>CM046997.1:91917892-101917892 GCA_025698465.1 Gossypium longicalyx
AACCTTATTAAACTCTATCTATTTTATATTGATTAAAATAAGGTGTTTCAATTTTACTACACTCTTATTAGAATATGGCTTTAGAAGCCTATAAATAGACATAATTTATTCTTCTTGTAATCATTCGAATTCGACATAGTGAATTTTCTTCTCCTCTGTCTGTGGTTTTTTTTCCCGAAAGGGTTTCTAAGTAAAAATCTATGTGTTTTTTATTTTATTTTATTTTTACAAATTGGTATTAGAGCTTCCGGGTTGTTCATCTCGATCACGATAATGGCGTCTTTGAAGTATGAAATTTCGTTGTTGGATCGCAACACTAGATTTGTGTTGTAGCAAATTAAGATGCAAGCAGTTCTTGCGCAGATGGATCTGAAGGATGTTCTGTTAGGGATAGATAAGATGCCTTCGACATTAACAGATGAAGAAAAGAAGCGTAAGGATCGAAAGACATTAATACAATTACATTTGTATTTGTCCAATGAAATTTTGCAGGACGTGATGAAAGAGAAAATCGCCACTGCATTATGGAAGAGGCTAGAACAAATATGTATGTTGAAAACTCTAACAAGCAAGTTGCATATGAAGCAGCGTCTTTATGCTCATCGTTTGGAGGAAGGTGCGTGTATACACGAACACTTAACAGTGTTTAAAGAAATTTTCTCAAACTTGGAGGCCATAGAGGTTTAGTATGATAAGGAAGATCTAGGGTTGATTCTACTTTATTCGTTGCCCCCGTCTTGTTCAACCTTTAGAAACACGATTTCATATAGTCGCGAGTCTCTTACAGTTAATGAGGTTTATAATTTTTTGACCTCGTATGATAAGATGAAACATCTTGTGGTTAAATTCGACTCTCAGGGAGAGGGTTTTATTGTTCGTGGGAGACAAGATCGGAATGTTGATGATGATCGTGGAAGGACACAAGAACGGAATCCTCGTGGTAAATCTAAGGGTAGATCAAAGTTTTCAAATAGAGGTAAAACTTGTAACTTCTGCAAGAAGAAATGACACATTAAATCTGAGTGCTATAAGCTACAAAATAAGATTAAAAGAGAGGCTGCAAATCAAAAGGGAAAACAACCAGAAAATTTCGGTGAAGCTGATGTTGTAGAAGACTATAGCGATGGTGAACTTCTAGTCACTTCCATCAACAGTTTTAAAGTAAGCGAGGAGTGGATACTTGATTCAAGCTGCACTTTCCATATAAGTCCCAATCGGGATTAGTTTACAACTTACGAAACAGTGTGTGAAGGTGTTATTTTGATGGGAAATAATGTTTTGTGTAAAATCGCAGGTGTTGGAACAATTAAAGTTAAGATGTTTGATGGAGTTGTCAGAATACTTAGTGACGTATGACATGTTCCAGAATTGAAGAGAAATTTAATTTCGTTGAGTACTCTTAATTCAAAAGGGTATAGATACACAGTTGAAAGTGGAGTTAGATTTCCAAAGGTTTCCTTGTTCTGATGAAATGACAGAGAAAGACTGTCAAGTTATATGTTTTGCAGGGTTCTACTGTTACTGGTGATGCAACTGTCGTTTCTTCTTCCTTGTCAGATGATGATATTATTAAACTTTGGCATATGCGCATAGGGCATATGAGTGAGAATGACATGGCAGAATTGAGTAAAAGAGGACTTCTTGATGGGCAAGGAATTTGCAAATTGAATTCCTGTGAGCACTGTGTTTTTGGGAAGCAAAAGAGAGTTTGATTCACTAGAGGAATCCATAACACGAAGGGAACATTGGAGTATATTCATTCTGATTTGTGGAGGCCATCCAGAGTGCATTCGAGAGGTAGAGCTAATTATATGCTAACCTTTATTGATGATTTTTCCAGAAAAGTTTGAGTGTTCTTCTTGAAGTAAAAAAGCGATGTGTTTTACGCATTTAAGTCTTGAAAAATTATGATTGAAAAATAGACGAGAAAACAAATAAAAGACCTCCGCACAGGCAATGGCTTAGAGTTCTGTTCTGATGAGTTTAATAAATTGTGCAAGTCAGAAGGGATCGTGAAACACTTGACAGTTCGCCATACTTCATAGCAAAATGGCGTTGCAGAACGAATGAACAGAACGATCATGAAGAAGGTTCGATGTATGTTGTCAACTGCCAACTTACCAAAATTGTTTTGGGCAGAAGCAGCCTCTACTGCATGTTTTTTGATCAACCGATCTCCATCCGTTGCCATTGAGAAAAAGACTCCACAAGAGGTATGGTCTGGTAATCCTGCTAATTATTCTGACTTAAAGATCTTTGGGTGTCCTACGTATGCTCATGTTGATAATGGAAAGTTGGAACTGAGATCCATTAAATATGTTTTTCTTGGTTATAAAGCTAGTGTAAAATGGTATAAGTTATGGTGTCCTGAAAATAGAAAAGTTGTGATTAATAAAGATGTTTTTGATGAAACTACTATGCTACCTAACTTATCTCTTAAAGACTCTTCCAATAAAGAAAATGAAAAGCAGGTGGAGTATCAGATTAATATAGAGTTAACTTTTCAAGCCAGTAAAAAAATTGAGAATAGAGTTGCTTCTTCACCATAATACTTTATCGCAAAAAATAGAACTAAAAGAGAAATTAAACCTTTAAAGAAGTATGCCGAGGCTGATCTAGTTGCTTATGCTTTAAATGTGGCTAAAGATATAGATGCAAACTAAGTGCCATCTAATTATTCTGAGGCGGTTAGCTGTGAAGACTCAGAAAAGTGGATGTTTGCTATGCAAGAGAAGATTGAATCACTCCATAAAAATAGAACATGGGATCTCGTGAAACTTCCTAAAGGTAAAAATGTTGTTCGTTGTAAATGGGTGTTTAAAAAGAAATAAGGGACTCCAGGAGTTGAAGAACCTAGATATAAAGCAAGACTTGTTACAAAGGGTTACAATCAAATTCCAAGAGTGGACTTCACAGATGTGTTCTCCCCAGTTGTGAAGCATAGTTCGATTTGAGCTTTGCTTGGTATTGTGGCCATGAATGATTTGGAGCTTGAGTAGTTAGATGTAAAAATTACATTTTTGCATAGATAACTTGAAAAGGATATTTACATGCAACAATCAGAAAGTTTTACAGTCTTAAAAAAAGAGGACTATGTTTGCTTGTTGAAAAAGTCCCTTTACGGTTTGAAACAGTCACCAAGACAGTGGTACAAGAGGTTTGATTCTTTTATAACTTCTCATGATTTCAAAAGTAGTTTTGACAGTTGTGTTTACTTTAAGAAAAATAGTGATGGTTCTTTTGTGTATCTACTTCTTTATGTTGATGACATGTTGATAGCAACAAAAGATAAATGAGAGATAAGAAAGATCAAAGCCCAACTAAGTGAAGAATTTGAGATGAAAGATTTAGGACCAGCAAAGAAGATACTTGGTATGGAGATTCTTAGAGATAGAAAAGTAAGTAAATTGTACCTAAGTCAGAAGGGGTACATTGAGAAAGTTATTTACAGATTCAATATGCAGAGAGCTAAGCCTGTTAGTACTCCTTTAGCAGCCGATTTCAAACTTTCATAAGCTTTGTCTCCACAATCAGATGATGAGATTGAGTACATGTCACATGTTCCATACTCTAGTGCAGTGGGATCTCTCATGTATGCTATGGTTTGTTCACATTCAGATTTATCATATGCAGTCAGTGTAGTTAGCAGATACATGGCGAATCCTGGTAAAGAACACTGGAAAGCAATTCAGTAGATTTTAAGATACTTACGATGTACTATTGATGTTTGCTTATAGTTTGGAAGAACTAGAGATAGAGTCATTAGGTATGTTGATGCTGATTTTGCTGGAGACCTTGATAGAAGAAAATCTCTCACAGGTTATGTCTTTACAATCGGAAGTTGTGCAATCAGTTGAAAAGCCACTTTGCAAACTACAGTCGCTTTGTCTACCATCGAAGCTGAGTGCATGGTGATTACTGAGGCTTGTAAAGAAGTTATTTGGTTGAAGGGACTCTTTAGTGAACTCAATAAAGGCCTTCAAATCAGTACAATATTTTGTGACAGTCAGAGTACAATCTTCCTTACAAAAGATCAAATATTTCATGAGAGAATAAAACACATTGATGTTCGGTATCATTTTGTTTGTGATATTATTGCTCGTGGTGATATTGTTGTGAGAAAAATTAGTACACATGAAAATCCTGTAGATATGATGACTAAGTCACTTCCTATAACCAAGTTTGAGCATTTTTTAGACTTGGTTGGTGTTTATTGTTGAAGTTAAACCCTTAAAGGGTTTTATGGAAGAGGTGGAGAACTTGTTCGTTGAGAGTTCGAGATGAAGGACTTGTTTATTGAGAATTCGTGTCAAGGTGGAGATTGTTATAATTAAGTGACCTGAATTCTTATTTAAATAAAATAATGTGGTAAAATAAAATAAAAGTAAAATCCATATAGAATTACACTTCTTTTATTTTATTTTAGAATAAGGTTTTTTAAACCTTATTAAACTCCATCTATTTTATATTGATTAGAATAAGGTGTTTCAATCTTACTACACTCCTATTAGAATATGGCTTTACAAGCCTATAAATAGACATAGTCTATTCCTCTTGTAATCATTCGAATTCGACATAATGAATTTTCTTCTCCTCTGCCTGTGGTTTTTTTTCCCGAAAGAGTTTCCATGTAAAAATTTGTGTGTTCTTTATTTTATTTTATTTTCACATAAATAGATGTAGTCGAAACTCCTCTTATATCAATCAGTTTTCAACATTAGTGAATTTCTCTTTCTTTGTCTGTAGTTTTTTTCCCTAAAAGAGTTTCCATGTAAAATCTATGTGTTTTATTTTTCCTTTTCTTATTACTTTGCAATCGTTCTATTATTATTATCGACGTTTATTATAACATTAACTTTGTTGAACTGACATATGCGTGGATTGTCACGTTAACAATTAACTAATTTTTTAAAAATTATTTTCTTTATTTTAATAATTTTTAAAATTTTTTAAATTTAATTAATTATTGATATGACATTCACGTGACAATTTGTATGTATGTTATGTCAGCAAAGAACTTTTTCATTCATTGTAAGTGATTTGATAAATATCACAAGTTAAAAGATTAAAAGAGATGAAAATTTAAATATAAGGTTAAAATCCTTATGCCTAAAATATTTTAGCTTAATCTTCTCACGACAAGAAATTTTTTTAACCTTTTCATATTTTCATCAACTATGGTCGTTCATTAAGTTAATCAATCCAGTATAGTACTTGCAAAATTTTCTAAATTTCTAAATTTTTATTTTGAGTTCTTTTATAATATAAAAATTGAGGGGATGAACTGCATGTAATATATATAAATTAATTAAATTTCAGTGTAATTGTATAAATTTAAAAGTGCAAAAGTATGAATTTCAAATTTATCACCGTTTAAAAAATTAATGGCTTAGAAATTTAGTCTTATTTTTTATATTTCAAAATTCAAGTTCAATTATTAATATAATTAAATTTTTTTTACTAAATTTGTTAGTGTGATATTTTGAAATTAAAAGAATACACTCATTCAATAGCAATATAACTAAAAAATAATAATGTAATAAACCTAAATTTAACAAAATAACTTTAATAAAATTAATAGTTAGATTTTAATTTCGAAATTTAAAAAATAAAAACTAAATTTTTAAAAATAAAATTCAAATTTGTAAAGAGTAGGTAATCCTTCATTTAACTTCTTTTTAAATGAAATTGAGAGCTAAAGGCATAACGTTTAGAAAGTGAGAGCTAATTCCTAGCGGTGGATTTTGGGACTTGGACAAGCTTGATCCATCATGTGTAGTAAGTGTTGCCATGAAGTCACCTGCAAGGTTTGCTTCTCTAGGTACAAGTTTTCCACCATTTACGGCATACGTCTTTTATTCTTCTTGCTACTGCATAGTTCCTCAAATCCCTTAGGTCATCATTCAACATCATCCTCACAATTGTTCAATCATCAATTTTCGGAATCTCTTTTCTCGCGCTACCCGCAATCCGTCTAGTATTTCCCAAAACTTGGCTTGCAAAACTGCAGCTATAACCTATCAACCACTTGCCATTCCAATCTCTATACACTCCCATCCCATCCCATCCCACAACTAAAACTCTTTCCGAATTGTCTTGCACAAATCCATTAGTATTAATTTTAAGGCATAATTTAACATTTGGTATTTGAACTTAATACTTTTTCTTAATTTGGTATCTAAATTTTTTTTTGGCTCAATTTGGTACTTGAACTTGACATTTTTTTCCCTAATTTGACACCTAAACTTTTTTGGGCGCACTTTGGTACCTAAACTTGGCACCTAAGCTTTTTTTTGGTTCAATTTGACACCTAAATTTATTAAATGTTATAAAAATTACGGGAGATCAAACTCCCCCGCACTTAGGTTATTGTTTGTCCTCAAGCAAAACATCAAAAACAATAAATCAAAAGATGACCCTTGAGCAAGTATAGTACAAACGTTGGTTTCGGAGTACATAACTAGGCATTTCATATTTACACATAATCTTGACATGATATATAACTGACTTACCATTTTTGATATCAAACACCTAAGTTTAGTATATTATGAGGTATACAAACATTAAGGTTTTCAAACGTATGAGTCAATCAATAAATCATACAGGTAATTTGATTATCCTAGCAGACAAACAGTCAAAAATGTAATTGTTTAATATGATGGCAATTCATAAATACGTCTACATAGATCACATAGGACTTTTCGGCTTGTGACATTTTGTGGCTTAAGATAGGTATGAAATTCAAGAATAGTCAGCATCAAAATAGTTTCAAGTACGAAAATAGTTTGGCACATTGTATTTTTCCTTATTCTCCCCTTAAGTGACCCTTACCTGCTCATCGCCTTATTTTTTCTTTTCTCACCTTCCTTATTTCTCCACATAAGAAGTCACAACATAATATAACAATTACGGCTAACTCACGAGTTTTTGTGCACTAATGAACTAAATTTTCTATTTTTGTGACTTTGTCACCTTTTTTCCTTTTTCAATACATCTCACTCACAAATGCTTTTACTTTTCAAGTACTTTTTCTACTCATTTTGATTTTCCTTTTGAATTTTTATTTTGTTGCACATATTGGCTAACCTATAATCACTATATCATACTAATCCTTCTTATTTCACTCTATTTTTACAAAATTTGCTGTAATGTAACTACTTAACCCTCAATATGTATGACAGACGTCTATACTCGTGTAGTTCAGGACCAAAGAAAAAGGGTTAGTACAAATTGATATTTTGGCTTAGGTTTTGTACAAATGTTCATCAAGAAGTGTTTTCTGGCTCAAAAATAGGCATTAAGGATGAATAAATAGGGTTAGCTTTTTGGCTCAAGGTGGATACCAAACAATACTTTAGGTCATCCTTAAGTATCTCAATATTCACAAATTTAATAAATCAAACAATCACAAATTCAATAATCCTACATACATACTAGCATGCTCGTTTCCCTATATTCTCTATGTCATTTGGTGCATTCAATTGCTCAATGCCTATTTACAGTGTAATATATAGAACTTAGTAGTGTAATAAAAAAAAATTAAAATCATCTATTACCATGCCAAACTTATAGTAAATACAATCAACTTACATACATGTTCCTAACCAATCACTTATATTTCTACAAGCTCAAACACACAATTGAAAATAGAAAAAAAATAAAAATTGAAAAAAAAAACAAATTTCCTATGTTAGCCCCCCACACTTTAGATAACACATTGTCCTCAATGTATAGCCCAGAAAAGATAAAGAAAGAAGTTACTCGATTGATTGTGGTAGTTCCATACTTATATTGGTGGGTGCTCTTTTCCATTTTTTGTCTGGAAGCTTGAAATTGTTATGCTTCTTTAATGTGGAGTTCTTAAAAAAAAAACCTAAAACAGAAAAAAAGAAGCAAACAATAATCTACTGTTGATCCTACTCGTAAGAATAATAATTAAAAAGTATCCCAAATATAGTGTTTAAACGTCAACAATTAAAAAGTTCAACTGTCTTCCTCAAAATCCATCTCCTCATCCTCTTCTTCTTCATCCCCGCTCTTTTTCTGCTTTTCACTTTTTTGTTCTTCTTCTTTTTACTCTGAATGCATTGGATTGAACATATTCGACGAATAATTGGGTACTCTAATATTGTTCAGCCATGCAAATTCTTGAAAAAATGGGCCCGACTCTTGAATCTAGTGTATCATCCAATCCAATTTTTGATAACTGCTCTTTCCAATTTTTTTTCCGAGTTGCCATCTTTACTTTTCATTGAGATAAGGCTGGAGTAGTTGTATTCTCTTGTTTGTGTTTGTTCCACTCCTTTATTCGTTTCGTACGAAGCTCTATGTACTGCGTATATAATGTATCTCCTATGATACTTTAAGACAACTTCATATATTGTTCAGTGGACATCATTGATACACTTGTTCTTTTGTACAAGGTTGTCACTAAATGGGGAAAGGAGATCCTGACTTTTTGGCCACTGACGCATCGTTTCATATATTGATATATCCATGTTTCGATGCATACCTATTTTTTCTGCAAAATAGCATAAAGTAAAATTGCTCGAAAAGTATTGACATTAGAGACATTTAGAGCAGGACCAATTCAGGTGTATAAAATTTGGATCCACATTTGTGCAATATGAAACATTATTGCTTGATTAAAAGATGTAGGAATATCGGTACCTGGGCAACACTTCTATTTATCCCTCCCTTCTGTTAGGTAATTTATAACATTGTCTATATTTATATCTTTAAAATATTTTAAGTTTGTCTCTTCCACAAAATATTTTTCATAGAATGGAGCGTTATAAAAATTGCATATGACTCGATGGGTGATTTTCACTTCTTTCTCTCGCACAAGCATCGTTTCCCACATGGCACTTTTAGTCTTTCTAGAGTCTTGGTTTCTAAAATATGAGTAAAATTATTAAACCACCGGGACAACAGTAGAGTTTTTCAGGATCACACAAAAGCATTCCCATCTATGGTATCGGACCAAGGGCCAAATTTCTTGACATAGTGTCACTGATGTTTCAAACCTTCGTTCTTAAATAAACGTCTTTCATTGAATTTCTAAATATTATTTTTTCACGTTTTGATTTGGAAAATTCGAGGGGTTTGAAATCGTTGATAATTCTGGTTCGCTAATTCTCCTAGATTTTCTTGTAGGCATTTTTGACAAACTTTTCTATCTAAGAGCCAATAAAATATCAAGCAATATATCTAATGGTACAATAGAAATAAATTAGGAACCTGTAACCTTAAATGGAATGCGTCAAATTCCTTTGTAAAATTGATGTGAAGTAATTCTGTAAATGCTTTGTCTTAGTTCTTACACTTTAAGGAAAATCACACAAAAATTTGTTGCAATGGAAGAAAGGGGAGTTTAGGGTTTAAAGAGATTTTGAGGAATTTGAGAGAGTTTAGAAGTTGAGAAGGGTTTAGTTTGAAGTTAAAATAGTTTTTAGGTTTTAAAAGGGTGTTTTAAGGTTAAAAATCAGGCTCAAACATGGTTTATGTCGTCGAGTTACACAATCAGGTCAGGTTAAACCTGTAAAAATTTACAGCGATGTCGCGACACAGGGGTTTTGTGTTGCGATACCCCTGGTAGGTTGCCTATGTCTCGGGATCGGGGTTCGATGTCGCGACTCATGTTAAAGATTTTGGAAACCTAGGTAAACTGTCCTCTATGTTGCGACACAAGAGTACTATGTCGCGACATCGAAATGATTTTCTTGATTTTATCGATTCTGGTCAAGGTGTCACGACACGGGGTATCGTGTTGCGACACCAAATCTATTTTCGCCCAAGCTTCCTATTTTCAGAGCGTCTCAGTTTCTATTAAACAAAAAAATAATAAAAATTAAAGTGTAAACTACTGGTTAGTCAAAAATACAATAATATACATAAAATTAAAACTTAATTAAGAATGTCAAGTTTTATTGTTGGATTCATCCGTCAGCTCTGTTAGTGTACACGTGGGTGCTTTTCTAGTTTTGTTAGTATTTGTCTAGCGTCCTTTATACCACTCCACCTTCCTTCTCTTATCTCGTTCTTAGAACTTGTTCTTTTGACCTGTACTAATTACAGAGAACACTTTCCATAGCTTAGGGTGGTTAGACTTTTGGATAGATATTTCATAACAATGCTTTCCTAACTTTTTCCTATCTCCCCTACTCTTTTGGTGACCACATTTAAAAGGTTTTGTCTCACCATTGATCTTCATTGTTAATTCGTTGTTCTCTAGGTCAATTGTAGACCTAGATGTGGCTAAAAAAGGTCTACCCAACAGAATGGGTATTTCACGGTCCTTTTTAAGATCTAATATAACAAAATTGATCGGGCTATAAAGCTCCCTACTTTAACTAATACATTTTCAAGCACTCCCTTAGGTTGTACTGAAGACCTATCATCTAATTGTAATGTGATCTATGTATCTTTGAGATCCCCTAACCCAAGTTTTTCATAAGAGGCATCAAATTAATGCTGGCTTCTAAATCACATAGAGCCTTACCAAAATGAATGTCCCCTATCTCTATAGGTATCGTAAAACTTCCGGAGTCTTTTAGTTTTGGAGAGATGTGTTTTGAAATAATTCCACTACATGAGGCGTTTATGTTAACTTGCTCTCTTGTTTTTACTTTCTTACGCTTAGACATAAATTTTTTTAAGTATTTGGTGTGCTTAGGGACTTTCTCAATTAAGTCAATTAGAGACAATTTAACATTTATGGAATTAAATATGTTTAGAAAACTTACAAATTCTACCTAATCCCGTTTTTGTTTCTCTTCCAAACTTGAAGGGAATGGTACCCTTGACAGTACAGATTCCTCTATTGGCTTATCTTTCAACTCAGTTGTCGGCTTGACTACTTTTTCAGGTTTCAGTTCAACATCAGATCCTTGAGGGTTTTCTTGAATATCTTCAGAATTCTTCTTATTTTCCTCTTGAGTTGGTTTTTCCAGGCTAATTAGTACTTTGCCTGAACGGAGCGCGATTACTTTCAGTTGCTCATTCCTCTCTCTCTAAGGATTGTTCTCTGTATTACTGGGATTTCGATGCCAATTTGTCGTTTTATATCTCCCATCATACTCATCAAATGACTAATTTGATCTTTCAACTTAGTTAATGTTTTTGTTGTTTTAGTGTACTTAGACATCACTTGTTTTACTTCAGTTCTCATTGACTGCATCTCTCCCTTGATCCGATCCAAGCGTTGACCACATACAGTATATTCATTTGAGTTGGCACTTTCTTAAAGCTTTGGATTTATATAAATTAATTTAACCATCAATTTTACACATTTCATATTTAAATGGACTCAATTTACGTCTTAGGCAAAATTACTATTTTGCCTCTAATTTTTTTATAAATTTTGATTGTCCTTAGGCTCGAAAAATGAAACTTGTGCAAATTACTCCCTATTCTAAGCCTAACCAAAGCCCCATTAAAAATTTTATAGCACATTTATTCATAAAATTTCACAATTTTTCATCAAATTTTACAACTTTTCATTTTAGTCTCTAAGTCATGTTTTCTTCAAAAATCACTTTGTAAAACTTGTTTATCTAACAATAATCTTTCATTTTCTACCATAAATTTCTAATTTCCAGATATACATCCATGACCCATTTTCATACCTTGATAACTTTTCAAATTAATCCCACAAATAGAGAGATTAAGCTATCCCGATTTCAAAAATACAAAAATTACTAAAAACAGGACAAGAGAACTTACCCAATTAGGCCTTGAAAGTTTATTTTCTCTCTCCTAGGGTTTCCATGTGTTTTAGGTTGAAGATGACATAAAATAAGATAATTTATTTTATCATCTTTTTAATTAATTAAATATTTTTCTATTTCCAATTTAGTCGTTGCCCTTTTCTATATTTCCATGGATGAGTCATTAAGAAAAATCTACATACTTTTCTTAATGGTCTAATTACCATATAAGGACCTCCAGTTTTGAATTCCATAGCTATTTGATCTTTATAGCTACTAGAATTCAACTTTCGCATTTTATACGATTTAGTTCTTCTCGTAATTAAACACTTAATCGATAAAATTTTCATATCAACGTTTTCACATGACATGCCTATTATAATACGGAACATAGAATGAAATAAAAATAAACCATATTTTCGGATCGGATTTGTGGTCCCCAAACCACTGTTCCGATTTCACTGAAAAATGGGCTGTTACATACTAGCTCTTCGAAGTGACACCGTGTAAATGGTATACAAGATCTTCGGAGCAATACCTTGGAAGAGGTTTACTGACTCTTAGGAATAAAAATTCCATAGTTAGCCATGTCATGATCCAGTGGTGAACATGTACGCCTTATAGTGAATTGAAGTTCGCTAGGACGATAAACAAGGAAGTCTGTCAGGGCATAAAAAAAGAAGTTACTGTATGACTTGTGCCGTGAGCAGTCTGACATAGTGATCATGATGTGTCTGAGAATGCTGACAAGCATGCTAATAAAGGGTCTAGCCAATATACAAAGACAAGATGAATATATGAATACACTTTGAGCGAGGTTATAAGGGGTTAAAGTGGTATTTTTCTTCCGAGTATTCTTGAATAAGAGTCAGCTAGAGGGGACAGACAAGCCAACCTGGGTTAAGAGGAAACAAGTTGGTTCCTAAGTTCTAGTTCTAAGGTTTATTTGCAAAAAGATCGCCAAAAAAATGGGAAGTCTGCCAAGGACTATCTTGGAGGGAATGTTTGCCAGTGACTGACTGATCGATAAAGTCCGAAAAGGATTAATAAAGAAAGAGATCGTCTGTTAGGACTATCTTGTGTTGGAAAGTCCATTGAGGACTACGTAATGTAGAAGTCCAACAATAATCTAAGGATGGGATAGCCTGCTGGGGACAAGCGATTGTTGGGAATATCTTGTTGGATGATCTGTAGTGGGAAAGTCCTATGAGACTATCTTGCAAGTGCGAGTCTGCAAAGAAATGAGTGCTTATATATATATATATATAAAACTCATATTCAAGGCTGTAAATGAGGATATTAGTAAATGAGTCTTCCTTTAAAGAAGGGTATATGCACAAGCTAAGTCATAAAAAGATAATTTGTCGGGGCTAATATGATAATTCAATATTGAGTTTAGTGTGGAATGAAGGGATTAAGGTAAGAATTTACAGTTGTGGCAAGATATCTACAGGTCCTCAAATAGTGGTCGCCAATCTACATATTTACGTATATGGTTATCTTTGACGAGTTAAACCATGAAGGTAAAATGGAAGTCTAAGATGAAGTTAGACAAGGTCAAGTTTCAGAAAAATGTTTTCAATAAGAGTAAAATTTCAACTAAATAAGCTCGATATGTCTGCCAATGATTCATTCAAGAAGAACATATAGGCGTCATCTACATCAGTGAACTGCGGAAACTTACAAGAAATTCAGGGAGTTTACTTATGCGCATCAAAATATTTATACTTGCGAAATGTTGAGTTATTCATTTATAATTAATGGTAATGAGTCTCACTAAGTTCATTTGAACTTATGAGTGGTTTCTTTTTTTGTAGGATCAAAGACTGACAGATGTTATAGGTAGGGAGCAAGCCAGACACCGCCAAGTTCACACAAAGGGCGTAGTAGTGGTTTCATGTATATAAAGGGGCATCCTCAAAGGTCACTCTTTGAGGGTTGATTAAGTGTATTTATAATGAATTCTTAAGTTTTAAGTCAATGTAAATAATTGTTGATGCTCAATAAGGCGAATTGATCTTAAGAACCTTAGAATTTGTAGAAAGTTTATTTGTAGTCATGTTTTGAAACTTGTTGTTAATTAAAGATGTTATAGTAAAGTTATGTGGTAAATATGGATTAATCATGGCGTCATTAATTTGTAACTAACCAAGTTAGAATTTTTGTTAAGTAACTCAGGTTAATTGTGACACTTGGTACTCGAACCCAATGATCGGGTCGGGTATAGGGTGTTACAAATCAAATCTACCATTATCATTCTGTATCGACCCTCAAGCTCATTCAACCAGTTCATATGATCTTTCACATCCTATCGATAAATATATATCGTAAATACATACATTTAATACAATTTCATAATGTCGAATTCTTTTTCAAATATCAATTAACTAATTTGCAATTTATATTTCCTATTAACATAACTCGAATTTAAAGTCTGACACATGGAATAGAAAACCTGCATCTCAATCTGGCACTGTAGTGCATCATTGGATATATCAAAGAAAAAGCTACTGGCACACATAGTGCATATCAGGCAAGCCAAAACAATTATACTGACACACGAGGTGCATTACCGAACGAACTGAAGCAATTATACTGGCACGCATAGTGCATCATTGAATAAATTGAAGCAATTATACTAACACACGAGGTGCATCATCAGGCGAATCGTAAAAAATATATTAGCACACTATCACACCCTAAATTTTTGAATCTGTATTATGGTGGTTGACCAGATGAATTTTGTAAGGAACTTGTAAGTGAGCCTGTCTAATTAGCAAGATTAGATTGATTTTATTTAGGCACATCCTTTAGTGAATTGTTTGGTTGTGTTTTGCCATTTTGAGGACTCTCATTTCGCATTTGGCAAGCTCTCTTGTGTGCGAACACGTTAGTGGCGGGTTCAATTGTTGTAAAGTTAATCTTTCGATTATTAACCCCTGGTAGGTGGGACACATACTAGTTACGTATCAAACCTTAGGAAAGGAATGTGTCACTGTTCATGACACTTGGAGAGTCTCGATGGTTGTACTTAATTAGTAGAATTTGGTGTGGATGTACTGTGATTAGGGATCCTGCTTAGAGTGGGAAGTGCTTAGTTTGATATTAAAAAATAGAGGTATTATAAGATGAAAGATTTTAATTTTCCTTTCGTCTGTTATTTTTTGTTATCTTTGAAGAAAATTAGAAGTGCTCTTTGCTGTTTGAAGGAAGAACCTATGATTTTAACCTGTTTAGAAATTGCCTTTAGAGCCAATTTCTGGTAATTTCTTAAGTCTTCCTTTAGTTCAAATATTAGGAAATGAAAGAGTGATTGAAATTATATATAAGTTTTTATTGGAAGTTTTGGAAGAAAGAAAACTTTTTTCTGGTTAAATTGTTGCATGTTTTCGATTCTTAATTTACGTAACAACCTTAGTTATTTTTGTATTTACTAGAGATGTTTGATTGTATTAATCCAAAGAGGTGGGAGAAAACTCTAGTAAGAAGGGGAAAGAGCGGGTTGAGTAGATAAAGCTTTTCTAGAAATTTCTAGTGAGTTCCTTTCACTTTTGTTTTTGATAAATAACAAACTAGCTTAAAGTTAATGTTGTTTGTTCAGGTAAAGTTAGTTATATATTTAGAACTTGTATGTGTATTTTTGTGATTACAAACTGCAAATATGAAACTTAAGTAAATGTGCATAAATAATTGAAATGGATACTCATTCCTTGGTGCATAAGCTCAATATCCAGAAAGGTGGAAAGAGGGGTAATGAAGGCATATTAAAGTGTGGTTGTGATGGGAAAAGTAAATAGAGAATATGATATGTTATACATTTTGCCTTAGGCAGAACATGTGAATGCAAACCTAGATTGGTGAAGGACCCCGACCTTACAGGGGAACACATATGTGTAAAAATTAATAACGAGGATTTGCGAAGGTTCGGATGGAACACTTGCTTTACAGAGTAATATCGTGGAAATAGAACATTAACTCTTTGAAGCGTTGAAAGGATCTGAAGTTAGCACAAGGAAGGGTGTATAAATGTTTGTAAGAGTATCGCATGTGAACTATACTTGAATGTATCAATACCTAACAGTGAACTATGCTTATTTGAATTGTACTTAGAATGTGGATAGTATCCGCCAATGCATTAAACTTAGTCATAATATGTGATAGCTTGTGAATTGTATTTAGATGTGGTTACTATCCACCAAGGAGCCATACTTAGTTGTGGCTTGTATTTTGATGTGAATTGTATTATACGCAAGTTTGTTTGGTTTATTGTGACCTTGTACGCCTAAGATGTCTAAAGATTCCTATGATTTCTAGAAACCTTTGTTGAAAGGTTATTGCTTATTTTCGAAACTCACTAAGTTCTT
Source organism: Gossypium longicalyx (assembly GCA_025698465.1). NCBI lineage: Eukaryota > Viridiplantae > Streptophyta > Magnoliopsida > Malvales > Malvaceae > Gossypium > Gossypium longicalyx. The sequence goes on from CM046997.1 coordinate 91,933,965, forward strand.
TTTGAACTTACCTAGCTTCCTTTATCGCTTTTCAGGTATTTTAGGGCAATGTGGTTTCTTGAAGGGACTTAGTCAGACAGTAGATTCACTAGTGAGTCTGCCTTTTTTTTTTATTTTTGTAGCATGAGTATATCGGGGTGGCTTGTTGTTCCTAGCCTTTTTTGTTTCAATATTGTATTTAGTAAATTTGGTTGGAGCCAAATACAATACTTTGTATGGGTTGATTTTTAGTGATACTTCACAAATTATTCAAACTTTTATATTGTGTATGATTTTGCGCACTCTTTTTTACATATTTGAGGTGTGACATGGTGCAATAATCTGCCAAGCGGCTTTAAGATCTAGTTTGTTATTTTATATTGAATGGCTTAATCAGTTGATAAGCTGTAAAAGTAACATATTTTAATCTCATTCTTAATACATTTTTGGATGATTAATGATGAAAATTTGTGAATTTGATACTCTTAATCCTTTAAATTCATGTTTCTATACTTAGGAGAGCATTTAGGAGTGAAAGGAGTGAAAAACAACCTAAAATTAGACGAATAGAGTTGTTTCCAGGATCCACACGGCCTGGGCATTTTCATACGAGTTGGCCACACGCCCATGTGCCAGCCCATGTCGATATCTCACCCTGCTTCCTAAATACGCTGAAAAACCCAATTTTTAGGCTTTCTGAGAATTCTAAACTTTATAAATACCAATTAGAAGAAGACCTAAGGGGGAACGTAGAGAAGATTGAAGAGAACACTCGAAGAACGCCATCGAAATCAACTCGGAAGTGGATTTCCTTCAAGATCGACAATCTCTATTTAATTTCCTTCGAAGTTTTATTGAGTTTCTTTATGTCTTATTGTTATCTTAACTTTGAGATGTTTCTATTCAGGAGTATGAACTAAATTCCCTAGATGCTAGGGAAGATGAAACTTATGATGAATCTTATTATTTTATTTCTGATTTACGCGATAAATACTTGATTCTTGTTCTCAATTATGAATGCTTATTTCTTGTTTTAATATTTTAGAAATATTAATTCAAGTTTAATGTGCTTATTTCAGTGGAGAAAAAGTCCCTATTTAAGAATAGATCTAACATAATTGAGTGGAGTTGCATGCAATCCTAGAAATAGGACGACATAAATCTACCAGATTAGAGTCAAATCTTATAGGGGAATCCATAGATTGAATTAATGCGACGATAGGGGTTTTAATTAGAAAGAGATTACAATTAATCAACCTAAAGTCAGTTGTTCTTACTCTCGAAAGAGATATTAACATAATTGAGGGATTTATACGGATCAAGACACAGGTGAATAAATCGTTTAATTCTGATTCAGAATAATAGGTGAAGTCTAAGGGGATTCTTTCTTGGGTATTCTCTTTCTCATTGGTTGTTTTCAATTATTTTGCCATTTCATCTCTGTTGCGTTCGTGATTAAATTAGATTAGTAAATTTAGATTAAAAAGAATCACTTCAATTTATGGGTTAAATAATAGAAAAATAGTAATTAGTAGTATTTTTAATCGTCGTGGATACGATATTCCCTACTCACCATAGTTATATTATTGTTTGATAAGTGCGCTTGCCTTTGTCGTAATTATAGTTAGTTTAGTGACCACCAAGTTTTTGGCACCGTTTTTAGGGACTAAAATATTAGGAACACTTAATTTTTATTAATTTAGCCATTTTTTATTTTTATTATATTTTTATTTTTATTTTTAGTTTAATTTTTGTTTTCTAATTTTTCTTTTATTTGTTTCTGGCAGGTTCCTTTAGTTTATGACTAGAAGAAACCCATTGGGAACATTACTATTTGATAGTGAAATTGAAAGTACAGCTCGTACAAATCATAGAGAAGTAAGGCTGAGTCGACAGAGTATAGTAGACGAGCAAGAGTATAGTAGATTGGTGATAATCAGAATAATCAGCTACCTCCTGCAGTTGCTGCAAATCCAGATCTTGTTCCTCGTACTATAAACAATTATGCCAAGCCCACTCTAACTAGGGCTGAATTAAGTATTATGAGACCCATAATTGCTGCAAATAATTTCTAACTGAAGCCGAACACTATTCAGATGGTACAACAATTTGTTCAGTTTGATGGTTTGCAAGACGAAGATTTAAATACTCGTTTGGCTAATTTTCTAGAAGTTTGTGATACTTTAAAGATAAACGACGTTTCTGATGACACCATTCGCCTATTGTTGTTCCTTTTCTTATTGAGGAACCAAGCTAAACAGTTTTTAAATTCTTTACCACAATGTTCTATCACTACATGAGATCAAATAACCGAAAAATTCCTACTGAAGTACTTCCCACCGGCTAAGACAACCAAGTTAACGAATGATATCTTTTCCTTCATTCAGATTGACTTAGAGACGCTATATGATGCATGAGAGAGGTATAAGGACTTATTGATAATGTGCCATCACCATGGGTTACCTTTATGGCTACAGATCCAAACCTTCTACAAAGGTTTGAACCCCTCAACTAGACAGTTGATCGACATAGCAGCCTGTGGTACATTGAATAATAAAACACCCGAAGCGGCTTATGAGTTTATAGCAGAGATGGCACTGAATAATTATTAGTGGCTAGTCATGAGGACAAAGCCAGTGAAAGCAACCGGTGTTTTTAACTTAGATGCAGTCACTATGTTATTGAATCAGGTAGAACTAAATTGATGGTTTATATGTTTCTATACAAGTACATCTGGTGATGTAATGCGATACGAATGGAGGTGGAATGAACAATCTAGAATGTCTACCCTACGGTCCTAGCATAAAGAACGAACAAATAAATTATATGGGTAATAATTCTAGGCCTCAAAATAACTCTTACAGTAACACCTATAATGCAGGTTGGCTGAACCATCCTAATTTTTCTTGGGGCGGTCAAGGAAATCAAAGAGCACAACCCCTTCTAAGCTTCCAACAATCACCTTACCAGCAAGAGAAAAAGTCGAATCTCGAGGAGATGTTGACGAATTTTATCTCAATGTCAGAAACCCACTTTCAAAACACTGAAGCAACACTTAAAAATCAGCAAGCGTCAAATCAAGGGCTCGAGAACCTAATAGGCCAACTTGCTAAGTTAATCTCAGAACGACCACAAGGTAGTTTGCCTAGTAATACTGAAACTAACCCAAAAGAGCAACTTTATGCAATTACTGTTCGAGATGAAGAAGGGTTAGTTGAATATGAATCAGAACCGAGGCAAGAATGTGTGGTAAGTAACGGTAAGGTCGAGGTAAGCCAAAATAAACAAAAACTGGTTGGTAAGGAATATAAACCTCAAGTGCCATAACGCGACGAAGAAAGACCACGCGAACGAACAATTTGGTAAATTTCTTAAAATTCTGAAAAAAATACATATTAACTTACCTTTTATTGAAGTTCTTTCACAGATGCCCAATTCCGTTAAATTTTTAAATGAGCTTTTGGCGAACAAGAGAAAGTTAGATGATTCGTTGCATGTGAAGCTAAATGCAGTTTGCTCAGCCATTTTACAAAATAAGCTACCCAACAAGTTGAAAGATCCAGGGAGCTTTACTATTTCTTGTTTAATTGGTAGTTTGAATATTAATAATGCTTTGGCTGATTTAGGGGCTAGTATTAATGTCTTGCCCTATAAAATGTTTAAGCAATTAGGTCTTGGAAAACCCAAACAAACTAGGATGAGTATTCAATTAGCAGATAGAAGCATTAGATTTCCTAAAGGTATTATTGAAGATGTTTTTGTAAAAATTGATAAATTCATATTTTTAGATGATTTTATTGTTTTAGACAAGGATGAAGATAGTGATGTACCTTTGATTCTAGATCGGCCCTTTTTTGCAATTGCTAGAACTATTATTGATGTTGGTACAGGTGAATGAGTACTTCGTGTAGGTGACGAAATGATTACTCTTTAAGCTCGTGATACAGTTAAGACATCTAGTGATCGAGATGATTTTACAAGTTCTATTAATATGAGTAACCATGTGGGTCAACATTCTTTGCAGGAAACACCTTGGAAAAACACAATGGAGCCACGCTCCAGTCCATGCGACAAAAACAGAACGGCTCATGAAGAACGAAAGTTACAGATCGATGAACTAGATGAATGACGGACACATGTCAAGGAGAAACCGAGAATACATGATGCAGAACCAAAGCGATGCCATGATGAGCATGTGGATGGAACAAACCAATTTAAGGTTGGAGGACAAAGTACTGCTAGATAAAATGGATCCTCGAATCTTGATGTAAATAGATCAAATCCCTTTACGGTACTAAATGTCTTTCTATACAGTACAGTCGAGGTAACTCATTCTGAATTCAGCACATTTAAGGTAAACAGTACTCGAATCAAACCTTATTTTGATAATAGAATTGATAACGAGAAAGAGGAGTTTCGACTCTGCAAACCACCGTGACCGTACGAGTACGAGGTAAGTCGAGTTTAGACTTTAAACAAGCACTTTTCGGGAGGCAACCCGAGTGTTAAATTTTCTAATTTTTTTAATTTTATTTCATGTTATTTTCAAATTAATTAATTTTCAAAAAGAAAATTTTGACCCGCACGGACTGGACACACGTGCGTGTCCCAGACTGTGTGCACTAAAAGGGGTTCGACAATGAGTTACACGGCCTGGTGACATGGTTTTGTACCCTACACGGCCTGGACACATGGGCGTGTCATTGGCCGTGTGGATCCTGGGACTTAGTTTCTCAAAAATTCGATGGAGACACGGCATAAAATATTCCACGGCTTGGACATACGGGCGTGTCTTAGGTCGTGTGAAACCTGGAGCTAGTTTTTCATTTTTAAATCAAGTCAGAGAGTTACATGGGCAAGGCAAACGGCCCTGCGCGAGACATGGTTGAGCCACATGAGTGTATGGGATTTCACACGGGTGTGGGAGAAGCGAAAGAGGTTGCACATGGCTATGCGACACGGCCATGTGTGCCACACGGCCTGGACACACGGGCGTGTCCAAGGCCGTGTGAAGACTGGGCCTATATTTTTAAAATGCACATAGGCTTAGAAGGAACCACATGGGCATGTAACACGACCGTGTCCCCCTTAAAACCCTAACCTCGTTTCTTTTCATTTATTTTGTCTTCTTCTTCAACTACCCTAACCCTTAGCCGCCGCTCCCACTTTCTTCCCCTACTCTAACCGTCGTTCCTTTCCCGTCATCCTAGCACCAACCGAAATCCCTCATTCTCCCTATCTCTATATCTCCTCCTCAGGGTCGATGACTCGTGACACTGACGCTTCTGATGAGGAGGACCATTAAGTTTATTTGTTTTATTTTTATTTTTTAGACTTATTTCATTTTTATCTTTTGAACTATTTTTTGTTTTTTATGGTTGTTTCTACTCGAGTTGTAACCCCTTAATATTCTTCACTATTTGTGTTTATTTTCTTATTAGTTTTCTCATAATCATGCATTATATCTAGATTTGTCTACAATTTCGCTTTTCAACATTCTGACAATTTCATCCAATATTTAAGGAAGTTTCAGTTTTCTCCCTCTCTTATGATATTTTGTTTATACTGTGATTATCTATGTTTGTACATTGAGGACAATGTACTTCTTAGGTGGTGGGAGGTTATTTTTACAATTATTAGAAAATCCCTGAATTATGTTTTGTATTTAAGTAATTTTCTCATACTTCTATTAGAATGAATTTTTATCGATTTGTGATTTTTATTTATGTGTTTTGGATTAAATTCATAGATATTTGTGCATTGGTTGTTTTAAAATTTAAGACATGAGAGAATCAAGCATGATAAGTTTATTTTCAGAATAAAAAAAATTTAGGTTGTTTCCCTGAATTGAGGTATTACCTTGAAGTTTTAATTTTACAAGTTTGACATCAAAAACCATAATTTTTGTAAGATTTTGAGCCTTTAGAGTATACGTTTTTCTTACTTATTTTTATTAATGATTATGAGTGTGTCAATTTGATTTATTATTCTAGAACTTACTTCGATTATGCATGTCGAGGCCACACCTTTGATTTGATATGCTGAGATGATAAATACACTTAGGTTTTAACCCACTTATCCCATAAAAAGCCTACCTACATAATTAACCCAGTGAACCCCGTTGAGCCTAACACATCGTTTCTTGATTTACCCTTTAAGGTTAACCCATAACTAATTTTTTTTACACTTTTTCCCATTTTATTGACTCCCTTTTTGTCGAGATTTAATTTGGTTAGTTGCCTAATTATGCTCTTTTGTTTGATTTTAGAAAAAGAAATAAAAAAATATAATAAAAAATATTGATTATTATTTAGTTCTATGTTGATTGAGCTTAAACAGTTTGATTTTAGAAGCTCGTTTTTATTCTTGAATAGTTTTCGATTGATGTAATTGTTTTTAATTGAACACTTTTTTTTTCTAGTTTGGTAATTTATCAATTCAATCTCTATTATAACCAACTTTTCTGGCCTTCCTCTACACCCTTAACCTAAGCCCCATTACAACCTCTTGAAGACCTTTTGATTTGTGTATCATCTCATTTTATAGTGGTGGAGATTTGATTTTCACGCAAGCTTATTGTAATGACTTTTCATGTTTGACTATTGAGTGCTTATTCTAGAACCTTAAACACTTTGAGTGATTTGAGTGAATCTTTAGTGATGATGTCAATTCCTGTCGATTTTGAGTTAATGGTAACTACTTAAATAAGGGGAGACAACTATGTTTTCGTATTCAAAAAGGTTAGCTTGGATTGTTTGAGACTTTAGTGCTCTTTTGGTTGAATTGTCAATGCATGACTATTTGTGAATTATTTTGAGACATTATTGATGGGAATTACAAGTTGAGAAATATTAATTTTAATGTGAGTTGAGGATTTTGCTTGAGGACAAACAAACGCTTAAGTGTGGGGATATTTGATAAGCTGTAAAAGTAACATATTTTAATTCTATTCTTAATGCCCTTTTGGATGATTAATGATGAAAATTAGTGAATTTGATACTCCTAATCCTTTAAATTCATGTTTTTATACTTAAGAGAGCATTTGGGAGCGAAAGGAGTGAAAAACGGGCCAAAATTAGACGAATCGAGCTGTTTCCAGGATCCATATGGCCTGGGCATTTCCACAAGGGTTGGCCACATGCCTGGCGACACGCCCATGTGCCAGCCCGTGTCAATTTCACACCTTGCTTCCCAAATACAAGGAAAACCCAAATTTTAGGATTTTTGAGCATTCTAAAGCCTATAAATACCAATTAGAAGAAGACCTAAGGGGGCATTTAGAAAAGATTGAAGAGAACGCTTGAAGAATACCATTGGAATCAACTCAGAAGTGGATCTTCTTCAAGATCGAAGATCTCCATTTAATTTCCTTCGAAGTTTTATTGAGTTTCTTTATGTCTTGTTTTTATTCTATAATGATTAAACTTTTACAATTTTGTCCCTAGGCCATAATTTACCATAAATTTGGCTAAATTGACTATCCAAATTTCAATTATGAATACTTTAAATCCGTAAATATTCTTATTAAATATTTATGGACTTGATTTACGAGAATAGGGTCTGCAATTATAAAATTTTGACACCACTGAATTTCAGGTAGTTATAGAATCAATTAAGATTATTGTTCGAGAGGTAAATGAACTAAGAAATAAATGATTTCCTATAATGAAAGTGCTAACATCATAACGTTGAGAAGGCAACATGAGAAAGTGAAGAGATAATAAGACAACAGTATTTGTAGCTATTCGATATCTGGTAAATTTCGAAGACCAAATTTTATTTTAAGGGGGGAGAATGTAACATCCCTGACAATCCCTGAGAAGTGAACAGTGTCAATTCGGGTTAACACGTGTTTGAAATTTTTGGAATAGATAAAATAGAATTATTAATATTAGTGGAGAAGGTAATTGGGTATTATAGGAAGTTAAAAAGTCTTTTTAATTTAGGAAAAAATAATTTAAGGAATGTATTAAATTGTAAAAGTGTGCAAAGGGTTAGGTTATAGTGTAAAAAATAGAATTAAGAAAAGATCAAATTTGATGCTTTGGGAAAAAGAGGAAAGAATTGGAGTGTAATTTAACCATAAGAGTACAAAAATTAGTGGATAGGAATGCGAAGATAGTAAAGCCACGTGTGGCATGAAAATAAGATTTTGGTAAAAAAAAAAAAAAGAAGGTGAAAAGATGATGTAGAAAAAGTGGGGATAAAAAAAGGTCATCATCATCATCCTCCATAGCTTTTCCACACCTCACTCTCTCTTTACTAACAAATTTTGTTCTTTTCTTTCATTTTAATCCCTTCATTTTCAACCTATTCCAATCTTTAAAGCCCTAAATTTCACCATAGATTTTAGTAAAAATACAATAGAAACTTCATGGAATTTAGTTTTTGGTAAAGTTAGTAAGAGTACATAGTAGAAGTGAAGAAAAATTAGGGATTTGAGTAAGGTAAGGACGATAAGATTTTTTTAAAGATATTTCATATTTATTTCATTTAATGTGCATGAAAGTGATATGTGAGTATGGTATTGATGTGCAAATGTTTTGTATGTTTATTTGTAATGAAGAGAAGAAGAAGAAGAAGAGAAGTAAAGAACAAATTGGGGATAAAGGAAAATGTGTAGCCAAGGAGTAAAGAAGGAAGAAAATGATTATTCAAGCATTTTTTTGTAAGTATATCAAGAATCTTACTTTTTATAATTTAAACCTTAAATGAAAATTTGATAATTTATTTTAGTAATACTCGTAGGATACATTAATACTTGAATGTTTATTTGAAAGTGATGTGTATTTATATGGTGAATTGAAAATGTGTGTGTGTGATGAATTTGTTAAATAACGACTAAATTGTAATAAGTGAAAACTTTAAATTGGTGAAATAAATAGTGATATGAAGTATTTACGTGAGATGTTAGATGATGATGAAATAATGTTGAGTAGGAATTATGATAGTTGATTTTATATAGAAAATGATTAAATTGTAAAAAGAGTAAATTTAGAACTGTTTTTAATTATTGAGTGAATGTAGTGAAATTGTGTATGTTAGATGCCCACGTAGACAAAATGAGAACTAGTAGGATATAAATGAGATGCCATTAGGAAAGTGACTAAGCGTGTAAGTGATAATGGCATTACTGTGCAAGTGAAAATGACACTATGGTACAAGTGTAGTGGCAATTTGTGCAAAGTGATATCCGCACGTCTGTGTGAAGAGTAATGGCACTTTGGTGCATCTTATCGAAATTTATGTATATTCTATTGTGTTCTATTAAGTCTACATTTGGGCAATAGCAATATAAGGGTAGTGAATGTAAATGTAAAAATGGTAAGTAATTTATATCTTGTGGAATTAATGTTTTAATATAGTTATTATAGAAAAAAAAATGTGTAGGGCAATTGAAAGTAATGATAATAATATATGTATATGTTTGTATGAGAAATTAGTTTTAATTGCATAGTATAATTCCTGATATGTTTACTAAGCTCTCATAAACTTAACGCGTTTCTTTGAAAGGAATAGGTGAAGATAATTTTGAAGTTAGAAGGTGAAGATCGTCTTCAACTCATCTCATCACATCTCAAGCTTTGGAGTGTAACACCCCTAGCCTGTATCCGATGTTGGGATAAGATTTGAGGTGTTACCGGTAAATCACCTTTACAAACTTATACAATCGGGTCACTGAAGTCATTCGTAATTTAAAACTTTTCAAATGTGTGCACTTTGTCTCTTATACAGGCCTCCGAGGCCTAAAAACACTCCTAGGGGCAGTACAAAACAAAATCGAAAATGTCCGATAAACTTAGGGCACTTTTGGAAGTTTTCCCTTAGTTGAACTGTAACACGCTCGTGGGGCATAGAACACACCCGTGTCATTTTTCCAGTATGCAACACGACCAAGGCACACGCCCGTGGGCTTAGCCCGTGTGCTACACTGATTTGAACCTTACCATTCTGTTAAATAAACATGGCCAAGGCACACGCCTGTGTGCTTAGCCCGTGCTCTATACTAACTTAAAATTTCAGGTGCAGGGGACACATGGTCATAGCACACACCCATGGGAGTAGCCCGTGTATCACACACGGCCTAGACACACGCCCGTGTGTCTGCCCATATGGACCTTATTAGGCTATTTTCCAAGCCTTAAGCCACCTTCTACTAGCCAATTACACTTACAAATTACTATAGTGCATATTTGGGCCAAATTATCCATTTGTAAGTATGAAACTTTGATTAACCTCATTGCATGTGAACCTCGTATCATTGGTTTCATACATGCTAAGTTATTGCATTTAATGATTTATATGTCTGCTTGACATATTAAGATTGGCTCGTTATTTTAACTCATTGCCAATTATAACGAAGTCATCGCATATGAATATAAACATGCATAGATTTGTAGGGCATAGCCTTCTTCAAAATGAGACAATTCCCATGGCCATATACAAAAAAAAAGATAAACATATTTTTATATACCTTCACTAGGCAAATCAAATGACATATATAACAAAATACTCAAAAATCCTATACACGCCATTGGACAAAATGGAAATGTCTTTATACCAAAGCTTGTCTAGTTGATAGTGTGTTGACTTTCCAATTGTCTTCCAAACCTTATGAGTCCTCGAACTCTGAAAAGCAGGGAAAAGAAAGGGGTAAGCATTTACTTGCTTAGTAAACCCGTATAACTGGAAGGTAAACTTACCGATTATTTAACATGCAACCATATAAGGCAATGAAACCAACAAGCATGGAATGGTTTCCTTAACACATATACTCAATCATCAAGTTAGTTACATAACAATGTACCATGTAATTCATATTAGATGAGCTCAACATTTAACATATCATCTATACATATTCGTTGTGATAGTCCTGTTGAGTTTCTAGGAAATCTCGATGGATTATCCATTTACCATCAATTCGTATGAATGATCGTTTCAGTATGCACTCCCATGAACCTCACATCTTACGGTGGGATTACCAGTCCAGGCTAAATCCCTTATAACAACAAACACCCTTAATGAGCTCGGATCTGAATTACCAGTCCGATGCCGCTTTTAAATAGTCTCGTATTACTTTAAATTTTTCTTTAGTTTCCCTAATCAGATCCACTCAATGAATCTGATTTTCCTTAAGTTCTGTCTAGTATAATGGAGTTCGGCACTTCCTGCCATACAAGGCCTCATAAGGTGCCATTTTCAAACTTGTTTGGAAACTATTGTTGTAGGCAAATTCTACCAATGGCAGGTATTTTTCCCAGCTACCCTGAAATTCGATGATACAACATCGCAACATATCTTCAAGAATCAATCGCCCACTCGGATCGACCATCTGGCCGAGGGTGAAAAGTCGTACTAAAACTCAACCGTCCCCAAGGCTTCCTCGTAGCTTTTTCCAGAATCTCGAAGTGAACCTTGGGCCTCATGCGAAATAATTGATAATGGTACTCCGTGCAATCTTACTATCTCAGAAACGTATAAGTCGGCCAGTCTATCAAGGGAATAATCTGTCCTTACGAATGAAATGAGTCGACTTGGTCAACTTATCGACTACAACCCATATAGCACTTTTCTTTTTCGGAGTCAAAGGCAATCCTATCACGAAGTCTATGGGAACTCTATCTCATTTCCATTCGAGAACATAACAGGTTGTAACAAACCTGAAGGCACTTGAGGTTCAGCTTTAACTTGCTGACATATTAGGCATCTTGACACAAACTCAAAAATGTCTCTTTTCATACTGTTCCACCATTATATTTCCTTCAAATCGTTTTACATTTTGGTACTTCCTAGATGAATACACAAACGGCTACTATATGCTTCTTGTAATATTTTTCGGATAAGTTCATTGTCATTAGGTACACATACTCTATCTCTAAACATCAAACACCCATCAGGACTAATCCAAAAATCTAATTCAATCCCTAACTCACATTGAGCCCTTTTTGCTTGCAAGTCACTATCATTAAACTGAGCATCATGAATTTCCTGCAGAAATGTTGGCTTAGCCTCTAGCTTTGCCAAGACTAAACCATGGCTCTCAAAGCAAAGAAGGATTTTCTGCTCAGAGCGTCGGCGACCACATTTGCCTTTCCCGAATGGTAGTCAATGATCAGATCATAATCCTTAATCAAAACCACCTTCATTGTCTCAAATTTAATTCTTTTTGAGTCATCAAGTACTTCAGACTCTTGTGGTCCATAAAGATACGACACGTTTCACCATATAAATAATGCCTCCAAATCTTTAAGGCAAAAACAATCGTAGCAAGCTCTAGGTCATGGGTCGGATAATTCTTCTCGTGAGGCTTCAATTGCCGTGAAGCATAGGCTATCACCTTGCCATCTTGCATAAGCACACAACCCAATCCATTTAAGGATGCATCATTGTAGACCACGAATTCCTTTCCCGATTCAGGTAGCACTAAAACAGGAGCTTCAGTTAGAAATATCTTTAATTTCTCAAAACTTTGCTGACACTTTTCCGTCCATTCAAACTTAACATCCTTCTGTAGCAACTTCGTCATCGGAGTCGCTATCATAGAGAATCATTTTACAAACTTTCAATAGTAACTGGCTAAGCCCAAAAAGCTTCTAACCTCGGTTACATTTTTAGGCGACTTCCACTTAACAATAGCAGAGATTTTACTTAGATCAACTCGGATACCTTCACCCGAAACAATATGACCCAAAAATCCAACTTTTTAGAGCCAAAATTCACTCTTGCTAAACTTAGCATACAATTGTTTTTCTCGCAAAGTCTGCAATACAATTCTCAGGTGTTTCGCATGTTTTGTCTCATTTTTGGAATAAATCAAGATGTCGCCAATGAACACAACAACAAACTTATCCAAATATGGCTGAAAGATCCTATTCATTAGATCCATAAATACTGCTGGTGCATTCGTCAGCCCAAACGACTTAACAAGGAATTCGTAATGACCATACCTCGTCCTAAAAGCTGTATTTGGCACATCCGATTCCTTGACATGCAACTGGTAGTATCCAGACATCAAGTCTATCTTAGAGAACACAATGACTCCTCTCAACTGATTGAATAAATCATCAATCCTTGGTAAATGATACTTATTTTTTATGGTTACCTTATTCAGTTGCCGATAATCAATACATAATCTCATTGAACCATCTTTCTTCTTTACAAACAACACGGGGGCACTCCAAGGTGAAAAACTTGGCCTTGCGAATCCTTTATCCGTCAACTCTTGCAACTGTGCTTTTAACTCTTTTAGCTCGATTGGTGCCATTCTATATAGAGCGATAGAAATAGGAGTTGTCCCTGGCATCAATTCAATACCAAACTCAATTTCTCTCTCAGGAGGTAATCCTGGTAATTCCTCTGGGAATACATCTGAATACTCGCAGACTATTGGTACAGACTCGATCTTCAACTCTGTTTCCTTAGTGTTCAGTACAAATGCAAGATAAGCTTCATACTTTTTCCTCATGTATCTCTGGGCAACCATTGTCGTGATTATATTCGACGGCGAACCCAGTTCTCTTAATTCGACCCGTAAAGTCTCACCATCTAGACATTTTAACTTAATATACTTACTTCCACAATTTACGGTTACATCATGAATGGCTAACCAATCCATACCAAGTATTACATCAAATTCATTAAATGGTAGCAACATAAGGTTAGCCGGAAAGCAATGACCTTGAATCATCAATGAACAATTCTTACAGACTTTATCAACTAGAACCGATTTGCTTGATGGGTTCGACACTTTAATAACAAATTCCGTAGGTTCAACAAGTATATTCATATCAGACATCTATCTCATGCAAACGTAAGAATGCGTCGACCCCGGGTCAATTAAAGCAATAATACTCGTATTAAAAAGGGAAAAAGTACCCGTGATAACGTTAGGAGCAGAGGCTTCCTCTCGTGCGCGTATTGCATACGTTCTTACTGGGGCTCTAGCCTCTGGTCTTGTAGTATCTTTAGCTGCGACTCGACTGCCACTAGCACTTCCAGGGTATCTTGGAGGTCTACCTCCTGCCATAGGAGCACTCAACTTCGGGGTTACTTCTGCTTCTTTTTCAAATCGCTCTGGGCAATCCCTGAGAAAGTGGTCAAGAGAACCACATCTGAAACACGCACTGCTTTTTACTCGGCACTCTCCAAAGTGAAATTTGTTGCAACTCTTACACTTCAGCTTTTGATCATCTACACTCCCCACACGAGTCATCATCGGGGAGAAAGACTTTTGACTTTATCGTCTAGGACCCCTCGCTCTACTCGAATACCCTACTGATGAAGTGGAGTGTTCATGCTGGCTCTTAGCTTTCTTCGTAGAGAATGAGAGTGTTTTACCACTGGTCCTTTTGCTCGCAACTTGAGCCTCTCTCTTTGCTTGCTTGCTTTCATTATTAAGCTCATCGGCTTTCTTGGCCCGGTCAGCCAATGCAGTGAACTCCCTTATTTCAAGAATTCCGATCAACAATTTGACATCCTTATTCAGACCCTCCTCGAAGCGTTTACACATTTCTAATTCAGTTTGGACCCATTCAGTTGCGTACTGACTTAGCCGTATGAACTCTCTCTCATATTTCGCTACAGCCTTGTTCCCTTGTTTCAGTTCCAGGAACTCCTTTCGCTTCAAGTCTAAAAACCGTTGGCTAATAAATTTCTTCCTAAACTCTGTTTGGAAGAAATTCCAAGTAATATTTTCCTTCGGCACTATTGAGGATACGGTCTTCCATCAGTGGTATGCAGTATCCTTCAAGAAGGACACGGCACACTTCAAACACTCTTCGGGTGTGTATGACAGTTCATCTAACTCCCGTGTAGTAATATCGAGCCAGAACTCGGCTCTTTCAGCGTCATCATCGACTTTCACTCTGAATTCCTCATTCCCATACTTTCTAAGCTTATCTACAAGGGCCTTATCGATTTTTACCGGTGCCATACCTCGTGGCACATCCTCATCAGGGTGGGGGCGGTCGTGGTATGTTGGGGCGATTTCTTAGATAATCCCCAAACCATTCATCCATCATATCAAAGAAGGCGGCTCAGGCTTCTTCCCGGCCTTCAGACATAAGTCTCCTACTACTACTAGATACAACTCGTTGTACGAAAGCTGGAGCATGGCTCTCGGCTCCCTCGGACTCATCTTGTGCTCGATTGGAAGACATTTACTATATTCAAAATAGTTTAAACAATTAGGAGATGTCACACTATCAAGATTCGAATAATGTCATGTATAGCGAACTTTAACATCCTCTACAGTAGTCCTAGAATCGACTAAATCGTAGCTCTGATACCACTAAATGTAACACCCCTAGCTCGTATCCGACGCCGGGATAGGGTTCGAGGCGTTACCGGTAAATCACCTTTACAAACTTATACAATCGGGTCACTGAAGTCGTTCATAATTTGAAACTTTTCAAACGTGTGCACTTTGTCTCTTATACAAGCCTCCGAGGCCTAAAAACAATCCTAGGGGCAATACGGAACAAAACCAAAATTGTCCAATAGACTTGGGGCACTTTAAGAAATTTTCCCTTAGTTGAACTGTAACACGCCTGTGGGGCATAGAACACGCCCGTGTCCTTTTTCCAGTATGTAACACGGCCAAGGTACACGCCCATGGGCTTAGCCCATGTGCTACACTGACTTCAACCTCACCATTCTGTTAAATAAACACGGCCAGGGCACACGCCCGTGTGCTTAGCCTGTACTCTATACTGACTTAAAATTTCAGGTGTAGGGGACACACCATCATAGCAGACACCCATGGGAGTAGCCCGTATGTCACACACGACATTGACACACTAGGCAAATCAAATGACATATATAACAAAATACTCAAAAATCCTATACATGCCATTGGACAAAATGAAAATGTCTTTATACCAAAGCTTGTCTAGTTGATAGTGTGTTGACTCACCAATTGTCTTCCAAACCTTATGAGTCCTCGTACTCTGAAAAGTAGGGAAAAGAAAGGGGTAAGCATTTACTTGCTTAGTAAGCCCGTATAACTGGAAGGTAAACTTACCGATTATTTAGCATGCAACCATATAAGGCAATGAAACCAACAAGCATGAAATGGTTTCCCTAACACATATACTCAATCATCAAGTTAGTTACATAACAATATACCATGTAATTTATATTAGATGAGCTCATCATTTAACATATCATCTATACATATTCATTGTGATAGTCCCGTTGAGTTTCTAGGAAATCTCGATGGATTATCCATTTACCACCAATTCGTACGAATGATCATTTCAGTGTGCACTCCTGTGAACCTTACATCTTACGGCGAGATTACTAGTCCAGGCTAAATCCCCCGTAATATAAACTCATAAGGTGATGTCGGGATTACCAGTCCAGGCTAAATCCCTTATAACGACAAACACCGTTAATGAGTTCGGATCTGAATTACCAGTCCAGGCTAAATTTAGATCCTAACCGAATTACCCGTCCCGGCTAAATCCATAATGCACACATATTCTTCGGGAGGCTCGATCACTCAAGGAACACCAGTCCAGGCTAAATCCTTTTTATACTTGAGATCTTCAGATTACCAGTCTAGGCTAAATCCTTTTCAAAACAATGCAATTATCATGCATTCACAAAACATACAATTATGCATGTTATAGGTTTACTTCGAGTTATTCGAACTTACCTTGTATTCGTTTCGGAGTTGTGTTTCGGTTATTCCGAAACCTTACGTTTACCTCGATCGACTTCCAGAATTTGTTCCTCGGGGGGTCTATAACAACAAAATTGTATCATTAATTCACTACATTACACTTGAAATTTGCGTTTACCTTGCGTTTAATTTCTACCCCCGGTCCAAATGACCGTTTTGCCCCTAACCTTTGATATTTTTACGATTTAGTCCCTAGGCTCATATAATGAAACACATGCAATTTCTGTCTTAGCCAAGCCTATCCGAACACTTTTATCTCTTATGTCAGCCCATATTTTCCATTGTTTTCTCATTTCTACCACATATTCAACAACTTTTGCAAAAAGGTCCCTTTAGGGGTTTTTCATGAAAATCACCTAAGAAAAGATGTTTAACACACCTTCAAATTTCATACCCCTCCATAATCCAAAAATACAAACAACTCATGCATGGGTAAATTTTTAAACATGAACCCTAGCATGAAATATGGGTAGAAATGGAAAGATCAAGCTACCAGGATTTCAAAAATACAAAGAACATTAAAAACGGGGCTTGGGAGCACTTACTATTGAGCTTGAAATGTTTGAAAACCCTAGCTATTGTGACAAGAGAATTTCGGCAGCTATGGGGAAGAAGATGGCTGATTTTGGCTTGATTTTTCCCATTTTATTTCATTAAAAATCTAAATGACCAAAATGCCCTTATGCCCTTATGCCCTTTCTTTGAAATTTTATCCATGCAAGCCCATTTTTGTCCAAAAACTAAAAAATTGGGAAAATTTCTCTTTAAGACCTTCTAGTTCATAATCTAAAGCAATTTCATACAAATTGCTTCTAGAATCCAAGTTTTGCAATTTATTCAATTTAGTTCCTAATTTCCAATTGGACACCTTACTCAAGGGATTTCTTCATGAAACTTTAACACATGCATAATATCATATTCTACGCCTCATAATAATCATAAAATAAATATTTTGATATCAGATTTGTTGTTTTGAAACCACTGTTCTGACTAGGCCCTATTTTGGGATGTTACGTGGAGGATGTATGGATTAAAATTTTGGGCATTAGTTTTGGCATGTACAGAAGATTTCATTGAGAATTATATTTATATATCTAAAGGATGAAATTGTTGGATATGGAATCTTCATTGTAAACTTTATACTTTGGTCATGTTTGGAGTTGTTTAATGTTGAAATGGGTAGTGTTTAAAGTTGGTAATTGGTATATATGAATGTATTATTGGATTGTAAGATGAATGGCATATGGAAGTGGTTTTAAGTGTTAGGGAGAAAAAGAGTGTAGGTTTTAAGGTTTGCAGGATCGACATTGTGATGTTGAGTTATTGAAGTTGCAACAAGCCAAGTCAAAGAGTCATGTTATGACGTGAAACCTCTCGAGGTTGTGACGAGCTATGAATGCCACCACGTGGGAGACCCTAAGGTTGCGACGAGCTCCTGATGATTTGAACAATCAACCTTTGGTCTCGGTTCGACCTTCGACCACTTAAAAAGCTTTCGTAAGCTTGTGTTGATCTCAAAATAGTTCAGAAATCTTATTTTAAATGTATTTTGGGATTGATAACTTGAATAAAATGTTTAATTGATTTTTGAGAGATCGTAGTTGCTTTGGCAACGAATTTGACATCCCGATACCTTGACCTAGCGATCAAGTCGGGTAAGGGGTGTTACATGAAAGGTGACCTATTCACAACAAAGATGATTCATCCTGATTTTTAGGCACCTAGATTGTGAAAGATAGCTCAGTTAGCACTTAGAAACCAAGGAAGACTCACCCCAAATTTAAGGTATTTAGATGCTGAAGAAATCTACTTAACTCTTTATGGCATCAAGATGGTGGTACGTTTGATCAACCCTTAGTAGCATCAAGAGAGTGGAAAGTTCGGTTGAACCTTAGTAACATCAAGATGGCGGGGAGATTCACTTAACAATTTAAAGGTTCAAGATGGTGGTAAGATTTCCACTTTGAAGCATCAAGATGGAAGGAAGATTTTTTCAACATTACAAAGCGTCAAGTTTACTAAATATCAAGTGTTGATGGGCTCAAATCAATGTCAAAACTCCTAATAAATTTAGCTTGGAGTGTCTTCCATGCCGGTCGAAACATTATAACCATTATGTCCCTTTTGGTGGATTTGCAACCTGAACTTCTAGGATGGTTTTGGGCACCTTCCTGACGGTTTTTAGGTTCAATCCAATAAATATGTAAATTTAAATCTTTCAATTCCCTTCAAAATGATATATTATGGGCCCAAAATAGAGTTCTATGGCTCAAGATATGACCAAAATATTGAAGCAGTGTAAGTTGAAAGTCAAATCCGTAAAACTTGCAATTAGACTAGAGTGAGGATGAAGCTAAAATACTAGACTTATTGTGAAGCATGTTGGGAACTCCAAAAAGACTTGACGATTTTTAGATCAAATATTTTACTTCATTTGATGTATTCAGACATCCACTTTCATTTTGAGAACTTTTTCGAATTATACTTCATGTTCAAGTTTGGTATGAATCAAAATTTTTTCTTCACATATAATCTTGGAAGTGTTACATGAGTGTGTCATCAATTACAAACTAAATCCCAAATAGAATTAACTTGTAAAAAATACTTTGCATGAATAGATTATAATATGAAAAATAATCTTTCAAGTAATAGTTTTTTTTGGTTAGGTTTGACTAAACTTAGTGATAAAACCAAGTTGCCTATGTACCCTTAAGTTTGAGGATTAAGCCATAACGTCGTTCAATATATATATATTTTTTATTTTTTCACCCTAACTTTTTTTGTAAATTATCCAAATAAGGATTTTTAGCTTAACAAGCTTTTTTTCTTCTTTTTTTCTCTAACTTTTACTTAAGTCATCTAATGAAAAATTTCAGCTTAACGAGCTTTTTTACCCTAACTTTTGCTTATGTCATCTAACTAAGGATTTTCAACTTAACAGGGGTTTTTTCTCTAAATTTTGATTAAGTTGTCCAAAAAAGGATTTTTAGCTTAACGAGCTTTTTTTGTGCAGTTTAAGCTCAAAACAATAATCACATACTAATTCCATTTATTTTGATGAGATAGACATGAAATCCTTTAAGAAACTTAATCATCTTACCTTAAGTTTTCTCAAATTCCTAACTTCTCTTTTCTCTCTCCTCAAATATGAGCTCTAGCTAACTTCATAAGAAATTTATCATGACATGGAGTTATTCTATTGTTTTCACTAAAACTCTATGGAAGAAATTTGAAGTTTAAGCTTGAAAAGGGTTGAAAATGGTGAAAATGGTGAAAATGACCTAAATGAAAGAAAAAGAAAGTTTGGCTAAAATTGTAACGCCCCAATTTTAGGAATTTTTGGGATTTCTGTTATTTTTGATGAATTTTAGAATTTTCGTGTTTTGACTGTATAATGTAGGTCTGAGTATGTTAGTGGGCCTTTAGAAGGCCCAAGAGTAAATTTAACCCGAGGCAGTTTGAGCTGTTCAGAAGATTGGGTAAGGGAGAGATAAGGGAGGAAATTTAGGAGCTGATCAAGGAGCTTAATGTTGGCCGAATGTTGGACTTTTGAGGAGCAAGAGTTGGTCGGCCAAGGGTCTCTAGTTTAGGCAAATTCGACTAGGTCTCTGAAGTAGTAATTTCAGCATTAGGGAAGTTTTGTGCCATTCCTTTGTAGCTTTTCCTTTAGGGTATCGATTTAGTCTTCTTTTTGTTTGCCGAAATAAGGTATGGTGCTGAGGGTTTTTCTCTTTTCCCTTCCATTTTGCTAGTACCCAAAACTTGGAACACCTCATAACTCTCTGTGCCGTTTTCCCTTGCCATAACCGAATACTACTTTCCCTTCTCACCTTTCTTTCTTCCATCTTTTCTTTTTCCCCATAGCCGAACCTATACTACTCTCTCTTTTGTCACTTTCATCAATCTCTTTTCTTCATTGTTCCTCAATTGGCTGAATCTACCATCCCTTTCCTTCTCGTCTTCTCTTCATTTATTCCCCTCACATCTAGGAGGCTAAATCTTACTATAGCCGAACCTCTTTCCCTTTTTCTTTAAGAAGCCGAAACCTTCATACCTATGGAATAGGAAGCCCAATCTTTGGCTACTTGAACCTGTTTGTTCTCGTAAACGGTAGATCGGGATTAATATCATAGATAGGAACACTCTTTTGGGCAGAACAACGATTGGTAAGTATTCGAACAACTTTCATTAGTTACTTATGCTTTAAGGTAAAGCCGAAACCTTTTAAGGGTGGCTAACGGTTGGACTAAGGGTATATTGGCCTCTTTCTTTTGTTTTTGTGTGCGCTAGAGTGGACAAAGGGGACATTCAGCAAAGGGCTTTGAAGGCTAACACTGTTGGACATCTAGATCTAGTCCATATTTCGGCAGAAAGGTAAGAACTTTAGGAACTAAGGCAATGTTGGCCGATGATGGTAAGAAGATTAGTACGTATTTTGTTTTTGATATGTAGTCTAATGTATTAGTAACTCGATTGTAGGCAGCTCGTGTGTGGATCTCGCCAACGTATCGTCACAGATTAGGTGTGTAAACGACACCCACTTATAGACTAGATCGACAAAAGCTGAAAAGCTGAAATGCCGAAGAGCTGACATTTTGTGGACCTATGAGCGTGCGAGCGCTCGTGAGGTAGTTGTTTGTTAATCCCGGTAATCACAAGCGGTAAGCTGGCAGAGTGCACAATTTCGTGCACTTCGGTATATTTGGGCTTAATGGGCCGAAATCGGGTTATTGGGCCAACGAGCCCAATTTGGTAAAAATGCTCGGTAAGTGTTTCTGTTAATACGGTAATGGCTGTAAGATGCATGAAAACCCTAAAATAGTAAATTTACTAAATACCCCTAAAGTATGAAAATTACCATTATACCTCTAGGTGCAAAGTGACCATTATACCCCTAGGGTTAATTTTGACTGGAATGCATGATATTCTGATTCTGTATGTTGTATGCCATGACATGTATATCAGTTGCATAGGATATGGGTTATATTGATGGAGAAAGCGTTCTGGCGGCTATGCCACAAATATCTGTTCTGGTGGCTCTGCCACAATATCTGTATCTGATGACTCTGCCACAATATCTATTCTGGCAGCCATGCTGCAAATTCTGTGGTGTGTAATAGATGGATGGGTCGAGTTGTCTCCTCACATGGTGTAAGGTTGGTACGGGGGTGTATACGGATGGATATGGGTTGGGTATTCTGCATACATGATATTTCTGTTATGTACCGGTTATGGGCGTATGGGCTTCATTCTGAATTTTGTATAGGGCTAAGGCCCAGTTTAATCTGTTTATGTGGTTTGAACTGATTTGGACTATGGTTGGGTTATTTTACACACTGAGCTTTCCAAACTCACCCCTTAATTTCATCCATGCAGGAAATCCCCAACCATAGTAGATTTGGAGCTGTGAGGGATTCGGAGTGGCCACATGTTCTGCAAATTGGGTTCTCTTCATATGTTTTTGACCAGCCTTTACTTACTTTAATTTTTTAGGGATTTAAGTTGTAATAAGGCCGCTCATAAGTTTTATGGTTTTCTTAATTGCTTTACTTACACTCGATTTAAACTGTTAGATTCAGGCTGTGTGGGTTTTGTTCAAAATTAATAAACGATTTCAAAATACAATGAGCGTAACTAATGGATAACTTAAAGACTTAATAAATCGGTGTTCTTTTCTTAGTCAACAATTAACCATTGTTTTACAAAATCACCCTGATTACCATAAACAAAGAACACAATCAACCGTAAGTCAATGTGACACGTCGGACTTAGCCGTAACGTCTGGGCCGGGTTTGGGGTGTTACAAAAATGGCATGAGAGAAAGGTGGGAGAGTGATGATGAAGATGGATGAAAGACTTTTCTACATCTTTCTATGTAGAAAAAATCTTTTTAATTTTTTTATATTTTAAATTATTAATGATATTTAATTAAGAAAAATATCTAATCATCATCATGCCAAACAAGTGGTTTGTATTTACTCTCAATCTCATTCACAACCTCATGTACTTCCTTGGTTAAATTGCTCTTCAAGTCTCTTATTTTTAATTTTTACACTTTTGCCCAACACTTCTCACACATTTACAATTTAGTCAATACCTCAAATTAATTTCTCTAAATTCAAAAGACCTCTTAATTTTCTATGATATCCCACTACCATCTCCACTAATATTAATAATTTTTATTTTATCTACTTCAAAAATTCTAACACGTGTAAAATCCAAGATGACACTGTTCTCTTCTCAAGAGGTGTTAGGGATGTTACAAATTGGTCCAAAATTTTTTTCAGCTAAAAGGAGTTTTGCATCCTAGATTTTAACACGATCTTGAATTTTTATCAATAATGAAATTATGAGTGTCCTTGGTAACTCTTCTATGGAACAAAGGGATTTTGAAATATTTACCTAAACTGGTAACTTGTGTAAAGCCCAATTTATTATTGATTTGTACTACACTGGCTCTATCCACATTTTTAGGGAACAATACACATGTTTTATGAGCATTAATTTTGCATTGAGAAAAGTTGTTGAATTGTGAGAGAGTGTCACTCATTAAATCTAGTTGTCGCACATCTGTTCTATAAAATAGAATTGAATTATCTTAAAAAAACAAATGTGAAATGGGAGGCCTATTCTTGGATAATTGTATAGACTTCCAAATTCCATTCATCACTTTTTAGTAAATTTTATGTCCAAGACTTTTCATACCCAAAATGAATAAATAGGGAGAAAGCAAGTCACATTGTCTAGTACCTTGTGTTAGCCAAAATTTCAACGTTAAAGTGCCATTTTAGAGGATTTGCATTGTGGAGGTAGATATATAATGCATTATAAGTCTAATCAGGTCTATTTTTATTTTTATTCACCTTGTCTTCCCTTTGCAAGTTTTCATTATGTGAATCATATCTTGAGTTATCAAAATGTTTTCACTAATGCTTTATTTTAAACAAAACTAACTTGATTAGGTTTAGAGCAATAAGGAGTGGCGTAATTTTTCTAAGCTTGTAACGCCCCAAAAATCTCTTATATTTATTTTTGTGTATTTGTGATATAAACCTGTATATGCTTCAGTGGTTATGGGTGCTGGGGGTGTCTCAGAAGTCTTAGGTTCAAGCCTTGTCTTGAACTAAAATTTTGTTTTAATTGAATAAAAAGCCTTACATTTATTCAGTAGGCTTATAGTTAAAAGTTTGTAAAAACATGTCAAAATGGGCCTATTGGTCTGGTGGATAACTGGTGTGTTAAAAATGCTAGGGGTCTTAGGTTCGAGCTGTACTTGGGTATTATTTTTGCTGCTTGTGGCGTGTAGGAGTTTGAGGTGTGGTAAAATGTTGAGTGTTTGAGGTGTGCGGGGAAGTAGTGGACAGTTATGGAGTGTTTGAGGGGTGTGGGGAAGTGTGGGAGCGAATTTCGGGATAAGTGAGAGGAAATTAGGGGATTATTGGGGAAAATATCCAAAATCTGATCATTTTTTTTCTTTTTGAAAGAAAGAGTCAGTTTTCTCTCCATCTTCTTGACGATTTCTTTCCCCATCTCTACCATTTTCTTTCCTCAATTCCTCCCCTTGCCGCCGAATTCTGCTTCTCTTCCTCCACCCTTGGCGTTTCTTTTTATTTTTCTGGCTTCAATCGTTCATTTGTGGCAACCTTCGTTTCTGTCTATTCGGTAAGTGAAATAAGGTGGAATTGGTTTTCCTTTCAACTTTCGGTTTCTCTTCTTTTTATTGAAAGTCTCTTAACATTTTTCCTTTTCTTTCCCTAGCCAAACCTTTTCCAGGCTTCTTCCCCTTTTCGGTTCTTTTCATTTCTACTTTCTTCCTACGCATTGTTCGCTTCGTCCTCTTAATAAGTTTAGTCTTGAGTAAACTTTAAATTGGGATGTGGACAAGTGTTGATATGGATTATTTTGGCGATTAGGGGTTTATCGAAGGGCTGTTTATCGCTCGTCAACATTCTGAAGGCAGGGTATTCCTACTACTCGATTTAAGGTAATGGCTTACCGCTCGATATTTTAATCTTTTAATCAAGTGTAAGTTACTGATTTTAGGTTTTGGGAGTGCTCGAGAGTTTTAGGCGTAAAAATCCAAGGAGATGTGTAACCACAACACTGAAAAATGATAATCAGCAAAAAGCCAAAAAATAGGGTTGTCGACGCCATACAGGCGTGTGGCCGCTCGTGTGGTAGGCCGTGTAATGGAACACAGGTGTGTGATCAACGAGACAGGCCGTGTGTGATACACCGGCCGGATCGAATTGGGCATTTTAGGCCACACGAGTGAACCACACGGGCGTGTGGGATTTTTGGGTCAAGCCGTGTGATCCACACGGCCAAGGCCATTTTGGGTCATGTGGGCCACATGGGCGTGTGGGTCCACACGGGTCAACAACATGGGCGTGTGAGCCCATCTCAACTGTTTTGTTGCTAAGGTTATACGGGTCGCCCGAGACGACTGTGAACCTACTGTAGGGTCCGTAAGCTTACCTAGACCCCTAATTGACCAAAATGACTGTATGACTGATATATATTTAGATGTTAGCGAGCATAATGATATTTAATGAACTGATATTGTATGCACTGTTGCCATGATATAGCATGTCATTACTGTATGTTACATTACATTGGGTTGGGGGTTGGTATTGTTCGGATGAAGTGTACTGAAAGGCCTCGTGCCTAATTTGCCGGTAGCTCAGCTGCAACCACTGTTTAGTGCCACATTCGGTACTTTTTGGAGTGTAGGGATGGATGGGTTGATTATATCCCCACATAGAGTGTAGGGTTGGACGGAGATGGTGTATAGAGGCTGGCTGGGTAAAAATTTTGTGATTGTATATCTGTTACTATACTAATTGCTGATACTGAAATGGGCTAAGGCCCTAACTAAAATTGAATCTGATAATGAAAGGGCTTAATCCCAGACTGTGACTGCATTTTGTCTGCTTGTTTTATATGGGGATTACACACTGAGGTTTCATAAACTCACCCCTCTGATTTATCTATACAGGAAATCCCTGGCATGGGCGGATTGGTGCGGCGGAGGACTCAGTGGTGGCCACACAACCTTGTTTAATTGTGTTTCATACTTAATTATAATTTTAAATTTTTTTAGGAATTTTATTATAAATATGGCCTCTATGGATTTTTCTTAAATTTGGGATTTTTATTAGTTATGGATTATAACTACTAGTTTTATAAAAACTCAAGTTTTCAAAAGAACCAAACATTTTAACAAATTACTCACAAATACGCAAACTGATTTAAAAGCTTTTGCATAGAATAAACGTTTGACAGGTTTCGAATGATTAATTAACACTATAATAGGATTAATAAGTAATAATGAAAATATTCTAAATGGAAAATGTTTGAAGTAAAGTTACGGTTTTCAACCCAAGTTACAGTTTTCAAACACATTAACATGTGACACTGTCAGATTCGGCCATAACGGCCAAGCCGAGTTTGGGATGTTACAAAGCTTGTTAACAATTATTTTTGTAATCACATGTAAAGCACAAGCTAATAGACCAAAATTATGAGATAGTTTCCAAGCTATCAACTTTTGGTACAAGAATCGATAAAATTCTATTCAAGACTTGCTCAATTTGCTTCTCTCGGAATACATCTTGGACTATACGAAAAATTGAGTCACCTACCACCTTTCGTTGGCTCTAGTAAAAGTATGCAAGAAAACCATCAATACCAAAAGCTTTAAGCAAAGCCATCTCTAACAAAGTTTTATTTATCTCTTCTTTTTTATGCTAGGATTAAGTGTCACAGGGCTAGAATTTTTATCTCCCAATCCGTGCGGCTTTAGGCGATTTCTTCGATTCAAATACGCCTAAGTCAACCAAACTCTCGCAAAGTGATAATTCTCTTAAAATTTCTCTAAGGCATCAAATTATAAAGTGGAAGCAACTCAAAGACAAAAGAAAGCTCGAAAGAACAAAATATCCATGGAAAAGAAAAAACACAAAGAGTTTAAGTGAATCTTCTCAAAGAATCCTATTACTCAAGAATGAAGTGAATACAAATGAGGGGGAGAGGCCTCTATTTATAGTTGAGCTCCCCCTGATCTAACAATACAAATTAAAGTACATCAATGACCGAGATTAAAAACAATCTACAAATCAAATCCCCTAAGATTTACAGAATTAAATCTTCTAATATTACTTTTCATATTTTTCATGCTATGCAGATGAGCCTTATATTTCTCCAAGCAACAGGTCAATCCTGTTGGGCCATATGACCCCTCACGAATAAGATGAATCATTCAAGTGTGTTATGGTTGTAGGTTCCCTTGCGCAACCCTTGATATAAGAACCTCCATAACAAAACCACTTAATCTCATATAGGCCTCTTGAATTGGAAATACCCCATTTATATCACCTTTAACCAAATGAAGGTTTTTTTTAAAAACTGGATAGTTTAACTTTGAGAATACTTTTCATCAAAGTACCATTTCCCATCACTAAGCTCCATTTAGATCAGTGGTGAGATTGAAAATAACAATGACGGTGAGATTAATTACTATAATAGCGACATTGGGTACCATAACAATGAGATAAAATCAATGATAAGAAATGTGTTTGATTCAAACACAGTGGTGGCGATGAGATCAAAATGACCATTAAATTGGAATATATGTATATATAATAAATTATTAAATAATATATTTAAATTATTAAATAATATATTTAAATTAAATAATAAATTTTATTTATTTATGTTAAATTGTAATTAAAATATATTTATATTAAAAAAAATTTTATAACTATATTATATTTGTAATAGCCCAATTTCGGTGAAATCAGAATAGTGATTCGGGACCACAAATCTGAGCCGAAAATAAAATTTTTTTATTTTATTATACGGTCCGTATTATGTTAGAAATGCAATGTGAAAATTTTGAAAGGAAAAATTTTATCGATTATGTGCTTAATTATGAAAAGGATCAAATCGCATAAAATACAAAAGTTGAATTCTAGTAGCTATAAGGATTAAATAGCTATGAGATTCAAAACTTGAGGTCCTTATATGGCAATTAGACCATTAAAGAAAAATATGTAGATATTTTGGTGACTCATCCATGTAAATTTAGAAAAAGGGCAAGGACTAAATTGGAAAGTGAAAATATTTAATTAATTAAAATATGATAAAAGAGATATCATCTTATTTTCTCATCTTATTCCCTAAAATAATACATCGAAACCCTAGGAGAGAGAGAAGAAACTTTCATGGCCAAATTGGGTAAGTTTCCTTGGCCTGTTTTTAGTATTTTTGAAACCGAGATAGCTTAATCTATCTATTTGGGGATTAATTTGAAAAGTTATCAAAGTATGGAAAATGTGTCATGGATGAATATGCTGAAAATTAGAAATTTATGGTAGAAAATGAAAGGTTGTTGGTAGATAAACAACTTTTACAAAATGATTTTTGATGGAAACATGATTTAGGGACTAAAATGTAAAGTTATGAAATTTGATGAAAAGAGCTGAACTTTTATGAATACATGTGCTGTAAATTTTTTAATGGGATTTTGGTTAGGCTTGGAATAGCGATTAAATTGCACAAATTTTATTTTCTGAGCCTAGGGATGAAATGAGAATTTATGGAAAAGTTAGGGGCAAAATAGTAATTTTGCCTAGGATGACAATTAAGTCCATTTGAATGTGAAATATGGTAAATTGATATTAAATTTACTGTATAGATCCAGATAGACCAAATTCGGAGCTAGAACGAGGAAAGAGGAAAATGTCAGATTAGTAGATTTTACGTACACGAACATTGTCGAGGTAAGTTCGTGCTAAATTGCATATGTTTTTATACTTGAATTAAATGTTGTGTTTGTGAATTGTATAAATGCCATAAATATATGGAATGATCACATACACGTTAAAGCCCGATAAATGAAAGTGCTCGATCAATTATAATGCCCGACAAACGATAAATGATAAAAATGTAAATTTTATGCTTGAGTTGTGTAATAGCCCAATTTTTAGTGATGCCAGAAGAACTGGTTTGAGACCACTAAAATTTGAGAAGTGAGCTTATAAATTATTATTCAGTATTTATGAGCCAATCGTGAATTTAGGAAGGCTTATGAATTAGTGATTTGTGCTTTAGAAATATTTATCAAATTAATTAGTTTTAAAACCGAGGTATCAAGACCTTGATTTCATAAATCGAGCCGTAAATATTTAAATATTTATGGAGTTTCATTGAGTTAGTATTAAAGTTTCGTTAGAAAATTTTAACGTTTTGATAGTTAATTAATCAAAAAGGATCAAATTAAAAAAAATGCATTCCTGAGACTCAGTTCTCGTAAATCGGATTCGTAAATATTTATTAAAAATATTTAGAAAGCTAGTTGTGTAGTTAATTAGGTTTCGGTTAAGAGAATTTGCTTGAATTAAAAGTAATTACGTATAAAGACTAAATTACATACAGGGTAAAAGTTGAATTATAGATTAAAGAAAAATTAAAGGGGCTAAATAAGCAATTATACCATTGCTCATAAATGAGGCGGCATAGGGAAGATTTTTTTTGAATTTAATATATATTATATGAAAATATCTTTTACTTAACATATAAGTATAAATATATATTATATTATATTATATATAATAAGACAAATAAAGAAAGAATAAATAAATAGAAATAGAAAAAGAAAGTCAAAGCATAAACGAAACAGAGAAGGAAAGAAAGAAAAGAAAAAGAGAAAGAAAGGAGAAAAAACTAGGATTTTCAAGGGTTCAAAACTCAATCGGTTAGTTAATTTAGTCTCTTTTCTTGAAATTTTTATGTTTTTAGAATCCTGGTATTAAATACTACCTAACCCATGTCAAAATTTTAGAAATTATTGAGTTTTAAATGTTGTTAATTTTGAATAATTAGAGTATTAGGGATTAAATTGATAGATTTTCAAGTTAGAAATGAAAAAGGATTGAATTGTATAATAAATTGTAAATTTTTTGTAATATGGACTAAATTGTGAAAGTTTTGAAATTTATGAATTTATGTGAAAATAGGGAGTTGAATTTAGTATAAAGTGGAATTTGTATGAAAATAAAGAATTAAATGTGGAGAATAAAAGTTAGTCTCGGTTTAGGAACAAAATTGAAATTTAGGCAAATATTGAGTAAAAATTGAAATTTTCAATATGAAATTAAATTGTGTTGTATTGATGAATTTTAATTGTTTTAATTTCGTAGCTAACGTCGTACCAGAATCCTCGAAAAAAAAGGGAAAGATAAAGTTGACGTTAAATAGCTCGAAATTTATGATTTGTATTTCTAAAATCCGAAACTAGTTATTAATTGTTATATTTTTTATTTAATGTATATGGTAAGTGTTAAGGTGAGAATTATTGTGTTTTGCAATTGAAATGGATTGATTTAGAATGTGATGAATATATTGATTGACTTGGTATATATATATTGAATATATATTGATTATTTGAATTGAAATGAATATTAGTTGTATTGAAATGAATATTCACTAAGCCTTAAACATAGGGTGTAATGCCGATGCCATGTCCCAGACATGGTCTTACACTGGCTCATCCATCAAGTCGATGCCATGTCCCAGATATGGTCTTACACTGACTATAGAAATCGAGGCCGACATCATGTCCCAGACATAGTCTTACACTGGCTCTCACATCTACGTGCCGATGCCATGTCCCAGACATGGTCTTACACTGACACATCTCATAGCCAATGCATGTCCCAGACATGTCTTACACTAGCTCTCATCTCAATGCCGATGCCATGTCCCAGACATGGTCTTACACTGGCTCTCATAATGTGGCCGATACATGTCCCAGACATGTCTTACACTAGCACACAAATGACCCAAATGTCATGGCACGAATATCCGATTTGTTCCTAAGGTTCACCCGGGAGTTCTATTATCTCAATTATCATCATGTAATTTCATTACCACAATTAAGCAATTTATGCTATATCAATTCAAACGCATATAATAACGATGTAGTTGTATTATTTACATAAAACTTACCTCGGCACTCAAAATGGGGCACTAGTTGATTTAATCTACTTGCTTGGCCTTCCCCCGGTCTAGGTTCAGATTTTTTATTTCTTGATCTAAAATGGAAACATTTATTCACTTAATCATCAATTAAATCTAAACGCTCAATAATTTATAATTTGGGCAAAATGACCATTTTGCCCCTAGACTTTCAAAAAATTACTATTTTACCATTAGGCCCGAAAATTGATTTTTATAGAGTTTTCTTAATATTCAAGCTAACTGACCATTTATCTCTCTTATGAAAACCCCAAATTTCCAATATTTCACAACATTATTATCTATTTTACAAACTTTACAAAATGGTCTTATTAGGGTTTTCATGAGAAGTCCCTTCACAAAAGTTGTTTATTTCACAACCATGATTCATTTTCTTCCATAAAATTTTAGAAAAAAACATGAACACTCTCATGGTAAAACCCTAGACTTTCAACCATTTTACAAAATAGTCCCCTCATTTGAAAGCTCATGCAACAAGGGTTCTAAAAATACAAAAATCATCAAGAAAGACCATCAAAATCACTTACTTGAGAGGGTTACAAGTTGCTGAAATTTTCAAGCTTTCACACCCCAAAAATGGCTGAATTTTCAATGGAGAATAATTGGTGAAAAGGGATGATATCATCTTTCTTTTATTTTATTTCTATTTTAGTCAAATAAGCTACCAAAACTCACCTACTTTGACTTTTTGACCATTCTTGTCCCCATGGCTGGAAAAGCACTCTTTTTAGGGTCTATTTTCCCTTTAAAGACCCTCAATTTTGGTTTTCTAGCCATTTGACACCCTTAGCCATTTAGTCCTTTTTCGCGATTAAGCTCTCAAACGCTAAAATTAATTCACCAAATTTTTCATGCACCTTTATAATCATGTCATCACACATAAAATAATATTAAAATAATTTCTACGGCTTCGAAATAGTGGTTTCGTAACCACTATTCTGACTAGCCCCAAAATCAGTCTGTTACATTTTATGTACTATATTAAGATTATAAATAGTATGTTTTAGTATGAAAATTAGATTTTATTTGAATGAAGTAATTGAATTGATTGGGATATTATATGAGAAATAATATGTTTGTTAGATAATCATGTAATGTTCATATTTGATCCAAAATATCCGGTAATGCTCTGTAACCTTGTTCCAGCGACGGATATGGGTTAAGGAGTGTTACAAGTTGATTGTGAACATTTGAATTGCATAAATGCATAAATATATGTGATTGATCACATGCTTGATAATGCTTGAAAGATGCTAAATTCCATTTGAATTAATGGAAAATTCGATGGATATGTGATTTCCCGAAATGAATGAGGTCCTGCATTTTGTTCGGGATGGGATTTAGCCCGGACAGGTAATCCTGATATGAGTCCTCTCGAGCATATGTTATGGATTGGATTTTGCCCGAACAGGTAATCTAGATCAAGCTCTTTAAAGCATATGTCATAAAAAGGATTTAGCTTGGACTGGTAATCTTGTTGTATACGTGTATGGCTCGAGAGTGTACTCTCTGAATTAGTACCTTATGAGTACCATTGAATTTGAATTGACGGATTCTGATTTGTACACCTTAGGTGTACTACATGTGTATCCATCGATGTTCTGAGCAAATTCAACAGGTAAAAATATTGACATGAAATGACATGAATAAGATATGAGTTATTACATGTAGTTGTCTGAAATCCATGAAAATGATGCTACATGACAAATTGTATATGAAAACATGAGATGATGATAATTGGACATGGACTTTATTTGATGAGTATATGTTCATTCTTGATTATAGACTTGTACGCCTTGAATGTACTAATCGTAACCTCGATATTTCGAGTAATATAAGTAAAGTTCTAATATGAAATTATCTAAACTCGAAATAAACTAGTATGAAATTATACTTGAGATATAACAATGTGAATTATACATGTTGTGGAAAGCATATGTGCATGGAAACTTGATTGTTATTGAGCCCATACATGTTTTTGATGTTATTATGAAATATATGACTAAGAAGGGCAATGAGGATATGTGTAGGGCCTGAGGTCAAATTGAATGAATGTGCCTTACATAGTGACCTCAAAATAGAACGAATGGTAAGTTAAGTACCATGTTATACGAACTTAGTAAACATTTTATGCTTACTTAGTTTTATTTCCCTGTTTTATAGTAAATCGAAAGCTCGTTGGATTGGAAGCTTGGCGGAGATCACTCACACTATCCATCGGCCCATGTCGGTATATTATGGTAAATCAATTATGGTTGTAATGGCATGTATAGGTTATATTGGCATGTAAATGTAAATGATGCTTGTAATCTAGCCATTGGAATGGCTAGTAATGGTTTGTTTTGATATACTTGTAATTTCAAACTATGGTAGCTACATATATGTTAAGTAGTTGATCAAATTATGTCTAACTTGAAGACTTAACTAAGGTAAGATTATAGATATGTATGCACGTAATGGTATGCCATGATGAATGATGGAATTTGTTTAATTTGAATGCTTGGAATGGTTGGTATTGGATGTGTGCTTCAAGTATAGGTCATGGGTGTGTTTTTGGGTGAGAAATGAAGCTAGAAACAGCTTTATTTTGTCCATATGGGTAGACACACGGGCATGTGTCTAGACTATGTGTGACACACGACCGGGTATATGGGTGTGTAGTTAGGCCGTGTGTCCCTTACAGCTTAAATTTTGAGAAACAGAATACTCAAAATTGAGCACACGGGTAGAGACATAGGTGTGTGTCTCAACTGTGTGTGCTACACGGCCTAGAACACGGGCGTGTGTCTTGGTCGTGTGAAACTTGCACCTAAATTTTGAATTGAATTAATTAACCACATGGTCTAGCACATGAACGTGTGGTACGGCCGTGTGCACAAGTCAGAGAGTTACACGGGGTCGAACACGGCTTGTAACATGGGCGTGTCCCTTGGACCACACGGGCGTGTGAGCCCTATAACTTGAAATTTTTTTGAAATATCACTAAAAATTCTTAGAGTTCCCGATTAAGTCCCGACTCATTTCTAATGCTCTTATTGGGCCTCGAGGGTCCAATTAAGGGACGTTTTGAATGATCTCGATTAATGAAAATTAATTTACATAAATTATTTGTAAAATATTTTGAAATTTTCAATAATACTCTGAAACCCTGTTCCGATGACCGATATGGGTTAGGGGTGTTACAATATTTATGTTAAATAATAGTATATTAAAATTATGTTATATTAAATCTTAATTAAAATATT
Source organism: Gossypium longicalyx (assembly GCA_025698465.1). Classification (NCBI taxonomy): domain Eukaryota; kingdom Viridiplantae; phylum Streptophyta; class Magnoliopsida; order Malvales; family Malvaceae; genus Gossypium; species Gossypium longicalyx. The sequence goes on from CM046997.1 coordinate 91,967,913, forward strand.
ATTATATTAAAATAATAACATTGAGGGTTAAAATGAGAAGTACATTATTTATGGGAGGTCCAGCCTATGCATCGAATCTCCAAGCGTCAATAGAAAAATGATGTTTCTGTGTGATTAAAAATTGAACTAGATGATATCCAAACTACCTCCTTAGTGAATTTGTGTTGCAGTTGAAAATATTTTTGCCTAAAAATTCTAACGCATTAGGACTCCAGTGCATGCAAAGGGAGCCTAAGTTGGAGTATTTCAATATGGTTTCTTTTTTATCTATCCACTGTGCAGCTATGAAAATATTTTATGTTCTTATCACCTTTTAGAATCCACTCACACCTTGATTTTTGTTACCAAAGTAAATCTTCAGGGTCCAAGTCACTACTCTAATATTTGACTCCAACACACTCAATCTTTTAGAGTAGTGACTTTTCATATCTTGTTGTATACCTCAAAGTTTAGCTTTAAGCTTTCTTTTTCTTTCAAATACAGTTCCACAAACTTCATTACTCTAATCTTGACTGCTCTAGTAAACTACTCAATTTTCTCAATAAAGCTACTATCATGCCTTCAATTTTCCCTTACAAAATCCTTAAAAGAATCATGTTGAGTCTTTAAGAAAGAAACTTGATGGTCAAAATTGCATACACAATTCAGCCTTATGAAGTTTCATAAGATAAACCTGTGATCATATTCCAATTTTTGGAAGAGGTATACAGTAGATTCTAGAGAGAAATTATCCAATAGATTTTAAATCTTTCAAAAAATCATGTATTTTGTTCGAGATAAATTTTGGACCAACAAATCCCGTATCATGTAGATTACAGTCGAAAAAAAATCTTGAAACATTTACACCCTTTTGAGGTTATTGCAGACTTATTTTTCTTCTCATCACTACAGAGAATGAAATTAAAATCCCATGCTAGTATTGTTCTCTAGTTTCCTTATCAATTAGTTTAAGACAATGCCATAGAGATTTCATTTTAGCTTGTTTTGAGTTGCCATAGACTATCATTAGAAAGAAGTCTCATTACCCAGATTAATTTTGACTCAAACGTGTACAAACTGAGAATGATTATAAATTGCCTCTAGCCACAGGATATTGCTAGTAAACCCGTATGCCTCCCAAAAATCCTCTAGCTTCAACTTCGTGAGAGAAAGAAAATCTTAACCTGGCTATTGTAACACCCCATACTTAATTTGGTCACCGAACTCGAGCCATGGAATGTCACTACAGTAAACATATACCATCACACACAATTCTAGATTTTTCATTTCATAATCCATGTAAAACATGATTAACAAACTAATTTGGGTTTCAATCCAGCTTTCAAAATATCTAAAACAAGTTCCAAATTAAATGAGGACCAAATTAAAACTTTTGCAACAAAATAGGGCAAACATGAAAACATGGGTCACACAGTCATGTAACTAACTATGATCATGTGATCCAAATATTACTAAACCTACAAATCCACATGGGCGTGTGGCCAACCTGTGTGAGGCACACACCAATATGCTAGGTTGTGTGGGACAATTATCTGCCATTTTAAGTGTTCATCATATATCAAACAAACCTATGATTCATGTAATGCATAAATGGCAATAGAACATGTACAAAAACTAATCAACCATCATATGTAGCTAATCATTCTTAAGGCCATTCATTCATATGACATAGATCTTTCTTTTAACAAGCTTAATGACCTAAGCAATCAACATTTAAACCACAAGTCTTATTCATCCATGATATTATTTCAATTCAATCAAACCATATCATACATAAACATTTCCTAATCTTCTAACCAATATGCCTCAATGGCACCTTTTTACAATAAGATGATTTACATATAACATATTCCATCCAATCATTTCATCACTAATATGCATAAATTTCAAAAAATTCAATCTCAACCTTGATGAAACTTACCAACTTCTGAAAACACACCTAACACAAGCGGTCAACAAAAGTTCTTAATCCAACATCTTTATACAAATCCCAAATCACATACATATATATATTTACAAACCATAGAAATGAAACAATAGCTCACATCATTTCTTTCCAAGACAACACTTATACATTCAACCTATATACATGCTGTATAACCAATAAAAAACATTTCAAAGAGCTATCGACTTTAATGCTGGATACTGTGAGCTTTGAAGAGATCCAATAGTCGTGTTTTGCCAAAATTCAAATACAAGAAATAGGAAACAAAACCGAGTAAGTTTTATGAAAGCTTAGTAAGTTCATATAAAATATATATACTAACTTACCCTGTAAACCAAAAATACAGTTTAAGTATTAATGGCATAATCAATCCTAATGTAACACCCCTTACCCGTATCTGACGCCGGAACAGGGTACGAGGTGTTACCATACCTGTACTCAGACATTTTCAGAAATACGGACTATGAAATTTTGTTTCAAATTAAAACCAATCAAACCACATCATAGTGTCCCCATTATGGGCCTACAAGGCCCTAAACAAACATTGAGTATGGTCTGGGACAAAACCGAGGTCCTAAGGAAAATTTAAGAAAATTTTGAAGTTAATGTCTCACACGCCCGTGTAGAGACAATGCACACGCCCATGTGCCTTGGGACACGCCCGTGGCCCCTACCCGTGTGGAATTAATTGAATTTATTTTCTATTTTGAACCTATAGAGGTTTTTAAATGGCCGAGCACACGCCCGTGTCCCTGGCCCGTGTCCTTCACAAAACCTAGACATGCCCGTGTGGTCGTCGGTGTGCAAAAACTCGAGCATTATGTTTATGACATCAACATGCATTTAGGGGCACACGACCAAGACAAATGCCTGTGTGCTAGGCCGTGTCCACCACATGGTTGAGACACACGGCCGTGTCTCTGGCCGTGTGATTACTACCATACATTCTGACTTAAAAATTTTAGGTGCAGGGGATACATGGCCATACCACACGCGCATAGGGCTATCCATATGTGCACACGGTCTAGACACATGCCCGTGTGTCTACCCGTGTGGACCTTATTAGGCTATTTTTCAAGCCTTTGGTCACCCTCTAACATCCATACATGCTTATAGGTTTTAATCATATTTAACATGGCCTAATTATACTTTTAAACGACCTTGATAAACCTCATTGCATGTAAACTTCATCTCATCAGTTTTAAACATGCTAGGTTATCCCCTTTGTATTAAGGATTTCTATGTTTTATAACACTTTTAAGATTGGTTCATTATTATAACTCATTTCCAATTATAGCCTAGCCATCCCATGTGTTTTGGTCACATTACAAGTATCTAAATGTGATATACCGTATTTCATCCTCACTAGAACAATTGAACATAAACATGCACAAATTTGTAGGTCATAACCTACATCAAAATGAGCCAATTCCCATGGCCATTTACAAGTGAATATGTATACCTTTACAAGCCTTCATATTGGAAAATCAAATGACACATATAACAAAATAACAAAAGCCCTATACATGCCATTAAACAAAATATAAGTATCTATATACCAAAGCTGGACAAGATGATAGTGTGTTGACTCTCCAATCGTCTTCCAATTTTTATGAGTCCTCGAGCTCTGTAAGACAGGGAAAAGAGAGGGGTAAGCATTTACATGCTTAGTAAGCCTGAATAACTGGAAAGTAAACTTACCGATTAATTAGCATACAACCATATTAGGTAATATAACCAACAAGCATGAAATGGTTTCCCTATCACATGCACTCAATCAACAGGTTAGTCTCATAACAATATATTATGAAATTTGTCTTAGATGAACTCATCATCCAACATTTTCATTTTTATATCTCATGTTAATCCCGTTGAGCTTTTCGGAAATCTCAATGGATTATCCATTTACCGCCAAGTCATAAGAGTGATCATCTCGTGTACGCACTCCCGCGAACCTCACATCTTACAGTAGGATTACCAGTCCAGGCTAAATCCCCCGTAATATAAACTCATTGGGTGATGTCGGGATTACCATTCCAGGCTAAATCCCTTGTAGCGACAAACACCCTTAATGAGCTTAGATCTGAATTACCAGTCCAGGCTAAATTCAGACCCTAGTCGGATTACCCGTCTGGGATAAATCCATAATGCACTCATATTCTTCGAGAGGCTTGATCATTCAAGGAACACTCGTCCGGGCTAGATCCTTTCTATATAGAGATCAACGGATTACCCGTCCGGGCTAAATCCTTTTCTGCAACACATGCAGGATCCCAAGTCATGTAAGCCACGGTTTATCCATCGAATCTCCTTTTTTTACTTCAACTGGGACATTTATTATCATGTCATTATTATTAACACATTTCATTGATTTCATACCATCATTACGACCAATTATCATACATTCATAACACATGCAATTAGGCATATTAATAGTTTACTTAAAGTTATTCGAAATTACCTGGTACTCGTTTCGGTTATTCCGAAATCTTTCATTTTCCTCGATCGACCTTTGAAATTTGTTCCTCGGGGTTTATAACAATAAAAATGAATCATTAATACCTCACATTATTCTTTTCAAGCCTAAATCTCACCCTCGGACAAAATGACCGTTTTGCCCCTAACCTTTCACATTATTTACTATTTAATCCCTAGGCTCGTATAATGAAATGCATGCAATTTTGATGTTACCCAAGCCTATCCGAATGTTTTTCCCTCTTATGGAAGCCTATATTTTTCCATTATTTCTCATCTTTCTACCCATTTTTACAACTTTTACAATCTAGTCCTTTAAGCCATTTCCATGAAAAACCTAGTAAAAGTTGTTTACCATCCCTTAAACTCTTATATTCCTCCATAAAACATCAAAATACAAGCATCTCATTCATGGGTAGTTTTCTAAACATGAGCCCTAGTATGAAATATGGGTAGAAATAGAGAGAGTAAGTTACCAAGATTTCAAAAATATGAAGAACATTAAAAACGGGGCCAGGGAGCACTTACTATTGAGCTTGAAATGTTGGAAACCCTAGCTTATGGAACCCTTGAAATTTCGGCAGCTATAGGAAGAAGATGAGTGAATTTTGCCTTCATTTTCCCTTTTTATTTCATTTATTACCAAATGACCAAAATGCCCTTCCTTACTAAACTTTCAAATTTTTCCATACATGCCCATTTTTATCCAAAAACTTAGAAATTGGGAAAATTTCTATTTAAGACCTTCTAGGTAATAATCTAAAGTAATTTTATATAAACTGCTTCTAGAACCCAAGTTTTGCAATTTATTCAATTTGGTCCTTATTTTCCAATTGGACATCTTACTCATAAAATTTCTTCATGAAACTTTAACACATGCATATTTTCATATTCTAGGCCTCATAATAATCATAAAATATATATTTCAACGTCGAATTTATGGTTTCAAAACCACTGTTCCAACTAAGCCCTATTTTGGGATGTTACACTTAACATTTCATTTCACAAGAAACAGGTAAGTCTTTCATATATTATTTGAACATGACAATCATTAAAACATTTCAATCAAATCAATCCAAGTATTCAATGCTTATTCCAGTTAACAAGTCAATCATTTCTCTTATTTAATCAAGATAGCCTGATGAACAATAGTAAAAGGATTTAGATGCACAAGTTAGAGTATCATGGAGCACCGAGATTGTAATAGCCTGTTTTTAGTCAAATTAGAATAGTGGTTTTAGAACCACAAATCTGAAGTCAAAATAATTATTTTATTATTATTTTAATATTTACAGCATGATAGTGTGTTTGTGTGAAAATTTCATTAAGAAATTTTATCGTTTGAGTTTTTAATTCGATAAAAAGGACTAAATCATGTAAATTGCAAAACTTTAGTTCTATTAGCTAAAGGTGTTTATTAGATATGGTTTTTAAAGTAGAGGTCCTTAAATGGTAAATAAACCATTTGGAATGTGAGTGGACATTTTTGGACATATTTTAAGTGTTTTTAATGGTTTATTAACAAGGTTAATAAAGCAATTTAGTAAATTACATAAGTAAAATAACAAAACAACAAAAGCCATCATCTTCTAATGTATCATATTTCATCGAAATTGAAGAATAAAAACAATATATTAGGGTTCTTCATTCAGCCATTTTAAATCCTTGAAATTAGGTATGATTTTTATCTCGTTTTTAATGATTTCTGTGTTTTTGAGATCGTTGCAACTAGGTCTAGCTAGCCCAGGGACTATTTTGTAAAACTGTTAAAGATTTAGGATAGATTATGAATATATTATGAATAAGCATGTATTTTAATGATTTATGATAGATTATGAATGTTTGATGATAGTTATACAAGTTTGGTTAAGTGATTTTTAGTGAAAACGCAAATTAAGGATTAATTTGTGAAATGTGGAAACTTTGTGGTTAAAATGTGAAATAAATGAAAATTATGGGCTGCTAGGGACCTAATTGAAATTTAGCTAGCATGGTTTTTGGTTGAATTGCATGAATTTGTGATTTTATGAAATAAGGACTAAATTGTAAAAGTTGTGAAATACTAGGGGCAAATGTGTAAATGTGCTTTAATGAGTGTTTTGGATTAAATTGAATAGAAATATTATTAAATAAGCTAAATTTGATTACATATAGATCAAGAATAGTGAAATTCGGATCTAGATCGGGGGAAAAACAAAGTACTCAACTAATCGACCTATTTTATCGTTTTTGTGAATCGAGGTAAGTTTGTATGATTAATAAGCTTAATTTTATATGTGTTTATATACTTAAATATTATAATTGTGATATTATGACATTGTGGAATCTATCGACAAAGCATTGACACAGTGAGAATCCCGATTGAACCTTAGGAATAGATAGGATACTAGTGACATGTCATTAGGGGTTATTGTGATTATGTGATCCGGGTGCTGGTCCTGTACGTCCTACCAGTGGCTGAGTATATTGGTATGTGTTACGATTACTTAACAACTTGTGTGAGCAGCACCGTGTAGCTACATCTTGATTGACAGCTTGTGTGAGCAGGCCCGTTGATAGCTCGAGAGTGAGCATATATGTGATATGAGATTGAAATAGCATTGGCTATGTATGTGGCACTTTGATGCTAGATTCCCAAGTATCTGATATTATTCTAAATGGTTCAACAGGAAAAAATGATGGTACAAGGATATAAGTAATGATACGGATCATTTCAAGTACTCGTGAAAAGTTTGACAAGTGATAATTGATAAGTTTATATGAAAAGTAAGTGAAAGTTGATGAATTTATACATGACACATAGAATTATGGAAATGTGCAAATTATTGAGTTGAATGTATTACTTACATTTAATTATGTTTTTTAAATTGTAAATGAATTGGCAAATTATACTTACTAATCATATGAACTTACTAAGCTATAAAGCTTGCTCTGTTTATTTTACTGTGTTTTATAGTGATTTCAAAGCTAGCTCGAATTCGAGGATCATCAGAGATTTCATTACACTATCAAGCTATCGTTTTGGTACTTTTGAATCTATGTTTTTGGAATATATGGAATGTATAGAACTTTAGTCACTTTGGTAGAAGTTGATGATGAAATTAGCCATTAGAATTGGCTTATAAATGTTTAAAGTTTGGTCTTGTGTATAGCCATGAATGTTGGCTTAAATTGTTGGTTTATGTTGTGAGTGGTATTAATGGTTATATAATGCTTGTGGATTATAGGTGTGGTGGATGTCAAACGTTTGATATATGAGAAGATATAAGCTTGTGAGCTTGGGCATAATAATACATGTTTGAAATTGTCTAATTAGTTAAAGTGTATATGTGAATTTCGTATAAATAGATTGGCCTATTTTGTGACTTGTGTGTATTGTGAATAATGATATTGAGTTAGCATGAATTAGGCTTGATGTAGTTGGTTTGAATGCCTATATATGCTATGTTTTGGTGCCAATTGGATTGATGTAGGTGTGTGCAAGTTTGGGTGGCAAAATGGCTTGATAAATAGCCTATTTTTGTCCACACAGGCAGAGACACGGGCATGTGTCTCAACCATGTGTGACATACGGTTATGTTACACGGCCGTGTGTCCCTTGGTGTTGAATTAAAAATCAAGTCAATATGCTCCACATGGCCTCACAAACGGGCGTGTGACTTGGCCATGTGGCATAAGTCAGTATACCCTACAGGTTTGGCACAGCCTAGCACACAGCCTGACAAATGGGCGTGTTTGGCCATTTTTAGAGCACACGGGCTATCCACACGGGCGTGTGTGTTGGCCGTGTGACCCAAATTAGAGAGTTACACGGGGTCAGACACGAGCTAGGACACGGCCATGTGATCCCATTTCAAATATCCACACGGCCTGTGACACGGGCGTGTCTTTAGCCGTGTAAGACACACGACCAGCCCACACGGGCATGTGTCCCCTATTTTTGAAAAAATTTTCTAAGTGTTCTAAAAGTTTTCAAAGTTATCAGTTTAGTCCCGAACCACCTCGAATGCATGTTTTCATCCTCGTAGGCTCGTATCAGGGACGATATGAATGTTGTTGAGTGTTAATTGTATGAAATTAAAAATGTATGAGAAAATGTATGTGTAATTGTATAATATGTTTAGTAATGCTCTGTAACCTTATTCCGGTGTTGAATACGGGTGAGGGGTGTTATAGAGATGCTAAACAGGGCACAAATGTGCATACATGAGCACCGAAGTGCAAAAGGGCACCAGAGTACATAACAGGGAACAGATGTGCAATTAGGGATACTATAGTGTAAACAAGAGCACAAATGTGCTATTAAGAGCACCATAGTGCTAACAGGAGATGAAAGTATTATTAGGAGCATTGTAGTGCTAACAGGAAAAACGTGCATCGACCCTATTGGCATGTCAATCGTATCCTAAATGTTTACTAAATTCAAACGGGCACTTATATAGGATTCAGGACTTTCATGTTACTACAACATTCCCAAGCACTAAGTCATATATCAAAATCATCTCAATATCATGCATTACTCTACACAAAATATATTTATCACATACATGTCTATTTACCTTTCAATTGAGTCCAAACTCAACTTTTATACCAATATTATTTCATCCATGATTCATTCAGTATATATATAAGTATTTACAACACAATTAACCAACATTTGTTATAATTTTAAACTGTATCAAATTACCTAAAACAATCAACTAACAAACTGAAACGTAAGGACTATTCTACAGTTTTTCTTTTTCCCCGATTATCAACAAATTGACCTATATAATAGTTAAAATTCAAATTATCAATTCCAAATGCATTATAACACTCAAATACATGTATATGACCTTTTAATTTCATTTTACACAATTTCCTTAAACTTTTATATTTTGTTCAATTCAGCCCCTAAAACCATAACAAATAGAGCTTCCACAATTGAACTTTATTTTTTTAATCTGATTTCAATTATATCCTTCTACAGCTCACTAAACTCTAAATTTACGAAATTTTATGTCAATTTTGTCATATTCACAAACTAGTCCCTAATTGCAAAATTAACAAAAATCACTTAACAAAATAGTCCCTAAACATCTTCAAGCTTACAAAATCTACCATTTTCTATCAAGAACATCCAAAATTCATCAATGGTAACTTTTACAATGTTTAACAGTTTTAAAAACAAAGATATGAGTTAGCTAGATTAAGCTACAACGATCTAAAAAATATAAAATTTATCAAAAATTGACCTAAAATTAACTTTCATGCATAAGCCGATTGTTTGGAAAGTTTGAAGCTTTCTCTTCTCCTCTAAAATGCTGGTTTTGGGTTGTAAAAGAATATTATGAAGATTACATGTTTCTTTTTTATGTTTTTAACTAATATTTATTTTTGTATTTATTTAATTTTGAGCATACAAAATAAATGAAAAGAAGTACCAACAGTCCACTATGTCATTAAAGTGGTCAAATTATCATTTAGGCCCTTGAATAACTAATAATTAGGCATTTGAACTAATAGCAATCAATAACAATTAACTTTTTCAGTTTTTTTGATTTAGTTGTTGTACCTTAATTAGTTATCTAAAAATCAAAATTTTCAGACCGAAACTCATTTCACCTATATGATAGCTTCGTAAATATTCAATAGAAATATTTACAAGCTCGATTTACAGGAATGAAGTCTCGATACCTCATTTCTCAAAATCACTGACTTTCAGTGCAAACCACTTGTACTATAACTAATCGTTCTACAAGTAAAATTTACTAGATCAATATTCATTATATCATTAGGTTTGAATCGTTAATATTCTCACTCGTCAAAATTTTGTTCTGAAACTACTGTCTTCAACACCATTGATAAACGAATTGTTATAGCTATAGTCTTTTCAATCTTCAAGCCACTAATACAGGTTTTTGCTAAAGGAAAAAATATTTTGGCTATAATCTTTTACATATTCCTTTGCAATTTTATGAAATTGAGGATGCTTTCCTTTGCAATTCTATGAAATTGAGGATGTTTTCCCTGACTATTTCGTACTATGGAGCTAGGTACACCAAAAGAAAGAAAAGCAAATTATAGAGAAACAGAAGTTTACCTTGTCCTCATGGGCCTATTGCTTCATCTTTCTCATCAAGACTTTTATCCTTAACGTCCACAGTTGTAATGTCCAATCCTTTTCACTCATCAAACAACCCATTAACTATGAGTTCCATTGCCTCTTTCAGTAGCAATGAAACCTCCCTCATTGGCAGTATTTTTAGGGTGTTGCTACTTGACTTATTATGAGTTAGCCCCCGTCTAACAACTCTTGGGTTAGGTGGAAAAGGTGGCCCAAAATCCTCAAGGTGTAACATAGTCGGTAAATCTTTATGATTACCCTTAATGTTGTCGGTAATGTTAGGATTGCAGTTCTCATCCACCCGTATCATCGTATGCTAAGTTTGTTTAGGTTACAACTAGATCTAATTAGGGGTCGGGTCGATGCAAAAATTTAGGTATGTTTTTCATGTTTGATTCTGGCTCGGCTCAAAAAATGGGTTTAAAATTCTACCCAACTTCGGCCTAGATTAAAAATTCTAAATTCGAGCCCAACTCAATCTGCCCATATACAAACAAATTTAAAAAAATATATAATACATCAAATACACTAAAAAAATTAAAAAGAAATGATTCCCAACAAATTAAAATACATTAAAAAAAGTTTTTATACTTAAATAACACTAAAATAGTTGCAACTTAGCAAGCAAATGCTTCTAAAATAGTAGCAAAATTAACAATAAAACAAGATTTATACAATATCCAAATAATAACAACAAAATAATAGTGATATAATAGCAAAATGATAGCAAAACAACGACAAAACAATTGATTCAGACCAAGAAAAAATCCTACTTGAGGCCCAATCCTTTTAGGAAATTGACATTACTTTTTGTTCAAGCCCATTTTTCGAACCTATATTTTTTCTCAAATCCTCCCACTTTTCGGATAGGCCTTCGAACTTGAGCGAATAGCCCAACTCATGATTAAGTCTAGTTACAATCATCCCATACAACTTTGAAACTTAAGATTGATGATCTATTAAAGTCCCTATTGTTTTGAATTAATAAACCTTGGGTTTTAGCCAAATTGTTTAACCCACCACTAATTGGATTTATAGGCACTTGGGCTTTGGTTTATTGTTTTATAGTTAGGTTCAACTAGTTCTTTCATTAATTGCTTCAGCTAGTACGCATTGAATTCCTAAGCAGCCCTTGCTTAAAACGTTGAGAAAATTCCATTGACTTTCCTGATTACATATAATTTATAAGAGCTATAATTGGATCGATGTCAACAAAATCTTCTTGAGATTCAACTACTACATTGAAACAAGATACATTGGAATTGTTCCTATTATTTTCTATTTGATTACCAGCATTTTTCCTTATTTGTCTCCTAGTTTTATGTTCTACTAGCATCCATGTAACGCCCCTAACTCTTATCTGTTGTCGGAACAGGGTTACAGAGCATTATCAAAATATACAGATCAAATACAGACATTTCATATTATTTAACATTCATGTCATATATTATTCATAAAGTCATTTATATGAGCCTTTGAGGCCCAAAACATACATTAGAAACAAGTCGGGACTAAACCGGGTACTCAAAGAATTTTTCACGAAATTTCAATATTTTTCCTTGGTATAGGGGACATACACCTGTGTGGCCAGGCCGTGTTGTTCACACGGCCAAGAGACACGCCCGTGCCTCAGGTCGTGTGGGCATTCAAAATAGGGCACACGGTCGTGTCCCAGCCCATGTGCATACCCGTGTAACTCTCTGACTATGCTAGGCCATGTAAATATAAAAATTTACTTTAAATAGGTGCAGGGGTCACATGGCCAAGTCACACGCCTATGTGCCAGGCCGTGTGATCAATTCTGAGCATTCTATTTTGAATTTTAAAGATGTAGGGGACACATGGCCAAGTCACACGCCCATGTGCCAGGCCGTGTGTCACACACAGCTGAGACACTCGCCCGTGTCTCTACCCGTGTGGACAAAATAAAGGTCATTTCCAAGCCCTATTTCTCACCCAATTTGTATTTCACCTACATCAACACTTTAACAATTTCACAAGCCCATATAAAACATTCAAATCAAGCCAAAACTAAGTCTTATACATGACATATCAACTCATATGTTCAGTTATCCAAACTTACCAAAACAACCATACATACATATAGGCATATTTTACCAAATTTATACTATCACAAACCAATCATCAACGTGCCTATACGATTTCCATCATTTATCCATTTCAAACACACATCAACATATTAAGGTCACTTTTTACATATCAAAACATACTAATTACAAGCCATACCAAATGGCTAATTTCAACCAAACACATACATACCATCCATGACCACTTTTACCCTATACATGCCATTATAGGCAAAATGTAATTACTATATATGTAACACACCTTTCCCATGTTTGATGCCGGAACAGGGTACGAGGCATTACCTGACTTAAACATACACATTCATGCAAAAACCAGGCTATAAAATCTCTTTTAATTCAAAACCTTTCAATCACATGCATGTTTTCCCTTATTTGGGTCTACGAAGCCCAAAACATTCATCGGAATTGATTCGAGACTAAACCAAGAACTTTAGCAAATTTTGGGAAAACTTAGAAAAATTTTCCATGACACAAAGTCACACGCCCGTGTGCCTTTGGCACGCCCGTGTCCTCAGGCCGTGTAACTCACTGTTTATGACGTCAGCATGCACATCGAACCACATGACCGGGTCACACGCTCGTGTCTCTAGGCCGTGTCCCTCACACAGTTGAGACACACGGCCGTGTCTCAGCCCGTGTGGCCAACACTTAGGCTATTTTCCAAGCCTTCATGTTACCCATAATCTCTTACAACCTTATGCACATCAAAATCGCAAATCATGGCATCATTTTAGTGATTAGACACTCTTTAATAAGACATATCCTTAACATTAACATGTCCTCTTACAAGTAATACATCTACTCATACAATACCAGACTCTTTATTTCACATTCATAAGACTTGTCATTTTGATGATCACTTTTACCATTATACTATAGTTACCAACTTATTCATCAAGCACTCGTGTTCAATCATTATCATGTTGTGTTTATAACGTGCAATTACTACATGGCTATGACCACCTCAATTGGTCATAGAGCATACATCCAACACACATGTCATATTACTAACCATGCATGACAAACAGACATAATCACATTATAAACATTAGACATGACATGAATAGCTAGGCTTACAAGCCATAATCAACATGAGCCACATCTCATGGCCATATACATATAACTCAATATAAGCCAACACATTTGGCCAAAGCAAAATAATACATGTCAATCAACTAGATCCCTATACATGTCACTCACTTGAAATTTCTAATATATGCTTCATTATTCCAAAGGTAGCGACTTGATAGTGTGATGCTGTCTTCGACGATCTCCAACCCCGAGCTAACCTGAAAACACTAAAAGAAAGGAAATGAAGGGAGTAAGATTTATAGCTTAGTAAGACCGTATGAAAATAATAAGCAATTTATCAGCTTGCTTCTCATGGTAATACAACTCTATTTGCATTTTTACTCATGTTTCAGTCAAGTTATTTTCTCGAGTCACAGTCACTAAATTATTTATATCTGGATCTACGAAACTCCAAATTAATTTTTGTTAATTTTACCTGAAACTAAACTTATATATATTCTTTTCATAAAATTTTCAGAATTTTTGGTTTAGTCAATTAGTACATTTTATTTCTTAAAGTTACCCTTTTTCGTTGTCTGATAGTTCTGACCCCTCTTCACTAAAAATTAAGTATCTCATAATACGGAACTTGAAAAATGTTCTTGTCTATTTCTATTGAAAATAGACTCATTAATAATTTTGAGCATATAAATTATAACCCCTAACTATTTTTTTACAATTTTCAATGATTTTCTAAATTCAGAACAGGGGATTTCGAAGTCATTCTGACTCTGTCTCACTACAATTTAAATATTTCATAATATGAAACTCTTTTTCTTACACCGTTTATTCTATGTGAAACTAGACTCATTGGGCTTTAATTTCATATTTTATTCAGCCTCTAAATCAATTTTCACAATTTTTGGTGGATTTTCAAAGTTGGACTATGGCTGCTGCCTAAAACTATTTTAGTGTAAATTAACGATACTAAGTTTATCACACCATATTAATTCATTTTCACCACATTGGTAAGGTTACATATTCATACATCATAAGTATAGACCTATAATCACAAGGTCATCACAAAATCATTCTTATAGGCATGAATTACCTATTTACATCTTCACCAAATGTACATCATAAATTGAAATCATTTCTCATGAGCTTGGCATACATACTTGTGTTACTCAACATGCTCATATTCATTCCTTACTAATCATATAACATGAATTGAATTCACATCTCATCAATTTCATGTAAGTACCTGTACCGCTCATAATATGGTCATAACCTTTCTCATTTAGCTTAAACGGTAACTCTCACCATTGAACCATTCGGGAAGCTATCGGATATTCACTAAGCCTCAGACATAGGGTATAATGTCGATGCCATGTCCCAGACATGGTCTTACACTAGCTCATCCATCAAGTCGATGCCATGTCCCAGACATGGTCTTACACTGACTATCAAAATCGAGGCCGACACCATGTCCCTGACATGGCCTTACACTAGCTCTCATATATCTGTGCCGATGCCATGTCCCAGACATGGTCTTACACTGATACATCTCGTAGCCGATGCATGTCCCAAACATTTCTTACACTAGCTTGCATATCTTGAGGCCGATGCATGCCTCAGACATGTCTTACACTAGCTCTCGTCTTAATGCTGATGCCATGTCCCAAACATGGTCTTACACTGGCTCTCATGATGTGGCCGATGCATGTCCCAGACATGTCTTACACTAGCACACATCTATATCACCCAAATGTCATGGCAAGGAAATCCGATCTATTCTTAAGGTTCAACCGGGAGTTTTTTACCGCATTAAATCTCACCATATATTACTCATAGATACATTCAAGCATTATATACATAATCAAATATTAGATGCATAAATACAACTAAGTTGCATTATTTACGTACAACTTACTCGTTTCTATGGGATATCATATTCCATCAAACTTCTATTGTATTCTATCATCACATGAATATTATTAACTTTTGCTATCACTTTCATCATACTTAATATCATTAACATATAATTAAATATAACCAAAGCAAGGTAGATTTCGAGTATATTGACAATAACATGGATAACGTGCTTATTTAGTCACACGGACTTACCTCGAATGCAATTCCGGCTAATTACTCCATTTTAGTCCATAACCTCGTACTTTTCGATTTAAGCTCAAATCACGATTTTATTGATCTAACATGATTAAATTCACTCATTTAATCATTACATTAATTGAAACATTCTATAATTCATAATTTAGCAAAATGACCGTTTCGCCCTTAGACTTTACAAAAATTATGATTTTGCCCTTAGGCTCGTAAATCGATTTTATCTAATTTCCTCCTTTACCAAGCCTAGCCAAATTCTTTTTATAACTATAGCAACTCATAATTTCAATTATTTCACACATTTACAACTTATTTTATAAATTTTACAAAATAACCCTTTTTAGGTGTTTTCATGCAAACTCCTTTCACAAAAGTTGTTTATTACACAACCATGACTCATTTTCTTCCATAAAATCTCAGAAAAAAACATGATTATTCACATGTAAAAAACCCTATACTTCCAACCATTTTACAAAATAGCCCCCTCATTAGCTAGATCATGCTACAAGGGTCCCAAAAGTACAAAAATTATCAAGAAAGACCATCAAAATCACTTACTTGCATGGGTGAAGAGTGGCTGAAAATTTTAAGCTTTCAAAACCCCTATTTTGCTGGTATTTTTGGTGGAGGAAGGAAGAAAGATGAAAAGATGACATCTTTTTCTGTTTGTTTTATTTTAATGCCAAATAAGCCACCTAATGCACACCAACTTTGACTTTTCAACCCTTTTTTGTCTCCTTGATCAGCCACTAACATATATATGGTCTATTTACTCAATAAAGACCCTAATTTAATGCTCTATAGCTATTTGACACCTTTATCTAGCAAAACAAAACTTTTGCCCTTTACGCGATTTAGTCCTTTTTCGAAATTAAGCATGAAATCGCTAAAATTATTTCACCAAAATTTTCATGTACTTATATAATCATACTGTGACTCATAAAATAATATTAAAAATAATTTCTCCAGCCTCAGAATAGTGGTTCTGAAATCACTGTTCCGACTAGGCCCAAAATCGGGCTGTTACAATATATATTGAAATGAGCTGATGGATAGTGTAATGATATCTCCGCCAAGCCTCCAACCCAACGAGCTTCTAAATTACTATAAAATAGAGAAAATAAGATAGAGTAAGCATTTAATGCTTAGTAAGTTCGTATAACATAGAATTTAACTTACCATTATTTCACATATAAGGTAAGCATACAAATATTTATCCAAAGAAATTTGGCAATCTGCCTAAACACATATAATCTCAAGAAACATGTTAGTCATGTACTTCATGTGAATATCAAGAAACAAGGATGAGCTCATCATGTAACAATTTTCATATATACATATATATATATATGCTTTCCACATCATACATTCATATAACATGTACATTTCCATAATAATTCATCTCAAGTTTAGATTATCCCATGTCGGAACTTTGCCCGTTGAATTTACTTGAAATATTGATGGATACACAGGTAGTACACTCGAAGTGTACAAAACTGTAATTCATTAATTCATATTCAGGAATGCTCATACAAGCACATAAACAGGAAGCTCTCTCTCGAGCCATATAACAAGAAGCTCATGTGAGCCATATAACGGGAAGCTTATCCGGGCTATATAACAGGAAGCTCATAAGAGCCATATTCAGGAAGCTCATGCGAGCCAATAATGATAGCTCTGAAGAGCCATTAATCAGGAAGCTCCAAATAGCCATATGTCAGAAAGTTCAAGCGAGCCATATCGGGAAGCTTTGGAGAGCCATTAATTAGGAAGCTCACAAAGAGCCTTTAATCGAGAAGTTCATGAAGAGCCATATATCAAGACGCTCATAAGAGCTATGATGTTCCTACAACACATGCAGAATCACAACCAATCAGGATGTTCCGAAGAGCTATTAATGGGAAGCTCGCAAGAACCATATATTGGGAAGCTCGAGAGGGCCAAATATCAGGATGCTCATGAGAGCTAATAACGGGACGATCTTTCGAGCTATGGTGTGTCTGCAACATATGCAGGACCATAACCAATTTGGGAACCTTATATCCATCGAATTTCATGTATTCAAACGAAACTTAAAACTTGTCGAGCATTATCGGATATGTGATCAATTTCATATATATGGCATTTATACAATTCACATATACAACCTTCAATACAAACATATAAATATACGTAATTTAGTTACACGAATTTACCTTGACAAGTGTTTGTGTATTTATTTTCTACTAATCCGATACCTTCTCTTTTTCTCGTTCTAACTCCGTATTTGGTCTATCAGGATCTATATGAATGAATTTAACATGAATTCATATTCAATTCAATTCAATTCACACCTTAGGAAAAATTATCATTTTGCCCCTATACTTTTAATTAATTCTGATTTCGTCCCTAGGCTCGGAAAATGAAATTCATGCAATTTAATCCTTATTCCAAACCTAACCGATTTTTACATATAACAATAACAACCCATGTATTTCATAAAATTTAAAATTTTTCCATAAATTTTACATCTTTTCAATTTAATCCCTAAATCACAATTTCATCAAAATTCTCTTTATAAAAGTTGTTTATCTATCAACAACATTTCATTTTCTACCATAAAACTTCATAATTCATACATATTCATCCATGGAAAAACTTTAATACTTTGATAACTTTGCAACTTAATCCTTGAGATAGCTAGATTAAGCTATTACGATCCCAGAAATATGAAAATTACTAAAAACGAGACAAGAATTCATACCTAATCAAGCCAAATAAGCTTTCTTGAGCTCAATTCTCTTAGTTAGGGTTTCTATGTCTTTATTTGGGAAAGATGATGATAAATGATGATATTTTTATTATTTAATCCATTTATCATCTTTTCATCTTTTTCTTTCCAATTTAGTCCTTTTCTTTATTTTATTTTTCATGGATGAATCATCATACTTATCTACTAACTCCTTTAATGGTCTATTTGCTATATAAGGGCCTCAAATTTTGAATTTCATAACTATTTGATCCCTTTAGCTACTAGAATTCAACTTTTGCATGTTATGCAATTTGGTTATTTCTATTAAATTAAACATGTAATCGGTAAAATTTCTTTATGAATTTTTCATTCAATATTTCTATCTTAATGCCGATCATGAAATAATATTAAAATAATTTTCCTTCCGGACTCGAACTTGTGGTCCAAAAACCACCGTTCCAATTTCACTGAAACGAGCTGTTACAATCCATGAGCCAAAATATTCAATAGTCGCTTGGTTGTCCATCTCCTTCATCAGCGAGCTAGATTTCGATAGTGTAGCACCTTCTCTCGATTCCTGATTATAAGGGCAAGCCTCTTTGACATGTCCATATTAGTCTCAATGAAAACAAACATTGAGTAGAGCTTTATATTCTACCCTGTAGATTTGATTTTCAATCTTGATCTTAGAGATCAAAGCTTAGGACCATTCTTGCAAATCTGCCTCTTGTTACATTGTGAGAGTTGTAAAATATTTTTTATTACCTTCCATATGAAACCTTTAAAATGCTTCTTTTTTGTACACGGCAAGAGAGTCTTAGAAAAAGAATTCATACAACCACTTTATAAGGATAATGTTTTAAAGCAAAGGATAATGTTGACCATGGTTAAATGGTTAGATACTGCCAATAAATGATTCATAGCTCTCCAAATCAACTTTGGTATAATCCTCCAAAGATTAGAACTTCACTATGTAGTAATCAACTTTGGTAGTAATCTTGTTCAAAAAATTATTGAACCAATCTTTCTCCCCGTTAGTTTGATAATCACAACCTTGGCTATGATTTCTCTCATTAACTTGTGATCTCTTTTAGTAGTAGGTTTTTTTAAGAGTGCAACTTTTTTTTATACAGAATTTTTTTTTAATGAGCACAGCAAATTATCTGGTAAATTATACAGATAGTCATTCAATTATTAAAAAATCATTTTAAGCACCAAAAATAAAAAGTTTACAATTTAAGCATCCACGTTACATAGTTCAATAATTTTGGACACTCCCGTTAATATCACAAATAACAAGCTATGTTGGAACTGCTAACAGCAATTATTGGTTCGTGGGGTTATTCCCACGTTTCCCACTTTTGTTGCCCTCCACTTTCATGTTGTTTGTGTGATAGTGGGACATGTATTTGGTGGTTTTTTATAGGAACCATCACTATAAATACCAACAAGCATAAGGCCTCTAGGTATCGAAAAATCAAAAACAAAAATATTTCATCTAGTGAGGTTTTCGGGTGCTTAGAAGACTTCTATGATATTCAATTTTTCGTACGGCTAAATTCAATGACCTCGCCGGCGGTTTGACGTGCTCAACAGTGGTGTAACAACATTTGGATTTTGACATTTGGTTCAAGCAATGGTTGGAGGTATTTATGTTCGATCTTTTCAATTGCACTATAACGTTTAAACCCTTAATTATGTTTACAAGTTGATGTGGGAGTTAAAATTTTGGTATAATAACAAATTTAGTCCTCAACTTTTACATATTGTATCAATTTAGTCATGATTTCAAAAAATTAACTCTCAAATTTTACAAATAATCTCAATTTGATCCTAATTCTAAAAAACTCAAAAAAATATATAAAAGTATACAAATATTTTCAAATATAATAATAAATTTAGAAATTATAAAAATAAAAAATATTTCCAAATAATAATTTTAAATTTAAATTTATATTAAATAAATATACTATATTAATATTAAATAAAATAAAATCCCCAATCCTCAATCCCTAATCCCTAATCCCTCCCTCACCAAACCTCCCCCACCGTCACCGTCGATCCCTATTGATATGTTTGCTATTTTGACCTTTATTTTCTATAGAAGTTCCTTGTTTAAATCTTTTAAGGATCTTTGTGAATTTGTCTGGGATCGAATTTTTCAAGTACTAATTGTTTGCTGGTTTTTTCAAAATGCCTATACATGTCCTATGCCTCCACGGAACTATCTGGTTTAGCTTCTTAAATATCACATTGGTGGTGAGGGAGAGGGAGAGGGACATGGGATTTTCATTTTATTTAATATGAATATAAAATTTAAATTTATTATTATACATTTTGAAAATATTTATTTTTATATTTTAAAATTTTATATATTATTATTTCTTGTCAACAATATTTTTTAAATTTATTATTATATTTATTGAAATTATTTATATATTTTTATATTTCTTTGAATTTTTTAAAATTAGGATCAAATTGAGTCCATTTGTAAAATTTGAAGGTTAATTTTTTAAAATTACAATTAAATTGATATAATCTGTAAAGGTTGAGAGTTAAATTTATTATATCGATTTTTTTAATTGCCACATTAGTTTGTTGTTTGTGATTTTAACAGGAGTGACCAAAATGATCGAACTATGAAACCTGGGTGCTTAAATTACAAGACAAACTTTTTATTATTTTGGGTGGCTAAAATAAAAAATTTTATAATTGAGTAACTATCTATGTAATTTACCCTTATATATAAAATTTCGATTGAATTAATATTACCATCAACCAAATCTCAATCCAATCCTAAAAACCACTTATTTTTACATATTATTTTGAGAAAAATTATCTTTTCATGTAAAATTATCTTTTTACTTTGAATCCAAAACATTATAATTATTAACATATCAATTTTATCATTTAAACCAAACTTATATTTAATTATTATATCAGTTTTTTTTTTTTTAAAGTTACTACATAAGTAATTATAATAATATTTACCACTTTATTATAAAATAAAATAGTTTTGAAGTATTTTGGTAATTCTATATAAGTATGAAAGATTTATTTTACTTTTTTAAGTATGGAATTACATCAGGTTCAACTTCGAAAGGGCGCCCGATAGGATTGTAAATTTATTCTTCACCGCCTACTAAGGTGCTTGGATTGCTTCTAATTTTGTGGGCAGTGGCACTGTAATGTCTCAGCTGTTTATTTCTTTACTATATATAAAAATAAATAAATATTGAAATGCAGCCATAAACTTAAAGGAGAGTAAACAACAACTTGATTCCTTCTTTCTTCCCACTCACCTCAGATAATTTTTGAATCTAACATTGGTTTGGAGTAGATATGACAATCATATATTTTTATTATTCATATAATAATTATTAAATTTTATTTATCAAAATTTCAATATATCAATAATATATTTATATTATATCATATTTCAATTTTTTTTCTGACACGTGCTAAAATTCATTAAAGAAAACACCATATATCAAAATGACGAGCTTTTCAATTAATTTACCAAAAAGAAAAAAGAAAGTAGGACAGAAGACAGAGCCGCAACTTTTAAAAGGTAAAAAAAAATACACCTAATGGGGCTGAATCTGAACTAGTAATTTTGGGGGCTCCTCTTTCACTAAAAATAATAATAATAATAAGTTGGCTAACAGAGAAGGGTATAAGAAGGCATGTCTTCAATCCGCAACACATCATCCATTAGAAGTTCTCTTTCCAGCTGAGTCCTTGTCGATTTCAATACTTCCTGAAATCATAATAATAATAAATAATAATTACACATGCAACATAATTTATTTTACTCAAAGATTGATCTTTTATTATTGGGAAAATTAAGGATGTTGAGCTTCTTTCTTACATTGAACTCCATGTACGTGGCATTTTTCTCCAGCCATTGCTTGTCCATTACCACGAATGCCACGCAGTATAGCAAGTCGAATGCCCATTCATTTTCTGTTGCAAACCAAACACAAAATCCATTCAATTGGTAAATCCCATTGCTTTGTTGTTTTACTAACATCAGCTGCAGGCTCTTACCTGATAACATCTGTAAGAAAACTGATCGGATAAATGTCCTAGGTTTCACTGCAAATTCCCCGTAATTTGACATTAGTAAGTTAGCATTAGCAATATAATCAGGCAAATGAATGAGGAATCAAATTAAAATATTATCCTTTACAACTTGAATTACTTTATGGTTGAAAATAACATAGTTAAGGTATTTTCATTATCCACTTACAGGCATCAAGGTCAAGCATTTGCATGATCATGAATGTGATATTTACGCCAGCAACAGCAAACGGATACTCCCATGCAGATCGATTTCCACCTTGCTTTTCTAATAAACATTGAAATGATGTCTGCAATAACAAGTCTGAAAGTCTAAGATTGAACAAATGCATTACAATGCCGGTGGTAATTTACTTGGCAGCCGAGAATCCTAAACTATATATATTTGGATGTGCGAGCAAAATATGAGTATGTATCCAACAAGGGTATGCTCAGTTCTCTACGTTTGAAAATACAACGGATTGCACACGGATACTTGAAAAGAAAAAAAGAAATGAAAAGTCGGAACAATGTAGGTGATTTGTTTATCATCATAAACAGAGGTAAGTGCAAATGACTTGAAAAAAAAGAAAAATAACTTAATCAACAATGCTTCACTAGAATGAAATGCTTACCGAGAATGTCTTGGCAAAAAATAACAGGTTCTCCAATGAAATGAATCCAGCACCTCTGTTTTGATCAAGAAAACAAGTTAGAAAATAAAAAAGAAATAATTTGCCAAAACAAAGCAGTTAGGTACAAAAGCCAACCTGAAATCAGTAGATGGATCCCTTCCCTGCCATCCCATTTCTTTCCACTGATCGGATATCAAGCCATGGAGTTCCTTTCCAGGGTATGTAGCAAACCATAGTGCTCTTAGAGCTTCCTGTTGCCATGAAAATTGTAAGTTGGCTGAAACAAAAGGGCAAGGAGCTGATAATTTAGATTACGTTATCTTTAGGTATAATGGATATGGAGATCCAATTGTTCTCAGTAGATATAAAAGATAGGTCCCTCTGATTCAAGTTGGTGTCCTCATACATTAAAGTATTAAGTAAAGCACCTTCAGATTAAAAGATCAAATTTCTGAAAAAGAAAAGGAAAAAAAGTGAAAAATCAGACCTGGTGATCAGGCCTGGAACCATCGAAGTACACCTTCATACGGTGCCTCAACCTATTCAACCTTTCCTCCTGCAATTTGCTAACGAAACTATCAAATACAAGGAATTTACATAAATTAGGAAAAAACGAAAAATTAGCTTAATATAATACATGTATATATATTGCATTCTTTCTCAATCGGTTTAAACATGTAATGTATTCAGTTCTACGGTATTGAACCTAACAGAAAAGAAAGAAAAAATGGCAACGTAGCCTTTGAAACTTATTCTTTTGTTCTAGATTAGCATGAACTATGTTACCCAAACTCAGAGGTGAGTGCAACCATCTAAGGTATGTTATATGAAGAATTTAAAATCGTAGTCTGGATCTATACTCATATTCGAATATGTTGCAAACGCACTGAGGTTCTTTAAAAAAATGTCGGGAATAAATAGGTGATGAGTAAAAATTATCATGGAACTTGCCTGTTTTGGTGTGATGTTAAAGCAGATCCCTTCATAAACTCCCTTTCGCTTGAAACAAACACAAGTTAGGCGCTTACCAATCCAAGCTGGCCTTCCACACGTTGCACCATCTGCATGCATTGATACAATCATTCCACCTCGTTCTTTTTTAACATTTTCCATTCAAATTCTATTACAATCACAACTTCAAACCCACAAACAAAAAACATATATATAAGAAAAAAATTTAGCCTTTCAGGTGATTTTGCTGCATCCAGGAAAAAGAAAAATAGTCCATGAATTCTGGACTTGAATGAGTTCATTGGAGTGGATATAGCAGTTCTTAGTTCTCCGTGGCACTCGTATGAAAGTGGTGGGGACCACCATCAGATGACTGGTCTAGTGGATACCGCGACTAACGAACACGTTCACATGGGAGACGAGTTTCTCGTGCACGCGCTCCTAGACATACTCTTTACGACAAGCCCAATACTATTGCGTATTTAAGCTCGTTAACCCGAGAAATTCAACAACAACAACAAAAAACACAATGGGGTCCCTTAGAATTTGAACAAGCGCGTGAGCTGTTTTAATGTGGAGTGTGGACAAATTCCCCGACCACTCGGACACAACCGTTCTCCCCATCCGAGTAACTTGATCCGAAGCGGTCGGAATCTGAATAACACGCGCTAAGAGAACGCGTCATGGAATCTTCAACCGAAAGTGAATATTGCAACTTTTAAGCAAATATAGAAAAAAAGAAGTTGAGGGGGGTTAATGAAAGATGAGACTCTTTAATCTTAGATAGTATATCAAAAAAGTAAATCAAACTTAAACATCAAACGGTCAGCGTCATACCAAAATCAGGTACATAAAAAGTAGTTTATCTTGTGAATACGCAAAATCTTAAACTGCAATTATTTAATGTACACACATCAGGAAGATGATATTCGTCAAAACTAATCATTATGTATTATTATGTTGTTGTTTATTTACGTGGTCTAATATTTAGGTTTAGGGGTGGGGGCTTTGTTCATGTGCGGGTGACATCATTATTGTGTGTTTGATAAGGACGAACCTAGACTAATCATGGGCCACTGACGGATGATGATTGGGCTGGACCGCTACAGAAACCCTAAATTGCGACAAATCCGGCATGATTCCCCTGAAATCGATCCCATTTCTCGCACGGCGAATGGAGATCAATCAGGAGTTTGTTTTTTGTTTTCTGTTTTTTTTTTTTAAATCTGGACTTTGAAATTAAGATGAGTTTTAACATTTCCAACTTCTGAGTGGAGGAAATGAATCGTCCGCCATTAGAAACAACAGATTCGTTAGTATTGTAGCGCTCATCTCATCTCCCCCACTGAAAAACAATTCATAAACATCGTTTTTTCTTTATTATTTTTCTACTGTAAAAGAAGAAAGAAACGGATTGTACAGAGTTAAAGAAAATCGGCAGCTATATAGTCTACACAATTGGTGCGAACAATAAGGAAGTAAAAATCGGTGCAAAAACATATATAATTTGAATTTACAACAAAGAAAAGAGCATGGAATTACAGAGATCGAGGGAGATATACCTGAAGAAGCAGAGGCGTGAGAGCAACGGTTAATGGAAGAGGAAGGAGAGAGAGAGCGGATCGCAACGCAGCTTCCTTGATTCCTAACTACACTACTCATTCTCTAATCTCACAAAACGTCTTTTAATCGGCTTCTCAATCTTATTATTATACAGAAAAGAACGAGAGAGAAAGAGAAAGGTGCTGCTGTTGCTGTTGGCCTCAGGATTCTTATGCGAGTGAGTGAGGTAGTGGGATAAATAAGAAAAAGTCAAAACTACCCTGATTTTTTCATCATTAGTTGTTGAGAAAAAGAAACAATATATAATATTAATTAATAATAAAGATAAGGGTAAAGTAGAGTTTTAGAAAGATAAAAGAGATATCTCTTTTTTAAGTTTTTAACTCTTATCTATGGAGTTGTTGTATGTATCGCTTGATGAAGGCAAGAAGTCAAAAGCGGCATATTAGAATCCACATGGCAGGTCCTCCTACAAAACACTCCCGACCGTGCTCTGATATAAGTCGGCGAAGCTTTTTCAACAATAAAAAAACTAAAGCCCACTCTCCTTTCAGAGATTGACTATCACACATCTAATCATTGGAGTACTGAAGGTGGAAGGGAGTAGCCGTAACGCGTGAGTATGTGAAGTGGGACTAATCATGAAAGTTATTGCAGCTTCATGTATTTGGAAGCTCAATTAACTTGCAGTGTGATGTCTTTTATTGATGGGTGCTCTGAATTTACGATTTGATATAACTGCCACGTGGCTCTATGTGGCTGATATTGAGCAAAAGATAAATCAAATGAAAGGAAGGTTTGGCTTTGGTGGTGTTGTTTTTCTTTTGAGCCTTTTAGAGGCTGCAGGGCAATACACCAACACGAATCATGGATGTCACCCACGCTGTGCCCTACGCCTCGCCTCACTTGGCTACTGCTACAGTACAATGGCAATGTCGGGATTTGCCTGCTTCTTCACATTTAACTCGTAAAAGTTCGAATTAGTTAATGTTAATTCAGTAATCAATTAAAGAAAGTGGGTCATTTTTTAGTTTTAGGTATCCATCATTTTAGTTAAATATTTGGATGATGATTGTGTTGTTTAACTAATTATTAATTTCTTTCAAATAAAATGAGAAACAAAAGTGAAACTTAACGATTTTCAACATATTATACGCATTAACTGCTTGAAATTGCTGCTTTTATTAAGTACATGGGACGCAATTTCTACTCGGTAAAAGGAAAAAATTTCTCGGCTATGAATTTTAGCACATTTCATGATTATTTTTCAATTTTCTATACTATAATTAACCCATAACTGAGTTGATATCGTGAATTAATTAGACACCAATTCGATTAGTAAAATTACGAAACTGCTCTTTCGTAATTAAAATAAGTTAAATTATTTGAGGGTAGTTTACTTTTTTTAATTTAAAAAAAATCATAAAAGATTTACTTATGATTGAATTTGAATTAATGTTATTTACATCAATAAAATATTAATTTTATCACTAAATTAAAACTTTATTTTAATATAATATTTACATTTTAATTGTATTATGCATATCTTATTACCTCTATCAATTGTATATCTATACTATAATTGGCCTTATGTAATTAAATATTAATTATATTATTCGATGGTATTTTAGTCTTTTACTTTAAAAACAATTAGAAATTTTAATGTGGTTCGATTTAAACTCATGTTATTTACATAAATGAAATATTAACTTTACCACTAAACCAAAGATTTATTTTAATATAATATTTACATTTTAATTGTATTATGTATACTTGATTTACATTTGCGTTTTAAATATATAAATTTCCACATGCATATGTCTGTAATAGAATTTTTAGTATTGATAATATTGTTGATTGAGTTAGTATCATAAGTTGATATCAACTCAAGATTGATGACAACATCATAATAAAACAATTGTAGTACATTTAGTATTCTTAATATAATATATTTACGTGTTTAAATTTTATTTTATTCAATTTAATCTATTTTTTATTTTAATATTTTATATATTTTATATATTATTAATTAGTTTCAAACGATACATTTTATTATTTATTGTATGCTATTTTTAAACTAATATATGTGCTCTAAGTATATAGTTTCTACATGCATACGCGTGTGGTAAAATTTTTACTCTATATTATGTTGGTCTAGTTTCTTTTATAACATAATAGTTTCTAGTTATGGATAAATACCAAAAATATACAAAATTTTGACACAATTTACAATGTTATACATAATTTTTAATTTGGAGTATTTGTATTCATCAAACATTAATTTTGTTTCAATTTTCACATTTCACTAAAAATATTATCTATGCAGTACAATTTTCCGTTAAGTCATATATAAATTGTTGACATAACATTTTATTAGGTTAAAAAACAAACAAACAAATTTAATTTATTTTTACCTAAATTTTAAAATATATTTTTTTGGGCAAATAAAAAACCCTTTTCTCAAGTGTGTTTATTTTTTAATTTAAGTGAAAATAAATTAAAATTTTTTTAACTTAATAAAATGTTATGCCAATAATTTACACATGTATTATGCTAATAATTTACACATAATTTAACTAAAAATTGTGCCATATAAATAATAAATTTAATAAAATGTAAAATTAAAATTAAAATTTATACAAATCCACCAAACTAAAAGTTAATATATAATAATATTACAAAATACATAAAAGTTTAAATGTAATTTTGATATTTCTTCCTTTTTAGTTATCATAAAGAAATTTTAGTTCCTGCCTTGAATGCAAGGATTGCTTTGGGTATTTTGTTAGTAAAAAACAATAGTGAGTAAAGCCTGTGAATGATTTTTCACATGACACGTGACGATTCCTTTGCCCATGTACGTTAAAAACCAATCTCTCTTCTATTATAAAATTAATTTTATATTTCCACGAATTAATTGTTTTTATAAATTATATTATATTATATTAAAATTTAATTTAAATATAATTAAAATGTGTTAAATAAAAATTGTATACAAATTATTGAAAAATTTTAGTTTTATAAAATTATTTGTTTAAAAAAATTAGAATATATTTGAAATAAATTTGGAAATAAATAACAAATACTACCAATTAAAAAATTAATACTAAAAATGCAATGGTGAAGTTGTTACAATTACTTTAGTATTAAGGGGGTGGAGATGTAATTTAATTAAAATAGTTTGTTTACATGGATTTAATTAAAAATAAATTTGTAAAGCATAAGCGTTGAAGTTATTTTTTTCTTTATTATTATTATTTTTTCAATTAGGCTTTGAAGCACTTGCACGGATAACTGGTGAAATGGTTTTTTTTTTTAATATTAATATTTAATATTTTTAAAATATAATATCAGTTTTTAAAAAATTATTTTTTATTAAGAATATATTTAAATTTTTGTTGATCATGCTTTGAAGCCGTCGCATCATCGGCAAGGCTGCCCATTTTTTTTGTTTGTATTTTTTTTATTTTAAATATTCTTTATAAATATTTCAAAGTTCTCCACATAAAATTATATTTTATGATAAAAAGTTTATTTTGTTCGGAAATGTTGTAAACATGGATTAAAAAATATTTTTAAACTTTATTTTGTAGTTATTTAATAAAAACAGGGAGGTCATCTAAAAATATAATAATGTTACTATTAAAACTTTTTAAAACATGTTTTTTTCATTAAAGATCATAATTAAAAAAATTATTTTAATGATTTATATTCAATTGCACGGGTAATATATTTACTTTTAAAATATAGTTTTAAAATTTTTAATCCATGCAATATATATTGAAAATTATAATATCTGTAATATTTCAGTAAATATATCATTTCATCAACTCGTGCAATTCAACTAATAAATTATTTAAATCCAATAATGAATATATTATATGTGTAATAATGGATAAATTATCTATCAAATGAATATTTAAGAAGAATGTTATGAATATTTATTATTATAATAAAAATATATGTTTTAATTTATAAAAAGGAAAACATGCACAGTAAAAATATATGTAAATTAATTTGCACGGCAATTTTATTATTTGATGCACCTAATTGCACGCCAACGTTGAACTTGTTTAGTATATTTGCACCGCAATACTTTTTAATATATATATTTGATACAATGTTAAAAATTATCTATTGTCCGTTCTTAATTTTTAAATGAGAAGATGGTATATTTTAGTGCACTCAACCTACATCCTTTTGTATCGATAACAATGTTAATATCAACTGAACTAAGACTCAATCGACTAATAATATAATTTTTTTTTTTAATTTTTCATTAAAGGTTAGTATTCCAACACTAACAATATATTTTTTATTCTACAAATAATCGTAAAAAATTGCATTGTATTTCTTTTTTTAAAATATATTTTTTTAATATTTTACTTAATCCTTATAGAACACTTGTTAATCTCCTACTCTTGCTTATGGTGTTTAAAAGCTTCACTGACACTATATTAAATATTATTTTTTCATTAATAAGAAGGAAATATATGTTTTGTTGAACATGTTTAAGTTGTTTTTTTAAATATATTTACCCATTTGTTAAACATGTTTAAGTTGGGGTGTACATAAGAAAAATTATTTGAATATAAAAAAAAATAAAGAGATGAAATTTATAAGATTAAAATAATAATTTATTAATAAAAAATAAATTTAATAGATAATTATGACACTTGTCGTAATTTTAGTGTGTGCTTTAAGAAAAAAAATCATTCTTTATTTTTTAGAGCTATAATTTATAATATATTTATTGAAACATTTTGTAAATGTAGTTAATTACTTTTTTAAATAAGAAGTTATTCTTCATAAAAAAAAATAGTTTCACTAATGCGAAACCTATTAAGTGTAAACAAATGTATTTTAATCGTATACTTATTTTTTTTTTAAATTATAACATAGAAGAATTAATTAGAATAATTATATAATAAACATGGAATTAAAGTAGGAGCAGGTTAGTAATTTTGATATAAAATAATTTTATTTTTATTTTTGAAACACAGTAAATAATTAGTAGTTATATTTAAGTAACATATTTTTTTAACTAAATTCATTTGCCTACCGTTTAAAATTTTAAGTAGTAAATAATTAGTAAATTATAATCCAAAATAATGTACAAATGTTTATAATGTAATAAAAACAATAAAGTTATTATTAAAAGATTATTTTTTTTAAAAAATATAACTGTTTTAAAGCATTTTTTGAATAAGTTTTTTTTAAGACAATTAAAAGTTAAAACAATATTTTTAAATTAAGTAGCTTTAGAACACTTGAAACAATATTTATAAATTGATATTCGAATATTATTTAAAAAAGTACCTAAAATATAGTATTTGCAAACATTATTTTACGAATCATATATACCATACAAGGTGTTTGACTCCCAAGTATATGATGTGAAGGACTCATATTTTCAATATATATTTTTATATTCACTCATTCATTTGTTTATTTTAATGCATTAAAAATTGAATGCATAACGATTTTAATTAAACTAATAATATAAAATAAATTTTAACATTAAACAATATAGAAAAATATATATTTAATCAATTATTTGATATTTTTATAATAATTAAATAAATATTAACATCAAATGACAATTATCTTACTTTGGAGGTTGTTATAAAATGAGGGGTGGATTCTCCAAAATATAAAAATAATATTAGTTATGTAATATCAAAATAAATAATTTCATAAGGTCATTTTACATTTATGATAATTTTAAGTTAATTTAAACTTTTTAGAAATATTTGAAAATAAAAAATAAAGGTGAGATAAATATTGATTTCAAATCATATCGAAATAATATTAAAGTTAAAAATTTAATATTATCTAAATATTTAAATTAATTTTATAAATTTATAATAAAATAAGTATTCAATACTAAAAAAAAAAATACCATACAAATATTATGTTAAATAGTTAAGAAGAGAGACTAAAATTGAATGAAATTAGTACTAAAACGAGGAGATCATTCTAAATCCCTTAATTAAAATTGCACTATTTCCATTGATTATATTTAAATCTATTTAAGTGTTATAAATTTTAAAAAAATAGAGTTTTAAAATGACTTAAAGACTTTTTATAAATGTTGCTTGTTCTCAAATAATTAATTATCACAATTATTTGTTGAAAGTGATCATATTAATCATTAAGAAGACACAATGGTGACAATGAGATAAAATTAGATTGTATTGAATGATCGAATTTAACTCAAAGGAATAAATGATATCATATGAGGGTAACACACACATAATGAGGTTATTGGACAAATCAACTGGATGAATTGCTTTTGTAAAGAGCATACAGTATTGAGTTTTCAATCATGGTACTTCTTGTGGACTAGCTCCATAATTAAGTAAATTGTGAATTCTCGAAACAATGCTTCTAGACATAATTGCAATTATTAGAGCCTAATTGTATATATTCGATTGATCCCTTCACTAGCTCAAAAAAAGCTCGATTGGATTGTATTTGAATCAAAAGGAAATTTTATGACTTCAGAATAATTTAATTGAGTCGATTTATTCGATATGAAATTAAATTGGGCGGTCGTGAGAATTATTCAACTAAAGAATTTGATTAAAGAATTTTCTTAAAAAATATAATTTTAGAAAATCTCAATGATTTTTGGGAAAATTAATTTTGATCAAGTAAAATAAATTAATCAAATTAATTAAAATAAATATGATATTTATAGAAATTAATTTTCAAGTCAGATAATTGGCCCAAGGTAATTGGACTTGAAAATTGAACTTGAGATCAAAAGTTAAAATCAAGAACCAAAAACCGAGACTAAGACCCAAAACTAGTCAAACCGAGCCCAACATGTGAAACCGAACAGGCTAGACCGGACCGACATCAACTGAACTGACTCAAGGTGTCGTGAGGGTGTCGCGCTTAGGATGACACCACCAGGCACGATGATGCCAACAGCTGCGACGATGGCATTCCGGTGGTCGACAGATGATCGGCAACAGTGATTCTTTGATGGTTGAGCAATGGAAGAATTACACTCCTACTAGGACTCTACTGGATAATTTGATTTCAGATTAACTATTTCAAAAATAATATTATTTTAATAAATTTAATATTAAATTTAATTTAATACTAATATTGATAGTATTTTATTAATTTAATATTTAAAGTAATTATCTTAATATTAAATTTATTTTAATATTTATCTTGTAGATGAATATTCTATTAGTTTAATAGATTTAATATTAAAGTGATTATGTTTAACTTAGTTAAACTATCTAAACTCTCCCTCTATAAAAAAAGCTTGGGTCATTATTTTATACAAACTTGAATTTAAAAGAAAGTTGTAGAGAAAAAATTCTTTAAAGAAATTATTTAAGAAGATTTCTAGAGATATTTTTCTTATTTATAACTTAAGCCAAAAGTTTAGAGAAATTTTGAAATCGCCTCATTGGTAATTTTGTGGAAAGTTTTCTAATTCGAAGCGAGCCCACACTCAACAGACGTGAGCTTCAAGATAGCGGAAAAGACTACTCAGTCGAAGCGTTCATCCTAGACGAATCGAAAATGTACAATTTTGATTAAGTGTTTATTACTTTAGATATTAAAATCAAGTTCTTGTTTTTGGAAAAATTTTAAAACTTTGATTTTTTTCCTTAAACTTATTTTCTACCACGTTTTCCAAACTCGTTTTTTCAAAAATTGGTATCCGAGGCAAGTTCTTGAATGATTCGATTACATATAAAGTGATATTTTTTAGATCTTATGCATATTTTGAGTTATATATGGGAATGAATGCGATATTATATCTTTGTTATATAATTGTTATTTTTGCCAAGGTTGTGGTTCTTAGGAAATAGATCGTGGACTATCATCTCCATGTAGGACAAGTTTTTTTTTAAATTTATAGAATTATTGTGAGCCGAAAACGGATATAAAACTTAAATGTAATTTTTCCAAAAGGTGTTCATGATGAAAAGAAGATGGAGCGATGGCAGTTGAAGACCCAATGAATGCCTTGTGGTGAAAGCCTATATAATTTTATTTTTCATTTATTTTTTAAAAACAAAACCATGAAAACCTTGATTGGCAGTTTTATTTTAATTACCCATCTCTCTCTCTATATATATGTTTAGTAATTGTGATATATATTTATGAGATGATCCATAGTTGATCGATTAAAAATAAGAAGTGTGGTAATGTGAAAATACATTTGTTGTATTGTTCCATTCACTCTTTAGGTTATTCGATTGTTGTGAGAAGCATGATAATGAGAATGTGCATGTCTAGGATTGACTCTGGTAAGGAAAGACTTGATTTTTTAACGGTCAAATAGACTCACCTTCCTTTATTGGGACCCTACTTGGTGCACGGTTCACATTTACTACTTCGATTTTTCCCTTAAAAAAATTATGGAGAATAAATATTATTTGTCTTTATGATTGATTGATTATTATTAATGAATGAATACGAATATTATAAAATTGCCATAGCATGCCATGCATATATTGGAAGCATGTTATATAGATTAGGTAAGAATGCCATTAGGATGATTGTATGATCATTCTTGAAATTTGGGATAAAAACATTGTATGTTTTTAAAATATTGAGTGGAAGAAGGTCCCTGAACAACACTTACGACCTCCATTGATGGTCCTTAAATAATAACATGATAAGGTTTCAAATCAGTTCTTACCTTGACCACACCTCAAGGTAAACTTTATCATGTGGGTTCACTAGATGAGATTTCCTTGTTAAGGACAACTAGTCATGCATGACTTTTAGTGAAATCGTCTCTTATTAAATAGTTTTCCAAGAAACAATATTTAAGCTAAAGATGATAGCAAAACATTAAACGGTTGTTGATTCGTGTGGAATCTTGAGAATAAAGATTCACGAACTAATTGGATGTAATCTATGTTCTTTCTAGTTAATCATGGAAACCCAAAGCTACATGATTGATAGGTGTAAAAATGATCGTAGCAATGGAAAAAAAGTTTTTCAAGGTTTTAATACAAGATGCATGCATGATAATGCATTCTTGATATGCTATTGAAATGAAAATATTTGCTTAATACAAAAATAGTAATTAGTGAATCTTTATTATTTTTCAGTTCAAATATGTCTCCTACCCCTCTTATTAATGTTATTACTAAGAATTAATTGAATGAGGATAACTTTTGAGAATGAAACTGGAACTTCCTGATAGCTCTCAGCTTTGAGAAACACAAAGTCATCCTTAACGAACCGTGTCCGCCTGAAGCTCAACCCAAAGTGAGAAATGGCTAGAGCAATTCTAACTCGATTGTTCGATGTTATATGTCAGCGAGCATGAGTAGTGTGTTGTAAAGATAACACGAGAATTTTTGTATTACTAAAAAAATCATGACAAATTTGGAGGATTTACTCAGAGGCCGAGTACATTGGCTTGACAATCCGCTATTACAAATTTAATAAACTCCCAGCAAAAACTCGACACTTCGATCAAATAATATATGCTTAAGCTTATGGGATTCTTTGCAGAAGCGAATGACAATGGGGTTGAATTGGACATGAATACATATACTGAAATAGTGTTCAAATCCTTGACCAAGAAGTTTGTTGGCTTTAGGGTTGCTTACAACTTGGGGAATAAGGCACTTACCTTGACTCAACTCCTAAAAGAATTGCAATCCTATGAGCTAATGTTGAATGGTGATAAGCCGGTTTAGGAGAAACCTAAGTCAAACTTAGCTATGAGCCCATCATCCTCTAAGGGGAAGCAGAAAACTAAGAGAAAGAAAAAACCAACTAAGCCTTTGGCTCCACCTCGTGTTGATAGGAAGAAGACTAAGAAGTCAAAAGATCCTAAAAAGATCAAATGTTTCTTTTACAATAGGAAAGTGCATTTTAGATCAATCTGCAAGGAGTATTTGAATTATTTAACCGAAAAGGGAAAAAGTATGAAGCTCTTTGCGGTTGAAGTTTGCTTAGTGGAAGAATCAATTGACAATTGGGTTATTAATTCTGGAGTCACTGACTATGTGTATGTTTCTTTATAGGGGTTCAGCGAAACGAGAAGTCTATGTGACAGGAGCCTCTTGTTGCGAATTAGAGATGAAAGCTATGTTTCAGCCGAAGTAGTGGGGGAAATTTTACATTTTATAATTTTAGGATGATTGTTTTAAAGAACGTGTTTTATGTACATCATTTTAAGAGGAACATAATTTTTGTAGCATGTTTATTTAATGATGGTTATTCTGTGACATTCAATAAAGGGACTTCTATTTACAGAAATCGTTCTTTGATCTATAATGAATGGATGGAAAATAATCTTTATTTTATTAAATCAAATAACTACTTAATGCTTCAAACTAAAATGGTAAATAAGAAGCTTAAAACTTCTCACTCTAATGAGGGATACTTATGGCACTTAAGACTTGGTCATATTAACCAAGAAAGAATCACTAGACTTGTGAAAGATGGTCCTTTAAGTATGCTTAAGGAAGTTAGTCTTCCACAATGTGACTATTGCTTGGAAGGTAAAATGACTAAGAGGTCTTTTAATGCAAAAGGTACAAGGGCCAACCTACCCTTAGAACTTGTACACACTGATGTATGTGGTTTCATGACCATCATTGCACAAGGAGGTTACGATTATTACGTAACTTTCATCAAAGAATATTTTTGATATGAATATGTGTATCTAATGCACCATAAAAGCAAAACATTTGATAAATTTTGAGAGTTACATACGGAAGTGGAAAAGCAATTAGATTTATCTATAAAGAATCTTCAGTCTAACAGAGGTGGGAAACATACTTGTTCGACGAGTTCTTAGTATACCTTATAGGGAATGAGATTTTATCCCAGTTGACTGCACCGGGCACTCCATAGTAGAATGGCGTAGCTGAGAGAAGGAATAGGACATTGTTTGGCATGGTTCGTTTAATGTTAAGTTAATCACAACTTCATATTTCCTTTTGAGGATATACGATGCAAACGACTTGTTATATTCTGAATAATGTGATAACAAAGTCTGCTTGTAAGATACCATATGAATTGTGGCATGGAAAGAAACTCGTTCTAAATCACTTTAGAATTTAGGGTTGTCTAGCCCACGTTTTGGATAAGGATGCAAAAAAGTTGGATACAGAGACATGATTATACATGTTTGTAGGATATCTGAAAGGAACAAATGGTGGATTATTCTATAATCCGAAAGATAATATGATTAAAGTTTTTACTCATGCTACTTTACTTAAGGAAAACTATATAGATAACTTTCAGCCTCGAAGTAAAGTGGTACTCAAGGAACTTTCGGGAGTTGTAAAACAATCATGAAGTTCAATTCTCAAGAAAGTTATGGAAAACCTGCAAACGATCAACAATATAGGGGAATCCATCGTATTAAGAGAGTTTATAAGAAATTGGACTTCTTCATCTATGATGGTAGTATTTATAATACTGAAACCAATTATAAGGATAATGATCCACTCACTTACAAGGAGGTTATACAAGAGTTGATTCCCAGCTCTGGAAACAGGCCATGGATTTCGAGATAGATTCTATGAAATCCAATATAGTGTGAGAACTTCTAGACTTGTCAATTGTGATTAAACTCATAGGGTGTAACTGGATTTACAATAAGAAGAGAAATGCGGAAATGAAAGTGGAATCACATAAAGCTAGACTTATAGAGAAAGACTACACATAGAAAAAAGACATCGATAACGATGATACCTTCTCTCTAGTATCCATGCTCAAATCTATCTACATACTCTTATTCATTGTCGCTGCTCTCGATTACGATATTTGGAAAATAGATGTCAAGACAACATTCTTGAATGACTATCTTGATGAGACCATTTATATGGCTCAACCAACTGACTATGTTGTCAAAGGATAAGAGCAAAAAGTTTGCAAAGTGCTAATATCCATTTATAGATTTAAATAGATGTCCCGCTCATGGAATAAAAATTTGATCAAATAATCAAGACTTTTGGGTTTGAACAAAACTCTGATGAACCTTGTGTTTATAAGCATATGAAGGAAAAAAAAAGTGGTCTTCCTCATTCTTTATATCGATGGTATTCTATTTATCAAAAACGATGTAGAGGAATTATCATAGGTTAAACTGTTGTTAACTCAACAATTTAATATGAAGGACTTAGGTGAAGCCAGTTATATTCTTAGAATTTGAATATTTAGTGATCGAAAGAATAAAATGATAGCTCTATCACAAGCTTCTTACATCGATAATGTACTGAAATGGTTTGCAATGACTGATGTGAAGCCAGATGCTCAACAGACTGCATTGAGTTTTCATCTTTCTTTAGATGACTGTCCTGAGACAATAGAAGAAAAAGAACATATAAGTAATGTTCCATATGCTTTAGTAGTTGGAAGCCTTATGTATGTGATGCTTTGCACACGTCCATATATATGTTTCATAGTGGAAATAGTTAGTCGATATCAGATGAATCATGATCTCAGGCATTGGCAAGTTGTTTAAAAGAACCAATAACTATATGATTGTGTATTCTGGGGAGAACCTTACTCCTATTGGATACAATGACTCAAACTTCCAAACCTTTAAAGATTTGAGGAAATCAAAATCGAGAAATGTATTCGTCCTAGGCGGTGGAGCCATAGTATAAAGAAGTGTAAAGACAACTTGCACTGTTGACTCTACTATAGAGGCCGAGTATGTGTCTGTTTCTAAGGCAACGAAAGAAGCAATATGGCTTCAAAAGTTCTTAATTGATCTTGAAGTCATTCTTGGAACGAAAAAAGCTATAACATTGTATTGTGATAACAATGTTGCAATAGTTAATACCAAGAAAATGAGAAGTCATAAGAGAACCAAACACATTGATCGGAAGTATCATTTAATATAAGAGGCAGTAGCCATAGAAATATTAGATGAGGTGAAAGTAGCTTCTGAAGATAACCTTACGGATCCGTTTATTAAAACTCTTTTAACTAGGAGTTTTAATAAACATATCGAGGATGAGAATACGAAACATGACACATTTACTTCACTAGGAAAAGTGGGAGATTGTTGGGAAATGTGCCCATATTGTAGTAAACATGTAACTGTTTTCTATGTATTTGAACGATGAATAATAAAGTTAATTTCACGTTTCACTGTTATATCTTTTGTGTTTCTATCTTTCATGTTTTGCATATATAACAAAATTGTGATAAGAAAATATTAGTTCATTGATTGTCTAAGTTCAAACTGGTGATTAGTAGCACTGTAAGAACATTTACATTGCAACAAAGACAACTTACTTTAGTAGATAAACTAAATAAGTCAGTAATCTCGTAAAAGAATTAAAGTTAGTGTTTGATCCAATTACTTAGAAGGATTATTATATTGTCTACAATTCCAATTGGGGAGATGACTAGTCTTGGCTATCGAAGCAATTGACTCCATGGGTAGAGACATAG
Organism: Gossypium longicalyx; assembly: GCA_025698465.1. NCBI lineage: Eukaryota > Viridiplantae > Streptophyta > Magnoliopsida > Malvales > Malvaceae > Gossypium > Gossypium longicalyx. The sequence continues at coordinate 92,007,043 of CM046997.1, forward strand.
ATATCCTCATTGGAAGAATGACACATTAGACCGGACCCAAGTTGAATTAATTCTAAATCCATTTGTGAATTAATTTACTTGTGGCATTCGTGGTGTGATTTACCTAATTCCTAAGTTAGTCGCTGACTATGTGTATGTAACTCGTGTGCTTTGATATAAGTAGAGGCTTATGCTCTAAAGATGATCGAGCTCATAGCTAGTATATTGGGTACATGACTTGTGTATGACATGGTTTTACTAGCAACAATGAAATTCATATATCGATTAAAGAGTTAACGGTATCTTCTCATTGACATTATGTGGATTGATAAATATAGAACGTGACCACGAGTTGCTTGTTCTCAAACGAGCAATTTATTACAATCATTTGTTGAAAGTGATCATATTAATAATTAAGAAGACACAATGGTGACAATGAGATAAAATAAGATTCTATTGAATGAATGAATTTAACTCAAAGGAATCAATGATATCATATGAGGGTAACACACACATGACGAGGTCATTGGACAAAGCAGTTGGATGAATTGCTTTCGTAAATAGTATATAATAATGACTTTTTAATTATGGTACTTCTTGTGGACTGACTCTATAATTAAGTAAATTGCAAATTATCAGAATGATACTTCTAGACATAATTGCAACTACTAAAGCCTAATTGTCTATATCTGATTGGTCCCTTTACTAGCTCAACAAAAGCTCGATCAAACTGCATTTAAATCTAAAGGAAATTCATTAATTTGTCATTTATGAATTCTATTTATAATAAATGTTTTATATATTTTAAAAAAGTTTTTTTAAAAACTCAATCCTATAAATAACCCTTATTATAATAAAATAAAATTAGCATAAATTTTTTTAACATAAAAGTAAAAGGACTAAATTCTAAATGTACAAAAAATACAAAGACTTTGAGCATATTTTAAAATTGTTTTAAATATATATGCTATTAATAAAGCCAAAGCTTTTAAATTATATTTATATTATTTTTAAATTTTAAACATTTTTATTAGATTAAAAGTCTATTATATTAATAAAATTTTTAAATTCTTAAATTAAAAGTATTTTATCATTTTCTTAAAAAAAATTGTTTTAATGTGTTTTTAAGTTTTTAAAATCATTTTAATACATTTTTATTTGTTCCATTTTATATAAGTTAGTATTTTTCTTGAAGAAAAAATAATATTGATTACAATGATTAATGGTGGCATTTTAATAGTTAGGTTAAAAGATACCATGTTGTTGTATTTTTTATAAATTTAGAATTTAATCTCTATTTTTTATATTTCAAATTTCAGATTTAATTGTTAATACCATTTTAAAATAAAAGTAGGGTACTAAAGTCTAAATATAATAGTATAAGGAGTTAGATTTTAACCTACTTATTAAATTCAAATTTAGATATTTATTGGATTTTTATAAAAAAATTAATTTATTTTTAAATATTTATTTTATTTTATTTTGAATTGATCACATATATCAAAAATATATTTAAAAATATATATTTTTTAAATACAATTTTTTTAAGAAAAATAGGGATTTTTGAATGGTTAATCTTATTGCATTTTATTTTGTAACATTATCACTTTTAAGAATTTTTTTAACTAATAATAAAATTTTAAAAAATAATTAATTAACTTAAAATACGAATAACCCACGGCAAAAATATAGTTTATCCACATCAGTTGGAGCCTAAGACCTCGTATAATATATATACATATATATAATATGATTAGTTTGGTTTTGGGCTCAAGCGTCGAGTTGGGTTAATTATTTTGTTGACTAAATTATATAATTGAAATTTAAAGTTAATAATATGTTTCAAGTTTTCTTACTCTTGGTATATTTGGAATTTACTTTTATTTTCAATAATTTTTTCTATTTATTTTTAAAATTCAAAAATTTTGGTCCAATCATTAACATCGTTTAAGTAGTTCTATTAAATTTGCTAGTATGACATTTTAAAATTAAAATGAAAATACTCACTTGGTAACTATGTGACAAAAAATGGCATTGTAATTTATTTGAATTTAACAAAAAATTTTAACGATGTTAACAATTCTTCAAATTTACTTTAATATTTTTATCAAAATAAAGTATTTAGGTAAAATAATTATATTATAAACATTGAGGTACTAAATTATGTAAAGAATTTAAAGCATAAAAATTAAATCTCAAAGAGTGTATTATAAGAACCAAAATTAAAATTAGATTAATTTTATATAATCTAGAAAAAAAAATAAAAGGTTAGACACTATGTTAATAATGTAAATAAGAAAACCATAGCCCCTAGTCAAAGAAGGCCTTAAAAAAAATGTTGACATTTCAATTAATAGAGTAACATCAACATTTAAAAGTTAATAAATAATTTTGATTCAATCTTAACTTGACATTAGTATTATTATCAATATAAAAAAATATAAATTCAAATAAGATAGAAACAAGTTTATCCTTCTATTGAATAGAAAAAAGGTTAATAAATAATTTTTCCATATTTTCTAAGACGGATAACATTATTAGTTGGTAAAACTTTGAATCATGAGCTTGGTAAAGTTAGTCCATGATGTTGGCCTGCGACATCTTGGCGCCTTTGCATGTTTCCCTCATGGAGATGACACCAAAAATGATGGAAAAAAAATTGTGATTTGCAGTATCATAAAAACAAGAATATGAAATCATTTCTTCCGCCGCCACCAATCCGGAATTTTCAACCTTCTGTTTCTATGTACAGCAAGTTGGGCACCGGGAAGCTTGTGCTTTACCTGTCTCCATATCATATAGACTGCATCCTCCTCCTTCGGAGGGTACTGGAATTCATAATGATGGGAAACCTGCTTAAGCCGCTTCCACATTTCAACCCATCTATCCTTTGGAAATTGGCGCAGCTGATTCACCAAATAACCCGGTTCTAATGCCTCTTTCATAGAGAAGAAAATTGAGAATTTAGTGTAGTCGATTTCGTCCTCAAAGGGAAGCTCAATTTTGTCACTGACTATCACAGGTACACAATGGCTCACAATCGCATCAAATAGTCGGCAAGATGATGGAGTGTCCCCTGCAGGATGCAGACAGAATTTCGACAACCGCATTCCCTTTGTAGACTAACACACAAGAAGGTAAAAGAAATAAGATGTATAGCATAGCATAGTTATACCATTAAACATTTATTAGAAAAATACAAATCGACTCGAAAGTTTTCCAGCATCTCGAAAAGCATACTTTGTTTTAAAAATTTTAATGTGTTTGAAAGGATGATTGGAAGTTCTGAAAATATACTTCCTAGGGACTAGATAAGCAGAATACCATTTTAATGTTTGATGGAGTTGCTACACTCTTTTCATAACGAACATCATTGTTACCGGTCAATATCTTTGCAAGTTTGACTCGAATTTTGCCTTCCTGCAACAGAAATAGTCTTGATGAGTAAAATATTCAGATTGCACAGAAATTTTACAAATGGACTATTTTCTTCTTAAAAACTACCGTACATCTTTCCTGACTGTATTTCCCCGGAAGAAAAGAAGGGTGGTTCGGTTCTCATATGGGTCTAGAGGGTCATCATCTGTGAAGGATTTCACAACGTGTACATAAGGGGAAACCACATCTTTGCTTAGAGTTGCCATGGTACGGGGATATCGACCAAAGTCTACAATAATAAGGATAGAGGCATTCAACTGCTGTCGAAGAAATCTGAAAGCATTTGGATGTGTCATGGGAATAACATGGTCTCTTCCTCCAGACCTTTGATAGTACTTGGATTGTCGCAAGATTTCCAGTAACTCAACCTAAAATGAGAAGAAATGTACATTCCACTAATTAATAGATGCTCCCTCCACCAAATTCAAATGTCGCTTAATGATAGCAAACTAGCAATGCATGGTACAGATAAAACACAAACCATGAACTGCAAACTAGAGAAGCTCCTCAGCAAAGTAAGGAGGATCCCGCAACCTGTGTAAGGTCCTAATTCTTGTCTACTACTTGCTTGCAAATAGCAAAAGACAACATATAAATGTTAAACAAAGATTGACAGAAAACAGTACACTCTTCGAGGTAACGCGAGAAGCATGGAATAGATCCTGCTTTGTCTAATAATCATACCATCAATCACAATCGATATTGGAACCATTAACAAAGGATGGAATCCATCATGGCCAAAAGACAAACTCAAGTTACAATGTCTAGAGTTTAAACGTGTTTGAAAGCTATATTTCATTAATCAATTCCAAAATCTCAAACCTTTTATCATTCCACAACGCTATGCTAGTTCCTAATGGCTAAACCATTGGGCTAATTCTTCTACAAGTCAAAAATACCAGCAAAGCATCATTTACTTTCATATAATCAATTGCCAAACTCATCCTTGTTCCATTTTAGCGAATGACTGATGACTATGGGTTAAAGAAGTTCAACTTATATATATAGGGAAAGTACTAGGAGGCTGGAAATTCAATATCAGTGAGGGAAGTGCTTCAAATTGGAACTATGAAAAAAAAACTAACCAATTGTGTTGTTTTATTAGCTTTTAGGATCAAAACTTAAACACAAATACAACTCCCTAAATCTAGTTTCTTTTCTTTTACTCAAACTCAGTAAACCAATTAATCGCATGCCTATTTAAAACCAGAAGCTTCCAGACAAAATTCCAGCAAAAAAGCGCATCAAACCGCAATTGATAGAAATTAAACAGTTTAAAGTGATCAATGAAGGTTTCAAAAACCTGTAATCGGCGGTCGCCTTCCGTCGCAGCATCCGTCATGTTATGGCCGTGCGTAGTAACACTCATCGAGGAGAAAAAGGGCACAAAAAAGGCGTCCGCAGTCACGGGATCCGAAACCCTGACCGCCTCCCTCTCTTCTCCGCCTTTTCCATCGTAAAGCAGGGACGCCATCAGCCAATACTCCACGCTGTGTTGCCTCCTTACCCCTGCTCTCGCAGGCCACGGAGGCAAATTCTCCATGGTCACTGGACCCGATTCCTTGGAGTACCGACGGCCCATCATGCCGACGTGGAATTTCCTAGGGAGATCGTACATGTAAACGCGAAGGGGACGACCGGTTGCACAGAGCGAGCGTGGAGCCGGCTGTACAGGGAAGAAATATGATCTGAGATCAACGGTGCCGAGATAGATTGAACATGAAATCAAGAAGGTAATCGCCAATGTCAAACAAATTGCAACTTTACCGTACATTGTTCTGAAAAAAAAAAAGAGTTCGAGAGCGAGCGAGCGAGCGAGAGACAGAGAGAGATCTCCCCTTGTTTTTTTCGCTTACCGTCCTTTAACTGTTTTTTTGTCCAGTTAACTGACTGTCCGTTCTGTTATTTTAATTTTTTGGTCAAAATATCTCACCAGTCCATGTACTTTGGCCAAATTAGAGATTTAATCCCTATATTTAAAATTTTTAAAATTAAATCCTCTTAATTTTCGATTTAAAGATCCTAATCCAATCGTCAACACATTAGTATTTATAGTAAAAAACTATCAACTTAACATGTTCATTTTCTATGAAATTATATATCATATCATACGAGATTAATCTAAAGAACATATCTTCATCAAAAAAATACTACAAGTGTCTTAGCTAGAGGAGTGCTTCGAGATAATAATGGTACTTAGGTCATTGGCTAGGATAGAAATGTAAGGATGTCTACAATAGCTCAAGCTTAATTACGGGTAATTTAAGATGAAAAATGTGACTAAGGAGAATAATGTTAGAATATGAAAACTCTAGAATGGCACACATGACTAAAGGATCAAAGAGCAATGTGAAAGGCAATGGAAAGTGCAAATGGGTCATATATTCTCACAAACAAATTCAAATGTAGACTTTAGGGCTAATTAGCTTCCAATTGTGAGCCATGTTTATGTAGTTTTGATAGACTTCCCATACAGGAATTGTATGCTACAGTTTTGAATAATTTAAAGGGCCTTGCCCTCCTTATATTACCAAAAAAAAAAAAAAAAAAAAACCTAGAGATTTTGCGATGGGCGAGACATAAAAATCATGGATGTTGCATGGTATATCTGTTAGTATTGTTACTTCCAGGTATTAAGATCATGATTGTCACTTGTTGCGTGGAAAATTTGTACTACTGAAAAATAATAAGATAGTAAATATTTTATATTAATATTTATTTTTTTATAAAAACAGAAATGATTTATTATTGAATTTTGAAAATTTTCATTTGAAGAGTAATGGATAATCCATTCTTTGAATAAATGTAAATTTTTTCCCTAAATTTGAAAATTAACTTCATTTTGGTATTTATATTTTTTGTTCACTTTGGTATTTAAATCCTTCACTCGATCTAAGCAAGAGATGCTACATTTAAGTATATAATCATTTTTTAAAATCACATTCATACGCTTGCTTTATAACACATTTCTGTTATACATTTATAGCCCATATTTACACTACTAAACTTGAGTACATGTCATCTCTAAAGTAAAAAATTTCTATATATACCAAAGCATAATTTGGTCTTGTAGCTTGAATTAGTGATGTGATTCAACTTGAAGTAACAATCCTCGTAAAGAAGTAATCAGCGTACCTTAAATCTACTTTCTTTCGCCTACACGTTTAAACAAATGTGTTAAGCTATGTGAATAGCTTAGTAAGTACTCAAATGAATTCAATTTTACCTTATATATATATATATATATATATTTATAATTTAATTAATTTTAATAATATTTATTCACACAATTTCTTTCATTGATATACAAAAAAAATTAATTCATTTTCAAAACATAAAATCATTTAAATTAACTTGATAACTTATAGTTTCTACTTTAACACATATAGTCACTAATCAACTTTCACATTCACATATCAAAATCTTTTTCTCATACCACAAACACAACATAAACACTTAATTCACATATTTCATTTAACACATAAATTCACATGTATTACTGAAACACATATATCACTATAGCAATTTTACTTTCACATATCACTTTTACCATCCTTAGTGAATCTTATAGGAGTTCAATAATTTCGATACATTGTAGAGATCCAGGCCAAACAATAACTCTCAGCCTATAATGAAACTCTGATAATGGGAAGTCTAGAAAAATATACGGGAACTCCAGTAAACACACCCAATACTCCTCTCTTAATCCCCTTCGAAACCCTGTATCACCAACCCAGTTCCCATCCAAACCCTCAACCCCTTTTAACTCCAAAATCATTTCGTTATCATATATCATATTTCGTATGAGTTCACTAAGACATTTATTCACAAATTACTTTCATATAACATACTTGATATATAACACATATATCACTTTGTATCATATTACTTATTCACTTTGAATCACATAAACACATTCACTACATTTTTATTTCTCATATTCACTTTATTCACAATTCATAAAAATATATACATAACATATACTCATATCACTTAGCACTTTATATTTCAATTCACTATCATTAAGCATTTTACTTTCTTACAACACTTCACTTAAATATTTTATTTCACTATTTCAACACACTTATTCATTTTTGAACATTTTACAATTTAATCCCTAAATTCATGAAAAATCAAGATTTACTTTTATAATACTTTAATATCACTATTTAGTTCATTTAAATCATTAATGGTGTTGATGTGGTTGATGCGTCGTTGAAAGCACAAAAAATATCCTATTCCTATAAAATAATGAAAAGAATAGTATAAGGAAAGTAGGGTCAAATCCTCAGGGACTGGATTTGCACAAGTTCCTGTTCCTCAATATCCCGGACAGAGTCATGCCCAAGAAAACCTGCGTACCTGAGGAAAAAAAAAGAATTAGAAGTTTGAGTGAATTGAAATTGAGAAAATTAAAATTAAAATTGTAAAGATAAACAGAGTTGAGGAAAGTGAGTTTTCTTATGGAGAGATTCCAGCCTCCGGTTGTCTCGATTAGCCTTTGGCTCAATCCTAGACTTTTAGATGATCCTTCTCAAATAGAATAAGCCAGTTATAGTGGAAGAGGACACCTACGATCACCATCAACACTTAGATTTTAGACTTACGATTTAGAGGAACCTGACTTTAGCCAACTGTCGATTTTGTAGGATCGTCTTACACTAGATCATCACTTCTCAATGGTGAATGCCACGCCATTTTGTCTCTTGGGCTCGACAACCACTGACGCAGTAAGCTAACAAACCGACTATGCAACCTTCCCAAAACATACAAAGCGGTCGTTTTTTGCACAAGTTGAAAAGATCACCTTTGAAGGGATATGGACGGAAGCGCTAACCCCATAATGCAGAGAAACGATGAATACTCGTTAAAAAGGCTAAGCGCGGATTCTAAGCCTCATAACCCCTTTTTTGGGAAATTTTGACAACTTTTAGCTAGATAAATTTAGTAGCTCATGCTTTTTGGGAAAAATAAAAAAACGTAATGAAAATGAAATTTTTATTGAATAATATGAAAGGAACAAAGGCTAAGCTTTTTGGGAGAGGGAGTGTTTACAGAAAAAGATGTGTCAAATTTGTGTCACTCCTTTCCATATTTATAGTACTAGGAAACATAGTTTAATCCTAATTAAATTCTAAAAGATAAATACAAATAAATAAAGATAATTAAAGATAAATAAAGATAAATAAAGATAAAAGCTAAAACTAAATCTAAATAATAATCTTTAACAATATCCTAATATAATTAAAATTTAAATAGAGTCTTGTGTTTATAAAATCTCTTCTTTGCACTTTTGCCCTCAAGTCTCCCATACTTTGCATTTTCAGCACCACTTCTTTCTTACTTCGCATGCCGGCCCATTTTATCTTTAAATTCACGTTTTTTCCCCTAAATTCTCTTTTGCCTTCAATTTAGTCCTTACAAGATTAAAAACCATAAATAGCTCAAATTAGTAGGATCATACTCAAAATAAATATGTAATTAATACATAAAAATACGTCATTCTAGAGTATTATCAGTGGTTGACGACAACTACCAAGAGACAACATGTGGCATACCACGTGGAAGGCTGTTGACTTAGCATGCCACATTAGCATTTTTTTTAAATAATTAAAAAAAAGTTAGTTAATAAAAATTACATCTCGAATGAACCTAGACATATGGTTATCAAGGTTCATTTGAATCCGAACAACAATTATTCAGATTTCTTTTATAGGAGTTCAAAACTATATAAAATATAGAAATTATAAAAAGGTATTAATAATTAATTTAAAATTCTAAAATATAAAATATTAGAATAACTTATTTTTTAAAATAATTTTTTTATATGTATAAATTTTTTATATAAAATGTTTGAATTCCTGCATAGCAATTGTGATAATGATTAATATGTTTTCAACTTAGTGATCGGTCATAGAGGAATTCAATATAAAAGATTAAACATATATAAAAAAGTATTTCTAAAAATAAATTCTTTTAATATTTTTATTTTTTAATATTTTTAAATAATTTTTAATATTTTTTATAATTTCTAAATTTTATATAGTTTTGAACTCATCTAAAACAAATCTGAAAAATGGTTGTCCAAATGCAAATGAACTTGGACAACCATATGTCTAGTTCATTCCAGGTGTAATTTTTGTTAATTATTTTTATAATTTTTAAAATTTTAAAACAACATCCTAATGTGGCATGCCACACCAGTACCATTCCATGTGGCATGCTAGATCACGCCAGAATGTGCAAGTGCATACAATCATTATCGTCTCCATAGATGTTATCTTTGTTAATTATTTGTATAAATTTTTTTAAAAAATCCTGATCAGTACCTTTCCATGTGGCATGCTAGATCACGACAGAATGTGCAAGTGTATACAGTCATTATCATCTCCACAGGGACTGTATCTGTTAATCAATAATTGTAAAATTAAGAATTTACAAGTTGGTTAAGAAAACACAATATTTTGAAGTGATGGATAAAATTAATTTAATTATCTAAATGCAAATGAATGAACCTAAACACAATGAATGAAATGCAGTGAAATGATTTTAACAGCAATTTCACAAGTTTAACAACAATAACATAAATAAGTTAGAATAATTACAACACTTGACTCAATTCACTCTTCATCATGTTTAATAATGTTCCGGAAAAGAATTCCATGGCAACTCGATCATTCATTAACTTGGAATCTAATATAAGTTCTTTCAAAATCTTATACTTAAAAAAAAAACATGTATATTTCTATATCCATATTTAACTAAAGATTCCTTAGAATTTATGTAAAGTAATAGGGACGGATTAGGTTTGAAACAATTTAATCACAAAAACCTAAAGTTATGCAAGGTAATAGAGCTGTCTCGAGTTATTACAAACCTTTAATTTAATTGGATTAGGATCTATATTAAGCATGCACCTTCTAATTATTATGTCCATTAATTGCCATCTGATTAGGATTGATCAACTAATTCTAATGCATCCAAACATATTTTAATACATGAATAACATGAATGATTTTAATTGGAAGCATGAACGATTGAGGCACATAACATCATAAACATGAATCAAAATAAATTTTATCAAACTATTGCAATCATTCCAGCTAAAACAAAATTAAGTCATCATCATTAATGGAAAAAAAAATTAAACAAACTGCAAACATTGAATAACTAAGAACAGAAATAAAGGACAAGGAAGAAGAAACTCTTGATGATTTCGATGATTCTTTGAAGACCGATTGTGGTGGCTTCCTCCAATTCTCGTGATTGCTCCTTCGCAAACTGCTCTCAAGGTGGTTGACCAAGAGAGTTTTTTATCAAGGGAAATTCTAGTTAAAGAGAAGTGGGGAAATGAATGGCTTATGTGTGGAAGAGAGGAAAGAAATATGAGAAAAATATGATAGAAATGTGTCTTGAAAGATGATTGAAATGAGAGATGGGAGGTGGTATTTGTACCAGATGAATGGCTTGGGAGTTTGCTAAAAATAGCATGGAGATCCCTTAGATTTCTCCCTTGCTTGGCCGACCATAAAGTGTGGAGAGAGGGCTGAGTGGTTGCTTGATTCATGCTTGATTTTATGCATAAATCATGCAAAGGGTTAGATGGTTTTCAAGGGTTTAGTTAGGGGCTAATTTTTATTTTTTTTCACACATGCAAGAACCTTCAATTCAAATATTCCAAAGCTAATTTGGGCTGATTTTCATGCCTTAGTCAATTTGGGCTCTTTTCCCCTTTGTTGGACGGTTTTGACAACTCAACTAGTTAGCAGATTAGCCCTTCTCAACAACCAACTTTCAACTAGGCTTGATTAGTTTTTCTAGGTCAAAATTGTTATGTTGTCGTCCACATGGAGTGGATATTAGCTCATGTCCATGTGTGTCTTGGTTCCCACATTTATTTAATTCAGTGGTCCAATTGTTGCAACTTGAGAAGAAAAAAAAATTATATGTAGCATAAAATAGTAAAATTATGTAAAAATAACACTTAATTTCACAAAATTACACATTTTACTAAAATTATGCCTAATGTCTAAATATGAACTAAATTAACTCAATTAATTATTCATATACTCGAAATTTGCATAGATTATAAGTAAAAAAAAAAGGTTGAAAAACCTATATATTTTAGACGTATCACATGCCACATGTCTCATGGTGGCTTTTATTAGCATTGTTAACGATCAAACAGGCCAACTAACGATTTTTGTTAATGGAAGGGCCTATTTGATTATTTTTTGGTCATTAAGGACTTAATAGTGTGCACTTTTTTTAAATGCTCAATTGATTTTTTTTTTATTTTTTGTTAAGGGATTTTTTGACCCTTAAGCCTTTAATTTATAATTAGCTACAAAAGAAGTTTATATCAAATAGTAATATTGATATTTGATCAACTGAATTTTATGAGTTTCAATTAAGATTAATTTATTGTTTTTAGTAAGATAAATAAATGTAGTTTTAATTTGAATATAATTCTAAGCTTAAAATAGATAAAATAATTTTATTTATTAATTATCCCTTAATTAATATTAGAGTTATATTCCAATTAAAATTTAAGTTTGGTCCTGTAAATAGCACCAGTAGCTAGGCATATTTAGTTATGTAGTATATAAGAAAAATTACCGGTAAAAAGTGTAACAACCTGATTTTTAGCCGATATCGAAAAATGCAGTTTCAAAGTCGGATTTCACAAATCAAGTTGGTGAAATTATTAATTGAAAGGTCAACACATTTTGTAACGCCCCCTAACCCCAAACCGTCACCAGAATAAGGTTACGAGGCATTACCATACTTATTCACTAGCATTTTGTAATACCCCTACCCGTATTCATTGCCGGAATAGAGTAAGAAGTATTACCAGAGTTTACAAATTAAATTTTTTTTTTACTCAATATATCCCCTTTTATAGATATCTAACCTTCCCTGTAAATTTTAAATCGAGACCAATCCACATCAACCAAACCAATTCAACATATTTTCCAAATATATTCATGCATATTTATAAGATAACATCATCACATACCCAAAACCAGGTTTGTTAACCATACCAATGGCTAACTCTACATTCATTTCACAAAATCATTTACTTTATTAGCTTATACATGCCATTGATTTCCAAAATAAAGTTTCTTTATATACCGAAATCCTGAGGTTGATAGTGTGATGTATCTCCGACCAAATCCGATCTTCGAGCTCTTAACACTACAAAATAGGGGAAAATGAAAGAGGGTAAGCACTTTGTGCTTAGTAAGCTCATGTAACAAGAATTATACTTACCTAATATTTTCAATACAATACAATAAACATTTATATATCCATTCAATGCATTATTACCCTAATATGCACAAACTCAACATTCAAGTTAGTACAATAATTTGCATGTACCAATAATATATACCATGATTGATGAGCTCATCAATACCATGATTTCTATTTCCTTGTTATTTTTCCATATTTATCCCGTTGAATTTCTTGGAATTTTCGATGGATTTTCAGAGGTACACTTTTAGTGTACAATTCCGGGTCCGTCAATTCATATTCATGTGCACACATTTCCATTTCAGAGCACATTTCCATGAACCTCATCCTTACAAATGGGATTACGGTCGAGCTAAATCTCTGTAATATAAACTCATAGAGTATTGTCGGGATTACCAGTCCAGGCTAAATCCCCTGCAACGACAATTACTCTAATGAGCTTGGATCTGAATTACCAGTCCAGGCTAAATTCAGACCCTAATTCGGATTACCCGTCCGGGCTAAATCCATTTTCCACATATTCTTCGGGAGGGCTATATCAGGATAGGACCACCCGTCCGGGCTAGATCCTTTTTACCGTCAATTCCTTTTTCAGAGATCCATCGAATTTTCCTTTCATTCAACTGGGATTTCTTCCTTTTTTATCAAATATATCAATGTTTCATAAAATTTCATATAATGAACACTCAAATCATATTCATATCAAAAACATGCATTTCAAGCATTTAAGAATATAATTCAAGTTACATGAACTTACCTTGATACTTGTTTGTGCACAAAAATCTACTAATCCTGAACTTTTTCCTTTCCTCGATCTAGCTTCGTATTTGAATCTTCTGGATCTAGATAAATAAATTTAATTATCAATTTAATACATTTCATGTTCATATGCAACATTCTTCATAATTCAACTATTATTTATAGTTCATTCAAAGCTATCTACTTAAGTCATAGCCACTAAAGTATTTATAACTCGAGCTACAAAACTCCAAATTAAGTTCCGTTAATTTTCTCTGAAACTAGACTCATATATCTTCTTACCATAAAATTTTCAGAATTTTTGGTTTAGCCAATCAGTACAGTTTATTCTTTAAAGTCACCCCTATTCTGCTGACTAACACTTCTGACCCTTCTTCACTAAAAATTAATTATCTCTTCATACAAGATTCAAATGATGTTATCGTTTATTTCTATTAAAAATAGACTCATTAAGGATTCTAGACATATAAATTTAAGCTCCTAATTATTTTTATTTATTTTTTTATGATTTTTCAAAGTCAGAAGAGGGGAACCCGAATTCATTCTGACCTTGTCTCATAAAATTCATTATATCTCAAAATTTACAAATTCATTGCTTACACTATTTCTTCTATGAGAAACTAGACTCAATAAGCTTTAATTCCATATATTGTTCATCTTCTAATTAGATTTATACAATTTATGGTGATTTTTCAAAGTTAGTGTACTGCTGCTGTCCAAATTGTTTTAGTGCAAACTGTTTATTACCATTTTTCCCCTAAGCTTTTAATAAATGAGAATTTCGTCCCTACTCAATTAGTCTCTCAATTGAGCTTATTTTTTCTAAATTAACACTTTAGTATATCACCTTAAACTAGTTGACAGCCTTTAGGAATCATAGTTTTAGAAATGGACTTTAATTCCAAACATTTTCACAATTAGGTCCTAAAAATCAATTTTCCATTGAAATTACCTAATAAAATCATCTCATAAATAAATTAAAACTTTAATTTCATTCTATTTCATCATAAACTTACAGAACTCAATCATGGTGACTTTCAATTTCATCCATGAAATCAAAAACTAATGAATTTAATAGTAGGACCTAGTTGTAAAAGTCTTAGAAACACAAAAATTACAAGAAAAAGGCAAGGCTTAACTCACTTGGTGCAAAAATTATGAAATACCAGCTTAGAGAACCCTCCTATGGCATTTTTAGCTGCTGGAATTGAAGAGAAATGAAGAGAAATCTAGATATTTCCTATTTAGTCCTAGCTTTATTTAGTTAATTTTGCAATATTCCAATTTTACCCTTAATTTATCAAATTCCCTGCTGATTTAATGCCCTTGCCGTCCAGCCCAAATAAATTTTGGGTCTAATTGCCTTTTAAATCCTTTCTTATTAGACTCTTAAGCTATTTAATCATTCTAGCAACTTTTACACCTATTACAATTTAGTCCTTTTCATTTAATTGACTACCCAAATATTAAAATTTCCTAACGAAATTTTAATACCACATTACTAACATTTCATAAATATTTATAAAATTATTTTCGACTCGGTTTTACGAGATAAAGGTCTCGATACCTTGTTTTTACCCAATTTCTTCAATAATTTCTTTTTCTAACTAACTACTAAATCGGTAAAATTTTTCCATCAATATTTTCATACGATTTTCCTATCATATCAATTTTCATGCAAAAAATATTGAAATAAATTTCTCTTTAAATCGGATTTGTGGTTACGAAACCACTGTTCCGATAATTTTGAATTTAGGCCATTACACATTTATACAAAATCAAGTCATAAATTTGCAATCTAAATCAAAACTTTTCAAATTTCACCTTAAAGTCCTTAATATGGGCCTACGGGGCCCAATATATACTTTGGAAGTGGTTCGGGACTAAACTGGCAACTTTGGAAATTTTTCCTTGAAGATAGGGGCACACGCCCGTGTGGCCTAAGACATGGCCGTGTGGCCAGCCCGTGGGGCTCCCATGACCGTGTGGCCAGCCCGTGGGCAGATCTGACTTGTAATTTCTTAAGTAATAGAGGAGCACACAGCATGGGCACACGCCTATGTGACTAGACCATGTGGTAATCTGATTTTTCATCATTTTTAGGCCATTTTCACCTTATTTTGACACACAACCATGCTTAATACCCGTGTCCTTCACACGACCAAGACACACGGCCGTGTCATTTGCTCGTGTACTATTCTAACTTCATACTTAAGGATGCAGGGGACACACGGTCATATCACACACCCGTGGGCTTACCATGTGTCACACACGGCCTAGACACATGCTCGTGTGTCTATTAGTGTGGACGAAAATAGGTCATTTTAGGCCATTTTTCTCACCCCTTCATCCATTTCCTGCACTTAAACACAATTATACACTAATAAAATCCAATCAATCAATTATTTCAAGCCAAAACATGTATGTTTCATTCTCAAACACAAAACATCACATTCAACTTACTTTACATACTTAATCGTTCCTACAATTACATTATCAAATCAACCCCTATACATGCCATATAAATCAAAAAGTGGTTTAACAAAATCTACCGGAATAAATCTGGATAGTGTGATCCTTGATGTCGATTTGATCCTCCGTATGTATATAAGTCAATCTACAAAACAATTAACATACACAAGTAAGCTTATAGAAGCTAAATAAGCTCATAGGCATAAAAACATAAATCTTACCGAACATTGTACACAATCATATATCATTTAGTTTAACTAATTCTTCCTGTAAATCACAAAATCATTAATAAGCTCATTTGAATAATTTTCATGTTGCTATTCACGAATTTAACTCCTTTGGGCCCATTTCTCATTTACTTCCATAATCAAATTAGGAAACAATAATGGAATTGAGTGTTTCATTGTCATATTGCCATAGTAAACTGTGGACTTGTACATGGTCACATATCACACACCAAAGCCATAGCCCTACCATGGTCTACACGGATCTCATATCATACTGATGCCATATCCCAGATATGGTCTTATACGGATGCACATTATCACATCATACCGATGTCATAGTCCAACCATGGTCTTATACGGGAGTACACATCACAATGCACCGATGCCATAACCAAGCTATGGTCTTATACGGGTACACATATCACATCTATTCCATCAATTCATCACGTTTATTGAATGAAAACACTTAAAACCATTGTTTCGACTAATTTACACTTTTTAGTTAAATATCATTTGGTAATAAATACAATTTGATAGTGTTCATCTACAATAAGATACCTTAGTAATCATAAGATTTTCATAATAAACATTAAACTTTGCCATATGAACTTACCTGGGCTAATTTGCAAAAGTCGTAGAAATTTAGGGACTATTCTTGCAATTTTTTCTTTCCACGATTCACTTCGTTTTCTTGATCTATAATTATAAAATCATTCCTTCATTAGCATCTATTTCAATTCAATTCTAATTTACAATTTATGCCCTTAAATTTTTGAAATTACACTATTACCCTAAACTTTTCAATTTTTACAATTTAGTCCCTACTCAATTTATTCATCTATTGAGCTAATTCCTCTCAAACAACACTTTTTCAAGACATTATAAACTACTTCAAAGCCTTTAACACTCAAAATTTCATCACAAAACCCTAATTCCAACAACTTTCACAATTAAATCCTAGAAATTGATTTCTATAAAAATCTCTTCATAAAATCATCATATAATAAAATTAAAACCTCAATTCCATGATAAATCATCATAAACTTTTAGCACTTATTCATGGAAACTTTCAAATTTATCCATGAAATCAAAAACTAATGAATTAAACAAGTGGAGCTAGTTGTAAAAGTCTCAAAAACACAAAAATTACAAGAAATAATCAAGAATTGAGCTTACATGTAATAAAAATATGAGAGACTAGCTTAAAAGAATCCTTTAATGGTGTTTTTGCTGGAAAGGATGAAGAAAAATGAAGAAAACTCTAGATTTACCTAATATATCATATTTTACAATTGAATTTTTACCCTATTTCCAATTTTGCCCCTTGTTCACACTTGATTTTTATTTTTCCTGCACACTCATGCTGTCAATCCATCTAATTTGAGTTTATTTAGATTTTAACTTCTTATATTATAATATCTTAAGCTATTTAATCATATTTTATAGTTTTACATCCTATTCAATTTAGTCCTTTTTCTTCAATTAACTATCAAAATGATAAAATTTCCTAACGAAACTTTAATACTAACTTATTAACACTTCATAAATATTTTTAAAAATATTTATGGCACGGTTTATAAATATAAGTTCTCGATACCTTGTTTTTATCTCATTTAATCTATAAATTTCCTTTAATTCATAATTTCACTAATTCAAAAATATTTCTAAAACACATTTAATTTTTACTTACTAATATCTAAACTCACATGTCAGATTTAGTGATCTCAAATCACTATTCCGATATCACTGAACCGTTATAACTCTCCCCCCTTAGGAAATTTCGTCCTCGAAATTTCGTACCTGAAAACAAATGCAGATACTGTGATCTCATAGATTCTTCCGTCTCCCAGGTTGCCTCCTCCAATCTTTGTCAATACCATAACACTTTTACTAACGATACTCGTTTATTCCGTATCTCTTTAACTTTCCGACTAATATTTTCACTGGTTCCTCCGAATAAGTCATATCTAATTGTAGGTTTATCTTAGTATGAGGAATCACATGTGAAGGGTCTGATCTATACTGTCTCAACATAGATACATGAAATACATTATGAATTTTCTCAAGTTCCGGAAGCAAGGCCAATTTATAAGCTACTGGACCAATCCTCTCAATGACCTCATACGGCCCGATAAATCGTGGACTAAGCTTTCCCTTTCTACCAAATCGTAGAACTTTCTTCCACGAGGAAACTTTCAAGAACACACGATCGCTCACATTGAACTCTATATCTCTTTTTTTCCAATCTGCATACGACTTCTGACGATCGAAAGTAGCTTTTAAACTTTCTCGAATAATTCAAACTTTCTCTTCAGTTTCTTGAATTAAATCCACTGCTACTAATTTTGATTCACTTAATTTTGACCAATACAACGGGGTTTTACACTTCCTTCCATACTGAGCTTCAAACGGTGCCATTTTGATACTAGCTTGATAACTATTATTATAAACAAATTCAGCTAAAGGTAAAACCTTTCCCAGCTACCACTAAACTCGAGTATACAGCACCTCAACATATCTTCCAAAATTTGAATCACTCGCTCTGATTGTCCGTCAGTCTGAGGATGAAAAGCTGTACTAAATTTTAATTTGGTACCTAAAGTTTCTTGTAGTTTACTCCAAAATCTCGAAGTAAATCTCGGATCTCGATCAGAAATAATTGACGTTGGCACTCCATGTAATCTCACAATTTTTGACACATAATTTTGCTAATTTTTCAAGCAGAAAATCTGTTCTAACCGGAATAAAATGCGCTGACTTAGTCAATCTGTCCACTATCACCCAAATCGAATCTTTCTTCTTCGGAGTCATAGGCAACCCAGATACAAAATCCATCGTCACATGTTTCGATTTCCATTCTGGAATCATTACAGGCTGTAACAAACCCGTAGGCACTTGATGTTCTGCTTTTACCTGTTGACAAATTAAGCATTTCGCCACAAATTCACAAATTTCTCGCTTCATACCAAGCCACCAATACATTTGCTTCAAATCACAATACATCTTCGTACTACCCGGATGAATCGAATACATGCTACTATGAGCTTTCGATAAAATATCATTTTTCAAATTTGGATTATTCGGAACATAAATTCTATTGTGATAGTATAACATACCACTATCATCAATAGAGTATTCTAAGTTTAAGTTGTCTTGAACCATCTGTCGTTTCAACACTAACTTTGAATCTTCATCTTGCAACTCCCTAATTCAAGGAAAGAATACTGGTTTTGCTTTTAATTCTGCTACCATAGAACCATATTCTTTAACAGACAGATGAGCATTTAATGCCCGAAGAGTGAATAATGACGATTTTCGACTGAGTGTATCTGCCACTACGTTTGCCTTCCCCGGATGATAATCGATGACAAGATCATAATCTTTCAGTAGCATCGTCTCTGTCTCAAATTGAGCTCTTTTTGCAACATTAAATATTTCAAACTTTTGTGGTCGATATACACATAAAATTTCTCTCTATATAGGTAGTGTCTCCAGATTTTTAAAGCAAAAACAATAGTAGCTAGCTCAAGATCATGTGTAGGGTGGTTCCTCTCATGTGGTTTCAACTGACGAGAAGCATATGCTACAACTTTTCCTGACTGAATCAGTACACAACCTAAACCATTCAGAGATGCATCACTATATACCACATACGGCACACCTGATTCAGGCTGAGTTAACACTGGAGCCTCTGTCAACATTTTCTTCAACTGATCAAAACTTCGTTGACACTCATCAGACCATACAAATTCAACATTCTTCTGTAGTAATTGGGTCATCGGTGAACCAATCATTGAAAAGTCTTTCACAAATCTACGGTAGTAACCAGCTAATCCAAGAAAACGTTGCACTTCCGTAACATTCTTTGGAGTTTTCCAATTAATCACTGCTGACACCTTGCTCGAATCTACTCGTATACCATCAGCCGACATAATGTGACCCAAGAATTCCACTTCGTGAAGCCAAAATTCACATTTGTTGAATTTTGCATATAACTGTTTTTCCCTCAAAATCTGTAGTACAATTCTCAAGTGCTGAGCATACTCGGATTCTGTCTTTGAATAGATCAGTAAATCATCAATAAACACAACCACAAATCTATCCAAATAAGACTAAAAAATTTGATTCATTAAATCCATAAAAGCAGCAGGAGCATTTATTAGACCGAATGGCATAACTAAGAACTCATAATGACCATATCGAGTTCTAAAAGCTATTTTCGGCACATCATACTCCTTTACCTTTAACTGATAATACCCAGATCTGAGATCTATTTTCGAAAACACTGCAGCATCCTTAAGCTGGTCGAATAAATCATCAATACGAGGCAAATGATATTTATTTTTAATCGTTACCTTATTCAACTGCCTGTAATCTATACACAATCTCAGTGAACCGTCCTTCTTTTTCACAAATAAAACAGGTGCACCCCATGGCAACATACTCGGTCTGATAAACCCTTTGTCCAACAACTCTTGTAACTGTATCTTCAACTCTTTTAACTCTACTGGAACCATTATATACGGTGTCACTGATATGGGAGCTGTTCCCGAAAACACATCTATCGCAAACTCAACCTCTCTATCGGGTGGTAAACCTGGTAATTCTTCAGGAAATACATCAAGGAATTAATTCACAACAGGTAATTGTTCTAACTTTGGTTCAGAACTTCGAGTATAAAAAATATAGGCTAAATATGCCTCATTTCCTTTATCGCAACAATTTTTTAGCAGAAATAGATGAAATCATTCTAACAGTATCACCTAGATTTCCAGACTCAACCAAAATAATATAACCTGTCTGACATTTCAAACTGATTTGATTTTCTCAACAATTCACTATTGCATCATGTTTCATTAACCAGTCCATTCCCAAGATAATGTCAAATTCCCGAAAGGGTAAAAACATCAGATCAGCGGGGAAATCACAGCCCTTAACTTTCAGTGGGCAGTTATGACATATTTGATTAACTACCACACTTTGGCCTAACGGGTTTGTAACTTGTACATCATAATCAGTAGGCTCAACAAATAAGTTCTTTTCAGATGCTAACATAGTACAAATATATGAATGCGTAAACCTAAGGTCTATTAAAGCATACACAGGAACATCATAAAGATAGAAAATACCAGTAATTACGTCCGAAGCTGTCGCTTCTTCTCTTACTCGAATGGCATAAGTACGAGTAGGGACCCTAGCTTCTGATCGACTAGTAGTATCTTTCATACCCGAATGAGTAGCCCCTGTAGCACTTCTCTGATCAGAGCGTCTTCCTTTTTGAGGAGGAATTTTCTATTTCTCCTGTTCCACTTCTTCTACTTGTAGTTGGGGACAATCACGAATAAAGTGATCAGTGGCCCCACATTTATAACAAGCCCCTAACTTGCTTCTACATTCACCGGGGTGACTTCTTCCACAATGTTGGCATTTAGGCCTTTGGGTATTTTGTACACTACCCACACTAATAGCAGGTCTGTCAGATGCCTTGTAATCAGATTGTCTTGGTCTACTCTTTCCTGATCTTTCCGGTGCTAAAGTGGCTCGACTAAATTCTTCTTTAGATTTCTTCATCGGTAAAGCTGAAAAGGACTTAGATGCACTTCTTTTGAAAGATTCTTTGTTCCTTCTATCTCGTTGCATCTTCCTATTATATACTTCTTCAAATTTCTTAGCACGATCTGATAGAATAATGAATTCTCGTATTTCAGTGCCCCCTATCATCATTCTACTCTCATCATTTCGCCTTTCTTCGAATCTGATACACATTTCTTCCTCAGTGGGTACAATATCTCGTGCATATTTGCTCAGATAAACAAATTCTCTTTCATATTCATCCACTGACTTGTTTCCCTGTCGCAAGTCGAGAAATTCTCTTTTCTTCTTATCCAAATATCTTCTACCAACATATTTCTTCTTAAATTCATTTTGAAAAAATTCCCATGTGATCTTCTCAGCCAGTACCACAGCTTCTATTGTTTCCCACCAATTATAAGCTTCTTCTTTCAATAATGACATAACACATATTAAATAATCATCTGGTGATCACGCCATTTGCTTAAAAACCCTCATTATACTTTGTAGCCAATACTCAGCTTTGACGGGGTCATCATCTATTCTTCCCCGAAATTCTATAGCCCCATGTTTTTTGAGCTTTTCAAATAGAGAATGTTTATTGGATTCAGTTGTCGGAGGAGGTGGAGGAGCAACCGGGGGTACTACTGCTGTTGAAATAGGGGGAGGAGGTTGCTGAGCCTGATTTATTTCCCGTACATTCTCATTATACCACTGATTCATAAATCCATAAATCATATTTTTGAGTTCTTGTTCTCTCATCAATGAAATTAGAACTTCACTACTTGTTCCTTGTTCAGAGGTTTGTACTCTACTGTTAACTTCTTCTTGCTCAATTTGTTCTGGTCTATCTGACATCTTTTCAAATCAAAGATAATCTATAATAAAAGCAAAGATTAGATCAAATCATACACATCACACTATCATAGATTTATATGGCATGTATTTCTAAGTACTGTACACATCATACACATTTCGAGAATCGGCTAAACCGAAGCTCTAATACCACTAAATGTAACGCCCCTAACCCTAAACCGTCATTGGAATAAGATTACGAGGCATTACCAGACTTAGGGGTGAGCAAAACTCGATTCGACTCTAAAAAATCGAAAAAAATTTGAATTTCGAGTTAAACAAATCGAGTTATTCGAGTCAATTCGAATTTTCTTTTTTGAATTTTGAGTTTGAATCAAGTTGAGTTTTCGAATTCGAATAACTCGAATAATTCAAATAATTCGAATAATTTGAATATCAAACTATAATATTTTACATTTTTATCCCAAACTCCCAAACTTTTTTACTTTTCCCTTAAAACTTTTACTCATTCCTACTTTCCCCCCAAAACTTTTACTCCTCTTCCATCCCAACCCCCAATCTACCCAAAATCCATTTCCCACCAAAATTTTACTTTACCATTTACTTTTTCTCAAAATTTTACTCCCAAAAACCCTCAAAACCTTTTTATTTTCCCCATAATTTTTACTCCCTCCCACTTTCCTCCTAAAATTTTTACTTCCTTCCAATCTCACCTCCCATCTACCCCAAATCCATCCCCCCAATTTTTTTTTTAATATTTTCCCTCCAAAATTTTACTCTCCCTTATTTACTTTCCCTCAAACTTTTATCCCCCAAAATTATTTATTTTCCCCTTAGATCTTTACTTTTCACCCTTTACTCTCAAATAAAAAATCAAAATTATCCAAAAAAAATCACTAAACATAAATAGTAATAATTTTATTTATATCTTCTATTAATATTATTAAATTAAATTTCACATTTTATATTATTTATATTATTGAATTGTTTAGTCATATTGAATATTTATATTAAAATTGAATTATTAATTATGCCATTAAATATTCATGTTAAAATTTTATTTGGTATCAATTTCACATTTTATCTTTAAAATAACTTTTATTAAAAAAACAAATTTTTACATTTAATATATTTTTTAATTCCAAAATACATAGTGACAAGAATATGAAGATAATTGAAACAACTAAGCAAGCAAAGAAGCTAACCCGTATATAAAAGATTAATAAATAAATTATGAGGTGATGAAAGTTAATAAAAATTTTGATTAAGGTGGACAAATTTTATTATGATGGGTGACAGTGGTTACAAGGACCTAAAATTATTTTTTTTTAAATTTAACTCGAACAAATATATTCAATTTGATTCGATTCAAATTCCATCTCACTCGACTTGATTCGAGAAAATTTCAAATCAAATTAGGATGATAAAATATGATTCGTCAACTCGATTAACTCGAAATTTTTTCATTCGATTCGATTCGATTCGATCGAACGCTCACCCCTAACCAGAATTATACACTAGCATTTATACAAAATCGAGTCATAAATTTGAAATCTAAATCAAAACTTTTCAAATTTCACCTTAAAGTCCCTATTATGGGCTTACGAGGCCCAATATATGCTTTGGAAGTGGTTCGGGACTAAACTGGCAACTTTGAAATTTTTTCCTTGAAGATAGGGGTACATGCCCGTGTGGCCTGAGACATGGCCATATGGCCAGCCCGTGGGGCTCCATGGCTGTGTGGCCAGCCCGTGGGTAGATCTGTAATTTCTTAAGTAACAGAGGAGCATACGGCCTGGGCACACGCCCATGTGACTGGGCCGTGTGGTAATCTAATTTTTCATCATTTTTAGGCGATTTTCACCTTATTTTGACACATGACCATGCTTAATACCCGTGTCCTTCACACGGTCATGTCATTTGCTCGTGTGCTATTTTGACTTCATATTTAAGGATGCAGGGGACACACAGTCATATCATAAGCCCGTCGGCTTACCGTGTCTCTCACAAACGGCCTAGACACACGCTCATGTGTCTACCTGTGTGGACGAAAATAGGCCTTTTTAGGCAACTTTTTTCACCCCTTCATCCATTTCCTACACTTAAACACAATTATACACTAATAAAATCCAACCAATCAATTATTTCAAGCCAAAACATGTATATTTCATTCTCAAACACAAAACATCACATTCAACTTACTTTACATACTTAATCGTTCCTACAATTACATTATCAAATCAACCCTTATACATGCCATATAAATCAAAAAGTGGTTTAACAAAATCTACTGGAATAAATCTGGATAGTGTGATCCTTGATGTCGATTTGATCCTCCGTATGTATATAAGTCAATCTACAAATCAATTAACATACACAAGTAAGCTTATAAAAGCTTAGTAAGCTCATAGGCATAAAAACATAAATCTTACCGAACATTGTACACAATCATATATCATTTAGCTTAACTAATTCTTCCTGTAAATCACAAAATCATTAATAAGCTCATTTGAATAATTTTCATGTTGCTATTCACGAATTTAACTCATTTTGGCCCATTTCTCATTTACTTCCATAATCAAATTAGGGAACAATAATGGAATTGAGTGCTTCATTATCATATTGCCATAGTAAACTATGGGCTTGTACATGGTCACATATCACACACTAAAGCCATAGCCCTACCATGGTCTTACACGGATCTCATATCATACTGATGCCATATCCCATATATAGTCTTATACGGATGCACATTATCACATCATACTGATGCCATTGTCCAATCATGGTCTTATACGGGAGTACACATCACAATGCACCGATGCCATAGCCCAGCTATGGTCTTATACGGGCGCACATATCACATCTATTTCGTCAATTCATCACGTTTATTGAATGAAAACACTCAAAACCATTGTTCCGACTAATTTGCACTTTTTAGTTAAATATCATTTGGTAATTAATACAATTTGATAGTGTTCATCTACAATAAGATACCTTAGTAATCATAATATTTTCATAATAAACATTAAACTTTGCCATTTGAACTTACCTGGGCTAATTTGCAAAAGTCGTAGAAATTTAAGGACTATTCTTGTAATTTTTCCTTTCCACGATTCACTTCGTTTTCTTGATCTATAATTATAAAATCATTTCTTCATTAGCATCTATTTCAATTCAATTCTGCTTTACAATTTATGCCCTTAAATTTTTGAAATTACACTATTACCCCAAATTTTTTAGTTTTTATAATTTAGTCCCTACTCAATTTATTCATCTATTGAGCTAATTCCTCTCAAACAACACTTTATCAAGACATTATAAACTACTTCAAAGCCTTTAACACTTAAAATTTCATCACAAAACCCTGATTCCAACAACTTTCGCAATTAGATCCTAGAAATTGATTTCTATAAAAATCTCTTCATAAAATCATCATATAATAAAATTAAAACCTCAATTCCATGATAAATCATAATAAAATTTCAGCACTTATTCATGGAAACTTTCAAAATTATCCATGAAATCAAAAACTAATGAATTAAACAAGTGGACCTAGTTATAAAAGTATCAAAAACACAAAAATTACAAGAAATAATCAAGAATTGAGCTTACATGTAATAAAAATATGAGAGACCAGCTTAAAAGAACCCTTCAATGGTGTTTTTGCTGGAGAGGATGAAGAAAAATGAAGAAAACTCTAGATTTACCTAATATATCATATTTTACAATTGAATTTTTACCCTATTTCTAATTTTGCCCCTTGTTCACACTTGATTTTTATTTTTCCTGCACACTCATGCTGTCAACCCATCTAATTTGAGTCTATTTACATTTTAACTCCTTCTATTATAATCTCTTAAGCTATTTAATCATATTTTATAGTTTTACATCTTATTCATTTTAGACCTTTTTTTTCAATTAATTATCAAAATGATAAAATTTCCTAACGAAACTTTAATACTAAGTTATTAACACTCCATAAATATTTGTAAAAATATTTATGGCTCTGTTGATAAATTTTAGGTCTCGATACCTCGTTTTTATCTCATTTAATCTATAAATTTCCTTTAATTCATAATTTCACTAATTCAAAAATATTTCTAAAACACATTTAACTTTTACTTACTAATATCTAAACTCATGTGTCAGATTTAGTGATCTCAAATCACTATTCTGATATCACTGAAATTTGGGCCGTTAAACATTTAGTACAAAATTATGACATTAAGTTGTCAAATAATTAAATTAAGAAAGTTGCTAATTATAGTACACGGACTAAATTGTAAAAGTGTAATTTTTATTGGATTTTATATTATAATTTGGAAGAGAGATTATATAGCCAACCAACCAAAGACTTAAAGGTTATTTTACCACAATTACTACCTGATTAGTGGGATGGAATGATCCCATCCACCCAATTCCAATAAGTGAGCTACTGTTAAATATTAGTCATTAGATTATGTATAATTAAGTTAATTAGCTAATTAAGTATATGTATATGTGTGTGTGTGTGTGTTGAGATAGTCAGAAATAGAAAATGAAAAAGAAACATTCTCATCTTTCTTCTTTGAACCATCCCAAGCTAGAAGAAACAAAAGATATTTCTCTGCTTTAATCCGATCCAATTCATTGAGGTAAGGAGGATTTTAATTTGTAATTTTTATAGATTCATGATCCTCCTATTTTAGCACGTATAACTCATATGTTGGATTTTCTAATTGTTGTATGAAAATCAAGTTATCATTGTTGAATTTTAGTAAGATTGAAGCTCGATAGTGATGAAATTATGAATAATATGCTTAGTAAATGTTAGGTCTATGTTAGTAAGTAGTGGAAAATGTTGAATTAAGTTAGAATTTGAGTTAAGTCCTATAGTTAATTTTATGACATTAGGGATCAAATCGAATATAGTGAAAGTTTTTTGGGAATTATGTTATGAACTGAAAGTATGAGGTATGGACTGAAAGTATGAGGTCCCTAGTGGATAGATATGAAGTTGGATTTTGATTAAATAAAGAAGGTCAAAAGATACGAGCATTTCAAACATTAAGGCTTATAGGGACTAAAACGAATAAGTTGCAATTCATGCTTAATTGATGTATTTCTATGTATTGTGGGAGAAACTAATATTGTTTACATAATTGGATTTATCGGGCGTAGCTAAAGATGACGTCGGGACATCAAGAGATAGAGGAAAGACAAAGGAAGTAGACGAGTAGCTCTATTTTGGTTTGTGCTTCCGTGACTTGTTTTTAATTCATACCTTGGCTAAGTACTAAATTGAATAAAATGTAATATTTGGTGCTTTGTCTCATGAAAGGTAAGTTTCACTTATGATTTAATATTGGTGAAATTGAGACTTGATGGGTTGTTATGATTATACATGTGATTGAATACATGTTATGGTATAATGTAAATATTATGATAATTACATAAATCAAATAAATGTTATATGATAATATGATTGAATAATGGTATAGCAATTAATATGAAAATTCCATGTAAATTGTAATTGAAAGGAAACTTATATATATTGAAATGCATATGACTAAATGCTAATTATATATGAATGCAATCGAGATAAAAATTAGTTGAAGGGATATGTGATACATTAAATGATTAATATTAGAAAGTATGAGAATGTAATGCAAATGATATGAAAATGTTATATGATTGTTAATTGATATGTGAAGTTAAATACATTGATTTGTAAATACCCTATTAAATGGTCTCGGATGTAATTGGGTATAGTTGGCATGTCATAGCATTCGTGTACATTGTTGGTTGGAGCTTATTGGCACTTTGGTGCAATTGTTATTGACACTTCAGTGCGATTGTTATTGGCATTTCAATGCGATTGTTATTATGGAGTGTTAGGGGGTTTAGTCCATATTAGTCTAATTAGCACTTCGATGTCATACTTGGAGTGTCTGAAGTTTAAATTTGTGTATTCGTATTGTGTCAATGTCTAGTTAATAAGGGTTATAAATTTTATTATATGCGATTGAATATGAAATAGATATTGGATATCGAATGACTCGTGTTGGTTTGGGTAATTGCATACCAATGTTATGATATGGAAAGATAGTAATTGAGAAAACATGAAAAATTGTAATACGGGTCCTAAAGGCCGAAAATGTTATGAAAACGAATTGAATTACTCGAATGATGAAAGTGAGATATTGAAGTAATATGAGAGTGCCATTTTTTTTATAAAAGTTATTAAGATATCATTGATAATATGGTTTGATTTCATGTATAAATACTAAATAATAAAATGTAAGCTTTGCAAGATTAATTGATAAGTTGACAGATAATACCTAAATTGAGTGATGAATCACATGAAGTTTTAATGGAATGGATCATGAGACAATTATTAATGATATGAGCATGCGTATAAATGATTTGTATTGCTAAATTATATATTTGACTTGTACATGCATTACCTTCAAATCACATTATCACCATTGAGCTTTTTTGCTCAACGTGCGAATTTGTTTGTTTCCATGTGCAAGTAACATTTAGGTCTCGAGGATACAAGAAGTTTAATAGCTTCTAAGACTCACTTTTCTGTTCAACAAAGTTTGTATAGCCTTTTACATGTTTTGTTTAAGTTGGCATGTACCTAGTGTCGTAACTCAGTTTTGGAGTCCATTTTGATGTTTTGGTATCTTCTACGCTAAGGACTTGTAATTGAGGTGTGATTATATTTTTATAATGGTGTATGAAAATGACATTCTATAGATAAGTTGTTATACATGAACTTGATGCAATGTTTATGTAACAGTCTGGTTTTGACCCTAGTCGGAATAGTGGTTTCGAGACCACATATCCGAGTCAAAAAAATATTTTAATATTATTTTTCATGCCTATTATAAGTGAATTGACATGTGTGGAAGTCTCGTGTGAAAATTTAATTGTTTGTGTACTTAATTTGTAAAAAAGGACCTAATAGCGTAAAAGGTAAAAGCTGTGTGCTAGATGTTAAAAGTACTTATTTGACTTGGCTTTATAATTGAGAGGTCCTTATGTGGTTATTATGACATATACTTAGCTAATGGACATATATGGCTTTATTTTAAATGATTTTTATATGTATAAATAAAGGGTAAAATGGGTATTTGTTTAATAAGTATTAGTTAAATAAAAAAAAAGCATAAAATAAAGCTATTATACATGTTATTGGCCGAAAATAAGAAGAAAACAAAAGAGAAAAGCTTTGGCTAGGGTTCGGCACTTACAAGCTTTGATTCGGGTAAGTTTTTACTTCGGTTTTTTGATGATTTTTACGGTTTTGTGATCGTCGCTTCATATACTATCAAGCCCATATCTCAATTTCAGATTTTGTTGATGATTTTGAGTTATGCCATTGATGAAACTATGAGTTTTGTGTTGTTAAATGGTAAAATATGGAAGCTTGATGTTGGGTTTAAATGGGTTGTCTTTGAATTTTTGATGAATTTGAGCAATTTAAGCTAAATTGTAAAAAAAAATTATTTTGAGGGACTAAAATATGAAATAAATGAAATGTATGGACTTGTATGAGAGTCATGAAAATTCGGCTAAACTTGTGTACAAGCAAATTTTGTGTATTTTGTGATTTTGTGAATTAGGGACTAAAGTGTCGAAATGTGAAAATGTGAGGGCTATTTTGTGAAATGCCCTAATTGTGTGTTTATAGATTGAATTGAATTATTTGGTGAATAAAAGGGTTAATTTTGAATACATATAGATCAAGAAAAGAGGAGTTCGAATTTAGATCGAGGGAAGTCGAAGGTTATCGAGTGGATGATTCAAATCGATAATTTCGAGTACGAGGTAAGTTCGTACTTAAAACATGATGTTAAGTATATTTTGATGTCTTGATTATACATAGATTGTATATATGTTTGGTTGGATGAATATGATGATTAATCGATAGTATTTGGCACTAAGTGTGCGATTTAAACTAGCTTCGGCTATATGAGGCACTAAGTGTGCGATACCGACTTAGCTTCGGTTAATTAAGATGGCACTAAGTGTGCGAAATCATTCTAGCTTCAGCTAACCTTAGAGCACTATGTGTGCGGATGTTAAAAGTACAAATAATTGTTGGAAAGTTTTAAAACATTCATCGAGAGGTAAGAATGAAAGTGAATAAGTACGGGAAGATTCAGGTACGTATGATACCTAAGTGGTAGATGATATTATGTATGTGAAGTTCATTGAATTGATATGGTTATATGGATTGAAAATGTGGAAATACCTAGGTGTTGATGTTTTATGTTTTATATACTAGTGATGATTTTAGTACGAGCTTACTGAGCTTTTGAAAGCTTACTTTGTGTGTGTTACATTGTTTTATAGATATCGAAGCTACTACAAGCTCGGGGATTGTCAAGGATCATCAGCACACTGTTGAACTTCATTTTGGTACTTTTGAAAATTATATTTTGGAAGTATGGCATGTATAGGCTAGTAATGTGAAATGGTGTTTTGTGATGTATATGCTTAGCCATGTGATTTGGCTAGTTTATGCTTGAACTTATAGTTGATAATGGCATTGATAGGTGATGATAATATGCAGTTGTGGTATGTCTTAGTTGATCAGAAGAAATGGAAAGTATTGGTAAGTTTTAGTAGATTTTAGTATGAGATTGAATGATGCATAGAAAGAAATGCTTTGATATGCTTTTGACATATGTTTTGACATAGATTAGTAAGGTTTACAAGTATGAATTTGGGAGACTATCATATGATATGATTAGTTTATGCTTTGGTGTTGAAATTGGCTGAATTGGATATAGAATTATGCTTGTTTCCTTTGTTTGTAGGTTGAACCCATTTGGGGAGGCAAATTGGCTATTCAAATGGCTTATTTTTGTCCACACGGGCATAGACACGGGCGTGTATCTCAGCCACGGTCGTGTGTCCCCTAGGGTACCCTTCAATTGTAAGTTAAGCTCACACACGGGCTAGACACACAGGCGTGTGGTCTGGCCGTGTGACCCTAATTGGTATGCTGATGTCACAAACAAAATACACCTTATTTTTGGCACGGCCTAGCACACGGCCAGGACACAGGCGTGTGCATAGCACACGGGCTAGATACAGGGGCGTGTAGTCTGGCGTGTGAGCAAGTTAGTAGCTATACTCTGTTTTACCACGGTTTTGACACACGGGTGTGTCTAGACCGTGTGAGGCAAACAGCCTATTCACACGGGCGTGCGACCTTTTATAAGTTGAAAATTTTTATAAGTTTTGAAACTTTGGTATGTTATCAAATTGGTCCTGAATGCATGTTTAAGTATTGTATACTTAATTTTATATGAATATTGAATGTGAATGAATGACTTTTATTAGTAATGAGATGATATTTGGTGTGTGGTGATTTTGATTTGAGTTGTGAGTCCGATAATGCCTTTTAACCTATTTTGGCAACGGTTACAGGTAAGGGGTGTTACAGTTTATGCCATGATTCAAATGTTGCTTGCATGCTATGTAACAACTTGAAAACCTCTTTAGTTATAAACAATATTTGATAGATTCTTAGTAAAATAAGGTGTAAGTAAAGGTCATAGAATACCAAAGGAAGTTAAATCAAGAAGTAAGACATGACGACATATTAATTTAAGGTAGTGGCTAAATTGTAAAAATGTGAAAGTGTTATGGCGTTAGTGTAAATATTTAAAATTTATGAGGTCAAAACATAAATATAGAAAATTTGAAGGACCAAATGTGCAAATACCTCAAATAGTGAAAGGACTAAAAGGTAAAACAAATTGATAAATGGGGACCATATTGGAAAATAGAAAAAATAAGAGCAACTAAATTGAAATTTTACCAAAAGTGAGTAATGGCACAAAAGTGAACATTAAGATATTACAAGGGCAAAATGATTATTTCCCAATCAGGATAATTCTCATGATAATAATTGATGAATATTAGGTATTGAAATATAATTAGTGAGATATTTTATTATCTTATTATAAGATATTTTAATATTTTAATTAATTAAATTAAATGAGATATTTGTCATAAAATCTCACTATTCCACCTTAGATTCTTGAAATTTTTTAGAGGCATCTAAGAGGAAAAATGAAGTAGATAACCTAGAGGGCTTGGCTATCATCTTAGAACCAAGAAATGAGAAATTAGAAGTGATGAAAGCTGAAAAATGAAGGAATGGAAGTGAGAAAGGAATAAAAGAGAAGCAAAGAAAATAAGTTCTTGTTAAAAAGAGGTACATGTTCATTTTAATTCCATTGATATTTCAAGGTATTAAGTTAAAGTATGTAATAAATTGAGTGTTTGATATGTGAATTTAATTAAGTAATAGTGATGGAAAGTATTTTATAAATTGTGATTCATAAATAATAATATAATTTGTGTTATGAGAAGTTATGATAAAACTATACGTTAATGATACGTGATCTTTAAAGACTAAATTGAATACTAATCTATAGTTTGATGTTATACATAATCAAGTGATATTGTATAACAATTTAATAGTTGATAAGTAAAGTAAGTGTTAAATGTTGGTATGAGTGATCTCAATGATAATAAGTAAAATTTTCACTGCAACAATTTTGGGTAGCAGCAATAGTTCAACTTTGAAAATTCCCCAAAAATTATAGAAGGTGAGTTAAATGATGAACCAAGTATGAAATTAAATTTTAATGAATCTAGTTTTGTACGGAAGAAACAATGCAAGCATTGAGATTGTATTGAATGAGATATATGCATTTTAGTTAGACAAGGTCAGATGAATTTCTAGATCCCCTGTTCTAACTTGGAAAAATCATTAAAAATTGTAAAAAAAATATTTATGAGATGAAATAAAAATATTAATGAGTCTAATTTTAAGAGAAAAAACGAAAATGTTATACAAATTCTATACAAAAAGATAAATAATATTTAATGGAGAAGGGTTAGAGCTGCCTAGCAGCAAAACAAAGGAATATTTGAAGAAAACTGGCATTAATCTACTTCGAACTAAATTTTGAAAATTTTATGGTAAAAATTTCATTGAGTCTAGTTTCAAAAACAATAAACGGATCTTAATTTTGATTTCTATAGGCCAAGATAAAAATAATTTAGTGATTGCTACTCAAGTAGATAATCTTGTTAAGAGTATACATGTATTGTAATTGGTGAAAGAATAATTAATATTATATATAGGCATGCTATACTAAAAGCCAAAGATTCTTGTGTATATACATGTACATATAGGATGTGGAATGGAGAGTAAGAGGAGGAAAATAATAGAATAATTGTAATGATAAAAAGTTGTTGTAAGTGATGAAATTGCTATTACATAAGAGAAGTTTAAATGAAATTGTTGAGACATTAAGTGAGTAATTGTTATATGATGAATTAATGAAGTATTAGTTGATAAATTAAAGTATTATCTAGATATAAATTAATTGGTACTTGTGTAGGATTATGTTGTTTGATCTTAACACGAAAATAAAAAAGTTTTGACTTATTTAGAAAAAGAGGACCCAAGGTCGCGACATTGGCTACAAGATATGAACAATCAGAGAACCTAGTGTAGCAACACCGGCCCCATGATGTCATGGCACTGGCCTTATTTTCCTCTACCTTGTTCTTTTTTATCTGAAAGAGTCCTGTATGAACCCCGAATGCAATCAAGCTTTAGAGAAAGCCTATAAATGGTTTATAAAACCTTGAATGATTTTTAAAAAGGTCTAAAAATGAGAAGAACATGAATAATAAATTTTGTTCTTGAATAAAGTATTTATCCTGAAATGTAGCATTTCTTGCTCGAGTTTAGGTATGAGCTCGGGTAAGGGGTGTTACATGCTAAATTAGTGAATTTGATGTTTAAAATTGATAACGTTGTGATCAAGGTAATAGCTATATGTTTGAATGTGTTTAAATATGCTTAAATGATGTTTAGAACATGTTTTTAGCGTCCCATAATGTTTGGAAGTGAAATAGTAATGTTTTGAGTCAAACTAGGTGTCTTTTAGGGACTTTTTGGGCCCTATCAAACTTGTTCCAGTATAGGTGGTTAGAAATATCAGAATAAGTAAGTCAGTAGCAAAAAATGAACAATACTAGCCAGATGTATCAACACAACTAGGTCAAACAAGGGTACTTTCCCGGTTTTAAGTTGTTTTGATCCCTGAAGACCCGAACTTGGTCCCGATCATGCTCAAACACCTATAACTTGTTTAGAAATATTTTTATAGAATTACTATTATACTAATTAAAGCTTAATCCAAACGCGCCTAAGCCTTCTATGTTCTAAACATTGTAATTTGACCAATTTTTCCTTTTTGAAAATACTCCAAAGAGGAAAGGTGAAGTAAATTGAGTGGGAGCCTCACTCTTGTATGGCGCCTTCACCCTAAAATACTAATTGTGAGCTTTCCACAATCAAAGTCAATCCAACGATGTTCGGAGCTCAAGCTTCCACTTCTGCCTTCGGCACTCCTTCTTCCACCCCTGCCTTTGGCACTCCTTCTTCCACCCCGGCCTTTGGAACTCCTTCTTCCACTCCGGCTTTTGGGACTCCTTCTTCCACACCGGCATTTGGCACTCCGTCTTCGACACCGGCGTTTGGCACTCCATCTTCGACACCGGCGTTTGGCACTCCGTCTTCGACACCTGCGTTTGGGGCTCCGTCTTCGACACCGGCATTTGGAACTCCGTCCTCGACACCAGCTTTTGGAACTCCATCAACGCCGTCTTTCGCTACGGGCTTTGGCGGCTCCTCTCTTTTCTCCACCCCATTCTCTTCTCAAACGCAACAGCAACAGACTTCATTGTTTCAGCAACCACAGCCATCCATCGCGGCGCCCTCTAGTGGTTTCGGATTCCAGACTTCGTTATCCGCCACTCCTTTCCCCAATGCTCAATTGACAACTCAAATGGCTCCCGTGGCCCCTCTCCCCTTCTCTCTTGCCGATCGTGACATTCAAGTAATTCTCTTCTTTTAAAGTGTTAAACCCTAACCCTAGGTCGCACTTATTTGATTCTCGATTTTTTCTGTTCGATTGTTAGGCGATTGTGGATGCTTACAAAGAGGAGGCTGGGAACCCTAAGTATGCTTTCAAGGTCTGTTTTCTCCCAATGCTTAATTCTACTATTAATTGCTTTTTTATTCAAATCAAGAGGAAGAACAATTGTAGATATGTTATCTTGAAGCTACATTGTTTCTGTTTCATGTTATCTAATTACGAGAAATGCAATATCTG
This sequence comes from Gossypium longicalyx, assembly GCA_025698465.1. Classification (NCBI taxonomy): domain Eukaryota; kingdom Viridiplantae; phylum Streptophyta; class Magnoliopsida; order Malvales; family Malvaceae; genus Gossypium; species Gossypium longicalyx. The sequence goes on from CM046997.1 coordinate 92,042,768, forward strand.
CTATAATCTATTTTGATGATTTTCTTATTCGATCCATGCAACTGATGAAAAAGACCCGAAATCAAGTTTTAGCTGCTTTGCGTGTTTTGATATTTAAGTTAATTTTTAATGCAGCATTTGTTGTTTAGTGTAATTGAACCACAGTTCAGGGGAAAGCCAGCTGGTGTATCAGATGTAAGTTTTCCAGCATTTACTTTTGTAATTTCTTACTACTACTCTCTTCCTTTTCATTGAGTTCATGGAATTCTACTTTTACTAAGGTTGAATGATAGTTTACCTTTGTAGATAATGTGGGCAGAAGCTATGGCAAAACTGGAGGGTATGGAGAGTTCTGATCGGGAAAGACTCTGGCCTCAGCTTGTTCAGGGTTTTAAGGATCTTTCACAGCGGTTGAAGGTAATTATTGTTTATATTTGAGGTGTGAAGATCTTCATAACCATTCTATGGGTATTTATAAGATTTTGATATTGGTAACTAAATGACGCCTATTTTAGAAGGACTTGGTCTTATCCTGATCTAATTGATTAAAGGGAAGAATCTCATGTGCCATTTTGTGTTTCTGTTTTCAAAATGATGGAAATTTGTTTTTCAGTACCTCTGGCTGTTAGAAATGGCATGAAACCTTGAAAAATTCTTGATAAGGATAAAATAAAGAAGATTTTTATGCAAGGCAATTGAAATAGGAGAGCTTTTATTAATTTGGCAGGATAGTGTAGTTAGTATGTTGTTAGTTTTGTTGCAAGTTATTGGAAGGAACGGCGATGAATGTGGTCAAATGTACACATAAATTTTGCACTTCTGAAGTTCTATGGGTATGTAAGTGTACAATAAGACTTGGTCTTTCCAGTGATCATGCATATTTATTTTTGAGAGTTCTAATTTGGTTGAACTGTTTGTTTGCTGATTTTTGGCAGCTACAAGATGAAGTCATTGCATCAGATGCTGAGAGGTTGCGAATGACCCAGAGCAATGTGAAAATGGTATTGTATTATCTGTTAGTTTCCATGGATTACTGTTCGGAGTGTTTTTTTTAACATTCTATTTCTTTTGGCAGCTTCAAAGGCATTTTCAAGCTGAAACTCTTCCATGGATCCAGAGAATGAGACAAAAGGAGCAAAGCCTCCAAAGACGCCTCTTAAAGGTTAGACAAATTTTGATTGGTTTTTTTAGCATCTACTAGAAATGATTGACCTGGACCTAGGAGTTGATCAGAAGCTGAATTTTGTTGAGCTGAAGTGGATTCTTCATTTTTCCTTGATGCTATGCCCTCCCGCTAGTCCCAAAATTATTCTAAATAAATAGTGAGGAAAAAGGAAAAGGGAATCTGCTTGATTAAACACTAGTAATTACAATTGTCTTAGGAGTGTGGTCAGGCTGGATACAGAGTAAAATGTTATATATATAGTGGGATTTTTTATGGTTTCCTCAATAGTTTATGCATCTTTTGGTGTTCTTACACTGAAATTTATTGTCCCATGGTGGCCATAAAGATGATGAGAATACTGGAAGCATTAGAAGGTAAGGGTTGCCGTGTGCCTTTAATGAAAGGGGAAGTTGAATTGGCTGAGAAGTTGGCTGCAATAACTAGACAGGCTAGTCTTCCTATCTTCTGATCCACTACTTTTGCATTTCCTATACTATCATCAAGATATTGTACTGACAAAGCAGATGCAATAACAGTTGAAAGGATCTGGAGCTGAACTTTCTAGGAGGGTTCAAAACCTGCTAACCGTGTCTCGTGTTCAAGCAAATGCTATTGGTGCTGGAGGTTCTCTTTATCTTCCAGGATCAACTAAAATACATGAGCAGAGTCTTGCCGATATGCAGGAGGTATGACCGAACAATTTAAGCTTTTCTGTACTTTACATCTTGGGGAAAAAAAGGCTACTACAAGTGCATTCACGACATATTATTTTAAAGAATAGTCACCTGTCATTTCCATCAATATTTTCTTTTGCAACTATAATTAGATTTCGCTAACAACAACAATGCATCTTCAACTACTTTTACGGGCTCTGCAGTTTTATGTCCAAGATATTTGCTTGTTGCCATGCTTTAAATCAATTCCTGATTTTTTGACTTGAATATGAATGAACTTTTCGGGGGAATAGGTATTACAACAGCAAACAGAGGCCATTGCAAGGCTTGGTAACGTTTTGAAGCGAGATATCAGGGATATGGAGATAATAATGGCTGAAGACACGGATATGACGGAAAATGTGAATTAGACGGCAGATAACTCTGGTAATTCTTTGAAATAATTTTATTTTATTTTGAAGTTTTGTATGTGGATTGGATGGGAATTTAAAGTTGTCGTTTTAGACGGTTCTCATCAATGCTAAGTGAAGCTATGATCATTAGAGAGTTAGGTGATTATCCTATTGGTATCGGCTGGGCGACCTGAGGCCTACAAACCGAACCTGCCTGAAGGCCAAACTTGATTTAAAATATCGAAGTTTTAAAGCTTGGCCTAGCAGAGTTATTATTTCATTCGACAGTTTTATTTGAGAAATTATTTAAGTTCAAATCTTAAAACAAGACATACTTTAGGTCACATGGTAAAAGTAAGGTTAAAACATGGAAGATAAAAAAGAAAAAAAAAAAGAAGAAAAAGGAAAAAGTAGAACATGTTAGGGTTTCGATTTCCAGTGTAAATTATTTGACAAATTCTATAAATTTATTGGATAAGGTGAATCTAAAAATAAATTGATCGGATACGGTGTAACATAGAACCTTTTTTTTTTTTTTTTATACGTTTCAAATATAGACGTTGAATCTAATATAAAATCTTTGATTTATTTATTTGAATTGCAAATAAGTTATGAGATTGATGTGGAAAATGAAAAGGGAGCATTTTGGAAATAATTTCATACAATTAAGTAATGCTTGAATCTTAGAATTATGGCTGAAAACAAGAACCCATGGGTTGCCAAGTAGAAGTGAAGCAGAGGCTTAATTGTACAATGATTGATGGAAGTATGAAAGAGTAGCCTTTCTCCTGGCCTTGCTTTTGATCGTATTGTTCTCACGAGCAGTCTTAATGAGCGCCAATTTTACAGAAGTATTGGACAACTGACGAGGTTATCCTTACCGAAATTCTTGGGAATAGGTGTTTAATGCTGGAGCTGAATCAATGTTTTATTTAAAACTGTGTTTTTGTATTGCATTCTTCAGGTTAAATCAACTTGATCCAACTGAACAATTAAACAAACAAATATGAGCAATAAATGGTTTTTAAGAGTTTTAAATAATTTATTAAATGAGTATAAACGAACTTGCAAATTAATGCCGAGCTATCTATAAAATCATTTTATTTAGTTTAATAAAAACAAATGAAATTTTAGAGTTGACCAAGCTGTGTTTGGCTTTGGAATCACAAAGGCACGTGGTTCTAACGCTTTCCAAGAGAAGTTTTTATTGAGTAGTGGTGGAGGGGGAAAATGCCCAAAGTGCCGAGGATGATAAACGTGACTGGGTTATTGAGAAGAAAAGAGATAGATTAGACCAGAGAAAGAGGAGGAAATTTTGATTAAATTCATCATATTTAAATAAATAAAAGGGAAAATATTTATTACATTGCTATTGGAGTTTTTAGACTCACAAATGAGATTAAGGAATTGACAAGTGTCTTATAGGAATATAGTAAAATATTTAAAAAATAAATATTTCAAAAAGAAGACACATGTCAATTTTTTAAATTCGCCTGTAAAATAAAAAATACATTATTAGCATACTAAATACTAACCTATAAATAAAATCATGTTAATTTTTAAAAAATATGTAGTATTCTTGAATCTTCAAATTACAAATTTAAATTTTCTCAAAAATCTCTCATATCATACCATTCGAGTCTTTTTTTTTTCATGTTTTTCCCTGAGGTTTAGAGAAAGCTACAATCAATAGGATTTTCCTAATCCTCCCTTCTCGAAAGGAAGAACGTGAAATTCTTTTTCCTTTTCGCAAGGATCAGGAGATTGGATCTAGCCGTAAGAAGAATGCTTGGCTGGTAAATAATTCACTTCTTGGTCTTCAACCCACTCAGTCACTACAAACCCCCTCCCCCCCGATCAATGCAATGGCATGTGCCTATTTATCTATGGCATGTGCCTATTTATCTATCTCTTGACTCAAAATGGGAGCAAGTTTGAAAAAATGATCTTAGAGTGTTTAGGGTTGGGCCAAGAGGGTATCTTAACACCCTTTTTTTTTTCTTCCCATTGGAGTTATTTCTTATTTCATAAATACTTGCCATGGTAAGGAAAAAGGAAGGAACAAGCACACTTGGAGAGCATAGTACAACGGAGAGTTGTATGCTGCGTTTGGGAAGGATGAATCACTTTCGAAAAGGAATCTATTGATTCTATCCCAATTGGGTGGACCGTAGGTGTGGTGATTTACTTCATGGGTGAGGTCTTTGGTTCAGGTCCAGGATGACCCAACTACGTTAAGAAAAAGAATAGATGAAGCATCTGACTCCTTCATGCATGCTCCACTTGGCTCGGGGGATATAGCTTAGTTCATAGAACTCTGCTTTTGCAGTTGGGTTGTTGTGATTACGGGTTAGGTGTCCAATTGTCTAGGCGGTAATGATAGTATCTTGTACTTGAACTGATGGCTCACTTTTTCTAAGTAATGGGGAAGAGGACCGAAACATGCCATTGAAGGACTCTATTGAGACAAAGATGGGCCATCAAGAACATAGAAGAGGTAGGATGGGTGGTTGGTTAGATCTAGTATGGACTATACATAGATGATAGTTGGAGTCGGTGGCTCTTCTAGGTTCCCCCATCTAGGATCCCTAGGGAAGAGGATCAAGTTGGCCCTTGCAAACAACTTGATGTACTATCTCCCTTCAACCCTTTAAGCGAAATGCGAAAAATGGAAGGAAAATCCATGGACCAACCGCATCGTCTCCACCCCGTAGGAACTACGAGATCACTCAAAGGACACTTTCGGCATCTAAGGGTTGCGGACTGACCATAGAACCCTATTCAATAAGTTGAATGTATTAGTTGCCCACTCTCAGGTTGGGGCAGTAAGGGTCGGAGAAGGACAATCACTTATTCTTAAAACTAGCATTAATAAGACCAAAGGGTTGGAGGGAGAAAGTTCTCTGTCGTTCTTGGTTCTCCTATAGTAGGATCCTCTAGAACCACAAGAATCCTTAGGTATAATGGGATTCTAACTTAGCACCTTTTGAGATTTTGAGAAGAGTTGCTCTTTGGAGAGTATAATACGATGGCTTCTATGGTAGAAGCAGTTGAGGACCTGAGAGGCGATGGCTTACCTTGTGGCAAATGTCAGCAGTTCGAGTCCACTTATCTCCAAGTCGTGAACTTAGCCGAAACAAAACTATATGATAGTATCTAATTTTTCTGATTCGGCAGGTAGTTCGATATATGATTTATCATTCATGGACATTGATAAGATCCTTCCATTTCATTTAGCAACACCTTAGGATGACATAGCCTTAAAGTAAAGTAAAGTAAAGTAAAGTAAAGTAAAGTAAAGTAAAGTAAAGTAAAGTTAAGGGTGATGTTCAAACGGGGAAAGGCTTACAGTGGATACCTAAGCACCCAGAGACGAAGAAGGGCGTAGTAAGCAAAGAAATGCTACGGGGAGTTAAAAATAAGCATAGATCCAGAGATTCTCGAATAGGTCAACCTTTCGAATTGCTGCTGAATCCATGGGCAGATAAGAGACAACTTGGCAAACTGAAATATCTTAGTAGACAGAGGAAAGAAAGTAAAAGCGATTCCTATAGTAGCGACGAGCGAAACAGGAGTAGCCTAAACCGTGAAAGTGGGGTTATGGGAGAATAATAAAAATATCGTGCTGCTAGGCAAAACGATGAAATGTCAAACACTAGATAGCGATAGTCCAGTAGTTGAAAGCATCACTAGCTTACGCTCTAACCTGAGTAGCATGGCGCACGTGTGTAGACACCCAATTTTTTTCGTGTCCAATTAGAAGCCCATTTGTTCCCTTTAAATATTTGTTCTCTCTTGGGCTCGTTTGAAGCCCACCCGATTTTGGTCAAATGGAGGCCTTTGTTTTTCTTTTCTTTTTCTATCAAGGGCCCAAATTATTATTATTATCATTACTACTACTACTATTATTAAATAATATTATCTTTTTTTTTAGAGCCCAAGACCCAAGCTGTTACAATGGTCAGTTAGGGTTTCATAAACACTAGCCTCCCTTTTGCCACACATCACAAACATCCAAAATAGTATCAAACCATTAATCAACAAATCAATGGAAACATAACACAAAAATTACAAATAAACAAGATTGAAAAATAGTATATATACATGAAATGAAAGAGAAAAAAAGGAGTAGGCTTTTTGTATTCTGTTTTTTTTAAAGGTAAAAACAACAACAACAACAACAACAACAACAACAACAACAACAACAAGAAGCATGCTGTTTATTTTTCTTTTCTTTTTGTCATAGACATATCATGAGGAATCAGATTTTTGGCTCCGATGAAGGGGACGTCATCGGACCGTCAGTCCTTTACCCCTAGGAGCCCAAAAAATCCCATTTTTTTCCTTTCCCGTTTCTAAAATAAAGTTTTCTTTAAAAAAAAAGCTTGATCTTGGGAAAAGTTTTATTTTTTTTTAAAAAAAAAGAGAGTTTAGATTTTTAAAAATAAAAATATATTTTTTAGTCATTTTAAAGGAAAAGTTTAAAATTTTAAAATAAAACTTTGATCTTTTTCAACTATTTCGAAATAAAGCTTTGATTTTTAAGAAAAATAATAATTTTTTTTAGAAAAAGAGAAAGTTTAAATTTTTAAAAATAAAAATCTTTTTTAGTCATTTTAAAGGAAAAATTTAAAATTTTAAAACAAAATTTTGATCTTTTTCAACTATTTCAAAATAGAGTTTTAATTTTTAAGAAAAGTTGTGATTTTTTTAAAAGAAAACTTTGATTTTGCAAAATAAAAAAATAAAAAAATTCGACCACCGTATGCGGCAGTTCCACCACCGAAAGTCGAAGAGTCGTTGGACTCTCTGGTGATGGAGCCATGGCCAACATAAAAAGATAAAGAGTTTTTTTTTTTATTTTAAAAATGAGGTTAAAATGAAAGAATGAATAGATTTCTCCTATTTATAGGTGCCAAAATAGATAATTTATTATCATCCCCTTACTTTTGTTTATTCAAACCTTTGATTTAATCTAAAATTTCAAAATTAAAAGCAAATTAATTGCTATATCATTCCTCTATCTTCCACATTTTTTTAATCTTTTAGTCCCAAAATCAAGCTATATCATTTTGTTTTCATCTTTAATAAATTATTTACACTTATATCTTCCATTTCATTTGCATTTATACCTTATATATTTAATGTCAATTATGCACTTTATTTTAATATTTTATATTTATTCACGCTTGTATAATTTTTATTTATTATTGTTTCATCTTTATTTATTTTCATGTCTATTTATATTTATGTTTTTTTAACACATTCATACATACATTTTAATATTATTTGTTTATGTTACTTTGATTCTTTTATTGTATTATGAATAAGGTGTATTATTATTATTATCATCATCATCATGTTAAGGTCTTATTTATTTCATTTATTTAAGTTTTCTTTCTATTATAGCCCTTTTTGAAAGAGTGTTAACTTTTCATTAACTTTAGCTAATTTAATTAATTTTCCTATTTTATTACTATTCATTTTAAAATAGGGAACTTTATGTCATGTTTTCATCCTATAAATGTTGACATGAAGCTAGTTAAGTAGGCGTTACATTTTAATGAAACCATAAGGTTTTTACATTTGAATTTAGGTTAGTCTTTAAGATCTTATCTACCATTTACCCTAGAAAAATTAAAAATAATATGTAGGATTTTTTTTAGGGTTTTAAACTAATTTTAAATAATATGTAGAATCTTAAATTAATATGTAAATATTCTTTAGGACATTGTTCAAGATTAAAACTAAATATTTTTGTAGGTGAATTGTAAATCATAAGTATGTCTTTCTAAGTATTTTATTTTAGAAACTTTTTAAGAAAGCTAATAAATGTTATTTAAGATATATTATTTTAAGATTTTGACAAATTTAAACCTTAGATCAAGAATTTTAAAGTAGGATAAGTCATAAACCCAACATAGAATACTTTTGTAAGGTCTTGGTAGGTTCAACGTTATTAATTAAATATTTTAAATAATAATAATAAAAGATCGAATAAGTTGTAGATAAATTTTAATATTTCTCTTAATTCATTGGTAATTTCTAGGTTTTTTTTTAGAATTCTAAAATAGAATTAATTTTAGGAATTGAAGGTATTTTACTAGAATTATTTAGGTATCCTTTAAGGTTCCCGTTAAAAGTAAAAATCTCTAATTTAAGTTTCAAATTAGATAAGTTTTGTGAACACATTTTAATCGAGTTACAAGTAAACCAGAGGTATTTTCTTTAGAATTTTTATTTAAGATTTCCATAAGATTTTAGCCTAGATTAAGACATTAATATGCTTAAATAAATAAAAAAAACCTAGCTCCTAAGACCCCATAAGACTATCCCCGGATAGGCGTTGTCGGGGTACTATTACCTTCCCCACACGTAATCGTACTCCCGAACCTGAAATTTGGTGATGAGATCGAGTCTAGACTTTTAAAATTTTTTTCGTAGTATTAATTTTAGACTTTTAGACGATAAGTGGCTAACCAACCTAGCCCTAATTGGTTAGTGGCGACTCTACGTTAATTTAGGCCCTCCGTGTCTAGCTTTGCTTACTAGGCCCCCATACTCTTATGTAGGCAACATTATGACAATACAAAATCCCGTGTGAATCAGCAAGGACCACCTTGCAAGGCTAAATACTCCTGGGTAATTGATAACGAAGGAGTATCGTGAGGGAAGGGTGAAAAGAACCCCTATCAGGGAGTGAAATAGAACATGAAACCGTAAGCTCCCAAGTAGTGGGAGGAGCCTAAGGCTCTGACCGCGTACCTTTTGAAGAATGAGCCGACGACTTATAGGCAGTGGCTTGGTTAAGGGAACTCACCAAAGCCGTAGTGAAAGCAAGTCTTCATAGGGCAATTGTTACTGCTTATGGACTCGAACCTGGGTGATCTATCTATGATCAGAATGAAGCTTGGGTGAAACTAAGTGGAGGTTCAAACCGACCGATGTTGAAGAATTAACGGATGAGTTGTGGTTAGGGGTGAAATGCCATATGAACCTAGAGTTAGCTGGTTATACCTGAAATACGTTGAGGTGTAACAATTGACTGGACATCTAGGGGTAAAGTACTATTTTGGTGTGGGTCGTGAGAGTGGTACCAAATCGAGGCAAACTCTGAATACTAGATATGTCCTTAAAATAACAGAGGTTGAGGTCGACCAGTGATATGATGGGGGATAAGCTTCATTGTCGAGAGGGAAACAACTTGGATCACCAGCTAAGGCCCCTAAATGACCGCTCGGTGATAAAGAAGGTAGGGATGCACAGACAACCAAAAGGTTTGCTTAGAAGCAGCCATCCTTGAAAGAGTGTGTAAAATATTTACTGAAAAATCATCCAAACATAAAAAATATATAATCTTATCCAAAAATAAATTTATTTTTTAAAAATTATGTTTCATAAACTATATTTTATGAAACAAACGTGAAGTGCATTATCATTGGCTCCCAACAACACTCAAGAAAGCCAATTGACTTTACAACTTTACTCTCTTCTTAGACAAATTCAACCCCCAATAAAAACAACAAAGCCTCTTATCAATATCCATAGATACTCACAAAACAATGAAAACCAAATACTTGCATAAAAACCCTGGCTATGGTAGAGTGAGCATTCGATCGAATTGAGTGAAAAATTTTCGAGTTAATTGAGTTGACAAGTCCTATTTTATCATCCTAACTTGATTTGAATTTTTTTGAATCGAATTGAGTGAAATGAAATTCGAGTTGTGTCGAATCAAGTGAAATTGTTCGAGTTAAATTAAAAAAATAAACATGTCAAATTAAATCTTGTTACAGTATAATTAATTCCATGTTAGAACACCTAAATTTGAAACTATATATAATTGAAAACTTTTTCAAAGTAAAACAGTAAAAAAATGGTTATTAGTATGATAAACTTGAATCATTAATTAACTTATTTAGATCTCTAAAATTATTATTTTAGAAAATTTTTAAAAATTTAAATTTCTTTATATATTCTTTAGATTTTTGTTAAATTTTATAATTAAAAAAATAAATTTTGAAATTTTTATAAATATTTTGAATTTTTGAAAATTATTTTGAATTTTTTTTTTGTAATTTTTGTTGAGAGAGTGACCAATTTTCTCATTTTCAAAATTGACATGGATCAAAAGAGTATCTACTCTAATCTGTTATTCGAATTATTCAAGTTATTTGAATTGTAAAATTCAACTCGACTTGAATTTGAAACTTGAATTATTTATTCGAGTTGAATCAAATAATTCGATTCGATTAACTCAAAAATCAAAATTTTTTTATTTTTTCAAATTGAATCGAGTTTTGCTCATCCCTACTAATCGGGATTGGAACCACCAAATATAAATTTCTACGACAAATAAAATAGTAAATTGAAATATAGGGCAGTAGGGTCGAATCCACAAAGACTGGTTATCTAATTTTGCCTTTTCTTATGACCAGATTCATTGTCACGGTCACAGTCGTGCCCACGACCCTTGCGTAGTAGTGTTGAGAAAAATAAGAAAATATGAAGTGTAATAAAATAAAATAAAAACAGATTCAAAAGTGCAAAAATAAATTTAAGAAAATAAAATAAATTGTAAATAAAATATTTTTAAGCTTAGCCTTAGCCTCTGTGTACTTCAATCTTGAATTGATCCTTGAAATAGATTTTCCCTTCCAATCGATTAGCTGGTTATAGCAATTGAGGATCCCTCAAATCGCCAACTCTTCCTCTCATAGTCATTCCCGGTATCACCTGCAAATCGACCCTTGTCAAATTTCCAACCACGTGGCATGTACCCGTAATTTAAGACTTCGACAGTCTTGCGATCTGAAAAACCCAACTTGAATTAACGGCCTTAACCGTATGGGTCGTTTAAATCTGATCACTATCTCCCTTGACAGAATCCAACTAGCTTTTTCCAATGGAATACGCCAATTTGTTTGTGAGATTTTGAATACAGCATGCCGACTCAACTTTCCAACTGTACGCCAAACGATTCCAACCTAATGCGCGCTTTTTGAATTAAAATCGAATCAACTTTGAAGGATGAATTTGTACTATCCCATATACTGGAGAGATAACAACTACTAAATTGAAAAGTATTTAGTGTGGGTTCATATCTCACGATTACTTTGTCAAAGCGATAACCGGGCTAAGGCTAAAAAGAGTTTAGTTAATCATGGAAAGAATCATGCTTGAAAATAAATGGTTTAAATGAAATTGTGGAAAGTAGAAAGAGGAAAGGCTTTGGAAGGCAATTAAACCAAAAGGTTGAAATCAAAAGAAAAAAGAAGAAGAATGAAACAACAAAATTGAATGCTAGACGCATGAGAGGAAAAAAAGAGAGAATTTATTAAATGCCAAAAGCAAAGTGTGTGTTCAATTGGCTGTAGCCATTAGGTATTTATACATACTTTTAGCGCTAAAATTTAGCTAGATTTTTCCTAAATATTATCACTAAATAATCCTAAATATTATCACTAAATAATTCTAAATATTATTACTAAATAATTCAAAATTTGAAAATTAAATTTAAACTAGAGATTAAATTTAAACTAATTACAGAGTTGTAATAATATAAAAAATCCTTCAATCTTTATCCAGCCACTTTTGAAAAAAAATCTTCAACCCTTCAATCTTTATCCAGTCATGTTTGTATCTTCAATATTTCAATCAAGCCCTCCTCTTTACTTTTTATTCCAATTTAGCCTCTTTTTGTAAGAGTTTGAATTCAGCACAACAACTTCATTCCTAATAAGAAAAATCCAAATTTAATAGCATTTTATCTGATAATTAGCCAAAAATAAATATATTAAAAATACAAATTTATCTTGCTATCAAATTTCCCCTACTTAGTCAATGCTTGTCCTCAAGTATGATATCCACTAAAAATAATTCGTCAATCCCTTTCAAAATCAAAACCTCTTTCCTAGTCAAGCATACATCAAACAATTAGGTGAATAAAAAATAATCAATTGCTAAACTCAATCAATAAGCATTTTTATAAAATCTCGAACGATATGTCAAATTCAACCATTTCACTAAATTTAGGCTTAATCAAACATGCAAAACGATCATACCCAATATATACTTTTATCAATTTTTTTTATTTTTTTCAAACGCAGTCAAGTCTTGACGCAAAGTGAGATGACAACCCAAGCACCTCACCCCGTTTACTCAACCCGACACATTTTCTTTATTTAATTATTTCCAACGAATTATAGATATAATCACAGCTTTTGACGCGAAACGAGATGACAACCCAAGCACCTTATCTCGGTTACTCAATTTCATATGTCCCTAATCGATTTATTTCTCAAGGTAGCTTGATTAGCGGAGTGTTACAAGCTTCGACTAATCACCAAGCCTTTTGACGCGAAACGAGATGACAACCCAAACACCTCATCCCGGTTACTCAACTTGGTCACATTTTCTAGTATTCACTCTTAACCAAACTATTAGCAAAATTATTTATTTATTTGTTTAAACGAGTACTTTCATTAGGAAAGTTCAATAAAACCAACAATTTTCATGAAACATTAACTAAGCCATAACATTTTCAATTCTACAAATTATTCATTGATCAAGCAAGCAATAATTATTCATGATTCACCCACTTATTTAAATAAACTAAACATAAGAATTAGAGTTTTATTTCTGAAACAAATTAAGAAATTATTCTTAGTAAAAACACATGCAAAGAAGAAAGTATGGCATGATCCTATGAACCCCCTTACTTAGCCCACATTGCCTTCAATGTGTAAATTAAAATAATAAATAGATGGGTCAAGTGTACTCCCCGTGTATATTCAATGGGTCGAAGGACAGTGGGAGGGATCACTTTGTAGCATGTTGAAGATGCTTGAGATGTTGGCTTCCATTGTTTCGAGGCGAGCTTCAATACGATGAAGTCATTCATCTACAGTTGAAAGTGGTTGCTCCTCTTGTTCTCTAGTAGCTGGATCGTGTCTTCATCGAAAGACTTTATTGTTTCGAGCTGTTCGTGTACTTCAAATATAACGCGAGAAAATGTATTAAACAATATTTTATTTAATTTTTAAATTAAACTAGAATTCAAAATTAAATTAAATAAATAAAGATAAATATGGGTTGCCTCCCATAAAGTGCTTTTGTTTAACATCGTTAGCTCGACGATCTGAGTATTATTTGTTTGGTTCCTCGAGAATTAATTTTTCCATTACGTGTACTTAAAAGTGCTCATAGAAAGATTTCAACCTTTTTCCTTTGACCTTGAAACATTTTCCGGATTCCTTCATCATCAGTGGATTGAAACGTATTCGAGCTTCTCCGCTCAAGTTTTCCTTTTCCTCTATCTGAATCTTTAAATGTTCCGGTAATGGTTTGAGTTCCAATTCGGGGCCTGCGAAATGGAAGGCAAAAGTTTAGTTTGAAAAGGAGACAATTCAAATTCTTTACCTTAACTTTTAGGAAACTATAGTGCCTCTATGAAAACGATAGTTTTATGAATTGGCTCTTTGAATGTCATTAATTCCTCTAATTTATCCATTGTATTGAGGTCTAAATTCCTGCAAAGCATAGTTTATAACCCATCATCTTCATCATACTCAAAATGAAATTTCGTTAGTGGTTCAATAATATCAACACTAGAAATATTCGACATTGTACTGGGTTGGCCCATCGCCTCATAAACATTAAAATTTACCATCTTATCATCGAATTCCATAGTGAGGGTTCCACTTCGAACATCAATCTTTGTATGTGCGGTACTTAGGAATGGTCTCCTGAGTAGAATATCAAAAGTATTTTTTGAGTGGTCATCCTTCATATTGATGATGTAAAAGTCTGTAGGAAAAATTAGTTTATTTACCTTTACAAGGACATCTTCCAAGACCCATTTTAGGTATATGCATGACCTATCTGCCAATTTCAAAGAACCCGTGTTTAGCAACTTAAAAATAGATAATGACATTACATTAATAGATGCTCTCAAATCACACATGGCTTTCTTTATGCTGATATTTCCTATTTTGTAGGATATAGAAAACATACCTTGGTCCTTACACTTTGGCGAGATTTTCCTTTGTAGCATTGCAGAAACGTTTTCTTCCACATTCACCCATTCGTTTCCTTGGAGCTTCTTTTTGCTGATGCACAGTTCTTTCAAAAATTTTGTATAGTATAGAACCTGTTTAATTGCATCAAGTAAAGGAATATTAATTTCTACCTTCTGGAATGTCTTAAGAATTTCTTTTTCTCTTGTTCTTTTTTAACTTAGGCGAGCCTTCTAGGGTATGGGGGAGGTACCACAAATGGTTTATGTGGGGGAGGTACCACAAATGATTTACGTGGTGCGTGTTCCGTAGGAGCTGCTAGTTTGAATTTTTATTCTTCCTGTTCAGTGTCGTGGTTACATCTTATACTAGGCACTAGTTCTGACTCTATTCCACCTTTTATGATCATATCACTCGTATTTTGACATTTGTTCAGCTCAGTTTGAGATGTCAATTTTCCTTGGTTCTCCAAATGACTAACCGTAAGTGCTAGCTTACTTATTTACTGATCTAGTTCATAGAAATGTGCTTCAGTCTTTTGTTGAAACTTTTCGGTGCTAACGGCTAACCTACTAAGGCTTCGAGAGATGGCTTTGGAGGTTGATACTGTTGAGGCAGGGGTGGTCTTGGTTGATATGGTTGATTATATCAAGGATTTGACCTATAGCTCAAATTTGGGTGATCCCTCCACCCTGCATTGTATGTGTTTGAATATGGGTCGTAACACCTTTGAGGTGGCCCTAGGAAGTTCCCAACGACATCTACTTATGCAATTGTATCCTCAAGTAAAATCGGGCACGAGTCAGTAGGATGATCGGGCTTAGCACAAATCCCACTTAACCAAGCTGGCTTCATCCATCCTGTAAGCATATTTTTAACCACATTATTAAATTCATCAATCTTATTTAATATAGAAGGAGTACTTAGCTCATGAACCCTTCTCGTAGGTTCCATAGGTGGTCAATACTATTGGGAATTTGCAGCCATGCTCGAAATTAATTCCCTAGCTCTTGAGGATTCATGTTCACAAGAGCCTCTCCACTAACGGCATCAATCATCTTTATCTCCATTGGGAGTGTAACAGCCCGATTTTGGGCCTAATCGGAATAGTGGTTTCGGAACCACTAACCCGAGGTCAGAGAAATTAATTTTTTATATAATTTTATGTGTTATAACATGTTTACATGAGTACATGAAAATTTTGGTTAAATAATTCTAGCGATTGCATGCTTAATTGCGAAAAAGGACTAAATCGCATAAAAAGCAAAAGTTTTATTTTTTCTAGAAAATGGTGTTAAATAGCTAGAGAATCATAATTAAGGGTATTTAAAGGGAAAATAGACCCATTTCAATAGGGGTGGTCAGCCATAGGGACAAAGATGAATAAAAAAAAAAATCAAATTTGGTGAAGTTGGTGGCCTTTTTTTACTAGAAAATAAGATTAAATAAGACAAAAGACTTTATCTTTTTCAACCCTTCTTTCACCACCAAAAAATTCAGCCATTTTAGGGGTTTTGGAGCTTCAAAATTTCAGCCACTCTTTACCCTTACAAGTAAGTGATTTTGATGGCCTTTCTTGATAATTTTTGTACTTTTGGGACCCTTGTAGCATAATCTAGCTAATGACGGGACTATTTTGCAAAATGATAGAAAGTATAGGGTTTTTACATGAGAGCTTTCATGTTGTTTTCTGAATTTTTTATGGAATAAAATGAATCATGGTTGTTAAACAAACAACTTTTGTGAAGTAGTTTTCATGAAAACCCTAACTAAGGACCACTTTGCATAAATTATAAATTATATGGTAAATGTGTGAAATGATGGGAATTTTAGGCTGCTTCTAGTATAAAAATAATTCGGCTAGGCTTGGTTAGTGAGAAAATTTGATAAAAATTGATTTACGAGCCTAGGGGTAAAATTGTAATTTTATGAAAGTCTAGGGCAAAATGGTCATTTTTCCAAAATATGATTTATGAAATGCATTAATTAATATGATGATTAAATTAGTAAATTTTTATCATTTTAGATCAAGAAATACGAAATCTGGACCTAGACTGGGGAAAGGCCAAGCTAGTAGACTAAAGCCAATTAGTCGTCTACTTTTTGTATACCGAGGTAAGTTGTACGTAAGTAAGGTAATTTTATCATTATTATGTGTTCAATGATTTATTTTGCATAATATGATTATGAATAATGTATGATGAAATTAGTGCGGTAAATTCTCGGTTGAACCTAGGAATAGATTGGATATCCATGACATGACATTTGGGTGATATGTGTGCCAGTGTAAGACCACGTCTGAGACATGGCATCGACCACGATATGAGGGCCAGTGTAAGACCATGTTTGGAACATGGCATCGGTGATGTTGTAAGAGCCAGTGTAGGACCATGCCTGGGACATAGCATCAGCATTGATATGTGCGCTAGTGTAAGACCATGTCTGGGACATGGCATCGGCCTTGACATGTGAGCCAATGTAAGATCATGTTTGGAACATGGCATCGGCAACTCACCTTCTTGTGTAAAGCTTGTCAGATATCCTTTAGCATTCTAAATAGTTTCACGGGTTATTTTAAAAGCTTATGACAATGATATTGAATGATATAATCATGTTGTGAGTGGTACAGGTTCTTATTTGAAACTCATGAGATATGAGTCTAGTTATGTTGCCTTGATAGTAAGAATGACATGAGTAAGTTCTAGCTATGAAAATGATCTTGGGATGATATTGAAATTTTTGGTTTATACTTGTGATATATATAAGCATGTAGTGATATTTACCCATGTTCACTCAAGAATATTGTGTTGATTTGTAATATGCATGTTGATGTTGTTACTTATTTATATGCAACTTACTAAGCTTTATGCTTACTCACTCTCCTTTCCATTTTCTTATAGTGCTACTAAGCTAGTATCGGAGATCAACGGACGTCGGAGGCATCGATTACACTATCACCTGAAGCTTTGGTATAACTAGTTTAATATTTTAATTTTGGCATGTATATGGACTTGAATCTTTTGTTTAGTGTCTTGTTAGTTTAGCCACAAGAGTTGGCTCATATGATGGATGTGGTATTCATTTTGTGTAGGCCATTAATGTTGGCTAATATTGATTATTATTAAATGCATTTGATGCAAATTTCTTATGGTTGTGGTTGTTTCGGTTATATGTGTTATGCTTGGATTGGTTTTGGTTGATGTTGTGTAGGTTGATGCAAGTAAGGGTGGCAAAAAGGCTTGGTAAATAGCCTTATTTTTGTCCACATGAACAGATACATGAACATGTGTCTAGACCATGTGTGACACACGGTCTGCCCCACGGGAGTGTAGTCCGGCCGTGTGTCCCCTGCACCTCAAATTTTTAAGTCAGTATGCATGGTAGTAAACACACGGGTAGAGACACGACCGTGTGTGTCAACCGTGTGGAGGACACGGCCTAACACACGGGCGTGTGCCTTGACCGTGTGCCCTTAATTGGTTGATGACATCAGAAACAAAATGTAAAGTTTTTCGTACACGGGCTGAGACACGAGCGTGTCATGGCCATGTGAGGGACACAGGCAATGGACATGGGCGTGTGCCAGGCCGTGTGAAAATCCCTGTAGGTTTGAATCAAAAAATAAATCCACACCGGTTAAGGACACAAGCGTGTCTAGATATGCCCATATCGTGTAAGCTACACGGGCTTTCAACACGATCATGTTAAGACGAAACACGGGCGTGTCACTTATCCACACGGGCGTGTGCCCTGTTTACCTTGAAATTTTTTAAAGTTTTCTAAAGTACTCAGTTAAGTTTTGAATCTTTTTCGAAGCGTGTTTTAGGCCTAGTGGGCTCGTATTAGGGACTTTATGTTCGGTTTTCAAAAAGTTTTAATTTGGATGAAAATTTATGGTAGGAAAATATTTGTAAGCATGTGTTTAAGTACGGTAACACCTCGTATCCTATTCTGACGTTGAACTCGAGTAAAGGGTGTCAGATTTTGTGGTATCAAAGCTATGGTTTAGTCAATTCTCAGACTAACCTAGCATGAGTACGAGTCTAGCTATACATGCCATAAATATATTGTGATAGTGTGACGACTCATGGCAAATTTAAATTGTGTTTTCATATAGTAAATGGATCCTGACGGAGCTATGGTGGATGATATGGAAAGTAATGTGCTGGCTCTTGCTGAAGGGACTGCGCCAGTCAAAAGTGGGCCCGTGACATTGAGTCAAGGCGGAGGGGCTAGAGAAGCCTACCTTCATATGATGGATGCTTGGTACTCAGAGTTCGTTCGTGCAAATCCGAACACTTCGCCTCCCTCACCTCCTCCGATTCTTTAGCCTGCCCATATAGCTCTCCAAGAAGTAGAAATGGTTAAGAGAGAAAAACCTCCGGTAGATAGAATTCGTAAGCACGGGGCTGAGGAATTTTGGGCTAAAATTGATGATGACCCAGAGAGAGCAGAGTTCTTGTTGGAAAATACTATTAGGGTATTCGATGAATTTTCTTGCACCCTTGAGGAGTGCATGAAGTATGTTGTGTCACTCCTACGAGGCTCGGCCTACCAATGGTGAAACACCTTTGTGTCAGTTGTACCAAGGGAAAGTATTACATGAGAGTTTTTCCAGGAAGAATTTTGAAAAAAGTATATTAGTCAGAGGTTTATAAACCAGAAGAGGAAAGAATTTCTAGAATTGAAGTAAAGCCAAATGACGATAATAGAGTATGAGCGTAAGTTTGTGAGACTCAGCAAATACGCTAGGGAGTGCGTATCTACCGAAGCCACTATGTGCAAGAGGTTTGAGGATGGTTTGAACGAAGACATCAGATTGTTGGTTGGTATTTTGGACTTAAGATAAATTGTAGTACTTCTTGATAGAGCGTGTAAGGCCGAAGAATTGGCCAAAGAGAAGAGGAGAAACAAGAATAAGCAGTATGAGGCGTCTAAAGCTTAGACCACTTTCATTACGTGCGTTGGTAGTGCTTGACCGAATAAACCGAAGTGTTCACAATGTGGTAGACGACACTTCGGTGAGTGCCGAGGTAATTATAGAGCGCCTGCAAGGACTTATGCCATTCACTCCTACGAAGATACCGCATCTCCTGATGTGATTACGAGTATCTTTTCTATCTATGATATATTTGTAGTTGCTTTGATCGACCCGGGGTCTATGCACTCTTATATTTGCATAAAATTGGTACCTAGTACGAATATGCTAGTGGAGTCTACTGAATTTGTGATAAAACTATCCAACCTATTAGGCAAACATGTAATAGTTGACAAAGTGTGTAGAAACTGTCCTTTAATGGTTAGGGGCCACTGTTTTCCGGCTAACCTCATGCTACTACTGTTTGATGAATTTGACCTAATTCTTGGCATGAATTGGCTGTCTGTTCATTACATATTAGTAAACTGTGGTAGTAAATTTATTGAATTGAGATGTGAAAATGGGGATATTATTCGGGTTGAATCAGGTGAATCAGACAGTTTACCAGTACTGATTTCTTTTATGACTGCTGAGAAATACATGAGAAAAGGGTATGAGTCCTATCTTGCATTTGTGTTGAATACCCAAGAGTCAGGAGTAAAGATTGAGTCAGTACCAGTGGTATGTGAGTACCCAGATGTGTTTCCGGAAGAATTGCCCGGATTACCTCCAATTAGGGAAGTTGAGCTTGGTATCGAGTTAGTCCCTGGTACGGCACCTATCTCGATTGCTCCATATAGGATGGCTCTGACAGAGTTAAAAGATGTAAAAGTACAGTTACAAGAATTAACGGATAAGGGTTTTGCGAGACCAAGCTATTCCCCGTAGGGTGTTCCAGTACTTTTTGTGAAAAAGAAAGACGGGTCGATGAGGTTATGTATAGACTACAGACAGCTCAACAAGGTGACAGTGAAGAACAAGTATCCCTTGCCAAGGATCGACAATTTGTTTGATCAACTAAAGGGAGCCACGGTGTTTTCTAAGATAGATTTGAGATCCGGCTATTACCAGCTAAGATTTAAGGAGCAAGATGTGTCGAAAACCGCATTTCGGACGAGATACGGGCACTATAAGTTCCTTGTCATGCCCTTTGGCTTAACAAACGCCCCCGCCGTGTCTATGGACTTTATGAATCATATTTTTTGGCAGTACTTGGATAAGTTCGTTGTTGTTTTTATCGATGATATATTAATTTATTCTCGTGATGAGAGTGAACACACGAAACATTTAAGAACCATTTTGAAGACATTAAGAGATAAGCAGTTATATGCCAAGTTTAGTAAAAGTGAGTTTTGACTCCGAGAGGATGTATTCTTTGGACACATCGTGTCAGGCGATGGAATTATAGTTGACCCGAGTAAGATCTCTGTAACACCCCTTACCCGTATCCGTCGCCGGAATAGAGTACGAGGCATTAACGAGGACTACAAAAACACTTATAGATAATTTAAATATATTTTCATAACAACTTGTCTTGATTTCATGCTATTTCATATTTAAGCTTTACTCACCAAAGTATTTGAAATATCATCTTTATGCAAATAGCACACATGAGGTACATAATTCCATAATTAAGAATGAACACATTTATCAAACATATTCCACATTCATATATCAATGTCTCATATTTTCATATATCAATAACCGTCATTTTTTCTTGTTTTTGAGATAATTATGTATAACCATTGATAAGCATGCAACTCATCTGTTTCTTCTTGTCAATCACAATTTCAAATGACAAATTCGTGTGAATGAGCTCAACCTCATTAGGTATTTAAATTCTGTCATTTTGATTCACATACTCATAATTTACTAACATATCCTGTCAAACATAATCTCTCGAATGACAAAATCACATAATTGGGCTCAATAATAATAATGATAACATTACTTACATTTCTTTTTCCACATGTTACATTTACGACTTACCAACTTGTTCATTCAAGGGCAGCTCACGGATTTGAGTACATCATGATCTCAAGCCCGAAGTCTAGTGAAGCACATAAGTGCTAGACGGAAGCCGGAAGGCTAATGAAGCACATAAGTGCTAAAACGGAAGCTTAGAAGGCTAACTGAAGCACATAAGTGCTAAACGGAAGCCCAAAGGCTAATGAAGCACATAAGTGCTAAGCGGAAGCCCGAAGGCTAATCAAGCTCACGTAGTGAATCTGAAACCCCAAAAGGGTTAATCGAAATCGATATGAGTTAACGAAAGCTCGTAAGAGCTAAACGGAAAGCAAACACGAGAATTCGCAACAAATGCTGAATCTCGGTTTACTTGGGTAATTTTATCGTCAATTCATCTTTTTCTTTGAAAGATTGTACTTATTTCACGGGTTCCGTTCCTCCAAAATTCTCAATTCAATTTCATAACTTTTGTACATAATTTACTTATTTTCAACAATTAACATTCATAAATATTAATCACCATTCATAAAATAATATTGAAATTTAATAATATTAACAAATGGTCACTAAATTTAGTTATATAAACTCACAAGTTCGATTTTTATATTATAGCGATAATCATAATTTCATAATAATTATTCCAAATAAAACATTATATCGTTTCTAATTCAACACTTATCGATTATAATCAGGCATGTGATCAATTTATACACGAGTCATTCATATATTTTTGTATATTTTCCTCCTCCTCCTCTCCATCCACATCCTTAGTATAAACAACACACTTGTAGGTAACATTATCCATAATTTTCACTATCTACTTATGTGAATATTCAAGCTGTCCATCTGTGTCATAGTCACTAAATTATTTATATCTGGAGCTATAGAACTCCAAATTAAGTTCCGCTAATTTTTCCTGAAACTAGACTCATATATCTTCTTACCATAAAATTTTCATAATTTTTGGTTAGGCCAATTAATACAGTTTATTCCTTGAAGTCTCCCCTGTTTCAGAGTACGACTACTCTGACCTCTGTGCACTACGAACCAAATTTATCCCTGTAAAGAATTCCAACGACCATGCCGTTTGTTTCCCTTAAAAATAGACTCAATAAGGAATCCATGCATGTAAAGTATGACTTTTAATAATTTTTTTACAATTTATGGTGAATTTCTAAAGTCAGGACAGGGGATCTCGAATTCATTCTGACCTTGTCTCACAAAATTTATCATATCTCATAATTTACAATTTCATTGCTTACATTGTTTCTTTTATAAGAAACTAGACTCAATAAGCTTTAATTTCATATTTTATTCATCCTCTAATTCCATTTCTACAATTTTTGGTGATTTTTCAAAGTTAGACTACTGCTGCTGTCCAAAACAGTTTTAGTGCAAAATGTTGATTTCCATTTTGCCCCAAATTTCACAATTCATACAATTCAGTCCTTGCTCAATTAACCCCTAAATTAAGATAATTTTCTAAATTAATACTTTTACTAAACATTATAAGTTATTTCATAACTATTAAAATTCAGAATTTCCACATAACACTCTAACTTCAAACTCTTTTACACTTAGGTCCCAAACATTCACTTTCTATTCAATTCTTTCAATAAAATAAACATATAAACAATTTAAAGCTCTAAATTCATGTCAAATCATCATATACTTCCAGCACATATTCATAGCAACTTTCAATTTCTTTCATGGAATCAAAAACTAATGAATTCAACAAGTGGACCTAGTTGTAAAAGTCACAAAAACACAAAATTTCAAGAAATAATCAAGAATTGAACTTACTTGCAGTAAAAATATGAAAAACCAGCTTGAGGAAACTCTTTCCTGGTGTTTTTGCTGATGAGAATGCAGAAAAATAAAGAGAAATCTAGATAATTCCACTTTAGTCCTAACTTTATTAAGTAAATTTTGCAATTTTCCAATTTTGCCCTTAATTCTCCTTGTTTTCTTGCTGATTTCATGCCCTTGCCGTCCAGCCCAAATAGACCTTGGGTCTATTTTCCTTTAAACCCTCTTTCTTTTATCAATTAAGCTATTTAATCATTTCCTACAATTTTGCATTTGATACAATTTAGTCCTTTTGTTCAATTAATTATCAGAACTTTAAAATTTCTTGACGAAACTTTAATACTAACATATTAACACTCCATAAATATTTATAAAAATATTTATGGCACGATTAAAATTCCCGAGGCCTCGATACCTCGTTTTTCGATTCTAATTATTTTAATATTTATTTTTAGTACACTATTCACTATTTCAAAATTTTTCCTAACTTCACATTTAATTTATAATCACTGAATTAATAATATTTCCTACTCATTTGTCGGATTTAGTGATCTCGAATCACTGTTCCGACATCACTGAAAATTAGGCTGTTACAATCTCGGCCATTGTTGAGTGGAATCCGCCAAAGAATATATCGGAGATTAGAAGCTTTTTAGGCTTACTGGGTTACTACAGACGATTTGTTAGAGGATTCTCCATGATTTCTACTCCGATGACGAGGTTACTATAGAAAGATGTCAAGTTTGAATGGACAGAGAAGTGCCAGTAGAGTTTTGAAAAACTGAAAGCACTATTGACTGAAGCACCGGTCCTAGTGCAACCAAAATCGAGAAAAGAATTCGTAGTGTATAGTGATGCATCCTTGAATGGATTAAGATGCGTGCTTATGCAAGAAGGCAAGGTGATAGCATATGCCTTGAGACAACTGAAGCCGCATGAGAAAAACTATCCGACTTACGACTTAGAGTTAGCCGTCATACTGTTTGCACTAAAGATTTGGAGATACCATCTATATGGCGAGAGATGCCGAATATTCACCGACCATAAAAGTCTAAAGTATTTTATGAATCAAAAGGAATTGAACCTTCACCAACGGAGATGGCTAGAGTTGATAAAAGATTACGAGTTGGTAATTGACTATCATCCGAGAAAATCGAATGTGGTCGCAGATGCATTAAGTAGGAAGTCATTGTTTGCCTTGAGAGCTATGAATACTCAATTGTCTGTAATCGAAGATGGTTCGATTCTAGCAGAGTTGAGAGCTAGATCTATGTTTCTTCAAGAGATTTGTGAAGCTCAGAAGAGTGATAAAGATTTGCAAGCCAAGATGACTCAGTGTGAGGCAGTTGATGAATCAGATTTTTGGATTAGTACCGACGGTTGTTTGATGTTCTGAGATAGGGTCTGTGTACCTAGAAATGATGAGCTTATTGGGAAAATTCTTCACGAGGCACATAGTAGTTGTATGTCAATCCATCCAGGTAGTACTAAGATGTATAATGACTTGAAGAGATTGTATTGGTGGCCGGGCATGAACAGAGACATCTCAAAGTTTGTGTCGAGATGTTTAATTTGTCAGCACGTGAAAGCCAAACACCAAGTACCTTCAGGTTTACTTTAGCCTATGATGGTTCCCGAATGAAAATGGGATCGAATTACCATGGATTTTGTGACGGGATTGCCGTTGTCACCCAGAAAGAAAGATACTATTTGGGTCATAGTTGATCGACTAACGAAATTAACTCAGTCTGTTCCAGTACGTACCGACTATCCACTTGATAAGCTAGTCGAGCTATATATTTATGAGGTTGTGAGACTTCATGGAGTACCTTTGTCGATTATTTCGGATAGAGATCTGAGGTTTACTTTGGGGTTTTGAAAAAAGTTACAAGAAGCTTTGGGGACAAATTTGAATTTTAACATGGCTTTCCATCTGCAAACCGACTGCCAGTCGAAGAGAGTAATTCAGATTCTTGAAGACATGTTGCGGTGTTGCGTCCTAGAATTCCAAGGAAATTGGGAAAAATATTTACTGCTGGTAGAGTTTGCCTATAACAATAGCTACCAGTCGAGTTTGAAAATGGGGCTTTATGAGGTTTTGCACAAGCATAAGTGTCGAACGCCCTTGTATTGGATTGAACTCAGAGAGAATCAGATTCACGGGGTTGATTTGGTCAAAGAGACTGAAGAGAAAGTGAAGGTGATTTGTGACTATTTGAAGGCCACTTCAGATGGACAAAAATCCTACGCGGATTTGAAACGAAAAGAAATTGAGTTTCAAGTCGGTGATAAGGTGTTTTTGAAAGTATTTCCATGGAAGAAAGTCCTCAGATTCGGTAAGAAAGGAAAATTAAGTCCACTCTTTATTGGACCTTATGAAGTGATTGAGAAAATTAGACCGGTAGCTTATCGGCTAGCCTTGCCATCTGAGTTAGAGAAGATCCATAATGTTTTCCATGTGTCAATGTTGTGCCATTACCGTTCTGACCCTTCGCACGTTCTTTCGCCAGCAGAGGTTGAGATTCGATCAAACATGACTTATGGCGAAGAGCCGGTTAAGATCTTAGCTTGAGAGGTCAAACAATTGAGAAATAAAAGTATAACACTTGTGAAACTACTGCGGCATCGACATGGAGTTGAAGAGGCCACATGGGAGCCTGAGGAAATTATGAGAGACCAATACTCAAACCTTTTTAACTGTAAGATTTTCAGGGACGAAAATCCCTAAGGGGGAGAATTGTAACAGCCTGATTTTGGGCCTAGTCGGAACAGTGGTTTAGGAACCACTAACCCAAGGTCAGAGAAATTATTATTTTTATATAATTTTATGTGTTATAGCATGTTTATATGAGTACATGAAAATTTTGGTGAAATAATTCTAGAGATTGCATGCTTAATTGCAAAAAAAGATTAAATCGCATAAATAGCAAAAATTTTGTTTTTCTAGAAAATGGTGTTAAATAGCTAGAGAATCATAATTAAGGGTCTTTAAATGGAAAATATACCCATTTCAATAGGGGTGGTCAGCCACAGGGACAAAGATGAATAAAAAAATCAAATTTGGTGAAGTTGGTAGCCTATTTTGACTAGAAACTAAGATTAAATAAAATAAAAGACTTCATCTTTTTCATCCCTTCTTTCACCACCAAAAATTTCAGACATTTTAAGGGTTTTGGAGCTTCAAAATTTCAGCCACTCTTTACCTTTACAAGTAAGTGATTTTGATGGCATTTCTTGATATTTTTTGTACTTTTGGGACCCTTTAGCATAATCTAGCTAATGAGGGGACTATTTTGAAAAATGATAAAAAGTCTAGGGTTTTTCCATGAGCGTTTTCATGTTGTTTGCTAAATTTTTTATGGAAGAAAATGAATCATGGTTGTTAAACAAACAACTTTTGTGAAATAGTTTTCATGAAAAACCTAATTAAGGACCATTTTGCATAAGTTATAAATTATGTGGTAAATGTGTGAATTGATGGGAATTGTGGGCTGCTTCTAGTATAAAAAGAATTCTTCTAGGCTTGGTTAGAGAGAAAATTTGATAAAAATCGATTTACGAGCCTAGGGGTAAAATCATAATTTTGTGAAAGTCTAGGGCAAAATGGTTATTTTGCCAAAATATGATTTATGAAATGTATTAATTAATATTATATTAAATTAGTGAATTTTTATCATTTTAGATCAAGAAATATGAAATCTGGACCTAGACCGGGGAAAGGCCAAGCTAGTAGACAAAAACCAATTAGTCGTCCATTTTTTGTATACCGAGGTAAGTTGTACGTAAGTAAAGTAACTTTATCGTTATTATGTGTTCAATGATTTATTTTGCATAATATGATTATGAATAATGTATGATGAAATTAATGCGATAAATTCCCGGTTGAACCTAGGAATAGATTGGATATCCATGACATGACATTTGGGTGATATGTGTGCCAGTGTAAGACCACGTCTGGGACATGGCATCGGCCACGATATGAAAGCCAGTGTAAGACCATGTTTGGAACATAGCATCAGCGATGTTGTGAGAGCCAGTGTAAGACCATGTCTAGGACATGGCATCGGCATTGATATGTGCGCTAGTGTAAGACCATGTCTAGGACATGGCATCGACCATATTATGAGAGCCAGTGTAAGACCATATTTGGGACATGGCATCAACCTCAACATGTGAACCAGTGTAAGACCATGTTTGGAACATGGCATCGGCAACTCACCCTCTTGTGTAAAGCTTGCCAGATATCCTTTAGCATTCCAAATGATTTCACGGGTTATTTTAAAAGCTTATTACAATGATATAGAATGATATAATCATGTTGTGAGTGGTACAGGTTCTTATTCGAAACTCATGAGATATAAGTCTAGTTATGTTGCCTTGATGGTAAGAATGACATAAGTAAGTTCTATATATGAAAATGATCTTGGGACGATATTGAAATCTTTGGTTTATACTTGTTATATATATAAGCATGTAGTGATATTTACCCATGTTCACTCAAGAATGTTGTGTTGATTTGTAATATGCATGGTTGGTGTTGTTACTTATTTATATGCAACTTACTAAGCTTTATCCTTACTCCCTTTCCTTTACATTTTCTTATAGTGCCACCAAGCTAGTATCGGGGATCAAGGGACGTCAGAGGCATCGATCACACTATCACCTGAAGCTTTGATATAGCTAGTTTAATATTTTGATTTTGGCATGTATAGGGACTTGAATCTTTTATTTAGTGTCTTGTTAGTTTAGCCACAAGAGTTGGCTCATATGATGGATGTGATATTTATTTTGTATAGGCCATTATTGTTGGCTAATATTGATTATTATTAAATGCATTTGATCAAATTTCTTATGGTTGTGGTTGTTTTGGTTATATGTGTTATGTTTGGATTGATTTTGGTTGATGTTGTGTAGGTTGGTGCAAGTAAAGGTGGCAAAAAGGCTTGGTAAATAGCCTTGTTTTTGTCCACATGGGCAGACACACGGGCATGTGTCTAGACCGTGTGTGACACACGGTCTGCCCCACAGGAGTGTAGTCCGGTCGTGTGTCCCCTGCACCTTAAATTTTCAAGTCAGTATGCATGGTAATAAACACACAGGTAAAGACACGACCGTGTGTCTAAGCCGTGTGAAGGCCACGACCTAACACACGGGCATATGCCTTGGCCGTGTGCCCTTAATTGGTTGATGACGTCAGAAACAGAATGTCAAGGTTTTCGTACACGTGCCTGTCATGGCCGTGTGAGGGACACAGGCCATGAGCACGGACGTGTGCCAGGCCGTGTGAAAACCTCTATATGTTTGAATCAAAAAATAAATCCACACGGGTTAGGGACACAGGAGTGTCCAAATATGCCCAGACCGTGTGAGCTACATGGGCCTTCAGCACAATCATGTTAAGACGACATACGGGCGTGTCACTTATCCACACGGGCGTATGCCCTGCTTACCTTGAAATTTTTTAAAGTTTTCTAAAGTACTCAGTTAAGTCTTGAATCTTTTTTGAAGAGTGTTTTGGGCCTCGTGGGCTCTTATTAGGGACTTGATGCTTGGTTTTCAAAAAGTTTTAATTTGGATGAAAATTTATGGCACGAAAATGTTTGTAAGTATGTGTTTAAGTATGGTAACACCTCGTATCTTGTTCCGGCGTTGAACTCAGGTAAGGGGTGTTACAGGGAGTAGCCCTTAGTAGAAATACTGTAAGAGTAATTGTTCAGACAAACCATGTTGTGGGCAACTTGCGCCAAACTTCTTGTATCGCTCCCAATATTCATAGAGTGACTTTGCTTCTTTTTGTTGTATTTCGACTATACCCTTCCTTAATTCAGCTGCTCGTGTTGCTGGGAAAAACCTATTAAGAAATAATCGACACATATCAGTCCAAGTATTAACAGATCCCGGAGGTAAATAAAATAGTCACTCTCTAGTAGGGTCGGCTAATGAAAAAGGAAAAGCTCGTAGTTTTATTTGATCTTCAGTTACTCCTTCTGGTTTCATGCTTAGACAAACTATGTGGAACTTTTTCAGATGAGTATGGGGGTCTCGTCTTTCAAACCATGGAAAACAGGCAATAAATATATTAATCCTAACTTTAACGTGAACGATGTTTCACCCTCCGGATAAGTTATGCATAGCGGTTGTTCTTCATCTGGTGCAGCTGCAAGTTGGCATATAGTTTGATCTGCCATGTCTTCTAAATCTTCGAATGAGTAAATATCTTCGGTGTAAGATCCTTCTTCAAAGTCAAGTTATGGTTTTTTACTGCGCCGAATAGCTTCTCTTCGAAGTGTTCGAGCCAACTTTTCTATTTCTGGTTCAAATGCTAAAGTCCCCGATTCTAACCTGGTCATAAAGAAAACAAACAAAAATTAGGAATTTTTACCAGCCCCTAGCAACGACGCCAAAATTTGATGGGCGTTGAAACCTTCAAATATAAATTCCTACGACAAATATAACAATAAATTAAAATATAGAGTAGTAGGGTCAAATCCATATGGACTTGTTATCTAATTTCGTCTTTTCTTGTAACCAGATCCGCTGTCGCGGTCATAGTCATGCTCACGACCCGTGCGTAGTAGTGCTGAAAAAAATAAAAATGGGGGGTTTAAATTGATTAAGATAATAAAATAAAATAAAAATATATTCGAAAGTACAAAAATAAATTTAAGAAAAAATAAATTGGTAAATAAAATATTTTTAAGCTTAACCTTAGCCTCGGTGTACTTCAATCTTGAATTAATCCTTGAAATATATTTTCCCTTCTAATCTATAAGTTGGTTATAGCAATCGAGGATCCCTTAAGCCGCCAACTCTTTCTCTCGTAGCCGATCCCGGTATCACCTACAAATCAACCATTGTCAAATTTCCAACCACGTGGCACGTACCCATAATTTAAGACTTCAACAGCCTTACGATCTGAAAAGCTCAACTCGAATTAACGGCCTCAACCGTGTAGGTCGTTTAAATCTAATCACTATCTCCTTTTACGGAATCCAACTAACTTTTTCCAATGGAATATGCAAATTTGTTCGCATGATTTTGAATACAGCACCGCCGACTCAACCTCCCAACTGTACGCCAAACGATTCCAACCCAATGCCCGCTTTTTGAATTGAAATCGAATCAACTTTGCGGGATGAATTTGTGCAATCCCATACATCAGAGAGATAGCGAATACTGAATTGCAAAGTATTTAGTGTTGGTTCATGTCTCACGATTACTTTGTCGAAGTGATAATCGAGGTAAGGTTAAAAATAGTTTAGTTAATCACGGAAAAAAAATCTTGCTTGAAAATAAATGGTTTAAATGGAATTGTGGAAAATAGAAAGGGGAAAGGCCTTGGAAGAAACCAAAAGGTTGAAATCAAAAGAAAAAAAAGAGAGAGAATGAAACAGTAGAATTGAATGCTAAGACGCATGAGAGGAAAAAAAGAGAGAATTTATTAAATGCCAAAAGCAAAGTGTGTGTTCAATTGGCTGTAGCCATTAGGTATTTATACACACTTTTAGTGCTAAAATTGAGCTAAATTTTTCTTAAATATTATCACTAAATAATCCTAAATATTATCACTAAATAATTCAAAAATTAAAAATTAAATTTAAACTAGAGATTAAATTTAAACTAATTACAAAGTTGTAACAATATAAAAAATCTTTCAATCTTTATCCAGCCATTTTTGAAAAAAAAATCTTCAACCCTTCAATATTTATCCAGTCATGTTTGTATCTTCAAAATTTCAATCAAGCCCTCTTTGCTTTTTGTTCCAATTTAGTCCCTTTTTGTAAGAATTTGAATTCAGCACAATAACTTCATTCCAGATAAGAAAAATCCAAATTTAATAGCATTTTATCCGATAATTAACCAAAAATAAATATATTAAAAATACGAATTTATCTTGCTATCACCTACTCAGAAAAGGAAATCCATAGTCAAAATAAAAAATAGAAAGCGAGTTACAGTGAGTTATTGTCATACCTTTCAGGTTCAACAACATGCAATACCTGCACAGGTATCTTTTTCAGCCAGTATCAATTAATAGATATTATAATTAGTTAAGTTTATTTTTTATTTAATTAATATTTAAATACCATTTATATTTAGATTTTGTAATTATTAAAATTTATTTTTACCAAGTTAATATTTATATACTACTTCGTATTAATTCGCTTCTTTTTGACACACTAGTTTAAACATATTTTATGTCAAATTCGAATAAGCCTTTAATATTTAAATTAATTATTAAGCTAACAAAAGAACTTGATTGATATAATACTGATACTACGAAGAATCATTGTTTTAAAGCTTACAGTATGTTTGGGTGAGGGATTTGTAGGAGAGATTTGATTTGTATCAAGGTTTTCAAATTTCTAAAAATAAATTTACTTATTTGGATAAATATATTGAAGAATTTCAAAATTTTGAGTAAATTAAAGGAGGAATTTCAGTAACTCAAATTCTTTTTTCAAATTCAACCTAAAAAGGTAATTTTTCAAAATTTCTCATATTTTTATTTGATTTAATACGGATGGTTCCACTATAAGATAAAAAAATAATTTAGAAATAATTTTTATTTAATTCTTGTATATATTTTTATAAATTTTATTTTATTAAAAATATTCATAATTTTTTACAAAAATATATCCACATTGAATTTTTTTATTTTATTTTTTATTTTAATATAACTATTCTTCTTTTATAATTATTTTTGAATTTATAAAATTCTAGTAACATAGATTTTCCTGAATAAATTATTTATCCAAACAAAACAATTACAAATGCTAGCATTTGAAATTGATAAAACATTTTAAGAATCTGAAAATTTTTAAAAAGTTTAATCTAAACACACTCTTAAGGACTAATTTGAAATCTGTGTGGTAGATTGAGGACATTTGGTGAATTATTCCCAACATTTATATCTATTCTCTACTATAATAAAGTTCATGACGGATTTGGTGTAGTACATCAACCAGGTTCCGACCCAGTTACAAAATAATAAAACTTTTTTTTTTTACAAAGTACATTAACAAAAAAAATGACACATCAAGAGATATGGATCAATGATATTATAAATATTAAATCTTTAATTTTACAATTTCAACTAAAGAATCGTTTAACTTATGACACCAACTCAATAAAAAATATTATCAATACTAGATTTTATCATACTTATGATGTGGGTGAACGAAAATACTTTATATTAAAAAATATATTTATAAAAATATTTTATTAAATGATTATTTCTGGCGTGGTAAATTTTTTTTATATGGATTTGTTAGTCTTGTGTTTGATTTTCAAATAATATTTTTCGGTTGTTTTATTTTAAGATTAAATGCAAGTATGAAAAGATGAAAATGCATTTATAATAATATTAATTATCCTTTAAACTAAGGGTATTTTAGTAATTTCAATACCGAGTTGGTATATATAGTAAGTATAAATATACAATTGACGGAGGTAATGAAGTGAGCATAGTAAAATTAAAAAATATATATAAAAAATTAGGCCCAATTGAGCCTTTATGAAAAAAGTGCACCCAATTGAGCTTTCATTGACAAAAAAAATTAAAAAAATCAATTTGTCCCTTTCGTTAATAGAATGACTAGTTTGACCGTTAACCATGCTGACGTGGCTAACTGAATCCACCAAAAGCTGCCATGTGGCAATATGCTGACGTGGCATGTTGATGTCAACAAAAAAAAATTTAGAAATAATTTTTTTTAAATAATTAAAATGTGCATGTAGAGTGAATATGAACAAATTATTCCAGATTCATTTAAATCTAGACAATCATTTGTTTAGATTAAAATACCTCTATACTAATATTAGTTATACTTTAAGGTAAGGGTATTTTAATAAATTCATGATTAAATTGGTGTCGAGTTGACTCGTAAGCACCAACTTAGTCAATCCCTTTATATATAGTAAGTATAAATATACAATTGGTGGAGGTATTGAAGTGAGCATATTAAAATTAAAATGTATAAAAAAATTTAGGCCCAATTGAGTCCTTATGAAAAAAATGCACTCAATTGAGCCCTCATTTATCTAAAAAAAAAAATCAATTCGCCCCTTTCGTTAACGGAAACGGTTGGTTGATCAGTTTGACCATTAACCATACTGACGTCGTTGAAGGAAGCCACTAAAAGTTGGCACGTAATAGTATGTTGACATGACATGTTGACGTTAGCAAAAAATATTTTAAGTTTTTTTAAAAATAATTAAAATGTTTATATAGAGTGAATCTGGACAAATAACTCCAAATTCATTTGAATATGGACAATTATTTGTCCAGGTTCATTTTGGACTAGTGCAAAATTAAAAAACTCTAAAATTGAATAAAAATATAATATTAATTATTAAAAAATTTCTAAAAGTTATATCAAAATTTCAAATGCGCAATCCTTATTTTAATTCTATTTTATAATTATATATATTTTATTTTTTTTTAGTTTTTAATTAATCCAAAATGAATTTAGACAATCATTTGTTCAGATTTATTCTATATGTACTTTATAATTTACTTTTTAATTTAAAAAAATTATTTTAAAATTTTTTTAAAAAATTTTTTTTGCTGATACTAGCATGCCACATCAATATACCATCACATGACAATTTTTGGTGGCTTTCGTCAGCTACATTAGCATGGTTAACAGTCAAATCGGTAAAGTAACAAATTTTGTTAACAAAAGGGGCCAATTGATGTTTTGGGGTCGGGATTAATTGGGTGCACTTTTTTCATAAGAGCTCAATTGATTTTTTTTTATTAAAGGTTTTTTCACCCTTAAACAAAAAATTTAAAATAAAGTCTTCGTTGAGTGGTAAATTTAAGGTTTTACCAATGTAATTGGTGTGGGTTCAAATCACACCATAAGCATTTTTTTAATAAAATGACTAGAGTGACCTTGAATAATGTAACTTATTTTAAATATAAAAAGATATTTTTGTAATTTTGCTAATTGAGTTGGTGCTCGGTTAACTTGTGACACCAATTTAGTCAAAGGCTTAAATAATAGTATAGATATGCAATTGGTGATGATAATTAATTGTGCTTATTAAAATAAAAAAAACGTATGAAAAATATTAAAATGAAGCTTTAGTTGAGTGGTAAATTTAAGGAATTATTAATTCAATTGAGGTGAGTTCAAATATATTGATTTTTATTAAAATAAAAATGATATTTTCGTAATTTTATTAATCAAATTGGTGTCTATTTGACTTATAACCGCATCTTAGGAGACTTGGATCGAATCCATAAAGTTTTGACGACAATAGTTTTCTTTGGAATTAATGAGCATAAAAAAGTCATAATGTTTGAAAATAGAAAAAGAAAACATACAAATATTGGGATTGGGCAGCAAACATAAGTCCTTTCAAATTCTTGGAGATGGATAAATTCAAATCAAGAATTGGTGGCATCGAGATAAAGAGGAAACCCATCCTCAAAATCTAATGCATTCTTCCACGTTACGTCCACTTGATTCGTTTAAAAAGAAAACATGTATTAACATCTAAATCATCCTAATGAAAATGATAGGTTTGGGCTAGTGTTGAAAAAGGTTGTAAAGACCTTGACAAATTTGGTCTAGCTTTGGAAAAAGGTTACAAAAATTATACGAACGAAAATGATTGGAGAAACTGAAGTAGCAAAACCCAATTTCATGGGTTGATAAAAATGCAATCTCTATCTCTTGAACTTTATAATCCATTTCTAAAAAAAAAAAAAAAAAAAAAGAAGCTACGGCTACCTTGAGAACTTCTACTCAAACTTTGGTTCTTTTTTGTTTTCTTGTGTTAACTAAAGTACATTTCCTTGAAGCAGCAGAGTCTAACACTCGTTCTCAAAATGTTGCTTGTATTGAGAGGGAGAGGAATGCATTGCTTGAATTCAGAAAAAGGTCTGAAAGATCCCTCCGGTTGGCTTTCGTCTTGAGCTGGAAAGGATTGTTGTAACTGGACAGGCGTCAACTACAGCAATATGACAGGCAACATCGTCATGCTTTACCTTAAAACAATGGATTATTGCGGTTCGGTGGGCCATAGTGAAGCATTAAACATAAGAACTTGTCTAAGCGGTACATTGAGTCATTCTCTATTAAATTTGACATATTTGAGTTACCTAGACCTGAACGGAGATAATTTCGAAGGGATCCCAATCCCAGAATTCATTGGCTCGCTGAAGACTTTGAGGTACCTTATGTAACACCCCTGACCTGTATCTGTCGCTGGAACAGGGTTATAGAGTATTATCAAGGTTTACAGATAAATCGAACCAAAATACTATTCACACTCGATAATAACCATGTAGTCCCTTAAATTGACCCTCGAAGCCCAATATGAACAATAAAAATGAATCGGGACTAAATCGGGGTCTTAGAAAAATTTTCATGAAATTTCAAAGTTTTTTTATGAACAGTGCCCACACGCCCGTGTGGTTTAGGGGCACGCCCGTGTGATCAGGACGTGTGGCTTCACACGCCTGTGTTCCTAACCCGTGTAACTCTCTGACTTAAAAGGCATAAAGAAATTTAGGTCATACAGCCAAGTCACACACCCGTGTGCTAGGTCGTGTGGTTAATTTAATTTTCATAAAATAGGTGTAGTTTCACACGGCCATGTAACACGTACGTATCCAAGGCCGTGTCACCCACACGGCTAAGACACATTCCCTTGTCTCTACCTGTGTGCTAAATTTTGAGCATTATGTTTCTCATTTTTAAGGTGTAGGGGACACACGGCCAAAACACATAGGCCGTGTGTCACACATGGTCAAGACATGCCCGTGTGTCTACCTGTGTGGACGAAAATAAGCCATTTTAAGGCCACTTTTCTCACCCTTTACACATTCAACCTGCATGCAATACTTTAGTATACCATTGTACTCTAAATCAACAATCAATTCAAATCAATAACTCATATCGTAAGCCAAATTTATAATTACACTACTTATTTATGTAACTTACTATGTTATTTCATTCATTAACCACTATTATATACTAATAAATATAAACACATAAACTAACATATATGTATGAAAGTTATTCATAACCATGTTTCAAGTTTACTTTCTTTCCATTCCATCTTATACATGCCATATAAACCTTAAGTTATAATACAAAATCTACTGGTGAAATCTGGATAGTGTGACCCGATGTAATGATCCGATCCTCCGAACTCTTGTTAATCTACAAAGAACATTTAACACATAAAAGTAAGCTTATGAAAGCTTAGTAAGTTCATAGGTTTTAAATTAAACCTTACGAAATATACTATTATAAATCATAAAATATGCAATTCACTACCACTTCTTGCCATTCACAATTTCAAATGATGAATTCACTTGATTGAGCTCATTATCAATAACTAACTAAATCCCAACACTTAAATTCAAGTAACTCTTACCATTACCTGTCAGATTGGGGAACGTCTTACGGAATTGAGTATGTCATTAGTTTGATGCCACATTCCACTTTGGTTTTGCACACATTTTTATCATGGTTTTTCCATGATCACACTTTATCACATTGCCATAGCTTAGCTATGGTCTTACACTTGCACACATATATAACTGCCATGTTTCAATCATGGTCTTACGTTCACTTTCACAATGTCTTAGCTCCGCTCTGGTCACACATGTCACACTCATCACTGATCACTAAATAAACGTACTCAATCCTACGTTTCCCTTAATTTGAACTTTAGTTTCAAATTTTGTTTTATCACAATAATCATAATTTCATAACAAAAATATAAAATAATACATTATATAATCTCTAATTTTAACAATCAATTATAAAATTTAACCATATGAACTTACCTAGGTCAATTTGTAGAATTTCAGAGACTAATCTGTCACTTTCTATTTCCCACGTTTATCTTTGGATTCTTGATCTAAAATATAAAATTTTTCCATTTTTTAGCACCAAATTCAATTCTAATTCACTTCACAATTTATGCCTTTAAATTTTTGAAATTACACTTTTACCCAAAATTTTACAATTTTTACAAATTAGTCCCTACTCAATTAACCCATCAATTGAGCTAATTCTTCTTAATTTACACTTTATCTAACTATTACACAGCCTTTGAAATTCAAAATTTCAACATCAAACCCTAATTCTCAACTTTTTTACAATTAAGTCCTAAAAATCAATTTCTACTAAAATCTCTTAACAAATTCATCATATAATGAATTAAAATCTTCAAATCCATGATAATTCATCTTAAACATACAATACTTATCTATGGAAACTTTTAATTTCACTTATAGAATCAAAAACTAATGAATTCTATAGTTTGACCTAATTGTAAAAGTGACAAAAATATAAAAATTTCAAAGAAAAAGCAAGAATTGAACTCACATGGTGAAAAAATATGAAAAACCAGCTTATTCCAGACCTCCTATGGCATTTTCTCTGAAGAGAAATGATGATTTCTCTAGATTTTTCAATTTAGTCTTTATTTTATTTAGTTAATTTGAAAATTTTCCAATTTTGCCCTTATTTCACCTTATTTACTTGCTTATTTTCTTGCCCAAACCGTCCAGCCCATATAATTTGGGTCTAATTGCCTTTTAAATCCCTCCTTATTAATCACTTAAGTTATTAATTCACTATATAACAAAATTTTCACCTTTTTCAATTTAGTCCTTTTTAATTGATTAACTATCAGAACATTAAAATTTTCTAACGAAACTTTAATACTAACTCAATGACACTCCATAAATATTTTTAAAAATATTTATGACTCGGTTTTATAAATTCTTTTAATTCACAAAATTCTCTAATTCAAATATATTTCAAAATTCACACTTGACTCATAATTACTGATTATTTAATTTTTAAACTTACTTGTCGGATTTAGTGATCTCGAATCACTGTTTCCTGACACCACTGAAATTTAGGCTGTTACACCTTGACCTCTCTCGTGCTTTCTTTATTGGCGAGGTTCCTCATAGTCTTGGAAATTTGTCATACTTGGAATATCTTGCTCTATCAAAGCATGCACCAGACCCCTTGTGGCTTTGGGCTTCAGATTTAAGTCGGGTCGTTGGTATCTCTTCTTTGCAATATCTTGACATTATTTTGATGAATTTGAGTAAGGAAAATAATTGGGTTGAGGCTGCTAATATGACTCCTTCCCTGACGATGTTAGACTTGTTGTGGTGTGAACTACAGGATTTCGTAGAGTCTTTGAGAATAAATTTTACTTCACTTTCAGTGCTTGATCTTTCTTACAATAATTTCAACACTACCATACCTTATTGATTATTTAATATAACCACTCTTCAACCTGTTTACATGCAGAGATCTTAATTTAAAGGTTCCCTACCAGAGGTTTCAAGGGGAAGCTTGTGTAATCTTCGTACCTTGGATCTATCATCAAATGCGATTAATGGTAAAATAAAGGGTCTTATAGATGCTTTGGGTGGTTGCGGCAATAATACCTTATATTATTTATATTTGAGTTCCAATAATCTCTAATGAAAGTTGCCTAATTCCTTGGGAAATCTTAAGTATTTAAGCTTTCTTTGACTTTTCCAAAACTCATTCTCGGTTCACTTCCATGGTCTATAGGAAACTTGTTCAATTTGGTTATGTTGGACCTATCTTTCAATTTCATGAACAGGACAATTTAGAAAGCAGTGGACAATTGACGAGGATAGCCATACTTAATCTTTATGGAAACTCATAGGAAGGGACCATCACCGGGAACCATTTTCTAAACCTCTCGAGATTATCCATTTTTGCTTTGTCATCCTTAAGTAAATTTGTGGTCTTTGTAACAGCCCGTTTTTAGTCAAATCAGAATAGTAGTTTTGGGACCACAAATCTAAAATTGAAATAATAATTTTATTATTATTTTAATGTCTACAACATGATAGTATTATTGTGCGAAATTTTCGTTAAGAAATTTATCGTTTGAATGCTCAATTAGATAAAAAGGACTAAATCGCGTAAAATGTAAAACTTATGTTTTAATAGTTAAAGGTATCTAATAGCTATAGATTATTAAATTAGAGGTCCTTATGTTTTAATTAAACCATTTATAATGTGAGTGGACATTTATGTGCTTGGTTAAATGATTTTTAATGTTAAATAACAAAGGTTAATAAAGTAAATTAATAATTAAATAAGGTAAAATATGTAAAACTAAGGTATCATCTTCTTGTTTATTTTGTTCCCACTGAAAATAGGCTAGAATAACACCATTTTTGAAGGCATTCGACTAGGCTCCTCCTCTTGCATGGTATGTATTTTGACTCAGTTTTTAATGATTTTTATGTTCTCGGAGTCATTGCAGCTTAATCTAGCTAGCCTAGGGACTAATTTGCAAAACTGTTAAAGGTTTAGGGTTTTTCCATTTATGGAATTAGGTGTATTTTGATGTTTGATGATAGAAAATGAATGTTTATTGTTAGATAAACAACATTTGTTAAGTGAACTTTTTAGTAAAATGTCCAAATAGGGATTAATTTGTGAAATGTTGAAATTTGGTGGTTAAATTGTGAATAAATGAAAAATATGGACTTTTAGGGACCTAATTGAATTTTGGCTAGCATGGGTTTTGATTGAATTGCATGAATTTGTGATTTTATGAAATAAGAACTAAATTGTAAAAATGTGAAATATTAGTGGCAAAAGTGTAAAGTGGCTTTAAAGTGTATTTTGGGACTAAATTGAGTAGAGCGATAATTAAATAAGTTAATTTTGATTACATTTAGATCAAGAAAGGTGAAATACAGATTTAGATCGGGGAAAGAACAAAGTTTCGGATTAATCGACTTAATTCGTCATTTTTGCATCTGAGGTAAGTTCGTATGTATTAGACATTATTGTAATTGTGTTTTAAATGCTTGTAAATACGATACTGCGAACATGTGCGACAATGATTCGGCAAGTGTGAAATCCTGGTTGAACCTTAGGAATAGATTAGGATACGAATGACATGTCATTAGGGGTTATTATTGTTTTGGGTACTGGTCCGTACGTCCTACTGGTGGCTGAGTTATCCGACATGTGTTGCAAATTCTCGTCAGCTTGTGTGAGCAGACCCATTGATAGCTCGAGTATTATTGAGATATGATATTGAGATAGCTTCGGCTATATATATATATTGGCACTTAGGGTGCGAGATTCCCGAGTATCTTGTATTATTCGGAATGGTTCAACTGGTATATCAAAGATAAGGATGGGCATGAGATTGATACGAGATGGTACAGGTATGTACATGAACCATATAAGTATTGAATCAATGAAAGCTGTGAAATTCATATCAAATTTATAAATGAAAATGTGAAAGGTTTGTTAGTTAATATGAGTTATGTGTTGAAATATTCAAATGTTTGAATTGTGTATTTATGAATAGTTGAGTTTATTTCATACGAGCTTACTAAGCTTTATAGATTACACCGTTTATATTTCCGTGTTTTATAGTGAAATCAAGCTAGCTCGAATCCGGGAATCATCGGAGACTTCATCACACTATCCTACTATCACTTTGGTACTTTTGAACTTAAGTATTTTAAGTATATGGCATATATAAGAGTTTGGTCATTTTGGTATATGTGTTGTTAATGAATTTAGTCATTTGAAATGGCTTGTAAATATTGAGAGTTTGGTTTTGTATATAGCCATGAAAGTTGGCTTAACTAGGTTGGTTTGGTTGTGTATATATTTATGCATATAGCTTTTATTATGTGCTTGAATATGGATATGTGATGTTACTTGATATTTAGTAATTAAGGGTACTAAATGGTTGAGAAATGAACTTGGTATGTTTATGAGATTAGGCTAAATGCTGCAAAGTTGGAAGTGTTCATATTGATGATTTGAGATTAGAAATTTTGGTATGAAATTGAATGGTATATTGTTGTATTCGTGTGTTTTGAATTGATTGGTATTGAAATGGGTTGAATTATGTTCGATTAAGGTCATTAGAATGCCTATTTTTATGGTATGAATTGTGCCATTTGGTTTGATATTGGTATATGCAAATTGGGTGCAAAATGACTTGGCAAATAGCCTATTTTTGTCCACAGGGGCAGAGACACAGGCGTGTGTCTCAGTCGTGTGTGACACACGGCTATGTTGCACGGCCGTGTGTCCCCTGGTGTTGAATTAAAGATCAAGTCAGTATGCTTCACATGGTCTAGCACACGGGCATGTGACTTGGTCGTGTGGCATAAGTCAGTATACCCTACAAGTTTGGCACGACTTAGCATACGGCCTAGCAGACGGGCGTGTGTAGCCATTTTTAGGGCACACGGGCTTGCCACACGGGCATGTGTGTTGGCCGTGTGACCAAGTCAGAGTGTTACACAAGGTAGGACACGGAATGGAACACAACCATGTGCTTCCATTTCGAATTTCCACAAGGCCTGTGACACGGGCTCACACGGCCGGGCCACACGGGCGTCTGTACCCTGTATTTTGCAAAAATTTTCTAAGTTTTGTAAAAATTTCTTGAGTTATCGGTTTAGTCCCGAACCTCCCCAAATACATGTTTTGGGCATCGTAGGCTCATAATAGGGACAATACGAATGTTTGTGAATGATGTTGAATGATGATTATATGAAAATTGAAAATATATGTGAAATGTGTGTTTAATTGTATAGTAAGTCTGGTAATGCTCCGTAACCCTATTTCGGTGTTGAATATGGGTGAGAGGTGTTACAGTCTTCAACTTGAATCCAGATTGGGTTCCTTCTTTCAGTCTATATGAAATCGCTATCAGTAATTTCCAATTAGGTCTTAGGTTTCCAACATGGCTCAGAAATCAAGTCGATGATTTTGAAATCATACTGTCTAGTGCCAGGATTTCAGACATCATACCTGTTTGGTTTTGGAGCCTAACATTCGGGTTTCAACGGGTGGATCTTTCGAATAACCAATTAAAGGGAAAGCTTCCCGGTGCAGTTAGCTTTGAATTTGATAATATTACTAGAGCATGGGTAGATTTAGGATTTAATTGCTTGGAAGGTTCAAACCCTTTATAGCCAAATATTACACATCTTTCTTTTAGGAACAATCTTTTCTCTGGACCAATTCCCTCAAACATAGGCCTAAGGATGTACAAAGCGAGAGATTTGGATCTTTCAAGGAACTTTCTTAATAGTAACATCCTTGCTTCAATTAATGAAATGGAAACCTTGAGCTTTCTCGATCTTTCAAGTAATTGTTTATCAAGAACAATTCCCAGAAACTTGTAGGGCTTGAGAAAATCAGTGATCTTAGATCTGTTAGAAAATAATCTATCAGGTGTTGTTTCTAGCTCTCTTTGTGCATTGCCTTCTCTTATCTTTTTGAAATTGAGCAGTAACAATCTCTCTAGTGAGCTTTCTTCAGTCTTGCAGAACTGCTCTAAGTTGTTATCCATTGAATTTAGAGAAAATTAATTTTCTAGCACTATTCCAAACTTAGTTTCAACTCATCTATTCAATTTAACCTACATGGGATTACGAGCCAACTTTTTGAGAGGCAACAGTCCTGAACAACTTTATGAATTTCCTTATCTTCACATCATAGATCTTGCTCAAAACAAGTTATCAGGGGCCATCCCCAAATGCTTGGGCAACTTGAAAACTTTTACTTAACTGGGTTCTTATTTCGATGAACTACCCTCAACTTTGCATATAGAATTCCGTGAGCATGTGGAGATTGTCTCAAAAGGTAGACAGAGTGAATACACAAAGACAATTCCACTGCTCAATGTCATAGATCTATTGGCCAATAATTTAATAGGAGAGATACCAAATCATATAACAAAGCTCTCAGTATTGTTCACTCTGAATTTGTCATGGAAACATTTGAATGGGAACATATCGGAGAAGATTGGGAACTTATAATGGTTGGAAAGTCTTGATATCTTACACAACAATCTTTCCGGCCCAACTCCTGCTAGTATGATCTCAATGACTTTCTTGAACTATTTGAATCTATCGTTCAACAAGTTATGGGGTCAAATCCCAACAGGTAACCAATTCCAAAATTTCAATGATCCTTGTATATATGAAGGAAACCCAGAGCTTTGCAGTCCTTCATTGTCAAACAGTTGTTCACCACCGACCAATAGAGATGGAGAAGATGAAAATGGAGACTTAGAAGGTGAAGAAGAGAAGTTTGGGTTTTATATAAGCATGGGAGTAGGATTTGCCATAGGATTTTGGGTTGTTTGTGGGAGTTTCGTAATAAAATAGTCATGGAGACGAGCCTATTTCAAATTTATTGATGAAATGAAAGATAGGGTGTATGTGTTCATTGCAGTGATGATAGCTCATTGCAAGGAGAAGATTCGGGGGTGACACTGGACACTGATAAGATGAGAAGCTTGATTTCAGGTGTGCTTTTCGCATTTCACTTTGCTTTTTATCTTTTATTGACATGCCAGTTTCTTAAGTTGTATTTGGG
This sequence comes from Gossypium longicalyx, assembly GCA_025698465.1. Taxonomy (NCBI): domain Eukaryota; kingdom Viridiplantae; phylum Streptophyta; class Magnoliopsida; order Malvales; family Malvaceae; genus Gossypium; species Gossypium longicalyx. Next base: position 92,086,095 of record CM046997.1, read on the forward strand.
AGCTTGATAAACTTGAAAGAAAGCAGTATTTGCTATGAATTAAAGGTACAGTGAATCTGAAGTTGGGTGCATATCATATCATCTCAATTTTAGTTTCATTATTTTATTCTAAATTTTATAGAATTATTTAGTTAGATAAATAAATGGGTATAATGTGACACCTTATACCCGACCTAGCTGTTGGATCCGAATATAAAATGTCACATTTTGTTGCCGAAGCAACTCACTTTTCTTTTATTTTTTGAATAAGAAACATAGTGGTAAAATTATTTTATAAAAATTTCGGCAGCATTTCAACCTATTTTGCATAAAACCCTTTACAAAATTTAGATTTGTACAAAATATCCACATTCAAATTATCTCCCAAATCAATTTTCGGCACTACGATTTCTCAAAACATATCAATAAACTAGATTTCTATGCTTTACTATTTTATCAAAAAATTAGTTATAAAATACTAGCTAAGAGATCATAATAAAAAATATTTAAATTCAGTTTACAACATAATATTATATATTTATAAGCCTAGGTATGTAACACTCCTAACCCATATCTAACACTATAATAGGATTACGAGGCATTACCGAATAACACATCCCATTCACATACATTTATACATTCATTATAAAAAACCATTCACAAAAAAGTTCACATCGTCCCTTATAAGGTTCTACGAGGCCTTAAAACATGCTTAAAAGTGGTTCGGGACTAAAACGATAACATTAACAAACTTTAAGAAACTTAGAAAATTTTCTTTAATTACAGGGTCACGCGCCCGTGTGAACAGGCTGTGTGCCTCACACGGTTACTAGATACGCCCGTGTCATAAACCGTGTAAAAATAGGGCATACATCTGACTTGCACCACATGGCCGGAGACACGCCCATGTGCTTTGGACGTGGGAAAACTGAAGGGGTTACTGACTTGGGTCACACGGCCAACCACACGCCCATGTGTCTAGCCCGTGCTCGAGACTAACTTAAATTCCTAGGGCTACCCCAGGGGACACACGGCCGTATAACATAGTCATGTGTCGCACACGACCGAGACACACGCCCGTGTCTCTGCTCATGTGGGCAAAAATAAGCCATTTGAAAAGCCAATTTGCCACCCTACAATCATGCATATAGGTAAACCTATTTGGTACCATTTCAACTCATTTATAAGCAACCAAAACCCACCAAAACATACACATAACGTACCATATATAATCAACCATTTCAACTAATCATTTCCATATTCAAATTATACCAAATTGTTATGCCAAAATCATCGCAACTTGTATATATTTCCTATTCACTAATTCATCATAATATCATCTATTTCATAACACAAAACTCATCATATCATCATCTCAAACCAAACCAATTCATAAATCATTATATACATCACATATAACACTTACCAAACACTTAATTCAAGCCAACTTAAATGGTTATACATACTACATTTACAAGCCAAATCTCATGGCTAATATCAAGACTCAAAACATACCAAAATAACACTAGCCTATACATGTCATATACCATATATACAAGCTTCAAAAGTACCAAAAAATGATCGATAGTGTGACGATGCTCCTGATGATCCTCGAGTCCAAGCTAGCTTTGGCTATCTATAAAACACAGACAAATAACGCACAGTAAGCTTCATAACTTAGTAAGTTCGTAGTTAAGCAATTCAATTCATCAAATAAATATAATTCAATCTTATACACATTACCAAAACAACATCTCATTAACACAAACATTCCTATCATGTCTCAAAACATGATTCATTAACATCTCATTGATCTTTCTCAACGCAATGCTCAAATAGGTTACGTACGTACCTGTACCACCTCGTACTAATATCTTCCTTAAACAAGTCATTATTTTATCCATTGAACCATTAGGAATAGAAATCAGTCACTCACGAATCACAATTGATAAGTACCTATACCATGGCCTGTAGCCAAATCAAGGTAACTTATCCCAGAGTACCTATACCATGGCCCGTAGCCAAATCAAGGTAAATCCTCTCAAAATACCTATATCATGGCCCGTAGCCAAATCAAGGTATTATTCACACCCGAAGTGCAGATATCATGGCCCAAAGCCAATGCATTAACTTAATGACATTACATTATCATCATCACTGTACTTAAAGTTTAACTAGAAGTTTCGTTTATCGATTTCATCATTGAACACTTCCGTATAGTCTTATTCACAATTCAAACATTATCCGCAATCTCATAAACACATTTTATGCAATATCAAAGCACATAACATTAATTTATAATGAAATGAACACCTACGAACTTACCTCGAGTATGAAAACAACGAAATGAATCAATTACTCGATTATCTTGCCTTTCTCCCGATTTAATTATGGAGTCCTCTTTTCTTAATTTATATGTATTCAAAATTAACTCATTTAATCACCTATTCTCTCAATTTCATCCAAAAACACTAATTGAAGCCAATTTGCACTTTGGCCCTTAACTTTCACATTTCTTACAAATTAGTCCATGTTTCATAAATACACAAAATTAATAAAATTCAATATAGCCCATGCTTAGCCGAATTATCTATATCTCCCTAGCAGCCCATATTTTTTATTTATTTCACATTTCAACCCCTCAATTTACACTTTCTTCGATTTAATCCCTAATATGCATTTTTACTCAAAATCACTTTACAAAACATGTATATTCAACACCAAACTTTCATAATTCACCATCAAACATCCAAAAACACATGAATTCATCAATGGAAAATTTCAAAATCATCAACACTTTCAAAAATTGAGGCATGGGCTAGCTAGAACACGAAACAACGATCACAAAAACATAAAAATCGTCAAAACGGATCAAAACACATACCTAATTGCATTAATTTGCCTTAGCCGAATGAAAAACCTATTTTCTCTTCTTGTTTTTCAATTTTCGGTGCATGGAGATGGAAAATAATGTTTTAATTCACTTTGTTTAATTAATATTAACATGATTTAACAAATACCAATATTAACCTTTAATAAACCATTATAAAAACATCTAATATAAGGTTATTTATATTCATCTCCACTATCAATGGTCTAATTACAACATAAGGACCTTTCATTTAATAAGTCATAGCATTTAGGCACTTTTAACCTATAGCATGCAACTTTCGCATTTTACGTGATTTAGTCATTTTCTCAAATTAACCACTTAAATGATAAAATTAACTCACGATATTTTTGTGGTCCTGAAACCACTTTTCCGACTAAGGTCTAAACAGGGCTGTTACAACTCACCCCCTTAGGGATTTTCGTCCCCGAAAATCTTAACAACAAATAGGTTTGGGTATTGTTCTCTCATAGCATCCTCGGGCTCCCACGTAGCTTCTTCAACCCCGTGTCGATCCCATAAGACTTTCACTAATGAAGTTTTCTTATTTCTCAATTCTTTAACCTCACAAGCTAAAATTTGGATCGGTTCTTCACTGTACGATAAATCTGGTTGCATTTCAACCTCAGTAGGGGAAATGACATGTGAGGGATCTGATCTGTATCGTCGAAGCATCGATACAAGAAATACATTATGAATCTTTTCTAGCTCAAATGGCAATAATAATCTGTAAGCAGACGGTACAATACGCTCGATAATCTCATACGGCCCAATAAATCTCGGACTTAACTTGCCTTTTCTGCCAAAACAAAGTATTTTCTTCCACGGAGATACTTTTAAAAACACTTTATCCCCAATCTGAAATTCAATGTCTTTTCTTTTCAAGTCTACATATGATTTCTGTCGATCTGATGTTGCTTTCATACTTTCATGAATCACTTTCACTTTTTCTTTTGTTTCTTTAATTAGATCAACCCCCTGAATCTTATTCTCGCTTAGCTCAGTCCAATACAAAGGTGTTTGACATTTGTGACTGTACAATGCTTCGTAAGGTGCCATTTTTATACTCGTTTGAAAGCTATTATTATACGCAAATTCAATTAATGGCAAGTATCGTTCCCACGTACCTTTAAACTCAAGAATGCAACATCTCAACATATCCTCGAGTATCTGAATGATCCGCTCAGTTTGAACATCCGTCTGTGGGTGAAAAGCGGTACTGAAATGTAGTTTCGTACCTAATGCATCTTGCAATTTCTTCCAAAACCGCGATGTGAACCTCAGATTTCTATCCGAAATAATAGAAACAGGTACTCTGTGTAATTTCACTATCTGAGATATGTATAACTCAGCAAGCTTGTCAAGTGAATAGTCAATGCTACTGGAATGAAATGAGCCGATTTAGTCAGTCAATCAACAACCACCCATATCACATCTTTTTTACTCGGAGATAGGGGTAATCCCGACACAAAATCCATAGTCACTCTATCCTATTTCCGCTCAGGAATCATAATTGGCTAAAGTAACCCAGACGGTACTTGATGCTCAGCTTCAACTTGTTGACAGATTAAACATTTCGAAATGAATTCAAAGATATCACGCTTCATACCAAGCCACCAATAAAGCTGTTTCAGATCGTTATACATTTTCGTACTTCCCGGATGTACACATAAACGACTGCTATGTGCTTCGTTCAAAATCATCTGAATCAACTCTAAATTTCTCGGAACACATATTCGGCATCTGAATCTTAAACAATCATTAGCATCAACTTGAAACTCTGTATCAAAATTCAAATCACTTTGAGCCCGTTTTGCTAACAATTCATTATCAACTTTATGATCTTCACAAATCTACTATATAAATAACGGTCTCGTTTTCAATTCAGGTACAATCAAGCCATCATCAAATAGAGTCAACTGAGTATTCATTGCACGTAAAGCTAATAAAGATTTTTGGCTTAAAGCATCAACAACAACATTGGCTTTTCCTAGATGGTAGTCAATCACCAGCTCGTAATCCTTTAACAACTCTAACCATCTTCGCTGTTGTAGATTCAGATCTTTCTGAGTCATCAAATAGTTTAAGCTTTTGTGATCGGAATAAACGTGACATTTCTCACCGAACAGATAGTGGCGCCAAATCTTCAATGCAAACACAATAGCTGCCAATTCCAGATCGTGTGTTGGATAGTTCTTTTCATGTGACTTCAATTGTCTCGAGGCATAAGCTATAACTTTGCCTTCCTGCATCAAAACACAGCCTAGACTGTTCAATGATGCATCACTATAAATGACAAATTCTTTACTCGACTCTAGTTGAACTAGCACTGGAGCTTCAATCAACAAAACTTTCAACTGATCAAAACTTTTCTAGCACTTTTCTATCCACTCGAACTTAACATCTTTCTGAAGTAGTCTCGTCATTAGTGTTGCAATCATAGATAAACCCTTTACGAACCATCTGTAATAACCAGTGAGTCCCAAAAAAACTTCGGACTTCAGATACATTTCTTGGGGGCTTCCAATCCATAATCGCAGAAATCTTGCTCAGATCAACTCGGATACTCGATGCTGACACAATATGTCCTAGAAAACCAACTTCACGCAACCAAAATTCATATTTACTAAACTTTGCAAACAACTGCTTATCATGTAAAGTATGTAGCATATTCTCAGATGTTCAGCATGCTTGGATTCATCACGAGAGTAAATCAATATGTCATCTATAAATACAACTACAAATCAATCCAAATACTGTCTAAAGATTCAATTCATTAAGTCCATAAAAATAGCTGGTGCATTCGTTAGTCCGAAAGGCATAACTAAAAACTCATAATGTCCGTACCTTGTTCAAAAAGTAATTTTCGGCACATCAGAGTTTTATCTCTCAACTGATAGTAACATGATCTTAAACCTATCTTTGAAAACACTGTAGCCCTTTTCAACTGATCTAACAAATCATCAATTCGCGATAGTCGATACTTGTTCTTGATCGTCACTTTATTGAGCTGTCGATAATCGATGCACATTCTCATAGTTCAATCTTTCTTTTTTCACAAACAAAACCGGTGCACCCCAAGGAGAATAACTCGGTCGTGTGAAGCCTCTATCTGTTAACTCTTGCACCTGAGCTTTCAACTCTTTTAATTCAGTCGGTGCCATCCTGTACAGAGCTACCGTTATCAGAGCTGTTCCAGGTACTAACTCAATACCAAATTCAACTTCTCGAATCGGTGGTAAACCCGATAACTCTTCAAGAAATACATTTGGATACTCACAAACAACTGGCACTAATTCAATCTTGTTTTCAGTCACTTTCGTATCAAGTACATAAGCAAAATAAGCTTTGCAACCCTTTCTTACATATTTCAGAGCTAACATCGATGAAATCACTGCCAGCAATCCATTCAAATCATTTGACTCAATTTGAATAATCTCATTATTCTGACATCTCAAATCAATTGCCTTTCATTTGCAATTCACAATAGCATCATGCAACGTTAGCTAATCCATACCTAGGATTATATTAAACTCATCAAATGGTAACAGTATCAAATCGGCCAGAAAGCAATTATCCCGAATTATCATTGGACAGTTCTTACACATTTTATCAACCAACACACACTTGCCTAAAGGGTTTGATACTCTAATTACAAATTCAGTAGACTCTACAGGCAAAGTCTTACTGGATACTAAATTCACACATATATATGAATGAGTTGATCATGGATCTATCAATGCAACAACTTTAGTATCATATAGAGTAAAAATACAAGTTATAACATCTGGCGATGACGCTTCTTCGTGAGCGCGAATAGCATAGGCTCAGGCAGGTGCTCTAGCATCATATCTTGCAATAGTATCTTGTGTCACACCTCTACCACCACTCACATTTCTCGTGTTTCTAGGTGGTCTACCTCTAGCTATAGTGTTACTCGGCCTCGTCTTCTGAACCTCCTTTTTTTCCATCAACTCTGGACAGTCTCGCATAAAATAATCCAACGATCCACATTTGAAACAAGCTTTATTTATTATGTTCCAGCATTCTCCAAAATGTCGTTGTTCACAGTGCTAACATTCAGGTTTATTGTCTCTCACACTACCAACACTAGCTACTGATCTAGCTTGAGCTTTAGAACCAGAGTGTTGTTTAACATGATCGTTTTTTTAATATCACATTGAAACATTCGGACGATTATACGAATCTTTAAATTTCTTTGATGAAGACTAAAACGGCTTATTCATCAATCTGCTTTCCTCTTTTTTTTGCTGAGATCTTCAGCTTTACAAGCTCTTTCAACTAAAACAACGAATTCTTTAATTTCCAGAATTCCAACTAATAGCTTTATATTTTCATTCAATCCATCAACGAACCGCTTACACATAATCTCTTCGGTAGAAACATATTCCCGAGTATATTTACTCAATCGTACAAATTCTTTTTCGTACTCGGTCACTGTCATTCGGCCTTGTTTCAACTTTAGAAACTCTTTATGTTTTTGATTGAGAAATCTTTGACTTATGTACTTCTTTCGGAATTTGGATTGAAAGAACTCCCAGGTGACTTATTCACTAGGAACCACCGATGTCAATGTTTTCCACCAGTGATATGCATTATCTCTGAGTAAAGATACCACACACTTGATACATTTTTTTAGAGTACAGGATAATTCATCGAATACTCTGATAGTGTTCTCGAGCCAAAACTCAACTCTCTCAGCATCATTATCAACTATTTCCCAGAATTTCTCAGCCCCGTATTTTCGAATCTTATCAACAGGTGGCTTACTTAATCGGATTGAATCTATCACTTGTGACACAACTAGAACTTGTTAAGGAATAGGTGGGGGTGGAGGTTGTTGAGCAGCCAATTCATTCATACAAATTCCGTGAACCACTCAGTCATCATTTGGAAGAAGGCTTGTTTAGCCTCTCCTCCATAACTATTAGAAATAGGCCTAAAATCGGCCGGCATTGCCCCTTGAGCGGGAGCAGGCGTATTGCTTTCCACATCATCAGCTATGGCTCCTTCAAGATCCATTTGTTATATAAAAACACATTTTAACATCAGGAATCATCACACCATCGCAATTTATATATATGGCATGTATAGCTAGACTCTCACACGCTACATTAGTCCTAGAAGCGACTAAACCGTAGCTCTGATACCAATTAAATGTAACACCCTTAACCTATATCTGACACCAGAATAAGGTTACGAGGCATTACCAAATAGCACATCCCATTCACATACATTTATACATTCATTATTAAAAACCATTCACAAAAAGTTTACATCGTCCCTTATAAGGTTCTACGAGACCTTAAAACATGCTGCAAAGTGGTTCGAGACTAAACCGATAATATTAACAAACTTTAAGAAACCTAGAAAATTTTCGTTAATTACAGGGTCACACGCCTGTGTGAACAGGCCGTGTGCCTCACATGGTTACTAGACATGCCATTGTCATAAACCATGTGAAAACAGGGCATACATACTGACTTGCACCACACGGCCGGAGACACGCCCGTGTGCCTTCTCCGTGGGAAAAATGGAGAGGTTACTGACTTGGGTCACACGGCCAACCACACGCCTGTGTGTCTAGCCTGTGCTCGAGACTGACTTAAATTCGTAGGACTGCCTTAGAGGACACACGGCCGTATAACATAGGTGTCACACACGACCGAAACACACGCCCGTGTCTCCGTCCGTGTAGGCAAAAATAGGCCATTTGAAAAGCCAATATGCCACCCTACAATCATGCACATAAATCAACCTATTTGGTACCATTTCAAGCCATTTATAAGCAACCAAAACCCACCAAAACATACACATAACATACCATATATAATCAACCATTTCAACTAATCATTTCCATATTCAAATTATACCAAATCATTATGTCAAAATCATCACAACTTGTATATATTCCCTATTCACTAATTCATCATAATATCATCTATTTCATAACACAAAACTCATCATGTCATCATCTCAAACCAAACCAATTCATAAAGCATTATATACATCACATATAACACTTACCAAACACTTAATTCAAGCCAACTTAAATGGTTATACATACTACATTTACAAGCCAAATCTCATGGCTAATATCAAGACTCAAAACATACCAAAATAACACTAGCCTATACATGCCATATACCATATATACAAGCTTCAAAAGTACCAACAAATGATCGATAGTGTGACGATGCTCCTGACGATCCCCGAGTCCAAGCTAGCTTTGATTATCTATAAAACATAGACAAATAACACACAGTAAGCTTCATAGCTTAGTAAGTTCGTAGTTAAGCAATTCAATTCATCAAATAAATATAACTCAATCTTATACACATTACCAAAACAACATCTCATTAACACAAACCTTCCTATCATGTCTCAAAACATGATTCATTAACATCTCATTGATCTTTCTCAACGCTATGCTCAAATAGGTTCCGTAGGTGCCTGTAACACCTCGTACTAATCTCTTCCTTAAACAAGTCATTCTTTTATCCGTTGAACCATTAGGGATAGAAATCAGTCACTCACGAATCATAATCGATAAGTACCTATACTATGGTCCGTAGCCAAATCAAGTTAACTTATCCCGGAGTACCTATACCATAGCTCGTAGCCAAATCAAGGTAACTCTTCTCAAAATACCTATATCATGGCCCGTAGCCAAATCAAGGTATTATTCGCTCCCGAAGTGCCGATATCATGGCCTGAAGCCAATGCATTAACTTAATCACATTACATTATCATCATCACTGTACTTAAAGTTTAACCGAGAAGTTTCGTTTGTCGACTTCCTCGTTGAACACTTCCGTATAGTCTTATTCACAATTCAAACATTATCCGCAATCTCATAAACACATTTTATGCAATATCAAAGCATATAAACATTCATTTATAATGAAAAGAACACCTACGAACTTACTGCGGGTATGAAAACGGCGAAATGAATCAATTACTCAATTATCTTGCCTTTCCCTCGATCTAATTCTGGATTCCTCTTTTCTTGATCTATATGCATTCAAAATTAACTCATTCAATCATCTATTCTCTCAATTTCATCCAAAAACACTAATTGAAGCCAATTTGCACTTTGGCCTTAACTTTTCACATTTCTTACAAATTAGTCCCTGTTTCATAAATACACAAAATTCACAAAATTTAATATAGCCTACACTTAGCCAAATTTTCTATATCTCCCTAGAAGCCCATATTTTCCATTTATTTTACATTTCAACCCCTCAATTTACACTTTTCTCAATTTAATCCCTAATATGCATTTTTACTCAAAATCACTTTACAAAACATGTATATTCAACACCAAACTTTCATAATTCATAATCAGACATCCAAAAACACATGAATTCATCAATGGTAAATTTTAAAATCATCAACACTTTCAAAAATTGAGGCATGGGCTAGCTAGAACACTAAATAACGATCACAAAAACATAAAAATCATCAAAAACGAATCAAAACGCATACCTAATTGCATCAATTTACCTTAGCCGAATGAAAAACCTATTTTCTCTTCTTGTTCTTCAATTTTTGGTGCATGGAGATGGAAAATAATGTTTTAATTCACTTTGTTTTATTAATATTAACATAATTTAACAAATACCAATATTAACCTTTAATAAACCATTATAAAAACATCTGATATAAGGCCATTTATGTCCATCTTCACTATTAATGGTCTAATTAAAACATAAGGACCTTTCATTTAATAAGCCATAGCATTTACGCACTTTTAACTTATAGCATACAACTTTTGCATTTTATGCGATTTAGTCCCTTTCTCAAATTAACCACTTAAACAATAAAATTAGCTCACGAAATTTTCACACATACATACTCACATGCTATAAACACCGAAAATAATATTAAAATTATTTTTTTGACTCGAATTTGTGGTCTCGAAACCACTGTTCTGACTAAGGTCTAAACCGGTACATGTCATTTACATCAACTATAAAGTAAACTCTTCACTAACATTGTTTGAGCTGAATTTCGATTCTTTGGATGTTGCTGGAACTATCTACCGAATCTAACTACCTATACACGAAAAAATAGACAAATCGTACCCTGAGCAATTTTTATGCTCAGTGGTGTTACTATCATATAAATCATTATATAAGTATTGGACACAAATTAATTGATAGAAATAAACTAAAACATGATTAAAAATATCATTAATAACATCACAATAAAAGAAAATTCTAATATTAATAAACTTTAACATTTTGATATTGACAAATCGAATAAAAAAAATAAGCTTTTTAATTAAATTTAAAATCGCGAAATTAATTTAATTTGCACAATATAGAAATTCAAATAAATTCAAGTTTTGTTTTTGCTTTTCTTTCAATTTAAACCTCGTACTAAAGTTTAGACTCAGTACCAGATACACGAATCTACCACCCTGAGTTGTTCGACAATGATGACTATCAGAGTAGTCCACGACCCTCTGGGAATTGGGACTGGCCACAACCCTTTGAGAATTAGGGCTAACAATAATAACAACCGACTGACTTGGCCTTTTCTACCTCAACCCTCTGGGAATTGGGGAGATCTAAATTCTCTGATATAAAGACTCTATGGCATGCCCACTATATCTGATTTAGTCTAACTTAGTGAAATAGGGTAAAAACCAAATTTCCTGATCCATTTCAATTCCATTTTCATATAATTCTCATTTCAATTCCGTTTCATGTTCAAATCACATATAGTCTAATGTAAAATAGGCTTCCAATTATAAATATTTTCTTGCTCAATCATCTAAAATCGTAATACTCAAATCCAAATCATAACCATGAATTTGTTAATTTAATCTTATGAAAAACATAGTATTCATGTCAAAACATAATTTTATAAATACTAACTAAATTATTTAAGCTCATCCAAAACTTATAATAAAATAAAATAAAATAAAATAAATATAACTAGTCATATTAAATTAAATATTCTAAAGCTTTATGTAATGAAAATAAGATATTAGCACAAACTGAAGTTTTAATCACTTTACTCCTTTTCTTCGCCTTTCTCATTCAAGATGTACTGAAACACCCCTAACCCATATTCGTCATCGAAACAGGGTGACGGAGCATTGTCAGAGTTTACAGATTTAAAAATAGTTTACACATATCATTTACTATTCATAACCGAAATCAAACATATTCAATCATAATGTCCCTTGAATGGGCCATTGAGACCCAATTTATGCTTTAAAAATAAGTCGGGACTAAATCGAGAACTCAAAGAATTTTTTGCAAAGTCTCAAAATTTTTCTTAAGTGCAAGGGACACACGCCCGTGTGGTTAGGCCGTGTGAGCGCCCATGTCCCAGGCCGTGTGGACATTCGATGTGAGGCACACGGCCGTGTCCATGCCAGTGTAACTCTCTAACTTAGGTCACACGGCCAGCCACACGCCCGTGTGCTAGGCCGTGTGGACAATTTAATTTTCAACAATTAGGTGCAGGGGCCACACGGCCAAGTCACACGCCCATGTGCCAGGCCGTGTGGACAATTTAATTTTCAAAAATTAGGTACAGGGGTCATAAAACCAAGTCACACCCCCATATGCTAGGTTGTGTGACACACACGGCCGAGACACACGCCCGTGTCTCTACTTGTGTGAGCAATTTGAAGCATTCTGTTTCTCAAAGTTTTAAGTTGTAGGGGACACACAGCCAAACCACGCGCCCATACGCATGGCCATGTGTCACACACAGCTGAGGCACACACCCGTGTCTCTACCTGTGTGGACAAAATAAAGCCATTTGCAAGCCTTATTTCTCACCCAAATTTGCCTTGCACCTACATTAACATTTTAACACATTCCCAAACCAATTCAAAACATTTAAATCAAGCCAAAACCAATTCTTATGCATGACATATCATCACATATTTTCAAGTGTCCAACTTACCAAATTGGTCAAATATTCATTTAAGCATATTTATACCTAATATGTATATCAATTCAAGCACACAACACATATCAACATAATATGGTCTTATACACATATACATCAAAACATAACATCACTAGTCATTCCAATGGCTAATTACAACCAAATATTAATATGTCATCATTTGGTCAATTAACCTATCCATGTCATTTTGTCAAGGGAAATTTTACTAATTATACCAAAATGAGCTGAAGGATAGTGTGATCTTGCTCCGACCAGCTTCCAACCTTTACGAGCTTCTGAGTACTATAAAACAGAGAAAATAAAACAAAGTAAGCATGTTATGCTTAATAAGTTTGTATAACGAAAAATCAACATACCAATTATTTATGTTTAAGATAATCATACAAAATTTATCCAAATAAATTTGGCAATTTGCCTAAACACACATAATCTCAAAAAAATTGTTAGTCAGATATTACATATAAATATCAAGAATCAAGGATGAGCTCATCGTGTAATAACTTTCATAAACATATACTTTTCATATCATATTTCCATATAACATGTGCATTTCTATAACAAATCATCTTAAGTTCAGTTTAACCATGTTAGAACTTTACTCATTAAATTTATTTGAAATATCGATGGATACACATGTAGTACACTCGAAGTGTACAAAACTGTAATCCGTCAACTCATATTCAGGGGTGCCCATTAAGGCATATAATCAGGAAGCACTCTCTCGAGCCATATAACAGAATGCTCATGTGAGCCATGTAACAGGAAGCTTATCCGGGTTATAACAGAAAACTCATAAGAGTTTAAAATAAGAAGCTCATTGAGCTTAACAGGTAACTCCAAAAAGTTAGAGAGCTCCGAATAGCCATATAACAAGAAGTTCAAGTGAGTCATATTACGAAGCTCACAAAGAGCCTATATCAGAACGCTCATAAAGAGTTGCGATATGTCCGCATTATATGTAGGATCCATACTGATCATATAACAGGATGCTCACAAAGAGTTGCGGTATGGCTGCAATACATACAAGGTCAATACCGATCGGGATGCTTGTAGGAACCATGTAACGGGAAGCTTGTGAGAGCTTATAACAGGATGCTCATAAGAGCTATGGTGTGTTTGCAACATATGCAGGACCACAACCAATAAGGGAAATCCTGTATCCATGGAATTTTATTTATTCAAATGGGATTTAACATTTATCGAGTATTATCAAATATGTAACTGATTTTCATACATAAGAGATTTATACAATTCACATATATACAACATTCAATTTAAACATATTAATATACATAATTTAGTTACACGAACTTACCTCAATAATTGTTCGTGTTCGTAGGCTACTAATCTGATACTTTTTGTTTTCCTCGATCCAATTCTGAACTCGGTCTATCCGGATCTATATGAGTAAATTTAACTCATTTTAATACAATTCATATTCAATTTCATCCAATTCACATCCTAGGAAAAATTATCATTTTGCCCCTATACTTTTAATAAATGACGATTTCGTCCTTAGGTTCGGAAAATGAAATTCATGCAATTTAATCCTTATTCCAAGCCTAATAAAATTTTTATATAACAATAACAATCCATGTATTTCACAAAAATCAGAAATTTTCCATAAATTTTACATCTTTTCAATTTAGTCCCTAAATCACAATTCCATGAAAATTTCTTTACAAAAGTTGTTTATCTATCAACAATCTTTCATTTTCTACCATAAATTTCAAAATTTCAGCATACTCATCCATGAAAAAAGTTTTATACTTTGATAAATTTACAAATTGATCCCCAAAATAGATAGATTAGGTTATTACGATCTCAGAAATATAAAAATTACTAAAAACATGACAAGAATTCATACCTAATTGAGCTAAAACAACTTACTTGAACTCACTTTCTCTTAGCTAGGATTTCCATGTATTTTAATTTGGGGAAGATGATGAAATAAGATGATATTAGCTTATTTCCATCTTTAATTAATTCAGTTTTCAATTTAGTCCTTTTCTTTTTCTAATTTCCCATGGATGAATCATCATAAATATCTACTAACTCCATTTAATGGTCTAATTCCATATAAGGACCTCAAATTTTGAATTTCATAGCTATTTGATCCTTCTAGCTACGAGAATTCAACTTTTGCATTTCATGCAATTTGGTCCTTTCTATAATTAAACATGAAATCGGTAAAATTTTCTTATCAAATTTTGCATACATCATTCCTATCACAATGCAGGCCATAAAATAATATTAAAATAATTTTTCTTTCTAACTCGAATTTGTGGTCCCAAAACCACTGTTCTAATTTCACTAAAAACAGGCTGTTACATGTTCGCTTTGTTTTTAGTTACAATAGGAGCAATTCAATACGAAATAACATCATTTATCCATTCTAAAACTAAAACTAATAAAAACAAGCTTAAATGTGCATGATTATTCATATTGACAACTTAAGTTTTCTAGTCCGAAATTCGCATATCTTTCGACTCGATTATCCGTTTTCAATTTCGTCTTCACCAGAGTACTCACTACTTCACAAGCTATTATTTAGCACCAATATTACACAAAGTGGTCAATGTTCTCTACTTCCCCTTTAATATGGCCAAATATTCCAAATAAACTTTTCATCCCTTTTTATTTCTTTTTCACACTTCCAACAAGCTAGAATTCATGTTCTAATAATTTCCTATCCAAAAATATGTCTATTTCACTTAAGTTTTCTAAGCTTCCGTCAATGTCCTTTAATGGCAACTTTCAAAATACTTGATAAAATAAAAAATTATTGTTATGTATATATATATGTAAAGCAAGCTTTAATTATTCAAAATCTTAAAAGATTTTGAAGAAAAACCATACCTTACACTTGAATTTGAAGGAAAATGATGGAAGAAAATTCCCCCGCCCTTTGTTTGATGTGAAAAAGAAAGAAGATGAGAAAGACGTTATCTTTCTCTCTCTTTTTTCTCTTTTATATATATTATAATATTAATTAATAAAATATTATTACTTAATAATAAAAAAATCATTTAAAAACCATCATAAAACCATTGATTTTTTTAAGTAATGGAAAAATTATCATTAAGTCCTTTCTATCAAAATAAAATAGGATAATTGCACTTTAGTCTCTATACTTTTCGAACTTATACAATTTAATCCCTGAACTCGATACTGAATTTTTAACTTAACCACATACTCCTACTAATAATCCTCTGTGTTTTCATGTTTAACAGTTTTCTCTAAAAACAATCACAATTTCTTATACTATTATTTATTTATAGATCAGTTATTCAAGTACTTCTACCATAAATATTTTTCTTCTCTTTTTTTTTTTTTTAAGTGGGGATTTTATATATAACTTACATTAGGATGATTCTTAAAAACTAAGGATTTTAGGCGCCAACAAAATTTCACCTCATCTTCAAATTTTAAAGACATGAAATTATTATACACTTATCTATACAGAAATTATTTTATAAACCTTCCCACCACATTATTCATGGTCCCTTTTTAATTATTTAATAACATTTCAACAATTTTTTCCAAATCATTGATACATAATTTTAGTAATTTTTTTACCTTAAATCCCAAACCTTAAACCTTAAACCCTAAATTCAAAACCTCAAACCTAAACTCCAAACTCATAACCCCAAATCCAAACCCTAAACCCCAAACTCAGAACCCGTAATCTCAAAGCCTTGAACCTTGAACTATAATCCCGAATTCATAACCACAAACCCAAAACCTAAACTCGAAACTTGAACTTTAAATTCTGAACCCAAATCCTGAACCACGGGGTTCAAGGTAAAATAATTATCAAAATTATGTGTCAATGACATGAAAAAAATTATACAGAATTTTTTTTTTAAAATTGGTTGCACAAAAATAAAAAAAATATTAACTTATGGAAAAAAATGATTAAAATTTGTAAAAGAAGAAAAATGTTTGTTTATAATTTAAAAAAGTAATTTATTTAAAATTAAATTAAGTTGGAGAAGATCTTAAATATAGATGAGTGTATAACAATATTTTATTATCTTTTAAAATTTAATGATTTGACACTATTTTATTAATGCCTAAAAACTATATTTTTTAGGATAATCCTAATATAATTTATTTCCAAATTGGAAAGATCGAAACAATCCATTCTTCTAGCAATGTGACACTCTCCCCCTTCCCTTCATCTCTTTATATAAAAAGGCGAGTATTTGGTATATTAATAGTGTATTTTTTTATTCTACAATTAGTCTTAAAAAATTGACATTTATTTTTTTAATATTATATTATACCCTTATAAGACACTTATCAACTCCTAACCCTATTTGTAAAGTCTAAAAATTTCATTGATAATATACCAAAATTTTCATATATATAATATAAAAATAAAAACTAAAAAGGAATGGATGTAATGAACCGCCCCTCTACTATTCGCCTAATTATATATTTTATTATTATAATAATAAGATAAATTAATAAAAATCCTTAAATTAAAAGAAATAAGCTTAAAAATACAAAAAAAAAAGTCTTAATAGAAATAAAAATAATCTTAAAATTTTTGTTTTGTGCATTAACTCGAAATCTAATGTCAAATCTTCGTATAACATATCTATTCGTTTCTTAACACATTGAATAATAATTATACTTACATAAAAAATATGATGGATTAAGATCTAAATTAAGTAAACTTCATCTCTAAAACTAGTTAAAATAAATAATAAAAATATGTCAAGCATTATCAAGAACTAAAATAAAGTTGATAGGATGTTGAATATGTAAATGATTTTTTTATGTACATGTTTTGACATGTATGTGAATATGTATAACATTTTTATTTTTATTTTATGTCATGTTTTAATTATTATTTTTCGTGTTGTATTGAACTGCATTGTATTTCAATTCAGTTCAATTATATTTTACATAATTTATCATAATGATTTGTTTTTAATAAAATCGTTTACGTAAGATATTAAAATGTTAAAAAGTTTTAATTGAATTAAAGTATCATATATATATATATATATATATCTATTACGTTTCATTGAGATAAATCTTTTCAATATTTGTGATTGACATTATCAACAACATCAGTTCATGGTGCATCTAAAAGATTAGATATGCACATCCATTTTATAGCTCGATTTATGTTTCATACTTGACCGGCTTACAAATCTTATTTGTTTATTTTTAAGGAATAATATTTGATGTACCAAATCTCATGCACCATCATTGACTAATAATATGACTTACCATCATTAAATAAAATAAAAATTATGGAGGACTTATAAATAAACACTAATAATTTTATTTAAACATAATTAGATACCAATTAATTATAACTATTACAAATAAATATCAATAATTCTCATATTTAAGGTTTAAGATCTCCAATTTAGGATTTAGGCTCTTGTGTTTATGATTTTAGTATTCATTTAAAATTAATGATTATATTATATTATATTTAAATAAATTTATTAATATTTATTTGTAAATTCTCCACTATTTTTTTTTATGTTATATTCAGTCACAATGTATCATGTTATTGTTTAAATAATTCATATTCACTTGCTTGATCAACCTATTTAAAATTTGTACTTAATTCTACACAATTATTATGAATTTAATTTTATAGTTAAAAAATTAATTTAATAAAATTAACTTAAAATATTAAATAAATTATAAATATATATATATATTGAAAATTCCCTGGGTAAGCGGGGTGGAAATGCTAATATAATTAAAAGTCATATTATAATACTAGTTTTTTTTTCCGAGTGGGATGCATACGTTAAATAGATATATTTTTAAATTATTATGATAGAAAATATAAATAGATTAAAAAAATACAACATATATTGTATGTCCAAAAATTTATGATCAGATTTTTATATAACTAATTATATATTTAATATATTATTTACCTAATTTCATATTTTCATATTCTTGGAAAAGAGTGACATATATTAATTAATTTTTTTATGAAATAATATATAAAATATTTAATAACCAAAAATATAAAGCTTGGTTTAGAAAGTAATAATCGAAAATATGCAAATAATTTGAATGGATTACATTGCAAATTATATATAATTTGAGGATATTATTTGCTGTATAACACAATTACATAAAGATATTAGTTTAAATACTGTTTTAAAATAAACAAAATGACATTTATACTACTATATATAAAAGGCCTTCCTTTTTTGACACCTGCCTTGTCTTTTTTTTACATTCTTAACAATGGTTAATTTTCAATTTTGGTCCCTCTACTTTTTGACACATGGCTTGCTCTTTTTTTCTTTTTTTTTCTTTTTTACATTTTTAACAACAATGATTAAATTTCAATTTTGATTTCTCTATTTTTAATTATATAAAAATATTCAATTTTCAATTTTGGTCACTATATTACATTAAAATTTGAGATTTGATTTGTATGCTGAAATTTGTTTGACATAATTTAGTATTTCAACATTTATAATGTCATTAGTTAGCCTAAATATTTTATTCTAATTAAAATACTTACCTAAATTTAAAGAACTGTTAACATCATTAAATTTTTTTGTTAAACTCTAGTCCATTATAATATCATTTTTTGTGATATGATTATCGAGTGAGTACTTTTTTAAAAAAAATTAGAATGTCACACCAACAAATTTAAAAGAAGAATTTTAATGCTGTTAACAATTGAACTTAAATTTTTATATTCAAAAAATAGAGGAATCGGATTCTTAAAAATAAAAAATCGGGGATTAAATTCCAAATATACTGAGAGTACAGAAACTTAGAGCATATATGTAACATCTAAAATTTAACTATTTAATCCAAAAATAATTAACCCAATACGAAGCGTGAGTCGAAAACCATAATAGATATACATTAAAAGTAGATTTATTTAAAACTATTAAATATATTTATATTTAAAAGTATTTTATAAATATAGAAGCATTTTAGTTAATTTTGTTATGAGGTTTACATTATGAGTGTGAAACTATTTTAAATGTATAATTAAAAAAAATATTTATTTGGTAAGAGGAAAGATATGATTTTGTTGTTAAAGAAATATTAAATAAAAATAATGTAGATATGTTGAATATGTAAATTAAAATATTGAACTAAAGTTTTTTATATATATCATCATTAAATATGTTTATTAATTTAATATAAATATCTTTCATATTTAATTAAATTAATGTGATTATCTTTTGTACTTACATTATTATAATTCATACATGTTATTTTATCTTTTATATTATAATTTAGTTATAACTTTCTATACTATTTTCAATTTTTTTATTTATAAAATATAATTAATTTTAAATATTACTTACATTAAATCTGTTATATATATATTATTTTATAAAAAAAAAATAAATGCATTTATTCACCTACAACGTAGAGGAGAAAGAAATCTAATAGCAAAGATGAGATGAGGAATAAAAGCATTTTAAAGTAGGAGATTTGATACTTACGGAAAATTGACCCACTGCTGACATGATCTAACAAAACAATCATGGCAGTAGTGAACAAAGGTTAAACACATTTGATGCAAAATGCAAGTTGTTTGTAGAGCAATAAAAAAATTGATGTAAGTGGTGCGAAGTTCCCATACAATCTTACCTTATATTCCTTGTTTATAGACTGTACTTCAATCTTAACGTGCCTTGCCTGCCAATGTTGCTTGCTTCTTGTTTTAGCCTAAACAGCCTTTGGGTATCTACAGTCCCTAAACGGCAAGTTTCTTTTTCTATTGAAATATTTTTGATATTCATGAGTTGACAAATAAAAAAAAAGTCATTAATCACAATTTAAATTTATATTAATTTTGTAATTAAATAACTGCAAATTTATAATAAAAAGGAATTACTTTGTGACCCCATGCTTTCATTCAAATTTTATTTTATGTAATTCCTATTTACTTAATTCCTCAATTTCATAAATTTAAGTAAATTCAATAATTTATTTGATATAAGTTAATAAAAAGATATAAACAATATTGTTGACTAGTATGATAAAACATAAAATTGGTTTAAATCTAATTATTTAATTTAAGTTTAGATGGCTATGTATGAAAAAACTTTCAACTCCTACAATGTCATCAACAACAAAAAGCCGACAATGATTGAAATCCATTTCAGAACGATAACCAAAAGAAACCCCAGCAAGGTAGCATTGCAGCAGATAATAATAATACATGATTCCATCCTACGGAACTTCATAAAAACCATATACCATCATTTTCAACTTCTTTTCATGTCCTTATCTTCCTATTCCCTACCCCCAATTCCCATTATATATATATATATATATATGCACATATAAATGCCAAATTAACTAATCAAATTCTATGCTATGGGTTGCAATTGCAAAAAGATTGATGTAGCAGACGGGACGAGAAGTAGAAGCTTTCGCTACGAAGATTACAATAATCGAAGAGCGTTTCTGCGGAGCTATCCTCTTCAATGGGGTGAAGACGAAGATGAGCAAGAAAGAGTTACGTCAACCAAAGAAAGCAGTACTAGGAAAAAGCCTATAAAGAAGTTCATGCAATCTGTATATCATTGGAGTGGGGAAAAGGTTGTGGTTTTGAGGAGATTCAAGGATAAGCTTGCTGTTTATGTTGTTGCCTGTCTTCCAATCCGCTTTAAGTCACCTCTGTTGCCCTAATTTCTGTTTGATTCTTCTAAATTTCCCTTCTTATCTTTATTCTAAATTCCAGGTTTTGATATCATGCACATCATAGGCATATGTATGGTATAGGTATTACTCTAAACCCAGGGTTTAACTCAATTAGTTCGTATACCCATTCTGAAAGTTCAAACCACACCATTTGCAATCATTAAATGAACTGAAATCGCAAAATCAGCAACACAAGGAGTCTCAGTAAAACAACTGGGAGATGATGAAAAGGAAGACAAGAAGGTTTAACTATATAAACGAAAAGAATCAAATTAGGCAATTGGAGTAATCCATTCACCATAAATTGTAGGCACACCGCAGGTAATGTTAGATCACAATGCAAAATGCTAACTGAAAAATCATCAATAAAGAACAATCAGCCAAAGAATGCTAGGGTGCTTTTGAAATAAGTTTTTTACATAGTTCTTCCAACAGTGTTAACAAAACTCTTTTCATCATCCAAACACTTTTAAACATGTTAAATTTCAACAAGAGACACAATGGCTCACACGGCAAAGATTGGATCCCTCCTCCGAACAGTAGAGGGTGTGCTCCTTGTTCAGAAAAATATTATTGAGACACCCATTGTGAAGCATCCTACAGCCACCCAGGGACTTAACCGTTCACCTGATTCAAGAAATATACTAGTTAGTCCCACAAATTGTAATGCATTGCTAATGAAAGGGTAACATCGAATGAGTTTCAGATTTTTTTTTCGCAACCTACATTCCAAAATGGTTCAACTAAAGTTCCACATCATTGGGATCCACTCTAATTCAATCCCAAATACATGCCTAATTTTCTACAAGAAATAACCTTTCAAATGAAAAGGAGTCCAGGACACAAACTACTAAAAGAACCTTTTAATGAAGCAATAATACCAGTTAGCAAATGTAGAGTATACATTTATTTATGGCAAGAATTATGAGCTACAAATGAAATATTTGGCACACATAAATATTTAAATTAACATGCCCATCTGCATATATATGGTCTTGAACTTAAACGGCAGGTTGCAAATGCAACTCTACTACACAAATAGCTCAAGAGACAACTTATCTCGTTATGGATTTCCGACAAACAAAAACTGATATTGTATAACAATCATAGTTCATTCACAACCAATTAAAGCAGTAAACTCACAAGTCAAAGGCTTTTAAGTTGGTATAAACAACAAACAGAACAATTCAGGTGCTTCTTCATGCCAATTATTGCAAAAAAGGATAGAGCATCAATACAAATAATTGTTCTTATGTGAAAATAACTGCCTAAACGACTGCTGTTCAACTTTATCATTATTGTCATCCCTTTCCATCCCAGTCAAAATATCATTACCATCCTATTCTAATTCACGACTTTATGAGATTTTAATTCTAAAACAAAGCACAAGTTCTCTATACAATATGATTATTTAAAAATAATATAGCCAAATTTTTGTCTTCCACTTTTAGTCTCATTTCCAGAATCATTTTGGAATCATAGATAATTATCATCCTGCATTTTTGAGCCAATCACTGTCATATTTATTATCAACTAATTTAAAGGCTTCATACACGATAAACATTATATGTCCACATAAGATTCAGAACAGGGGGACACTACATGACTATTCCAAATTCTCAATGCAACCAGAAAGAAGTAAACCAAGCAGAAAAGGAGACCCACCTATTCTGGCTGCCTTCCAAAAGAAACCACGGAACCTGTCAAACAAGCATATTACACCAAATTAGCTCCAATTCTCAACACTTCCTACCAATAATTTCTGATTCCAAAGTAGAAGCTATAAATACTAGAAACAAAAATGTTAATATAACCAATTGAGATACCAAAGAGAAAAGACAAAGAGGGCCAAGATTAACTGGAGTTATGCAACTTTAATTAATCTAAGCTCTTCATATAGAAAGAAATCAAGAAGTTGAAGTTATCTAAGAAGATGCACATGATCAGAAAAAAGAGATAAAAGCCAAAAAAATTTCTTGTTACGATTGAGAACTCTACTTCAAACTTCACCAATGCTAAACTTACAACTATATCATTGCGACTATATTTGTTGCCTTGCTAGTTGCCACCCAAAACAGTCCATTTAATTTGCAAAATTGCATCAAACAAAATCAAGACATAAGCCAATAAATTTGAATTGCTCAAAGATGAAAGAAGGCAAAAATCAAAACCAGCCTAGTTAGAAATCATCTGTTTTCCTTCTCTTTCTCTTTTAATTTCTTTTTTGCAATGGATGGAATATAAAATAGAGGAAATCTAGCTCCACAAACATTTGGTTACAACATCAACTACCCCAACATCCCCCATCTCAATAATTTTCAGTTCAACGTAGCTATTCCAAATTACAAATCTAACTCATCTATACGAACACCGCAAAACTAACCTAATCACATACAACTTGATTATAGTAGCAATCGCCCCAACATCCCCCATCTCAAAAGTTTCCAGCTCAAAGGCAGTCTTTCCAAATTAAAAAGCTAAAACAACTACAAAAGCACTAAAAAACTAACTGCATGACTTGCAGACATTTAACAATTAAGCCAAGGCACAAAATCTAGCATTCAATTGCCAAAATCAGTTCTGATTAAAATGAAAATACAAGCTTAAATCAACTACAAATATAGTAATGAGAACTATTCAACAATAAACGAATAAAATAAATAGAAGAAAATTAGAAAGAGAGCGAGAGGATATACCCAGTTCTCTGTTCAAGGATAGCTGGAAATTGCATCTTCAAGTAAGTGCAGGTGCAGATTCCCAATAGCACTACCGTTAAGAATGAATGGAAATTGAAGAGTGCCGACTGAAAGCGCACATCAGAAAATTAATTTTTAACTTTTTACTGATTTCGGAAAATTAAAAGAAGAAGAAAGCGATTTCAACAAATTCGGAAAAATAGAAAGTTAGGGTTTTTCTTACCATGGTTTCGGGATCTTTCTTTTATTGATTGATTATCCACTTCAAATGCCCAGTAGCAAAAAGAAGGTAAAATTTAAAAAATAAAAGAAAAAAGAAAAAAAAAAGGGCTTTGGATCAAAAATCAAAATGAATTTTTTATTGAAAGGCAATGAGGTACCAAATTTCCAGCTAGTGAGGATTCGGGAGTTTTTTTGGAATTATAAATTAGGGCAGCGAGAAAAAAAAAAGGAAAGCAAAACAAGAACTACTTCATTAACGAATCACGCTGCGCCACGTCAAAACTCCACATGTCATTACTGTTATAATAATTAAACATTTTAACCATCTTTGGCATTCCACATCATGTCCACGTAAGTAATCCTTGTTGGAAAATAGTTTCTATGTAATTATATAATATTTTTAATACACTTGAGGGTAAAAATAAGTACAATAAAATGGATTAAAAATATTATATAATTACATGGAAACTATTTTTCTAACAAGGATTACTTATGGACATAATGTGGAGTGCTGTTATTAAGGGTGAGTATTCGATTGAGTCGAGTTGAATCGAGTCAAAATTTTCTGAGTTAGTTGAGTTGACAATACCTATTTTAGCAATTAAACTCAATTTAAATTTTTTTCGAATCGAGTCAAAAAATTTTGAGTCAAGTTAACGAATCCTATTATTTATACTTAATATTGCATTTAGATGGACCGATTATTTAACTAGTAGACGAAGTACAAGAATATTTAACTACATGAACAATATAATGATTTAGTCTTTTAACTTAATGGGTAAACATTTATCAAAACGGTATAGTTTTTCCTTTTAACTTAATTATTTTGAATTTCAACTTTTAAAAAATTAAATATTTATCAAAACAGCATAGTTTTGTCTTTTTTTATTCGGATTTTCAGATAATTCGAATTGTGTAATTCATATTTGATTTAAACCGAAAAACTTAATTATTTATTCGAGTTTATCCGAATAACTTGATTAACTCAAATAACTCAAACTACTTAATTCAAAATTTAATTTTTTTTATCGAATTTTTCGAATCGAATCGGATTTTGCTCACCCCTAGCTGCTACATCAGATGTCATTAGTGAATTAATAGTTGAGTAATTAAAATATTTAATTATGATAAAAATAATAATTTTTATTTAAGTGAACTAAATGGAAATATGAGTAACCAATTAAATAACTTACCCAAAGAGTAAACTATAGACCCACATATTATAAAACTGAAGGCGAAAAGATGACACTTTTTTCTTTTTACTTGAAGAAATAAACAAGCTTTATACATACCTACATCATAATATATCATAAGTTGTTGTAATTGCACATTAAAAATTTAAATAATTTATTTCTCATAAATTCTTGAGAGTTTGGGTAGAATTGTATGTACATTCATTTCATTTTGATTAAAATTTATTAGAAAAAATATATGGGATAAAAACTGTAACGTCTTAAATTCGGTCTAGAAGTTTAGACTGAATTTCAGAGGTTGCATTGATCACCAAAGTGATCGTAGGAAAATTTTACAAAACATGATATCTCAAATTCCATTACAAACATATTTATCTCTTTACGAACTGAGGACATTTACCCTTTTAGATTTCAATCAAAAAAATTAAAGTTAAGTTTAATTTATGAACAAAATAAGATTTATAAGAAAAATCAAAACAGAACCTGTACCACAGTTTTTACAAAACCTTACAGTTTGAAATCGAATTAAAAAAATAGAAAAGAAGAACTGTTAATTTATTTTTCACCGTGACTGTCTAAGACCTCCGCATACCAAGTCTAGCGTCAAAATTCAGAAATGCACCTACAAGGGAAACACTAAGAGGGCTGAGCTACACGAGCTCAGTGTGAGTTCAAAACGATTAACAACAGATTTGTAGAAGAGAACTCCAAATTGTATTTCATTGGCAAAACATACCTACAAGGGCATGCAGAAGTAGAAAAAAAACTCGGAACCAACGTTCCAGCACATGTAACAGTCAAGTACACTAACTCACACACAGAATACTCAACACAAGCTTTATTCAGACAGACAGAATACGGTCAAATAATCTTACACCCAGAACACTTTAACAGATGCATATGAATGCAGTCAAGATTTAAAAACTGACCGATTCAGCCAAAACACCTCTTCGTCCCCCGATCACACCCCAAAAGAGCTATTTAAGCTCATCCAACCAAACACACCACTAGGACTTCGAAGGTCCATCCAACCCTACACACCATGTATGTGGTCTAAGCCACTTAGATAATAGTACGCAAAATGGTTGGTGTATAAGTGGTACAGTGATTAGTATGCAGCAGAGTTGACGTACATACGGTACAATGAGGTAATCCGCTGTACAAATAAGTTGCAGTAAAACTGCCCGATCAGATCAGAATCAGTCTTCCTTCTCTTCACAGCCAACCCAAATATTTATTTATGCAAGTGTATGTATGCATACAATCCCACAGAAAAATTGAACACATCAACAGACAGTCAAACATGTGCACACACACCTGGCTAACCGGGTTCAAAAACAGTCATCTCACACCACAGTCACAAATAACACATAAGCAGAGCACATAGCCACAAATACAAAGTGTAACGCCCCAAAAATCCCAAAACCCAAAAATCCCAAAATCTCAAATTTTTTTCTTCTTTTTGTGCTTAGCAATTCAAGTTAAGTGTTAATTACGCGATGGTAGGTCTAGGTCAAGGGTTGAGTTTGAATCTAGGGGTAGAAGAAATTATAGTATAATTATTAAAGGAACCCTAATGGCAAGCAGTTGGGCGTTTAAATAAATATAGGGAAAAAGGGCATCAAAAAACCAAATAGAGGAGTGGCTAAGTGACACCACTTAGGGAGTAAGGAGGTGGCGTTAGTGGCTAGCAAGGAGATCCAAGGTTCGAATCCTAGCTTAGTATTTTTAGAAGTTTAATTTTGGCCTTCTAGAAGATTGGAAGTAGCGTGGAGATGGACTCCAAGGGGAGTATTTAGAAGAGAAAAGTTAAGAAATAGATTGGGGAGTTATCAGGGAGAAAAATAAAGAGATGAGAAAGGGGAAGTGATGGAGTCGAATGAGGAATTTAGCCATGAGAAATTCGGCTATAAGGGCTATAAATAGGTGTTGAATGCAAGGTTGCTAGGCTAATATCGAAATCTTTTTCACCTTATTACCGGAAACCCTTTTTCCCTTCAAGATCCAAAAAGCCGAAAACCCTTACTTCTTTCTTTCTTTTCTTGTGTCGATTGCCATTCTTCCTCTACTTCATTTCTTACTTTTCTTTCTTTTTCCTTGGAGCCGAATAACTCTCTTTTGCCATACAAAATCGCAAAGGGCGGAAACTTTCTTGGCCGAATACTCTTTGACCAAATCTAGTGTAAGTGTTTGCTCTTCCAATCAATTTTTGCTAAAGTATCAATTATTGTTCCTCACTTCTTCTAATCGATTTTGGGTAGGAATAGGTATCGAATCTCAATTTTGGATCCTTGCCGATTTGCTCTTCAGGTAAGGGACTTTGGTAAGCACTCTTAATCTTAGTTGGCTGAATAGTCAGAGTTAAGGTAAGGGGACTTGTGTTAGATACAAGTCACCTATTATTCTAGTTTCTAATAGTTAAAATTGATGCAGATCTAGGAGTTGATCATGGTTAGTGATTTAAGAAGGGGTTGTTATACTTATCGTGCAATGTAAGGTTAATGTGAGGTTTCAATTTTAGTAAAGATATGTATTAAGCATGTGGTTAATTGAAGGGTGATATCTTTTGAAGGTTGGTGACTAAGGGAAATCGCAGCACACTTGTTTATCAGGTGTGTACATACACTGCACACACAAGTAGATCGGCAAAAGCCGAAATGCTGAAAAGCCGAAAGTTTGGCTACGGTAGTCTTGCAAGTGCGCGAACACTCGTGAGGAGGAAACCAATAGGTTGTCTGAGGCCCATGGGAAATTCTATGGACTTGGGCTGTGAATTGACCAACCGGGCCAGAATAGGCTTAATGGGCCTGGCGGGCTGTTAGGCCTATAATAGGCAAAATTTGATAATTGATGCTATGTGATAGAAATTCGTATGTGAGCATGTATATAATGTGATTTGGGCCTAATGGGCTATATAAATGTGATTTGGGCCTAATGGGCCATATACAGGTGATTTAGGCCTAATGGGTCATATGAATGTGATTGGGCCTAGTGGGTCATATGCAAGTATGTGAATTTGACTGGGCTTTGTAAAGGGGTTTTGGGCCTAGTATATGATGACTACATAAGACTTAATTAATTTATTGTGACTGTGGACAAGTCAAAGGGTTAAGGTGTGGCAATGGGTATATGCATGTCTAGGATTGGATCTAAGGAGAGCTTGGTACTTAAGCGGTCTTAATGACTCACCTCCTATTCTTTGGAATCCTACCTGGTGCATAGTATTCATTCATCTTAGCTCACGAGATTTGTTAATGGGCCAAGGTAAGTGAAAATCGTAATAAAGGAAAAATTATCGAAATGCCCATAAGGGAGAAAATGACCAAAATACCCCTAGGTCTTGGATGTAAGTTTTATGGATGTGACATGTATATCTGTTGCATACATATGATATTCTGCTTAGGTTGCATATGGGTTGGGAATCATGGAACGGAGGAAGTATATGAGGATCGCATGGTTGCTAGACAATCGTGGATCCACCGGCAGCTTTTAAGCCCAATATGTAAATGCAAGTAGTTCCGCAACCGGGCTACCATAGATGTGACGGATGGGTGGGTCAATATTTATATCCCCACATGATGTGACGGGGGACGAAGCTGGTGTGTAGCGGATGGATTATTGGGGATAGGATTGCATTGCATGTTTGATGTATGGTGTTTATTGAATGCTTGTGGCTTGTCAAGGGTTGTACACACTGAGTTTGCGAAAACTCACCCCCTCTTTTATTTTATTTTCAAGTGATGCTCAGTAGAAGGTTTGATGTTTGGAGGGACTCTGGGTGGCCAGCTAGCAAGGCAACATGGACTTGTTTTTCTCTTAAAAGCATACAAGTGTCTATTTTTTTAAGTACTTTTCCGACCAGATTGTAATAAGGCTTCCATTTTGGTATTATTTGGGTTTTTATTTTCATGCGTTGTAATTACGAAATGTTGAACATAGGTTTGCTAAATTATAGTATGTTTTTCTACTCTTCCGCAACAGAATATTAGAATGACAAGTTTTCATAAAATCATATGTTTTAAACAGGTTTTCGTGATTGAAAAAAAAAGAGTTTTTATAAGTTAATTGAGGTTTCTTTTATTTTAAGAAAGGTTTTCAATGAAAACACGGTTTTAGCTAAACTACTTCAATGTGACGCGCTAAATTCGGCCATAACGTCTTGGCCGGGTTTGGGGTGTTACACAAAGACATAATTACCCTTACTAAAGCCTAAACAAGGGTCGGAATACACAGACGTATTATTAGATAAAAAATATACACAAACTAAAATTGGTGACTTAAGACTACACGGCCGTGTGGAAAAACCTAGGCCGTATGGAGGTCAAAACACCCGTATGGAGGAAGGCACATTGTCGTGTGAACAGGCCGTGTAACTTACTGCTAAATGTGCTAAAATAGGGTATAGAACAGACACGATCATGTAAAGGTCTCACACGCCCGTGTGCCCACCAGACATAGCCATATCTCTAAAACACACGCCCATGTAGAATCCCTAAATCCCTAAATTAGCCACACAGTCATGTGGTACCAAATCATTAAATCCCTAATTCCCAAATACACACACTCCTGTGCCTGGGGGACACAACAATGTGAAAATCGACAAAAATCCCCAAATTGGCCACACGGCCGTGTGGTACCCCAAAAACCCTAATTTCTAATCGCACACGGCCGTGTGGACTGCCCGTGTGGGGGCACACGCCCGTGTGGCCACCCGTGTTGTCACGAAACCACATTGAAATTGGTTACCGATAGTGCCTTTGTTGCCAAAATGCTCCCCAATCCTTAACTACTCAGAAATATATCAAAATCACACCCAATTCTAAGCTATTCCACAATAATTGCCCCTTTCAAAAGATCAATTTCATAGGCATACAACGATTTCCAATTTCACAGAAACAAACTACAATTCATTAACGAAAATTTAATAGGTTCAAAACTCACACCTAATTCACGATCAAAGACATCCAAAACCTAACTTGATGATCAGGAATCGAAGCTCTTCTAAAACCACAACCTCACCATTTTCAAAAATAAAGAAAACAAAACAAAACAAAAGAAAGGGGAAGAAGAGAACGTCGAGAGACAAAAGAATAAATATAAATATAAATATAAATGATTATATATTAACTTAAAACCAAACTACTATTTAACAAAACAAAACAAAATAAAATACTTCTCCAAAACGCACTCTCAAAGACTCAAACGCAAAACCTTGAGGTACAATAACACTCACTCAACCACTAGACCAGCAGACCCATTCTAACACTTAAACGCGCAACCAAACACAATAGAACAACCTACTCACTAACCCTAACCACAAACCTCAAAACTTCTAACCCAGAATTTGGGGTGTTATATAAACTTAACGAATGAAAGAAAGTACACAATCTCCTATTATAAGTTGTCTCGTTAGAAACTTTTATTAAGAAAGTTTAATAAGACAAAACCTTAGTTAAATGAAAAGAATACGACTCTTCCTAATGGCAACATCACTTAACATCTTTGAGCCGACGCATTCCAATTTTATATGTTTCAACCTTTCAAATGTTGCAACTGGTAATAATTTGATAAATAGATTTGTTAAAGTATCATTAAAATAATTTTGTTGAACTTAAGTATCACATTTCTTCTCAAGGTCATTAGTTAAATTTGTTTCATTACCTCTTTTAATATATATTCCCTTTAACTAAGTTATACATGTTACATTATCTTCGTATAAGATAACATGCATCTTTCCTACAGAGGTGAATTGCATATTTTCTGGATATGTTGGGTCAATAGTTTTAATGAAACACACTCTCAACTTACATCATGCTTAGTAATTTGTTACCGCATGATTTGAAAAGGTGGCAACAAGTAATGTTTATTTTGTTAAATGTAACAACCCGTTTTTGGTCAAATCAGAACAGTAGTTTTGAAACCATAAATCTGAGGTTAAAATATTTATTTTATTATTATTTTAATTTTTATAACATGGTATGATGATTGCATGAAAATTTCATTAAGAAATTTTATCATTTAAATGGTCAATTAGAGAAAAAGAACTAAATCGCGTAAAGTGTAAAAGTGTTGTTCTATTATTTAAAGGTACCAAAGGCAATGAAATTGAATAGTGGAAGTCCTTATGTGGTAAATATACCATTTTAATTGTGATTGGACAATTATGGGCATTTATTAAGTGAATTTTGATGTTTTAAACTAAGGTTAATTTAGTAATTTATGAAATAATGTTATATTAAACAAAATCAAAATAAGTCTTCATCTTTTAATTCCTTTCTCCATCGAAATTAGAACAAAAACCTAGCCATTGTTGAGTTTAAAATTTCAGCAACTTCACTTTGCTATTAAGGTATGATTTTTAACTCTGTTTTTAATGATTTCTATGTTTTTGTGATCGTTGCAACTACTACTAGCTAGCCCAGGGGCTATTTTGCAAAATTTTTAAAGATTTTAAATGATCTCATTGATGAATACATGTGTATTTTGAAGTTTCTTGATAGATTATGAATGCTTGTTGATAGATATACAAGTTTTGTTAAGTGATTTTTAGTGAAAATGCAAAATAGGGATTAAATTGAGAAATGTTAAAATTTTGTGGTTAAAATATGAAATACATGAAAAATATGGACTTTTAGGGTCATATTAGTAATTTGGCTAAGCATGGGTGTCTTGAAATTTGTAGGAATTTGTGATTTTGTGTAATAAGGACTAAATTGTAAACATGTGAAAGTAGGGGTAAATGTGTAAAATATCCCTAATGTGTATTTTGGATTAAATTGAATAGAGAAATGATTAAATAAGTTAATTTTAAATATATTTAGATAAAAAAAAGCAAAATTCGGATCTGGATCGAGGAAAAACGAAAGTTATCGACTAAACGACTTATTTCGTCATTTCCACATTCGAGGTAAGTTCATAGGTGATAAATTTTAATAAAAATATACTTCATATGCTTTGGTATTGCATAAATTGTGAATACGAGACTGTGGATATGAACGATAGTGATTCGACGACGTTTCGACATTTGAAATCCCGGTTGAACCTTAGGAATAGTTTAGGATGCTAGTGACATGTCATTAAGGGCTATGTTAAGTTGGCTTCGGGCCATGATATAACACTTCGAGTGTGAGTTATACTGATTTGGCTTCGGGCCATGCATATCGGCTAATTTGGCTTCGGGTCATGATATCAGTACTTCAGAAATAAGTTACCTTGATTTGGCTATGAACCATGGTATATGTATTTATCGTGTAAGACCCTTAAGTATCCGACTTCTATTCTGAATGGTTTAACGGTTAAATGAAAGACGAGAATATGTATGAGATTGATACAAGATAGTACAAGTATGTGCATAAACTATTTTAGCGTTGAATCGAAAAAATGATGAAGTATATATTTTTGTGAAGGAGTATTTGAAAGGTTTGTTAGCTAATGTAAGCTACATATTGATGTATTCAAATTATTGAATTATGTTTATGTGATTACATTAAGTTTATTTCATACGAGCTTACTAAGCTTTATAGTTTAATTTATTTATTTTTCCCATGTTTATAGTGTTAACAAGCTAGCTCAGATTCAGGAATCGTCAGAGATCGTTTCACACTATCCACCTATCACTCGGTACCTATGCACTTTGGTATTTTAAATATATGGCATGTATAGCCATTTTGAGTCATTTTGATTATGGGTTGATTTTGGTTATTTGTAATGTCTTGTAAATGTATACGTTTTGGGTTGTAAATTTAGCCATGAGAGTTGGCTTAATTTGGTGAATTTGGTCATGTGCATATATGGTTGATATTTTGAATTCATGGATGGATATGTGAATGGATTATACTATGAAGCATGTGGATATTGATATAGTAAATGTTTAATGGTTGATATTAGATTTGAATTGTGCTTGTGAATTGGTGTAAAATAATGAACGTTTGGTAAAGGCTTAATTAGTTGATTTGTATATGTGTTTTGATATGTTTTGATTGAGTAAAACATAAGTTATAAGCATGTTGGTTGTTAGTATTGGGAATTGTATGAATTAGCCTTGATTGTGGCTAAATTAGATGTTCAGTTATGCTTTGAATTGGTGTCATTTAGGTTGTGTAAGTACATGTAAATTTGGGTGGCAAATTGGCTTGGTAAATAGCCTATTTTTGTCCACACGAGCGTGTGTCTCAGCCATGTGTGACACACGGTTATGTTACACGGCCGTGTGTCCCTTGGTGTGGTTTCAGAAATCAAGTCAGTATGCTCCAGACAGCCTCACACATGGGCGTGTGATTTGGCCGTGTGGCATAAGTCAGTATACCTTACAGGTTTGGCACTGTCTAGTACATGGCTTGGCACATGGGCGTGTATGGCCATTTTTAGGGCATACAGGCTAGCCATACGTGCATTTGTGTTGGCTGTGTGACTCAAGTAAGAGAGTTACACGGGGTCAGACACGGGTTGGGATACGGCCATGTGCTCCCATTTCGAATGTCCACATGGCTTGTGACACGGACGTGTGTTTTGAGGAAAATCTTCTAAGTTTCGTAAAAATTTCTTGAGCTATCAATTTAGTCTCGAACTATTTCCAAAGTATGTTTAGGGCCTCATAAGCTCGTTATAGGGACATTATGCTTGAGTTTGATTAATGTTTGCATGAAATGTGAAATTATATGTGAATTGAATGTTTAAATGTGTTGAAAGACTAGTAATACTCCGTAACCCTATTCCGGCAGTGAATATGGGTGAGGGGTGAGGGGTGTTACATTTATTAGTATTAGAGCTACGGTTTAATTAATTTTAGGACTAAAGTAGCGTATGTGAGAGTCTAGCTATACATGCCATATATAACTTGTGATAGTGTGATGACTCCTGATATTTTAAAATATGTTTTCATATAGTAAATGGATCAAAATCGAGCTATAGCTGATGAGGTTGAAAGTAATGCACCCGCTCCCGCTTAAGAGACAGCGCCGTCTGATTTTAGACCTGTGTCAAGTAGCTAGGGAGGAGAGGCTAGGGAAGCCTTCTTCTAAATGATGAACGAGTGGTTCATACAGTATATCCGAACGAACCCGGCTGCTCAACAACCTCTACCCTTTCCTAATCCCCAATCAGTATCTATAGCTCCTTAAGGAGTTGAGCTTTTAAGATTGAATAACCCCTCAATTGACAAGATTCGTAAACATGAGGCTGAAGAGTTCAGAGCTAATATTGATGATGATCCTGAGAGAGTCGAGTTTTGGCTTGAAAATATGTTTCGAGTGTTTGATAAGCTTTCTTACACACCGGTTGAATGTTTAAAGTATGCTATATCACTTCTGAGAGATACCGCATATCAGTGGTAGAATAGTTAGTATAAGTGGTGTCGAGGGAGAGAGTTACCTGAGAATTCTTTCAGATTGAGTTCCAAAATAAATACATCAGTCAATGATTTCTGGATCAAAAGCATAAAGAGCTTTTAGAATGAAACAAGGCCGCATGACTGTAACCGAGTATGAAAGAGAATTTGTACAGTTGATAAAGTACACTCGGGAGTATATTTCTACTGAAGAGATTATGTGCAAATGGTTTGTTGACGGGTTGGATGAGGATATTAAACTTCTGGCCTGGATTTTAGATTTGAAAGAATTTGTTGTGTTAGTCGAGTGAGCTTGTAAAGTTGAAGACTTTTGCCGAGGAAAGGGAAAAGTTAATTCCGAAGCAAAAGATTCGAGAAAGAGATTGATGAATAAACCTTATCATTCTTCATCAAAGAAATCCCGAGATTCGTATAGTCGATCGAATGCATCAGTGGGATACTAGAATAAAGATTGTGGAAATCAACATGTGAGTTCTAAACCTCAAGCAAATTCTGTCTCGAGTGTTGGCAGTGTGAAAAACAACAAACCCGAGTGGTAACAATGTGGGAGAAGACATTTTGGAGAGTGCTGGAATAAGAGTGTTAAAGCTTGTTTCAAATGTGGCTCGCCAGATCATTTTATTTGAGATTGCCCAGAGTTATCTGATAAAGATAAATTTTAGACTACAAAATCGAGTAATACGACTGTGAGAGGAAGACCACCGAGAAATACAGGGAATGTGTCCAGTGGTAGAGGTGTGACTAGGGATTCAGCTGTGAGATCTGAAGCTAGAGCACCAACTAGAACACCAACTAGAGCTTACGCTATTCGCGCTTGCGAAGAAACGTTGTCGCCAGATGTTATCACCGGTACATTTTCTCTTTACGACACTAATATGATTGCTTTAGTTGATCCTAGACCAACACATTTGTATGTTTGTGAAAATTTAGTGTCTAGTAAGAAA
The DNA here is from genome assembly GCA_025698465.1 of Gossypium longicalyx. Lineage (NCBI taxonomy): Eukaryota > Viridiplantae > Streptophyta > Magnoliopsida > Malvales > Malvaceae > Gossypium > Gossypium longicalyx. The sequence goes on from CM046997.1 coordinate 92,121,995, forward strand.
TTGTCTGTTGAAATTACTGAGTTTATAATTAAAGTATCGAACACCTTAGGAAAGTAAGTTCTAGTTGACAAAGTATGCGAGAACTATCTTTTAATGACTCGGGGTTACTGTTTTCTGGCTGACTTGATGTTTTTGCCCTTTGTTGAGTTCGATGTGATTCTGGGTATGGATTGGTTGACTCTGTACGATACTATTGTGAATTGTAGATTGAAGATTATAGAATTGAAATGTCAGAATAATAAAATTCTTCGGATCGAATCTGATGAGTCGGGTGGATTGCTTATAGTGATTTCTTCGATGTCGGCTCAGAGATATATAAGAAAAGGTTGTGACACGTACCTAGCCTATGTTTTAGATACCAAAGTGATTGAATCGAAGATTGAATCAGAGCTAGTAGTCTGCAAGTTTCCGGATGTATTTCTAGAAGAATTGTCTAGGTTGCCACCAGTTAGAGAGGTTGAGTTTGCTATTGAGTTAGTAGCGGGAACTTCACTGATATCTATAGCTCCATATAAAATGGCTCCGACAGAGTTGAAAGAGTTGAAAGCTCAGTTACAAGAGTTAACAGATAGAGGTTTTGCACGGCCAAGTTTTTCGCCCTGGAGTGCGCCTGTATTGTTCATAAAGAAGAAAGACGGGTCAATAAGAATGTGTATTGACTATTGTTAGCTTAATAAGGTTACGATAAAGAACAAGTATCTGTTGCCAAGAATAGATGATTTGTTTGATCAGTTAAAAGGTGCAACAGTGTTTTGAAAGATTGATTGTAGATCTAGCTATTATTAGTTGCGAGTTAAAGACTCAGATGTGCCAAAAGTTGCTTTCAAAACGAGGTACAGACATTATGAATTTCTTGTTATGCCTTTTGGATTGACTAATGCTCTTGCAATCTTTATGGATTTGATGAATCGAATCTTTAGACCGTATTTAGACATATTTTTTGTTGTGTACATTGACGACATTCTGATCTATTCACGAGATAAGTCTGAACATGCCGAGCATCTTGTGCTGCAAACTTTGAGAGATAAGCAACTGTATGCTAAATTCAGTAAGTGTGAGTTTTGGCTCCAGGATGTTAGATTTTTGGGACATATTGTTTCGATGAATGATATTCAAGTTGATCCAAGCAAGATTTCTGCAGTTATTGACTGGAAACCACCTAGAAATGTATCCGAGGTCAGAAGCTTTCTGGGATTAACTGGTTGCTATCGATGTTTTGTAAGAGGGTTTTCGATGATTGCTACACCGATGACCAGACTGCTACAGAAATATGTAAAGTTTTAGTGGTCTGAGAAATGTCAACAAAGTTTCGATCAATTGAAAACATTGTTAACTGAGGCACCAGTGTTGGTTCAACCTGAATCGGGTAAAGAATTTGTGATTTACAGTGACGCGTCATTAAACGGTTTAGGTTGCGTGTTGATGCAAGAGGGAAAAGTGATAGCTTATGCTTCCAGACAGTTGAAACCGCATGAAAAGAACTATCCGACGCATGATTTAGAATTGGCCATTATTGTATTTACTTTGAAAATTTGGCGACATCATTTGTATGGTGAAAAATGCCACATCTTTACTGATCATAAAAGCTTAAAGTATATTATGAATCAGAAAGATTTGAATTTGAGACAATGGAGATGGCTCGAGCTACTAAAATATTATGAGTTAGGAATCGATTATCATTCAGGGAAAACAAATGTAGTCGCAGATGCTTTGAGTAGAAAATCATTGTTTGCCTTGAGATCAATGAATACGCAGTTGACATTATCTGATGATGGTTCGATTTTAACTGAGTTGAAAGCTAAATTAGTATTTCTTTAGCAAATTTGTAAAGCTCAAAAATGTGATAGTGAATTGCAAGCTAAAAGAGTGCAATGCGAGTCGAATAGTGATTCAGAGTACCAAATCAGATCTGATGATTGTTTGATATTCTGAGATAGAATCTGCGTATCGAAAAATCTAGAGTTGATTCAGAAAATTTTGCATAAGGCACATAGTAGTAGTTTATCTGTTCACCCAGGGAGTACCGAAATGTATAATAATTTGAAAAAGTCGTATTGGTGGTCGGGTATGAAACGAGACATTTTTGAGTTTGTATTGAAGTGTTTAATTTGTCAGCAAGTGAAAGCCGAGCATCAAGTGCCTTCAGGTTTGCTTCAATCTGTGATAATACCATAGTGGAAATGGGATAGAGTAACTATGGATTTCGTATCGAGATTGCCCCTATCTCCGGAGAAGAAATATACAATTTGGGTTGTCGTTGATCGATTAACAAAATCTACACATTTCATCCCGGTACGTACTGACTATTTGCTCGATAGATTGGCGAAGTTGTACATTTCTGAGATTGTTAGATTGCACGGGGTGCCAGTTTCGATTATTTTGGATAGAGATTCGAGGTTTACATTGCGATTTTGGAAGAGATTACAAGAAGCTTTGGGTACAAAATTAAATTTTAGTACCGCTTTTCATCCGCAAACTGACGGACAATTTGAGTGAGTAATTCAGATTCTCGAAGATATGCTCCGATGTTGTGCTTTAGAGTTCGAAGGCAACTAGGAAAAATATTTTCCATTGGTTGAATTTACATATAACAATAGCTTTCAATCGAGTATAAAGATGGCAGCATACAAAGCTTTGTATGGTTGCAAATGTTGAACTCCATTATACTGAACTGAACTTAGTGAGAAACAGATTCACGGGGTGGATTTGATTAGAGAAAGTGAAAGTAGTTCGCGACTGTTTGAAAACAGCTTTAGATCATCAGAAATCATAAGCGAATTTGAAACAAAAAGACATTGAATTTCAAATCGGTGACAAAGTGTTCTTAAAGGTATCTCTGTGGAAGAAAATATTTTATTTCGGTCGCAAAGGCAAATTGAGTCTAGGTTTCATCGAGCCGTATGAGATTATTGAAAGAATAAGGCTAGTGGCATATCGACTAACTTTACCGACTAAGTTAGAGAAAATCCACAATGTGTTTCAGGTGTCGATGTTGTGTCAATATAGATCGGATCTATCACATGTAATTTCTCCGTCTAAGATTGAAATTCAACCTAATATGACGTACAACGAAGAACCGATCATAATTCTAGCACGTGAGGTTAAACAGTTGAGAAATAAAAGCATAGCTCTCGTAAAAGTACTTTGGCAACGACATGGTGTCGAAGAGGCTACGTGGGAGCCTGAGGAAGCTATGTGAAAATACTACCCTAACCTATTCATTGGTAAGATTTTTGGGGACGAAAATCCCTAAAGGGGGAGAGTTTTAACAGCTTGTTTTTGGTCAAATCGAAATAGTAATTTTGAAACCATAAATTTGAGGTAAAAATATTTATTTTATTATTATTTTAATGTTTATAACATGGTATGATGATTGTATGAAAATTTCGTTAAAAAATTTTATTTGTCTAAATGGTCAATTTGAGAAAAAAGGACTAAATCACGTAAAGTGTAAAAGTATTATTCTATTAGTTAAAGGTATCAAATACTTATGAAATTGAAAAGGGGAAGTCCTTATGTGGTAAATATACCATTTTAATTATGAGTGGACAATTATGGGCATTTGTTAAGTGCATTTTGATGTTTTAAACTAAGGTTAATTTAGTAATTTGTGAAATAATGTTATATTAAACAAAATCAAAATCAGTCTTCATCTTTTAATTCCTTTCTCCACTGAAATTAGTACAAAAACTTAGCCATTGTTGAGTTTGAAATTTTGGCAACTTCACTTTGCTATTAAGGTATGATTTTTAACTCCGCTTTTAATGATTTCTATGTTTTTGTGATTGTTGCAACTAGGACTAGCTAGCCCAAGGGCTATTTTGCAAAATTGTTAAAGATTTTAAATGATGACATTGATGAATACATGTGTATTTTGAAGTTTCTTGATAGATTATGAATTCTTGTTGATAGATATACAAGTTTTGTTAAGTGATTTTTAGTGAAAATGTAAAATAGGGATTAAATTGAGAAATGTTGAAAATTTGTGGTTAAAATGTGAAATAAATGAAAAATATGGACTACTAGGGGCATATTAGTAATTTGGCTAAGCATGGTGCCTTGAAATTTGTAGGAATTTGTGATTTTGTGTAATAAGGACTAAATTGTAAAATTGTGAAAGTTTAGGGGCAAATGTGTAAAATAGCCCTAATGTGTGTTTTGGATTAAATTGAATAGAGAGATGACTAAATAAGTTAAATTTGAATATATTTAGATCAAGAAAAACAGAATTCAGATCTAGATCAAGGAAAAACGAAAGTTATTGACTAAACGACTTATTTTGTCGTTTCCACATTCAAGGCAAGTTCATAGGTGATAAATTCTAATATAAATGTATTTCATATGCTTTGTTATTACATAAATCGCGAATATGAGACTGTGGATATGAACGATAGTGATTCGACGACGATTCGACATTTGAAATCCTGGTTGAACCTTAGGAATAGTTTAGGATGCTAGTGACATGTCATTAGGGGATGCGTTGAGTTTGCTTCGGGCCATGATATAACACTTCGAGTCTTAGTTATATCGATTTGGCTTCATGCCATGATATCAGTACTTCGGAGATAAGTTACCTTGATTTGGCCACGGGCTATGGTATATGTATTTATCGTGTGAGACCCTTAAATATCCAACTTCTATTCCGAATGGTTCAACGGGTAAATGAAAGACGAGAATGTGTATGAGATTGATACAAGATAGTATAGGTATGTGCATAAACTATTTTAGCATTGAATCGAAGAAATGATGATGAAAGTATATAACTTTGTGAAGGAGTCTTTGAAAGGTTTGTTAGCTAATGTAAGCTACATATTGGTGTATTCAAATTATTGAATTATGTTTATGTGATTGCATTAAGTTTATTTCATACGAGCTTACTAAGCTTTATAGCTTACTTTGTTTATTTTTACCGTGTTTATAGTGTTAACAAGCTAGCTCAGATTCGAGAATCGTCAAAGATCGTTTCACACTATCCACCTATCACTTGGTACCTATGAACTTTGGTATTTTAAGTATATGGCATGTATAGGCATTTTGAGTCATTTTAATTATGGGTTGATAATGATTTTGGTTATTTGTAATGTCTTGTAAATGTATATGTTTTGGGTTGTTGATTATGGGTTGATAATGATTTTGGTTATTTGTAATGTCTTGTAAATGTATACGTTTTGGGTTGTAAATTTAGCCATGAAAGTTGGCTTAATTTGGTGAAGTTGGTTATGTGCGTATATGTGCATATTTGGTTAATATTTTGAATTCGAGGATGGATATGTGAATGGCTTATATTATGAGGCTTGTGGATATTGATATAGTAAATATTAAATAGTTGATATTAGATTTGAATAGTGCTTGTGAATTGGTGCAAAATAATGAACATTTGGTAAAGGCTTAGTTAGTTGATTTGTATATGTGTTTTGGTATGTTTTGATTGAGTAAAACATAAATTATAAGCATGTTGGTTGTTAGTATTGTAAATGGTATGAATTAGCCTTGATTGTTGCTAAACTAGATGTTCATTTATGCTTTGAATTGGTGCCATTTGGGTTGTGTAAGTACATGTAAATTTGGGTGGCAAATTGGCTTGGCAAATAGCCTATTTTTGTCTACACGAGCGTGTGTCTTAGCCGTGTGTGACAAACGATTATGTTTCATGGCCGTGTGCCCCTTGGTGTGGTTTTAGAAATCAAGTTAGTATTGTAACGACCCAAATTTTAAGGTCATTGGAAAGTGAGATTTTGGGTCTTCGATTCTGAAAATTAGATTCGTAAACATTTATTTGAAATATTTACGAAGTTAAGTGATTGGTTAATTATATTTTAATTAAATGAATTAGTTTGAATTAAGGATAATTAGGTATAAGGATTAAATTGAATAAAGTGTGAAAGTTTAATTATAAACTATAGAAAAATCAAGGGGCTAAATTAGCAAATAAGCCTTATGTGACAAGTTTGTGTTAAGTATAAATACATGTGTACTATTTTAATTGGTACAAATGTATGTATATATATGTATTTGCTTATTATTTAAGTAAATAATAATAATAATAACTAAAATATAAAAATAATATAACATAATTAAATAAAGAAAGTAAAAGAAATGAAGCATAAAAAGAAAGAAAGAAGGCACGAATAGCAGGGAAAGAAAGAAGAAAAAAGGGAAAGAAAAAGAAAAGGGAAAATTAGGGTTTTAATATTTCAAGCTTGATTGGTAAGTCAATTTAATCCCTTTTCTTGTAATTTTGGTGTCTATGGAATCCTAGGAAGAAATACTATTTGAGTTATGTTGAAATTTAGAAAGTTATTAAAATTTTTAGATATTGATTGAGTTGAATAAATGGAAGAATTATGAGTTTAATTGATAGGAATTCAAGTTAGAAGTGGGAGAATGATTGAATTGTAAAAGAAAACATAAGTTTTGTAATAGTAGAGATTGAATTGAGAGGATTCTATAATTAATGTTTTATGCTGTAAATTTAAGAGTTGGAACTGTTTAAAGTGACAATTGAATGAAAATATAGGATTTATTTTGAAGAGAAAGAATGGTTATGGTGATAGGACTAAATTGGAATTTAAGCAAAAGTTGTATAGAAATTGAAATTTATAATGTGATATAGTATATTGATAATTTTTTTAAATGTTAACTATTATGTAGCAAACATAGCACCGAAAAATTCATCAAAGAAGGGAAAAGAGAAAGTGGACGGAGATATTGAATAGATACGAGAATTTTGGTTTGTATTTCTATAACCAAACTTAATAGTTATTTTGATATATATTATTGATATCATGTATGGCTATTGAAATTAAGGTAAGTATTGATATTGTGGTATAGTGTTGACTTACGAATATTTGAATTGAAATGTATATTGGTTGATGATGATGAATTAAAAGTGAAATGAAAACCCTATTAACAGTGTCGGGCTAGTCGAATATAGTTGGCATGCCATAGGATTGGAAGTGTTCAGGGATATTCCGACTTTGTGTCGATGAAACACTATAAGTGTCGCCTTACTGTTACTATTTCGGATTCGTTCCGAAGAGGTACTCCGTACCTTCTTGCATCGTTATTATTCGAATTTGTTCGATGAGGTACTCGTGTACGACTCATCGTTATCAGTATCTTTATTATCCGTTACATTGTATTCTGACTCTGGCCGATGAAACACTGTATTCTATCTCAGTGTGTGGGTTAGATCCGTGTATCCGTCTGAGTCCGAGTTATGTTAATAGGGGTAAATTAATATACTGAACTTTTGATTGACTATGCCACTGTACTGAGAATTTACTGTTGCTGACTAACATTATTGAACTAAATTTTTTATTGAAAAAGAACTTTGAATATAACTAGTGTTATCGGATTTGAATTAAGTACTCATTGTATTTTGGTGTTAATATTTGTTTAAGTGTTGGTTTATAGAAATACCACTGAGTGTATACTCAGCGTACGGTTTGTTTTCCATGCGCAGGATTAGGTACAAAAGAAAGTTAAGGACTCAGCATCTAAGCCAATCCTGGACTTAAAGTGGTGAAATACTTTTCTTTTGGTAAAATGGCATGTACCTAGGTTGATAAGATGTTATTTTGAAAATAATAGGAATGAGTATGAAAAATGTTGAAATATGCATATTTTGGAAGTTAATCTTACATAAGGTTGACTAGTATGTTAATGTAGTATAATTTTGATATGAATTGTAATACCAATGAAGGTACATTGGTTGGATAAATTATTGTTTAACTGGATATGTATTAAGTGTGTTTAATCAAACTCTGGTTGAGTTTAAAAATTAAGGAAATTGTTAGATTGAAGCTTAAGATTTTGCAAGGTTGGTAAACTTAAAATATAAAGGCTCTTTTTGAGTCCACACGGCCTGGCACATGGGCGTGTGATCAAACCGTATGAAACACATGGCTTGCACATGGGCATGTTGATATGCCGTGTGTACCCTGCACCTAAACTTTTTAATACCGAATACCACACGGGCTAAGCACACGGGCGTGTGATGCGGCCGTGTGAAATTAAAATGTTCATGAGTAATAAGTCAGTATTGTACATGGGTAAACAACACGGGCATGTTAAGGAGACACGGGCGTGTCCCCTAGACCACACGGGCTTGTGGTACTGTTCATAAGAGAAAACTTTGAAATTTCACGAAAAATTTTCTAAGCTTCTGTTTGTGCCCCGGTTTGTTTTAAATGTATTTATTAAGTATCGAGGGCCCATTAAAAGCATGTTAAGATGTATTTGATGTACAGTTTTGCATTTATTCCTATTTTTACGTATAAATGTACTGTAATGACCGGTAATACTCTGTAATCCTATTTCGGCGACAGGACGAGGTCAGAGGTGTTACATGTATGCTTTACACGGCCTCACACATGGGCGTGTGACTTGGCCGTGTGGCATAAGTTAGTATACCCTACAGGTTTGGCACAGCCTAGTACACGGCCTGGCATACGGGCGTGTATGGACATTTTTAGGGCACACGGGCTAGCCACACAGACGTGTGTGTTGGCCGTGTGACCCAAGTCAGAGAGTTACACGAGGTCAGACACGGGCTGGGACACGACCATGTGCTCCCATTTTGAATGTCCACACGGCCATACGGGCGTGTGTCCCCCTGTTTTGAGGAAAATTTTGTAAGTTTCGTAAAAATTTCTTGAGCTATCGGTTTAGTCCTGAACCATTTCCAAAGTATGTTTAAGATCTCGTAGGCTCGTTATAGGGACATTATGCTTGAGTTTGATTAATATTTGCATGAAATGTGAAATTATATGTGAATTGAATGTTTAAATGTGTTGAAAGTCCGGTAATACTCCGTAACCCTATTCCAGCAGTGAATACGGGTGAAGGATGTTACATTAAATGTCATGATATGGTTAGACCTCCAAGTGTAAATAAATATCTTGTTTGTTATTGACCTCCATGTGGATCTGATAAATATCCAATATCTATATAGCCAATTAATTGAGATTTTGAATCATTCTAGTAAAATCACCTCATACCAATTGTTCCTCTGAGATATCTAAATACAAGTTTAATTCCATTCCAATGTTTGTGTGTTGGATAAGAGCTAAATATTGCTAACAAACTTACATTAAATATTATATCAAGTCGTGTGTTATTTGTAAGATATGTCAATACCTCAATGACACTAAGACGTGATATTTCATAGAGTTAGAAGATAAAACTAAACCGAGAACAATACTGACCTATTGAGGGGTCCACTAGCTCTTAACGAATGACATTTTGAAGACTTCTCTCAAAGGAATTAGCCTCCCTCAACAAAAAAATCACTAGCCCAAGTGGTAGCATAGCTGCTCACAAGTGTCTTATATGTTGTAGGGTATGAGCTCAAATATTACCAAGTGCAATTATTCTCATTTCCTCAGTTGGTGGTTGTATGTCACACATCGTTCATCCTGACGAGGCACTACCACTTTGTTGAACTTGCTGACTCTTCAAGCAGTCTTAGGCACTTGGGCTCTCGTCAGAATTAGGAGTTAAAACATCAGTCAAGAACAATATCGGATGTGTCGAGGGGTTCGCCAGCTTCGAATGGACGATACTTCAAAAACTTATCCCCTCAACTAAAGAAAATATATTATTTAAATTATTTTAGTATTATATTGCAAATTTGTGCTTCTCAATTTTTTTTCCTTCAAGGAAATGAATTTTGCAAAATAAAATGGGTAAAATACACATGTATAAATTTAGGCTTTAGAAAAATTCATTTCACCTTAAAAAAATCATTTTAATCCAAATTTTGTTCATAGTTCTTATTATAAAAATTTCTCATAAATTTGCTCAAACTTGATGACATGGACTCGTTTAGTATGTGATTGATTCGGTGGAAAATGGAGAGATAAAAAGGATGGTGTAAAAAAATGGAAAGAAAATAAATTTTGAATGTGTTTGGTAGTGAATAATAGTAAAAGAAAATAAGAGAAATGAATATTTTTCATTATAACACATAAAAATCAATCCTTGCAAATTAGAAATATGAGGGTAGAGAAAATGAGAAACAGGTGTTACTTTCTTTCCCTTCTATTTTCAACTCTACCAAGCATTGTTGAGAAAAAAAATAATGGACACTTGGCATTCCGAGAGAACACCAGAAAGATACCTATAGATAGTTCCCTACATCTTATCCTCCATATAATCATTAGCTGATCAGCTTCCCGGATGAATCACCTCCTATTGGACCATCCACTAGCAGCTGAAACGTCCCCTTACATTAGGCCACCCGCTTTTTAGTGTGAATGTGTGTGCTTGGTTGGGTGGAAATGTGAAAAGAAAATAGAATTTGGGTGTGCTTGGTTGGGAAGGAAAGTAAGAGGAAAGAAAATAGGAGAAATGATCATTTTCTATCTTAATGCATAAAAATAAATCCATCCAAATTGGAATGACAAGAGGAGAGAAAATGAGAAAGATATGTGTGTTAGTTCAAATTTGTGCATTGTCAAATGTTTTATTTTATTTCCTTACATTTTTCAACTAAACCAAGCAATTGATGGAAATAAAAAGTAAGATTTCATTTGGTTTTAGGAAATAGAAGTCATTTTCATTTCTGTTTTCTTGAAAAATGGAAAATATTGAAGAAAACATATTTGGTTGAAATTTTAAAAAAAAATGACTTTTCAAAAATAAAAAAGAAAATATGTGAAATTAGAAAATAATAAAAAGTTCTTTTCATTGTTTTCACTAAAAATGTTTTGTAAGAGTGAAAATGATGAAAATAAGGGTTTTTAAATTAAGATGAATTGAATATGGTTAAAAACAATTTTTTTAAACATACCAAACACTTTTTTCAATTTTTAAAAGATAGAAAATGGAAACTATTTTTTGAAAATAAAACTGTGATTAGACAATATTTCTAGAAACCAAATGGAGCCTAATATTCTTCTCATTTTTCTATCTCTCCTTTCAAGCACACTTATGGAAAAGAAAAATTTTGTTTTCCATCCTTTTTCTTTTCCACCCCTTCAACTTTTCATCCTTCCAATTTTCTTTTCATTCTATCAAGCAAAGCCCTAGTGTGAACACTCCTTTTAGAGGCCATTGGGGTCTACTTGAGCATAATAACCTTGTAGTGCCTCAAAAAGAATAACAGAATGAGCCTTACCACGTGTGTTACCCACATACTCTATAATAACAACCCATTAGTAATAACCTACAACATCACCATTATTAGACAAGAAGACTCTTCTTATAAATACCCTTCAATACGAAGCAAAAGAGATCTTTTTCCCTATCAGCAACCTTACACACTCACTCACGACACTCAGCCTTTTCAACCTCCTTATTCTCTTCCCTACTTGCATCTTTTCTTCTACTATTTGCCTGTTTAGGTGATTCGGCCTCTTTTGCTTCACTATCTTCTCCTCTAATCTCCTCTCTTGTTGATAACCTTCATCAATACTTAATACTCCTATTTTCTTTCCTTTCATTTTTCTTCCTTACCACATACACTCAAAAAAAAAATTCTTTTTTTTCTTTCTTCCACTTTTTCAAGTTTTTTTACCTATATATTATAAAAAAAATTACTAAAATGGCATGTTTAAAAAATTATGTACTAAAATGGTACATTCAAACCGGTGGAGGGTGGTGCATAGGCGGCACCACCCTAGTATTCTGATAAATTTGACTGAAAAAAATAATAAATAATAAATAAACTGGTGAAGGCAATGTAATAGGCGGCACCACTTTGTCCAAACTGGTGAAGGCAATGTAATATTGTGAATAATTGTCCTTAGATGCTGACTTTTGAAAAGAAATTAAATGCTTTGATTTTAGAAAAAAAACCAGTTTACTCAAAATTAAAATCAAGTGAAACTAGAAGTGTTTTCACTTAACTATTAAAAGGGTAGAATCCAAATCTCAAGCTAAAACCATAACACTTAAATCCTGAAAAGCAAACCCCAATCTCAAAAATTAAAACCCTAAACTCTAAGATGTTATTTGGTAAGCTAAAAGTTTAAGTATTAAAAAATTAAGTACCGAATTTTCGTTCCTAAATTTTATAAGAGTTGAATTTATATTAAAAATTGTTTGAAAAATTAGTAAAATATAATTAATGAATATGATTATGTTGTTTGATAAAAGAAAATACCTAATTTTAAAATTTTAATTAATTAATTATGTTAATCTTATTAATATAATATTTTATATTATTTTTAATAATTTTTTATAAAAGTTAAATATGATAATTTGAATCTCATTTTTCAAACATAATTTATTTTAATAATGTAAAATCAATTTAATATTTTGTATATTAAGTGATAAGTAGGTACCTACCTACTTATCTCATTCAAAACTTATTTTTGTTGAAAAAATTATATTTAAAAAAATTTATTAAACATAATTAAAATATTAAATGTTGAAAATTTTCATTTAATTAGAAATGAACATTAATAATGATTTATCAAATATACTCTAAAACCTCAAACCTCAAAACCTAAATACTAAAACCCAATGGAAAATATATATTTAGATTTTTTTCTTAAAAAAAGTAAGACTCCTAACTTATCATATTCACATGAATTATTTTATGTTAAAAAATAATTTTAAAGTGGTGCCGCTTATCAATTTAGCTGAACAAAGTGGTGCCGCTTATTGCATTGCCTTCACTAGTTTTTTTTTTTTTTCAGTCAAATTTGTCAGAATATTAGGGCGATATCGTTTATCCACCACCCTCCACTAATTTGAATTTACAATTTTGGTACATAATTTTTGAAACATGTTATTTTAGTAAAATTTTTTATTTTATAATATATAGATAAAAAAAAACCCACTATTTCACACAACCAAAAACACAAGATTGAATTAATTAATAAAGTAGAAAGCAAGTAAGCATATATAAATAATTTTTTTGCAGCGATATATATATTTGATGCAATATTATGTTAAGTTCGATTTAAATTTTAACATCAACCACCTTTCTCTCTCTTCATGACATAGATTTCATAATGAAAAAAGAATAATTTGATTACAGTCATATGAATATAATGAGAGACATTTAAATTAAAACATATGGTCTCCAGAAAGCTTCAAGAAACCGATGAATATTGAGGAAAATTTGGGCCAAATTCTGAAGACTTTTAAAAGGAACGGATAGTGAATTTTTGACAACAATGCAAAACTTTACCATGGCAAAAAGAAACAGGGAGAGCCCTTTTGCAAAAAACCAGTAAATCTTTGAACTTCCTAAACCATCGACCATGTTGTTTGTCTTCTCGGACAATAATCATATATGTTGTTAATCATGATCCAATTCTCTCAAGATTCTCTGAAACAGTTTTCATCCTTGGTCGAATCTCAGGGTCCGCTTCAGTGCATGCAAGAGCAACGTGAAAAACAGCCAACACTTCTTTCTTGGCATGCACTTCTTGTAATAACATCGGATCAACCATGTCTGACAATTGCTTTTCTTCTTCAAAACCTTTCCTCACCCACCTCACAAGGTCCAGGATTTCCATGGAAGTTGATGTGGTCGGTGATAGCTCCGGAGACTTCCCTGTTAACAGCTCCAGTAATACGACTCCAAATGAATAGACATCCCATTTTTGTGTTGCTCGGTTGCCGGGAACTCGAGCCTCCGGTGCTCGATAACTGTTGGTTCGTTCCGTTTGGATTGATTTGTAAGGGAGTCCACCGATGAAGCCGCCGGATGAAGAATCGGGGTTGTTTCCAGTGATGTTAATGAGCCTGTTGAGGCCGAAATCGGAGATGTAAGATTGGAATTCGTTGTCAAGGAGAATGTTAGATGGCTTGACGTCTCCATGAACAAATTTTCTTGGACTGCATTCATGAAGATAGGCCAAGCCACGGGCTGCTCCCTTTACAATTTTCAGCCTTACTGACCATGAAAGGCTTGTTGATGGCTGACCATTTCTGCCTGTAGAAAACCCAATCTCATTAACCTACTAATGTTACGGAAAATATCCACTCAAATTGAGACTCTAAACAAGTTGATATCAACAATAATGCAATATCTACCACTTTTAATCCATTTACATTTTAATTTAATTTTAATTTAAAATTGTCATATGTCACAAAATAATTGGGTAAAATTTTTTTTAACGATATTAACATAATATAATTTTAAGTATTACTTCTGACCTAAAATTTTTTTTAAAATGATATCATTTAACTATTATTTTATGATTTAAGCCTTAAATTTTGGCATATGTATACACAATTTTATAAAAGGGTTTTAAATATTTAGATGATTGTATTTATATGTATACATAATAGTTTAAAAATTGAAGATGAAAGTGAAGTCACAAGAAGATCCTAGCAGGTCCCATCAATGTGATTTTTACATAACAAAACGGGGGGGACCTTCATTGGGAAGAAAGCTAGCTACCCTTTTATGTTTGAGATAAAAGAGGGTAGAAAATCAAAATGGAAATAGGATCAAAAGCACACTTTTTATTTATATATTTATTTTATTAAAACTCTGTCTATGTTTAAAGTGAAGAAGAAAGATAACTACAGAGGAAGATGCCCAGACCAAAGCCACTTTAACTGAAGTCTTAGATTTGATATAACTTTTTTTTTCTTTTTTGTTACCAAGGTTGTTGTTTTGATCTACAAAGGCTGAAACTATATATTAAAATGGGGACAATCTAAAAGCATGCAAGGGAAGGCTGCACAGCATTTTATGTTTTGATTAAACCCCTAACATAAGCCACACTGAAGATCCAGTGAGTCATCTTCTTTGAGTTGTGACACATCATCATCTTGTGATTGAAACTTTGAAATGCTGAAAGCCTCAAAGTTAATGTCAATGCTCTTTTTTTATTATTTTATCATATGATGATGATGATGCATCGCCAATGGTGAGGGACCTACCTTTTTGGTAGTATTCATTTAAAATCATTCAACCAACCCAACTCTATAAGCTACCCCACAACATTAATTACTAATTCTTTCATATAGAGAACTTTCATGGCTCTTTAATATTGTGTGTAAATATGATTCTTTTAATTACATAAAATTTAGGGGGAAAAATGATGAGATAAAATTCAAAACCAGTATAAATATTAGTGAAGTAATAAGTTTTAAGGATAAAAATGAGGTATAGGGTAACTAGAAATGAATGAAGTGTTGACAAAAGTTTCGGCACTGCAATAACAACGGAAAGGGACTGCACTGCCAAGGACTAACGAGTCCTCGTGGGTGCGTAATTACAGGCAAAACGGGTCGGCCACTTTGGACCACTTAATTTCTCAAATCATCAACGTC
The DNA here is from genome assembly GCA_025698465.1 of Gossypium longicalyx. Lineage (NCBI taxonomy): Eukaryota > Viridiplantae > Streptophyta > Magnoliopsida > Malvales > Malvaceae > Gossypium > Gossypium longicalyx. The sequence continues at coordinate 92,137,241 of CM046997.1, forward strand.
GGATTATGGCTTCCAAAAACTAGTAATTAAGGCAAAACAAGAATAGGATTTCTAAGTTTTGTTTATAAACATAATAAGGACACGTTTAAAGAACAACCTAAAATATGAGATTGGAGTAGGGTCAAAATCGAGTCTAGTCAAGCTACAAAAGTTTGAGATTTTATTATAAATTAAGTTCACCAAACTGTTCGAATTAGTCATAATATGATTATATCTGGAATAATATGTGATTAAACTGACAGCTGAAAAGAATCGAGAGTTTAATGCTAGCTAGAATAACCCAAGCAGGAAAACAAGAAACTAACCTCTGATGGCGTTAGCCAAATTGCCATTGGAGATGAAATCGCTAATGAGAAGCTTTTCATCAGGAGCCCAATAGTAAGCTCTCAGCTTCACCACATTTGGATGCTTCACTTTCCCAATTGCTTGAACTTCAGCCACAAACTCCTTGTACCTTTGCTCTCCACCTTCGCCACCCAATCTCCGAACAGCCACCGGGATCCCATTTCCCAGCACCACTTTGTACACTATCCCAAGCCCACTCTTACCCAACACATAAGCCGACGCTCTAAGCAACTCGTCCAACTCAAAACTGAACCCTTTATCAATGGCAACTAGCTCGCCTTCCCCTTTCCCCGATATCTCCCCTTTTTCGTTGTCTTCCAATTCCGAGTCATTGTTGCGACACCCATTGATGCATCCAAAAGGACAAACGGAACAAATTTTCCCTTTGTTGTTATCGCCAAACTTGGTCTTCCCCGTGCAACTACAACTATTTGAAGAATCTTTGTTTTTCCAGTAAATATAAACGATAATCAATCCTATCAACGCCACACCACCGGCATCAGCTGCTGATATTAGTATGATAAAACCAGGGCTGAGCCCCTTTTTCTGGGTTTCGCCCGAATTCGGACCCGAATTTTGAGTCCCTGAAGAACTTGTACTCGATTTGTTACACGACTTTTGAAGGGGAAACCCGCATAAAAGAGGGTTGTTTAGAAATGCGGTTGGTCCTTGATTAGCAAACGATCCCGTTTCAGGTATCTGCCCGCTTAAATTGTTGTTTCTGAGGTCGAAACTGACCGTCACCGGTAAGTCGCCCAAGCTTTTCGGGAGATTACCGGATAAGTGATTGTAGGATAAATTGAGAGTGCCCGACAATGAGTTTAACTCTCCAATGGTACTAGGGATCGGTCCCTTGAATTCATTCGAAGAAAGATCGAGTTGGACCAAGTTGTCCAATTCCGGCCAAATTCCGTCGGGAATTTCGCCGGAAAACTTGTTTTGAGCTAGAATCAACCTCTGCAACTGCTTGCAGTTCTTGAGATTCTCAGGCAAAGAACCCGACAGCGAATTGTAGGAGAGATCGAGGTTTTGCAGCCTCGGAAGCTTGCAGATCGAAGGAGGCAGCGAACCGGACAAATTGTTACCGTACAGAAACAAGCTGTGAAGTGACGTGGCATTGAACAGTTGGTCCGGTATAGAACCATAGAAGAAGTTGTTGTGAAGATTCAATCTTCTGAGATAGATTAAATTTCCAAGCTCGGACGGGATATAGCCTTGCAGATTCTTCCCGGAAACGGCGACTCCGACGACACGCTGGTCAGGAAATCCTGAAATGTTCTTGCAAGAAACGCCGGACCAATTACACGGCGTCTCATCGTTCTCATTCCAGTCGGCAAAGACTGACTGGCCTGAAGGTTGGTCCACGGCAGATTTTAATGAGAGAAGAGAAAGGCCGTCAGGAGAAAGGGAAAAGGCTAGTTTCAAGTGAGGGAAGAGGAAGAGGAAGAAGAGTCCAAAGAGAACCAGCTTCTTCATGATCTATAAAAGACTAGGTGTGTGTGTGTGTGTGTGTGTGTGTGTGTGTGTGTGTTTTTTTTTTTGTTTCCCTTCTTCTCGTGACAAATAAAAATGTAGGCTTTAAAGAGACTAGGCAAGAGTTTGAGACATGAAAAAAAATCATTACAATATAAATGATTTATATTTAAGTATGATTAGCAGTAAATTAAAAATGTAGGAGGAGTAAATTTTAAGAGTTTGAAAAAGAAAAAAAAAGGAGCAGCTGAGGAGTTGTTTGTAGTAGAAGAAAAGCAAGTTGGTGGAAATGAAAATAGAAAATAAAGAATGTGAGTAAAAGTGTTTAAACTTGTTTTGTTCCAATTTCTTTTTGGTATTTGGGAAAATGAAATTATATTTCTCAAATATATTATCAGAGAGAAGAGTAGTAAAAAGTAAGAAGAAAATGGGAATGTTAGCTTGCAGTTTCCTCAAATGGAGATACAAAAGCGTAATAATAATTATGCAAGAAATGGAACGCAAGCAATCTTGAGTACCTAACTACCCAATTATATTTATTTTATTCTTTACTTGGGATTACCTACTCATGTATTTTTTAAATCCCTCAATTAAGTTCATCTTTCCTCTCTCTCTCTCTCTTTTTTTTTACTGTAAATGGTTAAAAAAAAAAAGGACGTGTTAATCGTATAAGGGAACCATGGTAAAAAAAATGTAATTTTAACTTGCTTTGTACTAAAAATTAACTATTATAAATAAGAGTAATTATTTAGTATTAGAAATTCTATCATATGTATATATATATATATGTGTGGGAATTATGTACTTATAAGATAGATGTGCGTTTAAAAATAATAAATAATGAAACGTGTGGTTTAAAACTATTATTAGCAATAACATATGAAATATATACGATATTAAAATAAAAAATAAGTATTAAATTGTGAGCAAAATATTTTTTTTTTGGTAAAAAAAGCAAACAAAAAGAGTTACATCAAATTAAAATGTTCAAAAGCACCATTGACTTAAATCTTTTTGTTGCACTTTTAAGACTTCATTAGGGTCGTCTTCATAAACCTGTAAACCCGATTTCCACTCTAAACTTAATTTAGTAAAACTATCGACGACAAGATTATCTTCTCTGGGAATATACTTCATAAACCACTGACTTTCAGTTCTCATAATTCATTGGATCCTCTTAAGTACAATGATTCCCGCATCTACCAACATACCATCATGCAAAGCTTTAACCACTTCCAGATTATCAATTTGAATGGTTGCTTTGTTAAAACCTTTGCTAAGCAGAATAAGTATGCCATCTAGAATGTCCCATAGTTCAGTCTTGAAAGCTAAGCATTTTCCCAGGTAGTGATTGTACCCCAAGATCCAGCTTCCATTTTGATTACGCAGCACACCACCAGCAATAGCGCTTCTAGAACATCTATCAACTGCACCATCAATGAAAAGATGTACCCAATTGTCTGTTAAGGATATTCAAACGTCAGTAGAATCGTAATTTGAGCAAAATAAATTTTAAACATGTAAATACATTATATTAAAAATCTTAAATGCATTACAATTGTTTATCGTGATGTTGTCATCAATACTTGTGACACCAACTCAATCGACAATATTATTAATATATACAATTGATAGATGTAATAAAGTATGCAAAATATAATTAAAATGTAAATATTATTTTACAATAAATTTTTAATTTAGCGGTAAAGTTAATGTTTTATTGATGTAAATAGCACAGGTTCAAATCCAATCATATGTAAATTTTATTGATTTTTTAAAAAATAAAAAAAAATTAAAATACCCTCGAATAATATAACTTATTTTAATTATGGAAGGTCAATTTCGTGACTTCCCTAATTAAGTTGGTACTCAATTGACTCGTAAAACCAACTCAATCAATGGCTTAATTATAGTATACATACAATTGGTGGAAAATATTTTCTCCACAAGTAGGTTGAGATTTTGCCAATGCCTTGTTTATTTTTAGTCGTTGTACTTTTTTTTTAGGAATTTAGTTTTTCAACTTTTCAAATTTTAAAATTTAGTTCCACTTATTAACATTGTTAAAATTATTTTGTTAAAATCAGGTTCCTTACATCGTCATTTTTTAGTTACATGGCTATCAAGTGAGTATTTTTTTCATTTTAAAATGTCATATTAACAAATTTAACAAAAAAAATTAACAATTCAACCTGAATTTTAAAATTTAAAAAGCAAATATCCTAAATGCCTGAAAATAAAAATATAAGAACTAAATTTTAAATTTATAAAAATTAAATAAACTTATGATATATCTTACCCAAATAATTATAATATAGTCGAGTAATTTACTCGTAACGTGCAAATAAATAAAATTGATAATACTGGTAATCAATAACATGTTTGTGTGGATTCCTTAATTTCACAATATGAAACTTAATAATAAACTTAGAGTAATAAAAAGAAATTCCGCCATCAACGACATATTTAAAAGCTATTTTTATTATTAAGTTTAATTTTTTTATAATTTAATTTGAATTATCATTCTAAATTAAAAAAAATATATCCAAAATTGTCTTTCTACCTACCAAATTTCTTTTAAAAACTCTGTTTTATGGTCTAAGTATAATCATATTTGAATAGGTAATATTCAAATAAAACCCCTCAATAATATTTACTCTAAAATTCGAACTTAATTCAAATAATAAAAAATAAATAAAACTTTTTTTCATTTTTTCCAACTACTTGCTGGTACCTATAAAAATTTTTTAGTTGTAAAGGAAACAAACTTTGAGGAGCTTCATAGATTTTGCAATGTATCTGAATAAAAATTTATTTAAAAAAAAAATAGATACATGCACTAGAGTAAGTAGTTGTTGTAAATACCCTTTTTTTCTATTTCATTATATAAAATTATAAATATACAAATAGGGAAGATATTCACTTACACTGGTATAAAATTTAATTGGATTAATATTTTCTCGTAAAATTTTATACGATTAATATTTTAACAAATTAACCGTCATATTTTATGCTGCATTCATATAAATTATACATGTCATGTTTGACCTAAATTAAAAATTTCTAACTATTCATTTTATGTAAAATAAATTTAATAGTTAAATATATGTATTAATATAGACAATATTTTAGATTAATATGATAGAAATATCAGATCGATTAAAAAAATCACATACATGACAAGTATCAATATATTAAATTCAACGGTTAAAATATTAAAATATTAATTATATAAACAGTTATGAAAAAGTGTAAAACTACTTAAAATTTATACCGATATAAATGGATTCGTCCCCATATTATGTTATACATATAATATAGAGTTATATATACTGAAATTATGTTCATGAATAAGTTATAAAATACTTCTATAATATTAAATTAAAAATCATTAATAAAAAGAAGTGAGGTGAAATAGCATGGAACAATATGAAATAATTATCAACATGGTAGACATTCATACAAAATGAAGAGATAATTTTGCTTCTAGTTATTATGAAATTTTTTGTATTAAGAGTTAAATTGTATTTTATTCTTTTATTAAAAAAAATAGACAAATCAATCATTGTACATTAGATTAAGGAGCAAATCGGCCATTCTATTAAATTTTTTTATATATTTCTATTGTTAAAAATTAGTCATTTTAAGTTATCATGAAGTACACATGGCACGTCATATGTCACTGTTAAGTTATCTCATCAACCATGTCAAACTTTAACAATACAAATAGATAAAATTTTTAATAAAAGAAGATCAATTTACTCTTTAATTAAATATATAAAAACTAATTTATTAATTTTTAAATAAAAAATAAAATATAAATGTGTTCCAAACACTTCTCTATCCGTTATCGGGTGGAGAGAAGGCGATGAGAAGAGCATGGAAGGGATATTTAGACGGGGGGACCAACAAAGGCAGTAAGGTACAAACCCCCATAACTCATCACCAACTTAAAGACTGTGGGTTGCCCTCTCAGATCAATAAAGAAGCCTCCAACTACCAATTTGTTACAGACTTCATGCCAAGTGTTTAGTATTCTTTTCTTAGCCAATTCATCAACCCAATTAAAGCATTTTAAACAAAAATCTTTAATATAAGATTAAAATGATAAATATCGTCAAATAAACAGTTTTTACATTGCTTGTTGTAAATTTACTAACAGCTTCCCATATCACATCCTTAAAATAGGATGAGAAAAAATCTGGATAAATTTTAATATTTTATTTTATTTTTTAAAAGTATAGAGTACGAGAATTTAAAATATCTTAAAAATTATTTATGTTAAGAAAAAATAAGAACGAGCTTGTTGGTTCAATGGTAAGGCCTTAACTTACTTTTAGGTCCTGAATTCAAAACCTTTTTGCACCTTTCTATATGAATTCTTATAACTTATTAGGGGAAAAGAGTTCTATAAATAGGAAATCTTCTCAAATCCTGTAATTTTTATCTAGTGAAATTTTCAAGAAAAACTAAGTTCTTCCTTTTCTCCACCATTAACAAATTAAACTTTCAAGCAAAAGAATTCAAGGTTTTCAAAATTGTCCCTCTCCTTCCAAGTAGATCGTCAATCTCCTCATCCAATTAAGGTTTTTGTGTCTCCAAATCAGGTGTAGGATCTAAACTTAAATCCTTAGGTTTGATTAATTAAAGTATTAAGAAGAAAGTACTCTGTAACGAACACCCCCTGTATTGCGAACCCCCCGTGTTGCGAGCCCTATACATAACATGCAAACTCTAGATACTATCCGAGCTTTATATAACATGTGAACCATGTATATCATGCGAACCCTAGGTATTATGCGAACCCTGTATATCATGTGAACCCTGTGTATATTGCGAACCTTATGTAAATTAGTTGTGCGAAACTATGAGCATTACTATGCGAACCCTTATGCATGAAAACCTTGTACTATGCGAACCCCTTTGCATGTGCAAACCCCCTACATATGAACCCCCTTGCATTTGCGAGCCCCTATTGGGAACCCATATGCAAAATCATATAGGATTTATTATGCGAGCTCCTAGTATATCTACGCAAATCCTACATGAATATCATACGAAATCTACAAGTATAACTATGTGAACCCTATGTGTTATTCGTGCAAACCCTATATGTTATTTATGCGAACCTTACATGTGGTATATGCGAACCCTATTTGTTGATTATGCAAACCATATGTGGGAACCCTTAGGTGCGAACCCATATGTGCGAACCTTACTTATGTATGTGTTAGTCAAACTAAGCATGTTAAATCGCGTGAAGTTATTATATATGTGATATTGTTTTAAGTTCACTTAAATTAAATATTTATGTGAAATAGATGTGAAGGAATGCATGAACACATGTCATTAAATGATAGTATAAAATATTGAATGTAGTATCGATTGATGATAAATAGCATAATATGCTAAGTATATATGCATAATTATATGAAATTGGGTATGGAGAATGGAAGAGTTTCGTGGGAGATGGTGGCAATTTAAGTCCACATTGAAAGTCAGTACTACACAAAGTAGGCAGCAATGTCATCTAAACTGGATAAACCGAGATGATAGTTTAAAAAGCCATCAAAACCAGCAATGGTAAGTTATTTTAGTAAAAGTCATTGCCACGGATGACAAGTGAACAACCATTTTCATTGGGAAATCTAGGATTGTTAGTTATTGATATGTGTTTTGGAGTGTTGAGCAATGCTCAAGGGCAGATAAGATGGACGGGTGGAAAATTAAAATTATAATTGCATTGCATTGCATCATGAGTATATTCTGTACATGCATGGATTTATTAAATGTTTCCTATATATGTTTAATTTTCTATTATGCCATAAATTGAATGCTTTACTATTTGTACGTTTATATATAATGGTATAAAAATTAGACTCACATTGAGTTGTCATAAGCTCACTCCCCTTTTTTTTTACCTTTCACGTAATGCAGAGAACTAGGATTGGAATGACATCGGAGTTACCTCGAATTAGCAGCTTATTTTGCTTTTATTTAAAAGCTTCATTAAAGTTTTCCTTAATCGTTTTTGGGTTGTAATTATTAATTATTTCTTGCTTTTGCATATTTGGTTTGACATTGTCTAGTTTTATTTTTGTTAAGCATGATACTCTGATAATTTGCATGTAACATGGTGTCGAAACCATCCCTTTTTTAAATGTTTGATTTAATGAAAACGGGGGAATCGACTTTTTGAAAATGAAATATGGAGTCGCTGTAACGCCCCGTACCCGAGACCGTTGCCGGAGTCGAACACGAGGTGTTAACAGACTTAATTCATTGCTTAAACAGCTCAAACAATTAAATTTTAAAATTTTCAGTCAAGCTAGCAATCTGCGTCACAGTCGCTTAAAAATTCATATCTTGAGTTCCGAAACTCAAAATCTAGTTCTGTAAATTTTCCATGAAACTAGACTCAAATATATATTTACTAATTTTTTTCTAGAATTTTTGGCTGGGCCAATTAGTACAGTTTATTAGTTAAATTCTCCCCTATTTCAGGGTTCGACTGCTCTGACCTCTGTGTATTACGAATCAGATATCTCTCTGTATAGAATTTCAATGACAATAACGTCTATTTCTATTAAAACTAGATTCGACAAGGATTCTAACCATATAAATTACACCACCTAATTATTTTTATAAAATTTATGGTGAATTTCTAAAGTTGAAACAGGGGATCCAGAAATCACTCTGGCCCTATTTCACTAAAACTCAGATATATTATAAAATACAAAACCTTTACCTGCTTTGCTTATTCCATATGAAAATAGACACAATGAGCTTTAATTTCATATATTATTCACTATCAAACCATGTCTCTACAAATTTTTGTGACTTTTCAAAATCACATTATTTCTGATACTTGAATCCGTTTTTAAATTACTTTCACATTTTTCATAATTTTCATGTGATAGTTACTACTTAATCATACATACTATTAAACATGTATATCATCAGCCATTCTATTAGCTAATCACTAGCAAATATTTACACATCATTCATTGATCATATCATATCAAAAGAATCCAAGTTCCTATACATGCCATACACAAAACGAAACGTCTAACTATACCAATGTAATTTCTTCGATAGTGTGATCGGGTCTCCGACGTTTCCTTCGATCCCCGAGTGGCTTGATAAAAACTATATGAAAAAGAAAATAATAGAGTAAGCACTAGGCTTAGTAAGCTTACAAGCAAATAAATTACAACATTCAACATAATGAATAAATATACATCAAGTCACCTAGCCTCATAAACTTTCTTTACTTCTCATTTTCTACCTTCTTCTTTACTCACTTACCTTCTTTCTTACCTGACCTTTCACTATTCATAAATATAATCTACCTTCTCTTTTTGCTGATAATTCACTATGATTTAACATATACAATGACCCGATGAACCACTCGGAATACTAAGGATACTAAGGTCGTTCCTGTCTATCAATGTCCTGCCAATGCCATGTCTTCGACATGGACTTACATGAATTATTCCTATCTCCAATGCCATATTTATATATATAATATGGGCTTACATGGCTCATTCCTGTCTCCAAAGCCATATATCTGATATGGACTTACATGGCTCATTTCTATCCTGTCCTGTCAACCCCAATATCCTAATATTCCTAAGGTTCAAACGGGGCTTCCTAATGCTTTTTCTCTGCTACTTCGCCTTTAATTCGACTTTAAATATTCTCAAAAAAATAAGTATATAAATGCTGGAAATTAAAATAATAATGTAAGATATAAAAATATTGCATTTATTTACTGTAAACTTACCTCGATACAAAATGTGACTAAACTTTACAATTTAGTCCTTTACTTTTTCTTTTCCCCGATCTACTCTTGAATTTCGTTCTTCTTGATCTATAATAGCATATTTAAATTATTTAATATTCACATTTATCAAAACAGTCCTTTACTCAAACTTTGAAAAATTACATTTTTACCCCTAAACTTTTGCATATTTACACTTTTACCCCAAATCTCGTAAATTAAACTTCAACCTATTTTCTTATGTTTTATGACATGCTGATCATTTTTCCCTTCTATGGCAGCATCAAATTCATACTCTAACATGCACTTATGACTATTAGGTATTTTACCTATTAAGCGCTTTTACTCATTTTTACCTAAAACCGAGTAGCACAAGTTGTCTAACATAATCTAAGACCTCATATTCTATCATAAAACATCAAAATAAACACTTTTCACCTATGGGTATTTTTCCAAATATGAACCCTAACTTAAATTATTGCTAGCATAAGCTTCATCGAGCTACCAGGACTCCGAAAACGTAAAGAACATTAAAAACGGGGCTTGGACTCACTTACTATGGAGCTTGAAAATTGAAGAAACCCTAGCTATGGAGAGAGCAAAATTCGGCAGCAACATATGAGAAAGATGACCATTTTGTGTTATTTTTCCCATTTTATTTCATTTAATATACAAATGACCAAAATGCCCCTCCTTACTAAACTTTCAAAAATTCCTTCCATGTTCTAATTTTTGTCCATGAACTTAAAATTGGTTAAATTTCTACTTAAGACCTCCTCATTAATATTCCAAAACAATTTCATACTAAAAACTTCTAGAATGCAAGTTTGCAAATTATTCGATTTAATCCCTAACCTCGACTTAAGCACTTTATGCATAGAATTTCATCACGAAATTTTCGCACAATCATGTAATCATATCATGAACCTCAAAATAATAATAAAACAAATTTTTCTACCTCGGATTTGTGGTTTCGTAACCACTGTTCTGTTTAGGCCCTATTTCGGGATGTTACAGTTGCCACCGACCCTTTTGTTTTGGTGTGATCGGGTCACCTAAGAATTTGGTTATTTTAATGAAACATTTTTGGTTTACTAAAACAACGATTCTGGTCTACGAAAATATGAGAAAACGGACTCGGGAGTCGGTTACGTATGAGGAAGGATTAGCACCCTCACTACGCCCAAAATTGGTACCAAATCGATTAAATATTGTCCTTATGTCTAAAATTAAAAATGTTTTTGAAATGTGGTTCTTTTTTAATAACATTTGAATAACCCGAGTTGGTTGCCAAAAATCTTCTTGTTTCGATGTCCGAAAATTTACAATTCGAAAATTTCAAAAGGATGCCCAACTATTTGGTCCAACGAAAAACCGAAACCCAGCACAGTAGGGCACGATTTCTCGAATTTCCAAACATTGAGTGTTTCCTTTGTTTTAAAGAGTTTTTAGAAAACGTGAGTGAAATTCCGAAGGAATCTTCGATTGTTTTGAACAAATGAAAATGCGTAACCCAGCACGATAGGGCACGATTCTCAAATCGTCGAACATCGCCTTCGTTTTGAAAGGTTTTTAATAAACATGAGTGAAAACCTAAAGGAATATTCGATTGTTTTGAACAAACGAGAAATCACAACCTAGCTCGATAGGGTATGATTCTCGAATTGTCAAACACCGAGTATTGCCTTCGTTTTAAAGGATTTTTAGAAGACATGAGTGAAATTTTGAAGGGATATTCGAACATTTTGAGCAAACGAGAAATTGCAACCCAACACGTTAGGACACGATTCCACGAATTGCCAAATATCAAACCTCGCATTCGTTTTCAAGAATTTTTAGAAGACATGAGTGAAATTTTGAAGGGATATTTGATTATTTTGAGCAAACACGAAATTGCAACCCAGCACGTTAGGGCGCGATTCCGCGAATTACCAAATATCAAATCTCGTTTTCGTTTTGAATAATTTTTAAGTGAATAATTATAAAACTATCTTAAAATGTATTAACGCGTTTTGAAACCAGATAAAATTAATCATAAAGATTTAAATTTTATAATAAAAAAAACCACATTTCGCAAATCAAGTAAAAAAGGATGATATGGGATAACAGATATGTATGAGATACGATCCACTAATAAACTAATGATCAAGTAGGGCTAATCTAAAAAGGCAACTCGATCACGATAATGCATGGAGAATAATTAACATGACAATGTAAACAATGAATAAATAATATACAATGATAACATGCATGGCATAATATGATGTGATTACTACTAGATACATAAAACAAAATGCAAATCAAAGAAGTAGTATGGTATAAAACTATTTTAAAATAAAGACGAATAAATGGACACATAAAATGTAGGTTGACAAATTTGTATAAAAAAAAACTAGAAATAGATATATGATTTTTTGAAATAGATATTATAGAATGAAAATTTGAATCAAATTGCATGTAAAATGTTTTTAAACCCAAATATATTTAAAAGTTGACAAATTACATGATGATTTAAATAATATATCTAATATAAAAAGAATAATAATGAAGATATATGACAAGACATGATACACAAAATAGATTTATAAAACATATATACGTGTAAGTTTATTGAAAAGAAATCATCAGATTAATAATATAAATTTTGAGTTAGTCTAAAAAAATACACATGCCCTTATATCAAAACATTTAAATAATAGGCTATATAAACACAAAAGCAATCTAATATAAAGATATACTCAAAAAATAATAATTTTATAATAAAAAAATGAGGTTTCTAAAATTATTTCATATATACATAAAGGAAATACTCGACAAATTATGGAGCTGAAAGTGTTTTAAAATAGAAAAATCTATTAAAGTAATAAGCGCATTAATATATATACATATGAATTTAAAAGTAATTACATGTAAAATAACATAGAAATGATAATATGCATAGGGCTAAATTAATTTTATTATAAATTACACAATAGATTTAAAAAACATGCTTATATGTAAAGAGGACTACATGTACAAAATACATGGATTTAGTAATATATATAAATTAAAAATGAATATCAATAAATATGCACATATGTATGATAATAATTTAAAAGATATATATTACGTTGGACTACATAATAAAATATAAGAATAAACTTAAAAACGCCATATGTATAAAATAACATAAGGTTAATAATATATATGAAATAAAGAAAAATAACTTTAATATAAAGTATACGTATATACATATTAACATTTAAACAAGAGATTGTATAAGAATATTAAAATAGCTTAACGCAAAAAGAAATTCAAAGTGACGACTCTACGAAACAAAACCAAATTATGCATGTACAAATATATATGTATATAGAAAATAAAATGTATAAAAAAAATATTAACATGATAAAAAAATCTTCAAAACAATTGTACGAATAAGCAATTAAGAATAAAAGTTATAAGCTAAAAGGATTTAATTAGAATCAATCCAAAACCAAAGGGATAATTTGAAAATAAAGTAATAATAAAATGGACCGATACGTAAAGTGGGCAAATGCGTAAGGGCTCAAACTGGAAATAATCCAGGCCCTAAAACGCTGCGTTACAATGCGGACCCATTTGCTAACGATTGTAAATTACAGGGGTAATTTTAAAAAAAACAAAGAAACACAAATGAGAGCTGAATGAAACGTGGCGCAACAGGGAGGGACTGATGCTGCAAATAAACCCTCGTCGCAAAAATGCGTGGGTCATCGGGGCAGTGAACCAGATCGGATCGGGCGTGACTTCAAACGACGTCATTTTTCAAGCCATTGCATTTGGCTTAAACGGCGTCGTTTTTTTGCTTCCCTTATAAGGCTAAAAATGGCCTTCATTCGGCCAGACCACAACCGAACCCTAGCCCTCCTTTTCTTTGTTTCAGTCAAATGCTAAGAGTCCCTCTAAGCACCAGCGCCGATCTGCCTTCATAAACAAAGACCGGCAGACTTGAGCCCTTGGCGATATTTTTCGGCCTTGAGACCCCTCTTTCAACTTCAAATCCGACAAAGCGAAGAGGGATCTATGGCAGATTTCTTTTCCTCTATTTTTAAACACAATAATGGAAGATAAAAAAAAGAAGTTATTTGACAGAAATCCTAAAGCGACTATTAAACAGAAAAATCACCTCCAAAAAAAAGAAATTGCTTTTGATAATGCTTTGTATTGCTTCTGCTTTTGTGCGTTTGTATTTCGAAAATGTCTCTATTGTGCGCGTAACCTCTTACATAAATCAAAGATCTTGGCTTTATAGCCGAAAAATCAAAAGAGAAAAATACAAGCAATTTCCTATTGGCTGCCATTCTCGCTGCTATTTTTTTGTTTCCTTTCGCAGGTACGGAGTCCGCTGGCATACGTTGGCCCTTGGCGTGGGGCGTACTGAGGCGCGGACGTTGTCGTACGGTGCTATGTGTTGGAAGCGTTGTACGGAGGCCGTACATGGGGGGTTGAGGCTACTGTGGCCTAAGCAGGAACTGCTAGGGTTTCGCATCTTAGTTTTGATTTGAAATGCATTTGGGCTCATTTTTGGGTGTCAGGCCATTGTCTTTGGGCCGTGGGGTTTATTTGTAAATGGGCTGTTTGGGTTTGGTTAGTAGTTTGGTTATGTAATTAGGACATTTAATGGACTGTTATAAATTGGACTGTTGTATTTTTTGTGATTTATTTTTTGTTTGCTTGGGCCGGGCAAATTTGGCCCACTACAGCTGCCCCTCTTTGCTCATTGTCATGTAATAAAAATAGAGCAAAGACTAGAAATGGGCCAATTTTGCCAGGACCTGCCGAGTCTCGATTTCTTTTGGCGCTTCTTTTCTTCAAGTAGCTTTCATATGCTCCACTGCAACTTCAGGGAAACATGGTTCGTGTGTTTTTATTCTGTTCTACTGCAACTTCAGAGAGATATGGATTGTGACTTCGATCTACTCCACTGCAACTTCAGGGAGACAAGATCTTGCAATCTTCGGCCTGTTGCCCTACTACTTAGGGGGTTAAGGCTTGTTTCTTTCGATCTGCTCGACTGGAGACGAGATCTACAATCTTCATCCTACTCCACTACATCTTTAGGGAGCTAGGGTGGTGGCTTGAATCTGTTTCACTGCAACTTCAGGAAAGCTAGATTCACCATCTTTGATCCACTCCACTGCACTTCAGGAAGACAAGATCTGTAGGATCTGCCAATGTCGCTACACTGTCTTCTAAAGACATGATTTGTAGAATTGGTTTCCTGTATCTGTGCATGTCAAATAATTAGGATGCTATGATCGAGATGAATCAAATGTCCCTAACTAGATGTGGTGTCTATGTCAAATAATTAGAATGATATGATCGAAATGAATCAAGTGCTCCTAACTAAATGAATGATTATGAATGTAGAAATGTCATGAGAGTAATTCCTTTCTTAAAAACTTAAGGTATCATTGCTCATGGTTCATCCGGGTTCTATCATTGATGTGCTATCACGCCCTCTTGCTTAACCGTTATCTTCGATAGAAAATTTAAAGAAATAGTCACAATTAGGACTATTCTTTTTCAACTGTTTCCCACTTTTGAGTCTGGTTAGTTCTGAATAGTGGCTCTGTTTCAGGTCCTTGTACCATTTAGAGACTTTCAGAGTAATATGCATAACTTCTTTTGTATGAATATTACAAGTCTAAAAATCGTGATTTCGACAAAATGCTCGAAAGAGACTATCATAATGGACAAGATGAAATTTTATTGAGCAAAAATTCGAAGTGAATACATTAAATAGGATAGCAAATCTGCTAAGGCACAAAATGAAATGAGAAAAAGGGTGCCCTAGATATCGCAGCACAAGCTTCACTATTCTAATTTCTCAAAGGCTCCTTCGAGCTAAATGTGTGTTTCGGAGATCCCGCGCATTTTGTTGATGCTCCAAGGTGTACTATTCTTCCCTCTTGTTGATTTTGGGAGGACAATACTACCACATGCCGCATATTCAAAATTTGAGCTGCCCGTTTTCGGGTTTTCCAATCAAAACCCCTTTGGTCTCAAAGTGCCCTTTGCGGGTTTTCACCTTGGCCTCTCCAGTTTTTTTTTGGAGCGCCCTTTGCGGGTTTTCACTCTGGCCCCCCCTCTTTAGGTAAAATACTTCTTGATCGAATCTGAATTTACAGGATTGGGCAAGTTTCTACCATCCATCTCGACTAGAATCAATGCTCCTCCGGAGAAAGCTTTCTTCACCACGTAAGGTCCCTCCCAATTAGGCATCCATTTTCCTTGAAAATCCTTCTGTATAGGAAGGATTTTTTTCAAAACCAAGTCTCCCTCGTGGAATTCTCTAGGGCGAACCTTTTTGTCATAAGCCCGCATCATTCGTTTTTGGTACATTTGACCATGACGGATAGCCCTTAGCCTCTTTTCCTCAATCAAGTTCAATTAATCGTATCGAGATTGGATCCATTCTACTTCATCCAACTTTAACTCTAACAATACTCAAAGGGACAGGATCTCGACTTCGATCGGCAAGACCACCTCCATTCCGTAGACCAAAGAGAAAGGCGTTGCCCCGGTTGAGGTTCTGACTGATGTTCGATAAGCAAATAGGAAAAATGGTAACTTCTCATGCCAATCTTTGTAGGTCTCGGTCATCTTCCCCACAATCTTTTTAATGTTCTTATTGACCACTTCGACTGCCCCATTCATTTTTGGGTGATATGGTGACGAATTGTGATGTCTGATCTTGAATTGACTGCAAACTTCTACTATCGTACTATTGTTAAAGTTTAATGCATTGTCAGAGATGATCCTCTCCGGCATTCCGTATCGACATATGATCTCCTTTTTCAGGAATCTGCTCATTGCTGACTTTGTAACGCTAACATATGAAGCGGCTTCTACCCATTTGGTGAAGTAGTCGATAACCAGAAAGATGAATCGATGCCCATTGGAAGCTTTAGGCGATATCGGTCCAATCACATCCATCCCCCACATAGAGAAAGGCCATGGGGAAGTCATGACATGCAGCGGCGAATGAGGCACATGAATTTTGTCTCCGTAGATTTGGCATTTATGACATCTCTTGGCGTAATTGACACAATCTCCTTCTATAGTGAACCAATAATACCCGAATCTCATAATTTGCCTGGCCATTGTGAAGCCATTAGCGTGTGTCCCATAGACACCCTCATAGACTTCTTCCAGGATTTTCTTGGCCTCCACAGCGTCTACGCATTTTAATAGCACTTGAGCCTTTCTTCTTTTATACAGGATCCCCCTATCCAAGACATAGTCGATGGCCAATCTTCTCAGCGTCCTTTTGTCATTCTCGCTTGCCTGGTCCGGGTACTCACGATTCTTCATATATTGCAATATATCGTGGTACCAAGGGTGGTCGTCTTTTTCTTCATCTTCTTCGATATTATAACAGTGAGCCGGAGTTTCATAAATACTCATCCGGATTGGTTTGATATCTTCTTGTTTGTTCACCTTGATCATGGAAGCTAAGGTGGCCAAAGCATCAGCCATCTGATTTTCATCCCGTGGAAGGTAGCAGAAAGTAATGTCATCGAACTCTTTAATCAATTCAAGGACCAGTTTTCGATAATCGATCAACTTGGGGTCCCTGGTCTCCCATTCTCCCTTGAGTTGATAAATCACTAGCGCAGAATTTCCGTATACCTCTAGCACTTTAATCTTACGTTATATGGCTGCACGGATACCCATGATGCACGCTTCGTCTTCTGCCATGTTATTCGTGCAATCAAAATCCAATTTACTAGTGAATGGATAATGATCACCATTTAGGGATACCAAGACTGCCCCGATTCCATTACCCACAGTATTTGATGCCCCATCGAAGTTTAGTTTCCAGGGAAGTTCTTCCGGATCACCTTCTTCAGCGGTCGCAACACACATCAGGTCTTCATTCGGGAAATCAAAGTTCAAAGGCTCGTAGTCTTCCAAAGCTCTACTGGCCAAGAAATCCGCTATTGCACTCCCTTTTACTGGTTTCTGGTTCACATAAACTATGTCAAATTCAGAGAGCAGAATTTGCCATCGGGACATCCTTCCTTTCAAAGTTGTTGACTCCATCATGTACTTTAAAGGGTCCAGTTTTGAGTTGAGCCATGTAGTGTGATACAACATATACTGCCTCAGCCTTCGGGTTGTCCAGATTAGGGCATAACACAACTTCTCTATCGGCGGGTACCTTGTTTCACACTCCGTGAACTTTTTACTAAGATAGTAAATAGCTTTTTCTTTCTTTCCTGACTCATCATGTTGGCCCAATATACATCCCATGGAATTCTCAAATACTGTTAGATACAATATTAATGGCTTATTGGGGTTAGGTGGCATCAACACCGGAGTGTTGGATAAGTATTGTTTGACCTTGTCGAAAGCCTTTTGGCATTCTTCATCCCATTCACCTGGGTTGTGTTTCTTGAGGAGGCGGAAGATAGGGTCACATTTTTCGGTTAGTTGTGAAATTAACCGAGCGATGTAATTTAATCTTCCTAGGAAGCCTCGAACCTCTTTCTAGGTACGCGGCGGAGATAGCTCTTGTATGACTTTGACTTTGTCTAGATCAATCTCAATCCCTTTCTCGCTAACCACGAATCCAAGTAACTTTTCAGATTTGGCTCCGAAGGTACATTTGGTAGGGTTGAGTTTTAGTTGGAACTTCTTTAACCTTAAGAACGACCTCCTCAGGACCTGTACGTGCTCCTTCTCGGTTCGGGACTTTGCGATCATATCATTGACATAAACTTCAATTTCTTTGTGCATCATGTCGTGAAACAGGGTTACCATGGCCCTTTGATATGTTGCCCCTTCGTTTTTCAGTCCAAACGGCATCACTTTGTAGCAGAACGTGCCCCACATGGTTACAAATGTGGTCTTTTCCATGTCTTCAAGATGCATCTTGGTCTGGTTATATCCGGAGAAACCGTCCATAAATGAAAACAATGAATGTCCTGCCGTGTTGTCCACTAAGGTGTCAATATGAGGCAGCGGGAAATTGTCCTTCGGGCTGGCTTTATTCAAATCTCTGTAGTCCACACACATTTGCACTTTTCCATCTTTCTTAGGGACGGGGACGATGTTGGCTACCCAATCTGAGTATTTTACCACCTTCAGGAATCCGACGTCGAACTGCTTTCGAACCTCTTCTTTTATTTTTAGCAAGACATCGGGCCTCATTTTTCAGATTTTTTGCTGAACTGGCTTACATTCTTCCTTTATGGGGAGTCGGTGCACCACAATATCAATGTCAAAACCGAGTATATCTTGGTATGACCATGCGAAGACATCTTTGAATTCTTGAAGTAATTCAATGAGGTCTCGCTTCATCTCCATGGTGATACACGTTCCGATCTTCACCTCTTGCCCCTCTCCTAAGCTCAAAATTTCTACCGATTCTTTATGAGGTAGGATCTATTTCTCGTCTTATTCTACCATTTTTAACAAATCAGGAGATAGGTTATAGCCTTGGTAATCTTCGAAATCCTGAGGATCCTCTATACACACATCTCGCTCAAAAAGAAATTCTGAGTCACTAGTAGTGTCACTCGTATCATTGATATCTGGGGACCTGTTATGAGGATGAAGGCAGATACAAAGAATCAACAGAATTCAAAACATTTATTTGTGTGGTATGATTATGAATGACGAATGAAAGAATATTTAAAAAAGAATAAAAGAATCCGAAAGTAATCGTTTATATAATATGAATGAAATTGAAAAAATGAGAGAACATTTGCTCAAAAATGATAATAACCGTGCATTTCATTGAAATAACATTTTTAAACATCAGCCTATTTCACAAAAGATTCTTATTACTCCTAGGCCTAGAGCAATAAGTGTGTTTTGGATATTACTCTGAATCAGTTCTAAAAACTACAGGAATCTCTTCCGTAGTCCAGTTATTCAGAACACTTCCAAGTGTGTAGGGGCAAATGCCCGACAAATTTTCTCCTCCAGCCTCTTCGTCGTATGTGGCGTTGATGTCCAAGCTTTCTAGCTTTTCTTTTATGGCTCCCTTCATTAGCGTGCCTCTCTTAGGATGAATGATTCCTCCAAACACAAAGGTTTTCGATATGTGGGGGAATACCATGGTTCCAATTTGATCTCCTTCCCCGTTAACCGTGCTCTCCTCCTTTCTTGCTTCTTTTCCAACTCCTTTCTCCTTTGTCTCGCATCCGGCCTAAATCTTAAGCCGAAGCGGTCTCTCTTCCCCTTCAATACCGGCGTTTTGACCTTTCCTTGAAGATGTCTCCCAAGTCCTCTTCCGGGTAGGGCCCCTTTTCCAACCATCAACCGTAGGCTCATCTTCGTAGTCTTGGACAATTTTGGCACCAGAATCTTACTTTCCTCAGTGATAAACGTCGCATTAATGAATTCCAAATATCAAAATGAGCATTCGATTGCTTCGTCATCCGTTTCCAAATATGGCGCATTATTGCTCACAGTTGCAACGATATCCTCTTCAGCATTGATCGTTATCAGCCGCCCCTCTGATACCAGCTTCAACTTTTAATGCAACGATGAAGGCACTATCCCAGCTGAATGTATCCAGGGTATCCCCAATAAGCAATTGTATGAGGGCTTGATATCCATTACTAGGAAATCCACCTTATACGTGTTTGGCCCGATCTGAAGAGGTACCTCGATTCTGCCCATCACTTTTCTCTCAGTGCCATCAAATGCTTTCACTATGTTTTGGCATTCCTTCATATGAGAGCTGTCTATAGGTAATCTGTTTAGCGTGGTCAATGGCAGGACGTTCAAGGCCGATCCGTTGTCAATCAGTACGCCTGGCAGCGTATACCCTTTACAGCACGTGGTGATAGGCAAAGCTTTAGTCGACCCCATGTCACCGGACGGTATCTCGTCGTCATTAAAAAAGATATAGTTGTCGGTACTTATGTTGCTAACTAGACGGTCCAGTTTGTTAACGGAGATGTCATTGGCAACATATGTTTCATTCAATACCTTGATTAGCGCGCTGCGATAAACTTCCGAGCTTAGAAGTAAGGCCAACACCAAGATGCGGGCTGGTTGTTTACGTAGCTGTTCCATCACACTGTATTCGCTATGTTTTAGGAATTTTAAAAACTCCTTGGCCTCCTCCTCATTAACTGGCTCATTAACAAATTTGGTCACTTTTTCCTTCATCACTTCGACCACTGGGGCTTTTCCTTTTATGGATTGTGCCTCCACATTTGCTGTATCGTAACGTCTCCCACTACGTGTATAGGAACCCCTATCTTGGTCCCCTTTTGAAGCGTCAATCGGCCTTTCCTTTCCTGGCATCGTCACGCTGCAGTCATAATTCCATGGGACCTTTTTGCTGTCTTTGTAGGGGAAGACTGCAGGTCTCTAGATTATGACCCTTAGTGGCATTTGAACTCCAGCTTCATTATTTTTGGGTCTCGATATGATAACCACGGGGTAGTTAACTGTTTGATTCTGTGCCGTCGATTCTCCCTCCAATGCACATTCATCTCCCTCTACGGGGTCTTCGGTTTCTTCATAGAATTCCATTTCCTTGTTGTTCATCATGTTCTGTACTAGGGCCCTAAACTCCACACACTCTTGAATTTCATGCCCCACCTCATCGTGGAACTTGCAGTAGTTCCTCTCTTCTTCAGATTCTTCCCTCGAATCCAACGCGATCAACCCTCTCTTGGCCATCTCTTTCCACACCCGCCTTAATGGGGTCCTGACTTCTCCAACCTCACTTTTCACCTTCTTGTTCTTGCCTTCGCTTATCCCATTCACTCCTTGGTCGGTATGATTGGAAAGCGAATTTCCTGCTACATTGGGTACGGCTAGGTCATCAAACCTTACAATCCCCATTTTAATGAGTCTCTCGACCACTTTTTTGAACGCGGTGCAATTTTCGATTGAGTGCCCGGTGATTCCCGCGTGGTATTCACATTGGGCGTTTGTGTCATACCATTTGGCATACGGGGGCTGCAGTGGTTTCAAGTAGAAAGGGGACACCACATGAGCATTGAATAGATTCTGGTATAGCTTCCTATACGTCATAGGTATAGGGGTAAACTGTTGCCTTTTTGTGTTCTCTCTCGCATTTGATTCTTATCTCACAGTGCTATGTTGATTGGTGGTCACCATCTTGGGTTGATTTACGGTGAATGACTTGGATTGACCCTTACTGAATGCGTTCGTGTTGTTTAATTTATTATCTCTTTTCCTCGGGGCTGACTTTCTGGTACTTTTTTCGGCTTTTATCTTGCTGCTTCTCACCTCATTTTCGATCATTTCACCCGTCATTACTATGTCTGAGAATCTCTTGGTGGCGCTTCCCAACATGTGAGTGATAAAAGGGGCCTTCAAGGTGTTGATAAAGAGCATTGTCGTTTCTTTTTTTAGAAGCGACGGCTGAACTTGTATGGCCACTTCTCTCCACCTTTGTGCGTACTGTCTGAAACTTTCATTTCACTTCTTCTCTATGTTCTGGAGAGTGATTCTATCAGGGGTTATGTCCGTCACATGATTGTATTGCTTCATAAAGGCCTGAGCCAGGTCCTTCCATGAATTAATTTTAGCTCGGCTCAGCTGATTATACCACTTAGATGCCGCCCCAACCAGACTATCTTGAAAGCAGTGAATTAATAGCTGGTCATTGTTAACGCATCCCGTCATTCGTCTACAGAACATAGTGATGTGAGCTTCAGGGCAGCTCGTTCTATTGTATTTCTCGAATTTGGGCATTTTGAATTTGGGGGGTAGGACCAAATCTGGGACCAAACTCAGGTCCTTGGCATCAATCCCTTGACGATGATCCGCGCTTTCCATGGCTTTGAATTTCTCCTCGAGCCATATACACCGTTCTTCTAATTGTTTTTGCGAATCTATCCCCGCCTTTTCTTCTTCGGCAACTTCATCCAAGTCAGGAACGAGCGGATAGTTCGGGTTGTTGACCAAATTAAAACCTGAGCCGGCTTGGAAATTTGTCGGTATTGAAGCTCCGGCCTGAACTTGCTGGGGTATGATCGTGACAGATGGTTTCGATAGATTAATCTCGGGCTTCATCGATACATGTTCCAGAATGAAGCCAGGAGGGTATTGAGGATCTTCATTAGTTTCTTCAACTTTGTCCATGGAGCCCTTTCCCTTATCTGTTCCTCCCAACAGCGATTGGGATAACTGACTCATTATCTGCCTTTGGGATTCCATCATTTGTTCCTTCATCTCTCGCTGAATCTTGGCTAGCTGCTCTTGCATCTGAGACTGCATTTGTTCCTGCATGTCCTTTTGCATTTGCTCCAATTTCTCAAGTCTTTTATCCATTGACTTTTTTCTTGTACTGTAGGGGTGCGTAGTGGGTTGGTTTTCTTTGGTTTCCAGGTTACTAAAAATATTTTTAATTAATTAATTAGAAACCTCTTATGGCCTTTAATGCATAATGATATGATGTAGTGCAAATGCATAGATGCAAAGGAGGCATCAATTTTGATTCAATGCCTTTTAGAAAATTTCACTTGAAAATAAAATCTTTTACATAAAGTTGAGTTACAGATAAAATTTTGCTCTAGCACTCAAAGTCTTAATTTTTCTAAGCAACGAGGCCAGCTCTTGTCCGCGATCCGACTCCAACTCATACTTCACGCTCAGTGTGTCTACCTATACTGCTAAAGCTTGCAAGTAGTCAGCTACCTCTCGGATCTGGCTTATGGCTTCCCCTATAAGGTAATCCCTGTTTCTGGCTTGGTCTTGCGCATGATGAAGCTGCTCTTCCCAACGATCCTCGTTTGCTTCGAAAAACTGGACCCGTATCTCACAGTTTTGCAATGACACCTCTAACTCTTCTATTTTTCCTTTCATTTCTTCTATCTTGCTCAAGCTTGCCCTCAATTCCAATGCGGTGTTGCGGTTTCGGTACTGATGCAGAGACTTCTCGAGTTCCGCCACTCTAGCCCTTAATTCACCTCACTCATTTCTGCTTTTCGACAGACTCTTCTTTACATCTTCGTTTCGTGCTTGAGCTTCTCGAAATTTCCTTTCCCACCGATCGGCATTGACCTTTTCTTCTCGAATTTCATGGCGCCATTGTTCGAAAGTCTTACCTAACCCCGCAGTCCTCATAGATAGGTGCAGCTTCTTATAGTCAGTCTTCAAGCTGTCTAGATCTTCTTCGGCCTTAGTTTTCCCTTTTCTCCACTTTTCAGCCTCTGATCTCTGGACATCAGCTTCTAATCTTAGGTGCATCTTCTCTTCCTCCAATTGTTCAATCTTCCTCCCAAGCTCCGAACTCTTCTTCTCGAAATCTTGCCTTATAATCTCCAATTCTGACGGGGCGACTTGTAATTGTTCCCCCATAGGTCGAGCATTCTCCAAGCTTGGCCTAGGAACGTTATCATTAATCCTCTTTTTAAACCATCCATCATACTCGGGCGTTACCATGGAACCGACGACCAACCTCTTCATCTAACAAGTTTGCTTCCAAGCATCCGATAGCTCCCGAACTTTTTTCTTATAGTGAGCACCTTTAAAAGAGGATTCACTCTGAGCAAGTCCGTAGGTCGTGGGTACAAACTGCCTCGACTTATATTGTCTTAAGACTAGCAATGGAGTATACCCGATAGCTCCCCAAATTCCTAACAATGGCACCCAATCAAAGTTACCACATCGGCACATAATCTCATCAGGAACCATCTAATAAGCTCTCCACTCGATATCCCCCTCCTTGAGGTTTTGAAGGATTTCCATCCATTTCTCCTCTGAGATATCCTCTCTCCTTAGTATGGCTGCCTCCTCTTTCAGTGGGGAATAACCTTCGAAAAAGACCCGATAAAAAACCTTGTCTACCTTCCAAAAGTGCCCATGAAACCATACCATCAATAATTGTGCACATCCAATAAACCGCCCCTCGCCTGTCTTCCGACATGAGCTCAAAGATCTGAACATTTCTGCCAATATCGTCGGTACCGGTGTGATTCCCTTCTCAAGGCGATCGAATAAGTCAATGACTGCCTCGTCCACGTGCCTCAAAGCCTTAGGAAAAATTACCAATCCGTAGATACTTAAGGCGAAGATATCGACCCTCTTTCTTTTATCTGGATGTGTCAAAATCAAATCTCGCAAATTCTTTCAAGGGATACATTTACTACCTCCTTTTTGTTGGGTCCGAGCAGTAACCCAAGGCTCACTCATCCTAGAAATGCTCATCAATTTCTTCACAAAGATCTGACTATTAAAAACCTGGGCATAAGTCTTTCGGACTTGAATTTTTGGACACTTGAGCAGAGTAGTGTATTCGTCGATGGTAAGTACCAAATCCACTTCTCCAAAAGTGAAACAGTTGTACGCAGAATTCCAAAACTGAACTATAACCCGAAATAGATGCTTGTCTACTCTAATGTCTAACAAGTGGGATATATTACCGTAGCTTTGATAGAACAACTCCTTGATCCCTTCATCCCAACTAGCCCAAATGCCTCTCAACTCTTGTAGCTCATTTTGTGCTACATTAACGCGAGTGAAATCCTGCAACTCGGAGATATATCCTTTTGCCAAGCTATCCCCTCTCTCTGATTGTAGCTTCTCTGACCATGCACGAATGGCCTCATTATCCTCGACTTTACTAAGAAATTCATTATCCTCGACTTTACTAAGAAATTCATTCTCCATGTCAAACTTTCTAACTTAGTAATTGAATACGGATTAACACCTCCTTTAGTATGCAATGTCATACAAAAAAGACAATAAAAACAAAACACAGGTTAGTATCAAATAATAGCGATAAAATTCAAGCACATAAACGATAGTTACAATGCATATACGGGTACGTACTAAGGCTCGCCGCGGCTCCATCCAAGGATAGCTCCTAAGGTTCACTATATGTGGTTCGGTTCTAGAGATAAGGTACCCGAACCAGCAGATTCCTCAATCCTCACCCATTATAGGCTCATATAGATCGAGTTTGGTTCGGGGGGATACATTTCCCTATGACCATGCAGAGATGAAAATCTCACGAAATCATAGGTACGGATGTACCCCGGAAGCAATCCACTAGCCCATGCGGAGGTGAAAACCTCACGAAAGCGTAGTTTCTTACTCTCACTTAGAAGGTGTGACCACAGCGGTCATGCAATGAAATGCAGTATTATTCTACGAGACCCGAATCATAACAACCATACAAACAAATGCACATGATGTTTAAAACAAATTTTCAATTTTTGACAAAAGGACAACAAATAATCGATTTTATGGCTCGACTCTCGGTCTCCCCAGTGGAGTCGCCAAGCTGTCGAAACCATCCGTTTTTTAAATGTTTGATTTAATGAAAAAGGGGGAATCGACTTTTTGAAAATGAAATATGGAGTCGCCACCGATCCTTTTTTTTTTGTGTGATCAGGTCACCTAAGAATTTGGTTATTTTAATAAAACATTTTTGGTTTACTAAAACAACGATTCTGGTCTATGAAAATATGAGAAAACGGGCTCGGGAGTCGGTTACGTATGAGGAAGGATTAGCACCCTCACTACGCTCAAAATTGGTACCAAATCGATTAAATATTGTCCTTATGTCTAAAATTAAAAATGTTTTTGAAATGTGGTTCTTTTTTAATAACATTTGAATAACCCGAGTTGGTTGCCAAAAATCTTCTTGTTTCGATGTCCGAAAATTTACAATTCGAAAATTTCAAAAGGATGCCCAACTATTTGGTCCAACGAAAAACCGAAACCAAGCCACGATGAGGGCACGATTTCTCGAATTTCCAAACATTGAGTATTTCCTTTGTTTTAAAGAGTTTTTAGAAAACGTGAGTGAAATTAGAAGGAATCTTGATTGTTTTGAACAAATGAAAATGCGCAACCCAAAGCACGATAGGGCACGATTCTCAAATCGTCAAACATCGAACATCGCCTTCGTTTTGAAAGGTTTTTAATAAACATGAGTGAAAACCTAAAGGGATATTCGATTGTTTTGAACAAACGAGAAATCACAACCCAGCTCGATAGGGTATGATTCCCGAATTGTCAAACACCGAGTATTGCCTTTGTTTTAAAGGATTTTTAGAAGACATGAGTGAAATTTTGAAGGGATATTTGAACATTTTGAGCAAACGAGAAATTGCAACCCAACACGTTAGGGCACGATTCCACGAATTGCCAAATATCAAACCTCGCCTTTGTTTTTAAGAATTTTTAGAAGACATGGATGAAATTTTGAAGGGATATTTGATTATTTTGAGCAAACACGAAATTGCAACCCAGCACGTTAGGGTACGATTCCGCGAATTGCCAAATATCAAATCTCGTCTTCGTTTTAAATAATTTTTAAGTGAATAATTATAAAACTACCTTAAAATGTATTAACGCGTTTTGAAACCAGATAAAATTAATCATAGAGATTTAAATTTTATAAAAAAACGACATTTCGCAAATCAAGTAAAAAAGGATGATATGGGATAACGGATATGTATGAGATACGATCCACTAATAAACTAATGATCAAGTAGGGCTAATCTAAAAAGGCAACTCGATCACGATAATGGATGGAGAATAATTAACATGACAATGTAAACAATGAATAAATAATATGCAATGATAACATGCATGGCATAATATGATGTGATTACTACTAGATACATAAAACAAAATGCAAATCAAAGAAGTAGTATGGTATAAAACTATTTTAAAATAAAGACGAATAAATGGACACATAACATGTAGGTTGACAAATTTGTATATAAAAAAAACTAGAGATAGATATATGATTTTTTGAAATAGATGTTATAGAATGAAAATTTGAATCAAATTGCATGTAAAATGTTTTTAAACCCAAATATATTTAAAAGTTGACAAACTACATGATGATTTAAATAATATATCTAATATAAAAAGAATAATAATGAAGATATATGACAAGACATGATACACAAAATAGATTTATAAAACATATATACGTGTAAGTTTATTGAAAAGAAATCATGAGATTAATAATATAAATTTTGAGTTAGTCTAAAAAAATACACATGCCCTTATATCAAAACATTTAAATAATAGGCTATATAAACACAAAAGCAATCTAATATAAAGATATACTCAAAAAATAATAATTTTATAATAAAAAAAATGAGGTTTCTAAAATTATTTCATATATACATAAAGAAAATACTCGACAAATTATAGAGCAGAAAGTGTTTTAAAATAGAAAAATCTATTAAAGTAATAAGCGTATTAATATATATATACATATGAATTTAAAAGAAATTACATGTAAAATAACATAGAAATGATAATATGCATAGGGCTAAATTAAT
The DNA here is from genome assembly GCA_025698465.1 of Gossypium longicalyx. Classification (NCBI taxonomy): domain Eukaryota; kingdom Viridiplantae; phylum Streptophyta; class Magnoliopsida; order Malvales; family Malvaceae; genus Gossypium; species Gossypium longicalyx. The sequence goes on from CM046997.1 coordinate 92,165,117, forward strand.
TTTATTATAAATTACACAATAGATTTAAAAAACATGCTTATATGTAAGGAGGACTACATGTACAAAATACATGAATTTAGTAATATATATAAATTAAAAATGAATACCAATAAATATGCACATATGTATGATAATAATTTAAAAGATATATATTACGTTGGACTACATAATAAAATATAAGAATAAACTTAAAAAAGCCATATGTATAAAATAATATAAGGTTAACAATATATATGAAATAAAGAAAATAACTTTAATATAAAGTATACGTATATACATATTAACATTTAAACAAGAGATTGTATAAGAATATTAAAATAGCTTAACGCAAAAAGAAATTCAAAGTGACGACTCTACAAAACAAAACCAAATTATGCATGTACAAATATATATGTATATAGAAAATAAAATGTATAAAAAACAAAATATTAACAGGATAAAAAAATCTTCAAAACAATTGTACAAATAAGCAATTAAGAATAAAAGTTATAAGCTAAAAGGATTTAATTAGAATCAATCCAAAACCAAAGGGATAATTTGAAAATAAAGTAATAATAAAATGGACCGATACGTAAAGTGGGCAAATGCGTAAGGGCTCAAACTGGAAATAATCCAGGCCCTAAAACGCTGCGTTACAATGCAGACCCATTTGCTAACGATTGTAAATTACAGGGGTAATTTAAAAAAAAACAAAGAAACACAAATGAGAGCTGAATGAAACGTGGCACAACAGGAAGGGGCTGATGCTGCAAATAAACCCTCGTCGCGAAAACGCGTGGGTCATCGGGGTAGTGAACCGGATCAGGTCGGGCGTGACTTCAAACGACGTCGTTTTTCAAGCCATTGCATTTGGCTTAAACGGCTCCGTTTTTTGCATCCCTTATAAGGCTAAAAATGGCCTTCATTCGGCCAGACCACAACCGAACCCTAGCCCCCCTTTTCTTTGTTTCAGTCGAATTCTAAAAGTCCCTCTAAGCACTAGCGCTGATTTGCCTTCACAAACAAAGACCGGCAGACTTGAGCCCTTGGCGATATTTTTCGGCCTTGAGACCCCTCTTTCAACTTCAAATCCGACGAAGCGAAGAGGGATCTATGGCAGATCAATAAGGTAAGATTTCTCATTTCTTTTCCTCTATTTTTAAAAACAATAATGAAAGATAAAAAAATGAAGTTATTTGACAGAAATCCTAAAGCGACTATTAAACAGAAAAATCACCTCCGAAAAAAAGAAATTGCTTTTGATAATGCTTTGTATTGCTTCTACTTTTGTGCGTTTGTATTTCAAAAATGTCTCTATTGTGCGCGTAACCTCTTACATAAATCAAAGATCTTGGCTTTATAGCCGAAAAATCAAAAGAGAAAAATACAAGCAATTTCCTATTGGCTGCCATTCTCGCTACTGTTTTTTTGTTTCCTTTCGCAGGTACGGAGTCTGCTGGCATGCGTTGGCCCTTGGCGTGGGGCGTACGGAGGCGCGGACGTGGTCATACGGTGCTATGTGCTGGAAACGTTGTACGGAGGCCGTACATAGGGGGTTGAGGCTGCTGCGGCGCAAGCAGGAACTGCTAGGGTTTCTGTCTTGGTTTCAGTATTTGGGCCGTTTGGGCTCATTTTTGGGTGTCGGGCCATTGTCTTTGGGCCGTGGGGTTTATTTGTAAATGGGCTGTTTGGGTTTGGTTAGTAGTTTGGTTATGTAATTAGGACATTTAATGGACTGTTATAAATTGGACTGTTGTATTTTTTGTGATTTATTTTTTGTTTGCTTGGGCCGGGCAAATTTGGCCCACTACACATGGTTTAGAAAACTAATATTTTTCATAGTTATTATTCGCTGCTTTACAAAATACTCAAAGTTTTGAAAAATCTTTTCTTAAAAACCTTAACTGTTTTCAAAATGCCACGATAATAATATCATAATTAAATTTCTAAGAAAAGTAGGCTTAATGAATGAATGTTTTTCTAAAAACAAAAGAGCGATTTCTTCTCATATCAACGCAAGTAAAAAGGTGGCTTTACAGGATCACTTTGGTGATCGAATGTAACGCCTTTGACTTAACCTAAACTCCTAGGTCGAGTTGGGGTGTTACATGTCAATAAGCTGAATTATGTTTTCACATTTTCTAGTGCCGACAATTTTCTATATGTATTTACAGTAAAATAAATGTTTGTAAGTGATAATGTGTTTGTTAATACTACTAAATTTTATTAGTGTTGATTTATATTAAAAATTATTTAGTAAATTAGTAAATATAAATACTAAATATAATTATATTATTTAATAAAAATAAACATTAATTTAAAAAAAAATATTTTTACAAACATAACACTTTCACAAACAACTAAATTATAAAATGTTTTTAGAAAAGAGAAAGAAATAGGAATGAAAAAATTATGGGTTTATTTTTTATTTCAAGTATTGTATTTAGGAATAATTGTAATACCCCTTAACCCTTATCTGTCGCTGGAACAGGGTTACAGAGCATTACCGGATATTTTAGAACAAGTACAAACAATCATATAATAATATAACATACACATCATAATTTAATCATAATGTCCTAACCAATGTACTACTAATATAGGTATTTTACAAATACTTACTAACTCAATTCATATAACTTCATTCAAACCCAACCAAATTTAATACTAAATATCAAAATTTTCATATAGTAACTTCCTTCATACTTTAATCAAAATATGCCATTTTATAACCTTAACATAACACACAATCTATGTTTAAGTATATAAAGGGTTAATACTATTCTTTAACATTTTATACAACCATTTTTAAAATGACATACATATAACAACCTAGGTACAAGCCATTACCAAAAAGAATGTACTTCACCACAATAAGTTCGGGATCGACTTTGGATGTTGGTTCAACGATCGAACTTTAACCTATCCTGCGCACGGAAAACAAACCGTTCGCTGAGTATACAGTCAGTGGTATTTCTATAATCCAAATACTTATTAAATAAGAATTTTCAATGTTTATATATCTAAATACGCATAACAAAAATCATTCAACAAATAATCAATTTCATAACACATCATTTATAACACTTTCAATTCTCATCTTCTACTATTTCAATCTCGTAATTGATATTCAAATAATTTTTCTCAATAGGATACACATCATTTCACCATATCAATAACCATTTCATGAACCCATTGGTTCATACATTTCAATTTCATAACTCAATTCAATATTTCAATCTAATTCATGTTCAAAATCATCCAATATTATTCATATTGCCAATTTACTTATTTACCCCTATTAACGGGACTCGGATTTTAGCGGATACACGGATCTAACCAAAACACACCAGTATGACACCTAGTGCCTCATCGGATAATTCGAAGTAATAGATTGACACCCAGTGTCTCATCGGCCTTGGATTGACACCCAGTGTCTCATCGGCCTTGCCGAAGTAAATTGGTACCTCAATACCTTATCGAATTTATCCTTAGTATTAATTTGACACTCAGTGTCTCATCGACTTGTGGTCGAAGTATCCCTGTACACTTCCAATCCTATGGCATGCCAACTATATCCGACTCAGCCCGATACAGTTAATAGGGTTTCCAAATCACTTTTCAATTTCCAATCAATACACAATTCAATTCAAATAATCACATATACTCATAATTCAACTCAATTCAATTTTCATTTTTCAATACAATCAATATCCAATATTCACATTCACATTAATCACAAATTAATTTATACTCAATTCAATATCAACAATACCAATACTCACCTTAATTTCACTTACCATGCATATTAAATAATAAATACAACAAATAATTATTAGATTTGGATTATAGAAATACAAACCGTAATTTCTGAGCTAATCCTCGTTGACTTTGTCTTTTCCTTTCTTAGCCGAGGTCTCCAGTTCAACGTTTACTATGGAATTAAAATAATTTAAAATCATCAATACACACAATTTCACATTGAATATTTCAATTTATACACAACTTTTGCTTAAATTCCAATTTAATCACTAAATCAAAACTAACTCTTTTTCTTACAAAACTAATTTCATATCTCATTCAATTTCCATTCTAAACTAATGTCAACTCTCTAATTTCCCCATAAAATCTTAATTTTGAAATTATTTCAATTTAGTCCCTATTACTCAAAACTTGTACAATTCAATCCATATTTCTATTCTAACTTGAAATTCTATCAATTTAATCTCTAATTCTTCAATTTATTCAACATGAACAACTTCTAAAAATTCACTGACTTTCAAAATTTCAACTTAAATAAAGTAGTATTTTATTCTAGGATTCTAAAAAATCAAAATTACAAGAAAAGGGGCTAAATTAACTTACCACTTAAACTTCAAACCTTGAAACCCTAATTTTTCCTTTTTTTTGTTCTTTCTTTTTCTTTCTCCCTGTTCTTCTCTGTTTCCTTTCAATATTCTGTTTCTTTTTCTGTCTTTTCTATCTTTTATTTAATTTATATAATATAATAATATAATATAATAATATTTTCTTAAATAATAAGTAAATATATATGTATATTACAAATGTATGTATGTATTTATTATACATTTATATTATTTTTACAATACAATTGTCTAAATTTAATTAATTAATTTATTTAGTTATTATTATATTATATACTTAAATGTTAAGTATTTACATTTATAATTATTTTATACTTATGGACATTATTTGTACAAATGTATTTCATTATTACCATACACTTGTATTTACTTTTTATTATACAAGTGTTACTTATGGTTTATTTTCTCATTTAATCCCTCAACGTTTCTTTAATCTATAATTAAACTTTTACACTCTGTTCAATTTAATCCTTATACCTAATTAACCTTAATTCAAGCTAATTCTCCTAACTAAAACCTAATTAACCGTACAACTAACTTCATAAATATTTTTTAATAAATATTTACGAATCTATTTCACGTAAACGATAACTTGGAAATACACTTTCCGGTTACCCGACTATTGAGTAATTACAATAATATTTAGTAATAATTTTTAAATTCCACCAAAACGATTAAAAGATTGGCAAATGTCCTATAAAGATATAATAAAAATATTTAAAAATATTTAAAAAAAAGAGATACGTGACAATATTTTTTTGAGTCTTGCGGAATAAAAAAATATATTATTAACATATCAAATACTAACCCTTATATTTATATCAACCAAAATTTTATTCGTATTATATATATAGTTATTTTTATATTATATAATTACTAAATTTATGGATTAAAAAAAGAACTAGATAGAATGCCTGAGATTCATTGTTATTTATGTAGTGAAATGTAAAATTTAATTTAGCTGATTAAATATTGAACTAAAAAAAAAATAAAAAATAAAAGAGAATATAAACAAGATTGGTGCAAATTTCATTTAACTTCAATGTCGTATCTTGTTATCTGTAATGGATAAAATAATTGAAGCTAAGGAAAATTGGTTAGCACACAAATTTTATTTGCATTAAAAGTAGGTGCGAAGCTAGAAAATTTTTTTAGGGGGTCGGATAAAATTTTATTTTTTTATAGTTTATATTTATATAATTTATAAATGATTAAATCGAATTTTTATAATTTTAGGAGGCTAAAGTACAATTTAACCTTTATTAATTTAAAATTTTTAAAAGTTTTAAAAACTTAAAATATAATTTTACATTTTAGGGAGTCGGGCACCATGTCAGCCCCTGACTTTCCCTCTGATTACAAGCCATCTCTTTCATGCAACGAACGCTACTTATATCACACTTTCACATTCAATTTCCACATAACTATCTCATTTTATGGTTTTTTTATTTTTTATTTTTTTATAATTTTAAATAAAAACTAAAAATTAAGGGATTAAACTCATATTTTATAGAATAATAAATATTTTTTATTATCATTATACCGATAATTAACCTTTAATATAAAATATTTCTTTTATCAAAATTTTTAAATTAAAAACTGGGTTTCATTAATAAAAGCGGACAAAGAGCAAATAGGCCTCGATACAATAAAAGTAAAGCTGCCAGAGTGAATGAACAGAGAAACTGAAACGTAAAAACCACAAAGCAACAGCACACAGGAACTAGAAGCCTGAAAAAGAAAGCCAGTCTCAACGAGATTAAAATAACAACACCCAGGCCAAGCATTCCAGTACAGTCCAGGTTCTGCCCCCGCTCGCTCGACAAACTGAAGAAGAAAAACAAGAAGAATCGAGCAAGAACACCATCGTCTGATCTAGTCGAAGTCAGCACCACTTGCATTAGCCACCTCCGCTACTTCTTCAATCCAGTAGCAGTCCCTAGTAAAATCCCTAAAAATTATTATCTTCTGGAATTCTTACTGTATTTAATGGAGTTATAAACAAATTCTTCATCATTACATTAATAATAGTTTTTAAAAAAATTTAAAAATAAACTTTTAATTTAAAATATTTTCTCTCATCAAATTTATCTATCTATCTATATTATTAATAAAATTTTTAAGTTGGTATCACGAGTCAACAGAGCACGAGTTAGTTAAAAAAATTATAAAAATATCATTTCATAATTAAAATAAGTTATATTATTTGAGGAAATTTTAGTTTTTTTATTTAAAAAAATAAATAAAAATATGCATATAAGATTTGATCTCATGCCAATTGCATTAGTAAAATAATAAGTTTACCATCCTACTAAAGCTTTATGCTAGTTAATTTATACATTTTAATTTTACTATGTACAACTTATTAACTACATCGTATATACTAATAATGTTAGTGATTAAGTATCACAAATTGATTTGACATTAATTTAAGATTAATGACAACACGTTTTCTCTCTCAATCGATAGGTTATTATTAGTAATAAATCAGAACTCAAAAAAGGTTCAAAACAATCAAATTCATTTGTTATGAAAGCATAATAGGACCAACAAAAAGAACATGAGAATCACCGATTGAGTTTTAACTTGATTGGCATGGACATTGTTGTTAATATAAGAGGATGTGGGTTTGAGTATGCTGAAGTGCATTATCCTTCTATTTATGGGTTGGGAAGGAGTTATGAGTAGTTGTAGGCATTGTCTCAAAAAGAGCAGATATGATTAGAACTTATAATGAGATTGTTTTTAAAAAAAAAAAACACAAGAACCAGAATCTAGAATCACCGAAAGGTTAAAACTCAAAACCAAAGATATTTACTATTCTTAATAAGGTGAATTTATGTTTTACTCACAACTTAATTTAATTTTTATTTTATTTTAATACCATACATATTTCATGCGTTATTATTAATTTGTTTCAAATTAAACTTTTTATTATTTATTATATGTTATTATCAAACACACTTTTATGTTATAAATACGTTGTTTCCTTACGCATATACGTATGATAGAATTTTTAATAATAATATATAATTACTGCGGGCACATGTTATCATCAATTAATAATAAAATGATGCATCATCATCAGTGTAAAACAAAAACAAAATATTAAAAACAAATATTATTAACTATATTTCAACATAATTAAACATTAATTATAATTATTTTTTTTGGGTTTTCGGTTTCAAGTATTAGATTTCGGATTTTAAATTTGGATTTCGAATTTCAAATTTTGTGTTTCAATTTTTTTATTGTGTTTAACTATTTTTAATTATTATTATTTATTATGTTTATCTATCTTTAATTATTATTATTATTATTATTATTATTATTATTAAACCTTTCAATATTTTTTGTTTTACACCCATAATAATGTGTAATCTTATTATTAATAGATGGTGGATTAGATATATATACCAATCATGTATCAAATATAACATAAATATTAATACAGATGATATATATAATTAAAGTTTTAATATGTTTTTCCATAGAAAAAAGTTATATTATGTTTAATAATCATTTCATATTTATATAGGTGGATGTACTTATTACATCCCTTTATTATAATGATAGGATTAAATTAGTCCTATTATTAAATGGAATATTTTAGTTTTTGTATTATTAAAAAATAAAACAAGTCTAAATTTCAACATAATTAATTTAAATGTTTAAAAATAACATTTACTTATAACATATTTAATATTTTGATAGGTTTTTTGCAAATGAAATTTTTATTTGGTATCGAATTGCAAATAAAAAAAAATTTTACATGTTATTTTTTAAATGTAAATATTAACTTTTTTTTATTATAATTTTATCTTATTTAATTATTTTTAGTAATACAAAGATAAAATTGATGCATTTAATAGTAGACGGACTAATTGATCCTGCCTCTATAATGGGGAGACTTTACAGATACTTTCACTTATATATATATATATATATATATTTATATCTATTTGACAAAAAAGTTCTAAATGGGTAAAAAAATCTTTTTGGCCCCTCTCAATTTTGATAGTGAATAAATTGGTCCTTTTAAAAAAATTGAAGCAATTTAATTCTTATTAATTTTGAAAGTGAGTAACTAAGGACAAATAATCACGGTATTAACTTTTTGTTAATTGTATATAATTTTGATTGGTATAATAATAAATTTAGTCTTATATGTTTATATATTATGTGTGAATGTTTGACAAAATGTGTAGATGTTGCAGACTAAATTTGTTATAATATCAATGAAAAAATATGTACAATTAACAAAAATCATTAATATTATAATTAATTGTCTTTAATTACTCACTCTCGAAATTGATAAATATTAAATTATTTTAATTAAAAAATTAATTTAATATCAAAATGGAGAGAAATCTTAATTATAATGATTGAAATAATGTAATTAGTTATTATCTTTTTGGGTGGGTTCAAATGATTCAAAGTTTTCCAACAAAATTTCTTGCATTTGATTGATTAGAGGGAGATATGGTGGATGATGATTTATATCTATCTCACTTTCAATCATGAAAACATGCTTAGAAGCTAACAAAAGGGTGAGAGAGAAAGAGTGAGAGTAGGTTTAATGAAGCTGGCATTTTGATTGTTTGATTATCTGTTTTTGTAATTATTCCATATGCAATAATAATAAGGTATGATTTCCTATCATATGTATATCAGCTGATTGGATTAAAAAAAACATAAACTCAGTCTCCAATAAGAATTTTGGTATAAAAAGATGGGAAGTCTTTGCTTAGTGCCAAAGGGATGTTTCTCATGAGAAGCACACAATGCCGACTATACTGGATTCTTTTTCTTTTTCTGTTAAAAGGTAAAGCAAGGCTCACCATCAATTTGATATGTTGGATGAGAAAATGGTGAACCGACCACCTGGGAAGGTACCCCATCATCCACATACAACAAACTCTCCTACACTTGAATGAGACAATTACGAGAGCAGTAACACTTAAGTATTTATAATAACCTCCACAATTTTAATTTGCTTTATTTTGACTTAGTAATTTTTTAAAATAAAATAATTGACTTAGTCACGATATTGTGAAACGATAAATTCTTTAACATTAGATTTATCTAATTATGTTGATTCATATTGTAAGATTGATGTTATGAAACGATCAATACTTAAAAAGATCGGATCAATTCAAATCAAGTAAATTGGGTTTCTTGTTTCATAGATATCGGCTTATTAATTTGAAAATTTACTTAGAGATCTCTTATTTATCCTAGATTTTATTAGGATATTGTTACTCCTACTTAATGATTTGAAAATTGAATGGATCCGAATCAAGTAAATTAAATATTTTGATTTGACTGATTTGAACACTTACCTTATAATATTTAATTTATTTTAAATTTTAAGATAAATTATCTAATTAATCCCACTTTCATGATCATCCAAATAAAAATCTTCACAACTAAATCACCTATGAGACAACTTTTCATTTTAGTCACCTAGAATTAAATTCAATATTTTTTAATATTGTGAACCCACCACTATTTGTCTTCTTCTTCCTTAAGCCACCCTCCAAACCCTGAGATTAAGGTGGTCATATAAATAATCGGTTATCACTTCTTCATTCCTTCTTTGCTAACAGCAGTTAGGTGCACACCAAAGAGAGGGAGAGATGGTTTCGCTTAAGCTCCAGAAACAACTCTCGGCAAGTGTTCTAAAGTGTGGAAAGTGAAAGGTTTGGCTCGATCCAAATGAAGTCAACAAGATCTCCATGGCCAACGCCTTGGTAATAATCATTTTTAAGTGGAGGTATGATTTGGACTTGATTTCGCATCATTTGTTGCCAAATTGTGAAAATGAAGCAAGATGTTCAAAATTTTTAGGAATTTCATGTGATAGTTGATGTAGTTTATTTATAAGCTTTTTTTTAGTGATTTATAACAGTAAAGTGTTATATAGTTTACTCACACGAGCTTTTGCACATATACATTTTGATTTCTGATTATGCTATTATTTATTTGTGAGAAGAAAATAGTTTCAAGTAAAACATATGATGAATGCTACATCCATTGACTTGAGATTTCCTGCATGAGAAAATCAAAAGGTTAAATCGTTGTTCTCTCTTTTGATATTTCTTTTTCATATTTTCCTAGCTGTACATTCTGAACAATTAGTAGCAACTTCAAGTTGATATAATCTTTTGTACGAGATTAAATAGTCTATGGATTCCTTAGTTTGTTTGTAGCTTAGCACACACATAAAATATATTCTTTTATTGTTTTTACTTCATATTTGGATTGCCAATTTCAGGACAGAATATAAGGAAACTGGTTAAAGATGGCTTTATCATCAGGAACCCAACCGTGATTCACTCTACATGAAGGAAGCCAAGAGAAAGGGGCGTCATTTTTCACATTCTCAATCTAGTGGGAAAAAATGGATTAAGGAAGGAGATGATGATTGAACAGTGATTTGTCAAAAATATGACTTGGTGGGTACAATCAGCTGTTGTTGTTAGGGAATTTAATGATTAAGAGCGTTTTTTAACTGTAGTCACTAAATCATAAAAATTTTTATTTGAACAATCTTTTAAAAATGGATTAGTTAATTAAGATAATTTTATTAAGATATTATTAATCTATTAAACTACTTTAATAAAAATTAATGAGAATTATGATTGTATCTCATAACCAAACCAATGCTCATGAGATTCCACAGTCGTCTGCTTATGCATCATAGCTTGCTTGGATCAGCTCTTATCAATGCTTGAACGAATATTTTGCAAAAACAAAACTTTCCGTTAGAAAATTTCAATTTGGAATTATATTTCACTTGAAATTTATTATTTACAACTTGATAGTCGTCTGAAATATACACAAAAATTTGAATAAAAATACAAAACCTAAAAAAGTGTTTACTCCATTTAAAATATAAATTAAATTTGGATTTTGACATTCCCTAATTCAATTTTATTTAATATTTTTATAACTTAATTTTATTTTATATTTATATATTATGTAATTTATATAAAAATATATAATAATATAATATTATATTATTTAAAAATTAAAAATGTATATTAAGTTGTTTAAATTTAAAATTTTAATAAAAGGAAAACACCTAAAATATTAAATAGAATATATATATATTTTAATATGCACAGCCCTAATTCTTTGACATATATCAAATCAACCGTTCAATTGTTGAAAAATAAAAACAATTTTGAATAAGCGATGTTATCTTGGAAACAATCTCTTATAACTCTTTACTAATTTTTTTTCTTTATTTTCATTAATTGACTTATGATCACCGTTCACCATAACCCAGAAATTCATATTTCTCCTATGGGATTAGGTCCATTTTTTATATTTTTGGGTCCTAAGCAAAATAATAAATTGAATCCCTTTTAAATATATATATATAATATAATATAACATAATAAAAGCTGAAAAATTTTTAGGCCTTAAAAGGTGAATTATTTTTGGTGAAAAATAAAAAGCCTTAAGTATTTAATTAATTTATTTTAATCTATTCTTTTTCATATTAAAAATTGAAAAAATATTTTTTTATATCCTTTCCAGCCCTCGGCCTGGACGACTGCAGTCTCAAACAACTCCAGGGCCGGGCCTATAAGAAACAAATTTGATTAAGCTCAATTATAAAAATTTAATTATATTAAAAAAAATTTAATCACACAAAAGCCACATCCCATATTTTATATACCATTTAATAAGATTTAATGAAAAAAATTGCAAAGTTAGCTCAATATATGAAAATTAGGGATTTGAAAACCCATTTTTCAAGCACTGAAACCAGACATCCTACACAGATTCAATGTTACATTACAGTGCAAACATGAGTTTGACTAACTGCCGTTCTTCAAAACACTTTTACATCGCAGAAGCAATAAAAAAACATAATGTGTTTGAGAAAAAAAAAAAATAGCCGTGGATAACTGCTTTTGGACTCAAACTAAAATGTTAGTATACAGCGAATAAAGTAGGGTACTCATATACATAAAGGACTCGTCTAAAGAAATACTTTTAGAGTTGAGCAACACCATCACTGGCTCCATCGCGGAACGTGGCATGATAATCGGCTCTCCTGGCTAACTCTGCAGCTTCTTCAATTGACATATCAGACCGATAGCTAGCACCAATATCACACAAAAATAGAAATTAACGACTATGGATGCATACAGCTGAGCACATTATAAGACCAATTCAATGGTAAGCATAATCTAATGAAATGGCCATGGAACAAGAGAAAATCTTTTGATCTGCTTACCAAATAAAAAACTAGATTGAGGTTGAGTTATATTACAGTCAAAGCATGCGTCAGGACGCAAAGCATGCTTATCATTAAACCGATCTTCTCAACAGGAGCAATTGGGGGAAAAAATTGAGCCAGATAACAAATATAAAGCATTTAACAGTATATCTTCCTCCTCCGTTAGCTTGTCTGTTTCATAACCTCTATTCAACGAACTTACTCTTAACTCAAAACGTTACATAGAGGAGAGGATTATAACTTTTCTGCCATGACATGTGCATTTATCAGAACAATAGCTATAAAGAAATAGTGAGACAGCACCTATCTTTGGCCTGTGGTTCAGGGCTGTTCACCCAAAGAACTTTTAAGCCTCTAAGAGAGCAAATCGTAGGCTTTTATTTAGACAGCTCCCTTTGGTTATAGTGTGTGTGCAAGTACTAACTTTTTAATTGTATAATATTGATAGCATGTTAAAACATGCGACCATATCCTATAATGCAAGGAGTAAAACGGGATGAGGGAAAAAAGAGCCGAAACTAGATCACGGCGAAAGATTTTAGCACTTCATACATGTAAAAAAAATGGAAAAACTTGATCATCAGGTACTAAAAGTTTCCTCAACCAAACGGAAGCCAGGAAGGTTGCCTTGTGTTGTGATATTGACAATGAAGGAAAGGCTCACCACCTAAGTGCTCTTGTTTCTTTTTTATTACGAAGGTTGCCTTGTGTCATGATAGAATGCATTAATTGTAAGAACCTAAGCAATTGGGAAGTATGCCCGAGCTCACATTCACAAACTCCCTCCTCGAAAGTTTGTTTCAATAACTAGGAAAAATACCTTATGTTAGAAATATCTTTTCATTTACGCTATGAGTGCACAAATGCATACATAATAGTCATTGAAGTTGCATCTTGAAAGGGAGGTTGATACCACTTAGGCATTCCTAGGCTATGCTAAACCTCAAGTACTTTTAGTTACTTTTGCTTTCGTTCACGTGTTTTAGGAAAAAGCAGGTCATTGTAGCTCGACTTAGGGGGTAATTAGAGGTGTCCATGAGTCGGACCGGATTGGGTTTAGGCTCGATTGGTTGGCCTGGGCACAGCCCGATTCGAAAAATGGGCTGCTATTTTTGTCCAACCCCAACCCATATTATATATGCTAAACCCTGGCCTAACCATTTTTTTTATTTTGAAAATATTTTATTGCATAAAATAAAATTTAAAAATATAGTAGATGAAATACACTAAAAATTAAAACAAATATTTCTCCAAAATTATCAAATTGCATTAACAAATATTAAATATTGAATGAAAACTAATAGCCATTTGTTGGATATACACCTCATTAACATTCATAATAATTAATCATTGCTAATGTAATGATTATCTTTCCAAGGGAATTGTAATGCTCCAAAATTTTGAATGTTTATTTATGCAATTCTATCAAATTTTAGTATCTTCTTATGTGGTTTAAGGTCATGATTGTGTGTTTGGAATCAAGGGTTTGTGTCCCTCTTTTGAAACTTTTGTTTTTTTTTTTTTTAATTTGGACCTTAGACTTTGAAACCTCTACTTGAGTTTATTATGCGTTTATTTGTGAAAAAAATAAGTTTGTTGGTTTAATGGCTAAGCTTCTATAATTTTTTTGGTCTTGTGTTCAAGTTTTTGCGTAAGCAATTAAGGAGTTTTTTTTTTTTTTTTTTTTTTGCATTTTGCATTTTGCAATGGTTAGTTTTTTTTTCTTTAGTTAAATAATTTTTTTCAAAACTTCCCTCTTGCGTTTCTTTTCAAGTTCTTTCCATTACTATTCTCTTCTTCCTTTTTTTTTTGTCGGTCGACTTTGTGACCTTCCTTTGCATTGTTGTTGTGTTAATTATTAATTTGTACTGTTCCGTGGTATATTTTAGTCGCTAAAGGTGAGATTTCGTTGCTTTAATTTGTTCGTTGTTGATGTTTCATCGATTTTGGGATTTTCCTTCAACTTTTGTAGTTGTAAATTTTTAATCTGTTTTTGTATGGTTGTTTACTTCGGTATGCTATAAGGGAAGACCGAGAGACACCTATCGTTCCTCTAACTATTTGAGTTTGGAGTAATTTCCGTTCGATTGTTAGTAAGCGTTAGTTTCATTTTGGGAATTTTTGCGTCAAACTTTCGACATAGTTGATTGAATGCTATTTTGTGTGAATTGTTTCAGTTAAGTCATTTGATTGAGCATTTGGGTGTCGATTTTAGGTTCTAGGGATCACTTCTACTGCTTCTACGTCGAATTGACAACAGGTGTGTAAAGAAAACCCCGAAAATTACGATCGGCTAAAGCCGAAAGTCGTGACTGTCAACGCCACACGATCGTGTGTCAGGCCGTGTCAGCCACATGATCATGTGTTAGGCCGTGTGGTAGATCGTGTAACTCATTGTTTTTGAATTAGGGTCACATGGGCTAGAGACACGTGCGTGTGTGTCTAGGTCGTGTAACTCACTATTTTGGAATTAGAGTCACATGGTTAGAGACACGGACGTGTGTCCAGGTTGTGTGAGGAAAGTTTTGGGTCTTGAGTCACATAGACGTGTGCTTGGCCCTGTGCTAGACCGTTTGACTCACTATTTTGAGTCACAAGGTCGTGTGACAGCCCGTGTGTGATAATGAGCTGGGCTACATGAGCTAACCACCCAGGCCGTGTGAATCCATACAGGCATGTGGGCCAAGAACCAAAATTTTTCTGTAGGGTCGTGAACGTCGTTCAAATCAAACGTAGGCCTATCGTAGGGTCTGTAGGAACTTATTTAGGCAATGAAATTCATTATACGATGATTTTTTATTAAATAATCTGTTATTAACACATATATATTGATTTGAAATATGATAAGTGAGTGCAACAGCATTACATGAGTATGATCTGAACTTGTATCGTTGTATGTGCATATTGATATTTGTTAAATCCACATCTGCATTGGTTGGGTTTGTGTAAAGGAGAAAGGGTGGACACTTAATCATCTACCGATTTTAGTGGCTAAGGCACAAGCATATATTTGATTCTAGCGATTTATAGAATTCTAAACTAGTAGCTAGTTTGCAATATTTCTGAAACGTGTCGTATCGACACTAAGTGGTGTGTAAGGTTCAATGGGTACTTGATACCCTAAATGGTGTGTTGGAATGGTCGGAGATAGTGTGTAACAGATGGATTCCTACATTTGTACCTGATCTGTTTTGCATCTTTATCTAATATGTTTTGCTTCTGCATCTGATTTGTTTTGTAACTATATTGGATATCATCTGTTTTCGACTCTGCATTCACATTTGGAAATTGTCTAAATAAAGAGGAATTGAACACTTAACTGATATAGATATATATAACTCTGTTTGATTGCATACTTAAATTACACATACTAAGTTAAACTCATCTAGTTTGTATGTTTGGATTTCAGGTAACCCACAGACTTAATTGGGTCGGCACATAGGGAGCTCGGTCATTCTGCTTAATTATCTTATTATATTATTAGACTTCTCATTGTTATTTCTTTCTAAGACTGTTGTTTTTAACGAATGGATTATCTAATTATTTATAATCCCTTATATGGTTTTGAATCGTTGGAACTTATTATTGAAAGTTGGATATTCCAAAAATGGTTAATGTAGCTCTCCAGACCTGGCCATAACTTCTAGGCTGGGTTTGGGTATTCCAAGAATAATAAATGTTGTACAGAATGAAAAATGACAAAATATAAGAATGAAAAGAATGAAAAACAACAAAGTAAATGATGACATCAATGTTGTTTCATTAAAGTACGTTAAAGCTAAAGGACAGTACATGAAATTTGATAATTAGTGAAACAACTTGGTAACTAAAACAAATCATAACAAGGTTATATTATCATGCACTTGATGTCGGAAACTTGAAAAAATTAAAAGTTCTACAATATCCAAACAAAAGTTCTAAAATATCTATATATCAAACAAAATAGAAATAGAAATTAGCACTCAACAACAACAACAGAACATTAAAAACAACAGCATAACAATAGTGAAACAACACCCAAAATAGCACAAAAAATAACTTGCAAAATATAATCAACCATTCAAAATATATATATATCAAGCAATCAACATATTTGATTTTACAACAAGCTATAAATTCTAAGGTAAATTATATACCTAAAAAGGAATTGAAGAATCATTGTCCTTATCATCCTCATCCTTATCATCACTCTCATCATTGTTGCAATCAATTTCTAATATAAAATAAAAATAAATAGTTAGATAATCAAATTGATAAAATGTTATAAAATTATAACAATAAATCGAGAATAATAATTACCCATTGAAAATCCCTTAGCTCGTATCCAATCATCAAAGCAAACAATAGCTTGAACTGTTTTTGGTTTAAGGGAACTCTTCAAAGATGTGATACATTTCTTCCCTATGCTAAAAGCTAACTTGGAATCTATAGTTGATATTGGAATTGTCAAAAGATCATGAGCTAAAATTGAAAGCTCACGGTATCGAATTGAACTTTTGTTCCAATAATCCAGTATATCTATTTGGTTATTCAACTCAAGTTCTGGTTCTTCCAAATAAATGTCCAACTTTGACCTTCCACTTTTAGCATTGGATTCACTTACTTATCATTTATAATCTTTACTCTCATCATAATCTGCTCCCTAACCAACCCTGTTAACATTGAGTTGATACAAACTAGAATCAACAGGATCATTATCCGAAACATTAGAACTTCAAGCCAAAGAGGAAGATGTAGATTTGGAGTTCTTAACATACTCATCAAACAAGAGTTTAAGATTGCTAATAACGGTTTGCATAAAGTGTGGAGCATGAACACCATAGATTGTAGTAAAGCAATATTCAACATAATTTAACTTGTAACGAGGATCTAAAATTGTAGCACATGACAATATCAAAGAATACTCAACCCAATATTTATTAAATTTCTCTTGCATTTGCATAACCATTTGAGTTAAAAACAAATGAGGACCTTTAATTGTATCAATTAAGACCTTGTGAACCTTCTAAACCCCTCTAAAATAAAGATAGCCGTTGGATAATTAGAACCAGAAAAAACACAAGTCATTTCATAAAAGACTTTAAAAAATTTACAAAAAAATAGCAACATTTCTCCACTACCTATCAAAAAGTGCAAATATTTGATAATCTTTTATCCCATTTGCCCCAATAATTTAACACATCTTTATAGTAAAGAGTAGATTCAAGCATCAAATAAGTAGAATTTCATCTCTCACACACATCTTGACACAACTTTTTGGTCATATTCAGATGAAAGCTTTTGTCGGCAACATCACAAAAAATTTTCCTACGACTTTCCAGCTTTTTTATGTACTTGATTCCATTTCGAATCTGACCAACAATATCATCAGCAAGTTCCAAACCAGCTTTAACAATAAGATTCAATATATGTGCACAACATCTAACTTGAAAAAAAACACCAACACATAAAAGAGCTCGGTTCACACGAAAATGATTTTTTAGACAAGAAACCATAAATTCGTTAGAAGAAGCATTATCCAAAGTGATGCTAAAAATTTTCTTGTCTGTACCCCACTGAGATAAACATAAAATAAGTTCATCTGCTATGTTCAAACCCTCATACGGAGGAGATAAAGCTCTAAACCTTATGATTCTATTTTGTAGCTTCCAATCTTTGTCAATCCAATGAGCAGTAATGCAAATGTATTCATCATTAGTATGCTCAGAGTCCCAAGTATCAGAACTTAGACAAATTAAACCAGGTGTTTTAGCCAATTCTTTTTTAACATGATCTCTCTCTTTTGCATAATACATTAGGACATCCCTAGTAGTTGTTTGTCTACTTATATTCTTAAAATTAGGATTAGCAACACTCATCATGTATCTAAATCCTAGTTCTTAAAATGAATGCTTGCCACACACAAGAAAAGTAAAAACAGTTCGACAACACTCATCAGCATCAAACTTGTAAGTTTTTATAGATGAACCATACCCTAAGGATGGTTGAGTGGCTATGGTGTATTGATTGATGTCCTTAGTACTTTTTTTCAAACAATTATTTTGATAACGTCTTAAATAAGAGGTTCCACTATAAGATTTAGCAAAAAACATACTCTTACAATGATTACATTATGCCTTCAACTCGTCTTTGCTCTCACATTCAAGCTTTGTCACTTCATCCCACACCTTTGAATTAGTAGACTTTTAACGTTTGGAAACACTTTTATATTCTTTAAATCTATCATCCACATGTATTTGAGTGTTTGAACTATCCATTTTCATAAAAAATGATGTCCTGAAATCGTAAAAACTCAATTAATATATATAAAGTTATTCTAATTGTATAGTGGTGTAACAAGTGTAGCCATAATACCACACTCTTCACAAATTAAAGATGGATTTTTATCGAGATAATTAGTATCGTATCTGTGGATGTTCTATTTTTATTCAAATACATATAGGTATTGATTGCAACACCCCTAACTCGTATTTGACGCCGGAATAAGGTTATGAGGCATTATCGAATAATACACTTTATTCATGTACATTAATTCATTCATAATCAAAATTCATATAAATCATGCACAATGTCCGTTAAAAGGCTCTACAAGACCTTAAAACATGCTTAGAAGTGGTTCGGGACTAAACCGATAACATTTGTAAACTTTGGGAAACTTAGAAAATTTTCTTTGATTTCAGGGTCACACGCCCGTGTGAACAGGCCATGTGCCCCGTACGGTCACCAGACACGCCTGTGTCACAGGTCGTGTGAAAACATGGGCGTGTGATCGGCCTTGTACCATGGCCTTGAGAAAACTAGGGAGGTTACTTACTTGGGTCACACGGCCGACCACACGCCCATGTGTCAACCCGTGTACCTCACACGGCCAGTAGGCATGCTCGTGTGTCTAGGCCGTATCAAAAGTGTAGGGTATACTGCCTTAATTCGAAAGGGTAACCTAGGGGACACACGACCGTGTAACATGACCGTGTGTCGCACACGGCTGAAACACACGCCCATGTCTCTGTCCGTGTGGAAAAAAATAGGCCAATTGTAAAGCCAATTTGCCACCCTTTTCTCATGCACACCTAACCATCAACATGATATCATTTCAATACATATATATAGGTAGCCAAAACATACCGATTCACACACATTTCATGCCATTTCATAGTCAACCATTTCACTACTCAAATTCACAACCAAAATCATGCCACAATATACCATTCCTCAAGCATTAATACATCCATCAAAATAACTAAGTCAAATATCAAAATAACACTAATTCCATACCTTAATCTCATACCATACTATGCCAAACTCACAAGGCATACTATTTACACTACATAGTATATATTTTTGAAAGAAACTAGGTTGTATTTATTAAAATAAAACCAATCATAATCCTAAACAAATTCGGCCCATTGGCCATGAGTGTCCCACTAGTCTTTACAAAACAAAATAATAAGAAAAGACACGAATAGACAACCCAATATTAATAAGCTGTTATTTCCTGGAAATCTTCCTAAAATATCTCCATTTTCATTTACAGCTGCTGGAGAAGACAAAAGACTTGTATCCATTAGGTTTTCTTCTCTAAATCATAAAACTTGTTAATATTTTTCACCCCCATCCCTGATCGATCTCTGCTTTTGTGACTTCCTCATCAACTGGTCTGTGAAGAAGGTAAGTATTCTCTGCCTTTTTAAGCCTTTTGATGCTAGATCATGTGCTTATTCGTTTGCTGTTCGTCTTACATAATGAAACTTACTCTCATAGAAAATCTTACACAGTTCTTGAATGTCTTGAATGTATGCACCTATTACCGACTTATCTTTGCTCTTGTTTTGGGCTTTTTTAATCACTATCAAAGAGTCTCCTTCAATGCCAACAAACTTTAATCCCAGATCCCGTCTCAGTATAACCGCCTGTAAACATGCAACGACCTTGGCTGCAAACCCTGAAGGTATATTCTCATGAGTTATGGTTTTTGTGGCTAAGATTTCCCCTTTCCAGTCTCTAACTATGAGTCCCGAACATGATATTTGCATTTTGAGGTCAACTACTGCATCAAAATTGATTTTGCAGATACCTTATTCCGGAGGCCTCCATTCTGCACTTATCAGACTAAAGGAAATCTTTTCCCGTTTAATGTTGTTTAGATCTTGTAAGTACTTTAAAATGAATCTTGCTGTAAGTACTTTAAAATGAATCTTGCTGTCTCTGCTTCTGAAATTTTTTTGCCTTCATGAATCCATTTGCTCCTAGTCGACCAGATAGCCCAGATGGTACAGAGAAAGGATCGACAGTGGTCAGTACTGCTATTTAACACAATCCAAGTAAGCCACTCTATAAATTCTAGATTTGATATTTTTTCAGGCTAGACATAATTTAAGCTATTCCATGTTTCCTTTGAAACATCACATTTGCGAAAGACGTGGTCTCTGTTCTCCACTCTTTGCTGACACATCGGGCAGACAACGTCATTAATTAGCCTTTTAGTGCGTAGGTTTGCTAATGTAGGAAGGTAGTTTAGAGTGGCTCTCCAGGCTATAATTTTTAGTTTTGAGGGGAGGTCACTATTCCACAATTTTTTGTAGCATTTCCTATTTTCATTTGGGTTGTATCCATTATTATTGATGAAATTGCCATGTAAAAGTAATCTGTACCCACTCCTGACTGTATACTCGCCTATTGGTTCACCTCTCCAAGCCAAAAAGTCTTCCTGTGGATAGCGAGCAAGCGGGATTTGGAGTATTCTCTGAGCATCTTCTCCGGAGAAGGTATCTTTAATCAATTCTATCTTCTATGATCTAGTGTTGCTATCAATCAGGTCTGCTACCTTCAATAAATTCTGGTTCCTTACTATTTGTTGAATATGCAGATTTTCGTTATTCGGAGCCCATACATCCTCTTCAACACTAATATTCCGTCCATTTCCCACCCTCCAGCACAATTCTGTCTGCAAAAGGCCTTTTACAGCCCATATAGTTTTCCAAGTACATGAAGGTAAATTCCCTAGCTCTGAGTTTAGAAAATCAGAATTCGGGTGATATTTGGCTTTTAATGTCTGTGCTAAAAGAGATTTGAGATTTTCGATTAATCACCATCCTTGCTTAGCTAGGAGGGCCAAATTAAACTTTGTAAAATTACGATAACCAAGACCACCGAATTCCTTTAATTCGCATAAGTTATTCCATGAACACCAATGTATTCCCCTTTTTCCCGTACCCCTTTTGCCACCAAAACTTGGCTATTATTTGTTCCACATCTTCACATACTGACTTCGGTAATAAAAAAAATCCCATTGTGTAGGTTGGAATTGCTTGTAGCACAGCTTTAATGAAAACTTCTTTTCCCCCTGAGATAGTAATTGAGAGCTCCAACAGTCAATTTTTGCTTTAATTCAGTCCTTAAGATGTTGAAATGCTAACCTTTTCCTCCTACCTACCATGTTTGGCAGACCCAAATTTTTTTCTGAGTTATTCATCCGTTTGACCCCTAATCTATTTGAGATAGCTAAACAAATTATTTCAGTTGTGTTTGAGCTAAAGAAAACTGCTGACTTTCCATAATTGACGCATTGTCCCAAACATACTTCGTATTCTTTTAAAATCTTTCCAAAAATTTCTATACCTTTTTCAGTTGCTTCCCCAAACAAAATGCAATCATTCGCAAAAAGAATGTGAATAATTTAAGGGCCTCTTCTACTCACTTTTATTCCCCTTAAAATTCCTTCCTTGCTTGCAGGTCTTAAGAATATCGACGGTCCCTCGCTGCATATAAGAAACAGGAAAGGACTCAAAGGATCCCCTTGACGTAGCCCTCTCCCCAGAATAAAAACCTCACATGGCTTTCCATTCAAAATGACCGAGTACGAAACCATTCTGATGCATTTCATAATAAGCTAAATTAAAGACTCATCAAATCCCATTTTAGCCATAATTTGTTTCAAGAAATTCCACTCCACCCGATCATATGCTTTGCTCATATCAATCTTAAAAGCCATAAGAACTTTTTTCCCCATCCTTTTTTTCTTCATAGATTGTAAAATTTCATATGCAAGAAGACCATTATCGGTAATTAATATACTCGGTACAAAGGCACTTTGATCTGGATCAATACAATACTCGAGTACTTTCTGTAGCCTGTTTGCTATAGATTTTAAGATTATTTTATAAAATACCGAGCAAAGGCTAATTGGTATAAATTCTGATAGGCTTTTTGGGTGGAGATTCCTTGGGATTAGCACTATATTTGTATGGTTTAAAAGATCAAAGGATTTTCCTTATTAAGAACTTCTAAACAAAAATCACTTAACTCACACCCTATAATATGCCAAAATTTTTGAAAGAAGATTGCCAGAAATCCATCAGGTCCAGAAGCTTTTTTCGGCCCTATACTATTTATTGCTGCAAGTATTTCCTCCTCTTTGTAATCTGCAATCAGCAATTGATTCATACTATCGGTGATAGTGCAACGAACACCTGAAAGTAGGTGATTTGTATTGCCAACTCCTTTAGATTCAAATAGCTTCATAAAATAGTTTCTTATTATGATTTCCATATCTTCTTCTTCTGTTTTGAGAATTCCTTCATTATCTTTCATCCCTCATATTCTATTTATTCTACGTCTTTGGGACGCTTGACTATGGAAGAAAGCCGTATTACTGTCCCCTTGGCTCAACCAATTCGATCTTGCCCTCTACTCCCAGTACATCTCCTCATTTTCCATCTCCTAATTTGATTCAATCTTCACATTAATGATCTCAGCAAGGATATCATCATCTCTACTCTTGTTATCAAGTTCAGCCAATTTTTCCCTTAGAAACTTTGATTTCCTTTCACGATCTCCTTTGATTTTCTTTGCCCATTTTTGTAGGCTCAACTGGGTATGTTCAAATTTTTCCAAAACGTTACCAGATTGCTTCTGCCAAACTTTCTTTATGATTTCTTTGCACGATGGCTCAGTGACCCACCAAGATTCAAATCTAAAAAAATAACCTCCAATGCTTTTCACATTTGGTATCGTCTGGATGAAAACTAGGCAGTAATTAGAGAAAAAATAAGTTAAATGTTGAACTACATACTCAGGGAACAAATTCAGCCACTCTTGGTCTGCAACTCCCCCTGTCAAGTCGTTCTCTTATATTTGTATCTGCAAAATTGCCCCTCTCCCAAGTAAACTTTTTTCCGTTGAAACCCATGTCAGCTAGACTACATATTTCCAAAGCTTTTTCAAATTCCTCCACTTGTCTCTCATCCTTTATTCTTCCTCCTATTTTCTCATGTGCATACATAATTTCATTGAAATCTCCACATACACACCATGGTAAAGAGCAATTATTCTTTAATCTGCGAAGTAGATTCCATGACTCTTGTTTGTTTAATTGATTTAGATTACCATAAAACCCAGTAAAATGCCACTTGTACAGAATATTTTCTTTATTAATCTCCACATCGATGTGATTGTTTGAATAACTATAAACTTGAACTAAATTATTGTCGTTCCATATAAGGCTTAATCCACCACGAGACCCACTTGTTGATATATCCATTCCATTTTGAAAGCCACATCGTTTCCACAATCTCTCTATTCTAATGCTGTCCAATTTTGTCTCAATTAAAAAGATCATTTGGGATTTATAAAGCTTCAACGTGTGTTGAAACCTTCTAGTCACCCGAGAATTCCCCAGTCCTCGGACGTTCTAGCATAGGATTTTCATTATTCTCGATCAGCTGACCATTTGTCAACCGCCGATATAATTTGTGAAAATTTAGCATTGTCTTCCTTGATAATCTAAGACTCAATTACTGCTGTACATCTACTAGGATTCCTTTCATCGTACTTTTTTTAGCTATATCTTCGACATTTAATTCTGAAACTATCTCTGACTCTGGATTAAATTTTTGTTTGCCATTTATATATTCGCCCATATTGGAATCACCTCCCTCCCTATTGAATAATCACCGCCAGCTCTTTTTCTTGTGGCCCAATTGAGGAAATTCAACTGGGCTATTAGAGCCCACAAGTGTGTACCTAATTTTCGGATCATCCTCATTGCTATACCAGCTTGTATTCAATCTATTCCCCACTTTTGTAAGCCCCATTTGTACAGAATTTACTTTTGAAACAACTTCTAGATTGCGGCAATTATTGTTCGTTTGTACCTCCCCTTTTATAGGCAAATTTTTAGGCGAGATTTCCCCATCATTATCTCTTAAAATTCTTTCCCCTTTTTTAGGCGATATTTGCAGTGGATATCTTTCATCTTTATCTCTATATCGATCCTGCAATTTTTTCGTTCTCCGATTCATAGAGTCTTGTTTTGAAACCTCTTCCTTCTTCGACCGGTGAGTTAGGTACGTCATTTCCGGTGGTAGCTCAGCCTCTTTGTTCGCCGCATCCTCCCATGTGTAAAAACACTACTACATTGATTTTTTCATTAGTGAGCAAAATATTAAGCTTTCTTTTCTAACTATGGAAGATTCTGCCTTAAGGGCTAGCGAGAACGGATATTCATCTTCTTTTTTACTGCATTCTCCCGATTGTTTTTCCAAACATTCTTTTTCCCTATGTCCCATCCGTCTACAGCCAAAGCAAAAAGTTGGGAGATTTTTATACTTGAAAGATAACCAGGTTTTCCCTCTTCCATTTGAAGAAACAAAGATACCTCTTTTTAACTGTTTTTAGATATTCAAGTTAACTCTGATTCGACAGAATTCTCCCTTTATCTTGGCTTGAAGTACTCCCCCAAAGGTAGACCCAATAGCATGCATCAAATCTTTCTTATAACATTCAGGTGGGCATGGGCCAACCTTTAACCAGAAAAGAGATAAAATCAGTTGAATCTTATTGCAGTCCACAGGTTGCGTCAATCTGTCGAAGATGATTAATGTTTTTCGAAAAAACCATAGTTGTCCCTCCAAGATCTGCTCTGAATCTTCCTCATCTTTAAAAGAAATTGCAAATAAATTCTGACCAGTGATAAGAATCTCAAACTTTTTTTTTTGTTTTCTAGATACTCCTTAATTGCGCTCGCAGACTATCTAGGTTATACGATTTCCTCGTCCAAACTAAACAAATCAGGGTTGGATTTTTGGATGGAGTAACTAACGAACTTTTCACTATTAATTGAATTAACTCTTATTTAAGGAGAGTAATCTCATTCCTATCATCCATCATTTCAGAGTCATCGCCTGTCTTCTTCCCAACCACAGTATTCACTATTTCTTCGGGAAACCAAAAGAGCACTCTTGACTCTTTTGATAATTTGAATTCCTTACATACATACTACATAGCATATATAAACACATTATATAAGCAAAATTCACATCCCACAACTTTATCATATACAAGCCAAATCACATGGCTATAATTTCATAACACAAAATGTACCATAGTGACACTAGCCTATACATGCCATACACCATATATACAAGGCTTCAAAAGCACCAACAAAATGATCGATAGTGTGATGACGTTTCCCAACGATCCCCGAGTCCGAGTTAGCTTTGATACTCTATAAAACATATACAAATAACACATAATAAGCTTCATCGCTTAGTAAGTTCGCACTAAATATATATTCAACAATTTATAATATACAAAATCATCAATAATAAACACTTAATAAGTCTCACATCATCATTCAATTCTAATCCATGATCATTTATCATATATATACAAATCCATCAAGCTTCATACACATAGTATCAACTACCACATAGGTATCGTACGTACCTGTACTTTCCCGTATTTGTTTCATTTTCACCTCATTGTTCAATACGTTAAACCATCTGAAAATCTTTCCATACTCAAAGAACTCGCACACTTAGTGCATAAATAATTAGCCGAAGCTATAACGATATCGCATACTTAGTGCCATCATATTAAACTGAAACTATCTCGGTATCGCACACTTAGTGCCACATATAGCCAAAGCTATTCCAATTCGCACGCTAAGTGCTTTATATAGCCGAAGCTATCTCGAATCACACACTAAGTGTCAAACATAGTCGATTCATCATTGTACACAATCGTAGTCACATATAAACACTTTATGTAATATTAAAACATTTAAAACATAATTGTAACAATGTCTATGAAGTACGAACTTACCTCGAACGTAAAAACGATGAAACTAGTCAATTAGTCGAGTACTTTGCTCTTGCCTCGATTTAAGTCTGGGTTCCTCTTTTCTTGATCTATATTATAACAAATTTCAACTCATTTAATCATATAATCTTTTAATTTATTCCACAACACATATTTGGGCATTTTTGCACTTTAGCCCCTAAAGTTCCACTTTCTTACAATTTAATCCCTATTTCAACAATACACAAAATTCACACAATTAAATTCAATTACATGCTAGCCGAATTTCCTAGGGACCCCTAGCAGCCTAAAACTTTCATATATTTCACAATTTAACCCCTCAATTTACACTTTTCTCAATTTAATACCTAATATGCATTTTTACTCAAAATCACTTTACAAAACATGTATATCAAGCACCAAACTTTCATAATTCATCATCAAACATCATAAATCACATGAATTCATCAATGAAAACTGCCAAAATCATCAACCAATTTAAAAATTAGAGCATGGGCTAGCTAAAATACGAAGTAACGATCACAAAAACATAGACATCATCAAAAATCGAGCTCAAAACATACCTCAATTACGCCACACAAGTGTCGAACCCTAAAAGAGCTTCAATATTTTATTTTATTTTGATTTTCAGTGGAATATGGTGATAATGAAGCCAAATTTTGGTTTTCTTTTATTAATAATAACATTAATAACCAAATTACCAATTTAACCTTAGTTAAAACCATTTTAAAACATCAAATATAAGACAATTTATGTCCATTCCCACTATCAATGGTCTATTTACAACATAAGGACTTCACATTTAATAAGCCATAGCAAATAGACACCTTTATTAAATAGAATGCAACTTTTGCATTTTACGCGATTAAGTCTTTTTTCTCAAATTGAGCTATCAAACGATAAAATTAGTTTACGAAATTTTCACACATATATAGTCACATGCTGTAAACACTAAAAATAATATTAAAATAATCTTACAACCTCGAATTTGTGGTTCCAAAATTACTGTTCCGATTTAGCTAAAACTGGGCTGTTACATTGATATCAATATGTTTCAGTCTATTTTAAAGTGAAAAGAGAAAAGAATAAAGAAGTTAATATGAGAGTAAAATCAAAACATCGTAGTAAAAAGTTATTCCACTCATTGCGTGAGTAGCCTATTCAATGGGAGGGACACTATTAGGTTGTAATAACCTCTTATAATAAACCAAACAAAGTTGAATAAAATTAAGTGACATGATTTGAGTGAAAGTGATACATATATCATTCTCATTTATTAGGTATTCCACACATTGTATTAATTAAGCGGAATTCTGATGATAGAAAGAAATGTCTTTTTCTTAAATATTTTAAATGAAATTAAAACTAAATTTCGTAATTTTTTAAGGACTTTAAAAAGTAATAGGGAGACACCACAAATTGTAAATATGGTGTTCAATGAAATGCCTCAATTACGACATTGTAAAAATGGTTCATGTCTACATCTCACTGCATAAATATGATGCAATCAGAAATAAATCTATACCATGGACTCTAAGCAAAGAAAGATCTAAAATCAAACATAAAACAACATGAAGAAACAAGCTGTAATAAAAGGAAACCAGTTCATTTTAAACTGTTTGTAAACTTATGTTGGACTGAAAGTTCTAACCTTAGTCTCCAATTTTCAACTAAGAAATTATTCTAAAGCAAACCAAACACAACAAAGTTATAACAATACTACAACAACCATTGGAACTATTTTCTAGTTGGAAACTTATTCAAGAAATTTAAAATTTAATCTACAGTAGCTATTGGTAGTTGATTGTTGCGATAGTAGCTATTGGAACTTAAAATAATAAAAATGATTGATGCCATGATGTGGAATTTTGGAGTATTTTGAGTTCTAATTTTATGATTTTTGTACACTTGCTCTAGATGTTTACAGGAAAGGTTATTGTGGTCTCATTCCAACAATAATCTTACACGTAACTGAGCTCTAAAATTTTCAGATAAAAAGTTAAAATATTCCACAGGTCCCTGTACACTTCACAAACTTAAATTTTAATACTTTTATTTTTTAGATTTTAAATTTTAGATTTAATTATTAACACTATTTTTTTTTAAAGATAGTTGGTATAACATTTTGAAATAAAAAAAATTTGGTAATAATGTAATTGAAAAAAATGATGTTGTAGTGAAGTAGAATCTAACAAAATAATTTTAACAGAATTTTAAAATCTGAAAAGTAGAAAAACTAAATTCTTAAGCATAAAAATAAAATAAGAGTAGAAGAATTTGTAAGGAGAAAAAAATCAAATGCCATAAATTCATACATCATTAATGACGAAAATATACAACAAACATATGTGTAGATCCCTATTAAATGGATAAGCATTTCGACCAAATCACAAAAATAAAAGGACAAGCAAATATAATATAACCCAAAAAGAAAGCCCATCGATCTCATGGATCACATTGGAAAATGCTAACTGATTAAGGTATAATGACAAATATAATTCTAATTCAAATATTCAACAAATCTGAAATTTTGATTGTGAAATTTACCTATTTGTTTGTGCGAGGGAAGGATTATGACCCGCACAAAGCGATTTATAAAGAATTAATGAGGAATAAATTTAACTACAACATTGGCATTAGCCGCAAGGAATTTTTATGTATATATCAATTTTTGAAAACTAACTTTTTTATTTGAAATTTGCAAAAAGAAAAAAAAAACTAAAGGCACCAAACAATCTGAATATTTTTGCCCTAGTGGATCTCTCTCTCATTTAATAAAAGTCTAAAATCTTGGATTACTAATTAGAAGGATACTAGGCAATTCGAAACTTTTTTGAATGATATTCAAGAAAAGAGTATTCTAGAACAATTCATAGAAGTAGAGGAACTCTTCCTGTTGGACGAAATGATAAAAGAATACCCGAAAACACATCTACAAAAGCTTCGTACAAGAATACCAAAAGAAACTATCCAATTGATCAAGCTGCACAATGAGGATCATATCCATACGATTTTGCACTTCTCGACCAACCTAATTTGTTTCGTTATTCTAAGTGGTTATTCTATTTTGGAGAATGAAATTTTTTTTATTCTTAACTCTTGGGTTCAAGAATTCCTATATAATTTAAGCGACACAATAAAAGCTTTTTCTATTCTTTTATTAATAGATTTATATATAGGATTTCATTTGTCCCATGGTTGGGAACTAATGATTGGCTCTATATACAAAGATTTTGGATTTGCTCATAATGATCAAATTATATCTGGTCTTGTTTCTACTTTTCCAATCATTCTAGATACAATTTTTAAATATTGGATCTTTCGTTATTTAAATCGTTAACTAATAGATTGCTCACTTTATTGTCTGATAGAAACTGTTCTGCAAAGAATAAAGTGACCTGTAGGAAAGAATTGACATCATTAATAGCCAAATAAATATCATAGTTATTTAGTAATATAATAAACAAGAATTATTGAATACAAATGCAAACAATACAATCCCACTAATTAGTGGGATACTAGGCAATCCGAAACTTTTTTGAATGATATTCAAGAAAAGAGTATTCTAGAACAATTCATAGAAGTAGAGGAACTCTTCCTGTTGGACGAAATGATAAAAGAATACCCGGAAACACATCTACAAAAGCTTCGTATAGGAATCCAAAAAGAAACGATCCAATTGATCAAGCTGCACAATGAGGATCATATCCATACGATTTTGCGCTTCTCGACCAATCTAATCTGTTTCGTTATTCTAAGTGGTTATTCTATTTTGGGGAATGAAGAACTTCTTCTTCTTAACTCTTGGGTTCAAGAATTCCTATATAATTTAAGCGACACAATAAAAGCTTTTTCTATTCTTTTATTAACAGATTTATGTATAGGATTTCATTCGCCCCACGGTTGGGAACTAATGATTGGCTCTATATACAAAGATTTTGGATTTGCTCATAATGATCAAATTATATCTGGTCTTGTTTCTACTTTTTCAATCATTATAGATACAATTTTTAAATATTGGATCTTTCGTTATTTAAATCGTTAACTAATAGATTGCTCACTTTATTATCTGATAGAAACTGTTCTGCAAAGAATAAAGTGACCTATAGGAAAGAATTGACATCATTAATAGTCAAATGAATATCATAATTATTTAGTAATACAATAAACAAGAATTATTGAATACAAATGCAAACAATACAATCCAAACAAATAAATAATGAAAATTCAATACACAATAAAAAGTAAAGAGTGCTCAAACATTATTGAAGATAATGTTATATATAATCTACGAAATAGTAAAGATTATTGGTGGTAAAATTATTGTTATTCTACGTATATTTTTGTTTGACTGTAGATTATTATTATTCTACCAAGAAAAATGAGATTATTTTATAAGCAATTTGTTCTTAATAACTATTAACCAGTTGTTATATCTTTGTGCAACGAGACTGAACGCTGAATGTTAGAGACAAATGAGCAACGACGTTGCGGGTCTCTGAGCGAGGTAGGGTGTCGTCTCTATTAATGGGTGAATGGGGGAACTGAGGTTGCAGAAGGTAGAGAAGCTTAAAGCAACAGTGACGACCGGCGACTAACGAGTAAAGAAGCAACAATGGCGATAGTGGCGAAGAAATAAGTGAAAAGAAGAAAAATAAAGAGAAGCAATAGTAGTGGCAACAACAAATAAGTAAGAAGCAATGAAAATTTTAGGGATTAAGGATTAAGGGGAAATTCATATTGGAAAGGGAAATGGGAATATCAGAATTGGAAGGGGAAGTGGGGAACAAGGGTAAAATTTTAGGGTTAATAAAATCGGGTCGGGCCGGGTCTGGGCCAAAAAATCTAAGCCCGAAGGCCAGGCTATTTTTAAAACGAGCTTCATTCTTAAACCTAAGCTCATTTTTCGAGCCCATATTTTTGTCCAAACCCTTTCATATTTCGGGCAAGCCTTCAGGCCGAATCGGGTGGCCTGACCCATGGACAAGTCTAGGGGTAATATAACCTCAAATCTTTGAAATGCTCATGAACTCTTCATTTCAATGTTTTAAAAAAGGGTAAATTCTACTATTGACTCCTTGTAGTTTACAGAAGTTGTGGATTTAGTCCTTATACATCAATTTGATTAAATTTAGTCTACGTAGTTTTCAATTTTTGAAATTTCAGTCCTCACCAAATGGTAACTATTAAATTGTCCTTATACTTCAATTTTATCAAATTTAGTCCATGTAGTTTTCAAATTTTAAAATTTCAATCCGTAATTATTAAATTTATTAAGTTAAGTTCTGTTATTTCTAAAATCTAATGCATCAAACATATTATCATATGTGTTATGCAATTTCAGCTTATTATTTTCATATATTACTGGAAACACAAAAATTTACACACTTTTTCATATCCTTTTTAACTTAAATTCATACGAATTCAGTTAAATTCTTGTCGAAAAAAATTAATTATTATAAAATAATTAAATTGTACTTAAATTATGAACATGTTGAATTTTAATTAATTTTACAATTAATTATGATTAAATTTTGGTTATTTTCGACAAAATTGCACAAAGGGAGAAAAATGGCTCAGCAGACACTACTAGAAGCACAAAACCAAGAAGCAATTTGAAGTACCAAGGCAAATTAATTTCCAGCCTAAGGCGATCCAAAATTATATGTATTTATTCATAATATAATTATTTTTAATTTATATCCAATTTAATTTGGGTCAATAAATTATTATTAATTAATTATGAAAAAGTGATTCGATTGAACCGAACCGGCCAAGAAAAGGACAGCCCAAAACCATCCAAGTGCTAACCCAATTCAGCTCATTAGCTGATTATTTATGCTGCAAAGAAGCCCTTAAAGACTTGTTCAAATTGCAAATCAACCCCTCCACAATTGATGGCTTTGTAGATTTGCCCCAAGCCATATTTAGCAAAGTTGAAGCCATCAACTTTGCCACATAGGTGGTCACCCAAGGAGTGGCTCTTTGGCTGCTATTTTTAGCAAATTTTAGCTGCCACATTCAGCTATAAAAACCCCCCTTGGCTGATCATTCAAAGCATCCATCATTCATTCACATCTCTCATTTTCTCCTCTCATTTTCCTATTCAAAGTCCATTGCTCTTTTGTTGATTTATCCTCTTAAAAGGGGCATTCTTCAGTAATTTTGAAGCAGCAATTGAGTGTTCATAGTAGCCTTGATCAGCGAGGACAACAAAGAAGGAAGAACGGAGCAACCTAGTCAAA
Organism: Gossypium longicalyx; assembly: GCA_025698465.1. Classification (NCBI taxonomy): domain Eukaryota; kingdom Viridiplantae; phylum Streptophyta; class Magnoliopsida; order Malvales; family Malvaceae; genus Gossypium; species Gossypium longicalyx. Next base: position 92,198,083 of record CM046997.1, read on the forward strand.
GCCATGGAAAAACACCACATTTGATTCTTATTCCTTATCTCTTTAAATTTTGTTGTTTTTGTGATGAACATATCTATGAATATTTATGTTGTTGGAATGATTAATTTAATCAGCTTAGCTTGAATTTAATTCATGTTGGATTGATTGCATTTCGTGATCTTAAATTATTAAAATTGTGTTTATGCTGTTATAGGCCTCGGTAAAATGCTTGATTAAGTAAAATCATGCCTAAGTTATTCTTACATTATAATTGTGAGGGAACTAATGAATTAATTATTTAAACGGATTAAAATTGTAATTAATTGACACAATACTTAATCAGTGCATGTTTATTCTTCTAAGGTAGCTGAAGGTTAAATTAGCAATGTATTTGGTGATACACTTGCCTTGCATAACTTGCAAGATTATTGTGAATAAACTGTTTCAATGTAAGGATACCTTGTTACCTCACATAGTATTTTATGTTCTTATTAGATTTAATTAATCGTTTGAATTGACATAGGAATATGTGAGAGATTAGTTCAATTTAATGAGTATGTATGTGCAATAACATGTTTGCTTAATAAAATCTATTTAATCGTTTGAATTGACATAGGGATATGTTAAGAGATGAATGGATTTGTGTAGGTGAGTTTGTTCATAAGTTAGCAAATTACCGAGTTGTCGTGAATTTATTTGTAACAACATAAACATGAGTTTAATAATTCTAAGTTAAAGAAATGTAATTAATCCAACACAATTATGTCATCTTGATTAAATCATATTTTGAAATTGTGCATTAGAACTTTTATTTTTATTTAGTTTAAAATCTTTTTTTTTAATCACCCTTTTCAAAACAATATATATTTTTTCACCAAAGTGTTTTAAATTGCATTCATAAATAATTCTTTTCACAGTCCCTGTGGGTACGATAACTCGACATTTACTTGTTACTTTATTATTTGTTGCGATTGTGTACACTTGCACATTTTCATCGTTCCAATTACTCACTACATATCCAGTTAATGGATTGACAACTATCATTTGCGTCAAGATTTAAATTTCAAAATTCGAAAGCTATAGGGACTTAGAATGACCAAATTGAAGAATATGAATCAAATCTAGAATTTTACACATAGTACAAGACTAGTAATTAAATTCACCCTAACAAATTTAGTTGCTTCTATTTGGGTCATGACTAAAATTTTAAAATTCAAAATGTATAGGGATTAAAATTAACCATTTTGAAAAGTACAGGGACTAGCTCCATAAGTTTTACAAAATATAAGGACTTGTAGAAGAATTTAACCTTTAAAAAAGCATGGACATACTAGTATTAAACTTTGCTTGGTAGAGTGAAAGAAAATTGAAAAGATGGAAAATTGAAAGGTGGAAAAATAGAAAGATGAAAAATATAACTTTTCTTTTCATAAATGTGTTTGATAGGAAAGATGGAAACATTAAAAAAAATTATTTCCCTCAATTGATTAGTAAAGTTAAAAAAAATAAAAGGAAAGGAAATAATTTATTTGAAAAATACATAATTTTGAACTAAAAGACACCAACTCTCTCTTGTTTTTCTCTTCTCATCATAGGATGGAAAATGATCATCTCTCCTATTTTGTTTGCTCTTACTTTCTTCCCTATTAAGCACCCTCCAAATTTATTTTCTTTCAACTTTTCTATTCCCTCCTTCCATCCCTCTACTTTTCTACCCAACCAAGTGCTCCTTTCAGTTAGTTGCTAGTTGGTTTGCCACTCAAGCAGTTTTCCAATTTGCCACAAATCTCTATACGAATAAGGGTGAAACAATATTCCTCCCTTTCAAGTTGAGAGGGGGGAGGGTTATAAAGTGGCCCTTCTCAATACGTCCTATGTTATTGTCCTCTTCCATTAGCAACTTTCAGTGAATGGTGGTCTTGTTTGACAATGAAAATTTGTGACAAAAACTTTTGAGATTTTGTCATAAATGTATTCTGAGGACTGTTTCCTAAGGAATCGTGATAATGATAAACATCAGCCCTTTCAGACATGTGGTGAGTTACCATTAATTGTTCTTTAAAATAGGCATTTTGAGAAATGACATTATATATTCTTCACATTTTCTTCTTCAGAGTTGCTTTTGTCTCTTTCATTTTGAAATTTCTACAACTATTTTTGCCTGTCTTTTTGGTTTTGGTTGAGTTCTTCAACAATTTCGGCTTTTCAGGAGGATTTATACTTTAATTCATTTTACAACTCTTGTTCATGTTGCTATTAGGGTCATTTTATCATCTTTGTTGAAGAAATGTCTAGAGGGATTTTAATACCTAATCAAACTGAAGGTCGAGGTGGTCACCGTTGTGGAAATGCTCCTCCGAGAGAGGCGGTAAGAGAGCAGAGGATTATCATGAAGAAGTATAAAAGGAAGGATGATGAACTTGTTGTTAGTCTCAACTATCCGTTCACTACAACTTATCAGAAGATGAAAAACTTATTGAGGTTTCGTGGGTTGCTTGCGAAACATCATAAGTATGAATTCAACATCCCGAAAGGGTCGCATCATGTTAGTGAGGTGTTCAGCCCTGACTCTACTGGCGGGAGGCCTCGGTTCTTCTTATCATTGTTCCTACTTGAAACGGGCTTCACTATTCCCATTTTTAGACTTTATCCAGGATGTCCTTTATGACTTTAATGTTGTGCCTGATCAGTTGACAAGTCTTTCCTGGTGGTTATTAGTTAGTTGACTTTCATGTATCTCACACAATAATTTCAACACCAATCATTGCACAATATCTAGGGACACTATTACAGTCATGTATCTGTAACCTCTTTTCATAAGTGTTGTCAAAGCCAAGCCTTTGAGCTCCTAGAAGCGGCCACACTTCCACCCATATAGGTAGATTCCATCAAGAGTGTTCCCGTAATTATAATACTCTAACATATTTATGTTATGGGTTTATTAAGAGTATAATACTCTAATCCTTCCCTTATCATTATGGGTACCTAGCACTTTTTCCTTCGGATGATATATTATATATTGTTTTATAGTGCAAGCAGTCACATACCGATGATGTAATTTGTCACATTGAACTCAAGACTTGACTTTATATCAAGCATTGAGTTAAGTTTCCATCATAGATGACTCAAATATTATAAGTTTGTACATCATCCCTAAATTTCTAAATTTTCAACATAACTATGATAATTATCTATACCATATGGTGAAATTTTATATTTATTTGTGTCATGAAAATTCAAAGGACCAACATCCCCACCATGTTCAATTACTAATTCTTTCACAAAAAAATGTTATCAAGGATACCCTTTCTACTGTAATCAAATTACAATGATTATTTTATCTTTTCTTGTCATGATAATTTCTTATTTGGCTACTTTATTTATTTCTTGATATCTAAGAAATTATTTTCACAATCACCAAAATATATGAAACCATGTATCATGTCTGTAACACGCTAGAATTTGGGGTTGGAAGTTTTGAGATTTGTAGGTACGGTAAGTGGCTAGATCGAACAATTAAGTTTTTTGCTGTGTTTTATGTCAGAATGGGCTTGCTGGTTTGGTGGTTGGATGTGTTAGTTTACCTTTGGGTTCTAGGTTTGAATCCTCATATGTGTTGAGGAATTAATTTTATTTGATTTTATATATATATATATATGTGGTTTTTTATTTTTGGAAAAAAAAAGAAAGTTGTTTCTAAATCACTTATCACGTTCTTCTCTTCCCTCTTCCCTCTTCACTTTTTTCTTCTTTTTCTTTTAATCTTTAATTTTCTTCTATTGCTTCATTCCAATGGTTTATTTTTGTCTCGATTGGGGTTTAGCTCTTTGGCTTCTACTCCATTTCTTTTGTTGTGTTTACAAATTCGTCGATAGGAGTTTTCGAGATTGGTGGATTTGAGGCGTCAATCGTTTTTGGGTGTTTTAATCGCGATTTTAGGTGTGGGTTTCATAACTTTTTAATTTAATCATGAATTATTGAATCCATTTTGTGAAATTCGGTATTTTCGGGAGTTCATGTGATTGCGTAGTCATAATGTTGTATCGCTGTTAAATTGCATAAAACTTGACTAGTTAGGGTTGTGTTTCTGCACTATTAGAGGTTAATGATCTTTTGGTGTTGACATTCTTGTTTTTTGGGCTATTTCGGTGTGGTTCCGTGACCACACGGCGTGTGCTCCTCATGGGTGGCTCACACGGCCGTGTGAAATTGGGAATTAGGGTTTTTGGGCAAATTTTGGGCCACACGGGCATGTGAGATCTCCACACGGCCGTGTCTCCTTAGTTCTTAATTTTTAGCACTTTTCGTTAGTGAGTTACACGAGCTATTCACACAAGCGTGTGCCCCCTCCACATGGGTGTGTGGGGCCTTTACACAGGCGTGAATGACCTCCACATGGGCGTGTAGACCCCTACAAGGCCTGGGCAATTCCACACAGTCGAAGCACACGGCTATGTGGTCCTGCCTTGCCAAATTTTTGTATTTTGTTGATTTTTGACCTGTTTGTGGTTCTGTGAGTTCCGGCCCTTGGCTAGGTCTTAGTAAGGGTAGTCATGACTCTGTTTTGTCTCGATCTTATTTGTTTTATGCAATCGTTGCATTAGTTAAGTGATTCGTTAATGTGATATTGCCTAACAAGTGTGTATCTACTTTAGTGGTTAAGTGTTCTTGGTGTGTGTACGAGGTTTGGGATTTAAGTCCCACATTTGCATTATGATTTCAAGTTTTGGATATGAAGAGAAGGAAATCTGTTCTGATTTAGCAATTTCAACTGCACTACGTTTGTATAGCAGTTTACTGCATAGTACGATATTTCTGGCAGCTTAGCTGTATACTGCTATTTACGTGGCTTTGTTCCACATTCATGGTGTGTAGGGTTGGATGGGCCTTTCAAGGTCCTATGTGGTGTGCAAGGCTGTTTGAGTTTCTTATAGCTCATTTGTGGTGTGAATGGGGGACGAAGATGTAACAGCCCAGTTTAGACCCTAATCAAAAAAGTTGTTTCGGGACCACAAATCCGAGTCAGAAAAATATTTTAATATTATTTGTGGTGTCTACAGCATGTTAATTTATATGTGTGAAATTTTCGTGATTTAATTTTATCCTTTGAGTGTTTGATTTAATTAAAAGGACTTAATCGCGTAAAATACATGAATGGCTTTCAAATTGTTAAAGTATTTATTTGTTATGGTTTATTAAATATGAGGTCCTTGAGATGTTATTAGACCATAGTTAGTGGAGTATTACATAAATGGCCATCCATTAAATGAATTTTAAATGTTTTCATTAATGACAAATTAGTAATTTGTAAATAATGTTATTAAATTAAAATAAAACAACATTTTGTTCATCTTTTCTTCACTATTGCTGAAAGTTAAAGGTGAAAAACACTATTGTTGAGCAAGTTAGGTTTGACCTTTGTCTTCTTTGATTTAGGTATGTAATTTGTTCGATTTTTGATAATTTTTACGTTTTTGATATCATTGCTTCGAACACTAGCTAGCCCATGCTTGAATTTTTGAATTGGTTGTGGATTTTGTGATTTTCCATTGTTGATAGCTTGAGATTTTTGTTGTTTGATGATTAAAAATAAATATATGTTGTTAGATTTTCAAGTTTAATTGAGTGGTTTTTGATAAAAATGTCTATTTAGGACCAAATAGTAAATTTTACAAATTGAGGGGTCAAAATGTGAAATAAATAAAACAGATGGACTTATATGGACTAGGGGTAAATTCAGCCTAACATGTGTGTAGTCAAATTTTGAATATTTTGTGTTTTGTGAAATAAGGACTAAATTGTGACAAATGTGAAATATCAGGGGCAAAAGTGTAATTTGCCCATTTATGTGTTTTTGGATGAATTTGATTGAATATTTGATTTAATAAGTTTAATTTATATTAATTTATATCAAGAAAAGAGAAAATCGGATTTGGATCAGGGGAAATCTAAAGTTGTTGAATAGTCGACCCGATCTGTTCGCCTTCGTACGAGGTAAGTTCATAAGTAAATAAATGTCATTAAATTCAAATGTTTATGTAATATATGTGTCGAATTAAACTATTAACTATATATGTGTTGAAGTCAAATTAGTATAAGCATCAGAGAAATATGTACGAGATGGAATCAATTGGTTTATAACGTCCCAAAGCCTCGTACAAACGTTAAGAATAGTTAGGATACATATGTCATGACATAGGATTCCAATATGTGATTTCGTGTAAGACCACGTCTGGGACTTTGGCATCGATTTGTGATTTATGTGTAAGACCATGTCTTGGACATCGGCATTGTATATGAGTTCGTGTAAGACCCTGTCTGGGATAGTGGCATCGATATGTGATTAAATGTAAGACCACGTCTAGGACGTTGGCGTTGTACGAGCTTTTCAACTATTCGAGTATCCTTATTAATTTCGAATGGTTCAATGGGCAATATCGAGTTAAGATCGAATGTGAAATTGAGCTAAAAGGTTCAGGTACGTGCTAAGATATTTGATTATGAAAGTAAGGTAAGTATATATTTGAGATGAATACATGAATCATGCATGATAAAAGAGAGATTTATATATGCTTATAAATATGTTTGTATTCGGTCAAGTTTAGTATAATATGATAAATGTATATGTGATTAGGGTTTGTTGGATTCGGCTTAGTTTAATTGAATTATGTATGTTATCGAAATGTTTTAATTGCTTATGACTTCCTAAGCTATTCAAGCTTATTATGTGTGTGTTCATTCATTGTTTTATAGATTTTAGGAAGCTAGTTAAGGGCTCGGGGATCGTCAAGGAAGTCCGTCACACTATTGATCGTTATTTCGGTATTTTATAAGTTTGAAACTTTGAACATATGGCATGTATAGGCTTGTTATATTATGTTTGATTTTGAGTTGTATATATTAGGCCATGCGAAAATGGCTTAATCATTATGCTTAAGTTCGGTTATATATATGTTTATGATTAATATGTTTGATGTGTTTGGTTTTGGTGTTTTGGTAATGAGTAATGCAAGGCATGATGCATATTAGGCCATGAATTTAGCTTAATTTAGAAATTATGTTTTTCTTTGATGTGTTTAGTGTGATGTTTGGACTTATAATTCAGCTTGGTAATAAGATAATGGATGGATGGATGTTCAATATATTATATGTATTAAGTTGGTTAAGTAATGCATATGTCATTGTTGGTATTTGGCTATTAGGTTCGGTTAGTGAAGGTAAGAAATGAATATGCTACTTGACTGTTTTGGTTAAGTGTTTTGGTATAACTTCAAATGGTAATTGAGGATTATGATTTAGGTATGTTTTGGTTAGGTTATAATGGAATATTTAAATGTGTAAAACATGATGTTTATATTCGGCTAATGATAGGTAAACTATGCATAAATATATATATATATATATATATAATATGTTTTGTTTGTGATTCTGTTTTTAATGTCAATTTGATTAGTTTAAAGTTTAATTACAATTATGTGTAAAGTACTAAACGAATTAGTACTAATATGGTCCCAAAAGATCGATTATTTATTAATGAAATGATAAATGGTACATATTCATATTCGGTCAAAGATAAGTAATTGAATATATTTATAAATGATGCGTATGACAGGTTTGCATATGATTATGTTTGTAATGACAAGGAAAATTATTTGTGTCATGAATGATTGGTTGATCATTCGAACTATTATAATGTACGTGTATAGGTATATATTCAATTATGGAATAAGATGATTTGGTTTGATTACATGATCGATATTTATTATAGGAGTTTTAATGCCATAATATTTAGATAATAAGTTCGGCTAATAGAACTATAATGTAATTGTAAAGTGATGTGTTTAATTTGAAATTTTTAATATGATGCATTTGATAATTATATATATGTGCAAAATTTTCTAATGAGAAAATGGGTATATTTGTTCATATTGACTATTGCAAATGCTGCATATGTGAGTGGATATTAAATTGTGCAATATGGTTCATTGGTTTAAAATGTGCATGTGTATTGATTTAGAAGTGGTATGTTTGACATTTTACTATTGAAATAAATATCTTGTCACATGCTCAGTATATGTTAACTAACTACACATGTTTGATTATTTTTAAGTATCAAATGATAAAATTTGTAATAGTATTAAAGTTTCTAAATTTTGTTTTAAATGAGGATGAATTTCGAAGTGTGGAATGTAACAGATGTCTGTTTGAGTTGTAATTTTCCTGGTAATGTTTTGTAACCCTATTCCAACAACGGATAAGGGTTAGGGGTATTACAGACGTGGTGTTTGGCTGGACGGGTGGGTTTCATGTTGATGCATTTGTTCCACATTTTGTCATTGTCTGTCTGATTGCAAGATTAACGATATATAGATCGATGTGTTTAGTACTGATGGTTCTATTTTTGTTATGATGATTATTTGTATATCAGATTGCCATTGTGTTATTTTGTTTTTATTGTAGTGCTTAATTTTCATTTTTTTGTCATTTTAATCTCACCCTGGGATCGTGTAGCTCACCCCCCCAGTTTCCTTTTTTTTTCAGGTATTTTCGTATGCTGTTGCTGGACTCGGCACACCTGAGGTCTCAGACAGCCACATTTTATAATTGACTTTAAAAGTATTTTTCACAAATTTCGCATTTATAAATAAACGGGGGTGGAAATGTGTAAGCACTTCAAAGAAGGTCTAAACGAAGAAATCAAATTGTTAATCGGGATTCTTGAAATAAGGGAGTTGGCTATGTTAGCCAATCGAGCCAAGAAGGCTGAGGAACTGAATAATGAAAGAAAGCGAACAAAGAGAGAAGCTAGAGCTTCAAGTAAGAGATCTAGCGGCAGAACGCACTCCTTTCCCATGAAGAAATCTAAGAGTCAACAAAAGCATTCCACTGCATCGATGGAATATTCGGGCAAAACAAGAAGTTCTAAACGACAAAACCCAAAATCTTCCTCCCCTAAGGTAACTAGTGTGGGGAGTGTAGATGATCAAAAACCGAGATGTAAAAGGTGCAGCAAGTTTCATTTCGGGGAATGCCAAATGAAGAGTGGGGCATGTTTTAGATGTGGTTCCCTTGACCACTTCCTTAAAGATTGCCAGGAACGAGCCGATAAAGAGGTGGATTTAGCCTCAAATTCTAATGTTCCTAATCCTCGAGGTAGACCACCACGACATCCTGGAAGTGCAAGTGGTAGTCAAACTGCTGCCAAGGATACAACTGCAAAATCAGAAGCTTGAGCCCCGACAAGGACTTATGCGATACAGGCTAGAGAGGAAGCTTCAACTCCCGATATCATTACGGGTACATTTTCTCTTCATAATACTCATGTTATTGCCTTAATTGATCCGGGATCGACCCATTCCTACATATGCATGAAATTGGTATCTAGCATGAATATGTCTTTGGAATCAATGAAATTTGTAATTAAGGTGTCAAACCCTCTAGGCAAGTCAGTATTAGTAAATAAAGTTTGTAAGAATTGTCATTTGATGATTCAAGGAGATTGTTTTCAGGAAAATCTTATGCTTTTTCCATTTGAAGAATTTAATGTAATACTTGATATGGATTGGTTGACCGTCCATGATGTGATAGTAAACTACAGTTGCAAGTACATGGAATTAAAATGTTCAGGTGGTGACATTCTCCGGGTTGATTCGAATGAGTTGAATGCATCGCCAGCTGTGATTACTTCAATGATGGCTCAAAGGTACACGAGGAAAGGATATGAAGCTTACCTTGCGTTCATATTGAATACTAAAGAATCTGAATTGAAGATCGAGTCGGTACTGATAGTCTGTGAATATCTGGACGTGTTCTTAGAACAGCTACTAGGTTACTTCCTGTTAGAGAGGTGGAATTCAGTATTGAGCTAGTACCGAGAACGATGCCTATTTTTATTGCTCCGTACAGAATGGCCCCAACTGAGTTGAAGGAGTTAAAATCATAGTTGTAAGGATTGACTAACAAAGGTTTTGCAAGACCGAGCTCTTCACCTTGGGTTGCTCCCGTTTTATTCGTGAAAAAGAAAGATGGATCGATGAGGTTGTGCATAGACTACCGAAAACTCAATAAGGTGACTATTAAGAATAAGTATCCCTTGCCAAGGATTGACAACTTGTTTGATCAATTGAGGGGAGCCACCGTATTTTCAAAAATAGATTTGAGATCCGGCTACTACCAATTACAAGTTAAGGAAGCAGATGTACCTAAGACTGCCTTCAAGACGAGGTATGGTCACTACGAGTTCCTCGTCATGATTTTTGGTCTAACAAACGCCCCAACTGCATTTATGGATTTAATGAATTGTGTATTCCGACTGTACTTGGACAAGTTTGTAGTAGTATTCATAGATGATATTTTGATCTATTCCCGGAATGAGCCTAAACACTGTTTTATAGACATTAAAGGATATTCAACTCTATGCTAAGTTTAGAAAAAGCGAGTTTTGGCTTCAAGAAGTTGGATTTCTCGGTCATATTGTGTCGGGTGATGGTATCCGAGTTAAACCGAATAAAATTTTTGCTATTGTCGAATGGAAGCCACCAAAGAACGTAACAGAGGTTAGAAGCTTTTTGGGCTTAGCTGGTTATTACCAACGCCTTGTGAAAGGATTTTCAATGATTGCAAACCCTTTGACGAGGTTACTATAAAAAGATGTTAAGTTTGAATGGTCAAAAAAATGTCAGCAAAGTTTCAATAAATTGAAGACATTACTGACAGAAGCTCCAGTTTTGGTACAACCCGAACCAGGAAAAGAATTTGTGATTTACAACGATGTGTCCTTAAATAGACTGGGTTGTGTGCTTATGGAAGAGGGCAAGGTGATTGCGTATGCCTCGAGGCAACTGAAACCATACGAGAAAAATTATCCTACTCATCACTTGGAGCTAGATGCTATTGTATTGGCCTTAAAAATTTGGAGACACCATTAGTATAGTGAATGTAACATCCCTATCTCGTAACCGTCACCGAAATAGGTAAAGGGCATTACCAGACAGACAGAACATTTCAGACCGATTCAGAATTATAGATATCACATAACATTAATACATAAGCATTCATCAACAATTTATCCCTTATGATGGTCTACGAGACCTAAAACATACTTTTAAGGACATTCGAGACTAAATCAGACACATTCATAAATTTCAGAACTCTGAAAATTTTTCAATTCTGTTGAGGTCACACACCCGTGTGACCAGGCTGTGTGCCTCACATAGGCACCAGACATGCCCATGTGATCTAACCGTGCCAAAACAGAGTATATAAACTGACTTTTACACACGGCCAACAGACACGGCCTTGTGCCATGGCCGTGTGATACTTAGCTGGCTACTGACTTAAGCCCATGGCCATATGACACGCCCGTGTGTCTTAACTGTGTGATCTTAAGAGGTTACTGCTTTGCATACACAGCCACAAGGCACGTCCGTGGTCCCAGACCATATGGCACAATGCAGGTTTGGTTTAAGCCAGCTTGCCACCCCTTTTTGGGTCATTCCTACAAGCAATATTAAACAACATTTATACCAAAATTTTCAACCAATTCTATGCTTAAAACATGCTTCATTATAACTAAATCATCATCATTCAATAACCTATTCAAATCTATACCAAAACAATTTAAAAATCTTATTACAACAACATGCCAAAATGCTCATTTATGGCACCTTGTATCAAATACTTAAACTTACCATTTCCTCGACAAATTTCAAAATGACCACCACATACAAGGCTATATAACCATTACAAGCATACACAATTTGACATCACAAACCATTTACCAAAACTAAGCACAAACATACCATTTTTTAGCCAACTTTCATGGCATAACATATATACATTTCAAAGCTTAAATACATAAACATTCTAGCCTATACATGCCATACTTAAATATATTTACACTTTCAAAAGTACCAAAATGAGTTCGATAGTATGGTGACAATCCTCAACTATCCTCGAGCCTTCAGTAGCTATGATAACTGTAAAACAGATAGAAATCACACAGAGTAAGCTAAAAAGAGCTTAGTAAGTCAAATACAATTGGTCTAACTATTAAAGCATATAAAATAAAAGTCAATAGTAAGAATTCATAGCCCTTTTTACAGAGTAATTCATGAGTTTAACTATACTCATTTGCTTATATACATGTAATGTTTTATTTCCATGATTTCATACACACTTTGCATTCATTATTTCACAGAAACAGAGTCTTTCATATTCAGAAATTTAGTACGATACAAACGTACCTGTATAAATTATACAATTCATATATTCATTCCCATATTTCGTACTCTATCATCAAACGGTTCAGAAATGATACAGATACTCATAAACGAATACAATTCTGACGTCCTAGACATGGTCTTACATGTAATTCAGTATCGATGCCTCTATCCCAAACAGGGTCTTACACGTAAATCTCAAATCGAGGCCTGTGTCCCAGACACGGTCTTACGCGATATCTTAGATCAATGTCAACGTTCTTTTAAAAATGTACAGAACTTTTCAGATACTAGTATATTAACAGAGTTTACTCAAAATTTATTCATCAGGCTTTCAAGGCTGTCCAATACAGATTACAATATATATGCGCATAATTTAGTCAATTTAACACGTAATTGTAATTAAACTTACCTCGTACGGATTTCGGACAGAAACGAGTCAACTAATTAACCATTTTGGACTTCCCTCGATCTAAGTCCGATTTTCTTTGTTCTTGATCTAATACAATTCAAATTCAACCATTCAATCATTCATTTCATTCAAAATAATCCATGAACACATTTTTCGGGCACTTTGCATTTTAGCCCTTACATTTTCACACTTTGACAATTTAGTCCATTTTTCACACAATCACAAATATGCAAAATTCACCAAGACTATAGTTTGGCCGAATATACATAGCTTCCATACAAGCCTAAATAACATATTTAATTTACATTTTAGTCCTTCAAAACCTCCTTTTTACAAATTAGCCCAAATAGCTCTATTCTATCAAAAATTCAAGAACAAAGCATGATAATCTCACATATATCTTTCATAATCCATATAAAAACATTACAAAACTCATATAATCATCAATGGCACATTTCAAAATCTTCAACAGAAATAGAAATTCAGACATGGGTTTTGAAGAACACGAAGCAATGATCACAGAAACATAGAAATTATCAAAAAGGGACCAAAGTACATACCTTAATCAACCAAAGCAATGACCGAACCGTAGGATGGTCTTCTCCTTTCTATTTTCTTGATATAATCGGCTATCATCATACATGATAATAAGGCCCCCTTCATGTTTCCATTTTATTTATTTAAGCTTTAATTCACAAATTACAAAAATAACCTTTATTATAAAACATTAAATTCACCTAACACATGTCCAATATTGTCCACTTACATTATCAATGGTATAACTACCATGCAAGTACCCTTATTTTAAAAGCCAAGGCCAATTAACCCCATTAACAATTAGCATACAACTTTTGCATTTTACGCGATTTAGTCCTTTATCATAATTAAGCACGGAAACAGACAAATTAAATCACAGAAACTTCGCAGATATAAATTCACATATCACAAATACAGAAAATAATATTAAAAATATTTTTTTCAGAATCGGTTACGTGGTCTCAAAACCACTGTTTCGAATAGGGTCTAAATCGAACTATTACAATTCTCCCCCATAGGGATTTTCGTCTCCGAAAATCTTACCTTAAAAAGATTCGGATATTGTTGTCTCATAGCATCTTCAGACTCCCACGTGGCCTCTTCAACACCATGTCGATGCCACATCACTTTAACTAATGGAATTTTCTTATTTCGTAACTCTTTAACCTCGTGAGTTAAAATACAGATTGGCTTTTCTTCGTAAGTCATATCAGGCTGAATTTCGATCTAAGACGGTGAAATTACATGCGAAGGATCAGATCTGTATCGTCGAAGCATCGATACATGAAACACATTGTGAATATTTTCTAACTCAGATAGTAGCCTCAATCTATAAGCAACCGGCCCAACTTGCTCAATGATTTCATACAGTCCGATAAACCTCGGACTCAACTTCCCCATTTTACCAAATCAGAATAGTTTTTTCCACGGAGATACTTTCAGAAACACTTTATCACCGATCTCAAATTCGATATCTTTTCGTTTTAAATCTGCATAAGATTTTTGACGATCAGAGGCAGCTTTCAGACAATCTCGGATTACTTTCACTTTCTGTTCTATTTCTTTTATTAGATCAATACCGTAAATCTTATTCTCACTGAGCTCAGACCAGTATAACGGAGTTCTACACTTTCTACCGTATAAGGCTTCGTACGGTGCCATTTCAATACTCGATTGAAAGCTATTATTATAAGCGAATTCAATCAAAGGTTGATATTGTTCCCACGTCCCTTCAAACTTAAGAATGCAACATCTCAACATATCCTCGAGTATCTGAATAATCCATTTGGATTGACCATCTGTTTGCGGATGAAAAGCAATGCTAAAATGCAATTTAGTACCCAGAGCATCTTGCAATTTCTTCCAAAATCGCGATGTAAATCTCGGGTCTCTATCTGACACTATTGACAATGGCACACTATGCTGTCTCACGATATTAGAAATATATAATCAGCTAATTTATCAAGTGAGTAATCAAATCAAATCAGAATAAAATAAGCTAATTTCGTCAAACGATCAACTACAACCCAAATTGCGTCTTTCTTTCTCGGAGACAGGGGTAAACCCGAAACAAAATCCATGGTCACTCGATCCCATTTCCACTTCGGAATCATAACCGGTTGTAACAATCCAGATGGCACTTGATGCTCAGCTTTGACTTGTTGATAGATCAAACATTTAGAAACAAATTTAGAGATATCTCTTTTCATTCCGAACCACCAATAATGTTGCTTTAGATCATTATACATTTTCGTACTACCCGGATGCACAGATAACCGACTACTGTGGGCTTCACTCAAAATCATCCGAATTAACTCCGGATTTCTTGGAACACAAAGTCTATTTCTGAATCTCAAACAATCATCAACATCAACTTGGAATTCAGGATCACACTGAGCTTGTTTTGCTATTAATTCATTATCAACCTTCTGGGCTTCGATAATTTGCTGTAAGAATAAAGGTCTCGTTTTTAATTCAGCTAAAACTGAACTATCATCAGACAGAATCAAATGAGCATTCATTGCACACAAAGCAAACAACGATTTCTAAATTAAGGCATCGGCAACAACATTTGCTTTTCTCAGATGATAATCAATCACAAATTCGTAGCCTTTTAGCAGTTCTAACCATCTTCTCTATCGCAGATTCAAATCTTTTTGCGTCATTAAATACTTTAGACTTTTATGATCAGAAAACACGTGACATTTCTCACCAAACAGATAGTGACGCTAGATTTTTAGAGTAAACACAATAGCAGTTAATTCCAGATCATGGGTCGGGTAATTCTTTTCATGCGGTTTTAGTTGTCTCGAGGCATAAGCTATAACCTTACCTTCTTGCATCAGAACACAGCCTAGTCCGTTCAACAAATCATCACTGTAAACAACGAATTCTTTACCTGAATCAGGTTGCACAAGTACCAAAGCTTCAGTTTACAGAGCTTTTAACCGATCAAAACTATTCTGACACTTTTCAGACCACTCAAAGTTCACATCTTTCTGGAGCAGTTTTGTCAAAGGAGTTGCAATCATCGAAAAACTTTTTACGAATCATCTGTAGTAACCGGCAAGTCTCAAAAAACTACGGACTTCAGAAACATTTCTCGGAGGCTTTCAATCCAGAATAGTAGAAATTTTGATCGGATCAACTCGAATACCGGAGGCTGATACAATATGACCCAAAAAACCAACTTCTCGCAACTAAAACTCACATTTACCAAACTTTCCATACAACTGTTTATCTCGCAGAGTCTGTAGCACTATTCTCAAATGCTCAGCATGTTCAGATTCATCACGTGAATAAATCAATATATCATCAATGAATACCACAACAAATTAATCTAAATATGGTCTGAAAATTCTATGCATCAAATCCATAAAGATAGCAGGTGTATTAGTCAATCCGAAAGGCATAACTAAAAATTCATAATGCCCGTACCTCGTTCTAAAAGTAGTTTTCAGAATGTCAGAGTCCTTTACTCGCAACTAATAGTAACCCGATCTCAGATCTATCTTTGAAAACACAGTAGCACCTTTCAATTGATCGAATAAATCATCAATTCTGGGTAGAGGATATTTATTCTTTATAGTCACTTTGTTAAGCTGGCGGTAATCAATACATATTCTCATTGTGCCATCTTTCTTTTTCACAAACAGAACAGGAGCACCCAATGGTGAAAAGCTCGGTCTAGCAAATCCTTGATCGGTCAATTCTTGCAATTGAGATTTTAATTCCTTTAACTCAGTCGGAGCCATTCTATACGAAGCTATCAAAATCGGAGTAGTACCAGGTACTAATTCAATTCCAAACTCAACTTCTCGAATCGGAGGCAAACCCGGTAGTTCTTCAAGAAACACATCAGAGAATTCACAGATAACAAGCATTGATTCAACTTTCTTATCATACACTTTCAAGTCTAACACATAAGCTAAGTAGGCTTCACAGCCTTTTTTCACATATTTTCGTGCTTTCGTTGCAGATATCACAGCTAGTAGTCCATTCAGATCACTAGACTCAATTCAAATTATCTCATCATTCTTTCACCTTAAATTAATAACTTTTCGTTTGCAATTCAAAATAGCATCGTGCAAAGTTAACCAGTCCATTCCCAGAATTATATCAAATTCGTCGAAAGGCAAAAGCATCAAAACAGTAAGAAAACAGGTATCTCGAATCAATAACGGGCAATTCTTGCAGACTTTATCAACCAAGACACTTTTGCCTAAGGGGTTCGATACTCTAATTACGAATTTAGTAGACTCTAAAGACAAAGTCTTACTGTGCACTAAATTCATACAGATATAAGAATGAGTTGATTCAGGGTCTATCAATGCAATCATAGAAGTATCATAAAGAGTAAAAGTACCAGTAATCATGTCTGGAGACGAGGCTTCCTCACGAGCTCGGATAGCATAGGCTCTGGCAGGTGCTCTAGCCTCAGATCTAACAACAGTATCCCTAGTAGCTCTTTGACCACTGTAGGACTAAATTTTTAAACAAACCCAAACCTAGGCCTAAACATATTAACCACTAAAACAAAACCGAGCCCAATTTTACTCAGCCCAACTAAACTAAACTACCCAAAAACCCCTAACAACAAAATAAGAACAGCAGCCCCAAATAGTTTCCACGCTGCATGTCTCTCACCGGTAGCCACCACGCGCACCGCACATCACTCCACCACGCCACGTCGACGTCCCACTCCATCACGGCTCTGAGATTCTCGCACAGATTTGCAAAACAAGTACCAAAAAGCATTGTAAATAAAGGCTATATAAAGCCGAAAATCATATGTAAAAGGGGGGGAGAGAATATTTTTTTTGGAGATAATAAAGAGAGAGAATATACAAAGTTCAAGAGTAAATCAAGAATCGGAACTAAGTTTTGAAAGGTGATTTTTTCATTTTTTTTGAATTTTCTCTTGATTTGGATTTCGTTTGTTTTGTTTCCTTTTCAATTTTTTTTCAAACGGTTGTTAAAAAAACAAGAGAGGGAGAGAGGGGACTTACCGACGAACTCGCGACCTCGGCGCGCCGGATCTCCGATGAAGGTGGCGCAGGCCTAAGAGGAAATTTGAGAGCTTTCTCTCTGTTTTTCGTTAAGGAAAATAAAAGAAATGATGGGTAAATGTTTTTGGTTTTCAAAAAGGTATGTTTAATGTTTTAAAAATAAAAAATAAAAAAGAAGGCTTCATTTGTTTTTTCCCCTCAAAAGTAGAGCCTGGGAAAGGGAAAAGTGGCCAGTGCATTAAAGGGATGGAAATGTGCATATTTCTTTTAAATGGGAAATTTTCGCGACTAGTCCCTGTCCTGTGTGCCTACGTTCAATCAAGTCCATTTTTTTGTTTTCTTTAAATGCTTTCAAATTATCCCGAAAATTTGCGCCCAGACCCCTCCCTCCTTACCCACGTGTGCATTTTGGTCCCATTGTCTCCTTTTATTCTGTTTTCACCCCAGAATTTCATTTTTTTAATTCAATTAAGCCCTATTTTGTTTATTTTAGACACTTTTATCACAAATTTTTTTTTGGTATTATTATTAATCTATTATTACTATTTTTTTACTATCATTTTTTTTAAAATTATTTTCATTATTTATTATATTATTTTTTTACACTATTATTTATTATACTTATTATATCATTTTCATTATTTTTTTATTTATTTTCATTTAATTTAATCAATTGGAGTTATGTTTCACATTATCATATTATTTATTTATTTATATATTTGTTATATGCTTCGTATATATATTTAAAATAAAACTAATTATTTTATGTATAAATTGTCATTATATGTATTACATTACTTGTTAGGTTATTTTTGTTTTTACTAATAATCATTTTTTCTGTACTATTTCTTTTTATATACATATTTTATAATAATTTTAAATATAGTTTATTATACTTGCTATATTTTATTTATCATATTTTATTTATTATTTTTTTTTACCGTTTACTACTATTATTTTACTATTATTATTTATAATTTTTATATGTATATATTTTTCGCTAAAGTTTTTTTTTTTAATTTTTAATAGACCTACTATATTATTATTTTTATATACCATAGTTTTTTTATCGAATATTTTTTATGCTAAATTATTATTATTTATTATTTTTCACTTTCACTAATTTAGCATTGTTATTTTAACTTTACTATTGTCACTATATATATACATCATCATTCGACAAATTATTTTCGCTTCTATTAAGCATTTTCGTATCGTTAATATCTTTATCGCTATGTTTGTTATGTTATTATATTTATTACTATTGTTATAATTATTGTTGATTTTCCTTATATTTACTATATTCTAGGTATTAATATATACGCTGTCAAGTTTATTATTATACTGCTATTTTCATATTCCATGTCATCATTTTTTTGTTGAGTTTCAACTGCCCCAAATTCATTTTATTTAAAGATTTATCCTCGATTGTTTTCAAAATAAAGGCAATATTCGATATCTGGGATCCTCGGGAGGATTGTGCCCTAACTTACTGAGTACCAATTTTCCTTGTTGAACCTAAATAATTGAGTACCCTTCTTAAATCTAATTGTATGAGGTTCAAATAAAAACCTATTCTTGAAATTCGGGACGTTGCACCCTAACTTACTGGGTGTGGCATCACGTTATATTGAGGGTAGTGATTTCCAAAATCAAGGCAACCTTTGGTATTTGGGAGTTCTGAGAGATTGAGCTCTAACTTACTGAGTTCTAATCTTTCATGAGTCCCGGAGGACCGAACATCCTTCTTTCGAACCTTCATACATGAATTTTAAAAATCGAAGACCAACTTAGTCCCGAAGGTCTGAAATGTTGGACCCTAACTTATTGGGTATGGCATTCTCTCCTTCGAAATGGATAGGTCTTTACATTTTATTCGAATAATTTCGATTTTTTTTCAAATAAAAGGGATCGTATTCTAAAATCTTTTCAAATTTCAACATCAAGACATCAACTAATCAAATAGGTACCAATTTTTGGGCGTTACGAGGGTGCTAATCCTTCCTCGTACGTAACCGACTCCCGAGCCCATTTTCTCAAACTTAGTAGACCACAAAGAATTATTGTTTTAATAGGCCCAAATGTTTTATTAAAACGATTAATTTTAAGGTGGCTCAATCTCACCTTGGAAAAGATTGGTGGTGACTCCATTTGCATTTTTAAAGTCGATCCACGTTTTTCAAAACTTAAAAATGGTTTCGACAGCTTGGCGACTCTGCTGGGGACCCGTAAGAGAGTCAAGCCGCGATTTGATCACTTTTTGTCTTTTGTCGAAAGTTGAAGTTGGTTTTTGAGTCTACGATCCTCTTATTGCATTTCATCTGTTTGGTGTTATATTTTTCTGGTTTTTTTTCGAAGTTCTTTTATATCTTCTGTCATTGCATTGCATGACCGTTGTGGTCACACCTCTTAAGTGGGAGTGAGAAGCTATTTCCTTCGTGAGGTTTTCACCTCCGTGCAAGATAGTGGATCGCTTTCGGGATACATCCGTACCTATGTCTTCGTGAGGTTTTCACCTCCATGCAGCCATAGGGAAATGTATCCCCCTGAACTGAGCTCAGTCTATATGAGCCTATAATGGGTGAGGATCGAGGAATCTGCTGGTTCAGGTACATCAACTCTAGAACCAAACCACATATAGAGGAACCCTAAGGGCCCACCTTTGGAAGAACTACGCTAAACCCTAGTGGTTACCCCCAATAAGTGCTTGTTTCTATTTTCTTTACTTTGAGTTGTGTTTCTGATATGATACTAACTTGCTGTGTTTTGTTTTGCCATATTTGCATGTCATTCTACATTTGAAAGGTGTCAATTCGTGTTCAATTTTCTGAATTAGAAAGCTCGTCATGGGGGACAATTTCCTTGATAAGGTAGAAAATAATGCATTGTAAAGTAAATGGTCAGAGATAACACAATTAGAGAAGGGAGACAGCCTAGCCAAGGGATACAAATCTGAGTTATGGGATTATACTCGCATTAGCGTGACTCAAAATAATCATCAGGACTTGAAGGAGATATGGGATCAGTGGGATGATGAGGCTAAACAATTATTCTACTCCAACTATGGAAACCTACCGTACCTACTTGATATCGAAATAGACGAACACTTGTTACGGGCCCTTGCTCAGTATTGGAACTCTGCATATAGTTGCTTCACGTTTGGGAGGGTGGATTTAGTACCCACGGTGGAGGAGTATACAGCTTTATTAAATTGTCCGAAGATACAAGTCGACAAGGCCTATTCGAGAGCTGCTTATGTTCCGGCGTTTTCGAAAAAGCTAATGAATATTACTTTGGAATGAGCAAGCAAAGTGGGTTACTGACAAGGATCAAGCGAGAAGGGGAGTGTAAGTGCATTCTATGGAAGAATTTACGAGATTTGATCCTAACACATCCTGATATGAAGAAGAAAGTTGACGTCTTTGCCTTGAGTATCTACGGGTTGATGCTTTTCCCTAGGGCATTGGGATATGTTGATGAGGCGGTCACAGATCTATTCGACCGACTTGACAAGAGAGTCACACCAGTTCCTGCAATTTTAGCTGAGACATTCAGGTCCTTGAACGCGTATAGAAGGACCGACGAGGGCAGATTTATAGGGTGTGCACAATTATTGTTAGTATGGTTTCACAGTCATTTTTGGAAGATAGACAAAGGTCATTATCGAGCTTTCTTTGGGAATTATTCCCAATTAAAGGAGATAGCAGCTACACCCAGAAGAGATGATATATCAGAAGAAAACTAGATCGCGCTCCTACGGAATCTCCACGGAGAGGACATTGAGTGGAAAGCACCTTGGTGGATGCCTAACAAAATTCTTTTTCGATGTGGGAGTTTTGATTGGGTCCCTTTGCTTGGGATCTGGAGAGCCATTGGATATGCTCCATTGCTCGTGCTTAGGCAATATACAGCAAGACAGTTCATACCGATAACCCATGGGCTCGCTCAATGCGAATTTTCGTATAAGGGAGACTACAAGAAAAGGGTTAAAGAGATTTCTAATGCTTGGAATCAGACTCGTCGAATGGAGGGGTTGGCTGCAGATCCGATGACGACCTCTGAGTATGATGGATGGTTGAGTAGACGAGTATGATGGATGGTTGAGTAGACGAGTTAACGACAATATCCTTGAGGCAAGTTTAGAGGGTGCTCAACCGATAGAGGAGTATCTGCGAGTAGTTCCCTCTGAATTGGAAATTATAAAACAGGATTTTGAGAAGAGAAGTTTAGAGTTGGGGAAAAAGATAGAGCAACACGAAGAGGAGAAGGTATATCTAAAATTAGACATTGACGTCTAGAAATTAGACTCCGAGAAACTGAGAAAGGGGCAAAGGAAAGCTGAAGAAGACTTGGACAGTCTGAAGAATGATTACAAGGAGCTGCATATGTCGATAAGAACTGTCGGGTTGGGAAAAACATCAAAGCAATGGCAACAAGAAATCCAAGAAGAAAAGTCTAAGGCCGATCAATGGAAGAGGAGGTTTTTTGATGCTCGAGCACGAGAGGAAGCCTTAAAAAGAACTACATCAGAGAGCCAAAGCGAAAATGAGATGTTAAGAGCTCGAATAACAGAGTTAGAAAAGACATTACATCAGCATCGTAGTCGCAACTCTGTAATGGAATTAAAGGCTAGCTTAAGTGAGATCGAGAATTTGAAGGGGAAGATAGAAGAACTTGGGGCTGCGTTACAGGATTGTGAACACCGAATTGAATCACTGGAAGCAAATGGTGAGCAATTGGAGGAGCAACTTCACCGGTCTCAGAATAAGGTTCGAGATAGAGATCACCTCATGGGAGAAGCTATAGCCCAGATTCGAGAAGTGGCGGAACATTTACAAATCCTGGCCGGCCAAGTTGATGTATTAAGTGTAAAATATGAGTCAGTATCGAACCGAGGCCAAGAGCTAGCTGAACTTCTTAAAAAAGTTAGAACTCTGGGCATAAGGGCTAGGCCATATATGTAGTCTATTTTTTTATGTAAAGGATTTTGTCCTTTAGTAAAGTTATTCTAAATAAAATTGAATCAGATTGACACCTTTTTGCATTCATGACATGCATTTGCATTGCATAGCATCATAAACATTAAGTTGCACAAAAGAACCCTATTAATTAGTGATAATTTATCTAGTTACCCTGGAACATCGCTACTATACACGGAGGAAAACAAGGGATATGGATCAGAGGTTAGAGAAATTAGAACAAATGCAAAAGGAGATGCAGGAGCAACTGCAAGCTCAGATGCAAGAACAGCTGGCTAGGATCCAACAGGAGGTGAGGATCAAATTGGAGTCCAGAAAAAAACATTGGAGTCACAGAACAACATGATGAGCCAGCTGACATAGCTGCTGAAAGGAGGGTCTGACAAAGGAAAAAGCCCTATGGGGGACACGGGAAAGAACAATGAGGATTCCACTTATCCTACAAGTTTTGCGCCAGTAAACATGCAAACACAACCACCAAGGGTGTCTGTTAATGTCCAACCTCTTTATCAAACTGATACCTCGGCACCAGTAAACTTCCCAATAGGATCGAGCACCAACCTTGGAGATAATCTGGCAAACCCTCAGGTCCCTGACTTCGACGACGCAGCAGAGGTGGAAAAGATAAAGGCTGAGGTTCCAAAACGATTTGAGGATCGATGCAAATGGTTGGAGGAAAAGTTTAAGGAGTTAGAGAATACCGATCATTACGGCGGAATCGATGCAAAAGAACTGAGTTTGGTCCCGGACTTAGTACTTACCCCGAATTTTAAAATGCCGGAGTTTGAAAGATATAACGAAACCAGCTGCCCTGAGGCTCACGTTACGATGTTTTGTCGAAGGATGACGGGGTATATCAACAATGATCAACTGTTGATCCATTGTTTTCAGGACAGTTTGAGTGGGGCTACAGCGAAATGGTACAATCAGTTGAGCCGTGCTCAGGTCAAATCATGGAAGGATTTGGCGCAGGCCTTCATGAAACAGTATGGCCATATGACTGATATAGCACCTGACAGGATTACATTACAGAACATGGAGAAAAGTTCAGGTGAAAGCTTCAGGAAATACGCCCAGAGGTGGAGGGAAGTCGCTACGCAAGTCCAACCACCACTACTGGAAAAAGAAACGACTATGTTGTTTATTAATACCTTGAAGGCACCTTTCATTAATCATATGTTGGGGAGCGCAACTAAGAGTTTCGCAGACATAGTGATGTCTGGCGAAATGATAGAAAATGCAATAAGGTGCGAAAAGATAGGAATAGGGAAAACACGAGAAGGTCAGCCCCGAAGAAACAGAAAAACGAGATAAGCAACGTGAGCTCAGGCTATTCAAAACCTGTCACCGTTAATCAATCGATAACGATAGTCACAGGCCAGCAGGCCACACCAAGGCGAGAGCCTAACACAAGGCAGAATACAGAGAGGTTCCAGTTCACTCCTATACCAGTGACGTATAGGGAGCTGTACAAAAAGTTGTTCGATGCACACCTAGTGGCCCCTTTCCACTTAGAACCGTTACAACCCCCATACCCTAAATGGTATGATGCAAATGCTCAGTGCGAATACCACGCAGGGATTACAGGGCACTCAATAGAAAACTGTACCTCGTTCAAAAGGTACGTAGAAAGGCTTATCAAAGCAGGTGTTGTAAAATTCGATGATACACCTAGTATAGGAAATTCGATGCCCAGTCACACTGATAAAGGGGTAAACGCGATAATTGAGAATGTGAGGAGGAAAGCCAAGCTAAATATCGCAGATGTGAGAACCCCATTGAAGCTAGTTTGGAAAGAAATGCAGAAGACGGGTTTAGTCCCGCAGGGGTTGGGGAATAAAATCCAAGATACACGAAACTACTGTGAGTTCCATTATGGGAAAGACCACGAAATCCAGAATTGTATTGAGTTCAGGGCCCTAGTACAGGGTCTAATGGATAATAAGAAATTGGAGTTCCTCGAGTCTGTCGAAGAGGAGGATGTATGTTCTCTAGGAGGAGAGTCAAGTGAAGAAGGCTACAGAGCCGACCGTCCAGTGATAATTATTTCGAAGCCCAGAGTTAGTGGAGTAGAAGCAAGAGTCACACCAAGAGTTGTAATCCAGAAGCCAACGGCTCCCCCTTATAAAGATAGTCGTAGGGTGCCTTGAAATTATAATTGTAATATAGCAGTTTCATAGAAGGAGGGTTCGATTGACATGCTAAACACAGAAGCCGAACCAGCAAAAGGGAAACCCGTCATGCTCAAGCAAGAAGTTGAGAGATCAGAACCACTGGTTAATGAGCCAGTAATGGAAAATGAAGCCAAGGAGTTCTTGAAGTTCCTAAGGCACAGCGAGTATAATGTTGTGGAACAATTACACCAACAACCGGATCGCATATCGGTATTGGCTCTACTGTTAAATTCAGAGGTCCACCGCAACGCATTGATGAAAGTGTTGAACGAAACCTATGTTGCGGATGACATTTCGGTTAACAAATTGCATCGTCTTGTCGGCAACATAAGTGCTGACAATTTCATCTCCTTCAGCGATGATGAGATACCGCCAGGGGGTAGGGGGTCTACTAAGGCTTTGTATATCACTACATGTTGCAAGGGGTATACACTACCTGGAGTACTGGTCGATAATGGGTCCGCATTAAACGTATTACCTTGGTCTACGTTAAACCGTTTACCTATAGACAGCTCTCACATGAAGACATGTCAGAACATAGTGAGAGCGTTTGACGGTACAGAAAGGAAAGTGATGGGAAGGATAGAAATACCTCTCCAGATCGGCCCAAACGCGTACGAGGTAGATTTCTTCGTGATGGATATTAAGCCTTCCTATAACTGTCTATTAGGAAGACCTTGGATTCACTCAGCTGGGGCAGTGTCATCCTCGCTGCACCAGAAGCTAAAGATGGTTACTAGGGGTCGGCTAATAACAATAAAAGCGGAGGAGGACATTATTGCGTCAGTTACCAGTGATGCACCTTACGTAGAGAATGACAACGAAGCGATTGAATGTTCATTTCGATCGTTAGAGTTTGTAAATGCAATGTTTATAACTGAAGGAAGCAGGATTCCGATACCTAAGATATCGGGGGCTACAAAAATGAGCCTGCAGTTGACAGTTGGGAAAGGGGCATTACCTGGCAGAGGACTCGGGAGGCACCTCCGTGGACAAGTTAGAGTACCAGTTTTGGTTGGCAAATGGGATCGCTTCGGTTTGGGATTCAGGCCAGATGCAAGCCAAGTGAAGAAGGAGTTTGAAAGGAAACAAGAACAGTGGAGAGCTTGATTGAGTGGGACAGAAGTCAGGAGGGAACCGATGAGCTTCCCCCACATTTCCCAAATATTTTTATCTAGAGGGTTTATTCATTCTGCACGGGAGAGGATAAAAGAAGGAATGGTCGAGGATGTGATGGGAATTTGGAACATCAACGCCACGTTTGAAGAGGAAGCAATGGAAAAAAAATTTATCAGGCATTTGCCCGTATGAGCCTGGGAGTGTTTTAGATAACTGGACTGAGGAAGAAATTCCTATAATCTTTAGAGCTAACACAGAGTAATATTCAAAACCCACTTGTTGTCTTCTAGCCTAGGGACAATAAGAATCTTTTGTGAAATAGACTCATGTTCAAACATTATTATTTTCAATAAAAAATGCATTTTCATATATCGGTTCGAGCAATTATTCTTTTTTCTTTTTCATTTCATACACAATCATACCATACAAAGGAATTATTCATTTCGTTTTCTTTGGGTATTCTCTTATACTCATAATAGGCCCCCGGATGTCAACGTCATTAGTAATGCTGATGCGAGCCCGAAATCTCCTTTTTGAGCGAGACATGTACTTTGAGGGATTTCAGGATTTTGAAGAGGACGAGAATTATGGTTTATCTCCCAATTTGTTAAGGAAGGTGGAGCGAGAAGAGGAACAGATCCTGCCACACAAAGAGACTATTGAGATTGTGGCCTTGGAAGAGGGGAAGGAAGTTAAAATTGGCACTTGCATTAACGAGAAAACAAGACAAAACCTCATTGAGCTGTTGCAAGAATTCAAGGACGTCTTTGCATGGTCATACCAGGATATGCTTGGTCTAAGTACCGATATCGCAGTGCACCGTATCCCTACAAAAAAGGAGTGCAAGCCGGTTCAGCAGAAGCTCCGAAGGATGAGACCCGATGTAGCAATGAAAATAAAAGAAGAAATCAAGAAATAGTTTGATGCTGGCTTCTTACAGGTGGTTAATTACTCGGAGTGGGTGGCCAACGTCGTCCCTGTCCCTGTCCCTAAGAAAGATGGGAAAGTACGGATGTGTGTAGATTACAGAGATTTAAATAAGGCCAGCCCAAAGGATAACTTTCCATTGCCTCACATATACACTCTAGTGGATAATACGGCAGGCTATTCGCTGTTCTCCTTTATGGATGGGTTCTCCGGGTACAATTAGATCAAGATGCATCCTGAGGACATGGAAAAAACCACATTCATAACTTTATGGAGAACGTTTTCCTACAAGGTGATGCCCTTCGGGTTGAAAAATGCAGGAGCCACATACCAAAGAGCCATGGTAACCTTGTTCCATGACATGATACACAAGGAAATTGAGGTCTACGTTGACGACATGATTGCAAAATCCCGAACTGAAGAGGAGTATGGGCGAGTGTTGAGAAAATTATTCCTGAGGTTGAGGAAATTCCAATTAAAGCTCAATCCGTCAAAATGCACTTTCGGAGCTAGGTCCGAAAAGTTACTCGGCTTTCTAGTCAGTGAGAAGGGAATAGAAGTCGACCCTGATAAAGTCAAGGCTATACAGGAGCTGCCTCCACCACGAACTCAGAAAGAAGTCAGAGGTTTTCTAGGGAGACTAAACTATATCGCACGGTTTATTTCGCAACTGACTTAGAAGTGTGACCCCATATTCCGTCTTCTTAAAAAGCACAATCCTGGGGTATGGAATGATGAATGCCAAAAAACCTTTGAAAAGGTTAAACAATATTTGTTCAGTCCCCCAGTGCTAACACCACCAAGCCTTGGTAGACCATTGATACTGTACTTAACAGTATTTGATAATTTGATGGGGTGTGTGCTCAGCCAACACGATGAGACTGGGAGAAAAGAAAGAGCGATATATTACCTCAGTAAAAAGTTCACTGAGTGTGAAATGAGGTATCCGCCAATTGAGAAGCTATGTTGTGCTTTGGTTTGGACAACACGAAGATTAAGGCAATACATGTTGTACCATACAACTTGGCTAATCTCAAAGCTAGACCCTCTCAAATACATTATGGAGTCAACCGCTTTAATTGGAAGGATGGTCCGATGGCAGATTCTGCTATCTGAATTTGACATAGTCTATGTAAACCAAAAAACTGTGAAGGGGAGTGCAATAGCAGACTTCCTAGCCAGTAGAGCTTTGGAGGACTATGAACCTTTGAATTTCAGCTTCCCCAATAAAGATCTAATGTATGTAGCAATCGCTGAAGGAGAGATGCCTGAAGATCATTCTTGGAAATTAAATTTTGACGGAGCATCAAATGCTGTTGGAAATGCAGTTGGGGCAGTACTGATATCCCCAAATGGAGATCATTATCCATTCACTTGCAAACTGGATTTTGACTGCACAAATAATATGGCAGAATACGAGGCATGTATCATGGGAATTCGGGCAGATATAGACCGCGAAATTAAAGTATTAGAAGTGTATGGAGATTTTGCATTGGTAATTTATCAGCTTAAACGCGAGTGGGAAGCGAGAGATCCCAAATTGATTAGTTACCGAAAGCTAATCCTGGAGTTAATTGAAGAGTTTGATGATATTACCTTTCATTACCTCCCGCGAGACGAGAATCAGATGGCCGACGCCTTGGCTACACTAGCTTCCATGATCAAAGTAAATGAACAGGAGGATATGAAGCCAATTTAGATGAGTATTTATGAAGCTCCAGCTCACTGCTGTAATGTCGATGAAGAGGAAGAGAGAGATGATCATCCTTGGTATCATGATATCTTACAATATGTGAAGAGTCATGCATACCCAGATCAAGCAACCGAAAATGATAAAAGAACATTGAGGAGGTTAGCCAGTGACTATGTCCTAAATGGTGAGGTCTTATATAAGAAGAGAAAGGATCAGGTGTTGTTAAGATGTGTTGACGCTGTTGAGGCAAAGAAAATTCTAGAGGAAGTCCATAATGGTGTCTGTGGGACACATGCCAATGGTTTCACAATGGCTCGACAAATCATGAGATTCGGATATTACTGGTCTACGATGGAAGGAGATTGCATCAATTATGCTAAGAAGTGTCATAAGTGTCAAATTTATGGAGATAAGATCCATGTGCCTCCTTCACCCCTTCATGTTATGACTTCTCCGTGGCCTTTCTCAATGTGGGGCATGGACGTTATTGGGCCGATTTCACCGAAGGCTTCTAATGGGCATCGATTCATCTTTGTGGTTATTGACTACTTTACCAAATGGGTAGAGGCTGCTTCGTACGCCAATGTCACAAAGTCGGCGGTCACTAAGTTCCTGAAAAAAGAGATCATATGTCGTTATGGCATGCCAGAAAGAATCGTATCTAACAACGCGTTGAATCTGAACAATAGTGCAATAGCAGAAGTCTGCAGTCGGTTCAACATTAAGCATCACAACTCGTCACCATACCGCCCGAAAATGAATGGGGCGGTTGAGGCAGCTAATAAGAATATCAAGAAGATTGTGGGGAAGATGGCAGAGACCTATAAAGATTGGCATGAAAAGCTCTCATTTGCCCTTTATGCTTATCGGACATCTGTCAAAACTTCTACCGGGGCAACACCTTTCTCATTGGTTTATGGGATGGAGGCAGTTTTACCTATTGAGGTCGAAATCCCTTCTCTCCGAGTTTTATCAGAGCTAAAGTTAGACGAAGTAGAATAGATCCAATCTTGTTACAATCAACTAAACTTGATTGAAGAGAGGAGGCTGAAGGCTATTCGTCATGGTCAAATGTACCAGAGGAGAATGATGCGAGCCTACAACAAAAAAGTTCGCCCCAGGGTGTTCCATGAGGGGGACTTAGTATTGAAAAAGATTCTCCCTATGCAAAAAGATTTCAGGGGGAAATGGATGCCAAATTGGGAAGGTCCCTATGTGGTAAAAAAGGCTTTCTCTGGAAGGGCATTGATACTAGCAGAGATGGATGGCAAGAGCTTGTCTAACCCGATAAATTCGGATTCTGTCAAAAGATATTTTGCTTGAAGCAGTTGAGGTGAAAACCCGTAAAGGGCGCAAAAAAAAAAAGGAGAGAGGCCAAGGTGAAAACCCGTAAAAAGGCACCTTGAGACCAAAGGGGTTTTGAATCGAAAACCCACAAAGGGCAATTCAAATTTCGATCCAAACTGGGGCAAGCGGCAGTCTCACTACACTTGAATTGACAAAGAGGAGATAAGCTACATCTTGGGGCATCAACAAAATGCTATAGATCCCTTAAGCACATGCCAAGCTTAAAATGGTCCTCGAAGAGATCGTGCAGAGAAGCTCAAATTGCGAAATCTGGGGCACCTATTTATTCCTTTCATCCATTTTCGTACTCTAAATAATGAATCCTTTCTTTGTTTAGTATATCTTTCGCGAATTCTGACTCGAATAAATTTCAGTTTTACCTACCCTTACAATCTTTTTCAAGCATTTTGTATTGAAATAATGATTAATGAGCTAACATCGTACTCACAAAAGAAGTTTTACGTATTACTCTGAAAGGTTTTAAATAATACAAGAACCTGAAACAGGACAATTATTTAGAACGCACCAAGCTTAAAAAAGGGCTAGAAAGCGTGTGAGGATAAGGAATTAACCGCATCTTGAGTCCTCTGTTATCAAGCTGAACAAGAAGACACACGTCAAGAATGTTACCAGCGAGCGATTAAAATAAATCATTCTCATTTTGCATTTATGCATTTAACATCCATAAGACATCTAGTTAGGAGCATTTGATCATGGCATCCTAATCATTTGGCATAAGCATATCACTCTTCGACAGATGGATTCCCCAGTGGAAAATGTAGCAAGATTACAGATATCATCAGCCTTATCTTCACTGAGCAGGAGTGAAGCAGGCTAAATATAGCAGATCTTATCTTCGTTGAGCAGGAGCGGAGCAGATCGAATTTTGGTGAATCTTATCTCCACGTACTGGCGAAGGAGCAGATTCCAATCATCAGCCTTATCTTCACTGAGCAGGAGTGAAGCAGGCTAAATATAGCAGATCTTATCTTCACTGGCGGGAGGAGAGCGAGCAGATCGAATTTTAGTGAATCTTATCTCCCTGTATCGGCAATGGAGCAGATTCAAATCATCAGCCTTATCTTCACTGAGCAGGAGTGAAGCAGGCTAAATATATCAGATCTTATCTCCGCTGAACAAGAGTGGAGCAGGTCAGATACAGCGGATCTTATCTTCGCTGAGTAGGAGCGGAGCAGATCTAATTTCAGCAAATCTCATTTACATGAAGCATCAAAGGAGCATTTTTGAAGCAATAAAGTGCGGTGGGCTGTAGCAAAAAAGACAAGACTCAGCCAGCCCAAGCAAATTTGGTCCTCCTAAAATCTTTGCTCTATTCTCATTACACGACAATGAGCAAAGAAGGGCAGTTGTAGGACCAAATTTTTAAACAAACCCAAACCTAGGCCTAAACAAATTAACCACTAAAACAAAACCCAGCCTAATTTTACTCAGCCCAACTAAACTAAACTACCCAAAAACCCCTAACAACAAAAATAAGAACAGCAGCCCCAAATAGTTTCCACGCTACATGTTTCTCACCGGTAGCCACCACGCGCGCCGCACATCATTCCACCACGCCACGTCGACGTCCCACTCCATCACGGCTCCGAGATTCTCGCACAGATTTGCAAAACAAGTAACAAAAAGCATTGTAAACAAAGGCTATATAAAGTCGAAAATCATATGTAAAAGGGGGGAGAGGATATTTTTTTTCAGAGATAATAAAGAGAGAGAATATACAAAGTTCAAGAGTAAATCAAGAATCGGAACTAAGTTTTGAAAGGTGATTTTTTCATTTTTTTTGAATTTTCTCTTTATTTGGATTTTGTTTGTTTTGTTTCCTTTTTCAAATTTTTTTTCAAACGGTTGTTAAAAAAACAAGAGAGGGAGAGAGGGGACTTACCGACGAACTCGCAACCTCGGCGCGCCGGATCTCCGATGAAGGTGGCGCAGGCCTAAGAGGAAATTTGAGAGCTTTCTCTCTGTTTTTCGTTAAGGAAAATAAAAGAGATGATGGGTAAATGTTTTTGGTTTTCAAAAAGGGGTGTTTAATGTTTTAAAAATAAAAAATAAAAAAGAAGGCTTCATTTGTCTTTTCCCCTCAAAAGTAGAGCCTGGGGAAAGGGGAAAAGCTGACCGTGCATTAAAGGGATGGAAATGTGCATATTTCTTTTAAATGGGAAATTTTCGCGACTAGTCCCTGTCCTGTGTGCCTACGTTCAATCAAGCCCATTTTTTTGTTTTCTTTAAATGCTTTCAAATTATCTCAGAAATTTGCGCCCAGACCCCTCCCTCCTTACCCACGTGTGCATTTTGGTCTCATTGTCTCCTTTTATTCTGTTTTCACCCCAGAATTTCATTTTTTAATTCAATTAAGCCCTATTTTGTTTATTTTAGACACTTTTATCACAAATTTTTTTTTGGTATTATTATTAATCTATTATTACTATTTTATTTTTTACTATCATTTTTTTAAAATTATTTTCCTATTATTTATTATATTATTTTTTTACACTATTATTTATTATACTTATTATATCATTTTTATTATTTTTTTATTTATTTTTATTTAATTTAATCAATTGGAGTTATGTTTCACATTATCATATTATTTATTTATTTATTTATATATTTGTTATATGCTTCAGTATATATATATATTTAAAATAAAACAAATTATTTTATGTATAAATTGTCATTATTTGTATTACATTACTTGTTAGGTTATTTTTGTTTTTACTAATAATCATTTTTTTCTGTACTATTTCTTTTTATATACATATTTTATAATAATTTTAAATATAGTTTATTATACTTGCTATATTTTATTTATCATATTTTATTTATTATTTTTTTTACCGTTTACTACTATTATTTTACTATTATTATTTATAATTTTTATATGTATATATTTTTCGCTAAAGTTTTTTTTTTAATTTTTAATAGACTTACTATATTATTATTTTTATATACCATAGTTTTTTTATCGAATATTTTTATACTAAATTATTATTATTTATTATTTTTCACTTTCACTAATTTAGCATTGTTATTTTAACTTTACTATTGTCACTATATATATACATCATCATTCGACAAATTATTTTCGCTTCTATTAAGCATTTTCGTATCGTTAATATCTTTATCACTATGTTTGTTATGTTATTATATTTATTACTATTGTTATAATTATTGTTGATTTTCCTTATATTTACTATATTCTAGGTATTAATATATACACTGTCAAGTTTATTATTATACTGCTATTTTCATATTCCATGTCATCATTTTTTTTTTTTGAGTTTCAACTGCCCCAAATTCATTTTATTCAAAGATTTATCCTCGATTGTTTTCAAAATAAAGGCAATATTCAATATCTGGGATCCTCGAGAGGATTGTGCCCTAACTTACTGAGTACCAATTTTCCTTGTTGAACCTAAATAATTGAGTACCCTTCTTAAATCTAATTGTATGAGGTTCAAATAAAAACCTATTCTTGAAATTCGGGACGTTGCACCCTAACTTCATCGGGTGTGGCATCACGTTATATTGAGGTAGTGATTTCCAAAATCAAGGCAACCTTTGGTATTTGGGAGTTACGAGAGATTGAGCTCTAACTTACTCGAGTTCTAATCTTTCATGAGTCCCTGAGGACCGAACATCCTTCTTTCGAACCTTCATACATGAATTTTAAAAATCGAAGACCAACTTAGTCTCGAAGGTCTGAAATGTTGGACCCTAACTTACTGGGTATGGCATTCTCTCCTTCAAAATGGGTAGGTCTTTACATTTTATCCGAATAATTTCGATTTTCTTTCAAATAAAAGGGATCGTATTCTAAAATCTTTCCAAATTTCGACATCAAGACATCAACTAATCAAATAGGTACCAATTTTTTGGGCGCATGACGAGGTGCTAATCCTTCCTCAGACGTGAATCGACTCGAGCCCATTTTCTCAAACTTAGTAGACCACAAAGAATTATTGTTTTAATAGGCCCAAATGTTTTATTAAAATGATTAATTTTAAGGTGGCCCAATCTCACCTTGGAAAAGATTGGTGGTGACTCCATTTGCATTTTTAAAGTCGATCCACGTTTTTCAAAACTTAAAAATGGTTTCGACAACCACCACTTGCATTTCTCGTATTTCTGGAAGGTCTACCTCTAGCTGATGTGTTGCTCGGCCTCGAATTTTGTACATTCTCTTGCTCAGCAAGTTCAGAACAATCTCTTACAAAATGGTCTAGAGATCCATATCGGAAACAGGCTCGGTCATTCAATCTACAATTTCCCAGATGTCTTTTACCATATATTTACCTTTAGGTTTCTCAGATCAGACATTCCCGACACTTGCAACAGAAGTAACAGGAGCTTTGAAATTCGAATGCAATCTAGCTCAATCTCGGTTCAAATATCTTACATCAGCTTTTGAACGGCTATGATCATCTCAAAATTTCTTTAACACAGACTAAAATAATCTACTTGTAGATCCCTTTCTAACATCTCTTGCTTCAGAATCAGCTTTTCTTTTCTCTTTACTTAATTCTTCAGCTTTACAAGCTCGCTCAAAGAGCACTACAATTTCTTTAATCTCCAAAATCCCAATTAACAAACGGATATCTTCGTTTAGTCCATCTTCAAACCTTTTGCACATTATTGCTTCATTTGATACACATTCCCAAGCATACTGGCTCAATCTCACAAATTTACGTTCGTATTCAGAAACAGACATACAGCCTTGTTTAAGCTCGAGAAACTCTTTACGTTTCTGATCGATGAATCTCTGACTAATGTATTTCTTCCAAAATTTAGCTTGGAAGAAATCCCAAGTAACCCGTTCACTCGGAACCACAGATATTAAAGTTCTCCACCAATGGTACGCCATATCTCTTAGAATTTGGCTCTTTCAGCATCATCATTCGTTGTAGCTTGGAACTCTTCAGCCTCATACTTTCTAATCTTATCAACTGGTGGTCTATTTAACTGAACCGAATTCATTGAGGGCATAACAGGAATTTGAGAAGATTAACTGGGGGTGGAGGTTGTTGTATAGCCAGATTGGTTCTAATGTATTGGATGAACCAATCATTCATCATCTGATAGAAGGCTTGTTTAGCCTCACCATCATGGCTACTCGTAGCTGATCGAGAATCAGCTTGCACCATCCCTTGCGCGGGAGTAGGCGCATTGCTTTCAACATCGTCAGCTACAGCTCTAAGGGATCTATTGTTATATAAAAGCACATTTCAATGTCAGGATTTATCACATTATCGCAGTTCATAAATATGACATGTATATCTAGACTCACATATGCTATGGTAGTCTTAGAACCGACTAAACTATAGCTCTGATACCAACAAAATGTAACACCCTTATCCCGTAAGCATCACCAAAATAGGTAAGGGGTATTACTAGACAGACAGAACATTTCAGACTGATTTAGAATTACAGATATCATATAACATTAATACATAAGCATTCATCAACAATTTATCCCTTATGATGGCCTACGAGACCTAAAACATACTTTTAAGGACATTCGGGACTAAATCAGACACATTCATAAATTTCAGAACTCAAAAAATTTTTCAATTTTGTTGAGGTCACACACCCATGTGACCAGGCCATGTGCCTCACATGGGCACCAGACACGCCCATGTGATCCAACCGTGCCAAAACAGAGTATATAAATTGACTTTTACACACGACCAATAGACACGACCGTGTGCCAAGGCCGTGTGATACTTAGCTGGCTACTGACTTAAGCCCACGGCCATATGACACGCCCGTGTGTCTTAACCTTGTGATCTTAAGACGTTACTGCTTTGCATACACGGCCACAAGGCACGCCTGTGGTCCCAGACCGTGTGGCACAATGCAGGCTTGGTTTAAGCTAGCTTGCCACTCCTTTTTGGGTCATTCCTACAAGCAATATTAAACAACAATTATACCAAAATTTTTAACCAATTCTATGCTCAAAACATGCTTCATTATAACTAAATCATCATCATTCAATAACTTATTCAAATCTATACCAAAACACATTAAAAATCTTATTACAACAATATGTCAAAATGCTTATTTATGGCACCTTGTATCTCATGCTTAAACTTACCATTTCCATAACTTGACATATTTTAAAATGACCACCACATACAAGGCTATATAACCATTACAAGCATACACAATTTGACATCACAAACCATTTACCAAAACTAAGCACAAACATACCATTTGTTAGCCAACTTTCATGGCATAACATATATACATTTCAAAGCTTAAATACATAAACATTCTAGCCTATACATGCCATACTTAAATATATTTAAACTTTTAAAAGTACCAAAATGAGTACGATAGTGTGGTGACAATCCTCAACTATCCCCGAGCCCTCAGTAGCTATGATAACTGTAAAACAGACAGAAATCACACAGAGTAAGCTAAAAAGAGCTTAGTAAGTCAAATACAATTGGTCTAACTATTAAAGCATATAAAATAAAAGTCAATAGTAAGAATTCATAGCCCTTTTTACAGAGTAATTCATGAGTTTAACTATACTCATTTGCTTATATGCATGTCATACTTCATTTCCATGATTTTATACATACTTTACATTCATTATTTCACAGAAACAGAGTCTTTCATATTTAGAAATTTAGTACGATACAAACGTACCTGTATAAATTATACAATTCATATAATCATTCCCATATCTCTACTCTATCATCAAACGGTTTAGAAATGATACAGATACTCATAAACGAATACAATACCGACGTCCCGGACGTGGTCTTACATGTAATTCAGTATCGATGCCTCTGTCCCAAACAGGGTCTTACACGTAAATCTCAAATCGAGGCCTGTGTCCCAGACACGGTCTTACACGATATCTTAAATCAATGTCAACGTCCTTTTAGAAATGTATAGAACTTTTTAGATACTAGTATATTAACAAAGTTTACTCGAAATTTATTCATCAGGCTCTCAAGGCCGTCCAATATAGATTACAATATATATGCGCAGAATTTAGTCAATTTGACACATAATTGTAATTTGACTTACCTTGTACGGATTTCGGACAGAAACGAGTCGACTAATCAACCATTTTGGACTTCCCTCGATCTAAGTCTGATTTTCTTTGTTCTTGATCTAATACAATTCAAATTCAACAATTCAATCATTAATTTCATTCAAAATAATCCATGAACACATTTTTGGGGCACTTTTCATTTTAACCCTTATATTTTCACACTTTGACAATTTAGTCTATTTTTCACAAAATCACAAATATGCAAAATTCACCAAGACTGTAGTTTGGCCGAATATACATAGCTTCCATACAAGCCTAAATAACATATTTAATTCACAATTTAGTCCTTCAAAACCTCATTTTCACAAGTTAGCCCAAATAGCTCTATTCCATCAAAAATTCAAGAACAAAGCATGATAATCTCGCATATATCTTTCATAATCCATATAAAAACATTACAAAACTCATATAATCATCAATGGAACATTTCAAAATCTTTAACAGAAACAGAAATTCAGACATGGGTTTTGAAGAACACGAAGCAACGATCACAGAAACATAGAAATTATCAAAAACGGACCAAAAAATACCTTAATTAACCAAATCAATGACCGAACCCTAGGATGGTCTTATCCTTTCTATTTTCTTGATATAATAGGCTATCATGCATGATAATAAGGCCCCCTTCATGTTTTCATTTTATTTATTTAAGCTTTAATTCACAAATTACAAAAATAACCTTTATTAAAACATTAAATTCACCTAACACATGTCCAATATTGCCCACTTACATTATCAATGGTATAATTACCATGCAAGTACCCTTATTTTAAAAGCCAAGGCCAATCAACCCCATTAACAATTAGCATGTAACTTTTGCATTTTACGCGATTTAGTCCTTTATCATAATTAAGTATGGAAACAGACAAATTAAACCACAGAAACTTCGTAGATATAAATTCACATATAACATATACAGAAAATAATATTAAAATATATTTTTAGAATCGGTTATGTGGTCTCAAAACCACTATTCCGACTAGGGTCTAAATCGGACTGTTATAGTGAAACTTGTCGTGTATTCACCGATCACAAGAGTCTGAAGTACTTGATGACTCAAAAGGAATTAAATCTGAGACAGCGAAGGTGGCTAGAGTTGATTAAGGATTATGAACTCGTGATCGATTACCACCGTGGTAAGGCGAATGTAGTGGCTGACGCGTTGAGCAGAAAGTTCTTGCTTATTTTAAGGGCTATGAACACGCGTTTGGCGTTATATGATGATGGTTTGATTTTAGTCGAGTTGAGAGCCAGACCAACATTTCTCTAAGTGGTTTGCGCAGCTGAGATCAATGATAGTGACTTGCAAGTTAAAAGGACACAATGTGAAACGGGAGTTGAATCAGATTTTCGGATTGATTCTAATGGTTGTTTAATGTTTCGAGATAGGGTCTGTGTACCCAAAGATGATGAACTTATTTAGAAAATTTTACGAGAGGCACATGATAGTTGTTTGTCAGTTCACCCGGGAAGTACCAAGATGTACAATGATTTATAGACCATGTACTGGTGGAATGGTATGAAAAGAGATATCTCTAAATTTGTGTCGAAATGCTTGATATGTCAGCAGGTCAAGGCTAAACACCAAGTGCCTTCAGGTTTATTGCAGCCTGTAATGGTTCCCGAATGGAAATGGGACAGGGTCACCATGGACTTTGTGACTAGACTATCGTTAACCCCGAAAAAGAAAGATACTATTTGGGTTGTAGTGGATAGACTAACAAAGTCAGCTCACTTTATTCCTGTAAGGACAGATTACTCTCTTGATAGATTGGTTGACTTATACATATCCGAGATTGTGAGATTGCACAGGGTACCGTTGTCAATCATTTCAAATAGAGACCCAAGATTCACTTCGAGATTTTAGAAGAAACTACAAGAAGTCTTGGGTTTAAAGTTGAGTTTTAGTACGGTGTTCCACCCACAGACCGATGGTCAGTCTGAGCGGACGATTCAGAACCTTGAGGATATGTTACAGTGCTGCATCCTTGAATTTTAGGGTAGTTGGGAAAAATATTTACCATTGGTGGAGTTCACCTACAACAATAGTTTTTAGACGAGTTTAAAGATGGCACCTTATGAGGCGTTATATGGCCGGAAGTGCCGAACTCCATTATATTAGACGGAACTCAAGGAACACCAGATTCACGAGGTTGATTTAATCAAGAAAACTGAAGAAAACGTTAAAGTGATCCGCAATTATTTGAAAGCGGCATCAGATAGGCAAAAGTCATATACCAATTTGAAAAGGAAAGAGATTGAGTTTCAAGTCGGAGATAAAGTATTATTAAAAGTGTCTCCCTAGAAAAAAGGTTTTGAGATTTGTCCAAAAAGGCAAATTGAGCCTGCGGTTTATTAGGCCATACGAGATTACTGAACGAGTTGGGCCTTTAGCCTACCGGTTAGCCTTACCATCTGAAATAGAAAATATTCATGATGTATTTCATGTGTCCATGTAATGAAGATATACACCGTACCCCTCACATGTGATTTCACCGATGAAAGTTGAGATTAGACCAGACATGACCTATGGTGAAGAACCGGTTAAAATTTTGGCTCGAGAAGTCAAACAATTATGGAACAAGAATATAGCATTAGTAAAAGTTCTATGGCACAGACACAGAGTAGAAGAAGCCACATGGGAACTTGAAGAAACCATGAGGAGCCAATATCCGAATCTGTTTACTGGTAAGACTTTCGAGGACAAAAGTCATTAAGGGGGGAGAAATGTAACATCTTAAAATTGGGCCTAGTCAGAACAGTGGTTTCAAGACCAAAAATCTGAAGTCAAAACATTTATTTCAGGATTATTATGAGGCCTATAATATGAAAGTAAGCATGTGTTAAAGTTTCATGAAGAAATTCTTAGTGTAAGGTGTCCAATCGGAATTAGGGACCAAATTGAATAAATTACAAAACTTGGATTCTAGAAGCAATTTGCATGAAATTGCTTTAGGTTATTAATTAGAAGGTCCTAAATAGTAAATTTCTCAATTTTTAAGTTTTTGAACAAAAATAGGCATGCATGAAAAATTTTGGAAGTTTAGTAAGGAAGGATATTTTGGTCATTTAGTAATAAAATCAATAAAAAGGGAAAATGAAGGCAAAAATTAGCCATTCTTCTCCCCCTTGCTGCCAAAATTCCAAGGGACACTATAACTAGGGTTTCTTCACTTTCCAAGCTCAATAGTAAGTGACTCCTAACCCCGTTTTTAATGTTCTTTATATTTTTGAGATCCTTGTAACATGTTCTCTCCATTTCTACCCATATTTTAAGCTAGGGTTCATGTATGCAAAATGACCCATGTGTGACATGTTTGTTCTTTGATGATTTATGGGGGAATATAAAAGTTAGATGTGTGTTAAACATCTTTTCTTAAATGATTTTCATGAAAAATCCATAAAAGGACCTTTTTGCAAAAGGTACAAAATATGTGGTAGAAATGTGAAATAGAGGAAAGTGTAGGCTAGCATGAGTTTATAATACATTCGGCTAGGCTTGGGTAACCAAGGAATTGTATGTATTTCATTTTACGAGCCTAGGGACTAAGTTGTAAAATTTTGAAATGTTAAGGGCAAAATGGTCACTTTGCCCGGGGGTGAATTTTAGGTTTGAAATAAATAGCATGAGGTGTTAATAATTTATTTTACTGATATAGACGCCGAAGAACCGATTTCGGAGATCGATCGTGGAAAACGAAAGGTTTCGAAATAACCGAAATACGAAACCTAAGCAATTACCAAGTAAGTTCATGTAACTCGAATGTAAACTATCTTTAAATACATTAAAGATGTATGTACATGTATTAATTATAATAGTAATATTTATTGTATGACAACTCATGAAATATTAATGTTATGATGAAATGTTCCGGTTGAATAAAAAGGGATGTCTGATGGATTACTCGAAAATGAAATAATGGTCTAAAGGATCTAACCCAGACGGGTGATCCCATAGTGATCTAGCATCCCGAAGAATATGTGTGCTTTGACAGATTTAGCCCAGACGGGTAATCTGAATAGGATTTGTATTTAGCTTGGACGGGCAATTTAGACCTTAACTCGTAGGAGTATATGTCATTGTAAGGGATTTAGCCTGGACTGGTAACCTCAATATTACTCTATGAGTTACGTTGTGGGGGATTTAGCCTAGATTGGTAATCCTGCCATAAAAGTGAGGTTCACAGGAGTGCATATTTAAAGGATCACTTGCATGATTTGATGGTAAAAGAGATATCCATCGAGACTCTAAGAAATTCGACGGGATTAAAATGTTAAATAGAAATAGACATGTTTGAATTGATGAGCTCATTTACGAAGGATGTTACATTGTACTGGCATGAGACTAACTTGGTGGTTGAGTACATGTTATAGGAAATTTTACTAAGAATGTTTGGCCTGAATGTCTTATATGGTTGCATGCTAAATAACCGATAAGTTTACTTTCCCGTTATTCAAACTTACTAAGCGTGTTAATGCTTACCTCCCTCTCCTTTCTCTATTTTACAGAGCTCGTAGACTCGTGAAAATTAGAAGACGATTGGAGCATTGTCAATACTATCAACTTGTCTTGCTTTGGTATATAGATACTTTATTTTGTTTCAATGGCATGTATATATTTTTAGTTATTTTGTGATATGTGTCATTGGTTGGCCTATGTAAAGGCTTAAATATTAAACTTATTCTTTTTGTAAATGGCTATAAGACATGGCTCATTTTGATGTAGGCTATGACCTACTAATTGTGCTTATTATGGTTAAATGTTCTAGTAATGATTGAATGTGGTATACTATAAATAGACATATGAATTGTGGCCAAATCACTTGTGATGGTTAGGTCATAATTGGCAATGAGTTATAACAATAAGCCAAGTCTAAATGTATTTTTGAATGAGATGGAAATCCTAAATACAAAGAGGATAAATTAGCATGTACATAATTGATGAGATGAGGTTAACATGCAATAGACCATTTATGGTAGTACTTGGGCATATTTAGGCCATGTTAAATACATTAAAGTTCACGAAATACGAGCAGTTATTTGAGGGTGACCATTGGCTTAGATTTGTAGCCTCCAAAAAGGTCCACACAGATAGACACATGGCCGTGTGTCTAGGCCGTTTGTGACCCACGGTCAGCCCCACGGGCGTGTAGTATGGCCGTGTATCCCCTGCACCTAAAATTTTTAGGTCAGAATGCATGGTAATAAACACACAGGTAGAGACACGGTAATGTGTCTCAACTGAGTGGAGGACACGGCCTGGCACACAGGCGTGTGTCTTAGCTGTGTGTCCCTAAATGTCTGATGATGTCATAGACAGAATACTCAAGTTTTTGGGCACGGGCAACAACACGGGCATATCTAGGCCGTGTGAAAACCCCTGTAGGTGCGAAATGAGAAATAAATTCAACTAATTCTACATGGGTAAGGGACACGGGCATGTTCCAAAGCACACAGGCGTATGTATTGCCTCCATACGGGCGTGTGAGGCTTAACCTAGGAAATTTTCCAAAAACTTTCTTAAGTTCTAGGTTTAGTCCTGGACCCTTGTCAATGTATGTTTTGGGCCACGTACGTCCATAATAGGGACATTATGAATATGATTGATTGGTTTAATTTGGAATGAAATTTTATCGCCCGAAATTTTCTGGAAATGCCATGTTCGTGCACAGTAATGCCCTGTATCATGTCCCGATCTCGGGTTCAGGTAAAGGGTGTTACAAAATTAAAGGGCAAAAAATTAGAAAGATGAATAATATAACTTTTCTTTCCATAAGTGTGCTTGGTAGGAAAGATAGAAAAATTAAAAACAAAATTCCCTCTATTGATTAGTAAAGTTAAAAATAAAAGGAAAGAAAATAATTTATTTGAAAAATACATAATTTTGAACTAAAATACACCAACTCTTCTTCTTCTTTTTCTCTTCTCATCATTATAATTTGGAAGGATTTGTTTTCATGCATTGGGATGGAAAATGATCATTTCTCCTATTTTATTTGTTCTTACTTTCTTCCCTATTAAACACCATCCAAATTTATTTTCTTTCTACTTTTCCATTCCCTCCTTCCATCTCTCTACTTTTTCACCCAACCAAGTGCTCCTTTCGGTTAGCTTCCAGTTGGTTTGCCACTCAGGCAGTTTTCCAATTTGCCACATGTCTCCATACAAATAAGGGTGTAACAATATTCCTCCCTTTCAAGTCAAGAGGGAGGAAGGTTATAAAGTGGCCCTTCTTGAGACATTTTATTTTGTTGTCCTCTTCCATTAGTAACTTTCAATGGATAGTGGTCTTGTTTAACAATGAAAAGTTGTGACAAAAAATTTTGAGATTTTTTCATAAATGTATTCTAAGGACTGCTTCCTAGGGAATGGTGATAATGATGAACATCAGCCTTTTCAAACATTTGGTGAGTTACCATTATTTGTTCTTCAAAATGGGCATTTTGAGAAATGACCTTATATATTCTTCAGGTTTTCTTCTTTGGAATTACTTTTGTATCTTTCATTTTGAAATTTCTATAACTATTTTTGCCATTTTTTTGGTTTTGGTTGAGTTCTTCAGCAATTTATGCTTTTGAGGAGTATTTATACTTCAATTCATCTTACAGCTCTTGTTCTTGTTGCTATTAAGGCCATTTTATCATCTTTTTTGAAGAAGTGGCTAGAGGGATTGTAGTACCTAATCAGACTCAAGGTCAAGGTGGTCATCGTTGTGGAAATACTCCATCGAGAAAGGCGGTAAAAGAGCAAAGGATTATAGTGAAGAAGTCTAAAATGAAGGATGATGAACTTGTTGTTAGTCTCAACTATCCATGCACTACAACTTATCAGAAGATGAAAAACTTGTTGATGTGCCGTGGGTTTCTTGCGAAACATCATAAGCATTTAGAGCCAAATTACATTATTTTTCTCAACACACCATATATATATAAAGGTGTAACATATATAGTCATATTAAAGAACCATCAATTGTCTAATCAAGTTACTATAAAATCACACATTTATTCACCATTTACCATGGACATTTTTTTTTTACTATGATCAAAATCATATATATCACCTA
This sequence comes from Gossypium longicalyx, assembly GCA_025698465.1. Taxonomy (NCBI): domain Eukaryota; kingdom Viridiplantae; phylum Streptophyta; class Magnoliopsida; order Malvales; family Malvaceae; genus Gossypium; species Gossypium longicalyx. Next base: position 92,242,132 of record CM046997.1, read on the forward strand.
AATGTGTCAAGTAGCATTTATATTGCTATTTTCATACTCACGAGACATCTCAAAACTTTATAGAATTATGAGTTTATAGATCATATTTAAGCCATAAAAAAATCATGTGCACCATCATAAATATGCACAATATGGTGTCGATTTCAAATATATGATTATCACATTCTTACTAGAAAATTTCATACTAGAATAGTTATCTTTATATAAACCAATGTTTTTCACTATTCTACTCGACAAGAAAATGTGCAATCATATATAAAGCCATTTAGGTTATGATTATTTTAAATCAACCAAGATGATCCATATTATATGATCATGATAAACTTTGATTTAGTGTATCATTTATCAATTAATACATTTAACTAATGCCTCATGAGTAACATCTAAATGCTAGTTACTAATAACATGATTTTAATAATTAATTAATATCATATATCAAGTTAAATATATATCATGAAAGAGAGAATACTTTTTGTACGGAAAATTTCACTCACAAATTGGATGGAATGAATTAAATTAATTCAACTCCAACCAAACATCTATATATAATGTACCAATAAATACATAAGTGCCTTTTTGAAAAGTAATAACTTTTCATGTTTGGAAGTTTACCAAATAGACATGGTTATTTGTATTTGAAATTAGCGAACAAACATATGTTTTCAGCTTAAGGCACCAACTGAAACATCATTTCCTTCCATTTGCTTAAAAGTTTCATTAACTTCATTTCTTTCTTCTTTCTTGCATGATATATAATATATATTATGTAATTATATAACAATCATAACTATGCATGTAAAATATCATGTATATAATAAACTAGCATTTGACTTTATCAAAAATTAATCCATACGACACTTATACTTTTTGCATAATATAATTAATCTCAATAAAACATAGTCAAAAGATTCAATTCATGCAACAATAGTAAACAAAAAATTTGGCGTACCTATATTTTGGTATGCAAAAGAGTTACTGGCAAATAAATCTTGAGTATACAATGAAGCCTAATGATCGTTTATGTTTTGCATTGATGGAAACAGTCCATTGAGCATAGAGCGAAGCATAGCACGTATACCAATTTCTATAATAAAAAATTTACTACAAAAATTCCTTAAAGAACAATTCAGGAATATAAAAGATGGTGGGGGAATAGAAAGAAATTTTTTGTTTCTATTTTTTTTAGTGTGTCATAGAAATGAAATTTCACTTCTATTTATAGGACATAACTACCCAAATGGATAATTATATATTTAGTAATAAACATAATTATTCAATATATATCTACTTGAATAATTATGATTATTTGTTAATAATCAAGTGACATAACCTTTCATTTGCAATTATTAAAACACTACATATATTTTAAAAATATTCCGATCTCAATTTTTCATTTTGAAAAACCTTATTTTAAATTTTGATTACAATAGTTTTGAGAATAAACTTTATACTAAATCTAAAAAATACATAAAAAAAGGTTTTAAGAAATCAAAAATAATAATTTTAAAAATCTAAAAATACATGAATTTGTTGAAATATGAAAAATATGTAAAACTTTCCCTTTGATGAAATGATGTTGCGGTGGGGGATAAAAGAATGGGGGTGGGTTGGGCCTTGGGTGAAGGATGATGGTTGTTTTGAAGGTAAGGTGGTTAAGGGATATAGGGAGATATCTGGTGTATAAAGATTTCCTCATCTCGCCTATGCTTCATGCTTCATTGTTCATTCATTAAAATTGTCCAAAGAGGAAACCTTAAACACATTTCAATTCATCATTTTTTTTTTAGCCAAAATAGAAGTGAAAAGAAAAAAGAGAGCTTGAGAATAAAAACGAGAATGGTTTAGTTTATTTTATTTTATTTTACAAGTATGAATGAATGAGGAATGGAGTGTTTTGAAGATAAATTGATTTCACCAAGCCTATCATCAAAGTTAGAAATGAAACAAATGACATTAAATACAGAAGTAGTTTTCATGCAAAGAACGTGGACACACGCAACCAACACTTTGAAAGTCACATGCAATTAGTGACCTCCACAATCCCCATGTTATTATTATTACCCTACACCCACAGCTTGTTTCCAGCTGCTATTTCTCCAGTTTAAGGGAGATATTATCTGGGATCATCAAATTTTGACTTGTTAAATCATTTTATTAAATTCACAGATGATTTTGTTGCAGCTACAGGAATTTAATAAATGCTTGGCTGTGAATGCGTTTCATCATCTCTTATTAAATATCTGGTGATAAAACAAAATGCGGCTGCAACTGTAGATAGTAGGAGTCACATGATTTAGGGCAAACAAAAGGAGGAGGTGAAATCATACTTTTTACTGGATCCAGGCTGAGATGATCATGACAACCCCCTTTCATATAATTCAGATGCCGACGTTCTCTTAACAGATTAATCTCCCCCTACAGGTGATGGAGTACAGCCTAAAATAGAAAATTTTTTATTTAAATTTTTTTATAATTTATAAAATTTTAAATGAGTAATACTTTAGTATTAAAAATAATAAAAATTTAATTTAATTATTTAAAATTTATAAAGATATAGGCTATTAAAATAATAAAATTATATTTTTACAATTTAATTTCAACTCTCCAAATATAATTTTGTAATTCTGCTTCTGCTCCCCTTCCATGTAATTTTATACATTCTTTTACTCGTACTGGGGCTGGGGAAATAGTTTTTGATGTTTGATTTTTCCTTTTCTTTGAGAAAAAAATGGGTGTGGAATTCAATTTCAAATTTTATGCATAATCACTTTCCAACTCTTGGATTCACAAAATACATTAATTCCAAATTTAATTTTTGGACCGCCTATTTATTTCACCATCTTTAAATTTCCTCCTATAAATACTACACCTTATTTCCCCTTAAATCTTAAATTTTCTCCTCATAAACTCTAAACTAAGTTTAAACACTAAACTTTCTTTTAAGTAGAACAAGAGATTACAATTAAAATCTAATTAATTAAACTTCAATTCTCAATTTACTTTATCTTTAGTTTAATGTTCAAACAAACGTTTAAACAAAATAATTTTATTTAAAAATCATCTAAATCACCTAAATCTATCTTTATACAAAAAAATAATTGCAACTCAACAATGAATTCAATTATTACAAATCACTCCTCAAATAACCTCACTTAAATGAATTCAAAAAAAATTAACAAATTAAAGCATCAAATAATATCACAGCAAACACCATAATTAAAGAAGAAGTTAATATAATTTTACTCTGATTTTGTAATTCATCAAAAAAAAAATTTGGTTTAGTGCTTATTAGAAAAGGGGGGCTGTTTCCAATTAATTGTTCCAATCTAACTATTGAATGAAGACCTTTTGGAGTCGCTTAGTAAGGCAGTCCTTTCAATGTCACTTCGAAACAACCCCTCTATTTAAATATCTTTGTTTGCTAGTTCTTAAAACTAAACTAAAAGGCCATGCCAATAATTTATTTAATTATTTACTATTTTAACTATCGCCCATGATTTTTTTTTTATTTTTTATTTTTTTTTGGATTTATTCTAATACCAATCACTATATAATTTCCCTACTCAAGAACATATTTCTTTTTAAAAACTAAGTATTTCTATTACTTTACAAATTAGAAATATTCTATGATTTATTTGGACTCTACAAAGTAATTAAATAAAAATATAATTATTAGATAATAATTACAAAGTATTTTAATTTTTTAAACATGTTTAGCTGATAAAATGTAATAACATCATAATTTTTTAAGTCATATTTTGTAGTATAAATTGTAATTACACAATTACATAATTTTTAACTTTTAAAAATATTAATTACTATAAAAAAATTATTACTATGATAAAAAATAATTTCTAAACAAGTAACAATAATTAAAATCAAATAATCATATGTATTATGTTAGCCTAAAAAGGTCGTTGATAATACAATTACTAATAAAAATAACAAGAAAAACACACATCATATGCAATTTTATCTAATTGTTCTAGTGCATATTTGTCGGTTATTTCCTCTTTAATATTTAACATATGCTCTTTATCATCATCTATTGGTCTTTGATCGAGTTTACCATCTAAATTTGAATTTGCATCATTAAGATTATCAAGATCTCCTTCTTTCATGTACTTTTTGAAGAATGGATCATCTCAATTTCACCTATGATTCAAGTTATAATATATGCAGCATGTTAATATGATCCAACATTACTTTTTTATGTTATACTAAGATGATGTTGTTAATATGAAATTTTAATTTTAAAATAGCAAATGTCTTCTTAACCACATTTTGAAGTTTTCAATATCCCAAATTAAAGAATTCAGAAGTTGTCCATGGCATTTGTGTCTAGTACCATTCTTTCAAATGATATCATACCCCACGATATGGTGCAAAAAAATATTTTGTATTTGCATAATTAGCATCGACCTTGTAACACCCCTCATCTGTATTCAACGCCAGAATAGGATTGCAGAGCATTACCAGATTTATTATACAATTAAACATACATTTCACATACATTCTCAATTTCCAAATAAACATCATTCGATATCATTCACATTATCCCTTATACGAGCCTATGAGGCCCAAAACATGCATTAGGAGTAGTTCGGGACTAAACCGATAACTCAAAAAAATTTTAGAACACTCAGAAAATTTTGCAAAATACAAGAGACATACGCCCGTGTGGCCCAACCGTGTGTCTCACACGGCTAAAGACACGCCCGTGTCACAGGCCTTGTAGAAATTCGAAATGGGATCACATGGTCGTGTTCCAGCTCGTGTCCAACCCCGTGTAACTCTTTGACTTGGGTTACACGGTCAACCACACACCCGTGTGACCAGCCGGTGTGCCCTTCGAAATCGCCACACACGCCCGTGTGTCAGACCGTGTGCTAAGCCATGTCAAACCTGTAGGTATACTGACTTATGCCACACGGTCAAGTCACACACCCGTGTGTTGGGCCATGTGGAGCATAATGACTTGGTTTCTAATTAAACACTAGGGGACACACCGTCGTGTCACCTGACCGTGTGTCACACACGGCTAAGAAACACATCTGTGTCTCTGCCCGTGTGGACAACAATAGGCTATTTACCAAGTCATTGGCTCACCCCAAATAGCACACACCTACACCAACCAAAATGGCACGTAATATGGTATAAATAGGCCTTCAATCAACCTCAACCAAGCATAGTTCATATCATTTCAAATACCAACAATTCACATTCTTAAATTATCAATATGGTCACTTTCAAACATGCATTATTTTACCTAAATTCACAAACATACCAAATTCAAATATTAACCACTTAGTATTTTAATTTTATAAAGTATATCTAGGCTATCACAGTAGCCGTTACATAGTGGTGTTAAAATTTTAATGGTCAAATTAAATTATCCATCTAAAAAAAAACCATTTGACTAAATTTTAAAGGTTATTGGCCAAAATGATTAAAAAAATTAGGGATTATTGATTGAGTCTTAACTCGATTGGCATATGCATTGTTGTCAACGTAGGAAAATGTGGGCTCGAGTCCGTTGTAGCATATTATCTTCCTATTTATGAGTTGAAGAAAAATTTTGGGTAGTTCTAGATATTGTATTTAAAAACAATATTATATATTATACCTTTTTATTTTATAATTTATCATGAATCATGAAATTTCAATAACTGAATTTTTTTTATAAAACAAATATTTATCCAAATAATACAATTATAATACCTACTACTTTTAATTGATGAATATTTAAAAAAATCATAATTTTAAAATTTATCATCCAAACAAACCCTAAATATTTTAGCCATTTAAACTTATTTGTCACGATAATCCAACTGAAACTGACCAAAGAAATGGGTGTATCCTCATTAGACTACAAATATTCGGATGCTTAACTTCCCTACCAATACGTGGATCTAGACAACTTTAACATGTTGTGAATGAGAAAAAAATATATAGTTATTATTTAAAGGTCAAAGCGTGTGAGATCTCCGTTCCTGGTTTTATGGGAGATGGAAATTATGGAGGCGCATGATAAGATGCCTATTTTGACCCCACGTTTTTAAAGTCTGACGTTTGACTCCCAAAAGCAATTGACGTGACACCTTTGTTTCCTTGAGCTTCCGTCCACTCGGACCACCCGTTTCTGCTTTCGGTCAAGATTTATGGGCCATCCTTCACACCCCACTCTTTCCATCTTTCATCCATCTTACTTATCATTTTAAAATATAATAAAAAAAACCATAATAAGAATGTATGAAATGTTTTATAATTTAGATAAGTACAAATTATTTTAATATTATTATTTAAGTTTTTAATTGAGTTAATTGGGTAAAATAAAAATTTACACTTTTTAAGTTTTTATTTTTATCTAGCGACAGTGTTAGCCTCCAGGCTAACTAAAGCCCATTTTTTTCTCATGCCCATCAACTCTTTTTTTTTCTTTCTTCCTCTCATTCACTCAACCTTTTTTTTTTTCTTTCTTCCTCTCATTCACTCCATGTATCTTCTCTCTTTTTAGTTTGAATATCTATTTTTTGGGTACCTTTGTTATCTTCACAAGTTGTGATGGACAAATGGTGGTGCCTATCATCGTTGAAACACCACCGACCACCAACAGTTTCTTTTAGAAAGTGGACAGCTCTTTGTTGACTTCGTAATTTGTTTCTGTTTTGAAAATTTCAGAATAATAAATTATTTCATAAGTCAGTTTGGATTTATATTATTTTAAGTTTTATATATTTTTTGTTTATTTTTTTATTGTTTAATAAGTATTCACTTTTAGAAGTTTTTGTCTACTCTTGTCGTACGCTTTTTAGTTTTGTTTATGCATGTAGTCTTACTTTTATGAGTAATATTAGGGTCGATTTTGCCATCATCCCCTTTAGTTTGGTGGATGATCGGTTCTTTTGCCGATTTATGCACGTCGTTTTGGACCATCCGAGGTTGATTTCTTTATTGTATTAAGTATTTGCAATCACTCCTGATATGTTATGTTTGAGTTGTGACAGAGCCAATTGTCAACGTGTCATAATGTTCTATTGATGTTGAAGTTGAAGTTGAAGTTGAAGATGAAGCTTTTGTTGTGTTGATGGAGCTTGTCTTTCAGCGCGTACAACGGGTGTTTGTTATTGCCCTCATCCCCGAATTGTATGGCCTCATTCATGCAATGAATTAATGAATTTCTCTACAAAAAAAATTGAGTTAATTGGACACTAATTTCATTAGAAAATTATGAAAATATCTTTCTATAGTTAAAATAATTTATGTTTTTCGAAGGTATTTGTTTTTTATTTATAAATAAATAAATAATTTACATTTGATTGGATTTGATCTCACTATAAATGCATTAGTAAAATTGTAAATTTACCACTGAACCAAAATTTTATTTTTTATTTTCAAATACATTTCATTTTTTTAAGCACACTTTATTACCTCTACCATCTATACTATTATTTAATCCTATGATTGAATTGATGTCAAGAGTCAACCGAGCACCAACTCAATTAAAAAAATTAACAACAATATCCTTCTGTAATTAATATAAGTTATATTATTAAAGGGCATTTTATTTTTTTTCATTTTTTAAAATTGTTGAAACATTTTTTGAAATCGACTTTTATTTTAAAAACGATAATGGAGTCGTCACCGATCCTTTTTATTAGGTGTAATCGGGTCACCTCAAAATTTAATCATCTTAATAAAAGATTAGATTTTACTAAAACAATAATTTTTTAACCTATGAAATCCAAGAATATGGGTTCGAGAGTCGGTTACATATGATATTTTGATGTCGAAAATTAAAAATTCAAAAATTGGTATCTAGTTGGTTACTTGATGTTTTGATATCGAAAATTAAAAATTCGAAGAAAATTTAAAAATACAATCCCTCTTTGCATGATTTTTTTATTAAAATATCACTTAACTAAATTAATTTTCACGAAAAGGCTTTATTTCAAGTTAATCGAGAAGAAAAGATCATGCTCTGTAAGTTAGGACACGATGCTTTAAATCCTCGAAAACAAGAATAACCATCATTTAATCATTACTTAAATCTCGTTTTTTAAAATAGATATTCAATTACTTCAGTTTTAGAAAGAGGCTATACTCCGTAAGTTAGGAGCACGATTCCTCTAATTCCAAAAAATAATGAACATTACCTCAGTTTAAAAAAAAATCCTTTTTTATGCATCGGGTAAAAATAAATATAACGTTTAATGCTATGTGCGATTAATTTATTCAAATTGTGGTACAAAAATAAATGAATATTTAAAAATGTTGCATAATATGGAAATGAAAAAAATAGTATAGAATAACTTACGTGGTCAAAAAATGATAACAAAATAATAACAAGTGGTAGTTGAAATAATTTTTAGCCTATTAATAATACTATTTAATAATGACAATAACAGTAAAATAATAACTGGAACATTAGTAATGGCAAAAAATGATGAAATAGTAAAAAAGTATGATAGCATTGGTTGTGTAATATTAGTGATGACAAAATAAAATATTAATTAGCAAAAATAATCACTTAACAATAACATCAACATTAAAAAATAAAAATAAAATAAAAAAATTAAAATGAGATGATTAAGAAACTTAAGGATAAAAATGCAAGTTATGTAAATTAAAGGATAAAATATAAATAAGGAATTAAAAATGCTGAAAATTAAATAAATAAAAAGGGCAAGATTAAATAAAAAAGATTAAATCGAAGCCATAATAAAATTTTAGAATAAAAACAATAAATAAAAGGATTGAATTAAATAAATGAGGGATTAAACTGAAATTTAAACAGAACTTAAAGCATAAATTGAGAAATAAATAAGAAAAAGGGAAGTAAAGGACTAAATTGAAAATATAACAAAATCTAGCGCCTAAATTACAAGGAAACAGAATATAAAGGATTAAATTAAAAGGGAATATAAAAGTTTGGGGCTTAGAGAGTAATTTATACAATCTGTGTCATTCCTTTGGGTTGACAGTAGGTCAAAGGACCAAATCGCAAAGAAATCAAAATAACGGGTAAAAATGAAATAAAATAAAAATGCGCTGGACTAATTTAAAAACATGCTAAAAAGCGAAAGGGCCAAAATGACAAATAACTCATTCCTTCAAAAACACGCGGATCTAAAGGAGTTCGGGTCGAGCTGTCGGGCTAAGCGCTAAAACTGTGCCGTTTTGGGCTTTTGAAGTTCAAGCCCAAAACGACATCGTATAGGGCCCTATATAAATAAAAAAATCAAAACAAAAAAAAAACATTTCAAGCCCTATTTAAAAAAAAAGCCTCTCATTTTATTTTTTCTCTCAAAATTCTCTCCCACTCCGGCCACAAGGTTGTTGCACGTCTGCCATAGCCAACGGTCATCGGCGACGACAATCGCCGCCTCTGGTGGCCGGAAATTCAAAAAAGAAGCCTTCCGAATCCTTTCAAAGCCCTGGAAGTAGATCCGTGGTTAAAATATCCAAGAGAAGACTAAAATCAAAAGAAAAAAAATAAAACCTTTCAATTTCTACCCACCCAACAGTGGTGCAAACAGGTAAAATCTTTCTTTCTTTCTTTCTTTTTTTTTTGTTTTCTTTGTATATATATATGCTTCGAAATTAAAAAGATAAATGAACTACCTTTTTAGAAATTTTTTGTATTCTACTTTTCCTTGAGTCTATTCGATTGCCTCTTTTAAAATACACATGATCGTTATAGTTTTTATAGCCAAAAAATCTTACAAAATACTCGTTTTTATTTTCTCTTTTGCTATTTCTTCTGTTATGCTTTCTTTCTTCTTTTGTTTTTTTCTTTTCTTTTTCAAGCGTTTGTGGCAAGGTCAACGGCGTTGGGGAGGCCGTGCTTGCCATTTTGGTGAAACAAAGGCAATGAGGGACAGTCATCGGGTGTCATGTCCGCTAACATGGTCAGGAGCAACGGCGGCTAGGGGTTTTTTCTGATTAGTTTAGTTTTTGGGCTTAGGCTTTTAGGGTTTTTAAGGTTAACAGATTTAGGTTAGGGTAAATTGGGTAATGTATTTGGGCCAGTATATTTTTGTAAATGGACTTGTTATTTTTTTTTGTTGTTTTGTTTATTGGGCTGGATAAAATTGGCTTGTTACAAAAATAAATAAAAAATTTAGATATATGGTTGGATTTGAACTCACTTTAAATGTATTAATAAAAACTTAAATTTTCCACTAAACCAAAGTTTTATTTTGATTTTTTCATTTTAATATTGTACATGCCTCATGGATATGTCATAATAGATTCAAACACTTGCCTCGGATCGACTTCCAGATCATAATTGCTCTAGTGAATAACTAAAGAAAAAATAGATAGAGAGATGAGAGATAGAAGAGAAAGAAACTAATTATAAGCGTCTCTCATAGGTTCACTAATTACTGACTGTTGGCGGGTCTCTTTGTATGTATTGTCTAGAAAGAGGATGACTCAATGATTATTCGTTCGTCAAAACCAGAAGTAAAAATTTTGGTAGATAGGCTCATATTTTATACATAGATAGAATAAGGCCATAAAATAAAGAAAGACAGAATGAATGAAAGAGAATTCTTACCAATAGGTCCTTTGAATGATGAATAAATAATGATGCGTTCATTCATAAAAAAATAAGATCAACCCCTATTGCGTATTGATACTTAACAGGTATAAAATAGATTTGCTTCTCTTTTTTCTTCTGAGCCGAATTCTTCCCTTAATTACTAATGGAATAGAACAAATATTAATCCTTTCTCCAAAAGAATTCACCGAAAAGGGGAGGTATTCCAACGGACCTCCCTAGAAGGTAATTTTAATGTGACTAATTTCCCCTCCTTTGCAATCAGTTTCGCAACAGCACCCGCTGCTCTAGCTAATTGTCCACCCCTTCCAAGTGTGATTTCTATGTTATGTATGGCCATGCCTAAGGGCATATCAGTTGAAGTAGATTCTTCTTTTTGATCGAACAATCAAAACCCCTTCCTAAATTGTACAAGCTTCTTCCAAAGCATATGGCTTTTTGGATGTAGATGATGATATCTATACAAATGGATTTGTATAATTCTTATATATATATATATATATATATATATATTGTACATGAAGTAACACATGAGTGGATATATAGGAACCCAAGTTTGTCGAACCACTCATGTTATGATTTTGTACATCCTAGGTCTTCTTGTTCTGTCATTTGGCTTATGTTCTCCATGTAGCATTCAGACCGAATGACGATGAAATTACGTCGATACTTCCACATATTATGGGTAACATAAGAGATATATCTTTTTTTCCCCTAAGGAATCTTTAAAATTATCACTGCTTAGCTTTCAATTCACCTCTGACCATCAAATGAAATGTGAAGTGTTATAATCATTAATTAATTTTAAACTATACATTTTATTATTTGTTATATGTTATTTTAAAACACACATAATGAGTTTTACATGCATAAAAAAAATGATAAAGTTTGTAATAATAAAATAAAAATAGAGAAATTGTGAAACCTACCTAAGTTTCCATTTCTAGCCTTATTATTTGTTTTGGAAGTACCGATGTGTGGTCATTAAATGTGGGCATATTAGCATAGAATAATTCCATGGTTTATGGAATTCCATTATAAAATAAAGAAATAAACCAAGAATGTGCTAAAAATGCAATTTTTAATTAAATAAAAAGGGAAATTAGAGTTAATGGAGGATGGTATGGGATTGAGTATTTTGGTGGTTGGACATAATTAGAGGCTGATGAGAAAGTGGAGTTCTCTAATACAAGTTTTTGCACACACATTCCACTTTAAGACCAATAAATTAAAGTCAACACCATTACAGCCTTGTTGCAAGGTGATACGTGCTCCATTTGCTTTTCTAAATTATATAAAACAAGTTACTAAATTAAATATTTTATTTTTGGATATATTTAAAGTAAGTCTCATATTTTAAATTAAGTTTTTAATATGGTTTTAATAATTATAATTCTTAAATAGTTATTAAAATTATAAATTTAATCAATTTTTTTGTCCTATATTTAATTCTTTTTTAAGTATAGTAAATATATTATGTGATTTATTGAAAATATATATATATATATATATAAAAGATTAATCCAAGCTCATTTTAAGTTCACTTATATTATTTTTAATTTTTTAAAATTATATTATATTAATTTAATATTTAATAATTTATTTATTTATTGAAATTTTTATATAATAATCTTAACAATTTTATTAATAAACATAATTAACTCGTACAAGAGATAAAAAAAAATTAGTGGTATATATATAAATATATTTGAGATGGAATTATTTGTTTAATTTTAAAAAAGAAAAATTATTATCTAAATAAAAATTAACTATTTTAAAAACTATACAAGTCTTGACTATTAACATTTAGGCTCGGACGAAGCAAAAACCTAACCATATTTTTAAAATTTTATAACCTTTAGTTTTGTTTTTATATATATTATATGAAATTAAATATATAAGTTGATTAAAAAAAAGTACGCTTTTTTATATTTTTCCTTTTATTTCATGTTCCTTTTTCGTTGTTTACTCTTTTTCATGTTTGGTGCTGAATGAAGGGAGAGAGAAATGAGAAGATGTATGTGTGAGAGATATTATTAAATAATAATTTAATTAAAATTTTATTTTATTTCTGTTAATATTTATTTTTTTAATATAATGTTTAAAACTACCCATAGTCTTTCTTTAACTCATAAATAGGAGGATAATACACTTCAGCACACTCGAACTTATATTCTCTTACATTGACAACAATGTATATACCAATCGAGTTAAGACTTAATTGATTAAATTTTTTAATATTATAAATTAAATGAAATAAACTCAATAAAAATAAATAAAATTTCAATGAAAAAATAAAATTACAACATCTACATTCATATATTTTTATTTTCAATTTAATATATATTTGAATACTCTCTGAATTGTACAGAGAAATCAGATTTTCTTATGAGTTTAAGTAAATGGTAAATGGTACATACCATTTTTACAAATTAAACCTCTCAGAAAATAGTAAAAAAAATCTCCACGAAATGGCCCCGACTTTGATAGAGCGTGAATAGCACGCTCTTGAGATTTAAAGCGGAGACATAGGCAATTTGGACGTCAGTGGCGTAGATTGCGATTACGATTGCATTATACGTGGTCTGATACTTTTGATTGGCAGCAGCGGTGAAAAATGTAAAAAAAAAAAAAAAAAAAAAAAAGAAAAACCCTACAGGGAATTCCGTGAATATCGGATCCAAGCGGTGGGTAAAATAATTTCGCATTGGGGTGTCAGTTAAAATCGGTGGTTAAAACATACCCACGTGGGTGGCTAGTGGTTCCCACGTATTATATTATTGTTTTTTAATATAAATCTCTCCCGCCAATAAATTTTTTTTTGTTTAATATAAATATTGTTGATTGAATTTTAGATTAGTTGGTGTTATTATTCTCGCATTAACATAAAAGATATGAACCTAAATATGTTCACTTTAAACATTTAAAACTTTTGAATATTGTAAGTATTGTATTAAAAAAATAAAGTCATTTAATTATTAGTAAATTTACACTTTAATCATTTAATTTTAAAAAATTACAAGCCTATTATTGAACTATTCATATGTTATTTTTTTCTAGTCACTAGCATGCTAACTTTATTTATTTAAACTTGAAACCCTAAAAAAGAAGCTATTCGATCTCCATCCACCGTCAATGGATGGTCGCTTGACTCCTCTTTTCAACAACATTTTCTCCTTGATAATTTGGATTGAATCTTTGTCATTTTAATTGATTCAATATGGTATGTTTGACTTATTAGGGTTCATTGAAATAAGAGAATTTCTTTTCCTTTTTTATTATTTTTGTTTGTTTTGAATGCAGATGTGGTGATATTTGATTGTTCATTCAAGGTAAGAGTGTATGAATAGTTTGATCGTGGAGGTTTTTAGGGGTGAGCTTTCGATTGAATCGAGTGAAAAAAATATTGAGTTAATCAAGTTCACGAGTCTTATTTTGTTATTCTAATTTAATTTGAATTTTTTTAATCGAGTCGAGTGAAATAGAATTGGAGTCGAGTCGAATCGAGTGAAATTATTCGAGTTAAATTAAAAAAATATACGTATCAAATAAATTGTTACAATATAACTAATTCCATCTTAGAGCACATAAATTTGAAACCATATATATTTGAAAAAAATTCAAAGCAAAATAATAAAAATAAAAAGATACTTGAGTATGATAAATTTGAATCATTAATTAAGTCCAAAATTATTATTTTAGAAATTTTTTAGAATTTTAACTCTTATATATATTTAGAACTTTTTATTATTTTTTTAAGATATAAAATTTGAAATTTTTATAAATATTTTGAAATTTAAAATTTATTTTGAATTGTTGAAAATTATTTTGATTTTTTTTTTGTAATTTTTGTTGAGAGAGAGACCAATTTACTTATTTTCAAAGTTAGTAGGCACCAAAAGATTATTTACACTAATCTATTATTCGAATTATTTGAATTGTGAAATTCAACTCGACTCAAACTCAAAACTTAAATTATTCGAGTTATTATTAGATGTTCTTGAGTTAGAGGTGAGGTATGGGGTTGGCAATGGCTTTGCTAGGGTTAGAGGCTTGACTTGTTATTAATAGTAGGTTAAGGAGTAACGTTGCAAAAATTGAGTGACTAAAGTGTAAGCTTGTAAATTTACTAATAGTTTAGTGACCAAGTCGTAACATTTTGAAATCGAATGACCAAAATGTAAACTTACTAATAATTGAATAACCTTAATTATAATTTATCCATAAAACTATTGTTGTCAAAATTTTTTAATATATAAAATAATTGAATTTTTAATCAAATAAATAATTTTAAAAAATTAAATTTATATAAAATCTGATGTGGATAATCTATGATTATGTAAACATTACAAGTAAATAAAATTTATAAAAGATTATGAAAATATATAAAGCGGTTCTTAGAGATTAATATATAATAGATAAAGGTTTGGTTTGAGACCTGCAAAAAGTTTAGTGGACACCATGGAATTAGAAACAAAACTAAGGCACTAAGAAAGTATAATATAGAAAATAAAAACATCTATTACTTAAAAAAAAGATTTGGGCACAAAATCCACTTGTTAATTTTTATAATATTAGTCAGAAGATGCAGTATATTACTTTATTTATCCTATTAATAAAATCTTTGATTAATTTATCATTACAAGTTAATCAAATATTAATTCATTTAAAAAAGAACTAATGTATCTTTAATTGAGTCAGATACTATTTATTAAGTATTTTACTGAGTTGATGTCACTCAAAATTGAGTCACCAATTGAATTAAAAAATTACAGAAATGTTATTTTGAAAGTAAGTTATACTATTTAAGGGTACTTTAATATTTTTATTTTAATAAAAATGAATTAAAATATGCATATGGTGAAATTTGAACCGTCGCCAATTAGATTAGTAAAACTTTAAAATGACTACTCAATTAAAATTTCATTTTGATGTTTTCATACATTTTTATTTTAATATGCATAATTTATTACATTCATTTTGATAAAAACACCATGATAAATAATCGTAGTATATTTAGTATTATTAATATGATGTATTTATGTGTTTAAATTTTATTTTACTCATAATTTAATCTAATTTTTTTATTTTAATATCGTGCATATTTCATGTGTTATTATAATTAATTAATTTCAAACTATACGTTTCATTGCTTATTGTATGCTATTTTTAAACAAACATATGTTTTCTAAATCCATGGTTTCCACACACATATGCGTGTAATTGGTTCCAGTATAGATAATTTCACTGATTGCATTGGTACCACGAGTTAATTTGATATTTACTTTATTAAAATTGAATTTTAATATTAATTTTTTTCATTAACTTGATAACTTTTTGACGTGTTATAGAAAAATAAAAATAACATGTCAAACAATTGGAGTGCATTTAATATTATTTATTTATCTATTTTAAATTTTTTATTCGCAAATTAAACTATTTTTATTTTAATTTTATAAATACTGCATATGCATTGTTATTATTATTAATTTCAAAATTTATGTTTTATTATTATTATATGTTATTTTTTAACATACTTATATTTTAAATATATTATTTTCATACACATATTGGGTATGATAGAATTTCTAGTATGTGTTAATGTGAATTTGAAATTTTAAGAGATACTTTTTTTTTTGTACAATAATAATTAAAGCATATTATTAATGTAACTTTCAATCACTTTAATTGAAATCGAAATCATTAAAACGTTAAACCTTTTTAAGTTTGAATGTTCGATTAGTTTATAGTTTTGTAACGACACTTGAAACTTTTAATCTAATTAATTAGGAAGTAATAAAGATATTAAAAAATTTAAATAAATGAATTGTTCATCATGATTTATACAAATAATTTATTTATGGGTATTCTATACTATATTTTTTACGTCACTTGTATGAATATAAACTAAATCATGACATCAATTGCGTGAATTAAAAAAAATTATAAAAATTAAATCAAGCTTTGATTGAAAAAGATTTTTATGGGTTTTTTTTTATATATGTTATATTAAAATAAAATATTCATATAATTTATTTAGTAAATAAATAAAATTTCAAATTTATTTAATTAAATTGTTTCTCATAAATGCGTAATACCAACATGTATATGGTTAATATTCTATTCACCATTGGTGGAGGAGCTTTTTAATTCCACAATTTAAGATTTAGTACATGATACAAATAAACTTAATCCCTTTATTTTATTTGTAACAATGTATGAAATGATTTATTTATTTTAATATTCACTCAAAATATATTACAATATTATACCAACGAGTTTTAAACTTCACCAATAGTTATTAAATTATTTTTAAAATTTTAAAAATTATTGAATTTAGTGCTTAATAGTGGAAATTAAAAATTCAGCACTTTTTTCAACATCACATTGATGATAAATAAATTATTAAAAATATTTTAAAAAATTTAAACATATATAATATAAATGTTTGAAATAGAGAAATTTCTTATTAAAGAAAAAAAGAAGAAGAAGACATTTCATAGCTTCAAAAAGTCAATAATTTTAATTAAGTGAGGGGATATTTAACAAAAAGCCGAAGAAAGTTACCGCTTAAAGAGGACAAAGAAAAAGAAGAAAAAAAAAGGGTAATTATTATTTTATTATTTATGGCAGATCAGCTAACCGACAAACGAGGAGGTCGGCAATTGTCGGCCGGCGAACCAGCTGAGACACAAACGAAGAAATCCAAACTCCAAATTTCAAAAAATCTTTTTTTTTTTTTCTTTCTTTTAAAATTCTTCTAATTAAACAATTAAACATTATTCCTTCCCCCCTCTCAAAATTATTCACTCTACTTCACATCTCACAGTTCCCTTTTTTCCTTTTAATTTCAATTTTAATTCCTCTTAAACTTAAAAAATATATATTTCTCCATTATTATTTCTTCCCATTTACCCTATTTTCAATACCCAAACTCCCATTTTTCTCTTTCCCTCATTCCTTTCTCTTTGCTCTGAGAAATTCGCTACTTGGGGCGACGAATTTTCGAATCCAAAAACCTAACTGAACAATAACATGTGGAGCATCGGAACCCCTTATTCCCTGTTTGGCTCTTCTTTTTTACTCTAAATGCTATTTTATATGAAGCCTCATTGGCTATCTCCATTTTTCCGGTATGTTCATTTTTCCCAGCCCAAACTCGGATTCAATCTCATATTAATCTTTCTTCACAATAAAATTAAAGTTATTTTCATATCCGATTCCTTTTAGCGGTACCTGACTTTTAAATGGATTTTTTTTTTTTTGTAATTACATTTTGGTGTGTTGCTATTTTTCGCATCTCTGTAAGAAAATTCGTATCTTTTCTTTTTTCCTGTTATAAATTATTGTACTTTGCTTCGTCTTTTTATTTACTATGTTTGTGGGTTTTCTGGATTTTGCCTTTTTTTGGAATATCGATTAAAGCTGATGGCGATTCTTGTGTCTTGTCTCGGTTTAAAATCTCTGGGTTTTTCATAAGGTCATTTTCTAAACAATCTTAGGTTGTTTTTTTTTCTTTTTTTCTTTTTCCATTTAAACAATATTCTTTTGATTTAACTGTTTCGTTACTTCTGTTGAGAATCTTGAATTTTCATTTGTTTGATGAGATGTCTAAATCAAATTGTTTGTTCCGTCTTAAAACCAATCATAAGTTTTTTATTTTCTTATTATAAGTCTTCTCTCCGAATCCGGTCTTCCTGTGTTTGATGAAATGTCTAGATCAATGTCAAAGCTCTGAATTTTTCTTGTTTCTTTCCTATATGAAGTATTGGTTGATTTTTTTCGACTTCTCAATCATGTCCAGATCACTAGCTTATTCAAGAATGTTCGTATTGCCTTGTGTGCTTCTTTTATGTGGAGCTTTTTTCCTATAATTTCACTTATAGGTGAAGAAATTTTCGGAAAGTATTCATGCATAAATACATGTATTTACATAAAGTTTGAAGAAATTTTAGGAACTATTGAACTGAGGTCTCGAACTGAGGCTAATATTTCATTTGCTTTGTTGAGGTGCATACTTTTAGTAACATTGAAGTTTATAAAGTTTTGAGTTCATTGCAATGCAACAAAGAGAGGTTGAGAAGTGTTTAATTCCTATTCTTGATGTGGGGTTGTTCTCGAAGTTTTGTGTCAATAGTAAAGGGAATAAAACTTTGGAGTTGTCTATTTAATTTGAACTTTTTCTTCTGTTGTTTTTGAACTATTATTTGGTGGTTAGTTTATCCTTTCTGACTCTGTTCTATTTTTTCGTATTGGATTGCAGTTGATATAGATTTGCATTTTAGCGGTTTCTTGCATTGAATGCAAGATTATGGATATTTCTGAGGTTGAAGAGAACCTATTTGTGGCCAGTGATGCCAAGGTATGAGTTTGATAGCATTTGGATATGTTAAATTTGAAGTATTGGAACTAATATTTTCTACACTTGCTGTTCAATTTCTTAATTCTAATTAATTTCACTATAATGGGGATATGCCTGCTAGTTATTATTATTATTATTTGGCAGTAATCATCTCTTAAGTTTATAATATTTCAACTGTTTTACTTAAAATCGAAGACCTTTTGTTTTCTAGCTAGTTCTTATACTTGAATCTTGTTTTTTTTTTTGTGCGCGTGTTTTTAGGACAAAGAGATGAAAATTGCTTAATATTAATAGTTTTCTTACTTTTTGATTTTTTCCTTGTAGTTACATGGCGAAATGTGCAAGATACTATCTGCAATTTATTGCAAAGTCTTATCCATATTCCCTTCCTTGGAAGCGGCACGGCCTAGGAGCAAATCTGGCATTCAGGCCTTATGTTCATTGCATATAGCACTAGAGAAGGCAAAGAATGTCCTTCAACATTGTTCAACATGTAGTAAACTTTACTTGGTAAGAATTTCATTCATGCAAACACAGACGCAGGATATATGCATATATAATTTTATATGTATTCATGTCTATGCTTAGACATGTTCTTTTAATTGATACATTCACTAAATGATTTTCATTGTTTCGGTTGCTTTCAACCTTTTTTTTTCTCTCTCTTAGTGAATGTTTAATCATGGTGGTATTCTTCTCATGTAGGCTATTACTGGAGATTCTGTTCTTTTAAAATTTGAGAAGGCAAAATGTGCTCTTATTGACAGTCTTAGGCGTGTAGAAGATATAGTTCCACAGTCCATTGGATGTCAGGTAATAATTTCCCCTTTCATAGTTTGAGGTTGAAAAGATAAATTAATTTTTGGGCGTATGGGTCTATATTTGCAAGCAGTTTCTCATGTCATTGTGCTGCTGGTGTTTTATCCACATTATTTCAGTGCATCTCTATAAGTCCTGACGCTTGAGGTTTAAATCAAGAAGACTTTAAAACTGTTTAGGAAATATGCAGTGTCATATCCCTCCAATATGATCCTTCCACTGTTGCTTTTCTTTGTGTGCTCATAGTATTCCGAATTATTTCCTTCAGATTTTGGAGATTGTAAGTGAACTTGAGGGGACTGTTT
The DNA here is from genome assembly GCA_025698465.1 of Gossypium longicalyx. NCBI lineage: Eukaryota > Viridiplantae > Streptophyta > Magnoliopsida > Malvales > Malvaceae > Gossypium > Gossypium longicalyx. Next base: position 92,262,182 of record CM046997.1, read on the forward strand.
TCTCACTCGATCTGTTAGAGAAGCAAGTTGGTGATGAAATGATCACATTACTCCAGCACGGGAGAAAATTTGACGACTGTAATGACAATAATGAGCTAGAGTCTTTTCACCAGGCTGCAACTAGACTTGGTATAACTTCTTCTAGAGCAGCCCTAACTGAAAGAAGGGCTCTTAAGAAGCTGATAGAGAGAGCTCGTGCAGAGGAAGATAAGAGGAAGGAATCTATTGTGGCTTATCTTTTGCACCTCATGAGAAAATACTCCAAGTTGTTTCGGAGTGAGGTTTCAGATGATAATGATTCACAGGGTTCAACACCTTGTTCCCCCACTGTTCTAGGTTCTCTCGAGGATGGAGGGTCTGGTGGTAATGGCCAGGCATTTGAGCGGCAGCTATCGAAGCTTAGCTCGTTCAATTTCAAGCCAAATATTAGGAGATCTGGGCAGATACCCATTCCACCCGAAGAATTACGATGTCCAATATCTTTGCAGCTTATGTATGATCCAGTCATAATTGCCTCTGGACAGACATATGAAAGGATCTGTATTGAGAAATGGCTTGGTGATGGGCATGACACCTGCCCGAAGACTCAACAGAGACTTCCACATCTCTCTTTAACTCCCAATTATTGTGTTAAGGGTCTCATTGCTAGTTGGTGTGAACAAAATGGAGTTCCTAATCCTGATGGCCCCCCAGAGTCTCTTGATCTTAACTATTGGAGACTGGCATTGTCTGAGTCAGAGACTGCAAATACAAGATCAGTGGATAGTGTTGGCTTTTGCAACTTAAAAGGGGTTAAGGTTGGTCCTCTGGAGGAGAGTGGTACCATTGAAGAAATAGAAGGAAAAAAAGCTGAGAATGAGCATCCATGCATGCAGGAAGAGGTTTCTGAGCTTAATGTACTAGAAAGATATCAGGATTTGCTATCTGTTCTGAATGAAGAAGAGAACTTGAGGAAAAGGTGCAAAGTTGTGGAACAAATCAGGCTTTTGCTGAAAGACGATGAGGAGGCCAGGATTTTTATGGGGGCTAATGGCTTTGTTGAAGGATTATTGCAATTTCTAGATTCAGCTGTGCGTGAAGGGAATGCTATGGCTCAGGAAATTGGGGCAATGGCTCTCTTTAACCTTGCAGTCAACAATAACAGGTTTGTTTGTCAATTTTTGCATCTGCTTAGTTAAATCCGGTCATAGATATTTGTGAGCAATAGCTGCTGCTACTCTTTTGACTCATTAAATGGATACACCAAATGGTCGTTGTTGGGGAAACGACTCTATCAAATGAATAGGAGGGGAAAAACATTTCTGTTTTTTTCATTTTAACGCTGTATCTTGATGATTGGTTCTCATTATATTAGTAACTGTTGAGCTGAATCTTATTTAGTTTTCTTGGTTTGTTTTTTTCTTAAAAAAATCAGGAACAAGGAATTGATGCTAGCAGCTGGAGTGATTTTATTGTTAGAGGATATGGTTTCGAACTCCAATGCCCATGAATCAGCCACTGCTCTCTATCTTAATCTCTCTTGCCTTGAGCAAGCCAAGTCTATCATAGGCTCAAGTAAGGCTGTCCCATTTTTAGTCCAGCTACTTGGAAGTGAAACTGATCCACAGTGCAAGCTTGATGCCCTTCACACTCTTTATAACCTCTCTACTGTGCACTCTAATATCCCCAGCCTTCTTTCTGCTGGCATAGTTAATGGCCTACAGCCACTTGTGATCCCAGGTGACAATGCCTGGACAGAGAAATCTATTGCAGTTTTACTAAACTTAGCTGCAAGTCAAGCAGGAATATCTGAGATGGTTTCAGCCTGTGGTCTCATTAGCGATCTGGCATCTGTTTTGGATACTGGTGAATTGATCGAGCAAGAGCAAGCTGTTTCATGCCTTCTACTTCTTTGTAACGGAAGTGAGAAATGCTGTCAAATGGTCCTACAGGAAGGTGTGATTCCGGCATTGGTATCGATTTCAGTAAACGGGACGACAAGAGGGAGGGAGAAGTCGCAAAAACTTCTGATGCTCTTTCGTGAGCAACGGCAACGAGATCATCCACCAGTAGATGCAAACCTGAGTATAGAAACCAGTCAAGATCCAATGCCTTCAGCAGCCACGGCTCAAGAATCCAACCCACCATGTAAGTCAGTATCGAGAAAAAAAATGGGGAGAGCCTTGAGCTTTCTATGGAAGAGCAAGAGCTACTCTGTTTACCAGTGTTAAAAGCTTGACAAGCTATTGTAAATTTCCCGTTGTATCTTCTTTTCTAGTTCTCTTGTCCTATTCCAATGGACAGTATTTTCCCTTTCCTTTATTTTTGGGGGTTATGATAGAGAAGCAGAAATGTACAGGCCGTTTGTAATCTATGGATTTTTGGCTTTTTTTTTTTTTTTTCTTTCTAGTTTTTAATAGTACATGTACTTCATGTATGTAATAATTAAGGGTTAGATTCATCTTCAGAACACTTCGTTGTTGCTCCACGTGAATATTTACTTGTATTTTCTTTTTGGGCTAAGGAGGAGTTTAACCATTGTACCATGTTGGTAACATTTACTTAGATTATAGATCTTATCTTATAGTTTTAATAGTAAAATAGTCCTCTCATTATAAAAATGAGTAACTTGGATGAGAAGGGAAATTAAAAATAGTAGTGATAGTTATTGTAGGAGGGAAATTAAATATGGTAGTAGTGGAATATGTTTTTGGATTTAATCATTAATGAGATATAATAAGCGGATTAGAAGGTAGTCTAAAAATAATGACATTATGTGCTTTGTCATTATAATCTTTTTAATTAATAAAAAATTATATAAATTAAATGATAATATTAAATAAATTTTTTATCTCTAATTAATTAAATTAACATTAAAATTTAAATATATGTGAATTTGTTAAATCATAGTTTATATTTTATAAGAAATCTCTTTTACTTGATTGAATGATTGATATTATAGAATGGTCATCTTCAAGCCTTTCTAAGTTTTGGTTACATCTAAGTCTTTTCATATATTAATAAGTTCTCTAAAAGGAAAATTTTATAGTCAAAGTTCTCTCTAAAATCTCACAAAAAAAAAAAAAAAATTGAAAGATGCCTTGGATATTTTTAACTGAAGAAAGGACTAAACCTGTTTTAAGAGTAAGTCACCACGACACTTGAAGCAACACACATTTATTCAAGATCAAGTGTAGACAACCCTTAGATTGAACCTCAACTGAAGTGAAAGATTAAATGAATTTTATTTTTAATCAAAAAATCTACTTGGTGTAACCTGACCAATCGACTGCACCAGACTGAAATGTGATGACCTAAAATATTTAGGGACCTGATATGTAAATTTACCATTTTGATTGAAAAGCTTTTAGGTGTCGCTTGACAGCTTGGTGGCACCAAAGTTCAAAAGGGTAAATTGCTTCATTGTTTATTATTTCTTTTTATTTCCCTTCAACACAAAAAATAGAGAGGCCTCTTACCAATTAGTCTAAAATATTTATTTTACTAAAAAGTATTTTTGTAAAAAAGTTGATTCCAACTGGAAATTCTTTTAAAGTTAATAAATAAAATGTATCCAATTTTCAAAGTCAATTTTCTATAATTATGTCAAATAATAACTAACAGTTATAATATTTATATTTATATAAAATTTTGTTTAAATTATATTCTGTTGAGTATTGAAAATGTTCAGAGGATTGAGATGATTATTCATACAAAGGATGTGTGGAGAGTCGGCTAAGGTCGTGATGGTGTGGTTGAGGAGTCTTTCTAGATGTTGAAGATATACTTAGAAGAATGATAAGAAAAAAAAGTGAAGAAGAATACCTTTCCTTGAGGTGGGAGAGGAGTATTTATAGGTGGAGGAGAGTCTTTCTAGATGTCGAAGATATACTTAGAAGAATGATAAGAAAACAAGTGGAGGAATAAGAATACCTATCCTTGAGGTGGGAGAGGAGTATTTATAGGTGGAGGAGAGTCCACTCTCTCGTCCTCAAGTCTTGACATGTATATGAGGTAAGTCCAATCATGGTCAGCCATCTAAGAAGCACTTAGCCCTTAGGTAGGTGGTGATGTGACGAGGGTAGGCCGCATGTGAGGTACCACGTACCCTATATGTATAAAAGGGCACGACACTTGTCTCCATGTGTTGTGTTTTCACATTCTCAAGTGTTAGGCAACTTCTTATCAAGGTGATGATAAAGGTGGTGGTGAGGTAGTGGCATCAGGTTGTCGTAGCAAGCACTATTATGATGAGATACTTAAAACTTTTACCCCCTTCGCTGATTGAGGGGTAGGTTATAAAGTAAACATACATTGGCTTGGTATTGAAATTTTAAATAGCGGTTGTAATGGTTTGCCAAATGGTTGATACATATTAGCTTTGAAAAACATTGTGTCTTTTGAAGCTCCCCTTATACGCTTTAACTTTAGCTATAAATAAGTTAAATTAATTCTTTCAAAAGACTTGTAACACCCTTAACCTGTATCCGTTGTCGGAATAGGGTTTCAGAACATTACCAAATAAACGATTCATTTCAAAACATTTCAATAATTATAATATAATCCGTCATTAAACATGCATAATGTCCCTTATTCAAGCCTTCGAGGCCTTAGAATCACTTTAGAAACGAATCGGGACTAAACCAGAAACATTTGAAAAATTTAGGAAAAAAGTTAAAAAAATTTCAACTGCAGGGGTCATAAGCCCGTGTGGCCAAGCCGTGTGAACCTAAAAGTACCTTAAAACTCAAGTTTACCATTTCCTACTTACTTGAGTACTAAGAAACTCAAAAACTATTCGATTAACCTATTCAAAACACGATCAAACATACTCAAAACATGCCAAAACAATCATCCTAGGTGCCTAACTAATGTACCCTCATTGGTACCACATTTATATCATCAAAACATATCATCAATGCATCATTCAAATCAATATTTTAAGTAAACCAACTCATTCAAATTAACCTAACTTATAACTACCTAAATATCAAGCTTAAGTTCACATACACATCACAGGCAATGATTCCAAAATAGCATGCCAATTTATAGCTTCAAACACAAACATATAATTATATACTCAAACCAACATTACACTTATAACTCCATTAACAAACCATTCACAAAATAACTATCAACTAAGACATCCTAGGTACATGTCATCACAAAAGGTAAACATCATCACATTTGAGATCGGGATCGTTGTTGGATGTTGAGTTGGCGATCAAAAGAGAAGTACCTAACCTGCGTCACAGAAAACAAAACCGTACGCTAAGTAAAACTCAGTGATATTCCTATAATCCAAACAATTAAAAAGACATAATGATACAAGAATGCATACTTTGAACTATACAATCATACTATTGTCTAAGCTCACAACTATCATATACCATCATTTCAAGTTCAAGCATATTACCATATCATTTCATACTATACTCAATTTTCACATGCTATCATATTTAATTTGTTTAACAAATGTCTCAATTCACATCACTTGCTATATAAATAGTTTTTAACATACCAATCCACATTTGTTTATACAATGGCATTATTCATTCCATATTCAATTCATGAGTACATAGCTCATGTATTTCATTTAATCATAACATATCTCATTTTTTGTGTTTCGGTTCACTATCTCATTATATTTCACATACCATGTCATTCAATATCGATCATTGAACTTTATTATTTAATTATTTCTATTAACATGACTCGGGCTTGGACGGATACACGAATTCAATCAACACACCAGTTTGGCACCAAGTGCCTCTCGAATAAGTCTGAAGTAATAATTGCGCTCAACGTTATATAAATTGACACCCAGTGTCTCATCGGTTAAACTGAAGTAAATTGACACCGAGTGCCTCATCGACTCGAAGTCGAAGAAATCCTTGAACTCTTCTAATCCTATGGCACTGTAACATCCCAAATTAGAGCCTAGTTGGAACAGTGGTTTCGAGACCACAAATCTGAGATATAAATAATTATTTTATGATTTTTATGATGTCCATGATAGGTATGCATGCTTGTGTGAAAATTTCATAGAGAAATTCTATGAATAAAATGTCTAATTGAACCTTAAGGACCAAATTAAATAAGATGCAAAACTTGTGTTCTAGAAGCTTCAAGCATGAAATTTCTTTAGATTATAAATTAGAAGGTCCTAATTAGCAATTTGACCAATTTCTAAAATTTTGGACAAAAATGGAAATGCATAAGAAAAATTTGAAGGAAAGGCCTTAAGGGCATTTTGGACAATTAGTAATTAAAAGAATAAAAAGGGAAAATTAAAGCAAAAATTGGCTCATCTTCTTCATGTGGTTGCCGGAATTTCTAAACTCTCCATAGCTAGGGTTTTTGACATTTTCAAGCTCAATAGTAAGTGTTCTCTAGCCAGTTTTTAATGTTCTTTACATTTTTAAAGATCTCGTAGCTTGATTTACCTATTTCCACCCTTCTTTTGAAGTAGAGTTTATATTTAAAAATTTACCCATGTGTGACATGCATGTTCTTTGATGTTTAATGAAGGAATATGTGAGCTTGATGTGTGTTTAACATCTTTTACTAAGTGATTTTGCATGAAAACACCTAAAAAGGACTAAATTGAAAAAGGTGAGAAATTGAGTGATAAAAATCTATTTTTGATGAGTAATGTGGGCTACTATGAGTACAAGAAATATTCGGCTAGGCTTGGGTAGTAAAGGAAATGAGTATATTTCATTATACGAGCTTAGGGACTAATTTGCAATTTTGTGAAAGTTTTGGAAAAAATTGTAATTTTGTCAAATTGTGATTTATGGAATGATTTGGGCAATGTGATGATTACACAAGTGGAATTTTCTATTATAGATCAAGAAAAACAGAGTCCGGACCTAAACCGAGGGAAAAGTAAGGTTTTGGACTAAAACGAAAAGTTAGCAATATTTTGGGACCGAGGTAAGTTGTGTGTAAGTAATTCAACAATTTCATTATCGTGTATTTAATGCTTGATGTTATATGAAACATGTTTATATGCCCTTATGGAATTTGACTTGAAATGATTTGATAATAATTTAATGATAGCTTTGTATCTCGAAAATTTCGGGTGACCCTGAGGAATACTTAGGATTTGGATGTCATGAAACCATGATTAACGAGATCCTGTGTAAAACCATGTTTGGGACATGGCGTCAGCATCGATACACGATCTCGTGTAAGACCATATTAGGGATATGGCTTCGGCATCGATAAGTGATTTCGTATAAGACCATGTCTGGGACATAGCATCGATATGAAGTCCCGTATAAGACCATGTCTGGGGCATGGCGTCGGCACTGATTTGAGACTTCGTATAAGACCATATCTGGGATATGGCATCGATGTGTGGTTCCATGTAAGACTATGTCTGGGACATGACTTTGGCACCCTATTTGGTGTATGATAATCCCGAACGTCCTTCTGTATTCCATGTGATTCAACAGGCCATTCAAGATCAAGGTTAAGAGATGGAGAAATATGAATAAGCTATGAGTAGTACATGTATGTACGTAAACCTCATGAGTATGAAATTTGATTCTTGATGGAAAATTTAGCATGAGTAAGAAAGAGTAAGATAAGTTGTGAAGTTCAATGACATTTATTGTCAATTCTTATTATGTCCATTGTGTGTAAATTGATAATATGGTGGTAATTAGTAACATGTTTAACTCATGAAATCGTATGAACTATGTTGTTTATTAGTTATATACAACTCACTAAGCTTTATGCTTACCCCTTCTCTCTTTTCTCTTTTTCTAAGCATCACCAAGCTAGCTCGAGGATTGTAGACGTCGGAGCTCTAGTCACACTATCAACAAATCTTTTGGGGTATATTTGGTTTAATACATTTAAGAATGGCATGTATAGGGGACTTATTATTTTGTTATACGTGTCATATTGGTTGGCCAAAGTGATGGCCCATATTGGTATAATAATTCATTTTGTATATGGCCATGAAGTATGGCTCATATTGATTATTGGGTTGTAATCATAGATATTGATGCATGCATGAGATGTGTTGATACCTTTGAGGTGTGTGATGAGTTGGTTGTTGACAATGAATGATAGAATATCGAATCTATGCTTGATGGATGATTGATGTCACTCATGAGTTAAACTATGGATGTTTAAGTAACCCATTTATTCCATGATATTCACCATTGGCATATGAAAGTGTGCATGTGTTAGTGAGGGTGACAAAAGGGCTTGGAAAATAGCCTCAAAGTTGTCTACATGGGTAGACACACGGGCATGTGTTTAGGCCGCGTGTGACACATGGTCAACCCCATGGGTGTGTTGTCCGGCCGTGTGTCCCTTGCACCCTAGTTTTGTAAGTCAGTATGCATGGTAGTAAACATACAGGTAGAGACACAACCGTGTGGAAGACACGGCCTCAGGAAATGGGCGTATGCCTAGACCGTGTGAAGTCTGCACCTTAAATGCGAAAATTAAATTCGCCACACGGCCTAGCACAAGGGCGTGTGAATTGGCCATGTGACATTTAATTTATGCTGATGTCATAAATAGAGAGCTACACAGGTTAAGGACACGGGTGTGTCCTAGCCACACGGACGTGTGAAATCCACACGGCCTACCCACACGAGCGTGTAACTCTCTCAACTTGGAAAGTTTTCCCTAAGTGTTGTAAAATTTTTAGAAGCACTTAGTTTAGTCCTGAACCACCCTTGAAGCATGTTAAAGGCCATGTGGGCCGTAGAAGGGACATTGTGTTTATGTTTGAATGTTTTTAAGATTACATGAAATTTGTATGGCTTGGTTTGTGTTAAAGTGTATGTCAAAGACCGGTAATGCCTCGTACCTTGTCCCGGCGTAGGATACGAGTGAGGGGCGTTACATTTATTGGTATCAAAGCTACGATTTAGTCAGTTCTAGGATTACTTAGCGAGTATAAGAGTCTAGATATACATGCCATACGTATATTATGATAGTGTAACAACTCCTGACAATTTAAATTTTGTTTTATATATAGTAAATGGATCCCGAACGAGCAGTTGCTGACGATGTAAAGTGTAACGCACCGGCTCCCGCTCAAGGAGCAGCGCCTTCCGATAGTAGACCCGAGATTGTTAGTCCGGAGGGGAGAGGCTAGAGAAGCCTTTTTAAAGATGATGAATAACTGGTACACCGAGTTTGTTCGAACAAACCCGAACGTTCAACCTCCCCCACCCCAGCCTATTCCTCAGCCTACCCCTATAGCTCCCTAAGTTGTTGAGATGGTGAGAAGGGAAAGGCCTCCGGTTGACCAAATTAGAAAGTAAGGAGCCGAAGAGTTCTGAGCTAATATAAATGATGATCTAAAAAGAGCAAAATTTTGGCTCGAGAATACAATCCGTGTCTTTGATGAGCTTTTATACACCCCGGAAGAGTGTATGAAGTTTGTTGTATCGCTTTTAAGAGACTCAACCTATCAGTGGTGGAACACCCTCGTGTTGGTTGTACTGAGGAAGAAAGTAGCTTGGGATTTTTTCCAAGAAGAATTTCGCAATAAGTACATCAGTCAAAGGTTTATGGACCAAAAGAGAAAGGAGTTCCTCGAGTTAAAGCAGGGTAAGATGACAGTTACTGAATATGAGCGTGAGTTTGTGAAGCTTAGCAAATACGCTAGAGAATGTGTATCTACTAAAGCCATCACGTGTAAAAGATTTGAAGATGGGTTAAACGAAGATATCTGATTGTTGGTTGGTATCTTTGAGCTAAATGAGTTTGTGGTACTGGTTGAGAGAGCATGCAAGGTCGAAGAATTGGCTAAAGAAAAGTGGAAAGTCGATTTGGAGTCCCGAGAATCGCGGAAGAGACAACTGAGTAAATATTTTCAATCTTCATCCAAAAAATCGAGAGAGTTCACTACTCGATCTAATGCTTCTGTTGGGTATTCGAGCAAGAATCGAGGTAAACAGTACACGGTTTCGAAAGCTCAGACCACTTCAATAGCTAGTGTGGGGAATGCCCGACCCAATAGACTGGAATGTTCCCAGTGCGGAAGACGTCACCCTGGGGAGTTTTGAGGGGGTGATAGGACTTGTTTTAAGTGTGGTTCCCCTGAACACTTTATTAGGGATTTTCCCGAGAGGACAGAAAGAGGAAATTTTCAAGGAACAAGATCAGATAGACTGCTAATAAGGGGAGACCTCAGAAGAATCTGGGTAGTGGAACGAGTAGTAAAGGTGCACCTAGGGAGTCTGCTGTGAGACTCGAGGGTAGGGCACTTGCAATGATCTATGCCATTCACGCTCGCGAAGAGGCCTCATCTCCTGATGTGATCACGAGTGCATTTTCTATCTATGATACTATTGTTGTTGCTTTGATTGATTCGAGTCCTACCCATTCGTATGTTTGCATGAAATTGGTGTATGATATGAACTTACTTGTTGAATCTACTGAATTCGTGATAAAAGTGTCAAATCCGTTAGGCAAGTATGTGTTAGTTGATAAAATGTGTAAAAATTGCCCTTTGATGATTAGGGGTCATTGTTTTCCGGCTAATCTCATGCTATTATCGTTTGATGAATTTGATGTAATTCTTGGTATGAATTGGTTGACCGCTCATGATGTGGTAGTGAATTGTGGAAGAAAATTTATCGAACTAAAATGTGAGAATGGTAATGTTCTTTGGGTTGAACCAGGTGAATTAAATAGCATGCCTATAGTGATTTCTTCCATGTCTGCTCGGAGATGCATAAGGAAGGGTTATGAAGCTTACCTTACCTTTGTATTGAACACTAAAGAGTCTGATCAAAGATTGAGTAGGTACTGATAGTATGTGAGTATCCAGATGTGTTTCTGGAAGAATTGCCTAGGTTACCTCCTATTAGGGAAGTAGAGTTTGGCATTGATTTGCTTCTCGGCACTACACTTATTTCGATTTCCCCGTATAGGATGGCCCCGACGGAATTAAAAGAGTTGAAAGTTCAATTACAGGAGTTGACTGACAAGGGTTTTACGAGACCGAACTTTTCACTTTGGGGTGCTCCCGTGTTATTTGTAAAGAAGAAAGATGGTTCGATGAGGCTATATATAGATTATTGGCAGCTCAACAAGATGACGATAAAGAACAAGTATCCTTTGCCAAGGATTGATGATCTATTTGATCAGTTGAAGGGAGCCACGGTATTTTCAAAGATAGAATTGAGGTTAGGTTACTATCAATTGCGGGTCAAGGAGTCAAATGTATCGAAAACTGCATTTCGGATGAGGTATGGTCACTATAAGTTTCTTTTCATGCTGTTTGGGTTAAGCAATGCTCCCGCTGTATTTATGGATTTAATGAACAAAATATTTCAGCCTTATCTGGATAAATTTGTTGTGGTGTTTATTGACAACATATTAATTTATTCTCATGATGAAACCAAACATGCTGAGCATTTAAGGATGGTTTTGCAAACTTTGAGAGATAAGCAGTTATATGCTAAGTTTAGTAAAAGTGAATTTTGGCTTCAAAAAGTCAGTTTTTTAGGATATATTGCTTCGAGAGATGGTATTAGAGTTGACCCGAGTAAGATTTCAGCTATTGTTGATTGGAAATCGTCGAGGAATGTGACAGAGGTCAGAAGCTTTTTAGGCTTGGCCGGTTATTACAGATGGTTTGTCAATGGGTTTTCAATGATTGCTACTCCAATGACGAGGCTATTACAAAAGGATGTTAAGTTCGAATGGACAGAAAATTACCAACAGAGTTTCGAGAAACTGAAAGTGTTGTTAATTGAGGATCCAGTGCTAGTTTAACCTGAGCCGGGAAAAGAGTTTGTGATTTTTAATGATGCATCCTTGAATGGATTAGGGTGTGTACTTATGCAAAAAGGCAAAGTGATAGCCTATGCATCTAGACAATTGAAACCGCATGAGAAAAATTACCCGACACATGATTTGGAACTAGCCGTCATTGTATTTGCACTAAAGATTTGGAGACACCATTTGTATGGTGAGACATGTCGAGTATTCACCGATCACAAGAGTTTGAAATACCTGACGACTCAAAGGGACTTAAATTTAAGGCAACAGAGATGGTTAGAGTTGATAAAAGATTATGAGTTAGTAATCGACTATCATCCAGGAAAGGCGAATGTGGTTGCCGATGCCCTAAGTAGAAAATCTTTGTTTGCTTTGAGAGCCATGGGTACGCGGTTAGCTTTATCAGATGATGGTGCGATTGTAGCAGAGTTGAGAGCTAAGCCGATGTTTCTCCAAAAGATTCATGAAGCTTAGAATAATGATGAGGATTTACAAGCTAAGAGAGCCCAATGCGAGTCAGAAACTGGATGTAACACCCCAAAGCCGGCCTAGACGTTACGGCTGAATCTGCGATGTCACATTGAAATGTTTTTCAAAATATATTTTCTTAGATAATTCGTTCCACATAAAAAACCTCTTTGGGATCTTAACGAAAATTCAGGATGTCTTGTTAATTGTTAAAACTCAAGTTGTTTTAGCAAAGTAAAAATCATATTAAATCATATTAAATTTACACTTCAAAACAATGTTTGTTGTGAAAGCTCTCAAAATATGTTTGCGTAAACGTGACGTTTTGAAAAGCATTTATCTTTTGAAAACCTGCGTCCTACCGCTAGCAGATATAAATCAAAATAATAAAAGCCCAAATTAAGGAATAAAATTTAGAGAGGCCTTATTACAACAAAATACACAAATTAACTACTTATAATTTAAAAGACAGATATGGGAACGTAACCTGTTGTGTGGCCACCTTCGAGTCCTTCGTAGCACCGATCTACCTAAGACAGGGGATTGCCTGTACAGTTAAACAGATGGGTGAGTTTATGAAAACTCAGTGTGTAATCCCTTAACGTCAAACAACCAAACATACAGAGAGCAAAATACATTCTGGGCCTTAGCCTATATCAGTAACAGTAATAGTTTGGGCCTGAGCCCCTTTAAATAACAGTAGCAGTTTAGGCAACTTCTTATACAGGTGATGATAAAGGTGGTGGTGAGGTAGTGGCATCAGGTTGTCGTAGAAAGCACTATTATGATGAGATACTTAAAACTTTTACCCCCTTCGCTGATTGAGGGGTAGGTTATAAAGTAAACATACATTGGCTTGGTATTGAAATTTTAAATGGCGGTTGTAATGGTTTGCCAAATGGTTGATACAGATTAGCTTTGAAAAACATTGTGTCTTTTGAAGCTCCCCTTATACGCTTTAACTTTGGCTATAAATAAGTTAAATTAATTCTTTCAAAAGACTTGTAACACCCTTAACCTGTATCCGTTGTCGGAATAGGGTTTCAGAGCATTACCAAATAAACGTAATCTAAATGATTCATTTCAAAACATTTCAATAATTATAATATAATCCATCATTAAACATGCATAATGTCCCTTATTCAAGCCTTCGAGGCCTTAGAATCACTTTAGAAACGATTCGGGACTAAACCAGAAACATTTGAAAAATTTAGGAAAAAAGTTAAAAAAATTTCAACTGCAAGGGTCACAAGCCCGTGTGGCCAAGCCGTGTGAACCTAAAAGTACCTTAAAACTCAAGTTTACCATTTCCTACTTACTTGAGTACTAAGAAACTCAAAAACTATTCGATTAACCTATTCAAAACACGATCAAACATACTCAAAACATGCCAAAACAATCATCCTAGGTGCCTAACCAATGTACCCTCATTGGTACCACATTTATATCATCAAAACATATCATCAATGCATCATTCAAATCAATATTTTAAGTAAACAAACTCATTCAAATTAACCTAACTTATAACTACCTAAATATCAAGCTTAAGTTTACATACACATCACAGGCAATGATTCCAAAATAACATGCCAATATATAGCTTCAAACACAAACATATAATTATATACTCAAACCAACATTACACTTATAACTCCATTGACAAACCATTCACAAAATAACTATCAACTAAGACATCCTAGGTACATGTCATCACAAAAGGTAAACATCATCACATTTGAGATTGGGATCGTTGTTGGATGTTGAGTTGGCGATCAAAAGAGAAGTACCTAACCTGCGTCACAGAAAACAAAACCGTACGCTAAGTAAAACTCAGTGATATTCCTATAATCCGAACAATTAAAAAGACATAATGATACAAGAATGCATACTTTGAATTATACAATCATACTATTGTCTAAGCTCACAACTATCATATACCATCATTTCAAGTTCAAGCATATTACCATATCATTTCATACTATACTCAATTTTCACATGCTATCATATTTAATTTGTTTAACAAATATCTCAATTCACATCACTTGCTATATAAATAGTTTTTAACATACCAATCCACATTTGTTTATACAATGGCATTATTCATTCCATATTCAATTCATGAGTACATAGCTCATGTATTTCATTTAATCATAACATATCTCATTTTTTGTGTTTCGGTTCACTATCTCATTATATTTCACATACCATGTCATTCAATATCGACCACTGAACTTTATTATTTAATTATTTCTATTAACATGACTCAGACTTGGACGGATACACGAATTCAATCAACACACCAGTTTGGCACCAAGTGCCTCTCGAATAAGTCTGAAGTAATAATTGCGCCCAGCGTTATATAAATTGACACCCAGTGTCTCATCGGTTAAACTGAAGTAAATTGACACCGAGTGCCTCATCGACTCGAAGTCGAAGAAATCCTTGAACTCTTCTATTCCTATGGCACTGTAACATCCCAAATTAGAGCCTAGTTGGAACAGTGGTTTCGAGACCACAAATCCGAGATATAAATAATTATTTTATGATTTTTATGATGTCCATGATAGGTATGCATGCTTGTGTGAAAATTTCATGGAGAAATTCTATGAATAAAATGTCCAATTGAACCTTAAGGACCAAATTAAATAAGATGCAAAACTTGTGTTCTAGAAGCTTCAAGCATGAAATTGCTTTAGATTATAAATTAGAAGGTCCTAATTAGCTATTTGACCAATTTCTAAAATTTTGGATAAAAATGGACGTGCATAAGAAAAATTTGAAGGAAAGGCCTTAAGGGCATTTTGGTCAATTAGTAATTAAAAGAATAAAAAGGGAAAATTAAAGCAAAAATTGGCTCATCTTCTTCATGTGGCTGCCGAAATTTCTAAACTCTCCATTGCTACGACAACCAATATCTAATTCTTATATTTGCACATATATTCATTTCAATTCAAATAATCAATACATTCATAATGTATATACCAATTCAATCCATTTCAATCAACTATAATTTCAATTCACTATCAAAATGCCAAATACTCACCTCAACCTGTTACCATATGCATTAAATTGAATTACAATAATTAACATCTAGGTTAAGATTTATAGAAATACAAACCGTGAATTCCGACCTATTCGACGTCGATTTTATCCTTCCCTTTTTTAGTTGACGATTCTGATACGATGTTAGCTACGGAATTAAAACAATTAAAATACATCAATACAACACAATGAAATTTCACATTGAATATTTCAAATTTTACTCAATATTTGCTTAAATTCCAATTTAGTCCCTAAAGCGAGACTAATTTTTATTCTTCATAATTAACTCTATATTTTCATGCAAATTTCACTTTAAACTAAATTTAACTCCCTATTTTTAATTAAACCCTTAAATTTCAAAATTTTCATAATTTAGTCCCTATTACACAAAATTTAGAATTTATTCTAAAATTTAATCCTTTTCCATTTCTGGCTTAAAAATCTATCAATTTAATCCCTAATACTAAAATTATTCAACAATAACAACATTTAAAATCTTAAATGCTAAAATTTCAACATGGGTCGAGTCGTACTTAATACCAGGATTCCAAAAATATAAAAATTATAAGAAAATAGACTAAATTGACTAACCAATTGAAGTTTAAATATCAAAGACCCTTAGGCCATGCGTTCTTCTTCTCTGCTTTTCTCTCTTTTTTTTTTCTTTTTAATTTGCTTGTTCTCTTTCTTTCTTTTCTTTTATTTTATTATACTTTATTTTATTAATAATATAACATATATTCATATATATATTTATTATTATATAATATAACGTATAATATATAATAAGTTAACATATATATAAATATGTAATCATCATTAATGTCATCCACTTAATAGAACAAAGGCATAATTGTTTTTTAGTCTCTTTAATTAATTTTAATCTTATAATTCCACTTCTAATACTTATGCAATTTGATCCCTACACTTAAACTACTTATAATTCATGCAAATTCACTTAACCAAAATCTAATTAACTGTACAAAATATTTAAGAGTTCGATTTACGAGAACTGAGTCTCGAAAATACACTTTCCAACACCCCTGACTATAGGGTCATTACAAGAATTCTAGAAACTCATTACTTTTTTAGAAAAAAAGAAGGAAAGAGAGAAAAGAATAAGAGATTAATGAATTTTTGAAGATTTTCTATTAGGATTTTATGTCATCAATGATTCCTTTTTGTAAGCTTTAAAATAACTCTTTCATTTTTATTTTTAAAAATATTTTTGTTCGCTACCTTATTGCCCATTTTTACTTACCTAGTACTTTAATTCATTTTAGATTATTTACATGTCAAATAAAACTTAAATTCATTTCAATTCGGTTCTTTCATCGTCCGAACAACTTAAATATGATCTTGGTCTACTACTCCTATCACAACTTCTCATAAAAGCAAAGATAATAATAAGGGTGATGGCGAGGTAATGACATCAGGTTGTGACAACAAGCATTATTATAGTAAGATACCTATAATATATTCATATTACTTAATAAAATATAGGAAATTATTTTATATTAAACAACAATTAAAATAATATTTATATTAAAAATAATATAATAAATTATTAAAAAAGTGAAAGAGGGTAATTAATCCTTCACTAGGGGTGCAAAATATTCGCTGGAGGTCTTGTGCTCCAATTGAAAATTCAAAGGTGATGTGTAACACCCTTAACCCTTATCCATCGTCGGAACAAGGTTATAGAGCATTATCAGACTTTTTAAATCAAACACAATCATTCCATAACATATAATAAACATATCAAGAATCAATCATATATCGTTTATATTGTCCCTTATATGAGCCCTCGAGGCCCAAAATACACTTTCGAAGTGAGTCAGGACTAAACCCGATACTCAGGAAATTTTTCGTGAAATAAAAAATTTTACTTAGGAGCAAGGGACACACGTCCATGTCTTAGGCCGTGTGGGCATTCGATGTGAGGCATACGGCCGTGTCCTAGCCCGTGTCCTTACCCGTGTAACTTTCTAACTTGATTCACACAGCCAACCACACGCCCATGTGCATAGCCGTGTGTTACACACGACTGATACACACGCTTGTGTCTCTACTCGTGTGGACGAAAATAGGTCATTTTAAGACCATTTTTCTCACCCTTTTTGATATCCACCTGCACACAACTTTGAAAAACACTAATGTATTCCAACCAAGCAACCAGTACAACCCAAAGCATGTATTAAACATAATATATTATCCCAAAGCTTAATTGCCTAAACTCATCAAAATAACTCCATTCATTAGTTTACCAAAACCTACTACTAAACACATGCAAACAAGTATTTTTGTATATTTATATGAGTCATTCACACCCTTATTCCAGGTTTAGCTCTTTTCCAATCCAACCTTATACATGTCATATAAACCTTAAAAATGTATAAGAAAATCTACTTGGGTAATTTGGATAGTGTAGCTCGATGTGTTGATATGATCTTCCAAACTTCTTGAAAATCTACAAAGAACATTAAATAACACAGGTAAACTTAATGAAACTTAGTAATTTCATAGGCTTTAAATATAAATCTTACCGAACATACTAAATATTTCATTTAGACTAAGCATTTCACAAACATTTCTTGCCAATCACAACTTCGATTGATGTATTCAATTGATTAAGCTCAACAACAATAATTACTTATGTTCCCCCACACTAATTCCATATAATACTTACCAATCCCTGTCAAATTAGAGAACATCTTACGGATTTGAGTATATCATTTTCTTGATGCCATAGTCCAACTATGGTCTTACACATATATTGCCATGGTTCTGCCATGGTCTTACATTCATAATGCCATAACCCAATTATGGTATTATCATTTGGATGCCATAGCTCAGCTATGGTCTTACACACACACACACACACACACACACACACACACACACACACACACACACATGTATATATATTGCTATGGTCCAACCACGGTCTTACGTTCACGGTGCCATAACCTAGTTATGGTCTTTTCACTAAAATGCCATAGCCCAGCTATGATCTTACATTTAAATATTACCATGGTCTAACCATGGTCTTATTCGTCAATTCATCTTATGTCACAGAACGGTCGTACTCAATCCCGCGTTCCACTTAATTTGAACTTTCAATTCAATTTTCATATTTTTACAATAATCATAATTCAATAGCAAAAATATGAAATAATAAATTATATCATTCCTAAATTAAAAAGTAATCATGAAAGTTCAACCATATGAACTTACCTGGGGTAGATTGTAGAAGTTGCAGTAATTTAGTGACTACTTTATTAATTTCCCTTTTTTGCATTTGTCTTCGGTTTCTTGATTTATAATATAAAATTGTTCACTTGTCAGTATCTAATTCAATTCTAATTCACTTCACAATTTATGCCCTTCAATTTTTCAAATTACATATTTACCCCAACTTTTATAGTTTTTACAATTTAGCCCATTATCAATTTTCCCACCAATTGAGCTAATTTTTCTCAATTAGTAATTTCTCTAATGATTTTAGGCTACTATACAGCCTTTAATATTTATAATTTCAGTTCCAAACCCTAATTTCTTAACCTTTTCACAATTTAGTCCTAAAAATCAATTTATATTAAAACCACTTGATAAAATCATCACATAATAAAATTAAAACTTTAATTCCATGTCAATTCATCATAAACACCCAACACTCATCAATGGAAACTTTCAAAATTACCCATAGAATCAAAAACTAATGAAATAGACAATTAGACCTAATTGTAAAAGTCTTAAAAATAAAAAAAATTACGAGAAAAGAGCAATAATTGAACTCACATGGTGAGAATATATGAAAAACCAGCTTAGTGGGGCTCTTCAATGGCGTTTTTGGCTGAGGAATTATGAAGAAATGTCTAGATTTCTTTTAATTTGTTGTTTTATTTACTTGATTTTGTAAACTTTCCAATTTTACCCCTATTTCTCCTAATTTTAGATTTTTTTCTTGTTAATCCCACCCCAGCCATACACTTTGGGCTAATTTACTCTTTTAATCCTCCTTCATTTAACACTTGAGCTATTTAATCACTTTAGCAAGTTTTGCACCTTTTTCAATTTAATCCTTTTTAATTAATTAACTATCAAAACGTTAAAATTTTCTAACGAAACTTTAATACTAACTTATTGACACTCTGTAAATATTTATAAAACTATTTACGACTCAGTTTATGAAATTGAGATCTCGATACCTCGTTTTCAAGACTAATTAACCTAATAATTCTTTTAAATCACAAATTTCACTAATTTAAGAATATTTCTAAAATTAAAATTAACTCATAAACACTAACTAATAATATTTACGAGCTCACTTGTTAGATTTTAGTGGTCTTGAATCACTGTTTCTGGTACCACTGAAAATTGGGCTGTTACATGATGAGACTCATTTGTTTTAGTGGGGAGTGTGAAATAGCCTTGCCATTGAAATTGTGGTGTGATAAATGTTAGATTTGGTGTCCTAAGTATAGTATTTTCGTCAATGTGCACTTGTAATTTTTTTGAATAGATTGGTTAATAAAACAATTTATGGATTACATTTATATAATTTATATAGTTGTCCTCATGTGGCTTTTGCATGCAAAGCAAAATAGAAGAAAATATCGACTCACTGGTTGTCTAATGTTTAACAAATACTAAGTGATATTATGTGGTCGGATCATAATACGGAAAGACAACTTATATTAGTATATAGACTAAACATGTCCTTAGTCTAATCGAAAATGAGCAAACCGATTTAAATACTAATATGCCATCTATCAAATCCAATTGGGGAGATGTCTTGTCTTGGACATCGGAGAGGATGACACCCAGAAGATAGAGACATAAACATGACTTACTGGACTGACAGTACATTGGACTAGACCTAAGAAGAATAGATCCTGAATCTGTTTATGAATTTATTCATTTGTGACATTCACAGTGTGGCATACCTTAATCTTGAGTGGATGGCATACTATGTATGCATGACTCGTATATTTTGATGTAAGTAAAAGTCTGAATTCAAATAGATAAGGAACGGAAAGCTAGTACGTTGGGTATATGACTTTTGTAGTATGTAAGGTCATTCACAACAGTGAAATCCATAGCATTAGATATGGGTAATTGATATCCTCTCATTGACATTACATGGATGATGAAAAAAATCGTGGTCATGGGTCGTTTGTCTTTATGATGAATGACTTGATTACAATTTGACAGTAATTGACTTTTCTTGAAGGAAGATGTAATAATTACCATGAAATAAAATAGGATCATATTGGGAGAATAGATTTATCCCAAAGAGATTAAGGATATCTTATGAGGAAAACAGACTTATGACAAGATCATTGGATGAGCACTGACCGAGTTGCTTTCATAATGGTATGCCGTTAGGGAGAGCTTAGTCACGATACTATAGTGGAATGAATTTGTGACTAAATGAGTTTATAATTAATAGGTGAAAAGCTGCAAGTTAATTATAAATCATTTGAGCCCTAATTATATATGCCCAATTGGTCTCTCTGCTAGCTAGTTAAAACCAAAAATGAATTACATGTTAAATCCAATGATCAAAAATGGATAAAAATGATAAATTTGGAGAAATGGGAAACATTTGGAAATGAATGTGGTTTTCTCCAAAATGAAAATGACATGAAAATGAATTTATTATTTTTGAATTAAATGAAGTTCGAAAATGGAAATAAATTATTTGATATAGTGAATCCGTTCGAAAATGGAAATAAATTATTTGATATAGTGAATCCGTTGAATGTAGAAATATTAAATATATTTTCTTAAGTAAAGTCGTCATGATTTTAACGGAATTAGAATTGGGTTGAGAAAATTATTTAATTGAAAAAATTAATTAATTTAAATTAATTTAAGATGTTTATTTTGGGAAATAGAAAAATAAATATCGGGTTGGGTTGAATTATAAAGTACTGAGTTAAAAATCTAAGAAGTACTTGTAATTGAACTTGATATGGGAGAGACCCAAAAGCACCTTATGTTTAAAGAAAGGACGACAAACCCTAGTTTGTTTAACTAAAGTTGTCATCCTACCTAATCCTAGCTAGACTAAGAGTTTGTTTTTCTATTGAAATAGACTTCTACAATTTAATGAGGGCTTCACCTTTTTTCTCTATAAATAGATGGTACCAGTAGAGCTAAATACACAACTTTAAGATATTATTATTCTGCCCAAAAATAGCGAAAGTTTATTCTCTAAGTATTAATTCTATTTTTCGAAATAACAAGTCTGTCGATTTCTATTGAGGGATTTTTCTTTCACACTGAAAGTAAAGAAAACTATTTCTAGTTTTGTGTTTGATTTGAATCGTTCGAGCCTATATTTGAAGTAGTTTGTGGTACGAGAATTATAACAACCCGTTTTTCAATAGTATCAGAAATGGAAATCTCGAAACCTTATTTTTGATGTTCAAGTTCATAAATATCATTATTTAAATTTACGAGATTAGTATAAAAATTAATTACAGTTTGGTCCTTTAATTTTTTCAATTGGATAATTAATTAAGGTACAATGACTAAATCATAAAAATGATAAAAGTTAATCGCTATGAATTTTTAATTAACCAAAGGACCAATTGGACCATTACTATTTAGATAAATGGTAGTGGAGGCTCGTTGTAAACCATCAATTGTGTTAATAATGCTTAATCTGAATCGATAATGATTAATTAAGTTAATTATTAATAATTATAAACTAATTTAACTATAAAAGCTAAAATAAAATAAACAAATGGTCATGTTCTTCATTATTCTTCATCAATGTAAAAATAAGGGAAGGAAACCCATGTTTAAGCTCAAACTTTTAATCCTAAATTGGTGAGTTCAATTGAGTCATTTTCTTGTAATTTTTATATTTTTGAGGTCTCGGGAGCTTGATTTAGCTAGCCCATGTACTAATTTTCAAAACTGTTAAAGTTTTCAAAAGTTACCATTGTTTATTTCTTGAATTTCTTGATACTAAATTGTTAGATTTTACGCTTGGAATTGAAACAAGATTAGTTTGTAAAGTTTAATTGCTAGTTTTTGAACATAGAGACTAAAGTGGATAAATTTCAAAATTGATGTGAAATTTCTATAATTTTAGATAATAGAGGGTTGTATAAAGATGTAATTGAGATCAATTATGAAATTGAAGCTCAATTTTGAAAGTTATAACAATTTCAGTTTTAGAGACAATTGAATAAAATGTAAAATTTTAGGGCGTATTCAAATAATAAATTTGAACTGATATGTCACATCCCAAAATTGGGTTTGGAAGTTTCGAGTGTAGTTTTGGATTATGGCCTGAAATGGGGTTCGAGAATTCGAAATATAGAACCTGAAAATATTTTCGTCTATGGCTTTTGAAAATTTAAACTGATTTATGAGAAGTGTGAAAAAAACTTTCAATTTTAAAAAGAGGACTGTTTTGAAAAAGGGTTTAATTTAATAGTAGATTAAAATAAATTATACCAAGTTTTTAAAATCAACCCATTTTCCCCTTTCACCCTACTATTGACGTGAAAAAAAGAGAGAGAATAGAAACATCTCCTATAACACCCCTGACTCGTATCTATAGCCAGAATAGGGTTACGAGGCATTACCGATCCATCACAACATAAATCATACATATATGCATTCGTAATCAAAATTCATTCAACACATTTACATTGTCCCTTATAAGACCCTACGAGACCTTAAAACATGATTAAAAGAGGTTCAAGACTAAACCAATAACATTAGCAAACTTTGGTAAACACAAAAAAATTTTCTTGCATTTAAGGGTCACACGCTCGTATGAACAGGCTGTGTGCCTCACACGGCCACCAGACACGCCTGTGTCACAGGCCGTGTGAAAACATGGCATACATACTGATTTGCACCACACGGCCGAGGACACGCCCGTGTGCCATTACAGTGGGAAAACTGGAGGGGTTACTGACTTGGGTCACACGGTCGGCCACATGCCCATATGCCAGCCCATGTGTCATACACGGCCAGTAGACACGGCCGTTTGTCTAGGCCATGCCAAACCTGTAGGGTATATTAACTTAATTCGAAAGGGTACCCAAGGGGACACATGGCTGTGTAACGTGACCGTGTGTCGGACACTGTTGAGACACACGCCCGTGTCTCTACCTGTGTGG
The DNA here is from genome assembly GCA_025698465.1 of Gossypium longicalyx. NCBI lineage: Eukaryota > Viridiplantae > Streptophyta > Magnoliopsida > Malvales > Malvaceae > Gossypium > Gossypium longicalyx. Next base: position 92,285,593 of record CM046997.1, read on the forward strand.
ACAAAAATAAGCCATTTGCCAAGCCAATTTGCCACCCTTTTCTCATGCACACCTAGCAAGCAAAATGGTACCATTTCATTACATTTATAGGCAGCCAAAACATGCCAATCTATACACAATTCATGCCAACTATCCTCAACCATTTCAACTAGTAAATTTTATATTCAAAACATACCAAATCATTATGCCAAAATCATCAAAACTTAAATAAGTTCCAAATGCATTTACTCATTAGCTTATCATCTAATTCAAATTTCAAAATAACACCAATTCAATACCTTATCCTCATGCCATACTAGGCCAAATTCACAAGGCATACCATTCACATTACATAACATATATAAACACATTCAATAAGTAAAATTCAGATCCCACAACTTTACCAAATACAAGCCAAATCACATGGCTATAATTCCATAACACAAAATGTACCATAATGGCAATAGCCTATACATGCTATATACCATATATACAAGGCTTCAAAAGTACCAACAAAATGATCGATAGTGTGATGACATTTTCTGATGTTCCCCGAGTCCAAGCTAGCTTTGATAATCTATAAAACATAGACAAATAACACACAGTAAGCTTCATAGCTTAGTAAGCTCGTAAGTGATTAACTCAATTCATCAAATAAATGTAATCCAACCATTTTCATATTACCAAATCAAAATCACATTAACTACAAACCTTTCTCATGTCTCAAAACATGATCTAATATAATCTCATTGAACTTTCTTAATATAATCTCATTGAACTTTCTTAATGTAATATTGATGAATCGGATCGATTACTCGATAACCTTTGATTTTCACCAATCTAAATCTGAATTCTTTCTTTCTTTATCTATATGTATTCAAAATTAACCCATTTAATCACCAAATCAATCATTTTCATCCGTAAACACATATTTTACCAATTTGCACTTTGGCCCTAAACTTTTACATTTCTTACAATTTAGTCCCTATTTCAAAAATACACAAAATTCACATAATTAAATCCAATTACATGCTAGAAAAATTTCATAGGGACCCCTAGCAGCCCAAAAAATTTATTTATTTCACATTTCAACCCTTCAATTTGCAAATTTCACAATTTAATCTTTATTTGACATTTTTGTCAAAAATCACCTTACAAAACATTAAAATCTATCAACAATTATTCATTTTCCATCATCAACATTCAAAAACATCAAGCTATCATCAATTTAATTTTACAAAATCACCAAAAAATTCAAAAATTAGGGTATGGGCTAACTAGAACACGAAGAAACGATCACAAAAACATAGAAATCATCAAAAATCGAGCTCAAAACATACATTAATCAAGCTATATGCTATCCGAACCCTAAAACATCAAAAATATCTTCTTCTTCTTCAATAATTGGTGGTGGAAGATGATAATAAGGTTTATTTTTTATTTGTTTTATTAATATTAACATTAATAACCAAATTACCAAATTAACCTTAATTAAAAACCATTTAAAACATTCAATTAATCCCCATTTATGTCAAATTTCACTATAAATGGTCTAATATCAACATAAGGACCTCACATTTAATCAACCATAACAATTAAACACATTTAACATATAGAATGCCACTTTTGCATTTTACGCGATTTAGTCTTTTTTCTCAAATTGAGCTATTAAACGATAAAATTAGCTCACGAAATTTTCACACATTTATAATCACATGCTATAAACACAAAAAATAATATTAAAATAATTTTATGATCTCAGATTTGTAGTCCCGAAATTACTATTTCGATTTAGCTAAAATCGAGCTGTTACATTCCTTTCCCCTTCTTATTGTCAATTGAAATTCCCAAAACCCCATTCACTAATTTTGATCCTCAAAACTCAAATCCCCTTGCCTTTTACCATATTCCAAACACCAAATCTTTTTTTAAGTCAAAGAGGAACATTAAGAACACCATTAATTTCTTTATTATTCAACTTGTGGGGTTTTCTCGAGTTTCAATTAACCGTTCATAGTTTTCTTCAATCAAGGTAAGGTTTTGTATTTCTAATAGTTTTTGATGAATTCTAGCCATTGAAATCAAATTTTAATCAATTGAATCAATGATTTTCTATGTTAGCCGAAATTGGGGTTGTTAATGGAAAATTTTATATTCTTAAACAAAACTAAAATTTCTATGCATTTTAAACTTTTTTTTGATGTGATTAGAAATTTTTTAAACTCGCTTTATAGTTTCGTTAAAAGATTTGAAGGTTTTGTTGAGTTTTCATTAAGAACGACTATGAATGTCGAAATTTTTGAAACCATAAGTCTAAGGAGTTTTGGGTGGTTTGAAGGTATAGAAATGTTATTGGATGAATAATTAGATGTTTAGAGTTGGTCCTAAATGATAGGAATGAGTGTGGATTAAGTTATTTGAGTTTTAGCTATACTAGTCAAAAAATTTAATTCCAAAAGGAACTAGCCTTAGACCTGTGTTTTTGTTTGATTAAGGTGTGTTATGGCTGCTAATTAATTGTGTGTGTTGAGTGGTTAATATGTGATAAGATTTAGAATTGTTGGAGCCCTCTTCGAGTAAGGCGAAAGGCTAGAAAAAGCTAGTTTGAGCCTTCGACAAATAGGCGTAAGAGTGAACGGTGAATGTTTTGGAATTGTTGCTTGTAGATACGATTTATAGTGTTAAATGAGAGCTTAGGAGTAGCCTAAACCCCTATTCTAAGTTCCGAGTGTAAGCTTTCTTACTTCTTTTGTGTATTATGCAAAATTGTGGTTATGTGAATATGTTAAAATGTTATATGGAACTATTGTAGTATGCATGTATATGTGACTTATTGTGGTTGTAGCTTATTGTTCTATGATAGCACTTGTAAGTGTAGCAACAGAGAACATGATAAGTATGCTAAGTGGTTGTAACATTTAGGGGTGAGCAAAATTTGATTCGATTCGATTCGAAAAACTCAATAAAAAATTTTAAATTTTGAATTAAATATTCGAGTTATTTGAGTTAATCAAGTTATTCGGATAAAATCGAATAAAAAATTAAGTTTTTTTATTTAAGTCGAATATGAATTGCACAATTTGAGTTTTTCGAAAATCCGAATAAGAAAAGGCAAAACTACATCGTTTTGATAAATGTCTACCTTTTCTAAAGTTAAAAGTCAAAACCATTAAGTTAAAAGGCAAAACTACGTCGTTTTGATAAATGTTTACTCATTAAGTTAAAAGGAAAAACCATTATATTGTTTATGTAGTTAAATAATATTGTACTTAATCTATTAATTAAATAATATGTCCATGTTAACGCAACATTGAGTATAAATAATAGGATTCGTTAATTAGACTCGACTTGACTCGAAATTTTTTTTACTCTATTTGACTCGACTCGATCGAACACTCACCCTTAGTGACATTGTTGTGTGTATGATGTAAAAGAGCAGTGAAAATGTGCAGAAAACGAAAAATAAATATGTGTATAACTGTGGATACTTTGGCCTTGTGATCTTTTGAGACTATTGGATATAGTTGCCATGCCATAGGATTTTGTAAGTACTTACCCTTGTGTTGTGATTTAGGGCATTGAAGCCCCAGACAGTTTGGAGGGATAAAGGAATGTGAGCTAGGTTCCATTCATCGGGATATGTTGGTGCATTGGAGAGTGTTAGCTTGACGTTACACTTATGGGATATGTTCGATTCTTTGAGTCATTGGTATGTTGGAGATCCATGTATCCAATGCGTGGTGGCAGAGCCCACTTTTATGTTTCATAGTCTCAAGTTGCCAAATTATCAATTAATGAATTGTTATGAAATATTCTATATATAAGTATGTTAGTACAAAGTTAGTTGTATTTGTAAACGATGCACAATTAAGTTAGTTTTGGCATTATAGTTCAGTTTTGTTGTAATTGTGCTTTAGATGTTTTTGTTTAACGTATGATATTGTGTTTATTTGTGGTATTTCTGATCATTCACTGGGCTTGTTAAGCTCACACACACTTTTCTAAACCATTGCAGATAATTAGTGTTTTCAGTGTGAGTGGTGTGGAGTAAACTCCCCGCTTCATACACGACCAATGAGCTTACACAGAGGTGAAACTTAAACATCGCGGGCTCCAACTTAATAACCATTATTAACTACATGCCACTCAAAAAGTTTATCTCAAGCTCTCTTTCCTAAAGCTAGTGAGTTGTTAAATTTGTAACCCAGTAGTTCCAAATATTTGGGTTCCATATTTCTTTGTAAAGTGTCAACTATGTAGGTAAATCGTGCTCGAGCAATGGCCAGTTATGATTCACTCATATTAGCATTAGTGGTACCTTCCGCATCATGTAGGAAGATGGTGGGATTCTTCATAGATCATTGGAAATCTCTGTCACGTAAGATGGATATTCGAAGCTTTCTGCCATTCTCAATTCTTCCAAACCTCTACGTAAGGGATATTGAAGTAGGAGATGGGTACCTCTTGGTTGATCAAAATGCCCTAAGCTTGTGAAGCTTGTCCATTTAATCTCCCCCATTCTTCTTAGCTAATAGAGATTAGCCTGAATTCACTGGCTTAAAAGCATGTATCAAAGATTTAGTTATGAGCTATGTTGTAGTGGGAGGCTTAAAGCCCTTGGGTTCAACCGTAGTTGAAGTAGACGACATGAAAAATAGGGTTAGGTTGAATAAGATGACTAAGTTTGAGGGTAACACTAAAATTCCTAGCCTTGTCTTTGGCTTTTATAAAGGTTTTAGAGAGAGCCTTAGTTTCCTATTCAAGCTATGCTCAACTTCTTCCTCCAAATTTCCAAGTTAACATCTTTCTTAAATAGTGTGAGATCATCCTTTTCCTTTTTCCTTACTAGTAATAACTTTCCTATAATACCTTTTAATTTCCAAATTCAACTTTCTATTCTTTGCTATAGTATTTGAGGAAGCTTTTCTTACTTTCTTTCTACTTCCTTCCACTAGTGGGTAATCTAAAGTTTTCACCCAATGTTTATATTTGTGGATAGGTTTTAGAATTTATTTTATTTCCTTCTTTTAAAAAAAGAAAACCCTTTTTTATATTCTAAAACTTTATTAGAACCACTTTCATACCAAGTCTTTTACCCTTTATTGGCAAACATCCATGGACTATATTTGTACTTATCCTCTTTTTCACTTTTTCCTGCTCTTTGTTTTCTCTTTGGCATGCTCTTGCATTGTTCCTAGCTTCGCCGTAAGATCCTTTGAGGCTCTCTTTTCTATGCATAGCTCCACCTTGTGACCTACCATACCACACTCAAAGCAAAGCTTTTAAATCCCTTCATAAACTATGGCTTGCTTCCTTCCTTCCATAAATACAAACTTTTGCACAGAAGCTTTTCCAAATTAATTTTCACAAAATGACATGCAAATCTCCCACGTTCTTCACTCATCATGAGTTGTTGGAACTCTGTTTACAAATGGTTAGAAATCAACCCCCAAAGAACCAAGGTCTTCCATTTATCACTAAGACATGGTATTTATTTCAAGCAAAACTAACCGGGAAAACTTTCCCCAAATCAATGAGCTCGTAACCTCCTTTGAGGAAATGGTATCACACTGTCTTCCCGAAGACTTAAATAATCAAAGTCTTTTCCCAATTCTTCCTAACTCTCGGCTTTTCTTCTTTAGATAAGTGAACATGGATTTCCCCATCTTAATCAATCTCATCATCCTCTTCTAAGTCTATACCCATACCATCACCATGAGACTCAAGAAAAACATGCTCGCATTGGAAATTGGGTTGCACCAACATCTCCTCGAAAGACTTAGGTTTCTCTACATGATCATGATATTGAGTATATCCTATCTTATCTTGGTCTTTGATTTTCTTGACATTTCTAAGTAGTTCACTTTCTTCTTCTAAGGACAGAGCGTTGTGCACTTCAACTCTACTTTTTATATTATACATATTTAAGACTCAATGTAAAGATATGGTGGCATATCTTCATTCTTCAAATTAGAAGGAAGGGTTTTTGTTTTTCTTTTCTTTTTTTACATTTACTCATGTCACATCACACCGAGTGTTAAAAGCAAAACCTTTTTAATATTATTTTTTAGGTTCACAAGATTTAAGCTGAAGATTTTGTTTAACTTCAAATTCCTTACATTTTATACAACAGAATTACCAAAAAAAAAAATAAAAAATTATCTCAAACATATATCAAATATAGATATGCATCCAACAACAAAAGTATATTTTCAAAAAAAAAAAATATTTATAATTTAAACGCATCATATCCTTACTATGATGTACAAATATATCTGGGATATATATAAATTTTCAAACACTGGAAATTCGTGAAAAACAAAATAGGTACCAAAGCTTTATATAATATACAAAAGCAGCTGCACCTGGCTATCCCCCGACAATTATGCTAAAATGTACAATAAAGGATAACCTAACATTAGCAGTATAATAATTCATGATGACAACAAACTGGAAGTATTTGTTATTTCCCCCGATTGCAGGCACTCATGCATATGAAACAGAAATTGGAGTGAGGTTCAATGGCGAACTTTTTACTGGACAGTTCATAAAAAAAAACCTATCCAGAAATCAAATATTCATTCTTTAGTTGCATTGCCATTTTCTTTCACTCGATTCAGCTTCACAACTTCTTTATCGTCTGATTCCCACTTTTTTCATCGTTTTCATCTTTTTATTTTCTATATTTTCTCTAGCTCCCCTCTCTAATGCCTGTTTATACGTCACTTTCGAATTTAATACGTCTTTATACGTTGCTTTGACATTACTACTCCGGTTACTCGTCTCACCAACCTTGTTTTCTTCTTTAGTTTCTGGTTTTTGAAGCTTTTCATTGTCGTCGAGCCCAACACCAAGAGGTTCTATGGGGAACTTTGCTTTGTTTTGTTTAGTTTCCACTAGTGATTTTCCGTCATTGATGGCCTCCTTGTAATTAGCTTTGTTAACGACAAGCTTTTTCTTATCGCCATGCCCAATGTTAAGGCAGTTTGTAGGAAGCTTTACTTCGTTTTGCTCAGTTTCCGCCATTGATACGCGGCCATTAGTCACCTCATCATAAGCTGTGTCATTGACAAGCTTTTCATTGTCATCGTGCCCAATATTAAAGAATTCTACGGGAAGCTTTACTTCGTTATGCTCAGTTTCAACTATTAATATGTCGCCATTGATGACCTCATTGTAAGGTGTGTCAACGACAAGCTTTCTGTTACCATCATGCTCAATATTAAAGGATTCTGTGGGGAACTTCACTTTGTTTTGCTCAGTTTCCGCTACTGATATGCCATCATTGATGACTTCATTACAAGTCGTGTCAATGACGAAGTTCCCGTTATCATCATACCCCACATTAAGAGATTTACTGGCGAGCTTTGCTTCTTTTTTCTCAATTTCCGCTACTGATAGGCTGCCATTGATGACATCATTGTAAGTTGTGTCAAAGACAAGTTTTTGATTATCATCATGCCGAACATTAAGGGATTCTGTGGGGAGCTTTACTTCATTATGCTCAGCTTCAGTTACTAATACGTCGCCATTGATGATCTCATTGTAAGTCGTGTCAGTGACAAACTTTTTGTTATCGTCATGCCCAACATTAAGGGATTCTCTGGGGAGCTTCGCTACGTTTTGCTCCATTTCCACTATTGATACGCCGTCATTCATGACTTCATTATAAGCTGCGTTAATGTCAAACTTTCCATCATCATCCTGCCCAACATTGAAGGATTCTCTGGGGAGCTTTGCTTCATTTTGCTCAGTTTCCGCTACTGATATGCCGCCATTGATGACTTCATTATAAACTATGTCAATGTCAAACTTTCCATCATCATCATGCCCAACATTAAAGTATTCTCTGGAGAGCTTTGCTTCGTTTTGCTTAGTTTCCACTACTGATACGCCATTAATGACTTCATTATAAGTCGAGTAACTGACAAACTTTCCATCATCATGCCCAACATTAAAGGATTCTTTGGGGAGCTTTGCTTCGATATCCTCAGGTTCAGCTACTAATACGTCGCCATTGATGACCTCATTGTAAGTTGTGTCAACGACAAGCTTATTTTTATCGTAATGTCCAACATCAAGGGATTTTATGGAGGGCTTTACTTCGTTCGGCTTAGTTTCCGCTATTGATACGCCGCCATTGACCTCGTTATAAACTTTTCCGATGACAAGCTTTTCGTTATCATCATGCCTAACATTAACCGATTCTGTGGAGGGTTTTGCTTTGTTCCGGTCAGTTCGCGCTATTGATACATCACCGTTGACCTCATTGTAAGTTGTGTCAACGACAAGCTTTTTGTTATCGTCATGCCTAATGTTAGGGGATTCTGTGGGGAGCTTTGCTTCGTTATGCTCAGTTTCAGCTACTGGCACATTGCCATTGATGACCTCCTCGTAAGCTGTGTCGACTGCAATCTCTTTTTCCTTGGTGTTTCGTGAACCCCAACGAGTTAATATGGAAGTTAATAGCTTCAACCATGAGATTACAAGGCTTAATCCCCATTCCAGAAATGGAACTTGCTTGATGATCACTGGGAATTCGTCTAAAATGTCATCAAATTTTCCAGGGAGGGTTTCGATGGTTTGGACAATCTCATCGACCTTGTCGAAAACATGTTTGGATGGTGGGAAAACCCTTTCAACCACATTTTCGAGTGCTAAGATACAATCATCCACAAAGAAGAATATGGCTAACCAGAATTGTTGCAGACAAAGGAGAGTACAGGAAACCATATTTAAGCTTATTGTTAGAAGCCATTTCGCCATTAATCCCAAGGGTTCGCTCAAGGCTTGAGCTTTTACGTAAGCTTTGTGAGAGATATTAATGGCGGACACTCCCCAGGTGTAAAATGGACGTCGTCTGCAATTCATTCTACTGCTTGTTGAACCCTGGTCAAAGTTTGGAGCCTGCAGGCTTGGTTAGACAGCTTCATATATAATCGAATCAAAAGAAATATATATATATATATATATATAATATAGTACTTAAAGTACATATCTTTTAAATATAATCTATAATGAATACATATTTGTTTTTAAAAATCAATTACGAATTTAACGAACATGCTGAAATTAAATAAATTGGATTTGAGTGAAGAATAATACCTTTGAAGAGTTTCCTCCCCTGGAAAATTTAGTAATTAATTAAAAAAATATTTATTTATATAAAAACAAATCTCTGGGTTTATTTTATATATATATATATATATGTATTAAAAAAGTTTTAAGATAAAAAGGAATTCCTCCCCTAAACCTTAATTAACCAATCTCTAATTTATATATTAAAAAATTTAAAATCTGGTGATATCTCTTAATAGAAAATCTAAAACATGAAAAAAAAATTGATGTCTGTGTTTGGATTTTATTTTTTTTAGTATTACGCTAGTCGCGGTAACGAACGGCGGTTATAAAATTTAGCGGGAACAATAGTCAACGGTTATAAGCACTAACTAGTCCCCACCATTGATAGTTGTTACAACGTGGCCAAATGCTAAAAGGCCACGTTTCAAATTTCCTTTGCTCGTATAATTCGAGAAAATTAATATAAATATGGTTTTTTTTCAGGTATATAAAAATTAAATGATCGGTTCGAATTTGAATAATATAATTATTTAAAAAAAAAAAAAGTTTGGAATTGGAATTGGATTCACTAACATTGGCAATTGAGCCACGAACTTGAAAATATTCGGTTAAATTTGATGTTTTGGCTTTCAACTTTTCAAGCTCCGTCTCAAATTTTATTCATTGGTAAACTTTTTTTTTTCCTTTTTTTGGATGAAAAACACCTAAGTGTTCATCAATGGATTATGTTTTAGACATTTGTTGTTAATTTTGATTAGAAGAAAAAAAAAAAAAAAAAAAGACAGAGAGAAAAGAATGCCTAAACAGGAGATTTGGATTGGTAGCATTCCACCTCAGTTTTCGATTTAGTATTTATTTTTTCTTCAACTTTTTGCTTTCAAAAACTGCGATTTTATAAGTCTGTTTGGATACTTTGCTTGGTAAATTTGTTTTTAAGTTAGATCATATCATTTTCCTAAAATGGTGTGAATTGTCGGTGATGGGTTTACATTTTTTATTGCGATTGTAATAATATTGCCTTTTTCCGTCTTTTTCCTGGGTTTTTTCCCCTTTCAACTTGATGAACTTGTTGATATTGTTAGAGCTCCAAAACATTTGATGATGGGCTGGAATATATGCTTATTTGGAATCAAATTTAAGTTTATAAGATGGTTAAACGCAGGAATTCCAGGTGATGGGAGATGTTTGTTCCGCTCGGTAATTCTTGGCGCTTGGTTGAGGTCGGGGAAGCAATCTCCAACTGAGAGATCTCAAAAAGTTCTTGCAGATGAGCTTAGATCTAAAGTACATTACTTTTTCTCTTGTTCACCTCTTTCATATATAATTTTCACCATTAATCTAGCACCTCATTCCATTTCTGGGAAAATTTCCTAGATTCTTAAATAACAGGTTTTGTTGTTTTCTGTATTAGTAGATTGTGAATGTGGAATATGAATATCCATTTAACATATAAATACATATTCTTTATCATAATCTATATCCATGTTGGTCATTTAATTTACATGTAATTGATTTTTATAGGGTTTCAAACCTATGTTACTAATAATTGATTTCGATAAGTAAATAGGGTTAAATTCCTTTTGTTAACACATCAGTTCAAATCTTATTGAGTTAATTTTTTCTCCCCATTTTATAACTTGAATTTATAAAAATAATAACAATAATAAACCTAGCGTTTCACGATTAATCTAGTTAATTATATAAATGTGAATTTTAGATTTCTAGATTCTAAGATGTAGCTTTAGTTATTTTATATTAAGCTAATTACAATACCATATGAATATATGTTTTATATCGAGTACACTCAAGTTTTGTTTTGTCATATATGTTTTTGATGATCATATAAGTATATCTCATTACATCTCAAACGCATATATTTTTTAAAAGAAAGCGAAAAATCAGATTAACATTGACTTGTTTAAATCAAGATCATTCGGTTTTTGTGTCAGCTGAAATGACTTCTTTTATTTTATTTTAATTCATGGATGAACTCAGAAATTGTGTTGAGGTCAATTCTTCGTTTTTTTTTTTTTTTAAATAAAAAATAAAAAGAAGAAGAACCAAAAAAACCCCATCATTTTGTGCTGGTATTACTTTGATTTTCCTTTTCCCTTAGCAATAAAACATCACATGTTTTGACAGGTTGCAGATGAATTCATCAAGAGGCGGGCAGACACTGAATGGTAAGTCTTTGTTTAGTCTATTCATGGTATCATGGATCCATTCTAATTTGAAATGATTTATGTATTAAGATGAAAATTGCCCATATTTCTTATTGTTTTTTTCTCACTTTTCCTTTCAGCAAGCACATTAAAAATCATTTTATTTCCACTTTCTCACTCTTCTCTTTCCCTGCTTAATCGCTTAATCAGGAACACCCTTAGTACTATATCTTGAGAGATAAAGGTGGTCAAAGACCTTTGAATTCTGTAACACTAAACATTACAAGCATTTGATAGGTTCGTGGAGGGTGATTTCGATAACTATGTAGTGCAAATGCGGAAGCCTCATATTTGGGGAGGAGAGCCTGAGCTGCTCATGTGCTCACATGTGCTCAAGTGAGTTATCTAATTTTCATTTAGCTTTCTTGTTTCTCAAGGTGTGGTTGTGATTACATTTATATGTCACATATCAAAATTCATCAACAGGACCGCCATAACAGTTTACATGAAGGAGAAGAAATCTGCTAGTCTCAAAATTATATCAGAGTATGGGCAAGAGTATGGTAAGGAAAACCCCATCAGAGTCCTCTATCATGGTTATGGACATTATGATGTATTAAGAAGTCCAGTAAGTAGTGCCTCTTCTAAACAGTAAGATTCCTTATTTCCTTGTTTTTCACTAGTGTATATATATATATGTTCATTGCAAGTGCCATAAAATGTAATAAGGAGTATTTCTTTTGGTGAGTGCTTGATAAATATAAAAGATCTTACACCTGAAACTGATCACCAAAATTAGAAATATCTAGCAAACCCAATAATCACAATTATGACATGAACATCCAAGTTAATTTAGAAGGGACAAGTCATCATACCTGGTAATTTAGCTTTGCAACTGTTTAACCTTGTATGCTACTTTATCCTGCTGTAATTAATCAATAATATAGCTAAAATTCATATATCTGTCATGTTCATATAGTATCATAATTGTGCTTAAAATATTTTATATTTATATAAAATTTGAAACCTTAATAATTCATTTTATAAATAGATTTTAAGTATATTCATTTATTGTTTGTGTTATTTTCTTGTATCATAAATTGATTACCCATTTTACCATCATGAAATTATGGTGATTCTAACAGAACAACTCTTTTTGCTGGGTTTTAGCAGGTGGAAGAAAAGATGACCGAGGGTAAATGCAGAGTCAAACTTGTGCCTTAGGAACTCTACTGTAAATGCCTTTGTGATGATATATGTTTACAGGAAGTTTCCGCCGATGCATTCGAAATCATCTTGTGTAAAATCGACAGCAAAAGTGGTTTAGATTAATGAACCTAGACCCTCCAAAAAACTGGGATTTATTATTATTATTATTTTGTCTCTATAAGCTTGTAACTTAACCATGTCTCACCAATTTTACGTGTTGCGTTTATGGTTTTTCTCCTTACAACCTCTTACATAATGTTCTCAAGTATAAAGGGATGGGGTAATCAATTTCATTAAGGGTTTGAAATAAGGCTGTAATTAAATCGATCCAAGTTTGAACAATGAAAAGCTCAATCTCAACTTGATTTTTGAGACTCCAAACTCAGTTACACTTGGCCAAATACTATAATAGAAACTCAAGCTCAGCTCCAATTTTGGCTCAATTAAGCTCATTTTCATGCTCAAGTTTGAACTCCTTGTTTGATTTATATCACGATAGCTCAATAGTGTATTAAGATATTCGAAAGAGTTAAAGTAATGACCGAATTGAATTCAAGTTTTTTAATAGAACTCAAATAACTTTGCTAAGACAATAGTCGCATCTACCCCAAAAAAAAAAAAAAATTGAAATCCCAAAATTGGAAGGCAACTCCTATGCCAAATCAACCTGCACATTACCTTAAAAATTGTCTACGTTTTAGAATTTTAGAAATTGCCAAATCAAACTGCACATTCCATAAAAAGATCCTAACTTTCCTCCTCAAGTTATAATTTTAATCAACCAAGCTTTGTGCTCGATATGTAAAGCTCACCTATAGTGAGAATGATGAGAGAAGACTACCCTCCGAAACCAAGTCTTACAGTCAGCTTCACAAAAGGAAATCCTAAGACCCTTTATTTCCCTTCTTTGATAGCTTGAGAAAGGCTCCGTAATCATCATCAAGCATCAATTTTTTTCGTTTACCTCTTCCCCTGAAGTAGCATCTTGCTTTGAATCATCTGTCTTCGGATCCCTCCTGGAAAACAAAACAATGGAGGTCAGAAACTAACCATATCATAAAACAGACTGCATTTATGCTTCCTCTTGGCATTCAACCCACAGTCAACATCATCTCCAAAACAAAATCAACTACATAAAACAAGTTTTGATAAAGATAATATACTATTGTATAAAGTTGATCCATGCATACCAAGTGGCTAAATTTAAAAATATTTCAACTTCAGAATCTACACAAGACCAGGTTCAGAGAAAATACTTTAACTGAACTAATAAAGGCAGAGATAAGCTCAAAAAAGCCTAATTGTGACCTTATCTTCTAAACATGCAAATATCTTTTGCACTGGCAAAAAATGTACAACAGCATGCACTTAGAATAAAAAAAATAATACACTCTCAAAGGGCTTCCAGTTATATTAATCTATGTTACTTGGACTCTGATGTAAGTGACATAGGTGATTTCAATTTTTCTAAAAAGTTCCATATATTTGGAGTGCTTAGGGAAGATCATATCACTGCACTCCCCAGACCAATGTCCGGACATGCGTCAAGACATGGATGTAAGACACAGATGCTTCAAGAAAAAATGAAGAGCCGGAGCAGCATTATTTAGCTACTAACCAAATAAAAAAGGCAGAACAAAAACGTATTAAGTTTAAACAAAATATGGAAACTGGATAATTTAGTAAACATTATACCTAACATCTTAATTATCTAATATAAATCAACTGCATAAGCTCGTGTTCAAGAAAGCAGCAAAAGAAGAAAGTAGAGAGGAAGAATTATTACATGTTGTAAAGTTTCTTCATTGTTTGAATTATGCGTGTAGCATCACCACCAACAACTTCTACCTCCTGTTTGCCTTCTTTAAAGTATTGAACAGTTGGCTGTATCCAAAAAATGAAGATTTAGTGATGGAACAAAGAATCTGTTCATACAAAGAATGGAAAAGACTCTTGGAAACTTAATATGCCAAGCTAAAATTATCTTATTTTAACAATAAAATTGCAATGGCAGACATAACAAGCACTTAAAATCTAGTTTGGTAATTGAGATGTCCAAAATACTTCAAAAAGTTGACAAAATGAAACTTATAATTGACATTGACCACTGTTATACCAAAAATTATAATGCACATAGACATAATAACATATCAAGCATAACCAATTTAAATTACTAAAAACCCAAAACTAAGATTTCAATCTAAAACTAGATATAAAAATCATGCTTAACTGGTTTCTCATCATTCAAGAGAAGAGAGTAACAGCAAAAAATGTTTGCCACCATATATAAATGGTAGCAAATGCCTGGTTTGCAGTTCAAGTATTGAACAACCAATAGTAAAAAGAAATGTCATTTACCACAGCTGTAATATTTAGCTCTTTCAGTTTTCTTGCAAGGCCTTCCTGCAACATGTTGACAACATTAATTCCCGTATATAAAACATATTGTCAGAAAGTGTTTCTGAAATGCAAGAGTTAAAAGAGGCAAGAGTTTAGCTTCTATTTAAAATCAATAAAGCACAATAAAACTGTTACTCAGACTCAGATGAGTTTCGGACACATATATGTATGGCAGAGGTATGTTCATTTCTATCTAAGTTTTCCCAAGTATTTGGATTTTGGATGGTTCTTAAAGCATCATATCCTAGTACCCATGAATTAGTCTGAGGTAGCCATAGGCGTCCGAAACATGTACTTCATGAAACAAAAATAAGAAATGACTCGACATAGCAAGAAAATATTAAATCAATAAGAATGAATGCAATAATAAACATTTCAAAAACTTTCTCAGGTACAGTTTTGCAGAACTTACATGAGCAAATAAAATGACTTGAAAAGATAGTAATAACTTATTTCAAAGGAAGTTTAACAACAAACTCTACATCATATGCCCTTGTATTATCAAACATTTCAATCTCAAACACGAAATAGAATCATACTAAGTTTATTGCCTTTCCATAACAAATCCTTGTACAAATCATCATAAATGGATTCACTTTACCACCAAGAAGGCAATTCAAAATGAATGATTCATAAATAATACATACTGGACCCTTCAATGGAGGTATTTGCAATTCAAAACTTATGGAAGAAAAACCTAAATCTAGACCTGACAATACATTAAATTCTGGTTTAAAGTTCCTTTGTTAAAAATAAATACCACAACCAGTAAATTATGAAGGTAATAAATTCAATAAAAAAATCATTTAGACCTCATCGATATCCATCTTATAAACTGTTACTTCAGGAGTTCTCCGAGCCAACTCGTCCATGACAGGACCGATGAATCGGCCTACATATACATGGAACAGAACAAATATAGTGAAACACAGCCAGTGCCTTTGATATCAGAAACTCGAAAGAAGAAGTTAGAAAAACTTACATGGAGCACACCATGTAGCAGTGAAATAGAAAACAGCCGGCACAGATTCGTCTTTAGCTTTGCTAAGTGCAGCATCAAACTCTTCTTCTGACTTAACGGGGACAACATTCTCTGGAACTGAAATTAAAGAACCAAATTTATGTGTATTTAAAAAAAAAAAAAAACCTCTTCTTTTTCGATGTTCAAAGAAAAAAACTCTAACAAATAGAAAATGAAGAATAAAATTTACCCGGCACCGGTTCGGTTTCCATGAAGGATGGTTTGAAAAAATCAGGAGAAGAGCCCGAGAAGTATCGGGAGAGATTAAGGTTTTCAGGGGTCCAAACTGGAAATGGGGTTTTAGGGATTGAAGAATTTGTCTGGGGGGTTGACATTAAGTAACTCTGATTAAAAAGAATCCGAGAAGGAGAAGAAGAAGAAGAAACAGAGCGGACACTGAAAGCTCGACGGGTAAGAAATGGGCGGAGAATTGATTTCCCTCTCATTTTTGCCTTTCTCAGAATCTGGGTTACTTACTCTTCGGTTTGTAGGTTGTAAAACAATAGAAGTGCGGCTTCCAGCTTTAAAGGACTAAATTATGGGGCTTGGTTTCCGCCATTTTTGCAGCCCTACTTGTAGGGTGTAACTGAGTTGGGCTACCGAGTTACAAGGGCCTGGTTTAGGCTATTTCAAGGCCCATATATAATTTGAACAGTTTAAAATTGAGTTAATTGTAGTGAACATCCTTAAACTATAGACCAATTTTTAAATTGGTCCTTAAATTTCAAAACATAATAATTAGGGATAAATTTCAAAACTATACATGAACTTTGATCAAATGTGCAATTTGATACTTAAACTTTGATTCGGCGGAATTATACACATGAAACTTTGATTATGGTTCAAATGTATACATAAACATTTAATTTTAATTCAATTGTATACATTTAAATAAATAACTACTCATCAATTTATTTTTATATTGGATAAACATAATTATATGTGTATGTAATATGTAAACTTAAATTGGCACTACATCGATAATTTTATATATATAAAATTACTTCAAATTAAAATTAATAAATAAAATTTTACTTGTTTTATCCTTATTGATTAATTCTTCAAACTATTAGTATAGTTCCAAGCATGTTCTCCCATTGGCTTTTTTGTTAAATGTCTGCTGCTACCATACTTTTTTTTTTTCATTTTATTATTTTATTCTTTTTCATTTTTTAATAAATAAAATACATAAACATACAATAAGTTATATTATAATTAAAATTATTTTAATTACAATATTATTTATTTTTATTAATTTTATTTTATTTTCCATTTTTTTATATAAATAAATACAGAAAACATTTAATAATTTATATACTAATTTAAATTTGTGTTTTAATAAATAATTTATTCAAATATATTCAAATACATTAATTTTATAAAATTAGTTTTCATTTTTCATCTATTTCATTTTTCTTTTCCTTTTATGGATAAAATAATTGTGTAAAATAAATTATTTATGAAATATAATTTTTTTATTAACATTAATTAATTAAGAAATTTTTTAATTTTTATAATTAAATTGGTAAAAATATTACGCTAACTAATACAAAATATTACCTTTTGTATTTATTCATAAACAGATAAAATAAGAAAAAGGATAAGAAATAAAAGAAAAAGTAAATATATATTGGCTATTTTTATGAGTCAATAATTTTTTTTTACTTGCAATTTAAAGACGAAAAGGAAAAGAACAAAAGAATAGTTGAAACGAATAAAAATAAGAACAGAAGAAAAATATAGAAAAACAAATCAATGTTGTTTTAGGCTATATTTGATAAACTGAAAATATAAGTGTTTTAAAAAATAAATACTGAAAATTTAACTGTTTAATTTAAGCTATAAAATATGTTGGCATTTTATTTAAAAATAAAAATTAAATATAATTATATTATTTGATAAAAATAATAATTTTAAATAAAATAAAATAACTATTGAATTTATTCTCTATTAAATGGTAAATAATTCTCTATCCACTTGTAAAAAAAAATAAAAAAATCTATCTAGTAGTTTTCATCATGAATTCTTAAACATGTTTAATTTTATTAAGCCGCTTAATTTAATTTTTTTCAACACTGGAAGGATAAAACAATGATCTGTTTTGGTAATGCTAAAAGTGACATTCCATAAACCAATACTTCAGATTTACTTTATTTTTGTTTGATAATCGAAAATTTTAAGTGTTAAATTTAAATTACGAAATATGTTTAATATATTTTTTTAAAAAGGGTTAAATTTTAATTTGGCCCTTGAAATACACCTTGTCAAACAGTGTGGTACCTCAAGAGTTTTTTTTTTTTTAATCAATTCGATACATCTACTATTTTGTGGTCCAACGGTGTACATAATATAATTAAAATATTTTAAAAATGTAATTTTAAAATTTTCAAAGATAATTAAAAGTTAATGTTTGAAGAAATAAGATAAAATAAAAATAATTGAATTTTTTTTTACATTGAGTGATAAGTAGCTCTTTTACTTATAATTTTTTTATATTTTTCATTGAACAAAACTTTATCATGTTATGAAATAAAAAATAGATAGAGTGAAAGCAATATAAATAAGAGAGCAAAAGAGAACATATTTTGATTAATTAATAGGGATGTTTACAATGCTTCTCTAAAATCTATATTTATAGACATAAAAAGTATAAATGAAATAAAACTCTACTTCTAATGACTATTAGAGTCTTAAAGTACATCAAACTTATATTGATTTTGATGACATTTGCTTAATGATAAAATATTCATAACACTCTCTCTTAGATATCCATTAGTAGATAATGTGTATCGTTAAAACATTACTAAGATAAAAATCTTGTGGGAAAATTTTCTTAGTGAATGAAAAATAGTACACATATCTGTAACATGCATTAACATGTTGTCTCGTTAAGAATCTTACTAGGAAAACTCGATGGGATAAAACATCGATTAAGGAAAAAAGAATACAACGTGTATTTACTCCCCTCATGACAGCATCACATAATATCTCAAATTTTACATATTTAATCTTGAATGATAACTTTTCAAACAATCACTTGAAAAAATTTGCCAAAGTTTATATTATCATTCTCCTAGAATTCATGAGTGAGAAAGACTTTTAGGGAAATATACTTTGATCTCTTCAAGAGTTTCAACAATAATTATAGCAAACTTTGATCATGATCTTTCTATAAAAATACAATTATGTATTTTGGATCATTTTATAATCTTTCTTCAACTACTTTTCACTGAGTCGAATCTTTTCAATTCATATAAATGTTTACGTAAGCATAGTGAACAATTTCCCAAGAACTTTTATATGCTTCCAACATTCTAAATCCTTCAAGGATTTTAATATGAACTTCCATTATATAGTGATTCATATAAAGATTGTAACAACAATCATAAGACGCATGTCAAATCTTCCATGAATTGTCACACTATTAAGATATCTAAAAGTTATTAAATCCACCACAATAGAATATTATACCTTTTATAATGACAGTACTTAGCAAAAATTTTCATTTTTCTTATTTCGTTTTCGCAAAGCTACTCATTTGTACCCCCATTGGCTTTATACCTTTAGGCATTTGGACAACTCCCCCAAAAACCTCTTGAATTTAATTCTACTTGAATTGTATTTTTCCATTTTGACCAATCTATTCCATGTTTATATTTCTCGACAAATTTATTCAAGATCCATATTTTCTCTCATTATTTCAACATTGCAAAAACGTTGTCGACGACTTTTCATTTCCAAGGTTCCATATTTTCTCATATTGGCATAACTTATCGAAATTTATTTATTTTCATAAATTTTATATTCAAGTACCTAAATCGTTTTTGGAGTTTTGATAATTAGTTATGTCTTAAGCCTCTTTAGGAGCATCGCCTCCACTATATGACCATCTTGATTTCTTGTTCTCTTATGAGAATTTTCGTCTTTGGAACCAATCAATTTGTTATGCTTTAGGTATGCATTACTTTCATTTATTTTAACAAATTATCCTATATGGACTTTGATTCAAATAAAAACATTAGCTGATATATAACACTTGGTAATCCTCATCAGGTCAGTAAATGCATTTGGCAGTTAACTTACGATAAAGTGAATTATCCTTTCAAACTTCTAGTTCAAATTACTTTTTACGAGAATCTAGATAATGATAATTCATTCCAAGTAATTATTTTATTTATCTATTATTTCTCCCCCCTAATGTTGGGAAAGTCATCAAATCAAAATAGTAATAAACTCATATCATAATTGAATCTCCAATTTGTTCAAAACATCTAATAATACAATGAGATTCATAATTAATATATATTTCAATATTCTTTTAATATCCATCTTGTGCATTGTGGTGGAGCAACTTTGTAATAGCCCGATTTAGGGCCTAGTTAGAATAGTGGTCTTGGGACCACAAATTCGAAGTTAGAAAACTTATTTTATTACAATTACAAGGTTATAACATGATTATATTAGTTTATGGAAAATTTGGTGAGTTAATTTTGATGTTTGTGAGCCCGATTGCGAAAAAAGACTAAATCGCATAAAAGGCAAAAGTTACATTTTAGTACCCAAATGTGTTAAATAGCTAGAGAACTAAAATTTAGGGCTTTTAAAGGGAAATTATACCCTTTTTAATTGTGTTTTCCGGCCATGAGATGGATTTTAAACAAATAGTCAAAGTTTAGGTAAGTGATGTCATGATTTGGTGGTAAAATAATGCCTAAAAGCCTAGCTATTATTTCCTTATTCTCTATCTCTTCTCTCTACCGAAATTATCAGCAAATATGGAGGTTTGAAAGCTGAAAATTTGAAGCAACTTATCCCTCTCATAATGTAAGTGATCTTGATGATTTTCTTGATGATTTTTACATTTTTGGGACCCTTGAAGCATGAGCTTCCAAATGAGGGGTCTATTTTGCAAAATGATTAAGAGTTTAGAGTTTTTCCATGAATGGATTTATGATATTTTCTGAGTTTTTATTGAAGAATATGAGTCCTAGTTATGTTATAAATAACTTTTGTGAAAGGTGTTAGCATGAAAATACCTAAAGGGACTATTTTGCATAAGTTACAAAATAGATAATAAATGTGCAAAATAGTGGGAATTTGGAGTTTCTATAAGAGTCAAAGAGGTTTGGCTAGTCTTAATAAATAAAAAAATTCGATAAAAATTGATTTTTGGGTCGAGGGGCAAAATGGTCATTTTACAAAGGTCTAGGGGCAAAATGGTCATTTAGCCCAATTGTGAATTGTTGAGTGCCTAGGTTGCTAAAGTGACTTAATAAGTTCATTTTGTTATTATAGATCAAGAAATACTGAATCCGAGCTTAGACCGGGCGAAAGCCAAGCAAATCGACTAAATCGACTAAATCGACTAGTCGAGTACATTTTGTAAACTGAGGTAAGTTGTATGTAAATAATACAACTACATTGTTAATACATGTATTCGAATTGTTATTAATTTGATATAGTATGAGTTGATAGATTGTGAACTGAGAATGCATATTAATGATTGGGATAATAGAAAGATCCCGTTGGAACCCTAGGAAACAAACCGGATATTCATGCCATGACATTCGGGTTATTTGTGTGCCAGTGTAAGACATGTTTGGAACATGCATCGGCCACATTATGATAACCAGTGTAAGACCATGTCTGGGACATAGCATCAGCATTGAGACGAGTGTTAGTGTACGACATGTCTGGGACATGCATCGGCCTCGATGATGATAGCCAGTGTAAGACATGTCGGGACATGCATCGGCTAAGAGTTGTGCTAGTGTAAGACATGTCTGGGACATGCATCAGCACGTATATACGAGAGCTAGTATAAGACCATGCCTGAGACATGGCATCGGTAACTTACCCCATGTCTGAGGCTTATAGAATATCCGGTAGTACTCCGAAAGGTCCAACTTTAAAGGTTATGAAAGTGGTTTAATAAGGAAATTATAATAATGTTGTGAGTGGTACAGGTACCAAGTGGGTATGCATGAGTAGTGAGCTCAAATTAGAAAATGTGACTTCAATAGTCGATAATGATTAAGTCAAGTTTATACTTACCTTTGAACTATGAGTATGATGACTAATGGTAAAATTGTTGTTGTATATTTATTTATATGCAACTTACTAAGCTTTATGCTTACTCTCTTTCCTTTTCCTTTATTTTTAGTGCCGTTTATCTAGCTCAATGATCTCTTGAAGTTAGAGATATCGATCATACTATCAGCCATAATTCTCGATATAGTAGGATTTATATTTTTGATTATGACATGTATAGGACTAAACATTATTATTTTGTGTCTTTGAGAATTGGCCAAATGTGTTGGCTTGGAATTGATTCCACACTTCACATTAAGCCTTGAATGAGGATAACAATCATTTTGAGTATATAATAGATGCATCTTCATGGTTAAATGAATGTCTATCATGCTTGATTTGGTATTGGTTGGTATTGACATAAAAATAGGCATACTAGGGTGGCAATGAGACTTGGTAAATAGCCTCATATTGTCCATACGGGTAGACACACGAGCGTGTGTCTAGGCTATGTGTGACACACGGACAGCCCTATGGGGGTGTGAAAAGGCTGTGTGTTCCTTGCAATTAGAAATTTAAAGTTAGAATGCATAGTGATGGTCACACGGACAGAGACACGGTCGTGTGTCTCAGCCGTGTGGAGGGGCACGGCCTAGTACACGGGCGTGTACTATGGTCGCGTGATGTTGATGTCTGAAACAGAATACCCAAGTTTTTGCACACGGGCTGCGCCACGGGCGTGTCGTGGCCGTGTGAAAGGACACGGGCAAGGGACACATGCGTGTGTCCCGACCGTGTGAAGTCTGCACCTATTTTATGAAAAAAAATTGTGGAATTAAATTGGCCACACGGGTATGGGACACGGGCGTGTCCCTAGCACACGGGCGTGTCCCTAGCACACGGGCGTGTGCCCTATACCCACACGGGCGTGTAGAGCCTTAAAGCATGAATTTATCCAAGTTTTTCTTGAGCCCTCAGTTTGGTCTCGAACCACCTTGAATGTATGTTTTGGGCATCGTAAGCCCTATTAAAGGACAAATTGAATATGAAATGAAAAGTTTTAAATTGATCAAAATTTTATGGCCCGATTTCCTAAGATTGGTTGAGTTTAAGTTCGGTTGCACCTCAAACCCTGTTTCAGCGTTAGATACGGGCGATGGGTGTTACATTTAATGGTATCAGAGCTATAGTTTAGTCGGTTCTAGGACTAACCTAGCTAGAGTACGAGTCTAGCTATACATGCCATAAAAATATAATGATAGTTGTGAAGATTCTCTACGATTATAAATTATATTTTTTTCTTATATAGTAAATGGATCCTGATAGAACCACAGTGGATGACGTGGAAAGCAATGCGCCGGCTCTCGCAGAAGGGACTGCGCCAGTAGAGAGCGTGTGATATCCCGAATTAGGGCCTAAAAGGAATAGTGGTTTCAAAACCACAATTCTAAAGTAGAAAAATTTATTTTGATTAATTTTTATAATTTATTGAGTGATTAGATGCATGTGTTAGAATATCGATAGAAAATTTCATGAATTGCTTGTCTAATTTGCCTATTAGGACTTAATTGCAAAAGTTGATAAATATGAGTTTTAGATGTTAAAGGATTTAATTGAAGAGCATAATTGAAGTAGAGGTCCTTAAATGGTAATTATACCATTAGGTTTTCATGGACAAAAATGGACATACATAGGTAGAAATAACCAAAATTTTTAATGAAGGGTATTTTAGTCATTTGGTAATTAAAAGAATAAAAAAAGGAAAAAGATGGAAAAATATGTCCATCTTCTTCATTAGGATGAAATTTCAAGGGTTCTCCATAGCTAGGGTTGGTTTCAAGCTTCCAAGCTCCATAGTAAGTGATTCCAAGCCCCGTTTTTAATGTTCTTTACGTTTTTGGAGTCCCGGTAACTTGATTTAGCTTATCCTAGCAATAATTTAATCTAGGGTTTATATTTGGAAAAATAACCATAGGTGAAATGTGTTTATTTTGATGTTTTATGGTAGAATATGAAGCTTGAGATTGTGTTAAATAACTTTTGCTAAGTGATTTTTCGTAAAAACGACTAAAATGACGTAATCGGTAAAAATACCTAATGTTCATAAATACATGATAGAGTGTGAATTTTATGTTTCTATAGAAGGGAAAAATGATTAGCATGTCATAAAACATAAGAAAATAGGAAGAAGTTTAATTTCCGAGCTTTAGGGCAAAGTGTAAATATGCAAAAGTTTAGGGGGAAAATTGTAATTTTGCAAAAGTTAGAGTTAAGGAATATTTTGATGAATATGAGTATTAAATCAGCTAAATCTGTTATTTTAGATCAATAAAGATGTGGAATCGACATTGATCGGGGAAAAGAAAAGATTTCGAGTTAAATTACAACCTTTATACATTTTGTACCGAGGTAAGTTCATGAGTAAATAGGGTAACATAATTGTCGTTTTAAGCAATTTAATGTTGTTTATATGATATGATGCTTATTGTCATGAAATGTTATGTTTTGTGGTTATTGTTGAAAAATATGTAATTATGTGAATTACTTGATAAGTATGAACTACTATCGAAGTATTGATTTCGACATTTCGTGGAAGATGGCAAAGGAGTATGATCGAGGAAAATCCCATTTGAACATTAGGAATAGATTAGGATACAAGTGACATGTCACTAGGAAATTGAGATCCGAACTTGTTGAGTTGCGTTCTGAGTTCGTGAGAATTATGAGGCATCCGAGCTCGTTGAGTTGCGTTCCGAGTTCACTTATGGATGCAAGCATCCGAACTCATTGAGTTGTGTTTCGAGTTCATTATGGATGCAAACACCCGAGCTTGTTAAGTTGCGTTCCGAGTTCATTATGGGTGAAATTATGGTAGCTTGATTTCGTGTATCCGAATTATATTCCGATGTGTTCAACGGGTAAAGCTCTAGTGAAATGGAGAAATTCTCGAGATGAAAGTGACTAGTTGGTAAGTGTTGTGGAACGGGTACTTTGTACAGGTATGTACTTAACCCTCGGGTTGAGACTTCAATATAACAATAATATGGTAGGATCATGAATGAGAAATATGATATGAATGTTTTGGTGATATTATGTAAATGTGGATTTTGTATTATTGCATGGTTATGTTACTTGCTATTTACATGTGAACTTACTAAGCATTTATGCTTACTCCCTCCCTTCCTTTCCTTGTAGTTTTGACAAGCCGGATAGAGATCGGGACGGTCGGAGACACGTTCACCCTATCAACGAACCATCTCGGTATAGTGACTTGCATATTTTAGGAATATGGCATGTATAGCATTATGATCCTTTTGTGTATATAATCTTATTATATGGTGAATGAGTGATGTGGAAATGTTTGTTGATGATTAGCTATTGGAATGGCTAATCAAAATTTATATTTAATTTTATGTATGCTTAATGTATTACCTAATCCATGGAAAACCATAAAATGGTGAAATTGGCTATAAAATAGTGTCATATAGCAGCAGTGATGTGAATTTGAAAAATCACTAAAAATAGTAGAAATAAAATTAGATGATGAATAAAATATTTAATTGAAGCTTAATGAATATATTTTCATGTGGAAGAAACAAAATGGGTAAAAGATTTGTATTTTATGAGATATTTATGTTTTGGTGAAATAGGGTTAGAGCGATTTCTGGATCCCCTATTCTGACTTTATAAATTCATTATAAATTGTGTAAAAATAATTAGGACTCAAACTTTATATGTATTGATTCCTTATTGAGTCTATTTTTAATTGAAACAAACGGCATAGTCATTGGATTTCTGTACAGGAATAAATTTGATTTGTAGTGCACAGGGGTCAAAGTACCTGAACCCTAAAATAGGGGAGACTTTAACTAATAAATTGTACTAATTGGCCGAGCCAAAAATTCTATAAAAAAATTATTAAGTATATATATGAGTCTAGTTTCAAGAAAAATTTACAGAATTGGATTTTGAGTTTTGTAACTCGAGATATGATTTTTTTAGCGACTGTGACGCAGATGGATAGTTTACTACGAGAATTGTTTGAACTTGTTTAAATGCTAAAATAAGTTTAGTAATGTCTCATACTCGACTCTGGCGATGGTCTCGGGTAAGGGGGCGTTACATTTGATGGTATTAGAGCTACGGTTTAGTCGGTTCTCAGACTAACGTGGCGTATGTACGGTCTTGCTATACATGCTATATATATATTTGTGATAGTGTGACGACTCCTAACCTTTTTAAATGATTTTTTATAGTAAATGGATTCCGATTCTGCTGTGGCTGATGATGTAGAGAGCAATGCATCAACTCTTGCTGAAGGGATGGTGCCGACTGAAAGTCGACCTCCTACTGTTGGTCAAGGAGGAGGAGAAGGGGCACGAGAAGCCTTTCTTCAGATGATGAATGCATGGTACACCGAGTTCGTTCGTACAAACCCGAATGCTCAACCTCCCCCACCTCCCCCGATTCCTCAACCTGTACCTCCGATGCCTCAAGGTATGGATTTGATGAAATTTCATAGAACCCCAGTTGACAGAATTCGCAAGCAAGGGGCTGAAAAATTCAGGGCAAATGTTGATGATGATGCCGAGAAAGTAAAATTTTGGCTCGAGAATTCTATTCGGGTATTTGATGAATTGTCTTATACACCTGAAGAGTGCTTGAAATGTGCCATATCCTTGTTGAGAGATTCGACTTATTATTGGTGGAAGACATTGATTTCAGTGGTGCCGAAAGAGAAAGTGACTTGGGAATTCTTTCAAGAAGAATTTCGGAAGAAATACATCAGTGAAAAATTTGTTGATCAGAAGCGTAAAGAATTTCTCTAGTTGACACAAGGCGACATGACAGTTGCTGAGTATGAAAGGGAGTTCTTTCGATTGAGTAAATATGCTAGAGAATGTATTCCTTCAGAGGCTAAAATGTGCAGACGATTTGAAGACGGACTCAATGAAGATATTAAAGTATTTTTGGGAATTCTTAAGTTGAAAGAGTTCGTAGTACTTGTTGATCGGGCTTGCAAGGCTGAAGAACTAATGCCATAAAGGCACGTGAAGATGCTTCATCTCCCGATGTGATCATTGGTATTTTCTCTCTTTTTGGTGTTAATGTTATTGCTTTGATTGACCCCGGTTCTACTCATTCATATGTGTGCATGAAATTGGTGTCTAATATGAATATATCTATTGCGTCTACGAAATTTATGATTAAAGTGTCGAACCCGTTAGGAAAATGTGTTGTGGTTGATAAAGTATGCAAGAAATGTCCTTTGATGATTAGGGGTCATTATTTTCCGGCCGACTTGATGTTGTTGCCGTTTGATGAATTCGATGTCATTTTGGGTATGGACTGGTTAACATTGCATGATGCTATAATGAATTGTAGACAGAAAGTTATTGAATTGAAATATGAAAATGGTGAAATTTTGTGGGTTAAACTGGACGAATCAGAGGCATTGCCTAGTGTGATTACTTCGATGTCGGCTCAGAGATATTTGAAAAAGGGCTATGAAGCTTATTTGGCGTGTGTGTTGAATAGAAAAGAATCTGAGAAGAAAGTGGAATCTGTGCCGATTGTGTGTGAATTCGCGGATGTATTTCCAGAAGAGTTTCCAGGTTTGCCTCCTGTCAGAGAAGTAAAATTTGGTATTGAGTTGATATCGGGAACAACATCGATCTCAATTGCTTCGTATAGAATGGCACCAACAGAGTTGAAAGAATTGAAGTCACAGTTGCAAGAGTTGACTGACAAAGGCTTTGTGAGACCGAGTTTTTCGCCCTGGGGTGCTCCCGTATTATTTGTGAAAAAGAAAGATGGTTCTATGAGATTGTGTGTAGACTATCGGTAGTTGAATAAGGTGACAGTCAAGAATAAGTATCTGTTGCCTAGAATTGATGATTTATTCGACCAGTTGAAAGGAGCGACATGGTTCTCAAAGATTGACTTGAGGTCTGGGTACTACCAGTTGGGAGTAAAAGAGTCAGATATGCCTAAAACTGCTTTTAGAACAAGGTACGACCATTATGAATTTTTAGTTATGCCATTTGGTTTGACAAATGCTCCTGCTGTGTTTATGGATTTAATGAACCGCATATTTTGGCCATACTTGGACAAGTTTTTTGTAGTATTTATTGATGATATCTTGATCTATTCGAAGGATGAGACAGAGCATGCTGAGCACTTGAGAATAGTTTTGCAAACTTTGATAGATAAACAGTTATATGCCAAGTTTAGTAAAAGTGAGTTTTGGCTTCGAGAAGTCAGATTCTTGGGTCATATTATTTTGGGTGATGGTATACGGGTTGATCCTAGTAAAATTTCGACTATTGTTGATTGGAAATCGCCGAAGAATGTGACTGAGGTTAGAAGTTTCTTGGGTCTAGCTGGTTATTATCGACGATTTGTGAATGGATTTTCTATGATTGCTACTTCTATGACTAGATTGCTCCAAAAGGATGTTAAATTCGAGTGGACGGAAGAATGTCAACAGAGTTTTGAAAAATTGAAAAAGTTACTAACTGAAGCACCAGTGTTGGTACAACCCGAGTTAGGTAAAGAATTTGTGGTGTATAGTGATGCTTCTCTAAATGGCTTGGGATGTGTACTTATGCAAGAAGGAAAAATTATGGCTTATGCTTTGAGGCAGTTAAAACCTCACAAAAGGAATTATTCGACTTATGATTTGGAATTGGCTACTATAGTGTTTGCTTTGAAGATTTGGCGACATTATCTGTATGGTGAAAAGTGCCAAATATATACTGACCACAAAAGTCTCAAGTACTTGATGTCACAAAAAGACTTGAATTTGAGACAACGGAGATGGTTAGAATTATTGAAAGATTATGAGCTTGTGATTGACTATCATCCGGGGAAAGCAAATGTGGTTGACGATGCCTTGAGTAGAAAGTCGTTATTTGCTTTGAGAGCTATGAATACTCAGTTGACAATATCTGACAATGGTTCGATTCTAGCAGAGTTGAGAGCAAGACCAATGTTTTTACAAGAGATTTGTGAATCTCAGAAAAATGATCAAGATTTGCAAGCCAAGAGAAAGCAATGTGAGGCTGATACGGGATCAGATTTCAAAATCGGTTCTGATGGTTGCTTGATGTTTAAAGATCAGATTTGTGTACCGAAGAATGATAAGTTGATTCGAAAGATCTTGCACGAAGCACACAGTGGTTGTTTGTCAATGCATCCGGGCAATACAAAAATGTACAATGATTTGAAGAAAATGTATTGGTGGAACATAATGAAAAGAGATATTTCCGAGTTTGTATCGAAATGTCTAATTTGTCAACAAGTGAAAGCTGAACACCAAGTGCCTTCGAGTCTACTTCAGCCTATCATGATTCCCGAATGGAAGTGGGATCGAATTACCATGGACTTTGTGTCAAGATTGCCATTAACTCCGAAGAAGAAAGATGCCATCTGGGTAATAGTCGACAGATTGACTAAATCGGCTCATTTTATTTCGATACGTACTGATTATTCTCTTGATAAGTTAGCTGAATTGTATGTCAGTGAGATTGTTAGACTTCACGGAGTACCTTTGTTGATCATTTCAAATAGAGATCCGAGGTTTACCTCGCGATTTTGGCAAAAATTGCAAGAGGCATTAGGTACGAAGTTAAATTTCAGCACTGCTTTCCATCCACAGACTGATGGACAATCAGAGAGAGTAATTCAGATTCTTGAGGACATGCTCAGATGTTGTGTATTAGAATTTCAAGGTAGTTGAGAAAGGTACTTACCGCCGGTAGAATTTGCTTACAATAATAGTTATCAAACAAGTTTGAAAATGGCACCTTATGAAGCATTGTACGGTCGTAAGTGTCGGATGCCACTATATTGGGCCAAACTTAAAGAAAATAAAATCTACGAAGTTGATCTAATTAAGGAAACCAAAGAAAAGGTGAAAGTGATTCGAGATTGTTTGAAAGCTGCTTCGGACAGACAAAAATCCTACGCAGATTTGAAATGAAAAGAGATTGAGTTCCAAATTGGTGATAAAGTGTTTTTAAAAGTGTCTCCGTGGAAGAAAGTTCTCAGATTCGGTCGGAAAGGTAAATTGAGTCCACGTTTCATTGGACCATATGAGATAATTGAAGGAATTGGACCAGTAGCATATCGGTTAGCACTACCACCGGAATTAGAGAAGATTCATGATGTATTCCATGTATCTATTTTACGTTGGTATCGTTCGGATCCTTCACATGTAATTTCACCGACAAAAATTGAGCTACAACCAGATTTGACTTACAATGAAGAATCGATTAATATTTTAGCTCGAGAGGTCAAGCAATTAAGAAATAAAAGTATCACTCTCGTAAAAGTATTGTGGCAAAAACATGGAGTAGAAGAGGCTACATGGGAGCCCGAGGAAACTATGAGGAATCAATACCCACACCTGTTTACTGGTAAGATTTTCGAGGACGAAAATCCCTAAAGGGGAGAGAGTTGTGATACCCCGAATTAGGGCCTAAACGGAATAGTGGTTTTGAAACCACAATTCTGAAGTAGAAAAATTTATTCCGATTAATTTTTATAATTTATTGAGTGATTAGATGCATGTGTTAGAATATCGATAGAAAATTTCATGAATTGCATGTCTAATTTGCCTATTAGGACTTAATTGCAAAAGTTGATAAATATGAGTTTTAGATGTTAAAGGATTTAATTGAAGAGCATAATTGAAGTAGAGGTCCTTAAATGGTAATTATACCATTAGGTTTTCATGGACAAAAATGGACATACATAGGTAGAAATAACCAAAGTTTTTAATGAAGGGTATTTTAGTCATTTGGTAATTAAAAGAATAAAAAAGGAAAAAGATGGCAAAATATGTCCATCTTCTTCATTAGGACGAAATTTCAAGGGTTCTCCATAGTTAGGGTTTGTTTCAAGCTTCCAAGCTCCATACTAAGTGATTCCAAGCCCCGTTTTTAATGTTCTTTACGTTTTTGGAGTCCTGGTAACTTGATTTAGCTTATCCTAGCAATAATTTAACCTAGGGTTTATATTTGGAAAAATACCCATAGGTGAAATGTGTTTATTTTGATGTTTTATGGTAGAATATGAAGCTTGAGATTGTGTTAAACAACTTTTGCTAAGTGATTTTACGTAAAAATGACTAAAATGACGTAATTGGTAAAAATACCTAATGTTCATAAATATATGATAGAGTGTGAATTTGATGTTGCTATAGAAGGGAAAAATGATCAGCATGTCATAAAATATAAGAAAATAGGAAGAAGTTTAATTTTCGAGCTTTGGGCCAAAAATATAAATAGAATTAGATGATGAATAAAATATTTAATTGAAGCTTAATGAATATATTTTCATGTGGAAGAAACAAAATGGGTAAAAGAGTTGTATTTTATGAGATATTTACGTTTTGTTGAAATAGGGTCAGAGCGATTTCTAGATCCCCTATTCTGAATTTAGAAATTCACTATAAATTGTGTAAAAATAATTAGGACTCACAATTTATATTTATTGATTCCTTATTGAGTCTATTTTTAAGTAAAGCAAACGGCATAGTCATTGGATTTCTGTACAAGAATAAATTTGATTCTTAGTGCACAGGGGTCAGAGTAGCCAAACCCTGAAATAGGGGAGACTTTTACTAATAAACTGTACTAATTAGCCTAGCCAAAAATTCTATAAAAAAATTAGTAAGTAGATATATGAGTCTAGTTTCAGGGAAAATTTATAGAATTTGATTTTGAGTTTTTTTATCTCGAGATATGATTTTTTTTAGCGACTGTGATGCAGATGGATAGTTTACTACGAGAATTGTTTGAACTTGTTTAAATGCTAAAATAAGTTAAGTAATGTCTCATACTCAACTCCGGCGACGGTCTCGGGTAAGGGGGAGTTACAGAGCGAGCCCATGACTATGGGCCATGATGGAGGGGCTAGAGAAGCCTACCTCCGTATGATGGATGCTTGATATACGGAGTTTGTTCATGCGAACCCGAACACTCCACCTCCCCCACCTTCCCCGATTCCACAGTATGCCCCGATAGCTCCGCAAGGTGCGGATATGTTTAGAAAAGAGAAACCTCTGGTAGACAAGATTCGAAAATAAAGGGCCGAGGAATTCTGGGCTAGATTAGATGATGACCCGGAGAAGGCAGAGTTTTTGTTAGAAAATATCGTAAGGGTGTTTGATGAGTTATCATGTACACCTAAGGAGTGCGTGAAGTGTGCAACGCCACTTCTACTGGATTTGGCATATCAATGGTGGAATACTCTCATGTCCGTGGTACCGAGATAAAGAGTAACTTGGGAATTTTTCCAAGAAGAATTCAGAAAGAAGTACATTAGCCAGAGGTCCATGGACCAGAAAAGGAAAGAATTTTTAGAGTTGAAATAGGGTAATAAGACTGTGATAGAGTATGAACGTGAATTTGTGAAACTCAGCAAGTATGCGTGGGAATGTGTATCCTCTAAAGCTACAATGTGTAAGAGATTTTAGGATGGCCTCAATGAAGATATCTGAATGTTTGTGGGCATCCTAGAAATAAGAGAATTTATAGTGCTCGTCGAGAGAGCGTGCAAGGCAGAGGAGCTGGTAAAAGAGATGAGGAAAGAGGCTTTTGAGTCATGGGATTTGAAGAAAAGACAGATGGGGAAAGCACATCAGTCCTCATCTAAGATATCAAAAGAATTTACTAATCGATCGAATGCTTTGGTCAGCTATTCGAAGAGAAACAAGAATCAGCAGAATACGACATCTAGAGCCCAAACTACTTCGGTCGCTAGTGTTGGTAGTGCTCGACCAAATAGGCCAGAGTGTCCGCAATGTGGGAGACGTCACTTAGACGAATACCGAGTAGATGAGTGGGGCTGCTATAAGTGTGGGTCACTAGACCACTTTATTCGCGATTGCTCTGAGATGGAAGAGAAAGAGAAGAAGCAAGAAAAGAAGGCAAGTAGTTCTCCGTTGAGAGGTAGACCACAAAAGAACCCCGGGAGTGGGGCTAGTAGTAGGGGTACGACAAAAGATGTTACAGTGAGGTCCGAGGGTAGAGCGCCTACAAGGACTTATGCTATACGTGCCAGCGATGAGGCAGAGTCTCCTGATGTGATCATGGGTACTTTTTCTATCCATGATATATCTGTTGTTGCGTTAATTTATCCGAGGTCTACCTACTCCTATATTTGTATGGAATTGATTCCTCGAATGAACATGACAGTGGAGTCTACTGAATTTGTAATAAGAGTGTCAAATCCCTTGGGTAGATATGTGTTAGTAGACCAAGTGTGTCGAGATTGTCCTTTAATAGTTAGAGGTCATTATTTTCTGGCTAACTTAATGTTATTGCCATTCAATGAGTTTGATGTAATCCTCGGGATGGATTGGTTGACTGCCCATAGTGTTGTAGTGGACTGTGGAAAGAAGGAAATTAACCTGAAATGTGAAGGCGAGAATGTTCTTCGAGTTGGACCAAATGAATCAGATAAATTGCCCGTAATAGTATCATTTTTAACTGTTGAGAAATATTTGAGAAAATGATATGAGGCTTATTTAGCTTTTATGGTGAATACTCAAGAGTCAGAGTTAAAGATTGAATTAGTACCAGTAGTCTGCGAGTTCGCAGATATGTTCTCGGAAGAGTTACCCGAATTACCTCCAGTGAGGGAAGTAGAGTTTGAGATTAAATTAGTTCCTGAAACGGCACCCATCTCGATCGCCCTGTGTAGGATGGCTCCAATGGAGTTGAGAGAATTGAAAGCACAATTGCAAGAGCTAACAAACAAGGGTTTTGCAAGATCGAGCTATTCCCTGTAGGGTGTTTCGGTACTTTTTGTGAAGAAGAAAGATGGGTTGATGAGGCTATGCATCGACTATATACAACTCAACACAGTGACAGTGAAAAACAAGTATCCTTTACCAAGGATTGATGACTTTTTCGATCAGTTAAAGGGAGCCACAGTGTTTTCTAAGATCGACCTGGGGTCTGGCTACTATCAGCTAAGGGTTGAAGAGAAAGATGTACTGAAGATTGCATTTCGGACAAGATACGGGCATTATGAGTTCCTCGTCATGCCTTTTGGCTTGAGTAACGCTCCGACGATTTTTATGGATCTGATGAACCGTATTTTCAGGCCATATTTGGATAAGTTTTTCGTCGTCTTCATTGATGACATATTAATCTACTCGCATGATGAGGGTAAGCACGCCGAGCATCTGAGGGTTGTGTTGCAAACCTTGAGAGACCAACAATTATACGCCAAGTTCAGCAAGAGTGAATTTTGGCTTAAAGAGGTTGGGTTTTTAGAACATATTGTGTCGGGAGACAAAATTTGAGTTTATCCAAATAAGATCTCCGCTATTGTGGAATGGAAACCACCGAGGAATGTAACAGAGGTTCGAAGCTTTTTGGGTTTAGCCGGATACTATAGACGGTTTGTAAATGGATTTTCTATGATAGCTACCCCGATGACTAGACTGTTGCAAACAGACGTCAAGTTTGAATGGACGGAGAAATGCTAGCAAAGTTTTGAGAGATTAAAAGTTTCATTAACGGAAGCCCCAGTGTTACTGCAACTAGAATCGGGCAAGGAGTTTGTGATTTATAGCGACGCATCCTTAAATGGTTTAGGGTGTGTGCTCATGCAAGAAGGCAAGGTTATATAGCCTATGCCTCGAGACAACTAAAATCACATGAGAAAATTTATATGACCCATGATTTGAAGTTAGCGGCCGTAGTGTTCGCGCTGAAGATTTGGAGACATAATTTGTATGGGGAAAAATGTCGGGTATTCACCGACCATAAGAGCTTAAAGTACTTGATGAATCAAAAGGAATTAAATTTGGGGCAACGTCAATGGATTGAGCTGTTAAAGGATTATGAGTTAATTATCGACTACAATCCGAGAAAGGCGAATGTGGTCGTTGATGCCCTGAGTAGGAAGTCATTGTTTGCCTTGAGAGCCTTGAATACTCAGATGATTGTATCTAATAATGGTTCGATTTTAGCTGAGTTGAGGGATAGATCAACATTTCTTCAAGAGATCCGAGAAGCTCAGAGAAGTGATGAGAAATTGCAAGCCAAGAGAACTCAGTGTGAGTCAGAAATTGATTCGAATTTTTGTATCAGTACCGATGAGTGTATAATGTTCAAAGACAGGGTTTGTGTACCCAAGGACAAAGAGCTTATTCAGAAGATTCTGAGTGAGGCACATAGTGATTGTTTATCCATTCACCTGGGTAGTGCAAAAATGTACAACGACCTTAAGAAAATGTATTGGTGGTCGGGTATGAAAAGAGACATCTCAGAGTTTGTTTCTAAGTGCCTAGTATGTCAGCAAGTAAATGCTGAACATCAAGTACCTTCAGGTTTACTTCAACCTATTATGGTCCCCGAGTGGAAATGGGATCGTATCACTATGGACTTCGTGACCAGTTTGCCTGTAACCCCAAAAAAAAAGATGCAGTATGGGTTATTGTCGATAGATTAACTAAGTCGGCACATTTTGTACCAGTGCATACTGATTACTCCCTCGAGAAATTAGCCGACTTATATATTTCTGAGATTGTGAGGCTTCATGGAGTGCCATTGTCGATTGTGTCAGATAGAGATCCAAGGTTTACCTTAAGGTTTTGGAAAAAATTACAAGAGGCTTTGGGAACCAAGTTGAGTTTCAGCACGACATTTCATCTACAAATTGACGGACAGTCGGAAAGAGTGATACAGATCTTAGAGGACATGTTGAGATGTTGTGTTCTCGAACTTCAAGGAAGTTGGGAAAAACACTTGCCATTGGTTGAGTTCGCCTATAACAACAGCTATCAGTCGAGTCTGAAAATGGCGCCTTATGAGGCTTTATATGGGCGAAGGTGTCGAACGCCCTTATACTGGACTGAGTTGAGAGAGAATTAGATCCATGGGGTCAATTTGGTCAAAGAGGCTGAGAAGAAAGTTGAAGTAATTTGTGACTACTTGAGAGCCGCCTCAGATAGGCAAAAATCCTACGCAGATTTGAGACGGAAGGAAATTAAGTTTGAAGTCGGTGATCAAGTATTTTTGAAAGTTTCTCCGTGGAGAAAAGTCCTTAGGTTTGGTAAAAAGGGCAAGTTGAGTCCCTGGTTCATAGGACCTTACGAGATTATCGAGAGGGTAGGGCCTGTTGCCTACCGATTGGACTTGCCACTAGAGTTAGAAAAGATTCACGATGTGTTTCATGTGTCCATGTTACGCTGGTGCAGATCAGACCCTTCGCATGTAATTGCTCCAACTAAAGTTGAGATTCTTCCAGATATGACTTATGGTGAGGAGCCGGTCAATATTTTGGCTTGAGAAGTCAAAAAATTTAGAAATAAGAATATATCACTTGTGAAGGTTTTGTGGCATAGACATGGGGTCAAGGAAGCCACATGGGAACCCAAGGAGTCTATGAGAGAGCAGTATCCGAACTTATTCATCGGTAAGATTTTCGAGGACAAATATCCCTAAAGGGGAGAGAAATGTAACAGCCCGATTTAGGGTCTAGTCAGAACAGTGGTCTTGGGACCACAAATTCGAAGTTAGAAAAATTATTTTATTACAATTACGAGGTTATAACATGATTATATTAGTGTATGGAAAATTTGGTGAGTTAATTTTGATGTTTGTAAGCCTGATTGCGAAAAAAGACTAAATCGCATAAAAAAAGTTGCATTTTAGTACCCAAATGTGTTAAATAGCTAGAGAACTAAAATTTAGGGCTTTTAAAGGGAAATTATACCCTTTTTAATTGTGTTGGCCGGCCATGAGATGGATTTTAAAAAAATAGTCAAAGTTTAGGTAAGTGATGTCATGATTTGGTGGTAAAATAATGCCTAAAAGCCTAGCTATTATTTCCTTCTTCTCCATCTCTTCTCTCCACTGAAATTATCAGCAAATATGGAGGTTTGAAAGCTGAAAATTTGTAGCAACTTATCCCTCTCATAATGTAAGTGATCTTGATGATTTTCTTGATGATTTTTACATTTTTTGGGACCCTTGAAGCATAAGCTTCCAAATGAGGGGTCTATTTTGCAAAATGATTAAGAGTTCAGAGTTTTTCAATGAATGGATTTATGACAGTTGCTGAGTTTTTATCGAAGAATATGAGTCCTAGTTGTGTTATAAACAACTTTTGTGAAAGGTGTTAGCATGAAAAAACCTGAAGGGACTATTTTGCATAAGTTGCAAAATAGATAATAAATGTGCGAAATAGTGGGAATTTGGAGTTACTATAAGAGTCATAGAGGTTCGGCTAGTCTTAAGAAATAAAGAAAGTAAAAAAAATTGATTTTCGGGCTGAGGGGCAAAATGGTCATTTTACAAAAGTCTAGGGGCAAAATGGTCATTTAACCCAATTGTGAATTGTTGAGTGCCTAGGTTGATAAAGTGGCTTAATAAGTGCATTTTTTATTATAGATCAAGAAATACTGAATCCGAGCCTAGACCGGGGGAAAGCCAAGCAAATCGACTAAATCGACTAGTCGAGTACATTTTGTAAACCGAGGTAAGTTGTATGTAAATAATACAACTACATTGTTAATGCATGTATTCGAATTGTTTTTAATTTGATATAGTATGAGTTGCTAGATTGTGAACTGAGAATGCATATTAATGATTGGGATAATAGAAAGATCCTGTTGGAACTCTAGGAAACAAACCGGATATTCATGCCATGACATTCGGGTTATTTGTGTGCCAGTGTAAGACATGTCTGGAACATGCATCGGCTACATGATGATAGCCAGTGTAAGACCATGTATGGGACATGCATCAGCCT
The DNA here is from genome assembly GCA_025698465.1 of Gossypium longicalyx. NCBI lineage: Eukaryota > Viridiplantae > Streptophyta > Magnoliopsida > Malvales > Malvaceae > Gossypium > Gossypium longicalyx. The sequence goes on from CM046997.1 coordinate 92,323,252, forward strand.
CGATAATGATAGCCAGTGTAAGACATGTCTGGGACATGCATCGACTAAGAGTTGGGCTAGTGTAAGACATGTCTAGGACATGCATCAGCACGTATATACGAGAGCTAGTATAATACCATGTTTGGAACATGGCATCGGTAACTTACCCCACGTCTGAGGCTTATAAAATATCCGGTAGTATTCCAAAAGGTCCAACTTTAAAGGTTATGAAAGTGGTTTAATAAGGAAATTATAATAATGTTGTGAGTGGTACAGGTGCCAAGTGGGTATGCATGAGTAGTGAGCTCAAATTAGAAAATGTGACTTGAGTAGTCGATAATGATTAAGTCAAGTTTATGCTTACCTTTGAACTATGGTTATGATGACTAATGGTGAAATTGTTGTTGTATATTTATTTATATGCAACGTACTAAGCTTTATGCTTACTCTTTTTCCTTTTCTTTTACTTTCAGTGCCGCTTATCTAGCTTAAGGATCCCTTAAAGTCAGAGATATTGATCACACTATCAGCCGTAATTCTCAGTATAGTAGGATTTATTTTTGATTATGGCATGTACAGGACTAGACATTATTATTTTGTGTCTTTGAGAATTATCCAAATGTGTTGGCTTGGAATTGATTCCACACTTCACATTAAGCCTTGAATGAGGATAACAATCATTTTGAGTCTATAATAGATGGATCTTCACGGTTAAATGAATGTCTATCATGCTTGATTTGGTATTGGTTGGTATTTACATGAAAATAGGCATACTAGGGTGGCAATGAGACTTGATAAATAGCCTCATATTGTCCACATGGGTAGACACACGGGCGTGTGTGTAGGCCGTGTGTGACACACGGACATCCCCATGGGCGTGTGAGAAGGTCGTGTGTCCCTTGCACTTAGAAATTTAAAGTCAGAATGCATGGTGATGGTCACACGGCCGTGTGTCACAGCCGTATGGAGGGGCACGGCCTAGTACACGGGTGTGTACCATGGTCGTGTGATGCTGACGTCAAAAACAGAATACCAGGTTTTTGCACACGGGCTGCGCCACGGGCGTGTCGTGGCCGTGTGAAAGGACAGGGCAAGGGACACAGGCGTGTGTCCCGACCGTGTGAAGTCTGCACCTTTTTTATGAAAAAAATTGTAGAATTAAATTGGCCACACAGGTGTGGGACACGGGCATGTCCCTAGCACACTAACGTGTGCCCTATACCCACACGGGCGTGTGGAGCCTTAAAGCATGAATTTCTCCAAGTTTTTTTTGAGCCCTCGGTTTGGTCCCGAACCACCTTGAATGTATGTTTTGGGCCCCGTAAGCCCTTTTAAAGGAAAAATTGAATATGAAATGAAAATTTTTAAAATGATCAAAATTTTATGGACCGATTTCCTAAGATTGGTTGAGTTTAAGTTCGGTAGCACCTCAAACCCTGTTCCGGCGTTGGATACGAGCGAGGGGTGTTACAAACTTAAACATATATCGCACATTCAACTATTCTAAAATGGATTGTATTTGACTCCTGACCAAAAGCCAATTATAATTGGGAGTGCTTATCACAATTTATTGGCATGATGCATACAAGTGTTGATTCATATAAAATATTATATCTTTATATACAAAAGAAATTATTCTAAAAAATAATTGTTTAACTACTAACTGGAGACATTTAATCATTAATTCTACTAAACCATTTCATACATATAAACAATAGTCTTTTGCGATAGTTACTTGCACCGACAATCTAGGTTACAGTTGTCTTTAAAACCCTAAGTAATAAACTCACCAACATTAGTAAGACTTGTCTCAGTTGCATAATTTAAAACTTTTGTTTTTGCACTAATCATTAAATAAGTAATCTTGTTAACTACAGGTTGCACGTTGATAGCTCACATGTGATTATCTTGTAGATGCATATACTAAAATAATATCATAAAAATTCAACTTTCTGAATAAATGGGCCATATTACTTTAAAAAATGTAAGAGATTCAATCTCAACTTTTGCTAGTGAAGTTCTAACTTTTTCCTTTGAGAACAAGCAGTACTTGAAAAATCTTTAATATGGAGAATCTTCAGGTTCTTTAATAATTATACATATAAATTCTCATTTGTTGCATCATTATTGATCGAAATGGTCTAACCAATCATACCAACTAATTAATACATTTGGATTAGTAAACTTTACGTTTACCATCTCATGTGATTCAATTATACTAATATAAACTTCTTATTTACCAGTATATGTGATTTAACAATACTAATACATGTATAGTATAACTAAATTAGTTTTTTAGTACAAAATTCTTACCAAATATAATATATTTAATATATAGAAATTAATCATCACCTCATCCATAGTCTCAATGTGATATCTGTTCTTTGAGATAACTAGAAGATAATGCATTAATGATCACTTTGTTTCTTTGAATAATAATGTATTAGCTCTTTTGGAGCCTTGAATCATGTACTATGAAAGATTTAACATGTTTGACTATCACATTAAATATAGGGTAACAACATGTTAGCTCTTTTTGAGCCTTCAATTATTTTTTACCACAAAGAATTGGTTCGTTCATTACAAAGCAAGAAAAAAAAGCTTATTATCTTTAAGAATAGTATGCATTGTTGTATTGTCTATGCATATGTTCCTTTACTTTAAGAAATATTAATTAAATAATAAAATTTTCAGGTGTACAACAAGTACATAAATAATGAATTTTCATAAATTGTCTCCCTTCTTTGAAAGGGTATATTGACAACTCTTGTTGTTCTATTATTTATCTCTATATACTCCTTAATGGGTTCTCTTGAAAATTCTTGTTCTTCTCTTATTTATCTTCATTTTCCATTTTTAGTAGTGAGAAGAATTAATTAATAACTTTTTTTACGATTATTATATAGCCACTTACTCATCCATGTCAAATATTATGTGTTTATATATTGCTACGTTCGCTTTAGGAAATGAAGCAAACCTAATACAATGGGCTTTAAGGTTTTTCTTTTAATAGCTTGTTATTTATTGAACCACAAGTAACAATTATATTAATACACAATGGTATTGCTGTTGTAGAAGCACATTTAGAGTATGAAAAGTTACATAATTTAAAAAAAAAAAGTTCTCATCGGTAATATTTTCCACTTAATTTTTATTGAGAACTCATCCTAAATATTGTAGAGTTATTCACTCACAATTTTAAAATTTTGCAACTTGAGGTGCATCAAATCATAAGGAGCAGTAGGTAAATTTATCATATTCTGGTTGTCATATATTTCTCTTAAAATTATACACATTTCAAGTGGATATTACATAGTCAAATATTTCAATTAAATATTCTGCTATCAACTCTTCATGGGATAATGGTTAAAAAAAAATCATGGCAGATGATCACAGTCAATTCAATTTCTCATAAGAAATTTAATAATTATCATTCTAACATGCATATCAAATCATTAATGGACCATGCATGGTGGAATTCATTAACCGAATCTTTCTCAAATCAAATATAATCTTTTCCCCATTCACAATTTCAATATGAGATCTATTATAGTGAATATCTTTTAAAACTAATGCATTAACCATCACAAATTTTGATACTTCAAATATTGATATATTAGCTCTTTCGGAGTTTCAACTAATTTTGTATTACCAAATATTGCAATAATATTGATTTGTTTCAGTACTAAATAAGATAAATACTTCTTACCTATAAGGACAATATTTATTGTTACAAAATATTTGGGCATACAACAGATATGTGATCAATGTTATTTCATATCACATTGATAACTTTGAAGGGTTATCTTGAGAACTCTCATTATTCTCTTTGAAAGTATTTCATCTAAGAGAAACTTATTTCTCTTTTAATCCGAGTGCCATTAATTCCATCAATAGCAAAAAATCATCAAGTATGAAATCCACTTAAAAATAAATAGAAATGGTGAAAAGCCATTTTTATTTAAATGGTCAAATGCCATTTTTTAATAGCATAATGACATTCTAAACTTTTGCAATGCCACATGGCCATTTTTGTTTTTCTTTTCTTTTAATTTGTTGAAGCATTTGTTTTATAGGAAGAAAACTCTCTTTATATATATATAAACTACCATTTAAGGGGTAATTGCTTTATAACAACTTTATGGGTTTAGGTTCTACTCCATTATGTGTAACACCCTTTACCCGTATCCGACATCGGAACAGGATACGAGGCATTACCAGACTTAAACACAAGCGATCATACAAAACCGAGATGTAAATTTCTATCCAAATTTAAAACTTTTCATACTCATTCATATCGTCCCTAAAACGAACCTACGAGTCCCAAAACATACAATGGACGTGGTTCGGGACTAAACCGAGAACTTTAGAAAATTTTACAACACTTAGAAAAATTTTCATGTTTTAAGGGCCACACGCCTGCGTGGCTTGGGACACGACCGTGTGGCCACACACGCTCGTGTCCCTAACCCATGTAACTCTTTGTTTGTCATCCAAGAGTAATTTGAAGTCACACGGCCAAGGCACACGCCCGTGTACTTAGGCCGTGTGGTCGATTTAATTTTCATAATTTTTCATAAAATAGGTGCAAACTTCACACGACCAGGGCACACGTTCGTGTTCGAGGCCGTGCTGTCCACACGGCTTAGACACGCGCCCGAGTCTCTGCCCGTGTGCTCAATACTGAGCAATCTATTTTGTAACAATTAAGGTACAGAGGACACACGGTCGGCTCACACGCCCATGGGGTTGACCTTGTGTCACACACGGCCGTGTGTCTACCCGTGTGGACAAAAACAAGGCTATTTACCAAGCCATTTTGTCACCCTTTTTATGCCCACGCCTACACAACAAAACATAGCACCAATCCAAGCAAATACATTCAACCAAATTAGCCATAATCAAGACATCCACACATCATTCACATGCTACCATTTATCACATACAAACATCACATACTTATCAACTCAAACCATGCAAATTCCCACATCCATGAAAAACATCATCACATGCATTTATGCTTAAAAAATATTAGCCAATTTCAATGGCTATTTACAAAATGAATTATCAACCAATATAAGCCAACACATTTGGCCAAATAAAATATAACACATCAAAAAATGACCAAGTCCCTATACATGCCGTAACTCAAAATGTCAAATTCATCGGTACCCAAAATGACTGGTTGATAGTGTGAGCAGATCTCTGACAGTCTCTGATCCCCGAGTTAGCTTGGTGACACTATAAGACAAGGGAAAAGAAAGGGGAGTAAGCTATAAAGCTTAGTAAGTTCCTATGTAAATAATAAGCATCATAAACACACATTTAACATACAATTAACATAATGTAAATTAACATAAATGTTACTACAAATCTTATAGTCAAACTTACTCAATCACAACCTTACCGAGGTTTCATCACATATCGAGCTCATTACGTATGAGTTTTACATACATACCTAAGTCATCTTAAATTGGATTTGCACACAATTCATCTTTGACATACTCGTTAGATTACCCATTGAACCACTTGGAATACTAAAGGATACTTGGGAAATCACACACACACAGAGTACCATACCAATGCCATATCCCAGATATGGTCATGGGATCTCATATCGATGCTAATAGCCCAGCTATGGTCTTACAAAAAGTCTTATATCGATGCCATATCTCAGATATGGTCTTACACGAAATCTCAAATAACCCTAATGTCATGACATTTGTATCCTATCTATTCTTAAGGTTCAACCGGGATTTTTCATTTGTCGAAAATTCATCGAATTACATCCAAAGAGTCAATCATAATTCATATAATATTAAAGCATTTAAAACATAAATAAAATAATGCATTATTTACATAGGAACTTACCTCGGTGCAAAAATAATAGAAATAAGACCTAATCGTCAAACACCTTGTTTTTCCCTCGATCTAGGTTCGAACCTCGTTTCTTTTGATCTATAGTAGCAAATTTAGCTCATTTATTATTCACATTATTCAATTCAGTCCAAAAATTATATTATGGAAAAATTACATTTTGCCCCTAAACTTTGACACTTTTACATTTTGGTCCCTAGGCTCGTAAAATGAAATCTATTCGATTTCTTCAAGACCCAAGCCTAGCTAAACCTCTTTCACGCTTATAAAAGTCCACATTTTTCATTTAATCACACTTTTGCACACATTTTATAACCTTTTTACAAATTGGTCCTTTTGACATTTTCATCAAAAATCACCTAGCAAAAGTTGTTTATCATACACCAAACACACATTTTCTTCCATTAGACATAAAAATACATACATATATAACATGGTTCAAACCCTAGAACTTAATCGTTTCTCAAATTAGTGGTAGAAATAGGTAGATCGAGTGATAACGACTTAAAAAATGTAAAGAGCATTAAGAAAGGGGGCAAGAACGGACTTACAATCGAGCTTGAAAGTTGGAAAAACCCTAGCTATGTCTTCCTTCTAATTTTTTGCACAAGGGGGAGAAGATGGAAAAGGTTTTTGGCTTGATTTTTGCCTTTTAATTCATTTAATTACTAAATGACCAAAATGCCCTTTTCTTAAAACACTAAAATTCTCTTACCTTATGTCTATTTTTGTCCAAATTAAAGTAAAATGGTCTGATTACCATCTAAGGACTTTCAATTTAAAATTTCATAGCAATTTGACTCCTCTAGCATGGAGAACTCAGCTTTTGCACTTTTTATAATTTAGTCCTTTTTGCTAAATTGAGTGCTCAAACGCCAAAATTTTTGAACGAAATTTTCACGAAATAAAACTATAGACCATAAAATACAATAAAAAAAGTTTTACTATGTCAGATTCATGGTCCCAAAACCACTGTTCTAACTAGGCCTAAAATCGGGCTGTTACATTATGGGCAAATCAAATCTGACTCGATCATATATTTCCAACAAAATATAATCTCAAAAAGAAAATTGTAAGAAAATTAGAAACACACCAAGTATGAATTTGATTAATATATTACTCATACGATGTAAAAGTATATATGAAAAATTGATGTGACTGAATGGTTGAAGCCCTATAGCTATCTAAAATTTGTTTAGTCAAGAACCATAAAATGTTGACATCAAACTTTCACCATCCTCAAAAATATAGAAATAAAATAAATTAATAAAAAAATCATAATTAATCATGAATTAAATAATTAAAAAATTAATCAAATATAAAGCATTAAATAAAAGAAACTTCCTAAAATTTTTTGCATATTATCGTCTATGATCTTGAAGAATAAATCTGATCTTCAATCCTCAATTAAATAAATACAATTAGATACAAAGAACATGTTTTTATAAATTTTGTGGCACATATAGCTCAAAGGTTGGAGTAGTTAAGTGGTTTGAATGCAATGATACCTTTTAGGGGGCACATGATTGATTCTTGCTTTTGATAATGCCTTCGTTTTTTCTCTCTGACAGGATGAATTTTATAATTTTCTTGATAGACCTAAAAAGTATAAACGAAATAAAACTCTATTACTTATCTTAATCTTGATGGACATCCACTTAATAATAAAATATGCATAACATATTATTTTTTTTTATAGAATATCAAACATGATTGAAAAAAATAAATCAACTCTCAGGATGAATTTTATTATTTTCTTATTAGACCTAAGAAGTATAAATGAAATAAAAACTCTAATTTTAATAACTATAAGGGTATTAAAGTATATCAAATTTATTTGATCTTGATCAACATTCACTTAATAATAAAATATTTATAATATATTATTTGTTTTCTTTTAAATATCAACATAATTAAAATAAATAAATCACTCAAAATAAATGGAGCTTGTAATCAACTTTTTTTTTCTAAAACAATCAACTATTTAATTACAACTATTTTATAATTTGAGTACTAAATAAAACTTTCATTAAATTATTACATTAACCACCGAATAATGTGTGAGGGTACAAGTTTAAAGTTTGAAATATGTTTTTTGACAATCCATATTAATTTCAGTCCAAATTATTATTTAAATAGTAAATATATTTTAAGAAAAAGTAATTAGGAAATTAAATAAATTTGATTATATTAATTGTTTAACATTTTAGTATATTTTAACTAGTGAAAGTATAACACCCCATATCCGATTCAATCGCTAGATCCGAGCTGTAAGGTGTCACATTCATTGCCGAAACAACTACAATCAAATTATGTTTAATTTATATTATTAATGATTAAATTTCAACTAATACATTCATATAATACGATATAAAGTTGTTTCCGAATTTTACCCTAGCTTACAAAAATTCTAAAGTTAACCCAAGGTTGAATAAGAACCAAATTGTAAAGTGTTTAAAATACAAGATTGACGTTGCAACATTGGGGATGTAATATCCCTTACCCAACCTATTAAGAGATACAAATAAAGAATGTCACATTAAAATTTTCAGTTACAATCTCTAACTATTGCTTTTCTCTTGATGCTATCGAGACTTCATATAATATCAAATCCCTTTCTAAAAATTCTATATTATTAAAATTTTAATTAAAGAATCCTAAATTCTTTTCCCAAATTATTTTAAAGTGAATTTATGATTTAAAAAAATGTATTAGTACCTCATGCAAAGTATTGGAATAAGGTTACTTGTAACCACTCAAAGTTTGTATACGGGATTTGTCAAATATTGTCATATAATTTAGCATTTACTTTAGTGGTTAAAGGTGTGGAGTGTGTATGGTGGGTTGCGGGTTTGAGTCCCTTTGTGAGTGGTATGATAATAAGTTTTTAGTTGTGTGTTGTTTAAGTGGTTGAGTTTGGAGTAAATTCAAATGCTTTTAAAAAAAACTTTTTTTTTTTATTTTTTTATTTCCCCCAAAATTTTTCTTCTCCTCAATTTCACGTTTTTTTTTCTTTCAACTTCTACTCTTTCTTCTTTTGGTTCACTTGCTTGTCTTTGCTATTGTTCCTCATGCGGGTTATTGTGGTTGTATACAAGTGGATTGATATGTGGTGATGTTTTCCCTTTTTCGATTTGGGGAATTTCTTTTCGGTAAGTATAGTTTCTGTGAAACAAATATTGGTTAATCATTGTAATTGGTTGATTTGTTTAGGAGAAGTGCAAGAATCGTTTAATTCTTCGGCAAGTTAGGATTTGGGAAGCGTTGTTCATTCAAAGGTGAGCAATCCTGTGAATTTGGAACTGTTATTTTTGGTGTTGTTGGTAAGGGTTCGAGTGGTATCTTTGTTAGGAAAATCGAGAATTTTCTCCTATGAATCATTTGTTTTGTTACTGATTTAGTGTTCTAATTGGTGCTTTTAGGTTTTGGTTATCTCGTGGGAGCTCTTGTATCGAATCTAGACCAAGTGTGTAACGAGAAACCCGAAAAACAACAAACGACAAAAGTCAAAATTGGGCACTGTCATTGCCACACGGCCGTGTGACAGATCGTGTGCTGGGCCATGTGTGACACACGGTCTAGGCTATTTTGTGCCATGTGGGTCACATGGGCTAGGTAATTTGGGTCCTGTGGGCCCAAAACTCAGGATTTTTCTCTAGGGCCATATACGTCGTCTTGATCAATTATGAGCCTTCCATGGGGTCAGTATGTGATTAAATACACTATGAAACATGAAATTAGGTCATCTGATTAGTATAAATTCTAATATTTGCAAGTGTGTCTGAGATGTCATATGATAGTTTAAACTGAGAGTAATGTTAAATACGTACATGATCTGTGTCTAAAATGTCATGCATGATTTCTATTCTGTTTATATCTGAATCAAGGGTGGAATATATGATGTAAAGGAAATGTTCTGAGAGAGGCGATATCAGGCCCATTATACTAGCAGCACAGCTACGTATATTCTGAAAAGTATCATACCGGCACTCAGTGATGTGTAGGGCTAGATGAGTCTTAAATACCCTATATGGTGTGTTGGGATGGTTAGGGATGGTTTGTAGTAGACAGGGGTAGGATTGTAAATTACATATTATTCTGATTCTATATGAGATGTTCGTTTGTATCTGTTCTGTTTTGTAACTAATCTGAAATTAAATTTGTGATTCTGTTTTCTTTTAAGTTACACACTAAGTTATGAAAACTCATTTTCTTTACACACTAAGTTATGAAAACTCATTTTCTGTTTGTTTGTCACTTTCAGGTAGCTTCCAGATTTAGGCGGGTCGGTGCGACAGGAGCTCGGTTATATTCGCATATTCGTAAACTCAATTTATTTAAATTTGACTTATTCAAAATTCTGGTTTGAAAAGTTTTGTGAATTTTTTACTCTCTGGATATTTGGGGCTATTTTTGGTTTTGGATATTATTTTCGATTTTTTTTGCGTGATACTGATAAAACGATGTATCGAAAATGTCTACTTTCTTGAAAACAATCGATTTCAAGGAATCAAGCATGATTTTCTAAAATATAATAGTCGAAGAATTTACGCTACAAAGTAATTGATTTTTAGAAAACGTAATTGAACATGGATTCAACTAAAAAGCTAACTAAGAATAAATTCTACTGAATTGGAGTTTTCTTTAATAACGGAATTTGTGTTGTTTTCAATGTTTCTGAAAGCTAAATTTCCAATCATTTTATGTAACTACTCCAAATACGGCCTTAACGTTTAGGCCAGGTTTAGGGGGTTACATTACTAATCATTTTTAGCTTTGAATTCTTCATGTATTGGAATCACTTGCCTTTTGCACCATAATTTTATTTTATCATATATTTAGTTTAATTTCTTTTCAATTTAGTCATTTCTTTAACTTAATATACTATACTTTACTTTTTCTTTGTTAACTTAATCTACTCTAAACCATATTTCTCTTTTAACGTATACTTCATAATATCAATCTCTTCGCTTTAATATAACTAATCTTACAAATTCAAGTTTCATTTATTTTATTTTTACTCAATAATTTTCTACTTTATTACACTTAATTCAATAAATTCTCAAATATTCCATTTAAATACTTATATAATTAATTTGCTCATTTCCACTCCTATACTTTTCCAGAATTTACTAGACAACCCCTATTTTTCAATATTACAGATTTTACAAAACAGTCCATAAAATTTCAATTTTCCAGTTTTTACAATTTAATCCCTAAAGTTTAATTTTTACTATTTTATGACTTTAGTCCCTGAAAACAGAATATGTTTCTTCCAAAAGAAACCTAGAATTCCCAGATTTTATAATTCAGTCCCTTTTTCTCAAATTTCTAGATTTTAAATTTTTTACAATTTAGTCCCTATATAATCAATTCTTATCACATAATGTTTTCTTTTCTGATTTTTTAAATAAAAAACCATACATAAAAATAAAGATATTAAAATTCCATATTTCCACATTTCAACACTTCAAATTTTGAACTTTTAGAAATTTCTCAATTTAGTCCTTTTAATTTAAAATATGCTAATTTAAGTACAATATTTCAATACTTTAAATATCGTATTCTTATAGTATTATTATAAAAAAAAACCCAAAATTTAATCTCTCTATTCAAATCCCTGATATTAGAATTTTTCCAAATTTACAATTTAATCCTTACTTCAATTTTTTATCAAATTAATCACTTAACAAATAAATTTTTTTCAATTTACTCATCCAAACAATATTCACAATCAATATTTATCACTTTCAACATCACAAATACACAATCCATCATTAAAAGTAATAAATTTTAAACTAAAATTTTTCATAATTAAACCATTCACACTTACTTTCTTTTAGTTATTCACTTAAAATCATCCATCCAATTATTCATAAAATCATTCACCATTCACTTCATACATAAACATAATATTTTCATCACTTTGAACATTGAAAATAATTATATACACTTAATTCTTACAATTCCACATCAAATTATACAATCAAAAAATATAAAATAATAATTTAAACAACTCACCTTAATTTCTTAACTAATTTCTTCATGTACTCATGCTTTCTCACACTTCTATTTTCACCTTTAAGCCTCCATGGTTGGTTTTATATGTAAGGACACTCTTGAATTAATTGGTTTTATATGTAAGGACACTCTTGAATTAAAATTAGGTGTGAAATCTCACTTTAATTTCATGAAAATTTCAAAGATTTTTAAGCTAAAAATAGGCTAAAATTAGAAAAAGACCAAATTTTTAATCTTCCTTTGTATTTATTTATTTATAAAATAAACGGTTAAAGCTTAACCACCTGCCTTTAAATCCATTGCCCCCTATTTAATTTCATTAAAATATTTTTAATTAAAAATAAAAATTCTCTTAAACTGGAATGACTAAAATGCCTTTGAAAATATCTTTTTTATATTTTACTCTTAAGAGCAAATTTTTCATTTTACACTATTTTGTCATTTTTGCCCATAAAATATCTTACTTTATGGGATAAAAGTGTCTTTCTATAATCTTTTAATTTAATTCTATTTTATGTCCCCTTTTCTATATAATGGTAAAATTTCACATTTAGCCCCTTTAATTTTTATTCTCTTATGATTTAGTCTATTCCCTGATTTAAAATTTATAAATACCAATTTATTTTTAGTATTATTTTTACATATAATGATCAATAAATTTTCCATTATTTTTCTTTTATAGTTAAATTGCCCTTTAGCCTTTATACTTTTACAAAATTTTCATTTCAATCCTTATAGATAATTTACTTATCATACTTATTTCTTAATGGCTGTTTTATCTCTTCCACTATTATTTGACTTAAAATCCTCCTTTACTTAATAAATTTATCATTTATCCTAAATACTTTTAATTAATATTTCTGAAATTCTAAGGTGTTACGGGGGGTTTCTCTTCATGACGCAACATACGGAGTAGGTCTCATCATGACCTCGAATATACGTCGTTGCAATGTGAATCTAGAGCTGCTCCTCGTCGCGATGTTGGGAATATGTCGTCATGACATGACACATTGTTTCCATAAAAATCAGCATGGTACAAGTTTGAGTGACATGTAGTAATACTTTACATTCCAATTACAACAAAAACTACATGTCAACTACATTCAAACTAAAGTACACCAAATTGATACTTCAAAACAACAGCAAGCAAGCAAATTCTAAATTCAACCATTTTCAATATGAAATCAGCTTAAACCTTAGGCATATGCCATTTACTAATCAAAAGAAAACTTTACAAACTTTGCTGAGAAGAAGAATCTTTTATTAGATGCTGGAACTACTTCTTTAATTCTAGAAGATTACCTAAGCTTGTGCACGGAGAAAATAAATCGTTCGCTAAGTAATAGGGTTGTAACAACTTGTTTTCAATGAAATTGGAACAATGATTTGGAACCATAAATTTAATGAATAAATATTTATTTTATTATTTTAATGTCCACGGTATGTTAGTAGGGTCATATAAAAATTTCGTTAAGAAATTTAACGTTTGCATGCTGAGTTATGTGAAAAGGATTAAATCATAAAATGTGCAAAAGTAGAGTTCTATTAGCTAAAGGTATCAATTAGCTATAGAACTTTAAAGTGAAAGAACTTAGATGGTAAATATACCATTATTGTTAGTGGACATTTATGGACATAAAATTGAGTTATTTTAAGGTTAATTAATAAGGTTAATTTAGTAAATTAATAGATATGTTAATGTAAATTAATGAAACAATATGTAACATCCCAAAATAGGGCCTAGCCGGAACAGTGGTTTCGGGACCACGAATCCGAGGCTAAAAAAATTATTTATTAATATTTGTGGTGTTATAGCATGATTATATAGATGCATAAAAATTTTGATTAATTAATTTCATCGATTGTGAGCCCAATTGTGAAAAAGGACTAAATCGCATAAAGTGCAAGAGTCCAAATTAGATAGAAAAAGAGTGTTTAATTGTCATGGACTAATTTTGGAGGATTTTATAGGGTAATTAACCCCTTAAAAAAATGGTGGCCGGCCATAGTAGTTTAGTAGACAAAAATTTTAGTTTAGGTGAATTAGGTGAACTTATTTGACTTGAAATATTATAATAAAGAAAAGATGATATCATACTTCATCTTCCCCATTTTCCACCGAAATTTACAGCAAAGAGAAGGGTTTTTGAAGCTTTAAAATTCAACAACTCATTACTCACACAAGTAAGTGATTTTCTTGAAAATCTTTGTACTTTTGGAGTCCCCTTTGCATGGGCTTTCTCTTAAGGGGACTATTTTGCAAAATGGTAAAGGTTCTAGGGAGTTGCCATGTAAGAGTTTCTAAGGTTTGTTGAGTTTTTATGGAGAAATATGAAGCTTGGTTGTGTGATAAACAACTTTTGTGAAGGGATTTCTCATGAAAACCCTCATAGGACCATTTTGCAAAGTTTGTGAAATTAGCATGAAATATATGATATAGATGGATTTTTAAGATGCCATAAGTATAAATATTATTAGGCTAGGATTGACTGTTTAGAAAATGTGATGAAAACTGAATTACGAGCCCGAGGGCAAAATTGTAATTTTAGTAAAGTTTAGGGGCAAATTGGTCATTTTGCCCTAGGATGAGATATGGACTAAAAAGGAATTAAATGATGTATTGATATAGTTATTTTGCTGATATAGACCCCAAGAGACCGAATCTGGAAGTCGACTAAGGGAAACGAAAGGTTTCGGAGTGATCAAAACTCAAATCTGAAACGATCACCAGGTAAGTTTGAATAACTCAAAGTAGAATTTTAATGTACTTAAAATGTATATTCTTGTTTTTTTAAATGTTTATTGCATGATAATTTATGAGATTTAATAAAGTGAGTACAATGAGTATAAAAATGTCCCAGGTTGAATGAATAGGGTTATTCGATGGAATATCTCGAAAATGAATTGACGGTGAAAAGGATCTAGCCCAGACGAGTGATCCTATAGTGATTTAGGCTCCCGAAAAATATGTGTGCATTAAGGATTTACCCCGGACGGGTAATCTGAAGTGGGATCTGAATTTAGCCTGGACTGGTAATTCAGATCTGAGCTCATTAGAGTATATGTCATTGTAGGGGATTTAGCCTGGACTGGTAATCCCGACATTTACTCTATGAGTTTGTATTACGGGGGATTTAGCCTGATCTGATAATTCCACCGTAACATGCGAGGTTCACGGGAGGGCGTGCTCGAAATGATCACTTGTATGAACTGACGAGGAATGAGATATCCATCGAAAAAACCAAGAAATTCAATGGGACTAACATAAGATGTAAATTGGGAATAATGATGTGATGAACTCATCTAGATGTGCTATTATCTTGTCATGCCATGAGACTAACTTAATGGTTGAGTGCATGTGATAGGAATGGATTGAGTGCTTATTATGGTTATATACTAAATAACCAGTAAGTCTACTTTCCCGTTATCCGGACTTATTAAGCATGTTAATGCTTACCCCTTTTATTTTCCCCTGTTTTACAGTACTCGTGGACACTTGAGGATTGGAAGACAGTTGGAGCGTTGATCACACTATCGACCTAATTCCGTTTTGGGTATATGGAAGCTTTTATTTTGTTATAATGGCATGTATAGGACTTTTATTTATTTTTCTTGGTAGATGTCATTAGTTTAGCCAAAGTAATGGTTCATGTATGTGTTAGTAATTCATTTTGTATAAGGCCATGGTTAATGGCTAATATTCATATTGGATCATGTGTTGAAGGTTGTTGCCCCCTTGGTTAGTTGGATTGCTGTTTCTTGTGGTTGTTTGGTCCCATGTTGATAGGGATATTGGTATGGTAGAATGCTATGTAGGTTATTGTTGGCATGGATGGCTTGAAGGCTTGCTAAATAGCCTATTTTTGGCAACACGGCCTGAGCACACAGGCGTGTGTCTCGGCCGTGCGACTTCATTTGGACCATGACCAATTAGACAGAGAGCTCCACGGGCAACAGACACGGGCATGTGCCTTGGCCGTGTAATTTCTTTGTTTATAGCTAAGTTGGCAGTATGCTCCAAGGACAATAGACACAGACGTGTCCAGGCCGTGTGAGGAAGACGGGCTAGGGACACGGGCGTGTGTTCTGGCCGTGTGAAGTCTGTAGTTGATTTATGAGAAATTGTAAATTAAAATGGCCACACGGGTAAGGGACACGGGCGTGTCCCTAGGTGTTTAGGCCATGTGAAACACACGAGCCATCAATACGGCCATGTCGAGAGGTTCATACGGGCATGTACCTTTGTTTTTAGTGAAATTTTTTCTTAATTCTTTTAAGGACCCGAGTTGTTCCCGAATGGGTTTCTAAATATGTTTCAAGCCTTGTAAGCCCATATTAGGGTTATTATGCATGTTTTTATTTTCAAACGAAATTTGATAGCCATATTTTTTGAATGTTTTTGTATGTACTCGGTAATGCCCCGTACTTTGTCCCGGTCTTGGGTATACGAGTAAGGGGTGTTACATAATAGGTATCATCTTTTGTGTCATCTTCTTCCATCGAAAACTAAAATAAAAAAACCTCCATTGAAGCTTGATAGGTTTGGCTAGATACATCTCTTGCATGTAAGTGCAATTTGTACCGTTTTTAATGATTTTTAAATTTTCAGGATCGTTGTAGCTTAATTTATCTAGCCCTGGGACTAATTTTCAAAATTAATAAAGGTTTAGGGTTTTGCCATGAATGTTATTTCATGATTCTTGAAATTTAATGAAAGATTATGAGTCCTTGTTGTTAAATAAACAAGTTTTGTAAAGTGATTTTTTGATAAAATTATCATTTCGGGACTTATTTATAAAAGTAGTAAAATATCATGATAAGTTTTTTAAATGTTGATTTGTATGAAGTTGTATAAGTCCCTAGGTAATTTGGCTGGCATGAAATGGGGATGAAATTGCATAAATTTCAATTTATGAGCTTAAAGACTAAATTGTAAAGAAGTTAAAATATTAGAGGAAAAAGTGTAATGTTGTAAAAGTATGAATTTTGGACTAAATTGAATATTATAAGTATTAAATGGATTGAATTTCTTATTTAGATCAATATAAACATCGTACGGATCTAGATCGAGGAAAAGCTAAAGCCTCAGATTGGTTGATCTTGTTTCAACATCTTTGTTATTGAGGTAAGTTCATGTGTTTAAATAATGTTTCAATGTTATTTTGATATATGTGTTATTATGCTATTTATCATGTAAAGAAATGATGGAAATCCAATGACATTACGGCTATTATTGAGCCCCCTTAGGAATATATAGGATACAAGTGACATGTCATTAGGGTTACCATGTTTTGAGTGCTGGTCTTGAATGTCCTACTGATGGCTGAGGTCCTGCATTTGTTGCGGATGCTCGTCAGCCTGTGTGAGTGGCATCATGTAGCTTACATTCCGACCGTCATCTTGTGTGAGTAGACCCATTTTACAGCTCGTGTGAGCTACGATGTAAAGAAAAGGAATGGTTACGACCATATGTTTAGCACACTTTGTGTGAGCTTTCCCATGTATCCAATGTTATTCTAAATGGTTCAACGGGCATGAAAAGGGAAGGAACGGTAAGTGTTCCAATCAACTATGTTAAGAACTTATGGAAAGTATGATAATGATCAATTTATGCATATTTATGTTTATGGAAAGTATGAATTCAATGGCACTATGTTCATGTAATCTACCTTACCATGTGATAATTCTATTGAGTTATGTGTTAAAGTAATAATATGGGTTGTTAATGATGCTTAGGCTTGTGCCAAGCTTATGTTGGATTGAATCATGTTTAAATTATAAGGCTATGCATTGAAATGGTAAGCTATATTCATGATTTACGAACTTACTAAGCATTATATGCTTACGTAGTTTTCTTTCCTATGTTTTATAGATTATCAGAAGCACGATCAGTTTGGAAGCTTGTGGGAGACCTATCACATTATCTAATGAATATATCGATAGTTTTTGATGTTTCGAACAAGGTTATAATGGCATGTATAGGTGGACTTATGTTTAAAGTTTAGGTTGAATTCTAAAAGTTGATTTTGGTATGTATATATATGTTGGTTGTTTGGTACCATTTGTAAATGGTTGGTTTGTGTCACTTGGGTGACTTTGATGTATGTGAGTAATGGTCTAAATGGTAAGTTTATATTGACATGGTATAGGTCAAGTATGGTATGTTTTGAAATGGTAGTAATGTATTCAAATATGCATAAGTTTAGGTATGTTAGTTTGATTGTGATTGAGGTGTCTATGTGGCATATTGGTTGAATGGGATTTGGTTATTTTATGTATGTTTTAGTATGTTTTGATACCTTGGTTAAGGGTGCAAATGGCTTGTAGGTACATGTTTGAAGTGGGTGATGGAAATGGCTTAATTTTGGCCAATTTCATGTCCACACGGTCTAAGATACGGGCGTGTGTCTTAGCCGTATGTGACACATGGCCATGTGACACAGTCGTGTGCCCCTTGTAGTTTTTAAAGGTTACAAGTCAGGAAATTATACACGGCCTGGTACACAAGTGTGTGAGGCCATTTCAAGTGTTATACGGCCTGGCACACAGGCATGTGGCTTGGCCGTGTGACCCAACTTAGAGAGTTAGACGGACACAGACATAGGCTGGGACACGACCGTGTGTCCCTATTTTGAATGTTACACGGCCTGAGACACGGGCGTGTGTCTCAGCCGTGTGAGGCACATAGCCGTGTGACCCCTACAACTTAATTTTTCTAAGTTTTTCTTAAATGTTCCAAATGTTTTCGATTTAGTCCTGAATCATTTCTAAAGTGTATCTAAGGCCTCGATGGCTCAATTAAGGAACGATATGCATGTTTATGTATGGATTATGCTATATTTATATTAATGTTTGGAAATGTATGTGTTTATGTTATGTTTTTACAATAATGCTCCGTAACCTTAATTCAGTGACGATTTCGGGTTAGGGGTGTTACAGGGGCTTAGTGGTACTTCCATAAAACAAAGTAATAAAATGTAATATTATTAACTTATTATATTATATATATGCATAAAACTATCCACTTGTGAGTATACATCAAAAATTTGGTAAAGACTATCTATTCAACATAATAAGCTAGTTAACCAACTTATGTTATTTGTCAAATACCAAGTTCTAAGTCACACATGAACTCTCACAGTTATACGTTTCACTTCAAGCCATGTAAATCCCAACTTCATTTAACATCAATGAACATTTACATTATCATTCGGATCTATTACTGGAGTCTATCTTGAATGGCTTGAGAACAATGGTTCACATAATTCAATATATATATTACCATCCCAGATGAACCAACAATGATGGTTTCCTTTTAGTTATATTTTACCATTCCAGGTGGCCCAATAATGATGGTTTCCACTATCACACCCGATTCCCATTAAAATCTGAAATTTAGAAGGAATTCAGAGTAATTATAAAAGTCATGGGTTCGATGGACTCTATTGAAAAATCTAGAAACTTTATTAGCTGAATGGTAAATAATTGAGTTTTAGTTTTGGTTCAGTTAAGTTGGAATTGACTGGTTCCTTAGTGCGAGACAAAATGATTAGTGGTGGATGGTTATTTGGGGCCTTGATAGCTGTGTGTGAAGGGTTACTTATATATGTGAGAAGAGTTATTCTGAAGGTAGAATACTTCTCATTTTTGTTTCATTTCCTTCTCTTTTACATTATCTTCTTTGGATGCTCCGAAGAAAAGGAAGTTGAGGAAAGCTTTGGATTGAGTAGTGATCGTGAGGTTTGAGTCTGGAAAGTAGAGAATTCAGTGAGCTAGTAAGCTTCTTCATCTCACTATATTTGTGAAATTGAGAAAAGAGAGCTGACCGAGATGTAGGAGACTCTGGTATTTGAAAAAGCTAAGCTAGCAAAGAGGAAGGATAGAAGGTGAGCTTCTATACTTAATTATTTAAGTGTTGCTTTGTGTAACAACCCATTTTTTAGTGGTGTTGGAAGTAGTGGTTTCAGGACCACAAATTTGATGAGTAAGTCTGTGTTGTTATTTAATATTTATGAGTCGATTATAGTATTATATTAAATTCTAGCTTAATAATTTTTATAAATTGAACGAATAGATAAGTGTAATTAGTTCAGTCCAAAAGTCAAGTGGTTTCAAAAAATGAGGCACCGAGACCTCATTTCTATAGAATGAGCTTGTAAATATTTTTATTAAATATTTATGGAGTAATTATTTTGGTATGTGAAGGTTTGGTTTAGAAATTTTAATGTTTAGAATGTTAATTAAGGTAAAATGATTAAATTGTAAAAGAGGTAAAAGTTATTTGCTATAGATTTAAAATACTAAAGGGACCAAAATGGTGATTAAACCATGGACAAAAGGTCCAAGCGGTGTTGGATGTTAATCATTCCACTAACCTTTGGGTTATTTATTGTAACAGTCCGGTTTAGACCCTAGTCAGAATAGTGGTTTCGAGACCACAAATCTGAGTCAAAAAAATATTTAAATATTACTTTTTGTGCTTAAATATGTGAATTGACATGTGTGAAAGTTTCGTATGAAAATTCTATCATTTGTGTGCTTAATTTGATAAAAGGACCTAATCGCATAAAATGTAAAAGTTACCTGTTGTTTGTTAAAGTGCCTATTTGATGTGTCTCTTTAAATGTGAGGTCCTTATGTTGTAAATGGACCATTGAATTAATGTATGGACATAGTTGGACATTAGATAGTGGAATTCTAATGAAAATAGCAAGGCTAAAATGGTAAAATGAATATAAATGTTATATTAATAAAACAAAAACATAAATTTGGTGTTATATTCACCACCATTGCCAAAAATCAAATAAATAAGAAAAAAAAGATTGAGTTAGGGTTCGACACTTGTGGTTATGGATTAAGGTATGTGTTTTGTTCGGTTTTTGATAATTTCTACCTTTTTTTTATCGTTGCTTTGTATACTATCAAGCCCATGTCTTAATTTTTAATTTTTTTTAATGATTTTGAGTTATGCCATTGATGAAACTATGAGCTTTATGAAGTTTGATGATAGTAAATTAAAGATATGTGTTAGATTACTAAGTTTTGTCTTTGAATTTTTGATAAATTTGAGTAATTTGGGCTAAATTGTGAAATTTGTAAATTTAGGGACTAAAATGTGAAATAAATGAAATATGTAGACTTGTATGAGTGCTATGAATATTCGGCTAAGCATAAGTATATGCAAATTTTGTGTATTTTATTATTTTTGTGATTAGGGACAAATTGTCAAAATATGAAAATGTGAGGGCTAATTTGTAGAATTCCCTAAATATGTGTTTTTGAATTGATTTGAATGATTTGGTAAATAAAAGAGTAAATTTTGAATTTATTTAAATCAAGAATTAAAGAAAACGAAATTAGATCGGGGAAAGTCGAAAGTCGTCAAGTAGCCGATTCCGTCTATCCGAATCCGTATGAGGTAAGTCTATATATAAATAAATGTGTTTTAAATTGAATTACTATTGATTATATGCTATTGAACTATGATGAATGAATATATGAGTTGAGAGAAATGAGACATCCGAGAAAGTATGGACAAAGTTCTGATGTCCGAAAAGCCCCGTACGAACCTTAGGATTAGTTAGGATACATATGTCATGACATAGGATTCTGATATGTGTTATCGTGTAAGACTATGTCTGGCACGTTGACATCGACTTATGATTCACGTATAAGACCACGTTTGAGACGTTGGCATCGTATTTGATTTCGTGTAAGACCCTATCTGGGATAGTAGCATCGATATTTGATTCCATGTAAGACCACGTCTGGGACGTTGGCATTGTACGAGCTTTCCGAGCTATCCGCGTATCCTTATGATTCCAAACGGTTCAACGGGCATTCCGAGAAATGAATGATTATATGAAATGTGTATCTGACTTAGGTACGTTTGAGTTGAATACCATGTTTTAGAATGAAAGGCAAGTATATGTACCTTAGTGAATATATGATATAAGTATGAGTTGATATGAGAATGAGTTATGATATGTAAATGTGAAGTATGCTCAAATGAAATATAAGAGATATATTGCTAAGTGAGCGTATTTTGCCTTAAAATTATATGAATGAATTGATGTTATTTGTTAAGTTTATTTGTATATGGCTTACTAAGCTTTTGAAAGCTTACTTTGTATGTGTTTGCATTGTTTTATAGATATCATAACTATCGGGAGCTCAGGGATCGTCGAGGATCATCATCACACTATCGAACTCTATTTTGGTACCTTTTGAAAATGTATATATTGTAGTATGGCGTGTATAGGCTAGAGGTAGTTGAATATGTTTTATGATGTGTATATTTAGCCATGTAATATGACTTAATTATGGTTGAACTTATGGTTTGATTTTGGTATATGTTATGTGATGCAAATTATGCTTATGTGATGTGTTTATGAATGACCAAATGAAATGGTCAATTTTGGTAAGTTTTGATATGTGCAAATTTGTGAAATTGGTAAATTTATAGCATGTGATTGAATGAAAATAAAATGAGGTTATGAAACAAATGTTCAGATATGATTTTGTCTTATGTTTTGACATAATTTGGTATGACTATTAAGCATGAAATTGGTTGATAATGTTATGGCATGATTGGTGTAAGTTTTGGTATTGAAATTGGCTGAAATCATAGTGCAAATGTGCTTGGGATGCTTGTAGGTTTGACCCAAATTGGGTGGCAAATTGGCTTTTCAAATAGCCTATTTTTGTCCACACGGGAAGAGACACGGGCGTGTGTCTCAGCTGTGTGCGACACACGGTCATGTTGCACGGCCATGTGTCCCCTGGGGTACCCTACAGTTTTAAGTCAGTCTTGAGCACGGCCAAGACACACGGGCGTGTGGCTAGCCGTGTGACCCAAGTCAGTTTCGACCAAGGCCAAGGCACACGGGCTTGTCTTGTGGCTGTGTGATTAAGTCAGTATGTATGCCTTGATTTGACACGGTCTAGACACACGGGCGTGTCTAATGCTGTGTGAGGCACACGGCCTATTCATACGGGCGTGTGACCTCTGTAACTTTGAAAATTTATTTAAGTTTCAAAAAATTTTGTATGTGTTCAGTTTGGTCTCGACCCCTTTCTAATGCATGTTTAAGGTCTCGATGACCTATATAAGGGACTCTATTGTGATGCATGACTATGATTATGGATGATGTTTATGAATTTTTCGTAAAATATTTCGATTCGTTCGGTAACTCCTTTAACCCTAGTCCAGCGACAGATATGGGTTAGGGTGTTACATTTATTATTAGGTCCAATACTTTAAGGTTAAATTGAAATAAAGCTTAAGTAATTAATAATTAAAAATAATGGAATGACCAATTGTGTAATTGGACTCTCTTTAAGTGGCCAAAAGGTAGGAATGATGTGGAATTCTATATATTATGGTTGATTGCAATTAGGTCCTAATTAATTAAAAATGGCTAAATTGTAAATGTTAATTGCTATTGAATTTTATTAATTAAGTGACTTAAATGGTATATTTTTGAGGACTTATATTGTATTTAGACCATTTTTAATGTCAGTGGACATTAATGGACTTACAATTGTTGAAGTTTAAATGAATATTAAAAGGGTAAAATGGTAAATAGGTAAATGAAAGGATAAATTAAAAGATTACAAAATAAGTTATCATTTTCTTTCCTTTTTCCTTGGTGCTAAACCGTGTAGCCATTGTTGGAGAAGAAAAAAGCTTCGGCTTGCTAGGGTTTCCCTACTTTGTATGTGTTTGATACCCGTTTTTAGTGATTTTTATGTTTTCCAACTCAGTATTAGCTTAATCTAGCTAACCCAGGGACTAATTTGTAAAATTGTCAAATTTATGGATTATGCCATTGATGAGTTTGAGCTGTTCTTGAATTTTTATGGTACATTATTAAGCTTGGTTGTTTAATAGGACTATTTCGTAAAGTAGTTTTTAGTAATTTTAATGTTTAAGGACTAAAATATTAAAGTGATAAAATTACAAGGACTTGATGTGAAATAACATCAAGTATGGACTGTAGAGGAGTGTTATACTATTTGGCTGAATTTAATTTTAGTTAAAATTGGTTAAATTGCAAGTTTTGAGCTTAAGGACTAAATTGCATAAAAGTAAAATGCTGGGGGAAATTTTGTGAAAATGTATAAAAGGACTTAATAGCATAAAATGAGTTAATTTTTCTATTTGAATTAGTTAATTGAATGAAATTATTACTTTAGATCAAGAACGAGTGGAAAATCGAGAAAAGAGAAATTTGCATAATAGTCCTTGTACTTTTGTCATCACTACAATTTAGGCTAGTAAGTTCGTTCATTTAATTTTAATACACTTTAAATGTATTATGTGAACTTAATTGTATAATGTAGGATAATGTTGATGAATGTAATTGAGAATGGAAATAATGAATTGATATGGTATCGATTACTAATTGAAATACTCTTAGCCAATGAACAAAGGATAGAGTACGATTGCCATGCCAATAGGTTGTTTTGCGCATGGTATGGGATTGATATGAGATGTGATGATGATTTCTGTATATCCTCTGTTCATTGAAGATACCGAGTTCCTACATTTGTTGCGAACTATCGTGTTATATTATAGTGTTTCCTAGTGTGTTAAAGGGGCGGATGTTAGCCTACGGGCTAGGCACTTAGTGCTGAGGTGTGTTATTGGTTGGATTGGCTCATATGAGCGTCCAATGTGTTCTAGATGGTTAATCGTGTATTTGTATCCGTGTATCGTTCATCGGGGATTATTTATTGATCACTGAATGTTATTGAAATGTGGTAAATTAATTTGTACTATTGTTTGAGCATTACTCACCTATTATGAGCTATGATTGACAAGAATTCTGATAATAACCTTGTTGATAGGAACTTTGTTTATAAATCTTGTTATTTGAATTATTATTTTAATACGCTAAGCTTTATCGTTTAATCGATGAACTTACTAAGGTTTACAAAAGCTTACTCGTGTCCTTGTCTCTTTCTTTGTAGATTACGTTTTGTGGAAATCGGGAGATTGGATCAACTTGAAGAATCACACTGTCCAAGGATGTTTTGGTGGATTTTCAATTCGACTTGGCTTATATGGCATGTAATAGGAGTATTCGGTTATGTTTTGTAATGTTTCATAAGTATATGTAATGTGTTTTGGTTGTGCATTTTGATGTTGTGGTATGAGTAGTTAAATCTGGTATGTATGTTTAAGCATAAGTGAACAAGCATGAAATGGTAAGTGTGGCTTGAATTAGGTATGGTATAAAGGAATTGAAGGTAAATTATATTTGAGTTTGTTGTGGCTTGTGTAATGTAACTAAAGTGGTGAAATGTTAGGTGATTGAGATGTGGTGTCATTGATGACACATTGGTTAGGTCTTTGATTGTTGATTTGGCATATTTTGGTTATTCTTGAATGTGTTTTGAGTTTTTGTGATCATATGCTATAAGTTGGTTTAGGTACCTAAGCATTTGGAGGAAAAATAAGCACATTTTTGGACATTTTTAGGCATACATGGCCATGTTTAGAGCCACACAGTCTAGGCTCTATCACACGGCCTGGACACACGGTTGTGTGAACCCTGTTTTGAAAATTTTCACTTTTACCCCAAATCTTCTATTTTGTTTCGAGTTGGTCCCTGATTGTTACTAAACTATTTTAAAGGCATCATAGGCTCGATTTAAGGCCACAAGTGTGGTTCTATTCTAATCTGAATTATTTATTAAATTTTGTTAATTAATTCAGTAACTTGATGCTATCTGTTATTAATTGTTCTAAATTGTTTGGTAATACTCCGTAACCTTAATCTGACGATGGAAACAGATTATGGATGTTACATTTTGGTTTGTTCTGGTTTTTGTGTTGTTTGTTTGTTTTGCATTGATTTCAGTCGAGTCAGTTGACTACATATATAATCGTTGCTGAATGAAGAAGTTATGCTTGCATATGGCTGTACGATTGTATGATTGTTGCAAGTATGTTCTCTAAATGTATGACATGGTTTTGTATCTATGAATTGTTATGTGGCATCCTCCATGTTATGTTAGTGAATCTGATGATATGCATGATATGTATGTTATTAAAATGCAGAGTACGGAGGGAAGTATTAACGGGTTAGTTGAAGATAGGAAACTTGGTGTAATGGAGGAATGGGCGGATTGAAAGAGACTTAAAGAGGATTTGTAACACGCCTAACCCATACCTGTCACCGGAACAGGGTCTCAGAGCATTAGCAGAACATCCAAAACATTTTTCAATTCATTCATGCAAATAACTATTCATTAACCGTGACTATTCATAACGTCCCTTAATTGGACCCTTGAGGTCCAGAATTAGAATCGAGTCAGGACTTAATCGGGACCTCTAAGAATTTTTCACGAAATTTCAAAATTTTTCCAAGGTGTAGGGCTCACACGCCCGTGTGGTCCAAGGGACACCCTCGTGTTACCCTGGGACACGCTCGTGCTAGAGGCCGTGTTTGACCCCGTGTAACTCTCTGACTTGCATACACGACCATGCCACATGCCCGTGTGCTAGGCCATGTGGTTAATTAATTTAATTCAAATTAGGTGTAGGTTACACACGGCCAAGATACACGCTCGTGTTCTAGGCCGTGTGGCACACACGGCTGAGACACACGGCCGTGTCCCTACTCGTGTGCGCAATTCTGAGCATTTTGTTTCTCAAAATTTAGGTGCATGGGGACACACGGCCTAACCACATGCCCGTGTTACCGGGCCGTGTGTCATACATGGTCTAGACACACGCCCGTGTGTTTGCCCATGTGGACAAAATGAAGCCATTTCCTAGCTTCATTTCTCACCCAAAATCACCCAAATACTTGCACAATAAACACTTAACCAATTCCAACCAATTCAAGCATTCTAATTGAACAAATTCATCATTCATCATGGCATACCATTTCATGCATACATGGTTACTAACTCACCTTAGCTTAACTTAGACATTCACAACATTGGGTCACATAAACTTAGCATAACACATGTAGATATATATATATCATAATATTTTACTAAATCATATCCCAAAATGTGCCATCACTAGCCATTCCAATGGCTAGGTTACAAAATGACACTTCAAGCCACTATTGGCCAAGTTTCCTTATACATGCCATTACACCAAAATGATTTCACTAAATATACTGAAAATGCTAATCGATAGTGTGATGATACTCTAACAACCTTCCAACCTTCACGAGCTTCCGAGCACTATAAAATAGGGGAAAAATAAAAGGAGTAAGCATTACATGCTTAGTAAGTTCGTATAACAGAAAATAAACTTACCAATCTTGTTTAATAAATCTAAGCATACATAACATGTTTTCCATCCATTTGGCTAAATTGCCTAAACACATACAATCATTCAAACATGTTAGTCACCAAAATCTTCATATCAATCAAGTAACATAGATGAGCTCATCAAGTAATTTTCTTCTAATCATTATCATTTTATCTCAAGAATTTCATGCCAAGTGAAGAGTTATATGTCCATCATTTCATTAAAATCCTGATGAAGGCTCAAGTAGTACACTCGAGGTGTACGATTCATTAATCTGTCAATTCTTATCGAGGGTACCCCTTAGGTTACTTAACCAAGGGACACACTCACGAGCCACATGTTGTATAACAGGATTATTAGTCTAGGCTAAATCTTTATTATAACGTATGCTCACAAGAGCTCGATTAGGGTTACCACTCCAGGCTAAACCCTAATCATAACGTGTGCTCGAGAGGTATTATATTGGGATTACCCATCTGGGCTAAATCCTTTATATAAAAAGGTCATTGGGATTACTCATCCGAGCTAAATCCCATCCGTAACAAATGCAGGACCTTATTATTTTCGGAAAGGCTTATACATTCATTGGAATTTAATATTCAATCGGGACTAACCCTTTTATCACCATTTCAAGCTTATTTTCATTTATCATCATAGCATACAAGTGAATTATATCGACATAAATCACATTACATACAACACAACAAGTAATTAACATAATTACATATCCAATTAAGTTACACGAACTTACCTCGATACTTGTTCGCGTAATAATCTACTAATCCGAAACCTTTTCCTTTCCTCGATCTAACCTCGAATTAGTGTTGTCCAGATCTATATAAATGAATTTAATCATTAATTTCATACATTTCATACTTAGACGGACTCATTTTACATCCTAGGCAAAATTACCATTTTACCCTTAACTTTTTCAAAAATTTTGATTGTCCCTAGGCCCGGAAAATGAAACTTGTACAAATTACTCCCTATTTCAAGCCTAACAAAAGCCCAATTACAATTTTTCCAGCACATGTTTACATAAAATTTCAAAATTTTTCATCAAATTTTAAAAGTTTACATTTTAGTCCCTAATTCAAGTTTTCTTCAAAAATTACTTTGTAAAAGTTGTTTATCTATCAATAGTCTTTCATTTTCTACCATAAATTTCTAATTTCCAGCATAATACATCCATGACCCATTTTCATACCTTGATAACTTTTCAAATTAATCTCTCAATTAGAGAGATTAAGCTACCCCGGTTCTAAAAATACCAAAATTACTAAAAACGGGACAAGAAAACTTACTCAATTAGGTCTTGAAATCTTCTTTTCTCTCTCCTAGGGTTTCCATGTGTTTTTAAGGTTGAATATGTCAAAATAAGATGATATAATTCTATTCATCTTTTTAATTAATCATGTATTTTGGTATTTCCAATTTAGTCCCTTGTCTTTTTCTATAATTCCATGGATGAGTCACCATAAAAACCTACGTAGTTTTATTAATGGTCTAATTACCATATAAGGACCTTAAGTTTTGAATTCCATAGCTATTTGGTCCTTATAGCTACTAGAATTCAACTTTTGCATTTTATGCGATTTAGTCCTTCTTGTAATTAGGCACTAAATCGATAAAATTTTCATATCAAATTTTCAAATGCCTTTTCTAACATATTACGGGCCATATGGTAAAATAAAAATAAAATATATTTTGGATCAAATTTGTGGTCTCAAAACCACTATTCCGATTTCACTGAAAAATGGCCTGTTACAGGATTGGTTGGAAATGGTTATCTACAGGCTCTTCGAAGCGACACCATGAAAATGGTTATCTACATGCTCTTCAAAGTGACTGTAATAGCCCGATTTAGACCCTAATCGGAACGGTGGTTTCGAGACCACGAATCTGAGTCAGAAAAATATTTTAAAATTATTTTCTATGTTTATTTTGTGTGAATTTATATCTGTGAAATTTTCGTGAATTAATTTTTTCGTTTAGGTGTCCGATTAAATAAAAGGGCTTAATCGCGTAAAATGAAAATTTGATAGTTTAATGTGTGATGACTGAATTGTTAATGTATTTTTAATATGAAGTCTTTATGTTGTAATTGTGCCATTAACATGTTGTATGGATGGTACTAGGAATAAGTTATAAAATTCTATTATTATTTCATTAAAGGTCAAATGGGAAATGAAATATAATGTTATAATATAACATATTATAACATAATAATAAACTATATTCATCATTTTTCATTCCTAATTGCCGAAACTAAGAGAAGAACATCCAAGCTAGGGTTCAGCCATCTATTTAGCTCAATCAAGGTTCGTTTTGGTTTGGTTTTTGATATTTTCTACGTTTTTGAGATCGTTACATAGTAATCTCAAGACCTATGCTTTAATTTTTTTATTTTGATGAATATTTTGAGTTGTGTCATTGTTGATAGTTTGTGATTTTTGTTGTTTGATGATGAAAAATGAAAGATATGTTTTAGATTAACATATTTTGTATTGGAATTTTTGATGATTTTGAGTAATTAGGACTTAATTGCAAAAATAATAATTTGAGGGACCAAAATATGAAATTAATGAATCATATGGGCTTGTATAAACACGAGTAATATTCGGCCTAGCTTGGGTGTGGAGAAATTTGGTGTATTTTGTGTTTTGTGCAATAGGGACTAAATTGTAAAAATTGCAAATGTCAGGGGTAAAATGGTAATTTTCCTATTTATGTTTTTTTGGACTAAATTGAATGAAAACATGTTTGACTAAGCTTAATTTGAATGTGTTTAGATCAAGAACTAAAGAAATCAAATTTGGATAGGGGAAAAACAAAAGTTGTCGACTAGTTGCCCGATTCCCTTTTTTATCGTCCGAGGTAAGTTTATAAGTAAGTAGATGAGTTTATTGATAATTTAATGTTATAACTACATGCTGTCATGAAATGTTAAGATTGAATTATGCTATGGCCGAATGTGTTTGAATATGGTTACTACACTTCCGAGTTCAATTCGATCTAGATACGATGTTCGGAATCCCCGTATGAACCTTAGGAATAGCTAGAATACATATGTCATGACATAGGATTCTGATACATGTGTACGAGTAAGTCATGGCCTCGATTTTTGATTTTGATATGTGTTTACGAGTAAGACCCTGTCTGGGACAGTGGCATCGATATGTGGCTACATGTAGGACCACGTTTGGGACGTTGGCATTGTACGATTTACGTGAATATTCGAGTGTCCTATCCAATTCCGAATGGTTCATCGGGCAAAGGTAAATTGTGTACGAGTATGAAATATGAGTCAAAATGGCCAAGCATGAATTAGCCTGTTGACTATTAATGATAAGGTAAGTTGTACTTGATATTAGTTTTATTCATGTGTAATCGTTGATAATGAATTTAAGTGAGGTTTATATGTGTATTCGATTTTGTGGTTATATAGGTTGAGTATCATGAAATGATTCGTAAGTATGTGCAAGTGTGCGATTATGTGTGATTGGCATTGATGGTTATATACATATAAATGTAAGATACTATGTTATGATTTTTCGAATTTATGAATAAGAGTATATACAGGCATGATTATGTTATAACTAGTTGTATTAGGAAGTTGACTATTAATATACTTAATTGAGCAGGTGAGTATTTGGCCAGGTAAGAAATGTAAATATTCGTTGTGATATTTTGACTCTTGAACTTGTATATATGAGAATATGTGTATTCGATAGGGTAAAAAAACAAGTGGTTGGAAAGTTGAATGATAAATAGACAATTTGGTTATTGGATCATTCGGCCAAGATAATGTTCATGTGCAAATGTATATATATGTGTGGATATATTTCAAGTTGTTAGTTGAGACTAAACGGTATATAGTTACTATAAATATTGGTTAGCCTAATTGAGTTAAATACTTTGTTAGGTTTACTATTTGCTTATGACTTACTAAGCTATAATAGCTTACTCTGTGCTTTTTTATTTTGTTTTATAGATTTTGGAAATCAAGTTACAGGCTCGGGGATCGACTGCGAAGCTCATCACACTATCCACTATTTTGGGTACTTTTATAAGCTAAATTCGAATTATGGCATGTATAGGCTGAAGTGTGTTTTGAATGATAAATTTTGGTTGTGTATAAAGCCATGCGAAAATGGCTAATCAATATGTTTGAATTTAATTATGCTAGGTATATTCTATGATAATTATGGATATATGTTGTATGTTATACATGCTTATTACGTGAGGTAAATGTTGCATGTTTGGACAATGAATAATGGCTTTGAAAGAATCATGACTAATATAAATGATATGTTTTGACCACTTGTACTTCGGTATGTATGTTCATGGAAATTTAGAAATGGTTTATCTATGATTTATTGAGTAGGTAATGTAATATGTGAAATGGACATATCATATGTTTTGGATTTTATTAAAGTCTTGCATATGCACCTACATCTAAATGAGATTATGGTAGTAGTGGCATGATGCACATGAAATCGGTAATGTATATTTCCATAATGACCACATAGAAATATACATGTTTGAATCTTCATAAGTGTGATTATATATATTTTGCCTTAAGTGATACTTTATAAAAAGATGTATGCAAACGTGTCTTAGTACACATATAGGGCAAGATAGGTAATTTACTTATAGTAAAAAAAAATGTATACTAAGGTAATAAATGCATGTGAATAAATATATAAACTTACTTGTCGTTTATAAGTTTGCAAGTTGTATTAATACTTTATATTGTTCGAATAGTTTAGAAAATGAATTGAGTTTAGTTATAACCGAAAGTTGATATTATTTGGTTGTACAGTGTAATTCACTTATATGAGGTTCGAATAGATTATTATTGCATTAGTTCCGCATGTATAAAATTGTAGTGGTATTATGTTTATTATTAATACTTGTGAACAAATGCCCAAATATACAAATGATATGAAATGTTCAATTTAAGGGTTCTATTAGCTTATGATTTAAATTCAATTTCCAAGACTAATTCATGTGATTATATAAATGTTTTATATAATTGATCGGAATTGTGTTTTATTCGGTAATGCCTTACGACCTTATTCCGGTGACGGATATGGGTTAGGGGTGTTACATTTTATTGGTATCCGAACTACGATAGTCGGTTCTAGGACTAACGTAGCATGTGTGAGTTTAGCTATACATGCCATAATTATATATTGTGACAGTGTGATGACTTCTGACATTTGAAATGTGTTTTCATATACTAAATGGATCCTGACAGAGCTGAAGTTGATGATGTCGAGAGTGTAGCGCCTGCTCCCGCGCAAGGGACAGCGCCGGATGATTCTCGACTGACCTCGAGTAATCCAAAAAGTGAGGCTAAACAAGCCTTCTATCAAATGATGAATGACTGGTTCACTCAATATATTCGGACTAACCCGGTTGCACAACAACCTCCACCCCCGATTAATCCATCTTCGATGCCTACTATACCTCAAGTAAGTGATCTGTTGCGATTGAATAGACCACCTATCGATAAAATTAGAAAACGTGGGGCTAAAGAGTTTAAAGCCGCTGATGAAGATGACGCTGAGTGGGCTGAGTTCTAGCTTGATAATACCATCCGTGTGTTTGATGAGTTGTCCTGTGCTCCTGATGAATGTTTGAAATGTGCTATATCCCTACTTCGAGACACAGCATATCACTGGTGGAATACCCTAGTATCAGTAGTTCCGAGAGAGCAGGTGACCTGAGAATTCTTTCGATCGAGTTCGTAAGAAATATATCGTGACGAGATTTATCGATCAGAAGCGTAAAGAATTTCTGGAGCTGAAATAGGGTCAGATGACTGTGACAGAGTACGAGCAGAAATTTGTGAGACTCAGTCGATATGCCCGGGAGTGTGTTTCTACTGAGGCCATAATGTGTAAAAGATTTGAAGATGGACTGAATGAAGACATTAAGCTGTTAGTTGGCATACTTGAGATAAAAGAGTTTGTGGTACTTGTTGAGCGAGCCTGTAAAGCTGAGGAGCTCGGGAAAGAGAAAAAGAAAGCTGATTTTGAAGCTAGAGACTCGCGTAAGAGATCATTCAGCAAGTCAGTTCAGTTGGCACCAAAGAAGTTTTGAAATGATTTCAGTCATTCAAAAGCCATTTCGGGTTATTCTCGACGAGACCAGAGTAGGCCACCGGTGAGCTCGAGAGTGACCGCAGTAGCGAGTGTGGGTAATGTCAGATCCAATCAATCCAAGTGTAAGCACTGTGGTAAACGACATCCCTGCAGTTGTAGGTTGCATGATCGGGCCAGTTTTAAATGTGGATCGACAGATCATTATGTTCGAGATTTCCCAATGTTAGCTGAGGAAAATCCAGTGCAGAATACGAGATCAGGTAACACTATAGCTCGAGGTAGACCACCTAGAAATGCTGGTAATACGAGTGGCAGTCAGAGAGGGACTAAAGATACGGCAATCAGATCTGAGGCTCGTGCACCTGCCAGAGCTTATGCTATACGTGCACGAGAGGAGGCTTCATCCTCAGATGATATTACTGGTACATTTACTCTTTACGATACTAATGTAATTGCATTGATTGATCCTGGTTCTACTCATTCTGATTTGTGTGAGACATTAGTATTCAGCAAGACTCTACCTGTTGAGTCTATTGAGTTTGTGATTAGAGTGTTAAACCCCTTGGGCCGGTGTGTTATGGTTGATAAGGTGTGTAAGAATTGTCCCTTGATGGTTCGAGATCTGTGTTTTCTGGTCGATTTGATGTTGCTACCATTTAATGAGTTCGACATAATTCTGGGTATGGATTGGTTGACTTTACATGATGCTATTGTAAGCTGCAAAAGGAAGACCATTGATTTACGGAGCCAGAATGATGAAGTTATTCGGATTGAATCTAGTGATTTGTATGGTTTACCAGCAGTGATTTCTTCGATGCTAGCTTAAAAATATGTGAGAAAAGGGTGTGAAGCTTATTTTTCCTATGTGCTCGATAGTAAAGTGACTGAAAGAAACATTAAATCAGTACCTGTTGTATGTGAATACCCAGCTGTGTTTTCTGAAGAATTACCGGGTTTGCCACCTATTCGGGAAGTAGAGTTTGGTATTGAGTTAATGCCTGGGACGACTCTGATATCCATAGCTCCGTACAGAATGGCACTTATAGAATTAAAAGAATTGAAAGCTCAGTTGCAAGAATTGACAGATAGGGGTTTCGCGCAACCAAGTTTTTCTCCGTGTGGTGCACCTGTGTTGTTTGTGAAAAAGAAAGATAGAACTATGAAAATGTGTATCGATTACAGATAGCTTAATAAGGTGACTATAAAGAATAATTATCCGTTACCACGGATTGATGATCTGTTTGACCAACTGAAAGGCGCTACAGTATTTTCGAAAATAGATTTGAGATCAGGCTACTATCAGTTGCGAGTTAAAGACTCCGATGTACCAAACATTGCTTTCAGAATGAGGTATGGACATTATGAGTTTCTGGTTATGCCTTTCAGACTCACTAATACACCTGCCATTTTCATGGATTTGATGAATCAGATCTTCAGACTGTATCTGGACCGGTTTATAGTTGTGTTTATAGATGACATTTTAATCTACTCTTGTAATAAAGTTAAACATGCCGAGCATTTGAGACTGGTGTTGCAGACTTTGCGAGATAAGCAGTTGTATGCAAAATTCAGCAAATGTGAGTTCTGGCTAAATGAAGTCAGTTTTTTGGGCCATGTGGTATCAGCATCAGGTATTCGGGTTGATCCGAGCAAAATTTCAGCTATACTGGATTGGAAACCTCCGAAGAATGTTTCTGAAGTCTGAAGCTTTCTGGGATTTGTTGGTTATTATAGACGATTCGTGAAAGGTTTCTCAATTATTGCAGCTCCGATAATGAAGCTATTACAGAAAGATGTTAAATTCGAGTGGTAAGAGAAATGCCAGAAAAGTTATGATCAGTTGAAAGCCCTTTTGACCGAAGCTCCAGTATTAGTTAAGCAAGAATTGGGTAAAGAAT
The DNA here is from genome assembly GCA_025698465.1 of Gossypium longicalyx. Lineage (NCBI taxonomy): Eukaryota > Viridiplantae > Streptophyta > Magnoliopsida > Malvales > Malvaceae > Gossypium > Gossypium longicalyx. Next base: position 92,358,417 of record CM046997.1, read on the forward strand.
TTATTATTTATAGTGATACATCTTTAAATGGTTTAGGCTACATTTTAATGCAGGAAGGTAGAGTGATAGCTTATGCCTCGAGACAACTAAAGCCACATGAAAGAAACTTCCCAACACACTACTTAGAATTAGCAGCTACTGTGTTTGCATTAAAGATATGGCGCCACTATTTGTTCGGTGAGAAATGTCATGTTTATTCTGATCACAAAAGCCTGAAATACTTAATGACTCAGAAAGATCTGAATTTGAGACAACGTCGATGGTTAGAATTGCTAAAATATTACGAGCTTGTGATTGACTATCACCTGGGAAAGGCTAACATTGTTGCTGGTGCTTTAAACCGGAAGTCACTGTTTGCTTTGCGTACAATGAATACACATTTGGCCATGTCTGATGATGGTTCAATAGTGGCTGAATTGAAAGCTAGACCGTTATTTGTTCAACAAATATGTGATGCCCAGAAGGTTGATAATGAATTGATTGCAAAACGAGCTCAGTGTGAGATGGATGCTGATTCAGAGTTTAGAATTGATGCTGATGACTGTTTGAGGTTCAGAGACCGAATATGCGTTTCGAGGAATTCATAGTTGATTCAAATGATTTTGAATGAAGCTCACAGCAGTCAATTATCTATTCACCCAGGTAGTATAAAGATGTATAATGATTTGAAACAGCTTTACTGGTGGCATGGTATGAAACGAGACATTTCTGACTTTGCTGCAAGATGTTTAGTCTGTCAACAAGTAAAAGCTGAGCATCACGTACCTTCAGGGTTACCTCAGCCGATTATGATGCCAGAATGGAAGTGGGACAGAGTTACGATGGATTTTGTATCTGGTTTACCATTGAAACCGAGCAAGAAAGATGCAATCTGGGTTCTTGTTGATAGATTGACTAAATCGGCTCATTTTGTTTCGATACGTACAGATTACTCACTTGATAAGCTGGTTGAATTGTATGTTTCTCAGATTGTAAGATTACATGGTGTGCCTATATCCATTGTTTCGGATAGAGATCTGAGGTTTACATCGCGGTTTTGGAAGAAACTGCAAGATGCACTAGGTACGAAATTACATTTCTGTACTACTTTTCATTCGCAAACAGATGGCCAGTCTGAACGAATCATTCAGATACTTGAGGATATGTTGAGATGTTGTATTCTAGAGTTTGAAGGTACGTGGGAACGATATCTACCTCTGATTGAATTTGCGTATAATAACAGTTATCAATCGAGTATCAAAATGGCACCTTATGAGGCTTTCTATGGTCAAAAATGTCGCACGCCATTGTACTGGACTGAGCTCTGTGAAAATAAGATACACAGAGTTGACTTAATTAGAGAGACTGAACAGAAAGTGAAAGTGATCCGTGAAAGTTTGAAGGCAGCGTCTGGTCAACAGAAATCTTATGCGGGCTTGAAACGTAAAGATATAGAATTTCAGATTGGAGATAAAGTCTTTTTGAAAGTCTCACCGTGGAAGAAAATACTCAAATTCGGTCGTAAAGGCAAATTGAGTAACCAATTTTAAGTTCATGGAAAAAAATTATGACATGGAAGGAATTTTTGAAAGTTTAGTAAGGAGGGGCATTTTGGTCATCTTTCTCATATGGTTGCTGCCGAATTTTTCTCTCTCCATAGCTAGGGTTTCTTCAATTTTCAAGCTCCATAGTAAGTGAGTCCAAGCCCCGTTTTTAATGTTCTTTACGTTTTCGGAGTCCCGGTAGCTCGATAAAGCTTATGCTAGCAATAATTTAAGTTAGGGTTCATATTTGGAAAAATACCCATAGGTGAAAAGTGTTTATTTTGATGTTTTATGATAGAATATGAGGTCTTAGATTATGTTAGACAACTTGTGCTACTCGGTTTTAGGTAAAAACGAGAAAAAGGGCTTAATCGGTAAAATACCTAATAGTCATAAGTGCGTGTTAGAGTATGAATTTGATGTTTCCATAGAAGGGAAAAATGATCAACATGTCATAAAACATAAGAAAATAGGTTGAAGTTTAATTTACGAGATTTGGGGTAAAAGTGTAAATATGCAAAAGTTTAGGGGTAAAAATGTAATTTTTTCAAAGTTTGAGTAAAGGACTGTTTTGATAAATGTGAATATTAAATAAGTTAAATTTTCTATTATAGATCAAGAAGAACGAAATTCAGGAGTAGATCGGGGAGGAGAAAAAGTAAAGGACTAAATTGTAAAGTTTAGTCACATTTTGTATCGAGGTAAGTTTACAGTAAATAAATGCAATATTCTTATATTTTACATTATTATTGTTAATTTCCAGCATTTATATACTTATTTTTTTTAGAATATTTATATTCGAATTAAAGGCGAAGTAGCAGAGAAAAAGCATTAGGAAGCCCCGTTTGAACCTTAGGAATATTAGGATATTGGGGTTGACAGGACAAGATAGAAATGAGCCATGCAAGTCCATATCAGATATATGGCTTTGGGGACAGGAATGAGTCATGTAAGCCCATATTATATATATAAATATGGCATTGGAGATAGGAATATTTCATGTAAGTCCATGTCGAAGACATGGCATTGGCAGGATATTGATAGACAAGAACGACCCTAGTATCCTTAGTATTCTGAGTGGTTCAACGGGTCATATATATGTTAAATCATAGTGAATTATCAGCAAAAGGGGAAGGTAGATTATATTTATGAATAGTGAAAGGTCAGGTAAGAAAGAAGGTAAGTGAGTAAAGAAGAAGGTAGAAAATGAGAAGTAAAGAAAGTTTATGAGGCTAGGTGACTTGATGTATATTTATTCATTATGTTGAATGTTGTAATTTATTTGCTTGTAAGCTTACTAAGCCTAGTGCTTACTCTCTTATTTTCTTTTTCTTATAGTTTTTATCAAGCCACTTGGGGATCGAAGGAAACGTCGGAGACCCGATCACACTATCGAAGAAATTACATTGGTATAGTTAGACGTTTCGTTTTGTGTATGGCATGTATAGAAACTTGGTTTCTTTTGATATGATATGATCAATGAATGATGTGTAAATATTTGCTAGTGATTAGCTAATAGAATGGCTGATGATATACATGTTTAATAGTATGTATGATTAAGTAGTAACTATCACATGAAAATTATGAAAAAATGTGAAAGTAACTTAAAAACGGATTCAAGTATCAGAAATAACGTGACTTTGAAAAATCACAAAAATTTGTAGAGAGATGGTTTGATAGTGAATAATATATGAAATTAAAGCTCATTGTGTCTATTTTTATATGGAATAAGCAAAGCAGGTAAAAGTTTTGTATTTTATAGGATATCTGAGTTTTAGTGAAATAGGGCCAGAGCAATTTCTGGATCCCCTGTTTCAACTTTAGAAATTCACCATAAATTTTATAAAAATAATTAGGTGGTGTACTTTATATGGTTAGAATCCTTATTGAATCTAGTTTTAATAGAAACAAACGGTATTGTCATATGAATTTTTTTATAGGGAGAAAAGTGGTTCGTAGTAAGTAGAGGTCAGTGCAGTCGAATTCAGAAATAGGAGTAACTTTAACTAATAAACTGTACTAATTGGCTCAACCAAAAATTCTAGAAAAAAATTTAGTAAATTGTGAGTCTATTTTCAGAGAAAACTTACGGAATTGGATATGAGTCTATTTTCAGGGAAAATTTACAGAATTGGATTTTGAGTTTCGTAACTCGAGATATGAATTTTTAAGCAACCATGACGCAGAAAAACAGTTTATTCCGAAAATTAATATAAGTAGTTAGAATTGTTTAAAAAGGTAAAATAAGATTAGTAACACCTCAAGCTTAACTTCAATGACGGTTTTGGGCGTAGAGGCATTACATTTATTGGTATCAGAGCAGGTTTAGTCGGTTCTTGGAACAGTTAGTATGAGTAAAAGTCTAGCTATACATGCCATACCTGTATTTTGATAGTGTGACGACTCCGGACGATTTTTAAATATTTTGTTTTATAGTAATGGATCCTGAGCGAGCTGGTGATGATGATGTAGAAAGTAATGCGCCTGCTCTCACGGAAGGGGCAGCACTATCTGAGAATAGGCCAGTAACAGTTAATTAGGGAGGAGTGACTTGAGAAGCTCTCTTCCAAGTTTTGAATGATTTGTTTGCCGAGTTCGTTTGTACGAATTCGACAGTTAGACCTCCACCCCCTCATGATTCTCAGGCTACCCATGCAGCTCAAGCTTCCAATCCACAGTATGCAGTGATAAGAGAAAAGCCACCAGTTGATAGAATCAGGAAACAAGGGGCAGAAGAGTTCCGAGCAACAAAGGATGATGATGCAGAAAGAGTAGAATTTTGGTTAGAAAATACTATCAGATTCTTTGACGAATTATCTTGTACACCCGAGGAATGTATGAAATGTGTAGTATCACTTCTTAGAGACTTAGCCTACCACTGGTGGAAAACACTTGTATCAATTGTACCAAAGGAGAGGGCCACTTGGGATTTCTTTCAGGAGAAATTTCGTAAAAAGTACATTAGTCAGAGGTTTATTGATCAGAAGAGAAAGGAATTCCTGGAATTGAAACAAGGTAATATGACGGTGACCGATTATGAGCGCGAATTTGTCAGGCTTAGTAAATATGCTAGAGAATGCGTGTCCATAGAGGCTATCATGTGTAAAAGGTTTGAGGATGGGTTAAATGATGATATCCGACTGTCAGTGGGTGTCCTAGAAATAAAAGAGTTCATTATTTTAGTTGAGAGAGCCTGTAAGGCAGAGGAGCTGTTAAAAAGAAAAGGCAAAGTTGAGACAGAGACACAAGATACAAAGAAGAGACAGATGAGCAGGTCATTCCAAGCTACATCCAAAAGGCCAAAGGAGTTTTCTACCAGATCTAGTTTCTCAGCCAGGTATTCTAGTCAGAATAGAGGCAGCAGATTTAAGGATTCGAAGGCTCAAACCACCTCGACTGCGAGTGTAGGTAATATTGGACAGGGTAGATCAGGGTGTCCACGGTGTGGTAGACTTCATTATTGTCCTTGTCGGGCAGGCGAAAATGTTTGTTATAAATGCGGTGCTCCAGATCATTTTGTACGAGAATGTCCAGAGGTAGCTAATCGAGAGATAACACAGAGTGCTAGATCCAGAAATGCTCCTACTAGAGGCAGATTACCGAGGCAATCGGGAGTAGGAGCAAGTAACAGAGGTACCTCAAGAGATTCAGCTGTGAGACCAGATGCTAGAGCCCCTGCAAGGACTTATGCTATTCGTACACGCGTAGAGGCATCCTTCCCCGATGTGATTACGGGTACATTTTCTCTACATAATATTAATGTCATTGCTTTGATTGATCCAGGTTCAACTCATTCATATGTTTGCAAGAAATTGATGCCTAGTATAAGTATGCCTATAGAATCTATAGAATTTGTGATTAAAGTATCGAATCCATTAGGCAAGCATGTATTAGTAGATAAAGTATGTAGAAATTGTCCTTTAATGATTAGAGGCTACTGTTTTCCGGCCGATCTCATGCTATTGCCATTTGATGAGTTTGATGTGATTCTTGGTATGGATTGGTTGACTACACATGATGTGATAGTGAATTGTGGGAAGAAATTCATTGAGTTGAAGTGTGAAAATGGTGAAATTATTGGGTTAATTCGTAAGAGTCGATAGTTCATTTTCCATAATTTCGTTATATCCGCTTTCGTAAATGTTTGAGAAAAGGGTATGAAGCTTATCTTGCTTTTGTGTTGAACACTAAAGATCCGTAATTAAAAATTGAATCAAGTGCTCGTGGTATGTGAGTTTCCGATGTGTTTCGGAAGAACTACCAGTTTGCCTCCGTTAGAGAAGTTGAGTTTGGTATTGAGTTGATTCAGTGTACCACACCCATTTCTATTGCTCCTTATAGAATGGCTCCATTGGAATTGAAAGAATTGAAAGCTCAATTGCAGGAATTAACAGATAAAGGCTTTGTAAGACCCAGAGTTCACCATGGGGTGCACGAGTGCTATTTGTGAAAAAGAAAGACGGATCGATGAGATTGTGCATAGATTATCGGCAACTTAACAAGGTATGATGAAAGAACAAGTATCCATTGCCTAGAATTGATGATCCGTTTGATCAATTGAAGGAGCTACTCTTGTGTTTTCCAAGATAGATTTGAGATCCGGATACTATCGATTGCGAGTTAAAGAGTCGATGTCCCAAGATCGCTTTCCGGACTAGGTATGGTCATTATGAGTTCCTTGTGATGCCATTTGGCTTGACTAATGCTCCCGCCATTTTCATGGACTTAATGAACCGGAAATTTTCGACCATCGCACTGGATAAGTTTGTAGTTATGTTCATTGATGATATTTTGATTTATTCTCATGATGAGACTGAGCATGCAGAGCATTTGAGAATAGTTTTATAGATTTTGAGAGATAATCAGTTGTATGCCAAGTTCAGCAAAAGTGAGTTCTGGTTACGAGAAGTTGGTTTTCTTGGACATATTGTCTCAGGTGAAGGTATTAAGGTTGATTCGAGTAAGATTTCAGCCATTTTTTATTGGAAGCCTCCTAGAAATGTATCGGTTAGAAGTTTTCTTGGTCTTGCCGGATATTATAGACGATTTGTAGAGGATTTTCTATGATAGCTACCCTACCGGTGACAAGATTGCTGCGAAAGGATGTCAAGTTTGAATGGATCGAGAAGTGTCAACAGAGTTTTGATAAGTTAAAAGCATTGTTAACTAAAGCTCCTGCTTTAGTACAACCGAGAACTGTAAGGAGTTTGTGATTTACTGAGTGATGCGTCCATGGATGGACTTGGTTGTGTGTACTTATGCAGAAGGAAAGTAATCGCTTATGCCTCTAGACAAACTAAAGCCACATGAAAAGAACTATCGGACACATGATTTAGAGCTATTGCCATTGTTTTTGCGCTGAAAATTTGGAGACATCATTTGTATGGTGAGAAGTGCCACATATTTATCGATCACAAAAGTTTGAAATATTTGATGACTCAAAAATATTTGAATTTGAGGCAAAAAGATGGTTAGAGTTGATTAAAGATTATGAGCTAGTGATCGATTATCACCTAGGTAAGGCAAATGTTGTTCTTGATGCTTTGAGTAGGAAATCTTTGTTTGCATTAAGAGCTTTGAACACTAGTCTAGCCTTATCGGATGATGGTTTTATCTTAGCTGAGTTGAGAGCCAAACCGATGTTTCTTGAAGAAATTTGTGAAGCTCGAGAAAAATGACGGTGAGTTGTTAGCCAAAAGAGATCGGTGTGAGTCGATATCTGAGTCAGATTTTCAAATTGATTCGACGCTTGTTTGATGTTGAGAGAGACAGGTATGCGTCTTAAAAAAAATGATGAGCTTATTCGAAAGATCTTACAGGAAGCACATAGTATTTCTTTGTCTATTCATCCAGGTAGTACAAAGATGTATAATGATTTGAAGAAAATGTATTGGTGGGTAGGAATGAAAAGGGACATTTCTGAGTTTGTTTCTAGATGCTTGATCCATCGGTGGGTAAAGGCCGAACATCGTGTACCTTTCAGTTTATTGCAGCCCGTGCTAGTCCCCGAGTGGAAATGGGATCGAACTACTATGGATTTTGTGACAGGATTGCCGTTTACACCGAGAAAGAAAGATGCAGTATGGGTTATGATTGATAAATTAACAAAGTCGACTCATTTTATCCCAGTTCGTATGGATTATTCACTTGACAAGTTGGCCGAGTTGTATATTTGAGAGATAGTCGGACTACACGGTACCATTATCGATCATTTTGCATGAGATCCAAGAATTACTTTATGGTTTTGGAAGAAATTACAGAAGGCTTTGGGCACAAAGTTGAGTTTTAGTCTGACTTTCCATCCTCAAACCGACGGTCAATGAGAGAGTTATTCAGTACTTGAAGATATGCTTAGATGTCGTGGTCTTTGGAATTTCAAGGCGATTGGGAAAAATATTTACCATTAGTAGAGTTTGCCTATAATAATAGTTATCAGTCGAGTTTGAAGATGGCACCTTATGAAGCTTTGTATGGACGTAAATGTCGCACACCTTTGTATTTGACAGAGCTTAAGGAAGATCAAATTTACTGGGGTTGATCTAGTTAAGGAAATGTAAGAAGAAAGTAAAAATCATCGAGATTGCTTGAAAGCGACTTTCAGCATGCACAAAAGTTGTATGCAGATTTGAAGAGAAAAGATATTGAATATCAAGTTGGTGACAAAGTTTTTTTGAAAGTATCCCCGTGGAAGAAAGTTCTTAGATTTGGCAAGAAAGGCAAACTAAGTACACGTTTTATTGGACCGTTTGAAGTGATTGAAAGAGTAGGACCATTAGCATATCGGTTAGCTTTGCCGATTGAGTTAGAGAAGATTCATAATGTATTTCATGTGTCTATGCTACGTCGTTATCGTTCAGATCCGTCACATGTGATTTCTCAGACAGAGGTTGAGATTCAGCCAGACATGACTTACGGTGAAGAACCAGTAAAGATTCTAGCTCGAGAGGAAAATCAATTAAGGAACAAAAGTATTGCACTTGTGAAAGTCCTATGGAATAGACATGGGGTAGATGAGGTTACATGGGAACCCGAAGAGGCTATGCAAAAACAAGACCCAAATCTCTTTCATTGTAAGATTTTTGGGACGAAAATCCCTAAAGGGGGGAGAAATGTAACATCCCGAAATAAGGCCTAAACGGAACAGTGGTTACGAAACCACAAATCTAAGGTAGAAAAATTTATTTTATTATTATTTTGAGGTTCATGATATGATTACATGCTTGTGCGAAAATTTCATGATGAAATTCTATGCATAAAGTGCTTAAGTTGAGCTTAGGGATTAAATCGAATAATTTGCAAACTTGCATTCTAGAAGTTTTTAGTATGAAATTGTTTTGGAATATTAATGAGGAGGTCTTAAATAGCAATTTAACCAATTTTAAGTTCATGGACAAAAATTAGGACATGGAAGGAATTTTTGAAAGTTTAGTAAGGAGGGGCATTTTGGTCATTTGTATATTAAATGAAATAAAATGGGAAAAATAACACAAAATGGTCATCTTTCTCATATGGTTGCTGCCGAATTTTGCTCTCTCCATAGCTAGGGTTTCTTCAATTTTCAAGCTCCATAGTAAGTGAGTCCAAGCCCCGTTTTTAATGTTCTTTACGTTTTCGGAGTCCCGGTAGCTCGATAAAGCTTATGCTAGCAATAATTTAATTTAGGGTTCATATTTGGAAAAATACCCATAGGTGAAAAGTGTTTATTTTGATGTTTTATGATAGAATATGAGATCTTAGATTATGTTAGACAACTTGTGCTACTCGGTTTTAGGTAAAAACGAGAAAAATGGCTTAATCGGTAAAATACCTAATAGTCATAAGTGCATGTTAGAGTATGAATTTGATGCTGCCATAGAAGAGAAAAATGATCAGCATGTCATAAAACATAAGAAAATAGGTTGAAGTTTAATTTACGATATTTGGGGTAAAAGTGTAAATATGCAAAAGTTCAGGGGTAAAAATGTAATTTTTCAAAGTTTGAGTAAAGGACTGTTTTGATAAATGTGAATATTAAATAAGTTAAATTTTCTATTATAGATCAAGAAGAACGAAATTCAGGAGTAGATCGGGGAAAAGAAAAAGTAAAGGACTAAATTGTAAAGTTTAGTCACATTTTGTATCGAGGGAAGTTTACAGTAAATAAATGCAATATTCTTATATTTTACATTATTATTTTTAATTTCCAGCATTTATATACTTATTTTTTTTGAGAATATTTAAAGTCGAATTAAAGGCGAAGTAGCAGAGAAAAAGCATTAGGAAGCCCCGTTTGAACCTTAGGAATATTAGGATATTGGGGTTGACAGGACAGGATAGAAATGAGCCATGTAAGTCCATATCAGATATATGGCTTTGGAGACAGGAATGAGCCATGTAAGCCCATATTATATATATAAATATGGCATTGGAGATAGGAATAATTCATGTAAGTTCATGTTGAAGACATGGCATTGGCAGGATATTGATAGACAGGAACGACCCTAGTATCCTTAGTATTCCAAGTGGTTTAACGGGTCATTGTATATGTTAAATCATAGTGAATTATCAGCAAAAAGGGAAGGTAGATTATATTTATGAATAGTGAAAGGTCAGGTAAGAAAGAAGGTAAGTGAGTAAAGAAGAAGGTAGAAAATGAGAAGTAAAGAAAGTTTATGAGGCTAGGTGACTTGATGTATATTTATTCATTATGTTGAATGTTGTAATTTATTTGCTTGTAAGCTTACTAAGCCTAGTGCTTACTCTCTTATTTTCTTTTTCTTATAGTTTTTATCAAGCCACTCGGGGACCGAAGGAAACGTCGGAGACCCGGTCACACTATCGAAGAAATTACATTGGTATAGTTAGACGTTTCGTTTTGTGTATGGCATGTATAGAAACTTGGTTTCTTTTGATATGATATGATCAATGAATGATGTGTAAATATTTTCTAGTGATTAGCTAATAGAATGGCTGATGATATACATGTTTAATAGTATGTATGATTAAGTAGTAACTATCACATGAAAATTATGAAAAAATGTGAAAGTAACTTAAAAACGGATTCAAGTATTAGAAATAACGTGATTTTGAAAAATCACAAAAATTTGTAGAGACATGGTTTGATAGTGAATAATATATGAAATTAAATCTCATTGTGTCTATTTTCATATGGAATAAGCAAAGTAGGTAAAGGTTTTGTATTTTATAAGATATCTGAGTTTTAGTGAAATAGGGCCAGAGCGATTTCTGGATCCCCTGTTTCAACTTTAGAAATTCACCATAAATTTTATAAAAATAATTAGGTGGTGTACTTTATATGGTTAGAATCCTTATTGAATCTAGTTTTAATAGAAATAAACGGTATTGTCATATGAATTTTTTTATAAGGAGAAAAGTGGTTCATAGTAAGTAGAGGTCAGTGCAGTCGAATTCTGAGAGTAAATTTAACTAATAAACTGTACTAATTGGCTCAACCAAAAATTCTAGAAAAAAATTAGTAAATAGATATATGAGTCTATTTTCAGGGAAAATTTACAGAATTGGATTTCAAGTTTTGTAACTCGAGATATGAATTTTTAAGCAACCATGACGCAGAAAAACAGTTTATTCCAAAAATTAATATAAGTAGTTAGAATTGTTTAAAAAGGTAAAATAAGATTAGTAACACCTCAAGCTTAACTCCGATGATGGTTTCGGGCGTGGGGGCGTTACAACGTTGGCATTGTAGGATTTACGTGAATATCTGAGTGTCCTATCCAATTTCGAATGGTTCATCAGGCAAAGGTAAATTGTATACGAGTATGAAATATGAGTCAAAATGACCAAGCATGAATTAGCCTGTTGACTATTAATGATAAGGTAAGTTGTACTTGATATTACTTTTATTCATGTGTAATCGTTGATAATGAATTTAAGTGAGGTTTATATGTGTATTCGGTTTTGTGGTTATATAGGTTGAGTATCATGAAATGATTCGTAAGTATGTGCAAGTGTGTGATTATATGTGATTGGCATTGATGGTTATATACATATAAATGTAAGATACTATGTTATGATTTTCGAATTTATGAATAAGAGTATATACAGGCATGATTATGTTATAACTAGTTGTATTGGGAAGTTGACTATTAATATACTTAATTGAGCAGGTGAGTATTCGGCCAGGTAAGAAATGTAAATATTTGTTGTGATATTTTGACTCTTGGACTTGTATATATGAGAATGTGTGTATTCGATAGGGAAAAAAAACAAGTGGTTGGAAAGTTGAATGATAAATAGACAATTTGGTTATTGGATCATTCGGCCAAGATAATGTTCATGTGTAAATGTATATATATGTGTGGATATATTTCAAGTTGTTAGTTGAGATTAAACGGTATACAGTTACTATAAATATTGGTTAGCCTAATTGAGTTAAATACTTTGTTAGGTTTACTATTTGCTTATCACTTACTAAGCTATAATATCTTACTGTGTGCATATTTGTTTTGTTTTATAGATTTTGGAATTCAAGTTACAGGCTCGGGGATTGATTACGAAGCTCATCACACTATCCACTGTTTTGGGTACTTTTAAAAGCTAAATTCGAATAATGGCATGTATAGGCTGAAGTGTGTTTTGAATGATAAATTTTGGTTGTGTATAAAGCCATGCGAAAATGGCTAATCAATATGTTTGAATTTAATTATGCTAGGTATATTCTATGATAATTATGGATATATGTTGCATGTTATATATGCTTATTACGTGAGGTAAATGTTGCATGTTTGGACAATTAATAATGGCTTTGAAAGAATCGTGACTAATATAAATGATATGTTTTTACCACTTATACTTCGGCATGTATGTTCATGAAAATTTAGAAATGGTTTATCTATGATTTATTGAGTAGGTAATGTAATATGTGAAATGGACATATCATATGTTTTGGATTTCATTAAAGTCTTGCACATATACCTACATCTAAATGAGATTGTGGTAGTAGTGGCATGATGCGCATGAAATCGGTAATGTATATTTCCATAATGACCATATAGAAATATACAAGTTTGAATCTTCATAAGTGTGATTATATATATTATGCTTTAAGTGCGACTTGATAAAAAGATGTATGCAAACGTGTCTTAGTACACATATAGGGCAAGATAGGTAATTTACTTACAGTAAGAAAAATGTATACTAAGGTAATAAACGCATGTGAATAAATATATAAACCTACTTGTCATTTATAAGTTTGCAAGTTGTATTAATACTTTATATTGTTAGAATAGTTTAGAAAATGAATTGAGTTTAGTTATAACCGAAAGTTGATATTATTTGGTTGTAAGGTGTAATTCACATATATGAGGTTTGAATAGACTATTATTGCATTAGTGCCGCATGTATGAAATTGTAGTGGTATTACATTTATTATTGATACTTGTGAACAAATGCCCAAATATACAAATGATATGAAATGTTCAATTTAAGGGTTGTATTAGCTTAAGATTTAAATCTTAGTCAATTTTCGAGACTAATTCATGTGATTATATAAATGTTTTATATAATTGATCGAAATTGTGTTTTATTTGGTAATGCCTTACGACCCTATTCCGGCGACGGATACGGGTTAGGGGTGTTACAATCTGATAAGAATTTATAAGGGACAATATGATTGTTATGAATGGATTGTGACTATAAGTGAATATATTATGTATACGAACGATGTGTATTAATCGGTAATGCCTTGTAATCCTATTCCGGCGACGGATACGGGTTAGGGGTGTTACAATCTCCGTCTATCCCTCCACTCTATGTAGGGTTTAAAACACCCACCCATCCCTACGTTCCAAGTAGTACCGAATGCGGCACATATTCAGTATATTGCAGCTGAGCTGCCAGATAAATACGCTTAAAGCCTTTCAGTACACTTCCTCCAAATACCATCATCCCAACCCAATGCAATGTAAACATACAATATGTCATGCTTTTATGCAACCATCAGTCATACATTTACATGTATATATATCAGTTATCATGCATAATTTATCATGCATCACATACACTCAGATCATATATCTAGGGGTCTAGGTAATGCTTACCGACCCTACAGTAGGTTCACAGTCGACTTGGGTGACCCGTGCAACCCTAGGAATCATTTCAAATAAATGGGCTCACACATCCATGTAGCTTGCCCGTGTAGACCCACACAGCCCAAATCAGTCTAGTCCGTGTGTCGCACACGGCCTACCTGGCCATCACACGGCCGTGTCTTCCGCACACGGCCTTGCCTTATCGATCACACACCGTTTAAACAAGAAACACAGAATTCACTAATCAGAGCCTCCTCCTACACCATTAACCGCGGAAGAGAAATATTACTACTCAATCGTTAAGAAATTCATGGCAAAAAAGAAGGGGGACTTACCAAAATCATGCAGGAGCAATTCTCAATGCAAAAAGAAAGCATGATTTAGGGAAAAACAAATAGGAATAAGGGAGAGGGGCGATTCCAAAAGAATTTTGGCAGAGTGCAAGCATGAAACTGGAAAACGTCAGAATTTTCTTTGAGAGGGGGAAAAAAACCGAAAATTTCAAAAAGATAACGAAAATATCTTTTGATAATTCCCAAATCCCTTAATTTGCTCCTCACTAATCTCTCCACTACTCAGACGTCTAACATAACTCAAACTTTCTCTCTCAGAGCCGAACAAAAATATTGCCTACGCAGGGATTCGAACACAAGACCTTCAGCAGACTACCATTCCACTTGACCACCAAACTAGTAGGCCTATCCTGTTAAGTACTTACAAACTTTTAATTAAAAGCCTACTAGCCAAAAATAGGGGTTAAGTAAAAAAAAACTAAAATTTTCCAAAGCTAGGGCTTGAACTTGGGACCTCCCACACACACCCAGAACACTTAACCACTGAAGCAGATACACACTTATGTCACATTTTCACAATAACAAAAATAAGAATTTGGGGGCGTTACATGGAAATCTTTATATTTTAGTAGTTGTTGACTACGTCTCAAAATGGGTTGAAGCTGTTGCAGTCCCAAAGGATGATGCAAAGACAGTAATTAAATCTTTTCACAAAAATATACTCACCCGCTTTCGTACACCAAAGGCATTGATTAGTGATCAAGGTACACACTTTCATTGCAACCAAGTGGCAACCATATTGAAAAGATATGAAGTTAATCATAAAATGGCTACTACTTATCATCCGTAAACTAATAGAAAAGCCGAAGTATCAAATAGACAAATTAAAAACATTTTGGAGAAAGTTGTGAACCCTTCGAGGAAAGATTGGTCTTCTAGACTGGATGACGCTTTATGGGCATTGCGAACAACATACAAAACTCCATTAGGGATGTCGCTGTATCAATTGGTTTTTGGGAAAGCATGTCACTTACCAGTTGAACTGGAACATAAAGCAATATGCGCAATTAAGCAAGTGAACATGGATTATGAAGCTGCTGGAAAGAAAAGACTACTGGATATCACTGAACTAGAGGAGATTAAGGGAAATGCCTATGAAAACGCTACAATTTACAAAGAAAAAGCCAAATGATGGTATGACAGAATTATTTTGCAGTGACAATTTATCGCAAGTCAACAAATTTTATTATTCAATTCTAGATTGAAACTGCAGCTGGGTGAATTGCACTTACGTTGGTCTGGACCTTTCAAAGTTGTCAAAGTATTTCCTCAAAGTGCAGGCACAATCAAAGATTTACATGATAGACACCAGTTTAAAGTGAATGGAAAGCGGTTGAAATACTATTTTGGGAATATTAATCAAAAGCACGCAGAGACAATTAAATTGGTCGAAAATTTTTAATTTTTATTTAATTTATCATTATGCTATTTTATTTTCTTTTTTTCATTTTTTTTCAAGCTCGTTTTTATTTTTTTATTTTATTTTTTACAGAATAATTAGGTACTACTGTCTACGCATTTGGGCTTTATTGTAAATGCAGTTCGTACTATTGTAGTGTCACTTATGGCTCAGGAAGAATGATGGCAGACCAGAAATTTCAGATCCCACTGTTTGATCAAAAGTCACATAGTCGTCTGATTTGTCTAAGCAGCCGCAATTCTCATTGGATGTAATTCTTCCTACTAGCTTTATTTCCCTTAAAAAAATCACTCATTTCCATATTCTTCTTGTACTCGCTATAAACCCCCATCACTGTGCTGACTGTAACACACCCAAACAACCATTTTTATTCACTTTCTCTTCCCCAAGTTCGTACCATTACAACTTTAAACCATCTTCACTCCATAAAACAAACAAAATATGGCAAGAACGAGTGGATCGGTTAAGAAATCCACTAAGCTTGTTGAAGAACATTCATCCTTAGCAACTGCAGTTCATGAGTCAGAATCCTCCATGCCAACGAAGAAAAAAGAGACGGTGATCTTTTAATGGAAGCGGCCAAAGACTGATTTCAAAAAAACATTTTAAAGCAAAACCATCTCTAAGCTGAAGTGGGAAAGTTTCTATAGTCATCCTAGAAACTATTCTCCTTCATTGGTATGCGAGTTTTATGCTAACCTTTATGAAAACGAGTTAGAGTTTATCTTTGTTCGAGAAGGCTTAATCCCATTGGATGCTAAAAAAATCAATGAGTTGTACAACACTAAAGTGGATGTCGATGAACACTCCAAGTTTATTGAAGATATCATAAACGAAAAAAGGAACCTCTTGGTGAAGGATTTATGTACCGAAGGAGCATTATAGACGGGTTCACATCAAAAGAATTATACGATGCACTGTCGCTTCCTGACACTGCAAAGCAAAATTTGGTTTTATTTTGTCAACTACAGACTACTACTTTCTACTCACAGCACCACAGTCAACCTTGATATAATGTGTCTGATACATTCAATTTTCAAGGGTAGAAAGATTGATGTTGGCGCAATATTTCACCAGGAAATTGTTGATTGCACTGCAAGGCAAACTGGAATTTTAGTTTTCCCGTCGTTGGTGATGCTACTGTGCCAGTAGAAAGGGATCTTTCCCCGTGATGATGATGAAGTCTTGGAAAATAAGGGCTTGATAAATGAAGCCTCTATTGAAAGAATGACTCGTTGCAATGATACACTGACAATGAAGGAGGCAAAGACCAGCAAGACAAGGAAGGGCAAAACCAAGGCAGAAAGCAAGGGAACAAAGCTGACTGTAGAGACATCATTGCTGTGCAAAATGCAGGATATCGAGAAGTTTTCTAATTCAATCAATAATAAGTAGATCAGGCTTGTCGCTACAATAGAGGATATAGACAGATCACAAAATTTGTTCTACGCTTATACCTGGGCCTATAACGACTCTATTGTAGCTGTATTAAGATAGTTAAGCCCAACCCCACTCCAACAATTTCCAGTGCTCCCATTGATAATTTGAGATTATAAACCCTCCTCCGAGGAAGATGACTTTGGGGATCGAGACAGATCGGTAGAATTCTCTTCCATTGTGCATGTCTTTGATGATGAGAAAGAAGATGACTCAAAGGACATTGAAAAGTGCATGCGAAGGACTGATAGCCTTGTCGAGGGTGACTTCATTTCTGATCAAGAAGCATCTACTGTTGAGGAGGAAGTTGCTGTGGAAAAGGAGGACATCCGTGTTGAAGTTATGTACGAGAAGGTCGAGGAAGAAAATACTAAGACAGAAGCTACTGAGAAAGAATCTGTTGAGAACATTGTCAATGCATCCAAATTTGTGTATACAACAAATGATAACCTGGAGTGAGATGGAGCTACACTGGTAAAAGCTACAGAGGTAACAATGAGGCACACCATAATTCATTGGCGATAGTGGTCTATATCGGACCACTCAAGGTGACCCCTTCTACACAAGAAACAGCTGATGATGCCGGGGTAGCGCCAAAAACTAAGGAGCGATCTGAAGACCGTGCGAAGCCCAAAAAAAGAAGAGAAAGCGCTCCAAAGACAAAAAATGCAAGAAAGAAGAGAAAAAGAGGAGGAAGAAGAAGCATCGTGTAGTTACATTGATGGCCAAGGAAAACTGATTTAGTTTATTTTAAGTTTTAGTTGTAGTATTCATGCATTGCATGTAGCTGTAATTTTCATTTTGTTAGTGCACATTATTGTTGCATTTTTATTATCATCGCATTTGAATGTTAATGCATTTGGGGAAATGCAAACTTTAAGTTTGGAGGAATGCATATGGGGTTTGGAAATACACACACATTTCAAAAAAAAAATTAAGTTTAATGAAGCATGTATGTAACACCCTTAACCCGAATTAGTCACCGGAACAAGGTTACGAAGCATTACCAGAGATTACATATCAAATAACAAACATTTCACATTTATACAGTATGCATATCAAAAATCAATCACTAAGTCCTTTATAAGAGCCCCCAAGGCCCAAAATATGCATTACAAGTAAGTCGGGACAATCGAAAACTCAGAAATTTTCGCAAAATTACAAAATTTTCCTAGGTACAGGGGACACACGCCCATGTGCCCAGCCATACGGCCAAATGACATGCCTATGTCCCTACCCATGTAACTCTCTTACTTGGGTCACACGGCCAGCCACACGCCTATGTGCTAGGCCTTGTGGACAATTTAATTTTTAATAATTTGGTACAGGGGTTACATGGCCAAGACAAATGCCCGTGTACTGGGTCTTATTGATACGAACTCGTTTCAGTGATGTGATTCGAGTCGTTTAAATACCCGATCGTAAAATTAAGTAAGGTTGGTAAGTTTGTAAAATAGGTTTTGAAAATAAGAATTGATAGGCTTAAACAAAAGGTTTTAGAAATGGTTAAAGTGGTAGCAAGGTGAATTCAGCTAAGGCTAAGAATGAACCAATACCATAAGATAATGTTAACCCGAGTCTTATAACAGCTTTTAGGTTGAATCGATGGAAATGGTAAGGATAGTTAAGGGAACCTTGACCCAATATCTATGTTAGATAGGAACCGAAGGTATAGGAGAACACCACACTCCGATGGAAGTGATAAGTTTGAAAACAAGACAGAAATGACGCTACAAGATAGCTTGATAAGCCAATTCAGTCAAGAGAGAACTATGAGAGTTGAACACTCACAAGTGTGAATAAAATTCATCAATTGAGCAAAAAGTCCTTACAACAAGAAATTAACTAAGCATTTATAGGCTGTTACAAGCTCCAGTCGAATAGACAAAATGTATCCAGCTCAAATTGAGCTTTAAATGAGTTGAAATGGCTATTGAGATAATCAACATGACTTTTGGAGCTCCCTAAACCTAGGTGACGCCAATAGCTAGGCTATTAATGTTCCTAATTCAGCTAATCAATTGAATTAAATGAGCCGAGCTGAATCTTTCAAGTAGAGGATCGGTCATAAGGTGTGAACATGTTTGGATTCCTCCTTGGGAAGCCGAATTTGTAGCAGCCAATTTAAATGAAGTTGTGGCACACGAACAACCTATGGTGTGAACAGCTGAATTTGATCAGCCTCCAAGGTGTGAACTCTTTTGCTAGCTGAATGGTCTAGTGTGAACTTGCTTTTGGCCTTTGCTCTCCACAAAAAGGCACTTGGTGGAGAGCAATCAGCAGCTCTCTAATTAAGCCGTCCATTGAACATGAAAAATGCATGTTTCTTCATTAAATGGCGTTCCATGCATCTAGCTAGCTGATCAGCTGGTGTGAACACCTACAAACACATTTAAATTCGGTTATGGACATATTCAAGACACCATTTAAGTTTTTTGAGTTTTAGACACATTTAAGATGCGTGAACCCAGGACATATTAAATAGTTGTGCTAACTAAGACATATTAATAAACTTATGACATATTAATTGCTGAACTAAATGAAACACATCAAATTAACTTAAGACATATTAAAGACTTAAACTAATAATAACTAAAATAACTAAACAACATTAATGTTTTATTCCAGCAACCGAATAGCTCAAAAAATAAAAATTAAAGTTCAGCTTTGAGTAAGCTGCAAGGGATGCATGAAGTTGAAGTCCATGACTGATCGATGAGGGCCGCAACTTTTTCTCCCCAAGCTCGGTCAATGTAACACGAAAAGGCTTCTTTGAACTTCTTGGCCCTTGCACGAATGATTGGCCCTAAGAGTAGCTCAATGGGATCAGCAGTAGCCTTGGCCGTGATCGTATCACGTGTGACACACACAGCTGAGACAGACGCCCATGTCTCTACTCATGTGATAATACCTGAGCATTCTGTTTCTTAATTTTTAAGATGCAAGGGACACACGGTCAAACCACATACTTGTGCACATGGTCGTGTGTCACACACGGCTGAGACACACAGCCGTGTCTCTGCCCGTGTAGACAAAATAAATCCATTTCTAATCCTTATTTCTCACCCAAATATGTCTTCCACTTACATTGACATTTTAATACATTCCCAAGTCAATATAAAATGTTCAAATCAAACCAAAATCGAGTCTTATGCATAACTTATCATTACCTATGTTCAAGTGTTTAAAGTTATCAAATACACATATATATATACAAATAAGTATATTTTCTCATTTATGCTTACTTAAAGCCATTTATCATTAGGTTTATATGCTTTTCATCACATAACCATTTCAAACACATCAAATATAATAAGGCCTTATACATTTTCATCAAAATATGTTTAATACTAGCCATTCCAATGGCTAGTTACAACCAAAGTATTATCATGCCAACATTGGCCAAATTAACCTATACATGCCATTATAACCAGAATTAATTTTACCATTTGCAGCGAATGGGTCGATGAATAGTGTGAAATATCTCCGCTAAGCTTTCGACCCAACGAGCTTCTAAATTCCTTTAAAATAAGGAAATTAAAAACAGAGTAAGCTTTTAAGCTTAGTAAGTTCGTATAACTAGAAATTTAACTTACCACTATTTTATAAACATAAGGTAAACATAGATTTCATTGCGAAGTCATATTGGCCAAGTGCCTAAACACAAATCCTCATCAACATGTTAATCACTGTAATCCATATAATATTTCAAATCACAAATTTACATAATCATCAGGCAAATTTTATACACATGTACCATCCTTCTCACATTTCAACATGTTTTATAATATCAGTTTCATGTATTTTAGGCATATACCGGATTATATATGAACAAAGTCATTAAGCATGTTCCACATTTGTGTATCGAGCATACCATACTTCAATATATCAAGTGATATCATTTATATGTTCAAATACTTCTCTCATCATGTGTTTATGTAGCATGTACAAAGCATGTCAGTCATATATATTACATAAGAATATCAACAAACTTGTATGAGCTTAATAATAATAATTCTTTTTTCCATATGCTCAACATTCTAAAATAGGGCCTAGTCGGAATAGTGGTTTCAGGACCACAAATCTGACATTTGAAATATTTATTTTATAATTATTTGAGGTTTAGAATATGAGAATATGCATGTGTTAAAGTTTCATGAAGAAATTCTTTGAGTAAGGTGTCTAATTGGAAAATAAGGACCAAATTGAGCAAATTTCAAAACTTGGACTCTAAAAGAAATTTGTATGAAATTGCTTTAGATTATAAATTAGAAGGTCTTGAAGAGAAATTTTCCCAATTTCGAAGTTTTTGGACAAAAATGGGCTTGTATGGATGAAATTTCAAAGAAACGGGCTTAAGGGCATTTTGGTCATTTTGCAATTTAATGAAATAAAATGGGAAAAAGAAGGCAAAAGTCAACCATTATTCTTCCTTGTCCAACCTAAATTCTCAAGTCACCATAGCTAGGGTTTTCAACATTTTCAAGCTCAATAGTAAGTGCTCTCAAGCCCCGTTTTTAATGTTCTTCGTATTTTTAAACTCCCGGTAGCTTACTCTCTCTATTTCTACCCATATTTCATGCTAAGGTTCATGTTTAGAAATTTACCCATGCATGAGTTACTTTTATTTTGATGGTTTATGGAGGAATATGAAAGTTAGATGTGTGTTAAACATCTTTTCCTAGGTGATTTTCATGAAAAACCCCTAAAAGGACCTTTTTGCAAAATGTGTAAAATGTGTGGTAGAAATGAGAAATAATGGAAAAATGTGGGCTTCCATATGAGGAAAGAACATTCACTAGGCTTAGGTAATGTAGAAATTGCATGCATTTCATTATACGAGCCTAGGGACTAAATCGTAAAAATGTGAAAGGTTAGAGGCAAAACGATCATTTGGATCGGGGTGAAATTTATCGGGGTGAAATTTAGACTTAAAAAGTACAATTTGAGGTGTTAATGATTTATTTTTATTGTTATAGACCCCGAGGAACAAATTTCGGAGGTCGATCGAGGAAAATAAAAGGTTTCGGAATAATCGAAACACGATACCGAGACGAGTACCAGGTAAGTTCGGATAACTTAAAGTAAAATCATAATATGTCTAATTGCATGATTTATGAATGTACGATAATTTCATTGACGATGGCATGAAAATACATGAAATGTATCTTTAATTGTGACATGTTAATAAATGTTCCGGTTGAGGTTAAAAAGGAAGTTCGGTGGATAAACAACGATTTACATGTTACTTGAGATCCTGCATGTGTTGCAGAAAGGATTTAGCCCAGACGGGTAATCCGTTGATCTCAACTATAAATAGGATCTAGCCTGGATGGGTGTTCCTTGAGTGGTTGAGCCTCCCGAAGAATATGTGTGCATTGTGGATTTAGCCCGGACGGGTAATCCAATTAGGGTCTGATTTTAGCCTGGACTGGCAATTCAGATCTGAGCTCATTAAGGGTGCTTCTCGCTATAAGGGATTTAGCCTGGACTGGTAATCATGACATCACCTTATGAGTTTACGATATGGGGGATTTAGCCTGGACTGGTAATCCTGACATCACCTTATGAGTTTACGATACGGGGGATTTAGCCTGGACTGGTAATCCCGCCGTAAAATGTGAGGTTCGCGAGAGTGCATACCTGAAATGATCATTCTTATAAATTGACGGTAAATGGATAATCCATCGATATTTCCTAAAAACTCAACGGGATTAATATGATGTGTATAAATGAAATGATGAATGATGAGCTCATCTAAGACAAATTACATTGTGCATTATTATTGTGGCTAACTTGTTGATTGAGTGCTGTGATAGGGAAACCATTTCATTCTTATTGGTTCTATTGCTTAATATGGTTGAATGCTATTAATCGGTAAGTTTACTTTCCAGTTACTCGGGCTTACTAAGCATGTAAAGGCTTACCCCTCTCTTTTCCCTGTCTTACAGAGCTCGAGGACTCGTAAAGATCGAAAGAGGATTGGAGAGTCGACACACTATCAACTAGTCTAGCTTTGGTATATTTGGTTCAATGGCATGTATAGGGCTTTTGGTTTATTTTGTTATATGTGTCATTTGATTCGCCAAAATGGAGACATGAAAAGATGTACCTATCTTTTGTATATGGGCATAGGAATTGGCTCATTTTGAAGTAGGCTATGACCTACAAATTTAAGCATGCTTATGTTTGCATGGGATGGCTTAACCATAATTGGTAATGAGTTATAATAATGAACCAATTTTAAAAGTGTTAACGAGATATGGAAATCCTTAAAACTAAGGAAATAACCTAGCATGTGGTAAACCGATGATAAGAGGTTTACATGCAATAAGGTTTCTTAAGGTTATTTGTAAGTGTACAATCATGTCTTGCTTTGTATTTTGGTAACCTTTAAGTATAAGTGATGTAGAGGGTGACCAAAGGCTTGGAAAATAGCCTAATAGGGTCTACACGGGTAGACACACAGGTGTGTGTCTAGGCTGTGTGTGACACACGGATCACCCCCTAAGGTGTGTGGTATGGCAGTGTGTCCCCTGCACCTAAAATTTTAAGTCAGAAGGCATGGTAGTAAACACACGGCTGAAGGACACGGGCGTGTCCTATATCACACGGGCGTGTCTTGGCTGTGTGCCCCTACATGCATACTGACGTTATAAACAGAATGCTCGAGTTTTTGGACAGGGGCGGCCACACGGGCGTGTCTAAGCCGTGTGAAGGACATGGGCCAGGGACACGAGCGTGTGCTCGGCCGTGTGAATACCTCTGTAGGTTCGAAATAAAAAATAATTTTCATAAATTCAACACGAGTAGGGGACACGGGCGTGTCCCAAAGCACACGGGCGTGTGAATTGCCTTCACACGGGCGTGTGAGGCTTTACCTAGAAAATTTTTCATGAACTTTTACAAGTTCTCGGTTTAGTCCTGAACCTTTCTTGACATATGTTTAGGGCCTCGAAAGCCCATAATAGGGACAGTAAGATGTTATTTGATTGGTTTTATCTTCGGATGAAATTTTATAATTCATATTTTCTAAAAATGTTCGTGTACATGTCTGGTAATGTCTCGTATCCGGTCCCGGTCTCGGGTACAGGTAAGGGGTGTTACATTTAATGGTATCAGAGCTACGATTTAGTCGGTTCTAAGACTACCGTAGAGAGTATTGAGTTTCGCTATACATGCCATTATTCGAACATTGATAGTGTGACATCTCTTAACTGTTTAAATTGTTTTTTAATATAGTAAATGTCTTCCAATCAAGTACAAGATGAGTTTGAGGGAGCTAAGAGCAATGCTCCAGCTTTTGTACAACGAGTTGTTTCTAGTAGTAGTAGAAGACTTATGTCTGAAGGCGGGGAAGAGGCTAGAGCCGCCTTCTTTGACATGATGGATGAATGGTTTAAGGATTATTTGAGGAATCGCTCCAACATACCACGACCTTCCCCGCCCCCTAACCAACCTGATGAGGAATTTCCACGAGGTATGGCACTAGTGAGAATTGGTAAAGCCCTTGTAGATAAGCTTAGAAAGTATGGGGATGAGGAATTCAGAGCTAAGATCGATGATGATGATGAGAAAGCCGAGTTCTGGCTCAAGAATACTACACGGGTATTAGATGAATTATCATGCACACCTGAGGAATGCTTAAAGTGTGCCGTGTCTCTCCTGAAGGATACTGCATACCACTGGTGGAAGACTATATCTTCTGTGGTGCCAAAGGAAAACATCACTTGGGAATTTTTCCAAGCAGAGTTTAAGAAGAAATACACCAGTTAAAGGTTCTTAGACTCGAAGTGAAAGGAGTTCCTGGAATTCACTTTACAAAAGTTGTTTATCTATCAACAACCTTTCATTTTTTTACCATA
Organism: Gossypium longicalyx; assembly: GCA_025698465.1. Classification (NCBI taxonomy): domain Eukaryota; kingdom Viridiplantae; phylum Streptophyta; class Magnoliopsida; order Malvales; family Malvaceae; genus Gossypium; species Gossypium longicalyx. Next base: position 92,383,065 of record CM046997.1, read on the forward strand.
AATTTCAAATTTTCAACATTTATATCCATGGCAAAATTTCTATACTTTGATATCTTTACAAATTAATCCCCAAAATAGATAGATTAAGCTACTCCAATCTCGAAAATATAAAAATTTCTAAAAACGGGACAAGATTACTTACCCAATTAATCCAAGAAAGCTTGCTTTCTCTTTCCTAAGGTTTCCATATATTTTTGGGGAAGAAAATGATAAATTGATGATATCTTCATTTTTTTTATCATTTATCATCTTTATTTTTTTCACTTTCCAATTTCATCCTTTTCTTTATTTTATTTCCATGGATGAACCATCATCCTTAAAAAATAAGCATTTTTAATGGTCTATTTACCATTTAAGGACCTCAATTTCGAATTCCATAGCTATTTAATCCCTTTAGCTATTAGAACTCAACTTTTGTACTTTGTGCAATTTGGCCCTTTATCAAATTAAACATATAATCAGTAAAGTTTCTTTATGAAATTTTCATACGAAATTATTATCATATTGTAAATCATAAAATAATATAAAAATAAATTTTTTTTGGAATCAGATTTGTGGGCCCAAAACCACCATTTCAATTTTACCAAAAATGGGTTGTTACAATGTAAGGTTTATTTGTGGTTAATGCAAATGTGTTTGAAAATTTTTGTTACATTCGATGCTTAATTCTTGAATCATGTGAATTATCAATGAAAGAGTTGGATAAATTTGACTGAATGTTGTATCCGCAATTCTTTGATAAATGATTTAGGTTGCATTAGCAATGGATGGCTAGTAGCATTCCTTGAATCTTGAATGAATCTGCCTTTTATAGCTGCTTATATATATATATATATATAGTTATAGTTATGAATAAGAGAAATTCCAAAATGGGTGTATTGTGAAATGTTAAAAAGGGAGCACTCCAATACAAGCGTTAGAAAAATGAATCTAGCCAAAGGCTATCACTGCATAAGTATGTGTCGGCACAATTACGTACTCCCTGGGGGTTTGTTGCACTCTATCGTTACTTCTCAGGAATAAGGGTACAATAATGCAATAATATTCCTTATTCACAAAAAAAGACATATATTGTACAATAAATGTTGTATTGGTAGATAGAATTTAGGATTTAAAGCATGATGATGGTTTTGATGAAGTTGCAATATTATTCATTCATACTTATGTATTGTCGGTGCAATATTTTGTCATCTGAATGTGACTCATTCATTAGGATTTTAGGTGATTCAAGTTGCTGGAATGATCATTTGCCTTAGTGAATTATTGTGTATCCTTACTAGTTTCTACTTTACTTGAGAACAAGCAAAAACTCAAGTCTGGGGGTGTGATAATACTAGAAAGAACATATGTTTTCTCCCTACTTATTGGTTAATTTGTTCTCATTTAGTTATCTTTAGCATATATTTTAGCATTTTCAGTTTAGTAATTTACATTTAATAACTTAGTGGATCTTAGCTTAATTATCCTTAATTTTGTCATGTTTTGGTACTGATGTCACTGCATGAGTATTTTTAGATTACGCTCAGAATTGTTGCCGCATCTGACAACTATCTAGATAGGAAAAAAATACGTAAGCTGTCCAGTCTAGTACAACTAACTTGTACATATAGAGGTAGCATGATTTTGTTGAAAGGACACTTGGGCTATTTGGGAAAAAGATAAATATTCACATAAAAAGAAAAAAAAAGAGGGTTTTTTGGATTATCATTTTCTTCAACATATCTTTTGAATTTTTTGGCTATGGCAGCTTGAGTCTTCTACTGGTGAACCAACGTAAAAGGGATGCAGACCAACTCTTGACGAGGAGCTGTGAGTGCGACACAAGAGGGAATAGAGAGATTCAAGTCGAGTTATCTAGGAATAGTATTCTCCACTTGTTTCTTTTATTTTTATTTTCTAAACGCTGGTGATTACTTTCTATTTCATGTTAGTATGGAAGTACATATGATTTCTGAGTTAAATGTTATTTTATTTAATCTTGCTTCTACTGTTTAATCTTTGGGTTTGAATGTTTTTAGCACGGAAGTCTTATTGCGGTCACTGACCTGGAAGGTACAGTGACAATTCAAGCTAACAAGTATGACAACGGAAGCTGCTTGAGGATTAGAGGAATTTAATCTACTTGTTCTTAATAGTGTTCCATTGCCATCATCGCAAGGTGTGGCTAATATGCATGTTTAAGTTTTTGATTAAATATAGAAGTTAAGCTTGGTAAGATATTCATTGCAATTTAATCCATCGACAATCACCTATCCTTTTATACCTTGTGAGCACTTAGCATTCTGTTGAATATTCACGTTGAGGATCCCAGTTTATCATTATCATATTTTATCTTGTTGTTTTCAAGTTATTGCTTCGACACCTACTCTTACAATTTATCTTGTTTTCATCCATTTATCGCACTGACATTGATAAACAAAATACAACCATCCTGGTTGGATCGATATTCGACAGACTCATATCTGTCTACAATACTTTCATTGATAGTGTACGCTTGCACATTATTATTGTGACGTTAAACAGCTGATCAATGGCGTTATAGTTGTATCTTGTATATAGAGGGACACCCTTAAAGGCTACGCCTCAGGGTTTAATTTTATACAAATTTTAAGTTCCAGTTCCTTGTAAATATACATACACGCTCAGTAAGGTAGAATGTTTGTAAACAACCTTAGCACTTGTACATTAGGTGTAACAGCCATTATTCAGTGAAATCGGAACAGTGGTTTCGGGACCACAAATCTGATACAAAATATATTTTATTTTTATTTAATTATATGGTCTATAATATAATAGATGTGATATGTGAAAATTTTGACACGAAAATTTTATCGATTTAGTGCCTAATTACGAGAAGGACTAAATCGTATAAAATACAAAAGTTAAATTCTAGTAGCTATGAGGATCAAATAGCTATAGAATTCAAAACTAGAGGTCCTTATATGGTAATTAGACCATTAAGAAAAGTATGTAGATTTTTCTTGGTGACTCATCCATGGAAAAATAAAAAAGGGCAAGGGACTAAATTAGAAATTACAAAATTAAAAAGATGTTAATTAAATAAAAATAAATAATTTGTTAATTAAATAAAAATAAATAATCACCTAATTTCATATCATCTTCCCCAAAATTTCTATGGAAACCCTAGGAGAGAGGAAGACAACTTATCAAGCTTGAAAAGTTATGAAATCAAGTCCTGTTCTTAATGATTTTTATATTTTTGAAATCGGGATAGTCTAATCTCTCTATTTAGAGGATTAATTTGAAAAGTTATCAAGGTTTGGAAAATGGGTCTTGGATGTATATGCTGGAAATTAGAAATTTATGGTAGAAAATGAAATATTATTGATAGATAAATAACTTTTACAAAGTGATTTTTGATGAAAACTTCATTTAGGGACTAAAATGTAAACTTGTGAAATGGAAGGAAAAATTCTGAAATTTTATGTATACATGTGCTTTAAATTTTGTAATGGGGCTTTGGTAGGCATGGAATAGGGAGTAATTTGCACAAGTTTCATTTTCCGGGCCTAGGGACAAAATTAAAATTTAAAGAAAAGTTTGGGGCAAAATGGTAATTTTGCCTACAACATAAATTCAGTCCATTTAAATATGAAATGTATGAAATTGATGGTAAATTCGTGTAACTTAATATGCGAACAAGTGTCTAGGTAAGTTCGTGTAACTTAATCGGACATGTAATTATGTTAATTGAATGTTGTGTTTGTATGTAATGTGATTTATGTTAATGTGCTTAACTTGTATGTTATGATGGAAAATTTCTACATGCTTGAAATGGTCAAAAAGGGCTAGTCCCGATTGAATGTTGAATTCCGATGATTATATGCACTTTCCCGAAACTAATAAGGTCCTATATTTTTTGCAGACAAGATTTAGCTCGGACAAGTAATCTCATTGACCTTGTTATAAAAAGGATTTAGCCCGGATGAGTAATCCCGATATAATACCTCTCGAGCATACATTATGATTAAGGTTTAACTTGGACTAGTAATTCTAATCGAGCTTCTCTGAGCATACGTATTAAAAAGGATTTAGCCTGGACTGGTAATCCTGTATACGATATGTGGCTCGAGAGAGTGTTTCTTGGTTAAGTGCCCTAATGAGTACCCTTGAATAAGAAATTGACGGATTATGGAATCGTATACTTCAAATGTACTACTTGAGCATCCATCAGAATTTCAATGATTCAAAGGGCATAAAACTCTTGACATGGTATAAGAATTATGTGATAAAATGGTAATTTCTTGAAAGAACATTGCATGATGAGCTCATCCATTTTTATTTGACATGTATGTACATGTTTGATTGAAGGCATGTACTTAGGAAATTTTGCTAATGGATAGAAAACATGATGTCGTGTGCTTAAATTTAATAAACAAGATTGGTAAGTTTAGTTTCCGTTATATGAACTTACTAAGCATGTAATGCTTACTCCTTTTATTTTTCCCTATTTTATATTGCTCGGAAGCTCGTGAAGGTTGAGAGATCATTGGAGCATCATCACACTATCAACTAGCTATCTTTGGTATATATAGTAGAATCATTTTGGTATAATGGCATGTATAGGACAACTTGGCCAATGGTGGCTTAAAAATGATGTTTTGTAACCTAGCCATTGCAATGGCTAGTAATGGTTCATTTTGGTATTACTATGTAGGTTATTATAATATATATCCACATGTGGTAACTTGAGTATATGTGACCAAATGTTGTTATTGCCTAAATTAAACCAAGGTAAGTTTATAAACACTTGTGCTTGAAATGAAATGCCTTATTGAATGATGGAATTGTTTGGTATTGGATGTGTGTTTCAAGTGCCGGTCTTGGGTGAAATTTTAGGTGAGAAATAGAGCTAGAAATGACTTAATTTTGTCCACACAGGCAGACACACGGGCCTGTGTCTAGACTATGTGTGACACACAGCCTGGTAACATGGGCATGTGGTTAGGCCGTGTGTCCCCTGCACATTAATTTTGAGAAACAGAATGCTCAAAATTGGGCACACGGGCGTGTGCCTCAGCCGACGGGCGTGTGTCTTGGCCGTGTAAAACCTACACCTAATTCGAATTAAATTAATTAACCACACAGCCTAGCACACGGACGTGTGGCATGACCGTGTGCAAGTTAGAGAGCTACCTAGCTCGAACACGGTCTGTAGCACTAGCGTGTCCCAAGGTCACACGGGCGTGTCTCTTGGACCACACGGGTGTGTAGCCCTGCACCTTGGAAAAAATTTTAAAATTTTGCAAAAAATTCTTAGAGGTCCCGATTATGTCCCGACTCATTTTTAAAGTTCGTATTGGGCCTCGAGGGCCCAATCCAGGGGAGTTATTAATGATCTCGGTAAATGAATAGTAATTTGCATGATTTATTTGTAAATTTTTTTAATATTCTAGTAATGCTCTGTAACCCTATTTCGACGATGGATATGGGTTAGGGATGTTACATTTAGTGGTATCAGAGCTATGGTTTAGCCGATTCTCGGATTTGACGTAGCAAACACGAGTTTAGCTATACATGCCATTATATAAGTTGTGATAGTGTGATGAGTCCTAATCATTTTAAATGTGTTTTTCATATAGTAATGTCATCCAACCAAGCTAGAGCTGAATCCGAGAAAGCTGAGAGCAACGCTTCTGCTTCAGTTCAAAGAGTTACGTCTGTGTCTAGCAGTGAAAGGCCTGTGTCTAAAGGCTGAAGTGATGAGGCAAAACAAGCTTTCTTTCAAATGATGAATGAATGGTTTACACAATACTTGAGAACAAACCTTGCTGTACAACGACCTCCCCCACTTGCTCCTCAACCGGGCCCTCAGGTACCATAGGGTGTTGAACCTGTTAGAATTGGTAAGCCTCTGATAGATAAAATCTGTAAGCATAGGGCGGAAGAATTTAGAGCTACCATAGATGATAATCCTGAAAGGGCTGAGTTTTGGTTAGAAAATACTATCTGGGTTTTTCATGAACTATCTTGCACACCTGCCAAATGTCTGAAATGTGCAGTATCCTTACTGAAAGGAACAACTTATCATTGGTGGAATACTATAACTTCAGTTGTACCGAGAGAGAATGTTACATGGGAATTCTTCCAGGCTGAATTCAAGAAGAAGTATGTTAGCCAAAGGTTTATGAATCAGAAAAAAGAGAGAATTTCTAGAGCTTAAACAAGGAAACATGACTGTATCCGAATTTGAACGGGAATGTAATGCCCCGATTTTGGGCCTAGAAGTATTAGGTCTTGAGCATGGGAACAGTTAGGAAGCGGCACATAAATATTTAGTTGTGCAAGAAAGTGAAACAATTGTGTATCTAATTCAGTGGTTAAGTGTTCTGAGTGTTCTGGGAAGTGTCTGAAAAGTCTTGGGTTCAAGCTTGAGCAAGTGCAAAAAGTTTTGTTTTTAAAGGAATAAGCATTGTCTCTAGGTAGTAAGCTTTTAATTAAATGTGGGTAAAATATGTCATAAAATGCCTACTGGTCTAGGGGAAGTGGCGTGTGGAGTGTTTCATGAGGTCTGAAGTTCAAATCCTACAATGCACAAGGGAGTGTTTTAATTTTTACTGATGGCCATAAGAGGAAGTTGTGTTTGACCGAAACACCAAGAGTTTGAATAGATTTGAATGGGGTAGTTGTTAGCTGAATCTAAGGAGAGGGATGGGGGATTTCAATTGTTTGAATTGGTGGACAGGAGGAAATTATGGAGAAGGGAGTGGTGTGCCGAATTTGACTGTGGCACTCTAGACTTTCGGCTTTGGTAGGTTGAAGTAGTCTATTTCGGGTTTGATGAGCATTTTGGATCTTTTTCTTTTGTTCTTTGGAAACCGAATAGTGTTAGGGTGACTTTTATTCTCTGCGTTTTCAGTTTGAGTGATCACTCCTTCTCTTCTTAGGATCGAGCATAGCAAAAGACCATTCGAGTATTTTTCCTCTTGCATGCTTTTTGGTTTTGTTTCCTCTTTTGACCATTTCTCTGTTGTTAGCCGATTCTTTTTCATCTACTGTACTACCGAATGTGCTCATCCTTGTGACCTTAACCGAATACCATTCTTCCCCTCTCAATTGGTTCTGTGTCATCATTATCATCTTCTTTTATCAGTGGTCGAACATTCCTTTCTCTTCTCTTCCTTTTCTTTTGGCTTTTATCGAGTGTCTTGTATTGATTAAAACCGAATACACTTTCTCTCTTCCTCTCAATATTATATCCCCTTTTCACCTTGCACCTTGGCCGAATATTTAGTCTCCCTCAATCAATTCTCTCTTGGCTGAATTCTTCTTTTCCTCTATTGTTGTCTCGAATAGAGGTGCAATTGCTGCATCTGGAGCCTCGATTTGAGTGGGTGCTTTTGGGGGGTAGGCCGAATACTACTATCTTCTATTCTTAGTCTTCATTCTCGGTAAGTTGCTACTCTTGTGGTTGATTATTTGCGTGTATGGTCTTAATTAACAAATCACAATTGGGTTGCAAGTAGTAACTAAAGATTCCAAGCGATCACTTGCAGCGATTTTAGTGTGTGATCGATCAGAAAAAGTGATAGGTTGGAGTACTCGGGAACTTTTCGCACGCTTCGCAACAGGTGTGTAATCGTACTGCTTAAATTGTAATTCGACAAAAGTCGAAAAATATGGCTAGTGTCGCTACATGAGCGTGCGCTCGCTCGTGTGATGAATCGATGCACAAAACATGGGCGTTCAATCATAGAGGCCACCATGAGCGATTTCGTGGGCTTAGGCTGGGTTGGGCCATGTTGGGCCGAAATGGGCCGTGTGGGCCCCATACTGATAAACCACACGGACGTGTGGAGATTATTGGGTCAGGTTGTATAGTTCGCACGGCCAAGGTCATTTTTGGGCTTATTGGGCCACACAGGCGTGTAGACCTCCATGGGCCGCAATATGGGCCTTGGGCCCATTTACACTGTTTGACTGTTAAGGTTGCACGGGTTGCCCGAGATGACTGTGACCTTCTGTTAGAGCGGTAAGCATACCTAGACCCTTAATCGATAAAATGGCTATTTTGCCCACATGAGGTAAAATGACAGTTTTACCCTTATGTGGTAAAATAACTGTTTTGCCCCTATGTGATATATGTTTATATTTTAACATATTATTGTAAATGTGTTGAGTCAATGTTTAATATGATGCTATGACATGACATATGGCATGATGCTTTGCATGGGGGTGGGATTTTATATGATTGGAGGAAGTGTACTGTACTGGCAGCTCTACTACAAATCATTGATGGCTTTAAGCCTATTATACTGGCAGCTCTGCTGCAACTACTGTTTAGTGCCGCAACCGGTGCTAATTTTGGAGTGTAGGGATGGGTGGGTCGATTTTATCCCCACATGGTGTATAGGGTTGGTACGGAGATGGTGTGTAGAGGCTGGATGGGTGGGACCTGCATACTATTGCGTCATTGCACTATTCTTCGTTATCGCATCGCTTCATCGTTATCTTTGAATGGGCCAAGGCCCGAGTATTTGACTTCTTCTGTACTAAGATGGGCTAAAGCCCAAACTGATATTACCACTGTTATTGATATAGGCTTAGGCCCAGACTGTATTTGTTCGCTGTATGTTTGACTGTTTGTTTATTCTGGGATTACACACTGAGTTTTTGTAAACTCGCCTATCTGTTTAACTGTATAGGTAATCCCCAGTCTTAGGCGGATCAGTACTATGAGGGACTCGAAGGTGGCCACACAACAGCTTACACTCCCATATTTGTCTTTTAATTTATAAGTAGCTTAATTTGGGTATTTTTTTATGTAATAAGGTCTCTTTAAAGTTTTAGTTTTTAATTTGGAGATTTATATTTGTTTTGCTTTAATTCTGCTAGCAGTAGGAAGTGAGTTTTCAAAAGATAAATATTTCTCAAAAATACCACGAATACATAAACGGTTTTAAGAGCTACCACAAGAAAACAACGTTTTACAAGTAAAACTCAAGTATGCAACTGTTTTAAAAAGCTTCCACTATAAACGAGATTTTGAAATTAATAACGTTTTAAAGAATATACTTTTGATGATGATGCAAGTTTTAAAATCATCTTTTAGATCACCCAAAGAGGCTAAATAAAGATTTGGATTTTCAAACTAGATCACACTTCACAAAAAACACTTCAATTTGACATCACAGATTCGGCCATAACGTCCAGGCCGGGTTTGAGGTATTACAGGGAATTTGTTCGACTGAGTAAATATGCTAGAGAATGGGTCTAATCTAAGGCCGAGATGTCTAAACGCTTTGGAGAGGGCTTAAATGAAGATATCAAATTGTTGATTGGAATTCTTGAGTTAAGGGAATTTGCAGTGTTAGCCGATTGAGCACAGAAGGCTGAAGAACTGAGTAAGGAAAAGAAACAAGCCGAAAGAGAGGCTCGGGTTTCTAGAAAAATAACTATGAGTAAGTCACAATTATTTGCTTCTAAGAAATTAAAGAGGTATTATGATCGTGTTACTACCTCTACGAGGTATTCTGAAAGAGAGCGGGGCTTTCAACGTTCTAACTCGAGGTCTTCATCTCCGTCAGTGACCAGTGTGGGTAGTGTTGGTAATCTCAAACTAAAATGTAAACATTGTAACAGATTTCATCATGGGGAATGCCAGTCTAGAAGTGGAGCTTGTTTGGGATGCAGTTCACTTGACCATTTTCTCAGGGATTGTCTCGAAAAAGTTGAAAAAGAAATAGAAACAGCTCCAAAGCCTAGTAATCCTGTTGCGAGAGACAGACCACCCCGTCACCCCGGTAATGTTAGTGGTAGTCGAGGTACTACCAAGGATACGACAGTTAGATCTAGGGCATGAACACATGCAAGGACATATGCTATTCGTGCTAGAGAAGATACCTCTGCGCGCAGACATCATTACTGGTACATTTTCTCTACTTGATACTAATATTGCTGCATTGATTGATCCTGGTTCCACACATTCATATATATGCACGAACCTAGTGCCTGTTAAAAGTTTACCTATTGAATTTACTGAATTTGTGGTTAAAGTTTCAAACCTCCTGGGCCAGTGTGTTAAGGTGGATAAAGTTTGTAAGAACTGTCCATTAATGGTAAAAGGTTATTGCTTTTCGGCTGACTTGATGTTATTTCCATTTGATGAATTTGATGTGATTTTGGGAATGGATTGGTTAACCCGATATGATGCAGTGGTAAATTGTAAGCAGAAATATATTGTATTGAAATGTGAGAATGGTGAATTGCTTCATGTTGAATCTGATAAACTAGATGGGTTACCTAATGTGATTTCAGCAATATCAGCATAGAAATATGTTAGAAAAAGGTATGATGCTTATCTTGTGCATGTGATGGATAATAAAGTATCTGAGGCAAAGATTCAGTAAGTGTTAGTTGTATGTGAATTTTTTGATGTATTCCCAGAAGAATTACCTGGTTTACCACCAGATAGAGAAATGGAATTCTATATAGATCTTGTTCCGAGAACGACACTGATATCCATAGCACCAATGGCTCCTACCGAGTTGAAAGAGTTGGAAGTACAGTTGCAAGAATTGGTTGACAAAGGTTTTGCTCGACCTAGTTTCTCACCTTGGGGTGCGTCGGTTTTATTTGTAAAGAAGACAAATGGATCGCTGAGGCTGTGTATTAATTATAGACAGCTTAATAATGTTACAATAAAGAACAAGTACCAATTGCCTCGTATTGATGACTTGTTTGACAAGTTAAAATGTGCCACGGTATTTTCGAAGATTGATCTTTATTCTGGTTATTATCAACTATGGGTAAAAGAATCAGATGTGCCAAAGACATCTTTTAGAACCAGGTATGGGCACTATGAGTTTCTTGTGATGCAATTTGGCTTGACAAATGCACCTGCAGTGTTTATGGACTTAATGAACAGAATTTTTAGCTCGTATTTAGACTAGTTTGTGGTGGTATGTATAGATGATATTTTGGTTTACTCTCGAAATGAAAATGAGCATATTGAGCATTTGAAAATAATGTTGCAAACTCTACGAGAGAAACAACTATACGCCAAATTCAGTAAATGTGAATTTTGGCTACGGGAAGTTAGTTTCCTTGGGCATATTGTATTTGCTGAAAGTGTCAGAGTAGACCCGAATAAAATTTCAACCATTGTTAATTGGAACCCACCGAAGAATGTGTCTGAAGTCTAAAGTTTTCTGGGACTAGCTGGTTATTATCAGAGGTTTGTAAAAAAAAAATTCAATGATAGCTTCTTCGATGACTCATTTACTGCAAAAAAGATGTAAAATTTTAGTGGACTAATAAATGACAGCAGAGTTTTAACAGATTAAAAGCTTTATTGACTGAAGCACCTGTGTTAGTCCAGCCTGAATCTGGTAAGGAATTTATAGTCTATAGTGATACATCCTTGAATGGTTTAGACTGTGTTTTGATGCAAGATGGTAAAGTAGTAGCTTATGCATCACGATAGCTAAAGCCACATAAAAGAATTACCTGACACATGATCTTGAATTGGCAGCCATAGCGTTTGCATTAAAAATCTGGCGACATTACTTGTTTGGTGAAAAAATGTCACATATTCATGATCATAAAAGTTTGAAATAATTGATGTCACAGAAAGATTTGAATTTGAGACAACGCAGATGGCTTGAATTATTGAAAGATTATGATCTTGTTATTGACTATCATACGGGAAAGGCCAATGTAGTGGTAAATACTTTGAGCAGAAAATCCCTGTATACTTTGCAAGCAATGAATACTCGATTATCATTGTCTGATGATGGTTCAATCATAGCTAAGTTGAAAGCTAGACCAATGTAAATTTCTGAAGCTCAGAAAAATTATAGCAAGTTGCAAGCAAGATGGGTACAAAGTGAATCGACTCCTAATTCAGAATCTCAGATCAGGACTGATGGTTGTTTGTTATTCAGGCAAAGTATGTGTACCAAAAAGTTCAAAACTGATACAGAAGATTTTGAATGAAGCTTATAATGGTAACATATCTATACATCCTAGTAGTAATAAAATGTATAATGATCTGAAAAAGATGTACTGGTGGCCAGGAATGAAACGAGATATTTCTGAGTTTATATCTAAATGTTTGATATGTCAGCAAGTAAAAACTGAACATCAGTTGCCTTCTGGACTATTACAGCTGGTTACGATACCGAATGGAAATGGGAAAGAATTACCATGGACTTTGTAACGGGATTACCCATCTCCAAAGAAGAAAGATGTCATTGGGTAATTGTTGATCGGTTGACAAAGTCTGCACACTTTATTCTAGTACATATGGATTTTTCCTTGGATAGATTAGCTGAGTTATATTTTTCTAAGATTGTCAGATTGCATGGAGTGCCTGTCTCCAATATTTCGGATAAAGATCCTCAGTTTACATCTCGATTCTGGAATAAATTATAAGAAGCTTTGGGTACTCAGTTACATTTTAGCACTGCATTTCATCCCCAGACAAATGGTCAATCTGATCGGGTAATACAAATCTTGGAAGATATGCTTCGGTGTTGTGTACTTGAGTTGGAAAGTAACTGGGAAAGGTATTTGCTTTTGGTTGAATTTGCTTATAATAACAATTATCAGTCTAGTGTTAAAATTGCATCGTATGAAGCATTGTATGGTCGCAAATGTATAACTCCATTGTATTGGACAGAACTCAGTGAGAAAAAGTTACACGGAGTTGACTTGGTCCGAGAGAACGAGGAAAAAGTGAAGGTAATTTGAGATAACTTGAAAGTAGCCTCGGATTGACAAAAGTCTTATGCTGATTTGAAAAGAAAAGAGATAGAATTTCAGGTTGATGACAAGGTATTCTTGAAAGAGTCGCCTTAGAAGAAAGTACTCCGGTTTGGTCGTAAAGGGAAATTAAGTCCATGGTTCATTGGACCCTACGAGATGCGAGAATTGGACCGATTGCATATCGGATAGCTTTACCACCAGAGCTTGAACGGATTCATAATGTTTTTCATGTGTCTATGTTATAGCAGTATCAAACTGGTCCTTCACATGTTATCTCTCCGACAGAGGTAGAGATCCAGCCTGATATGACATATGGTGAGGAACCAATAAAAATTTTAGCTTGGGAAACAAGAGAGTTAAGAAATAAAAAAGGTAGCTTTAGTAAAAGTTCTTTGGCAACGACACGGTATAGAGGAAGCTACCTGGGAACTGAAGGATGCAATGAGGAAGCAATACCCAAATCTTTTTACTGGTAAAATTTTCGAGAACGAAAATCCCTAAAGGGGAGAGAGTTGTAATAGCCCATTTTTCAGCGAAATCGAAACAGTGGTTTTGGGATCACAAATCTGACCCAAAATATATTTTATTTTTATTTTATTATATAGTTTGTAATATGATAGACGTGACATGTGAAAATTTTGACACAAAAATTTTATCGGTTTAGTGCCTAATTACGAGAAGGACTAAATCGCATAAAATGCAAAAGTTAAATTCCTGTAGCTATGAGGATCAAATAGCTATAGAATTCAAAACTAAAAGTCCTTATATGGTAATTAGACCATTAAGAAAAGTATGTATATTTTTCTTGTTGACTCATCCATGGAAAAATAAAAAGGGCAAGAGACTAAATTGGAAATTATAAAATTAAAAAGAGGTTAATTAAATAAAAAGAAATAATCACCTAATTTCATATCATCTTCCCAAAAATTTCTATGTAAACCATAGGAGAGAGGAAGACAACTTATCAAGCTTGAAAAGGTATGAAATCAAGTCTCGTTTTTAATGATTTTTATATTTTTGAAATTAGGATAGTCTAATCTCTCTATTTAGGGGATTAATTTGAAAAGTTATCAAGGTTTGGAAAATGGGTCATGGATGTATATGCTGGAAATTAGAAATTTATGGTAGAAAATGAATGATTATTGATAGATAAATAACTTTTACAAAGTGATTTTTGATGAAAACTTGATTTAGGGACTAAAATGTAAACTTGTGAAATTGAAGGAAAAATTCTAAAATTTTATGTTTACATGTGCTGTAAATTTTGTAACGGGGCTTTGGTTAGGCTTGGAATAGGGAGTAATTTGCACAAGTTTCATTTTTGGGCCTAGGGACAAAATTAGAATTTATGAAAAAGTTAGGGGCAAAATGGTAATTTTGCCTAGGCGTAAATTGAGTCCATTTAAATATGAAATGTATGAAATTGATGGTTAAATTCATTTATATAGATCTGAAAAACACAAACTCGAGGCTAGATCGAGGAAAAGAAAATATTTCGAATTAGTAGACTTTATACACGAACAAGTGTCGAGGTAAGTTCGTGTTACTTAATCGGACATGAAATTATGTTAATTGAATGTTGTGTTTGTATGTAACGTGATTTATGTTAATGTGCTTAACTTGTATGTTATGATGGAAAATTTTTACATGCTTGAAATGGTGATAAATGGTTAGTCCTGATTGAATGTTGAATTTCGATGATTATATGTGCTTTTCAGAAACTAATAAGGTCCTACATTTGTTGCGGACGGGATTTAGCTCGAACGAGTAATCCCATTGACCTTGTTATAGAAAGGATTTAGCCCAGACGGGTAACCCCGATATAATACCTCTTGAGCATACGTTATGATTAAGGTTTAGCCTGGACTAGTAATCTTAATCGAGCTCCTCTAAGCATACATATTAAAAAGGATTTAGCCTGGACTGGTAATCCAGTTATACGATATGTGGCTCGAGAGAGTGTTTCTTGGTTAAGTACCCTAATGGGTACCCTTGAATAAGAAATTGACGAATTATGGAATCGTACACTTCAAGTGTATTACTTGAGCATCCATCGGAATTTCAGTGATTCAACGGACATAAAGCTCTTGACATGGTATAAGAATTATGTGATAAATGGTAATGTCTTGAAAGAACATTGCATGATGAGCTCATCCATTTTTATTTGACATGTATGTAAGTGTTGTGACTAACATGTTTGATTGAAGGCATGTGCTTAGGAAATTTTCTAATGGATAGAAAATATGATGTTGTGTGCTTAAATTTAATAAATAAGATTGGTAAGTTTAGTTTCCGTAATACGAACTTACTAAGTATGTAATGCTTACTCCTTTTATTTTTCCCTGTTTTATAGTGCTCGGAAGCTCGTAAAGGTTGGAAGATCATTGGAGCATTGTTACACTATCAACTAGCTATCTTGGGTATATATAGTAGAATCATTTTGGTATAATGGCATGTATAGGACAACTTGGCCAATAGTGGCTTAAAAATGATGTTTTGTAACCTAGCCATTGGAATGGCTAGTAATGGTTCATTTTGGTATTACTATGTAGGTTATTATAATATATATCCACATGTGGTAACTTGAGTATATGTGACCAAATGTTGTTATAGTCTAAGTTAAACCAAGGTAAGTTTATAAACACTTGTGCTTGAAATGAAATGCCTTGTTGAATGATGGAATTGTTTGGTATTGGATGTGTGTTTCAAGTGCCGGTATTGGGTGAAATTTTGGGTGAGAAATGGAGCTAGAAATGGCTTCATTTTGTCTACATGGGCAGACACACGAGCTTGTGTCTAGACCGTGTGTGACATACGACCCGGTAACACGGGCATGTGGTTAAGCCCTGTTTCTCCTGCACCTTAATTTTGAGAAACAAAATGCTCAGAATTAGGCACACGGGTGTGTGTCTCAACTGTGTGTGCCACACGGCCTAGAACACGGGCGTGTGTCTTGGCTGTGTGAAACCTGCACCTAATTCGAATTAAATTAATTAACCACACGACCTAGCACACAGGCGTGTGGCATGGCTGTGTGTGCAAGTTAGAGAGCTACCTAGTTCGAACACGGCCTATAGCACGGGCATGTCCCACGGTCACACGGCCGTGTCCCTTGAACCACACGAGCATATGAGCCCTGTACCTTGGAAAAAAAATTTAAAATTTTACGAAAAATTCTTAGAGGTCCTGATTAAGTCCCGACTCGTTTCTAAAGTTCGTATTGGGCCTCAAGGGCCCTATCCAGGGACTTTATTAATGATCTCGATAAATGAATTGTAATTTGCATTATTTATTTGTAAATGTTTCTGAATGTTTCGGTAATGCTCCGTAACCCTGTTCCAGCGATGGATATGGGTTAGGGGTGTTAGACTAGGAAATTTAGTTGAAGTTTAAGTTTTGAAACATGTTATCTAAGAAATAAGAATAAATTTGTATGGTAAATATGGATTGAAATTCGACATTTTTTAAGTTGAAAATATATCAAGTTAGAAAGGTTGTTAAGCAATATGGTTTAATTGTGACATTTGGTACCCAAACCCAGCGATTGGATCAAGTATAAGGTGTTACAATTTAATGGTATCATAGCACGGTTTAAGTGAATTTTTGGACATAGGAATCTAGGAAATAGCCCCTATATGCATGTTACATTAGTTCTGGCTTAATTTCTTAGGTTATTATAAGATTATTATGTAGCTAGGTAAAGGACGACAGACCATTACAAGCCTAATATTAGGCATTTTAACGACAGTAGAAGGAAAAGTAAATGAAGTAAACGTGAAAGACATGTAACGAAAGTAAGGAAAATATCATTAATGAAAAGGTCAGTATAGGTGTACAACAAAAATTTAAATTTTCCCCTTGAGCGAGATGAGTAGCTACATCTTTGGGATTATCATTTTCTAGGTCAGCCTCTTTTAAGGAAGCGAAATCAGTCACATCTGGTTCTTGAGCATAAAAGATATTTCTAGATTCCTTCCATTCCAACTAGAATTCCTCTAATCTTTTAGTTAAGTAAGTCCCCACAAAGCTCTACTTAAGTTAGAATGATGGCCAAACATTACACGATTATTAGTATGTGACAATTCTTAAGGAATTAAGTTCATGTACTAATTAGAGTGAAACCTATTAAGGAATTAAGTTCATGTACTAATTAGAGTGAAACCTATGTTCTTACTAGTTGATCATGATCACCCCACGGTGGCTTGATTCAATGGATGTGAGAATTATCGTTGCAATGGCTTACAAATGTTTTCAAGGTTTAATGTAAGACGCACGTATAATCTTAACACATACCATAATGTTGCAAAGCATTTTCAAACATTTTCTTAATACAAAGATATTTATATATGAATGTTTTATTTTCAGTTAAAAAATAGCAGCAACTCCCTTATTAAATATACTTACTGAAAACAAACTAAATGTAAATAACTATAAGGAATGGAAAAAGAACCTAATAATTGTCCAGAGTTGTGAGAAACTTAAAAATAGTTCTTGATACTAAGTGCCCTTTGGCTACTCAAGTTGAGGTTAGAAAACACTAGTAAGAGTATGAAGAGATAGCTCATTGTTATATGCTGGCAAGCGTGACCAATACTCTATATAAGCAACTAGAGAGCTGTAAAACTGCTAAAGCGATTCTAGATATGCTAGAAGACATGTTTGGAGGCCAAGTTGCCTTGGCTTGGTAGTCTTGTAACACCCCAAACCCGGCCCGGACATTATGGTCAGATCTAGCGTGTCACATTAAAGTGTCTTATCGAAAACCTTGTTTTCATTGAAAACCCTTCTTTAAAATAAAAAACTTGAGTAAAATCCCAGCTTGTATTTGTTACTTTCAAGCGAGGTGTATTTAAAAACAACAATTCCTTCTTGTATGATAATAATTACTTTTTAAAATCTCTTTTCAGTTGCGGAAGCTTTATTTAAAACAGATGATCTATGAAAACTTGTCATTTAAAAATTGAGTTGCGGAAACGTAGTATTTAAAAACAGTTATGGTTTAGGAAAACCATGCTCTACTTCTAATAAATATAAAGCATAATAATAATAATAATCCTAATATTAAAAATTACATAAAAGACTAAGTCTAAACTTTTTGCTAGTGGGCCACCTCCGAGTCCCTCCATCCGTCGAATCACCTACTGAGGATCACCTGAAAAATTTAAAAGGAGGGGGGTGAGTTTCGAAAACTCAGTATGTACAACCCTCAATGAGTATAAAGCAATCATCAGTCATTTTGGGCCTGAGCCCAATTCAACAACGGTGGCCTTTGGGCCTTAGCCCCTATTAGCCTCAGTTGGGCCGAAGCCCACATCGCAATAATATCATAATAATATCATACATGCAATGCTGTGCAACCCACCTCAATAATCCAACCGATACACATCAACTCTGTCCCCCGGTACACATCATGTGGGGATATAAATATCGACCCACCCTTTCGATTCACATAATGGTATCCCGGTTGCGGTACTACCTTCATAGCAGCAAGCTGCTAATCACATATTGGCTTAATAGCCGTCTGTGGATCTACAGTCGTCAAGCAACCATGCGATCTTCATATACTTCCTCTGTCCACAATTCCCAACCCATATGCATCCTAAACAAAGGATCATATGAATGCAGCAGGTACACAGGTAATATCCATAAATCTTACATTCAACACATAAGGGTATTTTAGTCATCTTCGCCCTTAGGGGCATTTCGGTAATTTCTCTTTGTTATGAGTTTATTACTTACATTGGCCCGTTGAAAAGTCCTCGATGACTAAAGTGAACGGATACTACGCACCAGGTAGGATTCCAGAGAAGAGGAGGTGAGTCATTAAGACAGCTTAAGTACCAAGCTCTCCCTAGATCCAATCCTAGACATGCATATATCCATTGCCACACTTTAACCTTATGACTTATCCACGGTCATAATTTATTAATTAATTAAGTACTATATCTGTTTAAGCAGTTATCAGATACTAGGCCCAAAACCCCTTACAAAGCCTAGACAAGTCTATATACATGCATATGGCCCATTAGGCCCAATCACTTCCATATGGCCCATTAGGCCCAAATCACATTCATATGGCCCATTAGGCCCTAATCACATTCATATCATGCTTCCATATAATTTTCCATCACTTAGTATCAAATTGCCAATTTTGCCTATTATAGGCCCTACAGCCCATCGGCCCATTTAGCCTATTCTGGCCCGGTTGGCCAAAACACAGCCCAAGTCCATGGAATCGCCCATGGGGTCTCAAATAACCTATCAATTTCCCCCTCACGAGTGTTCGCGCACTCGTAAGTCTGTTGTAGCCAAACTTTCGGCTTTTCGGCATTTCAACTTTTCGGCATTTCGGGTTTTCGGCATTTCGAGATTTGCTGATCTATTGTGTGTGTGCAGTGTATGTACACACCTTCGGCTTTATATCAAGCTATCATAGGGTAGAAGTACACACCTTATCACCTGGAGTACTAAGTATCCATAATCTCCTGAACCTATATTCAACATTATACTCCATTAGTCACATCCCATTAATTCAAAATAAATCCACTACTTACCGAAGAACAACCTATAGTTGCCTTGATTAGATTGATCGGCTACGATCTGCCTACGTAACTTGAAATCTGATGTAGCCCCCTTCCGCATCCAGGCGGAAAGTCCCTAACGGCTAACGCCTTATGTCGCTTAAACTTGGGAGCCTCTATCCCAACCTCTCTGCTAGAACCCCTTTTTCCATCAGCTAATACTTAGCCAGCGATCACACTCTTGAATGAGAGAGAGAAAGAAAAATAAATGGAGAAACCATAGGTTAACGAAAGTAATGGTATTGGCCAGCCCTCCAACTTCCCAACACGCTGCTGGCCACTGCACCGCCACCTATCTTGTGCTACCATTCGGTCACAACTAACTATAAGGCTTATATGTCTAAGCCTCAGTTTTCTTAAAGAATAAAAATTTAAAACTTTGCCAGGCTTGGGATTCGAGCCTACAACCTCTCAGATCCATAGCATGCTTCACGCCACTGCCCCCCAGGCGCTTTTGTGCCATATTCCATCCCTAAATATTTTTAAGGCCTATTAACCCGCAACCAGGTTATCCTAAAAATATTTGCTACCATTCAGATTCTTGGCTGTGCTATACGTCTTTTGCCACCATAGCACCTACCTTATTTGTGTCATTTCTCCTCTCCAATTAATTATAAAGTCTTTCTGCCCATCTCCAGGTTGTTAAAAAAACACCATAACTTTTGCTCATGCCGCAACTTGAACCCAGCACCTCTCCTTACTCCTAACGCCATCATACCATTGGGCCAAGTGCATCCTTTGTGTCGAGTTTCCACCAAACATATTTATAAGGCCTAAACGCTAGCTTCCCTCCTAATTATATGCGCAATAAAAATTTTCGCCAAGGCCAGGACTTGAACCCTAGACTTTCTGCTTACGACCAACGCATTTTTCCACTAGGCCAAGCGTTTCCTTATGTCAGGTTTTTATCAAGCCTTATTAAGGCTTCCACCTAATTCTTAGGGTCTTTTAAAAAAATGCAAAATTTTGCTAAAGCCCTGGATCGAACCCAGGACTTTTTTTCCACAGTACCAACCCTTCCTAAATCTCTTAACAATTAAACATGCAATTATAAAATATTTAAACACATTTAAGTTATTTAATCCGCCTTCTAACCAATACCAAACTCAAGACCCATTACTTTTAGGCCCAAAATTCAAGGTGTTACAAGTCTTCTATAACTAACTTAGTGAATGCCAAGCAAAATCCCGAAACACTGATCAAAGACCATATGATCACTCTCATGGGCTAATTTGCCAAGGTCGTAGACAATGAAGCCAATCTGGACTAAAACACTCAAATTGAAATTGTGTTCAAAAGTTTGTGAAAGGATTTTGCTAGTTTTCGGGCCATATATGACCTTGGCAACAAAAACCTGATGCTTACATAACTCATGAAGGAGTTACAATCTTATGAGTTAATTTTGAATGGCAGTCAACCAATCCAAAGATCAGAAGTGAATATAAAGGCAATGTTAAGGTCTTAGGGCCACCACAATTGGAAAGGAAGAGAACCATAAAGCCTAAAGACTTATCTAAGTCTAAATGATTTTTCTGCAGCAAGAAAGGGCACTTCAAAGCAAACTATAAAAAGTGGAAGGAATACTTAGCTACCAAAGGCAAAAGTATGGAACTCTTAATTATAGAAGGTTGTTTAGTGGGAGATTCAATAGGCCACTGGGTCATTGATTCGAGAGATGCTAATCATGTTTGTGCTTCTCTATAAGGGTTTGAGGAGTCGAAAGATCTTCGAGATAAGAGCTTATCGTTGCGGATCGGGAACGAGACAAGTGTGGTAGCTGAAGTAGTAGGAGATGTACATTTTTAATTTGATAATTTTAGGAAGACTATTTTAAGAGACATTTTCTATGAACCAAGTTTCAAAAGAAATTTAACTTTTTTTGCATGTTTATATAAAGACGACTTGACCGTGAATTTTAATAATGAAATTGCAATATTTAGAAATCACAATCTTATCTGTAATGGATGAATGTCAAATAATCTCTATTTTATCAAACCAAAGATATACACACTGCTTGAGATTGAAATATCGAATAAAAGACTTAAAACTTCTCACTTTAAGGTGTACCTTTGACGTTTGAGACTTGATCATATTAATTGAGAAAGAATCACTAGACTTGTGAAAGATGACATCTTAAGTTCACTTAAAGAAGTTGATCTTCGACAATGTGAATCTTGCTTAGAAGGTAAGATGACTAAGTGATCTTTTAATACAAAAGGAACAAAGGCCGAAAAACCCTTAGAACTTGTGCACACTGACGTTTATGTCCCCATAACCATTAGTGCATGAAGTGGTTACGAGTATTATGTAACTTTTATTGATGACTATTCCAAATAGGGGTATGTATACCTGATGCATCGCAAAAGTGAAACTTTTGATAAATTTAAAGAGTTCTATGCGGAAATGGAAAAACAATTAGGTTTACCCATAAAGGCACTTTGGTCTGATCGAGGTGGGGAATATTTATCTAATGAGTTCTTAAGGTACTTCATAGAGAATGGGATTCTATACCAATTAATCGTGCTGAGTACTCCATAAAAGAATGGCATGAAAAAGAGAAGAAATTAAACGTTGTATGTTTGATGTTAAATTATTCGAAGCTACCAATCTTTTTTTTGGGATTCGTTGTACAAACGGCTTACTATATTCTGAATGATGTGCCAACTATGGTAGTATCGAAAATCCCATACGAATTACAGCATGGCAGGAAGTCGAATCTTAATCATTTTAGAATTTGGGGATACCTAACTTATGTTTTGGATAAAGATGTGAGGAAGTTAGACTCACGGACAAAATTATGCATGTTTGTAGGATATCCAAAGCGAACAAAGGGTGGTTTCTTTTATAATCCAAAAGAGCAAACTGTTATAGTGTCAACTCATGCTATTTTCCTTAAAGAAAGTTACATGAAAGACTTCAAACCTTGGATAAAAGAGGTACTCGATGAGGTTTTGGAAAATATACAAAACCTTACAAAACGGTTCCAGAACCAGCTCTTAATAGTAAACATGCAAATGATTAGTAACATAGAGAGCTTCGTCATAGTGGGAGAGTCTCTCGTAAGCCTAAGCTCTTCCAATTTGGCTGAAGTGTTTTTAACACTTAGTGTGGAAACTTGTAGACTTAATAGAAAGGACAAAACCTATACGGTGTAAGTGGATCTACAAAAGGAAAAGAAATATAGACGGAAAAGTGCCAAACTTGTAGCAAAATGTTATACTCAGAAAGAAGGTATCGATTACAAAAAAAACCTTCTCTCCGGTTGTCATGCTCAAGTCAATTCGCATATTGCTATCTATTGCGGCAACTTTTGATTATAAGATCTGGAAAATGGATGTCAAGATAACGTTTTTGAACGGCTATCTTGAAGAGAGCATCTACATGATGCAACTCACTAGATATATAGATAAAGGAAAGAAAGCATAAATTTTACAAATTGCTTAGATCCGTATATGGAATTAAGCAAGTATCCCGCTCATGGAACCAAAGATTTGATTAAGCGATCAAGACTTTTGGATTTGAGCAAAACGTATATGAACCTTGTGTTTACAAACGTTTAAGAAATAGAAAGGTGGTATTTCTTGTTCTATATGTCGATGACATTCTACTCATTGGAAATGATGTAGGGATATTGTTATCAATTAAGCTGTGGTTAACCCAAAAATTTAACATGAAGGACTTGGGAGAAGCTAATTTTGTTCTAGGTATTCTAATCCTAAGGGATCGAAAGAACAAAGTGATAGAATTATCTTAGGCTTCATACATAGACAAGATATTGGAGCGTTATGCAATGATCGATTCAAAGAAGGAAATCAACATTCTGTATCGGGATTTCATATCTCTGTAGAGGATTGTCCTAACACATCAAAAGAAAGAGAAAACATGAGAAATGTTCATTATGCTTCGACAGTAGGAAGTCTCATGTATACTATGCCATGCACATGCCTATATATCTACTTTCTAATAAGGTTGGTAAGTCGATATCAGGCAAATCTAGGACCAAGGTACTGACAACAATTAAGCATATACTTAAGTATTTACGGAGAATGATGGATTATATGCTTGTGTATTCCGGAAGAGATCTTACTCTTATCGAATATACTGATTCTGACTTCCAAATGTGTCAGGATTCGAGGAAATCGACATTGGACTGTGTTTTTGTCCTAAACTATGGGTCTATAGCATGAATAAGTGTCAAGCAGGGTTACAATACTAACTTTACTGTGGAGGGCCGAATATGAGGTATGGAAAAGTTATAGCACTGTATTAGTGCAAATATAGCTAAACTTGAAAGAAACCACATAAGTATAAAACACATTAAGGGAGACGAAAGTGTTTGGCGAAATAGTGGATGTAGTCAAAATATCGCATCTGAGGACAAACCTTGGGGATTTGTTTAACCAAGATCTAGAGAGCTCTTTGGGAAACATATGGAGGGCACAAGAATGTGAAACATGACTCATCTACTTCACTAGGTCAAGTGGGACACTGTTGGATCTAGTGCCCTAAGTGTAGTATTTTCGTCAATATATATTTGTATTTTTTTTTGAATAGCTTGGTTAATAAAACAAATTCATTGATTACATCAATATACTTTGTATAATTTTCCTCACATGCTTTTTGCATGCAAAGCAAAATAAAAGCAAATGTTGCTCATTGGTTGTCTAAATTTTTAACTAATACTAAGCAGTATTACATAGTCAGATCGTCGTAGAGAAAGACAACTTGTATTAGTAGTTGAACCTAAACATGTCATTATAATCTAATCGAAAATGAGCAAATCGATTGAAAGACTAATATGTCATCTATCAAGTCCAATTGGGGAGATGCCTTGTCTTGGGCATCGGAGCGGATGACTCCCATAAGATAGAGACATAGATGTGACTAACTGAATTGACAATACATCGGACGTGATCCAAGCAGAACAGGTCCTAAATCCGTTTACGGATTTATTCACTTGTGACGTTCATAGTGTGATATATCTAAATCCTGAGTGGATGGCAGACTATGTATGTATGACCCATACACTTTGGTGTAAATAAAAGCCTGAGTTCAAATAGATAAGGAACTAAAAGCTGGTGCGTTGGGTGTAAGACTTCTGTAGTATGTAACGTCATTCACAATAGTAGAATTCATAGCCTAAAACATGGGTAAATGATATCTTCTCATTGGTATTACATGGTTGATGAAAGTAAACGTGGTCAGGGTTGTCCGTCTTTGTGATGGATGACTTGATCACTATTTGATAGTGATTGAATTTTTATGAAGGAAGATGTAATGGTTACCATGAGATAAAATAGGATCATGTTGGGAGAATAAAAATCATCCTAAATAGATCAAGGATATCCTATAAGGGTAACACACTTATGACAAGGACATTGGACGAGCACTGAATAGTTGCTTTCATAATGGTATGTCGTTAGGGAGAGCTTAGTACGATACTATAGTGGAATGACTTCATAACTAAATGAGTTTATAATTAATATGCGAAAAGTCGAAACTTAATTATAAATCATTTGAGCCTCAACTACATATGTCCAATCGGTCCCTCCGCCAGCTCATTGAAACTAGAAATGAATTGCGTGTTTGAATAGAAATGAACATAATGAATAGAAAAAGAGAAATAAGAAACATTCAGAAATGATTATGGTTTTCTCCGAAATGGAAAATGGAATCATTCGGAAACAAATGTAGATTTCAAAAAAATGAAAACGGAAATGGAAACGAGGTCCCAAAATTGCAATTTCTGACACCACTAGAAACCGGGTCGTTATAGAAATGGATAATGTCACATTTGATACCTATACTTTCATGAAACGTCTAATGGTACTTATACTTTGAAAAATGTCTAATGTGGTACCTAAAGTATCAATATGTGTTTTATTATGGTACTTGTACTTTTATAAAATATTCAATATGATACGTGTACTTTAAAAATATCCAATGTGGTACCCAAACTATCAATATGTGTTTTATTATGTTACATGACATTAACATCGTTAGTGAATTGCTAAACCACCCAATGAAAATTTGACACGAATTTTCTTTTCAAACGATTAAGTTCACATGGATAATGTAATATTATGTGAAAAAATTAAATAAAACAAAGGCATAATGGCATCATTGGCCCTATACTTTAAGGTTTGTTCTAATGTGGCCCTTAAACTTTCAAAATGTGAATCTGGACAATTGTATGTCCAATTTCATTTTAGACTTAACTTTTAAATGGTTTTTATTAAATTTTAATTGCTTTTGAACTTTATTTAATATTTTTATAAAAATATTTTTTAAAATTTTTTAAAAGAAATTAAGCTTTGAGGTGAATAAACCTAGACAACCATATGTACATGTTCATTCCAGTGAAAAAAATTAAATATTCCTTTTAATTTTTTTGTTGACTAGTGCCACGTCAGCAACTATCGCTGACATGGAGTGTCACATCAACACCGTTAACAACCATGTTAACTTTGTAAAGGTCAATGTTAAGTAAATGGCCTATTTAGTTAGTTTTATTAATTTAGAGTTCAATTGGATATAAAAAGGTTGTAAAGCCTTAATTGAATTTTTCAAAAAAGCTTTTAAACCGTTAAAAAAGAAAAACCAAAGTGTCCTTAACTGTAGTCAAAACATGGCAATTAAGCCTTAGCTGCTGCAGTATCTATTGCAACAAAAGTATGTGAGATCAAACACATTATTTATCCTTAAGGATTAAAAGAAGGGTAAACTGCATTTAATGTTATTAAACTATTAATAAATTTATGTTTTGATTACTTAATTTTAAAAAGTTACAAAATAATCACTAAATTATTTAAAAGAATTTATTTAAGTTATTAGCCTATTAAAATCGTCCTTGTATAGACTAATTGAAAGGATAAACTTCTCCTCCTCTTCTATAATTTAATTTTTTTATAAAATAACTTTAAATGTTACGAAATTAAAATCAAAATATACTAATCAAATCAGTTTAAATTTGAGATATATTCCTTTACTTGCGTATCAATACTATTTTACCAGTGGATAGATCCTGTGTTGAAGCTCACCAATTTAACTTTAAAAAAAAATTCAAGTATTTTACAACTTTTCTGAAACCAAGTTGAATGCATAAACAAATGAACAAAATGCAAATACTCAAAAACGGTCCTTAACATTTTCAAATTATCCCAAAAAAGAAAAACGCTCTAAAGAAAATTGGTTAAAACCCTAAAACTCTAGATCAATTTGGAAAGAAGAGAAGAAGAAGAAACTTGTTGAATATAATCAATGGCGAATCTTCCAATCGTGCAATTCGAGAAGAAGATAGTAGAAACAGTGGACCAAAATCCAGTGGTGGTGATCATAGGAGAGACCGGTTCGGGAAAGAGCACGCAGCTCTCTCAGATGCTCCACCGCAAAGGATACACTAATTCCGGAATCGTTGCCGTCACTCAGCCCCGTCGCGTCGCAGCCGTATCTGTTTCCAGGTACTGTTCCAAAGCAAACTAGGAACTGGAATGCTTTAGGAATTCGAAACATGTAATTTTTGCTGATACTTTGGCGTTTTGTCGTTCAAGGAAATTGAATAAATCCTTTTATTCTAACTATTTTTTGCGCTTAGGCGAGTTGCGCAGGAGCTTGGTGTTCGGCTTGGGGAAGAAGTAGGCTATGCTATTCGGTTTGAAGATAGAACTTCCGAAAGAACACAAATCAAGTAATACATTTTAGCTTAATTAGTATAGTTTTCAGTTTCAGTGCGTGTTGTTGCTGGCATTGCAATTGCCAAGTTTATTGGTTTCTTAGCTATGGTGTTGTAGATACCTTACTGATGGAGTGCTTCTTCGAGAAAGTCTGTCAAATCCGGAACTGAATCAGTATTCTGTTATTATTCTGGACGAGGCTCATGAGAGGAGTTTGAATACGTAAGGCTCACCTTTTATGCTGTTTCTATTATCTATACTTTGATTGTGTCCTTTTCATTTTGTTGATGCTGTACTTATAGAATCTTAAATTTCTCAGGGATATTTTGCTGGGGTTGATGAAACGCTTGGTTAAAAGACGTGCATCCAATTTAAAAGTTCTGATCACGTCAGCAACCCTTGATGGTGAAAAAGTGTCAAAGTTCTTTTCAGATTGTCCCTTGTTGACTGTCCCCGGAAAATTATTTCCTGTGGAAATATTCTACAGCAAGGAGCGACCTACAAGCTATCTTGAGTCTTCACTAAAAACAGCTATGGGTATGGTGTGAGTTTATCTTTATTACATATTCAGTTGTTTCAATCTTTTATTATGTATATATGCTGGCCAGTCCTTGTTGTTTAGCTAGGCTTGTGATGTGGTTGCTTTCATGCCCAGATTTGCTGTAGTTACATGGTTATGTAGAAAGAAGTACTAGGATTTTTTGGTTCCTTGTATGATGACTTTTATCCCCTCTGGCATCCATTAAGAATTTACTGATAAATAGTTTTTTTGATGTACTTTAGTCGTGCAACTAAATGTCTAAGGCGTTAAGACACAATTCCCATCAGCTGTACCTTAACCTTGATTTGCAGGGAAAACTTTGGGTTTCTGGATTTCCTGGCTATCATATTTTGGTCATATGAGATCTTACTAAGCAATGGTTTTGGCAGATATACATGTTCGGGAACCAGAAGGTGACATCCTAATATTCATGACTGGACAGGCAAGCTTTCTCTCTCTCTCTCTCTCTCTCTCTCTCTCTCTCTCTTTTCTCTCTCACTTCTTGGGGTGGCATTCTTTGCAGATTTAACTTTTATCTTTTTCGTGGTTAGAACATTGATTCATTGATGATTTTAACTGATTCTTTTAAAGTTGAGTGGCCATTTATAGGATGATATAGAGAAGTTGGTATCAAAGCTGGAGGATAAAGTTCGAAGTCTAGAGGAAGGCTCCTGCATGGATGCTATCATTCTTCCTCTTCATGGTTCATTGCCACCTGAAATGCAGGTATAGTTTTGTCTCAAATTTTCTTTTCATCTCGGCCTCCTTTGCCCCATAGGAAATGAAATTAACTTAAGCTAGATTGTCTTGAGATGCAGATATTAGTAGTATTGAATTTCCGTAGTTTTGTGGCTGACATTTTTTTGGCTATGACCCAACAGGTGCGTGTATTCAGTCCTCCCCCTCCAAACTGTAGGCGTTTTATTGTTGCCACAAACATAGCTGAAACTTCTTTGACAGTTGATGGTGTTGTGTAAGGAAACTTGATACTTGTAAATGTTGCTTGTCAGTGCTTTCTTTTGTTCTGTTAATTTAATTTCCATAATTTGACCCCCTGCCTTGCCCAAATTACTTGTTTCTACTCCAATTCTTCTTTTACATCTTGATAGCCTTGATCAGGTTAAAACTTTCTTAACCTGGTTGGAGAGGTTTTAGCATCCACTATTTAAAATTTCTACCTGTTCACGTGTTATTAGAGCATCTGAGCATGCACTGATAAGTTGGCTATATGGTGATGTAATTTCCTTAGAATCATTGCAAATATCAGTGACTTTTTATCTGTTGCAACACTTTTGACTGATTCTTCTATGGAGATGGAGAGCATTAAAGTCAAAGAGTATTAGGTTCAGGTTGTTGTCAGTCTTGCTCTTCTTTTAGTTTTTTAATCTTCCTGAATAGAAGACGGTGTAGATAATGAATTAAATGAGTGTTAATAATATGTAAAAAGCCCCTCAATTTTGGTCTTTATAAACCAGCATTTTCTTTCTTAATTTGCCTAGAGCATGCGAATACTTCTACTTTTAGCAAACCAATTACCGTGTCATGATTATGTAGGTTTAACAAAATGAACAAATATAAACCAAGAAGCGCTGCAGTCCTTGGTTTCCATGTCCAAAATAATCTAGTAAAATAGAGACATAACAGAGACAAGGCTATTCTGAAATTCTAGTGGAGGGCTTCTGTATTATATATGTAATTCTATAAGGGATCAAACATATCAATGGTAGAGTGTTTCTTAATTGTTCCAATCAAATCACAGTGTTTTAGTTTAGTTTACTATCTTGTTCCTGTTGCTTCTTAATTTTATGATTTTCTACCTTGAGGAAGGCACTGAAATTTGGTCTTAAGGGTCCCACTACGCATTAAGACCTGTATATGGTCCAATGGTAACTATATTATTGTGATGCATTGTACTGTATGCCTAATTCTACCACCTTTTTTTGCATTGGTCTCAGTTAATGATCAATTGCATTGATATGTTGATTGCTTCTCTCGAAAGTAATTATCTGTACATTGATAGGTATGTTATTGATTCTGGTTACGTGAAGCAACGGCAATATAACCCAGCAACTGGAATGTATTCCCTTGATGTTGTTCAAATTAGCAAGTAAGTGGATGACTTAATATTTCTTTTGGCTTTTGCAGCATGTTCATGTGTTCCTAGTAGCACAACTTACAGTTGTGATTCTTTTTGGTCTTTATTTGTTTGCAAGTTCAGGTTTTCTTGCATGATCTAAGTTTTACTCTTATTTTGCATCGAACAAATTTATGTTCTTATCTTTCTTTTCTCACTTCAGTGATGATGAATTGTTAGTATTCTTGCCAATAACTTTTTTCCCTTCTTTCTGAATCTTTTTTTTTTTGTTCTTTGAGGGTACAAGCTAATCAACGTGCTGGACGAGCTGGAAGAACACGTCCCGGGAAGTGTTACCGTTTATACCCATCCAGGGTTTACAATGATGATTTCCTTGATGTAACAGTTCCTGAAATACAGCGATCTTCTCTTGCTGGCAGTGTTCTTTATCTAAAGTCATTGGACCTCCCTGATATTGATATTCTGAAGTTTGATTTTCTTGACCCCCCTTCTAGTAAGAATGCATTCTTATTGTGTTCAATTTTCTTATGGCATAAAGAAAGAACAAGCATTTG
The DNA here is from genome assembly GCA_025698465.1 of Gossypium longicalyx. Lineage (NCBI taxonomy): Eukaryota > Viridiplantae > Streptophyta > Magnoliopsida > Malvales > Malvaceae > Gossypium > Gossypium longicalyx. Next base: position 92,413,238 of record CM046997.1, read on the forward strand.
AGTTGTCACTGTTTAAAATTTTCATTCTGTCATTATCTATATTTTACAGTTTCTGACGATGTTTCTCTTTAGAATTGAGGTATTGATTAAATATTTGGTTTAACTGTAGCCGAGTCATTAGAAGATGCTCTAAAGCAACTATATCTGATTGATGCCATTGATGAAAATGGATCGATAACTAGTATTGGGCGAACAATGGCCGGTAAGCTTTCAAACTTGCTTTCCAAGTATTACCATGCTTACCAAGTATGTTGGCATTAGTTGATAAATGCATGCTTAATTTGGTAGCAGTTGCTGGGTTTTTTTTTTTGGCCTCAGTTGCGGTTATGATTTCTATGGATGTAGCACCTCAAACTGGGACCTTGGTAGATATGAATTTGAGTAGAGTTAACTTCCTTGTGATCAATTACCAACCCTTTTCATGGAAGTAAACTCAAAATGGCCATCTTCTTTGATTCTTAGTTAACTCATGTCTTGAATTAGAAAGCCTACTACTGTCTATTACCATGCTAAGGAATTGTATTTTCCTGGAATGAAACTAACCCTTTCAATTGGTTCTCAGTTAACTCATGTCTCAAACTAGAAAACTTGAGTTCCTGTCTATTAAGATGTTAAGGAATTTTATTTACCAGGAATGACCTTGGAAGATATGAATTTGGGTGCAGTCAACTTCCTGGTGATCAATTACAAGCCCTTTTCATGAAACCTGACTCAGAATGGCCACCTTCATTGATTCCTAGTTAACTCATGTCAAGAATTGGCAAGCATGAGTTACTGTCTATTATAATACTAACGAATTTTATGTACCTTTAAATACTTTTTGTCTTGGTTAATCGCTATTCTTTGTGGCATTTATCTTAATGACTTGTATGAAATAAAATTCTTAGTGTTTTCTTCCCTGTCTGAAACTGCTCTACTTTGCATGTGTGCTCACTGCACAACTTATTTGTATGCAGAGCTCCCATTGGAACCTTCACTTTCGAGAACCTTAATTGAGGCAAATGAATATGGTTGCTTATCCCAGGCTCTGACTGTTGCAGCCATGTTATCAGCCGAAACAAATTTGCTTCCTGGTCGAAGGTTATTTCATTGAAAGTGTTTATGAGATTGTCTATTATAAAGATGGCGACTATAGCTTTTCCTATTATCTTTAACTTCCAGGCAGCTAGTTGAACTTAAATGTTCCCTAAACTGTACAAATTGTAATTTGTAGCTACTGCATGCTGATGTAGTACCTTATTTGGCAAAACCAAAAACTTTTAGGTCATTTATGTGTTTGGTCTAGTATCCCCAGTTCTTCAAGTTTTCTACAAGACTCATTTGACTAACTGGAAGGAAAATGAAATTACTTCATTTTATTTTGACAGATCTGATTTTTGGGGGATGGGTGGTTGGGGGCTAATGATATCCAAATTCCATCAAAATGAAGTCTGTATTTCCATATTTGCATAGTTGTTTTTCACTTCTAATGCTTAATGATAGTTTGTAATGGGAAATAACTTATAATTTTCTCTTACTTCAGCAAGAATAATGAGAAGAAAAGAAAATACCCTCCTTTGGAACTTCCTGATGGTTCTGGTTTTGGTGATCACATCCAGTTGTTACAGATCTATGAATGCTGGGATGAAAATGATTACGATATTGGTTGGTGCAAAGATTATGACTTACAGGTATGCTTCTTATCTTCCAATTGAGAAAACATGCATTTAGAAACAGTAAGACATTAGGCATGTCATTCCGATCGTTTAATGCTTTTCTTGGAACAATGATAAAAATCTGCATCAAGTACTTGATGCGCGTGCATAACATGTCGTTCTATTTTCAGATGGATCTTTCTGTGATTATTAGAACTGCCCTGGATTTTCTGGATACATTAATGACGGAATATCTTTGATATTATTCTCATGCTAAATATGAATAACATATTTGGAACAACTGATTTTAGGTGCGAGGAATGATGTTTGTCAAAGAAGTTCGAAAGCAGTTATCGCAGATAATGCAGAAGATAGCAAAAGGTCAGCATTGATTTGACTTAGCGGTGATTTTTGGAGATTTTGCCTTTGTTAATTTGACTTGGCTTTACTTTGCATATTTACCACTCAATGTTCAACCAGAAGTAGATGTGTTTGATGCAATGTTTTTTAAACCAGACCGGTGGTCAAACCGGTCAGGCCGCCGGTCCGATTAAAAAACTGTTAAAATTTAAAAAAAGTTAAAAAAATACCGGTTCAACCAGTGTACTGGTTCCCGATCTAACTGGTTCAAAGCCATTTTCTAGATCGGCCCCCAGGCCGGTTCCCAGTCCAACCAATCTGACTGGCTGGTGTGGTCCTGTTCAAACAACACTGGTTTGATGTCCTTGCCCTTCTGCACCCTTAAGTCCGGTTCCGAGAGAAGAGATTTATGCTTGAAATAGTATCTTGGGAGCGTAGTAGCCTTCTATGTTACTCGGACTTGAGTTTGTGTATTGGGTGTGGGTATGTTTTCTAAGAGGGTGTGCTTAATCTTTTTTTTCTAAGTTTTCTGTGTATTTGGGGTGTTTTTTAGGGTCATATCTCCATACCCATATTCGGATGTGCATCAGACAGATGTCTGATATGGGAATAGAGTCAGAGCATTGTAAGTAGCCTTAGCTTCCCAATCCAGAGTAGAAAAACATTATTGAAAAATTCCTGCACGTCTTTCTTCAGAAATTTTGCAGTCATTAACCCAGTCTTCCTGTCTTTGCTTTTCCTTCTACCTTGAAGTTTCTTTATTGCTGTAACGACTTATGCATCTGAAAAACAGGGTCCTCAGATGTACGAGTAAATCAAAATCAGAAAAGACGCCAGAGTTATAGGAATTTGAGGAAGGCATTGTCCATTGGCTTTGCAAGTCAGCTTGCTGAGCGGATGAGGCATCATAATGGCTTTCGAACACTGGGTTTTAAGCCCCAACTAGTGCAGGTATCAATTTTTTATAATTTAACCTTGTGGTAGTTTTATTGCTTGAGAGAGCATCATATGGATTAGGTGGCTACAATTCCTTGGTTTAAAATTGGGTTTGAAGACATATATAGATACCAAAGAAAATTTGAACATTATCCAGTTTAGATTATGAAAAGCAGTAGTATTGAGCATCGAAGTTTGAAACAATTGATGAATCTTGATCTTTCAAGTATATTGTTGTTGAACTGTCACTAAAAGCAATTGTTGTTGATGTTAGGTGCATCCTTCCTCTGTGCTAAAGCCAGATGATGATGGATTATATCCAAATTATGTTGTCTACCACGAACTTATTGCTACCTCACGCCCATATATGCGGAATGTGTGTGCTGTAGAGCGTCAATGGGTGATACCAATTTTAGAGAAACTTGACAAACTTGATGTCAGGAAATTAAGGTAAATCAGATTTGAGACTTATATAAAGATAATGCTCTTGTTTTCTGATCTAAGACTAAGCACCTAGTTCTATCAAAAAAGATTTAAGCACATAGTTTGGCTTTAACATTTTTCTTTTTTCATGAAGTGGTGGTGGATTGGGTCATGTAGAAGAGATAACTGAGGGAAACACTTCAGACTTGCTGAAGAAGGAAGCTGTCATCATTACAGCTCCAGAAGAGCAGGAAAGTAAAATTCAGGCAGCAAGGGAACGTTTTCTTGCTCGCAAGGGAAAGAAATGAGGTCGGGTATTATGTGTTAACGGATCAGTGCAGTGGGAGCTACTTGATTACTCAGTGGACATTCCAATTTTCAAAATTGCTGGTGGGACTGAGAATCATGTGCGTTTTGATTTTCCGGTTCCCACTATCAATTCTTTAGCACTTTGCTGATGGCATGTGAGCTTTATACATTCCTTGATGCTTATAGAGGACCTTGTTAAGTGAGAGTATGGCCACGATATGCGTTGGTGGGAGGCAAGATTACGCTCTTTGTTCCTTCAGACAAATCACAAGAGTTTGGATGTGATTCTTGATTAATCTATATAACCTTATAATTTGAATATATTACTTGCCTCCACAGATGAAACTGGAGGGATAAAGGCTAGCATTGCCCTGAACTTGTACCCAAAGGTCAAATTTACCATTCTCCTCATATATAGTTGTACTCTGGAAGTGTTTTACCCCATTTGTTTTAATACAGTTAATTTTAATGACAGAAAAGACGAATGTTTGATGATTGTGTTTTTATTTTCATGGTTGAATACATGTTGAATACTAGATTTTACCACAAAAAAAAAAATGTTGGTTAGTATAAAGTAGGTTCTTTTAATGCTTTTTTTGGGGGATAACTTGTTCAAATTCAATACGTGTTCTGAGTGAGGAAAATAAGCAGTTCTAATTTAAAAGACTTAGCTGGTTTTGTGAGGCCAAGGTTTTTTGATAGCTGCCGGTGCTGCCTAAAGGTAAACTACATGAATAAATTGAATTAATTTCTAATTTCATTCAACAAACTCATTTTATTAATTCCTCTAATCACAGTGCAAGGAGTTGGTGGATGGAGAACGTGGGTTAATCTTTGGGGGTAAACTCCATATTCCCTAAGCAAATTTTATATTCAGGATAGAGAAGAGACATACTACGTAGGAAACCCTAGGAAACTCTCCCTTTACCATTCCGCCTTGCTACTACTGCACCATTCCGCAATGCGGCTGGTCAATTGAGACCATCAGTGAATTCTGCTTTCCCTCACTTTCTCCAGTTAGTCTTTCCTGAATTCAAGTCTTAAGTCTCGATTCTCTTGTGTTTTCTTGGCTGAAACATGTAACTGCTCGAATATCTAGTTGGAGGTCTTGAGTGACAAAGTTTAGACTACAGCCGAAAGTTTCTTTTGTTTTTCGGTTGCACTTTGGTGGCCGATTGTATGGCCGTTGAACAAATGATCATCATACACCTACTGCCCTTGGTCTTCTCCCTGAAGCGGATTTTGTTCATTTATTTCGGTAGGAAGTGGACAGGTCATGGAATAATAATCTTTCTATGGTCCATGGCTTGAGTCATGCTTTGATGTCATGTGATGATAGTCATGACGCTCTGACTTGATTTTTCTAGTTTTTAGTGGCATTTTCTGTTGAATTTTCACGGGAACTCGATTTTGGTTGGGTTTCCATTGAATTTTTGTTGTTTTAGGTTAAAGAAGTTTCCACTTCCATGACAGCAAGGATGTCTATAAAGACTCACAACATCAAGGGTCTGCCTCCTTACGGCTGAGAGTGTTGGGTTAATGTTGTTATTGGCGGGTAAGACTGATTCAGGCAATGGAAATCCTTTTCTTTGTAATAGAGTGGTAGGTTTTACTTTGTCTTTGGAGACTGTCTTGTATGAGGCATAGATTTTCAACAGTTTTCTCCGCTTTGTATAGTTGGACCAGTTTGGTTTTGTTTCTAGTTCGTGGCTGCTACATTGCTATATAGGCAGGTCTCCTATGCCTACCCAGGTCTACTATGCCTACCCAGGTCTACAATATAGCTCAACCGGTGTCTTTATGTAATGATGATAACTTTAAAAAGTTTCTTTAGTAACAAAGATTGATTGCAACAAGTGAAGAAGTCTCAAAAAAATTTGTCCCACCCAATTACTGGACAAGGAATTAGTGGCTTTTGCTACCCAACCCATCACCATATAACAGTGACGAAAGGACACATACACACCATGATGCAATATATATCTATGCTGCGCTTGAAATTCAGTGAAATAGATAATTGAGTGGGAAATAGATCCGTCAGTGAATGCTGAAAAGGGTAGAATCAAGGATTTGTTAGTGCTAAATTTGGTCCACCATACATTTTTGTTTTCTACTGACGCATGGAAGCATTGGGACCCCAAAAGCACTCTCACTGCCTGTTTATTGTATCCATGCCAATGCCTCTTTCCCTAAACGAGGATCATCGACCAGCATTTTTTTTTTTTCAAATATTCGGCTGTTCCAAAGAAAAACGTAATATATATTTTCATTGGAGTTCTTTTTCTTTTAATGTTACAAGTTGCACATTCGTTTTAGATGGAAGTAAATATTTATTTTTATTACTAATGCTTTTATACTTTTTATCTTGGTTTCAACACTTCTTGATGAACCAGTCTATAACATGGGATGCTCTTGATATGCAATAGCGTGCATAATTCTGAATTACTTAAAAATGTTGTTGGAAATACATGCAACCATGTAAAAGTTGTGTAACTACCTTCAAAAGTTTGTTTTTGTTTTGTTCCGTCATATTCCAAGATTTCCGCCGTCTTTTGTAGTAGTTGTATGGTTGCTGATTTGGACTTGGTGCGCTGGTGGCTGACCTGTTTGGGGTGGCTCGAATTTTCGGATTCCTCCGGCATCTCCCGACTAGCGGTTGTTGACGCTTGGCTCTTTCTCAAAATGTGCTTTATTGTTTTTCTCCCATTCTTGTAAGCAAGGTTTCTAGTAAAAATGGAAGCCATTCGGTAATGAAGATCATACGCACTAATGTTTTTCATTAGTGGAAAACATTAATGCTAACACCTATGTGAATGGTAATGATCCCTCCTCTATTTATGCTTTTAGAAGAGTTGACCGCTTATGTTTGGAATCATTGTCTTTGGCTGAATGTCATTGTTGTACTGTATTTTGATTGTGTTTATGTTATGAAGTGAAACTTTTTCGTCAAAAAAAAAAAAAAACCTTTTAAATTCCTAAATTACTCCATTATTGAAATGTCTTAGAAAGTATGACTTAGGATATAGATAATATTAAAATGTACATTTTTAACCTTACCTTTCCATAAAACACGTGTTTTCCTCCTAGTTAAACAAAATGTACTCTTGTATTTAAACATACAAGTAACACTTTGTTTATTAGAATGCATACTATTTATTAAGTGTTTATTGAGTTAGTGTCACCCTTAGTCGAATCACCAACTTGGTTAAGAAAATTATAGAAATGTCCTTTTATAATTAAAATAGGTTATACTATTTGAGGGTATTTTAGACTTTTCATTTAAACAAAAACCAATAAAAATATGGTGGGATTTGAACCCACATCAATTGTATTAATAAAATTATAAATTTACCCTCAACCAAAGCTTCATTTTAACGTTTTCATATGTTTTTATTTTAATATGCGCAATTTATTACCTTCGTTTTGATGACAATGTCATATTAATATGATATATTTATGTGTTTAAATTTCGTTTTGTTAGTAATTCAATCTAATTTTTTTATTTTAATATCATATATATTTCATATGTTATTATGATTAATTAATTTCAAATCATACGTTTATTATTTATTATATGTTATTTTTAAGATTTGTAGTATTTGTAATTTGTTTAAATCCTATTATCCAATACTTTAGCAACTTCACTTTCTATAATTGTGCATTAATAACCTCTTTTTGAGGCTTATAAATGGAGCTTTTTAATGTTTTTAGCTTATTTTAAATTATCTTGTAAATTTCTCTACTAAAACTCACTTTTCTTAATTTATCTATTGCTTTCCTCGTATTTATTTTTCAGTGTCAGTTTGAATCTTTCTTTTCGTCATTTTTTCGCAACATTCAATTTTACTGATTTTTAACGTTTTGTTTTTTTACAAATTTTAAATTAAAATATGAAAATAGATTAAAGTTAAGAATAATAATCCGAAAAAAGACTGTAAATTTCAGGTTGATATAGGATGCCACCATATCCATATCCAGGCTGTTTCACTTTCATCCTCCGTAGCAAGCTGTTGAGAATTAAAGGTGTGGAACCAGTGATCATGATGGGTATTAATCATTCTGGGTGATGTATTGAATTGTGATTTTCTTGGACTCACTTTAGGATTAACCTAACCCTCCTGGCTCCTGCACGTTTCAAGTTCAACCACAAGTCTTTTAAACTTTCTTCAATGATCTCATATCTATAATCTATAACTACTATTAAAATAGATACATGTGTAATGCCTGTTTTATTTTATTTTATTTTTATTTAAATTCTTCGTGTACTTTTTTATTAAATTGGACTGGATTGATCAATTAAATTGAGAATTAATTAAAGTAAAAAATTAAATCGATTGACTCACAAAACCTGTTAAACAAGTAATTGAATCTATTCTTTCTATGTTTATTTTTTTTTATGAATTTTTAATAATTTATTTAATTAAATTGAACCAACTTATTAAACCATCGATTTTGATATTAAATATTTTGTCAGGTTCATTTTATTTTTTATTGCATTTTAAATATTTTTATTAGATTAAGTTTATATTAATTTATAATTAATAATTAAAGTCTGACCAATTATTAAAAGTATTTAAATAATTATTTTATTTTAAGTGGTTGATTCAATTGATAATTTTAAACTTTAAATTAATCTTAAATATTTTATTTTCTCATTTAATTAAGCTTAAATAATCTTTTATTACTTGATGATGTATTTATATTTCATGTTTGATAAACTAATAAAAATATTTAAATTTAATTTTTAATGATACATTTGAAGTGGTTGATTTATACATTTACTAGCTAGTAAGGTTTAAGATTAATTGCATCTAAAATTTTATTAATAATTTATTTTAAATTTAAATTAGATAATATATTTAAAGAAATGATGTCTTTAAAATGTTCAATCCATAAATTTAACTTGCAAGCTAATATAAGATACATGCCTAATCTTAGACTATCATCATAAATTTATAATTAACAAAATAAAATAAAATATTATAAAATCAAAAATAATATTTTAGATAAATCATATTTATTCAATTTTTTATTTTAAAAAATATTATTTACTACTAATTAAATAAATTATAAAAAAATTAAAAAGTTCCCACGGGGTGTTGTTTCTAGTTACATATAAAACTTGAGTTCACATAAACATTAAATAAATGGAAATATTTAAGAGTTTTAGTTTTCCATTTTGATACTACAGACATTACACATAAAAACATCTGCTGTATTTCTATAATTTAAGCATAATACATTATCTTAAAAAAATTGATATTGAAAATTTAAATTATGTGTAAAATTGATTTTAATATATATATATATATATATATATATGTAACCCTATATGATTGGTAGTTGTTGGGGGATGATGTTAGCTGCAAATGAGAGAAGATAAACTCAAAAAAAAAAAAAAAAAAAAAAAAACATATTTAGTCGAATCTGTAATATTAAATCATAATAATTAATAAAACATTGTAATGTCACTAATTTTATGGTCATAGGAAACCCAAAAGCAAAGGCTACTCTCAAAATCTTATAATATAAAAATCATACAAATGTCCAATTTACATGTGCTTGGTGATAATACATACAAAAGTATTAACTTAGCTAGGTTTGGATGGTTTAATATTATTAGGCCATGTGAGTGTCCCCCTTCCAAGAAATAAACATTTTCTAAGCATATCAATATGTATAAGGATTTTATTATTTAAAAATATATCAAAAATATTTTAAATTTATCAGAGTAGGCCAATTTTTTTAAATAATTATAAGAGTAGGTCAATTTAGGGAAAATATTTTCCGCTGGAAGTGTTTTCAGGTGAAATGCAAAAAAAACGCTTCCAATTGAAGCACTTTTCCCGTGTTACCAGTAAAACACTTCTAGCTGGAAATTAAAATAGCCGTTGGCTCCCCAACCCCTCAACTGTAAAAAAAAAAAAAAACCTATAAATACCCCCACCCTTACTCATTTCTAACAATATTCTCTCAAAATTCTCTCCTAAATTTATTACTTAAATTCTATTTCTATCTAGATCATATTTTTTATTAGATTTTTTATTAATATTTTTTGAAAATATTTTTTTATTAAAATTTTATTCATGTTCTATAATTAGCAATGGCAGGTTCTCTAATCCGTCATGATGACAAACACATTTTCTTCAATCAATTGCAAATGGTAAGAATATTTTTTTAATAAATTTCAATTTTTTTTAATTTCATTGTTATATTTTAACTTCATATTTTGTATTTTTTTTACGTAAATAGGCATAAGATCAATTTTTACAATGCTATATCTGTAATCTACCAGCTCCTCCATCATCGTTGATCGAGCCGTACTTGAGGGAAGTTGATTTTTGGCACGTGGCTTTTGTAGGTAAGGGGTGTAAGTTGGACCCAAAACTCATAAGCGTGTGGATGGAGAAGTGGAGACTCAAGACGCACACATTCCATCTTCCATGCGGCGAGTTTACTAACATTCTGGAGGATGTGCATTTACAGTTGGGATTATCGGTGGATGGGTCAGTAGTTACCAGGTCTGTTCACTCTGTTGATTGGGGAGGCATATGAGACGATTTACGGAGGTCGGATCGAAATGAGTTGGTTACAAAGAAATTTCGTGAGGCTGGATGAGGATTTGACTGAAGTCGAAAGAGAACGACATGCTCGGATGTACATCCTTTAGAGCATCGGAGGCATCGTAATGTTGGACAAGTCACGAACACTCGTCCATCTAAGGTGACTGCTGAAACTCGTCGACTTTAGAGGAGCGGGCGAACTTAGTTGGGGGTCCCTTGTGTTGGCGACATTGTACTAGGAGATGTGTCGGGCGACACAACCACAAAAAATCAAAATTGGTGGTTGCATTCTACTACTGCAATCATGGGAGCTATATCGGTTGCCATTTTTACGTCTTCGAGCGAACTACCCGTATATATTCTCACTCATAACAAGGTAAAATTCATTAGATGTTATCATAATAAAATTTATTTAAATTTAAATTATTATGCTAACGGGTTATTTAAATAGGTGAAACCATGGGTCGAGTCATGTGGGATTACCTATTGAGCTTTAAGATATACGGCTTCTATTAAATCGGAAGATGAGATATCTATTTATTTAAATTTGAACTATATAATATTAACGTAGTCAATTTTGTATTTAGTAGTATATATATAACTAATGTTTTTATCACGTTAATATAGTTTGAATGTACACCATACGAAGATCTGACAATTCAATAAGTTATCCTTGAGGAATTCTTTGTGAATTTGAATACCTGGCACTTGAAGGTCCTTTTGGTAGTGTACGATATCGTCGAGATGCACGAGATTGATAGAGTGTTGTGATAGTTCAGATCTCGACAATCAATTCTTGTGGCACCTCAAGACATTGATGATCTACATCCTATCGACTTGCGGTGGCCGGATGAAAATTGGTTGGTATTCCACTCCCAACATGTCAACATGTGGAATAATCAGTACATGCCATGATTTAGGATCTATGGCCAGCCATATTTGTTGGGGGAAGAGGTGAGGGGTCGGCATCCCCATACGGGTAGGCCACGACGGCCTCCTTTAAATCCAAAGATTGGCGAGATAGGTTCATCATTAGCTCCCACGCAAGAACCGACAACGATAGTCGCATCACCGATGCCTACACCACCCACTAATTAGTATGTACCGTTGGAACGACGGAAATGTGCAAGTGTACACAATTGTAACAAGTAATAAATTGACAAGTAAATGTCGAGTTTTCGTACCCACAGGGACTGTGAAAAGAATTATTTATGAATGCTATTTAAAACACTTTGGTGAAAAAAATATTTTGTTTGAAGAGGGTGATTAAAAACTAAGATTTTAAACTAAATAAATAAATCTTAAATGCACGATTTCAAAATAAGAGTTTAATCAAGATGACATAATTGTGTTAGATTAATTACATTTCTTAACTTAGAATTATTAAACTCATGTTTATATTGTTATGAATAAATTCACGGCAACTCGGTAATTTGCTAACTTATGAACATACTTACCTACCAAAATCCATTCATCTATTGACTATATCCCTATGTCAATTCAATCGATTAAACAAATCTTAATAGGCAAATATGTTATTGCACATACATACTTATTAAATCAAAATAATCTCTTGTACATATTCCTATGTCAATTTAAACGATTAATTAAATCTAATAAGCACATAAAAGACTATGTGAGGTAACAAGGTATCCCTACCTTGAAACAGTTTAATCGCAATAATCTTGCAAGTTATGCAAGGCAATTGTATCGTCAAATACAGTTGCTAATTTAACCCTCAGCTGCCTTAGATGATTAAACATGCACTGATTAAGTACTGTGTCCATTAATTACAATTCCAATCTGTTTAAATAATTAATTCATTAGCTACCTCACAATTGTAATGCAAGAATAATTAGTCATGATTTTACTTACCAACATCTTACCAAGGCCTATAACAACATAAACACAATTTTAACAATTTTAGCAAATGAAATGCAATCAACCTAACACGAATTAAATTCAAGCTAAGTTGATTAAATTAATCATTCCAACAACATAAATATTCATAGATATGTTTACCATAACAACAATAAAAATTAAAAAGATAGGAAACAAGAATCAAATCCGGTGTTTTTCGGTGGCTTGACTCGTTTGCTCCGTTCTTTCTTCTCCGTTGTCCTCGTCGACCAAGGCTGCTTTGAACATTTAATTGCTACTTCAAATGGCTGATGAATGCCCCTTTTCCAAGAGGAGAAATCGACAAGAGAGCAAGGGAATTTGGAATAGAAAAGAAGAGAGAAAGTGGAGAGAAGAGAGAAAAGATGTGAACGCTTGAGGTGTGTTTCAAATGATCAGCTTAAGGGGGTTTTTATAGCTTAAGAGGGCTACTAAAAATAGCTAAACAGCCAAAGAGCCCTCCCTTGGCCGGCCACACATGTGGCAAGTTTGATGATTTCAAACTTACTAAATTAAGCTTCGGGCAAATCTAGAAAGCCACCATTTGTGGAGGGGTTTGAATGCTATTTGAAAAAGTCTTCAAGGGCCTCTTTGTAAGCTAAATAATCAGACAATAAGCTGATTTGGGTCAGCACATGGGGCGGTTTTGGGCTATCTATTACTTGGTCAGTTTGGTTCACTCGGTTTAGCTCAACTGGCTCACTTTTCATAATTTGTTAATAATAATTTATTAACCCAAATTAAATTGGATATAAATTGAAATTAATTATATTATGAATTGAAACACATAATTTTTTACCATCTTAGGCTGAAAGTTAATTTGCGTTGATACTTCAAATTGCTTCTCAGTTTTGTGCTTCTAGTAGTGACTGTCGAGCCATTTTTCTCCCTTTGTGCAAATCTGTCGAAAATAACCAAAATTTATCAAAATTAATTATAAAATTAATTAAAATTCAACATGTTCATATTTTAAGTACACTTTAATTATTTTATAAAAATTAATTATTTTTCAATAGGAATTTTATCAAAACTGCATGAATTTAAGTTTAAAAGGGCATGAAAAGTGTGTAAATTTTCGTGTTTCCAACCGTCTTATTCCGGTGCATATTCTAACCCTATCATCTTCACACAAGCACCATATATTCCATTATATTTTTCTGCTTCTAGTTCTATGCTAGGTTGGACTTTTAGACATCTGTCCTTAATGTATTACATGTCCATTCCATCTACTTTTCCGATGACTACGATACCGACGGCGACGTATAGGCCATCTATGTTTTAGGCACCCACGGAGAGTCCACTCATTATCCCATTGGTGTATAGGACTAAATCATCTTGATGTTGTATCGCTTCATTGCAGTGACAAAACCATCTATAGTGGAAAAACTCCTTACCCACTTCCAAATCACCTGAATCCAATAAAGAACTCGCGTGGCCCGGACTCCTAAACTCCAACCCATCTTCTGCCGATAGGTCAACATTGTGCATGTGCGATGGAGGCGAGTACGCCGTGAACCATGGATCTTCTACTTCTTCTTCTTCAGCTTCACTCCCTTCACCGTCTTTTGGTTCAGTTGGAACAGGCTCTGATTTAAAAAATAATGCAATTTCTGAACCATCGACACCGAGCTCCTGGATTGGATCGGAATCGGATCCATCTTCATTTTCATTTTTTGACCCACCAATATCTGTCGTGTTGGATGTCCCCTCGTCGGTAGGGAGTACATCATCCATTATCATATAGTTGTTAAAACATCCAGAATCACTTGTCGATTGTCAATAGGTGGAAGTTGATGTCATTCCCCAGTAAGTATTCCCAGCGTTAAATATTGATTTACTGAAGTTCATGTCTAATCCACTAACTGAGTGTCGTGCATGGGTCATGTATTTCGCTCTACCACAAAAACCCAATTGTTCTGTATTCTACCTCTTGCAGTTAAAATCTAAGGTCGAGATAGATGAGTGTCTTCCCATCGATGATTCTGGGATATCATAATGTGAACTTTCTAACAAAGTGGTGAACCCTCCACACAACTGTGTCATTGGACTATCGGCATTTTCAACCGTTTTGGCCTTTCGAACAGGAACAAATGTTAATGTTCGAAGGCCTTCATCTGGCCTTGAAAATTCCACATATAACTCAAGAAACGGTGATCTACTGTCAATATGCGTCTGCACCATCACCTCCAAGCCCCTAGCATCTTTGATATCGAAGCGTCATATCTCATAGGGTCAACCAAAGCATAAAATCAATACTTAATAGACAATACTTTCATCTGGTTGGATCCGACAATTTTTCGCCTAATTCTTGTTCGGAGTTTTGGCAATTGTATGTTCGAGTTAAATGTCAGTTGTGCTGTGTTCTTCGATAAAAAAACCACACTGTTCTCGGTGTCATGGACCTTACTGTCAAAATAAATAATAGCATTAATCCGTCTACTCATTTTAAACCAAATTTTCTGTCGAGAGAAGTTCGAAACAAAAACAATATACAAAAATAATAATAATAATAATAATAATAATAATAATAATAATAATAATAATAATAATAATGTTTCAAATAAATATTAACAACAAAAATCAATGCTTATGCTTACTTTTTATACAAATAGTATTGTTACTCCGACTTATGCCTTCCTTGCGAACTTCTACTCTTCTGAACTTCTAAAAATTTTATTTCCTCGTAAATGGCTTATGCCACCAAAGGTTAAAATATGTTACATTTATAGCCCATGGCATGACCTCCTATTTGATTTTAAAAAAAAAATCCCTGGATAGTGGGGGGTTGAAATTTGTAGAGACAAAATGCTCCAAGTAGGACGCACTGTCAACAAAAGTATTGAAAGTGTGTCCAGTTGGAAGCGTTTTCAATGCTAACTCAGCTGGAAGCGCTTTTAGTACCTCTGCTGAAATGCATCCTACTTGGAGCGTTTTGTCTCTACAAATTTCAACCCTCACTAATTGAGAAATTTCACATCATATTTCAAATATTTTGGGATTTCCGGGATATATTTTCAGAACCCATCTAGTAAAAAATAATGCACTGGATAAATATTTTACTGAAATATCGAATCAAACTAAGATTTAAAAAACGCAAAAAATTTTAAAACTAGTTTTGCATCCAAACCGGGTACTCCAAGTTTCGATTTTAAATTGATTTGCAAAATGAAATTTGAATATACAATTTATGTAAATACGAATATTTTAAATATCGAATTCAATAATTGCAATTATTATTATAAATATTTTATTAGTTTAAAATTTAAAACTCAAAACTAGCCCTAAACACAATTCTACTTTAAAACCCTAATCCCAAAATCTTAAACCTTAAAACTTTAAAAACCCTAAACCTTAGTATAATATAGGGAAAAACGCTTCCAAAGCGTTTTCCTAAATTGACCTATTCTCATAATTATTTCAAAAATCGACCTACTCTAGTAAATTTAAAATATTTTTGACATTTTTGAGTAATAAAGTCATATATAAGTTAGCACAAATAAATGTATGTCATGTTTAGAATTTTTTTTTATATAAATGGTATTAATATAAATATAACAAAAATCATTAACTACTATTACTCATGTTTAAATATATCAAATATTATCTTGATTTAATGATAAGGTTGAATCTTATGAATTTTAAATTTTTTTGTTTGTGTCTTAACATGCTTAAATGATTTTTTTTTTAAATTTTTATTTCAATTTAAATCTTGAAATACATGGGTCTTATTTATATTTATTTTAGTTTAAATTTATGTGTTATTCTGATTATTAATTTAATTATATTTTATAATGGTTTATGTTAATTATAATTTTTGGGAGGTGATAATTTCTTTTCATGAGAAATTATTTTATGGATCCTTTCTATCACATCATATTTTCAATTATTTAATGACATTTTAATAATTTTTTCAATGTCATTGATACATAATTTTGATAATTTTTTTTACCTTGAATCCTGAACCCCAAACCTAGAACCTTGAACCTTGAACCTTGAATCTTGAATCTCTGATCTTGAACCTCAAATCTCAAACCCTAAACTTTAAACCCCAAATACGAACTCGAGCTTGAATCGTGAACTTAAACTCGAGTTTAGGGTTCAATGTTTGGGTTTAGGTTCGAGCTTCGAGGTTCAGTGTTCAAGATTCAATGTTTAATATGTAGTGTTCAAGGTTCAAAATTCGAGATTCAGAATTTAGGGTAAAAAATATTAAAATTATGTATCAATGACATGAAAAAAGTTATTGAAATACGATTAATAATTAGAAAAAGATTATAAATGATGTGATGAGAAAGATTAATAAAATAATTAGAGGTGAAGGAGATGTTAAACTTTGGTAATAATAAACAAAATTGATTTTATCATTACTAATAGTGTATAAATAATAAATAAATGCATTTTGTTTGCAAAGCATATTTGGTTTTTTTTCTTCAAACTTAAAATCTTATATAAATAGGGGAAGTTGAATTAACTCATCACGTGTCAAATGTGAAAGATTTTCCATTATTAAAAAAGCTTAGAATCTTTTTCTTTACCAAAAACAAAAAGAAAACTATTGTTTAATGGTTGAAAAAGAAAGACACAGACAGGAAGAAGTAGCTAGAAATCGATTTTTTTTAAGAAGATTTTTTTTATCAATCAAGTTCCAGAAGTTAACCATCTTTTATCTACGGACTATTTTTTTCCCCTTTTACTTTTTGTTGTTTTCTACTCGCTTTTTATGTTTGTGGATGCAATTTTCAATGATCAAATCCACGTTTAAAGCATGTTTCCAAGAGGGAGGGACACGGTGATAACCTCAGTTGCAATAATTTGTTCACTTTTTGGGTGAAGCTCAACCTCAATGCTTCACAAATTGCTTAGTATCAACCTTACCTCAACAAATTTCACTTAAGGCGGGTCTATCAAAATCCCAAAAGATATAAAGGAAGAGTTTTTATCGGCACTCGTTAATTTATTATCTTCCTAAATCTTGTAATGCTCCATCTAATCATCTCACATCGACTCCAACATTATTCTTAGTTGACAATTTGCCACTCTCTTCCTTGCAACCATGGAGTAGGGTGTTTGATGGCTAAGACTCTTGCCCAGCTAATCTCTCTCTATTAATACCTCCTCTCAACACTTAAGCCAAAAGGATAAAATAGATAAAAACTCAACTGCCCAGAATAAAAATACCTAGCTACATCCCTCTCCCAACCTCCTAATACCATTCCAAACTTCTATCCTTAGCAGTTCCCCACATCACCTACGATGTGAACCACCACCATTGTACACCCTAGCATTTTATATAACTATATTGTTATAAAGATTAGCGTCATTTATGGGAAACAAACAAAAAATTATGTCTCTACCCTTAGAGAACTATCATCATCATCATCAGAAACAAGGGTACCAAGATGCTATTCACTATCAAAACTAAGGTGAACTTGAGTGCCAAAGTCAAAATGATGTTGTAGAAGCTTATCATCAATTTTTTTCAGAATTCCATTGATGGAACAACTATCATACATTTCCATTTTCTTTCATCGCCCATCAAAATGAAAGGTATTGCCAAAAGGCAAGAGTAAGAGAAGATTTCATGCTTATCTTTAGTAGTATAAGGAGTTGCAAGCCTAAAGTGAGTTTTTTTTAGCCAAACTTCGGGAGTGCACTTGAGAAGGTGCTTTGAAGGACAAGAAGCAACCAAGCAAGAAAAAAAGAAAAATCCCTGTGGAGCTAAAGATAGTCTTCGAGATGTCAACATAGTATTGACTTAAGGGCAACTGCTATACCCTTGCCAATCCTTTGTGCAAGTCAAGGTAAGACCTCGTCAACTTTCGTGGAAGATAACCATAAGAGTTGACCAGAAGTAAAACAAAGAGAAAAAGCTAATGCCACGAGCACTAAAACAATAAACCCCTTATTTTCCTTTTGTCATTAGGAAATACAAAAAAAGGATAAAGGGGATAGTATACTGAATAGGTCTAATAATAAATATGGATAGCTTCATCAACAAACCTCTTATCAAGTCTCCTTATTGGGATTTATGAGTTTGCAATACATTGAAAGTGGTGTGAAAAAAAAAGAAGATTGTTTAAGTTTGCACCATATCTCAAAGATAAAGAAAGATGAAAGCTTCATGCCAAAATGTAGCAGGATTAGAGCCATTCAAGGTCACTCTTCAGATCTCTTTATTGGATAAGGAGATATAACAAAGATGTAAATCATTTGATTACATCGATTAAACCATCAAATAGGAGAGTTATTGGGTGGGAGTAAGGGATAAAAAAAACTAACAACACCATGCCTCCTTACATTCCTTAACTTCCACAATGATTTCTTTGGATTAGAGTCTTGAATGATGCAGTGAAAATAAATTTAGAGTATTAGCGTAAGCGAAGCTTATAAACATGCATAAACGCGCTACCTCTTATAGAGAAGATATTTACGTTGGAGATTGAGTATGGTTCTCTATTAAGAAGATAGCCCCCTGGTGAAGAACAAGTAAAGGTCTTTGTTAAGAAAAGGAAATCAACCCTTCTAAAGAGAAATATGACCGGATGCAAATTGTTCTTATCTCGAGCCACGAGGGTGAAAGAAACTTTAATGGGAAGGGAAATGGTGCGGGAGATGAAGAAGGACAAGTTAAGAATAACAATGACAATGGTTGTAATGGGAAACCACATAATGGGATGTGGAAGACGAACAACAAACCAAAGGGGCTAGTGAGATACTTCCTTTGTGACAGTCCATATATGACAAGAGATTATTTGAAACGATTTGTGTTTTCTGTCATTGAAGGGGATGATGAGCCAGAAAAAGCATTGTTGAAGTTTGGTTCGATATTGGGTTTTGTCAAAGCCAAAAAGGTCAGAGAGATTGAAAAAAGCCAGTGAAGTATTTATTATGTTGTGGTCTGCATAGGATGTGGGACTATCTAGAGTGATCTAAGATTTTCGCAATCACTAGAGAAGACGAAGTGGAGCCAAAGAGTGAGGGTTTAAAGCTTGGTTTATTGATGCTTAATTCAACCAAAGAAAATAGGGATTACAAATAAAAAATGGTTGATTTTTGTGGACATCAACATCGCAAGCTGAAGAAAGAGTGCTCTTATTGATACATGGGCATCAAAGTTGTTCATATAAGAGAAAGTTGTGGGTAAACTTGGTCTCTCAGTTAGCAAATCGACTAAAAAGATCAAGATGGTAAATTTCAAAGAGGTCCCAATTGTGGGAGTAGCATAAGAAGCTTAGCTACAAATCAATGAGTGGAAAGGCAAAGAAGATTTTGAGGTAATTCATTAACATGATTACAAATTTTTGTTTGAATTGAATTTTCTTGACCGAATTAATTCTCTTTTGGTTTATTTTGCCAATTGTATTTGTATATTGGATACTCGTCAATGACAATGCATTGTGTCGGTGAGTCGTGATGAGAAAGGTGGAACCAAGGTATTGTCGAAAATCTAGTTAGTTGAGGATGTTCATTGTTGAAAGAGCATCGACTGAGTAGATCAAGGGGACCTCTGTTGGATTTGGTGCCTTAAATGTAGTATATTTCGTTTGTAAACTTGTAATTTTTTCAAAAAAAATTGATTAATAAAACAATTCATGGATTACATTAATATACTTTGTATGATTAATCTCATGTGGTTTTGCATGCAAAGAAAAATAGAAACAAATATTGGCTCACTAGTTGTCTAATGTTTAAACTAATACTAAGTTGTATTACGTGGTCAGACTGTAATACGAAAAGACAGTTTGTATTAGTAGACGAACCTAAACATGTCCTTAGTCTAATCGGAAACAAACCGATTAAAAGACTAATATATCGTTTATCAAGTCCAATTGGGGAGATGTTTTGTCTTAGGCATCGAAGCGGATGAATCCCAAAAGATAGAGACATCGATGTGACTGACTGGACTGACAATACATTAGACAGGACCCAAAAAGAATAGATTCTGAATCCATTAATGGATTTATTCACTTGTGACGTTCATATTGTGGCATACCTAAATCCTAATTGGATGACAGAATATGTATATGTGATTGTATACTTTGGTGCAAGCAAAAGCATGAGTTCAAATAGGTAAGGAACTGAAAGTTGGTACGTTGGGTATACAACTTCTGCAGTATGTAGTGTCACTCACAATAGTGGAATTCATAGCCTGAGATATGGGTAAATGATATCCTCTCATTAGCATTACATGGTTGATGATAAGTAAACGTGGCCACGAGTCATTCATCTTTATGATGAATAAATTGATTATTATTTGATAGTAATTGACTTTTCATGAAGGAAGATGTAATGGTTACCATGAGATAAAATAGGATCATATTGAGAAAACAGATTTATTGTTGGAAAAAATTCAGTTTAAAAACGGTTTTCTTGCATAGTGGAAAATTAAAATTTTGAAAATCAACCAGGTTTGTGATATTTATAACAATAAACCTTAGACTGAAATCGTACCTAAGTTTTCGAATAAGAAGATCCTTGATGTTTTTCAGCTTTCAACCAAATGATCTTCTCAGCTATTCTCGTACCACAAACCACTTCGAGTGTGGGCTCAAACCAGTTGAATCAAAATACAAAACTAGAAAAAATATTCTTTCTTTTTGGGGTGAAAATAAAAATTCTCTCTTCTCGAATAGAAATCAACGAAATTGCTATTCTAGAAAAATATTTTTAATAGTTGAGAATAAATTCTCTCTATTTTTTGGCTGAGTAGCAATATCTTAAAGTTGTATGTAAATAACTTTACCGGTGTCATCTATTTATAAATAGAGAAGGTAGAACCCTTGTTGAATTGTTGAGGTTTATTTCAAATAGAAAAATAACTTCTTCCTAGTCCAACTAGGAGAAAGAGAGGGGCTAATAGGTGTGCTTCCCCTCACATGTATTATTAGGGAAATTTGGGTCTCAACACTTTATAATTTAATCCAACTCAATAACTATTTTTTCTATTTTCCAAAATAAATATTAATTTTCCAATTAAATAATTTTCTTATCTCAATTTTACCCCTAATTAAATTATAATGATTTTAGCCCTGGTAAAATTTTCAAGAAAATATATTCTATATTTCACAACTCAACTTGTTTACTATGCTCGAATGATTTATTTTTATTTTCGGGTTTTAAAATTGTTCAAAAAGATATAAACTCATTCTTCCAATCATTTTTGAGTAATCCATGTACATTTGAAAATGAATCATTCTCATTTTCATTTTCATTTCCATTTCCATTTTGAGAAAACCATATTTATTTCCAAATGATTTCATTTCTCCATTTCAGAGAAAACTATAATCATTTCTGAATGTTTTGCCTTTCTCTATTTCTGTTCATTTTATTCATTTTCGATTCAACACACGATTCATTTCTAGTTCAACGAGCTAGCGAAGGAGCTGATTGCACATATGTAATTAGCTTTCAATGATTTATAATTAAGTTCTAACTTTTCACCTATTAATTATAAACTCATTTAGTCATAAAGTCATTCCACTATAGAATCATGATTGAGCTCTCCTTAACAACATACTATTAGAAAGCATCTACTCAGTGCTCGTCTAATGAACTTGTCATAAATGTGTTACCCTCATATGGTATCCTTGACCTCTTTGGGATAATATCCATTTTCCCAATATGATCATATTTTATTTCATGGTAACCGTTAAATATTCCTTCATGAAAAGTTAATTACTATTAAATAATAATCAAGTTATTCATCACAAAGACGAACAACTTGTGACCACTTTACTTTTCATCAACCATGTAATGCCAATGAGAGGATATCATTTACCCCGTGTCTAGGGATATGAATTCCATTGTTGTGAGTGACGTTTCGTATTGCAGAAGTCATACACGCAACACACCAACTTATGGTTTATTATCTATTCGAACTCAGGCTTTTACTTACATCAAAGTGTACAAGTCACGCATACATAGTCATTCATGGTCATTCATCCACTCAAGATTTATGTATGTCGCACGATGAACATCACAAGTGAATAAATCCAAAAACGAATTTAGGATCTATTCTTCTTGAGTCTTGTCTGATGTATTGTCAATCCAGTCATATACCTAACAAGTGGATGAATCTATAAATGAATCTAGGATAAATTCTACTTAGGTATTTTTTGATGTATTGTCAATCAAGATAACCACATCTATGTCTCTATCTTTCTTGGAGACATTTGCCTCGATACCGAAGGCAAGGTATCTCCCTAATTAGACTTGATAGATAACATAATATTCCATTAAATCAATTTGCTTAATTTTTATTCTTCTAACTATTGACCATTTAGATTACCTACTAATATAAGTTGTTTTATTGTATGATGACCCGGCCACATAATGCAACTTGATATTAGTTAAATGTTAGTTAACTAGTGAATCAATATTTGCTTATACATTTTGATTTTTGTGCCAAAAAAATTGAGGACAAATATATAAAGATAATAATTTAAGTAATGAAATTTTATTCATCAATTTGTTTGAAAATTTACAAGTATTAAGGACAAAACACCTATACTAAGGGCATTAGATCCCAACAAGTGTTGGGCTTTAAACCAGGTTTCAAATAAAATTCAATTGGCCCTTGGGCATTGGGATATTGACCTTTTCCATTTTTTTTGACGAGGTTTCCATTGGGTGTGAAAGACTCTAGTCAAGATTCTTTCTTATGCCTAATCAAACTACAACCGAAACAAAGAGAGTTTATACCCTGTTAAGCAATACTATGTTTTTGCCCTTCAAGGGTGATATAGTTTTTTCAATGGATGATTAAGATTTATTTGTATACAATGCCTAAAGAATTATCCCTACTCCTCGTCGAAACTATTAACCCTCAAGAGGTTACCAAGGTTGCATCCAATTTTGGCAAGAATACTAAGGTCGCAGTATTCGGTTAGAGGTTTTAGGACAAACTCCTCGATTACAACAAACCTGAGCAATGCTTTAGGAAGACAAAAATTCAATGGCTATTTTTGAGCAATTAAGAAATGACCACTCACAAACTAAGATACACCTTTGATTATAGCGTTGTAATCTTCAAGTGTTGTAATTTTGGCCACGCAATAGCCATGATCAAGATCGATGAGACCAAACTTGACTTTTAGTTTCCATATCTATTTGAGTTTTAAATTGATAAATTGGTAGTTCACAAGCTTAACAAATAGTTTAACAATGAAAGTGTTGGTTCATTTGCTTCTAATTCCATGTTTTTTTTCCTTAGAGAGAGTAATGTAGATATCACCATTGGGACCTAGAGTGACTCCCTTTTTTTTTAAAAAAAAATCATCCTTTGTGTCGATTTCCATTTGCTTAAACTCTTGAGAAAGGAAGTTTTGTTCATACCTACCGAAGTCCTCATCTAACAGTGTATCCCTAGAAGAGATGGATTTCTTGTTCTCGTCATTGCTTTGGAAGTTTACTAACTTCAAGTCATCTTTAACCCTTTTTGTGTTGTGATGGAGTTCATCTTCTTCCTCTTTAGAGAGAGGCTGGAGAAAGTTTAGCCTTTTTTGTTACTTTCCTCGAATAAAAGGAAATTAACTTCTAGACTTTATTGTTACATATTTCAAAGCAAAGTAGAATTCAATGGTTTAAAAGAGCAACAATAGATGTAGATATGAAAGGAAATATTATTGATTGCTATCAGAGCATTGTGTAGTGTTGTCAAAATTCGATCGAACTAGTTTCTTAAAATAAATTGGTGGTATATAACTAAAAATAAAACAAATTGCTATAAACCTTTAAAAATTGAAAATTGTTACAAAAGAATTACTAGTTCAACTAGTTACGATTTTTTATATATTTTTTATTTTTATGAATATTTTATTTAATTATTACTGAACCGAGAATTCAATATTGAACTAAGGATCGATGATCTAATCAACTTGATCGCTAATTTGGTTTTTACAACATTAACATTGTGAAAACTTTATATTAATAGGAGATGATTTTGCTTCTATAGTTACTAGCACATCACACTTAATTATCTTTACATGATTTTGCTGCTATAGTTACTAACACATCACACTTAATTATCTTTACACAATTACCACAACTAAAAGAAATAACATTCTCTTGTCATTACACAATTATTTAGAAGGATATTTACAAAATTTTAACAACAATCAAAGTGGACTTCCATAATAAACCAAGTGAACATCGAAAAAAGGTGATCAAGATAACAAATAAGGTGTAAAAAATTTTCTAGCTTTAATTATGTTGTACGTACTATACTTTATGGTCTATCAAAAAAGAAAAAAAAAAGGAAACTATTCGTTCGACTTTTTATTCATTGAATGTATCACTTAACAAAACTTTTCTCTCAAAATCCCTAGAAACCAAGGGCGCTAATATTTTCTTTTGTCTTCCGCGCGAAAGTATGGCCCTAAAGCTGATGGTGATCGCCTTCCCATCCTCCCCTCCTATCTTTCTCTCATCCTTTTGCCTTATTTCTTGCATCCATTTTTTTTCAACGTTCTCTCTCTTTTTTTTCTGCACCACCATCGACCTCCACCCTCCAATATATCATCATCCTTTCTTTCCCCATTTCTCTAACACTCCCATTGTTTCTATTTTATGGATTTTGATGTCTTGTTCTTGTTGCTTTTGTTTTTGCAGATTTCCTTTTTGGCTCCTGATGGTTACATGGTTGACAAGTGTAAAAAATTCTTTGATGTAGAGAGGAAGCGTTGTAAACTAATGAACAAGATGTACCAAAGGAAGGCTTAGAGGAAGATTGGAGCAGATTAGGTAATATTGAGCATAGTAGTAGGTGGTGGTTAAAGAGGTGGAGAAAGGTTGTGTATGGTTGAGAAAAAGGCTAAGAAATGACTAAGTTGAGGGAATTTTTAAAAGTAGCTGTTGAGAGTCAGAATGCCAAAGTACCAAAAGTCTCCCCACCAGTTGCGAACGGTTTTTATTTATAATGTCTTAAGAATAAGAGTTACAAAGCTGACAATTAATAGTGGGGGTGATGAAATTAATTTTCAATTACAATGACATTAATGGTCAAGAGAGGATAGTGAAGGGTTTTGTTGGTGATGGTGAATAGTGAAGAAAAGCTCATTGTGTTTCTAAAAGAATGGAGAAGTACTTTATGTTATAGGAAAAGGTTAAGAGGTATCTCCATATCTAATCCACCAAGCCAAGCTCTTTGAAACATCCCAAGAGTGAAGATAATCCAAGAACCCTACTATAATTTGAGGCTACTTCCACTTCTACTTTGGTAAAGCGGTACCTTGTGAAACATCTTTCATAGATACCTCTTGAAACGTAAGACAAAGGTTGTTCTCGAATGAAAATTATTTTGACTTGTTCCAATCGAAAGTTGTTTCAAACAAGAGTTGTTACATGGTGATGCTTTTCTTGAAAAAGTTTGTTCTGAATAATGGTTCTTCTAAAAACATAATTGTTCTAAATAGGAGTTGTTCCAAACAAACATAACTATTATTGAAATAAAATTATTCTAAATAGGAGTTGTTCTGAACTTTAGCTATTTCTATAGGAGTTGTTCTCAAATGACAATTATATTGGATGACAGTTTTTCTAGACTGAAATCTTGTTCTGAACATAATTGTTTCAAACATAACTATTCTCAACATTAGTTGTTTTACCTAAAGAGATATTAAGTGAAATGACGATACTACTTGTTCCATAGTAGGTAACACAATTTCCTAAAATGGAAACCAAAATTAAGTATTTACGACAAGCACTGGCGATGACCCCCCTCTATTGGAGTTGGCTTTGCTACCACCTTTTTTTTGTGAAGAACTGACTGATTTGTGTTAGGTCTATTTGGTGTTCATTTTGACAACTTCCATCACTTAATGCTCAAAAACAATGGAGTAGTTTTAAGACGTCAAAAGTTGCTTGAATGTGATTATGATTTGATGGTGTTTGATCATATATATTTGGCACTGTCAAGGCGCTAATAAGGCTTGATTGCATCTTTGTTGGCTTTTGAAGATAAAGTCTATGGATCTTGGATTGCGTTAGGCTTTATTTTTGTTTGGGACAAGGTTATTACCTTGTTGGTTTTGATCCTTTTGCATGTTAGGTTTATTGTTTGTTTTAGGTCTTCTTTAGCCTCTATTGTTAGACCATTTATGGTCTTTGGTTTCTGATCATCAATCACTGTATATGGCCTTGTTCACTTTAACTAGTTTTGATCATGGGTTGGATTAGGTTCGAGTCGGGTTGATGCAAAATTTTAGACATGTTTTCTAAGCTTGGGCCGAGCTTAAAAATGCTAAACCTGAGTCTGACCCTAATTTGGCCCGCCCGTATTAAATTTTTCTAGATAATTTTTTATATAAAAACAAATTTAAAAAATATAATACATCAAATACACTAAAAATATTAAAATAAATATTTTTTAACAAATTGAAAATACATTAAAAAGGTCTTTATACTTAAATAACACTAATATAATTACAATTTAACAAGCAAATGTCTCTAAAATAGTAGCATAATTAACAATAAAATAAGAGTTATATAATATCCAAACAATAATAACAAAATAATAACAAAATAATATTAAAATGGTAGTAAAATAGAAGCAAAACGACAACAACAAAAAAAAGTTTAGGCTAATTCAAGATAGATCTAGACCAAAATATCTTACACATTTAAAAAATAAGCCTTATTTTTTATTAAATTTTATTTCTTAAACTTATATTTTCACTCAAATTTTCTCACTTATGCTTTCGATGCTGAATGAGTATCCCGGACATGATCAGGTATGCTTTAAACCTGTATGGCCGTTTTTGATCGACTGTTTAGCTACCGTCTAACCCGATTCCAGCATGAATAGGTTTGTAATGAACCAAAATACTGGATTTACCCTTTCAGTTCTTACTGGGATGGGAAATGGCAACAAGTTTGTCGTAATTTATGGTATCCGGATCCCAATGTTTTCCACGCCATGTTTTATTCAATTTGACTAAAAACCGAGAGAATAAGAGCCACTTTAAGGCCCTTATTGGAGAGTGATATTCACGCTCTTAACAGCGAGAGTCTGTTAAGGTTTTGACGGTAAATCCTTTCCAATGCATAAACTTTCCATGCGGATTGCTAAAGAAATAAATTAATAATATTTTAATACCTAATGTATAATGACATTAAACAGTAAATCTATTCCATCCAAGGGGAAAACGTAAAGAATATTTTTATAATACTATTAAAGCTGATGTCAAGTTAGCAACCTTTATACGTATTGCAAATAATTCAGTCTTTAAAAATAAAAACAAACACAGAAGAAGCTCTAAGGACGGAGAGTCGAGCTGACACAAAAACACCACTACCAATGAGCGCAGGTCAAGGTGACTGTTATTAATAATCACATAAAGAAAGGCTTAGTTTGGTGGCAATTCCCTGCTTTCCACACTTGTATTCTAATCCTATATACTACTAAAAACTTAAGGATTCTGCTATTCACGATCACCACTATATAATATGTTAGCTTTTAAACCAAAGCCTTCTTCCCCCAGGTCAACTTTCTCCGGCACTGCCCTCCGGTCACCTCCACGGCCCTATGGGGTTCCGGTGCTGCTCTCCTTTTCCCGGACTACGAGGTCAAGGCCCCTGGTTCGTGCCGTCATCAGTGATGACAAGGCTGTGGAATCAGCTAAAACCTCACCACTTGATCAAAAACACAGTAATGGCTCATCTGATTCTTCCTCTAAGCAAGTGAAGGCTGTTGTGACTATAAAGAAAAAGATGAAGGAAAATATCACTGAGAAGATTGAGAACCAATGGGAAATGTTGATGAATGGGATCGGTCGTGGGATCTTGATTCAGCTCATCAGTGAAGAGATTGATCCTGGTTTGTTTTTCTTCTTCTTCCTTTTTCTAGAAAAAAGAGGGGTATCTTGGTCTGATCATATTGTTTGATTCTTACAAGACAACATAGGATTTTGTTGGGGGTTTAAAGTTTGAATTGCATCTGTATTTTTTGGTTTTTTACATTGTTTAAAACTATAGTAAGTGATGGTAGAGTTATCTAATTGTTAGTGATTGAATCATTTTGCTTGAAATTCCCACTTTATTGTCTAGGAATTTATTTATGTCTTGAATCTCTAATTAAATCTCTTATAGACTGAAACTGAAATGATCTGATTTTATAGTTACTAATTCGGGGAAGAGCGTTGAGGCTTGTGTAAGGGGCTGGTTGCCAAAGCCTCCAGAACATGACAACATACTTCAATATGTAGCCGATTTTACTATCCCATCCGACTTCGGTAGACCCGGGGCTGTTCTCATCACCAACCAGCATGCCAAGGAATTCCACCTGCTGGAGATTGTTATTCAAGATTTCGATGGAGTCCCTATTTACTTCCCTGCAAATACCTGGATCCATTCTCGGAATGATAATCCGGAAAGTCGAATTATATTCCGAAATCAAGTAAGAACTCTATACTAGTGGTTTCCGGTTTTCAATTAGGACCTGTTTATCCGAGTAGTTATTGTTTAAGCTGTGCCTTATTGTCATGAACAGGCATACTTACCATCACAAACACCGCCTGGCCTTAAAGACCTACGAAGGGAAGATTTGCTCAGCATTCGTGGTAACGGGAAAGGCGAGAGAATGCCTCATGAAAGAATTTACGATTACGATGTTTATAATGATTTAGGTAAACCTGACAAGGACAAAGATCTTGCTAGGCCGGTTTTGGGTGGCGAGGAAAGGCCTTATCCTAGGCGGTGTAGAACTGGCCGACCGGCTTCTAAAATAGGTATTATATTCAACGTAATCCTATGTCATTCTATGGTTAAAGTACTTGTTTTCGGATTGTTACACGGGAATTTCATATGTTTTCTGATTTGATGATTCATTTAGATCCACTTTGTGAGAGTAGAATCGAAAAGCCTCATCCTGTTTACGTACCTCGGGATGAGGCCTTTGAGGAGATCAAGCAGGATACGTTCTCTGCTGGGAGGTTGAAAGCACTTCTTCACAATCTTGTACCATTGATGGCTGCTACTTTGTCGAGTTCTGATATTCCGTTCACATGCTTTTCGGAGATAGATAAGCTATACAATGACGGTTTTATCTTGAAAGATGATGAGCAAAGAAAATTAGGTGACAATCTATTCATCGGCAATATGATGAAACAAGTTCTCAATGTAGGCCAAAAGTTGCTAAAATATGAAATCCCAGCTGTTATAAGAAGTATGCTTTATTCATCCCTTGCCTTTCAGTTTGTTCTCTAAATAACATCGAAATGAGGCTAATAGCTTAAGCTTGTATTAATGGAGCATTGTTTTATTTTGCAATTTATCTTGGATTTTTGTCTGCAGAGGACAGATTTTCATGGTTGCGAGACAATGAATTTGCACGCCAGGCTTTGGCCGGAGTCAATCCTGTGAATATCGAGATTTTGAAGGTTATTTATAGATTTCTTTTGCCTGTTTTAGATTAGGATTCAGATTTGCTATTGCTCCTTGGAAACCCTTAAATTCATTTGATATCATTTGATTTTGCAGGAATTTCCGATTCTTAGCAAACTAGACCCTGCTATTTATGGCCCCCCGGAATCAGTGATCACTAAGGAATTGATCGAGCAAGAACTTCACGGGATGAGTGTGGATAAGGTATTAACATTTACAGGCACTACCCTGATACGTTCATGTACTCGTTTTATAGATGACATTTCCGTTAAGTACCGCATTTTACATCAGGCATTGGATTGTTTCTGAATGTTTTTGCTTGTTGAAAGTTGGAATTTTTGGAACTGCTTTGTTTGTCCAACATCAGGTGTATATAAGTGAACATTGTGGGGCCGGTTCTGATTTCTAGTGGAAAACAGAAGGGCATCCATGATACTGTCTGATGAGATATTTGTATTAGTCTCTTGTTACTGTATTGATGTTTTTCAAACATTTAAACCGCCTATAATATCGAGAAATCATTTGAAATTCTCTTAAGACCACTCTTTTACAATCCGATGTTACAGGCTCTCGAGGAAAAAAGATTGTTTATGGTTGATTTCCATGATATGCTTTTGCCTTTTATCAAGAGGATAAACAACTTACCAGGGAGAAAGTCTTATGCATCCCGGACGGTGTTCTTCTATACCAAGACCGGTATTCTAAGACCAATAGCTATCGAGCTTTCACTTCCTCCCACACCTTCATCAAATCGGAACAAATATGTTTATACTCATGGACATGATGCTACAACATACTGGATTTGGAAACTAGCCAAAGCTCATGTTTGTGCAAATGATGCCGGTGTCCATCAGCTTGTAAATCACTGGTAAAACATGAACAGTTTCAAAACCCGTATCTTTTTTTCATCCAGACATATCTGGTTAACTTTAATGCATATCTTGTTACATTCTATTCATGTTATGATGTTATGATATTTATTTTTCGGGAATGGGGGTAATTGGAACATTTTAGGTTGCGTACTCATGCTTGCATGGAGCCATACATAATTGCAACTCACAGACAGCTTAGCTCAATGCACCCTATTTACAAGCTGCTTCACCCTCATATGCGCTACACGCTAGAAATTAATGCACTTGCACGACAAAGTTTAATTAACGGAGGTGGGATAATTGAGGCTTCTTTCAGCCCTGGAAAGTACGCCATGGAACTAAGTGCTGCTGCTTACGAGAGTTGGCGGTTTGACAGGGAAGCATTGCCTGCGGATCTGATTCATAGGTAAGGCTCGATATTAGATAGTCGAATTATCCTCCGCCAAAGAAAAATATTAGATAACCGCAGTGCAATTTTCAGGGGCATGGCAGTGGAGGATCCTTCAGCTCCCGGTGGCCTGAAACTTTTGATCGAGGACTACCCATATGCAGCCGATGGACTGCTCATTTGGTCTGCCATCAAAGAATGGGTAGAATCCTATGTCGAACACTTTTATACCAAACCCGATTCCGTCACGTCTGATGTTGAGCTCCAAGCCTGGTGGAGTGAGATCAAGAACCAAGGTCACCATGACAAAAGGAATGAACCCTGGTGGCCTAAACTCACCACGAAAGAAGACTTGTCTGGCATACTTACAACAATGATCTGGACTGCATCAGGCCAGCATGCAGCTATAAACTTTGGACAGTACCCATTCGGAGGATACATGCCAAACCGTCCCACTCTCATGAGGAAACTTATACCGCAAGAAACCAATCCCGACTTTGAGAAATTCATGCAGAACCCTCAGCGCACATTTCTATCCTCATTGCCGACACAGCTTCAAGCAACCAAAATCATGGCCGTTCAAGACACTTTATCAACTCATTCTCCAGATGAAGAGTACTTGGGTAAAATGAACGAATTTCATAGCAGCTGGATCAATGATCATAAAGTGTTACAAATGTTTGACCGATTTGCCGCAAAACTTGGGGAAATCGAGGAAATCATAAACAAAAGAAACAAGGATATGAGACTTAAAAACCGAACCGGTGCAGGCATTCCTCCATACGAACTGCTGCTGCCTTCATCAGGCCCTGGTGTAACTGGTCGTGGAATACCCAACAGCATTTCCATATGATGAAATTTAGTACGTAGTTGTAGTAATAATACTAGGTTTCTTTTTAGTTATGGTTTTTTATTAGAAAAAATTACATTTGGTGCATCGTTTTCTTTGTGTAGAGCTCAGAGACATACTTGTAAATTTGCAATCATCACAATAAACACATTTTAGTATCAAATTCTGATCACTGCAAAATAAGCTTTAAATTAGTACTTTTTATTTAAATAAGCTTTACAATAAAATTATATATATATATATATGTATAAATCAACAAAATTTTATTATATGATTATGCTAAATTTGGAATTTAGTTTGAAATGTCAACTATTCTTTTAGTTCAAATTAAGGACTTGCATGAATAAAAATAAAAGAAGCGATTACTTAAAGGAAGTGTATTTGGATTTAAAGAAAAAAACAAAAACCAAGTCATCAGAGAAATCTTTTATATAAATCAAGTGGTATTCGTCCTTGTATAATCGCAAGGAGCTTACTATGTCAACGGCTGATATCAAATGATCTTTTCATTAACCTTGAGCTTACCGTAGAGTTGCAAATTCAATTAAAAGATCTTTCAATAATTTTTTTTTTTTAAGGAAATCACTCAATAGTTTATTATGGGTTAAAGTATATTGTTAGTCTTTGTACTATGATGATGTCCACGAAACCAATTAAAAATACAATTAAGGTAAGTGCACCTACCGATAAATAGTATAGTTACAGTGAGCAATATATCGTTCCCACAAGGACTAAAAGTATTAGTAATTACCGTCTTTCTATTATTTAAGCGACAAATTGAAGTGATTGAATTAAACTAAAATTAATTAAATTAATTAACTAAGAACTCGGCAAAGAACAAATCAAGAAAATAATCGAATAACAACCAAGAAGCGAAACAATACCCAGGAAAAAATTCACCTAGACTGCATTTGTCATTATCAATCTGAATTAAACAATTTATTCACTTAATATCTTGATCCTTAGAAATCACTAAATTATGCTAATATCTCTCTTCAAGACTAAGAGCAACTAACTCTAAGTTGATTAATTTAAATTTCTTTATAATTAAAACCTCTATTATTGCATTAACTCGATTTATAGATTCCCTTATTAGATTTGACTCTAACGTAGATTTATATCTTTCTATTTCTAGGATTGCATGCAACTCCACTCAATTATGCTAGATCTGCTTTAAACAGGGTCTATTCCTCCTCTAATTAAGCACATCAAACATGAATTAATAATCCGGAAATATTAAATTTAGAATTAAACACACATAACTGAGAACAAGATTCAAGTATTTATTGCATCAAACAGAAATCAAAAGAATAATTCATCACATGGTTCATCTCCCTTAGGTACTTAGAAAATTAGTTTATAATCGCAAATAAAAACATCTCAAAGTCAATATAACCACAAGAAATAGAAAAACTCATACTAAACTTCAAAGAAATGAAAAGGAGATCTTCAATCTTGGTGGAAATATATTTCAGAGTCGACTTCAATGGCGTTTTCAGAATTGTTTTTCGAATTGTTTTCTTCAATCTTCTCTGATAGCCTCTTTTCCTCTTCTTATATTTGGTATTTATAAGTTTTAAAATGCCTAAAAAACCTAAATATTGCGTTTTTCTGCATGTCCGGAGTGCGAATCACGAAAACCACACAGTCTGGCACATGGTCGTGTGGCTCTTGAAATCTGCTCCAGTTGTTCTATTTTTGCTTCGTTTTTGCTCGTTTTTCTCCAAAATGCCCTCCTAAGTATAGAAAATGAATTTAAAAGGATTAGGAGTATAAAATTTACCATTTTTCATTGATTAATCACCCAAAAACGCATTAAGAATGAGATTAAAATATGTTATTTTTTACACTTATCAAATATCCCCACACTTAAGTGTTCGCTTGTCCTCAAGAAAAATCCTCAAATCACAATAAAGTTAACTTTTCTCAATTTGTCATTTTCATCAGTAATATCTCAAGATAATTCACAAACAATCATGCATTGATAATTCAACTAAAAGGTCACTAAAGATTCAAACAATCCAAGTCGAAATTTTTAAAGCGCAAAAATATAGGTGTCTCCCATTATCCAAATAATTACCTTAAATTTAAAATCAACAAGAATTGACATCCTCACCAAAGATTTACTCAAAGCACTCAAAGTGTTTAAGGTTCAAATATTAAGCACTCAACAGTCAAATAAGAAATGTCATTACCATAGGCTTGCTTGAAAATCAAATCTCCACCACTATAAAATGAGATGACACACCAATCAAGAGGTTTTTAAAAGGTTGTAATGAGACTTAGGTTAAGGGTAAGAAAAATGTCAGAAAAGTTGTTTATAATCAAAATCGAGTTAATAAGTTACCATACTAGAAAAAATCAGTTGCTGAATTAACATAATTAACATCAACAAGACTAATCAAGAATAAAAACAAGCTTTTCAACAGAATATGCAACTAACGATTCAAGCTCAATCAAATAAATACATTTTTTTAGAACAAGATTAAAATTCAGTAGTTCAAGGCAAAAGAAACATAGTTAAGCAACTAACCAAATCAAATCTCGACAAAAAGGGAGTCAATAAAATAGAAAAAATTTACAATAAACATATGGATTATGGGTTAACATTAACGAGTTAATAACAAAAATTTGTTAGGATCAACGGGGTTCACTAAGGATTCATTTAATATGTTAGCTTTTTACAGGTTAAGTGGGTTAAAGCCTAAGTGTCTTTATCATCTTAGTATATCAAATCAATGGTGTGGTCTCGACATGCATAATCGAAGCAAGTTCTAGAATAACAAATCAAGTTGACACACTCATAACCAATAATAAAATGAGCATGAAAGAAACCCGTATCTATTACTGAAAAAGGGTTACGGAGCATTACCAAAATTTACAAATCAAATAAACATGCATTTCATATCATATAACATTCATCTCAAAAACTAATCGAAATCAAACATATTGTCCCTTATACGAGCCCTCGGGGACCAAAATATGCGTTAGAAACAAGTCAGGACTAAATTAGGTACTCAAAGAATTTTTCAGAAAACAATGAAAATTTTCAAAACTGCAGGGGTCACACGGCCATATGGCTAGACCGTGTGATTCACACGGCTAAGAGATACATCCATGTCTTAGGCCGTGTGGACATTCGAAATAGGGACACACGACCGTGTCCCAGCCCATGTCCGTACCCGTGTAACTCTCTGCTTGGGTTTCACGGTCAAGCCATACACCCGTGTGCTAGGCCGTGTGAACATATTGACTTGCATTCTTAAGAAGATACAGGGGACACATGGCCGTGTCACTTGGCCACGTTTCATATATGGCAGAGACACACGCCCGTGTCTCTACTCGTGTGGATGACAATAGGTCATTTTTCAAGCCATATTTCTTACCCAATTTGACACCAACCTAAACTCAACATATTGTACATCAACAAGCCATAACAAGACATTCAAAACAAGCTAAAAATCAAGTCTTAAACATGTATTATCACCATATACAACCAATATGCCCTTAGGCACCTCAAATGACAACTTAAAAACATGTCAACCAAGTATCCAAACTTACCTAAATAACCAAATATGTATATGTATAATCCCAAATAGTACCAAATAGACCATTCTAACAAACATCAATATGATAAGACCACATAAATATAAATATACATCAAAATATACCAAACACAAGCCATTTAAGTAGCTAATCTCAACAAAACACTTATATGCAAACAATGGCCAAATTAAACAAAACACTTATATGCAAACAATGGCCAAATTAACTATACATGGCATTATAACCGATATTAATTTACCAAAAGTACCAAAAGAGCTGATGGATAGTTTGAAATAGCTCCGACAAGCTTGCAACTAGAACGAGCTTTCGAATTACTATAAAACACAAAAAATAACACGGAGTAAGCATTTAAGCTTAGTAAGTTCGTATAAAAAAGAAATTAACTTACCATTTAATCACATTTAAGGTAAGCATACAAAACATATCTAAACTAATTTGGCCAAAAGCCTAACCACATATCCGCGACAACCATGTTAGTCATGTAATTCAACCACTATTCAAATTCCACATAAATGTAACATCTATACCATGTATCCATATATCATATATACATCATTTTCATGTAATTCATGTAAATACCTCGTATTGAACTCTATAAACTTGTAATAGAACTATGCTCGTTGAACCATTTAGAATATCATTGGATACACGGGTAGTACACACGAGGTGTACTGAACTGTAATTCGTCAATTCATATACATGTATGCTCATATGAGATATGAATCGATATGCTCTCACAAGCTGTGAATCGGTAAGCTCATTGGTAAGCTCTTACGAGCTACAAATCAGTAAGCTCATACGAGCTGTGGTGTGTCCGCAACACATGCAAGACCTTAACCAAATCAATAACCCTAATGACATGTCATTTGTATCCTGCAAATTCCTAAGGTTCAAACGGGACTCGGTAATCGTCGGATATGTGATCGGTATTTATACATGGCAATTATAAAAATCATATACATATAATTCAATTAAAAACATATAAATATATAATTTAATTACACAAACTTACCTCGACGAGTGTACGTAGATATGGAGGCAACTAATCCGATATTTTCTCTTTGCCTTGATCTAACTCTATACGAGGTCTGAAAAGATCTATACGAATGAATTTAACTCATTTCAATATAATTCTCATTCAATTTAATCCAACATGGAATTTTAGAAAAATTACCATTTTGTCCTATACTTTTAATTCATTTGTAATTTAGTCCCTAGGCTAAAAAAAATGAAATTCATACAATTAATCCTTACTCAAGCCTAGCCATTTTTTATACATATTAATAGTAGCTCATATATTTCACAAAATTCATAAATTTTAATATAGATTTATCACTTTTTTCAATTTAGCCACTAATTGATGATTTCACCAAAATTCTCTTTACAAAAGTTGTTTATCTAACAATAACCATTCATTTTCTATCATCAAACTTCAAAACTCAAGCATTTTCATCAATAGCAAAACCCTAATACTATAACAATTCTGCAAATTAATCTCCGGGCTAGCTAGATTAAGCTACAACATTCCAGAAACATAAAAATCATCAAAAACGAAACAAAAATACATACTTAATTTAGAAAAATAAGCTTGCCTAAATTTCAAGCTTCCATGGCTAGGTTTTCTTCTTTATTTTTTTTTTTATTTTGGTGGAAGATGATGATAATAGATGATAATAGTTTATTTTATTTTATTTATCATAACTTTAATCACTAATTTTCAAAATTAACCTTAATAATTCATTCAATTTCCAATATTGACTGCTCATGCTTATCCACTAACAACTTTAATTTTTAATTACTATATAAGGACCTCCAATTTAAAATTCTATAGCTAATACCTTTAGCTATTAGAACTCAACTTTTGCACTTTACGCAATTTAGTCCCTTTTATCAAATTAAGTATGTAAACAGTAAAATTTCTTAATGAAATTTTTATACGGTATTTATATCATACAGTAGCCCATAAAATAATAATAAAATAATTTTTTTGACTTTGGATTTGTGGTCCTGAAACCACTATTCCGATTTCACTGAAAACAGGTTGTTACAACTATCCCCCTAAAGGAATTTTCGTCCCCGAAAATCTTACCAGTAAAGAGGTTCGGATATTGCTTTCTCATAGTTTCCTCGGGTTCCCAGGTAACTTCTTCTATTCCGCGTCGCTGTTAGAGAACTTTTACTAAAGCTAAGTTTTTTTCTCAATTCTTTCACCTCTCGTACTAGAATTCTGATCGGTATGTCATATCAGGCTGAATCTCGACATCCGTCAAGGATATAACATGTGAAGGGTCAGATCGATACCGTCGTAACATAGACACGTGAAAGACATTGTGAATCTTTTCTAGTTCTGAAGGTAAAGCTAATCGATACGCAACATGTCTGATTCTTTCAGTAACCTCATACGGCCTAATAAATCGCGGACTCAGCTTTCCTTTACAACCTAACCGAAGAACTTTCTTCGAGGGAGAAACTTTCAAAAATACCCTGCCACCAACTTGAAACTCTATTTCTTTACGTTTAAGATCTGCATAAGATTTCTGACTATCTGAAGCTGCTTTTAAGCTATCTTGGATCACTTTCACTTTTTCCTCAGTTTCGTGAATCAAATCAACCCCGTGTATCTTCTTCTAACTGAGCTTAATTCAATATAACGAAGTTTTCCATTTGCAACTGTACAGAGCCACATACGGTGCCATCTTTATGCTCAACTGAAAACTATTATTATACGTGAATTCTACTAATGGTAAGTATTTATCCTAGTTAACTTCAAACTCTAAAACACAACACCGAAGCATATCTTCAAGAATCTGAGTCACACGCTTGGACTGACCATCGATCTGAAGGTAAAATGCAGTGCTAAAATATAATCGCGTGCTCAGAGCTTCCTGTAACTTTCTCTGGAATCTCGATGTGAATCGCGGATCTCTATCCAAAATAATGGAGACTGGTACTCCGTGTAATCTAACAATCTCTAAAACATATAACTCAGCTAATCTGTCAAGCGAGAAATCTGTACGTACTGGAATAAAATGTGCAGACTTCGTCAAATGATCGACAATAACCCAAATGGTATCTTTCTTTTTCGGAGATAGGGGTAACCCTAATATAAAATCCATAGTAACTCTATCCTATTTCCACTCCAAAGATCATTCTTTGGTCAGTAATGATCTCGAAGGTACCTGAATTTCAATTTTAACTTGCTGACATATCAAACATCTAGATACAAAATTAGAAATGTCACATTTCATTCCTGGCCACCAGTACATTTGTTTTAAATCATTGTACATTTTATTACTCCCCGGATGAACAGACAAGCTACCACTATGAGCTTCATGCAAAATTTTCTGTACAAGTTCTGGATTTTTCAGTACACAAACTCTACCTTTGAATAACAAACAATCATCGAGCCCTACCTGAAATTCTAAATCAGAAGTCAACTCACTCTGTACCTGTTTAGCTAACATCTCACTATCACATTTTTTAGCTTCGTAGATCTGTTGTAAAAACATTGGTTTAGATTGTAACCCGATTAAAATCAAACCATCATCAGATAGTGACATTTGGGTATTCATCGCTTGCAAAACAAAAAAAGACTTTCTACTCAAAGCATCAGCTATTACGTTTGCTTTTCCGGGATGATAATAAAAAATTAACTCATAATCTTTCAAAAGTTTGAGGAATCTATGTTGTCTCGGATTCAAATATTTCTACGACATCAGATACTTTAAACTCTTGTGATCGGTAAATATATGACATTTTTCACCTAATAAATGGTGTCACCAAATTTTCAATGCAAAGACAATAGCTGTCAGCTCTAAGTCATGTGTCGGGTAGTTCTTTTCATGTGGCTTTAATTGTCTGGAAGTATAAGCTATTACTTACCTTCTTGCATCAAAACACAGCTTAATCCGTTCAATGACGCATCACTGAAAATAAAAAGTTCCTTACCCGATTCAGGTTGAACCAGAACTGGTGCTTCGGTCAACAATGCTTTCAACTAGTTAAAACTTTGCTGACATTTATCAGACCATTCAAACTTCACATTTTTCTGTAATAGTTGTGTCATCAATGTAGCTATCATCGAAAACCCTTTTACAAATCTCCAGTAATAACCAACTAATCCTAGAAAACTTCTGACTTCAAATGTGTTTCTCAGTGGTTTCCAGTTAATGATCATTGAAATTTTATTCGGATCAACTTTGATGCCTTCAGCAGATACTATGTGTCCCAGAAAACCAACTTTTTGAAGTTAAAACTCACATTTGCTAAGTTTAGCAAACAGTTATTTATCTCGTAAAGTTTGTAGAATAATTCTCAGATGTTCGGCATGTTCAGTCTGATTTTGGGAATATATCAAAACATCATCAATAAATACCACAAAAAATCTGTCTAAATACGGTCTGAAAATTTTATTCATCAAACCTATCAATACTGCAGGTGTGTTAGTTAAACCAAATGGCATCACAAGAAATTCATAATGTTCGTACCTGGTTCTGAATGTCGTTTTTCGCACATTTGAATCTTTCACTCTTAAATAATAATAGCCAGAACGAATATCAATCTTTGAAAACACTGTAGCACCTTTCAACTGATCAAACAAATCATCAATACGTGGTAGTGGATATTTATTCTTGATTGTAACTTTGTTGAGCTGACGATAGTCATTACATAATCTCATTGATCCGTCATTTTTCTTAACAAATAGCACCGGTGCACCCTAAGGTGAAAAACTAGGTCGAGCAAAACCCCTATCAGTCAACTCTTGCAACTATGCTTTCAACTCTGCTTTCAACTCTTTTAACTCTGTAGAAGTTATTCTGTATGGTGCTATCGATATCGATGTTGTTCCCGGTATAAGTTCTATAACAAATTTAACTTCTCTGACCGGCGATAATCCAGGTAACTCCTTTAGAAACACATCAGGATACTCGCAAACCACTGGCACTGATTCAAGCTTCGACTCAGACACTTTAGTATCCAATACATAAGTAAGGTAAGCATTACAATCTTTTCTCACATATTTTTGTGATGACATAGCTGATATCACAATAGACAACCCATTCAATTTATCTGATTTATTATGAAGTATCTCACTATTCTGACATTTCAATATGATAAGCTTTCGTTAACAATTTACCATAACATCATGCAGAGTTAGCCAATCCATACCTAAAATCACATCGAATTCATCAAACGGTAATAGCATTAAATCAACCAGAAAATTGTAACCTTGAGTCATTACAGAACAGTTCTTGCAAACTTAATCAACTAATACATACTGGCTTAAAGGGTTCGATACTTTAACCACGAATTCAGTGAACTCAACAGGTAAATTTTTACTAAACACTAAATTTGTGCAAACATATGAATGACTCGATCCGGGATTAATTAAAACAGTTACATCGGTATCAATAAGAGAGAAAGTACCAGCAATAACATTTGGCACAGAAGCAACTTTGCACGTACGAACAACATAAGCCCTAGCTGATGTTTGTGCCTTAGACCTTACAGTAGAGTCTTTCATCATACTACGGCTACCATTCATATTTCCAGGATTATGAGGTGGTCTACTTCTCGCAACTACGTTGCTTGGCCTCGAAATTTGAATATTATATTTCTCAGATTTCTCCGAGTAATCTCTAAGATAGTGGTCAAAGGAACCACATCTGAAACATGCTCCGCTCTTCATTCAACACTCACCATAATATGGCTTGTTATAGTGCTTACACTTGGGTCTATTGTTTCTAGTATTACCCACACTCGCTACAGATGTAGCCTAAGATTTAGTACTGGAGCGTCAGGTACCTCTGTCTCTACTAGAGTATTCCACAGAAGTAGTAGAACGGTAGTGATTTTTTTTATATTTCTTCAATGCTAACTGGTATGACATTCCCGTTAATCTCTTGCTTGAATACTTGGCTTCAGTCTCAACGTGTCTTTTCTCTTTGCTTAGCTCTTCAGTTTTACATGCTTGATCAACTAGTACAACAAATTCTTTAAACTCGAGGATCCCAACTAATAGTTTTATATCTTCGTTTAAGCCATCTTCAAACCGTTTACACATTGCAATCTCAGTCAGAATACATTCTCGAACATATTTGCTTAATTGAACAAATTCATGTTCATATTCAGACACTGGCATACGACCCTGTTTAAGCTCCAAAAAACACTTTACGTTTCTGGTTGAGAAACCTCTGATTGATGTATTTCTTGCGGAACTCAGTTTGAAAGAATTTACAAGTAATCCTCTCTTTTGGCACTACAGAAATAAATGTATTCCACCATTAATAAGCTGAATCTTTTAATAGAGATACCGCACACTTAAGACATTCAGCCAGTGAACAAGATAATTTATTAAGAACTCTGATGGTATTCTCTAACCAGAATTCAGCTCTCTCAGGATCATCATCGGCAGTGGCTCAGAATTCTTCAACACCATACTTACGGATCTTATAAACATGAGGGTTATCAACTTTGATAGATTTCGTACTTTGAGGAATAGTGGGAATCAGTTGAGGAACATGAGGGGGTGGAGGTTGTTGAACAACCAGATTCTTTCATACAACCTCAGTGAACTACTCATTCACCATCCAGAATAAGGCTTCTTTAGTCTTGCCTCCTTGGCCCTCAGATACGGGCCTCATAACACTCAAAGCTCCTCCTTGAACGGAGGCTTGAGCACTACTCTCTACTTCATCGAAATAAGTTTGGTTAGATGTCATTGCTATATAAAAACATGTTTTAAAATGGTCAAGAGATATCACACTACCACAAGTTATATAAAGGAATGTATAGCTAGACTCGTATACTTCATGTTCAGTTCGAGAATTGACTAAATTGTAGCTCTGATACCAATAAATGTAACACTCCTAACCCGTATCCATCATCAAAACAAGATAACGGAGCATTACCGGAGTTTATAGATCAAATAAACAGGCATTTCATATCATATAACATTCATGTCAGACACAAATCAAAATCAAACATATTGTGCCTTATACGATCCCTCGGGGCCCAAAATACGCGTTAAAAACAAGTCGAGACTAAATCAGGTACTCAGAATTTTTCAGAAAACATTGAAATTTTTTAAAGCTGAAGGGGTCACACGGCCGTGTGGCCAGACCGTGTGATTCACATGGCCAAGAGACACACCTATGTCTTAGGTCGTGTGGACATTAGAAATAGGGACACACAGACGTATCTCAGCCTGTGTCTGTGCCCGTGAAACTCTTTGACTTAGGTCACACGACCAAGCCACACACCCATGTGCTAGGCCATGTGAGCATACTAACTTGCATTCTTAAGAAGATACAGGGGTACACGGCTGAGACACACGCCCATGTCTTTGCCCTTGTGGACGAAAATAGGCCATTTTCCAAATCACATTTCTCACCCAATTTGACACCAACCTAAACTCGACATATTGCACATCAACAAGCCATAACAAGACATTCAAAACAAGCTAAAAATCAAGTCTTAAACATGTATTATCACCACATACAACAAATATGCCCTTAGGTACCTCAAATGGGAACTTAAAAACATGTCAACCAAGTATCCAAACTTTCCTAAATAATCAAATATATATGTATAATTCCAAATAGTACCAAATATACCATTGTAACAAACATCAATACAATAAGACCACATAAATATATACATCAAAATATACCAAACACAAGCCATTTAAGTGACTAATCTCAACAAAACACTTATATGCCAACATTGGCCAAATTAACCTATACATGTCATTATAACCGATATTAATTTACCAAAAGTACCAAAAGAGCCGATGGATAGTGTGAAATAGCTCCGACAAGCTTCCAACTCGAACGAGCTTCTGAATTACTATAAAACACGAAAAATAACACGGAGTAAGCATTTAAGCTTACTAAGTTCGTATAACAAAGAAATTAACTTACCATTTAATCACATTTAAGGTAAGCATACAAAACATATCCAAACCAATTTGGCCAAAAGCTTAAACACATATCCGCAACAACAATGCTAGTCATGTAATTCAACCACTATTCAAATTCCACATACATGTAACATCTATACCATGTATCCATATGTCATATGTAAATCATTTCCATGTAATTCATGTAAATACCTCATATTGAACTCTATAAACTAGTAATAGAACTATGCTCGTTGAACCATTTAGAATATCATTGGATACGTGGATAGTACACACAAGGTGTACTGAACTATAATTCGACAATTCATATACATGTATGCTTATACGAGCTATGAATCGGTATGCTCTCACGAGTTATGAATCGGTAAGCTCATACAAGCTGAAAATCAGTATGCTCTCACGAGTCGTAAATTAGTAAGCTTATACGAGCTGTGGTGTGTCCATAACACATGCAGGACCTTAACCAAATCGGTAACCCTAATGACATACTATTTGTATCCTGTGAATTCCTAAGGTTCAAAGGGATTCTGTAATAGTCGGATATGCGATCAGTATTA
Organism: Gossypium longicalyx; assembly: GCA_025698465.1. Classification (NCBI taxonomy): domain Eukaryota; kingdom Viridiplantae; phylum Streptophyta; class Magnoliopsida; order Malvales; family Malvaceae; genus Gossypium; species Gossypium longicalyx. The sequence continues at coordinate 92,456,896 of CM046997.1, forward strand.
TACATCGCAATTAAATAAATCACATACATATATTTCAATTTCAAACATGTAAATATACAATTTAATTACACGAACTTACCTCGACGTACGGAGGCAACTAATCCGATATTTTCTCTTTGTCTCGATCTAACTCTATACAAAGTCTGACAAGATCTATACGAATGAATTTAACTTATTTCAATATAATTTTCATTCAATTTAATCCAACATGGAATTTTAGCAAAATTATCATTTTTCCCTATACTTTTAATTCCTTTGTAATTTAGTCCCTAGGCTCAAAAAAATGAAATTCATACAATTTAATCCTTACTCAAGCCTAGCCAATTTTTATACATATTAATAGCAGCTCATATATGTCACGAAATTCACAAATTTTACCATAAATTTATCACCTTTTTCAATTTAACCACTAATTGATGATTTCACCAAAATTCTCTTTATAAAAGTTGTTTATCTAACAGCAACCATTCATTCTCTATCATCAAATTTTAAAACTCAATCATTTTCAATCAATAGAAAAACTCTAATACTATAATAATTTTACATATTAATCCCCGGGCTAGCTAGATTAAGCTACAACAATCCCGGAAACATAGAAACCATAAAAAAATGGAACAAAAATACATACCTAATTGAGCAAAATAAGCTTGCCTAAATTTCAAGCTTCCGTCTCTAGGTTTTCTTCTTTCTTATTTTTTAAAATTTTGGTTGAAGATGATGATAATAGATGATAATAGTTTATTTTATTTTTATCATAACTTTAATCACTAATTTCCAAAATTAACCTTAATAATTCATTCAATTTCCAATAATGACTACTCATGCTTATCCACTAACAACTTTAATGGCTAATTACAATATAAGGACCCCTAATTTGAAATTATATAGCTATTTAATACCTTTAGCTATTAGAACTCAACTTTTGCACTTTATACAATTTAGTCCATTTGATCAAATTAAGTATGTAAACGGTAAAATTTCTTAACGACTTTTTTATATGGCATTTCTATCATACTGTAACCCATAAAATAATAATTAAATAAATTTTTTGACTTCGAATTTGTGATCCTGAAACCACTGTTCCGATTTCACTAAAAATAGGTTGTTACAATATATGCTCTATAGGCTCAAAAACTCACAAAAAATTATGGTTTTGATGTCAAACTTGCAAATTCAAAATTTCAAGATAATTCTTCAATTTAGGGAGACAACCTGAAATATGATTTCTGAAAAACAACTTATCATACTCGACTCTCTCATGCCTTAAAGATTGAATCAATTAATGCACAAATATCCACAAAGAAATCCAAAACAACATCAATAAAATTCTAAATTTTAAAACAATTCACTCTAATGGCGGGTGTGAGAAAATTACTTAAACACAACAAATAATTCAGAGATTTTATCATAAATATAAACAACCTCCCCACGCTTTAGATGTACATTGCCCTCAATGTACAAATAGATATAAATACAGAATAAGCACAATACCAAAAGAGAGGGGGAGAATTAAAACCGCCCTGTATATGGATGAAATCACCAGAATAGAGAAAACTGGAATTGTGAGCAAATCTAAATATAGTGCATGTTTCCGAGCAACTAATAAAAAGATAAACACAAATAAATAAAAAGATTTAGAGGTTACAAACTCAAATAAAAACCACCATCAAAATAAGAAAAAAAAAAACATAGTTCAAAATAAACTAAAAAAGTCTAGCAAAAAATAAAATAACTGGAAAGAAAAATAGAATTTCAACTATAAATAAAATAAATAAAATAAAAGTAGATTAGTGATCGTCATCGTGAGATGCGTCGAGAATGTAAGGCGCATGATCAGTAGGAGAAATATGACGATGCTGACATATTTGCTGCAAAGTTGCATCAATGCTGTCAAATCGCTCAAAGCATCGTTGCTCGAAACGTGTGAATCATTCAAAAATATCCTCGAGTGTAATGGTAGAAGTAGCGATAGGGAGACTCGGAGGTGAAGAACGAGGTGGATCCTCATGGTGAAAAGGATCATCATCAGGAAAGTCCCTATACTCACCCTGAGGGTTAGAATGAGATAATTTGTATCGAGGAGGACTCACGCCACGCTATCGCTCGACTATCCTCATGTGACTCATAATTGATAATCCCTGCGGAGTCATTCGTCTAACCAATGTAAATGAAGGTGACTGTACCGAAGAATCAATGAGGCCAAATTGTCGTGCAAGGTGAGTCGCATAAGGGCCCAAATAGATAGGACATTTCCTATTGTGGTCAGATTGATGGTGAAATGATAGGGAAACGAAGTTGCAAGATCAAAAGTGCATTGCATCGTCATGCTCCAAAGAAAATAAGCGTCAAATGTACCAATGAATCGGTGCTCCCCCTCCAACCAGTCAACATATGTGTCAAGATAGCATGAATATAGCGCAATGTCAAAGGTAAGAAAGTCACCTTCAATCGACTTGGGTCATATGGCGTCGTACTAGCAGTATGTTCTGTCCAGCATAAAGAAGGCGAGTTATAGATATGTCGGTATAAGGTGAGGAACCACTCGGCACTTATGAACTCCTCAGAATAGAGTCCAAGGGCAGCTATGAAATTCGAAACACTTAAACAACGCATTGTACCACCGAGTCGAAAAGAAATAGTATGTAGTTCATCATGTCTCGACATCACGTGCTGCAGAACAAATGTCAAAAAAACTCTAGTGTAAGCTTCAAGTAAGTGGGCTCGACGATAGAGAAGAATCTATCCCAAGAAATTGTCTCGATCAGGGCACACTCTATCAACTAAGTGTATTATTTGTAATGCCTCCCAGTCTATGCAATGCCCTAAACCCAAGGGTCTCCGCCTAGGAAACTGATATAGGTCCTCATGAGGGTATAATGGAAACAGCAGGCAAGGATGGTGTTTGTCGGAGGATGGGCCTAAGGATGAGGTCACATCCGGAGTTTTCTACTTTTTCAAAGTAGGGACGACGGCCTTAGTCTTACTGCGTGTATTTGTCATTATGTGTCTGAAAGAAAATATAACAATTTAATATCAAAGAAACAGTAAAATATGCACCACTAATGAAAATAACAGAAAAGGAAACAGGTCAGCATGCAGAGATTAAAACACAGCAACACGAACAATCACAATACGAAAACCAAAATATAATACTAATAGAGCAATAACCTACTCCTAAAATGACAAGGAAAAACAAAAACAAAACAGAATAAAACAAAAACTCTACTAATATTAAACTACACCTGTTAAACTAATAATATTATTATTCTAATGATTTAAGCAAAAGCAAACCGCAACTAATGATAATAAATAAAACAATAATAGTAATAATAAAACTATATTAAGCACAATGATAATAATGAACCTAAGAAGAATAATAAAAAGAAAAAAATAATAACAATAATAAATAATAATAAATAAAATTAAGATAAGAGAGGGGAGCCAAACGGTGGGGGAATGATGGGGAGCGATCGACGGTGATCGACAATCAGAGAATGAACAGCGACGGGGTACGGGCTAAAAAATGGCCAAATATAGAGACTATGAGGGTTGTACGACGGGGATAGGGTGAGGGAATAAGGGATGGGTCGATGGGCTATGGTGTTCGATGGCTTGGGTGCAGATTAAGAGTGGATGCAATAATGAGTATGGAGGGAACAGGGTTGTGGTTGGTCAGAACAGTGAGGGGGAAAAGAAAGGAAATGGGGGAGGGAGGTGTTCAATCGGTGGCGCAAAGGGAGAGGGAAGAAGGGAGTAACAATGGGCTAAGTGAAAGGACAGAGGAAAAGGATGAGTTCAGAGGTGGAGAGGGAAGTTTAGGGGGAAGGACGGGGAGGGGGTTTGAATGACGACGAAAATGGGTAGGGAAAAGAGATCAAAGGCAAGGGGTTTAGACTTGATTAGGGGAGGAACGACGACTGGTAAATGAGGAAAAAGACAAAACAAAAATAAATAAATAGGGTTTTTAAAGGGGCACAGTCATAAGAAGGCCTGTGTTAGGCCAGACGGCCGTGTCACATGCCCGTATGTACACCCTCAACCTGTGTGTCAATTCAAAATTTAATAAAAATAAAGCTCGGTCTTGACACGGCCTGAGACATGCTCATGTGCCCAAGCCATGTCTCACACATGGTTGTGTGTCAGGTCATCTGTGGTCATCCTTCGCTTCTCTCACGCCTGTGTGAGAGGCCGTGTGATGAACACAGTCTCACACACGCCTATATAGTAGGCCTTGTGTTTCATACGGTCGTGTCTTTCGCCCATGTAACTCACTGTTTTGAAATGAAATTGAAAAATATACTCTAGTATGGACACAACTTAAGACATGCCTGTGTGTCCAGGCCATATGTCACACACGGTCTTGTCGCCAAGCCGTGTGGATCATCTTAAACTGTGCAACAATTGAAACCTGGAATAATTATGTCTCAATAAGTACACAGCCCAGGACGCACCCATGTCTTCAAACTGTGTAAGTCTCTATTGCTATGTGTGTCGCAAAAACTTTGGGAAAAAATTAGCTTTTGTATGCATGCAACCTGGGACATGGCCGTGTGTCCCGGCCATGTCACCAACCCATGTGTACCACTCCCAACCATATGGTTCAACTTTTTTTTTAAACAAATTAAACATACAACAAAATTAAGGGAATTAACAAAATTGAAACACTCGAATTGCCTCTCGAAGCGCTTATTTCAAGTCGAAGCTCAACTTTCCCTTTTTCCTTACGACTAATTTAGATTACAGAGCTGGAGCTTCTCTCTCTCGATATTAATATCACCTCCAATATAATATTTGAGTCGATGACCGTTTACCTTAAATGTTTCGTATTCAGGATGTGTTACCTCTATTGTACCGTAGAGAAAAACGGTTTTTACCACATAAGGACCTGACCATCTCGATTTTAGCTTTCCCAAAAATAATTTAAGCCTTGGATTATATAAAAGTACTCGATCTCCAACTGTGAATTATTTGGGTTGCTTTAAACAAACATCATGGCATTTCTTCGTTTCTTCTTTGTATAATTTCAAGCTCTCATAAGCATTTGCTTGCCATTCGTCTAACTCATTTAGTTGCAACAGTCTTTTATCACCTGCAAGTTGAGGATTGAAATTCAAAAATTTTATTGCCTAAAATACTTTATGTTCGAGTTCTAGTGATAAGTGATAGCTTTTCCCATAAATAAGTCTGTATGGGGATGTTCCTATAGGTGTTTTATGCGCATTCCTATAAGCCCATAAAGCATCATCTAATTTTAAAGCCCAATCCTTCATATTTGTCTCTACAGTATTTTTTAGGATGCATTTCAGTTCTTGGTTCGACACTTCAACTTGCCCACTAGTTTGAGGATGATAAGGGGTAGTTTTTCTATGATGTACACCATATTTCTTAAAAATCTTATCAAATTGAGTGTTACAAAAATGTGTACCCCTATCGCTAATGATTGCTCGAGGTGTTCCAAAACGAGTGAATAGTTTCTTAAGAAATGTAATAGGTTGTTTTCAGTTAAATCGGAATAGTGATTTTGGGACCACAAATTTGATGAGTAAATTATTATTTTATTATTATTTTAATTCCTATAGAATGCTAGAAAGGTCGTATAAAAATTTCGTTAAGAAATTATGACATTTGCATGCTTAATTACGTAAAGAGGATTAAATCGTAAAAGGTGCAAAAGTGGAGTTCTAGTATCCAAAGGTGTTAAATAGCTATGAAACTTCAATGTGAGTGACTTAAATGGTAATTAGACCATTTAATATGTTTGTGGGTTTTTATGGACATAGAATTAAGTGTTTTTAAAGTTGAAAATGAAGGTTAATTTGGTAAATTAATAAATAAGTTAAAGTAAAATAATGCAAATAATTGTATCATCTTCATAAACAACGTTCTTCACCGAAATTAAGAAAGACAAACCTTCATTTTTCAACTTGAAGGTTTGGCTATGTCCAAGTGTTGCATGTAAGTGATTTTTAATCCTTTTTTAAATTATTTCTATGTTTTTGAACTCGTTGTAGCTTAATTTAGCTAGCCCGGATGTCAATTTGCAAAACTATTAAAGATTTAGGATTTTTCCATGAATATTCTTGGATTATTCTTGATGTTTTATGAAAGATTATGAATCCTTCTTAATAAATAAACAAGTTTTGTAAAGTAATTTTTGATGAAATTGTCATTTAGGGACTTATTGGTAAAAATGATAAAAGTTCATGGTGAAATTGTGAAATGATGGTTTGTATGAATTGATATAGGTCCCTAGCGAATTCGGCTAGCATGAGTTGAGGATTAAAATGCTTAAATTTCAATTTATGAGCTTAACGACTAAATTGTAAAAAAGTTAAAATATTAGGGATAAAATGGTAATTTTGTAAAAAAGAAACATGGACTGAATTGAATAATAGAACTATTAAATGGATTGAATTTTCCTATTTAGATCAAGATAGACCTTGTACGGATTTAGATCAGAGAAAAGCTAAAGCCTCGGATTAGCTTATCTCGTTCCTACGTCTTTGTCATCGAGGTAAGTTCGTATGATTAAATATCGTTTTAATATTAAAATGAGCTATATGTTAATGTGTTAATTTTCATGTAACCAAATGATGTATATCCAATGATGTCAGGACGGTTATCGAGTCCCGTTTGAACCTTAGGAATTCGTAGGATACAAATGACATGTCATTAGGGTTTTCATGTTTTGGGTGTTGGTCTTGAATGTCCTACCGATGGCTGAGGTCCTGCATTTGTTGCAGATACTCCATAACTCGTGTGAGCAGCATTGTGTAGCTTACATTTCGACCCACAACTCATGTGAGCAGGCCCATTTCACAACTCATATGAGCAATGATGTAAAGGAAAGGTTATAATTATATGTTTTGCACACTTCGTGTGAGCTTCCTGAGTATCCGGTGATATTCTGAATGGTTCAACGGGCATGAAAAGGAAAGGAACAGTAAGTGTGAAAATTAACTAAACCATGAATTATGAAAAGGATTGAAATGGTAAGCTTCAATGGAATTATACTTATGTTCATGAAAATGATGAGTTCAAATGAAATATGTTCATGTACAATGACTTACCTTATGTTAATTCAAGTGAATTATGTTTGAATGCACTAACATGTGTTGATAATGGTGTTTAGGCTTGTGCCAGGCTTGTGGTTAGATTATGTTACACTTAATCTTAATGTTATGTATTGAAATGGTAAGTTATATTCATGGTTTACTAACTTACTAAGCATTATGTGCTTACGTAGTTTTCTTTCTTATATTTTTCTTATAATCAGAAGCTCGATTAGTTTGGAAGTTTGTCGAAGATCTATCACACTATCCCGCGAATATATTAGTAGTTTTTGATGTATTGGCCAAGGTTATAATGGCATGTATAGGTGAACTTGTGTTTGATGTTTAGTTGAATGCTTAGATGTTGATTTTGGTATGTATGAGTTGGTTGTTTTGATACCATTTTGATAATGGTTAACTTGAGTCAATTTGGTAAATATGATGCATGAATGGTTTGGCTCAAATGGTAAGTTTATGCTGAAGTGATATAGGTCAAGTTATGATATGTTTTGATATGGAAATGAACTAGATGATTATGAATGAAATGTGGTCAAGTATATGTATATGTTTAAGTAAATTTGTATGTTTGCATGTGAGGTGCCTTGCATGGCATATTGGTTAAATGGAATTGGTCATTTCAGGCATGTTTTGGTAAGGTTTTGATGCTTTGGTCATGTGCACAAAAATGCTTTTAGGTACATGCTTGATTTGGTCATGGAATGGCTTGGTTTTGGTCAATTTCATGTCCACATGGCCTGAGACACAGGCGTAAGACTCAGTCGTGTGTGATACACGGCCAGGCGACACTGCCATGTGTCCCCTGTAGGTTTTAATGCATACAGGTCAAGCTATTACACAGCCTAGCACACAAGCGTGTGGAGCCATTTCGAGAGTTACACGGCCTGCCACACGGGCTGTGTGGCTTAGCCGTGTGACCAAACTCAAAAAGTTACATGGGTGAGGACGCGTGTAAAACCTCTATCTCGTAACCGTCGCAGGAATAGGTAAGGGGCATTACCAGACAGACAGAACATTTTAGACCGATTCTGAATCACAGATATCACATAATATTAATGCAGAAGCAAATCAATAATTCATCCCTTATGGAGATCTCCAAGACCTAAGACATACTTTTAGAAAAGGTCGGGACTAAATCGAACACATTCAGAATTTTCAGAACTTAGAAAAAATTTCCAATTCTGTTGAGGTCACACGCCCGTATGACCAGGCCGTGTGCCTCACATGGGCACCAGACACGCCCATGTGATCTAACCGTGCCAAAATAGAGTATATATACTGACTTTCACCTACGGCCAACAGACACGCCCGTGTGCTATGGCCGTGTGATACTTAGCTAGCTACTGACTTGAGCCCACGACCATATGACATGCCCATGTGTCTTAACCGTGTGATCTTAAGAGGTTACTACTTTGTATACACGGCCATAAGGCATGCCCGTGGTCCTTGACCGTGTGGCACAATGCAGGCTTGATTTAAGCCAACTTGCCACCCCTTTTTGAGTCATTCCTACAAGCAATATTAAACAACAATTATACCAAAACTTTCAACCAATTCCATGCTCAAAACATGCTTCATTATAACTAAATCATCATTATTCAATAACCTAGTCAAATCCATACCAAAACACATTAAAAATTTTAGTACAACAACAAGCCAAAACGCTCATTTCATAGCTCACTTATGGCACCTTCTAACTCATACTATAATCATTTCAGATCTATAAAATAATGCAAACACACACAAAGTAAGCTTTCAAATGCTTAGTAAGCTCGTACTATAATCATTAACAATATATAAAACATAAAACATCAACACATAAGTATTTACAAATTCTCAAATCATCTATCAAATCTATACCAACCCAATCCATATGTTCATAACAATTCAATGAACTTCACTTAGATAATATCATCTACCACTAGGTATCATAGATACCTGGATCTTCATACTTATTCACTTTTATTCTCACCTCTTGCTTGAGTATTTCAAGACTCTCTATAAATTATTCATACTTTAACATCCGCACACTTAATGCTGTAAAGGTTAGCCGAAGCTAAACTGATTCCGCACACTTAGCCATTTTAATTAACCGAAGCTAAGTCGATATCGCACACTTAGTGTCTTATATATAGCCGAAGTTATTCCAACTCGCACACTTAGTGCCATTTGTAGCCAAAGCTATATGTATTAAACCGCACACTTAGTGCTAAGCATAGTCGAATATCATCGTACTCAAATTGTAATCAAATATCTATACAATTTATGCATTGTAATCACATTAAAACATAACTTTAACATCATTTATCACGTACGAACTTACCTCGTACTCGAAATTGTCGATTTGAATTGTTTACTCGATAGACTTCGACTTCCTTCGATCTAAATCCAAATTCCTCCTTTCTTGATCTATATGTATTTAAAATTAATCCTTTTTATTCACCAATTAATTCAATTCAATCCATAAACACATATTTAGGGCATTTTGCAAACTAGCCCTCAAATTTTCACATTTTGACACTTTAGTCCCTATTTCACAAAATCACAAAATACACATAACTTGCATATACACAAGCTTAGCCGAATTCTCCTAGCTCTCATACAAGTCCAAAAATCTCATTTATTTCAAATTTTAGTCCCTCAAAAATAACATCTTTACAAGTTAGCCCAAATTACTCAATTTCATCAAAAATCCAAAGACAAGTCATTTAAACCCAACATCAAGCTTCTATAATTCATCTACTAACATCTCAAAACTCATAGTTTCATCAATGGTACATTTCAAAATCATCACCAAAATTAGAAATTGAGGCATGGGCTTGATAGTATACGAAGCAACAATTACAAAAACGTAGAAATTACCAAAAACTGATCAAAAATCATACCTCAATTGAGCTTTAATCTAGCCAAACCTTTAAAGCTTCTTTATCTTTTATTTTCTTTGTATTTTCGGCAAGAATAAGGATGATAATGGCCATTTTCAAGTACATTAAGTTAATATTAACGTGAATTATAAATTTCCATTTTTAACCTTAATAAAAACATTATCAGAACACATATTTTAAGGCTATTAATGTCCATTAGCCATGTTAATGGTCCAATTGCAACATAGGGACTTCATAATTATAAAGCCAAGTCAAAAAGGCACTTTTAACATCTAGCACATAGCTTTTACATTTTACGGGATTAACTCTTTTTTTTTTGCAAATTAAGCACACAAATAGTCAAATTTTTATACGAGATTTTCACACATGCTAATTCACACATCATAAGCACGGAAAATAATATTTAAATATTTTTTTAACTAGGATATGTGGTCCCGAAACCACTATTTCAACTAGGGTCAAAATCGGACTATTACAATTCTCCCCCCTTAGGATTTTCGTCCCCGAAAATCTTACCGTTAAACAGATTTGGATATTGCTATCTCATTGAATCTTCAGGCTCCCACGTGGCCTCTTCAATACCATGTTGATGCCATATCACTTTAGCTAATGGAATTTTCTTATTTTGTAACTCTTTAACTTCACGAGTTAAGATACGCATCAGCTTTTCTTCGTAAGTCATATCAGACTGAATTTCAATCCCTGATGGAGGAATTACATGCGAAGGATCGGATCTATATCGTCGAAGCACTGATACGTGAAATACATTGTGAATCTTTTCCAGCTCTGGTGGTAATACCAATCTATAAGCAACCGGCCCAGTACGCTCGATAATTTCATACGGTCTGATGAACCTTGGACTCAACTTGCCTTTTCTACCAAACCGAAGCACTTTCTTCCACAGAGACACTTTCAAAAACACTTTGTCGCTTATCTCAAACTCCTTGTCTTTTCTTTTCAAATCTGCATATGATTTTTGACGATCAGAAGCTGCTCTCAAACTATCTCGAATTACTTTTACTTTCTGTTCGGTTTCTTTTATCAAGTCAACCCTGTGACTCTTGTTTTCGCTGAGCTCAGTTCAATAAAAAGGTGTACGGCATTTGCGACCATATAAAGCCTCGTATGGTGCCATTTTAATGCTTGACTGAAAATTGTTACTATACACGAATTCAATCAAAGGTAGATATTGTTCCAACGTACCTTCAAACTCAATGATGCAACATCTCAACATATCCTCAAGTATCTGAATAATCCGCTCAGATTGGCCATCCGTTTGCAGATGAAAAGTAGTACTAACATGTAATTTAATACCTAATGCATCTTGCAACTTCTTCCAAAATCGTGATGTAAATCTCGGGTCTCTATCTAACACTATCGACAATAGCACACCATGCAATTTCATAATATCAAAATTGTATAACTCAGCTAATTTAGCAAGTGAATAATCGGATCGAAATGGAATAAAATGAGTTGATTTTGTCAATCGATCAACTACAACCCAAATTGTATCTTTCTTTCTCGGAAATAGGGGCAAACCCGAAACAAAGTCCATAGTCATTCGATTCCATTTCCACTCTGGAACTATAATCGGTTGTAGCAAACTAGATGGCACCTGATGTTCAGCTTTAACTTGCTGACATATCAAACATTTAGAAACAAAATCAGAGATTTCTCTTTTCTTTCCATACCACCAATAATGCTGTTTCAAATCATTATACATTTTCGTACTACCAGGATGCACAGATAAACGACCACTGTGAGCTTCAGTCAGAATCATTTGAATTAACTCTGGATTTCTCAAAATACAAATTCGACCTCAAAATCTCAAGCAATCATTTTTATCAACTCTGAATTCTGAATCAGACTCTACATCACACTGAGCTCGTTTAGCTAAAATCTCATTATCAATCTTCTGAGCTCCAATAATCTTTTGTAAGAACAAGGGTCTTGCTTTTAATTCAGCTAAAACTAAACCATCATCAGACAGGACCAAATGAGCATTCATCGCATGCAAAGCAAACAACGATTTTCAACTCAAGACATCAGCAACAACATTTGCTTTACCCGGATGATAATCTATCATAAGTTCGTAGTCCTTTAGTAGTTCAAGCCATCTTCTTTGTCACAGATTCAAATCTTTTTGTGCCATCAAATACTTCAAACTTTAATGATCAGAGTATACATGACACTTTTCATCGAACAAGTAATGGCGCCAAATCTTTAAAGCAAACATAATCAGAATTAATTCAAGATCATGCATTAGATAGTTCTTTTCGTGCGACTTTAACTGTCTCGAAGCATAAGCAATGACTTTTCCTTCTTGCATTAGAACACATCCCAAACCAATTAATGAAACATCACTGTAAATCACAAATTCTTTACCCGATTCAGGTTGTACTAATACCGGAGCTTCAGTCAACAAAGCTTTCAACTGATCAAAGCTGTTCTGACACTTTTCAGACCATTCAAACTTCACATCTTTCTGAAGCAGTTTTGTTAACGGAGTTGTGATCATCGAAAAACTTTTCACGAATCTTCTATAATAACCCGCAAGTCAAAGAAAACTACGGACTTCAGATACATTCCTCGGAGGTTTCCAATCCAAAATAGCAGAAATTTTACTCGGAACAACTCGAATACCAGAGGTTGATACAATATGACCCAGGAAACCAATTCCTCGCAACCAGAACTCATATTTACTAAATTTTGCATACAACTGTTTATCTCTCAAAATCTGTAATACTAATCTCAAATGCTCAATATTTTCAGATTCATCACGTGAATAAATCAATATGTCATCAATGAATACCACAACAAATTGATCTAAATACGGCCTGAAAATTCTATTCATCAAATCCATGAAAATAGCAGGCGCGTTAGTCAATTCGAAAGGCATAACTAAGAATTCATAGTGACTGTACCTTGTTCTGAAAGCAGTTTTCGAAATATCTGAGTCTTTCACTCGTAACTGATAATACCCTGATCTTAGATCTATTTTAGAAAACATAGCAGCTCATTTCAACTGATCAAACAAATCATCAATTCGGGGCAGGGGATATTTATTCTTGATAGTCACTTTATTCAACTGACGATAGTTAATACACATTCTCATTATACCGTCTTTCTTTTTCACAAATAGAACCGGAGCATCCCAAGGTGAGAAACTCGGTCTAGCAAATCCTTGATCGATCAACTCTTGCAACTGAGATTTTAATTCTTTCAGTTCAGTCGGGGCCATTCTATATAGAGCTATTGAAATCGGAATAGTGCCAGGTACCAATTCAATGCCAAACTCTACCTCTCTAACCGGAGGTAATCTCAGAAGCTTTTCAGGAAACACATCAGGGAACTCACAAACAACAGGCACAGACTCAACATATGCAAAATAAGCTTCACAACCCTTTCTTACAATACTTAAAGCTTTCATCGAAGATATCACAGCAGATAATCCATTCAAATCACTAGATTCAATTCTAACTATTTCATCATTCTTGCATCTCAAATCAATAGTTTTCCATTTGCAATTCACCACAGCATCATGCAAAGTTAACCAATCCGTACCCAGAATTATATCAAACCCATCAAAAGGCAATAACATCAGATCAGTCGGAAAACAATTATCTCGAAACATTAACGGCCAATTCTTGCAGACTTTATCAACCAAAACGCATCTGCCTAGGGGTTCGAAACTCTAATTACAAATTCAGTATACTTTACAGGAAAAGTCCTACTGTTCACTAAGTTCATGCATATATATGAATGTTTCGATCCAAGATATATCAAAGCAATCACAGAAGTATCATAGAGAGTAAATGTACTCATAATCAAATCTGGCGATGAAGCTTCCTCGTGAGCTCTGATAGCATAGGCTCTGGTAGGTGCACGAGCCTCAGATCTCACAGTTGTGTCTTTCGTTCCTCTCTGACTACTGCTCACATTTCCTAAATTTCTGGGAGGTCTACCTCGAGAAACATTATCACTCTGCCTTGGATTCTGAACATTATCTTTTTCAGCTAAATCTGGGCAATCTTTTATAAAATGATTTCTTAAACCACAACTATAACAAGCTCGGCTAATACTTTTTCCCCAACATTCACTGAAATGTCGTCTTCCACACTGACCACACTCAGGCTTTTCATTCTTTACATTATCAACACTGGCAACAGATGTAGCTGAAGATTTGAAATTCGATTGCGATCTAACACGATCTCTGGTCGAAGGTCCCATACTAGTCTTTAAACTACTGCTATCATCTCTAAACTTCTTGGATCCAGATTGAAACGATTTGCCTGAAGATCTCTTTCGTACCTCTCTAGCTTCAAAATCAGCTTTTCTTTTCTCTTTCCCAAGATTTTCAGCTTTACATGCTCGTTCAACAAGCACTACGAATTTTTTTATTTCCAGGATCCCAACTAGCAAACGAATATCTTGATTCAAGTCGTCTTCAAATCTCTTACACATTATTGCTTCCGTAGATATGCATTCACGAGCATATTGACTCAGCCTTACAAATTCTCGCTCGTATTCTGTGACAGACATCCGGCCTTATTTAAGCTCAAGAAACTCTTTGCATTTCTGATCAATGAATCTCTGACTGATATATTTCTTTCGGAATTCAGCTTGGAAGAAATCTCAAGTAACTCGTTCACTCTGAACCACGGATGTCAAAGTCTTCCACCAATGATACTCTGTATCTCTCAAAAGAGAAACAACACATTTATGCATTCCTCATGACTCAAAAACACCTCATCAAACACTCTTATTGTGTTCTCTAACCAGAACTCGGCTTTTTTAACATCATCCTTTGTTGTAGCTCGGAACTCTTCAGACCCATGTTTTTTAATCTTATCAACTGGTGGTTTACTCAACTGTATCGAGTTTACTAGTGGCATAACAGGAGTTTGAGGAAAATTAACCGGGGGTGGAGGTTGTTGTACAGCCAGATTAGTTCTAATGTATTGGGTGAACCAATCATTCATCATCTAATAGAAGGCTTCTTTATCCTTACCATCATGGCTACTCGTAGCCGGTCGAGAATCAATTTACACCGTCCCTTGCGCAAGAGCAGACGCATTGTCTTCAACATCATCTGCCACAGCTCTATCGGGATCTATTGCTATATAAAAGCACATTTCAATGTCAGGATTCATCACACTATCGCAGTTCATATTTATGGCATGTATAGTTAGACTCACATAAGCTATAGTAGTCCTAAAACTGACTAAATCAAAGCTCTGATACCAACAAAATATAACACCCCTATCCTGTAACCGTCACTAGAATAAGTAAGGGGCATTACCAGACAGACAAAACATTTCAGACTGATTCTGAATCACAAATATCACATAATATTAATGCATAAGCAAATCAACAATTCATCCCTTATGGGGACCTCCAAGACCTAAGACATACTTTTAAAAAAGGTAGGGACTAAACCGAACACATTCAGAATTTTCAAAACTTAGAAAAATTTATCAATTATGTTGAGGTCACACACCCGTGTGACCAGGCCGTGTGCCTCACATGGGCACTAGACACGCCCATGTGATCCAACCATGCCAAAACAGAGTATATATACTGAATTTCACCTACGGCCAACAGACACACCCGTGTGCTATGGTTGTGTGATACTTAGCTAGCTACTGACTTGAGCCCACGGCCATATGACACGCCCATGTGTCTTATCCGTGTGATCTTAAGAGGTTACTACTTTGCATAAACGGCCACAAAGCACGCCCATGGTCCCTGACCGTGCGGCATAATGCAGTCTTGGTTTAAGCCAACTTGCCACCCCTTTTTAAGTCATTCCTACAAGTAATATTAAACAATTATACCAAAACTTTCAACCAATTCCATACTCAAAACATGCTTCATTATAACTATATCATCATTATTTAATGACCTATTCAAATCCACACCAAAACACATTAAAAATCTTAGTACAACAACATGCCAAAATGCTCATTTCATAGCTCACTTATGGCACATTCTAACTCATGCTTAAACTCACCATTTCTTCAACTTGGCATATTTCAAAATAATCACCACATACTAGGCCATATAACCATTACAAGCATACACAATTTGGCATCACAAACAATTTACCAAAACTAAGCACAAATATACCATTTGCTAGCCAACTCACATCGCATAACATATATACATAACAAAGCTTAAATACATATACATTCTAGCCTATAAATGCCATACTGAAAAATATTTACACTTTCAAAAGTACCAAATTAAAGTTTGATAGTGTAGTGACGATCCTTGATGGTCCCCGAGCTTGCAGTAGCTTCGATATCTATAAAACAATGCAAACACACATAAAGTAGGCTTTCAAATGGTTAGTAAGCTCGTATTATAATCATTAACAATATATAAAACATAAAACATCAGCACATAAGTATTTACAAATTCTCAAATCATCTATCAAATCTATACCAACCCAATCCATATGTTCATAACCATTCAATGAACTTCACTTAGATAATATCATCTACCACTAGGTATCATACATTCCTGGATCTTCATACTTATTCACTTTTATTCTCACCTCTTGCTTGAGTATTTCAAGACTCTCTATAAATTATTCATACTTTAACATCCGCATACTTAGTGCTGTAAAGGTTAGCCGGAGCTAAAATGATTCCACACACTTAGTGTCATTTCAATTAACCGAAGCTAAGTCGATATCACATACTTAGTGCCTTATATATAGCCGAAGCTGTTTCAACTCGCACACTTAGTGCCATTTGTAGCCAAAGCTATATGTATTAAACTGCACACTTAGTGCTAAGTATAGTCGAATATTATCGTACTCAAACCGTAATCAAATATTTATATAATTTATGCATTGTAATCGCATTAAAACATAACTTTAACATCATTTATCACGTACGAACTTACCTCGTACTTGGAATTGTCGATTTGAATTGTTTACTCGATAGCCTTCGACTTCCCTCGATCTAAATCCAAATTCCTCCTTTCTTGATCTATATGTATTCAAAATTAATCCTTTTTATTAACCAATTAATTCAATTCAATCTATAAACACATATTTAGGGCATTTTGCAAATTAGCCCTCACATTTTCACATTTTGACACTTTAGTTCCTATTTAACAAAATCACAAAATACACATAATTTGCATATACACAAGCTTAGTCGAATTCTCCTAGCTCTCATACAAGTCCAAAAATTTCATTTATTTCAAATTTTAGTCCCTCAAAAATAACATCTTTACAATTTAGTCCAAATTACTAAATTTCATCAAAAATTTAAAGATAAATCATTTAAAGCCAACATCAAGCTTCCATAATTCATCTACTAACATCTCAAAACTCATAGTTTCATCAATGGTACATTTCAAAATCATCACCAAAATTAGAAATTGAGGCATGGGTTCGGTAGTATACGAAGCAACGATTACAAAAACGTAGAAATTATCAAAAATCGATCAAAAATCATACCTCAATTGAGCTTTAACCTAACCGAACCCTTAAAGCTTCTTTATCTTTTATTTTCTTTGTATTTTCGGTAAGAACAAGGATGATAATGGTCATTTTCATGTACATTAAGTTAATATTAACGTGAATTATAAATATTTTTAACCTTAATAAAAACATTATCAAAACACATTTTAAGGCCATTAATGTCCATTAACCATGTTAATGGTCCAATTGCAACATAAGGACTTCACAATTATAAAGCCAAGTCAAAAAGGCACTTTTAACATCTAGCACATAGCTTTTGCATTTTACGCGATTAAATCCTTTTTTTTTGCAAATTAAGCACACAAACAGTCAAATTTTTATACGAGATTTTCACACATGCTAATTCACACATTATAAGCACGAAAAATAATATTTAAATATTTTTCTAACTCGAATATGTGGTCCCGAAACAACTATTTCGACTAGGGTCAAAACCGGACTATTACAACGCGGGCTAGCCACAAGGCCATGTGACCCCTACAGTCCAAATTTTCTAATTTTTTCTTTAACTTTCCAAATGTTTCCAATTTAGTCCCAAATTATTTTTAAAGTATTTTTAGGGCCTCGAAGGCTCGATTTAGGGACGATATGTAAATGAATGAATGTTTTATATCATGTTATGTCAATGTATAAAATGTACGATTTAATGTTTAAATTGTATGGTAATACTCTGAAACCCTATTTCGATGACGGATACGGGTTAGGGGTGTTACAAGAAATCTAACGACCACCCTAGCATCATTAGTTGGTAAAGCTTAAGCTTCAACCCATTTCGATACATAATCGACTACTACCAGTATGTATTTATTACCATAAGAACTAGAAAACGGCCCCATGAAATTAATACCCCAAATGTAAAAAATTTCATAAGAAAGCATGTAAGTTTGAGGCATTCCATCACATTTGGAAATATTACCTGTTCTTTGGCATCTATCACAAAAAGTGACATACTTGTTAGCATCTTTGAATAGTTTGGCCAATAAAAACCTAATCCAAGTGCTTTATGTGCTGTCCTAATCTCATTGTAGTGTCCTCCTATCGGTCTCGAATGACAATTTATTCACTTCTATTTTTGAAACACACCTTTGAATTACCTGATCTACACACACACGAAAAAGAAAAAGATTCTCGCAAAAATAGTTTTTCACATCAGCAAAGAATCACTTCTTTTGATGATGAGTCAACCCTTTTGGTAAAATGTTAACAACCAAATAATTCGCGATATTTGCAAACCAAGGGCCTTCAGAATTGGTTATAGTAAAGAGTCGTTCTTCAGGAAACAAGTCATTTATCTCCTTCTCATTAAGCTACTCAAGATGGGGATCCTTGAGTTTCGAAAGGTGGTCTACTGTAAGATTTTCAGCCCCTTTCTTATCTTTAATTTCCAAATCAAATTCCTGCAATAATAAAATCCACCATATAAGTTGATGTTTTGCATCCGATTTAGTGAAAAGGTAGCAAGAGCGAAGTGGTTAGTGTACACAACTTTACACAGTATTAAATAAGGTCTAAATTTATCGAATGCAAAAATCACATCTAGCAATTCTTTTTCGGTAGTGGTGTAATTCTCTTGTGCGTTTGTCAAAGTTTTGCTAGCATAATAAATTGGCTGAAAATTATTGTCTCTTTGTTGTTCAAGAACTGCACCTACTGCAAAATCATTTCATCACACATTAATACAAAAGGTAAATTCCAATTAAGTGCGACATTAATCGGGGCATTAATTAATTTGTTCTTAAGAACATTAAATGCCTCTAAACATTTCTAACTAAATTTGAATAGCACATCTTTTTTTAGCAAATTAGTTAAAAGCCTATCTATTTTAGAAAAAACTTTGATAAATCTTCTATAGAACTCAACATGTCCTAAGAAACTTCTAATAACCTTAACTGAATTAGGAAGATGTAATTTTTTGACAGTTTTCATTTTCGCTTTATTAACCTCGATCCATTTACTAGAAATTTTATGGTCCAAAACAATCTCTTCTTGAATTATGAAGTGACATTTTTCCCAATTAAGCACAAGGTTCATTTCCTCACATCTCATCAAAACTCATTTTAAGTTATTAAGGCAAAGATGGAAATAATTATCAAATACCGAGAAGTCCATAAATACCTCCATAATGTCTACTACGAGTTCATCAAAGATGGCTAACATGCAACGCTGAAAAGTAGTAGGAGCATTACATAATCCAAAAGGCATTCTTTGGTAAGCAAACGTACCATATGGACATGTAAATGCCATTTTCTCTTGATCCTCTAGAGCTATTGGAATTTGGAAGTAGCCAGAAAGCCTATCTAGGAAGCAATAATATATATGACCAGATAATCTCTCCAACATTTGATCCACAAACGGTAGAGAAAATGGTCTTTCCTTGTAGCATCGTTCAACTTCCTATAATCAATACAAACTCTCCATCTCGTGATCGTTCTTGTTGGAATCAACTCATTCTTCTCATTAGCCGCAACATTCATGCCTCTTTTTTTAGGAACAACTTGTACTAATTACCTTAGCCTTAAGAACTTCCTTCTTGTTGGGATTTAGCCTCCTTTGAGCTTGCACACATAGTTTATACTTATCTTCAATTAAAATTTTATAGGTGTAAAAAGAAGGGCTCCCTCTAATGTCTAAAACTTTCTAAGCTATAGCTCTTTTGTGTTCCTTTAACACTTGCAGTAACTTATCTTTCTCATTCGGCTTTAAATTCAAAGCAATAATCACCGAAAATGTAAAAATTTTCTCAAGGAATGCATATTCCAAATGATTTAGTAATTGCTTCAATTTTAATTTGAGAGGTTCTTCAATAGAGGGCTTCAATTTTAGTTCTTTACTTTCCTCAATAGCAGCATGATTTTTATGTCTTAGTGGAGACTCATTAGTATCTAGGCCAATTTTCATCTTATTTATCACAGCATTATCTCCATCAACCTTCTCTCCTAGAAAAGACATAGTTCTAATGTGCCCTTATTAACAATTTCTTGTAAAAAATCTTGAATAGCATGATCAATAAAATCGATAAAATAACAGGAATCATCTCGCTCTCTAAAAAATAGCATGGCATCATAAATTTGAAAAATGATCTTATCATCACCCACCCTAAGCCTAAACACAAGTTTACCATTACCCACATCAATTATAGTTCTAGCAGTAGCTAAAAAGGGTCGACCTAAAATTAAAGGCACCTCAATGTCCTCATCCATGTCAAGTATAACAAAATCAATAGGGAATATGAATTTATCTACTTCCACAAGTACATCTTCAATAATACCCCTAAGATATTTAACAAATCTGTCAACTAATTGAATACTAATCCTAATGGGTTTTGGTTCCCCAAAACCAAGTTGTTTGAATATTTTATAAGGCATCAAATTAATACTAGCACTCAAATCAGTCAATACTTTTTCAATGTTTAAACTACCAATAAAACAATGAATAGTAAAACTTCCTGGGTCTTCCCGCTTGGTGGGCAATTTATTTTGGAGAATGGTTGAACACTCCTCATTGAGTTCTACAGTGGATAGCTCTTTAAACTTCATTTTATTTGCAAAAAGCTCCTTTAAAAAATTTTATATATATGGACATCTATGAAAGAGCTTCAACAAAAGGTAAGTTAATATGTAATTGTTTAAAAAGTTTAAGAAATTTACCAATTTGTTCATCCATGCAGTCTTTCTTCAACTTTGTTGGGTATGGTATCGGTGGTTTGTATTCTTTAAGTACTGATATTTGATTTTTTTTCGATTTTTTCCACCCCATCATCTTTCTTATCAGTTTCTTGTTTCAGCTTATTTTCAAGTTCAGACAACTCCTTCCCATTCCTTAATGTAACTGCCTTAACATGTTCTTTGGGTTGGGTTGGGTTTAGTGTTACTAGGTAGCTACCTTATATTCTTTTTGAAATTAGTTTAGCAAGATGCTCAATCTGATTTTTGAGCGCATGAATTGATGCTTGCTGATTTTTTAAAATTGTCTCAGTGTTTTGAAATTGAGTTTCTAACACCGAAATAAATTTGGCTAACATCTCTTCAAGGTTCGATTTTTTTTCTTGTTAATAAGGTTGCTGAAAACCTGGAAGGGGTTGTGACTTTTGATTTCCTTGACCACCCCATGAGAAATTTAGATGGTTCCTCCAACTTTCATTATACATATTGCTATAGGGATTATTCTAGAATTAGTACCCATAAAGTCGACTTGCTTATACTCCATGTTAGACTTGAAGGTTGAATATTTTGAATTAAGCATCCCCGCTTTATTCGCATTGCACTGCATCATCGGATTCACCTGCTTAAACAAATTTAAATCATTAATTTTCTTACCAAGAGCTTCAACCTGATTAGCTAGCATAGAAACTGCATCAATATCAAAAACTTCGACTACCTTGACAGGTTTTACTCTCTTAACTTGCCATTGATAATTATTCAATGCCATCTCCTCAATAAATTCTTGAGTTGCCTTAGGTGTTTTGTTCTTTAAAGTTCTGTGAACTGCTGCATCAATCATATGTCTAGTCAAGGGGTTCAAACCATTGTAAAAAGTTTGAACTTGGAGCCACAAAGGTAATCTATGATGAGGACACCTCAACAAATCCTTAAATATCTCTTTTATGTATCATGAAGAGTCTCACTATCAAACTGAACAAAAGTAAGAGATTTCATTCATCAACTTAGTTGTTTTAACCGGTGGAAAATATTTTAACAAAAAATTTTCAATCATCTACGCCCAAGTAGTGATAGAACCTTGTGGTAAAGAGTTTAACCATTGTTTTTCCTTAATTCTCAATGAGAATGGGAACAACCATAAGCGTATGGCATCATCAGTAATGTCATTGATCTTGAAAGTGTTACAAATCTTAAGAAGTTAGTCAAATGAGCATTCGGATCTTCATCTTACAAACCATCAAACCGAACATATTTTTGCACCATTTGAATTGTGCTCGGTTTTATCTCAAAGTTGTTTCCATTAACAGTCGACCTAACAATACTCGATTCAGCTCCAATCAGAGTGGATTTAGCATAATCATACATAGTACGAGGGGCAGAACCTGCAGGAGGTAGCTAATTATTTTGATTATGACTCATCTCCACAATAATATTCTTTTCCTCATGATCATCTGCTGTACTCTATTGATTTTGCCTTACTTCTCTAACCTCTCTACGATTTGTGCGAGCAGTTCTTTCAATTTCACTATAAAAAATTATTGGTTCCAATGGATTTCCTCTAGTCATAAACCAAAAGAACCTGTCAAAATCAAACAAACAAAAATATTAAAAATATAAAAATTAAATTAAAAATAAATAAAATTTAAAATGGCTAAATTAATAAAAATAAAATTTTCCTAATATTTCAATCCCTGGATACAGCGCCAAAAACTTGATGTCCATGAAACCAACTAAAAATACGAAAAAGACGAGTGCATCTATCGATAAATAGTATAGCTACAATGAGCAAATATATCGTTCCCACGAGGACTAAAAGTACTAGTAATTACTGTCTTTCTATTATTTAACCAACAAATTAAAGTGATTGAATTAAACCCAAATTAACTAAATTAATTAACTAAGAACTCAACAAATAACAAATCAAAAAAATAATTGAATAATAACCAAGAAGCGAAACAATACCCAGTAAAAAAATCCACCTAGACTGCATCTATCATTATCAATCTAAATTAAACAATTTATTCACTTAATATCTTCATCTGTAGAAATCACTAAATTATGCTAATATCTCTCTTCAAAACTAAGAGCAACTGACTCTAGATTAATTAATTGAAATTTCTTTCTAATTAAAACATCTATTATCGTATTAACTCGATTTATGGATTCCCCTATTAGATTTGACTCTAATCCGGTAGATTTATGTCTTCCTATTTTTAGAATTGCATGCAACTCCACTCAATTATATTAGATCTACTCTAAACAAGGTCTATTCTCTTCTGAATTAAGCACATCAACATGAATTAATAATCTGAAAATATTAAATCCAAAATTAAACACACATAATTGATAACAAGATTCAAGCATTTATTGCGTCAAACAGAAATCAAAAGATAGAATGCATCATAGGGTTCATCTCCCCTAGGTATTTAGAAAATTAGTTTATAATCGTAAATAAAAACATCTCAAAGTCAATATAACCACAAGAAATAGAAAAACTCTTAATAAACTTCAAAAAAATCAAAAGGAGATCTTTAATCTTGGTGAAAATCTACTTCAGAGTCAACTTCAATGGCGTTTTCCAAGTTATTTTCTTCAATCATCTCTGACGGCCTCTTTTCCTATTATTATATTTGGTATTTATAGTTCTTAAAATGCCCAAAAAAACTTAAAGATTGCATTTTTCCCCGTGTCCGAAGTGCGAATCATGAAATCCACACGGTCTAGCACATGGCTGTGTGACAACCCGTGTGGCTCACA
Organism: Gossypium longicalyx; assembly: GCA_025698465.1. Taxonomy (NCBI): domain Eukaryota; kingdom Viridiplantae; phylum Streptophyta; class Magnoliopsida; order Malvales; family Malvaceae; genus Gossypium; species Gossypium longicalyx. The sequence continues at coordinate 92,480,765 of CM046997.1, forward strand.
TGACAATGTACCCAGCCCGTGTAGGAAGGCCTAGCCCGTGTGGCTACTGAAATCTGCTCTAATTATCTAACTTTTGCTTCGTTTTTACTCGTTTTGCTCCCCAATGCTCTTCTAAATATAGAAACATGAATTTAAAGAATTCAAAGCATAAAATTCACCATTTTGCATTGATTAATCACTCAAAAACACATTAAGAATTAGATTAAAATATCTTACTTTTGACACTTATCATCAGACAAAATTTAAAATTTAGTTGTACTTAAAAAAGTTAAAAATTAATTCTCACTTTTTTTTTAAAAAAAAAAAATTAATCCAGTTGTTAGAATCGTAAATGTATTAGCAGAAAATAGATATGTTAAATTGAAAATTTTTTATAGAAACTACCAATAACAATAACAAATGAACCAAGATTTTAAATTTGAAAAAGTAAGAAGATTAAATTTTTAACTTTTTAAGTGCAGGGACTAGATCTTAAATTTTATACAAATACATAGTCTAACAGAACATTTTAACCTTTATTATTCTTCCTTAAATTTAAAAATAACTTAAAAAGTTTTTGTTTTTTTTTTTCCAGGATCCCAAATACAACCACTGCAAAAAAAATTATTTTATTTTCTATCTTATTTTAAAAAATGATTTTGATATTTTATTTTTTGAAAAATGAAAATCAAATGTAATGCATAGAACTAAAAGTTTGATAATGAAGATATGTATACTCGTTTTTCTAGAAATAAAATAGAATAATTTTACATTGATTCGAATTAGGATATTCGATTAAATATTTGAGAAATTGTTGAAAACAAGAATATTTTCATGTTTATATATTTAAACAAAGGTCAATTATTTTTCTCATTTATCTAAAATAAAATTTATTTATTAAAATAATAATTTTATAAATAAAATAATATATAAAACAATTTAAAGTGAAAAATAATACTATGAACAAGACTCACACAGATTCAGCCTACCTATTCCTTTCTTTAATATGCAGTTAGATAAAAAGCTAGAGCCTGAAATCCCCGAGTTAAAAACGTCGAGAATAGATGTCTTTAGGTTGAAGGACGCATGATGGAATATATAGATGAAGACAAAAAGTTGGACACCAATTACGTTAAAGGCTATGAGCCTATATTGGCTCTAGTGATTGTGGTTAAAATTTCATGTAAAAAAGAGAAAAATGATTTTGTACTTTTATTATAAAATATTATGATTTCAATATTTTTTATATTTTAAAGTTTTAATTTATTCTAAAAATTTAAAAACAAAAATTAAAACACTCTGATAGTTGGATAACTATTTCTATAATTTAGCCTCCTTTTTTTCAAATATGCTGCATGAAATTAAAATGCTGAATTCGCCGTGATGCAGAAACAGGGAGGAGCGATTCACCATCAATGTTCACCACTAGTACTATTGATTACGATTGAAGCACTTCAAATCCTTATTCAAGGGTGCTAATCTCTTTACTCTCCACCCTCCACATGGGGCACATTTGACAGATTTCCATTACTACAATCATTCTTCAATGTTGCAGAGCTTTGTACCTCTCCTACCAAGTTGTTTCAGCTTTGTTTCTTTGGCTGACTCCGCTCTGCAACATCTTAATACAACGCAACATATGCCACCGCATATGTCTCAACAGGAAACCAACTACATGACAAACGATTGTGCCTAAAATAATATTTTACAGAATTGCTAGCTCGCCTAGTAACATTCATACCTTGTCCCGAGATTGAAGTGAAAATACCCGATATTATACTACATATTCAAGTATCTACTGAACCATGGAGACTCAAGCCTAGAAAGACTCAAAAATGTCCAATGCTATGCTATTCTGACTCCGACATTATATTCAATCTTTTCCAAATTTTTTCACGTATATGGAGAGCTTAAAAGGTTCATATCCTCAGGTCAGATCCATGCTCGAAGATAGAAAAGAAGCTCCGAGCAGCATAGCTTGAAAGAATTCCATAACCCAAAACTAAACTATTCACTTGGGGTAGAATTTTTTGCGTCCAAGAACATTATTTAAAAAAGTAACTGCAACATTGCCAATGAAGAATAATTTTATATGAAACTACAAAATAGAATTAAAGTCCATTCTTTCCAGTAAACATGATCCTGATATTTCCTTTTTCCAAATAGACATAAGTAATGCGTTCATAAATTGTTGTAGAAGTAAGGGCACTCTGCTTTGCAACCCAGCTAATGGATATAAAACCACCAACAAAAGGCAGATGTTGGTCCTCAGGACAAACTAGTTAAATCCTATTAATTGCCCCATATTAGTCGACCACAAGCACTAATCACTACTCATTCATGAATCACTACATGATATTTCAGTGGAATGTTGAAACCACAAGTGTGTGCTTGTACATATACACGCATTTATACACACAAAATCTCCTCTTTAGGCATGTCATTCAAGCTCCATCCTAGAAACTATCACATAGGTCATCCATGCATTAAAAAGAGAACACTTCTATTTACAGAAAAGGCATGGAAGAGTATGCCACCAAATGAAAATAGATCAGATTGGTTCCAACCATATAAGACAGAGAGAACACGAGGTGAGAGAACATAATTCAGACATAACTTTATCCTCACTATTCCATAAGTTTCAACAAACTGTTGAGGGAAAACAAAGAATTCTTGATTCACTTATATAATGCATTTCATTATAATTACACAGAATCAAATGCAGCTTAACGGAAAAATATAGAATTCCTTGTTGAGTCACTTATTTCACTGCATTTCATTCCAATTACATTGAATGAAATGCATATTAATGACATGATAATAAAACAACAAAAAATGCTAGTGTACCACAAAAGATAGAAACATTAAAGTTAAGTAGCGCACAAGCTAATAGAAGAAATAAAAATATTATTAAGAGAAAAAGGCAATCTAAGATATTGTAACAGGCCAAAGATTGTACGGTACCTCTACTGAGCCTGAAGAAACAACTAACTGGAAGTTACATAAAATCCACAATACGAAGGTAACCTCCTCAACCTGCTTGCTTTGAGACTGCAGTGACATTCGCAGATATGTCATAAACTATTCCAGAGCTAATTACAGCTTGAATCTCTCAGACCATAATTGAAACATAATAAAATGGAAATAGCAAATTATGCATTAACTTTCACATCTCTAGGGGATGTGTCAATAGCTGAACAACTTACATTCAACAGGTATAATAAAATCAACGAAGTAAAAATAATGGAGTTGATAGATATAAGAAAGTCAACTAAAGGCTAAAAATCATAGAGTTCAAAATTAGCAATACTAAAAAAATTAACCAATCTCTTTAACTCATGGACCTAGCATCACTGCTTAACCTTGCTGAACTCAAATTACTTACAAAAGCATAAATTGAATGAAATCAGCATCCCTGCCATAACTCATTTCCTTCTATAATTCCGTTCATTTTATTTTCTGTGGCTGTGGTTAGAGGGAATAAGCATCATTTTTCTCCCCAGAAATACAAAGGCCGACTTAAGCATCCAAACAGATCAAATTGTTCATCCATGGAACAGCACAAACTCTACCGTTTGGTATAATCAGATAACGGGAAAAAAACTATATGTTCTTTTACTTTATTAGCAATAGATACCTTCCTCTGATAAGTTGTCCAGTCATAGACAGTTACTAGAGTCAATCGAATTGTAAAACTGGGTTGACAAATCAACACATGAATAATGAAATTAAAAACTTACGAAAAATAGTACAGAAGCCAACTCCTTTGACAAAAATAAATAGAGTTTAAAACACTTTTTTCCAAATGAAAAGCAAACACAAGCACAAAATAACAAATCTTGAACAAGTCCATTGGGAAGAGAGGAATCATTTGCACATCTCAACTACTAAAATTTTCTTCCCAACTCGAGAAAATAGTGTTCTACGAAACCATAAACATGAACATTATCCAAGCGGCAATTTTTTATCATGGGAACCCCTACAGCATCCCCAATAAAGTTACAAATAAGAACTCCATATGAAAATGAGAAAAATAAAAACCAATAATGTAAATAAGACGGCACCACTTTCTTTTGTACTGCAGAGGAAATCCCTCAAGGATGGACAATATAACTAACCCCATAAAGCCATTCCAGAGATACTGGATTAATAAATTACCTTTGGTGTACAATGGTTACTATCAATATCTTCGTCAATGAAAAGCAAAGAACGTCCCCTCCACACCAACCGTCTCTTGCAAACACAATGTAAATATTAAAACATGGAAAAGAGTAGGAAGAAATCCAATATTATTTTAATATTCAAAACTAGCTATAAAGGGAGAGTTTACATCATTGTTCTAATAAAAATATGTTACACAAGTTTCAGCTGAAACTGATTTCTAAAAGAAGAAAGGCTGATATGCCACACCTTGCAATACCAGCGGTGTCAGATGCATTTCTATACGAAGATCAAAGCTGGAAAACAAATTAACCTGCGGAACATCTGGTTCACATGAAGAGGCAAACACTATCTCCAACCAAATCAACAATTCCTGCTAAGAAACAGCAAGAATGATGGTCTGACAAGCAAAGGTTGCAACTTCGTTGAATGCAAGTCCCTCACCTCGATTAAGGCCATTTAACAATAATGTGAAAAACTAAAACATGAACATTAAATGGCACTGATGGATGAACTATCTCTCAGCCAAACAAACCACCAGTCCCAAATTCCCCTTGCTGCAACTCCTTTCTGCATTGCTCTTCCAAAGGATCTGGACTCTTCAACATTCTTCTCATACGCCTGAGCATGATAATAAAAGCCCTTATTTATTACTTTAACAATAAGTTGAAACAAATTTACTTAAATAATATAGCACTTGTGATATTTTTCTGGTTTCTCTCGCTCAATACCTGTCTTGAGCATGCTGAGCAGGGAAAGTGGGCATGAAAGCTTTGGTCTTGGGAAGAGGAACTTCACGAAACCACTCATGGTTTAGAGCAGCTTCAGCTGTAATACGCTGAAAGCAATATCACAAGGCTCAATTAATCACCCATAAGGTAACCAAAATATTTATGCAAGCCAAACTATTTACCTTCTCAGGGTCATAAGTTAGAAGTTTATTCAGCAAGTCAAATCCTGCATCAGAGAGAACAGGTGTTCCTGTGAATGATGTTGCTGGAAATTTCTTGCGCAATAGATTATACCTGAAAGGAAAATATCAGTAATTAATACAAACAAAAATAAATGCAGTGTCACTGAACTGTCACCAATGGAGGCCAGAAAGCCAGTCCAGAATCACCCAAAGCTGGAAGCCTGGGAAAACAGTAGGAAAAATAAGAAGACCTGAATATTACACTCAACTGAATCTAAAATCAAATTGTAAAAGATCTAATACTTACTGATGCTTGACAAAATTGACCTTGACTCCAGGCAACATAGAAAAACCAGGCCATATTGTCTCATTTGGCGTTCCAAGAGTTCTGAAAATCTGCAATCAGTAAAAAGCAACATAACTAATCCAATATCATTAAACACCATTGGAAGATTAAGTTTGAACCATTTCAGCAAGAATAGGGTCTAATGGTAATTATTAATGAAATACAAGGCCAGCTAATTCAATTTACCTTGTCAAGTTGATCAAATTCAGTTTTCCCATTGAAAAGTGGTGCTTTTGATAGTAATTCAGCCATAATACAACCCAAAGACCACATGTCAATTGCAGTGGAATATTGTCTTGCTCCCAAAAGAAGCTCAGGGGCCCTGCAAAATCAGCACTACTTGGATCACGAAAAAGCTAAAAGCTCAGATAACTAATCAGGCACACTTGAGACAAAATGGCAATGCAAAAGTAAAGCCTTAAGCCTTAAAAGTTACATCAATACATGCAAGCATAACGGCAAATGGGGTTCATTCTTTTAGCAAAAAAAAAAAGTGAAGTTCAAATCATAATTATCAGTCAACATAAACATAACAAACATTGAGGTATATGTATTCAACTTTGTATCAGATAAGCATAACAAAATTTAACCAAGCAGGGATGTTTTTACCAATAATCCACAGTTGCCAACCCAAATGCGCAATTCAGAGTTACTTTCCAAACACCCAATTGCAAACAACAAATGAAAATAAAAATATGAAAGATCAAAGATCTGTGATACATTATTTTATTAGAAAAATGAGGATTTAACTATGACAACTGACATTATGGAAAGCAATCAATGGCATACATAATGCACCACTCACCTGTACCAAAGAGTAACAACCAAATGAGTATATGGTTTTAATGGGCTTCCATATTGACGAGCCAACCCAAAATCACAAATCTTCAGTTCACCTTGGTTATTTAAAAGAAGATTAGATGTCTTCAAGTCCCGATGGAGAACCCAGTTATCATGAAGATACTTGACACCCTCCAGCAGCTGAAGCATCAGGCATTTAACTTCACTTTGGCTAAACGGTTGTTTCATCGTCTCCATCAGCCCTTTCAGATCATGTTCCATGTATTCCATCACCATAAAAATGCTATCAAGGTTACTCCCTACAACTACTTCTTTAACATCTACAATTGATGGATGATGAAATGAAAGAAGAATATTTATTTCCCTAAGAGAGGTCAAAGGAAAACCTTCTCTTTCTTTCTCCATCTTTACCTTCTTCAACGCCACAATTTCCCCAGTTTTCTTGTCCTTAGCTCTATATACAACACCATAAGTACCTTCATCTATCTTGTTTAGCCTCTCAAATTCGTCAACATTTCTGCATCCCTGAAGCATGTTTACACTTCTTAAAGGAGGAGCTGAAGGTTCAGGTGTCCCACGTGAATTATTCTCATTCTCAGATTCTGTATCAGACTGGCTAAGACTGCCGTCATTTCTATCACGTTTAATGTCAATCACCATCAAGTCATCATTCTCTGGATCATTACCAGGGTAATCATCCCCACTTCCGGACTTGGAACGGGCACCTTGTTCATCAGATTCAGATGATCTGGCTCTAATTCCCTCAGAGCCCTCCCTCTTCAGTTCCCCAAGCTCTGGAGTAGCTGACTTATTCCGTAATCTGTCGTGAGATAATTCTAAAAGGGGCAACTTTTTTCTCCTTTTAGGGATTTCCTCATCTTCTAAAATTTCACCCTCGTCACCTGGAGAGTTATCACCGGCTGCCCATCTAGAGGAAGATATATGTCGAGCCGGTACATAATCCTCATCTTCTAGATGCCTAGCATCCTGAAAATTAACATGCTCCTTTGGTGGTGAAAAATCCAAATCCTCTGGAGACTGCAGTGCAGAGTATCCAACAGGTCCATCAGCTACAACTGGTGAAGGAGAATGTGGTTTCTGGCTTTTATTTTCTATAACAAAAGATGTCTGTACAGCCTTACCAGATATGCTGTTAGGTGACTTGTGGTAAGCTTTTGGCCGTGGTGGTGGATGATGAACGACCGTAACTACAGGTGAATTCTTACTTTTGGACATACTTACATCCTTGTCACTTCTATCCCACACAACAGGTGAAAACTTCCTCTTCCTCCCCACAGGAGATAAAGCCCCATTCTCCATTACCTTATCAACCTCACTATCTTTAACCACCGACTCAGACTCAATGGCATCCTCTGATCCACTCTCACTAGACAGCTCACCAGGCTCCTTGTCTACCACCCTAAGAGAGAATTCACGTCGCCTGAGGCCATGACTACCACCACCACTACTATTACCACCAGAATCACTTCTACTCGAAGAGGAACGATACCCACCATTTATCACGTCCCTCTCCTTAATATCTTTCTGTCTAGCCCTAGCTCTATATCTAGCTTCCCATAATCGAGCCCTTGCAACATCAAGGCCACCATTCCTAGATAACTCATACTCCCTAGAATTAGGAAATTCCTGCCTTGTCATCTCAAAATCAGAGTCTCTGTCTCTAAACTCGGAATCACTATATCCCCCATGTCTCCCAGCAGCCATGTAGAAATTTCAAAAACACCTAATTCCCAATTCAATAAATTCCCGCTATTTTGTTTACTTATAAACCCTAGACCCTTGAGGTAACCACGTTAATAACCAATACGAAATTAACCAATAAAATAAAAGCAGTAAAGCAAACTTAAATAACCAAACAAAAAAGTATCAGATTCTCGATTTCGCGGTATGTAGCTCGAAAATTTTAGGGGGAAATAATTGTAGAAATTAAAGCAAAAGATGAAGAGAATAAACCCTAGAAATATTGGTGAAAAATCGAGCGATGCACGGATTTCTTTTCGATCTCTCGACGCAATTAAGAGAATTAAGAGTGGCTAGGGCTTACCGATAGAGACGAAAAATAAAATTAGTAACAGGAATTGAGAGATAAAGTCGACGATCCCAGTTGCGAGATATACAAAAAAAAAAAAAAGAAATAGAGAGCCTTAGAAAATAGAAACCGTGAGATACCGAGAAGAGAGCGAAGGCTTGAGCCTTTACGGAACCAAACGGTGTGTTTTATTCTTTTTAAAATAATTAATTGGGTTCCATATGCATTGAACCCTGCCTTAAAACATCACCTTCGAGAAGGAATAACTTATTTGAAGATAGAAAACCAAAAAAAGGTTCATTTTTTGTTATCCAAGTGTGCTCCTTTTTTAGTTATCAAACTATACCAACTTTTCATTTTTTTCTCCATTTTTTTTTTCATCATTCGTTGTTAATTTTTTAATAAAAATAATTAATTTTTTAATTGATATAATAATATATTTAAATTCATCTTTTTATATTTATAAATTTTATCAATTTAGCTTATAAACATATCAAATAATAAACATAAAAACCAAATTAAAAAAAAAAATCGACTTTCCCCAAAGCTCAACCATAAAAATTCAAGAATCTCTATCATTTTTTACTCTAAAATGCTGCTTTTCTTTAGAGAGGCTGTAAGCTTGGAATTCAGGTACTTTAACATTTGTATTTATTTATTTTAGCTTATCTATAATTGTTATCTCAAAGATTCTGTTAGAAAAAACATTGCCTTTCTTTGGAGAAGTTGTAACCTTTATTTGTGTTTTTAAGGCTAAATTTATGGTTTTTTTTGTTACTTATGTATGTTTTTATATATGAGTGTTGTTTGGTTATTGTAACTTCGCTTTTTTATTTGTATATTATAAAATAAAATAAAAAATACTTAAATGGTATACCAAACTATTAGAAACCAAGTAAGATTTTCAAGAAGAAACTAACTAGAGAAACTAAAGAAAGAAGAAATTGTAATCTGAAAATAACTTCTGTTTTGATTTCATAAAACTTGCCTAATCACATACTCATTTGTAATTCCTTTTATAGACCTTCCTCAACTACTCTTAACAGCTTAACAACATTTAACTGTATCAACAGCTTATTAACAGACTAACAACCTAGCTAACTGATCATTTACATTCATCCAACTCTCCAACGAGTAAGACCCGGAGAAATGTTCTAAACCGTGAAAAAAACGTCACTGATAACGGCTTCGTGAAAACATCCGTAACTTGGTCACAAGCTGGAACCTCACTAACAAAAATAGACCCATCTGTTACTTTCTCGCGGACAAAAAATAAGTTCAGCTCAACATGTTTGAACTTGGAATGTAGCACAGGATTAGCCGCAACAGCGACTGCACCTAAGCTATCACACCAAATAGTAGGAATATCATCGGACTTGAGATGTACTTCCTGAAGAAGTGAAAGCAGCCATGTAACTTCACTGGTGGCGGTGGCAAGACTCCTGTATTCTGCCTCGACCGTAGAACAGGAAACCACTTGCTGCTTTTTAGATTCCCAAGAAATAGGAGCAGACCCAAAATAAACACAAAATCCTGAAGTGGACCGGCGATCATCGAAGTCCAACCCCCAGTTTGCGTCCGCATACACACTCAGGGATAATTGATCAGTCGACCGAAAAACTACCCCAAAATCAATGGTACCACATAGATACCGAAGAATTCGTTTCAAAGCAGTCATGTGCATATTGGTAGGTTTGTGCATAAATTGACAGATCCTGATTACAGCGTATGCTATATTAGGACGAGTAAGGACAACATATTGCAGTGCTCCCGCAAGACTCCGATATTCAGTTGGATCCGCTAAACACTCACCATCGTCTTTAGACATGGTCGAAGAGCTAACCATCAGAGTGTTGACACTCTTTACCGTTGCCATAGACGCGCGAGCAAGTATATCACGAATATATTTTGCCTGACAAATATGTAAACTTCCAGTGGAAGACCGGGTAACTTCGATCCCAAGGAAAAAATGGATATCACCCATATCCTTTAGTGAGAATTCTTCATTCAGTAACCAAACAAACTAATCAATAGTAGTAGATAAGCTGCTAGTGATAATGATGTCATCAACATAAACTAAGACATAAAGTATGGACTCAGACCGGACCCGAACAAACAGCGAAGCATTAGACCGTGAAACAACAAACTCAATAGACACAAGAAAACATTTCAGCTTATCAAACCAAGCGCGAGGGGCCTGGCGAAGGCCATAAAGCGCTTTCTTCAGACGGCACACTAGCTGCTTGCCAGTCAAGTCATTTTTGACATATTCTGGAGGTTGGTGCATAAACACCTCAGTGTCCAGATCTCCATTCAAAAAGACATTATTCGCATCTACCTGACGTAAAGGCCACCCTCTAAAGACAGCAACGGACAGAATAACACGAATAGTTGCAGGTTTAACAATTGGACTAAATGTTTCCTTGAAGTCACATCCAGGGACTTGAGAGCACCCTTTAGCTACCAGTCTGGCCTTTCGTCTGGCAATAGTACCGTCAGGATTCCGCTTAATCTTGAAAAGCCATTTGCACCCAATGACCTTGCGACCTGGAGGGAGAGGAACCAAGTCCTAAGTAGAATTCCGAATAAGAGCATCATACTCTGCTTGGGCAGCAGCTCGCTACTCAGCAGTGGAAAAAGATTCCTCAATTGTGGATGGTTTCATAGCTTCGACTGACAAAGCTTGGGGTTTAAAAATACCTGCTTAGCTCTAGTCACCATCGGATGAGTATTGGTGCCATTCAGGACGTTGCGTGAACCACGATACACCGAGGGAAAACTGTCCAAACATCTAGCAGACTCAATAGGACCATCACTAGGAACATTAGGCTCAACAAAAACATTAGGCAGAGAAGGAGACTCGGAAACATTACTAGAACCAGCTGGAGATGACTCGGATGAAGACGGTAGAACCAGTGGATCAGTAACAGATACCACGGGTTGAAAACTCCTGTTTTCAATTCAATTTAGTCTATTTTTTAGTTACTTTACTATTTTATTATTAAATGGATTAATTTGACATTATTATCATTATTTTAATATTATCACTATTATTATTTTATTACTGTTATTATTATATATTATTACTTATTATTATTTTTTATATATTTATTACCATTTATTTATTTATTTATTATTAATAGTAACATATTGTTATTTTTATTATTTTATTATTATTCTTATTATTATCCTGGTACTATATTAACAAGTTTTGTACTGTTATTACTACTATTATTATTATATTTTCATTCTATTTATTTATTTACCGAAAAACCTTATATACCTTTATTTTATTTTATCATTTATTTATATCTTCTTATACAATATTATTTTTTCCCTCTTTATATTATTATTAATATCATCATTATTATTAATATTATTGTTTTTAAGTTTTTTTTTGCCATGCTTATTTATTTCTTTGTTTAATAGTAGTTCTTTTTCATTTCAAGTTTTAGTTTTTTCTGCTTATTTTTATTTTTATTTCTATTTTTGGTTGATTTATTTTATTTTATATTATTTTTCTTCTTTGTATTGTTATTTACATTAACGCATTTATATTTTATTATGCATGTAAATACCTTAATTTATTTTTCATTTTATCACAAAAATCATGTTACATTTTACCCGATACATTTAAAGTTATGTTTTTTTTTAAATAAGCATTATTTCGTATTTCAAGATTCGATAAAGTCTTACCCTAACTTACGGGGTTTCGATTTTCTTGTTAAATCCGAATAAATGAATACTTTTAAAAAAATGTGAATTTTAAATAATCTCAAGAATTAAAAAGAACTTGTATTCTAACTTACGGAATATGATTTCTTTCTAAAAACCGGGATAATTGAATGTCTATTTCAAAGATTAAAACTTTTCGGTGTTATTTCTCGTTTTCGGGGATTTAAGGTATTGTGTCCTAACTTACGGGACGTGATCTTTTTCCTCGATTAGTGTGAAATACATTATCTCCTAAAAAAAATTTCGATTAAATAATATTTTAACAAAGGATCGTATTTTTAAAATTTCTTTAAATTTTTAATTTTCAACACTAAGACACTAATTAATCAATTAGGTACCAATTTTGGGCGTTATGAGGGTGTTAATCCTTCCTCGTGCATAACTGACTCCCGCACTAATTTTTCTGAATTTCGTAGACCAAAATTATTTTTAATAAATCAAATCGTTTATTAAAAATAACCATTTTTCGAGGTGACCTGATCACACCTCATCAAAAAAGGATTGGTGGCGACTCCAATTTTCGTTTTAAAAAGTCGATTCCTCTTTTTCAAAGAAATGGTTTCGATAGTTGCGATCACCCACAACATGAACGTCGACCCCCGTAGAAATATACCCGTAGGACTACACCATCAAACCATCAATTTTAAGGGTTTCTTGTAATTTAAATATTACAAAGTTTATACTTTTTTATTCTAATAAAATATAAATCAAGAAAAAGACAATTTTTGCATTTACTTAATTAGATTAATTGCAACATTAAAACTTGGAACAAACTTTGTAATATAAATTAAACACATTACAACATTAAAACTTGAAACAAACTTTGTAATATAAGTTAGGTACATTGGATTGCATAAGCTTATTTCCTACCCGATTGTGACGATTGTCCAATATGTCAGTTTCGCTGCGGGCATTTACGCCGATTATGACAAGCTAATTTGCAATCCACAATGGTTACCATCGAATTTCTCCCTAATGTCCATTTCATTATGGATTTTGGATGATTGCAGACTACCTTCTGGATTTCTACACAACCCTTTGTCTAGGACAAGTTCGAAAGTCGTCGGGGGCACCTCTCACGTAGACAGGTCAGACAGATGGGGAACTCGTTCTCTCAGACATGCAATGTGCGCTCAAGGGTGTATACATCATCGATAAATTGTTCAACATCGAGTGAGATTTAGCACATGCTGCCACGACATGTGCACATGGATAATGAAGTGTTTGGAACCTCTTGCAATCGCACCGTCTGTTTCGGAGATCAACTCCATAGGACCTAGGTGGTATACCGGGTCGATGACCGATGGTCTCCGTAACTCGAAACATTTCAAGACGTCATGAATATACTTTTACATTCATCGACCTCGCCATCTGATAGTTTGCAACCATTGCATCCCTGACATCTTCGACAAACACATGTCCCGCCTCCATCTGGTTGACTTGTTGCTGACCTATTATTGGCATCAAGGTAGCCAACCTATAGAATGTAGTCGAGAAGACAAATGAAATTGAAAGAGGTCGGGTTTTCAACAACACAGAGTTGATCCCCTCCGCCAAGTTTGTGGTCATATGACCATAGCGAAAGCCCTTGTTGAAACTTTGAGCCCATTGCCACAGCTCCATGGTAACTACTGTCGGAAAGATGTGTTCGTTTTACCCTCCATGTCACTCTCAAGTTAAGTCATTCTTTGGCAGAAAATGTGTGGCTCTAGCTCGTGCGCTGTGTATATATTAAGAAAAGATAAGTTACAGTATTGCCCTAAAATATTAAAACTTATATTGAAAAGATAATGTTATCATTTACCCATTCTCACAACTTGTCTCCACCAGTCTGCATTCTTATAATCTCGACAGAAGTTAGTCGCAATGTGTCGGATGCAGTAAATGGATCTCTATTGCACATCGAAACACCTAATGGTGGAAATTAATCTTTTCCCTCTATCGGAAATGATGCAAATATTATCGTTGCTAATAACATACCTCTGCATATTCGTAAGGAAGAATTCCCACGATTCTATGTTCTCCTTATCTACAATAGCAAATGTTATCTAGAGCATGTTCTTGTTCCTGTCTTGAGCAACCACAAGAAGTAGGATTTGTGTATATTTTTCGTATTGTCAGGTCCCGTCTACTTGTACAAACGCTTGCAGTGGAAAAATACGCGCACACATGAATTAAACGTCCAGAATATCATATGAACAATTCTTTTTATCGGTTGCAGTTTGTAACACCTCTTACCCGTACCAGAGACCGAGATAAGGTACGAGACGTTCCAGACAAACATACGAACCTCTGACTAAAATACGAGCGATAAAATTTCATTTCAAACCAACTCCATCACTTTGTCACTTATATGGGCTTACGAGGCCCGAAACATACATTTGAAGTGGTCCGGGACTGAACCAAGAACATACAAAAACCTTAAGAAAATTTTTTAAATTTGGCTTCAGACGTCCGTATGGAGGCACACCGCACGCTCGTGTGCTTGGGACACCCCGTGTCCCTAGCCCATGTGGACTTTTAAAATTTATTTTTTTTCCAGTTCAAGGTGCAGTGGTTTTCATACAGTCTAGACACATGCCCGTGTCCTTGGCCTGTGTCCCTCACACGGCCTAGACACGCCCGTGTTCAAAAACCTGGACATTCTGTTTATGATGTCATCATTCATTTAGGGGCACACGGCCAAAGCACACGCCCGTGTGTTAGGCCGTGTACTCCACACGGTTGAGACACACGGCCGTGTCTCCAACTCGTGTGGTTACTACAGAACATGCAACATGAAAATTGTGGAATGCAGGGGACACACGGCTGAATAACACGCCGGTGTAGGCTGCTCGTGTGTCACACACGGTCTAGACACCTACTCGTGTGTCTATCTATGTGGACCATTTGGAGGCTACTTTTCAAACCATTGGTCATCCGAGATCTTTCTTACACTCCAACATGTATATCTTCCTACCATCTAGCACAAACCATAAGCACATACACAATTCGGAATGTATTCAAGAGAATAACTATAAGAAGACATCTCAATTAATTATATGGACCAAATCACTTGGCCATATACAAAATAATCATACCAAAAAGGGGAACTATTATTTTGGACTAGCCACATGACACAAATACATAATAACATTCACCTATACATGCCATGACTCAAAATAATCAAATGTATTATACTCAAGGTTTGGTTGATAGTGTGACCCGAGCTCCGACATTCCATTTCCTTTGAACTAGTTTGACAAATCTAAAAGGAATGGAAAAAGGAAAGGGTAAGCTACAAAGCTCGGTAAGTACACACACAAATAAAGTAAATCTCAATTAGGCCTTAGGATATTATTTACATCTTTGTTACTATTTCATACCTTTCATCAAAACATATGATCTAAATTTTCAAGCATAATACACAAAAACATGCATTGCCATTAATCATTATAGTCATAAGAGTACACAAGTTTAAACACATACCTTTGCTTCCTTGCATACATATATACTTTACTTAACTTACATTCAAACTTCGTATACATTACCCGTTGAACATTTGGATTAATGGATAGGATACTCGGATACGAATGCACCGAAGTGCCATAACTATAACATAGCACGCATCTCAACGGGGCTACATACGAGCACCCGTACCTAGCATGCATCACATACCCACGCTTCTCAACAGGGATACATAAGCTCCCGGACCTAGTATGCATCATGTCACCAAATGAGTTCATACATACATAGCTATCCTAGTGACATGTCACTTGTATCCTTACCTATTCCTAAGTTCAAACGGGATTCTCAAACTTTCGTCTCTTTGTCGAGCATTCTCAGAATGTTGGCCTCATAACATATGACATTATCATATACAAATGCTAACATGGCAACACTTGTAACATAAGCATAAAACATCAAAATATATTATAACAACCAAGTAACCAAATGACATATCAATTAACTAAATGTCGTTTAAACATTTAAAACATCAATTAAGGTATTTATTTGTACATGTACTTACCTCGGTACAAAATATTCGAAATAGTGCCCAAGCCTCGTACACTTTATTCTTGCTTTTATCAAGGTTCGGTTCTCGTTTTTCTTGATCTATAATAGCAAATTTAGCTCATTAACTTCATACCTTACCCAAATCGACCCCAAATTCATGCTTTGATAAAATTACCATTTTACCCTTAAACTTTCACTTATTTACAATTTAGTCTCTAGGCTCGTATGATGAAATGCAAGTGATTTCTTGGTTACCCAAGCCTAGTCGAATACTTCTTGTACTTATAGCAGCCCATATTTTTCCTTTATTTCACACTTTCTACTCATTTTCATAACCTATACAAATAAGTCCTTTTTAGGGTTTCCATGCAAAATCACTTAACAATAGTTGTTCCCCATATTTTAAACTATCATATTCCTTCATAATCCATCAAAATACACCCAACTCATGCATGGGTAATTTTTTAAAACATGAACTCTAGCATGAAATATGGGTAGAAATGAAGAGAGCAAGCTACCGAGATTCCAAAAATACGAAAAACATTAAAAATGAGGCTTGGATTGACTTACTTGGAACTTGGAAAAGATGAACAAACCCTAGTTATGGTCTTTTAAATTTTCGGCAGCAAGGGGAAGAAGATGAGCTGATTTTTGGCTCTTTTTCCCTTTTTAATTCATTTAATATCCAAATAACCAAAATACCCTTGCTCACTAAACTTACAAAAATTTTCATAGATGTCCATAATTGTCCAAAATTTTAGAAATTGGGCAAATTGCTCTTTAAGACCTTATAATTCATATTCCAAAACAATTTCACACAAATTATACCTAAAACCCAAGTTTTGCATCTTATTCAATTTAGTCCTTATTTTCTAATTGGACACTTTATTCTCAAAATTTCCTCATGAAACTTTACCACATGCATATTCTTATACTTTAAATCTCATAATAATCATAATCTAAATATTTTAACGTTGGATTTATGGTCTCGAAACCATTATTCCGACTAGGCCATATTTCGATATGTTACATAGTTGGTCATCTGGACAGTAATAAGGTTGTGTCTATAACTCAATGACAGTCCCCGGTATGTACTCTCGCATAGCGACTATCCATCCTTGTAGCTCATTGTATAACACATCAAAATCCCTGTACAATTGCTCAATTGCCATCTGTTTAGCTATCCACACCTTTCAGTACGATACTAGATACTAGAATCGTGCCTATATTTCGGCAATCAGTATCGAAACTTTAATAGTCGGCATGTCCTTCACTATTAGCATGATACACGTACAGATAGTTTTAGAATCAAGTTTTCGATGATCTTTTTTCATACGTGTTAACGTGTACGTGTGTGGCCCAACAAATTTTTGTATCTCTTACATCTATGACTTTTGAATAAATGCGGCTTGTACCCGCTAATTGCAACTTTTTATCGACTTCTAACACCCCCTAATATATAATGTTGGTTTAGACATTGCGACTTTGTAGTCCACTAATATATTCATGTTATACTACTTAATAGCAAATACGAAATCTTTCTTACTTTCGAATCTCAGGCCCATGAACAACTCTTCAAGACCAGAATCTACGGTCAGTCGATAAGCAGGTAGTATTTTAGGGTACTCCGGGAACTCGACTACGTGCATCGCATCAGGGTTTATGAGTGACATGTGTGCCTCAAGATTATTATGTATCATAATACGTCGAATCTGATCCCCAACTGAAGAGGCGTTAATGTTTCTATTGTCATTCACGTCCTCATCGTCAATATCATCATTGACATCGTCTATATCGGGATCACTATCACTATTGACCTCGTAATCATAAGGACCACTACTATCGTATCCATTATCACCAACCACATCAATATCGAGTGTAACATTAAGATCGATATCGATCCCGCGTATAGTCGATTGACTATCAATGTACAATATTGGAGCCACCATACACGGTTCTTGAACTCCATGTTCTTCACCCAATGCAGTGAGATCTTCAGTTGGTTCCACACCAACTAACTCAGCAAATAACTAAACTGATGCATTTTGGTCACTCCGATTCCCACAATAAAGAGTGATCATTGTCTTCACGTCTTTATTGTCTACAAGTTCTATTTCAGTGAATTTGATGGGATCTGTTGAAACTAGGAACTTGTAAAAAAGTTTCGAGGTCCTTATCTCACAATGTCTAACAATTTTTGCTCTAATCATTTCCTTTATATCATCGAATGAGACATTTTTATTAAATCTCATTGTTATTTTTTGACGACATTCAAATATACATCCAACGATTGTTGTCAAGATCATTCCATCAAAATAAACGCATATGAAAAATTGATTGTAACACCCCTAACCCATATCCGTAGCCGAAACAGGGTTACAGAGTATTACCAAAGTTTACATATCAAATACTATTAATTCATGTCATTTACTATTCATATTCGAAACCAATAATGTTTAATCATATTGTCCCTTAAATGGACCATCGATGCCCATTTTATGCGTTAGAAACAAATCAAGACTATGTCAGAAACTCAAAGAATTTTTCACGAAATTCTAAAACTTTTCATATATACAGGGGTCACACGCCCGTGTGGGTAGCCCGTGTGACTCACACAGTTAAATGACACGTCCGTGTCCTAGGCCATGTGGGCATTCGATGTAAGGCACACGGCCATATCCCAGCCTGTGTTCCTACCTGTGTAACTCTCTAACTTGGGTTACACAGCCAGTCACACATTCGTGTGCTAGGCCGTGTGGACAATTTAATTTTTGAAAATTAGGTGCAGGATTCACACGGCCAAGACACAAGCCCGTGTGTTTCACATGGCTGAGACACACGCATGTGCCTCTGCCCGTGTGACCAATTCTAAGCATTTTGATTCTTAACTTTTAAGATACAGGGGACACACGACCAAACCACACGCTTGTGCGCATTGTAACGCCCCAAAAATCCCGAAACCCAAAAATCCTGAAATCTAAAAATCCCAAAATCCCAAATTTTCTTTATTTTCGATTTTGATGAAAATTGTGTTTAATATTCTTATCCAAGTGATAATTTTAGTAGGTCTTAGCTAAGGTTGAGTTCGAATTAAGGGGTAGAAGAAATTATAATTTAATTATTAAAAGAATCAGGGTTGGCTAGTAGTTGGGCTTTTGAATAAATGAAGAAACAATTAGACACAAAAAGAGTCTGTGGTGGAGTGGCTAAGTGATGCCACATAAGGTGTAGTGAGGTGGCGTTAGTAGCTAGCAAGGAGGTCCAAGGTTCAAATCCTAGCTTAGTATTTTTAGAGTTTAATTTTGGCCTTCTAGAAGGATGGAAGTGGCGTGAAGATGGACTCTAATGGGAGTGTTCAGGAGAGAAAATTAAGGAAAAGATCAATGGGTTATCAGGGAGAAAAACGAGGAGATGAGAAGGGAAAAGTGATGGAGCCAAATTGGATATTGGGCACGGAAAATCCGGCTATAAGGGCTATAAATAGGGGCCGAATACAAGGTTGTCAGGCTACTTCTGAAATTCTTCTTCACCTTGTTGCTAGAAACCCCTTTCTCCAAAAAGCCGAAAACCCTTTTATTTTTTTTCTTTCTTTTCTTTCTGCCGATTTCTATTCTCCTCTATACAATCTTCTTTGCCGATTTCTTCTTCTACTCTTCTTCTTTAATCTGTACCAAATAAACCTTATTCACCATACTTTGTTTGAAAAGCCAAAAAATCGAATCTTCTAAGGGCCGAATACTTTTTGACCGAATCTAGTGTAAGTGTTGCTCTTCCAATCGATTTTCTTTGTTTAGTATAGATTATTGTCCCTCACTCTTTCTAATCAACTTTTGGTATGGAATTAGTATTGGATCTTGGTTTTTAGCTCTCTACTGAATTGCTCCTTAAGGTGTTGCGGTTTTGGTAAGTAATCTTCTCCCATTGGCTAAGGTGGTCGAATGGTCATAGTTATGGTAAGGAGACTTGTGTTGGATACGAGTCACCTATTATTCGGGTTTTAATAGTTAAGATTTGTGTAGGTCTAGGAAATACGTGATCAAGGAAAAAATGATTAAGGATTGGGCTCAAGGTAAGGTTAAGGTGAGGTTTCGGTTTTTGAGTAAATAAGTATTAAGCATGCGATTAATTGAAGGGTGATATCGATTGTAGGTTTGGGCTAAGGAGATCGCATTACGCTTGCTTACCAGGTGTGTACATACACTGCACACACACAATGATCTGGCGAAAGCTGAAAAGCTGAAAAGCCGAAAAGTCGAAATGTCGAAAAGCCAAAAAGCCGAAAGTTTGGCTACGGTAGTCTTGCGAGTGCGCAAAAACTCGTAAGGGTAAACCGATAAGTTGCTTGAGGCCCACGGGCAATTCCGTAAACTTGGGTTGTGATCTGGCCAAATGGGCAGGAATGAGCTAAATGGGCCCGATGGGCTGTTGGGCTCATAATAGGCAAAAATTGATAATTGACACTATGTGATAGAAAGTTTATATGTGAGCATGAATATGAATGTGACTGGGCCTAACGGGCCTTATAAATGTGATTTGGGCCTAATGAGCCATATGCAGGTGATTTGGGCCTAATGGGCCATATGAATATGATTGGGCTTAATAGGCCAGATACAGGTATGTGAAATTGTTTGGGCTTTGTAAGGGGTTTTGGGCCTAGTATATGATATCCACATAAGACTTAATTAATATATTGTGACTGTGGACAAGTAAAAGGGTTAAGGTGTGGCAACGGGTATATGCATGTCTACGATTAAATCTAGGGAGAGCTTGGTACTTAAGTGGTCTTAATGACCCACCTCCTCTTCTTTGGAATCCTACTTGGTGCATAGTATTCATTCATCTTAGCTCACGGGACTTGTTAACGGGCCAAGATAAGTGAAAATCGTAATTAAGGGAAATTTTTTGAAATGCCCCTAAGGGCGAAAATGACCAAAATACCCCTAGGTGTTGAATATAAGTTTTGTGGATGCGACATGCATACATATGATATTCTGCTTAGGTTGCATATGGGTTGGGAATTATGGAACTGAGGAAGTATATGAGGATCGTATGGTTGCTTGACAATCGTGGATCCACCGACGGCTTTTAAAGCCCAATATGTAAATGAAAGTAGTTTCGCAACCGGGCTACCATGGTGTGTGGGTTGGGTGGGTCGATATTTATATCCCCCCACATGGTGTGACGGGGGACAGAGCCGGTATGTAGCGGATGGATAATTGGATGAGATTGCATTGCATGAATGATGAACGATGAATGATGTTTTTTTTTAATGCTTATTTTCTTCGAAGGTTGTACACACTAAGTTTGCGAAAACTCACCCCCACTTTTATTTTATTTTCAGGTGATGCTCAGTAGAAGGTTCAATGTTTGGAGGGACTCTGGGTGGCCAGCTAGCAAGATAATTTGGACTTGTTTTTTTTCAAGCATATAACTTTTTATTTAATTATGTATGTTTCAGATCATATTGTAATAAGGTTTTCATTATGTTATTATTACTTGAATTATTATTATTATTATTTTCATTGTAATTTACAAGAAGTTGAACATGGGTTTCCTAAATTATAGTATGTTTTCTACATTTTCGCAATTAAATTTTTAAATGAAAATTTTTCTTAAATCAAATGTTTCAAACAAGGTTTTCGCAACTGAAATGTGTGTTTTTTTTAAGTTAATTAAGGTTTCTTTTATTTTAAGAAGGGTTTTCAATGAAAACACAATTTTCGCTAAAACACTTTAATGTGACACACCAGATTCAGCCATAACGTCTGGGCTGGGTTTGGGGTGTTACACGCATGGTCGTGTGTCACACACAGCTGAGACACACACCTGTGTCTCTGCCCATGTGGTCAAAATAGAGTTATTTTCAAGCCTTATTTCTCACCTAACTTGAAATCAACATATCCAACCAGTTATTGTACCATTACAAGTCACAATAGAACATTTAATTCAAGCCAATTTTAAGTTCAATACATGTCATAACATCCCATTTAACCAAATATTTGATCTTACCTAATTGATCATATAAACATATAAGTATACTTTACCTATTCATACAACCATTAATATATTTATGTATCTTTCATCATTCAACGATTCAATACACACATCAAGCATGATAAGGCCTTATATATCAACTTCAAAATATGATTAACACTAGCCATTCCAATGGCTAGTTATAACCAAAACATTTTATCACTATGTCTACTTAGCTTATACATGACATTATACCAATACCAAAATTTTCTTGTTTTATATACCGAGAAATCCAAGGGATAGTGTGATGTGTCTTCGACCAAGTTCCAACTTCACAAGCTTTTGAGCACTATAAAACAAATGAAGTAAAACAGAGTAAACATATTATGCTTAGTAAGTTCGTATAACAAGAATTTAACTTTCCAATCATATTCATTTAAAGTAAGCATACAAGGATGCATCCAAAACATTGTGGACATTTGCCTAGACACATGCTCTTATCAAACAAATTAGTCATGAAATTTACATGAATATCAAGAAAACAAAGATGAGCTCATCATACAACCATTTCCAAGTATTTCAGGGATATTTAAGACATAATTCATTTAATTATCATATTTTCTCACATCAGGAGTTTTGTCCATTAAATCTTTGAAATATCGATGGATGCTCGGGCAGTACACACAAGATGTACTTATCACTGGTCTATTAATTCATATACAGAAGTGATCATTAGAGCACATAATCGGGAAACACACTCTCGAGCCTTATAATGGGAAGCTCACAAAGAGCCATATCGAGAAGCTCATAAAGAGCCTATTGGGAAGCTTATCCGGGCTATATAATGAGAAGCTCATAAGAGCCATAATTAGGAAGTTCACAAAGAACCAGATCGGGAAGCTCACAAAGAGCCATATAACGGGAGCTCCGGATAGCCATACATCGGGAAGTTTAAGCGAACACTATCGGGAAGCTCACAAAGAGTCAATTTAACAGGAAACTCACGAAGAGCCTATAATCGGGATGCTCATAAGAGCTAAGGTGTGTCTATAACAAATGTAGGATCACAACCTATCGGGACACTCCAAAGAGCTATAACGGAAAGCTCGCAAGATCCATATAACGTGAAGCTCAAGAGGGCTAATAACAGGACGCTCTTTCGAGCAATGGTGTTTCTGCATCATATGCAATACTACAACCAATACGGGAAACTTACATCCATCGATTTTCATTTGTCTAAACGGAACTTAACATTTGCTTGGCATTATTGAATATTCAATCAATTTCATATACATGACAATAATATAATTCACATATACAACATTTAATTTAAACATATAAATGTACATAATTTAGTTACACGAACTTACCTCGATACTTGTTTGTATATGAGAATCTACTAATATGAAACTTTTTCTTTCCCTCGATCTAACTCCTTATTTGGTATTTTCGGATCTATATAAATGAGTTTAATCATCAATTTATTTTATTTCACATTCAAATCAATCCAATTCATATCTTAGGCAAAAGTATAGAAAGTATCATTTTGTCCCTATACTTTTCATTAATTCCAATTTTGTCTCTAGGCTCGGAAAATGATATTGCAATTTAATCCTTAATCCAAACCTAATCGAATTTTTCATATAACATTAATAGTCCATATAATTCACAAAAATAGAAAATTTTCCATTAATTTTACATCTTTACAATTTAATCCCTAAATTACAATTTCATAAAAATTCACTTTATAAAAGTTGTTTATCTATCAACAGCCTTTCAATTTCTATCATAAATTTCAAAATTTCAGTATATACATCCATGGAAAAATTTTAATACCTTGATAACTTTGCAAATTGATCCCCAAAATAGATAGATTAGGTTGTTACGATCTTGGAAATATAAAAATTACTAAAAACGGGACATGATTACTTACCCAATTAGGCTTGCTTGATTTTCTTTCTCTTTCCTAGGGTTTCCATAGAATTTGGGGAAGAAGATGATGAAATAAGATGATATTAGGCTATTATCATCTTTATTTATTTCCAATTCCGATTTGATTCTTTTCTTTTCTTTAATTTTCATGGATGAATCATCATAAATATCTACTAACTTTTCTTAATGGTCTAATTACCATATAAGGATCTCAAATTTTGAATTCCATAGCTATTTGATACTTATAGTTACTAGAACTCAACTTTTGCATTTTATGCAATTTGGTCATTTCCATAATTAAACTTGTAATCGATAAAAAAATTTTATCAAAAATTTCATACGTCTTTCCTATCATAATGCAGACCATGCAATATTATTAAAACAATTTTTTTCTAACTCAGATTTGTGGTCCCGAAACCATTGTTCCGATTTCACTGAAAACAGACTATTACACTGATTATCCATCTTTAATACTCAATCTATTAAAAAATAAACAAAAATTCTCAAAACAATTTCGAACAACAAAAAAATATTTACATAAAAAATTTAATGAATAAAAAGAGACCAAAATTATATCAATATGCAATTTTTTTCATTTATAAGCTCAGACTTTTTCAGTTCTCATTTTGTACATAAACAACATTTATCCTTACATTTAACCACTTAAATTCATTTCTACGTTTTCTTCCATCTTCGATCCTATATCTTCCTCTAGGAAATTCTCTATATTAAATTTTGAATTCTCTTCAAATTCATCTTCTACAATTCAATTTGGAAATTCCTCAGGATCTTCTTCCTCTTCAATCTTTATAACAGGTATTGAATTTAGAAATTCTCTTGGTAATATCCTAACAACTAATTTATCTATCCATGGTATGTCAAACACATTTTGCTTTCCAGTCAACTTTCTTAAACCTACACTTTGTCTCGTTATTTTCCTTGCTCCATAAGAGATTATAAACTTCACGAAGTATATAACTAGATTTCAATAAGTTCGTGGTACCAATATCTTCCAAAGTTGGTCTAAAATAATTTGATACTCCCGTTCTATTAATGTCCCTCTGAGGGTTAAGTATTGTACTTATTCTTTCTAATCAGTTCATAACACTTCCATAACACTTCTTGCATCTTTTGATTTACGGTAATAAGGTGTTGAACGATGTCTTCTTCTGGTTTCATTATATAATCTTACAATTCTCTCATCATCTTATCAACTTTCTCCCTTTGTGCTGAAGTTATTATTTCATCGGGCAATATCAAATTTATTACGATTTCTAACAATATCTATGACAAAAAATATTTTTATTTTGGTTTTCAGTATTTATCTATTTTCTGTTGTTATCACTAACTAACAATTACTTTATAATAGTTACTAACAAAATAACTTTCAAATATATTAAAAAAATTTAAAACATAACATTCACAACCTAACAAATCACAATAAACCTTAAACAAATAATTAATCTAAACACGACTTACTAACAAAATAACTTAAAAATTAAAACAAATTTACATTTATAATCTAACAAATCACAATAAACAAAATAACTTTAAAACAAAACATAAAAATAACACTAAATAAACTATATAATACTAACAAAATATTTTTTCTTATCATAATCTATTCTATTTGAAAATAACAATAAAAATAAAAATACATTCTCTTTCTTTCTTTTTTTCTTTCTTCTCTTTTCTTTCTTTCTTTCTTCTCCCTCTCTTCTTGGTCATGTTCTGCTATTTTTTTAATAGATATTAGTATTGAGCCGGATGGGGGGGGGGGAATGTAATACTTCGAAAATTTTACTGAGAAAATATTATCATAACGTGATATAGTAAAATAAGGAAATAAAGTGACAAAAAGGGAATTTTTGAGTTATGTCAATATTGAGAAGTATATTATGATATATTAATTCAAGAAAGGACTAAATTGCAAAGATGAGAAAAGTCTTGTTGCACAAGAGTAAATACTCAAAATTTAAGGGGCTGAAGTGTAAATATAAAAAGTTGAAGGACTAATAGTGCAAATATTTTAAGGGTGGAATGATCTAGAAACCAAGAAAAATTGATGAATTAGGACCAAATTGAATAGGTAAAAAAAAAAAAATTATGAGGACTAAATCACAATTTTACCAAATTAAGTGATGACTCAAGGATGGAATTCTAAAAGATCATGAAAGGTAAAATGGTCAATTAGTAAGAGAGAGAATTCTAGAATGTAATGATTATGTTGATGATATTTTAAATTAATTAATTAGATAAATATTATTTTATTAATATTTTTATGAGATGTTTATTATTATTATATTATTATTTATTTAGTATAAAAGGAAGGAAGATGAAGAATTAACAACACATTTCATTTCCCATGCAACCAACGTTAGAATAGAAGGAAAAGAAAGAAATTTTGTTTTCTTTACAATTTGGTCCTTCCACCAAAAATTCACCATTTTCACCTAGGAATCAAAAGAATTTTCATAGCTACTAAGAGAGAAAGATAACAAGGAGATGATGGGGAGCAAGAATATCAAGTTGGATTCAAGAAATCGAAGCTGGAGGAGAGAGAAAAATCAAGTTAAAGATTGAAGTCAATAAGAAAAGGTAAGTACATCAAGATTTCAATATGTTTTTAAGTTTGTTATTATTAACAAAGCATGGAAATAATGTTATAGTAGAGCTTTCTTACATAAGGTCCTATGTTCTTGATATGTTAGTGAAGAGAAAATAAGATAAAGTGATGAGAAATGATGTAGAAAAAGAAAATAAGGGTGTTACAACATGGTAATTAATATCTTGCACTAAAACAGTTCTAGACAGCAGCAGTATTCTAACTTTGAAAAATCACCAAAAATTGTAGAAATTGAATTATAGGATGAATAAAAAATGAGATTAAATCTTATTGAGTCTAGTTTCTTATAGAAGAAACGGTGTAACTAATGGATTTGTAAATCATGAGATATAATGAATTTTGTGAGACAAGGTCAGAATGAATTCGGGTTCCCCTGTTCTGACTTTGGAAAATCATCAAAAATTGTATAGAAATAATTAGAGATTTAAATTTATATTTTTAGAATCTTTAATGAGTCTATTTTCAATAGAAACAAATGGGAACATCATTCGAATTCTGTATGAGGAGGTAATTAATTTTTAGTGAAGAAGGGCCAGAACTGTCAGATGGCAGAATAGGGCTAACTTTAAAGAATAAACTGTACTTATTGGCTAAATCAAAAATTCTGAGAATTTTATGGTAATAATATATATGAGTCTAGTTTCAGGAAAAATTAGCGGATCTTAATTTGGAGTTCTATAGCTCCAGATATAAATAATTTAGTGACTATGATGCAGATAGACAGCTTGAATATTCATAAAAGTAAATAATAAAAATTATGGATAATGTTACTTACAAGTGTGTTATCTACATTAAGGATGTGGAATGGAGAGGAGGAGGAGGAAAAACATGTATGAATATTCATCTAGCATGGCTAATTTGCATATTTTAGGCTCAGGGACTAAGTTGAATAAAAGTAAAACTTTATGGGAAATTTTGTAAAAAGTCAGAAATGACCAAATTGCATGAAATGGATTAATTTTATTATTTAAATTACAAAGTTGAATGAAATTATTAATTTAGTTCAAGATAGGGGAAAACATGTTTTAGGGATTAAATTGAAATGTGTTGAAATTATGGAAAATTTCGATATTTTATAGAATTCATGGATTGTTATCAATATGTATGAGAATAATAGCCGGAAATAAGGATTAAATTGTAAGAATTTTATTTTCCTAACCCTAAGGATGAAATCGTCATTAATTAAAAGTTTGGGGGCAAAATGGTAATTTTTCCTAGAGCATTAATTAAATGCATTAGAATATGAAATGAATGAAAATGATGATCAAATTTATTTATAAAGATCCGGATGACTCAAATATGAGACTTGATCGTGGAAAAGAAAAGATATCGGATTAATGAAATTATACACACAAATAAGCAATAAGGTAAGTTAGTGTAACTTGAATTATATTTTTAAATGCTTTAAATGTATGTTATTGATGTGAATATGATTCGAATGTTCATTGTATGGAAATTTATGAAACATTGATGTATTTGATAAAATGGGAAGAAATCTCGATTGAATGAAAGGAAAATTCGATGGATCTCTGAAAAGGAATTGACGGTAAAAAGGATCTAGCCTGGACGGGTGATCCTATCCTGATATAGCCCTCCCGAAGAATATGTGGAAAATGGATTTAGCCTCGACGGGTAATCCGAATTAGGGTCCGAATTTAGCCTCGGTGGTAATTGATTCAAGCTCATTAGAGTAATTGTCGTTGTGGGATTTAGCCTCGACTGGTAATCCCGACAATACTCTATGAGTTTATATTACTGTGATTTAGCCTGGGACGTAATCCCCTTTGTAAGGATGAGGTTCGCGGAGTGTGCTCTCGGATATGAAATGTGTAAGACCATGGTTGAAAGATACCATGGCAACGTGATAGAAAATGAATAAGACCATGGTTGAAAGATACCATGGCAGCGTGACATGAAATGAATAAGACCATGGTTGAAAGATACCATGGCAACATGACAGAAAATGAGTAAGACCATAGTTGAAAGACACTATGGCATCATGTCAAAGATAAATAAGATCGTGGATGGGAGACGCGATGACATCTATTGAACAATTGATATTCAGGTAATATGTATTAGATGACGAATGGTTATATGAAATAGTCGTGTGAAATGTTTACAAGAACTGGTCATATGGAAATATATGTACAATATAGTTGTATGAAATAATTATGAAGATAGATAAACGAAATAAGTATAAGTACATGGAATATTATAATTTATGTTAAGTTTGATATAAGCTATTTCTGGAATAAATATACATAAAATATATGGAAATGATGGAGCATGAAATATTGATATAATGAAATGAATGATATATGCTTATGAAGAAACGGTAAGAGCATGATATGTTTCATGACATGTACATATATGATTATCTTTGATATATTGATACAAGGAAATTATGTAAGTTGAGACTATTATTAAACTCAAGTGCGATACGTCGAGAAAATAGATATATCAATGTTAAATTTATATGAAATATGTGCAAGTATACTAACAATGTTCTTTGTTTGATGCTTATACAAGTGTCAAACCGTTGATTGAATGGTAATATATTTATTTATATGATGCATTGAATCGGTAAGTATTTAAATTTTTTTTAGTGATCTGTAAATGGTAGTAATGCTCCGAAACCCTGTTCTGGCAGCGGATATGGGTTAGGGGTGTTACAGGGAATTAGTACTGTTGCCGCCTATCAGATAGGCACCATACCCCTACACTACATCTGTATAAAAATACGGGTTCTATACTATTCTGGTACAAATGTGGTGCTGCCTATCAAGTAAGCCACTATTTTTTTTTTACAGTCAAACATGTCAGATGTTTAGGGTGGTGCCGCTTATGCACCACCCTCCACTTGCTTGGATGTACCATTTAGGTACATAATTTGTCTGACATACCATTTAATTTTTTTATTTTATTTTATAATATACAGATAAAAAAGCCTTGTAACTTTCAACAGATTTTTAAAATCTTTGTACTGTCTAACACTTTCGAATTACTTTTTTCCGTAAATTATAGTTTATTTTTTACTTCAGTTGTAGATTAATTCAAATATTTTGAAGTTTTACTATTATTTAAATTGTGTCAATTCCATTAACATTAATAAGAGTTGATTTTAAGGGTAGAGACATAGATTTTATGTCTCGAGACAACAAAAACATATATCAATACATTAGTTTAGGTATTGAATTTTAGTTCCTAGTTTTGTAAGCTTTTTTGAGTTTTATTATTATTATTATTATTATTTATAGTGGTTCAATAATGTTTATAATGATTGTTTGCATGATATTTTCTCATTTGATCGTTTAAGTCGCTTTGGTGACCAATGTGACATCCCTTATTTAATCAGATCTTCAGATAAGATAAAGGTTGTTACAAGCAATCATAAATTTTGAAATATAAATTGGATAACTATAAAAAAGAGAAACGATTTGCATAAAATAAGATTACCAGTGCCAAATGGTGAATTGCTTATTTGCATTCCTTCACGTCTGCAGAAATTATAACTTTAATATAAAACAATCTTACAAATTAACCTAAATTTCAAAGAATAAGATCTCGTGTGCAATTTTAACGTAGTTATAAGTAACCTCCCGACTCCAAAACTATATTGTCCAGATTTTAATCAAGATAATACTTCTCTAATACATAAAGCATCCGCTACATGTGGTTCCATCAACATGGGAAAATGACTAGTGAAGGCCTTTAGAAAAATACTATTCTCGTCTCATTCAACTCATTTATGCACGAAACATCTGCATTAAATTTTAGCCAGGCCGCAGCTGGTCTTGTCCAAAACTGTCGAGAATGAACCCAATCGAGGGGACGAGACTAGACAGTGTCAAAGCATTTTACGAGTCCCTCCAATCTTGAAGGAACCTATCAGCGAATGCAATTATTTGTGCAGCAGCCAACTCCTAGTTCTGCTAGCACTAAAGGTTGCGAAAATACCAAACACTCCACCTAAGAATCGACAGTCTCTCCATTAGTGCAGCAGTAGAGGATGATAAGAAAGGTATTATAATGTCAGTAAGAGACTCCTGAGTAAACTGAAAATTAGAAAGAGACCATATTTCAACAGCTTTTTCACTCTAAAAAACCATGGTGAAGGCTTATTATCTCACTACATTGTGGGCAGCAAATGGTATAATTTTACTATTTTAATCAAAGTTTTATTTATTTTATACATTATTTTTTGGTAAACTATACAAATAGTTACTCAATTATAAAAAATTTTCATTTTAGATACTAAAAATAAAAAGTTATCAATTTAAGTGTCCACGTTATATAATTTGGTCATTTTTGTCGCTCCCGTTAAAATCACAAACTACAAGCAGACCTAATAGTTAAAAAAACAATATAATAACAAATTCAACCATTAATTTTTACATATTATATCAATTTAGTCATAATTTTAAAATTTTAACCCTTAAAATTTACAAATAGTCTCGATTTGATCCTAATTCTAAAAACTTCAAAGAAATGTATAAAATACATAAATATTTTCAAAAAATATAATAATAAATTTAAATTTATATTAATATTAATATTAAATAGTAAAATTATACTAATATTAAATAAAATAAAAAATCTCCCTGCCTTGGTCCCTCTCCCCCTCCCCCACCGAACCTTCCCCCACCATCATCCCTCCCTTCACCCCACCCCCGTCCACCATCGCTCTCCTTGTAACACCCTAAAAATCTCAGCATCAACAATAGTAGTATTTCAAAAGATAAATAGTAATTTTTTTTCCAAAAAGTAAGAGTTTATCAATTAAATAATGATAGTAAAGTCAAAATTTTATGTTGGAAAAGAAAGTATGAATAGTAAATTTTAGTGAAGATTATATTGAAAATTTATGAAAGATAAACTAAAAGTTCAAATTTACTATTTTAGAAAAAGGGGCAAAAATTTAAGAAATACTTTTTTATGAATGTGACATGGATAAGAATTATAGGTGGAGCTGGAAAATTGAGATATGAACTATATTGAAAAGTAATGAAAACTATAGGGATTAAAGTGTAATTTTACCATTTTATGAGAAAAGAGTTTGATTGCAATTATACCATTAATAAATGGGTAATGGAAAAGGGTAAAATGACTTATGCCATAAGTCAAACGAATAAGTAATTGAAAAGGGTGAAATAACTATTTTACCCTTATGTCTTAAATATGACAAAAGATATTTTAAAGGGCAATTTGGTCATTAAATATTGTTTTTGAATTTTAAATTATAAAAAGGTGTAAGGTTTTTATGATAGAAATTATAACCATTGAATTAAAATTATGTGATTAAATGTGAACCGTTGATCAAATTAATTAAGTAATTAAATGACAAATAAAGAAAAGTAAAGAAAATTCTAGAAAGACCCCAACGTGAGATGCATGAAAGAAAAAAGTTTTACACTTAATTTAATTTGGTTTTTTTTTAAAGCATATTTCTAACTTAAAATTCATTGAAATTAAAGTGAGATATCACATCCAACGTTAATTTAAAGTGTTATTTCATGTGAAACTAACCATGGAAGCAAGAAGAGGAAGATGGAAGTGAGAGAAAACACGGGTAAGTTGCTTAAGTTATTATCTTATATTTATTTAATTGTATATTTTGATGTGAAATTGTGAGAAATTGGTATGCATAATTATTTTCTATATTTAAAGTGATGAAAGTATGATGTTTATGAATGAAGTGAATGGTGAATGATATTATGAAAATTTTGGTGGGTGATTTTATGTGAATAATTGAAAGGAAGAAAGTGCGAGTAATTTTGCTACGAATATTTGAAATTGGAAATAATTATTTTGAATGATGGGATTGTATAGTTATTATGTTGGAAGTGTTAAATATTTATTTTGGCTAATTTGATAAAAATTGAAACAAGGACTAAATTATAAAAATATAAAAAGTTTGAATTATGAGAATTGAGATGTGAAAATCTAGAATTTAGATGCATAAATTATTTTGTATGATTTCGGGATATAAGAATTTGAAAAGAGAACATTGATTGATTATATTCGAGGTTATAGGGACCGAATTGTAAATATTTTAAAAATTGAAAGTTGGGAAAAATGGACTGATTTGTGAAATCTGGAAATTTTGGGCTGTTTTTAGAAGGAATAAATTCTGTTTTTAAGGAAAATTTAGGTTTTAGGGATTAAATCATAAAACTATAAAAATTTGAACTTGAGAGACTTTTTTGTCAATCCTAAACATTTAGTTATAAATTTGGACATAATAATTATGTATGAAATTAAGTAATAGAAATTTATAATTGATAAGTTAAAATTGTTATGAAATAAGTTTGGATGGTGAATATATATATATATATATGCATAAATTTTTATATCAAATACAAAATTAAGTGTAATAATAATAAATTAAGAATCTAAATACTATGAAAAGTTTTGAATTTTTTGTAATGTGACTTCCTTTATCTGAATCTTTTATCGGATCGGATAGGGATGTTACATTCCCTTTCCCTCTTTCCATCTTCTCCCTCGTCCCTCTCGGCTTTGGCTCTTCCTTAATGGTAGAGTTAAACAACATCGATTTTTGCTTTTTTTTTCTTAAAAAAGAAAATACACGTGGAACATCTGTTTGGAATTTAAGCAGAAAGAGATGGTCGGATCCAAAGAACAACATGAAGAATTGACGAATTTAGATCCATCTGTCAAGGTAAACTCAATTTAGTTTAACATAATTCTCATACTTTTAAAGCTTTTAGCATATTTCTATGAACTTTTTTGGGGTTTTCTTTTAATCTTTAGCAAAGTTGAAAACTGAATTTGCTTTCTGGTTTAACTTAGTTTTCATTTTTTTCTTTTAACAAATAGGAAGTCCATAAATAGTCAAGTAAAAGAAGTGGATTGAACAGTGAGGCAAACACAGTGTAACATAGTTGAGGAGTCCATTGCTCCAACACAGAGTGTTGGATTATGAAGAACCAAAGCTGAAGGGACGGCGGAGAAGATGAATGGGGGAGAGAGAGGTACGAGGTGGGGCGGATGGAGTGGTGGGGGATTTTTATTTTATTTAATATTAATATAAAATTTAAATTTATTATTATATTTTAAAAAAATATTTTTTATATATTTAAAATATAGATAAACTATTAAAATAGTCACTTTTGTTTTCGTCAGGTTACATTTTAATTACTTACATTTGAAATGTTACGTTTTAGTTACTTACGTTAACATTTTGTAACATTTTAGCAATTGAGTCATTAATTGTCATTAGGGTAAACTATCAAAATAGGCACTTTTATTTGCCTCAAGTTACATTATAATTTATTGTGTTTGAAATGTTAATGTTTTAATCACTTAACCGTTGTTGTTAGCGATATAACAGTAAACTGACGTGATAGTTAAATCATCATTTTAAACGAAAATTTTAAATTAAATTATATAATTAAATCCTCTATTTTTTTCATTTTGTCTTAGCCCGGTTTATATCGCTGCTAAAACATAATTCACAAAAAATCAAATATAGTTAACGATTGTCTCATCCTCCTTCTTCTTCAACGAGAAGAACAATGGTTGTAGCAGCAACAACCAAGTTGTAGACGAGATCCCTTCTCTTTTTTCCCATTCTACTAATGCGACGACAGGGAATAAAACAACGGTAGTGCTTCCTAAACGGTCTCAATCCGTGGACTAGAATCAAATCCCCAAATTCCTTCATGGTACTTGTCTCATTCTCCTTCTTCAACAACAACAACAATGGCGGTAACAGCAACAACCAAGTTGCCGATGACGGTGTTTCCTAAATGGTCTCAATCAGTGGACCGAAAACATATCCCCAAGTTCCCCTTTTGTTTTGGTTGTTTGTTTATGGTAGAATTAGGCCAAGAAATTGAAGGATAATTAGCTTTGTTTAGGCATTAAAAAAATTAAATATTTGAAATAGATCTTTTTTTCCCCTTTTGTTTTGGTTTTGTACAATTTGTTTATGTTTGACATTCTCAATTGCACCTATTGGTGGCTCCCCACTTAAACCATGGGAGTAAGCTGGGGACTCCATGAGTTCTGGATCTTTTAAGTCGTCGTCACCTGGCAGCGCCAGCGATGTTGTCGAGGCATCCAGAACAGCAAAACCAGGTGAAATTGTTTCTACTGTTAATAGGATTGCAACTATGAAATTGTTTACTGTGCACCATCGACACAGACGTTTGAAGAGAGGTGATGGAGAGGAGTGTTCTGATGGTGCCTGATTGGAGCTCCGACAACTGTAGACGATGATGGCTAGGGCTCATTCAGGGAAGAAGAAAAAAAAAAGAACAGGAAATTGGGAAGAAGTAAAATAGGGAAAAATAAGGGGAAATGGAAGGAAAGTAGAAATAGTTTTTAAAATAATTTTATTGATTTTTAATATATATTTTTTTAAAAAATACAATCGTGAGCTCTCATCCCAATATATATTTTAGTAGCGCTAGCTTTTCTCATTCTCCCCCTCCTCCTATTGTTCTTTCTCTTCTTTCATGATGACTTTTTTATCAATTCCGAAGTTGACGTCGCCCCATCAACTTACCGGTGTCGGTGTCGACTTCTTCCAGAAGCAAAAGATAATAGAAAATAAAGAAAAAGAAAAATATAAAAGAAAAAAATTACTCAAAATAAAAAAAAGATAGAGATTAATTGTATAATTTAACTTAAAATTTTTGTTTAAAATGATGATTTAACATGCCATATTAGCTTACCGTTACATCGTTAACGGCAATTAATGGCTCAGTGACTAAAACATAATATTTCAAATGTAAGTGACTAAAACATAACATTTCAAATGTAAGTGACTAAAATGCAACCTGAGGCAAATAAAAGTGACTATTTTGATAGTTTACCTGTAATGATCCAAAATTCGTAAGCACCAGAAAAGTACATTATCGGGCCTCGGTCTTAGTGAAACGGGTTCGTAAATAATTATTAGGAATAATTATGAGTCTAGTTATATGTCTAATTAGGTTTTATTTGAGTAAAACTAGTTTAATTTAGAGTAATTAGTAAAAAAGGATTACATTGAGTAAATGTTAAAAATTTAATTCTAAAACAATAGAAAAAAAAAGAATTAAAATGGCAATTAAGCCATTCTAAGATTTTTCTTAGATTTTATTATTATTATTATTATTATTATTATTATTATTATTATTATTATTATTATTATTATTATTATTTTATTTAAAATTTTGTTATTAAATTATAAATAAATTAAAATTTGTGCCAAAGGTATGATGATTAAAGTGTACATGTGTGATATGTGTATTTATACACATGTAAAAAATATATATAAATATATATTTGTATATTTTCTTAAATAATAAGTAAAAGATATTTATATATATTAATAATTATTAAATTGATATTATATTGTGAAATAAGACAAGTGCATAATTATTATTGGTACATGTGTAAAATATATATATAATTTCTTATATAATAAGTAAATGATAATAATTAAATTATAAAATTTTTTTAATAAACAAATTGAATAATGACAATTGTAATAAAAATATTGGTACATTTGTTATAAAATAATTTGTTTAGTTAATATTAAAGTAATATAAAATAACTAAAAGAAATAAGTAAATAGAATAAAAAGAAAGTAAAAAAAGAAGAAGAGAAAAGAAACAGAGAACAAAACGAAAACAGGGGAAGAAAAAGGGAAAGAAAAAAAAGGGAGAAAATTGGGATTTTAAAGCTTCAAGTTTAATTGGTAAGTTAAATTTAGCCATTTTTCTCTTAACTTTGATGTTTTAGAAGTTTTAAAACAAAGTTTTGTTGAAATTAAATTAAGGTTTTGGAAGTTCTTAGGTTTTTAAGCATGGGTTATGTTGAACAAAAAGAAGAATTAGGGATTTAATTGAATGAATTTTGAGTTAGAATTGAAAAAGGGATTAAATTGTAAAAGAAGCTATAAGTTTTGTATTTTAGGAAATTAAATTGAATAAAATTTTAAATTAAGGTTTTATAATGAACATTAGATTGTTAGGGTGAATATGGAAGGAAATTGAGTAGAAATGAAGTATAAATTAAGTTAAACAAATAAAAGAGTTAATTAGGATTAAATTGGAATTAGGGAATAAATTGAATAAAAATTCAATTAATTATTAAATTAATGTTGTAATTAATAATGTAAATTGTTATTATTATTTTCGTAGCTAATAAGGAAAACGAGGCATCGACATCCAAAGGAAAAGAAAAGATCGTTGAGGAGTAAACGCGTATTCTGAGTTTGTATTACTATAACTCAAATTATTTATTAAATGTTATATTGAATTTGTAGTCATGAGACATCTAAGATAAGGTAAGTAATAATATTTGAAATTAAGTAAGAATATGTGTGAATATTGAATTATATGTGAATTGAGATAATAGATGTTTTGAATTGATTGAATATTTGAAATTGTTGTGGAAATGAATTCGAAATTGGAAAAGTAAAATAATACCCTATTAACTTGTCGGACTAGATTGGATATAAATGGCATGCCATAGGATTGTGATGTGATGAGAAGATTTGTAGCTCGGCCGAGAAGATGATTCTGTTATTATATGCTTTGGTTTAACCGAAGAGGCATTTAATACCTTATCGGTGTGTTTGGGAGGCTATATTATACTAGTGTGTTATGGAGGATTTATATTATTCTGGGTGTGTTTGGGTTGAATATTCTGGTATGTTTGGGTGGAATCCGTGTACCTATCAGAGTCCGAGCCTTGTTAATAGAGTAAATAATTGAAATGAAAATTTAAAAATGAGATTGATTAATTTGGCACTACTGAAAAGTACGAGAAAGAATGTATGAATTTAATTATGAATTTAATTAGTATGTGAAAAAAAATGAAATATGAATTTAAGATTTATGAAGTGATATATAATTATGTATAATTAGTTTAAATGATTTATAAAGCTTATGGTTGATGTTGTAATTTATTAATGTTAAATAGTTTGGTTTATAGTAATACCATTGAGTATGAAATACTCAGCGTACGGTTGTTTCCATGCGCAGGTTATTAGAGTTCAAGATCCAGTTCAGCATCCAGAAATATCCCGACTCCAACAAGAAAATTTTGGTGATGTATTTCTTCTTTTTGTTTAAGTGGCATATACTAGGTGTTTGTACATGAGTCATATATATATATATATATATATATATATAGGTTAAATGATCTTGTTGTAATTAGATAGTTATGAAATTTTGGATGATAAGTAAGTTTAAAGTTATAAATTAGTAAATTTGGTATTAAATTTTGAAATGAAATGAATGATATAAATTAGTTTCTTATATGTTAACACTTTAAAATTTAAGTAATAAATCAATGGATTAAGCATGATCTAGTAGTGTTAAAGATGTAAAATTCTTTGGTTGAAACATTGGTATTGGTTTGTTTTTTTGTTTGAATTTGTAGGGGGTTTTAGGTAAAAATAAGAAAAAATATTGTCGAAAGTTTTGTAACAAAAAATAAGAAAAATTTTCCGGAATACTCGAACAAGTCCCGTTCTACTTTTAATACATGTTTTGGGCTTCGAGAGTCCAATATAGGGACTTAATTATCAAATTATACTATGAATGCTATATTAATTGCGAATTATTCGTAAGTTGTCTGATATGTCCGATAATGCCTCGTAATCTTGTTCCGGCGACGGTTTGGGGTTAGGGGGTGTTACATTACCCATTGTCGTTAACGATGTGACGATAAACTAACGTGGCACGTTAAATCATCATTTCAAACAAAAAATTTAGGTTAAATTATACAATTGATCTCCATATTTTTTTCGTGTTGAGCAATTTAATTTTTTTTCCTTTTATATTTTTTTAACTTTCGTTTTTTTCTTTGTTTGCCATTCTCTTTTACTTCTCCCCATGTTTTCCTCCCTTCTCCATCTCTTTTAACATAATTTTTCTATGTTTTCCATTTGTTAAAACTTTTTATGTTTATGAAAAAAAGAAAAGGTAAAAGTTGAAACCAAAATAAAACTTGCTTCGTATATTCTCACCCCCACAATTACAAACTCTCATCATCCATCATCACTTTAACGAACCAATTTGGATCTCTCAATGACCTAGTCCACAAGCTTGCCTCACTTGAAGACTTTGCCAGTCGTGACTTATGGTAGTCCACCCTTAACAAAGTTTCCCGAGCCCGTTCCTCTAACCTCATAATCAACCCCACGACCACCTTATCTATCTTACCCACAACATTCTCATCCCCTCGAACTACATTGTTTCATAGA
The DNA here is from genome assembly GCA_025698465.1 of Gossypium longicalyx. Taxonomy (NCBI): domain Eukaryota; kingdom Viridiplantae; phylum Streptophyta; class Magnoliopsida; order Malvales; family Malvaceae; genus Gossypium; species Gossypium longicalyx. Next base: position 92,519,506 of record CM046997.1, read on the forward strand.
TTCTTCAAACGAGCTCTACAATCTCAATAACTAAAATGACCACTATACGAAACTTACCATCAACTTTACCCAAACTAGTTTGGTTCCATGCTCTCTTTCTCTCTTCAGTTCATCCATTGTTGGCTTCCAATTAAGCTTGCTTGTGAATATCCAAGAAGGTTTAGATCAATTTTATCGTTTGCTTAATTTATTCATTAAAAAATAAAAGAAAAGGAAATGAAGAATCTACACGATTCTATAGAAAATTGGAAATGAAAAAAAATTGTTTTGAATATAAAGAATCCAATCTGTATTTAGATTTGATTAATGATATGGTTTTTTATATTGATTAGTTAGATTCAATTTTAGTTTCAAACTTAGGTTATATGCAAATCTCGATTTGATAAAGAATGATTGATATTCAGTTTTGAGTTAAATTCAATTTAAGAATCATGTGAAAGAAATAAGGACTTGATTTATTTGGTGGGCAAATATTATGTTTTTGCAGTGAAGAATATGAAAAGAGAGAAAAATAAAGGGGAAGAATAAAAGGAAATAAAGGAAATAAAAAGAAAAAAAAATTGTTTAAAAAATAAAAAGTATAATGACTAATTTTAACAAATGGAAAACATAGAAAAACTTTGTTAAAAGAAATGGAGAAGGGAGGAAGACAGAGGGAGAAGAAGAAGAGAATGTAAAATAAAGAAGAAAAAAAAGTTCAAAGAACATAAAAGAAAAAAAATAATTTTGTAACACCCCTAACCCGAATCCGATCGCCGGATTAAGGCTAAGAGGTATTACTGAACTAAACATTTAATTATCTCATTCACATTGTCAATAAATATAAACAGAGATCGAGCTGAAATACATACTGATATTTAAGTTATACGCCATTTTCGTATGGCCAAAATATTTACAATTTCAAAACATCGTTATCATCAGCCTAACCTATACATGCCATATCGAGTCTAAAATATAACTGTACCAAAAAGATCGATAGTGTGATGAACTGCTGACGATCCCCGAGTCGGTGGCCAAAATCAACAATCTATAAAATAGAGAAATAAAGAACAGAGTAAGCTTTCAAAGCTTAGTAAGTTTTAAGCATCACAAACAATTAAAGACTTATCGAAAATCGAAACATTCATTTAAACAGACTTATTCTCAATTCAAATTGCTTCATGGCCGAATACACATAAACATAAATATAGATTCTCAGCACATATTTTTCTTTTACTTAAAGTTCATACGATGCATTTAAATAAAATAATCTCATATATTAACAACATTTGACCGAATAGGTCATCGTTTTACTCGTAGATATAACAATCATTCACACTTAAGTATCATTCTTTAATACTAATAATTCACAAAATCATTGACTGAATGTACATGAGTACATAAAGTAATTTTAACATATAATTCATATACAAATATACCATGACCGATTAAATCATTCTCATATTCGCAAATATAACCATCAATCACATTTATATATATTCTTCTTTGATGCTAATGATTCACTTCGAAATCAATTCACCGATGTGTAAGTAATACGTACCTGAACATCTTAAATGTATAGTACTTACTCGACGATGGTTTACTGCGAACATTCAATATCGTAATCTTACTTAACTTACTGGCATTAAGCCTGTTAGGTCTTAGAACTTAAAACCAATTGCCAGCACAAGCCTGCGGGAATTTAAACCCGGTATAATACCAACTCGAAGCCTGCGAGACTTTAGCCCGGACATATTTCCAGCACGTAGCCTGCGGACCTTAAGTCCGGTTATAATTCCAGCACATAGCCTGCGGACCTTAAGTCCGGATATACATCACTGAATGTCATGTATACTTATTCGCAAGAAAATTCAATCCACATAACATCTTACAATCATAGTTCATTTATTTCATTCGAATAATAGCATAACATGGGCACCATTCATATAACTTTTGGCTCAATAACATACATAAGAATATATGTCCATTTTACTTTCCAAGCTTAACTTCTAATGTCTATTCGGCTTTAAGCCTTAAACATAAATTATTTGTCACTCAACTATATTCAAATAGAATCAATAGATTGCAGTACAGTTATCATACACATATCAAGACATTATCAATTACGTACTAAATGTGACTATTCAAAACTTACCTCGGATATACTTGAACGGTTGCGGAAAGGCTACTCAATTACTTTCTCCTTTCCCTTATCCAACTTCGACCCTCTTTGCTCTTGAGCTTAAATTCAACAATTTTAAACTAGTCATTATTCGACTATTCAAACATTACTTCAAAAATATAATATATATTCGACTTTCACACATATAGATCATAGTAAGTTTATAAGAAAACAATAAGCAAATCATTAATAAATTTTTATCAAGGTTTGCCACATAATCACAAATTCACTATAAGCTGTCTTCCTGAGCAACAGTCACTAAATTATGTATAACTGGAGCTACAAAACTCCAAATCAATTGCCGTAAAATTTTCCTGAAAATAGACTCATATATCTTTTATAAATAAAATTTTCAGAATTTTTGGTTTGGCCAATCAATACCAGATTTTTCTTAAAGTTTCCCCTGTTTCACTGTTTGACTAATCTGACCACCCTTTACTTCGAATCAAATTTCTAATTGTACAAAAGTCAAAATATATTCTCGTTGATTTCATTTGAAACTAGACTCATTAAGCTTTATTTACATAATTTATTCAGCTTCTAACTCCACTCCCACAATTTATGGTGATTTTCCAAAATCACGTTACAGCTACTGTCCCAAGCAGATTTACTACTATTTACTCTTTCACAACTCTTTGCATTCATATTATTTAAACATGTATATCACCAATCAATTTCATCACATATATCTATAATTTCACTTAAGCATAATCTCAATACAATACATCATGCTCAAATCATTATTCAAGTTCAAATTCGGCTAACACACATATAAACACTAGCAACTAAATATTAACATTGCATTTCACCATAATAGCCAATTGCCATTAAACAATTAAGCCACAATTATTCAATTTTACCAAGCTTCGACTTAATTTATAACTATCTAAATCATTTAAAACATTCAACAACAAATTCTTCTTTAATTAAGCACATATTCGGCAATGACAAAGGTAATTTAGGAAACCTTAATTTAACTTATAATTGTTCATAACACATTTAAAGCATCCACTCCATTCCATCATTTTAAACACAAACATTACTCAACTATTATCTATGTTCACATTCGACATTTTCACAAATACACATGCCGATTTCATCTTCTCATCAAATGCACCTATATGAACATTTAACTAGCTCAACTTCACCTATCTACCATTATTCATAAAAAGAACATGAAACAACAACCATTTCCTTCATTTCAATTCATGACCGAATGCTCACAGCACAACCAAAAATCAAAAATATACTTCATGGGTTAAGGTAGAATCAAGAAAGGGACTCATAACATCAAGATATAAGCAAACTACCATGAACTTACCTTCGATTTTCTTCCCCCTAGTGACCGAATATTCAAGAACTTCACTTCTCCTATTTGCTCTCTTAAGTTTCGGCTAAGTGATAGAAGAGAAGGAACAAAACTCACTTTGTTTTCATCACCCCATTTTATGATATAAAATAGCATATATTAATTTGCACCATAACTTTAAGTTATAAAATATTAATATTTAGTGCACATGTTGCTTATCATCAACATGATGGCCGGCCACTACACATAAAAGTGGGAAGTTTGACATGCAAATCCTCCTATTTTGCACTACAATTTATTTGGCCACTACAAATTAACCTATAGCATTTTCAAAAAATTTCACCTAAGTCCTATTTAATAAATTTCACATACAAATGACAAAATCAAAGCATGAAATTTTCACACATGCATTTTCACATATATTAAGCACAGAATATAACATCTAATTATTTTTGTGACTCAGTTTTGTGGTCCAGAAACCACTTTTCGACTAGGGCCAAAATTAGGGCTATCACAAATTTGCTCAAAATGAAAAAAATATAGGGACCAATTGTATAATTTAACCTAAAATTTTCATTTGAAATGATGATTTAACATGTCACGTCAGCTTACCGTTACATTGTTAACGACAATTAATGATCAGTGACTAAAATATTACAACACGATAACGTAAGTGACTAAAACGTAACATTTCAAACATAAGTGACAAAAATGTAACCTGAGGTAAACAAAGGTGACTATTTTGGTACTTTACCCTTAAAATATTTATGTATTTTTATACATTTCTTTGACTTTTTTATAATTAGAATCAAATTGACATCATTTGTAAATTTTGAGGGTTAATTTTTTAAAAATTATGACTAAATTGATAAAATATGTAAAAGGTGAAGGCTAAATTTATTATTATATCTATTTTTTTAATTGCCATATTAGCTGCTTGTTTGTGAATTTGATGAGAGTGACCAAGATGACCAAATGATGTAATGTGGATACTTAAATTGTAAATTTTTTTATTTTAGATGCCTAAAATAAAAAAAAAATTATAATTGAATGATTATGTGTGGAATTTGCCTTATTTTTTTTCACTTGCTTTGTGGATCTATATTTGTTTGTTTGTCTGTCCATTAGCTTATTTGACTAACAAACTAGTTTGAAGCTATCGGAAAAAGAAAAAGAAAAAAGCTTGAATTGCTAAACCATTTTTCTAGAAGTTTGTGTTATTAAGGAAAAGTGGTTGAATTGACAAGTTTATTAGCCTTTGATAGAGAATGGTTTATTAAGGTAAACCATCAAAATAGTCACTTTTGTTTGTCTAAGGTTACATTTTAATTATTTATGTTTGAAATGTTACGTTTTAGTCACTTACGTTATCGATTTGTTACAAAATGGTCACTCAACCGTTAAAATATGTTATCTCCCAAACGGTAGTCTAACGTGACAGTTAAAATGAGTTTTAAATGTCAACGTAGACGCTCAACTGAGATGAGAAAAGTTAGAAGTTCTTTTTATGAAAATAGAATACAAAATTTTACCTTAAAACCCAATTTCCTTCAATTTTTTTTAAAAAAAGCAACAATTAAGTTTTTTTTTGTTACCATCAGAGAAAAGAATAGAATAGCGGAACAACAAAAGAAGAAGAAGAAATGAATGCACCAACTTCTATACTTGTTTGCTATTATGGTTGCCTAGCTATGTTGAGAACTTTGTGGTTGAATGAAAATTCAAGTAGGAGATTTTTCGGGTGTCCAAATTATGGGAATGGGAGAAGGCATTGTTGTCATTTTTTTTTCCATTGGTTTGATCCACCTATGACACCTCGTCCAAATTGATGGTTTTTTTAGTCAAAATGGAAACTAAAACTAAAAGAAAAAGGAGACCAAGGGTTCTTTTTTTCCAGTTCAAGAATTAATCTGATGCATTTTTTTTATTATTTCAGGAAACCAAATTAACATTTTCCTTTAATTAATTTAAAAAATTCAATTAATTATGTTTATTTAATTAAAAAATCAATTAACTTACTTGGTTGGACGTCCACGTTGGCATTTTAAACCCATTTTAACTGCCATGTCGAATTGTCATTTGCAAGGTAACAAATCTTAACAGCAAAGTGACAATTTCGTAACAAATGATAACATAAGTGACTAAAATGTAACATTTCAAACAAAAGTGATTAAAATATAACCTGAGATAAACAAGTGACTATTTTGATAATTTACCCTTCAATTAAAAACATTATTTTTTTTTTTGGATCTTTCATGTCAATTTATATTGTTTATTTTTGGGGTTTGTTGTTGTCCCTCTCAATAATGTCGTTTTCAAAATTCGAATCTCATTCTTCTATTGGAAGTGCAATGGCCCTTTGCATTGCACCCAATATTTAGTGGTCTCAATTAAAAGCATTGTTGTCCAAAACATTAAAGTATAAAGGAAAGGTCAACTATACATTTTGGTACTTGAACTTGGTTTCAAGGTTTAAATTAGCACCTAAGGTTTTTGGGTTCAATTAGGTACTTGAACTTGGCTTTAAAATTCAAATTGGTACCTAAAGTTTAATTTGGTCTAATTTGGTGATTAAACTTAGCTTGTTGGTTTAAATTGGTACTTGAACTTGACTTTTTGGTCCAAATTGGTACTTATGGTAAATGACTTATTTAAAACAATTTGAACAATGAAGCCAAGTTCAAGTACTAATTTGAACAAAAAAGTCAAGTTCAGATATCAAATTAGACCAAAAAAGACTTTAAGTATCAAATTGAACCTTGAAGGTTCAGGTACCAAAATGTATATTTACCCTAAAAAAAAATCATAACTACTCTGGGTTGGGTGCAAATGCAATGGGTTCGTAATCTAAACTCCTAAACACCTAAAGATTGATTTGGGCTAACCCAAAGAAACCTGCTCAAAAAACACTATTGAAAAACCCAGCATTTTGCAAACCGAACCAACTGTCATTAAAGAACGAGAGTCCTCGTGTTTTTCCCACTTTGCTTCAGGTTCAGCTGCTTCTTGTTCATGGGGGTTTCAGGGTTTATCAAGGGCTTTAACCTCCTCCATAGAACCAAACCCAGAATCAGATTACACCCTTATGGTTATATTCAAAGGAGAGATTTCTCAGACACCAAAATTCTCAACAGCAATGACTCTCTTCTTCCTGTTCTGATCGTTGGAGCAGGGCCTGTTGGCCTCGTTCTCTCTGTTCTTCTCACCAAATTTGGTATCGTCCTTAACCTAAAAGTTTCTTTCTTTTTTCATTATAAACCAAAGTAAATAGAGCACATTTTCAACTTTTATGAGGTTCATTTACATGGAATTTGTCTAATTGGTTATAGTGCTTTTATACGTTAATTCACCTTTTCCATTTGTTAATCGATTTTTAGGTCGATCAATGCAACTCATTATGAATTTTTTTTTTTTCCTTTTAATATGTTTAAAGTATGTAGCTAGTGACTAGTGATGCCTTGTAGGGATAAAATGCACGGTTTTGGAGAAAAACAAGGGGTTTTCAAAGCACCCACAAGCTCATTTTATCAATAATCGAACTATGGAGGTTGGTTTTATTTCTCTATGGAAGATTTGAGTGTAATATGTTTAGTGGAGGTATATTGAGCTTAATAGTAACTGTTCATTGTTAGGTGTTTCGGAAATTGGATGGATTAGCAGAGGAGATTCAAAGGTCACAACCACCTGTAGATTTATGGGGAAAATTCATATATTGTACTTCACTAACTGGCTCTATCCTAGGTTCAGTGGACCATATGCATCCTCAAGGTTCGATTCGATTGACTCTATGGTTTTTATATATTGTAGGCTTGCCAGTTGCTGATTCCAGCTTAGCTCCATTAGTTTTAACACTTTTTCTTAAATTTCATGCATTTTTTATTACTATTTTAATGGAATAGTTGTCTAAAGACTATCTGCATCCATTGTCAGATTTTGAAAAAATTGTTAGTCCAATCTCTGTTGCACACTTCTCGCAATACAAGTTAACTAGGTTACTTGTTAAACTGTTGGAGAATCTTGGTTTCGGTATTCACACATTAGAAGGTCCTGACAGCCTTGATCATGAGCCACTCAGGGGAGGGGAAATCTTGATGGGGTATGAGTGTGTCTCCATTGACACAACTGATGAATGTGTTACTGCAACTATTTCCTTTTCCAAGGAAGGTAAGTTGTTGATGAGAAAAATTCAATCTAAAATTCTTATTGGCGCTGATGGTGCTGGAAGTATGGTACGGAAGCTCGTTGGAATAGATTTGAAAGGCGAAAAAGACTTGCAAAAGCTTGTGAGTGTTCATTTCTGGAGCAAAGACCTTGGAAGATACCTGCTTAATGAGAGGCCTGGGATGCTATTCTTCATTTTCAACACCGAAGTTATTGGGGTTCTTGTTGCTCATGATCTTACTCAAGGGGAATTTGTATTACAGGTATTAGAGGATTTAGGAAATATTCAGTATCTCTGTTACTTTAAAATGCACTATATACTGAAGATGTTTTATTGATCATCATCTAGCAGATCCCGTTCTATCCTCCTCAACAGAACCTGGAAGATTTCAGCCCTGAGGTATTTCTTTTCACCATAGATTTGGAAAATACCAGTTGGATGAAGAATAGCTTACACTTAAGGGGCACTGGCTAGTTCCGCCAATTTAGGTCATTGGGACTGGAAATGTAATAAGCTATAGAAAACTAAAAAGTAATGTATCTCTTGGTAGTATAATTTTCTCTGGTAGTTATCACTTATTAGGTGATTTAGGCTTTATGGGATATGCTTACATGGACATCTTGATTAAATTAAGTGCATGGCTGACTTTATAAGATATAATGCGTAAATAACAGCCACTTCACAAACTTTGATAGCAATTTCTTTGAAGTTTGCAACTTTTTGTAGATATGCAAGAAGTTAATACTCAAATTGGTTGGTCAAGAGCTTTCAGATATAGATGTGATTGACATTAAGCCATGGGTGATGCATGCTGAAGTTGCTGACAGATTTGTTTGTGGCAATAATCAAATAATGCTCTGTGGAGATGCTGCCCACCGTTTCCCTCCTGCTGGTGGTTTTGGTGAGTAGCACTCATTTATGCTGACCAGAAAAATCTGCATATCTATCATTCAGGATTGGCATTTTTTCTCACCTGCAGCTGGCTACTCTATAACATTGATTATGAAATAATATCTCTCTTTTTCCTGGTTGAATGGAGGGAGTAAACAGAAAGAACCTGTTAAGGTGATGACTTTTAGTGTAGCACAATCTCCGCGTGTTTTAAAATAGTTGTATCACAAATAATACTTATTAGGTTTGGTAAAGTGATGTCCCCTTGCATGCTAGTTATGGCATGGAAAGAACTATTTATAGGATTTCAACATGGACTCTGCAGGGATGAATACAGGAATCCAGGATGCTCATAACCTGGCTTGGAAAATTGCTTCTCTACTGAATGGTGTTGCACCAACTTCCATACTTGCCACATATGAAACAGAACGTAAGCCGGTATTGCTTCAGCCTTCTTAGCTTTTCTTCTCATTTTGTTTTACTTGCAAGTTCATTGATCATTGACTTCCATGTTTATTGCATTGTCAGATTGCTGTTTTCAATACAGCTCTTAGTGTTCAGAACTTCAGAGCAGCAATGGCAGTTCCTGCAACTCTTGGTCTTGATCCAACTGTTGCAAATTCCGGTAAATTAATGTAGCTATTGCGCTGAAAATCCAATTGTTTATCTTGAGCCGTTGCATATCTTGAGGGTGGATATTTTGGTTTCAGCTCACCAGTAATCATTGTTCTTCTTTTTGCTCGTGATGCAGTTCATCAAGTTATTAATAAGGGGTTTGGTTCCATTTTACCATCTGGCATGCAGAAGGCCATTTTGGATGGAATTTTCTCGATTGGCCGTTCACAGCTTTCAGAGTTTATTTTAAATGAAAATAACCCACTTGGGTCATCAAGGCTTGCTAAACTAAGGCATATTTTTGAAGAAGGAAAGAGCCTTCAACTCCAATTTCCTGCTGAGGATCTTGGATTTAGGTATCAATATTGTTTTATAAAATTAATTGAAACTTACAACTATCATAGTAGATGGAATTAAACAATTTCTGAGATTTTTATTACCATATTAATCTTTTAAAGAATGGGTATAGTGTCTCTCTTAATCCATGCATGGGTGTCAGATACGTTGAAGGAGCACTTGTTCCAGATAGTGACGATGTTGTGCCTGCTCCAGAGTTGCCAACTGGTCGTAGAAGGGATTATGTTCCCTGTGCAGATCCAGGGTCAAGGCTACCCCATATGAATGTTAAGGTTTTATCAAATTTTCCAAGTGAGGTATATATTCTCACTATGCTCGTTTTGGTTTTTGCCTTTTCTTGTTTTCTTCTTTCGCTTATATTTGCTTGTTAAGTTGGAGTTGCTTATTGTGATCTTATCTTGACACCGAGACATAACACCCATCTCTTCATCTTCCATGTAGAAGTATTCTATAAAATCCTATACAAAATTCTCGTAAGTCAAATTTGCATATGAAAATAAATAGGAATTTCCATTTTGTTTACACTTTTAAATAAAGTAGTAATGTTCAATACTAGAGTAGATTCTAAGTTCATCTGAGGGCTCCTGCATTCTAGATTTTTGAGCTCAGGTTATTTGTACAAGTACAGGAAGGAATGAACAGCCACATTCAGTAAATATAGTCACACATCAGATCAAGCCTCATTTCAGGGTATCATATAAAATCATCTAATAACATTAATCGATCAATAAGACATGTATGCCAACTGTTAAAGAATCATTATTTTCTCAGTAGGGAATTTCATAAGTTCATAAATCATTGGAAAACATGTGTAATTCTTCAAATATCATATCAAGCAAATCATGTATTCAGTATTTGGTCTTTAAAACTCATAAATCTTCATAACTTCTAGCTACTATCACTGTTATAACCTGTGGCCAGAGCTATATCAACAATATCATTCTCATTATTACTACTGACTATTATAATCCCTTAGAGGAGTTGTGTTATAGGGAGTCTTTTGTTATTGTTTAAAGGTCAATATAGAAGAGTAGAATTGATCCCTAAGAACAGGGATAATTACACTAAAAGTAGTTATTTCTTCTATGGTTTTGCTAATGGGTTATCGCAGTTAGCACACGACCTTGGTAATTCACCACAAAAGATGAAGCTTTATGAGTTGCAAAGAATCTATGATTTGCTTGGTATGATAAATTGTTGGTGAATGATACATGTTTTTCATTGATTTATGAACTCCGAAGCATGATTGCTGGATGATTTCAAAGCATGCTGCAATTTCGTTTTTAGCTAATTGGCTTAAAATTATTGCAGGAAACCATTTCTACACTAGATCTTGTATCTGAAAACAAAGTCGAGTTCCTTCTTATTATAGCACCAATGGAGGAGTCTTATAATCTTTCTCAAGCTGCCTTTAAGGTTGCTGAGGAATATAAGGTTTCGACCAAGGTATGCATACTATGGCCAGCTGATACTGTTACCAGAGTTCAGCCTGGGAGCAAAGCAAAATTAGCACCTTGGAAGAATTACATAGATGTTATAGAGGTCAAAAGGTCATTGGATTCATCGTCATGGTGGAGTACTTGTCAGATGACGGAGCAAGGGGCCATTCTAGTCAGGCCAGATGAGCACATTGCTTGGCGTTCAAAGTCGAGAGTTGTTGGGGATCTTTATTCGAAGATGAAAATAGTTTTTTCTACTGTTTTAGGTTTCGAGTCAATGAACAGTTGAAGACTCCAAGACTTGGAATACCGGTCAGTTGTATTGCTTCATGCGAAATAAAAAACCTCAGCTAGAATATTCTTTATTATTTATAGGGTTTAGAGCTTATTTTGCTTGTGGCAACTCTAATGTAATAGTGCTGCAATGGATCTACCCTTTGCTGCATCTGTTTTAATATTTTGAGGGTACCTGCAGGTACATTTCCTTAAGAAAATCAAAGCTCAATCACACTTGAGTATCTCTCGAGTCCAGCATTGGAATACTTGAATTCAGTTTTGCTTGAACTCGAATTCAAATGTTTTTCAAGCTGAACTCGAGTAGCTTGCAAGTAAAATAATCTCATTTCCATCATTAAAACTGTTGAAAGCTTCTGATTTTCATTTCCCACTGCCATTGCTCAGCATTTACGACTGAACCACAGGTCCCAAATTAACAAATAAGTTGATGTTCCAGTGAAATAACCATGCTAAAAATTGGTCAAGAATGAAAAAGGCTAGTGCTAGAACCCTAGAACTGATAGAGATATATAGCGAAAACAATTTACATTTGATCAGATTTAGCAAGTCCCAGGGTTTCCATTTACATGTAACAAGCTATCATCATTAGACCACACAAATCATTTAAAAGTTGCAACTGCTACTGGTTAAATGAATTAAAACTCCTAAGTAACAACATGCTTTTATAAACACCTGAAAGCTTAGCATTCAAATCCGAGAAATCACCCCTTGGGGGAAAAGGTCAGGGGAGTTGAAGTTTCGCTTGTGTGGCAGTCCAAATTCAAACATCAACGCAATTGCCCAATGATATCTATAACATGCATGCGCTCAACTTTTATCTAGCATCCAGGAAAATAAAATAGCCAACAACAGATGTAACAATACCAAGCAATCCACCAGCAGCAACCTGGAATGGGAATGGAAGGTTGAAATTGTAAGTAGCTATCCTTGTAGATAATTCTTACATTATGGACAACTATCTCGGATGATATTACTCGTAGCGCCTGATGTTATTAGAAGCATATACTGGAGATTATTGCTGTTTAGCATCCACATGTAGATCAATATGTTAAAACATAACCCAAATTTTATAGCAATTACGACCTTTGAAACATCCATTGTTCCAAAAGAAAACATAATAAGTGAGGGATTATAACATCTCGATAATTTGAAGTTATGGCGAGGATCAAGTAATCATTGCCAATAATCTGCTAAGCAAGTGTACCTGGGGAGGGGTGTGACCAAGAAGTTCACGTAACGGTCTGCTCTCAGCCAGAGGATGCTCAGCAGGCAATTCGTATACAATTTGATTCAGGACCTGAAGAACATATAATTTTGGCAATGATACATGAAAGAAATCAAGTTTAAACCAAGCGAATATGCATCTCATTTTGTAAAGAGAGAATGTAATATACAACTAGAGCTTCCGTAATATCCTAATTACTTGAAAAAGATAGGTAGAGGCATGGCGGAAACTTGAGTTTTGGAGAAGAGATGGAATGAGAATATAAATAGAAAACACCAGCAATAGAATCAAACCTCTGCCTGCCGTCCAGCATGTAATCTCACACCGGTTGCATCATACATTACCTGCAAATCAATCCACCACATCAAAATTCAATCTACGATGTAGGCAGTACTAGTAATACGAGAAACCTACTCATATGATCGTTACTCATAATGCATTTTGCTCAGGTATCAGAAATCGATATTAGAAGAGAACCTAGCTTAGCACCAGCAGGGATGAAGAAAGCAGTATCTTAAAATCATGTCAGACTACACAATTTGATCTTTTATACATAGATTATGAGCCAACCATAAAACAAGAAACAAAAGAACATACGATGCAGGCTAAGATTAATGCGGTCGCAAATAATGCTCCTCCAAAACCTTCTTGGAACCCAATAGCTGTAGCAAGAGCAGTGACTGTAGAAGAATGGGATGAAGGCATCCCTCCAGATCCCACTAGTTGCTTCAGATCCCATTGTTTTTCCTTGTACCTGCAAAACTTTAAAGCTTTAACATTTGTACCACAAAACTAATTATAAAGTGTACAGAATAACAGGTGCGAATAGCAAAGCAAAAACGGCCACACTATTAATCAGCTCCACAAGCTTGCCACCCCCAAGTCTATGTAATCTATCAATTATCTGCATTAGTAGCCAAAATGGTTCTTTGTACAAAGTTTTTCTTCCCTATTTCAAAACAAAATCTACCAAATGAGTGATGAAAAGAATGTAAAAGAAAGCATTAAAACTAAAAAAATATTCTTTCATTACAGAATAGGAATTGCATCAAGCAAGAGCTGACCAGAATCACAGCTTGAAAAATCAAAGAAACCCCAATCGAAGAGATATATATATACATATATATATATAAATGCCTGAAAATATAGCTGAATTTTGGGTGTATTCCTGAACCAGATCAAATCAACGAAACACCCCCAAGATCTATATATAAAAAAATAATAATGTCCACATTGGCATATTTGGTAGTTGAAATCAATTAGTTATTATCTACAATTACATAAGCCAGATATAAAAACCAAATCAAAATATGAAGTAAACAAATATGAAGACCCTTTATTCCATCAAAACAACAATTATCCAATTTAAAAACTCCTTAAAAGATTGTCAAATATTGGAATAGAAAAGGTGGAGAAAGAAAGAAACCCATTAAAGAAACAAACAAAGATCTAAGATTCATTGAAGCCAAAACAACTGTGTGTAAAAATATATATAATCAATAGAGAGGGGGGGTACCAGGAGGTGAAGAACTTGATGGTTTGGGCAATAACAAAGGCAATAAAAGCAGAAATAAGAGGGTAATTGGTAAGAATGGAGGACCAGGAGGAAGACATTGGGAAAGACAATAGCTGTTATTTCATTCAAAATTTAATTGTCGGTTTGATTTGTTTAATGGAGATTCTTTCCTTGTTATCAAGGGAGGGGGGCAATATTGAAATCTTATTGATGAAACAAAACAAAACCAAACCAATAATTAGATTCAGAAAAAAAAGGAAGAAATGGGGAAAAATCAAAGGTGGGATGTTGGGACGGGTATATGTATAGGAGGAATGAAGAAAGAGCGGATTAGGTGGCGACTTTGATGAATCCTTTTTGGAAGCAGGAAAGAGAAAGAGGGGTTTGCTTGAATTGAATGGAAGGCAAAATGTGGGAAATAATGGCATGTTTTTGCAGTGGGTTTTCAATGTCAACAAACAACTAACGGTCTTTGCCATCTCCAAGGTTCCAACTGAATATGCCACTTCTTGTTCCTAATCATCTCTGGAATATACCCCCCCCCCCCAATCCATTATTCCATCCACCTCCTTATCTCATCCGCAAGGTTTTACCAATTTGGGTCAAACTAATCTCGCGGAATAGTCTTAACCATTCTACACTCTTTCAAATCATTACCCTTCATTTCTCTTACTAATAATTTTAAAACTTATATAATTATATGAACACTTTCTTATGGTATTTCACCAAAAATAAAAAAAATAAAAAAATCTCAATTATATTTGTGGGTTAAAAATTTAGTATACAATTTTTAATAAAAATTTATCTCGCACACTTGTGAAGGTTTTTATACTCCATCAAACATTAAGGGTATAACATATTTTATTAGGTATAATAAAATAAATATATAAATAAGTGAGACTTCTATCGTAATTTTAAATTCACTTAAAGTTCAATTTTTTTTTTAAATTAAAAAAAAAAGAAACTGTCAAAATTATAAATTTAATCATTATCATTTTTAATATAGTATTATAAAATTATTTATTTATAATCTATGTATGAAATATGTATGAACACTATTGTATTTGTTTCAAACTAATTAATTATAATTACACATTAAATATATATGATATTAAAATGAAAAGTAAACTATCTAGTTGGTTACCCAATCTTTAATGCGTTTTCATTTTGGTCACCTAAAATAAAATCTTTGCAATTTGGTCAGCCAACTTAACTAAACATTTAATCTCTAACGGCAGTTAACTATATATTATTTGTACTTTCATTTTGATCACCTAAAAAAAAATCTTTTTCAAATATTGATTGGAGTACAAAAAATTCAAAGATTAAAGTGAAAAAAGGGTAAAAATTAAAACAATACACAAAAATTATCAAATTGTACTTGTTTATTCCGTTGCCAAAAATTTTAAATTTAAGTTTTGAAATATAAATTTTTAAATATTAATATTCGAAATTATAGTAACAAATCGGCTGACATTATCAATAGATAAAAAATTTCAATAATTTATTTTGATATTTTCAAATTATTTTACAAAATTATCAAGGAAAATTATTGTCTTTAAAACTTGTCTACAAAACCCAATTTTCTTTTAATTATATGATCTTGAATCTTCCATGCTAAGCTAAAAGTAAAAAAAATCCTAATAATTATTTAGTTTTATCTCCCATTCTAAACAAAACTCATATTTTTTTCATTACTTACTTACCCAAACGAAGAACAAGCAATTAATTTAATTAATTACAAGTATTTTTCTTTACTTTTAGCTTCGCATCAAAATTATGTAATCAAAAGAAACTTAAGTTTTATAGATAATTCTTAAAAATAAATTATTTGAGTTGATTTCGATAAGTTGGTCTAGAAAAATAAAATAAAATTGTAAAATTTAAAAGGATATTAAATTAAATAATTTTAACATCATAGTAACAAATTGGTTGACATTATCAATGGGTAAAAAAATTTCAACAATTTATTCAATTTATTTTGATGTTTTAAAATTTAAAATTCAATATTAAAAAAATTTAAAATTCAGCAATATAATAAACAAGTACAATTTGACAATTTTTGTGTACATTTTTTCACTTTAATCATTGAATTTTTTTTACCTCAGTCAATACTTAAAAAAGATTTTTTTGAGTGATCAAAATGAAAGTAAAGTAAAAATTGGGTAACCAAAATAGAAGTGCAAACATGACGTGACATGTACAGTTAACTATCGTTGTAGATTTAATGCTTGAGTGATTAAAATGAAAACATCCTAAAAGTTGAGTGACCAGCTAAGTAGTTTACTTAAAATAAAAAAATAAGATTAAATTATGAATAAAACGAATTTTAAACACGTAAATATACAAGATTACAAGTACTAGATATACTACAATTGTTTATTATAATGTTATCAATTGTAAATTAGTATTGAGTTAACTTGTGATATCAATTCAATTAACAACATTATTTGTACATATTAAAAATGAAATTTTGGTTAAACAATAAGTTTAAAGTTTTACTAATCCAATTAATGTGAGATCAAATTCAACCACATGCATATATATATATTTTTTTTTTTGAATAAATATATTCAAATAATATAACTCAGATGATTTTATAATTTTTCTAATTGATAAAATAATATTACATACTAATATTATAATTTATAATAAGAGAATTGAGTTTTAAAATGGAGACGAAACGTGGCTCTACACGCAATCCCTGAACCCATCAAGCTGGTAGCCTTCACTATTACTTGCAATTTGGAATGGATTTTGAAATTTATCTCATAAAATAAACTTAATCTGCGTTTTTGTTAATTAATGTTTGAATTCACATATTATAATGATTCTTCCAACTCTTCAACATTATAAACGAAGGAAAAGGAAACTGATCACAGTTGGCCAATAATTCCAAATTACATAAAGACGGATCTACTCCAAATCTATAAAATCCATTTTCCTTCAAACCAAAATCAAATAATTGAGTGAGCAACACACTGTCCGCTTGGACAAACGTGAATGTCAATTTGCGATATCTTCCAACTCTTAATCTATACCTATATGATGTATAATAAAATAAAACAACAATAATAAAGGAGATTGTATACTAATACACTAAAACCTGTATGAAAAATCTAGATTCCTTTGCTACCTTCTTAAAGTTTATTCAATGCTATGCTAGCCAAGTAAGATCTGATATAATCAAATAAAGATCATATATGATGGTCTGAGCACTCAATTCACTCTCGGTCTCAAGCCCCACAACAGAGCCAGAACAATATCATATAACGAGTGTAAACCCTACTCTCCACATTCAAATAGCTCTAACCATATATATCATATTATAGCAAGGCTGCAGGAAATTTCAAGTTTCAATCTCCAATCATTTCTTTAGATGTCAAGATGTTCAACTGGATTTCCTCTAATGGCTGCTTGTTTATAATGCTGTTAGGCCCACCCCCCAACATAATAAAAAAAAAAAACAATTTATGGAATGCCATGTAAGATACCAGAAAAGAGTATGTTGACCTAGTTGAACAAGGATGGACTAGCATAGTGGGGTGGGGTCCCAACAGCATTCATTCTCCTTGCATTGTAATAGCTCTTAAGAGTAACTCTGCAAAAGAAAAAAAAAAAAAGCCCATTTGATTAAACCGGATGAAATATAGTGAAACTACAAAACAAGGCAAAAGTACCCTTGATTTTCACAACAAAATCATGCACTGGCTGTTATAAATCTCAAGTTTATATCTGCTTCCAGAAAAGGGCTGCAACCATAGACGCAATGTTCTATGGGTTCTGATAAACTCATAATACAACATGAATGAAAAAGTTTTTAAAAATAAATCATACCGGCTTATCATTAAATCCCCTTTTCCATCCATTTTGCCTACATAGATTAAGCCAAGGCCAAAGCTTTTGTACATACCTGTTGTGTTGTGATGCAAAATCCTCTTGTTCATGGAGACTCTTTGCAAGGGAGCTGTGTCGGTACCTGTTGCCAAGGAGATGGGAGGAGAGAAGCTAACCAAATTGAGCTAATATTATTTTCAATAGTCATAATAATTGAATAAGAATGAGGGGGGAGGGTCTTAATTCACACTTTCTCCAACCAAGAACAGGACCCAAAACAAACAGTATTAACTAAAAAAGAATTTGGTGAACGGAGCAAAAACACAAATGCCCCCACGCCCCCCACACTGCCTTTTACTAATATCAACCTAAACAACTTTACAATTTATGTCACCACCAACATCAGGTGGCGTTTCTTACAAATAAATTGAAACCAAAGACAACCCATTGCCAACAAATTCAACCACAAAATCATTTTAAAATACAAATCACTTGCCAATCTCTCCAAATAAGAATGGAGTCTGCCTGGAGGAGTAGCACCAAAGTCATGAGGAGGCTGGTGAAGCCCAGTTTGTTCAGTCTCACATTATTGAGCAGTTACACTTGGATTCTAGCTTTGGAGGGTTCATACTGTCCATCTTATTAGGAATACCAACATTGTGAATTGAAG
The DNA here is from genome assembly GCA_025698465.1 of Gossypium longicalyx. NCBI lineage: Eukaryota > Viridiplantae > Streptophyta > Magnoliopsida > Malvales > Malvaceae > Gossypium > Gossypium longicalyx. The sequence continues at coordinate 92,537,985 of CM046997.1, forward strand.
GTTCATAGGCATTCTCATCATTTACAGTCTTGGTAGGCACAGATTTTACATCAGTTTCTACCCGCCTCTGCCTGACCTTATGAGATTTTGAAGTCCATCTACCAACAGTTCGCCCCCGTAGGTCTTTCCTGTCAGAAGTGGAATTCCCCAAGATTGTCACAGTTGGCCTGGAACCTTCCAATAGCACTGAACTTTCCTTTTCAATAGCAATGGTTGCAGCCTGGTAGGCAAGATCATGGATAATGGAACTGCAGAATAGTATTGTGTCTGTTGCTTCTTCAAGTGTCAGGCTTCTGCCCTTACTTCCTCCACGACATTCTACCAAGACAGTCGATTCCTCTGTAAAAAGGCATAAAAGTTTCATCAGAGAAAGAAAAATCCCTCTGCCAGTCAGTCACAATTCAGAACCAAATTTTAGCAAAGAATAATATACTGTGCGGCTGTCGGTACTACAGTCTAAAAGCCATGGACATCAAGACACAGAAAATATAAACATTATCCAATATACAAACTACGGAATAGAATTTTTTACGTAAACACAGAGGTCAAGTCCATTATATTTCTTAGAATGAAACAGAGTTAAAAATTGCAAAAATAAAATTAGTTCGGCAGTGCAAATATCAATAAAAATATGTTAGCAAATAATACAAAAACAAGTGGACGGAGTCATTCAGCCCAATGCCAATGAAAATAATCACCGCAAATGTTAGTAGCTTTTGGTACAACTATGTTTGATGCACCATTCTCTACACCTGAGAAGTATTGCACTAAAGTGATCTAAAAAACTGGGCTTGTTAATACATCATGGTCCACTGTTTAGATACTCAATGTGCAAGTTTGTCCTTTTTACCTTTTTCGGAGTACTAAGGAGAAAAATTACGGTAATTCCTGACTTTTATGACCATGACTCCATGGTAAAAAAAGATTTAGAGAATGATAATTTTCATGCATATAAAATTATTGGTGATAACTGCCAAGTAAGAAATTTCTCTGTAGATCACAAAATGGAAACATATCTACGAGGGTAATCTAAACTCAAGATGCTTCAAACTGCACATCTCTTATCTCTTGTTGGAGCCACAAAGATTACATTCAAGACAAACAGAGCTTGGAAACAGACTATCCTCACATCCATTACCAGAACCAGTAACTGCCTTATGCATAGCTTTCCCAAAATATGAGTTAAAGCCTTACAAAGTATGCGACTAAACTCAATCTGAAATTAACAGATTTGAAACTAGAAACCCTGCAAACCATGTCTACCCAGAGCATAACTTTTATTAGGAAGGCCACAAAGATCAAAGTAATTTGGCAGTTCCCATATGTTTATCATCATTGTTGAGTTTGATGTGAAACAGCAAAACAGAGATGGCTTGAAAGTGCAAACAACAAGAAAAGGTCCAAATTTACAGATCTACTTAAAGTGATGGATAAAATTTTCCACCATCTCAGAACAAATGCAAATTTACCACTACTTTAGTTTTATTGAAAATGACAAAAGAACTACAAAAATTATGTATTCCGATATTCCACAGCTTCATGGAATATATCCTTTATGAATTAACTTTTGACCAATTTTAAACAAACCTAAAAGTACAATGTTAAAATTGCTCACATTAAAAGATAACTGGTACGCTTGATTTATAGACCCAACTATAATGACAAACGACTATAATGACAAACTTGAACCTTAACCCCAAAGAAAAAGAGAAAAATGGTTAATCATGATGGATAGTCCATGAAAGATTGAATCTTAGTGTTGCTAATTAATGCTCTTATAAATAAAACTGCAAGAAAGCAATCATAATTGAAGAAAGAACAAGTACAGCCAGCTATTAAAGGACTTGCACGAATAGTTCATGAAGGATATAGATGCATCATAAAATTGTTTATTAGAAATGGTAGATGAAAAGACCTCTCGGGAATGGAAGTGAAATTTTACTTGAAGTTGAATGCCTAAAGTGCATGGAAAACAATAATAAAATAATTACATACCTAAAACACCATCTGTGTGATCTGACATGTTACGCTCCTCAACAGCAGTAATATCCACATCTAAAGGTATAGCAACTGACAGGTCCTCGGATCTCTTCTTTTTCCTCTCAGAATTTGGAGACAAGCCATCAAGTTCTGAACTGCAGGAACTCTGGCAGGAATTGTCGATTTCTATTTCTGAGATTGTAGTCAAAGAGTTGTGGCCAGCAGCCTCAGCAGCATCTACTCCATCAGGAATATCATTTCGCATACCATGTTCTTCAAGAGTAGAATCTAGCGTGGTAGCTAGTGCTTCAAAACTCGAGGTAATCCTGGCATTACTAGACAAGCTATCTCCATTTTCATATGAAACACAATCTTCATTGGGAGGAAGTGGTGCTGCTGAATTGTCCTCTAATAGCTCAGAGGTTAAAGTATCAATTACTGTACTACTTTCGTTCCAATCGATAGAATCGTTCTTGGGAGCAGCAGCAGTAGTTAATGACAGATCTGCTTCTAAATTTTCTGAAGCTTTGGCTAGAGAAACTACAACTGTTTCCTCTGCTTCCTCAAATTTCAGATTACGAATAGAGCCCTCAAAATTTTCATCATTTGTGCTAGATGCAAGACTTAAAGCTTGGTAATTATTGCTTGAACTTTGAGACAAAGTAAAGCTTTGAGGCTTTGCATTCAAGTCATATCTGTAATTCTCCAACTCAGATTTTCTACCATTTAATTGTACACGCGCATCTGTTTGCCTAGATGAGCTGAATTCAGTAGAGGATGATGCAGATACACTCCCATGTCCAACAGAGCTTCTGAAACTGTTAGAACTGTCTCTTGCATAAGAAAGATCTTCAGATGGTATGGTAGCAAAGGTCCTACCTAGAACAACAGGCCCCTTGCTGCTGCCTGACCTCTTTAACAGCACAGAAATACCTACAACTTCTGATGTGTTAACCTTCAAACCGGAATGTTCATCAGAGTAACTCAACTGCTGACCTCCAGTCTTCCTATCAAGTATAGAATAATCAACAGTTGATTGAGCCATCTCTTGCTGATAACCAAGCCTCTGCTCACCTCTGTCCGCTAGAGAACCTCCAAGAGAATTTTCTTGACTGAAATTTTCACTTAGTTTGATATTTTTTTCATGCTGAGAAATCCAGGGTTCAACTGCATCAGTAACTTGAGATAGAGAATCAGATGGAGGGATTGAGGTTTCCAATTCAGGAAAGGGTTTATCCTCTTCAGTAATTTTCATAGGCAACCCTGGACAGTTCTCTGCATCAGAAATGTCACCAGAGACAATATCATGTTGCCTACTGCAATCTGTGCAAAGACTGATTTCTTCTTCAACCTGTTCAATAACACGATACCTACAACCACATTTAGAACAAATTTTTGTGTTTTCGAAACTATCAACTTCTGAAAGATCACCCCTGTCACATAGAGCATCAGAATTTGAACTCATTTCCACTTCAAGACTACGATGACCTAACTCCTCAGAGTGGTCAGGGTCACATTGGATCGCAGAGTCTCTATCAGCATCTTCAATAAGACCATTAAGCGAGTCATTACGTCTTTCATAACTAGCATCCTGGTTTATTACATCCATCTTATCGAAGGCAAAAACCTCTTCTAGAACATTGCCATAAGGTCCCTTTCCAGATTCACTTGCCATGTCATCATGTTGATGGTCACTTCCTTCAATATCAAGCACAGCACTTGTACCTTGATCAGAATTTGCAATACTGCTGGTAGTAAAAGATGAGTTCCTTGACATCAACGAACGATGTACAGAACTTACCTTCCCAGCATAAAAACCAGTACTTGGAACACTAGATAATAGAGGCCTGAACATATTTGGAGGGCTCTTCCGATGATCCTGTATCAAAAAATTGATTATAATAAACTACAAGGTCAGCATCGATGACCAAGCACCTTCAATATGCATTAATTGTGCACAAAAAGTTTAAATGAGAACAAGAACATGCATGATATACAACAAGAAACTATGTGAATTTTTTCATGACTATCTTAAATTTATTTTTGCTTAGCAGTAAAGATAGACTACGCAGATTGCACTGAAGTTTGCGAGGTATTTAACACATTAAAACATGTCAAAAGAAACCTTACTGCTCCAAAAGTTTACTTAATATGAAACACAGTCTGTAGAATGAGCTTTAAACAGGAGATTCTAGAATTTTGACTTTCCTCCCCCACCCGTTCTAGACATACCAAATTAATATTAAACACTAAGTTGTCAACAGTCACCACCAAAAACTTCGTAGTCATATCATTTGGCAATTAATTCCAGTTGTAATTCTCACAAACAATGCTAACTGACTAGTAGGAGTACATCAAACCCATCAATCTAAATAATACCATCAAGATTGCCACCTATAGATTTATAGCACTTACACAGTTTCACACTGCAATAGAAATGAAAAGATAGTTAAGCACTTGCATTGACCTTCCATACCTCTTTTTCTATTATTACCAGTCTAAATCTATACCGTATTGGTAAGAAGGGCTGGAAGGAAAATTAGTTTTTTCTTTACTTTCCTCTGTTGCATGGCATTCGAAAAGGAATTAAATAAACTAGTAGCAAATAAGGCAAGGTAGATTCAGAACATTAGAGTAGACAAATTAATTACTTATATTTTAACACTTGTATAAGGGCAAACTGCCATAACAGATGCATATTGCCTTAAAAAATGTAATAAAATACCATTTGACGAAGAGCAGAGTCAAAGGAACGTTTTGGAGCAGAACTTGGTGACAACACTCTAGCTGATTTCTTGTTAAAGGTTGGCCCCTTGTTGCTTGGGAATGCACCAGCTCTCCTTGAAACAGAATGGGTTGATCCACCAAGAGGAATAGAATGTATAGGGTCTACATCATCATCACCAGAAGATGCTACAGACCCTTTACTGTATGAACTAAATTGGTCTCTATCATGACTATGAGATGAACTGGCACTTCTAGAGGCAGTCGGGGACATCGATTTCCTGCCAAATCTTGCATCCCTTCCATTTCTAGATGCAGGTGAGGAACCCCTCACATATGATGCTGGTCGATCAGCCAGAGAAGTACGAAGATTAGGTGGTGCATCTAAGGAGAAACCTGGAATGTTTGCCTGCCATGCCCTTATTTTTGGTGATGTAGAGTTTCCCCTATTTGTCCTTATAGGGGAAGTTCCCCTTCCCCCTGTGCTTGTCCTTTGAGGTGTAGGAGTAGAAGACCTTCGAGCAGGCGTTGAACTTTTACTAGGGGAAGGAGATGGTCTCCGAGTAGGAGTAGCTTGCCGTATTGGACTGGACTGAGGTGCTGAAGATGGCCTTCCTCTAGATTGGAGTGTGCTATTCCCAGACTGAGGCGATGGACTTAAACGATTTGGACTCGCACTGCCCCTACTGCTTCTGTAGCTTTTGTCCATCTGCATATTGTACATAGAGGATAAAGGGCAAAGTTTTGGAAAGAATAAGTTACAACTTTCAGGATAAAACCTAGAATGGATGCTAATGAACTATTTCATTAACAATCATTTTCCATTCCACAAGAGTGATATGATAACTTACCGTGGATGATCTTGATATGGAAATGGGTTGAGTACGGGGTCTACCACTGCGGGCAACATTAGCTGGGGGTGGCTCATCATCCAACGAAGGAAAAAGAGGGGTGTCAGGTGGAGTTAATAACCTTCAAAATCACCAAGAAAGACAATGTGTGAGAACCAAACAAATTCAAGAAGTACAGATACAGATACCATCTCAATAGAATACAATGAATGAAAAAGAAATAATCACATGATTCTAATTTCATGATTAGGCCATTGGCAATGACTTAATTCTAACATACACCAAGCATGAACAGACAGATTTACATGCCAGCTTATATTACTATTTCAACTTAGTTCCAAGCAAAAAGTACGTCATATCACAGTTCTAAAATAAAAGTTCAAAAATAACTATGACCTACCATTCATAATCATTTTTCTCTTCATCTGCATCAAGGAGTTCACTAGTCTCCCCTCGAACGGGAACGGATATTCCAAGCTTGAAATCTGAAAAATATTTCAGTTTTGTAGCTGTAGAAAGATTCAAAACCAAAGAAACCAGACATTAATGTTAGTTAGCAGACACTAGTTACATTCCTCTATTCAGGAGCAAATACACCCAAACAACTTAGATGACAAGGCAAAGCAGAAAATTACAAAATGAGTCCTCTGCATCATCTGATGACTTAAGCAAAAAATTCTCCCTTTCTTTAGACTGCATTTCATTGAACAAAGCAAGGTCATCATCTTTTTCTTGAACATTCAACCCACTCTCCAAACTACGCCATCTTTTGTGGTTTTCCCCTCTCAGCTCCCTCCCTGGAGAGTATCTTAATGCCGGAGAAGGAGGCATCTCTCCTGCCCTAATCTACCCTTCCCAAACAATCACAGCAATCTCTCCAGCAATCCAGTAAGTAAACAGCTAACTTGCCCCATAATTTAACCCCAATTTGCCCCTTCTGTGTTTCCAAGTAACAAATGTAGCCAACTTCAATATAACTCAAAACAAGGGTGCAAGGCCCGGTTCCCAAAATAGAATACTTGATAAAAAAGAGCTTCAGCACCAGTAACTGAGCAATAATCACCACCAAACTGAGATGCTCATGATGGAACGCAACTTCCAAACCCTAAATTTCCATCAAAATTAACTTAAGACACCTTCATTGACCAAAACCCAAAGTCAAAGTCAAAATTTTCAGCCACCAGAAACCGCCAAGCAAAACCTTTCCAGCGCCGCTCAAAATCAGTGACCGAATTAATTCACCTGTAGGCACACAATTTTATCCATATCATTTGAAATTCATTTCACTAATGGGACTCGATCAAGTTCATCATACTAAATTACAATTTTGTTTTTGTTTTATAAAAAAATCTCATTTCCTTGTTTAGATTTTCAAATTTTGATCAATAGGCTCTTGAATTTTGTATTGCACCTGTTACTAATTTGGTTCAATGTATTATTTTTTTTTCTCCCATATTTAGGAAATTCTAAAAACAAATATAAACCAGAAGTTTTAATATCTTTAAAAAAATGAAAAATCCAGAAAAATAAAAAAAAATAGAAAGAAAGATTTTTTAAGGGGAGTTGGAAACTTGAAATCTGAGATCTGAGATTGTAGTTGAAATAGGGATTTTGTTTGGAATTTTTTGAAACTAAAAAGGGAACCCGAAAACTTAGGATCAAGAAATTACAAGGAAAAAAAGGAAATAAAACCAAGAAACGGACTTGCTTGGCAGATTCGATCTTCATCAATTTATGACAAAGCCGTTATTTAAACAAAGCAAAACACAAACAAATTCTTATGACCAACATCAACAATGGAAACCAGAAAAGGTCACAATTTCCCAGCAAATCACAAGAATAAACTAGACATTATTTTTTTTTCAAAATTTCCTTCCCCTTCCTTTCAGAAAATTAAACACAGAAAATCAACAGAATATACACACACATATGAATGCGCAAAGAAAAGGGAGAAGAGAACACTATTTCTGGTAGTGAGTTAAGGTTTTTCTTTTGGGATTTGAAGGATAATTGGGGTTGGGTAGTTGTTTCCAAAATCAAAACGGTTAATACCTCGAGGAAGAACGGAGGGAAATTCGTCTTAAATCCGGTGACCATCTAACGGCAGAATGTGGCGGTTAAAGTGTTAGAAACCGCAGGATTCGGGCTTAGATTTAGAGCTTTCGGTGTTGATTTTGAAAAATCTAAGCTGATTTTGGGGTTTACAAGTTCAAAAGGAATGTTGTTGTCAAATTAGGGAAGTTTCTAGGCTTACTGACAGCCGTGAACGGTGGTTGCCGCAACGGACGGCTGAAGCTACAGTGACAGACACACTAGAGAAACTTAGAATAGTAAGCTTTCCTCTTTTTTTGTTGGTTAAGAGGTAAGAAATAAATAAAATAAAATAAAAATGAATGTTATAAAAGCTGCTGGAGTCGGGTCGCACAGAGTCCGCGCCAGCACAATGCTCCACCCGACCCGATTGCTTTATTCTTCTTCTCTTTTTTTTTTTTTTTTTAATGTCTTCGTTTCTTGTTTTTTAGGTTAATAAATAACACTATTATTTTATTAATGAATGATAATTCGCATCTGATAACTAAATTGGTAGTTGACATTCACGGCAAAAATAAAAGAAGTACACGTAAAGCTCCTTTGACCTACCATCAAATTCCTATTTTTGAAAACAACGTTTTAATAAGTAAGGCATATTATGCAGTTTTTAATAAAAATTTATTTTCTCTCCTTTTCTCTCTAGCTTTATTTAATACTTTATTATTACACCCTAAATAATTTTTCTAACTCCAAAATTTTATCAGATTAATATTTAATACATTGACAATATATTTTTTTATTCCAAAATCATGTATGGGTATAGGATCCTTTACATGTAATGCCGATTGCTCATTTAATTTGAGATCTTCATTTTGGTTAACCAGCGATAGAAGCTTTTGCTAGAGGGGGCACTCCTGATCTAGTGCATATCGCTTACTCTAATGTTTATCATTGGTGGTATACAATCGGGTTACGTACTAATGAAGACCTTTATATTAGAGCCCTTTTTCTATTATTTCTTTCTGCTCTATCCTTAGTAGCGGGTTAGTTACACCTACAACCGATTAAAGAAGTACCATGTGTCTCTTTTTTAAAAATATATATATCTTTAAATTTTACTATACCCTATAAGACACTTGACATTACTTGTGGAAAAAATTCGTTCACAATATACCAAATATCATTCCTTTTATATTCTGTTATTTATAAAAATAAATTATATACAATCAAATAAAATATAAAAATTAGATTATGCCACGCTCACAATATAGATAAAAGAAAATACTTTATATAAAAATTATTGAATAATGATAATTGGTGGATTGGTAAATAACTTGTGCTTAATCTGTTAAACAAATGTTCAACTCTTGATTTTGTTGCTTTAATTGTTTCATTTAAAAATTATATAAAAGCATGAAAACACAGAAGTATCACCATAATAATATTGATTATCATTTAAAAGAAATATGTAAATAAATTATTTTTCAATTAAGTTGGTATCCTGTTAACTCGTGACACAAATTTAATTAAATAATTTATAATAAGTATAAATAAATAAAATTTTAATAGATATGATAAGAAATTATAATTTAAAATAAAAATAATTATAAAATTAAAAACAAAAGAATTTTAATAAAATATCTAAAATAGGAATCTAATCCAAAATTTTGATAAATCAATCCTTTTGTAAATAAAAAAAAAACCCCTCAATTTTTATAAACTAATATACTCAACTATTATAATTTGTTTAAACAAGCTCTTATACTATTTTTGTAGTTAAATGAGCCTTAATATATATCTTTTTACTTATGAAAGTCCTTCATTTTAATATTCTAATATTAAAGTAAAAATATTTTAAAATGTTAAAATAATTTGCATTTAATGCTTATGTGAATTTGATTAAAATAATTTATTAAGTAAAATAAAATAATATTTTAAAAATTCTTAATCAATTTTTAGAAAATCCCGATTACTCTTTTAAATTTTATGTTGACGTTAAAAATATATAATTTTTTTTGTTGCATCAACAAGAAATTAAGATAAAAAGTTGAAATTCAAAATACTTTTATTTTAATATTAAAATAAAAGTCTTTTATGGGTAAAAATCATCAGTTAGGGATTTATTTAATTACAAAAATAAATTAAGGTTATTTTAGCATATTAGCCATTTTTATAAAAAGGGGAAAACAGCGGATGGAAACCCGTGGATTTTAGATTTTTTTTATTTGTCATCCCTAGCATTAACAATTAAAAAGCAAATTACAGTACGGAGAGTGTGGTTCAGCTCAGGTCGGTGACATTAAAGCAAAGAGCGATGGGTTTGGAACGGAGACACCTCGAATTTTCTCACATTTCTCTCTTCTCCAAGAAAATGAGAGAGTAACTTGGAAGAGAGAATAGAACAACTCACGTTCGCCTTTTTTCCTTTTTTGCTGTTGTTCAGGTTTGCTTCTTTCCTTTGCATCAAGCTTACATTAATCCTTTTCTTTTGTCAGTCTTTCTCTTGCTCTATGATTTATTTTCCTTGTTCTTCTTTTTCTACTCTATTTTGATTAACTACTTCAGTTCCTGCCATGATCGAGTTTAAATTAATTATTGACTAATATAATCATTATTATTTCTCTTATAATCTACACAGGTTTTTCTTTTAATTTCTATTAAAAAAATATTATATGTTCCAAATTTTTTATTTTTAAAAATATGTATAACAATTTTTATGCGAAATGAAATAATAATAATCTGAAAGATTTAAACAATGATTTTGAAAACTCTAATTATTATGTTAATTAGATTTTGGTTAGTCAATTTTTATAACATAATTAAATTTGAATTAGTATATTATTTTATTGAGGGATAGTAGTTAAGTCCGCTATGTGGCTACTGGCACCTCAATAGTTAGGTTTGACACCTATTGATATAAATAATCATTTCAATTAAATATACTAATGGAGCCAAGGAGTAGATTTTGTATTTAAAAACTTTAAATTGAATTATATATTTTTATATAAAAATATTTGAACCAAGGGCCAAAACCTCCTGCCTGGACCCTTCAATTCATCCTCTGTCATTTTATTCTTTCCTTCAAAATTTTTTTTTTTTTTTTGGTATGAAAATTAAAGGAACCTCAAGAATTCAACATTATTGTAGCTATAATCAGTGCCAATTCGATCCTGTTCTAAAATCTGCATAATTTCAGTAAGTGGACTAACAAAAATCCTCATTTATATATAAAATTGATAAAAATAAAATAAAAATAAAAACACCAAGGTATCCCACTAGAAAACAAAAATCATTATATTTAGGGAATATCGCCTTTTGAAAACAATCCAAGTTGTAATTTGCTAAAAACATGAGACATAAGAAAAAAAAATTGTAATAATTAGGCAAGGATAATAATGATTAAAGAAAAAAAGAAAATAGGTTATGACTAAAAAAAGGGTATTAGAATTGATAATGATTACATGGTTATTGGTAGGTAGGTGCGTAGGACAAATCTTAGATGCCTTTTTCTTTAGTTTCGTCTTCCAATGATGTCCTAACTGCTCTTATATTCCTTCCTATTTATCTAAGTCATCTATTAAATTATTTTTAAACTGCACTTTATTTTATTTAATTAACATGTATTCATAGTTGGATTAATTAATTTAATTTTGAATTTAGTTTGATCAAAAATTAATTAATAATTTTTTAAAATTTTAATTATCGATTAATTCGATTCAAAATCGAATAATTAATCGAAATTAATATATATATTTTTTAAACTATTAAAAAAATAAATATTAGTAATGAATTTTTTAATATATTTTATACTTATTTTAACAAAAAGATAAAAACATATAAATTTCGATTAATTTAGTTAACATAATTCAGTTTGATTAATAACCGAATCGATTTGAACACTCTTTAACTTCAACCCTAATTTATTATATAAGTAATCCAATTTTTGTCACTTTATTTGCTCTTAAACATCCCTATGATCTTTTAACCTATGGGTTGGTTTCATTAATTAGTCAAATATTAATTCAATGAAAAAATAATTAAAAATAAAAAATTGTAAAGGTTTTTATGTTTTTCATTAATTTTATATATTTTAGAATTAAATAGCTTAAATTATAATTTAAAAGAAATAATGGTTAAGTTGAAAGATTTAAAATCCTTTGATTGCGAATTTGATCTTTAATCTTGATGGTTTTATATAAGCCATTTAACCAAAAACAACGTTAGCCATTAAACAACAAAGCAATTGAAGTGCGTTGCAATTCCCAAAGTGAGCTTTGTGGGTCTTTCTTAGGGTTTATTGGAATTAGGTTTAGAACTGGATGGATTGACATTAAAATAAAATAAGAGATTAGTTATGCAACTTGTTTTAATTAAATATTTGAAGACCAATCACAAAACCCACTACTTTTAATCATTATACACATTCTAATCTCAGATTGCGTGTAAATTCTATACAATGATTTTTGCTCAAAACATCCTTATTGATTTATTCAATATTTAAATCAGTCCAAATTTCACTTAAAATCCAAAAAAAAAAATACTCTAAATTAATTATTACAATAATACATGACACATGTCAAATGGTGTTTTGTTGGATTTTTATTTTTTAAATAAAAATTATATAAATATTAAAAATATAATTTTTTATAAAAATTCAAAAAACAAAATTAAAATCTATTATAAAATAAAAGGACATTAGAGTCTTAAAGTAGTCAATCTTATTATTCTAATCAACATTCACTTCTATGATAATAATAATAATAATATATTTACTCTCTCTCAGAACAGCATCACTTGATATATCATATTCTATGTATTCTAATATTAAATACTAGCTTTTCAGATGACTTATTGAACAAATTTGTCAAACATTTATATCATTATTTTTCTGAAAGTCTCGAGTGAGGAAAAACTTGCAAAAATATATTTTGATCTTTTCAGGAGTTCCAACAATAATCATAACATACTTTGATCACAATCTTTCTATAAAAATACATATTCAATCAATTAAATAAATATTTACTCAAACGTATTGGGCAATTTCTCAAGAATTTCTATATACTTTCAGCATTCTAAATCTTTCGAGGATTTTAATATTAACCACACTATATATTGATTCATATAAAAATTGTAACAATAATCATTAGACACGTATTAAATTTTCATGAACTGCCAAATTAATGAGATATCTAAATGTTTATTACATCCACCACAAAAAATATTTTTCAATGTCATGACTTAGTGTGAAACTTCATTTTTCTTATTTCATTTTCGCAAAATTGCTCATTTGTACCTTTACTAGCCCTATACCTTTATATATTTGAACTACTGGTCCATAAATTTCACACATTTTAGTTCTACCTGAATTACGTCTTTCTACTTTGGTCAATCTATTCTGTGTCTATACTTCTCGACAAATTTATTTAATATCCTAATTTTCATTCATTATTCCAACAATAATATTACATGCAAAATTGTTGTTGACAACTTTTCATTCCACAGTTTCATATTTTATCATGTTAGGGAGTAGTTGTAACACTTGATTCCCAATTAACCTGAAAATTTGAGGTTTAAAAGGTAAGAGATCTCAAGTTGGCAACCTCTATTGAAAGAAATGGGAAAGCTAGAAACTAAACTAGACATGGTTGAGAACCAAACTTAGTTCGATTAGAAAAGAACTAGCTAGTTCAATTATGGGAGACACAATGATTGTGAATGCATGATTCTCATGAGGTTGGTAATAGAGTGGGAAAGACTATAAATAGTTGGAACATGGCTTCCCAATGATGATTTTCTTCCTAACATTGTTTCATTTTCTCATCTTCATCTTTTCGGTAGCTTAAAGAATGAATAACCATGGAAGGTCTTACATGGAGCAGACTTCATGAGGAGGGAGATGGAAAAGTAGGAAAACCTACAAGTTGGTAAGGTTCTTAGCCTTTCTGTATGTGTAAGAATAGGTAAATATGGTTACGGACCTTCAGAACCATTTTAGGGGTTCTGCATGCCTATGAAAGTTTAAGCATGCCTATGAAAGTTTAAGCTTTGAAGATGAAGTGCAAGTTTAACCAGTAGGTTTTGGTTGTAATAATTAACCGCCAAGAGAATGGAAACTCTGACGTTCTAGAAAGCTAAGTTGTGGAAATGATGAAGCTTCAGGTGAGTTCTAGACTTCAAACCTACTGTTATGATATATGTTATTTGAGTATGCCATGTTTGCATAAACATGAGATATGATGATATGTGCATGTATTACATGAAAACTGTGGGGAATACCTTTATAAGATAGATGAAGTTAGGAAGGGAAATATGGAGTGATCAAGAGCGAAGCTCCGGGACTTGCGGAGGGAAAACTACAGTGTTCGAGTATCAAAGTTAGGTGGTGTAAATAAGGTAATGGGAGGGGGATTAGGGAAATTTGTATTATGGAAAGCTATTTATCGCGACAGTGGTATCGATTGATCCTTCGAGGTGGCACCGTGACGACAATATATGACGTAAGACCATATATGAAATACGCTATGGCAGTCTAATATTAGGTATGTAGCATAAGACCATGGATGAAAGATGTCATGAAATCATGGTACAATGTATAAGGTATACGATGTAAGACTATAGATGAAATATATTATAGCAACTAGGTATAACGAGTAAGACCATGAATGAAAGAGTCCATTGCATCATATGATAGTATGCCAAGAGGGTAAATCGGTCTAAGACCATGGATGAAAAACTTCATGGCATCCACATAACAGAGATAGTCTGTTGGGACATTAAACATAGAACATAGAAAATTTATTGGGACAATAAACACAGAAGAGAGATAATCCGCTAGGACAGTTAACATGGATAAAGTCCGTTGGGGCAGTAAACATGGGATAAGTCCGACAAGGTAAGAAAGATGTAAGACCATAGTTCGGCTAGGACAACTCATAAAGTCTGCTAGGACCACAAACACGGGGTATATTGCCAATGTGCCAAGCATGAGAAACTATGCAAGTGGAAGAAGAGTTAAAAAAAGTGTAAATATGGCAAACGGATAATGAGGAATCTGTCAAAAATGATAAAAGCGGTAATGATAAATGTGAAAGCTGACAATTCATGGACAAGGACCCGACAAGAATTAGAGGAAGATAGGCCGTGCGAAAGCTAACCTAACTATGAGAAAGTAATATGGGAAAAGTGTTTGAGGATCGCAAGCAAGGATCCGTCATGAAGAGCCACCAGGGCTAGCCCAAAAAAGTTGTACGTGAGAAGAAAATCTCATAGAAAGGATAGAAGTTTCACTTCCAGGATAAGGATTCTGTCATGAGGACAAAATATCTGTCAGGACTATTCCTCTTTGAGGAAAATCTAATGTGGGTACACCGCCGCAATGATAGCCTGTAGGGAGGAAATGAGCAAGTGGGATGGCAAGCTCGTATAGCTGGAAGGATGATAACCTATTGGTTCAGCAAGTCAGATCGACCATCACTTATGGGACAAGTGAGTTCCCAAGTAAAGGTTGGAGTGAGGGGCAAATTATTCGAATTCAAAAATTAAACTTGATTCGAACTCGAAATTCGAAAAAAATTCCAGTTGACTCGAATAACTCAAATAGTTTAACTCAGAATTCGAATTTTGTTTCAAATTTTTTGAGTCGAATCGAGTTTTGCTCACCCCTAAAATTAAATCTTCCTTAGCTTTTTTTTAAAAACTGTTTTCCTTTTTCTTTACATTTGTTTTATTTAATTCTTATCTTGTATTTGTCTTAAATATTGGGGGTTCTACATCATAAACCATCATCTTAATACCTCTTTATACCACTTCCAATATAAACCACTATTATTTTCAATTTCAAAATCATGCACTACGTAATTGTCATAACAAATATAAAAATGATTATAAAAACAATTAAAAGTTTTCAACAGTTTTTTTTTTTGTATTTTTCCAAACATTTTATTACTTTTTTTAAATTTTTATAACATTTCGATTAAATTTTTATCACCTTTTTTTTAATGGATACCTTATTCGTGTTTTTTTTTTGTAATTTTTAATAAATTGTTGGCAATTGTCTTGTATTTTTAAAATTTTGAAGATTATTTGTATTTAAAAAATAGGAAATTTTATTATCTTTTTGAAAATTTGAATAAAATTTTTAATTTTTTTTGAAGTTTATAATTATATTGACCTTTTTATAATTTTAACAATTTTTTGGAATTCTAGAATGCTTTAGTTTTTTTTTAATATTATATATATATTCCCAATTTTAAAATTCAAAATGCATCATATATTACCTGTAATTAATATTATTATTGATTATCTTTATCTGCTCAATTTTAAAAAATAAAAAGATTTTAAGGAACTGTATTTCAAAATTCGAGGGACTTAAAGAGATATTTACGCTTGTTAAATCTTAATCGGTTTCTATTACTGTTCAATTTGCAACAACTTGAGAAAAGGTTAAAATAATACTTACTGGAAAGTAAATTTATATGATTGTCTCGTCTCGTTGAAGTTCAAGTTTGCTTTACGGTCGGTGTTGCACGTGAGGCTTGTGGCTTTCCGTTCATTTATTACATATCACAAATATAATATAATATAATTTAAAGTAAATTATATTAATATTAAACTTTTTACTCACTTTAATATCACAGGACACAAATTCAGTTGAATAATGATAAAAATATTTTTATTTTATAAATTCAAATGTATTATTTTAAATATAATTTTTTTATTTTTATATATTTTATATGAAAAATAGGAATATATATACATAATAAAATTTAAACCCAAATCTTTATATATTTTAATATTTATACTTTACTAACCAACCAAAGTCTTATTTGTTATTTCTATTAATTTTTTATAAATATATTTATTATTTTATTTTTCGCTAATGTTGTGAGTATCACATAATCTAGTAATTCACGAAGTTACTATTTTTATATAATATCTTTCTATATTCTATAATCATATTAGATCTAATTATATTTAAAGTCGAATTAAATTAAACTTCTAAAAAAGAGGTAAACTTTTATAACATTGTTTTCACTATCTACAAAATTCAAACTTGATATCTTATCTAAAAAATAATTAAACTCCTTAACTATACAAATTATGTAAAAGAAAACAAACAAATATTAATAAAAAACCAGATCTTTAGAACTCCCATGATTGACTTAGTGATCAAGGGATGTTAACCTATAGAACCCACCCAAGTTTAAGCATTCCGGGAGCAAGTGGTAGGCTTTTGTTTGATAATTCTCTTTAGACGTAGTGTGGATATATCTCTATATCATCCTCAAACATAAGGCATAAGAGTGATGTTTGGTTTCATTTTCTTCCGAACTCTCAAAACGCTAGTGCTTCAATGCCAATATAGGAGTCTGAGTAGATTTATTAATTTTAATATGAACTTGAAAATTTAACACGATTAACTTGTAATTGAACCCAATTTAAACCATGAAAAGTCAACAACTTGATCCAACTAAAAAATTAACCTAAATTCGAAACGGTCCAAACTTAAAATGAACCAAACAAATAACCCAATATGACTTCAACTTATATGAAGTATAATTTAAAATAAAAATAAAAATAAAAATAACAATTATATACTAAATTATTACATTGTTTTAATTTATAACTTGTAAATTGCGCATTTCAATTTTTTATTATTCTAAAGTATGCAGTTTCATCCTATACCATATCATCTCGATAACAATTTGTAAATATAATAATTATTTAATTAAAAATATATATGGTCTCTTTATTTGCAAGTCAAATTAATAAGTGAAAGAGAAATTATTAAAATGCAATGTCATTTTGATTCTATTTTAGTTCAACCTTTTTTAAAAAAAAAAAATCAATGTTTTATTTTCAATTGATTTTGGTTGATTTAAAAACTATTTTGACTAATTTTAATTTTAATTTTTACATGTGTTTCAAATCCTAAAAATCTCATAAAATTTTTTATTAATCTAAAAATTTTAGATTAAATAACGTTAATAACAATAAAACTATTAAAAGTTTAGATTAAATAAATTTTATTAACAAAAAAATATAAAAATTGAAAGTTGTAAATATTACTAATAATAAAACTTTTATAATGAGATTTTAACAATAAACTAATTCATAATAATTATTTTCCTCCGTTCAAATACATTTTTATTGTTTCATTATTATAGTTTAATTTAATTTAAATTTATAGTAATTTATAATATTTTATATTAAAAATATTTTCAGTAATTATTAATTTTATAATAAATATACATTGATTCAATAATTTATTTAATTTTGACTTAATTTTATTTTAAAATTAAAAAAATAAATATCGATTTTAATAATCAAATCCAATAAATAAGAGTAAAAGTGTAAATAATTTAACCCAAAAATAATTCAATTAAAAAAAATCTATTACTAAAAAACTAAAAACCCAAATTCAAATGATTTAAAAACTCAAAAATCTAAAATAACCCAAGCATGAAACTGACCTAACAGAAGTAATTCAAAAATTTTAAAACCCGAATCCGGGTTCTAAATTCACTGCCTGATAGGCCCAATTGACAAGTCTGGGCGTGAGGCAATAACTAAAACGACGTCGGTAGGCCCTTACTTATTTTTCTTTTCTTTTATTTTATGAACTGCTGTGTGCAACTGGGGGTTTTCTTTTAGCTCGAGGAAGTGGCGATTTTCAGTTGAAAAACGCTCGAGGAGTTGAAATCTGATGTGGACGACTTTAAGATTCCGATATCTGCATCTATCTGCAACAACGTTGCCTTCCTCCTCTCTCACAAATGGCTCGTGGAAGCTGGGGTTTTCAGGTTTAAATCAGACGTTCTCTTCATCCATTGTGGAGAGAAGAAGCAATGAGTTGCTGAGCCTGCAAGAGGTGGAGAAGGTTCTAAGCGACGTGAGAGCAGACGACGTGGCGGTGGTTCCGGTTGGTAACCAATGCGATTGGGCAGATTTCATGGTGATTGCCACCGGTAGGTCCCCGTGGCACGTCAAGAACATCGCCCAAGCCCTAATTTACAAGGTGCGGTTTCGTGGGTTTTCTTTTTCTATTTTGTTCCCTAGTTTCCTCGATCCTCACTGCGATTATTTGTTTATTTTGCTGGTACAGGTTAAGCAGAAGCAAAAAGGAGCTAAGAGGATGGTATTACCCAGCGTGCAAGGGCAAGAGACGGGAAAATGGATTGTTATCGACTCTGGTTCGTGCTGCTTTCCCTCTTTCCTTTAGCTTCAACTTTGTTGTTTCTTATTAGCAATTTCTTCGCATGCTTATATTTAGAGATGTAATGCGTAAGGTTGTGAAGATACCATTGTCGGTAATGATTTTTATGCAAAATCAAAATGTTTCTATTTGCTTCTGCATTTAGCTGCTTTGAAGGAATGGATCTCGCGTGATAATATTTCTTAGGGCCTAACACGTATATGTGGTTAGCAGTTTCAACTGTAAGAAAATTTATTTGGAATGATAGTATATAATTCTATGTACTCTCTATAGTTTCATGCAAATTGTACCATTTTGGATGATTTGTTTGTGTGGCTATGTTTCTTTTATTTAGGCCGAGTGATAGTTCATGCTCTCGATGAGAAGGCAAGAGCTTATTACAATTTGGAAAATCTTTGGACTGCAAAGTCAGCCCAGAAGGAACCAGTTGAGGTAAGTTTGTTTAGTTTAATCTACAATGATGTACTTCAAATCTTATAGTGTAAATATTTTATGGAATTGTTTAGATCCCAGATGATGGGAGATGGTCAGGTTTAGCTTCTCTATCTAATTGGTGACAATGCTTGTCTCCTTCAGTTCCATTGGTTTTGTGGTCTTACACCTCCATAGGTCATAGAAGTTGAACATGGCATATTTTACAGTAAGGTGCTCCAATGTAAAATTAGAGTCCTATCTCTTGTGTTTGGAATATGGATTAGTAGATTAGAGATATTCTACTCACTGAGTTCGAAAGCTAATAATTGTTATACATTTTTCACATTTCACCCTTTAGACAGTTGAAATGAACTTTATATGTTGATTACCTATAGGATATTTTATGTCCTCGGGGTCTCTCGTTCCCTTCCTTTCTTGCTTTTTGTAGTATTTTTCTGTCAGAATCTTTCTTGCAGAGATGCAAAAAGTATATATATATTTGCTAGTTGATCTGTTAACCAATCTTTCCGTCTTGTTTGTTTCAGGAGTTGACAAAAGCTTTTGTAAAGGTTCGGCGTATTAATAATTCCAAAAAGCCAGCCCAGGGAAGTGATTGATCGACAGAGTTCCTTTGTTTCATGGGTTTATCACTTGGATTTTGCAGTTGTAGTTTGTTAGTACATGAGAAGGTTCTTTGCTTGTTGTACTGGAAACTATATAATGATATATGATCACTAGTTCTTTTCATGTTTGCTGCTGCCTTCTATATTCTGCTTTTGGTTGCCTGATTCTGTTTTGCAAAGGAGATATCACCCTCGGGTTTTCATCTTTTTCTTACTTAGATCATCTTGGTTTTGGGTGATAATATTGGATATGGATACTTGCCAACAGGTGTGTTTTTAACCGAGTTTTTTTCATGTATATAGAGGGTTATATGCGTAGACGTCAGTCCAAATCACGCAGTGTATGTGACTTGCTTACGGTTGAGCTGATTAACCTAATTTTCCTCTAATCAATATAATAAATCAGGTTTAAATTACATTACAGTGCTCAGAACACCATTCATTTTACTGACTTGCCACCCAACGGAAAGTACCTACCGCTGGCTATATAATTCCATTCATTGTAATTATGAGGGCAACAAAGACCCATTACTGAACAATTATCAAATCCATGAAATAATATAAATTGAATAAGAATATTTTTGGAATTGCCCATTCTTACTAGTTTTTTTATACAAAAAAGCAAGTATCAAAATTGTTCTTCTTCACTTCTCCGCCTCCTCGTTGCTGATTCATTCCGATGGCTGTTGCTGCATCCAGTGTCATTGCTCTGAACTCTGTTTCTATATTCTGTGATTCAAGTGATCGAAAATTTCTTCCAACTCGGCAATGGTCTCCAATTTCCTGTCGAATCGGATCGGTTCATACTAAGCCTTGTATCGGACTTCAGTGCAGATCGAGGAGATTGTTTGCTTCCTCCAGTACTTGTTTTCTTTTGCTTTAAAGCAGTCATTCTCATCCTTACGGCATATTTTATAGTTCTTTTAGCAGAAAAAAAAAAAAACAAACTGCAGGTTTACGAATTAAGGATGCTGCATTATAGTCAAATTCATGGTCGGAGCTTGTGGACTTTGCTGTTTAACGAATGATAAGCAATATTTGAAGATAATCTGACAGTTTTGAAAATTTACGAGACACATGATAGACTGAAATCGGCTTTTGATCTTTTCATTTATTTTTGGGTTCTTGGTTTTTCTTTTTTCAGGTGTAAGAGCCAAGCGTGTTGAACAAGCTAGCTCTGAAGCAGCTCAAGAAGTGGAAGCTCCAGTGGCCATAGTTACAGGAGCTTCTAGAGGAATCGGTAAGGCAGTTGCCTTGGCCTTAGGAAAAGC
The DNA here is from genome assembly GCA_025698465.1 of Gossypium longicalyx. Taxonomy (NCBI): domain Eukaryota; kingdom Viridiplantae; phylum Streptophyta; class Magnoliopsida; order Malvales; family Malvaceae; genus Gossypium; species Gossypium longicalyx. Next base: position 92,559,094 of record CM046997.1, read on the forward strand.
CGGTTGCAAGGTTAGCGGGTGTTCCTTGTTAGTATCTTACAGGGAAAAATACATCACTTACTGTCAGTAGTAGTACAAGTATCTCTCAAATATGAATGGGTTGTCGGTCTCATCAATTCCTGAGGATAAACTGCTCATGATTACCGATATCTAAATTAAATTACTTGTCTAAACTATCTGCTGGCTAAGTAGGCGGGCTCATGGTCCATTCAGCTTGTCATGCTTATTTGCTGTCTGCTGATAATGATTGCATGCATATCAATACTATTTGTTTTGAAAATGATGGTTTTAGATGCCTTGTTTGCTATTGCAGGTCCTAGTAAATTACGTTAGGTCGTCAAAGGAGGCTGAGGCAGTTTCAAAAGAGGTGGACTATATGCCCTTTGATGAAATTTACATGAATACTTGATTGGGATTACTTCTTTTCACTTAAGCATTGTTTTAAAAGCTGTTACCAAAATGCCTTTATATTCTAGATTGAGTCATACGGTGGTCAGGCTGTTACTTTTGGCGGAGATGTTCTAAAAGAAGCTAATGTGGATGCAATGATAAAAACCGTAAAGTCAATGTTGTCTTTCATTTCATAATTATATTTGTAATTCTGTTGTAGATGTCATGACTTTGTGTTTGTATTGGCAGGCACTAGATGCATGGGGAACTGTTGATATATTGGTAAACAATGCAGGTTATGTAAAATCCTTTTTCTCTTCTCATGATTTAGTTTTTGATTTTGTCTTCTCACTTAATCTGGTGAACACGATTTTAGGAGTTACTCGGGATACTTTGTTGATGAGAATGACGAAGTTACAATGGCAGGAGGTTATTGATGTGAATCTTACAGGAGCGTTTCTTTGTACGCAGGTCAGAACGAATGCTGGACATATGACTCACTATTCTAGTTGATGTTTTGAGTCATTTATTATTGGAACTGACTCACTTTGCTCTTTGCAGGCAGCAGCCAAAGTCATGACGAAGAAGAGAAAGGCAGTAACATATTTCTCCATTTGAAGTTGGTTTAACCATGCTTGAAGAGTGTTGTTTAAGAATATGTTGTATTTTCAGGGAAAAATAATAAACATATCATCAGTGGCTGGTCTGGTTGGGAATCTGGGGCAAGCTAACTACAGTGCTGCTAAAGCAGGAGTGATTGGGTTGACAAAGACTGTTGCAAGGGAATATGCGAGCCGAAACATTAACGTAAGTTTTCCTGGGTTATTACTTCTGATGATAAACAATGTTGTATAAAAATAGTTGTTCCAGGTCAATGCTGTTGCCCCTGGATTCATTGCAACTGATATGACTTCCAAGCTTGGTGGAGATATTGAGAAGAGAATCTTAACAACAATCCCCTTTGGTGAGAGATATAATATAAAATCAATAACTTTCTTGATTCTTACTGTACTCACACACAACTTTCTTCCTACGGCTTTTACTATAAACACATTATTAATGTGGTATCCTAGTTTCAGTTGATTCAAATGCTGAGTAACAGTTGCAGTAGTGGTAACTGTGTTGATTATGGATACAGGAAGGTATGGTCAACCGGCAGAAGTTGCTGGACTGGTGGAATTTTTGGCCCTAAACCCGGCTTCTAATTACATCACAGGACAGGTTATGAATCTGCTTTCTTCATTATGGCTTTTTATATATAAAACTGGAACAATGGTTGATTTGTTTGAGTTAGCTGATAGTCGGACATTGTTGTGTTGCAGGTGTTCACCATTGATGGAGGCATGGTCATGTAGATAAGCTTTCAGCCGGTTCTTAAGCAGCTGCAGTTGGGATCTCTAATTAATGTATACCTTGTTTAGTGGATGCTGTTGTTCGATAGTTTTTTCTTTTTAAATAGAATAAACAAGAATTCCGGAATTTAGCTTTACAAGGAGAGCTTTGCCAATATGCGTTTTTTTAACCACCTCATATTCATACGACTCAAATAATCATAATTCAGACTCAAGAACTAACAAATGTTTATTAATAAATTTAGCACTCGTTTACAATTTCTTTTTATTCGTTAAATTTATTTATTAGCCTTTTTAAAAGAGTCAAATTATTTTTTTAATGAAAATACTGACTAAAACATTAATTTTTTAACGATGTTAGTATAACAACTCATATGGCAATCCACGTGTACTTAATGATGACATCATATTATTTGTCTTATATGCCATATCAATAAATAATTTAAAAATTATAAAATATTCAGAACAAAAATAAATTCAAAACTAAAAAAAAAATTAACATGAAAACATGCGAATTATCATGCTAGTTGTCATGTTTAAAAATATAACATTTTAGTTAGTATTTTTGTTAAAAAAACATCAATTTAATTTTTTTTTTTGAAAGTTCAATGAACCAATTCAACTTTTTTTAAAAGGTTGAAGTCAAATTTAGCTAAAAAAAGTAAGGGTCAAATTAAAAAAAATTTAAACGTTAAAAGACTTAATTTGTCATTATACCTTAATAGAATTAACAAACTTTTATTTCCCTCACATAAAAAAAAATTCTCAATCCCAAATCCAAGATATGCAATCTCCCCAAATCTATCTGTTATACCCCATTCGCATTAAAACATGTGGTAAGCCAAGAAGAAGCCTGAACAATAAGCTTGTAACCAGAAGACCGTGAGGTTACCTACTAGCTCACCCTTTCAGGATGACTACCTCGGCAACAAATGACCTAATCTTTATTAGGAATATGAAGTTGTTAGTTACCAAACATCACGTGAGCTCAATTGCTTTATCCCATCAAAGTCAGAATCAACGACAGAATCTGTCATATTATAGACATCCTCGTCTCGTTCAAGACATCCCTCCCACACGCTTCGTAATGATGGCTAGATGGAAAGTCCAACACGTTAGCATCATCTTACACATGATCGCTTCCTATAAATGTAATGACTCGATTTTTAGTGGTGTCAGAAAATACGATTTTAAGATCCTGTTTCCGTAATCCGAGTATGTAAATATTAAATAAGGATATTTATGGAGCTAGGGTATCATTGAATTGAATTTGGATAAATAATTTATCCTAATTAGTGATTAATTAAGGCTTAGGGACTAAATCATAAAATTTTAAGCAGTATAAATTTTTAATTAAAAAATGGCTTGGGGGACCCAAGTTGCAATTAGATAAAGGTCCAAAAAAGCAATTAGACCATGTTAAAATAAGACTTAGTGTATAGTGTGATGATGATAGATTAATTAAGTAAACTAATATAATTAACTAATTTAACTAAGTTTAATTAAGAAATAAACCTAATATAAATATAAAATAGTGGATAGGAAAGATGAAAAGTATCATCTTCTTCAACATTTCCACTATCCAAAAGAAAGAAAACAAAGGAAAGAAGCCATTTTTGCATCCTTACATTCGATCATCAATAGGTAAACAAAATTAGGTCATTTTCTTGTAATTTTTATAGATTTAAGGTTATGAGAGCTTGATTTAGCTAGCTCATGTACCCATTTGCAAAACTGTTAAAATTTTAGGAAGTTGCTGTTGTTGTGAATTGAAAGTTTTAGTTGTTAAATTGATAGAAATTAATATTAGTTTAAGAAAAGGACTAAATTGTAAAGCTTAATTGATAGTTTTGCATGTTAGGGACCAAATTGAATAAAATGTAAAATTAATAGTATAAATTCAAAGTGGGAGGTCCCTAATGAATAATTATGAAATCAGATTTTAATCCGAGGCCTTAAATTGAAAGTTACGCTAGTTTCGATTTTAGGACTAAATTGAATAAATTGCAAAATATGTGTGACTTTGTAATTGAATGTTATTTGATATAAAATTTGATATTTTGTATTGTTGGATTATTATTCGTAGCTAAAGATGACATGAGGATGTCGAGAGTGAAAGAAAAAATGGGAGTTGATGTAATTCAAATTTTCGGTTTGTATTTTTATGATTCAAATAACTTTAATTGTTGCATAGTTATACTATTTTACATAGAATGATATTTAGGTGAGTTGAAAATGGTTAATTGAATTGAACTGGTATGGTTGTGATTGATTATCAAGATAAATGACTATATTGAATAGAATTGAAAATAGTGAAACTTGATGAAATTATGATATTTTCTTTGAATTGAATAATTGGTTATCCTATTAACTGTATTGGCATAGTTGGATATTGTTGGCATGCCATAGGATGATTGAGTACGGGTTACTTCGACTACATGTCGATGAGTTTTGGGCATAACTTCTACTTTGATTATACCGATGAGCGCTGGTCACAATATATTTACTTCGGACTTTTCGATGAGGCACTGGTTGTAAAATTTGGTGTGTTGGTTGATATTCGTGCATCTGTTGTAACACTCCTAACCCGTATCCGTCGCTAGAATAGGGTTATAGAGTATTACTGGAGTTTACAGTTAAATCGAGCCAAAAATTACTATTCACATTTGATAATAATCATATAGTCCCTTAAATAGACCCTCGAAGCCCAATATGAACAGTAGAAACGATTCGAGACTAAATCAGAAGCCCTAAGAATTTTTCGCAAATTTACAAAATTTTCCTTATATACAATGCCCACACGCCCATTTGGTCTAGAGGCACACCTCTGTGACTAGGCCATGTGGTTCACACGACCGTGTTCTTAACTCGTGTAACTCTCTGACTTATAAGGCATGAAGAAATTTAGGTCACACGGCCAAATCACATGCCCGTGTGCTAGGGCATGTGACCCACACAACTGAGATACACGCCTGTGTCTCTGACCGTGTGCTCAATTTTGAGCATTCTATTTCTCATTTTTAAGGTGCAGGGGACACACGACCAAAACACATGCCCATGGGACAGCCGTGTGTAGACGCATGCCCGTGTGTCTACCCGTGTGGATGAAAATAGGCCATTTTAAGGCCACTTTTCTCACCTTTACACAACCAACTTGCACTAAACACATTCATACAATAATACATCTCAACTAAACAATCAATTCAAGCCAAAATCAAATTTTATAACTATCATAAGCAATCACAAAATTCAATTTGCATAAATTCACTATTTTAACTTCATTCATTAATTATTATAAACTACTAGATCTTATATGCATAAAACATATACTTATATATCATTTATAACCTTGTTTCAAAGTTTAACTCTTTCAATTCCTATACATGCCATATAAACCTTTAAATACATAACAAGGTCTACTGGAGATGATCTGGATAGTGTGCCTTGTTGTGATGGTCTTTCACTGTGCCATATCTCAGTTATGGTCTTTCACACTATGCCATAGCTCCACTATGGTCTTACATTTCACACTTTGCCATGATTTAACCATGATCTTATCCGTCTATTCGTCACTGATCACTGATTGAATGTACTAAATTCTGCGTTTCATTTAATTTGAATTTCCACTTCAACTTTCACGTTATCACAATTTTCATAATTCAATAGCAAATTTATATAAATAAAACATTATATCATTTATATATTAACAATTAATCATAAGAGTTCAACCATATGAACTTACCTGGCTAATATTGTTGAAGTTAAAGCAATTCAGGGACTAATCAATAATTTTCTCCTTTCCATGTTCGTCTTTGAATTCTTGATCTATAATATAGAATTTTTCCATTAATTAGCATTTGTTTCACTTCTAATTCACTTCAAAATCTATAACCTTCAAATTTTTGAAATTACACTTTACCCCAAAATTTACAATTTTTCAATTTAGTCCCTACTCAATTAACCCATCAATTGAGCTAATTTTTCTCAATCAACACTCTATTCCATAATTTTAAACTACTACATAACCTTTGGTATTCAAAATTTCAGTACAAAACCCTAATTCTTAACTTTTTCACAATTAGGTCCTAAAAATCAATTTCTATTGAAATCTCTTAATAAAATCATCACATAGCAAAATTAAAGCTTCAAATCCACGTTTATTCATCATAAAATTCCAGCACTCAACCATGGTAACTTTCAATTTCACCCATAGAATCAAAAACTAATGAATTCAATAAGTGGACCTAATTGTAAAAGTCACAAAAACAAAAATTACAAAGAAAAAGCAAGAATTGAACTCACATGGTGCAAAAATATGAAAAACAAGCTTGTTTCAGACCTCTTATGGCATTTTGGCTGATAAATTATGAAGAGAACTCTAGATTTTTCAATTTAATCACTTGTTTTATATTTAATTTTAACCAAAATTTCATTTTATCCTCAGTTCACATTGTTTTCTTGTCCATTTCTATACTCATACAGTTCAGACCAACTGATTTGGGTCTAATGCAAAAGGAAATAAAGAAATTTGGAAGAGTTAAAGTTTGTTTTAAATCCTACTATGCTAGGGATAATATGTATTAGTGATGCTATGGATTTATTTACCTTGTGAGTTGATGAATATAGCCACATGAGTATTGTGGTATCAATATTAGATTATTCTTGATATTTATATATTTAAAATGAATGGATATGATTAAAGTTTATACGAGCTTACTAAATATTTATTGCTTACGTATTTGTTTTTCTTTACTTTTTAGATTATCAGAAGCTCGATTGGATTGGAAGCTTATCAGAGTTATATCATACTATCCATCGGTTCTATTGGTACTTTCGAATGTTTTGATTTTGGTTATAATGGCATGTATAGGTAACTTGTTTAACGTTGGCTTATATGTAATTTGTTGAGATTAGCCACTTATTTTGGCTTGTTTTGGATGCCTAATTACTGCTTGATGATATGTATAATGTTGATTGTAGGTTGACACAAAATTGGTTGAAAAATATGGCTTGTAAAATAGCCTATTTTCATCTACACGGGTAGAGACACAAACGTGTGTCTCAACCGTGTGTGACACATGGCCAGGTGATACGGCCGTGTGTCCCATGTATTTTAAATTTGCATAAAATAGAATGCTCCTAAACAGGTGATACGGCCGTGTATCCCAGATATCGTAATTGAGAGTCGCCACAATGGATAGTAATATGCAAATTAACTTGAGCATGGCAACCGAAGAAAAGGTTTCTTCATAATTGATGCCTTATTTCTAAGTATAACCTTTGGCTACAAGTCTGGCCCAATAAGTTTCCACTTTTCCATATGCATTTCTTTTCCTCTTGTAGGTCTACTTACATTCTATGAGTTTTATCCCTTCCAATAAGTCTACAAGTTCCCACACTCTATGAGTACCTCTTTACTCTGAAGTTTGAAGTCATTCATGTAAATTTCTTTAAGGAAAGTAGCATGAGTTGAAACTATAACTGTTTGCTCTTTCGGATTATAAAACAAACCGCTCTTTGTTCCCTTTAGATATCCTAAAAAATACACAATTCTGTTTGTGAGTCCAACTTCCTCACATCTTTATCCAATACGTGGGCCGAGCATCCCCAAATCCTAAAATGATTAAGATTCAACTTCCTTCCATTCCATAATTTGTATGGGGTTTTCGATGTTGCCTTAGTTGACACATTATTCAAAATATAGCTAGCCATTTGTACATCGTATCCCTAAAAAGAGATTGACAACTTTGAATAACTTAACATCGAATGTACCATGTCTAACAACGTTTAATTTCTTCTCTTTACCATGCCATTTTGCTGTGGAGTGCCCGACGTGGTTAATTGGGATAAAATCCCATTCTCTATGAGGTACCCTAAGAACTCATCAGATAAATATTCCCCACTTAAACTAGGCCGAAGTGCCTTTATGGGTAAACCTATTTGTTTTTCCACTTTCGCAGGAAACTCTTTGAATTTATCAAATGTTTCACTCTTCGGCACTTTAGGTATACATACCAATATCTGGAATAGTCATCAATAAAGGTTACATAATACTCGTAATCACCTCTTGCACAACGCTCATGGGGCCATATATGTCAGTGTGCACAAGTTCTTAGGTTTTAGACCCTCGTTCCTTTTGCATTAAAAGATCACTTAGTCATCTTACCTTCTAAGCAAAATTCATATTATGAAAGATAAACTTCTTTAAGGAAACTTAAGATGCCGTCTTTCCCAAGTCTAGTGATTCTTTCTCGGTTAATATGACCAAGTCTCAAAATTCCAAAGGTATGCCTCATTAGAGTGAGAAGATTTAAGTCTTTTATTCAATATTTTAGTGTCAAGAAATGTGTACATCTTTGGTCTGATAAAATAGAGATTATTTGTCATCCATCCATTACAGATAAGATTTTGATTTCTAAATACTACATTTCCATTATTAAAAGTCACGGTCAAGTCATCTTTATATAAATATACAACGAAAATTAAGTTTATTTTGAAACATGGTACATAGAAAAAGTCTTTTAAAATAATCTTTCTAAAATTATCAAAATAAAGATGTACATCTCTCACTGCTTCAGCTGCCACACTTGTAACACCCTGAATTTGGGACTAGAAGTTTTGGGCCTTGAGCATGGGAGCGGTTGAAGGCAGCTTATAATATTCTGTTGTGCATGCAAATTTCGTTAATGAAGGCTTGTTTTAGTGGTTAAGTGTGCTGAGAAGTGTTGGAGAAGTCCTGGGTTCAAACTTGGACTCTAGCAAAAATTTTGGTTTAAGGTGAATCAAACCCTGGGTGTAGTAGGTAGGCCTTAAGAATATTGTTGGAGAAATTGTGACATAAAAAGCCTTGTGGCTTAGTGGCAAGTAGCGTGTGGAGCATCTGAGGGGAGGCATGGGTTCGAATCCCATGGCAAGCAAAGAGCATTTATTTTGCTAACAAGGGGCGGCAAGTGTTGGTGCTGAATTTAAACTCTGATGTTGGAGGGATCCCACATCGGGAAGCTAACATAAGAGTGGATGGGAAGCTAGCTTTAAATAGAGAGAACCATGAGGAGAGTAAATGTACCTTTCTTGGCTGATCCCTTTCACTTTATGGCGTGCTCGTTTGGGTTGGGCGTCGGCTAAGAGTGCTCGGAGCGTGGATTAACTCCAGTCTCTAATCAAGTGTGTATTTCTCACTACTCTAGTTGTTGGATGGCTACTTCGGGCCACGATGGGCCGAAAGGGGCCATGTGGTCCCAATGGGCCTACGGGCCTAATTGGATAAGTTATTTGATTGTGTAGTAAATATTGGACTATGCTAGGTGAATCTCATATCTGTGGCTAGATTTGGGCTAAAAGGGCCACACGAGTGTGTGGGACCATTTGGGCCGAGAATGGGCTTTAGGGCCATTCGTATTGTTATCCTTGTTTAGAATACTTTAGAATTACCGAAATACCCTTGTACAGTAGAATTATCGAAATACCCTTGTAGGGTAGAAATACCGAAATACCCCTGTAGGGTAGAAATACCGAAATACCCCTGTAGGGTAGAATTATCGAAAATACCCTGTAGGGTAGAATTATCGAAATACCCCCTGTAGGTAGAATTACCAAAATACCCCGTAGGGTAGAAATACTTAGAAATACCCCCCGTAGGGTAGAATTATCGAAATACCCTGTAGGGTAGAATTATCGAAATACCCCCCGTAGGGTAGAATTACCAAAATACCCCGTAGGGTAGAATTCTTGAAATACCCCTATAGGGTAGAATTAAGAAATACCCTGTAGGTAGAATTACAGAAATACCTGTAGGGTAGAATTCCAGAAATACCCTTGTAAGGTAGAATTCTTGAAATACCCTGTAAGGTAGAATTATCGAAATACCCTTGTAGGGTAGAAAATACAGAAATACCCCTGTAGGGTAGAATTACCGAGATACCCTTGTGGGGTAAAATTACCATTTTGCCCATATGGTGTTAAATGACTATTTTGCCCTTGTGGGCAAGTGATTGACTTGGATTGTGTGGTTGTGAATTTGATTGTGAATATATGTTGGTGATATGAATGACTTGATCGTGATTGTTTGATTCAAATATGGGCATGACATTCTACATACATGACATGTTGCATGGGTTGGTTTATATTGATGGAGGAAGCGTTCGCGACCTCATTTTGCAATTTTAGTGGCCTCGCCACATATATCTGATTCGTGACTTCGTCACAATATCCGCACCTCATTTGCAATCGTGGTAACCGCCATATATATAAATATATATATACATTCCGTGGCCTCGCCACAATATTTGTATCTGGTGACTTCGTCACAATATCCGCGACCTCGCCGCAATTTCTGCGTGTGTGTAGCGGTTGGGTGGGTCGAGTAGTCTCCCCACATGGTGTAAAGGTGATACGGGGTGTATACGGTTGGATATGGGTTGGGATTGCATTCACATTTCGATTCGATTCATTACTAAAACCGATTCGATTCGATTCTCATTATCGATTCTAATTTCGATAATGTTTCTTATTCTCGTAATGGGCTAAAGTCCATCCGCATGCATGTCTGTTGCAATGGGCTAAGGCCCGATTAGTACTGAAAGCTGTAAGTAAGGTCAGGCCAAACTTTTAATTCTTTTAGATGATGACTATTCCTTTTTATAGTAGGGATTTCACATCGAGTTTTTGTAAACTCACACCGTTTATTAACCTTTCGGGTAATTTCACCTTAGATGGATAGAAAAATGCGAGGGCTCGGAGGAAGCCACACACACTATTTATTTATATTCTGATTTTGATTATTACCTTTAAATGTTTTATGTGGGTTGTAGTAAAGCCGTTGTAATTTTCTGGATTTCAAATTTGGAATTTTATTTATTGTTCTTATAATTGCTAGTATTAGAACACGATTTTCCAAAGCAACTAATGGTTGTTCAAAAATCACGTAACCGCGCAATTGTTTTTAAAGTAAGTTTCCGCAACTACCAAGATTTTTTTTACAAAGTTGTTAAAAATGTTATTCAGCTGAGGTTTTCTAACAAGGTTTAAAAAGGGTATAAGTTTTTAATTATTAAGAAGGGTTTTTAATGGAAACATGGTTTTCGAAAAACACTTCAATATGACATGCCAGATTCGAGCCAAACTTTCAGGCCGGGTTTGGGGTGTTACAACACTTGTCCCGTTCCCGGTTCACAACGATAAGATCTTATCTCTAAGATCATTCGTCTCCTCGAACCCTTGTAGAGAAATAAAGACATGATTAGTGGCTCCTAAATCAATGACCTAGTGGTCTATTGAGTCTTCCACTAAACAACTTTCTATCATCAAGAGTTCCATACTTTTGCCTTTGGTATCTAGGTATTCTTTCCACTCTTTACAGTTTGCCTTGAAATGCCTTTTCTTACTATAGAAGAAGCATTGAGACTTAGATAAGTCTTTTGGCTTTCTAGTTCTCTCTCTTTTCACTTGTGGTGGCCAAGAGACTAACCTTGCCTTTCTTAGAGCGTTTTCCCTTCCTTTCTGAGGAAAAAGCAACAACTATATACACTTTTGCTCTTTAGACTGGCAGGTCACCGTTCAACATCAACTCATAGAATTGTAATTCCTTCATGAGTTGTGTAAGCATTAGTTTTTTGTTGCCAAGGTTATATGCAGCCTGAAAACCAACAAAATTCTTGGACAAACTTTTGAACACCATCTCTATTTAGGTGTTTTGGTCCAAATTGGCCTCATTATTCACGACCTTGGTAAAGTATCCCATAAGAGTGATCATATGGTCTTTAATTTTTCTCGGTATTGTGATACCCAATCTTGGATATCATAATACCAAAACTGGGTCATGATAAAAACGAGTCATATAGTGTGACCTGCGTGTTTTTAAAAATTTTTAAACCCCCTTACCCTCCAAAACTCCTAAATCTTTCTACTGGACATCTTATTTACTTGTTTTACTCTCCTTATCAACTTCTTTCTCCCTAAAACTTTCATAAACTATCAAAGAGGTCTTAAGGGGACTTTTTTTTATTTATTCTAGGGTTTGAACTCTAGCTTAAGAATTTTTCCATTTGCTCTAACCTTGTGTTGCAGATTCCTACTACAAGTACAGTTGGGATAAGAGGTGGTAATATTCATTACAGTCTAGCAACTTCATCTACCACTTCCTCGGGAGCCTAGTAACTGTTCATTGCACTGTAAAGTTAACTCAAACTATATCTCTTTCTACACTTGTGTTTTTAGCTATTTACTCAAGGAAACGAGCTCAATGGAAACTTCAAATGCTTCGAACAAGCCCTTCGAACGTGATTATCGAAATTTTTTTAGCTGACGCAAAAGTTCTTTTTGAAGAACTTTTGGGATGATCGTTCATATACGAATGTGGGTTCGACCTCGAAGCCTCTTTTGAAAAGGAGTTTTAGGACATTGTGGAATTTCATGCCTGACAAGCATTTTGCCTTTGGCCTCAAAGACCTGTAGTGCCATCTGTGGTGCTCGAATTTTATGCTAACCTGAAATTCTCTCATGATGATAAAGTATACATTAGGGGAAGGGAGGTTGAAGTCTCCCCTTCAATAATCTCCAAGTATTATAAGGTTCTTTGCTATATAAATGATGAGATTGAAGTGTTAGAGTTGAAAAATTTCAATGGAATAAATTTGGATCCCATAATGTCTTATTTGATAGAAGGACGAGGCATGTGGGAATGAGAGATGTACATAAATGTTCCTCTTTTATTTAACCTAGTCCTACTCACCATTTTATCCAAAATCTGGATGCACTTCCTTCATATAAGAATCGACCCTGTGTCCACTTGTAAAATTGTTGATCCCTTCCATGAAATTTTATTGGCTGCAATCTTAGAGAAGAAACAAGTTTGTATAGGAACATGAATCTACAAATTCATGCTACAATACGTAATACGGAAAGAAATTGATATATTCTTTCCAAATCTGGTCACAGACTTGTGAAGGGGTACGGATGTACCTATGGAACCTTTTGAACATTCTTATTAAACAACTACGCATTTGACAATTGATTCAATCTATTAGAAATTCAAGGCAATCCAATAAGAGCCAATGAGGTAAAGACACGAGTCGGAGCGAGAACATACGCAATTATTCTCACCTGCATCAAAAATAGAAAATATGCTCGCAAACATTTAAAAATAGTTGGATGAGATAGTAGAGGAAATGGGTAATGACTCAAAACCAATCGAGATGATGAAAAACTATGTGGAAAAATGCACCGACAATCACGGGGAAGAAAAACCTATGTGGCCGATGACAACGAAAAGACATTGTTCAAGAAAGGTGTGGAAGGAATACAACATGTCTATCTGCAAGAAGAGCATGGATCAATTTGGAGGAATCAAGAGAAAGATTGAATAAGGGTTGCAAACCTTTAAAAACGAAAGGAAAAGGGAAACAACCGATAGAAACTAAGCTAACCTCAGATGATTTCGATTAGTTACGTGTCTTTGCATGTTATTTATTTTTAATTCGACATGTAAACTATTGAATACTTTTGGATTTGCTTTGAAAAAAATTTATTTTGTGTTTGTCATTGTTATTTTGTGTTGGTTTGCTTGTTGTTTGTTTTTCTTTCTGTGTTTTTCTTATGTGCAGTGATTTACCCTGAAAGACTACAAGACATATAGAGATTCAACGAGGAGGTGGACACCCGAGCAAGTCTGATGCTCTATTCTAGGGAAGTCCAGTAACCTTCTAACCTTTCTTTTGAACACATTGGGGACAATCTGTAGTCTGAGTGTTGGGGGGTGCACATAAGTTTCTATATGTGTTTATATTTTCTTGTTTTTATGCTTATTTGTGTGTTTATTTTTAGGTTTTATGCATTTTCAAAAGAATTCCAAAAAGATTTTCTGTTTTTGTTTTAAAAATTTCAAGAATCAAAAAAATATTTCTTGTTTTCATTTATATTTTTTGTTATTGCATAGTGCTTGGACTGTAATTGAGTAATAAGTTAGTAGTTGTACATATCAAAGGTGTATATAGGATTTTTAAACTTGTAAATTCTGAATGGTACTAGATAATTTCTTCCTCTTAATTGTAGATTAATTAGTTCACTTAGTTAATAGGTATAATAGACTAAAGGTAATAATCAAAATGAAAATATAAAAAAGATATTGTAGGATGAATAAAAGATACGGATCCTTGTAGATAGATAATTCAATTTGCTAATTGTTTATTTAAATAGATGCATGCTTAATAGATTGTTGCTAGGTAGTAAGCTGGGAAAGACCTTAAAAATTGTTTGTATAACCTTGAGCTTAAAGGACCAACCTTAAACTTTACATTATCTCTAGTTCCCAAATTTGAGCCTTACTTTGCCCTTCTTAATAAACCTCTATGTTAAAACCTTAAGCCGAAATTGAGTTTGAAACTCAACCCTTCACAGTCATTGAACTTTGTAACGCACTATTGAATGGACGTCAGGCCATGGACATCGAGGGTTAGATAGGAATATTATGAAGGTTTCTCACAAAAATGTACTCGAGTGATTAGTGAAGAGGGATTGAATTAGCTTGTAATTGATTCTTGCTAGAAACTGTGCTTAAAAAAAACTTGGAAGAGAGAAGAGTGATGATCAAAAGCATTGTGAGAGAAAAGAACAAATAAAGTACAATTGTGCTCAAAATAAGAAAAAGAAAAAGAGCGCAAACATAAAGTCTCAAAACCATAATGCACAAAAATGAGCTAATATCAATCATCCTCTTCCGCATTGTTGGAGGAATAAGGAAGCTGATAGAAGAATAAATAAGACGGTGAGAGGTAACGATCACATTTGGAGGGAATTGGGAATAATGTCATGTGCTATACTATTCATAATGCTTGAACTAATTTGAGATGAACTTTCTTTGAATCCATACCAACCTCAGCCTCAGAATGTTACAAGCCTAAAAGACTTTTAGGACCTGTATAAATCACCGAAACATTTATTTGTATATAGCTAGCATTTGTTGGAACGAACATTAACAATTCTTTTAAATATCTATGAGTGATCCGTATAATTTATTTTGATGGATAACATTTGTACACATGTTCATTTACATTGCCTCTACCACTATTGACACTTTAACTTCTTGAACTAATAATGTTTACATTAGGAGTAAGTAAATTAGCTAGATATCATTGTTAAATTGCATGTGAAGTAATTCTTGTATAAATTTGATGTTGTATGGTTATATAACTTAATTAACTAATTTAGCCCAAGGGTTGTCTTTTTGCATGTTTTGTGTGTTTTCTTAAGGACAAGCAAAGACTTGAATGTAGGGGAGTTGATCTACCACAAATCAACATGAAAAATTAGGCTTTTCCGACGCACCTAAAGAGCTTTTTCTTGAGAAAAATATAGTTTTTAGCATAGTTTTTCGTTAATTTCATTATTTCTATATATTCAGGTAATAAGTGAAAATTTATTATTTTTGTCTTTTTTTTTACCCAAATTGGCCGGCAGTGCCATTGGGAAGTCTAACATGTGTTTAAGTGCTGTAGGGATGTGTAGGGGGTCGAAAATAAGCGAGAATGACATCTAGGGCAAGGGTATCGTGATATCCAATCTCTAAAATTGTGATACCTCCGACAGTGTAGAAGATCAATGAGTCCTTTTGGTGGTATCACGATATCCCCTTGGGTATAATGATATCCACCTCCCAAGGAAGACCCTAAGTTTTAAAACTGCCCGAGATATCGCGATATACTTTTCTAGGTATCACAATATCACCTTTGTTAGGGGGGACATACTTGGACAAAAAGAATAACCTTTGTCTACCCGGTCGACCAATCACACAAGGCCCGTGTAGGGGAATTTTTGGCATAAAAAATCATCAGAATACACTTCAAAATAGCCAAAAATTACTGAGAAAGGGAGAGACATGCATTAGCTTAGTTTTAGGTTTAGTTTTCTCTAGGTTTTCTTTAGTTTTCTCTGTACTTTTCTAAGGATTTGTTTTTCTTTTCTTCCACCTTAGATTAGAATTTATTTTTCTGCATTTGCTTCTTGTTCTTGTTGTTCTTAGTGCTAGTTACGTTAGTTAACACTGTAGCTAAGGTTTATTTACATTTACATTTTTAGTCCCTAGACCTTACTTTCAAGACTATTTAAGCTTTAGTTTAATGTAGTCCATTTATTTTACTTTTAGTTTGTTAAATTTTGTTCTTGCAATTATACACACACATTCACTTACCATTTTCTGCACACTTTCATTGCATATTCATATTATAAGCACAACATCATCACTGTCATTTGGAATGTACAACATGCCCACAATTAACGCTTTCACAATATCACATCTTAATTCTCAATTCCACAACACACAATCACATATTTCACAAGTATATTTCACATGTCACAATATCACATCTTAATTCTCAATTCCACAACACACAATCACATATTTCACAAATTAAATAAGGGTATGAGAAAAATTATACTTGGAACTTAGAATAGGGGTTTAGGTTACTCTGAAGTTTTTAATTAATATTATGAATCGTGTCTACAAGTAGCGATGCTAAACACTCATTATTCGAGCTTTTGCCTAGACGCTGAAAGCTTAAATTAGCTTTTCGTTGCCTTTCTCTTTACTTAAGGAAGGTCTTAATGATTCCAAGGCTTCACCAAAGTAAATTACACAATAAAAACAATTAACATTCAACCATAGACCACCTAAATCAACTAAAAACACAAGCCTAAGCTACACCCTCTTGAAATTAAAATTTCGACTAGCTTAGTCTAACCGTAAATATCTTAACTTCTACTCGTTGCCATCATATAAAACTGATTCCATTCATCTAATTATATATATAAGAATAATTCCCAACCTTCAAGCTACACAAAACTACACAGATTCATGGTTTCGAAATTTCGACATACAATGACACTTTTTCATGAAAACTCAATAAAACCTTAGAATTCTTTAACGAAACTTTAGGGAAATTTTAGAAACCTTCTAATCACATCAAAATGAGTTGAAAAACACTTTGAAACATTGAATTTATACAAAATCCTGAATTTCACCATTAACGACCCAAATTTCGACATTTATTCAAAACTTTTGATTCAATAGATAAAAACTCAATTTAAAATGCTATATATCATTAAAAACTAATAAGAAAATGAAACATTACCTTAGTTGAAGGAGAAACTAACGTTTAATTGAAAATCTGAAAAACCCACAAGTTGAGCAATAGTGAAATCAATGGTGTTTTTGAACCTTTTTATGGAATTCTAGAGAAGTTTAATGCTTGGTAGATGATAGAAATCAAAGGAATTGATGTTTGAAAAATAAAATAAGTGAAGGGTGCTTGAGAAAATCAAGGGACATTAACAAAAATGGTGAGGAAAGAAACTATCGTGAGTTTAATGTAGATGGAGGGGGAAATAGGGTATTTTTAAAACTTTTTCTTCATTATTTTCAAAAATTGATTTAACTATCAAAAAGCCATAGTTGAGTATATTTTTGAGTTAACAGAATTCAATTTTTCGAACACATTTTGATAAAAAATCCCTAAATTACCCTCAAAACTTCAAGGCTCAATTTTGGGGAATGACAAAATATTCTGGATTAATTATCCTTGCTCCAGTAACATCGCATTACTGAATTACCATGTTTATTGCAACTCAAACCATCATTCTTTTTACTTAGTGCTTCAACCTGACTCGCCAACTTAGCAATTGCATCCATATTAAAAACACTAGTTGCCTTGATCAGTTTTGTTCTCATGGCTTTGCCATTGATAATTATTTAGTGCCATCTCTTTAATAAATTCTTGGGCTACCTAAAGTGTTTTGTTATTCAATATTGTACCAGCTACTGTATCAATCATCTGTCTAGTCAAGGGATTCAAGCCATTTAAAAATGTTTGAACTTATAATCACAAAGGTAACCCATGATGAGAGCACCTTCTTAAAATTTCCTTAAATCTCTCCCATGTCACATATAGTGTCTCAAGCTCAATTTGGGAAAATGAAGAGATGTGTCCCTCAACTTAGCTATTTTAGCTGGTAGAAAATATTTCAATAAAAACTTCTCAATCATCTGATTCCAAGTCGTGATAGAACATCATGGAAGTGAATTCAACCATTTTTTTACCTTACTCCTCAAAGAGAATGGGAAAAACCGTAAGCATATGACATCATCAGTAACGCCATTAATCTTAAATAAACAAATCTCTAGAAAGTTAGCCAAATGAGCTTTCAGGTCATCATCTTGGAACCCATCAAACTGAACATATTGTTGCACCATTTGAATTGTGTTCGACTTGATCTCAAAATTTTTTGTAGCAACTATTGGTCTAACAATACTCGATTCAGCCTCAATTAGAGTAGGCTAGCATAATCATACATGGTTTGAGGAGCAGGATGTGCTGGAGGTTGCTGATTATTTTGATTATCTTCCATCTCCGCAATAATATCGTTTTGCTCTTGATCATCTATTAAAATTTGTTAATCTTGCTTTGCTTATCTAACTTATCTCTGATTTTTACGAGCAGTCTTTTCAATCTCACTGTTAAAAATTAACGGTTCCAACGGGTTGCCTCTAGTCATAGACCAAAAGAATCTGTCAGAATAAAAAAAATAAAATGTAAAAAATAAAATAAAATAAAATAATAAAAATAAAAATAAAAATAAAAATAAAAAATGACTAAATTAATATAAATAAAGTTTTCCTAAAATTTTAATCCTCGACAATAGCGCCAAAAACTTGATGCGTTGCGAAACTAACTAAAAATCTGACTAAGGCAAGTGAACCTACCAATTAATAGTATAGCTACGATGAGCAAAGATATGGTTCCCAAGAAGACTAAAAGTACTAGTAATTACTTCTTTCTATTATTTAACAGAATAATTCGAGTGATTGACTTAAAAACTAAAATTAACTAAATTATTTAACTAACGAACACTGCAAAGAACAAAATAGGAAAACAAACGATTAATAACCAAGAATCAAAACAATTCTCAGGAAAAAACTCACCTAGACTTCATCTGTCACTATCAATCTAAATTACACAATTTATTTACTTAGATCTTGATCAGTAGAAATCCATAAATTTTGCTAATATCTCTTTTGAGAGTAAGAACAACTGACTCTAGGTTGATTAATTGAAAATTATTTCTAATTAAAACCCCTATTATCGTATTAACTCAATTTATGGATTCCCTTATTAGATTTGACTCTAATCTGATAGATTTATGTCGTCCTATTTCTAGGATTGTATGTAACTCCACTAAATTACACAAGATCTACTCTTAAACAGGGTCTATTCCTCCTCTAATTTAAGCACATCAAACATGAATTAATAATATAAAAATATTAAACCAAGAATTAAGCACACATAATTGAGAATAAGATTTAAGTATTTATTGTGTAAAAAAAATCAAAAGACAGAATCTATCATAGGGTTCATATCCCTAGGCATTTATAAAATTAGTTCATGCTTGAAAATAAAAACATCCAAGACACAATATAACCAAAAGAAATAAAGAAACTCATGATAATCTCCTAACAAATCAATTTGGAATCTTCAGTCTTGACGGAAATCTACTTTAGAGTTGGCTTCAAGGTGTTTTTCGAGTTGTTTTCTTGAATAGTATATGACTTCTACCTCTTATCGTCTTATTTATGTCATATATACGACTTAAAATGCCTGAAAAACCTAAAAAATGCATTTTCCCTCAATTTAGAGTGCCAATTCATGAAATTGACACGGCCTGCCAGATGGCCGTGTGTAAGCCCGTGTGGCTTACATGGTGTGTAAGCTCGTGTGGCTCACATGACCATGTGGCTCTTATACCTTGCTCCAATTTTTTGATTTTCACTCATTTTCTTCCAAATGCTCTCCTAAGTATAAAAACATGAATTTAAAAGATTAGGAGCTCACCATTTGGGATAACTACCCGGGCAACGGATAACCAAATTTTCATTGGGAATGTGAAGTTGTTGGTCACCGGACGTCATGTGGGATTGTCGGGTGTGAAATGATATGCGAATTATGCAAGTGTACATGCTGAATCAAGTAATAAAGTGATAAGTGAGATCGTTTCCACAAGGATCGATTAGTTATAAAATGGTCGAGTTATTATAATGAATATGGTTAATGTTATGACAAAAATAATGATAAGAACACAGTGGTAATTTGATGGAATAATGATGTATGCAATATGTGTAACTGATAAATAATGAAAAATGATATGAAAAGACAATAGTAAGAATGTAATGGAAAATTTGAGAATAATTACATGAATAATATGCAAATGAACAAGTGAACAACTAAAAATGCTATGGCAAAGATACTACAGAAAAGGATAGAAGGTCTACGATGTTGATTTGGTAGGTCAAGATTACTAAGAACTACCCTTACTGACAGTAATGCCTCGGGAAAACCATACTCAATCTACTACTTAGAAGAGTTTTAAAATGGTCTATTTCTTTCGAGAACATGACCTTAAGTTACCTTGCCTTAAGCGATATATGTCTATAGGCCCTTGGCACGGTACCTTGTACTATTTTATTTTTTTTGTAAGAGCGCTGCTTTATGTCTAGAGGCTGCTACAAGTATTCAGTCTAACACTTGCTCATATCATTCAATTTCAATCTCATTAACCTAACCTTGTAGAATTAGATTAATTTAATGAACATGTTGTACATCCATCTATGTCTAGAGTTTGAAAATATGCAATTTTGTAATAAACCATTGAATGAAATAGTTTTATTAAAACATATCTATCCTTCAGTTATTAAAGAAAATAAGAGTTTTATCAAGTAATCCCAACTCTATGAGATTTAGCTCATAGGTTGGGAATTAAAATTTAAATCCAAAATATCATTCAACATCGTTTTCATCAAAGAAATTTAAAAAGAGTAATCAAGAAATAAAGAAATAAATTCAGGAAGATAACTTTCGCTTATCCAACCCACACTTCAGCGATGCAATGTCCTATGGTGGCTAAGAGGGATTGCTTTTGTCTTCCTCTTCCTATCTTTACTCAGCCGCTACCCTCTATTTATTTTCCTAAGCTTGTTTTTCTACCCCTTTTAGGGTTTCCTTCTTTGGCTTTTATAATCGTTTTAAGGTAAATCCAACAGCCCATGATTTTCTTCTTTCCTTTTCAGGTAGATATATCTAGTACAAGTTCAACTGGGCCTAAAACCGGTACGCTTTGAGTGTTGACTGGACATCTTCCCTGCATTGCCATGACATTCATGTTAACAAACTGTCCAACCTTTTGCCCCAAAAAACCTTCACTTCTTGTTTCTCATCTTGCACCTACCAATCCACATCCACATATAACCCTTCCACAAGCAATAAAAATTACTAATATTTAAGTACATTTCAAGCTCCTAATGTAATGCTAAAACAAGAGAAATACTAATGGAATGTCTTAAAATGCAACTAAATGTACCTAAGTACAGACAATTAGCAAGATTTAAAGGCATAAAATATAACTCTTTTCAAAAGTTATCAGGGATCAACTGCTTTATTCGTTAGAGTCAGATTGAATGAAAAAAATTTGTCCTGTCATAGACATCTTAGTCCTATCGAAGATATCCCTCCCACGTGCTTCATAATGATGGCTAGATAGCAAGTTCAAGATGTTAGCTCAATATCACACGGGACCTCTGCCTATAAATACATCCAATAACGATGAACAAAGGATCAACTCAAAAAGAATTCTAAGCTTAAAACCTGTCAACACTCTTTCAACGTTTAACCTTTACACTCTTTTCTCCACCAGTCTCCATAACTTCGACTCTCTACCCTGACTAGGTGAACTAACGTCCATAACAACCACTCTTCTCTTTCCGTACTTCTCCCTTGTTTTATACGGTATCACCACTATCTAATAATTTGAAGAATAACATTTTCAAACACTTAATTCCTTTAAATTTAAATTGAGTTAGCTACCAAAGATTTCAATAATTTTTCTTTAGTAAAACATTTATTTTCTTATAATACTTATCAAATATATCGAATCATATTTATTAGAGATTATTTTCCTATAACATTGGTAATGTTTGTTATGTACAATAAAAATGGCCGATAACAATTGTTAGAGTTGTGTGACCCAAATTCTAAGAGATTGCTTGCATCAAGTTAAACAAAATATATTTTCTTTCTAGAAGATTTAGTATTTATTAGTATTATATATTTAACATTTATTAGCATAATATATTTGACATTTATTAGAAATAGGGTTTTTTCAATATATAAATAGATGTAGTCAAAGCTCCTCTTGTATCATTCCAATTCAACATTAGTGAATTTTCTTCTCTTTTGCCTGTGGTTTTTTTACCTAAAGGGTTTCCACGTAAAATTTGTGTGTTCTATTTTTCTTTCTTTTTTTTTGCGATCTTTCTACATTGCCATTATCGACGTTCAGTTTTTAACAAATTTGTATTAGAACTTTTCGGGTTGCTTATTTTCGATCACGGTAATGATGACAATGAAGTATGATATTCTATTGTTGGATCGCAACACCATATTCTCGTTGTGGCAGATAAAGATGTATGCAATTCTTGCGTAGATGGATTTGGAGGATGCTCTGCTAGGGTTAGATAATATGCCTTCGACATTAATGAAGGAAGAGAAGAAACGTAAAGATCGAAGCTTTAACATAATTATATCTTCATCTGTCGAATGAAGTTCTACAAGACATGATGAAGGAGAAGACCGACGCTGCATTATGGGCAAGGCTGCAGCAACTATGCATGTCGAAAACACTAATTAGAAAGTTGCATATAAAGCAACGCCTTTATTCTCATCGTTTGGAGACAGGTGGGTCTGTGCACGAACATTTAACTATGTTCAAAGAAATTCTCTCATTATAAAGGCCATGGAGGTTTTGTACAATAAAGAAAGTTTAGGGTTAATTCTACTTTGTTCGTTGCCCCCGTCTTATTCGACCTTTAGAGATATGATTTTTTATAGCTGCGAATCTCTCACAGTTGATGAAGTTTATGCTTCCTTAACATTGCATGACAATATGAAGTATCTTGTGTCTAGATCCAACTCACAAGAAGAGGGTCTTATAGTTCATGAGAGACAAGATTAAAATACTGATGATAATCGTGAGAGGACATAGGAATGAGATCCTCGTAGTAAATCTAAGGGTAGATCGAAACCTTCAAACAGAGTAAAACCTATAACTTCTGTAAGAAGAAATGAGACATTAAGTTTGAGTGCTATAAGTTGCAAAATAAGATCAAAAGGGAGGCGACAAATCAAAAAGGAAAACAACCAGAATAATATGATGAAACTGATGTTGTAGAAGACTATAATGATGGTGAACTTCTAGGTACTTCTACCAACAGCCCTAAAGTGAATGAGGAGTGGATCCTTGGTTCTGGTTGCACCTTCTATATGGGTCTCAATCAGAATTGGTTTACAACATATGAAACAGTGTCTAAAGGTGTTCTTTTGATGAGAAATAATGCTTCATGTAAAATCACAGGTATTGGTATGATCAAAATTACGATGTCCGATGGAGTCGTTAAAACACTTATTGGCATACGACATGTACCAAAATTGAAGAATAATTTGATTTCATTGAGTTCTCTTGATTGAAAGGGGCACAAGTACACAGCTAAAAGTGGGGTTCTAAAGATTAGCAATGGTTCCCTCGTTGTGATGAAAGGGAATAGAAAGACTACTAAGTTACATGTTTTGCAAGGTTCAACTATTACTGGTGCTGCAGCTGTCGCTTCGTCTTCTTTATAACATGATGATGTTACTAGACTTTGACAAATGCGTTTAGGGCATATGAGTGAGAACGACATGACATAATTGAACAAAAGAGAACTTCTTGATGGACAAGGCATTAACAAATTGAAGTTTTGTGAGCACTGCTTTTTGGGAAGTAAAAGAGAGTTCGATTCTGTAACATCCCATTTTTCAATAAAATTGGAATAGTGGTTTCCGGACCACAAATTCATCCCAAAAATAAAATTTATTTTTATTTTATTATATGGTCTGTATTATGATAGACATGTCGTGTGAAAAATTTGATACGAAAATTTTATCGATTAAGTGTTTAATTACGAGAAGGACTAAATCGCATAAAATGCGAAAGTTGAATTCTAGTAGCTATAAGGATTAAATAGCTATGAAATTCAAATATAGAGGTCCTTATATGGTAATTAGATCATTAAAGAAAAATATGTAGATTTTTGGTCACTTATTCATTGGAAAAATTAGAAAAGAGTAGGGACTAAATTTGAAATTAAAATAAATAATTAATTAAAAGATGATAAAAGGAAAATATCATATTATTTTGTCATATTCAACCCCAAAATTATATAGAAACCCTAGGATAGAGAGAAGGAACTTTCAAGGCTTAATTGGGTAAGTTTCGTTGTCCCGTTTTTAGTAATTTTGATATTTTTGAAACCAGGATAGTCTAATCTATCTATTTGGGGAATTAATTTGAAAATTTATCAAGGTATGAAATTTGGGTCATGGATGGATATGCTGAAAATTAGAAGTTTATGGTAGAAAATGAAAGGTTGTTGATAGATAAACAACTTTTACAAAGTGATTTTTGATGAAAACATGATTTAGGGAATAAAATATAAAGTTGTGAAATTTGATGAAAAAATCTAAAATTTTATGAATACATGTGCTATAAAATTTGTAATGGGATTTCAGTTAGGCTTTGAATAGGGAGTAAATTGCATAAGTTTCCTTTTCCGAGCCTAGGGACGAAATTGGAATTTATGGAAAAGTTAGGGGCAAAATGGTAATTTTTCCTAGAATTTAAATTGAGTCCAAATAAATATGAAATATGTGAAATTGATGATTAAAGCTATTTATATAGATCCGAAAAACACAAATTCAAGGTTAGACAGAGGAAAAGAAAAGGTTTCGGATTAGTAGATTTTATACGCAAATAAGTGTTGAGTTAAGTTCGTGTAACTTAATTGGGCTTGTAAATATATTTAATTGAATGTTATGTTTGTATGGAATGTGAATTATATTGATGTGCATTATTTGAATGCTATAATGAAAGATTTAATACATGCTTGAGATGGTGAAAAAGGGTTAAGTCCTGATTGAATGTTGGATTCCGATGATTATATGCACTTTCTCGAAATGAATAAGGTCCTGCATTTGTTGCAGATGGGATTTAGCTCGGACGAGTAATCCTATTGACCTTGTTATAGAAAGGATTTAGTTCGGACGGGTAATCCTGATATAATACCTCTTGAGTATGCGCTACGATTAGGGTTTAGCCTATACTAGTAATCCTAATTGAGCTCTTCTAAGCATATGTTATATAAATGATTTAGCTTGGACTGGTAATCTTGTTATACGATATGTGGCTTAAGAGTGTGTTCCTTGATTAAGTGCCCTAATTGGTACCCTCGTATAAGAATTGACGGATTATGGAACCGTACACCTCGAATGTACTACTTGAGCATCCATCTGAATTTCAATGATTCAAGGGACATAAAACTCTTGACATGGTAAGAGAATCATGGGATGAAATGAATAATGTCTTGAAGGAAAATTGTATGATGAGCTCATCTATGTTTACTTGATTGATATGAAAATTTTGTAACTAACATGTTTGATTGAATGTATGTGTTTAGGCAATTTTGCCAAATGGATGGAAAACATGATATTATATGCTTAAATTTAATAAACAGGATTGGTAATGTAACACCCCTTACCTGGATTCAATGCCGAAATAGGGTACGAGGCTTTACCAGACTTATCACACGAACAAACATACAATTTCGACCTATAAATTTGCGTCCAAATTAAAACCATTTGCACTTAATCATAAAGTCCCTTATACGAGCCTACGATGCCTAAAACATGCTTTGGAAGTGGTCTGGGACTAAACCGAGAACTTTAGAAAATTTTACAAAACTTAGAAAATTTTCCACTAAACAAGGGTCATATGTAACAGCCCGATTTAAGGCCTAAACAGAATAGTGGTTTTGAAACCACAAATCCAAAGTAGAAAAATTTATTTTATTATCATTTTAAGGTCTATGGCATGATTGCATGATTGTGTGAAAATTTCGTTTAGAAATTTTATTGATAGAGGGTCCAATTTGATATTTAGGACTAAATTGTAAAATTTGTAAAATGTGAGTTCTAGTTCACAAAGGTACTAAGTACTCGTGAGTAATGAGTTTTTAAAGTGGAGTTCCTTGGATAGTAATTAGACCATTATACTAGTTTGGACAAAAATACCGAAAGGAAGATAAAACACCATAGTTTTTAATGAAGGGCAATTTAGTCATTTGATAAATAAAAGAATAAAATGGGAAAACAAAGCCAAAATTTGTATCATCTTCGCCAAGCTTGGTCGAAATTATCATAAACACCATAGCTAAGGTTTTGCCAACTTTCAAGCTCAATAATCAAGAAAGACGTGGAATCGACCTTGATTGGGGAAAGGAAAAGATATCAGACTAAATTACAAAATTGCTATATTTTGCACCGATGTAAGTTTGTATGTAAATAATATATCGATTCTTTTTATGTTATTATATTTTGTTATTATATAAGATATGGCTACCTATAGAATGATCATTTGATGTAAATTACGAATCGAAATAGACTATGAATGAATTTGTTAAATGTTGAAAAGTGAGGAATTTCCCGATTGAACCTTCGGAATAGAAATGATACGAATGATCCATTGTGAGAACACATGTGTAGTACTATGTGCAGGCTACTATGTGTTTAAGATGGTTTTAGGTCACGTGTGTAGTACTAAGTGCAGGCTATTACGTTTACCAGATAGTTAGGTTGCATGTGTAGTACTAAGTGCAGGCTACTATGCGTACCCGACAACTTCGATCACGTGTGTAGTACTAAGTGCAGGCTATTACGTGTATCAAATGGTTAGGTCACGTGTGTAGTACTAAGTGCAGGCTACTACGAGTACCGGATTGTTGGTCGCATGTGTAGTACTAAGTGCAGCCTACTATGCGTACCAGATAACTTCGGTTACAAGGGTGGTAATATGTGCAGGCAACCGTGTATCTGTTATTATTCCGATGAGTTCAATGGGAAATCGACTAAGTGAAAATACATGTGAACATGACCATGTGATGAATAAGTGCAGGTATATGTTTGTGGAAATTTATGAGCAATGTGCTCGATAGTTGAGTGAACTTTCGGTAGGATGGAATGGAGTAAGTGAAATTATGTAAGAATGACATTTGTAATAAAACGGTTTTGGACAACAGCAATTGTGTAAATTTGAAAAATCACCAAAAAATCATGGAAATAGAATTAAAGGTTGAGTAAGATATGAAATTAAATATTATTGAGTCTATTTTCATATGAAGTTAACGGTGTAAGCAAAAGAATTCCATATTATGAGATATTTTAATTTTTGTGAGACAAAGTCAGAATGACTTTGGAATCCCCTATTTTGACTTGGAAAAATCATTAAAAATTGTAAAAATATAATTATGAGTTATAATTTATATGATTAAAATCATTTATGAGCCTATTTTCAAAAAAAAAAAACCAAACGGGAACATTATCAAAATCTTTTACAAAGAGATAGTTAATTTTTAGTGCAGACGGGTCATAACTATCGGACAACAAAATTGGGGTGATTTAAAGAATAAAATGTACTTATTGGCTAGACCAAAAATTCTTAAAATTTTATGGTAAGAAGATATGTGAGTTTAATTTCTGGAAAAATTAGCGGATCTTAATTTAGAGTTCTGTAGCTCCTGATATAAATAATTTAGTGACTGTGACTCAATAAAACAACTTGACCTGAACATGTGTATATATATACCGTTATGATTTTTTTATCTTGAGAAATATGTTGATAAATCATATATTATTTACGTACTTACTTACTAAGCTTTATGCTTGCTCTCTTTTCTTTCCTTTGTCTTATAGTATCGCCAAACTAGCTCGGAATTCAGAGATTGTCGGAGATCCATCCACACTGTTAATACTTTTTGGTATTTTGAAAACAATATTTTGGATTATGGCATGTATAGAGGACTTGGTTTTTTTGTTTTATGTCATAATTAATTTGGCCTAAAATGTTGGCCTTCAATATTTGATAGCTCATTTTGTATTTGACCATTGATATTAATTAATATTGTTCAAGCTATAAGGTATGATAATGCATGATTAAGTATGGAAATTGAATTGTTTTAACTTGGATATAAAAAAAGAAAATCAATGTCATGGTTTCGTATGATTGCATGTGTTATGTTTCGATAATGTCTTGTACCCTGTTCCGGCGTAGAACACGGGTAAGGGGCATTACATCACACGCTCGTGTGAATATGGGACATGCCCGTGTGGGTAGGCCGTGTGGTCACACACGCCCGTATCCCGACCTCGTGTAACTCTCTAACTTGTAACTCATAACCAAATTGAGCTCACACAGCCAAGTCACACGCTCGTGTGCTAAGCCGTGTGGAAAATTAATTTTCATAAATTAGGTGCAGACTTCACACGGCCAGGGCACACGCTCGTGTTCGAGGCCGTTCCATCCACATGGCTGAGACACATGCCTGTGTGCTCAATTCTGAGCATTCTATTTCTCAAAATTTAGGTGCAGGGGACACACGGCCTAAACACATGCCCGTAGGGCAAGCTGCGTGTCGCACACGGCCTAGACACGCACCCATGTGTCTACCTGTGTGGACAAAAATATGACTATTTACCAAGCCATTTTTCCACCCTTTAATGCACACACCTATACAACATAACATAGCACCAATCCAAGCATATACATACAGCCAAACATCTACAGCCAAGACATCAATACATCATTCATGATAGGCATCATTATATGAACATACTTATAACCAATATTAGCCCATTTCCAATAGCCTTATACAAAATGAAATTCTAACCAATATAAGCCAACACATTTAGCCAAATCAATTATGACACATAACAAAATGACCAAGTCCCCTATACATGCCATAACTCAAAATGTTGAATTCATTGGTACCAAAATAATTGATGATACTGTGAGTGGATCTCCAACGATCTCCGAACCCCGTGCTAGCTTGGTGACACTATAAGATAAGGGAAATGAAAGGGGAGTAAGTTATATAGCTTAGTAAGTTCCTATGCAAATAATAAGCATCATAACCACACATTTAACATACAATTAACATGATGAAGATTAGCATGAACGTTACCAAATCGCATAATCATAACATACTCAACCACAATCCTATCAAGAGTTCATCACATATCAAGCTCATTACTTATGAGTTTTACATACATACCTGTACCAACTCGCAACATAACCATATATTTTCACAACTTTGACATTCCCATTGAACGCTTGGAATTTTAACAGATACTCGAAAATCTTGCACATAAGTGCCATATATGTAGTCGAAGCTACCTCATATCTCATAATACATATGGGCTCGTTTTCGAGCTATTCACGGGCCTACTCACACAAGTTGTCAGTTAAGACGTAGCTATACAATGCTGCTCACACAAGCTATCAGGTATTCACAACACATGCTGGAGTACCCAACCACTGGTAGGACATACGAGACCAGCACCCGGATTACATAATCGCATATACACATGGGTTCCTAGTGACATGTCACTCGTATCCTATTCTATTCCTAAGGTTCAACTGGGATTTCTCGCTTGTCAAAGCTTTGTCGAATACATCCAAAGATTCAATCACAATTCATACAATATTAAAACATTTAAAACATTTAAAACATAAATATGACAATGCATTATTTACATACGAATTTACCTCGGTACAAAAATAGTAGAATTGGACCTAATCGTCAAACAATTTACTTTTCCCCCGATCTAGGTCCGAACCTCGTTTTTCTTGATCTATAATAAAAAATTTAACTAATTTAATACTCACATTATTCATTTGGTCCAAAAATCATTTTATGTGAAAATTACATTTTTGCCCCTAATGTTTTACATTTTTATGATTTGGTCCCTAGGCTCGTAAATTGAAATGTATTCAATTACATCAAAACTCAAGCCTAGCCAAACCATTTTCATACTCATATCGGCCCACATTTTCCACTTAATCACACTTTTACTACTTATTTTATAACTTTTTACAAATAAGTCTTTTTTGACATTTTTACCGAAAATCACTTAGCAAAAGTTGTTTATCTAACACCAAACATGCATTTTCTACCATTAGACATCAAAGTATACAAATATATAACATGATTAAAATTTTAAACTTTATCTTTCTTTCAAATTAGTCCTTGAAATAGCTAGATTAGGTTACAAGAATCTCAAAAACAAGAAAATCATTAAAAACGGGGCTAGAACGGACTTACAATTGAGCTTGAAAGTGGCCAAAACCCTAGATATGTCTTCTCTTGCAATATTCGGCCATGGAGGACTAAATTGATGAAGATGAAGACTTTTATTTAGTTATTTTGGATTTATTTACTAGATTACCAAAATGCCCCTCACCTAAACTTTGAAATTTTTCACTAACCATGTCCATTTGTGTCCATACTAAACTATAATGGTCTAATTACCATTTAAGGACATCCAATTTAAAATTTCATAGCAATTAGACACCTCTGCTTCTAGAACACACATTTTGCACCTATTGCAATTTAGTCCTTTTAGCTAAACTA
This sequence comes from Gossypium longicalyx, assembly GCA_025698465.1. NCBI lineage: Eukaryota > Viridiplantae > Streptophyta > Magnoliopsida > Malvales > Malvaceae > Gossypium > Gossypium longicalyx. The sequence goes on from CM046997.1 coordinate 92,589,427, forward strand.
AGTGCCCGATCGATAAAATTTTCGAACGAAATTTTCCTAAAATAATTCCATGAAACTGTAGACCATAAAAATATAATAAAAATTAATCTTTCTACGTTAGATTTGTGGTCCCGAAACCACTGTTCTGATTTGGCCCTAAAACAGGCTGTTACAGGTTAGTTTAGTTTTCGTTATATGAACTTACTAAGCATGTAATGCTTACTCCATTTTATTTTTCCTATTTTATAGTGCTCAGAAGCTCGCGAAGGTTAGAAGATCATTGGAGCATCGTCACACTATCGATTAGCTTATTTTGGGTATACATAGTAAAATCATTTTGGTATAATGACATGTATAGGACAACTTGGCCAATAGTGGCTTGAAAATGATGTTTTGTAACCTAACCATTGGAATGACTAGTAATGGCTTATTTTGGTATGATTAAGTGGGTTATTATGATATATTCATATGTGATATGTTGAGTACATGTGATCAAATGATGTTAATGCCTAAGTTAATCTAAGGTGAGTTTATAAACACATATGCATGTAATGGTATGCCATGATGAATGATGGAATTCTTTAATTTGAATGCTTGGAATGCTTAGTATTGAATGTGTGTTTCAAGTGCAGGTCTTGGGTGAAATTTTGGGTGAGAAATAAAGCTAGAAATAGCTTTATTTTGTCCACACGGGCAGGCACACGGGCGTGTGTCTAGATCATGTGTGACACACGGCCTAGTACATGGGCATGTAGTTAGGCTGTGTGTCCCCTGCACCTTAATTTTGAGAAACAGAATGCTCAGAATTGAGCACACAGGGAAAGACACGGGCGTATGTCTCAGCCGTGTGTGCTACACGGCCTAGAACACGGGCGTGTGTCTTGGCCATGTGAAACCTGCACCTAATTTCAAAATGAATTAATTGACCACACGGCCTAGCACACGGGTGTGTGGCATGACCGTGTGCACAAGTCAGAGGGTTACATGGGGTAGAACATGGCCTACTGCACGGGCGTGTCCCAGGGTCACACGGGCGTGTCCCTTAGACCATACGGACGTTTGAGCCCTGCACTTTAGAAAATTTTTAAAATGTCGCGAAAAATTCTTAGAGTTTCTAATTAAGTCCTGACTCGACTCTAAATCTCATATTGGGCCTTGAGGTTCCAATTAAGGGATGTTTTAAATGATCTCAATTAATGAATAGTAATTTACATTAATTATTTGTAAAATGTTCTGAAAGTTTCGGTAATGCTCCGAAACCCTGTTTCGACGATGGATACGGGTTAGGGGTGTTACAGATTCACCAGAGGAATCTATAACATGAAGGGAACGCTGAATTATATTCATTCTGATATTTGAGGATCATCTAGAGTGCCTTCGAGGGGTGACACTAATTATATGCTGATGATCATTGATGATTTTTCTAGGAAGCTTTGAGAATTCTTCCTGAAGTAAAAAAGTGATGTGTTTTCCACGTTTAAGGTTTGGAAAACTATGATCGAGAAGCAGACGGTAAAAACAATAAAACATTTCTGCATAGTTAATGGCTTGAAATTCTGTTCTGATGAGTTTAATAAATTGTGCAAATTAGAAGGGATCGTGAGACACTTGACAGTTCGTCATACTCTACAGCAAAATGGCATTGCAGAATGGATGAATAGGACAATCACGAAAAATATTCAATGTATGTTGAATGCTCGTTTACCGAAGTTATTTTGGGTTGAAGCTACCTCTGTTGCATGTCTTTTGATTAATCGATCTCCGTCCAATGCCATTGAGAAAAAGACTCCACAAGAGGTATAGTCTGTAATCCTACTAATTATTCTGATTTGAAGATTTTTGAGTGTTTTGTGTATGCTCATGTTGATAATGAGAAATTGGAACCTAAATCTATTAAATGTGTTTTTCTTGGTTATAAGACTGGTGTTAAAGGATACAAATTATGGTGTTCTAAAAATAGAAAAAGTTGTGATTAACAGAGATGTTATTTTTTATGAAGCTGCTATATTGCCTAATTATCTCTTAAAGACTTTCAATAAAGACTAGCAGAGTCCAAGCACACATGTAAAGTAAGTAGAGCTACAAATTGATCTAGAATCTACAACAGAGTCTACTTCTCATATTAGTACAAAAACTCAGAGTAGAGTTGCTTATTCACCACAATATTCTATTGTCAAGAACAGACCTAGAAGAGAAATTAAACCTCCAAAGAGGTACATCGAGGCTGATCTAGTTACTTATGCTTTAAACGTAGTTGAAGATATAGATGCAAATCAAGAGCCATCTATTTATTCTGAGGCAGTTAGTTGTAAAGATTTAGGAAAATGGATATCTGCCATGCGAAAAGAGATGGAATCGCTCCATAAGAATAGAACATGAGATCTAATAAAGTTTCCTAAGGGTGAAACGGTTGTTCATTGTAAATGGGTGTTTAAGAAGAAAGACGAGAGCCTAGGAATTGAAAAACTCGAATATAAAGCAAGGTTGGTTGCAAAAGGTTACAGTCAAATTCTAGGTATAGACTTCACAGATGTGGTTTCTCCAATTGTAAAGAATAGTTTGATTCGAGCCTTACTTGGTATTGTGGCCATGTATGATTTGGAGCTTAAGCAGTTATATGTAAAAACAATATTCTTACATGGAGAACTTGAGGAAGATATTTACAAGCAACAACCAAAGGGTTTTATAATCTCAGAAAAGAATGATTATGTTTGCTTGTTGAAAAAGTCTCTTTATGGCTTGAAACAGTCACCAAGACAGTGGTACAAGAGGTTTGATTATTTTATGACCACTCATGATTTCAAAAAAAGTAGCTTTGACAGTTGTGTTATTTTAAGAAAAATAGTGATGGTTTTTTTTTTTGTGTATGTACTCCTATATGTTGATGACATGTTGATAGTAGCCAAAGATGAATGAGAGATAAGAAAGGTCAAAGTCCAGCTTAGTAAACAATTTGAGATTAAAGATTTGGAAGCAGCAAAGAAGATACTTGAGATGGAGTTTCTTAGAGATAGAAAAACATGTAAATTGTACCTAAGTTAAAAAAGGGTATATTGAGAAAGTTCTTCGTAGGTTTAATATGCAGAATACCAAGTCTGTTAATACTCCATTAGCAGCTCACTTCAGACTTTCATCGTCTCTGTCTTCACAATCAGATGATGAGATTAACTACATGACACATGTTCTATATTCTAGTGTAGTGGGATCTCTAATGTATGTTATGGTTTGCTCACGTCCAAATTTATTGTATGCAGTTAGTGTAGTTAGTAGATACATGGCGAATCTCGGTAAAGAACACTGGAAAGTAGTTTAATGGATTTTCAAATACTTACGAGGTACTACTGATGTTTGCTTATAGTTTGGAAGAACTAGAGATGAAGTCATTGCGTATGTTGATTCTGATTTTGCTAGAGACCTTGATAAAAGAAGATCTCTCACCAGGTATGTCTTTACTATTGGAAATTGCACAATCAATTAGAAAGCCACTTTGGAAACTAAAGTTGCTTTGTCTACTACTGAAGCTAAGTACATGTCAATTATTGAGGCTTGTAAAGAAGCTATTTGGTTAAAGGGACTCTTTGGTGAACTCAGTAAAGGCCTTCAGACCAGTACAATGTTTTGTGATTGTCAGAGTGTCATCTTCTTTATGAAAGATCAAATATTTCATGAGAGAATAAAACACATTGACGTTCAGTATCATTTTGTGCATGAAATTATTTCTCGTTGTGATATTATTGTGAGTAAAGTTAGCACTTACGATAATCTTGCAGATATGATGAGTAAATCACTTCCTATAACCAAGTTCGAGCATTGCTTAGACTTAGTTGGTGTTCATTGTTAAGAATATCTTTAAGGGGTTTTGTGGAAGAGGTAGAGAACTTATTCGTTGAGAGTTCGTGGTGAAGAACTTTTTTGTTGAGAATTCCTGTAAAGGTGGAGATTGTTAGAGTTGTGTAACCTAAATTCTAGGAGATTACTTTCAAGTCAAGTTAAACAAAATATATTTTCTTTCTAGAAGATTTACTATTTATTAGTATAATATAATTAACGTTTATTAGCATAATATATTTATCATTTATTAGCATAATATATTTGACATTGATTAAAATCAGGTGTTTTTCAACCTATAAATAGATGCAGTCGAAACTCTTGTATCAATCGAATTCACCATTAGTGAATTTTCTTTTCCTCTGCCCATGATTGTTTGTGATTTTTTTACATTGCCATTATCGACATTCAGTTTTTAAGAACCATCAATTAATTCAAGAAATTATCAATTATATTTAACAAACTACCCGAGAAATGTAATCAATAACAAAATAGGAGATGACCAATCCCCTTCTCATCTAACGATGAAACTTACGAACAAGGTGAGTTTGATGACAATAAACAACAATATTTGACAAAACTGATTATAAAAAACATATTTCTACAAAGTGCCCCTGTTTGATCATCACCATACTATTTTCCAGAATCTGGGAGGAAGGGAAAATAATCACGAGAAGAATTTGTAGTCCTTTGCTGACACAATAATTGATCTAAGTCCTCCAATGGGTGATAGAACCATCAGTAATACACCCAGTACAATGCATATCTGACATGGATACCAAACAAGCTTAATGTTAAATATGGCTTGTATTTGGCATGCTCATAAACCACTGCCGAGGTTTTTACTTGTTACTTACCCAGTTTATGAACCAAGTTAAGCTGAATCTTTTGGGTTTGCAGATTATAAGCCAAATGATGCATGGAAGCTGCAAAAGCAAGAAATTTTAATAACATTGTATTTTTTTATAATGATGGTTTAGAGTTTTTTATAATGATGGTTTAGAGTTTAAGGTTTTAAATATAAAGAAGTTCGAAATAATTACATAATATGATGTAGGAGCGAATGCAAACCCTCCAAAGAAACTGAGAAGACCTCCAAAGAATGGGAAGCAAATGGCAATAACCATTGTGAATGCTGCAACAAACAAGATCATAAATCATGGTAAAAGAGAACTAGATTTTGATTAGGAGAAAATGGGAGTTTGAGTTGGGATTATTTACCAACATATAGAGTGCGACTAATTAAACGAAGCCTTAAACAAGGTCTGAAACGCAATTCCTTTACCATATAACTCTCCATCATGTCAAACACTGGCATTGCAAATATCTGCATAGGTTTTTTTTATCATATCATAGTGTCAAAACCCGAACCCGAAATCACCCAACTATATGTATAGTTGTACCTGATAGCTGCCAATGACATGGATGACGACGAAGATGTTAGCTGTAGCAATGAGCCCAGTGGGGTTCTCTAATGTTAAGAGGATGTTGTCATTAACACTGTTTCCAAATGCCCAGTAACCAATAAAAGCAACCGGTAAGTAGCAAATTGCCACTATTAGATATGCAACAATCACACCTTTCCACATTGGACCTTTTGAAGGTTTTTCAGGAGTTGATGGCATTGTTGCTTGGATTTCCAACACCACATTATGACCCGCGTACGCAAAGGCTATTTCGCCCAATCCGGCAAGGAAGTCGAATACTTTACCAGGGTTGGATGTGGACTTGTATGAGTAGTCGACATTCGGTTGAACACCCTTTCCAATCGAAGCTGCCCAAGCAATGGTAGAATAGCTGCATAGAAAGAACATTCGATTAATGGAACATCAGACATACGAAAAATGTTCGCTTTCGAGCGTTTTACCTCAGTGACATGACTGCAGCGGCCAGTGAGACACCAGATATGGAGTTAAAGTTTGGGAGATGGGAAAGGACGAAGTGAGCTGAAGCGAAAATCATGATGAAATATGTTTGTCTGATTTCCTTGCAGTTGGGACAGACCAGATCATGGAACTTCTTCAACGATTGGCCTCCCGTCACCATGTAGACAATGTCGGAACTAACGTCTACGGTTAATTGCTGAGGTATGATGATCCATAGCCCGAGCTTTTCACCGAATGCATACTGGCCTAACTCATGGTACCTATCGAAACGCTTACCGGGTATCATCTCATGCATTTCCACCATTTGCCAAATGGTGTATAATGTTACAACCCATGATAAAAGCATTATAGTAACCCCTGGACCCCTGCAAATTCATCATAGTCAAGAATGAATACAGTGTAGACTGTGGGATTAATGTACAAATTTTGGGAACTTACCATCCAAGCTGTGACATGGCATAAGGAAGGCTAAGAACACCAGCTCCAACCATTGCGGTGACATTGTGAAAAGCTGAATACCACCATTTAGCATTCCTATTAGAAGTGACGGGGAGCCATTCATTGATGGCCCTCTCGTGTTCGCTTTCTGATCCTTCATACACCATTTTTTTTTCTTTTTTTCTCTCAGTTGTGGTTAAGGAATTGGGAACAAATCTGTAAAGAAAAGGATTAAGTATAATGAAACTCGCCGAAGTAGCCACCATATAAGCTACATGTGCCCAATTATATGGTATGCTATTAATAGAAAGTGGATTTTACAAGGAAGATAATGTGGACAGTTGTTGTAATAAGCTCCCATTTCTCTTCATAAATCTTGTTAGTTTGACAAGTTTTGAGGTGTCTAAGGTTTGAATTGCTAGAATGGTCTAATTTATGGAATATGCTGTCTGTCTCATGGGCAGCTTTTATGATGGATCTAGTGGGAATGAAGGGTAACCATGTAGCTTCAGCAAAACTCTCCCTCGATTCCCCTGTTACCATGGGATCAACTGGTCAATTTTTTATTAACGTGTTCTAATTTACATGTTTTTTTCATTTTGGTCTATCAATGGTGGCTAACTTTTCGCTTTAAGTCTCACTTTAGTGGAAAAAATTGCACATTGAATCATGAAGAAAAGTATGAATGAAACTTGGTATTCATTAACAGAGAAGAAAAAGATTTTGCAAGGATTGTTTTTATTTCATTAAATTTGCTATTAGTCCTTGTACATTGTGAAAATTGTGGATTTAATCCATATACTTTTATTTGATAAATTTTAGTCCTTGCTCTTTTTGAGTTGGTCTACTTTAGTTCTATACTTTTTAAAATTTGAAATTTTGATCTTAACTCGAACAAGAATTGCTAAATCCATTTGAGTTGAATTCAATTATTAACTTTGTACCATGTATAAAGTTACAGATTTAGTTCATATTTTAAATCTCTATACTTTTCGAATTTTTAAATTTCAGTTTTGACGCAAACGATATTCATTAATCTATTAATTGAGTTTTTAGCGAGTAAAATGTGAAAATAACAAGTTGACATGACATTACACATGATAATATACTTATCACATCAAATTTTGGAAATAATATAACGAATTTAACGGTTATCGTTTGGTAATGACTGAATTTTTAAATATTGAAAAGTATAGAACTAAAAATAACAGACTAAATCCACAACTTTTGTAAAGTACAAGGACTAATGAAAAAATTTAAACTTTTTATTAAAACTTAGAAACTTACAACTTCAACAACAAACTAAACATATAATACAACTTGGTATGTTTATTGATACATTAAAAATTCTGGGTCATTTTTCAGTATATACCTTGAATTTATTCATAGGTCCCAAACACAGTAAACTGAAGAGTAGGAATCTCATAGAATCCTAAATTCCTTTCCTGTCAACGGTGGTTCTTGAAAATTGCAATACTCTGCATCAAGCAACTAAAGAACGGGCACTCTTGATGCTGCGATCCAGCCGCGTATGGCTTCTATTATCCTCGACAGCTAGGCCTTGTGCTCCAAAACAGAAATAATGGTTCATCAACTTCTTATCAACTGAACTTTGCTTCGGATTCACTCGTGTTGTTGTTTTACCATTAAATGATGAATTCTTGTAAAAACATCGAGCATCTAGGACACTCTTTTGTTCATCCATTGATATAGGCGAGGTTGTGGAAGATACTGAAAAAGGGCTTGGAGGTGACTTAAAAGGAGCAACTAAATGTGGTGCTGCCTGGATCACACCATGAGTTAGCCCAGCAGTAAATTTCTTCCTGCTGGATCGGCTTGGAAGATCATTGTGGAGAGCAAGGGTCCTTTTGTTGTTTGGAAGAGATACAGATTTCGTGTACTTTTCACGAAGCGGAATATGCATGTCAGGCCAGTTTCTACAAGTACTCGTAACCTCCACAGGATCATCAGTGTCTACCGATTCTGTGCTAGTAGCTTTTCTTTCCTTCTTCCTAGGCCAATGGAGAAAATTCTTCAGTCGCCTCGCAGTATGATTTACAGAGCTTGGCTTCTTAGTATCAAACGAAGTACTCAAGTTCAAGTCGCTTAGTTCACTCAGGCACGAGCTATATTCCACGCATTCTTTATCACAACCTGCATCGTATGTATTCTCCAAACCGGTGTACAAAAATATCTCTGCATCAGGGACCCTGAATGATGTTCCAGGACTGGCACCTACACCGTGCTCTTTCAGATGAGAAACAATAGCACTCCTTGCTACATTGTCTTGACAATTAGAGATTCCTCCAGCTGCAATTAGTTCTTTGATTAAAATTTCTGAAGATGCAGATTTAGGCCTTCTCTTGAGGAGATCTAACGGGGTCAAGCCATCAACATCACGAACATTCAGGTCAATAGATGGCACGGACATGAGTAGTTCCACCAGACTAGACTGAACATTCTCAGTTACGGCCATATGCAAAGCAGTTCTTCCATCCAAGTTTCTCACATTGATGATATCTCGAATGTCGACAACCTCACCGCATACTAATTCCTTCATCAGCTCGATCTGCCGATCTATTCTTCGGAACCCCGGGGTTCTAAAACCAGCCACAGCCACATGAAGAAAAGTATTTCCGTAATCATTCTTCACAGAGGCCAAACACGGAGACACTTGAATAAGGAACCCAACAACCTTTAAATAACCGCGATAAGCTGCCACATGAAGTGCCGTGTTTCCTTGATTGTCTGTAGAGGTTATGATCTCAAACGATGACACGAGATCCTTCACTACCTGCATTTGAGAGGCAAGAAAAATGATAACATAACAGTTTGATAAAGCTCGAAGGACATCGGTAAATATAGCTGCCAACAACGAACTGTATTAGTCACTAATCAGTGTAATATGAGCATAATCGGAAGTATAACTGGAGCTCAGCACCATTAATACAGAGAAGCTATAACTTGGGATTAACACACTATGTTACCTAAGTAGATACTGATGCTTATGAAGTTTAATCATCGAAGATGGAAGATTCAAGGGAAATTAATGCCTTACTAACCTCTACTTGGCCTCTCCCAGAGGCAGTATGCAAGAGAGTAGATCCCTGCACATCTCTATAACCCAAAACATCAGTGCAATCCCCAATAATCTCCCTTAAAATCTCCAAGCTCCCACCTCTTGCCGCAGCATGAACCGCTCTGTTCATCATTTCCCACTTAAAAACCGACCGAGTTTCACTCAATTCACCTTCACCACCTTCAAGGCAACCCCTGGACGACACCGCGAAATCCAGCAGCATCCTGAAAAGCTCAGAGTTTTTGCTCCTCGCCGCTGCATAAAATATATCAGTCACCCCATATTCTCCTTCTCCAAAGACAAGGAAAGGGTCTCTCTCCAACAGTTGCTTGACGAAACCCATGTCACCAGCCGAGGCAGCGGTGTACAAAAGCCAGCCTCCATACCCGGCTCTTATCAAGCTATTGTTGCCTTTCTTGGTCTCGCATTCTTGAAGAAGCCTTTTGGCGACAAAAGAGCGGCATATAGCAACATCATCGAAGTGAGCTTCATCGTCCCACACGGTCTCCAGGCGGCGGATTCTGCGGAGAGAAGTGAGCTTTATGAGTAGATTGGCGTCGAGATGGAGGAGCTCAATGACCAGGTCGTAAAGGCCATTGGCTGCTGCCCAATCGATAGGTGATGCGTACCACCATTGGTCCCCAGTGCTCTCCCAACGCAGGGGGAAGTAAGACGGCGGCATTGTAGCATCAAAATTCACTAAAAATTATCAGATCCCACGAGATTTCAACAACCACCCAACAAAGTTTTCTTGGAGAAAAACACACACACGAAGAACCTAATTGAAACTGAAGAAACAAAAGAAAGGCAGAAGCTTGAAGATAGCTATATATCCATAAAATTCTACATCAACCAATTAAGAACAGTTTAAAGGAAGAGAATTACAAAGGTTGGGAGCCATCAGCCATGTTTTAATTTCTAAACATGAAGGGTGAACCAATAATAAGGTTATTCAGAAAGGAAAGTTTGCGTCTTTAAAGGATTTTCTTACAGATAAACATGGGAAAAACTAAGCTATTAACGTCCACACTGTTTGCAAATGGAAACAAAAGACCTAAAGATTTTTGGTTTTTTTTTTTTCTTTTTCTATGGTGGAGATAAAAAAAAGTAAGCGAAATGAGTGCAAAAAATGTATATATTTTTCCCAAAAGATTCCTCTTGTCTTGTCCGCGAAAGGGCAATGACGCCACACAAAAGAAAAACAGTAAATATGTAATGAGCTACAATCAGAAAATTTCAGTTGGGATAAATGGGAAAATGGGATTATAGAAGAAAGGTGACAGTTGAGGTCCGCACATAATTGACGATTTTCCTTTTGATTCTTTTGATGAAAAAAAAGAACCTCTTCAAGTTTGAGGCTTCTTTTGTATTATAATAATTATTTGCATTAATAAAAAGTTAAGAGGCAATTTCCCATTCCATTGCTTTTGATGTATCAGTTGTGTATTTATCTCCTAATTTAAGATTTGTATGAACTAGAACCGTCCGTGATCAGCATGGTGGTCGAATTTACCAATAATATAAATATGAAATAATTCTTCATGGATTTGGTGTATGAATTCTTTATATTATTAGATTTAATAAAATAAAAAATAGTAGAGTAAATTCTAAATCTAAAAAAAATATCTTAAATCTTAAAGCATAAATCATAAATAATACATCCTAAACTTTGAGACCTAAAATTAAGAGTTATTAAAATTTATTTATTATAGTTAAATTAATTAATAATTAATTGTATTTAAATAAATTTATTAGTATCTATTTATAAGTCTATTTTTATTTTAAATGATAATGTGTCATATTTTTATGGGTTAAATATAAAATTAGTACCTGAACTTATTCACTTATCGTATATTGGTACTTAAAGTTTCTTTTTTAACCCTAGATTGGTACTCGAACTTTTTCTCTGTCAACTAGTTTGATATTTTTTTAACGCCATTAAATCTGTGACATGTGGCAAAATAGGATTATGACACATGGCATGGCATGATGATGTCATAATCTATTTTTCTATATCACTTTTTCTTTTTTTTTTTCCTTTTCTTTTATTCTTTCCTCTTCCCTTCCCATCTTATTTTTTTTTCTTCTTCTCCTCCTCTCTTTCCCAACCCTAGTCACCGCCAGCATGCACCATAGCTCCACTCCAGCGTTGTCACCGACATTTGTTCTCCTGTCCAAATAATGTCACTGGTCAATTTTTTCCTCTTGCTCTGTCATTCCCTCTATTGTTTTTTCCACAGAAAACTCATTGAAATCCGGTTGGGATTCTCCTCTGCCAGTCACCTTGCTCTGATGTCATCACCGCCTGTTTCAATGTCTTCACCAGTCAGAGAAGCACCGAAAGACTTTCCTTTCTCTCCTGCTTCTACTCCTCTTCTTTTCTACTTTATTTTTTGTTTTCAAAACCCTTGGCCGTCGCTGCTTTCATTTGTTATTGTTGTTAGATAAGCCATGGTCAAATCGAGTTTACCTAAACCTGCTAAACAACTTAAGATTTTGAAATAAGTCCACAATCTATTTTTGGGTTTGCCATATTATATGCGCTTGTGTTATTTTGCGGAGATTAGATTTGCTAGTGATGTTCTACTACCAAGAAGCTTGAAATGATCTCTTTGTAAGGTATGTATTTCAAAGTGGGATGGAATTGGTGATAAAATCTGGAAAGTTTATAAGTAAATTTGTGAATTGGATTGGTTTAATTGGTTTAATTTTCTTGTCATTTTCTTAGGTTTTGGTTTCTGTTGTTAACATCCTTTGCTTGTTCATACTATCCTCCAACAATGACTATATTGGTGTCTGGATTGCTTTGACCATTTTTATGAGTTGTGTGTGTTTGCTAGTCTTTTGAGGTAATATAATTCATTTATGGTTTTATTTATTTTCCATGGTGTTTTTTGATCAACCAAATAGAAAATTTCACTTAGTTTTTTTTTATTTGGGAAAGTTTTGTATGATTTTAACACTTTCTCATTAACATTGTCTTGCAAGACAGGCACTAGCATGGGGCCTTGGAGTTTTCTTCGAAGTTGATTGCTACAACCCAACATTTTTCAAAGTGGGCTGGAAATACTACTAAAATCTGGAAAGATTACAAGTAGATTTTTGAATTTGATTAGTTTAATTGATTTTGGTGTGATTATGTTTTGAGTTTGGATGATTCAAATTTACTGTTTAAATTTCTTGTGGTTCAAAATTTTGCATAATTTAATTAGATTTAAGTCACTTCATATTTACAGTTGCGTCAAACCTAGAAATGTTCTTAAATTTCTTTTCAAAGAAACCCATAAATGTTGAATGAACTTGGAAATGTTGAATGAATTCAAAAAAGAAAAAGGCAAAGTGATGAGAGGAAGAAAGAAGAAGAAAGAAATATCTGGAAAAATAAGATAATAAGAAAAAAAATAACTTAGAAATGTTCTTAAATTTCTTTTCAAAGAAACCGAAAAATATTGAATGAACCTAAAAACCAAAAAAGGCGAAGTGACAAAAGGAAGAAAGAAGAAGGAAGAAAGATGAAGGAAGAAGAAAGGAATATCAGAAAAAATAGAAATAAGAAAAAAATAGAAATAATTTTTAAAAATATTTTTATTAATTTTTAATATATTTTTAGATTATGACATCATCATGCCATGTGTCACAATCCTATTCTACCACCTGTCTTAGATTTAACGGCGTTAAAAAAGAGTACCAATATAGTTGATGAAGAAAAAGTTCGGGTACCAATCTAAGACAAAAAAAAAAACCTTAAGTACCAATCTGAGAGAAGTGGACAAGTTTATGTACTAATTTTATATTTAACCCTATTTTTATTTACTGTCAAATATTGCAATCCTGTTGATATAGGATGGAGATGGTGGTACTTCGTGACAATTCATCTAGAGAGTCAAGACCTTAGGAAGATAATGTTGATTGGAATGTTAGGGATTGTAATCCAAAAGAAGAAGAAGAGAGATAGCTGAAACAATTAGATAAGAGAGCGTATGTTCTCCTATATCGATGTTTGTGAGCCTTAAAAAGGAGGGCCTTTAGTCATTCCCAAGATGCCACATACCATCTCTGTATTAATTCCATATTTCCTTGAACTCAATCGACCTACAATGTCTTGTCTTCTTAGGTATAGATTGTCATGTCAGGGTAATAGATATGTGTGATGTATGGGTGGTAAGTATTTTGTTTGTGTCAAGGGTGTGGTCCTCATGAAACATGCTCGCGAGGTCTTGGACTCATAAGGTTTTGACCTTGTTGTTGTCCTTAGCTTGTAGGATAGTCTTTTTTAGTCTATTGCTAACTTACAAGGTCGGTTAAACACAAGACGGGCTTACTAGGTGTAGGTATAACAATTGCCTACCAATCGAAAATGAGGTTATAAAGTGACCTCTCTTGAGACATTGATCTTTGCGACTTGTCCTTTATATTGGTGAGGATTGCTTTGTTTGTTTTTAGGTGATTCATGTTAACAAGAGGTACATACTTTTAGGGGTGAGATTTCCATGAAAGATATAGGTAGGTGGATTTTGAAATTTTTTTTTTGTGTTTTAGGGGTTTTAAAATTTGAAGATATTTGAATTTTTTAAGTGAATGCTTATTTGATGGGAGCGTGATTCAAGGCGAGACATGTGCTACAATTGGCATAACAATTTGGGGGGCTATTATTACACATTACGATAATTGGCTACTTGTTGGGTTTTTGTAGCGAGCTTTTTCTCCATTCAATCCCTTGTTTCTTTAAGCAAGTCCAAATTTACTCTGAATGTTATTATTTTTATTTTGTTAAGGGTCAAAATGAGATACCCTGTACATGTTAAGGCATATTTTAGCTAGTATTATAGCTTCGACTCTAGTTAGGTTGAATGATATTTCACATATTCCTATGTACGAGGTAGTTAGCAAGGCTTATAATATTCCTAGTAACTCTTCCAACCATGCTCTTTTTGCATTGTCAACCTTCTTTTTGGGGGTTTTAAAGTTCTTTTTAGTGGTCACTTTCACTTGAATATTGATTTAAAGCATCTTGATCAAGCTTTGGGCTAATGAGATTTTTTTTAGTTTCTCACAGAAATCCTTGAACTTCCTTGGAATTAGGTACTATTGTCTATGATCAAAAGGTGAAGCTATCTAGACCTATAGATGATAATTTTTCAAACAAAATTCTACATCTAATTTTTAGTAATGGTGGCCAATGTTCTTGTGTCTATCTATTTTTGAAGAACTCAGTAGCCATTACTATGAACTTCTTTTGGCTCGTGCCATTGGAAAAGGGCCAACAATATCCATTTCCTAGGTTACAAACAATACTGGATTATTGATCAGTTGAAGTTGCTCCACTGGTTAGTGAGGTATTGGAGTAATTTTTTAGCAAATCTCACACTTTAATATGAGGTTTTTTGCATCCTTATTGATTGTAGACCAGTAGAACCCTTGTCTAAGAAGTTTTTATTCTAGAGTTTGTCCTCCCATGTGGTGTCCACAAATTCCATCATGAATCTCTCTTATTATTTAATCAGTTTTTCTAAGGCCTAAACATATGAAGAATGGTTGCAGGATGCTATTCTTGTATAATATGTCATCAATTAGGGTATACCTCACTGCCTCATTCCTTAATTTTATCTACTCTTTCCTATCATCTTGCAGTTTGCCATCTATAAAAAAATTAGATTATCAACATCATCCATGTAAGGTCATCATCTATGCACTGCATAACTATGTTTAGTCTTGTACTCTAATAATATTTTGTGCACTATTGAATTTTTCATAAATAAGGCAAACCTTAAAATAGTGTCAACTATAGTGTTCTCACTTATGGGAATTTCTTTCAACTCTGTTCCATCAAACTTTCTTAATATATTTGTAACGAGCTTGTGGTAATTGGACAGGTCTCACCCCTTACCTCATACTCACCTAATATTTTTTTAGTCAGCAATTGAGAACCTGAGAATATTTGGAAATTTTTTCCCAAGGTTGACGTGCTAACTCGAGAACTAGTATGAGAGTTCCGTACTTAGTGATATTGTTAAAAGACTTGAACCTCAAAGATATGCTATATTGCTTTTCGTTACTTGAGGGTTGACTAATAAAATTATTACACTAAATCTATCTTTTCTAATAAAACCATCAATAAACTAGGTCCACTAGAATTTAGGCAAATGGCTCATTGGATTTACAATATTTGGTGTCCTTTTTCCTTTGTGGTCTTTCTTGTCCAGATCAACATCCTCCATTACCCAATCTCCTTCTTCTTCTTCTTCATCTTTATCTACATTATGTGTAAAAGAATTTTCAACCACAAACTTTTCCAATACCATGGCCTTTATTGACTTCTTTGATAAGAATTCTAAGTCAAACTCACTAACTTCATCATTCCACTTTATTATTTGTCATGAGGAATCAACCCTCTACAACATTTCTTTAAAGAGTTGGTCAAATAACATTAAAAATATGATAATATAAATACTTTCTTAACTTTCTTGTGGCTACTACTAGGGAAAATATTATCTTTTTTATTTTGGCATAGTTGATTTTGTCATTTTGTATGATTCTATTGTCATAGTGTACAGGAGTTTGGTCACTTGCTTCTTCTTTAACCCAAACGATTGCTACTGTTTCATCCGAGTTCGTGAGGCATATCAATCTATGATCTTTTGATAATTGTTTGAATGATGCATGACAATCCTTATTCTACTAGAATAAAGCTCGTGGGGTTCTAAAGAATAGTAGGAACTTGTTTACTGTCTTAGATATAAATCTGTTCAATGATACCACATTGCTTTTCAATTTTAGGATTTCACTGGTACTCATACGAATTGCATTTATTTTCTTAGGGTTTGCCTCAATTCCCTTATTAGATATTAAGAAATCTAGAAATTTCCCTAGTTAAACATCAAATGAGTACTTGTTCAATTTCAACCTTGTGCTATAAGCTCACAGAACCTGGAAAAATCCTTATAAATCCTTTAAATGTTGCTCCATTAAGGTACCTTTTACTAGTATGTCTTCCACATAAACCTCTATTGTGACAGCCCTAATTTGACCCTAGTCGGAAAGTGGTTTCGGGACCACAAAACTGAGTCACAAAAATAATTAACCGTTATATTATATACTTATTCTATGTGTAAATGCATGTGTGAAAGTTTTATGATTTGATTTTTGTCATTTGTATGTGAAATTTATTAAATAGGACTTATATGAGACATTTTTGAAATGTGATAGTTTAATGTGTAATGGTCTATTAATGCATGTTATAAGAGTAGGGACTTGCATGTCAAATATCCCTTTTGGTTATTAGTGGCCGGCCATGATGATGTTTTATATAAAAATATATATATATATATATTATCACTTAAAATGGCTTTATATTTTATATTATTAATGAATAAAAATAAAGGAAAAATGGGTGATGAAAACAAAGCTTTATCTTTGTTCTTGGCCGAAACGAAAGAGAGGAAAGGGGAGAAAACTCTATTCGGTCACCTTAGGCTTGAATCAAGGTAAGAATTCATATTAATTCTTAAAATTGTAGTTAATTTTAAGTTAGTTACCAAGTTCTTTATTTAACCCATGATAAAATTTTGGTTTTGGGGAGGATTTGAGTTCTCGTCCATGGTAGAAAATGAAAGGGATACATGGTTGTCTTCAAGTTTAATGAATAATTACAAATGGATGATGTTTGAGATAGTTTAAGGTGCTTGTAAGTAGTTTAGATGAATGAAAAAAATAAAAATAAATCATCTTGTGTATTGGTGTAATTGCTTAGAATTTGAACTAGGGATATTTTTGAGTAATGTTTGTATTTTAAATGATGGAATAGAGTGAATGCTTGGAATGTGTTATGCATAAATTATAAGTTGGATTAAAGGCTGTTATATTGCCTTGTCATTTCCAAAAATGTGCTTTGTTAAAGAAATTGGGTGTTGGATGTTTAAGTGATGTAAGTATATGTATATTCTGCTTGTAGTTATATAAGTGTAGTATGAGAAAATAACTCATAATTAAATGCAATGTATGTTTGAGTAAAATTGGTCTTGTTGGCTATTCATGTATGTATATATATACGCATAATCATGCGTAGTGATTTCTTAGCTTATGTGTAAAAGTATATGCAAGCATGATTATAATAAAATTATGGTTTTTGAGAAGTTGAATATTAGTATACTCAAATAGTCAGGTGAGTATTCGGTCTAGTAAATAAAAATGCAATTATATATATATATATATATATATATATATATATATATATATATATGTGCATTCGACATGGGTAAAACAAAGTGGCTAGTAAGTTGATTGAAAAATAGACAATGAGTGTATTTGATTTTTCGGTCAAGATGATGTTTAAGTGCGAATGTATTTATGTGGATGTCCTTATAAGTATAACTTGAGATTAAATGGTATTTAATCACTATAAATAACCATACTTGTAGAATTTATTAAATACATAATTGGTCTGAACGTAGATATGCATATAATTATAAAGTTGTTAATGCCTAGTAAGGTGTTTGGTTGTGCATGACTAGGGAATATATATATGCATATGGTGTTTGATATTTAATTATTAAGTCATATGTACCTTAACCTTATAATATACATGTATTATATTAAATTGCCTATTTGATAAGAAATTAAATAAATTCAATTGTTTAAATCAAGCTCAAGAGCAAAGAGGAACTAGATCAGATAAGGGAAAGGAGAAAGCAATCGAATAGCCTATCCGCCACTGTTCAAAAATATCCGAGGTAAGTTTTGAGTAATTACAGTTATTAGATAATTGATGTAATGAGATAAGTATGATAAATGAATTGCGACCTATTATGTACTTGAATAAGGTTGTTTAATAAATAACTTGAGTATATGGCATGTAGAATGGATATTAGGAGTTAAATTTGAGATAGTGAAATGGTTATGTGTTCTTGCGTAAAAGTGTTGAACCGAAAGTTATATTGAAAGTGCGTTCTCTTTGTGTGCTTATACTCGAATGAAGAAATTGAAGTACAAATGTGATATGTTATGTGAGCCGAGTTATCATGTGGGTAAATACGCTTAGCACTCGATATATATATATATCAGGGTTAAATCCATGAGCTTCGTCTTTGGTAATATATATCCAGGTTAAATCCCCGCAGCTTCGTCTTTGGTAATATATATCTCAGGTTAAATCCCGCAGCTTAGTCTTTGGTACTATATCCGGGCTTAAAGTTCCGCAGCTTTGAGCTAGTAATTGGATTCGGTTTTGAAACCTAGCAGCTTAAACTTGCAGGTGATTCGAATGAGATTACAAATTCAAATGTTCAAAGCAAACTATTATTGATTATGTATGATACATGGTAATGACCAGGTACGTATTATGTACTTATATGTGAATTGATTGCAAGGTGAGTCATTAGTATCAAATAACGATATAATTGTGTGGATGATTAATATATCTATGAATAAGAGAAATGACCTATTCGGTCAATGTTTGCCATTATATGGAAATATGTGAATTAAATTAGTTGTATGAGCCATAGAGTAAAGTGAAACATGTGCTGAAAATTTCTTTGTGTATTTATATTCGGCCAATAGGCTTTATATGTGGTATACTTGTGTATATTAATTTGAGTGATTGTAATTAGAATACGAGTTTTGTGATATTTAATGTCTGTTTTATATGATACGTTTTGATTGTTTGAAATGCTTAAAACTTACTAAGCTTAGTAATGCTTACTTTGTTGCCTTAATTCTCTATTTTATAGATCTTGTTAAATCACCACTGATCCTCGGGGATCTCAAAGTCGAAGTCGTCCACACTATCTAAGCCTTTTGGTACTCT
Organism: Gossypium longicalyx; assembly: GCA_025698465.1. Taxonomy (NCBI): domain Eukaryota; kingdom Viridiplantae; phylum Streptophyta; class Magnoliopsida; order Malvales; family Malvaceae; genus Gossypium; species Gossypium longicalyx. Next base: position 92,608,439 of record CM046997.1, read on the forward strand.
AGTAGTTAAATTTCGATAATGGCATGTATAGGCTTAACTTTTTGTTGTTAAATAATTATCTTTTTGATGATGTATATATGTATAGTCATGCGAAAATGGCTTGATAAGTTACTATATGTGTTCCAAATGGTTAATGTGAATGTGTGGTTGAGATTTGATTAATGTTTTCAATGTTTGATGTGAATTGAACTTAAGAATGAATCACTATACCTAATTATCTTGATATGACTCTTTTGTATATGGTAATACTATTTAACCTTCTGGCGACGGGTACGGGTTAGGGGTGTTACATTTTATTGTATCAGAGCTACGATTTAGTCGATTCTAGGACTAACATAGCGTGTATGAGTCTAGCTTTACATGCCATATAGTGTTAAATGATAGTGTGACGATTTCTGACAGTTAAGAGTGTAGCTGATGATGTTGAGAGTGTAGCGCCTGCTCCCGCGCATGGGACAGCGCCGATGGACTCTCAACCTATTGCGAGCAATCAAAACGATGAGGCTAGACAGGCTTTTTATAGTGTGATGAATGATTGGTTCAACCAATACATTCGAACTAATACGGCTGCTCCACAACCCCCACATCCGAATAATACGCCCCCTGCACCTACGATGCCTCCGATAATTGATCAGATGAGGTTGAATAAACCCCCGGTTGACAGAATTTGAAAGCACGGGGCTACTGAATTTAAAGCTACAGATAGTGATGATGCCGAGCAAGCTAAATTTTGGTTGGACAACACTATTCGGGTACTAGATGAACTATCTTGCACACTCGATGAATGCTTGGAATGTGCTATATCTTTGCTACGTGATTCTGCCTATTATTGGTGGAATACATTGGTTTCTGTTGTACCCAGAGAGCGGGTGACGTGGGAGTTCTTCCAAACTGAATTCCAAAAAAAATATATCAGTAAGAGGTTCATCGATTAGAAACGAAAAGAATTTCTTGAGCTTAAATAGGGCTCTATGTCGGTTACTGATTATGAATGGAAGTTTGTCAGACTTAGTAGATATGCTCGGGAATGTGTATCGTCTGAGACTATTATATGTAAATGTTTTGACGTCGGTTTGAATGAAGATATAAAAATGTTTGTTGGCATTTTTGAAATACGAGAGTTCGTAGTACTTGTCGAGCGAGCTTGCAAAGCTGAAGAACTTAGTAAAGAAAAAAGAAAAGCTGATGTCGAAGCTGGAGAATTTCGTAAAAGATCTTCAGGAAAGTCTTTTCAGCAATCATCGAAGAAATTTCGAGATGATTCAGGCCGATCAAAAAACACTTTGGGTTTTTCCAGACGAGATCACGATCGACCCTCTGTGAGTACACGAGTCACTTCAGTTGCCAGTGTTGGAAATGATCGACGGGATAGGACCAAGTGCAAGTATTGTGGAAAATGGCATTCGGGGAGCTGTAGATTTCATGATTGCTCCTGTTATAAATGCGGATCAGCCGACCATTTTATTAAAGACTGCCCGAGATTATCAGAGCAAAATATGAATCAGAGTGGGAAACCGAATACTACTACAGCACGAGGTAGACCGCCTAAGAATACGGGGAATACGAACGGCGGTTAGAGAGGGTCTAGAGATGCTACAACCAGATCTGAGGCTCGTGCTCCTGCTAGAGCTTATGCTATACGCGCACGCGAGGATGCTTCTTCGCCTGATGTTATTACTGGTACATTCACTCTCTTTGATACTGATGTGATTGCTTTGATTGACCCTGGTTCTACTCAATCATATGTATGTGAGACTTTAGCATCCAGTAAGACTCTACTTGTTGAGTCTACTGAGTTTGTGATCCGAGTGTCAAATCCCTTGGGTCGATATGTGCTAGTCGATAAAGTGTGCAGGAAATGTCCCTTGATAATCCTAGGTTCCTGTTTTCTGGCCGATTTGATGCTTTTATCGTTTAATGAATTTGATGTTATTCTCGGTATGGATTGGTTGACCGTGTATGATGCAGTTGTAAATTGCAAAAGAACGATTATTGATTTGAGATGTGCAAATAATGAGATAATCTGAGTTGAGTCTAACGATATGAACGGGGTACCAACAGTAATATCCTCGATGTTGGCTCAGAAATTTATAAAAAAGGGGTGTGAAGCATATCTCGCGTACGTACTTGATAGTAAAGAATCAGAAAAGAAGCTTGAATCAGTACCAATGGTTTGTGAGTATCCAGATGTTTTTCCCGAGAAATTACCGTGATTACCTCCTGTTTGGGAGGTAGAGTTTGGTATTGAACTTGTACCTGGGACTACACTAATTTTGATAGCTCCATATCGTATGGCACCAACGGAATTGAAGGAATTGAAAACTCAGTTGCAGGAGTTGACGGATAGAGGTTTCACTCGACCGAGTTTCTCACCTTGGGGTGCACCAGTATTGTTTGTAAAAAAGAAAGACGGAACCATGAGAATGTGTATCGACTATCGTCAATTAAATAAAGTGACAGTAAAGAGCAAATATCCGTTATCGCGTATTGATAATTTGTTTGATCAGCTGAAGGGAGCATCAATGTTTTCAAAGATAGATTTGAGATCGGGTTATTATCAGTTGCGAGTTCGAGTCTCAGATATACCTAAAACTACTTTCAGAACGAGATACGGTCACTACGAGTTCTTAGTGATGCCATTTGGGCTCACTAATGCCCCTGCAGTATTTATGGATTTGATGAACCAAATTTTCAGACAGTATTTGGACTAGTTTGTAGTTGTGTTTATAGATGACATCTTGATTTATTCACGCGATGAAACTGAACACGCCGAGCACCTGAGATTAGTGTTGCAGATTTTACGGGATAAGTAGTTATATGCTAAGTTCAGTAAATGTGAGTTCTGGTTGAGAGAAGTTAGCTTTTTGGGACATGTAGTATCTGTATCGGGTATTCGAGTTGATCCGAGCAAAATTTCAGCCATACTTGATTGGAAGCCCCCGAGAAATATTACTGAAGTTCGGAGCTTTTTGGGACTTGCTGGTTACTACAGACGGTTTGTAAAGGGTTTTTCGATGATAGCCACACCAATGATGAAGCTACTTCAGAAAGATATTAAGTTCGAATGGTCAGAAAAGTGCCAGAAAAGTTTCGACCAACTAAAAACGCTTTTGACGAAAGCCCTAGTGTTAGTGCAGCCCGAATCTAGTAAAGAGTTTGTTATTTACAGTGATGTATCATTACATGGATTGGGTTGTGTATTGATGCAGGAGGGTCGAGTTGTGGCTTACGCGTCGAGGCAATTGAAGCCACATGAGAAAAACTATCCGACTCATGATCTCGAATTAGCTGCCATCGTATTTGCTTTGAAAATATGGCGACATTACTTGTTTGGAGAGAGATTTCATGTATTTTTGGATCATAAAAGCCTTAAATATTTGATGAATCAAAGAGATTTGAATCTGCGACAAAGACGTTGGCTTGAATTGTTGAAAGATTATAAGCTTGTTATTGACTATCATCCGGGAAAGGCTAATGTAGTTGCCGATGCTTTAAGTCGTAAGTCACTGTTTACTTTGCGAGCGATGAATGTTCACTTGTCCGTTTCATCCGGTAATGTGTTGGTAGCAGAATTAAAAGCCAAACCGTTATTGATTCATCAAATATGTGAAACTCAGAAAGTCGATGATGAATTGGTTACTAAACGAGCTGAATGTGTTTCGAATGTGGATTCAGAGTTTCAAATTAACGACAACGATTGTTTGAGGTTCAGAAATCGATTGTATGTTCTAAGAAATTCAGAACTTATTTCGATAATTTTGAACGAAGCTCATAATAGCCGAATGTCGGTCCATCCTGGTAGCACGAAAATGTACAACGATCTAAAACGTCAGTTTTGGTGGCCTAGTATGAAACGAGACATTTCTGACTTTGTTTCAAAGTGTTTGGTATGTCAACAAGTGAAAGCGAAACATCAAGTGCCTTCAGGATTACTTCAGCCGATCATGATACCCGAATGGAAATGGGATCGAATCACGATAGATTTTGTATCTGGGTTGCCATTATCGTCAAGTAAGAAAGATGCGATCTGGATTGTTGTTGATAGATTGACAAAGTCGGCTTATTTTATTCCCGTACGTACGGATTATTCACTTGACAAGCTAGCCGAGTTGTATGTTTCTTAGATTGTGAGTTTACACGGGGTACCTATTTCTATTGTGTCGGACAGAGATCCGAGATTCACATCACGATTCTGGAAGAAATTGCAAGAAGCTTTGGGTACCAAGTTGCATTTTAGCACCGCTTTTCATCCCCAGACTGATGGTCAATCCGAGCGGATCATTCAGATACTCGAGGATATGTTGAGATGTTACATCCTTGATTTTAGTGATTCATGGGAACGGTATTTGCCTTTGATTGAATTCGCTTACAACAATAGTTTTCAATCAAGCATTAAGATGGCACCTTACGAGGCTTTGTACGGTCGTAAATGTCGTACACCGTTGTTTTGGACTGAGCTTAGTGAAAATAAAATCTTCGGGGTTGATTTGATTAAAGATGCTGAGCAGAAAGTAAAAGTAATCCGTGAAAGTCTGAAAGCAGCTTTAGATCGTTAGAAGTCGTATGCAGATTTAAAGCGAAAAGACATTGAATATCAGGTCGGAGACAAAGTGTTTCTTAAAGTTTCACCTTGGAAAAAGGTGCTCAGATTTGGCCGTAAAGGCAAATTGAGTCCGAGGTTCATCGGGCCATATGAAATATCCAAACGAGTTGGGCCGGTCGCATACAGATTGATTTTACCCCCCGAGCTTGAAAAGATTCATAACGTTTTTCATGTTTCGATGCTTCAACGTTATAGATCCGATCCATCGCACATAATTAATCCATCAGAGGTCGAGATTCAATCTGATTTGAGTTACAAAGAAGAACCTATTCGTATTTTGGCTCGTGAGGTAAAAGAATTACGAAATAAGAAAATCTCATTAGTGAAGGTACTGTGGCTTAAGCATGGGGTTGAAGAAGCTATTTGGGAACTGGAAGACTCTATGAAGGATCGATATCCTAACTTATTTACTAGTAAGATTTTTGGGGACGAAAATTCTTTATGTGGGGGAGAGTTGTGACAGCCCTAATTTGACCCTAGTCGAAAAGTGATTTCGGGACCACAAAACCGAGTCAAAAAAATAATTAACCGTTATATTATATACTTATTCTATGTGTAAATGCATGTGTGAAAGTTTTATGCTTTGATTTTTGTCATTTGTATGTGAAATTTATTAAATAGGACTTATATGAGACATTTTTGAAATGTGATAGTTTAATGTGTAATGGTCTATTAATGCATGTTATAAAAGTAGGGACTTGGATGTCAAATATCCCTTTTGGTTATTAGTGGCCGGCCATGATGATGTTTTATATAAATATATATATAAATATATATATATATATTATCACTTAAAATGGCTTTATATGTTATATTATTAATGAATAAAAATAAAGGAAAAATGGGTGATGAAAACAAAGCTTTATCTTTGTTCTCGGCCGAAACGAAAGAGAGGAAAGGGGAGAAAATTCCATTCGGTCACCTTAGGCTTGAATCAAGGTAAGAATTCATATCAATTCTTAAAATTGTAGTTAATTTTAAGTTAGTTACCAAGTTCTTTATTTAACCCATGATAAAATTTTGGTTTTGGGGAGGATTTGAGTTCTTGGCCATGGTAGAAAATGAAAGGGATACATGGTTGTCTTCAAGTTTAATGAATAATTACAAATGGATGATGTTTGAGATAGTTTAAGGTGCTTGTAAGTAGTTTAGATGAATGAAAAAAAAATCATCTTGTGTATTGGTGTAATTGTCGAATTTGAACTAGGGATATTTTTGAGTAATGTTTGTATTTTAAATGATGGAATAGAGTGAATGCTTGGAATGTGTTATGCATAAATTATAAGTTGGATTAAAGGCTGTTATATTGCCTTGTCATTTCCGAAAATGTGCTTTGTTAAAGAAATTGGGTGTTGGATGTTTAAGTGATGTAAGTATATGTATATTTGGCTTGTAGTTATATAAGTGTAGTATGAGAAAATAACTCATAATTAAATGCAATGTATGTTTCGGTAAAATTGGTCTTGTTGGCTATTCATGTATGTATATATATGCAATACTACGTAGTGATTTCTTAGCTTATGTGTAAAAGTATATGCAAGCATGATTATAATAAAATTATGGTTTTTGAGAAGTTGAATATTAATATACTCAAATAGCCAGGTGAGTATTCGGTCTAGTAAATAAAAATGCAATTACGTATATATATATATATATATATATATGTGCATTCGGCATGGGTAACACAAAGTGGCTGGTAAGTTGATTGAAAAATAGACAATGAGTGTATTTGATTTTTCGGTCAAGATGATGTTTAAGTGCGAATGTATTTATGTGGATGTACTTATAAGTATAACTTGAGATTAAATGGTATTTAGTCACTATAAATAACCATACTTGTAGAATTTATTAAATGCATAATTGGTCTTAACGTAGATATGCATATAATTATAAAGTTGTTAATGCCTAGTAAGGTGTTTGGTTGTGCATGACTAGGGAATATATATATATATATGCATATGGTGTTTGATATTTAATTATTAAGTCATATGTACCTTAACCTTATAATATACATGTATTATATTAAATTGCCTATTTGATAAGAAATTAAATAAATTCAATTGTTTAAATCAAGCTCAAGAGCAAAGAGGAACTAGATCAGATAAGGGAAATGAGAAAGCAATCGAATGGCCTATCCGCCACTGTTCAAAAATATCCGAGGTAAGTTTTGAGTAATTACAGTTATTAGATAATTGATGTAATGAGATAAGTATGATAAATGAATTGCGTCGTATTGTCTCTACTTGAATAAGGTTGTTTAATAAATAACTTGAGTATATGGCATGTAACCGAATGGATATTAGGAGTTAAGATGAGATAGTGAAATGGTTATGTGTTCTTGCGTAAAAGTGTTGAACCGAAAGTTATATTGAAAGTGTGTTTTCTTTGTGTGCTTATACTCGAATGAAGAAATTGAAGTACAAATGTGATATGTTATGTGAGCCGAGTTATCATGTGGGTAAATACGCTTAGCACTCGATATATTATATATCCGGGTTAAATCTCTACATGAGCTTCGTGGCTTTGGTAATATATATCCGGGTTAAATCCATGAGCTTCGTGCTTGTAATATATATCGGTTAAATCCGTAGGCTTAGTCTTTGGTACTATATCCGAGCTTAAAGTTCATGAGCTTTGAGCTAGTATGCTGGATTCGGTTTTGAAACCCTAAAGAGCTTAATGCCCGTGATTCGAATGAGATTACAAATTCAAATGTTCAAAGCAAACTATTATTGATTATATATGATACATGGTAATGACCAGGTACGTATTATGTACTTATATGTGAATTGATTGCAAGGTGAGTCATTAGTATCAAATAACAATATAATTGTGTGGATGATTAATATATCTATGAATAAGAGAAATGACCTATTCGGTCGATGTCTGCCATTATATGAAAATATGTGAATTAAATTAGTTGTATGAGCCATAGAGTAAAGTGAAGCATGTGCTGAAAATTTCTTTGTGTATTTATATTTGGCCAATAGGCTTTATATGTTGTATACTTGTGTATATTCGGCTGAGTGATTGCAATTAGAATACGAGTTTTGTGATATTTAATGTTTGTTTTATATGATAAACTTACTAAGCTTAGTAATGCTTACTTTGTTGCCTTAATTCTCTGTTTTATAGATCTTGTTCGTCAGCTACAGTCTCGGGGATCTCAAAGTCGAAGTCGTCCACACTATCTAAGCCTTTTGGTACTCTAGTAGTTAAATTTCGATAATGGCATGTATAGGCTTGACTTTTTGTTGTTAAATAATTATCTTTTTGATGATGTATATATGTATAGTCATGCGAAAATGGCTTGATAAGTTACTATATGTGTTCCAAATGGTTAATGTGAATGTGTGGTTGAGATTTGATTAATGTTTTCAATGTTTGATGTAAATTGAACTTAAGAATGAATCACTATACCTAATTATCTTGATATGACTCTTTTGTATATGGTAATACTATTTAACCCTCCGGCGACGGGTACGGGTTAGGGGTGTTACATCTATATTGCAACCTATCTAATATCCAAAAACTTTATTAATCAATCTTTGGTAGGTTGCACTAGCGTTATTTAAACTCAAATGAATGACCTTATATAAAAAAACCTATATTTGGTGATGAATAATGCCTTTTTTTTTTAGTAAACCATGGCCATTTAGATTTGGTTATAGTTGAAAAGGTATCTATGAAGCTCATATACTTGTGGCCTGTTGAGGGACCAACTAATCTATCTATCAAAGGTAGGGGAAACTATTTTTAGGGCAAGCCTTGTTTAATTCGACACATATCCTCCACTTATAATTTATTTTCTGCACCAAAACTATATTTAAGTGTAACAGTCTGTTTTTTAGTGGTGTCGAAAATAGTGATTTCGGGGTCACAAATCTGACGAGTAAGTTTGTAAATGTTATTATTTAATATTTATGAGTCAGATATGGTATTAAAATAAATTTTGAATTGGCAATTTATGTTATTTGAATGAATAATTAGGTTTAAGTGGTATGACCCTAAAGTCAAATGGTTTTAGGAAATGAGGTATTGGGACCTCGTTCCTATTAGCTGAGCTGTAAATATTTTATTAAATATCTACAGAGTCTTATTAAGGTTGTATCAAAATTTCATTAAGAAATTTATGTTTAAATAGTTAATTAATTAAAAAAGACTAAATTGTAAAAGATGCAAAAGTTGAATTATATTAATTAAAGGTCTCAAATAGCTAAGGAAAAGTAATTAAATGAGCTAAAATGGAAAATAAACCATACTATAAATTAGTGGCGGTTGGTGACTAATTTTTATTAGTTTAAATGATATATTTTAATATTAATAAAGTAAATAATAGGTATTAAATAAGAAAAAAAGAAAAACAAAACATAATTTCATATGTTCTTCTTCTTCGATGGGAAGAACTCCATTTTTCGAGCAAGGAGATTTGGCCAATCTATTTTCAATGCATGTGGGAGATTTTGAGGTCCGTTTTTAATAATTTTTTGTTTTTGAAATCGTTGCAATTAGGTTTAGCTAATCAGGGAATCAATTTGCTAAATTGTTAAATGTTTAGAATTTTACCATGGATGAAATTGTGATATTCTTTAAATTTTTTTAATAGATTATAAAGCTTGGTTGTTAAATATAAGTATTTTTTAAGTAATTTTTGATGATTTTCAAGTTTAGGGACTGATTTATAAAAAAGGTATAATTCAAGGAAAATAGTATTAATTATGGATAAATATGAGCTATTACAAGATTAGGTCAAAATTGGTTTGCATGAATTTTATTTAGAAATGATGAAATTGCAGGTTTCGGGTTTAAGGACTAAACTGCAAAAGGGTAAACTTTGGGGGTAATTTTGTAAATTTTCATTATTATGGGTTACAAGCTAAATTAGTCATTCTAAATGCTGGAATGGGATTAATTGAATGAAAATGGCTAATTTGCATGTTTTGAACTTAGGGACTAAATTGTATAGAAATTAAAATGGTGGGGGTAATTGTGTAAAAATGTTAAAAAATGACTTAGTTGCATAAAATGAATTAATTTTTCTGTTAGAATTAGTGAATGGAATGGAATTATTATTTTAGATCAAGAATGAGAGAAAATCGTGGAGAGAAGAAAATTACCAAATAGCCCTTGTACTTAATCATTGCTGCTATTTAGTTTGGTAACTTCATATGAACTGTAATAATTATAATGTTATTTAAATTGAATGTTTACTATATTGTTTTTAATCTAAATGAATCAATATGTATGTGAATGTAACTACATTATGAGGAATTGAATATATTGAGTCCTAGTTGAACCTTAGGAGTTCTTAGGATACAAATGACATGTCATTAGGGATTTCAAGTTTTGGGTGCTGGTTTTGAATTTCCTACTGATGGCTGAGGTCCTACATTTTTTGCAGATTCTCCACAGTTTGTGGAAGCAGCATCATGTAGCTTACATTTTAACCCACAGCTCGTGTGAGCAGGCCCATTTTACAGCTCGTGTGAGCAATAATGTAAAGGAAATGTTACGGTTATATGTAAAGGCACACTTCGTGTGAGCTTTCTCGAGTATCTGATGTAATTCTAGATGGTTCAACGAGTAAGAAAAGGGAATGAAACGGTAAGTACACAATTAAGATGTAACATGATGTTATAAAAAGATTGATGAATTAAATGATGTACTTATATATGGGAAATCTACTTATGCAATGGATAAACTCATTTATAATATGGACAAGTGCACTAACTTGTGATTTGATGATGTTGTTTAGACTTATACTAAGTATTTGGAAACGATAAGTAAGCAAATGGAATGAAACATGATCGTATGGTAACGATGATAAATTAAATCTTATGTTTATATATATAGTTGATTTTATATGTATCTTGAACAAGTATGCTAACTTGTGAGTTTGATGGTGTTATATAGGCTTTATTGATCTTATGGCATTGGTAAAGGTTTATACTTATTTTATAAAGTTCATTATTGAAATGGTATGTTATGTTTAATGTTTATACGAGCTTACTAAGCATTTATTACTTACATAGTTATTTTTTCCTTTTTTTTACAGATTATCGGAAGCTCAATCGGTTGGAAGTTCGTCAGAGATTTATCATACTATCCAGTGGACAACTAGGTAGTTTTTGAGTAATTTGACTAAGGTTTATAATGGCATGTATAGAGTGATTTGTAATGGTATTATAGTACATGTGTTAATGGTGTTTTGGTATGTATAAGCTTTGGAAAGCTTTGTTGGTTTGGTACTCCTTGAAGGCTTACCAAGTTATGTGATTTTGGTTACATTAATGTTCTTGTGGATATGATTATCTTGGCTTTTTGATGATGGTTTGAAAATGGATACTTGTGACATGTTTTAGTTCATATTTGAACTAGGTTATTATATTTGAGAATGACAATATTAACATGCATAAGGTGATTTATAATGATGTTTTGATGAATATGTAAATGGTAATTTGGTATGTTTGTGCCTTGATGTTTAAATATGGTTGATAGACTTATATTGCTTGATTAGGTAAGTTCTTTTGGTCACTTTTTGCTAATTGAAGTGTATGGTTTGTTGGTACAATTTGTTGGCTTGAAAATGGTCAATTGTGATGTGTTTTAGGTACATAATAGTATGAGGCTATTATGGTATGTCTTGAATGGTTTGGAAATGGTTAAACGTGGTATGCTTTAGTACCTAAATGGACTAGATTTAAATGCACGAAACGTGTCATATGAACTTGTTTATGCATGCGTTAATTAGATATTAATGGTGGTACCTCGATTGGCATATTGATTAATTGAATTAAGGTTTTGGAAGTGACATATATATGTGTCTTTAGATGAGGTTTTAGTGCTTTGAAAGTGTGCATAATTGGTCTAAATGTGTAACACCCCTTAACCCTTATCCGTCATCGGAATAGGGTTATGAAGCATTACCGGTCATTACAGAACAAATACGAACAATCTCATAAATATTTAACATACACATTAGAGTTTACCAACCCTGCAAATCTTAAACAACAAATAACTCAATATCCAATTATTCAACCAAATCAAAACACGATTAAACGCTTCTAAAACATGCCAAAATGATAGGCTTAATAACCAAATCAATGTACTCTTATAGATACTTTTCATATTTTAACCAAAACAATTCAATATAGTAATTTTACCCAAAGTTTATCAATATCATACTCATATATGCATTAATATAAACATGCCATTTTATAATATTAATTTATTATACATATATTTAAGTATATAAATAGTTTATAATCATATAACATCATTTACAAACCTTACTCAAATATCAAACAAATGACACTCTAGGTACATGCCATTACCAAAAAGAAAATATATTTCACCACTTGAGTTCGAGATCGGCTCTGGATGCTGATTTAACGATCTGACTATACCTAACCTCGGCACGGAAATAAACCGTATGCTGAGTATAACTTAGTGGTATTTCTATAATCCGAGTACTTATTAAGCAAAAATTTATAATGTTTAAATACATAATCACACATAACAAAAATAATTCAACAAATAGTCAAATTTCTCAAACACATCATTCTTAACACTTTTAATTATCATACTTTCTATTTCAACCTCATAATTTCTATTCAATAGCATTTCACAATAATATACTCAATTCAATTTCAATATCAATATCTATTCCATGAATTCATGATTCATGCAATTCCATGCAATTTAATTGCATACTTCATTTCATTGTTCATTCCAATCCATAATCAATATCATTAAATGTCAATCGATTGGTCAATTCATTCGTATACCCCTATTAACACGACTCGGACGGATACACGGATCCAACCAAAACACACCAACATGACACTCAGTGCCTCATCAGCTATGCCGAAGTAAAATAATACGGTACTCAGTACCTCATCAGATTTATCTAAAGTAATAATACGACACTTAGTGTCTCATCGACTCAAAGTCGAAGTATCCGTGTACACTTCCAATCCTATGGCATGCCAACTATAACCGACTCGGCCCGATACAGTTAATAGGGTTTTCAATTCACTTTTCAATTTCCAATCAATACCAATTTCAATCAATTCCAATTCAATATACATTTCAATCATTCATATATTTACACAAGACAATTCAATTCAATATCAATAATAATAACAAATAAAACTCAATCAATTCAATTTCACTTGCCTTACATATTAAGTAACAAATACAACAAATAATTATTAGATTCGAATTATAGAAAACAAACTGTAATGCCCGTGTCACTTTTCGTCGGCTTTTTCCTTTCCTTTCCTAGCCGAGGTTTCGGGCACCACGTTAGCTACGGAATTTAATCAATTAAAAAATATTAATACAACACAATTTTATATCAATTATTTCAATTTATACACAACTTTTGCTTAAATTCCAATTCAATCCCTATACAAATTTAACCTTATTTTCTTCATAATTTTATTCTCTATTTTTCATTCAGCTATCACTTAAAATCAATTTCAACCCTCTAATTTCACCATAAAACTCAAATTTCAAATTTCTTTCAATTTAGTCCCTACTACTTAAAACTTATAATTTGTTTTACAATTCAATCCTTTTCTCAATTCTAACTTGAAATTCTATCAATTCAAACCCTAATTCTTCAATTAATTCAACATATCCCACATCTAAAAATCAACTAACTTTCAAAATTTCAACATAAATTGAGTAATGTTTTGTTCTAGGATTCCAAAAACATCAAAATTACAAGAAAAAGAACTAAATTGGCTTATCAATTGAACTTGAAACCTTAAACCCTAATTTCTCCCTTTTCTTTCTTTCCCCTTTTCCTTTCTTTCTTTCTCCCCTGTTTTTCGTTTCTTTTCTGTTCTTCTTTTTCGTTTTGTTTCTTTTGTTTATTTATTTATTTAGTTTATGTTTATTATATTAATATAATATTATATTAACATAATAATTATTATTTCTTAAATAATAAGTAAATACATATATGTATTACAAATGTATAATTATATTTATTACACATGTACATTATTTTTACCATACAATTATCTCAATTTTGATTTATTTATTTATTATTTTATTATATACTTAAATATTAAATATTTACATTTATAATTATTTTATAGTTATGTACATTATTTGTACAAATGTATTTAATTGTTACCATACACTTGTATTTACTTTTTTACCATACAAGTGTTACTTATGGTTTATTTTCTCATTTAATTCCTCAACTTTTCTTTAATCTATAATTAAACTTTCACACTTTGTTTAATTTAATCCTTATGCCTAATTAACCTTAATTCAAGCTAATTCACCTAGCCAAAACCTAATTAGCCACACTACTAACTTTGTGAATATTTTTAATAAATATTTACGAATCTGTTTTACAATAACAATGACCCGAAAATATATTTTTCGATAACGATAAATTTCAGGTCATTACAAAATGTTCATGCATGGAATAGTTTTGAAATGGTTTAATTTTAGGTAAATCTTGGTCCACATGGCTGTGTGTCATCTGATGATTTATTTAGGGTGCAAGTCAGTGAGTTACACGGCCTGGCACACGGGTGTGTGATACGACCATATGACCCTACTCAGAGAATTACATGGGTGAGGACACGGGCTGCGACATGACCATGTGTCCCTAGTTCGAAGGTTACACGACTTGAGACACAAGCGTGTGTCTCAGCCGTGTGAGGCACACGACCATGTGACCTTTGTTTTGCAAATTTTGTATCTTTTTCCTAAACTTTCCAAATTATTTCAAATTGGTCCCGATTTACTCCTAAGATATTTTTAGGGGCCTCGAGGGCTCGATTTAGGGACGATATGTATGTATATGATTGGTTTATGATGTGGTTATGTTATTGAATAATATTACATTTAAATGTTTTTGATTGAATAGTAATGCTTCGTAACCCTAATTCAGTGACGGATACGGGTTAGGGGTGGTACATTAAGAGCCATTCCAAATATGTTACTCATTTGATAAAGTTTACAACCATCAATTTACTCAATTCCTTTTGAATTCATTAGATTATCTCCGTATAAAACTTTCTCCCTTTCTATTTCACAAGTCTAATAAAAGGGATCAACATTAAAAAATGGATATTAAATAATGGTTGAATACCTAACAATCTATGATTGTCTAGATGAAGATATTGGTGTTTTTCTTCAATAATCAAATGAGTGTTGTTGGAAAAATGGGTTTGGAAAATACAACAGAAAATAAATTTAGGGAAAAGCTAGAGTTTTAATTTTTTTCCAAAACAAGATACTGGTTGTGATATCGAAAGTAATAAACACTTAATCAAAATTGTACCTTTTCGATTCATCTAGGATGAACACTTCGACCGACTAGTCTTCTCAACTATCTTTAAGCTCATGTCTGTCGAGTGTGGGCTCACTTATAGTCAGAAAAATTTCACAAAAATTACCAATGAGGTAATTTTGTAATTTCTCTAAACTTTTGGGTCAAGTTGTAAATAAAAAATATCTCTAGAAATTTTCTAGAATAATCTCTTCAGAGAATTTTCTCTCTATAACTTTATCTTGAATTCAAGTGTGTGAAAATTATGACCCAATGCTCTCTTTATATAGGGAGAGTTTAGAGAAATCAACTATGATTAAACTTAATCACTTTAATATTAAATTAATAATAAATATTATACTAAATTTAATATTAAGATAATCACTTTAATATTAAATTAATAAAATACTATTAAGATAAGTATTAAATTTAATTTCATATTAAACTATTAAAATAATATTATTTATGGAATAGTTAATCTGAAATCAAATTCTCTGGTAGAGTTCCAGTAGGAATGTAACTCTTCCACTACTCAACCACTGATGACCAACAACCGCCGGCCACTAGGACACCGCTGTCGTAGCCATCGGCACCAATATGTTTGGTGATGCAGGTGCGACACCCGTACGACACCCTGAGCTGGTTCAAGTACTGTCAAGTCAGTCTGAGTCAATGATGACCGATTGGTTCGATCTAGCCACCGGTTGGACCGTCAGTCCGGTTTCACATATCGGGCCTGATTCGATCAGTTTTTGGGTTTTGGTCTTGGTTTTGGGCTCCCGGGCCTAATTTACGACCTCAGTTCTAATTTTCAAGTTTAATTACCCATTGGGCCAATTTTCTTGGTTAATATGACCAAGTCTTAAATGTCATAGGTACCCTTCATTAGAGTGAGAAGTTTTAAGATTTTTATTCACTATTTCAATTTGAAGCATCGAATAGTTATTTGGTTTGATAAAGTAGAGATTGTTTTCCATCCATCCATTATAGATTAAAGAATGATTTCTATGAATAACAATCCTTTTATTGAATGTCACAGTATAATCGGAATAAACATGCTACAAAAATTAAATTCCTCTTAAAAGGAGGTACATAAAACACATTCTTTAAAACAATCTTCCTAAAATTATCAAAGTGTAAAATAACTTCTCCTACTGCTTCAGCTGAAACATAGCTCCCATCTTCGGTCCGCAACGAGAGGTTCCTATCACGTAGACTTCTCGTTTCGGTAAACCCCTGTAAAGACACACACACATGATTTGTGGCTCCAAAATCAATAACCCAGTTGTCAATTGATTCTTCCACTAAGCAAGCTTCGACCATAAAAAGTTCCATACATTTGCCCTTTTCGACTAGGTAATCCAAATACTCATTGCAGTTTGATTTGAAATGTCCTTTCCTGTTGCAGAAGAAATATTTGATCTTTTTAGGATCTTTTGACTTTTTAGCCTTCTTCCTATCTGCATGAGGTGGAACTGAAGACTTAGTCGGTTTCTTCTTTCCCTTAGCTTTTTGTTTCCCCTTAGAGGATGAGGGGCCTACAGCTAAGTTTGCCTCAGGTTTCTCTTGAACCAACTTAACACCATTCAACATCAACTCATAGGATTGTAATTTCTTCATGAGCTAAGTCAAGGTAAGCACCTTGTTCCCCAAGTTGTAAGTAGCCCTAAAACTAGCAAACTCCTTGGTTAATGATTTGAACACTATTTCAATTGGCGTGTTCATGTATAATTTAGCCCTATTGCCCTTTGCTTCTATAAAGAATCTCATAAGCTTAAGCACATGTTCTTTGACCGGGGTGCTGATTTCTTGTTGAGAATTCATCAAATTTGTAATAGTAAATTGTCGAGCCAATGCGACTTGGCCTTTGAGCAAATCCTTCAAATTTGTCATGATCTTTTTGGCAGTACGAAAATTCTCGTGTTGCTTTTGCAATACACTACTCATTCTTGCTAACATATAACATCAAGCAATCGAGTTAGAATCTCCCTAATGATTTCTTGCTTTAGGCTGAGCTTCAGAAGGACAGGTTCGTTAAGAACAAATTTGTGTTTCTCACAGTTGAGAACTATCAGCAAGTTTTGTTTTCATTCTTGAAAGTTATCCCTATTTAATTTATTTTCAGTAAGAATGCTAATAAGAGGAGTATGAGACATATTTGAACTAAAAAAAATAAAGATTTCACTAATTACTATCTTTGTATTAAGCAAATATTTTTTATTTCAGCAACATATCAAGAATGCAGTATGATGCATACGTCTTGTATTAAAACTTTAAAAAAAATTCGTTGCTACAATCATTCTCACAACAATCAACCATATTGCATTGGGGTCCCATGATTAACTAGTAAGAACATGGATTACATCTAACCAGTTCATGAATATTAATTCTCAAGACTCCATACGAATTAATGACCGTTTAATGTTTGGCCATCATCTTTAGCTTAGATATTGTTTCTTGGGAAACTATTTAATAAGAGATGATCTTGAGCGTGTAACTGTTGACTCAACATCCATCATGAACATACTTTCATTTGTGAGTTATCTTGGGACAATCTCTCTGAAATTCATGCATGACTAGTTGTCCTTAAAAGGAAATCTCATCTAGTGAACCCACATGAAAAAGTTTACCTTGGGGTGCGGCCAGGGTAGGAACTAGCTCAAAACTTTATCATGCTATCACTTAGGGACCATCAATGGATGCCGTAAGTCTTGTTCAAGAGCCTTCTCCCACTCAATATTTTGAAAACATGCAAGGTTTTTTTATCTCAAATTTCAAGAATGATCATACAATAGTCCTAGTGGAATTCTTACCTAATCTAAATGACATGCTTCTAATATATGCATGGCATGCTATGACAATAATATCCATTCACAAGAATCAATCAATCTTAAAACAAACAATTTTGATTCTCCATAGTTTTTCTTTTAAGGGAAAAATTGAAGAAGTGAAAGTGAACCTTGCACCAGGTAGGGTCCTAGGAAAGGGAGGTCAGTAAAATTTCAGTGCTTAAAAACCAAGGCTTTTTTAGTCAAAGCCAATCCTAGACATGCATCTTCTCATTACCACATTTCTCACAGTTATCGAATAACCTAAAGAAGTGTATAGAACAATACAACACATTTATTTTCTCATTATCACACTTCTTTTTTTTAATCGATCAACTGTGGATCATCCCATATATTTCACAATTATAACATTACATAATATAAATATTATAAACAATTATAAAACAGATATATAAGGAGATAGGTAATTAAAATAAAATATCCAGCCAAGGTTTCCATAGTTCTATTTCTAGAAAATAAATGGAAAAATAAAATTACATAAATTTTCACCACAAGGCATTCATTGGGTCTTCAACCGCCATCACATCTTTTCATTGTCATGGACTTTTTTTGGAAAAATTACATTTAAGTCCTATATGCGTTTTCGGCTCATAAGAATTCAATGAATTTTTAAAAAAATAGCCCTACATGGACATAATAGTCCATGGTCTATTTCCTAAGAACCACAACCTTGGCAAAAAAAAAAAAAACAAATATATAATATCGCATCCATTCTCATATATAACTCAAAACATGCATAAGATCTAAAGAATGACACTTTCTACGTAATCAAATCATTCAAGAAGAGAAATTTATTTTGATTATTTGTTTATACTGATAGATAGAACACAACCTGGCTCTTGATACAAATTGTTGGAAAAAATGGGTTTGGAAAACGTAGCGGAAAATAAATTTAAGAAACAACTATAGTTTTAAAATTTTTCCAAAACAAGATCTTGGTTGTGATATCTAAAGTATTAAACACTTAATCAAAATTATACATTTTTTATTTGTCTAGGATGAACACTTCGACCGAGTAGTCTTCTCCGCTATCCTAAATCTCATGTCTGCCGAGTGTGGGATCACTTCGGATCAGAAAAATTTTCACAAAAATTACCAGTTGGATAATTTTGCAATCTCTCTAAAGTTTTGGGTCAAGTTATAAATCAGAAAAATATCTCTAGAAATTTTTTGAAAATAATCTCTTTAGAGAATTTTCTCTCTATAACTTTCTCTTGAGTTCAAGTGTGTGAAAATAATGACCCAATGCTCTCTTTATATAGGGAGAGTTTAGAGAGTTAAACTATGATTAAACTTAACCACTTTAACCTTAAATTAATATAATATTTATCAACATAAATATTAAATTAAATTAAATATTAAATCTTATTAAAATAATAGAATTTTATCTACAATATAAACATTAAATTAAATTTAATATTAAGATAATCACTTTAATATTAAATTAATAAAATATTATTAAGATAAGTATTAAATTAAATTTAATATAAACTTATTAAAATAATTTTATTTCTGGAATAGCTAATCTGGAATCAAATTCCTTAGTAGAGTCCTAATAGGAATATAACTCTACCATTGCTTAACCACCGATAATCAACCGCCATTAGCCACCAGGACGCCATCGTCGCAACCACCGGCATTGCCGTGTCTAGTCTGGTCTAGCAACCGGTTGGACTATTGGCCAAGTTTCACATATCAAGCTTGATTCGATTAGTTTTTGGGTCTTGGTCTCCATTTTAGGTTCTCGGCCGAATTTATGATATCAGTTCCAGTTTTCAAGTTAAATTACACATTGGCCAATTGTCTGGCTTGAAAATTAACTTCCAAAAATATCATATTAATTTTAATTGATTTGATTAATTTAATTTTACTTGATCAAAATTAATTTTTTCAAAAATCACTTATATTCCAAATTAATTTTTCAAGAAATTTTTTTAATCAAATTCTCTAGTTGAACAATTCTTACAACCACTTAATTTAATTACACATCGAATAAATCAACTCAATTAAATTATTCCCAAAGTCATAGAATTTTTCTTCTGATTCAAATGCAGTCCGATCGAGCTTTTGCTGAGCTAGCGGAGGGACAAATTGGATGTATACAATTAGGCTCTAGTGATTGCAATTATGTCTAGAAGCATTGGTTTGATAATTCACAATTACTTAATCATGGAGTCAGTCCACAAGAAGTACCATGATTAAAAACTCCTTATTGTATACTCTATACGAAAGCAATTCATTCAACATATTTGTCTAATGACCTCGTCATATGTGTGTTACCCTCATATGATATCATTGATTTATTTGAGTTAAATCTGTTCACTCAATGCAATTTTATTTTATCTCATTGTCACCATTGTGTCTTCTTAATGATTAATATGACTAGTGCCAACAAATGACTGTAATAAATTGTTCATTCGAGAACAAGCATTCTAAGATGATGTGTGATTGAGTTTATCTCTTAGAGTTGAAGGACACTCATTCCTCTAAGGTACATACGATAATGTGAATGACTCCCCTAGCAAATTTTTTCATTTCTGCTTTGTCATCTCTACCACATGAGCTAACTTTTGCTTTTTCCCTCTTTTTATTCCTAAAATGTCTAATTAAACTCATTGAATAACTTCTTTAATAATGCATTTTAAGAATACATAGTCCTCTGTCCTATGACTAGATTAACCATAGCATTTGCACCATTATGAGATTGCCTTATTTACGAGATCGGTCACATCAGTGAGGGAAACTCCAGAATACCTTCTTTCTCCACTTGATATAGAATGTGCACCTTAGTAGCATCTAAAGGCTTACATGTCTAGAATCTATTGTAAGGGGCTTTTGGTTATTGTTCTTGGCCATTTCTAAAGTGGAGCTGCCTCCTAAGCTCGTCTGTGTAAGGCCTTTTCATTCGCCTTTGTTGATGGGAGCTGAGAGAAAATTGACCCGTCCCCATGTTTACATGCAAGGTTGGATTCCTTTTGTTTTGATCCTTTCCCTATTACTTTCCCCTTTGGGTTGGGTTACATCTCTACAATAGTGACAAAGAGCTTTAGTCAAAGTCAAGGCGAGTAACTCATGCTACATTTTTTGTTTCTATAACCTATTTGCTTTATCATAAACTTGTCTGAGCTACTTTGGCTTTTCATTGGTTATGATATGCTTGAGATTCTCACGTCTCAAACCCATTTTAAAGGCTTAGACACACTATTTTTTTGTTAGGTTAAAACATTCAACTATTCTTGCATTGAAACAAGTGAAAGCCCTAATGAATTAATCATGTCGATGACTAATTTCCAATAATTTGGTAATTTTTTCCGACTCTTTGTTAGCAAGGAAGTGCCATATGAATTACTTATTTAGCTAACTAAAATTATGAATTGACCCATCTAGCATCAACGAATATCAACTCTTGGCATGAATTCTCTAGGTTATTGGAAATATTCTACACTTTAATTCATGCAAAACCCCTAAAATTTCCATTTAGTCGTCATATTGCTCAATTTGTTCTTTAGGTTCCTTAATGCCAAGAAATTTTTCTTTGGGAAGCCTAAAATTGTAAGGAAAAAAGGTGTTGGGTGTTCAGGGTGCTAGGGGATTGTTAGCACTCGAAACCCAACTTGCTCTACCTAGTTGGGCTATTTGCATATCATGAGGTACTTTCCTTAGTTTTTATACTTTACTTTCCAAGTTATTGCTTTGGCGGGGTTATACTTAAGGGCTGTATTCTTGGTATTTGTGAGTTGGTCTATGCATTAGCTACTCCTACTCTTGATTGGACATCAGAGATATCCCTTCATCTCCACCTACTTGGCCTTACCTATAGGGAGATCGTTGTGTTGTCATCAACTCTTTTATATGCCTTTGAAAAAATTATTGTTGTTAATGGTCATGTTGGAATTCTTGTTTTTACAAATTACAAAGTTGTTCCCGGAGATCTAAGACTTGTTGAGAGGTTGGGTTTTAGTTCAAGACCTAGTGTCCTGCAGCTAGTTGGGGGTATTTAGGATAAGATTTGTAGTATCCATGCTAGTGATCGTATTGGGGATAATATCATTTTTGACTGGACGAACTATAAGGATTTTGGTATTGTTAGTTGAAGTTTTATCCTATTTGGTTTTGATAATTAGGAAGATTTTGGTTCTTGAGAAAGTTTAGGGAAGTTCTTATTGTTGAGGAAGTTGTTGTTGGGATAAGCCATCATTTTGGTCTTAAAGGTTGGGAGTGACTCCACGCTCATTACACCAATGTTAATACAAGACAAAAGTGGTGGTGGTTTGTGATGATTCACTGAAAGGGCAAAGAGCTGTAGGGACATAAGGTTGATAGAAATGTTGGTTGGCAAAGAGGATTGAGATCCAAAAAGAGTAGAAGAGATAGTTGAAAGCGTTAGAGGAGAGAGAGAGGTATGTTCTTCTGCTTTGATATCTATAGGCCTAAAAAAGAGGCTTTTGGTCATTCCAAAGATGTCACATGTCGTCCTTGCTTTGGTTTCATACTCCTTAGAACTCAACTGACTTATTGGTGTCTTATCCTCATAAGTATGAGCTATTATGTCAGGGTAATAGACATGTGTGATGTATGAGTGGCAGATATCTTGTCTATTTTAGAGGTGTGGTCCTCATGGAACATACAAGACCTTGTGATATTAATAAATTGAAATATCTTGAGCTCAAAAGGGTTTGACCTTGTCAATGCCCTTAGCTTGCAATATCTAAGGCATTAAGTCTCATGGTTGGTAGTATGCAAAGCAGGCTTGCGAGGTGTAGGTATAATAATTTCTATAAATATCATGTATGTTTACTCAAGCTTGACTTGAAATATAAGTTTCAAGTTTTGTCCAAAAAATTTTAAAACTTATCTCATTTTATCTAGTTTTTAGCAATTTTATATTTTTATATTTTATTAAAATTGAATCATCAACAACTTAATATATTTTTAAATATTTATATTGTCGATTATACCTTAGCTTAGTTGGCACTTGTTGTTGTTGTAACACTAGGACGACATGATTTGAGTGTATTTAAGCGTATATTATCTTTTGATTTAAGAATTTAAGGCTTACGAGTAATAATGAGAATTGTACTAGAAAATTATTTATGTTAAAACAAGACTAATTGAAATCGGACTAAAATGTTAAAATCCAAATTTAATCTACCTTTTAAATAATTTTTTATATGGAAGCCCATTTTCTTGTTTGATATTTTTATAAGGGTATTCATTATTCGATTTTAAGCAAATAAACCAATCTAAATTTGATTTGATTTGGTTAATGGTAAACCATAAAAGAAAGATTTGAGTTAAAAAGAAAATTATTTCTATTTGATTAATTTATCTATAACCAATTTTAATTCAATTAAGTGTTAAAAGATTTTAAATTTTAAATTAATTTAATTAATAAAACAATCAACTTAGTTATTAACTGACGGTGAATACTTAAACAGATACATCAAATCTTTGAAAGAATCTAAAGTGAATCAATTAAATTAAACCTGAAATTTCAATTTCTACTATTTTTATTCATTAAGTAAGATATGAAAGTGAATTTGCTTTATATGAGATGAGGGGTATTAAAGTATTTGGTGGGTTAATCTTAAATTAACAACGTTCCATATGCAAAGCTGCTCAGTGGTTGGTTTATTATAAATTATGATATGATGCCCCCATAAAGCTGCTGTGTTCCTTAAATGTGAAATAGTGCCATATCATACTTTGGCTGTACCAACTTAAAGGAAAATACCGCTTGTGGAATATGCTAAAATTTACAGCTTGATGATTGTACAATAAACTTTAATGTCGGAATTTAAGTATGGGCCTTATAAATTTCTGGGTGAGCTGGGAACTAATTGGAAAACACTACTTCAAAGATGTAGAAAAAGTTGTTATAGTGTCAACTATAAATATGTATTTAAAATGAATATTTTTATTTTTTATATATTTAGAAATTTATACATTTATATTATATTAACATTTAAATATATGTTAATATTATTAAAAAAATAGGTGACATAACTTCATTCGGAATTACCCCATCTAAAGCATGTGCATAGTGTTCATTTTATCCTTTTTAGATTATGCATTAAAGGTAGAACTATGAGTGCAACATAGTTTTTTTTACTGTAGTATTGTCCATTAGTATTAGCAGGACTATCATATTTTTTTTTCTTTTTATATTCCATGCTTAAATTATTCATAATTTCATCCCTTTCTCAAAGTTTAAATGGAAGATATAATGCACCCAAGTGCACTCAAATTCACATCACTTAGATTGTTGCGACATCAACAATGCTAATTAAGGTAAGACTCAATAGTTATTATATCCGTGCCTTGTGAGCCTACAACTCCACAAGTTAACACTGTTGACTAAAGAGATATCTTGAGATCTAACATGCCTACGACCCCAAGATCTTGTAAGAATAAGGCCTTACGAGCCCAAACCGATAAAACCACATGCTTGACACGAATAATATATCTACTATTCACACGTTAGAGATATATGTTCTCCAAAAATAACAGCCTATACCCATGATGATAAGACATCAATAGGTCAGCTAAATTCTAGGAAGTCCTAAACCAATACATGGACGATATGTGGCACCTTGGGAACTATCATAAACAATCCCTAAAAGGTCTTACTGAAATCGTGAAAAGAGCCAAGACATTAACTCCTCTAGCGCACTTTAATATTCCTCTTTTCTCTAACCCTTTCTGAGCACCCACATCTTGGCGATCTCAACCTTCCTATAGCTCTCTGCTCACCTAGTAAATCGTCAGAAACTGTCACTACTTCCTACTTATATCAGCATTTGGTACGATGAATGTGGACTCACTCCTAACCTTCAGAGTTAGTCAAGAGAAATGAATTATCCCAACTTTAACTTCCTAAACTTCCCCAACAACTAGAACTTCCTAAACTTTCCAGCAACTATAGCTTACCGAACTTCCCTAGTAAACATGATTTCCCCAACTACTAAAACCAAGTCAGATAAGGTTGCCAAGGCCCCCAAGGAAACAAGAACTTTGGCTAAAAATGTTACCCTAATACAATCATTCCTCAAGATATTATGACTCTTATCTCAGATACCCTTCACTAGCTTTGAGAGACCAAGTTCTGAACCATAACTCTAGCCCACAACTAGTGCAAAACTCCAAGAACAACTTTAGAACCTGCACAAATAGTTCCTAGAATAACAAAAGTTCCAGTAACAATAACACAAAAAAGAGCTATTGAACTACTCATTTTCATGGACATGTAGGTGGAGATGATAACCTGTCTCTAATGTCTAACTAAGAACAACAACAACCATTTAAAAAAAGAGCTCACTAGCCTAAGGAACAAGAGTATATGCCTTAAATAGTACCCTATTAGAGCATTAACCTAATGAGAAATGGGAAGTACAAAGAAAGGCACTCTATGATATCCAAACGGCCTAGCTAAGAGGAACAAGTTGGGTCTTGAATTCTAATAATCCTTTGGCACTTAAGATAACTAATACATTTATTCCTCATAATTTTAAGTTCCAAAAGAGAAGTATGATGGCACAAAAGATCTTGAAGAGTACATTGAGTACTATGACAATTACATAGAGATCATCGAAGTCTCAGATGTGCTAAAATATAGTGTAACACCCCTAACCCGTATCCGTCGCCGGATTAGGTTAAAAGAGTTACCAGAAAAATCATAATATTTTACAAACAATTCATATACACCATTCTCGAATCAAAATCAAACATCAACAATAAGTCCCTTACTAGGGTCATCGAGACCTTAAACAAGCATTAGAAAAGGTTGGGACTAAACCGAGCACATATAAAATTTTTCAAAACTTAAACATTTTTCAAAGTTATAAAGGTCACACGCCTATGTGAGCAGGCCGTGTACCTCACACGGCATTAGAGACGCCCGTGTGTCTAAGCCGTGGCAAAAGAGGGCATACATATTGACTTCACCACACTGACATGAGACACACCCGTGTGCCTTGGCCTTGGTCGAAACTAACTTGGGTCACAAGGCCGACCACACGCCCGTGTGTCTAGCCCGTGTACCCTTCGAAATGGCCACACACGCCCATGTACCAAGGCTGTGTGCCTCACATGGCCACCAGACATGCTTGAAACTGACTTGAATAACTAAATTACAACAGACACACGGTCGAGAGACATGCCCGTGTGCTCAACCGTGTGGGGTGAAATTAGGCTTGTTTAAGCCACATTTCCCACCTATCTCAAGCACTCAAAACTCATAACATTTTAGCATTATTTGCATACATTCATAGGCAACCAATTCAACCATTTTATATATATTTCATGCCATTCAAATACCATTCAATTCACTACTCAATTTCACAACCAAAACATACCTAATCAATGTACCAAAATCATCACAACTTACATAAATTTCAAATACGTAAACTCATCATTTTATCACATACTTCATACCACAAAACTTGCCAATTCAACATTCCATATTCAAACCATCACATGAACATTATATACATCATATGACTTACCTATCAAACACATCATTTAGGCCAACTTAAAAGGCCTTACATACCAACATTTACAAGCCAAATCTCATGGCTAGATATTCACACAACAAAACATACTAAAATACTTTTAGCCTATACATGCCATATAACATATATACAACTCTCAAAATGGTACCAAAATAGATGTTCGATAGTGAGAATGAGTCACTGATGATCCCCGGATCCGAGCTAGCTTTATAACACTGTAAAACAGAGAGCATTTCACACAGTAAGCTTTGAAGCTTAGTAAGTTCGTACTAAATATAATCAACAATTTATATAATACAAGACATCCACTAATAAACACTTAGTAGTTCTCAAATCATCCATAAATTCTATTCCATCACAATTAATATGTTCATACTAATTCATCAAGCTTTATACACATAGTATTATCTGCCACATAGGTTTCGTACATACCTGAGCTTTCCCGTATTTATTCATTTTCATTCTCACCTCTCGTTCGAATACATTAATTCATTCAGAAGTCTTTCCATGCTTTAAGAATTCGCACACTTAGTGCTTTAATGATTAGCGGAAGCTGGAACGATCCCTCACACTTAGTGCCATCTCAAATAATCGAAGTTATCTCGGTATCACACACTTAGTGCCTCATATAGCCGAAGCTATTCCATTTCGCACACTTAGTGCTATTTATAGCCGAAGCTATTTCAAATCGCACACTTAGTGTCGAACATAGTCGATTTATCATCTTACTCAAACCATAGTCAAATATACATACAATTTATGCATTATCAAAACATTAAAACATACTTCTAACATCATTTATCACGTACGACTTACCTCGTACTCGGAATTGACGATTCGGATCGTTTACTCGATAATCTTCGATTGTCCTCGATCTAAATTTGAATTCTTCTTTTCTTGATCTATATGTATTCAAAATTAACCCTTTTATTCAAAAAATCATTCAATTCAATCCATATACATATATTTAGGGCATTTTACAAATTAGCCCTCATATTTTTACATTTTAACACTTTAGTCCCTATTTCACAAAAACACAAATTACACCAAATTTCCATACACATTTGCTTAGCCGAATATACATGGTGTTCATGTAAGCCCACAGGTTTCATTTATTTCACATTTTAGTCCATTAAAATCTCATTTTTACAATTTAGCCCAAATTACTCAAATTCATCAAAATTTCAAAGGCAAAACATGTTAACCCAACATCAAACTCCCATATGGTATCATCAAACTTCATAAAACTCATAGTTTTATCAATGGCTCAACTCAAAATCATCAAAAATTTTAGAAATTGAGACATGGGCTTGATAGAACACTAAGCAACAATCACAAAAACGTAGAAATCATCAAAAACCAAGCAAAACTCATACCTTAATCACAAATTCTCCTAGCCGAAACCCTAAAACTCTTTTTCCTTTCTTTTCTTCTTCAATTTTTAGCAACCATGGATGATAATGGCTTAATTTGATATTTTTTTTAATTAATAAACATTAATAAGCCATTTACATATTTAGCCTTATATTTTCATTATAATTCCACTATCTCATGTCCATTAATGTCCATGCATTAATTCAATGGTATAATTGCATCATAAGGACCCCACATATATAAAAACATAGCAATTTGACACTTTAGCCATTAGAATACATCCATTGCATTTTTTGCGATTAGGTCTTTTTTACAAATTAAGCACACAAACGATAAAATTTCCGCATGAAACTTTCACACATATCAATTCACATAATATAAACACAAAAAATAATAATAAAATAATTTTTTAACCTCAGATTTGTGGTCTCGAAACCACTATTCCGTCTAGGGTCTAAACCAGGCTGTTAGAACTCTTCCCCCTTAGGGATTTTCGTCCCCGAAAATTTTACCAGTGAATACATTTGGATATTGCTTTCTCATAGCATCCTCGGGTTCCCACGTAGCTTCTTCAATCCCCTGCCGATTCCACAATACTTTTATTAATGCAATTTTCTTATTTCTCAACTCTTTAAATTCACGAGCTAAAATCTGTATCGATTTTTCATCATAAGACATATCAGGCAAATTTCAACCTTAGTTGGGGGAAATAACATGCGAAGGATCTGATTTGTATCTTCGTAGCATCGATACGTGAAATACGTTGAGAATATTTTATAGCTCAAGTGGAAATAACAATCTATACGCAACTGGCCTGACACGCTCTATGATTTCATACGGTCCGATGAACCTCAGACTCAATTTTCCTTTACGATCAAATCAAATTATTTTCTTCCACAGAGATACTTTTAAAAACACTTTATCCCCGATCTGATACTCGATATCTTTTCTTTTTAAATCTGCATACAATTTTTCACGATCCGATGCTGCTTTCAGACTATCACGTATTACTTTCACTTTCTGTTCAGTCTCTTTGATCAAATCGACCCCATGTATCTTATTTTCACTGACTTCATTCCAATACAAAGTTGTTCGACATTTGCGACCGTACAAAGCCTCGTAAGGAGCCATTTTGATACTCGATTGAAAGCTATTATTATAAGCAAATTCAATTAATGACAAGTATCGTTCCCACGTACCTTCAAACTTAAGAATACAACATCTCAACATATCCTCGAGTATCTGAATAATCCACTCAGATTGACCATCCGTCTGTGGATAAAAAGCAGTGCTAAAGTGTAGTTTTGTACCTAATGCATCTTGCAGTTTCTTCCAAAAGCGTGATGTAAACCTCGGATCTCTATCCGAAACAATAGAAATAGATACTCCGTGCAATCTCACAATCGGAGAAATGTACAACTCAGCAAGTTTATCAAGTGAATAATCTATGCGAACCGGAATGAAATGAGCCGATTTAGTTAATCTATCCACAACAACCCAGATTACATCTTTCTTACTCGGTGACAGAGGTAAACCTAATACAAAAACCATTGTGATTCTATCCCATTTCCACTCCGGAATCATAATTGGTTGAAGTAATCCAGACGGAACCTGATGCTCAGCTTTAACTTGCTGACAAATTAAGCAATTTAAAACAAATTCTGAAATATCTCGTTTCATACCATGCCACCAATAAAGCTGTTTCAGATCATTATACATTTTAGTACTACTTGGATGAAAAGATAACCGAATGCTATGAGCTTCATTTAAAATCATCTGAATCAACTCTGAATCTCTCGAAACATATATTTGGCCTCTGAACCTCAAACAACCTTCAGCATCAACTTGGAATTCTAAATCAGGGTTCGAATCACATTGAGTTCGTTTTGCTATAATCTCATTGTCAACTTTCTGAATATCAATAATCTGTTGTAAAAATAACGGTGTCGCCTTCAATTCAGCTAATACCGAACCATCATTAGACAAAGTTAACTAAGTATTCATCGTGCACAATGCAAACAACGCTTTTCGACTTAGAGCATCAGCAACAACATTGGCCTTTCCCGGATGGTAGTCAATTACAAGCTCATAATATTTTAACAGTTCTAGCCATCTTCTCTGTCGCAGATTCAAATCTTTCTGAGTCATCAGATATTTCAAACTCTTATTGTAACGGCCCAAATTCCAGTGGTGTCGGAACAGTAATTCGAGATTACTAAAACTGAAAAATGAGTAGAAAATATTGATAATTTAATGGAAATAAGTTAGATGTGAAGTTATAAAAATGATTGAAATAGTGAATAATATTTTATAATAAATACTAAATAATTTAGAAGTAAAAAACGAGGTATCGAGACCTCAAAATATTAAGCCAAGCCATAAATATTTTTATAAATATTTATAGAGTGTTAATAAGTTAGTATTAAAGTTTCGTCAAGAAATTTTAAGGTTGCGGTAGTCAATTGGGTAAAAAGGACTAAATTGAATTAGGTGCAAAATTGTGAAATGTGATTAAATAGCTCTAGTAATAATTTAAGGAAGACAAAATAGGAATTAAACACCTATTATTGGGTTGGACGACATGTGTGTGCAGGAAATATTGAAATTAGGTGTGAACAAGGGGTAAAATTGGAAAAGAAGTAAAATTGAATAGTTAAAAAATGAGATGTAATTGGAAATCTAGAGATTTCTTCAATTTTCTTCATCCTCTTTGGCTAAAAATAGCCATTTAAGAAACCCTAGAGCTATTTTTTCATATTTTTACTGCAAGTAAGTTCAAATCTTGATTATTTCTTGAAATTTTATGTTTTTGGGACTTTTACAACTAGGTCCTATTATCTAATTTATTAGTTGTTGATTTCATGGTTGATTTTGAAAGTTTCCATAAATAAGTGCTGGAAGTTTATGATGATTTAGCATGGAATTAAAGCTTTAATTTGTTTATATGTTGATTTTATTGAAAAAATTATATAGAAAGTGAATATTTGGGGACCTAATTGTAAAAGAGCTTGAAATTATGGCTTCATGTGGAAATTATAAATTTAAATGGTTTTTAAGTAACTTAAAATGTCTAAGGAAAGTGTTATTTGAGAATAAAAGGTTCTATTAATGAGTTATTTGGTCAGGGACCAAATTGTGAAAATTGTGAAATTTGGGGTAAAAGTGTAATTTCATGAATTTTAGGGTATAAATTTTGAGATAAAAATAAATTTTAAATGAATGCTAATTAATGAATTATTTTGCAATTATAAATCAAGAAATTAAAGTGAATCGTGGAAAGGAGAAAATAATCGAATAATTTTCTCGAACTACAACTATTGCGAATCAGCCTAGCTAAGTTCATGTGGCTAAAATTTAGTGATCATTGTTATTCTTATGAATTTTATAATGATTTATACTATATGATTATGATAAAACCATGAACAATGTAAAAATATGAAATTGAAGAAATGATTAAATTGAATGAAACATCGGATTAAGTACTTCTGTCAAGTGACAAACGATGAATTGATGGAAAAAGACCATGGTTGGACTATGGAAACAAGTGATAAGCGATATCCATATAAGACCATAGCTGGGCTATGGCATCGAAAAACAAAAGATAAGTGATTTCCGTATAAGACCATAGCTGGGCTATGGCATCGGAGAATAATGATAAGTACTCCTGTATAAGACCATATCCGGGATATGGCATCGGTATGATATATGACTCATTTAAGACCATGGCTGGGCCATGGCTTCGAAAAGAGAAATGAGATCATATTCAAGTCCATAGTTTTACTATGGCAAAGTGAAGACGAAGTACTCAATTCCGTATAGTTTCTTAATTTGAAAAGAGAGGGTAAGCGATAAATGGGCCCATAAGAATGAAGCTTAAGTGTGAATAATATTTAATGGAATTAACTTGGTTTGTGAATGATAGAAGAAATTAGTAAATAGTAAAATATACGAATGCTTTTCCATATTTGGTAAGTTTACGTTCTAAGCCTATGAACTTACTAAGCTTTCACAAGCTTACTTGATTGTGTTTGACATGTCTTGTAGATTAACGTGGAGTTGGAGTAACGGATCATCACCAAGAATCACACTATCCAGATGTTCTTTGGTAGTTTTTGGATTATTATCTTTTGATTTATATGGCATGTATAAGTATTTAGTTGGATAAAGTTATAGATGGTTAAAGTATGCAAAAGGGATGACATATGTGTATGAAACTAGTTTAATGCTTAAGTAGTAGTGTGTTAATACATAATGCATGTTTTGGGCATAAAATGATTGATTGGTTGGCTGGAATTAGTATAATTGTGTTTAATGCAGGTAATGGATGAAAGGGTGAGAAAAGTGGCCTAAAACGGCCTATTTTTGTCTACACGGTAAGCCCACGAGCGTGTAATATGACCGTGTGTCCCCTGTATCCTTAAATATGAAGTCAAGATAGTACACGAGCCAAAGACACAGTCGAGTATCTTGGTTGTGTGAAGAACACAGGTTTCAAGCACAGTCGTGTGTCAAAATTGTGTGAAAATGGCTTAAAATGGTGAAAAATCAGTTTACCACATGGCCTAGCCACATGGGCGTGTGCCCAGGTCGTGTGCCCCTTTGATACTTAAGAAAATGCAAGCCAGAATTCCACACAGGCTGGTCATACGGCCATGGGATCCCCACAGGCTGGCCACATGGCCATATCCCAGGCCACTCGGGCGTGTGCCCCTACCTTTAAGGAAAAATTTCCAACGTTGCCAGTTTAACCTCGAACTACTTCCAAAGCATGTATTGGGCCCCATAGGCCCATATTAGGGACTTTATGGTGAAATTTGAAAAGAATTGATGTGGAATGCAAAATTTATGACTCATTTTTGTATAAAGGTTAGTGTATAAGTCCGATAATGCCTCGTAACCCTATTTCAGTGACGGATACGGGTTAGCGGTGTTACACTTATGATCAGAATATACGTGACATTTCTCACCAAACAGATAGTGGCGCCAAATCTTCAAAGCAAATACAGTTGCAGCTAACTCAATGTCATGCGTTGGATAGTTCTTTTCATGTAGCTTTAACTGTCTCGAGGCTTAAGCTATGACTTTGCCTTCCTGCATCAAACACAGCCCAGGTCATTCAATGAAACATCACTGTAGATTACAAATTCTTTACCCGATTCTGGTTGTACTAATACCGGAGCTTCAGTCAATAGGGCTTTCAAATGATCAATGCTTTTCTGACACTTTTCAAACTATTCAAATTTCACATCTTTCTGAAGCAATTTTGTTAACGGAGTCACAATCATAGAAAAGCCTTTTACAGACCGGCGATAATAACCAGTAAGTCCTAGAAAACTGCGGACTTCAGAAACATTTCTAGGAGGCTTCCAATCCAAAATAGCTGAAATCTTGCTTGTATCAACTTAGATACCAGATGTCGGCACAACATGCCCTAGAAAACTGACTTCGCGTAACCAGAACTCACATTTACTGAACTTCACATACAATTTCTTATCTTGCAAAGTCTGTAACACTATTCTCAAATGTTTAGCATGGTCGGTTTCATGATGTGAATATATCAATATATCATCAATGAAAACGACAACAAATCGATCTAAATACGGTCTGAAAATTCTGTTCATCAAATCCATAAAAATAGCAGGTGCATTCATTAATCCAAAAGGCATAACTAGAAACTCATAGTATCCGTACCTCATTCGAAAAGTAGTTTTTGGCACATCAGAGTATTTCACTCGCAACTGATAGTAACCCGATCTCAAATCTATTTTCGAAAACACTGTAGCCCCTTTCAACTGATGAAACAAATCATCAATTCGGGGCAGAGGATTTTTGTTCTTGATTGTCACTTTATTAAGCTGTCTATAATCGATGCACATTCTCATAGTTCCGTCTTTCTTTTTCACAAACAAAACTGGTGCACCCCAGGGAGAATAACTCGATCGTGCGAAGCCTCTATCTGTCAATTCTTGCAACTGAGCTTTCAACTCTTTTAATTTAGTCGGTGCCATTCTGTATGGAGCTATCAATATTAGAGTAGTTCCCGGTATGAATTTGATACCGAACTCAACTTCTCGGATCGGTGGTAAACCTGGTAACTCATCAGGAAACACATCTGGATATTCACAAACAACTGGCACTGATTCAATCTTCTTTTTAGTCAATTTCGTGTCGAGCACATAAGCTAAATAAGCTTCGCAACACTTTCTGACATATTTCTGAGCTAACATCATTGGAATCACAGCTGGCAATCCATTCAAAACATCTCATTCAATTCAAATAATCTCATTACTCTAACATCTCAAATCAATCATCTTTCGTTTGCAATTTACAATAGCATCATGCAACGTTAGCCAATCCATACCCAGGATTATGTCAAACTCATCAAATGGTAACAACATCAAATCGTCGGAAAGCAATTACCCCGTATCATCAATGGACAATTCTTGCACACTTTATGAACCAATACACACTTGCCTAAGGGGTTCGATACTCTAATTACAATTTTAGTAGACTCTATAGGCAAAGTCTTACTGGATACTAAATTCACACATAAATATGAATTAGTAGACCCTGGATCTATCAATGCAATAACTTTAATATCATAGAGAGTAAAAGTACGGGTAATAACATCCGGAGATGATGTTTCTTCTCATGCTCAGATAGCGTAGGCTCGTGCAGGTGCTCTAGCATTAGATCTCGCTGCAGTGTCTCACGTCACACCTCTACCACCACTCATATTTCTCGTGTTTCTTGGTGGTCTACCTCTAGCTGTAGTGTTACTCAGCCTCGTGTTCTGAGCATTATCTTTTTCAGCTAACTCTGGACAACTTTTTATAAAGTGATCTCGTGAACCACAACTGTAACAAGCTTTGTTATTATTTTTCCCCCAACAATCACCAAAATGTTGTCTTCCACATTGTTGACACTCAGGCTTTACATCCTTTGCGTTACCAACACTCGATGCTGATGTAGTTTGAGTTTTAGGGTTGGTATTTTGCTTCTTGCGATCTCTATTATGATATCGCACAAAAGCTATCGATCGGTTAAAATAATCTCTTGATTTCTTCGACGAGGAATGATAAGATTTATTCATCGATCTCTTCCTTGAATCTCTTGCCTCTGAATCAACCTTTCTTTTTTCTTTGTTGAGATCTTCAGCTTTACAGGCCCTCTCAACCAATACTACAAATTTTTTCAAGTCAAGTATCCCGACTAATAACTTTATATCTTCATTCAATCCATCAAAAATTATTTTACACATGATCTCTTTAGTAGACACGTATTCTCGAGCATACTTTCTCAAACGTACAAATTCTCTTTCATATTCTGTTACAGTCATTTAACCTTACTTTAACTCCAGAAACTCTTTATTTTTCTTATCGAGGAATCTCTGGCTTATATACTTTTTTTGGAACTCAATCTAAAAGAATTCCCAAGTAACTCGTTCTTTAGGAACCACCAATGTCAACGTTTTCCACCAGTGATATGCATTATCTCTAAGCAAAGATACTATACATTTTATACATTCATCTAGAGTACAGGACAATTCATCGAATACTCGGATAGTGTTTTCAAGCCAGAACTCAACCCTCTTAGCATCATCATCAACTGTAGCCCGAAACTCTTCAGCCCTGTGCTTACGAATCTTATCAACAGGTGGCTTGCTCAGTCGAATCAGATCTATTACTGGTGGAACAACCGGGACTTGTTGAGGAACAGGTGGGGGTGGAGGTTGTTGAGCAGCCGGATTCGTTCGTACGAATTTTGTGAACCACTCAGTCATCATTTGGAAGAAGGCTTACTTTGCCTCTCCTCTCTGACTACTAGATATCGGCCTAGATTCGGCCAGCGTTGCCCCTTGAGCCGGAGTGGGCGCATTGCTCTCAACACCATCAGCTATCGCTCGTTCGGAATCTTTTAGCTATATGAAAAACATATTTTAACTGTCAGGAATCATCACACTATCGTTGTTCATATATATGGCATGTATAGCTAGACTCACATACGCTACGTAAGTCTTAGAATCGACTAAACCGTAGCTTTGATACCAACCAAATGTAACACCCTTAACCCGTATCTGTCACCGAATTAAGGTTAAAGGCGTTACTGGAAAAATTGAAATATTTTTCAAACAATTCATATACATCATTCTCAAATCATAATCAAACATCAACAATAAGTCCCTTATTAAGGTCATCGAGACCATAAACAAGCATTAGAAAAAGGTTGGGACTAAACCGAACACATATAAAATTTTTTGAAACTTAAACATTTTTCAAAGTTATAAAGGTCACACGCCCGTGTGAGCAGGTCGTGTACCTCACATGGTATTAGACACGCCCGTGTGTCTAAGCCATGGCAAAACAGGGCATACATACTGATTTCACCACAGGGACACAAGACACGCCCGTGTGCCTTGGCCACGGTCGAAACTGACTTGGGTCACACGGATGACCACACGCCCTTGTGTCTAGCCCGTGTACCCTTTGAAATGGCCACACACGCACATGTACCAAGGCTGTGTGCCTCACACGGCCACCAAACACGCCCGTATGTCTAGGCCGTGCTCGAAACTGACTTGAATAACTAAATTACAACAGACACATGGTTGAGACACACGCCTGTGTGCTCAACCGTGTGGGGTGAAATTAGGCTTGGTTTAAGCCACATTTCCCACCTATCTCTAACACTCAAAACTCACAACATTATAGAATTATTTGCATACATTCATAGGCAACCAATTCAACCATTTTATATATATTTCATGCCATTCAAATACCATTCAATTCACTACTCAATATCATAACCAAAATATACCTAACTAATGTACCAAAATCATCACAACTTACACAAGTTTCAAATACATAAACCCATCATTTTATCACATACTTCATACCATAAAACTTGCCAATTCAACATTCCATATTCAAACCATCACATGAATATTATATACATCATATGACTTACCTATCAAACACATTATTTAGGCTAACTTAAAATGTAGCACCCCTTAACCCCAAACCGTCGCCGAAATAGGGTTACGAGGCATTACCAGACATATCAGACAACTTATGAATAATTCACAAATAAAATATCATTCATAGTATAATTTAATAGTTAAGTTCCAATAATAGACGCTCGAAGCCAAAACGTAAATTAAAAGTGAAATGGAACTTGTTCGAATTCTCCGAAAATTTTTCGTAATTTTAAATTTTTTTTTAAATTTCGTAAGCATTTCTGCTTATTTTTACATAAAACCCCCTGCAAACTTTAAATCTAAAACAATCCAATATCAATACTCCAACCAATAATTATATAAACTCAAATACATCCAATTTATATCAAAATAATAATTTAATACCTTAGTTTATACAATATAACATGTTAGTATATATGTATAATTAATAACTTTTCTTTCATTTCAATTATTTAATACCAAATTTACCATTTCATAACTTTATATCATATCCATAATCCAAAACATTATAACCATTTATATACAACCAAAATCATTTAACTTAAATGTGTATACATAATTCATATTCAACTACCTAGTACATGCCACTTAACAAAAGGAAGAAATACATCACCAAAATCTTCTTTTTGGAGTCGAGATTGTTTTGGATGCTGGACCGGATCCGAAACTCTAATGGCCTGCGCACAGAAACAACCGTACGCTGAGTATTTCATACTCAGTGGTATCACTATAAATCAAGACTATTTAACATTAATAAATTACAAACATCAACCATAAACTTTATAATCATTTAAACTAATTATATATAATTATATTACTTCATAAATCTTAAATTCATATTTCATTTTTCACATACTAACTCAATTCATAATTTAATTCATACATTCTTTCTCATACTTTTCAATAATGCCAAAACAATTAATCTCATTTTCAAAATTTCATTTCAATTATTTACCCTATTAACAAGGCTCGAACTCTGACAGATACGTGGAGTCCACCCAAACACACCAGAATATCCAACCCAAATACACCCAGAATAATATAAATCCTCCATAACACACCAGTATAATATAGCCTCCCAAACACACTAATAAGGCATTAAATGCCTTTTCGGATAAACCGAAGTATATAATAACAGAAACATCTTCTCGGCCGAGCTACAAATCTCCTCATCACATCACAAATCCAATGGCATGCCATTTGTATCAAATCTAGTCCGACAAGTTAATAGGGTATTATTTTACTTTTCCAATTTCGAATTCATTTCCACAACAATTTCAAATATTCAATCAATTCAAAACATCTATTATCTTAATTCACATATAATTCAATATTCACACATATTCTTACTTAATTTCAAATATTATTACTTACCTTATCTTAGATGTCCCATGATTACAAATTCAATATAACATTTAATAAATAGTTTGAGTTATAGTAATACAAACTCGGAATACGAGTTTAGTCCTCAACGATCTTTTCTTTTCCTTTGGATGTCGATGCTTCGTTTTCCTTGTTAGCTACGAAAATAAAAATAAAAATAACAATTTACATTATTAATTACAGCATTAATTTAAATAATTAATTAAATTTCTACTCAATTTATGCCTAATTTTAAATTTAATCCTAATTGACTCTTTTATTTGTTTCATTTATTTCATACTTCAATTCTATTCATTTTTCTTCCATATTCATCCTAACTATCAAGTATTCATAATATAACCCTAATTTAAAATTTCATTCAATTTAATTTCCTAAAACACAAAACTTATAGCTTCTTTTACAATTTAATCCCTTTTTCAATTCTAACTTAAAATTCATTCAATTAAATCCCTAATTCTTGTTTTTGTTCAACATAACCCATGCTTAAAAACCTAAAAACTTCCAAAACCTTAATTTAATTTCAACAAAACTTTGTTTTAAAGCTCCTAAAACATCAAAATTAAGAGAAAATGGCTAAATTTAGCTTACCAATTAAATTTGAAGCTTTAAAATCCCAATTTTCCCCTTTTCTTTTCTTTCCCTTTTCTTCCCCTATTTTTCGAATGCTCTCAGTTTCTTATTCTATTTGTTGGCTTTTGTTTCTTTTTCCTTTACTTTCGTTTTATTCTATTTACTTTAATTTATTTAATTTAATTTATTTTTTATATTAATAATTTAATTCTAATTATCTATTACTTTAATATTAAGTAAACAAATTATTTTATAACAAATGTACTAATATTCTTATTACAATTGTCATTATTACAATTGTCATTATTCAATTTGCTTATTATACAAAAATCATATAATTTAATTATTTAATTTAATAAATATCTTTAACTTAAATAATAAGTAATTTAATTATTTATTTTACAATTGTACTAATATAATTTTTACACATGTATAAATTATATTAATTGTATACCATACATTTGTCTTAATCTAATTAATTTATCAAATAAAAATCTTATAATATAATAATTTAATTAATAATTAATAAATATCTTTTACTTATTATTTAAGAAAATATACATATATTTTACAATTGTATAAATTTAAGCATTACACATGTATTTTATCGTATCCACACAATCGGCATAAATTTATTTAATAATATAATATCATTATAATTTAATTATCATAAATTCATATTATATAAATTATATTTATATATCATTAATTATATAATTTAAAACAAATAAAAGCTTAGATTTTATTCTCTTATGCCGCCTCAACTATAGCAAATTGACTTAATTCCCATTTTAGCCCTTTTTACTTTCTATTGTTCTCTAATTTAACTTTTATCCTTAATTCAATTTAATCATTTTTTTTCTATTTTCTCCAAATTAAACTAAATTCGCCTAATTAAAACGTAATTAGACACGCTACTAGACTTATAAATATTTCTAATAATTATTTATGAATCTAATTCACTAAGACGGAGGCCCGATAATGTACTTTTTCGATGCTCGAGAATTTTGGGTCATTACATAAAAGGCCATACATACCAACATTTACAAGCCAAATCTCATGGCTAGATATTCACATCACAAAACATACTAAAATACTTCTAGCCTATACATGCCATATAATATATATACAACTCTCAAAATGGTACCAAAATAGATGTCTGATAGTGTGAATGAGTCGCTAATGATCCCCAGATCCGAGCTAGCTTTATAACACTGTAAAATAGAGAACATTTCACACAGTAAGCTTTGAAGCTTAGTAAGTTCGTACTAAATATAATCAACAATTTATATAATATAAGACATCCACTAATAAACACTTAGTAGTTCTCAAAT
This sequence comes from Gossypium longicalyx, assembly GCA_025698465.1. Classification (NCBI taxonomy): domain Eukaryota; kingdom Viridiplantae; phylum Streptophyta; class Magnoliopsida; order Malvales; family Malvaceae; genus Gossypium; species Gossypium longicalyx. The sequence continues at coordinate 92,648,339 of CM046997.1, forward strand.
CATCCATCAATTCTAGTCCATCACAATTAATATGTTCATACTAATTCATCAGGCTTTATATACATAGTATTATCTACCACATAGGTTTCGTACATACCTAAACTTTCTCGTATTTATTCATTTTCATTCTCACCTCTCGTTCGAATACATTAATTCATTAAGAAGTCTTTCCACGCTTTAAGAATTCGCACACTTAGTGCTTTAAGGATTAGTCGAAGCTGGAACGATCCTGCACACTTAGTGCCATCTCAAATAACTGAAGTTATCTCGATATCGCACACTTAGTGCCTCATATATCCGAAGCTATTCCATTTCGCACATTTAGTGCTATTTATAGCTGAAGCTATTTCAAATCGCACACTTAGTGCCGAATATAGTCGATTTATCATCTTATTCAAACCATAGTCAAATATATATACAATTTATGCATTATGAAAACATTAAAGCATACTTGTAACATCATTTATCACGTACGAACTTACCTTGTACTCGGAATTGATGATTCGGATCGTTTACTCGATAATCTTCGATTTTCCTCGATCTAAATCTAAATTCTTCTTTTCTTGATCTATATGTATTCAAAAGTAACCCTTTTATTCAACAAATCATTCAATTCAATCCATATACACATATTTAAGGCATTTTACAAATTAGCCCTCACATTTTCACATTTTAACACTTTAGTCCCTATTTCACAAAAACACAAATTACACTAAATTTCCATACACACTTGCTTAGCCGAATATACTTGGTGTTAATGTAAGCCCACACATTTCATTTATTTCACATTTTAGTCCCTTAAAATCTCATTTTTACAATTTAGCCCAAATTACTCAAATTCATAAAAAATTCAAAGACAAAACATGTTAACCCAACATAAAACTTCCATATACTACCATCAAACTTCATAAAACTCATAGTTTCATCAATGGATCAACTCAAAATCATCAAAAATTTCAGAAATTGAGACATGGGCTTGATAGAACACTAAGCAACAATCACAAAAACGTAGAAATCATTAAAAACTAAGCAAAACTCATACCTTAATCACAAATTCTCCTAGCCGAAACCCTAAAACTCTTTTTCTTTTCTTTTATTCTTAAATTTTCAGAAACCGTGGGTGATAATGGCTTAATTTGATATTTTATTTTAATTAATAAACATTAATAAGCCATTTACATATTTAGCCTTATTATTTTCATTATAATTCCACTATCTCATGTCCATTAATGTCCATGCATTAATTCAATGGCATAATTGCATCATAAGGACCCCACATATATAAAAACATAGCAATTTGACACTTTAACCATTAGGACACATCCTTTGCATTTTCTGCGACTAGGTCCTTTTTGCAAATTAAGCACACAAACGATAAAATTTCCACACGAAAATTTTACACATATCAATTCACATATTATAAACACAAAAAATAATAATAAAATAATTTTTTGACCTCAAATTTGTTGTCCCGAAACTACTATTTCGTTTAGGGTCTAAACCGGGCTATTACATGTAGGGTGTTTCCAATGACTCTCAGGAGTCCTGCCAAGAGTTGGTATTCTTCACTCTTGGCAGGGCCTATCATAACATAAAAGAATTTTTTTTTTGTGAATAAGGAATTGGGCAAGACTAAGGCAAGTTTGTTGAGAATTAGGCAACAACAGGGTGAATCTATTAGGGCATTCACTCGTTATTTCAGGGCAATGATAGTGGAATAACGAGACTTGATAAATGATTGTGCCATCCAAGTTTACATAACATAGTTGAGGTACAAGCATATTAAGTATTCTTTGAACAATGACCATCTAAAGCAACTTAGCCAAGTGTATGACGAAGCCAAAAAATTGACAAATATAAGAAATAGCATGAGCAACACACCCTGATTCCGACCAAAATTCCCCCTCTTTGAAGTAGAAATTTGTTTTATACCTAAAGGAAAATAGGGTAAAGAGAATAAAAATAAAAGGTATCTGACTTTGGGAGTAAACTTGGTGGAATTTTTCTCCTCCCCTTTCTCAACAACATCAAATGAAAATACTTACTGAAATGAATCCATGAGGCAACTTCTGTAACGCCCCAAAAATCTCGAAACCCAAAAATCCCGAAATCTCGAACTTTCTTTATTTTCAGTTTTGATAAAAATTGTGTTTTATATTCCAAGCCAAGTGATAATTATAGTAGGTCTTAATTAAGGTTTGAGTTCGAATCAAGGGGTAGAAGAAATTATAGTTTAATTATTAAAAAAATCAGGGTTGGCAAGTAGTTTAGCTTTTAAATAAAAATAGGAGAAAATAGCATCAAAAAGCCTTGTGGAGGAGTGGCTAAGTGACGCCACTTAGAGTGTAGGGAGGTGGCATTAGTTGCTAGCAAGGAGATCCAAGGTTCGAATCCTAGCTTAGTATTTTTGGGAGTTTAATTTTAGCCTTCTAGAAGGATGGAAGTGGCGTGAAGATGGACTCTAAGGGGAGTGTTCAGGAGAGAAAATTAAGGAAAAGATCAAGGGGTTATCAGGGAAAAAATGAGGAGATGAGAAGGAAGAAGTGATGGAGCCAAATTGGGAATTAGGCATGGAAAATTCGGCTATAAGGGCTATAAATAGGGGCCGAATACAAGGTTTCCAGGCTACTACCCAAATTCTTCTTCACCTTGTTACCAGAAACCCATTTCTCCAAAAGCCGAAAACCATTTTCTTTTCAAGATCCAAAAAGTCGAAAACCCTTTTGTTTTTTTTTCTTTCTTTTCTTTTTGCAGATTTCTATTCTCCTCTATACAATCTTCCTTGCCGATTTCTTCTTCTACTCTTCTTTTTTAATCTGTGCCAAATAAACCTTATTCACCATACTAAGTTTGAAAAGCCAAAAAGTCGAATCTTCTAAGTAACAATTACCTTTCACTGAATCTAGTGTAAGTGTTGCTCTTCCAATCAATTTTCTTTGTTTAGTATCGATTATTGTCCCTCACTCTTTCTAATCAACTTTGGTAGGGAATTAGTATCGGATCTTGGTTTTTAACTCTCTGCCGAATTGCTCCTTAAGGTGTTACGGTTTTGGTATGTATTCTTCTCCCATTGGTTAAGGTGGCCGAATGGTCATAGTTATGGTAAGGAGACTTGTGTTGGATACGAGTCACCTATTATTCAGGTTTTAATAGTTAAGATTGGTGTAGATATAGGGAATATGTGATCAAAGAAAAGCGAGTAAGGATTGGGCTCAAGGTAAGGTTAAGGTGAGGTTTCGGTTTTTGAGTAAATAAGTATTAAGCATGCGATTAATTGAAGGGTGATATAAATTGTAGGTTTGGGATAAGGAGATCGCATCACGCTTGCTTACCAGGTGTGTACATACACTGCACACACACAATGATTCGACAAAAGCTGAAAAGCTGAAAAGCCGAAAAGTCGAAATGCCAGAAAGCCGAAAGTTTTGCTAGGTAGTTTTTCGAGTGTACGAAAACTCATAAGGAGGAAACTGATAGGTTGTTTGAGGCCCACGGGTGATTCCGTGGACTTGGGTTGTGATTTGGCCATAGAGGCCAAAATGGGCTAAATGGGCCCAATGGGCTGTTGGGCCCATAATAGGGAAAAACTGAATATTGATGCTTTGTGATAGGAATTTATATGTGAGCATGAATATGTATATAACTGGGCCTAACGGGTCATATAAATGTGATTTGGGCCTAATGGGCCATATATAGGTGATTTGGGCCTAATGGGCCATACGAATATGATTGGGCTTAATGGGCTAGATGCAGGTATGTGAAATTGTTAGGCTTTGTAAGGGGCTTTTGGGCCTAGTATATGATATCCACATAGGACTTAATTAATATATTGTGACCGTGCACAAGTCAAAGGGTTAAGGTATGGCAACGGGTATATGCATGTCTAGGATTGGATCTAGGGAGAGCTTGGTACTTAAGCGGTCTTAATGACCCACATTCTCTTTTCTGAAATCTTACCTAGTGCATAGTATTCATTCATCTTAGCTCGCAGGACTTGTTAACTGGCAAAGATAAGTGAAAACTGTACTTAAGGGAAAATTACCGAAATGCCCCTAACAGAAAAAATGACCGAATTACCCCTAAGTGCTGAATGTAAGTTTTGTGGATGCGGCATGCATACATATGATATTCTGCTTAGGTTGCATATGGGTTGGGAATTATGGAACGGAGGAGGTATATAAGGATCGCATGGTTGCTTGACAATCGTGGATCCACCGACGGCTTTTAAAGCCCAATATGTAAATAAAGGTAGTTCTGCAACCGGGCTACCATGGTGTGTAGGTTGGGTGGGTCGATATTTATATCCCCACAATGTGTGACGGGGGACGGAGCTTGTGTGTAGTGGATGGATAATTTAGATGGGATTGCATTGCATGATTGATGAATGATTTTTTTTGAATGCTTGTTTTTGCCGAGGGTTGTACACACTGAGTTTGCAAAAACTCACCCCCTCTTTTATTTTATTTTTTGGTGATGCTCAGTAGAAGGTTCGATGTTTGGAGGGATTCTGGGTGGCCAGCTAGCAATATAATTTGGACTTGTTTTTTTTAAGCATATAAGTTTTTATTTAATTAAGTATGTTTCAGATCAGATTGTAATAAGGTTTTCGTTATGTTATTATTACTTGAACTATTATTATTATTTTCATTGTAATTTATAAGAGGTTGAACATGGGTTTCCTAAATTATAGTATGTTTTCTACGTTTTTGCAATTAAATTTTTAAATGATAAGTTTTCTTAAATTAAATGTTTCAAACAAAGTTTTTGCAACTGAAAGGTGTTTTTTTTTAAGTTAATTAAGGTTTATTTTATTTTAAGAAGGGTTTTCAATGAAAACATGGTTTTCGTTAAAACACTTCAATATGACATACTAGATTCGACCATAACGTCTGGGCCAAGTTTGGGGTGTTACATTTAGTGGTATCAGAGCCCAAGTTGTAAAACTCTGGCCGTGAAGTGGGCATTATTATTATTCGACTTCTTTTTGGATTTTAAAAATATTTTAGATCGCGATGCTTTGGAAAAAGAGAAATCTTGCTGAACAGCACACCGAGTCTCCGACGTCAAACCAAGTAAGTACTTTTATTTTTAAGTTTGTTTAAATTATTATACAGTAGATAGTTAGAGGGCTACTTTAGATGATGGTTGAATGGAACCAAAGCCCGCAGGAACTTGAAACTCTAGAGGATTTTCGAAAATGATCTTCTCTTTAAAAATTTTCATAAAACATCAGTGTAATTATTAAACTAACTAAAACTTCATAAAATTTCTAATTCAGATAATCCGCGAATCGACGATGAGTGCTAGAAGAGGTGCAAGGGGCCGTGGCCGAGGCTGCGGAAGTGTTAGGGCTGAATCTTCGGCATTGGGCCATATGCCCGTTGTTGGAGTAGAAGAGGCTCCGGCCTCACCTGTGGCTGGGAATGGACCATATGATCGAGACACCGGAGAAGATGCATTGTCGCAAGCAATGCTAAGAATTTTGGAAAGGGTCGCTGGGCCTAATAATGACACTAGAAATCGGGGGTCCATTCCGGAGTGACTTCGTTCGAACGGAGCTGAGATCTTTAAGGGCGTGGCTGGAGTGGCTCCTAACGTGGCTGAATATTGGTTGGAGGTCACTGAAAGGATAATGGAGGACCATGACTGTTCACCGGAACAAAAGCTAAAAGGAGCCGTGTCACTACTTAGGGAAGAAGGCTACCAGTGGTGGCTGACAGTGAAAGAGGGCAACCAACCGGAGCGGGTCACTTGGGAGTTTTTCAAAACTGCATTCCAAGGGAAGTATGTGGGTGCAAGCTATGTGGATGCTAGGAGGAAGGAGTTCTTGAACTTGACCCAAGCAAACAAATCGGTGGCGGAGTATGAAGCGAAGTTTCTATGCCTTAGTAGGTATGCATGAGTAATGGTGGCAACGAAATATGAGCGTTGCGTTAGGTTTGAGGACAGACTAAGAGATAGCCTTAGGGTATTGATAGCTCCACAAAGGGAGCGAGTTTTCTCAGAGTTGGTGGAAAAGGCAAAGATAGCGGAGGAGGTAAATAGTACTGAGCGCCTAAATCGGGAAAAAGAAAGAGGTAAGAATAAGAGGGAGGCTGAGACTCCTGGTGTCGATCAAAGGTCTAGGGCTAGGGCCAGAGTTGATGGGCTAGTTAGAGTAAAGCCCCCTGCTGTTAATCCAGGGGTGCCACCTTGTGCTGATTGTGGGAGAAGCCATAGAGGCAAGGGTTGGAAGATGATGGGAGCTTGTTCAGCTTGTAGGTCTATGGAGCATAGGATCAAGGATTGCCCCCGAATGCTAGGTTGAGAGCCAGTAGTGGGCCAAGCTGGTGCTCAGCCACCAACGGGTGGTCAGCTGCCGCCCAGGGGCTGTGATAAGGCCAAGGGTGGAAACAGTTTGGGTCGTGGAGCACCGGGCAGGGGTGCTAGTCATACTGAGGCGAGATAGCCAGCTTTGGTCTATGCAGCACTTCGTCAAGAGGATGGAGACGCTCTAGAGGCAAATACTAGTACGTACTTACCATAGCGTGCTATTTATTTAGTTTGGAATTAGAGTGTGCAGCGGGAGCATGATGTGGTAGTCTGTGTTACGCAGCTATACTGATAGTTGGAAATTTCGAGGATGAAATTTCTGTTAGGGCGGTAGAGTTGTAACGCCCTAAAAATCTCGAAACCCAAAAATCCCGACATCTCGAACTTTCTTTGTTTTCGATTTTGATAAAAATTGTGTTTTATATTCCAAGCCAAGTGATAATTATAGTAAGTCTTAATTAAGGTTTGAGTTTGAATCAAGGGGTAGAAGAAATTGTAGTTTAATTATTAAAAGAATCAGGGTTGGCAAGTAGTTAGGCTTTTAAATAAAAATAGGGGAAAAATAGCATCAAAAAGCCTTGTGGAGGAGTGGCTAAGTAACGCCACTTAGAGTATAGGGATGTGGCATTAGTTGCTAGCAAGGAGATCCAAGGTTCGAATCCTAGCTTAGTATTTTTGGGAGTTTAATTTTAGCCTTCTAGAAGGATGGAAGTGGCGTGAAGATGGACTCTAAGGGGAGTGTTCAGGAGAGAAAATTAAGGAAAAGATCAGGGGTTTATCAGGGAGAAAAACGATGAGATGAGAAGGGAGAAGTGATGGAGCCAAATTGGGAATTGGGCATGAAAAATTCGGCTATAAGGTCTATAAATAGGGGTCGAATACAAGGTTGCCAGGCTACTGCTGAAATTTTTCTTCACCTTGTTGCCAGAAACCCATTTCTCCAAAAGCCGAAAACCATTTTCTTTTCAAGATCCAAAAAGCCAAAAACCCTTTTATTTTTTTTTCTTTCTTTTCTTTTTGCCGATTTCTATTCTTCTCTATACAATCTTCCTTGCTGATTTCTTCTTCTACTCTTCTTCTTCAATCCGTTCCAAATAAACCTTATTCACCATACTAAGTTTGAAAAGCCAAAAAGTCAAATCTTCCAAGTGACGATTACCTTTGACCGAATCTAGTGTAAGTGTTGCTCTTCCAATCGATTTTCTTTGTTTAGTATCGATTATTGTCCCTTACTCTTTCTAATCAACTTTGGTAGGGAATTAGTAACGGATCTTGGTTTTTAGCTCTCTACCGAATTGCTCCTTAAGGTGTTGCGATTTTAGTAAGTATTCTTCTCCCATTGGCTAAGGCGGCCGAATGGTCATAGTTATGGTAAGAAGACTTGTGTTGGATACGAGTCACCTATTATTCGGGTTTTAATAGTTAAGATTGGTGCAGATCTAGGGAATATGTGATCAAGGAAAAGCGAGTAAGGATTGGGCTCAAGGTAAGGTTAAGGTGAGGTTTCAGTTTTTGAGTAAATAAGTATTAAGCATGCGATTAATTGAAGGGTGATATCAATTGTAGGTTTGGGCTAAGGAGATCGCATTATGCTTGCTTACCAGGTGTGTACATACACTGCACACACACAATGATTCGACAAAAGCTGAAAAGCCAAAAAGCCGAAAAGCTGAAAGTTTGGCTACGGTAGTCTTGCGAGTGCACGAAAACTCGTAAGGGGGAAACTGATAGGTTGCCTGAGGCCCACGGGCGATTCCGTGGACTTGGGTTGTGATTTGGCTATATGGGCCGGAATGGGCTAAATGGGCACAATGGGCTGTTGGGCCCATAATAGACAAAAACTGAATATTGATGCTTTGTGATAGAAATTTGTATGTGAGCATGAATATGTATATGACTGGGCCTAACGGGCCATATAAAGTTAATTTGGGCCTAATGGGCCATACGAATATGATTGGGCTTAATGGGTCAGATGCAGTTATGTGAAATTGTTAGGCTTTGTAAGGGGTTTTTGGGCCTAATATATGATATCCACATAAGACTTAATTAATATATTGCGACAGTGGACAAGTCAAAGGGTTAAGGTGTGGCAACGGGTATATGCATGTCTAGGATTGGATCTAGAGAGAGCTTGGAACTTAAGCGGTCTTAATGACCCACCTCCTTTTCTCTGGAATCCTACCTGGTGCATAGTATTTGTTCATCTTAGCCCGCGGGACTTGTTAACTGGCCAAGGTAAGTGAAAACCGTACTTAAGGGCAAATTACCGAAATGCCCATAAGGGCAAAAATGACCGAATTACCCCTAGGTGCTGAATGTAAGTTTTGTGGATGCGGCATGCATACATATGATATTCTTCTTAGGTTGCATATGGGTTGGGAATTATGGAACGGAGGAAGTATATGAGGATCGCATGGTTGCTTGACAATCGTGGATCCACCGACGGCTTTTAAAGCCCAATATGTAAATGAAGGTAGTTCTGCAACTGGGCTACCATGGTGTGTGGGTTGGGTGGGTCGATATTTATATCCCTACATGGTGTGACGGGGGACGGAGCTTGTGTGTAGCGGATGGATAATTTGGATGGGATTGCATTGCATGATTGATGAATGATGTTTTTTGAATGCTTCTTTTTGCCGAGGGTTGTACACACTGAGTTTACGAAAACTCACCCCCTCTTTTATTTTATTTTTCGGTAATGCTCAGTAGAAGGTTCGATGTTTGGAGGGACTCTGGGTGGCCAGCTAGCAAGATAATTTGGACTTGTTTTTTTTAAGCATATAAGTTTTTATTTAATTAAGTATGTTTCAGATCAGATTGTAATAAGGTTTTCGTTATGTTATTATTATTTGAACTATTATTATTATTTTCATTGTAATCTACAAGAGGTTGAACATGGGTTTCCTAAATTATAGTATGTTTTCTATGTTTCCGCAATTAAATTTTTAAATGATAAGTTTTCTTAAATCAAATATTTCAAACAAGGTTTTTGCAACTGAAAGGTGTTTTTTTTAAAGTTAATTAAGGTTTCTGTTATTTTAAGAAGGGTTTTCAATGAAAACATGGTTTTCGTTAAAACACTTCAATGTGATACACCAGATTCGGCCATAACGTCTGGGTCGGGTTTGGGGTGTTACAACTTCATTTCAGGGATGGTCAAGAGGTTTGACCAAAGGCTCTTTACAGTAGCTTGAGGTTTACACACCATGGAATGCTTCCAGGTCACACTTCATGCATAACTGATCTATCATATTTTTATATGACAAATTGTTGAGAGATGACCATTCATGCAATGAACATACTTGGTGAGCTCACAGAAAGTGGCAAGTCAAGATTTAAAGAGATTGTTTGCAAGTCAAGTTAAACTAAATATATTTTCTTTCTAGAAGATTTAATATTTATTAGTATAATATATTTAGCATTTATTAGCATAAAATCTTAAGTTATTTCTTTCCATATTTAGCAATTTTTGCTGCTATAAATACCCTTATTTTAGAGTTCATACATAGAGTGTAATAGAGTGAAAATGATAAAAACTTTAGCAGACAATTTTGTTGCTAAATTTCTCGTTTATTCTCTACAATACTTTCTTACTTAGCATAAAAATTCCAACAAGTGGTATCAGAGCTATCTTCTTAAGGGTCATAGTTATTCTTTCTAAGTTATACATGGCTTCCGCGAGTTTTTCACCACTTTAACCTTTCGTTTTTAGTGGCAAAAATTATCATATAGGGTTGTTAAGATGAAGACCTATTTACAAGATTATGACTTTTGGGAGGTTGTGAATATTGAATTTGAGCTCGCACCCTTAAGGGACAATGCTACAATCGCTCAAATTAAACACCACAGTGATAAGCAAGTTAAAAGATACAAGGCAATGTCTCAGATATCAGATTCACACACATTATGGCTTGTGAACCCCCAATATTTGTACATGAGAATTTCTTCACTCAATTCTTAGTTTTATATGTCGTTTATCACATGTTTGATAAAATGTCTGTATAAGAATTTGAAAGGGTTATGGGCTATTATGATTTTCTTGTATTGGTTTATTAAGTATTTGGATTTTTGAAGTGTTTATTTATATTTGACTGGTTGTTTTATTTGATTATACCAAATTGGTCAATACACTATAATTGACGACTCTAATAGAATATTTATGCAAATGAAATTTAGAGGAGAATCTATTAGGATCGTGTAGAACAGTGAGGTAGAGAGAAGAACCATATGCCTAAGTGAACTGAGAGGAGAACTTAGGTGGTAACTCTTAATTAGGAGAAGGCCAAGAGGATAATCCTCATTAGGAGAAATAAACAACTCGATTCAAATATTTATACTAGCTTAATTAGCATTTAGTATATTAATTTACCTTTTTTTAGTTATGTGCAATGTTCTAGTAAGAAGTAGAGAATTATTTTATGATTATTATTTGTTACATTAGTAGTAGCATATTTTAATCATATATTTGGTTGCACTAATAATTCTAAAATTGATTAGACTATTAATTTCTTTGTAATAATTTATTTAATAACAACATTCACCAATTTTGACAATCCCTTGGGTTTGATCCTTAGAATACTTTCATATTTTGTTGTAAATTTCTATATTACAACTCGTCACTGTACACTTACAATTAAAAATTACTTTTAAATTGTCTTATAAATTGTTTGCTTTCTACGCATGCACACAAGTGGTCAATAAGGTTGAAAGAGAAGTTATTTTTTAATCTCTCTCACTTATGAAACCAAGCTTGCATAGAATTTAGTCCTCAAAATAGTGTAAATATCATGGTCAATTTGGTCATAAGACAAAGGACTAGCTTGACCAGTCTTTGTGTATTTCAGATGGTTTTTCTATCTACTTAATGTTCAAGTTCTTCTTTCTAACCTCAAAATTCTCTTCTTATTCTACTTTGTTAAGATCGAATTAATATCTCATTTAATGAGTAGATGATTCAGCCTTCTGGTAAGTTTTACAGCTTTGCACGTTACAATTATAGAAGGGAAGGGAGTTACAGGAAGGAATTGCTTGGGGGTCACATGTAGTTGAAATGTTAGTAAAATGTCTATAATAGGGATTCTAATGGAAAACATATGATCTTTTAAGAAGTTACTACTGCTAGTTTGGGACGAACATTTGAAATGGCTCCAGGTCGAGGTTAAAGTAGGTCTCTGGTGAGCCTCTAAACCCGACTTCTACACACTACATTATAATTATTCCTTGTATGGTCGATACACATATCTTTTGGAGAAGTTGTGTGTATGTATGCTAATATATTATCTGTGAAGCATTCGTACGTATGCTCTGAAGTGTATGATGTGTTGTATTAATATGACAATATGTGGTAATCATGCAATGAAAAGTTATATGTTAGGAAGTATGTCACTTTAAGATTATGAGTGAAATTTTTGTAGATGCATCCATTATGTTATTTGAGTGGTGCATGATAATGTATGTTGGCGTTAAGGGGGTTCAGGTAGCACCGAGAAACTATGTTATAACACCCCTAACCCATATTCGACGCCGGAACAGGGTACGAGGCATTACTGAATTTAAACATAAGCAAACAAAAAAAACCAAGACGTGAATTTCCATCCAAATTTAAAACTTTTCATTTACATTCACATCGTCCCTAAAACGAGCCTACGAGGCCCAAAACATGCATTGGAAGTGGTTCGAGACTAAACTGAGAACTTTGTAAAATTTCACAACACTTAGAAAATTTTGCATGTTTTAAAAGCCACACGCCCATGTAGCTTGGGACACACCCGTGTGGGCAGGCCTTGTGGTCACACACGCTCGTGTCCCTAACCCGTGTAACTCCCTGTGTGTCACCCAAGAACAAATTGAAGACACACGACCAAGTCACACGCCCATGTGCTAGGCTGTGTGGTCGGTTTATTTTTCATAATTTTTCATAACATAAGTGTAGACTTCACACGTCCAGGGCACACGCCCGTGCTTGAGGCCGTGTCATCCACACGGCTAAGACCCACTCCCGTGTGCTCAAAATTGAGCATTCTGTTTTGCAACAATTAAGGCACAGGGGACACATGACTGGATCACAAGCCCATGGGGCAAACCGTGTATTACACATGGCCTAGACACACGTCCGTGTGTCTACCCGTGTAGACAAAAATAAGGCTATTTTCCAAGCCATATTGTCACCCTTCCATGCACAAACCTACAGAACAAAACATAGCATCATTCCAAGTATATACATTCAGCCAAATCAGCTAGAACTAAGACATCAATACCTCATTCACATGCTATCATTGACCATACACAAACATCACATATATCTCAACTTAAATCATGCAATTTCCCACATCCGTGAAAGACATCATCATATGCATATATACTTAAATCAATATTAGCCAATTTTAGTGACCATTTACAAAATGAATTATCAGCCAACATAAGCCAACACATATGGCCAAATCAATTATGGCACATAACAAAATAACCAAGTCCTTATACATGACATAACTCAAAATATTAAAATCATTGGTACCCAAAATATTAAGTTGATAGTGTGACTAGATCTTCGACAATCTTCGATCCCCGAGCTGGCTTGATGACACTATAAGGCAAGGGAAAAGAAAGGGGAATAAGCTATAAAGCTGAGTAAGTTACCATGCAAATAATAAGCATTATAAACTCACATTTAACATACAATTAACTTGAAGTAAATTAACATAAATGTCATTATAAATCTCATAATCAAACTTACTCAATCACAACCTTATCGAGGGATTCATCACATATCAAGCTCATTAAGCATGAGTTTTATGTACATACCTGTACCAATTTACAACATACTATAGTCTTTCACAACTTTGACATTCTCGTTGCATTTTCCGTTGAACCACTTGGAATACTAAAGGATACTCAGGATTCTCGCACACATAGTACCATACCAATGCTATATCCCAGATATAATCTTACATGGGATCTCGCATCAATGCCAATAGCCCAGCTATGGTCTTACACGAATCCTCATATCAATGCCATATCCCAGATATGGTCTTACACGTAATCTCAAATAACCCTAATGTTATGACATTTGTATCCTATCTATTCCTAAGGCTCAACTGAGATTTCTCACTTATCAAACTTTGTCGATCACGATCAAGAGCAAATCACAATTCATACAATATTAAATAAATTAAAGCATAAATAACAATGCATTATTTACATACGAACTTACTTTGGTACAAAAATAGTAAGAAATGGACCTAATCGTCAAATACTTTATTTTTCCCCCGATCTAGGTCCGAACCTCGTTTCTCTTGATCTATAATAGCAAATTTAACTCATTTATTATTCAAATTACTCAATTTAGCCCAAAAATTACATTATAGAAAGTTACATTTTTGCCTCTAAACTTTAACATATTTAAATTTTAGTCCCTAGGCTCGTAAAATGGAATTTATTCAATTTCATCAAGACCCAAGCCTAGCCGAACCTCTTTCATGCTTATAATAGCTCACATTTTCCATTTAATCACACTTTTATACACATTCTAAAATCTTTTTACAAATAGGTCCTTTTGATATTTTCATCAAAAATCACCTAGCAAAAGTTGTTTATCTAACATTAGACTTGCATATTCTACCATTAGACATCAAAACACACAAATATCTAACATAGGTCAAACCCTAGACCTCAATCATCTCTCAAATTAATGGTAGAAATAGATAGATCAAGTGATAACGACTTCAAAAATGTAAAGAGCATTAAAAACGAGGAAAGAACGGACTTAAAATCGAGCTTGAAAAGTGGCCAAACCCTAGCTATGGCTTCTCTTCTAGATTTCGGCCAGGCATGAAGAAGATGGACTAAATTTTGGCTTGATTTTTGCTTTTTAATTCTTTTAATTACTAAATCACCAAAATGCCATTTTTCTTAAAACACTAAAATTCTCTTACCTCATGTCTATTTTTGTCCAACTTAAAGTAAAAAGGTCTAATTACCATCCAAGGACCTTCAATTTAAAATTTCATAACAATTAGACACATCTAGCATGTAAAACTCAACTTTTGCACTCTTTACAATTTAGTCCTTTTTGCTAAATTGAAAACTCAACTTTTGCACTCTTTACAATTTAGTCCTTTTTGCTAAATTGAGTGCTTAAACGTCAAAATTTTCAAACGAGATTTTCACGAAATCATCTCGTAAAATTGTAGACCATGAAAATGTAATAAAAAGAAGTTTTTCTATATCAGATTTGTGGTCCCAAAACCATTGTTTCGACTAGGCCCAAAATTGGGCTGTTACAACTCTCCCCCTTTAGGGATTTTTGTCCCCGAAAATCTTACCAGAAAATAAGTTCGAGTACCGTTTTCTCATAGCCTCCTCAGGTTCCCACATAGCCTCTTCAACCCCATGTCGTTGCCATAACACTTTCACTAGGGCTATACTATTATTTATCAACTGTTTAACTTCCCGAGCTAAGAACTTAATCGGTTCTTCACCATAGGTCATATTCGGTCGAATCTCAACCTCTGATGGAGAAATCACATGTGAAGGATCGGACGATATCGCCGCAACATCGACACATGAAACACATTATGAATTCTTTCTAACTCTGTCGGTAAAGCTAACCGATATGCCACTGGCCTTATTCTTTCAATAACTTCATACGGCCCAATGAAATGTGGACTTAACTTGCCTCATTCAATCCATCCAAAAATCTCTTGCACATGATAGCCTCAGTGGAAACACACTCTCAAACATATTTACTAAGTCTGACAAATTCTCTTTCATATTCGGCCACTGGCATTCGACCCTATTTCAGCTCAAGAAATTCCTTACGTTTCTGATCGATGAACCGCTGACTAATATATTTCTTTCGGAACTCCTCTTGAAAGAATTCCCATGTAACCCTCTCTCTTGGGACTGTCGATACCAGTGTATTCCACCAGTGATATGAGAATCTCTTAGAAGTGAGATGACACACTTTAAACACTCATCCGGTGTGCAGGACAACTCATCAAATACCCTGATGGAGTTTTTGAGCCAAAACTCGGCTCTCTCGGGATCATCATCCACATTAGCTCTAAAATATTTAGCCCTATGCTTTCGGATCTTATCAACTGTGTAACACCCCTTACCCATATTCGACACCGGAACAGGGTACGAGGCATTATTGGACTTAAACATAAGTAGACATACAAACCCCAGACGTAAAATTTTATCCAAATTTAAAACTTTTCATTTACATTCACATTGTCCCTAAAATGAGCCTACGATGCCCAAAACATGTATTGGAAGCGGTTCGGGACTAAACTGAGAACTTTGGAAAATTTCACAACACTTAGAAAATTTTTCATGTTTTAAGAGCCACATGCCCATGTGGTTTGGAGCATGCCCATGTGGGCAGGCCATGTGGTCACACACGCCCATGTCCCTAACCTGTGTAACTCTCTGTTTGTCATCCAAGAACAAATTGAAGTCACACGGCCAAGGCACACACCCGTGTACTTAGGTCGTGTGGTCGATTTAATTTTCATAATTTTTCATAAAATAGGTGCAGACTTCACACACCAAGGGCACACGCTCGTGCCTGGGGCTGTGCCATCCACATGGCTGAGACATAGCCCGTGTCTCTGCCCGTGTGCTCAATACTGAGTATTCTATTTTGCAACAATTAAGGTGCAAGGGACACACGACTGGATCATACGCCCATGGGGCAAGTCGTGTATCACACATGGCCTAGACACATGCCCGTGTGTCTACCCGTGTGGACAAAAATAAAAGTATTTATCAAGCTATATTGTCACCCTTCCATGCACAAACCTACACAACAAAACATAGCACCATTCCAAGTATATACATTCAACCAAATCAGCCACAACCAAGGCATCAATACCTCATTCACATGCTATCATTGATTATACACAAACACCACATATATCTCAACTCAATCATGCATACTTCCACATCCATGAAAACATCATCATATGCATATATACTTAAACCAATATTAGCCAATACTATATGGCTATTTACAAAATGAATTATCAACCAATATAGGCCAACACATTAGGCCAAATCAATTATTACACATAACAAAATGACCAAGTCCTATACATGCCATAACTCAAAATATTGAAATCGTTGGTACCGAAAATATTAAGTTGATAGTGTGACTGGACCTCCGACAATCTTTGATCCCCGAGCTGGCTTGGTAACCCTATAAGACAAGGGAAAAGAAAAAGGGAGTAAGCTTTAAAGCTTAGTAAGTTCCCATGCAAATAATAAGCATTATAAACTCACATTTAACATATAATTAACTTGAAGTAAATTAACAAAATGTCATTATAAATCTCATAATCAAACTTAATCAATCACAACCTTACCGAGGGATTTATCACATATCGAGCTCACTAAGCATGAAGTCTATGTACATACCTGTACCAATTTACAACATACCATATTCTTTCACAACTTTGACAATTCCAATTGCATTTACCATTGAACCACTTAGAATACTAAAGGATACTCGGGTATCTCGCACACAGTACCACACCAATGCCACATCCCAATTATGGTCTTACATGAGATCTCGTATCGATGCCAATAGCCCAGCTATGGTCTTACACGAAATCTCATATTGATGCCATATCCCAGATATGGTCTTACACGAAGTTTCGTAATGATGTCATATACCAGATATGGTCTTACACATAGTCTCGATAACCCTAATGTCATGACATTTGTATCCTATTTATTCCTAAAGTTCAATTAGAATTTCACGATTGTCGTAGCTTTGTCGAACACGCTCAATGTCAATCATAATTCATACAATAGTAAAGCATTTGAAAAATAATTAAAACAATGCATTATTTACATAAGGACTTACCTCGGTACAAAAATAGTACAAAATGGACCTAATCGTCAAATACTTTGTTTTTCCCCTGATCTAGGTCCGAACCTTGTTTCTTTTGATCTATAATAGAAAATTTAACACAATTGTTAATCACATTACTCAATTCAGTCGAAAACTTACATTATGGAAAAATTAATTTTTCCCCTAAACTTTAACATATTTACATTTTCGTCCTTAGGCTCGTAAAATGAAATCTATTCAATTTCATCAAGACCCAAGCCTAGCCGACCCTCTTTAATGCTTATAACAGCTCACATTTTTCATTTAATCACACTTTTGCAAATATTTTATATCTTTTTTTTTACAAATTGCTCCCTTTCACATTTTCATCAAAAATCACCTAGCAAAAGTTTATGTTACATCTAACATACATTCTCTACCATTAGACATCAAAATGCACACATATTCTTCATGGTTAAAATTTTAGACTTTGATTTTCTTTCAAATTAATCCTTGAAATGGCTAGATTACGTTACAAGGATCTCAAAAACATAAAAATCATTAAAAACAGGGCTAGAACGGACCTACAATCGAGCTTCGAAGATGAACAAACCCTAGCTATGGTTCCGCTTTGAAATTTTCAGCCAATGATAGAAGATGAGCAAAAATTGGCTTTTAATTTGATTTTTAATTCATTTATTAGCCAGATGACCAAAATGCCCCTAACTTAAAACATGAAATTTCTCTTACCTCATGTCCATTTTTATCCAAATTAAAGTAAAATGGTCTAATTACCATTTAAGGACCTTCAATTTGAAATTTCATAACAATTAAACACCTCTAGCATGTAGAACTCAACTTTTTCACATTTTACAATTTAGTCCTTTTAACTAAATTGAGTGCTCAAACGTTAAAATTTTCAAACGAAATTTTCACATAATCATTTCATAAAACTGTAGACCATGAAAATGTAATAAAAACAAGTTTTACTACGTTAAAATCATGGTCCCGAAACCATAGTTTTGACTAGGCCCAAAATCGGGCTGTTACAACTCTCTCCCCTTTAGGGATTTTCGTCCCCGAAAATCTTACCAGAAAGTTGGTTTGGGTACTGTTTTCTCATAGCCTCATCAGCTTCCCACGTAGCTTCTTCAACCCCATATCGTTGCCATAAAACTTTCACTAAGGCTATACTTTTGTTTCTCAATTGTTTAACTTTCCGAGCTAAGATCTTGATCGGATCTTCACCATACGTCATATCCGGTCAAATCTCAATCTCTGATAGAGAAATCACATGTGAAGGATCAGAATGATATCATCGCAACATCGACACATGAAACACATTATGAATTCTTTCTAATTCTGTCGGTAAAGCTAACCAATATGCCACTGGCCCTATTCTTTTGATAACCTCATACGACCCAATGAAACATGGATTCAACTTGCCTTTACAGCCAAATCCCAGAATCTTCTTCCACGGAGATACTTTTAAAAATACTTTATAACCAACCTGAAACTCAATCTCTTTTCTTTCCAAATCTACAAATGACTTCTGTCGATCTTAAGCTGCTTTCAAATAGTCATGAATTACCTTTACTTTTTCTTCGGTTTTCCTAATCAAGTCAACCCCGTGAATCTGTTTCTTACTAAGCTCGATCAAATGCAAAGGTGTTCGGCACTTTCAGCCATACGATGCCTCATAAGGCGCCATCTTAATACTCGACTAAAAACTTTGTTATAGTCAAATTCGACTAATGGTAGATATTTTTCCCAACTACCCTCGAATTCTAGAACATAACATCGGAGCATATCTTCGAGTACCTGAATTCGTTCTTTCAGACTGACCGTCAGTTTGCGAATGAAATGCGGTACTAAAGTTTAGCTTCGTACCCAAAGCTTCTTACAACTTCTTCTAAAATCGTGAAGTGAACCTCAGCTCTCTATCCGAAATAATAGACATAGGCACCCCATGCAATCTCACAATATCTGAAATGCACAATTCGGCTAACTTATCAAGTGAATAATTAGTATGTACCAGAATAAAGTGAGCCGATATCATTAATCTATCAACAACAACCCATACGACATCTTTCTTTTTCAGAGTCAAAGGCAAACTCGTCACGAAATCCATCGTAATCCTATCCCATTTCCACTCAGGCACTATCACTAGCTAAAGTAAACCCGAAAGCACTTGGTGCTCAGCTTTCACTTGTTGACAAATCAAACATCTCGAAACAAACTCTGAAATGTCTCGTTTCATACCAGACCACCAATACAATTTCTTCAAATTATTATACATTTTCGTACTACCCAGATGCATAGATAAACAACCATTATGTGCTTTATAAAGAATTTTCTGAATAAGTTCATCATTTTTTAGTATACAAATTCTATCTTGAAACATTAAACAATCATCGGATCTGATATGAAAATCTGAGTCACTACTGGATTTACAATGAACTCTTTCGACTTGCAAATCACTGTCACATTTTTGAACTTCACAAATTTATTGAAGAAATAACGGTCTAGCTCTCAACTCGGCTAGAATCAAACCATTATCGGACAAAGTCAACTGTGTATTCATCACTCTCAAAACAAACAAAGAATTTTTACTCAACGCATCTATGACTACATTTGCCATACCCGGGTAATAATTAATGACTAGCTCATAATCTTTCAATAACACGAGCCATCTCTGTTGCCGAAAGTTTAAATCTTTCTGAGTCATCAAGCATTTTAAACTCTTATAACCAAAAAAGACATGACATTTCTCACCGTACAAATGGTATCTCCAAATTTTCAGAGCAAACACAATAGCGGCTAATTCCAAATCATGTGTAGGATAATTTTTCTCGTGTGGTTTCAACTGTCTCAAGGCATAAGCTATCACTTTTTCCTCTTGTATCCACACACATCCTAATCCATTCAGTGACGCGTCACTATAAATCACAAACTCTTTCCCCAGCTCCGTTTGTAATAAAATTGGCGCTTCAGTCATTAATGCTTTCAACTTCTCAAAAATTTGCTGACATTTTTTAGACCATTCATATTTAACTTTTTGCAACAACTTGGTCATAGGAGTAGCAATCATTAAAAATCCTTTGACCAAACGTCGATAATAACATCGATAATAAATGAAACATCGATTTTATCAAGTTCATAAAAGCAGCTGGTGCATTTGTTAATCCAAAAGGCATAACAAGGAATTCATAGTGCCCATACCTTGTTCTAAAAGCGGTTTTTGGCAGATCTGACTCCTTGACTCGCAACTAATAGTAGCCAAATCTTAAATCAATATTCGAAAATACCATTGCTCCTCTCAACTGATCGAACAAGTTATCTATCCTCGAAAAAGGATACTTGTTCATTATAGTCACCTTGTTAAGCTGTCGGTAATCTAAACAAAGTCTCATAGACCCATCTTTCTTCTTCACAAATAACACTGGAGCACCCTAAGGAGAAAAACTCAGCCTCGCAAAACCCTTATCTGTCAACTCTTGCAACTGAGCTTTTAATTCTTTAAATTCAGTGGAGGTCATCCTATACAGAGTAATAGATATCAGTGACGTCCCTGGTACTAACTCAATACCAACCTCAACTTCTCTAACCGGTGGTAATCCAAGTAACTCTTTCAGAAACACATCCGGATATTCACAAACTATCGGCTTTGATTCAATTTTCAATTCAGACACTTTTGTATTCAACACATAAGCAAAATATGCTTCACACCATTTTCTTACATATCTTTGGACAGACATCGAAGAAATCAAAACAGGTAACTCACCCGACTAATATAAATCAATCCGAAGAGTTTCACCATTTTCACATTTCAGTTCAATAATCTTTCTTTTACAGTTCACCACAACATCATGCAATGTCAACCAATTCATACCCAAAATAACATTGAATTCATCAAATGGCAACAACATTAAATCAACCTGAAAACAGTGACCTCGAATCATCAAGGGACAATTCTTGCAAACTCTACCATGTAACGCCCCGATTTTGGGCTTAGAAGTATTAGGTCTTAAGCATGGGAACAGTTAGGAGGCTATTCATAAATGTTTAGTTGTGCAAGAAAGTGACACAAATATCTGTCTACTTTAGTGGTTAAGTGTCCTAGGAAGTGTCTGAGAAGTCTGGGGTTCAAGTCTAGGAAGGTGCAAAAAGTTTTGTTTTTAAAGGAATAAGCACTATCTCTAGGTAATAGGCTTTTAAATAAATATGGGAAAAACATGACAGAATAGACCTGCTGGTCTAGTGGTTAAGTGGAGTGTAAATAAGCTGAAGGTTTGGAGTTCGAATCCTGCGATGCGCAAGATGGGTTTTATTTTGCTGCCAGTGCCGTGGGAGTGTTCTACCTTGATCGAAACTCTAAAGAGTTTGAAGGGTTTCAAATTAGATGGTTGAGAGATTGGAGGAGAGATTCGGGGAGAGGATCAAAGGATTAGTGGATGGTTTGAGTAATTTGGGGAGTAAAATTAGGGATTTGGAGAGGAGTGGGAGAGTTGTGCCGGTTGTGAACTCCTACTTCTCAAGAATTTGGTTAGGCACTTGTTCTCTCTCCATTTCTCCAGTTTTGTGACCGATTTTTGGCTGTTTTCTTCCCTTTAGTATCGAATTCTGCCTCTAGTGTTATTTTCTTTGCTTCGGGTTCCTTTATTTTCTCTTCTTGGGGTCGATTGTAGCAAAAAATCGTTCGTGTTTTCCCATTTTGGTTTAGATCAAGATTGTTCTCCGCAGATATGTTATTGACTGCTTACTTTTCTTCTCTACTCTTTCTCAAATAATTTTCTCTTTGACCGAATACTCTTTTCCTCCCCCTTCTCTACTCTTTCGTGTTCCATCATTTCACTCTCCTTGCACCTTGCCGAATATTTCTCCTCCTCTTTGCCTCTATCAGTTTTTGAGTAGTCACCACCTTATTTTGTACATGGACCAAATACCTTCTTTTTTCCCCTCTCTTGCTTGCAGTTTCTCTCAAATAGGGGGGACCGACTTTGGTGTTTCTCTGTTCCATTGGTCGAATACTGGGTCTTTCCTATTCTCCCACTTCTGTCGACTTTTCTTCTCCTAAGCAGTTGGTTCTGTCCATGCAAGTTGTTGTCAGTTGGTAAGTATTTTGGTAAGGGCAGAAGTTATGTCTCAAGCGTTGTGAGTAACATTGCATTTGTTAATCTGATAAGGTTCTAATCTTTTGCTATGGCAAATGTTATTTTGACAGTACCAAATCGTGTTGTACTTGGTTTACCTGAGGAGTGATAGGCTACATCAGTTGAAGCAGTGGTAGGTAAGTAATATTAAATGCTATTGTTTGGGGATGGTTTTTTGTACGGTTAGTTCTAACATTGGTCATGGATTTGTCATGTGTTTTAGGTACAGTTTATCTCAAGAGGGGTTGCAAACCTAAAATCCTACCAGGTGTGTAACAACACTGCCCCTAATCATAGATCGGCAAAAGCCGAAATAGGTGACTGTTGATGCTACACGGGCGTGCGCTCGCTCATGTGGTAGTCCGAATGCCTAAACATGGGCGTATGATCGTTGAGGCTGGCAATGAGCGATTTTATGGGCCGAGGTTATTTTGGGTCGAACTGAGCTGTGTGGACCCTACACGGACGTGTGGAGAATATTGTGCCGGGCTGTGTAATCCACACGACCAAGGCCATTTCTGGGCTATATAGGCCACACGGGCATGTGGGCCCACATGGGCCCGCATTATGGGCCTTGGGCCTATTTTTACTATTTGACTATTAAGGTTGCACGGGTCGCCTGAGACGACTGTGGACCTACTGTTGGGTCGGTAAGTGTAACTGGACCCTTAATCGATGAAATGATTGTTTTGCCCTTATTTAGTAAAATGACTGTTTTGCCCTTATGTAGTAAAATGACTGTTTTGCCCTTATGTAGTAACATGACTGTTTTGCCTTTATGTGGTAAAATGATTGTTTTGCCCTTATATGGTAAAATGACTATTTTGCCATTATGTGGTAAAATGACTGATATGCCCCTATGATATGTATGACTGTATTTGAGCATGCCATTATATATATTGCACACACGTATGATATTATGCCATGACGCATGACATATTGCATGAAGATGGGTTTATTATGATTGGAGGAAGTATACTATACTGGCAGCTCTGCTGCAAATACTGTTTAGTACCGCAACCAGTGCTATTTTGGAGTGTGGGGATAGGTGGGTTGATTTTATCCTCACATGGAATGAGGGGCTAGACGGAGTGGAGTGTAGAGGTTGGATGGGTAGGACTTATATACTATGATTATCATTATTTGACCGACTCATTGTTATTATTATCGAAATGGGCTAAGGCCCACACCCATCGATCGAGCATCTTGTAATGGGCTAAGACCCTAATTGAAACTAAACTGATATTGATTCAGGCTTAGGCCCAGACTGTATTCGGTTACTGCATGTTTGACTGATTGTTCATTAAGGGATTACAATCTGATTTTTCGTAAACCCACCCATCTATTTATCTGTTTAGGTAATCCCCAGTCTTAGGCGGATCGGGGCTACGAGGGACTCAAAAGTGGCCACAAAACAGCGCATGCTTCCATATTTGACTTTTTATTTTATAAGTAATTTGATTGGGTATTTTTATGTAATAAGGCCTCTTTAATTTTTTAACTTTTAATTTGGGATTTTTACTTGCATTGATATAAACTGCTAGTTGTTGGAAAAACACGGGTTTTCAAAAAGGTAACTGTTTTTCAAAAACACCACAGTTACGCAACATATTTCAAAAAGCTTCCACAACAAACAATGTTTTAAAAAGTAACTACAATTTAATATGATTAAAATTTTGCTAAACAACTGGAGTTTTAACAATGAACAAGACAATCTAAACATTCGTTAAGATCACAAAGAGGTTTAATATAGAATGGGGTTTTTCAACAAAATTATATTTTGCAAAAAACACTTCAATGTGGCACCGCCAGATTCGGCCATAACATCTAGGTCAGGTTTACGGTGTTACACACCAACTAACACTTGAATATCCTCATTCAATCCATCCGCAAATATCACATGATAGCCTCAGTGGAAACACACTCTTGAGCATATTTGCTAAGTCTGACAAATTCTCGCTCGTATTTAGTCATTAACATACGACCCTGTTTCAGCTCAAAAAATTTCTTATGTTTTTTATCGATGAACCGCTAACTACTATATTTCTTTTGGAACTCCTCTTGAAAAGAATTCCCATGTAACCACCTTCCTTGGTACCACTGATACCAATGTATTCCACTAGTGTATGTAGAATCTCTCAAAAGTGAGATGGCACACTTCAAACACTCATCCGGTGTGCAAGATAGCTCATCAAATACTCTGACGGGGTTTTGGATCCAAAACTCGGCTCTCTCAGGATCATCATCCACATTAGCTCTAAAGTTTTTAGCCCCATGCTTTTGGATCTTATCAACCGGAGGCTTGTTCATTCTTACAAATTTCGTACCTTGTGGAGCTATGGGAACCGATCGAGGAATAGGTGGGGGAGAAGGAGGTTGGGCTTTTTGGATTTGTTTGAACAAATTTCATATACCACTCATTCATCATATGGAGAAAGGCTTCCTTACCCCCTTCTACCTGACTAACCGTAGGAGGTGTACTATTAGAAGGCGCTGCCCCTTGAGTGGGAGCCGGCGCATTACTTTCAGCTTCATCACCCTCAGCTCTATTGGGATCTATTTACTATATGAAAACACAATCTAAATTTGTCATGAGCCATCACACAATCACAATTCATCTATGGCATGTATAGCTATACTCTTACAATTGCTACTTTATCCCGAGAATCAACTAAACTTGGCTCTGATATAACTAAATATATTACTTTCAGCTTCATCACCCTCAGCTCTATTGGGATCTATTTACTATATGAAAACACAATCTAAATTTGTCATGAGCCATCACACAATCACAATTCATCTATGGCATGTATAGCTATACTCTTACAATTGCTACTTTATCCCGAGAATCAACTAAACTTGGCTCTGATATAACTAAATATAACACCCATTACCCGTATTCAACGCCGGAATAGTGTATGAGGCATTATGAAATTTAAAAATAAGCTGACGTACAAAATCGAGACGTAAATTTTCATCCAAATTTAAAACTTTTCATTACATTCACATCGTCCCTAAAATAAGCCTATCGGACCCAAAACATGCACAGGAAGTGGTTCGGGACTAAAACGAGAACTTTGGAAAATTTCACAAAACTTAGAAAATTTTGTCATGTTTTAAGAGCCACACGCTTGTCTGGTTTAGGACACGCCCGTGTGGTCACACACGCCCGCGTCCCTAACCCGTGTAACTTTCTGTTTGTCATCCAAGAACAAATTGAAGTCACGCAGCCAAGGCACACGCCCATGTACTTAGGTCGTGTGGTCAATTTAAATTTCATAATTTTTCATAGAATAGGTGCAGACTTCACACGCCCAAGGCATACGCTCATGCCTGTGGCCATGCCATCCACACGGCTAAGACATAGCCCGTGTCTCTGCCCGTGTGCTTAATACTGAGTATTCTGTTTTGTAACAATTAAGGTGCAAGGGACACACGATTGGATCACATGCCCATGGGGCAAGCCGTGTATCACACACGGCCTAGACACATGCCCGTGTGTCTACCCGTGTGGACAAAAATAAGGCTATTTACCAAGCCATATTGTCACCCTTCCATTCACAAACCTACACAAAAAAAACATAGCACCATTCCAAGTATATACAGTCAACCAAATCAGCCACAACCAAGGCATCAATACCTCATTCACATGCTATCATTGATCATACACAAACATCACATATATTTCAACTCAATCATGCATACTTCCACATCCATGAAAACATAATCATATGCATATATACTTAAACCAATATTAGCCAATACCATATGGCCATTTACAAAATGAATTATCAACCAATATAGGCCAACACATTAAGCCAAATCAATTATTACACATAACAAAATGACCAAGTCCTATACATGCCATAACTCAAAATATTGAAATCGTTGGTACCCAAAATATTAAGTTGATAGTGTGACTGGATCTTTGACAACATCTGATCCCTGAGCTAGCTTGGTAACACTATAAGACAAGGGAAAAGAAAAAGGGAGTAAGCTTTAAAGCTTAGTAAGTTCCCATGCAAATAATAAGCATTATAAACTCACATTTAACATATAATTAACTTGAAGTAAATTACATAAACGTCATTATAAATCTCATAATCAAACTTAATCAATCACAACCTTATCGTGGGATTTATCACATATCGAGCTCATTAAGCATGAGTTCTATGTACATACATGTACCAATTTAGAACATACCATATTCTTTCACATCTTTGACAATTCCCGTTGCATTTCCTGCTGAACCACTTGGAATACTAAAGGATACTCGAGTATCTCGCACACATAGTACCACACCAATGTCATATCTCAGATATGGTTTTACATGGGATCTCGTATTGATGCCAGTAGCCCAGCTATGGTCTTACACAAAATCTCATACCGATGCCATATCAAAGATATGGTCTTACACAAAGTCTCATAATGATGTCATATCCCAGATATGGTCTTACACATAGTCTCGGTAACCCTAATGTCATGACATTTGTATCCTATCTATTCCTAAGGTTCAATCAGGATTTCACGACTGAAGTAGCTTTGTCGAACACGCTCAATTGTCAATCATAATTCATACAATAGTAATGCATTTAAAATAAAATTAAAATAATGCAGTATTTACATAAGTACTTGCCTCGGTACAAAAATAGTAGGAAATGGACCTAATCGTCAAATACTTTATTTTTCCCCCGATCTAGGTCCGAACCTTGTTTCTCTTGATCTACAATGGAAATTTTAACTCATTTATTAATCACATTACTCAGTTCAGTCCAAAACTTACATTATGGCAAATTTACATTTTTGCCCCTAAACTTTAACATAATTATATTTTAGTCTCTAGGCTCGTAAAATGAAATCTATTCAATTTCATCAAAACCCAAGTCTATCCGACCCTCTTTAACGCTTATAACAGCTCACATTTTTCATTTAATCACACTTTTACACATATTTTGTATCTTTTTTTTTACAAATTGGACCTTTTGACATTTTCATCAAAACCTAGCAAAAGTTGTTTATCTTACATCTAACATACATTTTATACCATTAGACATCAAAATGCACAAATATTCTTCATGGGTAAAATTTTAGACTTTGATTTTCTTTCAAATTAATCCTTGAAATAGCTAGATTAGGTTACAAGGACCTCAAAAATATAAAAATCATTAAAAATGAGGCTAGAACGGACTTACAATCGAGATTGAAAGATGAACAAACCCTAGCTATGGTTCCCCTTTGAAATTTTCGGCCAAGGGTACAATATGAGAAAAAAATTGGTTTTTAATTTGATTTTTAATTCATTTATAAGCCAAATGACCAAAATGCTCCTAACTTAAAACATGAAATTTCTCTTACCTCATGTCCATTTTTGTACAAATTAGAGTAAAATGGTATAATTACCATCTAAGCACTTTCAATTTAAAATTTCATAACAATTAGACACCTCTAGCATGTAGAACTCAACTTTTGTACTTTTTACAATTTAGTCTTTTTAACTAAATTGAGCGCTCAATCGTCAAAATTTTCGAACGAAA
The DNA here is from genome assembly GCA_025698465.1 of Gossypium longicalyx. Classification (NCBI taxonomy): domain Eukaryota; kingdom Viridiplantae; phylum Streptophyta; class Magnoliopsida; order Malvales; family Malvaceae; genus Gossypium; species Gossypium longicalyx. The sequence goes on from CM046997.1 coordinate 92,676,172, forward strand.
TTTTCACAGAATCATTTCATAAAACTGTAGTCCATGAAAGTGTAATAAAAAAAATTTTACTACGTCGGATTTGTGGTCTCGAAACCACTATTCCGATTAAGCCCAAAATCGGGTTGTGACAAACCGGAGGCCTGTTCGTTCTTACAAATTCCATACCTTGTGGAGCTACAGGAACCATTCGAGGAATAGGTGGGGGTGGAGGAGGTTGTGCATTCGGATTTGTTCGAACAAATTTCGTATGCCACTCATTCATTATATGGAGAAAGGCTTCCCTACCCCCTTCTCCCTGACTAACCGTAGAAGGTCTACTATCAGATGGTGCTGCCCCTTGAGCGGGAGCCAGAGCATGAATTTCAACTTCATCAACCTCAGCTCAATTGGGATCCATTTACTATATGAAAACACAATTTAAATTTGTCAGGAGCCATCACACTATAACAATTCATTTATGGCATGTATAGCTAGACTCTTACACATGCTACGTTAGTCCGAGAATCGACTAAATCGTAGCTTTGATACTACTAAATGTAATGCCCTTGCCCGTATTCGAAGCAGGAACAAGGTACGAGGCATTACCGGACTTAAACATAAGCAAACATACAAAATCGAAATGTAAATTTCCATCCAAATTTAAAATTTTTATTTACATTCATATCGTCCCTAAAACGAGCCTACGAGGCCCAAAATATGCATTGGAAGCAGTTCGGGACTAAACCGAAAACTTTATAAAATTTCACAACTCTTAGAAAATTTTTCATGTTTTAAAAGCCACACGCCCGTGTGGCTTGGGACACGCCCTTGTGGGCAGGCCGTTTGGTCACACATGCCCGTGTCCCTAACTCGTGTAACTCTCTGTTTGTCACCCAAGAACAAATTGAAGACACACGGTCAAGTCACACGCCCGTGTGCTAGACCGTGTGGTCAATTTAATTTTCATAATTTTTCATAAAATAGCTGCAGGCTTCACATGCCCAGGGCACACGTCCGTGCCTGAGGCTGTGTCATCCACACGGCTGAGACACATAGCCGTGTCTCTGCTCGTGTGCCCAAAACTGAGCATTTTGTTTTGCAACAATTAAGGTACAGGGGATAGACGGCTGGATCACACACCCATAGGGCAAGCCGTGTGTCACACACGACCTAGACACACGTCTGTGTGTCTATCCGTATGGACAAAAATAAGGCTATTTTCCAAGCCATATTGTCAACCTTCCATGTACAAACCTACACAACAAAACATAGCACCATTCCAAGTATATAAGCCACAACCAAGACATCAATACCTCATTCACATGCTATCATTGATCATACAAAAACATCACATATATATCAACTCAAATCATGCAATTTCCCACATCCATGAAAGACATCATCATATGCATATATACTTAAATCAATATTAGCCAATTTCAATGGCCATTTACAAAATGAATTATCAACCAACATAATCCAACACATTTTGTAACACCCCCTACCCATATCCATTGTCGGAATAGGGTACGAGGCATTATCGGAGTTTACTGAACATTTTCAGACAATTCTGAGTCATTTATTATTCATATTTTGAAAATAATCATAACGCCTCTCTATTGGGCCCTCGAAACCCAAAACACACATTAGAAACCAACCGGAATTAAATCGGGATCATAAAAAAAATTCACAAAATCTTAAATTATATTTTCATCAAGTACTTACCATTTCAATGCTCCTTATAATTAAACATGTTACCATTCAATCAATAGCTTGGCACTTGTCTAAGCGTCAAACAACAACATTGTTAGTATACTTTCACATATTTCATATAAATTCAACATTGATATACCTATTTTCTTGACATATCGCACTTGAGTTTAATAATAGTCTCAACTTATATAATTTCCTTGTATCAACATATTAAAGATAATCATATATGTACATGTCATGAAACATATCATGCTCTTACCGTTTCTTTATAAGCATATATCATTCATTTCATTATATCAATATTTCATGCTCCATCATTTCCATATATTTTCTGTATATTTATTCCGGTAATAGTTTATATCAAACTTAAAATAAATTATATTTCATGTACTTATACTTATTACGTTTATCTATTTTCATAATTATTTCATACAACTATCTTGTACATATATTTCTATATAACCAGTTCTTGTAAACATTTCACACAACCATTTCATTTAACCATTCATCATTTGATACATATTACCTAAAAATCAATTGTTCAATAGATGTCATAGCGTCTCCCATCCACGGTCTTATTTATCTTTGACATGATGCCATAGTGTCTTTCAACTGTGGTCTTACTCATTTTCTGTCATGTTTTCATGGTATCTTTCAACCATGGTCTTATTCATTTCATATCACGTTGCCATGGTATCTTTCAACCATGGTCTTATTCATTTCATATCACGTTGCCATGGTATCTTTCGACCATGGTCTTACACATTTCATATCAGGTTGCCATGGTATCTTTCAACCACGGTCTTACACATTTCATATCAGAGAGCACACTCCCGCGAACCTCATCCTTACAGCGGGATTACCAGTCCAGGCTAAATCCCTTGTAATATAAACTCATAGAGTATTGTCGGGATTACCAGTCCAGGCTAAATCCCCTGCAACGATAATTACTCTAATGAGCTTGGATCTGAATTACCAGTCCAGGTTAAATTCATACCCTAATTCGGATTACCCGTCCGGGCTAAATCCATTTTCCACATATTCTTCGGGAGGGCTATATCAGGATAGGATCACCCGTCTGGGCTAGATCCTTTTACCGTCAATTCCTTTTCAGAGATCCATCGAAATTTCCTTTCATTCAACCTAGATTTCTTCCCATTTTATTAAATATATCAATGTTTTATAAATTTTCATACAATGAACATTCAAATTATATTCACATCAATAACATACATTTCAAGCATTTAAGAATATAATTCAAGTTACACGAACTTACTTGGCGAAATTGTAGAAATATCAAGATTCAGGGGTATTTTAGTAATTTACCATTTTCCCAATTTTCACCCGATCTTAAATTGACAATTTCATTCAATTTATTAATTTAGAAACTAAAACAATTCATTCCCTTCAATTTGGTCATTTTGACATTTTTACAAAATTGCCCCTGAAGTTTTACTCTTATTCAATTTAGTTCTTAAGCCTAAAACATGCAAATTAGCCATGCTAGCTGAATATTCATATATATTTTCCTTCTCCTCCTCTCCATTCCACATCCTTAATGTATATAACACACTTGTAAGTAACATTATCTATAATCTTTATTATTTACTTTTATGAATATTCAAGTTGTCCATCAGTGTCATAGTCACTAAATTATTTATATCTAGAGTTATATAACTCAAAATTAAGATCCCCTAATTTTCCCTGAAACTAGACTCATATATCTTCTTACCATAAAAGTTTCATAATTTTTTGTTTAGTCAATAAGTACAGTTTATTCTTTAAAGTTACCCCTATTCTGCTATCTAACAGTTCTGACCCTTCTTCACTAAAATTTAATTATCTCATCGTACAGAATTATAATGATGTTTCTGTTTATTTCTATTGAAAATAGACTCATTAAGATTCTAAAAATATAAATTTAAACCATAATTATTTTTATTCAATTTTTGATGATTTTTCAAAGTCAGAACAGGGGAACCCGAAATTATTCTGACCTTGTCTCACAAAATTTATTATATCTCATGATTTAAAATTCCATTTCTTACATAATTTCTTCTATAATAAACTAGACTAAATAATATTTAATTTAATATTTTATTCATCCTATAATTCGATTTCTACAATTTTTGGTGATTTTTCAAAGTTAGACTACTGCTGCTGTCCAGAACTGTTTTAGTGCAAGATATTAATTACCATGTTTATAACACCCTTATTTTCTTTTTCTACACTATTTCTCATCACTTTCTCTTATTTTCTCTTCACTAACATGACATGAACATAAGACCATATATAAGAAAACTCTAAATCAACATCAATTCCATGCTTTTTCAACAATATTAAACTTAAAAATATATTGAAATCTTGATGTTCTTACCTTTTCTTATTGACTTCAATCTTTAACTTGATTTTTCTCTCTCCTCCAGCTTCTATTTCTTGAATCCAACTTGATATTCTTGCTCCCCATCATCTCCTTGCTATCTTTCTCTCTTGATGGCTATGGAAATTCTTTCAATTTTTAGGTGAAAATAATGAATTTTTAGTGGAAGGACTAAATTGTAAAGAAAGAAAACTTCTTTTCTTCTTCTTCTCTTACGTTGGTTTGCATTGGAAAGGAAAGATGATGATAATTCTTCATCTTTCCTTCCTTTTATACTAAATAAATAATAATATAATAATAAATATCTCATAAAAATATTAATAAAATAATATTTATCTAATTAATTAATTTAAAATATCATCAACATAATCATTACATTCTAGAATTCTCTCTCTTACTAATTGACCATTTTGCCCTTAATGATCTTTTAGAATTCCATCCTTGAGTCATCACTTAATTTGATAAAATTACGATTTAGTCCCTCATAAATTTTCATCTATTCAATTTGGTCCTAATTCATCAATTTTCCTTGGTTTCTAGATCATTCCACCCTTAAAATATTTGCACCATTAGTCCTTTAACTTTTTCATATTTACACTTCAACCCCTTAAATTTTGAGTATTTACTCTTGTGCAACAAGACTTGTCATCTTTGCAATTTAGTCCTTTCTTAAATTAATATATCATAATATACTTCCCAATATTGACATAACTCAAAATTTCCCTTTTTGTCACTTTATTTCCTTATTTTACTATATCACGGATAATATTTTACTGTAAAAGTTTTCGGGGTATTACACATTTGGCCAAATCAATTATGACATATAACAAAATAACCAAGTCTCTATACATGCCATAACTCAAAATATTGAAATCATTGGTACCCTAACTACTAAGTTGATAGTGTGACTGGATCTCTAACAATCTTCGATCCCCGAGCTGGCTTGGTGACACTATAAGACAAGGGAAAAGAAAGAGGAGTAAGCTATAAAGCTGAGTAAGTTCCCATGCAAATAATAAGTATTATAAACTCACATTTAACATACTGTTAACTTGAAGTAAATTAACATAAACGTCATTATAAATCTCATAATCAAACTTACTCAATCACAACCTTACCAAGCTCATTAAGCATGGGTTTTATGTACATACCTGTACCAATTTACAACATACCATAGTCTTTCACAACTTTTACATTCTCGTTGCATTTCTCGTTGAACCACTTGGAATACTAAAGGATACTCGGGATTCTCGCACACATAGTACTATACCAATGTCATATCCCAGATATGGTCTTACATGGGATCTCGTATTGATGCCAATAGCCCGGCTATGGTCTTACACGTATCCTCATATCGATGCCATATCCCAGATATTGTCTTACACGTAATCTCAAATAACCCTAATGTCATGACATTTGTATCCTATCTATTCCTAAGGTTCAACCGGGATTTCTCACTAATCAAACTTTATTGATCACGTTCAAGAGCAAATCACAATTCATAAATATTAAAGCAATTAAAGCATAAATAATAATGCATTATTTACATACGAACTTACCTCGGTACAAAAATAGTAGGAAATGGACCTAATCGTCAAATACTTTATTTTTCCCCTAATCTAGGTCCGAACCTTGTTTCTCTTTATCTATAATAGCAAATTTAACTCATTTATTAATCACATTACTCAATTTAGTCCAAAACTTACATGATGAAAAAATTACATTTTTACCCCTAAACTTTAACGTATTTACATTTTAGTCCCTAGGCTCGTAAAATGAAATCTATTCAATTTCATCAAGACCCAAGCCTAGCCGAACCTTTTTCATGCTTATAATAGCTCACATTTTCCATTTAATCACACTTTTATACAGATTTTGAAATCTTTTTACAAATAGGTCCTTTTGACATTTTCATCAAAAATCACCTAGCAAAAGTTGTTTATCTAACATTAAACTTGCATAATCTACCATTAGACATCAAAATACACAAATATATAACATGGTTCAAACCCTATACCTCAATCATCTCTCACATTAATGGTAGAAATAGATAGATCGAGTGATAACGACTTCAAAAATGTAAAGAGCATTAAAAATGGGGCAAGAACGGACTTACAAGCGAGCTTGAAAAGTGGCCAAACCCTAGCTATGGCTTCTCTTCTAATTTTTGGCCAAGCATGAAGAAGATGGACTAAATTTTGGCTTGATTTTTGCTTTTTAATTCTTTTAATTAATAAATGACCAAAATACTCTTTTCTTAAAACACTAAAATTCTCTTACCTCATGTCTATTTTTGTCCAAATAAAAGTAGAATGGTCTAATTACCATATAAGGGCCTTCAATTTAAAATTTCATAACAATTAGACACCTCTAGCATGTAGAACTCAACTTTTGCACTATTTATAATTTAGTCCTTTTTACTAAATTGAGTGCTCAAACGTCAAAATTTTCGAACGAGATTTTTACGAAGTCATTTTGTAAAACTGTAGACAATGAAAATGTAATAAAAACAAGTTTTTCTATGTCAGATTCGTGGTCCCGAAACCACTGTTCTGATTTGGCCTAAAATTGGGCTGTTACATATGTAATACAATAACGGACCCCACGTGGTGCTTTGACAACGTCTAATGGGACAGTAAACACAAGAAAATGCTATTATGACAATCATTGTGAAAAGATCATAGCCACAGAATATTCTAGAAATGGCAGATGAGCCGAGCCGCATTTGTCTACTAGGGTGTTTGCGTGTCTCGGGGGCAATGATGGGCAAATCTAGGTTATGATGGGTTTAGGAAAATCCATATCATCAAACATGACAGTTAGTGTGGTGCCTTTATAGCAAACCAATCCAAGCCTTTGTGGTGAATTCTTTGGAAAGCCTTTGTGGCGAGTTGTTATTCTTATGGCAAGACCTAGGCATATCTATGAGCCATTATCTAAAAGAGTGCTTAGAAGTGTACCCGTTTAATGAATTTGCCATAGTGGCTCACCATGACAAGGAACCTTACATATTTGGAATATTGGTAATGCTAATTTTCACCAAACTTGGAATTTCTTAAGTTTTATATTGAAGTCATCTGGGATTTTACTACTTGAATTAAAACATTATATTCTCCTAAGCAAGTTTGGTTTTCTAGACTGATTTGAAAATACGATGTAACTGGTATTTTGATAATTGCTAAATCCTTAAAGGGAATTAATCAAAAGTAGTATCTTTTGGGTATCATTTTGAGAAGTGCATTCAACTACTATCTGCAAAGAAATTGTGTAATAGGACTCAAAATATGGGGTAAAGTCAGTGATCTACAAATTGGGTGAAATGTGTAAAAGATGGTTAAGTGTAGAGATTGGCACATGTAATCTGCCAACCAAGAATTAGAAATGTATCCGCCAAGGTCTACAAGGAAGTCTAGAATCTTAAAGTCAATGATTTCAAAAAAAAAAAGTAAATATTTTTTTAGACTCACTAGGTTCCATTGAACTAGTGGGTGTTTATTTACAATACAAGTTATTAGGTTTGAACTAGTTCGCTTAAAGGGGACCAAGCTAGGAATGTGCCAATTTGGATGATCGTAGAGCAAAATTATGCATACAGTAAGACACTTTCAAACATATGTTGTCAAATGGCTAATAGTATTGTAAGCCACAATCGAGTCTATTTTATTAGAGTTTTAAGTGGTTTTGTTTTATACCATCATTGAGAATCAGTTATAACCAAATAAACATTTACCTTCAGGTTCATTGACTTAGAATAAAAATAAAGAGTTAACAAGCACATTTAACAAAGTCTAGTGGCATTCTATAGTTGGATCCGATAAATCAAGTCGGGTATAGGGTCCAAAAGGAAAACTCATTCACATAATGTTATATTTGTGAGCACAGTAGTGACTAAGGTTCATTAAGCAGAAAATTGGATGGTCAACTTTGATTATTTTGACACAATAACTATTTTGGATAAAGCTAGCAACGATCTTCTAGTGTTCACGAGAACATAGATGATTTTGATGTAGAATGAGTTCTCATAGATAGTGGTAATGTGATTCAAATGTTATATTATTAGGCTTTTGAATAAATTGAAATCTTTGAAACTAGATTGAGAAAAATGAGCCTCATCTTTAGATTCTTGAATAAACTAATTATGATGATAAGGTTAATCAAACTATTGATAATCATGGGTGGCAGCAAACACATAGCGACATTAGAAGCTAAATTCTTGGTAGTTGATCAACCATCAACCTACATCGTAATTTTTAAAGGCTATTGATTAAAAAACATGTTGATTCTAGAAACATTCAACCTAACGATTAATTTTTTTACCCCTTTTAAAATAGGGTACACTAAAGTAAACCAACAGATGTCACAAAAATGTCATCTAATGCTTATCATACTAACTTGACATCCAAAAACCTCGCAGGCAACGTCAATAGGGAGGGCAATGTCACAGACCAGGACCGTATGATGATGGATCATCAGGTAAATTTGCTAGAAAAAACTATGATGAACTTGGAATGTTTGGATGAGCAAAGAGTAATGAACCTATATAAAGTATAATCAACATAATAGACCGGAGTGTTACAACTATAGGGTAATAAGCCAAAGAAGGCTACTCATAATTTTATAGCCCTACCCAAAGCAGAACACAAAAAAAACTAATTCCTCCATTGAGAAACAATATTGATAAATCTTTACTTGGACGAAAGCTAACATCTTAGGTATCCACCCATTCATCATCGTTCATTCCTTAAATGGCGATTCATTTCTTAAACCTTTGAAATAGAAGAAAGAGAATTTTCCAACAAGAAGGTTCAAGGAATCAGAGGAAAATGAATAAATTGTAGGTTACCAATTTCATTAGAGAAATAATCTATCTTTATTGGCTCTCTAATGTGGTTTTGGTGAAAAAAAAAATGAAGATTTCACCAACTTGAACAAATTTTGCCCTAATGACAGTTTCTTTCTACCTTTAATTGATAGGTTGGTTGGCTCTTTTGTGAGTCATAAATATATATATATGAGCTTCATATACGCCTTTTTAAGCTACAACCAATTCTATATGGCTTCATGAGATCAAGAAAAAACCTTGTTCATCACAGAAGATGAAATTTTCTGCTATTAGGTTATGCCCTTCGGCCTAAAAAATGTCAGTACAACTTCTCAAAGTCCCATTAACAAAGTTTTTAAAATACAATAAGTTGCAATGTGGAGGTTTATGTAAATGATATGCCAGTAAATAGTACATCCATATACTAAGACTTAAAAGATCTATAGGAAGGTATACAGATATTACAAGCCTATGGCATGTGACTAAACTCAAAAAATTGTGCTTCTGACGTTAGAGCAAGGACATTCCAAGGCTTTTTGGTGCTCTGTAACATCCCGAAATAGGGCCTAGCCAGAATAGTGGTTTTGGGACCACAAATCTGACATCAAAATATTTATTTTATGATTATTATGAGGTCTAGAATATGATAATATGCATGTGTTAAAGTTTCATGAAGGAATTCTTTGAGTAAGGTGTCCAATTGGAAAATAAGGACTAAATTGAATAAATTTCAAAACTTGGATTCTAGAAGAAATTTGTATGAAATTGCTTTAGATTATAAATTAGAAGATCTTGGAGAGAAATTTTCCCAATTTCTAAGTTTTTGGACAAAAATGGGCTTGTATGGATGAAATTTTAAAGAAAGGACTTAAGGGCATTTTGGTTATTTTGGCATTTTAATAAAATAAAATGGGAAAAATAAGCCAAAAATCAGCTCACTTCCTTCTTGTTGCTGCCGAAACTTTACGGTTCTCCATAGCTAGGGTTTTCAAGCTTTTCAAGCTCAATAGTAAGTGCTCCCAAGCCCCGTTTTTAATGTTCTTTGTATTTTTGAAATCCTGATAGCTTACTCTCTCTATTTCTACCCATATTTCATGCTAGGGTTCATGTTTAGAAATTTACCCATGCATGAGTTATTTGTATGTTGATGTTTTATGGAAGAATATGAAAGTTGGATGGGTGTTAAACATCTTTTCCAAGGTGATTTTCATGAAAAACCCCTAAAAGGACCTTTTTGCAAAATGTGTAAAATGTGTGGTAGAAATGTAAAATTAATGGAAAATGTGGGCTACCATAAGAGGGAAAAACATTCAGCTAGGCTTGGGTAAGGTATAAATTGCATGTGTTTCATTATACGAGCCTAGGGACTAAATCGTAAAAATTTGAAAGGTTAGGGGCAAAACAATCATTTGGACTGGGGGTGAAATTTAGACTCAAAAAGTATAATGTGAGGTGTTAATAATTTATTTTTATTATTACAGACCCCGAGCAATAAATTTCGAAGGTCGATCATGAAAAATGAAAGGTTTCGGAATAACCGAAACACGATACCGAGACGAATACCAGGTAAGTTCGGATAACTTAAAGTAAACTCATAATATGCCTAATTGCATGATTTAAGAATGTATGATTATTTCATTTGATGATGACATGAAAATACATGAAATGCATTCTTAACAATGACATGTTAAAAAATGTCCCGCATGAGGTTGGAAAGGAAGTTCGACGGATGAACCATGTTGTATGTGATATTGAGGTCCTGCATGTGTTGCAGAAAGGATTTAGCCCAGACGGGTAATTCGTTGATCTTAAATATAGAAAGGATCTAGCCCAGACGGGTGTTCCTTGAATGATCGAGCCTCTCGAAGAATATATGTGCATTAAGGATTTAGCCCGGACGGGTAATCCGATTAGGGTCTGAATTTAGCCTGGACTGGAAATTCAGATCTGAGCTCACTGAGGGTGTTTGTCGTTATAAGGGATTTATCCTAGACTGGTAATCCCGACATCACCTTATAAGTTTATATTATGGGTGATTTAGCCTAGACTGGTAATCCTGCTGTAAAATGTGAGGTTCGCGGGAGTGCATACCTGAAATGATCATTCTTATGAATTGACAATTATTGGATAATCCATTGAGATTTCCTAGAAACACAACGGGATTAATATGAGATATATGTTCAAAAGGAAATGATGAATGATGAGCTCATCTAAGACAAATTACATGGTACTTTGTTATTGTGACTAACTTGATGATCGAGTGCATGTAATAGGGAAGCCATTTCATTCTTGTTGGTTCTATTGCTTAATATGATTACATGCTAATCAATCGATAAGTTTACCTTCCAGTTATTCGGACTTACTAAGCATGTAAATGGTTACCTCTCTCTTTTTCCTATCTTACAGAGCTCAAGGACTCACAAAGATTGGAAGACGATTGGAGAGTCAATACACTATCAACTAGTTCAGTTTTGGTATATAGACACTTTTGTTTTATTCAATGGCATGTATAGAACTTTTGAGTATTTTGTTATATGTGTCATTTGATTTGCCAAGATGAAGGCATGTAAAGATATACATATCTTTTGTATATGGCCATGGGAATTGGCTCATTTTGAAGTAGGCTATGACCTACAAATCTATGCATGTTTATGTTCATATGTGATGGCTTGGTCATAATTGGCAATGAGTTATAAGAACGAGCCAATCTTGAATGTGTTAAGGAGATGTGGAAACCCTTAATACAATAAGGGAATTAATCTAGCATGTACAAAATCGATTATATGAGGTTTCATGCAAATAGGTTTATCATGGTTTTATATAAGCGTATAATTTGGCCTTATCATGTATTAATGTATCCTATAAGTGTGATTGGTTGATAGAGGGTGACCAAAGGCTTGGAAAATGGCCTAACAAGGTCCACACGGGTAGACATACGGGCCTGTGTCTAGGCCGTGTGTGACACACGGCTCGCCTCCATGGGTGTGTGGCATGGTTGTGCGTCCCCTGCACTTGGAATTATAAGTCAGTATAGTGCACGGGCTAGACACACGGGAGTATGTCTTGGCCTGTGCCCCTAAATGCATGTTGACGTCATAAATAGAGAGTTACACGGGCTAAGGGCACAGGCGTGTCCAACGCCACACGAGCGTGTGTGACCACACGGCCCCACCCACACGGGGTGTAACTCTCCAAGGCAAGAAAATTTATTAAGTTTCCCAAAGTCTATCAAATGTTTTCAGTTTTGTCCCAAACCACCCCGACGTATGTTTTAGGCCTCGAAGGCCTGTATAAGGGACAGTATGTATATGTTTGGAAAGTTTTAATTTGGGGCAAAATTTGGTGAACCGGATTTGTATGTCGTGAAAGTTTTAACCCGGTAACGCCTCGAACCCTGTCCCGACGCTGGATACGAGTGAGGGATGTTACATGCTCGATAGGGGAATCGATATAAATACTAAGAAAATAAAAGAAATATTAGACATGAACCCCTAGGACCACCAAGGAAATCAAGAGTCTAACGAACAAAGTGCTAGCATTTAATAGGTTTGTATCCAAGATGTTAGATAGATGTCTACTATTCTTTAAGAACTTGCGATCACATTATTTAGTGGAATAAAAACTATCAAAAATATTTTGAGCAAGTGAAAGCATACCTTAGCTCATAACCATTATTAGCTTCACCTACACCAAGAGATTAGCAGCAAGTATACCTCGTAGCTTCATATGAGATAATTGCAACCCTGAGTGTAGTTTTTTCGTTTGTAAACTTCTATTTTTTTCAATTCGATTGGTTTATAAAATAAATTCATTTATTAAAATTAATATATTTTGTATTATTTTCTTTAAACAGTTTTTGCATTCAAAGCAAAATGAAAGCAAATGTTGCTTACTAATTGTCTAATGTTTAACTAAGACTAAGTGGTATTACGTGGTCGAATTGTAATATAGAAAGACAACTTGTATTAGTAGATGAACCTAAACATGTCCTTAGTCTAATTGGAAATCAACAAACTAATTGAAGGACTAATATGTTGTCTATCAAATCCAATTGGAGAAATGTTTTGCCTTGGGCATCAAAGCGGATGACTCACAGAATATAAAGACATAGATGTGACTGACTAGACTAATAGTACATCACACAAGACCTAAGCAGACATAGATCTTGAATTTGTTTACGGATTTATTCACTTGTGAAGTTCATAGTGTGGCATACCTAAATCCTGAGTGGATGAAAGACTATGTATGTGTGACTTGTACACTTTGATGTAAGTAAAAGTCTAAGTTCAAATATATAAGGAATCAAAAGTTGGTGTGTTGGGTGTGCGCCTTCTGTAGTATGTAGCATGATTCACAATAGTATAATTCATAGCCTAAGACATAGGTAAATGATATCCTTTCATTGACATTACATGGTTGATGAAAAGTAAACGTGGTCACGAGTTGTTTGTCTTTATGATGAATGACTTGATCACTATTTGATAGAGATTGACTTTTCATGAAAGAAGATGTAATGGTTAGTATGAGATAAAATAGGATCATATTGGGAGAGCGGATTTTATCCCAAAGAGATCAATGATACCCTATGAGGGTAACACACTTATGAAAAGGACATTGGACGAGTACTTAGTAGTTGCTTTCATAATGGTATGTTGTTAGGGAGAGCTCAGTCACGACACTATAATTGAATGACTTCATGAAAGAATGAGTTTATAATTAATAAGTCAAAAGTCAAAAGCTAATTATAAATCATTTGAGCCCTAATTGGTCCCTCCGTTAGCTCGTTGAAACCATAAATGAATTGCGTGTTTGAATCAAAATGAACAGAATGAATAAAAATAGAGAAACTTAAAACATTCAAAAATGATTATGGTTTTCTCCAACATAGAGAAATAGAATCATTTGGAAATGAATGTGGTTTTCTCAAAATGAAAATGAGAAATGATTTATTTGGAAATGTACATGGATTACTAAAAAATGATTTGGAAGAATGAGTTTATGTTTTTTAGTTGTTTTAAAGCACAAAAATGAAAATAAACATTTAGTCATAGTGAACAGGTTGAGTGATGAAATATTAAACATATTTTCTTGAAATTTTATCAGGGGTAAAATCAACATAATTTTACTAGGGGAAAATCGTCATACTTTTATCGAGGGTAAAATTGGGATAAGAAATTATTTAATATAAATATATGGAAGTTTATTTTTGGAAATAGAAAAACATAATCAGGTTGGATCAAATTACAAAGTACTGTGTCAAAAATTCTGGGAAGTACTCGTAATTGGACCCAATATGAGAAACGCCCAAAATCCCCTCATGTAACATGAAGTGGGCAACAACCCTAGTAAGAATACTAGGGTGAGTCGTCCACCATACTTCCACTCTAAGTAGGAAGATGTTTCTCTATTTGAAATAAACTACTAGAACTCAACAAAGGTTCTACTTTTTATTCCTATAAATAGATGGCACCGGTAGAGCTATTAACATAACTTTGAGAAATTTTTACTATGTTGAAAAATGGAAAGAATTTATCCTCAACTATAAAATACATTTTTCTAAAATAAAATTTCTTTTGGTTTCTATTAAAGAATAGAAAATTTCTGTTTTCACCCCAAAAAGAAAAGGAAACTTTTTCTAGTTTTGTATTTTGATTCGAGCCCACACTCGAAGCATTTCATGGTACGAGAATAACAGACAAGATCGTTTGGTTGAAAGCCAAAAAACATCAAGGATCCGCTTATTTGAAAACACAAGTATGATTTCAATCTAAGGTTTATTGCTATAAATATCACAAACCGAGTCGGTTTTCAAAATTTTAATTTTTCATTGTACAAGAAAATCATTTTCAAACTGTATTTTTTTCCAACATCCATGTAATAAAAAGTAGGTCATTAAACTTCTCTATACTAAGTTAGTAAAGTCTTGCAAAATGGCAAGTTCAACTATGCTAGAATAAAAAAGATAGTGATTGGCCTAGTTGTAGCTACAAGAAAATTAAGGTAGTATTTTCATACTCATCCTATTTTAGTACTATTCAACCAACCTCTTAAAGAACTGCTATAAAAGGCTAGTTTCTTAGGAAATTTGATAAAATAGAGTGTGAAACTCAACATGTTTGGCTTATAATTCTTGTTAAGAAAGCAGTGAAAGCTCAGATGTTAGCAGACTTTGTAGCAGAGTGTTCCTTCACACATACTGCAACAAAGGGAACTAGCGCAGATGGTTGAGGCTAGCTCAAGTTTGAGTGACCCTAAAGAAAAGGAATTATCATACTCTGCGAATTTGGTGAACCCATCGTCTAAACTCAATTGAACATTTTTTTTTCCGATTCAGCTAGCAAAGATGGTTTTAACAAAGGAATCTTGCTAACCGACCTTCAGAACAATAAGTGGCAATACAATTTATCTTTTACGTTCAAAGCTTCTAATAATGTAGTAAAGTACAAAGCTTTTATAGCATGCCTTAAATAAGCACATCAAGTTGGGGCAAAAATTTTGCATGTATTCACAAACTTTCAACTCATGGCTAAATAAATCTTGGATGAATACGAGGTTATAGATGAGACTTTGTCCAAGTATCACAAGCTTGCCATGAACTTGTAGAAAAATTTTGAAGAAATAAAATTGAAGTAAATTCCCAAAATTAGTAACACAGGGAGATACTCTTTCAAGGTTCACCTTATCCAATGAAATCCAATGGTAGGCCAAATCCTACTCGAGCATAACACAACCTAGTTACGCAAATCAGGTACTGATATACATAGATGATAGTCCTACATGGATGACGCCAATAATGAAATTATTGGAAGATGGAAAGCTACCACATGACAAAACATAATAAATCAAGCTAAAAATAATGCAACGAGGTATATCTTGATTGAATGTGTGTTATACATGAAATGTTTCTTATAGCTACTCCTTAATGTCTTGGCCCTAACAAGGCTAACTATGTATTAAGAGATACATGAGGGAATTTGATAACACCATATAGGAGGAAGAGCCCTAACAAAAAAGGATTCTACTGCCCTTCTATTAATAGAGATGCATTGGAGCTTGTCCTAAAGTGTAAATCTTGTTAAAAATTTGCTCCAATACCTCATCAGTTAGTGGAACCTCTTCAATTGATCAAATAGTTTTTGAGAATTTGCAACTTGGAGAATAGTTATAATTGATCCATTTTCCAATGGCAACAACTCAAAAAAAGTTCATAGTGATGGCTATTGAGTACTTAACCAAATGGATGCAAGTAAAAGCATTGGCCACTATCATCAAGAATTAGATGGGAAACTTTATTTGGAAGACAAGAATCTATAGATATGGTTTCCCTCACCTCCTAATCATATATAACGACACCCAATTCCAAGGAATGTTCAAGGATTTTTGTAAGAACTTCAAAATCTTTTTATCTAAAAGGTTAGTCAAAACCCCCAAACAATGGCTAGGTAGAGACAACCAACAAAAAGATCTTTAATGTTGGAAAAATCTGGTTAAGAAAAAAGTTATTTCGTTACAACAGAAGTTCAAGTTTTTTTTTTTCTTAAATTGAGTTGTTGTTGTAACAACCCATTTTCAGTGAGATCTGAACAGTGGTTTTGGGACCACAAAATCCGAAACAAAAAATTAACATTTTATTTTATTTTATTTTATTTTATTTTATGGTTGGTATCAGGATAGGAAGGTCACATGAAAATTTCGATGTGAAAATTTTATCGATTGTGTGGTTAATTAGGTAAAGGACTAAATTGCATAAAATGCAAAAGTTTTGCTCTAGTAGCTATAAGTATCAAATAGCTATGGAATTCAAAACTTAAGGTCCTTAAATGGTAATTAGACCATTAAAGGATAGTTAGTATATATTTTAATGACTCATCCATGGAAAAATTAGAAATAGCTAGGGACTAAATTGAAAATTACTAAAATTAAAAGACGACAAATAATTAAAAAGAATTATCATCTTTTCTATTCATTTTCATCCCCAAAATTTCTATGGAAACCCTAGGAGAGAGGATGAAAACTTTTCAAGCTCAATAAGGTATGAAATCAAGTCCCGTTTTTAATGATTTTTATATTTTTGGAATTGGGATAGTCTAATCTCTCTATTTAAGGGATTAATTTGAAAAGTTATCAAGGTATAGAATTTGGGTCATGGATGAATAAGCTGAAAATTAAAAATTTATGGTAGAAAATGAAAGTTTGTTCATAGATAAACAACTTTTACAAAGCAATTTTTAATAAAAACTTGATTTAGGGACTAAAATGAAAAAGTGGTAAAATCCATGAAAAATGCTAGAATTTGTGGAATGTATGTGCTGTAAAAATTCTTATTAAATTTTAGTTAGGCTTGGAAAGAGGGTTAAATTTCATGAATTTTATTTTCCGAGCCGAGGGACGAAATCGAAATTTTTGAAAAGAATAGGGGCAAAATGATAATTATTCCTAGGACGTAATAGAACGAAAATGTGATTGAAATGTGATAGATTAATAGTTAAATTTATCCATATAGATTCAAAAAGACCAACCGCGGAACTAGATCGAGGAAAGTAAAAGGTTTTGGATTAGTAGAAACTCAAAAACGAACCATTTTCAAGGTAAGTTCGTGTAACTTAAAAATGTATGTTAATATGCTTGATTTGAATTGTAAGATGGTGTTGATATGTATGAGATGATATATACATAATGATATAGTTTTAAGTTATGTAGTAAGGATAAATTATCGTGTTCCGGTTGGATGTTGAATTTCGATGGGTTAGGTATAATAATGCATATGTTGCAAATAGAATTTAGCCCGGATGGGTAATTCTAATGTAAGCCCTCTTGAGTTAGGTGATAAATTGGATTTAGCCCGGACGGGTAATCCACATTAAGCTCTTTGGAGCAAATGTTATTGATAAGATTTAGCCTGGACTAGTAATCCTACTGTAAAATGCACGACTCAAGAGTGTGTCTTCTTATTATGTACCCTAATGGGTACTTTCACACATGTGTATATTACACGAACATCCATCGAGATTGCAATAGTTCAACGAAAAAGGAATCCTAAAACATGGAAAGGTGAAAATTTATGGAACTTGTAATATGATGAGCTCATCTATGTTTTACCTAATATTCTCATGAAATTATGTGACTAACTTGTTTGAATAAGTGATTGTGTATTTAGGTAACTTACCCAAAATTGATGAAATGTGTAATATGTAAGCTTTTTTTAAATAAATGTGATCGGTAAGTTTATATTTCCGTTATATGAACTTACTAAGCATAAAATGCTTACTCCTTTTAATTTTCCCTGTTTTATAGTGCTCAAAGCTCACAAAGGTTGAAAGTCGGTTGGAGCAATCATCACACTATCTGATATCTCATTTTGGTATATATAGAAATCTCATTTTGATATAATGGCATGTATAAGCTTAATTGGTCGTTGTGGCTTGATAATGATGTTTGTAACCTAGCCATTGGAATGGCTAGAAATGGTTATTTTGATATACTTGTAATGTCATGCTATGCTGTCTTCACATATATTAAGTAGTTGTTTAAGTGTGTCTAACAAATAGTTTAGTCCATGGTAAAATTATAAACATGTATGCATGTGGTGGAATGTATTGTATCTGATGAAATTTGCTCGAGATGGATGTTTAAAATGGTTGTATTGTATTTGGTATGTTTTAGTGCAGGAAAATGGTAAATTTGGGTGACAAATGAGGCTAGGAAATGGCTTAATTTTTTTCCACACGGGTAGGCACACGGGCGTGTGTCTAGGCCGTGTGTGACACACGACCTGTCCCATGGGCGTGTGGTCCGGTCATGTGCCCCCTGCATCTTAAAAATGCAAAACAGAATGCTCAAAAATGGGCACACGGGCAGAGACAAGGGCGTGTGTCTCAGCCATATGGTTGACACGGCCTTGGACACAGGCATGTTACACGGCCGTGTGAAACCTGCACCTAATTCGAATTAAATTAATTAACCACATGACCTAGCACACGGGCGTGTGACTTGTCCCTCTGATTTCAATTTGTTCATGAGTTACAAGTCAGAGAGTTACACGGGTTAGGGACACGGGCGTGTGTAGTACACAGCCTGACCACACGGTCGTGTGAGCCCTGTACCTAGGAAAATTTTTAAAAAGTCACGAAAAATTCTTAAAGTTTTTTATTGAGTCCCAATTTGATTCTAATACTCGTATGGGGCCTCGAGGGCCCAATCAAGGGACGTTAGGAATGACCTCGGTAATTGAATAGTAATTTTTCTATGATAATTGTAAATGATTTTGAATGTTTCGGTAATGTCTTGAAACCCTGTTTCGGCTACGGATACGGGTTAGAGGTGTTATAGTTGTGATATTTATAGCAATAAACCTAAAGCAAAATTATAATTGTGCTTTGTGTAAGGCAGACTCAAGTCGATTGTAACTTTCAATCGAATAACCTTCTTCAATATTCTCAAATCACGAATTGTGTCGAGTGTAGGCTCGAGTAACATGAACCAAGTTACAGAAATAAAAAAGTGATTTAATTTCTTTTAGTAGGAAACTAACTTCCTTCTATAAATCGATAAATATTCAATATTCCCAGAAAATAGAATTTATTCTTTGTAAATAATTTACCACTACTTTATGGCACAATAATTACGTATGGAAGATGTGTTAATAGCTTGCTTTCTATTTATAGAGAAAAGTATAAGAGCTCTAGCTGAATAAGTCTTGAATAAATAATATTATTTTAATAGAAATATACTCTCACTCTAATTATAGTAGAGAAGGGTGACGACAGACCCCTAGTTATATTAGGGTTTGTCGCCCCTCATGTGTTACTTAAGGCCTAATTGGGTCCAATTGTATGTGTTTCTTGGAATTTTGATCCAACACTAATAATTTTATGCAACCCAATGTCTATTTTATATTATCCAAAAGAAATATTATTTAATCAAGTAATTTAATTAACTAGATAAATTTTTTAACTAAATAATTTTCTCAACTCAATTTTAATCTCGTTAAAGTCATAACAATTTTACCGTAATAAAATTTATGAGGAAATGTATTTAATTTTCTTATTCAATAAATTCATAATGACTAATTACTTTAATTCCATCTTTGAACTTCAATTATTTAATTACAAATAATTAAATAATAATTCAAAGAACCTTAAATTAATTTTCAAATTATTCTTGTACTTAGCAAGAAAACGCATTCGCTACAAATAATGATACATGTGATTTATTTCTCTTACTTCATCGTTTCCATTCATTTCTATTCATTAGTTCTACATGTAATTCATTTCTGGTTATCTCGAGCTAGCGGAGGGACTGATTAGGGCTCAAATAATTTATAATTAAGTTTCGGCTTTTCACCTATTAACTATAATATTATTTAGTTACAAAGTCATTCGACTAAAGCATCGTGACTAAGCTCTCTCTTATTAGATATTATTACGAAAGCTACTTCATAAGTACTAGTCCAATGACCTTATCATAAGTGTGTTACCCTCATAGGATATCCTTAATTGCTTTGGGATAAGTTAGTTCTCCTAATATAATTCTATTTTATCTTATAATAACCATTACATCTTCCTTCATGAAAAATCAATTACAATTAAATAGTAACTAAATCATTTATCACAAAGACAAAAGACCTGTGTTCACGTCTACTTTTCATTTATCATGGAATGCCAATGAAAGGATATCATTTACCCTTCATTGGGCTATGAATTCTACTATTGTAGAATGATGCTACATACTGCAGAAGTCGTATACCCAATGTACCAGCTTTCGGTTCCTTATCAATTTGAACTCAAGTATTCATTCATATTAAAGTATATGAGTCATGCATACATATTTCATAATCCACTCAGGATTAAGGTATATCACACTATGAAGGTTATAATAGATAGTTAAGGGTCATGGAAGGATGTAATTAAAATCGGATTGTAAAACCATGCTTAAATTTCAAAGATATTACGGTTTTAGAGACTAAATTAAATAAATGCAACACTTTAGGGGAACCCAAAAATGAAATTGAATTTATATATATTTATAATAGGCTATTAAAAGATGTTTGGAATTGATAAATTAAAATTAATTATTATAGATCAGGAATTGAATCAATAAGAGAATAATCGAAGAAAAGGCAAAATTATAGATTAATCCTTGATATCTTATTTGATTATCGTTTTTCCAGGTAAGTTCATATGGAATTTGCTATGTTATTTTATATTATGCTTAGATTGTATGGTTATATTTATTAATTTATATACGTGTGTAATTTTGGTGACTTTGATATCTAAAGGACTAAATCGTGATGTATGAATCACATAGAAATTATGAATTAATACGAGGTATCAAATGGTAAAGAGATATCTTTATGAATGACATGATATGTATAAATTGTTATAGAGATTGAATTGATACGGAAATGGTAAAAAAATATTTGACATTGATAAATTATAAAGAAATGTTTTTATAGGATTAAAGTGGTACCCATGTGAACATAGTAAAGAACAGGATACAGATGGCAAGCTCATAGCATTAGTTGCGCGCTTGTACGGGTTTGAATTTTGGTGCCTCTGCCTGCACTTCGGTGTCTCTAGTATGGTGTAGTTATCTATGTATTCGATTTCAATTTGCTTTAGTTATTGTCTCAAAAATATTCAATTGATGTGTAAGTATACACAATCATTGACAAGTAATAAAGTGGTAAGTAAGAGTTATCATCTCCACAGAGACTATTTAAGAAAATCAAGAATTGAAATTTTAATACTTAACAAATTGGTTGGTGATCAGATAAATTAAACTGTAAAGAATTTCTATTTACACTAAAACTAACCTAAGTATGCTTAAGATTAAAATAAACACGAAAAAAATAAGCATGTAAGTTTTTAAGAGTTAATCACAATAGCATGCATGTGTTAGAATAATTTTCCTTCCTAAATTAGAATTATTTAAATGATTTTAAGAGATGTTACAAAAATTTCATGGCAAGTTGATAATTTACTAACCTTATTTAATTAATATGTTTAATAAACTTACAATTACATGAGCAAACATTAAACAAAGGTTATGTAAGGTAATAATATTTTTTGTATTATTACTAATTTAATCCATAAATGATTAAACATACACCATACAAGTACTTTGTCAATTAATTAAAATCTTGATCAGATTAATTAATTAATTCAATTGTTTCCTTCCATTCATAATGCATGAGAAACATATTCATAATTTTACTTGTATGAATAAACAGATCAAATGCACAAAACATCTTTAACAAAGTTAAATAATTTAAGCTACGTAATTGAAATCATTCTAACACCAACAAAATTAAGCAATCATGATGATATTAAAAGTAAAAAACTTAATTGCAATCATGTTTCTTGAATTGAAAAAAAATAAAAGATTGAAGGGAAAAAGAATTGCTAAGCCGTTTCTGGTGGTTCTCCGAGGCACAGTTCACTTGCACCTCATTCGTTCTTCTCTTCTTATCATGACTACCAAGATTAAAAGCTCATAATATTTTCGAATGGGGTTACTCTTAACACCTTCCAAACACTCTTTTAAGAGGGAATTGAAGAATAGAAAATGGAAAGTGAAAGAAGAGAGAAAAGGGAGAAGAGATGGTGAGTGGGGGATGAATGAAATGAGTGAATGGAAAGGGATATTTATACTTGAGGAGGCTAGCTATTTTTAGCAAACATGAGGCTTGAAATTCTCTCTCCTTATGGTCCGCCCCTTATGTTAAGGAATAAGGGTGGATGGCTTTGTTATTTTCAGCTAGCCTCATGCTTGATTCATGGGAATGTACCTTGAAATAGGGAAAGGAGTTGAACGGTCACAGGGGAAATATTTGTGGCTAATTTTTAAAATTTTACCAAGTCTTGGGTGTGTAAGTTAAATACTTTTATGGATGGTTGGACTCCTCATGGCTAAATTGTTCTCTTTCATCCCTTAGTGAACAGTTTGGGCTTCATATTTGGCAACAAGCTTGTTCACTTAAGTGACCCAATTGAGAGCTAGGTTAAAATGAAATAGAGAATCCAAAAAAATAATTTAGGGTGTCCCATGCTTATCAGCTATCAAACCACATTTGCATAGCCTCTACTGTAGGAATCCTACAACATCAAGCATCAATAGATGAGCTTCGAAACTAACTTTTCTTCTTTTGCACCAAACTACATCATATTGGAAAAAATATGTAAAATTATGATGTAAATAAATAAGATTAAAAATTTTAATTTAATTTTGTCCCACTTTACAAATTTATAATAAAACTAAAAAATTTGCTATCAAAATACTCAAAAATTACATGAATTATTAGTCAGAAGGTGTTGTAAATGTTTATATAACTTCGAGTCATCAGTTCTCTGGGAAAAAGTCAGAAATGGAAATGGTGCTAGAGGAAAACAAAATGGTCATAATGAATATGTAAATGAATGAAATTATATATATTACAAGTCAAATATGGTTTAATTGGTATATGTTATGTGATGGAATGTTATATTACTATATGAATGTGTTATAAGTTTATGACATGTATTCGAACTAACCTATTTGATGAGTGTACATGAAAGTACAAGATGCCAAAGGATTGCTATAATTGTACCAATGTATTTCAATTACTAAATTATTGTGATGTCAAGGTAACTTAAGTAAATTTTCCTATGAACTTACTAAGCATGTGAAATTCTTACTATGTTGTTTCCTTATTCTATAGCTTGTTTGTTTGCGGAACTTATCGATCAAATAACCTCAGAGCTCAAACTATCCCTCTATCGACTAGGTAGACTTTTACTCGTTTTAACTCTATATTGTGGCATGTACTTAGATGTTGATTTGTATGTGTATTTACCTTGAACTTAGGTATCGATATTTTGGCATATAGTATCAATACTTGACCATATGAACAGTTTTCAAACAAACAGGATGCCAAAATGGTATCGATTTTTATTTGAGTATCGATTCTTTTTCATAAAATTTTGGTACCATAAAATAATTATCAATGCCCTTATTTTGCAAAGAAAACATAATTGAATTTTGGTATTGATTTTCAAAAAGGTATCGATACCAACTACGGGTTTTCGTTATTAATTTTAAAATTTTAAAATTTTTTAAATCTATCATATTATATGCTTGGATTTTATGATTAGGTACTTATAGAGTTTAAATTTTTAATATGTTTTATTATATAGGATCTCAATTATAAATAATTTACTTTTTGTTTAGTAAAGTAGTTATCGATTGTTGAATTTTGTCGTAGCATCTTTTTACTCAAGTCTGGCGATCGGACTAGGTAAAGGGTGTTCTTGTAGAAAAAAGATGCAAAGGTAGCTGAAATCCTACCTCAAGGATGTACAAAAGAAGAATGAAGCTAGGACCCCCATCAAGATTGTAAGGTAGGTCATTGAAACGGTATATACCTCGAGGACAGATAAACTCAAACTTATAGTTTAGAAAGTGCAAACCACTGCGTCGTGATAACCTCTCCAACTCCATATTGTGGTCCAAACTTTTCTTGAACCATCTCTTCACCCTTATAAAATTTTGAATTCAAAACATTGATGTGAAAATAAAGTGAAAGAAAACCATAAAAATGGAAAATAGAGCAAGAAAGCTATTAAAGTACGGAAACCCAATTCCAACAACCTCTTTTAATAAAGGCTAAGGAGCTAAACTTGCTCCGGAAGATTTGTGAGCATTTTGTAATGCCTTAGCATGTGGTAACGCTCTCCCAAATATGCCACTCCTCATACTAATAAAAGTGACACATTTCCCACCACTTAATAATAGTCATTTCTCCCACTCCTTAAATTGGCATTTATTTCAAATTTTTCAAATATTTGTGAACTTTAGAGCTCTTAAAATGTTCTCCAATTTTATCTAAGTCTAGATATCCATACTTCTCGTGAAAGATACACCTCATACCAGTAGCTACTTCGTATCATTACAAGTTACCTCACTACGTCCAAAGAAATCCTTACGATCTCAGCTAACAACTCGTAAAAGTTTAATATCTCAGGGAAGGTCACTATATGACCTTCCTTTTAACTAGGGGGAATTATTATACCTACATCTCACAAGCCCTCCTCGTGAGCCCATAACCCCGCAAGTCAACACCTTTGACTAAGAAGGCACTTTGTGAGCACAAGACCTCACAAGCCTAAATTGATAGGACCGCATGCCTAACACGGACAAAATATTTTCCATTCATATATATTTGTTCCCTAGACATGAGAGCCCATACTATAATGACAAAACATCAGTAGCTCGACTACATTCTAGTGAGTTTGAAACTAATACATGGATGACATGTGGCTCTTGGGGAACTATCAGAAACAATCCTTTGAAGGGCTTAACATTGGAAAAAGGCCAAAACATTCATTTCTCTAGCACATTCTACTCTCCCCTCTCTTCACCAACCCTTTTTGGGCATCCACATCTTGATTGTCTTAACCTTCTTACGCCTCTCCACCCATTGGTTGAATCATCAAAAATCACCATCTTTTAGTATTTTGTAACCATGTTGGACTCTAATAAATCTCGATTAAAATTAGGTCGAACTTTTAAATGGGAGGCAAAACTTTCTCGATCCTGTTTTCTCCATCTACAAGACTTGAACTTAAAATCTTACTCAAGGGACATTGAATTTCTTATTACTTTTCTCAACAAATGGTGATTATATCAATTATTTTTTTTATACTTTTTTGACTTTATGTTGTCGTGCAAGAATCTGAAAAATGAAGTGAATATGTAATCAAATTGACAATTTAGTAACTAAATTTTATATTATTTTATATTATTTATTTGCTAATGTTTGCATTTTTTCCATATTTAGATAATTTTTTTAAAAAAATGAATAAAAGCAAACATACAAATATATAAACTTATCTACTACAGATAACCTATAAAAGTAATGTAATATCTCGAATTAGGGCCTAATCGGAATAGTGGTTTCGTGACCACAAATCTGAGATAGAAATAATCATTTTATAATTATTTTTGAGGTTTATGATATGATTGAATGATTGTGTGAAAATTTCGTGACGAAATTCTATGCATAAAGTGCTTAAGTTGAAATTAGGGACTAAATCGAATAATTTGCAAAACTTGCATTCTAGAAGTTTTTAGTATGAAATTACTTTGGAATATTAATGAGGAGGTCTTAAATAGCAATTTGTCCAATTTCTAAATTTTTGGACAAAAATGGGCTTGTACATGAAAATTTTCAAAGAAAGGTATTAAGGGTATTTTGGTTATTTGGTAATTAAAAGATTAAAAAAAGGAAAAAGATGGAAAAATATGTCCATCTTCTTCATTAGGACGAAAATTAAAGGGTTCTCCATAGCTAGGGTTTGTTTCAAGCTTCCAAGCTCCATAGTAAGTGATTCCATGCCCTATTTTTAATGTTCTTTACATTTTTGGAGTCCCGGTAACTTGATTTAGCTTATGCTAGCAATAATTTAAACTAGGGTTCATATTTGGAAAAATACCCGTAGGTGAAATTTGTGTATTTTGGTGTTTTATGATAGAATATGAGGTTTTAAATTATGCTAGGCAACTTGTGCTACTCGGTTTTAAGTGAAAACGAGTAAAAGGGCTTAATCGGTAAAAATACATAATATTCGTAAGTACATGTTAGAGTGTGAATTTGATGTTGCCATAGAAGGGTAAAATGATCATCATGTCATAAAACATAAGAAAATGTGATGAAGTTTAATTCCCGAGCCTAGGGGCAAAAGTGTAATTTTGCAAAAGTTTAGGGGCAAAATGGTAATTTTTCCAAAGTTCATATTTGGGGCTGTTTTGATGAATTTATGTATTAAATAAGATTAATTTGGCATTATAGATCAAGAGAAACGAGATTCAAGTCGTGATCGAAGGAAAAACAAAGTTTACGAGGAATAGGCTTGATTGCTAATATTTTGTATCGAGGTAAGTTCATGTGTAAATGTAGTAACATAATTGTCATTTTAAGTAATTTAATGTTATTTATGTGATATGATGATTAATATCATGAAATATTATGCTTTATGGTTATTATTGAATAATATGTAAATTATGAATTGCTACCGAATATCGGTTTCGATGTTCCGTGGAAGACGTCAAAGATGTGTAATCGAGGAAAAAGCCCGTTTGAACCTTGGGAATAGATTAGAATACAAGTGACATGTCACTAGGATGGTTGGGCATCCGAACTCGTTGAGTTGAGTCCGAGTTCACTTATGGATGCAAATGTCTGAACTCGTTGAGTTGAGTCCGAGTTCGTGAGATGTAACTAGGCATCCGAGCTTGTTGAGTTGAGTCCGAGTTCACTTATGGATGCGAACGCCCGAGCTCATTGAGTTGAGTCCGAGTTCGCTTATGGGCGGGTTACATGGTAGCTTGGCTACATATATGGCACTTATGTACAAGCTTTCCGTGTATTCGAATTATATTCTGATGTGTTCAACGGGTGAATCTTAAGAGAATAAGGAGAATGCCTAAAACAAAAGTGACATGTTGGTAAGTGTGGTAAATGAGAAAATTTGACAGGTATGTGCTTAAATCTTCGGGTTGAGAACTTGGTATGATGAAATCGTAGCATGATATTAAATGCAAATGTAACATGAATGTCTTGGTGTTGTTTATGCAAATGATGTTTTTATGTGGAATTGCATAATTATGTTACTTACTATTTGCATGTGAACTTACTAAGCATTTATGATTACTCCTTCCTTTTCCTTCATTGTAGTTTTGACAAACTGGCTTGAGAAAAGGGATAGGTCGAAGACTCGTTCACACTATCCGAAGGCCTAAATTGGTAAAATGGCTTGTGTATCTTGAATGTGGCATGTATGGCAAAATACTCACTTTGTGTAAATGATCTTATGATATGATTATGCTTTGGCAAGAAAAGAGTTTGTGAATGATTAGCCATTGGAATGGTCAATCTAAATCATATTTGATACCATGTATGTTTAAAATGCTATTTAGTTCATGAAAATTTATAGTAAAGTAAAATTTGCTATATAACAGAATATTGTTGCAGCAATGACGTGAATTTGAAAAATTACTAAAAATAGTAGAAATGGACTTAAATGATGAATAAGTTATAGAATAGAAGCTTAATGAGTCTATTTTCATATGGATGGAACAAAACAGGATATTCTATGAGATGTTTAATTTTTTGTGAAACAGGGCCAGAGCAATTTCTGGATCCCTTATAATGTCTTTGGAAATTCACCCTAAATTGTATAAAAATAATTAGAAGTCATTATTTATATGTACAGATTCCTTATATAGTCTAGTTTTAAGAGAAACAAACAGCATAGTCATTGAAACTCTGTACAGGGAGATATCTGATTCGTAATACACAGAGGTCAAAGCAGTCGTACCCTGAAATAGGGGAGAATTTAACTAATAAACTATACTAATTTGCCCTACCAAAAATTCTAGTAAAAAATTAGTAAATATATATATGAGTCTAGTTTCAGGGAAAATTTACGGAATTGGATTTTGAGTTTCGGAACTCGAGATATGAATTTTTAAGCGACTATGACGCAGTTAGCCAGCTTGTCTGGAAATTTTAAAAAATAAATTATTTAAGCTGTTTAATTGATGAAATTAAGTTTAGTAACACCTCGTGCTCAACTCCGGCGACGGTCTCGGGTACGGGGCGCTACAAGTAACATATTTTAATCCCATTTTTAATGCGTTTTTGGATGATTAATTATGCAAATTAGTAAATTTGATACTCTTAATCCTTTAAATTCATGTTTCTATACTTAGGAGAGCATTTAGGAGTGAAATGAGCGAAAAACGAGCCAAAATTAGACAAAAAGAGTTGTTTTCAAGATCCACACGGGCTGGACATACGCCCGTGTGCTAGCCTGTGCCTATTTAGCACCTTACTTCCCAAATACGCAAAAAAAAAAAAAAAACTCAATTTTTAGGGTCTCTGAACATTCTAAAGTCTATAAATACCCATTAGAAGAAGACATAATGGGGCAATCAAAGAAGATCAAAGAAAACACTTGAAGAATACCATCGGAATCAACTCGGAAGCGGATCTCCATCTCTCCTTTTAATTTCTTTCAAAATTTTATTGAGTTTCTTTATGTCTTGTGGTTATTCTGACTTTGAAATGTTTTCATTTAGGATTATGAACTAATTCCCTAGATACCTAGAGAGGATAAAACCTATGATGAATCCTTTTATTTAATTTCTGATTTACATGATAAATACTTGATTATTGTTCTCAATTATGTATGCTTATTTCTTGTTTTAATATTTCTGAGATATTAATTCATGTTTAATGTGTTTATTTCAGTGGAGCAAAAGTCCTTGTTTAAGAGTAGATCTAGCATAATTGAGTGGAGTTGCATGCAATCCTAAAAATAGGACGACATAAATCTACCAGATTAGAGTCAAATCTAATAAGGGAATTCACAGGTCGAGTTAATGCGACAATAGGGGTTTAATTAGATAGAGATTTCAATTAATCAACCTAGAGTCAGTTGTTCTTTCTCTCAAAAGAGATATTAACATAATTTAGGGATTTCTATGGTTCAAGACACAAGTGAATAAATCATTTAATTCAGATTCATAATAACAAGTGAAGTCTAGGTGGATTCTTTCCTGGGTATTGTCTATCTCATTGCTTAATATTCAATTATTTCCTTGATTCTATAACAGCCCGATTTTGGGCTTAGTTTAAACAGTGGTTTCAGGACCATGAATCCGATGTAGAAAAAAAAATTATTACATTTTCATGGTCTACAGTTTTACGGAATGATTTTGTGAAAATTTCGTTCAAAAATTTTGATGTTTGAGCACTCAATTTAGCAAAAAGGACTAAATTGTAAAAAGTGCAAAAGTTTAGTTCTACATGCTAGAGGTGTCTAATTGTTATGAAATTTTAAATTGAAGGTCCTTAGATGGTAATTAGACCATTTTACTTTGAATTGGACAAAAATAGACATGAGGTAAGAGAATTTTAGTGTTTTAAAAAAGGGCATTTTGGTCATTTGGTAATTAAATGAATTAAAAACCAAAAATCAAACCAAAATTTAGTCCATCTTCTTCATGCTTGGCCGAAATTTTCAAGGGAGACATAGCTAGG
This sequence comes from Gossypium longicalyx, assembly GCA_025698465.1. Lineage (NCBI taxonomy): Eukaryota > Viridiplantae > Streptophyta > Magnoliopsida > Malvales > Malvaceae > Gossypium > Gossypium longicalyx. The sequence goes on from CM046997.1 coordinate 92,706,139, forward strand.
GTTTTTCTACTTTTCAAGCTCGATTGCAAGTCCGTTCTAGCCCCGTTTTTAATGATTTTTATGTTTTTGAAATCTTTGTAACCTAATCTATCTATTTCTACCATTAATTTGAGAGATGATTAAAGTCTAAGGTTTAAACCATGTTATATATTTGTGTATTTTGATGTCTAATGGTAGATTATGCAAGTTTAATGTTAGATAAACAACTTTTGCTAGGTGATTTTTGATGAAAATGTCAAAAGGACCTATTTGTAAAAAGATTTCAAAATGTGTATAAAAGTTTGATTAAATGGAAAATGTGAGTTGTTATAAGCATAAAAGAGGTTTGGCTAGGCTTGGGTCTTGATGAAATTGAATAGATTTCATTTTACGAGCTAAGGGACTAAAATGTAAATATGTCAATGTTTAAGGGAAAAAATGTAATTTTTCCATAATGTAAGTTTTGGACTGAATTGAGTAATGTGATTAATAAATGAATTAAATTTTCTATTATAGATCAAGAGAAACGAGGTTCAGACCTAAATCGGGGGAAAAACAAAGTATTTGACGATTAGGTCCATTTCCTACTATTTTTGTACCGAGGTAAGTTCTTATGTAAATAATGTATTGTTATTTATGCTTTAATTACTTTAATATTTTATGAATTATGATTAACCATTGAGCGACAATCTTGAAATCCCGATTGAACCTTAGGAATAGATTGGATACAAATGTCATGACATTAGGGTTACCGAGACTATGTGTAAGACCATATCTGGGATATGGCATCATTATGAGACTTCGTGTAAGACCATATCTGGGATATGGCATCGATATGAGATTTCGTGTAAGACTATAGCTGGGCTATTGGCATCGAAACGAAATCCTATGTAAGACCATATCTGGGATATGGCATTGGTGTGGTACTATGTGTGCGAGATACCCGAGTATCCTTTATTATTCCAAGTGGTTCAACGGGAAATGAAACAAGAATGTCAAAATTGTGAAAGACTATGGTAAGTTGTAAATTAGTACAAGTATGTACATAAAACTCATGCTTAATGAGCTTGACATGTGATGAATCCCTTGGTAAGGTTGTGATTGAGTAAGTTGGATTGTGAGATTTATAATAACATTTATGTTAATTTACTTCAAGTAAATTGTATGTTAAATGTGAGTTTATAATGCTTATTATTTGCATAGGAACTTACTAAGCTTTAAAGCTTACTCCCCTTTTATTTTCCCTTGTCTTATAGTGTCACCAAGTCAGCTCGGGGATCGGAGATTGTCGGAGATCTAGCCACACTATCAACTTATTATTTTAGGTACCAAAGAATTTAGCATTTTGAGTTATGGCATGTATAGGGACTTGGTTATTTTGTAATGTGTCATAATTGTTTTAGCCTAATGTGTTGGCCAATATTGGTTGATAATTCATTTTGTAAATGGTCATATGGTATTGGCTAATATTGGTTTAAGTATATATGCATATGATGATGTTTCTATGGATGTGGAAGTATGCATGATTGAAGTTGATAAGCATATGATGTTGTATATGTGAAAAGGTAACATGTGAATGATGTGTGGATATCTTGATTGTGGCTGAATTGGCTGAATGTATGTACTTGGAATGGTGTTATGTTTTGTTATGTAGGTTTGTGCATAGAAGGGTGACAATATGGCTTGGAAAATAGCCTTATTTTTGTCCACACGGGTAGACACATGGGCATGCGTCTAAGCCGTGTGTGACACATGGCTCGCCCCATGGGCTTTTGTTCCGACCGTGTGTCCCCTGCACCTTAATTGTTGCAAAATAGAATGCTCAGTATTGAGTACACGGGCAGAGACACGGGCGTGTGTCTCAGTCGTATGGATAACACGGCCTCAGGCACGGGCGTGTGCCCTGGGCGCGTGAAGTCTGCACCTATTTTATGAAAAATTATGAAAATTAAATCGACCACACGGCCTAAGCATACAGGCATATGCCTTGGCCGTGTAACTTTAATTTGTTCTTGGATGACAAACAAAGAGTTACACGGGTTAGGGACACAGGCGTGTGTGACCACACGGCCTACCCACACGGGCGTGCGACTCTTAAAACATGAAAAAGTTTTTAAGTGTTGTGAAATTTTTCAAAGTTCTCGGTTTAGTCCCAAACCGCTTCTAATGCATGTTTTGGGCCTCGTAGGCTCGTTTTAGGGACGATGTGAATGTAAATGAAAATTTTTAAATTTGGATGAAATTTTACGTCTCGATTTTGTATGTTTGCTTATGTTTAAGTCCGGTAATGCCTCGTACCCTGTTCTGGAGTCAAATATGGGTAAGGGGTGTTACAGATTCATTCTCTGATGCATTCCTAGTTAGATTAGTTTAGTAAATTTAAATTAAAACACATCACTCTAAATTTTCGGCTAAATAATACAAAAACAGTAATTACTAGTACTTTTAGTCTTTATGGTTACGATTTTCCCTACTCACCATAGCTATACTATTGTTCGATAGGTGCGCTTGCTTTTGTCGTATTTAGTGCTAGTTTAGTGACCATCAACTATCCAAATAACAACTTGATTATTTCTATCTTTTTACCCAAGCTCAACTCAAGTCGAGATGTGACATTTGTTTTATAGAGTTTAATGAAAAATTAAATATATAAATAATTGAAACACTTTTCATATTTTCAACCACTATAAATTATATATCAAATAATTACCAATTAAAAACTATGCTGCTTATATAAGTTATAATTAAATTTAAAGAGAATATCTTCATTGTTAAATAAATCAATCCAAGAAAATTTGCTAAAATTATACCTTTGAATAATTTTACTTAAATCACATAGATTTCTGTAACCTACACTCATTTCAGAACGAAGTGTCGTTCACTTCAAAGAACTGCCGCCGGATTTTTGGCTAATATTGTCCGGTGGCTTTTACCCTTAATAGCTCCACCTTGGACGTGCTGTTGTACCCATCTCTTGGCTGATTACCCTAATATGAACGTTGCTGTTCGTCTCTTTTCTTTTCTTTTTTCGATAATTTCATTGTAAAAGTACAGAAATGAGCCCCTATTTTAGCTTTTTATGACCAACCATAAATCTTGCTTTCTGCAATTTTAACGTTTCTTCGTTTTCTTATTTCTTTAACTTCGATTTCCACTATTAATGTTAAAACTGAATCGCTCAAATTTGGACAACGCACACGATATGTTAGTAAATCCCAAAAAAAAAACATAATAAACATGACGTAACACATTGGAACATGATTAATGATTCATGTATCATGCTTGTTTTTAAGATACATTTAATCACTTATTAAGTTTATATTTTACAAGATTGACATTGAAAAAGACTGAGATACAATACATATTATGGGTTGTAAAAATCATTGGTAATGAGAACTGAAGCCTAAAATGTAACAATCTCAAGCATTAAAACGCTGTGAAAGGTGAAAGGTGAAAGGACCTATTCACCTTAAATCACTATTCAGCATGATGTAGTATCGAGTCTACCTCTGGAAATCCGAAACTTAACTCGACTCGACTGGTTTACTCACTTCTCTTAAGAGATGAATTCCATCGAGGCTCAGATCGGATCCCGGAGATGAATGCTTGCATCCTGCAGGGCCAAGAGTAGTGCTCTTTATTTTATTATACTTTTTGTAGTAATTGCATTGGATCACGAGGTTATGATTTTCAGTAAAAGACTTACTTTATTGGTAATTAATGACAAAGATCATGTGATGCTGCCTCCCCAATGTTTCCCACAGAGTCAAACTAAACTATGAGATCTAAAAGTTCATACAAATCACAAATCACAAAAAATGATTCCCTTCAATGTCCAAGTTGATGGCTATATCAGCCCTAGATTTTGCTGCCACGATTGCTGAAGACAGCAATCGAGAACAATGATGGGAAGCTTATAGGATACAATATGGTAATGTGGAATTGGCAGACCTTCTAATACAAGGTAGACAGAGTTTCTCAATGGTTCATAAGAGTTTGCAATCTAATACAACAATCGTACTATTCATTGATTATTCATACATATGCAGACTCTTCGATTGTTTTGAGATTACAAAGTAAAATTGTGGAGAGATATCTATTTCAAATGAAGTCATAGCTCTTAAGCACATATATCCAATCTGAACTATGAGCTAAATAATTCAAGCAAAGATTTGTGTTCAAAGTTTTTCAAATTGTAGCTTTAGGAGACACAAAGTCGCAAACACTAGGGTATCAACTGAAAAAAGACTAAGATCACTTTTTATTTATCGGGCCCACAACAACGTAGTAACCAATACTAGGACTCCAAAGCACCCAATTGACCCTGTCATTACCGTGGTAAGACGAGATATGGAAAGCTACTTCTCTAGACTATCTATATCAGCCTTAGGTAAAGGCAGCTGCATACCGACTAATCCAGAACCAAAATTCTAACAACAATTATTAAGCCTACAAACAAATTTAGCCGCGTATGAACATGTGCAACCATTCAGAAATACATATAAACACCATCTCAGAATAGATGTATAAGTGTGGTACATCTAGTTCAAGCTGAATTTTTTTTTTCTTTTTGTTTTGATTCTTTTGCTTTTCAGGTTTATTCTGTTAAATATAATATGTCAGACAAAAACCACAAAGGCTTCAGTCAAATACTGACATTTGTAAGTCTATGTTTGGATGCTGGTAAAAGCAGAGAATTTAAGGAGAAATAGATAAATGCTCACTTGGAGAAGTTCATAATTTCTTCATGGAACCTTCAATTTTCTCAGCTGCATCGTACATATTCTTTGCTTTGACTTCATCTAAAAGTAAACGACATGTCCGATAGTTTGGTGTTATATCTTTTCTAATCATCTCTTCAAACAAGTTGTAAGCCCACTCACTTCTACTTGCTCTACAAAGTCCATGAATCAATAGTGAGTAGGCAGAACTATCAAGACTTAGATGATGCTTACTAACCATATCATTCAATAGTTTGCTCAACAGGGTATCTATCTTCCCAGTTTTAAAGCATGACTTCAGCAAGGGGTAATATGTCTGAACTTCAGGCTTGCAAATTTTCAAATTCCCCATGTCCTGAAGAAGAGATAGGGCCTTCTGTTGTTGAGCATGATGACAAAGCATGGCAATCATGCAATTATACGTCGATGTATTGGGGGAAACACCTGTCTTCGGCATCTCTACCTCAAAAACCTTAATAGCATCTTCAACTTGGCCTGCTCGCCCCAGCGCATGGATCAAGCAGTTGTAAAAAAGTGTATCAGGTTTACAGCCGGTAGCTTTCATTCTTGAAGCAATTTGCAAAACTTCCTCAAACCTCTCTGCCTTTGATAGTGAGCACATGACAGTGGTAAAAGTAACAACATTGGGAGGACAACCTTGGACAACCATTTCATCAAGGAGTTCATAAACTTTTTGAAAGTTGTATCGGCAGCAATAGAACTGGATGATAGTTGAGTAGCTAATGACAGAAGGGTGACAACCATGTCCTCTCATCTCTTGAATTGTCCATTGTGCCTCTTCAACTCGATTGATTTTGCACCAACCATGAATGAAAATATTAAATGTGTAAGCATCAGGTGCGATGTGTGACTTAAGCAGCAAGAAAATTTCACGGGCCTCTTCCACATTTCTCTCTTTGCAAAGGGTGTCAAGAAGCAAGTTCATCGACTCTGTATTCTTCTTCAATCCGAAAGTTTCCAATTCATCAAATACCCTCACAGCATTTTCCCATTTCCCTGCACCAGCAAACCTTCTCATAACCTTGGCTATCGTGTTAAGCGTAACAAGGTGACCTTGACGCATTTCCTCCAAAAAGTCCTTCATTCGATCCATTTGTTTCATTTTACCAAGGATATCAACCATCGTATCATATGCCTGATGAGAGTGCTTATAGTCTGGGCGAGATGCTGCCCATTTAAAAGCACCCAATGCAGATTTCCAGTCATCCTTGAACCGGTGCAGCAACTTATCAATAAGATCATGGGAAAGCTGTATGGAGTTACATTCTCCATCATTCACGAGACACTGAAAGACTTCATCCTCACTGGTCCCAGCATGAACTTTACTTACGAGAATGTCAACGTCACATCGTCCTACGACTCCGGAACCTGATCCAGTGTAGTGAGAAGATTCCACTGGCAGAGCAAGACTGGAACTTTCATGGGAAGCATGGAAAAGGGAACATAATATTGATGGTTTGACAGGGAACCAAGTACTTCTAAGGCAGTTCTGCAAAGGGTGCATCATGGAGAAGTGCCCTCAAAATAAAATTCAGTTTGGTCCTTACAACTGCATATCCAAATGAATAAAAGCATTAGCCTTTCTACTTAGTTCATCGATAATCCATAACAACAAAATAATAAAATATGACCTCGACCTATAGAAAATTCCCCACTTAAGCCCTTATTCTTTTATTCAGTGCAATAACCACTTGTTTTTTACTTATTTAGTATCAAGCCGAACTGGGGTAAGAAATGCTGGCATAGCTAACTACTCTGTTAACCCATATATGCAGGCAGCCATGATGCGGCAAACATGTGAACAAATTTGATGACAGAAAAAATACAATGCATAAATGAAATTAGAGAATTCCATATTGGTTTAGGCATTCTATCAAACATCTTCCATCCATATTGTTGTTTTCACATGATCAGCGGCAAAGTCATGAAAAACATCACGCGCACAGAAAATGCAATCAACAATTGAAAGAGACAAAACTTCTCGAGTAACATGTAATATACGGCTAAGACATTGCTCGGATTCCAAAAATTATATAGAAAATCTAAAATCATTTTCAAAAGTCTGGGTTCGTAAAAAATAAAAAAGTATTCTTTTAGCAATTATATTCAATAATTAAAATTGAGATTTGGGTTTCTTAAATGGTTTTATAAATATATATATAGGAAAAATATTAAATGTTAAATTTGAAGCTATATAAGTAAAAAAATAAAGTAAGAAACTAAAATGCAACATAGTGTACCTGATTAAAAAAAAGGTTTAGGAGGATGTTGGAAATCCATCACTTAGGGTGGACACCGGGAGATGTACTATCGAGGGGTAGATGTGTGTTTTGGGCCTATCACCAACTCTGTCGAGAGAATGAAAGGATGAGGCAGTTCCATGGGCTTGCGGTAACACTGCCATCAGCCCCAAGTTTTCTCTGCCAGTGCATTCTCTGTTTTGGTAATTGCATATGATAGTATCTCAATAGTAATTAGTATTGATAAATTCTGGATAAACTACATTCTTAGCCATCCAATTATTAGCGTACATTATGACCCAACTACAAAATTGGGCCTTGATAATTTAAGGAAAGCTCATTGTTCTCGCTTAACTTGTTTGCAAAATATTATTCTTGTTAAATCATTAAAATTCACAATTATTTTTCCCTAAAAGAAAAAACTTCATAAATTCACAATTATAATGAACATATTCATATCTAATTCATAGTTTCTGCGATACTGAAATGAAATTGAGAAAACCGAATGGGTTGCCCCAATTCATTAGAAAACCCATATCCCTTCTCATTCAATTGGGTAAACTTGAAAGCAAATAGCACCAATTAAAAGGGAAAAAAACGACAGCACTAATTTGATTGATGTATAAACATCATTTTACTTCATAACATCAAACTGGTAAACTTGTTCACTACACCTTCAAAACTGCAGAAATGTAAACATGCAAGAAGGGGTAAAATCATTGGGTTTTTTATTCCATATAACAAGAAGCTTCTCTCAAACACCTCATATTCTTTAAACCAGAAACACAACTTCTTCACTGGCCATCAAAAAACTTCAACATGCTTTGGTGGATGCCATGTGAACGATCAAATCAATCACACGAGAACTGCAAAAACAAGACAAGCTTTGTCAAATAACCAGGATTTCAAAACGGGCATAGACTTCAAAAAAGGAAATAAAGTGGAAAGCATTCTTTACCTGTAACCCCATTTGTTGTCGTACCAGGAAACAAGCTTCACAAAGCTCCCGTTTAGAGCAATACCAGCCTTGGCATCAAATATGCTCGACCTGTGTTCCATTTCAGGGAATTGTTATAAATAAATGCAACAACACTAGAACTCATCATTGACAAACAATAAAAATAATTGTTTTTAACTTGCCTGCTGTCACCAACGAAGTCAGTGGACACAACATCTTCCTCAACGTAACCCAAAATGCCCTTAAGCTTGCCCTCAGACTCTTCCCTGAAATCATTAGAGATCATGTATGAGATATTTTATAACAATATAGCAGGAAAGCAATGGTGTCTACAGATGATATTATTATGATAAAACTTGCTTGATAGCAGCTTTGATCTCATCATAAGATGCAGATTTCTCAAGCCTAACGGTGAGATCCACAACTGATACATCAACGGTATGAACTCGGAATGACATTCCAGTTAGTTTGCCATTGAGGGCAGGAAGAACCTTACCAACAGCCTACGTATTCACAATACCATCGGGTACATATATAAGAACTAACATAACAAAATAAGAAGGAACTGATCAAAATCAGATTGAAAATATACCTTGGCAGCACCGGTGCTGCTAGGAATGATGTTGAAGGGACTGATCAGAATCAGATTGAAAATATACCTTGACAGCACCGGTCCATCGACTTTCTTTTGTGTTGCTGTAGGCCAAAATAACTTGTTTGTTTAAATACGAGCATTAACCCATTTTGATATTAGTTAAATAAAAGGTAAAGAGCTTTATACCAGTAATAGCATGAACGGTAGTCATGAGACCCTCAACGATTCCAAATCCGTCATGGATAACCTTAGCAAGGGGAGCAAGACAATTGGTGGTGCTGCTAGCATTGGAAACAATGTCAAGCTCTGGCTTGTAGTCTTTCTCGTTTACACCCATTACAAACATGGGTGCATCTTTGCTAGGGGCAGAGATCACAACTTTCTTAGCACCACCCTGTAAAACGAACAATCAATTCCATTCAATTTCAGTGAACACTCCAGTTGACTCAAGCAAATATATATAAAGAAGAGAAACCTTCAAGTGAGCAGCAGCCTTGTCTTTGTCAGTGAACACTCCAGTTGACTCAACAACGAACTCAGCCCCGGCTTCAGCCCATGGAATCTCCTCAGGGTTCCTAAAACCATACAACAATACAATTAAAAAAAAAGGGGGGGATAAACTGATAAACATAGCTTTGAAATGAGATTCCATGGTTATCATTTACCTGATTCCGAAAACAGTGACGGGTTTTTCGCCGAAGAGGAGGGTTTTAGAGTCTTTGACCTTAAGATCATGGTGCTTCCATTGACCGTGAACGCTGTCGTATTTGAACATGTATGTCTGCATTTTCCCCGCCAATATAATTAATATAAAAAAAAAAGAATAAAAGTAGAGGCAAACAAAGCTTTTTGAAAATGTTAATACCATGTAATCGGTGGAAATGAAGGGATCGTTAACGGCGACGAGTTCAACATCGTTCCTCTGAAGAGCAATTCTGGCAACCAAACGTCCGATTCTTCCAAATCCTGCACCATTTTTTATTTTTCCCATGCTTAGCATCTACTCAACATTTTAATCATTGATTTAACCTATTTTCCCCCTAACAAAGTAAAATTATTAGATAAGATAATTACCGTTAATCCCGATCTTAATCTTCTTGTCTGAAGCTGCTTAAATCAAGTCAACGAATGATTAAGAAAACTGAATGAAATAAAAAACATATTAACAAAACCAAAAAAAAAAAAAGATATGAAATTAAGTAAATACTCTAAACCCTAAACATAATTAACAAAACCAAATAATTGCAACCAAAAAAAAATAAGAAATTAAGTAAATTACCCATTGACGATAACGAGGGAAGTAGGAGAGTGCAGATTCAAGATTTTTTAAGCTAAGCAGAAGGTTTAATAGTGAGATTTATCGCAGAGAAAAAAGGGCAATGTGAGGTTACTTAAAGGGTGGAGATGAAGAAAAAATTTGGGAGTGAGACATGATTTAGCGCTATGGTTATTTAAAGGGTGGCACATGGAGATGGTAGCCGTTGTTGTCAGTCAAAGAAAACTACTTTTTGAAAGAGAAGTTTTGTTTTTGCTAAATCTTTTAGCTTTTTTAATTCAAAAAACATTTTACTTTTTTATCCTTCTAATAATATAATTTTTTTTTTCAAATATTTAATGATTATATTTAAATATTTAAAATATAATTTATATATTCTAATTAAATTTTATAAATAATTAATATTTATTACTTAAAAATATTTAAAATTTATATTTTATACATTAAAATATTAATAACAAGTTATATAATTTTTTTTTATATTTTTACTAAAATATAATAATATTAACTAATTTAAATATTATTTAAATGTATATTTGTTACTTGATAATGATATGTTTAAAATGAACATTTTATTTCTCAAAAATACTTTTTTGATAGTAATGCTAAACACTCCAATTTTAAACCAAATTTTTTAAAAAAACTACTTAAAATCACTTTTCAAAAGCATTGCTAAACTAACTTTTAATACTTTATGAGTGATTCAAGACTAATTTGCGCACTTTTACCTATGCTCCAACAGCTATTGAAATGGCCATTGGATTAAATTTCCAAAGGAATTAGATCAATTTTTAGAAAATTTACGAGAATGAATCTTTATATAGACCCAAAATGGCAACATCAATTTTTTTAAAAAAATTTTAATACCACCAATTAATGTGAAAATAAAACTTACAAAACGAATCTTTATATAGACTCAATGTCTCATTTCCCTTGTTTCCTTAAGCAATGAAAGATGTGAGATATGTGTATGTAAACTCATAAATAGGTTTGCAGCTTGTTCCTAGACAATGTGGGATTCCTTTCTCTTTTAACTAACAGCATAAAATTAAAGGCTACACTATATTTTATAATTTTTGTACTTATAGAATTTAAATATTTTATTTATAATGTAACAAATTTTATTTAAAAATTATAAACTCTATAAGTAAAAAAAATTATAAAATATAAAAATGATGTGGGATTTGATCTCTTCTTATTTGAAGATGACCAAATGGATTTGAAATAAAGGTGTTTGGAAGATGTGTGAAAAATTATATAGTATTTGCCATTAATGAAGTCTTGTTTTGTTGTATTTGTTTTTTTTTTTTTAAAGCGATTTCATTTTATTTAGTTCAATACCACTATTATTAGATATTCATTAAAAAGTTTATATAGATTTATTTACGGAACACTAGAATTTGATGCAAACAATTAATATAAATATAATGTGTAGGTATGAAATTATTAATGAATCGATTTATATACATTTGTTTTCTTTTTAAATGAATGAAAGTTATATTGAAACAAAAATCATTTCCACATAAATAATTTTATACATATGTAATATAAAAATTGATTATGAAGTTGTCTATTTTTATGTATTTAAGGTAATTTTTTATCCCTTAATTATAAAATGTTATAAAATAGTCATTTAATTATGTTTTTTTAATCATATGTTTATGAAAAGTTACAAAATTGTCATTTAACTATTCAAATTTGTCTCTTTTTTTTGTTATATACCTCAAAATTCAAGATAATTGGGTGACCAAAAAAATTTACTAATAGTTGAGTGATAATTTTGTTTAAGTTTTTATAATTCGATAGCCAAAAAATCATAGTTAAGTGACTACTAATATAATTTAATCTAGATATAAAAATATGAGATATAATTATTATATTTTATTTATATTATATATTTCTATAAAAAATTTATTTAACATAATTATATACTATTTTTAAATAGATTATCTATCTAGTCAAAATACATCTGAAGTAAATCTATTAGCATTCATTAGGTGATGGAAATTAAATTAAAATTAAGATTAAAAATTAATGAGTATAGTAAGATATTAAAAATATATATATTTAAAAAAAAAGATATTAATTTTTTTAAAATTACAAAAAATATATATTATCTGAGTACCAAATACTTACCATTTATTTATTAATCAAACATTCATAACATAAAATAAAATAAATAATAAAAGATTAAAAGTATAACTTCTAAATTGAAATAATGAAAAATTATTTAAAAAATTAGAATTGTATGGATATTAACTTCAAACATTTAAAATTGAATAGAAGGTCATTGCATGTACAAGTTTCAAATGTGCAATTTGTTCTTTTTTTTAATGGTCATTTTGTATATGCTAATAATTCTAAAATACAACAAGATTAAATATATCAAAAGGTAATTTTATAATATGAGAAAAAGTTAACAAAATATAAAAATATATATAACTTGTTTTGTAAAAAAATTATAAATATAGTATAGCCTTTAATCTAATTTTATTAGTTAAAAGAGGAAGGAATCTCACATTATTTAGGAACAAGCTACAAACCTATTCATGAGTCTATATATATACATATCTCACATCTCACGTTGCTTAAGAAAACAAGGAAAATGAGACTTTAGATTTATATAAAGACATGTTTTGTAAGTTTTATTTCTACATTATTTGGTGGCACCAAAAAATTTTTAAAAAAATCAGTGTTGCCACTTTAGGTCTATATACAGGCTCATTTTTGTAAATTTTCAAAAAATTAGTTTATTTTTGTAATATTTTAAAAAATAGCTTTTTTTGAAAATTTAGTTTAATGGCTAGTTTAAATAGTCATTGGAATTGACCGTTAGAGCATGAGAAAAAGTGCACCCACATAGACGTTTTTTAGTAAAGCATGTTGATGTTGACACGTTTTACAAAAAAAAATAAGAAAAAAAAGTGCTAAGTTAGACCATTTTTTTTAATTTCTCTCAAAAATGATGTTAACTTAATGCGTTTTTATAAAATTGGTCAATTTTTAAAATTTTATATGAAAATAAGACTTTTTTTTTTAATAAATTAGTCGTGATTTAATTTATTTTTTTTAATTACATGAGGGGAAAATTTTTTGGTTGAAAGTGTAATATGCATAAATAAATGCATTTTACTATATAAATATATGATATTTAACTACAAATATAGTGTTTAATTTTGTGGGGGGGTATTTTTTTCTCAAAAATTAATCATGAATCTATTATTACTGTGTTTTGTAGGGGTTCTGTTTTCACATGTCACGTGACGTCTCTTCTTTTTCCTTCATTTTGACGCATGCTTCTCTTCATTTTTGAATTTTGGGCAGAATCTTCACGAAATCATCTTGTTCTTACGTTAGAAATAAAATTATGGAACTTTCGAAATAGTCTTTTCTTTTTTTTTTGTATTTTGTCCAATTTTCGATAAAAGGAAATTTTGTTTGTCCTTTTTATCTTTTATCATTTATCATCCATCACCAAACAAAATTAAGATTTTCAGAATTGAATTTATAATATTATTGATTTAATTAAATGAGTTATTAAAAATATTAAAATAGAAAATCAATTTAACCGATATAATTGTTGATTCAATTAGTTTTTAGTACAATTCAACTAGTTTGCAAATCAATTAGTTCAACCTAAACTTGTTTATGGGTGGGGTCATCCGGCTCGGTCCGAAGGCTCGACCTAAATGTGATAGAGTTTGGACAAAAATATAAGCCCGAAAAATAGACTTAGATAAAAAAAATAAGGCCCATTTAAAAAACAGGTAAGGCTTCGGGTAAGGTATTTTTTGCTCGAGCCTAGCTCGGCTCGAATCCACTATTTTGTTTTTTTTTTGTTTTTGTTTTTTTTCCTATTTTGCTACTATTTTACTATTATATTACTACTATTTTATTGTTATTGTTTAGATAATGTATAGAACTTGTTTTATTGTTAATTTTTTTATTATTTTAGAGGCATTTGTTAATTTTGTTATTATTTTAGAGGTATTTGGTTGTTAAGTTGCATCTATCTAAGTGTTAATTTAAGTATACATGTTTTTTTTAATTTATTTTCAATTTGTTGGGAGATATTTATTTTGATATTTTTAGTATTTTTGATGTATTATATATATTTAAAAAAATTAATACAAGTCGGGCCCGAATTTTAACATTTTTATCTGAGCTGAGCTTGGGCAAAATTTTAGGCCTATTTTTCGGGTCGAGCTAGTCTTGGGCCTAACAAACTAGCCTAAAATTTTTGTTAGGCCTGGCTCGACCCATGAACACCTCTGAACTCTAGCCCCAAGGGCAAAGTTGAAAAGACCATACAAACTCATATTTAAAATAGGGGTAAACTACCTAGTTGGTCACCCAACTTTTAAAATGCTTTCATTTTAGTCACCCAAGCACTAAATCTCTGATAACGATTGACTGTACAAACCAGATCATGTTTACACTTTCATTTTGATCACTCAACTTCTAGGCCACTTTCATTTTGATCACCCAAAAAATCCTTCAAGTATTGACCATGGTTAAAAAAAACATTATGTGACACCTCAAACCCAACCGGAATAGGCTGACCTGAATCTGAAGTGACACGTTAGCCACCGAAGTGACTTTTCAGCACAAAACACACCCCAACCTTATAACACCTCAATTCTAACTAATAATTATCTAATATTCTTGCGGAAGTGATTTGTGAACCATCTTAAAACTATTTTTAATAATTTAACCCTAAGGGTATTTTGGTCATTTTACCACTTAAAACTAAGCGGTTCTAATTTTAATTCTGAATGATTACCAACCTTCTTTTATTCAGTTTATGAAACACCTAAAATTCATTTTAATTAACCATTTTTCTTTAATCCATTAACTAATTAAGGTTATATTAGCTAAGTTTTATTACTTTAATCATATATACAATTCCAATTAATCTAACCATAACTAATAAAAAAAACATATATTCATAATTTAAACATTCAAAATCATGCTTAACAAACAACAATTAAATCATACAATGAACTTACCTTAGCCACAAAGCTATCCACTCCTTGACAAGCTACAATTAAAATGTATTAGTGAAAATTTCATGCTTCAATCACCATATTTTCAATCACCATGATATCACTTAGCAATATACCATAATCCACACAACATTTAACCATAAAATCAACATAAAAAACACAAGTATAACATCTCAAAATTAAAATTCCAAATAAAAGTCTCAAATATCCATTACAAGTATTGTAACACCCCTAACCCTTATTCGTCACCGAAACAGGGTTACGAACATTACTAGACTTTACGGACTAATTACTAATATTCCATTACCTTTATTATACAGATCGAGAATAAATCATATAATACTCATATTGTTTCTTAGATGGGCCTCAAGGGCCCCAAAATATACTTTAGAAGTGAATCGGGATTAAACCGGGCACTCAGAGAATTTTTCCTAAAATCTTAAAATTTTTCTTAGGAACAGGGGACATACACCCGTGTGGTTAAGCCGTGTGGCTCACACGGCCAAGTGACATGCCCGTGTCTTAGGCTGTGTGGGCATTCGATGTGAGGCACACGATCGTGTCCCAGCCCGTGTTCAAATTAGGGTAGCTACTGACTTAGGTCATACGGCTAACTACACGCCCATGTGCTAGGCCGTGTGCGAAGTGTAGGGGTCACACGGCCAAGCCACACGCCCGTGAGCTAGGCTGTGTGTAAAAAATCTGGGTATTCTATTTTGAAATTTTAAGGTGCAGGGGACACACGACTAGACTACACGCCTATGTGCCAGGCCGTGTGTCACACACAGCTGAGACACACATCGTGTCTCTGCCCATGTAGATGAAAATAGGCCAATTTAAGGCCACTTTTCTCACCCTTTCTAACATTAACCTATACACAATATTTCAATACATCAAATAGCCCCAATCAAACAATCAACACAAGCCAAAAATCATGTTTTAAACATAATATATCATCACAAAACTCAATTGGCTAAACTTACTAGAATAACTCCCTTCATTGGTTTACCAAAAATCTATTACTAAATACATGCACACTAACATATATATGTGTGTGTGTGTGTGTGTGTCATTCACAACTATACTTCAAATTTAACTCTTTTCCAATCCGGCCCTATACATGCCATATAAACCATAAAGTGTATAACAAAATCTACCGTAGCAACTGGATAATGTGATTCGAAGTGTTGATCCAATCTTCTAAACTTCTTAAAAATCTACAAAGAACATTAAACGACACAAGTAAGCTTAATAAAGCTTAGTAAGTTAAGCTTAACGAATACCAGTAAGTCCGTTGGTTTAAAACATAAATGTAACACCCCTAACCCGTATCTGTCACCAGACTGGGGTTAAAGGCGTTACCGGACAATTAGAACATTTAACATTCATTTCATAATCATCATAGCATCAGAGATCAAATATCAATATAGAGTCTCTTATATAGGTCATCGAGACCTTAAACATACATTAGATAGGAGTCGGGACTAAACCAAACACATACAAAATTTTTCCAAAACTTAAACATTTTTCAAACAAAAATAGGTTACACGCCTATGTGAACAGGCTGTGTGCCTCACACGGCATTAGACACACATGTGTGTCTAGGCCGTCTCCAAACAGGGCATACATACTGACTTATACACACGGCCACAAGACATGCCCGTGTGCCCTAACCGTGGTCGACACTGACTTAGGCCACATGGCTAGCCACACGTCCGTGTGTCTTGGCCTTGATTGAGTCTGACTTACAATTGTAGGGTACCCTAGGGGACACACAGCCGTACAACATAGCCGTGTGTTGCACACGGCTGAGACACACGCCCGTGTCTCTGCCTGTGTGGACAAAAATAAGCCATTTGAATAGCCAATTTGCCACCCCATTTGGGTCAAACCTACAAGCACCAAACCAATCATATTTCAAACATAATTTCAGCCAATTTCAATACCAAACATACATTATTCATGCCATTACATTATCAACAAATTTCAATCTCAATTCATCAATCAATCAAATGCTTAAAACTTACCAAAAATTTTCAACATTTACCATTTCTTTTGGCCAACCAAAACATACCACAATTTCACATTAACATCACTTATCATATACCATTATCAAACTACAAGTTCAACAAAACTAGCTATATTACATGGCTAAATATGTACATCACAGAACATATTCCCACAACTTCTAGCCTATACATGTCATACTTTAATATATACAATTTCAAAGTACCAAAATAAGGTTCGATAGTGTGGTGATGATCCACAATGATCCCCAAGCTTCTAGTAGCTATGATATTTGTAAAACAGTTAAAAAACACACAGAGTAAGCTTATAAAAGCTTAGTAAGCCATATACAAATAAACTTAACACATTAAACATTAAGTCATCATTAAAGCACATATAATTCAAGTCATAAACTATCACAACTTCCATATTCATATACATTTCATATCTTCCAATTTCCATGTCACATATAGCATAATTTCTCATACTTTTACCATATATCATCATTTGTTCATTAAAGAACATATACTTACCTTTCAATATCAAATATGATACTTATATCGAACGTACCTGAATCAGATTTATGTTCACATACTGATTCATTTTCTCGGAATGCCCATTTGAACCATTCGAAAACATAAGGATATAAATATATAAAGCCGCGCACGTGCAACGCCGCCTCGACTTGCACTTCTCCACGTGTCAAAATACAAAGGCGTTCTTGTTTTAGATTCCTTTAGGGTTCAAGAGATAAGTTTGACTCTACTAAAATTGAAACCTCTAGCTGAAACTTGTTTATCTTTTTTTAAATATTTACTTTTAGGTTTTCAAGATTTTTTATACGAGGTCATTTATATGCTTTGTTTTAATCTTTTTATTTAATTTTTGAAAAAAAAATCGTGTTATGCATAGGGTGTGGTATTGCACAGGTCCATCTCCTTTGAATGACAAATAGAGAACATATTGTACACAACTATAAGTGGTTTTGATTTGTTCAATTTTTTGGTGTTGAGAGGCTTCTATGAAAATGAGTGGGATGGTGCTTAATGTTGTTGTAGCAACTATTACAAGGATGGGATACTGCCACCATTGCAGGTAATTCGTTCACTTCATGAGGTGTTATATGAGTGTGTTTTCAATGTTGAAAAATTCATTCGTTTGGACTAAAATGATAAAGTGTTATGGCAAATTTGAATTGTGATCTAATTGGGGGTTTTCCTTCCCTTAAATGATGAATTAGTAATCTAGTTGTGTTTCATGTTCTGCACATGAAGAGAGTTCAATTTGGAATACAAATCAATACAAGAGAACAAACATCCACCACCCAAGCATATGATCTTTGTTCCAAGCATCATGACAAAGTTTTCCTTCTATTTTTTATCAATACTAAAACTGAAAATGGTGGTTCTAAGACTGCTTCTTTGTAATGTTAAAACTCAATACGGTTCTTCCACAACTTCTATTTCAAATACATTTAGTCCCTAAACATTAGAATCACAAAAAATCACTTTACAAAATAGTCCACCCAAACAATAAAGTTTCATATTCCATTATAAACTTTAAAGAATATCTCAACTCATCAATGAAAATATTTATAACATTTAGCTAATACGAACTCAAAAACATAAAAACTACTAAAAATGGGTTAGGATTCACTTACAAATCAAAGCTTCAAAGCTTGAAAGCTAAAACCCTAAATTTCTCTCTTTGTCGTGAAGAAGATGAGCCAAAATCATTTAATTTCATCTTTTAATTTTCTAATTTTGTTTTATATAGCTAAGTCTTTTTATAATTATTCCAACTTTCATAATTAATTCCATGGTTTAATTATCCTTTTAACCCATTTTAATTTAACTATTCAACTTTTATAATTTTTTACAATTTAGTCCTTTTTACTCATTAAACCATCTAAATGATAAAATTTCTCAACCAAAATTTAATATGGCTCTAAAGATGTCGTAAATATCCTAATTAAATCATATTCATGAATTATTTTGTCGAAATTATGGTCTTGAAACCATTGTTTTTTACACCACTGAAAATCGGGTTGTTTCATCAACTATCTCCCAAATATCGAATACAACACTCCGATTGAGTGGGGTGTAGCCATACACTCCCTTATATCGTCTCAAAATCGTCAATAATTGAGTGGAGAGAAAGAATCAACACTCCTTATCCACTCCAACAAAATAAATACTCCTAGAGTCATATGCTCACAAATAACACATATAGTGGCGAGTACTCACTTATCCTATGGCATGCCATCTATGTCTAATGGATCCACCATGCAATGTTGCCAATATAACCAACATGCAATGTTGCCAATATAGCCAATGATACATGGCATAAAAACTAATATTTAAGCACTTAATTCATGTTATAAAAATTCAATTTAAAGCATGTCACTTAGCAATTTCAGTACCAACATAAATAAGCACAACAAGTGTCTTTGTTCATAGATCTAAAACCAATCATAAAACCATCATCTAGTGATCTAATATACAATAATTAATGCTCCAATCATTAATCAATACAATCCAAATCAATCATACCAAACACACAATTCACAATTTCCATAAATTATTTACAAATATGCTTATATAAAATTAAAATCAATTTTTTGAAATCTAAACCATTTAAGATACAATTGAATCATTAGAAACACAATTCAAAACCTCAATTTAGAATGTAAATAGGCATGTTTATCAATTGCCTTTAAAAACCACCCACTTTTATGCTTTCCTTCTCAAGCCAAAGTGTATCAAGTAGCTATGTTTGGACCTCAATTTTGATTAACAATGGCCTCTTCTCGTTGTGGAGCTTAAATAGAGATAGAATACACGTTACAAGCTATCATTAACAACAAGAAAATAAAAAAAAGTCATGAACTACATGGATCTAAAACGCCTTTCCAATCTACTTTACCAAAAGCTCACGGTATAGCCGAAACACAAAATTCAGCCCCTAAATATCCTTCTCTGCACCAAAAACCACTTTGAAACATCATTCCTAATCTATCAACACAAAACCTAAGCATCAATTTCATCAAACAACCGTTCCATAATTTTCCAGAAAATTAACTCATGTTCTTAGTTAAAAACGGATTTGTCAAAATTGATCAATCAAACGAGTTTAATCTTTTGTTTTTGATCAAAAACCTCTTACTAAACATTATTTGAGCTTAGATATCCATTTAAACTTGGATGTCCATGAATTCATCATTTATGAATTTCATGTTCAAGAGAGAAGAGATCAAGATTTGAAAAACTATTTTAATCGATTTAAATAAAAAAACATGATTAAAAGCAACTTTAAAATAAATTTAGAGTTGATAAATTACATTCAATCGATCTAGAATTATAAATATTGAAGATTGAATCAAGATTTTTGAAGAACTTGAATGAGTTTTTTTCCCAACTCTGAAAATCTTTTCTGGAGAATTTTGAGAGAATTTGGAGAAAATAAAAAATGAGATGTAATCTTTGATATGTGGACTTTGAAAATGAAAAAGAAAAACGAGATGTAGATTATGACCCAACTACAAAATTGGGAGATGTACACTGGGAGATGAGATCTAATCTTTGATATGTGGACATTGGGAGATGTACTATCGAGGGGTAGATGTGTGTTTTGGGCCTATCACCAACTCTGTCGAGAGAAAGAAAGGATGGGGCAATTACATGGGCTTGCGGTAACGCAACAATCAGCCCCAACTAAGCAAAGCATGCAGTTTTATCCGCATATGCATTCTGTGTTTCGGTAATTGCATATGAATATGATAGTATCTCGATAATAATTATAATAAAACAAAGTACTGGTAAATTTTGGATAAACGACATTCTTAGCCATCCAGTTATTAGTGTACATTATGACCCAACTACAAAATTGGGGCTTGATAATTTAAGGAAAGCTCATTGTTCTCGCCTAACTTGTTTGCAAAAATATTATTCTTGTTAAATCATTAAAATTCACAATTATTTTTCCGTAAAAGAAAAAACTTCATAAATTCACAATTATAATGAACATTCATATCTAATTCATATTTTCTGCAATACTGAAATGAAATTGAGAAAACCGAATGGGTTGCCCCAAATCATTCGAAAACCCATATCCCTTCTCATTCAATTGGGTAAACTTGAAAAGCAAATAGCACCAATGAAAAGGGAAAAAAACGACAGCACTAATTTGATTGATGTATAAACACCATTTTACTTCATAACATCAAACTGGTAAACTTGTTCACTACACCTTCAAAACCGCAGAAGTGTAAACATGCAAGAAGGGGTAATAAAATCATTGGGTTTTTTATTCCATATAACAAGAAGCTTCTCTCAAACACCTCATATTCTTTAAACCAGAAACACAACTTCTTCACTGGCCTTGAGAAAACTTCAACATGCTTTGGTGGATGCCATGTGAACGATCAAATCAATCACACGAGAACTGCAAAAAACAAGACAAGCTTTGTCAAATAACCAGGATTTCAAAAAGGGCATAGACTTCAAAAAAGGAAATAAAGTGGAAAGCATTGTTTACCTGTAACCCCATTCGTTGTCGTACCAGGAAACAAGCTTCACAAAGTTCTTGTTTAGAGCAATACCAGCCTTGGCATCAAATATGCTCGACCTGTGTTCCATTTCAGGGAATTGTTATAAATAAATGCAACAACACTAGAACTCATTGACAAACAATAAAAATCATTGTTTTCAACTTGCCTGCTGTCACCAACGAAGTCAGTGGACACAACATCTTCCTCAACGTAACCCAAAATGCCCTTAAGCTTGCCCTCAGACTCTTCCCTGAAATCATTAGAGATCATGGATGAGATACTTAATAATAATATAGCAGGAAGGCAATGGTGTCGACAGATGATGTTATTATGATAAAACTTACTTGATAGCAGCTTTGATCTCATCATAAGATGCAGATTTCTCAAGTCTAACGGTGAGATCCACGACTGATACATCGACGGTAGGAACTCGGAATGACATTCCAGTCAGTTTGCCATTGAGGGCAGGAAGAACCTTTCCAACAGCCTACGTATTCTCAATAACATCGGGTACATATATAAGAACTAGCATAACAAAATAAGAAGGAACTGATCAAAATCAGATTGAAAATATACCTTAGCAGCACCGGTGCTGCTAGGAATGATGTTGAAGGAAGCGGCTCTACCACCTCTCCAATCCTTCATTGATGGTCCATCGACGGTCTTTTGTGTTGCTGTAGACCAAAATAACTTGTTTATTTAAATACGAGCATTAACCCATTTTGATATTAGTTAAATAAAAGGTAAAGAGCTTCATTACCAGTAATGGCATGAACGGTAGTCATGAGACCCTCAACGATTCCAAATCGGTCATGGATAACCTTCGCAAGGGGAGCAAGACAATTGGTAGTGCAGCTAGCATTGGAAACAATGTCAAGCTCTGGCTTGTAGTCTTTTTCGTTTACACCCATTACAAACATGGGTGCATCTTTGCTAGGGGCAGAGATCACAACTTTCTTTGCACCACCCTGTAAAACGAACAATCAATTCCATTCAATTTCAGTGAACACTCCAGTTGACTCAAGCAAATATATATAAAGAAGAGAAACCTTCAAGTGAGCAGCAGCCTTGTCTTTGTCAGTGAACACTCCAGTTGACTCAACAACGAACTCAGCCCCGGCTTCAGCCCATGGAATCTCCTCAGGGTTCCTAAAACCACACAACAATACAATTTTTTTTTTTAAAAAAAAGGGGGATAAACTGATAAACATAGCTTTGAAATGAGATTCCATGGCTATCATTTACCTGATTCCGAAAACAGTGACGGGTTTTTCGCCGAAGAGGAGGGTTTTAGAGTCTTTGACCTTAAGATCATGGTGCTTCCATTGACCGTGAACGCTGTCGTATTTGAACATGTATGTCTGCATTTTCCCCGCCAATATAATTAATAAAAAAAAGAAAAAAAAAAAAGAGAATAAAAGTAGAGGCAAACAAAGCTTTTTGAAAATGTTAATACCATGTAATCGGTAGAAATGAAGGGATCGTTAACGGCGACGAGTTCAACATCGTTCCTCTGAAGAGCAACTCTGGCAACCAAACGTCCAATTCTTCCAAATCCTGCACCATTTTTAATTTTTCCCATGCTTAGCATCTACTCAACATTTTAATCATTGATTTAACTTATTTTCCCCCTAACAAAGTAAAATTATTAGATCTGATAATTACCGTTAATCCCGATCTTAATCTTCTTGTCCGAAGCTGCTTAAATCAAGTCAACGAACGATTAGGAAACTCAATTTAATAAAAAAACATATTAACAAAACCAAATAATTGCAACAACAAAAAAAAAAAGATAAGAAATTAAGTAAATTACCCATTGACGATAACGAGGGAAGTAGGAAAGTGCAGATTCAAGATTTTTTAAGCTAAGCAGAAGGTTTAATAGTGAGATTTAGCGCAGAGAGAAAAGGTCATTGTGAGGTTATTTAAAGGGTGGAGATGGAGAAATCAATTAGGTGAAGCGTGACGTGTCACGTGATGAGCGGGGTTTAATGTTCCTTGGAGCAAAAGAAAAGCGGAGATGGTAGCCGTTGTTTTGTCACCCAAAGAAAAAGATAAATTGTAGATTTAATCCTTCATGAGGGATTTAATATAAATTAATATTTTTTTAATTACATGAGGGAAAAATATTTTATTGAAAGTGTAATATGCATAAATAAATGCATTTTACTATATACTTTTATTTATTTTGTAGTTATTAAAAATATAGTGTTTAATTTTTTTATTTTATTTTTTTTGTGGGAGGGGGGGGGGGTGTCTCAAAAATTTGTCTTGAATCTAGTATTACTGTATTAGCCGCTGTATTTAATTTAGGAGCTAGAAATGTGAATGTCCACGCGCAGTAATGGGATCTGATTTCACTTGTTTATATTGGGTAGAAGCTTAAGGACAATGTGTTGGAGACGGTAGCATTCACTTGCCTGAATGAGAAGGGGAATCGGAATTTTCAGCCTTTTGAACATTCAGCGGCACAAAGCCGTTGGGTTTTGGAGGAGTCAAAAAAGAAAAAATGAAAAGAAGGTTTGAAAAGTTGCCTAGTGCCCAATGGCAATGAGTGCTTGGGCATGGCAGCTGGCTCACGTGAGCCGCACTCTGCGTGAAAATTACGGTATTTTCTGTTTCCATTTAGGTTCGGTTATAAAATTCAACTGCGTGGGTGTAAGTGTAAAAAAATCCAAAATAGCTTCTTTCATCATGTTCTTTGCCTGACCTTTGTCTGTTTTTTTTTTTTTGTTCTTCATTTTGACCCAAGTTTTTCTTCATTTTTGAATTTTGGGCAGAATATTCACGAAATCATCTTGTTCTTACGTTTAGAAATAAAATTATGGAACTTTCGAAATAGTCTTTTTTTTTTTTTTTTTGTATTTTGTCCAATTTTCAATAAAAGAAAATTTTGTTTGTCCTTTTATCATTTATCATCTATCACTAAAGAAGATTAAGGTTTTCATAATTAAATTGGTGCTTGAATCTATCATATTATCGACTTAATCAAATGAATTATTAAAAATATATTAAAATAAAAAATCAGTTCAACTGATGCAATTGTTGATTCAATTAGTTTTTAGCACAATTTAACTAGTCCAACCCTAAGGGCAAAGCCGAAAAGACCGTACGAACTCATATTTAAAATAGGGTAAAGCACTCAATTGGTCACTCAACTTTTAAGGTGTTTTCATTTTAGTCACCCAAGCTATAAATTTCTGATCAGATCATGTATACACTCTCATCTTGATCACCCAACTTCTAAGCCACTTTCATTTTGATCACCCAAAAAAAAATCCTTTAAGTATTGATCGTGGTAAAAAAAAATTAAAGATTAAAGAAAAATGCGATAAAAACTAAAATAAAGCATTAAAATTGTCATATTGTATTTGTTTACCCCATGTCAAAAGTTATATTTTTTCTAAATATTCAAACTTTAAATTTCAAAACATCAAAATCTATAAAATCAATTGTTGAATTTTTTTTATCCCTTGAAAGTGTAAGTCGATTTGTTAAATTAATTAATTTAATCTCCTCAATTTTAAAATTTTATTTTATATTTTCAAATTAAAATCAAATCAAATAACTTATTTTAACTAGTTATCTACGGAACTCAATTATTATTATTATTATTATTATTATTATTATGTGATTTAGATCTTCATTGTTATTATGTTAAGCTAAAAGTACGGGAAATCATTGCAATTAATTAAATTAATTAATTTTATCTTACATGCCAAACAAAACCTATAATTATTTCCATCACTTCTTTACCTTAACAAAGAACAATTGCAAGTATCCTTTTTCGTTGATTTTAGCTTAGATGAAATATTCAAATATTATATAATCAAAATAAATTTAAATTTTGTAGACAATTATTAAATATGAGTTTATTTGATTTGCTTTTAAATTGAAAATATAAAATAAAATTTTAAAATTTAAAAGGAGATTAAATTAATTAATTTCAATATTATGGTAACAAATTGGTCAACATTCTATCAAGGGATGAATATTTTAAACAATTTATTTAATTGATTTTGATGCTTTGAAATTTAAATTTTCAATATTGAAAAAAAAGAAATTTAGAATTTTTGACAACGAAAAACAAGTACAATTTAACAAATTTTTAATGCATTATTTTAGTTTCTATCGTTTTTCACTTTAATCTTTAATTTTTTTTACCTAAATCAAGACTTAAATTATATTTTTTATAACTAAAATAAAAGCGATCTAAAAGTTGAGTAACTAAAATGAAAGTGTTATAACATGATGTAGAGATGCATTAACGTATGCAATTAGTTGTCATTAAAGATTTAACACTTAAGTGACTAAAACAAAAATGTATTAAAGTTAAGTGACAAAATTGTAAAAAAAAAAATTGTGACCAAAATAAAAGCCCCTAAAAGTTTAGGTGGTTTACCCTAAAAATAACCAATAGAAAATCAACCTCCCTTTCAACTAGTTTCTAGGTTAAAATAATCTAACAAATTTTATTTATTTAGATTCAAATTAATCTAAGATTCATTAATAAATATTATTATCCTAAACTTTGAATTAGATTAAACTATTTATAATTAAAACATTGCTTCTCCAAATAAATTAAAATTTTCAAATAAGTCGTCCAATATTCATAAAATACTAATAATTTAAATTTCATCAAATTTAAAAAAAAGAAAATTCAAAATTATGTGGATTCTACAATGTCTAAATACTCGTATCAGTGTTTTAGCTACTTGAACGACTGTTTGGTGTATGGGCATTGGTTGTTGGTTTTGCCACGTTGAGGGCTAATTTATTAGCACTGTCCGATTTCTTACATGACATAGAATGTTTAGAGTCTCATGAGCTTAGACGTTCTCTAAGCCTTACTGATAGAGTGATAATAATGAGATTTTTTTTAAATGAAATTATTTGGAATAAAATTACATTATAGTATTTGATATATATTGAAATATAATGATAAAATTATAGGGAACTTACATTATTACCTATGATTCATGGAGCATTTTCTTAATAATATAATCATAATTTATGAATTTACACTTATTAATTATAATATAATATTTATGTATTTAATTTTTATAATAAACTTTACTCTTAACAAATATTTGGATTAAATATTTAATAATAAATTTTATTTGATATTTTTAAAATTTTAAATTTATAATGTTAATTAAAAGTATACTTATTTTAAATTATCCTTCATATATTTTCTAAATATAATAATGTGTATATAAAATCATGTATATATATATAAATAAATTTAAAAAATAATGTATATATAATATTTATAAAGAATCCAAAAAAATATTATATATACATTATTTTTTATATTAGATTATATTAATCTAATATAACTAAATAATATATTATCCGTTAAAAATAATTAATCTATAAAAAAAAGTTAGAAAAAAAAACAACAACTTTACCAATATATTAGCCTTCCACTATAACTTAATCTATAATCTAATATAAGTAAGTAATAAACTAATACCATAACATTTTTTTTGTTCTATTTTTTTAAAAATATAATATTTTATCCAATTATTTCTAAATATCATTTTTCTAGATTTTTTAAATATCTTATAAACATTTCAACTTAAATAAATAAATATGATATCATTTGGGCCCGCCATATTATAATTTTATTTTGATGTCAACGAACGATTTAGAGCGTGAAGTTGGACATCACCCGTTTCATAGATCCAGGCTTCACATCTTATATTTTAGTGCTTTGTGACACCTCAACAACTAAAACTAAAAATATATAAACAAACCAATATTATTTTAGTATTTATTGGTATATGCCCCTTTTGACACAATACTAAAAACTACTCATAGCTCTTCTTCAATTCATAAATAAGAGGATAATGCATTTTAACGCACTTGAACATACGTTTTTCTACATTGGCAACAATGTCCATACCAATTGAATTAAGACTCAATTGTCATGACATGAATCTTATATGGCATATTAAAAAAGAAATTATTTCATACACTTTCTAAGTTTTTAAACTCCACAAGCAAATTTTAAGGTATGATAAATATCTTACAACTATTAAAAAAAGTTAAAATTAAATATATGACAAAACACAACACTCATAACATTTTTAACCTAATTTTAGAATATAAAAAACTGTATAATACATAAGAAAGTATAAATAATTATATATACAATGCAATCGTAAACCAATTAAAAATTCGACAAAGGTAAGTGCATCTATGAATTAATAGTTTAGCTACGATGAGCACAAGTATCATTCCCATGAAGACTAAAACTACTAGTAACTACTGCCTTTCTATTATTTAACCAACAAATTGGAGTGGTTGATTAAAAATAAAATTAACTAAACAACAAGGTAAAGAACAAATCGGGAAAATAAACTATTAACAACCAAGAAGGAAGACAATACCCAGAAAAGAATCTACCTAGATTTCATTTGTCATATTATTAATCTGAATTAAACAATTTCTTCACTTAGTATCTTGATCCGTAGAAATCCTTAAATTATGCTAATATCTCTTTCAAGAGTAAGAGCATCTGAATCTAGGTTGATTAATTGAAATTTCTTTCTAATTAAAACATCTAGTATCACATTAACTCAATCTATGGATCCCCTATTAGATTTGACTCTAATTCTGTAGATTTATGTCGTCTTATTTCTAGGATTGTATTCAACTCCACTCAATTATGCTAGAACTACTCTTAAATAAAATCTATTCCTCCTCTAATTTAACCACAACAAACATGGATTAATAGTCTAAAAATATTAAACCAATAATTAAAAACAATATCCAAGTATTTATTACGTAAAACAAAAATTAAAAGACATAATACATCATAGGGTTCATCTCCTCTAGGTATTTAGAAAGTTAGATCATAATCGCAAATAAAGACATCCCAAGACAGTATAACCACAAGAAATAAATAAAGTCATAATAAACTTCAAAGAAATCAAAAGGAGATCTTCAATTTTGATGGAAATTTGCTCTGGATGTAACACCCCTCGCCCGTATCCAACGCTGGAACAGGGTTTGAGGTGCTACCGAACTTAAACTCAACCAATCTTAGTAAATCGGGCCATAAAATTTTGATCAATGTAAAACTTTCCATTTCATTTTCAATTTTCCCCTTAATAGGGCTTACGGGGCCCAAAACATACATTCAAGGTGGTTTGGGGCCAAACCGATGGCTCAAGAAAAACTCAGAGAAATTCATGCTTTAAGGCTCCACATGCCCGTGTGGGTATAGGGCACACGCCCGTGTGCTAGGGACACGCCCGTGTCCCATACCCGTGTGGCCAATTTAATTCCACAATTTTTTATAAAATAGGTGCAGACTTCACACGGCCGGGACACACGCCCGTGTCCCTTGCCCGTGTCCTTTCACACGGCCACGACACGCCCGTGGCGTAGCCCGTGTGTAAAAACCTGAGTATTCTGTTTCTAACGCCAGCATCACACAACCATGGTACACGCCCGTGTACTAGGCCGTGCCCCTCCACACGGCTGAGACACACGATCGTGTCTCTGCCCATGTGACCATCACCTTGCATTCTGACTTGAAATTTCTAAGTGCAGGGGACACATGGCCTTCTCACACACCCATGGGGCTGTCCGTGTGTCACATACGGCCTAGACACACGCCCGTGTGTCTACCCGTGTGGACAATATGATACTATTTACCAAGTCTCGTTGCCACTCTAGTATGCCTATTTTCATGTCAATACCAACCAATACCAGATCAAGCATGATAGACATTCATTTAACCATGAAGATGCATCTATTATAGACTCAAAATGATTATTATCCTCATTCAAGGTTTAATGTGAAGTGTGGAATCAATTTCAAGCCAACACAATTGGCTAATTCTCAAAGACACAAAATAATAATATCTAGTCCTATACATGCCATAATAAAAAAATATAAATCCTATTATACCGAGAATTACGGCTGATAGTGTTATCGATATCTCTAACTTCAAGGGATCCTTGAGCTAGCTAAGCGGCACTGAAAGTAAAGGAAAAGGAAAAAGAGTAAGCATAAAGCTTAGTAAGTCGCATATAAATAAATATACAACAACAATTTCACCATTAGTCATCATACTCGTAGTTCAAAGATAAGCATAAACTTGACTTACTCATTACCGACTACTCAAGTCACATTTTCTAAATTGAGCTCACTACTCATGCATACCAACTTGGTACTTGTACCACTCACAACATTATTATACTTTCCTTATTAAACCACTTTCAAAACCTTTAAAGTTGGACCTTTCGGAATACTATCGGATATTCTATAAGCCTCAGAAATGGGGTAGTTGCCGATGCCATGTCTCAGACATGGTCTTATACTAGCTCTTGTATATACGTGCTGATGCATGTCCCAGACATGTCTTACACTAGCACAACTCTTAGCCGATGCATGTCCCAGACATGTCTTACACTGGTACTCGTCTCAATGCCGATGCTATATCCCAGAAATAGTCTTACACTGGCTATCATTATGTGGCCGATGCATGTCTTAGATATGTCTTACACTGGCACACAAATCATCCAAATGTCATGGCATGAATATCCGGTTTGTTTCTTAGGGTTCCAACTGGATCTTTCTATTATCTCAATCATTAACATGCATTATCAGTTCACAATCTAGCAAATCATGCTATATCAAATTAATAACAATTTGAATACATGCATTAACAATGTAGTTGTATTATTTACATACAACTTACCTCGGTTTACAAAATGTACTCGACTAGTCGGCTTAATCGACTTGCTTGGCTTTCCCCCAGTCTAGGTTCGGATTTGGCAAAACTTGATCTATAATAACAAAATACACTCATTTAATCACTAATTACAATTAGGAATTCATAAATTTACTTCTTTGATAAAATGACCATTTTGCCCCTAGACCTTGGCAAAATGACCATTTTACCCTTATGCTCGAAATTCAATTTTTATTGAATTTATTCGTATCTTAGGACTAGCTAACCCCTTCTTACTCTTATAGAATCACCAAAATCCCACTATTTCACACACTTATCACCTATTTTGTAACTTATGCAAAATAGTCCCTTTAGGTGTTTTCATGCTAACTCCCTTCACAAAAGTTGTTTAGAACTCTTATAAGACTCATATTCTTCCATAAAATTTTAGAAAATAACATGAACATTCACATGTGAGACCCTAGACTTATCACCATTTTGCAAGGTAGTCCTCTCATTTGAAAGCCTATAAAACAAGCATTCTAAAAATGTAAAAATCATCAAGAAAACATCAAGATCACTTACATTATGAGAGGAATAAGTTTCTGAAAATATTCAGTTTTCAAACCTCCATATTTGCTGATATTTTCGGTGGAGAGAAGAGATGGAGAAGAAGAAAATAATAGCTAGGCTTTTAGGCACTATTTTATCACCAAATCATGACATTACTTACCTAAACCTTGACTATTTGTTTAATATCTATCTCATGGCCGACCAACACAATTAAAAAGGGTATAATTACCCTTTAAAAGCCCTCAATTTTAGTTCTCTAGCTATTTAACACATTTGGGTACTAAAATGCAACTTTTGTCTTTTATGCGATTTAATCATTTTTTGCAATCGGGCTCACAAACATTAAAATTAACTCCCCAAAATTTTCATACACTAATATAATCATGCTAAAACCTCATAATAATAATTTCCCCAACTTCGGATTTGTGGTCCTGAGACCACTGTTCCGACTAGGCCCTAATTTGGGCCATTATACTGGAGTCAGCTCCAATGGTGTTTTTCGAGTTGTGTTCTTCAATATTCTCTGACGGCTTTCTCCCATCTTTTTATCTTTGTCATATATAGGTCTTAATATGCCCGAAAAAACTAAGAATTGTGTTTTTTCGCGTGTTTTGAGTGTAATTTATGAAATCGACACGGTCTGACACATGGCGATATGGCAGCCTATGTGGCTGACACAACCATGTGTCCAGCTCGTGTGGAATGATCCAGCTCGTGCGGAATGAACTAGCCCGTGTGGCTCTTGAAATCTGCTCCAATTGTCCTTTTTCGCTCTTTTTGCTCCCAAATGCTCTCCTGAATATAAAAACATAAATTTAAAAGATTAGAAGCATAATATGCACCATTTTACCTCAAATAATCATCCAAAATTGCAATAAGAATAGGATAAAACATGTTACTTTTAGCACCCATCAATATATTAAAATTTTATCAACTCTACAAGTAGACTATGATTGTATTGTATTTTGATAAATTTTTAATTAACTATTGGTTTTTTTTTTTTGAATGGAAACCAGTTGTAGCCCATATATTATTAAAAAAAATAAACCATACATAAAGAAGAGAAGTAATAAAAGAACAATAAAAGAGAACAGATAAAACGAAAAGAAAAACAACCTTCAACCATTCACTTTCTAAAAAGCTACTAGCAAGTAACAAAACGTCGCCTCCCATCCTCTGTTAAGAAATAAATCTGCAAGGGAAGTCTAAATTAATGACTCCAAACGTCAACCCAATAGCAGATCGGATCTCCGTCGATCATCATCAGCAAACTTCTTCAATCAAATAAGTAAACCATCCAACCAAGTAGTGTTTCCAGGTAAAAATTGACCTTCTTAAGCAAATTGGTGGGAAAGTTGATTCCCTATTCTTGGAATAACTTAAATGTACAATTATCCAACGATTTTTCTATTTGTTTCACCTCAACAATAACTGGTCTATGGACTGACCTATCGTATGTTGTGGCTTTCATTCTTTTGATGACGATTTTTTAGTCTCCTTCAACCTCAAGGCTGCAAACTCCAACGAGATAACAAGAGCCATCGCTTGCTTGCATGCAATGGCTTCTGTAAGAAATGGGTCAGTAATGTTATAATTTCTTATCACTCTGGCCTTTATTACAACCCTATCTTCCTTTCTCACAATTATGCCTAAAACTGAATCTTTGGTTGTAGAATCGTAAGACGCATCAAAGTTCGCACGAACCCACAACCTCTCTAATGATTTCCAAACAGTCATTTATTGGTTGTTATTCTTAGCTCCAATAGTGCTATGAATTTTAAATTCCTCTTGAAAAGGCCTAATCCATGTGACCACATCGGGAGTATTTTGAAAAACTTTGTCATGAACCAATTTGTTTCTAGAAAACCAAATAGCTCAGATTGTAATAAGTGTTAGCCGACGATTCAAACTATTCATGATTTTGAACAAACTCATAAACCAAGACTTAAAGTCTTCATTGTCTCTCATCGCAGGTCTATTCAACCCCCAAAGCATCCCATATTTGATTAGTCCTAGGACAGTCACAAATATTATGCTCATTTGTTTCAACACTGGCCTCACATCTCAAACAAATAGTTGTGTACTTGAGCCCTTAATCTACAAATTATGATAGCTAGGAATATAGTTGTTAAAAATCTCCAGTTTATAATCTTTACTTTTGGGGGAACTATAGTGTCCCACAAAGCTTTGTAGATAGGTCTATTAGGATTGTAACTTCCGAAGTGAAGTTTCTATAATTCTTTATAACAACTTCGAACTAAGTACTCCCTTGTTGGCTCACCTGACCATGTCATCTTCTCTTCAATCTTAGTTCAAGGAATTGGGATGTTGACAATACGCAAGGCATCAGCATCACAAAAAATCTCCCTAATTAAAGCTACATTCCATTACTTTGTATCTTGCACAAAGAGATCCTTTACTAGCATAATGCCCTGATTAAGATGAGGAGTACTAACCATATTATGACCTTCTCCAAATAGCTAATTATCTTCCCAGATCTGAATTTGGCTGCCATTACCAATCTGCTATTTTGTCCTACTTTTTAACAACCTTCTTGTGTTCAAAATACTACGCTAAGGTAGTGAAGGGTAATAACCCAATCTAGCTTCCATAAAAGTGGTGGTAGGATAATACTTGGCCTTTAAAACTCGTGAAAATAATAAACCTAGATTAGTAAATAATCGTCAGCCCTAACCAGCTAATAAAGCAATATTGGACCGAGTCAAGCTTCTAGTCTCAAACTCCTATTTTTCTTAAGGTCACAAAGGGTATCCTAAGAACACCAATGAATACTCCTTTCACCATGTCCTTTTTGCCACCAATACTTTCCAATAATAGCCTCCATCTCCTTACAAAGGGAATTAGATAGCAGGAAACAACCCATAGTATATGTGGGAATTACTTATTAAACAGACTTAATAAAATTTTCTTTCTCATCCTGTGATAATAAGCGAGTACTTTAATTATTACTCATTGCACACAATCAATCTTTGAACTTCTAAAACATCAATTTTTTATCACGTCCCACCATAGTTGGTAAACCCATATAGAGCTTAAAATTACTTGTTACCCTTACATCCAAAATATTGGTAATATGGCCCTACATAGATTCCCCAATGTTGCCACTGAAATATATGAGATATATTTCAAATTTTACCAATTTCTCAGAAGCCTCGTACTCTTTGATAATAGCCTACATTCTGTAGCTTCCTCAAAGAGAATGCTATCTTTGGAAAACAATAAATGAGAGATGCAAGTACCTCCTATACAAATAGAGTTACTTGCCAATCTTTCCTCATTACAAGCCAATTGCAATGCAGTCGATAACCCCCCACTGCAAATAAGAAAAAGGTAGGGACTAAGAGGGTCTCCCTACCGTAAACCATAAGTTGGTTTTGTCAAATCTCCCAACCACCCATTCATAGCAACAGAATACGTAACAGTCAAAACACAATACATGATGAGATTTACTCAATTCTCTGCAAACCCTATCGCTCTCATTATATCTACCACAAAATTTCATTTGATCCATCGTATGCTTTGTTCATATCAAGCTTTAAAACAAAAGGACCTTTCTTCCTAGCCTTATTTTGTTTTAGTACATGAAGCATCTCATAAGCTATCAAAACATTACCAGTAATCATCTACCCAGGAGCAAAAGCACTTTGTGCTTCATTAATGCACGCATTCAGGACCGTTTAGAATTTATTAACAATATTATATAAAACATTACATAAGCTTTTCATTTTAAAATGGGACATATATAGAGAATTCTTTATCTTAGGAATAAGAACTATAGTCGTACTATTCATACAATCAATATTAATATCCCTTCTCAAAACCCTAAGGCAAAAATCCACCACATCAAAACCAACTATGTGCTAGTAACTTTGATAAAATAGCATAGGTAAACCATCCAGACCACACGTCTTCATAAGGTGCATGCTTTTAATAGCAAGTAAAACATCATCAGCACAGAACTCCACGCATAATGTCCAATTCATATAAGAATTAATACACCTACTAACACCCGAAAGAATGTGAGATGCATAAATCCTCCTTTTACTAGTAAACAGCCTTTCGAAGTAAGTAAAAGCCAAGGAATCCATTTCCATAGCATCCATGGTAAAACCACTACTAGAATTCTTAAGACCCATAATTGTATTTGTCTTCCTCCGTTGTGAAAAAAATTGTGAAAATAGCTGGTGTTTTTATCCCCATACTTCAACCAGTTCGCACGGGCCCTATGTTCTCAGATCCTTTCCTCTTTGTCCATTTCCAAATTAATGGCTAATTTAGTTTCCATAATATCACCTAAAACATCATTTTCAGGCTCTAGTTCCACGAGATTCCCAATTTTTTGCCGCAAAGCATCAAACTGATCATGTTTTGCTTTTCTCACCTTAGAGTACCATTTTTTCAAATGATTTTCCAACATTTTCAGACGGTACAGAAGTAACCACTGACTAGCTTTCTAGCAATGTTTAATCTCAGATTAACAGTTATCCTCCAATAGCCAAGCAACTTCAAATCTAAATCGATCAAATTTTCGTCGTCTCATCGTTAAAACTTTAGTTTGAATCATAATCGAAGAATAATCCGAAATGCTACTAGTAAGATGTTGCACATCATGATCAGGAAACATATGCCACTAACTCTGATTGGCAATTGCTCTCTATCCAACAGCTCCCGAATATTGCTTTCAGAACTCTGCCCTCTTTCCCATATAAATTAAGGTCATCTGAAGCCTAGGTTAGCTAACAAGCAGTCATCGAAAACCTGACGGAATTCTTCTATTTTACAATCCTTTCTAGCTCTACCACCTCTTTTTTTTCAAAAGAATAAGCGATTTTATTAAAGTCCCCCATAACAATCCATGCATCGACATTATTTTTCCCAAGTTGTATTAGTAAATTCCAGGACTCTCTCCTAAACTTTTCATCTGGAGCTCCATAAAACCTTGTAAGCCTCAATTTTTTATCATTGGCATCATCAGTAATGTCCATGTTGATAAAATGAGAATGAACTTCCTAAGTGTTAACAGAAAAACCACATTTCCATCCTAATGATAACCCTCCCCTCGGTCATTCGGCATCAACATCAACTCCCATGTTAAAACCGTATCTACATCTAATTTGCTCTATATTTACACCCAACACTTTAGTCTCAATCAGGAAAATAATTTTGGGGTTTTTTTTCAGCCAATGCTGAAGTCTATGAATAGTCTATGGGTTCTCTAACCCATGAACCTTCCAAATTAGGATATTCATTGGGCTCAACTGACCTGTTCAACAAGCTTAGTTGATTTATCAAAATTAGAAGCAATAATCAACCCATGTGTGGTCCTATCAGAATCCATAAAGTCAGAAACTTTAGGAGACATTAATTCCACCCGTACCTTTTTTTTTCCTTTGTTCATTCTCATGCTACAATCTTCAGATCCAATATCAACCAATTTTCCCCCATTTATGCCTAATTCATTCGCACCTCCCATGTTTAGACCCAGATTGGTGTTGATTTGATTAACAATTTGATCCTCCAAATCTTTCTCATTAGAAAACACATTTCCTAAATTGGAGGAAACAAAATTCACGCTTTTAGTTTCCACATCTTCCCGGAACCACCTGTTATGATTCGATTTCACCTTTCTAGAAAGCACTTGGATGGAAGCATCCCATCCCATAACCACTTCTACTCCATCATTATGAATACGTTTGGAGCAAAAATTATCGATGTGTCCAAGTTTCCCACACAAAAAATAAAAAAGAGAGAGTTTTTCATATTTAAAGGTAGCATAAATAGAATTTTTCGTACGTAATAACAATTTCTTTCGTCAACTTAATGGTTGTTGGATATCAATCCAAACTCGGATTCTCATATGATTTTGAAAGTTCCTCGTGGTTGCCTTCATATCATACTCAATAAACTAGCTGATAAAATTACAAAATTGTTTAGCCAAAACTTCAGACATCAACTTATTTGATATATTATGTATTTATACCTAGAAATCTACGTAAAGCAACGGGATTGATTTGGGATCTTCGCCTTCCTTTAGTCTATGAAAAACCAAAATATGGCGATTAAAAGTCCAACGGTCAATGTGTTCAATCCTATTAATATTCACATCATATAGAAAGCGAAGAGAAATATTTTATCACTTAAATAAAAAATCACCACGCCACTAATGGGGTGCCAAACATTTGCTATCATATTCCTTATAGTTTGAAAGTTAACAATACTAGCTGTAAAAAAACTTCCCACCAAACAAAGCTTGTAAGAGGCTGGTCCGTATCCACTATCTTCCCTAGTAACATCTCACCCTTCTTCCCCCCAATCCTCCAAAGATAACCTGGTTAAATACGCATCCATTACTTGTAACAACCATCACCCGTATCTAACGCCGAGACAGGGTTTGAGACGTTATCAGACTTAAACATTCACTACATGCAAAACCGGGCCACAAAGTTTTTGTCCAAAATTAAAACATCTTAAACACATACATATCGTCCCTTATACAGGCCTTCGAAGCCTATAACATACATTGGGGTGGTTCGGAACTAAACCAAGAACTTTGAAAATCTATGGGCAACTTAACTAATTTTCTTACTTGGAGAGTCACTGCGCTGTGTGTGGATTGGGCGATGTGGGTTACACGTCCGTGTATCTATTCGTGTAGACAATTTCAAGGCTATTTTCCAAGCCAATTGTCACCCTTAATTACCTACATACACTTATATATTTTCATAGCAATTAACATGGGATATTTGAGTAATTATATATCCACAATCAAGACACAAGCATGACATTCTCACAACAACAAATAACATATTACCAACTATGCATGGCACACAAGCATATTCATATCACTAATATCAGACATAACATGAATAACAAGATTTATAAGTCTGAATCATTAGCTCACTAAAGACCAATATATTTGGCCAAATTATAATAACACATGTTATAAAACTAGATCCCAATACATGCCACTCACTTGATAATTCTAGCATATGTGTTTATACTCTCAAGGTGTTGGCTTGATAGTGTGATGCTGCCTCCGACGATCTCCAACCCTGAGCTAACCTGACAACACTAAAAGAAATGGAAAGGAGGGGGTAAGCTTTACGCTTAGTAAGCTCGCATGAAAATAATAAGCAATTTATTAACATACTTTCCATAGTAAAACTATCTCAATTGTACATTTACACATGTTCTGGTTAAGTTGTTTTCTTGAGTTACAGTCACTAAATCATTTATATCTGGAGTTACGAAACTCCAAATTAATATCCGTAAATTTTTCCAGAAATTAGACTCATATATCTTTCCACCATAAAATTTTCAGAATTTTTGGTTCTTCCAATAAGTACAGTTTATTATTCAAAGTTGACAACTTCGACCTTTCTTCACTAAAATTTATTTATCTCAAAGTGCGAGACTCGGATAATGTTCTTGTCTCTTTATCCTGAAAGTAGACTCATTAAGGATTTTATATATATGATTTCTAACTCATAATTATTTTTTTACAATTTCTAGTGATTTTCCCAAGTCAGAAC
Source organism: Gossypium longicalyx (assembly GCA_025698465.1). Lineage (NCBI taxonomy): Eukaryota > Viridiplantae > Streptophyta > Magnoliopsida > Malvales > Malvaceae > Gossypium > Gossypium longicalyx. The sequence goes on from CM046997.1 coordinate 92,744,306, forward strand.
AGGGGATTTAGAACTCATTCTGACATTGTCTCACAAGAATTCAAATATCTCATAATAAAAAAAATTATTTTGCTTACATTGTTTCCCTTATGTGAAACTAGACTTATTAAGCTTTAATTTCATATATTATTCAGACTCTAATTCAACTTCTACCATTTATGTTGATTTTTCAAAGTCGGGCTACTGCTACTGTTCAACACTGTTTCAGTGCAAAAATCGCAATAGCTATCATAATTCCATTGTCACATTGATCATGGACTCATTATTTCATAAATCTCATATTCAATTACACAATGTAGGTTAACATGATATTGCAACACAATTAATAATCATAAGCATGAGGATGATTCATCTTTCAAATCTTTGCACTTGTTCATCATGGATACACATATATATGCATGAATTCGCTAACTCATCATTTTTCACATTTCAATAAGGCATCACTTATGAGTATAATGTACGTACCTGTACATATCCATAGCATATCAATTAACTTTACCTTTATCATCACACCCATCTTGAGACTCTCATCGCATTATTCATTATAATACCTGTTGAATTTCTGATGGGCCTTTCCTTTTCCAGTTGTACACTCGAGGTGTACGTTTCTTTCCAAGTGGTACATACAAAATATACCTTTCCTTTTCATATGGTATGCACAAAGTCTACCTTTCCTTTCCAAATTCGATAGCCGAAGCTATCCCTTTGTATATTTGATAGCCGAAACTATCCCTTTTCACATTCGATAGCGAAAGCTATCCCTTTTCACATTTGATAGCCGAAGCTATCCCGTTTCACATTCGATAGCCGAAGCTACCACTATTCACTGATCAGGTAGCTGGAGCTACCACTTTTCACTAATTAGGTAGCCGAAGCTACTACTTTTCACTGATCAGGTAGCCGAAGCTACCATTTTTCACTGATCAGGTAGCCGAAGCTACCACTTTTCACTGATCAGGTAGCACTTTTCACTGATCAGGTAGCCGAAGCTACCACTTTTCATATTATACACACAATACATACATTTCCTTTTCATAATGAGATCAAAAGATTATCCTTTAGGGACAACCTTTATTGCAACATATGCAAGATCTCATATTCTTGGTAATCACTAATTTCTTTTAAATATCACATCCCATCAAATTTCTATTAACATCAAATTCAATACAATTATAGCAAATTATATTTCATGTATATCAATAATATCATGAATAATAGACTTATTAAGTCACGCGAACTTACCTCGGATCTAGAAATGACAATTTACCATTCTAGTCCATAACCTTGTATTTTCCCGATTTAAGCCCAAATCTTGATTTCCTTGATCAATAATATCACATTTAGCCTACTAATTAGTCACACTATTCATATGGGTCTAAAAATCATTTTTTACAAATTTTCATTTTGACCCCTAAACTTTTGCATATTTGCACTTTTGCCCCAAGGCTCGGAAATTAAACTTCTTCCTATTTTCTTATGTTTTATGACATGCTGATCATTTTTCCCTTCTATGGAAACATAAAATTCTCACTCTAACATGTACTTATGAACATTAGGTATTTTTACCGAATATGTCGTTTTACTCGTTTTCACGTAAAATCGCTTAGAAAAAGTTGTTTAACACAATTTCAAGCTTCATATTCTACCTAAACATCAAAACATATGCATATCATTCATGGGTAAATTTTTAAACATAAATCCTAGCTCCAAATAATGGTAGAAATGAGCAGATTATGTTATCGAGATTTCAAAAATATATAGAACATTAAAAACGGAGCTCGGAATCACTTACTATTAAGCTTGAAACCTTGGACAAACCCTAACCATGGCTGCTCTTGGTACATTTTACTGTAGCAAGAAGAAAGGGACACATTTGGGGTTTAAAATTTGTCTTTTAATTCATTTTACCCCTAAATGACCAAAATGCCCTTTTTACTATTCTTTCAAATTTTACCCAACCAAGGTCATTTTTGTCCAAAAAGTTATAAAATGGTTTAATTATCATTTAAGGACCTCACATTTAAAATTTCATGACAATTAGACACCTCTAACATATAAAACTCAACTTTTGCACTTTTTACAATTTAGTCCTTTTTCTAAATTGAGTGCCCAAACGTCGAAATTTTCGAACGAAATTTTCACGAAATCATTCCGTGAAATCGTAAAACATAAAAATACAATAAAAATGAAAATTTTCTCATCGGATTTGTAGTCCCAAAACCACTGTTCCGACTAAGCCCAAAATCGTGACGTTACATTTCTCCCCTCCTTTAGGGATTTTCGTCCCCGAAAATCTCATCAGAAAAGTGGTTTTGGTTTTTCACTTGGATTCCTCAATCCTATAATTGATGTCAAAGAACTTTCACTCAGGCTAAACTTTTACTACCTATCTCTTTAAATTTTACATACAAAAATCATAAATGATATTCACTTTACAATACTTTTACTAAAACTTAATCTCTACCAGAAAGCTCATGTACTCAAAAGTCTGATCCATACCATCATGTTACATATACATTTTCACCCGAATCTTTTGGGATTCGAATAGTAAAACTAATCAGTTCATCTCAACCTCACACTCTTTATAATTTCACACAGTCCAATTATTTGTCAATTTAACCCTCAGTTACTCTTTATTTCAAGCCTCTTCTGGCTTTCCAAAGAAATCAAGATATGAAACTCGGATCTCAATCCGATTAGTGGAGATTAAAATTCCATAATATTCAAAATTCATAAAGACACGAAATTCTATAAATCTGATGAGCAGACATTCGGGTATACCAGCATAATTTACACATCTCATAACATTTAACAACGCTACATATCACTTTCCTCTTTCAAGGACAGGAATGATCCAGACAAGAAAATCTATATTAACCTTTTCTATTTCCATTCTAATTTCCAAACTGCAAAAATAATTCTGATGATTCTTGCTATACATCTTTGAACTTTCAACATTTCAAGAATTTGTACTCAAAGATAAACAATGATCATTTCAGCATTTTAAAATACCCAAATTATCTTCACATTATCAACATCAAATCTTCTTATCGCATACGATTCTTCTAGGAAACATACACTTCTTAATTAAACTATTCGTCTTTTTACCCGTGAAGAAATAAAATCTTATTCTCAAGCACGCACATCTCATTAAATTCTAAACATATATTCCATACAAATTGAACAATCAAGTCGACCTTATTCATCCGTAATTGATATTTCAAGAAATTCTCTCTTCTAATCAACAGAACGATTCAACATGCATCATTCCAAATTCACTCATCATGCCAATCGAAGACCATAACAAATGCATTAGCATAAGTAATATTGATACCTCAACTGAATACATTAACTCTGATTAACTTTCTTGAGAAAGGAAATCCATCATACACATTGGGACTTGAAATTTCACCACATTATCAGGATCAATTCAGAGGTATAGTCATACTTGTTCTATATGTATCAATCACAACCTAGAGGTCATGCTCTAAATGCAAGCCATGATCAACAAGTTACAAGATAAATATAACCAGAAAATCCAAGATAGAGAAATTCTAGACGGAGAAGCCCAAAATAAAGAAATCCAGATTAACATTATTTTAAACCACTGACAACAAATACGATTGGAACTATATGCTCTTCATATATATATGTGTGTGTGTATAATCAGTCAGAGCAATGATCAGTAGAGATAGAATCATGGCACCATACACAATTTCTCATCGATTCTCAATAGGCAAAATATAACAAAATACCAGAGAAAAACAGAACCATGCAGATCAAAACCCAATCAGACTGATAATATATTCGTCTAACGTTAAGATCAAGGAACATTTTCATAATATAAGAATTCATCAGGGATTAGATAGCCCCAATAATATTTCCAGTATCAGGTAATCTCATACAATATCTCAATAGAGACAATCACAAACTGTTCACTATAATTACCATGCTTGAACATTTCATATTTCGAACATTATTCCTTTAACTATTTCTACCGTCCCAAATTCCATAATATTCCCTTCACTAAGAAAACAAGTTCATAAGGGAATTTCAATCAATACATTTCTCAACGTCATATCAGGATTGATCGTTTTACTAAAATTAACCTTTTTCGCTAATTACGTTGTTGCGAAAATTAAACAATCTTTCGGTCAATCCAATATCTTTCTAGCTCATGTCTGTACTTATCAACCCATTCTCAATCTCTAATTATGCTTATGACCATTCCATCATTGAACTCTTTGATTTCTCACCCGAAAACTCATTTAACATAAATTTGAGGAATTTCCATTATAAAACACCACTTTGGTAAAGGGAAGAGGGTCGTAGGGCCTCTGACTCAACTCTCATATACATATACATGTAACACAATTTTATCATAGCAATCATATTTCAATCATGTCATTTATTTCAAGTAACTAACATTCATATTGATTTTACACTCACTTTCTAGTTATCTCATTTAAACAAGTGTACTTATACATGTATTTCCCTGTTTCCTAGATAATCTTACTTATCCATTCATTAAATCAGATAAGTCAAGCACATAATATCATATAAGGGCCAAACAAACATGGATAAGTATACCACAGTCTAAACTTTCATCGTACACATCATCATATACATATCATTACAATCATATATATCAGTCCAAGCAATTTAATACATTTACTCAAGTTATAGGAGCTTACCAATCATAATCATCCCAACTAATATACATAAATATTCATCTTATCAATATTTTTGATAAATTACTCAAACACATGCATTTGTTCAAATAAATCGATCATATACATCATGGAATTATCTATTAATCATAGATAAGCTCATTTCTCCATGTACACATTTCATGAATCCTTATTCGTATCTTTCCAAGTTTCAGTTCGTCATGACTATACTTTACTCGAATACTTTAGAATTACATTCAACATGGTCGATGTAGCTCGGTTGGAGAGTACCTTTGTCTAAACAAAGTGGCTCTCATACGCGTCAGAAGACATCACACTATCACAGATCCGTGGCATGTATACATGGACTTTTACACATGCTAGGTTTGTCCGATAACCGACTAAACCATAGCTCTGATACCACTAAATGTAACACCCCTCACCCGTATCCAACGTTGGGACAGGGTTCGAGGCGTTATCGGACTTAAACATTCACAACATGCAAAATCGAGCCACAAAGTTTTTGTCCAAAATTAAAACATCTTAAACACATACATATCGTCCCTTATACAGGCCTTCGAAGCCTATAACATACATTGGGGTGATTTGAAACTAAACCAAGAACTTTGAAAATCTATGGGCAACTTAACTAATTTTCTTACTTCGGAGAGTCACACGCCCATGTGGATTGGGCCGTGTGGTTACACACGTCCGTGTATCTATCCGTGTAGACAATTTTAAGGCTATTTTCCAAGCCAATTGTCACCCTTAATTACCTACATACACTTATATATTTTCATAGCAATTAACATGGGATATTTGAGTAATTATACATCCACAATCAAAAAACAAGCATGGCATTCTCACAACAACACATAACATATTACCAACCATGCATGGCACACAAGCATATTCACATCACCAATATCAGACATAACATGAATAGCAAGATTTATAAGTCAGAATCATTAGCTCACTAAAGACCAATATATTTTTCCAAATTATAATAACACATGTTATAAAACTAGATCCCTATACATGCCACTCACTTGATAATTCTAGCATATGTGTTTATACACTCACTTGATAATTCTAGCATATGTGTTTATACTCTCAAGGTGTTGGCTTGATAGTGTGATACTGCCTCCAATGATCTCCAACCCTGAGCTAACCTGACAACACTAAAAAAAATGGAAAGGAGTGGGTAAGATTTACGCTTAGTAAGCTCGCATGAAAATAATAAGCAATTTACTAACATGCTTTCCATAGTAAAACTATCCCAATTGTACATTTACACATGTTCTGGTTAAGCTGTTTTCTTGAGTTACAGTCACTAAATCATTTATATCTGGAGTTACGGAACTCCAAATTAATATCCGTAAATTTTTCCAGAAACTAGACTCATATATATTTCCTCCATAAAATTTTTAAAATTTTTGGTTCTTCCAATAAGTACAGTTTATTATTCAAAATTTCCCTTTTTTTTTGCTGTTTGACAACTTCGACCTTTCTTCACTAAAATTTATTTATCTCATAGTGTGAGACTCGGATAATGTTCCCATCTCTTTATCCTGAAAGTAGACTCATTAAGGATTTTATATATATTATTTCTAACTCATAATTATTTTTTTACAATTTCTAGTGATTTTCCCAAGTCAGAACAGGGGATTTCGAACTCATTCTGACATTGTCTCACAAGAATTCAAATATCTCATAATAAAAAAAATTATTTTGCTTACATTGTTTCCCTTATGTGAAACTAGACTCATTAAGCTTTAATTTCATATAGCCTCTAATTCGACTTCTACCATTTATGGTGATTTTTCAAAGTCGAGCTACTGCTGCTGTTCAACACTATTTCAGTGCAAAAATCACAATAGCTATCATAATTCCATTGTCACATTGATCATGGTCTCATTATTTCATAAATCTCATATTCAATTACACAATGTAGGTTAACATGATATTGCAACACAATTAATAATCATAAGCATGAGGATGATTCATCTTTCAAATCTTTGCACTTGTTCATCATGTATACACATATATATGCATGAATTCGCTTACTCATCATTTTTCACATTTCAATAAGGCATCACTTATGAGTATAATGCACATACCTGTACATATCCATAGCATATCAATTAACTTTACCTTTATCATCACGCCCATCTTGAGACTCTCATCGCATTATTCATTATAATACCCGTTGAATTTCTGATGGACCTTTCCTTTTCCAGTTGTACACTCGAGGTGTACGTTTCTTTCCAAGTGGTACACACAAAATATACCTTTCCTTTTTATATGGTATACACAAAGTATACCTTTCTTTTCCAAATTCGATACCGAAGCTATCCCTTTTTACATTTGATAGCTGAAGCTATCCCTTTTCACATTTGATAACCGAAGCTATCCCTTTTCACATTCGATAGCCGAAGCTATCCCTTTTCACATTTGATAGCCGAAGCTACCACTATTCACTGATCAGGTAGCTGGAGCTACCACTTTTTACTAATCAGGTAGCCGAAGCTACTACTTTTCACTGATCAGGTAGCCGAAGCTACCATTTTCATCGATCGGTAGCCGGCTACCACTTTTCACCGATCGGTAGCACTTTTCATCGATCGGTGTAGCGAAGCTACCACTTTTCACATTATACACACAATGCGTACATTTCCTTTTCATAATGAGATCAAAAGATTATCCTTTAGGGACAACCTTTATTGCAACATATGCAAGATCTCATATTCTCGGTAATCACAATTTCTTTTAAATATCACATCCCATCAAATTTCTATTAACATCAAATTCAATACAATTATAGCAAATTATATTTTATTTATATCAATAATATCATGAATAATAGACTTATTAAGTCACGCGAACTTACCTCGGATCCAGAAATGACAATTTACCATTCTAGTCCATAACCTTGTATTTTCCCGATTTAAGCCCAAATCTCGATTTCCTTGATCAATAATATCACATTTAGCCTACTAATTAGTCACGCTATTCATATGGGTCTAAAAATCATTTTTTACAAATTTTCATTTTGACCCCTAAACTTTTGCATATTTGCACTTTTGCCCCAAGGTTCGGAAATTAAACTTCTTCCTATTTTCTTATGTCTTATGACATGCTGATCATTTTTCCCTTCTATGGAAACATAAAATTCTCACTCTAACATGTACTTATGAACATTAGGTATTTTTATCGATTATGTCGTTTTACTCGTTTTCACGTAAAATCGCTTAGCAAAAGTTGTTTAACACAATTTCAAGCTTCATATTCTACCATTAAACATCAAAATACATGCATATCATTCATGGGTAAATTTTTAAACATAAATCCTAGCTCCAAATAATGGTAGAAATGAGCAGATCATGTTACCGGGATTTCAAAAATATATAGAACATTAAAAACGGAGCTCGGAATCACTTACTATTAAGCTTGAAAGCTTGGACAAACCCTAACCATGGCTGCTCTTGGTACATTATTCTGTAGCAAGAAGAAAGGGACACATTTGGGGTTTAAAATTTGTCTTTTAATTCATTTTACCCCTAAACGACCAAAATGCCCTTTTTACTATTCTTTCAAATTTTATCCAACTAAGGTCATTTTTGTCCAAAACGTTATAAAATGGTTTAATTATCATTGAAGGACCTCCCATTTAAAATTTCATGACAATTAGACACTTCTAACATATAAAACTCAACTTTTACACTTTTTACAATTTGGTTCTTTTTCTAAATTGAGTGCCCAAACGTCGAAATTTTCGAACGAAATTTTCAGAAAATCCTTCCGTGAAATCGTAAAACATAAAAATAAAATAAAAATGAAAATTTTCTCATCGGATTGGTAGCCCCGAAACCACTGTTCCGACTAAGCCCAAAATCGTGATGTTACATTACTAGACCAACTTTAACTAGAATTGAATTCTCAAAAATTAAAAAAGAAAAAAGAAGAAAAAGATAAAGATAAAGAAAACACTGCGTGCCACAAAAAGCAGAGACCCAATTAACTATTGGTATTTTAAATAAACTTGTACTCTTCTTGTGAAAATAAAATAAAATAAAATAAAATAAAGAACACACAGATTTTACGTGGAAACCCTTTTGGGAAAAAAACCACGGGTAGAGGAGAAAAAAAAATCACTATGTCGAATTCGAAATAATTACAAGAGGAATAGACTATGTCTATTTATAGACTTGTAAAGCCATATTCTAGTAAGACTGAAACACGTTATTCTAATCAATATCAAATAGATGAAATTTAATAAGGTTTAAAAAATCTTATTTTAAAATAAAATAAAAGAAGTGTAATTCTATATGGATTCTTCTTTTATTTTATTTTACCACTGTATTTTATTTAAATAAGAATTCGGGTCACTTAATTCTAACCCTTCTAATTTGTACAAGCCTATTTTTACTTAAATTCTCTTTATATTTTTTCAAATACATTGCTATTATATTAAAAAAAAATTAGGTTAGAGTTTTATGAAAACATTTTTAGAAAAACTTTACTTTCGTTTAAAGATTAACATGGTTAAATTGTGGATTTAATCAGATTTAATGTGATTATCAACCATTAAAAAGTATAATAAAAAAAAATCAATAATTCAGTCCTATTTTTCGTTTTAGAAAAATCTTTCTAGCTTTTTGGGATTAAAACTCTTGAAACATTAGGCGTGCATGAAGCTTGAGGCGACCATTGAGGTGAGATGGCGAATCTGTGATCTAATACCTGACGTCGATGTTATTGAAAATATTGGCCTCAAATTCAAATATATAGTTTTAAAGATTATTTATTTAGTAGTATTTCCTATCACACTCTGTGTTATAATAATGGTTTTAAAATCAGTAGAGAAATAAGTGAATGTGTGAAAATTACATACTTGTCTTTAAAAATAATAGATTTGAAATTAATTAATAATAATACAAAAAATATGTATGATAATAAAATTAAAAATGTATATAACAAATTAAATTAAAGTTTATTTGAATGGTAAAATTAATTCTTTATAAAATAAAGAATAATAAAATTAAAGTTTTATTAATACAAATGGTAAAAGACTAAAATACCATTAAATAATATAACTTATTTTGACTTATGAATGGAATTTAAATAGAAACACCTATCCCTTTCAATTTTGTCAATTTCAAGAAATAAAATTAATAAATTAATAAAAAGAATATAGAAATATTGACTATTAACCAGTATTATTTTTAAAAATCTCCCCAACTGAAGCCTCATCTTCTTGTTCCAGATGCACACATCATAAAATTGAATATATTTAGAATTTAATCAAGGACTAAATTGAACAAATAAAAACTATCAGGGATTAAATCAACATATCAATTGATGAATTAAGTCAACATTATGGACTAAATCAAACAAAAATAGGGGAAAAAGTTAAAAAATGTATATTAGTTTAGAAACAGTAAGAGATCATATAAAACCAATAAATAAAAGTAAAAGAAAAATCAAATTGAGACTTTAATGGACGTTAAAGTATCTAGAAGGTTGGATTAATTTAGTTATTATACTATTAAAAGAATTAAATAAATTAAAATTGTAACAGAGATAATATTTATTATATAAAAATTATCTTGAAATTTATTTTTTAATTGCAGTTCAATCTAAAATAATAAAAATAATTCAGTTGTTGGACCGCAAAAAACTTAAAAATATATATTAACTTTATCAAACAATAAATAATATTATTTAAATAATAAAAATTAACTATATTCTAATTTGATCTTATTTAATTCTTTTTATTACATAGATTAAATTAATTAATTTAATATTAAATACCTATAATAAAGGTATCTCATAAGTACATTAAGAAAGAAACAATTTAAGTGCAGAATCATAATTTCACTCGAATCCTAAAATTAACTTTGAGATTAAAAAAAATAAAAAATGAAAGCTTTGATTTTTTATGTAATTCTTTTTAAAAAAAACGTTTAAAAGTTTCAACTTTGTCTCAAAACAGTAAAAAAGAAAGAAAAAAAAAAAAAAAAAAACTCTGACTTTCTTTTTTAAATTTAGAAATAAGAAAAATTCAAGGAAAGATCGGCCGGAACGCATGCGGTTAAAACCTTAGACATGAGAGAGCAATGATAGTATAAACAATCCTATAATTACTTATTTAGCCTTTCAATTTTAAAAATTATTTTCTAACATTTCGTTTAATTTTTTTTGTCTATTTCAATCTTTAAATTTATATTTTTATCAAATTATTATAAAATAGAGAAAAATATTAACATATGTTAACTTTATTAATGTAGACAGATATTACCATGTAGATGCCACATAACTAATCAATTAATTTTTTTAAAAAAATATAAAAAGTATTTAAAAATTTTGTCAAAACTAAAAAAATTATATTTAAAAAGAATAAAAAATATTAAAAATTAACTGTTGATGTAACATTCATGTGGCAGTTTACATGTATGTCCACGTCAATAAAACTAATATTTGTTAATTTTTTTATCGAGCAATTTAAAAAAAACACAAAATGAAAGATAAATAAATAAAATTTTAAATGACTTTAAAAGTGAAAAATATATATATATATATATATATATATATATATCATTATAATTTGAAGGGTAGATACATTCTTGTATCTTAAATAAAAAAAGAATAAACATGAACGGAGAATAAAGATTTTACTTTTTTCTAGGAAAAAGGTTTTTAAAGAGATTTTTCGTTATGTTTTAGCAAAGGTTTGAATCAAAATGAAAAAAGAGCTTGAATTGGGTTTAAAATATAAGGTAAATTGAATTTAAGATTATTAAATTATTAGTAAATTTATTTTTTATTATTTAATTTTAAAATTTTATAAAATGATAATTAAATTATTCAAAAATTTTCATTTAAGTTATTGAATCATTCAAAAAATTGAATTATTCGAAAATTTTTTATTTGAATCATTAAATCATTAAATTTTAATTTTTAAAATCCAACTAGAGAGTTCTAAGCAACAATATAAAATTCATATAATGAATTAATTTTACAAAACACGAAAGAGTTGGAGATTTACAAAATGTTGAGGGATAAGTTTAATTACGTAACTAGAAAAGAGATTATCAAGCGAAGCAAATTAATTCTAAAAACTAGTTAAATATTTTTAAAAAAATACTAAAAACTTAATTTTGTATTTTTTAAATACTAAAATATATAATTTTTATATGTATCACATTAAACATACAATGTAAATCCCCAGTTAAAAAATATCAAATTCAAGGGCTTGTGTCTCTGTTGGTGTAACATCCCATACCCATACCCGAGATGGGATAAGATACGAGGCATTACCGAAATTTTCAGAATAATTTTAATTAGTTTATATCATTTAGTACTCATTTTCATGTTTCATATAACATCATTTTCATATTATAATTCTCGTATCAAACCAAATATTCTATCCGTTGAATCATTAAAGTTCCGATGGATTTTTCAACAGTACACTCAAAGCGTTCATTTCCATATTCCATCAATTCATATTCAGAAATAACCCTTAGGACGTTTAATCATCAAGCACTCTCTCGAGTCACATCTCATGTAACTGTAGTGAATCAAGATTACCTTTTCAGGTCAAATCTTACCCACCTTAAGTTATCATAAGGAATCATATATCGTGTAATCGTAGCGAATAGGTCAAATCCTATCCACCTTAGGTTACCATAATGAATCATATATCATGTAACCGTAGTGAATCAGGATTACCTTTTCAGGTCAAATCCTATCCGCCTTAAGTTACCATAGTGAATCAAGAATAAATCCTATTCACTTTAAATTACCATGTGAATCAGGAACAAATCCTATCCACTTTGAGGTATTATAGTGAATCAGGAATGAATCCTATCCACTTTATATTCTCGAGAAGGCTTTTGTCAGATTAACCGTCCGGGTTATCTATTTCTGCAACACATGCAGGAACTCTTTCATTTGGAAAATCACCTATATCCATCCGGAACCCAATATTCAAACAGATTTTATCCCTTTCAAGTAGTTTCAGAACATGTATTATTTCTTTCATTTCAACATCCATACATTTCATATATTCAATTCAAACATCATATAAAATACAATGCAATATTTAAATGGACATATTTACATGCTCATTCAAGTTATACGAACCTACCTAACTAAATTGCAGAAATATCAAGATTTAGGGGCATTTTGGTAATTTATCATTTTTCTAATTTTCACCTGATCTTAAATTAATAACTTCATTCAATTTATTAATTTAGATAATAAAACAATTCATTCCCTTCAATTTGGTCATTTTTGATATTTTTACAAAATTACCCCCTAAAGTTTTACTTTTATTCAATTTAGTCCTTGAGCCTAAAACATGCAAATTAACCATACTAGCTGAATATTCATATATATTTTCCTCCTCCTCCTCTCCATTCCACATCCTTAATGTATATAACATGCTTATAAGTAACATTATCTATAATTTCACTATTTACTTATATGTATATTCAAAGTTGTCCATCCGTATGATAGTCACTAAACTATTTTTATCTTAATATACAAAACTAAAAATTAAGATCCGCTAATTTTACTTAAAACCAGACTCAAATATCTTCTTACCATAAAATTTTCAGAATTTTTGGTTTAGCCAATAAGTACAGTTTATTCTTTAAAGTTACCCTTGTTCTGTTGTCTGACAGTTCCGACCCTTCTTTGCTAAGAATTAATTATCTTCTCGTACGAGATTCATATGATATTACTGCTTATTTCTATTGAAAATAAAATCATTAAGGATTTTAAACATATAAATTTAAGCCCTTAATTATTTTTATCCAATTTTTGATGATTTTCCAAAGTTAGAACAGGGGAACCTGAAATCATTCTAACCTTGTCTCACAAAATTTATTATATCTCATAATTCAAAATTCCATTGTTTACAAAGTTTCTTCTATAAGAAAATAGACTCAATAATATTTAATTACATCTTTTTATCATCCTTTAATTCGATTTCCAAAATTTATGGTGATTTTTCAAAGTTAGCCTACTGCTGTTGTCCAAAACTATTTTAGTGCAAGATGTTTATTTACCATGTTTATAACACCCTTATTTTCTTTCTCTGCACTATTTCTCATTACTAACTCTTCACTAACATACCAATAACATAAAACCTTATATAATAAAAATCTACATTAACATCATTTCCATGCTTTTTCAATAGTATCAAACTTAAAAATATATTGAAATCTTGATGTTCTTACCTTGTCTCATTAATTTCAATCTTTAACTTAATTTTCTCTCGCCTCTAGCTTCTATTTCTTGAATCTAACTTGATATTATAGTTCCTCATAGTCTCTTTTTCATCTTTCTCTCTTGATAGCTATGGAAATTCTTTTGATTTCTAAGTGAAAATGGTGGATTTTTTGTGGAAGGACCAAATTGTAAAGAAAAGAAAGCTTTCTTTCTTCTCTTTTCTTCTAATGTGAATTGCATGGATGGAAAGATGATAGAAATTTTTAATCTTTTCTTCCTTATATATTAAATAAATTAATAATAAAATAATAAATAGTAAAATATATAAAATATCATCAATATCATCATTACTTTCTAGATTTCTCTCTCTTCCAATTGACCATTTTGCCTTTTATTATCTTTTAAAATTCCATCCTTGAGTCATCATTTAATTTGATAAAATTATAATTTAGTCCCTCATAATTCTTCACTTATTCAATTTGGTCATAATTCATCCATTTTCCTTAGTTTTTAAATCATTCCACCCTTAAAATATTTACACTATTGGCCCTTTAACTTTTCTATATTTACACTTTAACCCCTCAAGTTTTGAGTATTTACTCTTAGGCAATGTTATGATATATGTTAATAATGATGAAGTCAAGCAGTGTTAGTTAAGGTTTTAGTTAGGGCCAGTTCTGCATTGCTTTTCAAAAGCACTTTTAGGTCCAAAAGCACTTCTGAAAGAAAAGCTATGCAGAACAAGCTGCTATTGGCTGAAATTTTTAGCTTTTTAGAAGTGCTTTTGAAAAGCACTTCTGAAAAGGAGAAGCTAGAATTTTTAGCTTTTCCTCTCCCAAAAGCACTTTTAGTGCTTAATTATTTTTTCACCCCTCCAATAATATAGTACTTCCTCTCTTTTTTTCTTGGTACTTAATTACAAATGTGTTAAAATCATTAATTAAAAATAAAAAAATATTTTTTAAAATACTAATTACAAATATTTAGTAGTTATATTTAAATATTAATTAAAATATAGTTTATATATTTTAATTAAATTTTATAAATAATTAATATTTATTACTTAAAAATATTTAAAATTTATATTTTATATATTAAAATATTATCAAGAAGTTATAATAATTTTTTTATATTCTTACTAAAATATAATAATATTAACTAATTTAAATATTATTTAAATGCATATTTGTTACTTGATAATAACATGTCTAAAATGGACATTTTATTTTTAAAAATCACTTTTTGATAGCAATGCTAAACACTCAAATTTTAAACCAAACTTTTCAAAAGCACTTCCCAAAAGTACTTTTCCACAACACTTTTCAAAAGCACTTTTCAAAAGCATTGTCAAACTATCCCTTAGTCTGTTGTTAACAGTTAGCAGTTGTAAAGGTAGTTATCCTACTGTATTAAATACTCAGTTACTGCCCTTGAATGAGAGTGTGAAGTTAAAACTTTCTTCATTCTGAGTATCTTAACATGGTATCAAGAGCTCAGGTTCTCTTGGCATTTTTTTTTCGTGTTCATGGCAACAGTTGGTGTTCCTACTATTGACACACCTCGTCAATCTACAAATGTTGGTGAAGCAGTTCATTCTCCTGGTTCTGGCAATCTTGTTTCATCGAGCATTCATTATTTTTCCAAGCATGATACTATCAAGCTCAACGAACATAATTTCCTCTTATGGAAAACACCAGTTGTTGTTAATCCTTGAAGGTTATAGTCTTGAAGGGTTTGTGTTAGGTATGGCTCTTCCTCTTCCTTCTTTTATACCTGATGATGATGGTCATCTTGTGGAAAATCTAGCGTTCTTGGTACATAAGAAGCAGGATAAGTTCTTGGCTTCCTGGCTTCTGTCCACAGTCACATATGACGTTTTAGTACATCTGGCAGCAGCTAAAACTAGTCTTGAAATTTGGACGACTATTGGCAGACGATTTGGTGCTTAGTCCAGTATTAAAATCTCGAGCATGCGTCATACTCTATACTCGATCAAGAAATCCAGTCTTTCTATCAAAGATTATCTGGCTAAGGTTAAAAATCTCAGTGATAGTCTGACTGCTGCTGGAAGTCTTGTAATTGAACAAGAATAGGTGAGTGTAATCTTGGCCGGTCTTCCCATTGAGTTTGAATCTATTCACATTCTTGTCGCTGCTACTCACATGAATCTTGACTTAGTTACTGAGATGCT
Organism: Gossypium longicalyx; assembly: GCA_025698465.1. Taxonomy (NCBI): domain Eukaryota; kingdom Viridiplantae; phylum Streptophyta; class Magnoliopsida; order Malvales; family Malvaceae; genus Gossypium; species Gossypium longicalyx. The sequence goes on from CM046997.1 coordinate 92,760,404, forward strand.
TCTGGATTGTGAAGCACGCCAAATGGCTATGTTGACTGATGTACCTTTGCAAGTTAACATGGTTTCTCAGCAAGGTAATCAGGACACTATGAAATCAGGTTCTGACACTAATCGTGGTTCACATCAAGGCCACAGGTGTTCTAATCGTGGATGGTCCCATGATCGTACTCGTGGTTCTGGTCGTGGATGGTCCCATGGTAATACTCGTGGTTCTGGTCGAGGGTGGTCACGGTCTAAACCGCAGTGTCAATTGTGTGGTAAAATAGGACATATGGTGCAAACTTGTTATCATAGGTTTGATGAGAGTTTCTCTAGTCTTGGCTCGAATCATTCACCATCAGTCAATTATCATCATCTAAATGAGAATTCTTCATCTCACTGCTCATCATCTCAGTGTTGTAGTAATTTTTCACATCCGTCTATGGCTCCTCCACCAACTATTCGAGCTCCGCAATCTTCCTTGCCAACTCAACACTGGTATCTCGATTTTGGTGCAACTAATCATGTCACCCCAACAATGGCCACTCTTACTGATGTCTCTTCATACACAGGTACAGGCCAAGTCTCTATGGGCAATGGTGTGTTTGTTTCCATTACTAATATAGGCTCTTCTAATATTTTGGTTGGTTCTCGGTTGTTACATCTAAGGTATGTGTTGCATGTGCCTACAGTTTGTAAAAAATTGATCTCTGTAGGGCAATTTGCAAAGGATAATAATGTTTATTTCGAGTTTCATCCTATTTTGTGTTTTGTGAAGGACATTCAGACATGGAAGACTCTTCTGGTGGGCCACATCTGTGATGGCTTGTATCGGTTTGATTTTTCTTGAGCTGATTCATGTAGGCTTGGTTCTGCTCACAGTTTGGGTTCCCCACTGCTGAATAATGTTCAAGCTCTTTTCTCCCTTGATCTTTGGCATAATAGACTTGGACACCCCTGCACCAACGTTCTTACTCGTGTTTTACGTTCTTGTAATATTTCCTTCAAGAATAGTGGTTTGCCTCTTAAGTGTACATCTTGTAAACTAGGCAAATCTCATAAGTTGCCTTTTACTGCTTCAAAAACATTGTACTCAGATCTTTTTTGAATTAGTAACATCGGATGTTTGGGGTCCACCTCATGTGTTATCCAATGGGTAGTCATATTAAGTCTCTTTTGTTGATTCATATAGTAGATTTACATGCTTGTACTTTCTAAAGACCAAGTCAGAGGTTCCTCGGTGCTTTTCTCATTTCTACAGGATGGTTCAAGTTTAATTTAGCCAATCAATCAAAATGCTACAGACTGATGGGGGGAGAGTTTCGTTCTCTATCGGCTGAGCTTGCTCGCCTTGGTATTCAACACCGAGTCACGTGTCCCTACATCTTAGAACAAAATGGGGTTGTTGAGCGACGACATCGTCATATAGTTGAAATGGGGTGGATCCTGTTGGCTAAGGCTTCTATGCCTTTAAAATACTGGTCTGATGCTTTCTCCCATGCGATTCACCTAATCAACAGGCTCCCTACTCCTGTTTTGTAGCATTTTTCTCCTTACGAGAAACTAGACAAGGCTCAGCCTGACTATTCTCAGTTGAAGGTATTTGGCAGTGCCTATTTTCCTCATCTCAGACCTTTTCAACAGTATAAGCTTCAGTTTCGCTCCAGCAAGTGTGTCTTTCTTAGTTTCGAGTCACATCAGAAGGGGTATAAGTGTCTTGTTGCTGATGGCCGTGTGTTCATCTCTCTCCATGTCATGTTTGATGAAATGGAGTTTCCCTTTCAAACTGGTTTTTCTTCCCCACAAGGTTTTGGTTCTGTCAAGTTTAGTCATCGACATTCTCATGTGCCTGTGGTTACAATGCCTTGTTCTCGTTCTAGTTTATCATGTTCCAGTCCAGATCCTACTTCTCCTGTCTTGAGGTCTCCCAGTTTAGTCTCCTCTCCTAGAGACGTTCCTACAGATGTTGATGTGCCTTCACCTAGCAGGCCACCCCTTCTCCTGATATACCAGATACTGTCAGTATGCGACCACCTTCTTCTGTAAATTGTCACCCTATGCAAACACAGCCGAAGAGTGGTATTTTCAAGCCAAGAGTGTTCTCCTCTATTTTAGACGAGAATGAGCCTTCCACTATAGCTGAGGCTTTTCAAAGTTCTGCTTGGACTGCTGCTGCAAAGGTCGAATATGGTGCTTTAATAGCAAATCGCACGAGGGATCTTGTGCCTTTACCTGCTGGCCGCCGGGTTGTTGGCTGTAAATGGATTTTTAAGATCAAGTGACATGCAGATGGCTCGATCGTTAGATACAAAGGTCAATTAGTTGTCAAAGGTTATCTCTAGGAGGCTGGAGTCAATTTTTATGAAACTTTCAGTCTCGTTGTCAAGCCAACAACGATTAGAATGGTTTTAGCTCTTGCTGTTTCTCGGACGTGGTCCCTTCGGCAAATGGACGTCAACAATGCCTTTCTGAATGGATATTTGCATAAGAAGATATACATGATGCAGCCACCTAGGTTTGAGCAGTATAGTGTTGATGGGCAACAACTTGTTTGCAGATTACGTAAGGCGCTTTATGGCCTTAAACAAGCCCCTCGAGCTTGGTTTCACAAGTCGAGGGAGTTTTTGTTAGCTACTCGGTTTGTAGCTTCTAAAGCTGATAGCTCACTTTTCATTCGACGGACAGACACTCAGCTCCTCTATGTGCTCGTGTACGTTGATGACATAATAGTCACTGGTATTGACTCGTGTGGAATTGATAATTTTTTCAAAACTCACGATGATAATTTTTCTTTAAAGGATTTTGGAAAACTGAGCTATTTCCTTGGTATTGAAGTTACTCACACTCCAAATGGTGTCTTCTTGGTCAAAAAAAGTATCTTCTCGACTTACTTCAGCGTGCCTCCATGGCAAAGTCAAACTCCTCTCCCACTCCAATGATGACTTCATGCAAACTGTCTGCTCATGCAGGTAATCCTGTTGAAGATGAACGTCTGTTCAGAAGCATTGTAGGTGTAATGCCCCGTACCCGAGACCGTTGCTGGAGTCGAACACGAGGTGTTAACAGACTTAATTCATTGCTTAAACAGCTCAAACAATTTAATTTTAGAAATTCCAGACAAGCTGGCTAACTGCGTCACAATTGCTTAAAAATTCATATCTCGAGTTCTAAAACTCAAAATCCAATTTCGTAAATTTTCCCTGAAACTAGACTCATATATCTATTTACTAATTTTTTTCTAGAATTTTTTGCTAGGCCAATTAGTACAGTTTATTAGTTAAAGTCTCCCCTGTTTTAGGGTTCGACTGCTCTGACCTCTTTGTATTACGAATCATATATCTCTCTTTAAAGAATTTCAATGAATATGAAGTTTGTTTTTCTTAAAACTAGACTCAATAAGAAATCTGTACATATAAATTATGACTTCTAATTATTTTTATACAATTTATGGTGAATTTCCAAAGTCAGAACAGGGGATCTAGAAATCGCTCTGGCCCTATTTCACAAAAATTTAAATATCTCATAAAATATAACTCATATACCTGTTTCGTTTCTTCCATATGAAAATAGACTCATAATTATTCAATTTCATATTTTATTCATCATCTAATTATATCTTTACTATTTTTAATGATTTTTCAAATTCATGTCACTACTGCTGTCTGAATCTATTTTATGGTAAATTTTACCTATTTCATGGTTTCCATGGATTAACTAGCAATTTGACATACATAACACCAAATATGATCATAATTAGCCATTCCAATGGCTAATCATTACCAAGCATTTTTATACTACTCAATAACCATATCATAAGACCATATATACAAAATGATTATACTGCTATACATGCCATACTTAAAATATACAAGCCATTATGCCAAGATGGTATACGGATAGTGTGAGCGTGCCTCCGACTGTTCCCGATTTCCGAGCTGGCTTGTCAACACTACAAGGAATGAAAAGGAGGGAGTAAGCATAAATGCTTAGTAAGTTCACATGCAAATAGCAAGTAACATAACCATATAAGCAAACATAAAACATCATTTGCATAATCATCACCAAGACATTCATATCATATTTTCATTTATCATCTCACCATATTGTTGTTATATCGATTTTTCAACCCGAGGGTTAAGTACATACCTGTTCAAAGTATCCATTTCACAACACTTACCAATACGTCCCTTTCATCTTGAGTATTCTTCCATTTGAGTAGAACTTTACCCGTTGAACACATCGGAATATAATTCGGATACATGGAAAGTTTGCACATAAGTGCCACATATGTAGCCAAGCTACTATGTAACCCGCCCATAAGCGAACTCGGAATCAACTCAACGAGCTCAGGCGTTCACATCCATAAGTGAACTCGGACTCAACTCAACGAGCTCGGATGCCTAGTTACATCTCACGAACTCGGACTCAACTCAACGAGCTCGGACATTCGCATCCATAAGTGAACTCGGACTCAACTCAACGAGTTCGGATGCCCAAATATCCCAGTGACATGTCACTTGTATCCTAATCCATTCCTAAGGTTCAACGGGACCTTTTTCCCAATCATGTGTCTCAACCATCTTCTACGGAATACCGATACCGATACTCGGTAGTATTTCACATTTTCCAAGTATATCACATAATTTGACATATTATCAAACAATTATCACGAGTATAATATTTCATAATAATTATCATATCATTTAAATAACATAAAAACATTTAAAATAATAACTATGTTACCAACATTTACATATGAACTTACCTCGTATGCGAAAATGGCTACTTTTACCATTTCGTCCACAACTTGGTATTTTCCCCATTTTAGCCCGAATTTCAGTTTTCCTTGCTCTATCATTTAAAATATAGTCTAATTAGGACTCACATTATTCAAATTGACCCAAAATCATATTTTGGAAAAATTACAATTTTGCCCCTAAACTTTTGCATATTTACACTTTTGCCCCAAAGCTCGTAAATTAAACTTCAGCCTATTTTCTTATGTTTTATGATATGCTGATCATTTTTCCCTTCTATGGCAACATCAAATTCTCACTCTAACATGTACTTGTGACTATTAGGTATTTTTACCGATTAAGCCCTTTTGCTCGTTTTCACTTAAAACCGAGTAGCACAAGTTGTCTACCATAATTTAAAACCTCATATTCTATCATAAAACACCAAAATACACAAATTTCACCTATGGGTATTTTTTTCAAATATAAACCCTAGGTTAAATTATTGCTAGCATAAGCTAAATCGAGCTACCGGAACTCCAAAAACGTAGAATGGACTTACAATCGAGCTTGGAAGCTTGAAAAACCCTATCCATGGTTTATCCTTGCTATATTCAGCCATGGGGTTGAAGATGAGCAAAATTAGCTTTTAATTTTGTATTTTAATTCATTTTACCCCTAAATGACCAAAATGCCCTTACTACTAAACTTTCCAAAAATTCCATCCATGTCCAAGTTTTGTCCATAAACTTATAAATTGGTAAAATTGCTATTTAAGACCTCCTAATTAATATTTCAAAACAATTACATACTAAAAACTTCTAGAATGCAAGTTTTGTAAATTATTCAATTTAGTCCCTAACTTCAAATTAAGCATTTTATGCATAGAATTTCTTCACAAAATTTTCACACAATCATGCAATCATATCATAAACATCAAAATAATTATAAAATAATTATTTCTATCTCGGATTTTGTGGTCACAAAACCACTATTCCGACTAGGCCCAAAATCAGGATATTACAGTAGGTGCCTTGCAATATGTGGTCATAACAAGACCTGATATTGCATTTTCAGTTAACAAGGCTTGTCAGTTTATGCATAGGCCTTTGGACACCCATTACAAAGCTGTGAAAAGGATTCTGAGGTACCTGCGAGGAATGTAGGACTTTGGTTTACATTTCACCCGAACCTCGAAATTACTTCTTGAAGGATATTCTGATACAAGTTGGGCATTATATACTGATGATAGTAGATTGACTTCAGGATTATGTGTCTTCTTGAGAGGAAATCTGATTTCTTGGAGTAGTAGAAAACAGTCAGTCGTGTCCCGTTCCACAGCAGAAGCAGAATACAGGAGCCTGGCTCAGATCACTGCTGAAATGGTGTGGGTTAAATCGTTGCTGTCTCAACTTGGTATTTCAGTTCTTCACAAAGCATTGCTCTGGTATGATAGCTCCGCTACAGTTGCTATAGCCAACAACCCTGTGATGCATTCCAAGTTTAAATATGTTGAGTTGGATTTGTTTTTTGTCAGAGATAGGGTTGCGGATGGTTCTTTTCAAGTTGGTCATATATCTGGACAAGATCAAATCGCTAATATACTGACTAAGCCTCTGTCAGTTGGCTTATTTGACAGATTCAGGAAGAAGCTGCGAGTTATTTCCAAATGAGAAGAGAGTGTACCAGATGGAAGAGGTCGATAAGTAAGGGACATGTTATGATATATGTTAATAATGAAGAAGTCAAGCAATGTTAGTTAAGGTTTTAGTTAGTCTGTTGTTAACAGTTAGTAGTTGTAAAGGTAGTTACCCTACTGTATTAAATACTTAGTTACTGTCCTTGAATGAGAGTGTGAAGTTAAAACTTTCTTCATTCTGAGTATCTTAACTGGCAATAAAACTTTTCACACTTTTACAATTTAGTCATTTTCTGAATCAAGATATCATAATTTACTTCCCAATGTTGTCATAACTCAAAACTTCCCTTTTTGTCACTTATTTCCTTATTTTTCTATATCAAGGATAATATCTTACTACAGAAATTTTCGGGGTATTACATTTCTCTACCTTTATTCTTCAGTATACAGGTTTTGTCTTAGAATAATAGACAATCATCAGATCTAATCTGAAATCCTGAATTAAAAGTTGACCCATTTTGTACTCATTTAACTTGCAACTCATTATTACATCTCTAAGTTTCACAGATCTGTTGTATAAACATTGGTTTAGCTTTATGTTCTACTAAGATTGTACTATTATCAGACAATTGCAATCGGGTATCCTTTGCTTATAAGTTAAACAGAAATCTTATACTCATAGTATCAGCAATTACATTTGTTTTTCCCAAATAATGATCAATTACCACATCATATTCTTTCAGCAGCTCACAATCCACACTGTCTCAAACTCAAATCTTTCTGTAACATCAGATACTTTAAACTTTTGTAATTAGTACTTATATAGCATCTTTCACTAAACAAATAATGTTGCCAAATTCCTGATGCAACTACAATAATTGCCAATTCAAAATCATATATCGAGAAATTCTTTTTCTGTGATTTATCTATATGGAAGTATAAGCTATTAGTTTGCTTTTCTTCATCAAAATACAGTGTAATCTATTCGATGATGTATCACTGTAATTTACAACTTCCTTACCTGATTCGAACTGAATCAGAATTGATGCTTTAGTCAACAAGACTTTAAACTGATCAAAACTTTACTATCATTTATCAATCCATTCAAATCTTATATATTTCTGTAATATCCATATCATTGATGTAACTATTTCAATAATTAATATCGAAGCTTTAAACTATTCCAAAACCATAATCATCCAATAAATTAAAAACCATGGTGCTATAATAAATCTGACGTTTCAATAGTATAGATGGAATAATACCTCAACTTCAATAATATTTCCTAATAACCAGTGTTGTGATACAGTTTCTATAATCTTTGATCCATATTACCAAATTCCCATGTTCAAGTTAGGATTTACAACAGTAGCAAGTATAATTACCATTAATCAATGAATATTTTTTTATTCAAACCATAAAATGACAAGAAAATCGAGATAACAAAATCCAAGTTGCGAAACTATATCAAATTTTCGAGAAGATAATCCATATTGAATAATATAAAGATTGATAACATCTCAGAGAAAGTCCAAAAGAATAACATTGCACATTCGCCATTTAGAGTTTCCACCAACAAAAATAGAAGATAATATCATATGAATCTTAGTATAAAGTGTTCTATCACATATATTGACTTGGAAAACCAAAGAAAGATAGAGTAATACCACTTGTGAATCAATCAGACTTGTGACAATTTCTGTCTGTTAGCATATTTGTCCAACCTTTTCCATATAATGATTATAGCATCCAAACATGAACAGTTGCATATACTTCTGAAAATATCAATACATATAAGACACCTATATAAAATCCAAAAAATTTACTGTAATATACCTAATTATAACAGCTATATTCAAATATTTTTGCAATTTATTCACCAATCTATTGACTAGTATAGTCATCAATAATTTTCACATCATTTAGTTCACTCAAGAAACTAATTCAGAAGAAATTTTCAGTTAACCATTCTGTAAATACCATATCTAAATAAATCAATTTTCCTATAAATAACTTCTTTCTTTAGCAGTGGTATTGTATATCCCAAGTAGTTTTCAGAAAAATCTAATATCTCTATTCAGAACTCATCTTTACTTATTAACTCATTATCAGTTCTAACTGCATTATCAATTGCTCATTCATTGAACTTTTTCACTTTCACACTTCTCAACTTAATCAATATAAATCTCATGAATTTCATTGCATATAACTGTACTGGTAAAGGGATAGAGATCGTAAAGTCTTATAATTTAATTTTTCATGTATTTACTGATATAACATAGTATTTGTCATTCTCAAGTACTAATAAACATTTATCTGTATCTTTACGAGTTCTGTTTCATCGTAATCAACATTTTTACTCAGAGATGATCCTTTACCTTGTAACGAAAATTATTTATTTTTTTATTCAACAGAGGCCCAGTAGACAAGATAATGCTTTTACATGCTTTACAATTTAATATTTGTACCAATAATCCGTACATTTATATCTTCTGTATCTTTAATATGTGTAATATATTTTAAAATTCACTATTTATCCATAATTCACTAAGAATCTTTATCGTGTACTTCATATATATATTGTAATTTAGCCATCAGTACAATATTTCGTGTAGTAATATAATTTACCTTTAATAATACATATAACATAATATTCATCATCGACATGTATTATATATTCATACCTTTATAAGTTCTGATTCATCATAATCAACTTTTTACTCATATACTTAAGCATCTTTTTTTGCATTATCGAAATTAGCTCGATTGGAAAGCATGTCATTTTATAAGTAAAACAAATCTCATAGAATCGGAAGATATCAAGCTATCACAAGTTATATAATGACATGTATTTTTAGACTTCATATATACTACATTTGGTTCGAGAACCAACTAAACTTTAGCTCTAATACCAATAAATGTAACACCCCATACCCGTACTCGAGACGAGATAGGATACGAGGCATTACCAAAATTTTCAGAATAATTTCAATTAATTTATATCATTTAGTACTCATTTTCATGTTTCATGTAGCATCCTTTTCATATTGTAATTTTCGTATTATATCAAATATTCTATCCGTTGAATCATTGGAGTTCCGATGGATTTTTCAATAGTACACTAAAAGCGTACATTTTCATATTCCATCAATTCATATTCAGAAATAACCCTTAGGACGTTTAATCATTAAGCACTCTCTCGAGTCACATCTCATGTAACTGTAGTGAATCAGGATTACCTTTTCAGGTCAAATCCTACCCACCTTAAGTTATCATAAGGAATCATATATCGTGTAACCGTAACAAATCAGGATTACCCTTTTTAGGTCAAATCCTATCCACCTTAGGTTACCATAATGAATCATATATCATGTAACCGTAGCGAACCAGGATTACCTTTTCAGGTCAAATCTTATCCGCCTTAATTTACCGTAGTGAATCAGGAATAAATCCTATTCACTTTAAATTACCATAGTGAATCAAGAACAAATCCTATCCACTTTGAGGTATTATAGTGAATCAAGAACGAATCCTATCCATTTTATATTCTTGAGAAGGTTTTTGTCAGATTAACCATCTGAATTATCTATTTTTGCAACACATGAAGGAACTCTTTCATTTGGGAAATCACCTATATCCATCCGGAACCCAATATTCAAACAGATTTGATCCATTTTAAGTAGTTTCAGAACATGTATTATTTCTTTCATTTCAACATCCATACATTTCATATATTCAATTCAAACATCATATAAAATACAATACAATATTTAAATTGACATATTTACATGCTCATTCAAGTTATACGAACCTACCTGACTAAATTGCAGAAATATCAAGATTTAGGGGCATTTTGGTAATTTACCATTTTTCTTGATTTTCACCTGATCTTAAATTAATAATTTCATTCAATTTATTATTTTAGATAATAAAACAATTCATTCCCTTCAATTTGGTCATTTTTGATATTTTTACAAAATTGCCCCTAAAGTTTTACTTTTATTCAATTTAGTCCTTGAGCCTAAAACATGAAAATTAACCATACTAGCTGAATATTCATATATATATTTTCCTCCTCCTCCTCTCCATTCCACATCCTTAATGTATATAACATGCTTATAAGTAACATTATCTATAATTTTACTATTTACTTATATGTATATTCAAAGTTGTCCATTTGTGTTATAGTCACTAAATTATTTTTATCTTAAGATACAGAACTCCAAATTAAGATCCACTAATTTTACCTGAAACTAGACTCAAATATCTTATTGCCATAAAATTTTCAGAATTTTTGGTTTAGCCAATAAGTACAGTTTATTCTTTAAAGTTACCCCTGTTCTGCTGCCTGACAGTTCATACCCTTCTTCGCTAAGAATTAATTATCTTCTTGTAAGAGATTCAGATGATATTACTGGTTATTTCTATTGAAAATAGACTTATTAAGGATTTTAAACATATAAATTTAAACCCTTAATTATTTTTATCCAATTTTTGATGATTTTCCAAAGTCAGAATAGGGGAACCTAAAATTATTCTGACCTTGTCTCACAAAATATATTATATCTCATAATTCAAAATTCCATTGCTTACAAGTTTTCTTCTATAAGAAAATATACTCAATAATATTTAATTTCATCTTTTTATCATCCTTTAATTCGGTTTCCACAATTTAATGTGATTTTTCAAAGTTAGCCTATTGCTATTGTCCAAAACTGTTTTAGTGCAAGATGTTTATTTACCATGTTTATAACACCCTTATTTTCTTTCTCTACACTATTTCTCATTACTTTCTCTTCACTAACATACCAATAACATAAAACCTTATATAATAAAACTCTACATTAACATCATTTTCATGCTTTTTCAATAGTATCAAACTTAAAAATATATTGAAATCTTAATGTTCTTACCTTATCTCATTGATTTCAATCTTTAACTTGATTTTCTCTCTCCTTCAGCTTCTATTTCTTGAATCTAACTTGATATTCTAGCTCCTAATAGTCTCCTTGTCATCTTTCTCTCTTGATAGCTATGGAAATTCTTTTGATTTCTAAGTGAAAATGATGGTTTTTTGGTGGAAGGACCAAATTGTAATGAAAAGAAAACTTTCTTTATTCTCTTTTCTTCTAACGTGAATTGCATGGATGGAAAGATGATAGAAATTTTTCATCTTTCCTTCCTTATATATTAAATAAATTAATAATAAAATAATAATAAATAATAAAATATCTCATTAAAATATTAAAATAATATTTATCTTAATTAAATAATTATAAAATATCATCAACATCATCATTACTTTCTAGATTTCTCTCTCTTCTAATTGACCATTTTTTCCTTTATTATCTTGTAAAATTCCATCCTTAAGTCATCATTTAATTTGGTAAAATTACAATTTAGTCCCTCATAATTCTTCACCTATTCAATTTGGTCCTAATTCATCCATTTTCCTTAATTTTTAGATCATTCCACCCTTAAAATATTTACACTATTGGCCCTTCAACTTTTCCATATTTACACTTTAACCCCTCAAGTTTTGAGTATTTACTCTTAGGCAACAAAACTTTTCACACTTTTACAATTTAGTCCTTTCCTGAATCAAGATATCATAATTTACTTCCCAATGTTGTTATAACTCAAAACTTTCCTTTTTGTCACTTATTTCCTTATTTTTCTATATCAAGGATAATATCTTACTATAGAAATTTTCGGAGTGTTACAGTTGGAGGTGTTATTAGAGATGCTAATGGGTTGTGGCAATGTGGTTTTTCAATTTCAATTGGAGAAGGTACAATATTTTAGGTTGAAGCAAGGGTGATGTTTGAAGGGCTTCACTTAACATGGAACAAATGATTTCAAAAGTTGGAATTGGAGTGTGATAACGCTTTGTTGATTGATATTATTCTTGCTGGTGGTGTCGCGGATAGCAGGTTGACGGAACTTCGACTAATACATCACATGCTTATTCAATCTTGGGAGGTTCGAGTCAAACATATTCTTCGGGCACAGAATACAGTGGTAGATCTTTTGATCAAAACTAAATATCCAGAGTTATTGAGATTTCAGTTATTGGAGGAACCTCCACCTTCAGTTAGGGAGCTGCTTTTGACAAATTCTAATCTGTCTACATTTAACTAGGGTGTCCTTTTATCTTGTTTATGCTATTTTACTGTACCAAAAAAAATATAAACTAAAAATACTCTAGTTGTGTTACATAAAAGCACAGAATAAAAGGCATGAATCACAAAAGAGAATAATACAGGTAACGGCAGCCCCACTCCACTTGGGCAATGGTTACACACCCATCTTTCTCGTGGTCACAGCTCACCAGCTAAAGGCATGAATCTCAAACATAATTTGTCACAAATATTTAAGGCTAATTAATTAAATAAGTATTTTTTTTAAAAATTGAGAAATATGTTATGTCAGTGTATTGTATATTATGTTAAAACTTTACGCATGATTATGAACCGTCAATAAATTCTAATAATATTGTATAATAAGATATGAGAGTTTGATCACAGCTCCACTAGCATTTATAATACTCCCAAAATTTAATAAGAAATGAACAGTTATACTAACGTAAGTTATGCATGTTAATTTTAAATGAAATAAAACTTTTTTATTTTTATTCTTATTTCTATTTTCATCATTGAGCTCTTTTGTTTTTGAAAAATGTTATTAAAAAAGTTCGATTTGAAAAAAAAGTGTTTTTGAAAGGTGCTATGAAAATATATAGTTTATTAATTTAAGGTATTTGATATTAGTGTTAAAAAATATGATGAAACGCTAAAATGTTCATTTCAAACTTGACGGTTAAAATTTTTAAAACAAATTAAGTTAGATAATATTTAAATAATTTATATAATTATAAATAAAATATATTTTTAAATACTTGTTTTAAATCATTTAAATTTAATTATACATGAAATATTTTAAATTTTTAAATATAATAATAAATAATTTAATATAATAATATTTGTAAATAATATTTAAATAATTCAATATAATGATACATGAAATATTTAAATAATTTAATATAATGATACATAAAATATAAATTAATCCAAAATTTTAAATATATTTTAAATAGTTAAATGCAAAAAGAAAAATCCAAAAGCACCTAAATCCCATTTTTCCCAAAAAGCATTCTTGAACTACACCTTAATATCGTTGGTTAATGTGGATATTTTAGGTATTTGAGTATTAAGGTTCGAGTTTCATCATATGTAAATTGCGATGTGAGGGTCTTCAATCCCAATATGTGCATATGCCATGAATGGGTTTTGTTCTAATTATTTGTCTGTTGTGCTTTGTGCTAGTTTGATTCTACATTATACTTGTTCAAACATATTAACTATACGTATGAGTGTACTTCATTTGTAATGGTCAAACTTTCAATTTCATTTTTCAAATTTTGTTTTTAGTTTCTATATTATGTGTAAATTGTAAATTCAACCCTTGTACTCTAATTTAATTATTTTTAGTCCATATACTTTTTAAAATTTAGAATTTCAACCCTAGATTAAATAGTAGTCATTAAATTCATTAAAAAATTTGCTATTTCCAAAATCTAATGCAACAAATATATTATCACATATGTAATACTATGTTAGCTTGCTACTTTCACATGATACTCACAAAAAAAAAATTAATGAACTTTGTATCGACCCAATAGTCAGGGGTGTCAAAAATTGTATTTTCGAAACTCTATACCCATAAATTATTAAATATTTACGAGGCTAGCTTGGTAGCTAATTAATTTTTGGATTAATAAATTTCGTGAAATTGAGAGTTATTAAGGTATAGGGACTAAATCACGTAATAGTTAAAAGTCAAATTATAAATTGAAATAAACTAAAAGGGTTAAAGTAGCAATTGTGCCACTTAATTAATGTTGTGTATATGTGGCCCGCCATGGGCTAAATAACATACATGATATAATATATATATATATAATATATATATAGTAAGTAATAATAAATAAATAAAATGAAAACAAATTAAATGAAATAGAAAGAAAGTGGAAAGAAAGAGATGAATGCATGCAAATTAGAAAAGAAAGAAAAAGAAAAGAAATAAAGAAAAGAGAGAAAGGGTCGCACGGGTAAGGGATCTAGGGTTCAAATCTAAATTGGTTAATATAATTTAGTCATTTTCTTGTAATTTTTACGTTTTTGAAATTTCGGTATTAAGGGTTACCCGAATCAGGTTGTAATTTTTAGTATTGTTCAAGATTTTAGATGTTGACATTATTGTATAGTTTAAGTATTAGATTGTCGTGACTTGCCCCTGTATATTATAATGTTAATGGCTAGCTTTCATGTTTAAATTATGATTGATTATTTGTTTTGATTTGTTAGTAATGCTCGTGACCCTAATCCAATGACAAAGAGGGGTTAGGGGTGTTACAGAATTAACAAATGTTATTTGAATCAATATTGAAATTTCAAAATTCGAAAAACATAGAGACTAAAAATGATCAAATTGAAGAAAATGAACTGAATTTATAACATACACATAGTGCAATATTAATAATTGTTATACCCTACCCTGGCTTGGACACTTGGCAGCACGAGAGGCAGCTTTGAAAGGCTCCCATGGATGGCTCTCTGTCCTATTCCATCAGAAATGGTTGTCCGACTAGTTACACCGGCATACCTCATACGAACCGCTTTTAGCCACCTACTACAAACTGTCTATAGGGACCATTGAAAGAGCATTAAGGAATAACAACTTCGTACTACCTCAGTAAAGAGAATGTTAGAGCACTGCACTTGACAACAACTAACGTATAACGAACATGTCACTTGATTGACCACACGAGCGGGTCACTGTTCGTATTGTTGGCGACATGGCACTACCAGACAAGGGGACTTCCCCTTATATATACCCCAACACACGAAGAATAAAGGATTTTCTTCTCCCTTAAGCATTCTACCTAAGAATCGGGACTCACACAACTTTCTCCTTCCCAAATCTTCTTAAGTCCTCTTCTCCTCCCTCCTTAACCTCTCTTTACAAACAACCACCGCCTTCTTCTTCTTGTTGAACACTAATATCAACAATAGCAAAATTTAACCAAATGAATTTAATTACTATCATTGAAATTTTAAACTTCTAAAAATATAAGAACTAAAAATGATTAATTCAGAAAGTTTAGGCACAAAAATTGAAAATACAAAGACTAAATCCAAAACATAAACGAAGTAGTGGGGACTAGTACGAGAGTTTAACCTAATCATCCATACAACTCATAGGGGTCATACAGTTGGGCGGCTGCTAATTGTTTACTATTTTTTCGTTACCGCGCATCGCGTGAAAAGAAGGAAAAAAGGGTTTTTATACTAAATTCAAAAAGTAGTGTCCCATACGGGTCAAACTCGGAAATATATAAGAAGCTGTATTGATTTATGAAGAGTTTGTATGCAACTTCCCTCTGTATTTCTCAGTGCTTTTCTTTTTTAACAAGTTTCTTGGAGAAGGGGTCACTGGTTCTCTCTTCTCTCTTCTTAGATCTCTAAGCTAAGCATCCACATGGCTTCTGCAAACAGATGGCTCAAACCTGAGGTACCTATTCTTTTGCCTTCTCTTCATTCATTGTCTGCTCAAAAGCCTCATAACTTATTCATCTCATGTTTAAACTCAAATTTGTTTGTTTGTTCATATCAGATCTATCAGTTGGGTATATCAAAACCATGTTAGATCCAATTCCAGATTCTTTCACGTTCTTTTACTGTTTGCTTAAGCCTTCTCATTTGTAACTAAATTACCATGCTGCTAAGGCTTAAGGGTTTCATATCCTTGTTATGTTCTTTTAGTGTTTGCTTAAATGCTTCTCATTTGTAACTAAGATTTGTGCTTTTTCATGAATCAAATGATCGTATTTTACATCATATCCGAACATTTGTCCAGAACAAACAGATCTGAATCGAAAGTCTAACAAACTGAGAAGTCTGTTTCATTAATGATGTCGGTCACGTTTACAATTTTACTTCCTTGTCCATGGCTGTTAGGTGTATCCGCTATTTGCATCGGTGGGTGTGGCGGTCGGCATTTGTGCCATGCAACTTGTCAGGAATATCACCACCAACCCTGAAGTCAGGTATATCTCATATATGCAGTATTATGGCTGCTCTGTCTGACAGAAAATCGAGATAACAATGCAAATGGTTATGAATGTGAAACAGGGTAACCAAAGAAAACAGGGCAGCTGGAGTTCTTAACAACTTTGAAGAAGGTGAAAAATATGCAGAACATGGACTGAGGAAATTTGTGCGCAATAGACAACCTCAGATTATGCCCTCCGTCAATAACTTCTTCTCTGACCCTAAATAAAACCCATTTGCACAATTCTTCAAAATTGGATGAAAGTAAGCCATAAAGACGATTGTATTCTTGACTGCCAAGTTTTTTGAGATATATTCTTCTTGAATAATTAAAATAATAAGATTTCATTCCTTTCCCTTTCTTCTTCTGTTGTAGGCTTCAAGCTTATGTTAGCCAAAGTCCAAATTGATTGTCTGTTGGAATTTTTTTTTTAATTATTTAAATTTATATAAAAATATTGTAAGAACTCTACTATGCCGCAAGGGTTGAAAAAGATAGGAATCAAAACTCAAAATCTGTTGTATGTCATTATTTAAGAACGATGGAATGAAGCAATTAAATTGAGTTTTGGGTTATAACCATCTTTGTTCAGCCGTAGGATGGAGATAAAAGGGGATGGTGACAATATCAAAGACGAATTTATTTGTATCTTGTAATGCTTTCGGTGACTAGAAGTGAAAAACTGTCATATAAACAAAGCTAGAATACTAATTTTCAAGTAAAAATCTTTGTTATATAGACAACTCGTTACAAGCTGCTAAAAAACATAATTTGCAATTTGTCTCTAGTTTTGCATCTACCAGACTGAAATTGTTTATTGAAAAGTAATGTCTTCTTAGTTTCTTTGTGGTTTGATAGGTGAAATGAGGTTTAGAATAAGAATATATTAAGCTTTTAACCCAGTTAATAATTTAAATTTAAAAGTTGTAATATAGTTCAAGTTTATGTTTTTTTTTTAATAATCTCATTATAGATTGTGGTCATATTTGTTTTTTTTATCCAAAGATAGTTCACTTCAACACATTTAAATCTAAATCCTTCTGTATACTCTTTATATATTTGGAGTTTAATTCCTTTATTTTTATTTTTTGTTAAATTTGATGGTGTGACATAAAAAAGCATTATAATGGAATTAAATTTATCAAAAAATTTTAATGATATTTAGACTAACTAATAGCATTATAAATATTGAGATACCAAATTAAGTCAAAATTAAAGTATAAATATTAAAAACTCAAATTTGAGGAGCCCAAATTTGAAATTTAACCAATTTTTATATACTCTAAAATCAAGGATACCTGTCAAAATGCACGCAGCCGGGCGTTGAGCACAGAGCTAGTATTCTTTCGCCTTTTACTAAACAACACTGTGTCTTTCCCAGCCAGAATCTGGGGTTTGCATCACTGACAGAATACTGTAATTCCTTCTCAAATTCATTACAAAGCAAGATGATTTCAAGCTATTGTTAATGGTAAGTTGCTTATTCAAATTCAGCAGTTTCAGTTGCAAATTTGTCACCAAACAAAAATTTCTTTACTGAATTTCGATATAATAACTCGTGAAATTTGTTAATGATTTAACTCTAAAAGAAAGTTCTAATGATCTCGATCTATACAAGGATTTGTCGGTTCAATGCAAATGCGAAAATTATTATGGAGTAAATTATAAAAAATCGCTTAATTCAAAAATGAATATTTGTGAACAATGTGGATATCATTTGAAAATGCAGAGTTCAGATAGAATTGAACTTTTGATTGATCCAGGTACTTAGGGTCCTTTGGATGAAGATATGATCTCTCTGGATCCCATTGAATTTCAGTCTGAAGAAGAGCTTTATAAAGATCGTATTGATTTTTATCAAAGAAAGACAGGATTAATCGAGGCTATTCAAACAGGCACCGGTCAACTAAATGATATTCCTATAGATATCAGGGTTATGGATTTTCAGTTTATGGGGGGGGGGAGTATGGGATCCGTAGTAGGCAAGAAAATCACCCGTTTGATCGAATATGCTACCAATAATTTTTACCTCTTATTCTAGTGTGTGCTTTCAGAGGAGCACGCATGCAAGAAGGAAGTTTGAGCTTGATGCAAATGGCTAAAATATCTTCTGCTTTATATGGTTATCAATCAAATAAAAAGTTATTTTATGTATCAATTCTTACATCTTCTACTACTGGTGGAGTGACCGCGAGTTTTGGTATGTTGGGGGATATCATTATTGCTGAACCCAATGCCTATATTGCATTTGCAGGGAAAAGAGCAATTGAGCAAACATTGAATAAAATAATACCGGAAGGCTCATAGGCGGCTGAATATTTATTCCATAAGGATTTATTCGATCCAATCGTACCAAGTAATCCTTTAAAAGATGTTTTGAGTGAGTTAGTTCAACTCCACGGTTCCTTTGAATCAAAATTCAATCAAGTACAGTCTTAAGTGAAATTTTTTTATTTGTAGTGAAAATGTAGTTTGTTAGTTTATTAGAATCAAAGTCAAAGCCCGTTACATGGGCTTTAACTTTGTGACAAAAAAAGGAATTGTCGAAAAATAAATTATGTGGATAATTATTATTATCATTATCCGATATTACTAATGAGTAATTTTATCTTCTTCTATTGCGTATGTATATATAATTTAAATAAAAATAAATAAAATAGAAATATAGAGTTTTGCATCTTTTTGTATCTTCCGAAAATTCTATTTTTACTAATAATCCTTATTCTTAGATCGGATTATAATGAATCGAATCTTTTGACAATTTGTAATAAACTCTTTCTTTATTAAATTAAAAAAATTCAAATTAGAAGAGAATAACAATAAAATAATAAAAAAAAGTAAGAATAAAGTAAGATAATAAAGAAAGTAGATTATCTTATCATATACACCTATTTTATTTGATTTAAAAAGATGAGCAAAGTCGTTATATTTAATTCTACATTCCTTTCACTCTAGAAACTTAATTTTTATATATGTGTGTATGTAATCTAACATATGCGTGTATGTTATGGTTTACTAGAACCTAACTAAACTTTGATTGCCATAAAAGATGCAGACAAAATTTGGCCCTGTGAGTATAACTAGAAATTTACACTATTGCTTGTTAATGGCGGTTTACCCTATAACTGAAAGAAATTGTTAAAAGGATTAGCAGGTGCTTAGTAAGTAGTAACTTGTAAGTAATGCTCCTCCAGCATGATGCACCATTCATTGTTTTCCACATGATTTGATGGATCTTGACTAGAATTCTCCCCCAGAAAGTTGGTCTTCAGGATTCATAAACAGAATTCTTCATTTGAGTTCTAAAAGCTGTCCACATACCTTCAAACCAGATTCTTAGGGTGGTTGCTCTTGGATGATCTCAAAAATTCAGCCACCAACTTCGAGAACCAAGAAGATTTGTCCTCGAGTAATATCTTTGGCTTATCGTATTCGACTATCATCCCTGGAATTAAACAATTTCATTGTCACAAACAGCTAAATTTAACTTATACATTCTTAGTAGCATTAACTATGTGTCATAACTTTGTATATTGATGCTTTGGTAATATGCAGAGGCGAGTCTTTCAGACTTACCATTATCAAGAACCAAAACCAAGTCATTGTCGATAACAGTTGGTATCCGATGTGCCACAGTGATGACTGTACATCTGCATGTCTCTTTCCTTATTGTCTCCTGAATTACATTGTCTGTAGCTGTATCAATGGAAGCTGTTGCCTCATCCAACACCAAAATTCTCCTTTTCTTTAGGAGCACCCTACCCAGGCAAACAAGCTGTCTTTGTCCAACACTCCAATTCTCTCCATCCTCAGCCACTGCACAATTTTGCCAGAGGAAATTATGTCAAGTGGAATATATATATATACACACACATGCACATATTATATATATAATTTGAAATTACTAAAAATTTGAAACCTGGAGCATCAAGAAGCCGTTGGTCCCGTCGTACTATGTCTACAAGATGACACTTGTTGAGGACCTGTCATGAGTTTACGTCAGTGAAACCGGAAATCTAATGGAAATAATTTCAGGGAGACCAAGTTTTTAAAATGTACCTCCCATATTTCTTGATCTGTATGTTCTTGCAAAGGATCCAGATTGGTCCTTATGGTGCCTTGAAACAAAGTAGGGTCTTGTGGGATTATTCCCAATCTTGACCTCAAATCCTGCAAACCAATTGTAGAAATATCTACTCCATCAATAATAATACGTCCTCCTGAGGGCTCTACCACCCTGAAGAGAGCCTGAATTAGAGTGGATTTCCCACTTCCTGTTCTGCCAACAACTCCAATTTTCTTTTCTCCAGGGAAAGTGCAAGTTATACCCTTAAGTACAACAGGGAGTGTAGGCTTGTATTGCACCTGAAAGTTTTCAAGTTCAATTGTTCCTTTGGTTGGCCAGTCAGGCTTCGGTCTACAATCCTCGATCACCAAGGGAGCTTCACTAGGTATGTTTGAGAATTGAAGAACTCTCTCAACTGATATCATTTTGTTTTCAACGTTGCATAAGTTCCATATTACCCATGCTTGTAGTACATTTAAGTTCAAGCCATATGTGGCTGCCAATCCTGCCAAGCCTGATACGACATCGACATGCTAGTCAGTTACAAACTCGACATTATAGATATTGAACCGCATAAACTTGGGAAAGATAAACTATCGAGATGATAAAAAAGAGAAGAGGTGGGAGGAAGAGGGGGGCCTTACTAGGGTCAATAGCAGACCGCGGCAAGCTAACCAGGATGACCAACACGAGGAAGAAAACGAAGTTGAAAAGAAAGTTGATTCGAACACACAACCATTCCATTGTGCTGGAGTTATGGAAGGCTACACGAGAGTAATCATCGATTAAGCTCAAGTTTTTCTCCATGAACCTGTCTTCCTGGCCAAAACAACGAATTGTTGTTGCCCCTGTGATAGATTCTGAGAAATGATGCAAAATAGGAGCCTTTCTAATTCCAACCATCCTGGCTAGCTCCCTAGCAGTCGTAATATAATAGTTCTGTAGATAATTTAGCACGTTTAGAATTTGTAACAATACAAAGAAATAAAATAAACTTTATACATGTAGATGCAAGTCGCATTAGTCATTGTATTTTGCAGTTTCTTTGGCATTTTTATGTCATGTAAGAGACAAGTAGAACACGAATTCATGATGGATTTGGTACTTGCCTGATACCAGAAGGAGATACTGAGGATGGCAAGGAAGAGAAGGAAGATTTGCCAGGCAACATGGGACATAAGGATGATGATACTGAACAACTGAATTAAAGCAAATGCCAGCCCCGCTAATCTGTAAGGAATATCTGTGTCTAACGTGCTTTGATCTGTAGATGACTGTAATTAACCAGAAGATGGAGAGAATTAACTTATGAACGAATTAGGCAAAATCTTAAAGCAGTTGAGCTTTGTTGCAAACAAGAAGAAACTAACCCTGCTGAGGATTCGACTTGAGGGATTTGAGTCAAAGAATGAAATTGGTGCCCGGAAAACAGATGTTATCATTCCAAGGAACAGACGTTGAGCTGTCTCTACAGCAATAGTTGCCAGCAAAACGGCCCTTCCCAGTATGAAGATGGAGCTTCCACCAGACAACAAAATAAATATGCCTATTAACTGTTCTCTTGATACATTGCGATTTTCCTCAGTTGCCCAAGCAATCCAGTAATTGCTCCCCATCTGTAGTCCCTGGAAGAGAACTTGACAGAGAACGATGACTGGAACAAGAGCTCCCTTATAAGCTGCTGCAACAAAAGTCGAGTAAACACTCCATTTGACACGACCGGTTTCGGTTTCTTCTTCTTGGCTACTTTCAAAAAGCTTATCATTGCAGTTGGGCTCTCCATGTTTTTCTTCTATGACTTCAGTTTGACTTATCTGGCACAGTCCACCCGTCAAGGAATCGTTTTCTTGGGGTTGGTTCACTTGGTCTAGTGATTTTCTGTGAGCATTCATCTGCCTAACAAGTTCACCATTAGAATCCACTATCAACTCCTCATACTTTCCTGACTGAACAATGAGACCTTCTTTCATCACCTACAGGAACAAGCATAAAAGGCAGAATGAGAGCCTACAAAGGTAAGTTCTTAGTATAGTATATGTGTACCAACCAAAGGATTTTACCAGAACAATGTCTGCTGCATCTAAAAATTCCAATTGGTGTGTAGCATAAATAACAGTCTTCTGAGACAACAGTCCTTTGAGACATTTCTGCCAAAAAAACAGAAAAAAAATTTCATATGAGAATGCAACTTGCAAAACAACTAACAATTGAAAAGAGAGGATTTTGTTTTTTTACCTTAAACAAATGTGTTCCTGTATGAGCATCAACTGCACTGAAAGGGTCATCTAGGATATAAATATCAGAATCACTGTAAACAGCCCTTGCTAACTGGACCCTCTGCTTCTGGCCTCCACTGAGGTTCATCCCTCTTTCCCCCACAACACTCATATCTTTATTATCCCACATCTCAATATCTTGGTTCAAGGCACATGCTTCAAGAACATCTTCATAGAAAGCTTTCTTCATGTCCTTACCAAATAATATATTCTCCCTGATACTGCCTGTTTGAACCCAAGCTCTCTGAGGAACATAAGCCTTCTTCCCATAAACCTTAATGGCTGCACCCGAAATCCTTGGTATCTCACTTAGTATGCTGCAAAGTAAACTTGATTTACCTGAGCCAACCGAGCCGCAAACAGCTATCTTGTAACCTTCCAATATTTTCAACTTGTCAGTGATTTTGATGGTTGGTTTCTTTATGTCCTTGCTATCTGTTTCCCAAGCATACTGTCCTGGCTCAATTTCAATAGCAACATTAGATGCCTTTGCACCATGATCAGATATGAACTTCCTTTGGACTTCTTCTCCTAGGAACTCTTGAATTCGATCGTATGAGACTTTTGTCTGAACAATCATGGAAACGAGTTCTGGAAGGTTGTAAATAGGTTCTTGTAGAATCCTAAAAGTTGCTAAGGCTGAAAGTACTGTTCCTGATGTTAATGGTGTTTTTACCAAAATGCAGACACCAAACGTGATGACAGACACTAAGGTTGGTGAAGCCCAAAACAGAAAGGCAACAGCTGAGCTTGTATATAGATACTTTTTAAGCCAGTTTCTCTCAGTTTCTCTAAGTTGAAGAAGCTTCTTCAAGAAAGTGGGTTCCCATGAGTGTAGCTTTAAGACTCTCATGCTTTTCAGAGTCTCTGAAGTTGCTTTTGTTCTTGCATCCTTAGCTTCCATGATCTTGGAGTGAAGTCTCTTTTGCCTACTGGCTAATGGGGTGTTACTCACCATCACCAAAATCGTAGCAAAGATGGCTGCAAAGGAAGGAGCCGCACCCATATTCCTATACAGTATTACCAAGGCCAGTAAGACTTGGATTGGTAGCAACCACACTCCATGAATGTACCCGAAAAAGTCTCCAATTCTCTCAGCGTCTACATTGATGAGGTTTGTGATTTTACCATTGCTGTAACAAACGAACTTAGTTGACAGAGATTCTTTATAAATCAAAACCGTGAGAGCTGCACGAACCCTTACTCCAATTCTATGAGCACCAAAGTACCACAGCCGTTGAGTTAGCGATTCCGCAGTCTTTGAAAAGAAGAAGATGAGTGCAAGAACCAGTCCATACTGGTAGCTTGAACCATCATTTTTTTCAGTTAAGAAATTCACAAAGCTGGTGATAAGGAAAGGTCCCATATAGGAGGCAATGGTGTTAAGTCCTACAAAACATAAACATAAGCATTGGAAGATGCTGCATACAGAACCTGAAAACAGATTCAATGAATCGAGAAGAAAATACCTGCAAAAACTGCATTTACAGCCAAGGATTTCCAGATAGTACGAGCTACTGCTTTTGGCAATAAATAAGAATCTGCTTTCCGTTTTCGAAGCGATTCTTCGAGCAACGACGAGGCTTTATCAGCGGTTTCTGAATCCGGAACCTGAGGAATATGGTGCAATTCAAGTTTTTCAACTCGACCCCTTTCAAAAAGGGGGTTTAGCCATCTAAATGTGAGTTGGCTCCATATGCCAGCACTAGCAAAAGCAGTATCATCATCTTTGGAGAAATTTTCATCCTCCTTGTGAAGCAATGGACGTTGAAGGTCACTGTTTCTGTTAACAGCAAGAGGCAGACAGCAACAAAGAAGTAGCAAGAAAGGCAAAGAAGCAATATCAACAATGTTGGCTTCCGGCAAATAATAAGGCAAATCTTTGGAGTTCAAGTGGTGGACAACGTAAACCACTACAGAAAACGACACAAGAATGCAGGAGAACACCCACCAAAGTACCAATACTAAAGGCCATCTTTTTCGCTCCCTGAAAGTCCTGTTTTTTGAAAGAACTGAAATTAAACTTGCTAGAAACCAAGTGACAGCCGAGCATACAAGTTTTGTAGAGACAAAACTATGAATCCAATAATCATAAAACCCAAAACCCAAATAAAATATAAAGATTATAACATTAAATATAGCAACTATAGCCCCAAAAGCTCTTACTCCTCCTCCTCCTCCTACACTATGTTTAAAGTCTGGTATAACATCAATATGACTATGGCAACCGTTGTGATGTTTCCTACGTTTCAAAATATCTATGATAATCCATGATAGTAAAGCTAAAACAAATGATGCATTGACAAGCTCTAAAGCCACCTCCATGAAAGCTGGATCAGAATCCTATTCTCCCCCAATCAAAAACCAAACAATAAGTAAAGTTAAGCCTGCAAAAACAACAATGGCTTTTTCAGTGATCGACGACCAAAAAAAAAAAAACAATAAAAATTAAAAAAACTCAATTCAAATAACAAGATAAAGAACACAAAACTGAAAGTATTCGTCACTCACATTCACGGGAAAAAGACAAAAACACTCGCGGTGGGTTTAGGAGAAAGGCATTTGAAATGTACGAACATAGCACGTGGCTTTTTGCAAGGTTGCTGACGAAGGAAAGGTGAAAAGTTTCAGTGTTTTTGTACACAATGGGATAATTTCGAAAGCACTTTTTATAAAAGCTATAAAGCCATTAAAGAAAAACACTCCAACAGAGTCGCCATCTCTCCCCCATAATCCACAAACCCTAACATTGTGCTAAAACAAACGGATCGATATTCGATATCTTTGTTTTACAACTTTGGGTGCCCTCTTAAGCTTGCTTTTATAACGTTTTATTAGCGAATATTTTCTTTTGGACCAATCTCTTTATGGCAAGAGTTTCAGCAAATATGGAAAATATATGCTTTAATTGTGACTCCAGTCCCTTTACTTTTTATTACTTTTAAATGTCAGTCCTTTTACTCTTAATTCCAAAAATTTGTTTTATTCAAAAATTATCAATTCATAGCACTGTTTGTTGACTTTTGCTAAATTTGAATGTTTTTTTATAAATTACACTTCTTTTAATAGATAAAGAAGTCCATCATTAGCCTTACAACCTAATGCTCAGTTTTTCCGACTTTAATTTTTAAATTATGTATTTTAAAAAAATTAAAGGATTAAAATTTAAAAAGCTGAAAGTACGAAGGACTGATGGAAATTAAACCAAAATATGTTTCCCAAGGTAGTTTAGTATTACGAAATTATGTCAAACTCAAGGCTTTAAATTATATATTTAATTTTAGTATAATCATAATTTTAAGTTTATATTTTTTTTAATTTTTTTATTTCTTGAATTAAATTTAATCTTTAACCTTTTAAAAAAATAAATTAATTTTTTTAAATGCTTACTAAAACATTATTTTTGTAGTAATATTGGTGTGACAACCTACATGATAGTCTATATGTACTTTAAGTTAACATGACAAATCAAAATTTTTAGCATTTTTAGTTAAATTTGAATTTTGTAGGAAGAAAATTCATTTTCATAATAAAAAATAGTAAAGATGACGCAAAATCACAGTTTCATATCATCCATTTTCATTAAATTTAATTTCTATATCAGATATAATTATTTTTCATTGAAAGACTATTAAACTAATATTGATGTTTAAAGCAAAAATAGAATGAATGCCAAAGTCAGATTTATCGAAATTTATGATATTTTATTATCATTTCGACTGTGGCTTCATGGGTCACCTAAGGGCTAAAAGAATTAGTAAAGTAATTTAATGGGGTAAAACTAGAAGGGTTAGGGATGAAGCTCACCAGAATAGTACCTTAGCATATAAAACCACCGTAAGTGGGTCCACCTTACTTACCAACTCATTTCTGTGTCGACTATGATTCAGTACAGAGGAATCTTTCTTTTAGATAGAATCCAGAGCTGGAGAAAATTTTAAATAAAGATTCGATTATTATTTCTTCTTAGAAAATAACATCTTAACCATAATTTTATTTAACAAATTAATAAAAAGACAATTGAATGAGAGCTATCATTTTTTTTCCTTCAATAACACTTACTATAATATTTGATATCTAAATTTATATTTTTCAATTTGGTATTTTTTTTTTTTTGTCTAATTCGATACCTAAACTCGACACTTTTCCTTAATTTGATACATAAACTTTTTTTGGGTCCAATTTGGTACCTAAATAGGGGCAAAACTAGGGGTATAGGCCCTTTTGTAATTTATAAAATTTTAATTTAGTAATTTCATTTTGGTTCCCAAAAATGATAAATATTAGATTTAATCTTTTAAAAATTATAAAAATATGAGCTATTAAAATGATAAAATTACATTTTTACTATCATAAAAAATATACAATTTAATTCTACCCCCAAAAAAATTTTTTTGGCTTCGCCTCGATACCTGAACTTGACACTTTTTCCTAATTTGATTCCTAAACTAAATTAAATGTTATACAAATTACTCAAAACACTAATGGTGTTAAAAAATATTTATGCTACAAAAATATCGTCAATATTGGAGGAAATTCATATTAAAAAATTAGGCATTGTGTTATGTTAAATGAATAAATATTGGATAAGAAAACAAGAGTTTTAAAAATCCAAAATAAAAGAAATTTGTTATTTTAAATTAGTAAAATAAACAAATAAATGGATAAAACTAAAAGTAATTGAACAAAAAAAAAATATCATCTGCCACATGTCAATTATAGATTGATTATTTTTGCTACCTCATAAAAAATAACATTGCTAGTATATTGGAGTAAATTGTAAAATATTTGACAATTTCAAGTATCAAATCGAACAAAAAAATAGATAGGGTACCAAATTAGAAAAAAAAAGTCAAGTTTAAGTATCAAATTGGATCAAAAAATTTTAGGCGCCAAATTAAGAAAAAGTGTCAAATTCAGATACCAAATATTATATTAAGCCTTTAAATAAAAATTAAGGTAGGAAAAGTATACTGATACTAACTAATCTATCTTTCAAGAAAAAGTGTCAAGTTCAGGTACCAATCTTATGGGCTAAATTTGTTAAATTATGATCAAATTGATAGAATGTATAAACTTTGAAGGCTAAATTTACTATTATACATGTTGACACAAGAGATCAACAAGGGAGGAAACGATGAGGATGAGGAGAAGGATGTGGGGGTTTGGAACGGTTCACCCTTGTAGGATGGAGAGTCGTCAATGGTGGAAATGAGGGGAGAAAATATGGATAAAAGCATTTGGCTACTGTAAAGTAGAAGAGAGGAAAAACCACAAAAAGACTCCCTTTATCTTAATCCTAACAAGGGTATATAAAAGGGTTTTTAGTGAGACCCACATCGTGATCAAAATGTACATGTATAACAATACCAAACAAATTTTTGTAATTGATGGAAGATATTAATGTTGTAATTAATTGTCTTTAATTGCTCACATTCAAAATTAACAATGATTAAATTAATTTGATTTTTTTAAAGGGACTCATTTGCTCAATATTAAAATTGAGAGGGATTGGAAAGGTCTTCAACGATACAGAGAGTTATTAAATTAATGATGAAATGACATGTTAACTCAAAGGCTAATAACTAATTTGGTATGCAATGACCCGAAAGTTAATGGTGTTAGAAAATATGATTTCAAAATCTCATTTCTGATATTCGAGCCCATAAATATTATTATTTAATATTTACAAGGTTAGTATAAATTTTAATTAAATTTTGATCCATTATTTTTGTTAATCAGGTAGTTAATTAAGGTACAATGACTAAATTGTAAAAATGATAAAAGTTAATCGCTATGAATTTTTATTTAATTGAAGGACCAGTTGAGTAAATAGACCATTAGAATATGGCCAAACGATGGTGGGTAATGATTAGAATTCACAGACTCTGATTGAGCATGGTTAATGTTAGTTTAATTAAGGTTTTAATTAATTAATTATAATTAAAGTATAAAAGGAATCAAAGTGCTTATAATCTTTATTTCTCCTTCTCCTTCAACATATAAACACCAAAGAAAACCTAAAGAAAGTAATTTAAGCTTCAAGACATTTGGCTCTTTATTATTAGGTTTCTTGTAATTTTAAAGTTTTTGAAGTCTTGGGAGTTTGATTTAGCTAGCCTGTACACCAATTTGTAAAATTGTTAAAACTTTCAAAAGCTTTCATTGATGAATACTTGATGAAATTGGTACAAAATTGTTAGATTTTAAGCTTAGAATTGAAAAAGGGCTAGTTTGTAAAGTTCAATTACTAGTTTTTGAACATAGGGACTAAAGTGCATAAATTTCAAAATTGATGTAAAAATTTTATAATTTTAGATAATAGAGGGATGTTGAAGGATGAAATTGAGATCGGTACCCAGACCATGTGAATCCACACGAACATGTGGACCAAAATGTTGAAATTTTTCCTAGGACCGTAAGAGTCGTTCAAATCGAACATAGGCCTTTGGTAGGGTTTGTATGATCTGAATTAGACTATATAACTTGATATCCAATGGTTTGAGGTTAAATAATTGATATTTTGTATGTACATCCTTGATATCTGATATCTGTAATCTGTATTTGCATTGGGTGGGACTGGTTTAAAAAAGGAAGTTCTAATAGTTTAATGATCTATCGAATTAGGTGGCTAAGCCACAAATCTGTGTCTGATACTGGCAATATATCATATACTGATCTGATAGCTAATTTTCAATCACTCTTAAATGTGTTATACCGACACTAAGTGGTGTGTAAGGCTGGATGAGTACTCAGTACCCTAAATGGTGTGTTGGGATTGTCAGAGATGGTGTGTAACAGATAAAGGCAGGAAACCACATCTGATTTTGATCTATTTTGTATCTATACCTGATCTATTCTATACATTATTTGAATTGTTACGATAATACTGGGCATTCTCTATTTCTAATTATGTATAAGAGTTTGGGAAATTATTGTTATATGTATATTATTGTCTTGCTTTATCATCTATTACACACATTGAGCTATAAACTCACTTTCGTTGTTAACTGAATTGTAGGTAACTCGCAGACTTAAGAGGCTCGGCGTGTCAGGAGCTCGGTCATTTCTATTTTCTAGACAATTTATTGTTTGTTTAAATTTGAACTATCGTATGTTTTATTTCAGACTTCAGTTTGTAAGTTTGGACTTCCATGTTGGTTTGACTATTTTAATGATTTCCGTTCGACAGATTTTAAAGTACTTAAAGGTAGGTTTCCCTTAATATCTCAATGTAACCTCCAGATTCGGTCTTATCATCTAGGCCAGGTATAGGGTGTTATAGTATGTCATTTGGAAATGGTTTGGCTTGTATGCTAAGATGATAGAATGATGTGTTTAATGGTTGATTAAGTAATGTATCTATAGAAAGTTGAATGTGATTAGCTACACCTGTGTAGGTATGGTTTGGATTAGTTTTATATAGATCTAAGTATGCATATAAGTATACATTTTTTATTGGTTTTATATAGATCTAGTAACATTTACTAGGCTATACCACCCCTTCCTATTCTAATTAAAGAGTTTGTTTTTATTAAATAAATATTATTTGTAAAGAGCTTGTTCAACTAGGATTTTTATATCTCTCTCTATAAATAGATTTCACCGGTTGACCTAAAAAACATACTTCATAATTATTGAGTTATTGTTATTCTACCAGAAAGTAGTGGAAATTTATTAACTTAGAATAAATTTTATTTTTTGAGAATTACAATCTTTGTCTATTTTTATAGAGAGGGGTTACTTTCCTATTGAAAGTAATTAAATCATTTTTTTTTTTGTGATTTGGTTCGTGTTGCTCGACTCACACTCAACACAATTCATGGTACAAGGATAAAAGAGAAGATCGTTTGATTGAAAACTAAGATCGACTTGAATCTATTTGGCACAAAGCATAAGTATTATTCGATTAGGATTTATTACAATAAATATTACAAAACGGCTTGATTTTGAAAATATTTAAATCTTCTGTTGTATATATAAACCATTTTTTTAACTGATTTTTCTAACACCTACACCATGTTCTAGCTTGTTCTTCTACTACACACCTCAAATAGGTTTCTAAACATTTATTCACCTCCTCATTTTGGCCACCTCATTATAACTTGAACAAATCATGCCAAAAGCTAATTTATTGTAGCTTTTCTTCATCAGTTAGGTTTCTACTTCAACTTTGTTCTTCCTAAATCTTTAATTCTATTTCCACCATAAAATTTTTGTGACAAATTTATCTTTCTTTCTAGGTTTTCTTTGGTTAACTCTATTTTTAGATTAAATTACTCTTATTTCAAAACTATAGCTATAGAGAAAAAAAAAGAAAAAGATGATGTTATTTTATTCAATGTCCAAAACTATTCAATCTGATTAAATGAAATAATCTTTTTAAAAGATATTTCACGAAAAAATGTTTTAAATAGAATTATAATTGTTTGTTTGATTTCAAGGTTTAATTTTTGAAAAAAAAACAAACTTAATATATGGATTAAAAAGATAGATTAAGTCTTGATTCAATTGGTATCATTATTGTTTCAACAATTTGGAGGATATGGATTTGAAATAGAAAGATAACATGCGCTTAAGTATGCTCGAACCCTCGTCTTATTGTTTGTTACAATAACAACGCTGTCTACTAAATTAAGACTCAATCAACATGATTTAATTTTTTTTTATTAAAAAAGACTAAACAAAGTAAATCGTGAATGGGTAAGAGGACTAGTGAGAAAGAATTAAAAATGGTTGAATCATGGTTCAACTTCTTAACTTAGCTTGTACAATCCATATTTGGGGTTCGTGGTTGTGCTACTCAATAGTGTTGTTTTCAAAATTTGAACATGTTATAAAATAAAGAGACAAAAGGTAAAGAACAAAGAGAATGGGAGAGCAAAGAGAGAGCGTATTTTATTTATCAATGGAATATTTACAACGCTTCTCAAAAGTCTATATTTATATACATAGTATAAATAAAATAGAACTCTATTTTCTAATTACTATTACAATTTAAAGTACATCAAAACTTATCTTGATAGACATCCATTTAATAATAAGATATTCATAACACTTCCCATTGGATGTCCATTTGTAGATAATGTGTCTCGTTAAAATCTTATTAAGATAAAAACCTCGTGGGAAAAAAAAATTCTAGTAAAGGAAAAAGAGTATACATATCTATAATATACATAATATGCTACCTCATTAAAAATCTTATCAGGAAAACCTAATAGGATAAAACATCGGTTAAGGAAAAAAGAGTACAACACGTATTTACTCCTCCTCATGAAAACATCACATAATATCTCATATTCTACGTATTCAATATTGAATACTAGCTTTTCAAATGACCATTTGAAAGTATTTCCTAAGCATTTATATCAATGTTCTTTTGAAAGTCATGAGTGAGGAAAATTTTGGGGAAATATATTTTGATATCTTTATCATAGAAAACTTTAACCATGATTCTTCTATAAAAATACAAATAGGTATTTTAGACTATTTTACAATACTCTTTCAACTACTATTCACTCAGTCAAATTTACTACATATGTTCAAATTATTTCAATTCATATAAATGAACAATTTCTCGAGAATTTCAATATGCTTCTAGCATTCTAAATCCTTCAAGGATTTTAATATAAATTTTACTATATAGTGATTCATAAAAGGTTGTAACAGCAACCATTAGACGCAAGTTAAATCTTTTATGAACTGTCAGTTTAATAATATATATAAAGGTTATTGTATCCACCATAAAAGAATATTATATCATTTCATAATCAATACCAAGACTTAGTGAAACACTTAATATTTTTATTCCGCTTTTGCAAAACTACTTCATTTGTACCCTCATTGGCTTTATACCTTTAGATATTTGGACTACTGGTCCAAAAACTCCACAAATTTAATTGTATCTTTCTATTTTGAACAATCAATTTCATATCTATATTTCTCAATAGATTTATTCAATATTCTCCTTTTATTTCATTATTTCAACAATAATATTGTCTGCAAAACCATTGTCGACCACTTTTATTATCGGTTCCACATTTTCTCAAATTGATATAACGTATCAAGATTTCTTTATTTTCACTATTTTAATCTTTAGTTTCAGGTACTTGAATCTCTTTTGGAGTTTTAGTTATGTTTTGGGTCTTTTCTGGAGCACCCGTCTCCACTGTATAACCATCTAGAAGAATTTTCATCTTTGGAACCAATCAATCTATTATTTATTCTAACTGATTGTCTTACTGGGACTTTGATTTAAAATATTAGATTGATTTAAAATACTAGATGGTATATAATACTTGGTTATTCTCATTAAGTTTGTGAGTACATTTGATAGTTAACTTGTAATAAAGTGAGTTATCCTTTTTGAACTTTTGGTTCAAATTACTCTCTATAAGGATCTAGATAATGATAACTCATTGATTTCATTCAGCTATTATTTCTCTCCCTCTAATATCGGGAAAATTATTAAATCAAAATAGTAATCACAAATCATGTCATAATTGAATATCCAATACATTCAAAATATCTAATAATACAAGAAGACTTGTAATTAATATATATTCTCAACTTTCTTTGAGTATTCACTCATTTTTGTGCATTATCGTGGACCAATTGGAACATATACGCACATACAAAAAACTTTTTATGCGTTGTCGTGGAGCAATTGGAATATATATGCACATACAAAAATTCAAAGACGAGAAATATTTAACTCTTGACTAAAAGCCAATTGTAATGGGGAGTATTTATAACTTATTGGCTTGATGCGTACAATACGTAAATCAACATAATCTTATGTTGAAATAGGAAGTTTAGTGCTATGATGGGCATCGAAACCACCAAATAAATATTCCTATAATAAAATAACTCTAAACAGTAGTAAAGAGTAGTAGGATCAAGTCCACAGGGATTGCTATTTATCATCAACTTTCGTGTTTTTCTTGTGAATAGAATTTCTGTCGTCTTGATAATTGTGGCAATAGTCGTGCCCATGACTCCAAACGGACCTGCTGAAAAATAAACAAAATAAATTAGGGGAGTTGAAAATGTCTAGAAATTAAATAAGTTAGATACTAGAAATTAACAATTATGTAAATTGAAAATAAAATAAAGTTCAAAAATGAATTTGAATTTTGTAAACAGAATTATAAAGCCTTAGCCTTAGACTCGGTGAAGTTCAGTTTCCGAATTAATCCTCGAAAATAAGTTTTCTCCTCCAAACAATAAGCTAGTTATAGCGGCTAAGAACGCCCTAATCGCCAATTCTTCCTCTCGTAGTTGATTTCAATACGCACTACAAACCAACCCTTATCGGTTATCTAATCGCGACACATGCGTTCACAATTCAAGACCTCGATAGCTTTACGTTCTGAAGAACCCAACTCAGATTAATGGCCTCAACTGCGCAAGACGTTTAAATTCGATCACTATCTCCTTGACGAAAATCCCACTAGTATGACCCCGCCAGGATACACCAATTTGTTTACAGGAATCCGAATATTGCACGGCCAACTCGTCTTCCCAATTGTACACTAAAATGACTCCAACCCAACGCACACTTTTGAGTTGAAATCGAGTTAACTTTAAGGGATGAATTTGTCAATCCCAATATTCTAGAGAGACAATGAATACTGTTATGAAAGATTTTTAGTGTAGTTACATTTCTCACGATTCTTGACCAAAAAGAATACCGACCTAAAGTACTTAAGTAGATATTTAGTGAATCATGAAATTAATCACGCTTTTGTTGGTTTATGGAATTAGCTTAAATGGAAATGGTGGGAGACGAAATAAGGGAAAGACTTGGAAAATAATTAACCCTAAATATTGAAAAGGAAAAGAAAGTTGGCAGAATGTCTACTACTATTTCATGCAAAGAAAGAAAGAAATGAATTGATTTTTTTATTCAATTTCCAAGTATTCAAGGTGTGTCTTTTCAAGTCCACCATACACCTTATTTAGATACAAGCTCTATACTAAAATTAGGCTAATCCCCCTACTCACTAATTACATGAAACAAAATATCAGATTTTCTTTTCAAAATTTGGCTTTTACAAGGTCAAAAATCTGATTAACCCTTAAATGTCTCCAACTTTCTGATTTGGCCTCTTTTCTATTGTTCATGCTCCAATTGAATCCTTTTTTGCTTGTTTTTGCATTAAAGCATCTGAATTTCATTCCTAACAAGATTTAAACATAAAATTCACCAATTAGCAGGAATTAATTCAAGAACAAGTTGATTTGAGCTAGTAAAATATGCAAAATAAACATGCTATCATTCTTATAAGTAATGGTTTAGACATTAATCAGAGGATTTCAATCAATAATTTCTCTAAACCATTATGCGTATAAATAACAAACTTTTACAAAAGTTTTTTAAACTTAATCAATAAAAGACTGATATATAAACTCATCAGCTTTAGCAATATGAATTGTCTTAATTGCATAATCTAAAATTAATTATTTAAACAAGCAATCTTACAAACGACAGGTTGCAAATTGATAACACATACATGATTATTTTGTAGATGCATCTACCAAAATCATATAATATCAAAACCATCCACATGGTGGATGAATGGGCCCATATTCATTTCAGAAATATAAGGCATTAAATCTCAACTTTAGCTAGTGGGTTTCTAAGAATCAATTTTAATTGAAAACAAGCAACAAATGAAAATTCTTTAATGAATGTCCATATGAATTCTCAATTAATTTCCGCATCATGTATGATCCAGGATGGTCTAACTGGTCACGCCAAGTAGTAAATGCATTTGTATCAGTAAACTTCTGGTTTACTTTAATATGCATTTCAATTATACTAATAATGTCAATATAAATTGTGACATTGATAATTTTGTTGTCATTCCTTTTACTTTGTATTCACATATAAGTACTATTGTGACATTTACTACTGGAAATGTCTAAATCAATGTGAAGTTTATAATGTCACTAAGTTAACAAAATAAATATAATTTTCAAACAATTATATGCAATATTCGATTTAGGGAATATGCCAAAATCTTCAAATATCCAAAAAAAACAATGATGGCATAATGAGAATATTCTATAATCTTTTCCTCATTCACAATCTCAATATGATATCCATTATAATTTTGTACTTTTTAGATATTCATACATTAGCTCTTCTAGAGCTTTCAACTAATTTTGTACTATCAAATATTGGAATAATATTTATTTGTTTCAGTACCAAATAAGATAAATATTTTCTATCTATAATGATAGAGCTCATTACTACATTCTCATATCCTTCCTCAAAGAATATTAACAGAAACAAATTATTTGGGCATACGTCACATATGTGGCCAATAAACTTTCATATCACATTGATAACATAAGTTATTTTTAACCCTTAAAGAGTTATCTTGAGAAATCCCATTGTTCTCTTATTTATTACTATGTTCCCACTTTTAGTGGTCCATGATTATTTTTGTTATTTTCTTTATGTTTGCATTCACTTCAGGGAATGCAACATATTTAATAGGAGGGACTTATAATCATTCCAATAGATTCTTTATTTCATAATCAGCATCACAAACATGCAAGGATTTCAAATCAGAATTTATCTATTCATGTTATCATGATTAGTCTCCAATTATATGTGTGGATTTACTTTTTATATGCGACTACATATATTGAATTTTAAAATTATCTATTTAGAAGAATTCTTACGCATTTTTACTCGCAAGTATTTGGCTCGAAATATAAAATTAAAATCATTTTCGTAACTTATTTTTTATAGTTTTTAAATGATGCATCCAATTTTTTAAAGAAAATATAGAAGTATTTTAATTTTATGTACATCCAGTCACATGTCAGCTTAGTATCCATATCCATTTGAAGATTTTAAAATTAAAATTAAAATTAAAATTAAATAATTATTAATAATATTTTTAAATGACATATATAAATGAGTAGGTGCACATCTTTTGAGTCATAATTCTAAATGTGTGTGCCCATATAAATAATAGATATACATGAAATATTATCTTGTTAATGGAATCAAATAAGAGGATAATGTTATGTGGTTTTAAAGTATAATGAAATATATATATATATATATATATTTGATAGCATCTTAATCCCAATATGGTATTTTTTTTTTTTTTAAAAAGAATCAGAGAATTGACCCATATATTTTTAGGAACCTACCAAGCAATACGATGTTAGAAAAAGAAGAAACGTGGGAGAGTAAGCTTAATTGGTATTGTCAATTTAAGAAAAATGGCCACCACAATTGAACACACTGCAACTAGGCAGACTTTTTTTTCTACTTTTCCATTTTCAGAACTTTCCACCTAAAATAAGTAGGTAATATCATTCACAGAATCATGGTCCCTTTTAAGATAAATGATTACTACTTACAAAAAGTAATTTACCCCTTTACAAATTATATATTATGTATTTAACTCATATTCCTCTATTTCTTTTTCCTTTTTTTTTTTAAATATCATATAATAATTTTTAATTACATTAATATTAGAACAAATATTTATATTCTAAATATATAATTTTTACGTGCGATAAAATTAAATTAAATTAAATTTAATATAGTTAAAGTCCCATTGAATATTATTTTATGATATCAAATTGGTACGGAACTAGGGTTTTGAAAGGAGACAAGGCGGCTACGTAATTTTTGACTCTCACAAGCCGCTGTGGAAACCGTCTCTTGATTTGATTACATAAAATCATGGATAAGTTCCACAAACAATAAAATCGAAATGGAAATATCTGATTCATCAATGGGTAAGGTAGTAGGAACATGCCGCTCCTTCTATGTCAGTGTCACTCACCCAACGCTGTCTGTGTTCTAATGGTGATGGCTGGCGTGTAGGTGTAGTGGGCTCCGCCGCTGGCTTGCGGCCAACCATTAGCTGCCCACATGGCATGGAATTTCGGTTTTTAACTTAGTGGCAAACTATGGAGCTACACGTCGAACACGTGGTGTATATGAATGAGGAGTGTGGAATTGTGGGGAGGTTTCATGTTCACCATAACATTGTTTGTTAATAAGCTATTTTACGAATATTTGTGGTTTAAAAGAAGATAAAATTGGATGCAAATGGTTAAAAATAATATTAAATTTCTTTTTTGTTGGTCGGCTCCAAAAAACATGGATTTAATTTTAATAAGCCTGATTCATCAAATCATGATTTGACCAAATGGAGGTAGAAGAAGACAAATGTTGCGTGTTCCAAGAAAGACTTAGGTTGGCTGGCAAATGGAGGAGAATTTAGAATATATTTGGGCTTTAACGTCCTAATAAGATTGGACCATGCATGATTTCCTTAATCATCATTATATTCTGCAATCCTTAATTTCCACACTATCACTTCATACCTACATTTAAGTTTTGGATTAAAAAATAAAAATTCCCAGCACTCGACTTTTCACTTTTGTAATTCGCACTTGTTTTCATGGTCCCACCAATTAACCCCGCCTTTTTTTTTTCTTTATAATGCAAAATAAAAACTGTAGAGGAAAATAAAGTTGAATACAAAAATCTTTGTCGGGATGGATGCTTCTTTGGAAATTACGGATTATATTAAATTTCATATAAATATTTAATTTGGTAGACGAATTTTGAAAATCAACATCAATGGTCAAATTCACTCTAAAAAGTCTTAAATTTTTAACTTAATCAGTTATCTAGGTATTTAATTTACAAAAAATAAAAAAAAATTATTGAAGACATAAATACTTTTATTATTTTAATTTTTAAAATTTTTATTTTATTATCAATTGAATTAGTATTTGATTAGCTTGTAACATCATATCAATCAAAAAACGTAATAAGTAACACAGATACACAATATAAAACTAATAATACTTAAGAATATATATATATATATATATCTCAAAATCTATAACTATTAATATATTAGACATTATATAATGCTTAATGCTTATTTTAGCCACTAAACTATACTTATTTTCTCATTTTGTTACTTATTTTTTTTACGTCCAACTTTAATACTTAAACTATGACTTTGTTACTCAATTTAATCCGAAACTAACACATAGTACTTATTATAACTAAGGGCAAGACCAGAAAATCATGTCAGGGGAGGTCTAAAAAATCAAATGATAAGGTAGATGAAAAAAAATGAAAAAACATCACTACTGGATGGAATTTTCTCTCTTTTTTGACATACAAATACAATGCTTGGAATTGGATGAATCCAACAAGGACTACCATATGCTTTTTGATATTATCACTTTCATTGAAAATACAAGTTAAAAATAAGTTGGAGAGAGATATGGGAGTGATTTTTGCGTATATTTTTTACTTCATAAGTTATTTTATTAATGGAATATAGAAGTATTAATAGACCCAAATTACATCCGCCCCACCCTATTTAAATTAGGTTGAGATTAAAATTTAAGCCCAAACCTCACCCAAGTTATAAATTAGTGATTATGTTGGAATTTAATATTTCATTATTGATAATTAAATATAATGCTTTATATACATCTAAATAATACTTGAAATTTGAGTCTAAATTTTCAAAATATGGCATGAAAGAAAATTAAAATAAACATCAAATAAAATGGGTTAGGCTTTTATATGAAGGCTTCATTAAAAAAAAAAAGAAAAAGAAAAAAGAATTGAGGAAAATCATGAGTTTGGACCATATATTATTATAATCAAACAATAAATGAGTCAATAAGTGGATGTATGAATGTAGGAAAACAATGATATGGTGGTATGTGAAATTAAACTCTCAAGTTTGGAATATTTCCAAAAATAAAAATTAGATAACGAATTCATCGTAATCTAAAAAAGGAAAAAGAAAATGTAAGAATATTGCATGGAAAAATGTTATTTTAAAAAACAAAAACTCTGTTATAAAGTTAGGAAAATCTTTATTGCATGAAATTTGTGGAAACTGATATTCCAATGAAACAGCTTTAACCAAAACAAAATTTAATATTTAAATAAAAAATTGAAGTTGAAATAGAAATGCAATGAAAATACCCATGCATATATTAATATTTAATTTTTTTATTTAAAAATATTTTTAATCGAATTAACAGCAAAATGGTTTGATTTGATAACAATAGAAGCCGTCTAAAGAGCTAAAAGATTCAAAAGTACCAAATTAACCAAGTCGTACTAAGCTGAAAAATAAAATAACTGTCCACATTTGCAGATGCCTTTGTCCACTTGTTTGTGTCTTGCACACAGCTGAAGAGACCACCTTGATCACTAAAGTTGGCAAGTACTCTTGAAGATGTCGAAGCCAAGGGTGATACTGCCACTGCCAGGATGTGTTGTTTTTATACCTAAAGAATAAAGCAGAATATGTTATCCTCTCCCAACAGATTATTAAAATTACTAACAGTTTGAAATTATTAAAATATTTACATTAATCAAATATATATATATATATATATATTTTTTAAGTCCTTGTAATTGTACATCTTTACTATTATATTTATAAATTATTTTGTTCATTTTTTTTTTAATTTTACCACAAACCTTAATTTTTATTTTAAACAATGATATTACGAAATGGGTATTTATGTCCTGATCCAGTGAAAATGACACAATGTTGACACACTTTTTTTTAGAAAATGGAGTGGGGATGAAATTGTGAAGATTTGAAATTGACTATTGTGAAAATGAAACCACGACAGGATAACAAATATTAACCACTCTATTTCAAAAAAAAAAAGAAAAAAAAAAAAGGAGTGTTCCATCCATTATTTCTTATATTACCAGGAAAGTTCGAGATGTTTGAAAAAAAAAAAATAGATTTGATATCCTTATTTAAGGAGGATTTTTTAAATCCTTAAATATTCAGATTCAAGTTTTACTATTTTTTATTTTTATGTTTATTTTATAATTTCTCCTATAAATGAAAAAAAAAAAACCTAGAAGAAAGTAATTACGAAAAGAATTAAACTTTTAAGAATTTTCATCCCGGAGCAGGGCCAGATTTTAAGTTTTGGCCCATAGTTTATGGGGCCGCCTGGACCCTCACCTGAACTTTCTAAATATTATTTTGAGTTTTTGGTGATTAATAACAAATTTAAAATTTTAGGTAGGTTGTATTTTGATCACCCAATTTAATTTTTTTTTAATTTCATCACTAATATTTTTAAATTTTAAAATATTAATCACTCACCATTAAGCTGATCTAAGCTTTTTTTTTATTGGCTTAATAATAAATTTAACCCTCCATTGTTTATAAATTTTATCAATTTGTTTCAAAATTTAATTAATTCTATTTTGTCATTTAATTCTAATTTTTAAAAAATCAATAAATTTAACCTTACCTTTTACAAAATTTTCTTTAAATAGGAATGCTTTGCCCCGCCACTTTAGACATAACTGGGAACAAAAAAAGACCATTAGCATGACCTTTTTCCAAAGGTGAAGCTAGAAAATTTTGTTAGGCAGGCCAAAATTTAATTGTAATTTTTATGATAGTTAAAATACAATTTCACCATTTGAATAGCTTATATCTTTATCATTTTTAAAGGATTAAATTGAATTTTTATCATTTTAAGAGGCCAAAATATAATTTTATCTTTACTAATTTAAAATTTCAAAAATCTTCATTTTAGGACTCCCCCTGGTTTCTTCAATTCCTTTCAATGAAGGCCATTTAAACCAAGCATTATAAAACTTAGCACGTTGAGCCATCCAAATCACATATTGACTCTCATGATCAAACATGGTCAATAGTTTCTTATTAGTCTAAAAGGTGTAAGCTTCAGCCAACAATGTAAAAGCTGACCCGCTGCTAACAGGTATGTTCAAATGATCCGAAGTACCACTCTCAGCACCACCATATCAAGATGGTTACTGAAATTTGCTGTAACTTCAGACAAACTAAACATAGTTGTATCCCAATTCTATTGTGTTTGGTTATAAGAAAACAACCCAAAACCACAACAATCAAGACAAACTTTAACAGAAGATTTAGACAAGTGCCCATATTCCTCCACTCTCAGATGATCAACTCTTTAAGTAGCTTGAAACTTAGGGTACACTGTAATGAACTTGGAAAGAGCATCATTGAAGCCTAGAATTGAATCTTGAGAGCAAGAAAATACAATCTGCAACAATAGAAGTGTTGAGATTTGGCCTGCAATGCAACATTGGACCGTTGGCAGCTTGGAAGGATGCATGAAGCAGTAACAGCTCAGCTTAAAGGGCACGATCGAGCTGAGCTCAAGAGCAGCAACTATCTTAGCTGCCTTGTTTCATTTTGTTATTTTGGTTCATATGTAACTTGATCAAGTTAGCTTGTAACTTGACATCAAAGTTTGTATTTTTTGCTTAGTTTTTTTATTTGAGTTTGATGGATGTAAGGCTGGCCATACCAGCTTGCTTTGTCTTGTAATTTAAATTAGCTTAAGTCTTTTATTAGTGGGAGTAGGTAAATCATTAGGTAATGGTCATTTTGACTTGTTAACTTTGTATTTATTTTTCATTATCGATCAATGAAAATTGTTGCTGATTTTCTCATCTATTTTTAGTGCTCAAGTTCTTTGTTTTTGCTCTTGGTTTTCATTTTAGTTCTTAAGCAAATAGGTTGTTATTTGTGTGTTGTTGCTCCCAATGTTCCAACAAATGGTATCAAGAGCCTAAGTCTTTAAGGGCCTTCTCTTGTTGGTTGTTTTTGTTTGTGAAATCAAGCTTAATAAAGTAGGAAACCGAAGCTATTGAACTTGTTGCAGCAGGATGAGCTTCACACCACCTCCACCTCCTGTGTTCACTGGTGAGAACTACCACATTTGGGTGGTAAAAATGAAGACTTACCTTTAGGCACACGATTTGTGGAGTGTAGTGGAGAATGATGCCGAGCCACCTCCATTGAGAGCTAATCCCACTGTTGCTCAGATGAGACTGCATGCTAAGGAGTCTGCCAAGAAGCCTAAAGCCATGGCCTGCTTGCAGAATGGAGTGTCTGATGTGATCTTTACTCGCATCATGG
This sequence comes from Gossypium longicalyx, assembly GCA_025698465.1. NCBI lineage: Eukaryota > Viridiplantae > Streptophyta > Magnoliopsida > Malvales > Malvaceae > Gossypium > Gossypium longicalyx. The sequence continues at coordinate 92,803,189 of CM046997.1, forward strand.
CATGTGACTCACCCAAGCAAACTTGGGATAAGTTGAAGGAGGAATTCATGGGGTCTGAGAAGACTAGACAGCAACAGTTGATTAATCTGAGGAGAGATTTCGAGAATCTCAAGATAAAATATGCTAAGACCATTAAGCAGTATGCAGATAGAATAATGGCCACAGTAAACAATATAAGGTTGCTTGGTGTAGACTTTGCTGAAAGTAGGGTGGTTGAGAAGGTAATCACCACACTTCCTGAGAGATTCGAGTCTAAGATATCCTCATTGGAGGACTCGAGAGACCTCACCACCATTTCTCTATCAGAATTGGTGAACCCACTCTATGCTTTGGAGCAAAGAAGGGCTAATAGACAGGAAGAACACTCTGAGGGAGCCTTCCAAGCAAGGGCCAAAGAGAGCTCCAGTGCAAATCAAAAAGGCAAGAAGCCTTGGCTTGACAAGAAGGACAAATTCAGAAGGGATTCAAGCAAGAGGAGCTACCCACCATGCACTCATTGCAAAAAGAACCACACACTCGTAAAGAAAGCGTTGGAGAAGACCCGGATGTTCAATGCTGGAAATGCAAGCAATATGGTCATGTTGAGAAACTTTGTAGGAACAAAGGCAAAGTACTAGTACAAAGAACAAGATCAGGCACATCTCATTGAGGATCAACAAGCTCGGGAGGAGCATGTTTTTAGTGCATCTTCCTTGCAACCACAAGCAAAGCCAAATGTAGTTGGCTTGTAGAGATAGTGGTTATTCACATCACATGGTCTGCCGATGTGAACTCTGTTTAAGGAGCTTGACAGAGTTTTAGCTCAAGGATCGAATTGGTAATGGGAGCTTAATTGAAGCTAAAGGTGGGGTGATGTGTTGATCGGCTCAAGCTCGTGCAACAAACCGACATCGATGTGTTGTATGTGTTCGATATAGACCAAAACCTGCTCAGTGTTGGTCAGCTGGATGAAAAAAGCTATACTTTATTCTTTAGAAGTGGTTTCTGTGTTATTAAAGATTTTCTTGGTCAGGAAATTGCCATAGTACCTATGGCAGACAAGTGTTTCATGTTGGATGTTAGTCAGCTTAAAAAAAGGGCATATTTGAGCCAAAGTGACAGTGCTGGCCTATGGCACAGGAGGCTAGGCCATGCCAATTTCAGGTCACTTGATTTGCTGCATAAGCTTGGTTTGGCAGAGGATATGACCAAGGTCGAGCCACTTGAAGGTGTTTGTGATGTCTGTCAACTTGGCAAGCAAGCTAGGCTTTCTTTTCCAGTTGATCAAGCATGGAGAACTCGAGAGAAGCTTGAGCTGGTGCATTCTGACATTTGTGGCCCAATGAAGACCCCTTCACTGAATGGGAGTAAGTACTTTGTACTTTTTATTAATGATCTGACCAGATTCTGTTGGATTTTCTTCTTGAAACAGAAGTCTGATGTGTTTGAAACTTTTGGAAAGTTCAAAGCCATGGTTGAAAACCAAGTTGGTTGTAGGATCAATACATTAAGAACAGACAATGGGGCTGAGTATCTATCTGATAGATTCAAGAGGCTATGTGAGCAGGCTGGGATCCATCATCAGCTAACCACAGTGTATACTCCTCAACAAAATAGAGTGTGTGAAAGGAAGAATAGGACTGTAATGGATATGGCTAGGTGCTGCTATTCCAAAGCAAGCTTCCAAACTCATTTTGGGCAGAGGCTGTCAATAGCTCGGTGTACCTGCTCAACAAGCTCCCAACACATGCTGTCAAAAATAAGACACCCTTTGAAGCATGGCATGGACTCAAACCATCTGTCTCTCATTTGAATGTCTTTGGATGTGCGTGCTATGTACTTGTACCTGCAGAAAGAAGGACCAAGCTCGAGAAGAGGTCTGTTCCTTGTATTTTTGTGGGCTATAGCAGTGACAAGAAAGGCTATAGAGTCTATGATCCTTCAACAAGGAAGATTTTGGTAAGTAGAGACATCAGATTTGATGAAAAGAAGATTTGGAACTAGGATGGTTCGAATGCAAGTCAGTTTGAAGAAGATTCGGCTGAAGGCAACTTGGAGCTAATTGAAAGTGAGCCTAGTAATGGCAATGTTGATGACCTTTCTGTGAGAGGTACTAGGTCCATTGCTGATGTTTATCAGAGATGCAATGTGGCCATTGTGGAGCCTTCAAGCTATGAAGAAGCAACTAGGAACATGAATTGGAAGAAAGCTATGGGAGCAGAAATGGACATGATTCAAAAGAATCAGACTTGAGACTTGGTAGAGAGACCAAAAAAAGAAGGTTATTGGAGTTAGATGGGTCTTTAGAGCAAAATTCAATGCTGATGGCTCATTGAACAAACACAAGGCAAGGTTGGTGGTTAAGGGGTATTGCCAACAGTTTGGAGTTGATTTTGAGGAGACCTTTGCCCCAGTTGCAAGGTTGGATACCATCAAGCTACTGTTTTCTTTGGTTGCACAGAAGAAATGGCTGATACATCAACTAGATGTTAAGTCAGCCTTCTTGAATGGCTTTCTCAAGGAGGAGATTTACATAAAGCAACCCGATGGCTATCAAGTCCAAGGACAAGAAGACAATGTCTATAGGCTGAAGAAGGCTCTGTATGGGTTGAAACAAGCACCTAGATCATGGTATGATAGGGTAGATGCTTACCTGTCTAAGCTCGGGTTTGAGAAAAGCCTGAGTGAGCCAACCCTCTATGTGAAGAAATCCAAGGATAAGACATTGCTGATTGTCTCGATTTATGTCGATGACTTGCTAGTGACTGGAAGCAAGGATGTTCTGGTCAATGAGTTCAAAGCACAGATGCAAGAGGTATTTGATATGACTGATTTGGGGATCATGACCTACTTCCTTGGTATGGAAGTGAACTAGACTGATCGAGGGATTTTCATTAGCCAACATGCATTCGTCTTAAAGATACTTGACAAGTTCAGCATGCAAAATTGCAAGCCTGTAAACACACCTATGACTCAAGGAGAGAAGCTGTCAAGCATTGGTAATCATGTAAGGGTCAATAAGAAGGAGTATAGGAGTTTAGTAGGCTGCTTGCTCTATTTGACAAAATCGGACTCGACTTGATGCATCTTTGTGAGTTTGTTGGCAAGGTTTATGCATTGTTGTAATGTTGTGCATTTCAAGGCTGCCAAGAGGGTACTGAGATACGTTAAAGGAACTTTGAGGCTTGGTATGTTGTTTAAGAAAGAAAATGAGCTGAAGCTAGTTGGTTATTCAGATAGCGATTGGGCTGGTTGTATAGATAATATGAAAAGCACATTGGGGTACTTTTTCACCATTGACTCGAGTGTGTTTTGCTGGAGTTCAAAGAAGCAACAAACTGTTGCTCAATCCACTGCAGAGGCAGAATACATAGCAGCAGCAGCAGTGAATCAAGCCATTTGGCTCAGAAAATTACTGCATGATCTGAATGAGAACCAATGTGATCCTATTGAGATCATGGTTGACAATCAGTCGGCTGTTGCCATAGCCAAGAATCCAATCTTTCATGGCAAAACCAAGCACTTTAAGATAAAGTTCCACTTTGTTAGAGAAGCTGAGCAATCTAAAGAAGTCAGCTTAGTGCATTGTTATTCACAAGACCAATTGGCTGATATCTTGACTGAGCCACTAGGTACAGCAAGGTTTGAAACATTAAGGAAGCTAATAGGTGTTTGTTGCATACAGTCTAAGGAGGAGTGTTGAGATTTGGCCTGCAATGCAACATTGGACCGTTGGCAGCTTGGAAGGATGCATGAAGCAGTAGCAGCTCAGCCTAAAGGGCACGATCAAGCTGAGTTCAAGAGCAGCAACTATCTTAGCTGCCTTGTTTCGTTTTTTTATTTTGGTTCATATGTAACTTGATCAAGTTAGCTTGTAACTTGACATCAAAGTTTGTATTTTTTGCTTAGTTTTTTTATTTGAGTTTGATGGATGTAAGGCTAGCCATACCAGCTTGCTTTGTCGTGTAATTTAAGTTAGCTTAAGTCTCTTATTAGTGGGAGTAGGTAAATCATTAGGTAATGGTCATTTTGACTTGTTAATTTTGTATTTATTTTTCTTTATCGATCAATGAAAATTGCTGCTGATTTTCTCATCCATTTTTAGTGCTCAAGTTCTTTGTTTTTGCTCTTGGTTTTCATTTTAGTTCTTAAGCAAATAGGTTGTTATTTGTGTGTTGTTGCTGCCAATGTTCCAACAGGAAGTAGCATTCAAGAACTCGTTTCGAGCATGAAGCCTAGCTAATGATCTTGACCGTTCATTGTTCCCATCTTGGTTCAATGATGAAGGATCAATGTCTTGAGATTTTGAAAGTGACTGTACAGTTAATAAAACGAGAAATAATCAGTAGAAACGGCAAGTAGGGTAAAATCCATTAGAGATTAATTAAACTAGAAGGATGGAAATACAAACTTATAGAATCAAATTTTGAATATTACTTCAATTTTAGTAATTTATAAGAAAATAAAATACAAATTGAATTAAAATTGAAAGCGGAGATAATTTATCTCTCTTCTAAGATAATATTTAGAGAGTTTATGTAGTTTTAATTAATATCAAACTAAAGTTACAGAGTTAATTTAGATTTATATACTCAAAAAGATGAAAGTAGCCTTACATCTCAGTTTTAAAACAACAAACAGACCCACGAGGCATGAATAGTAGCGTCGCAGCTTGGTGAAACAGCGTCGCAGCTTGGTGAAACAGCGTCATGGCATAGGGCTTGGGGCGTTGGATCCTAGGCTAGGGCGCCAACTATTGTATTGAGTCAGTGTCGTGACGCTAAGTTGTGAGTGCTTATCAATGACTCATCTTCAGATGCATAAATGACAAACATACGATATTTCACTCATGAAATAATACAAAAGTAAAAGTAACAAGGGTTCCAAATATGAAATATGAGTGCTTATCAATGACCCATCTTCATATGCTTCATCAAGAGCTTCTCTGAATTTGTTTTCCTGTAATTGACGAAGCATTGATGGTTTCTTCTTTGAATCTTCTCTTAAACTAGAACCACCGTTTCTTTTTCTTTTTCTTATCTGCTATCAAAGCTGCACAATGGGATATTTATTCAAAGAACCAAACATTCAAAGGGGTTTATCATTTATGTTTTGGTTTTCAAGATTCAAGCTTTAACTTTTTTTTGAAAGTCCTTTACTTTACTGTCTAAGAACATTCAAAATATCAATAAATTAATAAATTTTGTAAAAATTGAGATAAATTTATTAAAAAATTTTAGAATTAAAAATCTATAACAACGTACATATTAAAACAACTTGCATGATAAACTGTAGAAGTAAGGCCTCTAATTGATGACACGTTAGCAAGGTTTTGTGTTTGGGTTGGGGGGGAAAGAATATGTGAGAACAAAGGTTTTGTGTACTTGTCAAAACATAAAAATTTAGTCATTCTAACTTATAATTTCGCGAGAAAAAGGGGTTTAATTATATTTCAATCCCTATGCTTTTTCAAGAAAATATTTTTATTTATAATATGAAGGAAATCTAAATCCATATTGGATTGGATTGGATTGGATTTCAAAATGTTTTATTATATTATTATATTGTATCAACCGTCATTTAAGCGTTTAAATAAGCTCTTATAAAATAAAATTTAAACCATGGGTAATTCTACTACACACTCAGTCAAAAACAAGTTTCCTTTTAAAATACCATTAACATTTTATATAAATGGTTTAAAATTTTGATAAAAATTCAATTAATTCATTAATACAGAGATAAATATACAATATATGTCTTACTAATTACACTGTAAAATTAGCTAAACTAAAACCCAGAAAGAATCAATAAAATTCAGGGTAAAAGAAAATCTCATGCTTCGTAATTACAAAACGATGGGACTTTAACTTAAATCCATAACTACAAATTGTGAGACCTTTAACATTTTTTTTTTTAAATTTTACAATAAACTATCCTTCTGGATAAAATTCAACGAAATGATGACTCTCAAATTTCTCCCTAATGAAATGCTGACCTGGCATTTATCATAATCCAAAATGGCGGTGCTCAGAGGATGTATACAAGGCCTTGTAAACATTTTGTGTTAAAATTTTAGGGTTTTATTTAACTCCCTGGAAAAAAAAATATCCCTCTAGGTTCTCTTTTAATCCCCCAAATTATACGATTTCTCTTTTATCAGAAATTTTAATTCGGTAATTCTCTCGCTCTACTTTGTTTTCCTTCTTCATTTCGATTCTTTTCTTCCTTCTCTTTTATTTCTTCATTAGTTTTTTTTTTTCTATTTGGATGCCGAGAAATCTAATAACGAAACGAATAAGGAAAAGAAATGAGAACCTCAATGTTGTGTGTTCTGTTTCGATTGATAAATTATATGGATTAGTTCAATTATCTGTTTTATTTTATATTTAAAAACATCGCAGGGAAATGTTAGAGCTTAGAAACAAATTCCTTTTTTCCCTTAGAAATTAAAAAGAGGGTTTAAGATTTTGAGAGATTTGGATTCTCGTGGAAGATCTGATTCTTAGGTATCTCTGCTGTTTGGTTGCCTATAAATTGTGAAGGAAGAAGGCTCAATTGAAGTATATGGATATCATCTTAAAGGACTAAAAGAGAAGAATGTAAAATTTCAGAGTTGTTAGATATCACTTTGCACCACATATTACGTGGAACGCTCGATCAGCATTTTGTGAGAGAAAAAATGAATGAGTGATCATTTTGTTCAAATTTATTAATGGTGGTAATTAAATTAACAATTTTTTTAGGATGACTGATGAAGTAATTTGCCCTTAATTTGAAGTATCCAAATAAAATTTAGATATACTTTTTTCTTCCTTTCTTTTCTTCTATTACCCAAATCCAAACATAGCACTAAAAAGAATTTAATACTAGAGCTTTGAGAAACGGCATTAAATTTTTTCTTTTCGAAAAACAAAGCTCCCGTCTACGGACCCAAACCCTTCAAAGCAACAAATCCGCCGTTGAATTTCGAAGGTACCGACCCTACCTCTTTAATCTTTTACAAATTTACTTTTCTTACCGTTTTTGTTCAGTTCTCTCCTTTCTTGTGGCATTTTTAAAATTTTTTTTTAACAGGAGATAGAGATAGGAGCATGGGTTGTCCAGCGATCGGCACTGGTATGGCTTGAAGATTTGAACACAAGTATTTTTCCACTTCACCTCTACTTCAAGAAGCTCTAGCTTCGTTTTTAACTGTTATTGCTTTCTCCAATTAAAGTTGTTTTCTTTCTTTTTGTTCTTTACTGAAATTTGTTTGCCTTGAGAACCAATTTTCCTATCTGGGTTTCTATTCCTGTTTTGCTGAAGTTGTGTTCTTTTTTTCTTCCGGAATTTGACACTGCATTACTCTGATCTTTGCATTCTTTTTCATTTGAAACTCAGGGTTCGAGAGAATTGCAGTGGACTTCAGGTTTTGCAGGTAAAACCCTAAACCCAAGACTCCCAAATCTTCATTTTAATTGATTCTTCATTGATTCTTTACTTTTCATTATTATTGTATCATTTGCTTCTCTTCTACTCCATATCTATCATTATTAGTTACTTAGTTAATTGAAAGAGGAAACAAAGCATTAAAAGGCGGGCCGGGGACTCTTGGAATGCCCACTTTCTTTCCTCATGTTTCGAAAGAAGCATAAATGACAATTTTGGTGTTAATTTTGAAATAATTTTTTTTTAAATTTCCATTTTGAACACAAAATGATGATGCCTATTGTTATTATTGTAATAATCAATATGTAGTTTATTTATAGATAAATAGGGGGGATATAATTTGTATTGTTCAGTCATGATGTAATTAAAAAGGTATTATGATTTATTACTGCTACAGTGCTACTACTATTTTGTTCTAAAATGACAATTGTTAGTAGAATATTTTAATTTCTTGATGACCATAAGTGATTGCGTTTTATTTGATTCTTGTGTACCGGCTACTGACTACTTATTTCTGTACATGTTGGTTTCATCCGTACAGTCTTTTGTATGACCATTGAGACCCTCATCCATTCTGATGCAACATTAGTGTCTATATGTTTTTGCATTCATTCTTTTGGTGAACTACTTGTCTTGTAATTGCCCAGCACTTGCTTTACTTGGGGACTGAATAACCGCAAAATGATAGGACATAAACATAAGCTTTACCACCTTGTTCATTTATGGTCATTGTTAACATGGTTATCTTCCTCTCCAGTTGCAGGGCATAGTATATGTTCAGGGTGGTCGATCATGTCTCCCTATTCATGGAAAATGAATGCACTGCATTGTAAAGCCTATTTGGGGTACATGTCCAACTGAAGGATTTCAAGTTGAAGAAGCTAGGGTTTCTATTTGAGTGTAAAATATGGCTGGAAATGCAGCATCAATCTTTTGGTTGGAAGAATACAGTGGGAAGCCACTTACTCCTGTCGGTTCGAAAAGAAAGGCCAAATCGAAGAAACTGGAGTTTAATGGCTGGGGATCTAAACCACTCATTGAATTTCTTGAATCTATTGGTAAAGATACCACCGAGAAGATCTCTCAGCATGATGTTAGTGACATTATAGGCAAATATATTAATGACAATAACCTTACTAACCCAGCAAAAAAGAAGAGAGTTCTTTGTGATGAAAGGCTTTATTCTATTTTTGGAAGAAAAACAATAAGCCGAATCAAAGTCTATGACTTGCTTGAGACACACTATGCAGAAAACCAAGATGCATGGGATGATGACTTCTTTTTTAGCTCAGAAGAGGAGAATCTTGGTGAAGAAAAGAAATGTTTGAGATTGGAGAAAAAAAATTACCAGAAGAAAAGGGGTTTTGAAACACCAAAAAGCTGCTTTGCTGCAATAAAACCAGAGAATATTAAACTAGTGTACTTGAAAAAGAGCTTAGTTCTGGATCTTTCGAAAGATTTTGGAAGCTTTGAAGCTAAAGTGGTAGATAGCTTTGTGAGGATCAAATCAGATCCAAATAACTTCCTTCAGAAAAATTCTCATCAGCTGGTGCTAGTTAAAGGTAATTTGCTGTGGATTATGTCGGTAGCAATTATCAGTTATTTACTTGGAATTAACTTTGGTTGTGAAGTGCTGTTTTTTCTAATAATATATTGTGCTGTTGTGTATGTTAATCTAACAAACAAAAATGAGAGAGGAAATAGAAAAAAAACCCTGACATTGACATTGGAAGTAGATTAAGTGGATTTCTGATTTAATGAGCTAGATGTTTCTGTAATAAATAGCTTCATTCTATATTTTGCATTGTGCGCTTGCGCTTGCGTGATCGCATGTGTGTGTATATTTAGCAATTGAAATTCTCAGTCCTTGAGCAGACATAGTTTCTACTTAATTTTAAATTTGTTGTCCCTGACTTGAAGTTGAAGCAGTGGAAGTTGAGAAACATGAATCTAGATATGCATAAATCTTAGTTGAGTAGCGGCTTTTTGTCTTGCAAGCTTCTTGGTGCTTCTCTATCAATCACTATGGTTGGGAACAACTTGACTCCTTTTCTTCTTTCTCCTGGATGAGCGCAAGCATATCCTTAGCAGTCTGCATATTTTTATCATCTCACTCAGTTATACTACTCTTGACCAGTGATAATTGTATAATTGATGCTGAGATAATACATTTTCCTTAATAGCCCAAATAACTACACATGGAGCTCATTCAAGATTTCATGCGCACAGTTGTTAATTCCTTTGGCATTAATATATGCAGAATTTCTGTTGTTAGTTATATCTTGTGATTGTATCTTATGTTCTGTTGTCTGTTTTAAATAGTTTATTCACGGTATTAGCATTCTTTGTTGTCTAGGGATGAAGAAGGTCTCTGGGAATAATGATGTAAATGCAGACATTCTCCTTCAGGTTTCAAATTTTGTGAAAGATGTTAGAATTTCCATGCTTTCAGATGATGATTTCTCTCAGGTAATCAGTATATGCTACAGTTTTTGCTATTTCATCCAAATAGCTCTAGAATTTGACATATTTCAATGCAGACCTGAACTTTCTAGTTTTCTATTATCTTTCCTATTTTGGGTGCAATGCATTTGGAAATTTGAATATTCTGATGAATTATTGCTAATTCTTTTTACCCAAACTGAACAGAAATGTAATTTAGAATATTGGTGATGGTTCCCTTTTGAAGAAAGCTAAATATTATTGAGATAAAGTGGAAAACATTAATGATTCCCTTACATATATTTTACTTTGCCTACGGGATACATAAACTGTAGAAACATATAGGCTGGATTCTTTAGTGACTGCTGATGTAAGTCACATCTATGACTTGTTATTCCAGACCTGCAGATTTTTTTTTTCTTCTGGCCCAGAACAAAATAAACATTGTCTTGATGATAGTTAGATCTTAGAATAGCTCATTATTTGCTTTTTAATTTTTATCTAAGGTCCTTTGAGGATAATCTGTTTTATATTTATAGCATATGTGCCTTCCTGCCTTATATGTTACAAACGAGCATAGTTTAAGTTATGGTGCCTTAGCATTCATATAGCAACTGCTTATGGTGTTAAAAGATCTTAATTTGTTTTTGTAGCAGGCTGCTTTATATACTGCTATAGAGATCAGGATGTATGAGCTTGTCTTAGTGTTTTTGTTGGTTTTTTGCAGGAAGAATGTGAAGATTTGCATCAGAGAATGAAAAAGGGCTTGCTGAAGAGACCAACCGTTGTAAGCTCTTGTACATTTTGCGTAATCCATAATATTACATTCTAGTGGAGGAAGGGAACTGGTTGTTTATTTAACAAATTATGTTTTTTAGGGCTGTGTTGGGCAGTTCAAACCATCTACATCTTGATTGTCCATTTTTAAAACTCTCATATGATAACTGGATGGAGGTTAACTGGAAACTAGATAGGATGAAGTGTTAACCAGGAACTTAATGCTATGGAATTTTTTGGGATGTAGCCTTGTCCCAGTAGATGCTAGAAGTTTGTGCCTAATTAAGACTTCTTGAGATAAAAATCATTGATTGTTATCATCTTAAAAAAAAGGAAAGGGTGTAAGATTTTGTGATTGACTTTCTATATGGTGCCTAAAAATCAAGTTCTTTATCCTGCTTGTCTTTGGATTTTGTGAAGGGTTTAGGTTTAATTTTGTTTCTTTGATTTAGGTATAGTTGTGATTGAAAATATAGTTACATAGGAATTTTTATGTCAAACTAAACTGGTTTTAGATATGAGATTTTGGTCAAAACAATCTGTTGCATGCTCGTTCCGTTTACTTTTGATGAATGTTTAAAAACCAGAACTAACCTGATTGTGCTCACTGCTTGACAATTGATTGTTGTTGGTTCTTTCCTGTTAGTCCTCAGACCATCTCCATAGGACTGAAAGCCTCAGTCAGATTATCCGTTATCGATAAAGAGGATATTGACTTGGGGACAGTTTCAATAATCAGATCAGACTATATTCTCGTCTGGTACCCACGAAGAGCTCCGTGGTGTGCCTAATCCTTTTATAGTTAAATAGCAAAACTTTCAATGGGCACTGGCGATGTCCTACAAAACTGAATTTGCATGTTGTCACAGGATGGCACTGACCATTAAGCTGGCTACATATTAATCATAATGAATATTCTCAGTTGTCATGTTTGGTTACTAGTTGATGATGGTCTGTATCAATTCTTATACGTATTTTTCTCTATCCTCCAGTCCCTGTTTTATTCGTTGATTTTATCTTCTTGTGTTTTTAGTTTTTAGCCCCAATCATCTTTTCTTTTTCTTTTTGACTTTTTAACTTTTACAAATGTCAACATTATTTTATATTGTTGATAGGCGGAACTTGAAGCAAAGGCTCGGGCTTTGCATGAAGATATAACCAAGCATGTATGTATTCTCATTCTCACCATACCTAACTATCAGAGAACAATTGAATCTTATATTCTCTTGTAATTGGTGTTTCCTAATGTCAATTGGTGGCCAAGTTTCTCTTTTGCTACTGGTTACCTGTTCCTTAGGTGATGTTCGATAAATTGAAAAGTTAAATGCTAAATTTTTTAGTTATAAGAAATTACTGTATTGAATTTATACCACCAAATGTTTCTGAAAGTTGAATATTGAGTTGATATTTACATTGAAAAAAAAAAGGGAGAGAATATAAGATTGTGCAATTATAGGTTTTAACTCCAGCATTTTTCAAAACTTTTTCATGGAAAACCTTCGATCGAGTCCCTAAAATATGTTATCAAACATGTTCTTTTTGTTTTTTTTTTTCTTTTAACTTTTATGGTTTGTGTTTTATCAAATAATTAAACGAGATTACACAGAAAAATCTAAATTATTGGAAGTCGTAAATCTGCTACCTTAATAGTTGTTGTATTAAGGTGATGTTATTACCACATGTTTTGTACTTTGTGTATTAGGGACCTTATTTTTATATTTTGGTGGCACTCTTTATTGGGAATGCTTCTGATGACTTTGTTAGCGTGGTAATGGATTCTTAAATTTTTTCTTCTGGTTTTCTGTATTTTTTTTCCAGTGGCTTGCAGCAGAACTTACCTTATTACCAAAGCTCATAGACCGTGCCAATGAAAAGGGATGGCGCAGAGAATATCCTTTTTGAATATCTGTTGATTACATGCATAGACTTACATGCTTTGACTAATTATGGAGCTCACCCGTTTCATTTTAGGTATTATGACGAGATAAGAAAATGCAATATTAGAGGGTTAATAATTTTGTTACTGAACTAAGTTCTTCCAACATACATTTTTGAAGGGACTAAAATACCTAAACTATAATTGCAAAAATAAAACTTAAGTTTGTTTAAATAGTTAAACTGCTGATATACTGCTGCACCTCTGAAGATTACAGGTAACTCTACTACATTCATGATAGAAATTCTTTAGGATACATTCGAAAGATGTAGAGTTTGCATATTGCCTTTGATTTTGTTGAAATCGTGATTTTTTATTTTAAGGCAAGGGAATCTACATGGTCCTTGCCTTTATGTGTTGGGTTTCTTCAGTAAAACAGTTTATTTTTGCTTTTATGACTGAAACCATGATCCGATTAACCATGTTGGTATCTTTCATGAAGCATTTCCCTTAAGTGTAATTGACTTCTTAACTTGCTTCTGCTCTTACAATGTTCGAGTACATGGAAAGGAGACAACTGCTTCAGACTCCAGAGGAACAGTCACGACTGCTGTGTGAGGTTCCAAATGTTATTGCAGAGGAAGTAGAACCTGAAACTGTACCACAAGATGTTAAACATGAAAAGGATAGCTCAGAGATATCAACTGTGAGGGAAACTTTGGAAATTCCTAGCAATCCAGCTTCAAATGGAAAATTGTCAACCTTGTTGCCCTTAAAACCAGGTAATGGTACGTACATAAACTTGTCATTTATTTCCTCAAAATTGCCCTTGAAGTCATTTTAATCTAATCTTGCATACTCAATGCCTTGTCTATTGCTTTAAATATTTACTGTTTCTTTCATTTTTGCAGTGGCCCAATCTTCCCCCATAATTTTAAAAGACGATAGAGATGTGCATGAGTTTTGTTTCCTTTGTTAACCATTTAGAGTAGGCAGAAAAGGAATGCAATAGCAACATTTAGTAAATTAGATGTTCTTTTGGCCAATCTTTCTTCACTTTGTCCGTTTCATCACCCAAATGAAGGGTTACTAAAATGTTCTGTATGATTCAACACTGCCCATATGCTAGTGCTTATAATCCATCTCAATTTGTCAACTAATAGACGTATTAGTCTGTGTGTATGTGTATATCTACTGGTCTCTTACATTGGGTGGTCGATTTTCTGTTCTGGCAAATCTACAAAGATTTGTATGGAGCTAAGATGGCAAAAGTGTCCCAAATGCATCTTTTTTCTTCTGGGCTTGTATGCACTTTAAAACAAGAGACAAAACTCCATCATGGTAGAAGTGTTCAATGTTTTGCATGTTTTTCTCTTATCATCCTTCGAAGTTACTCATTCCTTTTGTTGCAGTTCATTGCCATGATGTTCAGGAGCAGCTAATCCGCCCAAGAGACAACAATGTGGAGAGTACACAAGTTGTCAATGTACCAGAAGAAAACGGTGCCATAGTCAAACATGACTTTTTAAAAGTATTGGATACCACTCAAGTGATTGATTTGAGTGATGATGATAACGACGACAATGAAGAACATGAGGATTCAAACAAAACCGAGGCACAGGATGATGTGAGAAGCTTGATATGGCATTATCAAGACCCTCAGGGAGATATACAGGGTCCATTCTCTCTCCTGTCGCTGAAAAATTGGATGGACCTCGACTACTTTCCAGACGATTTTAAGGTTTGGAAGACGGGTCAAAACCGAAATAATGCTGTTTTGTTGGTTGACGTAGTTCGTCGAATGTTTCAGATTTAAGATTTGTTGCATATTATTGTAAATGGATAAGAATATCAGATTGTTCTTGTAGCTGGCTGGTATTTTGAAGATGAAAATGTGCCTTTCTAAAATAAACTTTCAATTTCCTGTTTATAGAATGTATGCCATTATGGGGTTTTCTCCATTGCATTCATAGATGTCACTTATATTAGAAGTGATTTACTTGCGTCATTTTTAATATGATTTGTGTTTCTTTAATTCAATTGATATATTTCATCTTCATGTAAGTTGGGTTTTGAGTAAATTAAAGGGTCAACTATTTGTTTGTTACTTTTATTGCAGTCATTATAAAATTTGGGTTAATATATCATTTCACACTTTGATTTTAATTTTAATATTTAATTTGATACTTGAGTTTAACTTTAATATTCAATTTGGTATCCAGATCAAATTGTATTATATAGTGTAATGAATATTTGACATGTGTATTTTAGTAAAACAATCAAATCATACGTACCTAAATGAAAAAAAAAAAAAAACTTAAAAATTGAATTAAACACTGAATTTAAACTCAAGTATTTAAATAAAACAAACTTTTGTATCGAATTGAAGAAACTTAGTTATTAAAACTCAAAAATGGAATGGAATATTGTAGCAACAACACTATATAAAAGTATCCTTCAATAAGAGAAAAAAAAATTCCGATTACGCATCAACTAGTTCAACAAGAGAGCAAAACCAAAAATCACTAACCATCAACAACTATGAACTATTATTTTCCTTGACAAACTCCAAACACTGACATGAAAACTAAATAATACTATTCGATACATGTAAGAATTTAAAATTATTCATTAAACAACTTCTCATGTTATTATCTATTCACCTTTAAAAAGTGTTACTAAATTCAATGATTCGCAACCACTATTTCTTCCGCTCTGGTTGTACTAAGACCTAATCCCCTTTCTCCAAAGATTTCAAGCTTCTTTAACCTTTTTATTTTTTTATGATGTCTCTTTTCAAAGACATAATGGTATCAATATCTATATTTTACGAATCTTTAACATCCCATTGAAATAGATTTATTGTCAACCTTCTAACACATTTGTTTTCTTAATGAGAAATCACCTTTCTTTTTTCCTAATTCCCTTATTTTGCGAAAAAAATTTTAAATTTTGTGATTGTTAATTATTTCATTATCCATATTAATTTTAGTTAAACGCATTAATTTAATAGCTATAAATGAGTGTTTGATTGGTAATTATTTGTTGAAAAGATTAAAAATCTAATTCAAAGTTTAAGAGTGATAAGTATATAAACTTAATTTATTTTTTTATAAAATAAACCTAAAATAATTTTTAATCAATGATCCCATTAATTACTCAATAAATTTAATAAACCCTTTACCCTACAGCAACTCACTGTGTTTTTGGGTGGAAGCAGATATTTAAATGGAGATAAGACTTAGGGTTATAAAGATTGGGGAATTATTAAGTATTTTATTTTATGAGTTAATAAAATAAAAAAAAAAGTGAGTAATAATTTTTGAAAGAGAAAATATTCTATCAAAAACTTGGGGATTTGAATAAAATTTTCATAATAATATCCTAAATGGCCGCACGCTTCGCACTTTCAAATATAAAAAGGGCGGACCCACTTTTTACCGTTACAGGCGCAATTTAAAATGTTACCGTTGGCTCCAAGACAGGACATCAACAAACAAGCCGTTACTCTGCCTTCTTTTTCATTATTTCTCCTATCTCAAATTTCTTCTCATCTAAGCCAAACCCTAATTTTCTACTATATTAACCGCAAATTCACACTTTAGAATTTTTGTTTCCTTTTTTGGCAAGTTTTCCTTTAAAATACACTAGGAATTTTGATCTTAGAAGTCGAATGGCGTCAAGAACAGTTGCCAAAGATATAATCACTCTTCGAGGCTCAGCAGCAATCGTAAGCGAATTTTTTGGTATGTGATTTCTCAAATAAACCTTTCTTTTACCCTTCTTTTGGTTTCCTAGGTTTGTTGAGAAATTTTGTCTGATTTTTTTCGTTTCATATTTCAGGTTATGCAGCGAATAGGTAAAGATGAATCGATAAATACTTCTGGGTTTCTTGTTTTCTTAATTAGGGTTTAGGGTTTGATTAGAAATTTTATGTTTTTGTTTAGCATTTTGTACAATCGAGGGGTTTACCCAGAAGAAAGTTTTGCCAAAGTGAAGAAATATGGGCTTCCAATGTTGCTTACCCAAGATGAAGGTGTAAAATCCTTCATTTCCAACCTGACAGCCCAGCTTTCTGGTAAAATGTTTTCCCTGTTTTCGGATATTTTGTTGGTTTTCTTATAATAAAACTGTAGGGCATTTCTCACATTCTGGAAATGAATTAATTGTATTGGAAAAAGAATGGCTGGAAGCTGGGAAGCTACAAAGGGTTGTGTTGGTTATCATGAGTAACGCTACCAATGAGGTCTTGGAGAGGTGGAATTTTAGCATTGAAACAGATAGTGAGGTTGTTGAGAGAGGGTAATAGTTGATCCTCTTTTTTTTTAAAGTTTTTGCTCGACAGGCATAGTTTTTCAGTTAATTTGAAATCCAGGAGATTTGGGTGTTTGATTTTGCAGTGTGTCAAGGGAAAAGAGTGACAAAGAAATTATGAGAGAAATACAGGCAATCATGAGACAAATTGCTTCAAGTATCACTTACTTGCCATGCCTTGATGAACCATGTAAGAGCAGTATTTGAGTTCAAATTTTTAAAAGGCTTTCCATGCCCGAATATGTGTTAATGACAAACAGCAACATAGCTTGGAGTCGTCTTCTTGAACAAGATGTTTTGTAGTATCTTACTTTGTGTGTTCATAGGTGTGTTTGATGTATTAGCATACACTGATAAAGATGTAGCAGTACCCTTCACTTGGATTGAGAGTGACCCAAAGTTGATTGCAAATCCTCAAATGGTGAAGTTGCATTCGTTTGATACCAAGGTATACTAAATGTTGCAAAAGCAGCAAATACACAAGGTTGACCTCCTTTGTTGATTAAATTGTGACTGTGTGTGGTATTCCTGCAGATACACAAGGTTGACACACTTGTATCATACAAGAACGACGAATGGGAGGAGCAGTAGAGTGATTTCAAACTTCTTTTGGCTGATATCTGTGAATCTACTATTCACGTAGCCATGAAAGGGGTGATATAGAATTATTTTGGGTGTGCTTTTTGTGCATGGTTGTGATATAATCAAGAATTGAACTACATATCTTTTGTTAATTTCATCTTTCTTTAGAGGTTATGGTTTCAAATTTGTTTTCCAGGGTTTCAAATGCAAACCGAGAAAACATTCATGATGCGTGATTGAAATGTACTTTTTAGCCACTTTTTGCCATTGAAATAAACTGGATTTCATGAACAGAAACATAGATGGGTGGCCCTCTACAATTATATTTTGGTATCAATAAATCTAAATAACTCTTTATTAATAATATATATTTTTCTTTGCCAAAATAAAAGTGATATTCTTATTGTCTGGTTACATGCCAAAACGTATTGGTTTTCTTTTTGTTGTTGTAATTGAGTTTTCTTTCCTGCCATTTTCTGAATGTCCAGATTCGTCTGAATCTGTTAGTCATGTTGAACTTTATAGATTATCCCAAGCTAAAACTGTGAGCATCTGAATAATATTTTCCACCCAATGTTGGTTGAACGACATCCTAGAGGCACTTTTAATTCTATACTGAACCATGATTTCCTCCCATGTATTGGTTCAATTCTTATTAAAAAAACTATGGAACGCACCACATTTCCAAGATTAGTAAAGTAGACAACAATCATGGTCATGTCTTCGATTTAAGGCAAAATACTAAGTGATAACAGATACAACCCAACAAGTTCAATGACAGCAAGTTCTCTGTAAACAAGTACCATTGTATCATTCAATAGTTCATCACATGAAACATTAAAAATAAATTGTGATTATTAAGTCAACAAGTCACGATCAAGAGAGCAGATATTGCATTCAGCTGCTACGATTTCCCAGTCCTGAGCAGAATGGTTCAGTCCACTATCGACCACATAAGTTAATATACTTAAAAGTACTTCCGTACTGTGTCGAACTTTCCACCTTCATTCTTTGACTTCGGCATTTGACCATCCATAAGCAAACCCAAAACTGTGAACCAACAGAAACCACCAAAGCGAGATTGTTTTTCTTGGATAAGACATGCAAAAGTGCAGTTTCCTGACCTTTTAGCTCAGAGAACCCCAAGGCTATTCAAGCTAAGTCTAGTAAGAGACTAAAACTTTTAGCAGATTAAAAAGGCAACAAGAAAGATGGAGAGAGATCATATTCTTTATATTTTGCTTTCTGGCTGCCTTGAATTATCAGGAACTCATCATGTTAACAGCATTTCAAAACCATAAAAATGTGAAATATTTCAGTCTAGCCATGGAGATGAACATTGCTAGTTTGTTGAAGAGTGAACTAACTGGACATGCCAATCATTCCATTCTGACTCACCCCGCACTTCGGAAGTTGTGGCTTTGAACAATCTGAACAAAGTAACTCCAAACAAAAGTTCTCCTCATACTCACTGTCATTTAAGCACCTACCACATTGAGCACACCGTGATACACAAATAATGCACGCCCTGCATGACTGAGCAGCATGCCCTTCCCGCTGACAACCCTCTGCAGGACAATCATAAACGAGCCTCATGTTTTCACATCTTGGGCACATTTCAATATCAATAGCACGATCATCTTCACAAGGGAGATATACATTTCTTCTGCTATAAAAGTGAGGTTTGTGCACGAGCTGCTGAATTTGGTCATCCACACCCAACAAGAATTTCAGCTCTTCAAGATGCACTTGTGTCACGCCATAGAGACTGCCAATCCTCAACTGCTTCACTCCTTGTGAGCCCATAAATTTCAAAGCCCTTAGGCATTTCAAAATACCCTCAATACTTAGTTTTGTGCATCCAGGCACACTCAGCTACAAGAAGAAAAATATTTAGTTAGCTTATAAGTTACAATAGAAAAGAAAAAGAAAAATTAATCCAAGTACAAAGACGCAGGAAAATATTTCATAATTGAAGCTACTTTAATTAAAAACCAATTTCCAAAAGAAAACAAAAACAATTATGAAACTACCCAATTAAGTTTTAAAAGCAAACCAAGACGCACGATACCAGTCAATATTGGCATATTAGCAAAATAGAAGCTAAAATATTTAATCCAGCACAGCTCCCAGTTTAAGCAACTCAGTAAATGCATTGGACCTAAACGTGTTACTTGAAGTCCTCCTCTTTACATGCCTCTATTAGGAAAAAAGTAATTTTTGGTTTGACATATTCACATATAATGAGAGAATATACATTTATCATTTAGCGGATGTCTAAAAACCGTAGGGAACTGGGATTTAGATTTATACCTGCCTATAATTTGTTTCTTTTGAAGCAACATGTAGCAAACAATTAGTCTATATGAATAAAAGAAAGAGTATATAGTAATATCCCTCTGCTGAAATACGCATATTCAGTCATATTCCAGTTCATAGAACTACTGCTAGGATTTAGATTCATAATTGTTGATAATTTCTTTGAATCAATCTGTAGAAAACAATCAGTCATCACATAAAACCAAAATCAGAGAGCAAATCGCAATTTCACTCTGCTGGAATATAAGAAGATATTAAATCATACTATACCATCAATGCATGATCCACCATATTCCAGTTTATATAATTATTACATATAATATGATTAACCCAAATGAAGACCAACCAACATATTTAAGCATAAGGGTATGGGCAAATAAACCTATAACATAGCAAGGCTTCAACCCAGATTCAAAAGACCAACAGAAGAATAAAAAATTGAACCAATAAATTACCTTGATTAGCTTTGGATTATTTTCAACGACGCGCTTAAGACCTTCATCAGTAATCCTTTGGCAATCAACCAGGCTCAAGCAATGCAAGCTACCTTGGCCTCTACCAGTTATTTGTAAAAGAACATCATCCGTAATCTTCTCATTCAGTGGCGGATTTATGTGAATATCCCTCCATAAAAGAGGATCATTCTGAACTACAGATCGCAGAGATGAGCAAACATTCTCAATAACAAAAAGATCCCGCACACCCAAATAGCCAAGCGCCAAAATAAGAGCTTCGTGAGGAGCTCCTTCATGTCCCTCAGCACGAACCTCACAGTCCTGAAATTCTTCATTTTCCTGATCAACCGAAACCATATCTTCATCCCCAAAAGACAAAACATCCTCTACATTACGCGGGGAACCATGGCCAGCACAACCAGAGACATCTCCTCCTTCCTTAGCATGAGAAAAACCGCCAAAACCACCAGACATACTGCCCTTACATTCAAATCCCATGCTTCCAGGGAAGGTTTGGAACCACATGGCGTTGTTCCAAATAAAGTTCAATCCGGCAAACAACTGATAACTCCCATCACCAGTCCCCACCTCATCTCTCACACAGCGGCCATAATCAATTTCCAAATCCTCAAGCCAACCAGAAATTGCGGTGAAAGTAGTGGTTATATCCATTCCAAAGGGATCAGACGGCAAAAGATCAACAATATCATCAGAAGAAGACTCCTGAGAACCACCTCGATCACCACTCTTGTCTCTTCCATAATCAAAGCAACCTTCCAGCTCATGATTCGAAAACCAAGATTTTGAACACCCATCTCCATTCCTCTCTGGGATACCTTCAACAAAGTACCCATTGGCGATTCTCATAGGAGAAACCAGATTGTCTTCAGTCATATTAGCAGGAAAGATAGGCCGATGGGAAAAATTCAAAGCCATTGTTCTACAAACAACCAACTCCCAAAATCTTTCTTTCCTCAATATCTACGGTAATTCTAACCAAAAACCCTAACGACCTTTCTTAAAATGCAAACCCAAAAAATTTCCTCCTCACTTGTCTTCTCTCTCTCTTTTTTATTTTTTATAAAAAAATGGAAAATCAAAATTAAAACATAAAAAAAGGGGGTAATTTAGCAGAGGATCTAATCTAACAAGAAAAACCCTCGATTTTGGATGGCATACTAAAACAAGGCATCAAAAATTTCACAGAGTGTTTCTTGCATTAAAATACCAAAACATCAAACTGAAAATCCCAAAAAAGGGAAAACAAAAACGGCGGCGTAACTGACTTCTGTATAAACCCGGGAAAATAAAATCAATATCAAATTTCCTAATCTCAAATTCTTTTTTATTCTTTTTCTTTAAATCCCTCAAAACTAGCCTAACCAAAAACTAAGGTTTGCGACGAATCAAAAGAAGTAAAAAAAGAAATACTTTAAAAAGAATAAGGTGAAGCAAGAAAAACCTGGATTGAGCGATAATCAAAGTCCAAATTATGATCTTATATTTCCATCGGAAACCATTTTCGAATTTCACTCCCACGCAATCAACAAAAGAATTCTACCAAAATAAGGAGTCTTTTGGCTTACAAATTAAAACCTCTTCGAATTTAGGACCAAAATAAAATTGTTTTTTTTTTTTTTAATTTTTCTTTTAGATTTGCGAGTGGTTGAGAAATTAAAGAACTCTGATCAATACAGACAAATGAGGAAGAAGAGGTTTTATTTTTTATTGATTTTTTTCTTTTATTTCTAAAATGCTAGAGAGGAACAGAAATGGAAAAAAAAAAAAAAAAAAAGCGCCAAAGATAATTTTCTTGCTAGAGAAGAAGGAGGCGAAGATGTGGTAACGGTGAAATGGTGAAATACTGGAATCCGTCAAATTTGGTTACTATTTTAGCTCTAAAATATATTTTAAAATTTTAAATTATAGAAAAAATAAGACAATTTTAGAAAGGTTTAATTCTATTATTAGTTTTTTTTTTAATTTTTTAATTTTTATTTTTGATCACTTGTGAAATTTGAAAATTATAGTTTAATTTATAATATTATAATTGAGTTTTTGTTAAATTTAAATGTCTTATTTTAAAATTTGAATATATGATATTTAACAATTAAATTGTTAAATATAATTTGAAAATTAAAGTGAATTTAATAGAAGTCAGATTTCTATTGAATTTTAATTTCATCTTAGACAAATGGGGGACTAAATATATAAAATTAAATGTATTGAGGGGCAATTAGACGTTTAGTTAACAGTTTCTCAGCTCAAAATGGGATATCCCTTATTCCAACTAAACATCAAACATTCAATCACTATTTTTATTTCACCGTATTAGATGTAGTTTAGATTAAAGTCTCACTGATTATATCGTTTTGTATTAATTTTTTTTATAGAAATTTAAATTGTGCTATTATCATAAATGAAGTAATACCATTTTGTTCCATATCATAATTAATTAATTGATTATCAATTCATACCATCATTTATTAAAAATTAATTAAAATATTTTTGATAAATTTAGAATTAAATTTTATTTAAAATATTAATTAATTTAATTTAGAAAAAAATTATCTAATCTATTTTTTGTCATTATGCATTTAAAAATTTATATTATTATTTAAAGTATTGATTGAGTTGGTATTAGTCTCAATAGAATTCTAATAAAATTGTGAAATTATTTAAAACTCAATATTTTTATAAAGTAACAAATATAAATTTAAGGGTATTTTATTTAGAAAAACACACGCTGATGACCAAATTTGAATCCAAAACCATGTTTGATTTTCATACTAATTTATTTTTTTTTGTAAATTTATTATGTTTTAGAATATTGTTTTTAAAAAATAAAATAAAAAAGTAGGAGGATTATTGTTTTATTTTAATCTACTACTTTTTCTATGTGGCGGGAGCGGGAGGAGGGAAATCCCAAAATGTCACGCTCGTTTGCCTTCCCTCCCTAATCTCATCTCGAATCTCGTTTAAAAAAACATCGCTTGCTGACCGTTGGATTTTGATCGAACGAGAGAGGGGAAGGGTTAGATGGGATAAGACTTGGGTGTGATTGGTGGAGGGATACGTGTCGTCGAAGTTCGTCAGCGGGTCAGAGATTGGGATCTTCGCATCCACTTCCCTACCTCAACAGGTTTCGACTTGTTAGTTTTTCTAATTTTTTCTTATTTATATATATTGAGTTGCTTTATCCCTAATTAAAGAAGAGAAGATAAATAAAGAAAAGGTGAGCGTAGGAGTGAAGTAATGATGAAAATAACATATATTAATGAAAAAGTGCGTCTCTCCTTGGTAACTAACTGCGTGGGCATCACTATTTAAGTTAATATAAAAATGAAAGAGGAAATACTACCCGTTGACTGGAATTGGAAACCTGCGTAGCTTGCATTGCACCCATCATACCTCAACCAAATCCAAACACACCGTAAGCTTAAAAACATTAACGGACTTAATAAAATATATCAGATTAATTAAAGTCAAACCAACCTGAATTTCTAATTCATACATTCATTTAAAATAAATAAATATATTTCAGCTTTTTTTACCGAATTAACTCAAAATATTTTAATATTTATAAGAATGATCTAAGTTTAAAAATAATAATAACTTAAAATAAACAGTACACGCTGATACTGGTACTCTCATGATCGGCACCTAAGTCAGAAATTCTTCCATCATTACTTAAGTTAGAAATTCTTCCATCATTACCTAAACAAACGCATTAATTGAATACAAAAGTTTTGTTAATGTTATGCTTTTTTTATTAAATAAAGAGAAAAAAAAATTGGATGTTAGCCAAGCCGCCACCACCGACGACCGATATGACTCGACTGGCCACGACGGCGGTGTTGTTTTTTTTTTCTTTCTCTTTTTCTTCTTTTTTCTTCCCCACTATATATATGTTAATGGTTCCCCCATGGCCATCCACCGCCACCTTCCATCGGCCAGCCGGCCAACATTCATTAGATTTTTTTTTTTTTTTGCATTTTTTTCCATGTATTAAGATTAAAGCTTTAAGGTAGTTTAGCATGTTGTTAATTTGAATGATTTGTTTAATTATTTGTTGTTTTTTTTATGGTGATTGATACTTTATTTGATATTTATGCAAAAATCAGAATGAGTTCTCTTATTTGAGCTACCAACCACATAACGGAATTCATTAACAATCAGGTAAATGCGGTCCAAGTCAATTTTAAATAAAACCATATAATTTTTCTTTAAATTGTTTGTGTAGTCTGTCTCTTTTTAAAAAAAATAATTATTCGTTAGTTATAAAAATTAAATTTGGAAAAATAAAAAACATGGGGTTTATTATGTATACAGGATGGGTATCGGGTTTTGAGGCCTTGACTCCATGCCCTGAGATATTTTCCTGACCATAGGATTATACCATACTTGGATGTCGCCGGGTTTGGCATAACGTCATTCATTGAGATTTTTGACTTAAGGTTAGATTTAATATTTGCTCTGGTAGAACGATGTGCCTAGAGTCCCACACATTTCCGTGTGAGGAGTGCACGGTAATGCTAAAAGACGTATCGATCTAACTAGGGCTCTCGACTAATGGACTTGCGGGCATGGGGTATAGTAAAATGGCCGATCCTTGGGGCACTTGCCACCAACTACTTGGACGCATCCCCCCTCGATGATAAGGATGAAAGATTAAACAATTTGAAATTTTCTTGGTTAAGAGAAATTTTTGAAACACTATCGAGCAGTTCCACCGAGTCTAAGATTATTTTTGCTGCTCGAGCATATATTCTACTGTTGATAGGTGGGGTACTGATGTCGAACTCAAATCAGAATAAAGTCCACATTATGTACTTGTCGTTACTGGAAGATCTTAACAATGCCCAGGCCTACAGTTGGCGTTCAACAGTTTTAACGATGTTGTACTACGAGCCGTGTCGCGTGACAAATCACAAGATGAAGAACATAAGCGGTTGACTTCTTCTGCTACTGTCTCAGGCTTTACACCGAATGCCATTTCTAGCATCCGTGAGTCACCAACCACCCGTGTGGCCACTTATTAATAGGTGGAAAAAAATTTTAAATTTGTTTTAATTTAATTATATTTTGTGCGTGCGAATTGTACGAAAAAAATTATGAATTATTTTTCAGATAGATGACGACTTTGAGAATTGAGAGGTAGGCGATAGTGCCTGTATACCACCAAATGATTGAAGTGCGGCGACAGTGCCTGTATACTGCCAAATGATTGAAGCGCATTTTGGGACAACTTAAAATACTATTCTGAATTTTTTTTTAAATTACAATATTTAAGTACTATGAATATTTTTTTTATTGAAACATTTGAAATAGATTTATTTAACTATATAAATTGTTGATATTGTGCATGTTGTATTCGGGGAAGACGTTGCGACAACCATTCTAGTGTAGGCCTCCCAATAGGAACTAGTATGGACAACCAACGCCCTGTTGCTCAATTTTTCGACGGTCAAGTGACAAAATGCTAACCGGGTTTTGAGATAGTTTGGGTGCATTCAACATATTTCGGACCCTCTACAAAACTTTGATGATGACCACTAAGTTAACAAAAGGGGTAAGGACAACAAGAATTGGGTTGTCGTACATTGTCAATACCTCTATTTATGGAACGCCCGACTTCAGAGGCGACCTCGCTTGCATATCTATGTCAGAGGTTTCATGCCTTCACCCGAGTACCAAAGTTGGTACATGGCATACGGTAAGTCATTTATATATAATAGTCAGTTTATGATGGTGCCACCACACATGCGTTGGTAGGGGTTTCAACAACAACGAGGCCCGACTCAAGCACGCCATCGTCAAGGTTCATCGTCCAGCGTAATCCAACCTGTCTTGGACCCCGATCTCGGGCCCCAACATTTGATCTCCAAAATGTACTCATACCATCCTGATCCCTAACAGTAACCACCTTCCTTTGAGGACATCTTCGACTCGCACCTCCAGTTTTGCAATACCTTACCACCCTTGATAATGGGACATACGATTTTAGTAGTTTCTTCAATACACCTATAGGAACACCGGAGGCCGGTCCGAATGCTTATGATTTGCCACACGAAAGTGCACGCCCTTGTCGACTAAAGCCGCCTGATCTTTACAACGCTCAGGTCCACACAATTTTGTAGGAAAAAACGAGTTTGAAAAACGCAGTGAAAAAATTTTTAGGAAAATAAAGTTTTAAATTTACAAAATAAGATCTTAATTGTGATATATAAAATAATAAGCACTTAATCAAAATTTTACACTTTTGATTCGTTTAGGATGAGCGCTTTGAATGATTATTCTTCTTCGCTATCCTTAAGCTTACGTTTGCTGAGTGTGAGTTTGCTTCGAATCATAAAATTTTTCACAAAAATTACCAGTGGGGTAATTTTGTAATTTCTCTAAACTTTTGGATTAAATTGTAAATAAAAAAATAGCTCTAGAAATTTTCTAAAATAATTTCTTCAAAAAAAATTTAAAGTATGTGAAAAATAATGACCCAAATCTCTCTTTATATAGCGACAGTTTAGATAGTTCAAATATGATTAAACTTAATCACTTTAATATTAAATTAATATAATATTTATCTTGATAAATATTAGATTAAATTTAATACTAAATCTTATAAAAAATAATAGAATGTTTTAATACAATATAAACATTTAATTTAATTTAATATTAAGATAATCACTTTAATATTAAATTAATAAAATACTATTAATATAAGTATTAAATTAATTTAATATTAAACTATTGAAATAATATTATTTTTGGAATAGTTAATCTGAAATCAAATTCTTTGGTAGAGTCCCAGTAGGAGTGTAACTCTTCCACTGTTCAACCACTTAAGACCAAGTGTCGCCGGCCAATGGGACACCGCCGTTGCAGT
This sequence comes from Gossypium longicalyx, assembly GCA_025698465.1. Classification (NCBI taxonomy): domain Eukaryota; kingdom Viridiplantae; phylum Streptophyta; class Magnoliopsida; order Malvales; family Malvaceae; genus Gossypium; species Gossypium longicalyx. The sequence continues at coordinate 92,830,247 of CM046997.1, forward strand.
CGGTATCGCCATGTCTGGTGATACAGGTGTGACACCCTTACAGCATCCCGAGCTGGTTCAGCTGTTGCCAGTTCAATCTGGGTAAGTGATGACCCGACCAGTCTGGCTAGCCACCGGTTGGACCGTTGGCCCGGTTTCACATTTCGGACCCAATTGGATCAATTTTTAGGTCTTAGTATTGGTTTTGGGCTCCCAGACCCAATTTATGATCTCAGGTCCAATTTTTATGTTCAATTACTCATTAGACCAATTGTCTAACTTGAAAATTACTTTTTAAAAATATCATATTAATTTTAATTGATCAGAATTAATTTTTCCAAAAATCACTTAGATTTTTCAAATTAATTTTTCAAGAAAATTCTTTAATCGATTTCTCTAGTTGAACAATTATCACGACCACCTAATTTAATTTCACATCGAATAAACTGACTCAATTAAATTATTTTCAAAGTCGTAGAAATTTCTTCTAATTCAAATACAATCCAATCAAGCTTTTGTTGAGCTAGCGGAGGGACCAATCGGACATATACAATTAGACTCTAGTAATTGTAATTATGTCTAGAAGCATCGTTTTGATAATTCACAATTAATTAATCATGTAGTCAGTCTATAAGAAGTACCATGATCGAAAACTCATTATTGTATACTCTTTATGAAAGCAATTCATCCAACTGCTTTGTCCAATAACCTTTTCACGTGTGTGTTACCTTCATATGATATCCTTGATGCTTTTGAGTTAAATCCGTTCACTCAATACAATCCTATTTTATCACATTGTCAATATTGGGTCTTCTTAATGATTAATATGATCACTGTCAACAAATGGCTGTGATAAATTGCTCGTTCGAGAACAAGAAACCTGTGACCACGTTCTATATTTATCAATCTAGACAATGCCAATGAGATGATATCATTAACTCTTTAATTGAGCTATGAATTTCACTTTTGCTAGTAAAGCCATGCCATACACAAGTCATGTACCTAACATATCGACTATGGGCTTGATCATCTTTAGAGTATAAGCCTCCACTTATATCAAAGCATATGAGTCACATACGCATGGTTTGTGACTAACCCAGGATTTAGGTAAATCATATCATGAACGTCACAAGTGAATTAATTCACAAATAGGTTCAGAATTAATTCATCTTAGGTCCAGTCCAATGTATCATTCTACCAATCAATACATCTATGTCTTTACTCGTGGAGTCAACTGCTTGATAGCCAAGACTAACCATCTCCCTAATTGGAATTGTAGACGACATAATGACCCTTCTTAGTATTTGAATAAATGCTCACTTCGATTCTTTTACGAGATTACATACTTATTTAGATTACTTACTGAAGTAAGTTGTATTTCTCGCAATGTAAACGTTCTTACAATGCCACTTATCTTTAGTTTGAACTTACACAATCAATGAGCTAATATTTGCTTGTCATAATTTTGCTATCCATGCAAAATATAAAAGACATAATAGTGAAATATGAAATTAACTTTATTTATTTATTCATCGTTCAAATAAATAGAAAATAGTTACATGTTTACTACAATACTCAACAATCTTCAAGTTGCCTTAGTGAAGTAAATGTGTTATGTTTCGCATTCCAATATCCTCGACATGTTTGTTAAAACTCCTAGTTACAAGAATCTTAGTAAACGGATCCGCAAGGTTATCTTCATAAGCTACTTTCATCACATCTACAATTCTTTCGGCTACTGCCTCTTGTATCAAGTGATATTTCTGATCAATGTATTTTGTCCTCTTGTGACTTTTCATTTCCTTGGTATTTGTTATTACAGCACTGTTATCACAACACAGTGTTATAGCTTTTTCCATACTAGGAATGACTTCAAGACCAGTTAAGAACTTTCGAAGCCATATTGCTTCTTTCATTGCATTAAAAGCAGCCACATACTCTGCCTCTATAGTAAAGTCGGCAGTGCAAGTTTGTTTTACGCTTCTTCATACAATGGCTCCACGGTCTAAAACAAATAATTTCCCGACGTCGATTTCCTCGAATATTTTATAATTTATTCATCATTTTTACTTTTTTATTTTTTATCATTTTTTATAACTTATACAAGTATTTATGGTTTTCTATATTTTTTTATAATTTGTAATGATTTTAAATTATTAGTTTTCACCACATGGCACAATCTTGGCTTGCCATGGGGTGAAAATAACCTCAAAAAGGACAGTCGTTATGGTTGATCATTAAAATTAATTGTCAAAGAGTTTAATTGATTACAATTTTAATATTGAAAAATTCAATTAAGTGCAAAAGAGAAAAAAAAACCTTAGTTAATTTTCTTTTTTAAAGTTTAGGGGTTTAAAGAGAATTTAGTGTTTTATAAATAACAATTTGCTAATTATAAAAAAAGTCATTGGATTAGATAAAATTATGTTTGGGTTGTAGCATCAATTTTTTTTTCTAAGCGAAACTCTAATTTAGATGATCTTTGATAAACTAACAAAATTAAGGATTAATGTGTAAACTTGTGTCATGGGGTTAGATCTTTTGTCTCGCAATCCGTTCGTCCAAACTCGCCTAAGTCAGCCTTTACTCAAGTGAGGATTCCTTTAGAAGTCCTTCAAGGCACCAATTTGTAGAGCGGAAGCGATTTATACCAAAAGAAGCTTACAAAGAACAACAGAAAAAACGCATACAAAGTGTTTGAGCAAATGCTCTCAATGTTCTCTTATCCACAAAGAATAATGAAACAATGAATGAAGTGAATACAAATGAGGGGGAGACTCTCTATTTATAGTTGAGCTCCCCCAAAATCGACGGTTAAGTTACATTTACATCAATGGACGAAATTAACCATATCCCTTAATTTTAGGGATTTACAAGATATGCCATATCAAATCTAATCTAATATTTACAAGATATGATTCCCTTAATCTTCTAAGATTAGTTACCAAATTAGCCTAAGTTGCCACATCTTCATTATCAGGCCAACCAGACTTCAATCTGATAGGCTTCTCCAACAACTTCTTGAATCAGGCCAGTTCTTGCGGGCCAAATGATCCCTAACTAAACAATCGACCTTCATTTGATGCATTTGGTGCGCTGGTCACGGGTTTTAAACTGCGGCCCATGACATTCTTTGTAATACCCCGAAAATTTTTACAGTAAAATATTATCCGTGATATAATAAAATAAGGAAATAAAGTAACAAAAAGTGAAATTTTGAGTTATGTCAATATTGGGAAGTATATTATGATATATTAATTCAAGAAAGGACTAAATTGTAAAAGTGAGAAAAGTTTTGTTGCACAAGAGTAAATACTTAAAATTTGAGAGGTTAAAGTGTAAATATGAAAAATTTGAAGGACCAATAGTGTAAATATATTAAGGGTGGAATGATCTAGAAACTAAGGAAAGTGGATGAATTAGGACCAAATTGAACTATGAGGGACTAAATTGTAATTTTACCAAATTAAATGATGACTCAAGGATGGAATTTTAAAGATAATAAAGGGCAAAATGGTCAATTGAAAGAGAGAGAAATCTAGAAAGTAATAATGATGCTAGAGATATTTTGATATTTTATAATTATTTAATTAGATAAATATTATTTTATTAATATTTTAATAAGATATTTTATTATTATTTTATTAGTATATAAAGAAAGAGAGATGAGGAATTCTCATCCATCTTTCCCATTCAAAACCAACGTGAGAAGAAGAAGAAGAAAAGAAGTTTTCATTTCTTTACAATTTGGTCCTTCTATAAAAAATTCACCATTTTCACCCAAAAATCAAAAGAATTTCCATAGCTACCAAGAGAGAAAAATGTTAAGGAGACTATAGGAAGTTAGAATATCAAGTTGGATTCAAGAAATGGAAGCTGAAGGAGAGAGAAAATTAAGATGAAGATTGAAATCAATAGAACAAGGTAAGAACATCATGATTTCAATATATTTTTAAGTTTGATATTATTGAAAAAGCATGGGATTAATGTTAATGTAGAGTTTCCTTACATATGATCCTATACTCTTGATATGTTATTGAAGAGAAAACAAGAGAAAGTGATGAGAAATAGTGTAGAGAAAGAAAATAAGGGTGTTATAAATATGGTAAATAATATCTTGCACTAAAATAGTTTTGGACAGCAGCAGTAGTCTAACTTTGAAAAATCACCAAAAATTTTATAAGTCGAATTATAGGATGAATAAAATATTAAATTAAATCTTATTGAGTCTAGTTTCTCATAGAAGAAATGGTGTAAGCAATGGATTTGTAAATCATGAGATATAATGAGTTTTGTGAGACAAGGTCAGAATGAATTCAGGTTCCCCTGTTCTGACTTTGGAAAATCATAAAAATTTGGAGAAAAACAATTATGGAATTAAAATTATATTCTTAGAATTTTTAATGAGTCTATTTTCAATATAAATAAATTAGAACATTATTTGAATTCTGTATAAGGAGAAAATTAATTTTTAGTGAAGAAGGGTCAGAACTGTCAAATAGCAGAACATGGGTGACTTTAATGAATAAACTGTACTAATTGGATAAACCAAAAATTCTGAAAATTTTATGGTAAGAAGATGTGTGAGTATAGTTTCAGTAAAAATTAATGGATCTTAATTTGGAGTTCTGTAGCTCAAGATATAAATAATTTAGTGACTATGACTCAAATGGATAGCTTTGAATATACATATAAGTAAATAGTGAAATTATTGATAATGTTACTTATAAGCATATTATATAAATTTAAGGATGTGGAATGGAGAGGAGGAGGAGAAAAATATATATAAATACTCAGCTAGCATGGCTAATTTTCATGTTTTAGGCTTAAGGACTAAATTGAATAAAAATAAAACTTCAAGAGGTAATTTTGTAAAAATGTCAAAAATGACCAAATTGAAGGGAATGAATTGTTTTATTATCTAAATTAATAAATTGAATGAAATTATCAATTTAAGATCGGGTGAAAATTGGGAAAATGGTAAATTACCAAAATGCCCCTGAATCTTGATATTTTTGCAATTTCGCCAGGTAAGTTCGTATAACTTGAATTATATGCTTAAATACTTGAAATGTATGTTATTGATGTGAATATGATTTAAATATCCCTTGTATGAAAATTGATGAAACATTAATATATTTGATAAAAATGGGAAGAAATCCCGGTTGAACGAAAAGGAATTGACGGTAAAAATGATCTAGCCCGGACTGGTGATCCTATCCTGATATAGCCCTCCCGAAGAATATATGTAAAATGGATTTAGCCTGGACGGGTAATCCAAATTAGGGTCTGAATTTAGCCTGGACTGATAATTCAGATCCAAGCTCATTAAAGTAATTGTCGTTGTAGGGGATTTAGCCTGGACTGATAATCCCGCTGTAAGGATGAGGTTCGCGGGAGTGCTTTCAGAAATGAAATGTGTAAGACCATGGTTGAAAGACACCATGGCAACATGATATGAAATGTGTAAGACCATGGTTGAAAGATACCATGGCAACAGGATATAAAATGTGTAAGACCATAATTGAAAGATACCATGGCAACGTGACATGAAAAGAATAAGACCATGGTTGAAAGATACCATGGCAATATGACGGGAATGAATAAGACCATGGTTGAAAGATACCATTGCAATGTAACATGAAATGAACAAGACCATGGTTGAAAGATACCATGGCAACCTGACAGAAAATGAATAAGACCATAGTTGAAAGACACTATGGCATCATGTCAAAGATAAATAAGACCGTGGATGGGAGACGCTATGACATCTATTGAACAATTGATATTCAGGTAATATGTATCAGATAACGAATGGATATATGAAATGGTAGTGTGAAATGTTTACAAGAACTGGTCATATGGAAATATATGTACAAAATAGTTGTATGAAATAATTATGAAGATAGATAAATGAAATAAGTATAAGTACATGGAATATAATTTATGTTAAATTTGATATAAACTATTACCGAAATAAATATACATAAAATATATGAAAATGATGGAGCATGAAATATTGATATAATGAAATGATTAATATATACTTATGAAGAAACGGTAAGAGAATGATATGTTTCATGACATGTACATATATGATTATCTTTGATATGTTGATACAAGGAGATTATGTAAGTAAAGACAATTATTAAACTCAAGTGTGACATGTCGAGAAAATAAGTATATCAATGTTGAATTTATATGAAATATGTGCAAGTATACTAACAATGATGTTGTTTGAAGCTTAGACAAGTGCCAAGCTATTAATTGAATGGTAACATGTTTAAGGAGCATTGAAATGGTAAGTACTTAGATAAAAATAAAATTTAAGATTTTGCAAAAAAAAATTTATGATCCCGATTTAATTCCGGTTGGTTTCTAATGTATGTTTGGGGCTTCGAGGGCCCAATAGAGAGACGTTATGATTATTTTCAAAATATGAATAATAAATGACTCAGAATTATTTGAAAATGTTCAGTAAACTCCGGTAATGTCTCGTACCCTATTCCGGCAATGGATATGGGTAGAGGGTGTTACATTCTTCCCTACCCATTCTCACAACGCTCTTGTTGCGACTTTCGAATGACACTGACTTGATTCGCCTCGGTCTCATCTCAACGCCTTAGCTTTTCCCTTCTTTCGAAACTTTTGCCTCGACTTACGTCGCTTCTTAACTCGAACCGTCCTACTTGTTTGTACATCTCGACGACAAGAAGTTATGTCACTCTCTTGCCCACTTTCTAACTTGACTTGAACAGAGTCCTCTTGATTCACAACACTTTGCTTAGCTTTGCCCACAATCTCTTAGCCTCTTTGCTCAAAAACTTCGAAAGGGCCCCTATGTTCTTGCCAAGTCAACAATTTAGAATGCAACACACTATCAAAGTGTTCAGAATGTACCTTCACATTTACTCAGGTCAACTGTCCCACTTGCATCACTTCTTTTCCCTTGAAGTCCAATGCACCACTCACCTCTCCTATAGGTGGAAATGTTGTCGATGACTCAGCCAACTCTGACGCTTCACTCAAATTGAGCTTTATTGGTCCTAGCTTCACTGTTTTCATCGCAACTTTTTCCTCTAAGTCTGATGACAAACTCACCTCTTCCTTAGGTAAAAACCCCTCCAATGACTCACTGAGCTCAAACGTTGTCTTTCCTTTGACTAAGACTTGCTTTGGGTAGTTCTGCAACTCATGCAGACCACAGCATAAGAAGCACTTTACTCGCTTCTTTTTGCTCCTCTTTGCCCTCTTGGCTTCGACTTTTCCCTTGCTCGAACAAAGCTTCTTGGGCTCCTTGTCTTTATCGTCTCATTCGATGACAGACTTCTTCAGAGACTTTCGCAACCTATGCGAACCATGACATAAGAATCACTCTACTGGCTTCTTCTCACTTTTGGCCTCTTTAGCTTCGACACCCCTTACGCTCGAACCAAGTACTAAGGCCTTACCCATCGACCTCTCTTTCTTAAAAAGCGCGAATTTCTTTAAACATTTCTTCAACATGTGTGGACTGTCGCAGAGAAAGCATTTCAACTTATCCCTTTTCCTTTTGGGTTTCTTCTTCCAACTTGTGGTTTCCTATTACCACCATTGCTATCGTTGCCATAAGCATCAACAACATATTTCTTGTGATCCTTTTCACATACACCTCTTTCCTTGGACTTGGAAGACCCAAGCTTGTCTTTCCCTAGACCAAGCTTGACCACGGACTTTTTTACTGTCATGGCTTCCGACAGCTTTCGGACGCCTCTTTATACCACCTCCTGTCTGACCCACGGCTTCAATCCATTCTTAAAAGGAAGCAATGCTTCTTTCTCAATCACATCTAAAACTTGGAGTATGAGTTCCTTGAACTCTCGAACATACTCCCCCACTGTGCCCTTTTGCGTTATCCTTTGAAACTTTGCCCGAGCTTCTTCCTCGATAAATTTTGGGCAAAACTATCCTTTCAACTCACACTGGAACTCTTGTCACGTCCCACTCTCACATTGTCTTTTATCTATGGTCCTGCCTCGCCACCATAAAAGCGTAATATCAGTAAGAAAAATTGAAGCAGTGTTTACCTTAACCGCATCATCCACGATGCCTTTGGCACGGAAGTAGTTTTCCATCCTCCACAAGAAATTGTCCACATCACATGCAGGCCTTGTCCCCACAAACTCTTTCGGCTTTGAGACATTCTCGTTATTAAGTGCTACACTTGACACTCCTTTCCCCACGGTTGCTCGGCACAAGGCCAGCTCTCCCTCGAGCTCCTCTATTCTTATGCTCAAAGTCATCGTCGTGGCCATTGTTTTCTCCTTCAAAACCACCACCATGGTATCGAGAGCATTGTTCCTCTCTGTCAGCTTCTTCATCTGGGAATCTAGCAACTCTTGCATGCCATCCCTCTAGAAAGTGAGACACATGGTCACAAAGTCCCTAGATTGCTTTCTCAAGTCCTCAATGCTTTCCCCAAGCGCATTGTTTGACTCTTTTGCGTCCTCCATGGACTCCTCAAGTTTACCCACACATTTTTCAACAGCCTACAGCATCTCCCTCAAAGAATTTATGGCCCACCTTTGTTCAAACTCTTCTTTCGACATCCCAACGGTGCCTTCGAACCAATAACTCAGATACCACTTGTCATGGGGCTAGATCTTTCGTCTCGCGATCCGTGCGGCCTTAAGATACCCGTTCGTCCAAACTCGCCTAAGTCAGCCTTTAATCAAGTAAGGATTTATTTAGAAGCCCTCTAAGGCACCAATTTGTAGAGCGGAAGCGATTTATACCAAAAGAAGCTTACAAAGAACAACAAAAAGAGTGCACACAGAGTGTTTGAGTAAATACTCTCAATATTATTTTATTCACAAAGAATAATAAAATAATGAATAGAGTGAGTACAAATGAGGGGGATGCTCTCTATTTATATTTGAGCTCCCCCAAAACCGATGGTTAAGATACATTTACATCGACGGACAAGATTAACCATATCCATTAGTTTTAGGGATTTACAAGATATGTCATATCAAATCTAATCTAATCTTTACAAGATATGATTCCCTCAATCTTCTAAAATTAGTTACCAAATTAGCCTAAGTTATCATATCTTCATTATCGGGCCAACCAGGTTTCAATCTGACAGGCTTCTCCTACAGCTTCCTAAATCGGGCCAGTTCTTGCGAGCCAAATGATCCCTATCTATACAATAAACCTCCATTTGATACATTTGGTGTGATAGTCATGGGCTTTGAATTGCGGCCCGTGACACTTGCCACTATATTTTAGGTGGAAGTTAAAATTTGCTAAACTACACCAATTGTCCCTAAACTTTGTTTAAACTTATATTTTGGTAACTTAAATTTTAAAAGTTACATAATAGTCACTAACATTATCAAATTGTTGCATTTTTATCACTCAACTGTTAACTTTAATTTAAAAAGTAACGTAGCACATTAATTCAAAAAGTTAATAGTTAATTTGGTCCTTGAGCTATAGTTGATTTTTTTATATTTTTAAAACTTTCTTAACAATAATTCTAAAAAAAATTAAAAAAATCTTAGACTACAATTTATTAGAAAATCTACAAAACAATTAAAAATTCATAATATTTTAAAAATATAAAAATATTTAAATATGTATACAAAATGCTATTCTTTTTCTTCTTCTTCTTTTCTCAAATTTGAAGTCAAAATTTTACTTTCAGCTATAAATAAAATATGGGAGAATATTTGATGCACTATCGATGCATAAATATCATGCACCATTGGTGAATAATAACATGACAACTCGTCATTAAATAACAAAAAAATAATGGATGATTTATAAATAAATACTAATAACTTTATTTAAACATAATTAAATAATAATTAATTATAATTAAAAGTTAAAACCCTAAAATATAAAACCTAAACTCGAGACCTTAAATCTTAAACCCAAGACTCTAAACCCTTAAACTCAAGCCCTAAATATGAGAGTTATTAATATTTATTTATAATAATTAGGATTAATGTTTAATTATGTTAAAATAAAATTATTGGTATTTATTTACAAGTCCTCCATATTTTTTGTTTAATTTAATGATGATGTGTCATGTTTGTAACACCCCTTACCCGTATCCGACACCGGAACAGGGTACGAGGCATTACCGGACTTAAACGTGCACGAACATACAAAACTGGGCCATAAAATTTCATCCAAATTAAAACTTTTCAAACACATGCATATCGTCCCTTATACAGGCCTTCGAGGCCTAAAACATACCTCGGGGTGGTTCGGGACTAAACCGAGAACTTAAGGAAAGTTTAGAAAATTTCTACATTTAAACCTCAGAACCCGTGTAGAGGTCCTACACACGCCCGTGTCCGATGCCCGTGTGGAATTAATTTTCATTTCAAACCTACAAGGGTTTTCCTCAGCGCCGAGCACACGCCCATGTCCTTGGCTCGTGTCCCTCACACGGCCTCGACACGCCCGTATCCAAAATCCTGGACATTCTGTTTATGACATCATCATTTATTTTGAGGCACACGCCCGTGTACTAAGTCGTGTCCTCCACAAGGTTGAGATACACGGCCGTGTCTTTGCCCGTGCGTGTACTACCATGCATACTGATTTGCAAAAATTAAGGTGCAGGGGACACACGGCTACTCAGCACGCCCGTGGGGCAGACCGTGTGTCACACACGGTTTAGACACATGCCCGTGTGTTTACCCGTGTGGACTATTTTAAGGCTATTTCCAAGCCATTAGTCAGCCTCATTTATTCATACACTTAGACATAAGTTAAAACATGCAACATGGCATATTTAGTCACTAAAATATTCAATTCCATGGCACTTCCATACCAATGTAATGTCATCTTATAGCCCATACATTTTACTATACGATTTGGAATCATTCCACACCAATTTCATGCAATACTGAACTAGTTATATTACCTTCAGATTTTGCATTCATGTCCATAGTCATATTAAGTCGTTAAGTCACCTTTACCTTATCATGCATTCATCAAGCAATAACATATCATATCATCGAGGCATTATCACATGCATGCATGGGTATTTAGAATTACAACCCAATGATCAAATATAAGCCATATCACATGACTATTACAAAACAAATCATCATCATCATCGAAGGCCTTCACAATTTGGCCAAATAGTATGACACATATCACAAAATAACCAAGTCCCCTATACATGCCATACTCAAAATAATACATTTACTATACCAAATGATCTTTTGATAGTGTGATCAAATGCTTCGACAACGTTCGATCCCCGAGCTAGCTTGGCGGAACTATAAGGAAGAAAATGAGAGGGGAGTAAGCATTTAAGCTTAGTAAGTCCACATGCAAATAATATGCAATAGTAACATGCACCATCGTGCAAAATCATAGGAATATATTCACAATTTCTCATCATTCAAACCTTTTTGACTTACTTATTTGGAAATCACATATACACATACGAATTCACTTTCTTGTCACATGTCATCCTTTAGCAAGGCATTGCATATGAGAATAATGTACGTACATGTACATACTCATAGCATCTTAAATAACTTTACCTGGGCCACCTCGGGGCTTTCATCACATCGTTCTTTATATCAATTACCAAACTTCTCATTGGATTTCCCATTGAATTACCTGTTGAACTCTTGGAATACCATGGGATACATGGAAACTTGCACCTGAGTGCGATATAAACATGGGTAGAACCCAATAACATGTGTTACATCCATTTTAAACTCGGACCACTCAACAAGCTCGGATGCTCGCATCTATAATGAAATGGGACCACTCAACGAGCTCAGATGCTACATATCTCATGAACTTAAACCACTCAACAAGTTCAGATTAACCACATGTTTCACGAACTCAGACCACTCAACGAGCTCGGATATCATATACTTCACGAACTTGGACCGCTCAACAAGTTCAGACTTCTAAATCTCCTAGTGACATGTCACTTGTATCCTAAACCATTCCTAAGGTTTAAACGAGATTTCTTCTTCACTTGTACATGGAAATTTCGGTTACACTTACTCGTGGTGTCGGAATAACATCCATAACTTTCCTCATGCTTGCAATGTTATCAATAAACATAACATATACAATAATGGCATAATGGTAACCATGCAATATCAATGCATTAAAACATATCATATTGTCACATTATTTACATATGTACTTACCTCGGTACAAAATGATAATAATCGAATCTAATCGTCGTATACTTTATTCTTCCCTCGATCGAGACCCGGTTCACGTATTTATTGATTTATAATGCCAAATTTAACCCATTTATTAATCACATTCTTCAAATCAATCCATAACTTATGCTTTGGTACAATTACCCTTTTACCCCAAACTTTTCACTTATTTACGATTTAGTCCTTAGGCTCGTAAAAATGAAATGTATACATTTTCCTTGTTATCCAAGCCTAGCTGAACTCATAACATGCTCATAGCAGCCCATATTTCCCATTATATCATGCATCTCTCTACCCATTTTACAAACTTTACAAGTTAGCCCATTTTTAGCCATTTTCACTAAAAATCTCCTAGCAAAAGATGTTTACCATGTCTCAAACATTCATATTCCTCCATTAATCAACAAAACACATGAATGTCACACATGGGTAATTTTTCAAACGTAAACCCTAGCTTAAGATATAGCTAGAAATGGATAGATTATGTTACCGGGACTTCAAAAATACAAAGAACATTAAAAACGGGCTAGGAAAACACTTACTATTAAGCTTGGAAATGTTGAACAAAACCGTAGCTATGGAGTCTTGGTATTTTTGGCAGCTAAGGAGGAAGATGGACGACATTTTCACTTGATTTTTCCCTTTTTATTCTTTTTATTACCAAATGACCAAAATGCCCTTAAGGTTTTTCTTTCTAATTTTTCTATGCATGACCATTTTTGTCCAAAATTATAAAAATTGGTCAAATTGCTAATTAGGACCCTCTAATTCATAATCTAAAGCAATTTCATGCTTAAAGCTTCTAGAATGCAAGTTTTTCCTTTTATTCAATTTGGTCCCTAAAATGCAATTAGACATTTTATGCATAGAATTTCTTCATGAAACTTTCACACAAGCATGCACTCATAATATAAACCTTAAAAGAATCATAAAATAATTATTTCTATCTCAGGTTTGTGGTCTTGAAACCACTGTTCCGACTAGGCCTTAATTCGGGATGTCACAATGTTTATTATTCACTGATGGTACATAAGACTTATGCACCAACGGGTGTCACGAGGCTAGAACTTTCATCTTGAAATCCATATGGCCTCAGGTGATTTATTGGGTTCAAATACGCCTAAGTCAGTCTAACTCTTGCAAAGTGAGAATTTAGCAAAATTTCTCCAAGGCATCAAAAATATGGCGGAGGCAACTCAAAGACAAAAGAAAGCTTAAGAGAACAGAATAGTCATATAAAAGCAACGCCCACAAGGTGTTTGAGTAAATGCTCTAAAAAAGGTATTCACCTTAAAATACAATGGTTACAATGGATGGTCACAGATAAAGGGAGACCCTCTATTTATATTTGAGTTCCCCCAAGTCCAACGGTACAACTAGTTTTACATCGACGGATGAGATTGAAGCATATCTACAATTAATGGATTTAAATAATCCCCAAGATTACAAAATCAAATCTTATTAGATTATAATCTTCTAAGATTAATTTTTCTATTTACCAAAGTAGCCCTAATTTTCCATAAGTGCTTTGTTGGGCCATCAAGGCTTCCAAGTAGATGAGCTTCATCACTTGTTCTTTGCATTTGCATCGAGCCAGTTCAAGTGGGTCAAATGAGCCTCATTTAATAGATTGACCTCCATGGGACGTTCTTTGTGTTATAGTTACGGGCTTTGAACCACGTCCTTAAACGTGCATCAATTATTATTCCATAAAATGTATATATATTATTTTTAATGATTTGAGAAAAGCTGAGCCGACGTCGATTTGCATGAAAAAGAGAAAAAGAAACAAAGAAGAATGAAAATGAATAGAGCATAAAACAACAAAGCAAATAAAAAAAAAAAGAGTAGGATCAAAGTGAATGAGTATTTAATTTTTTCTGTGAAAGTTCGAAGACAATAATTTTTTATGAGATTGGATATGGAAAATTAGCTGCAAAATTCTTGGTTTTTCCTCGCTGTAATTGCTTTTTGGGTAAACTATTGAAAAAGTAATAAGAATGAAAAATGAAAAGGCCGTCTTATTCAAAACCCCATTTATGAAATCCCCTCTCTCCCACTTCACACCTCGGAACGCACCGTTCTTATAGAGAGAAAGGCACTTTCACATCTTCTTAACCCGAAATGGCTGGGGAGAGGAAAGGTTCCTTTTTTTTAGGGTACTCCTGGGAACAGATCCAGTGGAACTTTGTTTAAAATTACATTTCGGTCACCTAACTTTCAAAAGTTACACTATATCCACTAACGTTGTGAAATTGTTACATTTTTATCACTCGGTTGTTATTTCCATTAAAAAAGTAACATTTCACCTTGACTTAATAGCTAATTTGGCCCATGAGTTATAGTTAAAAAAATTATTTTGATATTTTTAAAATTTTTTAATAATAATTGTAAAAAAATTACAAAAAATCTTAGACTAAAAATTACTAGAAAATATAAAAAAATAATTTAAAAAAATTATATTTTTAAAATATAAAAATATTTAAACATGTATAACCCTACAAAATTCTTAAAATTAAAACAAACATTTCTTGCAAAATTTTATTATATAGAAAAATCTTCAAATTTTCAAACTAAATTCCATTTGTTTTCTGCCCTTGATGAACACGAATTGCATCAATAACTTCATGATGTTTTACTCAAAAATTGCTTTGCAAATTCTTTTTTTGTTTTTTCCCCCTCAAAACCTTAAAAACCCTAGCAAAATACATCTCAATGCAAGATTCAAATTTCACTATTAGGCCGTTTATTGCTGCTCAAGTTTTCAAGAAACAAAATCTAGGTTTGTAATACTGTTTTTGTTCTTGAGAATTGTAAAACTTCTATCATCAGTGGCCTATCTACATGATTTTCCTGATAATTATGAAAAAAAAAAAAGAGCAAGAGGGAGGAGCAAAATGTTCTATTATTTTGTCTAAGTTCTTCGATAAGTTCCAATTTTTTGAAATTTCAGATTTTTTTCTTTTAATTTATAATACAAAGTGCCTTACTTCTTTTATAAACTCATCATTTCTTTTCTATAACTTCAGTTACTAGATTAATTAAGTTATTGAGTAACTTTCAATTTTGGAATTTTTGATTTTTCATATTTATAATACAAAATGCTCTTCTTCTTCTTCTTCTTCTTCTCCAAACCCACTATTTTTTTCTCTCAAATTTTAAGTAAAGATTTTACTTTCAGCTATAAATAGAAAAAGAGGAAAAAGAGATGAAAATGAAGAAAGTGCAAAACAACAAAGCAAATGAAAAAAACGAGTAGGATCAAAGTGTATAGGTATTCAATTTTTTTTCTTGTGAAAACTCAAAGAATGTGATTTTTTATGAGATTGGACGTGGAAAAATTAGATGCAAAAGTCTTGGTTTTTCCTTGCTGTAATTGATTTATTATATGAATTTTTTTATTTATTGTTACATTTTTTAACTTTTTTATAATTATTGTTAAGACAATTTTAAAAATATCAAAATAATTTTTTAACTATAGCTCAGGGACCAAATTAGCCATTAACCCTTTGATTTAAGGTGCAATGTTAATTTTTAATGAAAGTTAACAACTTAGTGACAAAAATGTAACATTTTAATAACATCAGTTATTATTATGTAACTTTTAAAAGTTGGGTGACCGAAATGTAATTTTAAACAAAGTTTAGGGACAATTGATGTAGTTTACCCTAATTTTTATATGATTTATTTATTTATTTTTAAGACTTTAAATTTTGAAGAAAAAATTTAAAAATATCAAAATGAATTTTTAACTATAGCTTTAGGACCAAATTAGCTATTAACCCTTTGAATTAAGGTGCAACATTACTTTTTTTTAACAGAAGTTAATAGTCAAGTAACAAATATGTAATAGTTTGATAATGTTAGAGACTATCATAAAACTTTTAAAAATTGAGTGATCAAAATGTAATTTTAAGCAATGTTTAGGAATAGATAGTGTAATTTACCTGATGAAATTTGCCACTATAATTTATTTTGATTGATATTAGCCCTTGTACTTTTGAGCTAAAAATAAAATCACCACTATATTTTAACTTTTTCTTGAGTTTTACCATTTTAGTTTTATTTGATTAAATTTTGTAATTTTAATTTAAAATAATTTGAAGACAAAATTTAATATTTTAATTCAATACTTAAAAATATTAAATTAATATAATATTAACAAAAAATAAAAGCAAGTAAAAATTCTAAGCTAAGTTAAAATTTACTACTTTTAGATATTTTATTAAATAGTTACTGTTAACTATTAACATCTAATATTTGAAATAATAATTTTATTGTTAAATTGTATTTTTAAATCATCAAAAATAGTATTAGGTGGTAAATTTTGATTAAAAATAAAAAATTAGAGGCAAAATTTAGTAAAAAATTAGATAAAAAAAATTCAAGTCCTAATGTAGGACTAATTTCCAAGTTCTGGCCTGATTTAACCAAAAAAAAAAAAAAGTGTGCTTAATTTAAATTACAAAATATGTTTGATAAATATAAAATATAATTAGATTATGAAAAAAATGAGTCTACAATTTGTAAAATATTTATAAAATAATATAGTGTTAAAATAAATAAATAAATAAATAAAAACATCTGTATAAAATGATATAACTTTTCAATATTTTTATAAGAAAAATGTATCCATCAACAAGGCATTATCAAACATATGTTAAAATCTCTTTAAGTGATTGATAATATTGATTTTAACGTATTTAATTTGTTTTTTCAACTATTTACCAAACGAATGAATCAGTTTATGAATAACTTAACATCCCAAACTTCTCCCACATCTTTTATTCCCCTAAGCTAATAATTTCACTTTTCCCCTCCCCTCCCCCTCTTGGACACATCTTTTAAAACTCAAATCCAGTGACTTGATTGAAACCCATGAAATCAACCCAATTACTTATTATCTGCACATGTTGGTTTCGTCCATACCGTCTTTTCTATGACCATTGATACCCTCATCCCTTCTGGTGCAACATTAGTGTCTATATGTTTTTGCATTCATTCATTTGGTGGACTACTTTGTCTTGTAATTGCCCAACACTTTTTTTACTTGGGGACTCATTTACTTGCTTTACCACCTTGTTCATTTATGCTCATTGTTATCTTCCTCTCCAGTTGCAGTGCATGGTATATGTTCAGGATGGTCTATCAAGTCAGTTTTCGGTTTTTTGTGTCCAACCGATTTATTGCACACCCCTAACCATTTTAACTCAATTAATTGCTTTACATACTTATTAAATATAATATATATTTAAAACTCAACCCCAATATCTCATTAGCCCAAACTAAAATTCATTTAAAACCCAAAATAAACCCAAATACCCAACCCAAATTAAATACAAAATAGATTATATTGATGTATAATATTATTAATAAAAATGTAATGTTAAAAAAACATTAATAAACAAAGAAAAATGGAATAATGTTATGAATGCTATTAAGTGGATGTTCAATAATAGGTGTTAAAAGTAATATGTTTTTAGTCTCATTCTTAATACATTTTCGGGTGATTATTCGGTGTAAATTGTGAATTTTATGTTCCTAATCCTTTAAATTCATATTTTTATATTTAGGAGAGCATTTAGGAGCAAAATGAGCGAAAATAAAAAAATCAGAGCAAGTTACAAGAGCCACACGGGCTGCTATATGACTATGTGGCGGGCCGTATTGATTTAGCGACTACAATTTTTAGGGTTTTTCGGGCATTCTAATATCTATATATGATAAAGATAAGAAGATAGGAGGAAGCCACCATAGAATATTGAAGAAAATAACTTAAAAACACCATTAAAGCCGACTCTCAAACAGATTTCCATCAAGATTGAAGATCTCCTTTTAATTTCTTTTAAATTTATTATGAGTTTCTTTGTTTATTGTGGTTATACTGTCTTTGGGATGTTTTTATTTTCCATCATGGAATAATTTTCCAAATACCTAGGGAGATGAACCCTAGGATGGATTCTGTTATTTGATTTCTATTTTTACGCAATAAATACTTGGATCTTGTTCTCAATTATGTGTGTTTAATTCTTGGTTTAATATTTCTAGACTATTAATCCATGTTTGATGTGCTTAAATCAGATGAGGAATAGACCCTGTTTAAGAGTAGATCTAGTGTAATTGAGTGGAGTTGCATGCAATCCTAGATATTAGCAATCCTAGAAATAGGATGACAATAGGGGTTTTAATTAAAAAGAAATTTCAATTAATCAACCTAAAGTCAGTTGCTCTTAGTCTTAAAGAGAGATATTAGCATAATTTAGGGATTTCTACGGATCAAGATACTAAGTCAAGAAATTGTGTAATATAAATTGATAATAACAGACGAAGTCTAGGTGGATTTTTTTCTGGGTATTATCTTAGTTCTTGGTTGTTAATCGTTTATTTTCCTTATTTGTTCTTTTTCGTGTTCTTTAGTTAATTAATTAAGTAAATTTTAGTTTTAATCAGTCGCTCAAATTTAATAATAAAATGACAATAATTACTAGTACTTTTAGTTCTCGTGGGAATGATATCTTTGCTCACCGTAGCTATACTATTAATTGATAGGTGCACTTGCCTTAGTCAAATTTTTAGTTGGTTTACTACTGCATTATTCAACCTTTTACCATTCATCTCCCTTAACCTTCCACCTTTCATCTTCCTTAGCTCTTCATATTTCATCTCCTTGTAACATTTTCCTATTTATGTATTAGAAAATGAGGAGTATAATCTTCCTCTCTATATATAGGAGTATACTACTTGTAATGATGAAGAAAAATAATAGAATATAATAGAAATCCTCATATTCTTATATCTATCTTTTATCTATTATTCTTGTTTTATAATACGTTATCAGTATGAACGCTTAAATTAATCCAAGAGCCTTGCTTTTTTGTTAGTTTGGATCAAGGTATGTAATACATTTTATCATGATATCCATCATGATAAAATTACTTATGTTTGTAAATTGTTTCATTTTTTTAAGGTTCCACTAATCCCGTAATTTGTTAAAACTTCCAACATAGTCAAATTGTAACAGCCCGTTTTCAGTGGTGTAGGAAATAGTGGTTTCGGGACTACAAATCTGATGAGTGGGTTTGTATAATTAGTATTTAAATTATACGAGTTAATAATAATTTTTATTGAATTCTTGTCTTATTGTGGCTAAGCAAAATAGTGAACTGCTAATGAAAATCATGAGTCACGTCCAACTGGCTCTTCTCCATTCCCTGAAGTGAATGTAACATCATATAACAGAAAAGATAAAGGCCACGCTAGTAGTTGTGGTCAAGGATATGGTCGAGGACGTGGACGTAGACAAGATGGTCATTTCAGGTATACCCACCAAAAGTGGGACCATAAGGATGAAAAGAATGATAAAGATACAACTGAGAAAGTGGAATGTTTATGTTATTGTTGTGGAGGTAAAAACCATTAGTCTCATATCTGTCGTACACCAAAGTATCTTGTGGAACTATATAAAAAATCATTGAATGATAAAGGAAAGAAAATAGAGATACATTTTGTTTGTGAGAATGGCGAAGATGATTATAACACCATTAGTACAGCTCACTTGGAAGCTGCTGATTTCTTCATCACCATTGAAGGGAATAATTGATCTTTTAATTTTATTATTGTAGTCTTAAAGAATAAATTTTATGTTAGTTTGTTATGTTTTTAACAACATGGTTATTATATTATGTTTTGAACTATTTACGGAAATTTTATATATTTGAAAATTTATGTGACATTTATTTGTTTTTTTTAAAGAATATGAATACCTCTCAAATTCAATTAGTGATAAATGGTGAAGATTTATGCTTAGCAAACAGTCCAAGTACTCATATTATACTTAAGAATAAGAAATATTTTTTCTCATTTGACAATGCAAAAAGCTAGTGTGAGTACTATATTAGGTAGTACCAAAATCATAGAAGGCTTCGGAAGAGTAAATATATTGTTGCCTAGAGAAATTAAGTTTCAAATTAATGATGCGTCATACTCTCCTAAGTCTCAAAGAAATTTGTTGAGTTTTTAAGATATTTGCCATAATGGAAATCATATTGAGACAATAAGTAAAGGGAATGAAGAATATCTTCAAATTATGAGTATAATTTAAGGAAATAAACAAATTTTGGAGAAATTGTCCACACTCTCCTCTAGTTTGTACTACATAGAATTAGTACAGTTGAAACACATGCTATAATAAATCAAAAATTTATTGATGACTTTATTATTTGGCATGACCGGTTAGGTCATCCTGGTTCAATTATGATTTAAAAAATTATTGACAATTCATGTGGGCACTCATTAAAGAGTCAACAGATTCTTTAGGCTAATAATTTGTTAGGTGATGTTTGCTCTCAATGAAAATTAATCATTTGACCATCACTAGCTAAGATAAATTATGAATCTATCATTTTTCTAGAATGGATACAAGGAGATATATGTGGACCAATATACCCTTCGTGTGGACCATTTAGATATTTTATAGTTTTACTCGATGCTTCGACTAGATGGTCGCATGTATCCTTATTATCAACTTGCAACCTGACATTTGTGAGGTTACTTGCTCAGTTAATCAAATTACTAGCACATTTTCCAAATTTCCCTGTCAAGATAATTCGTCTTGACAATGTTAGTGAACTTACTTCCCAAGTTTTCAATGATCTTTGTATGTCTCTTGGAATAAGTGTTGAACATCTTGTAGCACATGTTCATACACAAATTGGTCTTGCTGAATCATTAATCAAACGTCTTCAATTAATTGCAATACCGTTACTTATGAAGTCAAAACTTTCAATTTCTGCTTGGGGACATGCCATTCTACATACAACATCACTAATTTGAGTTAGGCCAACAATTTATCATAAGTTCTACCTATTACAAATGGTTTTTGGTCAGGAACCAAATATTTACCATCTAATAATTTTTGGATGTGTTGTATGTTCAGATTGCTCCACCACAACATTCTAAGATGGGTCCTTATAGAAGGTTAGGAATATATGTTGGATATGAATCCCCATCAATAATTAAATATCTCAAGCCGTCAGCTGGGAATTTATTTAAAACTTGATTTGCTTACTGATATTTTAATAAGTCAGTTTTTCCAATGTTAGGGGGATAAAATAAATAACTGGAAAAAGAAATAGATTGGAATGAATTATCATTATCTCGTCTTAATGTTCGTAATCAACAATGTGAACTGGAGGTTCAGAGGATAATTTATTTACTAAGTTTAGCAAATTAATTGCCAGACACATTTATTAATCCAAAAGGAGTGATAAAATCACATATACCAGCTGTAAATGCTCTAATCAAAATTGATGTTCCTGAAGGACAAAATCTAGTTGCTAGAGAGTCTAAAGCACGTTTGAAGCATTGTAGACCAGTCAATTCCTGATATAAGAATTCTCGAAAAAGAAAAAGAGCAAAAATAGATTATGGCCAGATCGAGGAAGCAATGACTTTAAAAGGATCTCCAGAAGAGATTTTAGACATGACTAAAGTTCAAGAAAAATCTCAGGTACCTGATAATGAAGAAATCTCAACAAATCATATCATGTCTAGAATTAAGTGAAACTGAAATCAAATCGACGTTGATGACATATTTGCATGCAATGTAGCACTAGATATTTTGAATGACAATGTGGATAATAAACCAATGTCAATTGAAGAATGTAGACAAAGAGATGATTAACCAAAATGGAAAGAATCAATTGAGGTAAAATTAAAATCTCTTGTGAAGAGAGATGTATTTTGACATGTAATTCGTACACATGAAGGTGTAAAACTTGTGGGATATAAATGAGTTTTTGTGAGAAAAAGAAATAAAAAGGCAGAAATTGTGAGATATAAAGAGCGATTGGTTGCACAAGGATTTTCACAAAGACCTGATATTGATAATGAAGAGACATACACTCTTGTGGTGGATGCAACTACTTTTAGGTTCTTGATTAGTCTGGCAATAAGAGAAGGGCTTGATTTATGCCTAATAGATGTAGTTACAACTTATTTGTATGGCCCACTTGACAATGACATTTACATGAAACTCCCAAAAGGTTTTAAATTGCCAGAAGCAGCTAATTCATGTTCTCAAAAACATTTCTCAATCAAATTAAACATATATCTTTATGGATTGAAACAATCTGGGCGCATGTAGTATAATCGCCTTAGTGAGTACTTATTAAGGGAAGGCTATGAGAATGATCCCATTTCCCCGTGTATTTTTATAAAAAGGTTTGGATTAGGATTTGTCATAATTGTTGTGTATATTGATGATTTAAATATCATTAGGGCTCCTAAAGAGATTTTAGTGAAAATGGAATGCTTAAAGAAAGAATTTGAAATAAAAGACCTTGGAAAGACAAAATTTTGTCTAGGGTTGCAAATTGAGCACTTAAATAATGGAATCCTTGTGTATAAAACAACATATATAGAAAAAGCGATAAGAAGATTTTACATGCATAATGCACATTCATTTAGCACCAATAAATACCCTTTCCATCCTCGAGAAAATGATAAATTTTTTCATGGTTGTGAAGTACCATATTTAAGTGTTATTGGTGCATTGATGTATCTTTCTAGTCATACACAACCCAATATATGATCTGTTGTCAACTTATTAGCAATATTTAGCTCTTGTCCAACCCAAAGAAATTGAAATAGGGTTAAGCATGTTTTTCGTTATCTTTAAGGTACATGAGATATGGGTTTGTTCTTCCCTAACGGTACCTAAAACAGAATTGGTTAGTTTTGCAAATACAGGGTACTTATCAGATCCTCACAATGCTCTATCACAAACTGATTATGTTTTCACATATGGTGGTACTGTAATTTCTTGGTGCTCTATGAAACAAACAATTGTTGCTACTTCTTCTAATCATGTTGAGATTTTGGCAATCCATGAGGCTAGTCGTGAATGTGTGTGGCTAAGGTCTTTAATTCATCACATATGAAAAGATTGCGATTTATGCTTTGAAAAAGAAGCTCCAACAGTCTTATATGAAGATAATACAACTTGCATTGCATAACTTAAAGAATGATATATTAAGGGTGATAGAACAAAACATATATCTCCAAAATTTTTCTTCACTTGTAGTCTACAAAAAATAGAGATATAAATGTTCAACAGATTCGTTCAAATGAGAATTTGACATATCTTTTTACCAAGGCACTCCCTACTGCTACATTTGAGAATTTAATTTTCAACATTGGATTGCGTTGTCTCAAAGATCTTAAGTGATGCTTACATGATGGGAGTAAATTCACACTACACTTTTGGTTGTGATATACTATGTATGAAAGGATTATGTACTTTTTTTTTCCTTCACTAGGCTTTTGTCCCACAGAGTTTTTCCTAATAAGGTTTTTAATGAGGCATATCATTTATACAATGAACATTTAACGGAGAGTGATATGAATGCTATTAAGTGGATGTTTACCCTTTCACCTTTCATCTTCCTTAATTTTTCACCTTTCATATCCTTGTAACCACTTTCCTATTATGTATTAGAAAATGAGGAGTCTAATCTCCCTATATATATATAGGAGTATACTACTTGTAATGATGATGAAAAATAATAGAATGCAATAGAAATCCTCATATTATCATATCTATCTTTTATCTATTATTCTTGTTTTACAATAAATAATTATAATTTAAAGTTTCTAAAGCTAAAAGTTAAATGCCCAAAACTTGTTGCAGTCGTCCCCCCTTGTGCAACCAACAGTCGTGCTTCATCACCTTTGTCCTCCATCCGCCAGCCTCCCCTCATCATCTCTATTCGCCAGTCATTGCTTTCTTTCTCATTTTTGTTTGTCGATCGTCACTATCTCTTGACCTCTGTCTGTCGACTGTCACCCTTTCCTCCTTATGTTGTTTGTTGGCCATTGCTCTTGTCTCTCTCAATGGCAATATTTTTCTCTCTCATTCACTATTTGTTGAAAATTGTTAATAAATTGTTTTTGCATCTATAAAAATATTAAAAAAATACAGAAATTTGTAGTCTTGCAAACTTGCAAGTCAGAAATTTGTACTAGGTTTTTATTTGGTTCTTCTTAATGTATTTATAGTTCAATTCTAATTTGCCTTTAGAATCATTATGAACTTTCCAATTGCTAGTAGCATTTTACCCGGTTTGAAAAAAAATTAATAAAAAAATTAAACTCAATTTGATCAATTAACCGAAAATTGATTAATTATTTTTCTTTTAGATTTTTTATGGAGTCGATTCAATTTTGATTTCTTTCAAAAAGGTATATAAGTTTGGTTGAGTTTCAAAATTTCTGCATTAAACAGATGGACCCAACTAATTACATACCCCTAATAATAAAATTCAATCTCAATTTGAAATAAAAATTGAATTCAAGAGAAAAAAAATTACTAGTTAATGTAAAAACATGTAAATCAAATCCACATAACTTACACCACCAATCACGACAACAGGTCTTAAGACTTTGTAATAATTAATGTTTAATTGGATTAGTGGTGATTTACATGTATTCAAAAATTTCAGGCATTTTAATTTTTAAATTATTAGGTAGAGTTGGTCCAACCATTTTAAAACAATTTTTTACACCACCTAACAATCATTCAAATTTATTAAAAAAGTTATGACTAAAATTTTCAGCTATATTGTCAGTTTGAACAACCGATTCACCAAAACATTCAATCTTATTATTTCCCCAAAATTTCATATAACAATTTTGTTTATTTCTAAATTTGTTTATTTCTAAAAGTGAAATATTTGTGTATAAAAGTTTTTTTTTTCCTAAAGAGTTGAAAATATAAGTAGATTAATTTATTGTTTTCTTCGAAGGACATTAATTTATTGTTATATTTTCTCTTTCTTAAAAAAAAAAAAACTTAATATCTTATTTGGTATTTGAGTTTGACAATTTTTTTTAATATTGTATTTGTGTAAATTTTTTTTTTGTTTAGTTTAGTATTTTATATTTGACAAAAGTTATATATTTTGGTGCCCAAAAGTAATGGTGTTAACTTTTTCGTATTTAATTTGAGTTTTAGAGTTGATTTGGTGAAAGTTAATTGTTATATTATTATGTTTGAATTTTTCGTGATTTTGTTAATATAATAAATATAGTATTAATTTTGAATTTGTGTATTTTTGTGTTTAATTTGTTAAATACAATCTGATGGATGTGATTTAATTCTGATTTTAAGGTTGATTTGAAGAAAGTTAATTATTAATATTATTAGCTAATTATGAAATTTCATCAAATCAACTTTTTTTTTTGTGAAAAAAAAGAAAAGATATAACCAATTAAACTAAAACAAAGGGATTATCTGTAAACAATTGCAGCCCTTCCCCATATTAAAAACTATTTTAGCCATTCAATCTGCTTCTAGTTTTCTTATCTAGGAATGTATTCAAGTGCCAGTTTCCTACATTCTTCAGGAGGTGGTGAATGCGCCTAATTAACGTTGACTTAAAGGGCGTTGATTTCGAAACTTAGATAGCTTCAATAGCCTCCAAACTGTCTGTTTGTATCAACACGTTATTGCCTTGCTCTTCCTACACCAGTGATAGACCATCCAAAATTTCCCATAATTCAACATCAAGTATTGAGCATTTCCCCAACTTTAGACAAAAGCCAATGATCCACTTCCTGTGTTTGTCTCTCAACATCCCCTATGCAATAGCATAACCTGAATCTATTTTAACTGAACCATCAGTTCTTAGTCACACCTACCTATCTGTCTAGTTAAGCTCTACCCTTGTATTTTGTCTTACATTAGAGTGTACCTTAGGAAGGGACACATTGTTTTTCCCAACTATATAAGCATTTGATGTTCTCTTCTACACTCTATGGCACTTGAAAAATAAGAAAATTCTTGTTTTTCCAAATGCGCCACATGACTAGCCCAAATAAAATTGGCCAATCAATATCCCCGGAGGCGAATTTTTAGATATTTTTCAAATTAGATGTAAGCCACTCCTGCAAGTTCCTGGAAAAAAAAAACTAGGTTTGCTTCTTTGTCGGAACAAGCTGCGATCAAACGTCTTTCACTGCACTACAATCTTTGATGGCATGAATGACATCCTCCAGAACTACTCCACAGATCGTACAATAATCATCATTCACAATACCACACTTTAGTCTCTCCACTTGCGTAAGTAATCGTTGTTTAAAGACCAACCAAAAAAAAAATTCAAACCTTCTGAGTCCTTTGATACTTCCATGGTATATTCCAAACTTCATTTATCAAGTTCCACGAGTTTTCCTTAATCATCTTATAAGCACTCTTGATAAAGAAATAACCTGTTGAGGTACCCGCCCAAGCAACTCTATCCAATCCAATAGACGAGTGTAGGGGAGGAATACTGACAATGCGATTTAAAATATTATCCGGAAGCCAAACACATAATAATCTAAATTCCACAAACCTTTCTCTGTTACCATATCCTGAAGAAGACTGTAACAACACAATTTTCAGTGGTGTCAGAAATAGTGGTTCGAAGCCACCAAATTCGGTGAGTAAGCTCGTAAATTTTGTTATTTAATATTTAAGAGTCAAATATGATTTTTAAATAAAAAAATTGAATTAGTAATTTATGTCTTATAATGAATTCTTGGGTTCGAGTTATAAAACCCTAGTTCAAATGGTTTTAGAAAATGAAGTATCAAGACCTTGCTTTTATAAATCAAGTCGTAAATATTTTTATGAATATTTAAGGAGTATCATTAAGATAGTATTAAAGTTTCGTTGAAAAATTTTAACATTTCGATAGTTAATTAATTAAAAAGGACTAAATTAAAAAAGGTGCAAAACTTACTAATTCTAATAATAAAGTGACTAAATGGCTTGATTACTAAATAATGAGGGACTTAAGTAATAAATATGCCTAAATTAATGGATGAGGCGACATATGAAAAAATAATAAAATGAAAAGAAAAAATTACAAAATTGTAATTATATTGAAATTAAATAAGACAAATTGAAATTTAAAAACATTTTAAGCTTTTCTTCTCCAATTTTTGGTTTAAAATAAACAAGGGAGAGAGCTCAAGCTTGGTTTTAATATTTTTGCCTCAAATCAAGATCGGGTGAAAAATCGAGAAAATGAAAAATTACTAAAATTCCCCTAAATTTTGGTATTTTTGCATTTTAGCTAGGTAAGTTCGTGTAATAAATTGTACATTTATATGTTTTAAATTAAATATTATTGTGTGTGATTTGTACAATTTCCATGTATAAGTAACGATCACATATCCGTCAAGTACTAAGTCCCGTTTGAACCTTGGAAATTCGATGGATACGAATGACATATCAATAAGGGTTCCGAAATTAGTTGTGGTCCTACATTTGTTCTAGACACACCACAGCTCGCAAGAACGTCTCCTTATTTAGCTCTTATGAGCATCCCGTTATATGGCTCTCACAAGCTTCCTGATATTTGGCTCTCATGAGCTTCCCGATTAATGGCTCTCTTGAGCTTTCCGTTTATGGCTCGTATGAGCTTTTCGATATTTGGCTCGCAAGAGCTTCCCGTTATACAGCTCGCATGAGATTTTTGTTATATGGTTTGAAAGAGCTCCCCGTTTACATGCTTATATAAGTATGCATGTACATGAATTGATGGATTACAGTTTTGTACATTTTGTGTGTACTACCTTGCATCCAACGATATTCTAAATGGTTCAACGAAAAATGTTCTGGTAAGTGATGATATGAGTTCGATACGAACTAATACAGGTGTACATATATGAATAACTTTGATATGTTGATACATGGAAATTATGTAAGTTGAGACGAGTAATAAACTCAAGTGTGACACGTTGAGAAAATTAGTTTATCAATGTTGAATTTGTATGAAATATATTTAAGTACGCTAACAAGTGTTGTTGTTTGATGCTTAGGCAAGTGCCAAGCTATTGGTTGAATAGTAATATGTTTATTTACATGATGCATTGAAATGGTAAGCACTCAAATGAAAATATGCTAGTGTTCATGAAAGAGTGGTAAGGTTTAAATTATGAAATTTCTTATGAAATGACTTATCATGTGATTAATTCAAAAAAAAAAGGCTATGTTTAAATGCATTAGCTTGTTGCTATGGTAAAATAATATGCTTATGACTTGTGTGTTATGCTTATGGAATGAGTGTGGAAAGTAAAGAAATGCAAATGAAAATAAAGAAATTTGGAAGAGTTTAAAGTTGTTTAAAATCCTGCTATGCTACGGATAATATGTATAAGTGATGTTGTGGATTTATTCACCTTGTGAATTGATGAATATAGCTTCATGAGTATTACGGTATAGATATTGGATTATTCTTGATATGTATAAATTTTATATTGAAATAAAATAATATGATTAAAGTTTACATGAGCTTACTAAGCATTTATTGCTTACGTAGTTGTTTTCTTTTACTTTTCAAATTATCAGAAGCTCGATCACGTTGGAAACTTGTCGGAGCTATATCACACTATCCATCGGTTCTATCGGTACTTTTGAATGTTTTGATTTTGGTTATAATGACATGTATAGGTTATTTTGGCTAAATGTTGGTCTATATGTGTTGTTGAGATTAGTCATACATTTGGCCTGTGTTTTGGTATTTTGGTATGTGCATAATTTGCCTTATAATGTTGATGTGTGGAATGATGAAAGATAAAATAGTTGTTGAAAATGCATATGAGGCATGTTTTATAACTTGGTGTGATTTGGTACTATGTTACAGTAAGTGTATATGTATTTTATGCTATTGAATAAGTGGTACAACTGGTACCAAATGGAAAGTTTTAGTAAATGATTTACATGTTGTGTATTAATGCAATTAGACATAAAAGTTAGTTGATTACTTGGTTACATGGATTATATGGTTAAACATAATTGTAATGGTCATTTAAGGTGCCTAAGGACATATTGATTTTATGTGAATATACTACATGTTTGGGGATTGATTTTAGATGCTGTAATATGACTTGTTTATATAAACAATGTTGATTATAGGTTGACACCAAATTGTGTGAGAAATATGGTTTGTAAAATAGCTTATTTCCGTCTACACGGGCAGAAACACAGGCGTGTTTCACAGCCGTGTTGGATACATGACTAGGTGACACGATCGTGTGTCCCCTATATCTTTAATTATGCAAGTTAGTATGCTCACACGGCCTATCACACGAGTGTTTGACTTGGCCGTGTGACCCAAGTCAGAGAGCTTCTAAGTTTGAACATGAGCTGGGACACGGCTGTATGTGTAACACCCCCTAACCCCATCCCGTCGCTGAAACAGGATTACGGAGTATTACCGGTCATTACAGTACATTTACACGTAAAAAATGTAATATTGCACATTAAATACATATAATATACCTTTAATGGGCGCACGGTACTTAATAAGTATCTTTTAAACAAACCGGGGTTTGATCAGAAGCTTAGAAAATTTTTCGAAAAATTTCAAAGTTTCTCCCTATGAACAGTAACACACGCCCATGTGGTCTAGGGAACACGCCCATGTCTCCTTAGCACGCCCGTGTTGTTTACCCGTGTACAACACTAACTTATTACTTATAAATAAGCTAATTTCACATGGCCAAATCACACGCCCGTGTGCTTAGCCCGTGTGGTATTCTGTATTACAAAGTTTAGGTGCAGGGGACACACGGCCTATCAACATGCCCGTGTGCAAGCCGTGTGTGTTACACGGTCTGATCACATGCCGGTGTGCCAGGCCGTGTGGACTCAAAACGAGCCTTTCTCACAAACTTACCAACCCTGCAAAACTTAAGCTTCAAGCTAGCAATTTTCTAATCTTTCAACAGTATATCAACCAACCAATGTACCCTCATTGGTACCACAATTTATGTCAAATATACTAGATCATCACAACAATTAAACATACTTAGATTTAACTTCAAATATACATATTCCATATCATAGTCCAACATCCTTAATACCATTTACTATTATGTATAAACAACAACTTAATAACCTAGGTACATGCCATTTTACCAAAAAGAAAGGTACTTCACCCCTTTGATGTCCGGGATTGGCTTGGATGCTGAGTCTTTTACTTTTTTTTTGTACCTAATCCTGCGCACGGAAAACAAACCGTACGCTGAGTATACACTCAGTGGTATTTCTATAAACCAATACTTAATTATGCATTTTTACTTAAACCATGGAATCCAATACATAATCACATCATAAGCATATAATTGATTGCCTTCATTTCGTAATAACATTATCATTAAAATCGAAAATAGTAAGCTATTCAATTCAGTCAGTATCATTCAGTCTTTACAGTAGTAATTTTACCCCTATTAACATAACTCGAACCTGGACAGATACACGGATCTAACCCACACACCGGGATAGTTTACAGTGTTTCATCGGTCGAAGCCGGAGTACACCGTAAGGAGTGCGAGAATGATATGATTAAGTATACGAAGTACCTCTTGAGAATGAATCGGAGCGATATGATGAAGACAACACTTATAGTGTCTCATCGACACAAAGTCGGAATATCCCTGTACACTTCCAATCCTATGGCGTGCCAACTATATCCGACTAGCCCGACAGTGTTAGGAGGGAATTCAATTTCTTTTTAATTTAAATATTCACATTTCAAATAGTACAGTAAGATAACAATACTTACCTCATTTCTATTTTTCATACAATTTAAATAATAAATACATTAAATATTTATTAAGCTCGATTTATAGAAATACAAACCGTAATTCTTGAGTTACTCTTCATCCACTTTCTCTTTTCCCTTCTTTGATGATATTTTCGGCACTATGTTAGCTACGAGAAATTAACATTTAAAATCATCAATACATATCATTTAATAACACACTCTTCTATTTTTCATGTAACTTTTACATAGATTCCAATTTAGTCCTTCCACCATAACTATTCTTTTTCTTCAAAACCAATCTCATACTTTCATTATAACTCATCTTTAACAAGTTTTAACATTTGACTTCCTTCATAAAACACTAATTCTACAATTTAGTCAATTTAGTCCCTACTATAACAAAACTTATATTTTCTTTTACAATTCAATCATTCTTCCACTTTTAACTTGAATTCCTATCAATTTAACACTTAATTCTTCCATTTATTCAACTTAATCAACATCTAAAAATTCAATAAATTTCTAAATTTTAACATAATTCAAGTAGAACCTTGTTCTAGGATTCCAAAAGCATCAAAATTACAAGAAAATGGACTAAATTGACTTACCAAATAAGCTTCAAACTTTAAAACCCTAATTTTTCATTTTCTTTCCTTTTCTTTCCTTTCTATTTCGTTTTCATTCTCTGTTCCCTTTTTTTTTTATTTTGTTTTTGTTTTATTTTATTTACTTTTAATTATTATATTATATTTTAAATTATAATTATTATTTCTTAAATAATAAGCAAATACATATATATACATACATTTGTACCAATTAAAATAATACACATGTATTTATACTTACCACACACTTGTCACATAAGGCTTATTTACTAATTTAGTCCCTTGACTTTTCTATAGTTTATAATTAAACTTTTACACTTTATTCAATTTAATCCTTATACTTAATTAACCTAAATTCAAACTAATTCACTTAATTAAAATCTAATTAATCACACTACTTAACTTTGTAAATATTTCTAATAAATATTTACGAATCTAATTTTCAGAATCGAAGACCCAAAAGCTCACTTTTCCGATACCCGTAAATTTTTGGTCATTACGGTGTGCCCTTATTTTGAATGCCCACATGGCCTGAGACACAGGCGTGTCTCTTGACCGTGTCAACCACACGGCCTGGCCACACGGGCATGTGTCCCCTACACCTATGAAAAGTTTGAATATTTTTCGAAAAATTTTCTTAGTACCCAGTTTAGTCCCGACTTATTTTTAACATGTATTTTGGGCCTCAATGGCTCACATAAGGGACAATATGATGGTTTTGGATTAGTTTCTGATATGAGTGCTAAATGATATGAAATGTCTATTATTTGATCTATAAATTCCAGTAATGCTTTGTATCCTGTTTCGGTGACAGATTCAAGTTAGGGGTGTTACAGAGACAACCCTCATTAAGATTGTTTCATGATGGAATATGATTCAGCAAAGGGCCAACTTTAGGAATCCAACTGTCCTTCCAACATCTCATGCTATTACCGTTTCCTACTAACCAGATAATATTCTCATATAGGAAGGGCCAAATCTTTGAAAGAGTTTCCCAAAGAAATGAGCAGTTCCCTCGATTAATATCACCAAATATGTCTTCCTCCACCATATACTTTGACCTTAGAACACGAACCCATAAGAAATCAACATTGGTTAACATGTTATACCCCGATTTTAACATGAAGGAAATGTTTTGATCCTTCAACCACTGAATCCCAACCCTCCATGTAACAGTCTAGTCTTGACCCTAGTCGAAATAGTGGTTTTGGGACCACAAATCTGAGTCTGAAAAATATTTTAATATTATTTTCTGTGTCTGTGATATGTGAATTTACATCTGTGAAATCTCTGTGATTTAATTTGTCCATTTCTGTGCTTAATTATGAAAAAGGATTAAATCGCGTAAGGTGTAAAAGTTGAGTGCCAAATGTTAAAGCACTTATTTGGCTTGGCTTTTAAAATAAAGGTCCTTGCATGTCAATTTGACCATTGTATTAATGCATGGACAAGTATGGACACTAGTGGATGGAATTTTTATTTGTTAATTAAAGGGCAAAATTGGAAAATGCATATTAATGTATATTAAATGAAAATAAACATGAAAATGAAGCCAATTCATGCATGCATTGCCGAAAATCAAAGAAAAAAAGAAAAAGGAGAAAGCCATTTTAGGTTTCGGCACTTTGATTTCTTGATTAAGGTACGATTTTAACTCGGTTTTTGATAATTTCTATGTTTCTGTGATCGTTGCTTCGTGTTCTTCAAAACTCATGTTTGAATTTATGAAATTGTTGAGGATTTCATAAGATGCCATTGTTGATTTTGTAAGCTTTGTAATGATAAATGGTGAAATATGAAAGCTTGATGATAGATAGATATACTTTGTATTGGGACTTTTGAAGAATTTGAATATTTTGGGCTAAATTGTAAAATGTTATTTTTTTAGGGACTAAAATGTGAAATAAATGAATTGTGTGGACTATTATGAGTACTAAGAGAATTCAGCTAAACTTGTGTGTATGCAATTTATGTGTATATTGTGATTTTGTGAAGTAGGGACTAAAGTGTCGAAATGTGAAAATGTAAGGGCTAGTTTGCAAATTGCCCTAAGTAAATATTTATGGATTAAATTGAATTAATTGGTGAATAAAAGGGTTAATTTTGAAAACATATAGATCAAGAAATGAGGAATTCAGACTTAGATTGAGGAAAGTCGTAGGTTATCGAATAGATAGTCCAAGTCGACAAATTCCGAGTACTAGGTAAGTTCGTACTTGAAATATGATGTTAAGTAAGCTTTGATGCCTTTATTATACATGGTTTGTGTATAATTAAATTGGACGATATGAGGATGAATCGGAAGTTTTGGCACTAAGTGTGCGATTTAAACTATCTTGGCACTAAGTGTGCGATTTAAATTAGCTTTGGCTATTTGAGGCACTAAGTGTGCGATACTGACTTAGTCTTGGTTATTTGAGATGGCACTAAGTGTGCGAAAATATTTATTTTGGGCTAACCATATAGGACTAAGTGTGCAGATGTCTAAAATACGAATAAGTTATGGGAAGTCTTATAACATTCACAAGAGGTGAGTATGAAAGTGTATAAGTATGGGAAGAATTAGGTATGTATAATAACTAAGTGGTAGATGATGTTAAGTATATGAATTTCATTGAATTGATATAGATTTATGGATTGAAATTGTGCAAATACTTATAGTTGTTATTTTATGTTTCATATATTATGAATGACTTGAGTACGAGCTTACTAAGCTTTTGAAAGCTTACTTTGTGTGTATTTGCATTGTTTTATAGATATCAAAGCTACTAAAAGCTCGAGGATCATCAAAGATTGTCATCACAATATCAATCTCATTTTGGTACTTTTGGAAAGTGTAAATATATTAAAGTATGGCATGTATAGGCTAGAAGGTCTATGTATATAAGTTTTGTGGTGTATATAATATGCCATGGGAGTTGGCTAACAAACGATAAGTTTGTGTATAGTTTTGGTGTATGTTTGTAATATGATAAGTTCTAAAGTGTTTTGGTCATTCTTAAGCATGGAACTGGTAGAAATTTTGGTATGAATGTTGTATATTATTGTTGGTAGGATTGGACCCAAAAAGGGGTGGCAAATTTTGGCTTAAACCAAGTCTGCTTGGTGCCACACGGTCAGGGGACACGGGCATGCCTTGTGGTAGTGTAAGAAAAGCAATATTCTCCCAAGAATCACACGATCTTGACATATGGGCGTGTCATATAGCTGTGGGCTAAAGTCAGTAGCTAGCTAAGTATCACACGGCCATAGTACACGGGTGTGCCTATTGGCCGTGTGAAAAAATGAGTATGCATGCTCTCTTTTGGCACGGTTGGTTCACATGGGTATGTTTGATGCCCGTGTGAGGCACACGGCCTGGACGCACAGACATGTGACCTCAACAGAATTGAATAATTTTCTATGTTCTAAATTTTATGAATGTGTTCAGTTTAGCTTTAACCGTTCTTAAACGTATGTTTTAGGTCTCGTAGACCTTCTTAAGAAATAATTGCTTATGAAATGATATTAAATAATATCTGTGATTCTGAATTGGTTTAAAATGTTCTTTTTGTCTCGTAATGCCTCTTACCTATTCTGGTAACGGATACAGGATAGGGGTGTTACACTCCAGATGCCTTGGGTTGACAAACAGATTGCCAATTGACAAGGGCCATCTTTCTACTCCCCCTAGAATGCCCCAAATAAATTGTTTGACAATGCATTCATTCTCCTCATATATACCTTGTAGGGTTATCATGATCTGCATAAAATAATTGGGGATTGTGAGAAGCACCGGCTGAGCTAACGTGACTTTACCAAAAAGAGATAACTTCATTGCATCCCACCGCTAGAGTTTAGCCTTAAGCTTTTCCACCACAAACCTCAAGGAACTATTGGTGATCCTCTCATGAAAGAGTGGAAAACCTAGATATGAACCAAGATTATGGACCTTTCGGAAGCTAAAAGTCTCACATAAACGTCTCTCATAGTTTTTATCAACTCCCTTTGAAAAGCAGATTATTGTTTTGTTAGCATTAATCTGGTACCTAGAGAAACCACAGAAATTTTCAAGTCTTATTGATCAATATCGCCTGTTTCTTGTTAGCTTTGCCAAAGATAAGCGGATCATCTGAAAAAAAATGTGAAAGTACGGGTCTTGTCTTAGACAAACAAATAGGACTCTACTTACCTGTATTGATGGAAGCATGAATACACTGACCAAGCCATTCCATGTAGAGGACAAAAAGATATGGTCATAAAGGACAACCTTGTCTAATACCCCTGGTCGGATTGAACTTCTAAGTCGGGACTTCATTCCATAAAATTTGTATAGACGTATTCATGATAGCCGACATAATAACCTTCCTAAGGAATTCAAGAAAACCAGCCACCCGAAGTGAAGCTTTAATAAAATCCCAACGTACTCTATCATATGAATTCTCCAAATCAATCTTGATTTCCATCTACCTCTTATTCTTGTATTTGCTCCTCATGGAATGTATCACCTCCTGAGCCAAAAGGATGTTATCCATGATAGTTCTCTCAGCAATGAAACCAACTTGCTTTTGTCTAATAATTCTAGGAAAAACCATTTTGAAACAGTTAGCAATAATTTTCATGACCAACTTATAAAGAACCAAACATAAACTAATAAGAAGAATTTGCATAAAACTTTCGAGATCTGGAACCTTAGGGACAAGAACAATTAATGTATTATTGAGTTCCTAGCTGGCTCTAGAAAAAAAGACGTGAAACCATCACTCCTTGGTGCTTTCAAAGGAGTCATGTCAAAAAAAACAACCTCAATCTCTTCTGTTGAAACCTCTCTGCCTAATAACAGGGTATCACTCTGATCAAGTTTAGAAAATGAACTAGGAGGTAGATTCATCAAATTAACTAGTTGATCACCATACCAATTTTGGAAGAAAATGAGTGCCTTATATTGAAGTTCCTCATCATCATAAATCCATTTACCTCTCACATTCTTCAAAGCAGAAATCTCATTATGTTTCCTCTTCTGAATCGTACGAGAATGAAAAATTTTAGCATTGCGGTCCCTAAGGTACAACTAATCACATTGAGTTTTCTATTTCCATAGCAACTCCTTATGATGTAACACCCCTTTTAACTCCTCCCTAACCTTCAATTCTAATCGGCTTAAGGTATTGGAGCCCAACCTATCCATGTCTTTTTGAATCCCATCTAGTTTTTGCATCAAATACCTTTTACGGGTACCAATATGACCATAAACAGACTTATTCCACTTTTTAATATTCATGGTAAATTGGTGGATAGACTCGACCATGTTACCATTTAAAACCCAATTATCTTTGACAAAATTCAAAAAGTTTGGGTTAACCACTGACTTGAGAAAGAGGAGCAATGGCCCATGGTCAGATTTAAGCCTAGAAATATGAATGACTGAACAATTAGGGAAAGTTCTAATCCAAGTGTCATTACCAATCGCCCTATCAAGCCTCTCAAAACTATCTCCCCAATGCTACGTGAATGTTGGACCTCTAAACCTAAATCTTACAAATCATTCAATTCAAGAAATTCTTCACATAAAGAACACCCTATTCCAATTCGTCTACCTCCTTTTTTTGTCGCTAGATGAAAGTAAAGTATTAAAATCATCGATAGCTACCCAAGGAACACCTCTAGGTGGAATGATCGAACTAAGACCCTCCCTAGATTCCTTCTTTTTTATCTATCAGAACCTCCATAAACAAAGACAATGATCACAGCCTGGGATTGAACCCCCCTTAAAAACCTGAATGACAATGAATTGAGGGTGATTACGAATTACCTCAACTAAAACAGACTTTTTTCAGCCAACCTAAATACCTCCTGAATAACCAACAACCTCTACTCTATGCGAATGTTGTAAACCCAAATTGGTAATTATCTTATCTACTTTGCAACCATTTACTCCTGTATTTAGCAAACTAACAATTCGAGTTTATATTCCTTATTATATTTATGGAAAATACGGGGAAAATTTTTGCTGGCACAACCCTGACAATTCCAATAAAAAATAGATAAATCCATAAAAAAATAACATAAAGAGAATTTAAACCAATCTTACTGCTTGGGAAGCCTGGCTTCCTCCAACTACTTTCCATCAAAGGTTGAGGAGTCTTTATCTACCTCATTGCTAAATTGAGCGCTAATTAACTCGATCATAAAGTTCAGAAAATCTGGCAAGGATACTCGAGCGAATTTGGCTTGGTTAAATCGATCCCCACGATCTCTAATGGTTTGATTAAGCTTACGTCCAATGCGAACTGAGCTACCTTTATCACCACAGTTTTTAATTCTAGCGTTACCTTTGCCCCCTTCATTAGTAACATTAACGCTCGAGGACATGCTTTTATTTGGGTTAGAGTTCTCTTTGAAAGTAATCATCGAATGTTTCTCTGGATCAAAGACTATACTATTTAATGGAACAACTACACTACCCATGTCTTCAAAAGTGAAGTTAAAATGTGAGACATTTACAGAGGATTTAGTTGGAAATACTGAAAAATTAAAAGAGTTTGTTTCCATATCACCCTTATGCAATCTAGCCTCTTGAGCTTTAAATTTAGGATTCAAAAATCCATTGGTTGAATTATCCTGGACTGAACTTACAGATCCAGAGAAAAGATTAAAGTTAGAACTTGCTATACCCATGTTTACACAAACCTCACTAGCGCGACCAAGTCCAACATCTAGCATAAGCCTCTTGTCCATCTTTTTAGCTAAAGCCCCACTAGATATGAGGCCCAATTCTGTGTTCCCCTTGCTACTAGGTCCAACTTACCTATTAGGCCCCAAATGGGTTTCGAGGCCTTCATTCATCCTACGACCTGCACCTATGCCAAAACCCAACTTTACATTGGTCTTTTCCTTAACTCTAGCCCTAGCCCTACTACCCATCATTTTCTTATTTTCCTTTTCAATGGTCGTTTCACCTAAGAGACCGCACCACTCTCTTTATTATTACCTTCTATCTTTCTTGCTGCACTTAGCATCATGAACCTTGAACCCTCGCAATTATTCCCTAATTTCACCTGATCTTTTTCCCGTGAATTTCTCTGTCCATGTCAAGATTTCCTCTCCACCATCATCCACGGCCTATATGCCATTTCGATCATTCCTTCTACTCCAACCCCAGTCTCACCTTGGTACGCGACCTCCTACTCCTTTCCTTTTCCCCGAGTCAGATCTACAAAATGGGCACAACTCCTATATATGTCTGTACTTACCATAGGAAAAGCAAATTGTTGGAAGTCCTTCATACTCCACTAGTTAGACTTCGCTGTTAACCTTTACCTGAGAAATTAGTGGTTTGTCGAGAATGATTAAAACTACTATTTGGGCAAAACGGCCTATTATTTTGCTATTTGTCTGAAAATCAAGTTTTTCCATTATTCTAATCATACCCCCAATAGCTCCAAGGATTTTCCTTTTATACATAAGCCCCGGAAGACTCGGTAATTTTATCCAAGCCATCACCACACTCGAGTATGGTTGCGACAGACTAAAATCCTTAGCCAGTGGTTATACAGTTAGGTACTGATTATAGATAATCCAAGGTCTCTGAGTCAACACCTGATCATAATCTTCAATGGTCTGAAACTTAACCAAAAAATACTCGTTTTCTATATCCATTAGGTGGAATGGTTTTACTGGTCTCCAAAGACTGCTAATCCGATTATAAAGAGCGGCATAGCCTATGCTTCGGCCTAAAATCTTCAGGACAACGGTCATTTCCATCTCCTTGAATAGAATTTGTTTAATACAATCTAAAAATTCTATTGTTGAGAACCTGTTTACCATAGATCTTCTCACATCTCCTTTCAACAATTCAAATCACATTTACTTTCACCGTTAGATCTATCACTTGCCTTGCCAGAAGTGGCTGAACCTCCTCCCAAAAGCTTGTCCTTCCAAGACAGAGTCGGAGTTAGATCTAGGTCCACAACCATAACAGCTACCACCTCACCAGATCCTTCCTTAAACCTCATTTTCTTAGTGTTTCGATCATCAGAAAACCGAGATTCACCATTGTCTCCATCATAGATGCATTGCATTGAAATATATTATATAAGTCTTCATCAAATAAACTTTAAAACATAAATTAAACACTAAAAAATTAACTTTGTTATCTTCAAGTATCAAATTATATAACTTTTGTCAAATAAATGTACCACAATGGACTAACAAATAAGACATGTAAAACAAAATGTCAAAAGCCTTTAAAAAATTATTATTGTAACCTTACAAATTATATTTTTTTACTTTTTACATAATTAAATTTACAAATATGTATTTTTTTTTGTAATCAGATTCAATAAAAGTACATATACTAAATACCAAAAGTTACGAAGGGAATAATGAGGGAATTATGACATATTTTAGGCATAATGACTTATTTGACTATTTAACTTTACAAAAAAAGAAATGCTCTCCATTTAGCTTTACGTTGATTTTAGCCCTTAAACTTGCATCCACGTGTATGTCATATCAGTAATTAATAAATTTTTAAAGATATAAAAAAATTATTTTTTTAAAATTGTTTTTATAAATTATTTTGATTTTTTTAAAAATTTAAAAAATTAATTAATTGCTATCATGATATTCACACGGTAATGTTATGTCAACAAAGTTAACAAATTATAAATTTTTTATCCATTTTGGGTGGTTTGACAAATAAAAATGTTTAAAAACTAAAAAGATAAACAATTAAATAAAAATGTTAAAATTAATATTTTTGTAAAATTAGAGGACGGAAATAAGTTATTTGCCCATAATTAAACCCGTATAAGGCTAAGCTTGTTTTAAACCCGTATAGTTCCCCAAATCAGATGCAATCTGACAAGATCTAGGGCCACAAATTCTGTAGAGGGGCCGGCCTTTTTCGTGAAACATAACGATCGAAAACGATAGATCTACGGTTCTACCAAAACTCGCATTTCATTTTGTAGCAATTTAAAAAAATCGAAAGCGATAATTTCTCCTCATTGCGCGGTTCCGATTTAAAGAACTAAAAAAATTCGAAAATCTCAATTTTGTATTTCCATTTTAATTTCATCAATTTATTTATTTTGTTTCCGCTCCCTGAATGACGGGAAATTTCCCTCCCAAACTAACATCTCCTTAGTTGGTGTTTGGCTCCAAAGAAAATTAAACGAAACAGCCAAGGGGAAAATAAATCAAGAGGCAATGGAAAGTGAAGGGAACAGTGAGAAAAAACTGAGCAGCAGCAAACTGAAGAAAGGAAGTAACATCATACCACTCACCGGAGCTGCCGCTCTTCTCACACTCGCTGTTAGTCTTGCTATCACCGCTATCAACAAACGACGAAACTCCAAGAGAAAAGGTCATTTTCTTTTTCTTTTTCTTTTTCTCAATTTATCTTTTACTTGCTTGTTTCTCGTTTACAAATAGTAATTAAAGGATATATATATTTATCTTAGATCTTCCGGGATGTAATTTCCGAGTTAATTTGTCGGCGAGTGAGATTCTAAAATTAGCTGACCGAATCATAGCAAAATCAAAGGAAGTTCATGACGCCGTTGCTTCAGTACCGCTTGATAAGGTTTTCATAGTTTCAGTATCTTCAATTTTTCCCTCTATGCTCTTTTTGACTATTTTTACATTTATAAGAATTCGAAATTCATATATGTTTATCACTTTTTTAAAAAACGGTCAGGTTACATATAAGAATGTTATATCACCGCTGGCGGAATTGGAGGCTCAACAGTTTCCATTGGTGCAATCATGTGTGGTTCCTAAGTTGGTCTCTACTTCAGATAAAGTGCGTAAAGCTAGCGCTGAAGCCGAGAAGAAAATAGATGCCCATATCTCTTCCTGCAGGTTTAGTTCACTTGTTTATGACTTATATCGGAATCAAGTTATAACATTATATTTTTAGATTGTTTCATCGAGTTGGTAATGCTCTTTTTGAACCGAAACTATTTTTTGTAATTAAACCTAGTATGCCTTTGTAAGTAGTTGTAGATATGGGAATTCTAGTAGTTGTATATATGAAAATTCTACTGTTCAGTTGTTTACCGAGAATCAAATCTAACATTTTTACTGTTTAATTGGGGCGCTGATCAGTAAACGCGAAGATGTATACTGTGTTGTCAAAGCTTTTGCTGCAAAAGGGGAGTGGATGGGCCCAGAAGCAAGACACTATGTTCATTGCTTGGTAAGGGAAATATTTCCGCTTTCTCATGTTTGTTACCCATCTTATGACATGGGATTTTCAAATACTGTTGGCTACAAAGTAAAATGGTAAAGTAAGTTTTATACTGAAAGAACGGCCAGACGAGGTTATATATTGTAATGTACCATGCTCAAGAGCACAAATGTTTCATTGTTTTGAATCTTCTTAAAATTTAGTTACAAGTTTAGTTGTTCAGTCATAGTGTTGACTCCTTTCTGACCAGTGACAGATGAAAGAATTTGAACGGAATGGATTGAATCTTACAGCAACAAAAAGAGAAGAAGTGCAACGCTTGAGAGCTCAAATTGATGAGCTCAGCTTTCAATATGTTCAGAATTTGAATGATGATAGCACTTCTGTTTTGTTCCATGAGAATGAGCTAGCCGGACTACCAGCAGAGTTTCTCAAGGTTCTACATTTTCTATATTTAATTTCCTCTCCTGTGCTGACTTTATTAGTTTATATATGGAAAATTTGGACTCTACATTTGTCTCATTTGAACAAAAAGTTCTGATCTCAATTAGTTTTCTACATTTGATTTTTTGCTGGTCTGCTGGTCATAGATTTCCTCTGATGGTAAATTAATTACATACCCTTTTTATTTCATGCTTAAGTTGTTGAACTTCAACATTCTGCAGAAATGATGGTTAACTGATCACATGAATCAATTACATTTGTAAATAATTTCAGTTTTGATATTTGGCAGTGCATGTTTGGGATATAAAATAGAATATGCCTAAATGATGATTTCAAATATCTAAAGTGAAAATTGCCGAATATAATGCATTTGTACTGCATCGTAGAAGCATCAGAGAAGCCCAAAGAGCAAGTATCTACCATTTTGAAAACTGACCTATTCATAAATATTGCTGCTATTCCTTACCCGAAAGAGACTATGAATTCAAAATTTCAATACCTCATGATAGAGTTTGTTTCACTGTTTCTTTTGCAGACTTTAGAAAAAGCAGAGAATGGGATGTTCAGAGTCACATTGAAAAGTCATCATGTTGCAGCAGTGTTGGAGCTATGCAAGGTATGATTATTGAAGTTGATTAATATTCAGCTGGCAAGAGGCAATATGTTGATAATAGCTGTGCCCTTGCTGTTTGGAAAAAGTTTTTGCACAAACTGACAAGGTGAATTAATATTACAATATTTTCAGAGATCGATTACGTACTTGAATTGCAGAATGGTTAAGGAGTCCTGATTAATTTTCTTATGTACTGGCTTTTAAAATATTTCTGATATTGCAAGAATAGCATGACAACGAAATCCAGCATATTTTCAATTAAGTGGACATTACCACTGCCACAGTTAATATTTGACAAATGCATGGCCTTGCATGTTGATATCATGCAACATCAACTCAACCTTTTCTGAAAGTTAAGATCAACTTGATCCCATATTTGTCACTATGGCTTTAGACTTGAAATCTAATGAAGTTTTTTATTTGTATTACTTCAGTATTGTCTGAACACTGAAATATGAGAATGACTATTGTGGAGTTTCCTATTTACATTTTGAGCCTTTGCAGATAGGAAAGACAAGAAGGTTAGTAGCTATGGCATATGGAAAGAGATGTGGAAAAGCCAATCTCTCTGTCTTGGAAGATTTGGTATATATTTCATTCTCCCTTTGGCCCCTCCTCTATGTTTCTTTGAGATGATGTTTACTTGGAATGAAATGATGGTCCAAATCCAGACCAGGGGCTGCATTTTCATTGACGCCCTTTTACTTTGTTGGTTTGACATTACTAGTATTTTGTATTGGCATAAGCTACTAAATCTCCTTTCAGTGTATCATTTTGACATTTAGGTCTTTAAAACCCCCCCAACTAGGCGGGCGGCGGTTTTATTACACTATCAATTTGTATATTTATTGTCTTCCATTCATTTTAGTTTTGCAATTTATGCCACATTAGAGGCAATACTGTCTTCAAGGTGATGCTATGGAAGTTAAAGCTCCAGGCTTCACCTTGTAGGTGGCAGGGTAGGAATTAGGATTTATGGGATGGGAGAGGGTACCTACCATTGTGTAGCCCAATCTCATTTTACCAGAAAAAGTGGGAAAAGTGTAGGATGAACATATTGACATGGGAGTTTCTATGATTTAAGTTTTTATTAAGAATATCATATTTACCATAATACCATGTTGGTAGCACCTAAAACTTATAAATTAAAATGTAATGGCTGTTCTAGTAAGTGGTGACAAATTCTTGGTTTTCAACAGTTTTAACTTATCAGCAACTTTAGGATAGTTATATTAATTCATTCATTCTTTCTTGAGTGCCCATTGCTGCAATGTCCCTAGATGTGGACCCCAATACGAAGTTTCATTATAGCCTTGAGTATAAAAGACCAATAAGTTAACTTTTCTTTTGTGATATAGGTTCAAGCTCGTCACAAATTTGCTCGATTACTTGGCTATTCAAACTATGCAGAATATGCTTTGAATCCTAGAATGGCTAAGACGCCCTCGAAGGTCTGATTTATTTTCTGGGAATATTTGTTGTTTATTTGCTGCATGAATAATATATGTAATTTCCATGTCTTTCAGCTTTGACCTTAGTGTTTTAAAAAAATAAAAGTAAATAGTTGATTTTTTAATGAATTTTAGTAATCTGACTGAAATCTTGCCATGTCTCTTCCTCTTCCTCTCCCTTTCTCTTCCTTTTCAGTTTTTAACCACAACAAACTTTTTGTTGGCCTAGTCTAGTTAGATCTCTTTTTTGTTGACATGGTTAATCCAGATGCAATGTTTCCTCCTGAAATTTAATCAGAATTTTGCTGGCTACCTCCTCGCCTGTCATCTGTCCTAAGGAATGTGCTGTTTTATACAATGACGCCTGAAATGATTATGATCTTAATGATTCGTTTGCTGAGTGATATGACCAAACCATGCAAAACTAGCTTTACATAGCAGAAAATCATGTTGTTGTGACATTTGAAATAGATGACATTAGGAAACATAGAAAAGAATGAAGTTTTGGATTGTGCTTTATGGAATATAGCAATCTTATAAAACACTGTTATGAAGAGTTTTCGATTGTGCCTTATGGAATATAGCAATCTTATAAAACACTGTTATGAAGTTTATTTTAAAGATCCATCTAGGTTTTGTATTACTTTTCAATGCTTCGTTAATGAATGTAATATTTGCTTCTTAGGACTTTGTGAATGTGTCAGGTACTGGAATTCTTAGAGGACATTTCTTCCAGTTTATCAGACTTAGCCAATAAAGAGCTGGCTATGTTGAAAAAGTTAAAGGTCAAAACATAATCTCCATATTCTGA
The DNA here is from genome assembly GCA_025698465.1 of Gossypium longicalyx. Taxonomy (NCBI): domain Eukaryota; kingdom Viridiplantae; phylum Streptophyta; class Magnoliopsida; order Malvales; family Malvaceae; genus Gossypium; species Gossypium longicalyx. The sequence goes on from CM046997.1 coordinate 92,875,117, forward strand.
TTCCTTTTATTTTGTTTCCCCTTCAAATAAATGTTTTATTTGCTTTGTTTTGTCATCAGAAGCAAGATGAAGGAGAGCTTCCATTTGGAGTTGAAGATCTCCTGTACTATGTAAAGAAGGTTGAGCAACAGGAATTTGATCTGGACCTTGGAGCTCTGAAACAGTACTTTCCTGTCAATTTGGTTCTATCTGGAATTTTCAAAATATTTCAGGATCTTTTTGGTAAGTCATTACATGCACATATATGGCTTATGCAGGCTGCATGTGGATGAGTGGTGGGAGGATTCCCGTTGCAGTGATGCAGCAAAATGGCACTGGAACCCTGAGTGTCCAGTGACGAAAATGACTGCATCAGTGTGGTGGAAATCCTACCCAAATCCATTCAAATGAATTCATAGTCACGGAAAATGCTTATCTCTATGTCTTGTATGTATCATACACGCTGTCCTTTCCCTGCAGGTTTAAGGTTTGAGGAAATTGCAGATGCTGATGCCTGGCACAGTGATGTTCGAATGTTTTCTGTTTTTGACTTGAGTTCTGGTGAACTTTTGGGTTATTTCTACCTCGACATGTACACCAGGTTCACATATTACTTTGAGTTTTCTTCTTTATTTTTCTCTGCTTTGCTTGCTCTAGTTAGAGAAAATTGGGCTATCATTGTGGAACAGGGAAGGGAAATATGGTCAGACTTGTGTGATTGCTCTTCAAAATGGCTCAGTAGCGTTCAATGGTGCACGACAGGTGATTGATATAACATAATGATCATGTTTAATATTTATACTATTTTATCTTAGCATCTTCTTTGAGCACCTGAGTAGAATAAATTTGCTTAAATGTTACTAAGATATGCTCTGCTCTTAAAAATCAGTGACTCATATTAGTTATTCTGTCCCAGGTTCCACTGGCATTGCTAATTTCTCAGTTGCAGACTGACATTGGTGGCATTCCGAGTTTGCTAAGATTCACGGAAGTGGTCAGTCTTTTGCATGAGTTTGGCCATGTGGTATGTTCAACCCTAAATTATTTTCTTGGCTTTATCGTTTATGATTGGTGCATTACATTGGCTCATAATAATGTTTTTGTAGTAGAAAGTAGATTGTTATTTTAGTTCGATGTTTTAGGAAGATAATATGGATTTCACTCTCTATGGGGATATAGGTTCAACATCTATGCAACCGTGCATCGTTTGCTAGATTTTCTGGGTTGCGTGTTGATCCTGACTTTGTGGAGATCCCTGCTAAGGTTCTTGAAAATTGGTAGGTTGTAGATCCTACTATTTCTTTTTCCTTTGGACTTACTAGACTCCTTGATAATGGTTTTTTACATATAGGTGCTATGAGAGCTTCTCATTGAAGTTAATATCTGGTTTCCATCAGGTATTCATTTTGACAGATTCTGCATATGCATACTTTCTACATATGTATTTGTGCATCTGTATGTCTTACTGCCAGATATTCATTTGTATATGAATTGGCTGGAGCTTGGTTCTGTATTTTGGGGTGTTCATCTATGTGTTTTATGCAATTATATTCTGGGTGGATTGAGAAAGGAATGTTGTGGTTTTTGAGGACATGGTGCACAGTCTCTTTGGGGCCTTTTTTTTTTGAGATGGGTGGATGGTGTTTCAAATATCTAAAAGGCAACTAATTACTTGAAATTATCTCTGTGATATGATCATTTTCAGGATATTACAATGCCCATTAAGGATGAAATATGTAAATCACTTAAAAGATGGCGTTATTCCTTTTCGGCTCTTAAATTGAAGCAAGAAGTTCTTTATTGTAAGCCTCTTTCTTCGTCATCAATCAAGAAATTTCAATTTTACTGAAATCTGTGGAGACCTTGATACTCAAAAATCTGTTATTATCTGTTAGTCATTTCATTTCCCATTTGGTAAGTTTTTGGAATTAGATCCAGGTATGTGATGTCTTTCTCTTTAAGTTTAACCAGAATTGACAGTTCTACAGTTCGATAAACATGAAGAAAACTTTAAGAGGCGAGAGCGTTTCCAAATTTAATAGGGTATTTATTGCGACTTAGGATCATATGAGTTATTAGAATTCATAATAAGAATAGTCAGTACTTTATGGTGGCTTCTTTTTGTTCTAGGTAGCATGAGTATTACGCCCTGGCATGTTGGGCAATTGTTCTCCATGGTTGTTGGTTCTTGCCCACACTCCTTACTTCGGCATGATTATAAATGCTTTGTGCCTGTTATTGCAACATAAACAAGTTTGCTTCCATTTTGAGTTAGGAATGTGTATTTTGGTGCTTTATATTGATCAGTTAAATATCTTGAGTGAAGCTGTCTTTATATGGAGTCGAGATCGAGGAATTTAGTTTACAAGAAAAAGGCACTTTTTTAATTTAGCACCTCAACATAGATGGACTGTTTTCTGCTGTAATTCAAAATTCTATGCCTCTCTCTTCAGATAAGCTCTAAAGATATTTTTGACTGTCAGGTCTTTTTGATCAAATTATACATTCTGCTGAAAACGTTGACATTTTTGAGTTATTCAAACATCTTCATCCTAAGGTAAGTAAATTTTCCCGTTCTTGCTTCGTACTTTGTGCTTTTAGGAGGAGAGCAATTACATCATTCTGTTTTTCCCCTCCGTCTTTTGGCCTTTGTAGGTAATGTTGGGATTGCCAATGTTAGAAGGAACTAATCCAGCTTCATGCTTCCCACGTTGTGCTATCGGTTATGAAGCTGCTTGTTACAGCCGTATTTGGAGTGAGGTTTGTTTGTTTCAACCCTATCGTTCTTGCGTGCTTTTATTTTATTGTCTAGATAAGATTGTAGATTACAGTAAACTTTATGGGGTCTGCAGTATAATTGTTAGTATTTATCATGGATGATCTCTTTCTGAGTGATTGGTACACCTTACAACTACCATTTCTATGCTTCAAATGTATAGGTATTTGCAGCTGATATTTTTACGTCAAAGTTTCGAGATGGGCTTCTGAACCAGCATGTTGGTATGCAGTTTAGGACCAAGGTACTAACTACCTTATATGTCACCATGCTGTTTATTGTTTTTGAAACTTTCCCTTTTCTTCGTTTCCAAGCCGTTACAGAAATATAGAAATCTAAGTCTCATTTCCATCATGTACGTGGTCATATGTTAGTATTTGACTTCTTGGTAGGTATTGGCACCTGGAGGAGCTAAGGATCCAATTGAAATCCTGTCTGATTTTCTTGGAAGAGAACCATCAATTCAGACATTTATCGACAACAAAATTGAATGCAGTTTGTGGCACTGAAAGTTTTGGGTAATTCATCTTGATACCTCGTCCTTTTACACTGCAAGATAGGAATTCGCATAGAGCTATATTGGCCTAGTTATGATCAGCATTTCTTCTGCTTGTACATAAAAAGTTGTGTTGTTTTGGTTGAAAATGATTGTGAGATGCGGTTAGGGTTTTGATAATTCGATGTCTATTAAACTTATCTATAATACCCTGATGAGCAGTTTGAATTCAGTGCGTGGGTGGGTGATGTTGTAGGAATTTTGTGGTGTTCAGCACTCTTTTCGATTAAAAGGATTTTTTATTATATATACATTAGTTTTAAGTTGCGGTGAATGATATATTATAGTTTATGTTTTAAATAATAAAAACAGTTTTTTGAATCACTTCATATTACAATAATCCTATTTTATTTTTAATTCAAGAATACATATTGAAATAATTAATTGAGCAGAATAAGAAATAAAAAATTTGCCCTATAAAATTTGCCCTATAACAATGACACATCCAAATTCTACACTTTATTTGATGTTTGTAGGAGTTAGTAAGGGTATTTTAAATGGTACAAAAATTTATTAAGTATAATTTAGATATTAGAAAGTTATTTAGAAATTTTGAAAAAAAAATTAATTAGTTTATTTATAAATTTTAAATATTATTATATTTCAATTATTATTTAATTTATAAATAAATCTACTCATATATAATTATTTTTTTTCCTTTTTTAGTTAATTATGTGTAAGTCATTTTAGTCTTATAATGCACGCAAAACCAAAAAAAAAAGTTTATTTATAAATTTTAATTTTTATTATATTTTTATTTGTTTTTTATGTATAAATAAATCTATTTGTATATTATTAAAATTTTTAATTAATTATGTATAATTCAAAATTAATTTATATTTTATGATTTTAAAATTCATAGATATTACAAATTATTTATATGCATTAATATTATTGTTACATTTTAATTTAATATTATGCTTTATTTTTTTTATTATTTGAAATTTACTTCTTTATTTTTTTATTATTTGAAAGTTATTTTTTTATAACATTTAATTTCATAGAAGTTACAAACGATCAATTATATATATACATACTCACACACATATGTCATGAGGGAACTATAGTCTCACAAACCATGCGACCTCAAGCGGATTCTTTGCTCCAAATCTACCTAAGTCAGCCTATCATTCGAAAAGTGAGAATTCTTCCGAAAATTCTTTAAATCATCGAAAAATATAGCGGAAGCAACTCAAAAGCAAAAGAGCGATGAGAGAATTGAAAAGTCATAATAGTACAGATCCAATGAGATAATTACAAATGAGGGGAAGACCTCTATTTATAGTTGAGTTCCCCAAAATCCAATGATACGAATCAAATTACATCAACAGCAAAGATTAGTGCCTATCTACAAGATGAAAGTCCTAAGAGATTTATACTCTACAATCTTATCTCTTTAGGATTTACACTATTTACCATAGTAACTCTAGTTTTACTAAAGTGTTTTATTTGGCCACCAAGGCTTCAAGTAGATGAGTTTCTCCATATGTTTCACGAGTCGAGCCAGTTCAAATGGGTCGAATGAACCCCATTTCATCAGTTGACCTCCATGGGATGTTTTATGTGCATTCGTCATGGGTTTTGATCCGCAGCCCGTGAAACGTACATGTATCTGTTCTTTGAGTTATTTTTGAGTGATAATTTTATTTCACTTTTGATTATTAATTTTTCTTCCATTTTCACCATTGTCTTGACAAAAATATAAAAAATCATCTCTCATTATCGATGAGAACTATGGTTTCCTCAACAAAATAGTTATAGAGCTAATATTTTTTTTATACATTTATCTTATCGGAAAAAGGAAAGACAATTTTTTTATGAGATTTTCACCACAAAAATATCGACTTGAATGTTTGTCCTCATTTTATTATAAAGTTGAATCTCTAAATGTTCCAACTATGTTGATATATATGAAATTATATTTCTACCATGATAGTTTTTCAATATTTTATGATTTATTTAAAATTTTACAATCCCCAACATGTAGCATGTTAGCCCCTATCAAATCATCAATGTTTGGTTTGTAACACACCAAACCTGACCCTATAATAGGATTCGAGAATGGTGCGTCGCTATTTAAAAATAGTTAAGACTTAAAATCTTTACAGCAAAAACTTTGAATAATTATTAAAAGTTATAGTTATAATACATATTTTAATTGTTATTTTATTAAAGTAAAAGAACATTATCAGTTTGTAATAATATCCAAGGCATATGGCGTATAAATTTAAATATGACAACTTCGGTAATTAAATACATTGGCTTAAACTCAAATGTTAATACTTTATATAAGTTCCGTTAAAAAAAATGATTAATAAACAAAAAGATTTATGTACACATCATTTTCAAAATATATCTATGTGCCACCCCCTTAAAGCATGCATGATACGGACACAAAGCAAACATCTCACAACCTAAACAACTCTCTAGCGTAATCCTTGATCAAACTTCCTTCAACTAGAAAATCTTGAGAAGGTTAAAGGATAACAGAGTAAGTTCATATGAACTTAGTATGTTCCAAAGAAAAATCATTCAATTTATTACTTAAGACTCTTCTGAAGATCATATCTGAAGATCATATACATATCGCACACAGTATGCCTACTGGTGTATACAGAACACAAACAGACTAATTATGCCAACTCACAACTTGGGCATATATTGAACACCAACTTAACATAACTCAGACAAATCCAACTTCATGTCAGCCACGTACATAGAATTCAGAATCAAAAGTATATCATTCAGGCTTATTCACATTCATTCTCCCCTTTAGCTCCTTATAAAATTTTCATTTTGAACAGTATGTTTTATCGTGATTTGTCAATCTGGTTTGCAATATATCTACCCTACCGGAGGCTACACAAACATATCTTCGTATCTCCTCATTCACACATCAGATCATATCATTTCTTACATATTAGTAGTAGATGATAGTGGTTTGATCATGAAAAATGATGTTTACTTAATATCATAGTCAAATTACACTTAGACTGATAACTTTAGATAACTATTACCGACATAACAACTTCTACTCGTTACACACCCACACACTTTTCATCCTTTACAAAGGAAGAACACTTACCCTACACAAAATATTAAATAATGAAGTTACAACACATGGAAGTAAGAAGGAACTCACTAGAAACTCTAACACAAATCTATAAAGCAGGTCCCTTGCCCTTACCACTTGGACATTCATTATCTTCTTGAGCTAAAATAAAGATAATTCAATATATCAGATCATTATTCCATCAAATCTGATCATGCATGCAAAAATCAACAACACTTATACAGAATTAGGAAGTTTCCTTTCTCACACACCATTTTAGCACTTATACATGCAGAGTAAAGAACACGTAAATGACTTAAAGAATAACCTAAGAATCATCAGAAATTACTAGTAAACTGGCACTAACATATAAGTTAGCTGATCATTGCGACCTTACTCCAAGGAGGTTTTTCTAAACTTAAGTTTTTAAGGAGTTTTTCAGAGAAAATCTGGGGAAGAAAATGAAATCGTAAAAGTATTCAGAAAGACCACCGCTTAACCTTAAATACTTAAGCTCGGAGATAATGATTAGTGGAAAAATCAGATAATTCTACTAACTCTCTTGATTCCTGTGATTAAGTGCTCTTAAATTAATTTAAGTCTTATCATCTACAGTAGTCTAGTTCCATTCTAGCTAAGTCTCAACTTAATTAGCCAAATTATCAAACTTAAGTAATAAACAAATCTAACAACTATGAACTTATTGAGTTCGCCAAAACCTCTGAGTTGGGTGGATACTAAACAGAAGAGCTCATCAAACTGCAGAACACACCAAAACAAAGAGTCCGCCAAATGGCGCATACACACAAAATCCCATACTTAGTCAAAATAAACACATTACATACTCACATCTATCCTTATTTTACCAAAACACATCAAATAGTAACCAAATACAGAGACTTCGTCGGACGACTGTTACATGGTTGTTACTTCACTAGTATATATTTCATTTTGATTACATACTTCGTATTTTTATTTTATTTACTTCAAAATAGAAAGTATTTACTCTTTAAATTTCTATTTAATTCCTTTGTATTATTCTACAAGTTATTACGAGTGTCGAAACCATTTTTATTTTGAAAAATAGAGGTCGACTTTAAAACGAAAATGGAGTCGCCACCAATCCTTTTTGTTTAGGTGTGGTCGGGTCACCTTGTGATCGATCATTTTAATAAAGCATTTCGGTTTGGTCTACGAAAAACTAGAAACGGATTCGGGAGTCAGTTACGCGCGAGGAAAGATTAGCACCCTCGTAAAGCTCAAAATTGGTACCGTATTGATCAATTAACGTCCTAATATTGAAAATTTGAAAAAGATTTTAAAATTCAATTCATTTAAAGCGTTTGGATAACTTGAATTGGATATTGAGATTCTCTCGCTTAGAAGGAATAAAATATCATATCCAGCGTGATAGGACACAACATTTCAAACCCTTGATACAAGATCATCTTATAATTTCCAAAACTCATGCATTTGAAATTTCAAAAGGATATTTGGCTATCTGGTCAAACGGTAAGTCGAAACCCAGCACGACTGAGCACGATTTATCAAATTTCCAAACACGAAATATTTTCTTATTTTTTTAGAAATCCTTATTTCGGGATACAAAATGTCATATCCAGTGAGTTAGGACACAACACCTCGAATTCTTGAGAATAAGCTTTTATTTGAAACTTATACATTTTGATTGAAAAAGGGTACCCGATTACTTAGATTCAACGAGTAAAATTGGAACCGAGTAAGTTAGGGCACAATCTTCTCGAAGATGTCAAATACCGAGTATTGCCTTATTTTGAAAACTTTTGAGTAAAATGATTTTACAACTTAAATGTTATTAAAACACGACCCTTTAAGCGAATAAAATGCAATGGAATAATAATGTACAACGCAAAATAATAATTCATAAAACAAAATGTTATAATAATAAATCACAAACAATAAATAAATACAAAGTAAGAAAATCTAAAATAAAATATAAAACAATTCTAAGCAAATAATACATAAAAAGGATTTAAAATGGATGTTATAAAAGCGATCTAAAGTATATAAAATAATTTTTTAAAAAAATAGTATCCATTCAAGATAAAATAATGTATAAAACTCTTTAAAAATATTATATAACAATTCAAAATATATAATGTGTAAAAAAGTTTGAAATACATAATATATGAAAATATTAAAGTAAATAATGTATAAAATTGAAATGAGCGTTATATAAAAAGTTAAAATAAATAATAACAAAAAATGTAAAATAAATAAATAAATAAATAGAATGTTAATAACAAGAGTAAAAAACATATATAAGAAAAAAAGTAATAATGAAAATAATATCAGTATATAAATAGAAATAAAAATATAATAAATAGAAATATAATAACAGTAGAAATATAATTAGATAAATAATAATAGTATTAGAATAACAAAATAAATATAAATAGAGACATAAAAATAATAGCAATAATATATTAAATTAGTTAATTTGATAATAAAATAGCGAAAATAAAAAAGGATTAAATCGAACCTTAAAGTAAAATTCTGGGACAAATCAGAAATAAATAAAAGAAAATGGACCAATTTGAACGTGCAAATAATAAGGAGGGACCAAAATGGAAATAATCCCCACCCTCCAAAACACACAGCTTCAAGGAAGACCAAAATGTAGTCAAAACAAATTTTAGGGCCAAAATTAAAAATAATGAAAACTTAATTGCAAATCAAATAAAAAAAGAAAGGCTAAAAGCAATTGGACGAATTTAGAAAAATAAAGAAATTGAAATAAAATGCACAAAATTCCCACGTAATTGAAAGAGAAAAGAAAATAATTCAATTCCAATGGAAATAGGAAAAGAGAGAATAATCCAATTCCAAATTGAAGTAAGAATACCAAAAGTCCTCCAAAAGTAATTCCCCTTTTTTCAAAGAACAAAATATCCCTATTTATATACATGGGGTTTACTAAAAATAGGCTAAATAAAATAAAATAAAATAAAAATCATATATTCTTATTTTTAGCCTTTTACCATGTCAACAAATTTTGATAACTCCTAGACTTTCTCCATCTTTTTGATTTGGCTACAATTTAATTATTGTCTTTCAATTTGGCCCTTTTTTAACTTGTTTCCGACCGATTGCATCCTTTGGCTTCGGTTATTTTTTGGGGGGGGCTCAGGCCAAATTTTGCCTATTACAGCTACCCCTCTTTGCTCATTGTCGTGTAACGAGAATGGAGAAAAGACTACAAAATGTCCAATTTTGCCTGGGCCTGCTGAGTCTCGGCGCTTCCTTTCTTCCTCTTCAAGTAACCTCGCTTTAACCCACTGCATCTTCAGGGGTATAGGAATTTTCGTTTAGATCTGCTCCACTTCTGCTTAGGGAGATATAATCTGTAATCTTCATCCTGCTCCACTTCTGCTCAGAGAGATAAGATCTGCAACCTTCAGCCTGTTACCCTACTGTTAAGGCTCACTGTCCTCGATCCGCTCTACTATTGCTTAGGGAGATAAGATCTGTAACTCAGCCTATTACCTTACTGCTTAGGGGGTTAAGGCTCACTGTCTTCGATTTGCTCCACTACTATTTAGGGATAAGATCTGTATTTTTCAGCCTGTTACCCTACTGCTTAGGGGGTTAAGGCTCACCATCTTCGATCTGCTCCATTACTGTTTAGGGATAAGATCTGTATTTTCTAGCCTGTTACCATACTGCTTAGATGGTTAAGGCTCGCTGTCTTCGATCTGTTCCAGTACTGTTTAGAGATAAGATCTGTATTTTTTAGCCTGTTACCCTACTGCTTAGGGGGTTAAAGCTTGCTGTCTTCGATCTGCTCTACTACTGTTTAGGGATAAGATCTGTATTTTCAGCCTGTTACCCTACTACTTAGGGGGTTAAAGCTCGCTATCTTTGATCTGTTCCACTACTATTTAGGGATAAGATCTGTATTTTTTAACCTGTTACCCTACTGCTTAGGAGGTTAACGCTTGTTGTCTTCGATATGCTCTACTACTATTTAGGGATAAGATCTGTATTTCCAGCTTGTTACCCTACTGCTTAGGGGGTTAAGGCTCGCTGTTTTCGATCTGTTCCACTACTGTTTAGGGATAAGATCTGTATTTTTAGCCTGTTACCCTACTGCTTAGGGGGTTAAGGCTCACCGTCTTCGATCTGCTCCACTACTGTTTAGGGATAAGATCTGTATTTTCTAGCCTGTTACCCTACTGCTTAGGGGGTTAAGGCTCGCTAACTTCGATCTGTTCCACTACTGTTTAGGGATAAGATCTATATTTTCCAGCCTGTTACCCTATTGTTTAGGGGGTTAAGGCTTGCTGTCTTCGATCTGCTTCACTACTGTTTAAGGGAGATCTGTATTTTCTAGCCTGTTACCCTACTGCTTAGGGGGTTAAGGCTTGCTATCTTCGATCTGCTCCATTACTGTTTAGGGGAGATCTGTATTTTTCAGCCTGTTACCCTACTGCTTAGGGGGTTAAGGCTCACCGTCTTCGATCTGCTCCACTACTTTTAGGGGAGATCTGTATTTTCTAGCCTGTTACCCTACTACTTAGGGGGTTAAGGCTCGTATCTTCAGTCTGCTCTCTTGCTACTTCAAAGAGATAAGGCCGGTGGCTAAAATCTACTCTATAGCCGATACATAGAGATAAGACTCGCCATTTTCGATTTGCTCCATAGCCGATACATGGAGATAAGATCTATAATTTTTAGCCTGTTACCCTACTGCTTAGGGGGTTAAGGCTTATGAATTCACCGATGCCACTGCACTGTCCTCTGAGGGACATGATCTGTAAAATCTGTTTCATGTATTTATGCTTATGCCCAAATAATTAGGATGCTATGATCGAGATGAATCAAATGCTCCTAACTAGATGTGTTATTATATGAATGTAGAAATGTCATGAGAATGATTTTTAAAATCTTAAAGTGTCATCACTCGTTATCTATCAGAGTTTTATCATTGTCGTATTATGCTGTCTTCTTGCTCAACTAGCATTTCCAACGAAAACCTACAGAAACAACCCATTTTGCTAACTGGCTTACCCCACTGTAGTTTCAAAGTCTCTTCCACTGTACCTTTCGAGACGTAAAGTTTATACTTCCCACTGCAACTTCAGGAGAATAGTCATTTGATTTCTTCTATCCATCCTGCTGTAACTCAGAGGTATAGGATTTGCATCATCTTCAATCAATTTGATCTATTACACCATTCCGTAGGTGTAATGAACAGATGTATATGCCTGATATCTGCATGAATACAGAATACCATTTTTCTTTTCTCGAGAATAATCTCATTGCTCGTTCTTTGCCGAGATTATAACACCAATGTAATTTCTTTTTTGCTCAACCAATGTCTTTGACAGAAATCTTAAGGAGATAATTTCAATTTGGGCTTAAATATTTCCAACCTTTAAGCTTGGTGAGTTTTAAACAATAGTCCCATTTCAGACTCCTGTATTATTTAGAAACTTCTAGAGTAATATGCAAAACTCATTTTATGAAAATATTATTAGTCTGCTAATTATTACTTCAATGCAAAATGCTTGAAAAAGATCATAACAACGGACCAGAAACATAGCTCGAAGCAAGTAAGTTAACCAAGGATGGCAAAATGCATTTAAGAAGGAAATTTATTGGGATGTATCTTGAAAATAATAAGATAATAAAAGACATAAAATCCAAAAAATAGGTAAAATAGAACACTAGGTTCCCCAGATATCGTAGCTTGAACTTCTCTGTATCAACTTTTTTAGGACCACTTTAAGCTCAATCTGTGTTTAGGGAATCCGGAGCACTTTGTCGATGCCCCAAGACGTAGCATACTTCTTCATAGCAAGACCACTGTATGCCCCACTTTGATCCAAATTTGAGCCACCCTTTTCGGGTTTTCAACTCAGATCCCTTTTGGTCTTAAAGCGCATTTTGTGGGTTTTTGCTTTGGCCTCTCCTGTTTCTTTTTCCTTTTTTTTTGTTTTTCCTTTTTTTGAAACTGCTAACTGTGACTAAATCTGAATTCACCAGATTGGGCAAGTTCTTGCCATCCGTCTCGGTCAATATCAATGCTCCTCCAAGAAAGGCTTTCTTTACTACATAAGGTCCTTCCCAATTTGGGATCCACTTTCTTCTGAAGTTCTTTTGTATAGAAATCTTAAATGCCAGGTCCCTCTTATGGAATTCTTTGGGACGAGCCTTTCTGTCGTAAGCTCGCATCATTCGTTTTTGGTATGTTTTGACCATGACGGCTAACTTTCAACCTCTTCTCTTCAATTAAGTTTATTGGATCCTTCTGTTTCATCCAATTGTTGACTCAATCGAAGCTTGGAGAGAAGAAATCTCGATTTCAATACCATTTTTATCCCATAAACCAATGAGCAATGTGTTGTCCCAATGAGTCCTGGTCAACATTCGGTAAGCATAAAGGGTAAATTGTAACTTCTTTATCCCAATCTTTACAAGTCTCGGTCGCTTTTCACTATAACCTTTATTTTATTGGTTTTTTGTGGGGTTTTATGACTTTGTAACATTGGCATATGAAGTAATCGATGATTGCCAAGATGAATCGATGTATATTAGTCGAGAATGACCTGATAACATTCATGCCCCACATAGAGAAATTCTGTGAAGAAATGAATGAGGCACATGAATTTTGTCTCCCTAAATACAGACCAACTGATACAATCCCTTTCCATGGTGGATCAGTAGTACCTGAACCTCATAATTAACCTGGCTAATATAAAACCATTAGCATGTGTCTTTCGAGCACCCCATAGCATACTTACGTTTTAGTAGCCTAGGCATATCTTGATGTGATCATGAGAAAACATCTTTGAATTGGGAATAACCCAATGATGTCTCACTTTGTCTTTGTGGTGAGCTAGGCTTCGACCTTCACCTCTTTCCTAGGCTCGCAATGTCTACTGACCCTTTGTAGTGTAGGATCTGTTTTTCATCCATTCTTAACAAATCAGGATATAGGCTACAATCTCTTGTCATCTTTGAAGTCTTGAGATCCGCTTAAACACATATCTTACCCCAAAAGGGAGTTAGTTACAGCATTGCTCATGTCGTTGATATCTGGGGACCTATTGTAGGTACAAAGGCATATTTCCAAAGAATAAATGATTCTAAGGATGATTATTTGTATGATATGACCATGAATGAAGAATAAAAGAAGACCATGAATGAAGAATAAAAGAATATTTAAAAGACAGTCCAAAAAACAAAAGAATGTATATTATGAAATGGAAAAAATGAAAGTATATTTGCTTAACAAGATGCATTTTATTGAAATAAAAAATTCTGGACACAAGCCTATGTCACAAAAGGATTCTTATTGCCTCTAGGCTTAAAACAACAAGTGTGTTTTGAATATTACTCTAGATTAGCTCTAAAAATACAAGGATCTCTTCCACAATCCCATTGTTCAAAACACTCCCAAGTATGCAAGGATTTGGAAACTTTTATTCCCCGATTCTCTCTTCAGATATGTCATTTAGATTATCTGATATTCCTTCCCCATATTCTCGACTATTCCGTTTACCCCATTATCTGTATGATTGGGTAACAGATTTCCTTTGCTAGGTGCATCATCGAATTTCACAACGCCCACGTCAATGAGCCTTTCGACTAGCCTTTTGAAAGGAAGGCAATTCTCTATCGAGTGTCCCACTATTCTCGCATGGTATTCACATTGAGTAACTGCGTCGTACCATTTGGGATATGGGGGTTGCAACGGCTTTAAGTTGACAGGGGATACAACATGCGCATCAAACAAACTTTTGTACAGCTCCCGATATGTTATTGAAATAGGAGTAAACCAGAGCTTCTCTGTACTTTGTTTTGTATTAGGCTCCTGTCTTGGTGAAGCTTGCTGACCTGTGGCCACTGCCTTCAGTTGGTTTACTGTGACTGGTTTTGCATAACTCAGGCTCACATTGCTGACTTCATCTTCCCTCTTCTTCTGGGCCGACCTCCTAGTACTTTTCCCAGCCTTTATATTTTCGCACCTTATCGTATTCTCTATCATCTCACCAGACATTACTATGCCCGTGAAACTCCTAGTTGCGCTTCTCAACATGTGATTAATAAAATGTGCCTTCAAAATATTAATAAAAAGCATAGTTGTCTCTTTTTCCAACAGCGGCGGTTGAACTTGCGTAGCGACTTCCCTCCACCTCTAGGCATGCTGCCTAAAACTTTCATTCGACTTCTTCTCCATGTTTTGTAACGTGATCCTATCAAGCGCTATGTCGGTCACATGGCCATATTGCTTCATGAAGGCCTGTGCTAAATCTTTCCATGATTTAACTTGGGTACGACTCAGCTGATTGTACCATTTGGCCGTAGCCCCAGCCAAACTATCCTGAAAACAGTGAATCAATAACTGATCGTCATTGACATGACCAGTCATCCTCCGACAAAACATCGTAATATGAGCCTCAAGGCAGCTGGTTCCGTTGTATTTTCCAAATTCTGGCATTTTGAACTTCGGAGGGAATGCCAAATCTAGAACTAGGCTAAACTCCTTAGCATTCATTCCGCAATAATAATCAGCACTTTCCAACGCCTTGAATTTCTCCTCCAACCATTTATATCGGTCTTCTAATTGTTTTGGAAATTTCGCTCTTGCCTTTTTTACTTTCGCTACCTCATCGAAGTCAGGGACTACAATATTTGCTCGATTATCTTCTGGGTTAGAACACGAGCCCGTCGGGACATTTATTGGTGCCGAAGTACCAGTCTAATTGTAACACCCCCTAACCCTAAACCGTCGTCGAAACAGGGTTACGAGGCATTACCGGACATATCAGACAGCTTACGAATAATTCACAATTAATATATCATTCATAGTAAAACAAATAATTAAGTCCCTATGTTGGACTCTCAAAGTCCAAAACACGTATTAAAAGTAGAACGGGACTTGTTCGAGTATTCCGAAATTTTTTTCGTAATTTTTAATTTTTTTATAAAAATTTTGGCAGTATTTCTGCTTATTTTTACTTAAAACCCCCTGCAAATTTCAAACCAAAACAACTAATACCAATGTTTCAAATTCACCTAATTGATATTTATATCATTAAAATAATTTTAACTTAAATAATTATCATAACATCATTCAAAATTTGATTGAAAACTTCATTCATTTAACAACTTAATGTTCATGTGTCAAAATATCATATACCTTTCTTACCATTTCATTTAACCATTTAAACCTTATAATTCATCCTTCACAACCAAAATAATATACATATTTAAGTGATCACACAACACCCATGTACATACTACTTTTACCCAAAAGAAAAATTCATCACCAAGTTTGTGTTGGAGTCGGGAATGCTCTGGATGTTGAGCCGAGACACTTGACTTCTACTAACCTGCGCACATACTCAGTGGTATTACCATAATTCAAATTATAATAGCAATAAAGAATTATAATTACCGAACATGTAACTATCTAATTTCTCAAATATCAATTCATTCTTAAACTTCATTCATTAATAATAACAATACAATTTTTAACTATTCTTCAATTTCCATCATATATCACATGTAACAATTTCAATCACTACATGAATATTAAATTCATGCCTTTCATTCTCAATCTTCATTTCAATTCATAATTCAACTTTCTCATTTCTTTTAATATTTCAATAATATAATCAATCAATTTATTTTAAATTTCTCATTTTACATGTTCACCCTATTAACAGACCCAGACTTTGACGGATACATGGATTCCAATCCAGACACACCGGTACGGCACATTGTGCCTAAAACGGTACATAGTACTTGATCAGAATACGACACATAAAGTGCCTAAAACGACACACGAGGTGCCTGATACGACACACGAGGTGCCTAAAATACGACACATAAAGTGCCTGATCAGTAAAGTCGGCGATTCTCGTACTCTTCCAAATCCTATGGCATACCAATTATATCCAACTCAGCCCGACTAGTTAATAGGGTATTCCATATCACTTTTCAATTTCAATTTCAACTCAACTCAGAACACTTTTTCATTTCAATCCATAAGCAATTCAATTTCAATACATATTCATCATTCAATTAAATTTTTATACAATTCAACAAATATACTTATCTTATAATTTACTTACCATATACATAAATTAAATTAAACATTTAATGAATAAATAAATAATTTGAATTATAGTAATACAAACCCAAATTTTGCAATTACTCCTCGATAACTTTCTCCTTTCCTTTTCGTGCCAATGTTTCAGGTTCTTTGTTGGCTACGAAAATAATAGTAATTTACATTATTATTTACAGCATTAATTAAAATAAATAATTAAATTTCTAAACAATTCCTACCTTATTCCCAATTTAATCCTAACTAAACTTATTTTCTTAATCCAATTAACTCTCTTTTTCTATTCAAATTTTGTCTAAACTCATATTTAACTATAAAATTTCCAGCATATTTTCTTAATTTCGAAATTTCTTTAATTTAGTCCCTACAACATAAAACTTATAGCCTATTTTCAATTTAATCCCTTAATCGATTCTAACTTAGAATTCATTCAATTAAATCCCTAATTCCATAATTTGTCCAACATAAACCCTATTTGGAAACATGTGAACTCTTGAACTATCAACTTAATTTCATCAAAACCTTGTTTTAAAGCTTCTAAAACATCAAAATTAAATAGAAAAGACTTAAATGACTTACCAATCAAAGCTTTAAACCTTAAACTCTTAGTTTTTCCTTTTTTTTTTTCTTTCCCCTTTTCTTCCTGCTCTATTTCGAATGTCTTTGTTTCGAATTTTCTTTGTTTCTTTTTATTTCATTCTTTTATTCTTTTATTTACTTTGTTTATTTAATTAACATATATTATAATATATTTATTTTAAATATTTATTAAGTATTTAATCATATACACACAAGTGTACACCATCAATACCATACATTTGTCACCATTTATTTTATTTTTCACACAAAAAATCTAATAATTTAATTATTTAATTAACAAATATCTTTTACTTTAATATTAAGTAAATTAGTTATTTTATTACAAGTGTACATATTTATATTATTACAAATGTCTTTATCTAATTTGTTTTTCATACCATAAAAATCTTGTTTTAATTATTTATCTAATAAATATCTTTTACTCATTAATAATAAATAATAAATATCTACTTAATAAATAATACTTGTATTACAATTGTATTATACATATTATTACACATGTATTTAATTAAACCATACAATTGTCTACTATTTACTTCATTTAATAATAATAATAATAATAATAATAATAATAATAATATAAAACCATAATGATGGTTTATAATTATATATAATAATTATATAATATTTATATATAACCTAAATAAAATCTTAGATTTTAATACATATATGCCGCCTCAACTTTTGTAAATGGTTTAATTACCATTTTAATTTTTTTTATTTTCTATTACTTTAGAATTAAACTTTTACCCCTTATTCAATTTAGTTCTTTTCACAAATTACTCTAAATTAAGCTAAATTCACCTAATTAAAACCTAATTAAGCACACTACTAAACTCATAAATATTTCTAATAATTATTTTCGAACTTATTTCACTAAGACGAAGGCCCTATAACTCACTTTTCCGGTGCCCGTGAATTTTGGGTCATTACACTAATATTGGGGTTTAATATTGATAGACACCCTTTGCGGTGGTACTGGGGTGTTTGTTGGGGAAAAACCTGGAGGGTAAGCAAGGATCTCACTACCGTCCTCAGTATTGGTCACAGACTATTCCCTTTTTTCGACCTTTCAACTAGTAACTGAGTCAATTGGCTCATCATATTCTTTTGAGATTCCAACACTTGATTCTTCATATCTTGCTGGATCTTGGCTAATTGCTCTTGCATTTGCGCTTGTATCTGTTTCTGCATCTCCTTCTACATTTGCTCTAATTTTTCCTGCCTTTGATCTATAACTTTAGTTTTTCTTTGTGTGTAGTAGTGATGTTCCAGGATAACTATAACACGATTACTAGTTAATTAGGGTTCTTTTGTGAAATTTAATGCACATGATGCAATGATGCAATGCAATGCAAATGCATGGAATGAATGCAAAAGAAAGAAATGCGTTGATTCTGAATTCAATTCTATTGGAACAACTTTTCTAGAAAACAAATTCCTTTACATAAAACGGGTTACATGTGCGGCCCTGCCCTCATGTTCTAGGCGAAGACACCGATTTCTTTTCTTTATAAAAGTCAAATCTCGCAAGCTTCCAATAGATGCCCTCACTAGCTCTTTTTTCTTGATCCGGGCCATGATTTATCACTCACTTATTCTCACGATGTTGGTTAGCTCTTTTAAGAAAGTCGGGACGTGACGGCTCTCAAACAATCTTTATCAGCTTAAGTCCTCAGCAAAGTCTTGTTTTCCTCCGCAAACTATCAACCTTCACCATTGTGTTTACTTGGACCATATTCAGACAACCGTATTATAATCCACTTTATCAAGAAATCTATTCTCCCATGACAAGCTGTTCTATTTAGCAATCAAATATAAATCAACACCTCCTTTCTATGATGATGTAATGCAATGCAGGCATAAACAAAACAAAACACGTTAGCATAGGAGAAAGAACAATATAGAACACCTACTTGGGTGACCGCTAGTATTTGGCATGGCTCTACCTAGCGTAGGCTCCTAAGTCTTTCTATATATGGTTCGGTTCTAAAAAAAGGGTACCTGAACCAGCAGATTCCTCAATCCTCACCCATTATAGGCTCATATGGATCGAGTTCAGTTCAGGGGAATACATTTCCCTATGGCTGTACGGAGGTGAAAACCTTACGAAGACATAGGTACGGATGTATCCTGAAAGCGATCCACTATCTTGCACGGAGGTGAAAACCTCATGAAGGAAATAGTTTATCACTCCCACTTAAAAGGTGTGACCACAACGGTCATGCAATGCAATGCAAAAGTATTCTATGGGACTTGAACCAAAACGAATGCAGTAAAAGGATCGTATGTTTAAAAACCAAATTTTAAATTTTCGGCAAAAGGACAGAAAATAATCAATTTTACGGCTTGACAATTTTCTTGGTCCCTAGTGGAGTCGCCAAGCTGCCGAAACCATTTTTATTTTGAAAAACGGAGATCGACTTTAAAACGAAAATAGAGTCGCCACCAATCCTTTTTGTTTAGGTGTGATCGGGTCACCTTGTGATCGATCATTTTAATGAAGCATTTCGGTTTATTAAAACAACATTTTTGGTCTACAAAAACTAGAAAATGGATTCGGGAGTCAATTACGTGCGATGAAAGATTAGCACCCTCGCAACGCCCAAAATTGGTATCGTACTTGTAACAGCCTAATTTTTAGTGGTGTCGGAACAGTAATTCGAGATCACTAAATTCGACAAATGAGTAGGAAATATTATTAATTTATTAATTATAAGTTAAATGTGAAGTTAGGAAAATTTTTGAAATAGTGAATAGTGTACTAAAAATAAATTCTAAAATAATTAGAATCGAAAACGAGGTATCGAGACCTCAGGAATTTTAAATCGAGCCATAAATATTTTTATAAATATTTATGGAGTGTTAATAAGTTAGTATTAAAGTTTCGTCAAGAAATTTTAAAGTTCTGATAGTTAATTGAACAAAAAGGACTAAATTGTATCAAATGCAAAATTTTGGGAAATGATTAAATAGCTTAAATGATAAAAGAAAGAGGGTTTAAAAGGTAAATAGACCCAAGGTCTATTTGGGCTGGACGGCAAGGGCATGAAATCAACAAGAAAATAAGGAGAATTAAGGGCAAAATTGGAAAATTGCAAAATTTACTTGATAAAGTTAGGACTAAAGTGGAATTATCTAGATTTCTCTTTATTTTTCTGCATTCTCATCAGAAAAAATGCCATGGAAGAGTTCCCCTAAGCTGGTTTTTCATATTTTTACTTCAAGTAAGTTCAATTCTTGATTATTTCTTAAAATTTTTGTGTTTTTGTGACTTGTACAATTAGGTCCACTTGTTGAATTCATTAGTTTTTGATTCTATGAAAGAAATTGAAAGTTGCTATGAATATGTGCTGGAATTATATGATGATTTTTCATGGAGTTAGAGCTTTAAATTGTTTATATGTTGATTTTATTGAAAGAATTGAATAGAAAGTAAATGTTTGGGACCTAAGTGTAAAAGAGTTTGAAGTTAGAGTTTTATATGGAAATTTTGAATTTCAATAGTTATGAAATAAATTATAATGTCTAGTAAAAGTATTAATTGAGAAAATTATCTTAGTTTAGGGGTTAATTGAGCAAGGACTGAATTGTATGAATTGTGAAATTTGGGGCAAAATGGAAATCAACATTTTGCACTACAACTGTTTTGGACAGCAGCAGTAGTCTAACTTTGAAAAATCACCAAAAATTGTAGAAATGGACTTAGAGAATGAATAAAATATTAAATTAAATATTATTGAGTCTAGTTTCTTATAGAAGAAATTATGTAAGCAATGAATTGTAAATCATGAGATATGATAAATTTTGTGAGACAAGGTCAGAATGATTTCGGGTTCCCCTGTTCTAACTTTGTAAAATCATAAAAAATTGTATTAAAATAATTATGGGATTAAATTTATATTTTTAGAATCCTGAATGAGTCTATTTTCAAGAGAAACAAACAGGAACATCATTCGAATCCTGTACGAGGAGATAATTAATTTTTAGTGAAGAAGGGTCGGAACTGTCAGACAGCAGAACAGGGGAGACTTCAATGAATAAACTGTATTAATTGGCCCAACCAAAAATTATGAAATTTTTATGGTAAGAATATATATGAGTCTAGTTTTAGGAAAAATTAGCGGACCTTAATTTGGAGTTCCGTAGCTTTAGATATAAATAATTTAGTGACTATGATACGGGTGGATAGCTTGAATATTCACATAAGTAATTAGTGAAAATTATGGATAAGGTTACTTACAAGTGTGTTATTTATACCAAGGATGTGGATGGAGAGGAGGAGGAGGAGGAAAAATATATGAATGACCCGTGTATAAATTGATCACATGCCCGATTATAATCGATAAGTGTTGGATTAGAAATGATATAATGTTTTATTTGGAATATTTATTATGAAATTATGATTATCGTTATAATAGAAAAATTGAACTTGTGAGTTTATATGGCTAAAATTTAGTGATTATTTGTTAATTTTATGAATTTCATGATGTGTTATTTCTTATGTATTGATGATAAAACCGTGAATAATGTAAAAGCATGAAAATTGAATAAATGATCAAATTGAGCATTTCAGTTCAGTGACAAGATGAATTGAAGGAAAAGATCATGGTTGGACCATGGCAACAAGTGATAAGTGATAGCTTCGGCTACACTTATCACTTATCTGATCAAGGACAAGTGAAAGTGATAAGTGATAGTTTCAGCTACACTTATCTGATCAATGACAAATGAAAAGTGAAAAGTGGTAGTTTCGGCTACCTGATCAGTGAAAAGTGGTAGCTTCTGCTACTTGATTAGTGAAAAGTGGTAGCTCCAACTACCTGATCAGTGAAAAATAGTAGCTCTGGCTACCTGATCAGTGAATAGTGGTAGCTTCGGCTACAAGTGACAAGTGACAAGTGATTTCCGTATAAGACCATATCTGGGATATGGCATCGGTGTGATATATGCTACTGTATATGACCATATCTGGGATATGGCATCAGTGAGATATGTGATTCGTGTAAGACCATAGCTGGGTTATGGCATCGATATATGAATATGTGTAAGACCATAGCTGGGCTATGGCATCATTATGTGAAGATGTGTAAGACCATAGTTGAACTATGGCATCGAGAAAACGAAGTACTCAATTCCGTAAGATGTTCACTAATTTGAAGAAGTTTGGTAAGTATTACATGGAATTATGTGATATAAGGAAATACGAGTTGATGAGACATGAGCATAAAATGTGGTTGATGAATGAGTTCATTTGTGATTATATATTTCTACGCCTTGAGTGTATTATCCGTATGAATTGGTATTCCAAATGAGTTAATGAGAAAACTTCTAGTATGAAATAATCTGAGTTCGAAACAAAATATCATGAAAACGTACTTGAAATACATTGGTATGTCTTGTATATGCTATTTGAATTCATAAATGTGGAAAGTAAATGTATGTGGAAATATGAGATGATAATATCTGTACATGGAATTTATTGATGAATACGTACATCTAAATTTTTATGATAGATTTTAGTGAACATTGAAATTGCGCTCAATAAGTGATTTGGCAATTTAAAATCGTGATTGGTAGGAAGGGTTAATGAATTGCATATTTATGAATTGTTACACGTATTTGTCTGAAATACGAGGAAGTGATGGTAATTGATACATGGAAATATGAAACTATGATATTATAAAAACATGGAATATGTTTGATAAATGTGTTCATTCATAATTATGGAATTTATGTACCTCATGTGTGCTATTTGCATAAAGATGATATCTTAAATACTTTGGTGCAAAAAGCTTAAATATGAAATAGTATGAATTCGAAACAAATTGTTATGAAAATGTATTTAAATTATCTGTAAGTGTTTCATGCTTCTCGATAATGCCTCGTACTCTATTCCGGCGACGGATACGGGTAAGGGGTGTTACAGTACTGATCAATTAACGTCCTAATGTTGAAAATTTGAAAAAAAAATTAAAATACAATTCCTTTAAAGCGTTTGGATAACTTGAATTGGATATTGAGATTCTCTCGCTTAGAAGGAATAAAATATCATATCCAGCGCGATAGGACACAACATTTCAAACTCTCGATACAAGATCATCTTATAATTTCCAAAACTCATGCATTTGAAATTTCAAAAGGATATTTGGCTATCTGGTCAAATGGTAAGTCGAAACCCAGCACGACTGGGCATGATTTCTCAAATTTCCAAACACGAAATATTTCCTTATTTTTTAGAAATCCTTATTTCGGGAAATTCTGGAAAAAATCAGAAATAAATAAAAGAAAATGGACCAATTTGAACGTGCAAATAGTAAGGAGGGACCAAAATGGAAATAATCTCCACCCTCCAAAACACACAGCTTCAAGGAAGACCAAAATGTAGTCAAAATAAATTTTAGGGCCAAAATTAAGAATAATGAAAACTTAATTGCAAATCAAATAAAAACAGAAGGGCTAAAAGCAATCGGACGAATTTAAAAAAACAAAGAAATTGAAATGAAATGAACAAAATTCTCACGTAATTGAAAGAGAAAAGAAAATAATTCAATTCTAATAGAAATAAGAAGAAAGGGAATAATCCAATTCCAAATTGAAGTAGGAATACCAAAAATCCTCCAAAAGTAATTTCCCTCTTTTTTAAAGAACAAAATACCTCTATTTATATACATGAGGTTTACTAAAAATAGTCTAAATAAAATAAAATAAAATAAAATAAGATAAAATAAAATAAAAATCATATCTTCCTATTTTTAGTCTTTTACCAAGTCAACAAATTTTGATAACTCATTGGCTTTCTCCATCTTTTTTATTTGGCCACAATTTAATGATTGTCTTTTAATTTGGCCCTTTTTTAACTTGTTTCCAACCTATTGCATCCTTTGGCTTCGGTTATTTTTTTTAGGCCCAAGCCAAAATTTGGCTATTACAACGAGTATGAAGTCTAGAAAACTTTTTAACTTCTCAACAAATTTATAGTTTCTTACCTTTTTTTTTTTTATATAGTTAATAGTGAAATCACATGTATAGTCTCATCAAGCTAGTGTGTGGCACTCAAATTTTTATAGTTTTAGATTTAAATATAAAATATTGTTATATTGTCTTAGGGACTTCAATCAATCTTATCTATTTAATGTATATTAATATCTTTTTAAGGAAAATGCATATTTATAACTTCTCTACTTATAACAATTTATTTTTATTTATTTTGATGTTAAATAATTTAATATAAAATTCAATAAGTTGAATTTTTTTATATATTTATTGTTTGTGTTTCTTTGATGAATATATTAGCTGAGAATTATATTTTAAATATTATTTTTTATTTTGGAAGATTAATTATTTTTGGGTAACTTATATGTATATTATTGTCAATCATATTATATTTTTTTAGATAAAAATGTCAAAAAAATTTATAACATCCATGTAATTATAGCTTCAATTTACATATTTAAATTTGAAAAGTAAGGTTTTGAATTATCAAATTTTATATAATTAAAAAATATTTTCTATAAAATTATAAAAACTTACTTTATACAAAACTTGAGTACTTTTTAATTGAAAAATTTGTTATAAAGTAAATAGACAGAGAGTAAAGAACAAAGAGAAAGGGAGAGCAAAAAGAGAGCGTATTTTATTGATCAACTAGAATATTATACAATGCTTCTCCAAAGTTTATATTTATAGACATAAGAAGTATAAATGAAATAGAACTCTACTTCTAATGACTATTAGAATTTAAAGTAAATCAAAACCTATCTAGATCTTGATGGACATCCACTTAATAAAATATTCATAACACTCTCCCTTGGATATCCATTCATAGACAATGTATCTCATTAAAACCTTACTAAGATAAAAACATTGTTGGAAAAAAATTCTTAGTGAAGGGAAAAAAATACACATATTTATAATATGCATAATATGCTGCCTTATTAAAAACCTTATCAGGAAAACCCAATAGGACAAAACATAGGTTAAGAAAAAAAGAGTACATCACATATTTACTCTCCTCATGAAAACATCACATAATATCTCATATTTTATGTATTCAATCTTGAATACTAACTTTTCAAATGACTATTTGAATGTATTGCTAAACATTTATATTACTATTCTTTTGAAAGTCAGTAGTAAAAGAGAAATTTGGGGAAAATATATTTTGATCTCTTTAGGAGTTTCAACAATAATAATAACAAAATTTAATCATGATCCCTCTATAAAAATACAAATAGGTATTTTGGATCATTTTATAATCATCTTTCAACTAGTATTAACTAAATCAAATTTACCACGTGTTCAATTATTTCAATTCATATAAATGAACAAATTCCCAATAATTTCAATATGCCTCTCACATTCTAAATCCTTCAAGATTTTAATATAAAGGACAACCACTTTTATTATCGGTTCCATATTCTCTCGAATTGAAAAAATGGATCGAGATTTATTTATTTTCACTATTTTAATCTTTAGTTTCAGGTACCTGAATCTCTTCTGGAGTTTTAGTTATGTCTTAGGTATCTTCTGGAGCATCCACTTCTACTATATAACCATTTATATTTATTATTTTCTTTTATGAGAATTTTCTTTAGAACTTGTAATGAGTTATCCTTATTGAACTTCTGGTTCAAATTACTCTCGCCTCTAACTCATTACAATTTATTATTTCTCTCCTCCTAATGTTGGGAAAATTATCGAATCAAAATAGTAATCACAAATCATGTTATACATTTAAAACATATAATAATACAATAAGACTCGTAATTAATATATATTCCCAACTTTCTTTTAAGATTCATTCATCTTTGTACGTTGTGGTGAATCAATTAGAGCATATACGCACATACAAAAATTCAAAGATGAGAAATATTTAGCTCTTGACCAAAAACCAATTGTAATGTGGAGTATTTACAACTTATTGGTTTGATGTATACAACATGTAAATCAACATAATCTCATGTTGAAATAGGAAGTTTAGTTCTCATAAGTAATGGTTTAGATATTAATTAGAGGCGTTCAATCAATAATTTCTCTAAACCGCTTGCACATAAATAACAAGCTTTTGCAAAAGTTTTTCAAACTCAATCAATAAAAGACTAAGATATAAACTCATCAGCTTTAGCAAGATGAGTTGTCTTAATTGCATAGTCTGAATTTAATTATTTAAACAAATAATCTTGCAAATAAAAGGTTGCAAATTGATAACACATATGTGTTTATTTTGTAGACGCATCTACTAGGAATCATATAATATCAAAATCATCCACATGGTAGATGAATGAACCCATATTCATTTTAGAAATGCAAGACATTAAATCTCAACTTTAGCTAGTGAGTTTATAATAGGCAATTTTCATTGAGAACAAGCAACAAATGAGAATTGTTTAAATTAAAGAATCTTTTGGTTATTTAATGAATGTCCATATTGTTAAATATGACTCCTATTTTCAGTCAAATTTGAAAAATAATCTTTCAGTTAAACTTTGTTTACTTGTTTCAATCAAGCACTGATTAGTTTAGATTATTTTATTATTATTTGATCTATAAATTTAGCCTATAAATAGGCTTTTTTACAACCTTAGAAAAACACCCATTAGAGATTAGAACTCATAACACATTTAGAGAATTTTGTGTTTACGTTTTGTGGGTTCTTTGTTTTCGGGTTTTCGGGGTTTAGTTTTTATCTCCATCTTTTGTACTCTTTGTTCTTTTGCCATTATAGTAAAATTATCTTTGCCCGTGGTTTTTTATCCTCTTTGGAGGGTTTTTCCACATTAAATTTGTGTGTTCAATTTCTCAATTTATTCCGTTATTTTTCTTACTTGTTATTTAATCGGGTGGATCCTAACAAGTGGTATCAGAGCTACTTCAATTTTCATAAATCAGTCCGTTCAGAGATGGCAGCAACAAGATTTGAAATTGAGAAGTTCGATGGTGAAACAAATTTCAATTTGTGGCAAGTTCGGATGATGGCAATTCTAGTTCAATCTGGTTTGAAAAAGGTTGTTACTGGGAAAAAAGTCTGAGAATCTAAATAAAACAGAATGAGAAGAGCTTGATGAAAAGGTTTTGTCTGCAATCCAGTTGTGCCTCGCAAATACGGTATTGCAAGAGATATTGATGGAGAAGACCTCATCCGCCTTGTGGAAAAGGTTAGAAACTCTTTATGCGACTAAGTCTCTGGCTAATCATTTAGTGTTGAAACAACGTCTATTTACGTTTCGCATGAACGAAGGTGAGCTTCTTAGAGATCACATCAGTCAATTTATTACTCTTTTAAATGTTTTAAAGAATGTTGAGGTTCATATTGACGATGAAGATCAGGCTATGCTATTATTGTGCTCTTTACCCCCTTCATACAAGTCTTTCGGGAGACCACGATTTATGGCAGAGACAAACTCTCGTTCGAAGATGTGAAGGGTCATTTGTTGAGTAGAGACAAACTCGACAATGAGCTTCATTTAGATAGCAAAACAGATAGGCAAGCTTCCGTTTTGGTAGCATCAAAGAAACGAGATAAAAGGTGTCGCTATTGTAAAAAGTTAGGTCACGTCAAAGTAGATTGTTATAAACTACGAAATAAAAAAGCTGCTGAGAATAACGAGGAAGATGTAGCTGGTGCTAATTTGGCCGATGAAAATGGTGATGATTTCTTGTTAGTGTCAACAAACGATAACACCAAGCTCACGTCCGAGTGGATCCTAAATTCAGGATGTTCTTTCCACATGTGTCCTAATAGAGAATGGTTCTCCACATGGTACTGTTAAAATTAAGATGCACGATGGGACGATTAGGACACTCTCAGATGTCAGGTATGTACCTGATTTACGAAAGAATCTCATCTCCTTAAGTATTTTAGACTTGAAATGATGCAAAATTAACATCGAGTCGAGCGGCATTAAAGTATCTCATGGAGCTCTCGTTTTGTTAAAAGGTAAAAGAACCGGTAGTCTTTATATTCTGGAAGGTTATACAGTGACTGGTGAAATCGAACGTCCCTAGTCCGTTACGGAGTTGAAGTCAACTTGTTTGGAGCGGAGGCATCTTGGTCATAGGAGGGAAAAAGGTATGGCTGTTTCGTTGAAGAGAGGTTCTCTTTTGGATGTAGGTTTTGAAAAGTTAGGGCACTGTGTTTGTGAAAATCAGACCCGGGTTAGTTTTGATTTGGCAGTGTACAAGTCGAAGGCTAGAAGTCTTCCAGTTTCTAAGCACAAATTCGACTCAGTTAATTTCCTGCATAGTTCAAGATAGGCTCGTGGTGGGCTTTGGCAAAGATGACGTTGTGGAAATATGAGTCAAGGTGGAGATTTGTTAAATATGACTCCTATTTTCAGTCAAATTTGAAAAATAATCTTTCAGTTAAACTTTGTTTACTTGTTTCAATCAAACACTGATTAGTTTAGATTATTTTATTATTATTTGATCTATAAATTTAGCCTATAAATAGGCTTTTTTACAACCTTAGAAAAACACCCATTAGAGATTAGAAATCATAACACATTTAGAGAATTTTGTGTTTACGTTTTGTGGGTTCTTTGT
The DNA here is from genome assembly GCA_025698465.1 of Gossypium longicalyx. Classification (NCBI taxonomy): domain Eukaryota; kingdom Viridiplantae; phylum Streptophyta; class Magnoliopsida; order Malvales; family Malvaceae; genus Gossypium; species Gossypium longicalyx. The sequence continues at coordinate 92,903,744 of CM046997.1, forward strand.
TTTTGGGTTTTCGGGGTTTAGTTTTTATCTCCATCTTTTGTGCTCTTTGTTCTTTTGCCATTATAGTAAAATTATCTTTGCCCATGGTTTTTTATCCTCTTTGGAGGGGTTTTTCCACGTTAAATTTGTATGTTCAATTTCTCAATTTATTCCGCTATTTTTCTTACTTGTTGTTTAATCGGGTAGATCCTAACACATATGAATTCTCAATTAATTTTCGCATAATATATGATCCAGGGTGGTCTAACTGGTCACACCAAGTAGTAAATGCAATTGTATCAGTAAACTTCTGGTTTACTTTAACATGCATTTCAATTGTACTGATAGTGTCAATATAAATTGTGACAAATTGATAATTTTACTGTTATTCCTTTTACTTTTTATCCATATATAAGTATTATTGTGACATTTACTACTGGAAATGTCTAAATCAATGCGAAGTCTAAATCACTATTTTCCAGGTGTACAACAGGTATATAACCAATTACTTTTCCTACATAAGTTTTCTCTTTTGCAAGTTCTCATTGGTAATATTTTTCCACGAAATTTTAATTGAGAACTTAATCCGAATACTGTAGATTTATACTCACAGTTTTAAAAAAAAAAATTGCAACTTCAGGTGCATCCAATCATAACGAGCTTTAGATAGAATTACAATATTCTATTGCTCATAATTAGATCTTTCTCAGTCAAATATTTTGCTTTCAACCCCTTAATAGGGATGATGACAAAAGAAGATCACAAATATAGTAACAGTCAATTCAATTTAATAATAAGATTAATTAATAATTCGATCCTCTTTTGATTCATATGAAATATAATATTTTCCTCATTCACAATCTCAATATGAAGTTCATTATGAATATCTTTTAAAACCAATGGATTAACCATCACAAGATATTAATATATTAGCTTTTCTGGAACTTTCGACTAATTTTGTACTACCAAATATTGAAATAATATTGGTTTTTATTTTCTTTTATGCTTGCGTTCATTTTGGGGAATGTAATAGATTTACTAGGAAGAACTTATAAATGTCCCAATAGATTTTTTATTTCATAATCACCATCACAAATATAAGTGGATTTCAAATCAGAATCTATCTATTCATAATAAACATGATATAATAAATAAACATAGTAAAATATACCTAAAGATCTTTAACATTTTTGTCATCATATAAATTTCTTTGGGTAATGATTACCCATAGTGCGCAGGCCTCAATTGAATATTGAAATTGCAATAGCTCTAGAAGGCAATCAATAACAACTTGAGCAGCATATTTGGAGTGGTCGTATTATAAAATAAAAGAGAATCGTGCTGGTAACGTGTTATAAAATAAATAGACAGAGAGTAAAGAACAAAGAGAATGAGAGAGTGTATTTTATTGATCAATCGGAATCTTATATAATGCTTCTCCAAAGTCTATATTTATATACATAAGAAATATAAATAAAATAGAAATCTTTGACTTTAATTCTTTTTAATTATCAAGAAGTATAAAACAACAACGACTTAATTATTTAACTTAATTTTATCATATATCAATTGATTTAAACGGAACAAAGATATCAATTTATTATTATTATTTTTTAATTTTTATAGTGATTAGTTATATTATTTAAATTTTAATTTTCAGATTATAAGACAAGTTTTCACATCCCAAAGATTTATATTAAAAATTTTACAAATTTGTTTTCATTAGAATTTTAGGATCTTGATTATTATAATGGGGGTGATACTCATATTTAATTTAATTACTAATATGTTTTAAACATATCTCCTCAAATTTCATTTTTTTTATTCACTACATATTTTAATACTTTTTCATTTTTTTCCTTTTGATTTTTAAGTTATATTCTTATATAAAAAATGCTGTATCAATTTATTTAAAACTTGGCAACGCAAGATTATATTCCTTCTCATATATAATATTCATCTACTATTTATTAATTAATAAAAATTATTACTTAGTAAACATAAGGGCAAAGGATTGAGTTATAAATACTATGATTTCAATTACGTCTCAAGTTAGAAAATTTTTTTAGGGGTTGAAATTAAATTATAATTTTTACAATAGTAAAAATATAATTTCACTATTTATAACTTTTAAAGGAGTAAATCAAAAGTTTATCATTTTTACGGAGATGAAATACAATTTTACTATTATTAATTTAAAATTTTAAAATACCTAAATGAAAATTTTTTCCATTTTAAAGAGAGATAGGAGTGACTTCAACCCAAATGTTCCCTCTTAAACATAAATGAATTAAACTTAGTTATGTTATAGATATATCATAACTAAAAAATATATTTTAACTTGTGACTTTTTTTTTTAAAAAAAGAAAAGAAAAGAGTAAACTGTTTCTTATAGGTTACTTTTTTTTTATTATCAATTTTTTTTTTGATTATACATTCCATTTATTTATTGGATTTTAATAATATGACATAAAGTTTAAAATAAAATAAAGAGTGAAAAAATGAACAACAAAGGAGCTTAGCCCCCAAATTTGACATATATGTTTTGCAATTACTATTCAAACACCAAGTTAGTGAAATTACATATATCCTACATTCACATTCTTTCTTCTTCAAACTTAAAAACATATTTATAATAAAAGAAAATTGGACATTGAGATGTTGTGGGTCAAAGCACTACATCTACCCCAATGCACCTACTAATGCTTCCACCATTGATCTACCGACATTGTTTAATCTTTAGTTTTAGTTGCCAAGAAGATACTTTACTTGGAAGGTGTGGGAAATCGGTGACATTAAAATTATTTTTTCGGGAGATTTGTTTAATATTTAATAATTGAATAAGTGAGGACTGTTGGGATGAGTTGGTAAATAGCCAAATTTAAATGTTGGTTAGTAAAATGTGTAGTTATGAACCCTGGTGAGAGAAGGTGTTCAATTGGTAGAAAAAAATTCACAACACTTTAGTTTTATTTTGTACAAGTAGAAAAAAGAATAAATATAGTGATAATTTGATTCTTCATCATCGGAATAAATATGAGAGATTATTTCTTTCTTCTTCTTTACAAAAATAAATAATATATATTTAAAAAATTTTAAAATAAAAAAATAAAAATACTATATGGGCAAACGACGGGAATTGAACCTGCACACGGTGAATTCACAATCCATTGCCTTTATCCACTTGGCTACATCCGCCCCTCCCCAAATAAATTATCAATGGCATTATCGTTGATGCTACCATCAAGTTGATAGGAGAAATTATTTTATGGACTCTTCCCATTATATTATCCATGGTCCCTTTCCAATTATTTCATGAATTTTTTTAATGTCATTGATACATAATTTTGGTAATTTTTTTACCTTGAACTCCAAACACAAAACCATGATCCTTGAACCCTAAATCTTGACCTTAGACCCCAAACTCAAACCTTAAACCTGGAATCTCAAACCATGAACTCAAACCTAAACTTGAACCCTAAACTTGAGATTTGGGGTTGGTATTTTGGGTTTAGGGTTTGAGTTCGGGGTTCAAGATTTTATTAATTTTTTGATGTCATTGATACATAATTTTGGTAAATTTTTTTACCCTGAACTCCGAACACAAAACTATGATCCTTGAACCTTGAGTCTTGACCTTAGACCCCAAACTCAAACTTTGAACATTGAATCCCAAACCCTGATCTTCAGACCTAAACTCAAACCATGAATCTTGAACCCTAAACTTGAGATTTGGGTTCAACATTTTAAGTTTAGGGTTTGAGTTCGAAGTTCAAGATTCATGGCTTGAATTCGTGGTTTAAGGTAAAAAATTTACCAAAATTATATATCATGGAAAAAATTGCTGAAATATCATTAAATAATTAAAAAGGGACCATAGATGATATGGTGGGAAGAGTCCATAAAATAATTTCTCAGTTGATAGAGAGAAAGATTTGGTTTCTTTGTTCTTCGTGTTTTTTCTTTTCCTATTAAAATAATTATTTAATTTGATTTATTTTAAACTTTAAAATTTGAAATTATTTGATATATCTTGTGCAACCTAAGATCCAATGAACCTTATTTAAAAAAAAATACATTTTTTTAATTTTTTAAGAAAATGGATTTTATTGATAACATATAAAATGAACAGGAACTTGAATCGACTCTGTATATGTTGTGAAGTGTGAAGGGCGGTAAGGTTAAGGTTGGATTGGGCAAATTGGGCTCTGCTCCAACCAAGTCGGGCCTGGAGTGCAAGCTCCAATTGTTGTTCGGCTGCCGACGCACTCAAACACCGCGTCAACCCGCCCCACACCCTACCCAGCCAGGGTCCCTATTTTATTTAAGTCATTCTTCCCTTCATATTCTTTCTTACATACTGAAAATTAGTTTAACATTATATTTTCAAATCTAGGATTTTACATCTCTTTTGTTGTGATATCAGAATAAAATATAAAAATATATTTATTGAGATTCTAATATTGAACTTCTTAAAAGAATAATCACATGTGAACCATAATAAACCTTGAATTTTGCATTTATTCTTGTCTAACATTTTCTTCTTGGGGTATTAATGGTCACATTTTCAATTCTCAATTGACTTGAATTAATGAGAGATAATATCCATGTCTGATTTGCAGGACAGCATGACACCCTTTTACAAGTTGGAGTTGCCATGGTCGGTCATCCTACTTGTTTTCTTTTGATTTTATTAGCTCAAGTACTTGTCCTCTTATTGACTTTCTTTTAAAAATTAGACGCAAATAAACCCTAATCATTTCCATCTCTTTGGATTATTCTCCAACTCTAACAAAGAATATAATGTATGTACCAACACCCTTTAAACAAATTTGTTAGCTTCAATAAATAAACCCTAAAATAAATGGAAGTCAAATGATTCCCTAATCCTATATATGCTTGGTAAAAATTTCTGGTCCCATTTAGGTTTTGGGTTAATCTTACATGAAAATTTTAAAGTAACCCTTTTTTCCTTGAAAGCTATAGATTTTGTTAAACAAATCCAATAAAAAAGGGTTGTAAATTGGATATGGTCCAATGTTTGAAACAGTGTGTTACAGTTGTTAATGGTAGCAGAATTGGAGAAAAAAAAGCATATACCTCAAAAAAAATTCAACATTACATCATACTCATAATGTATATCATCACAAAAAACCTTTGTTTATTTGTTTTTTTTATATTTTATTAATTATCCAAATTACAAGTGCTACTTGACAGGGTATGTAGACTCATTTTTGTTTGTCAAACATTTTTTTTTTTTTACTAATTTTTATAATTTTAAATGTTCTCAGATGTTCCATTTACGGGTTGTGAGTAAGCCAGTAAGGTTCTTGCATCAAAGGGCTGCTTTTTTTGCTCACTTTGTTCCCTCTCTCTCTCTCTCTCTCTCTCTGACTTTCTCTTTTTCCTCCCTTGGCCCAAAGTAAATTCAGAAGGAAAATAGAAAGTTAAAAAAAGGGGAAAATCTAAAGCCTTTTGCTTTCTTGTGTTCAACTTCTGCATCAAGTTATTATAGCTTTCTTTAAGTTTCAAGGGCTCTCCTCTCTTCTGGGTTTGCTTTTGTCTTCTATCTTGTTTTTGCTTTTTTCTTCTTGTTGTTATGTTATCTTCTGTTTCAGTTCATCACCTTTTATAGTTCGTATATATATATTGGTTCATAGTTTCTGATTGATGCTAGTTCGGTGTTTTTGATAAAACCCAGATCCTGTCATCATTTGATCCAACTGACTTTGGCTGCTGATTTGGGGAAGAAGAGGTAACGGGGAACTACATAGAATTAGAAACCTGGAGCTTTTTCTTAATTCTTGAAGTTTGTAGTTTTGCCTTCCAGTTTTGATGTTTTTTTTCTTTTATTTCTGTTGAAGTTAAGTCAAAAGGTGTTATCTTTCTGTTTTATAGTTGTACTGAGCAAAACAAGTTGTCAAATTTTGGGTATAGGATGATTGGTAAGAGCAAGAGTGTTTGCTTTGGTAGATGCTTTTGGGGTTTTTCAAAATTTCATCCTGATAGAGGTTTCTACTTCTGGGATAGTTTATAGGGTTTTCTTCTCTGATTTTGGAGTTGAAGTTCCCTTCTCTTAATGGACTAGGTTATGCTGTAGAGGAAAATTGAATAAGGGTTGGTTCATTGTGGATTTGGTTCTTTATTTTGATTTGAAAATGATCAAGCAGATACTAGGCAGGCTTCCTCGAAAGCCATCTAAGTCGTCTGAGAATCGTGAATTTGGGGGTTCGTCTGCTTCTCCTTTGAGTAATGCCTCCCACTCCAGAAGCAGTGATATCGTGGGTAATCATAGGCTGCTAATTGATAATGCCCCTCTTCCTGGCCCTAATTCTGCTTCTACTTTCGGATATAGCCATGGAAGTAGACTCTCCCAAGTTGTTGATCAAAAACTTAATGGGAACTCAGGAACTGCTCCATATGAAGCTTTGCCAGGATTTAAGGATGTTCCTAGCTCTGAGAAGCAAAACTTGTTTCTTAGAAAGCTGAGCTTGTGTTGCGTTGTATTTGATTTCTCTGACCCAATGAAGAACTTGAAAGAGAAGGACATCAAGCGACAGACGTTACTTGAGCTTGTGGATTATGTTAGTTCTGCGAATGGAAAGTTTTCTGAATCCGTTATGCAAGAAGCTGTAAAGATGGTGGCTGCCAACTTGTTTCGACCTCTTACTCCACAGCCTCGTGAAAACAAGGTGCTAGAAGCCTTCGATTTGGAAGAGGAAGAGCCATTGGTGGACCCTGCATGGCCTCACTTGCAAATTGTATATGAATTCTTTCTGAGATTTGTGGCATCTCCTGAAACTGATGCGAAGTTGGCCAAGAGATATATTGACCATTCTTTTGTTCTTAAATTATTGGATCTCTTTGATTCTGAAGATCCAAGGGAGAGGGAGTATCTAAAAACAATTCTGCATCGTATCTATGGCAAGTTTATGGTGCATCGTCCATATATCAGGAAAGCTATTAACAATATTTTCTTCCGTTTTATTTTTGAAACGGAGAAGCATAATGGGATAGCTGAGCTTTTAGAGGTTTTGGGAAGTATAATCAATGGGTTTGCTCTGCCACTCAAAGAAGAGCACAAGTTATTCCTTGTCCGGGCACTAATACCCCTTCACAAACCAAAATGCTTGCCGATGTACCACCAGCAGTTATCTTACTGCATCACGCAGTTTGTCGAGAAAGACTGCAAACTAGCTGATACTGTTATAAGGGGATTGTTGAAATACTGGCCAATTACTAATAGCTCAAAGGAAGTCATGTTCCTTAGTGAGCTTGAAGAAATTTTGGAAGCTACTCAGCCTGCTGAATTTCAGAGATGTATGGTACCCTTGTTCCAAAAAATTGCACGATGTTTGAGCAGTTCACACTTTCAGGTAATATGCCTTTTAGCTTTTCAAATTTCTCTTCATATCCTATCGTCTGAAATGCCCTTGTCAAAAGTTCCATCTGTCCTGTACTAATCCTACAAAATCACTCTTCGCTTTAAAGAATCTAAATGGAGTGATAGAGTAGTTCTTTCATCTCTCTCCAAGGGTCTTCTATTATCATCTTTCCAGATTGAGATAATTAAGAGGATGGACTCTATGTTAGCAAATTAGATCTTATTAAGTCCTCAATGATGTTTCCCTGCTTCTCTCTGTTGTACACTGGTCTATATGCTTGAGCTTATGAGATCAAAACCATGCTGGTTGTGCATAAGCCTGATATTTTTCTCGCTCTCGAGGTCTAAATTACTTGTTAAATAATCCTCATTGGTAGAATTCATAACTCTTAATAGTCTTTCGATGGGTGATTTGACACTTAAAATCCAAATATCTAGGTGTTAACTTTTGGCACTTAACAGTAACCTGCTTCTTGTTGGCCAAAAGAAAAAGGATAGCCAGCTTGTTATTGGCATAATTGCGTAAAATATGTGCCAAGTTAGTTAGCTATTAAACATGCTGAGGAATTCTACTGGATAATCTTTTATTGACTTGAATATGGAAAATGATTGATGTTTTGGCTGTGCATCAATAGTTGATACATCCATGCACCTACATATTTGTTTGCTTCTGAACTTTTATAGGTTCGGAGTTGTATTGAATGTTTTTCCTAGCAGTCCTTTTTGTTTTACTATTTGAGTTTCCTATCTAGCTATCTCTAATATGGGCACTTGAGAATGTTACTAAAGTGCAAGTGGACAAAAGCAGAAGTATGGTGGAATTCAGTTGATAGTCTGCTGTTACCATATTTCTGTGGTCGTCCAGGTTGCAGTTGTTGACTTATTCGAATGCTGGTGGTAGCATGGCAATGAATGTGGTCTTGAATCTTGATCACTCTGGTGCTTGTTTTGGTTAAATAGTTGTTGAAGATAATTATAATTTAAATACGGTCAAGTTTCATAGGCTTAATAGAGTGTAAAATTTGACTTTGTGCCACCTGGGTTTTAGTTGAAAGGAAAATTGCTTTCACCATGGCAGGAAAGATGCAAATCTTGTGCTATTACATATTAACATTAAGAGGTTTAACCATTTAATGGGTTGTTGCTTAAACTTGGGGCTGCATGTACACACTGGTCGAGTTTCATAGGCTTGTTAGAAAGCATATATTTGATTTCATATGAACCTGGTCTTGAGAGATTCTAGTTCAAGGAAAAAATTGCTTTCCTTTTGGCAGGAAGGATGTGTATTGTGTGCTATTACGTGCAAAGATTAAGTGGTTTAACCAGTTTGTGGGTTGTTTCTAGAGCTTGGGCTTCAAATATAAATATATATATAATCTTCGCAAATAAATTGATGGCTTACTGACTCTTGATGGTTTCGTTATTCTTTGACACCACGGAGCTGGTTTGGTCATACTAAAATGAGCAATAATATGTTGTCTTTCATCGTTCGAGTGGTTTGTGCATTGCTATGATAATATAGTTCAATTTATGGTGTTACCATGTAAAAACCAAATTATTATGTTTCCATAATAAATCCTTTAGTTACATTATATGGCAATTTACTATCAAAAAATAATTTTCCCTTCATTGACAAGAATTTAGTTAGTGAAGTTTTGTGTAAGATTCAAGTTCTTGGTATGAAATCTGAAGATTTCAGTTTGGTTCTGACATCTGCTGAAATGTTTGGTTATATTTGCAATGGATTTTTGGGATTTCAGATAATTGATTCTTGCTTTTACAGGTAGCAGAGAGGGCTTTGTACTTGTGGAATAATGATCACATCGAGAGCTTAATTAGACAAAACCGCAGAGTTATACTGCCCATTATATTCCCTGCCTTGGAGCAAAATGGGCATAACCATTGGAACCAGGTTGTACAGAGCTTGACGCTTAATGTTCGCAAGATTTTTTCTGATACCGACCCTGAGCTATTCGAGGAATGCTTGAACAAGTTTCAAGAAAATACAGAAAAGCGGGAAGAGATCAAAACAAAACACGAAGCGGCCTGGAAGCGCATAGAAGAGATTGCGGTATCAAATGCTGCAAATGGTGAAGCAGTTCTTGTTCCTCATGTCGTAGCTTCAGAAACATCATGAGTACCATTGGTGATTTGACTGGACTCTAGTCAAGTGTCTATTTCTTTTATCGTTTGCTGCAGCCCACTAGACGGTTGAAGTGGTTAGAGAAGTTGAATACTCAATGTTTTGCACCAAAAATCGAGTTGGCCTGGATGGTCAAGAACATCTTTTCTGCGGCATCAGGTCCGACACTTGTACTCATACAAAGCAAATAGAAGGTAGTATCTGGTCTCAAAACTATTTTAGCTCTTGTTTTAGAGAATCATACGAACCATCTACAGTGACAGGTAATTTATGTTGTTCATCTCGGTTTTTTATTTGTTCCTCACTTGATGGCATATATGTATAATCTAAGCTTACCTTTTGTTTACAAATGAGAACTTGCGTTGGTGTGTGTATGTTTAATATAAATATTGATAGATTGGGATGATGAGCTTTATTGGAGTTTGATGCTATTTTCTTTATTACAAGTAATGGAAGGGATTTATAAATATAGAAATCAATTTGAAATTCTGTCTTTCTTGCATGCATTCATGCATGCACGCACATACGTATATAGTATGAGGAAGTAATTTCATAAATATTTCAGCAATATAGTTGTTCTATTTCATATAAATTATTGTTGGGACGAAACGGAAGCACAGTCGGTGTTCTTTTACTTAATACAAAGAACAACAAAGAGTTGAGAATGTCATCTAAAATAAGGCATCCCATATCCTTACTCAAATAGACAAAATAAGCCATTAATGATTCCATTTCTTTCTATTGGGATCAAATACAGAAAACAAACGGTTTGCATTCTTTTTTAATTATCCTATATCCCTACTCACCATTTTTCTTCATGTGCATTTTTAATTATATACCAAAATAATAATTTTGATTGATTAATTTATAATTAAATTAATTTTAAATAAATGATGAAAATATAAATTTTCTTTATTTCTTGTACATTCCAATCTTTTAATGTCTTCTTTCTCATTCATCTTTTTTTCAATCATGTCTAAATATAAAATTATATTTTAATAGCTCCAATATATTCGTTCACTCATATTTTACGTTCATTCATGAAATAAAAAAATAAAAAATAAAATCAAAGATTACAAATTCATATACCACAAATTCAAAAATGTGTTTCAGTTCAATAATTGCAAAAATATTGGCTATATCAATGGTAGATCTTACATTTGAAAAGAGGGAGAAAACAAAAAATGCTTTGCCATTGTTTTTTTTTTTTTTTTGGTATTGCAATTGTAGTATGATTTTCTTCATTAGCATAGATAGTCAGTTCAGTATTGTATGCTCATCCTATAATAATATTATTAATATCATAACAACAAATTAATTTAATTAAAAAAAACACGACAAGCATTAGTAAAGAAAATTGCGAGTATCATCTTACGTGTTCGTGTATCCCACCTTGTAAGGTTACGAGGAGTATTCGCATGTCTCCCTTGTGAGATTGCGAGGATATCAATTACGGGTCAAATTCTAAATCATAAGGCTGAATTAGATTTCGAGTTATGAAATTTTCTATAAAAAATTGGTTAACTTTAAAATAAATTGGGCCAATATAACGTTTTTCTCCTTTTCCCCCAAGTTGATTTAACAATATATATATACAAAAACTAATACAATCAATTTTTTTTTTAAATAATATGACTGGGCTTTTTTATTATTGAAAAATCAATACCAAATTATCTTCTAGGCTCAGGCCCGTATATCTACACAAAATAACAATAAACTAAATTGGGCATCCCTATTACTAGGCCCGTACTTGGAAACAGATAATAAAATAAGCATTAAAAAATAAACTAAGAAATAAAAAATAAAAAATAAAAAAGGCGATCTAAAAGATATATCCCAGTCAAATCGAACAGCCTGGCCATTTATTGCATCTAACGTCTTTTCATGTCCATCAGCCACACCTTTTTAGATAGCCTTTCCCAAAAAATTTCAATGTATCTGCTATCCTTGACCACTCCCTTCTCCTTCCCCAGACAACTTCAATCCGGATTTTCTCTCCATCTTCCCTTTAGATCTGCTACTCTATGGACCGTCATTTCCCCCACCAGGTATGATTCATCCCTTCTCTCTAAAGCTTCTTTTGCTAAGTTATGGGCTTGAGTATTCTTCGATCTGTGGATGAACTGGAAAGTGACATCTTGAACACTGGATTTTTTAATTTGTATATCATGAATAATCGCTCCGAGAACCGACTTGTCCATTTCTGTCGATTGAAATTTTTTAATGACTGTTTTCGAATCCCTCTTTATTGTTGCTATTGTTAACCCCATTTTTATTACTAATTTGATGGCATCTAAACCTGCGAGGGCTTCTGCTGCGAATGGGGAGGGGATATTCTCATGTAAAATTGGCTTTGAGGCTTTTAAATCACCCGTCTGGTCTCGAACAACTATACCTGAGGCCGATCTAGTATTTCTTCTGTCAAAGGTTACGTCAAACTGAACTGTAATACCCTCCGTCGCCTCTATTTGACCATTGACTCTTTCGATAGTAAATGTGAGTTTTTTCTCTCGGATCCCATTCAGTTCTGCTATGTAACTATTAAATTTCTAGGCTATATCCCTAACTGAGATGATCTTCCTTTCATGGACGAATTGGTTTTGGGAGCTCCATATGCACCATAACTCACAAAAAAAGGACCGACACTGTTCCTTTGTACTCCTTTCAAAAACCCAGGTTAGCCATTCCTAGAAACTTTGATTCCTATGAACTATAGCCCAAGAGAGGTTGATGTGTTGCCATATTTCACTGGTTGTAGGACATAGTCTAAAGATATAGCTACTATCTTCTTCTTCTTCGAGTCTGCACCGAGGACAACGGACGTTGTCTGTCACTTTCTTGTATCTTAGATTTACTAATAAAGGGATGTAGTTCCAGGAAATTCGCCATACTATTATTTTAATTCTTGCTGGTAGCTGTAAATCCCATAGTTTTCTATAGAAGTTTTTTTTTTGTTTTGGGCTATATTAAATAACTATTATGATTCAAGTTAGAATATTGTAATAGTTTATAGGCGCTTCTTATTGAGAACTCCCCTGAGGGTTCTTCTTTCCACACCTGGAAGTCTGCATGTTCTGTCTCTGCTAAAGGGATCTGTAAAATCTTTTGTGCTATGTCCAGTTGAAAGGTATTGCTGATCAGATCTCGTTTCCAAGTTCTATTTGTGCTATTAATTAAATCCGAGACTAATATTACTTCACCGTTTACCTCTCTGCCTGGCCTACCAATTGCTTCACTCCCTAGAATCCAGTAATCAGTCCATACGTTTATCTCGGTCCTTCGTCCAACTCTCCAGCAAAGCCCGTTATGAATAGGCCCCCTTGCTGCCCAGATGTTCTTCTAGGTATATGAAGGTAACAAACCCAACTGTGCGTTTAGAAAGTTTGATTGCGAAAAATATTTGGCTTTGAGAACTCTGGCTAATAATGAATTCGGATTATTAATAAGGCGCCATCCCTGCTTGGCTAATAACGCAACATTAAATTGACAAAAATTTCGAAAACCCATGCCTCCATCTTCTTTCAAGAAACACATGTTTTTCCAAGAACACCAATAAATTCCTTTCTTCCCGCGCCCCTTTTACCACCAAAACTTAGCGACAATACCTTCCATTTCATCACATAATGTTTTTGGTAATAAAAAATAGGCCATTGAGTATGTCGGTATCGCTTGTAAAACGGCTTTGATAAATATCTCCTTTCCACCTTGAGACAATAATCTCATCCTCTAATTGTCGATACGCTGTTTTAGTCTGTCTTTCAAAGCTTGAAAAGATTCTTTTTTCCTTCTACCAACTAAGCTTGGCAGCCCTAAATACCTTTCTAAATCATTTGAACTCCGAATTCCCAATTGGGTGACCACCATCTGTCTATCTTCCTCAATTGTATTTCTACTAAAAAAGACTGTTGATTTATCAAAATTTACGCACTGACCTAAACTAATTTTATACTCCCATAAAATCTGCTTAATTGCACAAACTCCCCTTCTTATTGCTTCTTCAAACAATATGCAATCATCAGCAAATAATAAATGGGACACCCTAGGGCCACTTCTACTAGCTTTGACACCTTTTAGAACTCCTTCTCTAGCTGCTATTCTCATTAGGCCTGACAGACCTTCCCCACATATAAGGAATAAAAACGGGCTTAATGGGTCCCCTTGCCTAAGTCCCCTTGTTGGATAGAAAATTTCTCCTTTATTACCATTAACCACTGCTGAATAAGAAACAGTAGACATACATTTCATAATAGACTCAATCCATTTTTGAGCAAATCCCATTCTACTCATGATTTCCTGAATAAAATTTCATTCTACTCTATTATAAGCCTTACTCATATCTAACTTGACTGCCATATATCCCTTCTTCCCCACTCTATTCTATTTCAACGAGTGTAAAATTTCATAGGCCACTAGTACATTATCTGTTATGAGTCTTTCTGTACAAATGCGCTCTATACTTCATCGATACATTTATCAATAACTCCTCTAAATATGTTTGCTATCGCCATTGCCACTATTTTATAAATAACATTACATAGACTAATTGGCCAAAAATGAGTCAAATTAGAAGGATTGGTAATATTTGGGATAAGCATAATCTGAGTTGAGTTTATTGGACTAACCTCTATCTCTCCATTCAAAAGATGTAGAAAAAGGAAACAACATCATTCCCATGATATCCCAGCATCTTTGATAAAAAAGGGCTGGAAATCCATCTTCCCCTAGTGCCTTTGTGGACTCCATTTTGAACAAAGCCCCCCGAATTTCCTCTCCATTATAAGGCGCTAGAAGCTTTCTGTTATCTTCATCAGAGATACAGTGTTTAATACCCAAAAATAGATGCTCATTAAATATAGTCCTCCCTGCTTTGAATAAATTCTCAAAATACACCCGTGCAATACCCTCCATTTCCCGAACATCTTTCGTTTCCTCTCCACTATCATTCTGCAGCTTGTTAATATGATTTTCCCTCCTCCTTTGTGTTGCATGACTGTGAAAAAAAGCTATGTTCCTATTGCCATATTGCAACTAGTTTAACCGAGCCCTTTGTTCCCAATAATATTCTTCCTTTTCGACCTCGAAGTTTAACTAAATTTTTGTGTCAATCATCTCAGCCAAATTCCTATCATCCCTTTTAGCTTTTACTAATTCTGATAGTTTCGTTGTTAACACCTCCTTTTTTCGATTTCTATTCATTCGTATTTGTCCCACCCATTTTTTCAGTCATTTTCTCAAGAAATCTAACTTTTGCAATAGATCTCCTACTGCCAGTCCCCATAGGTGCTTAACTTCTTCATTAAAAGAATCTTCCAGAGTCCACCATGCTTCAAATTTAAAATTACCCCATTTTCTCTTATCCTCTTCTTTCTGTGTCACAACCAAAAGAGGACAGTGATCTGAAAAAGAATTAATCAGATGTTGAACTTTTGTTTTAGGAAACAAAAGCATCCAACTTGCATTAGCAACCCCCTATTAAGTCGTTCTTGTATATTTGTCTCAGGTAGATTCCCTCTCTCCCAAGTAAACCACCTGCCCGAAAACCCCGCATCATTTAATTGACATTCCTCTAACGTTTTTCGAAACAATTCCATCATTCTTTCATCTTTGGGTAAACCTCCCTTTTTTACGAAACCATACATGATTTCATTAAAGTCTCCGCATACAAACCAAGGGTTATCCTCTTCTTGATTAAGATTTTTCAGAACAGCCCAAGAGTCTTCTCTATCTCGAGCATGTGGGGTGCCATAAAAACCCGTAAATTGCCACTTACCGTTAATTTCTGCATATTTCACAAATACATCAATATGCCTTTTGGAAAAACTTTTGAGAGTAACCTCAATATCATTTCTCCATGCTATACACAATCCTCCTCTAGTTCCTTCCCAATTAACTTTAATACCATTTGCAAAGCCACAACTCCTTCGAACTCTCTCCATCTGTATATTGCAAAGTTTAGTCTCCATAAAGAAGACTATTTGGGGATTAAAGATCTTCAGTGAGTGCCGAAGTCTCCTTATTGTCCGTGATCTCCCCAAACCACGAACATTTCAGCTTAAGATTTTTATTGCGCTCGGTCGACTTGCCTTTTGGCAGCCGCCGATGATATAAGATTGTGTTCCTCCATTCTCTTGTTTCTGGACAGTACCTTACTAATGTCATCATTTTCTGCAAAATCATCAATTTCAACTCTAGATCTTTTCTTCCCCTCCTCACCTATTAATGTTGTGTCCTCCAAATCATGGTCCATAGAATTATGAATTTGATCTGACAATACATCTGTCATCCTTTGATTAGAACTTGATGGTCCCCCTTCTAAGTTGAAACCAAGAACTGGGTCCACTAATTTTACGCATCTTCTTTTATTTTCCACCCTCCAATGCCCACTCCCTCTTCCTCTATTACTTTCCCCAACTCCTCCCACTTTCCCCTCCCCATCCTCTCTTAGCCATATACTGTTTATTGCTAACGCTCTTCGAGTCTGAGCTCGTAAAGACAAATCCCATCCCATTTTAGCTACTTCCACTCCAAGTGTCATCTTTGCTTCCCAAAATGAGTCACTATGGCCCAATCTTCCACAGAAAAAACAAAATAACGATAATCGCTCATATTTGAAATTGACATATGACCTTCGCCCATAATACAAACAATTCTTAGTCCATCATGTGGATGATTCATGGTCCAATTGCGGTTTTTAATAGTTAATAATCCATCTAATTTTTTATTTTATCCCGAATCAATATATTAACTAACTATCAATTCAACCAACTAATCCAATCCAATTTTTAAAACCTTCAACATAACAAATATATGTAATTACACTTAATTTTAATTATCGCATGACTTCCCAAACCTACACTAACTAAAAGAATGAAGGCACGAATTCATGCGACATGATTACAGTAGTTTTTTATTACAAAAGCATAAGTAATTAAACACAATAAATAATAAATTGTGAAATATCAAACATAACATTTATTAGTTTATGAGACACTTACTAAAAATATATGTAATGAACTCTATGTGATGGCCTGATGGTCAAGGATGTTCACTGCCTCAGGTGTAACCTGAGTTTGAGTCGCGTTTGTTGTTCAGGCTTTACCTTGTTATTGTAATTCACCAAATAAATAAATAAATTAAAAAAATAAATATGAATTTGAATGAAAAAGTAAAGTTGAGATATTAAAAGATAAATGTATTTTAAACTCAAATCTTATTATGTGTAAATATCTTTTTAAAATTTTATATAATTCTCAAAATTATATCTATTATTTTGTAAAATTTAATTTTTTTTAGTAACTTTATAATTAAGTTACGATTCGATTGTTGAATAACACTAAATCAATTAAAATTTTAAATATAGTGTAAATATATATAAACATCATTTCTTTTTGGTAGAAAGAAAAGGGCACAGCTCATTGTCAAGAAACATAAACTAAAAGAAATTATGCACGAAAGCCTGTAACCAGATCACCACAAAGAGAAGTCAAACAGCTAGGAGGTGGCGCAGCAAACGTTTGCCAATCATGCCAACCGATGGCCGTGAGTTTTGCCATGGAATCTGCTACCATGTTCGCTTCACGGAGAATGTGACGAATGGAACCATTTTATGCAATTTTATATTTTCAAATTTACATATAAATTTTGGTTTAATGTGTAAAATATATATTTGATATTTTGATTCGATTTAATTTTGATAAATAACTAATATAATTATCAACATAAGATTATTTTATGTTTATATATTACATATATAAATAATTGTAGTTATCTAATATAATTCTTTTTGATGTATTTATTTCTTTAAATGTATACAATTAAATCAAAATAAAAATTTTGTGGATACATTTAAATAAAAATCAAAGTTTAATGTGTATAATTACGTAAAATCAAATGTCTTCCTTTTATATAATTTTGGATTCTTTACCTAAATAATATAAAAATAATAATTACTGAAATGAGATAACAGGGGCATTATTTACGAAACAAGACAAATTGCACAGTAAAAAATGATGTTGCCTGATCAATTGGCGCCACCAACCTCACCTGCCACCAATGATTGCTCTGATGATTTGTCTTGGAAATTTCTTTTTCTTTGGTGTCTTTTGAGAAATCGACGGCATTGGTATTGTATTGGCCTCGTATTTTTATATTATATCACGTAAAAAAAATTTTAATGGTGCCACCTGATACGGAATTAATATATAAATTTTTTACGGCCAAACCTGTGACTAACTGGTCTCGTCGGTAACAGACCGATGGCGCCTGATAACACGACAGCACCGGCCTGATGGCCTGTGACCAAAGTGACAAGTTAGTAACAAATTCAATGATAAACTAGGGTTTCAACTTAAAAAAAAATTATAATAAAATAAACATTTCATTATTATAAAGGGGGTGGGTTTGGTCCCCCAATCCCCACACAAACATACATTCTGATAAAAAAAAAAAAAAAAAACCTAAGGTTTCTCCCTCCCCAGCCGAAAAAGAAAAAGGAAGGAAGGTCCCCGAAAAAAAAAGGTATTTTAAAATTTTTTGTAATATTATAAGTATTAATATTTTTGATTTGTAATATTAAAATTTTTTGTAATAATCCTTATTAATAGTTTAGATTTGTGTTAAAAGTTTATTAATTGATAAGATTAGTATTAAGGTATGTTAATTTTGAAAATTATTAGAATTGTGTTAGTTTAGATATTTGTACTATTATATGTTTGTTTGAATTATTAGAATTGTGTATGTTTATTGGTGTTTTTAATATAATAAAACATCTATTATACTTATGGTAGTGTTTTACCTTTCTCAAATTGGGTTGAGCTTGGACAAAAAAGTAAGCCCATTTTTCAAGCTGAACTGGGCCCCGGCATGAAAAATTGATCTATATATTTTGCATGGACCCGACTTGACCCATGAACAATTTTACTTAAAAGTATGTTTTATCGGAAATGTCTAAAAGTGTTAGTGTTTTGACCAATAGTACTCTTTCTTTCTATTGTCTCTCACTGATATAATTTGAGGGTAAACTACATTGGTAATAACCTATCTAATGGTAATTTTTTTTAGTCACTCAACTATTCAATTTTTCATTTTTTGTCACTAGCCCTTAAATCATTAACAGAAAAATAACTTGCCAGCTTTTAAAATTAGCACAATAGTAATTTTAACCTTCAACATTTATACATTATATCAGTTTTGTCTAGATCCCCAAAAAATTAACCTTCAACATTTACACATTGTGTAATTTTGTCTTTTTTTTTGTACTCTTTTATTTGTAACATTGAGGGTTAATTTTAAAAGAATGAGAAAAGATAAAAATTATTATCTTGGATTTTTGGGTGTTTTCATTTTTTTGTATATTACTGATCAAATTTAGTTGGTAAATTTGATTTTTGTAGCTTTTTAGGTGAAATGTAAATATTGAGTGTTAAATTTTTTAGAATCAATACTAAATAGATGCGATGCATAAATGTTGAGGGTTAAAGTTGCTATTATGCCAGTTTTAAAAGTTGTGATGTCATTTTCCGTTTTGTCATTTAACACCAGTAACCAAAAAATAAAAAATAAAATAATTAAATTACCATTTTGTAATATTCATAATTAAGTGATTACAAGTATAACTTATTTATAATTTTATCATTGCACGATAAATAAACTTTCTTAAAATTTCTTTTCAATGATAAAAGTGTCCTGATTTATTTAGATTGGTCCCAATTTCCATCAAATATTTTAGTCTAACTTTTGTAATAATATTAAGATGAGATAACGTAGGATTCAAAGATTGTATTACATCATTATTTGATTTCTGTCTAAAATATATTAAAGTACAAAAAAATATAAAATCTAAATAAAATTTTAAATATATATAATTTGATAAAAACCTGCATTAATTATCAAAATTGCCTTTAATGTTGTGTTATAAGATAGGGATTAGTGTTTTTTGACGGAGAAATTTTGACAATGAATTTAGTTTTGTTGTTTTATTTGATTTTGAAAAACAAAAACGTTATTCAAATAGTGGCCGCTCACTAAGGTGGAAAGAATTTGGCGGGGGTTTAGCCATAGTTTGTCGGTATATCATCGAAGATTTGTTGCATGCTATTCGGGACTATCCTTCAACAAGAGAAATTTGGAACCTTTAAATTTATACTGACTGACTGGTTAGTTTTTATTCTGGTAATTTATAGGATTGGATCATTTAAAACTTATATAATGAATATCATCTTGGCTTTAAGGAGGTTGATTGGTAATGCTTATTTGGGATCCTCATCTCCTGCATATGGAAAAATCGTAATTTATTTATTTTTTAGGGTACGTCTTAGAACAATAATGACACTATTAAGGTCTCATATAGTTGAGTCAAACACTTTATAATGTCCGGTAGGAATCATACAAGTTCGTTTTGGAGTCCTTGTGTAACGACGCCAAATTCTCAAGTCAATGTTAGAATTTTGACCTGGGTTGGCGATGGATAAATTTATTTTAGGATTGGGCTTTGTTGGAATTAATTTGGGTGAATTTTGGACCTTTTTATAAGAAATTAAGGATGTTGGGAAGCTTATGTGAAATAGAGGGAAGGTGGATAGCTAATATGGTAATTTTACCATTTTTGAATAAAAGTCTTTTTACAATTAATGGGAAAAGATAGTTTGGTCGATTGAAGTATTGGATAAAGTGGATTTGTCCTTATTTTTTCCTATATTATAATGACCCTATTGTTTTTTTTTCTTTTTACATTTTTTCATTTTTTTCTTCTTCTTTTCTCCATCTATTTTTCCTTATCAAGTCATGTAGAGAGAGAGAGAGACTTGAGTGAGTTCTAACTATTTTTTTCATCCTCCAAATCTCAAAGAAGGTAAGGATCTTAATCTAGTTTTTTTTTAAGTTCTGTGAAAATAAAATAAAATAAAATAAAATAAAGAACACACAAAATTTTACGTGGAAACCCTTTTGGGAAAAAGCCACGAGCAGAGGAAAAGAAAATTCACTATGTCGAATTCGAATTAATACAAGAGGAGTAGACTATGTCTATTTATAGGCTTATAAAACCATATTCTAGTAAGACTGAAACACCTTATTCTAATCAATACCAAATAGATGGAATTTAATAAGGTTTAAAA
Organism: Gossypium longicalyx; assembly: GCA_025698465.1. Lineage (NCBI taxonomy): Eukaryota > Viridiplantae > Streptophyta > Magnoliopsida > Malvales > Malvaceae > Gossypium > Gossypium longicalyx. The sequence goes on from CM046997.1 coordinate 92,924,364, forward strand.
AACCTTATTCTAAAAATAAAATAAAAGAAGTGTAATTCTATATAGATTCTTCTTTTATTTTATTTTACCACTGTATTTTATTTAAATAAGGATCCGGGTCACTTAATTCTAACAATCTCCACCTTGACACGAATTCTCAAAGAACAAGTTCTTCTTCGCGAACTCTCAACGAACAAGTTCTCCACCTCTTCCATAAAACCCCTTAAGGGTTTAACTTTAACAATGAACACCAACCAAGTTTAAGCAATGTTCAAACTCGGTTATAGGAAGTGACTTAGTCATCATATCTGCAGGATTTTCATGAGTACTAATTTTGCTCACAATGATATCACCACGAGCAATAATATCACGAACAAAATGATATCGAACATCAATGTGTTTTGTTCTCTCATGAAACATTTGATCTTTTGTAAGAAAGATGGCACTGATGTTATTACAAAATCTTTGTGGCTGATTTGAAGGTCTTCATTGAGTTCACTAAAGAGCCCTTCAACCAAATAGCTTCTTTACAAGCCTCGTAATCGCCATGTACTCAGCCGATGGTAGACAAAGCGATCGTAGTTTGCAAAGTGGCTTTCCAACTAATTGCACAACCTCCGATTGTAAAGACATAACCTGTGAGAGATCTTCTTCTATCAAGGTCTCCAGCAAAATCAGCATCAACATACCCAATGACTCCATCTCTAGTTCTTCCAAACTGTAAGCACTCATCAGTAGTACCTCGTAAGTATCTTAAAATCCACTGAACTATTTTCCAGTGTTCTTTACAGGGATTCGCCATGTATCTGCTAACTGCACTAACTGCATATGATAAATCTAGACGTGAACAAACCATAGCATACATGAGAGATCCCACTGCACTAGAGTATGGAACATGTGATATGTATTCAATCTCATTATCTGTTTGTGGAGACAAAATCGATGAAAGTCTGAAATGGGCTGCTAAAGGAGTGCTAACAGGCTTAGCACTCTGCATATTGAACCTGCAAAGAACTTTCTCAATGTACCCCTTCTGACTTAGGTACAATTTATTTGCTTTTCTATCTCTGAGAATCTCCATTTCAAGTATCTTCTTTGCTGGTCCTAAATCTTTCATCTCAAATTCTTTACTTAGTTGGGCTTTGACCTTTCTTATCTCTCTTTTACCTTTTGCTGCTATCAATATGTCATCAACATAAAAAAGTAGATACACAAAAGAACCATCACCGTTTTTCTTAAAGTAAACACAGCTATCAAAACTACTTCTTTTGAAATCATGAGAAGTCATAAAGGAATCAAACCTCTTGTACCACTGTCTTGGTAACTGTTTTAAACCGTAAAGGGACTTTTTCAGTAAGCAAACATAGTCCTCTTTTTCTAAGACTGTAAAACCATCTGGTTGTTGCATGTAAATGTCCTCCTCAAGTTCTCCAAGCAAAAATGCAGTTTTTACATCTAATTGCTCAAGCTTCAAATCATGCATGGCCACAATACCAAGCAAAGCTCAAATCGAACTATGCTTAACAACTGGGGAGAACACATCTGTGAAGTCCACTCCTGGAATTTGACTGTAACCCTTTGCAACAAGCCTTACTTTATATCTGGGTTTTTCAACTCCTGGAGTCTCTTCTTTCTTTTTAAACACCCATTTACAACGAACAACCTTTTTACCTTTAGGAAGTTTTACAAGATCCCATGTTCTATTTTTGTGGAGTGATTCCATCTCCTCTTGCATAGCAAACATCCACTTTTCTGAGTCTTCACAGCTAACCGTCTCAGAATAATTAGATGGCTATTGATTCACATCTATATCTTCAACCACATTTAAAGCATAAGTAACTAGATCAGCCTCGGCATTCTTCTTTGGAGGTTTAATTTCTCTTTTAGTTCTGTTTTTGGTGACAGAGTATTATGGTGAAGAAGCAACTCTATTCTCAATTTTTGCACTGGCTTGAGGAGTCGAGTCTGTATTAATCTGATGCTCCACCTGCTTTTGATTTTTTTTATTGGAAGAGTCTTTAAGAGATAAGTTAGGTAGCATAGCAGTTTCATCAAAAACAACATCTCTGCTAATCACAACTTTTCTATTTTCAGGACACCATAACTTATACCCTTTTACACCAGCTTTATAACCAAGAAAAACAAATTTAATGGATCTCGGTTCCAATTTTCCATTATCAACATGAGCATACGCAGGACACCCAAAGATCTTTAAATTAGAATATTTAGCAGGATTACCAGACCATACCTCTTGTAGAGTCTTTTTTTCAATGGCAACGGATGGAGATCGATTGATCAAAAAACATGCAGTAGAGGCTGCTTCTGCCCAAAACGACTTTGGTAAGTTGGTATTTGACAACATACATCGAACTTTTTCCATGATTGTTCTGTTCATTCGTTCTGCAACACCGTTTTACTGTGGAGTATGACGAACTGTCAAGTGTCTCACGATCCCTTCTGACTTGCACAATTTATTAAACTCATTAGAACAGAATTCTAAGCCATTGTCTGTACGGAGGTATTTTATTTATTTTCCCGTCTATTTTTCAATCATAATTTTCCAAGACTTAAATGCGAAAAACACATTGCTTTTTTTCTTTAGGAAGAATGCCCAAACTTTTTTGGAAAAATCATCAATAAAGGTTAGCATATAATTAGCTCCACCTCTCGAAGGCACTCTGGATGCCCCCCACAGATTAGAATGAATATACTCCAACGTTCCTTTCGTGTTATGGATTTCTCTGGTGAATCAAACTCTCTTTTGCTTCCCAAAAATATAGTGCTCACAGAAATTTAGTTTACAAATTCCTTGCCCATCAAGAAGTCCTCTTTTGCTCAATTCTACCATGCCATTTTCACTCATATGCCCTAGACGCATATGCCAAAGTTTAGTAATATCATCATCTGACAAGGAAGAGGAAGCGACAGCTGCATCACCAGTAATAGTAGAACCCTGCAAAACATATAACTTGGCAGTCTTTCTTTTCCCTTTCATCACAATAAGGGAACCTTTGGCAATCTTTAAAACCCACTTTTAGCTATGTATCTGTACCCTTTTGAATCAAGAGTATTCAACGAAATTAAATTTCTCTTCAATTCTGGAACATGTCACACGTCACTAAGTGTTCTGACAACTCCATCAAACATCTTAACTTTAATTGTTCCAACACCTGTGATTTTACACGAAGCATTACTTCCTATCAAAACAACACCTTCAGACACTGTTTCGTAAGTTGTAAACCAATCCCGATTGGGACTCATGTAGAAGGTGCAGCCTGAATCAAGTATCTATTCTTCACTTACTTTAGGATCATTGACAGAAGCGACTAGAAGTTCACTATCGCTGTAGTCTTCTACAACATCAGCTTCACCGGAATTTTCTGGTTGTTTTCCCTTTTGATTCGTAGCCTCCCTTTTAATCTTGTTCTGTAGCTTATAGCACTCAGATTCAATGTGCCCTTTCTTCTTGCAGAAGTTACAAGTTTTACCTCTGTTTGAAGACTTCGATCTACTCTTACATTTACCGCGAGGATTTCGTTCCTGTGTCCTTCCACGATCATTATCAGCATTCTGATCTTATCTTTCACGAGCAATGAGACTCTCTCCTTGAGAGTCGGGTTTAACCATAAGATGCTTCATCTTATCATACGAGGTCAAAGAATCATAAACCTCATCAACTGTGAGAGAGTCACGACTATATAAAATTGTGTCTCTAAAGGTTGAATAAGACGGGGGCAACGAACAAAGTAGAATCAACCCTAGATCTTCCTTATCATATTGAACCTCCATGGCCTCCAAGTTTGAGAGAATTTCTTTAAAAACATTGTTAAGTGTTAGGTGTCTGAGACGCACCTTCCTACAAACGATGAGCATAAAGACGCTGCTTTATATGCAACTTGCTTGTTAGAGTTTTCGACATACATTTTTGTTCTAGCCTCTTCCATAATGCAGCGACGGTCTTTTCTTTCATCACATCTTGTAAAATTCCATTGGACAAATGCAGATGTAATTGTGTTAACGCCTTTCGATCTTTACGCTTCTTCTCTTCATCTGTTAAAGTCGAATGCATCTTATCTATCCTTAGCAAGGCATCCTCCAGATCCATCTGCGCAAGAATTGCTTGCATCTTAATTTACCACAATGCAAATCTAGTGTTGCGATCCAACAGCGAAATTTCATACTTCAAAGACACCATTACCGTGATCGAGATGAAAAACCCGAAAGCTCTGATACCAATTTATGAAAATAAAATAAAATAAAATAAAATAAAGAACACACAAATTATTACATGAAAACCCTTTCAGGAAAAAACCACGGGTAGAGGAGAAGAAAATTCACTATGTCGAATTCGAATTAATACAAGAGGAGTAGACTATGTCTATTTATAGGCTTATAAAGCCATATTCTAGTCAGACTGAAACACCTTATTCTAATCAATATCAAATAGATGGAATTTAATAAGGTTTAAAAAACCTTATTCCAAAAATAAAATAAAAGAAATGTAATTCTATATGGATTCTTCTTTTATTTTATTTTACCACTGTATTTTATTTAAATAAGGATTCGGGTCACTTAATTCTAACAAGTTCCATGGAAGAAAAAAAAATCTATGTTCATCAAGGATGAAGGTCGAATTTTTTGGGTGTTTGGAAGGGTTTGAGTTTGAGGAAATCTCTACCCATTCTCATATTTTATTTATTTAAAGTATACATTTTTACATCCTATCAACTCTTGTTTTTTTTTTGTGGGAAATCTTGTGTGTTAGATGGTTATTAGTTAAAGAGGGTGGTGAATCTTCTAAAGCTAAGGGTAAAGGCAAAGTGGTGAAAAGCTAGGCAAGAAACTTTGTTGGTGTTCTTCCATCAAGGTGGTACCCTTTAACTCTCCTATCCTTCTTGATAAGTCATAAATATGATGCTTGTGTGATATGCATACATGTTATATGTCTTTGGGTGGAAATCTTGTTTGGATGATTTAAAATGAAGTTAAAAACTTAGTTGTGAAATCTGCCAGAAACAAATTATTACATGAATAGTAAGTTTAAAAATTCTTCATAAATTCTGTAAAAATAATTAAAAAGTGATCTTTACATAGTTGTAACCGTGAGTTAGTCTAGTTTTGTTTAAAACAACCATAGATCGATTTAGATTTTTATTTTAAAAGATATGAATTTTTGAGTGTTGAAAGGTCATAAAAATCTAGCAGTAGAATTTTTATAAAACAGATTTAGCAGTGACTTTAAAAAATCACCAAAAATTTCACAAGATAAAATAGGAAGTGAGCCTTATATCTCTATAACCGTACAAAAGTCTAATTTCGTTTAAAATAAATGGTGCTCGATTTGGAATTATATATTAAGATTTATTAATTTTTGAATTAGAAAAGGTCAGAATGTCAAGGTAGCAGACAATCACATCTCATTAGTTAATATTTTAGCTGGAATGATAAGGAAGTTGAAACGTGTATGAGACTCGAATTTCATGGTTGCATTTTTGTGATTATATGTTTGATGCTTTGTTTGCGCTTAGCCTTCGGGCTCTAACCTAACTAGTAGCCATGAGTGGCGCTCGGGATAACCCTACAAACACTGAGATTATTTGACTAGCGACCATGAGTGGCATGGGACTATCTAGATACCTAATAATTTGAATAGTATGTGCAATCTAACAAGTTTGACAAGTTTGATATACAACCGATTTGGTTATGTAGATTTAATGACTCATGATTTAATTATTCGATACTCATGTCATGTTTCTATGTATACATTTGATTTGCATGCTTATATTTGTGAATTGCTTGAAGTATAGTAGATTTGTTGTGTACCACTGAGCTTGTAAAGCTCAGTCTTCGAATTGTCTTAATGTTCAGATTTGTAGACTTTTGTTTGTGTCCGAGGAACATTATCGATGAGAGACTCCTAGCATCACGTATTCAAAGTACAGTACCTTATCTATTAGTGGGCATTGTATTTCTAAGGCCTTGTATTTTTTTTTTGTAGGTCTGTAACTCATTTTATTATTTTTGTTATTTTGACTATTTTGATATACAATGATATTGGAGCTCTACATATTTTGTATAACTACTTTTATTTCTATTTTCAATATAATTATGTATGGTACTTTCTCTTATATGAAATGTATTTCAATGTTTTAAAATTATTTGAAAATTTTGCTGGGTTACTTCAGTGACCTAATGTAGCACCTTAGTATTCGAGTACTCTATATTCGGGATTAGGGTGTTACACCTTGTTCGTGCTCAAACTTGTCCGGAAATGAAGTTTACTTGAATACTGATGGTTCTGTTAGACATGAGGATGGCTTTGCTACAACAGGGGGAATTGTGAGTGACCGAAGTGGGCAATGGATCTTGGGTTTCAATAGATTCTTGGGGAGTTGCTCAATGTTGGAGGCTGAATTGTGGGGAATCTTGGATGGCTTAGGCATCTTGATTGATCGAGGATACAACAATGTGCAAATTCAAACTGATAGTTTTGAAGTGGCTAATGCCATACAAGAGAGTCCCACAGGTGGATCCAATTTGGCTTTGATTAAGAGAATTCTTCAGTTGCTTTCACAGATTCAACATTGGAGCATGTGCCATATCCCTAGAGAAGAGAACCAGGAAACTAACAAACTGGCCAAATTGGCTCACATGGATAGTCAAGGGTTGCAAGTTTTTGAAACCTCCCTGCTAAGGGGTTTGAATTAAGTAATGTAGTCTGTTTTTTTTTTTATTTTCTTCTTTATCACTAAAAAAAAAGGAAAGAAAAAAAAGAAGTTAAAAAAAACTCAAAAAATGGAGGAAAAATGTAAAAAAAAAAAGAGAAAGATCTGGGTGTGATGATGCTAAGAAATTGGGTAAAAGTATTAGGAAAGCCCTTGTATTTAGGTGTATATATATATTATGAAATGTGCAAATTAACTCCTGCGTTAATTTTTATTAGGTAAATGGTGATGTGAAATGTTAATTGAAGGGTTAATATATAATTTGACCTTTGAACTATGGTTAAAATATTCAATTTCATCCTTTTACAACATTTTTAACAATAATTCTAAGAGAATCATAAAAAAATTTAAAATTTCAAAAAACTATTTATTATTTTTTGAAACCATAAAAATATTTTTTAAATTCATTATTATGTAAGAAAAATTCACACACAATTAGAACAACAAGAAACTCAAAAATCTCATTTCTTTAAAATTGCTGCTGACTCCTCCCATTGCATAAATCGGACCAAAAATAATTTTTATAGTTTTAGTTCTCACAAGTAGGTGGAATTGGGATCCATTGGCAGGCTTTAAGCACATCATAGAACATTAGATGCAATGTAATGTTTTATCATGTCATGTTTCATAGTTCAATAAGCTTTTCATGGCTGATTTGGCCAATGCCTAAAGCTTATTCCTTTTCCATAGATTTTTAACTTCATAATAACCTTATTTAACAATTTTTTTTTTGGTAAACTATCAAAATAGTCACTTTTGTTTACCTCAAGTTACATTTTAGTCACTTATGTTTGAAATGTTACGTTTTGTTACTTACGTTATCGCGTTATAATATTTTAGTTATTGAGCCATTAATTGTCGTTAACGGTGTAATGGTAAGCTGACGTGGCACGTCAAATCATCATTTCAAACAAAAATTTTAGGTTAATTTATACAATCAATCCCCATATTTTTTCGTTTTGAGCAATTTAATTTTTTCCTTTTATGTTTTTTTAACTTTCTTTTTTTTTCTTTATTTTCCATTTTCTTCTGCTTCTCCATCTGTTTTCCCCATTCTCCATTTCTTTTAACTTAGTTTCTCTATGCTTTCCATTTGTTAAAATTAGCCTCTATACTTTTATTTTTTTTTGAACAATTTAATTTTTCCTTATGAGGTGTGCTTGTGGGCTAGTTTTATTTTTCCATTCTGATGCCGTTGGGCTGTTAGGCGGCAATGACTTGACGACCTGCCACCGATGTGACCTGTCGGTTACGGGTCCGAGTTAAAATACAAAAAATCTAGCTTTATTTTTTTTTAATCTATTGCTTAAAATATTAATATTATTTTATTTTCATTACTACAAAAGGGGGTTGATTTGGTCCCCAAATTGTAACAGCCCGGTTTTAGCTAAATTAGAACAGTGGTTTCGGAACCACAAATCTGATGTCAGAAAATTATTTTAATATTATTTTTGGTGTTTATAGCATGTGATTATATATGTGTGAAAATTTCGTAAGCTAATTTTATCGTTTAAAAACTCAATTTGAGAAAAAAGACTAAATCGCGTAAAATGCAAAAGTGGCATCCTATATGTTAAATGCACTTAATTGCCACGGCTTGATAAATGAAAGGTCCTTATGTTGTTATGACATAAATAGGCATATATTTGATGATTAAATGGTTTATTAACCAAGGGTAAAATGGTAAACTATGTATTAATGTATAATAAATAAAATAAAAACAATTTTAAGCTTATATTCTCATCTCTTTCACCGAATATAGAGAAAAGAAACAACCATTGAAGAATTTTAGGGTTCAGCCCTTTTATTCTTGATTGAGTATGAAATTTGTTCGGTTTTTGATGATTTCTATGTTTTTGTGATCGTTGCTTTGATTACTAACTTCCCATGCCTTAATTTTTGAGTTTTTTATTTGTGATTTTGTAAAATTCCATTGATGAATGCTTGAGTTTTGTGATAGATGTTGATGAAAAATGAAAGATAAATGATAGATTATCATGTTTTGTAAAGTGATTTTTGATGAAAATGCTTAAATAGGATTAAATTGTGAAATTTGTAAAATGTATGGTTAAATGTGTGAAATGTTGATAAATATAGGCTGCTAGGGACTCAAGTATAAATCGGATAAGCATGGGTTAAATTGAACTGTGTGAATTTTGTGTATTTATGAAATAAAGACTAAATTGTAAAAATGTGGAACTTTAGGGGTAAAAGTGTAAAAATGCTTAAATAAGTGTTTGTGGACTGAATTGAATGAATTGATGAATAAATAAGTTGATTTTGAATTCAGATCTAGATCGAGAAAAAATGAAATTTATCGAATAATCGACTCAAATCGCCGTTTTAGCATCCGAGGTAAGTTTATACCTGATAAACATTATTACAATTATGGTTTTAATGCTTTGATATTGCATAAATTGTATATACGAGATTATGGTCATATTCGACGACAAATCGGCTATGTTTAACACTTAGTGTGTGATTTAAGATAGCTTCGGCTGTATACGGCACTTAGTGTGCAAAACATTGAATATGACACTTAGTTGCGAAACATTGAATATGGCACTTAGTGTGCGAGACATCGAGCATTGAACTTAGTGTGCAAAACATTGAATATGGCACTTAGTGTGCGAGACATCGAGCATGGCACTTAGTGTGCGAAACATTGAATATGGCACTTAGTGTGCGAGACATTGGGTATGGCACTTAGTGTGCAAAATATTGAGTATTAAACGACATATTGTGTATGTATGAACTAGTTATGGATTAATACATGTATGTATATATATATATATATTATGAGTTTTAAACCGAAGAAGTCATGAAGTTTACATATAGCTTATGAACATGAAGGTGAAAGGTTTGTTATTAATCAAGAGTTACATGTTATTATGCTTAAATTGTTGAATGATATATTTTTGATTAGATAAGTTTATATCATACGAACTTACTAAGCTTTATAGCTTACCTTGTTTGTTTCTTTCGTGTTTTATAGTGAATTCAAAGCTAGCTCGGATTTCGGGATCGTCAGAGACTACGTCACACTATCCAACCAACTACTTGGTACTTTTGAGTTGTATATATATATGTTATATGACATATATAGGCTAGTTATAGTACTTTGGTTATCAATATAGCCATGAGATTTGGCTTATAAATGTATATGTTTTGTTTTGTATTTATAGCCATAAGTGATGGCTTATTTTGGTATATTTTGGTATAAATGTGATTAAGGTTTCATAGTTGTTCAAATGGTTATATTTTGAGTTTGATAAATGAGTTATGTTGTATTATTGAAGTTGATAATTTGAGAAGTTTATGCTTGTGATTGGATGCTTGATGATATAAGTATTTGAATAAGTATTTGACATTGATTTGAGTATTAAATATGGTTGAATTGAATATGGTATGATTATGTATTGGTTGATGACTTTTGACTACATATTTGTGTCTTAAAATGATATCATATGAGCTTGTTTAGGTATGTGCAAAAAGGGTGGCAAATTGGCTTTGCAAATGGCCTATTTTTGTCTACACGGGCAGAGACACGGGCGTGTGTCTCGGCCATGTGCGACACACGGTTGTGATATACGGCCCTGTGTCCCCTAGTGTTGAAATTGAATCCAAGTTTGTATGCTTCACACGGTCTCACACACGAGCGTGTGGTTGGCCGTGTGATATAAGTCAGTATACACCCTAAATGGCACACAGCCTAGCACATGAGCGTGTGTGGCAATTTCATAGGGCACACGGGCGTGTGGTTGGCCGTGTGACCCAAGTCAGTATACTCTCCAATTTTCACACGGCTTGACACACGGGCGTGGGCATGTATGCCCTGTTTCCACACTGCCTGTGACACTGGCGTGTCTGGTGGCCGTGTGAGGCACACAGCCTGTTCACATGGGCGTGTGACCCTTGAATGCATGAGAATTTTATAAGTTTCTCAAAGTTTGTAAATGTTATCGGTTTAGTCCCGAACCTCTTTTAAGCATGTTTTAAGGTCCCGTAGATCCTTATAAGGCACAATGTGAGTGTGTACAATGGATTTTGATTATGAATGCATAAATGTATGTATTATTAATGTGAATGATACGTATTGTTTAGTAATGCCTCATAACACTATTCTGGCGATGAATATAGGTTAGGGGAGTTACATTTTATTGGTATCAGAGCTACGGTTTAGTTGATTCTAGGACAAACGTAGTGTGTGTGTGATAGTCTAGCTATACATGCTATATATAAACTGTGATAGTGTGATGACTCCTTACATTTTAAAATATGCTTTTATGTAGAAAATGGATCCCAATTGAGCGATAGTTGATGAGGTTGAAAGTAATGCGCTTGCTCCCGCGTAAGGGATAGCACCGTCTGATTCTAGACCCGTTACGAGCAATTAGGGAGGAGAGGCTAACGAAGCCTTCTTCCAAATAATGAATGAGTGGTTCACTTAGTATATTTGTACGAACCTGGCTACTCAACAACTTTCACCCCTCCTAATCCTCAACCCATACCTATAGCTCCTGAGGGAGTCGAGCTATTAAGATTGAATAAGCCTCCTGTTGACAAGATTTGAAAACACGGGGTTGAAGAGTTCAAAGCTAACATTGATGATGACCCTCTGAGAGTAGAGTTTTGGCTTGAAAATACAATCCGAGTGTTTGATAAACTTTCTTGCACGCCAGCTGAATGTTTAATGTGTGTTATATCCCTTTTGAGAGATACCGCATATCAATGGTGGAATATGTTAGTCTCGGTAGTACCGCGAGAGAGAGTTACCTGGGAATTCTTTCATACTAAATTCTGAAAGAAATAAACAAGTCAATGATTTCTAGATCCAAAGCATAAAGAGTTTTAGAATTGAAACAAGGCCGCATGACTATAACCGAGTACGAGAGGGAATTTGTACGGTTGAGTAAGTACGCTTGTGAGTATGTATCTACTGAAGAAATTATATGTAAATGGTTTGTTGATGGGTTGAATGAAGATATTAAACTTCTGGCTGGAATTTTAGATTTAAAAGAATTTGTTGTGCTAGTTGAACGGGCTTGCAAAGCCGAAGACTTTAGTCGAGAAAAGAAGAAAGTTGAGTCAAAAGCTATAGATACAAGAAATAGGTTAATGAGTAAACCTTATCAATCCTCGTCGAAGAAATCCAGAGATTATTTTAGCCGATTAGCAGCTTCAATGGGATATGCTAATAGAGATCGTGGAAAGTAATTTACCTACATCAGTATCAAGTGTTGGCAATGTGAAAGATGTTAAACCCGAGTGTTAATATTGTGGAAGACGGCATTTTGGAGAGTGCTGGATGAAAGCTAATAATAGAGCTTGTTAAAGTTGTGGTTCACGAGATCATTTTATTAGAGATTGTCCTGAACTAAATGAAAAAGATAAATCTCAGAATGTAAGATCGAGCAACATAACTACTCAAAGGAGGCTACCAAGAAATACGGGAAATGTAAGTGGCAATCGTGGTGCAACGAGAGATTCTATAGTGAGATTTGAGGTCAGATCACTTGCTAGAGCCTACGCTATTTGTGCTCGCAAAGAAGCGTTATCTCTAGATGTTATCACCGATAATTTCACTCTCTATGATACTAATGTGATTGCATTGATAGATCCAGTATCGACTCATTCTTATATATGTATGAATTTAGTATCTAGTAAGACTTTGCCTATAGAGTCTACTAAATTTGTGATTAGAGTATCGAACCCCTTAGGCAAGTGTGTCTTAGTTGATAAAGTGTGCAAAAACTGTCCCTTAATGATTCAGTATTTCTGTTTTTCGGCTGATATGATGTTATTGCCATTTGATGAATTTGATATAATTCTGGGTATAGATTGACTAACGCTACATGATGCTATAGTAAACTGTAAATGAAAGAAGATTGATCTAAGATTTCAGAATAATGAGATTATCCGGATTGAGTCAGATGATTTGAATGGTTTACCAATAGTGATTTATTCAATGTTAGCTTAGAAATATGTGGGAAAGGGTTGTGAAACTTATTTTGCTTATGTGTTTGATACAAAAGTGACTAAAAAGAAGATCGAATTAGTGCCAGTTGTATGTGAGTATCCGGATGTGTTTCCTGAGGAGTTACCGGGTTTACCACCATTTGAGAGGTTGAGTTTGGTATTGAGTTAGTGCCAGGAACTACGCCAATATCGATAGCTTCGTACAGAATGGCTCCAAAAGAGTTAAAAGAATTGAAAGCTCAGTTGCAAGAGTTAACAGATAAATGTTTTGCTAGATCGAGTTTCTCACCCTGGGGTGCTCCTATATTTTTTGTGAAAAAGAAAGATGACACAATGAGAATATGTATAGACTACCGTCATCTTAACAAAGTGACGATCAATAATAAGTATCCTCTACCCAGAATAGATGATTTGTTTGATCAATTAAAAGGGGATACAATATTTTCAAAGATAGATTTGAGATCGGGCTTGTAACAGCCCGGTTTAGACCTTAGTCGGAATAGTGGTTTCGGCAGAAAAAAATATTTTAATATTATTTTCTGTGTTTACAGTATGTGTTTAAGCATGTGTGAAAGTTTCGTATGAAAATTTTATCATTTGTATGTTTAATTTGATAAAATAACTTAATCGCGTAAAATGTAAAAGTGACTAGCTATTTGTTAAAAGTACTTAAGTGCTATGTCTTAATAAAGGAAAGGTCCTTATGTTGTAAATGTACCATCAAATTCATAAAATGACATAAATGGGCATGAGTTAGTGGATTTTAAATGAAATTAAAAAGGTTATATTAGTAATTTGATAATTAAATGTTGAATTAATAAAATAAATGCATAAAATTTATCCATTATCATCCATCTTTGCCAAAAATTTGAAATAAAAAGAAAATAAAAGATCAAGCTAGTGTTCGGCACTTGTGATTGGTGATTATGGTATGTTTTGAGCTTGGTTTTTGATGATTTTTACGTTTTTGAGATCGTTGCTTAGTAATCTATCAAGCCTATGCCCTATTTTTGAATTGGTTAATGATTTTAAAAGATTCCATTTATGAATTCATGTGTTTTATGATGTTTAATGATGAATTATGAAAGCTTAGTGCTTGATATACATGTTTTGTAAAGTGATTTTTAGTAAAAATGTATATTAGGGATTTAATTTAGAAAAGTGTAAATTGAGGGGTTGAATTGTAAAATAAATGAAAGCTTTGGGCTCCTAGAGGTCATTATGATATTCAGTTATGCATGGGTTCATTGAAATTATGTGTATTTTGTGTTTTTGTGAAATAGGGACTAAAGTTTTAAAATGTGAAAATATGAGGGCTAATTTGTAAAATGCCCTAACTATGTGTTTATGGATTAAATTGAATGTGTTGGTGATTAAATGAGTTAATTTTAAATACATATAGATCAAGAAAGGAGAAATTCGGATCTAGATCGAGGCAAAAACAAAGTGCTCGATTGATCGACTAATATCGTCGTTTTTACGTCCGAGGTAAGTTCGTGTATAATACATATTGTTCGTATAATGTTTGTATGTGATGAAATAAATAGAAATGAGATCTAGAAGTTGGAGTATGTGAAATGTAAATCGAATTTGAGGCACTGAGTGTGCGAGAGATGAAATAGCTACGACTATTAAAAATGGCACTGAGTATGCGAGAATATAACAGCAATGGCTGAATAAATGGCACTATGTGTGCGATACTGATATAAGTTTGGTTTAATGAAATAACACTAAGTGTGTGATATTACTATAGCTTCGGCTAATTAATTGGCACTAAGTGTGCGAGTTCATCGAATGTTCAAGTATGATTGAATGAAGTAGTGCATCGAGCATCGAAGTGATAAATGTAATAGATAAGAATGTAATGATACAGGTATGTACCGAACCTATGTGGTTGATGGTATTGGGTAGATGAAAGGTTATGTAAATGAATGATGAGATGAGTTACATTAAGTGTTAGTTAATTGATAGAATTTTATTTTAATTGTTGAGTTGAATGTGTTATATCATGAACTTACTAAGCTTTAAAGCTTACTCGGTGAAATGTTCTCTATTTTATAGTGTTATAAAACTAGCTCGGATCCAGGGATCGTCAGTGACTCACTCACACTATCGGATATCTATTTTGGTACTATTTTGATAGTTGTATATATGGTATATGGCATGTATAGGCTAGTGCCATTTTGGTATGTTTTGTGTTGTGATTAGCCATGAGACTTGGCTTGTAAATAATGGTATGTATGGCTTCTTAAGTTGATTTAATTGGTATGTTTGATAAGTAGAAATGTGATGTTTATAATGTTAATGTGATAGTAAATTGGCAAGTTTTGTGGTATGAGATAGGTGATAAGATGATGAAATTATACTTTTGAAACTTGTGTGAGTTTTAATGATTTTGGTATATTTAGGTTGTGGAATTGAGTAGTGAAATTGATGGTATTTGGATGTTATGCAATATGTATGAATTGGTTGATTTGGTTGCCTATGAATGTATGTAAATGATGCTAAAATGTTGTGGTTTTGGAATGTTTGAGTTAGGTGAAAATTGTGGCTTAAACTAAACCCTAATTTCACCTCACAAGGTTGAGCACACGGGCGTGAGTCTCGACCGTGTGTCTGTTGTAATTTAGCTATTCAAGTCAGTCTCGAGCATGGCCTAGACACACAGGCGTGTCTGGTGGCCATGCAAGGCACACAGCCTTGGTACATGGGAGTGTGTGGCCATTTTGAAGGGTACACGAGCTAGACACACGGACGTGTCTTGTGATCGTGTGGTTAAGTCAGTATGTATGCCCTGTTTTGCCACTATTTACACACACGGGCGTGTCTAAAGCCGTGGAGGCACACGGCCTGTTCACACGGGCGTGTGACCAGTGAAACTTTGAAAATTTTGTTAAGTTTCTGAGAAAAATTGTATATGCTCGGTTTAGTACCAACCTCTTTCTAAATCATGTTTAAGGTCTCGTAGACTTATGTACAGGGCTTTGTAATGATGTGTGACGATAATGCTATGGTGATTTTGAAATGAATGCAAGATGTTTAGATTTGTCCGGTAACGCCTTTAACTCTAGTCCAACGATGGATAAGGGTTAGGGGTGTTGTAGGACTATTACCAGTTACGAGTTAAAGGTTTTGATGTGCCAAAGACCGCATTTAGAACGAGGTATAGTTATTATGAATTCTTAGTTATGACTTTTGGACTAACAAATGCACATGCTGTCTTTATGGACTTAATGAACCGGAGTTTCAGACCCTATTTAGATCGATTTGTAGTTGTGTTCATTGATGACATCTTAATTTACTCACGTGATGAATCCAAGCATGCTGAGCATTTGAGGATTGTACTATAAACACTGTGATATAAGCAGTTGTATGCAAAATTCAGCAAATGTGAACTCTAGTTGCGCGAGGTTGGTTTTCTGGGGCATATTATTTCAGCTGCGGGTATCCAAGTTGACTCGAGTAAGATATCTACAATTATAGATTAGAAGCCTCCGAGAAATGTTTCTGAGGTCCGCAGTTTTCTGGGACTCACCGGCTATTATAGATGATTTGTGAAAGGCTTTTCGATGATTGCGACTCCGATGACGAAATTGCTTCAAAAAGATGTTAAGTTCGAGTGGTCGGATAAATGCCAAAAAAGTTTTGAGCAGTTAAAAGCTTTATTGACTGAAGATCTAGTATTAGTTCAGCCTGAATCGAGTAAAGAGTTTGTAGTGTTCAGTGATGCATCATTGAATAGTCTGGGTTGTATTCTGATGCAAGAAGACAAAGTTATAGCTTATGCTTCGAGACAGTTGAAGCCGCATGAAAAGAATTACCCAACACATGATTTAGAGTTAGCAACCATTGTGTTTGCGTTGAAAATTTGGCGCCATTATCTGTTTGGTGAGAAATGCCATATTTATTCAAATCACAAGAGTTTGAAATATCTGATGACTTAGAAAGATTTAAATTTACGACAGCGGAGATGGCTAGAATTGCTAAAAGACTACGAACTATTGATTGACTACCATTCGGGAAAAGAAAATGTTGTTGCTGATGCATTAAGCTAGAAATCTTTGTTTACTCTTTATGCAATGAATACACAGTTGGCTCTATCTGACGACGGCTCATTGTAGCTGAGTTGAAAGCAAGACCATTGTTTATATAGAAAATTTGTGAGGCTTAGAAAGTCAATAATGAAATGCTAGCGAAACAAACTCAACGTGATTCGAACCCTGGTTCAGAGTTTCAAGTTGATTCTGATGATTGTTTAAGATTCAGAGGCCAAATGTGTGTTCCTAGAAATTCAAAGTTGATCCAGATGATTTTGAATAAATCACATAGTAGTCATTTATCTGTTCATCCTGGAAGCATGAAAATGTATAATGATTTGAAACACCTTTATTGGTGGCACAGCATGAAACGTGATATTTTAGAATTTGTTTCGAAATGTTTGATTTGTCAGCAAGTCAAAGCTGAGCATCAAGTACCCTCAGGTTTATTATAGCCTATCATGATTCCCGAGTGGAAATGGGATAGAGTGACTATGGATTTTGTTTCAGGTTTGCCCCTATCTTTGAGTAAGAAAGATGCAATCTGGGTCGTTATTGACAAGTTGACAAAATTGGCTCATTTCATTCCAGTATGAACGAACTATTCGCTTGACAGGCTTGTTGAGTTGTATATTTCAGAGATTGTTCGATTACACGGTGTACCTATTTCTATTGTTTCAGATAGAGATCCGAGGTTCACATCGCAGTTTTGGAAGAAACTGCAAGATACACTAGGTACAAAGTTACATTTCAGTACCGTATTTCACCCACAAACGGATGGTTAATTCGAACGAGTTATACAGATACTCGAGGACATGTTGCGTTGTTGCATTCTTGAGTTTGAAGGTAGTTGGGAGAAATATCTACGGCTGATTGAATTTGCTTTTAATAATAGCTTTCGATCAAGTATAAAGATGGCACCATACGAAGCTCTATATGGTTGTAAATGTCGAACACCGTTGTACTGGACTGAGCTTAGCGAGAATAAGCTTCATGGAATTGATCTGATTAGAAAAACTGAAGAAAAAGTGAAATTAATACGAGATAGTTTGAAAGCAGCCTTAGATCGACAAAAATATTACGCAGATTTGAAACTGAAAGATATTGAGTTTTAAATCGGGGATAAAGTGTTTCTAAAAGTTTCGTCATGAAAAAAGATATTACAGTTCGGTCGAAAAAGGAAATTGAGCCTGAGGTTCATCGGACCGTATGAGACTACTGAGCGAATTGGGCCAGTGGCTTTTCGGCTAGCACTACCTTTTGAGTTACAAAAGATTCATAATGTGTTTCATGTATCAATGCTACGATGATACAGATTTGATCCTTCACATGTCATTTCCTCGAATGAAGTTGAAATTTAGCCAGATTTATCATACAGTGAAGAACCGATTCAAATTTTGGCTCGTGAGATTAAAGAGTTAAGAAATAAAAGAATAGCATTAGTCGACACGGGGTTGAAGAAGCTACATGGGAAGTCGAGGACGCTATGAGAAAGCAATACCCAAACCTATTCACTGGTAAGATTTTCGGGGACGAAAATCCTTAAGGGAGGAGAGTTGTAACAGCCCGGTTTTAGCTAAATCAGAACAGTGGTTTCGGAACCACAAATCTGATGTCAAAAAATTATTTTAATATTATTTTTGGTTTTTATAGCATGTGATTATATATGTGTGAAAATTTCGTGAGCTAATTTTATCGTTTAATAGCTCAATTTGAGAAAAAGAAGTAAATCGCGTAAAATGCAAAAATGGCATCCTATATGTTAAATGTACTTAATTGCCATGGCTTAATAAATGAAAGGTCCTTATGTTGTTATTAGACCATTTTTAGTGGGAACGGACATTAATGGGAATATATTTGATGATTAAATGGTTTATTAACCAAGGGTAAAATGGTAAACTATGTATTAACGCATAATAAATAAAATAAAAATAATTTTAAGTTTATATTCTCATCTCTTTCACCGAATATAGAGAAAAGAAACAGCCATTGAAGCATTTTAGGGTTTGGCCCTTGTTATTCTTGATTGTGGTATGAAATTTGTTCGGTTTTTGATGATTTCTATGTTTTTGTGATCGTTACTTTGAGTACTAGCTAGCCCATGCCCTAATTTTTGAGTTTGTTTGTGATTTTGTTTTGTGATTTTGTAAAATGCCATTTGTGAATGCTTGAGTTTTGTGATAGATGTTGATGAAAAATGAAAGATAAATGATAGATTATCATATTTTGTAAAGTGATTTTTGATGAAAATGCTTAAATAGGATTAAATTGTGAAATTTGTAAAATGTATGGTTAAATGTGTGAAATGTTGATAAATATGGGCCGCTAGGGACTCAAGTATAAATCGGCTAAGCATGGGTTAAATTGAACTATGTGAATTTTGTGTATTTATGAAATAAGGACTAAATTGTAAAAATGTGGAACTTTAAGAGTTAAAGTGTGAAAATGCTTAAATAAGTGTTTGTGGACTGAATTGAATGAATTGATGAATAAATAAGTTAATTTTGAATACATTTAGATCAAGAAAGGAAGAATTCAGATCTAGATCGAGGAAAAACGAAAGTTATCGAATAATCGACTCAAATCGCCGTTTTAGCATCCGAGGTAAGTTTGTACGTGATAAACATTATTATAATTATAAGTTTAATGCTTTGATATTGCATAAATTGTATATACGAGATTATGGTCATATTCGATGACAAATCGACTATGTTTAACACTTAGTGTGCGATTTAAGATAGTTTCGACTATATATGGCACTTAGTGTACGAAACATTGAATATGGCACTTAGTGTGCGAGACATCAAGCATGGCACTTAGTGTGCGAGACATCGAGCATGGCACTTAGTGTGCGAAACATTGAATATGGCACTTAGTGTGCGAGACATTGGGTATGGCACTTAGTGTGCGAAATATCGAGTATTCATCGGCATATTCTGTATGTATAAACTAGTTATGGATTAATACAAGTATGTATATGTATATTATGAGTTTTAAACCGAATAAGTCATGAAGTTTACATATAGCTTATGAACATTAAGGTGAAAGGTTTGTTAGTAATCAAGAGTTACATGTTATTATGCTTAAATTGTTGAATGATATATTTGTGATTAGATAAGTTTATATCATACGAACTTACTAAGCTTTATAGCTTACCTTGTTTGTTTCTTCCGTGTTTTATAGTGAATTCAAAGCTAGCTTGGATTCGGGAATCATCAGAGACTACGTCACACTATCCAACCAACTACTTGGTACTTTTGAGTTGTATATATATGTGGTATATGGCATGTATAGGCTAGTTATGGTACTTTGGTTGTGAATATAGCCATGAGATTTGGCTTATTAATGTATATGTTTTGTTTTGTATTTATAGCCATGAGTGCTGGCTTATTTTGGTATATTTTGGTATAAATGTGATTAAGGTTTCATAGTTGTTCAAATGGTTATATTTTGAGTTTGGCAAATGAGTTATATGGTATTATTGAAGTTGATAATTTGAGAAGTTTATGCTTGTGATTGGATGCTTTATGATATAAGTATTTGAATAAGTATTTGGCATTGATTTGAGTATTAAATATGGTTGAATTGAATATGGTATGATTGTGTATTGGTTGATGACTTTTGGCTGCATATTTGTGTCTTAAAATGATATCATATAAGCTTATTCAGGTATATGCAAAAATAGTGGCAAATTGGCTTTGCAAATGGCTTATTTTTGTCTACACAGGCAGAGACACGGGCGTGTGTCTCAGCCGTGTGCGACACACGGTCATGATATATGGCCATGTGTCCCCTAGCGTTGAAATTGAATCGAAGTCAGTATGCTCCACACGGTCTCACATACAGGCGTGTAGTATAAGTCAGTATACCCCCTAAATGGCACACGGCCTAGCACATGGGCGTGTGTGGGCATTTTATAGGGCACACAGGTTGGACACTCGGGTGTGTGGTTGGCCGTGTAACCCAAGTCAGTATGCCCTCCAGTTTTCACATGGCCTAAAGCATGGGTGTGTTCTCAGCCGTGTGATGCAAGTCAATATATATGCCCTGTTTCCACACGGCTGTGACACGGGCGTGTCTGGTGGCCGTGTGAGGCACACGGTCTGTTCACACGGACGTGTGACCCTTGAATGCATGAGAATTTTCTAAGTTTCCCAAAGTTTGAAAATTTATCGGTTTAGTCTCGAACCTCTTTTAAGCATGTTTTAAGGTCTCGTAAAGCCTAATAAGGGACAATGTGAGTGTGTACAATGGATTTTGAGTATGAATGCATAAATTTATGTATTATGAATGTGAATGATATGTATTGTTCAGTAATGCCTCGTAACCCTATTCTGCCGATGGATACGGATTAGGAGTGTTACGTAAACCCCCTACAGATTCATTCATTAGACGAAAAAAAATACAACCTAGCTACAGGTTTTTTAGTAGTATAATTAGTTATATTTTAGTAGTAATTTATTTATGTTAAAAGTTTATTTAGTATTAAGGTTAGTATCAAGGCATGTTATTTTTGTTAAGTTTATTTAGTATTAAGGTTATTACTAATTATTTTGCATCTTTTTTTTTTTATATTACAAACACTTAGGTGCTCTCTGCCTCCCTCCCTCTCTATCCCTAGAGGTGAAGGTCCCTCTTATAGTATAGTTATTAGTAGTTTAGAATTGTGTTAAAAGTTTATTTATTATTTTTTTGCAATAATATATTAACTTTGAAAGTAATTAGAATTGTGTTAGTTTAGATATTTGTAATATTATATTTTAAAAAAAAAATTAGAATTGTGTATGCCAATTTTGTAGTTTATGTATGTTTATTTTATTAGTACATGTTTATTTTAGTAAAATTGTTAGAATTGTGTATTAAGATAGATTTGTGTTGAAAGTAATATTAAAATTGATTTGATTAATGTATGTTTTTTTTTATAATTTTAATAATAATTTGTATATTTTAAAATATAAAAGTGAACATTATATTTATTTGAGTAATTAAATTTTTTTATTACGTCAATTATTAAAATTTTAATTATTTGTGCATATATCAAAATAAATACTTTAATTACAGCAGACGATGACACAATAAAAACAATCCATTTACCTATAAAAAAAATGGTAGCACATAATTTTCATAATAGTTCCACATAATAGGAATTTGATCCTATAAATTTATTATATAATATATGTGTGTGCGCTTGTACTTTTATAACACCATACAAAGTTAAGGTGGGAAGAAGATTATCCACTGCAAGTGCTTTTTCTTAACTGGTGAAAAAGACTCCAGCAGTTCAAAATCTAATCTCTAGTACAAAATCAAGATCAATCACACATAACTAGAGGTTATTGGGCGTACAAAAGAGGCCTTATCTCCATAGACAAAATTAATTTTAAAGTGTATAATCTCTTTGATATATTCCAACTATTATATCATCAAATACAAATATTTCACAGCAGGTGTAGGACCAAATAATCTTTATTGCTTAATCAAATTATATGGAAAGCAACCTAAAACTCTGACAACTGTAGTAGCTATCATTCCCAAACAACAGTGCTTTTGAATGTTGCAAGCAATTCTTCATCACTTCCAAATTTAGCCATGTTTTCCTCCTTCAGATTAATCCAAGCTTCTATGCCATCACCAGTTGCAGTATCCATGAAGACAACCAGATTCTTGGCGCTCAAGCTTGCAGAACCAATCCATACTGGTTTTCCCCAACCAAAATCAGCTTCGTATAGTGGAAACCTGCATAAACTAGTGAAAACTAAAGGGATCGTCTCTCCCTTTTCATCCCCTTGGTTGGTTGACTCGAATAAATCCTCACCAGCCTGAAGTTTCCTCACGTATTCTTTGTCGATTTTTCTAATGGAGTCCCTTATTTGGCTAACAAGATTAGACCCATCGTCTTTTCCCTTGTCCAGGGAAGGAACTGTAAAGGCAAGTCGAAAAATGTTCCCAAAAGACTCAGCTGACAGCGGGGGCTCAAATTTTGTACGTATATTAACTGTATGAAAAATCACGTAGAATCCATTAGGGCTTGGTTTTTCCTTAGTGGAAGCAATGAAACGGCTCCATATGAAAGCAGACAAGGCCTCAATACGTGAAGGGCGGATTTCATGATCGACAGCGTATTTGGCTCTGATTTCCTCTATTTTAGAAGCACTAAACACCAACCTCTTCGTCACTATATTCTTTTCACTTTTTTCCATTACTGGTTCAGGCACTGATACGTTCCGCGGGGGAAAAAGCTTGGCCGATACCAACTCAGGCAAGACCACGTTCTTCGTATCCCCACGAGCAATGGCTGCCCACGTATTCAAAAACGTAAAAAAGGATAAAGCATCGCCGATTTTATGTGAAACACACACACCAATCCCGATTCCACCACAAAGGAAAGTGTTGAATTGGATCCCCATGGGCAACTCCGCAGCATCATCGAGAGGAAAAGGGTACAATTTGTTGAGTTGTTGAGGGAGTGGATCGTGTAAAAAATCTAAAAGCCGACACTTGACTTGGGCTTCTTTAAAGGGAATCCCCTCGTCATTGCAGTCGACAATGGAGTTGTTTTTGATGCGTCCCGCTAGGAGATAGAAGTGGGTTAGGGCCTGGGATACCGACAGCTTAAAGTTGTAGGTTTGGGCATTGGTTGTGGCGGGGTAGAACAAGACCAGATGGTTATAAACTGGTGGTATTTGTTGATCAAGTGAGGAGAGTTGGTAATGGCGAAATTGTTCAGGAGTCGGAGAAGATGGTTTGATTATCTCTTCCAATATTACTTCAACCTCAAGCTTCATGTTTTAGGCTGTTTTTGATCGTGAATGGTACATTTTGCCTGCTGCTCACTACTACACTTATATAGACATGATAACATGATATTCTTAAAAATAAAAATAAAGCAACATTTACTTTTCAACTTAATAATTTTTTCAATTTAATTTCTAATTTTTTTAAATCTCTATTAATTTTAGAGTTTACCAACTTTTTCAATAATTTTGAAATTTAAAATTTTTTCTCGGTTTATGATACTTTAATATTATGTCACATCATTATGTAAAAATATAATTATTAAATTTAAGAATTAATATGAATAAAAAAAATTAAAAACCAAATTGAAAAAAATTATCATGAACAAAATATTCACTTATTCCTAAAAAGTTATTAATTTTCTAGATTTTTAATTTTTTTTTCTGTTTTATTTGGTCATTGTTGAATTAACAATTTAAACCAATTCAACTCTTAAGCTTGTATATTACCATAAATAATCTTTGAAATAAACATCCATACGTGTTGGATGTGGATGGATATATAATAAATATTTTATGTTAATTTTCAGAATAAAAAATTATTAAAATATTTAAACAATATCTTACACGAATACCTAACCTTAAAACAAAATGATCGTGTAATATAATTAATATTACATGTCATTATTACACCAAAAAAGAATATTACATGTCATTAACTTTGAACCCTGCTAAGACTCCAAGGTAGACTCTTACAAAAATTCAGTGAAACAAGTTATAGGGAATTTACTGTTGATGTCGAATGCTGAGTCTACGACATGGATAGGTTATGTCGTGTTTTATTTGATACCTTTAAAATATTAATATTTATGATCATTTAGGTAAAATGTTTTGACTTTCTGAAGAGCTCCCGCGAGAAGCAAGCTGGGAATTTTATATTGCCTCGGGGATTTTTCCTTTTGAAAACAAACTGGGTTTGATAGATAAAACAAAACATAACAGCAACCAGTCCAAAACAACGAGACAAACCAAAAAAATAAAACGAAAGCCTTAATAAATTAAGCCTGGAATAAACAGCTCCGGAAGCAAAACAAGATCAAAATTTGTAACCTTAAACGAGCTGTCATCCGAACCCTACAAAGAAAACCAAAGTTGGAGGGACGCTGCAGATGACAAGACAAAAGAGATGATTCGGCGACCGTGGAAAACCAAAGAAGTAGCTATCAAAATCGATGAGCGGGCAACTACTGAGTCTGGAGCCTGTTTTCCAGCATAGAGATCCCAAATCCCAAGATAGTTATGCGAAAACCATGAAAATCTTTGAGCTCCCCCCACGGGCAAAGATGTTGGATAAACGAGTTTGAAAAATGCAACGTAAAATAAATTTAGGAAAAAATTAGAGATTTAAAAAATTTTAAAATAAAATTTTGGTTGTGATATCTAAAGTAATAAACACTTAATCAAAATTATATATTTTCAATTCGTTTAGGATGAGTGTTTCGACCGAGTAGTTTTCTTTACTATCCTTAAGCTCACGTTTGCCGAGTGTGGGTTCGCTTCGAATTAGAAAATTTTTCACAAAAATTACCAGTGGACAATTTTGTAATTTTTCTAAACTCTTGGGTCAAGTTGTAAATAAAAAAATATCTTTAGAAATTTTCTGGAATAATCTCTTCAGAAAGAATTTTTCCTCTACAACTTTCTCTTAAATTCAGATGTGTGTAAATAATAAACAAATACTCCTTTTTATATAGGGAGAGTTTAGAGAATTCAACTATAATTAAATTTAATCACTTTAATATTAAATTAATAAAATACTATTAATATAAGTATTAAATTTAGTTTAATATTAAACTATTAAAATAATATTATTATTTTAACAATTAATCTAAAATCAAATTCTCTGGTAGAGTCTTAGTAGGAGTGTAACTCTTCTACTAATCAACCACCAATGACCAACCATCGTCGGTCACCGGGACGCCGCCGTCGTAGCCACTGGCACTGCTATGTCTAGTGATGCAGTTGTAACACTCTTATAGCACCCTAAGTCGATTCGACTGCTGTTAGTTCGGTCCAGGCCAGTAACGACTTGGCCAATCCAATCTAGCCACCGATTGGACCGTCCGTCCGATTTCACATATCGAGCTCGGTTCGACCAGTTTTTAGGTCTTGATCTTGGTTTTGGGCTCCCGGGCCTAATTTACAATCTCGGGTCAATTACCCATTGGGCCAATTGTTTGACTTAAAAATTAACTTCTAAAAATATCATATTAATTTTAATTGATTTGATTAATTTAATTTTACTTTATCAAAATTATTTTTTTCCAAAAATCACTTACATTTTCCAAATTAATTTTTAAATTTTTTTTTATCAAATTCTCTAGTTGAACAATACTTACGACCACCTAATTTAATTCTACATCGAATAAATCGATTCAATTAAATTATTCCCAAAGTCGTAGAATTTTCTTCTGATTCAAATGCAGGCCGATCAAGCTTTTTTTGATCTAGCGGAGGGGCCAATCAGACATATACAATTAGGTTCTAGTGATTGCAATTATGTCCAAAAGTATCGCTCTGATAATTCACAATTACTTAATCATGGAGTCAGTCTAGAAGAAGTATTATGATTGAAAATTCCTTATTATGTACTCTTTACGAAAGCAATTCATTCAATTGCTTTGTCCAATAACCTCGTCATGTATGTGTTACCCTCATATGATATCCTTGATTCCTTTGAGTTAAATTCATTCACTCAATACAATCCTATTTTATCTCATTGTCATAATTGTGTTTTTTTAATGATTAATATGATCACTGTAAACAAATGACCGTGATAAATTGCTCGTTCGAGAACAAGCAACTCATGGCCACGTTCCATATTTATCAATCCACACAATGCCAATAAGAGGATATCATTAACTCTTTAATTAAGTTATGAATTACATTATTGCTAGTAAAGCCATGCCATACACAAGTCATGTACCCAACATACCAGCTATAGACACGATCATTTTTAGAGCTTAAGCCTTCACTTATATCAAAGCACATGAGTTGCATACGTATGGTCAGTGACTAACTCAAGATTTAGGTAAATCACATCATGAACATCACAAGTGAATTAGGGTTTAGGGTTTCATAATTAATTCATCTTGGGTCCAGTCCAATGTATCATTCTACCAATGAATACATCTATGTCTTTACTCGTGGAATTAACTGCTCTGATAGCTAAGACTAGCCATCTCCCTAATTAGAATTGTAGACCACATAATAATCATTCTTAGTATTTGAATCAAATGCTCATTTTGACTCTTTTACAGGATTATGAACTCATTAAGATTATTTACTGAAGTAAGTCATCTTTCTCACAATGTAAACATTCTTTACAGTGCCACTTATCTTTTGAACTTTATACAACCAATGAGCTAATATTTGCTTGTCACAATCATGCAAAATATAAAAAGACATAAATACAAAAGACATAATAGTAAAATGTGAAATTAACTTTATTTATTTATTCATCATTCAAATAAATAGAAAACAATTACATATTTACTACAATATGGGCACATTTCCCATCAAAAGACTCCTCAACTTCCTCGAAAAACCAACTCGAGAACACCCATGTCATGGTTTACTACCGTTTACATAAAGAGAGGCGCCGTAGCTGCCTTGGAAACTAAATCCCCATCCTAAAAACACGTTGATGCCAACTGATTGGCCACTTGATTTGCGATGTGAGGGAATTGCAAAAAGCAACATTCGTAGAGGGCGCGCTACCATGGCAATAATGTCCCTGATGTAAGGACCCATAATAGACGCATCAGGCCAAGGAGAGAGGAGTTTGTGGATCACTGTTAAAGAATAACCTTAAAAAATAGCCGACTAAAATCCCTGATCAGAGCCAAGCGGACTGCATGATAACAAGCCACTGCCTTGACAATGAAAGGCGAAGGCATGTGCGCGCTGGGTATTGATTGAGAACCCGACACCATACCTGTGTGATCTCTAATGACAATACCTGCATAGGAACAAAGATCAGACCTACTGTAAGCTGTGTCAAAATTTACCTTTATAAAGAGAGGATCCGGAGGCCGCCATCGCTCAATACCGATTAAGTGACTAGGTAGCCACTGGTTTATCACATCCAATTCCAAAAGGTAAGCCTGAAATTTATGCACCATAACATGCATTTGAACAACATCATTATTATGAACCCTCCTATTTCTCGCATGTCGAATGAACCATAACGCTTACACTACTTTCCGAATTACATCACTAGTAGATACTGTGAAAATGGATAGTAGCCAATCTTTGTAAAGATGCATTCGATGTTTCACTTGGCCATGTGATGTACAGGGACCTCCAAATAGGAGAAACTGGCTGGCCATCTCGGAAGATACATTCCAAAGTCTCATTAGCAATAAGGCACCGAGGACACAAAGTAGAGGCTCGCAAACATTTATGGTATAGAGTATAGTAACTGGGAATGTAGTTGTGAAAAACGCTCCAAACTGTAATTTTAACTTTTCTTGGTTGTTGCAACTTCCATAGAGTAGTATAGAAAATTCTGTAAGAGTCTGGAATCATCGTGTAACCCAAAGAAACAAAAAGTCTGTAACCACAGCGAACAGAAAATTCACCCAAAGGTTCAACACCCCACACCAAGAAGTCATCTTCCATTCGAGAAATAGGAATACATAGCACACAATCAACCAGGGCACGACCAAGAATGTTGGTGAGTCTGCTTTCTTCCTATTGTCTTGAATTAGGGTTAATGAATTCTAAAACAAGTAAATATGGAGAACTAACACTAGTGTCTTGTAAACATTTATTAGGTAAACCTAGGATCCAATCATCATCCTAGACCCATTATTCGACCTTGTACCCACACACCAGCAAATCCCTATATGGAGCAACCCCTTTGCAGACTAGGTACTCCTCCATAGGTAAGAAGGGTAAGTTCTCAAACCTACACTTATAAAATCACAATGTGGGTAATACTTAGCTTTAAGGGCATGCGTTAACAATGAACCTGGGTTGTTAATCAAACACCAACCTTGCTTAGCCAACAAAGAATGTTGAATTTTTCCAAATCATGGAAACCCAAACCATCCCCAGACTTCGGAGCACATAAAGATTTCCAATCTCACCAGCGCATACCTCCCTGACCCCTATGTCGCTTCCACAAAAAAACGTTTAATGATTCTCCAAATCAACACATAAAGTTACTGGTAAAAGAAAACAAGACATAGAAACTGTAGGAATAGCCTGTAAAACACTCTTAATAAAAAAATCCTTCATATATTGAGACAACAAACGAACATACCAATTCTCAATCTGGGAACACATGCGATCATTCAAACCTTGAAAACCTTACTTTTTCACACGCCCAACCATATTTGGCAATCTTAAATATCTCTCAGGCTCGGTAGAGATGCAGACTCCTAAACAATCCAAGATAGAGGTGGCAAGAGTGTTTTCAATGTTGAAGCTAAAATAATTAACAGACTTGTCAAAATTAAGACACTGTCCCGATGAGCGCTCATAATTAGAAAGGATCTATTTTAACGCCAAAGCACCCCCAATCGTAGCCTCTCCAAAAAGTAAACAATCATCAGTGAATAGCAGGTGGGAAATAGATAGGCCTCCACGGCTAAGACAAACCCTACGAATCAAATTATTACAAAGTGATTGTCGCAAAAGGGAAGACAACCCTTCAGAGCAGACAAGAAAAAGATACGGACTAAGTGGATCACCCTGTCGAAGACCCCGACGCGATGGGAACAGACAATCGACCTCCTCAGTCATGGTCTCTGAGTATGAGACAGATCAAACGCAATGGAGAAGAAGACTCACCCAACGGACCGAAAATCCCATTTGCAATATCATCTGCTCAAGAAAGACCCACTCCACTCTACTATAGGCCTTGTTCATATCCAACTTTAAGACAAAGTGCCCCCTTCTTCCCCATCGCTTGCGTCGAAACACATTGAGGATCTCATAGGCCAAAATAATATTATCCGTAATCAGCCTCTTAAGAACAAACGCGCTCTGAGCCTCATCCACACACAAATGTAGCATTGACTAAAACCTATTAACCAAGGCCTTTGAAATGATCTTGTATAAGACAACACAAAGACTAATAGGGCAAAACCGTTGCATAAGGGTCGATTTCGAAACTTTCAGAATCAAAACAAGGTGAGTACCATTAATTGCCACAATATGCATTCCCTCGTTTAAAATGACAAGATAGTAATCACTAATAGCAGGTCCAACAATGTGCCATAATTTTTGATAAAACAAAGTAGGAAGTCCATTTAGTCCAGATGCTTTCGTTAGGGCCATGGATTTTGATATCATATTTGCACCTATTTATAACCATATTTATATTTAAATTTTTGTGTAAGTTAGTATCACGAGTTAATTTTACATCGAAAAAGTCTTGATTTATTTTTGTTACAATGTATTGTTCTGATGTCTTGTTTGGTTATTAATGTAATAATATGTAGAAATAACTTACGTAATACATATGTATTACAATCGTTAGACATACATACCTCACTTGATTGCTAGTATAATAATGAGTAAAAAAATTATTTAATACATATGTATTACAATTATTAGACATAAAATAAAAAATAGTTAGTAAAATTTAAATTTGAAATTAGAGAAGTAAGTAAAACTCAAAGTAATAATTCTTCAAAATAAACATTTTAAAAAATGTTCCTTCTCCTTTCCTAAAATAGATCATGTCAGTGGCTAAATATTACCAATTAAAATTAGCGTATTGTTAACTCATATACTAAAACACAGTGAAAAAATAATAATACTACCAAATGTTGCAACAAAAAAGAATAATTAGTATAAATTTACACTTGAAATTAGAAGGATGAGTAAAAACTCTTGCAAAAAAAATAAGACATCTTCAAAATAAGTAAAAAAAAAAATTCCTTCTCTTTTTTCCAAAATAAATCATGTCAGTCACTAAAATTTGGTGAAAAAAATATTATTCTTACCATATGTAGCGTGATTGTTTCTGTAGCAAAGATTCAAACAAGAAGATAGGGCAAGATAGTTTTGCTAGCAAATTTACACAAGAAAAAATGACAACACACTATATTTCTAAACACAATTTAGATACAACAACATTTCTCGGCCCAACTTGGTTCAAAGAATGATTTTATTCAATAATTCATCCGATACAACTTTTGGCTTAAGCTCAATCCACCCTCATAACAATAGATAATTGCAATCTCACAACAATCGAATAAAGATACTCAACGGTTCACTCCGAATGTGCTGCACAAATATCCTATTTATAGGCTTCACTCGATCAGCCTACAATTTAAAAGAATAGATAGATTAAATTTCAAATTCAAATAGGAAATTATCCTCAAAATATCATCCTTTTAACTTTAAAAATGCTTTTAATTCAAACCACTTCAAATCTTTAAGGATAAAGATAGAGCCCAAGCCTTTACAAATTCTTATTTTCTCTTCAATAATGCTGACCAAAAGATAAGGTTAGGACTCCCATAATATTTAGTTCCCTTTTACATGAACCAACTACATTTGTTACCTAAAAACATTTTAGAAAACAATTACAAAATTCATACGTGTTAGAAATGCCAACGATACTATTACTTTAACTGTCCTAAATACATTTTATTGTATTTTACTTTTTTTTGGTGATTTATGATTTATGTCAATTGTGATTTACTATTTTTGTTATTATAGTTTGCTATGGAGTGTATGCTGTGTTCTTTTTTTTAGATGATATGTACAGTATTGTCTAGGCTTAAAGATGCACCACCTTTAGAGAATTCTAGGTTGTGACAAAACATTTTGCTGCTTATTCTTTTAATAATAAGATTAATCTTTATTGAGAAAAAAATGTCCATCCAAAATATTTTTGAATTCATAACTTGTCATTTTATTCATAGCATAAAGTCATTTCAATCGTCCATTAAAATATATCTAATATGAACGTATGCCTATTTTTAATAACAACCTCTTAATCTAGATGATTTTGCTCTTATATGCTTTTTATTATATTGAAAACTGATAAATATTATATAATTCATATAAAAATTAAGATGTTAGAAATCTAAGTTTTCAATTATGACAACAAAAACTTGATTTCTTATATTGAAATCTTTGGGCACCATGATTGGAGCAAGAAAAATAAACTTTTTCTAACTCATTTCTAAGATAATATGGAGGCTTGTATAATATCTGTCCTATAACATAAAAAGTAAGTTATTTACTTTTTTTTGGTAAATATAGGAGGGATATTCCCTAAATAATCAACCAACCAAAATTCTAGTGAACTCAACTCCCAAGAGATTAGCAAGCAACACACTTATGGCAACCTATTATGGTCGATCAAATAAACACATATCACCAGATAGAGAAAAGCTATGTTTCACCAACCAATCTGGCATGAAGTTCTTCTCCCTAGGAATGTGAACCAATTTTCAACACCAGTCCTTTTACCATGCACCTCGTACAACTCCAATGAAACAAAAATAAGGATGAAAACAATTAATGCCATTCAAGATCATCCCAACAGTCATAGCCAATCTGATTCAATTATAATTTCCAATTTTTTTTTTCCATGCAACTTCAACCCTATTGAAAATTCCCATAAACTCTGCCACATTAATACTACAATTTCCATAAAAAATTGAAAAACCCACGACCCAATTACCATAGTAGTCATGAATAGAACCCTCAGCATTTTCCCTCTCCCTCGACTAATCCTAACTCCCAACATTCAACATAAATCAATTGTGAGGTGGTTTCTCCCGTTGTACCAGTAAATATTTTTTAATTGTAACAGTCCTATCCTGTCTCTGTTGTCAGATTAAGGTTATAGAGTATTACAAAAAAAAAAGAACATTTAACTTTACAATAGAAACAATTATACAAATTAAATGGTAACATATAACAATTGAATCTAATCATGACAAAAATACACTTATGGGCCTTAAATCGAGTCTACGGGGACCTATAAACAGTTTGGTAACAATCATGGATCAAATCAAAACAAATTAGAAAATTCTGGAAAAACATGAAAATTTGGGAAATATGGGTCACATGGCCGTGTGACATAGCCCAAACCGTGTGAACATTCAAAGTCTGGACACACGGCCGTGCCTCAGCCTGTGCCTATCCGTGTGTATATTTGAAATCGAGCCACACGACCGTGTCGCATGACGTGTGCCAAACCGTGTGTACATTCAATGTTGGGTCACACGGCTATGTCATAAGTCGTGTGCCAGACCATACTACATACTAGCTTGGGACACACGGTTGTGTCGTAGGCCGTGTCTCAGACCATGTGAATCCTACACCTAAAATAATAATGACATATGAATATGTGGGGTCGTCGTGTGTGGCACAGGACTGTGTGACAGCCTGTGTCTTAGGTCGTGTGCTCTATTTTTAACCCTTAAATCAAGCCAATTCAAACACCATTTCTTGCACAATAAGACATACCATAACTAGCATATTTCACAAGGTTAAAAGCACATTCAAAACACCAAATACATGCCAAATATTCATCCATCCTATATCTAACAAATATGCCATCAAACGGCACCTCAATTCACACACCAATTCAATTCAAGAACAAAGTTACAATTAAGAAATAAGCTTTATCATTAGTTAACCATTCATGGCTAAAACAATCAATCAAAAATTTACCAAAGATATGGTCATTCACAGCAAAACTACCATTTCCAAAACATCACCACTTAACATATATATAAGGCACTAAAGAGCAACTTGACCAAAATCAACACAAATACACACCCAAATTCAACCACATTAACTAGTTATAACAAGTTAACCTATCACTTTACGTATCAACAACTTAAAACCTATATATAAGCCACATCCCAAAATAATAAACAAAAACTACCAATAAGGCTGGATAGTGTGAGCTCCAAATCAATCCATCCAGTCAATCCACAGAATGTTAACTACAAAAGAAACACAAATAAAACAAATAACCTTAAGAAGCCTAATAAGTCTATAGTCTAAACATCATTTAACTTACCTTAACCAGGATAAATAAACAAGTAGATAATTTAACTCCTAATAATCAAATACAAGTTCACCATATTAGTATTTATTCATATATATATAACATAATAACATCTTCTCAAAAAACATAACCAATACCATCATCCAAATTCCTTCAATGTAACCATCCACATATATAAACAAGAAATTCATTGTAACATTTTTCACTTAACAACACCATAGATGTACAATAGAATTAATCAAGTAGATAAGTTGTAAATCAATTAATACATAACCCGATGAACTATAGTAACTTGACTCAGATACTCGGGTAACTACACCACACCAAAGGCATCATGGATGCGTAACAGAGGTGTAACCCCCCTTACCCAAGTTCGACATCGGAACAGGATACGAGGTGTTATCAGATTTAAACACATACAACATAAATTTCCTAGTTATGAAATTTCGTTTCAATTTAAAACTTTTCACAATATCTTAATGTCCCTACTATGGACCAGCAAGGCCCCGAACACACTTTGGAATTGATTCGGGACTAATATGTACATTCTAGAAAACTTTATAAAATTTCAAGCAGACAGGGGCACACACTCGTGTTGAAGGGCAACACGCCCGTGTGTCTTCTTAACATGGCCAGGTTGAAGGCTCGTGTGGCTCACATAGCCTGAACATATCGAGACACGCCCGTGTCCCTATCCCATGTGAATTTATTTCTTGATTCGAACCTACAGGGGTTTTCACACGGCTTGGCACATACCCGTGTCCATGACCCGTGTCCCCCACACGGACAGGACATGTTCGTGTCTCAGCCCGTGTGCAAAAACCTTAACATTCTATTTCTGACGTCAATAACCCTTTAGGGGTACACGGCCATGGTACACGCCCGTATACTAGATCGTGTCCTCTTCACGGTTGAGACACACGGTCGTGTTTCTGCCCGTGTGGTTAATACTGGGTATTTTGATTTGCCAACTTTAAGTGCAGGGAACACACGGCCTTACCACACGCCCATGGGGCACGCCGTGTGTCACACACAGTTTAGACACACGCCCGTGTGTCTACCCGTGTGGATAAAAATAAGGCTATCTACCAAGCTTTTTTATCATTCTTACTTGCACTAACCTACACAATGTTAAACATGACCAATCCAGGCACAAACACACATAATCAAAACAGCCACATCCAAGAGAATTTTCATCAAATGCATTTAATAGTAATCAATATTAGTCAACATCAATGGGCTATACAAAATGAATATCACATCCATATAAGCCAACACTTATGGCTAAACTAACGTGACACTAAACAAAAAGAACAAGTCCCTATACATGGCAAACTCTAAACATTTATACTAGTTATACCAAAAGCTTCAGGCGATTGTGTGATCGATGCCTTCGACGTCCCTTGATTTTCGATATTATCTTGGCGGTGCTATAATAAAATAGAAAAGAGAGGGAATAAGCATAAAACTTAGTACGTTGCATATAAATAAGTAACAACATCAACCATGCATATTATAAATCAACACAACATTCTTGAGTGAACAAAGGTAAATATCACTATATGCTTATATATCACAAGTATAAGCCAAAGATTACAATACCATCCCGAAATCATTTTCATAGCTAGAACTTACTCAACTCATTCTTACCATCAAGGCAACATAACTAGGCTCATATCTCATGAGTTTCAAATAAGAAACTGTACCACTCACAACACGATTATATAATTCCATATCATTATTATAAGCTTTAAAAATAACCCGTGAAACCATTTGGAATACTAAAAGATATTTGACAAGCTTTACACAAGAGGGTGAATTGTCGATGCCATGTCCCAGACATGGTCATACAATGGCTCACATGTCGAGGCCGATGCCATGTCCCAGACATGGTCTTACACTAGCTCTCGTCTCAATACCGATGTCATGTCCCAAACATGGTCTTACACTGGCTCTCATAATGTGGCCGATGCCATGTCTCAGACATGGTCTTACACTAGCAAACATATTGACGCCGATGCCATGTCCCAGACATGGTCCTACACTGGCTCTTACAACATTGCTGATGTCATGTTCCAAACATGGTCTTACACTGGCTCTCATATTGTGGCCGATGCCTTGTCCCAAATATGGTCTTACACTAGCGCACATATCACCCAAATGTCATGACATGGATAGCCAATCTATTCCTAGGTTCAACTGGAAATTTACCACATTAATTTCATCATGCATTATTCATAAGCATATTCAACCATATTATGCAAAATAAATCATTCAACACATAATAGCGATAAAGTTACCTTACTTATGTACAACTTACCTCGGTATACAAAAAGTGGGCGACTAGATTGAATTAGTCTACTAGCTTAGCCTTCCCCCGGTTTAGGTCTGAATTTCGTATTTCTTGATCTAAAATGATAAAATTTACTAATTTAATCATCACATCAATCAAGACATTTCATAATTCATATTTTGCAAAATAACCGTTGTGCCCCTAGACTTTCAAAAAATTACGATTTTACTCCTAGGCTCGTAAATCGATTTTCGTCGAATTTTTTTACTAACCAAGCCTAGCTGAACTCTTTTTATACCTATCGCATCTCAAAATTTCAAATATTTCACACAATTACCATCCATTTAACAAGCTTCACAAAATGATCCATTTTAGGTGTCTTCATGAAAACCCCTTTCACAAAAGTTGTTTATTTAACAAGCATGATTCATTTTCTTCCATGAAAATTCAGAAAACAACATGAACACTCTCATGGAAAATCCCTAGCCTCTCAACCATTTTACAAAATAGTCCCCACGTTAGTTAGCTTAAGCTATAAGGGCTCCAAAAGTACAAAAATCATTAAGAAATACCACCAAAATCACTTACTTGCAAGGGTGAAGAGTTGCTGAAATTTCAGGCTTCCAAAACCATTATTTTGCTGAAAATTTCGATGGAGAGGAGGAAGATGAAAGGTGATATCTTTTTCTCTTTATTTTATTTTTTTTCAAGTCAAATTAGTCACCAAATTTCACCTAACCTTTAACCATTTCATTTTCTTTGTCTCTATTGCTGGCCACCCTTATTTGAATGAGTCCATTTGCCCTTCAAAGACTCCTAATTATGATTCTCTAGCTATTTAACACCATTTGCTAGTAAAACAAAACTTTTGCCCTTTATGCGATTAAGTCATTTTTCGCAATTAAGCTCACAATCGCTAAAATTAATTCACCAAAATTTTTATGCACTCATATAATCATGCTACAACACATAAAATGATATTAAAAATAATTTCTCTGACCTCGGGTTAGTGGTTTTGAAACCACTATTTTGACTAGGCCTAAAATCGGGCTGTTACAATTCTCCCCCTTAGGGATTTTCGTCCCCAAAAATCTTACCGTTAAAAAGGTTTGGGTATTGGTCTCTCATGGTCTCCTCGGGATCCCATGTAGCCTCTTCTATCCCATGTCTATGCCATAATACCTTTACAAGTGCTATACTTTTATTCCTCAATTATTTAACCTCCCGAGCTAAAATCTTAACCAGTTCTTCGCCATAAGTCATATCTGACTGAATCTCAATCTCTGTTGGTGAAAGAACATGCGAAGGGTTAGAATGGTAACGGTGCAACGTCGACACATGGAAAACATTGTGGATCTTCTCTAACTCGGATGGCAAGGCTAGTCGATAAGCTATCGGTCTAATTTTCTCAGTCACCTCATAAGGTCTAATAAAACGTGGACTTAATTTTCCTTTCTTACCGAAGCTGAGGACTTTCTTCCACAGGGATACTTTCAAAAACACATTATCACCAATTTGAAACTCAATTTCTTTTCGTTTCAAATTCGCATAGAATTTCTGTCTTTTCGAAGCGGTCTTCAAACAGTCACAGATTACCTTTACTTTCTTTTCGGTCTCTTTGACTAAGTCAACCCCGTTAATCTGATGTTCTCTAAGTTCAGTCTAATACCAGGGCATTCAACAATTACGCCCATATAAAGCCTCATAAGGCACCATTTTCAAACTCGACTGATAGCTATTATTGTAGGCAAACTCTACCAGCGGTAAATATTTTTCCCAACTACCTTGGAATTCAAGGACGCAACACCGCAACATGTCTTCAAGAATCTGAATTACTCTTTCCGACTGGCCGTCAGTTTGCGGATGGAAAGCCATGCTAAAATTCATCTTTGTTCCCAAAGCTTCTTGTAACTTTTTCTAAAACCGCAAGGTAAACCTCGGATCTCTATCTGAAACAATTGACAATGGCACTCCTTGAAGTCTCACACTTTCAGAAACATACAACTCGTCTAGCTTATCAAATGGTTAATCGGTATATATCGAAATAAAATAAGCTGATTTCGTTAATCGATTAACTATGACTCAAACAGTATCTTTCTTTCTTGGTGACAATGGTAATCCCTTCACAAAATCCATGGTAATTCGATCCCATTTCCACTCGGGAACCATTACAGGCTGAAGTAAACCCGAAGGTACTTGGTGCTTGGCTTTCACTTGCTGACAAATTAAACATTTCGACACAAACTCTGAGATGTCCCTTTTCATACCCAGCCACCAATACAATCTCTTCAAGTCATTATACATCTTGGTACTACCAGGATGGATTGACATACAGCTACTATGTACCTCATGAAGAATTTTCCCAATAAGCTCATCATCTCTAGGTACACAGACCCTATCTCAGAACATCAAACAACCGTCGGTACTAATCCGAAAATCTGATTTGTTATCTGTCTCACACTGAGTCACCTTGGCTTGCAAATCTTTATCACTTTTCTAAGCTTCACAAATCTCTTGAAGAAACATAGGTCTAGCTCTCAACTCTGCTAGAACCAAACCATCCTCGATTATAGAAAACTGAGTATTCATAGCTCTCAAGGCAAATAATGACTTTCTACTTAGTGCATCTGCGACCATGTTCGCCTTTCCTGGGTGATAATCAATTACTAACTCATATTTTTTAATCAACTTCAGCCACATTTGTTGTCGTAGATTTAAATCCATTTGAGTCATCAAATACTTTACACTTTTATGGTTAGTGAATACTCGAGATCTCTCGCCACACAAATGGTGTCTCCAAATCTTCAGTGCGAACACTATGGCGACTAACTCTAAATCGTGAGTCAGATAGTTTTTCTCATGCAGCTTCAGTTGTCTTGAGGCATATGCTATTACCTTACCTTTCTGCATGAGCACGCATCCCAATCCATTCAAGGAAGCGTCGCTATACACTACAAATTCTTTTCCCGGTTTCGATTGCCCTAAAATTTGAGCTTCAGTCAACAACGCCTTTAGTTTCTCGAAGCTTTGCTGGCACTTTTCCGTCCATTCGAACTTAACATCTTTCTGAAGCAACCTCGTCATCAGAGTAGCGATCATGGAGAATCCTTTAACGAATCATCTATAGTAACTCGTTAAGCCTAGAAAGCTTCTAATCTTCGATACATTCCTCGGCAGTTTCCACTCAACAATAGCCGAGATTTTACTCGGGTCAACTCTAATTCCATCGCCAGATACGATGTGTCCCAAAAATCTGACCTCTCAGAGCCAAAACTCACTTTTACTAAACTTGGCATACAATTGATTATCTCTTTAAGTCTGCAAAATAGTTCTCAAATGCTCTGCATGATCACTCTCATCACGAGAATAAATTAATATATCATCAATAAAAACCACAACAAATTTATCCAAGTGTGGCCAAAAAATACAGTTCATTAAATCCATAAACACTGTAGGAGCATTCGTTAAGCCAAAGGGCATGACAAGGAACTCATAATGCCCATACCTCATTTGAAACGTGATTTTCGACACATCCTGTTCCTTAACTCTTAACTGGTAATAACCGGACCTCAGAACTATCTTAGAAAACACCGTGGCTCACTTTAATTGATCAAACAAATCGTCGATCCTTGGCAAGGGATATTTGTTCTTCACCGTCACCTTCTTGAGCTGTTTGTAGTCTATACATAACCTCATCAACCCGTCTTTCTTTTTCACAAAAAGTACCGGAGCACCCCACGGATAATAGTTCGGTCTCGCAAAACCCTTATCTGTTAACTCTTGTAGCTAAGCCTTCAACTCTTCTAATTCCAACAGTGCCATCCTATACAGGGTAGACCTGCTCATGGGTCGGGCTACCCGGCCCAGCCCGATGGCCCGCTTGAAATGTGGGAGGGTTTGGGCAAAAATATAGGCCCGAAAAATAGGCTTGGAAAAAAAAGAGGCCCGTTTAAAAAATGGGCCGGCCTCGGGTAAGGCATTTTTGGCCCAGGCCCAGTTCCAGCCCAGCCCGAATTCACTAAATGACAAAAAAATTCTGCTATTTTTTTTTATTTTTGAATATTATTTTCTTGTTGTTTTCTCCATATTTTGCTACCATATTACTATTAGTTGCTACTATTTTATTGTTATTATTTGGATATTGTATAAAACTTATTTTATTATTAATTTTGTTATTATTTTAAAGGTATTTGTTAATTTTGTTATTATTTTAGAGGTATTTTCTTGTTAAGTTGCATCTATCTTAGTGCTATTTAAATCTACATATTTTTTAAAATTTATTTTCAATTTGTTGAAAAATATTTATTTTGATATTTTTAGTATTTTTGATGTATTATATATATTTAAAAATTATATAAAATAATATAAAAATAAATACGGACGGGCCGGGCTGGGCCCGGGTTTTAGTATTTTTATTTGGGTCGGGCTTAGGCAAAATTTTAAGCCCATTTTTAGGCCCGGTCTGGCCCAAGCCCAATGAGTGGGCCTAAATTTTTATTTGAGCCCGGCCCAAACCCGGCTCGGCCCGGCCCATGAGTACCTCTAATACAGGGCAATCGATATAGGTGCAGTACCAGGGACTAATTCGATACTAAATTCGACTTCCCTAACTGGAGGTAGTCCGAGCAACTCTTCTAGAAACACATTCGAAAACTCACATACCATTGGCATTGACTCAATCTTTACCTCCGACACTCAGGTATTCAACACAAATATGAGAAAAGAGTATGAGTCTTATCTCATATATTTCTCAGCAGTCATAGAAGAAATCACTACAAGTAAGCTATCCGATTTAATTGATTTAACCCGAAGAATATCTCTATTTTCACATTTCAATTCAATGAATTTCTTCCCGTAATTTACTATGACATCATGGGTAGACAACCAATCCATACCAAGGATAACGTCAAATTCATCAAACGGCAATAACATGAGGTTAGCTAGAAAACAATGACCTCTAATTTTCAAGGGACAATTTCTACATCCTTGGTCAACTAATACATGCTTGCCTAATGGGTTTGACACATTTAACACAAATTCTGTAGACTTGATAGGCATATTCATGCTAGACACCAGTTTTACACAAGCATACGAATGGGTAGACCCCAGATCTATCAAAGCAACAATAGAAATATCATGAAGAGAGAACGTACCCATAATCACATCCGGTGACGATGCCTCTTCGAGAGCATGAATGGCATAAGTCCTTGCAAGCGCTCGGCCCTTGGACCTCACAGCAGAATCTCAATGTACACTTCTATTGCTAGCCCCACTTCTCGGGTTCTTCTGTGGTCTACCCCTCAAAGGAGCATTACTCGCTTTTACATCTTACTTTTTGTCTTTCTCATCCATTTCAGGACAGTTTCAGATGAAGTGGTCCAGTGAACCGTACTTGAAACAACCTCTATCATTTCCTCAACACTTACCGAAATGGCGTTTACTACACTGTGAACTTTCTGGTCTATTCGACCGAGCACTACCAATACTCGCGATAGAAATGGTTTGAGCATTCTTATTTCTACTCGAGAATCCCACTGAAGCATTCGATCAAGTAGTGAAATCTTTCTATCTCTTAGATGAGGACTGATGTGATTTCTTCATCTGTCTTTTCCTTAAGTCACGAGACTCAATATCAGCTTTTCCCTTTTCTTTGGTCAATTCTTATGCCTTGCAAGCTCTTTCAACCAGCATCACAAACTCCCTTAACTCTAAGATGCCAACTAATAATCGGATGTCTTCGTTCAATTCGTCTTCAAATCTCTTGCACATGATGGCTTGGGTAGATATGCACTTCCTAGCGTATTTGCTGAGTCTTAGGAACTTTGCACATGATGGCTTCGGTAAATACACACTTCCTAGCGTATTTGCTGAGTCTTAGGAACTCACGCTCATATTTTGTTACTGTCATTTGACCTCACTTCAATTTTAGAAATTTCTTCATCTTCTGATCTATAAACCTCTGACTAATATACTTCTTTTGGAATTCCTCTTGGAAGAACTCCCATGTAATCATTTTCTTTAGTACAACCGACAAAAGGGTGTTTCACCATTGGTAGGTCGAGTTTCGCAGGAGTGACACAACACACTTCACGCACTCAGATTTGTAAGACAACTCATCGAATACCCTAATGGTATTTTTTAGCCAGAATTT
Source organism: Gossypium longicalyx (assembly GCA_025698465.1). NCBI lineage: Eukaryota > Viridiplantae > Streptophyta > Magnoliopsida > Malvales > Malvaceae > Gossypium > Gossypium longicalyx. Next base: position 92,966,316 of record CM046997.1, read on the forward strand.
CGCTCTCTCTTTGGGTCATCATCTATATTCGCCCTAAATTCCTCAACTCTATGATTCCTAATTCTGTCAACCGGAGGTTTTTCCCTTTTTATCGTCTCTACAACTTAGGGAGCTACGGGAGCAGGCTGGGGAATTAGAAAGGGTAGGGGAGGTGGAGTGTTCAGATTCACACGAATAAACTCCGAATAACAGGCGTCCATCATATGGAGGTATGCTTCTCTAGCCCCTCCGCCTTTACTCATTATCACGGGTCCACTCTCTACTGGTGTGGGAGCCGACGCATTACTCTCTACATCACCCCCCACTGCTCCGTCGGGATTCATTTAGTATATGAAAACACAATATAAAGGTCAGGAGTCATCACACTATCACAATATATTTATTACATTTATAGTTAAACTTGTACACTCGCTGGGTAATGTAAGAATCTACTAAACTGTAGCTCTGATACCACTATATGTAATACCCCTTACCCGAGTTTGACGCTGGAACCGGATACGGGGTGTTACTGAACTTAAACACATACAACATACATTTCCTTGTTATGAAATTTCGTTCCAATTTAAAACTTTCCAATACCTTAATGTCCCTACTATGGGCCTACAAGGCCTCGAATACACTTTGGAATTGATTCGAGACTAATCTGTACACTCTAGAAAACTTTGTAAAATTTCAAGTAGACAGGGGCACACGCTCGTGTGGAAGGGAAACACGCCCATGTGTCTTCTTAACATGGCATGTTGAAGGCCCGTGTGGCTCACACTGCCTGAACATATCAGAACGTGCCTGTCTCCCTAGCCCATACGAATTTATTTCTCAATTCGAACCTATAGGGGTTTTTACATGGCTTGGCACACGCCCGTGTCCATTACATGTATCCCCCACACGGCCAGGAAACCCCTGTGTCTCAGCCCGTGTGAAAAAAACTTTGACATTCTATTTCTAACGTCAGCAATCCTTTAGGGGTACACAGCCACGGTGCACGCCCGTGTACTAGGTCGTGTCCTCCACATAGTTGAGACATACGGTCGTGTCTCTGCCCGTGTGGCTACTACTAGGTATTCTAATTTGCCAACTTTAAGTGTAGGGAACACACGGCCTACCACACGCCAATGGAGCAAGCCGTGTGTCACGCACGGTTTAGACAAACGCCCGTGTGTGTGCCTGTGTGGACAAAAATAAGGCTATCTACCAAGCCTTTTTACCACTCTTACTTGCACCAACCTACATAACGTCAAACATAACCAATCCAAGCACAAACACACATAATCAAAACAGTCACATCTAAGAGAATTTTCATCAAATGCATTTAATAGTAATTAATATTAGCCAACATCAACGGCCTAAACAAAATGAATATCACATCCATATGAGCCAATACTTGTGGCTAAACTAACGTGACACTAAACAAAAAGAACAAGTCCCTATACATATCAAACTCTAAACATTTATACTAGCTATACCAAAAGCTTTAGGCGATAGTCTGATCGATGCCTCCGATGTCCCTTAATTCTCGATATTATCTTGGCGACGCTATAAGAAAATAGAAAAGAGAGGGAGTAAACATAAAACTTAGTAAGTTGCATATAAATAAGTAATAACATCAACCATGCATATTATAAATCAACACAACATTCTTAAGTGAACAAAGGTAAATATCACTACATGCTTATATATCACAAGTATAAGACAAAGATTACAATATCATCCCAAAATCATTTTCATAGCTAGAACTTACTCAAGTCATTCTTACCATCAAGGCAACATAACTAGACTCATATCTTATGAGTTTCAAATAAGAATCTGTACCACTCACAACACGATTATATCATTCCATATCATTATCATAAAATTTTAAAATAACCCGTGAAACCATTTGGAATACTAAAAGATATCTGAAAAGCTTTAACAAGAGGGTGAATTGCCGATGCCATGTCCCAAACATGGTCTTACACTGGCTCATATGTCGAGGCTGATGCTGTGTCCCAGACATGGTCTTACACTAGCTCTCGTCTCAATACCGATGTCATGTCCCAAACATGGTCTTACACTGGCTCTCGTAATGCGGCCGATGCCATGTCCCAGACATGGTCTTACAGTAGCACACATATCGATGTCGATGCCATGTCCCAAACATAGCCTTACACTGGCTCTTACAACATTGCTGATGCCATGTTCCAAACATGGTCTTACACTGGCTCTCATATTGTAGCCGACACCATGTCCCATATATGGTCTTACACTAGCGCACATATCACCCAAATGTCATGGCATGGATATCCAATCTATTCTTAGGTTCCACCGAGAATTTACCACATTAATTTCATAATGCATTATTTATAAGCATATTCAATCATATTATGCAAAATCAATCATTCAACATATAATAACGATAAAGTTGCATTACGTACAACTTACCTCGGTATATAAAAAGTGGGCGACTAGATTGAACCAATCTACTAGATTGACTTTCCCCCGGTTTAGGTCTGAATTTCATATTTATTAATATAAAATAATAAAATTCACTAATTTAATCATTATATCAATTAAAAAATTGCATAATTCATATTTTGTAAAATGACCGTTTTGCCCTAGACTTTCACAAAATTATAAGTTTACCCCTAGGCTCGTAAATCGATTTTCATCGAATTTTCTTACTAACCAAACCTAGTTGAACTCTTTTTATACCTATAACATCTCAAAATTTCAAATATTTCACATAATTACCATCAATTTAATAAACTTCACAAAATTATCCATTTTAAGTGTTTTTATGAAAACCCCTTTCACAAAAGTTGTTTATTTAACAACCATAATTCATTTTCTTCCATGAAAATTCAGCAAAAAACACGAACACTCTCATGTTAAATCCCTAGTCTCTTAACCATTTTGCAAAATAGTCTCCCCATTAGTTAGTTTAAGCTGTAAAGGCTCCAAAAGTACCAAAATCATTAAGAAAGACTACCAAAATCACTTACTTGCAAGGGTAAAGAGTTGCTGAAATTTCAAGCTTCCAAAACCCTTATTTTGCTAAAAATTTCAGTGGAGAAAAGGAAGATGAAAGTTGATATCTTTTTCTCTTTATTTTATTTTATTTCAAGTGAAATTAGTCACCAAATTTCACCTAACCTTTGGCCATTTCATTTTCTTTGTATCTATGGCCGGCCACCCTCATTAGAATGAGTCTATTTGCCCTTTAAAGACCCTTAATTATGATTTTCTAACTATTTAACACCATTTTCTAGTAAAATAAAACTTTTACCCTTTATATGATTTAGTTATTTTTCGCAATTAAGCTCAAAATCGCTAAAATTAATTCACCAAAATTTTCATGCACTCATATAATCATGTTATAACACATAAAATGATATTAAAAATAATTTCTCTGACCTTGAGCTAGTGGTTCCAAAATCACTATCCCGACTAGGCCCAAAATCAAACTGTTACAAGAGGCACCGAAGTGCAAACAAAGACACAAATGTGCAATTAAAGAGACCGGAATGCAATCCCGTACAAGCACACATACTAACCCTATTGGCATGTCAATCGTATCTTAATCGATTACTACGTTCAAACTGGCACGTAACAAAATTCTTAACATTATAAATCAGAGGCACTTCCAAAATATCCATACACATGCTATGAATCAATTTCATTCATTTTAATATCAACTAACCATATTATTAACCAACTGCTAAATAATCAACTCTTATTTGTACTTAATTGTAAACATTTTATAATTTCAATTTCATATCATAATTCAATTCAAATACAGTGTAGCCAAATCATAATATCACAAGTTATATAATTATATAAATATATTTATCTATACTATAAACTTACCTACAATCCGCTTTCGGTTAATTCGTAAGGACTACTTCGTAATTTTTCCCTTTCCATGATTATTGTCTTTTTGACTTTGTTCTTGATCTATATAGTAATTAAATTCAATTTATTAAATTCACATACATCAAAAACTCAATTCAATGCATGAGACCCTTAAGTTTTAATTATTTACACATTTTCCCTAAATTTTTAAATTTATCACAAATTAGTCCATAAACCCGAAATTCCAAATTTATCAAAATTTCACAATTCTCCATACTAGCCAGATTTATTCCTATACTAGTATAGTTCATAATTATTCACAATTCACAAAAATTTCAAGTAAATTTTAATACTTTATCAAATTAATCCTTTAATTAAAAACTAACAAAAATCACTTTACAAAGTAATCTTAATCAACAACTAAGATTACAAATTCATCCTTTAAATTAAAGAATAACTAAGATTCAATAATGGCGAAATCCATAATCTTTAATAATTTCAAAAACGAAGTTACGAGTTAGTTGGACCTAATTGTAATTATCTCAAAAACATAAAAATCATTAAAAACAGTGAAAATTCACTTACATGCAATAGTTTATGCTTGATCGAATGTTAACTAAGTTAAGGTGTTCTTCAACTTCTCAATTTTGGTGGTAAGAAACACTAAGGAAGATGATGCCTTATTTTTGTTTTATTTTACTTAAGTTATATTTATTTAATTATAAAATTTCCCTTCAATTAAACATACATTTTTAGCGTTTTTCAAGCTTTAACCATCCATGACAAATAAGAATGGTATAATTGTCATTTGAATCACTCCAGTTATGTGATTTAAACCATCTATTCACTATAATTCAATTATAACTAGATTTTACAACTTTTATAATTTAGACCTTTTTCTTTAATTAACTAACCAAACAATAAAATTCTCAAATCAAACCTTTACATACTAATATAATAACTTCGTAAATGTTTAACAAGAATATTCAATGGCTTGATTTCTAGAAACAATGTATTGTTATCTCATTTTCCGAAACCACTAGACTTTTGGAACAACCACTTATACCTAATCTATTCAATTATCTAAAATTTATCACATCAAAATTTCTATATAAAATTATAATTAACTTGTATTAATTAAATAATAATTATTACGAACTTACTCGTCGGATTTGTGGTCCCAAAATCACATCTCTGACACCACTGAAAATAGGTTGTTACACTAATTCTTGAACATCTTGCATTATCATTAAAGCTCCCTCAAAGTTTAGTTAAAACTCTGCACGCCTTTTGAATTTTAACGTGGTCGAGTAGAGTTACATTTGCAAAAACAAAGTCAATTCAATATTTCCAGGCTAATAAAAAAACAGTTGAAAACACAGTGGGCCAGCTCCAGTCACCTGTTTTGTTATCCCCGTAAGCAATCAGATTATAGTGCCACCAGTCCTCTATCAACAACTCATAAAATTGGGATTCAACATCCGGACTCAAGAAAGCACTCCAAATTTCTTTCATTGAGTAACAAGATTGAAGGATACGTTTAGTGTGTCCACCTTTACTTGTCCACAAAACTTACTCCTTGAACTATTAGTTAGATTATGAACCAGACGATTTTAATCATTGGTTAAGTTTTCAATCTTTATATTGCTATAGCAATCGGTCGAACATAAGCATCATCATCAAGGGACATATTATATGTCCATTTCGTCATGAATAAACCATTAATTGAACCAGCCCAAATGAATGTATCCTTAAGAGGAGCATTGACCTATGCAAGATGAGCTAAAATCTAGTTGAAAACCCTTTTAGGTAGAAATAATTGAACAATAGAGGAAATATCAAAAGTGTTGTCAATAAAAGTTCTAATCGATATACTTTCTAATTTAGATTTTAGACTCGATGAGCAGAGAGAGATTAGCGGACCATCAACAATCTACTTATCAAGCCAGAAATAAGTCCTCGAACCATCACAAATTCTCTAACAAAGACACTTACACTTTACGAACAGCAAGCATACTCCTCCAAATATGTGAGCAGTTCGTACCACGTCATGGTTCAAACAAACTACGACACGATAGATACTTCGCTTAGAGCACCTGAACCCTCATTTTACTTTTATTCATGATGAATCGCTACCCAAACTTAGCAAGCTAGATGCCATATTATCTGTAATAGCCCGTTTTTCAGTGGTGTCGAAAATAGTGATTTCGAGATCACAATTTCAACGTGTAAGTCTGTAAATATTTACGAGATCATTAGTATTATATTAAAATTTGGTTTAAAAATTTTGAAATTTAGATAGTTATTTAAAGAAAAAGGAACTAAATTATAAAAAGAACAAAAATTGATTTCTGTTAGTGTTTAAGTGCTCATTTGTAGTAATTAGTAAAAAGAGAATGGATTAATATGAAAAATTAGCCAAAATTGAGGATAGTGGATGATGACATGATTGTTTCCTAATGTTATAATATAAAATGATAAATTTAATTAATAAATATAATGATAAAAGAAATAAATGAATTTAGTATAATAAAACAAAGGTTGGTGGGGGCATCATCTTCATTTTCTTGGTTCTCCACCGAAAATTAAAGTGAGAAGCTCCATGAAAGAAGCTTGAAATTTTGGCTATATCAAGCTTATGCATGTAAGGGTTTTCCTAACTTATTTCTCATGGAATTGACATTTTTGTGATTGTTATCTTGATATCAAGTTGAAATAAAGGTTATTTTGTGAAAATATTAAAGTATAGAAATTATGTCATTGAAATTTTTGAAGTTTTATAGTTATAATTGGTTTGGGTAGTAGCTTAGTAATGATTTGTATTGAGTTTGTAAAGTGGTTTTCAATAATTTCAAGTTTCATCATGAAATTGGAAATAAATTAAAATGGACATGTTTTTCTTAATAAATTCTGAAATTATAGGGCTGTTTAGAATGGTTAAAAATTGGGTTCAATGGGTTTAAAGTTTAATTATGTGAAATAAGCTTGTTTTGGTTTTAAAGACCAAATTAAATAAAATGTAAATGTTTGGTGTTTAATGTGTAAAATTGTAAATAGAAAGTTATATGTATTAAATTGAGCTAATAATTGAAATAAATTATATCATAAATCAAGAACAAGTAGATAACCAAGGAAAAGAGAAAGTAGCTAAATAGTCCCTGAATCTTTATTGTTATTGCAGTTTAGCCCTAGTAAGTTTGTTCGGTTTATTTTGATATAATTTACAATATGAATTAAATAAGAATTTAGTTGTTGATTGTTAAAGTAAATATTTCGATGCTAAATTAGTATGAATGGGAATAATAAACTATTGGACTTGGTTTAACAGTAATATCTCCTAAGCCAATGAAAATAAGATAAAGTATAATTAGCATGCTAATAGGTTATAGTGTGCGCTATTTGGGATTTGTTTGAGATGAGATGATGATTCTTGTTTATTTCTTATTCACTGAATATACAAAAATCTATCATTTGTTGCGAACTATCGTGTTACATTTACAGTATTTCTGGTGTGTTACCAAAGGCATATGTAAAACCTTTGGGTTTTACACTTGGTGCCGAGGCATGTTATGGGAGGGATGTTAGCCTACGGGCTAGGCACTTGGTGTCGAGGCATGTTATCGATTGGATTGGCTCGTTGGAGTGTTTAGCATGTTTCAGATGGATAATTGTGTACTCATATCCGTATATCATTCATTAGGCAATGTTTCTTATGTTAAATGGTTTATTATTAAATGTTATAATTTATTTTATATTTTTGTTTCTGTTTAATGATAAATGTCCTTATTTGTACAGTAACGCATCGTAACCCCAATCCGACGATGGAGATGAATTCAAGGTGTTACATTATCATAGATTTCAACCTTAATCCACCGACTTTTATTGGGACAAAAAGCACATCCCACCCCACCAATGAACTCTTCTAACTTCCTCCGTAAATCCTTAAACAAACCCCCAATTGCTTTTGTCTAACTGATCACAAACACCTATCAGAAGACGAAAATACACATAATATATGTATATATATTATTGGCTGCTAAGAATATTTACAAGAAACACAACAAAAAAATAAGTAACTTACTTGCATGTGAAAATTAGGTCAGAATTAACCCTTTATTCAACAAATCAAAACTTTATTAGGGCACTTAAAAAATATTTTCTGAAAAATTTAAATAAAAAACAATTCTCAAAAAAGATTGGAGGGGTAACATGAAAATTCGTATAATATAATGATTAATAAAATATTATCTATGTAGGTTATTCTAAATCAAAGTGAAAATTAGGGATCTAATAAAGTGAGTGAGGTTTTATTCCACTCAACTTTATCACCCCAGTAATGTTTGAGACATTGACCATTGACTTTGAACTTACTTCCCTTACCATTATGTAGTTCAATGACCCCGTATGGAAAGACTTGACAAATGGTGAATGGACCCAGTCAATGAGATTTTAACTTACCGGGAAAGAACTTTAATTTGGAATTGAACAACAAAACTTGTTGACCTGCTTTAAACTCACAAATTCGGATGTGTTTGTCATGCCATATTTTTAATTTCTCTTTACACAACTTGGCATTTTCATACGAAAACATCTGAAATTCTTTTAATTCATTGAGCTGAAGCATTCATTTCTCTCCAACAAGCTTGAGATCCAAATTAAGTTGCTTGAAAGCTTAGTAAGCTCTATGTTCTAACTCCAAAGGCAAATGACAAGCTTTCTCAAAAACTAACCGATAGGAAGACATTCCTAAAGGTGTTTTGAATGTTGTCCGATAGGCCCACAAAGCATCATTCAATCTTTTGGATCAATCTTGCCGGTTTAGATGGATTACCTTCTCGAGTATACCTTTTATCTCCTTATTTGTCAATTCAGCTTGCTTATTTGTCTGTGGATGGTAAGTTATGACAATCTTATGCTTCACTTCATGTTTGTCAAGCAACCATTTCAACCCAAAAGAAACTCTATTTACTTGTGAATTACGGATTAAACCATGAAGATATACATATGAAAATGGAACAATTGCTATGAATTCGATTCTCATCATGATCATTCTTGCAACCCAAAAGAACAATATATCCTGGCTGTCCAAAGTGAAAAACTGTTAAGACCAACAGTTAAAACATAGAAAAGTAGATCAAATGGAATTTCTTGAGACCAAGCATGCTATAATGCCCTCTAATTTGTTATTGAATAATTATTATAAGCACTCTCTTACGGAACATCATTTAAGCAATAGGAACACAAATCCGAACCAATAACCCCTAAACCCATCAAGCTAAGCACACACACCGCAGAACATAGATTAAAAAGCAAAAAGATAAATATGGTAAGTAAAGATACATATCTAAAATCAAATGTTAAAAATAGAGGGAAACAAAAAACAGAAAAAATAGAACACAGTAGACTAAAAAATTATATGATTCCGCCCTCATCCGAATCCGAGTATCATATTTCTATGTGCTTTTACTCGAAAAATAATAGGGAAAACAATAATGGTATCACCAAAAAACTTAGTAGTTTCAATTGTTAAAAACAAGTCACAGATTTCAACTTCCCAATGACAGACTCTAAATCATTGCAACAAATGAGTTTAACAGCTTGATAAAAAAATTCTATAGATCGAAATACCTGAAAGTTATCGCTAATGGAAGGCAACAGGGAGGTTTGCAGGTTGGGAAGGAGAACCGCCAGGAGAACTGCTCCAGAAATCTCCACGTCGCACGTCCTGAACTTGAGCAGCAAATTGCAAGCTCCACATCACTTCCTCAACAGAAGGGTCTCAAGGGTTTCTCCCTCTGACGAAAACCCTATTCCTGCAGTAAAGTGTGGATGTGTGTGTGTGTGTGTGTTTGGCCTTTTCTGACCCAAAACTAAAAAACATTGAGGAAGAAATTGAGAAGAGACAGAGAGAGAGGGAGTCGGCGAATAAATAGAGTGCTATGGATTGAAGACAGAGGAATGTGTAGATGCCGAGGAAGTGGCTAAGGTTTGTTTCGAAAGGAAAAGCAGGGAAGGAAGACAGAAGAAAGAAAGCAAAAGAGATTGGATTAACAAAGAAGGAAGAAGGGAAAACCAGCAGAGAGAATAAACGATTAAAAAAACCAGAGAGTTTTTATATTATTTTTGTTTTGAAAATAGTTTAAGAATATTAATACTTCTTCTCCTGCCCGTTACTATACAGTTTAAGAATTTTAATGGTTCTTCTCTTGCCGGTTACTAATACAGTAAAAGAAGGGGGAAAGAAACCTAAGAGATATTTTATATTATTTTATTTTAAAAAAGTTTATTTTGAAATTTGTAGGAATTTTAATCATTTTTATGGAAAAATAATAATAAAACAAAAGTAACCTTATCTCTTTTATGGTTGGACTTCATTTATTACCAAAACAGTCGGAAATAAACATTTTGAAATACAAGACACACCTAACGAATTGGGCTTTAAAAATATTGCTGGCCTAGTGGGACCAAACGGTACTGCTAGTGGGTCGCCTGTTGGACCTGTTTTGACTAATAAGTTGGCAGAATTTAAAGGAGACTAACAAGCTGTTGGACTTTAATGGCCCTTCCTAAGGTGGACAGGGCTATGGAAGGATTGGGAAAGTAGCAAGCCTCCGAAGCTGCTATCGACAAACAGAAGCCGGTGATGCAAGATGAGATTGATGCTTCGGGGATTATCTTTTGTAAATTTGATTTTATTATTTTAGCTAAATTTTGTTATTAATTTTTTAAAAAGAGTTAAATTATTTCTTTTTTAAATAAAATATTGATTAAAACCCTTTTTTTATGAATTTTAGTGTGACAACTCGTATGACGGTTCATGTGTATTTAATGTTAATATGGCACTATTTGTCTTATATGAACATTAATAAATAATTTAAAATAATAACAAAATATAAAAAAATATTAAACAAATTTATAGTAAGTTAATAAAAATATAAACAAACAAATAAACATAAAGTACTAGTAGGTTGTCAAGCAGACTTCTATACTTAAAATTTTAGCGTTTTAGTCGTTTTTTTTTGTTAAAAAAATAGTAATATGATTCTTTTTTAAAAGATTAAATTGTCAAATTCGATTCTTTTTGTAAGGTTAATTAGTAAATTTAACCTTTTTCTAAAATATTGTATTCAAATTTAAATTAAAAAAATAAGGATCAAATTAAAAAAAAATTGTAAACATTCAGGGCTAAAATTATGATTGTGAAAAACTATTATGAAACTTGTTTGTAATTTGGTTACTATTGCAAAACTTGAAAAGGTAAGCCGAAAAGATGTTGAGCCTAGAAAGTTGAACAACGTGCGAACCAGGAAAGTAAAATAATCATGTAAGCGAAGTCGCCTAGCGAACCTAGAAAAAGAAGTTTTGCAAGGAAATCCAAAAGATAATATAACATTACAAGCAAAGCGGCCTTGAAAGGGAAGCCTTGATGGCTTGGATATAAATGGTGCCTACGTGGTGGCTTGTGTATGTGGCAATATCTTCAGGAATAAACCCAACAGCTCTTCAACATTGGATGATATCTTGTACCTTATGAAATCTTTCATGTTATTATAGATTAAGTGACCTTCAATCAACAACTGACATAATGGTGTTAAAATTGTCACATGCCAAAATCATATCATTAGCTTCTTTTGTGATATATTGTTTTCATATTGCATTTTGGCTAGCCAAATATATATTAGAAATAGAGGGGTAAGGCTTATGAAATTTATAACCAATAAAATTCCAACTTTGATAATGCCTTAGCAACTTTGACGAGCTATAAAGGAAATTAAAATTCATTAACATCAAATTGTGCAATGCTTATAATGGTAACATAATTCACATCATAAAAAGAATGAGCCACAGGTATAATTAACTTCAAGGTTGTCTCAATGCTCTCTGTCCAGAAACCAAATCCGTGGTTCAAAACACAAGGATTTTCACTCATTTAAGAGAAAAACAGTGAATTGTATCATGTACAATAACCAACTTCTGGACACTTGATATATATGAGATCCAACTTTTAGGCCATTGCCAAGCAATAACAGCAAAGAAAGTTCAAGAGTTTTTCACAAAATGGGACCCTTCATCACTGATGATAAACCTTGAAGTTTCAAATCTTGTGAACACATGCTTTTGTAAAAACCACATCACCACCTTAAATTAGAGAAGATGCCCATCATGTTTATAGGCAGTCAACCGCCACCATAAAAGAGCGACATAAGTAGAATAAATTAGAGAAGATGCCCATCGCAAGAAAGTACTATTCCATCCCGTAGAGAAGATTGTCCACATCCCTTGCGAACCTTGTCCCTTAAACTTTTTTTATTTGAGAACATCTATTTTACGTTGTTTCGGTTCTAAAGCCAACATCTCATTACCCAAAGCAACCTTGTAGATAGTAAGTTACAATTTGCTCCTTCAAAGTCATTACCATTGCTTTGAGAGCATCATTCCTCTTCATCTTGTCATCTATAGCAATATTGATAGCCCTTTTCATTGCATCCAAATTGGAACTGAGAGCTTTCACCACATATTTCTTGACCTGCTCTCTCATCGAGTACAACTCATCGGTGTGTCCCTTAACTACCCTCGAGTGTTTCCTTCACATCACCCGTAGATTCCTCCAAATCAACCACTCGATGTTCCAAAGCCAACAAAATGTCCCTCAATTTGCTAGTTTTCCTGCCCCTCCCATGGGTCTCCATAGGCTCAATCTGCTCATATACTCCTTTCCTCATTTCAACTGACACCTTAGAATCTTAGCTATGATACCAACTGGAACGGGGCTAGAATTTTAGTTTTGCAAACCGTGCGGTCTTAAGTGATTCTTTAGCTTTAAATTCGCCTAAGTCAACTTTACTTTTGAAAGTGAGAATTCACAAAGGAAACTCTCCAAGACATTGAAATAAAGTAGAAACACACACAAAAGACAAAGGAGCATGAATTGAAAAAAAAAAACTCACAAGAAAGCAATGCAGACAAGATATTTGAGTAAATGCTCTCAAATATATTCAATAACTATGAATGGTGTGAATAGAATGATTAAGATCATTACAAATGAGGGAAAAGACCACTATTTATAACTGAGCTCCCCTAGATCTAACAGTATAGCTTAATTTACATCGATGGTCGAGATCAAAACCAATCTACAAATTGGGTTTCTTAAGGGATTTACAAGATCCAGTAAGATTAAAAATTTAAATCTTTTTCCATATTTGTCATAGTAACCCTAGTTTTCTAAGTGTTTCACTTGACCACCAAGGTTTTAAGTAGATGGATTTCTCCACATGTTTCACGAATCAAGCTAGTTTAAATATGTCGAATGAGCCCCATTTAATCGATTAATCTCAATGAAATGCTCTATCTACACTCGCGATGAGCTTAGATCTGCCGCTGATGAGAATAGGATATAATTATATAAATTATATAGGTAAAGATAGATTAAAGATAGAAAGTGATATTAAGGACAAGGACAAGACGTACGTTAGTTTGTTTTCTATTTTCTTTATAAAAGGGCATCGTAATCATAAAGCGTTGAATATTTTAATGGGCAAAAAGACTAATCTCCATATATTAACTTAGGAATTTCTCTCATAATAATCTTTTGGCTTCTTTTTGACTGAGGCTCGAGATTTCCAATCAGCCTAAAGATTTTGACCAAGGCTTAAACTGAAACTCCAGTGGAGGGGTAATATTCCCTTTTACCTCTTTCATTTCTTAATTCTATTATTATTATTATTATTTATTTTTAACATAAATATGATTTTATTTATTATTTAATATTCAATATTTTTAATATATATTATTAATAAATATGAATATATATAATTTTTAATAAATTATTATTTAATATAAGTATGATTTTAATGACTTTATTATATTTTAGTGATATTTTCCATATCTCACTATTGTCCATGCATTTTAGTTCAAAAAGGTTTCAATTTACTTATACTTATCCGAATCTATGAGTATTTTCATCTTATTATTACCATAATTAAGCACATAACCACTCCTTCGATTTCACTAAAACTAATCTATTGCTCATCCAAATCCAAATGTACCCTAATAATTAACAAATGCAAATCTGTTTATACGAACAACAACCTAAAACTTTGACTACTAAAACTATCGACCCAAACCAATACAGTGCTTTATTCAGGTTATTGTCTTTCATATAATACAGAGAAACCTCTCAAACATGAGTAAATTTTTCTTGTATGGCAGTTCTCTTTTAATGGGGAATTATCTTATTTCAACAGCTTTTAAGTGTTGCAAGCAATTCTTCATCACTTCCAAATTCAGCCATGTCTTCCTCCTTCAGATTAATCCAAGCTTCTATGCCATCACCAGTTGCAGTATCCATGAAAACAACCAGATTCTTTGCGCTCAACCTTGCAGAACTGACCCATACTGGTTTTCCCCAACCAAAATCAGCTTCGTATAGTGGAAACCTGCATAAACTAGTGAAAATAAATGGGGTCGTCTCTCCCTTTTCATCCCCTTGGTTCGTTGGCTCGAATAAATCCTCACCAGCCTGAAGTTTCCTCACGTAATCGTTGTCGATTTTTCTAATGGAGTTCCTTATTTGGCTAACAAGATTAGACCCATCGTCCATGGAAGGAACTGTTATGGCAACTCGAAAAATGTTCCCAAAAGACTGAGCTGATAGCGGCGGCTCAAATTTTGTACGTAAATTAACTGTGTGAATCATCACATTAGGGCTTGGTTTTTTCTTAGTGGAAGCAATGAAACGACTCCATATGTAAGCTGACAAAGCCTCAACACGCGAAGGGCGTCTTTCATGATCAGCAGCGTATTTCGCTCTGATTTCCTCTATTTTAGATGCACTAAACACCACCCTTTTCGTCGCTATGTTCTTTTCACTTGTTTCCAACGCTGGTTCTGGCAGGGATATGTTCCGCGGAGGAAAAAGCTTGGCCGATACGAACTCAGGCAAAACCACGTTCTTCGTATCCCCACGAGCAATGGCTGCCCAAGTATTCAGAAACGTAAAATACGACAAGGCGTCGCCGATCTTGTGAGAAATACACAAAGCAATCCCGATTCCACCACAATCGAAGGTGTTGAGTTGGATTCCCATGGGCAATACCTTAGCATCATCGAGAGGAAACGGGTACAACTTATTGAGCTCATCAGGGACTGGATCGTGTAAAAGATCTGAAAGTTGGCACTTGACATGGGCTTCATTAAAGGGAATACCCTCGTCGTTGCAGTCGACGAAGGAGTTGCCTTTAATGCGTCCCGCTAGGGGATAGAAGTGGGTCAAGGCTTGGGATACGGACAGCTTAAAGTGGTGAAGATCGAGGATGCTAATGTTGTGGGCTTGGACATTGGTTTTAGTGGGGTAGAACAAGACCAGATGGTTATAGACTGAATTTATTTGTTGATCGAGTAAGGAGAGTTGGTAATGACGAAGTTGTTGAGGAGTTGGAGAAGATGGTTTGATCATCTCTTTGCATATTACTTCAACTTCGAGCTTCATGTTTAAAGCTGTTTTCTACCAACCGTGATTGAGGAGGATTCGTAGCCCAACACCATATATATATATATATATATACGATAATTGTAATGAATGGTTTGATTTAATTTGATATAAAAAATACAAATAATTAATTTATTGAATGGGTGTATTAATTCATTGAAAACGAAATAAAATTATAAGTGGGCCATTTATTTTGTTTTATACTCTATTAACATCCTTTAATTTTATATTAAATGTTATATTATTAAATGAAATGCATATTTTAAAATTTAAAATATTTAATTAAATCAATCAATTCAACCCATTGGTAGAACATGAGAAAGTTAATTTTGAATTTTTCTTATTTTATATTTCCATTAACTTAAACGTGGGTACATAATTTTTTATTTACAAATCTTTATTTTGAGGATAAAAATAATTAAAAATGTTGAAATAATTAAGCATTTTATTGTAGACTAATATATATCATAATAAAATGATTAATCTAATTAAGTAAATATTGTATGTCTCTTCAATATATTGACTTTGAGGGTATATATCGTAGGGGTAAGATTCAAACATGGACTTCTTACAACTTGCAGCATGGGGACCTTTTACGAATAAAACCGATCAAACGACAAAAACAAAGGACTACTGATGTTACGACATAGTATTAGGTACGTGGAACTTTTATTATATAGATTGTTTATCTTGATTTAGGTAAAATGTTCTGACTTTGCTGAAAGGCTCCTGCGAGAAGCAAGCTAAGATTTTTACCTTCAGTCCCTGTATTTTTGTGAAAGTTGTGGATTTAATATCTATACTTTAATTCGGTCATTTTTAGTCTTTGAATCTTTTCCAAATTAAAATTTTCAGCTATTAAATTAATTTCAAAATTTGATGAGGGAAACATATTATCATATGTGTAATATCATGTCAGTTTATTATTTTCACATATTACTCACTAAAAGTTTAGCCAATGGATTAATGAGGTAATTTTGTGTCAAGATTAAAATTTTAAAATTCGATAAATATAAGGACTTAGAATTATCTAATTGGAGAATATGGACTAAAATTTTAAATTTTGAAAAGTACAGGGACTAAAATTAACTAATTTAAAAAGTAAAAGGAGTAAAAATAGTCAAATTAAAATATAAGAATTAAATGCATAACTTTCACAAAATACAAAGATTAATAACAGAATTTAACCATATATAAGTTGTGTTAAGGATTTGTTCCCTTATGATTTAATTTGTAAATTGGTCAGTATGGTGAAACTGTCAGTCTAGTATTTGGAGAAAAAAACATTTAGTTGAAGTTTCATTTTGAAATTCCTTAAATCAAATCTTTTTGTTAAAAATAACAACATGACATCAAAACCATAATAAAATTTCAAAATACATATAATGCAAACAAAATTCCCTCAAAAAGTAGAAAAATTAAGAAAGTTATAAAAGAAATTCTAAATTTTTGTTTTTTTTTTTCTGAAATTCTAAAATAAAAATTAAAGAAATGTAAAAGGAGTAAGGGGGCAACACATTAATATCACAGAATATGGTGAGATTGGGTTGGAGAAAGCAATCTCCATGAGAAGAGTTGACAAATTGAAGCCAAGTACGACTCTACTCAATCTTTTGCTTTCTTTCCCTTTTTTATTTTTTTCTTTGCTCATTTATAGCTTTTATTTGACAAATTCTACTTTTGAACACGCCTTCAAAATGGTTTTAAGAAAGTTCAATTGCTCTCCTTGTTCATACTGCTATACTTTCGAAGACGTTAGCATATGCATCATCATCGCCTAATTTTGGCTCAGGTACAAATCAAGCTCCAACCTCAATTAAACCAAATCAACCCACCCCAAAAATAAACAGTCCAACAACCAATTCAAAACCTAAACCTAAGTCATCAACCCAATTAAACTAAACTAAATTCAATACCAATTAAACCAACTAAGCTCAATCTACCCTAGCCCAAACCACCAGCAGCAAACCCTAGGTCCCTCCACTTGCACCGCCACTACAAGCATCGCTCTTGCACCGCCACCTGCAAAATCAGAGAAAAAATGACAGCAAACAAGTAGCAAGAATAATTGTAATGAAATCGGGCTATAAAAGCCCCAAAAGAAAAGGAGTACCCGGAGAGAGAAAAAGAAAAGGAGGAAGTGTTTTTTTTTTTTTAAACAAATGAAAGAATGAATTTTTTTAAAAAAAAATCTGTCTTAAATAGCTAATAAAAACTATGCCCTTTTGGCCGGCCTTTTTAATGCCAAAACGATGTCGTTTTGAGTCAGGATCTGCGTGTTAACCCGACCCGCCTCAGGGGATCCGCGTGTTTTCAATAAATGGACTATTTTCGCATTTAACCCTTCTGCTTTTTTATAGTTTTATAATTAAATCTTTCGTTATTTTTAATTTTGCCCTGTAATTTTGTTTTTATTTCATTTTGGTCCCGCGTAAAACGCTGCGTTTAGGAGGGAAATGATATTTCTCCTTTAGTCCCTCCTTGTTATTCGTGCGTTCAAATAGGTCCTTTTCTCTTTTATTTATTTCCAGATTTGCCCCGAACTTTCATTTTATGTTCAATTTAGCCCTTTTTAATTATTTTTACTATTTTATGATTAAAATTAATTAATTATTATTATTGTTTTTTATTATTACTATTATTATTATTCCTTTTTATTATCATTATCTATTATCAATATTATTATTATTATTACTATTATTGCTATTTTTATTTTTATTACTATTAACATTAGTATTATTATCATTTTATTTTATTATCACTATCATTTTTGTAATTATTATTACTATTATTTTTTACTATTATTATTTAACATACTTTTTTTTTTATCATTATCACTATTACTATTATTACCATTATTATATTTTCTTATTTTGATACTATTATTATTATTATTTATCTATGTTTTATTCGTCCATTTATGTCTCGATTATTATATTTTTATTTATTCCTATTTATATTTATATATTAATATCATTTTATATATGCGGGCCTTGACTCTATTTTCATTATTTTATTTATATATATATATATATATTTAAAGAAAAACTTTAGATTTTATTATTAATATCCTCATTATTATTATTATTATTAACATTACTCGCATTATTTTTAAGTCATTCCACGTACTATCTATTTTTGTGTTTATTTACTATTATTTTAACTTTGTAGTTTCCTTGATATTGATATTTAGTTTCTTTATTTTATTTTATTTGTTTATTTGTCATATTCTCATATTCGTTATTGTCATTCATGTTAGCACATTTATCATGTTGTTATGCGTATTATCATCGTGACTCCTTTATATATATATGTATATATATTTTTTGTAACGAATTAGTGTTGACTTAATTTTACCTAATACATTAAAATTTTGTTTTTCAAAATAAGTGATACTCCGTATTTCGAGATTTGAAAAGTTGTTCCCTAATTTACGGGGTTTTAATTTTTTCAATAAATTCGAATACACGAGCCCCCTTTTTTAAAAAAAATAAGTCTTTAAATGATCTTGGGAATTAAGAAAAGATCGTATTCTAACTTACGGGATATGATTTCTTTCTAAAAACTGAGAAAATCAAATATCTTTCAAAAAATAATTTTTTTGGCGTTTACTCGTATATCGAGAATTTAAGACATTATGTCCTAACTTACGAGACATAATTCTTTTCCTCGATCAACGTGAAATACGTCCTTTTTCTCGAAATTTTTAATTAAGCAATAATTTAACGATAAATCGTGTTTTTCTTTAAAGTTTTCAATTTTTGACACTAAAACATTAATTAATCAACTAGGTACCAATTTTGGGCGTTACGAAGGTGCTAATCCTTCCTCGTGCGTAATTGACTCTCGAACTCATCTTTCTGAATTTCGTGGACCAAAATCGTTTTTTAAATGAATCAAACCATTTATTAAAAATAACCACTTTTACGAGATGACCCGATCACACCTCATCAAAAAGGATTGGTGGCGACTCCCCCTTTTTTATTTTCATTTTCAAAATCCAAATCGACCCCGTTTTTGAAAAAAAATAGTTTCAACAGATGAAATTTATATCAGTTGCTAAAACTTTCATTTATACATACATATATATATATATCCTAAGATACTAACGAAACACTAGAGAGACCTAATTGAGTTATTTTTACCCTTTTATAAAATTTAATTAAATTATATGGTCGTATATTTGTTGTCACAAGTTATTTAATTATTTAGACGAAACAAAACACATAATATTAAAGATAATCAAAAGAATTGGGAACACCTCACAAGGAAAGGAGAGCACTAAACTTTGAGGCTGCATCCTAATTTAGGCTTTATTTTGTAGAGTGGAAAGAAAATTAAAAGGATTGAAAATAAGAAGGATGAAAAAACATAATTTTTCTTTCTATAAGTATGTTTGGTAAGAAAGATGGAGAAATGAAAAGAAAAAGTTTATTATTGGGTAAAATAGAAAAATAAAAGGAAAGAAAGTAAAACATTTAAAAAATGTAAAATTTAAAATTAACATACAAATCTTTCTCATTTTCTCTCCTCTTACATTTCTAATTTGGAAGGATTGATTTTTATTCACTAAAATGGGAAATGATCATCCTTCCTATTTTCTTTCCTCTCACTTTTTTTTTTCTAACAAAGCACACTCAAAATTTACTTTCTTTCTACTCTTCCACACCCTCCTCCCATCCATCCTCTTCACCACCTAACCAAACACACCCTTAATGCCCAAACTTATGGAAATTAACAAACTCAATCGGCTGAAAAAGTGATAGGCTATTGAGACCTATAAAATAAAAACCTTCTTAAAAATATAATATTAGTAGAAAGTGACAAGTAGGATTATATCCAAAGAGATTGGTAATAATTTTATTTTTAAGTAAAAATAAATTGGGGGAGCTTTTTTTATAAAATCAAAATTTAAATTTAAATTTCTTTAACTAGAAAGGAGGGTTTAGAAATCTAAAAAAAAAAAAAAAAAAAAAAAAACACAAACAAAATAAAACTAAGAGCGACTATGTTTAGGTCTCTCAAGTTTTAACTTAGTAATATCTATTTATAGGAAAATAAATATAATAGTAAAAACATAAAAGTGCCCTTAATTAACTTAAAACTTGAGAGTGGTATTTAACCTAAGTGTATTCCAAAAATTAATTTCGCAGCAGCATCTATCTCTCTTTTCCATATGTTTAACAATTAAGTACAACAATAATGAAAATTTAAGGAGAAACTAATCAAATAACAAATTAAAATGGTCTCACTAAATTTGTGAAGTTGCTCCCTCGATCTATTGTCAAAACTTTCTTCTTCTTCTTCTTTTTTTTTTTTTATTTACACTTGTATTCAAAGAAAAATATAAAAATGACTAAAGCCAGTAAAACAACTTTTAGGAGGTCAAATTAAGGTATAACATCAAATATAAATATTTAAAATACCAAAATATCCTTAGCACATGAGTCTGGGGCGTTCACTCCACAAAACACAAAAAAATTCAAGTTGGGAGGGTTTCCATAGACGTAGGAGTGTCGACAGACGGGTGTGCAATTGCACGATGGGGCACCAAAATGGGCGAGAGGCGCTGACCAAGGTGGAGTTTCGAAATTTTGGGCATCGAGGCATGAAATTTGGCGCTAGGGCGTTGAATCCCGCATGCTAAGGCTCCATTTTCCGGGTTGGGGAGAATTGGGGAAGCACACATAGGTGACTATAGTGTTGTCTATTTACGTCTTGAGATATGTCCCTTTATCTGGAGAAAATTACAAGAGTTCTAGTTCAACAAGAGTTAAATAAATATTATTATTTTAATAGAAAAGTATAAATATTTTTTATTGGGAATACTTAGGGGCGATAGCAACACTTAGTCTCTAGGACTAGGGTTGTCGCCCATTACATGCCAAATTGGCCTCTAGGCTTGTCCCTTATATTGGGTATAATTATATATTTTATCTAATTTTTAACGAACTCATATAATTTATTCCTAAAATATTAATTAATTAATTAATTAAATGAATTTAATTAATTTCCTAATTAAATTATTTTCTTAACTCAATTTTAATTTCGTTAAAGTTATAAAGATTTTATCGTATTAAAATCTATGAGTAAATAAATTTAATTAACTTATTCACCAAAATTGTGATGACTGATTAATTTAATTTTCTACTTCGAACTTCAATTAATTAATTATAATAAATTAAATAATAATTCAAAAAAATTAATTTAATCCCTAGGTCATCTCTTGTATATGGTGGGATAACACATTCACTGCGAATAGTGATACATGTGATTTATTACTCTAATTCGTCATTTTCATTCATTCATCACATCGATTCAATTGCAAACCATTAAGAGTTGTATTAAGCTAGCGGAGAGACCGGTTGGACATATATAATTAGGGTCAAATAATTTGTAATTAAGTTTCGACTCTTCGTCTATTAACTACAACATTATTTAGTCATAGAGTCATTACACTATTGTACCATGATTGAGCTCTCGCTTATTATATACTATTATGAAAGTTATCAAGTGCTTGTCCAATGATCTTGTAATTAGTATATTACCCTCATAGGATATCCTTAATCTTTTTGAGTCAAATCTGTTCACCCAATATAATCATATTTTATCTCATGGTAACCATTACATTTGTCTGCCTAAAAAAGTACTTGTAGACACACTACTTTTCCATCTATCGTGTAATGTCGATGAGAGAATATCATAAAATACTATTATTGAAAGTCATGGTGAAATCGTCTTTGAATAAACATGCAACCGGAATTAAATTTCTCTTAAAGTTTGGTGCCTAGGAGACATCTTTCAACATAATATTCCTAAACTATCAAAATAAATATATATACTTCATATTAATTTAATGAATTTCTATGAAATTTTTAATTTTTTAAATTTTCTTTTGAACTTTGAATTTTTTTATTTTTTAAATATTTTTAAAAATTTTAAATTATTTGTTGACATGACATATAAGATAAATAATATCATGTCAATATGAAGTAAACGTAGACTGGCTTGCGAGCTACCATGCCAAGATCATTAAAAATTAATGTTTTAGTCACATTTCCATTAGAACAAAGAGATTTGACTCTTTTTAAAAAATTATTTGTCAAATTTAATTTAAAAAGACTAAATTAACAAAAGATGTAAGAGTTAAGGGCTAAATTTAATATGATGCCTATTTTTTATAATATTTAAATTGAATTATGTTGAAATTATGAGGTTTTTAAACAACCTTTTTAACCCTATTATTTTAAGTTTTTCATGCTTCATTTTTTTTTATTTAAATAGTTAATGAATAAAACAAAAACCAAAATTATAATAAAAATATTAAATAATTAATACATATACCCAACTCCCCCATTGCATGAATGTATAAATATGTCTAGAAATTAAATGGCTAAACTCCCTCCTTAATTCCTTCGAAATATCAACCTCATTGGATGCAGTTCTCATCTTTCTCTTTGATAATATTACTGATAATCAGACACATGGCTAAAAAAAAAAAAAAAATCCACATTAACCACTTGCAAAGAGCTACTGAAGACTAGAACAAGAAAGGGGTTGGCCTAGTTGGATTACCCTTTGTTAGGGTACATAATTGACATAATTTTTTCACTAATTCTAGTGAAATTTGAACATTATTGCTTGTAATAAGTGCAATTCATGTCATAAAGATATTAGAATTTGGAACCAACTTGTGCAATTGTTGCCCGAATGATCAAGAAATGGAACATGAGATAGGCGTCTGACCTAAGGTAGATAAGTAGTGCATGGAAACTTTTGGATCAAGTTAATTACCATGAAATTAATAGTTGTTTTATATTACAATTTTTCTTGAAGAATATTTATTATATTAAGTGGGTTTTTATTTTTATTTTAGGACTATTATTATCTTTATCTTTTATTTTTAAGATTTTATCATTTTAAAACAGGGTATAATTTATACCTAGTGTGACTAAATTATTAGTAAATTTATATTTTGGTCACTCAACTTTAAAAAGTTACAAAATAATCACTGAATTATTTAAAAGTTTTCATTTAAGTCAGTGAACTAGCGAGCTCCAAGTGATGATTCGATGATTGGTATAATGGATCTATACCCATCGACGAGTGGAAAGGATTAATGTCGAAGATCAGGGAAGAAAACTATTTGAATTTTGATTCGCAGATTCATGATGTTCAAAGTTGTTTCATAAAAAGGTTGAACTGTGGAAGTGAAGGGGGAATAGAGCTTTCAATTGGTGAAGGCGATACGAATAAAGAAGGCCATACAATAACGATTTTAACAACTCAATAACTTAAACGAAAACTTTCAAATAGTTTAGTGAGCATTTTATAACTTTTTGAAGTTGTGTGACCAAAATATAAACTTACTAATAATTTACTGACCTTATTTACCCCTTATGCCTCATTTGGTTAACAGTGTAATAAGATGAGGAAAAAGCTTATTTATTACATATGTATTACAATAGTTAGACATAAAATAAAAACTAGTTAGTACAAATTTAAAGTTTAAATTAAAAAGATGAGTAATCTCTTGTAAAAAAATAAAATCTTTTCAAAAGAAGCGAAAATTCCTTCTCTTCGCTAAAAACAAGTCACGGGAATAATTAAATATTACCGATTGAATTAATTTATTGCTAACTTATATACTAAAACATGTGTAAAGAAATAATACTCCTACCAAACGTAGAATTAAAATATTATTTTTGTATTATCTCTAAAGTTAGGATGGATCTCCTCTCCTATAAGAAGTGATTTTGGACAATAGCTAGATGATGTGAAGTGTTTTTCATTTCTTTATTTAGACAAAATCTTGGTTTTACTAGGATTGTGAGATTTAAAATCTTCCTCATTCTTTTCTTATTCAACTAATATTTGCTCAGGTCATACCATTTCTTATTATTATTCTTAATATCATTCCAAGTTGGATCCCTTGTTCCATATTTAGGATAATAAATAGTTTATTACAATAATTAGGTATATATGTAATTGTTTCTCTTTTTTTCTAATAATTAATTAGAACAAGTTGGTATAATTTGATTGGGTTGAGTAGTCAGGCTATGCTATGAGAGTGGGTAATCTAATTTAAATGAACCATGTAGTTGAGTTGAGTTTATTAATTAGAGTCAAGTCTTTTTAATTTATAAGGACGTTGTTAATTGTCAAGCTATTTTTAATTTACAATCTAAAAAAATATTGGTGGTTTAAATCTATTTTTCCATCACTATAACCAACTTATCATTGAATAAAGAAACATCAACTTCGTACCAAGATTGAATCAAACTTGAGGCTAGAATTTTCAAAATATTGATTTATTCTTTATTATTTTGAATTAATGTAATTTACATTTTGTTTTCTTTTATTTACATTTCTTTTATTATTTTAGAAATTTTAAATCCTCTTTATTTTTTTCTGCAGATCATTTAGTTGTGTTCAAAATTAGGCCTTGGTCACAACAGAATTTAATTTTTTATATCTAATCTCTACGGAATACGACCCTACTTCTCAACTTATGAATTTATTTAGTTTTTAGGCATAGGAAATTAAAATTGGTGGATTTTGGCACCTATAACTTTTTCAAGCTCGAAAATTTGTTTGATATTTGGAATGTTTAAATAAAAACATTATGATTGAAAAATGGACTTGAGCAAAAAAAAAAAAAAAAAAGGACATCTATTTAAAAATTGAGTATATTTAGGTTTAATTAGTCATTTATAAATATAGATAAATCTAAAAAAGAAATTGAAATTTGTATTTTCAAATCAAACTAAATTTAGATGATATATATGTACATGATGTTGATATAATACATAGCTCCGACCTAGCGTGGCTGATAGATATCTCTAGTTAATTTTAAATTTCATATTTGGATGAAGAATACTACCTTAAGTTGATAATTTTACATTTATAATATTGTTAAAATTTGTTAATATAACAATTCTTAAATAATGTAAGATCATTTTTATCATCTTTCCTTAAATTTACACTTAAAAAAATCTAATTGAATAGGAAAAAAATCATTTTCTCTTTACTAATAAAAGTTTTTTTTAGATTGTTTACTAATAAAATTTAAATTCATATTTTACTTGGTTAATACTAGAGTATTTATGGGCTAGGTCGAGTCAGGTCTAAGTATGATATTAGCATACTTTATATTTGCTCAAACTTGAAATTTGAGCCTCAAATTTTGTCTAAATTAGTCCATATTTGCAAAAGACTAATCCAAGATCAATTTAAGCCATTTTTAAAATTTTAAAAAAAATATTTATATTATATTATTTTAATATTTAATAATTTTTTATTTATTGAAAATTTTTATATAATTATCTTAACATTATTTTAATGTTTACATTAGAGTATAAGTTTATTTTTTAATGTGTTATAAATTACATAATATATAAAAATAACATAATATAAAGTATTATAAACTTAAAACGAGTCAGGCCAGGTCAGGTTCGGATCTTGAATGTTCAAGCTCAAGCCCAACCTATATCTTAAACAGGTCTAATTTTTTTGTCAAGCTTATTTTTTAGATATAATATTTTTGTCTAAATCCTCCCAAATTTTAGACGGGCCTTTGGACTTGAGTGGGTCGCCAAGCCCATGAACAGGTCTAGTTAATTACTTTAAGATTTACTATATTAATAAATTCAAAGGGAGAGATCTACATAGATGATGTAAAATTAAAGTGATTTTACACTTTTTCATAAATTTTATCTGATTATTATTTTAATAATTCAATCATATTTAATGCTTTATTCATATAGATAATACATATTAAGTTAAGCGTAAATTAAAATTTTCTAATTATTTGTTTTATGTAAAAAAAATTCAACTGTTAAATAAATATTAATATAGATAATATTTTAGATCGATATGATAAAGATATAAGATTAATTCAAAATTTTATATGTAGGACAAATACAAATATTTTAATAAATTTAATAATTAAATTATTAAAATATTAATAATATAAAAGATTACAAAATAGTATAAAACCACTTCCGTTTTATATAAAATTCTAGCTTGAAAAAACTCAAAATTATATGATTAATATATTGAATTGATGTGAGAATAATTAATATTAGGTCTTCACTTTTCATTACAGGAACCCAGGCTCCCTAAAAACACAATTGCTTACTAACCAACCACATTTTATTTCCAGCAGCAGCGAATCCAAAATATTCTTTAGTTGGGGTACAATTTTAATTATAATTTTTTCATAAATTAAAATTTAAGTAAATTATATATTAATTTATAATTTTATTATTTTTAAAGAAATTAAATATTTTTTTTCTATTTTTAATAGTAACATGTAATTTTATTATATATTAATTTATAATCTATTTATTAAAAAATTAAATTAATTTTTTTATTAATTTTGGGAGAGCTTGATTTGTCTCAGGATTTTAGTAATTTTCATGTTTATTTTACGACTTGTACTCGGGATTTGTGGTTGCTTCTTCTAATAATACTATTTTCAAAATTCAGATTTACATTTTTTTTTTAAAGGTGTAATATGTTTGTGACTTAATACTACACTCCATACTTGTTTGAATTTTTTTAAAAGCCAAACACATTTGAAGTAGTTGACCAATGGTGATGAGAGTCAAACCAAGTTTATTTTATTTTATTTTTATTTTGACTAATATGGTGACCCCACATTTTCATACATAATTGCAGACAACGGCCGTTGCAAAGCTAATTCTTTCATGACTTCCAAATTCAAATTAGAGTAATTTAATAAATGCTTTCCAGATTTTGTAAATCTAATACTTAACCATATTAGGATGACAGGATGGAATATGGATTATACTCAAATAAATGTTAGGATCATATTTATTTTATTTAAAATATAATTTTTATAGTATTTTTGAAGTTTTTTTTTTCACTAAATTAAACATAAGTATACTTATTTTATATTATAAAAATTATAAATTAAATAAAAATTTTATTCAATTCAAATAATAATTATTATTTTTAGTTTCTAAACTACAAATCATACTAAACCGAATTAAATGCATTTAAAAAATAATAATAAAATAAAATAAGATTGAAGTGGAACCAAATGCTATTATTTACATCAATATCATCAACTAGCAATAATCATTTGTAAAGAAAAAAAAAAAGGAAGTAGACGTTGGGGAGCTTTTAAATTTCAACAAATAGGGGACCCGATTCATTTATCAGATCAGATCCACATACTCTTACAAACATTGCAAAAAGACCCAACCTTTAAAGGCAAACAACAAAGAAAAGGAGCTTTCTTTTCTTACACATCTCAGCTAAACCCATTGTAGCCTCGAGTTTGGACATTGAAATGGACCCATTACAGTAACTCTACTGTTTCAAAAACAACAACGGCTAGATTCGAAGAGGGGGAGCCTATCTTTGGTGGCCTTCCTTTTTTTTTTTTTTTACTAGCAGAGTGAGTGACTGTGAATCAAAAGCTCAACGACAACAGCAAGAAGAAGAGAGAAGGAACCTAGAGAAGAATAGATTTTTTTTTTTAAAGAAATGGAGGAATCTTCTTGTCTTGTAAGATCATTTTCTAATCCTGCAGATATTTCTCGCGAAGTTAAAGAGGTCAGTTTTGTGTACAAGGCTTGAAACTTCACAGACAAAAGAAATGATTTTTTTCTTTTCTTTTTTGCTTAAATGGATTCTCTTGATTCAGTTGTTTTGTTTTACTTACTCTTCTTTTGGTCGCTGGGGTTATGGGGAAAACGGGTTCTCACTGGAGATCTGGATTAAAAAATTAGGGCTCTTAATGGCTTTTTCCTTTCGGTTTCTCGGGAACCAAACATAGCATACTATGATAGCTTGACAGTCGAGTGATTTCCCCTAGAAAGTTTTCTGATTATGCTGGGTTCTTTTTTTTTTTCATTTTCCCTTCAATCTTTGTGTTAAAAGAATGGAGGTGTCAATCAGGGATGCAAGTTTCTAACAAGCTTCAAGCTTCTTCTTCTTCTTTTTTCCCTTCTTTGTTTTCGAGTCAGGAAACTGATGGTGGATTTTGAATCACAGGGTAACCCGATTCGTGCTCTCACAGAATCAATATCTTTCGGCAGATTCATGTCGGAACCGCTGGCATGGGAGAAATGGTCAACATTTTCTCACAACCGTTACTTGGAAGAAGTGGAAAAGTTTTCAAAACCAGGATCTGTTGCTCAAAAGAAAGCTTTCTTTGAAGCTCATTACAAGAGAAGAGCCGCAATGAGAGCTGCGGCTTTGCTTGAGCAAGCCAATGTTGTCACCAATGATGCATCTCAAATGGGAACTATAAATGCAGCTTCGGTTGACCCTTTGTCACATACGGATTTAGCCAATTCAGATGCATCTTTGAGTGCGGATCAGCAGGAGAAAAATGTTTCCAATGCTGAGATAATTAATACTGCTGGTGTAGATGCAGGCAATCTTAGTGTTGTAAGAGAAAATACCGATATTACCAATGCGGAGCAAGGTCCGGCAGTGATGGAAGAAGATGTGAATATGGAGAAATGTGATCAGGTTGAGAATTCGGAGGCTTTCGAAAATGGTGACATCCATAGCAAGATTATGGCAACCCCGAAGATTCTCCCTAAGGTAATGTCCGTTTAACCAGTTTTGCTTTTATTCTTCCTTTTGATCTAGTGTTTATGTTTATCCTCATTATGGAACACTGTAGGATTGTGCTGATCCAAAGAACTCAACTTCATCAAGCAAGAAAAGGCGAACAAATTCTTCATCAAAGTCATCAGTTCCTAGTAGAACATCCAAACTTCCATTACATCCTTCTAAACGAATGGCTTCAGCACAAGCCAAGAGTGACGCTAATGTTGCCAAATCCGCTGGAAACTCAAATGACAAGAAGAAAACAATTCCGAACTCACTCCACATGTCAATTAATGTTGCTTCCAGTGCCGGTAAAACTAATAAAACATCACTAAGAATGTTAAGAGATAGTTCAACTCCAACACAAACACCAACCAGGGAATTGAAGAAATCTGCTGATCAAGAGAATTTAGCTCCATCAAGTGAAAAAAGACAGTCAAATTCCACTTCGAAGTTATCCAATCGTGGCATAGTACCCAAACAAACAACTTCAAGAATAGGAAATAACCATGTTCATATTAATAAGAAGCCTGCATTAGACCCAAACGAGCAGAGGAGAATAGCTCAAAAATCCCTTCACATGTCAATGAATTTTACTCCGCATGCTGGTGAAACCAATAAGACATCGCCTAAGATTTCCAGAGAAAGTTCGACTCCACTAGAAGCTCCAACCAGGGTAATTTCTTTGTCACATCATTCATTTGCTGTTCCATTTGCACATTAAAGGCAACTGCATGTACTGAAATACTGTTGGATATTTTCTGGAGTGGATGCCAAAATAACATAGTTATGATGTTCAGAAAGTGAAAATGGCAATATTGTTGAGTATACATTTTTTATTTAAAATAATTTTAGAGGATACTTGGTCTAGACTTTTTTAATGATTAAGATAAGTTTCATTCACAAACTGCAGGCATCCGTTTATGGGGTTTTAAAGCATGCTTCCAAGGTTGTTCAGGCACGAGATAGAAGGTAATCTTCGCTCCCGAAATGTCTTTGTTGACAATTTGTCTAAATTGGCTTTCATTTTGCTGACATAATTAGATTTATATCTACAGAACTACATCAGTTCTCAATAAGTCAGTTTCAGCAACAGGAGATGGGAGATGGCCATCCCTCTCCAGGTAAGAGCTTTTTCTATTTATCCTTTTATATGTTTTGCAAACTAGGGATGTCTGAAAAACTAATAAAGTTAGTATACTTTCTTTGTTCGTGAAACTACCGAAAGTTCATTTAGTTTCAAAGTGCAATGGCTTCTTTATGTTCCTTTTTCTCGGGTTTACATTACAGATCGGGTCTCAGATAATATTGACCTAATTGCCGAAGTTGCTGTCCTATATGAACATTGTAACTGTGTTCTGTATTGAATTGTGGCAGCTGCTCAAAATCTTCAAATGCAAGTGGAACCAGTACAAGATGTACTATTAATTCTGCTCCATTTAGTTTCAGGAGCGAAGAAAGGGCGGCAAAACGGAAGGAGGCAAGTCTTACTATTACTTTTCCTCATGCTTTAATTGCCATAGTTTCAAATTGTACCAAGCTTAGTGTTTCCTTGCTTGCTCCATGCCAGTTCTTTAAGAAGCTAGAAGACAAAATGATCTCAAAGGAAGCAGAAAAATCACAAATGCTAAAAAAATCAAAGGTACAAATCAGACAACCTTATTAGGATGTTAGCACAAGTATAATTGATGAAACCCTGCAGTTCCCTAGTCGAAGCTCCTAAATTGCAGAGATGTGAACTAATTCAGTAATCAATTTGAATGAGTTGCCTGAGTTGATGCACGTATACTTGGTCTGTGCGTGTGAACATGCATGTTATGAATACTCATTTGCTTCTTTGCATGTGAAACCGGTTTATGGCCTGATATGCAGGAGAAAGCAAAGAATGAACTGAATAAACTCCGGCAAAGCACTGATGTGAAAGCTAGATCGAATGAAGATTCATGCCATGGATCACAGTTCTCAAGCAATTACGTTAAGGAGGTTCCTTTTCTCCTGACTCTTAACCAGCATTCTTTTGATGCATTGTTGTTAATAATATAATGGAATTAAGCATGCATCAAATTATGCTGCTTGCCTTGTATCTTGAACAGCTTAATCACGAGTTAGATTGTCAATTCAGTAGGTGTAGAGGCAGACTTAACTCTGTCCCGATCTTCCCATTGGGAAAGGATGATGTTCTATGTTTTCCAAGGTGCTTATAGCTTGTATTGTCCATTAAACAGTAAATTATGCCTTGCAGATAACGTCAAATTGGCCTCAATCACCAAAATCTGGAAGGAAGCCATCTCCCAGCACGGTGCAAGATGCAAACTCTAGACATCCAAGGAGGCCTTCAATTAAGGCCGAAAGCTCTAAGAATGGATCAATGAAAAGTAACAGGACAACTTGTTCAAGGACCTCATTGCCAAAGAACAGGCATGAAAACGCCTCCCCAAATATCCAGCTTTCAGTTGGCAAAAGGAGTATTTCATACAAGCATGAAAATGGGGGGTCAGTCCACGGTGGTGGGTGCGACCGATGACTTTTTAGTTCCTTTAGTAATAAAAATTACAGAAAAAGAAATACAATGAAAGATAGAATTTACATCAGGGAAGGTATCAGAGAGGAGTTTGTAATTTCTCAGTACTGCAAAATTCCACATCAATCCTAAGTACAATTTTGTGAAGAACCTTGGCTATCAATCTGCATATAAAGTCCTGGTCTTTTATGTAGTCTAGATGGTGATAGGTTTACATGCTAAATCTAACCCTAAGCTGTTTAATTCCATCCCAAAATCAGTTAAAAGAGCCTTGAGACTCATCTCCACAAAATAATGTCAATGGCCCCCTTCCTAGGATGGCAGATAGTTCAGATTTGTATGGCTGCAAATATCCTATCTGTTTTTTGCGACATTAAATAATATTTTGATTAGGATATTGAAAAAAATGCAAATACCCCCGAAAGATGAACCAAAGGATAGAAGGCAAAAATAAAAGAGAGAAGAAATTATATCCTTTCTTGAACCAAAGTTCACATGTGATGTGACTAGCATACATGCATATTAATACAGCATTAAGATACATATCCCAGGTTAGAAAATAGCAGTAAAATTATTATGTTTTATCACTTGTATTTATACATGTTTAAACACCCAAGTCCAAACTGCTTATGAAAATGGCATCCTGTCCATAAATTTGAAGACTCCACTTATAGATATTACCTGATATAAAAAAGGATCATTCACCGAAGACAACTTCATGTTATGCAAACAACCCTTGATCGATTGCATAATATTCTGTAGGATCAAAGAGATGCTCGTGGTCAAACCTTAGTACATCGTACAAGTGAAATGGAGTTTCAGCCATCAGTGTTGGATTGTCATACGTGGAACACTCCAAATCCTGGAGACCATAATTCATGGGATAACAATCACCTTGAAGCCAACATATTTGTAAGTCCTCAGACAATGTTGCTAAAGGTACTCCTACACCACTTGCATTCAGGTTCCTCAGTGCAAATTCCGAGTCGGCAAGGTAGTTCAGACCCACATCCTGAGTTTTCATGCTTGATTTAGTAGCAGAAATCAGGTCAAAAACTTGATTATTCAGCGATTGGCTTTTGCTTTGAATTGGAAACAAGTCTTCTGCACCAACTGGACCTAAATGCTCAACGAAATTGCTTCTACACTCATCAAGCAAAGGCTTAACTTCAATTCTGCTTCGGTTAGCCTCATTTTCAATCATGGAAGGGCCAGGCAGTGGTAGTTGGCTGAAGCCATTTTCTAAGTGCAAGGATTCACACTCTTGTTTGAACTGAATCTCGGGAATTTCAGTCCACGGATACTGCAATGGGGTAGTCGAATTGAATGACGCAAAGCTTACAGCTGAATCAACTGATCCAAGGGAATGATCAAAGCTCATCTGTGTGCTTTTGGCTTCATGGGAATCACGAATATCTACAGACAAAGCTCCTTTGGGCTCTGCCATAGGAGCTGAAGTAATTCCTTTTAGATCACCTTGACCTTTGAGATCCACATTCTGAGCTTGCGAGTTACTTGCTGAAAAACTATAGGTACTATTCGGCACATCATCTGGTATCATGTTCATCGCTTTATGGGAACCGAAACTGGCAGTCGAATCTTTTGAAGGCAGATCTGAATGCTTCATTCCTATAAATGAATTCTTGATATCACTCTCCTTCTGCAACCTACTCAAATAGAGTCGGTATTTCTGCACAAGAGTACTTTTCTCGATCAGAATCTAAACAGTCTTAGATTGTTGACAATTAAAATCTCATTCTTTCAACTGCTTAGAACATTTCTTTTCCTGGAAATATATAAGCAAGTTATGGACAATTCTTGTATCATTGATTCCGAAAGCTTAAGAACATTGAAACCCATTGTCTTCATCCATTTCTTGATTAAACCAAAACTTAAAATAGACCACAGGTTTTTTATACCAAAAATATTTGACAAAACGTTAATTAACAGTTGTTTTGCTGTTCTTTTCAAAGAAATATGGCGGTATCATGAGGGAAATCAAGTGGGAGGTATTTACCTGCAAGTGACTGGCGACGTTTTCTCTTGTCAACCATGGTACATTCATCAAGTCAAGTATTTTCTTAGGCCCAACTTCTGTCAAATAAATATGAGGTGTTGACAAATATAATTAGAAACTATAGCCATATCATTGAAAGAGATACATCTTACATATATGGCTACTTCTTGATGTTGATCAAGAGATCCCTTTAGAACCAAAAGCTTGAAAATATACTTACTGTCAAATCCGATCTGATTGACGGCTTTGACAAATTTTTGGTGAAGGTCAACAGTCCAAACAACCCTTGCTTTCTTGGTAGAAGAAGGATCACTGAGCTCTCGATCGTCATGCTTGTTATCAGCATCTTTTCTTTTCCTTCCCGAAGTTGTATCGTCTCCACTGAGGAAGTGCCCATCATCAAACAGATCATAGCCACTTCTAGTCATCTGAATACTTTCAAAACCTTCAAGACTTTCAATGTCTCTCACCTCATGTATCTTCTTCCTGAACACATGCTGCCATATATTGCGAAGCTCTTTCATTCTTATAGGCTTAAGAAGGTAATCACAAGCACCATGCTGGACGCCTTTCATCACTCTGCTGGTCTCCCCATCAACAGACATCACTGTGATGTTTTACACAAATGGAGCTTGTCAGATGTTGATTATACTGAAATTGAAAAGAAAAACAGAGCAATAACAATGTTTATAACAAAGGTTCGTATGTTACGGTAGAGAACTGACTAATCACAGGTAAGTCCATTTCCAGCCCAACGTGTTCGAGAAGTTTAAAGCCATCCATGTCAGGCATGTTAACATCACTGATTACAATGTCGTAACCATCCTTCCTTTCGCGAAGCAAGTTCAGAGCTTCTCGTGCAAGGCAACATGTAGTCACTGGAACAGGGAAAGCACCACAAAAGAATGTCAGGATAGTATGAAAAATATGTTTGATATTTCCAGAAAAAAATTATGGACTTAGATGCAAAGCTTATGCATCAATAACAAAACCTCCACTATGTCACATCTTTGGTAACCTTTTAAAACAAGGGTTTTAAACAAATTTGTGTTTTGTGCACCCAATATCCAATGAATTAGAAAATAAATTCAAAATGATGCCAGAATCAACACTTTGCACCCAAAACAAGCCTTTAGAAAAGAAAACATCTTTTTCATCCCTAACGCCATGAAAACTTTGTCAAAAAGAAGTCTGGCTGAGTCTAATCATATAAGCCCATCAATAACCTCCATTTTTGCAAGATGATTAAACCAAAAAAGCACTGAGATGAAAAGATATAACGACAATTGAAAGTAGTAGAAAGCATGCTTTTCAATTGAATCTGTCCAATTTCATTATCCAATATCACAAAGATAGCAGAATTTCACTTCTTTTTTCTCCCCCACAGTTCTATGACAGTGATGATCAAACTTACCCACTCAACCTTTTGCAACTTGAAAAAAACTTGAATATTATAACATATTCAATACTTGATAATAACCATATATGATCAGCTTTTTCAATAAACAGCAAAAACAGAAGCTGAAATGTTATCAACCTTAATCAAACAAAAAAACCCAAAGTCGAAAAACGAACAGTTTATTTATACGACAAACCCAAGAGAAAGCAACAGACAATGAACAGTGCACTAAAATGAAAACAAAAGAAACTAGTGCCCCATGTATGAGTAACAGTAACAAAGTAAAGTTGGTTTGCAAGTAAAAAAGGATAGAAGAAGGATAAGTAAACCTTCATAAGAACACTTCTTGAGCATCTT
Source organism: Gossypium longicalyx (assembly GCA_025698465.1). Classification (NCBI taxonomy): domain Eukaryota; kingdom Viridiplantae; phylum Streptophyta; class Magnoliopsida; order Malvales; family Malvaceae; genus Gossypium; species Gossypium longicalyx. Next base: position 93,001,519 of record CM046997.1, read on the forward strand.
TTCAAGGATTTTGAGCCAGGTGGGATCATCATCGACGACGAGAACCCGGAGGCCGGCAGGAAAAGCATCGTTTCGAGGAGAAGAGAAGCCACTTTCGGCAAGCACCATGTTTTTTTTTTTTTTTTTTTTTTTGGGAGGTGGTTGGTTTCTTTGATATGGTTTTGTTGTAAGGATTGAAAGGGTAGAAAACAGGTAGATTGGAAGCGTAAGAGAAAGAGAAATGGAAAGGCACTTAAAAGGCAGAAGGGACAGAGAAGAAGAAATGGGAGTGGGTTTTAAAAAAGAAGAATAGAAGAATGAAGGAAGTGGGTTTTTAAGGCAGAGATTCCCGGTAATTTTGAACCATTTCTCTTTCAACATCGCTCGGATTCGGTTTTAATTGAAAAAACTAAAATCCACTTCTGTTCTGTTTCATCTTTTCATAATATTTAAATATAAACTAAATTAATCACTTAGTCAATAATAAATTTTAATTTTCTCCATAAAATAAAAAAAAATAAAAACAGAGTGACAAAAATAATAAATGTATTTAACCTCAATGCATCTCTTCCATTCTCATAAAAATTTAGTTAAATGTATCACATGTTCCAATTTTATTATGATTTATTTTTATTGATTTTATATCAAATAATAAAATCACTTTCATAATAATATAATTTACTTTACATATATAAAAAAAATGTTTTAATATTTTTCTAATTGAGTTGCTGCTCAAATGACAGAGATTAACTTGTGCTTAATATAAGCATAAACGAATAGTCTTTTTAAGAAATTAATAATTTAATTTTTTTTTAAATTAGCATAAATCCCGTAACACATAAACCCTTTATGATTTATATTTTTATTTCAATCCTTTAACAAAAAAAATTGTAAATTTGGTCTTTTATATAATCAAATTAGAAAAAAATACACGTGATGGAATTTTTGTTTAACTCTAGAAGTGAGCTTGATAGATTGACAAGTGTTTTTGTTTATATATTATTTGTTTTTTAAAATATCAATTAAGTATACTTATTAATCTCTTAAGCCTATTTTTAGAGTTTAAAAAATTTTATTACTTGCGAATTCTTTTTAAAGAATTATACTACTTTATAAAAATGACCATATCTTGAGCTATAAATTTTGAAATAAATTGATTCAAAATTTATTTCGAAGAGAACTCAAAACTCTACAATTTTGATACAAGATCTTATACCTAAATCATAGAGTTTTGAGTACCTAATTTTAAAGTTTGTAGTTGGAGATATAGTTATTTTGGATTAATTATTGAAATTTATAAAGTTGTAAATATTTTATGGAGGTTTTTGAGTGTATCATATCTTTCCACGCAATGTAAATTTAACAATCATAAATTGACATGAAATAAATTTAAGCATTAAAATAGACCTCAACACCTACACCTTTGGGGTGAAATCAATGGATGAAAATGTATCTTTTTCTAAAATACTAAACTACTTATTTAACTTTATTGATGTATTACTTTTCTCTTATAATATTGTTTTATTTGTCTTTTCCTAATTTGTTACATCAAATTCAATCCTGAATTTTATGTTTGAAGCATTATGAGTGGAAAAATTTTAACTCCATGCATATTATTAAAAAATTCACATAATAAAAAATATTTTTTTAAAAAAAATAGAAATTTGGTAAGATTTTGAATATTAAAATTTTCCACTTGCCTGTTGAAATATTTTTAAAATATTTATAATGTGCCAATAGTTATAAATGAAAAGTTATAAGGATATAAAAATTACATTACTTTGTCATTATTTATAGTGATGAGTTAACTCTTGTTATCAAAAGTTATATCACTTACTTAATAATAAAGGGTCATAATTATTCAAATAGATATATATTAAATAGTTATGTTTATTGTTAAAAGATGTTGTCTATCTATTTGAATAGTTATGTCTTTATGAAGAACATGGGAACTCGGAATCAAAATTCATTTGTTTGATGCACCAAAAACACATCAAAAGTTGAGAAATAAAATTTCTTTCTATTCTTTCATCATCTTTTATATTCCTACATTATTCTATAATGTATTATTGCATAAGTTCTTTATAAAAATTGATACTCTTACTATGCTCCATTTAATGCTCAGTGAACTGTTTCCGTTAGTATAAAACGTAGACAGTTATTGGGCTTCATTGTATCCTCAAGGTTAATTTGTTAGTAACTCTTTTGCATACCAAAATACATGCGGGGGCGAATAGATCCTTAAAAAAATGACATTGATAAACATCTTTAAGTCTTCATTAATTTCCTATAAGTCCAATTTTATCTCCACACTCCAACAAATACTAACTCTAATAATTAATATTAATAACTAGTAATATATTTATATAATCATATTGGATTTATATTTTAATTTTAATTTTAATTATTTTCATAATCCTAATCAGAGACAATAATGAATTAGTTTAAACTAATTTAACTTAAGCTTTTATAAATTCAATTTGATTTAATCAATTTTAAAATTAATTCATTCTAAAATGGATAATTATTTTATAAATAAGTTAAAAGCAGACTTAAAAGACTAATAAATATTCTTAATTTATATTTAAAAATAATATATATATATATATATATAAATAAGACACTTGCCAATCTGTTAAGCTGAATTGTGGAGTTAAAAAAAAAAAAAAACTTTATCACATGTATATTAAATAAGATTTCTTCTACAACTGGTTTATCAGAAAGAATAAGTTTATAAGTTATTTTTAGAGGATTGAGATAAAAATAAATAAATCATTAGAGATTTATGCCCAAAAAAAGTAGAAATTAAATTATTAATTTCTTAAAAAAAAAGGCTATTCGCTCGAATTATTTATATTTATATTTATATTAAATCATTAATTGAGTTAGTGTCATAAGTCAACTAAACATCAACTTAATTAAAAATTTATTAAAATATTTTTTTATATACAAAGTAAATTATATTATTATGAGGGTGTTTTATCTTTTAATATTTTTATATAAAATAAAAACATCAATCAAAATAAGATTTGAACCCATGACACATTGTTTTTTAAACATTTAACTTTACTTGCATCAAAATTTAAAAGTAAACTAAATTTGGTCACTCAAAATTTTCATTTTGGGCACCGAAAAAAGTTTTCAACATGGGCACTATCATTACATACTTTTATTATTTTAGTCAATGTCATTACATACTTTTATCATTTTAATCACCTGTCATTAATTTCTCATCACAAACACCCATTTTATTCACCTAACTTTAATAAATTTTCATTTTGGTACTCAATTTATCTTTTTAATTTCCCTTTTTTCTTTTTTTTTTAAGAATTAATTTGAGTTCTTTTCAGTAAGGGAAAAAACTTAGATTTTTACAGAGGAAAATATGAGTTAGAAAATCTGAGTTCTTACACTCGTTAAGGTATGAGAAAATGCATGTGTAACATGATTTAATTAATTTTATTTCATTCCAAGCAATTAGATAATTAGACCTCTAACACGTATTCATCGTTGGAACAGGGTTACGAAGCATTACCAGAATTTACAGATTAAATAACAGACATTTCATATTATCTAGTATTCATATCAGAAATCAATCCCAACCAATCATATTGTCCCTTATACGAGTCCTCGAGGCTCGTAATACACATTGGAAATAAGTCTGGACTAAATTGGGTACTCAAAGAATTTTTCAAAGAACATCAAAATTTTTCAAATGTGCAGAGGACTCACGCCTTTGTGGTCAAGCCGTGTGGCTCACACGGTCAAGAGACACACCCGTGTCTCAAGCCATGTGGGCATTCAAAATAAGGACACACGGCCGTGCCCCAACTCGTGTCCAAACTTGTAAACTCTCTAACTTGGGCCACACAGCCAAGCCACACGCTCGCCCGTGTGCTAAGATGTGTAAGCATTTTGTTTTGTGCAAATTAAAGATACAGGGGAGACACACGACCGTGTCACCCGGCCGTGTGTCACACACTGCTAAGACACATGCTCGTGTCTCTGTCCGTGTGGACAAAAATAGACCATTTTCCTAGCCATATTTCTCACCCAATTTCTTATCAACCTAAATTAATATTTTTACACAACAATAAGCCATAACAAGACATTCAAATCAAGCTAAAATCAAATCTCAAACATGTAGTATATTCATATACAATCAATATGCCCTTAGGCACTTTAATTGACAAATACAAATATGTTTAACTAAATAATCCATGTAACCAAGTAATCAACCAACTTTTATGTTTAATCGCATTAATACTTAATGTAACACCCCTGACCCGTATCCATCGTCAAAATAGGGTTACAGAGCATTACCAAAGTTTACATTTCAGAATTATAAAAAATTTTAAAACATTTAATTGATATAACCAATCATAGTAACACCAATCAATATCATACATATTGTCCCTTATATGAGCCCTCGAGGCTCTAAAAACACATTAGAGACAAATCGAGACTAAAACAGAATCATATAGAAATTTTAGGGAAAAGATGAAAAATTACAAACTGCAGGTGTCACACGGCCATGTGACTTACACAGTCAAGAGACACGCCCATGTCTTAGGCAGTGTAGGCATTCGAAGTAGGGACACACGGCCATGTTCTAACCTGTGTCCGTGCCCGTGTAACTCACTGACTTGGGTCATACGGCCAAACTACAAGCCCGTGTGCCAGGCCGTGTACCTTTCGAAATAATCTCACACACCCGTGTGCCAGGTCGTGTGCTAGGTCATGTAAAACCTGAATTGCAACCCTTTGAAAACTACAGGGGACACATGACCGTGTTACTTGGTTGTGTATCACACACGGCTGAGACACACGCCCATGTCTCTACCAATGTGGATGAAAATAGACTATTTTACAAACTATTTTTCTCACCCTTTTCAACATGTACCTATAATCCCTTTTGCACATATACTCTCAAAAGGCACCAAGATCATGCACAATCAAGCCAAACACATATGGTCTAATAACATCCGACCAATATGCCTAAAGGCATCTCAAATGATAACATTAAAACATGTATAACTATGTACTCAATTTAGCCAAAATAATTGATTAACTTCTAACTAAGTTTACAACATTACACAACATGTAAATCATTTACTAAAACATACCATTTGATACCAATTGTACCACATAATTATTAGTATCAAAATACATATATGCTTATTATGGCAAAACACCAATTCACAACAAGTTATATGTCATATCTAATATGCACATTCAACTACTTTTTTTATCTACCATCATTCAACCATAACAAGTCATATATCAACCATTACAAAGCTACTTATATACACCTTATAATATATATCATTTTACCAACACAAGGCCAAAATACAAACTAACCAAATAGTCATTTCCACAACAAAAACACATAGGCTAACATTAGCTAAAATACCTATACATGTCATTATAACCTTAACCAAGATATCAAAATTTACCAATATAATCGTTGGATAGTGTGATAATTCTCCGACGGGCTTCTAACCCGATCGAGCTTTCGATAATCTGAAAAGTGAAGGAAAACAACTATGTAAGCAATGAATGCTTAGTAAGCTCGTATAAACTTTAATCATATCAATTCATTTCAAATATGAAATTTATACATATAAAAAATAATACAATACCGATACTGCAAGATTCATGAAGCTATATTCAACAACTCACAAGGTGAATAAATCCACAGCATCACTTATACATATCATCCCTAGCATAGTAGGATTTTAAATAACTTTAAACCCTTTCAACTTTTTTTCTTGTTTTCATTTGTATTTTATTACTTTCCATTACATTTACTCTCATTAGCTCAAATAACATCAATTCAATTCATCATTCCCTTTTTCATTATTCTACACTTCAGGTATGAACTTACTATTTCATTACCTTTCCACACTCATTTTATATGCATAACACACAAAACATAAGCGCATTATTCAATCATAGCCACAAGCTAGTGCATTTAAATATAATTCTTTTTGGAACTAACCACATGGTAAACCATTTCAATAGGAATTACATAATTTAAACCTTACCACCCTTTCATGATCACAAGCATATTTCCATTTATGCATTTACCATTTTAATGCATAACTTATAAGTTTAACGTGGTATAATCCAACCACAACTTGGCTAAAGCCTAAGCACATATACACCAACAATGTTAGTCATGTAAATTTACATATGAATCAATAATCATGGATGAACTCAACAATTAATTAAATTTCAATATACATGTAACATACATATCATGTATCGATACATCATGTAAAATCATTTCCATGTATTTCATGTAAATACCTGTAATAGTTCGTATCGAACTCATATCATCTCGTAACAGAACATTGCCTGTTGAAGCATTTAGAATATCATTGGATACTCGAGATAGCTCACACGTAGTGTGCTAAACTGTAATCCATCAATTCTTGTATATGTATGCTCATACGAGCTATGAATCGGTATGCTCTCGCGAACTGTGAATCGGTAAGCTCATAAGAGCTATGGTGTGTCCTCAACAAATGCAGGACCTCAACCAAATCAGTAACCCTAATGACATATCATTTGTATCCTACGAATTCCTAAGATTCAAACGGGACTTGGTAATCTTTGTGTGTCGTTGAATTTTTCCTCGTTTCAATATAAGTTAAATTGTATAATAATATATGTATATATTGTTTCATTTTCAACAAAATTTATATAATAACATTCAATTTAATCAGAAATATACATAGTATAGTTCATACAAACTTACCTGGCTAAATTGCAGAAATACCAAAGGTCAAGGGCATTTTGGTAATTTTTCTATTTTCCTCGATTTTTCACCCGATCTTGATCTAAATTAATAATTTCATTCAATATATTAATTTATAAAATAAAATAATTCATTAATTTGGTCTTTTTGACAAATTTACAAAATTTCTCCTAAAGTTTTACTTTTATTCAATTTAGTCCCTGAGCCCAAAACATGCAAATTAGCCATTTTTACCCAGAATTGAGCTTAGCCAAATGTTCATGGTATCCAAAACAGCCCATTTATGCAACAATTTCACATTAAATCCTTATACTTTTATTAATTTAATAAATTAGTCCTTAATCGAAAAATTCATCAAAATCACTTAACAAAATACTTTTAAAAATAAATCAACATTCCAAATTCATCATCTAACATAAAAAAAATCATAAGATTCATTAATGACAACATTCAAAATCTTTAACAGTTTCAAAATCAAAGGTACGGGCTAGCTGGACCTAGTTGCAACGATCTCAAAAATATAAAAATTACAAGAAATTAATAGCTTAGGGGCTTACATGCAAGGAATAAACATGGCTGAAAATTTCAGGCATCCATGGCTTCTTTTTTTCTTTTCATGCGTGAAGAAGACACTAAAATGATGATATAACATTTTGCTTTTTATTTTATTTAATTTAATAATCAAATTACTATTTTATCCTTACCTAACTTTAAAAATTACACTAATGCCAAGCCATGCATATCCACTATCACCTTTAATGGTCTATTTACCATATAAGGACTTCCACTTTAACGTTCTATAGCTATTTAATACATTTAGCTTATAGAACACAATTTTTGCACTTTACGCGATTTAGTCTTTTTTTGCTTAATTACTATCGAAACGATAAAATTTTCCAACACAACTTTAATACCACCTTAATTACACTCCGTAAATATTTATAAAAATATTTATAGATCGGTTTATAAAAATGAGGTCCTGATACCTCATTTTCTAAAACCACTAGAACTTAATAAATCATTTATACAACAAGAATCACTATATCAAAATCCTTTTTAAAATCACAAATAACTCGTAAATATTAAATATAATATTTACAAACTTACTTGTCAGATTTGGTGGCCCCGAAACCATTGTTTTCGACACCACTGAAAAATGTGTTTTACACTCAACATGTAAATATTTACTAAAACTTACCATTTGGTACCAATTGTACCACTTATTCAATAGCATCAAATACATCTACACTTACTATAGCATAGAACCAAATCACACCAAGTTATAAAAGTACCTCATATGCATTTTCAACTATTATTTTACCTTTTATCATTTAACCACAAATCATTCCACACATCAACATTTTATGACATTATGCATATATCAAAATACCAAAACATAAGCTAAATTAGTGACTAAACTCAACAAAACACATATAAGCCAACATTTAGCCAAGAATAACCTATACATGTCATTATGACCAAAATCAAAACATTCAAAAGTACCGATAGAACCGATGGATAGTGTGATATAACTCTGACAAGCTTCCAACTCAATCGAGCTTCTGATAATCTAAAAAGTAAAGGAAAACAACTACGAAAGAAATAATGCTTAGTAAGCTCGTACAAACTTTAATCATATTAATTCATTTCAAATATGAAATTTTTACACATCAAGAATAATCCAATATTGATACCGCAATACTTCTGAAGTTATATTCAACAACTCACAAGGTGAATAAATCCACAACATCACTTATACATATTATTCCTAGCATAGTAAGATTTTAAACAACTTTAACTCTTCCCAATTTCTTTATTTTCATTTACATTTCTTTATTTTCCACACTTATTCCATATGCATAACACACTAGTCATAAACATATCATTCAACCATAGCCATAAGCTAGTGCATTTAAACATAACCTTTTTCAAATTTATCACATGATAAGTCATTTCATAAGAAATTGCATAACTTAAACCTTACTACTCTTTCAGGAGCACTAGCATATTTTCTTTTGAGTACTTACCCCTTCAATGCATCATATAAATAAACATATTACCATTTAACCAATAGCTTAGCACTTGCCTAAGCATCAAACAACAACACTTGTTAGTGTACTTGAACATATTTCATATAAATTCAACATTGATAAACTTATTTTCTCAACATGTCACACTTGAGTTTATTAATCATCTCAGCTAACATAATTTCCATGTATCAACATATTAAAGATATTCACATATGTACATGTCATGATACATATCATTCTCTTTTCGTTTATTCATTTACATATACCATCAATTTCAATATATCAATATATCATGTACTATCATTTCCATATATTTCATATATATATATATACCAGTAATAGTTCGTATCGAACTCATATCGTCTCATAACAGAACATTGCCCGTTGAACCATTAGAATATCGTTGGATACACGGGTAGTACATACAAAGTGTACAAATTTGTAATCCGTCAATTCATATTCAGGAATGCTCATACGAGCATGTAAATGGTAAGCTCATGTGATCCATGTAACGAGAAGCTCATAAAAGCTGTAATTAGGAAGCTCATGTGAACCAATATCGAGAAGCTCTAAAAAGCCATTAATTGGGAAGCTAATAAGAGCCAATTATCGGGAAGCTCGTGAGAGCCATATATATCAGGACACTCGTAAGAGCTGTGATGAGTCCGTAACACATGCAGGACCGCAACCAATTTTGAACCCTTAATGACAATGTCATTTGTATCCATCGAATTTCTTAGGTTCAAATGGGACTTGGTACTTGTTAGATATCTTCAGATATGTGATCAATACTTATACATGACAATTATACATTTCAAAAACATAATATTCAATTTAAACATATAAACATACAATTTAATTACACGAACTTACCTGGCTAAATTGCAAAAATACAAGATTCAAGGGTATTTTGGTAATTTTTCTATTTTCTTTGATGTTCCACCCGATCTTGATATAAATTAATAATTTCATTCAATTTATTAATTTAGAAAAAAAATCATTTAATGTAATTTGGTCATTTTTTACATTTTTACAAAATTACCCCTAAAGTTTTACTTTTATTCAATTTAGTCCCTGAACTCAAAACATGCAAATTAACCATTTTTAATACAAATCCAAGATAGTCAAATATTCATGGCATTTAATACAGTCCATTTTTGCAATAATTTCACAACAAATCCTTGTATTTTTTACTAATTTAACAAATTATTCCTTAATCGAAAAATTCATCAAAATCACTTAACAAAATACTTTTAATTAACAAAAAGTATCTCAAATTCATCATTTAACATAAAAAATCATATAGATTTATCAATTGCAACATCCAAAATCTTTAACAAAATAAAAAACAAAGGTAAGGTTTAATTGGACCTAATTGTAACAATCTCAAAAACATAAAAATTACAAGAAACGGGTAAGGATTGAAGTCAGATGAAGCAAAAAGTGAAAACCCAACTTAAGCATTCTCTCATGTCTGTTTTGAACCGAAACTTGGAGAATAAAATGTCTAGAAAGCTTTAGGCTCTGTTTGTTTGCCAGTAAAATGATTTATGGAAAATGATTTCTGGAAAATGATTTACTTTTCTGGTGTTTGGATGAAACTGTGTAAATATTTTCTGTTGTTTGGCAGATTTCTTGAAAATATTTTCCGGAAAAGCTGTTTTAAAAAATTTAATCTTTTCATTGTTTAATTGAGTTTATTATATATATTAATAAATTTATATTTTAAAATATTTTTATATATATTGCAATATTTATTTATAAATAAATCATTTTAAATATATAATAATGTTCAATTATTAAACTAGAATATTAACCGTCATAAATTGAAAATAACTAAAGTCAAATAAATTATTTGTAATTGTGTTATAAAAAAATAAAAAAACAAGGATTGAATAATTATAAATTAGCTTTCAAACCACAATTAATACTAGAAATTAATAATATTATCCAAATGCAAAATTAGTAGTACACCACATGATAACAACAATATTGTCCAAGTGCATAACTAATATTACACCACATGATAACAACAACATTGTCCAAGTGCATAACTAATATTACACCACATTAAAAGTATTAATATCTTCAACCTTGAGAAAATTTTTGAAACCAAATTTTTCTATGCTTCTTACTTTTAACTAAAAAAACTTTTGCCTCAAATTCACGACTCACTAGATAATCAAACACAAAACACAGGAAGTCATCATCAAATCCTTCCACCTCCATCGACATCACTTCTTCGTAAAGATGTGGTGTCTTATTCACAGTAAATTGTTCCAAAGCATTAGCAATTTTGCCAAGTTGTTCACCCACAAATTTAATTTGTTCATCAACGACACTTTCTTGAGCATTTTTTCTTTTACGTTTGGATGTGCCAGATGAAGATACTTTTGTTCTTACCTCTTCAGTCTCTTCATTGTTGCAACAGTCTATAGGCATTAAATCTTGGTTATCATCATCCAAATCTATGTCAGCAAATGTTCTGGCAAAACTCCCTGTTGCCATATCTTTGCCAACAACCAAAGCCATTTCATCATAATGATCAATGCTTTTATTCAAAATAGTTCATACTTCTTATGTGCCTGTTGGATATTATAACAATTAGAATAACAAGTAAAAAATAATTGAAATATACTTAACATATATATACATATATTACCATTACTGTTGCATCATATGTCGCTCTATCACATGTGATCATTTTCATGTTATCATCCCATCTAAAACCACTTTCACCCCGAATTGTGCATATAATCTGCCACTGTTTTTTTACAGTCCTCAAATAATTTTCCACATGTTTTGCATCACATTGGACTTGAAATTTTTCAAAAATAGCTTCGACAACTCGATTAATAGAAACTGCTTTGAAAGTATTAGAAGACTTATTTCCTTTCTGGGCCTCTTCTGCTAAAATTTCAAGAAAAAGATGTTCCATCGGTTTTGTCCACCTGAATTGCTTGGAGGTCCCTTCTTTGTTGCCCTTACCCATTCTATATTAATAATTGTCATTGTCAATCATTTCAATATCCAACAAGCTTAAAACATAATAAATTCAATATCTAACAAGCTTGAAACATAATCAATATCTAACAAATTCAAGACATAATAATTTCGGAATCCAACAAACTAAAATTTCAATATCATTATCCAACGAACATTAACAAAAAAAAAAAAACAATTTTAATACTAAAACATACATAACATAGAAATAACAACCTTAAGCCCTAAACCTACCTAATATTTTAGCTATATAATCAGTCCACGTAGTTTGTGCAATTTCATCTCTCTTAGCAGACCATTCTCTTACATCTTCTCTTTCTTCTCGCTCCGTAAGAGTTGATATTATCAAATCAGACTCAGGCTCCTCGTATAACCCTTGATTAAGTAAATCACTAGGATCAACTCCCATTATATGATTATGAATGATACAACAAGCCAAAACTATATCTACTTGAGTTTGAAATTTCCAAAATGGTTCAGCATCTAATACACGAAACCGTTTCTTCAAAATCCCAAAAACACGTTCAATAGTGATTCGCAATGATGAATGTCAAAGATTAAAGAGTTCTTTTGCATTTTCAGGCTCTTGAGCACTAAACTCTTTTAAATGATATCGGACACCACGATATGGGGTAATATATCCATTTCGGATGCTATATCCAGCATCAACAAGATAATATTTACCTACAATTTTACAAAACCTAATTAATACTAATAAATTATGAGTTTACTAGAACTATTTGGTATTTAATGATAATTATTACCTTCCGGAATTCTTAATCCTCTTGGACGTGAAAGTGCATCACTTAAAATACGAGAATCATGTGCACTACCTTCCCAACCAGCTAGAACATAGGAAAATTTTAAATCAAATGTAATGGCAGCCAATACATTTTGTGTCGTCCCCTCTTTACGGCTACTAAATCTTCCTTGAATGCTAAGTGGAACGGATGCACGAACATGAGTTCCATCTATTGCTCCAATACAATCTTTAAAATAAGGATAAAACCTTGGATTGTTTCTAATTTCACTAGGAGTTGACTCATAAGGTAATCTAATAACTAGTTTATACAATTTCAAAATAGCTCTCAATATAACCCTAAAGTAACGGTGAATTGTCTCAGTTGATCTATAATATCTAAATCTAGTCCTTACATTATGAACAATTATATGTAAAAATATAACTACTTGCTCCCAATATTCACAGATTTAGTTGATTGTAACCAATTATTCCTACTAAGAATATCACAGATTAAAAAAGGCAATCGGTCTCATCCTTATCACATTAATACAATATTGGTCACCACTATATAAAATACTATTAATATAATTTTTTCTTTCATAATCTCGATTCACACGAGGGTGAGAAGTAATTTCCTTTGTAGTTTTTAATTTTTTAATCCAAAGAGCCCCAAAAGCTAAAACTGAAGTCACGACTCCGACAATTGCATTTTGATCTTGACTACGGTCCATCTACACAAAATAATACCACACAAATATTTGATCACTACAAAAAAGATGCAAGCTTTTCATAAGATCACATATATGAATAAAGTTACCATGACTAAAGTGCATACATACATATATAAAACAAATCATTCTAAATTAAAATGACAAGAGAAAATAAAATGAGAAATAACATTTTATATTTTTTTGCTTTTCTACTATTTTAATTTTTCATCTTTTTCGATCTTACTGAACAAAGTCTATTAGTTTGGATTTGACATGAACTATTTTTTAAAATAGGTAGGTCAATCTTTAAACATGTTTGAATATAGAGTATATATATTTGTTCCCATGGAGTTTGAATATAGAGTATATATAATGAACAATGATGATAGCAAGCAATGCAATCATTTCCCATATCCGTTTGATAAGGTAAAAGAAAGTGGAAAACAGTAGCAAACATGGAAATGAATGATTACCAATTCAAATACTTGCATGTTTACAACACTAAAGACGATATAATTTAACAGTATAGGGGCAATCAAAGCAAATATCAATTGATCATATGATGACGTTTTGAGAAAAACAAAAAATGGTGTCATGGTCCATGGAGAGCAGCACTCCATCATTTCCTTTATGTTTCTAGCTTTTTTTACACACTGCATTTACATTGATCAAATCAGTAATGTCAAGACTAAAATAAAACTTTATCTATATTTCGGGCACTTTATCTATAGTACAATCGCCAATTTTCAATTCAATCGGTCTGGTTCCGACATCGGTGTAAACGTGTTTAAAATTTGATACAATTATTTTAAATATGATCCACATCAAATTTAAACTAACATCAATTCGAGTAACATTTAACACTTTAGTCAATGACTAAATCGATAGAAGGAACTAGTAGTTACAATATCAATACTTTGAAAACTCAATTAAAATATTTTGAAATTTAGAGATGTATGAGTAATTAACCTTAATATTTTATAAAATCGAAAACTATTTTTTTAGCACTTTTCATTTAAAGATAAGTGACTAAGAACTTTATTCTGACTTTCAATGGTTGCCTTGTTAGCTTCTTCAACTCGCTCCATGTCCATTCCAACCTCAAAAAATGAAAAACAAAAAAACCCTTAAAACCCAGATGAATATAACATTTGAATGACAATAAAACTCATTTGCAGCCCATTACAACCCCAAAAATCAAAACTTTGTTTATGCTCTTTGGTTCACAAAATTAAAAAGGGTTGAGGCTTTTCAAAAGATTTAAAAACCAAAACTTGAACGTAAGGTATGACACAAAACTGAAAACTTTTGAAATAAAAGTGGACATGATTGAAATTTGGAACAAGACAAAAGAAAATTAGGCCATTTTCAATGATAAAGAAAGAACAAGAGAAAACTGGGTTTGAAATGAAACACAAATTGAAGTGTTGAAAACAACTTGAAAAATTCATTTTTGGATTTATTTTATTATTAAAACTATTTTTAAAATTATAATACATTTTTATAATTAAATTTAAATAAAAATAAATTAATCTTTTTAGGACTTAAATAAAAATAATTTTTTTACTAAAATTTGAGGTAAACTGAGACAAAAATAATAGTAATGAAATAAAAAAAATTAAGCACTAAAATAGGAAAATAAGTATAGTTCAAAGTATAACTTAAGCCTAATTTCATAAACCAACCCTGGTATAAGACCAAAACATTTTACCATTTTTATGCAGCTAACTGCTGAAAAGATTTTTATACATAATAAGACCAAACAAAAATGTCTAATGCACAACAAAAAGGACTTAACCTAACTAATAACGCATTAGTACAATGGCTTTTGCTGCAAATATAAAACCACAAAAGGGAAAAATGTCTCAGGTTTATGATTTACCCCAAAAAGGAAAAAAAAATTGAAGGCATTATTACCACAAAACTCCATTGAATTCCACTATATAATTTCAAGAGGAGTGTCTTATAATCTGATTCAGAATAATATGTACATAGTATTACAACCAAGTCAGTGCAGTAACAGAATATTCATTTTAAATCAGTTGGCCATGATGTTAACAATAAGCAGTAGACAATCAAAACCAGGAAAAAGTAGCCAAAGCTTTTCGAAAAAATACTTTTTGACATTCTAGGAATAACCATTTTTTTTCACATTCTAAGAGCTATGTAATCATTAGTCACAATAGGAGTAGGAGCACCATACTCTTGTAGATGCTTCCTCCCAGTATGGAAATAATAAGTTAATAACTAGCCACAAGAATTACAAAAGGTCTCCTTTTTTAACTTCATTGGATTGAAGAACACATACGATGCACTAAGATTGTGCAATGGATTCACGGCCAACAATGATTTCCATGCATGCAAAGTCTAAAAAAAGTAACAAAACTGAAATCTGCAGCTCATTCAGTTTGTTAACCAGATCCTAAAAGCTTCAACATTTCCATATTGTCAGCTAGGATCCCAAGCCCCAGAAAGTACATACGGCATGCTAATATTTTCATATCACTCCTTTTAGTAACTCCATGGTGCATTTATTAGTCTCATCTATTCGTCATCTATGTCTGATATACCTCTATATTATGATTTATGGCAACTAGATAAGTTGGCAAGCTTTCACTAGGTGAAATTATCCAAATGAGAGAAACATAGAACAATTGAGCTTAGGGGTATAGACTCTCAAACCCACATATCTCTCGATTACAAGATTGGTGTTATTGGTTGGGGCTCCCAGGTACCGAACCAAACCCCTAGAATTTTATTTTTATCATTTTTTTATCAACAACGAAAAGAATAAAGATTTGAGATTTTTTAAACCGATCGGTTTCAATTTTAAGATTGTTTTCAGTATTTCTCTTTTCTAAAAATTTGAGTTTGGGAATCCCTAAATCATTCAGGTTTCTTCCCTAGCTAAAGAAACAAAGGAAAGCATAAAAATTTCAGGCATAAAATCTGTGGAGAAGTAAGGAAGAAGAAGAAAAAAAAAGAGCTTTGGTGAAGAAAAAAAAAGAGCTTTGGTTCATACCTTAACCCAAGACCCAACGAAGAGGAATGGTATAATCCTGTGAAAGAAAGAAACAGAGGAAATGAAACAGCAGCTTGAGATGCGACGGACTAGAACATGAAGAACAGAAGAAGTAAAAGAAATGAATAAAGGAAGAAGGAGAGACTTTTACCTAGATGGAGGGACTGGAAAATGTTTTACAGAAATGAAATTGGTAAGACAATTTCCCTAAAACATAAGACATTTTACATGTGTCTTGGAAATCATTTTCCAAATGGAAAATGTTTTCAGGCAACCAAACACTGGAAAACCAGGAAAATATTTTCCGTAAAATATTTTCCTGGTAAACAAACGCACCCTTAAATTAAATTTGTTTCATTTTAATTTTCATTTAATTACAATTTTGTCATTATTTATTTTTATTTTATTATTTTTATTCATATGCCGCCTCATTCATTAATTTAGGCATATTTATCACTTAAGTACCTCCTTTTTTTTTATTAATCAAGCCATTTAGTCACATTATTATTATAATTAGTAAGTTTTGCACCTTTTTTAATTTAGTTCTTTTTAATTAATTAACTGTCGAAACGTTAAAATTTTTCAACGAAACTTTAATACTACCTTAATGACACTCCGTAAATATTTATAAAAATATTTATGGCTCGGTTTATAGAAACGAAGTCTCGATACCTCATTTTCTAAAACCACTTGAACTAGAGTTTTATCACTCGAACCTAATAATTCATTATAAGACATAAATTATCAATTCAAAAATCTTTTTAAAACCCTATTTGACTCGTAAAAATTAAATAATAAAATCTACAAGCTTACTAGCCGAATTTGGTGGTCTCGAACCATTATTTCCAACACAACTGAAAATCGAGCTATTACAAATACCATCATCCCTTAATTTAGGTCCACTTCGATTCAACACTTAGTCCAAATAAATCGATATCTAAAGTAACTAAATTAACCCAGGTCAATCTAATCATCAAACCAAGAAAACACCTACTCCAATGAGTAAATTTAGTGAATCATTTCTTGTAACACCCCTAGCCTGAGTCCGATCGCCGATTTAGGCTATGAGGTATTATCAAGCTAAACATTTAATTTTTCAATCACATAATCTATCAACAAAAGCAGAAATTGAACTGAATACATACATATTTATAAGTTATAAATGCCATTTTCATATGGCCAAAATATTTACAATTACAAAACATATTTTGTCAACAGTCCCACCTATACATGCCATATTGAGACCAAAATATAACTGTACCAACAAGATCGATAGTATGATGAATCATTGACGATCCCGAGTCGGTGGCCAAAATCAACAATCTATAAAACAGAGAGATAAGAAAGAGAGTAAGCTTTCGATGCTTAGTAAGTTTTAAGTAATGAAATCATTTAAAACTAAAGCATAGCATTCATAAGGCTAAATAAATACATATACGCAAAATCCCATGATCATGTTACTTCACACTTCAACCAATATACTCACACGCTCAGAGTCAAACTTAACTAAATTTCACTTAAATCAAAATTCATGTATCCCGAATAAGCTATAGACTTCATACAACCCTAAGTAATGGCCGGGAGAGCACTATTCAATTGAATAATCACAATTTATACCGAATCAAATTTTCCAATGTATATACGATACATACCTGATCATCTTAGGGTTGTGAACACATTAATTGGAATTATTACAATGGATAGCACATTTTCAAACATAAATGCCTTGGGACTTAGCCGGATATAACACCAAGACGAGTGCCTTCTGAACTGGCGGATATAATAACAACCAAAGCACGAATGCCTTCGGGACTTAACTCGGATATAACAACCAAAGACGAATGCCTTCGAGACTTAACCTGAGATATAACAACCAAAGACGAATGCCTTTGGGACTTAACCGGATATAATCCTCAATTATCATGCACATAAATATATCATAACACATTAGCATTTCAATTACATTACTAGAACACAAGCACAACATGCTTATCAACCCTTCCACTTTCGGCTCAATAGTCACATACAATTAATACAATTTCATTTCGCTATTCTACATGATTTCTATAATTATTCGGCTACAAGTCATATGCACAAATCATTTATTTCACTACGTAATTCAAATAGAACCATTAGATCACGATTTATTTATTATACTTATATATATATCATAATTTTATCAAATCATAAGCTAAGTTCCATTACTCAAAGACTTACCTCAGATATTTTGAACAGTTGCGAATAATCTACTCGACTGCTTTCTCCTTTCCCTTATCTGATTTAGACCCTCTTAACTCTTGAGCTTGATTCAAACAAATAGATCTATTTAATTACTTATCAATTTAACAATTCGATTTAATACATGTATATCGTGCTATTAAGTACAAATGATTTTATTAACTAGCTATTTAAACATCATACATATGCTTTACTCATGCACAATCGAAAATATTACTAGCGTATTACCTTGCATTTTCGAATTGCATAACCATCACTTAATTTCATAAAAAAAAATACACATATTATCTCAGATTAACACAAGAATCAAATGCATCTCTCAAAATGCCAAAGTCCAACAAAGTCTACCATTATAGCATTATCAAGTTTATGTACTTGGTAATTCACATTCAAACACATTCGGCACTAAGTATCTGATCAAATGTTTCATTTAACTCCAAACTCAACTTATAACCTTCCCTAATTAAAACATTCAACACCGACTAGACATGCTTACAAGTCTAAGCCGAATATCATTTTAGACATTTGAGAAATCATTTCTCAATTCAGTACTATCAAAGCTGAAACCTATGCATAGCATTATTCAAGATTTATACCCTTAAAATCATTTACAAGGCCGAATTTGTTCAAGTAAGTCAACAAGTCCAAGTTCATCTATTTCATATATAAATACCAACAATTAAATATTAACTAGTTCAAACTTCATTTAACCATAAGAACAACAATCTATCCCCTTCAATTTCTCCCATGGTCGAATGCTGAAGACACCACACAACTCAAAATTTTGTCATGGGTTAAGTAAAGAAGTTAATAACTAACTCAAAATATGCTAAAAATCTAAGAATTAACATGAATTACTTACCTTATTTAAAGTTCAAGATCACCGAATGGTTTGCTCTTTTCCTTCTTTAAAATCGGCTAGGAAGAAACAAGGATGAATACTTTGTTTTCTTCACCAATTTCTACCTTTAATTATTATTATTCTATAATTTAAAGCCATTTAATTAAAAATAATGCTAATAGAAAATTCATATATTTTATACTAACTAACAACATGGCTTGGCCACTATCAAAATGGGTAATTTGACATGCAAAACCATTCTTTTCAATACATACATTATTAGACCACCTTTAAAAATTACCTATCACCTTTCACATTTTTCTCACATAAGTCCTATTTAATAATTTCATATACAAATGACAAAATTAAAGCATGAAACTTTCACATATGCATGTACACATATAATAAGCATAGAATATAACAATTAATTATTTTTATGACTCGATTTTGTGGTCCCGAAACCACTTTTCGACTAGGGTCAAATTAGGGCTGTCACATTTCTCCTTGTTCAATCGTTTACAATTTCATATAAATGTTCATGTTAAGCACAATCTGTTAAAGAGTTGTGTTGCACTAGTGGAAGGACTGATTGGATATATATAATTCGTGCTTGAATAATTTGTAGCTAAGTTTTGACTATTCATCTATTAATCATAAATTTTTTAGTCACAAAGTCATTCCACTAAAGTAATTTGAATGGGCTTCCCATTATATATCATTACAAGGTTACTAATTTAAAGCTTTAGTCCAATGACCTTGTTGTATGTGTGTTGCCTTCATAGAATATTCATGATCCCTTTAGGTCAAATCCATTAACCTAATTTGATCCATTTTATCTAATGATCATTGTTGTATCTTCTGCAATGAAAATGATCATTACTCAAATTAATAATGATAAAATCATTTGTGTAATGAGCCAAATCCGTCCGAGCCCAACAACCGAAAATCAATCCCAAAATAAAAACCCAATAAATATTATTTAATAGTCCATCAATCCAAAATTACTACAATGGCCCATAGCCCATTTACAAACAAACCCGAGCCCAAATCAAAACAAGCCCAATAGGCCCATCTCCTTAGCAGTTTCAGAAACCCTAGGTCACCCCCCTTTGTTTTGTGCCGCAGCCAAGAACCGGACAACGTCTCTGCTCCAGCAGCCAGCCCTCACACCGTACCACATCGCATGTGCTCCTTCGTACACCACCAGCCACGCCAGCATCGTACCTGCAAGAAAACAAAAGGGACAACAGCAAAATAGAGACAAAAAAGGAGCAGATTTTTGTATTCTTTTTCTTTTTTCTTCATTTTGCTTTTGGCTACAAAAGCCAAAGCCAAAGAATGTAATTAAAAAAAACAGAGACACACAAAAAAAGGAGGCATTACGAACACAAAGAGAACACAATAGAAAACAATCAATCGAAAAGCAGAGAAGGTGGTTTTCCTTCTTCTTTTTAATCCTCTGTTCTTTTAACTATTTTCAGTTGATTTGTTTGTCATTTACATCAAAAAGGAAAAGGTAACGCCTTACCTTGAAAGCACGCCGCGAGATCCCTTCATCTTCCCCGAAATCGAACTGTAGAGAGGGTCTTAAGGCTGAAAAAGGGACTCCAAGGCCCGAATAGTTTAGTCCCCGTTCATGGTGGTAGATCGGAGCCTAGAGGGACTCTTGGGTTTCGACTGATAAACAAAGAAAAGGAGGACTAGGGTTTGGGCTGTGGTTCGTCTGAATGAAGGCTATACTTAGCCTTATAAGGGAAGCAAAAAAACGGCGCTGTTTAAGCCAAATGCAATGGCTTGAAAAAACGATGTCGTTTGAGGTCACGCCCGACCCGCTCTGGTTTGCTACCCCGATGACCCGCGTGTTTTGGCGGTGAGGGTATATTTTCAACATCGATCCCTCTTCTTTCGCACCACATTTCAATTAGTTCATATTATTTCATTGTTTTTTAAATTATCCCTGCAATTTGTGTGCGTTTACAATTTGGCCCGCGTTTAAACGCTGCGCCTTGGGAGCCGGTATATTTCCAGTTTAGGTCCCTCTACATTTGTGCGCTTTAATTATCGGTCCTTTTATTATTCTTGTTTTATTTTCAAATTGTCCCTACTGTTTTAGTCTAATTCCAGTTAAGTTTTCTTTATTTTTTGTAGCCTTTTTTTCTTAATTATTTATTTGAATATTTTAAAATACTTAGGAAATGGTTTTTTTTCGTATTGTAAATCTGTTTTTTTTTTTGTAACATCATCTTCACATTTTGTACGTTTCATGTAAACGTTTTATATACGCTATTATATATATATATATATATACATATATATATATTTTGTATAAAAGTTTTATTTCATATATATACTATTATCAACCTTATGTTATTTTTATACATATGATTCATTTAAATTCATTCTTGTACTTTATTATATAATCCTACGTAATATGTTTTTAAGCTATTATCATATATGAGTATACGTTTATGGATATCCATATTTAATCTATACGTTGCTAAATGCGTGTATTTTGTACATATATTTTCCTTTATCCATATATAAGTATATTTTTAAATCTATTGCGTAATTTATAATAAAATCAATTTAGCCCTATATATATATATTATTATCTCTATGTTATTTTACATACACTTGCTTTTAAATTCATATGTATATGTATATCAACACACTTATTACTTTAATATATTTTTTATTTAAAATAACACTTATTACTTTAATATATTTTTTATTTAAAATACTTTTTGCTTTATGATTTATCAAATATTCTCTTTATATATATGTGAAATTATTTCGGAAACTTCATTTTTTTTGTAATTATAAAATTATTATTATTATTATTATTTTTGTATATCTATATATTATATTGCTTAGATGTTTGTGTGGTCCATTATTTTAAATGTTTTGATATAAGGTTATGTATAATTTTTAGACTATTTTAAGAATGTATATATATCCTATTATTAATCTCATGTTTCTTTTTTACAATAAACTTACGTGTACATAGGTTTTATAAATATATTTTGTGTGTCATGTCTTGTCATATATTCATTATTACTCTTTTTTATTATATATATATTACTTAAATCATCATGTAGTTTGTCAACTTTTAAATGTACATGTGTTTAAAATATTTTACATGCATTTCGATTCAAACTTTCATTCAATAATGTCTATTTCAAAAACTATATATCTAGCCCCAGTTTTCTTATATACAAATTTGTCAACCTACATTTCATGTGTCCATTTATTCGTCGTTATCTTAAAATAATTTTATACCATATTACTTCTTTGATTGGCGTTTTGTTTTGTGTAGCTAGTAGTAGTCACATTACATTATGCCATGCATATTATCATTGCATTATTTATTTATTCGTTGCTTTACATTGTCATGTTAGTGATTCTCCATGCATGATTGAAGTTGAGTTATATTTTCAAGTTAATTATATTTTTGCTTACTCTGCTAGTTGATTAATATTCTCATTCATCAAGTAAGGTATCTCATATGTGCCTATTACCCCATATCATCGTTTTCCACTCGATTTTTGAAATGTGGTTTTATAAAATCTAAATTTCATGATTAATTTCGTTTTATTTTACATCGAATTAATACGTTTTAAGCTAGTTTCAGAATTATTAAGAATCCCTTAAAACGAAGGCGATATGCAATATTTGGCAATTCGCGGAATCGTGCCCTAACGTGTTGGGTTGCAATTTCTCGATTGCTTCAAATAATCAAATATCCCTCCAAAATTTCACTCATGTCTTCAAAAAAAATCCTTTAAAACGAAGGCAATACTCGGTGTTTGACAATTCGGGAATCACGCCCTATCGTGCTGGGTTGTGATTTCTCATTTGTTCAAAACAATCGAATATTCCTTTCGGTTCATGTTTATTAAAAACCTTTCAAAATGAAAGCGATCTTCGATGTTTGGCGATTTGAGAATCGTGCCCAATCGTGCTGGTTGCGCATTTTCATTTGTTCAAAACAATCGAAGATTCCTTCAGAATTTCACTCACGTTTTCCAAAAACTCTTTAAAACAAAGGAAATACTCGATGTTTGGCAATTCGAGGAGTAGTACCCTATCGTGCTGGGTTGCAATCTCCCGTTTGCACCAAATAATCGAATATCCCTTCGGAATTTCACTCGTATATTCTAAGGCGAGGCAATGTTCATTGTTTGGAAATTCGAGAAATCGTGCCCTACTGCGCTGGGTTTCGGTTTTTCGTTGGAACAAATAGTTGGGCATCCTTTTGAAATTTTCAAATTATAAATTTTCGGACATCGAAACAAGAAGATTTTTGGCAACCAACTCGGGTTATTCAAATGTTATTAAAAAAGAACCACATTTCAAAAACATTTTAATTTTAGACATAAGGACAATATTTAATCGATTTGGTACCAATTTTGGGCGTAGTGAGGGTGCTAATCCTTCTTCATGCGTAACCGACTCCCGAGCCCGTTTTCTCATATTTTCGTAGACCAGAATCGTTACTTTAGTAAACCAAAAATGTTTTATTAAAATAACCAAATTCTTAGGTGATCCAATCACACCAAAACAAAAAGATCGGTGGCGACTCCATATTTCTGTTTTTCAAAAGTCGATTCCCCCGTTTTTAATTAAATGTTAAAATTCTAAATAAAGGTTGGTTTCGACAATTTGTCTTAGACAAATGACCCTAACTAGATTCTATTTTCATAATTCATACAATGTCAATGAGAGGACATCATTCACTTTTTATTTAAGTTATGAATTTCACTATTATAAGTAATGTCATGTCCTGCACAAGTCATGTACCCAATGTACCAACTTTCAACCCACTACCATGAAAGCACATGTTTTCAGTATATTAAAGCGCATGAGTTATTAACACATGGTCATTTATTTAGGATTTAGGTAAGTCATACCATAAACGTCACCAATGAATAAATCCATAAATGGATCTAGTGTTAATTTAACTTGGGTATTGTCTAATGTATTATCAATCCAAACAATAACTTATGTGTTTCTATTTCTATGAGTCAATCTTGCTACGATAATCAAGATAAGCTATCTCCCCAATTAGACTTTATAGATGACATAACAATTCCCTACTATTTTAACCATTTGCTCAATTTGATTTTTGGGCTATAGAAAATTTAAATTACCTACAAATATAAGTTGTATTCTTGCATTAAATCCATTCATATAATACAACTTAATATAAATTAAATCTTAGGTATCCAAAAGTTAATAATTATTTATTAATTTTGTTTTGCGTGCAACAATCATTGAAAATAGTCTACTATAGAAATAATGAATAACATTTGTTTATTTCCATAAATAATTAGTTTAATCATTTTAATAATCTAATATATATACCATAATATAATTATACATATACATATATACTGTAGTAATTTGAAGTTACAAGAAAAAGGAATGCGTATAATATACCGTTTGTCACCATATTATTTTACCACGTGTAAATATTTATTATATTTTTAAAAAATTAATTAAATATAAATTCCTTATTAGTATATACTATCAAATTTGGAATAAAAAAAAAATCATTAGTAATCGTTTCCATAACTATAATTTTTAATAGAAAATTTTCGACTTTAAAGTTGTAAGATTCTCTACGGTTTAGATTTTTTTTTGAATTTCATTTCACACTGATTAGATTAAAAATTAAAGTATTGCACCCGTTCTTTATAGTAAAAAATATTAGACTATATTTAATATAAAAATTGATTACAAGTATTCCAGATTATTAAAAATATTACTAAATTTGATTTGAATATAAGTAATACTTTGTATATACCAATAAATTTGTATTAGTAATATTTTAAATATATCTAAGATTACTAAATTAAATTTAATACTTTAAAAAATAATATATTTTTTGAAAATATAAATTGATTTTTAAAAATTGTATAAAGTATTCCATATTATTAAAAATATTACTAAATTTATTTTAGTACTTTATATTTTAAAATATGAATTTATTGGTATATCATATTTTAATTTTTAAAATTGTATGAAAATATTATGTTGAAAATTTAAAATATGAAAAAATTAATTGATATATGAATTTTTTAAAGTATTAAATTTATTTATTTTTACATAGAACATATATTTCAAAATAAAATGATTTTTTTAAAACCCTAATATTACATTGAATATTCGCCCATATATCAAGTGTTTTATATGGCAATAAGCCTTACTATAAATTCTAAATTAGAATTTAAATTTAATTTTATTTGCTATAGAATCTAGAATGAAAAGTATATAATATTTAGTAATTATAATAATGTGAGAAAAATAATTTTAATATGATAAGAGTTTTATACAAAAATATTTTATATGACAATAACTCCTTCTATATTTTGTTTAAATTAATTATTGTTATATGTTATGTTTTAAACATACTATAAACGGTTATATTTTCAGCTTTTACTTTTTACAATTAGAATGAAATCATCATATTTTTCTTGGAGCACTGATGATGTTAGTAAAGTTTCTCTTACATAACATACCTCTCCTTTTATCACCTCAACACTTAAAAAGCTTATAGGTCCTTTGATAGTTCATTCACGGAAGAATATTGGGTGTGCTTAAATTCGGATAGTTCAGTAAGATAGGATGAGAAATTTGTTGCAGTAGGAGGCTTAATACGAGATCAAAATGGTAGATGGATCATGGGGTTTAATAGATACTTGGGGAATTGTATAGTGGTTGAATTTTGGGAAATCTTGAATGGGTTAAAGCTTATCCTAGATAGAATATTTGAAAGGATCTTAGTTCAAACATATAGCCTCGAGGCCATTAATGCCATTCAGAAAAGTACCTTTAGAATCTTGAGCTCAACTTTAGTCAGAAGAATTCATCAGATCCTAACAAAGGTCAAATAGTGGAAGATTCAGCATATTCCCCGGGAGGAAAACACTGTGGCTAATAGTCTTGTCAAAATGATTTATGATAGAAAGTCAGGCTTAAGACTGTTTGAAGATCCTACTTTCAGGGTTAGTCCTCTTTGATTTTATTTCTTGTATTTTTCAACAAAAAAAAATCAAACCCTTTAAATCAATTTAGCTAATTATTTCTAATTTTAAATAAAATTGTCCCTATAAAAAAAAAAACCAAATTAATTCTCGTTCCTTCCCATGTCTAATTTTTTTTTTAAAAAAAAAATCAATTTACATAAACACAACATCATGTATATCAAAACTATTAAAAATCATAATTTAGTAGTTAATGGTGGTAGTAAATTATGTGACTGAAGATTATAAATAAAAAAATCTCTTATGATTGGCGACATATAATGTAAATAATAAAATTAATGCAATACCATAATCAATTATAATTATTTTTTTATTAGATATCATCTTAGTTGTTGAAATAATAATAAAATAAAGAATTTTGATCTATTACAATTCTTAAAGTTTATAATATCTTTTCTTGTACCTGTAAATGTAATTGTGTACTGTTTTATTACTTTATTTTACAGTAGATGAAAGTACACCAGAGCAGCAAGATCAAAAATTTTACATTTCTTTTTAGAATTTTTCCTTTGCATGAAATGCCACCATTTTTCAAAATAAAAAAAAATATATTTAATTTTATTTCCCAAAATGGATTTCACAGTTGCATTAGTGACTATTAATTAGATTTTAATTTACGATAATTTATCATAGCATGTAATATATGCATAGCACGAAAATACAAATTAATATATAAGATTTCAATTTCTGAAGAAATTTTAATAATTTTTAATTCTTAAGAACATGTTGGACAAGTGTCACCATTTTAATGGACATGTATGTTTAAATAAAAGCTTTAATGCCATTTGAAATCCCTGAAATTAAGGGTAATACAATGGTTTATACCATAATTGATTGGTAGGAAAAATGCTTCATTAGGGAGAACATTAGATGGTCAAAAGAGTAATTGCTGGAATTCATCTAGATTTAATGCCCTCCCTATAATTAGAAATTTGTTGAGTCTCTAAAAATAAAATCTCTAGATCTCCTCCCTCTTTGCAGCCTCCGTAAATAGCATTCATATACACACAATGCATAAGAGTAGATTAGATTGCTGGTATTTTAAGGTATTTTTATCTTAATTTTTATTTATTTACTTAATCATATATATTCTACTCAATTTTTTTATAATCTAATTACCGTTCAACTCTGTTGATTTTTATCAATATTTACAACATCGTTCACCAAATATTTGTTTCCATAAATTGTTTACCTACCATAATTCATTATGCTAGTATTTTTATTTTTGAACAATCTCATTATAGATTTTAGTTATATATATTTTTACATAATGTCTAGAACTATCCAAAGCCCCTCTCCAACCCATAAATAGGAGGATAATGTGCTTTATCGCACTTGAACCCACGTCCTCCTGCATTGGCAACAATACTATTGAGTAATATTTTCTCGTATGTTATTGATAGGAATGTTCGGGTATTTATACATGTTGTTACAGATGCTATTACAACTCATGATAGGGCCCCAATATTTTGTCTTGACTCTGCTGCCTCTAGTACTGACATTTTTTGTCCCTTGTACTGACATTCTTTACGAACTCCAGGTTTGCTGGATACGTGTTTAAGGAGCACATGGTCCTTTCTGTTCCAGGGACTGGCATTCTGGGTAGGCTTCGTGCCTGCTGGACACGTGTTTGGATGGCCTGCGGAGTATGTGGTCCTTTTTGCGAGCTCCTTGGGTGTATGCGAGCTGAGACCAAGGCCTTTCCCAGGTTCCTATGAGCTGGATTTGCGGTCTTGCCTTGTAAGCTAAGTCCTTGGCTTTGCCTTGTGAGCTGGGTTCGTGAGCTCACTTTGCTGTCCTCTTGTGGTCCATCTCGTACTTAATCTTCTGGTGGGACTTATTTGGGTCACGGGTTAGAGACCCGGATCCTTTCTAGGATTCAGGTCGGTAATTATTGATGTATAACCCAACCTTAAGCGTGTGAATTGGAAACAGAAAGCTATCGTTGGTGGTTTTGCACAGCCGATGTGACCCCTCCGGGATGGAGAACTTATACAAGAAGTTGGGAAGTATGATTCGCCGAACGACCAGAACTCGTTACAGTTCCTCTTGCTTAGTGGTGCAGGGATAGAGTTTGTCTATCACTAGAACTGGAGATAGTCGTTCCTGCAGTGGACGGGCTTGGATGATTCGATTACCAATCTCTCTCATCTTTGTCATAGTATCGATAAAAGAAGAAGGCAGAAATTAAAAAGCACAAATGTTTTTGAAATTACCTTTATTTCATATTGCTAAAAATCCTAAGTGTGAAAGATTTAAGGCTCCGGAGGTCTCCCCTTTTAAAGAAGGATTTTTCTTCCCACTCTTTGACAATTCATATAATGGAGGAAAATCAACGATCCAGATAGGAGCAAATGGAAATGGTTCAACTCTTAATGATTAGATACGCACACTCGAAACCCGCTCGGGCATGTGGTAGAGCAATCGTTATGCATCATAGCTCGCAGCGTACCCAACAAGTTGCATTTAAACTTGACATGATGGATCTAATGAACGCCACTTTTTAACACCCCTTAGGCCCACTAGGGGGAGTAGATTTTTATACATCAATAATCACTAAACTGAATCCTAGAAAGGATTCGGGTCTCCAACCCATGACCTGAATAGGTCCCACCAGAAGATTGAGTGAGATGCAAACCACGAGAGGACAACAAAGCGAGCTCGTAGACCCAGCTCGCGAGGAAAAGCCAATGACCCAGCTCGCAAGGTAAGGTCGCAAATACAGTTCGTAGGAACCTGGGGAAGGCCTTGGTCTCAGCTCCCATACACCCAATGAGCTCGTAGAAAGGATCGTGTGCTCTGTAGGCCATCCAAACACGTTTCCAGCAGGCACAAAGCTCGCCTAGAATGTCAGTCCCAGGTACAAAAAGGACTACGTGCTCCGTAACATTGTACCCAACAAACTTGGAGTTCGTAGAGAATATCAACACAAGGGACAGAGAATATCAGTACTTGAGGCAACTGTAACACCCCGTACTCGGCCTAGACTTTAAAACCAAATCAGGAAAACTACATTAAAATATTTCAGAAAAACCAAATCTTTAACTATTTAAAGTTTAACAGACGAGATCATTTACAATTAGTTCAACACAAAAATCCAAATCATATTCTAAAATCTGAAACACACATAATATTATAAATCCAGATTAAACAATAAATAAAAAGTAAAAAGATGACCGAGTTCCTGCCACACCGACCTGCCTAAGTCTATGGATTTCCTAAAATCCAAATAAACAACTAAATGAGTTTGCAACTCAGTGTGTGTGTAACTTACGTTTAATGATAATCTGTAACCTACAGATGTAATTGCACTTTTCATAGATCATCTATTTTTTACAATTAAATACAGATGCAGAAGATCATCTATTTTTTACAATTAAATACAGATGTAGAAACAAAGAATGTCGGATACAAATACATAATATATCAGATACAGATGCAGAACATATCAGATTCAGATGTAGAATAATTCAAATTCAGATGCAGATTCCTAACCCCGTCCGCTACACACCATCTTCATCCATCCCCAGCACACCATATAGGGCATCAAGTACCCATCCATCCCTACACACCGCAGAGTGACTATATGTCACGTTTAAGAATAGTCGCATCCTAACTGCCATGTCAAAATGTGATAAATCGCCAAAATAAAAAATATGTGTGGCTTAGCCACCAGATTCGATAGATTATTAAACTGTCTACACTTGTTTCTTTATATAATTCCAATCCTGATGCAGATGCAAACTAACAAATACTAATATAAGTATGCAGTATTATAGATTCAGATCATACTTAATCAATACAAAATACATTTACTCGCTTGTCTACAATATCTATGTTATAAACATAATAACAATTTATACAGAAAAAAATTATCAACTAATTGATTTTATAGCCTAAATCAGATTATACAGACCCTATGATAGGCCCACGTTCGATAGAAACGATGTTTACGACCCTAATGAAAAATTTAGAATTTTGACGTACATGCCCGTGTGGATTCACTCATTTACACAATTTAACCAATTACTCATTTACACAATTTAACTGAAGGAATTTACTCAAATAATAATCAACCAAATGTGTCGAAAGTTTCAATGCAACTCTCGACAGCACTAATGATTACCCACAAATCACCCACAATTATCCGACTTAAGAAGTTGGAGAGACACAACCCGCTTCCCAATCTTCCCCTACAATGAACCTGAATAAAATGACACAAGGAAATAGATTAAAATTCTGACAACAGAGTTCGAAAGAAAACACCTAATTCACATAATCCAATAAAAACTATGGTAAGAATGACGGAAACTCAACTTAAGAATTAGAATTCAGTCAACAGAGCGATACAAAATAACCAATTGCACAATAACGAGGCAAAAATGGAAGATCACAAAAGAACAAAAAGTAAAAGAAAAGGATGAAGAGGGTGTCAAGAACATAAGAGGGAAACCAAAATTTGAACAGAAGTAAATTAATTATTATAGAAATAAATAAATAAAAACTAATCATCACAAAGTGTAAAACATAAACCTATTACTTACGCAGGGACTCAAATAGAAGACCAAAAGGTATACAGAAGCTTAATCATTGAACCAGCAGGCTCATTCTTGACACAGAATTGCACTGAATTAAACTTAAGTTAATAGTCTATTTAAAACAAAATATAACCACCAACTTTCCAACAGTGAGGATCGAACCCCTAACCCCGAACATATAAACAGAACACTTAATCACATATACAGAGACTTAATTATTTACAGATGTTAACAGCCAAACATTCAAATTTTGGGGCATTACAGCAGCAGAGTCAAGACAAAATAGTATCTGTAACAACATGTATAAATACTCGAACACTCCTATCAATAACATACGAGAAAATATTACTCAACAAATGCCAATGCTAATCGAGTTAAGACTCAATCAGCTATGCAAATATTTTAAATTCACTTGAAACTTTCTTCTTTCTAAAATTACCATATTAATAAAAAATCAATTAATAAAACCAAAAATCTTTTTTTTTTCGTTTTAATTTCCTCGCTATTTCATTTTTTAAAATTAATATCCTAAGTTAATTATACTAATCAATTATATGAATTAGTCTTTCCTTTTTCACACTAATAGGCAAAGTCAATATACTATTCAATTATGTGAATTATTTTTCTCATAATATGACTTTCTAAGTAAAAGCATATATTTAGGGATATTTTTTCTGTCATTTTACATTTTCCTCTACCAATTTATTAAATTTAATAAAATTTACAAAACTTAACTTTAAAGGTTTACTATTGTAGATGATGATAAAGACACTATAGAAGATTTGCCTAGGTAACACCTAAAGTTGAAATTGCAATGAATAAGTTTCATAATCCATAAAGAAGCAAGTAGAAAATAATAAATAACATCCATGAAACAATATATACTTTACTTTCTCTTATTTATTCATAATTCACATCGTGTTTCGTTTCTCTTACATGGTTATTTTTTGAAACTTGATTTTAGCAATTTAGATTATTTATATCTGAATATTACTGACGAGGAACTTCGAAATGCGTTGTTAGTATGAGTCCCTTAAAAGCCCCGAGTCCAGATGGTCTTCATGCTCTTTTTTGTCAAAGTCAATAGGACATGGTCGGTTTGGATTTGTGTTTTTGGGTTCGTGGTATTTTTTTCTGGATAGCCTTTTAATTTTTCTATCAATAAGACACGTTTTGTTCTCACTCCCAAGATTACAAGCCCTGAATCTCTATCGCAATATCATCCAATAAGCTTCTGTAACGTTTTTTACAAGATTGTTACCAAAATTTTTGCAAACCGTTTCAAGCCAATTCTCATTTCCCTTATTGCTCAGAATCAAGTTAGTTTTGTGGCAGAGAGACAAATCACATAAAACATTATAATTGCTAAAGTCATAGATGACCATCTAAGTGGATTTAGATAAAGTATATGATAGACTTCGTTGGGACTTTATTAAGGACACTTTGTAACACCCCTAACCCGTCTCCGTTGCTAGTTTAGGGTTACGGAGTATTATTATTTAATTCAAAAAAATTACTTTTAAAAAGTAACAATAATACAAATCCTTCCACATCATTCAATAATTCATTTTAATTCAATGACTAAATACATTTACGGACCTTAAACCGAGCCTATGGAACCCTAAAAATAATTTAAAAACATCCTGGGATCATTTCAAAAGAAAATAGAAAAATCTAGAAATTTTGAAAATCAGGGTAATATGGCCATGTGGTTACTTCACATGCCCGTGTGACTACTTCACACACCCGTGTATGTTGACTGTGTAACTAACCGTGCCTGTGTAATATGTGGTCACATGACTATGTGACCAGATCGTGTAACTCATAGTGGCCATGTAGCTCCGGATCACACGGCTGTGTCGCCGGGCCTTATAACAAACTGTGCCTATATGGACTAACCTGCGGTGAAAATAAATAAGACACATGACCGTGTGACAGCCCGTGTCACAGGCCGTGTGCTCCAAAATTTGCCTTTAGATTCAAGTTTACCAAAAATGTTTTCTTGAGCCACAAGCATACCATTTGCCAACCTATTCAATACACATCTAAACTAGACCAAAACATGCCAAAATCACACATATACAACTCATTTTCATCAATCAACCAATGTACCCTTATTGTTACCACAATATACACATCTAAACAACTCAACTAAATAACATGGTTTTATACTCTCAACCTACACCACACACTTATAATTCATCTATTATCATCACATATAAACATAGTTCAAATCATATTTTTACCTTATACTTAAAAGTGACCAAAAGATACATACTTGCCAAGTATTATAAGTCCAAACAACTATATACACAAAAGAAATATACACATTATGATAACCAAATAACATACACAATACTTTCATTATATAAAAGCCCTATACATGCCATTTATAACCATAGCCAAAATAACAAAACTACCAAAGTGTTTGCCGGATAGTGTGATAGAACCCCAACAAGGTTCTAACTGACCGAGCTTACGATGATCTACAAAACAAAGAAAAATAAGTACATAAACAACTAGTGCTTAATAAGCTCATATAAGAGAAACTTAAACTTACCGTTCTTTAACATTAATCAGTCAATCATGCTCATTAAATCATATAGGTATTTGACTTTCCTATTCACAACAATCCACATCATTAGTAAAGAACTTAAACATATAATTTCAAAGAAGCATGACATATATTATGAAATAGATTGCATCATTTCACCCTTTTCCACATATTTGATTAGTAATCTTTTCCATCCACATGCAAGTTGTAACACCCCAAACCTAGCCTAGACGTTATGACCGAATCTAGCGGCGTCACATGAGAGTGTTTTTTAGAAAAACCCTAGCAAGTTAAAAATCGTTCAGTTCATTATCGTTACTTAAGTAGTGAAATCTTTATTCCAAATATTAAATAAAAACATTTCATTAACGCGGAAGCTAAAACATTATTCAGTTATAATTAAAAAATTTAACAATTTTAAATCCCAAAACAATCCCAAAATGAATATTTAAATAAAGTAGACGAAATAGAGTGTTACTTAAAAATCCATAAATGTCCAACAGTGGTCACCATCGAGCCCTCCGTCGCACCGATCCATCTACTGCTAAGGATTACCTGACAAACAAATAAACAAAGGGGTGAGTTTTCGCAAACTCAGTGTGTATATCCCCACAAACAACATGCATACAAACAGATAACAGAATACAGATAGTTCGGCCTTAGCTGTACAGGTATTGCATGCATAATAAATTAGATATTAGAAAACATGCCCACCAACCTTGCACATCATCTCCCACCAACCCAACACACCATGTGAGGATAGAATCGACCCACCCAACCCTACACACCAAGTATGGGGATATAATCAACCCATCCAACCCTACACACCAAAAGGTACCGTAAAATAGTACATAATAGATATATGCAGCCTAGATGCCAGATAATAGGCTAATCGCCTCTCAGACTTCCTTCTCTTCACAACAATCCCAACCCAATGCAATGCAACATACATACTATGACATGCTTATATGCAAATATCAGATATTATCAAAATCATGGCAGAACGGATATACGGAGTCAGACAGATACACATGCTTATAATAACATGCTTTTGCACACAATTTAGTAATCAATCAGAGTATGGGGTCTAAGTAACACTTATCGCCCTTACTATCAGGTCACAGTCGACTTAGGCAACCTGTGCAACCTTACAGAACATTTCAAATTAATTAAGATCATACGCCCGTCTGCCCTGCCCGTATGGATCACACGGTATGGCCCAAAGTCCCACACACCCGTGCGGCCTACACGGCCCAATTGGTCGAGCCCGTGCCTTGCCAACTGCCTCGCCAGCCTCACTTGCCCATGTCTGTCGCGCCCGTGTGGTGCGCACACGGCGTAGCTCGTCAGTCACTCGCCCGTGTCTCGCGATGCAGACTACCACATGGGCAAACCACACGCTCGTGTGGAGTCGAAAAGCCACTTTTTGGCTTTCACTGAAACTCGTTTTCTACGCAATCGGAGTACACACCTGTTTATGATAACACGCCGAAGTCTACGGTCACCAACCTTGGCACATCTTGCATTGAGTCTTCCCCCCCAACTCATCTGGTTCACTTTATTTAAAGCCAGCTTCTCACCAATTCTCATGTTAGCTTCCCGATGTGGGATTTCTTTCAACCATTAAGAAAATTCCTCATTCTTAATACCACTTCAATCACAGAGTTCCAGTCCAACTCCACCTCCTATACAGCTCAAATAGCAAAATAAATACTCCACTATGCATCCCAAGACTTGAATCTCAGACCTCATAGTTACACCATATGCCACCTTGCCATTCCACTACATGCTCCTTCTGTATCATATTTTATCCTCAAGTAATTATAAGGTCTATAGGCCAAAGTCTAAGTTCCTTTAAAAGAAAAACCAAAATAAATTGCAAGAGCCAAGACTTGAACCCAGACTCCCTTACAACCTTAATGACGCCACAACCACTAAACCACATGCTTCCTTGTGTCATTTATTTAACACAATAATTTAAAAGGCCTTCATCTAAGCATCTAGGGTTTTATTCACTTAATACCAAAATTTTTTTGCTAAAGTCCAGGTTTGAACCCAAGATTTCTCCAACACTTCTCAGGGCCATTAACCACTAAAGCAGACATTTAATTGTGTCATATCCTTGCACAATTAAATACTTATATACAACCCCTTACAGACCCATACTCAAGGCCCAATACTTCTATGCCCAAATTTGGGGCGTTACACAAGTACCAAATTTACCATTTCATATGATCATTAACAACAATTATTTTGTATTCATACCTTTCCTTTAGCCTTTACTTACCCATTGAACCATCAAAAATTTCATCGGATACTCGGGAATACTCACACATAGTGTGCCTTTTCATATAACCATAACATTTCCTTTCTAATAGTGCTTTCACAAGCTGTGAAATAGGCTCGCTTACATGAGTTGTGGGTCAGAATGTTAGCTACACTATGTTACTCACACAAGCCATGGAGAATCTACAACAAATGCAAGACCTCAGCCATCGATAGACATTTAAGACCATCACCCGAAACCATATAATCCCAAATAATATGTCATTCGTATCCTAAGAATTCTTAAGGTTCAAATTGGACCTTTGCATATATCTAAATCCTTTAATTTCATTATATTGTACCATTTTATTTATGCTTTATGAATTATACATTTCTCAAATACCAACTTTAAGTATACTAATGTTACAATTTAATCCACAATATAAATTACCAAATAAGCTACAAATCAAGATTAAAATCACATAATTATTCATAATAACTCATTCAAAATATCAAATAACAATATTTATCTCTATATGAACTTACATTAATCACCACAATTGTTACAGCTAAGTCGAAAGCTAATATGAGACTTTAGCCTTTCCACAATTCAAATCTGGTTGATTTTTTTCTTAATCTAAATAAAAAAAATTCATCCAACTAAATCATGCCAACAACTTAACACCATAAATTCTAGCTTATAACCTAATTTATTGTAAAATTACAAAATTAACCCTAATATTTTAACCGTTATACAATTTAGTCCTTAATCCCGAAACTTGATATTCAACAACTTTTAATGGAAACCCATATTAACTGGTTTTTCCTTATACCTATATCAACCCTTATTTTTCCTCATTTTACAAAATATACATGAAATTTACCATTTAAACAAATTAATCCTTAAACCCTAAATTCACTAAAAATCATTTATAAAAACATGTTCATTTGACAACTAAATTTAATTATCTATCAATTAACTACACAAACACATCAAATTCTTTCATGGAATATCCCTCAATCTTTAACAATTTTGCAAATTAACCCCTGGACTAAGTAGATTAAGCTAAAACGAACTCATGAACCTAAAAATTACTAAAAAAGAAACTTGAAAACCTACCATGCACAAGATGCAAGCATGACCGAATGCTTCAAGCTCCTTCTAATGGTGTTTTCAGTTTCAAATTGAAAGAATGAGAAAGATGATGTTTTGTTTTAGTTTATCTTTTTCTTTTATTTATTAATTTACTAATTTTACTTTTAACAATCATTTAAACTACCATAAAACCTATTTGTAAACATTCAATAACTTAAAGTTTGGTATAATTACTATTTAAATCCATTAGTTTAGATTTAAAGGCCATTTAATCCATTTAACTATTAGAAATCAACTTTTGCATCTTTTACAATTTGGTCCTTTTTACCTATTTAACCCTTTAAACTTCAAAATTCCTTAACGAAAATTTAATATGAACCTAGTATAACTCTATAAAAATTAAATAAATACTAAAATGATAATTCACTCGTCAAAATTGTGGTCTCAAAACTATTATTTCTGACACCATTGAAACTGGTTGTTACACACTTTATTGGACGTTGGTTTTCCTTCGACCTTGGTTAATGCCATCATGGAATGTATCACGTTGGTTTCCATGCAGATTGTGTGAAATAGAAGGATTCCTAATGAGTTTGTTCCTAAGAAGGGTATTAGGCAAGGTTCTCCATTGTCTAATTACATTTTTATTCTTTGTATGGAAAGATTGGATTAGTTAATTCACAAAAAATGTTGAGGATAAAAACTAGAAACCAATTATTGTGGGGAAGGATGAGTCGCCCATCTTACACCTTTTCTTTATAGATGATCTTTTCTTGTTTGCTGAAGTTGATGTTGATCAAATGTATAGAATTAAAGATGCTATTAATTCTTTTAGAGCGGCTTTAGGACATAGAGTTAATGGACTGAAAATTATAGTGGTTTTCTAAAAAAAATATGGATGTTATCAATACTACTGCCATTTGTAGAATTTTTGGTTTTTACCACTCAAATGATTTGGGAACCTATTTAGGATTGCCTTTGCTTCACAAGTAAGTAATAAAGAATACCTTTAACTTTTTCATTGACAAAGTTAGGCGAAAGTTGGATAGTTGTAATGCTAGTATGCTTTCAATGGTCGGGCGGGTCACTTTAGTTCGGGCTGTTCTATTGTCGATACCTAATTATTTTATGCAAACTGTGAAGATCCCTCATGGTATTTGTGCAGAAATTGAGACAATTACCAGAAGTTTTATCTGGAGGAGAACAGATTTTAGAAAGAAGATATCTTTGGTTAAATGGGAAGATTGCTGCCAACCCTTGTCTAATAGGGGCCTTAGGATACGACGCCTTAAAGAAAAAAATGATTCTTTTATGCTTAATCTGGGTTTTAATCTCCTTACTAATAAGTAAGTTTTATGGGTTAAAGTCCTCCAAGCCAAATATAATATTACTGAAGTAATCCTAGAAGACATCTATCATAGTAAATTTTCTTTCGTCTGTAGATCGCTTTCAAAGGTTTGGCCTCTACTATGCCAAAGCCTACTCTAATCTGTTGGTAAATGAAATCTTGTGAAATTTTAGACTGATAATTGGATAGCGATTATGGGTCATCTTATTATTTTTTTTATTCTTGTCCCTTATTGATACTTCCGTCACCTTGGGTGAGGTTGTTTCTATAGATGGAAAATGGAATTGGGATTATTTACGTTGCTTTTTCGACAGTGATACTCTCTCTTATATTGCGAGAATCCTGTCTCCGAATTCCCTGGTTGGTCAAGATGCTTTTGAAAACTTCTTTTAGCCCTCCGGATGACAAATGAAAGCTTGTTTGGTCTTTGAATGGTCCTTAGCGGGTTCGTCATTTTCTTTGGTTGGTACTTAAAGAACGCCTAATGACTAATATGGAATGTTGTAAAATAGGAGTCTCGATGGACCCTTGTGTGATTTGTGGGAGAGTCGAGGAATCTTGTATTCACATTTTAAAAGACTACTATCAAGCAAAAAAGGTTTGGAAACAAATTATTCCATCTGGCCTCTTAGGTCAATTGTTTTTTTTTCTTTCTCTTTGCAGGATTGGATTTCAGCGAACTTGAGGAATGTTTTTGGCTTAGAATATAATGATGTG
Organism: Gossypium longicalyx; assembly: GCA_025698465.1. Lineage (NCBI taxonomy): Eukaryota > Viridiplantae > Streptophyta > Magnoliopsida > Malvales > Malvaceae > Gossypium > Gossypium longicalyx. Next base: position 93,040,411 of record CM046997.1, read on the forward strand.
ATGTGGCAATCTTTTTTTGGTAATGTCTACTGGAAACTTTGGAAACAAAAGAATCTTATGTTTTTCGAAGAGGTTTCTTTTGATTTTGCCAGTATATTACAATCTTTGTGGTGTTGGGCGAGTTACATTAAGTCGAGACCTGGCAAGCCTATGGACCTATGAGTAATCGATGTAGGAATTGTAGATAGAGTCCACTATCTACTGGTTCTTTTAAACTAAATGTTGATGGTCCCTGCAATCCGCCTTCGGGTCTTATATCTTTAACAACAATGGCAAGAGATGAGTATGGTAGGTGGCTATGAAGGATTGGGAGAAATTTAAAATATACACTTTAAAACCTACATCAATTACTAAAATTTGTTCAGCATTTTTTTTAAGTATTAATAATTACTTTTAATTTTTTCAATACATTTTTCATTAAATATTTGCAAATTTTTTATTGCTTAAAGTTTTATTTTTGTAAACTCCCATTTAATTATAAAAAAATAATACTTTACATAAAACAGCAAAGGATTGATCCAAACAACAATTTCTAATTCTAATGTAAAAATTGGAATTTATTTTTATTTCAAAAATTTTAATACATTACTATTTTTTAAACATTCTATGATATAACTTTCACATAAATATAAAAAATCTCATTTTTCAAACATAAATTCAAATCCTGAATCATATGTAAAAAACTAAAGGTACAAAAATCCAAACACACCAACGGTGTCAAGTTTATGTAAAAGTTTAAAAAACTTAATCCTAACCATTAAGGTGTTTTAAAAAAAATTAGAGAAAAGATCTAAATATATAAAATGATCTCAATAACTATGAATGTCGAGGTCATTTCAAAACCCTAACAACACATTGTCTTTAAACAACCTTTTAAAACAAGAAAAAATTTCAAAAACTTAAAAAAGAATAGAATCTAATATTTGAATAGCGTAATTTAAAAAAGGGTGGAAATCTAAAAAATTTAAAGGGACCTCACCACCCATAAGTGTTAATGTCCTATTTAAAACCCCAATGAAATCCTAACATTAAAAAACTTATAAATAGCTTATTTTACTTGTTTATTTTTCACAAAGAATCCAAAATTTCCTCTCATATCGCTTCTATCCTACATACATAATTTTTTTAAATCCAAATTTCAAAGTTCTATAATGGTCGCATCCTTAACGAGATTGGAAGAATGACATGCCACTTGGAATGCAGTAATAATAGAGAATCTCTAGTGTCTTAGTTCATGATAACATACACATAAAAGCACCTCACAAGGTGATCATTTCTCATTTAAAAGATGTCAGTTTCTATCACATTAGTGAATTTGAGAATTTTACTTTTGTGCCAACATTTATTTTTGCTTTAATTGAACCATAGAGGCCCGAGACCTATACATTTCATCTCTCATGCAACAAAGTTACAAAAATTTTGAAAAATGTAGCACTGTAAGTGAGCCTTCCGATTGACAAGCGTCCAATAACAAGAAGTTCTAAACAAAATTTGGCACTAGTACTTGTTGAGTTAGATGACCTTCAGATTAACTTAACATGGTTAGTGACTCATTTAGGTCAACTCCCAAAGGATTGAACTCCCCTTAATATTGAACACCATGTTAAAGCTTACATCCTTTAGTTGATTAGAGGTGTGCTAATGTCAAAAAAGTTAGAAAACAAAGTTCATATCATGTTTTTCCCCATTGCTAGCTAATTTTCAAACTGTTGGAACATAGAGTCTACTATGTGATTTTGGCATGTAGAATGAAAAACGTGAAAGTAAATGATTGACTTGTGATTTTACAATCGTAGGATGGTATTGACTTTCGTGGATAAAACCTATCCCTCTATTAATCTTAGTTTTCCTCTATTTTATATCAGTACTAACATTTGATATTTTAATAGAAGGTCCAAGCATCGTAGCCATACAACTTATTAAAATGATAAATTTGTAGTGATACAATAATCTATTGATATTAGATCATATGATTCAATAATTTATTTGTGTGGATATAATTATTATCATAATTGAATTTAAATGTATTTATTTACATTTTTGTAGTTTGTGTGGATATCGTAACATGTGGAAGAGAATATTGTCACACTACAATCATATGCACATGTTGCTCGATTGTGTTTTTAACGTACGCATATTGTTTATATTCTTTTCTTACATCAAGTGACATTAGTGTGATTAGGTTTTACGATAGTTTGGGATGGTACAATAAATTTTAATAGATCTAAAATAAATTGATAAATATCATTATGTAGATTTGTGTTTGAGAGCGGAGCATAATTGCACTATTAAATATACCAATGATTTCATACTTTCGATCAATCATCTTCAACATATCTCACAGGTTGCGTTGATCGAATGTTATAATTTTGCACCATCCATGATTTATAATGAATGATTTATGGCCTATAGTAAATAAATATTCTAAGAAGTAATATTTATTTCTAGATTTCTTCATTAATAACAATCACATGATCATGTCAAGAGGTAATCCAATAACCTAATTCGTGTACAACATTTCGATGAGCACACATTGGAAAGGTCTATAGACGTTATTCCGATATCATGGAAATGTTATAGACGCTTTTATTCCCGAAAAGAAAAATAAGAATGGGAAGAGGTTTGGATTCGTGAGGTTTTCAAAAATATTGGATGCTCAAAGGGCAATATCAAGGATTAATGGGTTCGTGATTATGGGAAGTAAGATTTGGGTGAAAACGGCTAGATTCAATGGTTAAAGAAAGATTTGGAAAAAAAATTTAGGCACTGGCATCTTCAAATCAAAGGAAAGAGATACAACTGAAAGAGAAGGAGAGAGAGGAAGTTGAAAGGGGAGAAATATCTAGAAAAAATATAAACGTTTAGTTAAAGTCCGATGAATTGGAAAGAAAAGAGAATAACCAACTTAAAATCGTCAAAGGATACATGGATAATGGATAACTTTGGAAACCCCAACGTTGCCTGGTAGGGTTGTCGGCGTTTTTCTGCAGAATAAAAAGTTTGACTAAAAGAATAGCAAGAATCGGCCTTGGGAAATATTTGTCAGGAGAATTCAGGGAAGATTCTTTCTAATAGAAGTACTTGATGAATAACTGATGGAAATAATGAAGCAGAATACCTGAAAGAATTCTTCATTAACATTGAACCTTGGTCAGAGAAGAATATTATGTCGAAAAGGGTGGCTTGGATTGATCTATTAGGGGTTCCCTAACACTACTGGAATTATAAGACAATCAAGCGTGTGGCAAGGCTATTGGAAAAGTTGGTATCAATGGGAGCAAACTTGGCTAAGGTAAACAATTTTGAAACGATGGAACTTTTGATTTCGATTAAACACCTATATCAGCTAAAATAAATAATAATGTTTGAGGTAGGGGATGGAATATTTTTTATTAGGATAAAAGAAAAGGGGTTGACGGAATTGATAAATGATAAAACAAGGAAACAAGGGGTGCAACATGAGAAAAAATGAGAACCATCGGAAGTCAGATCGATAATTAGATCAAAGTTGGAGCTATCTCCAAAGGGTAGACGAAACAACTGGGAAGAGAAAGTTAATGCACCCTGCATTAAGAAAGATGAAAATGGAGAAGAGAGTTAGAGAATGTCGGCAGATACCATAAATGAATAAGATAATTTTTTAAGCCACAACGGGAGTATGCCAGCTGAAGGAGATGCAACAGAAGTCTTAATGGATCGGGCTAATGAAGATATCTCTAACATGGGTCTGTCTATGGAAATGGACTAGAATGAAGGGCTGGAAACGCAAATTGAAGAGGGCATGAGAGTGGGCTTATCATATCAAGTAAGGCAGATTTAGACAATGAGCAGAACCCAAGTTCAAAACAAAAATAAATAACAATACAGAAGCAGGTGGATCAGAGGATCGGGTAGTAAGTTTTGAAGTCGAAGAACTTTTTCAAACAATACAAAATAGAAGGAAAAAGAAAGTGTTGAACAAGAGGATTCGATCTATACGTGAAATCTAGGAAAGAGTCCTAACAACAAAAGAAAAAATGAAGAGGGATCGGGGGATGAGAAAGGAGAAAGGAAATGAGGTTTTTAAGAACGATGAAAGCATTACAAATTTGTCATTGTCAGACTCGAATATTAGCAACAAAAGAAAATTTATGCTAAAGAAAGCACAAAAGACCTAGGAAGTGGGGAAATTTGGGTTTTAGAGTGCGATGCGATGAAGATGTTGTAATCGATGAAATAATGATGCTTGAGGGGCAGTAATAGAAGGCTATTGGAGGCAGCTAAAGTAGTAAAATCCTTAAATTTGGTGAGTCATTTATTTGTTGGTTTTTATCTGTTAATTACCTTGATAGGGATAATATGAGAATAGTCTCTTGGAATATTAAAGGTTTGGGTTCGAAAGCCAAAATAAAGTCTGTCAAAAGGATAATTCAAATGAAAAGTGTGAACGTCTGCTTCCTTCAGGAAACTAACTTAGAGATGCTGTTCATGGATTTAGTTAGGAAAATTTAGGGTGACGATAATTTTAAATTTAGATTTTTTGTAACAATTGAGAAGTAAGGTGGGTCGGTAACAATATGGGATAAGGATTACTTTAAGGCCATTAAAGAGTATCCACTTGGGATGTAATTGTAGAGAGATTCAGGAAGAAATTATCGAGATGAAAATGTCATACGCTCTCGTAGACCGCAAGGATCGTGTTGATTAATGTTATTTTATTTTCCTTATCGATTTATTACATGTCTATATTCCAAACTCCAAGGAAAATTATTAAATGGATCGATAAGATAAGGAGAAAATTTCTTTGGAGGAGTGTAGATGGTAAAAAAAAAATGGCAAAGGTAAGTTGGAAACAGATATGCAAGCCAAAAGAGAAGGGAGGAGTGGGAGTGGTGAATCTTGTAATTAAAAATAGAGCTTTATTGGAAAAATAGAGTTAGAGATTCGCGGTTGAAAAAGATGCACTGTGGCGAAAAGTCATCCTAGCAAAGTATGGTTTACGCCTGCAACAGTGGCATTTTAGGACGACTAATCTAAAAGATATGTCGATTGTATGGAGAGGTATTGTAGAGAATTCTAAAGACGCTAATGTTTCTAAATGGGTGGGGAACGAAGCTTTTAGATAGATGGTTGGAAAAGGAATGATGAGGATGTTTTGGGAGGATATTTGGTGCTGTAATCGACCATTAAAATTGGAATTTCCTAGACTGTTCCACTTAGCCAAACAAAAGAAAGGTATGGTAGCAGATTACTCGAGTAACAACGGTTTTAACAGTGTGAATTGGGGTAAATTCTTTACACGAACACTATTGGATAGAGAGGTGGTGATGCTTTGTAGATTGGTGGATATGGTTAGAAGCATGGAGTTAGTTCTAGAGGTAGAGGATCGGTTAAGTTGGGTGCATGATAGTAATAAGGAGTTCACGGTAAAGAAGTTTTCTAACTTATTGATTTAGGTTGGAGGGGAAGACATAATTTTTTCTTTTGACAAAATTTGGAAGTTAAAGGTACCACCGAGAGTTGCGAAGTTTTCTATGGATGCTCGCTATTGATAGAATTCCTACAAAAGAATTTCTCGTTAAAATAGGGGTGCAACTTCAACACATTTTGATCAGATGTCCATGGTGTGAAAGAGAACCGGAGAGAGAAGATCATATATTCTTCAAATGCAATTATATTGAAGGGTTTTGGTATAAATTTTTCAAATGGTGGGAGGTTGAATGGAAATCGGTAGAAAGATTTGCTGAATTTTATTCTGTGTTATAACGTGAAATTGTCAAGAGTCCGAAGAAGTTTATGGTTGTTATCAATTTCGGCAGCTTGCTGGTCAGTGTGGATAGCAAGAAATGAAATTGTCTTCAAAAGAAAGGTGATGACTATGGTAGCTTTGATATTTCAATCCAAGATGAGGGAAATGTTGTGGATAAGTGCTGTATATGATGAGTTAATGGTGTAAGAGAGCTCTTGGTGGATTTGTCCAAACAAGTGCAGGTTTGATACAATTAAAACCAGATCATCTTCATCGATATGGCGCCCTCCTCTGCAAGGCTATCTGAAGTTCAATGTATGCGGGATAGCAAATGAGGAAGTTGCAGGTTGTGGTGGAGTACTAAGAGATATGGAGGGTATTGCAAGAGCTTTATTTTCGAGTCTCTGCAAGGCTATCTGAAGTTCAATGTATGCGGGATAGCAAATGAGGAAGTTGCAGGTTGTGGTGGAGTACTAAGAGATATGGAGGGTATTGCAAGAGCTTTATTTTCGAGTCCTATTGTAGCTAATGATGTAGATTCAACAGAGGCAGGGGCAGTGTTTATAGCATTAGATTTGTTCTTATCCATAGGATGGAAGATTAATGGCTCTCTTATTGTAGAAATTGGTTCAAAAATGGTGTACAATTGGTGTCTGAACAAGGATATGAGACCGTCGTCGTTACAAACAACATTTTTAGATATTGAGAGGAAAATTGAGCAGGTGGGTAGTGTAGTATTCTCGATGGCAGAGAAGAAAGGTAATGATATGGCTTCAAGCTTGTCGGTAGCAAGTATTAATCGTGGTGACATGTTTAAAGCTTGGTGGTGAGCATTAGCTTTGAAGCCGAATATTAGTTTTCAATTGTAGGAAATGTTTCATTAAGGTATTTTGAAAGTTGTTCCTTTGAATGATGTTATTGTTGTATTTACAACAGATGAGTTTAAATGAAGCAAAACATAATAATGATTTTTCTAAAATATTTTTTTATATTATTTTATTTTTAATACATGTGTGCATAAAATTAGTATAAGTAAATGATAACTTAAATGGTTATAAAAAAGTGATAATAGAAATAATATACACAAATTATCATGTTTTCCAAAAATGAATTGCATTTTTTAAGTTCTTGTTGACATGTATTCTGGATTTAAACTTGGCCAATTCTTCTCCTGGCTCCTTTGGTAATAAAATCCAAATCATCTCATCATCAATCACTTAACAATCATTGTTTTGCACGTTTTTGTTTTTAATTTTCGTTATCTGATTCTTTTATTTAAAAAAAAAAAGAATTAGTATATAATATATTGCGGTGAAAATTTTTAATTTCAGAAGCAAGGTTTAAACTACCATATGTATTTTTTTTTTTAAAAACTACTTTTTTTTAATTATATTTCTACATTCTGAAACGTTATTTATTTATTAACGTTATAGAATTTTTGTACTCATCTGACAATGTATAAAGTAATTATTTTTCTTAAAACTTATTTAGTTTTTATATTTTTAAAGCTAAAGAGGTAAATAAAATTTATAGTAAAAAAAATTAATTAAGATCTTATAAAAAATTGTACCCAGTTAAGCTTTTAGTAACTCCTTGAAAATCAATTGGCCTCTTTGATTAATCGAAGTTGTCATTGATCGGTTTAACTGTTAACTATCATTAAAATGGTAGACGAAAGTCATGAAAAAATAACGCATGACATGCCACATCAACAAAAAATTTAAAGAAATAATTTTTTTAAAATTTTAATAAAAATTCTAAAATATTATTTAAAAATTAATAAAAATGTACATGGATAATGAATTTAGACAAATGTACATCCAAATTCACATGAATCTAGACAACTACTTATCTAAATTCATTTTAGATGAACACAAAACTGTAAAAAAAATTCAAAAATTTTAATAATTATTAATAATTATTTATAAAATCTCTAATATACATCGATAGGTGATGAGTAACAATTGCGGAATAAAATAAAAAATAATGATATACATTCGTAAATTACAGTTCAAATAGAAAAGAAAAAAAGAAAAAAAAAAGGAGAAGATTTGCCCACCATATTTCTACATATAAGGAGAGAAAAACTTCTTATTTATTTTTTAGTTTAATATTTATTATATCCCAATTATGATAAAAATAGATATACTCACAATTATAATTCAAAATGGCATTTATCATATTTTTGCACATATATATATATATAGGGTGAATATTTAGTACACTGGTGGTGTAATATTTTTTTACGAGTAGTTTAAAAAAATTGATATGTGTCCCTTTTTATAAAATATATATTTTTAATATTTTACTATACTTCTAAAGAACACTTATTAATCCCTAATCTTGCTTACGAAGTCTAAAAACTCCACTAATATTATACCAAATATTTTCTCCTCTATATAGGATAAAAGTTTTTTTCCAACATATTTGAGCTTGTTTTATATGTACATGTTAAAATCATATATTCATCACCTGCCGAGAGATAGATATATATTAAAAATAATAATTTAAATTTAGTGATATATTGAAAAGGCATTCATGATTTAGAGGAATTAATGAAGGGAAATTTAAAAATTAATACAACATAATATTAACACTAAAAACATAAATAAAATAAAAAAAAAAAGATTCAAAGTACCTTTTTGTTTCTTCTTTTGTTCTCTATTTTATTTGATTTTTGTAGCCAATGCAAGGCATGACATATGTTGGGTCTCTTTGGAAATTCAGACAATGATCCTCAGCTTTTGAGTTAATTGTCTGTTAAACCCCACCCTAAAATAATCTTAATATTAAAGAGTAGTAAAAAAAAACAATGCTATTGCTCCTCCAACAATTTCTCTAATAGAAAGCATCTTTTTGTCCTTTCTAGTGCTATAAAATGTTGGGATTTAATCTTGTTCTACATTTCACACGCATATATACATACAGATGCATGAAAAAAATTATTATATCAAATTAAGCATGTCATTCCTTTAATACCAAGAAAATAGTTTTTGGACATATTAAATATTAATTAGTTTATATTTGATCATTTTAATAAGTAATAATATTTTAATGCAAAAAATGGTACTGAAAAGGAGTACGTACCTGGCCCTGGAAAATCAAGAACCTCCCACGTATCCAAATACTCTATTTTTTTTGGATAAATTTTCAGACACGAAGGAAGGAAAAAGCATTGAAGCATAAACTCCCAATCATCGAGAGACAAAACATCACTGTCAAGTCAAATTAGGGACCTAAGCATGTGACTGTCTCCATTTCATTGGAACCTTTTTTTTTATTTATTTTATTTTAAATATTATATATTACTACTAGGGTTTAAACCTTAAAGCTTATAGGGAGATTCCAAAATTGTTATTTATTTATTTATTTATTAATTCTCACCCATAAACATAGTTTTGATTCTTTAGTTGATGGCAAATGATCAAGATGATTAATTAAAAATAAGTTAAGCACTAATCATGGAGGAACATTTAACTTTTTATTGAAGGTTCTAATTATAATAAATTCATTATTTAAGAGTAAGGTTTGCCACTAAGTATTTTTTTTTTTTTAAATTATTTGTTTTAGAAGTTGCACGGGCTTGACAACGATGGCATGCAATGCTACTGGAATGTTATTAGAATCGTGCATAAACATAGAAATCCATTTCTTTTTTGTTCTTCAATTACCATAATTACAAACTCTACATATATAAGCTAAGGCTAAGAAGAGCAACATAAACTTTAATCTAAAATTAATTTATTTATTTTTATATTGATATAAATGAATCCCGTCATTAAAATTTTTAATTTTAATAAAATTAAGATTAAAGTAATAGAATTAAACATTGTGTCTTATTATTATTGGTGATCACTCTTTTTAGTGCATTGAAAACGTTAAAAAAATTTATATTCAATAAATAAAGGATGAGAATTGGGAGATGATATCATGAGAACATAATCTTGACCTAGTAAATCTGAACCGTCTATTGAGGCCACATCAGCGCCATTTTGCTCCTTCTACCGTCCTCATAACTTGGCGTGGCATCTCTATCGTTCACGAACTTCCTCCCAAGCTCTTAAACAATAAATAAAATGAGGCATCACTAAGATTTTTGGGAGCTTTTATGTAAAATTCAACCAAAACAATTTAAATCTAAAATAAATAAATAAAATGTGAAACTTAAGACATAAATATTCATAAATGCTCAATTTTGTAATTTCAATCGGAATTTTATTTAATTTTTACATAATTATTTTTTATTTAGTACGTCATAATCTAATATTAAGAAAATACAATTAATTTGTGTATATTTTTGTGTTTAATATTTTAATAAATTTGATAAATATTTATATAATTGATAAAAATATAAAACCCATTATATAAATTAGATCATATCATATTTATAATGTGAGTGAAAAAGGATATTTTAGGTACTTAAGTTTTTCAATTGTAGCCTATATAAACCCATTTATAACCGCATGGGAAGGGAGTCAACTTAGGGAATCACCCTAGGGAGCAATCGAACAATATTTTATACTTTTAATTCAAGTTTTTAGTTTTCTTTAGTTTTTCTTATGTTCGCTTATTCGGAATCGTTCTATTCCGATGTGAAGACAATTGCGAGTGAGGATTGCTCTGGAACTGCGCTTCCATTACTTATCCATGAGCATTCTTTTTTCCTTTATTCTTTTTATTCCTTTATTTATATTTCGCTAACTTGATCGACTAACGTTTGTATGAATATTGAAATAAATTCCTGTGCGTATTTTATATCTTGTATGATTCGATTATGGAACTGGTTTATTGATTAAGTACTTATTTATCTAAAATTGAGTATTTATTCAAGAGAACTTAGTATATTAGAAAGTGGCAACCTTAGTAGAATCTCTAGACAGGTGAGACCAAGAGAGTATCCTGTTGAGTATACTTGTGCCAAGTGGTGGACCAAAAGGGTATCTGTATGCCTAAGTGAGACCGATAGGGTATCTTAAGTGGTAATCCTTAGTGAAGATGAGACCGAGAGGGTATTCTTAGCTAATGATGATAAATCACTCAGTTAAGGGTAATTGATTGCTTAGTTGATAATTAGATATTTAATCGATCATAGGCCGGGAGCTCGCATCATTGACACTAGGAATAGGAAATTTTATTAGATTATTTTAAGTTAATTAATTTAATTAGATTAATTAATATTTAAATTCTGCATCGGCACTATTAATTCGTGGCTCAACTAGATTAATAATTATTTTCAGTAATTAATTTAATAATAAATTTCTCCAATTTGCAATCCATTGGATACGATCATCAGAATACTTTCCAAGTGTTTCGTTGTAAACAAATTATATTACAATTTGACCTGTATACTTGTGGACACCACTGCTTTATTATTTATTCTTTTACTACAGTATTTCCAGTTCAGACGTTCACACATCTAGCGGCGATCACTATGGCACTAAATGTAACGCCCTGAATAATTTATTTCTGCTTCTGTGAATATTGAACACAACTGTGTATCTGCTTAAGTGGTTAAGTGTTTTAAAGGTGTGTATGAGGTATTAGGTTCAAGTCCATTTTGTCATTTTTTTTATGCAAGCCTTACCCTTGGGGGTGGGCTTATATAAAATTATCTATTAAGTCATATCAGAATGAGCCTGCTGGTTTAAGTGGTAAAAGAGTTGGTTTGTTGGAGGTCTTGTGTTTGAATCCCTGTGCGAGCGTAGGTATTATTTTTGCTCCATTGTCTGATAGAATTTCAGTGGAGCTGAAATTCTGAAGTGGTTGTGAGTTAGTGGATTAGTAGGAGGAAAATTAGGGAGGTTATCATATTGCTGATTTTGTCTAGTTTTGAATTCTTTTTTCCCAAAATTTCTGTTCCTGACGTTTTTCTCTCTTCCCCATCTCTCACTTTCGTTCTCTTTTTGTTCTTCTTCATATTTCTGTTATTCTCTGGTTCGACTATTGTTGCTACAATTTTTGGAATCATTAATCAGTTTGGTAAGTAGTTGGGTGGTTGTTAACGATTGGTTTTTCTTTGGATTGTGAGCAATCTTAATAATAGCCGATAAGTGGTAGTAATCAATGAATTATGTGGTGTAGAAGAAGGTTGTGAGGCAAAAAATTATTTTCCAACGGCTTGATTCGAGGAGGTGGTTGTTCTTGTTTAAGTGATAAGGCGATTTTTCATAATTGGATGAATCGTGTTAGGCCCTTTTTTGCTACTAAAAGGTGTTGGATATTCTGTCTTAGGTATTGGTGGTCACGGGAGTGATTTCATGGTGAAAACGAATCAGGTGTGTTCTCAAAACATGAAAAAGTGAGTTTCGATGAAAGCCAAAAATGGCCACTATCGACGCTACACGGGCATGTGGATGGTCGTGTTTGAGACACAGTCATGTGGTCGATAAATGCATGGTCGTGTGTAGCATACGGTGGTGTAGTGGCGTGAGCAAAGCCGTGTGAGCCACAAGGGCTCGGCCAAGTTGAGCGTGTAGGCCCACACGGGCATGTCGTACGGGTGTGTAAACTTTGGGCTAGGCCATGTGGGCCACATGGGTAAGGCCAATCTGGGCATGTGGGCCACACAGGTGTGCAGACCTACAATTTTGAAATTTTTCCTAGGGTCGCACAGGTCCCTCCGATCGACTTTGGGCCTACTGTAGGGTCAGTAAGGGTTAATTAAACCCTAATTTGTATGTTATGATATTTTGATAGACTGATCTGAGTAGGATACTAAATGAATGCTTGACTGTACTGCTATACGTATATCTAAAATCTGTATATATGTATGTTGAGCATGTTAAATTTATTATATCTGTATCTGATTTTTGCATCTGTTGTTAGGGTGAGATTTGTATATGAGGAGGAAATATTCTGTTTGGCATTTATCGCCTATATTCTGGTAGCTTGGCTGCATATACTCTGATATGTGTCTTGATGACACAATATGGTTTGTAGAGATGGGTGAGTGTTTCAAACCCCACATAGTGTGATAGGATGGTCGGAGATGGTGTGTAGAGGATGAGGGTAGGATTTATGCATATCTACTTTTGTAATCTGAATCCGAATCTGAAACTGTATCTACTTTTGACTGTGTATATAATTCTATATGTCTGCATGCTTCATAAAATTAATTTATGAAATTGACGATTTTTACGCAAAAAGAGGTTTTCTTAAGAACACGAGTCGAATTTTTAAAATGTATCAGTTTTGGTTAGACTTCCGTTAAAAAGTAAGTTTTGGCAAATAAAGTAATTAATCAACGTTTTCAAAAATGGATATGAAGCACATGAGTTTAATAACTAATGAGTTTTCATAAGTAAACCCATTCTTTGTGACATATCCGGATTAGGCATTAACGTCTAGGCTGGGTTTGGGGTGTTACATTTAGTGGTATCAAAGAAAGGTTACAAAACTCGGGCTGTAAATTTTGGGTTCCAAAATTTTGTTTCAAAAGGATTGGTTTTTAAGAAATTTGAACAACTTGAGAAAGTATGTAGTACATCGAGTCTCCAGCGCCAATCCTGTAAGTATCTCTATACTTAGATAGAACTGTTTTGAAAATATTATAGTTAGTATTTTCTGAAACTATACTGAAATAGTTAGAGACTAAAACTTTCAAAAACATCTCTGAACTTCTGATATTTTATACATAAAATATCTGTTAATAAATATTGAAACTGATGCATAAAAATTTATAATATAGATAAAACTTGAATTTTACAATAAGCGCTCTTAGAAGTCACGAACGAGATATTCGTAGCAGTGGTAGAGACCGTAAGGGGCTCGAGTTGAGTCTTCCTCTTTGGGCAGTATGCCGAACTTAGATACGAGCGAAATGTTATTTTCGTCTATTGTTGAGACTGGGTCTCAAAGCTATTCGGTTGGGGACGGCGTACTAACGCAAGCCATGTTGAGGATTTTGGAGAGGGTTGCTAAACCCCATTCTGAAGCTGAAGGCCAAAGGTCGATAACTGAATGACTCCAGTCTAATAGTGTTGAGTTGTTTTGAGGTGTCACTAGAGTTGCCCCTAATGTGACCGAGTATTGGTTAGAGGCCATCGAGAGGATCATGAATGATTTAGACTGTACTCCCGAGCAGAAACTAAAAGGTGTAATCTCTTTGCTTCACAATGAGACTTATCAGTGGTGGTTAACGGTTGAGGAGGGTACTCAGCCCGATCGTCTAAATTGGGATTTCTTTAAGACCACCTTCTAGAGTAAGTACATGGGGGCGAGATATGTGGTTGCTCGTAGGTGTAAGTTTATGAATCTCACGCAGGCCGATAGATTTGTGGTCGAGTATAAGGCCAAGTATGAGGTCGTGTTTCTAAGGTTAATCCGCTACGCTCTAGGTATGGTAGCGTCTGAGTATGAGAGGTACGTCTGATTTGAGGATGGCCTGAGGGATAACTTAAGGGTACTGATTGCTCCATAGAGGGAGCAAGAGTTTACGGTTCTGGTTGAGAATGTGAAGATCGCCGAGGATGTTAAGCACGTGGAGCGTCAAAATAGGGACTGAGAGAGTGGCAAGAACAAAAGGCATTCGGATCTCTCTAATTCTGTATCAAGGCTTAATAAAAAATCCAGATATGATTGGCCGATTAGAATGGGAGCCCCTGTTGCTCCTACTAAAATTTAGGTGTGTGGAGGTTATGATAGGTCCCATTCAGGCAAGTGATGGAAGAGGATAAGGGCTTGTCTGAGGTGTGGGTCTTTGGAGCATCAGATTCGAGAGTGTCCACAATGGACGAATCAGATGCAAGCTTTAGGATCGGGTTCTGCGCAGCCTTAGAGGGCAGTTCAACAGCCACCTAGGAGTCGTAGACCAACTAGGGGTGAAAATGGTGGGGGTCGTAAGCAGAAAACACTGGGCAGAGGTGCTAATCAGATAGAGGTGAGGCAGCCTGCACTAGTTTATTCTGCACGACGCCGATAGGATAAAGATGCTCCAGATGTTATCATCGGTACGTTCTTAATTTTTGATGTACTTTATACTTCTCTGATAGACATAGGTTCTACACACTCCTATGTAGCTAGTTCTGTACTGAAAATCTGGAGGTATCTGTTAGAGCACTTCTAGTGAGGTTACTATATCGAGTCTGTTGGGGCAGTTTGTTCAGGTTAATAAGCTTTATAAAGATGTTCTGTTAGTGGTGCAATGGACTGTTTTTCTGGCAAATCTGATGGAGTTTCCATTTTAGGGTAGTGCTTCAGATTCTTCGAGAAAAATAGCTCTACGCTAAGTTGAATAAGTGTGAGTTTTGGTTACGTGAAGTAACTTTTTTGGGTTACTTAGTTTCTGCTGAGAAGATCTGAGTTGAACTTAGGAAGATTGTGGCTGTGCTTGATTGGAAACAACCTAAGAACTTGTCTGAAATCTGTAGTTTTCTGGGTCTGGCGGATTATTATCGACATTTTGTTGAGGGATTCTCTTTGATTGCAGCACATTTGACTAAGCTTCTAGGCAAGGGTGTTCCTTTTGATTGGGCTGATACGCAATAATCGAGCTTCGAGAAGCTCAAGTCTATTCTGACTCAGGTTCCTATTCTGATACAGCCTGAATCCAGTAAGGAGTCTATGGTTTACAGTGATGCATCGCATGTCGGATTGGAATGTGAGTTGATGTAAGATGGAAAATTTGTGGCTTATGCGTCTTGTTAGCTTAAGACACATGAGGGAAATTATCTGACGCATGATCTCGAGTTGGTTGTAGTGGTTTTTGCATTGAAGATCTAGAGGCACTATCTGTATGGTAAGAGGTATATTATTTACACTAATCACAAAAGCCTCAAGTATCTCCTTACCTAAAATGAGTGGAATATTAGGCAACGCCGATGGATTGAGCTGCTCAAAGATTATGTCTGCACGATAGAATATCATTCTGGTAAAGCCAATGTAGTGGCTAATGCTTTCAGTCGAATAACGATAACTGATTTGAGGGCGATGTTTGCTTGCCTTAGTATGTTTGATAATGAGTGTCTGTTAGCCAAGTTGCAAGCAACTTGGATTGATCAAATTCGAGATAAGTAGTTGGGGATAAGTCTCTGAGATTGAAGTTTCGTTAGCTTGAGAGTGGTAGTACTTCTACTTTGTGCTGAATAACAATAGAATTTTGTATTTTTGAGGTCAAATCTGTGTGCCGAATGATTCTAATTTGAGGCAGTCGATTCTGAGGATGTGCATAGTAGCCCATATGCTCTGCATCCTAATGGTAATAAGATGTACCGAGATCTCCATGATTTGTACTGGTGGCCGGGTTTAAAATGTAAGGTTACAGATTTTGTTGCTCGATGTCTGACGTGCTAGCAAGTTAAGGCTAAGCACTAGTTGCCTTCGGGTTTATTACAACCAGTTAAGATTTCCTTAAGGAAATGAGAACAAGTGACAATGGACTTCGTTAGTGGGTTGCCCTTAACCCCCATTAAGAAGGATTCTGTTTGGGTCATCGTGGATTGATTGACTAAGTCTGCTCACTTTATTCCAAGTCAGAAGGACTATTCTCTGCAGAAGATAACAAAACTCTACATTTCAAAATTGTAAGACTGTATGGGGTTCGTGTTTCGATTATTCCTGATAAAGATCCTCGTTTCACTTTTCAGTTTTTGAAAAAATTACACGAAGCTCTAGGTTTGAGATTAGACTTGAGTACTGCGTTTCATTCTCAAGTCGATAGTCAATCTAAGAGGGTGATTTAGATACTAAAGGATATCCTTCGGAGTTATGTGATTAATTTTTGAGGTAATTGGAAGAATTATCTGTCACTAGCCGAGTTTGCCTACAACAACAGTTTCCAAGCTAGTATTTAGATGGCACCTTACGAGGTTTTGTACGGTCATAAGTGTCGTACACCGCGATGTTAGACTGAGTTAAGTGAACATCGAGTTTTGGGTCATGAGTTGGTTTCTGAGACCGAAGATAAGGTTAGACTGATTCAGGATCGTCTGAAGGCAGCTTCTGATAGACATAAATCTTATGCAGATATGAGGAGGTGTGATATTGAGTACTCTGTGGGGGACTTCATGTTTTTTAAGGTTTCTCAGTGGAAGAAGTTTTGAGATTCGATCGTAAGGGTAAGTTGAACCCTAAGTTCATTGGGCCGTATCGGATTCTGAAGAGTGTGGGACTGGTTGCTTATCAGTTGGAGCTACCTCTAGAGTTAGACTGTATCCACGATATGTTTTATGTCTCAATGTTGAGGCGATATCGGTCTGACCCATCTCACATTGTCTTTGTTGAAGAGATCAAGGTTAGGCCAAATTTGACTTTTGAGGAAGAGTCGGTTCAGATTCTAGATCGTGATATTAGGGTTCTGAGGAGGAAGTCTATTCCGTTAGTGAATGTTCTATAGTGGAATCATGACACTGAGGAAGCTACGTGGGAACCTGAGGACTCAATGCGTCAGCAGTATCCTCATCTGTTCTGATCAGGTAAATTTTGAGGTCAAAATTTCTTTTAGGGGGTAGAGTTGTAATGCTTTGAATAATTTATTTCTGCTTCTATAAATATCTGACACAATTGTGTATCTGTTTCAGTGGTTAGGTGTTTTTGGGGGTGTGTATGAGGTCTTGGGTTTAAGTCCTAGAGTTGTTAATTTTGTCATTTTTTTATGCAAGCCTTACCTTTAAAGAGTGGGCTTACATAAAATTGTTTGTTAAGTCATATCAAAATGAGCCTGATGGTTTGAGTGGTAAAGGAGTTGGTGTGTTGAAGGTCTTGTGTTCGAATCCCTACGCGAGCATGGGTATTATTTTTGCTAAATTGTTTGAAGAGTTTCGATGGAGCTGAAATTCTGAACTGGTTGTGAGTTAGTGGATTAGTGGGAGAAAAATTAGAGAGGTTATCAGATTGCTGATTCTGTCTAGTTTTGAATTCTTTTTCCCAAAATTTATGTTTCTGATGTTTTTCTCTCTTCCCTATCTCTCACTTTCGTTCTCTTTTTGTTGCTACGATTTTTAGAATCGTTAATCAATTTTGTAAGTAGTTGGGTGATTGTTAACGATTAGTTTTTCTTTGAATTATGGGCAATCTTAATAATAGCCGATAAGTGGTAGTAATCGATGAATTCTGTGGTGTAGGAGAAGGTTGTAAGGCAGGAAATCACTTTCCAACGGCTTGATTCGAGGTGGTGGTCATTTTTGTTTAAGCGGTAAGTCAATTTTTCATAATTGGATGAATCGCGTTAGGCACGTTTTTGGCTACTAAAAGGTGTTGGACATTCTGTTTTAGGTATTAGTGGTCTCGGGAGTGATTTCGCTGTGAAAACGAATCAAGTGTATTCCCAAAACGCGATAAACTAAGTTTCGGTAAAAGCCAAAAATGGCCACTGTTGACCCCACACGGGCGTGAGGCTGGCTGTGTGGATGGTCGTGTTTGAGGCACGGCTGTGTGGTGGCGTGAGTAAGGCCGTGTGAGCCACACGGACTTGGCCAAGTTGGGCGTGTGAGCCCACACGGGCATGTCGCACTGGCGCGTGAATTTTGGGCCAGACCGTGTAGGCCACATGGGCGTGTGGGCCCACAATTCTAAAATTTTCCCTAAGGTTCCATGGGTCGCTCCGATCGACTGTGAGTCTACTGTAAGGTCAATAAGGGCTAATTAAACCCTAATTTGTATGTTATGATATTATGATAGAATGATCTAAGTAGGATATTGAATATATGCCTGACTGTACTACTATACGTATATCTGAAATCTATATATATGCATGTTGAGCATGTTAAATCTGTTATATCTGTATTTAATTTCTACATATGTTATTGGGGTGGAATTTGATTATAAGGAGGAAGTATTTTGTTTGGCGTTAATCGCCTATATTCTGGCAGCTTGGCTGCATATATTCTGATATGTATCTTGATGGCACAATATGGTGTGTAGAGATAGGTGAGTGCTTCAAACCCCACATGGTGTGATGTGATGGCCGGAGATGATGTGTAGAGGATGAGGGTAGGATTTATGCATATCTGCTTCTATAATCTGAATTTGAATCTGAAACTGTATCTGCTTTTGACCATGTATATAATTTTGTATGTTTGTATGCTTCATAAAATTAATTTATGAAATGGACGATTTTTACTCAAAAAGAGGTTTTCCTAAGAACATGAGTCGAATTTTTAAAATATATCGGTTTTGGTTAGACTTCCACTGAAAAGTAAGTTTTGGCAAATAAACTAATTAATCAACGTTTTCGAAAATGGATATGAAGTGCATGAGTTTAATAACTGAATGATTTTTCATAAGTAAACCCATTTTTTGTGACATCTCCGGATTAGGCCATAACGTCTAGGCTGGATTTAAGGTGTTACACGAAACTTAGTTAGTGAGTTCATATATAGGTGGAAAAAAAAATGTTGGACACCCACAATATAAAAAAGAAAAGAAAAAAGAAAATATAAATCATATATGTATATTTATCTTTTAGCTTATGAGTAGAATTTTAGAAAGGAATGCTAGTTTTTTAAGTGTTTTTAATGAGATTAGTTGGTTTTAGAGGTGGAATTTTTTTAAAGTAATAGTTTAAGTTGTTTTATTTAAAAATGTTACATAAAAACTTTAGAAGATAGAAATAAATTTAAAATATTTTTTTTTTTGGGTGAAAAATTATCCAACTAAACCAAACATATATTATTTTTTTAATATGAAAAAGAATTTTAGTCAATTCTCAGTCAAATTAGTGTAACTTGACTTAGTGACATCAAATACAGTTGGGAACTTTAGATAAGACATACATTTTAAATGGATGATAGCTGTCTTTAAGGGTGACCAATGCATTTTTCTTTAAAAGACTCGTTAAGTTATTTTGATTTGTATGTAACAATAATTAAAGCTGTTGTTAGACATTTTAAACAGTGTTGTTCCATTCTTTGTCTTAAAAAATTTTATTAGAAGATTTAAAAACAAAAATACCTGAGCATACTCAATTGGAAAGAAAATATGCTTTTGCCTTTTAATTTTTATAGAAAAACACAATAGTTTACTAAAAAGAAATACATACTTTTTTAAAATAACTACTCACTCCTCAAAAATATTTACACTAAAATAACCTACTAATCTTTAAAAAAATTAATATATATTTACATTTTTTACCTAACATATGTGAGACATAAATTTTTTTTTTTTTTTTTGGGTATAAAAGTTCATTTACAGTCAATTTCCACTATGTATACATAATTAACACTAACACTAAAGATTCAACCTACATTCAAAGGATGTTACAAATTTCAACTTAATCACTCATCTATTTTATTTTATTTCAATTGTAGTTTAAATTATTTAATTTTAAACATATAAAAATATTAAAAGATATAAATATTTTTATAATAAAATTTATTGTTATAAAAAACATTATTTAATTTTTTTTCTTAATTAAATTAATGTAATGAAACTTTAGAAGTAAATTTATTTTATTTTAATATTAGTGGAACATTATGAAGGGATTGATGAAGACTAAGAACAATCTTGAACATCCTCTCATTAATTATTAGTGGACTTAATATCCATTTTCATATAGGAATATTAAAGTTTTTGGGGTTTGGTATTTGCTTATATGTTTTGTTTTTTATTAAAGAAAAAGAAATGATTTTTGTAGCTTTCAGCAATAAGGTGGGAGGTTTAATGGCTAAAGCCTAAAGGCATACTTGTGAATGGGTGGGGTAAAGAAAGGACTTGAAAACACACAAAAAAAAAAAAAAAAGAAGGAAGTTCTTCCAAAAGGAAATGCCCAAATGTCCACTAAGAGAACTTTATAGTCTGCAATTAAGAGAATTGTTTAATATAAAAAGAGAGGGTGGGCATGATTGGTGATTAACAAATATGGGGGGATGAACTCCATGCAACTTCTCATAAGTGGGATGTTGCCTTTTCTTTTTATTCAATTAAATCTTAGAATATGAATATATATATATATATATATATATATATATATATATGTATAGTCTACCTTGTTGTTATCCTATGATGCTTTCAGGGTGTTTTGTTCTTTACCTGTTTTTATTCTTTTTCTTGCTTTTTTATTTTTATTTTTATTTTTACTCTCATAGCATTACAACTAGATGTAGGCTTCAACAGATGCTGAATTTTGAATTGTGAATTGTGAATTGTGGTGTTATTTTTTTCTGAAGAATATGCCAATGCCAAATGCAAAGCCTAAAATTTTGGCACCAAGTGAAGGAGGGGGATATGTTAATATTTATTTATTTTTAACAATTTTATATCATTTTTATTAAAGTAAAATAAAATTTCAATCCAACTTTAAATAAATAAAATATCGAGCCATGACTCAATCTGCTTCATCAAAGCTCTTATTTTTTTTTTTACATAATCAAGCCCTTTTATAAAAAAATGTATTTAATTAAGTTTTCATATGTTAAAAATACATCAATTAATTCTTTTAATTAATGATTTCCGTCATTGATATTTCCATATCAATAAAAAATAAAATATTTAAAAAATTATTAAAAATTTAAGTCTAGAAATATCCTGACAATTGAACATCTAAGTTTTTTTTTTTTTTTTAATCCGGACATCATTTTGTCGAGGTTGCATATTTTTTAAATTATAAAAAAAAGGACTTAAATGCTAAAATTACCATCAATTGAGCTCTTAACCAAAGTTAACAATTTTGAGCCGTGAAATATAGTTTATTGTCAAAGCTCTTAATAGACAATTAAGTGTTGTGGCTGATGACACAACATTTAATGTGAAATATGTTGACCTTAAGGGTTCAATTTTTATTTTAATTATTTTATGAAGGTTTAATTGATTTTTTAATTATTTAAGCTTAAAAATTATTAAAATATTATAACAAAATTAAAAGTTTATAAAAATTAAAGAAAACTATAAAAAATATTAAAATGTTATAAAAATTTATATTATTAAATATTATAAAAGATTATTGATATATTATGAAAAATATAAATATATTATAAAATCATAAAAAGGAGTGAATTGGTTTTTAAAAAAATTTAAAAAAAAAAAGAAAAAAAGAAAAGAAGAAGCTAAAAAAATATGACACAAAGAATTTTATGGTGGCCCTACTTTCACTACTTCCACAACAAAGGATTTTTCCTATTTCATTAATTGGTACTATTCAATGATAAAATACAACCTTTACAAGACTCCATATTTTGATTTGGTAAGATAATATCACTTTCTTCTTAAGGTTGTCTATCCAAAATCTTTAGTGTTGTCTCAAATAATATAAATGGAAATAAGAAGGAATTAAAAACTCTCAAAGGTGGATATATAATAATTTAGCTCACACACACAGACACACAAAATTGAACATTAGTACCAGAAAAATGCAAATAGACCCAACAAGTGTTTTAAATGGAATAAGAGTCTAACAAATGAAACATTTGGATTTTTGCACTGTTGACTTTATTAGCTTATTTATCGCCTTCATTTGAGTGTTCTTAAACTATGTTTATACCCTCTAATTG
The DNA here is from genome assembly GCA_025698465.1 of Gossypium longicalyx. Taxonomy (NCBI): domain Eukaryota; kingdom Viridiplantae; phylum Streptophyta; class Magnoliopsida; order Malvales; family Malvaceae; genus Gossypium; species Gossypium longicalyx. The sequence goes on from CM046997.1 coordinate 93,062,560, forward strand.
ATTTAAAAATGTTTGAAGCCATTGGAGAGAGTTTCTAACCGTTGGGACTATCGATTTCACGCATTAGATGCAATCTACGAGTTTAAATATCGATACCTACAAGGGTAGTCTCTGTACTTGGATAAAAAATAGCTATTAGAAAAACATAAGTGTTGATACCTTCAAAGTTGGCATCGAGACTTATATAGAGCAGATCTCAAGACTTGAAGAATAGGTCTTGATACTATGCTCCTTTAAATTAAGTCGTGGCTATTGATTTGTAAAGTCTTGAGACTTGTATGAAAATTTTCGTTACCATATTTAGATACTATTTGGGGGTATCAATACTAAAAAAGCTTAGTCCAGAATTTTCTTTTAAAAACTTAGAAACATTTTGAAACGTCTTAGAGTACTAATTTTTTTATATATATTTTGTCTAAAGCATTTAGAAATTTATTTTGAGTTTTTTAAAATTTAAAAATAATTTAAGTGTTGTCAATTTTTTTTGGTTGCAAATTTGATTGAAGGAAAGTATGATTTATTTTGTTATTGTTGAAGCAAGACGAAATGATTGTTGTTGAGTGGTACTCAGAAGTACCAACTTCAGACTGCCACTGAGGTGATTAGATTACTTGTCTTATTTGGATTAACAATTTAATGAAGGAAATATTTGGACCTATTAATGTGTTATCTTATTGAAAATACTTTGGTCTATCTATGGAAACCAATCCTTAGTTTTTAAAGATTAGATTGGATTCGAGTGAATCAATTCAACAATTAGAAATGTGCAGGATCAATCAAGACTGTGTTGTTGTTTTGGAAATATATCTTCGATTGATTTAACAAGCCGAAATTGATATATGCTTTGAGGCCTGTTTAGGTTTTGTATAAAAGCTTATTGAGTACATTCTAATCTGTTCATTGATAAACTATTTTTGTGAGAGTTCAAATTGTAATTATAAACATTGTTGTATGTTTACTGTCCAAGTTCTCAATTGGAGGATTTGGAGGTGAGTATTCTAGTCTTTAGGTACAAAAGTTAGATATTTATACTTGGAGAGTGATAAAGCGTGAATCACTTATTGTATTCATAATTAAAAATAGTGGAATTACTTACTGAGTTAGACTTCGTAGACGTAGAAAAATTAAACAGCATAAACAAATCCTTGATATTATTTGTTATTTTGTTTGCACAATTTTTATAGTGCCAAACCATAGTGACTACTACACTCTCTAACATTTTTATTGCAATTTTGATTATGAATACAACAAGTTATATCAAAACATTTGAAAACACTTTGTTAATCTTATTTTGAAATGCCTTAGAATTTCATTGAAAATTTAATAATGCTTTAATTGAAATTCAATATATAATGTTTTAAGCAATTGCTGTTTTGCAAATTTTTAACACTTACAATTATTCTCCTTTTTTTTTTTTTTTTTTTTGGCATATCTAAAAGAATTTTGGCAACATAAGGCTAAAGACACCAAGGTAAATGTGATTTAAAAATTAAAGCTTGTTGAAAGAGTGGCTCTTAAAAACATGTTAGCAAAGGTATATCAATAACAATATCTTAAAAATGTACATCAAGAAGTACAAGATAGCACATATTATATAAATGAAGCATAAAATAGAATGAGAGAAACATAAAACAAGAATAATTTGGCATAAAATAAGTACCAAAATAGTATCCTAAGTGAAAAACAACAAACTAAGCAACCAAAAGCATACAAATAACATCTAATGGCTAAAATGTCAATGCATAAGCATATAATCCAAAAACAGAGAAGCCTAAAGCACAGAAATAGCACCAAAAGCCTAAATACAAAACCTAAATCATTTAAGCACCAAATGCCAACCAACTAAGAAAATAACACGAAGCAAGCATCAGATGGTGGAGGTGAAAATCAAGACATGAGAAATGCCATGTTTTCCTCCAACTGTCAAATCTGGGGCACTGCATCATTGTAGAACGCATTAACATTCTCGGACATGGTGGCAATAACATTGAGTAAAGCCAATGTTTGAGGTGATGGTGTGATGCAAGGCGGGTACATAATCCACATTGCCTCGTTTCTCGGGGCCTTGTTGTAACACCCCTCATTTAATTCGGAGGCCTTATCTAATAAGGAGTGTAACATTAATCGTCGAAACAATTCCGGTTAATTTACTTTACAAACATTTTCATCATCAAATTTAAATTTTCAACATTTAAATAACATTTCATACATTTATGAGCCATTATAAACAAAATTGAGGGTTATAAGAGTTAAAACAACATTCAGAGGCCCATTTATCTAAACCATGATCCAAGTATTAATATTAAGATTATGAGAATTAATACATGGTCAAATTTTTAAATATTTTATGTTGGATGTTTCAATATACCAATAGAGAGTTGTATTAATACTTGGCTTGAAGCACTGATACTCAAAGTAGCGTACCATCCTTATTGCATTCCAATTGTATATATCAATTTAACTAACTTTACGTTTGGATTGAAGTAAGGGAAGAGAAGGGAAAGGAATGTGAGGGGAATTGAGTAACCTTGTTTTCCCAGAAAACTTTTTAATTTTTTATTTACACAAATTTGGAACAAAATTTTAAAACGTAACACATTATTTTGCCATTTCTTTATTTTATAAATAGTTTTATTAAAAATTATAATTATATTATCTATAAATTGTAAATGTTATTATATATTCAAATTTAATTTTACAACCAATTTATATCAATTACTTAAAAATATTTAAAATTTATATTTTATATATTATAATATTAACGAGTTACCATAAATTATTGTATTATATTCGTATTATAATTTAAGTTGAATATTTTATTATATTTTAGGTGTAAAACTAATATATATATATATATATATATATATATAATTTTACACCATTGCATAACTTTTTATACTATTGATATATTAGCAACCTAAGTGTCATATTTTATATTTCATTTATGTAGATCATGCATGTCAAGTTTAGAGCAAATTATTTTTTTTTGAACTATTTATTTTATGTAAAAAAACTTTCAACCGTTAAAATATATCATATACACAATATTTTATATCGATATGATAGAGATATCAAATCAATTTGAAATTTTATATGTATGACAAGTAAAATTATATTAATATATTCAACGGTTGAATTGTTAAAATATCAATAGTGAAAAAAGTTATGTAAAGATGTAAAACCATATTAATTTTACACCGATATAAGTAGATCTTTCCCTATTTTATTATAATTTGTATTATTGCATCTTGGTAATAAAATAAAATAAAAACACAGAAAGTAAGCATATTTATAACATTTGAATCAATTCTGCAAGAATTTTATTTATATGTGTTTTTAATAGGTATATTCAAATTAAAATTTGAAAATAAATTATATTAGTTACTTAAAAGTGTTTAAAATTGAAATTCAATTATAGTTTAAATTAATTTATTTTTTAAAAAATTTTATAACGTCATCTAAAATGGGTATTTTAATTTTACATAATATTTTTTTTACAAAAATACTAAATACACTAAATCTTAAATTAAATTTCTCAACGTAGGAATTTAAATTTTAGGTTTGGATTTAGAAAAGTATTTAGAAATGTATATTAATGGTAATTTCTAAATCTATGAAATATTTTTGAATTTGACAAATTAAATTAAATCTGAACTGAAATTAAAATCCAAAATTGGAAGATGTTAGTTAGAAGAGGGAGAGCAGAAGGAATTATATAGTGACTAATATTTTGGGCCAAAATCCATTTTATGGAATGTGCCGTAATGGGTGCATCCCCAGTTGGGCAATTCAATGGGTGTAAGCCTAATTTAGAGAATTATAAAATGTGGAGGTTGTTAGGCCAGAAGATTTTTTTTTTATTTTTTTATTTTTTAAAAAAATTACACAATTTGATTATTTAGTAGAAATAATAATATAGCATTCGTAGGATAGGAAGTGCTAAACTAGGAGCAGTTTCCTTTTTTTAACTTTATAAGATATAACTTTTGTTGTTTTGAATTACAATCATATTTAATTATGAAAGCAGTGAGGCCCACTTGGGAGAAAGAGCAGAGGCATCCGCGTGAATACATTAACGACTTAACTGCTTTATGGGATGGGGCCCTTCCAGATTGCGTATCCTATCATCTCAAGTTTTAAGGTTTTCCACTCTCCCTGTAACATATAACAGTCACTCAATTAATCAAAATAAGTCAATTTTTTTAAAAATTGATGGGAATGGATTAATTTTGATGTCTTCTTTTAACGTGGAAAAAATACTTACAAAGCATGTTGTGTGATATTAACCTCAACTCTCAGGTTTGCAGTTTGTTATTAGATAATATGAGATTACTTCCTTAAATTGTGATATATATAGACAATGTGTATATATAGACTCATGAATTATTTAATCCATCACTTTGCCTAAATAATTATTTTATTTAGATAAAAATCCAAATTATTTAATTAATTTTTTTTACTAATTTTTTAGTATCACAGTTCCAAATCCTAAATAATATGGAAGAGTATGGCCCTCTACTATATTTATGCATAGACATATCTTGATTTTTGTTTTTGTCTATACATATTATTATTTTTTGTTAAAATAGATTAAAATTCCTGTATTCTTGATAAGTTTGGAATTTAGGCCTTTTATTTTTATTTCAAATAATTTAGTTTCTCTATTTTTTAGATTTAAAAATACAAGTCTAATTATTAACATTGTTAAATCATTTTGTTAAATTTATTGGTGTGACTAAATAAAAAAATCACAAATAATGTAACATCTAGATTCATGATTAATGTAACACCCCATATCCTGCCTAAACCAAGTCTGAAAGCTACATCAAAATGTTTAGGTAAAACCAACCTTAAAGTAATTTAAAGTTCGTCATTTAGAAACACCTGTTGGAAAAAATAGATTTTTTGGATGCTTTGAGGCATATTATTGATTAGTAAAGGTGGAGATTTAAATCATAAAATTATAATTTTATATTTTACTCCATGAGATCTTTACAACAGTATATCATATGCTCAAAATGGTTGAGTGATGAATGAGAAATTGATGCTCAAAGTAAATCACTTGTGAATTATGTTAAGGAAAATAGAAAGGTTAGTCCCATATTGGTTAGATATGAACTATGGAATATGTATATATATATGTGAACCAACTTAGTGGTTATTGAATGATTAAACTAATACTTTCCCTCACGCGTAGGGGGTGTAAATCCAAACTTGTCGGGGTTAGGGGTGCACCTGCACGACATGGGAAATGCAAAATGTTCGGACCAAGTTAGACTTGTAGATATTTTAGCCTAATATGAAATCTCAATTTTCTTGTTGTTGTATCTTGGGAGATAGTCCACCAACGTTTCTCCAACACCAAAGGAGCAGTCGAATATGTCTTAGGGAGACTATTTAAACAGGTCTCAACTACTAGTATATTATTTTAATTTTATTTTCTATTTTCCAATTTATATATATTGTTCTTGTTCGATCTCGTAATTAAAATAAATATTTTATATTGATGTTATTTTACTAACGTTTATGCAATAACACCAACCTAGTCAAACCAACTTGGATTTTACAAACTGAATCCAAAATAAAACATACGTCAGTCCAAATATAGACAAACAATAGAGTATATAATAAAGAGAGAGGACCAAGCTCCCGACGCACCAAGCCCTCTAAGTTTGTGGGTTACCTGCAATGCAGTCAACAAATAGAATGAGCTAATAACTCAATGTGTGTAACCGATATATAGGCAACACAACAATATAAATATAACAGTATTTGTCCAATTTCATATACAGAACCAGAAATAGATGATACTCAGTAATATTGTAACAGTTCAGATGTAGACACAAAATAGATTAGATACAGATGCAGAACAGATCAGAATCAGATTCAGTTTCCTACTCCCATCCATTACATATCATCTTTGACTATCCCAACACACCACATAGGGTATCAAATACCCTTCTCTATATACCAAATAGTGTCAGTATGAAACATTACAGAGTGATTATAGGCTAGTTGTCATATTAGTATGCAATAAATCACCAGAATCAGATATAGAATTGTGGCTTAACCACTTAGTTTGATGGATCATTAAACTGCCCACACTTCCTTCTTTATACCATTCCCACCCAATGCAGATGCAAATTGCAGATATCAAGGATTTACATAGAGTTATTTAACTTAAATTCATAATCAGATAATACAAATCAATATCATTTAATAGTTATAGCATCGATTATATGTTCAGATAATCAATTATTCAGCCTCAGAATATTAAATATCAAGTTATGCAGTCCAATTTAAATTATATAGTCCAATATAGAAGGCCTACATTCGATTTGGACGACGCTTACGACCCTCGGAAAAATTTCAGTATTTTGGCTCATATGCTCGTCTGGAGTCACACGGCTTAGAAATTTGGCCTGTGTGGTCCACATAACGTGGCACATGGTCGTATGGCTCAAAATAGTGAGTTACATCATTTGGCACACGACCAAGCACACGCCTATGTAACTCACAACCCTTCACACGGCCTGGACACACACCCATGTCACTCCCTCATGTAACCCTAAATCCTAAACAATGAGTTACACGGCCTGGATACACGTCCATGTCCCTGGCCCGTGTGACTTAAAATACAAACAATGAGTTACATGGTCTGGACACACACCCGAGTCCTTAGCACGTGTGCCTCTAATTCATAAAAAGTGAGTTACACAACCTACCACACAGTCGTGTGGCTCACACGACTTACCACACGACCTGACACAAGGTTGTGTGGCGTCGACAGTCATATTTTCTGACGTTCAAAAATTGTAGAAAATTGGGTTTTTAGTACCACCTGATATAATTTTGAAATAGAAATGACGTAGACCGAGACCTAAAACACCATCCAATAACCAAGTAAACAACTTATTTGAAAAAAAACATACAGTTTAGCACAAAACTAACTATGTCAAAAGTTTCGACGCATATTTCTCAAACGAAACCAACACTTACTTCTGGACAGTCTTTTAATAGAGAATTCAAGTGAAACAACAGTCTTTTAATAGTGAATTCAAGTGAAACAACAGGAAAACCCAATTCTGGACACACGAACGAAGAACAACAGAAATTTTGCAGAAATAGGAGGAGATAATAGGAAAAACTTACTCAATCACCTTCCAGTCGACGTAGCGAACAACATAAACCCTTAGTTAGACCATGTAGTAAAATTATCGAAGCAAATCGAAAGTAAAGAAAATGAAAAAAATGAAATAAGAAAAATAAAAATAAAAATAAAAAGAAGAAGGAACGTTAACTAGACTTTTTAAATTAAAACCAATAATTAAAATTCTGACTGTTAGCAAAAATATTTCTTAATGTATGCATTGAGACTTGAACACAGGACCAGAAAGAATATATAAGTTTAACCATTGAACCAACAGACTCATTCTTGAGTCAAATTTATACAGAATTAAACTTAAATCGGTAGTTCAGGGATAATGATTAAATCAAATTAGAATAGTAAAACTTTTAAAAAACAAGGCTCGAACCCCTGATCTCAATCACGTAAACAGAGTATTTAACCATAGAAACAGAGACTTAGTTACCGACAAAAATTAACAAATAATAGTTTAAAAAAATTTGAGGCGTTACAACTCTCTCCCCCTAAAAAAATTTCGGCATTGAAATTTACCTGATTTAAACAGATACGAGTATTGTTGATGAATCGTATCCTTAGGTTCCCAAGTGGCTTCCTTAGTGCCATGATTCCACCACTAAACCTTAACTAGAGGGACAATTTTCCTTTGTAAGACTTTAACATCTCACTCTAGAATATAAACAGGCTCCTCCTCGATACCGTCTCAACATTAAGACATGGAACACGTCATGAATCCGTTCTAGCTTAGGAGGTAACTCTAGCTGATATGCAACGGGTTCAATACGTTTCAAAATGCGATAAGGTCCATTTGAATGCTAGACTGAAAGTTGTTATTATACGCGAATTCAGCTAGTGACATATATTCTTCCCAACTAACTTAGAAGTCAATCACACAACTCCGTTATATATCCTCCAGAATCTGAATGATTCACTCAGACTTTCTATCGGTCTGAGGGTGATACGCAATACTAAAATCCAATCAGATGCCCAAAGCTTTGTAAGACTTCTTCCGAAATTGGCAAGTAAAATGTGGATCTCTGTCAGTTAATCGAAACTAAAACTCCGTCTAGCCTTAGAATTTCAGAGACATACAACTTAGCTAGCTTCTGAAGTGAATAATCTGTCTTGTCAAGTAGGAAATGAGCAGACTTGGTTAATCGATCGACAATGACCCAAACTGAATCATTCTTAGTAGGTGTTAATAGTAACCCACTAACGAAGTCCATCGTCATACAGTCTCTTTTCCATTGGGGAATCTTAACCAGCTGTAGCATATCAGAAGGCACCTGATGCTCAGCCTTAACCTTTTGACATGTTAAACAGTGAGAGACGAAGGTAATAACCTCTCGTTTCAAATCGGGCCACCAATAGAGTACATAGTGATCCCTATACATTTTATTTCCACTGAGATGTATAGCAGAAGGGCTACTATGCATTTTTTAAAGAATCGATTGCCTTAACTCCATATCGTTAGGTACACAAACTCGACCCTTGAAACACAGAACCCTATTATTGTTAAATCCAAAATTAAAAGTTTCACCTACTTCAACCTGATGAAAACATAGAATGAGAGACTTATCACTCAACTGTTTGACTCGAATTTGATTATCTAGGTTGGTTTAACCTGTAATTCAGCTAACAAATTCCCATTATTGAACAAATTCAAATGAGCGAACATCGCTATCAAATCGGTTATCACTCTATGACTAAGAGCATCGACCACAACATTGGCCTTATTGGAATGGTATTCTATCGTGCAGTCGTAATCATTAAGCAACTCAACCTATTTACATTGCCGAAGGTTTAACTCCTTTTGAGTTTTGAGTTAGCAAATACTTGAGGCTCTTGTGACCGATGTAAATGATACACCTCTCACTATATAGATAGTGCCTTCAGATTTTTAGAGCAAAGATAATTGCAGCCAACTTAAGGTCGTGCATAGGATAGTTGCCCTCGTGTGACTTAAGTTTTCAGGACACATAAGCCACTACATTATCGGCCTACATTAAAATGTACCCCAAACCTACGTGCAAGGTATCACTGTAGACAATAAAGTCCTTAATAGACTCAAGGTGTATCAGAAAAGGTGTCTATGTCAAAACAGACTTGAGCTTCTCAAAGTTCACCCGTTGCCTATCAGACCACACAAATAAAAAATTCTTACGTAATATCTTAGTTAGGGGAGCTGCGATAAGAGAGAATTCCTCGATAAACCTTTGGTAGTAACCTGCCAAACTCAGGAAACTCCGAAGCTTAGGCACATTCTTCCGCTGTTTCCACTCAATCACAGTTTTGATTTTCTTAGGATCAACCCGGATCCCCTTGGTAGTCATAACATGCCCCAGAAAGGTAACCTCTTACAACCAGAACTCACACTTACTAAACTTAGCATACAACTATTTTTCACGGAGTATCTGTAGAACTATTCAAAGATGTTAGTCATGCTCATTCTTATTCTTTGAATAAATCAGGATGTCATTAATAAAGACTACTACAAACTGATCCAGATATGGTTGAAATACCTGGTTAATCAAATTCATAAATGCAGTCAGAGTATTCGTTAAACTGAAGGACATAATTAGGAACATGTAATATCCATAACGAGTCTTGAAAGTAATCTTATACACATAAGTTTCCTTAACCTTGAGTTGATGATAACCAGAACGGAAATCAATTTTAAAGAATATAGACGACCCACAAAACTGATCGAACAAGTTATCGATCCTCGAAAGTGGATACTTATTCTTTACCGTCACCTTATTCAGCTGACGATAATCTATACACATTCTTATTGATCTGTCTTTCTTCTTAACAAACAGAACTGATGCTTCACATGGAGACACACTTGATCGAATGAACCCTCAGTCGAGAAGTTCTTAAAATTGAGCTTTTACCTTTATAAACTCCATAGACATGAGAGCTATACCCGGTAATAACTCAATGCCAAATTCAACCTCCCTGTTTGAAGGTACACTCGAGAAATCCTCAAGGAATACATCCGGAAAGTCTCTTGCAATTCTTATATCTTTGACAGAAAGCTTTACAGAACTAGAATCAAATACAAATGCTAGGTATACCTTGTAAACTTTCCAAACTAACTTTTTAACTACAAGTGCAGAGATTATATTAAAGAAGGAATCTTGATGCTCGCTGATCATAATGATCTCGCTGTCCTCATCAGATCTCAGAGTAACCCTCTTAGTGGTACAACCTAAGCTGACCTGATGTTCCATAAGTCAATCTATTCCCAAAATCAGATCAAACTCTCGAAATGACAATTCCATCAAGTTAGCCTGAAATACCACGCCTTAAATCTCCAACGAAACTTGTCTATATATTTTGTCAACTCAGACCAATTGACTTAAGAGACTAATTATAAAAATCTCTCTAGTAGTACACTCAACAGAAGTACCCAATTTCACAGATACAATGCTAGATATATATGAATGTGTAGACCCAATAGTAATCAAAGTAAAATATGAAACAATATTAATAAGGAACGTACCCATTATAACGTCGACGTCGTCCTTATCCTTGCGGTGCGTCATCGCGTACATAAGGGTAAGCTATTGTGCTTCAGTCTGAACTGCACTTTTTCCTGGTGCTGTTTGACTTCTGCCATAACCATTACCACCCCTTGCCACACCACGGCTCTTAAGTGGTTACAAAACTACCCTCGAAGGTTGAATGAGACTTAGAGTATGAGTCAGTGCAAGAGGTTGTAGCTGATGATATCGTTGGGGACAATCCCAAACATGGTGCTCTATCGATCTACACCGAAGACAAGCCCCCAACTTCCTCCAGCACTCACCCGGGTGGTATATTCCACAGTCGTTACAAGACTGAATCTCAGTCAATGCAATTGGAGCCTCAGTCCTCGGATGACCATCAAACCTTGCCCATTTCTTAGGGCGCTGAACATAATTAGAGTGACTTGAATCCCTCTTAACCTTACTCTAGCCTTTCTCCCAGTCTCTCATCTCGTGTTTAGTGCACTTAACCTCCTTTGCTATTTTTTTTACAACCAAGGCTACAAACGCTCGTTCTCGCTGAGGAGCTATCAGAACTCTTAGATCATATCGCAGACCTTTCTTAAATAGTATACTCTTATCATAGTTAGTCGCAACCAGTACTTGAGCATACTTGCTAAGTCTCAGAAACTCGACTTCGTACTCGGTCTTAGATCTCTCACCTCGAACTAAACTCATAAACTCAAGCCTACGAGGCTCCATATAACTCACCCACACATACTTGTTTTAGAAGGCATTCTTAAAGAAATCCCAGGTAATTTGTTCAGGCTGGGTGTCCTGCTCAACTATCAGTCATCACTGGTAAGCCTCGTATCAAAGTAGAGACACAGTACCCCTCAATTTTTGAGCAGGAGTGCAATTGATGTCATTTATAATGCATTCAATCTCTTCTAACCAATACGCGACTATTATAGGGGCGACTCTAGTGACACCCCTAAACAACTCAGCATCATTCAAACGGAGTTATTCAGTAATTGACCCTCGACTTTTGAATCCAGAATGGGTCCCAACGACCCTCTTTGAAATTCGCAGCATAGCTTAGGACGATACATTATCCTCGACTGTCGAAATCTAAGACCTAGTCTCAGTAGTAGATGTACCAAAAATCTCGTTAGTCTCTAGATTAGGCATACTGCCCCTAAAGGATGACTTTGCTCGAGCTCCCCCTAGGTGTCCATAGCGCCAATGTGAACCACATCTATAAATACCGTGTGAACTCATGCTATCACTCTATCTACAATGTTAGAAGTACTTAAATCAGTTTAGATTCTTTATTAAATTTCTTATGACAGTTCATAACAGAATACTTAACTAAGTAACAGAATCAAACATCATAGTATGTTTCACTAATAGTATAACTATGAAAGAATACTTATAGGTTCGACGTTAGAACTCGGTCTTTTACAAAATCAGTTATTAGAGTTTTCGAATCAGGATTTCATTTAAAACACATTTTTATCAAAGCAAAAACCCCAAAAACATAAATAAGAGCTCAGAAAACACAGCCTAAGTGTTGTAAACCTAGCTTTGATGCCACTAAATGTAATACCCTATAGCTGGCCTAGACATTTAGACCAAGTCTAGAAGCTACATCAAAATGTTTAGGTAAAACCAACCTTAAAGTAATTTAAAGCTTGTCATTTGGAAACACCAACCCATTCAAACCAACATGGAGTTTACAAACCGAAATCTGAAATAAAACATATGTTAGTCAAAATATAGACAAACAATAAAATATATAATAAAGAGAGATGATTGAGCTCCCGATACGTCGAGCCCCTTAAGTCTGTGGGTTACCTGCAATACAGTCAACAAATAGAATAATCTAATAACTCAACGTGTATAACCGATATATAGGCAAGATAACAATATAAATATAATAATATTTGTCCAATTTCAGATACATAATTAGAAACAGATGATACTCAGTAATACTGCAACAGTTTAGATGTAGACGCAAAACAGATTAGATACAGATGCAGAACAAACCAGAATCAAATGCAGTTTTTTATCCCCATCTGCTATACACTATCTCCGACCATCCAACGTACCACATAGGTTATCAAATACCCATCCAGCCCTATAACCAAATAGTGTTGATATGACACATTACAGAGTGATTACAAACTAACTGTCAGATCAATATGCAATAAATCGCCAGAATCAGATACAAAATTGTGGCTTAGCCACTCAGTTCGGCAAATCGTTAAACTGCCCACACTTCTTTTTTTATACCATTCCCACCCAATACAGATGTAGATTACAAATATCAGATATCAAGGATTTACATATAATTATTTAACTTCAAATCATAATATGATAATATAGATCAATATCATTTAACAATTATCATATTAATTATATGTACAAATAATCAATTATTCAACCTCAAGATATTATATACCAAGTTATACAGTCAAATTCAGATCATACGGACCTTATAGAAGGCTTAAGTTCGATTTAGATGACGCTTACAGTCCTAGAAAAAATTTCAGTATTTTGGCTCACACGCCCGTGTGGATTCACGCGGCCTGGGCGTTTGGCTCGTATGGTCCACACGGCCTAGCACACGATAGTGTAGCTCAAAACAGTGAGTTACACGGTCTGGCACACGGCCAAACAAACACCTGTGTGACTCGCAACTCTTTACATAGCCTGGATACACACCCTTGTGAGCCTAAATCTAAAACAATGAGTTACATGACCTAGATACATGCTCGTATCCCTAGCCCGTGTGACCTAAAATACAAACAGTGAGTTACACGGCATGGACACACGCCTGTGTCCCTGGCCTATGTACTTCCAATTCACAAACAGTAAGTTATACAGCCTACTACACGACTTGTCACACGATTGTGTGGGTCACACGGCTTAATATATGACTGTGTGGTATTGACAACCATGTTTTTCCGCGCTCAAAAATTAAAAATTGGGTTTTCATTACACACCAAATATAATTTTAAAGTAGGAATGACGTAGAAGAATCCCGAGACCTAAAACGACCATCCAATAACCAAATAAATAACTTATTTGACAAAAAACACAATTTAGCACAGAACTAACTATGTCAGAAGTTTCGACACAAATCCCTCAAACAAAACAACACTTACTATCGAATCACTAGTGATTACTCAAATTAGCGTGTTGGGAATCACTACCTTCGATATCTACGCCTAAAAAGAAAGCCAAACGGTCGTTTAACAGATAATTCAAGTGAAACAACACAAAAACCCAATTCCGAACACACAGACAAAGAACAACAGAAATTTTGCAAAAATAAGAGGAGATAATAGGAAAAACTTACTCAATCACCTTCCAATTGATGCAACAAACAACATAAACCTCAGTTAGACCCAGTAGCAAAATTATCGAAGCAAATCGAAAGTAAAGAAAAAGAAAAACAAAGAAAATGAAAAAGAAATAAGAAACAAGAAACAAGAAAAATAGAAAAGAAGAAGGAACGTTAACTAGACTTTTTAAATTAAAACCAATAACTAAAACTCTGAGTGTTAGCAAAAATATTTCTTAACGCATGTGTCAAGACTTGAACACAGACCAAAGAGAATACAAAAGTTTAACCATTGAACTAGTAGACTCATTCTTAACTCAAATTCACACAGAATTAAACTTAAATCGATAGTTCAAGGATAAAGATTAAATCAAATTAGAATAGCAAGACTTTTTAAAAACAAGGCTCAAATCCCTGACCCAAATCACATAAATAGAGAATTTAACCACAGAAACAGAGACTTAGTTGCCGATAGAAATTAACAAACAATAGTTCAAAAAAATTTGAGATGTTACAATTAAATTGACCAACCCATCAATTTTTGATTTAATTGTTCAACAATATTTAAATAAAAAATTCAAATCAGCTCTAAATGTTGTGACAAGTGTTGAACTCTGATTTCTAACATGTAGTTCTAAATCATATTAGATAAAAGACAAAGCTGAAAGCTGTGCAAGAAAAAAGAAAGAACATTATTCTTAAATCATAACTCTTTTCAGAGTAATTATAAACCTTCAAATTAAAGTGCAACTCAACTATTTTAAATATACATTTAGAAAAAAATTTAAAATTATTTTTTGAGTATGTCAAATATAGATTTTAACAAAATTGATTGTTTTTGGTTTCTCCATGAATTACAATAGAACAGACTTTAAAAGAGTTAGATTTAGGATAAAGCCATATTTGATACCATTATTTTTATAAAATGTCTAATGTATTACTTGAAACTATCAATTATTTATTTGGTACCTATACTTTCTTAAAATATCTAATGTTGTAGTTTGAAAATTTTCAATATACTATTTCAACTATCAATCTATATATTACTATAGTGTCAAAAGTTAACATCCTTAATATACTAAATTAGCCAATACAAATTCAACACATGCACTTTTTTTGGTTGTCACAAAACTATCATTTTCTCATGCACTATATAACTTTTTATGAAAAACTTAAATAAAAATAATAAATGAAATTAAATTAAAATAAAAAATTAAACCTAAACCTAAACCTAAACAACATAACAAACAATGTAGAAATGGGCTTGCATTTTGTAACGCATATTTTTGCCAATTTCTTTAAACCATAAATTTTCAAAATACTGGTTCAACTTGAGGTTGAATAACTTGATTTTGTAGATTCTCTAAAATTTGCTTCAAAATGTTTGGGTTCATTTTAAGCTTAAAAAGGTTAAGTTTTTGAAAGAAGATTTGAAAAAAAATCAAAATCAATTTTTTGCATTTAAGATTTCATGTGTAGAAACTTTGATTTCAAATGGGAAACTCTTTGAAAAGGATGACTTTAATATTTACTTTAATTGAGAATATAATATTTTTGTTTATATAAATTTTATATTTACTTTTTTTATTAATTACATGTGGTTTAGGTTTAATTATTTATTTTTTAAGAATTGAATTTATTTTAATCTTTTAATTTATTTAATTTTTCATATAATAATATATTATGCATGTGAAATTAATGATTTGAAAAAAAAAATTACACATGTTAAATTTTAAATGCTTAATTTAATATTCACTAACGATATTAATTCTATAAAAATAATTTTATAGAATTAAATAAGCGAATGAATTGATTTCGATTTCTCCATTAATCAATTTAAAATCAAATCAGCTAAAACAGGCACAGAAAATTGAAGAAAATCACTCCTCACATCCCTGATTTGGTGGGGGAGGAAATTGAAGTTGTCCAGTTGTGGAGAAATGGTTAAAGTTAAAAGCCCATTGGAAGAGTGAAGAAATTCGTATTTGCATTAAAATAGCTTTCATCTTTTTCAGTCTCTTTTCCCAAAGCTTGAAAAAGTTTGCAGACAAGTTGGGTCAAAGCGACATGCTTTTGTTTACCATAAATCAAAAGCAATGAACATTGTAATTTAAAGGCTTAATTAAATAATAATTTTCCATTCAACTAACGTGTTTGTGTTACAATCTTGTTTCAATTAATATTCTTTATTAAATTAAATAAAAGATGAATTTTTTTTTTTTTGCATGGCCAACCTTCTTTTCTCTCCAATCACTGTCAAACTCAGTCACTTTAAATAGTAGGAAATACCAACATTGCTTCTTCTTTTCTCAGAATATAGTAATTTTTAGACTAATATTCTTGCCCAATATATATATATATATATATATATATATATATATATATTTTTACCCTTTCATCCTGAATTTATTTCTAGCTGATGTTTTTATGTCACACTATTTCTTTATAATATTTTATATATAACTTTCTTTTTATTTTTTTTTTCTGAAAAAGCAAGCATGAAATCTTTTATTCTTGGGAAAAGGAGATTCCAAAATAAAAAGAAATGGAAAATAAATAAAAATAAAAAAGAAACAGCCGTGAATGAACATTGCATAAACTCATCAATCAGGGGGAAAAAAAAAGTTAAAAGGTTAGTGGCTTAGTGGAGTAAAGAAGGGTTGGATGTTGAACTAAAACCCACAATTTCTTTTCTTTCTTATCATTTACAGAAAATTTACAAGTCTAAAAAGATCAAAAGGATCAGTTTTGCCGCCTTCATCTTCTTCAATGGTTTCATTTACACAGTTATGTATACTGTATTTCTACTTTATTGCCTCTGTTGTATCCCAAGTTTCAGGTATGTTTAGTAAATCTCTGTATTCATGGAATTCCAGGATTGTTTATCATGTAATACGATTACATGAATTAAGTATTAAGAATTAAGGAAGAAATCTTGGGAAATTTTCTATATGATCAACATCATGGTTTTTCTTTTTTTAATGGTGCCTCTGCAGAGTTTATCAGTATAGATTGTGGAAGCACAAGTAATTACACTGACCCTAGTACTGGACTTTCATGGAGTTCAGACATGGATATCATGAAACATGGGAGACAAGTGAAGGTCGAAAATCCGAACGGGAACTCGATGCAGTTTCGAACTCGAAGAGACTTTCCTTCGGATAACAAGAAGTACTGTTACAATTTGAGCACCAAGGAAAGAAGAAGGTACCTTGTTCGTGCAACCTTTCAGTATGGGAGCCCTGCGAATGTAGATGCATATCCCAAATTCGAAATTTATCTAGATGCAACTCAGTGGGCAACTGTGACAATTCAGGATGGCTCCAGGAAATATGTGAATGAAATGATCATAAGGGCTCCTTCAGATTCCATTGATGTTTGCATATGCTGTGCAACAACTGGTTTTCCTTTCATTTCCACTATTGAGCTTCGCCCCTTGAATCTTTCCATGTATGCAACAGATTATGAGGGTGATTTCTTCTTGAATGTTGCAGCAAGAGTGAATTTTGGTGCTTTAACTAAGGATTTAGTGAGGTAAAGTATGATCTGCCATGGTATCTGAGAACTGTTTGATGTTTTGCTTTATATACAAGGCATTTGATGGAATCCGTTTTGATTTATGAAATTGGAATTTGCATTTGTAGGTACCCAGATGATCCATATGACAGATTTTGGGAGTCTGATCTTGATAGGAGGCAAAATTTTCTTGTAGGAGTGGCACCTGGAACAGCAAGAATCAGCACATCGAAGAATGTTGATATAAGAACCAGAGAATATCCGCCTGTTAAAGTGATGCAAACAGCAGTTGTGGGCACTGAAGGAGAGCTTAGCTACAGGTTGAACCTCGAAGGGTTCCCAGCCAATGCTCGAGCCTATGCGTACTTTGCTGAAATTGAAGATTTGGCTCCGAATGAAACCCGTAAATTCCAACTGCGAGAACCTTACATCCCTGATTATAGCAATGCTGTGGTGAACATAGCTGAGAATGCCAACGGGAGCTACACGCTATATGAACCGAGTTATATGAACGTCACCCTCGATTTCGTTCTGTCATTCACCTTTTCCAAGACAAATGATTCCACTGAAGGACCACTCCTTAATGCAATGGAGATAAGCAAATACCAGCAGATTGCTGCCAAAACCGAGAGGCAAGATGGTAAGATGGCCTTGGTGTGTTTTGATTTTTTATAACTTTTGATCATATTGCACATTATAGCATGTGTGTTCAAGGAATTGGCTTGACTCAATGAGCTAAATGACTCAGTGCCTTCTTGAATTGTCAGTGACTGCTCTCAATGCCATTCGCAATATGTCCGCTGAAAGCGTTTGGGCGAATGAAGGAGGTGATCCTTGTGTTCCTACTCATTGGGAATGGGTAAATTGCAGCCCAACACCACCACCAAGAATAACAAAAATGTAATGCATTTGAACTTGGTAAATTTCTTGTTCATTTCATAACTTATATTACGCTTTACTGAATTATCTTTGGTCATTAAAACAACTTTGTTAAGTTCTTTTTAGATTGGTTATTCTATTCTTCATGATAGTTGATGGACTCTTTGAACCTGATGAACAGTGCACTGTCAGGACGGAATCTGAAGGGCCAAATTCCATCTGAGATTAATCACATGGAGGAATTGACTGAGTTGTAAGTCCTATAGCTCTACATCCAAGACTTAATCTTCGTTAATTTTGCCTATTACTATCCACTAAAAAGCTATCATCTTCTTTAGGTGGTTGGACTTCAACTCCTTAACAGGGCCACTCCCTGATATGAGTAACCTTATCAATCTGGAAATTGTGTAAGCTCTTCACCGTACAAAATACATAGATCTGGAAATTCAGGATTGGCATTTCACTCTGGTACTTTGTTTTTCATGAGCTACTCCTCACTCGCATCTTTTGCCGGTGCTTGCAGACATCTGGAGAACAATAAACTTACCGGTTCACTACCTTTGTACCTCGGTCGTTTGCCTAACTTGCAAGCATTGTATGTGGAAATCTTGATTTCTTCTCTCTTATTTCTGGATCATTATACATTATTAGATAGTTTGTTTTTAACAAAAATTCTATTAGAAGTAGATAGTTTAGGCTTTTTTTTTTTCCTGATATATCTATTTCAAAGCTTCAACAGAAGGGTAATCTATACGTTTCAGGTACATACAGAACAACTCGTTTTCTGGGGAAATTCCTGCAGCACTGCTGAGCAAGAAAATAAGTTTCAAGTGAGTACCTTTTAGTTATGCATTAGTTCTTAAGGTCCAGAAAAAAAAAGTGGTTCGTATTTGAGGACCATTTTAGTGGATAAAAGCTTAAGTTTTTTGCAGCTGCAAAGAATTAAGCGTTCCCAGTGTCTTGTTATATCTGCATCCGGAACAACAAATAGGAGCCTGATGATAAGTTGATAAAAGAGCTGTGGCATCATAGGTTCTATAATGCTTTTGATCACACGAAAGACATACAACAATTAATAAAGTATAACTAGCTTGTAAAACCTACGTTATCTAGATTCAAGTGCTAGATACTGATATATTTCTGATATATGTATTTTCTTTTTTAAAGTTCTTTCATATATTTGAAGGATCATACTCCTACTAACGTTAAAATATGTGTTTGGCATACATGTTGGACATGGGTACTTCACGAATCCAGGTGACATAGTGAAAAACCATTTTAATCAAAAGACCCTAACTTCCCTTGGAACTTAACCTCACCACCAAATGATGATGACATTATGCCCTTTACTCAACATGGTACTAAATACTGCACTAGTGATGCTGAAAGACCTTAGGGCAATGCGTCTAATTTAAGGATTATAACCCTAGAATCATTAGAACATAAGTAAAGAGTTCTGAAGACAGATCTGAAAATGCAGTGCTATGTGATCCAGCTAGGTAAATTTATAAATATATCTCTTCTGTTGCAGCTATGAAGGTAATCCTGGACTACATAATGAGGCACAGAGAAAACTGCGTTTTAAGTTGATACTTGGGGCCTCAATTGGAGTACTGGCAGTTTTATTAATTCTTTTCTTGGGAAGTTTAATATTGTTGCGCAATTCCCGAAGGAAGATGTCTCACCAAAAATGCGATGAAAATGGTGTGAAAATGCTTAGAATTACTCATTGTTTATCACTTATGCAATGTGCAAGCCTTAACATTTCCAACATTGATTCTTTGTTTTTCATCAGGTAACTCCACGCAACCAGGCACCAAACAATCAACAGCATGTTCAATAGCACGGGGTGGGCATTTACTGGACGAGGGTGTGGCATACTGTATCTCACTGTCTGATCTAGAAGAAGCAACTAACAATTTTACCAAAAAGATAGGGAAAGGAAGTTTTGGATCTGTCTACTATGGCAAAATGAAAGATGGAAAAGAGGTTGCAGTCAAGACTATGGCTGATTCATCAAGCCACTTGAATAAGCAATTTGTGACTGAGGTAGTGTCCCATAATCCCATTTTTCTAACTCTTTTTACACATTCACAATTTAGTGAACTTATAA
The DNA here is from genome assembly GCA_025698465.1 of Gossypium longicalyx. NCBI lineage: Eukaryota > Viridiplantae > Streptophyta > Magnoliopsida > Malvales > Malvaceae > Gossypium > Gossypium longicalyx. The sequence goes on from CM046997.1 coordinate 93,083,031, forward strand.
ATCACTGTATGTGCTAACTTGTTTTGTAGTTTTGGTAATCCACAGGTAATAAAATCATTAACGGATAAACTAGATTAGGTGAGTAAAAGGAGATTTTAGTCTAGGATAGGGGAAGGGTTTGCACTTTGCAGATATTTGGTTTCGGACCCTATGAATGCTAGATGCCACCTTTTGAGAGTGACTACATTAATCAACAGGATTATTCTCTTTTGACCATATGGAAAAGCTATGTATTGCCTATATCTGCAATATGAATTTGAGATTTTTAACAGCCTGTTCCTTTTAAGAGAATGTCAAAAGTTTAGGTTCCTAGATTCTCAGTTGTTCCCACAGCACTCCCCCTTTAAACATTCTGTCGTTGTCTACTGGAAGGAATAATTAAGATTCTCCCATTTAGGCCTTACAGTCAACAAAGAACAAAAAGTGGGAGAGTTAGAGCATCCTTATGAAAATAAATTTGTTAGCTGAAAATATCATATGGCTTTGTTTCAACACTATTGACGCCAGTCCACTTGCACGGATCAATAATTTGTTTATTCTTGTCCTTGAAACTGGTACATACTGGCCAGTATAACCAATATCAGTACCATATGGATAACCTTGAATTTTTACCTCACACTATATGGTTAAGTGATGACTGAAACATGCTTGCAGGTTGCCCTCTTATCAAGAATTCATCATAGAAACTTGGTTCCTCTAATTGGATACTGCGAAGAAGCTCATCAACGGATATTAGTTTACGAATATATGCACAATGGAACTTTAAGGGATCACATACATGGTTTTCTTCTCTAATCAATTTATTTGTTTTGCATATTTTATCTTTTCCAAAAGCTTAGTGTGGTCAAAACAATTCAGAACCATGTGCATGATGGCAGGTTCAGTCAACCAGAAGCCCTTGGATTGGCTTGCTCGTTTAAAAATTGCAGAAGATGCAGCTAAAGGTTTAGTATTGAAGCTCTCGATAATTGATGCATTGGTATTTAGCTTTTTTAAGAATAAACATAAAGTTAGATTTCTGTAGGCCTTGAATACTTGCACACTGGCTGCAACCCCAGTATCATTCACCGAGATGTTAAAACAAGCAACATTCTTCTAGACATTAACATGAGAGCAAAAGTGTCCGATTTCGGACTTTCGAGGCAAGCTGAAGAAGATTTAACCCATGTATCAAGTGTGGCACGAGGAACAGTTGGTTACCTAGATCCTGAGTAAGCTATACAGGATACCATTCACTAACAAATTATTATCATGTGCTTACCTAATTCATTTATATGTTGTAACAGATACTATGCAAGTCAACAATTGACTGAAAAGAGTGATGTTTATAGTTTCGGGGTTGTTCTTCTGGAACTTATCTCTGGAAAGAAACCGGTATCAGTAGAAGATTTTGGTCCTGAACTGAACATTGTTCACTGGGTACATTTCTCTGCAACTTTCATCCATTTCTATATCTGGAGCTGAATCGAAGTAGAAATACCTGAGCTATTTGTTTTTTGTTTTTTTTTTACAGGCAAGATCCTTAATACGCAAAGGCGATGTAATAAGCATTGTAGATCCATTTCTGGTAGGAAATGTGAAAATAGAGTCAATCTGGAGGATTGCAGAAGTGGCTATTCAATGTGTCGAACAGCATGGATACTCCCGGCCCAAGATGCAGGAAATCATTTTGGCTATACAAGATGCAATGAAGATAGAGAAAGGGGATGAGGGCAATGCAAAGTTAGCTTGTGGTAGTTCCAGGGGCCAATCTTCCAGGAAAACTTTGCTTGCTAGCTTTCTTGAAATTGAGAGCCCTGATTTGTCAAATGGCAGCCTAGTCCCATCTGCTAGATGATTTTGTAGCTCAATCTGCTGAAATCTTTGGAGTATGATGAATCTCAATGCCGTTTAACACTTGGCTTGTATATTTGGAATGTAAACAACTGTAACACCTGCTTTTTGATGTGCAAAACTAGATGGAAATAGAATCCAGGATTTAGATATCCAAAACCGTAACACGTGTGGGTTTCAATTCTAACTTTTACTACACTTTCTTGATTCTTAAGTTATAGTCTTCTTTCTGTACCAAGAAAACATATGGAAATAAAAGAATGTATTTTAGGTAAGAGAATTGTATTTTAGTCCAACTTGCTTGACCAAATTATATTCATTCAAGATATGGAGAATGTAGAAATTAACGTCGATAATGACAAAATAGAATGATCACAAAGTAAAAAGAAATAAAAAATAAGAACAAACAAATTTTAAGTGAATTTTTTTGGAAAAAAATCACGGGTAGGTAAGAAGAAAATACACTAATGTTGAAATTCGGTTGAAAAACCTTATTATAATCAATGTAAAATAAAAAAAGGGTATAATTCTATATAGATTTTACTTTTATTTTATTTTACCACAATTTTTTTTATTTTAATAAGGATTCGAGTCATTCAACTTTAACAATCTCCACTTTAAAACGAATTCTCAACGAATAAGTTTTTCATCACGAACTCTCGACAAATAAGTTCTCCACCTCTTCCACGAAACCCCTTAAGGGGTGTTCTTCAACAATGAACACCAACCAAGTCCAACCAATGCTTAAACTTGGTTATAGGAAATGACTTAGTCATCATATCTGTAGGATTTTCATGAGTACTAACTTTGCTCACAACAATATCACCACGAGCAATAATATCATGCACAAAATGATACTGACCATCAATGTGTTTATTCTCTCATGAAACATTTGATCCTTCGTAAGGAAAATGATAGTCTAACTGCCACAAAACACTGTACTGATCTGAAGGTCTTTACTGAGTTCACCAAAGAGTCCCTTTAACCAAATATCTTCTTTACAAGTTTCAGTAATCGTCATGTACTCAACTTCAATAGTAGACAAAGCGACTATAGTTTGCAAAGCGACTTTCCAACTAATTGTGCAACCCCCAATTGTAAAGACATACCCTCTAAGAGATCTTTTTTATCAAGGTCTCTACTAAAATCAAAATCAACATACCCGATGACTTCATCTCTAATTCATCCAAATTGTAAGCAAACATCAGTAGTACCTCATAAGTATATGAAAATCCACTGAACTACTTTCCAGTATTCTTTACTGAGTGTAACAACCCTTACCCGCGTCTGAGGTCGGGACAGGGTACGAGGCATTATCGGACTTAAACGTACACAACTATGTAAAACCGGGCCATAAAATTTCGTTCAGATTAAAAACATTCATTCATATTCATAATGTCCCTTATATGGGCTTACGAGGCCCAAAACATACATCGGGGTTGGTTTGGGACTAAATTGAGAACTTACGAACTTTTTACAACACTTAGAAAAATTTCATATTTTGGAGAGTCACACGCCCGCGTGGGCAGGTCGTGTGATCACACACGCCCGTGTGGCTCAGGACACGCCCGTGTCCTCCACCCATGTAACTCTCTGTTTATGACGTCAGTAACGATATAGGGTCACACAGCCAAGTCACACGCCCGTGTGCTAGACCGTGTCCCCTATACAGATGAGACACACGGCTGTGTCTATGCCCGTGTGGCCCAGAAAATGGCTATTTACCAAGCTACTTGGCACCCTCGTTAGCAGTTACTTAAACATAACTTCAATGACACTTTTCGAAGCAATTTCATATCGATTTATTCATGCATAAGGCACCATACTTTACCTAGTTTAAACTTATCAACTTCATGCCATAATTATCGCTAACACATTCTTACACTTCATACTTATGCTAAGGTCTATCTATAGACCAATTTAGTCACTTTTAAACCATCAACTAATCTAAGGCACATTCACAATTCATCCATACCAAACACACATGACCACACCCTATGAAACCTTTTAGCACATGCATGCATATATGGATAGGTTTACAACCCAAAAACCAATATGAGCCACATCACATGGCCATATACAAAACGAATCATATTCCCATTATGAGCCAATACATTTGGCCAAATCAAATGACACATATCAAATTGACTAAGTCCCTATACATGCCATAGACTTAAAGTGCTTGAAATCATTTATACCCTTCAATAGCTGGATAGTGTGATAGAATCTCCGACGATTTCCAACCCGAGCTAGCATCTGTGACATTATGAGAGAAAGGAAAGGAAAGGGGTAAGCTATATAGCTTAGTAAGTCCATATGAAAATAATAAGTAATTTATTAACATGTTTTTAACAATTCTCACAACATGTTCACAAGTTAATACAATCATAATTACACAAAATTCTACTATTTAGTCTTGTTCATCTCAAGCTATCTACTCGAGTCATAGTCACTAAATTATTTATATCTTGAGTTACAGAACTCTAAATTAAGATCCGCTAATTTTTCCTGAAACTAGATTCACATATATTCTTACCATAAAATTTTCAGAATTTTTGGTCTAGCCAATAAGAATAGTTTATTCTTTAAAGTCTCCCCTGTTCTGCTGTTTGACAGTTTCAACCCTTCTTCACTAAAAATTAATTATCTCACAGTACGAAATTCGAATAATGTTCTCGTCTATTTCTATTGAAAATAGACTCATTAAGGATTTATTCATATGAATTCTAACCCATAATTATTTTCATAAAATTTTTAATGATTTTCCAAAATTAAGACAAGGGAACCCGAAATCACTCTAGCCCTGTCTCATAGAAATCCAAATATCTCATAACATGAAATTCTTTTGCTTACACCGTTTCTTCTATGTGAAACTACACTAGATAAGCTTTAATTTCATATATTGAACCTCTAACTCAATTTCTACAATTTTTGGTGGATTTTCAAAGTCGGACTACTGCTGCTGTCCAAAACTGTTTTAGTGTAGAATAATGATAACTAAGTTTATAACACCTTTACAAATCATTTCAACCTTCATGGTAAAAATACATATTTATACATCATAAGCATAGACCCATAATCACAAGGTCATCACAAAATCATTCTCATGGGTATGACTTACTTATTTGCATCCTTACCAAATGTGCATCATAAACCGAGATCATTTCTCATGAGTTTTGCACACATACCTGTACCACTTGCAACATCATCATAACTTTTCTCAATCATGACACAATCTTTAAACTACCCGTTGAACTAGTTAGAATACTAAAGGATACCTGATAAGCCTCATACAAAAGGGTAAAATGCCGATGCCATGTCCCGGACATGGTCTTACATTGGCTCTCATACATCGGTGTCGATGCCATGTCCCAGACATGGTCTTACACTAACACATATAACAATGCCGATGCCATGCTCCAAACATGGTCTTACACTGGCTCGCATATTGAGGCCGATGCTATGTCCCAGACATGGTCTTACACTAGCTCGCATATTGAGGCCAATGCCATGTCCTAGACATGGTCTTACACTGGCTCTCATAATGTGGCCGATGCCATGTCCCAGATATGGTCTTACACTAGCACACATATCAATGCCGATGCCATGTCCCAGACATGGTCTTACACTAGCACACATATCAACCAAATGTCTTGGCATGGATATCCAATCTATTCTTAAGGTTCAACTGGGTGTTTTACCACAACAAATCTCATCATGCATATTCCATGTAATATCACTCTTTAACACCAAGTTACCATTCATTACAATCTCATCAAACATCATAGACATATGTTTTAGGTCATTGCATATACATAGCTTACAATATAATTTCGTGAAGCATAACGCCATCACGTATATAGTACCACAAACATATAATTCAACGCATCCGCATTTTCATATCAATTCAGATTGCAATCACAAATCACAATAACATTATTGTCTTACCAATTTTATCACACGACTCGTTTGTCGATTCCTCGTCGAGTATGTCCATAACAAATCATAAAAATTATATAATAATAATTAGGCATTTCAATTCAAATAAGATATTGCGTTATTATTATCACACGAACTTACCTTGAATGCAAAAACGACTAATTATTCCCTTTTTGTCCTTAACCATGTACTTTCTCGATTTGAGCCCAAATCTCGATTTTCTTGATCTAACATTTTAAATATAGCTTATTTATTACTCACAATATTTAAGTTGACCAAAAAAATCATATTTTTAAAAATTTACAATTTTGCCCCTAAACTTTCACTTATTTGCAAATTAGTCCCTATGCTCGAAAAATAAAATTCATTCAATTTTATCCCAAGCCAAGCCTAGCCGAATATTTATCTTACTTACAACAACCCTTGTAACACCCCCTACCCGTATCCATTGCCGGAATAGGGTACGAGGCATTACCGGAGTTTACTGAATATTTTCAGATAATTCTGAGTCATTTATTATTCATATTTTGAAAATAATCATAACGTCTCTGTATTGGGCTCTTGAAGCCCCAAACATACATTAGAAACCAACCGAAATTAAATCGAGATCGTAGAATTTTTTTTTTGCAAAATCTTAAATTATATTTTCATCTAAGTACTTACCATTTCAATGCTCTTTAAACATGTTACCATTCAATCAGTAGCTTGGCACTTGTCTAAGCGTGAAATAACATCACTGTTAGTATACTTGCACATATTTCATATAAATTCAACATTGATATACTTATTTCCACGACATATCACACTTGAGTTTAATAATTATCTTTACTTACATAATTTCCTTGTATCAACATATCAAAGATAATCATATATGTACATGTCATGAAACATATCATTCTCTTACCGTTTCTTCATAAATATATATCAATCATTTCATTATATCAATATTTCATGCTCCATCATTTCCACATATTTTATGTATATTTATTCCAGTAATAGTTTATATCAAACTTAATATAAATTATATTCCATGTACTTATACTTATTTCGTTTATCTATCTTCATAATTATTTCATACAATTATTTTGAATATATATATTTCTATATGACCAGTTCTTGTAAACATTTCACACTACCATGTCATATATCCATTCGTCATCTGATATATATTACCTGAATATCAATTGTTTAATAGATCTCATAGCGTCTCCCATCCACGGTCTTATTTATCTTTGACATGATGCCATAGTGTCTTTCAACTATGGTCTTACTCATTTTCTGTCATGTTGCCATGGTATCTTTCAACCATGGTCTTGTTCATTTCATGTCACGTTGCCATGGTATCTTTCAACCATGGTCTTATTCATTCCTCGTCAAGTTGCCATGGTATCTTTCAACCATGGTCTTACACATTTCATATCATGTTGCCATGATATCTTTCAACCATGGTCTTACACATTTCATATCATGTTGCCATGGTATCTTTCAACCATGGTCTTACACATTTCATTTCAGAAAGCACACTCCTGCGAACCTCATCCTTACAACGGGATTACCAGTCCAGGCTAAATCCCCTGTAATATAAACTCATAGAGTATTGTCGGGATTACCAGTTCAGGCTAAATTCAGACCCTAATTCGAATTACCCGTCCGGGCTAAATCCATTTTACACGTATTCTTCGGGAGGGCTATATCAGGATAGGATCACCCATCCGGGTTAGATCCTTTTTACTGTCAATTCCTTTTCCAATGATCCATTGAATTCCATTCCATTCAACTGGGATTTATTTTCAATTTATATCGAGTATTATCAATATTTCATCAATTATCATGAATTGAACATTCAAATCATATTTTCATCACATAACCACATATTTCAAGTATTTAAAAATATATTTCAAGTTACACAAACTTACCTTATTGCTTGTTTGTGTTTATAATTTCATTAATCCGATATCTTTTCTTTTCCACGATCAAGTCTCGTATTTGAGTCGTCTGGACCTTTATAAATAAATTTGATCATCATTTTCGTTCGTTTCATATTCTAATGCATTTAATTAATGCTATAAGCAAAATTACCATTTTGTCCCTAAATTTTTAATTAATGACGATTTCGTCCTTAGGGTCAGGAAAATAAAATTCTTACAATTTAATCCTTATTTCCAGCTATTATTCTCATACATATGGATAACAGTCCATGAATTCTATAAAATATCAGAATTTTCCATAATTTTAACACTTTTCAATTTAATCCCTAAAATATGTTTTCCCCCGATCTTGAACTAAATTAATAATTCCATTCAATTTTGTAATTTAAATAATAAAATAATCCATTTCATGCAATTTGGTCATTTATGATATTTTTACAAAATTGCCCATAAAGTTTTACTTTTATTCAATTTAGTCCCTGAGCCTAAAACATGCAAATTAGCCATGCTAGATGAATATTCATACATATTTTTCCTACTCCTCTCCATTCCACATCCTTAATGTATATAACACACTTGTAAGTAACATTATCTATAATTTTTTATTATTTACTTTTATGATTATTCAAGCTGTCCATCTGTGTCATAGTCACTAAATAGTTTATATCTGGAGCTATAGAACTCCAAATTAAGATTCGCTAATTTTATATGAAACTAGACTAATTTATCTTCTTACCATAAAATTTTCAGAATTTTTGGTTTAGCCAATAAGTACAGTTTATTCTTTAAAGTTATCCATGTTCTGTTATTTGACAGTTCTGACCCTTCTTCACTAAAAATTAATTATCTCCTTGTAAAAAATTCTAATAATGTTCCCGTTTATTTATATTGAAAATAGACTCATTCATGATTTTAAACATATAAATTTAAGCCCATAACTGTTTTTCTCCAATTTTTGATGATTTTTAAAATTCAGAATAGGGGAACCCAAAATTATTCTGGCATTGTCTCACAAAATTTATTATATCTCATGATTTACAATTCCATTGCTTACATAATTTCTTCTATAAGAAACTAGACTTAATAAGCTTTAATTTCATATTTTATTCATCCTATAATTCGATTTCTAAAATTTTTTGGTGATTTTTCAAAGTTAGACTACTACTGCTGTTGAAAACTGTTTTAGTGCAAGATATTATTTACCATGTTTATAACACCCTTATTTTCTTTCTTTACACTATTTCTCATCACTTTCTCTTGTTTTCTCTTCACTAACATATCAAAAATATAGGACCATATGTAAGGAAACTCTACATTAACATCAATCCCATGCTTTTTCAATAATATCAAACTTAAAAATATATTGAAGTCATGATGTTCTTACCTTGTTCTAATCTTCATCTTGATTTTCTCTCTCCTCCAGCTTCTATTCCTTGAATCCAATTTGATATTCTAACTCCCCATAGTCTCCTTAACATTTTTCTCTCTTGGTAGCTATGGAAATTTTTTTGATTTCTAGTTGAAAATATTAAATTTTGGGTGGAAGGACTAAATTGTAAAGAAAAGAAAACTTTCTTTCTTTTCTTCTCTTCAAATGTTTGCATGCATATGCATGGAAAGATGATAAGAATTCATCATCTTTCCTTTCTTATATACTAAATAAATAATAAAAAAATAATAATAAATATCTCATTAAAATATTAATAAAATAATATTTATCTAATTAACTAATTTAAAATATCATCAACATAATCATTACATTTTAGAATTCTCTCTCTTACTAATTGACCATTTTGCCCTTCATGATCTTTTAGAATTCCATCCTTGAGTCATCACTTAATTTGGTAAAATTGCCATTTAGTCCCTCATAATTTTTCACCTTATTCAATTTGGTCCTGATTCATCCATTTTCCTTAGTTTCTAGATCATTCTACCCTTAAAATATTTGCACTATTAGTCCTTCAAATTTTTCATATTTACACTTTAACCCCTCAAATTTTGAGTATTTACTCTTGTGCAACAAGACTTTTCTCATATTTACAATTTAGTCCTTTCTTGAATTAATATATTATAATATACTTCCCAAGGTTGATAAAACTCAAAATTTTCTTTTTTGTCACTTTATTTTCTTCTTTTACTATATCAAGGATAACATCTTACTGTAAAAATTTTCGGGGTATTACAACCCACATATTTCATTATTTCACACCTTTACCATATATTTTACCACTTTTACAAAATAGTCCATTTTAGGTGTTTTCATGAAAATCACTTAACAAAAATTTATTTAACAACCAGATTCATTTTCTTCCATAAAAATGCAGCAAACAACATGAATATTCTCATGAAAAATCCCTAGGCTTTCAACCATTTCACAAAATAGTCCCCTCATTAGCTAAATTAAGCTACAAGGGTTCTAAAAATATAAAAATATAAAAAATGACCATCAAAATCACTTACTTGTGAGGGTTAGAAGTTGCTGAAATTTTCAAGCTTCCATGGCCATTTCCTTGGGTAAAAATCGGCGGAGAAGAAAGAGAAATAAAAAAGATGATAGCTTTTTGCATTTTTGTCTTATTATACCTTTTTAACTTAATTACCTATTTACCCTTTTAATTTCTAACTAATTTCAATAATACCAAACAAATATCTTCCACTAACTTATTAATGGGCTAATTTCCACATAAGGGTTTCCACTAAAAATTCTATAGCTATTTAATACCTTTAGCTATTAGAATGCAACTTTTGCACTTTACGCGATTTAGTCCTTAAAGCCAAATTAAACACTTCTCACATATAATTTCTTTATGAAAATTTTACACAATCATATAAACATATCATAGACCTTATAATAATTATAAAATAATTATTTTTAATTCAGATTTGTGGTCTCAAAATCACTGTTCTGATTAGGCCCTAATTCGGGATGTTACATCGAGATTCGCCATGTATCTACTAATTGAACTAACTACATATGAAAAATCTAGACGTGAGCAAACCATAGCATACACGAGAGATCTCACTACACTAGAATATGGAACACGTGACATGTAGCCAATCTCATCATCTGATTACGGAGACAAAGTCGATGAAAGTCTGAAGTTTTCTATTTTTAGGACACCATAACTTATACTTTAACACCAACCTTATAACCAAGAAAAACACATTTAATGGATCAAGGTTCCAACTTCCTTCATCAACATGAGCATACACAGTACACCCAAAAATTTTCAAATTAGAATAATCAACAGGATTATCAGACTATACCTCTTGTGGTGTCTTTTTGTCAATGGTAACGGACGGAGACTGGTTAATAAAAAAATACAGTAGAGGCCGCTTCAGCCCAAAATGACTTTGGTAAACAAGCATTTGACAACATACATCAAACTTTTACAATGATTGTTCTATTTATCCGTTTTGCAACACTGTTTTGCTGTGGAGTATGACGAACTGTCAAGTAAACTCATCAGAACAAAATTCCAAGCCATTATTTGTACGGAGGTGTTTTATCTATTTTTCTGTCTACTTCTCGATCATAGTATTCCAAGCCTTAAACATAGAAAACACATCACTTTTCTGCTTTAGGAAGAATGCCCAAACTTTTCTGGAAAAATCATCAATGATCGTTAGTATATAATTAACACCAGCCTCGAAGGCACTCTGAATGGTCCCGAAAGATCAGAATGAATATAATCCAACATTCCCTTCATGTTATGGATTCCTCTAGTGAATCAAACTCTCTTTTGCTTCCAAAAAATGTAGTGCTCACAAAACTTCAATTTACTAATGTCTTATCCATCAAGAAGTCCTCTTTTGCTCAATTATACCATGCTGTTCTCACTTATATGCCTTAGACGCATATGCCAAAGTCTAGTAACATCATCATATGATAAGGAAGAGGAAGTGACAGTTGCATCATCAGTAATAGCAGGACCTTGCAAAACAGATAACTTGGTAATCTTTTTCTACCCTTTCATCACAACGAGGAAACATTTACTAATATTTAGAACCCTACTTCATCTGTGCACTTGTGCCTTTTTGAATCAAGAGTACTCAACGAAATCAAATTCCTCTTCAATTCTAGTACATGTCGTAAGCCATTAACTGTGCTGATGACTCCATCGAATATCTTAATTTTGATTGTGCCAATACCTATGGTTTTACATGAAGCATTATTTCCCATCAAACCAACACCTTCAGACATTGTTTCATATGTTGTAAACCAATCTCGATTGGGACTCATATTGAAGGTGCAACCAGAATCGAGGATCCACTCCTCGCTGTAATACCCAAAAATTTTTTACAGTAAAATATTATCCGTAATATAGTAAAATAAGAAAATAAAGTGACAAAAAGGGTAATTTTGAGTTATGTCAATATTGAGAAGTATATTATGATATATTAATTTAAGAAATGACTAAATTGTAAAAGTGAGAAAAGTTTTGTTGCACAAGAATAAATACTTAAAATTTGAGGGGTTAAAGTGTAAATATGAAAAAGTTAAAGGACCAATATTGTAAATATTTTAAGAGTGGAATGATCTAGAAACTAAGGAAAATGGATGGATTGGGACCAAATTGAATAGGTGAAGAACTATGAGGGACTAAATTGTAATTTTACCAAATTAAATGATGACTCAAGGATGGAATTTTAAAAGATAATAAAGGGCAAAATGGTCAATTGGAAGAGAGAGAAATCTAGAAAGTAATGATGATATTGATGATATTTTATGATTATTTAATTAGATATATATTATTCTAATAAGATATTTTATTATTTTATTATTATTTCATTATTATTTCATTATTATTTTATTATTATTTATTTAGTATAAAAGGAAGGAAAGATAAAGAATTATCATCACCTTTCCTTTCCCATGCAAACCCACGTATAAGAAGAAGAAGAAAATAAGTTTTCTTTCTTTACAATTTAGTCTTTCTACCAAAAATTTATTATTTTCACCTAAAAATTGAAAGAATTTCCATAGCCATCGAGAGAAAGATAGCAAGGAGATGATGGGGAGCAAGAATATCAAGTTGGATTCAAGAAATAGAAGCTGGAGGAGAGAGAAAAATCAAGTTAAAGATTGAAGTCAATATAAAAAGGTAAGTACATCAAGATTTCAATATGTTTTTTTAAGTTTGTTATTATTGACAAAGCATGGAAATAATGTTATAGTAGAGTTTTCTTACATAAGGTCCTATGTTCTTGATATGTTAGTGAAGAGAAAATAAGAGAAAGTGATGAGAAATGGTGTAGAAAAAGAAAATAAGGGTGTTATAACATGGTAATTAATATCTTGTACCAAAACAGTTTTGGACAGCAGCAGTAGTCTAACTTTGAAAAATCATCAAAAATTTTAGAAATCGAATTATAGAATTAATAAAGTATGAAATTAAAGCTTATTGAGTCTAGTTTCTTATAAAAGAAATTATGTAAGCAGTGGAATTGTAAATCATGAGATATAATCAATTTTGTGAGACAAGGTCAGAATGATTTCGGGTTCCCCTGTTCTGACTTTTAAAAATCATAAAAAATTGGATAAAAATAATTATGGACTTAAATTTATATGTTTATAATATTTAATGAGTCTATTTTCAAGAGAAATAAACGGAAACATCATTCAAATTCTGTACGAGGAGATAATTAATTTTTAGTGAAGAAGGGTCAGGACTGTCAGACAGCAGAACAGGGGTAAATTTAAAGAATAAACTGTACTTATTGGCTAAACCAAAAATTCTAAAAATTTTATGGTAAGAATATATATGAGTCTAGTTTCAATGAAAATTAGCGGATCTTAATTTGGAGTTCTATAGCTCCAGATATAAATAATTTAGTGACTATGACACAGATGGACAGCTTGAATATTCATAAAAGTAAATAATGAAAATTATAGATAATATTACTTACAAGTGTGTTATATACATTAAGGATGTGGAATGGAGAGGAGGAGAAGGAAAATATGTATGAATATTCGTTTAACATGGCTAATTTGCATGTTTTAGGCTCAGGGACTAAATTGAATAAAAGTAAAACTTTTTGGGTAATTTTGTAAAAATGTCAGAAATTACCAAATTGCATGAAATGAACTATTTTATTATTTAAATTACAAAATTGAATGAAATTATTAATTTAGTTCAAGATTGAGAAAAAACATGTTTTTAAGGATTAAATTGAAAAGTGTTGAAATTATGGAAAATTCTGATATTTTATAGAATTCATGGGCTGTTATCAATATGTATGAGAATAATAGCTGGAAATAAGGATTAAATTGTAAGAATTTTATTTTCCTGACCCTAAGGATGAAATCGTCATTAAATAAAAGTTTAGGGGCAAAGTGGTAATCTTGCCTAGAGCATTAATTAAGTACATTAGAATATGAAATGAATGTAAATGATGATTTAATTTATTTATAAAGATCTGGACGACTCAAATAAGAGATTTGATCGTGGAAAAGAAAAGATATCGGATTAATAAAATTATAAACACAAACAAGTAATGAGGTAAGTTCATGTAACTTGAATTATATTCTTAAATGCTTGAAATGCATGTTTTTGATATGAACATGATTTGAATGTTCATTATATGAAATTTTATGAAACATTGAAATATTTGATAAAAGAGGAAGAAATCTCGGTTGAATGAAAAGAAAATTCGATGGATCTCTGAAAAGGAATTGACGGTAAAAAGGATCTAGTCCGGACGGGTGATCCTATCCTGATATAGCCCTCCCGAAGAATATGTGTAAAATGGATTTAGCCCGGATGAGTAATCCGAATCAGGGTCTGAATTTAGCCTGGACTGGTAATTCAGATCTAAGCTCATTAGAGTAATTATCGTTGCAGGGGATTTAGCCTGGACTGGTAATCCCGACAATACTCTATGAGTTTATATTACAGGATTTAGCCGGACCGTAATCCCCATCGTAAGGATGAGGTTCATGGAGTGTGCTCTCGATATGAAATGTGTAAGACCATGGTTGAAAGATACCATGACAACTTGATATGAAATGTGTAAGACCATGGTTGAAAGATACCACGGCAACGTGATATGAAATGAACAAGACCATGGTTGAAAGATACCATGGCAGCGTGACATGAAATGAATAAGACCATGGTTGAAAGATACCATGGCAACGTGATATGAAATGAATAAGACCATGGTTGAAAGATACCATGGCAGCGTGACATGAAATGAATAAGACCATGGTTGAAAGATACCATGGCAATGTGATATGAAATGAATAAGACCATGGTTGAAAGATACCATGGCAGCATGACATGAAATGAATAAGACCATGGTTGAAAGATACCATGGCAACATGACAGAAAATGAGTAAGACCATAGTTGAAAGACACTATGGCATCATGTCAAAGATAAATAAGACCGTGGATGGGAGACGCGATGACATCTATTGAACAATTGATATTCAAGTAATATGTATCAGATGACGAATGGTTATATGAAATGGTTGTGTGAAATGTTTACAAGAACTGGTCATATGGAAATATATGTACAAAATAGTTGTATGAAATAATTATGAAGATAGATAAATGAAATAAGAATGAGTACATGGAATATAATTTATGTTAAGTTTGATATAAACTTTACCGGAATAAATATACATAAAATATATGGAAATGATGGAGCATGAAATATTGATATAATGAAACGATTGATATATACTTATGAAGAAACGGTAAGAGAATGATATGTTTCATGACATGTACATATATGATTATCTTTGATATGTTGATACAAGAAAATTATGTAAGTAAAGACAATTAGTAAACTCAAGTGTGACATGTCGAGAAAATAAGTATATCAATATTGAATTTATATGAAATATGTGCAAGTACACTAACAATGATGTTGTTTGACGCTTAGACAAGTGTCAAGCTATTGATTGAATGGTAACATGTTTAATTATAAGAAGCATTGAAATGGTAAGTACTTAGATGAAAATAAAATTTAAGATTTTGTGAAATTTTTTTATGATTTTGATTTAATTCCAGTTGGTTTTTAATGTATGTTTGGGGCTTCGAGGTCCCAATAGAGAGACGTTATGATTATCTTTAAAATATGAATAATAAATGACTCAGAATTATCTGAAATGTTCAGTAAACTTCGATAATGCCTCGTACCTATTCCAGTAATGAATACGGGTAAGGGGTGTTACACTCGCTCACTTTAAAGTTGTCGGTAGAAGCAATTAGGAGTTCACCATCGCTGTAGTCTTCTACAACATCAACTTCATCGACTTGTTCTAGTTGTTTTCCCTTTTGATTTGTAGTACCCCTTTTGATATTGTTTTGGAAATTATAGCACTTAGATTTAATGTGCCCTTTCTTCTTACAAAATTTAAAGGTTTTACCTCTGTTTAAAAATCTCAATCTACAGTTAGATTTATTGTGAGGATTTTGTTCCTGTGTCCTCCCACGATTATCATCAGTATTTCGTTCTTTTCTTTCACGAACAATGAGATCCTCTCCCTGAAAGTCAGATCCAACCACAAGATGTTTCATCTTGTCATACGAGCTTAAGGAAGCATAGACTTCATTAACTGTGAGAGATTTGCGACTATACAAAATCGTATATCTAAAAGTTGAATAAGACAAGGGCAACGAACAAAGTAGAATGAACTCTAAATCTTCTTTATCATACTGAACTCGTGCACAGACCACCTTTCTTCAAACGATAAGCATAAAGACGCTGCTTCATATGCAACTTGCTAGTTACGGTTTTTGACATGCATAGTTGCTGCAGTTTTGCCCATAATGTAGCGATGGTCTTCTCTTTCATCACGTCTTATAGAATTTCATTCGACAAATACAAATCTAATTGTGTAAAGGGCTTTTGATCTTTACGCTTCTTCTCTTCCCCCATCAATATCAATGGCATCTTATCTATCCCTAGTAGGGAATCCTCCAAATCCATTTGTGCAAGAATTGCCTACATCTTTATCTGCTAGAACATGAATCTGGTGTTGCAATCCAATAGCGAAATATCATACTTCAATGTCGCCATTACGGTGATCGAGACAAGTATCCCGAAAAGCTTTGATACTAATTTTTAGAAACTAACATCAATAATGGCAATAGAGAACAACCACAAAGCAAAAAGAAAGAAAAAAAATAAGAACACACAGATTTTACGTGGAAACCCTTTTGTGAAAAAACAACAGGCAGAGGAGAAGAAAATTCACTAATGTTGAAATTCAGATGATACAAGAGGAGTATAGACTACATCTATTTATAGGTTGAAAAACCTTATTCTAATCAATGTCAAATAGATGAAATGTAGTAAGGTTGAAAAATATTATTATAATGAATGTAAAATAAAAGAAGTTTAATTCTATATGGATTTTACTTTTACTTTATTTTACCACTGTATTTTATTTTAACAAGGATTCGAGTCACTCAACTCTAACAAATAATGAATTAAGTAATCGAGTATGTTTGTTGTTGTAGATCCGCATGATAAGATGAGCACAAGGATCTACATGTATGTAAAATAATGATTGGGTCAATAAAGATGTTGTAAAACATGCATCAGTCTTGCAAATTAAAAAATCGACTTGGTGGGTATGAGTAAAGAATGACGAAATAATAATTGATAAACATATTAATATTGTGGTTGTGTGAGCGAGATAGAAAACTTAGATTTCTAATTTTTATTTTTCAATCAGTAATGAAAATTAATTAAAAATAGGTACAATCATAAAAAAAAACCTCTTTTCTACATTTAATTTTCTACTTCATGTTTACTTGATTATTTGTTTTTTTTTCTTTAGCTTGTGAATTTATCCTTGAAAAGCTTTGTAAATAGTTGAATTTAGCAAATGTTGGTATAGGTGAGGAAAATCTCAAACACATGAATAAAACACGAACAATTACTCAAATAGAAAAATCAATCAATAGGACAAGGTTCCAAAGCGTATATCAAACCACTATTTTTAAGGTTCTATTTGCTCCTACTTAGGCTATACTTGATGTGCAAATTAATTTCAAGTAAATAAACCACGAGGATATAATGAAGCCCAAAGATTATTTACGTTTTGTACTAACGAAAATAGTCCATTAAGCACTGAGGAGAGTGTAACAAGAAAATCAATTTCTATAATTATTTCGGCAATAATTCTTTATAAATCAATTTAAGAATAGTCGAATATAAAGGAAAAAATAAAAGAAGTTTTTTAGAAGTTTTTAATATATCTTCCAAATGAAATCTTAATTCCGTTTACAAGAATTCTTATGTCTCTTCATAGAGATATAACTTTTCAATAGATATCTTTTTTTTTTTAAAAATAATCACATATTTTAAATAGACATAACTATTCATGTAACATCTCTTAAATAGACATAACTGTTTAAGTAATATTACTTTCAATAATTGTATTTCTCTGTTAAAAAATCAAGTGATATAACTCTTCATATTTAGGGGACATAACTCATTATTACGAATAGTCATAACTCTTAATTAATAACCAAAAGTTATAACTTTTAATTACATACACCCTTTCATTTATAGTTATTGGAACACTACATATATTTTGAAAATGTTCCAACTATAAATATGTTGAAGGGAGACACATTATAATAGATTAGAAAGTTTACTTTTCATTTTTCTTTATTTTATAGCCATTAAAGTATTCAACTCTCAATTCGCTTCTGGATTGAAGCAACTTTTTTAGAGTTTTATATCATTGAGTTTTCTTAGTTTAATTTAAGTTCTAATTGTCATACTTTATTTTTGTATATTTTATGTTGCTTTTTAATCTACAGTGACCTAAATCATTTATATGTTTGGGAGATTTGTCAGTTAGTGGCTAAGTAATTAAAATATGATTAAAATTTAATTTAGAAAATTTACCGTCCCAATTTTTGGAAGTTCGATGCTAGATTTTTTAATCCGAGGTATTCCATGAAATTAGACTGAGAGGTTTCCGGAAATGTGCATAATAGTGAATGAATGGTTCATTAAAGGGTTAATGTTCATTAATTAGAGGTGTCAAATGATTAGAAATGAGAATTTAGATTTTAAGGCTTATGGACTAGGTTGTAGTAATAACAAAATTTTAGGGTAAACCCGCGATAACTAGATAATAGAATTTTTAGGAGAAGTCCTTATTTGGTAATTAAGTTAATCCCATCTAAGCAAAGTTTTCTTTTTGAATTAGTTACAGAGGAATGAATGGAGTTAGTTCATTTACACAATTTCTTTTCTTTTCTATACCAAAATTTTCACAATTTTCTCTCAACTTTCTTTGCATTTTCATAATCAATCTTTGAGTTTTATTGGATCAAATCAATTCGTAAGTATGTTTTTAAACAAAATTTTCCATCAAAACAAGAATTTAATCAAAATCTTTAACATTATTTTCTTTTTCTTTTTAACTCATGGTGGAATTTTTAAAAAGGAAGAGGAGTAAAGTTTTCCTTTGATTTCTTAATCAAATATTTGTTTCTATAGTAAAGTAATGTGGTTTCGAATATTAATCTATGATTTCTAAATATTAGAAACTTTTTTTTTTCTAAATTCTTTCA
This sequence comes from Gossypium longicalyx, assembly GCA_025698465.1. Taxonomy (NCBI): domain Eukaryota; kingdom Viridiplantae; phylum Streptophyta; class Magnoliopsida; order Malvales; family Malvaceae; genus Gossypium; species Gossypium longicalyx. The sequence continues at coordinate 93,102,277 of CM046997.1, forward strand.
TTTTCATTCGTTTTTTAGCAATTTTCAAGGTAGATTGTGAAAGCTTCGATTCTATTGTTTCTTGATATCTTCGAACTAGATTCTTGTTAGATTTGAGTTTAGAACCAAGTGGTATATCTAAACTTTAAGTTTGATCTTAGTCTTGGATCAGTTCTTGAAAGATGCCATGGTTGAGTGTTTGAGGAGTTTTAAAGAGAAAGAGAAAGCTTAGGAGTTGGTGTTGTTGATGGTTTTTGAGTGTTTAGAAGTTCTTAAACTTAGTTTTGATGTTAGATTTTGATTTTGGATGGGTTAAATTGAATTTATCTTGAGTTGTAAAGAAATGTGAGAAATTTTTTTGCTATATTAAATTGCATCTCATCAATAGATTTAGGTGGATTTGATGTTGAATTATATTTCTTGAACCTTATTTTATTGTTTTAATTATAGTTTATAGGAAAGAAAGTGGTCGAATTGTCTAAAACCAAAGGGAATGAAAAGATCGTAGAGGCATAATTGTTTTGGTTTGTACTAGCTTAATTCAATTATATAATACGAATGTGATTAAGTAATCTAGCTTATGATTTATTGATGATTCTAAGTTGTTGGTTATATGTTGTTTAATGTTTGATCTATGTCTATTTCGAATACATGCTTACACTTTGGTTATGGTGGATTTATGAAAAATGCATGTTATTGCCTTTTGAATGATTTGTCATGAAAATGTATGACTAGTTCTTGTGATATGTGATGGTAATTGACAATGCTTAATGATTCTAAGACATGTTTAATAGTAATAGCCATATTAAATAATGTTGGAAATTATTCAAGTATAGTTTGCATGCTATAGATTATTTGTGATGGAGGAAGATTTGACACTTGAGTGTATTCTATTAGTACTTGTACGCATTTGTATTTGACATTTGTATACATTATTGGTGTGTTAGGGAAAATTGTTTACACGCATCGGTGCTTTTTTTTCCTATTTGGCACTTGTGCACTACTTTTTTGGTGTGTTAGGGGTTTGATTCGTATACTGTTCATTGTTTCACATTTGGTTAATAAGGGCATATTCTAATTATGATTCAATATGGTAATGATGGATATGAATTGGATTTGTTGATGATCATGATACTTGGAAATATGATATTCAAAGTTTTGTGGCAATGCTCAAGTATGGTTTGATTATATTTAGTGATTTGAATTGTGTAAATGGAAATTTGTTAAACGAGGCAAAATTGATATTACATTGATTATTTGGAGTATGATTAATTGATAACCTCTTGATGAGTTAGTATGCACTATTACTTAATGCTTATATATCATGAAATTAGTTATGTTAGCATCATTGAGCTTCAAGAAGCTCAACATGTAGATTCAATGTTTTGTGCACAAGTAGTAGGAGCACATTCGAGTGTTGATTTGGTTTTTCTAGCATCAATGCTTCAAGTCTCACCTACATCTTTGCTCTTTGTAATTTTGATCTATTGGACCTAGATCACCAGGTGTATTTTTATGTCTTAAAGTAGACTTCTATGTTGATTTGAAGTATTTAACATATTCATTATGTTTTGGTTCATTTTGGAACTTTTGGTTACTTACAAATTGGATTTGGGATGCAAATTTCTATGTTGAATATATGTTTTATGGTTTACAATTTACTTGCCTATTGGATTTTTTATCCACTATGTTAATCATCATGTTTTTGCATATTTTAGACTTGTTTTATCATGTCAAATATGTTGGCGATGGTTTGGTTGCATGTGGCACATGTTTAAGAACTTTTATAGACCCAATGTTATGAATTGTAATGCTTATTTTTTGGGCATGTGTCTTGAGACTTCAAAAACAATCTCATGTGATTCATGCATTTCTGGGTATATGTCTCCAGACCTAGCCTGATGTCTCGAGACATAGCCTGATGTCTCGAGACATTAGATGTCAAGTCTCAAGACATGATGACATTGTCTTGAGACATAAAACATCAAAGTTAAGGGTCTTATTTTAAAGGCCAAAGTCTTGAGACATGGTTCATTGTTTCGAGACATAGACACCAAGGTTTCAGACATGGTTCTATTGTCTCGAGGCTTCAAACTTTGAAGCTAAAATTCAAAAACATGGGAGGCATGCCTCGAGACATGGCTTCATTATCTCAAGACATAAACTTGCATTTTGCTTGTTTGATCCCAAGATTCGTAACCCAACTTCGTATTTTACTATATTTGACCTCAGTTTGATATATGTGGGCCCTTTTGAGTTCATGTAAAATCATTTTCACTTGTAATATCTTTCAATTGCATTTTCCACTCTTGACTTATTTTTGCTCAAATTTTTTGCTTCGATGATTGTTTCCATATATGTTTGAGTTGCTTCAGCAACAAATCTGTCGTTTTATATTCAATAGACTTCTAGGTCAAGTGTAGGGTGTTATAGAAAGATGATTACGATTTAACTTTCTTGATTTGTGCACATGTTATTAATTTTATATAATATGTAGGTTAAAAAAATTCTAAGGGAAAGTGTGTTGAGAGCCAACCACCCATTCTGCTTTAGTGATCTAGTTAGAGGTTACCTAAGAATAGTTTCAGGAAAAATGACCAACTAAGGACCATATTTTTTAACACCCTAAAATAGGGCCTAGGAGTTTCAAGGGTATTTTAGGAATTTTAGCCTATATGTGCTTGGAATTTCGTAAGGTTAGTATTCAATAATGTTCTCGACAATGGCTATTAGGAAATTAAGTCAATTTTTAAAAATGAGTTTTAAATACCTTTAATTTTAGGAAAAGGACTAATTTGCATCAGGGTTTAAACTTTGAGCATTTATGTTACAGTTTCGCCAATTCTTAAAATGGAACCTATTTCTTCCCCCACCAACATGTTTTCACGTCATATTTTTCTCATTCATTGTGCTTGCCCTCCTTTTGATTTCCTTAGCTCTCCTTACTCAATTTTGACTCCCAGGTTGTGATTCTTTGATTTTTACTATTATTAAAGCCTTAAACCTCCATAAAATCTCTTCAAAACACCCAAAAACTCCATTGATTTCACCATTATCAAGTTATTGGTTTTTATTAGGTTTGCGTCAAAAGTTTGATCTTCGGTAATAAAAGGTAATGTTTTGATTCCTTATTAGTTTCCAATGATATTTAGTCCTTAAAATTGAATTATTAGCCTCAAATCACATGATTGAAATAAAAGCAAAAAAATTGGTTGTTAATGGTAAATTTCGGATCTATGGATTAAAACTTAGTTTTAAAGTGTTTTTCAACTTGTTTTAACATAATTAGAAGGCTTCTAAAGTTACTTTGAAGTTTTGTTAAGAGTTTATTGTGTTTTAATGAATTTTCATTATTATGGTCAAAACTTGTCAAAAAATTTCAATACCTTGGAACGTGTAGTTTTGTGCAGTTTAAAGGTTGAGAATTAGTAGTAGATGAATATGTAGATGAATGAAACCTGTTTCATATGAAAATATTTAGTGTAGACTAAGTTATTTGAATTTTAAGTTTGTCATGCTAAAGGTTTTGGTTAGAAGAGAATGAAGCTTAGGCTTATGTGTGTGACTGTTTCAGGTGAATTATTAGTTGATTGTGGATCGTATATTTGTGTAGTTTGTCTTTTCGAAACGTCAGAGTTAATAGGACCTTCAGCGGGTAGAGATAAAGGCAAAGAAAAGCTTGCCTAAGCTTTCGGTTTTCAACGAGAGCTGATTTTTGCTGAGGTTTTCAACGAGAGCTGATTTTTGCTGAGTGTTTTGGAATAGATGCTCATAGATGATTCATTGTGTAACTTAGAATTTAGAGGTAGCCTAAACCCCTACTCTAAATTTTGAGTGTAAGTGTTCTCACACCTATGTTATAATATGATAAATATGTGTTGTACAATTGTGAAAATATGAGCATGTATGAGATATTATGATATGTGTTGTAAGTTGATGATAACTGATATGAAAGTGAATATATGATTATGTAATTCATGCCATGAGATAGTAAATAAGTGGGTACATTTTCATAATACATGATAGTGGTTATAATGTGTTAATGGTATGTATATGCAATGAACATGTATGGAAATTAGTATGTAAATATGTGTTGATAGTATGGATATTCTGGCCTTGTGAACCTTGAGACCATTGGATATAGTTGGCATGCCATAGGATTGTGAGTACTCCCCTTTCTGTTGTGATATTTGGGGCGTTGAGGCCCGAGATAGTTTTTAGAGAGATAAGGGAATGTGAGCCAACTCCATTCAATGAGATATGTGTGTTTGATGTGTTGGAGAGTGTTAGCTATATGCTGCACTTATGGGATATGTTTATTCTACGAGTCTATGTGATGTGTTAGAGATCTGTGTATTCAATGAGTGGTGATAGAGTCCACTTCATGTTTCATGATCCCAAGAGCCAAACTATCATTAAATATATCTAATATGTGTTATAACATATATTTGCGTGAATAATCCTATGAACAGTAAGTAAGAGTATGAATGAAAAATGGTTACCATGTGAAATATAACATGGAATTAGAGATGTTATGAATATGTTATAAGACTGTTTGTTGTTGCATAATAACTTGTTTGCATAAAGGTTGTTCTGAGCATTCACTGAGCTTGTTAAGCTCACCTAGTCCATTTTAACCTTTACAGAGTAGTTGCGCTTTCGGTGTGAGCGGTGTGGCCTTCGAGGAAGTGATCCAAGCCAATCTTTTAGTTGCTATAGTAGGTGTAATTGGTTTATTTATTGTATGGGACTTTAAGGCAATGTGCTAGACTTAATATCAATTTTGTTGTCATTTTTGGGCTATGTGCTTGTTGTTTATGTTTGGAAGCATGTGGATTTGAACATGGTATTTGGGCTATTGTTTTAGATATTTTGATGCTTATTTGACTAGGTGAATGAAGCATGATGTTTATGGATTAAGTTGAATGGTTTTATTACTTGCATATGTTGAATTTTTGTGACCTAGAGTAGAGGTATCGATATTAGGGCTTTAAAAACGATACCTCTGTATTTTTTGAAAGTGCAGGAAGACAGAACAGAGAATTGGTATCAATACCTCGATCCGAGTATCGATACTCAGGGTAAGTTTATCGATAACTTGCGAAAGGTATCGATAATTTTTGATGTTTTGAAATTTGACAAGAAATAGAATGTAAGTTTGGTCTCGATTTTCCATGCGGTATCGATACCACTTAAGGAAAATATTAATACCCCTGAGATAATATCGATACCTACGTAACAGCTTTGGAAATCTTGAAATTTGGCCCATTTGCAAGTTTGATTGATATTTTTAGTACCTTTAGTATATGTATGGCATGTTTTGATGATAAGAAGTGGTTGTATGACTATAATTCGTACACATGATTAAATAAAGATGACGATTGGTTACTTGTAAAATTGTTTGCTAAATAGTGTCCTTGTATTTGGGCTCGGTGACTGGACTGGGTATAAGGTGTTACCCATTTCAAATAGTACAAGGTTCATAAATTGTTAAACAAATTGGTGGTGTTTGGGAAGGTGTGAAAATGACACGTGCTTTTTTGTAATTGGCTTAAATCTGGAGGTGCGTCTGTGTCATTGATTCTAAATTAGGTTTAATTTGATATAGGTTATTAATTTTCATTAACTAAAGGTTATCCTTAATCGCTACATTTATGAATTGAGGTTGAACAATCGAAATAACATTTTATTATCTAATTTATTTTACATATTCTTTATATTTATTTTTTTATTGTCTTCTAACTTATATAATTAATTTAGTTAGTTAGTGAGTCGAGTTATAGTTGAAGTCATTTGCACACTTTACTGTGGGTTTGATCCTCGAAATACTTCTATTCAAGCAAATATGATTCCAACTACAAGAGTAGTTGCAACTTAAGTTGTAACTTGGACTAAAACCATAACTTGTCATATTTGAAGTTTGCAATCTTTTGAACCAAATCTATTTAGATCTTGAGCTTTTATTCAGTTGGAGGTATTCATGGGCCATCTTTAAAGATTGATCTCATGAAGGAACAAATGACAAAGGATTAGTTTCATCTAGATCATACAAATTAAAAACCCTATTTTATGTTGATTCGATTAGGCTGAGTGAAGAATATCTTGAAGATATCTTTATTTAACCTAGACTTTATTATACTTATTTCGACTTATTTTATACTTATTGTATTATCCTTATTACTTATAATAAAATTAGTCAATCGAAAAAAATAAAGGGTTCTGAAAAATTTGGAAAAATCAAAACTAATAATAGAAATATTCGACGAACGGGTTCCAAGATTGTTTTTATTTTGACATAAGAAAAGGATGTGTCAGATTCCTTTTATTGTGTCGAAGGCTAGAAATACGAAGAATACTCCCTGTAATTATTTGTTCTCCTTTTTTTATCTTTCCTTTCTATTCCCCACTTACGTATCTTATGTTCAGTATCTAATCAAATTGAATTTAGAAAACAAAACCCATTCTATGATATTTAAATTTGACACTAACAATAGGAATATAATTACACCCCTCTAATTTAGTCCAATTTAGATTGAAAAAAAAAGAGAGAGGTAATGACAAATAATCTTCTGCACAATTTAGATAATTGAAGTCCCTTTTTGGAGGCTCATTTGGTGGGAATTGATATTGGAATTTATCTATATTTCAACAAGCCAATAATGACTATATATGTAAATCTTGTCTTAGTTAGTTAGAAAGAGAATTAACACTTAATTTATTTAATTAGGAATCATGTTTGTGAGTGCATTTTGTAAGTAAAACTCCAGCAAGTCACTTGGTTTTACAACTAAGTTTTTAGGGGCACTTAGTGGAGAGTGACCTAGATCTTAGTACAAGTGTGAAGTTGCTACAAGGTGAATGGTAGGACTTAAATCATCACTTGTATGTAGTTAAAGATAGAGAATTGTCTCTCTAAGAAAGGCCCTATAGATGTAGGTGGAAATAGAACTGAATAACCAATCTTTTTGTGTTGTTGTTCTTCACTTGTTAGTTGCTTTAGTTATAATTGCATGTATAACTACTCACATATCAACTTGCAAAAATTAATTGTTTCTTTAACTTCCTTGTGAATTTATTTCATTGTAATTATTACTTGACAACAATACTGTGCACTTGCAGTTATCAATAAGTAGTGGACATTATTTTTAGGTTCAATTGATTTTCCATTTTGTGCTAATTTTATATACATTATTGCATCCGATCAATGGCTTTAGTTGTGGATAACATAAACATTCAAATATTTTTAAAGAATGATAACTTAGGCTCTCACCAACAACATTTCAAAAGTTGATTGATTGTTTAGAAGAGAGGTAGGCAAGTGACTTATGAGATAAATTGCATGGAGGCAAGCAAAAGACCAAATATTTAGTAGTAGGGATGTTTCATATATTTAGTACTAGGGATGTTTCATATAGTAAAGTTCTTGTTGTTTGTATATTGTGTGTATGTTGACATTAAATGAGAATAACCCTTTGAAAGGTGTATGGAAAAGTGAAAAGATGTTTAATAGCATTGAAAGAAAGAAATAATTTTATATTCTCCACTGCCCTTTGCACAAAAAGAAAGTATTTTGACATTAAAATGGCACTTCATTTGTGTATGAATTTTTTTTTGAAAAGTTCATTAACCTTACTTTTGTTTTCAAAGTATATAGTAAAATGTATTTGATGTATTGATCAACAAAAATGCAGTAGTATAGTTTTTTTTATCAATTGATTAAATCAAGGAAAGGCCCCATAAGTCACTAAATAGTGTTTGAACTAGTTTTGTACTTAATAAAAGTAAGTCACTAAAAAGGTTGTCCATAGGCTGTATTTAAGAAGCATGAATTACAAAAACAAAAATTTTTTTTTTCTTTTGAGTAAGGTAAGGTGAAATTATTCAAAATAAATTTTAGAACTCTTGCATGTTGATGAGTTAGTCAGCAATGGCAAGTGATAATGGAAGTATTATTGGAGGCGAAATAAGCTCTAGGTAAATTTGGACAAGGGAAGCCAAGCCACCTGTAAAGCTTGTCTTTTATACTTAGTATGAACTAGTAGTGTCCACCTTAGCAGATCCTTCATAAAAAACAATGGTAGGGGAAGACTTCAATAGAAGTTAGATTATCTTGGCAAAATTTGGAAACAGAAATTACATTGTGTTTAACGTTAGAAACACTCAAAATACCTGGAGTTTGAAAGCATTGTTTGATGTATGTCCTTAGTTAAATCATAATGAGTTATTGGAATTTTGTTACCATAACCTATGGAGACCTTTTCCATGTCATTATATTCCTATATGTGTGACTCAAAAGTCATGTGGTGAGATACACCAAAGCCAAAAATCAAAAGATTTGTTGATATTTGAAAATCAGTAATGTACTTGACCAGGTTTGTTGCATAATTGACATCAATTATCATTAGTAGAAGTGTTGGTAATTGAAGAATGCCATTGATATGTTAGATTGAGTTAGTTTTTGGGATGCCATGATTGGTTTGTTATTGTTTTTGGTGTAAGGCAATGATTATTGTGATTGGTAGAGTTAATAGGCTTAGTCTGTGTAGAAACAACAATGGTAATTAGTTTAGTGGCTTATTTTTACTTTTCATGGCAAAGAAAAATTTCATGATTAGGTAGTTTTTGAAAAAGTTCATCATATATAATAGTGGTGTTAGTAGCAATATAAAGATCTCACAAAACTCTAGACCTAAAACACCACGAATCTTAATTATTAATTTAGAGTTTGAGACTTCGCATCAATAATGGAAAGGTCATAAAAAGAGATTGTATGCTTTATATATATATATTCAATTATTGAGTGATATTATTTCATAAGTATCATAAGTTTATCATAGAGATAAAAAGATTCTTGTTTGGGACTTGTTTGCATAAAAAGTGTGAAAAGAGTTTCAAACATTCTTTTCTATTTTAGCGGGAAAATAATGGAGGCAATTGTAGGTTCACTAGATGCTATAAGAGTATTCTAGATGAGTTGTTCTTGGAGGAACCAAAGAGTGCATATACGATAGATTGTAGAGTTATCATCGGGTTTGGTGGTACGAGATAGAGCGGGAGTAAATCCATCTAGATGATTGTAAAAGGTCATTTCTATACATGAGCATTGTGAATTATGCCTCACAAGTGACAGAGTTGTGAATTCGACTGTGTTTGATCAAAATTTGCAAAGCAAGGTTGAATGGACTATTGTAGTATTGTTGGTAGTGTTCTCAACATTAACAACAATAGTGTTGGAGGTTATTAGCGAATGGTAGGAGACAAAAGGTAAGGATCATACTTGTAGAGCTCTTAAGTTTTGATACCATAAAAATGCAAAAAAAAAAAATGATGAGTGAATGAAATGATTTGTATTTATACGAAAAGCAATGTTTAAATACAAGCAAAAAAAAAAAAATCAAGATAACTCCTTTAACAAAGAATGATTATATAAAATTAGAAACTTGTTATGTACTTATGATCACTAACCCGAAAACTAGATATGGTTTGGGTCGCCTACTCGCAACCCGGCTAGACCCTACCAGATGGATGTGTGCAAGCCTTATAGTGGGAGGTCAGTAAGGGGAGCTCGCAGTCTCAGTTCACACATGCCAAGGGGGTGCTCGTAAAAGGAGCTCGCGGTCTCAATTCGCACATGTGAAAGGGTGCTCATAAGGGGAGTTTGTGGTCCCGGTTCGCATATACCCAAGGAGTTCGCATGTGGGGGGGGCACAAAGTCCAGCAGGTAGCCCAGAATAATACACATGTCCAACATGCATAGAGTCTACTAAGAACGTCAATTCTACTAAGAACGTCAATTCTATAAACAGTAACCATGTATATAAATATTTGATTGTCCCATTTAATGAGACAACAAAAAATTACTTAACAATTGTTGCGGTGAACTTGGATTGATTTTCGGCCAACAAATTTCTTTCAATTTGAGGATTTTTTTGCAAAAATTATAATGGTTCACCCAAATGACAATTTTCCCTCCAATATTTCATCTGGACAAGCTGGAGCCTCGGGTTTTGGTAGTCAACCCAACGACGCAAACTTGTTTGCTGGCTAGTTCACCGATCGACCGGAGAACTTCGACAGTGCAGTTTATCAGGGAGTTTTTAGTCCACTGGACTTGAATGTATCCTCAGGTCACGGGCTACCACTCCTTTCTAACCAAGAAACATCACCACAACAATATCTTATTCTTCAGGAGTAGATGAAGTTAATGAGAGAACAAATGGCTACACAAGATGCACAGTTCGAGTAGTAATAGGCTTTACAGTAGGAGTTACTAAAGCAGAATGAGGAGTTAATAAGGAAGGTATAGTCTGAAAATTCTAATTTCCATAATAATGTGAATATGCAGGATGAAGGTCCAGGCATGCATGCGAGAGAATGGTAGAATGAAATGGATGAGTTGCGACGAGATGTGAGGGCGTTGCACCTCGAGTCTTAGTACATGGATTAGCTTTTCTGTTCAAACAATCCATTGGCCTCAGATATAGCAGTAATGAACTTTCTGCGTGATTTTAAGGTCCTAATGGATATGTTCGAAGGGAGGAGGGACCTACGAGCCCAACTGATGCAATACAATGATTATATGAACGTGCTGGGAGCATCAGATTCTACAAAATGTAAAGCTTTTTCCACGACACTTAAAGGAAGTGTAAAAGATTAGTACTTGTCCATTCCTCAAGGCTCAATCCGAAGTTTCTCCTAGCTAGGCCAGATGTTCCTAAGAAGATTTAGGGCTTACAGGGTGATTATGAGCATGCTTATAAGATTGATACCCATGAAACAGTGAGAAGGCAAGTCTCTCCATGACTATGTAAAGTGTTTTTATGCGGTAACTTTAAACACGAAGAACTTATAAGATGGGTGTGCTATTGACACTTTCATTATTGGGGTACAGGATGACCATATGCAATACTTCTTTACTGATAATAGGCTCTAGATTTTGGCAGACTTGTATGAGTGAGCCCACAAGTTCGTAGAGGCAGAGAAGATTAAAAGGGCGTGATGTGGCACCTTTTGAAGGAAAGGTAAGTAGTTCAGGAACCGAGAGGGACCTCACAGCAGGAAGGGACTCCCTAACTAGTTGTTGTGAACATGAGGTGATAGGCAGCAAAGAGCACAAACGCAAGGTGATTCTCCCATGGCCCCTTAAAGGTTTCAACCAAAACATACGAGGAAATACATCCCAGGGCAGGTTCAAAGTTTACACTCCTTTGTATGCTACCCATAGTTATATTTTGAACTGGGTAAAGAGTCTTGGCATCCTACCCAAACTATCTCCGATGAGGCATAGCACAAGAAGGTCAAATTTCATAAACAGATGTGCCTTCCACATTGACGTTGGGCACAAGAATTAAGACTATTTTACTCCAAAAGATGCTATCGAAGAGGCAGTGCGAAATGGTAAACTCACTGATTTTGTTAATCAAAGTACTTCCTAGTAGGGTCAGAGTTCGCGTGGTGATCGTAAGGGTAAGTAGAAGGTCAAAGGCACTATCCATGTGATTGTAGGTATAAATGAAGACTGGGTAGGTTCTAGTGTAAAGAAGAGAGCTCACATGAGAAGTGTGATGTCTATTAGTACCCCTAAAAGGTCATGTCATCAGGCAAAATGGAGCGTTGAATTTTGTAACGATGATGAAGAATTGGTCTACGACGAAGAGGGAAATGATCTGATGGTTGTTTTTGTGACGATATCAGGTTTTAACGTTAAAAATATATTTGTTAACAATGGGAACATAGTGAAGGTGTTATCTTGGGAAGCGTATCAGAAAATGGGTTTTTCCAAAGAAAGCCTGTTGTATGGTTTTGAGAACCATCCAGTCGAGGTGAAGGGGGGATGGCGAGCATATGACTACGGAATATGTTTAATTTTTTTTGTTGTAGATCATTCTATGGCGTACATTGCCATCTTTGGGCGCCCAATAATGAGGATGAAAAAGTGGTAGTTGTAACGTTTTATATGAAAATCAAGTTCCCAACAAGAACATAGGTTGGGTTCTTGCAACCAAATCAGCGAACTGTGAGGCAATGTCAAGAGCCCGCAACTAGGGGACAGAGTTTGCAGGGTGTAGAGCTAGCAAGTTAAGCATTGGACTTGAATAGCCTAGATGTGAGGGATGGAGAGAGAAGTAAGAAGCTCAAAATAGTAGAGCACATCGAGACTTTATAGCTATTTTGTGACAATGAAGAAAGGAGTGTAAAGATTTCATTAGCGTTAGTAACAAAAGAGAAGAGCATGTTGGTTCGGTGTTTAAAGGTGAACTTAGACCTTTTTTTGCTGGTCAGTGGCAGATATGCTAGGGGTAGACCCCAGGTGGTCTTCCATAAGTTGAATGTACTCCTCGAAGCGAAACTGGTTATGCAAAAAAAGAAGAGGTTCGCTCCGTAGGTAGTGGAAGCCGTTAGACATGAGGGATCTAAACTGTTATTAGTGGGTTTTATCAAGGAAGTTGAGTATCCAGATTGGGTCTCAAATGTGGATATAGTGAAAAAAGCAAACGTAAAATGGAAAATGTGTATTGATTGCACCAACTTCAACAAGGTGTGCCTTAAAGACAATTTTCCTTTGCCTTCGATTGACCATTTGGTTGATGCCTCTGCAAGTCACATATTCATGAGATTTATGGATGACTTTTTGGATTATAACCAGATTTTTTTGGATCATGATGATCAGGAAAAAACAACTTTCATCACCAAGGAGGGACTTTTCTGCTATCAGGTCATGGTTTCCGGTCTCAAGAACGAAGGAGCAACCTATCACAGGTTGGTAAGTAGAATTTTCAGAGAGCAGATAGGACGCAGACTTGAGGTCTATGTGGATGATATGCTAGTGAAAAGTAGAATTATGGAGGAGCATGTGCGAAAATTGTTGGAGGCGTTTGCAATTTTGAGGGCCCACAAAATGAATTGAATCTTGAAAAGTGTGCTTTCGGCATGGGGCTGGAAAATTTTTAGGTTTCATGATTTCAGAAAGTAGAATAGAGGTGAACCCAGATGAGATCTGTGCTATCTTGGAAATGCCTCATTCGCGAACATTAAAGAACATTCCATTTGCGAACATTAAAGAACATTCAATGCTTCACAGGTAGGGTAGTGGCACTTAACAAGTTCATTTCCAGAATGGCAGATAAATACCTTCATTTCTTTAAGGCATTGAGAACCTCTTTTTCATGGACTGAGGAGTGTTAGATAGCCTTTGAAGAATTGAATTTGTACATGTAATAGCCCAATTTTGGGCCTAGTCGAAATAGTAGTTTTGGGACCACAAATCCAAAGTCAGAGAAATTATTTTAATATTATATTGGTATTATAGCATGATTATATAAGTGCATGAAAAATTTGGTAAATTAATTTTAACATTTGTGAGCTTAATTATGAAAAAAGACTAAATCGCATAAAGGGCAAAAGTTTTTTTTACTACCCAAATATGTTAAATAGCTAGAGAACCAAAATGAGAGGTTTTTAAAGTGCAAATAGGCCATTTGGTGAGTGATGGCCGACCATAGGGACAATGAGAGTTGAAAAGTTAAAATTTGGTGGACATTAGGTGACATTTTTGGTAATAAAATAAAATAAGGAAAAAGGTTGTCATCTTTTTCATTTCTTCTTCTTCTTCAACCGAAAATGGCAGCAAACATGGGGGTTTTGAGAGCTTAAATTTTCAGCCACTTATTCCTCTCTCAAGTAAGTGATTTAGATGGTTATTTTTGATGATTTTAGTATTTTTGGAACCCTTGTAGCTTAACCTAGCTAATGAGGGGGGGATTATTTTGCAAAATGGTTGAAAGTCTAGGGTTTTTCCATGGGAATATTTATGTTGTTTGCTGAATTTTTATGGAAGAAAATAAGTCATGGTTGTGTAATAAACAACTTTTGTGAAAGAAGTTTGCATGAAAACATCTAAAAAGGGCTATTTTGTAAAGTTGTAAAATAATTTTTAAATGTATGAAATAATTGAAATTGTGAGTTACTATTGTTATAAAAAGAATTCGGCTAGGCTTGGTAAAGGAGGAAATTCAATAAAAATCAATTTACGAGCTTAAGCACAAAATCGTAATTTTTGTAAGGCATTAAAGAACATTCCATTTGCGAACATTAAAGAACATTCAATGCTTCACAGGTAGGGTAGTGGCACTTAACAAGTTCATTTCCAGAATGGCAGATAAATGCCTTCATTTCTTTAAGGCATTGAGAACCTCTTTTTCATGGACTGAGGAGTGTTAGATAGCCTTTGAAGAATTGAATTTGTACATGTAATAGCCCAATTTTGGGCCTAGTCGAAATAGTAGTTTCGGGACCACAAATTCAAAGTCAGAGAAATTATTTTAATATTATTTTGGTATTATAGCATGATTATATAAGTGCATGAAAAATTTGGTAAATTAATTTTAACATTTGTGAGCTTAATTATGAAAAAAGACTAAATCGCATAAAGGGCAAAAGTTTTTTTTACTACCCAAATATGTTAAATAGCTAGAGAACCAAAATGGGAGGTTTTTAAAGTGCAAATAGGCCATTTGGGGAGTGATGGCAGACCATAGGGACAAGGAGAGTTGAAAAGTTAAAATTTGGTGGACATTAGGTGACATTTTTGGTAATAAAATAAAATAAGGAAAAAAGTTGTCATCTTTTTCATTTCTTCTTCTTCTTCAACCGAAAATGGCAGCAAACATGGGAGTTTTGAGAGCTTAAATTTTCAGCCACTTATTCCTCTCTCAAGTAAGTGATTTAGATGGTTATTTTTGATGATTTTAGTATTTTTGGAACCCTTGTAGCTTAATCTAGCTAATGGGGGGGATTATTTTGCAAAATGGTTGAAAGTATAGGGTTTTTCCATGGGAATATTTATGTTGTTTGCTGAATTTTTATGGAAGAAAATAAGTCATGGTTGTGAAATAAACAACTTTTGTGAAAGAAGTTTGCATGAAAACATCTAAAAAGGACTATTTTGTAAAGTTGTAAAATAAGTTTTAAATGTATGAAATAATTGAAATTGTGAGTTACTATTGTTATAAAAAGAATTCAGCTAGGCTTGGTAAAGGAGGAAATTCAATAAAAATCAATTTACGAGCTTAAGGGCAAAATCGTAATTTTTGTAAAGTCTAAGGGCAAAACGGTCATTTTACCAAATTGTGAATTATAGAATGTTTTAATTAATGTAATGATTAAATGAGTGAATTTCATCATGTTAGATTAAGAAAATTGAGATTTGGGCTTAAATTAGAAAGTACGAGGTTATGGACTAAAATGGAGTAATTAGCCGAAATTGCATTCGAGGTAAGTCCGTGTGACTAAATAAACATGTTATTCATGTTATTGTTAATATACTTGAAATCTTTCTTGCTATGATGGTATTGAATTTTCTGTTGATGATATTGTATATGAGAAAGTGATGCCAAATGTTAATAACATTTATGTGATGATTGAATGCTTGGAAATTTGACGGAATATGATATTCCATTGAAACGAGTAAGTTGGGTGTAAATAATGCAACTACATGGTTATTATGTGTGATTAAATTGATATAACATAAATTGTTTGATTGTGAATATGAGTATGCATGATGAGACTTAACGTGATAAACTCCCAGTTGAATATTTGGAATAGATTTGGATATTCCTGCCATGATATTAGATGATATGTGTGCTAGTGTAAGACATGTCTGAGACATGCATCGGCTGCATTATGAAAGCCAGTGTAAGACATGTTTGGGACATGCATTGTTTTTGAGACGGGAGCTAGTGTAAGACATGTCTAGGACATGCATCAGCCTCGAGATATACAAGCTAGTGTAAGACCTGTCTGGGACATGGCGTCAGCTTGTTGTGTGTCAGTGTAAGACTTGTCTTGGACATGGCATCGACATCGATAGATGAGAGCCAGTGTAAGATCTGTCTGGGACACGGCATTAGTCTCGATATATGAAAGTCAGTGTAAGACCTATCTGGGACTTGGAATCGACTTTGATGTGCTAGCCAGTGTAAGACCATGTCAGGGACATGGAGTCGGCATCTTATCCCATGTTTGGGGCTATTGAATATCTTGTAGTATTCCAAATGGTTCAATGGGAGATTTATGGTTTATATCGAAATAAGAGAACTTATGACCATGTGGTGAGTGGTACAGGTACTTACATGAAATTGATGAGATGTGAATTCAATTCATGTTGTATGATTAATAAGGAATAAATATGAACATGTTGAGTAACACAGGTATGTATGCCAAGCTCATGAGAAATGATTCCGGTTTATGATGCACATTTGGTAAAGATGTAAATAGGTAACTCATGCCTATGAGAATGATTTTGTGATGACCTTGTGATTATAGGTCTATACTTATGATGTATGAATATGTATCTTTACCAATGTGGTGAAAATGAATTAATATGGTGTGATAAACTTAGTATCGTAAATTTACACTAAAATAGTTTTGGATAGCAGCCATAGTCCGACTGAAAATCCACCAAAAATTGTGGAAATTGAGTTATAGGTTGAATAAAATATAAAATTAAATCCTAATAAGTCTAGTTTCACATAGAAGAAATAGTGTAAGCAAAGGAGTTTCATATTATGAAATATTTAAATTGTTGTGAGATCGAGTTAGAATTATTTCGAAATCCCTTTTCCCGAATTGGGAAAATCATTATAAATTTTAAAAACATAATTATGGGGTATAATTTATATGCTTAGAATTATTAATGAGTCTATTTTCAAAAGAAATAGACAGGAACATCATCCAAGTCCTGTATTATGAGATAATTAATTTTTAGTGAAGAGGGGTCGGAACTATCGAATAGGGAAAAAGGGGTAACTTTAAGGAATAAACTGTACTAATTGAAAAACCAAAAATTCTGAAAATTTTATGGTAAGAAGATATGTGAGTCTAGTTTCTGGAAAAATTAACAGATCTTAATTTAGATATCTATAACTCTAGATATAAATAATTTAGTGACTGCGACTCAAGAAAATAGCTTGACCTGAACATAGGTAAAAAGAGAATTATGATAGTATTAACCTGAGATGATGTTGTAAGAATTGGTGGAAGGATATTGATAAATTACTTATTATTTTCATATGGACTTACTAAGCGTGAAGCTTACTCCCTCTTTTCCATTTCTTTTAGCTTGTTAGGTTTGCTCGGGGTTGGAGATCGTCGGAGGCAGCATCACACTATCAAGTCACTACCTTTGGAATAATGAAGCATATATTAGAAATTTCATGTGAGTGGCATGTATAGGAATCTAATTTATGACATGTGTTATTATGTTTAGGACAAATGTATTGACTTATATTAAGTTATATATATGGTCATGAGATGTGGCTCATATTGATTTACGGTTTGTAAATCTAGCTATTCATGTTATATCTAATGTTTATGATGTGATTATGTTTGTTTGCCATGCATGGTTGGTAATATGACATGTGTGTTGGATGTATGCTCTATGACCATTTGAGGTGACCATAGCTATGTAGTAATTGTATGTTATAAAAACAACATGACGATGGTTGAATATGAGTGCTCGAGGGATAAGTTGGTAACTTAGCATAGCGGTAAAAGTGGTCATCAAAATGACAGGTCTTATGAACGTGACTTCAGAAATCTAGACTTGGTATTTTATGAGTAGGTGCATTACATGTAAGAAGACATGTCAATGTTATGAATATGTCTTAATAAAGAGTGTTTAATCACTAAAACGATGCCATGATTTGTGGTTTTAACATGTATAAGGTTGTAAGGGTTTATAGATAACATAAATGCTTGGAAAATAGCCTAAGTGTTGACTACACGGGTCGAGACACGGTCGTCTGTCTCAACCGTGTGAGGGACACGGCCTGGAGATACGGGCATGTGGCCTGGCCGTGTGGTTCGATTTGCATGCTGACATTATAAACAGAGAGTTACACGGCCTGAGGATACGGGCGTGTCCCTATGTCCACACGGGCGTGTGCCCTGTTTCATGGGAAAATTTTTTAAGTTTTCCTGAAATTTCTCAAAGTTCTCAGTTTAGTCCCAAATCAATCCCAATGTATGTTTTGGGCTTCGTAGACCAAAATAAGTGACGACATGCATGTGTTTGAAAAGTTTTGAAGTAAAAGAAATTTTATGGCCTAGTTTTTGCATGTAATGTGTATGTTTAAGTCCGATAATGCCTCGTACCTTGTCCCGGCGTCGAACACGAGTAAGGGGTGTTATAGTACATTACCTCCCCACCGCTTTTGAAGTCAAATCGAGTTGAAGAAACCCTTTATTTGTATCTAGCTACCTTAGAGGAGACAATTCAGTAGTACTGATCAGAGCAGAGGATGTTCACCAATTTCCAGTGTACTACATCAGCAAGGTACTCCAGAATAGCGAACTGAGGTATTCAAAAATAGAAAAATGTATCTTTGCTTTTATTGTTACAGCTCGCAAGCTACGTTCATACTTCTAGGCTCATCCAGTTGTCGTAATGACTAATCAATCTATGAAGGAAGTATTGTCCAAAGCTGATACCACAGGAAGGGTAACAAAATGGAACATTGATTTGGATGAATTTTGAGTGGAGTTTGCCCCGAGAACAACAGTAAAAGGGAAAGTATTGTAACACACCGTACCCGTATCCGACACCGAGATAGGGTTCGAGGCATTATCGAACTTGAACATTCACAAACATGCAAAACTGGGCCACTAAATTTTGCCCAAAATTTAAAACTTTTCAAACATATGTATATCATCCCTTATACAGGCCTTCGAAGCCTATAACATACATCGGGGTGGTTCGGGACTAAACCGAGAAATTTTGAAAATCTTTGGGCAACTTAACAATTTTCTAGCTTTGGAGAGTCACACGCTCGTGTGGCTTGGGACACGCCCGTTTCCTCAGCCTGTGTGACTCTTTGTTTATAACGTCAGCAAAATAATTTATACTACACAGCCAGGCCACACGCCCGTGTACTAGGCCGTGTCCTCCACACGGTTGAGATACATGGCCGTGTCTCTGCCCATGTAGCTAACACTTAGGCTATTTTCCAAGCCTTATGTTGACCTTATTTCTCCCCCATACTTATACACATCACAAACACAAATTATAACATCAAATTAATGTTTAATCAACCTTTGGTGAAATTCAATTAAATAATTTGCATGTTGTCATACATGTGTTTATTACCCAATACTTAATCTGTACACATTCTACAAATGTCCATGTTCAATAATTATCTCTTACTACCATACCACACATTCACTCCATGGACACAACCATCTCAAATGGTCCTGGGGCATTCATCATGTACATGTGCCATATACTTCTCATACATAGTGAACAAGCATAATCACATAACCACATCACAAGACATTAACACATACCATGGATAAATAGGCTTACAAGCCAAAATCATTATAAGCCACATCTCATGGCTATATACAATAAATCAATATAAGCTAACATCTTGGCCAAAACATAAAAACACATGTCAATAATTAAGTCCCTATACATGCCACTCACTTGAAGAAATTAAGTTTCAACAATACTCCAAAGATGGTAGCTTGATAGTGTGAGGTTGCCTCCGATGATCTCCAACCCTGAGCTGACCTGAGAACACTAGAAGAAATGGAAGGGGGAGTAAGCTTTACGCTTAGTAAGTCCATACGAAAATAATAAGTATTATAACAACATGTTTCCTTAGGTAGAACAACTATAATTACACTTTTACTCATGTTCTGGTCAAGCTGTCTACTCGAGTCATAGTCGATAAATTATTTATAACTCGAGCTACAGACTCTAAATTAAGATCTATTAATTTTTCCTAAAAATATACTCATATATATTTTTACCATAAAATTTCCAGAATTTTTGGTGCAGCCAATAAGTACAGTTTATTCTTTAAACTCTCCCCTATTTCACTGTCCGACAGCTTCGACCTCTATCTACTAAAAATCACATATCTCATAGTAAGAGACTCGGATAATGTTACCATTTCTTTATCTTAAAAATAGACCCATTAAGGATTTCATCTATATGAATTTTAACACATAATTATTTTTGAAAAATTTCTAGTGATTTTCCAAAGTTAAGATAGGGGAGTCTAGAGTCACTTCGAATCTCTCTCACAAGAATTCAAATATCTCATAATAAAAAATTCTTTTACTTACACTATTTTCTTTATGTAAAACTAGACTCATTAATATTTAATTTCATATATTATTAAGCCTCTAATTTCTACTTCCACCATTTATGGTGATTTTTCAAATTCGGGCAACTACTGTTATTCAACACTGTTTCGGTGCAAAATCACAATAGCTATCATAAATTCATTGTCACTTTGATCATGGACTCATTATTTCATAAATCCCATATTCAATTACAAAATGTAAGTTAACATGATATTGCAATACAATTCATAATCATAAGCATAAGGATGGCTCATCTTCAAAATCCTTTCACTTGTTCATTGTAACACCCCTTACTCGTGCCCGAGATCGGAACCGGATACAAGGTGTTACCAGACATGAACTTGAACATTTTCAGGAAATAAGGGTTATAAAATTTCATTCCAATATAAAATAGATCAAATTGCATCATAGTGTCCCTATTATGGGCCTACGAGGCCCTAAACATACATTGAGAATGATCCGGGACTAAACCGAGAACTTACGAAAGTTCATAAAAATTTTCCTAGGTAAAGCCTCACACACCCGTGTGGAGGCAACGCACACGCCCTGGTGCTTTGGGACACACTCGTGTGCTTTGGGACACGCTCGTGTGCTTTGGGACACGCCCGTGTCCTCTACCCGTGTTGAATTTATGAAAATTATTTTTCATTTCGAACCTACAGGGGTTTTCACACGGCCGAGCACACGCCCATGTCTCTGGCCAGTGTCTTACAAACGGTCTTGACACGACCGTGTCCAAAAACTCGAGCATTCTATTTATGAAGTCAGCATGCATTTAGGGGCACACGGCCAAGACACGCCTGTGTGTCTAGCCCGTGCTCGTCACTGACCTAAAGTTTTAGGTGCAGGGGACGCACGACCATACTACACGCCCATAGGGGAGATCCGTATGTCACACAGGGCCTAGGCACGCGCTCATGTGTCTACCTGTATGGACCTTGTAAGGCTATTTTCCAAGCCATTGGTCACCCTCTATCAACCAATTACACTTATAGGTTACCTTAGTACATAATAAGGCCGGATTATACCCTTACATATAATCTTGTAAACCTCATTGCATATAAACCTCATATCTTCGATTTTATACATGCTAGGTTAATTCCCTTTTTGTATTAAGGGTTTCCATGTCTCATTGACAAATTTAATATTCGCTCATTATTGTAACTCATTGCCAATTATGGTCAAGCCATCCCATGCAAACATAAGCATGCATAAATTTATATGTCATAGCCCACTTCAAAATAAGCTAATTCCCATGGCCAAATACAAGAAGATAGAGAAATCTTTAAATGCCTTCATTTTGGAAAATCAAATGACACATATATCAAAATACACCACAAGCCCTATACATGCCATTGAACAAAAGGAAAGTGCCTATATACCAAAGATGGACTAGTTGATAGTGTGTTGACTCTCCAACCGTCTTTCAATCTTTACGAGTCCTCGAGCTCTGTAAGATAGGGAAAAGAGAGGGGTAAGCATTTATATGCTTAGTAATCCCAAATAACTGGAAAGTAAACTTACCGAGTAATTAGCATACAACCTTATTAGGCAATAAAACCAACAAGCATGGAATGGTTTCCCTAACACATGCACTCAATCAACAGGTTAGTCACATAACAAGACACCATGTAATTTATCTTAGATGAGCTCATCATTCATCATTTTATTCATACACATCATATTAATCCCGTTGAGTTTCTAGGAAATCTTGATGGATTATCCATTTACCGTCAAATCATAAGAGCGATCATCTCATGTATGCAACCCCACGAACCTCGCATCTTACGATGGGATTACCAGTCCAGGCTAAATCCCCCACAATATAAACTCATGGAGTGATGTCAGGATTACCAGTCTAGGCTAAATCCCTTGTAACGAAAAGCACTCTCAATGAGCTTGGATCTGAATTACCAGTCCAGGCTAAACTCATACCCTAATCGAATTACCCGTCCGGGATAAATCCACAATACACACATATTCTTCGAGAGGCTCGATCACTCAAGGAACACCCGTCCAACCTAGATCCTTTCTATATTTGAGATCAACGGATTTCCCGTCCGGGCTAAATCCATTCTGCAACACATGTAGGATCTCAAGTCTCATGTAAATCATGGTTTATCCATCGAATCCCCTTTCTAACCTCAACCGAGACATTTACCAATAAATTATTATCAAAGATACATTCCATGCATTTTTATGCCATCAATAATGCAATCATTATGTATTTATAAATCATACAATTATGCATGTTATGCGTTTAGTATAAGTTATCTGAGCTTACCTGGTACTTGTTTCGACGTTGTGTTTTGGTTATTCTGAAACCTCTCGTTTTCCTCGGTCGACCTTCGAAATTTGTTCCTCGGGGTCTATAACAATAAAATTAAACCATTAACACCTCACATTGTATTATATGAGCTTAAATTTCACCCTCAGTCCAAATGACCATTTTTCCCTAACCTTTCACATTTTTACGATTTAGTCCCTAAGCTCGTATAATGAAACACATGCAATTTCTATCTTACCCAAGCCTAGCCGAACACTTTTCCCGCTTATGACAGTTCACATTTTCCATTATTTTCACATTTCTACCACATATTTAACAACTTTTGTAAAAAGGTCCCTTTAAGGGTTTTTCATGAAAATCACCTAGGAAAAGATGTTTAACACACCTTCAACTTTCATATTCCTCCATAAAACATCAAAATACAAACAACTCATGCATGAGTAAATTTTTAAACATGAACCCTAGCATGAAATATGGGTAGAAATGGAGAGAGTAAGCTATCAGGATTTTAAAAATGCGAAGAACATTAAAAACGGGGCTTGGGAGCACTTACTATTAAGCTTGAAAATGTTAAAAACCCTAGCTATGAGGGACTTGATAATTTCGGCTGGTACAAGGGAGAATATGGCTGATTTTTGCCTTCTTTTTCCCATTATATTTCATTAAAATGCCAAATGACTAAAATTCCCTTAAGCCCCATTTTTTAAGATTTCACCCATACAAGCCCATTTTTGTCCAAAAACTTAGAAATTTGGCAAATTGTTCTCTAAGACCTTCTAATTTATAATCTAAAGCAATTTGATACAAATTGCTTCTAGAATCCAAGTTTTTCAATTTATTCAATTTAGTCCCTGATTTCCAATTAGACACCTTACTTAAAGAATTTCTTCATGAAATCTTGACACATGTATATTCTCATATTCTAGACCTCATAATAATCATAAAATAATTATTTTGATGTCAGATTTGTGGTCCCAAAACCACTATTCTGACCAGACCCTATTTCGGGATGTTACAGTACTCGTGTAGTATTCTCGAGCCAGAACTCGACTCTTTCAACATCATCATCGATTTTAGCTCTGATTTCCTTAGCCCCATACTTTCTAAGCTTATCTATAGGGGCTTTACCAATTCTTACCGGTGCCATACCTCATGGCAATTCCTCATCAGGTTGGTTAAGGGGTGGGGGAGGTCGTGGTATGTTAGGGCGATTCCTCAAATAATCCCCAAACCACTCAACCATCATGTCAAAGAATGCAGCTCTAGCCTCTTCCCAGCCTTTAGACATAAGCCTTCTACTACTAGAAATAGCTCGTAGTACGGAAGCTAGAGCACGGCTCTCGGCTCTCTCGGACTCATCTTGTGCTTGATTAGAAGACGTTTACTAAATTCAGAAACAATTTAAATAGTTAGGAGCTGTCACACTATCAATGTTCGAATAATGGCATGTATAGTGAAACTCAATACTCTCTACGGTAGTCCTAGAATCGACTAAATCGTAGCTCTGATACCACTAAATGTAATACCCTTACCTATGCTCGAGACCGGGACCGAATACGAGGCGTTACCAGACATGAACTTGAACATTTTCAGGAAATAAGGGTTATAAAATTTCATTCCAATATAAAATAGATCAAATTGCATCATAGTGTCCCTATTATAGTCTCAATGTGGGACTAAACCGAGAACTTACAAAAGTTCATAGAAAATTTCCTAGGTAAAGCCTCACACGCCCGTGTGGAGGCAATGCACGCGCCCGTGTGCTTTGGGACACGCACGTGTGCTTTGGGACATACCCGTGTCCCCTACCCGTGTTGAATTTATGAAAAATATTTTTCATTTCGAACCTACAGGGGTTTTCACACGGCTGAGCACACACCCGTGTCTCTGGCCCGTGTCCTACACACGGCCTTAACACGCCCGTGTGACCACCCGTGCCCAAAAACTCGAGCATTCTGTTTATGATGTCAGCATGCATTTAAGGGAGTACAGCCAAGACACACGCCCGTGTGTCTAGCCCGTGCTCGTCACTGACCTAAAGTTTTAGGTGCAGGGGACGCACGACCGTACCACACGCCCATATGGGCAATCTGTGTGTCACACACGACCTAGACACAAGCCCATGTGTCTACCTGTGTAGACCTTGTAAGGCTATTTTCCAAGCCTTTGGTCACCCTCTATCAACCAATTACACTTATAGGTTACCTTAATACATAATAAGGCAGGATTATACCCTTACATATAATCTTGATAAACCTCATTAAATGTAAACCTCATATCATCAGTTTTATACATGCTAGGTTAATTCCCTTTTTGTATTAAGGGTTTCCATGTCTCATTGACACATTTAAGATTGGCTCATTATTGTAACTCATTTCCAATTATGGTCAAGCCATCTCATGCAAACATAAGCATGCATAAATTTATAGGTCATAACCCACTTCAAAATAAGCCAATTCCCATGGCCAAATATAAGAAGATAGAGATATCTTTACATGCCTTCTTTTTGGAAAATCAAATGACACATATAACAAAATACACCACAAGCCCTATACATGCCATTGAACAAAAGGAAAGTGTTTATATACCAAAGCTGGACTAGTTGATAGTGTGCTGACTCTCCAACCGTCTTCCAATCTTTACAAGTCCTCGAGCTCTGTAAGACAGGGAAAAGAGAGGGGTAAGGATTTACATGCTTAGTAAGCCCGAATAACTGGAAAGTAAACTTATCGAGTAATTAGCATACAACCTTATTAGGCAATAAAACCAACAAGCATGGAATGGTTTCCCTAACACATGCACTCAATCAACAGGTTAGTCACATAACAAGGCACCATGTAATTTATCTTAGATGAGCTCATCATTCATCATTTCATTTATACATATCATATTAATCCCGTTGAGTTTCTAGGAAATCTCGATGGATTATCTATTTACCGTCAAATCATAAGAGCGATCATCTCATGTATGCACTCCCGCGAACCTCGCATCTTACGACAGGATTACCAGTCTAGGCTAAATCCCCAATAATATAAACTCATGGAGTGATGTCGGGATTACCAGTCCAGGCTAAATCCCTTGTAATGACAAGCACTCTCAATGAGCTCGGATTTGAATTACCAGTCCAGGCTAAATTCAGACCCTAATCAGATTACCTGTCCAGGTTAAATCCACAATGCACACATATTCTTCGGAAGGCTCGATCACTCAAGGAACACCCGTCCAGGCTAAATCCTTTTTATATTTGAGATCAACAGAATAATCGTCTGGGCTAAATCCTTTCTGCAACACATGCAGTATCTCAAGTCACATGTAAATCATGGTTTATCCACCGAACTTCCTTTTTAACCTCAACCGGGACATTCATCAACATGTCATTATTAAAGAAACATTTCATGGATTTTCTTGCCATTATCAAATGCAATTATCATACATTCATAAACCATGCAATTAGGCATATTATGAGTTTACCTTAAGTTATCCGAACTTACCTGGTACTCGTCTCGGTATCGTGTTTCGGTTATTTCGAAACCTTTCGTTTTCTTCGATCGACCTTTGAAATTTGTTCCTTGGGGTCTATAACAATAAAAATAAATCATTAACACCTCACATTGTAATTTTTAAGTCTAAATTTAACCCCCGATCCATATGATCGTTTTGCCCCTAACCTTTCACATTTTTACGATTTAGTCCCTCGGCTTGTATAATGAAATGCACGCAATTTCTATCTTACCCAAGCCTAGCCGAATGTTTTTCCCTCATATTGCAGCCCACATTTTTCTATTATTTCTCATTGCTACCACACATTTTACACCTTTTGCAAAAAGGTCCTTTTAGGGGTTTTTCATGAAAATCACCTAGGAAAAGATGTTTAACACACATCCAACTTTCATATTCCTCCATAAACCATCAAAATACAAGTAAATCATGCATGGTAAATTTCTAAACATGAACCCTAGCATGAAATATGGGTAGAAATAGAGAGAGTAAGCTATCGAGATTTAAAAAATACGAAGAACATTAAAAACGTGGCTTGAGAACACTTACTATTGAGCTTGAAAATGTTGAAAACCCTAGCTATCGTGACTTGAGAATTTCGACTGGATAAGGAAGGAGAATGTCTATTTTTTCCTTCTTTTTCCCATTTTATTTCAATAAATTGCTAAATGACCAAAATGCCTTTAAGTCCTTTCTTTGAAATTTCATCCATACAAGCCCATTTTTGTCCAAAAACTTAGAAATTAGGAAAATTGCTCTTTAAGACCTTCTAATTAATATTCTAAAGCAATTTCATGCAAATTTCTTCTAGAATCCAAGTTTTACAATTTATTCAATTTGGTCATTATTTTCCAATTGGACACCTTACTCAAAGAATTTCTTCATGAAAATTTAACACATGCATATTCTCATATTTTAGACCTCATAATAATCATAAAATAAATATTTCAACATCGAATTTGTGGTCCCGAAACTACTGTTCTGACTAGGCCCTATTTCGGGATGTTATATTCATCATGTATACACATACATATGCATGAATTCACTTACTCATCATTTATCACATTTCAATAAGGTATCACTTATGAGCATTATGTACGTACCTATACATACCCATAGCATAACATTTAACTTTATCTTTGTCACCACGCCCATCTCAAGACATTCATCCCATTATTCATTATAATACCCATTGAATTTCTCAAAAATCTCGATGGATAATCCATTTATCGTCAAGTCATACAAGTGATCATCTCAAGTACGTACTCCCACGAACCTCACATCTTACAACGGGATTAACAATCCAAGCTAAATCCCTCGTAATATAAACTCATGAAGGGATGTCAGGATTACCAGTCCCGGCTAAATCCCTTATAACGACAAGCACTCTCAATGAGCTCGGATCTGAATTACCAGTCCAGGCTAAATTCAGACCCTAATTGGATAATCCGTCTAGGCTAAATCCTTAATGTACACATATTCTTCGGGAGGCTCGATCACTCAAGGAACACCCGTCCGAGCTAGATCCTTTCTATATTTGAGATCAACGGATTACCCGTCCGGGCTAAATCCTTTTTTGCAACACATGCAAGATCTCAAGTCATGTAAGCCATGGTTTATCCATCGGATTTCCCTTTTTATTCAACCAAGATTTTTCCCCATTCATCAAGTATCTCATTATGCATAGCTGATCATGCAATGTACATCCAATTCAACACATTTCCATGTTTATTTAGACATTAGTCCATGAAATAAACATGGCATTGCATATAATTATATTTAGGCATTTGCTACAATATATAATCTTCATATCAACTAAATAAATATCCATCACACAATGTTAACACATCAGTTTAAGTTCAAATATGAACAATAATATCATTGCATTATCATTGACATATGAACTTACCTCGGGTTCGAGTACGACTATTTATTTCGAGTTTGTGCTTAACCTTGTTCAACCTTGTTCTAAGCCCGAATCTTGTTTTCTTGATCTAAAATTTCAAATATAACTTATTAATTACTCACATTATTCATATGGGTCCAAAAATCATATTTTTACAAATTTGCATTTTGACCTCTAAACTTTCACATATTTGTACTTTTGCCCCAAGGCTCATAAAATGATTTTTATTCAATTTTGTTGCATTTCAAGCCTAGTCGAATCATTTTAATAACTATGGAAGCCCTAAATTTCCACTAAATCACCCTTTTATGACTAATTTTATAACTTTTATGAGTCCTTTTAAGCATTTTCACCGAAAATCACTTAGCAAAAGTCGTTTATTACACACCGAGCCTTCATATTCTACCATCAAAAATCAAACATGCATATCATTCATGGTTAAATTTCTAAACACAAACCCTAGCTCAAAATAATGGTAGAAATGAGTAGAGCATGTTATCGGGATTTCAAAAATGTAAAGAACATTAAAAACGGGGCTTGAATGCACTTACTATTAAGCTTGAAAACTTGAAAATCCTAACCATGTCTTCTCCCATGCAATATTTGTCCATAGTTAGAATTTGGACAAGAAATTTGGCTTTTATTTAGTCTTTTAGTCCATTTAATGACCAAATGACCAAAATGCCCTTTTAGCCTTTCTTTGAAATTTTATCCATCCAAGCCCATTTTTGTCCAAAATTTTAAACTTGGACAAATTTCTATTTAAGACCCTCTAATTAAAAATTCAATTCAATTTCATACTAAAAACTTCTAGAACTCATATTTTGCAATTTATTCAATTTAGTCCCTAAAGTCAAATTGGACAGTTTTCACATAAAATTTCTTCATGAAATTTTCACACAAGCATGTAAACATATCATAGACCTTATAATAATCATAAAATAATTATTTCTACTTCAAATTTGTGGTCTCAAAACCACTATTCTGACTAGACCCTAATTTTGGATGTTACATTTCTCCCCGTTAGGGTTTTTCGTCCCTGAAAATCTTACCAGGAAAGTGGTTTTGGCTTTCGTTTAGATTCTTCAATCCTATAATCGATGTCAAAGAACATTCACTCAAGCTGAGCTTTTACTACTTATCTCTTTAAATTCCACATACAAAAATCATGAGTGGTATTCACTTTATAACACTTTCACTGAAACTTAATCTCTATAAGAAAACTCATGTACTCAAAAGTCCGATCCATACCATTATGTTACATATACATTCACACCCGAATTCTTTCAAATTTAAATAGTGAAACTAGCCAGTTCATCTCAGTCTCATACTCTTTATAATTCCACACAGTCCGATTATTTGCCAAATCAACTCTCAGTTATTTCAAAGCCTCCTCTAGCTTTCCCAAGAAATCATGATATGAAACCCGGATCTCAATCCGATTAATGGATATTAAAATTCCAAGATATCCAACAATCATAAAGACACAGAATTCTATGAATCTAGTAAGCAGACATTCGGGCATGCCCGCAAAATTTTACAGATCTCATGAAATTTAACAACACTACATATTAATTTCCTCTTTCAAGGACAAGAATAATCCAAACAAGAAAATCCGTATTAACCTGTTCTCTCTCCATTCTAATGTCCAAACTGCAAAAATAATTTTGATGATCCTTGCTATACATCCTCAAACTTTAAACATTTCAAGAATTTATACACAAAGATCAACAATGATCATTTCATCATCTTTTATACTTAGATCTTTCTATTGTATCCAAATCTTCTAAGAAACATACACTTCTCAATCAGACTATTCGTCTCTTTTACCCGTGAAAAAATAAAATCTTATTCTCAAGCATGAACATCTCATTAAATTCTAAACATATATTCCACATAGATTGAACAGTCAAGTCAACCTTATTCATCCGTATTTGATATCTCAAGAAATTCTCTCTTCTAGTCAACAGAACGATTCAACATGCATCATTCCAAATTCACTCATCATGCCAATCGAAGACCATAACAAATGCATTAGCATAAGCAATACTGATATCTCAATTGAATACATTAGCTCTGATTAACTCACTCGAGAAAAGAAATCCACCATACAAATTGGGACTTAAAGTTTCACCACATTATCAGGATCAATTCACCACATTATCTTTATATATATCAATCACAAGCTGGAGGTCATGCTCTAAATGCAAGCCATGATCGACAAGTTACAAGATAAAAATATCCAGAAAATCCAAGATAGAGAAATTTGAGACGGAGAAGCCCAGAATAAAGAAATCCAAGATAAGGAAATCCAATTTACAACACTGCATCCGAAGACCGATAACCTGACTCATAAAAATATGAAATACCCTAATGGTTTTTTTTCAAACAAAAGAAATCCAGAATAACATCATTCCAAACCACTGACAACAAATACGACTAAAACTATATGCTTGTCATATATATATAAAATCAGTCAGAGCAATGATCGGTAGAAACAGAATCATGGCACCATACACAATTTCTCATCGATTCCCAACAGGTAGAATATAACAAAATACCAGAGAAAAATAGAACCATGCAGATCATAAGCCAATCAGACTAACAATGTATTCGTCTAACATTAAGATCAAGGAACATTTTCATAATATAAGAATTCATCAGAGATTAGGTAGTCCCAAAAACATTTCCTAGGTCAAATAATCTCATATAATATTTCAATAGAGACAATCACAAACTATTCACTGTAATTACCATACTTGGACATTTCGCATTTCGTACATTATTCCTTTAACTATTTCTGCGGTCCCAAATTCCATAATATTCCTTTCATTAAGAGAACCAGTTCATGACGGAATTTCAATCAATACATTTCTCGACATCATACCAGGATAGATCGTTTTACCAAAATTAACATTTTTCACTAACTGTGATGTTGCGAAAATTAAATAATCTTTCGGTCAATCCGATATCTTTCTAGCTCATGTCTTTACTTATCAACCCATTCTCAATCTCTAACCATGTTTATAACCATTCTATCATTAAACTCTTTGGTTTCTCACCTGGAAACTCATTCAACACAAATCTCAGGAATGTCTATTATAAAACACTACTTTGGTAAGGGGGAGGGGGTCATAGGGCCTCTGACTCGACTCTCATATACATATACATGTAACGGAATTTTCATCATCATAATCATGTCATTCATTTCAGGTAAACTAACTCTAATATTGATTTTACACCCACTTTCCAGTTATCTCATTTTAACAAGTATACTTGTACATGCATTCCATGTTTTCTGGATAACTTTACTTATCTATTCATTTAATCATACAAGTCATGCACATGATATCATACATGGGACAAAAAACACAGATAAATTTATCACAATCTACACTTTTACCTCATACACCATCATTTAGACATATTGTTACAATCATATAAATCAGTCCAATCAATTTAACACATTTACTTAAGCATACGAGCTTATCAACCATAATCTTTCATATAAGCGTACGTGAATATTCATTCCATCCATATCTTCGGTAAGTTATCTAAACACATGCATTTACTCAAGCAAATCGACCATTTACATCATAGAATTATATATTAATCATAGATAAGCTCATTCCACCATGTACACATTCCATGAATCCTCATTCGTACCTTTCCAAGGTTCAGTTCGTCATGACTGTACTTTACTCGAATATTTTAGCATCACATTCAATATGGTCGGTGTAGCTCGGTTGGAGAGCACTTTTGTTTAAACAAAATGGCTTTTATGCGCGTCGGGAGACATCACACTATCACAGATCGATGGCATGTATAGCTGAACTCTCATACATATTCTAGGTTAGTCCAAGAACCGACTAAACCATAACTCTGATACCACTAAATGTAACACCCCTTACCCATATCCGACACCGGGACAGGGTTCGAGGCATTATCAGACTTGAACATTCACAAACATGCAAATCCAACCCACAAAATTTCGTCCAAAATTTAAAACTTTTCAAACATATGTATATCATCCTTTATACATGCCTTCGAAGCCTATAACATACATCGGGGTGGTTTGGGACTAAACCGAGAACTTTCAAAAATCTTTGGGCAACTTAACAATTTTCTAGCTTTGGAGAGTCTCACGCCCATGTGGCTTGGGACACGCCCATGTCCTTAGCCCGTGTGACTCTCTGTTTATGATGTCAGCAAAATAATTTATACCACACGGCCTGGCCACACGCCCGTGTACTAGGCCGTGTCCTCCACACGGTTGAGATACATGGCCGTGTCTCTACCCGTGTAGCTAACACTTAGGCTATTTTCCAAGCCTTATGTTGACCCTATTTCTCCCCCATACTTATACACATCATAGACACAAATTATAACATCAATTTAATGTTTAATCAACCTTTGGTGAAATTCAATTAAATAATTTGCATGTTGTCATACATGTGTTTATTACCTAATACTTAATCTTTACACATTCTGTAAATGTCCATATTCAATCATTATCATCTTACTACCATACCACACATTCACTCCATGGCCACGACCATCTCGAAGGGTCCTGGGGCATTCATCATGTACATGTGCCATATACTTCTCATACATAGTGAACAAGCATAATCACATAACCACATCACAAGACATTAACACATACTATGGATAAATAGGCTTTCAAGCCAAAATCATCATAAGACACATGTCATGGCTATATACAATGAATCAATATAAGCCAACATCTTGGCAAAAACATAAAAACACATGTCAATAATTAAGTCCCTATACATGCCACTCACTTGAAGAAATTAAGTTTCAACAATACTCCAAAGATGGTAGCTTGATAGTGTGAGGTTGCCTCCGACAATCTCCAACCCCGAGCCAACCTGAGGACACTAGAAGAAATGGAAGGGGGAGTAAGCTTTACGCTTAATAAGTCCATATAAAAATAATAAGCATTATAACAACATGTTTTCTTAGGTAGAACAACTATAATTACACTTTTACTCATGTTCTGGTCAAGCTATCTACTCGAGTCATAGTCGATAAATCATTTATAACTCGAGCTACAGGACTCTAAATTAAGATCTATTAATTTTACCTGAAACTAGACTCATATATATTTTTACCATAAAATTTCCAAAATTTTTAGTCTAGCCAATAAGTACAGTTTATTCTTTAAACCCTCCCCTATTTCACTATCCGACAGCTTTGACCTCTATCTACTAAAAATCACATATCTCATAGTACAAGACTCAGATAATGTTACCGTTTCTTTCTCTTAAGATAGACCTATTAAGGATTTTAGTCATATGAATTTTAACTCATATTAATTTTTGAAAAATTTCTAGTGATTTTCCAAAGTTAAGATAGGGGAGTCTAGAGTCACTTCGACTCTGTCTCACAAGAATTCAAATATCTCATAATAAAAAATTACTTTTCTTATACCATTTCCTTTTTGTGAAACTAGACTCATTAAGATTTAATTTAATATATTATTCAGCCTCTAATTCGACTTCCACCATTTATGGTGATTTTTCAAAGTCCGGCTACTAATGCTATTTAGCACTGTTTCGGTGCAAAATCACAATAGCTATCATAAATTCATTGTCGCTTTGATCATGGACTCATTATTTCATAAATCCCATATTCAATTACACAATGTAAGTTAACATGATATTGCAACACAATTCATAATCATAAGCATAAGGATGGTTAATCTTTCAAATCCTTTCACTTGTTCATCATGTATACACATACATATGCATGAATTCACTTACTCATCATTTATCACATTTCAATAAGGTATCACTTATGAGTATAATGTACGTACCTATACATACCCATAGCATAACATTTAACTTTACCTTTGTCACCACGCCCATCTCGGGACTTTCATCGCATTATTCATTATAATACCTGTTGAATTTCTCAAAAATATCGATGGATAATCCATTTACCGTCAAGTCATACAAGTGATTATCTCAAGTACGCACTCTAGCGAACCCCACATCTTACAGCGGGATTAACAGTCCAGGCTAAATCCCCGTAATATAAACTCATGGAGTGATGTTGGGATTACCAGTCCAGGTTAAATCCCTTGTAACGACAAGCACTCTCAATAAGCTCAGATCTAAATTACCAGTCCAAGCTAAATTTAGACCCTAATCGGATTACCCGTCCAGGCTAAATCCTTAATGCACACATATTTTTCCGGAGGCTCGATCATTCAAGAAACACCCGTCCGGGCTAGATCCTTTCTATATTTGAGATCAACGGATTACCCGTCCGGGGTAAATCCTTTTCTGCAACACATGCATGATCTCAAGTCATGTAAGCCATGGTTTATCCATCGAATTTCCCTTTTTATTCAACCGGGATTTTTCTCCATTCATCAAGTATCTCATCATGCATAGCTGATCATGCAATGTACATCCAATTCAATACATTTCCATGTTTATTTAGACATTAGTCCATGAAATAAACATGGCATTGCATATAATTATATTTAGGCATTTGCTACAATATATAATCTTCATATCAACTAAATAAATATCCATCACACAATGTTAAGACATTAATTTAAGTTCAAATATGAACAATAATATCATTGCATTATCATTGACATATGAACTTACCTCAGGTTCGAGTACGACTATTTATTTCGAGTTTGTGCTTAACCTTGTTCAACCTCGTTATAAGCCCAAATCTTGTTTTCTTGATCTCAAATTTCAAATATAACTTATTAATTACTCAAATTATTCATATGGGTCCAAAAATCATATTTTTACAAATTTTTATTTTGACCCCTAAACTTTCACATATTTGTACTTTACCCCAAGGCTCATAAAATGATTTTTATTCAATTTCGTTGCATTTCAAGCCTAGTCGAATCATTTTCATAACTATGGCAGCCCTAAATTTCTATTAAATCACCCTTTTATGACTAATTTTATAACTTTTATGATTTAGTCCTTTTAAGCATTTTCACCGAAAATCACTTAGCAAAAGTTGTTTATTACACACCAAGCCTTCATATTCTACCATTAAGAATCAAAATACATGCATATAATTCATGGGTAAATTTTTAAACACAAACCCTAGCTCAAAATAATGGTAGAAATGAGTAGAGCATGTTACCGGGGTTTCAAAAATGTAAAGAACATTAAAAATGGGGCTTGAATGCACTTACTATTAAGCTTGGAAGCTTGAAAATCCTAACCATGTCTTCTCCCATGTAATATTCAGCCATAGGTAGAAGATGGACATGAAATTTGGCTTTTATTTTTTCTTTTAGTCCATTTAATAACCAAATGACCAAAATGCCCTTTTAGCCTTTCTTTGAAATTTTATCCATCCAAGCCCATTTTTGTCCAAAATTTTAAAAATTGGAAAAATTTATATTTAAGACCCTCTAATTAAAAATTCAATTCAATTTCATACTAAAGACTTCTAGAACTCATATTTTGTAATTTATTTAATTTAGTCTCTAAAGTCAAATTGGAAACTTTTCACATAAATGAAATTTTCACACAAGCATGTAAACATATCATAGACCTTATAATAATCATAAAATAATTATTTCTACTTTGAATTTATGGTCTCGAAACCACTATTTCGACTAGGCCCTAATTTAGTATATTACAAGTATTAACTGACTTCATGGTTGAATGTTCTTTTGAAACGCCTGTTGGCATAGTAGGTAATACAACTTATAACTTGAAATACTAGATAATGAATATTTTATGAAGTTAAATGTGTAAGTTATTTACAATTTTATGTGAACATTGGTGAACACCAGTAATTCAATTTTTTATTTCTATAATGATACATGATGAGTTTGTACTTTATTCTAAGATCTCTTTTCCACTTGTTGTACACAAACTAGTAGTTAACCCACCTCAAGAGGGTGTACATACAACTAATAGTTTGAAAAACTGGTTAGTTTATGTTGATGGCTTCGCAACCAAAACAGGGATCGGGAGAAGGATTACTCTTGATCAATCCTAGTGGCAATGAATGGTAGTATGGATTATCTTTTTGGTTTCAAACATCCAACAATATTGCAGATTATAAAGCTTTGGTATCGGGACTATAGCTAGCATGCCAACTAGGAATAAAGGATCTAGTCATCCATACAGATTCACATTTGGTGGCAAAACAAATGAATGGTGAGTACGAGGTAAAGATGCAGTGTTGAAGAAATATCATTCAGTTGTAGATCAATTGCTTGCTTGATTTGATAAAGTCCATATAAAATAGCTTTCAAGGAGTGACAACATGCATGTAGATGTTTTATCCATACTAGCATTCTTTGTTGTCATTGAGCAAAGAGGAAAAATCTTGCTTGAGTATAGAGATACCCCAAGTTATGATGTGCCACAAGTTTTATGCATAGACCAGGAGGAGACATGGATGACTTTCATAATTCATACACTCCAGGGTATATATGAAAATCTAGACAATAAAGAGATCACAAAGCTATAACACAAGGCTGCGAGGTATGTCATTATCGCAAACTATAAATGTCTAAAAAATTCTGAATGGATGAGTTAGATGTTTGAACATTATACTATGTAGTTAGTTATTGAATCATTCAATTACATGGAAAATTAAAACAATTTATTGTCCTACAATTTTTAGGTATACCCTTTTAGAGGGTGAACTAAATAGAAAGGGGTTTTCGCATCCGCTGCTGCGATGTCTATCACCATCTGAGGCTGAGTTCGTGATGAAAGAAATTCATGAAGGCATCTGTGGTGATCATTTGGGAGGAAGGCTACTTGCTTAGAAAATTTTTATATAAGGGTATTACTGATCTACAATTCAAAAGGATGCGCATCAGTTAGTTTGCACATGTTGCAACAGTTCGGTTTAGACTCTAGTCGAAATAGTGGTTTCGAGATCACAGATCCGAGTCAAAAAAATATTTTAATATTATTTTCTGTGCTTATAATATGTGAATTGAAATGTGTGAATATTTTGTATGAAAATTTAATCGTTTGTGTTCTCAATTTGATAAAAGGACCTAAATGCGTAAAATGTAAAAGTTGCCTCCTATTTGAATAATGGCTTAATTGATGTGTCTTCTTAGATGTGAGGATGTTATGATGCAAATAGACCATGGTTATAATTAAATGACATAGTTGGACATTAGATAGTGGAATTCTAATAAAAATAGCAAGGCTAAAATGGTAAAATGATTATAAATGATTATTAATTATAACAAAACATGAAAATTGTGCATTTTATCATCTTGTTTGCCGAAATTGAAGAAACAAAAGCTAGGGTTTATGTGTTTGAAGCATTCGGCCAACATCTAGCTTGATTAAAGGTCTGTTTTAACTCGATTTTTGATAATTTCTACGTTTTTGTAATCGTTGCTTTGTATACTATCAAGCCCATGTCTTAATTTCTGATTTTGATGATGATTTTGAGTTATGCCATTGTTGATTTTGTAAGCTTTGTGAAGTTAGTTGATGGAAAATGAAAGATATGTTTTGGGTTAGTATATTTTGCCTTTGAATTTTTGATGAATTTGAGTAAAATGGACTAAATTGTGAAAATGAGCTTTTAAGGGACTAAAATGTGAAATAAATGAAATATATGGGCTTGTATGAGCTATAGGAAAATTTTACCAAGCACATGTCTAAGAAAATTTTGTGTATTTTGTGATTTTTGTGATTAGGGACTAAATTGTCAAAATGTGAAAATATGAGGGTTAATTTGTAAAATGCCCTAAATTTGTGTTTGTGGATTGATTTGAATGATTTGGTAAATAAAATAGCTAAATTTGAATTTATATAGATCAAGAATTAAAGAAAATGGAAATAGATCAGGGAAAGTCGAAAGTCGTCGAGTAGTCGATTCCGTCTATCCGAATCCGTACGAGGTAAGTCTATATACAAATAAATGTATTTGAAATGGTCTATTTATGCTTATATGTTATTGAACAATGATGAATGGCTTTATGCTTTGAATATGAGACATCCGAGAAAGTATCGACAAAGTTCCAACGTCCGAAAAGCCCCGTATGAACCTTAGGAATAGTTAGGATACATATGTCATGACATAGGATCCGATATGTGTTATCGTGTAGGACTACGTCTGGGACGATGGCATCGACTTATGATTTATGTGTAAGACCACGTCTGGGATGTTAGCATCAAATTTGATTTCATGTAAGACCCTGTCTGAGACAGTAACATCGATATTTGATTACATGTAAGACTACGTCTGGGACGTTGGCATTGTACGAGCTTTTCGAGCTATCCGCATATCCTAATGATTCTAAACGGATCAACGGGCATTCTGAGAAATGAATTAATATATGAGATGTGTATCCAATTCAGGTACGTTTGAAATTTATACTTTATTTGAGAACAAAGGTAAGTATATGTACAAGTGATGATATGTGATATAAGTATGAGAAAGTAAGTTATTTGTGCAAATGAATTGAGTATATGGGAAATTTACATGAATTATGTGAGTTGTGATAATATTTGA
Source organism: Gossypium longicalyx (assembly GCA_025698465.1). NCBI lineage: Eukaryota > Viridiplantae > Streptophyta > Magnoliopsida > Malvales > Malvaceae > Gossypium > Gossypium longicalyx. Next base: position 93,140,604 of record CM046997.1, read on the forward strand.
CTATGGAGTATATGTATTTATATGATGTTTATATGCTTTAATTGATAAGTTTATTTGTATATGGCTTACTAAGTTTTTGAAAGCTTACTTTGTGTGTGTTTGCATTGTTTTATAGATATCATAGCTATAGGGAGCTCAAGGATCGTTGAAGATCATCAGCACACTATCGAACTATATTTTGGTACCTTTTGAAAATGTATATATTGAAGTATGGCATGTATAGGCTAGAGGTAGTTGAATATGTTTTGTGAAGTGTATATTTAGCCATGTGATATGGCTTAATTATGGTTGAACTTATGGTTTGATTCTGGTATATGATATGTGATGCAATAGTGGTATGTTTGATGTATTCATGAATGGCCAAAGAAATTGATTTAATTGGTAATTTTTTGAATTGTTCTTATTTGGAGAAAAGGTAAGATTATGACATGAGATTTAATGATGGATATTAAGGTTATAAATCATATGTTTTGGTATGTATTTGGCTTATGGAATGATATGATTTAGTATGTGTTTCAAGCACGAAATATGTTGATAATGAATTGGTATAATTGGTGTATATTTTGTTTGTGAAATGGTTGAGAATTTGGTATAAAATGATGTGGTTTTGATGCTTGTAGGGAGGACCCTTTATGGGTGGCAATTTGGCTTTGCAAATGACTTATTTTTGCCCACACGGATAGGGACACGGGCGTGTGTCAGCCATATTGCTCGAGGGCCATTTTAAAATGAGCCTGAGCAGACCACACAGTCACACACACGGGCATGTGCTAGGCCGTGTGGCGAAGTCAGTTTCGACCATGGGCTAGACACACGGGTGTGTGACTGGCCGTGTGATCCAAGTCAGTAGCCTCCCTAATTTTCACATGGCCTGGCACACGGGCGTGTCTTGTGGCTGTGTGGACAAGTCAGTATGTATGCCCTGTTTTGACACGGCCTAGACACACAAGCGTGTCTAAAGCCGTGTGAGGCACACAGCCTGTTCACACGGGCGTATGACTTGTATAACTTTGAAAAATGTTTAAGTTTTGAAAAATTTTGTATGAGCTTGGTTTAGTCCCGACCCCTTTCTAAATTTTATGATTATGTGTGAATGTTGTTTGGGAATTATTTGTGAAATGTTTCGATTTATCCGGTAACACCTTTAACCCTAGTCCGACGATGGTACGGGTTAGGGTGTTACATTTGGTTGGTATTAGAGCTACGATTTAGTCGATTCTAGGACTAACGTAGCGTATGCGAGTCTAGCTATACATGTCATATTTATGAATTGCGATAGTATGATGAATCTTGACAATGAAAATGTGTTTTTATATAGCAAATGGATCCCGAACGAGTCGTAGTTGACGATGTCGATCCCGCGCAAGGGACACACCATCCGATTCTAGATCGGCTACAAGTAGCCATGATAGAGAGGCTAGACAAGCCTTTTATCAAATGATGAATGATTGGTTCAGTCCATATGTAACAGCCTGGTTTAGACCCTAGTCGGAACAGTGGTTTCGAGACCACAAATTCGAGTTAGAAAAATATTTTAATATTATTTTCTGTGCTTAAAGTATGTGAATTGATATGTGTGAAATTTTCGTATGAAAATTTTATCGTTTGAGTGTCGATTTGTGAAAAAAGGCTTAATCGCGTAAAATGTAAAAATAACCTTCTATTTGTTAAAGTGCTATATTGCATGGCTTTTATTATGTGGGGCCTTATGTTGTAATTTGACCATTGAAAATATTTATGGACGGTAATGGGCTTATATTATAAGTTTTATCATTAAAATCATTAAGGTTAGTTTTGTAATTAGTTAAAAATGTTATTATAATAAATCATAACATAAAAAGAAAATAAAAAACACATGAAAATGCTCATATTTTGACCGAAACTTGAGAAAGAAAAAAAGGTTTAAAGCTTTCAAACATTCAGCCATGGTCCAAGCTTGATTCAAGGTTCGTTTTTGCTCGGTTTTTGATAATTTTTACGTTTTTGAGATCGTTGTTTTGAGTACTAGTAAACCCATGCTTGAATTTTTGAATTTGATGATGATTTTGTGTTTTTCCATTGTTGAAAGCTTGATGATTTTTGTGTTTGATGATGAAAAATAAATATGTGTTAATAGATTTTCATGTTGAATTAAGTGATTTTTAATAAAAATGTGTATTAAGGACTAAATTGAGAAATTTGTAAATGAGGGGTCAAAATATGTAATAAATGAAAGAAATGGGTTGTTAAAGACCTAAGGTAAATTTAGCCTAATATGGATTTGATGAGATTTTGTGTATTTTGTGTTATTTTGAAATAGGGACTAAATTGTGAAAATGTGAAATGTTAGGGGCTAAAATGCAAAATGCCCAAATTATGTGTTCTTGGATAAATTTTAATGAAGTGTTGAATAAGTAAGTTAATTTTGATATTAATTAGATTGGCAAAAGTAGAATTTGGATCTAGATCGAGGGAAAATCATAGTATCGGATTAGTCGACTTAATTTGTCGTTACTACGAACGAGGTAAGTTTGTATTTTAATAAATGTTACGTAATCATATTATAAATGCATACTATTTGTATGATTGAATTCAATGCCTAATGGTAATACAAATATATGTTATTATGATATTGAATTGTTCGAGAAATAGAATATATGAATACGAGAAAGTTCCCATAATGTGACGACGTCCGAAAAGCCCCAGACGAACCATAGGAATAGTTAGGATACATATGTCATGACATAGGATTCCAATATGTGTTATCGTGTAAGACCACGTCTGGGACATTGGCATCGATTTGTGATTTATGTGGAAGACCAAGTCTGGAACATTGGCATCGTATATGATTTTGTGGAAGACCAAGTCTGGGACAGTGGCATCGATACTTGATTACATGTAAGACCATATCTGGGACGTTAGCATTGTACAAGCTTATGAGTTATATAAGTATCCTTATTAATTCCGAACGGCTCAATGGGCATTCCGAGAAACAAATGATTAAGTGAAAGACATTCCGATTCAGGTACGTTGAAGTGTATACAATATTTGAAAACGAAAGGTAAGTTTATATGTAAAAATAATGTTATGTGATGTATATGCAAATGGAATGTGAATACGTGTCAATGAAACATGAATAAATGAATAAGATATGGTTTATAAAGTGGCATACGTGAAAATATTGTCAGATATTATATGTATGAAATGTGAAATTGAGTATAAATGATGATATAAGATTTATGTATATATATATGATTAGATGTGTTATTTCCATAATGTGCTCATTTGGCTATATGAAAGTGTGGATTGAATGATATAGGAGAATTGAGTTGAATAAGCTTGTGAAAGCTAAATTTATTGAAGTAAGCAAGTATAATATTGAATGATGATAATTCGATATGAGAACATGTTTTATAACTTGGAAAAGTTGTATGAGATAGCATATCATGCATATGACTTTGTAATGAAATTATTTATTATATTAAGTTTATTAAGATACGAGCTTACTAACCTTTAAAGCTTACTCAGTGTGCATTTTTCCTATGTTTATAAAGTTTCGAAGACTTGCTCAGGTTGGAAGTCGAAGGAGATCTCATCACACTATCCACTTATCGTTTCGGTAAATTAAAGTTATGAGTTTTAGTTATGTGGCATGTATAGGCTAGTTTTGATATAGTTGATTTGAAATTAGTATATGTATATAGCCATGCGAAAATGGCTTGTTCTTATGCGAATGTTGGTTTTTATATTCAGTAACATTATAAGCTTAATTTAAGAGGTATGATTCATAGTAAATATGTGGTAATGTTGGTTACATGAAATTAGTTTTGAGTAGTAATATGTAAGGTTTATAATTAGCTTATTATGGTAAACATAATTCATAGTATGTCTTGCATTTGTAGATTAATATAATTCGGTTTAAGTGAAGTAAATATGAATGATGGATGTGATTAGGTTGTGGTTTATTATTGACTTATTTTGGTTGTATAAATTATCTTGTGAATTGGTTTGGAAGTGGTAAATAATGAGCATGCTTTGTGGTCATAAGGTTATTTTATATTGTGTCGTGATATTAACTTAGCTAGTCAAATTGGCAGGAAATGAATTGGATATGTATAGGTAATATTGACAAGTTGCTTAGCACATAAGTTTTGTATATTGGTTCGGGAATTGAGCTAGAAAATGACTATTGGTAACATGGTAACTATGCACTTATATGTAGATGGCATCTTAAGCATATTTGTCCATTTGGTAAGGTTGGCTAATGGTTCATGTATGGATGCTTGTTTAACCATATGTTATGTTTTGTTTTGACTTAGTATTAAATGCACATATGACTATGTTGTTAAAATCTGTACTTGGTTATTTTGTGAAGTGGGTTATGCCAAATATGCTAAAGGACCATAAGTCATGTGATATGGTTTATTCTGTTTTATATGTACATGAATTGAAGTAATAAGTTTGATAATCAGCTTATGAAATATATGTAATGATATATGCCCGGTTATAAGTTAAGCATCAGATAGTTGTGATTAATTGGATATAATGTTTGAATATTACTTTGGGAAATATATGAATGCCTGCCTATTAATTGGTTTGAAATGATTCATAATGAGATGGATTAGATATGCATGAGTAGAGGAAGAAATGTGGCTTAAAACAATCCAAATCTTATACCACACAGTCTGGACACAAGGGCGTGTGTGACTGCCCATGTGACTAAGTCAATATGTATGCCCGTTTTGCCATGGCCTAGATGCACGAGTGTGTTTAATGCCGTGCAAGGCACACGGCCTGTTCACACGGGCGTGTGACCTTTGTGACTTTAAAAAATGTTAAGTTTTGGAAAAAATTTTATATATGTGTTCGGTTTAGTCCCGACCCTTTTCTAATGCATGCTTAAGGTCTCGATAACCTATATAAGGGATTCTATAATGATGTGTGATTATGTTAATATGATGATTATGAAATGTTTGTGAATTATTCCGATTTGTCTGGTAACGCCTTTAACTCTAGTCCAGCGACAAATACTGGTTAGGTGTGTTATATTTGATTGGTATCAGAGCTATAGTTTAGTTGATTCTAGGACTACCAGAGCGTATGTGAGTCTAGCTATACATGCCACATTTAACCTACGATAGTGTGATATCTCCCGACTATGGCAAAAATTATTTTGATGAGATAGATAAGTTTTCCAACCGAGCTAATTCTGATAGTACGGAATGTGTACTCAAATGTTTGAATGGAAATGTGTTGATTATGAGTTGAAACTCATAAAGGTATGGATCAAATTATATGACATGTTATTGATAAATGTAGTAATGATATGAGTATATGAGTTGTGATATGTGGCCTATGATTATTATATGAAATGCTTTGATTGTGAATTAGTGATTTGAGTTGGCATATGAACTATTAGATAAGTACAAAAGTGAGTAAAAGCAAAAGTTTATTAAATGATTTGAGAATGTGAAATTAGTAATGAACTGACTATTTGTGATAGTATGTGTTATGTGCATTTATGTGTAAGTTAAATTTGAGGCTTTATTACCCTCACGCTCTTATCAGTAAAATGTTAATATGAAATCTGTAAGATTTAGATTGAATAAGTTCACGAGTGTGGAGTTACAGAAGTCCGCGTTTGGAAGAATAATAATGTGGTCAGAAAAGTGAATGAATCAGCGAACGAAGATAGTATTAAAAGAGATATTAGATAGTCCCGATGACTATTTAGATTATGCAAAGACAGTGTTACAGAAGAAGTTAACCCTGAATAAATGATCTATTCAGGTTTGTTATTTAAAGAAAATATTAGCTAGAAGCTTTTCTGAATTAACTTCTGTTAGTGAAGGGATAATGTGAAAATTTCTGATGACAGAATTAAACAGTTGAATAATGATTGAATTGTATTGATGGCTGAGTGCAGTGGTTATAGTCTGCTAGTTACTATGACTTCTTCTGGACATTCTAGTACATTTATCCTCAAAAGTATATGTGACTATTTAATTTCAGAAGGAATTCTTATCGTATGAAAACATTAGTTAAACATGTTAATAGACAAAAGTATCGTTGGTCTGTTTGAGTTATGTTCAACACTGATATGTTTTTCTTTAGTATTTATTCCATTATGTGGATATATAAGTCGACGATAAAATCTATAAGATGCTAATAGTCTGTTTTTGTTGGCTATTGTTCTGTTGCAAATATCTGAAGATTATATTACTTCTGTTATTGTGGGTTCTAGTATTTATGAGTGATTTTGTTCTTTCTGGACATTTTCTGAGATATTATCGGAGTTGATATCATTCTATATGGGTTGTAATTTTCTGAAACTCTGTGTAGCTACAGATGTTGAAAATTTCACTATTCTAGTTTTCTTATGATTCTATGTGATTATCTATAAGAGATATTTATTTAACAGAAATGGCTATATCTATTATAATCATAATTTACATTACGAAAATGGGAGTACCGCAGATCATGTTATTATCGAGTTAAAAAGTTGTGCTTCTGCATTGGTTGTTGTTCAAATCATATTTGATTTTCTTCTGGGTTCAGATGCTTCATTAACAGCTGTGATATTATCTATTGTTACGGGTAAGACGTCAGTCTTATTATGACATTATGATTTCTATTTGATGATTGTGGCATATGTATAATGATATGTCTGGGTCATTCTTTCTAACGAGAAGAAAGAATTTCTTCGAAAGGACCGATTCAGTGGTTTAGTCTGATCTAAAATTATTTGATTGAAAAGTTAACTGAGTTGTAGAAATAAACTTTGAACGTACAGGTGTGAATTGAGGGATGGTCTGAAAGAAGAATTTGTATTCTTGAAGACTTGATACAGAATTATGTCTATCAGAACAATATTATCTGAGTAATGTTGTAGTAGATTAAATTTAGTTCGATTGTTGAAGTTTCTTTTGCACAAAGATATTGTTAACTAAAACATCAGCTCTGGTTCAGCCTAAGTTGAAGAAAAAGTTTATGATTTTCAGTCATGCGTCAATGAACAGTTAAAGCTGTATGAAATGTAACAGCTCGATTTTGGGCCTAGTCAGAACATTGGTTTCGGGACCACTAATTTGAATTTAGATAAATTATTTTATTATTAATTTTAACTTATAACATGTTTATATTAGTACATGAAAAATTTGGTGAAGTAATTTTAGTGATTGCATGCTTAATTGTGAAAAATGACTAAATTGTATGAAGTGCAAAAGTCCTATTTTGATATCTAAGGGTGTCAAATAGTTAGAGAACCTAAATTGGGGGTCTTTAAAGGGAAAATAGACCGTTAGATAAATGATAGCCGGCCATAGGGGATAAAAGGAAGAGAAATGGTCAAAATTAGGTGAGTTGGTGACCTATTTTGACTAGAATAAAAATAAAATAAGGAGAAAAAGATATCATCTTTTTTTCTCACCTTCTTCACCGAAAAAAATACCAGAAAAAATAGGGTTTTTGAAAGCTTGAAATTTTCAGCCACTTAGTTCCCTCACAAGTAAGTAATTTTGATGATTTTTCTTGGTGATTTTTACATTTTTGGGACCCTTGTAACATGAGCTTTCAAATGAGGGGACTATTTTGCAAAATGTTTGAAAGTATAAGGTTTTAGCATGAATGTGTTCATGTTTTTTCTGAAATTTTATGGAAGAATATGAGTTATGGTGGTGTAATAAACAACTTTTGTGAAGAGATTCCTCATGAAAACCCAAAAAGGGACCATTTTGCATAAGTTGTAAAATAGTTGATAAATGTGTGAAATAATAAAAATTTTGGGCTTCTCCTAGTATGAAAAGTATTCAGCTAGGCTTGATTAATGATAAAATGTGATAAAAATTGATTTTCGGACCTAGGGGTAAAATGGTCATTTTGTGAAAGTCTAGGGACAAAATGGTCGATTTGTGCAATTATGGATTTTTGAGTGTTTGGATTAATATGTTGATGAAATGAATGATTTTCTATCATTTTAGATCAAGAACTACCAAATTCGGGCTAGACCGGGGAAAAACGAAGTAAATGGACTAAGCCGAGCTAGACGTCTACATTTTGTAATCTGAGGTAAATAGTATGTAAATAATACAACTACATTTTTATTATGTGTGCTAAATTGATATAGCATGAAATGCTTGATTGTGGAAATGAGAATGCATGACGATAATTGAGATAGTAGAATTCCCGTTTGAACCATAGGAAATAAATTGGATATTCATGCCATGACGTATGGGTTATTGTGAGCTAGTGTAAGACATGTCTGGGACATGCATCGACCACATTATGAGAGCTAGTGTAAGACCATGTCTGGGACATGGCATCGGCCTCGAGATGTAAGCCAGTGTAAGACATGTTTGGGACATGCATCAGCTACGAGATGTGTCAGTGTAAGACCATGTCAGGGACATGGCATCGGCACAGATATGTGAGAGCTAGTGTAAGACCATGTCTGGGACATGGCGTTAGCCTCGATTTCGATAGTCAGTGTAAGACCATGTCTGGGACATGGCATTGACTTGAGACATGAGCTAGTGTAAGACCATGTCTGGGACATGGCATCGGTATTTTACCCCACGTTTGAGGCTTATTGAATATCTGGTAGTGTTGTCAACGATGAGAGTTACAGTTTAAGTTAAACGAGAAAAGTATAACCATGTTGTGAGTGGTACAGGTGCCCATTTGAAATGTATGAGATATGAGCTCAATGTATGCTATGTGAATTGTATTGGATAATGATGAGTAAGTTGTGCTTATGCCTACTTTGTATTATGAGCATGATGATGAATGGTAAAGTTGTTGTCATATTTATTTGCATGCAACTTGCTAAGTTTTATGCTTACTCCCTCTCCTTCCCATTTTCTTATAGTGCTGCCTAATTAGCTCGAGGATCATCGGACGTCGGATGCATCGATCATACTATCAACCAAAGCACTTGCCATAGTTGGTTTTATTATTTTGAATATGGCATGTATAGGGCTTAGACTTTTGAAGTTTGTGTCATGTTAATTTGGTCAAATGTATTGGCTTGGGACGAATTCCTTCATTTTGTATTAAGCCTCGAAATAATGGCTAATGTTCATTAATGATATATGCAAATGATGATATTTTCATGAATGAGATAATGCCTTGTACGGCTGATTATACCTTGTATTTTTGAATGGATATTGTTATATTGTGTTTCAAGATGGCAAGGGCTTGATATATAGCCCTATATTGTCCACATGGGTAGGCACATGGGCGTGTGTCTAGGCCATGTGTCAGCCCTATGGGCGTGTTGTTCGGTTGTGTATCCCTTGTACGTAAAATTTGCAAGTTAGAATGCGTAGTAGTAAACACACGGGCAGAGACACGGTCGTGTGTCTCAGCCGTGTGGAGGACACGGCCTCTGGCCATGGGCGTGTGCCTTGGTCGTGTGCCTTAAATTGGATGCTAACATTAGAAATAGAAAGTCAAGGTTTTTAGACAAAGGCTAGGACACGGACGTGTCATGGCCGTGTGAGGGGCACCGGCCATAGACACGGGTGTGTATTAGGCGTTTGAAAACCCCTGTAGGTTTAAATTTGGAATTTAATTCACACGGGTATGGGACACGAGCGTGTCCCTAGGTGCTTAGGCCGTGTGCGTCACACTGGCCATCAGCACGGCCATGTCACAAGAGCCACACGGGCGTGTTGCCTTTCCACACGGGCATGTATGCCCTGTTTCAAGGGTAATTTTTATTGAGTCAGTTTAAGCACCCGAGTGGTTTCCAATAAATGTTTGAGGCCTCATAAGCCCGTATTAAGGGGCTTAAACAAAGTTTGAAAAAGTTTTTAAATTTGATTAAGTCTTGGTGACTCGAAAATGATCATGTTCATGCGTTAAAGTTTAGTAACGCCTCGTATGCCGTCTCAAGGTAGGGTACGGGTGTGGGGTGTTACATTTAGTGGTATTAGAGCATAGTTTAGTCGGTTCTAGGACTAACCTAGCGTGAGTACGAGTCTAGCTATACATGCCATAACTGTATATTGATAGTGTGACGACTCTTGATGATTATAAATTATGTTTTTCATATAGTAAATGGATCTTGACGTAGCTATGGCAGATGATGTGGAGTGTAATGAGCCAGCTCCCGCTGAAGGGACCGCACTAGTAGTGGGCCCGTGACATTGAGTTAAGGCGGAGGGGCTAGAGAAGCGTACCTCCATATGATGGATGCCTGGTACACGGAGTTTGTCTATGCGAATCCAAACACTCCACCTCCTCCACCTCCTCTGATTCCTCAGTATGCCCTTGTAGCTCCTCAAGGAGCAGGGATGGCTAGGAGAGAGAAACCTCTAGTGGATAGAATCTAAAAGCAAGGGGCCGAGGAATTTCAGGCTAAGATTGATGATGACCCAGAGAGAGTAGAATTTTGGTTAGAAAATACCATTAGGGTATTTGATGAGTTATTGTGCATGCCTGAGGAGTGCGTGAAGTGCGCAGTGTCACTTCTACGAGACTCAGCTTATCAATGGTGGAACATCCTTGTGTCGATTGTACCAAGGGAAATGATTACATGGGAGTTCTTCTAGGAAGAGTTCCGGAAGAAGTACATTAGTCAGAGGTTTATGGACCAGAAAAGAAAAGAGTTTTTAGAGCTGAAGCAAGGCCGTAGGATGGTGACTGAGTACGAAGGTGAGTTTGTGAGACTCAGCAAATATGCACGGGAGTGCGTATCTACAGAAGCCATTATGTGCAAGAGGTTTGAAGATGGTTTGAATGAAGATATTCGTCTATGAGTCGACATCTTAGAGATAAGAGAATTTTTAGTGCTCGTGGAGAGAACATGTAAGACCGAGGAATTGGCCAAAGAGAAGAAAAGAGCTGACATTGAGTCTCGAGACTCAAGGAAAAGACAGATGGGGAAATCACAGCAGACCTCATCTAAGAGATCGAGAGAGTTTCCTACCCGATCGAACGCGTCAATGGGATTCCCAAATAAGAGCAAGAGTAAGCAGAATATGACTTCTAATGCCTAGACCACTTCTATTGCGAGTGTCGGTAGTGCTCTGCCAAATAGGCCAGAATGTTTGTAATGTGGTAGGCGACATTTCGGCGAGTGCCGAGAGAACGAGAGGGGTTGCTTCACGTGTGGATCCCTAGACCACTTCATCCAAAACTGTCTCGAATTAGAAGGTGAAGAGAAAAAGCAAGATATGAGGGTGAACATCGCTCCTTCAAGGGGTAGACCACATAAGAACCTTGGAAGTGGGGCTAGTAGTAGAGGTGCACCAAGAGATGATATAGTGAGGTCCAAGGGCAGAGCGCCTACAAGGACCTATGCTATACGTGCCCGTGAAGAGGTAGAATCTCCTGATGTGATCACAAGTACCTTTTCTATCCATGATATACCTGTTGTTGCTTTAATTGATCCGGGGTCTACCCACTCTTATATTTGTATGGAATTGATACCCTATATGAACATGCTAGTAGAGTCTATCGAAATTGTGATAAAAGTGTCAAACCGTTTAGGTAGGCATGTGTTAGTTGACCAAGTGTGTAGAAATTATCCTTTGACAATTAGAGGTCACTGTTTTCCGGCTAACTTGATGTTATTGTCATTTAATGAATTTGAAGTAATCCTTGAGATGGATTGGTTGACTTCTCATAGTGTTGTAGTGGACTATGGAAGAAAAGTTATTGAGTTGAAGTGTGAAAGCGGGGATATTCTCCGGGTTGAATCAAATAGAATGGATAATTTACCTGTGGTGAAATCATCTATGTTGGCAGTGAGATATTTGAGGAAAGGGTATGAGGCTTATCTCGCTTTTGTGCTGAATACTCAAGTGTCTGAGTTGAAGATTGAGTAGGTACCAGTGATATGTGAGTTTATGGATGTGTTCCTAGAAGAATTGCCCGGATTGCCTCCAATGAGGGAAGTCGAATTTGGAATTGAGTTAATCCCTAATACGGCACCCATCTCGATTTTTTCGTACAGGATGGCTTTCACAGAGTTAAAAGAGTTAAAAGTTCAACTGCATGAATTGACTGATAAGGGTTTTGCAAGGCCAAGTTTTTCTCCATGTGCCCTAGTGCTTTTTGTGAAAAAGAAAGACAGGTCGGTGAGATTGTGCATAGACTACTGACAGCTCAACAAGGTGACTGTGAAGAACAAGTATCCCTTACCTAGGTTCAATGATTTGTTCGATCAGTTGAAGGAAGCCACCGTGTTTTCTAAGATCGACTTAAGGTCGAGCTATTACCAGTTAAGGGTTAAGGAGTAAGATGTACCGAAAATCGTGTTTAGAACGAGGTATGGGCACTATGAGTTTCTTGTTATGTCTTTCGGTTTAACAAATGCTCCTGCGGTGTTTATGAACTTGATGAACCATATTTTTTGGCTGTATTTGGATAAATTCGTAGTGATTTTCATCAACGACATACTAATTTACTCGCGTGATGAGAGTAAGCACGCAGAGCATCTGAGAACTATTTTACAAGCCCTGAGAGATAAGCAATTATATGCCAAGTTCAGTAAGAGAAAATTTTGGCTTAAAGAGATCAGATTCCTAGGACACATTGTGTCGGGTGATGGGATCAGAGTTGACTCGAGTAAGATCTTGGTTGTCGTTGAGGGGAAACAGTCGGGGAATGGGACAGAGGTTCGGAGCTTGCTGGGTTTGGCTGGGTACTACAGAAGATTTGTGAATGGATTCTCCATGATAGCTACTCCGATGACAAAGTTGTTGCAAAAGGATGTCAAGCTCGAATGGGCAGAGAAGTGCCAACAGAGTTTCGAGAAACTAAAGGCTTTGTTGACTGAAGCTCCAGTTTTAGTGCAACCGAAATCGGGAAAAGAGTTTATGGTGTATAGTGATGCATCCTTGAATGGGTTAGGGTGCGTACTCCTGCAAGAAGGCAAGGTAATAGCCTATGCTTCGAGACAGCTAAAGCCACACGAGAGAAATTACCCGACGCATGATTTAGAGTTGGCCGCCATCGTATTTGCATTAAAGATTTAGAGACACCATTTGTATGGCGAGAGATGGCGAGTGTTCACCGACCATAAAAGTCTAGTATTTGATGACTTAGAAGGAGCTGAATTTATGGCAATGAAGGTGGTTGGAGTTGACAAAGGATTACGAGTTGATAATTGACTACCACCCGAGAAAGGCGAATGTAGTCGCTGACGCTCTAAGTAGAAAATCATTATTTGCGTTGAGAGCAATGAATGCCCAATTGGCCTTGTTAGATGATGGTTCGGTTCTAGCAGAATTAAGAGTTAGGTCGATGTTTCTACAAGAGATCCGTGAAGCTCAAAAAGGTGATAAGGATTTTCAAGCCAAGAGAACTCAGTGTGAGTCGGGGGTGGAATCAGACATTCAGATTGGTACCGATGGGTGTAAAATATTCAAAGATAGAGTTTGTGAACCCAAGGACAACGGGCTTATTTAGAAGATTTTGCAAGAGGCACATGGTGGTTGCTTGTCTATCCACCCGGGTATTTTGAAAATGTACAACGACCTGAAGAAATTGTATTGGTGGTTCAGAATAAAAAGAGACATTTTAGAGTTCGTTTCCAAGTGTCTTGTGTGTCAGCAAGTGAAGGCTGAACACCAAGTACCGTCGGGTCTACTTCAGCCTATCACGGACGCCGAGTAGAAGTAGGATCGGATTACTATGGATTTTGTGACAGGTTTACCGATAACCCCAAAGAAAAAGGATATTGTTTGGGTTGTTGTGGATAAGCTAACAGAGTCAGGACATTTTATACTGGTGCATACCGACTGCTCCTTTGAGAAATTGGCCGAATTGTATGTTTTAGAGATTATAAAACTTCACGGTGTGCCTTTGTCAATTATTTTTGATAGAGATCCGAGGTTTACCTCACGATTTCAGAAAAAGTTGCAGCAAGCATTGGGAACGAAACTGAATTTTTACACGGATTTTCACCCGTAAACCGACGATCAGTCAGAGAGTGTGATTCTGATCTTAGAAGGCATGTTACGGTGCTGTGTTTTCGAGTTCCAAGGTAGTTGGGAAAAGTATTTACCACTAGTCGAATTCGCCTACAACAACAGTTATCAGTCAAGTCTTAGAATGGTGCCTTATGAGGCTTTGTATGGGCGTAAGTGTTGAACACCCTTGTATTGGACTGAGCTGAGAGAGAAGCAGATACACAGAGTCGACTTAGCCCGAGAGACTAAAGGAAAAGTTAAGGTGATTCGTGATTGTTTAAAAGACGCTTCGGATAGACAGAAATCCTACGCGGATTTGAGACGGAAAGAGATCAAGTTTCAAGTTGGGGATAAAGTGTTTTTGAAAGTATCCCCATGGAAGAAAGTCCTTAGATTCGGTTTATTGGACCGTATGAGGTGTCCAAGAGAATTGAGTCGGTAGCATATCTATTAGCCTTGCCTCATGAGCTAGAGAAAATTCATGATGTATTCCATGTATCGATGCTGCGCCGCTACAGATCTGACCTTTCACATGTGATTTCACCGGAAGAAATTGAATTAAGCCCGGATATGACCTATGGTGAAGAATTGATTAAGATTTTGGATTGAGAGGTCAAGCAGTTAAGGAATAAAAGTGTAGCACTTGTAAAGGTTTTATGACTTAGACATGCAGTAGAGGAAGCCACATGGGAACTCGAGGAGACCATGAGAGACCAATACCCGAATCTATTCACCGGTAAGATTTTCAGGGACGAAAATCCCTAATGGGGGAGAATTGTAACAGCCTGATTTTGGTCCTAGTCGAAATAGTGGTTTCGGGACCACTAATCTAAAGTTAGAGAAATTATTTTATTATTAATTTTAAGTTATAACATGTTTATATTAGTGCATGAAAAATTTGGTGAAGTAATTTTAGTGATTGCATGCTTAATTGTGGAAAATAACTAAATCGCATAAAGTGCAAAACTCCGATTTTGATAGCTAAGGGTGTCAAATATCTAGAGAACCTAAATTGGGGGTCTTTAAAGGGAAAATAGACCCTTAGATCAATGATAGCCGGCCATAGGGGACAAAAGGAACAAAAATGGTCAAAATTAGGTGAGTTGGTGACCTATTTTGACTAGAATAAAAATAAAATAAGGAGAAAAAGATATTGTCTTTTTTTCTCACCTTCTTCACCACCGAAAATACCAGCAAAAATATGGGTTTTGAAAGCTTGAATTTTTCAGCCACTTAGTTCCCTTACAAGTAAGTGATTTTGATGTTTTTTCTTGGTGATTTTTACATTTTTGGGACCCTTGTAACATGAGCTTTCAAATGAGGGACTATTTTGCGAAATGGTTGAACGTCTAAGGTTTTACCATGAATGTGTTCATGTTGTTTTCTGAAGTTTTATGGAAGAATATGAGTTATGGTGGTGTAATAAACAACTTTTGTAAAGAGATTCCTCATGAAAACCCAAAAAGGGACCATTTTGCATAAGTTGTAAAATAGTTGATAAATGTGTGAAATAATGAGAATTTTGGGCTGCTCCTAGTATGAAAGTATTTGGCTAGGCTTTATTAATGAGTAAATGTGATAAAAAATAATTTTTGGACCTAGGGGTAAAATGGTCGTTTTATGAAAGTCTAGGGACAAAATGGTCAATTTTCCCAATTATGGATTTTCGAGTGTTTAGATTAATATGCTAATGAAATGAATGAATTTCTATCATTTTAGATCAGGAACTACCAAATCCAAGCCTAGACCGGGGAAAAGCGAAGCAAGTGGACTAAGCCGAGCTAGACGTCTACATTTTGTAATTCGAGGTAAGTTGTATGTAAATAATACAACTTCATTGTTATTACGTGTGCTGAATTGATATAGCATGAAATGCTTGGTTGTGGAAATGAGAATGCATGATGATAATTGAGATAGTAGAATTCCCATTTGAACCATAGGAAATAAATCGAATATTCAAGCCATGACGTATGGGTTATTGTGAGCTAGTTTAAGACATGACTGGGACATGCATCGGCCACATTATGAGAGCCAGTGTAAGACCATGTCTGGAACATGGCATCGGCGTTGAGACGAGGGCTAGTGTAAGACATGTCTGGGACATGCATCGGCCTCGAGATGTAAGCCAGTGTAAGACATGTTTGGGACATGCATCGGCTACGAGATGTGTCAGTGTAAGACCATGTCAGGGACATGGCATCGGCATGGATATGTGAGAGCTAGTTTAAGACCATGTCTGGGACATAGCGTCAGCATCGATTTCGATAGTCAGTGTAAGACCATGTCTGGGACATGGCATCGACTTGAGACATGAGCTAGTGTAAGACCATGTCTGGGACATGGCATCGGTATTTTACCCCACGTTTGAGGTTTATTGAATATCTGGTAGTGTTTTCAATGGTGAGAGTTACATTTTAAGTTAAACGAGAAAAGTATAACCATATTGTGAGTGGTACAGGTGCCCATTTGAAATGTATGAGATATGAGCTCAATGTATGCTATGTGAATTATATTGGATAATGATGAGTAAGTTGTGCTTATGCCTACTTTTGTATTATGAGCATGATGATGAATGGTAAAGTTGTTGTCATATTTATTTGCATGCGACTTGCTAAGTTTTATGCTTACTCCCTCTCCTTTCCATTTTCTTATAGTGCCGCCTAATTAGCTCGAGGATCATCAGACGTTGGAGGCATCGATCACACTATCAACCGAAGCCCTTGGCATATTTGGTTTTATTATTTTGAATATGGCATGTATAGGGCTTAAACTTTTGAAGTTTGTGTCATGTTAATTTGGCAAAATGTGTTGGCTTGGGACGAATCCCTTCATGTTGTATTAAGCCTCGAAATAATGGCTAATGTTCATTAATGATATATGCAAATGATGATATTTTCATGAATGAGATAATGTCTTGTGTGGCTAATTATACCTTGTATTTTTTAATGGATGTTGTTATATTGTGTTTCAAGGTGGCAAACGGCTTGGTAGATAGCCCTATATTATCCACACGGGTAGGCACACCTGCGTGTGTCTAGGCCGTGTGTGACACACGGCCAGCCCCATGGGCGTGTTATCCGGCTGTGTATCCCTTGTATGTAAAATTTGAAAGTCAGAATGCATGGTAGTAAACACACGAACAGAAACACGGCCGTATGTCTCAGCCATGTGGAGGACACGCCCTCTGGCCATGGCCGTGTGCCTTAAATTGGATGCTGGCGTTAGAAACAGAATGTCATGGTTTTTAGACACGGGCTAGGACACGGGCATGTCATGGCCATGTGAGGGACACGGGCCATAGACACAGGCGTGTGTCAGTCCGTGTGAAAACCCCTGCAGGTTTGAATTTGGAATTTAATTCACACGGGTATGGACACTCAGCACAGCCATGACACAGGAGCCACACATGCTTGTTGCCTTTCCACACGGGCGTGTATCCCTTATTTCAAGGGTCATTTTTAATAAGTCGATTTAACCACTCGAGTGGTTTCCAATGAATGTTTGAGGCCTCGTAGGGCCCGTATTAAGGGGCTTAAACAAAGTTCAAAAAAGTTTTTAAATTTGATTAAGTCTTGGTGACTCGAAAATGATCATGTGCATGCGTTAAAGTTTAGTAATGCCTCGTAAGCCGCCCCGGGATAGGGTACGGCTGTGGGGTGTTACATGAAAAGAGTTATGTGAATATTTGATGACTACAAGAGTTTAAAATGTTTGATGTTGCAAAGCGAGATCCAGATTCGGCACAGCAAAGCTAGCTTGAATCGTCGAAAAACTTTTGAGTCTGTGAGTAAATATTATTATCTGAGGGAAATGATTATAGTTTCAAATGATCTGAATAAGAAACTTTTATGTACCTTACAAGTGATGAATATATGATTGATCTTATCAGATGGTAATTATATGTTAGCTAGATTAGAAGTTAAATTGATGCTTACTAAGTGAATTCGTAAAACTTAAAAATGTGTTACCAAATTATAAGTTAAAAAGGGGTTCAGCATAAATTGATTTCTGATTCAGAACTTCAGATGTAGAATTGATGATTGTTTGTTGCTTCGTGATAGAGTGTGTATACCAAGAAGCTATGAGTTTGTATAACCATTGTTGCAGGTGGCTCACAGTGTCAGTTAGTCTGTTCATACAGGAGTAACAAGATGCATGATAAGTTGAAAAAGTGATATTGATAAATGAGTATAAAACGTAATATTTCTGATCTTGCGTCTAAATGTCTAAGCTATCAACAGGTTAAAGTTAATTATTAAGTGTCTTCAGGATTATTTCAGCATGTTTTGATATCTGAGTAATGGTGAAATAGAATATTTTGATGAATTTAGTATCGGGATTATCTCTTATCTTCGAAAAGATAGATGTTATCTGAATTATTGTTAACTGTCTGAATAAGTCCTTCCATATGTATAAATTTCTCTTTTGATAAATCAGCTGAGTTATTCATTTCAGAGACTGTTAGTTTGCACAGGGTGCCAGTCAACATTGTTTCAGATTGAAATATAGAATTTATATGGTAATTCTGGGAGAAACTACGGTAAGCTGTGAGTATGAGGTTGCAGTTACCGAACTTCGTTGTTTTAGGACCAAGTTTCGTGAGAAAATGATTCACGGGATTAATGCCATCAGAAAAAAATTGAGCAAAAGGTGAAAGTAATTCAATACAGTTAGAAACAGTTTCAGTTTGATATGATGTATAGCGAAAGACAGATCAGAATTTCAATTGTGAGATTAAAGAGATTGAAATCCGAAGCTATGTGTGAATTTAAAATGTGCTATGTGGAAGCAAATCCTTAATCTACTTTCTGGTAAGATTTTCGGGGACGAAAATCCTTAAAAGGGAGAGTTGTAACAGCCGGATTTAGACCCTAGTCGGAACAGTAGTTTCGGGACCACAAATTCGAGTCAAAAAATATTTTAATATTATTTTCTGTGCTTAAAGTATGTGAATTGATATGTGTGAAATTTTCGTATGAAAATTTTATCGTTTGAGTGTCGATTTGTGAAAAAGGGCTTAATCGTATAAAATTTAAGAGTGGCATTCTATTTGTTAAAGTGCTATATTGCTATGGCTTTTATTATGCAAGGCCTTATGTTGTAATTTGACCATTGAAAATATGTATGGACGGTAATGGGCTTATATTATAAGTTTTATCATTAAAATCATTAAGGCTAGTTTTGTAATTAGTTAAAATTGTTATTATAATAAATCATAACATAAAAAGAAAATAAAAACACATGCAAATGCTCATATTTTGACCGAAACTTAAGAAAGAAAAAAAGGTTTAAAGCTTTCAAACATTCGGCCATGGTCCAAGCTTGATTCAAGGTTCGTTTTTGCTCAGTTTTTGATAATTTTTACGTTTTTGAGATCGTTGTTTTGAGTACTAGTAAACCCCTGCTTGAATTTTTGAATTTGATGATGATTTTGTGTTTTGCCATTGTTGAAAGCTTGATGATTTTTTTGTTTGATGATAAAAAATAAATATGTGTTAATAGATTTTCATGTTTAATTAAGTGATTTTTGATAAAAATGTGTATTAAGGACTAAATTGAGAAATTTGTAAATTGAGGGGTCAAAATGTGAAATAAATGAAATAAATTGGTTGCTAGAGACCTAAGGTAAATTCGGCCTCATATGGGTTTGATGAGATTTTGTGTATTTTATGTTATTTTGAAATAGGGACTAAATTGTGAAAATGTGAAATGTTAGGGGCTAAGATGCAAAATGCCCAAATTATGTGTTCTTGGATAAAATTTAATGAAATGTTGAATAAGTAAGTTAATTTTGATATTAATTAGATTAGCAAAAGCAGAATTCAGATCTAGATCGAGGGAAAATCAAAGTATCAGATTAGTCGACTTAATTTGTCGTTACTACGAACGAGGTAAGTTCGTATTTTAATAAAAATTACCAAATCATATTATAAATGCAGACTGTTTGTATGATTGAATTCAATGCCGAATGGTAATACAAATATATGTATTTTGAATAAGTTATATATATGTTATTATGATATTGAATTATTCGAGAAGCAGAATATATGAATACGAGAAAGTTCTGATAATGTGACGACGTCTGAAAAGCCTCGTACGAACCATAGGAATAGTTAGGATACATATGTCATGACATAGGATTCCGATATGTGTTATTGTGTAAGACCACGTCTAGGATGTTTGCATCGTATATGATTTCGTGTAAGACCCTGTCTAGGACAGTGGCATCGATACTTGATTACATGTAAGACCACGTCTGGGACGTTGGCATTGTACAAGCTTATGAGTTATCCGAGTATCCTTATTAATTCTGAACGGTTCAACGAGCATTCTGAGAAACAAATGATTAAGTGAAAGACATTCCAATTCAGGTACGTTGAAATGTATACAATATTTGAAAACGAAAGGTAAGTTTATATGTGCGAAGAATGTTATGTGATGTTTATGGAAATGAAATGTGAATACGTGTAAATGAGACATGAATAAATGAATAAGATATGGTTTATAAAGTGGCATACGTTAAATTGTCAGATATTATATGTATGAAAGGTGAAATTGAGTAAAAATGATAATATGAGATTTATGTATATATATATGATTAGATGTGTTATTTCCATAATGTGCTTATTTGGCTATATGAAATTGTGAATTGAATGATATAGGAGAATTGAGTTGAATAAGCTTGTGAAAGCTAAAGTTATTGAAGTAAGCAAGTATAATATTGAATGATGATAATTCGATATGAGAACATGTTTTATAACCTAGAAAAGTTGTATGAGATAGCATATCATGCATATGACTTTGTAATAAAATTATTTGTTATATTAAGTTTATTAAGATACGAGCTTACTAAGCTTTAAAGCTTACTCAGTATGCATTTTTCCTATGTTTATAGAGTTTCGAAGACTTGCTCAGGTTGGAAGTCGAAGGAGATCTAATCACACTATCCGGTTATCGTTTCAGCAAATTAAAGTTATGAATTTCAGTTATGTGGCATGTATAAGCTAGTTTTGATAAAGTTGATTTTGGAATTAGTATATGTATATAGCCATGCGAAAATGGCTTGTTCATGATGCGACTGTTGGTATTTATGTTCAGTCACATTATAAGCTTAATTTACTCTTTACGATACTTCTGTGATTGCATTGATAGATCCTGGATCAACGCATTCGTATATATGCATGAATTTAGTATCCACTAAGACTTTGCCTATAGAGTCTACTAAATTCATGATTAGAATATCGAACCCCTTACATAAAAGTGTTTTAGTTGACAAGGTGTGTAAAAATTATCCGTTAATGTTTCGAGATATTTGTTTTCCGGCTTATCTGATGTTATTACCCTTTGATGAGTTTGATATAATTTTGGGTATCGATTGGTTAACTTTGCATGATGCTATTGTGAATTGCAAACGGAAAACTATTGATTTGAGATGCAAGAATGATGAAATAGTTTGAATTGAATCTAGTGATTTAAATGGGTTACCAGTTGTGAGAAAAGGTTGTGAAGCTTACTTTGCCTATGTGATTGATTCAAAGGTTTCAGAAAAGGGAGTTGAATCAGTGCCTGTTGTTTGTGAATTCCCTGATGTGTTTCTTGAAGAACTTCCGGGATTACCTCTGATACGAGAAGTTGAATTTGGCATTGAGTTAGTACTGGGAACTAATCTGATTTCTATAGCTCCGTATAGAATGGCTCCGACTGAACTAAAAGAATTAAAGTCTCAGTTGCAAGAATTGACCGCTAGAGGGTTTGCTAGATCGAGTTTTTCACCTTGGGGTGCTCCTGTTCTGTTTGTGAAAAAGAAAGACGGTACGATGAGAATGTGCATAGATTATCGTCAATTGAACAAAATGACTATCAAGAATAAATACCTTTTGCCCCTAATTGATGATTTGTTTGATCAATTGAAAGGAGCTATCGTGTTTTCAAAGATAGATCTAAGATCAGGCTATTATCAGTTGCGAGTAAAAGATTCAAACGTTCAGAAAACAACATTCAGAATGAGGTACGTCCACTATGAATTCTTAGTTATGCCTTTCCGATTAACGAATGCACCTGCTGTCTTTATGGATTTGATGAACAAAATTTTCAGACCGTATTTAGATCGATTTGTTGTCGTATTCATTGATGACATATTGATTTATTCGCGAAATGAATCCGAGCATGCCGAACATCTGAGAATGGTACTACAGACTTTGTGAGATAAGCAATCGTATACGAAGTTCAGTAAATGTGAGTTCTGGTTACGAGAAATTGGTTTTCTGGGCCATATTGTGTCAGGATCAGGTATCCGAGTTTATCTGAGAAAAATTTCAGCTATTTTGGATTGGAAGCCTCCGAGAAATGTTTTTGAAGTCTGCAGTTTTCTAGGACTGGCTTGTTATTATCGACGGTTCGTAAAAGGCTTTTTGATGATTGCGACTCCGTTGACGAAGTTGCTTCAAAAAGATGTGAAATTTGAATGGTCTGAAAAGTTTCAGAAAAGCTTTGACCAATTAAAAACCCTATTGACTGAAGCTTTAGTATTAGTACAACCCGAATCGGGTAAAGAATTTGTGATCTATAGTGATGCTTCATTGAATGGTCTAGGATGCGTTTTGAAGCAGGAAGGCAAAGTCATTGCTTATGCTTCGAGACAGTTAAAGCCGCACGAAAAGAACTATCCTACGTATGACCTTGAGTTAGCTGCGATTGTGTTTACTTTGAAGATTTGGCACCACTATCTGTTTGGTGAGAAATATCACGTATATTCTGATCATAAGAGTTTGAAATATTTGATGACTCAGAAAGATTTGAATCTATAACAGAGAAGATGGTTAGAATTACTAAAAGACTATGAGCTTGTGATTGATTATCATCCGAGAAAAGCAAATGTTGTTGCTGATGCTTTGAGTCAAAAATCAATGTTTGCATTGCGTGCGATGAATGCTCATTTGGTTCTGTCCGATGATGGTTCGATTTTAGCTGAATTAAAAGTAAGACCATTATTCATTCAATAGATTATCGAAGCTCAGAAGGTTGATAATGAGATTTTAGCAAAACGAGCTCAGAATGAATTAGATTCTGATTCAGAATTCAGAGTTGATAAAGATGATTGTCTGAGATTCGGAGATTGAATTTGTGTTCCAAGAAATCCAGAGTTGATTTAGATGATTTTGAGTGAAGCTCACAACAGTCGTTTATCTATACATCCGGGTAGTACAAAATTGTATAATGATCTGAAACAGTTTTATTGGTGGCTTAGTATGAAGCATGATATCTATGAATTTGTTGCAAAATGCTTAATCTGTCACCAAGTTAAAGCTAAACATCAAGTGCCATCTGGTTTGTTACAGCCGATTATGGTTCCGGAACGGAAATGGGATAGAGTGACAATGGACTTTGTTTCGGGTTTGCCCCTATCTCCAAGAAAGAAAGATCCAATTTGGGTTGTAATTGATCGATTGACGAAATTAGCCCATTTTATTTTGGTACGATCTGATTACTCACTTGATAAGTTAGCTGAGTTATACATTTCCGATATTGTGAGATTGCATGGTGTGCCATTATCTATTGTGTCAAACAGAGATCCGAGATTCACATCGCGATTTTGGAAGAAATTGCAAGATGCTCTGGGTATAAAATTGCACTTCAGTATTGCTTTTCACCCGCAAACAGATGGTCAATCCAAGCAGATTATTCAAATACTCGAGGATATGTTGAGATGTTGTATTCTTCAGTTTAAAGGTACGCAGGAACAATATTTACCTTTGATTGAATTTGTTTATAACAATAGTTTTCAATTGACCATTAAAATGGCACCATACGAAGCTTTATATGGTCGCAAATGTCGTACACCTTTATATTGGACTGAGCTCAGTGAGAATAAGATACACGGGGTTGATTTGATAAAAGAGACCGAACATAAAATAAAAATGATTTGAGATAGTTTGAAAGCAACTTCCGATTGTCAGAAATCATATGTAAATTTGAAACGAAAAGACATTGAATTTGAAATCGGTGACAAAGTGTTTCTGAAAGTATCTCCATCGAAGAAAGTACTTCAGTTCTGTAGAAAAGGCAAATTAAGTCTGAGGTTTATCGGGCCGTATAAGATTACCGAGCCTATCGGGCCAGTTGCTTATCGTTTGTTGTTGCCACTTAAGCTAGAAAAGATTCACAATGTATTTCACGTATCGATGCTTCGACGATACAGATCCGATCCTTTGCATGTAATTCCTCCGTCTGAGATTGAGATTCAGTCTGTTATGACCTATGACGAAGAACCAATCCGTATATTAGCTCATAAGGTTAAAGAATTGCGAAATAAAAAAATTTTGTTAGTAAAAGTGATGTGGCATTGACATGGTGTCAAAGAAGCTACCTGGGAGCCTGAAGATGCTATGAGACAGCAATATTCGAATCTATTCAACGGTAAGACTTTCGAGGACGAAAATCCCTAAGGGGGAGAATTGTAACAGTTTGGTTTAGACCCTAGTCGGAATAGTGGTTTCAGGACCAAAAATTTGAGTCAAAAAATATTTTAATATTATTTTCTGTGCTTATAATATGTGAATTGAAATTTGTGAAAGTTTTGTATGAAAATTTAATCGTTTGTGTGCTCAATTTGATAAAAAGACCTAATCGCATAAAATGTAAAAGTTGCTTGCTATTTGAATAATGGCTTAATTGATGTGTCCTCTTAGATGTGAGGTCCTTGTGACGCAAATGGACCATGGTTATAATTAAATAACATAGTTGGACATTAGATAGTGGAATTCTAATGAAAATAGCAAGGCTAAAATGGTAAAATGATTATAAATGTTTATTAATTATAACAAAACATGGAAATTGTGCATTTTATCATCTTGTTTGCCGAAATTGAAGAAACAAAAGCTAGGGTTTATGTGTTTGAAGCATTCGGCCAACATCTAGCTTGATTAAAGGTCTGTTTTAACTCAGTTTTTAATAATTTCTATGTTTTTGTAATCGTTGCTTTGTATACTATCAAACCTATGTCTTAATTTCCAATTTTGATGATGACTTGGAGTCATGCCATTGTTGATTTTGTAAGCTTTGTGAAGTTAGTTGATGGAAAATGAAAGATATGTTTTGGGTTAATATATTTTGTCTTTGAATTTTTGATGAATTTGAGTAAAATGGACTAAATTGTGAAAATGAGTTTTTGAGGGACTAAAATGTGAAATAAATGAAATATGTGGGCTTGTACGAGCTATAGGAAAATTCGGCCAAGCATATGTCTAAGGAAATTTTATGTATTTTGTGATTTTTGTGATTAGGGACTAAATTGTCAAAATGTGAAAATATGAGGGTTAATTTGTAAAATGCCCTAAATTTGTGTTTGTGGATTGATTTGAATGATTTGGTAAATAAAAGAGTTAAATTTGAATTTATATAGATCAAGAATTAAAGAAAATGGAATTAGATTGGGGAAATTCGAAAGTCATCGAGTAGCCGATTCCGTCTATTCGAATCTGTACGAGATAAGTCTATATACAAATAAATGTATTTGAAATGGTTTATTTATGCTTATATGTTATAGAACAATGATGAATGGCTTTATGCTTTGAATATGAGACATCCGAGAAAGTAACAACAAAGTTTCGATGTCCGAAAAGCCCCGTATGAACCTTAGGAATAGTTAGGATACATATGTCATGACATAGGATCCAATATGTGTTATCGTGTAAGACCATGTCTAGGACGATGGCATCGGCTTATAATCTACGTGCAAGAACACGTTTGGGACGTTGGCATCGTATTTGATTTCGTGTAAGACCCTGTCTAGGACAATGGCATCGAAATTTGATTACACGTAAGACTATGTTTGGGACGTTGGCATTGTACGAGCTTTCTGAGCTATCCGCGTATCCTTATGATTCTGAACGGTTCAACGGGCATTCTGAGAAACGAATGAATATATGTACGTTTGAATTGTATACTTTGTTTGAGAACAAAGGTAAGTATATGTACAAGTGATGATATGTGATATAAGTATGAGAAAGTAAGTTATTTGTGCAAATGAATTGAGTATATAGGAAACGTACATGAATTATGTGGGTTGTGATAGTGTTTGACTATGGAGTATATGTATTTAGATGATGTTTATATGCTTTAATTGATAAGTTTATTTGTATATAGCTTACTAAGCTTTTGAAAGCTTACTTTATGTGTGTTTGCATTATTTTATAGATATGGAATAAATGGACGGCAATGGACATGGAATAAATGATATTATAAAATTATAACAAAGGTTAATTAGGTAATTAGATTAAATGCTATTATATGTTAAAATAAAACATAAAATAATGTCATTATCATCTTAGTTTGGCCGAATATATTAAATAAATAAAAGAAAAACACCAAGATAGGCTTTGGCAAGAGTTTTGGCTAGATTAAGGTATGTTTTGCTTCAGTTTTTGATAATTTTTACGTTTTTGAGATCGTTACTTTGAGTACTATCCGACCCATGCTTGAATTTCTAATTTTGATGTATATTTTCAGTTTTACCATTGTTGATAGCTTGGTGAATTTTATGTTTGATGATGTTAAATAAAAGTTATGTGATGGATTAACAAGTTTTTGTATTGAAATTTTGACGAAATTGAGTAAATAAGGTTAAATTGCATAGTGTTTAATTAAGGGACTAAATTGTAAAATAAACAAAATGTGAAGACTTGTATACGTATGGGGAGTATTCGGCCTAAGCATGGCATGGGCAAATTATGCTTGTTTTGTGTTTTGTGAATTTTGGATTAAATTGCTAAAAGTGTAAAATGTATGGGGCAAAAGTGTAATTTGTCCATTTATGTGTTTTTGAATGAATTTGATTGAAAATTTGATTAAATAAGTTTAATTTAGATCAATTTAGATCAAGAAAAGGGAAAATAGGATTTGGATCGGGGGAAGACCAAAATAGTCGAATAATTGATTAATACTGTTCGTCGATATCCGAGGTAAGTCTTTAAGCAATTAAACATCGTTAATTTTGAATGTAAATTAGTTTAATATGCTGATTTGGAATTCATAGATTTATAGTAGAGATAGCCAAATATGATTAAGCATGGAAATAATGTATTTGAGTTTAATTCAACTGAGTTATAACATTTGAAAGTCCGTATGAATTATATGGAATATCTGGAATTTTTTATATATGAATTATTTATGAGACAACTTTATAATAGAGATATTCGGGCTTTGAGCCTAGCAAGCCTTGTGTTGGTGAATTAAATTGGGCTTTATGCCTAGCAGGCTTATTACCGGTGTATAAAATCAAACTTTGAATTTAGTAGGCCTTGTGCCGGTGTGAGATACAGGCTTAGGCCTAGCAAGCTTTATGCCGCTGAATTATTATAAGTTTATGCCTAAAAGACTTTATGTTGATGTGGTAATTGAATACGTTAAACTAGCTAAAACGATCAGGTACGTGATAGTTGGTTACCTATTTGAAAATAAGGTGAATTGATTTCTTGATATGCGATGAAAAAGGATACATGAAGTTGTTGTAGTATATTTGTTAATATGAGAAATATATTTGGCCTTATAGTTGTATATGGATGTAATGTTAAAGTTTGAGGGATGAATATATGTCTATAAATATATATGTATATTCGATTATATAAGACAATATGGTTTTGAAATTTTAAGACTATATTGATGATGTATACATGTATATTCGACCAAGGAGAAATTATTCTATAAAAATATATGTTATATATGTATGGAATTAAAAGCTTGAAATTAAATGTGATTACAAATGCATAAGTTGATTTATTTAATTGAAATGATTTAGTAATTGAGATGTTATTATGCATTAATTGTTTAATTTGCTTAAGGCTTACTAAGCTAAGTTAGCTTACTCTGTGTGTTTTTGTTTACTCTGTTTTATAGATTTTGGATTCAAGTTACGAGCTCGGGGATCATCAGCAAAGTTCACCACACTATCTATAGCTTCAGTATTTAAATAATCGAACTTGAATGATGGCATGTATAGGCTGAATTGAGTTTTGATATGATGAACCTTGGTTTTGTATAAAAGCCATGCGAAAATGGCTTATTTAAATGCTTGAATTTGGTTTTGGTATAATGATGGTTTGAATCTAATTTGATTAATATGCTATGTGACATGAATGAACATAAAATGTGTTATATGTTGTATATTGAAATTAGTTAATGATTTTGAATATGGTATGAAGAAATCGGTCATAAGTATGTTTGGTTGTTTTGGATGTGTTTGGCATATTCGGTTATGAAATATATATGTGTATAGCTAGATGTGATTATTGCTTGTAGTGGTTGGTGAAAGGTGAATGGTTTGCGAAATTGATCATGACATGTGGTATAAATATTATTTGTCTTGAATGATGTTCATATATATAGATATATATTTTTTTATATTTGAGGTGTGAATTGGACTTATAAATGTGCATGATTTGATATGTTTAGAAATGTGTATCACTTAGTGTGGTTAAAAACTTGCATATTGATTTATGATTCGGTTTGCTTATTGAAATGGTATAGATTTTGATAAATATTTGGTTAACTTGTGTCGATGAATTATACATTTAAAATTTGATTTGGTCAAGTTATGTGCAATGTTATTAGTATATATTAAGAATGTTGGTATTCGGCAATTGGTATAATAATTTGATTATTATTTGTCATGTGATATTTGATAATTGAATAATAGAAATTGGTTTAGTAAAGAAATGGTCATTGAATGAAACCCATGTATTAGGCATTGTTCATATTTGGTTAAAGCCTTATAAAATGATCATAAGAATAGTAGATTATTTATGTTTGAAATGGAAAATTTAACATTTCTTGTAATTAAAATTTACTTGTTAAATGAATTAAGGTAAACATGGTATGTAATTCGAATATGTATGCTTTAAAATTTTCATGCATGAAATCCTTGATTGAATAATTTGTATTGTATTTGTTCTTGGTTTAGTAATGAAATGCCTTTGTTTAGGAAAGCATATGGTAATCGGCTAATGTTTATAAAAGTGACCAAATGAATAGTGATTTTAGTATTATAAGGTTTTAATGGTTTGCATGCAAACTTGGTTTATGTGTTCTTTGATATTTCATGCTTATAATAATTGATTTAAGTTATTTTTTAAAGACTTTGATAGGTGCATATGATTTGTGACAAAATGATATAGTTGACATTATTTGTTTATGATTTAATATTAAAAAACAAGTTGATTAATATTTTATAAATTGTTTCTAAAAAGATTAGAATGATTATTTAAGTTTATAATAGATTTGAATTTGAATTACATGTTTGAGTATGTCTGTGATTGACTAAGCTATGTCTTTTCTTGTAATACCTCGTAACTCATTCCGACAACGGATATGGGTTTGGGGTGTTACATTTGATTGGTATCAGAGCTACGATTTAGTCGATTCTAGGACTAACGTAGCATGTGTGAGTCTAGCTATACATGTCATAATATATACTGCGATAGTGGGATGACTTCTAACATTTGAAAATGTGTTTTCGTATAGTATATGGATCCCGACAGAGCTATAGCTAATGATGTCGAGAGCATAGCTCCTGCTCCCGCGTAAAGGACAGCGCTAGTTGATTCTCGACTGACCTCGAGTAATCAAGAGGGAGAGGCTAAGCAAGCCTTTTACCAAATGATGAACGATTGGTTTACTCAATATATCTGGACTAATTCGGCTGCACAACAACCTCCACCCCCGATTAATCCATCTTCGATACCTGCTATACCTCAAGTGAGTGATCCGTTGAGATTGCTTAACCCACCTGTTGATAAAATCAGAAAACACGGGGCCGAAGAGTTTAAAGCTACTAATGATGATAATGCTAAACGGGCTGAGTTATGGCTTGATAATACTATCCGTGTGTTCGATGAGCTATCTTGTACTCTGGATGAATGTTTAAAGTGTGCCATATCTTTATTATGAGACACTGCATATCACTAGCGGAATACACTAGTATCGCTGGTTTCGAAAGAGCGAGTGACCTGGGAATTCTTTCAGACTAAGTTCCGTAAGAAATACATCAGCCAAAGATTTATCGACCAGAAACGCAAAGAATTTCTGGAATTGAAACAAGGTCGTATGATCGTAACAAAGTATGAGTGGAAATTCGTGAGACTCAGTTGATATGCCCATGAATGTGTTTTAACCGAAGCTATCATGTGTAAAAGATTCGAAGACGGTTTGAAAGAAGACATTAAATTGTTAGTAGGCATACTTGAGATAAAAGAGTTCATAGTACTGGTTAAGCTAGCCTACAAAGCTGAAGAGCTCGGGAAAGAGAAAACAAAAGTTGATTTTGAAGCTAGAGATTTCCATAAAAGATCATTAGGTAAAACTTTTCAGTCCACATCGAAGAAGTTCAGAGATGATTCTGGTCGATCTAAGGCTACTGCGGGCTTTTCTAGACGAGATCGAGACTGACCCCTTGTGAGTTCACAAGCCACTTCAATAGCTAGTGTTGGCAATGTTTGACAGAATAGAGTCGAGTGCAAGCATTGTGGTAAATGGCATTCTGGAGATTGTAGATTGCCTGATCAGTCTTGTTTTAAATGTGGATTGATGGATCATTTTATTCGAGAGTGCCTGATGTTAGCCGAGCAAAACGCTGTTCAGAGTGAGAGGCAAGGAAATGTGCCAGTGCAAGGCAGACCACCCAGAAATATGGGTAATGTGAGTGGCAGTCAGAAAGGGACGAAAGATACAATAGTCCAATCTGAGGCTCATGCACCTGCCAGAGCATATGCTATACGAGCTCGCGAGGAGGCTTCTTCCCCAGATGTTATTACCGGTACTTTCACTCTTTATGATATTAGTGTTATTGCATTGATTTATCTTGGTTCGACTCATCCATATGTGTGTGAGACATTAGTATCCAGTAAGACTTTGCTTGTTGAGTCTACTGAGTTTGTGATTTGAGTATCAAACCCCCTGGGCCGGTGTGTTCTGGTTAACAAAGTGTGTAAAAATTGCCCGTTGATGATTCGAGATTCAAGCTTTCTAGTCGATTTGACATTGTTACCTTTCGACATGTTTGATATAATTTTGGGTATGGATTGGCTGACTTTGCATGATGCCGTTGTTAATTGCAAAAGAAAGACCATTGATTTGAGATGTCAAAACAATGAGATTATTCAGATTGAATCTAATGATCTGAGTGGTTTACCAGCAATAATATCTTCGATGTTAGCTCAGAAGTATGTGAGAAAAGGTTGTGAAGCTTACTTTGCTTATGTACTTGATAGTAAAGTGACTGAAAAGAAGATTGAATCCGTACCAGTTGTGTGCGAGTATCCAAACATGTTTCCTGAAGAATTGCCGGGTTTGCCACCTATCCGAGAGGTAGAGTTTGGTATTGAGTTAGTACCGGGGGCGACTCCGATTTCAATAGCTCCGTACTAGATGGCACCTACTGAATTAAAAGAGTTGAAAGCACAGTTGCAAGAGTTAACTGATAGAGGTTTTGCACGACCGAGTTTCTCTCCCTAGGGTACACTAGTTCTATTTGTGAAAAAGAAAGACGGAACTATGAGAATGTGTATTGATTACCGCCAGCTTAATAAGGTGAATATAAAGAATAAATATATGTTGTCATGGATTGATGACCTGTTCAATCAGTTGAAAGGGGCTTCGGTGTTTTCGAAGATAGATTTGAGATCGGGTTATTATCAGTTGCGAGCTAGAGACTCTGATGTGCCTAAAACTGCTTTTCGAACGAGGTACGGACATTATGAGTTTCTGGTTATGCCGTTCAGACTTACTAATGCACCTACTATTTTTATGGATTTGATGAATCGGATCTTCAGGCAGAATTTAGATCGGTTTGTGGTTGTATTTATAGATGACATTTTGATCTATTCACGTGATGAAACTGAACATGCCGAACATTTGAGATTGGTGTTACAGACTTTGCGAGATAAGCAATTGTATGCGAAGTTTAGTAAATGTGAGTTCTGGTTAAGCGAAGTAAGTTTTCTGGGCCATGTTGTATCACCATTGGGTATTCGAGTTGATCCGAGCAAAATTTCAGCTATACTTGATTGGAAACCTCCGAGAAATGTTTCTAAAGTCCAAAGTTTTTTGGGACTTGCTGGTTACTATAGACGATTCATGAAAGGTTTCTCTATGATTGCAACCCCGATGACGAAGCTATTACAAAAAGATGTTAAGTTCAAATGGTCAGAAAAGTTTTGATCAGTTGAAAGCTCTTTTGACCGAAGCTCTAGTGCTAGTTCAGTCAGAATCGGGTAAGGAATTTGTTATCTATAGTGATGCATCTTTAAATGGTTTGGGCTGTGTTTTGATGTAGGAAGGCAGAGTTATAGCTTATGCCTTGAGACAGTTGAAACCACATGAAAAGAATTATCCGACACACGACCTAGAATTGGCAGCTATTGTGTTTACGTTGAAAATTTGGCGTCACTATCTGTTTGGTGAGAAATGTCATGTTTATTCTAATCACAAAAGCCTGAAATACTTGATGACTCAGAAAGATATGAATTTGAGACAGCGCCGATGGTTAGAATTGCTAA
This sequence comes from Gossypium longicalyx, assembly GCA_025698465.1. Classification (NCBI taxonomy): domain Eukaryota; kingdom Viridiplantae; phylum Streptophyta; class Magnoliopsida; order Malvales; family Malvaceae; genus Gossypium; species Gossypium longicalyx. The sequence goes on from CM046997.1 coordinate 93,173,050, forward strand.
AAGACTACGAACTTGTGATTGACTATCACCTGGGAAAGGCTAATGTTGTTGTTGATGCTTTAAGCCGAAAATCATTACTTGTTTGGCGTGCAATGAATGCACATATGGCTATGTCTAATGATGGCTCGATAATATCTGAATTGAAAGCAAGACCATTATTTGTTCAACAAATTTGTGATGTAACACCCCTTACCCGAGACCGTCGCCGGAGTCTAGCACGAGGCATTACTGGACTTAGCTTACTAATTCGGGGCATAAAAAATTGCTTTTAAATTTAATTTAGTTTCATTCATTCAATATGTCCCTAAAAAGGGTCCTCAAAACCCTAAAATATGAAATTGAAATGGTTCAGGAACAAATCGGAATCAATAAAAATGTTCCGATCACTTAAACAAATCAAAACAATTTATTCCATCCTTCATAAATAAACTATCCATCTGCATCATAGTCACTAAAAAAAATCATAACTCGAGTTACGAAACCTGAAATTCAAATCTGTAAATTTTTTCTGAAACTAGACTCATATATATTCTTAATAAATTTGTTCCAGAATTTTTGGTATAGCCAATTAGTACAGTTTATTAGTTAAAGTTTCCCCTATTTTAGTGTTCGGCCGCTCTGACCTCTGTTCACTACGAAATAATTTTCTCCCTGTACAGAATTCAAATAACCATTCTGTTTATTTCTATTAAAAGTAGACTCAATAAGGAATCTATACATATAAAATATAACTCTTAGTTATTTTTTTACAATTTTAGTAAATTTATAAATTCAGAATAGGGGATTCAGAAATCACTCTGACCCTTTCTCACCAAAATTTAAATATCTCATAAAATACAACTCCTTTATTTACTCTATTTCTTTCATATGAAAATAGACTCAATAAGATTTAATTATATATCTCATTCACTATCTAAATTCATTTCTACTATTTTTAGTGATTTTTCAAATTCACGTCATTTCGTTGTCCGACGATCTTTGTTTTAAAGCTAATTTCACCTTTTTCATGATTTCCATGGAATAACTAGCATTTAGGCATAAATAACACCAAACATGTCCTTGATTAGCTATCCCAATACCTAGTAGTTATCAAGCATTTACATACCATTCATTATCCATATCATAAGATCATACACACAAAATGGCTACAATGCTATACATGCCATACTCAAAATGAAACGTTTAGCTATTCCAAAATAATCCTTGTGATAGTGTGCCCGGACCTCCGACGTACTTTAAAATCCCCGAGTTAGCTTGAAAAAACTATAAAAAGAAGGAAAATAAAGGGGGTAAGCATTAAGCTTAGTAAGTTTGCATGCAAATAAATAACAACATTCATAAAAATTATCTTACTACTTGGCATGATACTACTTAATGCAACTTCATTAATTGTCATAGACATATTTTAAACTTCTTCACTTACTCACTTACTTAAATACTTACTTAATCAAATTTATTAATAAATTTTACTTACCTTTTTCCTTGTCAAGCATACATGAACATTATATACTTACCTTTGCTCTTCTAGCATGAACTTGTCTTACCTTTTTAGTATAACTCGCATTACCTTACCTTACCTTACCTTGATATTCTCTTTAAATTTTCCCGTTGAACCACTTAGAATACTAAGGATACATGGGTACTTTACCATTGCCATGACTTGTCATGGTCTTACGTGGTATCCTTTTGAAACTTACCATTTCCATGTCTCGACATGGTCTTACATGGTATCCTTGCCTTATGAACTCACTAATGTCATGCCTTGGCATGGTGTTACATGGACCTTTGCCTTATAGTAACTTATCAATGCCATGTCTTGACATGGTCTTACATGATTTCCTTGCCTTCAAAACCTTACCAATTTCCATGCCTTGGCATGGTTTTACATGGTATCCTTAAACCCTAATGTCATGACATTTGTATCCTACACATTCCTAAGGTTCAACCGGGACTTTCTGAAATTACTTCTCCGTCAATTTATGCTTGAGTCTTCTTTGAATAATTTCATAAAATAAATATACACATGCTGGAAATTAATAAAATTAACATAAAATAATAGAATATTGCATTTATTTACCGCAAACTTACCTCGGAACAAAATATGATCAACTATATCGATTTAGTCTACTATCTTTTTCTTTCCCCGATCTAACTTCGGATTTCATTCTTCTTGATCTATAATAACAAATTTATCTTATTTAATACTCACATTTATTAAAACAGTCATTGACTCAAACTTTGGCAAAATTACACTTTTGCCCCTAAATTTTTACATATTTACATTTTTGCCCCAAGGCTCGGAAATTAAACTTCATCCTATTTTCTTACGTTTTTTGACATGCTGATCATTTTTACCTTCTATGGCAACAGCAAATTCTCACTCTAACAGTACTTCTGAATATTAGGTATTTTTACCGATTATGTCGTTTTACTCGTTTTCACGTAAAATCGCTTAGTAAAAGTTGGTTAACACAATTTCAAGCTTCATATTCTACCATAAAACATCAAAATAAACACATTTCACCTATGGGTATTTTTCCAAATATAAACCCTAGGTTAAATTATTGCTAGAATAAGCTTAATCAAGTTACCGGAACTCCAAAAACGTAAAGAACATTAAAAACAGGGATTAAAATCACTTACTATGGAGCTTGGAAGCTTGAAACAAACTCTAGCTATAGAGAAACCTTGACATTCAGCCTAAGGAAGAAGATGAGCACATTTTTGCCATCTTTTTCTCTTTTTAATTCTTTTATTTGACACTTTACTAAACTGCCCTTCATTAAAATTTTTAGTTATTTCTACCTATGTATATCCATTTTTGTCCATGAAAACATAATGGTCTAATTACCATTTAAGGACCTCTACTTCAATTATGCGCTTCAATTTAATCCCTTAGCATTTAGAACTCATATTTATCAACTTTTGCAATTAAGCCCTAATCTGTAAATCGGAGATGCAATCACTGAAATTTCTTATCGGTATTCTAACACATGCATCTAATCACTCAGTAAATCATAAAATTAATTGCTATAAAATTTTCTATCTCGAATTCATGGTTTTGTAACCACTGTTCCATTTAGGCCCTATTTCGGGATGTTACATTTCTCCCCCTTTAGGGATTTTCGTCCCCAAAAATCTTACCTGTGAAGAGATTTAGGTACTGTTTTCGTATAGCCTCTTCGGGCTCCCATGTAGCCTCGTCTACCCCATGTCTATTCCATAATACTTTCACAAGTGCAATACTTTTGTTCCTTAATTGTTTTACCTCTCGAGCTAGAATCTTTATCGGTTCTTCACCGTAAGTCATGTCTGGCTGAATCTCAACCTCTGTCTGAGAAATCACATGTGACGAATCTGAAAGATAACGACGTAGCATAGACACATGAAATACATCATGAATCTTCTCTAACTCAATCGGCAAATCTAACCGATATGCTAATGGTCCGACTCTCTCAATCAATTCAAATGGTCCAATAAAACGTGGACTTAGTTTGCCTTTCTTGCCAAATCTGAGAACTTTCTTCCACGGGGATACTTTCAAAAACACTTTGTCACAAACTTGATACTCAATCTCTTTTCTCTTCAAATCTGCATACGACTTCTGTCTGTCTGAAGCTGCTTTCAAGCAATCTCTGATGACTTTTACTTTCTCTTCTGTTTCTTTAACTAGATCAACCCCGTAAATCTAATTTTCCTTAAGCTCTGTCCAATACAAAGGTGTGCGACATTTACGTCCATAAAAAGCTTCATAAGGTGCCATCTTCAAACTCGACTGTTAACTATTATTGTAGGCAAACTCTACTAATGGTAAGTACTTTTCCCAATGCCTTGAATTTCCAGTACACAGCATCTAAGCATGTCTTCAAGTACCTGAATAACTCTCTCTGACTGACCGTCGGTCTGAGGATGGAAAGCTGTACTAAAACTCAACTTTGTGCCCAAAGCTTCCTGTAACTTTTTTCCAAAATCGTGAAGTAAATATCGGATCTCTATCTGGAATGATCGATAATGGTACCCCGTGTAGTCTGACTATCTCTAAAATATATAACTCAACCAACTTTCCAAGTGAATAATCCATACGGACTGGGATAAAATGAGCCGACTTCGTTAACTTATCAATCACAACCCATACTGCATCTTTCTTTCTCGGTGTCAATGGCAATCCTGTCACAAAATCCATAGTAACTCGGTCTTATTTCCACTCAGGGAATAGCACAGGCTACAATAAACCTGAAGGTACCTGATGTTCGGCCTCAGATCAAGCATCTAGAAACAAACTCTGAAATGTCCCTTTTCATTTCTACCTACCAGTACATTTTCTTCAAATCATTATACATCTTTGTACTACCTGGATGAATAGACAACGAACTACTATGTGCTTCCTGTAAGATCTTTTGAATAAGCTCATATTCTTTGGTACACATACACTGTCTCTGAACATCAAACAACCATCAAAGCTGATCTGAAAATCTGACTCTATATCCGACTCACACTGAGCTCTTTTGGCTAGCAACTCATTGTCATTTTTCTGAGCTTCACAAATTTCTTTAAGAAACATCGATTTAGCTCTCAACTTAGCTAAGATAAAACCATCATCTGATAAGGCTAGACTAGTTTTCAAAGCTCTTAATGCAAACAAAGATTTCCTACTCAAAGCATCGGCAACAACGTTTGCCTTACTTGGGTGATAATTGATCATTAGCTCATAATATTTAATCAACTCTAGTCATTTTATTTGCCTCAAGTTCAAATCTTTTTGAGTCATCAAATATTTCAAACTTTTGTGATTAGTGAATATTTGGCACTTCTCACCGTACAAATGATGTCTCCAGATCTTTAGCGCAAAAACAATGGTAGCTAGCTCTAAATCATGTGTCAGATAGTTCTTATCATGTGGCTTTAGCTATCTAGAGGCATAAGCAATTACCTTTCCTTCCTACATAAGTACACAACCATGTCCATTCAAGGACGCATCACTGTAAATCACAAACTCCTTACTTGGACCTGGTTGCACTAAAACAGGGGCTTCAGTCAACAATGCCTTTAACTTGTCAAAATTCTGTTGACACTTCTCAGTCCATTCAAACTTGACATCCTTTCATAGCAATCTTGTCAGTGAGGTAGCTATCATGGAAAATCCCTCTAAAATCGTCTATAATATCCGGCAAGTCCAAGAAAACTTCTAACTTCTGATACATTTCTAAGAGGCTTCCAATCAACAATGGCTGAAATCTTGCTCGCATCAGCCCTGATACCTTTACCTGAGACAATATGTCCAAGAAAACCAACTTCTCGTAACCAGAACTCACTTTTGCTGAACTTGGCATACAACTGATTATCTCTCAGAATCTGTAAAACTGTTCTCAAATGCTCTGCATGCTCAGTCTCATCATGAGAATAAATCAAGATATCATCAATGAACACAACTACAAACTTATCCAAGTATGGTCTGAAAATTCGGTTCATTAAGTCCATGAAAATGGTAGGAGCATTAGTTAAGCCAAATGGCATCACAAGGAACTCATAATGACCATACCTAGTCTGAAAAGTAGTTTTCGAGACATCTGACTCTTTAACTCGCAACTGATTGTATCCAGATCTCAAATCTATCTTGGAGAACATAATGGCTCCCTTCAATTGATCAAAAAAATCATCAATTCTAGGCAGTGGATACTTGTTCTTTACTGTTAACTTGTTAAGATGCCGATAATCTATGCACAATCTCATCGATCCGTATTTCTTTTTCACAAATAGCACTAGTGCACCCCATGGTGAACTACTGGGTCTTGCAAAGCCTTTATCTGTTAATTCCTACAACTGAGCTTTCAATTCTTTCAATTCCAACGGGGCCATTCTATAAGGAGCAATAGAAATGGGTGTGGTACCTGGAATCAACTCAATACCAAACTAAACTTCTCTAACAGGAGGCAAACCTAGTAGTTCTTCCGGAAACACATGGGGAAACTCACATATCACAGGTACTGATTCAATTTTCAATTCTAGATCTTTAGTGTTCAACACAAAAGCAAGATAAGTCTCATACCCTTTTCTCAAGCATTTCTGAGCAGACATAATAGAAATCATGGCAAATGAACTATCTGACTCTTCTAAATTAACCCGAAGAATTTCACTATTTTCACATTTCAACTCAATAAATTTCTTTCCAAAATTCACTATTACATCATGTGTAGTCAACCAATCCATACCAAGAATCACATCAAATTCATCAAACAACAATAGCATGAGATCGGCCGGGAAACAGTGACCTCTAATCATCAAAGGGTAATTTCTACATACTTTATCTACTAATACATGCTTGCCTAATGGATTCGATACTTTAATCACAAATGCTATAGATTCTATAGGCATACTCATACTAGGCATCAATTTCAGCAAACATATGAATGGGTCGAACTCGGATCAATCAAAGCAATAACTCTAGTATCATGGAGAGAAAATGTACCCGTAATCACATCGGGGGAGGATGCCTCTTCGCGAGTACGGATAGCATAGGTCCTTGCTGGTGTTCTAACATCTGGTCTCACTGTTAAATCTCTAGATGCACCTTTATTACTTGCCCCAGCTCCTGGATTTCTCAGCGGTCTGCCTCTGATAGGAGCGTTGCCTGATCTTACACTCGGTATTGCTTCTCTTTAATCATCTCGAGACACTCCCAAATAAAATTGTCTAGTGCACCACATTAAAAACAACCTATCTCAGTTGCTCGACACTGACTTGGGTGACGTCGACCACATCGGGGACACTCTGGTCTATCAAGCTGAACACTGCCAACACTTGCAATTGAAGTGGTATGAGCTTTCGGACTCATAAATCTTCTGCCTCTATTCCGGCTAGAATATCCAGCTAAAAAATTAGATCTAGTGGAGAACTCTCTAGGCCTCTTGGATGTGGACTGAAATGACTTGCTCATTGGTCTTTTCTTCGTGTCTTGCGTCTCAATTTCAACTTTGCCCTTTCTTTTTAACAGTTCCTCTGCCTTACAGGCTCTCTCAACTAGGACAACAAACTCTTTTATTTCTAGGACACCAACCGACAATCGGATATCATCACTAAGCCCATCCTCAAATCTTTTGCACATAATAGTCTCTGTAAACACACACTCTCGAGCATAATTGCTGAGCCTAACAAACTCACGCTCATATTCAGTTACTGTCATATTGCTCTGTTTCAACTCTAGAAACTCTTTTCTTTTCTGGTCAACAAACCTCTAACTGATATACTTTTTACAGAATTCCTCCTGAAAGAAATCCCAAGTGACTCTCTCTTTCGGTACAACTGATACAAGTGTCTTCCACCAATAGTAGGCCGAATCTCTAGAAAGTGATACAACACATTTCATACATTCCTCAAGTGTGCAGGATAACTCATCAAAGACTCTGATAGTATTCTCGAGCCAAAATTTTGCCTTTTCTGCATCACATCTTTTGTAGCTCGAAACTCTTCAGCTCCTTGTTTTCTAATTTTATCAAATGGTGGCTTTTCTCTTATAATCATACCTGTGACTAGGGGAGCTACATGGGTGATCTGAGGATCATAAGGGGGTGGAGGTCTAACAGCCAGATTCGTACAAACGAACTCGGTAAACCATTCATTCATAGCTTGGAAGAAGACTTCTCGAGCCCCTCCTCCCTGACAAACTGTAACGGGCCTTTCACTACTATCTGGTGGCACCTTCCCTTCTGCGGGAGCGAGCGCGTTACTCTCTATATCATCTGCATCAGCTTGTTCGGGATCCATAACTATAAAAGAAAACATTTTAAAATCGTCAGGAGTCGTCACATTATAACATATAAGTATGGCATGTATAGCTAGACTCTTACACATACTAAATATTCTGAGAACCGACTAAAATTTTGCTCTGATACCAATAAATGTAACATCCCTTACCCGAGACCATCGCTAGAGTCGAGCACGAGGCGTTACCGGACTTAGCTTACTAATTCAGGGCATAAAAATTTTGTTTTAAAATTAATTTAGTTTCATTCATTCAATATGTCCCTAAAAATGATCCTCGAGACCCTAAAACATGAAATTGAAACGGTTCGGGAACAAACCGAAATCAATAAAAATGTTCCAATAACTTAAACAAAACAAAACAATTTATTTCATCTTTCATAAATAAACTATCCATCTGCGTCATAGTCACTAAAAAAATCATAACTCGAGTTAAGAAACCTGAAATTCAAATTCGTAAATTTTCACTGAAACTAGACTCATATATCTTCTTAATAAATTTGTTTCATAATTTTTGGTATGGCCAATTAGTACAGTTTATTAGTTAAAGTATCCCTTATTTTAGTGTTCAACTGCTCTGACCTCTGTTCACTACAAATTTTCTCCCTGTACAGAATTCAAATAACCATGCTATTTATTTCTCTTAAAATTATACTCAATAAGGAATCTATGAATATAAAGTATAACTCATAATTATTTTTGTACAAGTTTTACTGAATTTCTAAAGTCAAAAAAGGGGATTCAGAAATCACTCTAACCCTTTCTCACCAAAATTTAAATATCTCATAAAATAAAACTCCTTTATTTGCTCTTTTTCTTTCATATGAAACTAGACTCAATAAGATTTAATTATATATCTTATTCACTATCTAAATCCATTTCTACTATTTTTAGTGATTTTTCAAATTCACATCATTACTGTTGTCTGATACTGTTTTAAAGCTAATTTCACCTTTTTCATGATTTACATGGAATAACTAGCATTTAGGCATAAATAAGTAAATAACACCAAACATGTCCTTGATTAGCTATTCCAATAGCTAATCATTATCAAACATTTACATACCATTCATTAGCCATATCATAAGATCATACACACAAAATGGCTACGATGTTATACATGCCATACTCAAAATGAAACGTCTAGCCATACCAAAATAATACTTGTGATAGTGTGCCCAGACCTCTGACGTGCTTTACAATCCCCAAGTTAGCTTGAAAAAACTATAAAAAGAAGGAAAATAAAGGGGGTAAGCATTAAGCTTAGTAAGTTTGCATGCAAATAAATAACAACATTCATAAGAATTATCTTACTACTTGGCATGATACTACTTAATGCAACTTCATTAATTGTCATAGACATATTTTAAACTTCTTCACTTACTCACTTACTTAAATACTTACTTACTTAATCAAATTTATTAATACATTTTACTTACCTTTTTCCTTATCAAGCATACATGAACATTATATACTTACCTTTGCTCTTCTAACATGAACTTGTCTTACCTTTTTAGTATAATTCGCCTTACCTTACCTTACCTTGATATTCTCTTTAAATTTTCCCGTTGAACCACTTGGAATACTAAGGATACGCGGGTACCTTACCATTTCCATGACTTGTCATGGTCTTACATGGTATCCTTTTGAAACTTACCATTGCCATGTCTCGACATGGTCTTACATGGTATCCTTGCCTTATGAACTCACCAATGTCATGCCTTGGCATGGTGTTACATGGGACCTTTGCCTTATAGTAACTTATCAATGCCATGTCTTGACATGGTCTTACATGATTTCCTTGCCTTATAAACCTTACCAATTTCCATGCCTTGGATGGTCTTACATGGTATCCTTAAACCCTAACGTCATGACATTTGTATCCTACACATTCCTAAGGTTCAACCGGGACTTTTTGAAATTACTTCTCCGTCAATTCATGCTTGAGTCTTCTTTGAATAATTTCATAAAATAAATATACACATGCTGGAAATTAACAACATTAACATAAAATAATAGAATATTGCATTTATTTACTGCAAACTTACCTCGAAACAAAATACGATCAACTATATCGATTTAGTCCACTATCTTTTTCTTTCCCCGGTCTAACTCTGGATTTCGTTCTTCGTGATCTATAATAAAAAAATTTAGCTTATTTAATACTCACATTTATTAAAACATTCCTTGACTCAAACTTTGGCAAAATTACACTTTTGCCCCTAAACTTTTACATATTTACACTTTTTCCCCAAGGCTCAGAAATTAAACTTAATCCTATATTCTTATGTTTTATGACACTCTGGTCATTTTTCCCTTCTATGGCAACATCAAATTCTCACTCTAACAATACTTCTAAACATTAGGTATTTTTATCGATTATGTTGTTTTACTCGTTTTCACGTAAAATCGCTTAGCAAAAGTTGGTTAACACAATTTCAAGCTTCATACTCTACCATAAAACATCAAAATAAACACATTTCACCTATGGGTATTTTTCCAAATATAAACCCTAGGTTAAATTATTGCTAGGATAAGCTTAATCAAGTTACCGGGACTCCAAAAACTTAAAGAACATTAAAAACGGGGCTTGGAATCACTTACTATGGAGCTTGGAAGCTTGAAACAAACCCTAGATATGGAGAACCCTTGAAATTCGGCCTAAGGAAGAAGATGAGAACATTTTTGCCATCTTTTCCCCTTTTTAATTCTTTTATTTGACACTTTACTAAAATGCCCTTCATTAAAGTTTTTAGTTATTTCTACCTATGTATATCCATTTTTGTCCATGAAAACATAATGGTCTAATTACCATTTAAGGACCTCTACTTCAATTGTGCACTTCAATTTAATACCTTAGCATTTAGAACTCATATTTATCAACTTTTGCAATTAAGCCCTAATATGCAAATTGGACATGCAATCACTGAAATTTCTTATTGGTATTCTAACACATGCATCTAATCACTCGATAAATCATAAAATTAATCACAATAAACTTTTCTATCTCAAATTTGTGGTTTCGCAACCACTGTTCTGTTTAAGCCCTATTTCGGGATGTACATGTGATGCCCAGAAGGTTGACAATGAGTTGATAGCAGAAAGAGCTCAATGTGATTTAAATGTTGATTCAGAATTTCAAATTGATGCTAATAACTGTTTGAGATTCAAAAATCGAATATGTGTCCTGAGGAATTCAGAGTTGATTCAGATGATTTTGAATGAAGCTCACAGCAGTCAGTTATCTGTTCATCCAAGTAGTACAAAGAGGTATAATGATTTGAAACAGCTTTATTGGTGGCATGGTATGAAATGAGACATATCTGACTTTGTTTTGAAATGTTTAGTTTGTCAGCAAGTAAGAGCTGAACATCAGGTACCTTCCGAATTGCTTCAGCCGATTATGATACCTAAATGGAAATGGGATAGAGTCACGATGGATTTTGTATCTGGTTTACCGTTAACACCGAGCAAGAAAGATGCAATCTGAGTTATTGTAGATAAATTGACTAAATTTGCTCACTTTGTTCAGGTTCGTATAGATTACTTGCTTGATAAGCTGGCTGAATTGTATGTTTCTCAGATCGTGAGGTTACATGGTGTGCCTATATCTATTATTTCATATAGAGATCCGAGGTTGACATCGTTGTTTTGGAAGAAACTGCAAGATGCACTAGGTATGAAATTACATTTCAGCACTACTTTCCATCCGCAAACAGATGGTCAGTCTGAGCGAATCATTTAGATACTTGAGGATATGTTGAGATGTTGCATTCTCGAGTTTGAAGGTACGTGGGAACGATATCTACCTCTGATTGAATTTGTATAAAATAACAGCTTTCAATCGAGTATCAAAATGGCACCTTATGAGGCTTTGTACGGTTGTAAATGCCGTACACCATTGTATTGGACTAAACTCAGTAAAAATAAGATACACGGGGTCGATTTGATTAGAGAAACTGAACAGAAAGTGAAAGTGATACGTGAAAGTCTGAAAGTAGCATCAGATCGTCAGAAATCATATGCGGACTTGAAACGTAAAGATATAGAGTTTCAGGTAGGACATAAAGTCTTCTTGAAAGTTTCACCATGGAAGAAAATACTCAGATTTGGTCGTAAAGGCAAATTGAGTCTGAGATTCATTGGGCCGTATGAGATTATCGAGCGAATTGGACCGGTTGCTTATAGACTGTTGTTACCACCTGAGTTAGAAAAGATCCATAATGTATTTCATGTTTCGATGCTTCGAAGATATAGATCCGACCCCTCGCATGTGATTAGTCCATCAGAGATTGAGGTTCAGTCAGATTTGACTTACGAGGAAGAACCAATTCGTATTCTGGCTCGCGAGATTAAAGAATTACAAAATAAGAAAATTTCGTTAGTGAAACTGCTATGGCATAACATGGGGTCGAGGAAGCAACTTAGGAGTTAGAAGATTCAATGAAAGAACGTTATCCAAACCTATTCACCGGTAAGATTTTTGGGGACAAAAATCCCTAAGGGAAAGAGTTGTGACAGCTCGATTTAGACCTTAATCGAAACAGTGGCTTTGGGACCACGAATACGAGTTAGAAAAATATTTTTAAAAATATTTTTGGTGTTTATAATGTGTGAATTTGTGTGTGCTAAATTTTTGTTTTAAAATTTTATCGTTTGGATGCCCGATTTAAAAAAAAAGGGCTTAATTGCGTAAAATGAAAACTTGATAGTTTAATGTGTGAGGACTGAATTGTTAATGTCTTTATAATATAAAGCTTTTATGTTGTAATTGGGCCACTATTAAGCTAAATGGATGGCAATGGACATGGAATAAATGATATTATAAAATTATAACAAAGGTTAATTAGGTAATTAGATTAAATGTTATTATATGTTAAAATAAAACATAAAATAATGTCATTATCATCTTAGTTTGGCTGAATATATCAAAGGAAAAAAATAAAAACACCAAGATAGGTTTCGGCAAGAGTTTTGGCTAGATTAAAGTATGTTTTGCTTCGGTTTTTTATCATTTTTACGTTTTTTAGATCGTTGCTTTGAGTACTATCCGACCCATGCTTGAATTTCTGATTTTGATGTATATTTGTAGTTTTACCATTGTTGATAGCTTGGTAAATTTTATGTTTGATGATGTTAAATAAAAATTATGTGATGGATTAACAAGTTTTTGTATTGAAATTTTAATGAAATTGAGTAAATAGAGTTAAATTGCAAAGTGTTTAATTAAGGGACTAAATTGTAAAATAAATTAAATGTGAGGACTTGTATGTGTATGGGGAGTATTTGGCCTAAGCATGGCATGTGCAAATTATGCTTGTTTTGTGTTTTGTGAATTTTGGATTAAATTGCTAAAAGCGTAAAATGTCTGGGGCAAAAGTGTAATTTATCCATTTATGTGTTTTTGAATGAATTTTATTGAAAATTTGATTAAATAATTTTAATTTATATCAATTTAGATCAAGAAAAGAGAAAATCGGATTTGGATCGGGGGAAGACCAAAATAGTCGAATAATTGATTAATACTGTTCGTCGATATCCGAGGTAAGTCTTTAAGCAATTAAACATCGTTAATTTTGAATGTAAATTAGCTTAATATGCTGATTTGGAATTCATAGATCTATAGTAGAGATAGCTGAATATGATTATGTAACGCCTCGGTTTTTGGGCCTAGGAGTAATGGGCCTTGAGTTTAGGTTCGGGTAGAAGATGGCCCGAACAATTTGGATGTTTTAATTATTATTATTATTATTATTTAGTATGTAATTAAATAAATTACGAAGGGTTATGGTGTGGGAAAAAGGCCCAAGAGTAAATTTAATTCGAGGCAATTCCTGAATTTTTAATTTTAGAGAAAGAGGGTTCTGGCAATATGGGCTTTTAAAATTGAGGTGGTAAATTATGACAAATAAGGCCTTGGTAAAGTGGCAAGGTGGCGCCACTAAGTTCCTAAAAAAATGGCTCCTGGGAAGGAATTAAAGGTCTAGGGTTCAAGTTGCAAGGTAGGCATACTGTTACTTTTTAATTTTAGGCATGTGCCGGGCATGTGATCACTTAAGTGAATTTCGGCAAGGGCCTTAGGGAGGTTGGGCCAATTGTTTTAGTTGATATTAGGGTTAGGTTCTTTTCTTTTTCTGTCTTGGAGATTTAGGGTTAGCCACCTGAAAGCTTTCACTGTCATTCATCCTTTCTGAGTTCTCACAAAAGCCGAAAACGCAAATTCCTTCTCCTTGGTGCCGAGTTCTTCTTCCTCTCTTTTTCCTCCATTTTCTTTCTTCCTTTTTGTTTTTTCTTCTAGTAGAAACCTTCTGATCACCTTACTCACCTCCTCTATCGATCCCATCCTCCACAAAACCTTCATAGCCGATCGCCATAAAAGCCGAAATCCCGAAAACTCACTTCTTGTGCCGATTTCTCCAAGCCAAAATCCTTTAGTTATTTTGTTCTTTTTGATTAAATTTTATCTTCTCTAAACCCTTAGTATCTGTCGGCAACATTACTTCAAAGTTATAGCCTCAAATCGTCATCTTCTTCATCACTTAAAAAGCCGAAGAACCATAGATTTAGGGACTTATAGCTGAAACTTTAGATCTCCTGGATTTGAGTTCTACTATCGTTTAGAGGATAGATTTGCATCAGATCTGCATAGAAATCAAAAAGGAATAGGTGGTAAGTGCTCATCACCTCAGATCTAGACTTATTTTACAATTTAGAAAAAGCCGAAGTCCCTAAAATCTAGGGAGGCTATCGATTTGGGCATAAGGCTTTAAGGGTCTTTAACTGACAATTTCTTTTGGTGTTTAGTGTCTTCTAGAGGTTGGATCGAAGGCTTGGATCTTTGGAACAACTAGACTTAGATCTAGTCATCGGTTTTCGGCAAAAAGGTAAGATTCTAAAGGCTTTAGGGGCATGGTTCGAATATGGTAGGTGAATATTGGGATTGATTATTGTGGTTTGCAATCTAAGAATTGTGGTAATCAATTGTAGGACATCGTAAGGGATCTCAGTGGCAGTCGTCACAAAACAGGTGTGTAACAACCCTCGTAGTAGCTTAGGCTAATATTTGCAGAAAAGTCGAAATGCCAAAATTTTGGCATTTCGGGAACTTGAGATTTTGCATGCGGTTTTAGATGCGATAAAAACGATATGATCGGTGTTTGGATTGATGGAACAGGTAATAGCACAATTCTGTGCACGACGGTAAGTTGGGCCCCAATGGCCTGAAATTGGGCCCAATAGGCTTCCGGGCCCATTTGGGTAAATTTGATAGAAAATAGAACTTGGATAAATTGCATGTTAACACGGTTAGATCTGTTGTAAAAATTTGGTTAAGTGGGCTAAAAGGGCTAAATCGGCATTCGTGGGGCCCATTAGGGGTTTGGGCCCAAAAGCCCGAATTTGATAAAGTGCATTAAAATCATTGTTTAAACGCTTGGAAATATTGATAATTGTTAATGAACATGGAAAACCCGTAATATTTGGAAAATTTACAAAATTACCCTAAAAATATGAAAAATGAATGTTTTGCCCCTAGGTAAAAATGACCATTATAACCCTAGGGTTTAATTATGATTATGATGCATGAGATTTTGATATACATGATATGACATGATATGCACATGATATGTTATGAGATGCACATGATATACTCATTATATGCATGGGTTGGGTTTGATATAAATGGAGGAAGTGCAAAAAGGGCTTTGCCCCAGTTTACCAAAAAAGGCTTTGCCCCAGTTTACCGAAAAGGGCTTTGCCCCAGTTATTAAAAGAGGCTAGGCCTCCAGTTATATGATAAAGCAGCTATGCTGCTAGTGGAGAGTATTGGTTGGGTGGGTTGAGTTATTCCCCACATGGAGAGCTTGGTTGGTACGGGTGGAGAGTAGCGGTTGGGTGGGTTGATAGTTTCCCCACATATGGATATGGGCTTGCATACATCCATTAATATTACATGTGGCATTGAAATGGGCCTATGGGTCATACCATTTGCAGTGAAGGCTTCGGCCCAGTAACATGATTAATGAGAAGGCTTCGGCCAATAACATGATTTATGAAAAGGCTTTGGCCCAGTAACCGTTAAACGAAAGGCTTTGGCCCAATGATATGAATTATGAAAAGGCTTTGGTCCAGTAACCGTTAAACGAAAGGCTTCGGCCCAGTATGCCAATATTAGTTGGGCTCCGAAAGGGGCTTGTTGCACACTGAGTTTTCCAAACTCATCCCCTTTCTCTTCCATCCTTACAGGTGAGCCCTAGTTGGTGGACTTGGAGCTGGGCGGGATTCAGAGTGGCCACGAAGATTAAATTTCTGGTTTTTTTAAAATAAGTTTCAATTAGCTTCCTTTTAAATTTCGCATTTATTTTTTATTATTTCTATTTTGGTTGAAGTTGTAATAAGGCCGCTCTATTATTTTTATTTTGGGTTTTTAATTTACTTAGATCATTTTCAACTTGAGATTCACATCACTTAAATTGATTCCTTAAAATTGGTTAGCTCTAGGGCGCGTTTTATAAAAGTTATTTTCAAAATATCACGATAACCGAGCAAAGCTTCCTCAACGTAAATGTTTTCAAAGGAAATAAATATTTTAAATAGACTTAAACTTAATTTGGCGTTCGTGGACAAGTAATAAGCTTAAAGTATGGTAATGGATGTGTGCATGTCTAGGATTGGATCATGGAAGAGCTAGGTACTTAAGCAGTCTAATTTACTCACCTCCTCTTTTCTTGAATCCTACCTGGTGCGTAGTGTCCATTCACTCTAAGCCATAACAAAGAAGGTTTGATTTTTTTGATACTTAACTGTTTTTAAAATAACATGCTTCTGCCACTACAAAGATTTACAAGTTTAAACGGTAAAAGTTTCTAAACATCAAGAAGGGTTTTCAAAAAAAACATGGTTTTCGAAAAACACTTCAATGTGACACACCAGACTTGGCCATAATGTCTGGGTCGGGTTTGGGGTGTTACATTAAGCATGGAAATAAGGTATTTGAGTTTAATTCGACTGAGTTATAACATTTGAAAGTCTGTATGAATTATATGGAATATCTGGAATTTTCGATATATGAATTGTTTATGAGACAACTTTATAATAGAGATATTCGGGCTTTGAGCCTAGCAAGCCTTGTGCTGGTGAATTAAATCGGGCTTTATGCCTAGCAGGCTTATTGCCGATGTATAAAATCAAACTTTGAGTTTAGCAGGCCTTGAGCCGGTGTGAGATGCAGGCTTAGGCCTAGCAGGCTTTATGCTAGTGAATTATTATAAGTTTATGCCTAAAAGACTTTATGTTGATGTGGTAATTGAATACGTTAAACGAGCTAAAACGATCAGGTACATGATAGTTGGTTACCTATTTGAAAATAGGGTGAATTGATTTCTTAATATGCGATGAAAAAGGATACATGAAGTTGTTGTAGTATATGTGTTAATATGAGAAATATATTTGGCCTTATAGTTGTATATGGATGTAATGTTAAAGTTTGAGTGATGAATATATGTCTATAAATATATATGTATATTCGATTATATAAGACAATATGGTTTTGAAATTTTGAGAATATATTGATGATGTATACATGTATATTCGACCAAGGAGAAATTGTTCTATAAAAGTATATGCTATATATGTATGGAATTAAAAGCTTTATATTAAATGTGATTACAAATGCATAAGTTGATTTATTTAATTGAAATGATTTAGTAATTGAGATGTTATTATGCATTAATTGTTTAATTTGCTTAAGGCTTACTAAGCTAAGTTAGTTACTCTGTGTGTTTTTGTTTACTCTTTTTTATAGATTTTGGATTCAAGTTACGAGCTCGAGGATCGTCAGCAAAGTTCACCACACTATCTACAGCTTCGGTATTTAAATAATCGAACTTGAATTATGGCATGTATAAGTTGAATTGTGTTTTGATATGATGAAGCTTGGTTTTGTATAAAAGCCATGCGAAAATTGCTTATTTAAATGCTTGAATTTGGTTTTGATATAATGATGGTTTGAATCTAATTTGATTAATATGCTATGTGACATGAATGAACATAAAATGTGTTATATGTTGTATATTGAAATTAGTTAATGATTTTGCATGAGGTATGAAGAAATCGATCATAAGTATGTTTGGTTGTTTTGGATGTGTTTGGCATATTCGGTTATGAAATATATGTGTATAGCTACATGTGATTATTGCTTGTAGTGGTTGGTGAAAGGTGAATGGTTGGCGAAATTGATCATGAGATGTGGTATAAATATTGTTTGTCTTGAATGATGTTCATATATATAGATATATATATATATATTTTATATTTGAGGTGTGAATTGGACTTATAAATGTACATGATTTGATATGTTTGGAAATGTGTATCCAGGGGCGAAGCCAGAAAAATTTTTTAGGGGGGGCGGATGAAATTTTAATTTTTGATAGTTTATATCTTTATAATTTCTAAAGGATTAAATCAAAATTTTATAATTTTAGGGGGGCCAAAGTGTAATTTTATCTTTACTAATTTAAAATTTTAAAAAAAATTTAAGGGCCTAAAAAATAATTTTACATTTTAAGGGGGGCCGGGGCCCACGCCAGCCCCCCTAGCTTCGCCCCTGTGTGTATCACTTAGTGTGGTTAAAAACTTGCATATTGATTTATGATTCGGTTTGCTTATTGAAATGGTATAGATTTTGAAAGATATTTGGTTAACTTGTGTCAATGAGTTATACATTTTAAAGTTGATTTGGTCAAGTTATGTGCAATGTTATTAGTATATATTAAGAATGTTGGTATTCGGCAATTGGTATAATAATTT
Source organism: Gossypium longicalyx (assembly GCA_025698465.1). Lineage (NCBI taxonomy): Eukaryota > Viridiplantae > Streptophyta > Magnoliopsida > Malvales > Malvaceae > Gossypium > Gossypium longicalyx. The sequence goes on from CM046997.1 coordinate 93,191,614, forward strand.
GATTATTATTTGTCATGTGATATTTGATAATTGAATAATAGAAATTGGTTTAGTAAAGAAATGGTCATCGAATGAAACCCATGTATTAGGCATTGTTCATATTTGGTTAAAGCCTTATAAAATGATCATAAGAATAATAGATTATTTATGTTTGAAATGGAAAATTTAACATTTCTTGTATTTAAAATTTACTTGTTAAATTAATTAGGGTAAACATGGTATGTCATTTGAACATGCATGAAATCCTTGATTGAATAATTTGTATTGTATTTCTTCTTGGTTTAGTAATGAAATGCCTTTGTTTAGGAAAACATATGGTAATCGGCTAATGTTTATAAAAGTGACCAAATGAATAGTGATTTTAGTATTATAAGGTTTTAATGGTTTGCATGCAAATTTGGTTTATGTGCTATTTGATATTTCATGCTTATAATAATTGATTTAAGTTATTTTTTTAAAGACTTTGATAGGTGCATATGATTTGTGACAAAATGATATAGTTGACATTATTTGTTTATGTTTTAATATTAAAAAACAAGTTGATTAATATTTTATAATTTTTTTCGTAAAAATATTAGATTGATTATTTAAGTTTATAATAGATTTGAATTTGAATTACATGTTTGAGTATGTCTATGATTGCCTAAGCTATGTCTTTTCTTGTAATACCTCGTAACTCATTCCAGCGACAGATAAGGGTTAGGGGTGTTACAGGACAAGTCAGTATGTATGCCCTGTTTTGACACGGCCTAGACACATTGGCATGTCTAAAGCCGTGTGAGGCACACGGCCTGTTCACACGGGCGTGTGACCTGTATAACTTTGAAAAATGTTTAAGTTTTGAAAAATATTGTATGAGCTTGGTTTTGTCCCGACCCCTTTCTAAAGCATGTTTAAGGTCTCGTTGACCTATGTAAGGGACTCTGTAATGATTTTATGATTATGTGTGAATGATGTTTGAGAATTATTTATGAAATGTACTGATTTTTCTGGTAACGCCTTTAACCCTAGTCCGGCAACGGATACGGATTAGGGGTGTTACACATGTGACTCTTTCCAGAGATATACTAAGGTACAACAACAACAACTACTAGAGCCTTTCCAGGTTATGTCAATCCCCTGGCCATTTTCAACTTGGGGAATTGATATCCTCGGTCTATTTCCAATAGCCATGGCACAGAAGAAATTTATAGTGGTGGTTGTGGATTATTTCACCAAGTGGATTAAAGCTGAAGCTTTAGCAACCATTACGGTGAGATAAATGAAATCTTTCATTTGGAAGTCAATTGTTTGCAGGTTTGGTGTACCTCACTTGATCATTACAGACAATGACACACAATTTCATGGAAAATTCAAAAACTTCTGTATTAATGTTTAGACAGCTTTGGCTCAGAGTTTAGTTAAAATGCCATAAACGAATGGTCAGGTAGAAGCGATGAACAAGAAGATTTTAATGGCCCTGAAAAATAAATTTCGTGAGATGAAAGGTGATTGGTTGGAGGAGCTACCATGAATTTTGTGGGCTCTGTGAACTTCACCCCACACCTCTATAGGAGAAACAAATTTTTCCCTTATTTATGACATAGAGGCAAGAATCCCCACTAAGATTGGCATGCGATCACACAAAAAAAATACATTTTGATGAAGGTGCCAATCAGGAGGCTATCAGGCTTAACCTTGATCTGGTCGATGAATTCAGAGAAGCAATATAAATCAAGAACACATCGCGTGCTTAACAACTAGCTCACTACTACAACTCTAAGGTCAAGAATAAACAGTTCCAAGTAAGCGATCTTGTCCTAAGGAATATTGAGGCTAGCTTTCCAACTTTATAGCAAGGGAAAATGACTCTCGGTTGGGAAGGGTCATACAAGGTCATAAAAAAGATTGGCTATGGAGCACATAAGTTAACAAAGATGGATGGCATGGCTCTGCCATGAACATCGAATGCTTGTCATCTAAAAAACTACTATGTATAATTTCTTACTCCATGAATAAAAGTATTCTCCTTATAAACACTTGTACTTGGTATTATATAAGGGTTCGTCAATTTGTGATTGCAACCTCCAAAAATAGCTAGCGGACCTACACTTCTAGCTGATATTCCAATAGCTCGCAAAGTTAAGCTCGCAGCTCCAACATAGCTAAAGGACCTACGCTTCCAACTGATGTTATAAAGGTTTGTTGATTTATGATTGCAACCTCTAAAAACAACTAATGGACCTATGCTCCCAGCTGATATTTTAAGAGCTCGCAGCTCCAACACAACTAGCAGACCTACACTCCTAGCTGATGTTATAAAGGTTTGCCGCTTTATGATTGCAACCTCCAAAAATAGCTAGCAGACCTACACTCCTAGTTAGTATTCCAATAGCTCGCAGAGTTAAGCTTACAGCTCCAACACAGCTAGCAGACTGATAAGCTTTTAAAGTAACATATTTTAATCCCATTCTTAATGCGTTTTTGGATGATTAATTATGTAAATTAGTGAATTTGATGCTCCTAATCCTTTAAATTCATATTTCTATACTTAGAAGAGCATTTGAGAGTGAAAGGAGCAAAAAACGAGCCAAAATCAGACAAATAGAGCTATTTCTAATATCCACACAGCCTGGGCATTTCCGCACGGGCTGGCCACACGCCCACGTGCCAGCCCGTGTTGATATCGCACCCTGCTTCCCAAATACGAGGAAAAAACCAATTTTTAGGCTTTCTGAGCATTCTAAAGTCTATAAATACCAATTAGAAGAAAACCTAAAAGGGGCACTCACAGAAGATCTAAGAAAAGACTCGAAGAACGCCATTGGAATCAACTAGGAAATGGATCTCCTTCAAGGTTGAAGATCTCCATTTAATTTACTTCGAAGTTTTATTGAGTTTCTTTGTGTCCTGTTGTTATCCTAACTTTGAGATATTTCTATTTAGGATTATGAACTAAATTCCCTAGATACCTAGAAAAGATGAAACATATGGTGAATCTTATTATTTGATTTCTGATTTACGCCATAAATACTTGATTCTCGTTCTCAATTATGTATGTTTATTTCTTATTTTAATATTTCTGAGATATTAATTCAAGTTTAATGTACTTATTTTAGTGGAGCAAAAGTCCCTATTTAAGAGTAGATCTAGCATAATTGAGTAGAGTTACATACAATCCTAGAAATAGGACGACATAAATATACCGGATTAGAGTCAAATCTAATAGGAAAATCCATAGATCGAGTTAATGCAACAATAGGGGTTTTAATTAGAAAGAGATTTCAATTAATAAACCTAGAGTCAATTGTTCTTACTCTCGAAAAAGATATTACCATAATTTAGGGATTTCTACGGATCAAGACACAAGTGAATAAATCATTTAATTCAGATTCATAATAATAGGTGAAGTCTAGGTGGATTCTTTCCTTGGTATTGTCTTTCTCATTGGTTGTTTTTTATTATTTTCCCATTTCATTCTCTGTTGCGCTCGTAGTTAAATTAGATTAGTAAATTTAGATTAAAAACAATCACTTTAATTTATTGGCTAAATAATAGAAAAATGGGTAATTACTAGTACTTTTAGTCCTCGTGGATACGATATTTCCTACTCACTATAGCTATACTATTGTTCGATAGGTGCGCTTGCCTTTGTCATAGAAATGAAGTATGAATTGAGTTTAGACAAAATTTGAATAGAAATGAAGTATGAATTGAGATAGAAAAGTAAGTGAATTTAGTTAATATTAAATTGAAATTAAAGTAGAAATTGAATAGAAATTGCATTAATTAGATATAAATTACTAGTGAATTAACGAATATGAATTGTTTTAATTCCCATAGCTAATGTTGTCTCGAGAAATCTCGGCTAAGTAAGGAAAAATGGCAAAGACAACGGGAGTTAGCTCGAAAATTACGGTTTGTATTTCTATAATCTGAACTTAATACTTAATTGTTGAATTTATTACTTGATAAGCATAGTAAGCATTTAGAGGTAAGTATTTGAATAGGAATAAATATTGATTGGAATTAAATAGTGAATTTTATTATTAATTGTTATATTTTGAATGAATGTTATGGTAAATAATTAAAGTGTGAATTATTGGTATTGTGTTTATTATTGAAATAAATTGATTTGAAAATGTGGTAAAATAATTATGAATATGTGTTTATTGTGAAATTTGATTATATGTTAATGAAAAGTGAATTGAAGCATTTTGAATTGTATTGATTTATTAAATTATGTGATTAATTGAAATATATACATATTGAATGAAAACCAAAAATTGGTTAAATACCCTATTAACTAGTCGGGCTAGTCGGATATAGTTGGCATGCCATAGGATATGGAAGAGTACGGGTTTTGCCGGCTTACTGATCAAGCACTTATGTGCCGACTCATCATTATTATTACCAATATCTTATTATCATTACCGATTCGGCACTTTGTGTGTCAGATATTGTTATTATTATCGTTCATTATTATCGTTTTGGATTTGTTCCGATGAGGTACTCTGTGTACCGTACTGTTACTGTTACCGTTCCAAATTTGTTCTGATGAGGTACTCTATGTACCGTCATCGCTACTATTATTTCATATCGCTTTTCGCCTTGGTCGATGAGGAACTATGTGCCGTATTGGTGTGTTGGTTGGATTCGTGTATCCGTCTAGGTCCAAGTCATGTTAATAGGGGTAAATAAAGGAACTGGAAAGATCGATTGTTATTGAATAATTTAATTGTTACTGTATATCTAATTTTTACTGAATAATTTAATTGTTACTGTATATCTAATTTTTACTGAATAATTGACTGTTACCGGATAACCGATCAATTGATTGATCTTGAATAATCGATTATTATTGAATAATTGATTGTTCTTGAATAATCGATTATTATTGAATAAATAATTCTTCTGATTGACTGATTGTTAATGAATATTACTGATTGATTAATTACTATTGAAAAATAATAAATTATTTTGAATTTAAAGTAAACCAAAACATTGGTTGGAAAATGAATGTTTGAATATTCATTGAGTTTGAATAGTTCAATATATATATATAAATTAATATGTTTTATAATTGTTTAAGTGTTCAGATTATAGAAATACCACTGAGTGTATACTCAGCATACGGTTTGTTTCCGTGCGCAGGTTAAGTTAAGGCTAGACCGTTGAATTAGCATCCTAGGCCGATCCTGAATTCACTGAGGTAAAGTATGTTGAGTAATGGTAATGGCATGTACCTAAGATGCATCTAGGTTTTGAAAGTATTGATGAAATAAGTAAATTATGGTTGGCAATGGTATATAGTATGAAGTTGAAATAATTGATAAAGTAAGTGATATACTTAAAAAGATTCATTGGATAGGTTATAGAATGTTTTAGATTGGTAAGATTTGAGTATGTTTAAGTGTATTTGGATTATTTGAATGTTGGCAAATTGTATTGGTTGAAGTTTTAATTTGCAGAGTTAGAATCATTTATTTTAATAAATGACTATAATTGAACTGTACAAATTGGTAATACCCTGTAATCCTGTTCCGGGGACGGATATGGGTTAAAGGGTGTTACAGATATGAGAGCTGAATATATGAAATTCGAGAAAGTTTCGATAATGTGACGACATCTGAAAAGTCCCGTATGAACCATAGGAATAGTTAGGATTCATATGTCATGACATAGGATTTCCAATATGTGATTTCATGTAAGACCACATCTAGGACGTTGGCATAGATTTGATATTTACGTATAAGACCATGTCTGAGACATCGGCATCATATTTGATTTCGTGTAATACCCTAACTGAGACAGTGGCATCGATAATTGATTACATGTAAGACCATGTCTGGGACGTTGGCATTGTACGAGCTTTACAAGTTATCCGCGTATCCTATTTGATTTCGTACAGTTCAACAGGCATTCCGAGAAATGAGTAACTATGTGGTTGTTTATCGAATCAGGTACGTTTGAAATGTATATCATGATTAAGAATAAAAGGTAAGTATATGAGATTTATAGATATGTGGTTATGCTTTGCCATGATCTATATGATTAAATTGAATTTAAATTATGTTACGTGATAAGTTTATTTGTATATGGCTTACTAAGCTTTTGAAAGCTTACTTTGTGTGTGTTTTCAATTGTTTTTAGATATCGAAGCTCCTAGGAGCTTAGGGATCGTCGAGGATCACCACCACAATATCGAACCTTATTTTGGTACCCTTTTGGAAATGTATATATCAAAGTATGGCATGTATAGGCTAGGAATATTTTGATATGTTTTGTGATGTATATATCATGCCATGTGATATGGCTAGATTAAGTTGTGTTAAGAAATGGTATGTTATGATGTGTTCATGGATGGCCAAGAGATTTGGTCAATTTGGTAAGTTTTTAGTATGTGCCTATTTTGGAATTTGATAAGGTTTTGGTATGAGAATAAATGAAATGAATTGTAGTTATGAAACATATGTTTTAGTATGATTTTTGGCTTATGAATTGGTATGATTTGGTATGGATTTAAGTAATGAAAATGGTTGGTAATGGTATGGAAAAATAATATATGTATTGTGGTTGAAATTAGTTTAATTTGTGGTGCTATTGATGCCTATTTGATGATTGTAGGGAGGACCCAAATGAGTGGCACATTGGCCTTGTAAATGGCTTGCCCACATGGGCTGAAACATGGGCGTGTGTCTCAGCCATGTTGCTCGAGGGCCATTTCGAAATGAGCCTGGGTAGACCATACAGTCGCACACAGGCGTGTGCCAAGCCGTGTGGCCAAGTCAGTTTTGAGCACGGGATAGACACACGGGCGTGTGACAGGCCGTGTGATCCAAGTCAGTAGCCTCCCTAATTTTCACACGGCCTGGCACACGGGTGTGTCTTGTGATGGTGTGGACAAGTCAGTATGTATGCTTTGTTTTGCCACGGCCTAGACACACGGGTGTGTCTAATGCCGTGTGAGGCATACGACCTTTTCACACGGGCGTGTGACCTTTGTAACTTAGAAAAATGTTTAAGTTTTGAAAATTTTCGTATCTGCTCAATTTAGTCCCGACCTATTCCTAAAGCATGTTTAAGGTCTCGTTGACCAAAGAAAGGGACTTTATGTTGATGTTTGACTATGATGTTATGATGTTTGTGAAATAAATGTGAAATGTTTTGATTTTTCTGGTAATACCTCTTAATCCTAGTCCGGCGACGGATAAGAGTTAGGGGTGTTACATATTTATGGAGATTTCTCGGCATTCGATAATTATTTTCATCTTTGTCTTAAAAACTTAAAACGAGTTTTAGTGAGATGTAAGGAAACAAACCTTATGCTTAATTGGGAAAAATGCCACTTCATGGTTCGAGAAGGGATTGTGTTGGGCCATAAAATTTCTAGTAAAGGGATTGAGGTTGATAGAGCTAAAATTGAAACCATCGAAAAATTACCTCCCCCTAGTTCAGTTAAGGCTATTTGAAGCTTTTTAGGACATGCTAGGTTCTATACAAGGTTTATTAAAGATTTTTCTAAAATATCTAAGCCTTTAGCTAGAAAAAGATGTGCCCTTCGATTTTAGTTAGGAATGCTTAGAAGCATTTAATACTCTTAAGGAAAAATTAATTAATGCCCCGATTGTAGTTGCACCTAATTGGAATTTACCCTATGAACTAATGTGTGATGCGAGTGATTTTGCAGTAGGTGTAGTTCTTGGATAGTGAAGAGACAAGCATTTTCAGCCAATTTATTATGCCAGCAAGACGTTGACAGGTGCACAAGAAAATTACACTACCACAAAAAAAGAATTGCTAGCTATGATTTTTGCATTTGATAAATTTAGACCATATTTGATATTATCTAAAGTTATTGTTTACATTGACCATTCAGCTCTCCGCTATATCCTAACTAAATCGGATGCAAAACCTTGACTTATACGATGGATTTTATTATTGCAAGAGTTCGATTTGGAAATCCCAGATAAGAAGGGAGCTGAAAATATTGCAGCAGATCACCTTTCCAAACTAGAGAATTCACATCTCGAGGAGCTTAATGAGAATGAGATAAATGACTCGTTCCCTAAGGAACAACTCTTGGTTATAACCGATTCTGAAGTCTCTTGGTTTGTGCATATCACAAATTACTTAGCTGCTAACATCCTACCAAAAGGGTTGACACATCATCAAAAGAAGCGATTCTTTGCTGATGTGAAAAATTATTTTTGGGAGGATCCTTTTCTTTTTCATGTATGTGTAGATCAAGTAATTCGGAGGTGTGTTACAAAATCAGAAACGAGTAAAATCTTGGAACACTGCCACTTAGGACCAACAGGAGGACATTACAGTGGGACTAGGACAGCCCATAAAACACTTTAATCAGGTTTTTATTGTCCCACACTATTCAAGGATGCTAACAGGTATGTTGCTTCTTGTGATAGATGCCAAAGAACAGGTAATATTTCTATACATAATGAAATGCCTCAAACTTATATGCTCACATGTAAAAATTTTGACGTCTGGGGCATTGATTTTATGGGCCCATTTTCTAGCTTTTTTGGTAATAAATACATCCTAGTAGCAGTTTATTATATGTCAAAATGGGTAGAAGGTCAAGTTTTACCTACCAAAGATGCTAGAGTGGTAGTTCGATTTCTTAAAAAGTTTTTTCTAGATTTGGAACACCTAGAGCGATTATTATGATAGAGGAACGCATTTTTGTAATGCTCAATTTGATAAAGTTCTTAAGAAGTATAGGGTGTATCATAGAATAGCTACCCCTTATCACCCTCAAACTAGTGGGCAAGTTGAAGTGGTGAATCGAGAACTCAAACGCATCCTAGAAAAAATTGTAGAGTTAAAGAAAAAGGATTGGGTGATAAAAGTAGATGACGCTTTATGGGCTTATAGGACTGCATATAAAACACCCATAGGAATATCTCCTTGCAGATTAGTATATGGAAAAATTTGTCATTTACCGCTTGAACTCGAGCACAAAGCACTCTGGGCAATAAAATTCCTAAACTATGATATTAAACTTGCAGGTGAGAAGAGATTGATGCAGCTGAACAAGTTAGATGAGTGGTGAGCGAATGCTTATGAGAACTCGAGACTATATAAAGAAGTGACAAAGCGACACCATGGTGCTCGTTTGAAGTAGCCCAAACAACTCACAATTGAAGATCTTGTCCTTTTATTCAATTTAAAGCTCAAGTTGTTTCCCGAAAAGTTGAAATCAAGATGGTCAGGCCCATTCATAGTACAAACAGTTTTCCCATACGGTACGATAAAGGTAACCCATCCAACATATGGCACATTCAAGGTAAACGGTCATCGACTCAAACTTTATAGTGGTAATAAATTTAGAAAAAATAGAGAGGAGCTTTGACTCCGCGAACCTTCGTAACTGTGCGAATCCAAGGTAAGTCGAGCTTAGACTTTAAATAAGTGCTTCTCGGGAGACAACCCAAGTGTTAACACTGCTAAATTTTCTTAATTTTTAATTCATGATATTTTTAAAATTAATTAATTTCCAAAAAGAATTTAGACCCACACGGCTTGGACTCACGGGCGTGTCTTAGTCCGTCTGCACTATAAAAGGTTCGACAATGAGTTACATGGCCTTGACATACAGGTGTGTCCTTGGCCGTGTGGATCCTAGGACTTAATTTCTCAAGAATTCGATAGAGGCATGGTCGTGTGACACGACCGTGTGGATCACACGGCCTGGACACACAGCCGTGTCTTAGGTTGTATGAAACTTGGAGCTATTTTTTTCATTTTTAAATCAAGATAGAGAGTTACACGGGCAACGCATACGGCCGTGTGCGAGACACAGCCGATCCACACAGGCATGGGGAAGGGAAGGAGGTTGCACAAGGCTGTGCGACACGACCGTGTGGGTGTCCAAGGCCATGTGTAGGCTGGGCCTATATTTTTTTTTTAAAACAAACACGAGCTGAAAAGGAACCACACGAGTGTGTGACACGGCAGTATGGCCCAACACAAGCCCTTACACGATCATGTCCCTCATTTTAAACCCCTAATCCCCTTTTTATTTTTTTTACTTTATTTTTTCCTCCAGCCTTAACCCTAACCACCACTCCCACTTTCTTCCCCCATTCCGGCTGCCATCTCTCACCATCGACAGCCCCTCACCCCGTCACCCCTCCTCTTCTCCCTTTAAGCCTTCTCGCCCCAAACCGCCCTTCCTCACCCACGTTTGAACTGTAAGCCCACTGCCCTCCTCTCCCCGTACCACCACACACCCCCTCTCTTCTCCCTTTTCCTTACCTTACATCCCCCTTTCTCGGCCTCCCACCAAGCCACAACACCCCACGATTAGCCGCCACACCGCCTCCCTAGCCTCTCCCTTTTTCATACCCCCACCATTGTCCCCACCTTCCCCACTTCCCTAAACCAACCCCCACAGCCTTGCCCCAGCTTCTTTGCCCCTTGCGCCGACCACCACTACCAGCGCTCCACCGTCGCGCACCTCCAGTCGTCTCATCGAAATCGCCGCCATTGTCATCGGTCTCCCCACTTTTATCCCTCTCTTTTATTTATTTATTTTTATTTTTATTTTTATTTTTATTTGTTATTTATTATTATTTTGTTTTCTTATTCTTTTTACTTGTTTTTCTTATTATTATTACTGTTATTTATTTTATTTTATTTTATTTTTCTTATTATTGCTTCATTATTTAGCTATGTGATTATGTGCATTAATCTGTCCCTTTTAGTTTAGTTTGTTTTATTTTCATTATTCATTAGTCTTCTTATTATTCTGCATCATTTCTCTAGTTATATTAATCATTGTTGACTTACTGTTCTCTTATGTTAAGGCTTTGTTTTCTTGTCTTGTTATTAGCTTAGTATTATTATTGGTCTTACTGTTTTGATTATTCTTCTTATTATCATTTCTTTATTTATGCGTATAATTCTCTTTTATTCTAGTCCTTGCATTATTAGGTATTGGTACATATTCTTTTAGGACTAGATTTCTATTTTACCTCTTAGGATTTTGATTTCTCGGCCATTTGTTTACGTGTTTGGTGAGGCTTTATTTATTATTGAATTCTTTTATTTCCAGGCATACCATGACAAACACTTGTAGGAAATCTAAGGTCGTCGTCCCCGCTTCGAAAAAGTGGAAGACCCCTAGCACGACCTCGTCCTGGAGTGCTTCCGTCGAGACCTGCCACCACTATATTCGATTTTCAACAGGTCCTCAAGAGGACTTATTTCAGCTACTTCGACTGTGACCACTCGGCTTAAGCTGATGTATTGATTGGGCCACTTTAGAGTAGGTCCAGTTAACTGATCTTGTTTGAGCATTTATTGCCACGACCCCGTGGGATCGATTCTTCTCTATCATCGAGCCCATATACATGGAGCTGACTTCGGAGTTCTGCTCGACATTTACTCTTCAATATGCGATGACGACTCATGACGAGCCGGGCACCATCACTTTCAGACTCGGTGACTTAGTGCGCCATATAAGTGTCCTTGAGTTCTGTGCTGCTTTGGGACTATACAGTAAGGAGTTTATGAGTGCCGAGAACTTCCTCCGCCTACATCGGCACATTCATTACTCGTCATCTAGTTGTTGGGTAGATCTTAAAGTGAGTACGACACCTTATGATGCGAGTCACTCGAAGGCGACTTCTCTCCCTCCGGCTTTACAGTATATTCATGCCCTTTTAGCTCATAATTTGACCAGTAGGAGAGAGAGCACCAGATTCGTCAGTACTACCGATGCTTGTTTTTTATGGAGTATGGCCACCGGGCATATTTTTTATTTAGCCTACTTCATCGGCCTTACCTTCCGCCATCAGATAGACCACAACAGAAAGGGTCTTATCTGTTTAGGCCTTTATGTGACTCAAATCGGTCGACACTATGGTCTCCTCGACACACCAGAGCAGTCCTCTACGCTTACACTGGCCGGCCAGATGTCCCCACAAGAAATATCAAGCATGACCCATATGAGGATAATCGAGTGGCTTCGTGGAGTAGATCCTCCTCAATACCAATTATTTCATTCTGACTCTCAGAATGAACCCAAGGACTTCACTGATGATGTCCCTTTCCATCACGAGGACCCACCTCATCCTCCACCTTCAAGTCATCGTCCTGTTTCTTCTGCAGCTACTTTGGTAAACCTCTCTGAGCGATTCACTCACTTCGAGCAGCACTACTTTCAGAGGTTCGACAGTATTAATGCAACATTGTAGCAGACCTGTTAGCATCTCCGTATCTCCTCATCAGCGGCAACAACTCATGTCACCGACGCTTTTGATGATGAGGACCATTAACTTTATTTGTTTTATTTTTATTTTTATGTTTATTTTTATTTTCTTAGTCTTATTTTGTTTTTATCTTTTGAACTATATTTTTATTTTTTTTATGGTTGTTTCTACTCGAGTTAGTAACTCCTTAATGTTCTTCACTATTTGTGTTTATTTTCTTATTAGTTTGCTCGGAATCATGCACTACATCTAAGTTTGTCTACAATTCTGCTTTTCACCATTCTGGCAATTTCATCAAATATTCAAGGTTTCTCCCTCTCTTATGATATTCTATTTATACTGTCATTATCTATGTTTGTACATTGAGGACAATATCCATCTTAAGTGTGGGGAGGCTATTTATATAACTATTAGAAAATCCCTGAATTATGTCTTGTGTTTAAGTAATTTTCTCATACTTCTATTAGAATGAATTTTTATTGATTTGAGATTTTTATTGATGTGTTTTGGATTAATTTGTAGATAATTGTGTATTAGTTTATTTAAACTTGAAGACATGAGAGAATCAAGCATGATAGGCTATGTTTCAGAAATTAAAATTTTTAGGTTATTTCTCTAAATTGAAGTATTATCTTAAAGTTTGAGATTTGCAAGATTGACTAAAAAATCATGAGTTTTTGTGAGATTTTAAGCCTTTAGAGCATTCATTTTTCTTACTCATTTTACTATTGGTTATGAGTGTGTCAATTTGACTTGTTATTCTAGAACTTGCGTCGATTATACATGTCGAGATCACACATTTTGATTTGATACACTGAGATGATAAAGGCACTTAGGTTTTAACCCACTTATCCCATAAAAAGCCTACCTACATAATTAACCCTTAGTGAACCCCGTTGAGCCTAACACACTGTTTCTTAAATTACCCATTAATGTTAACCCATAACTTATTTTTTGATCATTGAGAATTTTTCTCGTTTTATTGACTCCCTTTTTGTCGAGATTTGATTTGGTTAGTTGTCTGACTATGCTCTTTTGTTTAATTTGCTGAACTATTTCTTATTCTTAAAAAAATTGAAAAAAATATATATTTATTTACATTTTGATTATTATTTAGTTCTATGAGCTTGAACAGTTAAATTCATATTTGAAAAGAAGCTCGTTTTCTTATTCTTGAATATTTTTTGATTTATGCACTTGTTTTTAATTCAGTATTGTTATTTTTCTAGTTTGGTAATTTATCAATTCGATCTCGATTTTAACCATTTTTTTCACCCTTTCTTCACACCCTTAAATTAATCCCTATTACAACCTCTTAAAGACCTTTTGATTTGTGTATCATATCATTTTATAGTGCTGGAGATTTGATTTTCATGCAAGCCTATGGTAATGATTTTTCATGTTTGACTATTGAGTGCTTATTTTTGAACCTTAAACACTTTGAGTGATTTGAGTGAATCTTTAGTGGGGATGTTGATTTTTTTTTCAATTTTGAATAAAAGATAATTACTTAGATAAGGAAAAACACATATGTTTTCATGTTTGAAAATTTTAGCTTGGATTGCTTGAGACTTTAGTGCTCTTTTAGTTGAATTGCCAATGCATGATTATTTATGGATTATTTTGAGACATTATTGATGGGAATTACAAGTTTAGAAATATTATTTTTAATGTGAGTTGAGGATTTTACTTGAGGACAAGCAAACACTTAAGTGTGGGGATATTTATAAGCTGTAAAAGTAACATATTTTCATCTCATTCTTAATGCATTTTTGGATGATTAATTATGTAAATTAGTAAATTTGATGCTCCTAATCCTTTAAATTCATGTTTCTATACTTATGAGGGCATTTGGCAGGAAAAAGAGCGAAAAACGAGTCAAAATCAGACAAATAATGCTGTTTCTAGGATCCACACGGCTTGGGCATTTCCACACGAACTGGCCACACACCCATATGCCAGCCCATGTTGATATCGCACCCTAGTTCCCAAATAGGTGGAAAAAACCCAATTTTTAGGCTCTCTGAGCATTCTAAAGTCTATAAATACTAATTAGAAGAAGATCTAAAGGGAGCACTCAGAGAAGATCGAAGAAAAGACTCGAAGAACGTCATTGGAATCAACTCGGAAGTGGATCTCCTTCAAGATTAAAAATCTCCATTTAATTTTCTTCGAAGTTTTTTTGAGTTTCTTTATGTCTTGTCCTATTCAGGATTATGAACTAAATCCCCTAGATTCCTAGGGAAGATGAAACCTATGATGAATCTTATTATTTGATTTCTGATTTACGTGATAAATAGTTGATTTTTGTTCTCAATTATGTATGCTTATTTCTTGTTTTAATATTTCTAATATATTAATTCAAGTTTAATGTGCTTATTTCAGTGGAGCAAAAGTCCCTGTTTAAGAGTTGATCTAGCATAATTGAGTGGAGTTGCATGCAATCCTAGAAATAGGACGACATAAATCTACTAGATTAGAGCCAAATCTAATAGGGGAATCCATAGATCAAGTTCATGCGACAGTAGGGATTTTAATTAGAAAGAGATTTCAATTAATCAACCTAGAGTCAGTTGTTCTTACTCTCGAAAAAGATATTAACATTATTTAGGGATTTCTACGGATCAAGACACAAGTGAATAAATCGTTTAATTCAGATTCATAATAATAGGTGAAGTCTAGGTGGATTCTTTCCTGGGTATTATCTTTCTCATTGGTTGTTTTCGATTATTTTCCCATTTCATTCTCTGTTGTGTTCGTAGTTAAATTAGATTAGTAAATTTAGATTAAAAACAATCACTTTAATTTATCAGCTAAATAATAGAAAAAAGGTAATTACTAGTACTTTTAGCCCTCGTGGCTATACAATTGTTCGATAGTTGCACTTGCCTTTGTCGTAATTATAGTTAGTTTAGTGACCATCATGAACTTACACTCCCAATTGATGTTATAAGGGTTTGTCAGTTTATGATCGCAACCTTTAAAAATAGCTAGTGGACCTACACTCCCAACTGATATTCTGAGAGCTCGTAGAGTTAAGCTCGTAGCTCCAACACAGGTGGCGAACCTACGTCACCAACTTACAGTATAAGAGTTCACAGCTCCAATGTAGTTAGTGATTCAAATTGCATTAAGTTGCTTAAGGATTTTTGAGAATATAGTTCGAAGTCTACTCAAGTTTAGAATTTGCTTAAGTTCAAAATATGCTTAAGTTTAAAATTCTCTTAAGCCCAGAATTTGTTTAAGTTTAAAATGTGCTTAAGTTTAAGATTTGATTAAATTTAAAATTTGCTTGAGTTCACAAAAAGATAGGATGCCATAACACTAATAAGTATACTTGAAAATTTTAAACTTTAATTTTTTTCATTCAAGTCATAAGAAGGGTAATACACATTTACAATCGATTAAGGCATATTCTCTCCTCCTTCAAGATCGCCGGTGATCTCATCTTCCCTCTCTCTCCTCTCTATAACTTTGATGTTTTTAGCAGGCGCAATAATGGTATTGTTATTGTTATCAGTAGGTACAACGTTTAGCTCAACAAGACCCTCATCAAGGTAAAAATCTTTTGAGTTCTTCCATTTAAATGATAACTCATCCCAAGCAGCTCCCGACAAGAAGCAAATATTAAAACCTAGTTGATTCATATCTACCTCGTAAAGGGCGTCAAAGTCAACTTTGCGAGCATCGAAAGGGCCTGCCACAACTTGAGTATGTAGAAGTATGTTTGACTTGAGCTCAATAGTAAGATTGCATATAGTTTCTAGAGTCTCTTTCTTGAATTTTTCCAAGGCTTCTGCTTATTTCTACTTTAAGCTCACCATCGCAGCCTTATGTTCTGCAACGATTTGGCTTACGATTGCCCTGTGCTCCTCAACAGTTCCCTTAGCTCAGCATCTAAGACCACATTCCTCTCTCTTTCAACCATGACCTCAGTAGATAACTCATCAAATTTTTCCTGTGCAGCCTCCAATTTCCTAACGAGCTCTTCATTCTACCTGTAGAACACTTCATTTTCTTATCTCATCTTGAGGTATTGCTCACGAGTGCCCTCCAGTGTTTCCTTGAGCTCCTCCTAATTATCCACAGCTCTACCAACACTTTCATTGAGGCCCAAACTAATCATGGTGGCCTCAGCCAGGAGAGATTGCAGAGAGGAATTGAGATTTGATAGTGGAGACTTATTTGAACCATTTGATGAATCAGTGGCACACATTCGCCTTTTGCAGTTTCTGGCACAGAAACTTTCTACTTTTTAATCATACTTTGCAATTCCCTCATGTTTGGACACCCGCGACCTAGGAGTAGCTTACCATCATGCTCATCAAGTGGATTCTTAGCAAGAGGTCAAAGAGGAAGAGGAATACAGAGGGGAGTAGGAGGAGGGGAACTACCGCGAGCAACAATTGGAGAGCTCTCACGAGCCATAGATGGTGAGCTCACCGAAGGAGAAGTAAAAGTATTGGCCATCATAACAGATTACCCAACATGATCTGCCCCCATTTTAAGACGATACCCTAGCCTTCCATTATCTGCCTCCTCTTCGTTGCTAATAACCACGTTAACAACCCCCCAATCGATTTTGCGCTTCTTGCGCATATCCTTCATAGAAGCTCGCAAGTCCATAACTTCGTTAATTTCATGAGATAAAGTGGTAGTTTCCTTCGAGTCACTTCCAAAATTGTGAGTTATGTCTACACCACTAATAATTCCAATATCAAGAGGAGGACTTATCAAATTAATATTTGCATCACTTGCTTCCCGCGATGAGACCACCAAAATCCAAGGGTAAGGTCTTATCCTACAGTAACTATAAAAGAAGTCTTGGGTTCCTATTTATATCATGTCAAGATTAGACCTAAATCATCTTTGGCTACATAGGGCCATGTCCGTTTTTCAGGGTCCGCACCTAATGCCTCAACAACTTTCCTACTATCATCTTGCCTATAACCATTAGGACTAAGGCCCTCCAAACAATATTGAAACATGTTTGTTATGGTTATAATATCTTCAATAACTAGGGGACCGCTAGTGCGAACCCTTCCGAGCTGGGCTGAACCACTACCTATCCTAATGGTTCACTTAAATGAACACGTTCTTGCTCGGTGTGAACCACTCCGTGGGAAAACCAAATTCGCCGGTGGGCCTACATTTCTCTTTAATATATTTTCCCCAATTTAGTCGAAGATTAGGGCACCGATTTGGAATTATAGTCTCCACTTTATCACGAGGAGAAAAATAATAAAAGCGTGATGAATTCCCTTAGTTTTGGGCTTTTAATAGGTATAAGCTTTGGAAAACTGTGAACTGTGGTGTTTCATTGCATCGGCAACAATTGATGAAATAAGCCATCGAGATCCACTAGGAGAATCCACAAAGTTGACCGAGAGCGATCTGGTACTCTTGAAGGAGATGAAAGAAGAACAGATGTAGGGGCAAGTGGAATCCGGCTTCCAGAGCTTGGAGGGGGAGCAAGAAGCTACCATCGCTAGTATCACTAAGCTTGTGTGGTCCCTTAAGAATGGAAAAGCCATAAGAAAAGTTAGGGGTTTGAATCTTTCGTGTGCCCAAAACTCGACTTATCTATTCTTCTTTTGTACTACAGACAAAGAAGTTGGCCTTTGCAGGGACTCTCGAAGCATGCTCACGCGGTAGGTAATTGGGAATTATTTCGACCACCAACCCTTCCATTCTCGACATATTTCGGATGTAGAAAGAAAGGAAAAAATATAGAAGAAAGATAAAACCTGAGACAAGAAAGTTTACAAAATTTACCTTGAAAAAAGCTTCAGTCGAGCTTGCGTACAAAAAATGTGAAATTTGTAAGTTTAAGGTTTCTAAAAACCCCCCATTTTAAAGAAGCTTCTCTTCCCCGCGTTTTGACAATTCAAATAACAGAGGAGAACTAACTGTCAGCTATAGACAGGTGCGATCCACCCGTACAGGTGGCAAAGTTAATGTCATGTTATAGTGGTCATTGCGTATCCAACAAGCTGTATAAATGCAAAGTGATGGCTCTAAGGAGCGCCACTTTATAACCCTCCTTAGACCCAATAAAGGGGGGACTAGATTGTTATGTACTTATGATCACCAACCCAAAAACCAGATAAGGTTCGGGTCGCTTACTCGCGACTCGGCTAGACCCTACCAGATGGATGCGTGCAAGCCTTATAGTGGGAGGTCAGCAAGGGGAGCTCACGGTCTCAGTTCACACATGCCAAGGGGTGCTCGCAAAAGGAGCTTGCGGTCTCAATTCGTACATGTCAAGGGGTGCTCGTAAGGGGAGTTCACAGTCTCAATTTACATATACCCAAGGAGTTCGCATGTGGGGAAGCCATGAAGTCCAACAGGTAGCCCAGAACTGTACACATATCCAGCATGCATGGAGTCTACTAAGAACGTCAATTCCATGAACAATAGTTATGTATATAAATATTCGATTATCCCCTTTAATGAGACACAACGGAAAATTACTCAACAAAACAACAACTCAAACAATCCAACAATAAAGGATCCAGAATAACAAATTATTGATGAAATGTTTAAACAATAACATTAGAAAAAAACGTGTTCCAGTACAAATAAAACATGTGGTTAATTAGGAGTTTTTTTAGAAAGTTAGTCTAGCTATTGGATTTAAAATGTTAAACCAAAAATGGTACTTATTTTGGGGGAATATTATTCTAGATTAACAACATTTCAAATACATTAAACACTTTGAAATATATTAGACTAACCTTAGAAGAAGAAAAAGAAACACAAAAATTGGGAAAAAGAAGGAAAAAAGAAGAAAATGGTTTTAAAAAAAGAAAAAGAATATTAGGTGAAAAAAAATTAGTCCACTTAAATGTTCACAATAGTAATTCATTATAGATTTAACCAACAAGTGACTAAGAAAACAAAATCAATTTACAAGTTTTCTGACCAAAATTGTTTAGTTTACCTTATTGATAGTAGTATGTCATGGGAGACTTATTGAAGTCTCCAGAATAACGACTGGCCTAAAATTGAATTCCATGGAAATTAAAAATGAAATGAAGAAATGTAACAACAACCGTGAGCCGCCATTGTAGCATTAATAAATATGAATATGGCGAAATATACATCAAACAACATCACTCTTGGTTCACCAATGTGAAAACTGAGGGATGGTTTTATTAACTAAACTTACATACTGTAACACAAGTGGAGACTACAAGCAAGCTAATGAATGAATGGATTTCAAACTCCATGAAACAATGACATATCATCTATGTACCTGAGTTTCTTTGTCTACTAATTATATCATCAAAAGATGGTTTGCAGTAGCCTCCATGGAGGAACAGTCTAGTTATTTGCTTATGCATTGCTTCCGTCAGATGAAGCCCATCCCAATGAACGTGGTTAGATGGGTTTTCACACGCGGTGGTGCCGGCCATGCCGCAAAGGTTGTGCAAGTTAAAGTTGAGAAGTCCACCTCCGACGCCGCAACATGCTTGGGATCCATCGGAAAACCCGAAACCAGCAAGGTTTCCCATGATTGCTTTGTATGCATTGAAATAATCAGCATAAGAAATTGTAACCTCAGTACCATGCCTTACCCTAAAGTCTTCCAATGTCTTCTGGAGGAGCTCGTTGTGAGCCATTACTGCTCTATTGATAACTAGCGAACAACCCATTTCGTCTTTCTCAGATTGGGGTGTCAATAGCTTGGATAATGGACAACATCCCACCGGTGGTAGCCCTTGAACCACTACGAACTTTCCACCACTATCCAATAGTGTCTGCATACAAAAAAAAAATCCAAGTTTGAATTTCAGTGTTTACATAATTTTTCTAAAGAGATTTCATTTTGAATCGCACACATACTGTAAGGATTTTGGAGATATGATTAACAGTTATATCTGTAAGCCACCGCATTGAAACAGAAGACCCTATAACACGAGCGAAGTCATCGACACCCATTTGTCCAAGCCAAATAAGATGCTTTCCCATTTCCGCCTTGCATTCTTCCTCAGTCTTCCTTTTACAAGCTATTCTGGTCACGAAATGGTTGAACCATTCAATTTGTGTTTGGAAGCCTAGAGGAATCCCTTTCCACATCAGTGTGTGACCGATCTTGTGATTTACAAAGAAGTCTCCGGAAAGTGACGTGGCGCCTCCGACAGCGAAGTTAACCCCAGAGTTGCTGTCAAAATCAAAGTCCGAAGAGATGGCCTTATACGGTATTGGTGTGGGAATGTTGAGAGAATCACAAAGAAAATCAACGACCATTCGACCATTACTCGATCTACCACCCAACTTGAAGTTGGAGTTTCCGCCTTGAGAAACTCTCCCCGTCAAAACTGCACCCACGAAGCTTTTCAAAATGCCTATCAATCGAGCATTTCCTGTATCAGTGTACGAGTCTCCAAATGCAAAAACCTTGGAGAAACACCCACTCAGGTTAGCTTTGAGGTTGATGTTGAATTCTTTATTGTTAGAAGCACCAGAATTTGTAGAACCTGATAATGAACCTGAACCTCTAAAAGACCCAGAAAAGGCAAAACCTGATATAACAGCATAAAAAAAAACCCTAGAACTTTTAGGAAAAAAATCAAAACTTGTAAAAGCTAATGGAGAATCATAGCAGAGTCCAAACCCTTAGAATTGGTTGAAACTGATGAAGAGTCAGAAATCTTAGAAGAACCAGAAGCGTTGGAACTTGATAAATTATCAAACAAGCTAGAATCCTTTGAACTGCTCGAACCTGATAAAAGACCAGAACCCTTGGAAGTCAAAGAAGGAGAAAATGGAGACGAATGAGAGTTGAAAGATTTTGGGTCAATCTCTTTAGGTGTTATATGGCGAAAATGTGCATAAGAGAATGAAAATGATACCAAGAGAATAAGAAATAAAACATGGAAAGAATATTTGGAAATCATCATATTTCGTTGAATCAAATGGATAGGGATATGTTATTAAGTTTTATGTTTATTTGTAAGCTTTTTAAACATTTCCATCCTCCTTAAGATAGCATGAGTGGAAAGGGTCATATATGGTCCTCACTGGTTTTAGGACAACGTATTGTTCTCCAAGGTTTCGCAGTTGGTGCTCATTGATTGTTGGTTTGCCCTTACAAACAATAATTATAGACATGTTTTTGGATAATATCTAGCCATGCTGGCACTTATTTAACTCATAAATTACTACCAAACATTACCATTTTTGTTATTTTATCTATAATTAGATGTCGAAACTCTTTCTTTCTTCTAATTTTTTCAATGCTATTAATTTAGCTCTTGGAACATTTATATTTTTATTTTAGGCATTGCTACTCCGATATATCATTTTTAAGTTCTATTTTATGCAAATTATTTTCAAGCTTTCAATCTAAATATTATTTTAGTCTAACTTCGGTTTCTATTTATTTATGTTTTGTATTGATTGATTATGGTTATAATTATTAGTTATAAATTTTTAATTTAAAAAACTCAAATTGAGAACGTGATTCATTAATGAAAATTATACTATAATAATAGAATAATTATTAACCTTTGTATTTTTTGTGAATGTCTAGGAATATACCAAATAGAATAATTATTTAGAAAATTATACCAGTTTTTATATTATTGAGAGAAAAAATAAAATTTTTCAAGAGTTGAAAAAAAATCGTCATATCAAAAGTCGAAAAAAGTCATACGTCACTCTCCCATGGAGAGAGAAACCACCATTTTAGGTGGCAGTTTAATGGGGGGAGTGACATGCGACACCTCCAACTTTTTTTCTTGAAAAAAATGACTTAAATAATCTAAAAACTAACCTAATTTTCTAAATAATTTTTCTATTTGGTATATTCTTTTATAAATAACTTTTTTTGAAATATAAATACCAACGAGTTGAAATTTTTTATTAAGTTAGGTACTTTACGAGTATTTTTCATTAAAAAAATTTGGAAATTATTCTTAATTATTGTATTTTTAAAATAAATATTCATCATTATTAGTCAAATTAAGCTAATATTTCTCAAATGAAAAAAACAATACATTAAGTGATAGGAACTGATTACATAATCAAGCTTTTGGACCTTTTTACTTAAATTGTTTTCAAAATAGTAATTTTATGCATTTCTTTTGAGAGTTTTCTTTTCTTTTACTGAAAAATCGCTTCATATTATCTTGGAAAGAAACATAAATTGTTTGCCCCCTATTTGTGCCTAGTTTACAATTTTTTGTCACGTATTCAATTTCATTTCTAGCTTTTAACATTTTCACATCCCATTAAACATTAAAAAAATTATATTGTTTGAAATGTAGAAGAGGAATATGCAAATTACCCCATCACTCCAAATAAACGATGAATCCACAAATTGTTCCATTACTCTTATTAGAGTGAGCTTTTGTAGCGTTTGATTTCTTGTTCCTCTCTTAATTCTCGTTTTCATTATCAGAAAGAAAAGATCCCAAGCAAAATTTCATGACTAAGAAATTCTTCGTCGGTAGCAATTGGAAATGTGATAGAACAATCGTGTTACATCACTCAAGGAAGTTGAAGTCCCTTACGAGGATTTTGTAGAGGTTGTGACTGTTGAAAAAATACGAATATCACATAAATAATAAAAATAATTACATACTATTATTTATTATCATAAAAGGTTGGTTTAAATAAAAAGTAATCTAACTTGATTAGGGCTTATTGAGCTTCAATTATTAAATAAAGTATGAGTCAAATATATGTAAATATTCTAATAAATAATTTCTAATTAATGATAGGCTGATTAAAAATTAAGATTAATATGCAAATTATTTTTCAATTAGTTTATATTATATATATATATATATATATGAAGGTTTATAGTTTTTTGCTTTTGGTTATTGCAATTAATTGAGAATCACTTATGGCTACATATCATCATATTCACTAATATGATTAGATAAATTTGGTTTTATTATAATCAAGTTAGGTTCTGTGTGAACTGATATTTAAGATTATTGGTAATTTGGCTCAAATTGGGGGATTGTAACACGTCTTTTTTCCATAAGGTGGCAAGCAGACGTAAGAAGAAAAATACAATCAGAGGCCTAAACGACGTCAATGGAAGACGGGTTGAAGGAGAGTTTGAGCTTATTGATGTTGCTTCTCAATATTTTCAATAACTGTTCACATAAAAAACAGTAAGTAAATGTGACAGGATTTTCGAAAGTATTCAACCTTATATACTTGAATTTTTGAATGAGAAGCGGATGGTTGAATTTTAAAAGGAAGAAGTTGCTAAAGCAATGAAATCAATGTCACCCTTAAAAGTATCGGACCCCTAAAAGTATCGGGTAAGGATGGTTTTCCTGCTCTTTTCTACCAAAAGTATTGGCATGTTATAAAGGATGATATTTGTAGCTACTGTCTGGACGTGTTAAAAGGAAGGATGGATTTACGGGAAATCAACAGAATAAATATTGTTTTAATCCCCAAAATAATCTCGCCAAACAATATGAACCTATTTAGACCGATCAGCCTGTACAATGTGATATATAAAATAATATCAAAGATGTTGGTCAATAGATTTAGAAGGGTACTGGATATGTGTACTGATGAACATCAAGGCACTTTCATTCCAGGAAGGCAAATTACAGGTAACATATTAGTGGCTTACAAAATATTGCACTCGTTCAAAAAGAAAAAGGAAGGATCGGCTGAATTGTTTGCCTTAAAACTTTACATGAGTAAGGTGTATGATAGGGTCAAATAGAATTTTATCAAAAAGATGATGCAAAAAATGAGTTTTGCAATGGTTGAATTAATTTAATAATGAAGTGTGTAACTATAGAAACATATTCGGTGGTGTTGAATAGAACAGAGGAGGAGAATTTAGGCCTAGTAGGAGATTGAGACGATGATCCCCTAAGCCCTTATTTATTTATTATATGCGTGCACAGTTTTTCCAATTTGATTACAAGGGCAAAAAGTGAAGGCCTTATTAAAGGAGCTAAGGTAGGAAGAACTGGACTGGCAATCACATGACTATTTTTCATTGACGACAGTATATTGTTTGGAGAGGCAATAGAGAAGGGTGCAAGAGCGATGAAAGTAGTGATGTCAGACTATGAGAATGTATCGGGTCAGTTGGAGTCAGTGGAGAGAATCTTTAGAGTACGAACATCAAACAATCTTGAAAAATATCTGGGATTACCAACAATGGTGGGGAGATGCAAAAGACATTCATTTGTTGGTATTAAAGAGAGAATTTCAAGGAATTAGAAAGTTGGAGCGTGCGGTTTTTATCTATAGGAGGAAAGGAAGTGTTGATAAAAATCAGTGTTATAGGTAGTCTCGATTTATGAAATACAATGCTTTATGTTACCAATTTCTTTTTCTCGGGAGTAAGAAAACATTTTAACAGATTCTGGTGGCGTAATACAGTTACAAACAAAGGCATTCATTGATGCAGCTGGTTAGCCATGTGTAATGCGAAATCGCAATGCTTTATGTTACCAATTTCATTTTTTCGGGAGTAAGAAAACATTTTAACAGATTCTAGTGGCGTAATACAATTACAAGCAAATGCATTCATTGTTGCTGCTGGTTAGCCATGTGTAATGCGAAATCGCAATAGGGGATGGGGTTTAAGGACTTACACAAGTTTAATATTGCCTTGTTAGCTAAACAAGGATGGAATTTGCTTATGAACCCTTCCAGTTTACTTGCACAAGTTAGGTAATTTTTTTAAGTGCAAGGTTGTGTTCTTACCCCTCGTATACCTGGCGAAGTATCTGGAATGCCCGTTATTTACTGAACCAAGGATTGGGATGGAAGGTAGGAAATGGCACCTCTATATACATATGGAACGATAAATGGTTTCCAGGACCTGGGGAGGGAAAAATACGCTATCAAAAAATTAACATCAATTATACAAAGGTTAGGGATTTAATCAAGCTAGAATAATTTACCTGGAATGTTGAAACCCTTAGAATTCTGTTTGATGAAGAGACGGTGCAACAGATCCTTATGATTCCACTAGTGTGTCAGAGCCAGCCGGATGTTTTGGTTTGGTGGGGTGATAAATCAGAAGTTTACACAATCAAAAGTAGTTATAGATGGCTTATTACAGAGAGTATACATAATACAGAAGATATCACCGCATTACAAAATACTGGAATGAAATCTTCTTTTACAAAGATGTGGAATCTTAAAGTGGCGAATAAAATTCGGATATACATGTGGAAAATAACTAAGGGACTTTTGCCTACGCTTTACAACTTAAAAAACAAATGACTAGTGAGAAACGTGTGCTGCCCAATTTCTAAGGAAGATGAAGAATTTGTGATACACCTAATTCGAGACTGCAAATTCACAAGAAAAATCATGTAAGAGCTGGGAGTTGAAGATTCAACCACAAACAGAAATCAAAATTTGCAAAACTGGTTAGTGGACTTTTTTTTTTTAAAATGACAGTATAAAATGTAAGATTCTTGTAGTTTCTTTCTGGGCACCATGGTTTAACAGAAACAGAGTCTACCATAAGGGTTTAACACCAAAAGAACAAGAGGTGATTTGTTTTATTAAAGCATACATGGTGGAAAATGAGTTACTTGAAGGTTCTTTGGTGCCAAACAAGGATTTGAATAGCGGTCGAATAGTGAAATAGCGGTAGCGGCGCCGTCCAAAATCGCTACTGCTAAAAATAGCGGTACGAAACGGAGTCACACCAATAGCAGTGGATTGCGGCCGCAATTTAATGGGTAACGGCCAATTGCGGTGATAAAAGGCCGTTATTCCCGTTATTTTTCCATTACAGTAAAAGTATTGAACGAAGCAAGAATTGTTTTCCTCCCATCTTAAGTTGAATTAACGCTGAACATGGAAACGTCAGGGTTTATTTCATCGGGAAGTTGATAGCGACCTCTTGCCATCAAAGGATGAGTTGGGTAGCGTTTTGTTCGAGTGTTTGGCTAACGGAAAATGCCGTCACTGACTCACAATTGTAGGAACTGGAACGAGTTTTAGTTTCCAGGCAAGTACGATCCCAAAGCTACCACCACCACCACCTCGAATCGCCCAAAACAAATCTTCCCCCATAGATTTCCTATCAAGAATTCTTCCATTTATGTCGATGAATTGAGCGTTAATCACGTTATCACCGCCAGTACCGTATTTCCTAAACAATAACCTGAAACCTCCGTCACTAATATAATCACCAACTCCAATTGAATGAAAAACGCCACCCGCAAAGGTGAGTGTTCTACTTTTCTCTGCAATTCTATAATAAATTTCACCGAGAATCGTACCAACTTGAACCCATGCAACTCTAATTTCAACGTCGACATCCACCGATTAGAAATTAACTAAGTCGACAACAACAAAGGGGATTTTGGCAATATATGAATGACCTTCGTAATCATGGCCGCCACTTTGGGTCCTAATTTGGAGTCCACGTTTCCTTGAACAGTAAATCGTTGCTTGAAAATGGGATGTTCGCGACGGTGTTACAATGACCAAAGGCTTTGGGGTATTGTAAAATTTAAAAAAAAATCAACTCCTCTAAAAAAACCAACAGAAATACAATAAGACAAAAATGAATATATTCCTCACCTGCAAAATCAAATAGTTTTGAATCAAAAAAAGTAAAAGAAGTCTAAATACAACAGAAAAAAGCAATCAAAAGCAATAAAAAAATATGAAATTCTCTAATAGTTCACTATCTAAACACCAAACCAAACAAAATCACAACACAAATAAAAAAAATCTCTAAAATAAAATCTTACTTGCACATTCGGAGATTCATAATTTTCAACTTTCAAGCAAGTACCTGAATTTTTTTGCCTTGATTCTTGATTCTTGCTTCTTTTTGTTGTAAAATGCTAAAAATTGCGAACATATATTTTAATGGATAGATAACAAACAAGTTTTGAATCTACAAATATATTCTTTAGGTTAAGGATGACGGATGAGAAATAGTTAGGGAGAAGGGGAAAGGTTTGTAAAGATGCTTTGAATGGGTTTTGAAAAACTTTTAGGGGTTTCCAATGTTTTTGTTTTTTTTTTTTTCATTTATTGTTGACAGTGCTTGAGACTTGAGAGCTAATGGCCTAATGCTATATATTTTTCCTACCATCCATTTGTTTTTTTATATTATAATATTTTATTTTATTTTATTTTATTTTTTTTGGCTTGTGGAATTATATTTGATTTTTGTTGGATTTGCTGTCTATTTTAATTTTTGTTTGGTCTCTAGAAATTTCACTGTTGTGTACTACCCATTCTTTATATCCAATCCAACAATCAACTTCTAAAAACCGCTCAAACCATCCTACAACTAAAAATATCAATTTAAAATTAAGTTATATATTTTTATTAAAGTTACAATGTGGTTTTGTATTGGTTTGTATCTTGATAGTTCTCAAAAGGATTAAATTGAAATTTTGACATTTTCTAGGAAGAAATTATAATTTTACCATATATTAACTTAAGATTTTATAAATCTTGGGAGACTAAGGGTCCGTTTGTTTATCAGGAAGACATTTTCTAGAAAATATTTTCCTAATTTTACTGTGTTTGTTTGACTGAAAATATTTTACATTTGGAAAATGATTTCCAAAACACGGGTAAAATGGCTTTGGGTTTAGGGAAAATGTCTTACGGATTTTTTCTGTAAGACATTTTCCAACTCTCACTTGCTTCTTTCTTACCTTTTTCTTGCCGTTCTACATCTTCCATCTCCTTCTTCATCTAAGTAACTTTCCTCCTTCTACTTCTTCCTTTCATTCATCTTTTATAATCTCTTCCATTTTTCCTTAACTGTGTCCATCGCATATATTTTATAATCTCTTCATCAAGTTCTGATTTTTTTAACAGCTGAAACAATCGGGCATGAGGAGGAACACAGTCACAGTAGTTTCGAGGAAGCGTCTGCTTCACCACTTTCATTAGGTTGGCCTGTAAAGGAAAATGCTGGGACAAAAGACTACACCAGTACTAATTGTAGTGAAGATGGAAAGAAAACCCCATTAGATAATAGGAAATTAGAGAAACAAGGCTCCACAATTTCAAGTATTATTATTGATTATCATATGAATTTGTGTCTCAATTGAATTTATTTTTTATTGGTAAATAATGGGGGTTTCAGAGATTGAGCTGATGAAGGAAAGATTTGCAAAATTGTTACTTGGAGAAGATATGTCTGGGTGTGGAAATGGCTTTGCACAGCCTTGGCTATTTCAAATGCCATCACCAATCTTTTTGGTATGATGTTTCTTCTATTTTGTTTACCTATGTGGGCATTTGTTTCTGATTTTATGTTGGTCAATTACTATTGGTTCTGTAGTTTGATGGTTATTTCTCTTTCACTTCCATTTGAAGCTATCTTATTTGGGCAAATATAGAGGTTAGAACCAATTCCTCTTGAGAAGAAAGCAATGTGGCATCGAGAGATGGAATGGCTTCTTTCTGTTAGTGATCACATTGTTGAGTTAATACCTTCGTAGGACATTCTTGGATAGAAGCAAGCTCAAGGTAAAGCTATCAATACTTTTCTCCATAAACTTCTCCCATGTTTTGAAAATGTGACATTAGGACAGTTTTTGAGTTCTAGGGAACAAGTTATATCCAATGAAAGATTTTTTAGTTTAGAATGCCATGTCTAGTTTTTGGCAATTCAAATCAAATGCTATTGGTAATGAGATTGCCAACTGAGTGGAGGCTTTAATATATTTATGGCGGAAAAAATCAAAATCCAAACCTATTAGCACAAATCGGTCCAGTTCTAAGTTATCATGGGATTTGGTGAAGGACCTAATGATCGATTCTGACAAAAGAGAAATGCTTCTAGATTTAGCAGAGAGCCTCCGACTTTGCTTGAAGCAGCTATTTCTCGGTCTTCTCCAGACCACTTTAGATGTAAGCAAAATTCAGTACAACAAGGTTTGTGTCAATAGTTTGAATTCAAGACTTGTTCTTATGAATACTTTTAATTATAAAATTCATGCTGATAAATGAACATTATAGTGTTAATTAGGATGTTGGAAAATCCATATTGGAGAGCTATTCGAGAGTTTTGGAAAGTCTTGCAGTCAACATTATTGCACGTATTGATGATGTACTCTATATAAATAACTTGACCAACCATTCAAATCAATTCTCTTCACTATCCAAGATCGGACTTATTGGTCAGAAGAGGCATTTGGTTCCTTACTCAGTGCCCTTCCCCAGCACTCCTTATAGAACAGCTTCTTCAACCCAAACTTTTCACCAGCACAGCTAGCTACTCCTGCAAAGGGTGATAGATCACCATTTCTTTCAAGCAGCAAAGTTTTTCAGCGTGGGATGGGCATGACAAAGGTCTTGACGAACTATCTTAATATCGATTTAAGGCTGAAGAAATCCAGTAATCCAAATGAAAGAACAGAATCAGGTTCAACCATAATTCAAGAAGCATTAATATCTTTTGAATATCTAAAAGTGGCGGTGAGCTTATAAAAAATGGACCCAGTTCCTGAGAAAGAGCCCTAATGTTGCACATCATGAATCAATTTTATATCTTTTCTTTAAGTTTTAAATTTGGTAGGAATTAAAAGATGCTTGAGAATGACATTCACCCTGTTATTGTAAATGATAAATAAGTTGAGTGATTCATGCTTTGTCATGGCATCATTTATGGTCTTAAATTTGATTATTACTCAATACTTTGACGATCAAACATAGAATAGAAATTGTCAAACTACCTATTACTTATCTACATATACAATATCATAACTTAGGTGGCCTGATGACACTGGTAATAAAGATGGGAGTAGTTGCTTATAAGTTGATTACACGTAGCCACAACAAAAAGTTGCATGATTGGAAGACGCACTCTGTTGGGTCATTGTTGTTAACAATAGAGTGTGGAGTTCCAGAAATAGCAGATGAAGTGTCGAAATGCCAAGCTTTTGAAGGTTTTACACAGTCCATTTTAAAGAAGTTTAAGCTTATTATATGTAATCAAGAAAAAAAATTTCCAAACATTTTATGGATGAATGTTAAACAAGTTGTAATTAATTGATTGATAGTGTATTCCTATATGATCCAAACATATTCATATCAAATGAGTCTGTTATATCGTATTTGTGTTTTCAAGTGAAACAAACAAAACAGTCTTATTATATACATCTAATAAATCATTGCAATATATGTAAAAACAATTTAAAATATAAATTTATTAATATATATAATAAACTCAATTAAACAATGAAAAGATAATAAATTCTTAAATATATATTTGTTTAATTTAAAACAATTTTTATGAAATATTTTCAGGGAATCTGCATAACAACAGCGCATTCATCCAAACACTAGAAAAGTAAATCATTTTTCAGAAATTGTTTTCCGGAAAATATTTTACTGGCAAACAAGTGGAGCCTAAAGCAGTAATTTTTCATTTTTTTTAGAGGTTAGGGAACCATTTGGCTCTCGCTTTTTACCGTCTATCATTCTAATTGCTCAAATTTGATTCTCACTATGTGAGTTGTCTTCATATTTATTTTGGCTTAAATCTTACTATGTATGAGTTCTCTTTTTTAAGTTCTGAAAATTTAAAAGGGCAATACCCTTTTGCACCTTTAAACTCTCACTTGAATTCGAACTTCAAATATTTTTTTTTTTAGAATATAAATTTGTATTTCATTTATTATATAAATTGTAAAATCGAAATGGATACATATAGGTAAATTAGTTGAGTTTGAAGTTAACAAATTTCTTAAAAAATTCAAATAATCATAAATATAATATTAGCATAATATTTTAAAAATTCAAATTCAATCTCATTCTCAAAGCCTGAAATTTATGTTGTTAATCAGCTATAAATTGTAGCTGTATATACTATTTGAGGATACTTTTTTTGGCACCTAAAATAAAAAATAATTATTGAACCAGAGATGATGCATAGTTGGAATTTTTTTCTATATTATCTGAAATAATCATTATTTTAATCACATTTTTATTGGGTGATCGGGTAATAATGGGTTATGGTGTGTTGTTGTTTTTAAAAAAATAAATAAATTATGAATTATGCAATAAATTCAATTTTTCCATGTTAATGATGTTTACTCTCTTTTTTTTTGTATTATATTGTTGATAATATAAATAATGAGTTGCTTATATTTCTAAATATAATTTTATATTTCTTATATATAAATAAAAATAAAGCATGTCACCACGTGAAGAGTTCCCGACTGAAGGATTGGAGGGTGCACCAAGTAATGATATAGGTTGGCACTTTGGAACTCCAGTACCAAATACGAAAGGAAATATCGTATGTAAACTTTATGGTAAAGTTATGAAAGGAGGAATAACACGATTTAAAGAGCAAATTGCTCATAAACTGGCAATGTTGCATCATGCCCTAATGTTACTGGTATGTGATATTTTATTATTATTTTTAAATGTTATTGTAAATTTATCAATAAAGATTATATATAATTGATAATAATATAAAGTGTGAATTATTTTTATTTTATTAACAGGTGTCATTAGACAAAGTATGATGAATATACTGAAAGAAAGCAACACAAAGAAAATAGACAAAAAGAGGAAAACAGATGAATTCTTATCTCAATTAAGAGGAGAGGAGGATGAACACGAGTAATTCATTGATAAGATTTCTGCTATAAGGCAAGCAACTCGAGAAAGTATCCAATCACAACACGAGTGGCATAGAAGGGAAGAATCCAGACGAAATACTGGTGGTTAGAATAGCATTTATGAAGAAGGGCGATCTTCTCATGGATCAACTAGAGAATATCATGGAGAAAGAACAAGTAAATCCATCCCAAGCGAGTTTGAGTTTACCTTAAGGGGAGCTATACATGAATTGGCTAGAAGCAAAAGTTCAAAGCAACCAAAGATCAATGACTCTTTTTTAAAGACTTTACGAAGGAAGATAGGTGAAGCGGTATCTAAATTTTTAATATATGAACGACTTCCTTTTCAATTAGCAAACTCTCCATGGTTGTATAACTTAATTCAAGTGTCAACAGAAGTTGGATAATGTGTAAAGCTCCCAACACCTTATGAAGTTTCAGATGTGTATTTAGAGTCAGAATATCAACGAGTTCGTGATTAGGTAAATGGACTAAAGACTCATTGGAAAGAATTGAGTGCAACTCTAATGTGTGATGGTTGGACCAACAGTTTAAATCAAATGCACATCATTAATTTTCTTGTTTATTGTAGTAAAGGAACCACTTTTTGGAAATTGATAGATGTCTCAAGTGTTTGTAATAGAGATGTTGAATTCTACTACAGTTTGGTAGATTCAGTTATAGAAGAAATTGGAAAAAATTACATTGTCCAAATAGTGACTGATAATGAGGCAACAATGAAAGCTGCTGGAAAAAAATTAATGTTGAAAAGAAAACATCTATATTAGACCTCATGTACAGCTCACTATTTAGATTTATGCCTTGAAGATATTGAGAAAAAGCCCAGTGTAGCAAAAATGTTAGATGAGGCAAAGAAAGTGACTTGCTTTATATACAATCACATTTGAACTGTTGATTTGATGAAAAAGTATACACAAGGGAAGCAAATATTTCGACCCGCTCTTACTCAATTTGTAACTCATTTCATTCAACTTGAAGATATAACAAGACAAAAGTAAGGTCTGAAAGAAATGTTTAATTCAAATGTTAGTATTTTATAATTAGTTAATATAATTACTTAAATATAGCAACCTTTAATGATTTTATTAGTTCCAAATAATTTAAATTATATTATTTTAAAATTTTTCTTATGAATATATAAGAATTTAAAGAATCAAAATGGGGAAAGCAAAAGTTAAGGCCTACTTACGAATAGTGGTGAGCATGGGCCAGGCCAAGTCGGGTTCGGGCTGAGCTCAGCTAAAAATTCAGACTTGTTTGCTAGGTCCGGGCCCGGCGTGGCAAGAAAAATGGGCCTAAAATTTTGCCCAAACCCGACCCAGATAAAAATGCTAAAACCCGAACCTGACCTAGCCCGCCTATATTATTTTTTATATTATTTTAAAAAATATATAATACATCAAAAATACTAAAAACATCAAAATAAATATTTCCCAACAAATTAAAAATAAATTTTAAAAAATATTTATACTTAAATAATACTAAGATAGATGCAACTGAATAAGCAAATGTCTCTAAAATAATAATAAAATTAATAAATGTCTTTAAAATAATAAAAAATTTAACAATAAAATAAGTTTTATACAATATCTAAACAATAATAACATAATAGTAAAATAGTAGCAAAATAGAGAGCAAACAACAACAAAATAATATTTAAAAAAGTAGATTTTTTTGTCCTTTAGTGGATTCGGGCCGAGCTCGAGCTAAAAATGCATTACCCGAGGCTTGGCCCATTTTTTAAATGGACCTTATTTTTTTTGTCCAAGCCCATTTTTTGAGCCTATATTTTTTCTCAAACCCTCCCACATTCCGGGCGGGCCTTCGAGTCAGGTCGAGTAACCCGGCCCATGATCAGGTCTACTTATGAAGCCAAAAAAATTGTTTTGGGAAAATATTTTTAGAAAAAAGCCAATGACATCATAAAAGTTTACGAGCCCCTAATAAAAGTATTTAAACTTGTGGATGGCGATGAAAAACCAACAATGAACTTTATTTATGAGGCTGTTGATAGAGCTAAATGAGCAATTCAACAAGATTGTCAATATTTCACCGAGTACGAAAAGATTATTGACAATAGATGAAATTTTATACATTCCGACTTGTATTCAACTGGTAAGATAAAATATTTCATATAATTAAAAACTATTTTTATATTTTATTATTTTAAGCTTTAGATTATTATTATTTGATGATATTCTTATAAATTATGCTCAGGTTATTTTCTCAATCCTCAACTTCAAGTTGGGGTGGAACATTCTAAGAATGTACTAATAGAAACATTAGAAGGTACACGATCAGTAATTGAAAGATTAGAACCTTCTCTTGATACTCAAGTCAAAATGGTTAATCAGGTTAGATTCAAGTATTATTATTTGTAACTTAGTTACATAATTTGAAATAGAATTTTTTTTTTTACTCTATCTTTTATTTATGCAGTTGTTACTATTTAGAGATAAACATGAGACATTATGTATTCCACAAGCACAAAGAGCTTGGAAGCAAATGAATCCGGATAAACAGTTAATTAAATTATTTAATTTAATTTATATTATATTATTTAATTATATTATACATTTTGAAGTTATTTTAAAATTTAAATAATATTATACAGTTGAGTGGTGGATAATATACAAGATATGTGCTCCCAAATTACAAAAATTAGCAATTAAGGTGCTTAGTCAAACAACTTCTACATCAAATTGCGAACGAAATTGGAGCACATTTAGTTATATTCACACCAAGGCAAGAAATAAGTTAAAGTATAAAAAATTTGAGAAACTAGTGTTTACCTATTATAATATAAGGCTTCAGATAAAACATCAAAAAAGAATGAGTATTAATAATATTAATGCTAGTTTTAATCCTATCAACCTTAATCATATATTTGAAAATGTTGATCCACTATCAGAATGGCTTCATGAGAAAGAGAATCTATTGTTAGATGGTGAAAATGACAGTGTGTTGCCTGTAGATGTCTCTGATGATGAAATGGATATTAATTAATCTCAACAACAAAATTTGTCTCATTCAAGTTCTAGTTCAATGCCAAGTCAGAGTGGCGATGGCCCCGATGGTGGTGGTTTAAGTCCAATTGATGATGATGATGAACATAGCGGTGATAAAGGAGAAATTAGGTCTTCTAGTTAGTATGGAGGAGAATATGGGGTAAGTACCACTAGTGGACATTTCCGTGATAGATCAAAGTTTGATGGAAATATGTTTCCTAAACCTAAGAGAGATAGAAGTGCACCTAGAGCTCCATCAAAAGGAAAAGGCAAGAAGTATACTTCTGTAAGCTCTTCATCTCGTAAGAGATCGAGTTCTAATAACCTTGGGTGTAGTGATTCATCTACTAGCAATCAAAATTTTTATCCACCAGAACAACCTTTATATTTTCAACCTTCACATGGTTATCCACAACCATATGGTTATTATCCACCATTTCTTAATTATAGTGTGTCATACCAGCCTCAAATGCATCCTCTACCATCAATGTATCACCCACCTCTACCTCTCATGTATCCTCCTCTTCAAATATATGCTCCATATCAATTATATGAAAACTAAAATGAAAATGTTACCTTTTTTATATATTTTTAGACAAATGCCAAGAGAATCAAGTCAAGAACGCTCTCAAAGTGAAGGTAAAAGATTTAATCCTCCTCGTCATTCTACTAATTGGTGAAAACTAAATCGTATCACTACCATTATTTGTAAGGTACGTTTTTTAAAAAAAAAAATTTTGTTAATGTTCTTAATTTTAATTATATTAAAACATTTAAAATATATCTTTAAATAAATGAATGGAATTTATTTTATGAAAAAATAATTAAGAATCGAAACATATTAAATTATATATAAAAGTAGAATCAGAGTGAGAATAAGTAGAAGTAAATAAGAATAATTAATAAGAATTTATATATTTATCTATTCCTCTTTTCCTTTTGCAGTATAAAATGTTTATATTTTCACCATTTTTAAAACTGTCAAGAAATATTGAAGACATCTCTTAAGAAATATGATAAATATTTAATATTTTTTATTTTTTTACTTTGTTATTAGTTAATATAACATTTTTAAAAAATTCATAAATAAATATAAAAATAATTAATGATTATAAAAGTTGTGTTCTCATATCATATTAATAAAAGTTCATAAGTGTTAAATACACTCTTAAAATCATTGAAAGTGGATTTTTATAATTATTATTATAGTTATTATATTTTACAATAAGTTACTGCGATACCCGCAATAATATCCGCAACGCGACCAAAAAATGCGGCCGCAACCGCAATTTAAATATATGGTGCCGAAGAGTGCAGCGTTAAATGGTAACCACCTGATGGAGATATGGTTAAAATCAATTTCGATGGCTCGTTTCAACAAGATCTTAACACTTCCAAGGCAGGTATAATTGCAAGAAATAAAGATGGATTAATTATGGTTGCAGGATTAATTATGGTTGCATGCATTTACCCGAGTACAAATATCTCGACACCAGAAATGGCAGAAGCTTGGGCGTGCTTGCATGTTGTCACCTTGGGGGAAGAGTTAGGCTTTCGGGAAATATGTGTGGAAGGTGATGCGTTGATGGTAGATAAAGGGGTAACAACTACAGGGGAAGATAGATCTTGTATTAGCAATGTGATTAAAGCAGTTAAGAGCAAATGTGCAAATTTCATAAAAATAAAGTTTCGATTTGTACCTTGATCGGCCAATACCACTGCACATGCACTTGCAAAGGAAGGAAGAAGTCATGAACGGCTGGAATACTGGATGAAGGAGGCTCCGGCTTCAGTTGAAGATATTGTTAATAAAGATAGGATTGGGATTGGAAATGAATGATTTTGAAAGGCAAGGGCTGAGATCGGAAATCCGTGGGTTTGGTTCCGAAGAGCTCAGTTTTAAGCAGAGGGCTTGGATATTCTGATGGTTATTTCCCTGTGAAGGGTGAGAAACACTTACCTCTGCTACTGATGCGAAAATGGCGATTGAATGGTTTGAGGGAGACGAACAGAGGCTGGTTTTGTTTTCTTTTAGGGTTTCTGCTTAGTGTCGAATTAGGATTTGTTTTGTTTTTCTTTTTTTTTTTTAAGGGTGCACTGTTTGGTGGCCCATTTATAGGTGAACAGCCGGCTTTGCTGATTCTTGGATTTGTGGCCTGTTCGTTTCTTCAATTTTTTAATAACATCAATCGATTATTTCAGGAAAAAAAAATTTATTGGTAATTTTTATGGATTCAATTATGATTTTTTTTTAAATGATTTGATATAGGTATTCGTTAAAGTTGTTACTTTTTATATGAATGTATATATTCAATTTTTTGGTGATTTGATGCAAAATCATATTCAATGATTTGTGTTTAAAGAATTTTATTTTTAGTTTAGTTTTAAAAATTTTAGTTTTGAATTTTAATTGTAAAATTTTGATGGTTGTTTGTTTAAGTATTAAAAAAATTATTCAAAGATTAAGATTTTCGGTTTCTAATTGTGCCATTTAAACAACATTATTTTGGAAACTTTAGTGCAATAAAAAAAATTTAGTTTTGACCTTTGACTATTATGAGAATTTTAAATTTAAATATTGGTATATTTATATATATATATATATTGAAAAAATAAGTTGTCAAAGTGACTTCTGTTGTGAAAATTATTTTATTCTACAATATAAAATATTGTGTGCATATAACTTATGAAATATTGATTGACCCAAGGAAGGTTAATATTTGACAAAATTACATGTTCAATTGTGGTAATAAACATGTGATGATTATTTGATTTTATATGTGAGTAAAAAATTAGCCCAAAAGAAAACTTATTGTTAATGTTTGATTATTACGCCAAGATATAACTTACAATTTAATATTTCATCCAAAGATAAAGTATTAATGGAATGACTGGTATCTTGAGATGAAGTTTACCTTTATTCAGATTATTTTGGTTTAAATTTGCAATATTAAGTGAGCATGTTTTGAATTTATTCAACTACTATTATACCTACCATCATCACTGCATGCATTGAAACATTTAGGGGCACTATATCTGATAAGATTAATAAGGATAAAAAACTTATGCCCGAAATTGAAAAGAGGTTTATAAAGAACGAATATGTTGAAACTTGAAACTTTTAGAGGACAATTACCTTATATAATCAATCACAAAGAAGAGGAAATCATTACTTTCTCAATTTGTTTTCCCCCAATTTTTCTTATCTATTGAGTTTTTTCTAAGCCCTAATCTTTTTTCTAATGGTTCGACTTCTTCTTTTGTTCTTCCATTTCTCATCACCAGAGCATTACTTCCTTTATTCTCATAACACAGTCCATTCTAAAAGTAATCCTTCCTCTTTAGCATCCTTTGCTTTTCCTTCTACTTCAAATGGCTAGAATCAGTGTAGGCCTAGGGGGTAGGATTAGAGGTTTTGATGGCCAAAATCAGAGAGGCTATGGGTGTGGTCCTACTGTTGAAGGTGGTGATGAGCCACGTAATTGTTAAGCCAGTACGCCGGTAAAAAATCCTGTTTACAAATGCACGACTACTAAAGAGGAGATAGTCAGACATTCGGCAACTAGGGGAATTAGTCTGCACAACTTTGCCTATGATTTCAAAATCATTAAAGGGGAGTACCGGTTGAACCACTCTAACGATAGGTTCATTCTTCCTCTACATTCCTTCTTTTGTGCGGTGTTGAACGACTACGGGGTTGCACCGGGAAAACTCATCGACTTATCGTTGTCGATACTGGTGGCAATTTTTGCAAGTTGCTGCATTCTAGGGGAGCCACCATTTATCGGCGTTTTCCAACACATATATCAACTGAAGGTCATCACCCAAAGGGCCTTGGCTGGAATGTTTTGCAAGTTTAACTTATTCTACACAGTTTCCAGCACATATATGACTTAGCTTAGGCATTGGTAGGGAAGAGAAGGGAGCCCATTAGCTTGTTCTACACAGTTTGCAAGCTACATCCTCATCACTAGTCCTCTGCGTTATCAATTGAACGAGGTGAGTCAACAGGTAGGGCTTTTATTCCCAGTGGTGCTAACACTTCTCTTACTGCTGCAGGCTATTCTAGTTCTTTTGGTTAATCTCGATCTTCTCAGCAGAACAACATAGATGTGGAAGCTTTAGTAGACAATGTGTGAGAGAATGAAGAAGTTGCAGCCCCAAGGGCACGAGCTAGCAACAGTGGTCGCAAGAGGCCAAGGGTGGAAAAGAGATCACAGAGTACTAAAGACCACAGTGGTGGAAGGCTTGTCCACCACAGATGAGGCAAAGAATCGATCGCTCCTGAGAGGGAAGCTACTCATCCACTATTCCTTCTATTCTTAAGGTATAAACAAAATTTGCCACTCTTGTGGACTTGCCCACTCAATTTGCGGAACCTCCTCTCGTGGAACCCAGCTTTGGCACTATTTACCACATTCGACGCTCTTTTCTTATTAGTTCTCCACAATTCACTACTCTTTTTGGCGAGGTATCCACTTTCTTCCCGTGGAGGGATCATGCCAGCACCATTCAATATCATATCTCCCTTTATAAGGTTAGGCAAAAGTAGGAGGAAGACCTGCCTCTGGAGCTAAAAGAACATACATTCCCTTTCTTTTCCACTATCATTTGGAAGAAGCTTACTAATTCTGCCAAAGAAGGCTGGCGAGCAAACACTTATCCAACTTATGTAGCGTAAATGAAGCCAAACAGGCTAAGTTTGAGAAGGTCATACACTCTAGCGAACAAACACTTATCCAACTTCGCCAATTACATGAGGCAATTGTCTGCCAAAACCAAGAACTTACTAATTCTATCTCCACTTGAGAGACCAAATAAAAGTCTTTGGAGACCAGAGAAAAGGAGTTAAAAGAGAGGACCCTCTAATTAGAGATTAAAAATCAAACCTTGGAAGAGCAATATCAGGTTGATATGGAGTAGTTGCGAAAAGAGAGCCATGAAGCCTTAGAGAATTACAAAGAAGAAACCACAACTAGTATAAGGGATTATCTGCCCAAGCTGAGGTCATATCTCATGTTGCATACCCAAGTAGCGATGGAAACTTTTGATGTGAAGCACGTGAACTCTAATTGCATGCGTAAGCTCACCAATGTTGATTTTGGCTTCGATGTGCTCTGTCCCTTGCTTGAAGAGTGGGAAGAGTTTCAATAGAAATGGAAAATGTAACACCCCTAACTCGTCTTCGTTGTCGAATTAGGGTTACGAAGCATTACCAAACAATCAGAAATCATTTATCCATATGACATTAAAATAATTACATGACATTTAAAACATATCAATCATAGGCATTTCGTCCTTAAATTGAGCCTTCGAGGCCCTAAAAATAGTTTAGACACAATTTGGGACTAATTTGAAATAAATCTGAGGTTTTAAGAAAAAGTTGCAAAAAATAGAAAATAGGAGTCACACGGCTGTGTGACATCACCTCAGGCCGTGTAACTTTCGAACAAGGGACACGCGGTCGTGTCCCAAATCGTGTCCTCACCTCTGTAACTCACTAAGATGCCCCACACGCAATTGTGCCAGGTCATGTGCTAGGCTGAGTAACCTAAAATTTTACCTAAAATCAAGCCATTTCATAACCAATTCATGAATAACTAACTCATCCATTTATGCACACTTTCAAAGGACCTAAGCATCATTCAAATACACATAATCATGTTTTTTGAAACATCGTAATTCATCTAACCAATGTATCATTCAAAGGCACCACAAATATATCAAAACATTACATACTAAAACAAGCCAACATTACCTTAGTTTATATATAAAATTTAGTTCAAACACTTACCAAACTTATCATAAATAACCATTTTCAGGTCATCATAAAATACCAAAAAGGAACCTTATATACAAGCATTTGAAAGTGCGCAAAATGACAATACTTGGTAAAGTATTAAAGCACACCAAACCAAACATAATCTTCAAAGCATAAACCTACCAAGATATCATTACAAAACATCATATACATTTCAAAACCACATATATATCTATATATACATGCCACTACCCTAGGAGATACAAAAACTACCAACTTAGATAGATAGTGTGATCCAGTTGATTGATCCTTCCAAAACGTTAGCAACGATTATAAACAAAATAGTCTACAAGAACCGATAAGCTTACATAACTTAGTAAAGACATAGTATAACATTTAATATAAATATAATTAGACACAGTCCATATACTATTTGATTCAGGGTTACCAAAGTATAAACAAGGCACGTATAAGTGTTCAGGGTTACCGAAGTACAAATAGGGGCACGTATGTGCATTCAAGGGTACCGAAGTACAAACAAGAGCATGTATGTGTATTTAGGGGTACCAAAGTACAAACAGAGGCACGTATGTGTATTCAGGGGTACCAAAGTACAAACAAAGGCACATATGTACATTTAGGGGTACCGAAATACAAACAGGGGCATAAATGTGCATTCATACAATAGTTATATATAAACATTTTAAATAAAGAACAAAAAAATAAGATACAAATAGAATTTTATTTACGCATTGAAATACTATAAACTTACCTACGATTTAATTTCGGTCAATACGCAGGGACTATTCTGCTATTTTACCTTTTCATCGGTTATTGTCTCTTTGATTCAAATCTTGATCTATATAATAATTAAATACAATACATTAACCTCATACACATTTCACATTCCATTCAATGCATATGACCCTTAAATTTTCATTAATTACACATTTTCCATAAAATTTTACAACTTTTGCAATTTAGTCCTCTAACTCGAAAATCATCAAATTAACCATTTTCTAAGAATCAAATTGTAGCCGAATATACTAGGCCCTTTAACAGTCCATATTATACACAAAATTCACTATCAAACCTTGAAATTTGACATTTTAACAATTCAATCCTTAAATCAAAATCTAATAGAAATCACTTCACAAAACAACCAAATACCATAATCAAAGCTTCAAACACATAGATATCATAAAAAAACATTCAAGATTCATCAATGGAAACTTTTAAAATTTTTAACAGATTCAAAAGTGAAGATACGGGGCTAGCTGGTCCTAGTTGCAACGATATCAAAAACATGAAAATCATTCAAAACGGGATCAAATGCACATACCATGCAAGAAGAAATAAAAATCGAAACTTTTCTCCTCTTCAATGGTGAATTTTGGTTCTCAAATGACAAAGCATGAAGATGATAACTTTGTTTTCATCTTTTCTTAATTTTCTTTTTAATTGTTAAATTACCACTTTACCCTTATCACTAATCAATAATTTTAATAAAACCATGCCTATGCACATCCACTAACTTTTTAAATGGTATATTTACCATTCAAGTCCTTTAGTTTAAGATTTTAAAGCTATTGGGTCCCTTTAACTAATAGAACTCAACTTTTACCCTTTTTACAATTTAGTCCTTTTCACTTAATAAACTATGTAAACTTCAAAATTTCTTAACCAAATTTTAATACAACTCTAATGAACTCGTAAAATATTCTATAAATAATATTTACGAGTTGACACAATGGAAATTTGTGGTCTCGAAATCATTATTCCGTCACCACTGAAAAACAGGCTTTTACAAAAAGAGTCCAATAATTTTTTCATTCCCAAAGAACCTGAGGTGACCAGTCCTGCTTCTATCGAATAAACCGTTCAAGAGGGAGAAGAGGATTCAGATAATGTTGCTGCCGTCGACCAACCAACTAAGAGAGCGAAGTAATTTTCTTATTGTAATTGTATATGTCTCATTTTCCATGATTGAATCAAAACTAGCTGAAACTTATCATATTTTGTAGATTTATTTACCTTTGTTGCTTACCCTCTGATCCTTGCGATTTTTTCATATCTTGTACTCATTTTAGCAGTTTGTAGATTCTCCTCCTCATCTTATACTTTACATAACTATCCATCAGTAGGAACCTAACTATACAACACAATATAACTTAATAACAATTAAAGGGACTCAGCCAAATTTTACGTAACATGCACATAGAGATGACTTTCAAGATCTTACTTCTTAAGGATAATCTAAATTGATGCTCTGATACCACTGATTAATTCTTGCATACTACGATAATAAGTAAGAGATACAAATTAACCACTAAGATTTAGACTTCGTTGTAACACAAGAGATTAGGTTTTATCTCCAAAATGAGAATTAAGAGACTTGCGTCCGATGATATTCCTAATCCTTTTGAATTTTTGGATACCTTAAAAGATATAAGGTTACAAATTTTATGATCTCATTACTAAGGCTGCTTTTAAGACGAATAATGCTTACTCTATGAGGATGTTGAGTTTTTCGATGGGAGAAAGAATTTGAGACATTGTCTTTGAAGAAGAATATGTTGATATTTCTCAACACATTCTTTTAATTTTAATTGATAAAGATAAATGATAGTTTGTTATACCTAATATTATTCAAGTAGCAACTCTAGATCAAGACAATATTGTTGAACCTTTTAATCAAGTAACGAACTCTACAACCTCAAGAATTAATGATATTAAGGAGGTATACTAGATAAAGAGTTATAATGACTTTAGTGGCATATTTTGACCTTGAGCTACATTAAATGGATGTAAAGATTGTTTTTCTCAATGGCAACATTGGTAAGACGATTTATATGGCACAACTAGAAAGCTTTGTGTTCTGTGATGCAAAGTCAATGGTTTGCAAATTAAAGAAATTGATTTATGGGTTTAAGTAGATCTCTTATCAATGGTATTACAATATTTACCAAGTATTTATCTCATTTGGTTTTGAGATGGTTTTGGTTAACGATTGTATATATTACAAGTTCAGTGGGATTAAGCATAGTCTTAATCAATGCCCCAAGAATGATTTTGAGATTACAGAAATGCAAAAGACTCCCCACATTTCAGTAGTAGAAGTCTAATGTATGTTAAGGTTTGTACACGTTTGAATATTGCATACATTGTTGGATGTTGTGTAAATATTTGAGCAATTTGAGTATGGATCATTGGAAAGTAACCAAATGATTCATGCATTATCTTCAGAAATCAAAACATTATATGCTCACATATTAGAGGTCTAATAAGTTAGAGATTGTCAGGTATACAAACTCCCATTTTAATGGAATATGAATGCAAATTTTTGTCACTACGGTGCAAATTATGACAATAAGTTGCAATAATTTATTCCAATAATAACAAGAGCAAATCAAAGTCAAAACACATAGAATTTAAACTCATGGTTGTTAAAGTAAGAGTTTAGAGTGGTTAGGTGTCTATAAAGCATCTTGAGACGAACTTTATGATTGTGGATATAATAATAAAGTTTTAAGGTCATAAAGTTTTATAATGACATGTAATTATAGAGTAAATATTATGTATATATATGTGGTCTAAGTAAGAGATTCTTGAAAAAATATAGGCATCGCTTATATAATAAGAATAATTAAATGTTATTATTTCATATAATAAAATGTTAGCAGAATTAGAAAAATATGTCAAATGTTACCGAAGATTAGGATTTTAGGTTGCTTTTCCCAAAATTTAGGGAAATAGGTCATTTTTGGAGAGACAATAGAAAAACGCCTCTTGTTGGATGTGTTTTTATCCCAGCTAAACACGTTCCCATGGCGCGTTTCTTAAAATCACAACCCAACCTTAATCCTACACCCAAGAATCACGGTGACTGCCTATAAACGTGTTATCGTTTATGGTAAAAATATCACACCAAAAAAAATAAGAAATTAAATTCATGGTGTTTGCAAGTATATAAGTCAAATTGTAATAAACTATATGTATACAACAGAACACAAGAAGTACTCTGAGGATCGTACCCAAGGGAGGATGGAATAAATCTATAGAAAATCTCTTTACAATAATAAGTCTAAATAGTAATAGTTAAATAATATATTACGACAGATCATAAAATGGATTAATAAGAGAAATAATAACTAAAATAAATAAACAACAAAAAATGACTAAACAAATTAAACCAATCAGGAAGATTAACTCATTTCAAGGTTCGTAATTAACTTCAAATTAGGGTTTTAGGGTGGATTATCTATCAATTAAC
Source organism: Gossypium longicalyx (assembly GCA_025698465.1). Taxonomy (NCBI): domain Eukaryota; kingdom Viridiplantae; phylum Streptophyta; class Magnoliopsida; order Malvales; family Malvaceae; genus Gossypium; species Gossypium longicalyx. The sequence continues at coordinate 93,236,460 of CM046997.1, forward strand.
CAATTATTACCTCTCGGCCTCTAACTGATTAATCAATTGGTTGATACTCGTTTATCTCCTGACCTCACTTTCTCAACCAGGATAAACTACATTTTACTTGACCAAACTTATCTCCTGATCTCGTTTAACCTATTATTACTTTCTAGGTTTGTCAAGCCTAGGGTTTAAGAATGCGTAATCTATACCAACTAATCCTCTCGAGAAACCTTAAATTCTCCATTAATAACATCCCCATCCACTCATTAATCTTCTCTAAGGGATTTAGCCACTCATGTTATTCATAAACTTAATCTCAATTGCATAAAACATGTAAAGAACATGATTAAATCGAAAGAGAAAAAGATTAAAATAATCATGGATTTGATGTCGATTGAAGAATGGAGTATCAAAATAACAAATGTCATCACTTGCAAAGGTAAATAACTAAAATACTTCAATATTATAAAAGAACTCTTAGATTGAAATCGATTCCAAGAGGAAAGAAAAAAGAGTTTATGAAAAACTAAAACAAAACTCAATATAATCCTAATCCTAAACTACGATGGTTTTGAAGGCATCTAAGACAACTTAGTTACAACCCCTAAGGTCTTATTTATAAGGCTGTTGGTAGCCCGAATTTGGTCTTCACACGTCCTAGGTCTCTGTATAAATTCAATTGTGGGAACGAAAATAGCCCTGGAAGACTTGGGCACCACGTCGGCCCTATGTCGTGCCATGCAATGCCTATGGTGTGACACGACAAGCCTTTTGTGCCTTTTATGGTTCGTTCCATGCTTTGATAGCTTGAAAAAGCTTGTGCATCACTCTACCTTGCTCCCACGTCAATTGGGACTATGATTCATCATCCTACACACTCAATTCAACACATTAGCACTACCTAAGTCCTGTGTCGACCTAAAAGGTCACAACACTAACAAAATGTGTTAAAAAACACTTATTTTACTAATATTTAATCCTAACTAATAAATACTAAAAATGTAATATAAAATACTAAATTGGCTAGAAAACAAGCTCCTAAAGTGCGAAAATAGACCGAAATTACTACTATATTTGATGACAAGTCAAATACCCTCATAATTAAGTCTTTGGTTCTCCTCAAGAAAAATAAGTAAAAACCAAATAAAAATTGAAAACAAACTAAACTAAAAACGAAAAATAAACATGTAAGAAAGAAAAATGTACTTGAGCTAACTTGATACAAGAAATTGGATAGAAATATATTAACAAGATAATGTAAATAAAAATACAACTCTAACATGATATACAATTGACTCACAACTTCTAAAATTAGACGGGTTAGTCAAATAAATTACAAAGCAAACAAATAAAAGAATGTTAAGTATAGGTTTCCATCAAAACAAATATACAATTATGTTTAGATGAATATAAGTTGTAAAAATATCAATCCTTGGCACGATTTCATTCACATAAGCACTATCTAAGTCACATAGGACTTTTCAGCTTGTAACATTCTACGGCTTAGGTCGGTTTGGAATTCAAAGAACAGGCTCGACAAAATGGCTAAGCACGAAAGGAGTTTGGCACGTGATATTGTATCCGACACTCCCCTAATTGTACATTAGCTCACCACCTTATTTTTCACTTCTCTCACATTCCTTATCTCTCCATTTACTAAGGCGTCATATAGTATTCATGAGTACAATCGTCCGAGCTCGTATTTTTTTGAACAAATGTGAGTGTACTTTTTTTCCAACTCACTTTGCTTTTATATATATTTTCATCGATATTTTCTCAATTGATATTTTGCCTTATTTTTATAAAAGCTCAAGGAATCTTATACTCATTATACCAAACAATTCCTTCGTTCACTCATTATTTTTTTTTTATTTTGAAACGACCATGATGTATCTACCTAATCCATCAATATCAATGGCCGGACGTTAAATTCGTGCAAGGACCAAGAAATAAAGGGTCAAATAGAATATTCTTTAGACTTAATGTTTCATTCGTGGTTCATCAGGAAAATGAATTAAGGTTCAAAATAGGTACTAGGGAAAATATTTACGGAATAGCATTTTAGCTTGAAAAATATTCTACCAAACAATGCCTCAGGTCGTCCCTAGGTAAATTCTATACATGGATTAAATCAGCCAAGTCTATCAATTTCTACAACCTACAATTCAGTTAAACATGCAAGCTATTTATATACCTATTTATCATGTGGTATACTTAACACCTTAAATTTATTCACAGTGTAATAAATTGAACTAAGTAGTCTAAAATTAAATAATTTAGAATCAATTAATATCAAACTAAATTTACATTTTATTTGAGAAAATCCTATGAGCATGCTCCTAACTAGTCACTTGTATTTCTACAAACTCAAGCATATAGAAAACATACAAAATTAAAAATAAAAAAACTACTAAAAATAAAAGAAAATAACAGAAATTTTTTAAAAATTTTCCTAAGTCACCCCAACACTTTATTTGGCACATTATCCCTAATGTGCAATAAAAATATAAAGGAAAGAGGTTACCCGATTGGCGTGATTCGTGCAACACAATTGGTGGGACTACTCCTTCTTTCATTTTTAGCTCAACATTATTGTGCCTTCAAAATTTTGGGGTTCCTAGTATAAAATACTAAAAATCTAAATAATAAAAATCAAAACAAATAAATAACAATCATCCCACATAAAAAATAAAGTACACTGTTTAATTTAAAAAGAAATTAAAAATTGTTCAAAACTAGTCAGAATCAGGCTCCAACTCCTCTTTATTGTCTTCCTCTTCGCTCGACGATGGAAATCTCACGAACATGTCTGGTAGTGGTGTTGGTGTCGACTATCCATTTTGTTGCACAAGGCAAATCATAATATTGCCCATGTCTTACATCCAACGCATTTGCCATTCAGAAATTGACATGTCCGTCAATCATGTCATTTGTGACATTTGTGCTTTAGTCTTCCTTTTACCATGCACTTAGGGATCCTTCCTATGCTTTGTTCGATGTTCAGCATCCTAATTTTGCTTTCTTTAGAGTTCAATGAACTGGCTGTACATGTTGTCCCCAATTACGTTCCTCGTCGATCGTATGAATAGTTCAACAAGAGAGAAGGAAACTTCAACTCGTCTACATAGGGTTGTAATCAAGTGCAGAAAAAACATACTTTCTTTGTGACTCTATATGCACTTCATCATCTCTTCGTAGCTCCAATGGTCGATGCAAATCTGGTTTTCTGTAATATCAAATAAAGCATAATCGCTCTATATGCAGTGATGTCAGAAGTATATCGTGTAGGTTGTCACACCCCAAAATTGGGTCTAGTAGTTTTGAGGGTAATTTAGGGATTTTAGCTCTAGTGTGCTTGAAAATTTCGTAGCATGGTAAACCGGAAATGTCTTCGTCTAAGGCTTTTAGAAGATTAAATCAATTTTTGAAAATGATATTCTAAAGACCTTTAATTTTGAATAGATGACTGTTTTGAAAAGAGGGTGAAAACTAGGAGTACTATAATGGTCAATCTACCAAAGTTTAAAAATTAATCTATTTCTCCCTCCCACCTATAGAAAAATCACGAAACCTTTCCCCTTCTCTTTGTTTTTGCCGTCCTTTGCATTCCTAAGCATCCTTTACTTATTTTCTATTCCAAACATCAATTCTTTTTATTCCTATCAACTTTTAAGTGTTAAATCTCTATAGAATTCCATAAAAAACCATCAAGAACACCATTGATTTTCCCATTGCACAACTTGTGAGTTTTTTTTTGGATTTCCAACCAAATGTTCATTTTTCTCCCATCGGAGGTAACAATTCAATTTCCTATTAGTTTTAAATGATATCTAGTCTTTTAAATAGAGTTTTTACCTATTGAATTGAATTTTTTGAATAAAAGCCATTGAGTCATTAACGGTGGATTTCGAGATTTAAAAGGAAAATGATGTTTCAAAGTGTTTTTTAACTTGTTTTGATATGATTAGAAGGTTTCTAAACTTTCCTTAAAGTTTCATTAAAGAATTCTAAGGTTTTATTGAATTTTCGTGAAAATTACCATAGTATGTCAAAATTTTGAAACCATGAATCTGTATAGTTTTGAGTAATTAGAAGGTTGGGAATTATTCTTGGTCGTTTAATTAGTCGATTGGAATTAGATTTATGTGAGAGGAATGAGTAACTGTTGAGATTTTTGTGTTTCTAATAAGCTTATTGAAATTTTAGTTTCATGAGAATATAGCTTCGTTGGTAACCCAAACTTGAAGACCCTATCATGACATTCTGTAAGTACTTTTGATTTCAACTTCCCAACACCAGTGTTCTATGCTGGAAACACTAATGCGGGTATGTCATCAAGTTACACTAGTGGATAATCCGCAAGTAGTATTGATTTTAATGTAAGGATTACAAAAATGGAGGATGTACTTCCTACAACTTACATCAACGAAGGGACATCCAACCCTAGATATTTAACTAAGGTTGATAAAGAAGAGGAAGCTGAGAATGAAGAAAATGGAGGGGGAGTTAAGAACAAAGAGGGATCTAAAATCGATGATGATCTAATCTAGGAGTAAAGGCCGGATGGTTCGAAAATTGTATTAGTTTTTGAACCAAAGGTCGTTCCTACTAAACTAGAAGGAAGTAGTTCTGACTGTGAGGGTTTAAAAAATTCTGGAAGAACCCATCCAGAGTTTACGACATATGCACATTTACCCCACATGCTTAATGTCAACCTTGATGTTGAAGTTGTATTAGAATTTCTAAAACTTCCTCATAGAAGATTGGGTCATGAGAGTTCTACGAATTTCAACGATTTACAAGTTGGAATGGTGTAACAACCCTATACCCGGTCCAATCGTACAAACCTAGCATAAGACTATTACATTTGGTGCCAAAACGGTTATGACTAGATATTGTTTAATTAAAACATTTGTACATAGTATTTTAACTTAACAACCATATTTGCAAACATACTTATAGTTTCACTAATTCATTTCATATATATACCAAAATACTTCAAGTAACTCAAAATAGATAGAATTTCAAGAGTTTACATTTTAGTCCCTAATACATGGGAACACATCTGAACTGCCTATGTACATGCCATTGTAATTCAAAATTTTTGAAGTTCTTGAGGATGTGATGAGATGAGAGATCTTCTAATCTGACTCTACCTCTTCGAGTCTAACTGTACCTACGCGTTAAAATTAGACACGTTAAAATTAAACGCATTAAGCCGGTGAAGGCTTAGTAAGCACTACAAGAATAAATAGGTAAATAAATCCTAATAAAAAATTTTAAACTTATTCCGTTAATACATATTTACATACATATAAGTTTCTTTAGCTATGCTTATATTAATAAAATTTAATATATCTTTTTGTAAGTTATAAAACTTACCTTAACACATTGATGATTCGCTTTTGTTCACAACTCATATTCTTAACCCAAAATAGATTTTATAGAACACACCGGATATACGGAACAAATACAGAGGTGCATTATTATGCACTAATGAACAGAGAGGACTAAAGTTCTATACAGAAAGCACAGATGTGCTAATCAGAGAGCACTGACGTGCTACTAATCAGAGAGCGCGCTAAGGTTCCTTAATGGCATGCCACTAATATCCTAGTGGTTCTAAATTCCTTCTTCTTGGGCATTAAAACTGAATTTCATACATTTAAATACTTTACAAAAATATTTCGAAAAAGATTTCTCATTTCTCCATCATTACAATTTAGTGCACATTTCACAATTCACAAATATCACACATTTTTCACATATATACTTTTGTCACAACATTATTACTTAATGTTCAAACAATATACCATCTTATATTCTCCATCTATAATTTTTTTTTACAAATTTCATGGTTCCATAATCTATTATTTTATTTTATTTTGTTTTATTTTTTTATTTACAAATTTAAATATATATATATATATTATATTTTTATTTCTAAATAATTCTATACTACAATATAAGCATTTAAATAAAAATAATTTTAAAAAAATCTTGTAGTACTTACAACAAAAAGGTTGAGATGATGTCTTCATTCACTCCTTAGCCTTGTCTTTTCCTTTTTCTTCAATTAGGTCCTCTCCTTTCTTTTCTTTCTCTTCAATTTCGTATAAAACATATAACATTTATATATTAGAGAAAAACAATCAAATGACTTTCCTATACTATTTAATAAAAACAAACATGTATGATATAATAAATTCATCATTTCTTACCTTAGCTCACATTTCAATTTAATCCATAACTAAAATTATTTCTATTTCTATCACAATCTATACCTTATTTTCACTTAAATTCTACTTATAACTTAACTCTCAAATTTTCACTAATAAACCCTAATTTCAAATTTCTTACAATTTAGTCCTTATTGCATTAAACTTATAACTTATTTCACAATTTAATCCTTTTCCCAATTCTAGTTTGAATTTCCATCAATTCAATCTCTAATTCATCCATTAATTCAATATAAACTACATTAAAAAATCTACTAACTTTCAAAATTTTAACATATACCTAATAGTGTTTTGTTCTAGGATCATAAAAACTTAAAAATTACAAGAAAATGAATTAAATTGACTTACCAATTTAAGTTTGAACCCTTGAAATCCCAAATTTTGTTTTTTTCTTTTTCTTCTTTTTTTCTCCCTATTCTCTCTGTTTCGATTCTGTTTCTTTCTTATTTCTATTCTTTCTTTTGTTTTATATATATATATATATATATATTAATATAATATAATATAAATATAAATATAATATAATAACATACTTATTAATTAAGTAAATAAAATATAATAATATATTTTAAATTAAAAATATCTTAGATTTTTCAATGTTAAACCGCCTCAATTTATAATAATGGCATATTTTCCTATTTAGTCCTTTTTACTTTCTTTAATCTATAATTAAACTTTCACACTTATTTCAATCTAATCATTTTTCCTAATTAATTCTATTTAAGTCAAATTAACCTAGTCAAAACCTAATTAGACACACAACTAACTTCTTAAATATTTATAATAAATATTTACGAATCTGATTTACTAGAACAGAGTCCCGGGAATGCATTTTTTTTTTAAAATTTGATCCTTTTAAATCAATTTAACCATATAATCAATAAAATTTTCTTATCAAAATTTTCATGCGACCTTCCTATCATAATATAGGCCATACCATAATATTAAAATAAATTTTCTTTCTAGCTCGGATTTGTCATCACGAAACCACTATTCTGATTTCACTGAAAATGGGTCATTATAAATGGAGTTTTCCTCCAATGACACTTTCTTTGTTGTAGTGAAGCGATATAGCATAAAGCATAAGGTAAACTTCCATGTTATAAAATCCCAAGCCAAAAAATATGAGGTCAAATACGCAATGTGTGACAATAGATGTCCATGATAAATTATAGCATTTGTGAGAAAAAAAGACGGGGTTCCAGACAATAAAGGACTATAATGCTTCATGTACTTGTGTTGTTGCAGGTACATTATAGGAGCATCCGAAATTGGATTCTAACTTGATCTCTAACATTGTCTTACATATGATGAAATACTTGTGTTGTTGTAAGTATGTCACAAGATCATTCAAAATTGGATTCTGACATGATTTCTGACATTATCTTACCTATGGTGAAAGCGAGTTCTAGAATTTTGGTGTTGGTTTTGATTCTCAATATCCGTAGTCAATACAATTATACCGTGTCATACTAAAAGGCATAGGTTACAATATAGAAAGGCATGGAAAATATGCATAACAAGTGGGATAAATCATATAATGATTTGTGATAATGGTGCAAGGCACTAAATCAGTACATACTTGATATCATCATTTATCTACAAATGGAACTTGCGTATAATGGTAATCGAATTGTCCAAGTGAAAATAATATTCCATCTTTTTTTTGGGCATTCAAGCCATACATTGAAGCATTCTAGTACTATAAGTCATTAGTCCAAATTGACAGCATATTCATGTACGAGAGATATGAACATCACTTGTTGCTAGCTGTTGCATAGAATGGTAATCGAAAAATTCTAGCAATAACTTTTACAATTTTTGAAAGAGAAATCGCTAATGCTTGAGATTTCCTTTTGAATAATTTGAGAAAACATGTTTTGTCGCAACCTGGTATATATATTGATAGGGCACCTGGAATATTGGCTGCAATTGATCGACGTGGAAGTCTATGGGATCATGCACACCATAAGTAGTGTATACCTTATATCGAGTCGAATTACATGGGCCAATTTCATAAAGATGCTGAGTGGCGACATTTTATTAACATGAGTACGTAGTAAATATCATTTTCTATATCATTCTCTAACATATACATTGTTTTCATACATTGATATACTCTTTGTTTTCTTTGATAAATTACACGCTCATCCAATATCGATTCCATGAAAATTTAGAGAACTTGCAGGCTAGAAACGAACGCGGTGTGAAATGCCTCGATGAGATACCCGAGGAACAATAAAATGCATAAATTTCGTATTGACGGGGACGTGTCATTTGCTAGTAACGTTGGTGGTCAAAGAAACATATTTATGCTTATTAGCCTTGTTTCCAAAGTGAGTGGAAAAATACGTTGGATGGATAAAGGGAAACCATATTTGGTGCGAGGAAGTGATGAAAGATGTTACAGAAAATGCAGAAAAAGTGAACTCTATGTCTGTAGTGTGTCACTCACATTCAAATCAAATATTTTGAGTTACGGGGTTCTATAAACCCGACGAAAGTATTATCAAGGGATTGTACCATGTATACTTGAGACACAAGACATACGAAAGTGGGAGATTTCAAGCACTTCATTTTCCAAGCGCACATGTAATTGTTGTATGTGCATCGGCACATATGGTTTGTATGAGCTATGTTGATGAAGTGTGCAAACTAAAATGCATATATAAAGTATGGAAATATGAATTCCCATCTATCCCAAATGAAAGTATGTGATTGTCTGTTTCGAGTGCTCTATTCGAGTTGCTACCAGATATTAAGTTGCGTTGCAAGCCAAAAGGTCGACTTAATTCTAGTCAAATACGAAACAATATGGATATTCGGGAGAAAATAGACCAACTGAGGTTATGTAGTTATTGTAAGAACCATGGGCATAGTAGGACAACATGTCCACACTTGGACGAAACATTGAGGAGAGAATCGAATTAAAAATTTTATTCATTTATTCATTTTTTTCCATTTTTGGGTAAATTGTAAATAAGTATATTATTTATGTAAAAATACAATATAATACAATACAAAAAATTGTTTCCATTTTTTCGTAAATTGTAAATAAGTATATTATTGATGTAAAAATACATTACAATACAAATAATTTTAATCACTTTCTTCATAAATTGTAAATAAGTATATTATTGATGTAGAAAAATAAACAAACACTTTTTTATAAAACATGAATAAGTATATTATGGATGGAACAATTCAATACAAACTAAATGATGATTTACCTGAGAAAAATTTAAAATGAAATAATCATCTCCATCGTCGGCCCAAATGTATGCCACAACTCGGTAGGTGTCAGTTACAAGCATGATTTCGTTGTAGTTGGGGTTTTGGCTCCTCATATTCATCTTCATCTTCACCTCCATCTCCACCTCCGTGATCTTGATCTTGATATTCATCTCCAACATTTTCTTCATCTCCATCTTGTTCTTTCATGTTAGAATTCTTTTGCATCCTACGTTCCTATTGTATATCATCGATGGGGGTGTTTGTAACACTATCAATAGAGAATTATATGGTGTCGGATAACCTAGTTGTGGATAGAATGCTGAAATTGTAGGCAATGGAGGATATATTGGTGTTATTGAAGGTAATGGTGTGTAATATGCTTTTAGGGATGGAGGTGCTGCAAAAAATATTCCTAGAGAAGGTGTTGATTCATGATATGATGGTGCATAGTGTGGTGCTTGTGTAAAAAACATGGGGTTAGTAAAAGCACCAGAAAAATATAAACCATACTGAAGGGAGGTGGTGCACCCATCAGTATAGTATTTGGTGTTAAAGCTGATGATGATGAACTCAACGCATGTACTCTTGATTGCAGTCTCATGTGGGGTTGTGATGGCCTTCTAAAATGAAGTTTTCTACTCCTTTCCTCCTATAGTAATAGATATGCCTTATCGTGAAGTCTAAACCATGTCATGTAATCTAAAGAGGTTGCAAAATCCGATCGAACAATTGGTTTGCACATAGGTATGAAATTGTACCTAAGTTACTAGATGTAGATATATTTGGCATAGAATTTGGGCCAATCTTCATTGGTTCTCCCCCGCAAGTCAATCTCGTGAAGTTCATCGAGCTCCTAGGGTGCCAACGGAATACTTTATATAAACTAAAACTAGCACATCACTCAATCAGATTCATGCATCTCAACCATTGCAAAAACTATCAATGACACTTTGACGTTTCAGATATTGTGATTAACCAAAAATTCGACCGGGATGCATTCTTAAATTTTCAGATCAAGTATGACATTCATTCAAACTACAATACGAAATTATAAATTTTATTATGTATCTAATATTAAATTTCAAATCCTTATGTAAATATTATATAATTGAAAATTTCAAAAACTAACATCGACATCCTATCGTTGATCTAACAATAGTCAGATATCTTTGAGCTCGTTCGGTATACCCACATGACTTTTGTCATTGTTTCTCAAATTCAAATAATATGTTATTTCAAAAACATAATAATGAATAGTAATAATATAATAACTATATTATTAAATGAATTTTGCCTTATATAAGTGGGAATTGATAAGTGAAGTTTACTCGGGGACATAAAAATGGTAAGCGGTACGATGCCCATGACTAAAGAAGGAGTATAAAACCACCGATTTTACTTTTTGTGCCTTCGTTGCCCGACACATCTCTGGGTACAATGTAGCCAACACAGTTGATCCCCAATTGAGTCCCCTGGCTTTTTTTAAGTTGACTAGTTCTAGGAGCCACCTTAAAGGTATCAGATTTCGCGATTTATCTAACATTAAAAGACCCCCAATTAACCTCGATATGAATGCTTGAGCGAATTGTTGTCTTTCAACTGTACTAGAGGAGTTTTGAGATATGAGAAATTGTCTTTTAACTATTTCATTTCTATCTGGCTACTAATAAACTTGTCCGACACATTGCGTAATAGTTCGTAGCAGATTGAACTCCAATCGCCAACACGCACTACCCTTGTAACGACTGGCCTATCAATCAATAAACCGAGTTGTAATGCTACATCCTCAAGTATAATTGTACACTCACTATACCGAAGATGGAATGTATGTGTCTTGGGTCTCCATCTTTCCAGCAAAACACTAAAAGTGTGGACTCCAATTTAGCTCAGGGGGACTCCAATTTAGTCCCCTGAGCATACAAGACACACGCAAGAATCCTACCTCTTCCAAGTGTTGTTCAACAACATGCGGTGCCCTTGTACTTAAATTGTGTATATAAGTCTCAATAATTTGATTTTCGGTCTCATTATATAAACATATAAAATTTTAAAAAATAATAATATTAACAACGTAATAATTATATTAATTAAAAGAGAAAATGTAATAATATTTTCCTACTCTTTGTAATCAGACCCCAAAAATATGTTTGTGATCCAAACGAATAAGAGGCATTAACATTTTTAAAATTTTTAAAATTATCAAAATCAAATAAAATCAAAGAAATTACAAAATAGAAAATTGAAACAAGAACAAATTTGAAAGAAATTGAATGAAAAATTGAGAATAAAATAGTTGAGAGAATAGGATTGAAAGAAAAAAAATAAGTTGGGTATATATAACAAATAAACTAGCCGTTGAAAAAAAAATGTAGCCGTTTGAAAAAAAAATTTGACCGTTGGAAAAATTTCCAGGACAAGAACGCATCCAACAGTAGGCATTTTTGTATTATCTCTCCAAAAATGGTCTATTTCCCTAAATTTCTAGTAAAACAGTTTAAAATCCTAATTTCCATTTAAATTCAACATATTTGCCTAATTCTACCTAAAATGTTAGTCCAAATTAAAAGTGATCTAATTCGGTTAAGATTTAATGGGCTTTAGTTATTAAATAAAGTATGTGTCAAATATGTGTAGATATTCTAATAACGAATCTCCAATTGATGATGAGCTAATTCAAAATTAAGGTTATTATCCCCAAATTACACATACGTAACTTTTTTGACATCCCATCTTCAAGAAAGAAAAGAGAGAGAGCCACATTTTCTAAATTACTTGTGTGTTAATTTAGAAGATCAAAACTATGAGACTTGAAGATCTCAAAATATCAATGGATTTAGGTACGCTTCCACATTTAGTTTTTTTCTTAATTTATTCTTGATGATCTAACATGATAGATCTTACTTTATTAAGTTTTATATCAAATTTTGCTTTACAGTTTAATAGTGACCCCTCCATTTTTTTTTCTTATCTTCATGAAAACTCTTTGCGATCTGGTTTCCCTTGTTGCTGCTTAGAATTTTTGGGTTTGCAAAATTGATGCTTTTACTAGAGAAACTAGTACTAAGATGCTTGTTAATTTGGCATTCATTGATTATTATTGGTAACTCTGAAAGAACGACTCTCCTAAAAAATTCTAATAAGCTTGTTGGAGATAAAGTAGCATATGCTCTTTCTTAAGGTTGAAAGTGATGCATGTTTTTTTTATGATAAAGGAGACTGATTGTCTGAATTGGAGAAACTCTTAAAGAGTTAAAATCTAGCTCTACCATGGTTGTCATAGCACAAACCAAAATAATTGATGAAAAAGTAACAAACTAAAATAATGTTTTTGCTTATAAACTTGCTTTAGACAAAAATCCTTTGCTCATGAAGTCATTATTGAATTGAAGAATATTAGACTTGGGTAATGGGTATTATAGTTTTTGTAGCTTGAATAATATTTAAAATTTTAGTTTTGAGACATCTTTTATTTGCAATTCCATATGATAACCTATTTGTTTCCACAAATCCTTTCTTCATTACTTCTCTTGAAAAACATGTCAAACAAATATAAGTGAGGTTGAATTCAAAATCTTATTTAGTTGTTTAAGTTAAAAGTAATATAATACAAAAATCTAGTGAAACAACGTGTAAGAATGGTAAGATTTACAAAAATCAAGAGAAATGATGTAATCTTCAACTGAAGTGAGAATTGGATTGAAATCATTTATCCAACAAAGGATTGTCCAAGCTTGAATAGGTTTAGAAGATAATTTAACAGAGGTTTATCACACATTTTAATTGAAAGGATTTAATGTTATGAGTTAGAGTTTATGATTAGAGGGCTGAGGGGTGTTTCATGTATTTTTAAGAGAAACATTACACTAATCTTAATAGATTAGAGTTAATGTAACGTCCCCTAACCCTATACCGTCGGGGTTATGAGACATTACCAGTCAGTACAGTCTAATTCTGGTCATTAATTAAAATAAATATTCACACACATCCTAGTTTAAGATGTCGTCCCTTTAATGGGCACTCGCGGTCCAATATGAACAGTAAATTCAATTCAAGACTAATTTAGAATCACTACGAATTTTTAGTAAATTTCAAAGTTCATACTACATACCGTTGCCAACCATAATTTACTCATTTCATCAATACTTCTACAACCTAAATGACTCTCATAAAACATCTTAGGTACATGCCATTACCAATACTCAACATACTTTACCTCATTGAATTCGGGATCGGCCTGGGATGCTAATTTAACAGTCTAGCCTTAACTTAACCTGCGCATGGAAACAAACCGTACGCTGAGTATACACTCAGTGGTATTTCTATAATCTGAACACTTAAACAATTACAAAACATATTAATTTATATATATATTGAACTATTCAAACTCAATGAGAATTCAAACATTCACTTTCCAACCAATGTTTTGGTGTACTTTAAATTCAAATTCATTTATTATTTTTCAATAGCAATTAATCAATCAGTAATGTTCATTAACACTCAGAACAATTATTTATTCAGTAACAGTCAGTTATTCGGTAACAATCAATTATTCAATAATAACCGATTATTCAAGATCGATCAATTGATCGGTTATCCAATAACAATCAATTATTCAATAAAATCGAGATATTCAAGTAACAATTAAGTTATTCAAGATATGATCATTCATTTCATGACAATCGGTTATTCAATAATGATCAATTATTCAATAATATTTCGGTTATTCAAGAATGATCTAATATCGATAAGAATCAATTATCCGTAACGATCAATTATTCAATAATAATCGTTATTTTATACCTTTATTTACCCCTATTAACATGACTCGGACTCGAGGCGGATACACGGATCCAACCAACACACCAAGATGGCACATAGTGCCTCATCGCCAAAGCGGAACAAAGAATAATGATAGCGACAAAGATACGAGTACCTCATCGGAACAAATCCGAAGCGAATAAGAATGCGATAATGATATTCAACACACAAAGTGCTGAATCGGTACTTGATAGCGATAATGTGATAACGATAATGATGATTCGGCACATAAGTGCTCGATCGATGGTGGCAAAACCCGTACTCTTCCATATCCTATGGCATGCCAATTATATCCGACTAGCCCGACTAGTTAATAGGGTATTTAATTCACTTTTTAGTTTTCAATTAATTTATATTTTAATTAATTAACTATATATTTCCAATTCAATATAATTCCATTCACTATTCACTAATAAATATTTAATTTCACAATAATCACAATTTTCTATCAATTTCATCACACTTCCAACTACATATATTTTCCAATATAACAAATATTTATTATTCAATTTCCACATCAATATTCATTTCAATTCAAACATTCATATATATATATATATATATATATTCATAAATCAATTCAATATAATCAATATTCAATCCAATTCAAATAATCATCTCAAAACACCTACTACATATATATATTAAATAATAAATCCAAAAATTTAAGTATTAAGTTCGGATTATAGAAATACAAATCGTAATTTTCGAGCTAACTCCCTTTGACTTTGTCTTGTCCTTTCTTAGCCGAGATTTCCGGTACCACATTGACTACGAAATTAATACAATTCATAATCATTAATACATTACTAATTTATATCTTGAGTTACAGAATTCTAAATTAAGATCCGCTAATTTTTCCTGAAACTAAACTCATAAATCTTCTTACCATAAAATTTTCAGAATTTTTGGTTTAGCCATTAAGTACAGTTTATTCTTTAAATTCACCCCTATTCTGTTGTTTGACAGTTTCAACCCTTCTTCACTAAAAATTAATTATCTCACAGTACAGAACTCGGATAATATTCTCGTTGATTTCTCCTGAAAATAGACTCATTAAGGATTCTAAACATATAACTTTAAGACTCTAATTATTTTTCTCCAATTTTTGGTGATTTTTCAAATTTATAACAGGGGAACTAGAATTCATTCTGACATTGTTTTACAAAACTCATTATATCTCATAATTTACAATTCAATTGCTTACACCGTTTCTTCTATAAGAAATTAGACTCAATAATATTTAATTTCATATTTTATTAATCCTCTAATTCAATTTATACAATTTTTGGTGATTTTTCAAACTTAGACTACTGCTGCTGTCCCAAACAGTCTTAATGCAAAATGTTGATTTTCTACTTTAATTTCAATTTAATCCTAACTAAATTCACTTACTTTTTTTTATCTTAATTCATACTTTATTTCTACTCAATTTTTAACTAAACTTAGACATAATTATCTATTTTTCATCATAAAACCATAATTTCAAAAAAAATTCAATTTAGTTCTTAAAGCATAAAACTTATGAATCACTTTACAATTCAATCCTTATTTCATTTCTAACTTGAATTTCTATCAATTTAGCCCTTAATTCATCTTCTTGTTCAACATGAACAATGTTTAATAATCTAATAACTTTCAAAATATCAACTTAACTTCATCAAAACATTGTTCTAAAGTTTCTAAAACATCAAAATCAAGTAGAAAGGGCTAAATTGACATACCTATTTAACTTTTAAGCCTTGAAATCCCAATTTTTCCATTTTTCTTTCTTTCTTTCTTCATTCCTTCTTTCTTTCCCCTGCTGTCTGTTTCGTTTCATTCTCTTTTTCTTTTTCTATTCTTTTTCTTTTTATTCCTTTTACTTTGTATATATATATATATATATATATATTATAATAACTTAATAATAGCTATAAAATATCTATTTAATATTCAATATCTATTTTATATTTGTATACACATATATTATTACATTTGTCTTTCTTTAATCTATTTATTATATAAATATCTTTTACTTAATATTAATATATAATTTAATAATATACTTATGTAATAAGTAAATATACATGTATTTTACAAATGTACATATACTAATATTACACATGTCACTATACATACCATACACTTGTCAACTTTTTATTTATTTTTCAGATAAAAATCTTATAATATAATTATTTAATTAATAAATATCTTTTATAAATAATTAATATCTATTAATACTTAAATACAAGCATTACAAGTGTATGCATTTTTTTATTAATACACTTGTACCCAATCATTATCACACATTTGTCTTACTTTTATTTATTTATTTATATAATATTAATTTAATAATAATAAATACACTAATATTTACTTAAATAATAAGCAAATACATACATGTATTACAAATGTGTGTATTATATTTATTACACTTGTATTTTATTTTTGCCATACACTTGGCACTCTTTTTGGCTTATTTACTTATTTAGCCCTTTCAATTTTTTTCTATAATTAAACTTTCACACTTCTTTCAATTTAATCCTTTTATCTAATTATCCTTAATTTAAGCTAATTCACTTAATTAAATTCTTATTAACCACTCGATTAACTTCGTAAATATTTTTAATAAATATTTACGAATCTATTTTTCAGAAACAGAGACCCAAAAATTTACTTTCTCGATAACCGTAAAATTTGAGTCATTACAATTAATTTGTACATGGTTTCATAAGGAATCTTTTAAAAGGTCATAAAAATGGCGTATCATCTCTAAAAAAATATGTTGAGGTTCTGTTGAAATATAACCTTGACACTTGTCAAAATCGTTTAATAATGATTAATAAATTTGAAGTACGCATGTGAACAAAACAATATTTAATAAAATCTAATTTTAAATGAATAATTATTTTAAAATTTAAACTATAAATCATTTTTATTATTTATCATGAATTTTTAACATAAATTAATCAAATATTGTTAAAGGTAAAAATTAATTTTAAAACAAAACTATTGAACTTAAAAATATAAATTAAAAATCATTTAAGTAACTTTATAATTAAAATATAGATAAATAATTAAATAATAGTATTCCTTCCTTTCTTTCGTTCTTTTATTCTTTTCTTCTTTTTCTTCTTCTTCTTCTTCTTCTTCTTTTTTTTTTTTGAAGAAAAGCCAACTTTCATTAATCCACAAAACAAAGAAGCAACCCAAATCAAGAAAGGGCAAATTAAAACCCAAGTCGATACGCTTACCCTATACACCCAGTTTTAAGTCCCTATTTCTTATTGGGTATTAAAGTAACATCAAAAGACATACTCAAAATACAATCTAGAATATGATTAAAAGCAAAATGGGTTGCAGATGATAAGGCCACCCTAGTGAGACTGTAAGTCGCCCTATTTGTTGTCCGTTGAATTTGTTGAAAGGACACATGTTGAAACTCAACATTAAACAATCCTATAAAATCAAACCAAAATTAGAAACATTATAATTTTGTGAGTTCAAAGAATTTATAGCATTTAAGCAATTCGACTCTAGAATAATATAGTCTTTTTGCGAATCCTTTAGCCACTATAACGCTTCCTTGATGAACATAGCCTTTGCTATGTGGAGCTTGACATGGTATTCAATCCAACATTACATTCCATGCATAAACACCCTATGCTCATCACGCAATAGAGCCGCTAAACCTATGGTCCCATTCTCATGAAAACATGTCATGCTTATATTACATTTCAACCAGCCCGCTGTTGGTCTTGACCAACGCTACACAGTAACAGCTCAAGCTGGCGGACAAGATACAATATGTTCAATCACCCGTTGAGTTGCCATTCATTCCTCCAAATATCGATCATCAAAGGCCACACCCTGCACAGCAATGGACTACTCATTTTTCTAACAAACTCGATTTCAGAATAACCATGTGCTAGACAACAGTGTGAATGCCCTCTCCATTAGAGCTTCCCTAGCATGTGTTAAAAAGTACTCAATAAGGTTAGTAACAGAGGTATGCCAAATTAAAATATCAACATAGTGCCACACCTCAATAGTTCAGTGGCACTTAAGAAACACATGATTCATTGTCTTAACCTGACCACAAGATAAACGTAATAGATCAACATTACACCCTTTTCCAACAAACGAGCCTTACATGGGAAGAAATTCCTTAAGCAATGCCATACAAAGTCCTACACCTTTGAGGGAATATAGGCGTTCAAAAGACGAGGTCAACTTCTAGCAATAAGACTTTATTCCAAATGCAAGAAAGACTTTACAACAAGCACATAACAAGATGTAACAATGTACCTACCATGCTCAATGAAATGCCATACGAGTTTATCATTAGGCCATTGTTAGCTAATAGGAATATTCATTACACAAGCCATATCCAAAGGCACGAGAAAGCCCTTAAGAAAAGTTTTATCCCAAGCCACCTCATCACATTGTAGTAAATCCTTTTCCCCTAAATTTTCCATGCCCAACCACGAGGAAGACGTAATATAGAAATCTCTATCATCCTTAAGACAAGGATCCTGAAAAGCTCGTATGTTTGCCCCATTACCAAAATGCCAACATATACCCTTCGAGAGTAGCCTCTTAGTTGCATGCAAGCTTCTCCACACGAAAGAGGGGTTTTTCCCTTTCATCACTTTTAAAAATCTACAATGGGGAAAAAACATTGCTTTGAACATCCTAGCTGGTCAAGGCTCCAGAGCAAAAATAAAACACCACTCTTGTTTTCCTAACATGGCCAGATTAAAAACAATGCAAGCTTTGAAAACCCATGTCGCTAAACTTTTTAGGTACACAAAGTTTGTCCTAAAATGCCCAGTGAATCTTTCTTTGAGTTATTGTCACACCTCGAAATGTCAAAGTTAAGTTGGAAAGGTGAAATTGGGGACTAATTTGAAAGGCTTACAAATTGAACGACTTCTAGTAGAAATAAAAAGAAATAGAAGATTGGTTGTAGAAAGATTGGATTTCAACCTTGGTTCTATTGAGTTTAAACTAGGACTATTTTTAGTAGGAGACATGATGATTATGAGCGTGTATACTTGGTTGTTGAATTTGGGATTGGTGAAGGAAATGAGTGAGTAGTATATAATAGAGAGATGTTATTCTCAGGTAGGGGTTCCTTCATCCTCTTCATTGATCTAGTTGAAGGAGAGAAGTTAAATTTGTACATAAATAATTGATAATTTATCAAGCTGGTAAGCTTTTTAACCTTTTTGTGTTACAGATTCAAGCAAAGGAAAGAAAGTTAATGATTTTAGTTGTCCATCGATTTTTTTTCTGTATTGGATAAAGTTGTGGATAATCATTTTAAAGGCCTCTATATGAAAACAAATTCTGGTTATTATGATGATGAAATGTCTTCGTGAAAGATTCTGAAATAATTGTTATGTTATGTAAGCTACTGGAGGTTCGGGTAGCAAGGGAAAAATCTAAGAAGAAGGTTTTGGCATCAACTTCCAAGTGAGTTCCAGAACTAATTTATTAGACGGTTATTCTTGTAACACCCTATACCCGGTGCCACAATACTTAAATAGTTAAAAAAAAATTTACAATTGGCGAAAACCATACTAATCATACTTCTTATTTGTTTATATTCTTTTATAAGTTAAAAGATTTTGAAGGAAATGTTTATTAATTACAATAGATTCTAAAAAGTAATATAAGACATTACAACTTAAATATTTGTTAAACCAGACTTAATCTTGGCATAGAATACTATTCCCCAAATTCCCAAGAGTCCCCTCTATATACATAATATCATTTTTCGAAATGCCACCATGGCACATTCCTAGCTTGGTCCCTCCTGGTGAACTGGATCAATTCCAAGAACCTGCATTACAAATATATTCTTGTAAGTTCAATGAAACTTAGTCAGTCTTAACCAATATTACCTTTAAACGTTGTTGTTGAATTCCTCTACTTAAAAATTCTAGACTTCCTTTCTGATTTGGGTGGATACTTTTTTGATTCCTAGCGGATAACTATATGCCAACCTGTGCACTTAACCCACTTATGCACATTTTGTTCTATTAGTGGATCACAGACTTCACACCTTATTGCAGATCCTATTTCATAATCTCTTTGAAGATAGAAGTTGGTCACATTCCTCAAAATGATATACATTCAGATACTATTCTTTGTGGATTCTTATACTAGCTCTAGCGGCTGTTAGGATCCTAGTCACACCGTTTTTTAAAATTGATTCAAACAACGAAATTATTTCGATGTATGAAATATTTTAGATCATCTAAAAGAATCCCAAATGATTTCGATACATAATTTTAGAATTTTTAGGTTTGGTGGACACTTACACAACCCATAATTCCAGATACACCAAGCTTTTTGTCCAAGCAGATTACAATGGTGAGTTAATCAGTTGGGTATGTTGTCGAGAATTCTTTCAGAATATGCCTTAAAGACATAACCAGATCTCACCACAAAGGAAGGCTAACAACTCGCCATTTAGGCGTTAAGTGACGTTACAAAAATTTTCATACAGGTTTTTCAGATCACTCGCCACTAAGGCTTTCTAAATAATACGTTACATAAGCTTTTTAGATAAATCGTCACAATGGCTTCCCAAATAACTTCGCCACTAAGGCTTCCCAAATAATACGCTACATAGGATTTTCAGATAATTTACCACAAAGGTTCAGTTTGGTTTTCCATCAAGGTACCACATAAATTGTCGTGTTTGGCAACATTGATTTCCCTAAACTTAGCACCGCTTGAGGTTTGCCCATCATCGCCCCCAGGACACACAGAAAACCTAGTAAACAAATGTTTCTCATCCGTCATTTCCAGAATGTGCCATGGCCATGGTCTTTCCACATATCTGCGACACTTGATTTTTGTCATGTTTTTTGTCCCAACAGACTACATTTTTGCCATATTAGCCTTTGTGTTTATCGTCCCAATGAACATCATCAAAGTACCACTGCGGATTCCAGTATCATATCACATATTTTCTCGACACTCCACCTGAAACCCCTTATCACCAACTATACTTTTTCATGCATCATTTAATTAACATAATGGACACATTTACAAAGATTTCACTCATACCCATAACAGAACCATACTTCTCTACACATAATTTATCATGCATGCCTACCACACATCATCATATTCATGCAACATATCGTACATTTCATTACATACATACAGATGCTTCACAGAAAATACACACACATACACACAACAATTTCTCAAGAAGATATGCACAACTACATAGACATCAATCATACAAAGAATCATCATAAAATAACATGCAGGAGTTGGGTTTAGAGACTCACCAGAGACCCATTTTTACCTCAGCTCGGAACTTCTGTTTTGATCGTCCTTCTCGATCCAGCAGCAGTAACTACTTACAAGATCATGGAATTTCTATTAAAATCCTTATTTACAGATAGTTTACTAACGTTTCAACTACATGTGACCCCCATGCAGGGCCTACCACTCACACCCTACTGTTCTTACGTCTTTTTAACATTTTTACTCTTCAACAGTTGAAACATAAAAATTTATAAGACTTACCAGAAGGTTGAATCATCTATTGATTAAACAAAATCTTAGCTCTAGCTTAACGAATAAGAAAAGAACATTTAGGTTCGTAAGAAGGACCAAAACGTAAAGCAAAAAGAAAAACCATCTTGAACGCCTCGCCCCTTCATTATATATATACACTATTAGTCCCCATTTTATGGATTTTGACAAGTGATGATGCTTACTAAAATTGTTCCCTGATTTCCCTACAAAATCAAAAGGAAGGTAAAAAAAATCTGCCAAATATCTACGTTACTATTTAACTAGTCATGAGGAGGGTCATATCAATTCAGTTGACTCTCAACTAGTCCCGTTGCAAAAACCAACTTGAATAGCACTCATGTAAATCGAGCATACTATACCTTGAAAGTGACTTGCGTATGGCATGGTCTTAAAGATAATTAAGTTTTCTACAACTTTCTCATACACTTGGTAGGCTATTCGTTCTCAGCCAAAAATTTGGGGCGTACTTTTTCTTAGGCATACTCTTTCTTCACCTGAAGATACCCTGTAATTAAATACTTAGATCCCACCAATGGGCGAATACTTTAACACTAGCATGCACTAATACTCTAACTCGTCAACAAGCCAGCAGAGTGGCAGATTATGCTACCATAGTGTGCCAAAACAATTAACATGCATACCTCACTCGCCTTTTTGGATTTTCTATTTTTGAGGTGTGACAATTATTTTATCATAGTATCGTGTGTTGGATATTTTGGTTGAGTATTGAGCAAATGATGTGTCATCTTATGGCTGAATGATGTGTAATTGATGAATTACTTCGTAAACTGAATATTAATGTATCGTGATATATGTTGTGTTGATATGAAAGTGTATGAAATGTTGGTGTAATGTGTTTTGTGCATAAATAGTAGTGTTGATAGAGTGTTTGTGTATGAAATGCATGTGTTTGATATGCAAAGCGTGGAGGGTTGTTTTGGTGGATGAAAGATGAAGAAATGTTACATTGTGCACTCTTTGCCACGTGTTATCTACCTTTGTGGAGGTTTGGATGGATAGTATGGAGAATATTATGCATGGTTTTTAGTTTTACAGAGGTTGGGTTGGATTGTACAGAGATATATGCACAAATGAATATGATACCCTAGCGTGGGTTTTATGAATATATAAGACTCTGCAAAGTCTAAGGCTTTGAGCCCATATATGTAAACAAGTCCATGGCTATGGCATATGAAAATTATGAAAGATGTAAAAGTCCGTCAAGACTATCTTATATATGAAAGTCCATCGGGACTATCTTATATGTGAAAGTACGTCAGAACTATATTATAAGTGGAAATCCATCAAGACTAAGTTACAAATAAGATTCTGTAAAGATCGAACGCAGTTGAGTAAGTTGAGTCATTCTCCAGGATGTGAGAGTAAGTAAGCAATGGTGTCTTTGAAAACAATATACCAACTATAAGTAATCCAGCTCATGGGTTGTAAATAATAGGCCAATGAGATTGGCGAACTATCCTAGGTATGGATAACTCACTAAGTTCATATGAACATATGTTTGTGACATTATGTATTCCAAGTAATAAGGGAATTCGATAGTTCATGGAGACACCAGACCAGAATCAATCGTGATTAGGTAATTGTGCTTCCTAGTCGTAATATGCATACAGCCAGGCGAGCCAAAGGCGAAGTCTCAATGTCAAAGTCTTATTTGTAACTTGTTTTAATAAAAGTATTATTTCTTGTAACACTCTTAACCCATCTTCATCGTCAGATTAAGGGTACGGAGTATTATAGTACAATTTAGAACATCAGAACATTTGATTTCAAATAGAACATTTATTCAATTAAAATTATAACAATCATTTACACATTCCATTTATAGCATACAATACACTTACAGGCCTTAAACTGATCTTACGGGGCCCTAAAAACAGTTTAGGAATATTATAGGATCAATTTGAAACAAAATAGAAAATTTTGAAAAAACCTGAAAATTATGGAAACAGGGGTCACACGGTCGTGTCTCGGACCGTGTTACATACTAACTTAAGACACACGACCATATCATAGACCGTGTCTTAGACTGTGTAAAACCTGCACCTAAAATAATAATGACACACGGCTATGTAGGGTGGTCTTGTGTGGCATGTGACCGTGTGACAGCTCATGTCCCAAGCCGCGTGCTTCTTAAAATAACCCTAAAACAAGCCAAAGCATTAACCTATTTTTGCATAACAAACCATACCATTTCCAATCATTTTCAAATGACCAAAACATTTTAAAACTTACCAAGCCCAACCAACTTAGGTTCCTAACCAATATGCCATCAATTGACACTACAATTCAACAAATCAACTTGACTCAATTCAACATTTCAAGTTCATTCATTAAGCGTAATTCATATATATCAAATAACAATTTCAAGCATACCACTTATTGGTACCACAGTTGGAACAAACTTAAAACAAACCAAGTTATCAAATCAACATTCAAGCCCTATTACATGCTAAAACATACACATATCATTTAATCTAAATGTCTATCTAATATACCCTTATTGGTACCACAATTTAACATCCAAATCAATTCAAATCCAATGCCATAAATTCATACCTTAAGCTTACATCACACATCTACCATTAAACCACTTCATTCACACTTCAATAAACCAAAAGCCATCTAAATCTCAAGGCATTCACAAGTGACCAAAACATAAAAAATCTTATTACATGTCATTTATAACTGTTAGCCAAAACAACCAAAACTACCAATATGATGAATGGATAGTGTGATTGTGCTCCTATGTGATTCCAACCGATCGAGCTTTTCGATGATCTACAAGAAAAAGAACAGCTAACGTAAGCAAATAATACTTAATAAGCTCGTATAAATCTTAAATGTAAACTTACCGAATAGGCTCAATTTATGTAATTCAAAATAATTCATTTGACATGCTTAAAAGATTATCCATTTCCTAATACAACATCAACCTCACAAGTCAGGAAGTCCAATAATGAAACATCAAACATTCATCCATATCAAGGAACATATAATGGAAGCAAATCTATATACATAACATTCATCACATCTCTAATATGTAACATCCACACCTTCAAAGCTTTTATGCCAAAACTTTCCATTCCATTTATCATAGTTTCATAACATTTTATATAATTAAGTTCATTTGTTTAAGCCTTTATTACCCGTTGAACCAAATAAAGCAACATAGATCACTTGGAAAATACTCATATAATCATTTAATTCTCTAAACACACCACAAACTTAACTAGATAACGTATTTATAGACATATGAAACATATAATTACACCAAGGCGTTAATATTCATTATAAAGCTATACTAATCAAAGCTTTCATCTCATTTCTATACTTATGATACACATATCATTTTAAACATGTTACCTGAATAGTGAATAGTTGAAGGACGAGATACCCACCTTTTCATTGTTATCCTTTTCGACCTTTTCATTGACATCCTTTTCAAATAACATCCTTTTCAAACTTTTCACTTAATATCTTTTTCGGATAACATCCTTTTCAACCTTTTCATTGATTTAAAAATACCGAATGTAATGCCACGGTATCTTTCAACCATGGTATTTTTCCTTTTCGAGTATAATACCATGATATGTTTCAATCATGGTCTTTTTCTTTTCTTAATCAAGACTGTTCCAAACACCAATTCATTGATACATATGTAAAGATATCAATTAATCTTATAAATGATATACAAACTTACCTAAACTGATTCTTTAGCAAACACGACTCCAAGGACTAATCAACAATTTTTCCTTTTCCGCATTTGTTTATCGATTGATCCGTTTCTTCATCTAAATATAATAATTTAATTCAATTATCCAATTCAAATACTTTAAAATACTTAAATTCATGTAATTTACCATTTATCAAAATTTTACACTTTTACCCTGAATTTTTACCTTTTATTCAATTTAGTCTCTAAGCCCGAAACTTCAAATTTAGCATAATTAAATCAAATCATGCTGACCAAAATTTATATAATCCCTATACAACCCATATTTATTACATTTTCACAATAATTTCATGTAATTTTACTATTTTAACAACTTATTCCCTAAATACAAAAATAACAAAATTTACTTAATCAAATAGTCTTTAAACATTCCATATCTTCCAAATCTAACAATTTATATAGAAAACATATAATATTCATCAATGTAAAGTTTTAAAATCTTTAACAGTTTTGGAAATGAAAATACGAATTAACTGGACCTAATTGCAATGATCTTAAAAATATAAAAACTACTAAAAACAGATTGAAAGATACTTACCATGCCATGAATTTAGCCATGGCCAAAGCTTTGGTTCCTTTCAAATGGAGGATTTGGCCTAAGGAGAAAGATGATGAAAAAACATGCTAATATTTTCTTTCTTTTGTTTATTAATTAACATTTAACTATTATTAATTAAACATATATATTAACATAAAAAATACACATTATTAACCATTTAACTGTCCACTATAACCATTTAAGGTCTTATTACCTTTTAAAGACCTCAAATCATGGTTTTATAACCCTTTAACACATATAAGCTAATTGTGATTAACTTTTGCAACTTTTACGATTTAGTCCTTTTTACTTAATTAACTATCTAAACGTTAATATTTTTGGACCAAATTTCAATACACCTATATAATCACCCTATAAATATAAAAAAATATTTACGGACTCAGTTTATAGAAATGAGGTCTCGGAATCTCATTTTTCAAAATCACTTGACTTTAAGGACAAATCACTTGAACTTAACTATTCATTCAAATAACAAAAATTATCAAATCAAAATTTATTATAATACTATATTTAAATCGTAAATATTAAATAATATTTATAGACTCACTCATTAGATTTGTGGCCCCAAAATCACTATTTCTAGCACCACTGAAAAACTGGCTATTACATTTCTAAACTAAGCAAATATTCGGTATGTTTAAACAACTTTGTAAAATATTTTTTGTCTTAGATTCAAGTTAAATAATTAAAATAAATTCATACGGCGTGACCGACTGGATAATTGTATTTTAATAATAACTGCATTAAGTCAGAATGGCAGAATTTACATTAAATAATGTGTTAGTTAATTTTCGGTTATAAAGTGTAACATCTTATAGTCTGGATCCGGCGATCAGGTCAAGTATGGGGTGTTACAGTTATATTACCTGCCCCTCACAAAAAGGTATTCATCATGCGTTGCAAATCACCACATAAACCCAAAGGCAATAAGAAGACACTTATATAAAAAACAGAAAGGCAAAAATCATTTTAAAAAACAATCTTTTTACCTGGCTTTGAGAGTAATCTTTTCTTCCAACCCAGTAGCCTCTTACTTAAGTGATCATAGAGAAAGGAAAAAACTTGTTTCTTATTACGGCTGACAAGCAATGGCAATCCCAGGTATCGACCATGATCTAAAGGCGTGTCCACCCCTAATATAAATATAGCATCTTTCGATCATGCACCTTTGTGCTTGAGTTGAATAGTATACCTGACTTATGTAAGTTCATTGCTAGCCCAGAGGTAATTTCATATGTCACCAGAATGTTTCAAATAACATAACACTCAAAAGTCTTCGCTTGGCAGAAAAGGAAACTATCATTCGCGAAGAACAAATAAGAACCAGTAAAGCACCCCAAAAAACCGCAACCCCATGGAGGTCACCTCTAGCCTCACCATATTTGAACAAATAACTCAACCCCTCGGTACACAAAAACAAGTATAGTGAGAGAGGATCCCTCTTAACACAAATCTTTCTATGATATGATCGGCCTCAACTGATGCTTGTTCAACAACACCGAGTATTTCACTGTAGAAACACACATCATGATCCAACATACAAAAGTACAACAGAATCCCATCTTACCCAACATAAACACAAGAAAAGCCAATCTACTCTATCATATGCCTAACTCGAGTGATTATGCCTTTTAGTATTTATTATAATCGCTTTTACTAAAAATATATCTTCTCTTAAAAAAAATCTGGCTAAGTATGATGAATATGTCGTTTTTTTAATTTGTCCTTTAGGCTAGTTTTAAAATTAATTAGTAAAATAGGCCATTTTTAGGAGAAAAAAAGTGAAAGCACGTCTGGTGAGCACTCTTTCTGCACATATGACAAGAAAGCTCGTCCAGCTGAACACTCTTTCACTTTCTCTCTCCAAGGTTAGGGATTTTTTTAGGTTAGGGTTTTTAAGGTTTAATATGTTTTTAGGGTTTTGGGTATTTCAAAAGCATTTAGGGTTTTCAACTGAATTGACAAAAGTTCTTATGTAGTTTTGAAGGGTTAGGGATATGATAATGCATTTTAGCACACATACATTTCAACTGAAACGATTTCATATCTTCTATCCTGCATAATGGTTGTCGATTGAGACCTCTAAGTCAACTTCCATCCTTGACCATAGAAAGCAAAATCACCCCATAACTGACTTTTCTAGGATAGGCTTCGGAGGCAATTATCCCATCTCGGCATGATATATGAAATACGTGTGGCTCAGAGCGATATCGCATCACCAATAACTCAAGAATACCTCGAATGTAAGCCAAATATTTTTAGCGACCAAAGCTTGCAAGACCGATAAATGGTTTATAGTGGAGAATGGAGAAGATTGGGGAGAAATATATGACTGAGGGATGATGATGCTTGGTGTGTGTGAGCCCTTTTATAGCCGCAGGGAAGGGTCTGTTTGCAAAGAAAAACCTTGAAAATGCGCTATAAGAGTGATAAACATATTCTAAATATTTTTAAAGCGTTTAAATTATTCGAAGTGTCATGCTTTTCATGCCGAGGAATAGGAAATTTGTTAGAGAAAGCTCCCCTAGCTGGGCAAGGTTTCTCTAACAAATTTCCTTTCTTTTGATAGTAAAAGTACCTTTTCAGATGCCTGTAGATCATGTTATGTAGTGCAAAATCTCTTGAGAACATAGGCGTGATGAAATTATATGAGTTTTGAATGCGTTCTGAAATTTATTTGCTTTAAACAATATAAAATGAATGTGTGCATTTGTAAACAAAATTCAAAGCACGTATTCTCTTGCACTGTACATAATTCTCTCATAAAAGGGGTGAAATTTTTATAACATAGACACGCTTCAAGTTAATATCAAACATAATAACCTTGTGTTGTGAGAGTTGTGTGTACTCCTTTGAAAAATTCTCTACTTATTTTTTTGCGTTTTTATATCCAATTCGTGACTGATATTGAAATAAGTTGACAAGTGAAATCCTTTATATACTGTAACGGTCAAATATGCAATACAGATGTCTGTGTGATGTTTGTAGGAGTGAAGTTCATGGAATTTGCATTCAATAGTACCATTCAAATGCGTAGGCTATGGACAATAATTAGGAGGAAAGTCGGTGAATTGACTTGGGGAAAAATTATGAGGTTGCAATGCAAATTTATTGCTTTTGTTGACCTCTATAAGTATGATCTATTAGAAGTGATTAGCGAGACACATCTCGAGACGGTCATATTATTGCACATCACAAGCAGAAATGTTGTTATTGAGTTATAGGTGGAGTTCACCGATACTGATGGATCTAGCTTATCTTCGACTACCGTCGCGAGGAATACGGGTACCAAAGTTGAAGTAGAAATTCCTACTACACGGTTGTCTAGTACACTCATCGATCTCTAGTATCGATCTAAACTTTGGGGGTCAGTACCAGTCAAGGTATCAGTATAACCCAAATTTAGACACTGGGGCTTGACATTCAATCAGTGCGTTCAATTTCAATTTTAATGGAACTGAAACATTGCAAATCTGACGATGACACCCCAGACAATGCTTTGGATCCAAATGCAAGATTTAAGGAATATTAACCTCTGCTCTATATGAAGAATATTGACCTATCGGTTGAGAGTGGTTTGGAGTTTTCACGGCTTCTGCACAGAACATCTAGTTATACAAGCACATATCATAATGTACGATTACTAGAAGTTAGAATGAAATGCCCCCAAAAAGATGTTTTTCTTGCTTCACTGAAGCGATATAACTCTGAGAAATTCGAAGAAAAGTGAGCAATGAAGGATAAAAGGTGTAAGTGAAAAATCATGATGTCTTACTGGAAGAAAATCAAGGTGTGGACAATAAAAAAGTATTATGGTCCCCATACTTACATTGTAACCGGTGCAAGTTTAGACCATCTGAGGCTAGACTCGGATATGATTGTTGAAATTATTATACCAATGGTGAAGGCTAGTCCGTGGATTCAAATACCAATGCTGATTGCGAACGTACGTAGTCAGTACTAGTACACTCCAACGTACTATAAAATGTGGGTTACAAAACAGAAGGCTATGAAAAAGTTGCATTATGGGTGTATGACAATAGTGTCAGGTATTGAATTCCTACGTACCAAGTTCTGTAATCGATCTAAAAACGAGTTTTCCACCGGTTCTTTTGGACATTTGAGCAATGCAATGAGGCATTTCAGCACTGCAAACCTATGGTTCAAATTGATGGCACCTGGCTATACGGAAGGTATCAACAGCATTTGTTGCTTGTCGTTGTTCAGGATGATGATTGGAAGATTCTGCCTATAGCGTTTACAATAACTACCAAAGAAACGGCAGATGATTGGGATTTTTTCCTAAGCTGTTTGTGCACCGTATTTACCCGCAACCTAGCATATGTGTCATATCAAGTAGGAGACCCAGAATACTTTCGAAGATTAATCATCACGGAGCCCTCTGGGATTGCACTCATCATCGGTACTGCATACGACATGTGGGATCCAACAACCACAAAAAATATCCTTCGGCAACTGAGCGAGATCTAGTCATCAACACGAGTCTGTAGTTCGAACTATGTATTCACTGCACATCAAGTATTCATATCGATTTATTTTATTGCACTAACCTGTAGTTGTTTCTTGACAGGTTACGAGCTCATCCAATATTGATTCCATCAAATGTTGAACAACTTGAGCACCATTAACATCTACGTACGACGTATGTATCGAATATACCATTCAAATAGTGGACATAGTCATACGGTGGAGTCTACAATACAGGTACATGATGTCAAACTTGATTGAGTGCATCAACTCCGTACTGAAGGGGACGCGTCATTTGTTGATAACATTGGTTGTCAAAGAAACATACTTTCAACTGGCCGCTTTGTTTCCTAAAAGGGAGTCGGCATATGTTGGACAGATAGTGGGTGGTGGTATATTCTATGATGATGTGATGAAAGAGATTTGGTGAAGTACAACAAGAGCGAACACCATGTATGTAGTCTGTCACTCACGTCAAAACCTCAATTTTTGAGTCACTGAGCACGCTAGGCTTGACCAGGAAATGTTAGGTGCATCCTATCATATGAACCTAACAGAAAGGACCTATAATTGTGAGAGATTTCAAGCACTTCAGTTCTCAAGTGCACATGCAATTGTCGCATGTGGGAACATATGGATTGAGTACATGCCTTACATCAACGACGTCTATTGACTACAACGCATTCACAGTGTATGGAGTCCTAAATTCCCACCCGTCCCAAATGAGAGTATGTGGCCATCTATGTCCAACACATTGTTCAAGTTTGTGCTAAACAAGGACATGTGTCGTGGCCTAAAATTTCGTTCGAATTCCACCCAGATAAGAAACAATAGGATATTCATGAGAGACATGGTAAATAGAAATTATGTGGGTATTGTAGAAACCTAATGCATACGAAGTTAACATGTTCTTTTTACAGGAATAGTTGGGGCCTCAGCGTCAATAACATTACTTTCTAGCAAATTTCATATTTATTAGTGTGCTTCGCATATTCCCATTGGTTCAATTTGTTATTTATTGTTAACTTATCCATAACTCATGATAGATAGTAATAAAAACAAAGGTATTGTTTGAGTGAATAACCTCGGTTTTTTTATTTATGACAGATCTATATTTACATCACAATATTTATAAAAAGAATACACTCAATCGTGTTATCGGGAAGAATATGTGCCGTAAGGTAGTGGGCGACAGTCGCATGGTGGATTTCTGTGTACAATCGGATGTTCAAATGAAAGTGCATCCGAAGGTCAGGGTTGTAAACTTCTTCATCATCGTCATCATCGCCTGGATATGTACCTAGAACGACCCCCTAGCAATCGTTTCTTCGAGATCGACAGCGTCATCATCTTCCTCTGTGGTTGATTGTTACATCGTCCTTACCTACTATCATGTATCCACCACTCCCGCGTCTGGTGGTTACGACAATAAGCCACCCCCATAAAACAATGATTTGCACAGTGTTTGGGTCACTATATGCATGTAACCATAATGTGCCTTAAATCTCGGGTACGTCAAAAAGGTACCAAGCATCGACATCATCACCGATTGCTATATGAGCGTTTGTATTGGTATCATCATCGATGGTAGTGTATACATTGATGTTTGTCCCAACATAGGGTTTGGCATCGACATCTTCATGAGGGTGTAGTATGCAAGGGATGTTAATGCCCTGAAATATGTACTTACGGGAATAGAAGAATCAGCCACGTGCGATGGTGGTCTATAGTGCAGTGGTACTTTTAAAAAAACTATAGGGTTACTAAATTAAACGGGAATAAGTAGAGCGAACTGACCCGAATATTATGTAGCCACAGGCAGTGCATCTTTTACCGGAGCAGATGATGAACTCGTCATGCGACTGCGTCCTCTCCTACACTACTGTAGTGGTCGATGTTGCCTTTTCACTCGAATTTTCCTACTCTTTGCTTCCACTGGTAGCAGATACGACTTGTCGATGGCTCTGAACCGTGCCAAGTAATCGTTAGCTATAGCCGTGTCCGCTGAGAAAAATGGTTCGCGAATGGGTAATGATTGCATCCTACGATCCCACGTCTCGATTTGCTCCCTGTGCCGCATGACCAAATCATTTTTGTCCTTCTCTTGCATGTCCACCTTGTGCAGCTCCTTTAGGTCTCGCGGTGGCGGCGTAATTCATTGTCTCCACATAAATTTTTGCATCATCCGGTCTGGCTCGTGCATTTCGACTATTGTGTACACTACCAACGACACATTTGTGTCCCACATGTCTCGATTGGCCAACACTTCCAACGGGATGCAAGATATGATATCGATGTTGGCGTACGATATCCACTCAAACTAGAAAGTAGAATTGTAAATATCGTTACGCACGAATTTTTTTTACGAATCATTGTGTAATTAATATAGGTTCGAAAGAATAAGTAACTAACCTCGGCTCTCGAACGTTGATCTAATAACAATCTAAAATCTTCTAGCTCATCGGGCAGTCCCACGTAGTTCGGCCCATGGTTCCACTTGTACAAGTGATATGTTAGTTGAAACGTATAATCAAAAAAAATTACTGCACAAACTAAGTATTTGTTAATAAATGATGTTTACCTTGTCACCAACGAGAACATGTATGGGTCGGCAACTTTAGGACGTAGAAATGGTAGTCACCACCAGGCCCATGACTGCAACAGGAGCATGCCACCACCGATCGATGCCTTACTCAATATCGTGGCCTGACACATCTCTCGGTATAAC
The DNA here is from genome assembly GCA_025698465.1 of Gossypium longicalyx. Taxonomy (NCBI): domain Eukaryota; kingdom Viridiplantae; phylum Streptophyta; class Magnoliopsida; order Malvales; family Malvaceae; genus Gossypium; species Gossypium longicalyx. The sequence goes on from CM046997.1 coordinate 93,269,804, forward strand.
GTGGACAATACGACAGATCCTCAACTTAGTTTTTCGTACTCATTGAAGTCCCCTAAATGTAGTAGCCACCTTACGTGCACCAAATTTCGAGATTTTTTGGGCAGTAAAATACCACAAATTAACCTCCTGATGTATATTCGGGTGTATTGTTCTATGACCTCCTCCGTTCGGTCTTTAAGGAGCTCGTCGAAATTATCCTCCAACCAGTTGATTGATATCCGACCACTTTCAAACTTGTCCGAAACCTTCCCCAATAGTGTTGTGTAGAGGTCCACTTTACTCGAAACGGTTACTAATCTCGTGATGATTGACCCATCCACTGACAGATTGAGTTATAGCGCTACGTCCTCGAATGTGATTGTACACTCGTCACATGGAAGGTGAAAATTGTGTATTTCGAGTCTTTATCTTTCCACCAACGCGCTGATTAGTACCAAATCGAGTTTATAGTCCTCGGACATGTAAGGCGCATGAAAGAATCCAACCACTTGCAAGTGGCAATGAATTTCAGGGATCATGGGCTTTCTCATATTATGAATGAAGCCATCCAAAAAATGATCATTCACTTATTTACACAATAAAAACAATTTCAAATTAAAAAAAAAATTTAACATTATTGAAATTAACGAAATTTAAATTTCCATCTTACCGTTATTGCTTGGGCGACAGTAATATGTTTGTCGTCGAAGCATATTAGAAAGACAGTCGTTCGTGAAAAATCGATTTTGAACAAATACAGAACAAGATAATTAATAAAAATATTATTTTAACTGAAAATATCAAACACAATCAAAATGAGAGAGTTAAAGACTTGGGAGGGTTTGAGAGAGTTGAGAAAAAGATGTGAATAAAAAAAATGAAATTTGAGGTATGTATAGGATAAAAAAACTTATTGTTTGAATTTTATTTTTTTTACCGTTGAGGGAAAGCACATCCAGCTCGGCGCACTTTCCTACCATTTTTACAAAAAGTTCGCCCAGTTGAATGTACTTTTCATTTTTCTCTCTTAAAATCGATCTATTTCTGTGATTAATTTTAAAATCGGCCTAAAGGCCTCATTAATTAAAAATACAGACTTTATGCCTAATTTAGAAAAAAAAAAAACCTTTCACTGTTTTTTTTTTCTAAAATTATATTAACAACGTCAAAATTATATTTTTGTTTTTTAGTTTTAAAAGACAAATAATAGATCGCATCTCATTGGAGCGAACTGCGTCACACACACCTATGAAATCGACATAATAACACAAAATAGCATGTATATCAAGACAAGAAAATAAAATTACAATTAAAATTACAAAAAGAAAATAGTACTAATCTGCTGTGCGCGTTCTGCAAATTCTCCTTTGAATCGAAGCTGAATCAGAATCTCATCAGCACAGAAATCCACAGTGGGATTTAAATTCAGGTCAAATCCATTAATCCGTTTTGATTCTAGGGTTTTTTTTTTATGTATTCATTTATTTTTAAAAATTCTTTGGCGCTGGATTTTCATGCAGATCTGATTCTTGTTATTCAAGAAGAAGCTGTCTCTAATTATTATGAATTTATATTACCAGTAGAAATGTCTGAAATTAACGATTCGGAGGATTCTGGAGCTCGTAATCAATCTTCGACTTATCAGGTTTTATTTTTATTTTGCTTTTTTGGAATTGAAATCTCAGGTTTCTTTTTGTTATTGTTGACAGGTAAATCTTTAATTTGATACATATTTATTTATTTTTATCAATTTAGGAAGCGGAATCTATTGAGATATCTCATGTGGATAGCAAAGAAGATATGTTTATGGATGCATCGGATGAGTTGAATAATGATAATAAGGAAGTTGTATGGCCAACTGATCGGGATAACAATGCCATTTCAGATGAAAAGCCGGATGCGGCACCTAAACAGTTTGATGAAATGGACAATGGTGCATACAATAACGAAGATAATGATAACAATCACTTTGTTAAAGAAATGGAACGATTGCGCGCTTTGCTGGAGCAAGCTGCTGAAGAAAATGGGAAACTCGAATCCAAATACAAGGTTTAGTGTGTGTGTGTGTGTGCGTGTGTGTGCGTGCGTGTGTGCGTGTGTGTGCGTGCGTGTGTATGTATGTATTTAGATATTTCAGGTATTGCTCAATGGTTTTCAGTTTATTTAATGTTACTTAGGGTTATAGTATGTGCAGGAAGAGATGGAGACACTTTCAAGGGAGATTTATGTGAAGGATAAAGAGATTGAAGGGCTGACTGCCAAACTTATGAGTTCAGTAGCAGAAACAGAGAAGGATGTTAAGAACCAGCAATATGAGGTTGCACTGGAGAGGATTTCGGCTGCACTTGGTTCTGTTATAGATCAAGGAGATTTGTTAGGTGATTCTGGGGTAGAGCAGATTGACCTTGTTGAGAAAAGCACATTGGCATTAATTGAGAAGTATAACCAGTTTCTTTCAGAAGTTAATCAACTTAGGCAGTGTTTGACAAAGGCTGAGTCCGATTTTGGTGTGCAGGAGTTTGGGACCGTATTTGTTGCTGCCCGTGATGAATTACATGAGTTGAGGAGGAAGGAAGCACAGCTGGTTGAAAACATAGCTTTTCTAGAAGATGAAAATAGGAAATTTCTTGAACAAGTTGAAAGTGAGAAAGCAATGGTGGAGATGCTAAAATCCGAGCTTGAAAAAACAAAGACAGAGGTTGAGCAGGAAAAGATGAGGTGTACTAATACTAAGGAAAAGCTGAGTATGGCCGTGACAAAAGGGAAGGCATTGGTTCAGCAACGAGATGCCCTCAAGCAGTCTCTTGCTGATAAAACAAGTGAGCTTGAGAAATGTCTAGCTGAATTGAAAGAGAAGTCCAGTGCTTTAGAAGCTGCTGAATTACACAAGGAAGAGTTGGTGAAAAATGAAGTTTTGGTTGTGTCATTGCAAGAATCACTCTCTGAAAAGACCTTGATTATTGAGGCATTTGAACACATCCTATCCCAGATTGACGTACCTGAGGAACTCCAATCAGTGGATATTGTTGGACGAGCTAGATGGCTTGCTAATGAAAGAAAAGAACTGAAGAGTGTTTCGATGGACTTCTACAGATTGAAAGACACAATTTGTGCAATTGATTTACCTGAAAATGTCTCCTTTCCTGATTTAGATTCTCGCTTGGCTTGGCTTAAGGAGTCCTTTTACCATGCTAAAGATGACATAAAAATGTTGCAAAATGAAATTTCCAGGACAAAAGAAGCTGCACGTGATGAGGTAGATCACTTGAGTGCTTCACTTTCGACTGTACAACAAGAGAAGCATTACATCAAAGAAGAGTTAGATCACCTCAGAAACGAATATGAGGAAATTGTTGGCAAGGCGCATCAAATATCATTGGACAAGGATCATTTAAGTGCTTCACTTGAAGCAGAACTAGTAGAGAAGGATTATATTAAAAAGGAGTTGGACAACCTCTCAACTGAATATGAAAATGTAGTTGAGAAGATCTATCAACTTTCATCAGAGAAAAATCAGATGATCAGCATGCTTGTAGAGGCTTCTGGAATGATGTTGGCGGATCAAGAAGGGGTTGAAGAAGCTTCTTATCTACCCATGCTAATAGATAGGTGCTTTAGAAAGATAAAAGATCAACCGAATGCATCTTCAGAGACTACTTTCGTAGAAGCACAACTTTTTGAAAAGCTTCAAAGTCTGTTCTATGTTAGGGATCTGGAGTTGACACTTTGTGAGGAAGTACTAGAAGAAGATTTGCTGGTGAGATCACAGCTAAATGGTCTCTCGAATCAGTTGACAGTCACTTCTGAGGAACTTTTTGCACTGAAGGAGGAGAAAGATGTTCTGCAAAAAGCTCTTGAGCAATCAGAGGAGAAGTCTAGTCTGCTGAGGGAGAAGTTATCGATGGCAGTTAAGAAAGGAAAGGGCTTGGTTCAAGATCGGGAGAACTTGAAACTTCTTCTTTTGGAAAAGAACTCGGAAATTGAGAAGCTGAGGCTTGAGTTACAACATGAAGAATCTACAGTTGCTAACTGCAGGGATCGGATCAGCACTTTGTCAACTGATTTAGAGCGCATCCCGATGTTGGAGAGCGACCTGGCAGCTATGAAAGAGGCATTTGACCAAATCCTATCCCAGATTGACGTACCTAAGGAACTCCAGTCAATGGATATTGTTGGACGAGCTGGATGGCTTGCTAAAGAAAGAAAAGAGCTGGGGAATGTTTCGATGGACTTCTACAGATTGAAAGACACAATTTGTGCAATTGATTTACCTGAAAATGTCTCCTTTCCTGATTTAGATTCTCGCTTGGCTTGGCTTAAAGAGTCCTTTTTCCGGGCTAAGGATGACATAAATATGTTGCAAAATGAAATTTCCAGAATAAAAGAAGCTGCACGTGATGAGATAGATCACTTGAGTGCTTCACTTTCAACTGTACAACAAGAGAAGCATTACATCAAGGATGAGTTAGATCAACTCAAAAACAAATATGAGGAAATTGTTGGCATGGCACATCAAATATTATCGAACAAGGATCATTTAAGTGCTTCACTTGCGACAGAACTAGTAGAGAAGGATTATGTTAGAAGGGAGTTGGACAACCTCTCAACTGAATATGAAAATGTAGTTGAGAAGTTCCATCAACTTTCATCAGAGAAAGATCAGATGATCAGCATGCTTATAGAGGCTTCTGGAATGATGATGGCGGATGAAGAAGGGATTGAAGAATCATCTTATCTACCCATGCTAATAGATAGGTGCTTTAGAAAGATAAAAGATCCACCGAATGCATCTTCAGAGACTACTTTCGTAGAAGCACAACTTTTTGAAAAGCTTCAAAGTCTGTTCTATGTTAGGGATCTGGAGTTGACACTTTGTGAGGAAGTACTAGAAGAAGATATGCTGGTGAGGTCACAGCTAAATGATCTCTCGGATCAGATGAGAGTAACTTATGAGGAACTTTTTGCACTGAAGGAGGTGAAAGATGTTCTGCAAAAAGATCTTGAACGATCAGAGGAGAAGTCTAGTCTGCTGAGGGAGAAGTTATCGATGGCAGTTAAGAAAGGAAAGGGCTTGGTTCAAGATCGGGAAAACTTGAAACTTCTTCTTGAGGAAAAGAACTCAGAAATTGAGAAGCTGAAGCTTGAGTTACAACATGAAGAATCTACAGTTGCTAACTGCAGGGATCAGATCAGCACTTTATCTACTGATTTAGAGCGCATCCCGAAGTTGGAGAGTGACCTTGCAGCTATGACAGAGGGAAGGGATCAACTTGAGAAGTTCTTATTTGAGAGCAATAGCTTATTGCAGAGACTAGTTGAATCAATTGGTCGCATTGTCATTCCAGTTGATTCAACATTTCAAGAGCCTGTAGAGAAGCTGAACTTTCTTTCTGGGTATATGGATGATTGTCTGACTGCCAAGGCACGGACTGAACAAGACTTGCTGCAAGTAAAGGAAGAGGCTAAGAACCTAGCTGTCAAGTTAGCAGAGGCTGAAGCAAATATGAAAACACTGGAAGATGCATTGGCTGTTGCCAAGAATGATTTGTCTCAACTTGCTGAAGAGAAGAGGGACGTGGAATTTGGTAAAAAAAATTTAGAAATAGAGTTGCAGAAAGCACTTGAAGAAGCTCATTCAGAAAATAGCAAGTTTGCTGAGATTTGTGAGGCTAGAAAGTCACTTGAAGAGGCATTGTCACTGGCAGAAAATAAAATTTCATTTCTTATCAGTGAGCAACAGGAGGTTCAAAGTAGCAGAGCTGCTTCAGAGACGGAAATGGAGAAACTGAGAGAGGAAGGTGCTATTCAGTCTAGCAGACTCACAGAGGCATATAACACTATAAATACACTTGAAAGTGCACTTTCTCAGGCAGAGATGACTGTTGCTTCATTAACTGAGCACAGTAACAATTCAAAAGTGGAAATAACCAACTTGGAGAATGAGCTTAGGAAACTAAAAGATGAAACTGAGATCCAGGCTAGGAAGCTCGCTGATGCGGAAATTACCATAAAATCGCTTGAAGATGCATTGGTTAAGGCAGAAAATGAGTTTTCTGCACTTCAAAGTGAAAAGAGAGCCGCTGATCAGGAAATATCAACTCTCAATTCCAAACTGACCGTATGCATGGAAGAGTTGGCTGGAAGCAGAGGGAGCTCTGCAAGTAAATCCATAGAGTTGATCGGTCATCTTAACAATCTTCAAATGCTTGCCAAAGATCAAAGTCTGTTGTCAACGATGAAACAATGCTTTGATAGGAACTTGGAGCATCTAAAAGATGTGGATCTTGCCCTTAAGAACACAAGGGAGCATTTGTTGGACAAGAGGTCGGAACAGCTGCAAGATTATCCACTCATGGAGGTAGTCCTCTCTTTTTTCTTTCACCTTCCTAACTTCTCGACATTCAGTCACTTTCTTTCCCTAATTTGCTGAATGAGAAAGTAAATCTATCATTGATTTTTTATTGTCTATTTTCCTTTATCTCAGGATATTGCTCTTCTGGCAGGATGTTTCTCTGATGATATTTATAATAATGTGAACATTGGAATGGAGAATGATTATGAAAATGCAATCAATGGTGATGATGTTTCTTCATGTGTTATAAGGGTTGCAGAAGGGTTCCAGTTACGGAATAAAATCTTTGCTGATAGATTTGAAGGTTTTTCTAAATTCCTAGATGAGTCAATAGGTTCCTTGTTAAAAAAGTTACATGCCACAGAGGGTGAGGTAAAAAGCATGGTTGAGAATATGGAATCCTTGAAGCAAAATGTTAAAAACCTGGAAATGCGTGAACAAGAAAAGGAGAAGGCTATGGCTATTTTACAGGATGATGTTGAAACTTTATTCTCTGCTTGTAGAGATGCAGTTGGAGACCTTCACTTCGAAGTCAAGAGCACTCCTGCAGAATTTAACTCGCTTCCTGGACTTGAAAATTTGAACCATGGTTTGCACCCAGGAGGAGAATTTGTTGGACGAGATATGGCTCAGCAAGATGTTGGTGGCAATAGATATATTCAGACAGCTGAGAAATTGTTAGCTGCTACTAGAGAAGTTCAAAGTTTGGTGAAGTTTTATGAAACCACAAACAAAGCAGTGGCCGCAATTGTTCACAATTTGCAGAAAGATTTGGAAGATACCAGAAGAGTCTCAGAGAAAGCTATTGAAGAAAGAGATGTATGTCAAAGTAGGGTTTTCAAGTTGGAGAGTGATGTAGAAGCACTGGAAGAATCATACAGAGAAGTGACGCATAAGGTAGATGATTATCAAGCCAAAGAGGACATATGGAAGGAAAAAGAGGCAGAACTTTTGTCATTGTACAATAATATGTCGATGAAAGAAAAAGGTAAATCTCTCCCCTCTCACTTGATTGTTAATTGCTACTACTCTTTATTAAGTTGTTTTGTATTGTTACAGAAGCCAAGGAGCCGCTTCTGTCAGCAACTCAATTAAGAACTTTATTGGACAAGCTAAGTGTGATCGAGATTCCTCTTGTAGAGTCTGAAGACCTCGAGCCTCATAGCTCAACTGATGTTAAGAAACTGTTTTCTATTATTAATAGTTTCGCTGAATTGCAGAACCAAATAAATCTACTTTCTTATGAGAAGGAAGAACTACAGTCTATGCTTTCACAACAGAGTTTTGGAATTGAGCATCTTAAAGAAGAAATTGAGAGACATGTTAGAAATAAGCCAGAATTGGAAGTGATGAAAATGGAGCTGTCTGAGGCTACATTTGGCCTGGAAAAGATTATTGTTGGATTGGGAGGTAAAGAGTTGATTGGAAGCCCAAATTCTGTTGGTATGAGAGCACTTTTGCCTGTTTTAGAAAAGCAGGTGAATGCCTTGTTATTAGAGGCTGAAAGTTCAAAATCCAGAGCACAGGAACTTGGTACCAAGTTGCTTGGAAGCCAAAATGCCGTGGATGAATTGTCAACTAAGATTAAGTTACTTGAAGATTCTCTTCAGGGTAGGACTATTCAGCCAGAAGTTGTCCAGGATCGGAGCATCTTTGAAGCACCTTCTGCATCCACAGGGTCAGAAATATCTGAAATTGAAGATGTGGTAAATACTTTACACATTTTCGTAATTAATTTGATTTATTAACTTGTTCTTGTCACCATTTACTGTCTGTGGTTTGATACATGCACTATTAGCTTGTCATATTCAATTAGCATATGAGCTGTCTGTGAGTGCTTAACTATCCAGTATGAAATTTCGGAAACTTGCATTAAGAGAGGGGGAAAAAGGGAGCTTAAGATGATTGCCTGGGTTGAGATTGTGAGGCAAATATTGAGTTTATTTTGCTTAAAAGATATAGCTATTAAGCATGGCTGTTTAAATAGACCACTAGTTTTCTCTTATAAATTGTTTCAAATCTTAAATGTATGGTTGGTTCTTTAGTTCTAGTTAAATGTAATGTGTTAAATTTTTTTTGTGAATGAATCTGGTTTGTTATTGTTGTACCATATTGCTTTATCACAGATCTATTTGTTTGACCTAATGTAAGGGAATCTTGGAGAACTTAATTATGAATTTTTCATATATGTAATATGTGTGTGTGTATATAACACCAATGCATGCTCTCCCATTAAAAGCTGAATGCTGGTTGCTCAGTAGTCAATACCATTCTTGGAGGGTTTTTTATATCTGTTTGTGCCTAGTGATGTATCATACATCCCTGCAAACATTGCTCTTAAGGACTTGAATTGTTTTTTGATGCTTATGCAGGGATCCCACGTAAAGAAAACAGTATCTCCTGTTCCCTCAGCTGCTCACGTCCGAATTATGCAAAAAGGATCAGCTGACCATCTAGCACTCAATATTGACTCAGAAACTGATCGCTTGATCAACAGTGAGGAAACTGATGAGGACAAAGGTTTGCATTCTCGAATTCTTTCTAGAAAAGTAACTTCTGATCGAAACAAGTTCTAGAATTCATGATCTTATGCATGTTTCCTCTTTTCTTATCAGGTCGAATGTTCAAGCCTCTTAATACAACTGGCCTCATCCCAAAACAAGGAAAGTCTATTGCAGATCGTGTTGATGGAATATGGTATAGATTTATCCATGAGAAAAGGAACTTTTCTTGCTTGCTATTCATTGTGTTCGTTTGTAATGCTCATTTATCTGTTTTTAATGACTACAGGGTATCTGGTGGCCGAGTTCTAAGCAGCCGTCCCAGAGTAAGGCTTGGCCTAATTGCCTATTGCCTTCTCCTTCATGTATGGCTGCTTGGGACCATTGTGTAACGAAGGTTGCAATCATCAAGCCTCTGAACAAACGATGTACTTAAAATTGTATCATAGACAAAATATCATAATCAATTCTTTCCCCATATGTTTTACGTTTTTACATCATAGGCGGATAGGTTGTTAGACATATTTTGAGGACCGTATACATCCTCTGTGATGGCATTTTTAGGAACCGCAGAGATTGTAAGGTTCATGCTTTCAAAGGTAATAATTAGTACCATCGAGCCTATGTTGTCTGAAATGGGACATTGAGCATAATTTTGCAATTTGTGATAATAATAATATATGTTCTTCACATTATTCTCCTGCTAGGTACCTTTGGGACATTGAGCCTCTGTTGTCTGATGTAGCTCTCGATACTGGAACTAAGAAGTTTTGAGACGAAACTTGTGGCTAAATTTGGAATCAAGCTTCCCACTTATTTTTAAAGTTTGACCTCAATTCAAGATTAAGGGGAAAAATATACAATTGATTATCTAATAAAAAAGTTGTCTAAATCTAGTCCTCACTTTAAATTGATTATTTGTACTAAACATAAAAAAAATTTATCAACTTTGTGAACTAATCGAGTTAAAGATGATAAGCCAAATAGTTGCAAAAGAAAATGTGGTGCGGCATTAAGGCGGTAAGTAAATGACCCAAAGCCAATTCATTTGACATCACATACAAAACTACACTTCTAATTAGTGCAAATAGATATCTGAATCGGTTTCACCAACTAAAAACTTTTACTCAGAAGAGGAAATTGTGATGTTTCATTTTGATTATTTGATATATATCTGATTTAATATTGTTATACACCAATCCAGATAAGATCTAGGTTGCCTACCAACGACTCGACCAGGCCCCACTAGATGGATGTGTGCGAGACGTACAATGAAAAGAAAGTCGGGGAAGCTCATGATATCAGCTCGCACGAGTCGAGGGGAGTTTGCAGTCTCAGTTCACATATATCTAAGGAGTTCACATGTGAGGGGCCGCGAGGTCTAACAAGCGAGCCAGGCTGGTACATGTGTCTAGCATGCCTGAGGCCTACTCAGAATGTCAGTCCTATGAATAGTAGGGTCAAGTCCATGAATAGTGGAGTCAAATCATGAACAGTAATAGTATGTATAAATACCCGAATGTTCCCTTTAATAAGACATAAAAAATTACTCAACAATTGGTGCGGTGAGCATGGACAAATTTCCAATCATCAGATTTCTTGAGTTTCAAAGAAAATGGCTCACCCAAATGAGAACTTCCCCTTTAATATTTTATCTGGACAAGCTGGAGCGTCAGGTTTTGGCAGTTAACCTAATGAGGTAGATTTGTTTGTCGACTAGTTTGCCGATTGACCCGAAAACTTCGGCAATGCAGCTTATCAAGGAGTTTCAGCTCCATTAGACTTGAATATATCCACTGGTCAGGGGTTGTCACTTCCCCTAATCCGGAAACACCCCCGCAGTAGTTCTTTGCTCTTCAGGAGTAGATGAAGTTCATGAAGGAGCAAATGGTCGCGTAGGAGGCACGATTCGAGCAGCAACAGGCTTTTCAGTAGGAGCTGCTAAAACAGAATGAAGAGTTAAGAAGGAAGGTACATTTTGACAATTCTGATTTTCATGATAATGTAAATACACAGAATGAGGTTCCAGGTATGCATGTGAGAGAATGACAAAACGAGATGGAAGAGTTACGATGAAATGTAAGAGTGTTGCACCTTGAGTTTCAGGATATGGATTGGCTGTTCTGTTCTAACAATCCATTGGCTCTTAAGATAGCGACGGTGAACTTGTTGCATGATTTTGAAGTCCTAAAGGATATGTTTGAAGGGAGAAGGGACCCACGAGCCCACTTGATTTAATACAATGATTACATGAACGTACTGAGAGCATTAGATTTAGCAAAATGCAAGACTTTTTCCACGATGCTAAAAGGAAGTGCAAAAGACTGATATTTATCCCTTCTCTAGGGCTCAATTCGAAGCTTCTTTAAATTGGGCTGGATGTTTTTGATAAGATTCAGAGCCCACAGAACGATCATAAGCATGCCTATGGGGCTGATGTCGGTGAAACAGAGAGAGGGTGAGTCCTTCTGAGATTATATATAGCGGTTTCATATAGTGACTTTGAACACGAAGAATTTGGAGGATCAATGGGTTATTGATGCTTTCATAATAGGGGTACAAAATGACCATGTACAATACTCCTTTACTGATAACAGGCCACAGAGTTTAGTTGATCTATACGAACAAACCCACAAGTTCGTAGAGGTAGAGGAGATTAAAAGGGTGTCACATGACACATTTGAAAGGGAAGACATACAATTTAGAAATTGAGAAGGAGCTCGCAGCAAGCAAGGCCCTCCTAACCAGTCATTACGAGTAAAAAGTGATAGGCAGTAGAGAAATCAGATGTAAGGTGATTCTCCCAAGGCTCTTTAGAGATCTCAGCCAGAGCATACCAGGAAGTACATTCCTCAGGGCAAGTTCGAAGTTTACACATCTTTGAAAGCTACCCATACTTACATTATGAACCAGGTAAAAAGCCTCAAAATCCTCCTCAAGCCATCCTTGATGAGGCACAAAAAAGATCGAGTTCAAGAGACAAGTGTGCTTTCTAAAATAATGTTGGGTACAAGATCGAAGACTATTTCACTCTGAAGGACACTATAGAGGAAGTTGTGCAAAACGACGAGCTCGCTGAGTTTGTTGATCAGAGTGTGTCCTAGCAGGGTCAAAGTTCACGTAGTGATCCTAAAGGTAAACAGAAGGTTAGGGGTACCATCCATGTAATAATTGGAATGGATGAAGAATTGGCGACCTCTACACTAAGAGGAATGCACACATTAGGGGTGTTATGTCTATCGGTTCACCCAAGAGACCTCGCTAGCAGGAAAGGTGGAAGGTGGACTTCATTGATAAGGATGAAGAGTTGGTATATGATGAGGATGGCAGCGATCTTATGGTGGTGATTGCAACAATTTTCGGTTTTGAAGTGAAGAGGGTTCTTGTTGATAGTGGAAGCGTAGTTGAGGTTCTGACCTAGGATGCTTTTTAAAAAATGGCGTTGAAAGAGACGACATTGAAGAAGGCGAACCTGCTGTACAGTTTCGTAAACCACTCGTCGAGGTAAAGGGCTCTATTACCTTGCCAGTAACTTTGGGAGATGGTGAACACACTACCATGGAGTATGTTTAATTTTTCATGGTAGATCATTTTATGGCTTATAATGCTATCTTTGGACGCCCGATCATGAGGATGGCAAATATGATGGTGGCTACTTTCTACATGAAGATAAATTTTTCTACTAAAATAGGGGTTGGGTACACGCAATCAAATCAGAAAGCAGCTAGGTAGTGTCACATGTTGTCGATATAGCAGGCTCACAAGCAGGAACAATGGGGGTAGAGTTCACAGCAGGTGGAACTAGATTGACAGTTGCTAGATTTGGATAACCTAGGTAACAGATGTAAAGAGTGAGCAAAGAAGCTAGAAGCGACTGAGGCGATGGAAACTTTGCAACTTTTTAGTGGTAGTATAGACAATGTAGTTTGAATTTCGTCTACACTAATGAGTGAGGAAAAGGAAAATTTGATTCATTGCTTGAGAATGAATGCTGATATTTTTGCTTGGTCCACTGCAGATATGCCAAGGGTGGACCCTCAGGTAATTTTGCACAGGTTGAATGTTTTGTTTGAGGCTAGTCCCATGAAACAAAAGAAGAGAAGGTTCATACCACAGGTTGTGGAGGCTATAAGATAGGAGGTCACTAAGCTGTTGGCCATAAGGTTCATTAGGGAAGTTGAGTATCCGGATTTGATTTTGAATGTTGTGATGGTGAAGAAGGCGAGTGGTAAGTGGAGAACGTGTATAGATTTCACCAATCTCAACCAGGCTTGTCCGAAAGATAGCTTCCCTTTCCCTTCGATCGATAGACTTGTTGACGCGTCCTTTAATAACAAATTCATGAGCTTTATGGATGCTTTCTCTAAATATAATCAGATCTCCATGGCTCCTAAAGATTAGGAGAAAACAACTTTGTTAGAGAAGAAGGTTTATTTTGCAACCGTGTAATGCCTTTTGGTTTGAAAAATGCAAGTGTGACTTACCAAAAGCTAGTGAACAAAATTCTTAGAGAGCAAATTGGGTGAAGTGTTGAGGTATGTCGATGACATGTTAGTAAAAGGCTCTACTCTCGCGAGCATGTCCAGAATCTGTTAGAAGCGTTTGAGGTATTGTGAGCCCATCAGATTAAGCTAAACCCGAATAAGTGCACTTTCGGGGTCAGGGTGGAAAATTTTTGGGCTTTGTGGTCTCAGAGAGAGGAATCAAAGTGAACCCTGAGAAGATTCAAGCCATCCTGGAGATGCCTCCTACGAGGATAATAAAGGATATCCAACGACTGACTGGAATGGTGGTTGCGCTTAACAGATTCGTGTCACGAATGGCTGACAAATGTTTACCTTTCTTCAAGACCTTCTGCACATCTTTTTTCTAGACAGATGAGTGTCAAGTAGCTTTTGGGAAGCTCAAAGAGTATCTCACATCCCTATCGAAACCCTTTTTTTGAAATTGACTTTTTATTCCAAAAAGAACTAAAATGGATTCGCCACCAATCACTTTCATGATGTGTGATTGGATCACCTCGTAATTTGATCATTTTAATAAGAGGTTTGATTTACTAAAATGACATTTTTCGGTCTACAAAATCCAAAAAAACATGTTCAAGAGTCAGTTACACATGAGGAAGGAATAGCACCCTCGTTACGCCCAAAATTGGTACTTAATTGATTACTCGATGTCTTAGTGCCGAAAATTAAAAATTTGAAGAGAGTTAAAATACGATCCCTCATTGCATAATGATATTTTAATTAAAATCGCTTAAGTAAATTAAAACATGTGTAAAAGGCCTCCTTATCTTGAGGTAAACAAAACAAAAAGATCATATCCCATAAGTTAGGATACAGCATCTCGAATCCTCGAAAATAAGCTTGCCTATTTTTAAAATTACTATTTAAATCTCAAATGTTTAGTTTTTAAAAAGGATATTTGGTTACCTAAGTTTCAAAAGAAAATCGAACCTCGTGAGTTAGGGTACAACTTCTCGAATCTCCCAAATACAGAGCATTGCCTTGATTTTGAAAAATTTCCCCCTTTTTATGCATCGAATAAAATGAATGTAACATCTAAATCAATGTCTATTTAACTTGTATGGGCATAGTATAAAAATGCGTAAGTATGTTTAAACACGATTCATGACATGGTTATAGCAAAAATAAAATAAAATGATAGCGTGTAAAAATGAAATGATAATATAAAAAAAATAAAAATATCATACTAGTAAATGATGATGGTATAACTATAATAATAATAAAACACTAGATAATAACAATGACAATAATCATATTATAATTACTAATTCTAATACTAATTAAATAATAATAGGAAAATAAATAATAATGATAATAATAATAATAATAATAATAATAATAATAATAATAATAATAATAATAATAATAATAATAATACGAACAACAAGTGCACAAATAAAGGAAATATAAACATTATTTTTTAAATATATAAAAAGGATAATAGATAATAAATAGATAAATAAATAAATAAAATAATATATAAAAAATCTATAAAGGGTCGAAATTAAATAAAGGATTAAATCAGAATTAAAATGAAATTAAGAGCCTAAATTGTAATAAATGAATAAATAATTAAGGACTAAATCAAAATTCAAATGAAATTTAAGGGGATAAATTGTAAATAAAAAAAGATAGAATAAGCAACAAAAACCAAACGCGCAAAAAAGAGCGGGGATCAAATGGGAAGTTATTCCTAGACCCCCTAAACGCACTGTTCTAAGAGACCAAACGACCAGAGGACTGAAATAAAAAAATAAAATTAAGTGGATAAATTTAAAAAAGAAAAAAGAATGAAAATAGGACCAGATTGAAAAGCCTTTAAAAAGCGGAAGGACCGAAACAGCAAATAGACCACTTTACAAAAACACGCAGATCCTAGGGGATCCGGGTCAGGCAATAGGGACCTATTTCGAAACGACGCCATTTTGGGGCTTTTGAGCAGTGGTTAAAACAATGTCGTTTAATTATGTCTATATAAATCAATTTTTTTTAAAAAAATTCATTCTGCTTGGATTTAAAAAAAAAAAAAACTCTGAGGCCCTATCTTTTTCTCTTAACCCTTCCCAGATTCGGCCTTTGAGCCGTCGTGGGCCATCGTGATGGCCACCGGTCGTCAGTGACAGCGGCTGCCGCCTCCGATGGCCGAAAACAAAAAAATGCCCTTTTAGCCTCGTTTTAACCCCTTTTTAAGCCCATTTTAAAACCTTTTTATCCTGATTCAAAAAATGACGAAAAATCTAAAAATATTTAAGAAACCTTTCGGTTTCTCCCCCTCTGACGGTACTGTCTTTCATCGGAGACAATGGCCTTGGCCTCGCACGGCGAAGATCGAACGGTGTAGGTAAGAAGAGATTTTTTATTTTTCTCAATATATAAAAAGAATAGATAAAAAAATAAATTTAAAAAGATTACCTATTCTCTTTTCTTTTTAAAAGCTTGCTTCTTCTTTTTTTTTGTGTTAAAAATACATAGAAATCGTGGCTTTTATAGTCGAATTACATTATCATTTTTTTATTGTTTTTCTACTATTTCTACTATTTTCTGCTATTGTCCTTCTCTTTTCTTTTGCAGGCGACGGTGCGTGGTCAACGGCAATGACGAGACTCAAGCCTTGCCATTTTGGTACAAGGGACGCGTCAAGAAAGTAGACCTCGGGCACTGGGCACGCCGATGTAGCGTGCAACTCGAAAGAGCTAGGGTTTGTTTTAGTTTTTTCTGAAAAACTTAATGCTGTGGGCCTTAGGGTTTGTGTTTGGGCTTGTAACATATTGGGCCATATTTGTTGTAAATGGACTTTCTTTTTTTCTATTGGACTGTTATTATTATTTTTTTATTTTGGTTTGTGTTTTGTTTGGGCCCGAACTAAATTGGGCCCCTACAATCCCCACCACTACTAATGTCACATCGCAAAGGAGAGACCCTTTACTTATACCTAGCCGCATTTGAGGAAACTGTGGCAGTTGTAATGCTTAGGACAAAGGATGTTCGACAATTCCCGATTTACTATGCTAGTAAGGTGCTGCAAAACAGTGAGCTTAGGTACACAAAATTTGAAAAGCTCATTTTCCCTTTAGTTATTGCAGCTTGTAAACTACGACCATACTTCCAGGCCCATCCCGTGGTAGTCGTCACGAATCAACCCATCAAAGAAATTTTATCTAAGCCCGACATCTCCAGAAGAGAGACTAAATAGGGTATGGAACTCGTTGAATTTGGTATAGAGTACGCGCCGAGGACAATGACTAAGAGGCAAGTTTTAGCTAACTTCATGGTCGAATGCTCATTCGAGGCACCTACCAACTCATCAAGTAACCCAATTTATAAATGTTAATTCCATACTACATTATGAGAAGAAATATATTTAAACTATAATTCCCAAGTCTTAATGGTAGTCTTTGCTCCACTACGCTACCTCTGTAATGACTTGTGAAAAATTTCCAATTTGTACTAAAATTTCTTTTCCATTTGTCATGTGCAATATACTAGTTAATCCGCCATAGGAAGACGTGTAACCACCGACAAATCAAAGAGAACTGGATCAGGAGGAATGGTACTCTTGTTGGATCCTGAAGGAAACGAGTGGCAATATGGACTCTCTTTTGGATTTTAGGCATCTACTAACGTTGCAGAGTACGAGGCATTGATATTAGGGTTACAGTTAGCTCACCAGCTTGGAGCAAGAGAGCTTGTTGTTTATACAGATTCCCAGTTGGTCACCAAATAGTTGAATGGTAAATATGAGGTCAAAGAGTTAGGGTTGAAGAGGTGCCACTCAATCGCAACCTAGTTGCTAGTAGGGTTTGATAAAATACAAATAAAACAAGTCTCAAGGAGCAATAACATACGTGCGAATGCTCTACCCAAGCTAGCATCTTCCATTGTCATTGAGCAGAGGGGAAAGATTTTGTTGGAGCACAGGGGTACCCTAAGTTACGAAGCACTCCAAGTATGTAGTATAGATCAAGAAGACATATGGATGACTCCTATAGTTTGCGTATTGCAAGGAATAAATGACCACTCAGATAGAAAAGAGCTCACAAAACTGCAACGCAAAACTACAAGGTATGTATATCTACGTTATGTATTACACATATCTGAATACCTTAGGTCCATGGGCTAGATAACTGGATAGTAAATGATTAGTCATTAAACTATTTGATTGGGCAGCAACTTAAAGCAATTCATTTTGTTTTACAATTGCTAGGTATACCCTTTTAGAGGTTGTACTGTATAAAAAGGGATTCTCACAACCACTGCTGCAATGTCCAACATCGTTGGAGGCTGAGTATATGATGCGAAAGATTCATGAAGGCATATATGGCGATCACCTAGGTGGAAGATTGCTTATCCAAAAAAAAAAAATTAGGCAGGGGTATTACTGGCCCACAATTCAAAAGGATGCACATGAGCTAGTTCGTACATGCGATTCTTGCTAAAAGCATGCCCAAGTACTACGACAGCCAGTAGAACCTCTTTAAATCATGTCAAGCCCTTTTCCATTTGCAACCTAGGGAGCTAATATCCTCGACCCATTCCCTATAGCCGCAATGTAGAAAAAGTTCATAGTGGTCACGATAGACTACTTTACCAAATCTATTGAAGCTAAAGCTCTAGCAACCATCACTGAAAAGCAAATGGAATCTTTTCTCTAAAAGTAAATCATGTGTAGGTTTGGTGTACCACGTTTGATAATCATGAAAAAGGGTACACAATTCCAAGAAAAATTCTAGAACTTTTGTGCTAATCTTCATATCATTTTGGCTCAATGCTCTGTTAAAACACCCCAGACAAAAGGGTAAGTAAAGGCTATGAATAAGAAGATTTTGACAGCTTTGAAGAAGAAAGTGAGAGAGGCCAAAGGTGCTTGGTTAGAGAAACTGCCTAGAATTTTGTGGGCCTTGCGAACATTGCCTCACATTGCAACAGGAAAGACAATATTCTCGATGGTTTACAATGCAGAGGCAGTAATTCCCGTTGAGATTGGCATACAATCATATAAAACAACACACTTCGATGAAAATGTCAACCAAGAAGCTATGATGCTCAACCTTGATCTCATTGATGAGGTTCAAGAAGCAGTAGAAATCAAGAACGCAACATGCGCTCAGCAAGTAGCTCGCTACTACAATTCCAAGTTGGTGACTTTATATTTAGAAGTATTGAGGCCAACCTCCTAGCTTCGCAATAAGGAAAGATAGCCCTAAGAAGGGAGAGATCATACAAAGTTGTAGAAAAGATAGGCTATGAAACGTACAAATTGGTGAGACTAAAGGGTACAATTCCACCGCGCACATGAAACTTGCGTCATCTTAAAAAGTATTATGTGTAAATTCTAATACTTTAATGAAAATGTGTTCTTTCATTAATATGCTTACTTATATGATCCTTCCCAAAAAAGTTAGCACGAGCTCAAGCTATCAACTGTAATCTTAAGGCTCGTAGGTTTAATATAGAAGCCTGCAAAAAAAATTAACGCGAGCTCAAGCTCCTAGCTAAAATATTAAGGCTTACAGGTTTAGTATCGCAGCCTCCAAACAGTTAGCGCGAGCTCAAGCTCCCAGCTAAAATATTAAGTCTTGCAGGTTCAAGATTGCAGCATCCAAAATAGTTAGGTTGAGCTCAAGCTCCTAGCTAGAATCTTAAGGCTGTAGATTGAATACCGCAGCCTCCAAAATAGTTAGCTCGAGCTTAAGCTTTCAATTGTAATATTAAGGCTCACAGGTTCAATACCATAGCTCCTAAAATAATTAGCGCGAGCTCAAGCTCCCAACTGAAATCTTAAGGCTTGTAGGGTTAATGTTGCTGCCTCAAAAAAAGTTAGCGTGAGATCAAGTTCCCAATTGAAATATTAAGGCTCACAAGTTCAATACCGCAAC
This sequence comes from Gossypium longicalyx, assembly GCA_025698465.1. Classification (NCBI taxonomy): domain Eukaryota; kingdom Viridiplantae; phylum Streptophyta; class Magnoliopsida; order Malvales; family Malvaceae; genus Gossypium; species Gossypium longicalyx. The sequence goes on from CM046997.1 coordinate 93,289,038, forward strand.
CTCCAAAATAGTTAATGCGAGCTCAAGCTCTCAACTAAAATCTTAAGGCTCGTAGATTCAATATCGCAACCTTCAAAATAGTTAGCGTGAGCTTAAGCTCCAAGCTTGAATCTTAAGGCTTGTAGGTTCAATGTCGTAGTCTCCAAAACAGTTAGCACGAGCTCAAGCTCCCAGCTAAAATCTTAAGGCTCGTAGGTTCAATACCGCAACCTCTAAAATTATTAGTGTGAGCTTAAGATCCCAACTGTAATCTTAAGGCTTGTAGATTCAATATCACAACCTCCAAAACAGTTAGCGTGAGCTCAAGCTCCAAGCTCGAATCTTAAGGCTTGTAGGTTCAATATCCCAGCCTCCAAAACAGTTAGCATGAGCTTAAGCTCCCAGCTGAAATCTTAAGGCTCGCAGGTTCAATACTATAGCCTTTAAAACAGTTAACACGAGCTCAAGCTCCCAACTGTAATCTTAAGGCTATAAGGTTCATTACTGCAGCCTCCAAAGCAATTAACTCGAGCCTATGCTCCTAACTAATATTATAAAGGTTAAAATTGGTCCAAAAATTGCCTAAGTCTCTGAAACTTGTCTAAATTCAAATTTTGGTGGAAGCCTAAAATTTTGCTTAAGTTTGAGGGTTTACTTGAGTTTGAAAGTTTGCTTAAGTTGAAAATTTGCTAAAGTTTACAAAGAGATAAAACATCATGATACCAATAAATAAATTTGAAAATTTTTCAAAACTTCAATTCTTTCATAAAGAAGGATAATACAAAATTACAAATAATCATGACATATCATTAACTCCTCCTCATCATCTTCCTTCCCTCTCAACAACTTTGATATTGTCAATAATAGGTTTAGCAGTGGTGCCATCATCAGCAGGCACAACAATCGGCTCAGAATGACCCTCATCAAGATAAAAATCCTTTGAGTTCTTCCACTTGGATGCGAACTCATCCCAAGCAACTCGTGAAAGGAAGCGAACATCAAAACTAGGCTGGTCCACCTCTACCTCAGAGAGAGCATCAAAATCAACCTTGCAAGCATTGAAAGGCCCAACAAAAACTTGAGCATATAGAAGAATATTGGAGTTGAGCTCAGCAGTAACATCACTCAACATTCCAAGAGTGTTCTTCTTAAATCCTTCAAAGACTTCTTCTTGTTTCTGCTTTAAGCTCACCATTGCAGCCTCATGCTCGGTAGTGATTCGGCTCATAGTTACCTTATGCTCGTCAGTAACCCTTCTGAGCTCAACATCCAAGGTTGCGACCTCTCTAGATAGTTCATTATTTTTTACTTGTTCAGTTCCTAACTTCTTGGTGAGCTCCTCATTTTTTTTTATAGAGCACTTCATTTTCACTCCTCATCTTCTGCCATCGTTTGTGAGTACTCTCAATATTTTCTTCAAGTGCCCTCTAAGTAGCCTCTGCCCCAACAATATTCTCTTCAAAGCCTAAATTGACTACAGAGGCCTCAGCAAGGAAAGCTTACAGAGCGGAGCTAAGTGTTAATAACACAGACTTCTGTGAACTCATCTCCTAGATGAGTTACCAACATATATCTTCTTTTTTGTAGCCTCGAACATTGAAGTTTTCCATTTCTCAACAATACATTACAGCTCTCTAGAGCTTAAATTCTGGTGACTTAGAGCTAAATCGCCACTATCTTCGACAGGTAGCTCATCAACAAGATGTAGAGGCCAGAGTTCGTGAGCTCGTTGAGGGAGAAGCAAGGGTAGTGGCCATCATAGTAGAAGTCCTGGTACAATCTACCCTTTTTTTTAGATGAGGCTCTATTCTACCATTGTTTGTCTCTTCCTCACAGCCAATTACCACATTAATAGCTCTCGCATCGATCCTGCCCAAGGCTCATATGTTGAGCCTTTAGAGCGACTCGCGCAGTCCATAGCTTGATGAGTTTCTATAGCTTCATTAATTTCCTGTGAAGTGATGATAGTTTCCTCATAATCACTTCCTGAACTGCGAGTTGTGCCTACATCACCAACAATCTTAGTATTAGCAGGAGCAGTTATCAAATTAATATTGGCATCACTTTCTGTCCGCGATAAGTCCACCGCCATCCAGAGACGAGTAATTATCCTACAATAGCTGTAAAAGAAATTTTTAGGCTCCTCTTTCAATCCTACCAAAAATAGGTCCAAGTTATCACTGTCACCATAGAACACATGTGGCCATGACTGTAATATCCCGAATTAGGGCCTAATCGGAATAATGGTTTCGTGACCACAAATCCGAGATAGAAATAATTATTTTATAATTATTTTGAGGTTTATGATATGATTGCATGATTGTGTGAAAATTTCGTGAAGAAATTTTATGCATAAAGTGCTTAATTTGAAGTTAGGGACTAAATCGAATAATTTGCAAAACTTGCATTCTAGAAGTTTTTAGTATGAAATTGCTTTGAAATATTAATTAGGAGGTCTTAAATAGAAATTTGACCAATTTGAAGTTCATGGACAAAATTAGGACATGGAAGGAATTTTTGAAAGTTTAGTAGTAAGGGCATTTTGGTCATTTAGGGGTAAAATGAATTAAAATACAAAATTAAAAGCCAATTTTGCTCATCTTCAACCCCATGGCCGAATATAGCAAGGAGAAACCATGGCTAGGGTTTTCAAGCTTCCAAGCTCGATTGTAAGTCCATTCTAGCCCCGTTTTTCAAGTTCTTTACGTTTTTGAGATCCGTAGCTCGATTTAGCTTATGTTAGCAATAATTTAACCTAGGGTTTATATTTGGAAAAATACCCATAGGTGAAATTTGTGTATTTTGATGTTTTATGATAGAATATGAGGTTTTAAATTATGTTAGGAAACTTGTACTACTCGATTTTAAGCAAAACGAGTAAAGGGCTTAATCGGTAAAAATACCTAATAGTCACAAGTACATGTTAGAGTGAGAATTTGATGTTGCCATAGAGGGAAAAGTGATCAGCATGTTGTAAAACATAAGAATAAGGAATAAAGTTTAATCCCGAACTTAGGGGCAAAAATGTAAATATGCAAAAGTTTAGGGGTAAAATTGTAATTTTGTCAAAATTTGAATTAAGGGTTAATTTGATAATGTGAGTGATAAATAAGTTAAATGTGTTATTTTAGATCAAGAAAGGCGTGGAAACGACCCCAATCGAGGAAAAGAAAAGATTGTGGATTAAATTGCAAAACCTTTGTATTTTTGGTATCAAGGTAAGTTCATGTGTAAATAAGGTAGCATAATTTTTATTTTTAAGTCATTGATGTCAATTATGTGATATGCTGATTTTTATCATGAAATATATGCTTTGTGGTTAATTTCGAATAAAATGCAAATTATGTAAATTACTTGTTAAACATAATTGTTAATGAGTATTGGTTTAGGCATTCTACGAAAAGACGGCAAGGATATGTGTTCGAGGAAAATCCTGTTTGAACCTTAGGAATAGATTAGGATACAAGTGACATGTCACTAAGATGGCTGAGCATCCGAACTCGTTGAGTTGAGTCCGAGTTCACTTATGGATGCGAATGTTCGAACTCGTTGAGTTGAGTCCGAGTTCGTGAGATGTAACTAGGCATCCGAGCTCGTTGAGTTGAGTCCGAGTTCATTATGGATGCGAACGCCTGAGCTCGTTGAGTTGAGTCCGAGTTTCGCTTATGGGCGGGTTACATGGTAGCTTGGCTACATATGTGGCACTTATGTGCAAACTTCCTACGTATCCGAATTATATTCCGATGAGTTCAACGGGTAAAGTTCTACTCAAATGGAGGAATACTTGAGATGAAAAGAGACGTATTGGTAAGTGATGTGAAATGGATACTTCGGACAGGTATGTACTTAACCCTCGGGTTGAGTATTGATACAAGAACGATAAGGTAGTAAAATGATGAATGATGATTAGAAATGAGATTTATGTTTTGGTGATACCATGCTAATGTTGTTTGGTATGATTGCTTTGTTATGTTACTTATTATTTGCATATGAACTTACTAAGTATTTATGCTTACTCCCTCTTTCTTACTCATTTTAGTTTTGGACAAGCCAGCTTAGGAGTCGGGATTGGTCGGAAGCTCAGTCACACTATCCGGAAGAACTTTTCGGTAAAATGGCTTGTAAATTCAAGTATGGCATGTATAGCAAAATACTTATTTTGTGTAAATGATCTTATGGTATGGTGATGAAATGGTTGAGGAAGTGCTTGATAATGATAAATTATGGAAATGGTTAGTTTAGAATATGTTTGATGTTATGGAAAGTTAATAAGTTACCTAGTTCATGAAAATTCATAAAAAGGATGAAATTTGCCATAAACAGAATATTACAGCAACACTGACGTGAGTTTAAAAATTTACTAAAAATCATATAAATTGAATTTGGTGATGTATTAAATATCAAATTGAAGCTTATTATGTCTAGTTTCACATGAAACAAACTAAACTGGTAAAAGAATTATATGTTAGAAGATATTTGAATTTTAGTGAAACAGGGTCAGAGCAGTTTCTGAATCCCCTGTTCCAACTTTATAAATTCACCATAAATTGTACAGATATAATTAGGTGGCTTATTTTATATCCTCAGAATCCTTATTGAGTCTAGTTTCAGGAGAAATAAACCTCATATTCATATGAATTTTATACAGAGAGAAAAGTGGTTCGTAGTAAACAGAGGTCAGACCAGTAAAGCCCTGAAACAGGGGTAACTTTAACTAATAAACTGTACTAATTGGCCCAACCAAAAATTCTAGAAAAAAATTAGTAGATAGGCATATGAGTCTAGATTCAGAGAAAATTTACGGATCTTGATTTCGAGTTTCGTAACTCGAGATATGATTTTTCTTGTGACTGTAACGCAAGTAGCTAAAAAGCTTTGAATGTAGAAACAAATAATCTAAAGTTCTTAAAATGTTAAATTAAGTTTAGTAACACCTCATACTCGACTCCGGTGACGGTCTCGGGCGTGGGGGCGTTACAATGACTGCCTCTCAAAGACCGCACGTAACCCTTTAACAACTACCCTACTATCGTCTCTCCTATATCTATTGGGGCTATGACCCTCCAAGTAGTATAGGAACACATTCCTTACGGTTATAAGATCTTTAATAACTAGATAATTGCCAACACGAAGCCTATCCAACTAGGCTTCACCACCATCGGTCCTAATAATTTGCTTGAATGAAAACATATCCCTCCTCAGTGAGGACTACTCCGTAGGAAAGCCAAACCCATCTGCGACCTTCCATCTAACCCTAATATACTTCTCACAGTTTAGCCAAAGGTTAACACATTGGTTTATAATTATTGTTTTGCCTTTTCTATGGGGAGAGAAGTAATAAAAACCTAATGAACTTCCTTGGTTCTGGGTCCTTAATAGGCATAAGCTCTGGAAAACTACGAGTTGTTGTGCTTCGTTATGGTGACAACAATCAATAAAATAGGCCATCGCGATCCACCAGGAGAACCTACAAAGTTAACCAGGAGCAATCTGGTACTCTTAAAGGAGATGTTAGAAGAACGGGTGCAAGGATAGAGAATTCATAAGTAAATTTGGGGATTTGAATCCCCCATGCACGCAAGGCTCAACTCATCTCTTTATTTTTTATAGTGCAGGTGAAAAAGTTGACTTCGATAAGGACCTTGGAAGCGCACTCTCACTGTAGGCAACATGGAACTAATTGGCCATGAACTCCCCTCGTTCTCGACATATCTCTGATACAGAAAGAAAAAGAAAAAAAAATGAAGAAACTTAAAACCTAAGATAAGGAGTTACCAAGATTTACCTTGAAAAAAAGCTTCGATTGATTCTGGTTATAAAAATGCTAAGTTCGTGAATTTTAGGGTTTTAAAAGATCCATTTTTGAAGAAGTCTCTTCTTCTCGTATTTTGAGGGTTCAAATAGCCGAAAGACACCAACGATCAAATACATACAAGCGCGATCCACTCGTACACGTGGTGAAGCTAACATTAAATTCCAGTTGACGCTACGTATTCTACAAACTCTAACAAACGTGAAGTGAGAGCCCTAAGTAGCACCACTTTATAACCATTTTTAGGCCCACTAGAGGGGGCTAAATTGTTATACACCAATGATCACCAACCCGAAACCCAAATAAGATTTGAGTCACCTATCTGTGACCCAGTCAGGCCTCACTAGATGGATATGTACGAGATGTACAGTGAGAGGACAGCCGGGGGAGCTCAAGGTATCAGCTCACATAAGTCAATGAGAGTTCACGATCTCAGTTCGCATATACCCAAGGAGTTCACATGTGAAAGGCCACGAGGTCTAGCAGGCAACCCAGAATGGTACATGTGTCCAGCATGCTCGAGGCCTGCTTAGAATATCAGTCCTATGAATAGTAAGGTCAAATATATGAACAGTAGAGTCAAATCTTGAATAGTGATAATATCTATAAATACTCGAATGTTCCTTTTAATGAGACACACAGAAAACTACTCAACAAATCTCAATATTACAATTGAATTATTAGAAAAAAGAAAACTATTAGTTCTTTGCTAGTAACGCAAAATTAGTGATAGTTGAATAGGTGGGAAATTCTTTTGGCTTCTTTAAGCTAAGCTAAATGATTTTCATATTTTCTTCTTTTTTTATCTAGTTTATGTCCATCACTTGATTAGTAGCTTAATTAACTTGACTTTTTTTAGTTCAACATGGAAAGCCAATGAATTTTTACTTCATTTTTTTTCTTGACTTGGATAAACACTTTATAACATGTAAATCCTAGTTTTAATCCGGAGGTACCCAATATTTAGTTTGGTCCATGGAAGGATTTGTTTTTTTTTTTTGGATCTATAGAAGAATTAAGTATGTATCTCATTTTTATCTTCATAATATGGTTGTTCAAACTTAGCTTATTTTACCTTTTTTTTTTTGTTTTTGATGAAATTGTACGTTGATAGAAATAAATGACCCTTTAAAAAAGTTGACTTCACAAGGATGAATTTGATTAATCTAATATATACTTCTAATTCAGTATCAAATTTCAAGGACTGCTGGATTAAGTAGAATGTAGTATTACTCTACTATAGGGCAACAATTGGACCCAATAATGCCATTCATCTTGGATTAAGGTTTTGTAGAAAGAGTTTCACCGAACAAGTAACTTTGATTGGTTGATAAAATTACGTAATTTCGACTGTGTTTTAGATAAAGGTGTTTCAAAAACTAAATAGTCTGGATAACATACAAGCTAGCTTTGTTGTAAGGGATCTTCATTCTCCATGGATAAGTCCCTAAAATATTTTTGATGAAGAGCATCATTAATTAATCAAAATTTTCATTTTGTTTCATGCTTTGCTTGTTTAAATTATGGCACATAAGTCTATAATATAGTGCAACATCATCCATTTTTGCAATAACAACTACAAATATGTAGGAAGTGTTGCTTGGGGGAAAAAATTTCTTGATGTTGACAGTAGTTTATAATGACCTTAAAGCTTTTGGTTCTATTAATACACAATCATCATTTCGTTTGTATTCCTGTTCCAGGGCAACCTTTGTTTGGATTCTGTAGATTATGCAACAACAATATCCTCTATTCTAAGGGGTCGAGGTTAATTTCTATAAGCACAATCCTTGTGTTTAGTTTTTTTATCATTGAGTTTTTAACCTTAAACTCTGAACAACAAGAAGGTGAGGCTCTAGTCAAGTCGATCATGTCCCTTATGTCCTAGGTGGCACATGTTGTAATAGACTGAGACAAAAGATCATGATCCCATAAGGGTGATGTAACTTCAAAACCTTATTTTATGTTTGGGTTGTAGATGGTCAGTGCCAAATAGCTACAAATCAAGAGACTAAGAGCTTGAAAAAGTAAACATGATTAAAAGAAACACTGATAGCTACAAATCAGTGATTATTCGATGTTAATGGTGACTTTTATGCTCCTGGTCCTTTAAATTAATGTTTTTATACTTAGGAGAGAATTTGGGAGTAAAACGAGTGAAAATAAAAAAATCAGAGCAAGTTACAGAAGCCACACGAGCTGAGCCATTCCACACGGCTTGGACACACGATCGTGTAGTTGTGTCGATTTTGCGAATTGCACTCCAAACAATAGAAAAATGTGATTTTTAGGTTTTTTGAGCATTTTAAGACCTATATATAACAAAAATAAGAAGATAGGAGGGGGCCGTAATAGAATACTGAAGAAAATAACACGAAAAACACTATTGAAGTTTATTCTAAAGTAGATTTTTGTCAAGACTGAAGACTCCTAGTTGATTTATCAGAGGATTATAAGTTTCTTTATTTCTTTCAATTATATTGTCTTTGAGATGTTTATTTGCTAGCATGAACTAATTTTCTTAATACCTAGGGAAGATGAACCCTATGATGAATTCTGTCTTTTGATTTTTATTTGTGATTAATTCTTAGTTTGATATTTCTAGACTATTGATCCATGTTTGATGTACTTAAACTAGAGGAGGAATAGACCCTGTTTAAGAGTAGATCTAGTATAATTAAATGGAGTTGCATGCAATCCTAGAAATAATGTAACATCCCGTTTTTAGTGAAATCGGAATAGTGGTTTCGAGACCACAAGTTCGACGATAAATTTTTTAGTTTATTATTATTATTTTAATGTCTAAGGGATGTTAGTAAGGTCATATTAGAATTTCGTTAAGAAATTTTTATGTTTTCATGATTAAGTATAAATGATTAAATAGTAAAAAGTACAAAAGCAGAGTTCTATTAGTTAAAAGAGTCAAATGGTTATGAAACTTTAAACTAAAGGACTTAAATGGTAATTAGACCAATTTAAGTGATAGTGGACGTTTATGGACATGGTATTAATGAAATTATTAAAGTTTTTAAAGGTTAAAATGGTAATTAGGTAATTAAAGTTAAAACAAAAGAAAAGAAAATAGTATCATCTTTTATTCTCTTCTTCCTAACTGAAAATAAAACAAAGAAACCTACATTGATGGTAGCTTGATTCGGCTAAGCTTAGTTTGGTAATGATTTTTATGTTTTTGAGTTTGTTTTAGCTTAATCTAGCTAGCCCGGGGGTTAATTTGTAAAACTATTAAAGGTTGAGGGTTATACCATGAATTTTTTTGAATGGTTCTTGATGTTTAATGGTAGATTATGACTCTTTGTTGATAAATAAACAAGTTTTATAAAGTGATTTTTGATTAAATTTGTATTTAGAGATTTGTTTGTAAAAATAGTAAAAGTTCATGTCAAATTTATGAAATGATGGTTTATATGGGTTGATATAAGTCCCCAATAAATTTGGTTAGCTTGAATACATGATTAAAATGCTTATATTTTAATTTATGAGCTTAAGGACTAAATTGTGAAAAGTAAAATAGTAATTTTGCATAAATATGAATTATGGACTAAATTGAATATGAGAGAGGTATTAAATGGATTGAAATTTGTCTATTTAGGTCAAAATAGACCACGTATGAACCTAAATCGAGGTAAAGCAAAAGCTTCAGAATAACTCGTTTTAACTTCTACGCCCCTAGTTGTCAAGGTAAGTTCGTGTGAATGGTTATCATTTTAATGTTATTTCAAATAGTATTTTAATATGTTAATTAACATGTGAATTGATCGATGTATAAATAAACGGTTATCGAGTCCCGGTTGAACCTTAGGAATTCGTAGGATACAAATAACATGTCATTAGGGATTTCATGTTTCAAGTGCTGGTCTTGAATGTCCAACTGATGGCTAAGGTCCTACATTTTTTGCAGATACTCCACAACTTGTGTGAACAACACTGTGTAGCTTACATTCCGACCCATAGCTCATGTGAGTAGGCCCATTTCACAGCTCGTGTGAGCAATGATATAAAGGAAAGTTTACAGTTATATGTGTAAGCACACTTTGTGTGAGCTTTCCCGAGTATCCGATGAAATTTTAGATAGTTCAACGGGCAAGAAAAGGGATGGAAATGGTAAGTTTTCAAATGGAATTATGCATATGCTCATAAAAAGGATATGTGATCAAATGATGAAATTTCATGTGGAAAATGACCTATCATATGTATAATTATAATGAGTTATGTATAAATGCATTAACTTGTGTATTGATTATGATGTATAGGCTTGTACCAAGCTTGTGGTTTGGGTTATATTATGCTTTTACTTTATGTTATGCAAATGAACGGTAAGTTATGTTTTATATTCTATGAACTTACTAATCATTAAGTGCTTACATAGTTTCTTTCCTATGTTTTATAGATTATCGAAAGCTCGATCGGTTTGGAAGCTCCTCGGAGACCTATCACACTATCCAGCATAAATATCAGTAGATTTTGAATGTTTTGGCCAAGGTTATAATGGCATATATAGGTGGATTTATAATGATGTTTGGTTGAATGTTTAATGAATGATTTGGTATGTATAAGTTGATTAAGTTATCTTGGTTGGTACCATTTGATACCTTGATGGATTGTGTCATTTTGTTTAACTTGTGATGCATGTTTGAATGGTTCAAATGGTATGTTTGAAATGATATGTTAATGAATATGTTTGTAGCATATTTTGGTAAGTTTTGAACTAGTAATTGATGATTGGAATTTAGGTAAAGTTGACATGTTTAGGTAAGTTTTGATGATTGCTTTTGAGGAGCCATTGAATGGCATATTGGTTAGTTGAAATAGGACTTTTTGGAATGGTAAATATATGTATGTTTAGGTATGGTTTGATGCTTTGAAAGTGTGCACAAATGGTTCAAATGATTATGTATGAAATGGTGTTAGGAATGGCTTATTTTTGGTCCACACGGCCTGAGACACCAACGTGTGACTCAACCGTGTGTGACACACGACCTGGCTACATGACCGTGTGTCTCTTGAATGTTCCTTTGTATGCAAGTCAGTGAGTTACTTGGCCTAGCACACGGCCTGGCACACAGACGTGTTTCTCAGTCGTGTAAGTCACACGGTCGTGTGACCTCTGTATTCAAATTTTTGTAACTTTTTCTTAGACTCTCCAAATGTTTTCAATTTAGTCCCAAATTATTTCTAAAGTATTTATAAGGCCTCGAGGGCTTGATTTAAGGATGAAATGTCTATGTATGATTGATTTATGATATGTTTATGATAGTGTATGATATTTATGTTTAAATGTTCCATTTAAATAGTAATGCTCCGTAACCCTAATCTGACGACAGCTACGGGTTAATGGTGTTACAAATAGGATGACATAAATTTATCGGATTAGATTCAAATCTAATAGAGGAATCGAGTTAATGCGATAATAGGGGTTTTAATTAGAAAAAAATTCGATTAATCAACCTAGAGTTAGTTGCTCTTATTCTTGAAGAAAAGTATTAGCATAATTTAGGGATTTCTACGGATCAAGATATTAAGTGAAGAAATTACATAATTAGATTAATAATGACGGATGAAGTCTTGGTGAATTCTTTCCTTAGTATTATTTCGCTTATTTGTTATTATTCTATTATTTTCTTAATTTGCTTTTTTTCATGTTCGTAGTTAATTTATTTAGTTAATTTTAGTTTTAATCAATCACTCAAATTTATCGGTTAAATAATAGAAAGATGGTAATTATTAGTACTTTTAGTCTTTGTGGGAATAATATCTTTGCTCACATTAACTATACTATTAATTGATAAGTGCATTTGCCTTAGTCAAATTTTTAGTTGGTTTTGTAGACAACAAGTTTTTGGCGTCATTGTCAGGGATTGAAATATTAGGAAAATATTATTTCTATTAATTTAGCTATTTTTATTTTTATTTTCTTGTTTTTAATATAATTTTTACATTCTAAATTTTTTTCATTTGTTTGATTTTGACAGGTTCTTTTGGTTTATGACTAGAGGAAAACTGTTGGAACCGTTAATTTTTTACAGTAAGATTGAAAGAATTGCTCGCAGAAATCAGAGAGAAGTTAGAGAAGCACGAAAGATCAAGAAATTTTAATAGACGATCAAGAGCAAAAGGACATTACTATACAAATGGATGATAATCAAAATAATCAACAGCCTCTTGAACGTCTTGCTCCTTGGACTATGTATAACTATGCTAAGCCTACTCTAACTGGGGTTGAATCGAGTACTGCCAGACCGACAGTTGCTGTGAATAATTTTGAAATCAAGTCGAATATAATTCAGATGGTGTAGCAATATGTTCAGTTTGATGGATTGTAAGATGAAGATCCAAATGTTCATTTGGCTAACTTTCTAGAGATTTACGACACTTTCAAGATCAATGGTGTTATTAATGACGTCATACACTTACGGTTGTTCCCATTTTCTTTAAGGAGAAAGAAAAATAGTGGTTGAATTCACTTTTACGTGGTTCTATAACGACTTGGGATCAAATGACTAAGAAGTTTCTGTTGAAGTACTTCCTACTAGCTAAAACAACTAAGTTGAGGAACGACATCTTTTCTTTTGCTCAAATTGAGTTGGAGACATTATATGATGCATGAGAGAGATTTAAGGATCTTTTGAAAAGGTGTCATCATCATGGGTTACCTTTGTGGTTACAAGTTCAAACATTTTACAACGGTTTAGATCCCTTGACTAGGCAACTAATTGGTGCAACAACTGGTGGAACATTGAATAGTAAGACACCTGAGGGGGCTCAAGAGTTTATTGAGGAGGTGGTATTGAATAATTATCAATGGCAAGTCATGAGAACAAAACCAATTAAAACAGCCAATTTTTTAATATAGATGCAATTGCTATGTTAGCAAGTCAAGTGGAAGCACTGAGTAAGAAGATTGATGGTTTGAGTTGCAATAACATGATGAATCTGATAATGCAATGTGATGCAACTGGAGCAGGGATTATTAATCCAAAATGTTTACCTTTCGGTTCTAATATGGAGCATGAGCAAGTCAACTTTATGGGTAACAATTCTAGACTTCAAAATAACCCCTATAGCAATAATTATAATCCAAGATGAAGGAATCATCCAAATTTCTCTTGGGGTGGTCAAGGTAATCAAAGGTCATAACCTCCTTCGGGTTGTCAACAACCTTATTAGCAAGAAAAGAAACTAAACCTTGAGGAGATGCTAGCTAAATTTACTTCGGTGTCTGAAACTTAATTTCAAAACATTAGGACAACTTTGAAAAATCAGCAAGCATTGATTCAAGGGCTCGAAAATTAGATTGAATAGCTTGCTAATCTAGTTTAAAAAGACAGCAAGGTAGCTTACTTAGTAACACTAAAACTAAGACAAAATAGCAAGTCCATGCAATCACTCTTCGAAACGCGGAAGGGTTAGTCGAGCTTGAAAAAAAGGTAAATCTAAAAGCTATTAAGAAAAATGATGAGGTTGAGGAAAGCAAAAAAGAGGATGAGCTGGTGGTTAGAGAATACAAACCACGAATCTCATATTCGGTAGCAATGAAGCAAGACCGCATAAAATAGCAATATGGTAAATTTCTTGAGCTTTTAAAAAGATTGCATATTAACTTACCTTTTATTGAAACTCTTTCGCAGATGCCCAAATATGCAAAATTTTTAAGGAGTTGTTAACAAATAAAAGGAAGTTAGATGACTTGTCAACTATGGAGCTCAATGAGGATTGCTCGGTCATTCTCCAAAATAAACTACCCAACAAGCTTAAAGATCCAGGGAGTTTTACTATTCCTTATTTTATTGGTAGTTTAAATGTTGTAAAAGCTTTGGTTGATTTGAGTGCTAGTATAAATGTTATACCTTATAAAATGTTCATACAACTTGGTCTTAAGGAACCAAAACCTACTAGGATGAATATTCAATTAGCTGACAGATCAATTAGGTATCTTATGAGTGTTATTGAAGATGTACTTGTTAAAGTCAATAAATTTATATTCTCTATTGATTTTGTTATATTGGACATAGATGAGGATATTGAGGTACCCATAATCTTAGGTCGACCATTTTTAGTCACTGTAACACCCCAAACCCAGCCTAGACTTTAAGGCCGAATCTAGGAATGTTACGAAGAAGAATTATAAATTCGACCTTATCATATTAAAAACATCGTATATTTATGTTGCTAAAATAGTCCACTTATTTTAAGAAAAACGTGTTGTTATATTTATTAGTTAAAACCATCAATTTTTTACATTTTCAAGTATATCAAATAATTTGAAGCGGAAGTGCTTAAATCGTTGTATTTTGAAAAACTGAGGTTATTTCCTCTAAAACAATTTATTGCAGAAAAACGGTTATTTTCAAAAATCATTTTATAAAACGTCATCGCAAGATATCCCAAATTAAAATCCAAATCAAAATTAAAAACCCAAATGTCTAGAAAGTCCCAAAATTACAAAACTCTCATAACCAAAATCTTAATTAAGCAAATTATGTAAATAATTTTTACGCAATCGTGGCATATTCGAGCTCCCATCGTATCGACCCGCCTAAGTCTGAGGATTACCTGTAAGTAACAGACAAACAGAATGTGAGTTTTAAAACTCGGTGTGTAACTCAACAATAACATAAATTTATATTCAATCGCATGAAAGAACAGATATAGACATAAATCTTTTACAGAATCAGATTTATAATAGAATCATACAGACACATATATGCATAGTCCTACCCCATCCTCTAAACACCAACTCCAACCATACCAACACACCACATGGGGTATAAAACACCCACCCAGCCCTACATACCACATAGTGTCCATACGACATTTTTCAGAATAATCGCAACAGTGCTGCCAATATATTGGCGAGATATCGCCTCACACAGAATAATTCCTTCACATAACACATTTCCCGCTCCATAACCAAATATAAACAGTAATAACATATATCAGAATTAATATATCGCGCATGTTCATATAACAAATATTACACATCCTTATATATAACAGAATATATCATACATACCGTATTACGTAATATTCATATAGATGATATTTACGACAAATTCAATCTAACAGAGTGACAAATTTCATGCTTTAGGGCTTATACCATACATATCGACCCCACGAAAGGCCCAAAGTCGATCGGGAAGACATGTACGACCCTAGGCAAAAAATTTGAAACATGGGCTCATACGCCCATGTGGCCCACACACCCAAAATGGCCTTGCCCATGTTTCACACACGGCTTCGCACATGGCTGTGTGTCACATACGGCCTACCACGCGACTGTGTGGTGTCGAAAGGCCCCAATTTTGGCTTTCACTAACCACCGTTTTTCGAGTTTCTCGTTACATACCTGGCTTGATTTTGACACGAACGCAACCACGTGATTCCCAGTACCTAAAAATAGTATCCCAATGATTAATTTAGTAATTGATTTACAATTCAAACACAAATTGATCATGAACTTAGCCTCTCAAACCCGAATAATGCACACGTACACTTACCGTCAACGAACCGCAACTACACGCCACTTAAATCGCTAGGGGAGCACTGATCGCCTCTTGATCTTCCCCTAAGAACGTACCGAAATGAATATGAACCCCAAAACACAACTTCATAACTCTATCGTCTAAAAATATTTGCAACTCACAACCTTATAAGAACAAACAAAAAGGAAGCTTACCCACCACAACTTGCAGCCTACAGATCGAGAATTACAGCTCCAAGCAATGTATCGAACGCGAAAAGAAAGAACATCGAGTAACCATACACAAGAACTTAATAAGGAATATAAACAAAATTAAAAAAAATAACATGGAAATTGGATGGATGAAAGATGTTTAGCAGGCTTGAAAGAAAGAAAAGAAAAAAATTAATTAATAATAAAATCAAATAAAATAAAAGTTCAGTGAAACATGAAAAGAGAGGAAACGTGCCTAACCACCCCACTCTTTTGAATTTTAAACCAAAATTAAACAAATAAATTAGGATAAAAAAATAAAAGATAATAAACACCCTATTTTGAAAACTTATCAGACTTCTTTTTTAACTCAAACACACCCAATATCTACTATCCATCAATTCCACCAACAAAAGCTAAAATATTGACATTTCGCTCACGCTGAGATTCAATTATAAGATCTCAAGACAAGCCAACACCTTACCACTTGAACCAACAGGCTCGTTCTGATATGAGTTGACCAAAAGTATAACTTAAGTTAAGCAGCTATGAATAAGGCTAGAAACAAAAAAAATAGTAAAATTTTCAAAAGTGTGGCTTAAACCCAATATCTCAAACACATACCTATATCACTTAACCACTGAAGTAGACACTTATTTATGACAGAACTTGTAACAACATGATTAAATAAATCCGGGCGTTACAGTTACTATTAGAATTGTTATTGATGTGGGTAATGGTGAGCTTGTACTTAGTGTATATGATGAAAAACTTACTCTTCAAGCACATGATTTGGTTAAAGTTCCTAGTGAGCGAGATGATACTCATTATGTTGTTAATGTTAGTAATCATGTGGCATAACATTCTTTGCAAGAATTTACTAATGAATACGTGTTTAAACAGTATCAGTCTCAATGTGATAAAAATTAAGGGACGAGTGGAGAGCAAGTGCTATAGCTCAATGAATTAGATGAATGGCGAACAAAGGCTAATAAGAACCCAAGAACGGTCAAAGAAATAACTAAGCAACGTCATAGTGTGCATGTAAAAAGAACGAACCAATTCAAAGTTGGGGACAAAGTACTGCTAGACAAATCAGATCCACGAATGTTCCCTTCAGAGCTTAAGTCAAGACGGTCGAGCCCATTTGTGGTACAAAATGTATTTCCATACGGAACCATTGAGGTAACACACACTGATTACGACACATTTAAGGTAAACAATTTTCATCTCAAACTTTATTTTGGTGGTAATACTGACAACGAGAGAAAGGAGCTTCGGCTCCAAGATCCGCCTTAACTGTTAGTTTGAGAAAGGAAATCGAGCTTGAACTCTGAATAAGCACTTATTGGGAGGCAACCTGAGTATTCTTATTTTACTTATTTATTCATTTTAATTTCATGATTTTTTTTTAAAAAAGGTTGAAAAAAATTCAAAAAATTCAAAAAGAAAAGAAAAGAAAACCAAATTAAAAAAAAAGGGGTCACACGGTCTTGGGTGATCCAAATGGCTTGGAGGCACGAGTGTTTCACAGGCACTGTGAAAACTAAAGCAAATTTTTTTAATTTTTTTTAACCCACACAGATACAGAGAATTACACGACTTGACGACACGCCCGTGTAACCCAAATATAAAATTTTTTTGAATTCTAATCAAATGAATTATCAAGGCATGAGATTACTTATTTATACAGCATAACCAACTAACTCATAACAACATAACTAATCTATGACAAACTAACACTCAAAACTATACTTAACTGCTAACTGAAGTAACTAACAGTTAGTCCAAAAGTCAGTAACTTATGTCCAAGTGATTTAAAAAAAAAGTAGGTAGGAAGCATTAATATTAAGAAAAGTTTTTTGATATGATATATCTTTTAAGAAAAATATAAGATCTCGGGATAAGTTGTATTTAGAGTAATCATGGACAGTCCAATTCCACACTAAGTGCCTCTAACATGTGAGATAAACAAAGTGAACCTGTGCTTATGTCAAGTCCTTAGAGTAGAGGAAGTAAAAATGACAAATAAATCTACGTAAAGGTTCCTAAAAAGAAAAAAAAATCTATGGTAAAGATGTTATGAAATTAGTGGGGAAATCTCATACCAAGCATTCTTAAAAAAAACTAGAATAATTAGAATTATGTCGAAAAAAAATTAAAAAATTAAAAAATATCCCACACATCTAATCAATCATTTCTTTTAAAAAGAGAATAATGGTTTCTATATAGCTCCCAACACATAATAAAAGTTATCTTGTACATTACTTGGATCTTCATGCATCGACGCTTGAACAAACGTATTTGTGGGATCTTTGGCCATGAAGAGTGGGAATTGGATGCCATTTCGACAATATATAATCCTGATGGATAACAAGAAGGGGAACATTGTCAATTATTTTTGTAGTTTTTTATTAGGGGTTTAAAATAAAGGGTATTCAATCCTAAAAGCCCTTTAGGTCACCGTTTAATACCGAGTGGTCGAGTCTCCCACCCACCCCAAGACCCCACTTTTCTGTTCAAAAGCAGAGTTAAAATAAAATGGAAAGATCCCGTGTCTCAGACGAGTTTGATCCGTGTGGAAAATCATTCCCATCGTTTGTGTTTTCGATTTCCCCCCTGTAAACTCAAAACCCCCCACGATGATATAAATTCACTCACCTTTGAATAATCATCACATCTTCATCAATTCATCCATTAACAAAAAACTATCTTTTTCATTTCCTTAACACTCCCCCTGTTACTCTTCAATCATGTCATCTGTAAGATTCGCTCCACTCTCCTTTATTTTTTTCTCAGGAATCTTCTTTAATTTTCTGGGTTTTCTGTTTTATGTTGATTTCTTCAATCTCATTTTCAGATATTGAAAGAAAAAGTTATGAAAAGAAGCAAAGTTGTTTTTTTTTTTTTTTTTTTTCACAATTGCATTGTTTTCTAGAAGCAAATGAAACCCAGAAAGCCCATGAAAAACCCAATTTTTTCCCTTCAATAATTTGTTGATTTTTCCATGTTTGCAGTATGGTAAAGGACAGGCACTGCCAAAATTTGGTGAATGGGATGTAAATGATCCAGCCTCAGCTGAAGGATATACTGCCATTTTTAACATAGCTAGAGATGAGAAGAGAACTGGTGGAAATGTCGCAGTTGTTGCCACTGAAGGTATAAAATCACAGCAGAAACAAGGTGCACGCAAGGAGAAAAGAAGACATAAATATTGCATTAAGGTTAAGACCCATAAATTCAAAGATTATTTGGGATTTCATTTCTACAAAAATTCACCTCATTACTAACTTTCCTTTGTTTCGATCTGAATGCAGAGAAAATGGTTTTGCTTTGCTTGAAATCTGGAAATTAGTCAACTTTATCTTAATGCTGAAGCTCTCAGTTGAATTGATGGTACAAGATAGTTGACAGTGTCAATGTTTGTTGGCAAATTTCTTTTATCTTTTATTCTGATTACTTTTTTTAGTGCTTATGGTGTTTCCATGTTTTTCATGGAATTTTTCTATGCACTTTTTTCCTTTTTGGTTATGTACATGTTTCATTTGTGTAAGAAGGCCATTATAATTTATAAAGCTGCAATTTTGCTCATTTTCGTTTGGAATGTCTTCTCACTTGTGTTATTTGATTTTGGTTATTCGGAGAATTGGCTATGAGCATATGATTATATCAATTACTTTTTATTTTTATTTAAAAATTTTGTTTACTTGTTTGATATTTATTCATTAAACACTAATAGCATATTTAATTCATTGGAATAGGATTGTAATGAAGTAGATATTATGTGGAATAAAATAAAGTTATAATGAAATTGAATAGGTATAATAGTCATACCTTTGATTGAGAGGAATAGATATCTAATAATAAAAAAATACTCCAATGATAAACATGTTCTTTTAACATTTTAATGTATTTTTCACATCAATTTAATATTAAATAATAATATTTTATATTAATTTAAAGATTTTATTTTTATATATTTTGAAATTTGAAAATAATATTTTATATTAAATTATGTTAAAAGATTTTATATTAAGATTTTATATTTATATATTCATTGGTCCTCTCTCTCTCTCCTTAAATTTATCTTTATCTTCCTCTCAACATTTTACAAGACAAAAAGCATCAATTGCATCATTATATATGAATTCCTTTGGTTCCTTCCTGGCCTTAACCAAATCACACTGTCCCAACAATTTCTCCTCTCTATTACAAACCAAATGATTTAATCCACTGATCTCTCTTTATCCCCATCCATGCATATCTAAAGAAAAAAACAATACAACCCAAGCAACATATAATTCCTGAAAGTCCGGGACTAACTATACACATGCACAAGAGAGCGTTTCACCATCATTATTTATATTTCATAAGCGAAAAAAGGAAAGGAACCCATGATTTATCACAAAACATGTCAAAATCACTATAATTTCATTTCATTTCAGAAAACAACTAGCCATTTACAACTCTTGAGTGGCAAAACACAACTATATTACGTTTAGAGTAACCAGAATGGCCAGCGTCTCAATGCTTGATTCATCTTAAATCACAAGCAAATTCGAAACGATTTAAAAAAAATTACACCAACTTTTCTACAAGTAATTTGAGACTGGACATCAGAGACTGGCAGTCGCTCTTCAATAAAAATATGGCAGAACACCTTTTGCACTCACAGCAAGTGCTGAAAAAGAAACAACATTATTAATAATTAAAGAAAACAAGTTCCACATCCTTTAATAAGAAATGAAAATATTACACACCATATGCCAAAAATATGTTATGCCACTACAAGTCATGTAAATACCATAATAATATATTTCTGAGTATATATGATGCCTAAGCCAAAGCTTTCACAGACATACTTGCATTAACCAATAGTCCAATACTGAGAAAACAACCAAAATGGAAAACAACATTGTCAGTATTACAAGGGTAGATGCAAATACTTGCAAAGAACATGATGTCTACAAGGAAGTAGAACTACCCTGATATGTTCCTCAAAGCAAACTCTACACAGAAACATTTCCTAAGTGACAAATCCATTCAATTAATAAGTAAGCAATACAGTATACATTAGCCAAACAATTAGAATAACTTGGTAACAACTTAAGCTTGGTGCTGAAATAATTAAAATTTAGTCCCATATAGTCCTTGAAATGCTTAATGAGCAGATTACCAAGTTTCAACAAATTTAGGAGGACAATCAACAGAGGAACCCTAACTCCTTTTGTTTTTATACATGCATGTGTGTGACCCATCATCATTATATATTCTAGTTCCATAACTTCCCCTTACATATGTATCCAACAATGTACATACCAAAAGCATCAATTACTTACAATACAAAACAAAAACCCAATTCAGAAACCAATTCAATTAACCAGCCTATGATTGACCCATAATTCCAAATGAAAAGCTGTTTAAAAACGATAATGGCAATTCAAATGAGAAGAATATTTAGGAGAAGAGAAATAATGAGTCAAACTGTAAAACAAAGATACGAATTATTACTTGAGAATCGATTTGAGCCAAAACCCAACGAATACCAACCTGAAATTGAAATCCCATGTTATTGAGACAAGCAACCTGAAATCCCTTGCAATAAACAAAAATGGCTATAAAAACCAATTAAAAACAAGCAGAGAAGCAAAAAAATAGAAATACAATTTGAAAAAAAAACAAGCTTAGATTTCTAACTCTAAATTGCCCTAAAACAATCAAATCAACCAATCGACCAAATTTTTTTTCGAAAAATCATTTTTTTCACAGCTCCCTACTAACGAAATACAAGCAGAGAAGCAAAGAGATGAAATTCTCACAATGAAAGTGAGATTGATGGAAATAATAACCTTACTCGTATCAATGGAAATAATAACCTTACTCGTATCAAATTTAGAGAAGCTTTTTACAATGTCGAGATATCTGTCGATGATTGTTGTGGGATGAGAATAATCGAACAAGAACGATGAGATAGGACTTAAGGTGTGGTGGCCTGATGTGTTTGGTGAGGTAGAGTGGTAAAGGGCAATAATGGGAAGTTATGTTTTTTTCTTTATTCAGTGGAGATTGTAATGTCCTATTCTTTGGGTCTGGTGAAGAATGACGGGAGAAGGTGGAATAGGAGATGAATGTTGATTTTGTCGAATGAAGGATTCGATGAATCAAACTATTGAATCATTGTTTATCACCGAATCAGACCGAAATAATTTGGTTATTCATGCCAAGCAAACGTGCTGTAAAGGTTTATTATGATTCCAATTAAAAAGATCAAAGTTTTTTTTTTGAATATTACATGCAACTAAAAAAATATTTGAGAATTATACAAATACAATATTGAAGTAAAAATTTTGGTTGGGACCAATCACCAACTCGTCAAGGAAATTAGTTAAGAATTTTTGAACACCTACGCTCGACAGTGTGTAACAATCGTGGCATGGTTGACTCTTGAAATATATGGACTGTCATATTAGTTGTTTGGATCAATTGATGAGGTGAATCATCTTTATGGAATTAATGGTGTAACATCCCAAAATATATAGGGTTAGAATAAATAAACCACCAAGAAATGGCTTAGTTTTGATGGTTATGTAGCTAAAGCAATCCTTAATAAGTTTTAGGTTTAAGTCACACTCTTCCCATTTTCTTCATTTTTTTTAGCAACCGAGGAACAAAATCCAGCTAGAATATATACAAAAATGTGGTAAAAACATGCCAAGGGTGGGTAATAGCCCAAATGGTTAAGCATTTGCATTCTTTCCCTTGTTTCCAAGGTTCAAGTCATGCTAAACATTTTTCCATTTCCTTTCCCCTTTTTAATTTCAGCAATAAGGGTTAATTGCAAAGCATCCCTTCAAATTTTGAAAACCTAGGTATTTAATTTCATTCTAATCAAGATAAAAATTTAGTTTTTCTTTTCTAAATGAACTAAAATTTTGCTTTCTTTTTCTTTCCATATTTCTTCCCATTTTTCTTTTTCATCCTCTCTGCAAATATTTTTTCTTTCACTGCTAAAATTTTATTTTAATCTCGAACCCAAAATCGATCTCCGTTCTTTTTATCAATTTTACGAAATGCTGACAATCTCGTCTCTAATCCTAGCCAAGAATCGGTAAGTATGTTTCAATTTCTATACTTGATCTTGAAATTCAACAAAATTTTCGCTTATTGATAAATCTTGCAATCGTTAAAACAATCTTTTTCTATTATTTTATAAAATCTTTCATTAATCTTGGTAAATATTGAAAATCGTTGTTAATTCTTGCATAATTTTTAGTTGAAAGACTTGTTATAGTTATCCTAGATAAGATTTTGACGGGAGAATCATCATTCGAGACCCTAGTGATAGGTGTGTGTTCTTTTACATTAAAATCGAGCAAAATCAAGCCTAGATTAAAGCCACATGGCCAGCCACACAGACATGTGACCACCCATGTGAACTACACGACCCCTCTCAAAGCCATGTCCCCCCTAAAGCCCTAGCATGTTCTGTAACACCCCTCGCTCGTATCCGACACCGGGATAGGGTTCGAGGCGTTATCAGTAATTCACCTTTACAAACTTACTCAATCGAGTTATTGAATTTCGCTCATGATTTAACACTTTTTAAACGTGTGCACTTTATCTCTTATACAGGCCTCCGAGGCCTAAAAACACTCCTAGGGGTAGTACGGAACAAAACTGAAATTGTTCGATAGACTTGGGGCACTTTAGGAAATTTTCACTTAGTTGAAGTGTAACACGCCCGTAGGGCTTAGAACACGCCCGTGTCCTTTTTCCAGTATGCAACACGGCCAAGGCACACACCCATGGGCTTAGCCCGTGTGCTACACTAACTTCAACCTCACCATTCTATTAAATATACACGGCCAAGGCACACGCCCGTGTGCTTAGCCCGTGCTCTATGCTGACTTAAAATTTCAGGTGTAGGGGACACACGGTCATAGCACACACCTATGGGAGTAGCTCGTGTGTCACACACGGCTTAGACACACGCCCGTGTGTCTACCTATGTGGACCTTGTTAGGCTATTTTCTAAGCCTTAAGTCACCCTCTACTAGCCAATTACACTTATAGATTACTATAGTGCATATTTGGGCCAAATTATCCATTTGTAAATATGAAATTTTGATTAACCTCATTGCATGTGAACCTCATGTCATTGGTTTCATACATGCTAAGTTAATTCTTATCTTGCATTTAATGATTTATATGTCTGCTTGACATATTAAGATTGGCTCGTTATTATAATTCATTGCCAATTATAACTAAGTCATCGCATATAAATATAAACATGCATAGATTTGTAGGGCATAGCCTACTTCAAAATGAGCCAATTCCCATGGCCATATATATATATATATATATATATATATATATAAAATAAAATAAAACACATATTTTTACATGCCTTCATTAGGCAAATCAAATGACATATATAACAAAATACTCAAAAATCATATACATGCCATTGGACAAAATAAAAATGTCTTTATACCAAAGCTTGTCTAGTTGATAGTGTGTTGACTCTCCAATTGTCTTTCAATCCTTATGAGTCCTTGAGCTCTGAAAAGCAGGGAAAAGAGAGGGGTAAGCATTTACATGCTTAGTAAACCCGTATAACTGGAAAGTAAACTTACCGATTATTTAGCATACAACCATATTAGGCAATGAAACCAACAAGCATAGGATAGTTTCCCTATCACATGCACTCAACCATCGAGTTAGTTACATATCAATGCACTATGTAATTCATCTTAGATAAGCTCATTATTTAACATATCATCTATAAATATTCCTTGTGATAGTCCCGTTGAGTTTCTAGGAAATCTCGACGGATCATCCATTTACCATCAATTTGTACGAATGGTCGTTTCAATATCACTCCCGCGAACCTCACATCTTATGGCGGGATTACCAGTCCAGGCTAAATCTCTTATAATGACAAACACCCTTAATGAGCTCGGATCTAAATTATCAGTCCAGGCTAAATTCAAACCCTAATCGGATTACCCGTCTGGGCTAAATCCATAATGCACACATATTCTTCGGGAGGCTCGATCACTCAAGGAACACCAGTCCAGGCTAGATCCTTTTTATACTTGAGATCTTCGGATTACCAGTCCAGGCTAAATCCTTTTCTGCAACACATGCAGGATCTCAAGTCTCATGTAAATCATGGTTTATCCATCGAATTCCCTTTCCAACCTCAACCGAGACATTATCCAACAATTCATTATTAAAAATACAATTCATGCATTTTCATGCCATCAACAATGCAATTATCATGCATTCACAAAACATACAAATATGCATGTTATAGGCTTACTTCGAGTTATCCGAACTTACCTGGTATTCGTTTTGGAGTTGTGTTTCGGTTATTCCAAAACCTTGCGTTTACCTCGATCGACCTCCGGAATTTGTTCCTCGGGGTCTATAACAAAAAAAATTATATCATTAATTCACTACATTACACTTTTCAAGTTTAATTTCTACCCCCGGTTCAAATGACCGTTTTGCCCCTAACCTTTGACATTTTTACTATTTAGTCCTTAAGCTCGTGTAATAAAACACATGGAATTTCTATCTTACCCAAGCCTGACCGAACATTTTTCTCTCTTATGGCAGCCCACATTTTCCATTATTTTCTCATTTCTACCACATTTTAAAATATTTGCAAAGTGGTCCCTACAAAGGCTTTTCATGAAAATCACTTAGGAAAAGATGTTTATCACACCTTCAACTTTTATACCCCTCCATAATCCACCAAAATACAAGTAACTCATGCATGGGTAAATTTTTAAACATGAACCCTAGCATGAAATATGGGTAGAAATGGAGAGAGTAAGCTACCGGGATTTCAAAAATACAAAGAACATTAAAAACAGGGCTTGGGAGCACTTACTATTGAGCTTGGAAAGCTTGAAAACCCTAGCTATGGAGAGCATGAAATTTTCGGCAGCTATGGAGAAGAAGATGGCTGATTTTGGCTTATTTTTCCCATTTTATTTCATTAGAAAGCCAATTGACCAAAATGCCCTTAAGTCATTTCTTTAAAATTTCATCCATGCAAGTCCATTTTTGTCCAAAAACTTAAAAATTGGGCAAATTGCTCCCCAAGACCTTCTAATTTATAATCTAAATAAATTTCATACAAATTGCTTCTAGAATCCAAGTTTTGCAATTTATTCAATTTAGTCCCTAATTTCCAATTAGACACCTTACTCAAGGAATTTCTTCATGAAACTTTAACACATACATAATCCCATATTCTAGGTCTCATAATAATCATAAAATAAATATTTTGATGTCGGATTTTTGGTCCCAAAACCACTGTCCCGACTAGGCCCTATTTCGGGATGTTACATGTAATACCCTGAAAGTTTTTATAGTAAAATATTATCCGTGATATAGTAAAATAAGGAAATAAAGTGAAAAAAAGTGAAATTTTGAGTTATGTCAATATTGGGAAGTATATTATGATATATTAATTCAAGAAAGGACTAAATTGTAAAAATGAGAAAAGTTTTGTTGCACAAGAGTAAATACTCAAAATTTAAGGGGTTAAAGTGTAAATATGAAAAAATTAAAGGACCAATAGTGTAAATATTTAAGGGTGGAATGATCTAGAAACTAAAGAAAGTGGATGAATTAGGACCAAATTGAATAGATGAAGAACTATGAGGGACTAAATTATAATTTTACAAAATTAAATGATGACTCAAGGATGAAATTTTAAAAGATAATAAAGAGAAAAATGGTCAATTGGGAGAGAGAAAAATCTAGAAAGTAATAATGATGCTAGAGATATTTTGATATTTTATAATTATTTAATTAGATAAATATTATTTTATTAATATTTTAATAAGATATTTTATTATTATTTTATTAGTATATAAAGAAAGAAAGATGAGGAATTCTCATCCATCTTTCCCATGCAAAACCAACGTGAGAAGAAGAAGAAGAAAAGAAGTTTTCATTTCTTTACAATTTGGTCCTTTTACCAAAAATTCACTATTTTCACCCAAAAATCAAAAGAATTTTCATAGCTACCAAGAGAGAAAAATGTTAAGAAGACTATGAGAAGTTAGAATATCAAGTTGGATTCAAGAAATGGAACCTGTTCAAGATTGAAATCAATAGAACAAGGTAAGAACATCATGATTTCAATATATTTTTAAGTTTGATATTATTGAAAAAGCATGGGATTAATGTTAATGTAGAGTTTCATTACATATGATCCTATATTCTTGATATGTTATTGAAGAGAAAACAAGAGAAAGTGATGAGAAATAGTGTAGAGAAAGAAAATAAGGGTGTTATAAACATGGTAAATAATATCTTGCACTAAAACAGTTTTGGACAGCAGCAGTAGTCTAAATTTAAAAAATCACCAAAAATTTTAGAAATCTAATTATAGGATGAATAAAATATGAAATTAAAGCTTATTAAGTTTAGTTTCTTATAGAATAAATTATGTAAGCAATGGAATTGTAAATCATGAGATATAATAAATTTTGTGAGACAAGGTTAGAATGATTTTGGGTTCCCCTGTTCTGACTTTGGAAAATCATAAAAAATTGGATAAAAATAATTATGGGCTTAAATTTATATTTTTAGAATATTTAATGAGTCTATTTTCAAAATAAATAAACGGAAACATCATTCGAATTCTGTACGAGGAGATAATTAATTTTTAGTAAAGAAGGGTCAATACTATCAGATAGCAGAATAGGGGTAACTTTAAAGAATAAACTATACTTATTGGATGAACAAAAAATTATGAAAATTTTATGGTAAGAATATATATGAATCTAGTTTTAGGGAAAATTAGTGGATCTTAATTTGGAGTTCTATGGCTCCAGATATAAATAATTTAGTGACTATGACACAAATGGATAGCTTGAATATTCATAAAAGTAAATAATAAAAATTATAAATAATATTTCTTACAAGTGTGTTATATACATTAAGGATGTGGAATGGAGAGGAGGAGGAGGAAAATATAAATGAATATTCAGCTAGCATGACTAATTTGCATGTTTTAGGCTTAGGGACTAAATTGGATAGAAGTAAAGCTTCAGAGGGCAATTTTGTAAAAATGTCAAAAATGACCAAATTGAAGGGAATGAATTGTTTTATTATTTGAATTAATAAATTGAATGAAATTATCAATTTAAGATCGGGTGAAAATTGAGAAAATGGTAAATTACCCAAATGCCCCTGAATCTTGATATTTCTACAATTTCGTCAGGTAAGTTCGTGTAACTTGAATTATATTCTTAAATGCTTGAAACATATGTTATTGATGTGAATATGATTTGAATGTTCATTGTATGAAAATTTATGAAACATTGATATATTTGATAAAAAAGGGGAAGAAATCCCAGTTGAATAAAAGGAAAATTTGATGGATCTCTAAAAAGGAATTGACGGTACAAAGGATCTAGCCCGGACGGGTGATCTTATCTTGATATAGCCCTCCCAAAGAATATGTGGAAAATGGATTTAGCCCGGACGGGTAATCTGAATTAGGGTCTGAATTTAGCCTGGACTGGTAATTCAGATCCAAGCTCATTAGAGTAATTGTCGTTGTAGGGGATTTAGCCTGGACTAGTACTCCCGACAATACTCTATGAGTTTATATTATAGGGATTTAGCCTGGACTAGTAATCCTGCTGTAAGGATGAGGTTCGCGGGAGTGTGCTTTCTGAAATGAAATGTGTAAGACCATGGTTGAAAGATACCATGGCAACATGATATGAAATGTGTAAGACCATGGTTGAAAGATATCATGGCAACATGATATGAAATGTGTAAGACCATGGTTGAAAGATACCATGGCAACTTGACGAGGAATGAATAAGACCATGGTTGAAAGATACCATGGCAACGTGACATGAAATGAACAAGACCATGGTTGAAAGATACCATGGCAACATGACAGAAAATGAGTAAGACCATAGTTGAAAGACACTATGGCATCATGTCAAAGACAAATAAGACCGTGGATGGGAGACGCTATGAGATCTATTAAACAATTGATATTCAAGTAATATATATCAGATGACGAATGGATATATGACATGGTAGTGTGAAATGTTTACAAGAACTGGTCATATAGAAATATATATATTCAAAATAATTGTATGAAATAATTATGAAGATAGATAAACGAAATAAGTATAAGTACATGGAATATAATTTATATTAAGTTTGATATAAACTATTACTGGAATAAATATACATAAAATATGTGGAAATGATGGAGCATGAAATATTAATATAATGAAATGATTGATATATATTTATGAAGAAACGGTAAGAGAATGATATGTTTCATGACATGTACATATATGATTATCTTTGATATGTTGATACAAGGAAATTATGTAAGTAAAGATAATTATTAAACTCAAGTGTGATATGTCGAGGAAATAAGTATATCAATGTTGAATTTATATGAAATATGTGCAAGTATACTAACAGTGATGTTATTTCACGCTTAGACAAGTGCCAAGCTACTGATTGAATGGTAACATGTTTAAAGAGCATTGAAATGGTAAGTACTTAGATGAAAATATAATTTAAGATTTTGCAAAAAAAAAATTCTACGATCTCGATTTAATTTCGGTTGGTTTCTAATGTATGTTTGGGGCTTCAAGAGCCCAATACAGAGATGTTATGATTATTTTCAAAATATGAATAATAAATGACTCAGAATTATCTGAAAATATTCAGTAAACTCCGGTAATGCCTCGTACCCTATTCCGGCAATGGATACGGGTAGGGGGTGTTACAAGGGTTGTTGTAAGTAAGATAAATATATGTACAAAATATATGTACAAAATAGTTGTATGAAATAATTACGAAGATAGATAAACAAAATAAGTATAAGTACATGGAATATAATTTATGTTAAATTTGATATAAACTATTACCGGAATAAATATACATAAAATATATGGAAATGATGGAGCATGAAATATTGATATAATGAAATGATTGATATATACTTATGAAGAAACGGTAAGAGAATGATATGTTTCATGACATGTACATATATGATTATCTTTGTTATGTTGATACAAGGAAATTATGTAAGTAAAGGCAATTACTAAACTCAAGTGTGACATGTCGAGAAAATAAGTATATCAATGTTGAATTTATATAAAATATGTGCAAGTATACTAACAATGATGTTGTTTGACGCTTAGACAAGTGCCAAGCTATTGATTGAATGGTAACATGTTTAAGGAGCATTGAAATGGTAAGTACTTAGATAAAAATATAATTTAAGATTTTGCGAAAAAAATTCTATGATCCCGATTTAATTCTGGTTGGTTCCTAATGTATGTTTGGGGCTTCGAGGGCCCAATAGAGAGACGTTATGATTATTTTCAAAATATGAATAATAAATGACTCAGAATTATCTGAAAATGTTCAGTAAACTCCGATAATGCCTCGTACCCTATTCTAGCAATGGATACGGGTAGGGGGTGTTACATTACATGTTCAATTCTCACACGGCCAATGACCCTCATGTAACAGCTCGTTTTCAGTGAAATCGAGACAGTGGTTTCGGGACCACAAATCTAAGTCCGTAAGAAAAATTATTTTAATATTATTTCATGATATGCATTATGATAGGAATATCGTATAGAAATTTCATTAAGAAAAATTTACCGATTTCATGTTTAATTGAGAAAAGGACAAAATTGCATAAAATGCAAAAATTGAATTCTAGTAGCTAAAAGGATCAAATAGCTATAGAATTCAAAATTTGAGGTCTTTATATGGAAAATAGACCATTAAGAAGAGTTAGTAGATAAGTTTGATGATTCATCCATGGAAAATTAAATAAAGAAAAGGATGAAATTGGAAAGTAAAATAATAAAAGATGATAAATGATTAAATAATGAAAATATCATCATTTTTATATCATCTTTCCCAAATAAAAACATGGAAATCCTAGTTTAGAAGAGCTTGAAGATAGCAAGTTATTTTGGTTCAATTAGGTGAGTATTCAAGTCCCCTTTTTAGTAATTTTTATGTTTTCGAGATCATAATAGCTTAATTTAGCTATCTCGGGGATTAATTTGCAAAGTAATCAAAGTACTAGGGTTTTGCCATGGATGAGTATGTATGAGTTATGAAATTTATGGTAGAAAATGAAATGTTGTTGATAGATAAACAACTTTTATAAAGTGAATTTTGATGAAATTGTGGTTTAGGGACTAAATTTAAAAGATATAAAATTCATGGAAAAATTCTAAATTTTATGAATTACATGGGCTGCAAATGTTACGTGTAAAAATTAGCTAGGCTTGAATAAGGATTAAATTGCATGAATTTCATTTTCTGAGCCTAGGGATGAAATCGTTATTAAATAAAAGTATAGGGGCAAAATGGTAATTTTGCTTAAGATGTGAATTGAATATGAATTGTATTAAATTGAGTTAAATTTACTTGTATAGACCCGGATAGACCAGATACGGAATTGGATCGAGGAAAAGACAAAGTAACAGATTAGTAGATTTTATATCCACGAACATTGTCGAGGTAAGTTCGTGTAACTAAATTGTGTATACTTATATACTTGAATTGAATATTGTGTATATGATTGTATTTTTGCTATGAATATGAAATTAATATTATATCTGATAATGCTTGACAAACATCAAGTTCCGATTAAATAAATTAAATTTGATGGATACAGGATTTCCCGAATTTGTTATGGTTTTGCATATGTTGCAAACACACCACAGCTCGAAAGAGTGTCTTGTTATTAGCCCTCTCGAGCTTATTGTTATATGGTTCTTACAAGCTTCCCATTAATAGCTCTTCGGAGCATCCCAATTGGTCGTGATCCTGCATATGTTGTGAGCACACCGCAGCTTTTATGAGCATCCCGTTATATGGCTTTTCGTGAGCTTCCCAATTAAAGGCTCTTTGTGAGCTTCTCGATATGGCTCGCTTGAACTTCCAGATATATGGCCATCCAGATAAGCTTCCTATTAATGGCTCTTCGGAGCTATCCGTTATTGGCTCGCATGAGCTTCCTGACTATGGCTCTTATGAGTTTTATGTTATACAGCCCGGATAAGCTTCCCATTACATGGCTCATATGAGCTTTCTGTTATATGGCTCGAGAGAGGGCTTCCTGATTATGTGCTTTAATTAGCACTCTCAAATATGAATTGATAGATTATAGATTCGTACTACCCGTGTATCCATCGATATTTCAAATGATTCAATGAACAAAGTTCTGATAAAGTTAAAATGAATTTTGAATGAGATATTACCTATATACACCTGAAAATACATAGAAATTTTATATTTGATGAGCTCATCCCTGATTCTTGGTATTCACATGAAATACTTGACTAACATATTTAATAAAGTTGTGTGTTTAGGCTATTAGCCAAATTTGCTTGGTTGCATTTTTGTATGTTTACCTTAAATGTAAATGAATGGTAAGTTAATTTTCTGTTATACGAACTTACTAAGCATTAAATGCTTACTCTGTTTTATTTCCTTTGTTTTATAGTACTTTGGAAGCTCGTTGGGTTGGAAACTTGACAGAAATGCTTCACACTATCCGTTAGCTTGTTTTGATATAAAAAGTAAATTAAATCTTAGGTTATAATGCCATGTATAAGCTAAAAGTGGTCAAGAATGACATGTACGTATTTAGTTGAACTTAGCCATTGGAATGACTTGTGATGAATATGTTTTGATGTGTAAATATATAAGGCTATATCATGTTTGGTGTGAAATTGATATGGTTGGTTTGTTAGTAATCTTATAAGTATTGTTTATATACAATTTTAGACAAATAGGTAAGTTTGGATATATGGATTTTATGAAGTGATATAATATGTATAAGACTTGATTATTGGTTGGACTTGAATGTCTTAGATTGGCTTGTGAATATGTTAAAGTGATAATGTAGGTGCAAAGGCAAGTTTGGGTGAGATATATAGCTTGGAAATTGCCTTATTTTGTCCACACGGGCAGAGACACAGGCGTGTGTCTCAGCCGTGTGTGACATACGGCCTAGCACATGAGCATGTGTTTTGGCCGTGTGTCCCCTTGTATCTTTAAAAATTCAAAACAGAATACTCAGAATTGATCACACGGGCATGTGGATTGGTCGTGTGACCCCTACGGCCTAGCACACAAGCGTGTAACTTGGCCGTGTGAACTAAGCTAGAGAGTTACACGGGTATAGACACGGTCGTGTACCCCATTTTGAATGCCTACACGACTTGAGACACGGCCATATCTATTGGCCGTGTGAACCACACGGCCTGACCACACGGGGGTGTGTACCTTGCACCTAGGAAGAATTGTAAAATTTTGCAAAAAATTCTCTAAGTACCTAATTTAGTCTCGACTTATTTATAATGTCCATTATGCGAAAAAATTCTCTAAGTACCTGTTCCAGTGACGAATACGGGTTAGGGGTGTTACATCCCACACAGCCGTGTCACCCCTTGAAGCTTAATTTTGCATGATCCACATGATACACGGCCACAGTCTGTTACATGGCCTAGCTACATGGCCCAGGGCTTCTCACATGGCCGTGTGTCCCCTAAAACTCAAAAATTATGGATTTGACCCAGAATTTTATGTTTTGTTCAGTTTAATCTCTAATTAATTCGCAGACTAATTTTAATGTTTAATTTTGTTCAATTAAGTCTATAACATAATGATTTGGGCTAGAATCCATGATTTATTGATTTAAATTATTAATGTTATGTAAAAGTATGATATGTTAAGTTTAGTCTCTATACATTCTATGAATTGTTTTTAGAGTTTTTACTTGCTCAATTAGGTCCCTGATAATGTGTGAAATCTAAAATTTGTGTCTAATGCCTTAAGTGCTCTTATTATATCGCATGATATGTGAATGTTATGAGTTTTCTGATAAAGTGAAATTGCTAAATTGAGAGTGATAATATTGTTACTTGCCTACGAAGAACATGATAAGTATATTAAGTGTTAGTGATGAATTGAGTATACAATACATGGCTACTACTGGTGTTGATATTCATAATATAAAGCATGACATAGTGCATTGCACGGGGCATGACATTGTATAGAGGAAAAGTGACAGTTTATTAAATCTGCAAACAAGTGGTGGCTTGTCCACAAAACTCAATGGCAGTCTGTTTAATTTATGAATATGTTGTGCACTCACAAAAAAGTGACAGTAACTGCAAATGTTTTTATATAAAATACTAGTAGTTTACCCACATTTTTCTTTACAAAGTGGCGTTTTAACTGCAAATCAGTGGTGAATCACCCACAATCCGAAGTGATATGGCAGATGAGTTTTGGAGAACTCATAAGTGAGGTGTGTAGTGGAGTTGGGTAGAACTTTTATGTTAATTTGAAACTGTATTGCATTTACAAGTACGTTATATAAAATTGTGAATACAGAGATAGTGAAGTGAAGTGTTTTATGTGAAAAATTGTTAATCTGATGTGCTTTATAGTTGTGTTTAATCTCAGAATTACTAATCTATGTTTTTTATTTGTTTATTGTTTTGTTCCGATTTTTCTTGTTATAATAACTCACTTCCTTTTTAATTTCTATCTTTACAAATAACCCACCAGGTTAGGACGCAGACATGGCATGTAACGCCCTGAATAATTTATTTCTGTTTTTGTAAATATCTGACATAAATGTGTATTTGTTTCAGTAGATAAGTGGTATGCGTGTGTGTGTGAGGTCTTGGGTTTAAGTCCTATAATTGCAAACCTTTTTATTTTAGATCCTAGCCTTGCCATTTTTTAATGGGCTTATATTGAATTGTCTGTTAATTCATATCAGAATGAGCCTGCTGGTTCGAGTGGTAAGGAGTTGGTGTGTGGGAGGTCCTGTGTTCAAACCCTTGTATTGACGTGGGTATTAATTTTTGCTCAGTTGACTGAGAGAGTTTGGATGGGATTGAGGGCCTATGAGTGGGTAGTTGTGATTGAGAAGATAGTGGGCGGTTGGGATATGGGGAGTTATCAGAATTTATTTTTATTTTTTGTTTTTCCAAAAATTCAATTTTCTCTCTCCCAAAAGAATCTGACGTTGGTGTTTCCTTTCCTCTGTGTTTTTCTTTCATTTGATAATACTTCTCCTTTACTCTCTATTTCTTGTTAATATAGTTATTCAATTGCGATATTTCGGCTTTTTGGTGTTCTTGTGGTATTTGTAAGTTTTGTAAGTGGTTTTGATTGGATTTCTTTGTCAATTGGCTTATGCGTTCTTATTGGGGGTTTTAATTTTTGGAAGGTTACGTTGGAAAAGGCGGTGTTGCTATGGTTTTCGCTTTAACGGATTGAATTATGCGTGCGGTCATTTTACTTAATGGTAAGTGTGTGCGTGCATTGTTTGATTTAGCATTGTTGTGTTGCAATTTGTTGTTTAAAGGTGTTTGGTATTCTATTTTTAGGTGGTGGTGGTCTCGGGGCTAGTTTCGCATCAAAATCGTAACAGGTGTGTTTCCAAAAATGAGAAAAATAGAGTTCTGGCGAAAGCTAAAACTACTTACTATTGACGCCACACGGGCTTATGGCCGGCCGTGTAGGTGGCCGTGTGCGAGACACGGCTATGTGTTTGACAAGGGCATTGTCATATTGAAGACACGATCGTGTGACGATATGGGTGTGGCCATATGGGCCACACAGGCTAGGCCAAGTTAGGTATGTGGGCCACATGGGCGTGTGATGTGTGGATTTTGGGCCAATCAATGTGGGCTGCACGAGGGAGGCCAATCTGGGCGTGTGGGCCCACACGGTCATGTGAGACCATATTTTTAGAATTTCCCCTAGGGTCATACGGGTCGTTCTGATCAACTGTAGGCCTACTGTAGGGTCAGTAAAGGCTAACCAAACCCTAGGATATGTTATCTGTTAATCTGATTGTAACAGTCCGGTTTAGACCCTAGTCAGAATAGTGGTTTCGGGACCAAAAATTAGAGTCAGAAAAATATTTTAATATTATTTTCTATGCTTATAATATGTGAATTGATATGTGTGAAAGTTTCGTATGAAAATTCAACTATTTGTATGCTTAATTTGTGAAAAAGGACCTAATCACGTAAAATGTAAAAGTGGCCTTCTATTTGTTTAAGTGCCTATTTGTTATGGTTTATTAATTATGATGTCCTTATGAGGTTATTTGACCATGGAATGAATTAAATGACATTAATGGGCATTAGTTGGTGGAATTTTAATGATTAATAACAAGGTTAAATTGGTAAAATGCATATTAATGTTATATTAATTAAAACCAAAGCTAAATTTTAGCTTATTTGTTTCATCCATTGCCGAAAATACAAGAAAAAAAAAGGGAAAAAGAGTTCCAGGGTTTGGCCATTGTTTTGTTTGATTGAGGTATGTGTTTTGATCCTTTTTCGATAATTTCTACGTTTTTGTGATTGTTGCTTAGAGTTCTATCAAGCTCATGTTTGAATTTCTAAATTTGTTAATGATTTTGAGTTGAGCTATTGATGAAACTATGAGTTTTATGAAGTTTGATGTTAGTAAATGTAAGATATGTATTAGGTTAACATATTTTGTATTTGAATTTTTGATGAATTTGAGTAAAATGGGATAAATTGTGAAAATTGTAAATTGAAGGACTAAAATGAGAAATAAAAGAAATATGTGGACTTGTATAAACACTATGATAATTCGGCTAGGCATGTGTGCAAAGAAATTATGTGTGTTTTGTGATTTTGTGAATTAGGGACTAAAGTGTCAAAATATGAAAATGTGAGGGCTAATTTATAAATTGCCCTAAATGTGTGTTTGTGGATTGATAAATGATTTGGTGAATAAATGAGTTTAGTTTGAATTTATATAGCTTAAGAACAAAAGAAAACGGAATTAGATCAGGGGAAATCGAAAGTTATCGAGTAGTCGACTGCATTCGTCCGAATCCATACGAGGTAAGTCTATATACAAATAAATGTATTTGAAATGGTTTATTTATGCTTATATGCTATTGAACAATGAATAATGACTTTATATCTTGAATATGAGATATTCGAGAAAGCATCAACAAAGTTCCGACGTCTGAAAAGCCCCGTATGAACCATAGGAATAGTTAGGATACATACGTCATGACAGAGGATCCGATATGTGTTTTTGTGTAAGACCACGTCTAGGACATTGGCATCGACTTATGATTTACGTGTAAGACCATGTCATGGACATTGGCATCTTATTTGATTTCATGTAAGGCCCTGTCTGGGACAGTGGCATCGATATTTGTTTACATGTAAGACCACGTCTGGGACATTGCCATTGTACGAGCTTTTCGAGCTATCCACGTATCCTTATGATTCCAAATGGTTCAACGGGCATTCCAAGAAACGATTGATTATATGATATGTGTATTCGATCCAGGTACGTTCGAAATGTATACTATGTTTGAGAATAAAAGGTAAGTATATGTACAAGTGATGATATGTGTTATAAGTATGAGAAAATATGTTATATGTGTAAATGAATTGAGAATATGTTAAAGGTATACGAACTATGTGGTTTGAGATAATATTTGGCCATGAAGTATATATAATTTGATGATGCTCTCATGTTTTGAATGTTAAGTTTATTTGTATATGGCTTACTAAGCTTTTGAAAGCTTACTCTGTGTGTTTTTCAACTGTTTATAGATATCGAAGCTACTGGGAGCTCAGGGATCGTCGAGGTTCGTCACCACACTATCAAACTTCATTTTAGTACCTTTTGAAAATATGTATATTGATGTATGGCATGTATAGGCTAGAAGTAATTATATATGTTTTGGTAATGTATTTATCTAGCCATGTGATTTGGCTTGATTATGGTTGTGTATATGGAAAAGTTTTTGGTATGAAATATGTGATGCAGTATGTCAATATTATGTGTTCATGAATGGCCAAGTGAATAGGTCATTATGGTAAGTTCGTGGTAAGTGCTTATGTGAGAAATTGGTAAGTTTTTGGCATGAGAATAAATGTAGTGAATTGAGATTATGAAGTATATGTTTGGTATGATATTAGCTCATGATTTGGCATTTTTTGATTTACATATTGAGTATGAAATAGATTGGTAATTATATGATATGGATGATGAATGTTTGATGATTGATGATTGAAATTGGTTGAAAATACTATGTAATTGAAGTGTATTTGATGCTTAGGACCCAAATTGGGTGGCAATTTGGCCTTGTAAATGGCCTATTTTTGCCCACACAAGTAGAGACACGGGCGTGTGTCTCAGTCGTGTTGCTCGAGAGCCATTTCGAAATGAGCCTGGGCAGACCACACGGTTGCACATACACAGGCATGTGCTAGGCCGTGTGGCCAAGTCAGTTTCGACCACGAGCAAAACACACGGGCGTGTGCTCAACCGTGTACTAAGTTAGTAGCCTCCCTAATTTTCACACGGCCAAGCACACGGGCGTGTTTGGTGGCCGTGTGGACAAGTCAGTATGTATGCCCTGTTTCGACACGGCCTAGACACATGGGCGTGTCTATAGCCGTGTGAGGCACACGGCCTATACACACGGGCGTGTGACCTGTATAATTTTGAAAAATGTTTAAAGTTCGAAATTTTTTTTGTATATGTTCGATTTAGTCTCGACCCTTTTCTAATGCTTGTTTAAGGTCTCGATGACCTATATAAGGGACTCTATTGTGATTATGACTACGATTATGGATGATGTTTATGAATTGTTTGTAAAATGTTTCGATTCGTCTGGTAATGCCTTTAACCCTAATTCGATGACGGATACGGGTTAGGGGTGTTACACTGATAGTATGTTCTGAGTAGGACACTGTTATGCATGTCTGATTATTCTGCTATATATATATATATATATATATATCTGATATTTGTATATGTGCATGTTAAGCATGATAATTCTAAATATGTATAAGTATATATATCTGATTGGGGTGGGATTTGTATATGTGGAGGAAGTGTTCTGTATGACGATCATCGCCTATATTCTGGCAGCTTGGCTGCATATTATCTGATTTGTGTCGTAATGGCACGTTATGGTGTGTAAGGATGTGTGGTTGTTTTTAACCCCACATGGTGTGATAGGATGGTCGGAGTTGGTGTGTAGAGGATGGGGGTAGGATTCTGTATGCTTGTTCTGCATATCTATTTTTGTTATCTGTATCTGAAAAGGACTTAAGTCTGAATCTGTATTTGACTATATATGATCTTACTGTATGTATTGCATGTCTATTTCTGTTGGGTTACACACTGAGTTTACAAAAACTCAAATTCGTTTGTCTATTATGTTCAGGTAATCCACAGACTTAGACGGGTCGGTGCAACAGAGGCTCAGCAGTGACCACTTGATTGAGAACTGTTTTACTTAGTAATTTACGATTTTTATTTATATTTCTAGTTTTGTTCGAGAGTTTGTAATTTTTGGGACTATTCGGACTATTAGTTTTTATTTTGGTTTTTGGATGCGTTTTTAACTCTTTCATTGCGATGTTTGACTGAAATCACGGTTAAACGAAAATTAAGGCTTTTTAAAAACAAGAACTAAATTTCTAAAATATAACGGTTTTAAGACTTCCGCTGTAAATTATGTTTTGGCAAACGAACTGATTAAATGACGTTTTTAGTAAAAATCATAAAGGAATATGAATTATAAAACTTGAATGATTTATCAAAATAACTCAGTTTTCAAAATCCCTCTCTGTGGCATCACTGGATTCGGCCATAACGTCTAGGTCGGGTTTAGGGTGTTACATGGTATACGGAAGGCTCGAAATTATTTTATTTATATGAAAGTATTATTAAGCTTATTATTATTTTTTATTTCGAAACTATGCTGTTTATTTATTTTGTGGCATGAGACTCATATTTAGGTTTTGGTTTTTAATTAGATTGCATGATTTTTAAATTGTTTTTTTAATAAGGAAATAATGATTATAATCAAATATGCATTAAATACAAGTTTTATTAAAACTAAGCTAAAAATCACTTTTCCACTGCTACATTATAAGTAAATTTTGGAAGAATAAATAAATTAATCAAGTTTTCAAAAATAATCACCGTTACTTAGAAAAGTTAAACTAAAATATATATTTTTTTATAACTCATGTGTTTTTTTCTAAAAATAAGCTAAGTTTTGTTCTAAAATAAATAAGTTGATTGTTTTTAAACTTTGATCACAACTAAAACCATTTCGATGGTCAATGTAGTCTTCTGAGTTTGAGTCTAACGTCTAAGCCGGGTTGGAGAGGTTACAAAAGAAATAAGTTAATGTTATGTTATGTTATTAACTAATTAATTATCTTATTTTAATCAAATTTTTCTTTAATTAAATATCTTATATAAATGTGATATCAATAAAATTTTATTACTCATTATTTTCCAATCTTTGATGTACCAAAATTCTAAACATTAATCCAAATGAATCAAAACGAATAAAACTATATTAAAATGGCGAATTGAATTATTCCAGTTATTTGTATTTTTTAACAAAAAAAATGTTAGGATTTTCACTTAACATACACATTTTAAAATTCTTTACATATACCTTAATCTCTAAAAAGAGTAAAGCGATAACAAAACTATTAACAAATACTAAACCTTACACACGCTATTATTTAATGGGTAAATTAGAAAAAGAAATGCTGGTTTCAAAAATATTTAGTAAAATAAATCGTTTTTTTCCAAATTTAGAGACATAGGTCTATTTTTAAAAGAGAAGGAAGCGTTTTCAGCTGACATGTCAGAAAACACTTTTTACAAAATATGTTTTCTTTTGATGCATTAGTTTTTTTGATTAGATAATTAAATGTTAGTGGTTTTGTCATTAAGTCTCGGGTTTGATTCCTCTCCTATTCATATTTATATTTTTTTTATTTCATGTTGTTTTAAACTTTTTTAAATTTTAATTAATAAATATATTATTTTTAAGTTTTTTTAATTCATCTTTTTAATTAATAACTCTTTTATTTATATATAAAGTAAAAATTAATCTTGATATTATAATATTAGAATTTACCATACCCACAATGTAAATGAAAAACAATGATATTTAAAATATTTTATATATAAAAATAATAATTATGTTTGAAATAATTATTTAATTTTATAATATTAGGAATCACCATACCCACAATGTATATAAAAAATTAAATATAAAAAAATCAAAAAATTAGTTAAAAATAAAATATATTTAACATAATGATAAATATTAAAAATATATAATTCCATTATATAGTTATATATTTATTAACATAATGCTATCTATAAAATATATTTTATTATATAATTACATATTTATTATTTTATTTATATAAATAAAAGAATTATTAATTAAAAAGATGGATTAAAAAATAATATATTTATTAATTAAAAATTAAAAAAATAAAACAACATAAAATAAAAAATATAAATTCGAGTAGGAGAAGAATCAAACTCGGGACTCAAAAATAAAACCACTAACATTTAACCATCTAACAAAAAGAGCTAGTATGTAAAAAGAAAATGCATTTTTCGACATGTCAGCTGAAAACGCTTTCTGTAAGAAGCGTTTTCTGTTTTTCTCTTCAAAATCAGTCTATTACACTAGATGTGAGAGAAAAAAGACCTACTTTGCAAAAAAAAAAACACTTTTTCCCTAATTTTCCCATTATCTAATTAAAGTATTAGAACAAAATAGTAAAAAAATCATTGGTTGTCTAGTGGGTGCATCAAATCTTCATCCATTATTTGCCCAAATTTAAGATTGACATCTATGTCTATGAAGTCAAGGCCTTTGTCAGGCTCGACAAGTACAAGAGCCAAAAGATCTTTAACACCAACGCCTCTATCTTGACCTCTACCTTTACATTGAGCTTAACCTCTACCTTTGACCACAAATCTTGTTGCTTAAGTTTAACTATTGGAAAACTATTTAGAAAATAGATGATAGTTGGCATGGCGGAATTTTTTTTTCTAAATTGAACATTTATCGTGATACTAAAAGTAATGAATCTAGTTAAATAAGTACATGTGTATTGAGGTTTAAGGAGTTTGTCCTTGTTACAATACCTCTTTAAAAAGGTTCCCAAACTTTTCAATTAATCTAAACCAAAGTCTAATGTCTTTAAATTTTTAACCAATTGATCT
Organism: Gossypium longicalyx; assembly: GCA_025698465.1. Classification (NCBI taxonomy): domain Eukaryota; kingdom Viridiplantae; phylum Streptophyta; class Magnoliopsida; order Malvales; family Malvaceae; genus Gossypium; species Gossypium longicalyx. The sequence continues at coordinate 93,330,656 of CM046997.1, forward strand.
TTTTCAAATGCTTAGAGAGTGAGTTTTACATTAAAAGACTTAAGACAAAAATCGAGACTCTTTTAAGAGAGCCTTGCACAAACCTTTTGATATTTTCGAAATTGAAATTTTAACTTTTAAATTTAAATTATAATTGATAGCTGAACGCAATTATAATTATTGTTAATCTAAAATCTCAACTTATGAAAAATAGAATTTATTTGAGTATTAACTTTCACTAAATTTCTATAAAGATTCCCTTAGTTTTTGATAATCTTTAATTTTTGGCAAAGCATAGGGAATTTATAAAGGAAAATATATAAGTTTAATTCTCATTCAAAGTTTTTAATTAATTAAAACAGAAATTTAAATTTGGATATGACTTCCCAAAAGAACATAGTCGACGACATACATGGGAAAAACACTCCCATTACCACGACATCCTAATCCATTTGGGTTAGTTGGGTCGGCCTAAACCCGATCTAATTTTTTGACTTCTCTGAATTTAAATAATATTTGATTAACTAAATTATTAAATATTCTTTAAAATTAATTATTAAAATTTAATTTTAATTAAATAAATAAAATTTAATTTTAATTTCGATAAAATCATGACAATTTTATTATATTATAATTTATGTGAAAACTTATTTAATTATTCGAATAGAACTAAATTATGATGATTACATAATTTAATTTTGAATTTGGAGTCAATTATTTAATTTATTCATTCAATTAAATAATAATATAAAGAAATTAATTAGTCTTAAGTCATTTCCTGTCTTCTCAAGAAAATGCATTTACAATGAATAATAACTTATGTAATTTATTTCTCATTCGTCGTTGTTGTCCATTCATTCAAAGTTGTTATTATCAATCTATTCAGTGTTATAGTCAGGTGGCAGAGGGATTGAGTGGACCCATACAATTTGAGCAAAAATAATTTGTATTAAGTTCCAACTCTTCATTTATTAATTACAAAGTTATTTAGTCATGAAGTTAATCTACTAAAAGTATCATGACTAAACTCCTCAATTATATACCACTATGAAAGCTGCTTAAATTAAACTTTGGTCCAATGACTTTGTCATATGTGTGTTACCTTCATAAGATACTCATAATACCTTTAGGTTAAATTTGTTCATCTAATCCAATCTATTTTTATCTTATGGTCACAATTGTATCTTCCGCAATGAAAATGATCATTACATATATTCATAATGATTAAATCATTTTTTCCGGACATATGATCCATGTCCATACAATGCCAATTAGAGGATACCATTTACCTTTTCTTTCTTTTTTTTTTTCCTTTTATCAAGCTATAGTTCCATTATTGTGAGTAAAACTATGTTATCTGCATAAGTCATGTAGCTAACATATAAGGTTTCAGTACAATACCTTAAGAAAACAAGTTTTCAATATTTCAAAGTACGTGAGTCATACACACACGATCATTCACTTAATCGAGATTTATGTAAGTCACACTATGAATGTCTCAATTGAACAAATAAACAGGTCTAGGATAAATTCAATTTGGATTTTGTTCAATGTATTGTTAGCCCAAACAATTACATCTATGTCTTTATTTTTTAGAGTCAATCTAACTCTGATAACCAAAACCAACTATCTCCCCACTTAAACTTATAGACGATATAGTAGTTTTAACGTGAGACATTTTCTCAATATGACCTTGTGAATTACAGAAAATTTAGATTACCTACTAATATAAATTGACTTTCTGCATTACAATCTAACCATGTAATACAACTTAATATTGGTTAAATCTTAGGTAATCAATAAGTCCATATTTGCTTATATAATTTGTTTTACATGAAAAAATCATTGAAGAAAAATTATACAAAGAAAATTAAATGGTCATGTAGAAATATATATATATATATATATTTATTCAATTCAAAAATTACAAGTAGATAATAATAAAATTAACAACACTCAAAGCACAAATCCTAACATCAATAGCTTTGCTTACGCATTGGTCTCTACCACGAGGTAATAGGTTTCTCCCTCCTTTAGCTTGGCCTACTTCGACAGGTTCGTCTCATACTTTTATATTTTTCCTCCTATATTGCAAAATTGGATATTAAATTTGATGTACAGGAGCATGTCCCAATGGGTACGTATGCAGTTTACCATTCGCCTTAAACCATTCCACATAAATCATGGATGTTTCATAGTTACCATCTTTAATCAGTGCAAATTATGGTTTATACTGAAGATGATTAATGTGTGATGTGCTCAACATGTTTAATAGCTTAATTATTATTAATAGAGACCACTAAACATGAATATTCAGTTACCATATACTTTTGTTATTGACCCATAATCTCAGGAATATTTTATGTATATCTTTTCCTTATTTATGTATATTATTTTCTTTGATTTACGAGCTAATTGGAGTCCTACTTGTATATAATCATCTCATTGTTCTGTAATGAAAAATAAGAAATACAACAGCCATTTCTTCATATTTTAGCATGGTATCAGAATGTGGTTAGAATTTTAGCTCTTTCTTTTAACCATGACAGAAGACTCTTCTTTAAAAACCCCTCAAACAAACCTTGAAATATTTTCACCCTATATCCTTCATGCTTTTGACAACCTAGGGACATCTTTAGTAACTTGTCTCCTAAAAGAAGAAAATTACCCCACATGGCATCGTGCCGTGATAAATGCTTTGCAAGCTAAAAGTAAATATGGCATTGTTGATGGATACATTACACGTCCATCATTTGGAGCACAAGAGGAATCTACATTGATTAAATGTAATAAAATGGTGCTTTTTTGGATATTTAATTCTCTTCTTCCTATACTACATGATAGCGTAACATTTTTTGTAACAACACAATAATTATGGGTAGATTTAGAAGAGAGGTTTTCTCAAGGTAATGCTCTTTGTATTCATCATTTGAAAACTGAAATGATGAATACCTTACAGCAAGGGATGATTTTCTCTGCCTACATTGTAGGGGCTGATGTTGCTAGTTTTTGCTTATCTATTTTAAGGGGTGAAACTGAATTTGGAGAGATAAATAAAACTCATATTGTTTTAACTCCTAAAGTTGAGAAACCAAGGAATTTCTCTCAATTTCAACCCATAAGTTTATGTAATGTTATCTATAAGATCATAGCAAAAGTCTTAGTGAATCAATTAAGTAAGATTTTGGGATGTTGCATTAATGAAGCTCAAGGAGCGTTTATCCCAGGAAAACTTATTTTGGATAACATTCTTATTGCGTATGAGGTTTTACACTCTCTTAAAATAAAGAACAAAGGGAAGAAAGGTAATTTCGCACTTAAACTCGATATGAGTAAAGCGTACGATCGTGTTGAATGGGATTTTCTTGCTGGTATGATGCTTCGGCTAGGTTTCCATACTGATTGGGTTGTGATTATCATGAGGTGTGTTTGATCTGTCAGCTATTCTGTATGTCTAAATGGGGGAACGAGCTAGTATTTTGCGCCATTTCAAGGATTAAGGCAGGGTGATCCCTTAAGCCCTTGTCTCTTTCTTATCTGTGCTGAGGGGTTTTCTGTTCTGCTTAATGAGGCCAAACAAAAAGGGTTGATGAAAGAGGCTCCTATTGGTAGGGAAAGATTTTCAATTAATCATTTGTTCTTTGCAGACGACTGCATTCTTTTTGGAGATGCTTCCAGTGAAGGAGCTATCATGGTTCGTAACATTATTCGAGAGTACGAGACGATTTCGGGACAAAGAGTAAATTTTGAAAAATCCCTTATTTATTTTGGGGCCAATGTGGATTCCAATATCAAGGAAACAATTGTTAATCTTTTAGGGGTTCGAAAGGCATCAAATCCTGAAAAGTATTTAGGTCTACCAATGATGGTTGGTAGGAAAAGAAAATGGGCTTTCGCTAATTTTATAGACAGATTCAGGAAAAGAATCGATGGTTGGAGTCTGAGATATCTTTCTATGGGTGGCAATGAGGTTTTTATAAATGCAGTTCTTCAAGCAATCTTAGAGTTTGTCATGCAATGTTTCACTTTGCCAAAAGAGCTTTGTCGTAAATTAGAAGGTGTTTTGAACAAATTCTGGTGGTCAAATTCTAAAACTGCTAAAGGTATTCATTGGAGTACGTGGAAAGCACTTTGTCAACCGAAATGTACTGGTGGGATAGGCTTTCAAAATTTGGGTTTATTTAATAAAGCGCTACTGGCAAAACAGGTGTGGCACATGTTATCCCAGCCCAATTGCCTTTTAACGAAAGTGTTTAAAGCCCGTTATTTTTCGTTTTCAGATATTCTTTCAGCTAAAGTGGGTTCTTACCCTTTGTTTACCTGGAGGAGTATATGCGGGGCTAGGGATTTGATTGCTGAGGGGATTATTTGGCGACTTGGTAACGGAGCTCATGTAAATATTTAGAATGATTCGTGGCTCCCTGGCAAGGAAAACAACAGATTAGTTTTTTGGAATTTTGTCCTTGATTTGGTAACTGTGAATCATTTACTTGAGCGAGACACCAATACCTGGAACAAGGAGCTTATTGGCAGTTTTGTTGATGAAGATCAATTGAAGCGTATTTTGGCTATCCCGATTCACAATCATGAGTTGGAGGATATGCTGGTCTGGAAGCATGAGGCTACTGGGGAGTTCTCTGTGCGGAGTAGTTACCAGGTTCTAATTACAGAGTTTAATCAAAATAATAATTACAACCTTCCTAATGTAGAAATTTACATGGATTTTTACAAGGTGTTATGGAACCTACAAATTCCTCCTAAAGTAAAAATTCATGTGTGGCGGTTGTCAAGAAATTTGTTGCCGCATTTTTGTAATCTTGCCCAGCGAAATTTAGTTGTTGATGTTGTCTGTCCTCTTTGCAAGAAGGAACTAGAGGATATGGGTCATTTGCTATGGTCGTGTAGTGTGCTACGACAGTTGTAGAGTGGTCTACATATCAAGGAGGTCCCGGTTGGATGTCCCTCAAATTTCAAAGCCATTTTGTTAATACATTTCTTGCAGGTGACAACAATATTAGACAAATTCTATCTATTTCTTTATAGGTGCTTTGGTATTGCAGAAACAAGTGGGTGCATGAAGGTATCAAGTTTTCTTTACAAGAAACCTTAAGTTTCATCCGTGGATATTATCAAGAAATATATTTCAGTTATGAGAGACTACAGAGTTTTCCTAGGACTATGATAGAGAAGTCATGGAAACCTCTTGATATTAGGTTTATCAAAATAAATTTTGATGCGTCTTTTCAAAATGACTCAAAAACTTCGATTATTGCAATTTTAGCTAGAGACTACAAGGGAAAAAATGTAGGGGCAAGTACTTACGCTGTTGAAAATGTGGTTGACGCTTTTGTGGTTGAAGCGAGAGCCTGTGAAAGGGCTATCTCCTTTGCAGTTGAGATGGGCTTTCGTCGAGTCATTCTAGAGGGGGATTCTTTGATTGTAATCAAGAAGCTTACAACTATTGGGGAAGACAAATCCATTCTCAGATTGATTATTCACAATATTTAATCTATTGAGAAGTATCTGGAACGTGTTTCTTACCTTTTTATTCTTTGAGAGCTTAATAAGACGGTTTACACTCTTGCGTTAGAAGGAAGGAGACGGAAAGGTTCAAGTTACTGGGTTGAAGGGGTTCCTGTTTCGGTGCAAAAGATGGCTGTCTTGGATCAGAAGAGTTGGCTTCAGAATAAGTGATATGCTACTGTTGGCTTTGGTTATGGAGAAGGTTCTTGCAAATCTCCATTTTTATTCTCAGAGCACGCAAGTTTCTTCCTTTTTCTTTCCCAGATTAGATTTATGCAATGATGGAAGAATTTCTAGATGGTATTTTCTCTGTGCTGCGAAGGTTTGGTTTTGGCATATAGCTCTTTATTTGCTCTTTTATGGTTTCTTTATTTTCTCTTTTATAGTTTCTTGTTTCTATGTGCATCTCTTAAGGTGGTTTTTGACTGTTTAGTTTTAGTCTCTTTTTCTTTTTTGATTTAATTGGTTACTGAAGACAGATGTTGAGCCTTGTGCCTTTTCTTTTCCTTCATTAATATATATCAGCGTTATTATTTCAAAAAAAAAAAAAGGAATTTGGGATGAGCTTAATACTTATTCACAAATTCCTCCTTGTACATATGGTTCAGCAAAGGCATTAGCTATGGAGAAAGAGAAAGAAAAAGTGCATTAGTTTTTTATGGGACTGAATGAAAAATACAAAACGGTCCATTTATAGATCTTGAACATGGATCCATTGCCTTCATTGTCTCGTGTTTATACACAGGTGGCTCAGAAAGAACGTCAACAATTAATAGTGGATTCCAGACTACCATCCATTGAAGTAACAACTTTCTTTAACAACAACTCAAAGGCTAATACCAATTGAAAATCGATAAGTAACTGAGATCTCTCCAAACTATTTTGTGAACATTGGAAAAAGTCAAGACTCACTCAAGAGACTTATTTTTAGCTCCATGGCTATCCTAAATGGTGGGAGAAAGGTAAAAAGTCATCTAAACCAAAGACAACCAACAATGCACAACATTTGGAGAAAAATGAAAGCAACACTAGTACTATCCCAATTGCTGGATTAGCAATCCATGCTTAACCTTGAAAAGAGTCAACCCTCTACAACCAATTTTGCAATTAAGGCAAAATTTTTTGTCTAATGATAACACTGAATAAGTATTGGATTTAGGTACCTCTGATCATATAACCTTCCATGAAAATTGTCTCTCTTCACAAACAGCCATTCCTCATTTCCTGCTAATAAAAATACCATATGGGACGTGTGTACCAGCAAAGTTAGAGGGAGTTGTCTCTTTTAATTCTCACATTATTTTGAAAGATGGTCTCTATATACCTTCATTTTTTGTAACCTCCTTTCCATTAGCAAATTAACCAATGACTTAATTGCATTGATTATTTCTTTCCTTCCTTTTTTTTGTTTTACAGGACTTACCCACGAAGAAGTTGATTGGAATGTTTGAAATGTGAGATGGACTTTATCATTTTTGGGCAATCAAAAATTATATAGCAACAACTGCCACTATCAAAACTTTTTCAGTTACCATGTGGCATCAACGTCTTGGGCATTTGTCTTTTGATAGGATGTCTCTTCTTAAATATTTAGGTCTATTTTCTTTTAAGTTTTTCAGTAAATGTTGCGACTCTTATCATCAAGTGAAGCAAGCTCGATCTTCTTTTCCTATTAGTTTAATTAAGACACATGAATTTTTTTATTTAATTCATTGTGATGATTGGGGACCATATCCAACTGCATCTTTATCAAGGGCTCATTATTTTTTAAGTATTGTTGAAGGCTATAGCAGAACTACTTGGGTTTACTTATTATAATCTAAATCAAAAGTTTATACCGAGTTAGTTTCTTTTATGGCAATAGTAATTAAACAATTTGGTAAAACAATAAAATGCATTCATAGTGACAATGGGATTGAATTTACCAATCATAATCTTCAATTATATTGTCAACAACATGGGATTTTAACTCAATTTTCTTGTGTTTTCACACCCCAACAAAATGGTGTTGTCGAACGCAAGCATCAACATATACTTGAAGTTGTTAGAGATTTACGTTTTCAAGTAAATCTACCCATTACATTTTGGGGTGAATGTATTTTAACTGTTGTTTACTTAATTAATTACATCCCTACTCCTCTTTTACCTGGATACAACCCCTACGAACTTTTGTTCTGTCGTAAACAAAATTATTCTCACTTACGTATGTTTCAGTATCTTTGTTATGCTTCGATTTTACCTCGCTCAAAGGATAAATTTTGTGAAAGAGCTACAACATGTCTTTTCTTGGATACCCACATGGTCAAAAAGGGTACAAGATGTATGAATTACACACACAAAATTTTCATCTCTAGAGATAGAGTTTTCTATGAAAAAAATTCCTTTTTGTGGTGCTCTATCTTTAACTTAACCTACAAATATACCCATCCCTTTATCTCTTATTGAAGATGATTTGAATCTTTGCCAAATATTATTGTTCACCCTGTATCTTCACCTCCTCCAAGCACTGACCATAATTCTAATGCACCTCCTGATAATGCTCAACCTCTTCGACTTGCATCCATATGTCCTTTACGTCAAACAAAATTGCTACATCACCTTCATGATTTTCACATTGAATTGTTAGGACAACATGCATCGCATTTCACTTCTTCTAATCACGCATCCTTAGGTATGTCTTACCCTTTGTCTCAATTTCTTTCATATTCTAAACTTGCTTCTAAACATGCCAGATTTTAGCGTCCATCACTAATAACAATAAGTCAAAGTCTTATTCTCAGGCCATTAAAGATTTTCGTTGGCAAGAGGCAATGAAAAAGGAATTGGTGGCACTTGATCAAAATCAAACATTGATTCTAGAACCACTACCATCTGAGAAGAAACCTTTTGGTTGTAAATGGGTTTACAAAATCAAATATCATTCAGATCGAACCATTAAGCGATACAAAGCTCGATTAGTAGCCAAAGGTTACATAGAAATTGAAGGGCTGGACTACATTAAGACATTCGCTCTAGCCGCAAAACTCACCACAGTCCGAACTTTGTTGGTTGTATCTACTTCCAAAGCATTGGAACTATACCAACTTGATGTCCATAATGCCTTCTTACATGGTGATCTCTATGAGAGAGTATACATGATGCCATCACCCAGTTATTTACCACCCAATGACAATCGAGTTTGTCATCTTCGTAAATCTTTGTATGGTTTGAAATAGGCATCTCGCCAATGGTTTATGAAATTCTCTCATGCCATTCTTAAATTTGGTTTTACTCAATCTAAAGCAGATACTTCCCTCTTCACATACCACAAAGGTGATTCATTCACTACTTTACTTGTGTATGTGGATGATGTTATTATTGCTAGCAACAATAGTGTGCATACTCAAGAGGTATCTAGACACTTGGTTTCATGTCAAATATTTCGGTCCCTTGAAGTACTTTCTAGGCTCAGAGGTGGCTTATTCTCTTGATGGCATTGTCTTATCGCAAAGAAAATATGCATTAGACATTTTAAAAGAAGCAAGCTTACTTGGTACTAAACATTCATCTATTCCTATGGAGCAAAATCACTGACTAGCATTAGACGATGGTATTTTCATCCTGAGATTTTCTATTCAATTCATATCCTCCATCAGTTCATGCACCAGCCTCGACATGGCCATGGTTAGCAGCTCTTCGAGTTCTAAAATATCTTAAAGTTGCTCCTAGGCAAGGTATTTTCCTATCCTCTAATTGTGACCTTCAACTGCATGCTTACTGTGATTCAGATTGGGGTGGATGTTCACTTACTTGACGTTCCCTCACTGATTATTTCATTCTCCTTAGTTCCTCTCCTATTTCATGAAAAACCAAAAAGCAGACCGTAGTTTCTCGCTCATCCACTAAAGCTGAATATCGCTTCATGGCAACTACTACTTGTGAAATAATTTGGCTCCATGCCCTCCTTCATGATTTAACAAATTCAATCTCCTCTGGCTCATTTATATTATGATAGTTGTGCTGCTCTTCATATCTTTGTCAATCCTTTCCATCACGAGCGCACAAAACACATTGAAGTAGACTATCATTTTATTCAAAACTGTATCAAAATCAACTCCATCACTACTTCACATGTTTCCTCTAATCACCAGCTTGTTGACATTTTCACGAAGGCTCTTGGTTCTTCTCAGTTCTCTTCTTTGGTTGGCAAGTTAGGCATTCGTAACCTCCATGCTTCAACTTGAGGGGGTATATTAACAAAGGTCAGTAAATGTGAATATTCAGTTACCATATACTTCTGCTATTGACCCATAATCTCAGGAATATTTTATGTATATATTTTCCTTATTTATGTATATTATTTTTCTTTATTTATGAGCTAATTGGAGCTCCTACTTGTATATAATCATCTCATTATTCTATAATGAAAAATAAGAAATAGAACAACCTTTTATTCATATTTTAACAATATGCTTTGATCCCAAACACAAGTCCATACTATGATAACCATTACAGCATATTTGGTTGGCTGTAATGCTAAGTCATTACAGCTGAATTCAGTGAGGCCATCCTATTCCATTGTTTGGTTGGCTGTAATGGACTATTACACCCCTATTCCATACAGCAATCGCCGTTTACAATTCAGCACTCCCCCCACATAATACCAATTCAGCGTGAAAATTTTTCAACTTTACCCTTCTCATTTCTTTCTCACATCTGAGCATTTTTCTTCTTTTTCACGTCTGAAGCATCCTCACCAACCCTATCCAAGCCTGAACCCAGATTTCTCAGTTTTCTCGAGAAAATCTGACTTCCGTGTGAGAGAAAAGGGGTAACGATCCAACACCCAGATCCATCTACACAGCTACTTCTCCTCGAACCAATTCAAACTGTAATGTCTCGTATGCACCATTGACGAGAAGGGTATCCCTTTGGCTCTCTAGTCGATTTTGTGCCTGATTCAATGGGCTGTAAGTAGTTTACTTTTGAAGTTCTGTTAGATGTTTATGCCTTCTTTCCACCGTAAATCTTTTATCAGAGCATTTGTTAAACTTTCTTAGTTTCTTATATTATTTTTATTTTGAAGTGAAAGAGCCTTAATAACTATGTGTTATCCTTTATGAAAGTAGCAGACTTTCTTTGCCTATAAGTAGGACCGCTGTGTAAATGGAAGTTGGTTTTTGTGTATAATTTTTTAGATTATTTGATATATCTTTGTCTTTCAATCTGCAGATCCAATATTTTCATTTTCTCCATTGGCTATCCATACGCGGAATTTATTAGCAGACCCTAGATGCACCCTTATTGTGCAGGTTAATTGTTTTGATCCTTTTTCTCTGATGAAATATATGGGTTGGTTATTGTCCACTTATAAAAGTTGGATTTACAGATACCTGGATGGAGTGGTTTATCAAATGCAAGGGTAACGATATTTGGCAGATTCGATTTCCTCACCATTGAAAGAATGCATACTTTTGGATATTTTCCCCTTTCTTCTCTTTGATCACATGTTTAAAGGGTATTGTTTATCTCTAGGTTCACTAAACGTCTTACATTATATGCATTGTGCATGTCTGTAGAATTTGTGCCTAAAATACGCCTCACATTGGGTTGGTTATTTTGCTAAGAATGGGCTCATAAACAGTACATAGCGAAACATCAACAAGGGTCATCACAACAGTGAGGGAATTTCTACTACTTCAGGATGCAGAACATAAGGTCTGCTTTGGTCTATAGGATTTCTTATCTCTGGTGCCAGCTAATGTTTCCTAGAAAGCCTATAGACTAATTCTTTGTGCATTGCATCTTATTTCTGTCCTTTTTTTCTTGTTGGTTCTTTCAATTGGAAACTGCTAATATCTATTAAACAGTCATGCACTAATAATATTTAGTAGAGTTTAATTTGTTTGGGTGCTGAGGGATGGGTTCTTAGTTTGGTTGCCAGTGTCTTCAAGCTAGCAGTCGCTCTAACTTGTGCTGTCCTAGTTCATTTGTTAATGAGATACGAGGATTTTCATATATGACTGCATTTTTTGCTCTTAATGGTCTTTTATTTATAGTTTATAGAAAACAATTTGTTTTCACTGAATTTAGGAATCAGTGTTCTTGTTGCCTAGCTTGTATGTTTAGTTTGTTTGGTGGAACTGAAATTGGTTCAACATGGAGAAAGAAATATTTCTGGTGTGTACTTTAATTTTAAGTTTCATCGTCTTACTAGTTACCTTAAGACACTTTGTTTTTATGTAACATATGAGACCATATAAAATAACCCTGCTTTTGGATTCAGAAGTCTGATTAGTAGTTCGGTTATTACAAGATTTGTTTCATGTACCATTTTAGCCCTTAAATAACCCTGCTTGGCACTAATGAAAAATGCCCATGAATTGCCTACACACTTGTTTATTAGGATCTGAATTAGTACAATTAAGAAATTCTTGAAATTTAATTATAGATATGATAAATTACCTTATATTATGTTTGAAATGAAGACCTTAATTTTTATTAAATAAAACCCAGAATTTGTATTCAAGTACTTGCTAAGATTTTCAACTTCAAATACCCAATATTTTAAAATTTACAGTTGAGCATTAATTAAATTCAATGTTGGACTTGGATCATGCATGCTTATTCATTTATTTGATTGGTATTTTGTTGCTGAAAAATAGTGAATAGAATCAACTGATGCTTGAGACCACCACCATCACCACTACGCTATTTACATCCTTTAAATCTAATTTATACTTTCTGTTTTTGTTTTTTTGACTTATCCATGAATGAGCATTGCTATTTCCTTTACAATATGCTACTGGGAAAAGGCAAATTATAATAAAGTTATGTTTTTGGTGTGATACATATCTTTTGCCGGCTATTCTACTTGTGATTAACTTCTAATCTTTCACTTCTTGTAAATCATCTTACCATAAGAGAAGAACATTCAGAGACTTCAGGAACTTGTGCGGAGCCTTTAGCAGCAACTTTTGCAGTGCAAGGGCTATTGGTGTATACAGTTTTGGCTCAGTGGTATGTTAGTGCATGATAGTAATGCTTGTGACTTTGTTAGCTAAAATTTAATACATTCACATGGAGTTTAAACGCTATTTCTTCGCCATATTCAGATATGGAGGCTTTGAAACACTGGTTATATTGGTAGACTAATCAACTCGTGGATGAATAGCTATATCTCAGTTCATGATAGCAACTTATCTCAAACAAATCATCTTACATATCAACCCTCTTTTTTTTCTTTTTTTTTTTAAAGAAAGAAAAATTATATTCAGAACATAGGAAAATCATAAGCCACATTTTCATTCAATCAACCTACATTAATGATAATTAATTGCAAGTTTTGAATGTTTGAAGCCAAATAATTTATTTTGGTGAAATAATTGAAATAATTATTTATTCACCAAATTATTTATTCATCAAATAATTAAAATACAAACAACACAAAAAAAAGGATAAAAACATAAAACAAGCTCATTGTAGGATAAAGTAGTGAATTTATTTTGTTATTTTTTTTAAAGATTCTTAATATGTATTATTCATTTTTCTTAATATGTATATATATTTTTAAAGCTTTTAAATAGACCCTTATATTTGGATATTTGGATGGTATAATGACATGATAGAATGTCATTACAATGTTATAACTTTTTGATGTTGTAAAATTTTATAACATATGGATTATGACATATAAACTAATGAAATTATGTAACTTTTTGTTAATATATGAATATTATGTTTGGATGTGAAATATAATTCTCAAGTTATTTATTACTTCTAATATTTTGTTTTTTTTATTGTAGAATAATTAAATTATTTGTTTTACTAATGATATTTTAGCACATGTATTGCAGCTTAAAAATAATAAAGTAGATTATATATTATTTTTATAGTATTATATATTATGATTTTTTAATTCATATAATAATTATATTAAGAATTTTATTAAATTATATATTATTTTATTAAATTATATTTAATAATAATGTTTAAAATATTTATTATTTTTATTAAATTATTTTTAATAATAATCTTATTAAAATTTAATAACAAAAATAATAATCATCTACCTAAAAAAAAATCTGCTAAGAGTATTCTAGTCATTTTAGTTTTTTTCTTTGTGCTATTACAACATCATTTCATTCAACCAAACACAATAATACTATTACAGTTCTATTTCATTCCATTCAACCAAACAGTTGAATTACTGATTACAGCTCTATTCAATTACAGTCCTATTCCATTACAGTGAACCAAACCTACCCTTAATATTGTTTAGATTTATCGAAATTTCTTGAAACATCCAAAATTCCTATAAAACCTATTAGATTGGTGCCACTTGATGCAAAATAAGAATATAAGCAACATCGCCACTTGTTGCAAAATAAGAATATAAGCAACATCGCCACATTAAAAACACATTCGTGCACATGTCCTTTCACCGTTAGTATGTTAGTAACCTCTATCGTTTGATAGAACATTCACGCAAGCTAAAAAATAAAAATAAATAAATGCATTTAAAATCAATTAAGATATGGTATTAATTATAGTTAATAAATATCATTCTAACACAAAAATTATCAAATTAATTTATTGAACATCCATAGAGGATTGTATTGTTATGATTTCATCCTTCTAGTAAGTTACAATATGCCTAAACCACCTATTTAATATATAATGTTAGTACCAATATAAATCATCAATGTAATACATTTATAACATATACCACTAGTTTTACTTTCTAGCGAAAGGGAAACTAAGATCTTCAAAGAATATAAGCGCAATCTATGAAAATAGATACTGCCTCATGATTATAAAATCATAAGGCAACTATTTACTTCCATGTTTCCCGTTCTACAAGCCTGTATAGGCATGCCAAATCCATATATTAAATTGTTTATTCCTATTATTTTAAAAAATATTTAACAATTAAAGATATATGGTATGAACTAAATTGTCATACTTTTCTAGTATAAATATACCTCTAATCTATTGAAGAATATAAGCTTTAGTATGATATTGAATATCTACGGGTTTAGGGTTTTTTTAAAGAGATGCTTGAAGTTACTTTTAAGTCATTTTAGCTTAATATGATGCCCTTTGAAATGAGAATCATGATTGATACCTCTTTCCAATGATGCAATTAGGTCATCTGCTAGATTGTATTTGTTATTGGGTGCTCGTTTATTAGAAGGTTGGTCAATAACGTTACATCTTCCAATGGTATTATCGTTTTGCCGTATGAGTGATTAAAAATATGGGTCAAGGGTCTCTATCGTTCAAATAGAATAGAGATGAATGATGGCACAAAAGTAAAATTCTCAATTTAGCTAGCATGATAAAAACTGATGCCTCGTAAGTGACAAATGATTTTGTTGTCAAGTGAATTTGTTTCCATATTATTGCTACATCAAGCCATTAGAGAATACTCCAATGTTCTTACAATTTGAAAATGTTTTGTTGTTTCGGATCTCAATAAAAAAAAATCTATCAATTATGGTATGATTGAGAATTCAGAGATAATGAATGTTTTAGACTTTGTGTGAAAATTTAACAAGTGGATTAATTATTTATAGATTTTATGGCTAAAGTTAGGTTAAGATTTTAATAGTAGCTGGACACCAGAGTGGAAATTTTCATTTTCCTCTTTAAATAATTTATTAAAGATTACTCTTTTTATTTTAAATTTTATGAAAGACCTTAAAGTCCATAAATGTTAAATTATGTACAAGTATTATCTAATTAAATTATATTGGTATAGTTTAAAATTGAAAATATTTCAAGTCATTGCACAACCATTGCTTTGATTTTAATGAAGCTCCATAATACATATTATTAAACTCAATAGTCATGATTCTCAAATTAACTAAAAAAAAATTCATAATTTTGAAAATAAATTTGGAAGAAAGCTACTTTGATACTTGTTGAAGTAAAAGGACAGAGTAAGAAAGCATCGGCGAAGTTAAAAAGTTAAATAAAAGAAAGATATGAAAGATCATTGCTTACCGAAAAGTCACGTGTAAATGTTACAGACACGGATAATAAAAATTTAGGAAGTCCTTGATTTCGGTAAATATTGCTTTGGCTTGATCATTAGTCAAACAAAGCCTTCACGTGGGAAATGGAAACGATGGCGACTCTTTGGCCAAGAAAACGAGGCCACTGCCGTGTTTTTCCCACCCAAGGACTAATCAAACCTTACTCTTTTCTTTTCCCCGCATCTAATTCCTTAATATGATCTTCTATCAATCATATGTTGAAGAAAAAACGATGGCAAACTGTCCCGCCGTTCATGGTGGCTACCCCTCCGATTATGTTGCTGTTTCCATAGCCATCTTCGCTGTGATTCTGTACCTTCTTTTGAATCTTTATTAAGAGCCCCATTTTTTATATCTCATAAAAATTTCATATCGAAGTCAAAGTTCATTCTTTTTTGTCTTTAGATGGGTAGTTTTGCTCTGTCATCATCTATTCGATGTTATGCCTCAGTGGGATTATTTTCTTTTTGAAATTGTGCCTTTTTCTTTTTCTGCAGACTTATTGTGAGGTCAAGTTTCCCGTTTTTGATACACAAAGTTCCTAGTGCAAGAGGCAGTGCCTTTTGGATTCCAGTCATTCAAGTTGTTGCCAGCTTCAACTTCCTATTATCGCTTGTGGTAAAGCAATATAGACTTCAATTTCCTTGTTATTTATATATCTACAATAAATGACTTCATTAAATTGTTAACCATACGCTTTTTACAGATGGCTGGGAATTTCCTCAAGTACAAAAAGAGCCATTGGTGGTTGTCTTGCTATGTTTGGGCAGGTTTATGGATCTCTAAATTACTTTATATTTTTCCATGACATTGTCTGAAGTATGTTTTGGTTTCAGTATGGGTTGAAGGTCCACTTGGATTTGGTTTGTTGATGAGCTGCCGCATAGCACAGGCCTTTCAACTATACTATGCATTTGTCAAGTAAGTGGATATTCTTCTACTTGGGAGATTTTAAGACAGACTGTAAATAGACAAATGATAGAACCATGTTGGTTAAATTGTTTAGGAATGCTTGATCCTGTTAATTTTTAGGTGAAATGTTTCAGTCATGGGACTGCTATAATTTTTGAATCAATAAGGGGACGATTTTTTCACATATTATTGGTGCAATTTTATATTCTAGAATCACTTTCCCATGTTTGGATAAAAAAAATTACTTTCAGTATGTAATGTGATATTACCAATAGTGCCCAGATTTGATATATAGGAGGCACTCTTAATATCGGTAATCTTACATTGTGAGATTTTTGACAATTTTACACTTTGATTCTTTTTACTTAAACCAAAGCTAAATTATAATAAAAACTATTGAATCAATATTTTCAATTTTTTGATATATTATTCAATTAACATTTCAACTATATATTTTTATTATAAGTTTAGTAAAGTTAACATTTTGTCTATTGCATTGTGCCTGAAATGTTATTTTTATAACAATTTATTATTTCTTTTTATCATTTTAGTCAAATTTACCTTTAAACCATAACAAATAACATATTTTAATTCAAAAAAGAAATTTCTTTTTTCTTTTCCTTGTCACTTTGATCAAAATAGAAGCCCTTAGCTGCTTATAGCTCCGCCCCCATTTCATTTTATTTGTTTGAGAAAAAATATATGAAATTAATTTACTAGATAAATGTATTCATTTACTAGTAAAATAAAATACTATAATGCTACATTTGGTAAGAGTATTATTTTTCTACATGTTTTTGTACATGAGTTAGCAATAAACTAATTACAAATGATAATTTTTAGCCAATGACTTGTTTTTGGCAAAGAGAAGGAGAACTTTTTGCTCATTTTAAAGAGGTCTTATTTCTTACAAGAGTTTTTACTCATCCTTCTAATTTCAAATTAAAATTTGTACTAATTATTCTTTATTTTATGTCTAACTATTTTAACATGTGTATTAAATAAGTTTTTTCCTTGTGTTATTACACTAGTAACCAAACGTGTCATAAATTTCAACCTTTGTATAGTTAATAATAAAAAAGTAGCAAAGTTGTATGAGGATAATTTAGTAAAATATGTTTTTAAGGTAATATTACATTCCATCAACCAAATAGAAAAACCTTACATTTCAGTCAAAATTGAAGAGGAGATTGTAACACAATTTGTAATATGCAAGTAATCTTACATTTCAATAATCCTATTACTAAAGATGATCTTACATTTAGTGAATCAAACACTCTCTGAATTTAACTGCAATTTTCTACTCCGAGACTTTGCCATTGAGCAAATTTCTACTCAATCTGATGGTTTATCAGAGATAATGCTGCCAAACCACAAGTTTTGTATCACATTGCAGTGTTAATTGTGGCAGAGGTGATGTTATCTGTTTAAACATTCCATTTTAGCAAAAATTGGTTAGTGTATGTGTTATTGCATATTTCAGGAGGCGTTTACCACCAGTCAGATCTCATATTTTTCTTCCACTAATTGTCTTACCATGGATCGCCGGTGCTGCAAGTAAGAATCCTAGAAACCTACCAATTTCATCAAGTTGGACAGAGAGCAACACTTTTTCCAAAAGAGTTGTTTCGTTTGTTTATCTAGACATATTTATACAGTTATCAGATCCAAGAGTCAACAGATATCTTGAATTAATATTTGCAATTGTTGTCTACAAATATTATGGAGCTTAAGAATATATTTGGTTGCGTAATTCTCATTGTCCATGTCCTTAGTCATTTATTATGTTCATAATGTTAACATATGCATGAAACTTATAAACTACCATGCAAGAGTGACAGGTTCAAATAGCACTGCTGCACTTGAGTTATTCTCGCCTCAAGTAGATATTTTCTTATTGACGCTTTGTAACTTATGGATCTTATGATAATTATTTTGACTCCTTTTTGCTCTTAACTCCAATGTGATTCTTATTTTAACTGGAGGGGTTACTGTTCTGTAGTTATTCATGTGAAGAAGCCTCTCAATTGCAGATGTCACCTGCAAGCTTACTGGGTAATAGCTGTAATGTGTCTCCACGCGTTGTATGTAGCTGTGTTGGTTGGGTTCACTGGGGCAATTCGGCATATAGAGTTCAGGTTTGATGAACTCAAAGACCTGTGGCAAGGAATACTTGTCTCAGCCTCACTAATTGGTACATGTTTATCTACGTTTCATTTGGTCTGCATGTCTATATTATATTATCATCACTGGTGATAAAGGAAACAGGCTTTAGTGTGACAAATAATTATACAATGTATTATTCTGATTATTTTGAATGATATCTCTGTCATTTAACTATGTTGACCTTCATTTCCTTTTTCATGCTCCTTTGTTTTTCTCAGGACTTTGGGTTTCAGCTTACATCTTGAATGAAATTCATGATAATATCTCATGGCTTCAAGTCACCTCCCGATTTATCCTTTTATTTACGGTATGTTTGTTATTGATTTATTTCTTAGCCTCTTGGTTAGCTTGTCTGCATCATTAGACAGTTGAGATAGAAGTAATCTGGAGTCATATGTTTTTCGTGTTTTTGCTAAGATGGTTCAGGAATGTTTCGCAGGCAAGCATTCTTGTACTGGTTTTCTTTTCCATATCAATTTCTCAGCCTCTGCTCACACAAATCAGCTTCATAAAAAGGGAATCTATAGAATTAAAAACAATGTGTCAAGCTCTGGGGATACCAGATAGCGGACTGCTATTGCATGGAGAACAAGCAGTTGTCATCGATCCTAATGAACCATTGGATAAGCTTCTTACTCACAAAATGTTCCGTCAGTCTTTTATGGCATTTGCAGACAGGTACTTCTTACGTTCTTAAAGCTCTACTTGGTTAGAGTTTGACAAAAGTTTATTTTATCCAGAGAAAAATAAAGAGGGAATGGTTTTCCCTGAAATTTTTCTTCACTGTTATAAACCAAAGAACACATTATTTACGACCTTAAAAGATTAAAAGAAATTTTAAAATTGAACATTGTTTTGTCTTGATCGCAGTTGTTTGGCAGGGGAAAGCGTGCATTTCTTTGAAGAGGTGCATGAGCTTGGCAAAATTCCGATAGGTGACCCTGTAAGCAGGATCTACATGGCAAGACATATTATTAATAAATACATAATTGCAGGTTTGTTATTTTATTTTTCAAGAAACCACTGCTTAAATTTAATTTTTTTTATTGTTTCTCACTGCATTATTTTCGGTATTAAGCCTTGTGCCATGGAGAAGTTCATATAACTTAAGAAAACATCTTTGCTATCCTCCAAATATTAGTTATTTTCTCCGCTCAGAACATTTCTTCACTAGCAGGATATATTAATACATGGTTCAAAACTTAATGTCCATTTCGAGTTCCATCTTTTAGAAAGCTTAAGTTAAGAGGGGTGATGTTCTGTGCTAAATTTAGTCATTGAGATATTTTGAAATGCAAACTCTGAAAGAAACTGGTGTAACCCATTTTCAAGTTCCGGCCCAAGGATGAGCTGCGCTAGCTATTAGTAAAACTACGATTACCTAACACAGATTTCATGCGTAATTAGGTAACATATCGTTGACATGCATATATTTGTACTTGAAATTGAAGCATGATTTGATTCATAATTAGTTTAAATAGTCAACAATCACTAAGGGATGAGTGGTCTGGTATCAATCTCCCATGAATATTTCATTCATAAAGCTCAGATCTCAACCTTTATATTTCATCTGTGACTTCATGTTTGCTTAATAATTGCCATGGTCTTATTATTTAACCTTGGGCAAACTATCCTGCAGGTGCAGCAATGGAAGTTAACATATCTCATAGAAGCCGGCAAGCAATTTTATCCACCACTGATCTAACACATCCTGATCTCTTTACCGATGCACTAAATGAACTTATACAGTTGATGAAAATGGTTTGTGTTTCTTTACTTAGCATATGTAAATCAATAATTATTATTAGTGGTTACTCAATTAAATTGGCTCATAACACAGTTCATTCATTTTTATGTATTTTATACTATAGAACTTGGCAAAAGATTACTGGTCATCCATGTACTTCCTCAAACTCAAAGGTGAAACCAGTGTGAGATCTAATGGCTATGAAATGGAACAGATGAGTGGAGCATATAGTTTCTCACCCAGGTTGAGTTTTGTTAATGCTATTGATGATCCCTTTCACCAGGACCATTTTTCAAGTGGCTCAAGCCAAGATGTTCATCATCCCTACCCATAATGAAAGTAAGCTTTGTAAATTATCATTCTATTTGAATGTAAATTCACTTCACAAATGAATTGAATATTTCATTTATGTTTTTCCCTTTACTTTTTTTCGTTTATTCATTCCACTCAATATAACATAAATGTTAAAATCTTTATAATAAATTATTGATCTGTTAAAAGTTATATAAATATAAATTATTTTAAGCTCAATAGATATTAAAAAAATACATAAATACGATACAAATATATGAATTACCATTGTTACATTTTATCCATCTATCAACTATATATTAATGATAATTGTTAGGATTTGGGAACCGCCAGCCCAAATGACTCAATAGGATCCAAATCTTCGACTTGAAAGAAGAATGTTCGCCTACAGGCATAGTTCGCTAGGGACCCTACTGGAATGCTAGATGTTCACAAAGATAGTTCCCACAGGAAGCTCATGAGGAGAGCTCGTGTAAGTCTCGCAAGAATGAGGTTGTGAGCTATGTTCGTAGAAGAGATTGCCAGCCTTGCAAGGGATCTTCACTCGTGACTAGCAGGTATGAGGCTTGCTGGAGGAGTCAGTCCCAGGATAAAAAAGGACTGCACGATCTGTAGACACACGTTTAATAAGCTAAGGGATGCCCAAGGAATGTCAATACCATCGGCCCCAAGATCAAGACAAAATAGTGGGCTCTATTGTGAGCTGTAATAGTAGCAGTAGGAACATGTATAAATATCCCTACGTTTCCCTTAATAAGATACGAGAAAAATATTACTCAACAATTGGTGTGGTGTGCATCGACTTCACCAACCTGATCAAGGCATGCCCAAAGGATAGCATCCTCTTGCTGTCGATAGATTGCCTGGTTGACGCCTTCGCTGGGCACAAGTTTATGAGCTTCATGAACGCCTGGGCTACAATCAAATCTTGCTGGACCATGATGACCAAGAAAAGACAACTTTCATCACCAAATAGGGTCTCATCTATCACCAAGTCATGTCATGTGGACTAAAAAACGTGGGTGTAACTTACCAAAGGTTGGTAAACAGGATATTCAAGGAGTAGATAAGTCGCGGATTGGAGGTGTACGTAGATGACATACTGGTAATAAGGGTGAGTATTCGATCAAGTCGAGTCAAATCGAGTTAAAAATTTTCGAGTTAGTCGAGTTGACGAATCCTATTTTAGCAATCGAACACAATTTGAATTTTTTTCGAATCAAATTGAATTGAATAAAAAGATTTTGAGTTAAGTCAAGTCGAGTTAACGAATCCTATTATTTATATTCAATGTTGCGTTTACATTGATAAATTATTTAACTAGTAGACGAAGTACAAGATTATTTAACTATTTAATGAGTAAACAGTTATCAAAGCGACGTAGTTTTACTTTTTAACTTAATGGTTTTAAATTTTAACTTTAGAAAAGGTAAACATTTATCAAAACGTTGTAATTTTGCTTTTTCTTATTCAGTTTTTCGGATAACTTGAATTGGGTAATTCATATTCAAGTTGAACCGAAAAACTTAATTTTTTATTCAAGTTAATCTAAATAACTTGATTAACTCAAATAACTCGAACTATTTAATTCAAATTTTAAATTTTTTATTGAGTTTTTCAAACCGAATCGAATTTTGCTTACCCTAGCTGGTAAAAAGTGAATCCATGGAGAAACATGTGCAGAACCTCTCTGATGTGTTTGCAACATTGAGGGCCCACAACATGAAGCTTAATTCGGTGAAATGTGCCTTTGATATGCGAGCCGACAAGTTCTTGGGTTTTATTATCTCAAAAAGAGGAATAAAAGTAAATCCGAAAAAAATTTAGGCCATTGTGGAGATGCCCCCCTCCCCGTGAACTATATAAGAAATCCAATGCCTCACGGGCAAGGTGGTGGCGCTGAACAGGTTTATCTCCAGAATGGCAGACAAGGGCCTCCCATTTTTCAGAGCTCTAAGGAAACCCTTCTTGTAGACCAAAGAATGTCAAACAGCTTTCGAACAACTGAAACAGTACCTTAATTCCCCCCACTGCTAAAGTCACCTCAAACGGGAGAAACATTATACATGTACTTAGCAGCCTCAGAAGAGGCAATCGCGGCTTTTTTTAGTCAAGTCCGAAGGCATCCTCAAATTTTCCAGTGTACTATGTCAACAAGGTGCTTCAGCATGGCAATCTTAGGTACACAAAAATATAAAAAATGCATATATGCCCTTATCATTGTAGCTCGCAAGCTATGACCATACTTCCAGGCCCACCCAATTGTTGTAGTCACCAACCAGCCAATGAAGGAAGTGCCTACCAAGGCAGACACCATGGGGAGGATAACAAAATAGAGCATCAAACTCGCAGAGTTCGGGATAGATTTCACCCTGCGAATGGCAATAAAAGGGCATGTATTGACAGATTTCATAGTAGAATGCTCGTTCGAAAGAAGTGAAAACACGACAGGTAACATAAATTATAATTTGATGTATCAAATAGTGAAATATCTCTTAGAGATAATATAATATGCGAACACTAATGAAAGTTAGCAATTTAATCATGGCACATTTTATGATGAGCAGTACAACTCTAGCGATTCTCATATTTTGTGGAAAAGCAATACTCACTTGCATTTTGTACTAAAATTGCTTTTCATTGTTGGACACCACAAATAGTAAACACACCCCTAGGAATTGCACGTACAATAGATAAACTGAAAGGTTGGACGATTTACGTCGATGGCTCTACAGCCAAAACAGGATCAGGGGTAGGTGTGTTTGTGATAAACCTAGAGGGCAACGAGTGGCAATATAGGTTGTCGTTTGGATTCCAAACGTCAAACAACACCGCCAAATATGAAATGCTGATCTTTGGACTATAATTAGCGCGCCAGTTGGGTGCTAGGAACTTGACCATACACACCGACTCCTAGCTCGTGGCAAAGAAAATACATGACGAGTACGAGGTGAAAGAAGTAACACTAAAACGGTATCATACAATGGCAATCTAATTACTGGTACAGTTCGACAAAGTCAAGGTCAAGTAGCTCTTAAGGAACGACAACACGCGCGCAGATGCTCTATCGCAATTAGCGTCCTCCATCACCATTGAGCAAAGAGAAAAAATCCTATTCAAACACAAAGAAACTTCGAGCTACGACGCCCCCTAAGTGCTCTTTACAACCCAAGAAGAAACATGGATGACCTTTATAATCCACACACTACAAGGTAAAAAGGAAAGTCAATACCAAAAAGAGCTCACAAAACAACAACGCAAGGCGACAATGTACGTCCTCGATACGAATTATGAATACTTGTTGAAACCCTTGCATGAAAATTACATATCTGCCCATTACGAACTTATTACATACTAAGTTGGAACATGTTTTGTTCAACTTTTGATAGATACACCCTCTTGGAGGGTATGCTATATAAAAAAGAGTTTTCGCACCCATTACTGCGACGCCTTTCTCCCTCTGAAGCTGAGTATATCATGAGAGAAATCTATGAGGACATTTGCGGCGATCACTTGGGAAGCAAATTGCTAGCGCAAAAAAATACTTAGGTAGGGGTATTATTGGCCTACTATCTACAAAGACACCCAACACATGGTCCGCAAATGCAATTTCTGCCAAAGAAATGCTAGAATACAATGACAACAAGTAGAACCCCTTTAATTGTGATGAGACCTTGGCCTTTTGCAACGTGGGGGGTTGATATCCTCGAACCATTACCCATAGCCGCGGCGCAGAAAAAGTTCATTATAGTTATAAACTACTTCACCAAGTGGATCGAGGCAGAAGCTTTGGCAACTATAAAAGAGAAGTAAGTGGAGTCGTTCATGTGGAAGTCTGTTGTCTGTAGTTTCGAAATACCTTACATTGTTATCATAGACAACGGTCCACAATTTCAAGGGAAATTCATGAAATTTTACACATACTTTTAGATATCATTGGCTCAAAGCTCGGTGAAGACCTCGCAAACCAATGGCCAAGTGGAGGCTATAAACAAGAAAATTTTAACGGCTCTCAAGAAGAAGGTGGGCGAACTAAAAGGGGATTGGTTAGAAGAGCTGCTAGGAATCTTATGAGCATTACGAACTATGCCCCACATTGCGATGAGTGAAATGACCTTCTCACTCGTTTATGGCACAAAAGTCATAATTATAACACTCCTAACCCTTATCCATCACTGGAACAGGGTTACGAAGTATTACAGGACCTTTCAGATTAAATACGAACAATTCATAACATTTAATATACATACCATAAATTAATCATAAAAAACTCATATGGTCCATTATATGAGCCCTCAAGGCCTAAAATACGCATTAGAAATAAATTGGGATTAAACTGGGAACTCAGAGAATTTTTCCCAAAATTTTAAAATTTTCCCTTAGGTGTAGGGGACACATGCCCATATGACTAGGCCGTGTGGCTCACACGACCAAGAGACACGTCCGTGTTTTAGGCAGTGTGGACATTTGATGTGAGGCACACGGCTGTGTCCCAGCCTGTGTCCATGCCTGTGTAACTCTTTGACTTGGGTCATACGGCCAAACCACATGCCCGTGTGCTAGGCTATGTGCAAAAATCTTGGCATTCTGTTTTTCAATTTTAAAGATACAAGGGACACACGGCCGGACCACACGCTCATGTGTTAGGCCGTGGCTGAGACACACACCCATGTCTTTACCCGTGTGGACGAAAATAGGTCATTTTAAGGCCATATTTCTCACCCATTTTGATATCAACCTATACACAACATTTTGATACATCAATACATCCCAAACAAGAATCAAAACAAGCCAAAATCATGTTTTAAGCATAACATAGCATCACATATACTCAAATACTTTAACTTACCAATTTAATCCATCTCATTAATTTATTAAAATTTACTACTAATTACATACATACAAGCATATATCATTCACATTCACATTTTAATTTACTTCATTTCCAAACCAACATATATATATATTTATATATATATATAAGTTGAATATTTAAACAAAACTTCACTCGTAACATTTATACAAACCAAGCTTTAATTAAATCCATACTATAATTGCCATATAAACCATATTGAACGTACAAAAACTACTGAACTATACTGGATAGTGTGGCTTGATGTGTTGATCCAATCTCACGATAATCTACAAGGACATTAAACAACACAAGTAAGCTAAATGAAACTTAGTAAGTTCGATGAGTTAAACATAAATCTTACCAAACCTACTATAAAACATCAATTAAATAAATTCATTCAATGTAAATTCCCTGCCAATCACAACTTTAACCGATGAATACACTTATTTCAGATCAATACCAATAATAAACATTAAATCTTTTAATTTCAATTCTGTAAGTCACTTACCAAATCTTACCAAATTGAAGAATGGCTTACGAACATGAGTACATCATTTTCAAAAGCCCGAAGGCTGAACAGAAGCACATAAGTGCTAAAAAGAAACCCATAGGGGTTGAACGGAAGCTAATAAGAGCTAAACAGAAACCCATAAGGGTTAAATAGAAGCTTAAAAGAGCTGAACGGAAACTCATATGAGTTAAATAGAAGCTCGTTAGAGCTAAACGAAAAGTAAACATGAAAGTTCGCAACAAATGCTGAACCTTAGTTTACCTGGGTAATTTGCTGTCAATTCCTCTTTTGCTATCTTTCACCATACAACGATTGTACTCAAATCTCGCGTTCCATTTAAATCAGATATTCACTTCAAATTTATAATTTAACAATATTCTATTTTTCAAACATATACTAAATGCATAATATCATTCATCAATTCAATGTAAATATTAAATTTTAACCATACGAACTTACTTGGGTTAAATTGTAAGATTTGTAAAAGTTCAGGGACTATTTTGCTAATTTTTTTTCACGAGTATCTACGGGCTCTTGATCTAAAATATAAAATTACCCATTCTTTAGCATATATTTCAATTCCAATTCACTTCACAATTAATACCTTTCAATTTTTGAATTTACACAATTACCCTAACTTTTACAACATTTGCAATTTAGTCTTTTAACTAATTAGTCTATCAAATGAGCTAATTTTTTCTCCATTGATAATATATCTAAATATTCTTGGTCAACATACAACTCTTACTAAACAAAATTTGATACCAAACCCTAATATTTAATCTTTTTACAATTTGGTCCTAAAATCAATATCTAACAAAAACACCTTATAAAATTATCACACAACAAAATTAAAACTCTAAATCCATGTTATTTCATCAAAACATCCAGTTTTCATCAATGGTAACTTTCAAAATTTCCAATAAAATAAAAACTAATGAAATAACTAGTTGGACCTAATTGTAAAAGTCTTAAAAACACAAGAATTACAAGAAAAAGGCAAGAATTAAACTTACATGAAGCTAAAATATAAAAAATAGCTTTAAGAGCTCTTCAATGGTGTTTTTGGATAGAAAATTGGAGAAGAAATGATCTAGAAACTATTAAAAAATCATTTTGGCTATTTAATTTTATTTTATTTCCAATTTTGCCCTTAAATAACCTAATTTCATTTTTTTTTTTTTGCTTATGCCGCCTCAGCCATCCCTTGTGTGCCTATTTATCCTTTTACTCTTCCCTTATTTATCATTTGGGCTATTTAATCACTATTTATTTAATTAACAAGTTTTGCACATTTTTCAATTTAGTACTTTTTAATTGATTAACTATCAAAACGTTAAAATTTTCTAACGAAACTTTAATAATTCCTTAGTGACACTCTATAAATATTTATAAAAATATTTATGGCTCAGTTTATACAATCGAGGTCTCAAACCTCATTTTAAACCACTTGACCTAATAAATCCTTAGAAAACACAAATTACTAATTCAAAAATCTTTCTAAAACCACATTTGATTTGTAAATACTAATTATTAAAATTTACGAGCTTACTTGTCAGATTTGGTGTCCTCGAACCACTATTTTTTGACACCATTGAAAATCAGGCTGTTACAGTAATCCCCATAGAGATAGGTCTAAGATCACATAGAACACAACACTTCAACGAAGAAGCTAACTATGAGGCCCTGAGACTCAACCTAGACTTAGTTGATGAGCTCAGAAAAATGACTGAAATTAGAAATGTAGCCCGTGCTCAACAAGTAGCTCGCTACTATAACTCTAAGGTCAGAGGAAAGCAATTTCAAGTAGGCGACCTTGTGCTAAGAAACACTGAAGCTAGCTTACCCTCTTACCAACATGGGAAAATGGCTCCGAGTTGGGAGAGCCCATACAAAGTTGTAAAGAAGATAGGCTATGGAGGGTATAAGTTGGTAAGAATAGAGGGTACGATAGTACCGCGAACCTGAAATGTCCGACACCTCAGAAAATACTATGTATGAATACCTATCCTATGAATAAAATTCTATTCCAGCAAATTATTGTCGAAAAAATCGAGGTTCGCAAGCGAAGAGTCGCGACTTCCAAAATAGTTAGCGAGAATAAAGTTCTCTGTTGAAAAATCAAGGTTCGCAAGCGAAGAGTCGCGAACTCCAAAAAAGTTAACTAGAGCAAAGCTCCCAAATGTAAAATTAAGGTTCGTAGGCGAAGAGTCGCGACCTTCAAAACAATTAGCGAGAGTAAAGCTCCCAGTAGTAAAATCAAGGCTCACAAGCAAACAGTCGCGACCTCCAAAACAGTTAGCGAGAGCAAAGCTCCCGGTTGTACAATGAAGGTTCGTAGACAAAAAATTCTAAAAACTTCTCAAGTATAAAATAGCTCGCAAGGTCATAAAAAATATCTTTTTTAAGTAAATAACAGTTCGTAAACCCACGTCCTTAACGCATTATCAAAGCATGCTACATGATACGAAGCTCACAAACAACAGAAAGAAAACCAACAGGAAATAAAAAAATTACTTATTTATTCAAGAAAAACAAGAATACAAGATTATTGTTCAATTAAATCACCAACCTCCAACACCCTGGACAACATTGATAGAAGCGACACCCTCAATAGCTGAGGAAGCAACAGTAACACCCCAATACAAGACTATTGTTCAATTACATCATTAACCCCCAACACCCTGGTCCGCATTGACAAGAGCGACACCCTCAACAACTGAGGAAGCAACAGTAACACCTATAGTTACCGAAGGAGGAACCGAGTTCATAACATCACCAACAACATAAGGAACCATGTCCGTAGTGGCAGAGCCTTCCCTCTCCTTCACAAAAAGCTCTCCCTTCTAAATAGCCACGAAGGAGTCCTCAGCAGACCCAGAAAGATTGAAAACATCAAAACCCATACTGCTCATGTCCATATCAGCAAGTGAATCAAAATCTACATTGAAAACATCAAAAGGGCAACAAACAATATGGTCATGAAGAAGCAGATTCTCCTTGAACTTCTGGAATGAGCCTAGGATGTCTATTGCTTAAAAGTTGTCAAGGCCTCATCTTGCTTCCGAAGGGTACTATCCATCTTCTATTGGCACTCCTTGATAATCCTTTCCAGCTCGGTAGAGTGCCTCGCAGTGACCCTCCTTAACTCTGTCTCCGCAGTTATACGTCTCTCTTTCTCTACAGCAAGCTCAGCTCCACACTCCTCTACCTTCACCTCTATAATCACAAGGTGCTCGATGAGGACCCTCTATTTCTCATTTATTATCTCATTATCTTCCCCCACCTTGTGATACAGCTCGCGCACTCTCTCTTGCTTAGCCTTTATATTTACGAGCTCTTTATTACGAGCCTCCGTGTACCTCAAACTAAGAGTGCCAACTTCAAATAATAAGTGGCATAGAGATGAAAAAAATTCCTCCTTAGCCTCAATAGGCATTCTTTAGATCATGGGAGCCACTAGAGAATCCTTAGGAACAGGGGGAAGGGGTGTCCTCATTAATGGTAATGAGTGAGTTTGTTTGGGCAACAGTTGGCAAGCTTACCACGGGGGAAGAATGGATGGAGGTGACCACAGCAACAGGACCTCCGTGATCAGCTCTTCGTTTTTGGAAATGCTCTAGTGGAGCACCACTGCCCTCCAACTCTTTAGAAAGGTTGATACGCATAGCCCTAACAGAAGTTTTACGCCTCTTGCGACCACTGCCTATCAAAGCATCGATATCCATAGCTTCATTAAGCTCACGCGAGATGCTATCAATATCACTGGAATTATCCCCACAGCCCCGATTATCCCCTACACCATCAACAACCCTAGCATCAATAGAAGTAATTAACAAGTCAGTACCTCCTATAACTCTCTCCACTTACTCGAACTCAAGAAGGGCAAAGGCATGGAGCGCCATCCCACAATAATTGTAGAAGAAGTTTGCAGGCTCTTTCAAACTCCCCGTCAATATCATGCCCAACTGATTAAGGAAATCATGAGGCCAACTACTACTCGTTGGTCGTCCACCAACTGACTGTGTGACCTTTTACTTGTCACCAGCCCTCCAGCCATTTAGGTTGAGATCCTCCAAGCAGAATCTGAAGACATTCCTCACAGTTAGAACCGCCTCTAGAGCCAACACACGACCAATATGTAACCTCTAAAATTATGTGATAGCCTCATCAGTGGCAAGACTCCTCTAAAAGGCGTACATGTCTTCACTAAGGGAGGACTATCTGGCTGAGAATCCAAAGTCTTCGCTAAATATGCTGCGGACTTGAATATACTTCCCCCGTTTCAAGTGAAGATTCTTACATTGATTTCGTATAATCGTGTGCACCTTCCAACGAAGGGAAAAGTAGTAAAACCTCATTGATTCCCCCACATCAGTCTCTTTCAACTGGTACATATGCTGGAAGACAAAGAGCATTGGCACTTCACCGCATTGGCAGCTGTCGAGAAAGTATACCATGGCTAGCCACCAAGAAAAACCAAAGAGTTGGCCAGGAGTGAGATGATAGTCCTTGAGGAGATTACAGAAAAATGGATACAGGGGAAGGTGGAATCTCGCCTTCAGGACGTGCAACGAAAGAAGAAAACTATCCTCTGTTTCCTTGCACACACGATACAACCTCGAAAGAATAGAAAATTCATAAGCAATATGGGGAAGCTAAATTCCCCGCACAGCTAGAGCTCGCTTCATTTCCTCCAGCATGGTGGTGCAGACATAAGGATTATTAGTTACAATGACTAGAGCAGGACAAACCGAGAAGATCTGGTTGTGGGATCCTCTCATCTTCACTATGTCTTGAGTAAAAAGAAAACAAAAATGGAAACTAAGAAGCATAAAATATTTGTGAAAATTACCTCGATTATAATTTACAAAAAAATGCCAAATAGTGAAGAAACCTAAAACCCCAAAGATCCCTTTTTAAAGAGAGGTTCCTTAAACCATTCGGATGGCAAAAATTATCCAACAACCCAGATGCGAGCAAGAAGAAATCATTTGTCTCTCAACAATCAGATGTGCGCACCCAATATCCAGATTCACATGTCGCAAGGCAACTGTCATGCACCACGGCCCACGGCATACCTAGTAAGCTGCGTTTGAAATGGACCTAAAGTCTGCCACTTTATAACGTCTCTTAGACCCATTAAAAGGGAACTAAATTGTTAATATTTGGTAACAAGCAGCCCAAATGACCGAATAAGATCTGGATCTCTGACCCGAATAGATCCGACCCGAAAGAAGAATGTTTACCTACAGGCATAGTTCGTTGGGCACCTCGCTGGAATGCTAGATGTTCACAAAGATAGCTCGCACGAGAAGCTCACAAGTAGAGCTCGCTTAAGCCTCACAGGAATGAGGTTGTAAGCTATGTTTGCAGAAGGGATCGTGAGCCTTGCAAGGGATCCTTGCTCGTGACTAGCAGGTATAAGGCTCGTTGGAGGAGTCAGTTCTAAGATCAAAAAAGAGCGCATGCTCCGTAGCCATGCGTCCAATAAGCGAAGGAATGTCCAGGGAATGCCAACATTAGGGACAGGGAATGTAAATACCATCGACCCCAAGACCAAGACAAAATAGTGAGCCCCATTGTGAGCTGTAATAGTAGCAGTAGGAACATGTATAAATACCCCTTACGTTTCTCTTAATATGATACGAGAAAAATATTACTCAACAATAATGATACACCAATTATGGGCAAAAAATCTAAATAATAACTTATTTAAAATAAAATATGATTTGTGAGTAGTTTTTATAGTCAAAGAATGAAGTTTATTGATACTTTGTTAAGTAATAGTGGTTACACTATTAGTTAAACCATAAAGAAGGGATAAAGAAATTAAAAAATAGCAACAAATTTTATACATAAGATAAGATAAAGAAATTTTAAAAAAATAACAGCAAGAAATTTAAAAAATAGAATAATTGTTAATCTAGACAGTTATAACACCCTTAATGTAACGTCCCCTAACCCTATAACATCGCCAGAACAGGGTTACGAGACATTACCAGTCAGTACAGTCTAATTCCGGTCATTAATTAAAATAAATATTCACACACGTCCTAGTTTTAAGATGCCATCCCTTTAATGGGCCCTCGCGGTCCAATATGAACAGTAAATTCAATTCGGGACTAATTTAGAATCACTACGAATTTTTAGTAAATTTCAAAATTCATACTACATACCGTTGCCAACCATAATTTACTCATTTCATCAATACTTCTACAACCTAAATGACTCTCATAAAACATCCTAGGTACATGCCATTACCAATACTCAACATACTTTACCTCATTGAATTCGGGATCGGCACGGGATCTTTGATTCAACGATCTAACCTTAACTTAAACACTGCACGGAAACAAACCAACGTACTGAGTATGGTATACTCGAGTGGTATTTCTATAATCCGAACATTTAATAATATAACAAATACTTAAGATCATAATAACAATTACAATTATTCAATTATTTAGTTCATAGATAAATTTCAACTACTTACCATGTAAATTTATTACAAATCATATAATAAACACAATAACATAATTGTTCAATTCTTAAATAAATCCATTATTATTTACGCCATTCTTTCACTTACTATTCGGTATAACTTTCCTTAATTTATTCACAATTCAATATCATTAAACTATATTCAACTATACACTTATCAATCATATTCCATTTTAATTCATTTCAATAACAACCAATTTCATTTATATCATATCAACTTATTATCCCTGATAGCTTTCACTATATACATACGATTCATATATTTCAAATCACATTTCAATTCATCAAGTGGCATCATATATCATCAATTCGAACTCCAATCATTTCATGAACCTTTGGTTCATATTTTCAATTTCATATCTAAATTTTCAATTCTCAATTCAATTTCTCGTTTCATTTCAATAGCTTGATCAATCAAATTTCTTCGATTTATCTTTCACTTATTTACCCCTATTAACAAACCCGGACTTTGACGGATACACGGATTCCAACCCAAACACACCAGTACGGCACATTGTGCCTAAAACGGTACATAGTACCTGATCAGTATACGACACATAAAGTGCCTAAAGCGACACACAAGGTGCACGATACGACACACGAGGTGCCCGAAATACGACACATAAACCGCACGATCGATAAAGCCGCAAATCCATCACACACTTTCAAATCCTATGGCATGCCAATTATATCCGACTCAGCCCGACTAGTTAATAGGGTATTTCATTCACTTTCTCAATTTAATAATTCTTTCATCAATATACCATTCTGATAATCACATATATTCACCCATTTTCACAATTCATACAATTTCATTCAATTCAACAATATATTTCAATTATTCACATTAATTCATAATTCAATACAATTCAAATCACTTTTCAATATCAAATATTCAAATATCACAATCTCATATTTTCATATCAATTTCCTCATATTTCTAATCAATATATTTTTCATATAACATTCATTCAATATTCAAATTTTTTACATAAATCATATATATTATATAACTCAATCAATATAAATTCAATCAAAATAATTTCAATCAATATAAATTCAATAAATTCATCGTATACCAAAATCAATCCATTCCAATTGTAAAACATCATAATTCTAACACTAACAATTGCCATATGTATATAAATATAACAAATAATGACTAAGTTCAGATTACAGAAATACAAACCGTAGTTTCTGAGCTAACTCCCGTTGACTTTGTCTTGTCCTTTCTTAGCCGAGATTTTCGGTACCACATTGACTACGAAAGTAATACAATTCATAATCATTAATACATTACTAATTTATATCTTGCGTTACAGAATTCTAAATTAAGATCCGCTAATTTCTCCTGAAACTAGACTCACAAATCTTCTTACCATAAAATTTTTAGAATTTTTCGTTTAGCCATTAAGTACAGTTTATTATTTAAATTCACCCCTATTCTGCCGTCTGACAGTTTCGACCCTTCTTCACTAAAAATTAATTATCTCACAGTACAGAACTCGGATAATATTCCCGTTGATTTATCCTAAAAATAGACTCATTAGGGATTCTAAAAATATAACTTTAATCCTATAATTATTTTTCTTCAATTTTTGGTGATTTTTCAAAGTCAGAATAGGGGAACCCGAATTCATTCTGATCTTGTCTCACAAAATTCATTATATCTCATAATTTACAATTCAATTGCTTATAGTGTTTCTTCTATAAGAAACTAGACTCAATAAGCTTTAATTCCATATTTTATTCATTCCATAATTCAATTTCTACAATTCTTGGTGATTTTTCAAACTTAGACTACTGCTGCTGTCCAAAATAATCTTAGTACAAAATGTTGATTTTCTACTTTTAATTTCAATTTAATCCTAACTAAATTCACTTACTTTTCTATCTTAATTCATACTTTATTTCTACTCAATTTTTAACCAAACTTAGACATAATTATCTATTTTTCATCATAAAACCATAATTTCAAAATTCTTTCAATTTAGTCCTTAAAGCATAAAACTTATGAATCACTTTACAATTCAATCCTTATTTCTTTTCTAACTTGAATTTCTATCAATTTAGCCCTTAATTCATCATTTTACTCAACATGAACATTATCTAGAAATCTAATAACTTTCAAAATATCAACTTAATTTCATCAAAATCTTGCTCCAAAGCTTCTAAAACATCAAAATTAAGTAAAAATGGCTAAATTGACTTACCTATTAAAATTTAAAGCTTCAAAACCTTGATTTTCCCTTTTCTCCCTTTCTTTATTTCTTTCTTTCCTTTCTTTCTCCCCTGCTCTTCTCTGTTTCGTTTTGCTTTGTTTCTCTTTTTCATTTCTTTTATTTCATTTATTTCTTTGTTTTTATTATTAAACTATTATAATATTTATTATTTATACATGTGTATATTTATTAATACACATGTATTCATTTATCACCTTACACTTGTCATAACTTTTATTTATTTATTTATTTAATATAAAATATTATTAATATAATAAACTTTAATTATTATTATTTTACTTATATAATAAGTAAATACACATGTATAACATTTATATTTGTACACATTTAACTTATTTTAACCATACATTTGTCACCCCTTTTTGGCTTATTTGCTTCTTTAGTCCATTCACTTTTATTTATTCTATAATTAAACTTTCACTCTTCATTCAATTTAATCATTTTATCTAGTTATCCTTAATTTAAGTTAATTCACTTCATTAAACTTTAAATTAATCACTCACTTAACTTCGTAAATATATATATTTTAATAAATATTTACGAATCCATTTTTCAGAAACAGAGACTCAAAAATGTACTATTTCGATAACTATAAAATTTGGGTCATTACACTTAACCCGTATCCGTCGCCGGAACAGGGTTACAGACCATTACCAGAGTTTACAGATTAAATTAATAGATATTTCATATCAAATTACATTCATGTCAGAAACCAATCAAAATCAAACATATTATCTCTTATATGAGCCCTCGAGGCCCAAAATATTTATTAGAAACAAGTTGGGACTAAATCGGGTACTCAAAGAATTTTTTAAAAAACATTAATTTTTTTTCAAAGTTGCAGGGGACACACGACCATGTGGCCAGGCCATGTGACTCACACAGTCAGGGGACACGCCCATGTCTTAGGTCGTGTGGGCATTCGAAATAGGGATACATGGCCGTGTCCAGCCCGTGTCTGTACTAGTGTAACTCACTGACTTGGGTCACGCGGCCAAGTCACACGTCCGTATGCTAAGCCGTGTAAGCATACTGACTTACATTTTTAAAAGATATAGGGGACACACGACCGTGTCATCTGGCCGTGTGTAGACGAAAATAGGCCATTTTCCAAGCCACATTTCTCACCCAAATTGTTACCAACTTAGCCTAAACAAATCACACATCATCAAGCCATATCAAAACATTCAACACAAACTAAAATCATGTCTTAAACATTCATCATTACCACAATCAACCAATATGCTCTTAGACACCTCAAATAACAACTTAAAAACATGTCAACCAAATATCCAAACTTACCTATTTAATCCATTTAACAATTCTACTAAGGTTCACCACAAAATAATTACATACAAACATATATCATTCACACCAACATCATTAATATGCCTCATTCTCAAACCAATATATATAAGTTGGTTATATAAACAAAATATAATTCATAACATTTACACAAGCCAAACTTTGATCCAATCCACACAAAAGCCTATACATGCTATATAAACCGTACTGAACATTTCAAAAACTACCGGAATAAGCTGGATAATGTGACTTGAGTGTTGATCCGATCGTCTAACCTTACAAAAATCTACAAGGACATTAAACAATGCAAATAAGCTTAATGAAGCTTAGTAAGTTCGACGTAATAAATAAAAATCTTACCGAACTAACTATAATAAATTAAATGATAAAAATCATTTGCGATAACTCCCTGTCAATCACAACCTCAATGAATACATCCATTTTCAAGTCGTTAGCAAAAATAAATAATATGTCTTTCAATTTCAATAAGTAAATAACCTTACCAAAGTTTTCTCTTTCGAAGAACAACTTGCAGATAAGAGTACAACGTTAACAAAAGCTCATAAGAGCTGGTCCATCTAAATATGCCAATAGAAACTCGAAAGCTGAGCAGAAGCTCATAAGAGCTTATCCACCCAATTACGCCAAACAGAAAGTAAAACACAAAAGTTCACAACAAATGCTGAACCTCGGTTTACTTGGGTAAAATGTTGATTTCTTCCTCCAATACCATCGTACACCAAATTACGAATGTATTCAAATCCCGTGTTTAATTCGAACCGAATATCCAATTCAATATTATAATTCCAACAATAATTCATTTTCAACAATAGAATAAATACATAATATCATTCATAAAATTTATATAAATATTAAATTTTAACCGTAAAAACCTACCTGAATTGAATTGTAATAAGTGCAGAAGTTTAGAGACTATTCCGCTATTTTTCCTTTCTCACAAGCATCTACGAGATTTTGATCTAAAATATAAAATTACTCATTCATTAGCATATATTTCAGTTCCAATTCATTTCACAATTAATACCCTTTAATTTTTCAAATTTACACAATTACATTAAACTTTTACAACTTTTGCAATTTAATCCCTTAACTAGTTAATCTATCAAATTAACCAATTTTCCTCAATTAATAATTTATCTAAATATTTTAGTCCATCATACTAGCCATAATATACTAGAATTTACTACCAATAATTTGATCCTAAAATCAATATTTAACAAAATCACTTTATAAAATCATCATGCAATAAAATTAAAGCTATAAATCCATGTTATTCATAAAAAATATCTAATATTCATCAATGGTAACTTCAAAAAATTTTAATAAAATAAAAAAACTAAGGTAAGATTTAGTTGGACCTAATTGTAACAGTCTCAAAAACATAAAAATTATAAGAAACGGGTAAGAATTGAACTCATAGGAAGCAAAAATATACAAAACGAGCTCAAGGAGCTCTCTTGTGACGTTTTTGGACAGAAAATTGAAGAAAAAAATGTCTAGAAGCCTTTCAATTTCTAATTTGTATGTTTAATTTTAATAAAATTACAATTATGCTATTAAATCACATTATTTTATTATTTTTCTTTGTTATGCCGCCTCATCCCTTCCATTTAGGCATATTTACCCTTAAGTCCTCCCTTGTTTATTAATTAGGCCATTTAATCACTTATTTCTTATAATTAATAAGTTTTGCACCTTTTCCAATTTAGTCATTTTTAATTAATTAACTATCAAAGCGTTAAAATTTTTCAACAAAACTTTAATACTACCTTAATGACACTCCGTAAATATTTATAAAAATATTTACGACTCATTTTATAGAAACGAGGTCTTAATACCTCATTTTCTAAAACCACTTGACCTAGGGTTTTACCACTCGAACCTAATAATTTATTATAAAACATAAATTACTAATTCAAAAATATTTTTAAAACCATATTTTACTCGTAAATATTAAATAATAAAATTTACGAGCTTACTTGTCAAATTTGGTGGCCTTGAGCCACTGTTTCTAACACCACTGAAAAAATGGATTGTTACAACAGTGGCAGATCTGAAATTTTTTTTGGGCCGGAATTAAATTGTACATTTTTACGATAGAAAAAATGCAATTTCATCATTTTAATAGCTTATATCTTTATCATTTTTAAAGGGTTAAATTATTTTTTTTATCATTTTTAGGGGTCAAAGTGTAATTTTAATATTACTATTTTAAAATTTTATAAATTATAAAGGGTCTAAATTAAAATTTTACCATTTTAGACGGGTCCATGGCCCCTTGGGTCTTTAGTATGCTCCGCGACTCGATATAGACTACGTTAATAGTCGTTATTACAACCTATAGTTGGTGTCGATGTCAACCACCCCAACTTAAAAAAGATGAATGAAGGAAATTCAAGGAAGTGAGTTTGGTCGAAGATCCACAACTTGATTTGTCATATGCAAATGTTTAACTCCAATTGATTTATTCAAGTTCACCAACCCCTACATCGAGATGCATCTAGGTCCTATCTTAACTTAGGTCTAAATTGAACTCTACCACGGAAGCAATCATGATATGATAGATCTAATTCAAACTCTCGTTCTCTTATAAATATCTCTTATTCCAAGATTACCTGAACAAGAATGATATACAAGAGAAACCACTAGCTGTCGCTTTGCTTAAACACCATTCTTAATGAATCTTTGCATCATACACGCTATGAACTGCTACCATAATCTACTTCAAAACCATGTATGACTTAATTGTTATAACAACTGGCATTGTTTATAAAAACCAAAATAAAAAGTTATGGCTCAACTAACCTGGAGCATCCTAGAAGTGCAAGAAAATGAGGTCAACTATGAGCATTGATAGTATGACTAAAAGTACAACTGCTATAGGTATGAAGATAAGCAACATGGTCATGGAAGTATGACCTATACGGTTATGATCAGGAGTAATATTATCAACAACCAACGGTAGAATATTAAGGTTATGTTGCTTACAACCAATATGACCAATTGTTGATCAAGGAGAATACTAATAATAACCTTAGGCGAAGCAGCCACTGGTAGCAAGCTAATTTTGAGTTTAATGCTTATTTTTTTGTCAAATTTTGAATAATAATGCTACTAAACTTGTTATTTATTATTTAATTTTTATTAGGACGCAATTGGAATGTCGAAGTTCAAAAAAAAAAGCAAATTGGACTAAATTGGAATGAAAAGCAATAAAATGGGCCAAATTGAAAAGTTACAGAATTGGTGATTGATAAAAAATCAGATTTTGATTTTGTCAAACTCTATAAATAGAAAAATCTAATTTTAGTTGGTTGACTAGAAGGGAATCATGTTAAAATTAGCATATGAGAAATATATAAATGCATTGTAAATGTGGCATAGAAACATACACTTGAGACTTGAATTGAAAACAATCTTTCATTTTACGTCTGTAGCTTGTCAAAGCACTTTTGACATTTCCTTTTCTTTCTTTTTTTCTTTATTTTGGGACAATTACTCTTTAAGTCCCTTTTCCTTTTCACCTATCACCATTACATTTATAATCATTCTCATGATCCAACAAAGCATGATTAATCTCATGCTCAACTAAACCCCATTTAGCCTTAGGCTGGTTGTAGTTTCGATCGAAAATTGTGAGATGTGAACTCGCCCTAAAACATTACAATACGATATTTATTATATTTTGGTATATGGGATAGTCACATTCGTCCTTTAAAGTTAATCCAATTTCAACTCAAAATGCACATTGTGTAACAACCCGTTTTTAGTCAAATCAGAATAGTGCTTTCGAGACTAAAACTTCAAGGTCAAAATAATTATTTTATTATTATTTAAATGTCTACAGCATGATAATATACTTGAGTAAAAATTTCGTTAAGAAATTTTATCGTTTGATTGGTCAATTTAATAAAAAGGACTAAATCACGTAAAGTGCAAAAGGGTTGTTCTATTAGTTAAAGGTATCAAATGCCAATGAAATTAAATAATAGAGGTCCTTATGTAGTAAATATACCATTGGTTGTTTAAGTGGAAATTTATTGACATTATAAATGAATTTATAAAGGCTAAAACTTAAGGTTAAATTAGTAATTAAGTTAATAAGTATAATAAAACAAAAAGAAATTAATGTGTCATCTTCTATAATGTTTGAAACCACCGAAATTAGGGATTGAAAACACCATTACAAAGCTTGGAACTTTCGACTATGGTATATTGAGCATATCAAGAAAAGAGGAATTCAGACTTAGATGGGGAAAAAGCAAAGTAATTGAATAGTCGGTCCATTTCATCATTTCCGTACATGAGGTAAGTTCGTATAATTGAACTTAAATGTGTATTTATTTAATTGATGAATGGAATTGAGATTGTATTTATTCTATTCGTTGAATTTGGAGATCTTCAATTAAATGTACGGGTTACTGAATAAGACCATAGCTGGGCTATGGCAATCAGAAAATAAGACCATAACCGGGTTATGGCATGTGAATGTAAGATCACAGCAAGGCCATGACAATTTATGTGTAAGACCATAGTTGGACCATGGCATAGGAAAATCGATGTACTCGTACCGTAAGCATTTAAAAGCTCAGAGTGATTTGGTAAGAGCGGTACAGGTATGTACGGAAAACTATTCAAGTAACGAGTCAAAAGAAGTTGAGAACTTATGATTTACTATGTGGTTCCATTTCATGTTAACTCATTGAATGATGCTTTAAATGCAAATTTATGTTTTTTTTTGAAATGTTAATGAATGATGAGATTATTTCATAATTAAATACAAACTTACTAAGCTTTATAGCTTACTTCGTTTATTTTTCTATGTTTTATAGTCCTTCGAAGCTAGCTCGGATTCAGGGATCTTCAAAGACTTCATCACACTATCAGACATCTATTTTGGTAATTTTTAAGTTGTGTAAATATGGTATATCACATGTATAGGCTTGAGTCATTTTGGTATGTTTGATGAACATGTATTTTGGCCATTTGAATTGGCTTATGATGATGAATTTGATGATGTTTATAAATGTGTAAATGGTTCTATTTTGAGTTTGGTAATTGACCTATATTGTGTGATTGAGGTTGAATTTATAATGTTTAATGATATTAGGTAATTTGATTGCTAAAAGGGTTGATAATTTGGGAAGTTATGTGCTTGTCAATTGGTGAATGATAATGCATGTTTGGAATGGTTTAGTAAATTGAATTGTATATGTGAATTAGATATGTAGTTAGATGGCAAATTGTAACATATTTGTGACTTGTGGTAGGTAATGAAATGGTATGATTTGAATATTGGTTGATGATATTTGGTTGCTTATTTGTGTCTTGAAATGAAACTATTTGAGTTTGTATAGGTATGTGTAAAATGGGTGGCAAAATGGCTTGTAAATAGCCTATTTTTGTCCATACGGGTAGAGACACGGGCGTGTGCCTCAACCTTGTGTGACACACGGTCATGTTACATGGCCGTGTGTTCTCTGGTGTTGAATTTGAAAACAATTCAGTATGCTCCACACGGCCTTACACACGAGCGTGTGACTTGGTCGTGTGGCATAAGTCAGTATACCCTACAGGATTGGCACGGCCTGGCACACGGGCGTGTATAGCCATTTTTAGGGCATACAGGCTAGCCATACGGGCGTGTGTATTAGCCATGTGACCCAAGTCAGAGAGTTACATGGGGTCAGACACGGGCCAGGATACAGCCATGTGCTTCCATTTCGAATTTCCACACAGCTTGTGACACAGGCGTGTCTGGTAGCCGTGTGAGACACACGGCTTGGCCACACGAGCGTGTGTCCCCTGTTTTGGAAAAAAAATTCAAAGTTTTGTGAAAGTTTCTTGAGTTATCGGTTTAGTCCTGAACTACTCCTAAAGCATATTTAGGGCCTCGTAGGCTTGTATAAGGGACAAATTGATTGAGATTGATTGATGAATACTTGAATGGAGAAAATGTATGCTAAATAGATGTTTAATTTTTTTGTAAGTCCAGTAGTGCTCTGTAACCCTATTCTAACGTTGAATACGGGTGAGGGGTGTTACACATTGGGAGGGAGTTGTTTTGGCGTACAATTGGGAAAATGAGTCAGTCGTCTGTCGTTCGAGTTCCCGTAAACAAATTGCCATGTCCAATTGGAAAAAGCTAGTTGAGTTCCGTCAAGAGAGATAGTGATCGGATTTAAATGACCCACGCGGTTGAGGCTATTAATTCGAGTTGGACTTCTCTAGATCGCAAGGCTATCGAGATTTTAAATTACGGACGCATGTTACTTGGTTAGATAATCAGTAAGGGTTGTTTTGTAGGTCGTACAGGAACCAACTATACAGAAAAGTTGGTGGTTGATATGTCTTTGATGGCTATAACCAACTTACGTTTGGAAAGGAAAATCCTCTTTCAAGGTTCGATTCGAGTTCAGAGTGTACCAAGGCTAAGGTTAAGCCTTCACATATTTGATTTACAAATTTAATTTAAATTACTCAATTTTA
This sequence comes from Gossypium longicalyx, assembly GCA_025698465.1. Taxonomy (NCBI): domain Eukaryota; kingdom Viridiplantae; phylum Streptophyta; class Magnoliopsida; order Malvales; family Malvaceae; genus Gossypium; species Gossypium longicalyx. The sequence goes on from CM046997.1 coordinate 93,373,242, forward strand.
TTTTTCAACCTTCATTCTGTTATTATTTCATTTTATTTATACTTGTTTTTTTTTTATCAACTAAATTCCCCCTTTATTTATTTTTTAGCTCTGCACATACAGGTCATGGGCACAACAATTGCCTAAACTCAGGAATTTGGTCATGAAAATAAGAAAATTAGGAATCTCAGTCCCTTTCGGATCAACCCTACTACTCTATACTACTGTTTAATTCAATTAAAGCATAGGAAATTATATTTGGTGGTTTCGTCGCTCGTTAATCACCCATATACTATCAAAACTATTAGAATTAACTTGATCTTGATAGAGGTAATCGGTAATCGGAACCTCAAGGGGTCTTGAACCTCAGTGCAGAATAATACTCCCACATCACAATAGTACATTAAGCTACAAGAACAACTTAAGCTGTTGTTAGAAAAATACAACCAATAGTAAGAAACCATAGAATAGAACGTATCAATCATTCATCAATTAAAGGCAGAACAATGCAACCCAAAAATAGTGGAGTAGCATCGGAACATGAGGATGCAACTGGGTATAGAGATCACCCAGTAGAATTGGGAGAACGGAAGTAGGATATGACCTAGAAAGGACAGACGTGGTAACAACCGGCTCCCTTCTCAAACGATAAATAGAGGCATTAAGGAGAGAAATGAACCTTTTGATGGTATGTGTGAAACTAGGAAAGGCTTCATTAGTTCAATACACACATAGCATAAAGAAAAAGAACTGTTAAGAAGGATCGCAAAGAAAGAGTTTTAAGGAATTTGGATAGATAACAATAATCACAGAAGTGGAAGAGGCTTATAGAGAGAGATTTTTGTCTAATACTTTATTTTTAGTTTGTATTTGTTATACCATCCCATAATTATAGGCTAAAGCCTAAGATTTATAAGGCCTGTGAGAACCACCACATTAAGCCAAGTTTAGAGCCATAGTTGTCACCATATGACAAGTGTAGCAGACAAGGATTGACATTGTCCTGCTCAGCCCACTGTTGCACCCTACCTCTGCTAAGGTTATCAATTAAGGACAAAGGGAATGAACCTCAACTTCTAAACCAACCTCCAAATAAAGATACAAACCTAAACTTTTAAGGCATCGCTTCTTTCTTAAAATTATTGGCTACATTTTATGATTCCATTGAAAGCATCAAATCCAAAATGTGTTAACAAATTTCACCAGAAAAAAATATAAAAATAAATTAATAAATTTATAATTTCATTGAAAGCATTACTTTCAAAATGTGTACACAAATTTCACCAGAAAAAAAATATATAAACAAAATAATAAATTTATAATTTCATTGAAAGCATTTCTTTCAAAATGTGTACAAAATTTCATCAGAAAAAAATAAAAAAATAAAATGATAAATTTATTTATTAGACGTAAAATTCGTAATCTTACAAAAGACCCTTCCTAATTTACAACCTTTGAGACTGATAATTTTTTTTAATTTAGATGTTTAACTATTACGTTTACAGTACTATAAAAAAAACCCAAATTGTGACTATTTAAAAATTTAAAATAAATTAAATCTGATTAAAATTTCAAATATAATTATTATATAAACATTATTCGTGAAACTGACAACTTGGTCATTGCATTTATGACGTGAACCGAAAGCTACCCAAAAAGGTTGTGTATAAATTATTCCAATTGTGCTAACACAAGTCTAGAACATCGGTTGGTTGGTTTGGCTTTATAATTTTCTTTTATCACAGTTTGGTTTTGTAATTTAATGCAACTCTTGGGGACTACAATTTGGTAGCTCAAATTGAATGAATATTGAAGCTCAACTAATGATTTTGTAAGGATAAAAATTTTCAAAATAGCCAAAAGCTGTTCTTTGGGGAGGTTGATTGGTTAATTTTCTTTGAGCTAATCATGTGGCGAATTTGGAATAATAATTTTTTTTTAGGAAGTGTCATGGAGTATAGAGGACATCATTAAAGGGTCATATAGTTGGACAAAACATTATGCGTCCTTACTCAAGGTTAATTTTATTGAGAGGCAAAGGGTGAATGTAGAGTCTAACTGGATAGACAGATGGATACGATTAAGAACGAATGGTTTGTTGGAAAAATTGTATTTTATGGTAACTTTGAGGCATATTCTCAATAGGTAAAGGTAGAGAGTTGAATCATAATTTTATGGTTTCATACTCTACTCCATGAGACCTTTACAACGGTATATCATATGCTCAAAATAGTTGGGTGATGAATAAGAAATTGATGCTCAAAGTAAGTTACTTGGAAATATTGTTAAGGAAAAATAAAAGGCTTAAATCTCACATTGGTTAAATACCAAGTGTGGGATGTGTTTATATATATGAACTCTCTTAAAGGATAATTGAAAGACTAAATTTATAATTTTGCCTTGCACGTAGGGGATGTAGGTCCAAACCCAACAAGGTTTGGGTGAACTTGCATGACGTGGGCAATGCAAAATGTTCGGACTGATTGGGTCTGTTGATATTTTAGTCCAACATGAATTTATTTTCCTCAACAGACAAAATCTGTTTAAATTTTTTATTTAATAGCATATTTTGGGGATTTTTTTTCTAAAATTCCAACGCTATCCATGCCTATAAAAGGCCATGATTCTTAAGGGTTTTTATACATTTTCATACTATCTTAGAATTTCTCCTACCGAAATTATGTTGCTCTCAAAAATCTCTTTTTCCATCCTTTGTGTTTTATAAATATTCCGGTGACAGAAAAAGGCATTGTTCGTTCCATTGATCGTGGTAGAAGTGCTACTATTTCGATTACTGCTGTTGTTGTATCTTAGGAGACTTTCGAACAACGTTACTCCAAGTACCGTAGAGCGGTTGAATCTGTCTTAAGAAAACTGTGTTTCACGGGCCTCAACATTTCGTAAAATCTCAATTCTCCTTTGTTTTAATTGTTTATTATGGTTTTATTTAATTTCCATATTTGATAAATTAACTATAAATAATTATGTTCATATTTTATTTTACATATGTTTATTTATTATTAATTATTTTTATTCGCTAACGTGTTTTGTCCAACATGATTCAGTTAAAGTGGATTCAGGTCATGTTGCTGCATGGGGAACCTTGAGGGACAAACATAGGATATGAATCATTGGCATTAGTCGTCAACTAGGAAAATGCTCAATTTTGGAGGTTGAATTATGAGGTATTTTGGATGGTCTATCAATTGTACAAGAAAAGCAAGTCAATAAAGTGTTGATTCAAACGAATATTCTAGAAGCTATTAAAGCTATTCTAGTTTCGGATCCAATGCTCTCGAGATCGACACTAATCAGACGAATTCATTATATCCTGAAGAATATAGGAAATTGAATAGTTGAATATATTTCTAGGAAAGAAAATATAAAAGCTGATAGAATGGAATAAGGAGGAAGGGTTACATTTGTTTACTTACAATCTTTTTAATTTAATTGGATTGGTTGTATTTTCTTTTCACCAAAACTAAATTTTCTATTATTAATTTATTTTCTTCTAATCTATTATATGTCTCTGATGAATGTATTCTTATTCTAATCAATTATTAAAAAAATGATTTAATTGGTAAATGATCATTACTTACTAAATTACTATGGGAGCCACATTATTTGTCAATATTTATATTGTGACCTTGTCCTTAATTGATCACAGATGGATCCTAAATGATTAAGTATAATAAATTACTTGTCCTTTAGTCTTCGCAACTACTAATTTCAATGCAATGAATTAAAATGATATGGTTAAAGTTGGATGATTTCAGTGGCCCCTTGGTTTTGCTAGATTCATGTAAACATTTCATTTTTAATAATCGACAAGTGAATAAGTTACAACCGGTAAGATTTTCCCTTTCTTTTTTTCTTTTTTTTTTCTGAAAAATGTTAAATTAGTATTTTTAATAATAAAAAGTTTACAATATTGGTTGAGCTGAAGAAACCTATGAATGCATTAATTTGGTTGTGGTGGGGTGTCACGCATTTACTAGGGGACGGGTGTCTTCTTATTATCACTGCCTTTGAGGTTTAGATATGATTTGTACAAAAATACAAAGTTGGTAAATAATAAATTTGTGCTTTATGTAGCAAATAGCTCACAGTCAATACTCAAAATACATTTATTGAAAATATTACCATAAAGAAATAAGACATTTGTATTTGACATTATCATCCAGTCGAGTTTAGATAAATTAAATATTAATTCATTTAAAGAAAATTTGAAATTTGAAGTGGAGCTGAATTTTAGAGTTTGCAATGGAGCATTATTTTTACCAGGTAAATGAATTCAGTAGACTGAAGTAGAGCAGCTTTGAATAAAATAAGCTTATGACAATTTTTGTGGCCAAATAATAATAATAATAATAATAATAATAATATACTTGGGGCTGACAATAAGATTTCATGATGGAAAACATCGCATTTATTATGGTGCACTCTTGCAGTTAATTAACGACTTAAAGTTCAATCCTATGTTCAACATACCTCGATTCCATTGCAACCAGCAAAACACTGCATCAACCATCCCAAAAGATGCAGCCCACATGGTTGTTGGCTCTCTCATTTCTAGGTTTCCTCTCCTTTCTCACCCGCTCCATTTCCCTTCTCAACTGGGTTTTCACCACTTTTTTCAGATCCCCCAAGAACCTCAACAACTATGGTTCATGGGCTCTCATCACCGGAGCCACCGACGGCATAGGGAAAGCCTTTGCCAACCAATTAGCTCGCCAAGGCCTTAACCTTATACTCGTCAGTAGGAACCTAAACAAGCTGAAAACAGTTTCAGCTGAAATCCGAGCCCAATTTCCCCATCTAAAGATCAAGGTCGTGGCCCAGGATTTCTCCGGCAATATATCGGCTGGTGTCGGGTTGATAGAAGAGGCGGTGAAGGGGGTGGAAGTTGGTGTGTTGATCAACAACGTGGGGATAACGTACCCCAGAGCCATGTATTTCCATGAGGTGGAGGAGGAAGTGGTGAAGGGGATTATTAGAGTGAATATGGAAGGGACGACCTGGGTTACCAGAGCGGTGCTGCCGGGGATGTTACATAGGAAGCGCGGTGCGATTGTCAACGTCGGTTCTGGTGCTTCCATTGTTGTCCCTTCGCATCCTCTTTACACAATCTATGCCGCTACAAAAGCGTAAGCTTAAATCATATGATAATTTTCTAAACGCTTTTTTATCCACACGATAAAACCTTAAATTTGGTAATTGTTGATATATTTTTTTAGTGATTAATTTAAAAAATAAATTTTAAATTCTAAAATAAGAACATTATTAAATTCATGGATTAATTAATATAAAAAAAATTTCAAACTTGAGGCTTCAAAAATTAATTTAACTCCTTTTTGTGTGATATTTTTTCAAAAATTATATTGGATCAACTAAATCTGAAACCGAGTTAGATCGATCCTTGTAAAGCAATAAACTCCCTTAATTTTATTTTTCTAACTTTAAAATTAAAACTCTACTTTATATATATCCCACTTCTTATCGCTCAACTTAACAATATTAATATCATTTTTTTTTTGTTTTAATATATATTTCGCAATAAGTTAAATTATTAAAGTATCCTAAAAATAAAAGTAAAGTAAATTATATTATATTATTATTATTATTATTATTATTATTATTATTAAAACACCGTAAAAAAGTGAGGTTCTAAAAAAACTACTCTTTCATTTTCAACTTTTTCCATTATACATTACTTCAATATACTCCTCTCATATTTTTAATCTTTTTCTTTTTTTTTCCTTTTTCATATTTTTACATTTTTTACTACCCAATTTCTAAAATATTTAATTTTCCTTATTTTTTTCTTTAAATTTAATTTTTTATATTATTTTGAATAATAAACAAAACTTTCATATCCAAAGTTAAAACTTGATTCAGTCCAAAATTATGATGGAATCTAATTTGATTCAAACCAAACACATTCATCAAATATTCAAATCCTTAAATTCTTGAAAAAAAGAAGAAGAAAATGATCGTTTTTATTTATCTTCCACCCTCTTTCCCTTTAGTTATACCTACTAATATTAGTATGTATATTATATTTTATATTATTTTTATTGAATTGTGAAAATATAAATACAAAATAAATAATCATATCACATTATATTTATTATATTATTCAATACATCATAACCATATTATATTGAAAATTATCCTACATAATTAATGTTACATATGATAAGCAGGTACATAGATAAGCTATCGAGATCTCTGTATGTGGAATATAAACTAAGAGGGATTGACGTGCAATGCCAGGTATGACACTCTTTCACAGTCCAATTTACTGCTTATTTTTTGCTACATAATAGGGTTGGAAGTGAATATAAAGAACTTAACTATGGGTTCAATTAGATTTATTATTTTATTTAATATTTTAATAATAATAAATATAAAAATAACTGAATAATATTTGTTTAAAGCTACAATTTGTAATTACAAATAATTCCTATAATTGCAATTAGGTTAAATTAATATAATACATAAACGGAATTATATTACAATAATTATACAATCGACTGAGTCTTAGTTCGTTGGTATTACTATTATTACCAATGTAGAAGGATAAGGGATCGAATGCGCTAAAGGACATTTATTCTCCTATTTAAGGGTTGGAGTAGGGTTATAGATAATTTTAAGTATTGTACTAAACTATTACATGCATAAACAGAATTGATTGAAAACTCACACATGCATAGAAGCGTACAGTGAAACTTAAAGAGCACATGTAAAAAATAAATAAAAATTTAAGAGTACTTGCGTCACATAGTATAAACAACTTATAGAAAAAAAATTTTAAAAAAATATTATAACATTATATTACATCATCATCAATTAAAATATTTTTTATCACTCTCTGATGCCATTGTTGTTTGAATATGGTTTTATATAGTTCTAACAATCTTCATTTTTTTACTTGTAATTTTTTTTTAGATGCTATTTGATTGCACTGAATGCTATTTATAAAGCTCAACTTAAATTTGAAGTAGCATATAACTTTAATATTAATTAAGTAATAATTAAGATACTTAAAACTCTATTTGAATAATAATTCTATTTTACATCAATAAAATTAGCACAACCTTTTTAAAAAAATGAAATGATCACAACTTTTTTATGTCAAATTTTTAACTAATAATTTTTAAATTAAATTATAATTATAATTATTGCAAATTTTCTTATATTTTATGTTTAGTGTTCTGTTCAAATAATAACTTTATTTTAAAATTAGCACAACTTTTTTAACTAATAATTCTAAATTAAATTAAAATTACTTTTAAATTAGATTATAGATAGATATATTAGTTTTATATTTATATATTGCAATTTATATATAATATCAGTATAAACATGGAAATATTAAATTTTCCAAATTATTAAAGGTTAAACAAAAATAATATATTTAAATTATTTATAGAAAAAATAAAAATATATATACAATTAGACTATTGCAAATATGAGTCTATTTAAATAAAATTTTAGACATATTTTGAGTAGTAAATTTTTTTTTAACTAAGAGGGGATAGGTGAGGTTCAAGATTCGAATCTAAAATTAGATGTCAACTAAAAATTTAATAAAAATATAATTTTTTTACCATTACATCAATGATTTAATTAATGATAAGCTTCAAGAAATATATATATATATATATATATAATATTGCTAACATAATTCTCAATTGAATTTTAATTTATTTCACATCATTTCTATTGTGACAATAAAAAAAAGGTGTATGAATTTAAATATGTTTAAATATGTTTTTCGAATGGATTTAAAGTATATTGTATAAAAAAGTATAGATTGTTATCCGCCAAAATTAAATTTCATCCACGACCATCTATATCACATGGGATATGATATGTATATATATAAAACATTGGTTAGTGGGTGGGTTGGATTTAGGTTTGTATTATTTTAGATAAAAAAATTATATTGTTTTGGATTTGAATTTATAAATTTAAACTCTTTATTATTGGGTTTTCAGTAATATCAAATATCAAATTTTAATTTTTGGGTTAATTTACAAATTTGATACTATACTTTTAGTGAATGTTTAAACTTGCTATTATAATTTTTTTTGAATGATATTTATCATTGTATTTTATAATTAAAGATAAATCTATCATTATATTTTTTTTATCTAATTTTATTTTGAATTTTGTGATTTTACTTTTATTTGATTTAATTTTACTACTCAAATTTAATTCAAAATAGCTTAAAACATTTAATATTTTAATTTAATACTTAGAAATAATGAATTAATATAATACTCACAATTAATAAAAACAATTATATATAAAATATTTAATATTTTAATTTTTGAGCTTTTTGTTAAATAAAAATTTTAAGTTAATTTATTAATTTTTAATATTTTATAAATTAACTTATTGTTAAATGATAAAATAAAATATTTCAAAAATATTTTTCTTTTTTAATTTTATTTTTAAATCATCAAAATCAGTATTAAGTGGTAAATTTTAATACAGATAAAAATTAATGGCAAATTCAAGAAAATAAAAAATTTAGAGGTAAAATTCAATCCAATAAAAGTTATGTAGCATATCTAACCATATTCTCAAAGTATAATGACCAATATTAATAAAAATAAAGAATTCAATATTTACCATTAATATGATGATAAATTTTCATTTTAATCATTAAATTTTTTTAAAAACAATTTGATTCCAAATTTATCCTTTGAGTTTAAATAGTTAATTTAATTAAGATTTTTATATATTAGGTTTGATTATATTTGGGTTTGTATAAATTTGAACTAAAATTTAGTTAATACCAATTTGAATTTATTAATTATTGTTTTTAGAAATTATTTTTCCAGTTTTTACAAATTAATTAAGAGATGGCATTGCAGCATTATATATTATTGAGGGTACATCAAATACAAAAGTAAAACTCAGATGTAAATCATTTGATTTAGATACATGTGTGTTCCCCGCAGGTACCGCTATATGTGGCAACAAATTTAGCATCCAAAGTAGCATCAATCGAGAAATCATCTATGTTTGTCCCATCGCCTGAAGATTACGCCAAAGCGGCAATCCGCCAAATAGGCTATGAGCCACGGTGCACGCCGTACTGGTCTCACGCTGTTCAGTGGTGTTTCGCACGGTTGCTACCCGATGTCCTTCTTGATGCTTGGCGTCTCTCTATCGCCCTACGAAGGCGAGCAGAGGTCCTTGCGTAACTTTCTTTGTTCTTCACATTAATTCAATAATAGATTATATGTTCGATAATAAATGCTCTTTGTTTTCCCTCTCTTAATACTTCATAGATTTGCTTCGAAGGCATAAAAATACAGTTGTTCAAGTCATTAGCACACAATATACAATATGATACGTACATGTGATGTTTGTATGATAAAATTTGCTGTTGTGAGCAGCGAGAACAAACTCCAGCTGAATAGCAGGAGCCACAGCAGGAGCAGCTTGCGATAACTAGGCTCGAAGACTCGTTGAAAAATGAGAAAGTTTAGATAAAAATACAATATCCAAAAAATGAGTTCGAGTAAAATTTAAGGCTCATTTTCTATATGAGTCGAGTCTTGGGCAAAATTTTTTAGCCCGAACTTGGCCCAATTTGGCTGAAATATATTATGTTATAAAAATTAATTACATTAATTATATAAGTTAAATAATAATTATATATTTATATTAAATGACTAATCCAATAATAATTAAATTATTTATCTAAAACCAAAAAAAAGCTTATCCAACTCAAAATATAAAATTTTAAAAATTATATTTAATAAAATAAAATATTTATTATATTTATTTTTTAATATAATAAAATATTTATTATATTTATGATAGTGATTTTTATATAAATATTTTTCTATGTATTTTTAATGTGTTAAAAATTTTATTTTAACATTTCTAGTGCATTTAATATATTATATTAAAAAATATATATTTTTAAATAAAAATTAAATTTTAAAAAATAAAATATTAGCCAATTCAGTCGGATTCAAATTTATCTTTCTTAAATTAAATGAAATTTAAACAAAAAAAAAAACCTATATTTCAAACCAAACTAGGCTCAAACTTAAAGAATAAATCTAAATATTTTGTATGGATCTGGCCCGGCCCAAGAGTACTTTCAGTGACAATCAAAATTGAAGCATTTGTGTCGGCAACAATACGTCCTTACCAATTCTTGTCCCTATAAGTTATATATTTATATATATGCTTTCTTACACTTACAATCGAAAGAAGCAACACAATTTATCTTATGGAGACCCATGGGCTTTCTTGAACATTCTTACGTTAATAATGAAAAGCTTAATAAAAATTTATGTTTTTTTATAAAAATAATCTAAAATCTTTTATTAATTATAAAAATGATTTACTTCTTTAATTATATACGTAAATGACTTAAAATGAATGGTAAAAATTAGTTGAGCCAAAGAGATTGGAGCCACCCACTTACCACGTCAGCCAATCATTGGTTGCTAAAATTAAAAAAATAAATTTGTTAGATGGATCCAACCTATTTAGCGTGATATGCATAAATATCACTCCAATACAAATATTTCTGAATATTTTATGGGCTAGAAAAATAATAATAATGGTAGTGTCAAATAGATTAATCCACCACCTTTATTATGTCAGAAATTTTTTAAGTGATTTTTTTTAATTTTAAAACTAAAATTATTATTTTATTTGATGGAGCCATAAAGAATGGCGTGGCCACCATGTTACCATTTATTTTTTGAGTTTTTTTAAAAATTATTTTTAATAAAAAATGATTCTTTTTTTTGTGAATTCATTCTCTTTGGCGTGACCATTTTGGTGGTGTCATTGAGAATGGTGTGACCACCATAACTTTTTTTTTTTATTTTGGTGGAGTCATTCTCTTTGGCTTGAACACCTTGGTGGTACTACAAATACAGATTTTTCTTGACACTCTTGTAACAGTTGAACCGAAAAAGAATAAAATAAAAAATTTGTTGTGTTTAGTAGGAGAGCTCAAAAATTAGGGTGAAGATGAATAACTCGATGTTTTTTGTGTACGTCCTTTTTTATGGAGAAATTGTAGAAGGTGATGTTGGTTGTGTATTTCAAGGTCGGCAAAGAGTGAGGTTGCGATTCAATAAAACTGTGAAATTAGAAGAAATGAAAAGAAAGATCAGTGCGAAAATCGTTATCCGTTGTGGAAGGGCGATGTCCATATTATTTTACAAGTTTCTAATATCTACAGATCTATGAAAATTTACGGATATACAACTGTTAGATGATGATGACTTGGGACTATGATGGCAATATGGTTGTTGACTGGAAATGAGAATCCCCAACTAGTTAAGTTATTCACTAAGTTGGCCAATTTAGAGCCCGTTGAGAATGTCAATCCAATAAGTCAACATCGCGGTTTTAACTTTGATCTTAATGCCAGATGGACAGATCAGTCACACTGTGGAGGGACATCGCAAATGCCCAAGAATCCAAATTATGATAGGAGTTCGTACAACAACCCTGTCCCTAGTCCCCGTCTACAAATACATCCGGACTTGATAGGTACCAATGCAGACGTCGCAGAAGGGTCCGATAATGATGAAAATTCTTATCACGACTTTGAAGATTTTAGTGACCTCGATCTTGATGAGGTTCCGGACGATATCGACGATGAAGGCCTCAAGGAGGTTGATGGGCGTCGAAACCACCAAATATAATTTCCTACGCTCTAATTAAATTAAACAATAGTATAGAGTAGTAAGGTCGATCCCACAGGGACTGAGGTTCTTAATTTTCCTATTTACATGACCAGATTCCTGAGTCTAGGCAACAGTCATGCCCATAACCTGTATGTGCAGAGCTGAAAAATAAATAGAGGATTTAGGTTGATAAAGAAAAAAATATATAAAATAAAATGAAATAATAACAAAATAATAGTTTGCAAAATAAAATTAAGTAATTTAAATTAAATTGGTAAATCAATGTGTGAATGCTTAGCCTTATCCTCGGTACACTACAAACTCGAACTGATCCTTGAAAATGGATTTTTCTTCTTCTTAATGATAAGTTAGTTATAGCGACTAAAGGCGCCCCAATCGCCAACTCTTCCTTGTGTAGTATGATCTGGTACAACCTGCAAACCAACCATTACCAATTATCTAACCACATAACGCGCGTTTGCAATTTAAGATCTCTGCAACCTTGCGAACTACAAATGTCCAACCTGAATTAACAACCACAATTGCGTGGGTCGTTTAAATCCGATCACTATTGCCCTTGACGGAACCCAACTAGCTTTTTCCAATTTGTCACGCCAAGTTGTCCGCAGAAACTCGAATATGGCAGGTGAAAAACTCGTTTTCCCAACTGTACGCCAAAACAACTCCCCCCAACCTGCACTTTGAGCTAAAATTGAATCAACTTTACGGGACGAATATGACTATCCCATATACCGGAGACGAATATCGTGTTAAAAGGTTTTAGCACGGGTTCATATCTCACGATTTTCAATAGGAATGATAACTAGCCTAAGGCTAAATGGGGTTTATTCGAGCATGAAATTAATCATACTCGATTGGGGTTTAAAAATGGATTTGAACGTAATGGTGATAAGTGAAAATGAGGAAGGACTTAAAAAATAATTGAACCAAAAATAAAGAAATCGAAAAAAAAAAATGGAAGTAAACTTGAGTAGCTACTGATGAATGAAAAAGAAAAGAATTGTTATTAATTCTATTCAAGTGTGTTTTTTTCCAAGCCACCATTACAAGGTGTTTATATACTTTTCATATGTCAAATTTAGCATGATTCCTTCTAAGATTATGCCTAACAACCAACTAAATTCAATTTTTTTTTTATATTCCTAGAGCTTGACAAATTTACAATCTAATTTTTAGTCAGCCACTAATTCAGCAACTTTTTAATTTGTCCCCTTTTATTGCTTATCGTTCCAATTTAGCCCAATTTGCTAGACTAAATAGGGTTTAGTGGTGCATGAAATTAATCATACTCGATTGGGGTTTAAAAATGAATTTCAGCATAAAGATGATAGGTGAAAAGGAGAAAAGACTTTAAAAGAAATTGAACTAAAAATAAGGAAATGGGAAAAAAATGGCAGTAAACTTCAATAGCTACTGATGCATGAAAGAGAAAAGAATTGTTTTTAATTCTATTTCAGTGTGTTTTTTCCAAGCCACCATTACAAGGTATTTACACACTTTTCATATACCAAGTTTAGCATGATTACTCATACGATTATGCCTAACAGCCAACTAAAATATGATTTTTTTTTATATTCATAGAGTTTGACAAAATCATATTATGATTTTTTATCAGCTACTAATTCTACAACTTTTCAATTTGACCAATTTTATTGTTTCCCTTTCCAATTTAGCCCAATTTGCTTGGCTAAATGGGTTTTAGTTGAGCATGAAATTAATCATACTCGATTGAGGTTTAAAATTGGATTTTATTGTAATGGTGATAAGTGAAAAGGCGAAAAGGCGAAAAGGCGAATAGACTTAAAAAGTAATTAAACCAAAAATTAAGGAAATGAACAAAAATTGCCAGCAAACTTGAATAGCTATTGATGCATGAATGAGAAAAGAATTGTTTTTAATTCTATTCCAACATGTTTTTTCCAAGTCACCATTACAAGGTATTTATATACTTTTCATCTGCCAAATTTAGCATGATTCTTCCTAAGATTATGCCTAACAATCAACTAAAATAAGATTTTGTTTCTATTCATAGGGTTTGACAAATTCACAATCTGGTTTTTAATTAGCCACTAGTTCTCCAACTTTCAATTTCGCCCATTTTATTACTTCTCGTTCCAATTTAGCCCAATTTTCTTGGCCAAATTGGGTTTAGTTGAGCATGAAAGTAATCATACTCCATTGAGGTTGGAAAGTGGATTTAAAAATAATGGTGATAGGTGAAAAGGAGAAAGGACTTAAAAAGCAATTGAACCAAAAATAAGAAAAATGGAAAAAAATGACAGTACACTTGAATAGCTACTAATACAAGAAAGAGAAAAGAATTGTTTTTAATTCTATTACAACGTGCTTTTTCGAAGCCACCCTTACAAGGTATTTATCTCTTCTTCTTTTTTTTATATGTAAAATTTAGCATGATTCCTCCTAAGATTATGCCTAACAACCAACTAAAATCATTTTTTTTCTATTAATAGAGTTTGACAAATTCACAATCTGATTCTTAATCAGCCACCAATTCTGCAACTTTTCAGTTTTGCCTTGTAACGCCCTAAATGTAACAGCCTAATTTAGACCTTAATCGGAACGGTGGTTTCGGGACCACGAATCTGAGTTAGAAAAATATTTAAAAATTATTTTCTGTGTTCATTATGTGTGAATTAATATCTGTGAAATTTTCGTGATTTAATTTTATTGTTTGAGTGTCCGATTAAATAAAAGGACTTAATCGCGTAAAAGGAAAAGTTGGTGGTTAAATGTGAAAGTGCTTAATTGTTGTTGTCTTTATAAGTGGAGGCATTTACAATGCAATTATACCAAAGTTATGAGTAGTGGACGGTAATGGCTTTAGATTATAATGATTTTTTATTAAAATTAAAAGGTTAAAAATTTTTAAATGGAATAATATGTTATAATATAATAAAACATAAAAAGAAAACATGCATGTATTCATTTTTATTTGACCGAAACTAGTAAAAGAAAAGAAAAAGAGAAAGCACATGATATTCGGCCATTGTTGATCCAAATTCAAGGTTAGTTTGGTTTCGGTTTTTGATAATTTATACGTTTTTGAGATCGTTGCTTCGAGTACTATCCGACCCATGCTTAAATTTTTTATTTTGATGAATATTTTGAGTTATGCCATTGATAAGAGCTTGTGATTTTTGTTGTTTGATGATGAAATATGAAAAATATGTTTTAGATTAACATGTTTTGTATTGGAGTTTTTGATGATTTTGAGTTAATAGGACTAAATTGCAAAAATAATAAATTGAAGGGCTAAAATGCAAAATAAATTAAATACATGGACTATTATGAGTATGTTGAAAATTCGGCCCAACTATGTTGTTGTGAGATTTGGTGTATTTTGTGTTTTGTACAATTAGGACTAAATTGTAAAAGTATGAAATATTAGGGGTAAAATGGTAATTTTACCATTTATGTGTTGTTGGATTAAATTTAATGAAATTATATTTAAATGAGATTAATTTGAAATTATATAGATCAAGAACAAAGGAAATCAGACTTGGATCGGGGAAAACAAAAAATAGTCGAATAGTCGATTCGTAACATCTGTCGATATCCGAGGTAAGTTTTTAAGTAATTAAACATGGTTCATTTTGAACATAGAATGATTTACTATGATGATTCAAATTTTATAATGTATTAGTATGTTAGCCGAATGAGAATTTTCAATGAATTAATGTGATTGAGTTGTATTTGAATGATATCAAAATTTCTGAAAGTGTGTATGTGTTACATGGAATATTATATGATTCAATATATGAAATGTTGTGGAATGATTTTATGTTTGTGATATTCAGGCATTGAGCCTAGCAAGCCTTGTGCTGGTGATTTTGATCGGGCTTTGTGCCTAGCAAGCTTAGTGCCGGTGAATAAATATCAAACTTTGAGTCTAGCAGGCCTTGTGCCGGTGTGAAATTCAGGTTTATACCTAGCAGGTATTATACCGGTGATTTGCTTTCAAGTCCATGATTATAAGAGTTCAAGTTATTGTGGATATTGAGCAAGTGTAATTGAGCTAAATGACATTGTATATGTTCGGCCACATAGGTAAGTATATGTAAGCTTATATTGAACTTCATTATTCGATTACATGTGAATTATATAGAACTTATATATTCGGTTTTATGTGAAGTTATTTTGAATGTGCATATTCGACCGTTGTGATGTTCTATTGAAGTTGAATTATAGGTTACATGTGATATTTTATTTAACTTCTATATTCGTTCATACATGTAAGTATCTATGTGATAATATATTTGATGTTGTATAATCGGTTATATAGGAAATAATTATATGGTGATATGTATTTGATATTGAACATTTAGCCAAGGTATCTTATTGTGTAAAAGTATAATATTATTGATACAATTTGTTTAGTTTAAATGTTTTGATTATTCATTGAGTTGTTTAATTTGCTTAAGGCTTACTAAGCTAAGTTAGCTTACTCTGTGTGTTTTTGTTACTCTGTTTTATAGATTTTGGTTGTAAGTTACGAGCTCGGGGATCGTTACCGAAGTCATCCACACTATCATCAACTTTCGATACTTTTAAAAGTTTTCAAACTTTTGGCATGTATAGGCTAATACGTATTTTGTTCGACCTTGAATATATATAACTTTAGCCTTACGAAAATGACTTAGTTTCGATGATAGATTCGTTTATACTTGGATATGGTTTGAGCTTACTTTTAGTTGATGTTTTATAAATTATAAGTGAATGAAGTATGTGATATATGTGGTATGTTTGATAATGGTTCGTTGATGTTAGTAAATTTAAAAGTGGATTGATGTAATGATTATCATATATATATATAAATTTTATGATATAATTATTTGTTTCGAATTAGGTTTTTGCTTTGGGTAAAATATATTTGGATAATAAGTTTAGAAAATGTAACTTATAAGATGTTTATACATGTTTTCATGTGCGAATATATATTTGTTTGTGATGAATTAAAATTGAAAGGAAAATGATGATAGGTGGCATTGGCTGTGGTTGGTCACTCGGTTTTGATATGTATAAATATAAATAAATATGGTTTAATGATTTAATTTTGATGTATGTTTATTCATTTATAAACATGAGCTCAAGTGTTAGCATGTTTTATGTATATTAGAAATGCATGATATGAGGCATGCTTATATTCGAATATGCAAAGATTAGTTTAGTTCGATTTGCATGGAAAAATATATAAGTACTATAATTAGTTATAAGTTTATTAATGGTAAATTATTGAGATTATATTGTTTAATAATGCTTGTAAGTGAGACATTGATAAATGACCATTTAAATAGTGATTTTATGTAATAGTACACCATGAGCATTATATGCATTTTTGCAAAAATTAATAATTATGTGTACGTATATACATATACTTTGATTGTTAATTTGAATGATGGTTTGGGTATATAATGAAAGTATATGCATATGCTTATATTTTTTAATGAAAATGTGATTATTTGAAAGGTATAGATTCGGTTGAATTTTGAGGTATGATTTGTAAATGCAATATGATAAATAAAGTATGTTTAATATTTAATTAGCCATGTGCTTAATATATTTATGAGTATGACTTGTATGAATATCTGAATGTTTGGAATTTTTGTTTTCGTTCAGTAATGCCTCGTAACTCTAGTCCGGCGACAGATACGGGTTAGGGGTATTTTTAAAATCTATTTTACAAGCGATTCCAACTTATGCAATGCAATGCTTTAAGCTACCGGTTTCATTTTATCGAGAGCTCGAGAATTTAATGAGCAAATTTTGGTGGCGTAATAATAAAACTAATAAAGGCATTTATTGGTGTAAATGGAGTGAAATATGCATCCCCAAAGCGAAGGGAGGTTTAGGTTTTAAAGATCTGTCAAAATTTAATTTGGCTTTGTTAGCGAAGCAAGGTTGGAAAATTATCACGAAACCAGATTGTTTGTTTGCACGCGTTATAAAAGCTAAGTATTTCCCGAAAGGAGATTTTATGAGTGCTGGGGTAGGTTCTTACCCTTCGTATATCTTGCGTAGTATTTGGGGAGCCAGACAACTTCTCGAGGAGGGGATGGGGTGGCGAATCGGTAATGGGGAATCAGTCAATATATGGAACGATAGTTGGATCCCAGGACCTGGCAGTGGTAGAATAAGATGTCAGAATATGTATTTACGAGTTACTCAAGTCTCAGACTTAATTGATAAGGAAACTAATACTTGGAAGCAAGACATTATTCAATCATTATTCGAAGAGGAACAGTTGAAGCGCATTCTCACAATTCCATTGGCAAACAGTAGACCACAGGACGCATTGGCATGGCGAGGGGATAATACTGGGACATATACAGCTAAAAGTGGATACAGATGGCTAACTACAGAGGGGGTACTAGAATACATAATGAAATTCCTACTAATTTCTTTACAAAATTATGGGAGCTTCAGGTGCCAAGTAAAATTCGTATTCTTATGTGGAGAATTGCTAACAACTATTTACCCAATTTGCATAATCTAAAAGCTCGTCAATTGGCTGTCAATCCTTTATGCCCAATATGCAGATCTGATGAGGAGTCAGTGGACCATCTTTTTAGTGAGTGTTCCTTCACACAGCAAGTTTTGCGGGGTTTGGAGATGCCATTTTCAACATACAACAGAGAAGCCAATTGGAAAGCATGGTTAGTAGCAGATTTTGAAAATAAGAGTTTGGAAGCATGTAAAATCAAATCTATCGCTTATTGGGCCATCTGGTATAATCGCAACAAACTATATCCTGAAGGAGTCAGAGA
Source organism: Gossypium longicalyx (assembly GCA_025698465.1). Lineage (NCBI taxonomy): Eukaryota > Viridiplantae > Streptophyta > Magnoliopsida > Malvales > Malvaceae > Gossypium > Gossypium longicalyx. The sequence continues at coordinate 93,391,711 of CM046997.1, forward strand.
GCAGGTACATGAAGTTGTTGGATTTATCAAGGCTTACTATGTAGAAATTTCTAGTATGAGGGAGATATTACAGAATACACATGAAATTAAAGACTCAGTCTGGAAACCGCCGGATAATGACACCATAAAAATTAATTTTGACGCCTCATTTAACTGAATCACAAGAAGCTCTATTTCAGGAATCATTGCACGAAATAAAGAGGGTTTACCTATGGCAGCCTGTACCTTTCCATGGGATAATATTTTAGACCCATTTATGGCCGAGGCAAGGGCGTGTTTACAAGCTATTATCATGGCAGAAGAGCTGGGTTTCCAGGATATCTGTGTTGAAGGAGATGCGCTAACTATTATACGAAAACTGAACTCTGCAGAAGAAGATAGATCGTGTATTAGCAGTTTGATTAAAGAAATCAAGGGGAGAGTTTTCAAGTTTAGGAGATGGTGTTTCAAGCATGTACCTAGGGAAGCCAACAAAGCTGCTCATGAGATGGCAAAAGAAGGAATTCGATTTCAGCATCCTCGATACTAGATAGAGGAGGTACCGCCTGTAGTGGATAATCTGGTGAATCAAGGGAGACGAAACGGTGGTTATGGAGGATAGATAAAGAGGTAGAATCCGAGCTCAGTGATTTTGGTTGCCCGATGAACTCGAGATTTTGACAGAGACTGTGGTTCTAGAAAGATTTGATTCTAGGAGGAAATGGGTCTCTTCAATGGCTGATACAAGGGTGTTTTGGTTTCAAATGAGGGAGAAGAAAGGTTACCAGAGCTAAGTTTCATTTCTGTCGATTCATTCTACTTTACAAGCTTCTGGAATAGTTTTTTAATTGTGTTTATTTTTACTTTTTCAAGGCACCGTTTTGGTGACCAATTATATTTTGACTGTTTTTATTTCCTTCTTTTGAGACTGGTAACCACATTTATTACTTCTTCAAATCAATAATAGTATCAGTTGTTTCAAAAAAAAATATTTATTAAGGTAGAAATAGATTAAATTTGAGATTAGTATTAATTAAAATTTTAAATACACTTATTTTGCGAAATTTTTTGAATGAATAATTTTTTTCTTATATAATTCAATAAAAGTTAAAATTTTAATTAATTGAATTATATAATTTAATATATTAAAAAATATTTTTATTCTTTGATTTTTTTACTAATAAATAAAAGATTAAAAAAATTAAATTGTAGGTTGTTAATTAGTTGTTTCCCTTGTTTAAGAATAGTGTAAGTTTGAATTACAGAATTAATTTTTAATATATAATATAAAATCTTAAAAACAGTATATAAGAGAGTAGATTTATCTAAGGACTGAGTAATTCGTTCGACTCGATAAATTTAACTCAATTTGAACTAAGCTTAAACAAAAGTTTTATATTTGGATGGCTGGAAATCAATTTAAAGAATAAAAAAGATATTTTTAAATTAAAATTTAATTATAAAATAGCAGAATATATTTATAATATTTTAATAATAAAATAGGTTTTTTGGGCTATTCGATACAAAAACAAACGTAGGTTGAAAAATATTTTGGAACTGAGCGATAATCTTAAGCAGCCCGAAACATGTAGACCTCAAGCAGGGGCGAAGCCAGGGGAGCTGGCATGGACTCCGCATTTTATATTTTAGGTCTTTAAAATTTTTAAAAAATTTTAAATTTGTAAAGATAAAATTATACTTTGACTCCCTTAAAATTATAAAAATTCGATTTAATCATTTACAAATTATAAAAATATAAACTATAAAAAATTAATACTTTGACTCTCTTAAAATTATAAAAATTCAATTTAATCATTTACAAATTATAAAAATATAAACTATAAAAAATTAAAATTTCATCGGGGAGCTACTAAAAAATTACCTGAAGGGAGGAGAAACTTACGCTTTCGTAGCAGCATAAATGGTGTATAAAGGGTAAGAACAGAAGCCGCCATAAGAACCAGACCCAACGTTAACAATGGCCCCCTTCTTCTTCTTCGCCATAATCGGAACCACTGCTTTAGTAATCCAAGTCGCCGCCACTATATTGACCTTTATAATGCTCTCCGCCACCTCCGAATCCACCTCGTGTAAGAACCTCGCTCCCTCGTAGGCCAAGCCGGCGTTGTTCACCAGTACGCCAATGTCTAGCCCTTCAATAGCATCCTCCACCGTCTTTGATATCTCTTCTCCGCTTGTTTTCGCCAAGTCAATGACGACGTTTCTGGTCTCAACTTGTGCGCCGAAATTTTCACGTATGGCATCGGCGGTTGCTACAAGTTTCAAAGGGTTTCGCCCCACCAAGACCAAGTTAAGACCCTTGGATGCCAGTTGGAACGCCAGGGCTTTCCCGATCCCATCGGTGCAGCCGGTGACTATGGCCCATGAACCGTAGTGCTGCTTGAGATTCTTTGGCGGCCTGAGGAACATGACCCACACCCATTTGATGAAACCGAGGATTGATTTACAAAGGGAGATGAAACCTAGGCAACTGATGACGAAGATCAGCATGAAATCAGGCAACCGGGTTGCCATTTGAAGCTTGGCGGATCCAGTGATTATCAGTTTAATTTAAACACTCATGTAGTCGTGGTCCTGGTAATTAAATAAGTGGATACATAAGTAAACAACATCTTTATTTCCCAACGGTTTGAAACAGATGGGAATTATGATGTGCGCAGGGCATGTCCTAACATTTTTGGTAAAATTTCCTATCCTTGCTAAAAAATGAAATAAATAAAAAGCAAAAATAGTGTCCATTCAATTATTAGTGGAGTGATATGTAAAAAATTATATTTTTGAGATCCCTAGATTGTATTTTAATATTACCTTTTTCTTGACATCAAAGGCATAGATTTTGAGGGCACATAACATTGCACTAAACTCGCACCATAGGTATTGTGCCCATGAAATAAATTTATTTTGCGAAATAACATTTTGATATAATACATTATTCTTACATATAAATATAAAAATTATATGTCAATTTCGGTTCTTATATCAACTTTGATTTTACATAATTATATATCTGAAAATTTTATCGTCGTTTAAATGATTACATAAAATTAATTAAAATATACACATTTAAAGAAACAAATAGATTATTTTTTTTATATTAGATAAGTACAATTTTTTGTGTATTAATATGCTAACATAAAATGATGTTATATTGATAATGATGTTAGTGGTTTGTGACAATTCATTCAAATCAACATTTAATGTATGAAATTGCACAAAATTAAAATTTATGTATAACATTGCATAATGGAGTAAAATGCATATATAGTTTTGAATTTTCCCTAAAAAAATGTATAGTTTTAAACTTTATCCCTTAATTATATATATATATATATATATATATATAAACTCAACAAAGGACTTTATATTAAAGCTATGTTTGGTATGAAAATTGCAAATAAGTGAAGATGAGAAATTTGTTAATATAATGGTAAAATTTGTGGGTTTGATAAATTATTGGAAATTTTCTATCTTATTAAAAAAAAGAAAAAGTTCAACATTTAATTTTTTTTACAAAAAAATGTTGAATAAGATGACTAAGCAGATAGTTACTTATTTTTTAATGTTGAAAATATTAAGTTAATTTTATTTTTATTAAAAATTAAATATTCAAAAAATCTATACTAATAAGTTTAATATAATGAAATGAGTAAATTTTCTAAAATGATGATTTACCATTATCAATCAATGTAACTATATCCTGTACTTGCCAATAAAGATTTGGTTAAAATAGGTTGAGGTCATGTAATCTTGAGGTCTCATGTTTGAGTCTCACCTTCTATAATCACGTGTGAAATCTTAAGATTTTTTTTTTTTTTTTTTTTTTTTTTTAAGTCTCACTATAGGTAAAGCATAGCTAGAGAAGGTATTCTTTTCTACTTATCATTATCCCCAAATTTCTTTTTAGAAAACTTTCTATCAAACAAGCCTTTTCAACAAAATGTTTTTAGCTTTGGTCCCTGAGGTTTTTAATTTGACCTCGAACCTCTAACCTACAAAAGTAAGGCTAAGATAATTTTCTACTAGTAAGATGTCAAATAATAATTTTTAAAAATATATAGTAAAAATAAATATAAACATCATAATTATCTATACTATTATTTAAACATTTGATTAAATTGATGTTAGAAATTAACTAAATATTAACTCAATTAAAAAATTATTGAAAGTTCATCACTTTTTCAAAAGATCAAATATTAATACGAGAATATTTTTTTATCTTTTTATATAAAGTATTACTATAATATTTATATTTAAATTCTTTATAAATATTTTGACATAAAATTTTCACCTAACTACTTTTAAAATATTATCTTTGTTTTTTCTTTTCTAAAATCAAACTACATAACATTGCAAACAACTGTTATAAATAATTTAAACATTTATTTAAATTATTATAAAAAAATTGTTGTTTTATTTGACCGCTACATCGGTACTCTTATTGTCAAATCACTTCATCCCATGTTTATAAAAGACAGGAGATATCACTTCAGTCAGCTTTTTGATATTTATATTTAACTTCACATGCATTTACGAGTTTATTATTCAACTATTTTTTTAGGGTAAATTACACCAACAGTCACCCAACTTTGGGAGTAAATGACAAAACAGTCACCTAGATTTCATTTCAGTCACTTAACTTTCAAAAAGTAACAAAACGGTCCTTTTTGCCGTTTTCTGTCATAGACGTCACAGTAAAGTGACGTGGCAGGTGACGGAGTCCTTGCTGTCAATCTTAAGTCTAGCTGGACGGTTACTAACACTTTAACAATAGTACCAGCACCATTTTAGGGTTTGAGAAAAAGAAAAAAAAAAGAAAAAGAAGAGAAGGAGGAAGAGAAGAAGAAGAAGGAGAAGAGGAAAAATGGATATGCCTGAAGTGATTCCGGTGTGCTATTGTGGAAACCCAGCCAAATTAAACACGTCTTGGTCCAATGACAACCCAGGTAGGAGGTTTTTTGGGTGTAAGAAATTCGGCAGTGGATTTTGAAAACCATGTTGGTTTTTCAGCTGGTTTGATCCACCATTGACGCCCCATTTAAGAGTTGTGTTGTTGGGTCTGCTGAAAAAAGTGAAGACATTAGAGGATGCAAGGAAGAGGGAGAGAAGAACCTGGTTTTTGGTGCTTGTAATTGTTACTGTTTTTCTGTTTTCAAAACCTTAAAAATCATTTTATGTTAATTGAAAACCAGCTTATGTTTTGTAATTTTGTTGCTGGTAAATTGTTGCTTATGTTGGTATAGATGGCTGCTGTTTTACATGGCTAACCATCTCATGTTGTTTACAAACACTTGAATGAAATGGAAAATTTTTGTTGATTACAAATTGTGTTGGAATATTTTTGTTGCTTAACATGTGTTAAAAATTGTTGCTGGTATACATAGCTAACCAGCTCATGTTGTTGTTTACAAATTGTTTAACACTTGGTATACATGGCTGCTGGTTAGAAAAGATAACAATTGATATACAAATTGCTTAACAGTTGGTATACATGGTTGCTAGTTAGAAAAGGTAACAATTGGTATACAAATTGCTTAACAGTTGGATAACAAATAGCATGGATAAATTGCTCATATATTAAGGCCAAAATGCCAAACAGTTTACAAAAGGAATGAGGGGCAAAATATTGCCAAATTTTCCTACAATTCATTACAATTGAAAAGATGTGAATTATAGGGAAATTTACAAAAAAATTCAGTGACTATGCCTAAGTTTATCAACAGTAGCAATCATAGGCAAATTTCCCAAAAATTATTTGCCTAAGTTAATAATCAGTAGCAGGCAAATTTACACAGTTTTAACTTAACAAAATGCAGTCTGTTCACATCATCATCAATGGTCTGTCATGGATGACTCTTGAGTAGAAGGCATCCATCTAACAGTGGTTGTGTTTGATTTTCTCTTTAATGAGAGCTTTTGTCTTAGGGCAGCTTCTTGATGAGTTTGGGCAGTAGGTATCTGAGTTGGGGCAGTAGGTAACTGAGTTGGGGCACCTTGTTGAGTTAGGGTACCCTCTTGTTGACTTGGGGTAGCCTGTTGCTGGGTTCGGACACCAACTTGATGTCTTTTAACCGACAAGAATAAAAGAAATGTGAAAAACAAACAAATTCATAGATAGAAGTATACTATAAGTTAAGGCAAATTACTTATTAGAATATTTTGGCCAACTTCTCATTTGCAACTCCTCTTATTGTGGCCTATTATTTTGCATTTACTACACCTCATCTCCACCCCTCTCTTGCTCAATCTTTCTGTTGTTTGTGGTTCATCAGGTTCTTTCCTTCTCGCTTTAGTAGGTTTACCAGGTGGCCTTCTTAGTGGAGGAGGTAGTATTGGTAGCATGTTTGACAAAGAGGCCCATTATTTAGGACCCCTTACTAGACTTACAAAGTTGGAGTAAATTTGAAGCTGGGTTTGCTTGGTGTACCAGGTTTGTACATAGGTCTCTGGGAACTCATTTTTTACATGAATAATAGCTAATGCATGCATGCAAGGGATGCCAGTGAGATCCCAATTCCTGCAGGAGCAGGAATTCTGAACTAAGTCCACCACATGCTGGCTGTCTGTACCACATTCAACCTGATACTTGTCACCACCAGCATGTGATGGAACACACCTAAAAAACAGTGATCATGCTTGGTTAAAACATACAATGACACACACATCCCCTAAAAAAGTAGTCACTACATGCATATTATAAAAAAAACTAATTGCATGCATATTAAAAAATAGGCAACACACTAACAATCATTGCATGCATATTAAAAAATAGTCAACAGCTTTCCAACAATCATTGCATGCATATAAAAAAATAGTCAACAGCTTTCCAACAATCATTGCATACATATTGAAAAAAGTCAATAGCTTTCCAATAATCAGTGCATGTGATCAGCAACATTAAGTCAAAATATAGGCATTAAAAAGAATCTTTACCTTAATGAATCTTTTATATTTACATCCAGTTTTTTCTTGATCTTTGGACACAAAATTCCTTTCCATTTGTCAGCTTCTTCTTTCTTCTTGACAATATGTAGCATAATATTGGTCCTTACTGTTTCTATCATGGTCAGAATAGGTTTACCTCTTGCTTCTAGTATCATCTGTCCATAAACCACATAAATGATTAGTGAATTGCTAATGATCAGTAAGAAACATAAAACATAGGGATTTACCTTGTTAAATGATTCAGATAGATTATTCACCAACATGTCAGAATAGCTCCTAATTGAAAAGTAAGACCTTGACCAGTGAGTAGGGTTCTTCTTCTTCAACCAGTCATAAGCATGCTATTGGTTTTTCTCAGTTCATCCATGGCATCATCGAACTCCCTTATAGTGCTTGCTCTGGCAGCTTTCCAAAGCAAATCTTTCAACTCCTTTATTTGAAAACCAGCATTCTTGAAATTGGAATGTAGGTATCTAACACAATGTCTTGTTTTTGCATTAGGAAACAACATACATATTGCTTCCAAAAATCCCTCTAATTAGGAAAAAAATAGTTTAATTCTTTGACAAACCCTAAATAGAAACAAAATAATATATATATATATAAATAGAGTTTTACCTTTTGTTTGTCAGACATGAAAGATACCTGGTACGAGCTCACAATTTCCAAGTGTATTGCAACCAACTCCAAGAACCAAAGCCATGATGCTTGGTTTTCACTTTCAACAGCAGCATATGCAAGTGGATAGATGTCATTATTTGCATCTATCCCAACAACTGTAAGCAAGTAGCCACCATAGTAGCCCTTTAAGAAACATCCATCTAAACCTACTATCCTCCTACAACCAGCCCTATAGCCATCTTTGTATGCCTGCAAACAGACATACATCCTTTGAAACAATCTGTTATTCAAATAACAGATTGTTGTTGTTCCCTCATTTTGGGTCCTAACCTCCAACAAGTACTCATAAATCTTCTCATATTGAGCCTTATGAGCTCCTTCAATTAATTCCAATACCCTAAGTTTAGCCCTCCTACATTTGGTTAATGAGACCAAGCAACAAAAATCTCTTTTGACATCTTGCTGTAATGATTTCAAAGAATAATTAAGATCAACAATGATTTTTTCTTTATACTGTTCACCTATCCAAGCTGAGGTTACATTCCTATTTTTATAGACTTTAGAACAAGTATGGTTAGGGTTTGAACTCTTAATTTGCCAAGTCTGGTCAGTAGGATCATTAGGGTTTAGCCTAGAAGCCCATATGAACCAAGAACATTTTTCATTGCAGACTGCCTTTAACCTTCTTAAATCATTTTTCGGAAACTTAAAAAAATAACTATTCAACCTACCATACTGCTTGGCAGCTTCTTTTAGACTATCTTTAAACTTAAATAACATTCCAACCTTAAGTCTAGGATTACTCATGTCATTCTCTAAGTTAAACGCAGGCCAATTTTGGCCATCTGAGTCAAATTCATGTGCACTATCTAACCTTACAGAATTATCACTATCACACAGTTCATCTACTTCTATACCATCCATGTCTAAACCATCTAAACTATCTCTTTCAGATGCATCACTATCACAACCAGACACATCACTACCAGACATGTTTTCTTCATTCTCATTAAAATTTTCATCAATTAAACCTGCCAAACAAAGTACTCATCAATAAAGGTAGGTAATATAGGCAAACACTTTAACCATTTATGTCAGACAATAACTAATACAAAATGCCCAATAATTTAATGCAAACACTTCTGTCATGCACATGGCAGACAACAAACACAACCATTTTTATCATGCACCTGGCAGGCAATAACAGGAAATAACTAGTCTGGTAATGGTAGATATACACAATATACACAATAAACATCATGGCATATATACACAATAAACATCAATTTGATAATGGATTCATACAATGGCAGATATACACAATACACATCAATTTGATAATGGCATTCATACAATGGCAGATATACACAATACACATCAATTTGATAATGACATTCATACAATGGCAGAAACAAACAATAAACATCATGCACATGGCATACAATACAAAATCGAAATAACCCTAAATCAGAATCCAGATCGAAATCAAAATCAAATTCTAAATCTAAATCGATATCAAAATTGGAATCAAAATCAAAATCAAAATCAGTGAGTGTTTTAAAATTGAAATCAAAATCGAAATCAAAATCAAAATCAGAATCAAAATTAAAATTGAAATAGAAATAACCCTAAATCGAAATAGCAACATTGAAATCCAAAAAAATTAAAACTAAATGCAACAACTTACCCGTTAAAGTGGATGTAACACCACTGGTAGCTTCTTTTCTATTGCCCATTGTCGTTGGCAATAAAAAAATTGAATGGTTTCTTGTTCGTCTTCTTTTCTCCCCAAACAAAATAGATAATCGTACCCTAAACCTTATACCCTGTTAATGGATTATTAAACGAATTTCTCACCCTAAACCCTTCTTAATCGATTCCCAATTTAGTTTAAACCCTAAAAAACCCTAAATCAGGATCAAAATTTCCCAAATCAATTTTCCTTTTTCTCCCCCCCAAATCCCCTTCCTTAATTTGTTTCTAACCCTAAAACATTACATTAACTCATAACCCTTACCCATTTTTTCCCCTAAACCCGCCCCAATCAGCCGTTTCGCCAACGTGGCAAGTTAACTTGCCACATCAGCTGGTTAACTTGCCACGTCAGTAATCCCGTCAAAACCCTAACGACAATCGTTAACCGGTGACTATTTTGTCACTTTTTAATAACGTTGGTGACCGTTTTGTTACTTTTTGAAAGTTAAATGACTGAAATGAAATCTAGGTGACTGTTTTGTCAATTACTCCAAAGTTGGGTGACTATTGGTGTAATTTACCCTTTTTTTTAAATATTATATTTATAATTAAAATTAAAATATATTAATTTATTAATTCGCATATTATAATTAATAATTTTTAAATAATAATTAAAATATTTTTAACATATTCAACATATAATATAATTTTACTTTATGTAATTAATAGAAAGTGACAATATTAAAAATAATAACTAATGAACATAATTAACTTTAATATTAATTATTAGAATTCTATTTAATTAATAATTTTATTTTACAATAAATATTTAGCACAACTTTTCTTTACATCAAAATTTTAAAACTAATAATTGTAAAATATATTTATAATTATATATTATCACAATTTTTTTCTTATAGTTTATCATTATATTTCTATTCTAGTAATAATTTTATTTTTAAATTATCACAATTTTTAACTAATAATTGTAATTTAAATTCTAATTATTTTTAAATGTATAATTATCACAACTTTGATTTTATTTAAACTTTTTAATTAATAATTCTAAATTAAATATTATAATTATTTTTAAATATGTGAATTTAGTAATATGATAGAAAATAAAGGTATTCTTGTCGGTTCAAAAGTTTTTCCAAGCTTTTTTTTTTTGACAATGAATGGGCCCGAAGGCCACTACCTCAATTAAATTGCATAAAAAATTACAAGGTTGTAGATATTATTAGGATAATCGATCTCAAATTTCAAGTTACAGAAATTAGACAAAAACCATTTACAAAGAAAGTCAACCACTTTATTATCGCCCCTATTCACCCATCTGACTTCAGCCTTAGAGAAGGAATCAAACATCTCACGAACCTCCTTGATGCAGTAGCCAAAAATAATGATATCATTTTTGTACTTACAAAGGTGGTTGACGATACAAGCACAATCCATTTCAAAGATAACCTTGTCGAGATTAAGTAACTGAGCAAGTCGAATGCCTTCAAGGAGAGCATCCAATTCCGCCCACTCGGAGTTAACGGCCTTGTCAATGAAGATCGCTCTACCACAAAGAACAAAGCCATTTGAGTCTCTAAGGATAATACCCAAGCCCGTTCTATTCTCTTTCACAGAGGCATCAACATTCACTTTAGCAACACCTTCCGGGGGTTTTTCCCATTTGCAATCTATAGGGACTTGAGGTAAAATCGACCGAAGGGATAAATTATGAATCTAGAAGTCCTCGTTTAACTTGCGGGCTATTTCCCATATCACGCGAACATCTTCCTCATTACCTCCAAAAAATGGCATTATTTTTGTCGTTCCAAATATTCCATAAGGTATTAGTGAAATCCTCAAATGCTTTTCTGTCCAATAACCGTATAGAGTCTTCAAGCTAGTCGATGCAAAACTCATACTCCTTAGTCAACAACCTATTATCGAAACCACCCGCAACAAGGACACCCCGAGCTTTAGGGCAATTTCTTAAGGCGTAAACCACCATTTCATCACCACTTCTACACCTTGGGCATTCCCGAAAAGCATTATGTTTTATGGTCAAGATCTTAACTTTTGTGGGGAGCAATTCATGCCTAATCTGCCATGCAAAAACATAAATTTTTTAAAGGACTCTCAAATTCCAAATGAGTTTTATTATGTAAACATGAATACATTGTACAAAGAGTTGTAATAAGAAATAAACGAGTTATTTCAAAGTAAAAGACCTAGAAATTTTATTAGTCGAGGAATTACATAGGAAAGTATAAAAAGAGTCTAAGTACGTCTATCTTTAGGCGTAACACCCAATACTCGAATTCGGTCGATTGGGTTAAGTGGAGGGCATTACACCAGGACTACGCCAAGAAGTGGCGTATTAGGAATTTATGTATACAGAACGAGTCTGGCGACGAGTTCAAAGTCTGAATTGTTACATAGAAATCCATACTTTGGAGTATTTGCAATAGATTAGGATTTCAATTTAGATATCGTTGTAATTTAATTACCATGTGTGGTAGTTGTATTTTCTTATTGTATATACTTAAGTAATTTAGTTTGAAATTTGTAAATAAGAAGGTGTAATTAATTGTAACCTGTTTAAGTAGATTAAGTTTTTGTATGTATTCGTTTGGTAATACCCAAGATCTGAATCCGACATAATGGATCAGGTTGAGGGTGTTACATTTCAAGATTTGGAAGCGTGATTTGCTCACTCCCTCAACTAACGGTTGATCTTGTTTTCCTTTTATAGTAGAATTTCCCAAAATATTTGGTTTTCTTCTATGGGTCGGAACTTGCATCCAAGGTTCGTATAGAGAAATCGAATCTTTCACAACACCTGTAGTTGTATCCGTCATAGTATCAATAGTCGATACTATCGTTGGATCCGTCGAGTCGACCTATTTCCCATTCCCTTGTTGTTTCAAACAACTCCCCTTAGTGTGCCCAGAGCATCCACACTCATAACAGATGATAGGCAAGCCCTCATACTCTACATATTGAACCTGACCATCAATACCAACACAAGAAATTAAAGGTTTTTTCAGATCAACCACCATCGCCAGGTGAGCAAAGCGACACCTTTGCGCTTTTATTGTGTTATAATAAACTTTTATAATCTTTCCCAACATTTTGGAGATGATTCTCAACAAACCTTTAGTATAGTATCGATATGGGAGTCGAGAAAACCTTACCCAGACCACCATCTTCGAAGGATAATGCTCACTTGTTATGAAATCTCGACTCTATGGTTGTACCATAAGAAAATATCCATAAATCATTCATGGCCCTCCCATTAGAGCATTTTCATAGTCCTTTTGATTACTGAACCAGGAAAAAATTGTTATCAAGGTCAACCACCTGGAATTTCCCAGTTAATTCCTATAAAGACTATAGAGGACCTACCAAAGCTTTCTAGCCAATTTTTTTCCCCAAAAAGACGCACTACAACTATCTTAGCCATGCTCCTATCAATCCATTCGTGAATCCACTTGGAAAAAGTAATCTTAGGATACTCGCCTTCAGTACTAATCATGTAGTTATCCTCCCTAATTTCAAGTTTTAACTCCACAACCACTTCATCCTCTAACCCCCTTTCCTCCACATTCCTTACAAGTTTACCTCGCCATGAAACATTTGGGAAGCCATCTTCCACCACATCCTCTGGTTCAGGACCATCAAGGGATTTATTCTTGGCTTTCTTAGTGGCCCACTCGAGGCCTTCAAGGATCGGAGACCCTGGTCGTTCCAACGAGGTAGAAGAGACAAACTCTTACGGCAAAGGAGAACCCATTTGCTGTTTAATAGAAACAAATTTTATCATAAAAAAATTCAGTAAAACGACACCTATGTTTAAAACAAAATATATATTTGTCATAAAAATATTAAGGCCAATAAACATAATTCATGTCGTACCATTGTATAATATATAAATCATGTTGCAAAATATGAATCATAAAATAAATAAAATTGTGCGTGAGCTAAGTATTATCTAAAGATTTATATTTAAATTTTATGATGAAACTATTAGATTATTTTAATTCTAGTGAGTATATTAATAAAAACAGTCTATTATTTTATCTTAATTTCTTATAAAAATATAATAAAAATATTCGTACAATAAAATTCACTATATTTCACGTGATTAATGATTAAAGAGTACTTAATATTGTAGTATAAAGACATAAAATAAAACACTAAAATTAAATTGACCAGAAGCTTCAAAGTGTTCAATAATATTTGAAACTATTGTAGTTTTTATATTATCACAGTTAAATGAAATGTCATTTTATATTGTATTCAACCCTTAGTCAGGTGAACTCAACCCGACCCAAATTCAATTTTTATAAACCGCCATCTCTCAATATGTACACATATATTTAAAACAATAATATAAATGCGAAAATTGAATTTAATATTAATTATTATAAATTTTAAATAATGTAAACATTACTAAATGATTTCTATTAAAAAAATAATTTTATAAATATAATAACATGTTCATATAATTAAAAGAAAAAATAATTTTAAATATTAATTTGTTTGGGCTTGTTTAATGGATCGGTGAATTTCAAGCTCAATGCTTGGTTACAAGGCCCATATCAGTTAAAAAAGTTAACGGGATTGTTTGTTATATTTTAATTTTTTGACTTTTTTTATAAAAATAACTTGAATTTTTTATTAATTACAAAAATGATATCTTTTTTTTATTATGTACGTAAATGACCTGAAATGCATAGTAAAAGTTGGTGGAGCCAAAGAGGTTGGCATCACTCACTTGCCACATTAGTCAATCATTGGCTGCGAGAATTAAAAAATCAATGTTTTGGGTGAAGTCAATTAGAGGTGTCCATGGTCCGGGCTAGGCCCAACAAAAAATTAGGCTCGTTTGTTTGGGCCTGGCTCGAAAAATAGACCTAAAATTTTACCTAAGTCTTACCTGGCCCGCCCCTATTAATTTTTTTATATTTAAAAAAATATAATACATCAAAAATACTAAAAATATTAAAATAAATATTTTTCAACAAATTGAAAATAAATTTAAAAAAATGTATACTTAAATAACACTAATATAAATGTAACTTAACAAGCAAATGTGAAAAATAGTAACAAAATTAACAATAAAACAAGAGTTATACAATATCCAAATAATAACAACAAAATAGTAGCAATATAATTGTAAAATGGTAGCAAAATAGTGAAAAAAAATAAGAAAATAGCAAGAAAACAAAAAAAATTAAAAAAATAGTTTTTTTGCATATTCGAGCCTGGCCGAGCTCGGGCCAAAAAAGCCTTGCTCGAGGCCCAACCCATTTTCTAAACGGGCCTTATTTTTTTTCCAAGTCTATTTTTCGGGCAAGCCTTCAGGCCGGGCCAGGCCATGGACAGGTCTAGAGCCAATCTATTTGGCGTAACCTATATAAATACCTATTCAATACCAGTATTTCTGAATATTTTGAGGGCTAGAAAATAAATAATAATGGTGGAGCCAAATAAATTGGCGCCACCACCTTTATTATGTTAGAATTTTTTAACGTGATATTTATTTTTATTTTAAAATTAAAATTATTATTTTATTTGGTGGAGTCATAGAGAATGGCGTGATCATCATGCTGCCTTTTCTTTTTAGTTTTTTTTTTAAATTTTAATAAAAAATAAATTTTTTATTTTGATGGCCATTCTCTTTGGCGTGATCAAATGACTATATATACCCCAATGGCAGTTCAGTCGAAGGTGAAGTTTTTTTTTTTTTTTAAATTTTATTAAGCTAGAGGATGAAGGGGGGAGATCAGGACTGTGTTTTATGTTTTTGTTTTTTTTTTTGCTTATTTAGAAAATTTTATAATTTGAAGGTATGTTTTATTTAACGGTAATCCAGTGGAGCTCTGACACTGAAAAATTTAATGGTCCTTTTCGGGAGTGTAGAATTGATTCCTTAATTTCATATGTGGTGACAATTTCAAGTAAAAATAAGAGTATCAGTTGCCAGTGATTTATTCAGCAACGGGTTCAAATTAGTTATTTAAGTCTTTTCGTTAGTCGTGGTAGGATGATAACGGGTTCAAAATGGTTATGCAACCAACAAGTGGATTATTTGAGATTTTCTGGGTCATCGAGATGTTTGAAGGTCCATTGGAATCCCAAATTGAACCACACGAGTGAGATTATCAATATTAGCAGTGCCCGAGCTGGAAAATATTAGCACTGAAAAACTTGCTCTATTGACTTGCTTGTGTTGCGGTTAAACATGGTATTTTTTCAATTTGTAAGACACAATGTTGTCGGTCTTAAACAAAATCAAAATCATCGTTTAATTATGTTTTATTAGTATTGAGAAAGTTACTCGTGTTGTCGTTAAAATTGGTCGTTTATGTTCCTTTGTAATTTTTATGTTTCAATTTTCAATTTTTTTTAAATATAGGAAAATGTAAATCATGTACTAAAGTAAATTATGTGAAATTATTTTGGAATGTTGCCAATATAAAATTATATTTTGTAAAATATAATTTCTGAATTATGTAAATTAATAGTTATTTAAAATGTTGGCAATGTAAAATAATTTTCATTTAAATTATTTTTGCAATGTGAATTAACTGTTTGGTAAGGGGCGATACTGAAAAAAAAATACAAGGGGCGGAACTAAAAAGAATAAAGAAAATAAGAAAGTTTCGAAAAAAATGAGGAAGAAAAAAAGAAGAAAGTGAGAAAGGGAGTTGACTGAAAAAAATAATAAAAAAGGGTATTTACGTAAAAAAATAAAAAATATTAGGGTATTTTTAAAAGAAATAAAAAAATGATTAAAGAATAAATATAGAGAAAGTTGATTGACTTGTCACATCACGTCAGTGACGTGACAGGTCTAGCTTTTAATGTTTTAAAAATGGACCACTTACCTAACTTGAGGCTACTTCCCTCCCACGTCTCCTTTTTATATATAGAAGGGGGGGTGGGGCTTTGGATTGGCCCCATATTTTAGAACTAAAATTTCAGATATAAGAGAAGAGAAAAGGCAAGTTAATTTTTTTTATTAGTTCTAATCTAAATTTGTTATGTTTGTTTTAGTTGGTGTTATTTGAAATTTAAAGTTAATAAATACAATTAAGTTATGTAAATTATATATGTTGATGCACTTGTATTATATTAAAAGTAGTTATTGTAATGTCATATTAAATTATATTTAATTTATCAAGTGGTGGTTAAATTTTAAAAAAAAAATTATGCAGATATCAAAATGTCTTCTCCACAGATCAATCACACTACAACGAGGTCAACGAAACAATAAAATTGTTAAATCACAAATTATTTATTCGTATGTTATATATGATATTTATTTATAAAATGTGATATGTTTTAATACTTTGTAACGGGTTAAATTTGCCCGGGCCCAATCATCCCAAACAGGAACACCAAAATAATAAATAAAACCCATGAATAAAATTACAAAACTCAAATTATGAAATTTATCAGCAAACCCTAACCCAAATGCAAAATAGGCCCGTTGGCCCAAAACCTAAACTAGGTTTTCAGTAAATCAGAAAACCCTAGGTCCCTATGCGCCACTCCTCCATGTGCGCCGTACTCCAGCTCCAGCGCGCACACCGCTCAAAACTCACCAACTCCTATGCCACACCTGCAAACAAGCTAGAAAAAATGCAGCAAAGAACCGAAAGCAGAAAAGCGACAACAGTAGAGAAACAACGAAAAAAGAGCAGTGATAGCAACTTGTAAATCGTCTATATAAGGCCACAACAAAAGTTTGTAAAAGGGGGGATTCAAGATTAAATAAAAACAAACAAACAGATTCAAAAAAGGTGACTTACGTTTCATATTTTTCTATTAATTTTGCTTTTAAGTTCTATTTTTTTTATTGATAAATAGAGAAAGAAGAGGAAAGTTCACCGAAAAACTTACCCGTGGTTTCGATCGTCGGAGGACCTTTCTCCGGCGTGAATATCAGACCAAAAGGGGGTGAGGGTCCTCTCCTCTCGATTTTTCTTGGGCGAGGAAGGCTCGGCCTTCAAGTCTTTTTAAAAAGGGGTTTTGAAACACCCCATTTGGCGCGACCCAGACCAAGAGCCACGGCGGAGGTGGAGGCGTATCCGGCGCCGATGAAACCCACAGGCCTGCCCTAGGGGAGGGTCTGAAAGAGAGGAGAGAGCAAAGGGGATATCTAAGTTCTTTTTTATTTTGAAACTCAAACAAAAATGAAAATTAAAAAAAATTATAGGAGTTATAAAACGGCACCATTTAGGGGGCCGAATTTTAGATGTCTAAACGACGTCGTTTCAGCCCCCTTTTGCCCAAAGACCCGACCCGTGTTGCCAGGATCAGCATGTTTTCTTCCCTAAAAGGGACATTTACATGTTTGGTCCTTCCGCTCTTCGCCTGTCTTTGATTTAAGCCTATTTCTTTTTTTAATTTCGCCTTAAAACTTTAGTTTGGTTTCACTTTAGTCCTTCGACTATCTGACCTCCGAAACGGTGCGTTTCAAATAAGGAGTCTGGGGATAATTACCCATTTGACCCCCGTTCTTTTTCGCACGTTCATATTCGGTCCCATATTCTGTCATTTTATTATTTTATATTTTATCCCCTTTAATTGCATTTCAATTTTAAATCAATCCTCATTTTAATTCGTTTATTATAATTTAGACTTGAAATCCCGTCTTAATTCCAGTTTAATCCTTTATTGATTTAATTTTTTTCAATCTATTTCTTTCTATTTCATATTTTATTTTTATTTCTTATTATCTCATATTTCGTTTTAAAATTTATTTATTCATATTTATACATTCTTGTTGTATCATCATCATTACATATATTTCTATTGTTTACTTATTTATTATTCTTCGTGTATATGTTTTTTTATATATATTGTTGCTTGGTTCATTTTTTTATATATATTTCATGATACATTTACTTATTTTTATCACACACTTTCCATTTTGTTTTATCTTTTAGTCAACCCTATTTACTTTGTTAATATTATGATTTGACCATCAATATTATTTTTATTATTACTATTGTATTTATACTATTATTATCATTATATTTTTCTGCATTTATACATAAGTTATTATTATTATTATTATTATTATTATTATTATTATTATTATTATTATCTTCTCTTTGCTATTTTATTTTTCACATTTTAAAATGATTTCCTACTTACTTTATTATTATTATTATCATTATTATTGTTATATTTTTATCTTCTCTTTGCTATTTTATTTTTCACATTTTAAAATGATTTCCTACTTACTTTATTTACTTATTTTTTATTCTATAATATTTTCTATATAAATATTTGTTGATTTGTATATTTTCTTACTACTAATATTTACTCATGCCTTTGCTCATCATTTGCTTCCTTTTTATGTACGTGGTTTCATTGTCCCATTCAATTTTAAATATTTTACGTTATGTTTGTTTATTTTTACATCATGTATCCCTGTTTATTTGTTTTATTCATTTATCGAGATTTATTTATTAATATTGTATTCATCTTTGTAATTTTATTATTGTCATTATAGCATTGTATCACATATTGTATATCACTTCAAATGTTGCGTTAATTTTTACCAAAATTCATAAAAAAAGAGATTCTTTAAAAATAAGGCAATATTTCGTTTTTTGGAAATTCGAGAAAATGTGCCATAACTTACTAGGTTTCGATTTTTCTCGTTTAACCTAAATAACCAAATATCCCTTCAAATTTCAAAATATATATGAATTTTAAATAAAATAAAGACAATATTCCGTGTTTGGAGAATCTAGAAATCGTGCCTTAACGTGCTGGGTTTCGATTTTCTTCATTTGACCAAAATGACCGAATAACCTTTTGAAATTAAAACGCATGAATTTTGAAAATCAAAAGACAAGGTTATTCTCGAAGTTTTAAAATGTTGTGTCCTAACTTACTAGATGTGGCATTTTATTGTTTCGGGACAAGAAGGTCTTTAACATCCGTTTCGATTTACGGAAGCAAATTCTTCGTAAAAAAATCAACATTAAAAAAGAGAGGATCGCATTTTTAATTCTTTTCGAGTTTTTAAATTTCGATATTAAGACATCAATTAATCAATTATGTATCAATTTTGGGCGTTACGAGGGTGCTAATCCTTTCTCGTACGTAACCGACTCCCAAACCCGTTTTCTCAAATTTCGTAGATCAAAATTGTTGTTTAAATAAATCAAACCATTTATTAAAAACAACCACTGTTACAAGGTGACCCAATCACACCTCATCAAAAAAGATTGTGGGCGACTCCCAATTTTTTTTTTCTTTTCAAAATATAAAGTCGACCCATTTTCAAAAAATGGTTTCGACACACTTCATTACCCAATTTATTATCATTATCTTACTACCTATTTCATATTAAATTGATGATTGTTATTAATTGATAATATTATCATTATTCTTACAATTTTGGATTCATTATCTTACTACCTACTTCATTAGGATTGGATTCAGCATTTAAGAATTTTGATTGAGTGTTTTATATTATGTAATTTGTTATGCCTAATAATTTAAATATAATACTGTATTATATATATGTTAAAATTAGTTCCTTAGGTTTTTTATTGAAAATTCATTTTTTTTCAATTTAACCTGTTTTTTAGAAAAAATATTTATCTATAATTTAAATATATTATATTTGTCGAAACCATTTTTAAATTGAGTTTTGAAAAATAGAAATCGACTTTAAGAAAAACGAAACCGGGAGTCGCCACCAACCTTTTTAGGTGTGATTGGATCACCAATAAATCATTTTGTTTAAAATCATTAGTTTTGGTCTACGAAATCAAGAAAATGGGTTCGGGAGTCGGTTACGAACGAGGAAGGATTAGCACCCTCGTAACGCCCAAAAATTGGTACCTAATTGATTATCAAGTGTCTTTAAGGCCGGAAATTTGAAAGTTTTAAGATACAATCCTCTTTTATTTAGAATGTTTTGATTGAAAAATTTAGGCTTGCTTATTTCAAACGAGTCAAAATATCACATCCAGTAAGTTAAGAAGCAATATTTTAAAACTTTTGAAGCTAAGCTTGTCTTTTGGAAATTTCTATTTCGAAACAACAAAACGCCATATCCAGTGAGTTAGGACACAATGCTTTGAAATCTCGAAAATAGTTATTTATATTTTAAAAACTCAAAACGTTTAGGAGGGTACTTGAATGTTCGAATTCGATGAGAAAAATCGCAACCCAGTAAGTTAGGGCACTATTTTTCCGAAGCTTCCAAACATTAAGTATTGCCTTTATATTTTGGAAAACTTTTGAGTAATTTGGTAAAAATAAATTTCTTTATTTAAAACGTTGACTCATGCAGAAGAATGGCGTTAATACATATCACAAGATAAATATACTGAAGGTAATAAATTACAACATATTACAATTCATAATAATATAGGCAAATAAGAAATAACCTAAAATAATGAAATATACACATTATAAGATGATTATGCTAAAAGATAAACCTATATACAATGTTAGTAAATACAAAACAATTCATAATAAATTAAAGAATATAAAAAATAGAAGTGGAAATCAAAATTTATAATAATAAAAAGTGACAAAATAACACTTAAAAAATAAATACGAATAATTAAAATATCAAATCAATATTGATAAAAAGGTAAAATAATAATAATAATATTTAAAAATACATATATGTATATAATAATTAACATATTTAAATGAGTAACATATGTAAAAAAATTTAAAAGAAAAGAATATAATAATATATAACAACTTAATATACATAGGAAAATATTTTTAAAAATATATAAAAAACTTTTATTATTAAAACAATTAAAAATATTATACATGTTAAATATTTTAAATAAATAATATAAAACATTAAGATTTTTAAGAGAATAAAAATATATAATAGATAATATTTAAAAAAAAAAAGATTATATGCACAAAAATATATGTATAAAATCTTTAAATCCATTTAGCATATGATATAATATACATAATTTTAAAACAATTTATAATAGATACAAAATATATAAAAATATGTAATAAATAATTTAAAAAAATAGAAGATGAAATATATACAAATATAATAAATAATACAAATTTAAAAATATAATACTTAATAATAATTTCAAAATAGCATTACTAAATAATATAATAATAAAGCTAATATATATATATATATATAAGGATTAATACATAATAAATAACAGGTGAAAATAATTGTATAATTATATAATAAAATATATATAGGTTTAGAATAAAACAAATAATATATAATATAAAATTAATAAAAAATACATAGGATTAAATTTTAAATTTTATAAAATTACAGGGGCGAAATTAGAAAAATAAAACTGAATCTGGGATTTAAATGAAACGCGCGCAAAAGGTGAGGGACTCATCGGGCAAAATACCCTATTCCCAAGGAACGACGTCGTTCCGTATCTACCCAAAATGGCCCTAAAGATTAAATTAAATTGAAAGACAAAGTTTTGGGCCAAATTAAAAATAAATTGAATTTAATTACAAAAATGAAAAAAGCGGAAGGACCAATTGGGACATTTCCCCAAATATCGAAAACATGCGGATCCTCCCCAGGTTACGGGTCAACACACGGATCTTGAGGCCTTGAAACGACGCCGTTTTGGTCACTAAACGATCACCCCAAAACGACGTCGTTCGGGAAGCTTATAAATACAAAAAAATTTAAAATTTCATTTCTATCCGTGTTTTTAAAAAAAATTAAAAATCCTATTTTTTGTCCCTGTATGCGTATTGTTTATAGGTTACAAATGGGCTTTTTATAACCACTATTTTTAGAGTTACAAATTAGGTAAGTATTTTTCTTTCAATTTCTTGCTATTTCTGCCGTGCTCTGTTGTTCTTCTTTCCCTTTTTGCAGGTACTCCCAAGGATTACGGCGCCAATCAGGTATTGATTGGGCGTTGGGTTGTGGCGCAAGGGCTTGACGATGGGTGCTTGCGGCGCTAGAGTTTGCTGGAAACCCTAGCTTCTGATTTGGGGTCCGTGTGTTTGGGGCTCGTTGGGCCTGCTAAAATTTGGGCCACGATTGTATTTGGGTTGTGGTGTATTGGGTCACTGTAACAGGCTATGGGGTATTATTTTAGGTACTGATTTGGGCTTTGGTTTGTTTGGCCTTGTAACTGTAAATGGACTGTTTAAAAAAAAGACTTTTATTTTAATTTGGTTTATTCAATTATTTTAAAATACAGCCTGGGCAAAATATGGTTCATACAGTATTTATTTGTTAAAATTTTGGTACGGAATTTTAATATTCAAATTTAAATATATTTTTTCATTAAAATTTATTATATAATCAAAATTGCATAAATATTTAAAATTTGAAAAACAAAAATATTTAGAAATTGTAAATTTTAGAAAACAAAAAAATACTTAAAATTTGTATAAGTTAAAAATGTATATTTCAATTAAAATATATATTAAGTTATACTTAGTTGAGATATTAATTTTTTATTTTACCATAATTTTTAATTTTTTAGATATTTGATTTATTATTTTTTTATAAAAAATTTACCATACAGGATGAATACCTGGTATTGAGGTCGCAGATCCATTTTCCCAAGTATCGTGTAGACGAGCAGATCATGCCTTACTTACACTTGGTAGGATTTGGGGACGAGCGGATGTGCATTGAAGCGTGTACACATCGTCGATATATTGTTCAACATTCATATTGAATGTTGCACATGCTGCAACCATATGTGCATACGGGTACTGAAATATTTGGAACTTTCCGCACTCACATAGCCTATTTCGGAGATCAACTCCATAGACCCTGGCGAGATCCTCGTGTGGCATATGATGCACTCTATCACCTAGAAATTTTCCAAGTTCTAGGAATATAGTTCTGCATTCATTGACCTCGCCCTCCAAGCATTGACTTCCATAGCATTCCTGACATCTTTGATGTACACGTGTCCGACCTCTATCTGTTTTGCTTATTTCAACCTCATTTTTGGCATCAAGGTTGCCAACCTATAAACGTACATGAGAAAACTCATGAAATTGGCAAGTGACGCGTACACTTTAATACAGAGTTAACCGCCTTAACGAGGTTAGTCGTTATATGACCATATCGGTACCTATTATCAAAACATTGAGCCCATTACCAAGGCTCTATGCTATCCAACCACTATCTGAGAGAAGGATCGACCCCCACTATATCAGTCTTCAACCTCGCAAGCCTATGCCTAAATCGGTGTGGTTTCAGCTCGTACCCTGCGTATGTATTTTGATAAAACACGTTACCATTCCTTTTAGTAAATAGACTCAAAATGTGTACAAATACAAGTTTAAATATGATATTTTTACCCATGTTCACGATTTGTTTGCACCAGTCTTTGTTCTTGTACTCCTTGTTGAAGTTGACAAAGATGTGGCGAATGCAGTAGACAAACCTCCAGGGAACCTCAGAACGCCAAATCATAACAAGAAAACCCTTGGATCTATTAGAGACAATGCAAATGTTGTCTTGCCTAACAACATGCCTTCACAAGTTCCTAAGGAAAAATTCCTACGATTAGAAGTTCTTCGACTCTACGATGGCAAAAACGGTTGGTAGTACATTTCGGTTACTGCCTTGTGCAACTGCAATCAGTAGTATCTACGTGTATTTTCTGTAAAGCCACGTTCCATCAACTTGCACCAACGGTTTGTAATGGGAGAAGGCCCTAACACATGGATTGAACATCCATAACAAGCAATTAAAAAATCTTCTCCCCGATTCAAGTTCCCCATTCAGGCTTTTGTAAGGCAACATCTGCAAGTCCACGACATTACCTGGCATATACTCTAGCATCGCTAAAATCCACCATTGAAGGTCATTGTATGACTCATCTCATTTGTCGTACAACTGATCTATGGCCATTTGTTTCGCCCACCATGCTTTCCTATACAACACTCTGTACTAGAACAAGGCTTGCATGTCCGCAATCAGGACTGATACATGAATGGTTGGTAGATCTTTCACCAGTGGCTCGATGTAGTTGTAGATACTTTTGGCATTCAATTTTTGGTGGTCTTGTGTTATTCGTGCGACAGTGCATGTATGGTGCCCTTCTAATTTTCCTATTTGCCACTACTAAGTCCTTTGTATAAATACAACTCGAACCCGCCAGCAGCACCCTTCATCAACTCTCCAAAATTCCCCAACATATAATGTCGGTTTAGGTTTTGCAACCTTGTAATCAATCAACACCTTCATGTTGTACTAATTGATGGCAAAAACGTAGCCCACCTTGTTCTCTAACCGTTGCCCAACATGTAACACCCCTATAACCCGTATCTGTCACCAGAGTGGGTTATGAAGAGTTACTAATCTAAAACTTAACATTTGTACATTCACATTTACATAAGTTCATTAGAAATTATATGCATAGCCAAATACAATCAAAGATCGAAAATTCAAACTTATACCGCCATTCAAAAGTTGCCATATTCACATGGCTTATATACAACGACATCTCAAAATATCATTCACTTAAGTCTATTCTATACATGCCATGCTAGTTCCAAAATATAGTAGTACCAAAATGACAGATAGTGTGATGAGTTCTTGTGACGATCCCTCCGAACAGTGACTGAGTCAACAATCTATAAAAGCAGAGAAACGTAACAAACATAGTAAGTTTTCATAGGCTTAGTAAGTTTTAAGCAGTGTAAACAATTAAACTCAATTATACTTCAATCATTCAATTTCTCAAGAGGCCATTTTCTAGGTATATTGTTATTTGGCCGAATATACACAAGAACATATTGCACATCTAGCATTCTTATTTCACTTAAACTAAATGCATATATCATAAATAAATCAAATACTTTCACTTACTTTCACATCTTGATCGAATGTATCAAGATCATAGATATAATTATAACATTTATTCACATAGGTATCACATTATACACTTATGATTAAATTCCAATCAAACTCACATATAAATACATAATATGTACCTGGCCAACTTAACGTATTGAATGTATTCATTCGTCGTTTTAACACGAGGTATCTTAGTCTTAGACTTTTATCAAATCACCGGCATTTAGCCTGCTAGGTTGTAAGCTCGAATTCATTCACCGGCATTTCGCCTGCTAGGCTTGAAGCTCGATATCATTTCACCGGCATTATAGCCTGCTAGGCTCGAAGGCTTGAATAGTATTTCACCGGCATTGTAGCCTGCTAGGCTCAAAGGCCCGAATAGTATCTCACTGGCATCATAGCCTGCTAGGCTCAAAGGCCTGAATATTACTGTACGATATTCAAATCAACAAGTTTCATATAACACAATCACACCAATTTAGGCACAAACATCATTTGAATATATCATCCTACATTTTATTTATATTTATTTCATTTCATCATTCACACTTATCATTAGATAGTTTACACATAACATCTCACTCATATTCATCTATCACTTATCATTTGATCATAAAAACATATCACATTCTAATTCCATATTATAATTGTCATTCAGCCATATACAAATATTACAAGTAATACTTAATTATCATAATATGTAATGTCATTATCGAATATTATTTATGTTTATCTACTTAAAACTTACCTCGAATATTTTCGAACAGCCTCAGATCGGCTATTCAATTACTTTCTCTTTTCCCCTGTCCAACCTTGGTTCTCTATGCTCTTGAGCTAATTCAAACAAAAATTTAACTTAGTCCCACCATGCTAGCTTATGGCAAAAAATAACAAGAAATTTAATAGGTCATATAGCTACTTTTAGCTCAATTACAAAATGGTCATACACATATAGACACTCAATTTTGCCCGGGCCCAGAAATAAGTCCAAAAACAAAAATAATAAACCCCAAAAAAAACAAAGTCCAAGTTCAGTCCAGAATTACAAATATAATTTGGCCCGATCGGAATGGCCCATTACTTGAAAAGATTTAAGGTCCATCTATAAGCTTGACTCATATGGAAATATAATCTTCAATGATATGCAATCTTAGATATGATTGCAATCTTAGATATGATACAATCTTAGATATGATTGCAATCTTAGATATGATATACAATCTTAGAAGATATGATTTTGTAATATTGGAGATTTAATTTGTAGATATCCTTTAATCTTAACCGTTGATGTAATTGATCTGTACCGTTGGATTTGGGAAGGCTCAACTATAAATAGAGGCCTCTCCCTTCATTGTAAACACACTGGAGTTCTGGGAAACAATAAAATTTTTGAGAGCTTTCACTCAAATTTCTCTCCCTCTTACGTTCTTATTTTCTACGGTTTGTTCTTATTTTATTCTTTGTTCATCTTCGTTTTTCAACCCTTTTTATTTTGATTTAATCGATGTTTCCTTGATTTTTTTATATATTTTAATTTTTTAATAATTTTAGTATCATATCAAACTATTTTATTTTTTAATAATTTTTTTATTACTCTTAGTAAATTATTTTTTAAATTTTAATCAAATAATTATTTTAAAAAAATATATTTCATTTAATTTTCATATTTTATCCAAAAGTTTTTCTAAAATGAGGCAATGTTTTTCATATTTAGGAATTCGGGAAATAGTGCCCTAACATGCTGGGTTGCGATTTTCCGTTTGTCTAAATGTCTAAAGTATCCTTCTAAATAAATTTTGTAAATCACGAGATGATTTCAGTTATGAGAGTTTAAGAATATCGTGTCCTATCATGCTGGATGTGATGTTTGTATTCTTTCAGAGCTAAGGAATCTCGATTTTTCAACTTAAATAATTCCGGTTTTAAAAAGGGGATCCTATTTTTAAATCCTTTCAATTTTTTGACATTAAGATAGAAAACTATTCAATTTGGTACCAATTTTGGGCGTTGCGAGGGTGCTAATCCTTCCTCGTACGTAACCGACTCCCGAACCTATTTTCTTAATGTTCGTAGACCAAAACATTTTATAAGGTGATCCAATCACACCTAAAAAAGGTTGGTGGCAACTCCCGTTTTCGTTTTTCAAAAGTCGATCCCCGTTTTTTCAAACCCCTTTAAAAAAATGGTTTCGACAGTCATACACATTTTTAATCACATTAAGCAATTTAATACAATTTATTTAACATTTCCTTATGTACACCTTTATGACCAAATATACCTATCAATTAAGTAACTTACCTTAACACATAACCCACATAGCCAAAGTACATATAACCCTAATGACCGAATATGTATATCATCCAAGTTCCTATAATTTAATCATTAAACTTCATAGTCGAATATTCATTGTATATCTAGCTCACATACACAAACACAAAACTCATATGGCTTATTATAATTTCATATACATATCTCACCCATATAGCCGAATATATAACTCATCAAATAGATATTTATTCACGTTCCCTTAACACATATTGATCAATTAGTCCATGCATTAGCCTTTGACACATTCGGTCATTAAAGCAATAACCTATTTAACATTCAAGCATTTTATACTAATATTTCTCCCAAGGTCGAATTCATATACAACCTTTAATATTCATACAAAGTTTATATTTTAAATAATTTATACACACACCATTAACTTAATATCAATTAACTAAGCACTTTAACAATTTCCTTTAACTATACACACATTCGGCAATGACAAAGACAATTTAACAAACCTTAAATTCAACTTATAACAATATATACTCAATATTCAAAGCATTTTAACATCACTTCATCAAAATTTTACGTCATAGCCGAATGCTCCTTTTTAAACCATTTATCCTCACAAAGCATAAAATTTTCACCATTAAACTTACAAGCCATGTTATCTAAATAAACCATTGATACATAATTACCAAGCCTTACACTTAATTTATAACTATCTAATTCATTTAAAACATCCAACATCAAAATTTCTTTGCATTTCATACTATAACCGAATGCCGATTCCAAGCAATTGAGCCACATATAGTTCAAATTTCAAAATTTAAACTTATAAACTTACAATCACATGGATTTTAACATTATAGTCCATCAAACTTTCATTCATCAATTTCTATCATCAAATACAAACTTTTTGAAATTTCCTATCATGACCGAATGCACAATTAACCAACATTTAACAAATTAATTCATGGGTTTAAAGTAGAACCAAGAGAGGAACTCAAAAACATGAATTTTCAACTAAACTACCATGAACTTACCTTGAATTTATCTCTCCCAAATGACCGAATATGCAAGAGCTTCACTTCTACTTTTTATTTTCTTTAGTTCGGCTAAGTGATAGAAAAAAAAATAAAGCTCCACTTTGTTTTTATCACCACATTTTATTTTATAAAATAACATATATTATTTTATACCACAATTTAAGTTTATAATTTATTATTATTATTATGCACATGATGCATTAAACCAACCCACTACCGTACACTTAAATAAAGTGGTAAAATAGACATGCAAATCCTCTACTTTAGTAATTTACAAAATTAATCACTTGAGAATTCACCTATCACATTTTCAAAGTTTTTGAAACAAGTCCTTTTTAGCTAATTCCACATTCAAATGACAAAATTAAGACACAATACTTTCACACATGAAACTTCACATATAATAAACATAGAAAAGAGCATTAAAAAAATTTTGTGACTTGGTTTTGTGGTCTCGAAACCACTTTTCGACTAGGGTCAAATTAGGGCCGTCACACAACAAACAATTCTACCAATTGAAAATTTGACGCCAATTTGTGAGCAAGGACTATATTGGTGTACTCGAGGAACTTGGGTACATACGTTGCATCTGGATCGATGCTCAACATGTGAGCCATAGGATCATTCCGTAAAACAATGTCACGACTCGGGTTCCCAAAAGAAGGGGTGTAAACATCTTTAACCTCTGATAATAAGCTAATTTTGTGTGTTTAATGTATTTAATTATGGTCAAATTTTGAATAGAATGTTACTAAACTTCTAATTTCTTGTTTTAATTTTGTCAGAATGCAATTGGAATATGGAAGTTCAAATAAACAAGCAAATTGAGAAAAATTGGAACGAGAAGCAATAAAATGAATCAAATTGAAAAGTTGCAGAATTAATGACTGATTAAATATCAGATTGTGAACTTGTCAAACTCTATGAATAGAAAAAAATCTGATTTTAGTTAATCATTAGGCATAATCTTATGAAGAATCATGCTAAATTTTATATATGAAAAATGTGTAAATACCTTGAAATAGTGGCTTGGAAAAAGCACACTGAAATAAAATTAAAACAATTCTTTTCTCTTTCACGCATCAGTAGTTATTCAAGTTTATTGCCAAATTTTTTTTCCAGTTTCTTACTTTTGGTTCAATTGCCTTTCAAGTCCTTTTTCCTTTTCACCTATCACCATTATGTTCAAATTCACTTTTAAGCCTCAATTGAGTATGGTTAATTTCATGCTCAACTAAACCCATTTAGCTAAGCAAATTGGGCTAATTGGAACGAGAAGTAATAAAAGGGGCCAAATTGAAAAGTTACAGAATTAGGGGCTGATTAAAAATCAGATTATGAATTTGCCAAACTCTATGAATAGAAAACAAATGTGATTTTAGTTGGTTGTTAGGCATAATCTTAAGAGGAATCATGCTAAATTTGATATATGAAAATGGTATAAATACCTTGTAATGGTGGCTTGAAAAAAACACACTATAATAGAATTAAAAGCAATTTTTTTCTCTTTCACGCATCAGTAGATATTCAAGTTTACTACCAATTTTTTCTAGTTCCTTATTTTTTGTTCGATTGCCTTTTAAGTTCTTTCTCCTTTTCACCCATCACCATTATGTTCAAATCCACTTTTAAACCCCAATCAAGTCTGATTAATTTCATGCTCAACTAAACGACATTTAGCCAAGCAAATTGGGCTAAATTGGAACGGGAAGCAATAAAATGGACCAAATTGAAAAGTTTCATAATTAGTGACTGATTAAAAATCAGATTGTGAATTTGTCAAACTCTATGAATAGAAAAAAATCTGATTTTGTTGATTATTAGGCATAATTTTAAGAGGAATCATGCTCAATATGACAGTTTATCAATACCTTGTAATGGTGGCTTAAAAAAAACACACTGGAATAGAATTAAAAACAATTCTTTTCTCTTTCACGCATCAGTAGATATTCAAGTTTATTGTCATTTTTTTACCATTTTCTTACTTTTGGTTCAATTGCTTTTTAAGTCTTTTCTCCTTTTCACTTATCACTTTACTTCAAAATCCACTTTTAAACCCCAATCAAGTATGATTAATTTCATTCTCAACTAAACCTCATTTAGCCAAGCAAATTTGGCTAAATTGGAACGGGAAGCAATAAAAGGGCCAAATTGAAAAGTTGCAGAATTAGTGGCTGATTAAAAATCCGATTATGAATTTGTTAAACTCTATGAATAGAAAAAAAATCTGATTTTAATTGGTTGTTAGGCATAATCTTAGGAGGAATCATGCTAAATTTGGCATATAAAAAGTGTATAAATACCTTGTAATGGTGGCTTCGAAAAAACACACTAGAATAGAATTAAAAAGAATTCTTATCTCTTTCACACATCAGTAGCTATTCAAGTTTAATGCCATTTTTTCCATTTTCTTATTTTTGGTTCAATTGCTTTTTAGGTCCTTTCTCCTTTTCACTTATCATCGTTACGTTTAAATCCACTTTTAAACCCCAATCAAGTATGATTAATTTCATGCTCAATTAAACCCCATTTAGCCAAGCAAATTGGGCTAAATTGGAACGGGAAGCAATAAAAAGTGCCAAATTGAAAAGTTGTAGAATAAGTGGCTGATTAAAAATCAGATTGTGAATTTTTCAAACTCCATGAATTGAAAAAAAAATCTGATTTTAGTTGGCTGTTTGGCATAATCTTAGGAGGAAAATGCTAAATTTGACAGAAGAAAAGTGTATAAATACCTTGCAATGGTGACTTGGGAAAAAACACATTGGAATAGAATTAAAAACAACTATTTTCTCTTTCACGCATCAGTAGCTATTCAAGTTTACTGCCAATATTTTTCCATTTCCTTATTTTTGGTTGAATTACTTTTTAAGTTTATTTGCCTTTTCACTTGTCACCATTACAATCAAATCCAATTTTAAACCTCAATCAAGTATGATTAATTTTATGCTCAACTAAAACCCATTTAGCCAAGCAAATTGGGCTAAATTGGAATTTGAATCAATAAAAGGGGACAAATTGAAAAGTTATTGAATTAGTGGCTAATAAAAAATCAAATTATGATTTTGTCAAACTATATGAATAGGAAAAAAATATGATTTTAGTTGGTTGTTGGGTATAACCTTATGAGGAATCATGCTAAATTTGGCATACAAAAATAATATAAATACCTATTAATGGTGGCTTGGGAAAAACACATTGGAATAGAATTAAAAACAATTCTTTTCTCTTTCACGCGTCAGTAGCTTTTCAAGTTTACTGCCATTTTTTTTCCATTTCCTTATCTTTGGTTTAATTGCTTTTCAAGTCCTTTCTCCTTTTCACCTTTCACCATTAAGTTCAAATCGACTTTAAACCCCAATTGAGAATGATTAATATCATGCTCAGCTAAACCCCATCTCGCCAAGCAAATTGGGCTAAATTGGAATGGGAAGTAATAAAAGAGGCCAAATTGAAAAGTTGCAGAATTAATGGCTGATTAAAAATTGGATTGTAAATTTGTCAAACTCTATGAATAGAAAAAAAAAATCTAAGTTTAGTTGGTTGTTAGACATAATCTTAGGAGGAATCATGCTAAATTTGGCATATGAAAATTGCATAAATACATTATAATGGTGGTTTGGAAAAAACACATTGAAATATAATTAAAAATAAATCTTTTCTCTTTCACGCATCAGTAGCTATTCAAGTTTACTACCAATATTTTTTTCCATTTCCTTATTTTTTGTTCAATTGTTTTTTAAGTTCTTTCTCATTTTCACCTATCACAATTATGTTCAAATCCACTTTTAAACCCCAATCGAGTATGATTAATTTCATTCTCAACTAAACTACATTTAGCCAAGAAAATTAGGCTAAATTGGAATGAGATGCAATAAAAAGGGCCAAATTGAAAAGTTCCAGAACTAGTGGCTGATAAAAAACAAGTTTGTGAATTTGTCAAACTCTATGAATAGAAAAAAATTTGATTTTAGTTGGTTGTTAGGCATAATCTTAGGAGGAATCATGCTAAATTTGGCATATGAAAAGTGTATAAATACCTTGTAATGGTGGCTTCAAAAAAACACACTGGAATAGAATGAAAAACAATTCTTTTCTCTTTCACACATCAGTAGCTATTCAAGTTTATTGTTATTTCTTTTCATTTCCTTATTTTTGGTTCAATTGCTTTTTATATCCTTTCTCCTTTTCACCTATCACCATTATGTTCAAATCCAATTTTAAACCCCTATCGAGTATGATTAATTTCATGCTTAACTAAACCCCATTTAGACAAGCAAATTGGGCTAAATTGGAACGAGAAGCAATAAAATGAGCTAAATTGAAAGGTTGCTTAACTAGTGGCTGATTAAAAATCAGATTGTGAATTTTCAAACTCCATGAATAGAAAAAAGATCTGATTTTAGTTGGTTGTTAGGCATAATCTTATGAGTAATCATGCTAAATTTGGCATATGAAAAATTTGTAAATACCTTGTAATGGTGGTTTGGAAAAAACACACTGAACTAGAATTAAAAACAGTTCTTTTCTCTTTTATGCATTAGTAGCTATTCAAGTTTATTGCCATTTTTCCCCATTTCCTTATTTTTGGTTCAATTATTTTTTAAGTCCTTTCTCCTTTTCCCTTTTCACTTATCACCATTACGTTCAAATCCACTTTTAAACCACAATTGAGTATAATTAATTTCATGCTCAACTAAACCTCATTTAGCCAAGCAAGTTGGGCTAAATAGGAACGGAAAGCAATAAAAAGGGCGAAATTGAAAAGTTGCAGAATTAGTGGTTGATTAAAAATCAAATTGTGAATTTGTCAAACTCTATGAATAAAAAAAATCTGATTTTAGTTGGTTGTTAGGCATATAATCTTAGGAAGAATCATGCTAAATTTGATATATTAAAAGTGTATAAATACTGTCGAAACCTTTTTAGAAATCGACTTGTTATTTTAAAATGAAAATGGAGTCCCTACCAATCCTTTTTATTAGGTGCGATCAGATCACTTTGAAAATTAATCATTTTAATAAAATAGGTTAAATTACTAAAACGATGATTTTCGGTCTACAAAACCTAAGAAGTGGGTTCGGGAGTCGGTTACGTATGAGGAAGGATTGACACCTTCATAACGCCCAAAATTGGTACCTAGTTGATTACTTGATGTCTTAGCATCGAAAATTGAGAATTCGAAGAGAATTTAAAGTACGATTCCCTCTTTGCATAATGTTATTTGATTGAAATATCGCTAACTAAATTAAATTTTATGGAAAATGCCTTCTTATTTCAAGTTAATTGAGAAGGAAAGATTATGCCCCGTAAGTTAGAGCACGATGTCTCAAATCCTTGAAAACAAGAATAATCGCCATTTGATTATTACCTAAGTCCTACGTGTCTTGAATTTTAAAAAGATGTTCGATTTTCTCGATTCAAGGAGAAAGTTGTATCCCGTAAGTTAGGGCACGATTTCTCGAATCTCCTAATTAAAGAACATCGTCTTGGTTCTAATTATTTTCTCTGTGTCGGGTAAAAACAAATATAACATTAAATGCAATGTGCAATTAATTTATTTGGGCATAGTACAAATATGAACAAATATTTAAGCATGTTACATACTATAGTTGATAAAATGTTAAATTTGCATGATTTTTTGTGTTTAAATTAGTTAATTCTTGAATTGATCCCTATTGAATTAGTAATTTTATGTTTTAATCTTGTCAGGGATGCAATTGGGATGCTATGAGTTAAAAGCAAGCAGAAAAGGACCAATTTACAGCACAACCAATAAAGTGGGGCCGAATAAAAAAGTGGAAATAGTCAAGGACTCATTAGATTTCTTTTGACTTTGTAAAAGCCAAAATTAGAAAAAAATTTGATTTTATTTGTTATTAAATTTTAATTATGTATTGGGTGGTTAAGCCAAATTTAGTAAGTGATATGTATATAAATAGGGCTTTAAGGTAGCTTGGAAGACACACTTGACACTTGATTTCATTTGGATTAAGTAAGAATTATTTTATTACCTTTCCAAATTCATGCGTCAATAGCTATTACAATTCCATTTTCATTTCCTTATTCTTTGCAAAATTTGTTTAATTACTTTCCAAGTCCCTTCCTTTCCCAATTTCCATCATTTTCATTCAAATTTACTCTATAGCCAACCAAAGCATACATAATTTCATGCTTCACTAAATACCAATTTAGCTTTAGGTCGGTATTCTTTATGGTAAAAAATCGTGAGATACGTATCCGTACTAAAAATCTTTCTAATCGGTATTCACTATTTTCTCTAAATTTCGGGATTGAGAACTCATCCCTTAAAGTTAACTGGATTTCAAATCAATAAGCGCGTTAGGTTGGAGTCGTGTTTGGGGACAGTTGGGGAAACGAGTCGGTTGTGATGTATTCGGATCTCCGAGAACAAATCAAGGAAGAAGTGAACGAGTTTAAACGACCCGTGCAGTTGAGGCCGTTAATCCGAGTTGGGTTCTTTAGAGCGCAAGGCTACTGGAATCTTGAATTGGGAACACGTGTATCTCGATTAAATAATAGGTAAGGGTTGGTTTGCAGGTCATATCGGGACCGACTACGAGAGGAAGAATTGGCGGTTAGGATGGTCTTAACTGCTATAACCAGCTTATTGTTTGGAGGAGAAAATTAATTTTTGAGGAATAGTAATGGCAAAAATAGAACAAAATAAGTATGTGGGTAAAAACGGAACTATAATATAGCAAAATAATAATGAGAATAAAGTAATAGTAATCATGCAAATAAGTAATAATAAATCTGTAATAGTACCCGAGACCGTTGCCGGAGTCGAACACGAGGTGTTAACA
Source organism: Gossypium longicalyx (assembly GCA_025698465.1). NCBI lineage: Eukaryota > Viridiplantae > Streptophyta > Magnoliopsida > Malvales > Malvaceae > Gossypium > Gossypium longicalyx. Next base: position 93,426,957 of record CM046997.1, read on the forward strand.
GACTTAATTCATTGCTTAAACAGCTCAAACAATTTAATTTTAGAAATTCCAGACAAGCTGGCTAACTGCGTCACAGTCACTTAAAAATTCATACCTTGAGTTCTGAAACTCAAAATCTAATTCCATAAATTTTCCCTAAAACTAGACTCATATATCCATTTACTAATTTTTTTCTAGAATTTTTGGCTGGGCCAATTAGTACAGTTTATTAGTTAAAGTCTCCCCTATTTCAGGGTTTGACTGCTCTGACCTCTGTGTATTACGAATCATTTATCTCTTTGTACAAAATTTCAATGACTATGAAGTTTGTTTCTATTAAAACTAGACTCAATAATAAATCTGTACATATAAATTATGACTTCTAATTATTTTTATACAATTTATGGTGAATTTCCAAAGTCAGAACAGGGGATCCAGAAATCACTCTGGCCCTGTTTCACAAAAATTTAAACATCTCATAAAATATAACTCATATACCTGTTTCGTTTCTTCCATATGAAAATAGACTCATAATTCTTCAATTCCATGTTTTGTTCATCATCTAATTATATCTCTATTATTTTTAATAATTTTTCAAATTCACGTCACTACTGCTGTCTGAATCTATTTTATGGTAAATTTTACCTATTTCATAGTTTCCATGGATTAACTAGCAATTTGACATACATAACACCAAATATGATCATAATTAGTCATTCCAATGGCTAATCATTACCAAACATTTTTATACTACTCAATAACCATATCATAAGACCATATATACAAAATGATTATAATGCTATACATGCCATACTCAAAATATACAAGCCATTATGCCAAGATGGTATACGGATAGTGTGAGCGTGCCTCCGACCGTTCCCGATTTCCGAGCTGGCTTGTCAACACTACAAGGAATGAAAAGGAGGAAGTAAGCATAAATGCTTAGTAAGTTCACATGCAAATAACAAGTAACATAACCATATAAGCAAACATAAAACATCATTTGCATAATCATCACCAAGACATTCATATCATATTTTCATTTATCATCTTACCATATTGTTGTTATATCGATTTTTCAACCCGAGGGTTAAGTACATACCTGTTCAAAGTATCCATTTCACAACACTTACCAATACGCCCCTTTCATCTTGAGTATTCCTCAATTTGAGTAGAACTTTACCCGTTGAACACATCGGAATATAATTCGGATACATGGAAAGTTTGCACATAAGTGCCACATATGTAGCCAAGCTACTATGTAACCCGCCCATAAGCGAACTCGGACTCAACTCAACGAGATCGGGTGTTCGCATCCATAAGTGAACTCGGACTCAACTCAACGAGCTCGGATGCCTAGTTACATCTCACGAACTCGGACTCAACTCAACGAGTTCGGACATTTGCATCCATAAGTGAACTCGGACTCAACTCAACGAGTTCGGATGCCCAAATATCCCAGTGACATGTCACTTGTATTCTAATCTATTCCCAAGGTTCAAACGGGCTTTTTCCTCGATTACACATCTTTGCCGTCTTCTACGGAACATCGAAACCGATACTCGGTAGCAATTCATAATTTACATATTATTCAATAATAACCATAAAGCATAATATTTCATGATATTAATCATCATATCACATAAATAACATTAAATTACTTAAAATAACAATTATGTTACTACATTTAAATATGAACTTACCTAGTATGCGAAAATGACTACTTTTACCATTTCGTCCACAACTTGGTATTTTCCCCATTTTAGCCCGAATTTCAGTTTTCCTTGCTCTATCATTTAAAATATAGTCTAATTAGGACTCACATTATTCAAATTGACCCAAAATCATATTTTGGAAAAATTACAATTTTTCCCCTAAACTTTTGCATATTTACATTTTTGCCCCAAAGCTCGTAAATTAAACTTCAGCCTATTTTCTTATGTTTTATGACATGCTGATCATTTTTCCCTTCTATGGAAACATCAAATTCTCACTCTAACATGTACTTATGACTATTAGGTATTTTTACCGATTAAGCCCTTTTGCTCGTTTTCACTTAAAACCGAGTAGCACAAGTTGTCTAACATAATTTAAAACCTCATATTCTATCATAAAACACCAAAATACACAAATTTCACCTATCGGTATTTTTCCAAATATAAACCCTAGGTTAAATTATTGCTAGCATAAGCTAAATCGAGCTACCGGGACTCTAAAAACGTAAAGAACTTGAAAAACAGGGTTAGAATGGACTTACAACCGAGCTTGGAAGCTTGAAAAACCCTAGCCATGGTTTCTCCTTGCTATATTCGGCCATGGGGTTGAAGATGAGCAAAATTGGCTTTTAATTTTGTATTTTAATTCATTTTACCCCTAAATGACCAAAATGCCCCTACTACTAAACTTTCCAAAAATTCCATCCATGTCCAATTTTTGTCCATAAACTTAGAAATTGGTAAAATTGCTATTTAAGACCCCCTAATTAATATTTCAAAACAATTTCATACTAGAAACTTCTAGAATGCAAGTTTTGCAAATTATTCGATTTAGTCCCTAATTTCAATTTAAGCACTTTAGGCATAGGATTTCATCACGAAATTTTTACACAATCATGCAATCATATCATAAACATCAAAATAATTATAAAATAATTATTTCTATCTCGGATTTTGTGGTCACAAAACCACTATTCCGACTAGGCCCAAAATCAGGATATTACAATATTAATCAATGATGGTAACAATAAATAATTATGATATGATTAATACCGTATTTAATGAAAATAAAAAAATAAAATAAAAATGAAAGTGTAAAAATAATAAAAAAATGTAAATTAAAGAGGGAAAAATGTAAATGACATAAATTAGAAATGTTGAAAAATTAAAAAAAATAAAAAATAAAGAATGAAGGGTTGAATTAAATAAATGAAATAAATGAAGGAATAAATTAAGATTTAAACAAAATTTAAAGCATGGATTGCAAAAAATAAAATAAAATAAAGAAAGGGGAAATAAAAGACTAAATTGAAAATATAACCAAATTTAAAACCTAATTATAAGAAAACAGAATATAAAGGATTAAATTAAAATGGGAAGAAACGTATAGGGACTCAGAGGGAAATTATCCCAACCCTATGTCATTCCCTAGGCCAATAGTGGGTCAAGGGACTGACTTGTAAAGAAATTAAAATTAAAATAAATAAAAAAGAAATAGGACAAAATTAAAAAAAAGGCAAAAAAGCAGGACCAAAATGAAAATTAGACCCTCTCCTTGAAAACACGCAGATCTTCAATGGATCCAGATCGGGTCATTTGATAGTGTCAAAACGACGCCGTTTTGGGGCTTCTAAAGCTACGCCAAAACGATGTCATTTCATTAAGTTTATAATAGTTAAAAAATTTCTTTCTTTCTTTTTTTTTCTCAAAACTCTTCATTTATCCGGTTACAGGCTGTTGTAGCTTCGCCGTGGTCACTGGTATCGACCACAGTGACCACTGCCTCTGGTGGCCGGAGATAAAGAAAAAAACTTTTCGAGTCTTCTTTTTGCGTGGAACCCAAATTTAGGGTTTAAATCATCAAAAACTTAGTCGAAGCTCAATGAAAGGACTGGAAACCTTTCGGTTTCTACTTTTTTGACACGGCTCTTAACAGAACCCTAATGGGTTCAGAGGCCCTTTAGGTCAGAGAAAGCCTCTCACGACGGTGGAAGACAAGGCGTCGCAAGTAAAAGATTAAACCTTTTTTTTATGTTTTCTCCAAAAAAAATAAAAAAAATAAATTATCTTTTCTTTTAACGTTTTTGTTTTTTCTTCTTTTTTGTATTCGATTTCTTCTCTTTTTTTTTTAAAAAAAAAGAGTTATTGTTTGCTTTTATAGCCAAATCAATTACAAAATATTATTTTTTTCTTTGATTTTTTTCTTTCACTGCTTCTTTATTGTGTCTTCTAATTTGCTTTCTGTTTCTACTTTTGTTTTTTTTTCTTTTTTTGTAGGTGTCCAGGGCTGTCAACTGTACTGGAGAGCCATGCTTTGCCATTTCGGTGAAATGGTGGAAGAGGAGGCATGGGGACTTCAGGAGGTATGTTTACGGACGTGGAAGAGGCAGTGGTTGGAGGGATTAGGGTTTTTTCTTTTTTTTTTTTAATTTAGGTTTAGGATAGTGGATTTTGAGCTTCGAGTTATTGGGCTTTAGGGCTTAGGGTTAGCAGATTGGGCTTGTTTTTATATAAATGGTCTTTAATAATTAATGGACTCTTTTTTGGTTTTATTATTATTATTTTTTGGTTTGGTTTGGGCCAGATGAATTTGGCCTATTACAGCTACCCATTTTTGCTTATTGTCATGTAATCAGAAGGGAGCAAAAACCTTAAAAGAGGACTAATTTTGTCCGGTCTCACTGAATCTCGACTTCTCTAGTGCTTTTCTTTTTCAAGTAACATATTCTTTCAGTTCCTTGGTTACTCTATTTTGCTGTATTCGCTTTACTACAACTTTAGGAAGACATGATTTAGTATCACAGCTTCATCTCGCTCAATTGTAACTTTAAGGAGATAAGATTTGTTGTTGTAATTTCATTCCAACCCACTGAAACTTCAGTGGTAGAGGATTTGTAGTTTCATTTTGCTCCACTACAACTTCAGGGAAATAAGATTCGTTATTGTAGTTTTGTTCCAACCTACTACAACTTTAGGGGTATATGATTTGTAGCTTCATCTTGCTCCACTGCAACTTCAGAGAGAAAAGATTCGTTATTGTAGCTTCATTCCAACCTACTGCAACTTCAGAGGGATAAGATTTGAAGCTTCATGTTGCTCCACTACAACTTTAGAAAGATAAGATTCGCTATTATAGCTTCATTCCAACCTACTACAACTTTAGGGGTATAGGATTTGTAGCTTAATCTTATTTTACTGCAACTTCAAGGATGTAAGATTTGCTATTATAGCTTCATTCCAACCCACTGCAACTTTGGGGGTGTAGGATTTGTAGCTTTATCTTACTCCACTACAACTTTAGGGAGATAAGATTTGCTATTGTAGCTTCATTCCAACTCATTGTAACTTCAGGGGTATAGGATTTGTAGCTTCATCTTGCTCCACTGCAACTTCAAGCATATAAGATTCGTTTGGTAGCTTCATTCCAACCATTTGTAACTTCAGGGATATAGGATTTGTAGCTTCATCTTTCTCCACTGCCACTTTAGGGAGATAAGATTCACTATGGCAGTTTCATTCCAACCCACTACAACTTTAGAGGTATAGGATTTGTAGCTTCATCTTGCTCCGCTACAACTTCAGGAAGATAAGATTCGTTATGGTAGCTTCATTCCAACCCACTGTAACTTTAGGAGTATAAGATTTATAGCTTCACCTTGTTCCACTTTAACTTCAGGGAGATAAGATTTGCCATTGTAGCTTTATTCCAACCCACTACAACTTTAGAAGGACTAGAATCGCTGCTTTATCCATTTCACTGCAACTTTAGGATGACCAGATTTAATGTTGTAGTTTTATCTTGCCCCACTGCATCTTCAGAGAGATAAGATTCATTATTGTAGCTTCAATCCATTCCACTGCAATTTCAGGGATATAGGATTTATAGCTTCATCTTACTCACTGCATCTTCAAAGAGATAAGATTTACTACTATAGCTTCATTCCAACCTACTACAACTTTAGGAGGACTGGAATTGCTGCTTTTATCATTTGATTATAACTTCAAGAAGACATGATTTAATGTCATTGCAATTTCACCCCGTTCTACTACAACTTCAGGGATATGGGGTTTCTTTTACTGTTCTGTTACACTATTCTCCAGGGGAACAGGACCTAACGAATCTATTTCATAAGCTTATATTTTGTCAAGCAATTAGGATGCCCTGATTGGAATGAATCAAATGCTCCTAACTAGATGTATATGAATAATGAATGCAACATGTCATTTTTTTAGAACGATTTTGTCTTTTAATGTTTAGGTTGATATTGCTCGTAGTTCATCCAGGTTCTATCACTGATATGTTACCATGCCTTCTACTCAGGTCTGGTATCTTTGATAGGGAACCCAAAAAGGTGTCACAATATGGACTATTCGCCCCAGGATGACAATATGGATTATTCACCCCAAGATCTTTCCAATTTTCAAATTTGTTGGTCCTGTTTCAGGTCCCTGTACTATTTAGAAATTTTTTAGAGTGGTATGTATAAATCCTTGTACTTTAATGTTGTTAGCCCATTAATCATTGTTTCAATGCAAAAAATGCTTGAACAAGGTAGCGACGTGGATAAGATTGAAACTTATTGAGTGCAAAATTTTAATGAAAGGATTAACTAAAATGGAAAACATTGCTAGAACACAAAGTGAGTGAAAATGAAATTAGGGGCCCCAAATATCGTAGTATGAGATTCTCTGAACAAACTTCTTGAGGATTAATCTAAGCCTGATATGTGTTTGGGAGATCTAGAGTACTCTGTCGATGCCCCTAATATGTAAAGTTTCTTCTTCTCGTCATATTGGAGGGGAAAGGACTATTACATGCCCATTCTATGGCCCAAATTTGAGCTGCTCTTTTCAGGCTTTCAACTCAAAACTCCTTTGGTCTCAAGACGCCTTTTACGGGTTTTCGTCTTGGCCTCTCCCTTTTTTAGGTGAAGTATTTCTTGGCTGAATCTGAATTGGGATTAGGCAGGTTTTTGCCATCTATCTCAGCCAAAATCAACGCTACTCCAGAAAATGATTTCTTTACCGCATAAGGTCCTTCCCAATTTGGCATCCATTTTCCTCTAAAGTCTTTTTGTATGGGAAAGATCTTTTTCAACATTAGGTCCCCCTCCCGGAACTTTCTGGGGTAGAATTTTTTGTCATAAGTTCACATCATTCATTTTTGGTACATCTAACTATGACAGATAACTTTTAACCTCTTCTTTTCAATCCGGTTCAACTGATCATATCGAGATTAAATCCATTCTGCTTCATCTAACTTCAACTCTGATAAAACTTGAAGAGAAGAAATCTCGACTTCAATGGGTACTGTTTCCATTTCATAAACCAGTGAGAAAGGCATTGCCTTGATAGAGGTTTTGACAAACGTTCGATAAGCATAGAGGGCAAATGGTAATTTCTCATGCCAATGTTTATAAGTCTCTATCATTTTCCCCACAATCTTCTTAATATTCTTATTAGCTGCTTCAACTGCACCATTCATTTTTAGGCAATATCGTGTTGTTCAAATTCAATGTATTGTCAGATATGATCCTTTTTGGCATTTCACACTGACATATGATCTCTTTCTTCAAGAATTTGCTAACTGCCAATTTCATTACATTGGCATAAGAAGCGTATTCTACCCATTTGGTGAAGTAATTGATGACCACAAAGATGAATCGATGCCCATTGGAAGCCTTTGGTGAGATTACCTAATGACGTTCGTTTCCCATATGGAGAAAGGTCATGGAGAAGTCATCATATAGAGAGGTAAATGAGGCACATGAATTTATAAATTTGGCATTTATGACACGTCTTGGCTTAATTGATACAATCCCCTTCCATAGTGGACCAATAATATCCGAATCACATGATTTCTCTGGCTATTGTGAAACCATTAGCATGTGTTCCACAAACACCCTCATGGACTTCTTCTAGGATTTTTCTTAGCCTCAATAGCATCTACACATCTTAATAACAATGGGCATACAAGATACGTATCCGATCAAGAATCGTGAGATACGTATCCATACTAAAAATCCTTCCAATCTGTATTCACTATTTTCCCTAAGTATCGGGATTGACAACTCATCCCTTAAAGTTAACTCGATTTCAAATCAAAAAGCGCGTTGGGGAGTCTTGTTTGCGGACAGTTGGGGAAACGAGTCAATCTTGCTATATTCGGATCTCCGAGAACAATCAAGGGAGAAGTGATCGGGTTTAAATGACTTGCGCAATTGAGGTCGTTAATTCGAGTTGGGTTCTTTAGAGCTCAAAGCTGCTAGAATCTTGAATTGAGAATGCGTGTATCTCGATTAGATAATCGGTAAGGGTTAGTTTGCAGGTCGTACCGAGACCAGCTACAAGAAGAAGAATTGGCGGTTAGGACGTTCTTAACTACTATAATCAACTGATTGTTTGAAGGAGAAAATTAATTTTCGAAGAAGAGTAATGACAAAAATAGAACAAAATAACTACATGGGTAAAAATGAAACTATAATATGAAAAAATAATAATGAGAATAGAATAATAGTAATCATGCTAATAAATAATAATACATCTATAATAGTAATAATAATATTAATCAATTATGGTAACAATAAATAATTATGATGAGATTAATAATGTATTTAATGGAAAAAATAAAAAAATAAAAATGAAAGTATAAAAATAATAAAAAAATATAAATTAAAGGGGGGGAAATGTAGATGACATAAATTAAAAATTTTGAAAAAAAAAAAGAATGAAGGGCTGAATTAAATAAATTGACTAAATTGAGATTTAAACAAAATTTAAAGCATGGAATGCAAAAAGCGAAATAAAGGACTAAATTGAAAATATAACCAAATTTAAAGTCTAAATTATAAGAAAAAAGAATATAAAAGATTAAAATAAAATAGGAAGAAATGTATAAGGACTCGGTGGGAAATCATCCCAACCTCATGTCATTCCCTTAGGCCATTAGTGGGTTAAGGGCCTGACTTGTAAAGAAATTAAAATTAAAGGGGTTAAATTAAAATAAATAAAAAATAGGACGAAATTAAACAAGGGTAAAAAAGGAGAAGGACCAAAATGGAAATTAAACCCTCCCCTTAAAAACACGCGGATCTTGGGTGGATCTGGATCGGATCATTTGGTCTTGTCAAAACGACGCCACTTTTGGGGCTTCTGAAGCCAGGCCAAAATGACGTCATTTTATTAAGTCTATATAAGTTTAAAAATATTAAAAAAATCATTTTAAACCTATTTCAAAAAAAAAAATTCTTCCTTTCTTCTTCTTTTTTTCCTCTCAAGACCCCTCCTCTATCCGATGACAGGCCGTCGCAGCTCCATCGCAGCTTCATCGCAGCCACCCATCACCGAAAACAGTGACCGCCACCTCCGATGGCCGAAGATCCAAAATAAAAACCTTTTCGAGTCCCTTTTTTGCATGGAACCCAGATCTGGGATTTAAATATTCAAAAACTCAATCGAAGCTCAATGAAAGGATTAGAAACCTTTTGGTTTCTACCTTTCCGACAAGGCTCTTTACGGAACCCTAATGGGTTTAGAGGCCCTTCAGGTTGGAGAAAGCGTCCCACGACAGCAGAAGACAAGGCGTCGCAGGTAAAAGATTAAACCTTTTTCTTTTCTTTTCTTTTTATGTTTTCTTCAAAAAATAAAGTAAAAATAAAACAAACTATCTTTTGTTTTAACTTTGTTGTTTTTTTCCTTCTTTCTTTTGTATTTGATTTCTTCTTCTTCTTGTTTTTTACAAAGAGTTTTTGTTTGGCTTTTATAGCTAAATCAATTACAAAAAATTATTTTTTTCTTTGTTTTTTTTTCTTTCGTTGCTTCTCTATTCTGTCCTCGATTTTGCTCACTGTTTCTACTTTGTTTTTTTTTTCTTTTTTTTTGCAGGTGTTCGAGGTTGTCAACTGCGCTGGGGAGCCATGCTTTGCCATTTTTGTGAAATGGTGGCAGATGAGGCGTGGGGACTTCTGGAGGCGTGTTTGCCGACGTGACAGAGGCGACGGCTAGAGGGATTAGGGTTTTTTGTTCTTTTTTTTAGTTTAGGTTTAGGATAGTGGGTTTTGGGTTTCAGGTTATTGGGCTTTAGGGCTTAGGTTTAGCAAATTGGGCTTGTTTTTATGTAAATGGACTTTGATAATTAATGAACTCTTTTTTGGTTTGGTTTGGGCCGGACGAATTTGGCCTATTACAAATACCTTGTAATGGTGGCTTGGAAAAAAAACACACTATAATAGAATTAAAAACAATTCTTTTATCTTTCACGCATCTGTAGCTATTCAAGTTTACAGCTAATTTTCTTTTCCATTTCCTTATTTTTCATTCAATTGCTTTATAAGTCCTTTCTCCTTTTCACTTATCATTGTTATAATCAAATCCACTTTTAAACCTCAATTGAGTATGATTAATTTTATACTCAACTAAACCCTATTTAACCAAGCAAATTGGGCTAAATTGGAACGGGAAGCAATAAAAGGGGCCAAATTGAAAAGTTGTAGAATTATCGGCTGATTAAAAATCAAATTGTGAATTTTTTAAAATTTATAAATAAATAAAAATTTTGATTTTAGTTGGTTGTTAGGAATAATCTTAGAAGGAATAATACTAAATTTGGTATATGAAAAGAGTATAAATGCCTTGTATGGTGGCTTTGAAAAAATACATTGGAATAGATTAAAAAGAATTCTTTTCTCTTTCACGCATCATAGCTATTCAAGTTTATTGCCATTTTTTTTCCATTTCCTTATTTTTGGTTCAATTTCTGTTAAATTTTTTCTCCTTTTCACCTATCACAATTACGTTTAAATCCACTTTTAAACCCCAATAGAGTACGATTAATTTCATTCTTAACTAAATACAATTTAGCCAAGCCAATTGGGCTAAATTGGAATGAGAAGCAATAAAAGAGGCCAAATTGAAAAGTTGCAGAATTAATGACTGACTAAAAATTAGATTGTGAATTTGTCAAACTCTATGAATAGAAAAAAAAATATGATTTTAATTGGTTGTTAGGCATAGTCTAAGGACGAATCATGCTAAATTTGGCATATGAAAAGAGTATAAATACCTACCTTGTATGGTGACTTTGAAAAAACACACTATAATAGAATTAATAACAATTCTTTTCTCTTTCACGCATCAGTAGCTATTCAAGTTTACTGCCATTTTTTTCCATTTCCTTATTTTTGGTTCAATTCCTTTTAAGTCCTTTCTCCTTTTCACCTATCACGATCACATTCAAATCGACTTTTAAACCCCAGTTGAGTATGATTAATTTCATGTTGAATTAAACCCCATTTAGCCAAGCAAATTGGGCTAAATTAGAACGGGAAGCAATAAAATGGGCCAAATTGAAAAGTTGCAGAATTAATGACTGATTAAAAATTAAATTGTGAATTTGTCAAACTCTATGAATAAAAAAAAATCTAATTTTAGTTGGAATCATGCTAAATTTGGCATACAAAAAGAATATAAATATCTTGTATGATGGCTTTGAAAAAACACACTGGAATATAATTAAAAAGAATTATTATCTATTTCACACATCAGTAGCTATTCAAGTTTACTGTCATTTTTTTCCCTTTCCTTATTTTTGATTCAATTGCATTTTAAGTCCTTTCTCCTTTTCACCTATCACCATTATGTTCAAACCCACTTTTAAACCCTAATCGAGTATAATTAATTTCATACTTAACTAAACCCCATTTAGCCAAACAAATTGGGCTAAATTTGAACGGAAATGAATAAAAGAGGCCTGTAACACCCCGGATTTTGGGGTTAGAAGTTTTGAGTTTTGTGGTTAGGGCCAGGGAGAAGCTGCGCTATTGTGTTTAGTTGCGCGTCTAAGTGGCAGAATTGGCCTGCTGGTTTGGTGGTTGAGTGAGTGTTAGTATACCTCAAGGTTCTGGGTTCAAGTCATTGTGTGTACATTTTGGAGGAATACTTTTATTCTGTTTTGTTTGTTTTGGTTTTAATTTAAAATGTATATTTATTCATTCTTTTTTTTCTTTTATCCTGGACATTTTCCTATTCTTTTTCTCTCTGTTTCTTTTCTTTTTGTTTTTCTTTTATTTTTTTTAAATTTTCAAAAACGATTTTGCTGGCTGATTTCGGGAATTTCGCTCCTCCGTTGTGGAGTCAATGTCTGGGTATCTCCGATTGCGAATCAGGTGTGGGTTTCGTACCTTTTCTAATTTATCTATGAATTTCGATACGACTCTATGAAAAGTCAACAGTTTGTGTGTGTGCGCGTTCACAAATCGATTATTTTAGGAGTTGTACTGTTGTTTTATGTTTAGAATCTGTTAGTTTTGGTATAATTTCGAGTTATCGAGGGCAGAGAAGAGCTTCGAGAGTGAAAGCATATTTTTTGGGGCTGTTTTAGGGTGGTTTTGTGACCACACAGGTGTGTGTCAGTTCACACGGCCGTCTCTATTTAGGAATAAGGGTTTTTCGATAGGTTTTGGTGCCACACGGCTGTGTTCTTTGAACACGCGGGCGTATGTGTTTGGGAATTAGGGTTTGGGTAAATTGGTGCCACACGGGCGTGTGGTTAATTTGGGGATTTAGGGATCCCACATGAGCATGTGTTTTGGACGCACGGCCGTGTCTGGTGGGCAAACGGGCGTGTGAGACCCTCACACAGCTGTGTTAGCCCTGTACTCTATTTTTGCACAATTGGACAGTAAATTACATGGCCTATTCACACAACCGTGTTCCTAGTTCACACGGGTGTGTGCCTTTGCCACACGACTGTGTGCCTCCCTCCACACAGGCATTTCGACCCCTACACGTCCTAGGTTTTTCATACGGCCGGAGCACATGGCCTAGGTTTTTCACACGGCCGGAGCACACAGCCGTGTGTTCCTAAGATACCAAAATTTAGTTTGTGTATGTTTTTTTATCTGAAAATGTGTCTGTGTATTCCGACCCTTGGCTAGGCTTTAGTGAGGGTATTTAAGTCTCCGTATCTGTGGCCATGTGCTCTGTTTATGTGTTGTTTGTGACTGTGGTGTGAGATGACTAATCCTGAACCCGGTTAGCTGGGTGTGTATGCATATCTATTTCTGTTTGACTATCTGTCATTGTGTTCATTGTTTCCATGAGATTGTAAGCATACATGCACTTGCATAAAGTATTTTGGGGTTGGTTGTGAAGAGAATGAAGGCTGATTCTATTTTGATTTGGCAGTCTTACTATAACTTATTTGTATAGCGGTTTACTGCACTGTACTGCACGAATGTTATCTTTACTGCGTACCATTATCTGATTTGGCAGTTTAAACTGTAATATGTTTGTACAGCAGATTACCGCATTGCATTGTACTGCATATATGCCAGCCTTGCTGGGTATTAATATCTGAGTGGCTTAGTCCACATACATGGTGTGTAGGGTTGGATGGGTCTATTGAGGTCCTATGTGGTAGGTTTGGTTGGATGAGCTAAATCAAGTCTTATGGGGTGTGATCGGGTGACGAAGAGGTGTGTTGGCTGGATTGGTGGGTTTTATTACTTGATTGCATACATACGTATCTGTTGAAGTGTTCAGGGTGAAAATTATTTGATTGTGTTCTGTCTGATTGAATAACATTTGTGACTGAGTATCTGTGTGTAACATAGTGTGCTTAAATTGTTTCATTTTATTGGGACGTTGGTTCCAAGTTCACTTTCTAGTTCTGTGTATATTTGTATATATGTTTCGCTTTCGATTCGATTTTTGAAAATCTGTTGCTATTCATTTTAAACTCACACTGAGCTCGTGTAGCTCACCCCCTTTAGTGTTCCCTTTGCAGGTACACTTCCAGTTTCTATAGCTAGACTCAGTATGCGGAGGTCTCGGACAATATCGATTGAAAATAATTTATCAGTTGTCTTTTTAGTTTTCATTTTGATTTACCATTTTCATCTTAGGGTTTTATAAAAATTGTGGTACAAGTTCTGTTTTTTTAATTTCTCTCGTAAATCTTGCTTTGTTCATAGATTAAATTTATCTATAATTTTTCTGATTAAGATCCAGATAATTAAACATTCTTGGTTAGTAAAATGATAAATATGTTTGAAATGGTATCTAATATGATTTGTTTTGTAAAACTTTCCTACGATCATTTCGGTGATCAATGTGACCTCCGGAATTCGGTCTTTAATTATTCAATAATTTGACATATCGTTCTTTAATAGCCACAAAAGCATGCTTCTTCCGACGTCCTACCATAGTTGGCAACCCCAAATACCTTTCTGGATTGTTAGATATTCTCACTCCCAAAATCCTTCCTACCTGTGCCTGTGTTTCCAAATCCACGTTGCCACTGAAGTAGATAAGAGATTTGTCAAAGTTAACCAACTGTCTCGAGATCTTTTCATAATCTTGAATCACACCTTTCATATTAATTGCCCTTTCACTTGAAGCCTTACCAAACAGCACACTATCGTCCGCAAAAAATAGATGTGACACTGATACGTTTCCTCTTCCCACTCTTGTCCCAAACAGCCTTCCATCCATTTTGGCTAGTGCAATTAATCTGGAAAAACCTTCCGAACAAATTAGAAACAAATACGGACTTAATGGATCGCCTTGTCTTAGCCCTCGTTGAGGTCTGAATTCTTCTCCCTCCCTACCATTTATCACCACTGTATATGTTACGCTAGTAATACATCTCATAATAAGCGAGATCCAGCCTTCACAAAAACCCATACTACGCATCATTTTGTCTAAAAAAACCTATTCAATTCTATTATATGCTTTATTCATATCAAGTTTTAAAGTAAAACTTTTCTTCGTTGTTCCTTTCTTTCTTTTGAATGAATGCAAAATTTCGTATGCCACGAAAATGTTGTCTGTGATTTTCCTTTCCGGTACAAACGCCCCTTGTGTGTCTTCAATGCATAAGTCCAGCACCTGTTGAAAACGGTTAACAAGTACCTTTGAGATAATTTTGTAGATCACCTTGCAAAGACTAATGGGGCGGAACTTATTCATTGACTTTGGTGACTTCTCTTTGGGAATAAAAACAATGCTTGTTTGATTTATCTCTTCTACGTTTCTTCATCCATTAAGAACATCCAAACAATATGTAGTCACATCCTTCCTTATTATATGTCAATACTTTTGATAGAATATTGCAGGATACCCATCCTTTCCTGATGCCTTGAGGGGTGCTATAGATTTTATCGCCTCAACAACTTCTTCTACTTTAAATGTTTCCATTAACATACTGTTATGTTCCTCCGTAATGCATGGCAAAAAGGACTCAAACAACCTATCACAATTACTTACCTCTGTAGATGAGAACAACTCTTTGAAATACTCGGTAGCCAAATTAGTGACTCCCTCCATATCAGTAATTAAATTCCCAGCTTCATTTTCTAACCCCGTAATTAGATTTTTCCTTTTTCATTGTGTCGCACTCTTATGAAAGAATGACGTATTTCTATCACCCATACGAAGCCAATTAACTCTTGCTATTTGTTCCTAGAACAGCTCCTCCTTATCCGCTTCAAAATTCAACTCTAATTTAATGTTTGTAATTTCCTCCAGAACTTTATCACTAATTTCGCCGGCTCCTAATTTGCTCAAACTGTCATTTAGTTCTTTCGTTCATCGTTCGGTCTGCTTTTTCTCCTGTTTTGCCCAAGTACTCAAAGTTAACCCCAAGTTCTTTAGTTTCTCCAACACATCCAGATTATTTAAGTTCCACTCCCATTTCAATCGCTCCTCAAATCCTGCCTCCAGAATCCACTCTGCATTAAATCGAAAATGTCCTTGTTGCCTCCTTCCTCACAACCCCTCCTCCCTACCGGTCTCCACCATGATCGGACAATGATCCGAAAAATTGTGTTGCAAATGACAGACTTTATAACCTGGGAAAAGATCCCACCATTCTGAGTTAGCGACCCCCTATCAAGTCTCTCCCTAATATTGTTGTCAACCAGACAATCTCTTTCCCAAGTGTACCACTGTCTCGAAAACCCCAAATCGTATAGCTCGCAGTATTCAATTGCCTCTCTGAATGCAGCCATCTGTCTTTCCTCCCGAATTCTTCCCCCTTTCTTCTCAAAAGAAAAAAAAATTTCGTTAAAATCTCCAGTAACCAGCCAGGGCTTGTTATTTTCGCGTTTCAAAAATCTTAGTAAGTCCCATGATTCTCTTCTTTCTTGCTTCGCTGGCGCTCCATAAAACCCTGTAAACCTCCATGTATCTAACTCATCTTTATTCGCTACCTCCACATCAATATGAGATTTTGAAAAACTTTGCAAAGTTAAATTCAAACCCTCTTTCCACCCTAATGACAATCCTCCTCTCGTACCAACTGCGTCTATGTCAATTCCATTCAAAAAGCCACATTGCATTCTTATTGCCATCATCCGTTTGCTCGAAACCTTTGTTTCCATGAGAAATAAAATTTGGGGTCGAATATGTCTCAATTTGTTTTTGAGACGTCGAACTGTCCCTGGTTGCCCCAACCCACGAACATTCTAGTTAAGGATTTTCATTGTGCCCGATCAGCCACCTTATGAGTGGCCGCCGATATATCGTTCTCCAAACCCTCTTTCGATAGTTCCCTAAAATCCCCCGAAATTCCCCTTGCTGTATTAATCCTCTGCCGTTTTTTACCATCCACGATTTCCATTAACATGTCTTCCGAATCCTCTTCCACCCTCTTACCTTCAACTGTTTCGAAATAACTTGGTTCCTTGTGTTCAGATTTTTCCTAAGCTGTCGTGTGGAACGTCCTTAGGGGCCCACTTCCTCTTTCTCCTCATTATTTTTTGTAGCCTCCAACCAACTTTTTTTACACTTCTTTCTCCATCTATTTCCATGTCCTACCATTTATCTGTATCTGACTCCTCTCTAATCCACTTGCTCACAACTTGTCCTCCTCGTCTTGGCGCAGCACGTAATGTCAAATCCCATCCAAATTCCACATGCTGATTCCTCATTCTTAATCTGACCTCGCAATCATTTTCACCATGACCAAGTCGGCCACAAATAAAACAAAAAAGTGACAACCTTTCATACTAGAATAAAACATAAATGAATCTGTTCTGCCCAATACCTATTCGCTTCTTCCTTTTAAGTGGTAAACGAACATCAATTATAACCTAATTCTCATGAATTTACTAACCCCTCTTGTCACCAATGATGAATCATATTCCACAAATTTACCAACAAAATCTCCAATTTGACGTGCCGTTTCCTCTGATGTGTAACCAATAGGTAAATTGTGTACCTGAACCCAAAAGACCGTGTGCTAAAGGGGAACTGTATTAGGGTCTTCACCCCCTACCAATTTGTGAAAGATAATAAGATGACGATTGAGAAACCATGGTAGACTATCTATGACTCGATTCAAATTAATTTCACTGTAAAATCTAAATAAAATCCTCTTATCCTCCATCTCAGTAATGGTCACCCCTCTCAACGGGTGCCATAAGTCGGCCAAAGTATTTTTTAATGCAGGAAAATTCATAATACTATTAGTAAGAACTCTCCCTACCAGGCACAGTTTATACAACTGTTCAACGGCATTATCTTCTCCAAAACCAGCATGAGATCTTCCTCTTCATCCATAATATTGAGATTAGCAAGATCGGTATCCACCAGATCAATATTACCCATGTCGTACCTCAAGGCGGCAACAAGATCCAAACCCTAAAGAATACTATTCGTGCTAGAAAGCAGACCAAAGAAAAACCCTAATTCGTGCTACAAGGCAGACTTTTTTATAATAAATATATTTTTTTAAAAGTTAAGACTTGTTAAAATACTGGAAAAATTCATTCATCTTATTCATCACCTAATGTATTGTACTTATACTTAATAATTAACTAACTCCCTAATAGCAAAAACTAATTAATTACATGCTAACTAACTACCTAACTAATCCTTTTAACAAGACTTTCACTCAATCGGCTAACATTTTTCGATTGAAATGGTATCAAAGAAGTTACCAATGTGGTGGAATATTCACTTAACTCCACCTTTAAAAAGTATTCGTTTTTTTTTTTCTCAATGCATCTATTATATTTTTCAATTTATTTTTTTGACAAAGGTTAAAAAAATTATAACCAATCACAAAATACAACGTGGCATATTTATATAAAAAATAAAATTTTATTTTATTAAATGTATATACACATTAAAAATATAAATAAGTATATATAATATAGGGAAAACATGTAAATTAAAAAAAAATTAAAAATATGATAATTAAAAAGAAATTAGTTGAAATTAATAATATTATTACAAGAAATGTAAAAAAATTGTAAAAAAATATAAAAAATTTAAAAGAAATTTTAAAAACAATTTTAAAAACAATTTTTTATAAAATTGTAAAATATATAATTCCAAAATGTATTTAAATTTCAAGGTTTTTTTTTGGCAATTACTTGAAACTTAAATACCTATTTTAATTTTTATAATATTTTTTAATTTCAATTTATATATTATTTTAAATTTTTAAAATTTATAATTATATATTTTAAAATTTTTATAAAAAATACTTTAATATTTTAATAATATTATATATGACTTTTTTTTTACATTTTTAATTAGTATAATATATATAAATGACATGTGACGTGTTCTAATAGCAATATTATCAATCAACACTAACCAATGATCAGTTAACGTCAGACCATGATCGATTAAATTTAAAAATATTTTTAAACATTTAAATATTTAATATTATATTTTTTTATGTTTTATGTTTTATTTTTAAAATTTTAAATATAATATTTTTATTTTAAATAAATGTAATTGCCACATAGTATTTCTTTTAATTGGCCAAAACATGCGTTTTAGCGGTTTTTAGTCTTTAAAATATATAAGTAATATCAATAACAATTTACAAATGAAATATGATTATAAAAAGAAAAAAAAACAAAAGTGTGTGAGGGTACGATGGAATTAAAGGAATCAATAGATTTTTTTATTAGTCAAATAAATCAGCTTTCATCCTCGAGTCAATTGTATTTACAATTAAAATATAAAATAAAATGAAGGTAAACTACGTTGATATTTATTCAATAAGTTAATAAAATTTTATAAATTAAAAAATAATTATAAAAGAAGAAGAAGAAATATAAATGATATAAAAAATATTCAATATTGATATTATTATATTGTTAAAAAATTATAATTAATTTTAATAAAATAAAATAAAAATATATATTATAATTAAATAAAATAATTTTTGAAGTTTAAGTTTTTATTTATAGTTGGATCAAGTTAGTAAATCAAATAAAACTAAAACAAATTTTAAAAAACTACCTGGAATTTGAAAAAGGAATTTGAGTTATTAAAATTTTATTTTAAAATTATTGATAAATTTTAAAATTTTCTAATATATTTACCCAAATAAATAATTTTTTTTTAATTTTAAAAATTTTAATACAAATTAAATCTTTTCTACAAGTTCCTCACCCAAACACACCAAACATTTTTACCCATATGATGATACTTATGAAGTACTTCTTTTTGTTTATATATATATATATATATATATATATATATATACTATTTATTAAGTGTTTTACTGAGTTGATGACTTAAATTGGTGTAATCCTTAACTGAATCATCAAATTGATTAGGAAAAAAAAACACCCTTTTGTAATTAAAATAAGTTTTATTGTTTGAGGGTAATTTAGTCTTTTTCTTTTAAAAACATTTAAAATATACATATAATGATATTTGAATCCAAATCAATTGCATTAGTAAAACCTTTAATGTATCACTCAACTAAAACAATATTTTGATATTATATATTTCAATTTTTATTATGCTACTTTTTTACCTCGGCACCGACCCAAGGTTGATGACAATACAATGAAAAATAATATTAATCTATTTTTTTTCATTTTAACATCATAAATATTTCATGTGTTATTATTAATTAGTTCCAAACTATAAGTTTAATTATTTATTGTATGTTATATATTTTTAAACACATATTTTTGTTCTAAATTATAGTTTTTACACATAAATTTGATAGGATTTCTAATTTATTTTAAGTGTTTTATAGAGTCGGTGTCACGGATTAATCTGACACCAATTTAATTATGAAATTACTAAAATACTTTCTCATGTATAAATTAAATTATATTGTTATGAGTGTATTTTTGTCTTATTTTATATAATAAATCAATAAAAATTTAATTGTAATAAGGTTTGAACCCAAAATACCTTGCATGATAATCAATTAACTTTACACAATTATAACCAAAGCATCAATTGATCTTTTATGTGAATTTGAATTAACTTTACACATTGGGGTGTGCTATAAATTTAGTTTAAATTAAAAGGCATAATGACTTATTTGATCCTTTAACTTTATAAAAAATTCATTTTAGTCCTCTTTTTATATCTTTTGCCTCTTTTAGGCCTTACACTTGTATTTTTTTTATCAAATCACCTCAAAATAAAGATGAAAAAGTTAACGTTTGTTAATTTTGCTGATGTGACATATATATATAAATGCAATGTCAACAATTAATTATTTTTTTAAAATTTAAAAAAATTCAAAAAATGTATAAATTTTTTTAAAATTAAAAATTATTAAAAAGGCATAAAAATTATAAAAATATATTTTTTTTTTTATTTTTAATTTTAAAAAATTAATTAATTATTAACAAGTATACACGTAGACTGTCACATTAGCAAAGTTAACAACGTTAACTTTTTCAACAATTTTAGAATAATTTAATAATCAATACAAGTTTAAGAGTTAAAAGAAACAAAAATAAAAATAAAAATAAAAAATTAGAAGGACAAATAAATCGCCGTGCCAAATCAATTGATGAAGTGATTAACTTGAAACTATTTTAGCATGCTCCAACATATGTAAGCATATATAGAAAATGTTTAGGATTAAATGACAGCATATAATTCACTTTCGAAGATATAAACATATATCATTTATCTAATTATAATTTTAAAAAATTGTAATATATTGTACGTATCATTATTTTATGAATTGCAGATTTTCATGTAAGGTTACAAAAGGGGTAGCATGTAGTAATAACATGCAAGAAGAATAGGAATTTTCTTTTTCTACTACCAAGTCAAATTAGGTCACCTATTATATATTCTGTGAATTTATAAAAAGGGATGAGAAAAAAACCAATGAAAATTGTTGGATTTATCATGTAAGGAGAGAAGAATTAAAGAGGAAATTTGCAATTTGTTTACAGATATCTTACAATGTTTTCAAGAAGCATCAACTTGGAATACAAGAAAACTGGAATTGATATTATTAATCTTCAAAAAGAATTGCAGAATTTAACGAGGTTCTCAAGTTGTACAGTTTATATTTGTTCCCAAAGGCGGATATAGGGAGTGGTAGAGGCTTTGGCCCCCCTAAAATAGAAATTTTCTATTTAGAATTTTTTTTAAAATTTTAAATTAGTAAAAGTAAAATTGTATTTTGGCCCCGACTAAAATTATAAAAATTTAATTTAATCATTTAAAAATTATAAAGATATAAACTATAAAAAATTAAAATTTTATTCAGCCACCCTTAAAAATTTGTTTTGGCTTTGCCCCTGTTTGTTCCCTAATTATAATTCAATTTTATGGTTTATGTTCATATTGAGTTTTTGAGCAATTTCAGGTTCCATTGTTCGTGGCCACCAAAATGACAAAATTTAAGAGATCTTCATTGTTCATCCCATCAGCCGAGATGTCTAGCAAAGCAAGCTTACGATGGGTTGGCCATGATGAGCATCTGTGTGTACCTTATTGGCCTCATTCTTTGCAGTGTTTCGTATTGAATGCATTGCCGGATAGCTTGAAGGATCCATATATTTTCCATTACTTTCTAGGGATGCGTAAGAGAATGCTGTTGAAAGATTCTAAGAAATTCAGAACAAAGGTGAACAACAATCCCACAAATGCCATGTAGGTGAATTATAATAGTCAAAAACTAAGAATTGGGTTCTGTTTTTACGCTAAAATAATGGCAGCAGCAACTAGTCAACTACTAGATGAATTCAAATTCAGGCTGTTGTTTGTTTATTATCTTGCAGTGAATCTCTGTTTTGGACATATTTCCTTCTCTTTGTTTTCAATTCAATACTACTTTCTCCCTAATATAGTTATTTGTCGGCTCTGACACTCAATAGTATTGGCGACCACCCATCGTTGTCAAGGTTGGGTTGTAGAGTTTGTCAGTCGAAATTCTTCTCTCCTTAATTTTGTTTGAGTTGCATGCTAACCTTGACCTAAGTTCAAAAAGAAAAAATATGGTGGCAAATGATAAAAATAAAAAAAATAAAAAAAAATTCCGTACATATTGTATAGGCCCAAATTTGCCCAGGCCCAATAAAACAAAACCAAAACAGTCCAAATTTATAAAAATTATCCAAAGCTCATTTACAAAGATTAGAAGGCCAACAAACCCAATCTAAACTTAAATAATCTAAGCCCAACAAGCTAAACCCTAGCCCAAAAACTAAAATACTTTCAGCCAAAAGAGGGCAGCGGAAACCCTAGGCGCCGTTTGCCCCACGTGCCTCGAGCGCACCGCCCGCACTTGGCCTCGAGGCCTGACCCCTCTGCTCAGCCTTACACCGAAATGACCAGACCTTTGTCACGTCCCATCGCTTCCGTCCAACCTGCAAAGACAACGAAAATAGCAAGAATGACAGCAAACAGAGCAAAAAAACACAGCAGCAGAAACCAAAAGAAGATAGTGAAAATTGTAACACAATCAGCTATAAAGAGCCACGATTTATCAATGTAAAAGGGGGGACTTTGGAAAAAAAATATTGTATTACATGCATTTTTAGAAATAAAAAAAGCAAAAAATAAAAAAAAAAGAGTTAAGGCTCTTATTTTTTTCTTTTATTTTTCCTTATTTTTCGAATCAGTTTCCTTCATCTTTCAATACATATATATAATAAAAATAAAAAAGGAGGAGAGGAGAGAATTTGAGAGAATTTGTTTTTGTTTTTTTGAGGAAGTGAGAAAAATGAATTTTTTTTAAAAATTTTGGTTTATATAATGATGCAAAACGGCGCCGTTTTAGGCCTTAGCTTTAGGCGCCAAAACGACACTGTTTCAGTCCATGCCCGTGCGACCCGACCCGATCGATGAAGGATCCGCGCGATTCTTTGGCTTTTGGGTTATTTATGCTTCAAGCCCTTCCGCTTTTCTGTTTTATTTTAATCAAATCCTATTTTCTTTTTATTTTCTTTAAATTTGTCTCTTTAATTTTATTTCACTTTTGATTTAGTCCCTTTTTATATACTTGCGTTTACCTTTTTCGGATTTGGACCTTAAAATTTCATTTTATTTTCAATCAAGCCCTTATTCGTGTAAATTCGAACTTTTTCTATTTATTTAAAACCATTTTATTTATTTTAAACTTTATATTGAACTGTTTTATGTCCTTTATTTTGAATAGTTTTATATACATTTTTTTTGTTTTAAATATTTTTAAAATTTTTTTATTATCTGTTGTAAGTTTCTTGTATATTATTATTTTAAACTTTTACATGTATATATTTATATTATCTATTTAAATGTTTTTATATATATAATATTGATATGTAAACCTTTTTATATATACACTGTTTTACTTCAGATTTCTTTTTATATATTATATATTTTAAACTATCTATTTTAAATTGTTATATATATATATATTTAAACTCTATTTATTTATTTTAAAATATTTTATTTATTATCCATTTTAAGATCTTTCTTTCATATTATTTATCTTATACTTACATATATATACATTTTTTTAAAAGAAAAAATCTTTGTTTTGTATATTATGGACTTTAAAATTCTTTTTTACATTATTTAATTTAAAAAACTCATTATTATCATTTCAAAATCGTTTTACATTTATTTATTCTGATTTGCTTCATATTATTATTTTTTAAAATTATTTAAATTATTAGTCTTTGATTATTTATGTTGATATTTAAATGATGTATGTTATATGTGTTTTTTTTGTTTTCATATTATTTCATATATTATTATTTCATATTGTCCATTAGGCTTTTGTGTTGCTACCTTAATTTTATTTATCTAGATTTGAAAACTTGTTAAGGTTTTTTATTTTGATTTGTTTCTTTAGTTATATTTTTTAGTTTTCACTATTTTGATCGTTAATGTTTGGATGTGAGCTTGATTTTATTTTGTATGTTTTTATTTGTTTATTTATATTTATACTATTCTCATTCATCAATAGAGTTCGCTATCTATATATATTGTCTCATGTTTATGATTTCGCCCTTCATTCGTAATTGTTGCATTGTTATCCTCTACATATTAATCTAAAATCAATTAATCCACTTTATTTCAAGTCAAATTAATGTATTTTGAGTTGACTTTATAAAATAAAGGCGATGTTTGATGTTTAGAAATTCGAGGGATCGTGCCCTAACGTGTTGGGTTTCGATCTTTCGTTTATTTAAATAATCAAATTTCCCTTTAAAATCCCTTCTGCGTTTTCTAAGCTTTAAAACAAAAGCGATGGTTGATGTTTGGGAATTCGAGAAATTGTGCCCTACGTGCTGGGTTTCGATTTATCGTTTGACCCAAATGACCGAATAACCTTTTAAAATTTCAATGCATGAATTTTGAAAATCACGAGATGATTTTGGTATCGAATGTTTGAAATGTTGTGTCCTATGTGCTGGATGTGATATTTTATTTCTCTGAAACAAGAGAATTTTATTATCCATTTCAAGTTACCCAAACATTCATAAAAAGGGATCGTATTTTAAATTTTATTTTAAAATCTTTTCAACTCTTGATGTTGAGACGTTAATTGATCGATTAGGTATCAAATTTGGGCGTGACGAAGGTGCTAATCCTTCTTCGCACGTAACCGACTCCCGAACTCGCTTTCTCAATTTTCGTAGACCAAAATCGTTGTTTTAGTAAATCAAAATGTTTTATTAAAATGACCAAATTTCTAAATGATCCGATCACACCTAAATAAAAAGGATTGGTGGTGACTCCTATTTTTCGTTTTTGCTTTCAAAATCAAGGTCGGTCCCCGATTTTCAAAAAAATGATTTCGACACATATCAAAGGGAAATCAATATTATGAAAATATGATAAAATTTACATTAAATTGAAGGAAAAAAAGAGAAGAAGTCTTCACCTTAAAGAGCTGTGTTCCATGAAATTCAATTTCTTGAAGTGCTGATGACTACAACAAAACTGCCATAAACAGATAGGCAAAAAATTCGTCAATATAACTAAAAAAAATCCGTCCCAGAAATGCAAATGACAGGGATACCCAACGAAATGACCTAAACCTTTTGTATTATAATGATTGTTTGTCCGTCAGTAAAACATCTTTTGGATGTCATTCCACCAGACTTTCAGTGATGGATTAAAATAGATTTCCATAGATAACAAAAGTTTTTTAAATTTTTTATTGTCGTCAATATAGGGTTAAATTCCTCAGTAAAGTCGCTCTTTATAATTATTTACTCCTTGCTCTATGCTGACGGTACTTATGAATGGTTACCATCAGTAAAAAGAATTTATGATTTTATATTCTTTAAATAATTATTTAGAGAATTTTCATAATTAAATTTTATTATAATATTAATAATATAAAAAACATTAAATAAGAAAAATAATAAAAAACACTTGTAAATGAGGAAAAAATTGTCTTATAAATTATAAAATTGAACATTATCTAAAGTTAGACTAGACATCAAATTTGTTATGCATCATAAAAGGTTCAAGTATAACAATTTTGACTGTTGCTAACATAAATACAAAAGGCCAATCACAAATACATGCCTACCAAACTTGATGACATCTCAATCGAAACCAATCCCAATTTCGTTTAGCAGTAAAAACCAATCCCAATCTCAAACATATTTTGATATCTTCTTAATGCCTTCAACCTGAAAACTTCAGATAATCAGAAAGTGTGATTGTTGAAAGATTTCTTTTCTTTTTATATATATATATATGTATATATATACACTAAGAATGAAAGCGAGCTCACTTGCTCAGATATAAAACCTTGCTTTCGATGAAATCGAACATCTGAGCTTCACTGTTTTGCTTTGCTACCTGTTAATTTTGTTTGTTATTCATCAAGAATGAAGTCGTGAGAGGTAAGACCAATAGGTTAGTTGCAGACTCAAACATCTCAACTACAGCTATGGTATATGGCTATAAGTTTCAAAACAAGTAGTACTTATATTGTGCAAGCTCAAAATATTGTTAGTATATTTTTATATAAATTTAAATATTTTATTGAAATAATATCTCAACTAAAATTCATCATTTTTATTTCCCTTAGGAATAGAATTAATTTTACTAAAATTTGAGAAAAAAGTTATTATTAAAGAACTAATTTAGAAAAAATAGTGTATTTCCTATCTTACTGTGTTGTTGTTATAGATGAAAAGTTGTTATAGAAGATAAGAATATAACATAAAAAAATTAGTTCTAAATTGATTGTACACAGTTTTAAATTTAGAGTATAATTTAGGCTTAATAATTGTTTAGAATTTAGAAATTTTATTAAATAAAATTAGAATCAAATAATGTAAAATGCTAAGCTCTTAATAAAGTAAGGGTAAATTACATAAATAGTCATAAATCTTTGGTGAATTTTCTCTTTTTTTCCTATTGAACTATGAAAAGTTATGTTTTGGTCATTAATATTATCGAGTTATAATGTGTTGGCCACTCATCCGTTATCGGCCATTAAATCCATAACGAAAAAGTGACTGTAGCACTTTAGCTCAAGGGTTAATATCTAACTTGACCCTTGAACTATAGCAAAACATTCAAATTGGTCTTTTTACAGTTTTTTTAATCATAATTCTAAAACAATTATTGGGAAATCCTAAAAATATAAAAAGTTATTTAAAAATTTTAAAAAATATTTATTTTTAAAACTATAAAAATATTTTTTAAATTTAGAATTATGTAAAAAATCATAAAATCCTTTAAAAATTTCATTATTTATTTCTTTGAAATTATATAAAAATAAAATAAAATTGTAATAATGTAAAAAAATTGACTGAAACAACAACAAATTATTAAGTAGTGGAGTAAGTTTTTGTTTCCATAATCCAAACCCAATAATGTTAAAAAAAACCAAACAAAAGTTGTTAGATAAACAACAAATTGGATGACTGTGTGATGTATATGTGAGGTAAATTATTGTAAAAACATCAAAATTCAGCATATTCATCGTGGTATCACTACAAGAAAACAGACTTTTAGCTGCGTTTTTAGTGACGTTTTAACAAAAAACGCCGCAAATATTATAGCAAAAAAATGAGAAATAGCGGCGTTTCTATCTAAAACGCCACTAAAAACATATCAATAGCGGCGTTTTTGTCTAAAATGCCACTAAAAATAGATAAATAGCGGCGTTTTTGTCTAAAACGCCACTAAAAACATATCAATAGCGGCGTTTATAACTAAACGCCACTAAAAATTGGGGAAATAACGGCGTTTTTGTCCCAAACGCCACTAAAACTAATCAATAGCGACGCTTTTATCTAAAACGCCACGAAAAACTGGAGAAATAGCGGCATTTTTGTCCAAACGCCACTAAAAACTTATCAATAGCGACCTTTTTATCCAAAATGCCACTAAAAACTAGAGAAATAGCGGCGTTTTTGTCCAAGCGCCACTAAAACTGATCAATAGCGGCGTTTTTAGGCCCAAACGCCGCAAAAAATTTTATCTATAGTGGCGCCGCAAAAAATTGAGCTGCTATTTTTTAGTAGGGTAACCGACAATCATTTCGATTTGATCTGATTTAATTTTCATATTATTTTCTTATTTTTTTTGAATTTGATTTAATATAAACTAAACTGTAAAAACATAAACCCTAAACAATATACCATAAACTCTAAAACCCTAAAAAAATTCATATGGATGTTTATGTGTGTATATACATAGATAATGTAAAAGCTTATATATGTTTATATTAATAAATTGTGGAAGCAGTTGATTAAATTTATTTTTGGGTTTAGTGTTTAATATTTAAGGTTAAGGCCTATGGTTAGGTTGAAATGGTAGTATATATTTTAAGTTTATGGTTTAGGGTTCAATGGTAGTATGTTAAGTTTATGGTTTGGGGTTTGTTATTTTGGATTTGGGGTATAGTGTTTTAAATTAGTTTGTTATTTGGGGTTTGGTGTTTTAAAGTGTTTAGGGTTTAGGGTATTAGTGTTTAAAGTTTTAAGGGTTAGTTGATTAAATGATGTTCTGGTTGAATCTAGGTTTTAATTTGGAGTGCTCAGAGTGTGGTTTAACTAAATACTTGATCTCATGTTTATACATATATTTATGATGTATATATATGTTTATATTCCCAGATAATTACGCAAGATTTAGTATTTACGAAATTTGATGAGGTGTTTCTTAAAATTATTGAATACGAAATGTTAACATGAAATTCTCAAATTTATAGCCTCATGATTAAATATTGAATTTGAATTTATTATAATTTCAAAATCTAAAAAATAATATCTGTTTAATAACTTTCTTTGCATGTAATCGACTCTCGAAATTAAACTTGTCTTACTTTAATTTTAAGATGCAGATAATAATGATCTCTTAAAAGAAATTTTTAATAAGTATTGCTCACACCTAGTTAAAAATATCAATGACAACTCTTGTATTTTTAATAAAAACCTAATGTTTTAAAAATTTTCATTTTTTTTTCAATGTTGTTCATTTTTATCAAAAATGATTTTGAAAATATATTTTTTTATCTCAATTCATTTCATGTTTTAAATAATTATTAGAAATTATTTTAAATTGATTTTACCTTAAATTTAAATATTAAATATTTAAATAATAATATTCAATATAATTGAATTTTTCCAAATTAGATATATTGTTTGAAAGAAAACAAATTAACTATTAAAATTTATTACAAAAAATTCACTTTAGCATAAACGACGTCATTCTATGTCTCCAAGGGAATTAGTGGCGTTTTTAAAAGCGCCGCTAAAACTCGATCTTTAGCGGCGCTTTTTTTAAAAACGCCGCTAAAAGTTTAAATAAAACTACGTCGTTTCTTTTGCAATTTACTGACGTCATTATGTTTAGCAAAACGGCGCTGTTTTTGTTTCATCCATTTCACCCCCAATACAATCCCGAAACCCTTATTTTCCCCCAAATTAAAATTTCCCCTAAACCCCAAAATTTCCCCAATTCAAACCCATTTGCTGTCTCCCTTTCTCTTTTGGTTCGACAAGTTATTATTATTTCTTTTTTGTTTCAATCTATTGTCACTGGGTTAAATATGGTTTTTGTTCCAACCCAAATTTTCTCTTTCATTTCGATTTCTAATCAAACCCGAAGCTCCTTGTTTCATTTTGATTTTATTGCAGCAAGTAAGCAGTTTTTTTTCGATTTCATTTTGATTTCGATTTCACTTCTGTTTTATTTTTGCAGTAAGCAGAAAGATTTAGGGATTTCATCTCGAAATCAAACCCGACTGAAGGCTAGCTTTTGTGAGTCCAACAAATCAAGGTACTCTCATTTAGTTATTCTTTTGAACCCTAGACTTTAGCATGCTGACATTGGTAATGTTAGATTGTTGTGCTTCTCTCTTTTTTCGGGGTTTTGGAGATGTTTAGGTTTTTGAAATTTTGAAATTTGATTTAGGGTTCTGATAGAAAGAACATACGTGTATGGAAAAATCTTAAAGAATTTAAAGATTTTTACTGATCAAGTATATTTCAAAGATTGTCTTCAACTTTAGTCTATTTTCAATCTTTGTACTTCCTTTAGACTCTTAGTAACAGTAGAAAAGTATTAGCAATTGATTACATTGAAGTATTAGCAATTAATGCTATGTCATTCAGATGTTGTGTCATGTTTGAGTTTAAATGAATGTGCTGTTACAGCATTAGGAATTGATGCAGCTGGTTCGGTTTTATATTCTGTTACAGAATTCTAGGTAAAGCCATACAAATGTAGGAAGTTTCTGAACTATGTAACTAAAATTTTAGTGTTCATCTTAGTTTTATAACTAGTAGTAAGTTTATTTAGTTGCATCTGAACGAAAATTTGGAAGGAAAATTCAATGAATCTATACATTGTCAATGAATTAGATAATAATACATCTTTTAATTGTACTTCCTTTAGACTCTTAGTAGAAGTAGAAAAGTATTAGCAATTGATTACATTGAAGTATTAGCAATTGATGCTGTGTTATTCAGATGCTGTGTCATGTTTGAGTTTAAATGAATGTGTTGTTACAGCATTAGCAATTGATGTAGCTGATTTGGTTTTATATTCTGTTACAGAATTCTAGGTAAAGCCATACAGATGTAGGAAGTTTCTGAACTATGTAACTAAAATTTTGAAATTTTGAAATTTGATTTAGGGTTCTGATAGAAAGAACATACATGTATGGAAAAATCTTAAAGAATTTAATGGTTTCAAATCAAATAGTGGATTGGTTAAAACCATTGTTATAGCAGGTGCAAAGATTTTTACTGGTCATCAAGATGGTAAAATTCGTGTATGGAAAGTATCTGTTAAGAAACCTGGTGTTCATAAACGAGCTGGTACATTACTATCTTTGAAAGAAATCCTCAAAAGTTCAATTAACCAAGTAATTACATTGAAGTGAAACGCAAAAGATCTTTATGGATCAAGCATTCAGATGCTGTGTCATGTTTGAGTTTAAATGAAGACCATGGTCTTCTTTATGGATTAGCACATGGTGGTGTACTTAAAGCACATGGTAACGTGTAAAATTATTATGTTTGAAATATAAATATTTCATGCAGGTGTGGTTCGGCAAATGGATTGTTAAAATTATGAATTTAGGAGTTAAAAATACATGCTGATTTTTATTTTTATTTTACCGAAATGTTGCTGTTAGAAGAGATGTAAATTTGAGAAGTATATGCACAGGTTGACTGATGAATGTATTTTGTTTCAGCATGTGACTTGTATAACCGATCTCCTGCTTTGGTGTTAAAGGAAAATAAAATATTAGTGGTTAAATGTTAAACTTGGCCCCTGTTTTAAAGTTGAATAAGTCATACTGTAATTGTAACATATGTTATGCTACTAAATTAATTGAGAGTAAAGTGTCAAATTTACTATCCAATGCACTGTTATTTGTGCTGATTTTCTTCATTAAGTTCAGCTGTCCGAATCTGTTGCTGATATCCAGTTATATGCAATGCACTATGAGATTGTATATGCATGTAAATTTGGTTTTTTAGAGGTTTGGATGGGTTGTATGGAGATTGAATATATTGTTGGAGACCAGATGTTGCAGTGATTATTCCTTTAAATGTAAAGCAAAGAGTTTACAGAATTTATAATGTGAGACCAGTTATATTAAATGGTTGATATGTAGACACTTATATGTTTGTTCCACATTAAAAACACTACTTTAGGTTCAACATTTTTTGATGTTTTATTGTCATTTTTGGGACCTTATTTGATCTGGAACTCATATATATTTGTTAATGTTGACAGTTGGTCAAGAATTTTGGGTTTACGTCTGCTGCATCGCCTTCGGTAGTCTTCCGCATCATCGTCGGCAACCCTCTGCTACATCTCCGTCGGCATCCCTCTGCTGCTTCTCTAGTTTTCTGCCATCCAATTTGCTTAGCTTCAATCCACATTGACTTAGGTAAGGCTTTGGGTCCTCCATTGTGGTAATTGCGATGACCATGACTTTCTCCTTTCTTCTTAGATAGTGCAGCAGCATACCTGCTCTGCCTCCAATGCTTGCCTCTTCTAGTAATGCATGTTTCAATACTTGAACACCAAACAAAAATGCAATTAAAATCGTAAATGTGAGACTTCTGAAGTTTTTGTTTATATAGAATAATTATATTATACTTTATCTGTTAAAAAAATTATACTTTATCTTATCAAGCATATGTTTCTTCTATTTTTTTACAAAATGGTGATTGATTGGTTAACCATTATGGTTGTATCAAATTTTTATGTTATAATTATATTATACTTTATCAGTTGAAAAATTATATACAATTTTTTATAATTATTTATATAACTCTTAATAAATGTTCATCTTAGTTTATAAATTTTCAAGTTTATTATTGTACATTTTGAACTTGTGCATTTTTTTTTTGCAATCAATTAGTTGCACAATTTCAATGTAATTTTGCTATTTATATATGAACATGATTTTTCAATATATTGACTAAAAAATATTAATTTATTATATGATTAAATACTGTCTTCTTGACTAAAAGTATATAATTAATAGTAATTAATTTTTGGTATTAATAATGTTTGATTTTAATATTTAAAAGTATATACTGTCTGTAATAGCCCAAATTTGCCCAGGCCTGTGAGATAGAGTAAAGCAATAAAAAATATTTAATAAAATAAATTTAAGGTCTGTCTAGTTTACAAAACGGGCCTAAAGGCCTGATGACCCAAGACCCAATTAGCCTAAACTACCCGCTAGCCCATTACACCCTTAACCCAAAAATGAACGGGGCCTAAGAGGCCCAAACCATAAACTAAAGACAGTAGACCTAGGGTTTCAGAAACCCTAGGCGCCGCAAGCACTCCAACTGACGCGCCTTTTCGTCTCGCGTCGTTTTAGTGACATTCCATCAATGTTTCCACCGGCGCCGTGACTCCGGCCTTGTATCACGCCGCAATTAGTGCACAAATCAACGCCAGCACTCATCGCCGTGAGATCTTCGCTGATATCTGCAAAAGAAGGAAAGAACCACAGCAGCAAAAGAAGCAAACTTGGAAAGAAATCAAAGGATTCTTTCCCCAAAAATGTAACAGAGGGTTATAAAAACTATTTTTTCTAATAGGGGGCACGGTTTTTTTTTGGATATACACACAGATTCAATAAAAAGAACACAGTTATATACAGATATATGCAATAAAAGACCCACAGTGAACTGAAGAACCAAAGGTGATTAGTTTTATTTTATTTTTTCCTTTTCTCTTTACAAATACATACGAATATCATAAATAAAATAAAAGGAAAAGGGGACGTACCATTAGATCTGTGTTAAAAAGGAGGCTTTCCAGCTTCCGGCCGCCATACGTGGCGATATTGACGGTGGCGCGTGGGCGCGTGTAAGCCTCTGGACAGAGGCTCAACAGAGCTCCGAGGACCCCCTCCAAACCCTCTTTCAGAGGGTTTCTTTGTTTTTTAAAATCAGGTTTCAAAATGATTTTAAGGTCGACATTTGGCTTTTATAGGCTTATAAAAACGACGTCGTTTTATTTAAAATGATAAGCTTCAAAACGGTGTCGTTTCAAAGCCTAGGATCTGCGTGTTGACCCGTGACCCGGATAGGATCCGCGTGTTTTCGTTTAAAGGGCAAATTGCCCAATCGATCCTTTCGCTTTTTTAAGATTTATAATTTCATTTTTTTTATTTTTAAATTGGCCGTAACTTTTCTATTTGTTTCGATTTAGTCCCAATGGCCATTAAAACCTATTATGAGGAACGACGTCGTTTTTTAAGATTAGGGCTAATTGCTCAGTGAGTCCCTCAAATTTTAGCGCGCGTTCCAATTAGGTCCAAAATTTTTTATTATTTTAAAATTAACCCTAGAGCTTTATTTTTATTTAATTTTAATCCTTTTAAATATTTTTATATAATTTATTTATTAAATACTTTATACATTATTTATTTTTACTATAAACATTATTTTTATATGTAAAAATTATTGTATATTATATCATTTCATATTATTCATTATATTATTTTACTATATCATTTTATTATTAATTATTTAATATGTATAATTTTAAAATTTGTAAATCATTATTGAAAATTACATTTTTATATATTATTATTTGGTGTTTAGTATGTAATATTCTAAAATTTAATATAAAATTTTATTCCTATTTAACATATTAATATTTTTATAAATATATATTAAGTTATTATATCATATAATATATTTATATATATTAACCATTTTTTCTCCTTTACTATATATATATTGTTTTAAATATTTTTTTCCTCATTTATTTTTTTAAATTGTATTTAGATTTTATCCTTTTTATATATGTTCATAATTTGTTTGTTTATTTTTGTATATTTTGTATTAATTTAGTATTGTTTTAATATGTTAATTTTATCTCACAAATAATTTGTTATTTTTATGTTATTTATAGTTTCTATATATTTGCATGAAAATTGATTATTTATGTTGTTATTTTAAGTTATATTTGCATGAAATATTATTGTATATATTATGTAATTTATATTGTTATATTCATCATTCTCTATGTTGTATTTTGCATGAAATGATAATGTATGTATATTTGTATTATTTAAGATTATATATATGCATGAAATGTTAACGTATATTGTGTAATCTATGTCGTTATTTATCATTTTCTATACTATGTTTGCATGAAATGTTGAAGTATGTATCATGTAGTTTAATTTATTTAATATTGATCTTTTGTAATATGCTAAATACATCATTGCTTTTTAAAAAATTATGTTTCATTTAATCCAAAAGAATTTTAAAAAATGAGGCAATATTTTTATATTTAGGAATTCGGGAAGTAGTGCCCTAACATGCTGGGTTGCGATTTCCCGTTTATTTAAATGTCTAAAGTATCCTTTTAAATAGATTTTGTAAATCACGAGATGATTTTAGTTATGAAAGTTTAAGAATATCGTGTCCAATCATGCTGGATGTGATGTTTGTACTCTTTTGGAGCGAAAGAATCTCAATTTTAGCTCACGTTATTCCGGTTTCAAAAAAGGATCTTATTTTTAAATTCTTTCAAACTTTTGATATTAAGACAGAAAATTATTCAATTTCGTACCAATTTTGGGCGCCTCGAGGGTGCTAATCCTTCCTCGTGCGTAACCGACTCCTGAACCTGTTTTCTCACATTTTTCGTTGACCAAAATGTTTTATAAGGTGATCCAATCACACCTAAAAGGTTGGTGGCGACTCCCGTCTTTTCAAAATTCTCGCTTTTAAAAAGGAGGTTTCGACACTGTCATCATTTGCAAGTTCAATGTAATTAGTTAAACAAAGTTTCAATTTAGGTTCGTCATTACTGATTGAATAGTTTATACTTTAGTTGCAATATTATCCAAATCCCATCTCAAGATAAGTTTTTAAATATTATTTAATACATAACTTATATAATACATAACTTACATAATTTACATAACTTACATAATACATAACTTACATAATTTAAAGATCAAATTTTATAACTTACATAATTTACGTAACTTACATAATACATGAGTTACATAATTTAAAGATCAAATTTCAAAACTTACATAATACATAACTTACATAATACATAACTTACATAATACATAACTTACATAATTTAAAGATCAAATTTCATAACTTACATAATACATAACTTATATAATTTAAAGATCAAATTTCATAACTTACATAATTTACATAACTTACATAATAAATATCTTACATAGTACATGACTTACATAACTTTATTATACTTATAAATAAACAACTTACGCGTGTAATTTATTGTAAACTTTAGATTTCAAGAACTACGAAATGGATAGGAGTTGGATGAATTTGTCAAGGGTAAGCAATGCCTATCGAAATGGAGTACAAACTTTTCTAAATTTTGCATTTCAAAATGCAAGCCAAGAGAATATGATTCTTTGCCCTTGTAAGAAGTGTGGCAACATCAATTGGCATTTTCGTGAAGTTGTCTACGAACATCTAATTGTTGATGGCTTTATTCGGGGGTATAAAAAATGGATTTTTCATGGTGAGTGTACATCTAGTGGAACTTCTTCAACGATTAATCTGACTTATCCTGATACTGCTTTCCACTAGTATGTTAGACAAGATGACATGGAAGGTATGTTGCGGGATGCATTTAATATGCACAGTCATGGTGAGCAATCGTTTCCACCTGACTTTATTGCATCCAATGATTGTAATATTGGTGGAAATGTTTTTTTGCGAAATAGGAACAAGTGCACCTGATGAGGAGCCAAATGAAGAAGCGGCGAAGTTCTACAATTTACTTAATGAAATGAACGAAGAACTTTACGAGGGATCAAAATATTCGAAATTGTCCTTCTGTATCCGTCTATTTCACTTAAAATTTTGGGAGGGTGGACCGGAAACTCTTTTACAATGCTGCTAGAGTTTCTGAGAGAGATGTTTTCGTTTGCAAAAATACCCCAGTCTTGTCAATATATGAAGAGACTCATAAAAGATTTGGGCCTTGGGTATGATAAAATTCATAGTTGCCCAAATGACTGCATGTTGTACTGGGATGATCAGAAAAACCAACAGTCTTGTCATGTTTGCGGTAAGTCTCATTGGATGGATAGGAATGCAGAAGATGTGAATGCGGATGAAGGTGGGGCACAGTTAAGAAAGAAGCCAGTCAAGGTTTTGCGATATTTTCCCCTAATAACAAGACTTCAAAGGCTTTTCATGTCGTCAAAGACGACCGAATCTATGAGGTGGTATAATGATCAATAGACCGATGATGGATTATTAAGACATCATACGGATTCTTTAGCTTGGAAATCATTTGACAGTAAATTTCCAAGCTTTGCAAGCGATCCTCGGAATGTAAGGTTTGGGCTAGCAGCTGACGGCTTTAATCCATTTAAAATCATGAGTACTTCGTACAGTACTTGGCTTGTAGTGCTTGTTCCTTACAATTTGTCTCCATGGATTTGCATGAAACAATCTTCATTTATTTTATCAATGGTTATTCCTGGAGAGAAAGGTCCCGAAAATGATATTGACATCTATTTGCAGCCACTTATTGAAGAGTTAAAACAGTTATGGTCGGGTGTTGAGACATATGATGTACTGAGAAAGAAGAACTTTAATTTACGTGCAGCTTTGTTGTGGACAATTAATGATTTCCCGGCTTATGCTAATTTATCGGGTTGGAGTACTAAAGGACGTTATGTTTGTCCTTGTTGTGCTGCGCAAACTTGTTCGAAGTGGTTGTACAATGGGAAGAAGTTCTCTTACATGGGCCATCGTCGGTGGTTAGATGGAAATCATAAATTTAGATTTGAGATGACTCTATTGACGGCATCAAGAATACAGAGGAGCTCTGAAGCGGCACCGTTGGATCTGAAATCTTGTTTATGTTAAAATATATCAACTTTAGTTATGGGAAGATGAATCAACCACCTAACACACAAATAAAGAGAAGATCGAGGTATGAATCTGATGATGAATCTGACGAAGAGGATGATCCTAATGAGGCGGACTTGATGTCATGCATTTTTTTAGTTGCCTTATTGGGAGCTCAACATTTTACGCCACAATCTTGATGTCATGCATATTGAGAAGAATGTTTGTGAGAACATAATTGGGACAATTTTGAATGTCGATGGAAAATCAAAAGACAATCTTCAAAGTCGACTTGATTTAGTTGACATGAGAATTCGGCGTGATCTTCATCCTCAAGTACTTCCGAATGGGAAATATCGGTTGTCGCCTTCAATTTTTTCAATATCAAAGGAAGAGAAAGAAGTGTTCTGCATGGTGTTGAAGGATATAAAGGTCCCAGATGCGTATGCGTTAAATATATCTCGATGTGTGAGTCTTAAAGATCGAAGATTATATTCATTAAAATCACATGATTATCACATCTTAATGAAAGATTTACTCCCAATTGCTTTACGTTGCTGTATGTCAAAAAACGTAACGTCCTGTATAATTGAACTATCCAATATAATGAAAGCTATTTGTGGCAAAGTTTTGGATGTTGAAGTACTTTCGGCTTTGACTTTATGCAATTTGGAAAAGATCTTTCCACCTTCCTTCTTCACTATTATGGTGCACTTGGTAATCCATCTCCCTCACGAAGCAATACTTGGTGGATCGATTTTTTATCGATGGATGTATCCTATAGAAAGGTGCTAATTTATTTCTCAAGTATTCATTCATTCACCTCTATACATTTAGTTATAGCTTTTGATAAATATTGTATATCGTGTTTAGGTTCCTAAGCAAATTGAAGTCGTATTGTTGCAATAAGCGTTATCCAGAAGGATCAATTACTGAAAGCTACTTGGCAGAGGAGTGCATGACCTTCTGTTCTAGATATTTAGAAGATGTTGAAACACGATTGAATAGACCAAGTAGAAATGCTGGGCTCAATGATCATAACTTCGCCGAAACTTATTTATTCCAAAGTTATGGAGAACCAATCGGCAAAGTTGAAATTGCAGAATTAGATTATATATCGTGGATACAAGCTTATCGATATATACTTTTTCACCACGATTCAATTGAACCATTACGCAAGTAAGTTCTAAAATTTTCTCAGATATTCGTCGTTTTGATTTGTTTATCTTCTAACCAGTTGAACTTTTTTTAACATAGTGAATACAAACAAATTTTGAGATCTCGTGCACGCTTTTGAAGATTACAACATCGAGAGATTAATAAGTTATTCACAGAATCTTTTCATGAATGGTTAAGCCAAACGGTATGTAACTGAAGTTAATAAGTTACATATAATCGCAAAATTTAGTTAATTAAATAAGAATGTTTTTACATAATACATTTATAATTACTCAATTTACTTTCGATTCAATAGGTTTGGAGTGGGAAGGACGTCAATGACGAAGTTAAATGGCTTTCCCAAGGTCCGAACAGAGTAATAAAAAGATATAGTGTATTCCTCATCAATGGATACAGATTTCATACAAAATATCGCGAGAGAATGAGGAGAACTCAAAATTGTGGAATTGTTGTTAATTCTTCAATTACAAGTTATGCTAGTGCTGGGACGAGAATCCGGTTGAGAGGTAATGTGGAGTATTACGGACTTCTTACCGACATTATTGAGTTGGATTACTATGGCATATGGAAAGTTGTCTTATTTTCGGTGTGATTGGGCTGATGTTAATATCGCTATGTAATTAAAAAGATCAATTTAGTTTTACAATGGTTAATTTCTCTCGCTTTATTCACACTGGACAACAATTGATGGACGAGCCATATGTATTTTCCTCTCAAGTGAAACAAGTTTTTTATTCGAAAGATCCAACTGATGAGGGTTGGTATGTTGTACTCCGGAACACCCCTAGAGACTTGTTTGACATGGGTAATGGAAGTAGAGATGACATCGTCAAAAGATCAGAAACATTACCTTTTCCAGAACAAAACTTAGATGAAAATATCCCTAGTACTAGTACACAACATCAATGGGTTTGACATGATGTGGATGAAGATATTTACGAATAATGATGTAGTAAGATTTTACAATTTTTTAATTATATGTAATATTATAATTTTAATCTTGGTCATGTTATATAATTTAACTATTTTATATGTACTATTATTGTTGTAATTTGTTACTAAAACTTCAACTATTTTATGTGTACTGCAGGAAAAATGCGTAGAAGAAGATTACGAGATTTAAGTATTGTCCAAAATACTCAAAATTCGGAAGAAGCAAATAGTGAACAGTAGACAGTTGTTGGATCTTCGAATGTGCCAGAGACACTTGACGAGCCTGGAGAATTTCAAAGTAATGTTAAGTTTATTTTACATGTGTTGACTTTTATTATTGATTTATTTCTCAATTTTAATATAATAATAGTATATCGTTTCTCAGCTGAAAGTGGTGCGACGCGCAGAGGTCGAGGACGTACGATGCTTAAAGATTTATACGACTTAAATCCTGTTGAGCGTGTCAAAGTAAGTAGAAACAGTCATGGTCAGCCTGTTGGATCTGAAGCTCAACTTTTAGCAGGCTATTTGGGCATTTTAACACGAAATGCCAATATGTTGCCCATCAATTACGAATCATGGCATCACATGCCTGATAGCAACAAAAATCAGGCTCTCGCTAATATTAAGGTAACAAAATGTGAATGTAATTTATAATAATTTGGTTTAAGTTTCATTTATATTTACATTTTAAACTTGTGTTTTTTTAGGAGAGGTTTGCTTTAGAGATCTCCAATGACCATATTAAGAAGGCATTGGGTAAAAAATGGAGAGACAATAAAAGCACTTTGAAAAAACTATATTTTAAGAAAGATATAAGCCTCGAGGAAAAATTGCGAAATGTCCCACCGGGAATGCTGAGGTACCAATGGGAATATGCGGTTAGATTCTAGAATTCAAAGAAAGGAGAGGTATTGCATAATTCTAA
Source organism: Gossypium longicalyx (assembly GCA_025698465.1). NCBI lineage: Eukaryota > Viridiplantae > Streptophyta > Magnoliopsida > Malvales > Malvaceae > Gossypium > Gossypium longicalyx. Next base: position 93,466,745 of record CM046997.1, read on the forward strand.
ACTCTTATAAATTTTTTGGTATATAATGTTTACTATATACGTAATAATAATTTCATTATGTAGGACCGTGAGCGAGTTGGAACAAGCAGCAGAAAAAAACAAAAATTCACGCACATGGTAGGGTCGAGAAGTTTTGCTTCTGTAGCTGAGGCCGAGGTATTATGAATTTATTAATTCTGTCAAATATTAATGACTTTCTACTATTAAATAATATTTTTACTACTATATTGTAGGAAGTCTCGTCCGGTCAAAAAATTGGACGCCTTCAGCTTTTTGAGATTACGCATAGGAAGAAAGATGGATATCCTATGACATCCGAAGCTGGAGAAATTATGGTATATTTATTTAATAAAATTTGATTTATTATAAATATTTATAATGCTTAATTATAATGGTTTAATTCGTCGTTAGTAATTTTAAATAATGTTAAGTTATGTTGCATTCCTTTTTATAGTATATTTCGTTTCTAACTCTTTAATTGATTTATTAGGAGAAACTAAAGGAGAAGAAGGCGGAGTATGAAGCGATTGCTTCGACTGATAGTTCTGTTAATCTTGAGAACATTGATAACAAAATTATCACTGAAGTTTTGGGTTCTGAAAAATACGGTCGGGTTCAATTTCAAGGATCTGGTGTTAACCCGACCCAATATTTTGGATCCGGCTCCCAACAATACATGCCTTCCGGGAGTCAAGCTCAAGCTGAAGTTCAGAGATTAAGAGACCAAATAGCTCAGATGCAAGCGAACACAGTTGAGCAAATTGCCGAGGTTCAAAGAAAATATGAAGAACTCCAACAACAACTTAAAGCGGAGGCAAGCGAGATAGAGGCGGGCAAGTGAGGGAGGCAAAGAAGAGCAATGAGGAGGAGGAGGAGGCGAGAAGAAAGTACGATGAGCTCCAGCTACAGCTTCAGCAGATGATGCAGATGTTTCAGCAATCGCAAAAGCCGCCATCTTAGACATTAGTTTTCTCGTTGTAAGAATGTTTTTAACTTTGTCACATTTAACATTATCGTAAAAATATTTTAAGTTATACTTTATTTATTAATTACAACATATATCTTTCGTTAAAGTCGAAGTATCATTTAGAATTAATGTTTTTGACTGTACTTTTTTATGCTAAATTTGTTGATTTTGGTTGCATTTCATGCTATATTTGTTGATTTTGATTGGATTCAATGTAGGAAGGGTTGGATATTGGTAAAAAATGTGCATATTAAATCTGCCAAAATTAGCGGCGCTTTTCACAAAAATGCCGCTAAAAATCCTGACTTTTAGCGGCGCTTTTAACAAAAACGCCGCTAAAAACCCTAACTTTTAGCGGCGCTCTTCCCAAAAACGCCGGTAAAAACCCTGACATTTAGCGGCGTTTTTCTAGATAAGCGCCGCAAATTTTTACGGCGTCTCATATAGCGGCATTTTTTGCGTCGCTTGTGAAAACGCCGCAAATAGTTTTAGCGCGTCGCTAAAAGTCTGTTTTCTTGTAGTGTATGCGCATGAAAGAGATAGAGCCCATCATCAATCACATTTCTAAGCTTTAGCAAATATTTCATCATCTCCTCTGCGCTGCCTAGCACCGCCACTTGCCTCCCATTTGTCTTTCGCACATGGAAAAACAAATTACATGATTGCTGCTGCTACCTTAATTAAACATTACATCAGCCATATCTGCTACTGTCAGATACTCGACAACATCCCTTCCATATCAACTCACAATAGCGGAGCCACCTCCTGCCGATGAACCAGCACCGCCACTACCTCTTCCACCTAAATCTGAACCAAGGCTAATTTCCATTGAAAGCCAACTTCCAAAAGGAACTCTTGATGATAATGATGAAGTTAGTTTTCTAGTTATATATTTTTTATTTTTTATATATTTAGAATTTTATTATTTTTAATTTTTTTACATAATTATTTTAAAAAAATATTTTTTTTAAAAATGAAATTTTAGAAATTTTAAAGATTTTTTTGATATTTTTAATTTTTAAATAAAATTTGGAATTTATGATATTTTAAAGGATATTTTAATTATTTTTAATTATTTTTACTTTATTATAAGTTTTAAAAAAACATATTTTTAATTTCAAAAAATAAATAATGAAATTTCATAATTTTTTAAAGATATTTTTGATAATTTTTTTAGAATCATCATTAAAAAAAAAGTTGTAAAAGGACTAAATTGAATGTTTTAGTTATAGTTTAAGAGTCAAATTAGATATTAACTCTTAGATTAATATGTCATGTCACTTTTTCGCCAATGCTGTAACCCTTGATAACGAATGAGTGACCAAAACTTTATAACTCGATAATAATAGTAACAAAAATGTAATTTTTTATAATTCAGTGGCAAAAAGAAAAAAAATTGAATAAAGATGAGTGACTATTTATGTAGTTAACTCATAAAATTATTATAGGAAAGAATTATTTAAATTAAATTATTGAAGTAAATAAATAAGATTTTTAAACTAATTTTCATAAAATTAAAAATATTAAATAAAAACACATGTTATTTATATAAAGTTATACAGATGTCGAAAGTGTAGACTATCCATATCGGATTATTGTCAGCTTCGGTTATATAAGAAATAATAAAAAAGGTAAAAGTAATTTCTCACGATTTTAGGAAGATATAAATTTTTACACATTTAATAAATTTTTTTAAAAATAATCAAAAAATTCTTCAAAAAAGGTCAAGAATTTCACTATCCATATATGAATATTACTTTTTTAGTGAGAAACTTTGACTTTTGTTGTTTATATAAGATTATATTTACCCAAGTATTTAGAAAAATGGGGAAGTTGAATTTTTATAATTAAAAAAATTATGAAAATTAGTATTTTTATTATCTTTAATATAATTGGTATTGAAATATATTTAAGGTAAATAATTAAAAATATAATCAATTTAAATTTATTATTTTAAAATTAAAAATAAATTAACACGAAATTTTAATGTATTCAAGTGTTAAAAATAAAAATAAAAATAAAAATAAAAATATTTCTCTCTATTTTGTATAATTTTGGATATATCCAATAATCATAAAAAAAAATGGAGATTAGGTGAAGCCTAACCCAGTTCCTATTTATATGGGTTAAGTTTAATAAGCCCGAACTCAAATATAAAAACAGGCCCATTATCACTACTTCAGTTTTAAAGGACAAGACAGGCTTCAACATGTTCTAGTTAGTTTGTTTCACATGCCGCCATTTAGGCCGAAGTCTGTTCGTCTTCCACACTAACAAAACCCCCCTCATTCCACAAAACTCTACTTCCTTTTCCTTTTCTACTTAAAACTCGAAACCCTTTTTTTCCCCGGTTCTAGGTCGCCGTCTTCCTTTCAAAAAGGAAATGGAAAAGCCGGATTCCACCTCCGGTTGCGGTTGTTCCGATGTCTACCACAGTATTTTCATTGATACCAACCTTGATACTCACCTCGCCATGATCGTCTCCGACTCCGAAACCGTTTCCGATCTTAAAAGTATGATACTTTCTCCCTTTCCCCTCTCATCTTTGATTTCTTGGTGTTTTGGTTTACCATTTGTCTTTTTAAGTAAAGTTTCATTCTTTGCTTTTGGAGGATACAAATTTATCTTCTTTAAAGTACTAAAGCAACGTTATGGGTTGGACTTTGTTTATTTTTCAATACCAGTTCAGAGTGTTCATCCATTCGAGACCTCAAGGATCAGAACTTGAATAGGAAATCTAAAATTTCCCCTGTAATTAACCTAAAATTGGGTGAATTAAAGTGCTGAAGATGTTGTATCCATTGAGAATTCCTCTAGAATGCTTGAACAGGGAAAGAAATGGTGCATTGTTTTGATATGTAGAATGTAGATATAGTTATGTTATGGAAGTTATGTATTATTTCTCCTTGTGCTTTGTCATTCTCAAAAATAGTCACTGGTTCTAGTTGTCTAACATATTTTGATCTTAATTTAGTTTATCAACTTTTAGTAACTGACATATCAACTTCATCTTTAAGATCAAGTGTTGTAAAGTTCTGTTTTAGTTAGTAATATCTATGTGCTGCTGATTTGCAGAAAAGATACTGTATGAACACCCGTTGTGCTTTCCCAACATTGGGGAGATAAAGATTAATGCGTTAAAGGTTGGTGCTGTATCTTGTACTGTTATGATGCTACTTGTTAAGGATGTCTTACTGTTGATTTTAAATTTTACATTGACATGGCTTTGTTAACATGAATAGGTAAAGCGCAAAGGATTTCTTTATCACCTTTCTGATTCCATGTTTGTGAAAAGTGCTTTTGGTGGAGTGAGCAGGAGTTGGTTTCTTTCAGTTGATGCCTCGAGTGCTAAAGAGCATAGGGAAAATCATAATTCCATTGAACCTGATGCTGGCAACATTGTAGCCTGCTTCGGTACCGGAATTAATAATTATTCGGTTGATGTTGTTGATCTTCTACCTGTTGATACAGCCAAAAGATTGTCCAATGTCAATGATGCACCTTTGCCACAAGACAGAGATGACTGTCATGCAAAACAGAATTCTACGTCTCAACAGTTTGGTTTTAGCAATTCCACCAAAGAAAACTCAGAAAATTTGTGTAAGGAAGCTGAACATACAGCTGATAGTAATAATCAGGTTCCGTTCCCTGCTACCAACACGGGGTCAAGGCTGAAGGTACAGTCAAAAGATGTTGGAGATGACAAAATATCCGAAGATCTACAAGCTTCTGTAGCTACATCTGTTTTAAAGGAAAAGCAGAAAACTAAAATGAGAAACAAATATGCCATCCACCATGATTCTAAAGAAAATAGTGCTTTAGTTGTTGAATCTGGGAAAGATGCATTGGATTCAGGCCATGTTCTTGAGGAAAATTTGATTCATAATGGACCAAGTTTGGCTTTGAATGACGCAAATCTGGGAAACCAAATTCATGTGGATGAAACCTCTCGGAGTTTGTCTTCTGACAGAAATAAGAGGTCAACTGCTAGGAAAAGGATGGCCGATGGGGGAATAAACGTTCCAGGAGAATATTCTGAATTGGAAACTAATAAACATAAAGATGTTGCTCACAAGGACCAGGAACATGAGTCAAAAGAAGATTCCTTTCAATCTCGGCCTGCATCAAAGAAAAAGCGCAAAGCCAAGAAGAAAGATGTTAATGACAATTCTTTAATAGAAAATGGAGAACAAGCTATTGATCTCAATACTGCAACCTCTGAGTGCACTTTAGGTCAGAAACTGGAAAATACGAGGGCTGTCGTAGACCCCTTGAATACTGAATCCGTAAAACAAAACCATTTGTCGACGGCCAATGCAAACGGTGGGAAGAAGAACAGGAAAAGGCAAAAATCAAATCCTAGTCAAGTAGGTAGTGATGTCTCTTCTGCAAAAGATGTTCATGTGGAAACTTTTCAGGCTGTAGAAGCCATTAAAGACAAAGATTTGGGCAGTAAAGGTGATCCAGTTTCTTTTCTTGGAAAACATTCTGCAGGTGGAGAAATATCTGAGCCTGGTCTGATCTCTTCAATGAAAATGCAGGAAGTTAGTGAAACAAATCAAGTGCCCCAGAGAAACAAATATGCCATCCACCATGATTCTAAAGAAAATAGTGCTTTAGTTGTTGAATCTGGGAAAGATGCGTTGGATTCAGGCCGTGTACTTGAGGAAAATTTGATTCATAATGGACCAAGTTTGGCTTTGAATGATGCAAATCTGGGAAGCCAAATTCATGTGGATGAAACCTCTCGGAGTTTGTCTTCTGACAGAAATAAGAGGTCAACTGCTAGGAAAAAGATGGCCGATGGGGGAATAAACCTTCCAGGAGAACATTCTGAATTGGAAACTAATAAACATAAAGATGTTGCTCACAAGGACCAGGAACATGAGTCAAAAGAAGATTCCTTTCAATCTCGGCCTGTATCAAAGAAAAAGCGCAAAGCCGAGAAGAAAGATGTTAATGACAATTCTTTAATAGAAAATGGAGAACAAGCTACTGATCTCAATACTGCAACCTCTGAGTGTACTTTAGGTCAGAAATTGGAAAATACGAGGGTTGTCGTAGATCCCTTGAATGGTGAATCCGTAAAACAAAACTGTTTGTCGACGGCCAATGCAAGCGGTGGGAAGAAGAACAGGAAAAGGCAAAAATCAAATCCTAGTCAAGTAGGTAGTGAAGTCTCTTCTGCAAAAGATGTTCATGTGGAAACTTTTCAGGCTGTAGAAGCCATTAAAGACAAAGATTTGGGCAGTAAAGGTGATCCAGTTTCTTTTCTTGGAGAACGTTCTGCAGGTGGAGAAGAATCTGGTCTGATCTCATCAATGAAAATGCAGGAAGTTTGTGAAACAAATCAAGTGCCCCACTCTGGGGGTAAGTTCCCACTTATATGCAATTTATTTACAGCCCCCACCCCCCCCCCCCCGGGGTCCCCCCTTTCCTCCCAAAAAAATCTTTTCCATTTCAACCATAGTCCAGGATTAATAGAAATAATACACAAGAATAACTTTTTCTAGTATTAATACCGACTTTAGCAGGTTACAATGATATGGATGATACCAATGATGGCAACTTGAAAAGCAAAAATGAAGCAGCCCAACTGGATTTTGCATCAGCAATAAAGGCTAGAGATTCATATGATCAGATTTCCAGCCTTGTGGATGGCCATCCTACACCTGTTTCACAAGAAGGAATTGATTTCCGGAAAGAATTTGGGGTATCAAGGCATGGAAATCAAAGTGGTACCTTGGAAGAGAAAATCGTGGAACCTAAGAAGTCTTCCAAGAAAGTAAGGAAGTACAAGAAGAGTAAGGATCCTGTTGGAGGGACAGAAGCAGTAGATGTAGTACATAATAGAGGTACTGCAAGTGATTTATCTCCTGTCGAGCATCCTACGTTTGTGAATGGTGACCGTTTGAGTGGTAATGCTGAGCAAGGCAGCAAAACTGATGGAAAAGAGGAATCAAAAATAAAAAACTCAGACTGTTCGCCTTCAGTTACTGATCTGAAAGCTGATGATGTGATTCAGGATGTGCTGGAGTCCTTGAAGCAATGCGAAAATGGTCCAGCAAATGCAGAAAAAAGGGACAACAAACCAAGGAAAAGAACTAAGAAGAAAAGTTCTACTGTAGTAGCCCCTCCAGAATTGGAAGGAGAGGATGATGTTGATCACCGGGATCCAACAGTCCTAGTTCATAACGTGAGTGAGGTGAGTGCGTCGTCTAAATCCACAAGGAAGAATGTGATGCTAGATTCAAACTCTGCTGTACAATTGAATGGATCAGATTTGGGATCTAATCGAGATACAATTAAACCACAAAATGACGGAAGGCTTATTGAAGATGTTGTCAGTGTAGATAATCATGAAATTGAAGACCCCTGTGGAAATGGAAGGGTCAAAAGCCAACAGAAACATGAAATTGTTAATTCTGGTAAGATTATCATTGATAAGGCCATGCTCAAAACAGGAGTGGAAACTGTGGTGAAAGGGAAAAAGAACTCTAAACCTGAACTATCTTCAAAAATGTTAAATGGGAATCAAGGCAAGGAAGCAAAAGCTCAAGCAGCCAAATCTAGCTCCATCCAATATCAAAGATCTTTGTCGAAGGTTGAACCAAGTAGCTCCAATGTTAAATCTAATAAGCCACTTTTGACCATTTCTGAAAGTGCGGCAAAAGAACCTAATAAATCTGACAAAATTAATTCCACACCTAAAAGTGCTCAGAGGCCCATTGACGTCAATTCTTCAAGGTCATCTAGAGATTTAGAGAAAAATAACCCTCACGCTGTATCAAGCTCCGCCTTGGAAACACCCAAAAGTACTCCTAATCTAAAGAAAGGAGGTAATGGGCATCGACTTCCTCTGGATATTGCCAAAGCTATTCAAAGTAATAGCAGGAAAGTTGGAAACAACTTGGCAAATAAGAAGAATTTACTGGGTACCTCAGGTACAATATTTGGGCATGATGATAAGGAGAGCTCTGATGACGAAGATGGAATAGGCAATTCGGATTCCAGCACGAAAGCTCCATCTGATAGTTCATCATCGTTTGACTCCTCAGGCAACAGTCATGTGAACGGCAGTTCATCACCAAATGGTAATTCATATTCTTTCTCACATATTTATTAGTTCTTAAAACCCACTCTCTATGCGTCGACACATTGAATCATTATTTGCTCATGTTAATGTGTTTCTTCTTCAAAGTGCCTAACTGATATTGTTTGTCTGCATATCATAGGATTATTTTACCTTTTTTCACATGTGGTTTTTGATAGATAAACAAAATTGAAGATTTAACTTAATTAGCATTTTCTTATTGTTTTATTGCAGCAATTTATTTATGGTTAATTGTGATCTGGATTGCATAGGTGATAGTTTCTTCTGTTTATGTTGAATTTTGATGTAGGATCTGATAACTCAAAATGCGAAAAAGCTGGTGGAAGAGACAAACCAAAACCAGGGTAAGCTGGATCAACATCGATAAATTCATTCATTTCTTTATTTTATGATATACTTGTTGCATTTTTTATATGTATGGTTTAGAAACACCTTGTTAGGTTTAGGTAATATTGAATACCCGTTCTATGTTAATAAATTTACCATTGTAATTTTTCTCATGCACGCAAGCCTTTCACATGGTTAAAGCTAGTCTCTCTTATCCAACCTTAGCTGCCAAAAATTAAGCTCATTGATGTGAAGCTTGATCCCGTTGCATTGTGCATTGATTTTGGATTTGGGTGGGACTGAGCTAAGGGCAAAGATCTTTTGGTAATGCGTATTGAAATGCCAAAATTCTGGAAAGAATTCATCAAATTTCTTTTGGCGGCTTTTCATTTCTTTGTTCATTTGATAACACTGAAAAGTATGAACAAAATCTATCTATGTCAAACATCTCCATTGTGCAGTATCACGTGTTCTGAATATCATATTATTGTTTCTTTCTTTCTTTTTTTTTTTTTTTTTTGAGCAGATCTTCTAACCCCAAAAGCATGTCCTTGCATGCAATCCTTCGCAATTCAAGCAGTTACAAGAAGGCTAAACTAACCGCCTCTCAAGCCATTGATAGCCAGTCTGAAGAATTTGTTCCAGACAGTCAGGCACTATAGTCAACGGCATGTTTCTGTTTTCCCTATGTTGTTTTGTCTTTCATCCGTTATGGGTTGCCATTTTTGTTCTCCTTAACCTTGAAAAAGGATCCCTTCTGCTCTCAGATATCATTGTCAGTACAGTGGTGTTGCAATCCCATATTTTGTAGTTTTTGCATTCTAGTACTCTTGATTGTTACTTCTTCTCAATTTTTTTGGTCAGAAATGATATACTCAAATTGTACTTATAATTTTGGGTAATTGATGGTGACGATGAAGCTGAAAATGAACACCCCCGTTTCCTGAATGTCTGGGAATACATTTTCCATGTCAATGTTGCTCAAGTTTTGTCGTGGCATAATTGGCTACTTTTATTGGCATGTGTAGATCTTGTCTTTTGAGGCTGAAGAAATTAAGTAGAACTACATATTGAACTAAAATCGACGAGGACAGATTTCGGTTTTGACGTTTTTTATTTACTGTTCAGACTTCAGATAATGGAAAAAGAAATTAAAACTGTAGAAGACTGATAAAAACGAAAAACAATAGATTTTATTTCTTTTATTGCATTGGAGAAGGAAATACAATTGACTGGGACATGATATCTTTGTTTTTCATAAACTCAAGGACTGTTTTGAAAGACAGAACGAGAGAAAGAAAAGTTTAAGATTTCAGATTTAGAAGCAAACCTTAGAAATAAGAAACCAAGAGACATATCGTTTATTACTGATTGATTTAAGAAAAAAAAAAGATGTTTTGGGTGATTTGAATAACGGAAGTATAGCTCAAATATCATTTATTTTTTCAAAAATAGTTGAAGTATGTCGATACCAAAGATCAATAAGAAAAGGAATGAGGAGAAAAATGAGAGGTTTAAGATGATAGAAGAATAAAAGTGATGATCTTGATCCCTTTTTTTCCTCATATTTTTGGGTTTATATAATGGGTCACTCTTTGTCTTATAGTATCGATTTGCAAGCCATATTGACAAGTCAGAGTTCCATGATAAGGGGTCAATGGCTAAACAAGCATTATTGACGTAGGTAAGTTGGCATTATGGTATGTCTTGTGTAATCTTGCCTGTGTCTTAAGTTGTCTTCTTGTTGATACCAAAGACCAACAAAGAAAGGAATGAAGACGAGGGTTGGAATTGATTCACTCATGTGTTTTAAGTCATCAATCCCATCTTACTGGAGGTTATCTAAACAATACTAAATTCCAGTTCAATATAATTTTTTTGAAATTCCAACTCACCAAGATATGATGAAATCCAACCTTAGTGAAGAGGTTAAAGGAAGCCAAAGCAAATTGAAAGAAATATTAAAAATAAACCATTTTACGATAAGGTTGGAAGGAAAAAAACGTTTCTTTTATACTTCCTACAAAAAGTTACCTTTGTCTTTCTCTTTTCCTCATTAGTTTCTTTCTCCCCACCTTCGCTTTATTATGATATTTTTCTTTCCTTTTTAGGTTTTTTTTTACTTGAATTTTTTTCTTATTATGTAAAAAATATTTTCATAAATACTATAGATAAATGAGTTTTCTTCAATGATTTTCCTTCCAATTTCACATGGTAGGTTTTCAACTTGATAAATGGGTGTTTAATTTAGGGATATATAAAAATATGTTAAAAAAGAAGATAATTAATATGGTAGATAGTGACTTGACCATACATTGTGAATAAATACTATATGCACTTAGAAATAGATTGAAGTATTGAAAAAGTGCCCAAAAAGTAGAAGGACTGATCCTTTGCTTGGAGAGATCGATCCCTTGTGAACAAAATGCACAAAAAATGAGATATTTCTAGTCAGGTGGGATTGATCCCTATTGAAATGGGGAATCGATCCCTTGTAGAAAAATATACATTAAACAATCTTAAAAGTCTATACAAAAAATTCTACAACCTCGAAAACATATTTTAACAAATGTATAGACATGTAGTAAGTATAAACGACAAAAGAACATAATACAAACATGTTTGAATCTCAAAATCACTAGGTGACTTTTTTGTTTAAGCAAAAAGCAATTGTGAATACCATACTAAGTGTCCTAAAATATGAAAATATGACGTTCATACCTAGCAATTGAGATATAAGGTACATGTTACATATATCAAACATGTTTTCATACAAATGCGTTTATATCCCATATGAACCTAGATTTACCTATTACACTAAAAATAACATTATCTACGTGGATCAAACAAAGCTTAACGTTGAATATTTAGAACTCCTTTTTGCTTTGAAAATTGACAATTAAGTGAAAAACTCAATTTTAACTAGCTTGAACCCTTCCTACAACCTTCAAATAATGAATTAAATTTGTTCAAGTAATTAAATGACCTAATTAATAAGTAAAACTAAAAGTCAAATATTGAAAACTTATATTTCCTTGAATTTGGACTCAAAATAGACAATTATGCTAAAAATATAATTTTAAAGCTTTTAAAATCATTTAGAGAAGTTTTATAACACATTTTAAGTTTGTCTAAATGGTTCCAATGTCCATAATTCATTAAAATAAAATTTTGATCATTTAAATTGTGCAAGTCCTACAAACTTGCATTTAAAACATCAAATTTTAAATTATTGTAAGTTTATCAAAAGTTTTTGTCTAAGCAAAGTTGAAAACTAAATTCTCAAAATGTTCAAATTATTTTTTAAAGAGTCAATTACTTAAATGAATTTTAAAATAATTCTTACAAAAATGATTTTGAAGAATTAATTTAAATCATAAATATCATTGAACTTTGTTTTCTCCTCCTACTATGTACAAACACGTGATATGTCCTAAATGTATTGTTCTGGCATGCATGCATACTAAGTACAACTTTAAACATGTGTTGATCTAAGGCAACTAATTAAACCAAAATAATACTAAAAGTAAAACTAAAATAAACTTTTTAATCATTCTATATCAATATTTCATATCAAAAGTCATGTATCATGTTATATGTTTTATAATCCCTATTAACCAGACACAGACTCAATATGGATGTACAAATTATCCAACCATCGCACCAATATATCCAACACCTAATGTCTCATCGGTACGTTTGAAGTATAAATTGCACTTTGCACTTCATTGGTTTAAATCGAAGTAATGTGTGATATGCACCTCATTGGAATGTCCAAATATAATATGCGCTTCACACCTAATCGATGTAAACTGAAGTATAATCCCTTACACTAATCCTATAGTATGCCAACTATACTCGACTCTACCCGAGACAGTTAATAGGGTAACTAATGTTTCAACCACATATATATATATATGTTTATGATCTTATATTGTAATTTCACGTAATACCAACTATATCATGCTCAATTCAAGTAAATTCATAATATTTCATATCATCAAATACAATCCGAATCATGAGACAATGAGAGTTCTTACCTTAAATAATCTAGTTTGTAACACGACACATATACATATGTATTGAATTCAAATAATGAAAGTACAAACCATATTCGTTATTCGTTTACGACTCACACCTTTCCTTTCTCTCGAGATGGCTCGACATCGTCTTTAACTACGTTTGAGAATTCAATTAGAAAATGGTATTAGCTCTCACCCAAATCACATTAAAACATATAATCAAACATATTTTGCATTTTATTCAATTTAGTTCATATATCCGAAATTCTCATATTTTTAATATTTAACATCGGATCAAAATATGATTTCATATGCTTTCATTAGGGACCTTATACTTTTAATCTATAGCATAGTTACTTAACAACTTTCAATTTATTCAATTTGGCCCCTAATGTCAAAATAAACTAAACTTTTAATCCTAAGTGAATTTCACCATTTTCAATTATAATCTTAATAAATTCTAAGTTAATAAATTAGATTTCTACCATTATCAAGCTAAATTTCATCAACCTCCAACAATGGTAACTTGATGTGCTCCTAGAAATTACAAAATCTAAGGCATGGGTGTGATGAACTAAGCTTGGATGATTAAAATTTGATAATAAAAAAACACAAGAAAATTGCTCACTAACTTGATAAATTTTGAGGACAGAATGCTAAAGGACTAAACAAGGTCTTTCTTCTTTTCTTTCTCAATTTGGACAGGGCAATAAGGGAGATGATGATCACTCATCTCTTTCTCCCTAATAATTTGTTATTTATACTAGGATTAAGACCGTAATTAACTTAAATAATCTTCAGTTTAACCTTTAATTAATAATTACTTAACTAATTGACTTAATTAATTATAAGCAAGTGGATATCCACCAACATCCACTAATTAATTTCACAATAATGGTTTAATAACCATTTAGATCCTTTGGTTAATTTTCAATTGGGTCTCAAGCATTTACCAATTTAAAACTCAATGGTGATTGGACTTTTACAATTTAGTCATTGAGCTTAGTTAGCAATTTTCTCGATTTAATTTCCTAAACATTCTTTAATATCTTTTTATATTAACTCAGTAAATCTTCCAATTATAAACATACAGGCTCGGTTTATGAAAATGGAGTTCAAAACTATATTTTTTTTACACCAGCAAAAGTCGAATCGTTATATTGGTTATCTCTAATGGACCTTTTGAGACAATCTTCCCAGCACCATAATCAAATGTTTGGAAAAAAAATTCATTCTGCTTTTTTGATTGGAATGGTTTTCTTCATTTAGGAGCGAAGGATACATGATAGAATGGCTTTCCTGCATGGTTGTTGACATTGACTCAAATGTCATTTGGTGTTTTTGGACTTGAAACTTTGCTCTTAGTGGTTAAACCTTTGATAGAGATCAAGCTCTGATAACAAAATTTAGCCCAAAAATTTCGTGAAGGGAGATTTGGGGTTTAACTTTTCTAAAGAAATAAAGTGAAGAGAGAAAAGTTTGGACAATTGATATATAGTGGTTCGACGCCAATTGCCTACTCCACTACCTTGATAAACCTCAACCAAGGATTTTTCCAATTCACTATATAAAACTGATACCTTTTAAGACTAAAGTATAACCTTACAATCCTTATTTTTTCTCAAAGGCTAATATAGATCCTCCCCTTTAGTTTTTATTTCTAAACTAAAACCCTCTACTTTTTGTGGCTCAACTTGAAACTCTTTACAATCCCCTTAAGGTTTTTTTACCAAAAATCTTTAAGTATACTCTTTAATTACAAAAAAAAAAAAAAATTGTAAACAATGAAGATCTCTCAAAGGTGTGTATTTATAGGTGTTAGCTCACTCAATGAATGTAAATAAGAATGATAAAAGATATTATAATAAGCACCTAAGAAACTATGAGAAAATGAAGATTTGAATGAATTTTCTTGATTTCAATACTTGGATGTGTCTCTCTTGTGTCTTGAAGTGTTCTTGAGATATATTTATACCAAGAAAATCATTTAGAGATGAAAAATAGCTGTTGGAAACATTTAATTTGTGACATTTTCAACCCTGCATGTTTGGGGATGATCGATCCCTTAATTCAAATACAATAAACCATAAGATTGGAGGGATCAAACCCTTCACACCAAAATGCCTAAAATGAGTCAAAATTAGTTTAAAACATATTCAGAGGCATTTGGTTAACTCAAGAACATATGAATAAAATCAATTTAAATAAGTGTTCTTAAATTTATTTTGGACTTGAAAATATTTTCTAAGATATTTCTTTTGTTTTCACCAAATGACTTAGGAGGTATAACATATAAAATTTTAAAAAGTCATTTTAGTCCTCCATTTAATTTTTTTTGTCTTTTTTAGTCCTTAAACTTGCGTTTTTATCAAATCACCCAAAAATAGATGAAAAAAATTAACATTTTTTTAACTTTGCTAACGTGGCATATACTTTCCATCCATTTTGGGGTGATTTGACAAAAAAATGCAAGTTCAAGGGCTAAAAGAGACGAAAAATTAAATGAATGGCTAAAATGATATTTTTTTTTGTAGAGTTAGATGGCCAAAAAAAAACATTATGTTTAAATTTTATCTTAAATGTTGTTATATCAAAAGCTGATATATCAAAGCTAACAATTAAAAAAACTTTTATTTAATATTGACTAGTAATCTATACTATTGTTTAAACATCTGAATGAGTTGGTATCATGAATCAACTAACATCAACTCAGTTAGGCTAACAAATATGATGTGTTTCTTTTTTGTCTTCTTATATTTTTATATAAGGGTAATTGTTTGATACACTAAATGATGAACAAGCAAGTTTAAAAACTATATATAAATATATAACTATTGATGTTTGTCGAGGCCACCAAATACAAATTTCCTACGCTCTAACTAAACTAAACAGTAGTATAGAGAAGCAGGGTTAATCTTACAGGGATTGAGATTCCTAGTATTATTTTTTTGCATGACAACTTCCAAATTCGTGGCAGTTATCGTGCCCATGACTTGTAATGTGCTGAGTTGAAAATAAAATGAAGGGGTTTTAGCTAATTAGGGTTAAAAATATCAATAGAACAAAATAATAATTGAATTATAAAACCAAAATTAAATAACCAAAATTAAATTAGATAATCAAATACGCAAATTCTTAGCCTTAGACTCGGAATATTCCAGACTCGAGTGATCCTTAAAAGTGAACTTTTCCTTCCAAGTGATAAGTTGGTTATATCGATCAAGGATGTCTAAACCATCAACTTTTCCTTGTGTAGTTGATTTCGATACGCCCTGCAAATCAACCTTTACTGACTATCTAACCACACAACACGTGTCCGTAATTTAAGATCTCAGCAGCCTTGCGATCTAGAAGAGCTCAACTCAAATTAATGGCCTTAACCATGTGGGCCGTTTAAATCCAATCACTATCTCCCTTGACGGAATCCAACTAGCCTTTTCCCACCTAGGCACGCCAATTTGTTCGGGAGAACCCGAACACAAAAGGCGACCGTCTTGTTTTCCCAACTGTATGCTAAACTACTCCAACCCAATGTGCACTTTTTGAGTTGAATTAACTTTAAAGGACGATTGTAACTATCCCATATTCTAGAGAGATAATGAATATCGTGCTGTAATGTCTTAGTGCGAGTTCATTTCTCACTATTCTCAATTGGAATAATAACCGACCTAAAACTAAATGGAGATTAGTCGAGCATGAAATTAATCATACTTGATTAGATTATGAGACTGAATTTCAATGAAAGATAATATGTGAAAAAGAGAGAGGACTAAAAGGGCAATTGTACCAAAGTATAGAAAGAGGAAAGAAATGATAGAATGTTTGATGCAATAATTTTTTTTTAATTAAAGTAGGTTCTAACGCCACAATTACAAGTTTTCACATGATTTACTCCTAGAATCATACTTAATAACCAACCACAATATTAGATTTTCTAAATATAGAATTTGTCAAAGTCAAACGTATGATTTTTTTTATCAGCCCAAAAATAATTCTGTAATTTTTAATTTAGCCGCCAACTTACTTTTTGTTTCAATTTAGCCCGATTTTACTTGTTTTTGAACTTTGGCACTCCAATTGTGTTCCTAATAAAATTTAAGTAAAAAATCACAAGCTTAGTAATATTCTGTTAAAAAATTGACAAAAATTAAGTACATTAAAGATATAAAATTAGCTTGGTATCAACCATCAAACAAATATTTAAATATTTTTAGCTTATTTGAAAAATGAAATATAATGTATGGATAGAGAGAGGATTAGACTATATATATTTGAGAATAAATTTGCATGGGTGTAGTATTGCTAAGCTTGATTCGCATTAATTTAGTAATATAATCGCATTCCACCAAAACTTTCAAATTCAATCTAATTAAAATATAAGAAATAATAATAATAATAATAATAATAATAAAGAAAGATGAAATTATATAAAACAAATGAATTTTATAATGATGAAGAGTATACAATTTTCCTTATATATTGCTTTGCGTTGAGTTTACTTAAGAACAGATGGAAATGAGTTGGTGATATCATTGTCAAAGGACCCCACTCTTCTAATTAATCTAAACTCACAACTTGCTTTGCTTTAACAATGTCAATGCCGTTGTTCTTTGATTATCACACTCACCCTCAATGGCCCCTTCCCCGTTTCATTTTACAACTCAATACTCCCAGAATTTGTTTTCTTTTTTCAGTAATTAACAAGGATTGAATGACAATGGATGATCAGAAATGAAATCAAGAACGTTGGGTTGTCTTCTTCTTACGAAATATGACCTCCGTGTCCAATCCGAAGCCGTCAACTTTTCGGACCCGAACCAGCTGCGATCTCTGGAACAAATGAATCAACGGTTTCACGCTGTACAAATCGTTGGCCGAGTATTTGTCAGCACGCGTTGACAGCGCCACGTGCAACACGCAGACACCATCTGGCTTCAGCGTCCGCTCGATTTCGCCAACGAACTTCCGCGGGTAGAGCGCGTGGTCGAACACGTTGGAGAACTCGAAATCGAACGTCTCGTTGTCGAATGGTTGGTTATGGAAGTCTCCTTTCAAGACGAGCGGCGGGGACGGCACGAGATCGATGCCGACAGAGTCGGAGACGCCGACGCGTTTGAGAGCCTCGACCTCTTGGCCGACCCGGGCGCCGATGCAGAGGGACTTGGAAGAGTTAGAGAGGAGGTTTTGGAGTTGTAGTTCCCGGAAGAAATTGGAGAAGACGTGGATTTTGCGGTCCCAGTCACGAGTCATCCATATTTTCCGTAGTTTTGGGTTGAGGGTTTTGTTGAGTTGGCGTTGGATGTAGGCGTCGTAGGAGGTGTAGCCAGGTCGGATTTTGAGGTGTGCCTCGGAGGCAGAGGAAGCGTGGGTGGTAGCAGCGGTGGTTGTGAGGAATGATGTTAGGGAGTGGGGACGCTGATTAGAAAAGAAGAAGAAAAGGATGAGGAATGAAAGGGAGGCGAAGGTGAGAAAGTAGTATATTAGCAATGGAGGTTTCGTTTTAGCCGTCTTCATGCCTGCATGAAACACCAACCCCAACAAAGGTGTACTTTTGCTTTGGGCAATGCGCGTTGAGGAAGGAGAAATTGGATTAAATGGAGGAGCAAAAGCGGAATAAAATAAATATTACTTTCCGGCTCAACAGTGACAAAATGACAAGCGGAATCGTAGTAGTGCTCTCAAAGTGGCTGTTTTCTTCATTAACTCAATGCCAATTATTAATTATTATCATCTATACTTTAGCTTAATTGTTTAAATAATAATAATAATAATAATAATTATGTAATCGATTAAGAAAGTTGGTAGAGTAATTAATTGAGTTCAGTTTTTCAAGAAATTTTTAATATATTGCCACATTTTAAAAAAAAATTTTATGTGGATTTAATTGTTTTCTAAAAATTACTTCAAAAAAAAAATGTTTTAAAAATTTATATTGAAAATATTTTTTTTGTTTTTCCTCAAACCATCATTATTAACACTCAAACCTCTCACTTCACATCTCATTCAAATTCCATACTTCTTATTTCCTTATTATTGAAACCAAATATTTTTAAGTAAAAAATTAAATAGGGTGGGTCAAACTTGAATAAAAGAGTAAATTTAATTTTCTAATATAATCCAAAGTATGTTGTATAAGCCCCACCCACTATTAACGGTGTAACATATATATATAAAGAGACTCTGTTTATGGTACATTCTATATCTAAAATTTGGAAGAAGCAACAAAATTTATTATCTATTTTGAAAGTGGTTACTATTATTTGGTATACTAAATAAAATATCGGAATCATTTACAAATATTTTAAATAAAAATATAAGAGAGAGTGGTGGCACTATTAGGGAGTTGGTCGGGTTGGACTTGGTCGCTCTACATTTTATACACAAAATATTTTGAGATCAACACGTGTAAAAATGTAATAATCTCGTGCAAATCATGAAACTCAATCCCTATTTGTATTCCACACATACTTCATATATATATATATATATATATAACATTGAATCTCCAACACCCTTGTCATTCCCACCTAAAATTAAAAACACTTGCATTTTAATATAAATACAATAAAATATAAAAATAATAACAAACCTTAGAAATATGGTGTCACAGTTACTCACCTCATTTTTTCATTATGTGATTGGAGATTTGATTTTTACTTATGAGAATGAAACATATTTTATTGCCACTTAGTCATTTATCTTTTTAAAGAGTATTCGTAAAAAAAAAAAAAAAAGAAAGAAAGAAAGAAATGGAATAATATTTTAGGTACTATCAGTGTATAAGTTTCATGCACTATCAATGAATAGTAACATGATACATCATTATTAAATTAAACAAAAAATGAAAGACTACTTGTAAATAAATACTAATAATTTTATTTAAACATAATTAAATATTAAATGTAACTATTATAAATAAATATTAACACCTCTCGTATTTAAAGGTTTAAAGTGTCAGGTTTAAAATTTAAAATTTTAAAATTTATTTATATTTAATTATTATTTTATTACGTTTATATTCTTCCAATAAATATAGTAAACTTAAATATGATTAATAAAGCTAATTAAAACTTATTTTAATTATTTAAAATATGTGAGTTGGAACGTTTTTCAGCATATAATATTTTTTTACTTAAGAAATTAAGGTTATAGATAATTTAGATATTATATTAAAATATGACCAATAAAGCATATTTATTAATATTCTATATTTTAATAAACAAAAAAAAAATCTATTGTTACCTATTATAAAATTAAAATTGCTATCACTTTGTGCAGTCACTTGATGCAGTAATATTTATATGTAGAATGGAGGTGGAGATTGTGGGACAAATTTTGTAAAATTAAAACGGTTATAAAAATCATGTAAATTACTTTATAATAATTAACCTACAAAATATTTTTAGGGAGGAAGAATTGTGATTGTCAGAGTGTCTCTATCACTTGGATGATGATATGTAATTTGAATTTTCAAATTTGGATTGGTTACTCTGTAGGTCCTTTTTCGAATTGATTTGTAGCTCACTTTAATTTTTTTTTTCTTGTTTTTCTTCCTCTATTTAAGAGTATAAACACTTAACTTTGTTCGGGATTTGCAATTTTGACTTTGGCTTTAAAATTTTCAAGGGATGCAATTTTTTTTTTAAATAATCATTTCAATTTTAAAATTAAGTTACTATTAACTTAAATTTAAAATTAGAAATAATTTTTGAAATTGATTAGGTCGGAATTTTTTAAGATTTTTTTTCAAAGATTTGAAATTAAATTAAATTAGATTTTATTTTATTTTAATTTCAAGCTATTTAAAATTATTTCTAAATTTAGTTTAATTAAAAAATTGAAATTTTGGTAGGAAGAAGGGTGGATATTTGAATATCCATGTTTTTGAAAAATAATAATGAAATTAGAAAATTAAAAACCATCAAATATTTATTGGGCTTAATGTTGAGAAAATGTTTAAATTAGTTGTAATTTGTTTCCAAAGCCCGCATTAGTTTTTGCTAAATTTAGAATGTAAGCTCAATATTTACATAAATCTAGATGGCATAAATAAAATAAAAATGTAAAATCGATGAAAAAAACATTAACATTAAAACTAAATTCAACGTTTCCAAATCACATCATTCAACTTTAAATTTTCAAACTAAGATATCACCATAAGAACGACTAACTATTACATAATCCTTCAATCTCCAAGGCCAATAGTTGCATAGCCCCATTGTTGTAGCATAAGAAAACAACCAAACAACATTGGCTTTCAAAAACTGATCAGTGGTTCAACTTAGCTTACCATCAATTTTCGACTCGATTAGTAGAATTTATTTAATTGTTGATTTAATCCGTCTAGAAATAAAAATATAAAAAAAATAAAATTTTTAATGTGGTTTTTTAGGTTACCTATCAAAATAATTACTTTTATTTTTTTTAGGTTACATTTTAGTCATTTATGTTTGAAATGTTACGTTTTAGTCACTTATGTTATCTTGTTGTAACATTTTAGTCATTGAGCGTTAATTGTCTTTAATAGCGTAATGGTAAGCTAACGTGACACGTTCAATCATCATTTCAAACAAAAATTTGGAATTAAATTATACAATTGGTCCTTATATTTTGTTTGTTTTGAGCAATTAAAAATTTTTTTTACGTTAAAAGAGACAAAGAAGGGAGGAAAATAGAATAAGAAGTAAAAGAGAATGGAAAATAAAGGAAAAAAAAAGGAAAGTTAAAATAATATAAAAGAAGAAAAAATTGCTCAAAACAAAAAAAAATATGGGGACCAATTGTATAATTTAACCTATTTTTTTTGTTTGAAATGATGATTTAATGTGTCACGTCAACTTACTATTACACTGTTAACAACAATTAACGGCTCAGTGACTAAATTGTTACAACACGTTAACACAAGTGACTAAATATAACATTTCAAACATAAGTGACTAAAATGTAACCTAAGGAAAAAAAATAACTATTTTAATAGTTTACCCCCTTTTTTAATAAAATGCTCAACGGTTATAATGTAAGTCTAATCAATATAATAAAGGCTTATATGTCAAAAAAAACCCTTAAGAAAATGTGAAAAAAATAAATTAACCATTGTATTAAATTCACACCCAATTAAGCCCCATTTGTTAATGGTTTTCTTCGTTGACCATTAAAATAAATTGACAAACCAATCAAATGGTGGCACATTACTATTTCTATTTTAATATAATACTTTCCTATAAAAATAATTAAAAATTATAAAAAATAAGAAAAATATTTAAAAATAAATTAAAATTATATAAACTTATGAAAATTATACATAATAATAAAAACTTATAAATATTATAAAAATCTAATAAATTCTAGTAAATTATAAAAAAAAAAACTATATCATTAATAAAACATACTTAAGATATTTAAAAATTTATAAAAACATATTAAAATTCTTAAAAACTTAAAAAATATATAAAAATATAATTTTTTATTAAAATTAATATAAACTTAAAAAAATTATAAAAACTTGAACCAAATCAGTTAGACCAAAATTGACAAGGATATCTATAATACCCCAAATCCAACCTATACGATATGACCAGATCTAGAGAAGATACTGCAATTTATTTGAAAAACCTAGAATCCGTTTGACTTGTAAAAATAACGTTGACTCATGCTAATTAAAAATTCAAATTTGTTTGGGAAAATATCTTTCTTATCTATTTTGATGAAATTGTTACTTGCTTATACTTTCTAAACATTTAAGTTTGTAACGGAAATTCTTGATCTAATTCGATTTTTGAAAATACGATTTGTTGTTGGAAACCCATGATTTTGCAAATAAAGTGAAAGTTATAATGAATATGTTAAATCAAATAAGAACGAACAATAACAAAATAAAATCCAAACTTTTAAAACAGTCCAGAAACAACAGAATTAAATACAAATAGATTAAAGTTACGTAACAATGACAAGTAACTGAGCTCTCATTGCACAAATTCGCCTAAGTTTGAGGATTATTTAAGAATCAAACAAACCGAGAATGAGCTTACAAACTTAGTGTGTAACTCATAATAAAATCAACATATAAAAATTCAGATATGCTTTTAGATTTCAACAAACATATTTCATATAAGGAAAGAGAATCAGAGCATAACAGATACAGATATACAATCCTACCCCCATCCACTACGCACCATATAGGGTATTATATATCCATCCATCCCTACACACCGCTTAGTGATTGTATATCACTTTTCAAAATGTTTGCAATTTAGTTGCCAGATCGTTAGGCGATAATTTGCTCGAACAAATATGTATATGTGGCCGAGCCACCAGATACAACATATAGATTAAACAACCTACACTTCCTCCATAACCATATATCCCATCCCAGACGCATACGTGCTTTTATAACAGACTCATATCATGCATAACAAATAACATATCAGATCATATTTACATAATACAAATCATACCTAACATAGTACAAATAAAACCTAGCATATAACTCATTAATGATGCGTAAATAACTCATATTTAGTGTTAACAGATCATCAGAAATCATGGTTGATAACCTACTTTGTATCATACGGACCCTATGGGAGGCCCACATTTGACTCGTACAATGAATACGACCCTAAGGAAATATTTCAGCATTTGGGCCCATACGGGCTACTTGGCTAGCTCGTGTGGCCCACATGGCTTGGCACATGGTCTCACATATGCCCATGTGGTCCACACAGCCCAATTGGCCCAAACCGTGTGTGGCTCACACGGTCTGGCATACGGCCTACACGACCGTGTGGCGTCGACAATCCCAAAATTTGACTTTCACCTTTCATTATTTTCTCGGGTTTTTGTTACACACCTTATCTCATTTTGATATGAAACCATCCACAAAACTTCCAGAACCTAAACACGACATATAATACGTTTAGTCAGTAACAATTTTCCCAAAATTAAACCTTTTTCTCAACCACAAACTTTAATCAATAAAACCAAGCTCACTAATTAACTTCAATATTGGTATCAATTACTTACCTAAAACGAACCAACAGCCTCCACAGAAAACTAACTCGCTGGAGGATTGTTAGTCTCAAAATCTTCACTTAAATCCAAAAGAGTTCTCAATTAAACAGCCCCATCACATAAAACAACAACAAAAATAAATACTTAATCCATCATCAAAACTTTCCATAACTTAATACAGAGCACTTACGCGTATTGTTCGAAAGATTGACAGCACGACAGAACTTAAAAAACAAAAGTGAAGGGAAAAATTATGGTAAAAGTCACCAACGATTGGAATAACAAAACACAGAGAAAAGAAGAGGAAAATGCCAGAAAATTTTGGGGAAAAACAAAAGAAAGAAAATTAGATGATAGGAGTAGTTGAACATCATAAAACTAGTATATTTTTAGGGATTTTTTTATTACAAATTATTATTATTATTTGGATAGGATTCTAACTCAACCAACTATCTAACCATTTATCAAAATCCGAATCTAGCCCAAACACTACCACTTGGGCGGCACACAGTAAATTTAGCAAAAATATTATCACTTTGCTCACACAAGGTTTTGAACACATGACCATAGGATAAGTTAATATCTTATCGCTGAACCAACAGGTTCATTCTTGCCAAACTTACGCAAGAATTAAATTTAATTCAGACGTTTAGAGATAAAAATAAGGACAAAAATAACAAAAAATTCAAAGGGAGGGATTTAAACACAAGTCCTTAAACACACATTCAGAGCACTTAACCACTAAATCAAATTAAATCACTTGTCAAATTTTTTCACAATCTTAACTAAAAATTCAGAACGTGATCACTCTTAGTTTCACTAACCCAATTTCTTCTAACCCAGTTTTTGGGATGTGACAGTATCGGTACAAAGAAAGCTATTAGACTAGTTGACCTAAGAACCGAGCAGTTGAATCAATTTATTCTATTTTTTAGAACTTTTTACTTTTGATGTTTTGTTTAATTGAACTGGACGGACCAGTCGAATTAGCAAACCGATAGCTTGATTAGTTCAACCACCTATTTGGTTCTAAAAACGTTGGTTAGAATATTTCATTCTGACATATGCAAATAGTTGGATAATTAAATTTTATTTGATAGTATCTAACTATATCAAAAATACTTTATATCATACACTTAGCAAACAATTTTCAACTTTTCAAGGTCCAAACTACTGTAGTACTATACTTAAAAAAATGGAGATAAAAAATTTTAAAATAAAAATAATAATTTATAGAAATAATAATTTATATAAAAAAAAGAGAGGCTCTTACAATTATTGTTTTATTTGTAGAATATTGAGAAATTTTTATTTAACATGAAAATGACCCTAACGAATTGATGACTATTCTCATTATCTAACAGTTATTGTTATGTCATGTGTTCATTATGATTTAGGAGTTTAAATTTTAATTTTATATTGATGAATGTCTTATTGTTTTAATCCATAGCTAATTTCGACCCAAATCCCTCAAAAAACAAAAGAAAAGATAAAGTTGTCGACGAATAACTCGGAGTTCACGGTTTGTATTTCTATAATCCGAGCTATTTAAATTGTTGCGTATAAACATTGCTTCATATGGTAAGCTTATAAGGTGAGTTAGTTCTTTGGAAATCTGTGTGAAATACTAATTGAATTGAATGGATGTGATTGAAAGTTTAGTTGTGAAATTAGACTTAATTTGATAGTTATGTAAATAATGTACATTGAATTATATACTGAACTGAATTGATTTAAGAAATGAACAATGTTGACAGATGCATGATAATGGATTGATGGAAACTTGATTTTTGATAGTGAGGATTTGGTATGTTGAATCAAATTGAGAAACAGGTTACCTTATTAACTATTCGGGTAGGGTCGGGTATAAATGGCGTACTATAGGATAGGAAGAGTTCAGGGTTATACGGCTATGTGTCGAGGAGTACTGGGCATTCTATTTGTTGGTTATACCGATCAGTGCTGGGCACATTTATTTGTCGGTCTTAACCGGCCAGTGCAAGGCACAATTTATTATTACGGATTTATCCGTCAGGCATTGAGCTCCAAATTGGTGTATTGGTTGAATTTGCGTATCTGTCCAAGTCCGAGTCATGTTAATAGGGAATTAAAAATGGAAATCGGAACCATGATGGTGGAAGATTTAAATTAAGGATGGTTATGAACTTTGAATGTATTAAATGGCAAATTTTTAGATGGAATGTGTTAGCATATTATCTAATTAGCAAATGATATATGAACTGAATATGGCATGTTCTAGTATTAGTAAATATGTGATAGTTTTGATAAATAAATAAATGAATTGGTATATGGTAATGTTTATATTGCATTTTATTATTTATGTTAACTTATACATCATTATATGTTAGATTAGTTATTAATATTCGAATTATAGAAATACCACTGAGTTACTCAGCGTAAGGTTTTGTTTTCCATGCGCAGGTTAGGTACTTAAGGATTTGATCATCGTTTTAGCATCCAACGACAATCCCGAACTCAAGTGTTGGTGAACGATTCTTTTTGGTCTTGGCATGTACCTAGGATGTTTATATATTTAAAATGGTTGTTGTGGCTTGTTGATATTTGAAGATTATGTATATATGTATAGATGTAATGGCTTTAGTCATATTGTTGATGGCTTGTTTGGTTGCTTGGATTATATGTCTAGTCTCTTTATAATTGAGGAAGCACTATGCTATATAACGTGTTTTGGTTGATGCTTGGATGTGAAACGATGCCTGACATGCATAGGTTATGTTTAGGTGCTATTTGGTAGATTTAATGCTTAAATCATGAAATTGATTTTAAGGTTATTTATGTTTAAGTAAATGATAGTAGATGCGTCATTAAATGTTTAATGAAATGGTATATGAATGTTGTATGATTGATATGGAGCAGAATATGAGATTTTTGAAATGGATGAATGAATGCTTGTTTGTTTGATTGTTTTGAGGTGTCATTGGAGGTATAATGTATGACTAAATATGATAATTTAGTTAGTTTTGATTTGTTGTTTGAGGTTCCAATTGTGGCATATTGGGTAGACACTTAGGATGGTTGTTGAAAATGATGTTTTTGACTTGAATTAGATGAATTTGAGTAGGTTGAAATGTGGTTTAGTTGATAGCTTGTGGCATAGGTTTTTTTATGATTGAATAGCTTGTTTAAAAAGATATTTTCCAGGTACACATGACTGGATGACCCCTGTATGCTAATTTTTGCTACCTTTTTAAATTTGTTTCAATTTGATCCCTAATGATTGCTTAGTTCTAACCTTCGGGAAACTGGATATTAAATTGAAATTGAGATTTTTAATTATATATATTGTTGTAATTGTTTGGTATTTGTTCGTAGCATCCTATTGCTCGAGTCCAGCGACAGGATTGGGTGAAGGGTGTTACATTCACAATAGCATGATAAAGACTATATGAACTAGTTCATACATGCCTAAAGGGTCGATATGAATATATAGCGAATCAATAGATTCAATACGGAAACGAGGATATTATACGTTAAAGTGGCTTGAATTGAAATGAAATTGAATGTGTTAATGCTAATAAAAAGTAAAGGTTTGATATGTTTTATTGATATGATTAATTGGTGACACTTGAGATGGAAATATATATATGATTGATAATAAAATGATAACATGATGTGTTACATTAACTGATTTAATTCAATAACTTTTAATTACTCAACCTCTTCGATCCGTATGTGACTTGTAATTATTTTATTTTAAAATATTTATTAACTCAACTCAATTAATTTGGTTTGAAAGCAAATTTTATGACACCATCAAAACCCAAATCATTACAACTATTGACTTTGGAGCTGAGATTATTGAACACATAATTAGCACCTACATTATGCATATATATATTTTGAATAGTACTTAAATATTTTTATTAAAATATGTAAGAGATTTTTAGATTATTTTAATAAAAAATATATTAAAGAAACTACTTCCTTCAAAGGAAGTAAAGTAAAAATTATTTAGGTTTGTTTCACTGAAAATGATTTTTGGAAAATAATTTCTGGAAAATGATTTATTTTTCTGGAAAAACTAATATTTTCTGGTGTTTGAATAAATTTGTGAAAAATAATTTCTGTTGTTTGGTAGATTTCTTAAAAATATTTCATAAAAGTTATTTTCAATTCAACAAGTATACATTTGAGATTTTCTTATTTTTTTCATTGTTTAATTGAATTTATTTTTATCTATAATTTTATACTTTACATTTTTTTTGCATATATTAAAAATATTATGTTAAATTAAGATTCATTACAACGTCATTTTTTAATTACATGACTATTAAGTGAGTATTTTTTATTTAAAAATGTGACATCAACAAAATTGATAAAAAAAAATAACAATGTCAACAATTGGACTTGATTTTCAAATTTGAAAAGTAAAGGGACTAAATTTTTGAAAATAAAAGTACAAAGACTAAATTACAAATCTGTCAAGTGTACATAAACTTATGACATATTTTAACCTTTATATTACAAAGCATTTATTATTAATATATTTATAATTGTAATAAATATTTATTATTAAAATATTAATATTGAATATTTTCAATAATATGTGAATAATAACTATTTTTAAAATTTATTATTAAAATAAAAATGAAATATTAAATAAATTATTAAAATAATAAATTATATTTATTATATTAATAATTTATTATATGACTAAATATAAATAATTAAATATGTATGTTTAATAATATTAAAAAAATATAATATTTTAAGTATTTTTAAAAATAAAAATAAAATTTATTATCAATATAATAATATTAAGCTTGATTTAAGTTAATTTTTATAAAAAAAATAAAATTATTTATAGATGAGTTCTTTTTCGAAAAATAACTAATTTTATCTTCATCTGTAAGTCATTTTTTGTTGATCAAACTATTTTCTACGAAACAAACACAAAAAAATATAAAAAAATATTTTCCGTAAAACCTAGTATTAGCTTACAATTTTCTTCAAAAGGAAGTTAAAAAGAAGGAAAATTGCTTCCATCCCGAGGTTCATCGTCTCTATTTTTAAAAGCAAAACCTTTTAAAAATTTATTTTTAATTGTTTTAGTTGAGGAGTATTATTGTAGAGAGAAAAAATAAGTTAAATTCTATAAATTCATAGGCCTTCAAGAGGTATGCGATTCTTTGTGATGGTACTGTTGAAATTGTGAAAGATAATTGCATCAAAATCGTGTCCTTGACAACATTATCCTTATTTAATTTTAACAAAATTATTAAGCTATTGATAATTCAAATCTATTTTCGATAATTCCAAGTAAATTTATTATTATCCTTATTTAATTTTAACAAAATTTATAGTTATGATTAAAGTACTCCCAAGGGAGCAAAGGTTTTTACACAGGACAATAAATATAAAGGAATAGAAATAGATGCAAGAGGTATTGAAAAGGTGGAAAAATTGTAGAGATCCCAACTGAATTCCAAGATATTTCTCTAACTCCTAGAATTCTCAAAAACCACCTCTAGTGTGTATGAAAAACAAAATGCTGAATGGGGGAGTACCAAGTGGTGAGGTGTAATGAGAGTCTCTGAATGTCCACATTTGGTGCAAGGCTTAGCTAACATCTACGAGACTTTCAAGGACAAAAAAGCAATCAATTCATGACCACATTCCCATTCAATTGCATATCTTTATGAATCCCAACCTTTTTCATCTCTAATATTTTTATAAACTGAGGCACACTAGCTCAGGATTCCTCTTTACATTCTCTTCATCCATCATTATATATAAATTACTTCTTACAATACACACTTTCATATATTATAACATTTAAATCTAACGCTCACCAAATGTAAATTTTATTTTGATAATAAGATTATCGGTATGAAAAATTATATTTGGTTAATTTTTATTATTTATTTAACGGAATATACAATTAATTTTAAAAAAAAATTTATTAATTATTTATTGTTATAAAATTTGTTTTCCTGTATAAGTAAAAAATTTAAATTTATTAGAAAAAATTTAAATTTATTAGAATGCTGTCAAAACCTTTTTTTTTTAAATAACGATAATCGACTTTTTGAAACCAAATGTGGAGCCGCCACCAATCTTTTATTTTGGTGTGATTAGATCACCTTAATAAAATATTTTATTCCATTTAAATCAATTTTGGCCTACGAAATTTGAAAAAACAGGTTCGGGAGCCGGTTACGTACGAGGAAGAATTAACACCCTCACTACGCCCAAAATTGGTACCGAATTGATTAAATAATGTCCTTATGTCTAAAAATATTTTGAAATATGATTTCTTTAAAAACACTTGTATGACTCAAATTGGACGTCAAGATTCACTTGTTTCAAATGAGTACAGTATCACATCCAGCACGTTAGGACACGATCCTTTAAGCCCTCAAAACTACGATCAATTCCGATTTCTAAAAGCCTATATGCTGAAAATTACAAAAGGATGCCCAATTATTTAGTCCAACGAAAAATCAAAACCCAGCACGGTAGGGCACGATTCCTCGAATTTCCAAACATTGAACATTGCCTTATTTTAGAATTTAGAAAACATGAGTGAAATTCTAAAGGAATATTCGATCATTTTGAACAAATGGGAAATCGAAACCCAGCACGATAGGTCACGATTTCCCGAATTTCCAAACATCAAACATTGCCTTTGTTTTAGTAAATTTTCAAATAAAATATTGTAGAATTAGCTCAAAACGCATTAATTTGGCTTGAAATAAAATGAGATAATTAGTTTAGGATTACTAAGTTGAAGATTTCAATTGCAATGTGACACTCGTGAATGAAAAGACAAAACTATAAGCATGGAACAATATTCATGGATCATAAGTGAAAATAGTATGAAAATAAGAAAATAGCAAATTAAGATAGCAATAATTTCATATCGTACATTATGCAAATGCTAACGTTAACTTCCAATGACTTACAAATCAAAGGATCGATTTTTAAAAGAAATATAAGGCCAATAAACGCAAATAAAATGCCACAAGTTTTGAAACAATGATAAATAAGTTTGAAATTAATAATGTGAAAAAATAAAACATTTGAAATTATAATACACACAATAATTCAAAATTAACTTATATATACAATTTTAAAATAAGTAATAAACATGAAAGTTTGAACTAGATCAAAAAGATAAAATAAGTAAAATAATATAAAAATGGATTTTAAAACAAATATTAAAAGAAGAAAATTAAGGTAAGTAATATACCAAATAAAATATGTCAATCTAAGTAAATAATATAAACGAATTGAAAAACTTAATATAAATAATGTATATAAAAATAAAAATAATATATGAAATGGTTTGAAATAAACAACTACATATATATATATATATATATATTAGAATTTGGGTCTTTAAAGGAATAAATTATATATATATAGATAGATAGATTTGAAGAAAGAAAACATATAGACAAGTTTGAAAGGAAATTTGAATAAGTAATTTAATATAAATTACATAAATATCAACGTATGAAAACAAATATCATATAAAACACAGAATTATAATAAAGTTAATTTTAAAATAGACAAGTTACAAAATAGACAATTAAAAAAATGTATTCGCATGAAAGCATAAAGATAATGAACTAATCTAATGTAAACCTTAATGAAATGACTCAAAATAATATATCAAAATAATTTCTTTTTTGATAAATGAATAATACATAAATTAAAGAGAGTAAAGAATCATATAATACTAATAAAAACTCAATTGAAACAAAAACAGAATCAAAAGAATAATTTATAAATAAATCCAATTATCAAAACAGAATTAAGGACCAGAATTAAATATGCACAAACAAACAGGGACTAAAAATGCAAATGTCCCGAGTCCCCAAAAGGCGGCGCCTAGGCGCGGACTAACTTGAAACAGCATGCAAATCTCAGGGCAATATTAAGAAAAAAAGAAAATACAAACAGGGTCTATTCAAATGATAGCACAAAAGGGAAGGACCATTCGCGAAATAACCCTCAAAGACCAAAACACGCGGGTCTGACAGTGCATGGGTCGGGTCATCGGGTTTTGTCATGAAACGACACCGTTTCAATGCCAACACTCCAGGCATAAAACGACGCCGTTTTAAACATATATATAAACTAAAACTTTACCCTAAAACATTCATTTGGCCGATTCTCTAAAAAAAAACTTTGAAAATACTTCACAAACCCTTTTTCCTCTCAGTCCATCCGCGAGCTTCATCGGCGTCGAATGCTGTAACACCCCCTAACCCCAAACCGTTGTCGGAACGAAGTTATGAGGCATTACCGGATATATCAGACAACTTACGAATAATTTACAATTAATATAACTTTCATAGTATAATATAATAATTAAGTCCCTATCTTGGACTCTCGAAGTTCAAACACGTATTAAAAGTAGAACGAGACTTGTTCGAGTGTTCCGAATTTTTTTTTTTATAAAAATTTCTGCAGCATTTCTGCTTATTTTTACCTAAACCTCCTGCAAATTCAAACCAAAACAACCAACACCAATGTTTCACATTCATATAACTAATATTTATATCATTAACATAATTTTAACTTAATAACTATCATAGCATCATTCAAAATTGGTTAAAAACTTCATTCATTTAACAACTTAATGTTCATGTATCAAAATATCATGTACTTTCCTTACCATTTCATTTAATCATCTAAATTTTATAATTCGTCCTTCACTACCCAAAGTAATATACATATTTAAGTGACTAAACAACACTTATGTACATGCCACTTTTACCCAAAAGAAAATATACATCACCAAATTTGTATTGGAGTCGGGAATGTTCTGGATGCTGAGCCAAGACAATTGACTTCTACTAACCTGCACACGGAAACAACCGTACGCTGAGTATGGATATATTCAGTGGTATTACCATAATTCAAAATATATCATCAATAATAAAAATATAAATATTAAAATTCATAACAATTAATTTCTTAAATACTAATTCATGCTATATATATATTTTTATTTTCATCATTTCATAATAATAATTCAATTTAATTATTCGACAATCAATGTAATTTTTCACAAACTTGAATTTAAACCACTTATGAACATTTAGCTCATACTTTTCTCTTTCTATCACAATTCCAATTTCTATTCATAATTCAATTTTTTTTCAATACCTTAAATTCACATTTCAATTTTTCACCCTATTAACGTAACTTTCGGACTTTGGGCGATATACGGATCCAACCAAACACATCAATATGGCACCCGATTGCCTCATCGGATAGTTCAAGTAATAGTTGACACCCGAGTGTCTCATCGGCCTACTTGAAGTAAAGTTGATACGCAATACCTCATCGAATCTATCCGAAGAAATATAGTGACACCCAGTGTCTCATCGACTCGAGGTCGAAGTATCCCTGAACACTTCCAATCCTATAGCATGCCAACTATATCCGACTCAGCCCGACTAGTTAATAGGGTATTCAATTCACAATTCAAATCACCATTCATTTTTCAATCAATACACTTTTCAAATAATCACATATTCCATTTGACTCAATTTGCATCACTTTCATTTTTACTCAATATTCATATCAATTTCACATACTTACCTCAAGTCTTACTTACCATACATAACAATTAAAATTTCAGCAATCAATAATAATTAAAATTCGAATTATAGTAATACACACCGTAATTCTCCCGTTTTAGTCCTCGATGACTTTCTCCTTTCCTTTCGATGCTGACGTTTCAGGTTCTTTGTTGGCTACGAAAATAATAGTAATTTATATTATTATTTACAGCATTAATTATAATAAATAATTAAATTTCTAAATAATTCCTACCTTATTCCCAATTTAATCCTAACTAAACTTAATTATTTTCTTAATCCAATTCACTCTCTTTTTCTATTCAAATTTTGTCTAAACTTATATTTAACTATAAAATTTCCAGCATATTTCACTAATTTCAAAATTTCTTCAATTTAGTCCCTACAACATAAAACTTATAGCCTAGTTTACAATTTAATCCCTTAATCAATTCTAACTTAGAATTCATTCAATTAAATCCCTAATTCCATAATTTTTCCAACATGAACCCTACTTGGAAACATATGAACTCTTGAACTATCAACTTAATTTCATCAAAATCTTGTTTCAAAGCTTCTAAAACATCAAAATTAAGAGAAAAGGACTTAATTAAGCTTACCAATTAAACTTGAAGCTTTAAAAACCCTATTTTCCCTTTTTCTTTTTTTTTTCTTCTCTTCTTTCCCCTGTTTCGAATGCTCTCTGTAACTTTCTTTCTTTCTTTCTTTTTTTTTTCTTTTGCTTTTCATTTGTTTTATTTCTTTTATGTTATATTTTATATTTAATTAATTTAATAAATATCTATTTTCATAACAAATACTAATATTACAATTGGATACATATTTATTTTTACATTTGTACCAATAATTTTATTACCATTGTCATTATTTAATTTGTTTCTCAAACAAAAAATCTCATAATTTTAATAATTTAATTATTTATTTAACAATTATATTTATACTTAAATTATAAGTAATTAAATATTTAAATTACAATTGTACCAATACAATTCTTACACATGTATATTTTATTATCATACAATTGTCTTCTATTTAATTTATTTATAATATATTTTCAATTAAATAATTATAATAATTTAATATAAAACCATAATAATAATTTTAATATATATAATACATACATTAAAAAAAATCTTGATTTTTCTTTCATTTGCCGCCTCAATTTATGTAAATGGCTTAATTGCCATTTTGATCCTTTTTATTTTCTATTACTTTAAAATTAAACTTTTACCCCTTATTCAATTTAATCCTTTTTATTACTTACTCTAAATTAAGCTAAATTCACCTAATTAGACACACCACTAGGCTCATAAATATTTTTAATAATTATTTTCGAACTTATTTCACTAAGACAGAGGCCCTATAACTCACTTTTCCGGTGCCCGAGAATTTCGGGTCATTACAAATGCGCCTCCACCAACGACGCGATTTTAATCAGATCCCCAAGGATCTAATAACTCTTGGACCGGAGAAGCAAACAATGAATAAATCGACCCTGAATCCAGTAAGAAAACCCTTTCTTTCTTTTTTTATATTTGCGTGGTAGATTCACAATAAAGGAAGAAATAAAAACGGAAAAATAATGGCCAAAATTGATGAATAAATCACCTTTAATCTTTCTGAATATATGTTTAAAAGTATGTATGCGTTCTAAAAAATAATCCCCCTACAACTGTTTGTTTTTGGGCTTTTTATAGCCGAGAGAAAAAGAATACAAATATCTTTTTTGCTTCACTGTGCTGCTGTTGTCTTTTTGTGCTTGTGCAGGCACGGCGTTTGCTGGCACGTATAGAGGTTGACGTGGAGGTGGTGCGTAGAGGCCGTACGGAGGCACGCTGGAGACTATATGAGGGTTGTTGGCTGCAGCGCAAAGGGGAAACCCTAGGGTTTCTGTTTGGCTGAACCTAGGCTTAGGTTTTGGGCCATTGGGCCTTTTAGGCATTGGGTCATTTGATTTGCTTGGGTTTTTGTAATGGGGTTTGGGTCTATTTGGGTCTAGATAATTGGGTCAGGGTCTGTAAATGGACTGTTTAAAGGGTTTGGACTTTATAAATTAATTGCTTATTTTTGTTTGAATTTTGATTTGGGCCCTGGGCTAAAATTGGGCCTTACAGCTGCCCCTCTTTGCTCGTTGTCGTGTAACGAGAATGGAGCAAAGACTATAAAAAGGCCAATTTTGCTTGGACCTGCGGAGTCTCGATGCTTCCTTTCTTTCCCATTCCAATCCACTGTATCTTCAGAGGTATAAGAATTAATACTTCAAGGAGGTGAGAATTGGTAATTTCAACCTGCTCCACTACGACTTCAGGGAGATAAGGTTTGTGTCTTTAATTTACTCCACTGCAACTTCAGGGAGATAAGACTTGTAACCTCAACCTGCCCCACTGCAACTTTAGGGGGATAAGGTTTGTGGCTTCATTCTACTCCACTACAACTTCAGGGAGATAAGATTCACCATGGTAGGTTTGATTGGACCTACTGCAACTTTAGAGGTATAGGATTTATAGCTTTAATCTGCTCTAATGCAACTTCAGAGAGATAAGATTCGCTATCTTCAGTTTGCTCCACTACTGCTTAGGAAGATAGGATGGTGGCTTAAATCTGCTTCACTGCAACTTCAGGAAGATAAGATTCGCCATCTTCGATCTGTTCCACTGCAACTTCAGGGAGACAAGATCTGCAATCTTCAGCCTACTCCACTACTGCTTAGGGAGATAGGATGGTGGCTTAAATCTGCTCCACTACTGGCTAGGGAGACAAGATTCGCCGTCTTCAATCTGTTCCACTGCAACTTTAGGGAGACAAGATCTGCAATCTTCAGCCTACTCCACTACTGCTTAGGAAGATAGGATGGTGGCTTAAATCTGCTCCACTACTGGTTAGGGAGACAAGATTCGCAGTCTTCGATCTGTTCCACTGCAACTTCAGGGAAACAAGATCTACAATCTTCAACCTACTCCACTATTGCTTAGGGAGATAGGATGGTGGCTTAAATCTGCTCTACTACTGGTTAGGGAGAAAAGATTCACCGTTTTCGATCTGTTCCACTGCAACTTCAGGGAGACATGATCTGCAATCTTCAACCTACTCCACTACTGTTTAGGGAGGTAGGATGGTGGCTTAAACCTGCTCCACTACTGGTTAGGGAGACAAGATTCACCGTCTTCGATCTGTTCCACTACAACTTTAGGGAGATAAGATCTGTAATCTTCACCGATGTTGCTACACCATCCTCTAGGGACATGATTTGTAGAATCGATTTCATGGGATAATGTTTATGCCAAATAATTAAGATGCTATGATTAGAATGAATCAAATGCTCCTAACTAGATGTGATGCTTATGTCAAATAATTAGGATGCTATGATTGAAATGAATCAAATGCTCCTAACTAGATGTGATGCTTATGTCAAATAATTAGGATGTTATGATCAAAATGAATCAAATGCTCCTAACTAGATGTGATACTTATGTCAAATAATTAAGATGTTATGATCGAAATGAATCAAATGCTTCTAACTAGATATGTTATGAATGATATATGAATGCAGAAATAAAAATGATCCTTTTTAAAAGGCTTAAGGTATTATTGCTCGTTGTTCATCAGGATATTATCACTGACGTATTACGCTGCCATCTTGCTCAGGTGGCATTCTTGACAGAAAACTCAAAGAAAAAATCGTATTCTGCTCAGCGAGCTTACCCCGCTGTAATTTCAGAGTCCCTTCCACTGTAGCTTCTGGGACATAAAGTTTGTACTTCCCACTACAACTTCAGGGGAATAATCTTTAATTTTTTTCCATCTATCCTACTG
The DNA here is from genome assembly GCA_025698465.1 of Gossypium longicalyx. Lineage (NCBI taxonomy): Eukaryota > Viridiplantae > Streptophyta > Magnoliopsida > Malvales > Malvaceae > Gossypium > Gossypium longicalyx. The sequence continues at coordinate 93,503,594 of CM046997.1, forward strand.
CAACTTAGAGGTATATGATTTGTATCCTCTTTAATCAATTTGATCTGTTACACAATTCCCTAGGTGTAATAACCAGATGTATATGTCTGATATTTGTATGAATGCATAGTATCATTTTTCTTTTCCCGAGAATAATCCCCTTTTTACACTTGGGTTGACATTGCTCGTTATTTGTCGAGATTGTATCATCGAAGGAATTTCTTTCCAACCAATGTCTTTGACTGAAAATCCAAAGAGTTAGTCTCCATTTGGGCTTAAATATTTCCAACCCTTGTGCTTGGTGTGTTCTAAATAATAGTCCCGTTTCAGGTTCTTGTATTATTTAAAAACTTCCCAAAGTAATATGTGAAACTTCTTTTATGAAAGTATTATTGGTCCACTAATCGTTATTTCAATGTAAAATGCTTGAAGAAGATCATAACAATGGACCAGAAGGAAATTAGGAGCATAGCTCGAAGCAAGTATGCAAATGCAACTAAGAAAGAAATTTATTGGGATGCATTTTGCAAATTCAAAAATGGGTAAAATGGAAAACTAGGTGCCCCAGATATCACAGCTTGAGCTTCTATGTACCAACCTCTTGAGAACCATTCTGAGCTCAATCTGTGTTTAGGGGATTCGGAGTACTTTATCGATGCCCCAAGACGTAGCATACTTCTTCATTGTTAATTCAGGCATAGCAAGTCTGCTATATGCCTCACCTTCATCCAAATTTGAGCTGCCCTTTGCGGGTTTTCAACTCAAGTCCCCTTTGGTCTTAAGGCGCCATTTGCGGGTTTTCGCCTTGGCCTCTTCTTTTTCTTTCTTCTCTTTTTGATTTTTTTGAATGTTATTATTATTTTTTGGCTGCCTTTGCTGCACTGTGATATGATGTCTGATCTTTGAACAGACTATAATCTTTTGACATTGTTCAGTTGTATGATCCTTTCTGCCATTCCTTGTCGGCATCTGACTTTTTTCTTCCTTTTTTTTTTTGGTTTTTTTGTTTGGTTTGATGACTGTCGACTTTGTAACATTTGCATACGAAGAGACCTTCACCCTCTTCATGAAGTAATCAATGAATACCGAGATTAATCGATGTATGAGAATGGCCTTATAACACTCATGCTCCACATAGAGAAAGTTTGTAAAGAAATGAATGAGGCACATGAATCTTGTTTCCCTAAATATGGCCTAACTGATACAATCCTCTTCCCTGGTAGATCAATAGTACCCGAACCTCATGATTAGCATGGTTACCGTGAAACTATCAATATATGTCCTTTAGACATCGTATAGACATTATTTAGCATCCACAAACCTTAGTATCCCAGGTATATCTTGACATGGTTATGCGAAAACATTTTTGAATTCTTGGAATAACTCAATTACGATTCGCTTTGTCTTTGCAGTGACTCAGGCTCTGATCTTTGCCTCTTGCTCACAATGCCCATTGACCTTTTGTAAGGTAGGATCTTGTTCTACTATCTTTAACAAATCAGGAGATAAGTCACGATCTCTGTCATCTTCAAAGTCCTGGGGTCCGCTTAAACACATATCTCACCCCAAAAGGGAGTCAGTTACAAAGTCGCTCATGTCATTGATATCTGGGGGCCTGTTGTAAGTACGAAGGCCAGCTCCAAATGATTCTAAGGATGATTATTTGTATGGTATGATCATGATTGAAAAATGAAAGAATATTCAAAAGAAAATTCAAAGAACAATGGAATCTATAAATAGAAAGAATAAAAGAATATTTACTTAAAAAGATGCATTTTATTAAAATAAAGATTCTAGACACAAGCCTATTTCACAAAAGCATTTTTATTGCTTTTAGGTTTAAAGTAAAAAGCGTGTTTTGAATATTACTCTAGATCAGCTCTAAAAATACAAGAATTTCTTCCACAGACCTATTGTTCAAAATATTCCCAAGTATGCAAGGGTTTGGAAACTTTTACTCCCCGGTTCCCTTTTTGAATATGTCATTCAGATTCCCCGATATTCCTTCTAGGCTTTTTACTTATTCAAGGCATCGCAACTCTCTTGCCTCTACTTTCAAATATTGCATTTACTTCATTGTCAGAGCAATTAGGTTTTGAAGAATTGTCAAACTTCACAATTCCCATTTCAATGAACCTTTCGACCAACTTTTTAAATGTTGTGCAGTTTTCAATTGAGTACCCCGTTATTCCTACGTGGTACTCGCATTGAGCATTCTCATTATACCATTTTGGGAATGGAGGTTGCACAAGTTCCGAATAGAATGGAGACACTACATGCACATAAAAAAGATTCTGATACAATTCCTTATATGACATCGGAATGGGTGTAAACTGAAGCCTTTTTGTATGTGACCTCAAGTTGGATTCTTGCCTTGAAGAGTCTAGATAACTAATAGTTACAGCCCCCGGCTGGTCTATATTAACGAATTTGGAAGGCATGCTTACGATGTTCACTTCATTTTCCTTGTTCCTCGGGGTTGACCTTTTAGCACTTTCTCCCGCATCTATCTGCCCGCTTCTTACTGCATTTTCGATCATCTCACCAGACATTACTATATCTGAAAAGCTAAGAGTAGTGCTTCCCAACATATAATTAATGAACGGGGATTTCAGAGTATTGATGAAAAGCATCGTGGTCTCTTTTTTCCAGAAGAGGCGGCTGGACTTGTGTTGCTACCTCTCTCCATCTTTGGGCATATTGCCTGAAGCTCTCATTTTGCTTCTTTTCCATATTCTGCAAGGTAATTATATTAGGTTCTACGTCTGTTACATGGCTATACTGTTTCATAAAAGCTTGTGCTAGGTCCTTCCATGAATTGATTTTAGCACGACTCAATTGATTGTACCATTTAGCTGCTGACCCGATTAGACTGTCTTGGAAGCAATGGATTAATAGCTGATCATTATTAACATATCCTGTCATCCTTCGACAGAACATTGTGATGTGAGCTTCAGGACAACTAGTCCCATTGTACTTTTCAAACTCTAGACTCTTAAATTTTGGCGGGAGTACCAGGTCGGGAACCAAACTCAGGTTCTTGGCGTCAATCCCACAATAGAAGTCAACATTCTCCATCACCCTAAATTTTTCCTCCAACCTCCTATACCAATCCTCGAGTTGTTTTGGTAGTTCTATCTTTGCTTTTTCCATTTTATCCAGGTCAAGAACTACGGGAGTGGCTGGATTGCCCTCTGGATTGAAGCTTGAGCCTATTGAGTAATTCACTAGTGTAGAGGTACCGACTTGATATTGCTAAGATCTGATAGCAACGAGTACACCCTGCGGACATGTCTGAGCATTTATCAGGGTGAAACCCGGAGGATGAAGAGGATCCACATTGTCTTCTCTAGCATTGACCCTAGGGATTTTTCCTTTATCCATTCTTCCATCCAACAATTGAGTCAACTGAGTCATCATGCTTCTTTGAGACTCCAACATTTCATTCATCATGTCTTGTTAAACCTTAGCTAGCTGCTCTTGCATTTGTGTTTGTAGCTTGTCTTGCATCTCTCTCTGAAGCTGTTCGAGTCTTTCCAATCTTTGGCCCATATCTTTTGTCCTTTTTCGTGTACCGTAAAGATGCTTAGTCGTTTGAAATTTGTCAGTTCCCAGATTAACTGAAATAATTTTACCTAATTAGGGTCCCTTTTGTGGAAATCTAATGCAAATGATGTAATGGTGCAATGCAATACAAATACATGGGATGAATGCAAAAGAAAGAAAGATGTTGATTTTGAATTCAATCCCATTAGAACAACTTTTCTAGAAAACAAATTCCTTTACATAAAACGGATTAAGTATATGGCCTTGCTTTCATATTCCAGACGAAGACACTGATCCCTCTTTCTCGTGAAAGCCAAATCTCGCAAACTTCTAATAAATACCTTCACTAGCTCCTTTTTTGCTTGATCTAGGCCACGACTTATTATCCTCACGATGTTGATTAGCTCTTTTAAAAAAATCGGGACGCGACGACTCTTGAACAATCTTTATCGGCTTGAATCTTCAGGTAAAGGCTTGTTTCCTCCGCGAATCATCAGCCTTTTTCCGTTTTGTTTACTTGGACCATATTCAGGCAACCGTATTATAATCCACTTGATCAAGGAATTCGTTTTCTTATGACAAACTGTTCTATTTAGCAATCAAATATGAATCAACACCTCCTTTCTATGATGATGTAATGCAATGCAGTCATCAACAAAACAAAAACAAAACACGTTAGTACAGAAAAAATAAATAAAAAATAATGTACCTATTCAGGTGATCACTAAATTTAGGCAAGGTTCTACCTAAGGTGGACTCTCAAGGTTCACTATATGTGGCTCGGTTCTAAAGAAAGGGTACCTGAACCAGCAGATTCCTCAATCCTCACCCATTATAGGTTTATATGGATCGAGTTCAGTTCAGGGGAACACATTTCCCTATGACCATGCGGAGATGAAAATCTCACGAAATCATAGGTGCAGATGTATCCCGGAAGCAATCGACTAGCCCATGCGGAGGTGAAAACCTCACGAAGGCATAGCTTCTCACTCCCACTTAAAGGTATAACCGCATTGGTTATGCAATGCAATGTAATATTATTCTACAAGTCTTAGATCACAACAATCATGCGAACAAAGGCCACAAAGAATCATGATTTTCAGATTAAATTTTCAACTTTAGACAAAAGAACAGAAAATAATCAATTTTATGGCTTGACTCTCTTATTCAATCTCCAGTGGAGTCGCCAAGCTGTCGAAACCTTTTTTTTTTTTAAAACAATGGTAATCGACTTTTTGAAACCAAATGTGGAGTCGCCACCAATCTTTTGTTTTGGTGTGATTGGATCACCTTAATAAAATATTTTATTCCATTTAAATCAATTTTGGCCTACGAAATTTGAGAAAACGGGTTCGGGAGCCGGTTACGTACGAGGAAGGATTAGCACCCTTGCTACGCCCAAAATTGGTACCGAATTGGTTAAATAATGTCCTTATGTCTAAAAATATTTTGAAATATGATTGCTTTAAAAACACTTGTATGACTCAAATTGGACGTCAAGATTCGCTTGTTTCAAATGAGTACAGTATCATATCTAGCACGTTAGGACACGATCCTTTAAGCCCTCGAAACTACGATAAATTCCGATTTCTAAAAGCCTATATGTTGAAAATTACAAAAGGATGCCCAATTATTTAGTCCAACGAAAAATCAAAACCCAGCATGGTAGGGCACGATTCCTCGAATTTCTAAACATTGAACATTGCCTTGTTTTAGAATTTAGAAAACATGAGTGAAATTCTAAAGGAATATTCGATCATTTTGAACAAATGGGAAATCGAAACCCAGCACGATAGGGCACAATTTCCTGAATTTCAAAACATCAAACATTGCCTTTGTTTTAGTAAATTTTCAAATAAACTACTGTAGAATTAGCTCAAAACGCATTAATTTGACTTGAAATAAAATGGGATAATTAGTTTAGGATTACTAAGTTGAAGATTTCAATTGCAATGTGACACTCGTGAATGAAAAGGCAAAACTATAAGCATGGAACAATATTCATGGATCATAAGTGAAAATAGTATCAAAATAAGAAAAGAGCAAATTGAGATAGCAATAATTTCATATCGTACATTATGCAAATGCTAACGTTAACTTCCAATGACTTACAAATCAAAGGATCGATTTTTAAAAGAAATATAAGGCTAATAAATGCAAATAAAATGCCACAAGTTTTGAAACAATGATAAATAAGTTTGAAATCAATAATGTGAAAAAATAAAACATTTGAAATTATAATACACACAATAATTCAAAATTAACTTATATATACAATTTTAAAATAAGTAATAAACATGAAAGTTTGAACTAGATCAAAAAGATAAAATAAGTAAAATAATATAAAAATGTATTTTAAAACAAATATTAAAAGAAGAAAATTAAGGTAAGTAATATACCAAATAAAATATGTCAATTTAAATAAATAATATAAACGAAATGAAAAACTTAATATAAATAATGTATATAAAAATAATAATATATGAAATGGTTTGAAATAAACAAGTACATATATATATATATATATATTAGAATTTGGGTCTTTAAAGGAATAAATTATATATATATAGATAGATTTGAAGAAAGAAAACATATAGACAAATTTGAAAGGGAATTTGAATAAGTAATTTAATATAAATGACATATATATCAATGTATGAAAATAAATATCATATAAAACATAGAATTATAATAAAGTGAATTTTAAAATAGACAAGTTACAAAATAGACAATTAAAAAAATGTATTCGCATGAAAGCATAAAGATAATGAACTAATCTAATGTAAACCTCAATGAAATGACTCAAAATAATATATTAAAATAATTTCTTTTTTGATAAATGAATAATAAATAAATTAAAGAGAGTAAAAAATCATATAATACTAATAAAAACTCAATTGAAATAAAAACAGAATCAAAAGGATAATTTATAGATAAATCCAATTATCAAAACAGAATTAAGGACCAGATATGCACAAACAAACAGAGACTAAAAATGCAAATGTCCCGAGTCCCCAAAAGGCGGCGCCTAGGCGTGGACTAACTTGAAACAGCATGCAAATCTCAAAACAATATTAAGAAAAAAAGAAAATACAAACAGGGTCTATTCAAATGATAGCACAAAAGGGAAGGACCATTCGCGAAATAACCCTCAAAGACCAAAACATGCGGGTCTGACCGTGCATGGGTCAGGTCATCGGGTTTCGTCATGAAACGATGCCGTTTCAACGCCAACACTCCAGGCATAAAACGACGCTGTTTTAAACATATATATAAACTAAAACTGTGCCCTAAAACATTCCTTTGGCCGATTCTCTCAAAAAAAAAACCTTTGAAAATACTTCACAAACCCTTCTTCCTCTCAGTCCATCCGCGGGCTTCATCGGCGTCGAATGTGCCTCCACCGACGATGTGATTTTAATTAGATCCCCAAGGATCTAATAACTCTTGGACCGGAGAAGCGAACAATGAATAAATCGACCCCGAATCCAGTAAGAAAACCCATTCTCTCTTTTTATATTTGCTTGGTAGATTCACAATAAAGGAAGAAATAAAAATGGAAAAATAATGGCCAAAATTGATGAATAAATCACCTTTAATCTTTCTGAATATATGTTCAAAAGTATGTATGCGTTCGTAAAAAATAATCCCCCCTACAACTGTTTGTTTTTGGGCTTTTTATAGCCAAGAGAAAAAGAATACATATATCTTTTTTGCTTCACTGTGCTGCTGTTATCTTCTTGTGCTTGTGTAGGTACGGCGTTTGCTGGCACGTACAGAGGTTGACGTGGAGATGGTGCGTGGAGGCCGTACGGAGGCGCGTTGGAGACTATACGAGGGTTGTTGGCTGCGGCGCAAAGGGGAAACCCTAGGGTTTCTGTTTGGCTGAACCTAGGCTTAGGTTTTGGGCCATTGGGCCTTTTGGGCATTGGGTCATTTGATTTGCTTGGGTTTTTGTAATGGGGTTTGGGTCTATTTGGGTCTAGAGAATTTGGTCAGGATCTGTAAATGGACTGTTAAAAGGGTTTGGACTTTATAAATTAATTGCTTATTTTTGTTTGAATTCTGATTTGGGCCTCGGGCTAAAATTGGGCCTTACAAATGCAAATTATTATTTCAGTGTCAATGGATTTTAAAACTTATAATAAAATTAGCAAGGTAGCATATATCTCTCAAGCTGAATTTATACTTATGATATTAAAAAATGTATATATATATATATATATTCTTAATTCAAATGTGAAACTATATCCTATTTTTTAGTAAAATCTTTCGGTAAAGTCTATTCAATCCAAATATAATAAAAGTTATCTTAAAAATATCATTCAAGTCACGAAAAAATACACTTAATTAAACCCTCAAATTTAAAAATTGCATTATTTAAATATTTTGACCAACAAGAATAGTCTTTGATCATTACTATGCTAACATGGTTGTTAATGACGAATGACTCAATTGTTATGATGCTAACATGACCATTCATGTCAATAATGGTTGCCAACATGAACATGTCATTGCCATGTTGATAAAAAAAATTCAAAAATATCAAATATAAAAATTTTCAAAATTATTAAAAAATTTAAAAATTCAAAAAATATTAAAAATTATAAAATAATTAAAATATTATAAAAATTAAAAAAATAAAAATTTAAAAATTATTAAAATATAAATATTTCTAAATTATTATAAAAAATTCAAAATATTAATAAAAACATATAAAAAATTTAAAATTTTATTGAAATTTGTGAAAGAATAAATAAAAATAAATTTGTAAAAAATCAAAACAATTATAAATTGTTTTTAACCCAAAAATAAAAGAATTAAAGTTATGGGTTAGATTTTTTATAACACCCTAAAATATTTAGGGTTAGATGAATTAATTAATTAAGAAATGAGCTTTAATCTTGATAGTTCACAGCTTAGCATATTTTTTAAAGAACTAAGGTTTAAGTTACGCCACACTCTATCCCCATTTTTTTTTGGACGGCAAGAAGAGTTATTTATCCAATTAGCCCCTCAAATTTAGAAAACTCTAAGTGTTTAATCTCCTCTCCAAATCAAAATAGAACTCTAATCTGTTTTCTAATTGAACCAAAATTTTACTTTCTTTCCATTCTCATCTTTGCAAAATATTTCTTCCATTACTGAAAATTTGTTCTTGAATAGCTCAAATTAAATTAACTCGTGATTAAACCCGTTTCCTCATCGGTTGTTGAATTTATTATTGATAACCTTTGAAATCTCATCAAATATTGGTAAGTTTTCTCGTTTCCAATTAGTTGAACCCATAAAATCTGGAACAACATCGTTCTTGTTAATCTTTCAACTCGAATACAAATCTTTTATGCGTTTTCACAAAAATCTTGATAATTTTGATAAATCTTGAAAACTATTGTTGATTCTTGCGTAAATCCCGTTTGAAGGACCCATTTTAGGTACCTTAAACCAGATCTAGGCATAAGGAACAACGTTTGAGATTCTGGAGATAAGTGTGTGTTCTTTCATAAGTAAATCGGGTGAAAATCGAGTCTAGAATAGGGCTACATGGCTAGCCACATGGTCGTGTAAGCCACCCATGTGGACCACACGGCCCCATACATGGCCATGCCACCCTTGAAACCTTAGGATGTTCAACTTTCACATGGCCTAGGGCCCTCTACACAACCTCTCTCACGGTCGTGACTCCATTGTAAGTTGATTTTTCAAACATCATAAGGCTACAGTCTCTCACACGGCCTAGCCACACGGCCTGTACCCTCTACACACGGTCTAGGGCTTCCCACACAGTCTGATCACATGGCCGTGTGTCTCTTGGAACCAAGAATTATAGTTTTGACCCAGAATTTTATGTTTTGACCAAATTAGTCCCTGAATAAGTTCGAACTAGTTTTAGTGAATTAAATTATGCAATTAGGTCCTTAATAATATGAAATATGTTAAAACCCTAATTGATCGAATTAATGTGATATTTATTTGATTTTATATATATTTGTATCAATTATGAACAATATATGACACTATTTTATCCATATACTTGCAATTGTATGAACGACATGCCCTATATAATTGTTAATATGAACACATGAAAAGCATGATTTTGTTACCGATTTGTCATATGTTAGTACATTAAATGCTACCATATGTGATTTGTTTTAAATATGTCCCATTGCATTGCATGGGATGGGACGATATGGTCAGAGGAAGTCTGGCAGTTTATCCGCATTAATTAGTTTTATTGTGCACCTACAGACGAAGCTAGAGTTCATCTACAGGTACTACTTTGTATACATAGCCGAAAGCAGATTCCAATTACAGGTTTATACTGTATAATTTACAGCCAAAAAATAGGTTTCATTTGCAGAACTTACTGTTGTGAACCCAAAAACGAAAGCATATTCCAACTACAAGGACTTGTTGTGTGTCCACAACCAAATGATAGTTATTATCTGTGAACCAGTAGTGGTTTATCCATGTCCTACTGTGTTGGAGATGGGAATTCTAGTATACTCCCATTATGGTGTGTAGCGGTGTGGTAGGATCTATTCTGTTAAAAATCCAAAACTGTATGGCATCTTTCAAATCATGTAACACCCTAAAACTAGGCCCAAAAGTTTTGACCAAATTCCAGAGGTTACATTGGCCACCGAAATGGCCCTAAATCAAATTCTGATACAGCTTGTCAAAAACCTTTCAAAAATCCATATTTGTTCATTCTTGACTGAAACCATAATTAAGCTTTGCTTATAATTTTGCAAAAATATAAAATTTTTACCACTTAAAGTTAGTTTAAAATCAAAATTCAATTTATTCGTAATAATCTTGAAAACAAGTCAGTTTAATAATTTCGTTGACTGAGTTTGAACAAAAATAGTAATAAATCAGAAAATCTGCCATTTATTTCTAAACTGAAACCGTAAGTCATTTCTTAAAAAAAATCGTGTAATCATAAAAAAAAGATAGCAAATTGATTAGCTAAAAACCATGCACGGAAATCACAATTTAAATCGATACTAAAACTGAAACTTAGTGAGAGTCCAAAATCAATCCCATACCACAGTCTATATAAACTTACTTACAAATCCAATGAAAAATAATTTGTGTAAAACTTAGGAAGATTTTGTTAAATCAAACCAAAGTGCTTAACTTTAAGACCACTGGTTCACCAAGTCTATGCCTAATCTCATGGATTACTTGAAATGGAGAAAAAAAACTAAGGAGTGAGCTACGAAAGCTCAGTGTGAGTCTTAAACAAATGCAAAAAAAAAAGGGTAGTGACAGAACGACACAACATAAACAAGCTAATTAATCGTATAAACTTTCAATAGCAAAATTTTGAAACACATTCAGATAACATATCATAGTAATGCATAGCATTAATATGACTTTTAACAGATATGCACAACGAGCTCTGATTAAATGTGGTACAAATCCCACCTAGCCAACCTCTACACATTAGCTCCGCAAATCCTACAAACACACCATTAAGGGTATACTAAACCCTTTCCAACCTATACATACCAATATTGGGTTATGGTGGACCTATCCAACCGATACACACCATAGAGTGGTCGTATTCCACATGATTGTAAAGCAGTTAAGATGCTTACAATATTGCGATTTTAACACCAAATTATAGCAATGCATTTAAACTACTTAAAAAAAACTTCCTTCTCTTCATCATTAAATCCCAACCCAAAATACATATGTAAAATCCTCAATACAAATACGTTTATCAAATCAGACTTTCACATAATCAATTATAAAATAGCATAATCAGTATGCAAAATTTTTTGATCATCATGCACAAACACTTAAATATACCAATTTCCATATTATATACATCTTTCCAATCCATACAAATAATAGAACTAAACCTTACAAATATTTATTAATAAATTATTCTAACAGTATTACACCAACCGTAATCATAACCATTGCTCCAAACATCTCTACAGAGGCTTAAACATGTAAGAAATCAACCAGAGATCAAAATGAATCATTTTGCAAAAACAGTACAAAAATAGGACTACACAGTCGTGTGAGAGGGTCCAGACCGTGTGGCAGGGATACACGGCCATGTGGCTGAGAAACACGCCCGTGTGATTGAGATATATAGCCGTGTGGATAGACCGTGTGTCTAAATTTCATAATTTAGGGTTAGGGGAGACACGATCATGTGGTTGAATAACACACTCATGTGACAAAGGCATACGATCGTGTGACTAAAAGACACACTTGTGTGCGATTGATAAATATTTCCCTACAGGGGTCACATGGTCGTGTGGCCAGTCCGTGTGACACACTCTAGGTCGTTTTATTCGCAAATTTACCTAATCTCTAAGCGACACACGGTTGTGTGAGCTGCCTGTGTGTAGCACACGCCCGTGTGGTTCATAAACCATCCCAAAATCTGTTGTGATTCACAAATTTCAAAACCAAAATGATCCTTAAATTACATAAGTTTAAGAAGCACACCTTAAATTGTGATTCCAAGCACCAACAAACGATCGAAACGTCTTAACTCCACCAATTCTGAAACTCAATTACAATTACACACCAACTTATAAGTAATTAACCAAATTGGTACAAAAGAGTTGACTAAAACTGATCTTAACCTTAGAAAACACAATACTCACACTACTCCCGCTTCAATTCTTTGTTGAGTGTAAACCCAAAAGGCAGACAAACTCTAAAGAACCAGCAAAGACGAAATCTTAAAACACAGAGAGAGAATGAAACACCACAAGAATTTCTAGGATCTCAGGAGCATCAATTGTCAAAGGAAAGAAAGAAAAATTGAAGAAGAGGAACGAAAGAGAAAACAAAACAAAACTGCACGTAAAAAAGAGTGGGAAAAAAAGAACGATTTGTAGGAGGAATTTTAAGGATTCTTTTATTCAAAAATAAAAAATAAAACAAATAAAACAAAACACGATTCAAGAAGATTTAAACCAATTAGTTTTTTTTTTCTTAGAGTTGGAACCAAAAATTAAAACAAAATTTTCACTTCACTCACACTAGAATTCAAACATAAGACCAAGGGTAAATAGAACAACTAACCACTGAACCACTAGGCTCATCGTTGTCTCTCAAACATATAAGAAAATATAACAATCTAACCGAATCCACTTAACTCACCCACTAAACCTTAATAATTCTAACCCTAATTTTGGGCTGTGACAAATCATGTGCATGCGAAACTTGGAAATTTTGTTATGATATGAATATGCATGGATAAATGTATATTGTGGGGAAAAAATTTTGAATTTTTGGTTATCCTGATATCTGCCATTGTGAGTTCCGATACATGTTAATATTGGTTGTGTTGAGATACGATAATCCAAATGTTGTCTAAATTATGATTAATTTGTGAAATTTATTTAACATATCTTATCAACCGTTGCACTAGTTTCCTTGTGATGGAACTACACTGAGTATCATAGCTCACCACCCCTTAAATTTTCATCTTTACAGATAACCTACCAGGTTAGGACGCGGACATGGCATCCAAAGGGTCTTTGTTCGAAAGGATTTATTTTATTAAAGAATTTTAAGTTTATTGTTTTATTCAAAGGCTTTATTATTTTATTTTCGAACCATGGCATAAGACTTAAGTTTTGGGATTGATTTATTTGCATGACATTTAAATTAAATTATTAGGATATTATATTATGATTATTAGACAATATGCATGAACCCCCAATTTTTTTTAAAACCAATAAATATCGTCTTTTCTGCTGTTAAATTGAAATTAAGGTTTTAAAAAATAAAAGAATGGTTTGCAACTAAGTTTCCTACCAAGTTAATAAATTTTTAAATTAATTATTTTCAAAACTATGATAATCCTACAAGGCCAACTCGGTGGCTAATATAATTTTCCGAATTCAGGTCTAACGTCTAGGCCAAGTTGGGGAGGTTATAGTTTTTTTTTGTTTTTTAGGTTTTCAAGGTATCTACTAGAGCGAGTTTAGTACCTAATCCTCCGCATTTGATAGGCCCATTAAAGGGGTAGATGCTGACCATGTGTTTTAAAACTACTCCATACCCAAGACAAGAATCAAACCCTTTACCATTAGTTAAAGTAGGAGAAATCTTTGTCATCTTACCTAGCTCTTATATTTTAACCATAATACAAAATGAAAATTACGGGTTAAATTTAGGCGTAAATTAATAAAGTAGAAAATGCCTATCATAGGCTAAAACCCACAATAATAATTTAAAAAAATCATTAAATCTAGACAAGCTTGCTATATAACTTGTTTTCTCATCTATATGGTTTAAGGGAAAACAGCTCATATAAAGTTCATCCAGGTACAACTCATAGCTTTTAATCATGTGGGCCTAGATTTGAGGCTACAAGAAAGGATAAAATTGTCATAAAATCAGCATTACCATGGAATCTTACATCAAAATCATTTGTGAAATCTAAATAGAATAATACAATAATACATTGAAACTTATAACATACAATAAGCATAGTAACTTATTAGTTTGGTGTTAGTCATACATATAAAACCCACAAGTTAAGTCTTGAACTTATGTCCCCAATAATTCAGGTGTAGTATTGATAAATCTTAGCCAGCATGATTTCTAAACATTTTAGGTTTATTTTACAACATTTTCAGACACAAAGGATGAATTTGAGTTTCATGGAAAATTTAAATCACAAATCAACTCACCAAATCTTAAGAAATTATAGTAATAATTTTTAAAACTTAATTATTATAAATATAAATGCATATTTAAGTAATTATAATATTAAATTAAGCTAATACAAAATGAAGAATCGAAAAGATTGGAATAAAATTAAAGCATAACATGTGAAAACTAGAAGACTTATGTATCGTAAATTATGAATGATGTAACGAATACTCAATTTCATTTGGTGAAATGGCATTGCGCCCAGCTATGATTAGAAATCAGCATTTTTCTTGTTTATTTTTAAATGAAATTTATGTTATGAATGAAATTGTCGTAACCACCTTTTGAAAAACACGGGTATGGATTTGGATTTTGAAAAATAAAAATGGATAGAGGAGTCGCCACCAATATTTTTTGATAAGGTGTGATCGGGTCACCTCGTAAAAGTGGTTGTTTTTAATAAATGGTTTGATTCATTTAAACAACGATTTTGGTCCACGCAAACCAAGAAAACAGGTTCGAGAGTCGGTTACGCACGAGAAAGGATTAGTACCCTCGATACGCCCAAAATTGGTACCTAGTTGATTAATTAGTGTCTTAGTGTCAAAGATTTGAAAACTTGAAAAAATTTAAAATACGATCCCTCTTTGTATTAATGCTGATTTAAATGATTGAAAAACGGATGTTAAGGACTTTCTCATCTCGATGTGATAAAATACCATGCCCAGTAAGTTAGGGCACGACATCTCGAATTTTGAGTCTGAGCTTGCCTTTTATTTAAAACTAAGACATTTTAACTTCTTTTAAAAGGATATTCGGTTATTTAGTATAAACGAGAAAAATCGAAACCCAGTAAGTTAGGGCACGATATCTCGAATTTCCAAATGCCAAATATTGCTTTTGGTAATAAAAATCTTATCCCGAGGTAACAAAATGTCATACCCGGTAAGTTAGGGCACGACACCTCGTATCTCCGAGAGTAAGCATTCACTTCAAAACTCGTATTGTGATTTAAAGGAATATTCCATTATTTGGGTTAGATGAGAAAAATCGAAACCCAGTAAGTTAGGGCACGATTATCTCGCATTACCAAACACAGGATATTGCTTTTATGAAAGAATTGTTTTAATATATTGAATAAAAACATGATTTATAGTAAAACATAAAATAGGTGTGATAGGGTAAAAAACAATAATATGAGCAATTATAAAAGATGAAACAATAACGAGGCTAAGTATCGTATAAATGTAAACACATACGTGAGGAAAACGAAATAATCGAATGTGCAAGCAAATAAATAAATAAATAAATGTAAAAAATGGCAAAATAAAATGACGATGATAACGAAAATGATAATAATGATATAAAAGTACATACATATATGTATTTAGGTACATACGTAAAAATAGGAGTAATAAGAAATATATATATATATATATATATATATATATAAAAGAAATGTATATATGCATAATGATAATACAATGTTAAGAGATACATATGCGTAGTATATATATATAAAAAAATGTCTACATAATATAATAATAAAAGATTCACATAGTATATATATATTAGTAATAATAGTAATGATAATACAAATAATGAATGATTTAAGGTTTGAAATTATTTACAAAGAAATAAATAAATATGTGACGAAACAATAATAATACGAGTAGTGATATATAAACAAAATGAGTATGCTAGAATACCTATATATATATATATATTAGTGTAAAATAATAACATATAAGTAAACACAAAAGAAAGAAGGTATAATAATAGTAATAATACAATAGTAATAATAATAAAAGGTGTAATGATAATAATAATAATATAATGATAATAGTGATATTAATAAAAACATTACATAAATATATTTTAAAAATAAATATATGATAATATTAAAAGTATATGCATAAGATGTACACGATATATATAAAGAAAAATACACATAATATAGTAAAATGTAGGCATAATTTACGTAAATATATATATATATGGGGTTTAAAAAGAACAAATATACGTAATATGATGTTATATATATATATATATATATATATATATGCGTAACATGGAGTATAGTGTATATATATTAAAAGAATACATATATGACATACAAATACATTAATAAACACAATAATATTAAACTATTAATAATACTATATAACATATATGTATATAAGTATTAAGTAAGAATAATAATGAGATGCTAATAAAAATATAGTAATAATAATAAAATATAGTAGTATGAATAATATTAAAATTAAATAGAATAATGAGAAAAAGTAAAAAAGGGATGAAATTGAATTAAAAATGGGATTTTTGAGGCCAATTAAAAAATAAATAAAGAGAAGGGGACTGATTTGAACACGCGAACAAACTGGAAGGACCCAAGGGAAAATATCCCTGCCTTCAAAACGCTGCACCTCATGCAGGATTAAAATTAAATAAAAACAAAATAATCGGGTCAAATTAAAAATAAAGAAAAATTAATTGTAGAATACTTAAGAGACCGAAGGACCAAAAGGGGAAATATCCCCTTTTGCAGAAACACGCGGATCTCCCTATGCTCGGGTCGGGTCACGTATGGGTTGTCCAAAACGGTGCCGTTTTGGCACCTGGACTTCCTCCGAAAACGGCGTCATGTGGGGGTATTATAAAAGTCAAAATTTTGGGCAAAAATTTCATTTTCCCACTTCATTAAAAAAAAAACGAAAACCCTTCCCCCTTTTCTCTCTACCAGCCTAGAATCCGGCGAGGAGCAGGCCGGTCGCCGTCGTGTCGTCCGCCGTGCCGGCCACTGTACACGGTGGCCAGAAATCGCCTAAAGGTGATTTTTTCCTCTTTTTTTTATTTTATATATTTATTTAATATATGTGTATTATTTTTAATGAAATAGAAATGATGTCTGCCAATAGATTCGAAAAAAATAAAAAAGGGTAAAATAAAACGGTAAATAGACCTTTAGATCGGTTTTTGATATTCTTTGCTGCAAGTTTGAGTTTGTTGAAGCCCTTTGATGTTAATCGCCTCTTATATTTCGGAAAAAGAAAGAAAAATCAAGCAGAAGAAAGGAACCAATTCTCTTGTGGCTTATATAGCCCATTTTACAAGGATTTTCTCCCTATTTTCTGCACACTGTCCTTCTTCTTTTAATATTGCAGGCAAACGGTGGTGGAGGCAGGTGCCACTTGCGCTGTCGACGTGACTGGGGCGGTTGGAGTCAGAAGACCCTAGGTGCGGCGCACCTAGGGTTGGAAATCCTTGCTGTTTTGTTAGGGTTTGGGCCACATTGTTTTGGGTAGTTGGGCCTAGGGTTTTGATTTGTTTGGGTAGTTGGGCCCGGGCCAAATGGGCTTGTACAGAAATTATATAATTTGGAGGGAAAATAACAAATATTTATTTTATTTTTTTAATGAGGTGACTGGGCTTTTATTATTAAGATCATAAAAACAAAAACCTAAAATTTTCTTTTGGGTTCAGGTCCAATTGGAAAAATAAATAAACAGAAATGGACATACCTTTTAACTCTGGTAAGGAGCCTATTCTTGAAAAAAAATAAGAAACTTAATGCAGAAACTAAATAATTGAAAAAAAGAAACCTAATTGATAATCCCAGTCAAATCAAACAGCCTGGCCAACATTAATCCAAACGTCTTTTCATGTCAATAGCCGCGCCTGTTCCGAGATAGCTTTTCTTACAGATTTTCCATATACCTGCTATCTTGACTTCTCATTTCTCCATCCCAAAGCAATTTCAGTCTGGATTTTCTCTCCATCTTCCTTCCGGATCTGTTACGCTATGGATCATCGCTTCCCCCACCAGGTATGATACTTCTCTTTTCTCAAGTGCTTCTTTTGCTAGATTATGGGTTTGAGCATTCTCCATTCTATGAATAAACTGGAAAGTAACATCTTGAAGACTGATTCTTTTATTCTGAATATCCCGAATAATAGTTCTAAGAACTGATTTGTCCACTTCTATCGATTGACATTTCTTAATAACTATTTTCGAGTCTCCCTTTATTGTTGTTGAAGATAATCCCATTGATATTACTAACTTGATGACATCTAACCCTGCATGAGCTTCTACTACGAATGGGGATGATATATTTCATGGAGAGTCATCTTTAAGGCTTTTAACACACCCATCTGGTCCCGAACCACTAAACCCGAGGCCGATCTAAAATTTCTTTTGTCGAAGGTTGCATCAAACTATACCGTTAAACTCGTTATCTCCCCTATTTGGTTATGGGTTCTATCGGTAAAAGAGGTAAGTTTCTTTTCTCGAATCCCTTCCAGTTTTGCTATATATCTTCTTATTTTCTTTACTAGATCTTTATCTAAAATGGTTTTTCTTTCATGGACATACTGGTTTCGTGAGCTCCATATGAATC
This sequence comes from Gossypium longicalyx, assembly GCA_025698465.1. NCBI lineage: Eukaryota > Viridiplantae > Streptophyta > Magnoliopsida > Malvales > Malvaceae > Gossypium > Gossypium longicalyx. The sequence goes on from CM046997.1 coordinate 93,522,157, forward strand.
ATAAGGCGCAGCAAAAAATCCAGCACTGTTCCTTAATACTTTTTTGAAAAACCCAGGTTAGCCATTCCTAGATGTTTTGATTCATATGAGTTGTAACCCAAGAGAGATTAAGACTCTGCCATATTTCACTGATTGCAGGACATTGTCTAAAGACATGGTGACTATCCTCTTCTCTAGAGCTACAACGCAGACAACTGACGTTAGTGGCCACTCTCTTGTATCTAAGATTGACTAGTTTAGGGATGTAGTTCCAAGAGATCCACCATATTGTTAGTGTAATTTTTGATGGTAGCTGTAAATCCCATAGTCTCCTATAGAAATCTTTAGTTTCGGTCTGTAATAAGTAACTATTAGGATCCATGCTAGCAAATTGTAATAGTTTGTAGGCGCTTCGTACTGAGAAATCTCCAGAAGGTTCTTCTTTCCACACTTGAAAATCTTCATGGTTTGCTTCTGCTAGAGGGATCTGCAAGATCTTTTGGGCAGTTTCCGATTGAAAGGTACTGCTGACTAACTCCCTTTTCCATGTTCTATTTGTGTTATCAATTAGATCCGAGACTAATTGCAAATCACCATTTCCTTCTTTGTTTTGCCAACCAACTGCTGCACTCCTTGGAACCCAAAAATCATTCCATATAGAAATCTCAGTACCTCTTCTAACTCTCCAGCCAAGTCCATCTCGAGGGAGACCCTTTGTTGTCCAAATGCTCTTCTAGGTAAATGAAGGTAAATTTTCCAACTATGCATTTAGAAAATCTGAGTACGGAAAATATTTTTCTTTAAGAACTCTAGCTAATAAAGAATTTAGACAACTAAAAAGATGCCAGCCCTGCTTGGCTAATAACAAAATATTAAATTGACAAAAATTTCGGAAACCCAAACCTTCATTTTTTTTAAAAAAAACACATGTTTTTCCAAGAACACCAATGCATTCCTTTCTTACCACGTCCCTTTTGCCACAAAAATTTAGCAATAATACCTTCCATTTCATCACATAATGATTTTGGTAATAAAAAAGGCCATTAAATATGTCGGTATAGCTTGCAAAACAGCCTTAATAAATACCTCTTTTCCACATTGAGACAGAAATTTGATACTCCAGCTATCAATGCACTGCTTTAGTCGATCTTTCAAAACTTGAAAAGATTCATTCTTTCTTCTACCTACTAAGCTTGGCAGCCCTAAATACCGTTCTAGATCATTTGAGCTTCGAACCCTCAGTTGATTTACCACTAATTGTCTATCTTCCTCTGGTGTATTTTTACTAAAAAAGACAGCTGATTTATCAAAAATTACACATTGACTCGAGCCTTTTTTATATTCCCGTAGAATCTCCTTGATTACGCAATCTCTCCTTCTTGTTGCCTCTTTGAACAATATGCAGTCATCTGCAAATAATAAATAAGACACCTATGGGCCATTTCTACTAACCTTGATACCTTTTAAGAGCCCTTCTCTTATTGTTAATTTTATTAGGCATGATAGACCCTCTCCAAAAATTAGAAATAAAAACGGGCCTAATAGTTAGCCTTGTCGATGGCCCCTGTTTGGATAAAAGATTTCTCCAATATTTCTGTAATAACCCGTTTCTGCCCGGGCTTTAAAACCAAAAAATAAATAAATAAATAAATAAATAAATAAATATTTATTTATTACAGTCCATATATAGAGCCCAAATACCAATAAGCTCGTAGGCCCAAAATCCAATACCTGTGTGACCCAAATACACCCGAAGCCCAACACATACACCAAACTCAATAAACCTATCAGTCCCTAAAACCCCTGACCCAATTACAAAATTTAAGTTGCCCAATTGACCCAAATTATTGCACCATTCTTTCACCTCGAGCCGCCACTGTTTCTGGAAAGTTCGGGGAGCGTCTGTCCAGCTCCCGAATCGAGGCCACCATTCAATGCACTGTCTCAGGGTCTTTCAATGCCCCACCGTTTCAATGACTCCTCAGCCACCAATTGTGCCCCATCAACGTCTCTCCAGCGGCCTTTCAGCGTATCATCCTAGTCGCGTCATTTCAGTTGTCCACTATCGACGCTGTGGTTCCAAGCCTCAAATCAGGCCATAGTTAAAGCCAAATCAGCGCCGGTTCTGTCCAAAGAGCTCGTCCATCAAGATCTCCTCACGAATACCTGCAAGACAGAAAAAATGTAAATCCACAAAAACGTGAGTAAAAGGAAACTAAAATAAAGAGTGAGATAAACTAAAACCAATAAGGAAAGAAATCAAAGATTTCTTTCCTAAACATGTATAATCTAAAGGCTATAAAGCCTTTCTTCCGATTTGTAAAAGGAGAGATTTTTTTTTGATACAGAAGATATAAAAAAAAAAAGAGCTCAAAAGCTTACTGAAAAACGGAGGTGATACATTTAATTTTATTTTTATTATTATTTTTATATAGCATATAGTAGAACTACATTATAAAGATAGTAAAAGAGGTTACCCTTTCGATTCGCTGCGAAAAAAATGAATTTTTGAAAACCCTAACCACCGGGCACTGTGGCTCAGGCGGTGGCCCCTGGGCGCGTGGGTGCATGTGCCCGATGACCGGAGCTTGGGCTGACAGAGGCCAGAGCCCGAAGGGCCTTTACTCTCCCCTTTCTCAGAGAATTTCTTAGTTTTTTTTAAAAAAACTGGTTTCAAATTTTTTTTAGGCCAAAGTTTGGCTTATATAGCCTAAAAGAAACGGTGCCGTTTTGGCTTGAGTCAATAAGCTTAAAAACGACCACGTTTTAAGACTTGAGGATTCGCGTGTGGACCCGATTACCCGGGGAGGATCCGCGTGTTTTTGTAAAATGGGTTAATTGCCCAATTGCTCCTCTAGCAATTTTAATATTTATAATTCCATTTTTATTTATTTTTAATTTAGCTATAATGTTTTAATTATGTTTCAATTTAGTCCTCTTAGTAATTTTAAAACGATATTCAGTAAAACGAAGTCATTTTGGGATTAGGGTTTAATTACCCAATGAGTCCCTGAATTTTTTGGCCCGTGTTTTAATTAGGTCTAAAATTTATATTATATTACAAATTAACCCCAGATTTTTTAATTAAATTCAATTTAATCCTTTTATTATAAATACCTATATACTACTGTTTTTAAATATTAATTATAAAATAGTATATTTTATTTTTTATCATCCAATATATTGAAAACTCATTTATATATATTATTTATTTTGTGTCTTATCATGTTTTATATATTTATTTACTATATTTTATATTATTGTTATACATTGTAAATATTATACTATATGTATTATTCATATTATGTGTTTTATTATATATATTATTTTTCATATACTACTAATTATATTATGTTATTATATGTTTTACTTATAAATACTATGTATTTTCCTATATATATTAACCATTTTGCTATGTTTAAATATGAAAACATCTATTAAATTATTATTATATTTTTACATTATATCAAATATTTTATTAAGTATATTATTATTGCTATATGATATATTATTATATATTTTTATTTGTAAATTATGTTATACAATATTTTATCATATTTCCTTATGTTACCTTACAAAATATATATTATCATTTATTAATACATTTTTATCTTTTCAAAAAAATATAGTAATATCTAGTACGTTATTTTTCTTGTATACTATGTTATTATGTTTTAAAATATAATCTGTATATATGCATTCTTCATTTTTTTTTAAAAAGGGGTTCTCTTTTATCAGTTTTATATTACTTTTAAATAGTTTTTTTTATATTTTATACGATCGATAGCTTATGTTTAAATTCCCTTTTATTTGAATATTGTTTAATATGTTAAATTTTTATATATCATTTTGTTTTTTAATTCATATAAAATTAGTTAATTATGATAAATTACATAGGTTTGCATGAAATGTTATTATGTATGTGTTATACAATTTATGCTATTGAATTCACTGTATTCCATGTTGTACTTTGTTTATAATAACGTTATTTATGACCATGCATAAAATAATAGTATATTAAATAATTTAGATCCTTGTTCGTTACCTTTACTATATTTACATGAAATGATAAAGCATGTGTATATTGAATTAGGTTATATTCTTATAATATGTAAAACATATCATTAAAAAAAAACCAAAAAACGTATCTTATTTAATTAAAAGGAACTTTTAAAAAGGAGCAAGGCAATGTTTTGAATACTTAAAAATTCGAGAAATAGTGCCCTAACATGCTGGGTTGCAATTTCTCGTTTGTTTAAAGATTTATAATATCCTTTTAAACAAGTTTTATAAATCACGAGATGACTTCGGTTACGAAAGATTAAAGATATCATGTCCAATCATGCTGGATGTGATGTTTTATACTCTTTTAAAAATGAATAAATCTTGATTCTTTTCTCAAAACATCACGGTTTAAATGAAATATTATTCTTTCAAAATTTTGACATTAAGACAAAATTATTCAATTTGGTACCAGTTTTGGGCGTTACGAGGGTGCTAATCCTTCCTTGTGCGTAACCGACTCCCGAACCTGTTTTCTTGAATTTCGTAGACCAAAATGTTTTATAAAGGTGATCCAATCACACCTAAAAAGGTTGGTGGCGACTCCCATTTTCGCTTTTTAAAAAGTCGAACCCCGTTTTTCAAACCCCTTTTAAAAATGGTTTCGACAATTTCCATTAACCACAGTCGAATAAGAAACAATAGACATACACTTCATAATGGATTCTATCTATTTTTGAGCAAATCCCATTCGATTCATAATTTCCCCAACAAAGTTCTATTCCACTCTATCATAAGCCTTACTTATATCTAGCTTGACTGCCATGAATCCCTTTTTCCCCAATCTCTTTTGTTTTAGTGAATGTAGTATTTCATATGCTAACAATACATTATTTGAAATAAGTCTTCCAGGCACAAAAGCACTTTGTGCTTCATCAATACATTTATCAATAACTCCTCTAAATCTGTTAGTAATAGCCTTTTCCAGTATTTTATAAATAACATTGCATAAGCTAATCGGTCAGAAATGTGTCATATTAGAAGGGTTGGTGATTTTTAGGATAAGTACAATGCGTGTTGAGTTTATTGAACTAACCTCCATATCTCCATTCAAAAGGTATAAACAAAAATAAACAACATCATTCCTAACGATATGCCAGCATCTTTGATAAAATAGGGTTGGAAATCTGTCTTCTCCTGGTGCCTTTGTAGATCCCATTTCGAACAGCGCCTCTCGAATTTCCTCTCCGGTATATGGTGCTATAAGCTTCCTATTATTTTCCTCAGATATACATCGATTAATCTCCGAAAATAAGTGTTCATTGAAAATTGTATTCTCTGCTGTGAATAAATTCTTGAAATAAGCCCGTGCAATACCCTCAATTTCTTGAAAGTCTTCCGTTTCCCCTCCACTTTCATTTTGTAGCTTATTAATCTAATTTCTCCTCCATCTCTGTGTTGCTTGGCTATGAAAAAACATTGTATTTCTATCGCCGAATTTCAACCAGTTCAAACAGGCCCTTTGCTCCTAATAATATTCATCCTTTTCAATCTTAAAGTTTAGCTGACTCTTCGTGTCGATCATCTCAGCCAAATTCCTATCATCCCTTTCAGCATCTACTAATTCTGATAATTTTTCTGTTAAAAACTTTTTTCTCCATTTTCTGTTTGTTTGTATTTTCCTAGCCCATTAAGTCAAACCCTTCATTATTAAATCCAACTTTTGTAATAAGTCTCCTGCTGTCATTCCCCACATACGTTTAACTTCATCAACAAAAGAATCCTCTAATTTTCATCAAGCTTCAAATTTAAAATAATTTCTTTTTCTCCTTTCATCTTCTCTTTTTGTGACGACTAAAAGAGGAAAATGATCAGAAAAAGGATGAACCAGGTGCTGACTTTTTGCCTCAGGAAACCTTAGCATCCATTTCACATTTGCCACTCCCCTATCAAGTCGTCCTTGTATATTAGTCTCTGATAAATTTCCTCTCTCCCATGTAAACCACCTTCCAGAAAATCCAGTATCATTTGATTGACATTCCTCTAATGTTTTTCGAAACAATTCCATTCTTTTTTCATCTCTAGGCGGACCTCCTTTTTTTTTCAAACACATACATTATTTCATTAAAATCTACACATAAAAACCAAGGGATATCTTCATCATGATAAAGATTTTTCAAAACATCCCATGAGTATTTATCTTGAGCGTATGGGGTACCATAAAAACCTGTAAATCACCACTTATCTTTAATTTCAATATCCTCCACTATCACGTCAATATGTCTTTTGGAAAAACTTTGAAACGTGAAATTAGTATCATTTGTCCATGCCAAACACAATCCTCCTCTAGTACCTTCCGAACCAACTTCAACACCATTTGCAAAACCACAACTCTTTCTAACTCTTTCCATCTGAATTCTGCAAAGTTTAGTCTCCATAAAGAAGACTATTTGGGGATTATAGATCTTCAGCGAATGCCGAAGTCTTCGAATTGCCCGTGATCTCCTCAAACCACAGACATTCCAGCTTAGGATTTTCATTGTGGCCGGTTGGCTTGCCTCATGGCAGTCGCCGATGATAAATGATTTGGATCCCTCATTTTCCTGTTTCTTAATATTACCTTACTAACTTTATTTTTTTCTGATAAGTCATCAATTTCACCTCTAGACCTCTTCTTTCCCTCCTCTCCTATTAATGTTGTATCCTCCAGATCATAGTCCATCGTAGTGTGGATCTGATCTAACAAAACGTCTTTGATCCTCTGGTTAAAACCTGATGATCCCCCTTCTAAATTGAATCCAAGAACTAGATCCACATTCTTTTCGAAACTCTTTTTATTTTCAGCCCTCCATTGCCCATTCTCTATTCCTCTATTATTTTCACTAATACCACTCATTGTCTCATTTCCATCCTCACGTAGCCATATACTATTCATAGCTAGAGTTATTTGAGATTGAGCTCATAAAGATAAATCCCAACCCATATCAGTAACTTCCACATCGAGTGTCATCTTTGCTTCACAAAAGGAATCACTATGACCCAATCTTCCACAATAAAAACAAAATAATGATAATCTCTCATATTTAAAATTGACATATGAATGTTTCCCACAAAATAAAATATGTTTCTTTCTTTTTAATGACGCATTACATCAATTTGAACTCTAATTCTCATGAAGTTTCTATTCTCCTTCCCCAGATTTGATCCATTGTATTCCAGAGAAACCCTTATAAAATTCTCTATTTACACCGTCAAATTCTCAGAAAATAGATCAATAGGTTCATCATGGATCTGTACCCAAAAAGGTGTCATGACTAAAGCACTTGTAATGGATCCTCCCCCCATTGCAGTTTATAAAGAAGCTGCAGATGATTATTAAAGGTCCAAGGAGAACCCTTAAGAACCCTTTTCAAATCCATAGTGTGATAAAATTGGAACAAATACCTTTTTTCCCCAAAATCTCGAATCTGAATGCCCCGAACCGAATGCCAAAGATTCGCCAAAGTCCTCTTCATTGCTGGAAAGTGAATGATACTGGCTGTCAAGAAACAACCCACTAGGTGAAAACTCTCCCCCGTTCCTTCCCTGGTCAGATCCAATTGTATTTAAATAACTTTTTCTTCTTTTTCTTTATTTATCGAAAGTTGAGCCAATTCATTTTTCATTTTTGCAAATGTAGATCACCAGCTTTGCTATCTTTCTTCGAAATATAGGAGCCAATCATGCAAGGTGCGCTGACTTACAAAAAAATAACAGAAAAACTAAAAGGAACAACAGAAAACCTAGAACTCTTGCCAGAGACGGCAGACAATAGCTTGCTAGGGTAGCAGACTGGAAAATGCTTGAATTTTAAAAAAGTAATTTTATAAAAGTTATAACAAATATTTATTTTAGGGGGTGAAGGACAAGCTACATCAACACAATAGAGGTTTTAACCTTAAAATCAAATGAATATTATGGCATGTTGACAATTACTCTATTGCAACTCAAGCATGACATATTTGGAGTGATTGTAGACACTTGATACAATAAGGAAATTAGGTCCACATGGTCCAAGCGGTGGGCAAAAATCAACAAAATAACCAAGCATCCACCAAACTAAAGAGGATGGTGACAAAATCATCCTTAAAATCACTTGAAAATACAAGACTACATGCATAAGCAAGACGAAAAAAATTCTATAAGAGCAGACAAAAAATTCTAAAAGTGAATACCTATTAAAAAATAGAAAATAAACAAATATATATAATTTAAGATAACATAGGTCCAAACCAACTTGTGAAATTATTTATTATTTTCAAATACTCTCAAAACAGAAACAAATTAAGAAGTGAAAGAAGAGCCAACCACATTCCTAGATAAATTATCAGTATCTAGTGGAGTTTCATTGACCACAAGCATCGTCATTTGTTCATCACAACTTGTGAAGACAGCAAAGATACCCATAAAATAGATCTACAAACTAAAAAGAGAAAAGTTGTGGGTATCTTTGTTGTCTTCACAAGTTGTGGTGTTTGTCGTCATTGAAACTTCATCAACCACCAATAGTTTCTTTTGGAAAATTGGTGGATCTTCGTCAATTTCTTAACATGTTTCTATTTTGAGAGTATTTTAGAATGATAAATAATTTCACAAGTCAGTTGGACCTGTGTTGTTTTAAGTTTTATATATCTATTGTTTGTATTCACTTGTTTAATAAGTTTTCACTTTTAGAAGTTTTTGTCTATTCTTGTAGCACGTTTTTTAGTTTAGCTTATGTATGTAGGCTTTCTTTTGCAAGTGATTTTAGGGATGATTTTGTTGTCGTTCTCTCCAATTTGGTGGATGCTCAGTTCTTTTGCTAATTTTTACCCGCCACTTTGGACCATCCGAGGTTGATTTTCTTATTGTATTAAGTGTTTGCAGTCACTCCAAATATATCGTGCTTGAGTTGTGATGGAGCCAATTGTCAACATGCCATAATACTCATTTTATGCTGAGCCTGAAACATTTGTTGTGTTGATGGAACTTGTCTTTCACCGCATCTGACAAATGTTTGTTATTTTTTCCCCCAAATTGTATAGTCTCATTTATAGAATAAATTAATGAATTTCAAATAATAAAATAATTAAATTATAATTTGGTAATAATATTTATATATTTTTTAATTAAACTTTAAATAAAAATATTTAATTTAAGTTTGAGCTATGAAAAATGGACTATTCAACTTGTGAAGGGATCTATTTAATAGGTGTGTATACATTAGTTAAGTATTATTTATTTATCATTAAAAAGTAACTTTTTATATTTAATATATTACCTTCATTGAATTAAAAAAAAATAGAGAAGTCGGCTGAGTTTTAGTTTTGTTGGCATTAACATTATTATCAATGCAGAAGAACGTAGGTTTCAGTACGCAAAAATATATTTTTATTTAAGGGTTGGAGACAGATTTATCGTATTTTTGTTATCTTCATTATTTAATTAAAAAATTAATTAAAAATAATAAAAAAATAAAAATTTTTGAAATTACAGGTATAACCACAATTATTATTATATATAATATAATGCATCCAAATAACTATAATTGAAATTAAATATTATAAAATACGATGATATTAACAATAAGAAACATATCCAAACTATTAAGTTAAATGTATTTTAAGCTAAACATAAGGGAGTAAATGTCTTTTACCAAAAGAGCCAAGGAAAGTGGTGGTGTCAACGGTTTTGAAGGGGAGGAGATCTCCCTCCTGGCAAAAGAACTTATTCAGTTATCGGTAAAAAGTTCAATGGTTGTACCAAGTGAAAAGCCAACTCTACTCTGTACTATCTGGACAAAGAAGTCCTATAATCCGGATAGCTTCAGGGCATAGATGAAAAGTATATGGAAAACAAGGAAGAAATTTGAGATCCAATTGGCAGGGCAAAATTTATTCTTGATCGTGTTTGAAGATGAAGAAGATTTGGAGACAGTTTTGGAGGCACGGGCATGGTTATTTCAAAAGAATTTAGTGCTTTTTAATTGGTTGACTAAACCAATAGAGGGAAGTCAGATCCGGCTTAATTCATCCCTGTTTTGGATTAAAATTGGTCCATGTTTACCAGAATTTGACGAAAAGGATTTATTACATGCTATTAGTTTCACTTTTGGGGGCGTTCTTAGATCTGAAGTTAATGGTGAGTTTTTTCGTATTAAAATTCAATTAGATGTGCAGAAACTCCTACGTAAGGGTATCTTCGTCTCAATAGAAAATCAAAGGAAGTCTTGGATCTCTTTTAAGTATGAAAAACTACCTACATTCTGCTTTGGTTGTAGAAAGATGGGGCATGGTCTTCAAGAATGCATTGAGTTAGCCTCTGCAGAAAAAAAACCAGAGATAATCCTCCTTTCTCCCTAGCATTAAAGGCAGAGTTAAATTTAATTGGAAAGGAGAGTCTAAAGTTTAATACCCTATCGAAGAAGATGCAACCTCAATGTTCATATGTGGGTACTTTGGAGAAGATTCTTGGGCTGAATTCACAAAAGGAGACAGCAAGTGATATGATCCAAAAAAATCCAAGATAGTTCAAAATATGCAGAATCGGAGAAAGAGATAAAGTTGCTAAAGGAAGAGAGGCCCGTTGAAGAGAAATTAAATAGAAAGCAGAATAATGGTGTAGAATTTTTGAAACCAGCCAAGAAATCCAGCTGGAAAAGATTCGAGGCAGTAAGAATGGTGGATCATTATAGTAGAGATAGCTTATTGAGAAAGAGAAAATCGATAGATATGTAAATTGGAGAAGAATGCACAAGACAAGCCGATAAAGATGCAACAAAAAGTTTGAAGCATGACGGATTAGATTTGCTCACCGAAATAGACACAGACTTGTTGGCTGAAAATCTTCAACTAGTTAATTTTCCCACCCAAAACAGATCGGTAGCTGTCAAAAGGCAAGTCGACTGAGCGTAATGAAAACCATATACTGGGATGTCCGTGGATTGGGGAGTCCACGGGCAGTACGGAGGCTTCGGTATTTACTAAAGCAATACAAGCTTCAAATGGTCTTCTTGATGGAGACCAAAATTGATGGAAAGCGCATAGAGAAAATTAGGAGGAGGTGCGGTTTCATGTATGGGGTCGATATAGGAGCAGAAGGTTCTCGAGGTGGAATTTGTTTAGCATGGAAAATAGAAATTAAAGTATGTCTTAAAAACTTCTCAAAAAGTCATATTGATGTGCTAGTCAATGAGGCCAGTGTTGATGAACAGTAGAGATTTACAGGGTTCTATGGTTCCTCCTATGCTAATAACAAGAACGCTTCGTGGGATTTGCTGAGGAAGCTGGGTCAACAGCAAAATCACCCTTGGCTGGTATGTGGCAATTTCAATGAAATAAGGTACTCTTTTGAGAAGAGTGAAGGTCAACTAAGAGAGGAGAAAAGAATGGAAGCGTTCCGAGAGGTTCTAGAAGAATGTCAATTAATGGACTTGGGCTATTCGGGGGTATGGTTTACATGGGAAAGAGGGAATCTACTAGAAACAAATATTAAAGAAAGGTTGGATAGGGGCATTGCAAATGAAAAATGGATGCATCTCTTTCCAAAAGGTAATATTCATCATTTAACACACTCGATTTCAAACCATTGTCCCCTTCTTATCAGTTCTAATAATGAGAAGAGCCAAAAGGGTTCCCAAGTTTTAAATTTGAGGCGTGGTGGACTATGGAGGAATCTATCGAATGAGAAATCAAAAAATCTTGGGAGTCATCAAATAGGTCCATTATTGAAAAACTTGAACGGTTGCAAATTAATTTGACAAGATGGGCAAGCTTATTAAAGAAAGGTCGGGATAGTTTAAAGAATAAGATCACAAAGGAACTTAAAGATCTAATGGTAAGGGATAGGGATGATGATACAATGGCAAAGCTAATTGATACCAGAATTCAGCTTAATATGGAGATTGATAAAGATGAAATGTATTGGGAACAAAGGGCACGAGCAAATTAGCTTTAATTAGGAGATAAAAATTTTGCCTTCTTCCACAATTATGCCTCAGTTCGTAGCGAATCAACACTATTACTAGGTTGGAATTAGAGGAAAGGGAAGGAAATCTCGAATGAGTCAGCAACAAATGAAACAATCTCTAACTACTTCCAGAATTTATTTTCATAAGGGAATTGGGGATTTAGCCCACCTGCTAGAAGGTATAAATTCTAATATTTCGTCTGATATCAATACAGATTTGCTTGCAACATATACGACAGAAGAGGTTTTTTCAGCTTTGAAAGAGGTGGGGCCTACTAAAGCTCCAGGATGTGATGGATTTTTGGCATTATTTTTTCAGAAGTTCTGGCACATTGTAGGAAAAGATATTGAAAGTTTCTATTTGGGAATTTTAAATGATGGGAAGGACTTTGACTTTCTAAACCTTACGACTATTGTGCTTATTCCGAAAACTCAAAATCCCACTAGTCTTGTTAATTTCAGACCCATTAGTTTATGCACAATCATATACAAAATTGTGGCTAAAACAATTGTAAACCATCTTCAGAAGTCATTGGAAGATGTATTGACAGCACTCAAAGTGTTTTTGTTCCTGGAAGGTTAATCTCTGACAATGTGCTAGTAGCCTACGAACTCTTTCACATGTTACGCCAAAAAACGGATCAGAAAAAAAGGTTTTATGGCAGTCAAATTAGATATGAGTAAGGCTTATGATAGAGTTGAGTGGGATTTTCTAGAGAGAGTTATGCTTCGTATGGGATTCGCAAAGGAATGGGTGGATCTACTTATGATATGTATCTCTACAACCTCTTACACAGTGAATATTAATGGGATAAGAGGTAATGTGTTTAATTCCACTAGAGGATTGCGTCAGGGTGACCCACTCAGCCCTTTTCTTTTTCTAATATGTAGTGAGGGACTTTCGACTTTAATAAGAATGGAAATAAGTGAGAGAATGATGATGGGAGTGAGGGCTAGTAGAAGAGGACTGGAAGTATCGTATTTATTATTTATAGATGACTGCATTCTGTTTGGCGAAGCTACAAGAAAAGGAGCCACAATTTTAAAAGAAATTCTGAAGGAGTATGAACAGTGTTTAGGCCAATGTGTGAATTTTAACAAATCGATGACCTTTTATAGTTCAAATACAATAACAAGGGATAAAGAGGAGATCTCAAGTATACTAGGTGTGAAATGCTCTACCAATCTGGAAAAATACCTAGGACTCCCTAACGTGGTAGGAAGACGAAAGAAGGAAGCCTTTCAGAACCTTAAAGATATAATTAATTTGAAAATTGAAAGCTAGAGTACAAGGTTACTGTCACAAGGGGGAAAAGAGGTCTTTATAAAATTGGTGCTTCAAGCAATTCCAACTTATGCTATGTCTTGCTTTCTATTACCAAAGTCTTTATGCAGGGAGTTAGAAAGTATTTTTGCTAAGTTTTGGTGGCCAAAATAAAAGGGAAAGAAGGGGATTCACTGGTGCTAGTGGAAGTTAATGTGCAGATCAAAAGAGGTGGGGGAATGGGCTTTAGAAGTATTTCACAATTTAATGTCTCCCTATTAGCTAAGCAAGGGTGGAGGATCATCAATAATCAAGATTCTTTGGTTATGCGTGTTCTTAAAGCCAAATATTTTTCGAATGATCATTTTTTACATTCTCGTTTGTGAAACTCAAGTTCTTATATATGGAGGAGTTTATGGGCGACAAAAGGGATTTTGGAAAAAAGAACATGCTGGAGGATTGGTACATGTACAAATATTTCAATAATTGATGATGCTTGGATTCCAAATGCAGTTAATTTCAGATTATCTTCCTTGATTAATTTTATGTCAGATTCTAAAGTTAGTGAGCTGATCGATAGTAATGAGAAACTTTGGAAAAGAGAACTAATAAGCAATACCTCCTCAGAGGAAGATGCTGGCAAAATCTTTCGGATCCCTCTGGCACGCACGCCTCACGACGATCTTCTTATCTAGGGAGGCGAATACTCAGGAGAGTCTTCAGTCTGCAGTGCCTATAAACTATTACAAAATTTGGAAGATAATCCTAGAGCTTATGCTTTACAAACCACCTACAGAAATTTTTACAAAAAACTTTGGCTCCTTAATCTACCAACTGAAATAAAGCTTTCAATCTGGAGAATCTCATGGAACTATTTGCCTACGAAGGTTAATATGCATTATAGAAAGCTCGCCAACAATACTAGTTGCCCCCGATGTGAAGAAAGAACAGAAATAATCAACCATTTTTTTCATGAATGTCCTGTGGTAGTGGAAGTATAGACAATATTAAAACTCCAGAATATTCTTATGGATAATAGCGTGGATTTTATTCAGTAGATTACCTGGACCTTTGATCAGTTTACACCAAGCCAACGTCGCCTCTTCTGTTGCAGACTTTGGGTCATCTGGGGAAAAAGAAACAAAAGATTGCATGAAAAGAAAAATAGTACAGGCCAAGACATAGCTAACTTCATCAACAACTACATAGCTGAGCTTAATGGTCTTGAAAGGAAAATCTAGAAAAGAGCAAGGAGATTAGAAGATGGAGTCACCCACCTAAGGCATTTGTAAAGATTAACTTCGATGGCGCGTATGATGGGACTCTCCACCAGTTAGCTTCAGGTATTGTGGTCAGAAATGAAGAAGAGGCAGTATTATTATCTTGCTCAGAGATTCATCAAAGGTTTTTTTTCTAATTTTGCGGCTGAAGCAATAGCATGCCGAAAAACAGTCCAAGTGGGTTTTGAACAAGATTGGCCGGAGATCGTAGTCGAAGGTGACTCCCTCACAGTAATAAAGAAATGTAAAAGTAAGAGTCAAGATCGATCACATATTAGAGCATACATATCTGATATTCAACAGGAAATAAACAGATCTAGAAGATTCAAGTTCAAGCATACACCAAGATCTGCCAATGCTCTTGCTCATATTTTGGCTACTGAAACATTGAAAAGAAAAGAGACGATTTACCTGGAAATGAGTGTCCCTAGGTATGCTGAAAATCAACTAAGGATAGAGTGGCAGCGTGAACCGGACTGAAGGATCGGAGAAGAGGAGAACGAAGAGGAAAGCTAAAGAAGAGAAAATGAATTGGTTTTTTGAAAAGAAACAACTTTCCCAATAAAACTGAACTGTCAAAAGAAAAAGCTGAAATGATGTATTAGATGATAGGAAAGGTCTCAGTTTTCTGATTGGGCTTTTATTAGGTGCATTTATTTTTTGATTCTAAACTCTTCAGAAATATTTAGGTATTTTATGTTTGTTTTGGGCCATTTTAGTTTGGGGTTCGTTATTTAGTTTTAAGGTTTTTTGTTTTCGTTTTTTGGACCGTTTTTATGTATAGTTTTATTATTTATTACAAAGCCCAGTCTGAAAGTTTTTCAAAAAAAAAAAGTGTCTTTTACCAAAAAAGAGCAATGAAATATTTTTATTTTTTTTCCCTTTAACTTTTTCATTTTCATCTATGCTATTAAGCACCTATATACTGTTATGTTTTTTGAATTTCGAAATATATAGCTTAATAGTAATTTATCTCTACTATAATAAACTCTGTAATTGAGTTGTTGTCACTTATCAACAAGGCCACAATTCAATTAAAAAATTACCAAAACTCCATTCTTTTTACAGAACAAATAATATTATATGGGAAGAGTTTTTGTCCTATTATATTTGTATAAATCAATAAATGTAAATATGATAAAATTTAAACAAATACCTTCATTGTTAACATTTGAACCAAAGTATCATTTAATTTTTACAAAAACTAATAATAGATATATTTATTAAATATAAAAAACGTTAACTAGTAATAATCGTAAGCACGCAATTTCTGGAACCCTGATGCTTTTGTTTGTTAGATGACAAAAAAGGTTGACATGTTCCCAGGAAAGGAACCGCCGGCTGATTTCACATGTTGCACCCTCTCTATAATTTCGCTACTTTAGTGTTTAACAATATCGGGATATTTCATTTTTATGTATGCAATTATCTATGAAGAGAGGGTAAAACATTTCGAATTTCTACTTTTACAATTCTTCCTTTTTTATATATAAAAAAGAAATTAAAAACATTATTTCAAATCACATATTGAATTGTCTTAAACTTTTAATTAGGATGATTTTAAATGGACAGTACGTTTTACTTGTTAGTATAAAAATAACAGTGACAGTAAAATTAAATATTGTAACGATATTATAACGTGAAGCAAAATGTAAACTAAACATACCGCATCATACCCCACTGCCTATTCAAACATATCTTAATCTAAAACCTCCCCAATTTAGTTTAGTGGGTTTGATAAAAATGAAAATCTCAGATAAATTAAAATTAAGATTTGCAAAAATAAACAGTGGAAGTTGGTTGCAGTCTATATCATAACTTGGTTATTCATTTCATTTTTGAGCAATAGGTTAAAATTCTTGCAAACAATGGATGATGATGCTGACCCCATTTACCTCTCATAATTTAGTATGCCAAAATAGCAGTAATGAGCAAATGACAAGTGTATAAAAATAAATTAAACCAATCATCTTTCGACACATACTTGACCATATTCTTACACACCCAGATTTTTGTTTTGTTTATTTGATAGGTGCCTAATCAAGTGTTTAAATAAATCAATAAAAAAGTTCTTTCAATCTTATTGATTACATCACATTTCTAAACGACATTATAACTTTTTGGCTGAAGGGATAATTTCCCTTTATAGTGAAAATTTCACTATAATTATTAATAGTATGTTTCATGCATTTAATATTTTCTAGATAATTTTTTTAATTTTTTTAATAAACAAGCGTTGAATAAAAATAAATATACAAGTATTGGTCAAAAAAATAAATTATTAGGTTTTGACAAAAAAAATAAGTAGGTAATTATATTTTAATGTTGAAAATATTATTTTTTTATTTTATTTAAAAATACTATATTTAAGATAAGTTATATTTTTTAAAATATTCAAATTATCATATTTAATATTTCAAAATAATATAAAATATTATATTAGTAAGATTTAAACCAAAACAAATAATTTTTCAAGAACCAATATTTAATTTTATCAAATAATATAATTATATTCAATACTTAATTTTTGTTAAATCGCTACAGCAAAACAGGTTTTTAGTGGCTTTTTTTTGGCTTATAAGCGCAGCTAAAACTATTTGTGGCATTTTGATAAGCGCCGCAAAAAACTCGACTATAGATAACGTCGCTAAATTTTACAACGTTTATGTGGAAAAACGCCGCTATAGAACATGACTTTTAGTGGCATTTCTCAAAAAACTCTATAGAACATGACATTTAGCAGCGCTTTTCCACAAACAACATTATAGAATAAGACCTTTAGCAGCGCTTTTCCCAAGAACGCCGCTAAATGTCATGTTCTTTAGTGGCGTTTTTAGTAAAAGCATCACTAAAATTCATGTTCTTTGGCAGTGTTTCTGGAAAAAAAGCCACAAACTTTAGTAGATTTTTAACAACCCATTTTCATTCATATAGAACCCGAATTGTCAACATAATTTCCTGTAACATCAAATCCAACCAAAACTACAAATCTAAATAATACTTCAAATTCAACGAAAGAAATATGTATATGATCTAAATTAATAAATGAAATAACAAAATTTATTATATTCAAAAGTTATAATGTTAAAATATTCTTACAATAAGAAAACAAACGTCTAAGATGGCGGATTCTGCGACTGCTGAAACATCTTCATCATATTCTGAAGCTATAACTGGAGTTCGTCATATTTTCTGCTTGCCTTTGCTTCTCTCGCAGCTGCCTCTGCTTTAAGTTGTAGCTGGAGTTCTTCATATTTTCTTTGAGCCTATGCTTCACTCGATGCTGCCTCTGCTTTAAGTGGAGCAATTTGCTCTACTGTGCTTGCTTGCATCTAAACCATCTAGTCTCTTAACCTTTGAACTTCAACTTGAGCCTGATTCCCCAAAGGCATGTATTGTTGCGAGCTGGATCCAAAATATTATGTTAGGTTAACAAAAGATCCTTGAAATCAAACCTGACCATACCTTTCAAGACCTAAAACTTCAGTAATAATTCGGTTATCAATGTTGTCAAGATTCACAAAACTATCATTCGAAGCGATTGCTTCATACTCCACCCTTTTTATCCTTTAGTTTCTCCTAATAAATCAATCAAAGAGTTAGAAACGAAATATATAATCAAAACAAATGCAACATAACTTAACATTATTTGCATTACAAACGAAGAATTAAACCATTATAATTAAACATGATAAATATTTAAAATAATTCAAATTTTATTAAGTAAATATACCATAATTTCTGCAGCTTCAGTATTCATAGGAGATCCATCTTTCTTTTTATGTGTAATGTCAAAAAGCTGAAGGCGTCTAACTTTTTGACCATACGACAGTTCCTACAATATAGTAGGAAAAATATTATTTAGTAGAAAGTAATTAATATTTGACACAATTAATAAATTCAAAATACCTCGTCATCAGCTACACGAGCAAAACTTTTCGACCCAGCTGTGTGCGTGAATTTTTGTTTTTATCTACTTGTAGTTCTGACTCGCTCGCGATCCTACATTATGAAATTATTATTACGTATATAGTAAATACTATAAACCGAAATAATTATAAGAGTTTGGAAGTACGTAATCCCTCTCCTTTCTTTGAATTTTAAAATCTAACTGCCTTTTTCCATTGGTACCTCAGCATTCCCTGCGAGACATTTCGCAAATTCTCTTTGAGGTTTCTATTTTTCTTAAAATATTCCTTCTTTAAAGCACTTTTATGGTCTCTCCATTTTTTTCTTAATGCCTTCTTCACACAATTATCTGAGACCTCTAAAGCAAATCTCTCCTACAAATAACACAAGTTTAGAAAGTTAATATAAATGAAACTTAAACCAAAGTATTATAAATTACATTCACGTTATTACCTTAATATTATCGAGAGCTTAATTTTTGTTACTATCAGGCATATGATGCCATGACTCGTAGTTGATAGGCAACAGATTGGCATTTCGTGCTATAATGCCCAAGTATCCTGCTAAAAGTCAAGCTTTTGATTCAATAGGCTAACTATGACTGCTTCTAGCTATTTTGACATGTTCGACAGAATTTAACTCGTATAAATCTTTTAATAGCATACGTTCTCGAGTTTTCCGCGTCCCACCACTTTCAACTAAAAAATGGTATATCATAATATAAGAATTTGAAACAAAAATCAATAATAAAAGTCAACACGCATGTAAATTAAAGTTAACATTACTTTTAATTTTTGCAGGTTCGTCAGCTGCATTCGGAACATTCGAAGATCCAATAGCAGTCTGTTGTTCACTATTTGTTTCTTCCGAATTTGGAGGATTTTGAACAATACTTAGATCTTGTACTCTTTTTCTAGGCATTTTATTTGCAATACACATAAAATAGCTGAAATATTAGTAACTAATTGCAACAATAATAGTACATATAAAGTAGTTGAAATATTTAACAAGATCAAGATTTAAATTATAATATTACATATAATTAAAAAATCGTAAAATCTTACTACATCATGATTCGTAAATATATATCTTCATCCACATTCAGGAGAACCCATTGAAATTGTGTACTAGTACTAGGGATAGTTCATTTAAGTTTTGTTCTGGAAAAGACAATGTTTTTGATCTTTCGTCGATGTCATCTCTACTTCCATTGCCCTTTTCAAACAAGTCTCTAGGGGTATTACGATGTACAACATACCAACCCTCATCAGTTGGATCTTTCAAGCAAAAAACTTGTTTGACTTGAGAAGAAAATACATATGGCTCGTCTATCAATTGTTGTCCAGTGTGAATTAATCGAGAGAAGTTCACCATTGTAAAACCAAATTGATCTTTTTTAATTCCGCGAATAGTATTAACATCAACTCAATCACATCGAAATAAGACAACCTTCCGTTTGCCATCGTAATCCAACTCAATAATGTCAGTAAGAAGTCTGTAATTCTCCACATTTCCCTCAACAGGATTACTGTCCCTCAATAGGATTAATATATATAAAGTTTATCTATTATATCTTAAATAATTTAAACTATAATGATAATTTTAATATATTAAAATTAATAATATCTCTTTTACAATTATATAAGAAATTAATTAATATACAAATTAAAAAAAATCAATCATATACCCAAAAAATTTAAAATTATTTTAAATAATAGTATTTTAATTTTTTTTCATTTTTAACATATTTTTCTATGTTTTTACTTTCAAATTATTGCTTACCTTTTGCAGCGTTTTTATCATAAACACCTCTAATGCTTGACTTCTTTACAATTTTTATATTGAATTATTATATCTTTCACATCAATTTTAAATAAATAATTTTTGAAAAATTAAGTTATATTTAAAAGAATTAGATAAAATTTAAAATTTTTATATAATTTTTTATGTAAGAAAATAAAAACAAAAACAAAAAATTTCAAAATATGAAAAAAAGAACTAAAAAGCTTTAAAAAAATTATCTTTTGTAATTATACATTCTCTCAATATTTAAGGAAATTTAAATAACTTTTTCAATTTACTAATTAATTTTGTTTTTCTAGAGAGGCATGGGTTAACAATTTTTTTAATTTTAATATATATAAAGTTTATCTATTATCTCTTAAATAATTTACACTATAATGATAATTTTAATATATTAAAATTAATATTATCTCTTTTACAATTATATAAGAAATTAATTAATATATAAATTAAAAAACAATCAGTCATATACTCAAAAAACTTTAAAATTATTTTAAATAATAGTATTTTAATTTTTTTCATTTTTAACATATATTTTTCTATGTTTTTACTTTCGAAATTTTTTTACATGTCATTAATTTTTTTCAATATTTTAAATATTAAATTAAAAATAAATTGTATTTTAATTAATATAAAGAAACTAGTTAAATAATAAATAGAAGAGGATGAAAGAATGCATAAGTTGGGTTTAGGGTTTAGGGTCACTTGGATGATGGGTGAGAATACAGGGAGCAAAACGGTGCCG
This sequence comes from Gossypium longicalyx, assembly GCA_025698465.1. NCBI lineage: Eukaryota > Viridiplantae > Streptophyta > Magnoliopsida > Malvales > Malvaceae > Gossypium > Gossypium longicalyx. Next base: position 93,543,125 of record CM046997.1, read on the forward strand.
TTTTGCTTAAAATAAAATGATTTTTTGCGACGTTATCAGAAACGCCGCTATTGCTTACCTTTTACAATGTTTTTCTCATAAACTCCACTACTGCTTGACCTATTGCGGCGTTTTTCTAATTTACTGCTTTACCTATTGCAGCGTTTTTCCATTAGCGCCGCTAAAACCTTAATTTTTTGTAGTGAATTATCAAACAATTTTCTAACATAAATTCAATACTAAATTCAAACAATATGTAGCTTTTTTTTTTGTTGGTTGCAACCACGTATCCACCACTAGCAACAATAACTAATCCCTTTGAGATAAATAGTTAATCATGAAATGTGCTTTATTCTCATAAACGAGCATAGAACCCCTAATCACATGATTTAAAAAATGAGATAAACAACCACCACCTCTTATAATATCTAGCTTTTCTTACAAAAGTTTTACGGATTGCATTTAAATAGCCAATCTAAGGATGGGATTAACATGCGGTCCAATAGGCTGGATTTGTAAGGTATGGATTGAGTTTTGGACATTTTTTTTCAAATAATTCAAGTTGATACAACGTGAATTACAGTTTAATAATAAAAATGCTTTATTTTATTTAAATTATTTGTAAAATTTATAAATAGTAATATAAACATAATTTTATAAGTACTCTATTCAAGTAGATAAAGTCGTTTTCTATCTTTCAGGGGAGTTTAAACATCATGAAAACTTTTTTGTTTTCCTTTAAACAAAATGACAGCTAGTGTAGATGGGTATGTTTCTTTTAAGACAAATATTGAGCCATTGATGGAGAGCTATCCCATCGAAAGCTTCAAAACATATTTTTGATTTTAAGTACTCATTTCCGATGCTAATGAAATGTATTTTCTGTAATTTTTCTCTTGGAAATACATGTATAAATGGTTCCAGATTATTAAGACTTATTGAAATAAGGAAAATGGTAGAGGAAGAATTGACTGTTCATGTAGTGGTGAAAGGTTATGTGGAGAGTCGAGGTAGAGTTGGGTAGAGTTTGGGTATTCTAGGGGATTCCTAGCCATAATCGTGAGGAGAGGGATATTTATAGTTGGGTTCGATTACCAGCTATTCTCAAACCTTAACATGTGTACATGAGGGTCTTGTCTAGGTATGCCATTTAGGAGGCAAGATAGTCTCCTAGCCAAGTGGTGATTAAATTAATGGGTACGGCGATCAAGCATAATTAAACTTGAATGGACATGGAGTTTCACATGTTATCTATGTAGAAGGGAGGCTCGATACTTGTCTTGGTGAAGTTAATGGGTGAAGTTAATGGGTGAAGTTTCACATGTTAAGTACACTATAAGCCAGTGAGGTCATGGTCTTAGCAATGTGCAAATCTAAAGTGACTTAGCATTGGGCATAAAAGAAAAAAAGTTTCTCTAGATGGGGCTAATGGAGATATGCATATATAACAATTGCCCTCACTAGTGAGTTGATTGTACAAGGACACGCGTTAGATGTATGTGTGGTGAAAAAGTAACATGTGGTGTGCGTGTGCCTTATGCATTGCTTGGTCCTTGATTTTGATTTGGTGGTGTTGCTTTCTCATTTTTGTTTTAATAAGCTTACAACATGTTTGCTTGTGAATTGTTACACAAATCGATGCTTTACACTTAGATAAGTGTCAAGATTTGATAAAACTAAATTTTTGTACCATTTGAATAGTGTTTTCTATGCCTTTAGAGAAGTTTTGAAAGGGGTTTGGAGAAGTCTTGTACAAAACCTTCCACTCCCCAGCTTATTAGTTCTAGTATTGTCATAACATTAGGATCTTTGTTTGGTTTTGGTAAGTTCAATCTTCTTTATTTGCTTTTGCTATTTATAGGATATTAGTATAATCTGAATGACTGGTTTGATTTGAAGGTGGAACTTTTTTGAGTTTAATGGTTTGTGAATAATAAAATTATTTGTCTTAGATAAATGACCTTTGGTAAGGTTTCATTTTCTTAATCCATACAATGCTAATGAGATGATACCATTTATTCTTTTATTGAGCTATGATTTCACTGTGGTGAGTGAAGCCATATCATACAAAAGTCATGTACCTACCATACCATGTTTCGACCCGCTACCATAAGAGCACATGTTATCAATAGATCAAAGGACATAAGTTACATATACATAGTCATTCACTTTCTTAGGATTTAAAGAAGCTACACTATGTACATCACAAGTGAAAAAATCCATAAGAGGATCCAAGATTAATTCAGCTTGGATCCTGCCCAATATATTATTAGTTCAGGCAATCACATCTACGTCTCTATCTCTAAAAATCAATCATGCTCCAATAGTCAAGACAAGTTATCTCCCAATTAGACTTATAGATGACATAATAGTCCCTATTATTTGAACCATTGCTTAATCTGATTTTATGGACCATGAACAATTTAGATTACCTACTAATTTAAATTATCTTCTCGTATAATAATTCATCCACATAATACAACTTAATATTAGTATTCGTAATTTAAAATAGGTTTATAATAATTCATCCAAAAATAAATATTAATTCCATAGAGAAATGAAAATAAATCTAAGAAATGAAGATATTGTTATAAAATAAAGAAAGATATAGAGAATAAAGAACAAAAAAAAAATGAAAGTAATAGAGAATCTACTTTATTGATCAAAAGGGGTGATTACAATGCTTCATCAGAGTCTCTATATATAGGCATAATAAATATAAAAGAAGTAGAGATCTAATTCTAATAACTATAAGAATTTAAAGTACATTAAAACGTTATCTTGATCATAATCAACAACCACTTAATAAGATATGCAGAACACTCCCCCTCGGATGTCCATTTAGATAATGTGCCTCATTAAAACCTTATTAGGAAAAACTCTGTAGGATAAAAACCTAATGAAAGAAAAAGAATACACAATCTATAATACGCATAATATGCTGCCTCATTAAAAACCTTACCAAGAAAACCTAATGGGACAAAACCTCAATTAAGGGAAAAACAGTGCAACGCATATTTACTCCCCCTCATGAAAACATCACATATTTTCTCATATTCTACGTATTCAATCTTAAATACTAGTTTTTCAAATGACTATTTTAATGTATTTACTAAGCAATTATATTACCATTCTTTCAAAAGTCATGAGTGAAGGAAATTTGGGGAAATATATTTTGATCTCTTCAGGAGATTCAACAATAATCATAACTGTAGCACCCCAAACCCGGCCTAGACTTTATGGCCGAATCTGGCGATGTCATATGGAATGGGGTTTGAAATCGAGATTGACAAGTAAAAACTGTTCCAGTTAATTAGCTTTTATTTCATTCGGAAAAACGTGAACTAGCTGATTTTCCTTAAAACATGTCTTTTAAGCAGAAGCTTTTGAAACCAATTATTTTACGAAACCAAAAATCTTAGTTTTTAGTAAAATCGTATTTTGTTGAGCTGCAAAAAAAAAATCCATAAAAACAGTATAAAATCCCAAATTCAAACTAAACGGTCAAAAGTCCTAACATTACAATAATAAATACCCAAGAATAATATAAAAACAAAAGCTGTAATAAAGCAGTTCAATAGTGGGGGTCACCGTCGAGCCCTCCGCTACGCCGATCTACCTAAGTATGGGGATTACCTGTACAAATTAAACGGAAAAAGGGGTGAGTTTTCTCAAACTCAATGTGTAATTCTCACAGAAAACATACATACAGATACACATCAGGAAATAATCAATTGCAGTCTGGGGCCTGAGCCCATTATAGATTCAATTTGGGCCTTGGCCCATTCGAATACGGTCTCAGATATAATTTAGGGCATTGGCCCATCTCAAACATAATATGCAATAGTAGGAAATCAGAATCCTACCCACCAGCCTCTACACAGCATCTTCGTCCATCCCTACACACCATGTGGGGATTAAATCAACCCACCCATCCTTACACACCATGCTGTATCGAAATGCGGCACATAATCAGAAATTTGCAGCAGAGCTGCCAGATGACAGGCTTAATAGTCTTTCAGACACTTTTTCCAAATAACAATAACCCACCCCGATGCAATGCAACATACAAAATATGTCATGCTATTACGCAGTTACAGTACATACATTCAAATATCATAATTCATGCTCAGTACAGAAATTAGACAGATAGATCACTCATATAGGGGTCTAAGTAGGGCTTACCGACCCTTCAGTAGGTCAACAATCGACTTGGGCGACCCGTGCAACCTTAGACAACTTTTCAGAGAAATGGGCTCACACGCCCATGTGGGCCCACACGCTCGTGTGGCCCACTCGGCCCAAATTGGCCTTGGTCGCGTGGCCCATTTTTAATGTAACTCATGCTAGCTAAATATTCATATATGTTTTCATTATTTACTAATACGTTCTTTCAAAGTTGTTTGCTTGAGTCATTGTTACTAAATTATTTACATCTTGAGCTACAGAATTCCAAATTAAGATCCAGTTGATATTTTTAAAACTAGACTCAAATACCTTTCTACCATAAAATTTTCAAAATTTATAATTTATCAAATAAGTACAGTAAAAACTTCAAATTTATCCCAATTCTGCTGTTTAACAGCTTCAACCTTTCCTTACTAAAAATTATTTATCTCTTAGTACGAAATTTGGATGATGTTTCTGTTTGTTTCTCTTGAAAATAGACTCATTAAGGATTTAAACATATAAATTTAAGCCCCTAATTATTTTTTTACAATTTTTGATGATTTTCCAAAGTCAAAACAGGGGAACCCGAAACTATTCTGACATTGTCTCACAAAATTCATTATATCTCATAACTTACAATTCCATTACTTACACTGTTTCTTCCATGAAAAACTAGACTCAATGAACTTTAATTTCATATTTTATTTAACCTCTAACTCAATTTCCACTTCTTTTGATGATTTTTCAAATTTAGACTACTACTGCTGTCCAAAACTATTTTAGTGCAGAATGTTGCTTTCCAAGTTTATAACACCCTTTTTTCCTTTCTCTACAATTTTTCGCATCATTTTCTCTTATTTCTCTTATTTCTCGACAGCAAGCAATTTCAAATTTTCGTCGAATCTAATTTTTTGCATTTCGGGTACACACCTGTATAGTTTTTGCTACTTCCGTAATCCCGAGATCACCAAAAACCTATAATCGACAATCCCAGCTTTAGAATCGGTCTTAAACTAAGATTAAACTGTATTCACATACCAAAAAGTCTAAGCTTGTCTGCTTATCACTTACCTTCTAACTTCGCAAAATTCCATCACTACTCAACACGAGGGAGATAGCAACTGAAACAATTCGCTGCTGTAAAAATAATCATTCCTCATTAACGAAGAGTTCAACAAAGTTAAGAACGAATTCAAAGCCAAAACCACTTGCCCAAACAACACAAGAAAACGCATACCTTATACGCTTACCAAATGATCACCACTTCGAGTCAAATCGACGAACGTTAATTCCAGCCTCACGGTCGACTCCTAAATAGTCAACAAAACACCTCTTAATCCCTTATCCAGAGTAACATTTGAATTTAATAAAATAGAAACTTACCGTACAACACAATTACACGCTTGGACAAAGGGAAAAAGATGAAGAAAGACAACGAAAATGGAAGGAGAATTCAAAGGAAATTTGGCAACAAGGATTTATTATTTAGAAAAAAGAGGAAAACCAAAAATTGAGAGTGGGGAGAAGAGAGAAAATGTCAGAAAGGTGGAAAATAGTCCGAAATTTGAAAAAAAAAACAAAAAGATAATGCCTAAAAATCTGGTAACTCATCTCCTTAATTCTCACCCTAACCTCCCACAACAACTCTATTACTCGAAATTTCAATTTGACTAGGACTCTACCACGCCACACTGCCAAGCAACAAAAATAATTCCCTTACTCGCGTAGGGACTTGAACTCCAAACCTCCCACCTGCCATCACACACCTTAGCCAACAGACTAGCATACCCATTCTGATATATTTTTACCAACTTTTAACTATAAGCCTACTGACTAGAAATAGGACTTTATTCATAAAAACACGAAAATTTTCCCAAGTCAAGGCTTGAACTTAAGACCTCATACACACGCCCAGAACACTTAACCACTGAAGCAAATAGATATTTGTGTCATATTTTTACAAAAACAAAAATATACATTTTTGGGGCGTTTCAACTCTACCCCCTAAAAGAAAATTTCGTCCTCAAACTTTTACCTTATCAGAACAGATGAGGATATTGCTGGCGCATTGCATCCTCAGGCTCTCACGTGGCCTTCTCAGTGCTATGATTACGCCACAGAACCTTCACTAAGGGAATAAACTTTATCCGAAGGACCTTTACATCACGCTCCAGAATTAAACCCGTTCCTTATTGAAGGTCAAGTCTGGCCTAACCTTAATCTCCTCAACAGAAATAACATGCGTGGAATCAGAGCGATAGCGCTTTAACATCAAGAGGTGAAATACATCATGAATGCGATCCAACTCCAGAGGTAACTCTAACTGATAAGCGACAGGTCCCACACGTTTCAGAATGCGATTAGGTCCAATAAACTGAGGGCTTAGCTTGCCCTTGCGACCGAACCTCAAAACCTTTTTCCATGGCGAGACCTTAAGAAATCTAAGTCCCCTACCGTAAACTCAAAATCCTTCCTCTTCAGATCCGTATAGTACTTCTGCCTGTTAGAAGCCACTTTTAGACGATCCCGAATCAGTCTAACCTTATCTTCTATCTCAGACACCAATTTCAGACCCAGCACACGTCGCTCACCCAACTCAGTCCAGCATAAAGGAGTGCGACACTTACGACCATACAGGGCCTCATAAGGTGCCATCTGGATGCTAGACTGATAGTTGTTATTGTAGGCAAACTCCGCTAACGGCAAGTACTCCTCCTAACTACCTCAAAAATCAATAACACAGGTCCTCAACATGTCCTCCAGTATCTGAATCACCCTCTCCGATTGGCCATCTTTCTGAGGATGGAAAGTAGTATGGAAGTCTAATCTTAAACCTAGAGCCTCATGAAGCTTCTTCTAGAACCGAGACGTGAAACGAGGATCCCTATCAGAAATGATCAAGACATGTACCCCATGCAGTCTCACTATTTTTGATATGTAGAACTTAGCTAACTTCTGAAGAGTAAAGTCTGTCCTTACCAGAATGAAGTGAGCAGACTTGGTCAATCGATCCACGATGACCCAGATAGAATCCTTCTTAGTGAGTGTTAGAGGCAACCCACTAACGAAGTCCATCGTTACTCGTTCATATTTCCATAACGGTATCTTAACAGGATACAACAAACCCGAAGGTAACTGATGCTCAGCTTTAACCTGCTGACAAGTCAAATAGCAAGCAACGAAGTCAGTAACCTTACGCTTCAACCCTGACCACCAGTAAAATTCCTGAAGATCTCGATACATCTTATTCCCGCTGGGATACATAGCATAAGGATTACCATGTGCCTTTCTTAGAATCGACTGCCTTAAATCCTCATCATTCGGTACACAAATCCGATCACGGAAACAAAGTACCTCATTACTGTTTATCCTAAAATCAATAGTGCCACCATTCTCAACCTGATGAAAACATAACCTGAGAGACTTATTCCCCAATCGTTTACCTCAAAGCTGCTCAATCCATATCAGTTTGACCTGAAGTTCTGCCAACAAACTTCCATCGTTGAATAGGCTAAGTCGAACAAACATCGCTCTCAGATCGGTCATAGCCCTACAGCTCAATGCATCCGCCATCACATTGGGCTTGCCGAGATGGTACTCAATGATACAATCATAATCCTTAAGCAGCTAAACCCATCTACGCTACCTAAGATTTAACTCTTTTTGAGTGAGGAGATATTTGAGGCTTTTGTGATCGGTGTAGGTAATACACTTCTCACCATACAAGTAGTGCCATTATATTTTCAAAGCGAATACAACAGCCAATTCCAAATCATGTGTCGGATAGTTCGTTTTATGAGTTTTGAGCTGACAAGATGTATATGCTACCATCTTACCATCCTGCATCAATACACAACCCAAACCAACATGTGAAGCATCACTATAAACCATAAAGTCCTTACCGGGCTCAGTCTGTATCAGAATAAGAGCCTGAGTCAGAACAGTCTCGAGCTTCTCGAAGCTTTCTTATTGCGTATCAGTCCAGACAAATAGAACTCCCTTATGCAGAAGCTTAGTCAACGGTGCTGCGATCAAGGAGAACCCTTCTATAAAACGTCGATAATAACCCGCTAACCCTAGAAAGCTGTGGATTTTAATACATTCCTCGGCTGTTTCCACTCCAACACAGCCTCAATTTTACGAGAATCAACTCGGATACCTTCAACAGAAACTACGTGTCCCAAAAAGGTCTCTTCACGTGGCCAGAATTCATACTTACTGAACTTCGCATACAGCTGTTTCTCATAAAGAGTCTGTAGTACCATTCTAAAATGCTCACCATGCTCATCTTCAGTCTTAGAATAAACCAGGATATCATCAATGAGCACCACCACAAACTGATCCAGACAGGGCTAGAACACTCGGTTCATAAAGTCCATAAATGTCGCTAGTGCATTAGTCAATCCAAAAGGCATAACTAGGATCTCATAATGTCCATACCGAGTCCTAAATGTCATCTTATGCATATCAACCTCCTTAGCCCTCAACTGATGATAACCCAAACGTAGATTGATCTTGGAAAACACAGAAACCCCTCTGAGCTGGTCAAACAGATCATCAATTCTCAGAAGTGAGTACTTATTCTTGATCGTCAACTTGTTCAACTACCGATAATCGATACATATCCGCATGGATCCATCTTTTTTCTTTACAAACAGTACCGGTGCTCCCCATAGAGACACACTTAGACTGATGAACCAACAATCTAACAGCTCTTGAATCTGAGCCTTAAGCTCTATAAGCTCTTTCGGTGCTATTCGGTAGGGGGCGATAGACACCGAAGTTGTACCTGAAAAAAGCTAAATCCCAAATTCTACTTTTTGGCTCGAAAACAAACCGAGTAGTTCCTCAAGAAAGACATCTGAAAAATCTTTCATAGTTTTGACGTCCTTAACCGAAGAGTCTCCAGAATCCGAAACACTTATGTAGGCCAAGAATGCCTCATATCCCTTCCAAACCAACTTTTCTGCCAGTAACACCGAAATTACATTAGTCATATAATCCTGACGTTCCCCAATCACAACCACCTCGTTGTCCCCCTCAGTTCTCAAAATGAACCTTTTAGTCACATAATCCAGACTCACCCGGTGTTTGAGCAACCAGTCCCATTCTCAGAATCAAGTCGAACTCCCCAAACGAGAGCTCTATCAGATCAGCCAGAAATAGTATCCTTTGAACCTCTAACGAGACGTCTCTATACAATCAATTAACCCTAACAGATTGCCCTAAAGGACTCAATAGAGTTACCTTACTATCAGTACTCTCAACTAGAGTCCTCAAAGTTTCAGACATAGTACTAGATACATATGAGTGTGTAGAGCCTATGTCTATCAGTGCAAGATAAGGTACATTATAAATTAAAAACATACCCGTAATGACGTCTGGAGTATCTCGGTCCTCTTGGTGACGAGCAATATAAACAAGAGTAGGCTGCCTCACCTCCATATGTCCAGCACCTCTATCCAGTGCTCTCTGTCTACGGCCCATGTCGTTACCACCCTTAACCTGACCACGGCCCCTAGGCGGCTACTGAACTACCATCGGTGGCTGTGTAGTACTAAAACCTGCAGCTTGCACCTGATCGGCCCTTAGCGGACACTCTCAAACACGGTGCTTAATAGACCCACATCTTAAACAAGCCCTAATCGTTCTCCAACATTCGCCTGGATGGCGTCTTCCACAATGCCCACAAAGCGTGATCCCAGTAGGTGCAACAGGGCCCCCAACTCTAATTGGCCCATTAGATCTGACCTTTTTCTTTGGCCTCATCATAAAACTCGAGGGCTTCGAATCCCTCTTATTCTTGTTTCTCTCCTTATCCTGATTTTGGTACTCAACGTGCTTCACCTTCCCGGTTATCTTCGTCTTCTCTACCAGTGTTAAAAAGTCATGCTTCCTTTACAGAGCTATCAGAACTCTCAAACTATCCCTAAGCCCATCCTTGAAGCGGACATAATGCTTATATTCAGTCGCCACCATGCCTCGTACATAGCGGCTTAATCTTAGAAACTCGGCCTCATACTCGGCTACTGAACTATCCCCTTGCGTGAGATTTAGAAACTCATGTCTCTTAGCATCAATGTAGCTTGCTCCTATATATTTACCTTGGAAAATAGACTTATAGAAATCCCATGTCAGTCGTTCGGGTTGAGTACCCTCCTTAACGGTCAACCACCATTGGTATGCTTCATCGCAAAAAAAGGAAACAGCCCTTTTCAATTTCTATTCAGGGGTAAAGTCCAGATCGTCCATGATTCTTTCCGTGGCCTCCATCTAGTACTCGGTCACATTAAGGGTGACTCTAGTGACACCCCTGAATAGCTTAGCCCCATTAGACCGGGGTCGTTCTGTAACCGACCCTTGACCCTCAGATCCAGTGTTAGGCCCAGTGACCCTCTCTAATATCCTCAGCATAGCCTAGGACAAGGCGTCGTCCCCAGCCATGCGATCATGAGACCCAGTCTCTGTAGCAGGTGAAACCGGCGTCTCGCTCGTATCCAGATTCGACATGCTGTCTAACGACGAGAACTCAACTTGAGCCCCTCTACGGACTCTACATCAGCCTCTAGTACCCTAGCCTATCTCTGATACCACTAAATGTAGCACACTAAACCCGGCCTAGACGTTTGGTTTGAATCTAAAATTTTATATTGTTTTTATGGATATTTTTTTGCAACTCAACAAAACACAATTTTACTAAAAACTAAGATTTTCAATTTCGTAAAATAATTGGTTTCAAAAGCTTCTGCTTAAAAGACATGTTTTAAGGCAAATCAACTAGTTCACGTTTTTTCGAATGAAATAAAAGCTAATTAACTGGAACGGTTTTTACTTGTCAATCTCGATTTCAAACTCTATTCCATGTGACATCGCCAGATTCAGCCATAATGTCTAGGCGAGTTTGGGGTGCTACAATAACAAACTTTAATCATGATTATTTTATAAAAACACAAATAGGTATTTTGGATCATTTTATAATTCTCCTTCAACTACTATTCACTAAGTCAAATTTACTACATATGTTCAAATCATTTCAATTCATATAAATGAACAATTTCTCGAGAATTTTAATATGCTTCTAACATCCTAAATCCTTCAAGGATTTTAATATAAACTTTACTATATAATGATTCATAAAAGGTTGTAACAATAACCATTAGACAAAAGTTAAATCTTTTATGAATTGTCAATTTAATAATATATCTAAAGGTTATTGCATCTACCACAAAAGAATATTATATCTTTTCATAAATAATGTCAGAACTTAACGAAAAACTTCATATTTTTATTCGGCTTTTGCAAAACTACTTCAATTTCACCCTTACTGGTTTTATACTTTAGATATTTGGACTATTGGTCTAAAAACTTCACGAATTTAATTGTACTTGAGTTGGATCTTTCTATTTTGATTAATTTATTCCATATATATATATATATATCTTAATAGATTTATTCAGGATCCTCCTTTTATTTCATTATTTCAATAATAATATTGCATGCAAAATCATTGTCGACTACTTTTTTTTTAAAATATTAGATGGTATATAACACTTGGTTATTTTTTTTAAGTTTGTAAATACATCTAACAGTTAACTTGTAATGATTTATCCTTATTGAACTTCCGGATCAAATTATTCTCCCCCTAACTCATTACAAGTTATTATTTCTCTCCCCCTAAATGTCGGGAAAACTATCAAATCAAAATTGTAATCACAAATCGTTTCATAATTGAATCTCGAATACATTCAAAATATCTAATAATATAAAGAAACTTGTAATTAATATATATTCCCAACTTTTTTTTGAGGATTCACTCATCTTTGTGCGTTGTGGTGGAGCAATTGGAACATATATGCACATACAAAAATTCAAAGATGAGAAATATTTAGCTCTTGATCAAAAACCAATTGTAATGGGGAGTATTTATAACTTATTAGCTTGATGCGTACAATACGTAAATCAACATAATCTCATGTTGAAATAGAAAGTTTAATTCTTATAAGTAATGATTTAGACATTAATCAGATGTGTTTAATCAATAATTTCTATAAACCATTATGCACAAACTTTTACAAAAGTTTTTCAAACTCAATCAATAAAAGATTGAGATATAAACTCATCAGTATTAGCAAGATGAATTATCTTAATTGCATGATCTAAAATTAATTATTTAAACAAATAATCTTGCAAACTACAGGTTGCAAATTGATAACACAGTAATATTTTACCACGTAATTTTAATTGAGAACTTATTCTGAATACTGTAGAACTATACTCACAATTTTTAAAAAACTTGCAACTTTAGGTGCATCTAAACATAATAAGTTTTAGATAGAATTATCATATTCTATTACTCATAAGTATATCTTTCACATTTAAATATTTTGCTTTCAATCCTTTAATAGGGATGATGATAAAAGAAGATCATAAAGATTATAGAATAAATATAAATTAATAACTCAATCCCTCTATTTTATTCATATGAAATATAATATTTTCCTCATTCACAATCTTAATATGAGATCCATCACAAATATCTTTTAAAAATAATGCATTAATCATCACAAATTTTGTATTTTTTAGATATTATATATTAGCTCTTCTAGAGCTTTCAACTAATTTTATAATATCAAATATTGGAATAATATTTATTTGTTTTAGTACCAAATAAAATAAATATTTTCTATTTGTAATGATAACATTCAATACTACATTTTCATATCCTTCCCTAAAGAATATTAGCAGAGATAAAATATTTGAGCATACGCCACATATGTGACCAATAATCTTTCATATCACATTGATAACGTAAATTATCTTTACCCTTTGAAAAGTTATCTTGAGAACTCTCATTGTTCTCTTATTTATTACTATGTTCCCACTTTTAGTGGTCCATGAGTATATCTTTTATTTTCTTTATGTTTACATTCACTTTGGAGAATGCAACAAATCTGGTAGGACGGACTTATAAACATTCCAACAGATTTTTTATTTCATAATCACCATCGCAAATATGCGTGAGATTTCAAATCAAAATCTATCTATTCATGTTGTCATAATTAGTCTCCAATTATAATAAACATGATATAATAAATAAAACATAGTAAAATATACCTGAAGATTTTTAACATCATTGTCATCACCTTGACTATTATCACGAGCATTATTACAACTAGTAAAACAACTTTGTTTTCATAATAACATTTATAATCTAATAGTAAAAATCATTTAATAAATAATCAAAATTTTCATATACGATGTTTGAAAATTATCCGATACACATTGTACCAAATTTTAACACCACATATATATTATAAAATCTTATGTTTCTCTAATAAAATATTTATAAATTCAATTTAAAAGATTTAATACAATCATTCAACATTAGCAAGTTAATAAGACTCAATAGATCCTATCAAATTTCCCTTTAATCAACAAATGGTAGGTTAATAACACTTTCCACCATAATTAAAATTTCAAGAATATTTAATAACAAGAATTTAATAATCAAAACATCTAAATATTATGCATAATATAACTTAATTAAAAAAAACTTCAAAAAGAATGATTTACCAAAAAAAATAGAGAAAGCATACCATATTAATAGAAAACATATCTAAGCAACAATTATGTCTTTTACATAAAAAAATTAACCTAGAAAGGCAAAAATTAAATACCATCATAATGTGAAATTTATGTCAAATAAAAATTAATAGTAGTCATACCTTAATTGAAAAAGAAAATATGGTCAAAATATAAAAGTTTCTTACCAAATCTATACTTTACCCCTGCTTGTACAATAAATCAAAGATTGGGAATAAGAACCATAATCCATTCTGAGATTGAATCTTTCAACATCCAGAAGATGAAGTTGTAAGGGTGAAAGTTTAAGGTGAAAAAGAATTTGATCTGTGGGACGACTTCAAAAGATTTTGGAAAAAAAATAGAGAATCATCGTGCTGATAACGTGTTGTAAAATAAAGAGAGATGCAGAGAAGAAAGAAGAAAGGAAATATGAAAGCAATAGAGAAGATAATTTATTGATCAAAAGAGGTGATTACAATACTTCATCAGAATCTCTATTTATAGGTATAATAAGTATAAAAGAAGTAGAGATCTAATTTTAATAACTATTAGAATTTAAAATATATTAAAACTTTGTCTTGATCATAATAGACATCTAATTTATCTTGATCATGATAGAGATCTAATTCTAATTTAATCACTTGAGTTGGAAATCAATCGTGCACATAAGTTAAATTCAAAATTACTAAAGAATTGATCAACGAGATTCATAAAAATGGGTTAAAGATTAATAAAATCATTTTTTATTTTTTATTAATTTTGAATTTTGAACAAAACATTGGACTTCTTAATCATGTTTCTGATTCATTTCATTATTAGATTTTTCTTTTTGAAATTTTAATAATTATTTTATATTTTCTAAAACATTGGAATTATAAATAAAAAAAATTAATGGACCACAAACTCAAACCAATGATGAATCGAATTGGATGATTTATTGAATCGAGAATTTAGTATATTTTAAAGAGTTGATAGAAAAGAAATAAACCAGTTTTTTTATTAAATTTATTTTTAAAAAGTGATAAGAATATTTTGGATACCAATAAGTGAATCTTTAAGTTGTTATTCATAGAATAAAATGAAATGCATATTTTTTTATTTAACTAAGGACTATATTTAAAATTACATATTTAGAAGGTAATATTTTAATTTAATAAGTCAACCCCAAATTTCATAATGATTTAGCCTCCAATTTCAACTTTATTCATCCAATCAAACAACTTATTTACACCTTTTCTTTTGCTTATTGAAAATAAATTTCTTATATTTTTATATTTTAATAAATAATTAATTAAATTTAATAATATAAAACTCTTTATGAACATGCAAATGTTAAAAATATATTCTTTTTTCTTATAAACTAAACGCGACGAGGTAAATTTAAGTGAAACATTTTTTAAACTACTTTTCAATTACGTGTCTAATTTTTTTAAGCAGCTCTTTAAATATTATATTTTTAATCCTTGTAATTAATGTGTAAATAATACTTTTTATTTAAATTTTCAAAACTAATCAAGATATATTAATTTATACAAAAATTCAAATATTGTAATAAAAATTTTCAAATTATAATTAAAACATTTTTAACATATGATTTATATATATTATATAAAAGAAGGAATAAAATTACATTGAGTTTTAGGTTAATTCTTTAAATTCGAAAATATTTTTTTAGTTGTATTTAAAGTTTATCGCGTTTTTAGAATTAAGTTTTAAATATAATTTTCTTACATGATGTATTAATATAAATTAATTACAATTTCCAAATTATTAAACATTTTAAATAACTCCGCTATACACTTTTTTTTATTTGCATTATTAATCCCTAATAATCTATTTTGAATTATAATTTATTACTAACACAATTTATAACTAAGTCGATTAATTACTATAGAGGATTTTTTTTTTTTGCTGAAAATAAAGGAAAACAATACAATTAGATTTGTTCATGGGTCGGGTCACCCAGCTTGAAGACCCATTCGAAAAATGGGAGGGTTTAGGCAAAAATATAGGCTTGAAAAATGAGTTTGGATAAAAAAAAAGCCCGTTTAAAAAATAATCGAGTCTCGAGTATGACATTTTTGCCCTAGGCCTGGCCTGGCCCGATTTCACAAAATGACAAAAAAATATGTTATTTTTTGTTGTTTTAATATTATTTTCTTATTGTTTTCTCCTTATTTTGCTACCATTTCGCTATTATATTGCCACTATTTTATTGTTATTGTTTGGATATTATATAACACCTATTTTATTGTTAATTTTGTTATTATTCTAGAGGTATTGGTTTGTTAAGTTGCATCTATCTTAGTGTTATTTAAATATACATATTTTTTAAAATTTAATTTCAATTTGTTGGTAAATATTTATTTTAATGTTTTCAGTATTTTTGATGTATTATATATATTTAAATAATATATAAAAATAATATAATTTTTTTAAAATATATATAATAAAATGTAGAACGTCCTCTGTAACATGGCCACAGATAAGACATCTTGCATCACTACCCACACCACGCCTTAGTTGCTCTACTTAAGTAAGCAACTACTGTTTGAGAGCCAGCCAGAGAAAAACCCAAACCATTTGAAGACCCTTAACCTTCTATGGAGGCTTCCAAGCTTCCTCCATAGGATTCCACGAACTCTCCTTAATCTTACGACAAGCACTTTTAATAGAGAACCAACTTGATGAGGTCCCCAACCAAGCTATTCTGCCAGGCCCTACTAAAGGATGTGGAGGTGGAATGCTAGTAATGCATCTAATTAAATCTTCTGATAACCAAACCCGAAAAAGTTCCAAATTTCATATTCTTTCATCTGTAGTTATCTCTTTTAGACAACACTCAGTGACAATGTTTGCACTTGCTAGGATAAGATTAACCAGAAGGCCAATATTCGGAATCCAACTATCCCTCCAACACCTAATGATGTTACCATTCCCAACTGACTAGAATATGTTTTCTCTAAGCAAATGTCATACCTTAGATAGAGCTCTCTAGAGGAAAGAACAATTAACGTGAGAGATACTAAAGGGTAAACCATCCTTGATCCCATACTTTGCACGTAGAACACGAACCCACAAAGACTTTGAATTCGTCAGAATGTTGAAACTTAATTTTAATAAAAATGAGGTGTTCTGATCTTTCAATTGTCAAATCCCAAGCCTTCCATAAGTCTTTGGCTGACAAACCGAGTTCCAACTAACAAGGGCCATTTTTTTTACTCCTTTCAGTCAAGCCCCATATAAACTGTATAACAATACTCTCAATTTCATTACGTATTCCTTACGGTATCCTCAAGGACTGCATGAAATAATTAGGGATTGTAAGAAGGACTAATTGAGCTAAGGCAACTCTGCCAACTAGAGATAATTTCCTAGCATCTCACATTTGTAACCATGATTTGACTTTTTCCACCATGAACTTCAAAGAGCTAATGGTTACCCTTTCGTGAAAAAGGGGTAATCCTAAGTACGAACCTAAATTATGGACCTTACAAAACTCATGCATGTCACACAGATGCCTTGCAAAAAAGTCATCCACCTCTTTAAAAAAGAAAATGTTCGTCTTATGAGTGTTCACCCGATGCATAGAAAAACCATAGAATGTACCCAAGTGTTGGGAAGTGTGTTCATATTATAGTAAACATGTAACTATTTTCTATTTATTTGAACGATGAATAAATAAATAAATAAATAAATATAATTTTTCATTTCACTATTATGTCTTTTGTATTTATGTCTTTTATATTTTGCATGCACAGCAAAATAGTGACAAGCAAATATTAGCTCATTGATTGTCTAAAGTTCAAACTGAAGATAAGTGGCTTTGTAAAGAACGTTTACAATGCGAGAAAGACAAGATACTTCAGTAGATAATCCAAATGAGTCTGTAATTCCGTAAAAAAACTCAAAATGAGCATTTGATTCAAATACTGAGAAGGATTATTATGTCTTCTACAATTCTAATTGGCGAGATGACTAGTCTTGGCTATCAGAGCAGTTAAACCCACGAGTAAAGACATAGATGTATTTACTGGTAGAATAATACATTGGACTGGACCCAAGATGAATTAATTCTAAATCCGTTTGTGAATTAATTCACTTGTGACGTTCATGGTGTGATTTACCTAAATCTTGAGTTAGTCACTAAGCATGCATACGCAACTCATGTGCTTTGATATAAATGAAGGCTTATGCTCTGAAGATGATCGAGCTCATAACCAGTATGTTGGGTACATGACTTGTGTTGGCATGACTTTACTAGCAACAATGGAATGCATAGCTCAATTAAAGGGTTAATGATATCCTTTCATTAGCATTATGTGGATTGATAAATATAGAACATGGCTACGAGTTACTTATTCTCGAACAAGCAATTTATCACAATCATTTGTTAACAGTTATCATATTAATCATTAAGAAGACACAACAGTGACAATGAGATAAAATATGATTGTATTGAGTGAACGGATTTAACTCAAAGGAATCAAGGATATCATATGAGGGTAACACACACATGACGAGGTCATTGGACAAAGCAGTTGGATGAATTGCTTTCGTAAAGAGTATACAATAAGGAGTTTTCAATCATGGTACTTCTTGTGGACTGACTCCATGATTAAGTAATTGTGAATTATCGAAACGATGCTTCTGGACATAATTGCAATCACTAGAGCCTAATTGTATATGTCAGATTGGTCCCTCCACTAGCTTAACAAAAGCTCAATCGGATTGCATTTAAATCAGAAGAAAATTCTACGACTTTGGGAATAATTTAATTGAGTCGATTTATTCGATGTGGAATTAAGTTAGGTGGTTGGAAGAATTATTCAACTAGAGAATTTGATTAAAGAATTTTCTTGAAAAATTAATTTGAAAAATCTAAGAAATTTTTGAAAAAAATAATTTTTGATCAAGTAAAATTAACTTAATCAAATCAATTAAAATTGATATGATATTTTTGAAAGTTAATTTTCAAGTCAAACAACTAGCCCAATGGGTAATTGAACTTGAAAATTGGACCTGAGATCATAAATCGAGCCCAATAGCACAGAATCGAGACCAAGACCCACAAACTAGACAAATCGAGCCCGATATTTGAAATTGGGCTGACGGTCCAACCGATAGCTAAACCAGACTAATTGGGTCATCATGGACCCGAACCAAACTGGCTCGGGGTGTCGTAAGGGTGTCGCACCTATGTCACTGGACACGGCAGTGCCGGTGGCTACAACGACAACGTCCCTGTGGCTAGCAGCAGTTAGTCATTGGTGGTTAAGTAGTGGATGAGTTACACTCCTACTAAGACTCTACCAAGGAATTTGATTTCAGATTAATTATTTAAAAAGTAATATTATTTTAATTGTTTAATATTAAATTAAATTTAATACTTATCTTAATAATATTTTATTAATTTAATATTAAATTGATTATCTTAATATTAAATTAAATTTAATTTTTTTATTATTTTACTAAGATTTAATATTAAATTTAATCTAATATTTATCAAGATAAATATTATATTAAAGTGATTAAGTTTAATTATAGCTGAACTCTCTAAACTCTTCTTATATAAAGAGAGCCTTAGTCATTATTTACACATACTTGAATTCAAGAGAAAATTGTAGAGAGAAAATTCTCTGAAGATATTATTCTAGAAAATTTCTAGAGATATTTTTCTAATTTACAGCTTGACTCAAAAGTTTAGAAAATTTACAAAATTACCCCACTGGTAAATTTGTGAAAATTTTTTTGATTCGAAGCGAGCCTACACTCAACAGACGTGAGCTTGAGGATAGCAAAGAAGACTACACAATCGAAAGTGCTCATCTTAGACAAATCGAAAATGTACAGTTTTGATTAAGTGTTTATCATTTTAGATATTACAACCAAAATCTTATTTTGGAAAAATTTTTAAAACTCTGGTTTTTCTTTAAATTTATTTTTCGCTACATTTTCCAAATCTGTTTTTCCAAAAAGAAGTCTTTAATTAAACTAGCTTGGTTCACATCAGCTTTGTAACACCCCTAACCTGTCTCTATCTCCTAATTAAGGTTAGGGAGCATTACCATGCAAATCCAAACAACAATCATTTAGTATTAATTAAATACACCTCATTACAAACCAATCAAACATATACATTTGGGCATTATATCGAGCCTTTGAGGCCCTAAAATCAGTTTAGAAACTATCTGGGACTAAATTGAAACAAATAAGAAAATTTAGAAAAAAAATTTAAAAAATTAAAAATAAGGGTCACACAGCCGTATGGTCAGGCCGTTTAACCATCGAACAAAGGGACACAAGGTCGTGTCCCAGCTCGTATCTTAAACCGTGTAACTTACTAAGTTAGGTCATACAGCCGTGTGTCAAGCCATGTGCCAGACCGTGTAACTCTTTGAGTTGTGACACACGACCGTGTCGAAGGCCATGTGAAACTTACACAAAAAATAACAAGTGACACGCAGTTGTGTAGAGTGTGACAGCCCGTTTGTGTCACATGGCTGTGTGGCAACCTCTGTGTGTGACACGACCGTGTGACAGTAGTGTCCCAGGTCATGTGCTCCATAATTTAACCCTAAAAACAAGTCATTTCAAGACCAAAACATACACAATCAACCATTCCAGTTGTGCATACATTCAAAAGACCTAAACATCTTTCAATCACATAAAAACATACCATTTCAATCAACCTATTTCACCTAAACAATATGTCATTCAAAGGCACCACATTTATACCAAAACATCATTAACCGTAACAAAGCAATATAGCCATATTTCAAGCACAAAGTTCCTTTAACTATCAAATGACATCAATTATAACCATTCACATATTATCATAAACATATCGAAATGACCATATATTACAAGTACTTTAAAGTGGCCAAAAGACTTAAACTTATCAAGACATTAAAAGTTCATCAAACAAGATATATACTCCAAAAGCATATACATACCAATTTGATCATTAACATATTCAGGAACTATCATTATAAAAAGGTCCTATGCATGTCATTTCTAACATTGGCCAAAATAACTCAAAAACTACTAAAATGACTGTTGGATAGTATGATAGATCTTCAACAACCTTCCAATCAATCGAGTTTTCGATAATCTATGAAACAAAGGAAAGTAACTATGTAAACAACTAGTGCTTAGTAAGCTTATATAAACTCAAACATAACTTACGATTCTTAAGATCAATTTATAAACTATGCATAACATCATTACCATTCTCATAAGCTAAATAAACTCCTATAAACACCACCAAACTCACAAGTTAGTTAGTTCATACATGATACATATGAGTTCAACCATATCATAAGTAGATTTTCATGTACATATCATTTATCCCATTAACCTTTTCATAAGATCATGAAACATTATCCAATTGTATACATACCTTGTCATTAACCCTAGCTTACCCGTTGAACCATCTAGAATTACATTAGATACTTGGGAATGCTCACACATAGTGTGCCTTTCTATATAATCGTAACATTTCCTTTTCAATAGTGCTCACACGAGTTGTGAAATGGGTTTGCTCACACAACCTGTGGGTTGGAATATTAGCTACACGATGTTGCTCACACGAGCTGTAGATAATCTGCAACAAATGCAGGACCTCGGTCATCTGTAGGACATTCAAAACTAACACCTGAAACATGAAATCTCTAATGACATGTCATTCGTATTCTAAAAATTCTTAAAGTTCAAACGGGATTACTTATCCGTAAAATACTTAAAGCATCGATACACATGCATTTTCAATTCAATTTATAACTAACACAATATAATCGATAATCAATCAACTATCATTAATAAGATTAATTTATACGAACTTACCTCGATAACTATAGTCGTAGTAATAGAGTTTGAGACTAATCTAAATCTTTATAGCCTTTCCTCGATTTAAACCCAGTTGTTGTTTATCTTGATCTAAATAGGTAATTTCATTCAATTAGGTACTTCAAATATTCAATTCAATCAATAATTCACATTATCATAAAATTAAAAAATACCCCTTCTATTTTAACTTTTTAACAATTTAGTCCTTAAACTCATAACTTGAAATTTAACTATTTTAACCTTCCGTACATGCTAACCAAACTTCTTAGGGACTCATATCAACCCACTTAAATCATCATTTCATAATGTTACCATGAAATTTTACTTTTTTCACTAATTACTCTTTACATACAATTTCACCAAAAATCACTTAACAAAACATGTTTGTTTAACAACCAAGGGTAGCAATCTATCAATTAATATCAAAACACATTTAAAATCAACTATGGCAAGTCCCTCAACCTTTAACGGTTTTGTAAATTAACCCTCGGGCTACCTAACTAAGCTAAAATGCGATAAAAAAATAAGAATCACTAAAATCGGTGCTCAAATACATACCATACATGAAGAAGCTCAAAATCAAAGCTTCCTCCCCATTCAACGGCTATTTTTAGTTTTAGATGAAGAAGAAAACAAAGATGATATCTTTCTTTCATCTTTATTTACTTAATTATTCTTTTGTTTGCTAAATTACTACTTTGGCTTTAAAATTTCATTTAAACTACCATAATACATTTCCATAAACATCCACTATTGTTAAATGTGGTATATTTACCACTCAAGTCTATTGATTTACCTTTGTAAAGCTATTTGGTCCATTTAACTAAAAGAATTCAACTTTTGCACTTTTTTCAATTTAGTTCTTTTTACCTAATTAACTATTTAAACTTCAAAATTTCTTAAAGAAACTTTAATAAGATACTAATATAATCCTATAGCATTTAAATAAATACTAAAATAATAACTCACTTGTCGAAATTGTAGTCTCAAAACCACTGTTTCCAATATCACTAAAATTACGTTGTTACAAGTTTTCCTAAAGATAACAAGGTCATCAGCAAAAACAAGTGAGAGACTGATTGTCTTGACATGGATAAGCAAATGGTAGACTAGAGACCAGCTCTTTATAGATGAATTAATACTCTGACCCAACCATTCCATGGAAAGAACAAATAGATAAGGAGATAGAAGACACCATTATCGAATGCCTCTGACTAGATTAGACTTCAGTGTAGGCGCCCCATTCCAGAGGATCTGCATAGTTGAGCTTTTGATGACTGTCATAATGAAATTGCTAAGGAAATCCGGATTATTTGTCGCTTGGAGGGAGGCATCTATGAATTTTCAATTGACCCGGTCATATACTTTCTTTAAATCAATATTAATAGTCATCCATTTTATATGTTTACTTCACATTGAGTGGATGACTTCTTTGGCCACTAGATGTTGTCTGTGATGTTTTTTCCAGCAATAAAGCCAGCATACTTATTCTTAATAATCTTCATGATCAATTTGTAGAGAATTTAACATAATCTTCAAGATTGCGAACCTTAGGGATAAACACAAGCAAAGTATTATTAAGCTCCCTATCAATAATCTGCCCATCAAAAATTTTCCTAACCCAATTACAAATGGCACTACCAATCAACTCCCCTTGACTCTAAAACATTAGTGCATGACACCCATCACTGTCGAGCGCTTTCAATAGAGCCATGTCAAATATGGAAGCTTTTATCTCTTCATTTGAAACTTCTTTTCTTAAGAAAACCTCATCATTATAATCAAGTTTAGGAAAAGAACTAGCAGTTACTGAAGTAGTGGAATTCGTAAGCTCACCATACAGTTTCTGAAAAAACTTAACTGCCTCAGACTAGAGACCCTTATCCTCGAAAATCCATTCACCCTTTTCATTATTCAAAACTAAAATTTCATTGTGATTCCTTCTCTGAATAGTGCGGGAGTGGAAAAACCTAGTGTTTTGATCTTTAAATTGCAGCCAATTACACCTAGCCTTTTGCTTCCAAAGTAGCTCTTCATGATGGAGAAGACACTGTCTAAAATTTAGTACCTCCATCTTTAAAAGTAGTCAAAGATTAAATTTTAAGTAAATTGTTGTCAAATACAATAATAAATACATTAATAAAATAAATCTGCTTTTTAATGTCGAATTAAAAGTTAATAGAAAAATTAAAATTCTATTATAACTAGCCAAGAGTGCTTTGCTTAGAGTCCTAGAGAAAGCAATAACTGTTGCGGCTTGGGTTGTTGGAAAGCATGGGTGAAGGTTGAGAAGAGAGGGATGAGATTTCCCTCTTAGCAGAAGAACTCATACAATTATCTGTCAAAGGGTCGATGGTGGTTCCAAGTGAGAAACAACTTTGATTTGTACAATTTGGACAGAGAAGCTTTACAACCCAAATAGTTTTAAGGCATAGATGAAAAGCATATGAAAGACAAAGAAGAAGTTTGAGATTCAGATGGCAGGGCAGAATTTATTTTTTATCGTGTTTGATTTAGAAGATCTGGAGACGATTATGGAGGAGAGGCCACGGCTGTTCCGAAAAAGCTTAATTTTATTTAACAAAATATCCCAGCTGACGAAAAGAGCCCAAATTTGGCTTAACTCTTCACCGTACTGGATAAAGATAGGTCATGTTCACCAGAATTTGATAAAAAAGATCTATTACATGCCATTGGTGTTACTTTTGGGATGGTGCTCAGATATGAAATTAATGGAGATTTATGTCGTCTTAGAATAAATCTTGATGTGCAGAAACCCTCAGATTAGGTATTTTTGTCTCAATTGATAATATGAATAAATCGTGGATTTCTTTCAAGTATAAAAAGTTATTGATGTTTTGCTTTAGATGTGAAAGAATGGCGCACGGTCTTACAAACTGCGTTGAGCTAAATCCTGCAGAAAAAATAAAATCAGAGACGATCCACCATACACGTCGGCTTTAAAAGTAAAATCAAATTTAATTAGGAATGAGAGTATGAAATTTAATGCTTTCTCAAAAAAGGGAGGGCTCAGTGCTCTTATACAGGAGGTTCAGAGGTACTAGCACTTAAAGGAAAATAACTGAAGAGGGAAACAGTACGAACGGGATACTGCTAAAGAAACTAGAGTTGAATGACGTTGAGAAAAAGATGAAGAAAAATGAGAAAGTATCTACACTTGTGGAAGATGTACAGATGAATGACAGCAAAAACAGACATGTTAATAATCCAAATTTAGTTAAAAAGGCAAGTTGAAAAAGAATAGCTCCAGTACAAACGATGATGAAAAGAAAGGATGATTGCTCTACAAGAAAGAGGAAAACCCTGGAAGATGAAATTAGGAATTGCTGTAAAGAATACGAAGATGGAACAAAAAGGCTGAAAAAAGAAGGAAGCAATGTTTGTGGTGAATCTTTACCAAAAGTAGTGATTGAAACTATAACATCCTGAAATAGAGCCAAGTTGGAATAGTGGTTTCGGGACCACAAGTCTGACGTTAAAATAATTCTTTCATGATCATGATGAAGTTTAGAATATGAAAATAAGTATGTGTTAAAGTTTCATGAAGAAATTCTAAGTATAAGGTGCCCAATTGGAAATTAGGAACCAAATTGAATAAATTGCAAAACTTGGATTCTAGAAGCAACTTGTATGAAATTGCTTTGGATTATTAATTAGGAGGTCTTAAAAAGAAATTTGACCAATTTCTATAATTTTCGACAAAAATGGACATGCATAGGAAATATGTGAAAGAAAAACCCTAAGGGCATTTTGGTCATTTAGTAATTAAAAGAATAAAAAGGGAGAAATAAGTCAAAAATGGTGTCCATCTTCTTCCTTCATTGTCAAAATTTGCAAGGCACTATAGGTAGGGTTTGTTCAACATTTCCAAGCTTGATTGTAAGTACATCCTAGCCTTGTTTTTAATGTTCTTTATATTTTTGAAGCCCTAAAAGCATGAACTACCCGTTTTTAGCTATATTTTGAGCTAGGGTTCATGTATAAAATTTAATCCATGTGTAACATGCATGTATTTTGATGATTAATGGAGGAATATGAATGTTTGATGCATGATAAACATTATTGACAAGGTGATTTTTAGTGAAAAAACCTAAACAAGGGATTTGTTTGTAAAAGTGTAAAAGAAAGTAGTAATAATGTGAAATAAGAGAAAATATGGGCTGATATAAGCTTAGTAAAGGTTCAGCTAGGCTTGGGTAACCAAGAAAATGCATGCATTTCATTTTACGAGTCTAGGGACCAAAGTGCAAATATGTGAAAGTTTAGGGGTCAAAATGTAAAATTTAACAGTATGATTTATGGAGCCATTTGAATAATTTGAATAATAAACAAGTTAAATTTCGCATTTTAGATCAAGAAAAACGTGAATCGGGACTTGATCGAGGAAATAATAAAGTATACGACGATTAGGCTCGATTATCGTTATTTTGTACCGAGGTAAGTACATATGCAAATAATGTGGTGTTGTAGTATGTTTTAATGCTTTAATAAATTGTGATAATTGTTTTATTGTAATTATGAGTTTTATGCTTATTGATTGCTATGAAAGCTTGAATGTTATTATGGTCGTTATCCTCGACGTTATGAGCAACTATGACGGAGATGCTATATGCAAGTGAGGAAAATCCCGTTTGAACCTTAGGAATATTTTAGGATACAAGTGACATGTCACTAGGAACTAAGAAGTCTGAACTCATTGAATGGTCCAGGTTCATGAGATATGTGGTATCCGAGCTCGTTGAGAGGTCTGAGTTCATTATGGATGTGAGCATCCGAGCTCGTTGAGTGGTCTGAGTTCATAATGGATGTGTTTCATGTAACATCTGAGCTCGTTGAAAGGTTCGAGTTCATTATGGATGTGTTACATGTTATGTGGTAGATTCGGCTACGTTTGTATATGTGGCACTTATGTGCAAGGTTTTCGCGTATCCAATAGTATTCCGAGTGTTCAACGGGTAATGTAATAAATGTGATGAAAGTCCCAAGGAGGACATATGAAAGAGGTATGGTTATCGATACTTTACGATGAGTAAATGTATGTATGCTAAACCTATGAGTAATGCCTTAATAAAGATCGATTTACAATGAGCAAGTATATATATATATGCGCATATGATGAGTAAGCAAAAAGGTTTGAATAATGAATAATCTCTATGTATATGTTACCCAGTTTTTGCATGTTGATGGTTTACTACTATAGCATATTATTTGTATGTGGACATACTAAGCTTTAATGCTTACCCCATCTCTTTTTCCATCCTTTGTAGTTTCGCCAAGCTAACTCGAGGATTAGAAGCTGTCAGAGTATTCGATCACACTATCAAAAGACTATTGGGTGTAGTGAAATTATTATTTTGAGTATGGCATGTATAGGAAACTTGGTCATTTTGTGGTTTGTGTCATGCTATTTGGCCAGAACTTGAAGGCCTATGATAATGATAATTCATTTTGTAATGGCCATGTGATATGGCTCATATTTGATCATTTGGGTTGTAATCTAATTACCCATGCATGCATGTGCTAGTGTTTTGATGATAGGATATGCTATTGCTTGGTGGATGCATGATAATGATGTGATAAAATATTAATCGATAAATGTATGGTAAAGTATGAATTGGGTGCCAAAGGATAAGGGATGGCCTAATGGCTTAAAATGACTATATGCATGAATGCACGAATCTGAAGTCATGGTAACAAGTTTAATAATGCATGAAATTGGTGTGGAATGTCTCTAAGTGGTGTAACAAATGAACGTGCAATAGGATGACATTATGAAGTCATGAAAATGTCTTGGTGTGAAATATTTGAGTGCCTAAATATGCCATGTTGCATGTTATGAAGTATGTTTGAATGTATAAGTGAGTGCGGGTGACTATCAGCTTGGGAAATAGCCTTTAAATGGTCCACACGGGTAGACACACGGGCATGTGTCTAGACCGTGTGTAACACACGGTCTGCCCTATGGGCGTGTTAATGGCCGTGTGTCCCCTGCACCTATAATTTCTAGTCAGTTTGCATGGTAGTAAACACACGGACAGAGACACGGCCGTGTGTCTCAGCCGTGTGGAGGACACGGCCTAGCACACAGGCGTGTGCCTTGGCCGTGTGCCCCCAAATGAATGATGACATAATAAACATAATGTCCATGTTTTTGGACACGGGCGTGTCTAGGCCGTGTGAGGGACACGGGCGTGTGCTCGGCCGTGTGAAAATTCTAGTAATTCCACACGGGCGTGTCCCATTGTATACAGTCATGTGCATTGCCTCCATACGGGCGTGTAAGGCTTAAACCTAGAAATTGCCTAAAGTTTTCTTAAGTTCTCGGTTTAATCTCGGGTCATTTGTAATGCTTGTTTTGGACCTCGTAGGTCTATAAGTGGGATAATATGATTTTGTTTGATTGGTTTGAAAATAAAATGAAATTTTAAAACCTAATTTTCCCGAAATGTTCATGTATGTGTATGGTAATGCCCCGTACCTTGTCTTGATCTCAGGCACAGGTAAGGGGTGTTACATTTAGTGGTATCAGAGTTGTGGTTTAGTCGATTCTCGAACTAACCTAACGTAATTAGGTCTAGCTATAAATGTCATACGTATATATATAAGTAATGATAGTGTGACGACTCTTGTCAATATTAAAATGTGTTTTCATATAGCAAATAGATCCTGACAGAGCAGTGGCGGATGACGTAGAAAATAATGTACCTACGCCCGCGGAAAGAGCGGTACCATCTGAAAATAGGCCCAAAACTATCAGTAGAGTAGAAGAAGGCAGAGAAGTCTTTCTCCACATGATGAACGCTTGGTATATGGAGTTCGTTCGAACAAACCCAAATGCTCAACCTCCCCCACCTCTCCCAAATCCTCAGCCCGTACTTGTGATGCCTCAACATATGGATTTCTCGAGATTTGCTAGAACACCTGTTGATAGAATTCGGAAACACAGTGCTGAGGAATTTAGGGCAAATGTCAGTGATGATCCTGAAAGAGTAGACTTTTGGTTAGAGAACTCGATACGGGTATTTGATGAATTATCATGTACACCTGAAGAGTGCTTGAAATGTGTCGTGTCCCTGTTGAAAGATGCGACATATCACTGGTGAAGAATGCTGATATCCGTAGTACCACCAGAGAGGGTTACTTGGGAATTCTTTCAAGAGGAATTTCGAAAGAAATACATTAGTGAAAGATTCATCGAATAGAAGCGTAAAAAATTCCTGGAATTGAAACAGGGTCGTATGATAGTCAGTGAATATGAGAGAGAATTCGTTAGACTCAACAAATATGCTCAAGAGTATGTACCCTTCGAAGCTAAAATATGTAGAAGATTTGAAGATGGGCTCAATGAGGATATTAAGACATTAGTGGGTATTCTTGAGTTGAAAGAATTTGTGGTACTTGTAGAACGGGCTTGTAAAGCTGAAGACTTGGTTAAAGAAAGGATGAAGACCGAGTCTAGTGTAAGAGATGCAAGAAAAAGGTACATGAGTAAGTCATTGCCATCTCAGTCTAAGAAATCTAGAGAGATGTATTCTAGTTCAGATGTGTCAGCTGGACATTCATACAGGAATCGTAGAAAGAAGAATTCGAGTTTTAGATCTCAGGCTACGTCTGTGGCAAGTGTGGGTAACGTTAAACCTTCCAAGGCTGAATGTCCGCAATGTGGTAGACGTCATTCTGGCAACTGTAGAGTGAGTGAAGGATTATGTTTTAAATGAGGTTCTTTAGACCACTTTATTAAGGACTGTCCCGAGATAATGGAAAAAGAAAAATTTTAGAGTCCAAGACTGAGTGGCGAAGCTTCTAAGGAAAGACCCTCGAGAAATACCAAGAATGGGTTCGGTAGTAAGAATGTGATGTGAGATACAGTAGTGGAGTCCAAAGCTAGGACTCCGGCTAGAGCCTATGCCATACGTGCACGCGAAGACACAACTTCTCCTAATGTGAACACTGGTAAATTTTCTCTCTATGATACTAATGTTATTGCTTTGATAGACCCTGGCTCCACTCATTCGTATGTGTGTATGAAATTGGCATCTAGTATGAATATACCCATTGAGTCTATAAAATTTGTAATTAAGGTGTCTAACCGGTTAGAAAAGTATGTGATAGTTGAAAAAGTCTATAAGAAATGTCCTTTGATGGTTAATGATCATTGTTTTTCGGCCGACTTGATGTTGTTGTCGTTTGATGAATTTGATGTCATTCTGGGTATGGATTGGTTGATACTACATGAGCCTATAGTGAATTATAGACAAAAAGTTATGGAATTGAAATGTGAAAACGGTGAAATTCTTCGGGTTGAATCAGATGATGCAGATAAGTCGCTAATGATGATTTCTTCAATAATTTCTCAGAGATATTTGAGAAAGGAGTATGAAGCTTATTTGACATATATATTGAATACAGAGGAATCCGAATTGAAAATCGAATCAGTACCGGTTGTGTGCGAATATGTGAATGTATTTTTAGAGGAATTACCGGGTTTGCCTCCAGTTAGAGAAGTGAAATTCGGTATTGAGCAAATGCTAGGGACGGCACCCATCTCTATTGCCCCATATAGGATGGTCCCGATTGAACTGAAAGAATTAAAGTCACAATTGCAAGAGTTGATCGACAAAGGTTTTGCGAGACCAAGCTTTTCACCGTGGGGTGCTCTCATACTATTCGTGAAAAAGAAGGACGGTACTATGAGATTATGCATTGACTACCGACAACTCAATAATGTGACAATAAAAAATAAGTATCCTCTTCCAACGATTGATGACTTGTTTGATCAACTGAAGGGAATGACGTGGTTCTCTAATATAGACTTGAGGTTTGGATACTACCAGTTACGAATGAAAGAATCTGATGTGCCTAAAACTGCATTTAGAACTAGGTATGACCACTACGAATTTCTTGTTATGCCATTTGGATTAACAAATGCTCCTGCAGTATTTATGGACTTAATGAACCATATTTTCTGACCATATTTGGATAAGTTCGTCGTTGTTTTTATCGACGACATATTGATTTATTCGCGTGATAAGAGCGAGCACTCGAAGCATTTAAGACCGGTTCTACAAACCTTGAGAGATAAGCAATTGCATGCCAAGTTCAATAAGAGCGAATTTTAGCTACGAGAAGTCAGATTCTTAGGCCACATTGTTTTAGGAGATGGTATACGAGTTGATCCTAGTAATATTTCTTCTATTGTTGAATGGAAGCCACCAAGGAATATAACCGAGGTTAGAAGCTTTTTGGGCTTGGCCGACTACTACCGACGCTTTGTAAAAGGATTTTCGATGATTGCAACTCCATTGACGAGGTTGTTGCAAAAAGACGTTAAGTTTGAATGGTCAGAGAAGTGTCAGCAGAGTTTCGAGAGATTGAAGACATTGCTGACCGAAGCTCTAGTACTAGTGCAACTTGAGCCTGGAAAGGAATTAGTGGTTTATAGTTATGCGTCCTTGAATGGACTGGGTTACGTACTGATGCAAGAAGGTAAAGTGATAGCCTATTCTTCGAGGCAATTGAAACCACACGAGAGAAATTATCCAACACATGACTTGGAGCTAGCAGCCATTGTATTTGCCTTGAAAATTTGGAGACACCATTTGTATGGTGAGACATACCGTGTATTCACTGATCACAAGAGTTTGAAGTACTAGATGACTCAAAAGGAATTGAATTTGAGACAGCGGAGATGGTTAGAGTTGATTAAAGATTATGAATTGGTCATTGACTACCACCCGGGAAAGGCGAATGTGGTCGTAGAGGCACTAAGCAGAAAATCCTTGTTTTCTTTGAGAGCCTTGAACACGCAATTGGCCTTGTTAGATGATAATTCAGTTTTGGTAGAGTTAAGAGCCAGACCAATATTTCTACAAGAAATATGTGCAGCTCATATCAATGATAGTGATTTACAAGCCTAGAGAATTCAATACGAGTCAGGCACCAATTAGATTTTCAAATCATTCCTAATGGTTGCTTGATGTTCAGAGATAGGATCTGTGTACCGAGAGACAATGAGCTTATTCAAAAAATTTTGCAAGAGGCACATGATAGCCTTTTGTCTATTCATTCGAGAAGTACCAAGATGTACAATGATTTGATGAAAATGTACTGGTGGAATGGCATGAAAAGAGACATCTCCGAATTTGTATCGAAATGCTTGATATGTCAGCAAGTCAAGGCTGAATACCAAGTACCTTCAGGTTTGTTACAGCCTGTGATGGTCCCCGAGTGGAAGTGGGATAGAATTACTATGGATTTCATGACGGGATTACCATTAACCCCGAAAAAGAAAGAAGTTGTTTGGGTTGTGGTTGATAGGCTAACGAAGTCGGCTCACTTTATTCTAGTACGAACTAACTACTCACTTGACAAGTTGGCCGACTTGTATGTATCTAAGATTGTAAGATTACACGGGGTACCATTATCAATTATTTCAGATAGGGACCCAAGATTCACTTCGAGATTTTGGAAGAAGCTACAAGAAGCCTTGGGTACAAAGTTGAGTTTTAGTACGACATTTCACCTACAGACTGATAGTCAGTCTGAGCGGACAATTCAGACTTTCGAGGACATGTTACGGTGTTGCGTCCTTGAATTTCATGGTAGTTGGCAAAAATACTTACCTTTGGTGGAATTCGCCTACAATAACAGTTTCTAGACGAGTTTAAAGATGGCACCTTATGAGGCGTTGTATGGCCGGAAGTGCTGGACTCTATTGTATTGGACAGCACTCAAAGAACACTAGATTCACGGAGTTGATTTGATCAAGGAAACTAAGGAAAAGGTAAAAGTGATACGAGATTGCTAGAGAGCGGCATCGGATAGGCAAAAGTCATATGCTAATTTGAAAAGAAAAGAGATCGAGTTTCAAGTCGGAGATAAAAGTGCTTTTGAAAGTGTCTCCATGGAAAAAGGTATTGAGATTTGTCCAGAAAGGCAAACTGAGTCTGCGCCTTATCGGACCATATGAGATCACCGAAAAACTTGGACCATTAGCCTACCATTTAGCATTGCCGCCCGAATTGGAAAAGATTCATGATGTATTCCATGTATCCATGTTGTGAAGATATCGATCAGACCCCTCCCATATGATTTCACCTACAAAAGTTAAAATTAGACCGGGCATGACTTATGGTGAAGAATCGGTCAAGATTTTAGCTCGAGAAGTCAAACAGTTGAGGAATAAGAATAGAGCCTTGGTGAAAATTTTATGGCATTGACACAGAGTGGAAGAGGCCACATGGGAACCTGAAGAAACCATGAGAAGTCAATATCTGAACATATTTACTAGTAAGACTTTCGAGGACGAAAGTCCCTAAAGGGGGAGAATTGTAACATCCTGAAATATGGCCTAGTCGGAATAGTAGTTTCAGGACCACAAGCCTGACATTAAAATAATTATTTCATGATCATCATGAGTTCTAGGATATGAAAATAAGCATGTGTTAAAGTTTCATGAAGAAATTTTAAGTATAAGGTGGTCAATTGGAAATTAGGGACCAAATTGAATAAATTGCAAAACTTGGGTTCTAGAAGCAACTTGTATGAAATTGCTTTGGGTTCTAGAAGCAATTTGACCAATTTCTATAATTTTGGACAAAAATGGACATGCATAGGAAAAATGTGAAAGAAAAACCCTAAGGGCATTTTGGTCATTTAGTAATTAAAAGAATAAAAAGGGAGAAATAAGTCAAAATTGGTGTCCATCTTCTTCCTTCATTGCTGAAATTTGCAATACACCATAGGTAGGGTTTGTTCAACATTTCCAAGCTTGCTTGTAAGTACATCCTAGCCCCATTTTTAATGATCTTTGTATTTTTGAAGTCTTTGAAGCATGATCTACCCGTTTTTAGCTATATTTTGAGCTAGGGTTTAAGTATAAAATTTAACCCATGTGTAACATGTATGTATTTTGATGATTAATGGAGGAATATGAATGTTTGATGCATGATAAACATCTTTTACTAGGTGATTTTTAGTGAAAACACCTAAACAATGGATTTATTTGTAAAAGTGTAAAAGAAAGTAGTAATAATGTGAAATAAGAGACAATATGGGCTGATATAAGCTTAGTAAAGGTTCGTCTAGGCTTGGGTACCCAAGAAAATGCATGCATTTCATTTTACGAGTCTAGGGACCAAAGTGCAAATATGTGAAAGTTTAGGGGTCAAAATGTAAAAATTTGCAACAATATGATTTATGGACCCATTTCAATAATGTGAATAATAAACAAGTTAAATTTGGCATTTTAGATCAAGAAAAATGTGAATCGGGACTTGATCGAGTCGAGGAAAGAATAAAGTATACGACGATTAGGCTCGATTATCGTCATTTTGTACCGAGGTAAGTACATATGCAAATAATATGGTGTTGTAGTATGTTTTAATGCTTTAATAAATTGTGATAATTATTTTATTGTAATTATGAGTTTTATGCTTATTGATTGCTATGAAAGCTTGAATGTTATTATGGTCGTTATCCTCGATGTTATGAGCAAATATGATGGAGATGTTATATGCAAGTGAGAAAAATCTCGTTTGAACCTTAGGAATAGTTTAGGATACAAGTGACATGTCACTAGAAACTAAGAAGTCTGAACTCGTTGAGTGGTCCTGGTCTGTGAGATATGTGGCATCCGAGCTCATTGAGTGGTCCGAGTTCATTATAGATGTGAACATCCGAGCTCGTTGAGTGGTCTGAGTTCATAATGGATGCATTTTATGTAACACCCAAGCTCATTGAGAGGTCTGAAGTTATTATGGATGTGTTATATGTTATGTGGTAGTTTCAGCTACGTTTATATATGTGGCACTTATGCGCAAGGTTTCCGCGTATCCAATAGTATTCCGAGTGTTCAATGGGTAATGTAATGAATGTGATGAAAGTCCTAAGGAGGACATATGAAAGAGGTATGGTTATCGATACTTTACGATGAGTACAAGTATGTATGCTAAACCTATAAGTAATGCCTTAATAAAGATCGATTTACAATAAGCAAGTATATATATATATATATGTGCATATGATGAGTAAGCAAAAAGGTTTGAATAATGAATAATCTCTATGTATATGTTACCAAGTTTTTGCATGTTGATAGTTTACTACTATAGCATATTATTTGTATGTGGACATACTAAGCTTTAATGCTTACCCCCTCTCTTTTTCCATCCTTTGTAGTTCCGCCAAGCTAACTCGAGGATCAGAAGCTGTCAAAGTATTCGATCACACTATCAAAAGACTATTGGGTATAATGAAATTATTATTTTGAGTATGGCATGTATAGGAAGCTTGGTCATTTTGTGGTTTGTGTCATGCTATTTGGCCAAAATTTAAAGGCCTATGATAATGATAATTTATTTTGTAATGGCCATGTGATATGGCTTTTGGGTTGTAATCTAATTACCCATGCATGCATGTGCTAGTGTTTTGATGATAGGATATGCTATTGCTTGGTGGATGCATGATAATGATGTGATAAAATATTAATTGATGAATGTATGGTAAAGTATGAATTGGGTGCCAAAGGATAAGGGATGGCCTAATGGCTTAAAATGACTATATGCATGAATGCACGAATCTGAAGTCATGGTAACAAGTTTAATAATGCATGAAATTGGTGTGGAATGTCTCTAAGT
The DNA here is from genome assembly GCA_025698465.1 of Gossypium longicalyx. Taxonomy (NCBI): domain Eukaryota; kingdom Viridiplantae; phylum Streptophyta; class Magnoliopsida; order Malvales; family Malvaceae; genus Gossypium; species Gossypium longicalyx. Next base: position 93,578,362 of record CM046997.1, read on the forward strand.
GGTGTAACAAATGAACATGCAATAGGATGACATTATGAAGTCGTGAGAATGTCATGGTGTGAAATATTTGAGTGTCTAAATATGTCATGTTGCATGTTATAAAGTATGTTTGAATGTATAGGTGAGTGTGGATGACTATCGACTTGAGAAATAGCCTTTAAATGGTCCACACGGGTAGACATACGAGTATATGTCTAGACCGTGTGTGACACACTGTCTATTCCATGGGCGTGTTAATGGTCGTGTGTCTCCTACACCTACAATTTCTAGTCAATATACACGGTAGTAAGCACACAGGTAGAGACACGGCCGTGTGTCTCAGGCGTGTAGAGGACACGGCCTAGCACACTGGCGTGTGCCCCCAAATGAATGATGATGTCATAAACAGAATGTTCAAGTTTTTGGACACGAGCGATGACACGGGCGTGTCTAGGCCGTATAGGGGACCCGGACCAGGGATACGAGCGTGTGCTCGGCCATGTGAAAACCCCTGTAGGTTCAAAAGAAAAAATAAATTCTAGTAATTCCACAAGGGTAAGGGACATGGGTGTGTCCCATTGCATACGGGCGTGTGCATTGCCTCCACACGGGCGTGTAAGGCTTAAACCTAAAAATTTCCTAAAGTTTTCTTAAGTTCCCGGTTTAATCCCAGGTCATTTGTAATGCTTGTTTTGGACCTCGTAGGTCCATAATTTAGACAATATGATTTTGTTTGATCGATTTGAAAATGAAATGAAATTTTAAAACCCGTTTTTCCCGAAATGTTCATGTATGTGTACGGTAATGCCCCGTAATGTTCCACAATTTATGTTCATGTATGTGGACGGGTAAGGGGTGTTACAGAAACTATGAAGCAAAGTAATGTTCCACAATTTATGGGATTAGCGGCTACCAAAAGATAAGCCGACCGGATGTAATGAAAAACATAAGTTGGAATGTCTGTGGGTTGGGGAGCACGGGCGATTAGAAGGCTGCAGTATTTCTTAAAGCAGCATAATCCCTATATGGTCTTCTTAATTGAGATAAAAATTGATAAGCAATGTATGGAAAAGGTTAGAAGGAGTTGTGATTTTCTGAATGGGATTAATATTGAAGCAGAAGGCTTGTGTGGAGGTTTATGTTTAGCATAGAAAGAAGATATCATAGTTCCTTTAAGAAGTTTCTCTAAGAACCACATTAATGCAATGGTTAAGGAGAAGAATACTATTGAAGAATAAAGATTTACAGCCTTTTATGGTTCACATTATGTTAATAATAAAAATGATTCTTGGAATCTGTACGAAAATTGGAAGAAGACCAAAGCCATTCATGGTTAGTAAGTAGGGATTTCAATGAAATAATGTACTCTTTTGAGAAAAGTGGAGGGATACCAAGGGAAGAAAGAAAAATGGAGGCCTTCCATGAGACTCTAGAATAATTTCAATTAGAAGATATAGGATATTCGGGGGTTTGGTTTACATAGGAAAGAAGAAACTTTGCAGAAACAAATATCAAGAAAAGACTTGATATGGGAGTTACAAATGAGAAATGGAATATTCTTTTTCCAACAGGCAACATTCAACATTTAACCCATTCGATGTCCGACCATTGTCCACTTCTTCTAAATACAAAAAGTGGAAACATCTATGCTGGAAACCCACAATTTAAATTCGAGGCGTGGTGGACCATGGAGAAATCCCTTGAGAAAGAAATTAAAGCATCTTGAGAATCAAATACAGGCACAATTTTGGAGAAACTGGAAAAGCTACAAGCAAACCTAAAGGAATGGGCAGGGTTAATTAAAAAAGGGAGAGAGGGGTTAAAGAAAAAGTTGACTAAGGAACTTGAGTTGTTGATGATGAAAGAAAGTGACGATGATACGATAGTGAAGATTATTGACACTAAGGTCTATTTGAACATGGAAATTGACAGAGATGAAATTTACTAGGAACAGAAGGCAAGGGCGAACTGGCTTAAAGTAGGGGACAAGAATTTAGCCTTTTTTCATAAGAACACCTCATTTCGCAGGAAAATAAATACAATATCTAGGCTGGAGCTAGACGAAAGAGGAGAGGCTACTGAAGCAAGTAAGATCAATGAAACTGCTATTTTATATTTTTAGAAGCTTTTTATGTCAAATGGAGTTGAGGATCTATCTCATCTCTTATCAGGCATTGAGAAAAGTATTTTGCCAGACATTAATGCTGCCTTATTATCAACTTATACGGAAGAAGAAGTGTTTTCAGCTTTAAAAGGAATGGGGACAACTAAAGCACTAGGACCTGATGGATTTTCAGTATTATTTTTTCAACGATATTGGCACATTGTAGGTAAAGAAGTCACTACTTTCTGTCTGGGAATTCTAAACAATGATCAAAATTTTGGCCCTCTAAATTCAACAGATATTGTGCTGATTCCAAAAACTCAAAACCCACCAATTTAGCCAACTTCAGACCTATTAGCTTGTGTACAGTTCTTTACAAAATCATGGCAAAGACAATTGCTAATAGATTTCAAGCAGTAATTGGGAGATGTATTGATGCGGCTCAAAGTGCTTTTGTCTTAGGAAGGCTAATTTCTGATAATGTTTTACTAGCTTATGAAATTCTACACACATTTTGACAAAAGCGTACAGGGAAAAAATGATATATGGCAGTCAAACTTGACATGAGCAAAGCTTACGATAGGGTTGAGTGGGGTTTTCTTAAGGAAGTAATGATGCGGATGGATTTTGCAAAGGAATGAGTGGAATTAATTTTGAAATGTATTACCACAACATCCTATGTAGTTAACATCAATGGAAAAAGAGGAAGAATTTTTCAAGCTATTAGAGGTTTGAGACAGGGTGATCCTCTTAGCCCTTTTCTTTTCTTATTATGTAGTGAGGAACTTTCGGCATTAATGAGATTGGCTATGAAAGAGGGCCTGATAAAAAGAGCAAAGGCAAGCAAGAGAGGACCAGCGATTTCACATTTACTCTTCGCTGATAATTGTATACTGTTCGAGGAAGCAACAAATAAGGGAGCAAGGCTGCTAAAAGGAATTCTAAAGGAATACGAAGAATGTTCTAGCCAATGTGTTATTTTTAATAAATCTACGATCTTTTACAGTTCGAACACATCAGAAGGAAACAAAGGTGAAATATCGGTAATCTTAAGGGTAAGACATTCAACAGATACGGAAAAGTACTTAGGTCTTCCTAATGTAGTTGTCAGACTTAAAAAAGAGTCTTTTCAAAATCTTAAAGAAAAGGTTCACTTCAGAATCAAAGGTTGGAGTACTAGATTATTATCACAAGGAGGCAAGGAAGAATTCATTAAATTAGTACTTCAGGCAATACCGACCTATGCTATGTCATGTTTTCTCCTATCTAATTCCCTTTGTGGAGAACTTGAAAGGATCATCACTAATTTCTAGTGGCAAAAAGCACATGAGAAGAAATGAATTCATTGGTGTCAGTGGCAATATATGTGTCGACCTAAAGACGATGGAGGAATAGGCTTTAGGAGTATGGTTAAATTTAACGTGTCTTTATTAGCTAAACAAGGTTAGAGAATCCTAAACAATCCCAACTCATTATTTGAGCAAGTATTAAAAGAAAAATATTTTCCGAATGGGAATTTTTTAAATTCGCGTTTGGGAAATAATAGTTCATTTACATGGAAAAGCATATGGGCAACTAAAGGCGTTTTAGCAGATGGTCTTTGTTGGAAAGTGGGTAGAGGTTTAGAAATTTCAGTTTTGAATGATGTTTGGATACCAGATTTGAATAATTCTAGATTATTATCTTACGTTAATAATTTGAGTGATTTTAAAGTTGCCAAATTAATTAATGATAGTAGCAGAAAATGGAAAAAATAGTTGATAGTTTTTACCTTTTCGGAAGATGTAGCTACGAAGATTCTGTGCATTCCGCTAGCAAAAGAACCCCATGACGATATTTTGGCTTAGAGTGGGGAGTCCTCGGGAGAATTTACGGTACGTAGTGCCCATAAACTATTACAGGGCATTGAAATAGATCCTAGAGCTTATGCTTTACAAACTGACTATAGGAAATTTTACAAAAAACTTTGGCTACTTAATCTACCTTCTAAGATTAAAATTGTATCCTGGAAAATATCATGAAATTATCTAACTATATGGGTTAATATGCATTATAGAAAGCTATCTAACAATACAATCTGCCCTCGGTATGGAAAAGAAGCAGAAACCATGAACCACTTATTCCATGAGTGTCCTGTTTCAAAATTAGTATGGGAAGAATTATCATTTTTGGACTTCCTTAAAGTATCACATATGGAGTTCCTATAGTGGCTCACCTGGGTTTTCGAATAGACTAATCCATCCTAGTGTAAGATTTTTTGTTGTGCTCTATGGACAATTTGGGGAGAAAGAAACAAAAGAATACATGAGAAGGCTAGCATATTTGTAAAAGAGATAGCAAATTTCATCAACAGTTATATTTTAGAACTAAATGGGATTGAAGAGAAAATACCAAAAATTCTTCCGGAAGTTAAAAGATGGAAACACCCACCTGGTCAGTTCGCGAAGATGAACTTCGACGCAGTATATGATGGAAATCTTTGTCAATTGGTAGTGGGGATAGTAGCTAGAGATAGTGAAGGTACAGTTCTCTTATCATATTTAGAGATCCACCAACAAGTCGCATCAGCTTTTGCTGCAGAAGCAATCGCTTGTAGGATAGCAACCCAAATTGACATCGACATGCAATGGCCAAAACTCATTATTGAAGGTGATGCATTATCAATAATAAAGAAATGCAAGGTAAGAAGTAAAGACAAATCAATGGTCGGGGCATATATTCACGATATTCAACAGTTACTGGCTAAAAATAAAAGATGTTGGTTTGAACATATTCCACGAACAGCGAATAGCCTAGCACATATTCTTGCAATGGAAACACTGAAGAAAAAAGATGAGATTTACCTGGTAAAAAATGTCCCTGAGTATGCTGAAAATCTGAAGAAAAGGGAAAAAGAGAGAGAGCCAGACTGAAAACAAAATGAAAGATGCAAAGTAAGGGAGAGGCTGAAATGCGAAAATCCAACAGGTTAGGTGAATAGGCCTCCATTGGGAATCTGGAAACATCTAGCAGAAGAAAAGGCAGACGATTAGACAGGACGGTGACCAGATCTTTTTCTGATTGGGCAAAATAAAGGTGCCATTAATATGGTTCCAGAGACTTCTGATTTTTCTTTATCTTGTTTTTGAAATTTCGAGCTGTTATTTCAATTTCGGGCCTCTTTTCCTTTGATTGATAATAGCTGATGGGTTATGCACCCGTCTTTTTATTTTTGTTTTCATGGGTCAAAAACTTATTTTTGAGCCCTTTCACATTTGCTTTCCTATTTAGATTATGTTTTAAATTATGTATTCTTGATTTATTTTAATAAAGCCGAATTTGAATTCAGTTTTAAAAAAAAAAGTTAATAGAAAAATCTTTAATATTGAATACGAAAATTAAGGTAAATATTATAAGAAAAAAATCATACGAATTAAAAAATAATTTATATAAAGTAAAATCAGTATTTAAAGTTCATCTTTCTTCCGTTCGTTTTATGCATGTAGGACTATAAATAGATTCACATAGAGACGATGAAACACAACAAAAAATTATAAATCAATTCAGTTTTTTTAACCTTATTTTCTTACTTCAAATTTTCTTATTTTTACTTTTATATTTTTTAATTCTATTTTGCATTATTTGTTATAATATTATTTATTTTCTCTATTTTTTTATACTAAGATCAGGAATGAAGTCAGAAATTTTTTTAGGGAGGGCTGAAATTAAATTTTAATTTTTACGATAGTAAAAATGTAATTTTTAAAGGGTTAAATCAAAATTTTATCATTTTAGGAGCCAAAGTGCAATTTTACTTTTACTAATTTAAAATTTTAAAAATGTTAAAATGCTAAAAAAAAATCATTTTAGGGGATTGGGACCCCTGCTAGCCCCCTAGATTCACCTTTGATTAAGATTATGGAAGAGAATCGTACACTAAGAATTTGAAGAATGATTTCGGTGAGAGAGTGATCAAACAACTACAGTGCGAGGTTGAGATGTATATGACATTGTACAACAAACAACTTAAATTGAATGAAAAAATTGTTGAAATGCTTGAAATGAACAATAACATTACAAAGATTTATTTAAAAAATTATTAATTCAACCAATTGGTGAATTGAACGATATATAATATCTTATACAATGTTTATGCTATATTATTTTATATTATTTGTGAAAATATACAAATTTAAAATAAAAATAAAAATAAATTTAATATATTTTAATTAGTACATACAATTAACTCGTGCATGCCACATAATAAACTAGTATATATTATAATAATAATAAAAAAGGAATATAAACATATATGAAAATTTTTTGTTCTAGATTAATTCTTTGAGTTCCAAAGTAGTTAAAATTTTTTTTGGTGAAACCAAAATACTTAATTATTACCCTTAAATTTTGTCATTTTTTCTACCAATATACTTCATTAATTATTACTCTATAATTTTTATTCTTAATTAATAAATTATCCTCAATTAATAATTTACCATATAAAAATGTTGTTAATATTTTATAAAATAATATTTTTCATTTAAAATTATTTTTCTAAAAAAAATTGTAACACAATATCAATTTTTTTTAAAAACTGGTAATTCTTTTTTATATCTTTATAAGTGTTTTCCATTTTTATAAAATAAATTTTCAATTGATCTACACAACTAAATTCATGCATTACACATGTATATAAACTAGTTCAATATACAATATAATTTTACTTCGTGTAATTAATGCAAAGTAAAATTATTTTAATTAAGATAGATAACATCTATCAATTATTTTGATAATTTAAATATAGTGCTAAAAAATTCACAACGTTATTAAAGCTTTTGTAAAATTTAAAACATTTTCTTGATATTCACAATTTAAGTTTTTTTTTTCTTAATAGTTAATATAATAATTTTAAATAATATAAATAGATTATATTATAAAAATTTATAAAAGTTACTATTTTAAAACAAATGCAATAGTTTTCTTTTTTAATTAATGGAAACATAATAATTTAATTATAAAATTTAACCTTTTTATTTATTATATAATTAATAGAATCGTAATTCATATTTAAAAGTGTGATAAATAAAATTTTTTCTAACCAATCATTTTAGTAAAATTAAAATTCTTATTTTTAAATGTGTAAATAAAAATAAAAATAAAAACTCGTGTTTTTAGTTTAATTATATAATAGGGAAATAAAATGAGTTGTTGGTTTTATTTTAATAAAAGAATAAGATTGTGATGAGAATGAAATAGCAAAATTGCATTGAATTATGAGGCGTAAAAATGTGGAATTTGCCATGTTTTAAATTCAGTTTAATTTTAATCTCAGTTTGAAAAGAATTAAAAGTCTTAATAAATTTTCATTTTAATTTAATAATTAAAAAAAATTTAAAAGTCGTATAAGTTAAAGTATTTCGTCTTCTTATTTGGTTAGCAAATTTGCAGTGGCCTTTTTCTTCCCCTTTAAAAGCTCTCTCACAAGTGAAAGACAGTAAGAAACAAGTTTGCTCACTCCATTTTGATCTGAATCTCTTTATTTGCAGGTCAAATTATCTAAGCTTCTGTCTTTCCATTTTATGCTCTTCTTTTTGTTAATGGGGATCCTAAGCTCCACCGATTTCGATCGTCGGCGATCGGCGATTGGGGTCGTCGGCGATCAAGCGGAAATCTTAGGGGGAGGGGGATTCAGCGATTTTCCGGTAAAACTGGTCCATGTGCTTAGGTTTGCTCAAGTTTTATAAGTAAAATAAATAAAAATATAAATAAAACAAAGGGTCCCTATCTATTTTATTCACCCACCTCTTATCAAATTATCAAGCTTTATTCTTTTCGAGAGGAAAATAATATTATTATTATTAATAATTTAGCCCCTCAGATTTCGTTGAACCAGAGGTTGTGATAAGTCAGTTACCATAGTTTAGAGGAAGCTTACGTTTTGTATACATATGGAGAAGAAGAGAAACTCTCACCTCTTCCTTACAAAATCAACATAAAAATAAAATAAAATTTCTCTACCCTTTTTCTTTTTCTTCTTTAAAATCCCAACCTGAATCTATTTTTCCAAGTCTTGCTAGATAAAACAGAGCAGAGCCTTTTGATTAGAATTTCCCCCCCCTTATTTTTGGGTCGTGATTCTCTTCAATTATTGACAGTTGCTGATGGGTTTTTGAGGAATCATGGGTCTTTATATGTAATTTTCATGTCTTTGTTATGCTGCCTTGATCTTTGATGACATATTATTAAACATGTAATTCTGCTCTGTTCTTTGGATTATCCTTTTTTTTTCCTCTGCTTATCAAGGTTACGTGATCGAGTGTACTTGGCCAATTTTGATTATCTGATGGTTTTGATGATCTGGGTTTCTTAAAAGATGATTTTTTTTTATAAAAAAATCTTGTTTTGAACGGTGGATGTTAATTTTGCTTGCCTGATTGATTGTGATCAGGTCAATGATCAATCTAACTTTTTTTTTTTTAATAGAGTTTACGTAAACAGGAGTGTCTCCTCCTTGTTTGGGGAATTCTTTGCTTTTCTGGTTGTGGACTATGCTTTTCATGGAGGACTAGTAATCTTCTCTTTAAAATTCTCTTCTTTCGGTGCTTCCTCCTTAAATTTCGTGGTTTAAAACTTTTCTATCTTTTCATCATTTTCTAAGGGCTTTTCTGCCACTGTTGTTCTTTTGCTGTTTTTGGTGTCTCTGTGGTTCCCCATTTTGGCTTTCCACCCTCAATTTGGATCATCCAACCTGCTCTCTTTTCGTTGGCTTTATCCCTCGTTGTATGATCCGACTCTGCACTATTTGGTTTTGGGATAAATTTGCACAAGTGGTTTTTTTCTTTTTAAAAATGTCCTCTTGTTTATGATTTGTGAAATGATCACATAGTTTGTGGTGTAAAATGTTTTTTACCCTTTTCTCTTGTGATTTTAAGGAGTTCATATGAAAACCTTTTTCTCTTTTTTTCTTTTGGTTTTTCTATTTGTAGGTTTGAGACTTGAAGTTTGCTGATCCAATCCATTATTTAAGGTAGATATTTTTGGCACTTGTAGATTGAACTAATAAGTCAACACAGGTTCAGTATTTAGGAGGCAGTTTGGATCATTGGAGGGTTTCTTAGTGATTATTGTACCCATGTTTCCTAATTGTCAGCAATTTAGATAATCTTATTTGCCAAGTTTGGGCACTTCAAAAGTTGGGCAGTGCCCATGGATGCCACAACAAGCGGAACCCCTACCGTACAATACCATAACATACCTGATCAGCCAATTACAGCTATTGTTGCTGCCCCTGTTTCTGCATTTCTGCGACAAGTACGCCATTGCTTCGGGGACTCCACTCCTGGAGAATTCCCCTTAGCTGCCAATCCTTCCATTGTTCTTCATGTTCTCACCACGTGTAATTTGGATCCTCAAGATCTCGCAAAACTAGAGGCGAGTGGATTTTTCTCTTAACCTTTTGAACATGAAAGTTCTTTTAAATGTTGGAATTGATAATGCTGGCTGATTTGATTTTGTAATTGTGTCTTCCAGGCAACATGCTCCTTTTTTAGGCAGCCGGCAAACTTTGCCCCTGATTATGAATTGTCTATATCAGAGCTTGCTGCTCTTGACATGTGCCAAAGAAGAGCTATATTTAAGCCAATGACTGATGAAGAACGTCAAAGTTTGAAGCATAGATGTGGGGGGTCGTGGAAATTGGTCCTGAGGTTTCTGCTGGCTGGGGAAGCATGTTGCAGGAGAGAGAAATCACAGGCGATTGCAGGGCCTGGTCATAGCGTTGCTGTGACGTCCTCGGGTGCAGTTTACTCTTTTGGCTCTAATAGCTCAGGACAGTTGGGCCATGGCAATACTGAAGAAGACTGGCGGCCTCAGCAAATAAGGTTGCCAATACTTTTGTCTCTGCATATGCCTGATGGTTTAAAAGTATATGCAAAGGGTTAATGGAACTCCACTATTTTGTAGATCTTTGCAAGGCATTCGAATTATCCAAGCAGCTGCTGGGGCTGGCAGAACAATGCTGATTAGTGATGCTGGGAGAGTTTATGCCTTTGGAAAGGATTCCTTTGGCGAAGCAGAATATGGGGTTCAAGGAACTAAATTAGTTACAACTCCCCAGCCTGTTGAGTCTTTGAAAGACATATTTGTGGTTCAAGCTGCAATTGGGAACTTTTTCACAGCTGTGTTATCCAGAGAGGGCAGAGTTTACACATTCTCTTGGGGCAAAGATAGCAAGCTTGGCCACAAAACCGAGCCAAATGATGTGGAGCCCCAGCCCCTATTGGGGGCACTTGAGAACATACCTGTGGTGCAAATTGCAGCTGGATATTGCTACCTTCTTTGCTTAGCTTGTCAACCAAGTGGCATGTTAGTTCATCTAAATACCTTTTCAAAGGCTCCTTAAATTTAATTTTAAAATGGCATACAAACTGTGCTTTTGATAACTTAGTCATAAACCTTTGAGATGATGAATGACAGTCCTGAATTCTGAGATTATGATAGTATTGGATTTTTCTAGAATCACAAAGTCCGTCTATCCATTAGTTCCATATGTATCATAAGTCATTGTTTGTTTATTTGAATGTTTTACAGGAATAATAACTTTTTGGTGTGCCCTCTTTTGGAATAATTAGGTCTGTGTACTCTGTCGGGTGTGGCTTGGGTGGAAAGCTTGGACATGGCTCAAGAACAGATGAAAAGTACCCTCGATTAATTGAACAATTTCAACTTTTGAACCTCCAACCAATGGTGGTTGCTGCTGGTGCTTGGCATGCTGCTGTTGTGGGTCGGGATGGAAGGGTTTGCACATGGGGTTGGGGACGTTATGGGTGCTTAGGTCATGGAAATGAAGAATGTGAATCAATTCCCAAGGTCGTAGAGGCATTAAGCGATGTCAAAGCGGTTCATGTTGCTACAGGGGACTACACAACCTTTGTGGTATCTGATGATGGTGATGTATACTCTTTTGGTTGTGGCGAATCTGCCAGCCTCGGACATAATACTGCTGGTGAAGGACAGGTTTGAACTTCCCTTAAACTTTCGTTAGTGATTTAATCATTCTCTTACTTGGTTTAGAGAGGATTCTCCTTGGTCTCCTAAATTATCAAATAGAGGCTTTACAGGATGCTTGAGCTAAGTTTAAGCCTCAAACCTGATCAATATTTTATACCATTTTACCATTTTTTAATAACCAAATGCACATTGGACAACTCCTGAAATAATTTTCTAAAGGAAAAGAAATATCAACCATTTAAATTAGTTTCAAAGTTACAGTACATTTTCAATATTCTTTCTTGTAATGTGATGCATATGTCTCCATTTGTTAGGTTTACCGCATGGAAAATCATTTCTTACTATATTTCATGGCATTGATCGTTATCTGTTTGGTTTTTGAACACTGAAATGAACACTCCATTTTGATATGCAATTTCACTCCTTCGATGTGCCTTGCTTTTGAGAGTCACCTTTGAGAAATTTTTAGATTTAAAAAAAAGAAAAAGGGAAGCAGCATCTCACGTGGACTTGTCAGTTAGGCTGTTTGCATCAAAGAACTGGCATTATCTTTGTTAATCACAGATAGTTTTAACTGGCAAACTGATATTACAGTGCTGTCCTTGAACATGAAAATGGAAGGGGCATACAAATTCATTGAGCTGCCAAAGTGAAGTATTTGGTCTAGTAACTGTCATCATTTTGTTTATTGCTTATGTAGCAGGGAAACAGGCATGCCAATGTGTTGAGTCCAGAGCTGGTAATGTCATTGAAGCAAGTGAATGAACGGGTGGTACAGATCAGCCTTACAAACTCGATATACTGGAATGCTCATACATTTGCGCTCACTGAGTCTGGGAAGCTTTATGCATTTGGTGCGGGAGACAAAGGTCAGCTAGGCATAGAGTTAGCTAACAATCAGACAGAAAGAGGAAACCCCGAGCGGGTTGATATCGATCTCAATTAGGAATCCGATGGCTTCTCCTCCCATTTGCATACACCATGGGTGATTCATTAGATTCTGGACAATCACGCATTGCATGTGGTGTTTTAAGTTTCCCTGTTTATTTTGTAAATAGAAACAAGCAAAAAAGAAATTGTGAAGATTTTAAGTTTAGGAGTAGCAAAGGGCCTTAAGTTGGTCTGATTTCCTAAGAAAAAATGGTTAGCACATAGGCCTTAAGTTGTTAATAGCTGAAACATCTCTGTTCAGGTTCATTGATTACTTATGTTAAAATTGCATTCTTAAATTCACTGATGTTTAAAATGGTTAAGGTACATCGGAGCAGTCAGGGTTGCTGAAATTTTACTCCCATTTTCTCCCTTGCAAAGGGTCTTTGAGTTTTAGAATAATCAAGGGAAATGAATTCTCACTACTACGCTCCTTGACTTCAAATTCAAGGTTTTACCAAACCTTATTTGAGTACAACAGTTTATTTCTTAAAACTTAATTATCAATGTATGAGCGATTCACTCAATTCATCAATAACAATGTGAACTGAACTCGAGGGACTTACAAGCATTCTCCTTTTTGGGGCGTTCCTTGAAATACATTAATTAAAATTTCTTCAGGTGTGTTTGAAGGACTACTTCTAGCATGGAATAGGGGATTTCGCAAACAATACAAGTTGTTTGTAGTGGGGTAGCAATGATGCATGGTTTAGTTGTAGTCCGGCAGATTCAAGCAATGAATTCTAATAATTTTATCGGGTTTTTCTAATTTTATACTATAATATCTAGTATATTAAACAACCAATTACTTGTTTCTAGTTGTTTAATTTGTTCTTTTTTTAGTGGTGTAAATTTTGTCACATATTGTAGTATAAAATTGAAAATCCCGGTAAAATTATTAGAGTTAGACCATTGATTTATACTAAATAAGATATAGAAGAATTTGATATACAAATTAAGGAGTTATTAGATAAAGAATTGATAGAAAAAAACTAATAGTCCACATTCTAGCTCAGCATTTATAGTTAGAAATCATGCAAAAATAAAAAGAGTTAAAGTTAAGATGGTCATTAATTATAAAAGATTAAATCAAAATATTATTTTTATGGTTATTATATTCCAAAAAAGATGTATTAATTAATCTAGCTAAACAAGTAAAATACTTTAGTAAGTTTGATTATAAATCAGAATTCTAGCAAATCATACTAACAGAAGAATATAAACTTTTAACAACTTTTAGTGCACCCAATGGACATTACCAATGGAAAGTTACGCAATTTGGATTATGTAATGCACCACATATATTCCAAAGATGGATGGATTTTATTTTTAATAAATATAAGAAATTCTGTGTAGTTTATATAGATGATATTTTGATATTTTCAGATACTCTAGAATTATATAGAAAATATTTAAATATTATTTTTCAAAAATTCATAAAACATAGAATCACATTAAGCCCTAAGAAAATAGAGCTAAAAAAACATAAATAAAATTTTTAAGATTAAAATTATCTACAGATGGTCTTAAACTACAAGATCATATTATAGTAAAAATAAAAGAATTTTCTAAAAGAATTACATATAAGAAACAATTTCAACAATTTTTAGGAATTATAAATTATGGAAAGAATTTCTTCCCAAAACTTATAAAAAAAATAGGTATATTATATGATAAATTAAAAAAAGGAAAAACCTTTTACTTGGTCTAAAAATGACTCAAAAATTATAAAAAAAATTAAAAATTAAAATAATTCTTACTCCAAAAGTTTATTTACCTAAATAAGGTGACAAATTAATTTTAGAAACAGATGCTTCACAAATTATAGGGATGTATTTTAAAAGCAAGAACAATAAATAATGACGAATTAATGTGGATATAGTTCAAGAAAATTTAAACCAAACGAAATAAATTAGGTCATATTTGAGAAAGAATTATTTGCTATTAAAAAAAGAATACAAAATTTTCTTATATATGTAGCACCTGAAAAATTTATCATAAAAATTGATAATTAGGCAGTTAAACATTTTCTTACTAATAAAAGTTTGGAAACTATACCAAGAAGAATTAGATGGTATAATGAATTATGTACTTTTAATTTTGAGGTTTTATATGTCAAATGCACTAACAATATTATTGTTGATCATCTTAGCAAGCTTTATTGTAACACCCCGTACCCGAGACCATTGCCGGAGTCGAACACGAGGTGTTAACAGACTTAATTCATTGCTTAAACAGCTCAAACAATTTAATTTTAGAAATTCCAGACAAGCTGGCTAACTGCGTCACATTCGCTTAAAAATTCATATCTCGAGTTCTGAAACTCAAAATCCAATTCCGTAAATTTTCCCTAAAACTAGACTCATATATATATTTAATAATTTGTTTCTAGAATTTTTGGCTGGGCCAATTAGTACAGTTTATTAGTTAAAGTCTCCCCTGTTTCAGGGTTCGACTGCTCTGACCTCTGTGTATTACGAATCAGATATCTCTCTGTACAGAATTTCAATGACTATGAAGTTTGTTTCTCTTAAAACTAGACTCAATAAGAAATCTTTACATATAAATTATGACTTCTAATTATTTTTATACAATTTATGGTGAATTTACAAAGTCAGAACAGGGGATCCAGAAATTGCTCTGGCCCTGTTTCACAAAAATTTAAATATCTCATAAAATATAACTCATTTACCTGTTTCGTTTCTTCCATATGAAAATAGACTCATCAAGCTTCGATTCCATAACTTATTAATTATTTAATTCCATTTCTACTATTTTTAGTGATTTTTCAAATTCACATCACTACTGCTGTCTGAATCTATTTTATGATAAATTTTAGCTATTTCATGGTTTCCATGGATTAGCTAGCAATTTGACATACATAACACCAAATATGATCATAATTAGCCATTCCAACGGCTAATCATTACCAAGCATTTTTATACCACTCAATAACCATATCATAAGACTATATATACAAAATGATTATAATGCTATACATGCCATACTCAAAATATACAAGCCATTATGCCAAGATGGTATACGGATAGTTTGAGCGTGCCTCCGACCGTTCTCGATTTCCGAGCTGGCTTGTCAACAGTACAAGGAATGAAAAGGAGGGAGTAAGCATAAATGCTTAGTAAGTTCACATGCAAATAGCAAGTAACATAACCATATAAGCAAACATAAAACATCATTTGCGTAATCATCACCAAGACATTCATATCATATTTTCATTTATCATCTTACCATATTGTTGTTATATCGATTTTTCAACCCGAGGGTTAAGTACATACCTGTTCAAAGTATCCATTTCACAACACTTACCAATACATCCCTTTCATCTTGAGTATTCCTCCATTTGAGTAGAACTTTACCCGTTGAACACATCGGAATATAATTCGGATACATGGAAAGTTTGCACACAAGTGCCACATATGTAGCCAAGCTACTATGTAACCCGCCCATAAGCGAACTCGGACTCAACTCAACGAGCTCGGGCGTTCGCATCCATAAGTGAACTCGGACTCAACTCAACGAGCTCGGATGCCTAGTTACATTTCACGAACTCGGACTCAACTCAACGAGTTCGGACATTCGCATCCATAAGTGAACTCGGACTCAACTCAACGAGTTCGGATGCCCAAATATCCCAGTGACATGTCACTTGTATCCTAATCCATTCCTAAGGTTCAACGGGACCTTTTTCCCAATCATGTGTCTCAACCATCTTCTACGAATGCGATACCGATACTCAAGTAGTATTTCACATTTTCCAAGTATATCACATAATTTGACATATTATCAAACAATTATCACGAGTATAATATTTCATAATAATTATCATATCATTTAAATAACATAAAAATATTTAAAATAATAACTATGTTACCAACATTTACATATGAACTTACCTAGTATGCGAAAATGGCTACTTTTACCATTTCGTCCACAACTTGGTATTTTCCCCATTTTAGCCCGAATTTTAGTTTTCCTTGCTCTATCATTTAAAATATAGTCAAATTAGGACTCACATTATTCAAATTGACCCAAAATCATATTTTGGAAAAATTACAATTTTGCCCCTAAACTTTTGCATATTTACACTTTTGCCCCAAAGCTCGTAAATTAAAATTCAGCCTATTTTCTTATGTTTTATGACATGCTGATCATTTTTCCCTTCTATGGCAACATAAAATTCTCAATCTAACATGTACTTATGACTATTAGGTATTTTTACCGATTAAGCCCTTTTGCTCGTTTTCACTTAAAACCGAGTAGCACAAGTTGTCTAACATAATTTAAAACCTCATATTCTATCATAAAACACCAAAATACACAAATTTCACCTATGGGTATTTTTCCAAATATAAACTCTAGGTTAAATTATTGCTAGCATAAGCTAAATCGAGTTATCGAGACTCCAAAAACGTAAAGAACTTGAAAAATGGGGCTAGAATGGACTTACAATCGAGCTTGGAAGCTTGAAAAACCCTAGCCATGGTTTCTCCTTGCTATATTCGGCCATGGGGTTGAAGATGAGCAAAATTGGCTTTTAATTTTGTATTTTAATTCATTTTACCCCTAAATGACCAAAATGCCCTTACTACTAAACTTTCCAAAAATTCCATCCATGTCCAATTTTTGTCCAGAAACTTAGAAATTGGTAAAATTTCTATTTAAGACCTCCTAATTAATATTTCAAAACAATTTCATACTAGAAACTTCTAGAATGCAAGTTTTGCAAATTATTCGATTTAGTCCCTAATTTCAATTTAAGCACTTTATGCATAAAATTTCTTCACGAAAATTTCACACAATCATGCAATCATATCATAAACATCAAAATAATTATAAAATAATTATTTCTATCTCAGATTTTGTGGTCACGAAACCACTATTTCGATTAGGCCCTAATTCGGGATATTACAACTCTCCCCCCCTTTAGGGATTTTCGTCCCCGAAAATCTTACCAGAAAAGTGGTCTTCACTTTTAATCACATATTCGGTGCCGAAGAACTTTCACTTAGACTGTACCTCCAATACATCTCTTTAATTTCTCATATGATCTCGAAAGCTTTACGATCTCAACTCTCAATTGTTCTTAAATTTTCAACCCTTCTCAGTTTCCCATGATATCATGACATAAAACCCAGATCTTAACTTGATTAATGGAGACCGAAATTCCAAGAAATCCAACAATCAAAGAGACCTGAATTTCCATGAATCTGATGAGTAGGAATTCATTCAATACAGATATGATTTATAGATCTCGCCAAACATTTAACAATAGAATACATCACATTTTCCTCTTTCTGCCATGGAAATAATTCTGATATGGCCTCAAGAATAATCCTTCTCATTTCCATCCCAATATCAACACTGACAAGGATAATTTTGATAGATCCCAATGCTCGGCTTTAACCCCTTTAACAACTCCGATTTTATGTAACATCGAATGCTCTAAACTATCACATTACCTCACTGTCTTGAAACACATCACAATTCATACAACAATACATTCTTGAAAGTCGAAGTCTTTACTCAATGTAGACTAGTCTAGTTCAGACGCTTCGGTTACCAATATTCTCATCTATCCGAACTTTGTCAACATGTAATAAACTTTTCAGCTTTTACAAAATGAAAACCTTATCATTCGTAGTGACTTTAACTAATATCCAACTCTTTCTAATAAATATACACTTCTCGTTCAGGCTATTTACTCTTTTATCCGTACAAAATGAAATTCTATTATCAAACTTGGGAAAAATAATCCTGAAATAATTGTCGCATGAAATCTTTCAAATAGTTAATTCACCATACCGAAATTGAAACTCGCGCTTTTATCACTTATGCCTTTACTGATGTCAAATCCTTACACAGAAATTAGAAGAAAAAAAACCCCAATACTAAAATCACCACATTACCAAGATCAAATTAGAAGTATAGTCATATTTGACATGATTATCACGAGTGAAGACGCGACTTGAACACGAGTCATAATTGACAAATTATGGAACAATGATAACAAGAAAACCGAATAAAGAAATCCAAAATAGAGAAATCCGAATAAAGAAATCCGAATAAAGAAACCCAAGATACGATACTATCTTGGAGAATCGAAAACCAAGCCGGAGAATCGAAAACCAAACTCATAGAGAAAATACGAAATACCAGATAATTCTTCAAAGAAAGAAAGTCCAAAAGAAAACATCATTTAATCCCACTTTGGAATCAAATATAACAAGAACAATATATCTTCCCATACATATATATCGGATGAAGCATCAAGTAGAAGAAACAAAATCATAATATCATATGTATTCTCTCATCAATTCTTATCGAGACGAAATGAAATAGAATACCCGATGAAATAGAGCAATATAAATTATAAACCAGTCAGGACTACTAATGCTTTCATCCAACACCGAGATTAAAAGACATTCCCATATAACAAGAATTTCTTGAGAAGATCAATAGCTATAGAAATATTTACGAGAATGAGTAAACACATAGAACATCTCAAAAGAGATCGCTAAATCATCTGTCAGTCATAACTATCACACTCGGATAGTTCACATTTCAAATATCATTTCCCCAACTAGTTCTCAAGCGTCACAAATTTCATATTAAACCATTCACTAAAAAGGCCGATTCAATAAATTTCGATTTACACTTTTCTTGACCTTGCACCTGAGTAATTCGATTTACCAAGGAAAATTCCTTTTTCTAACTGGAACAGTGCATAATTCCAATAATCTTTACGTCAATCCGATACTTTACTAGCTCTGACTTTACTTATCAGCTCATTTTCAATCTCTGATCATACTTATAATTATTCTATCACTGAACTCTTTGGGTTCTCAACCGGAAACTTATTCAATACAAATATCATGAAATTCCATTATAAGTATCATTTCGGTAAGGGGGAGGGGTTGTAGGACCTCTGACTCAACTTTCTTATACATACACATATGACACAACTTCCATCACCATAGCAACATCATCAAAATCATGTCATTCATTCATGTTGGCTTACACCAATTTTCCTATTGTCTCATTTAGACAATATACTTATGCATACATTCTATGTTTTCTAGATAGCTTTACTTATCCATTCATTTAATTAAATTAAGTCATGCTCATGACATCATATAAGGCCAAACAAACATAGATATTTGCACCACAATCATAACTTTCATTTCGTGCATCATCATGTACATATCATTACAATCATATAATTCAGTCCAACAATTTAACATAGATAAGTTCATTTCATTATAATCCTTTATCTCATAAAAATTATATATCATTAGCATTCATCAACATTTGACGTCCAAATCAAAACAAGGACATTTTCATTCGTATCATAATATTATGACTTTTATTTATACCTCTACTACTTTCTATTTATTCTGTTCATCTTATCAAGTAAACCATATACACTACATCATATGAGCATTAAGCAAATATGAATATTTATCACATATGTATCATAAACCTTTATTCATACTTTTCTGAACCGATAATTATCATAATCATAATTTTACTCAAATACCTTCACATAACGTTGAACATGGCCGGCGCAGCTCAATTGGAGAGTACCCTGTCTAAATAAGACGGTACTCATACGCATCGGAAGACATCACACTATCACAGATCAGTGGCATGTATAGCTAAACTTTTACACATGCTAGGTTAGTCCGAGAACCGACTAAACCTGCTCTGATACCACCAAATGTAAAGCCTCGTACCCGAGACCATTGCCGGAGTCGAACATGAGGTGTTAACAATTTAATTTTAGAAATTTCAGACAAGCTGGCTAACTGCGTCACATTCGCTTAAAAATTCATATCTCGAGTTCTGAAACTCAAAATCCAATTCCGTAAATTTTCCCTGAAACTAGACTCATATATATTTAATAATTTTTTTCTAGAATTTTTGGCTGGGCCAATTAGTACAGTTTATTAGTTAAAGTCTCCCCTGTTTCAGGGTTCAATTGCTCTGACCTCTGTGTATTACGTATCAGATATCTCTCTGTACAGAATTTCAATGACTATGAAGTTTGTTTCTCTTAAAACTAGACTCAATAAGAAATCTTTACATATAAATTATGACTTCTAACTATTTTTATACAATTTATGGTGAATTTACAAAGTCAGAACAGGGGATCCAGAAATCGCTCTGGCCCTATTTCACAAAAATTTAAATATCTCATAAAATATAACTCATTTACTTGTTTCGTTTCTTCCATATGAAAATAGACTCATCAAGCTTCGATTCCATAACTTATTCATTATTTAATTTCATTTCTACTATTTTTAGTGATTTTTCAAATTCACGTCACTACTGCTGTCTGAATCTATTTTATGATAAATTTTAGCTATTTCATGGTTTCCATGGATTAGCTAGCAATTTGACATACATAACACCAAATATGATCATAATTAGCCATTCCAATGGCTAATCATTACCAAGCATTTTTATACCACTCAATAACCATATCATAAGACTATATATACAAAATGATTATAATGTTATACATGCCATACTCAAAATATACAAGCCATTATGCCAAGATAGTATACGGATAGTGTGAGCGTGCCTCCGACCGTTCTCGATTTCCGAGCTGGCTTGTCAACAGTACAAGGAATGAAAAGGAAGGAGTAAGCATAAATGCTTAGTAAGTTCACATGCAAATAGCAAGTAACATAACCATATAAGCAAACATAAAACATCATTTGCGTAATCATCACCAAGACATTCATATCATATTTTCATTTATCATCTTACCATATTGTTGTTATATCGATTTTTCAACCTAAGGGTTAAGTACATACCTGTTCAAAGTATCCATTTCACAACACTTACCAATACATCCCTTTCATCTTGAGTATTCCTCCATTTGAGTAGAACTTTACCCGTTGAACACATCGGAATATAATTCGGATACATGGAAAGTTTGCACACAAGTGCCACATATGTAGCCAAGCTACTATGTAACCCGCCCATAAGCGAACTCGGACTCAACTCAACGAGCTCGAGCGTTCGCATCCATAAGTGAACTCGGACTCAACTCAACGAGCTCGGATGCCTAGTTACATTTCACGAACTCGGACTCAACTCAACGAGTTCGGACATTCGCATCCATAAGTGAACTCGGACTCAACTCAACGAGTTCGGATGCCCAAATATCCCAGTGACATGTCACTTGTATCCTAATCCATTCCTAAGGTTCAACGGGACCTTTTTCCCAATCATGTGTCTCAACCATCTTCTACGGAGTACCGATACCGATACTCGGTAGTATTTCACATTTTCCAAGTATATCACATAATTTGACATATTATCAAACAATTATCACGAGTATAATATTTTCTAATAATTATCATATCATTTAAATAACATAAAAATATTTAAAATAATAACTATGTTACCAACATTTACATATGAACTTACCTAGTATGCGAAAATGGCTACTTTTACCATTTCGTCCACAACTTGGTATTTTCCCCATTTTAGCCCGAATTTTAGTTTTCCTTGCTCTATCATTTAAAATATAGTCTAATTAGGACTCACATTATTCAAATTGACCCAAAATCATATTTTGGAAAAATTACAATTTTGCCCCTAAACTTTTGCATATTTACACTTTTGCCCCAAAGCTCGTAAATTAAACTTCAGCCTATTTTCTTATGTTTTATGACATGCTGATCATTTTTCCCTTCTATGGAAACATCAAATTCTCACTCTAACATGTACTTATGACTATTAGGTATTTTTACCGATTAAGCCCTTTTGCTCGTTTTCACTTAAAACCGAGTAGCACAAGTTGTCTAACATAATTTAAAACCTTATATTCTATCATAAAACACCAAAATACACAAATTTCACCTATGGGTATTTTTCCAAATATAAACCCTAGGTTAAATTATTGCTAGCATAAGCTAAATCGAGTTACCAGGACTCCAAAAACGTAAAGAACTTGAAAAATGGGGCTAGAATGGACTTACAATCGAGCTTGGAAGCTTGAAAAACCCTAGCCATGGTTTCTCCTTGCTATATTCGGCCATGGGGTTGAAGATGAGCAAAATTGGCTTTTAATTTTGTATTTTAATTCATTTTACCCCTAAATGACCAAAATGCCCTTACTACTAAACTTTCCAAAAATTCCATCCATGTCCAATTTTTGTCCATAAACTTAGAAATTGGTAAAATTTCTATTTAAGACCTCCTAATTAATATTTCAAAACAATTTCATACTAGAAACTTCTAGAATGCAAGTTTTGCAAATTATTCGATTTAGTCCCTAATTTCAATTTAAGCACTTTATGCATAAAATTTCTTCACGAAAATTTCACACAATCATGCAATCATATCACAAACATCAAAATAATTATAAAATAATTATTTCTATCTCAGATTTTATGGTCACGAAACCACTATTTCGATTAGGCCCTAATTCGGGATATTACATTTATGGATAGAGGTAAATAACCTCTAGAAAAAGTTAGTGAATGGACTACCATTAATAAAAAGCTCAACAAAGGGAACACCTTCAAACCAAAATATCTTAATCAAGGATTTATGTCAATACCTTCTCAAGTATCAATTTATCCTAATCAAGAATATTATGTTTCATATCCAGTGATTAGACAACCAGTTGAAATTTCAACTCAATTATCAATTACACCATGGCCAGTAAGTCAACTACCATGGTCCCAAGATCCAAATTCAGTGTACCAAGGTAGTTATGCTGAAATTATTCAAGGGGTAGAAAAATTTTGTGCGACAAAAAATTTGCTGAAACCATGACAAATACAAGAAATAAAATATTTTTATAATCTAGGTTTACTTTAGATTTATATAGTTTTATTAATGAAATATGGAAAACTCGTATTAGTGAGCATAAGAACTTTTACTAAGCTTTTACAATTCTTAGTTGAAAAAACAAGTAAAGAAAAAGAAGTTCATGATTTATAATTGTTAAAATCTATTTCATATCATGATTGGAAATAACTAGAAATTAGCTTTTATATATATATATATATATTAAGGAGATAAACAATTTTCTTGATATATCCCAGTATTTTATTAACAAAGGAACAATTAATCTGGTTATAAATAAAATATTTAGATTATGTTTATATAATAAAGCTAGAATTATCCTACCTATAGAAATATTTTTCAAAATAAATGGAGTCATCTGCAACCAACAAGCTCAATGTCAAAAAGCATTTTCTGAATATTTTTCACAAGCTTATGTTTTTACAAATTATTTAGATGAAAAATTTTCTACTATAAAATTTAAACTTGATCATGAACCATTTGATATAAGTTATATTGAATGAGGGTTTTGTTAAAGAAATAACTGTTCAAAAATTTTCTTTTCATTTATTAAAGATTTTTTTAGCTTTTATCAAATCTATGTTATTATATATGGTTAATAAAGATGACTTCTTTTACTATTTTCATCTTGAAATCTGTAGTCTTATTAGTAGCTGAACGTGAAAAATTTTATCAGCCATATCAAATTTGGACTACCTCAAAAATGATCACGGGAAAAAACCTATCTCCAGCTATAGAAAAGGAAGAACACTTGACAAAATGTTGATAAGTGTTATAATAATCCTATTTATTATCAAATTCAAGCAATAATTGATCTAATCACCAAAGCCTATAATCTATTTCAACATAAAACTTATACATTTTGGACTGATGATCGAAGATTACTGGCATATGATACTGAAAATTACCAGGATGATATATGTAACACCCCAACCAATATCTCTCGCCGGAACTGGGTTACAGAGCATTACCAGAGTTTACCGATCAAACAAACATAAATTTCAAACATGTCGTATCATTTAATATTCATGTCAAAAATCAATCAAACTCATTCAAATCGTGTCAAAATAATCATCCTAGGTGCCTAACCAATGTACCCTCATTGGTACCACATTTATATCATCAATTTATATTATTAAAGTATCATTCAAATTCAAATTATAAACATGCCAAAATTCATCAAGCGTATCTCATATATATACTTAAATATTTAAGTAAACATATTTTATTAATATATACATATGTATATTAAATTTACACATGTAATCACTAATACATCCACTTGTTGAAATAAGGTTTAATTACTTCTTTAGTCCTTTTAATATTTTTCTTTAATCTATAATTCAATTTTCACCCTTTTATACAATTTAGTCCTTATACCTAATTACTCTCAATTCATGCAAATTCACCTAACCAAAACCTAATTAACTACACAACTAACTTCGTAAATATTTTTAATAAATATTTATGAGTCTGATTTACAGTAACGGAGTCTTAAAAATGCACTTTCCAACACCTATGACTATCGGGTCATTACAATATAAATGAAGAATCTATTCAACTTCTAAAAAGGATAGCTAAAATGGAGATTGATGATTTTCCTTCCCACTTAATTGAAGACATAAAAAATACATGGGAAAGTTGGAACTCACCATAATTGTCAAATCAATTCATTAAATTTAAAAGAAATTGAAGAAATGAATTTGCACAATATCCAAGAAAGCTGACACAAAAGACAAAAAAGGAAGCAATGTGAAAGCAAACACAACCAAGAGAAGATAAAAAAAAGAAGGAAGCAACGTGGAAGCAACCACAATCAAGACAAGATGCCATCATTATCTTCAATCAAACAAAAGATGACATCATTATCAAAAGACTATGCGGAATTCAAATAAAATCAAATTGAATTATGAATCTCTACTATAAAAGGAGGTGTAGAACCTAAGAGAGGTGTTCAAAGTATATACAGTTTCCCTTAAACAAAAAAGAAAACTTCATTATCCCTTTTGTAATCTTTAGCCCATTTACTAATAGATTCTTATAATTAATCTTCTCTTCATCCCTTATCTTGTAGTTGGCATCAGAGCTTAGTTAACAATTTTTGATGAAATAATATCCTAGTATTCATTGTAAGTTTTATCATTTATTTTCACTTCTGTTTATTTCATTGTTATTTATCTTAAAACCCATACATTTGTTATTCTATTCTATTATTGCATATATAAGTCCTGGTTGAGATGATTGATTTTATAAAGTAAGGCTAATTCACAGATATTAGATGATTTTAGGTACCTAAGATAAATTTCATGAAAGAAACTAATTGTCTATACAAGGATAAAAGTTGTAATCATACTATGCGCATTGACTCAAAAAACGAAAATAATATTTCTTCAATTAGGAAATGATTTAATAGTTTAATAGATATTGTAACACCCAAATCTCCAAAGGCTGACTTAGGCGTTACACAAAAGCAGTCTTATACATGATACTATCTTAATTTAGTTACAGTGCATAACAAATTGGGCTGGCTTTAATTGAGAAAGATTTTTAAGTAATCAAAGAGATCAAAACAAGTCTACGCCATAAGACAATATAATTGGGTTTGAAACTTTCGGTTAAATTCTTTCCTTTAGAATAAAATACCGGTAGTAACGATTTCATACAAAACTATTTGGCGTATACAAGTAGAAATCACTTTACAAGTCATAATTCATAAGACTTTATCTAATCCCTCAAGTGGTAACGTTCAAATAAAACTATAGTTAGATAAAAGGTACTTTATTACATATTCAAATCCAACACAAAATTATACGCCACCCCAAAAGGTCATAGCATGTTACAAAACAAACATAGGCAAAGTTCACTATAGAGGTCACTCTTTCTGGCTGAGTGCATTCCATAACCTACGACAGAGTACCACCTGGAAGAGGGAAAAAAGAAAAGAGGGATACGTTTATAAGAACTTAGTGAGTTCTAGAAAAGAAAAGACTCAACCTTTTAGATGAAATACATAAGAAAAAATGGTATTACAATTGTAATCTTATGTACGTAGACTAATACACCAACTCTACACATTGAGGCATTCGAGCGGACACTCTCATATCTTTGGCGAATGCTTAACCATAGCAGATAGCATTTCTAGGCGGACTCTAACATCAGGCGCATACTTCTTCCTTAACCTCGGGTGTATACTTCCATCTTTACATTAAAAAGAACTTAGACCTTAACAGAGCTAAGACTTCCCAATCAAACACAACATTTTCTAACACATGCCTTTGCATTTCAGACATCCTATCAGGCTTAATCGTACACACCTTCATTAGGGTAGATTTTATGCACCAAGTACCAATACTTAACAAATACACTAAGTTTCCAACACAACAAATAGGGATCAGAACTTACCACTCAACATTTAACTTTTTTTTTCTATCAGCAATTATACATAACATATAACACATACAAAGTCCTATTAACTTACTCTTTTTGATACATATCATATATCATATACAGAGTCATACTAACTTACTCTATTCAAATTCTTTCTTGAGTTAAACCTCGAATCCCTTAATCACATATCAGAACATATACCACATCTTTTAACATTCTGAACACATGTGTGTTCCTGTGAGTTCAGGGCTCTTTGCCATTATTAACAACTCACATGTCCTATTATAGGTAGCACCCATATCACTAGGCTGGTTGGCAACTGTCATGTCCAACCAAACCTAGCACTCACGCCAACTCGTTAGTAACTAACATACCCTATCAGTGGCTGTCAACCTAGTTAACAACTAACATGTCTTACTAGTGGCCAACATACACACCAATCTGGTTAGCAACTAACATTCCCTACCAGTGGCCCATCACATCTACTATTCTGGTTTGCAACTAACATGCCTTACCGGTGACTCTTTATCTCTGGATACTGAGGTTATATCCCAAAGAAGTCGTATTTGTCTCATATTACAAACAAGCACATGCAGATGATTACATGCAGAAACTTACCATACTTTATGAAGACATCTCACCTGAACTTTAAGCTATAACAATCAAAACATAGTGATATACTCAAGATAGAGGGATACATAGAGAAAAGTAGTGCAGACTGGATACTCACCGATGATCTCAATAAAGTTTGCTACACTGTCCCTTTCACTACACGCACAATCCTTTCTTAACATTCGTTCACTTGCTGATTCCTCTCTAACGAAGAACTTTTCCTAAATAGGATATTATAGTATAACAAAGCAAGAGAAAAGGAAAGAAGAACCCTCAAACAAAAGTCACACCGATATTTATAGCTTACAACCCTTTTTCTTAGAACTACCACATGGCTAACATGCAAAGCTAACTCATACTCTATTGTGGCCAACATAATCATTCTAGGTTTATCACAAAATGAAATAATCATTAAACTTTAGTTAATTCCTAACTGGATTTTAACAAGGACTTGACTAAAACTAAACAGTAAACATACATGTTCAAGTAGAAAGCAATTGGGTCCATAATCCCACAATCCACTACTGGTGTATACTAACAGAAGGATCTATCACACATCGCCAAAACATAAAACTAGAAACCTAACACTTCGCCAAAAGGTGAACCCTTCGATCAAAATCATTACAGCCTTACCAGATTAATCAAACAGTCCGCCACTCATGGCACAAGAAGCATTACAAAAAAAAAAAATTAACACTAGCAGATAGAACACCAATCAACCTTTCCTTAGCTTAATCTTATCCAACTATCTGCTCACACAAACTATCCTTTCCTTAGCTTAATCTTATCCAACTATCTGCCCACACAAACTATCATCTAAGACTATGTCGGGTGGGGTGTTAAATATATTATTTCTATATATTTTCATAAGTTATATAATAAAGTTAATAAAATAGAACAACAAATAAATAATTTAAGAGAAGTAACTGAATTAGATCTGAATAACGAGTCTAAAAATATCTTATCTGAAGTTAATAATAAATTAGAACAAGTTCTTATTAATAAAAAAAATATAGAACAAGAAATAGACTTAGACCCTTTATATTATGGTAATAGCAATATAATATTAGCTTTGTCAGAAGAAGAAGACATTTACTCTGAATAATCATCTACAAAAGATTAAAAGCATAAAAAATCTAAAAAGCAAAGAAATTTTACATATGAACAAAAAATATGACTTTCAATCCTATAAAGAACTTATAGAAACATTGGAAGAAAAAAATTACTAAGACATATAATAAAAATGAAAGAATAGAATATTTAAAACTTATAGAACAACTTTATGAAAAACATAAAAAATTATTTATTTTATTTAATTATCATTATATGCTAAACTATGATTCTACAAATAGTAATAGTAGTTCTAATAATTCTATAAACCTAGAAGATATAAAAGTTACAAGTTATAAATCTGATGGAGAAAATTCTTCAACGAATGAAGATGAAAAATATGGATGTACCTAAAACAATGGAAACTGATCAAATAGATCAAGATCCTAATGGAAAAAGAAAATTAGATTCAGACCTTTTAAAAGATGATTAGTTAAGATCCTTTAATAGAAATTGTGAACAAGTTGAAAATACAACTAGAATGTTTGGTAATCAAATAGAAAATATTGCTACTAATGAAATAAAATTTGAAAATTTAGGAGAGCCATCTACTCAAACAACTCCACATAGGATAGACGATCTAAACAAAAGAAATGTTGCTCAAGGAGGAATATATTTAGATCTTACAAATATTCCAATAGCTGACTATGAAAAAACCATAGATGATTGGGCACAGTCTATGACTATAGTTGTAAACAACAATAATTGGTCAAAAGAAAAACTTTTAAATTATTTTGCTGTAACATTTCAAGGAGATGTTTTACAATTTCTAAGAAGATGAGAAGAATCAGAAAAAGGAAGTGAACAAAAGGGGCAGTTAATCAATCATATTCAAACTCTCAAAGATGTATTAAAAGGATTAACCTATATTCTAAAAATAGAATTTGGTGGTTATAATGATAAAAAAGATCAAGATAATCTATCTAGTTATGTGTGGTCAAAAATTAAATTATGTGACATTAGATATTTAGAAGATTTTTCTAAAAAATTTCTTCATGAATATAAAAAATTAAAAAATAAAAATATAGAATTTTGAATTTTTTTTTCATAAATTACCACCACCATGAGATGAAATTTGCATACAAAAATACGATTCTTATTTAGAAAAACATAGCAAAATATTTGATGTAGATACAAATACTATAGAATCTATAGGAAATGTTTAAATTAAATATTTAATAATAATATTTTTCAATGGTTTTTATTATTCATAACCACACTACGATTTTCACATTTCGATCATATTTGTTTAATGAATATATTAAATTAAAAAACAACTTACATATTAATTCAAGATTGTGAAGATGTATAACTTTTAATTTTTTTTCATTACATTATACTAAAAATTGATATTGATTAAAAAGTATATTTTAAAAAATATTTATGACAAAAGAAGTATAAATACTTGCTACCACACATGTATAACCTTAAAAGAAATAAAAGAAGGTTTAAATATGTCAAGTTTTTGTATTCTTTTGAAGTTTTAGTTTGAGACATTTAATGATTATATATATATATATATATATATTTTTTTTTTAATTTGAAAATTTTAGTTTTTTTTTTGTAAATTTGTCGTTAGTGGTTGTTATAAAAGAACGTAAAATATTTTTTTTAACTCTTAACATTTATATATATATATTTTTTATAAATTTGGTCCTTACTCTTTAAAAATAAATAAATAAGTTTAAAAATTATTTTTCTATATTTTAAATTAAAACATAAAAAATTAAAAAATATATTTTTTAAAAAATCTAAAATTATGAAAAAAAAACTATTTAATTTTTTTAAAAAAGTCATTTAAAATATATAAATTTTTTAAAATCCAATGTTGTCTAAATCAGACTAGCTAGTCGAATTGGTTAAACCAAAAAAAGGCTAGGTTATTGATCCGTTGGGAGGTAAAAAACCATTTGACCAATGAATTGGTACAAACTGGTTAAATTGGACTAAAAAAACAATTTTTTTTTGAAATTTTGGCAATGTGTCTAGAACTGGATTGATAGTTGAACTAGTCAAACCAATTAGTTCCCAGTTCGAATGGTCCAATCCGTTCAAAACAAATAAATTATTAAAAAATAAAAATAAAAATATTCAAAATTGTAAAAATAGGTTTCAACCGGTTTTTTAGCTCTATTTAACTAGCTTGTACCAGCTTACAGGTCAACTAATTTTTTACTTCTCATTGGATCGATACCCAGTTGATTTTCGATCCAATCTGGTTTAGACAATATTGAATTTTGGAATTTTTTTATATTAATTTATTTTATTTTATTTTTATATAAATAATTTTTAATTTTTAATAATTTTAGATTTTTAAGTATATATTTTTAAATTTTTTATGATTTCATTTAACATATGATAAATTTTAATTTTTAATTTTTTATTTACTTTAAAGTGTAAGGACTAAATTGATAAAAATTATAAATATTGATAGTTACAAAAATATTTTATATTTTTCATAAGGGACTGAGATTTTCAAATAATAAGAAAAAGGGATTCAATATTTCAAAATTAAAATATAGAATTTCAAAAAAAAAAAAAAACATTTCACATATTTAAAAGAGAGAGTAAAATTTAGAATTCAGAATAAAAGTAAAAAAGAAATATATTGCAACAATGAATTGAATAGTAGGGATAGACACCAATAACCATGTTTTCCTTTATATACCTAACTTTTCTACTAATTTTTAAGAGAATCATTTTTCATTATTTGTAGAAGAAAGTAAATCACTAAAATCCCATTGTAACAAATTCAATTCCTTCAAAACTACCCTCTTATATTCCTACCAAAACAAACAGGTTAGAATGGGGCAATTGATTATTTTGCTTTTATTTTTATAAATAATAATAATAATGGTGAACAATAAATAGGGATGAAATAAGTTGAAAATTAAATTTAAAATTTTAATAGAAAAAGAAAATAGTTATTTTGCATTCCCAGTAGAAAATGCAAGGCCTTCCCCAAGCTTCATTATCTGGGCCACTTGTGGCCTTTAAATTTGCTTTTTATTATTTATCAATTTCACTCCCAGCCCCCAAATTATTAGTTGGTTATTACCCAGATGAGCTTAAATTAGAATAGTTTAGAACTGAATATGTATATTTTAATGTAAAAAACTCACTTGACTTTTGAGTGTAATTAATTATTATTTTTAAATTTCCTAATTTTTTTTTATATATAAAATTAGATCACATTACATCAGAAAAATCGTGTAGAGATTGAAGGATTTCATCCAGGGGTTGCATGAATGTAACATTGTCTAAAGGTCTTGAGAATGTCAATTTTGCTAAACCATCCGTTACTTTATTACCTTCTCTAAAAATATGTAGTAAGTGAATAATACAATCTCGTTGGAGGATCTCTTTAATGAAACGGATCATAAAAGATTCATATTACTGATCCTTTCCAGATTCTTGAATTGCTTCTTTACCATATGTCTCAAGTACCAGTTTTTTTCAAATCTCTAAATTTAGTTGTTTTTTTTTTTTAAATCCAAGAACCCACACAATACTAACATGATTAGCCAAAATGCTTGTATCAGTTGTCACCAAGGATTTGATGTAGTGGGCTCCTTGGCCGTCCGTTAATTCTACAGGACTGTCCATATCCAAATTTATTCATGTGAGATTGTTTAAGTCCATAAAATGATGATGCAAGTTAGACAAATGCAATTAAGCTATCACACTAAAATATAAGGATCTTTGGTACAACCAAACAATTAGTTCCATAAACTACCAATTGAACCAATCATTAGGAATTGGTTGACTTCTTCTTCCTCTCTAAATTATTGAAGGGAATGTTAGGACTTATATAATTAAAGTTTAGAAAATCAAATATTTAGCAACCCTATTTTATATTAAAAAAGAAAAGGAAAGAAGGGAATAAAGTTGAGAAACAAGATGTGTTACTTGTTCCTTGCACTAATTACGTTCTTTTTTGGATTCTAGTCAAACAATCAATCTATTAGTATATTGATGTTTAGCATAATAAGAATCATTTTTGGAGTTTTCTTTTAGTATCACCCAAGTTTTATATTTTTGGAGTAAATTCCGTAACCTAATAGGCTCCTTAATTTTTCTTTTAATTTTATTTTTTTGGTATTAGGAAAATTTCAGACATAATATACACGTGGATTGTCATGTAACATATTAACACTAAAATTTAACTAATGATTTTTAATTTTTAAAATTTTAAAAATTTAACTAGATGCTAATATGTCATCCACATGTATACTATATCAATAAAGTAAAAAAAAGTTAAATTTTTTATTCATTTTGAGGTGATTTGATAAAAAAAAACGTAAATTCAAAAGCTAAAAAAGATAATAAAAAATTAAATGAAAGACTAAAATAAATTTTTTTATAAAATTAAAAGATCAAATAAATAATTATACCAAAATTTAATTAAGTTGAATTAACATACATGAACCTATTATAAAAAAGAAAAATGAAAAGTGAAATTAAGGGTTTGAATAAATAAAGTTAGAGGAAAATTAAATCTTATATCCAAGTTGTTGGCGTTTATGGGCTATTTTTTTAATTGGATTAAGAATCCACCAATATTTTTTTGTAAATAGAAATTAAATGGTATAAAAATTAAATTTATTATTAGATGTGAAGTATAATCATTAAATTTAAGGTCTCATTTGTAGTTAAAATATATATATATATATATACCCTCACAATTTAAATCCAATCTTTTTGCATTTTTATTTGGGGTGTGTGTGTAAAGGTGACAATTATATGGAATATGATTGTGTGATTGGCATTCACTTAACAAAGTGACGGCGCTGTTAGTTTTCATCATCATTAACGATATCCACTTTAGATTCTGCAATCATTAAAGCTAAAACAGAATTTTTATACTTAATTCTGTTGTGTGGGGAAAATGAAATGACATTTAGCTAGTTGAAATGGGAAATGGATCTGGATTCAGCCTGTGCCAATTTATAAGCAAACAGGGAAATGAAGGTGTCATTTTCATGTATTGGGAAGGCACATGGCATGTTGTTCATCCCATGTGATGTTTTGACCTAATTTATTAATTTCATCCATAAATCTACCCTACTCATATATGTATATTGTAGTCAACTAATTTTGTCCGGGCCCATTTAATTTATTTGCAAATAAATAAACTCAAATAAATAAATAAAGTCTAGGACTAAATAGTTCAAAAAAGTCCATTTACAATTTTTAAAATACATAGAATAAACACCCAACCCAATTACCAAAATGACCCATGACCCAATAAGTCCTAAAACCCAATTATAATAAACTCATACCCTAAATCTAGCCCAAACCCGAAAGAGCCCAAAAAGGAAAAAAAATTTCCAGCAGTCAAGAATTCCAGAAGCGCCTGGAATGCACTGGAAGGGCACCAGAGGAACGGCTACCCACGTGAGATCCCCAGGTCATCTTCTCCGTACAACTGAGCCTGCAAAAGAAGACACCAGAAGGAGCCAGTAACAGATTTCACAGCAAATAAACAGCAGGAAAATAGGTTTTTAAGATTTTATTTATTTTGAAAATCTGGCTATAAAAGCCAATGATGTAATCTACGCATACTGTACGCATACTAGACACAGAATAGAAGAAAAGCAATAGAAAATTAATAGAGGTGATTTCACGTTTTTTCCTTTTCTCTTTCGTCTATTCTAAATTTATTTTCTTAGTTTGCTCATTTTTTTTACATGAATGAAGGTCGATGAGAGCCCCAAATACTTCTGCTATGCGGATGTGAGGGCGAGAGGTCAAGCAATGTCGAAAACCTTTGTATTTTATGAATCTCTTTTTATTTTTTTTCTTAAAAAATAACATGAGACTTGAGTTTCTTTTCAAACGAAGTAAAAAGAGAAAGAAAATACTTACCAAACTCCTCAATGCGTGGTCGAGCACTTATAGCAGCAGAATCAGGAATTGTTTTGCGCGCCGCTAGACACCAAATCTGATGGTGATTCGGCTGCATGCAGAAGGAACCCTAGCAAAATGGCGTTCTGATTTCAAATTAAAAGGATGGGTTTTGTTCTGAAAAAAAAGGTGTAAATGAAGGCCTAACGGCACACTTTCAATGCGGCGCCGTTCAGAGGGGGTTAGGACCCGCGCACTGACCCGTTTAACAAGCAAGATCCGTGCACCCTTTCACAAAATGGGGAAATTGCGCATCGAATCCTTCCCATCACACTGAGCTTTCAATTTGCGTCTAATTGGTTTACTTTGTTTTTTAAATTTGGCCTTATAATTTGTGCCTCTTTTCACTTTGATTCGCGGTTCAGTGGAGCGTTGTGAGGACGGGATATTTTCAATTCCAGTCCCCGCACATTTCGTGTGCATGGCACATTGACCCTATTTTGAAATTGTTTTATTTGTAAATTGTTTCTCTGGTTTTAATTTTGTTTCAATTAAGTCTTGTCATCATTATTTTATTTACTACACATACATCTTAGTTTTGCATGATTAACCATTGGTTGTGATATTTTGTATTGTTTTGGTAGTTGAATTTTGTAATCTTTTCTCTTTTATTCTATTGTTTTAATGATTGGTATATTATTTAAGTTAAAATTCACTTTAGTTTATGTATGCTATTAATCCTATATTATTTTATTTAGTGCTTACATGCATTATTGAAGCCATATTGTTTTTATACATATAATTTTTAATAGATTTCTATATAATTATGTTTTAAATTCATTACATTTATTATTTATGTTAATATTAAGTTAATTTTAAAATTCATATTTTAACTTAATGATATTTTGACATACGATTATTTTTAAAATTTGTCCATATATACATTACCCATATTAAATTATTTTTAGTGCATATTATTATTATCATAAAATTTTATGTAAATATTTTTTCTTCCCTATGTATATACATTTTCTTTAAAAATTATTTATATGTATAGTGCATTTCTTGTAGGAATTATATTTTAAATTATATAATTTATTTATGGAATACTCTTATATTATCCTTATGTATGTATTATTTATATGTTCCATCACTCTAAATCAATCTGTTACATGTAAAATTATATATTATTTGTTTCCAAATTCCCTTTATAAATATAATTTTAAAAATATATATCACTAAATTTATGTGTAAATATAGTTTTGCCTTTTGTATATGACCTTGTTTTTTTAGAAATTTTTGTTACCTATATAACTTATATATTTACTTTGTTTCTTTCATACATTATTAATTTTTTTTTTACAAATAATTATATCCAATTTTATTTGTATATACATGTTTCATAAATTTATTATATATATTATTTTATATCATGTATTGTCATTCCTTCATATACATTATTTAAGTTATCATGTGAATTATCAATTTTTGAATGAATTTGTATTTTAAATATTTCATATATAATTTGATTTGAACTTTGTATTTTATAATAACTATTTCAACAAACATGTATCCCAAGTTTTTATGTAAATTTGTCAACTTATATATATATATATATATATATATATATAAATATATATATATTATGTGATCATTAATTCATCATTATGTTGAAAATGTCTTATATTGATTTCTAATTCCATTTTGTTTCATACATATTTTTTGCGCATCATTTTATTTTGTGTCATGTTAATTATCATGTATATTATTTTTTGTATTAATTATTCACTATCCATGCTTAAAGATTTTTTGGTTACGTTATACTTGGAATAATTGTATGTAATTGTTAAATGTATTAAGTGAGGTTTATTGTACTTTGTGTATATTATTTCATATTCATTAACCCTTTTTATATATATATGTTTGTTACAATGCATTAAGTATTTCATCTACTTAAAAACAAATAAACGTGTTTTTTGAGCAAATTTCTAATTTTCTGTCATTCAAAAATTCTGAAATAAGGCAATATATAATATTTGAGGAATTCGGAAAATCATGCTCAATCGTACTGGGTATGACTTTTCTGGTGAACCAAATATTTGGATAACCTTTTATAATTTTAATATATGAGTTTTTCAAAAGTCGAAAATCAATCGCATTTTAAAGGTATAAGGGATCGTATCCAATCGTACTGGGTATGAAACTGCATACCTTTGAAACGAGAGAATTTTGACTACTAATTTGAACTATTCAAACATTCTAAAAAGGGTCATACTTTGGAAAATCTTTTCTTTAAAAGGTCTTTTGACATAAGGATAGCATCAAATCAATTTGGTACCAATTTTTTGGGCGAAATGAGGGTGCTAACCCTTCCTCATGCGTAACCGACTCCCGAACCCATTTTTTTGATTTTTCATGAATAAAGCATTTTAGTAGGTGGCCCAATCACACCTAAATCAAGAGGTTGGTGGCGACTCTACATTTTTATTTTCAAAAGTCGATCCCCATCGTTTTCAAAATAAAAAAAAGGGTTTCGACAGCTTGGCGACTCCACTGGGGATTGAACAAAGAGAGTCATGCCATAAAATTGATTGATTGCTGTCCTTTTAATTGAAAATTTGTTTCAAAACTATGATTCTTTTAATTGCAGTTGCTTGTGTGATTGTTGTGGTTCGAGTCTTGTCTAATAATTATGGCATTACATTGCATGACCGCTGTGGTTATACCTGTTAAATGGGAGTAAGAAACTATGCTTTCGTGAGGTTTTCACCTCCGTATGGGCTAGTGGATTGCTTCCGGGATACATCCGTACCTATGATTCCGTGAGATTTTCATCTCCGCATGATCATAGGGAAATGTATTCCCCTGAACCGAACTCAATCTATATGAGCCTATAATGGGTGAGGATTGAGGAATCTGTTGGTTCGGATACCTATACTCTAGAACCGAGCTTCATATAGTGAACCTTAAGAGCTATCTTTAGGTAGAGCCTCGTCGAACCTTAGTCATTACCCGTATGTGTGTTATGATTATTTTTGTTGTTATACTTGTGTTTTATTACTCATATTTGATACTAACTTGTGTTTTGTTTTGGTTGTGTTTTACATAACATTGCATACTAAATGAGGTGTTGGTTCGTATTTGATTACTAAGTTAGAAAGTTTAACATGGAGAATGAATTTCTTAGTAAAGTTGAGGATAATGCGGTCGTCCGTGCATGGTTAGAGAAGTTACAAATCGAGAAAGGGGATAGCCTGATAGAAGGATATACGTCAGAGTTGCATAACTTTACTCGCATTAATGTAACACAGAATGAGCTGCAGGAGTTGAAGGATATATGGACTCGTTGGGATGAGGGCACTAAACAGTTGTTCTATCAGAGTTATGGTGATATACCATACTTGCTCGATGTTAAGGTGGATAAGCGTTTGTTCCGAGGTATGGCTCAAATTTGGAATTCTGCTTATAATTGCTTCACTTTTGGAGAAGTAGATTTGGTTCCTACTTTGGAAGAATACACTACTTTGTTGAGGAGTCCAAAAGCTCAAGTCAGGAAAATTTATGCTAAGGTTACTAATGGTCAAACTTTTGTGAAGAGGCTGGTGAATATTTCGGGGATGAGTGAATCTTGGGTTACTACTCGAATTCAACAGAAGGGGGATAGTAAGTGTATTCCCTGGGAAAATTTGAGAGATTTTATTTTGACGCACCCGGATGAAAAGAAAAGGGCTGATATCTTTGCCTTAAGCATTTATGGATTAGTGATTTTTCCTAAGGCTTTAAGACATGTTGATGAGGCACTCACTGATTTGTTTGATCGTCTCGAGAAGGGAGTCACACCTGTACCTTCAATATTGGCCGAGACGTTTAGATCTTTGAGCATGTGCCGGAGGGCAGGGGAAGGTCGATTTATTGGCTGTGCACAATTGTTGATAGTATGGTTTCACGGGCATTTTTAGAAAGTGAATAAGGTATCGTACCGGGTTTTCTCCGAAGGTTACACCCCATTAAAAGAAGAGATAGCGATGCAAAGGAGAGATGATATTTCAGAAGAGAAATGGATGGAAATTCTCCAAAATCTCAAGGATGACGATGTGGAGTGGAGAGCTTTCTAGATGGTTCCTGATGAAATTTTGTATCCATGTGGGAGTTATAATTGGGTGCCATTGTTGGGAATTTGAGGAGCTACTAGATATACTCCTTTATTGGCATTAAGGCAATATAAATCTAGGCAGTTCATACCTACCACGTACGAGTTGGCTCAGTGTGAATTCCCATATAAAGGAGACCACTATAGGAAGAAGGTTCAGGAATTGTCTGACTCTTGGAGGCAAGTGCACTGGATGAAAAGGCTGACTGATGGTTCAATGGTAACACCTGAATATAGTGGATGGTTTAGGAAAAGGGTCAATGGCGATATTCCTAGACCAAGTTCGGAAAGCGCTCGACCAATGGAGGAACAGTTACAAATTGCC
The DNA here is from genome assembly GCA_025698465.1 of Gossypium longicalyx. NCBI lineage: Eukaryota > Viridiplantae > Streptophyta > Magnoliopsida > Malvales > Malvaceae > Gossypium > Gossypium longicalyx. Next base: position 93,616,642 of record CM046997.1, read on the forward strand.
CCGTCGGAGTTGGAAATTATAAAGCAATATTTTGAGAAGAAGAGTTCCGAATTTGGGAGGAAGATCGAGCAGTTGGAAGAAGAAAAGATGCACTTGAAGTTAAAAGTGGAGATTCAAAAGTCAGAGGTAGAAAAGCTACAGAAAAGGAAGGGTGAAGTTGAGGAAGATTTGGAAGGCTTGAAAACAGATTATAAGAAGCTGCGCTTATCAATGAGGACTGCTGGGCTAGGAAAGACTTCAGAACAATGACGCCAAGAGGTTCGAGAAGAAAGGGCTAGGGCAGATCAATGGGAAAAGAGATTCCAGGAGGTTCAAGCTTGGAACGAAGCTTTGGAAAGAAGTCTGTCAGAGAGTAAGAATGAGAATGATGAACTAAGAGCCAGAGTGGTGGAACTTGAGAGATCTTTGTGTTTATACCGGAATCGCAATTCTGTGACTGAGTTGAAAGCAAGCTTAAATAAGATCGAAGAAATGAAAGGGAAAATAGAAGAGTTAGAAACGACATTGCAGAGTTGTGAAATGAGGATTGAGTTCTTGGAGACAAATGAGGAGCAATGGAAGAATCAGCTTCATCACTCTCATGACCAAGTTAGAAGCAGGGATTACATCATGGGAGAAGCTGTAACACAAAATCGAGAAGTAACTGATTACTTGCAGTCTTTGGTAGTACAAGCAGACGTGTTAAGTGTGAAGCATGAGCTGGAGTCAGATAGGGGACAAGAACTAGCTTCATTGCTTAGGAAAATTAAGGCCCTGAGTGTTAGGGCGAAGTCGTATTTGTAATTCAGTTTTATGTAAAGAGTTTTATTTTCTAGTAAAATTTTCTAAAAGGAATTGAATCAAAATTGATGCCTCCTTTGCATTCATGCATTTGCATTACATTACATCATATGCATTAAAGATCATAATAAGATTCTAATTAATTAAAAATTATTTTAGTAATCCAGAAACCAACCAAAATACACCAAATACGCATCCCTACGGTACGAGGAAAAAGACTAAGTCAATGGACAAAAGACTGGAAAAGTTAGAACAAATGTAAAAGGATATACAAGAGCAAATGCAGTTACAGATGCAAGAGCAGCTGGTTAAGATTTAGCAAGAGATGAAAGAACATATGATGGAGTCCCAAATAGAGATGATGAGTCAGTTGTCCCAATTGCTGATGAGAAGAATGGATAAAGGAAAATGTCCTATGGATAATATGGGAGAAAGTAATGAAGACCCTCAATATCCTCCTGGCTTCACTCCTGTACATGTACAAACACAGCCTGAGATTAATTTGCAGAAGCCATCTGTTACGATCAGGCCTCAGCAGTTTCAGGCCGGGGTTTCGGTTTCAATGAATTTTCAAGCTGGTTCAGGTTATAATCCTGGTAACAACTCACATAATCCAATGGTCCCTGATTTGGATAAAGTTGCAAAAGAGGAAAGAGCAAAGGCAGAATCACAAAGGCAGTTAGAAGAACAGTGTAAATGGCTGGAGGAAAAAGTCAGAGCAATGGAAGGTGTTGATAGACACCTGGGAATTGATGCAAAAGATATGAGTTTGGTTCCAGACTTAATACTGCCATACAAGTTCAAGATGCCAGAATTTGAGAAATACAATGGAACGAGCTGTCCTGAAGCTCATATCACTATGTTTTGCAGAAGGATGACAGGGTATGTTCATAATGACCAATTATTGATTCATTGCTTCTAAGATAGCTTGGTAGGAGTAGCTGCTAAATGGTACAATCAATTGAGCCGAAACAGAATTAATTCATGGAGAGATTTAGCACAGGCGTTCATGAAGCAATACAGTCATGTGACAGATATTACTCCTAATAGAATTACTTTGCAGAATATGGAGAAGAAGCCAAATGAAAGTTTTAAGCAGTATGCACAGAGGTGGAGGGAAATGGCTATTTAGGTTCAGCCACCGCTATTGGAAAAAGAAACCACGTTGCTCTTCATTAATACCTTAAAGGCCCCGTTTATAACTCATATGCTAGGAAGTACCACGAGAAGCTTTGTGGATGTGGTAATGACAGGAGAAATGATTGAAAATGCCATAAGAAATGGAAGGATAGACGCAGGAGAAAATGCTAAAAGGTCTGTGCCACGGAAGAAAGAGAATGAGGTGAACAATGCAGACGTGGGATATTCAAAGTCTATTACCTTGAGTCAACCAAAAGCGACAACTGCTAGTCAGGGTTCATCACGACAAGAGTCGGGAACTAGGCCGAATAATGAGAAGATTCAGTTTACACCAATTCCCATGACATACAAAGAGTTATATCAAAGTTTGTTCGATGCACATGTGGTGGCACCTTTTTACTTAAAGCCAATACAACCTCCGTTCCCTAAATGGTACGATACTAATGCTCAATGTGAGTATCACGCAGGAATTGTGGGTCATTCAATAGAAAATTGCACCACTTTTAAGAAGCTGGTTGAGAGATTTATCCAGATGGGTATTGTGAAATTTGATAATATGCCCAGTACTGAAAATCCACTGCCTAATCATACTAATAGTGGGTAAATACAGTAGATGGAGGAATTGAAAAAAGGAACAAGAGAGATGTTTTAGAAGTAAAGACTCCTTTGAGACAATTTTGGAAAGAGATGGCAAGAAGAGGGTTAGTTACTTCGAGCATAGAAAAAAATGATAATGGGATAGAGAATTATTGTGAGTTCCATCATGAAGAAGGACACAGAATTCAGGAATGTGAAGAATTCAGAGCTGTTATTCAGGGCCTGATGGACAGCAAGGAAATGGAGTTTTATAAAGAGATCCATGAGGAGGAGTATATATGCACATCAGAATCCACATCAAGTCCAAAGGTCAATTATCCTGTGGTTATTATCTCGCGTCCTAAAAATGAAGCAGGAGTTCAAATGACGCCAAAGATTATAATTCAGAAGCTAGCAATTTTTTCTTACAAAGATAGTAAAAAGGTCCCTTGGAACTATGATTGTAATGTGACAATCTAGGGAAAAGAGAGTCCGTTAAAAGAAGATCAAAATATAGGCTCTCACACACATAGTGGAAGACAATATGATACCCGAATAGAACCAATAGAAGAAAGAGATGTGCTGGTCGAGCAAAAGAAAGGAAAAGCAGTTGAACTTGATATGCCTGTTAATGAACCAGTTAATGAACCAGTGAAAGAAGAAGAAGCTAAAGAATTCCTGAAATTTCTGAAACATAGCGAATACAGTGTGGTGGAGTAGTTGCATAAATAGCCAGCCCACATATCTATATTGGCTCTACTCCTGAGTTCAGAGGTGCATCGGAGTGCATTGATGAAGGTGCTAAATGAGACCTATATAACCAACGATATTTTCGTCAATAAGTTGGATCGGTTGGTTAACAACATAAGTGCAGACAACTTTATCTTTTTCAATGATGATGAGATTCCGCCAGGAGGGATGAGATCTACCAAGGCTTTGCATATAACTACCAGATGTAAAGGATATACGTTGCCAGGGGTATTGGTAGATAATGGTTCAGCATTGAATGTGTTGCCTCTGTCCACACTAAACAAGTTACCTGTGGATAGTTCTCACATGAAAGAATGTCAGAACATAGTACGAGCATTTGATGGCACGGAGAGGAGAGTCATGGGGAGAATAGAGGTACCCTTATTAATTGGCCCAACCATGTATGAGGTAGATTTTCTAGTAATGGATATTAAACCCTCTTACAACTGCTTGTTGGGAAGACCTTGGATACACTCGGCCGGGGCAGTACCTTTATCATTACATCAAAAGCTGAAGCTGGTGACAGAAGGACGGTTGGTAACAATAAATGCTGAAGAAGATATTATCGCGATCGTGAGCAGTGATGTGCCGTATGTAGAAACAAATGAGGAAGCCATTGAGTGTTTTTTTAGGTATTTGGAGTTTGTGAATGCAACATTCATCATTGAGGGAAGTAGAATTCTGGAGCCGAAAATGTCCAAAACTACGATGATGGGTTTACAGTTGATGGTAGGCTGGGGAGTTGTACCAGGAAAAGGACTTGGGAGATATCTTCAAGGAAAAATTATAGTTCCAATACTAAAAGACAAACAAGATCGCTTTGGTTTGGGGTTCAGGCCAGATGCAAGACAAAGGAAAAAGGAGTTAGAAAGAAAGCGAGAAAGAAGAAGAGTACGAGTGAGTGGTGGGGAAATCAAGTGGAAGCCCATGATAATTCCTCATATCTCCAAGTCTTTTGTAACAGGAGGCATTATTTATCCTGAACAAGGGGTACCAGAGAAGGAAGACATAGGAGGAGCATTGGGAAATATGTACATCAATGCCATTTTTGAAGAGACAATTGAAGAGGGGATTTCGTCAAATATTCGTCCATATGAACCTGGGAGCATTCTAGACAATTGGACTGCGGAGGATCTTCCTGTAGTTTTTAGAGCTTACTCAGAGTAATGTTCGAAACAAACTTGTTGTTTTAAGCCTAGAAACAATAAAGATTTCTTGGTGAAATAGGCTCATGTTCAAACATTATTATTTCAATGAAGTACATTTTTTGCTATCATTTTGAGTAAATATTATTCTTTGCACAACCAAGGGTGTTATTCTTTCTATCTAAATAATTATCTTAATTCTTTCTTCAATCATCCTTTTATTTATAAACATATCATACAAAGCAATAATTACCAAATTCATTCATTCTTTGTATATTTTTGTACCTATAATAGGTCCCTAGATATCAATGTCATGAGCGACGCTGTTACCGACTCAGAATCACTATTTGAGCGAGACATGTGTTTAGAGGGATCTCAAGACTTTGAAAATGACAGAGATTGTGATTTATCTCCGGACTTGTTAAGGATGGTAGAACAAGATGAAAAGCAAATTTTGTCTTATAAAGAAACCATAGACATGGTGACTTTGGAGGAAGGGAAAGTTGTAAAAATTGGAACATGCATAGCTGAAGAAACAAAGTAAGACCTTGTGGGGTTACTTCAGGAATTCAAAGATGTTTTTACATGGTCATACCAGGATATGCCCGGTTTAAGTCCTGATATTGCGGTACATTGTCTTCCCATAAGAGAAGATTACAAGCCAGTACAGTAGAAACTTCGACGAATGAGGCCAGATATTGTTTTAAAGATCAAGGAGGAAGTTAAAAAGTAGTTTGATGTAGGATTCCTTCAGGTGATCAAGTATTCAGAATGGGTAGCTAATGTTGTGCCTGTTCCCAAGAAAGACAGCAAGGTGCAAATATGTGTGGATTATAGAGATCTAAATAAGGCAAGCCCAAAGGACAACTTCCCTTTGCCTCACATTGATACACTAGTGGATAATACGGCTGGTTACTCATTGTTTTCCTTCATAGATGGTTTCTCAGGGTATAATTAGATTAAGATACATCCCGAGGACATGGGAAAGACTACTTTCATAACCTTGTGGGGGCACTTTCTGTTACAAGGTGATGCCATTTGGATTGAAGAATGCTGGAGCGACATATCAGAGAGCTATGGTGACTTTATTCCATGATATGATGCACAAAGAAATTGAAGTGTATGTTGATGATATGATAGCCAAATCTCGAACTGAAAAAGAGCACATCGAAGTGTTGAGAAAGTTGTTCATGAGATTGAGAAAGTTTCAGTTAAAGCTTAATCCAACGAAATGTACTTTTGGGGCTAGATCCGAAAAGCTATTGGGCTTTGTGGTCAGTGAGAAGGGAATTAAGATAGATTCAGACAAAGTCCGGGCTATACAGGAGTTGTCACCACCACGTACCCAAAAAGAAATTCGAGGGTTCCTCGGAAGACTAAATTACATTGCGCGGTTTATTTCTCAATTAACAGAAAAGTGTGACCCTATATTCCGTCTTCTTAAAAAGCATAACCCAGGAGAATGGGATGAGGAATGTCAAAAGGCTTTTGATAAAGTTAAAGATTATTTGTCAAGTCCTTCAGTGTTATCACCCCCGAGTTCAGACAAGCCGTTGATATTGTATTTAACCGTGTTTGGTAATTCAATGGGATGCGTGCTTGGTCAACATGATGAATCAGGAAGAAAGGAAAGGGCGATATGCTACCTCAGTAGAAGTTCACCGAGTGCGAATTGAGATATTCGCCAATTGAAAATTTGTGTTGAGCTTTGGTTTGGACAGCACGAAGGTTGAGACAATATATGTTGTATCATACAACTTGGCTAATTTCAAAATTGGATCCTCTAAAGTATATGATGGAGTCAAATGCCTTAAATGGTAGGATCGCTAGGTGGCAAATTTTACTTTCTGAATTTGACATAATTTACATGAGTCAAAAAGCTGTAAAGGGGAGCGCAATAGCAGATTTTCTGGCCAGTCGAGCTCTAGAAGATTATGAGCCCTTGAATTTTGACTTCCCCAATGAAGAGATAATGTATGTGGCAGATGTTGAAGAGGACAATACAAAAGGTCACTGTTGGAAATTGAATTTTGACGGAGCCTCAAATGCTGTGGGTAATGGAGTTGGGGCAGTTTTACTATCCCCAAGTGGAGATCATTATCCATTCACATGTAAATTGGATTTTGATTGTACAAATAATATGGCAGAATATGAAGCATGTATCATAGGGCTCAGAGCAGCTATAGAGCGCAAGATCAAATCATTAGAAGTATATGGAGATTCTACATTGGTAATTTACCAACTTCGAGGTGAATGGGAAACAAGAGACACTAAACTAATCAATTACAGAAGGCTGGTGTTGGGGTTAGTTGAAGAGTTTGATGATATTACTTTTAATTATCTTCCTCGCAATGAAAACCAGATGGCATATGCTTTGGCTACTTTGGCTTCCATGATCAAAATAAGTAGATAAGAAGATGTGAGGCCCATTCAGATGAGTATTTATGAGGCCTCGTCTTATTGTTATAATATAGAGGAAGAAGAAAGAGATGATCATCCTTGGTATCAGGATATATTGCGGTATGTGAGAAATTGTGAGTATCCAGATCAAGCCACGGAGAATGACAAAAGAACGTTGAGAAGGCTCACTTACGATTATGTTTTAGATGGAGAGATCTTGTACAAAAGAAGGAAAGATCAGGTACTTTTGAGATGCGTGGATGCCGTGGAGTTCAAGAAAATCTTGAAAAAAGTGCACGAAGGTGTTTGTGGAACACACGTCAATGGGTTCACAATCGCCAGACAAATTATGAGGTTTGAGTATTATTGGTCCACCATGGAAGGAGACTGCATCAATTATGCTAAGAAATGTCACAAATGTCAAATTTATGGTGATAAGATTCACGTACCTCCCTCGCCTTTGCATGTTATAACTTCTCTATGGCCGTTTTCCATGTGGGGCATGGATGACATAGGGCCAATTTCACCAAAGGCTTCAAATGGGCATCATTTCATTTTTGTGGTCATTGATTATTTTACCAAGTGGGTGGAAGCTGCTTCGTATACCAATGTAACTAAATCGGCAGTCAGTAGATTTTTAAAGAAGGAAATTATATGTCGATATGAAATGCCTGAGAAGATTATATCTGATAATGCACTGAACTTGAACAATAGTACGATAGCAGAGGTTTGCAGTCAGTTTAAGATCAGACATCATAACTCATCACCGTATCGCCCGAAGATGAATGGGGCAGTGGAAGCAGCTAACAAAAATATCAAGAAGATTGTGGGAAAAATGACTGAAACCTACAGAGATTGGCATGAGAAGTTGCCATTTGCTCTTTATGCCTATTGAACATCTGTCAGAACTTCTACTAGGGCAACACCTTTCTCATTGGTCTATGGAATGGAAGCAGTCCTACCCATTGAAGTGGAAATACCTTCTCTTCGAGTCTTGTCAGAATTGAAGTTAGATGAAGTAGAATGGATACAGTCTCGATATGATCAGTTGAATTTGATTGAGGAAAAGAGGCTAAAAGCTATTCAACATGGACAGATGTATCAAAAAAGAATGATGCGGGCTTATGACAAAAAGGTTCGCCCAAGAGAGTTTCATGAGGGAGATTTGGTTTTGAAGAAGATTCTTTCCATACAAAAAGATTTCAAAGGTAAATGGATGCCGAATTGGGAGGGGCCCTAAGTGGTGAAGAAAGCTTTCTCTGGTGGTGCATTAATACTGGCCGAAATGGATGGAAGAAATTTATCTAATCCAATGAAATCGGATGCAGTCAAAAAGTACTACACTTGACAAGGGAGGGAAGCTAAAGTGAAAACCCGTAAAGGGAGCTTTGAGGCTTTCGGAAAAAAAAGGGGCTAAAGTGAAAACCCGCAAAGGGTGTTTAGGACCAAGTAAAAATGAAAAGGGCCAAAGTGAAAACCCGCAAAGGGCGCTTTGAGACCCAATAATAAAAAAGAAAGAAAAAGAGAAAAAGGAGAGGCCAAGGTGAAAACCCGCAAAGGGCACCTTGTGACCAAAGGGGATTTGAGTTGAAAACCCGAAAAAGGCAGCTCAAATATGGATCCAAAGAGAGAAAGTGATGGTCTTGCTATGCTTGAATTAATCATGAAGGGGGTATATTGCATCTTGGGGCATTGACAAAGTGCTTCTGATCTCTTAAACACATGTCGAGTTTGAATTGGTCTTCAAGAAGTTTGTACAGAGAAGCTCAGGTTGCGATAATAAGGGCATCTAGTCTTCATTTTCAGTAAATTGGTTGTCTTTGAATTATCCTTTCTTTTTCAAGATATACATTCCCCAATTAATGGCCATTTTTGTTCTTTTGATAATTTACTTTGAATTCAAGATTAATTCTATTCTTGTTCATTATCACGATTTGATTGCAAGCATGTTGCATTGACATAATGATGAATGAACTAGTGATGTTTTCACAATAGAAGTTTTGCATATTACTCTAGGAGTTTCTAGATAATGCAAGAATCTAAAGTGGAATAATTGTTTAGAATACGCTCAAGTTCAAGGATATATTTGGATAAATCGCCTTTTTGAGATCTCTGTCCAAATGATGATGGAGCAAACAGGCAAGATATAGTATTAATGATGCAATTTTATTCTCGAGAAAAAAAATGACGTTTTGTATTCATACAAAGAGCAAAAATGCACATTTGGCTATAACACCTGAGGAGTGAGGTAGCAAATTGACCAAGAGGAAAATTCAGCTATGAGTTGCAATGTTTTGTCTCAAAAAGAGTAGTAGAAGGGACATTGGAATTACAATGGGGCAAGCTCACCAGACATGATCGTTTTTCTTTGGAATACTCCGTCAAGATGATGGTTGAGCAAACGCGTCAGTAACAGCATATTAATGAACAACGAGTGACGATACCCTAAATGGTTAAAATGGAATCATCCTTATTTCTGCATATATCATTCATAACACATTTAGTTAGGAGCATTTGATTCATTTCGACCATAGCATCCTAATTATTTAACATAAGCATCACATCTAGTTAGGAGCATTTGATTCATTTTGATCATAATATCCTAATTATTTAGCATAAGCATGATACATGAAACCGAGTCTACAAGACAGATCCGAGAGGATGGTGTAGTAATATTGGTGAAGTCAGATCTTATATCCCTGAAGTTGTAGCAGAATGAATCGAAGATTACAAACCTTATCTCCCTGAAGTTGCAGTGGAGTAGGTTGAAGTGCTAGTTACAGTAAAGTAGATCATAACAAGTCTTATCTCCCTGAGGTAGCAAGGAAGCAGACTGAGATTTGAAGATCTTATCTCTCTGAGTTGCAGCAGAGCAGATCTTCGCAGATGGTGAATCTTATCTTCATGTATCGGCAATGGAGCAGATTTTATCACCAGCCTCATCTCTCTGAGGTAGCAAGAGAGCAGGTTGAAGAATGAGTCTTATCTTCTTGAGGTAGTAAGGAAGCAGACTGAGAATTGAAGATTTTATCTCCCTGATATTGCAGCGGAGCAGATCTTCGCAGATGGTAAATCTTATCTCCATGTATTGGCAATGGAGTAGATTTTACCACCAGCCTCATCTCTCTGAGGTAGCAAGAGAGCAGGTTGAAGAATGTATCTTATCTTCTTGAGGTAGCAAGGAAGCAGACTGAGAATTGAAGATTTTATCTCCCTGAGATTGCAGCGGAGTAAATTATCGCAGATGGTAAATCTTATCTCCATGTATTGGCAATAGAGTAGATTTTACCACCAGCCTCATCTCTCTAAGGTAGCAAGAGAGCAGGTTGAAGAATAAGTCTTATCTTCCTGAGGTAGCAAGGAAGCAGACTGAGGATTGAGGATCTTATCTCCCTGAAATAACAGTGGAGCAGATTGAAAATGGTGAATCTTATGTCCATGTATCGGCAATGGAGCAGATTTAACCCATCAACCTCATCTTCCTAAAGGTGTTTGGAAAAGAGAAGCACCAAAAAGCTAAAATTTAACAAGACCTAGCAAAATCGGTTCTTTTGAAGTCTTTGCTCTATTCCCGTTACACGTCAATGAGCAAAGGGGGGTAGCTGTAGTCAACCAATTTTGCCTGGGCCCATTTAATTTATTTGCAAATAAATAAACCCAAATAAATAAATAAATTCCAGGACTAAATAGTCTAAAAAAGTCCATTTAAAATTTTCAAAATACATAGAATAAACACCCAACCCAATTACCAAAATGACCCATGACCTAATAAGTCCTAAAACCCAATTATAATAAACCCATACCCTAAATCTAGCCCAAACCCAAAAGAGCCCAAAAAGGAAAAAAAATTTCAAGCAGTCAAAAATTCCAGAAGCGCTTGGAATGCACTGGAAAGGCACTAGAGGAATGGCTACCCACGTGAGATCCCCGGGTCATCTTCTCCGTACAACTGAGCCTGCAAAAGAAGACACTGAAGGAGCGATGAATGATTTCACAACAAATAAACAGCAGGAAAATAGTTTTTAAGATTTTATTTATTTTGAAAATCGGCTATAAAAGCTTGATGATGTAATCTCACGATCACTGTACACATACTAGAAACATAATAGAAGAAAAGCAATAGAAAATTAATAGAGGTGATTTCACTTTTTCTTTTCTCTTTCGTCTATTCTAAATTTATTTTCTTAGTTTGCTCATTTTTTTACATGGTGAAGGTCGATGAGAGCCCCAAATACTTCTACTATGCGGATGTGAGGCGAGAGGTCAAGCAATGTCGAAAACCTTTGTATTTTATGAATCTCTTTTTGTTTTTTTCTTAAAAATAACATGAGACTTGAGTTTCTTTTCAAACGAAGTAAAAAGAGAAAGAAAATACTTACCAAACTCCTCAATGCATGGTCGAGCACTTATAGCAGCGAGAATCGGGAATTATTTTATGCTGGCTGTTGGACACCAAATCGATGGTGATTGGTGCTGCATGCGAAGGAACCCTAGCAAAATGGCGTTCGATTTCAAATTAAAAGGATGGGTTTTGTTCTGAAAAAAGTGTAAATGAAGGCCTAAGGGCACACTTTCAATGCGCGCGTCGTTCGGGGGGTTAGGACCCGCGCACTGACCCGTTTAACAAGCAAGATCCGTACACCCTTTCACAAAATGGGGAAATTTCGCATCGAATCCTTCCCATCACACTGAGCTTTCAATTTGCGTCTAATTGGTTTACTTTGTTTTTTAAATTTGGCCTTATAATTTGTGCCTCTTTTCACTTTGATCCGCGGTTCGATGGAGCGTTGTGAGGGCGGGATATTTTCAATTCAGTCCTCAAGACATTTCGTGTGCATGGCACATTGACCCTATTTTGCAATTTTTTTATTTGTAAATTGTTTCTCTGGTTTTAATTTTGTTTCAATTAAGTCTTGTCATCATTATTTTATTTACTGCACATACATCTTAGTTTTGCATGATTAATCATTGGTTGTGATATTTTGTATTGTTTTGGTAGTTGAATTTGTAATCTTTTCTCTTTTATTCTATTGTTTTAATGATTGGTATATTATTTGAGTTAAAATTCACTTTAGTTTATGTATGCTATTAATCCTATATTATTTTATTTAGTGCTTACATGCATTATGGAAGCCATATTGTTTTTATTCATATAATTTTTAATGGATTTGTATATAATTATGTTTTAAATTCATTACATATATTATTTATGTTAATATTAAGTTAATTTTAAAATTCATATTTTAACTCAATGATATTTTGACATACGATTATTTTTAAAATTTCTCCATATATACATTACCCATATTAAATTATTTTTAATGCATATTATTATTATCATAAAACTTTATGTAAATATTTTTTCTTCCTTATGTATATACATTTTCTTTAAAAATTATTTATATGTATAGTGCATTTCTTGTAGGAATTATATTTTAAATTATATAATTTATTTATGGAATACTCTCATATTATCCTTATGTATGTATTATTTATATGTTCCGTCACTCTAAATCAATCTGTCACATGTAAAATTATATATTATTTGTTTCCAAATTCCCTTTATAAATATAATTTTAAAAATATATATCACTAAATTTATGTGTAAATATAGTTTTGCCTTTTGTATATGACCTTGTTTTTTTAGAAATTTTTGTTACCTATATAACTTATATATTTACTTTGTTTCTTTCATACATTATTAATTTCTTTTTTTTTTACAAATAATTATACCCAATTTTATTTGTATATACATGTTTCATAAATTTATTATATATATTATTTTATATCATGTATTGTCATTCCTTCATATACATTATTTAAGTTATCATGTGAATTATCAATTTTTGAATGAATTTGTGTTTTAAATATTTTATATATAATTTGATTTGAACTTTGTATTTTATAATAACTATTTCAATAAACATGTATCCCAAGTTTTTATGCAAATTTGTCAACTTATATATATATATATTATGTGATCATTAATTCATTATTATGTTGAAAATGTCTTATATTGATTTTTAATTCCATTTTGTTTCATACATATTTTTTGCGCATCATTTTATTTTGTGTCATGTTAATTATCATGTATATTATTTTTGTATTAATTATTCACTATCCATGCTTAAAGATTTTTTGGTTACGTTATACTTGGAATAATTGTATGTAATTGTTAAATGTATTAAGTGAGGTTTATTGTACTTTGTGTATATTATTTCATATTCATTAACCCTTTTTTTATATATATGTTTGTTACAATGCATTAAGTATTTCATCTATTTAAAAACAAATAAACATGTTTTTTGAGAAAATTTCCAATTTTCTGTCATTCAAAAATTCTGAAATAAGGCAATATCTAATATTTGGGGAATTCAGAAAATCGTGCTCAATCGTACTGGGTATGACTTTTCTGGTGAACCAAATATTTGGATAACCTTTTATAATTTTAATATATGAGTTTTTCAAAAGTCGAAAATCAATCGCATTTTAAAGGTATAAGGGATCGTATCCAATCGTACCGGGTATGAAACTGCATACCTTTGAAACGAGAGAATTTTGACTACTAATTTAAACTATTCAAACATTCTAAAAAGGGTCATACTTTGGAAAATCTTTTCTTTAAAAGGTCTTTTGATATAAGGATAGCATCAAATCAATTTGGTACCAATTTTTTGGGCGTAATGAGGATGCTAACCCTTCCTCATGCGTAACCGACTCCCAAATTCATTTTTTTGATTTTTCATGAATAAAGCATTTTAGTAGGTAGCCCAATCACACTTAAATCAAGAGGTTGGTGGCGACTCTACATTTTTATTTTCAAAAGTCAATTCCCATTATTTTCAAAATAAAAAAAAGGTTTCGACATATATCATGCGTATAAAGACTATAGACTTTTTTCTTTTATTACTAAATTAGAGAAAAAATGATGATTAAATAATAAATGAAAACATAATTGTATAGTTATAATGACAATGCAAAAAGATGGTGGGATCATCAGCATTAACCAAAGACATGTGGAGTGGGATTAAAGTAGTGTTTGTAAAGAGTGGTGAATTGTATTCGACAACATTGCCCTTTTTGTCAGTCTACAAAGTTAAGAGAGCTGCACCGCATACACCGATGGGATTTAAGAAACCCTGTGAAATTGGGAATGGGGTTGGGTATTAGAGGTGGAGAATGCGGGGGAACAAGGTTCACATGGGAGAACGTGCTTCCCTACCATCAGTTTCACGGTCGGTACGGTCTCATGCATGTGCCCATTTCTATCTTCAATCTCTAAATACCCACCTTTAGATTTAAGATTAAAAAGTTTGGTGTTGGCACCATTAAAATGATTTTTTTTTATTGTTTTAAATTTGAATATGTTGAGGATTGGATCTCCAACACGTTAGGTTTTGTATCTCAACCATGTGTAATGTTTACGTTTTCGCTCTATCAACTTATTTTCTCAGAGAAAAACAAAAAAATACCTGAATCCAATCAATTCTGCATTATTTTCACATTGCAAGTACCCAACCCATATTCCATGTGTTTGCTTCAAATGTTCACATTTCATTTCATTCATTTTGATGAAACATAGTATTTGTTTTTTCATAAAATAAAATTAGCTGTATATAGAATTTGAGGGTTAATTAACTATATATTCAGAATGCACATGTCATTTTGCCAATTTTTTCCCCCTTTTCTGATGTAACATTTTGCAACTTTAAATAAAAAAATGCATTAAATCATTTATTATTAAATTAATGAAATCTTTTTTTCTTGGATATATAATTGAAACTACCAACCGTAGTGCATAAGTTATAACCACGTCGTTGATCTGATTATACATGTGTTGTCCTCATCAATCAGTTATCTCTGTTGAACAAATAGTAATAATAATAATCATCATAATCAGTTATCTCTTAACCGACATTGGAATGCTAAACTGACACTGTTGGGAATTGTTACTTTTTTATTATTACATATTTTATGGAAACATTAATCTAAATTTGCTGGTACTAACTAACTAATAAAGTTCTATATAAAAACCATAAATATTATTTTTCAAGTATTTATATCTTTTTTATATTTTCATTAACTTCAGGTAAATTACACTATTCATTACCGCAAAATTTTTTTCATTCAACTAATAAAATTTATCTTTTTTTTTTTTATTTCTTATGTTAAGTGCTTTTAAGTCTACGATGGATTGATGATGTTGTGATTTTAAATTTTGTATAATAATATATTTGATGTTCAATGGTTATACATTTTATTAACTTGGTTTATAAAGAAATCAACGTTTAATATTTATAAATTATCTTAATTTAATTCTTGATTCTAATAAAATTATAAAACTTTTTAATTAAAATTTTAAAAAATCATACAAAATATATAAAAAAATTTTAAAATTATAAAATTTTACAAAAAAAGTTCCCACATATTCAAGTTGCAATCTCTCCAAACTTTCATCGATGCTTTCAGTTACTCTCTCAACACTGAAATCAAAATCTTCACGATATCTCCCACATTTTGTCGAAATTATATATTCACTTCTAATAACTCCAACAGCTTTAAGTCCCTTACCAAGCATCTTCTCTGACAATGTTCCTCCATAATACCTTCAAATCATTAACCGATACATATAATTCATCAAATTAAACCAAAAAAAAAAAAAAACCCCAATTAGTTAAAAGTGAAGAAAATTGGCACTACGGAGAGATG
This sequence comes from Gossypium longicalyx, assembly GCA_025698465.1. Taxonomy (NCBI): domain Eukaryota; kingdom Viridiplantae; phylum Streptophyta; class Magnoliopsida; order Malvales; family Malvaceae; genus Gossypium; species Gossypium longicalyx. The sequence continues at coordinate 93,632,142 of CM046997.1, forward strand.
TCGAAGAAGTTTATTATGAGGCGTAAGGCTTTGTGCATGAGGCGACAATATCGCTTCCGAAAACGAGATCAAAGACGCTGTTGAGAGGGCAGCTCTGAAGCCCACCCTGCTGAACTTGAGACTCATGTTTTCAAGAGGTCTTATTTCTAGTTAAGGAACAACCATATTTATCTAGGGTTTTTATTCAAAAGGTTAATATGTAGTTTTTTCTATTAATTTTGTCCGAAACTACTTAATTATTATTTGAACTTATTTAGTATCTAAAAGTATTAACAATGCTAGTTTATATTGACGTGGTACTAATTGTCAATCCAATGGCAGCGTGTAGCAACCTCTCAGTGTATCACGTGGTGGATAAAAATTTAAAATTTAAAAATCTTTAAAATATATAATTTAATAAAAAATGTATATATTCTATTAATCTGTACACCAATTTATTCAGGCTCATTCTAGATATATTTTTAATAACTTTATATATATTTTTATTTTTTTATAAAATATTAGATTATTTATATTATTATTTTTAAATTAAAAATATAAAATTTTAAATAATTTTAAAATACATAAATTAATAAAAAATATACAAAAAATGTTTTTTACATCAAGAATGACCCTAGTTTCATTGTAGATGTGCATTTTAGTTCTTTTATATATTTTTATATATTGAGTAAGTATTTGGTAGATTGGCAGTGTACTTTTTTTTATCCCACAAACAACATTAAAAAATTAATACATCTCTTTTTTTTTAAATATTTTTTTAAATATTTTACTATACCCCTATAGTACACTTGTCAAACCCTTGATCTTGCTGACAGTGTACCGATAATTTTCCTTAGATATTTTTATATAATTTTTAAAATTTTAAATTAATGTACTATAAAGTTTTATATATTTTTCAAAATATTATTGGTGTTATAAAATGAAAAAAGATGGAGAGAATAAAGAACAAAGAAAATATGAAAGCAATAGAGACTGTGCTTTATTGATCAAAAGGGATATTACAATGCTTCATTAGAGTCTCTATTTATAGGCATAAGAAGTATAAAAAAAGTAGAGATCTAATTCTAATAACTATTAGAATTTAAAGTACAATAAAACTTTGTCTTGATCATGATAGACATCTACTTAAATAGATATTCATAGCACCCCCCTTGGATGTCTATTTGTAGATAATGTGCTTCGTTAAAACCTTATTAAGAAAAACCTTGAGGGATAAAAAACCTAATGAAGGAAAAAGAGTACATAATCTTCTATTACAAGCTGCCTCGTTAAAAACTTTTACCAGGAAAACTAATGGGACAAAACCTTGTGTGACAGCCCTAATGTGACCCTAGTCGAAAAGTGGTTTCGAGACCACAAAACCGAGTCATAAAAATAATTAACCGTCATATTCTATGCTTATTTTATGTGAATATGAATGTGTGAAAGTTTCATGCATTAATTTTGTCATCAATATGTGAAATTTTGAAGAAGGGACTTAGGTGAGACTTTTGTGAAATAGGATAGGTAATTATAAAAGGATCTAATTGTGCATGAGGTTAAAAAAATGTACTTGCATGTCAATTAGTCAAAATTTTTGTTAGTGGCCGGCCATGTTATGGATTTATGTATAAAATAATTATTTTTGCTAATAATTAATATTACAAAAATGAAATAATGAATAAAGATTAATAAAATATTGGGTGAGTGGGAGGAGAAACCAAAGTTGGTTCATCCTCACTCCACCATTGCCGTAACTTGAGATTAGAAAGAAGAAAAAAAATTTCTTTGTTTGATTTCGGCTTGGAGAATATTTAGAAAGAGGTAAGTACTTTGAAATTCTTGAAAATTTATGTATAATTTTGGTGATTTGTTCAAATTCTATTCATTCCATGAGTTAAATTTTTGGTTGTTTGGAGGTTTGATATTCGGCCAAGTAGTTTGAAACTCTTGGTAGATATTTTTCTTTCTTTCTTTATGTCTTTAAAAGGGATGGTATATTAGGATATGAAGAGTGATAAATTGTTGTTAACTTGAAGGTTGAGATTAGTGTATGTTTAAAGGGAGGTGTCGAATGTTTTTAAAAAAAAAAAGATCATAGGTGAGCATTAGATACTAGGGGAAAAGAATCGGCTATCTTGTTATGAACTAGGGCCGAATGTGAATTTGGTTGTGTTTGAATATTATATGCTTAGAATTGATGTAGTATAAATTACCAATGTTTGCCGAATGTGTGTTTGATAATAGAGGAGTTTGTTATTGAATGTTTAAATAAATTGGATAATTAAAAAAATGGTAAGTCAATTGAAGAAACCATACTTTGTGTGCTTAAATTTCTTAGTGAACATTCGGCTATGTCCCTAGTGAATGGATGAATTGATAAAAATTGGTTATAGAGAAATTGCTTTGCTATGCTTATGTTAATAATATGAGAAATGTGAATTAATATGGTCTTAGTGTACCGATTAGGAGCTAAGAAGTTGAACTAAAGATAGAAAATTTTGAGTAAATGTTTCATAGACATTTTCTTTTGGCATTTAGTTCCTATGAATTCAAGCTTATTAAGTGGCCACCTATTCGGCTCTTAATGATTTTTTTATGTCATGAATAATGAGTTGATGAAAAGGTTTAATATGACTAAACTTGTTTAACATAGCTCAAGAGCATAGAGGGGCAACATCGGATAGAGGAAAAGCTAAAGTCACGAAATAGCCAAACCGAGACTTGTTCAGAAGAATATAAGGTAAGTTTTGAGTAATCGCCTTTAGTATAAGATTTACGATGCCTGGATATGTATATGCTAGATGAAGATTATCTTTTAGTCCTATTTGATCTAAGATGTGTGGTAAATAATTTAATTATATGACATTTAGTTGAATGGTTAATTCGGGTTAAGTTGGATTGATGAAAGGTAGATGTGATTTGTTTGTATGATCTTCAAAATGAAATGAAAATGATGGTGTATATTTTGCCCTTATATACGAATGGAACAATTGAATTACCATTGTGATAGGCTATGTGAAATGTGCTACCATGTGAATATATATAAGCGAGAATTATATCCGGACTTCATGTCCGCAGCTATAAGTTTAGAATTATATCCGGACTTCATGTCCATGCAGCTATAAGCGAGAATTATATCCGGACTTCATGTATGCAAAGCTATATGTGAGAATTATATCCAGGGCTTTAGGTCCATGAGCTACGTCTTTGGACATATATCCGAATTTAAAGTCTTGAAGGTTTTATGCTAGTGACTGGATTCGGGTTCTAACCTACTTGAGCTTAATGTCGATAATTCGAGTAAGGTTATGAATTGAATGTACTATACAGTATGAAAAATAGGTACGCATTTTGTATACTTAAGCGAACCCACTTTTAGATTGAGGTTTCATCTATAAGGAATGGAATATGTATATGTATGTATAGATATAAGTATGGATGTATATCGCATCTATGAATATGAAAATAACTATTTTGGACGATATCTTTATTTATATGAAGGTATACGATTAAATTATTTCTATAATTCATGTTTATGATCGAGGTTCAGGTTGTGATCTCTTTGTATGTTAATGTATATAAATATGTATATACGTAATTTCGGGCAAAAAGGTATTTAGTGATTCGAGTTTAATATTTTGAATGTTGACTTATATGTCAAATTTTATCATTTAAAATTTCTTAAGACTTACTAAGCATCATTTTGCTTACTCCGTTCCCTTATTTCCTTGTGTTATAGATTGATCATTAGCTGTCGATCTCGGGGATTCCAAGTCGAAGTCATCCACACTACCCAAGCCTTTTTGGTACTTTTGTAGCTGAACTTTGTTAATGGCATGTATAGGACTGACTTTTGTTGTTAACTAAGTATCTTTTTAGTATTGTATATTCGTATAGCCATGCGAAAATGGCTTGTTAAGTTATTATACATACTTCATATAGTTAATGTGTATGTGTGGTTGATATTCAATTAATGTTTTAAGTGTTTTTGTTATGAGTTGAACTTAGGAATTATTTTATAGCGTTAAATGAGATTTCGTGCTTGTTTTGTAATACTTCTTAATCCCTCCAAAAAGCAGTACGGGTTAGGGTGTTACATTTTATTGGTATCAGAGCTACGGTTTACTCGATTCTAGGACTACCGTAATACGTTTGGGTCTAGCTATACATGCCATTATGTGTTTATTTGGTAGTGTGGTGATTTCTGACAGTTAAAAGTGTGTTTATTTATAGTAATGGATCTCGATCTCAACCGAGTGGTAGCTGATGATGTTGAGAGTGTAGCGCCTGCTCCCGCGCATGGGACAGCGCCGGTGGACTCTCAACCTATTGCTAGTAATCAGAATGATGAAGCTAGACAGGCTTTTTATAGCGTGATGAATGATTGGTTCAATCAGTATATTCGAACTAATACGGCTGTTCCACAACCCCCACCCCCGACTAATACACCCCCTGCACCCGCGATACCTCCGGTGATTGATCAGCTGAGGTTAAATAAGCCCTCGGTAGACAGAATTTGGAAACACGGGGCTACTGAATTTAAAACTACAGACAGCGATGATGCGGAGCAAGCTAAATTTTGGTTGGACAACACTATTCGGGTTTTTGATGAACTATCTTGCACACCCGATGAATGCCTGAAGTGTGCTATATCTTTGCTACGTGATTCTGCCTATTATTGGTGGAATACTTTGGTTTTCGTCATGCCGAGAGAACGGGTTACTTGGGAATTCTTTCAAATCGAGTTTCGTAAGAAATATATCAGTCAAAGATTCATCGATCAGAAACGAAAAGAATTTCTTGAGCTTAAGCAGGGTTCTATGTCAGTTACTGATTATGAGTGAAAGTTTTTCAGACTTAGTAGATACGCTCGGGAATGTGTTTCGTCCGAGGCTATCATGTGTAAACGCTTCGAGGTCGGGTTGAACGAAGATATAAAACTGTATGTTGGCATTCTTGAAATTAGAGAATTTGTAGTACTTGTCGAACGAGCTTGCAAAGCCGAAGAGCTCAGTAAGGAGAAAAGAAAAGCTGAAGTGGAAGCAAGAGAGTTTCGTAAGAGATCTTCGGGAAAGCCTTTTCAACAATCATCGAAGAAATTTAGAAATGAACCAGGCCGATCTAAAGACACTTCGGGCATTTCCAGACGAGATCGTGATCGACCCCCTGTGAGTACGCGAGTCACTTCGGTTGCCAGTGTTGGAAATGATCGTCGGGACAGGACAGAGTGCCAGTATTGCGGTAAATGGCATTCGGGGAGTTGTAGATTCCATGGCCGCTCTTGTTATAAGTGTGGATCAGCTGACCACTTTATCAAGGATTGTCCAAGACTGTCTGAGCAGAATGTAAATCAGAGTGGGAAACCGGGTGTTACTACAGCTAGAGGTAGACCATCTAAAAATACGGGAAATGCTAGTGGCGGTCAGAGAGGATCTAGAGATGCTATAGTCAGATCTGAGGCTCGTGCTCCTGCTAGAGCTTATGCTATACGTGCTCGCGAGGATACTTCTTCGCCTGATGTTATTACTGGTATTTTCACTCTCTTTGATACTGATGTGATTGCTTTGATTGACCCTGGCTCTACTCATTCATATGTATGTGAGACTTTAGCATCCAGTAAGACTTTACCTATTGAGTCTACTGAGTTCGTAATTCGAGTGTCGAATCCCTTGGGTCGTTATGTACTTGTGGACAAGGTGTGTAAGAAATGTCCCTTAGTAATCCGAGGTTCTTGTTTTCCGGCCGATTTGATGCTTTTACCGTTTGATGAATTTGATGTTATCCTTGGTATGGATTGGTTGACCATACATGGTGCAGTGGTGAATTGCAAAAGAAAAACTATTGATTTGAGATGTGTAAATAATGAGATAATTCGAGTTGAGTCTACTAACTTGAATGTATTGCCAGCAATAATATCTTTGATGTTGGCTCAGAAATATGTGAGAAAGGGATGTGAAGCATATCTTGCGTACGTACTTGATAGCAAAGAGTCAGAAAAGAGACTTGAATCAGTGCCAGTGGTTTGTGAGTATTCAGATGTTTTCCCTAAGGAGTTACCAGGATTACCACCCGTTCGAGAGGTTGAATTCGGCATCGAACTAGTACCTGGTACCACTCTAATTTCGATAGCTCCGTATCGTATGGCACCAACGGAATTGAAAGAATTGAAAACTCAGTTGCAAGAGTTGACGAATAGAGGTTTTGTTCGACCGAGTTTTTCACCTTAGGGTGCACCAGTATTGTTTGTGAAAAAGGAGGACGGAACCATGAGACTTTGCATCGACTATCGTCAGTTGAATAAAGTAACAATAAAGAATAAATATCCGTTACCGCGTATTGATGATTTATTTGATCAACTGAAAGGAGGCTCTGTATTTTCGAAGATAGATTTGAGATCGGGGTATTACCAATTGCGAGTTCGAGACTCAGATATACCCAAAACTGCTTTCAGAACGAGATACGGTCACTACGAGTTCTTAGTGATGCCGTTTGGGCTCACTAATTCCTCTGCTGTATTTATGGATTTGATGAATCGGATCTTCAGACCGTATTTGGATCGATTTGTAGTTGTGTTTATCGATGACATTTTAGTCTATTCGAGAAATGAAACCGAACATGCTGAACACCTGAGATTAGTGTTACAGATTTTACGGGATAAGCAGTTATATGCTAAGTTCGGTAAATGTGAGTTCGGTTGAGAGAAGTTAGCTTTTTGGGTCATGTGGTATCTGCATCGGTATTCGGGTTGATCCGAGTAAAATTTCAGCCATACTTAGCCGAAGCCTCCAAGGAATATTATCAAGTCCAAGCTTTTTGGGACTTAGGGTATTACTGACGCTTTGTAAAGAGTTTTCGATGATAGCCACCCCAATGACGAAACTACTTCAGAAAGATGTTAAGTTTGAATGGTCAGAAGAATGTCAGAAAAGTTTTGATCAATTGAAAACTTATTTGACTAAAGCTCCGGTATTGGTACAGCCCAAATCCGGTAAAGAGTTTGTCATTTACAGTGATGCATCCTTACTTGGGTTGGGTTGTATGTTGATGCAAGAAGGTTGAGTTGTAGCCTATGCGTCGAGGCAATTGAAGCCACATGAGAGAAACTATCCGACCCATGATCTCGAATTAGCTGCCATCGTATTCGCTTTGAAAATATGGCGACATTACTTGTTTGGTGAGAGGTGCCATGTATTTTCGGATCACAAAAGTCTCAAATATTTGATGACTTAAAGAGATTTGAATCTGCGACAGAGGCGTTGGCTTGAGTTGCTAAAAGATTACGAGCTTGTCATTGATTATCACCCGGGAAAGGCTAATGTGGTTGCGGATGCTTTAAGTCGTAAATCACTGTTTGCTTTACGAGTAATGAATGTACACCTGTCTGTTTTATCTGATAATGTGTTAATAGTAGAATTGAAGGTTAAACCATTATTGATTCCTCAAATATGTGAATCCCAGAAAGTCGACGATGAATTGATTGCTAAACGAGCTGAATGTGCTTCTAAGGTGGAATCGGAGTTTCAATTAGACGACAATGATTGTTTAAGGTTCAAAAGTCGATTGTGTGTTCCAAGAAATTCAGAACTTATTTCGATGATCTTGAGCGAGGCTCATAGTAGCCGAATGTCTATCCACTCGGGTAGTACGAAAATGTACAATGATTTGAGACGTCAGTTTTGGTGGCATGGTATGAAACGAGACATTTCTGATTTTGTTTCAAAGTGTTTAATATGTCAACAAGTGAAAGCGGAACACCAAGTGCCTTCGGGATTACTTCAGCCGATCATGATACCTGAATGGAAGTGGGATCGAGTCATGATGGATTTTGTATCTGGGTTGCCATTGTCATCAAGCAAGAAGGATGCGATCTGGGTTATTGTGGATAGACTGACAAAATCGGCTCATTTTATTCTCATGACGTCACGGATTACTCCTTGACAAATTATTTGAAATGTATGTATCTCAGTTGTAAGGTTACATGGAGTACCTATTTCTATTGTGTCAGATAGAGATCCGAGATTCACATCGTGATTTTGGAAGAAATTACAAGAAGCTTTGGGTACCAAGTTGCATTTTAGCACCGCTTTTCATCCTCAGACTGATGGTCAATCTGAACGGATAATTCAGATACTCGAAGATATGTTGAGATGTTACATCCTCGAGTTTAGTGGTTCTTGGGAACGGTATTTACCTTTGGTTGAGTTCGCTTACAATAATAGTTTTCAATCAAGCATTAAGATGGTACCTTACGAGGCTTTGTACGGTCGTAAATGCCGTACACCATTGTTTTGGACCGAGCTCAGTGAAAGTAGAATTTTCAGAGTTGATTTGATCAAAGATGCTGAGCAGAAAGTAAAAATAATTCATGAAAGTTTAAAGGCAGCTTCAGATCGTCAGAAGTCGTACGCGGATTTGAAACGAAAAGACATTGAGTATCAGGTGGGAGACAAAGTGTTTCTTAAAGTTTCACCTTGGAAAAAGATACTCAGATTTGGCCGTAAGGGCAAATTGAGTCCGAGGTTTATTGGGCCGTATGAAATATCCGAACGAGTTGGTCCAGTTGCATACAGATTGATTTTACCCCCTGAACTCGAAAAGATTCACAATGTTTTTCATGTTTCGATGCTTCGACGTTATAGATCTGATCCTTCACACACAATTAATTTATCAGAGGTTGAAATTCAATACGATATAAGTTATGAAGAAGAACCGATTCGTATCCTAGCTCGTGAAGTGAAAGAGTTACGAAACAAAAAGGTTCCTTTAGTAAAAGTGTTATGGCTCAAGCACGGGATGGAAGAAGCTACTTGGGAACCCGAGAACTCTATGAAAGAACGATATCCTAACTTGTTCACTGGTAAGATTTTCGGGGACGAAAATTTCTTATGTGGGGGAGAGTTGTGACAGCCCTAATGTGACCCTAGTCGGAAAGTGGTTTCGGGACCACAAAATCGAGTCATAAAAATAATTAACCGTCATATTCTATGCTTATTTTATGTGAATATGAATGTGTGAAAGTTTCATGCATTAATTTTGTCATCAATATGTGAAATTTTGAAGAAGGGACTTAGGTGAGACTTTTGTGAAATAGGATAGGTAATTATAAAAGGATCTAATTGTGCATGAGGTTAAAAAAATGTACTTGCATGTCAATTAGTCAAAATTTTTGTTAGTGGCCGGCCATGTTATGGATTTATGTATAAAATAATTATTTTTGCTAATAATTAATATTACAAAAATGAAATAATGAATAAAGATTAATAAAATATTGGGTGAGTGGGAGGAGAAACCAAAGTTGGTTCATCCTCACTCCACCATTGCCGTAACTTGAGATTAGAAAGAAGAAAAAAAATTTCTTTGTTTGATTTCGGCTTGGAGAATATTTAGAAAGAGGTAAGTACTTTGAAATTCTTGAAAATTTATGTATAATTTTGGTGATTTGTTCAAATTCTATTCATTCCATGAGTTAAATTTTTGGTTGTTTGGAGGTTTGATATTCGGCCAAGTAGTTTGAAACTCTTGGTAGATATTTTTCTTTCTTTCTTTATGTCTTTAAAAGGGATGGTATATTAGGATATGAAGAGTGATAAATTGTTGTTAACTTGAAGGTTGAGATTAGTGTATGTTTAAAGGAGGTGCGAATGTAAAAAAAAAAAAAGATCATAGGTGAGCATTAGATACTAGGGGAAAAGAATCGGCTATCTTGTTATGAACTAGGGCCGAATGTGAATTTGGTTGTGTTTGAATATTATATGCTTAGAATTGATGTAGTATAAATTACCAATGTTCTTGCCGAATGTGTGTTTGATAATAGAGGAGTTTGTTATTGAATGTTTAAATAAATTGGATAATTAAAAAAATGGTAAGTCAATTGAAGAAACCATACTTTGTGTGCTTAAATTTCTTAGTGAACATTCGGCTATGTCCCTAGTGAATGGATGAATTGATAAAAATTGTTTATAGAGAATTGCTTTGCTATGCTTATGTTAATAATATGAGAAATGAATTAATATGGTCTTAGTGTACCGATTAGGAGCTAAGAAGTTGAACTAAAGATAGAAAATTTTGAGTAAATGTTTCATAGACATTTTCTTTTGGCATTTAGTTCCTATGAATTCAAGCTTATTAAGTGGCCACCTATTCGGCTCTTAATGATTTTTTTATGTCATGAATAATGAGTTGATGAAAAGGTTTAATATGACTAAACTTGTTTAACATAGCTCCAGAGCATAGAGGGGCAACATCGGATAGAGGAAAAGCTAAAGTCACGGAATAGCCAAACCGAGACTTGTTCAGAAGAATATAAGGTAAGTTTTGAGTAATCGCCTTTAGTATAAGATTTACGATGCCTGGATATGTATATGCTAGATGAAGATTATCTTTTAGTCCTATTTGATCTAAGATGTGTGGTAAATAATTTAATTATATGACATTTAGTTGAATGGTTAATTCGGGTTAAGTTGGATTGATGAAAGGTAGATGTGATTTGTTTGTATGATCTTCAAAATGAAATGAAAATGATGGTGTATATTTTGCCCTTATATACGAATGGAGCAATTGAATTACCATTGTGATAGGCTATGTGAAATGTGCTACCATGTGAATATATGTATGCAGGCTATATGTGAGAATTATATCCGGACTTTAGGTCTGCAGGCTACGTGCTGGACATATATCTGAATTTAAAGTCTTGAAGGTTTTATGCTAGTGACTGGATTCGGGTTCTAACCTAGCAGGCTTAATGTCGATAATTCGAGTAAGGTTATGAATTGAATGTACTATACAAGATAAAAAAGCAGCACGCATTTTGTATACTTAAGCGAACCCACTTTTAGATTGAGGTTTTATATATAAGGAATGGAATGTGTATATGTATGTATAGATATAAGTATGGATGTATATCGCATCTATGAATATGAAAATAACTATTTCGGACGATGTCTTTATTTATATGAAGGTATACGATTAAATTATTTCTATAATTCATGTTTATGATCGAGGTTCAGGTTGTGATCTCTTTGTATGTTAATGTATATAAATATGTATATACGTAATTTCGGGCAAAAAGGTATTTAGCTGATTCGAGTTTAATATTTTGAATGTTGACTTATATGTCAAATTTTATCTATTTAAAATTTCTTAAGACTTATTAAGCATCATTTTGCTTACTCCGTTCCCTTATTTCCTTGTGTTATAGATTGATCGTTAGCTGTCGATCTCGGGGATTCCAAGTCGAAGTCATCCACACTACCCAAGCCTTTTTGATACTTTTGTAGCTGAACTTTGTTAATGGCATGTATAGGGCTGACTTTTGTTGTTAACTAAGTATCTTTTTGGTATTGTATATTCGTATAGCCATGCGAAAATGGCTTGTTAAGTTATTATACATATTTCATATAGTTAATGTGTATGTGTGGTTGATATTCAATTAATGTTTTAAGTGTTTTTGTTATGAGTTGAACTTAGGAATTATTTTATAGCGTTAAATGAGATTTCGTGCTTGTTTTGTAATAATTCTTAATCCCTCCGGCAACGGGTACGGGTTAGGGGTGTTACACCTTGGTTAAAGGAAAAGAGTACAACTTGTTTTTAGACTCCCCCTGATGGCAACATTACATTACATCTTTGAGTCGACGCATTCCAATCTTATGTAGTAGTCTTTCAAATGTTGAAGTTGGAAATGCCTTAGTAAAAAGATATGCTAAATTCTTACTAGAACGAATTTTTTGAACATTTATATCACCTTTTTTCTCAAGATCATGGGTGAAGAATAATTTTGGTGAAATATATTTCGTTCTGTCACCTTTCATATAACCACCCTTCAATTGAGTTATACATGTTGCATTATTTTTGTATAAGATAGTTGACATCTTTTCTTGTAAAGGAAAATTACATATCTTCTGGATATGTTGGGTCAATAACCTTAGCCAAACACACTCTCGACTTGCCTCATGTATTGCAATTATTTCTACATGATTTAAAGAAGCAGCAGCTAATGTTGGCTTTGTTGAATGCCATGATATGACAATACCCTCACATGTAAATAAATATCCTGTTTGAGATCGACCTTTATGTGGATTCGATAAGTATCCAACATCAGCATAGCCAACTATTGTGAATTTTGAATCATTTGAATAAAATAACCCCATATTAATAGTCCCTCTAAGATATCTAAATACATGTTTAATTCCATTCCAATGTCTACGTGTTGGAGACGAACTAAATCTTGCTAACAAGTTTACATCGAAAGCTATATCAGGTCTTGTGTTATTTACAAGATAAATCAATGCCTTTATGGCACTTAAATATGATACTTTAGGACCAAGAAACTCTTCACCATCCTCGTAAGGACGAAATTGATCTTTATTCACATCTAATGATCATACAACCATCGGAGTACTTAATGGGTGTGCTTTATCTATGTAAAACTTCTTTAATATCTTTTCCATATAAGTTGATTAATGAACATGAATTTTATCTTTTAAATGTTCGATTTGTAAGCCAAGATAAAACTTTGTTTTTCCAAGATCTTTCATCTCAAATTCTTTCTTTAAACAATTTACTATATTTTGAAGCTCTTCAAGAGTTCAAATAATATTTAGATCATCAACATAAACAACAATTATCACAAAATTTGATCCAAAACTTTTTATAAAGACACATGGCCAAATTATATTGTTTTTATAACCTTTTTTTTAAACAAGTATTCACTAAGACGATTGCACCACATACGTCCAGATTATTTTAATTCATATAAACTTTTCTTTAATCCGATCAAACAAGTTTCTCAAGAAACTCTATATCTTTTTGGGATTTTAAATCCTTCAGGGATTTTCATATGAATTTCATTATCTAGTGTACCATATAAATATGATGTAACAACATCCATTAGATGCATGTCAAGTTTTTCACGTACTGTCAAACTAATAAGATATCTAAACATGATTGCATCCACCATAGGAGAATATATCTCTTCATAATCAATGCCGGGCCTTTGCGAAAATTCTTTTGCTACAAGTCGAGCTTTATATCTTACGACTTCAACAATTTTATTTCATTTTCGCACAAATACCCATTTATATCCTACCGACTTTACACCTTTAGGTGTTTGGACTACAGGTCCAAAAACTTCACGTTTAGAAAGTGAATTCAATTCTGCTTTAATTGCATCTTTCTATTTTGACCAATCTTTTCTATTTTTACATTTCTCAATAGATTTAGGCTTAGGATCATCATTTTCTTTTATTATTTCAATAACAATATTATATGCAAAATTGTTCTCGACAACTTCATTTTTTTCGGTTTCATCTTTTTCTCGTATTGACATAACTTATTAAGATCTCTTTATTTTCATCATTTTCATTTTCACTTTTAGGTACCTGAATCTCTTCTTGAGTTTTATAATTAGTTATTTCATGGGTTTCTTTAGGAACCCCCGCCTCCACTATATGACCATCTTGAATGTTTGCTCCTTTACTTTTATGAGGATTTTTATCTTAAGAACAAACTGGTCTTCCACGCTTCAGGCATGGATTACTTTCTTTTGCATTAACAATTTGCCCTATTAGGACATCAATTTGTATTGGAGTATTTTCAGCTGGTGAGATTTAATGAATCTGGCAGTTTATTTGTAAAATGAATCATCTGTTGAACTTCTAGTTCACATTGTTTTGTACGAGGATCATAGACATTGATTTGGCAGTTTATTTGTAAAATGAATCATCTGTTGAACTTCTAGTTCACATTGATTTGTATGAGAATCATAGACATTGATAATTCATTTCAAGTACTTTATTAATCTAGCTTTTAATCCTCTTCCTCTAATGTTGGGAAAACTAACAACTCATGTTATGATTAAATCTTGAAATAATAACTCAAAAATATTATAAGGAGACTCATATAAATATACATTCCCAATCTCTTATTATGACCCATCTTTGTGCATTGTGGTGGAAAAGTTGGAACATATACCGCACATCCAAAAATTGTAAGATGGGAAATATTTGGCTCTTAACCAAAAATCAATTACAATGGAGAGTATTTATAATTTATTGGCTTGATACGTACAACATGTAAATAAATAAAATCTCATACTGAAATAAAAAATTTTGTTATCATAAGTAATGATTTAGCTATTAGTTAGAAACATTTGATAAACAATTTAAGTAAATCATTTTGTGTGTGAACATGAGCTACAGGATGTTCAATTTTTATCCCAATTGACATGTAATAATCATTGAAAACTTGGGATATAAAGTCAACAGCATTAGAAAGATAAATTGTTTTAATTAAATAATCTGGAATTAATCATTTAAACAAGCAATCTCACAAATGACAGGTTGTGAGTTGATAACGCATGTGATTATTTTGTAGATACATCTACCAAAATCATATAATATCAAAACCATTTACATGGTGGATGAATGGACCCATATTCATTTAAGAAATACAAGACATTAAATTTCAACTTTAGCTAATGAGTTTCTAAGAATCAATTTTCATTGAGAACAAGCAACAAATGAGAATTCTTTAAATTAAAGAATCTTCTGGTTCTTTAATGAATGTCCATATGAATTTTCCATTAATTTTCGTATCATATATGATCCGGGATGGTCTAACTAGTCACTCCAAGTAGTAAATACATTTGTATTAGTAAACTTTTGGTTTACTTTAACATGTGTTTCAATTGTACTTTTAACATCCCGAATTAGGGTCTAGTCAGAACAGTGGTTTCGAGACCACAAATTTGAGATAAAAATAATTATTATATGATTCTTATGAGTTCTATGATGAGAATGCATGCTTATGTGAAAGTTTCTTGAAGAAATTCTATGCATAAAATGTCTAATTGCACTTTAGGGACCAAATTGAATAAAATGCAAAACTTGCATTCTAGAAGCTTTTAGCATGAAATTGCTTTAGATTATAAATTAAGATATTCTAATTAGCAATTGGATAAATTTCTATAGTTTTGAACAAAAATGGGCATGCATAGGAAAAATTTGAAAGAAAGACCCTAAGGGCATTTTGGTCATTTGGTAATTAAAAGAATAAAAAGGGAAAATCAAAGCAAAAATGTGCTCATCTTCTCCAAGTGGTAGCTGAAATTTCTAATAGCCATAGCTAGGGTTTTGTTCAACATTTCAAACTTGATTGTAAGTGCTCCATAGCCCCGTTTTTAATGTTCTTTGCATTTTTGAAGTCCTTGAAGCATGATCTATCCATTTCTAGCTATATTTTGAGCTAGGGTTCATGTATGAAATTTGACCTGTAACACCCCTTGCCCGTATCCAATACCGGAATAGGGTTTGAGGTGCTACCGAACTTAAACTCAACCAATCTTAGTAAATCGGGCCATAGAATTTTGATAAATGTAAAAATTTTCATTTCATATTCAATTTGCCCCTTAATAGGGCTTACGGGGCCCAAAACATCCATTCAAGGTGGTTCGGGGCAAAACCAATGGCTCAAGAAAAACTCAGAGAAATTCATGCTTTAAGGCTCCACACGCCCGTGTGGGTATAGGGCACATGCCCCTGTGCTAGGGACACGCCCGTGTTCCATACCCGTGTGGCCAATTTAATTCCACAATTTTTCATAAAATAGGTACAGACTTCACACGGCCTAGACACACGCCTGTGTCCCTTGCCCGTGTCCTTCCACACGGCCATGACACGCTCGTGGCGCAGCTCGTGTGTAAAAACCTAGGTATTCTATTTCTGACGTCAGCATCACACGACCATGGTACATGCCCGTGTACTAGGCCGTGCCCATCCACACGGTTGAGACACACGGCCGTGTCTCTGCCCGTGTGACCATCACCTTGCATTCTAACTTGAAATTTCTAAGTGCAGGGGACACATGGCCTTCTCACACGCCCATGGGGCTATCCATGTGTCACACATAGCCTAGACACACGCCCGTGTGTCTACCCGTATGGACATTATGAGGCTATTTACCAAGTTTCATT
The DNA here is from genome assembly GCA_025698465.1 of Gossypium longicalyx. Taxonomy (NCBI): domain Eukaryota; kingdom Viridiplantae; phylum Streptophyta; class Magnoliopsida; order Malvales; family Malvaceae; genus Gossypium; species Gossypium longicalyx. The sequence continues at coordinate 93,648,094 of CM046997.1, forward strand.
TCCACCCTAGTATACTTATTTTCATGTCAATACCAACCAATACCAAATCAAGCATGATAGACATTCATTTAACCATGAAGATGCATCTATTATAGACTCAAAATAATTGTTATCCTCATTCAAGGCTTAATGTGAAGTGTGGAATCAATTCCAAGCCAACACAATTGGCCAATTCTCAAAGACACAAAATAATAATGTCTAGTCCTATACATGCCATAATAAAAAATATAAATCCTACTATACCGAGAATTACGACTGGTAGTGTGATCGATATCTCTGACTTCAAGGGATCCTTGAGCTAGCTAAGCGGCACTGAAAGTAAAAGAAAAGGAAAGAGAGTAAGCATAAAGCTTAGTAAGTCGCATATAAATAAATATACAACAACAATTTCACCATTAGTCATCATACTCGTAGTTCAAAGGTAAACATAAACTTGACTTGCTCATTACCGACTACTCAAGTCACATTTTCTAATTTGAGCTCACTACTCATGCATACCAACTTGGTACCTGTATCACTCACAACATTATTATACTTTCCTTATTAAACCACTTTCATAACCTTTAAAGTTGGACCTTTCAGAATACTACCGGATATTCTATAAGCCTCAAACGTGGGGTAGTTGCCGATGCCATGTCCCAGACATGTCTTACACTAGCACAACTCTTAGCCGATTCATGTTCCAGACATGTCTTACACTAGCTATCATCATCGAGGCCGATGCATGTCCCAGACATGTCTTACACTAGCACTCGTCTCAATGCCGATGCCATGTCCTAGACATGGTCTTACACTGGTTATCATTATGTGGCTGATGCATGTCCCAGACATGTCTTACACTGGCGCACAAATAACCCGAATGTCATGGCATGAATATCCGATTTGTTTCCTAGGGTTCCAACAGGATCTTTCTATTATCTCAATCATTAATATGCATTCTTAGTTCACAATCTAGCAACCCATGCTATATCAAATTAATAACAATTCAAATACATGCATTAACAATGTAGTTGTATTATTTACATACAACTTACCTCAGTTTATAAAAAGTAATCGACTAGTCGGTTTAATCGACTTGCTTGGCTTTCCCCCAGTCTAGGTTCGAATTTGGAAAAACTTGATCTATAATAACAAAATACACTCATTTAATCACTAATTTCAATTAAGAAATCATAAATTTACTTCTTTAGTAAAATGACCATTTTGCCCCTAGACCTTGGCAAAATGACCATTTTGCCCCTTTGCTCGAAATTCAATTTTTATTGAATTTCTTCATATCTTAGGACTAGATAACCCCTTTTTTACTCTTATAGCATTACCAAAATCCCACTATTTCACACACTTATTACCTATTTTGCAACTTATGCAAAATAATCCCTTTATGTGTTTTCATGCTAACACCCTTCACAAAAGTTGTTTAGAACTTTTCTAAGACTCATATTCTTCCATAAAATTTCAGAAAATAACATGAAAATTCACATGGTGAAACCCTAGACTTATCACCATTTTGTAAGGTAGTCCTCTCATTTGAAAGCCCATAAAACAAGCATTCCAAAAATGTAAAAATCATCAAGAAAATCATCAAGATCACTTACATTATGAGAGGAATAAGTTGCTGCAAGCTTTCAGCTTTCAAACCTCTATATTTTCTGATATTTTCGGTGGAGAGAAGAGATAGAGAAGAAGAAAATAATAGCTAGGCTTTTAGGCACTATTTTATCACCAAATCATGACATCACTTGCCTAAACCTTGACTATTTGTTTAATATCTATCTCATGGCCGGCCAATACAATTAAAAAGGGTATCATTTCCCTTTAAAAGCCCTCAATTTTAGTTCTCTAGCTATTTAACACATTTGGGTACTAAAATGCAACTTTGGCCTTTTATGCGATTTAGTCTTTTTCCGCAATCGGGCTCACAAACATTAAAATTAACTCTCCAAATTTTTCATACACTAATATAATCATGCTAAAACCTCAAAATAATAATAAAAATAATTTTCCCAACTTTAAATTTGTGGTCCCGAGACCACTTTTCTGACTAGGCCCTAATTCGGGCTGTTACATGGCCCATGTACAACATGCATGTATTTTGATGGTTAATGGAGGAATATGAATGTTTAATACATGATAAACATCTTTTACTAGGTGATTTTTAGTGAAAACACCTAAAAAGTACTTATTTGTAAAAGTGTAAAAGTGAGTAGTAAAAATGTGAAATAAAGGAAAATGTGGGCTAATATGAGCATGGTAATAGGTTTGGCTAGGCTTGGGTAACCAAGAAAATGCATACATTTCATTTTAGGAGCCTAGGGACTAAATTGTAAATAAGTGAAAAGTTAGGGGTAAAAAGGTAATTTTACCAAAACATGAATTATGGATTGATTTGAAAAATGTGATTAATTAACAAGTTAAATTTGGCATTATAAATCAAGAAAAATGTGAATTGGGTCTTGATCGAGGAAAGAATAAAGTATACGACGATTAGGCTCGATTATCATCATTTTGTACCAAGGTAAGTACATGTGTAAATAATGTGACAATGTATTATATTTTGATGTGTTGACATTATGTGATAAATGTTTTAGCAATATTATGTATGCTATGTCTAAGGATAACTTTGTAAGTATGAATGATATTGGTCGTTATCCACGACGTTACGAGCAAGTACGATGGAGATGCTATGTGTATATGAGAAAGAATCCCATTTAAACCTTAAGAATAGTTTAGGATACAAGTGACATGTCACTACAAATTAAGAAATCTGAACTCATTGAGTTGGTCTGGGTTCGTGATATGTATGTGGCATTTGAGTTCGTTGAGTTGGTCTGAGTTCATAATGGATGCGATACATGTAATTGGGTTTCGGGCAATGGTTTTGTATGTCCTACCGGTTGGCTAGGTAATCCTTGAGTGGGTCGGATACCTGACAGCTTGTGTGAGCAGCCTGTGTAGTTACACCTTGACCGATAGCTTATATGAGCAAGCCCGTGAGTAGCTCCATTACAAGCGTTACATGTTATGAGGTAGCTTTGGCTACATATGTATATGTAGCACTTATGTGCAAGTTTTCCACGTATCCACAGTGTTCAACGGGTAATGCAATGGATGTGATGAAAGTTCTGAGGAGGGCATGTTAAAGAGGTATGATTATATGATATACTACGATGAGTACAGGTATGTACGCTAAACCCATGAATAATGCCTCGATAAAGAATGATATGTGATGAGAAAGTATATACATGAACACTTGATAAAGGAGCCAAAATGATTGGATGGTGAATAATTTTTGTGATTATGATATTATGTCTTTGTATGATTATGGTTTACTATTATTGCATATTATTTGCATGTGGACTTACTAAGATTTAATGCTTACCCCCTTTTCTTTCCATCCTTTGTAGTTCCGCCAAGGTAGCTCAGGGATTGAAAGCTGTCGGAGTATTCGATCACACTATCAAAAAAATATTGGGTATAGTGAAATTGTTATTTTGAGTATGGCATGTATAGGGGACTTGGTTATTTTGTGATATGTGTCATGCTATTTGGCCAAATTGTGAAGGCCTATGATGTTGATGACTTATTTTGTAATAACAATGTGATATGGCTCATAATTGATTATTGGATTGTAATGTCTAATTGTTCATGCATGCATGTGTTAATGCCTTTGATGATGTACTATGTGGTTTGTTTGATGGATATGTGATGAGGAATGAATTAAGTACTTGGAAATAAGGAATGACTTAATGACTTAAGATACTATGGATATGAATGTGTAATTTGAGGTTATGGTAACAGATTTGATTATGCATGAAATTGGTGTGGAATGCTTCCAATTGGTGTGACTAATTGAATGTGTAACAGAACAACATTTTGAAGATGTGAAAGTGCCATGTTGTTGAATATTTGAGGGTTTTAAATAGGTCATGTTGCATGCAATAAAATATGTTTGAGTGTATGAATGATTGAGGGTGACAATTGGCTTGGAAAATAGCCTTTAAATGGTCCATACGGGTAGACACACAGGCATGTGTCTAGGCCGTGTGTGACACACGGTTCGCCCCACGGGCATGTTGAATGGCCATGTGTCCCCTGCACCTAAATTTTACAAGTCAGTATGCCTAGTAGAAAACACACAGGTTAAGACACGGGCGTGTGTCTTAGCCATGTCAGAGGCATGGCCTACTCACATGGCCAAGTACTTTGGCCGTGTGAAGTCTACACCATTTTATGAAAAATTCATTTATTTTTAGTTGACCACACGGTCTGAGCACACTAACGTGTAATAAGGCCGTGTGACCCTAAATTGGTGCTGATGTCATAGTCAGAGAGTTACACGGCCAGAGGGCATGGGCGTGTCGAGAGTACACGGGTGTGTCCCTTGTCTCACACAAGCATGTGACTCTGTATTAGGGAAAATTTCCCAAACTTTTTTAAAATTCTCGGTTTAGTCCCAAACCACCCCCGATGTATGTTTTGGGCCTCGTAGGCTCGTATAAGGGACGATATGCATGTTTTTGAATGTTTTTGAATTGGTTGAAATTTTATGGCCCGGTTTTACATATATGCATATATATAAGTCTGATAATGCCTCGTATCCTGTCTCGGCGTTGGACATGGGTAAGGGGTGTTACAGTACTAAATTGTAACAAAATTGATAATTTTATTATCATTCTTTTTATTTTGTATCAACATATAAATACTATTGTGACATTTACTACTGGAAATGTCTAAATCAATGTGAAGTCTATAATGCCACTAAGTCAATAAATAAATATAGTTTTCAAACAATTATATGTAATATTTGCTTCAGGGAATATGTAAAAATCTTCAAATATAAGGCATTTGGTCTAGTGGTATGATTCCCGCTTAGAGTGCGAGAGGTCCCAAATTCGATTCAAAATATAAATAACCCAATCCTCTTTTGATTCATATGAAATATAATATTTTCCTCATTCACAATCTTAATATGAGATCCATTATGAATATCTTTTAAAACTAATTCATTAATCATCACAAACTTTGTGCTTTTTAGATATTGATATATTAGCTCTTCTAAAGCTTTCAACTAATTTTGTACTATCAAATATTAAAATATATTTGTTTATTTCAGTACCAAATAAGATAAATATTTTCTATCTGTAATGATAAAATTCATTGCTACATTCTCATATCTTTCCTTAAAGAATATTAACAGAGACAAAATATTTCGGCATACACCACATATGTGACCAATAATATTTCATATCACATTGATAACATAAGTTATCTTTACCCTTTAAAAAGTTATCTTGAGAACTCTCATTGTTCTCATATTTATTACTATGTTCCCACTTTTAGTGGTCAATGAGTATAGCTTTTATTTTCTTTATGTTTACATTCACTTCGAGGAATGCAACAAATCTAGTAGGACGGACTTATAAACATCCCAATAGATTCTTTATTTCATAATCACCATAGCAAACATGCTTGAGATTTCAAATCAAAATCTATCTATTCATGTTGTCATGATTAGTCTCCAATTATAATAAACATGATATAATAAATAAAACATAGTAAAATATACCTGAAGATCTTTAACATCATCATCATCATCATCACCTTGACTATTATCACGAGCACTATTACAAGTAGTAAAACAACTTTGTTTTCGTAATAACATTTACAATGTAATAGTAAAAATTATTTAATAAATAATTAAATTTTTCGTGTACGATGCTTGAAAATTATCTGATACACATTCTACCAAATTTCAATACCATATATATGTTATAAAATCTTATCTTGCTCTAATAAAATATTTATAAGTTCAATTTAAAAGATATCATACAATCATTCAATATTAACAAATTAATAAGACAAAATAGATCCTATCAAATTTCTTTTTAATCAACAATGGTAGGTTAATAACACTTTCCACCATAATTTTAATAAAACTTTAAGAATAAATAACAAAGAAAAAGTTTAAACATAAAAATATTATGCATAAAATAATTTAATTAAAAAGATTCAAAAAAATAGAAAAAAATAGCATATTAATAGCAAACATATCTAATCAATAATTATGTCTTTTACATAAAAAAAATTTAACCTAAAAAGGCAAAAATCAAATACCATTAGAATGTGAAATTTATATCAAATAAAAATTAATAGTAGTCATACCTTAATTGAAAAAGAAAATATGGTCGAAATATAAAAGTTTCTTACCAAATCTATACTTTACCCATGCTTGTACACTAAATCAAAGATCGAGAATAAAAACTATAAGCCATTTTGAGATTGAGGGTCTGTTCTGCAGTGCTTAAAAAAAGCACTTCTAGCTCCAAAAGTACTTTTGGAAGAAAAGTTGTGCTAAACAAGCTGCTTTTGGATGAAATTTTTAACTTTTCAAAAGTGCTTTTGAAAAACACTTCTGAAAAGGAGAAGCTAAAATTTTTAGCTTTTCCTCTCCCAAAAGCACTTTTAGTGCTTAATTACTTTTTCACCCCTCCAATAACATAGTACTTTCTCTTTTTTTTTCTTGGTGCTTAATTACAAATGTGTTAAAATCATTAATTAAAAATAAAAAAATATTTTTTAAATACTAATTACAAATATTTAATGGTTATATTTAAATATTTAAAATATAGTTTATATATTCTAATTAAATTTTATAAATAATTAATATTTATTGCTTAAAAATATTTAAAATTTATATTTCATATATTAAAATATTAACAAGTTATAATAAATTTATTTTATATTTTTACTAAAATATAATAATATTAACTAATTTAAATATTTTTAAAATACATATTTGTTACTTGATAATAACATGTCTAAAATGGACATTTTATTTCTTAAAAGCAGTTTTTGATAGCAATGCTAAACACTCAAATTTTAAACCAGACTTTTCAAAAGCACTTTTCTACAGCACTTCTCAAAAGCACTTTTCAAAAGCATTGCCAAACTAGCCCTGCATCTTTCAACATCTCGAAGATGAAGTTGTAAGGGTGAAAGTTTAAGGTGAAAAAGAATTTGATTTGTGGGATGACTTCGAAAGATTTTGAAAAAAAAAAAGAGAATCATTGTGCTGATAACGTGTTATAAAATAAAGAGAGATGAAGAAAATAAAGAATAAAGAAAATATGAAAGTAATAGAGAATATACTTTATTAATCAAAAGGGATATTACAATATTTTATCAGAGTCTCTATTTATAGACATAAGAAGTATAAAAGAAGTAAAGATCTAATTCTAATAACTATTAGAATTTAAAATACATTAAAACTTTATCTTGACTATGATAGATATCCACTTAATAAGATATTCAAAACAATAGGCTTTTTATATATTTTTAATTGTATATTTTTTTATATTTTTATAATTTATAAATTTATAAATTATAATTTTTTATATATTTAAAATAATAACCTAAAAATGATATTTTATAAAAATTAAAAATTAAAATATATGAACTTACTAAAAATATATCTAGAATGAATCTGGACAAATAGTGTTCATATTCATATGTCTAGATTTGGAAAAAATATTTTTTTATTAATTTATATATATTTAAAGATTTTTTAATTTATGTCTGTCACATGCCATACTAAGGCAGCCACATGTCACCACTGGATTGGCTATCAATGCCACTTCAGCACAAACTAACAGTGTTGGTACGGATGTACTAACCTGGATGGCTAAATATAAGTTCATGTACTAATTAGGTCTAAAAAATAATTCAGATACCAACTAAGTACTTTCGGATAAGTTTTGGGGGTAAAGTACATATTAACCATTTTTCTAAGAACTCAGGAAAGTTTAGACTTTCTTAAGAAAATTGTATATGATTGGAATGGTTTTGAGAGTTAAAAGCTAAAAGTTAGAATGGTAGGGTTGCAATCTCTCCAAGCTTTTCGATTTATTTATTTATTTTGTATGATTTTTAAAGTTTAACAAAAAAAAATTATAATGTTATTATAATCAGGATTAAATTGAGATAATTTGTAAATGTTGAGGGTTAATTTCTTTATAATCATGATCAAATTGATAAAATGTGTAATCGATAAGGGCTAAATATGTTATTATACTAATTTTAAAACTGTCACATCATCAATCTATCACAGACTTAATTACACTTAAAGGAAAAGTACCAAAAAGAACAAATTTAATTAGTTGGGTGACTATTTTAAATTTTTTTGTAGTTGGATGACCAAAAAAGAAATTTGACCATAGTTGGGTGACTGCCGATGTAGTTTACCCCAAATACATTCATAGGATAGGAACTATAAAATTTGACTCCAAGACATTATGGTCTTCATTATTTCAACTTTACCATTTTAATCAAAGCCACATTTAGTTTTTTTTTTTTTATAATTTTTATACATAAAGTTTGCCACCTACATCGTAGATGTGCTATAGTATAGTATAATTGATGCCAATGAGACCTTGTTTTGTTGATTAAGGAGGAGGCCTTGAGTTTGTGAGTACTTAAGTTTAAGTCCCATCATTTGCAATTGTGCATATGTCATGTGTGGGTTATGTTCGGTTCTTTTTGGAATGATCCTGCTTTGTCTGGTTCTTCGTTCATTGAGCGGTCTATTAGTTGAATTCTACATTATAATTGGCTAGGCATATATTTATACTTGTATCATACTTGTAACTGTATTGTATTTGTACTATTGTAGTTTTCACAGACACAAAAAGAATAATATAATTAATAACTTATAAGTTCTCTTTTGGTTACTGGAAATTCTTCTTTTGACTAATCTTCATTGATCTGGTCCTTTTATGGGTTCCAACCGTGCTCGTGATTCGCGATGGGTTGGCATATTTGCTCTTCTTTCTTTTCTCATGAGTATTTTATCTTGGAGTTACATAGAACATTAATGCCCTTAAAGAGATTTTTTTAAATTCATAATCTAGATATCATTTTTTACGGAGACTAAAACAAAAAAAGTTGAAAGTTGAAGCTTTTATGTTGTAGGTTGGGGTTTCGGTGACCCTTTTATGTTGGACTCATAGGTAAAATGGAAAGTTTAACCCTTCAGTGGAACCAGGATGCCTACATCTCCATTTGTAAATTATTAAAGAAATTTATTTACACCTATGTTGAATTAGGCACTGAGATAAATATCGATATTCTTGTGTCATAGGACTAGAACTTTAGTCTCGCAATTCGTGTCACCTTACGCGATCCTTTCGATTCAAACACGCCTAATTCAACCTAACCACCAAAAAATTGAGGATTCACAAAGAATTCCCCCAAGGCACCAATTTATATAGTGGAAGCAACTTTAGCCAAAAGAAGGCACAAAAGAACTGAAAGCCACACAAAATTATGCACGAGAGGTGTTTGAGTAAATGCTCTGAATTGTATTACTTTCTCTCAAAGAATATAAGAAACAATAAAGAATGGAATCCCAATGGATGATTTACAAGTGATGGGGAGGCTCTCTATTTATGGTTGAGCTCTCTCAAAATCGACGGTCTAGATCAAGTTACATCAATGGACGAGATTAGCCTATATTTGCAATTAAGGGATTTACAAGATTTACAATATCAAATCTAATCTAAACTTACAAGATATGACTCCCTTCAATTTTTTAAGATTAGTTCCCACCAAGGTAGCCTATCTTTCCATATCTACATCATTGGGCCACACAAGTTTCAAATGGACCGGCTTCACCAATAGCTCTTTGAGTCAGGCCAGTTCTCATGAGTTAAATGATCCCTACCTAATAGATAGACCTCCATGGGATGCATCTTATGCGATGGTCACAGGTTTTGCACCTTGGCTCGTAACACTTGTGTATAGATGCCTCTTACGCGATAATAAAAACATTGTCTAGAGAGATTTAAGGCAAAATAAGCTGTGTATAGGTGGCCACCAACAAATTGTTGGAAGAAGTGGAAATGGGCTTGTTGTGGTTCTAGTGCCCTTAGTGTAGTGATGTTGTTAAATGTACTTGCAATTTTTCAAATAGATTGGTTTAATAAAATTATTTCATTCTTATTAATATCATTTTGTGTAATGTCCTAAACAGTTTTGCATGCAAATCAAAATGTAAGGAAATATAGCTCACTAATTATCTAATATTTAACTAATATTAAGTTGCATTATGTGGTTGAATCATTTTATGAGAAGACAACTTATATTAATATATAATCTAAATGGCCCATAGTCTAATCAAAATTGAGCAAGCCGATTAAAATACTATTATGTTGTCTATCTAGTCCAATCAATGATGTACCTTGTCTTAGGCATTAGAGCAGATGACTTTCAGAAGATAAAGATATAGATGTGACTGTTTGGACTAGCAATACATCAGGAAGTGTAACAACCCAATTTCGGTGAAATCGAAACAGTGGTTTCGGTACCACAAATCCAAGTTGAAAATAAAATTTATTTTTATTTTATTACATGGTCCGTAATATGATAAAAATGTCATGTGAAAATTTTGATAAGAAAATTTTACCGATTTTGTGTTTAATTATGAGAAGGACCAAATTGCATAAAATGCAAAAGTTGGATTCTAGTAGCTAGAAGGATCAAATAGTTATGGAATTTAAAAATTAAGGTCCTTATATGGTAATTAGACCATTAAAGAAAAATATATAGATATTATAGTGAGTCATCCATGAAAATTTAGAAAAAGGGCAAGGACTAAATTGGAAAGTAAAATAATTTAATTAATTAAAAGATGATAAAAAGAAATATCATCTTATTTTCTCATCTTCTTCCCCAAAAATACATGGAAACCCTAGGAGAGAGAGAAGAAACTTTCGTGGCCAAATTGGGTAAGTTTCCTTGGCCCGTTTTTAGTAATTTTGATTTTTTAAAACTGGGATAGCTTAATCCATCTATTTAGGGGATCAATTTGAGAAGTTATCAAAGTATGGAAAATGGGTCATGGATGTATATGCTGAAAATTAGAAATTTATGGTTGAAAATGAAAGGTTGTTGATAGATAAACAACTTTTACAAAGTGATTTTTGATGAAAACATGATTTAGGGACTAAAATGTATAATTGTGAGATTGAAAAAAAATGCTGAACTTTTATGAGTACATGTGCTGTAAATTTTGTAATGGGATTCTGGTTAGGCTTGGAATAGGGAGTAAATTGCACAAATTTTATTTTCCAAGCCTAGGGACGAAATGAGAATTTATGAAAAAGTTAGGGGCAAAATGGTAATTTTGCCTAGGATGTAAATCGAGTCCAAATGAGTATGAAATATGAGAAATTAATGTAAAATTTACTCATATAGATCTGGATAGACCAAATTCGGAGCTAGAACGAGGAAAGAGTAAAATATCGGATTAGTAGATTTTACTTACATGAACATTGTCTAGGTGCTTGTAATCTAGCCATTGGAATGGCTAGTAACAGTTTGTTTTAGTTTACTTTTAATGTCAAACTATGGTAGCTACATACATGTTAAGTAGTTGATCAAATTATGTTTAACTTGAGGACTTAACTAAGGCAAGGTTATAGACATGTATGTATGAATTGATATGCCATGATGAATGATGGAATTTACTTGATTTGAATTCTTGAAATGGTTAGTATTTGGATGTGTGATTCAAGTGCAGGTCATGGGTGTTATTTTGGGTGAGAAATGAAGTTAGGAATGGCTTTATTTTTCCACACGGGCAGACACATGGGCGTGTGTCTAGACCATGTGTGACACATGACTGGGTACATGGGCGAGTAGTTAGGCCATGTGTCCCCTGCACCTTAAATTTGAGAAACAGAATGCCCAAAAATGAGCACACAGATAGAGACATGGGTGTGTGTCTCAGCCTTGTGTGCTACACGGCCTAGAACATGGGTGTGTGAAACTTGCACCTAATTTCGAAGCCTAGCACACGGGCGTGTGGCATGGCCGTGTGTACAAGTTAGAGAGTTGCACGGGGTCGAACACGGCCTCCAGCACGGCATGTCCCTTGGACCACTCAGGCATGTGAGCCCTGCACCTTGGAAAATTTTTAAAATTTTGTGAAAAGAATTCTTAGAAGTTCCGATTAAGTTCCAAATCGATTCTAATACTCGTATTGGACCTTGAGGGTCCATTTAAGGGACGTTACGAATGATTTCAGAATTTGAATAGTAACTTGCATGATTTATCTATAAATGTTTCTGAAAGTTTTGGTAATGCTCTGAAACCCTATTCTGACGATGGATACGGGTTAAGGGTGTTACATTTAGTGGTATCAGAGGTATAAATTAGTCGGTTCTCGGGCTAAGCGTAGAGTATGTGGAGTCTAGAAAATACATGCCATTATATAACCTGTGATTGTGTGATATCTCCCGACTCTGATGAAAATTATTTTACAAATAGATCGAGATGCTTTCCAACCGAGATAATTTCGATAATGCTAAAAGTGATATTCGCAATGTTCGAGTAAAAATGTTGCATATAATAAAAGGGGTGCTATAAAGGTATGAAATGAATGTTTCATAATGGACATGTTAATGATAAATGTTAAGTGATATGTGTGTATTTATGAAAGTTAAATTTTGAGGCTTACGATTTCCACCCTTTTACCAGTATAGTGTTATGCAATGAAATTCACAAGATTTTTATGGATTAAGCTCATGAATGTGGAGCTAAAGAGTTCAAAGGCTGAAAGATTAATGATGTAGTCAGAATAAGAATGGGTTAGTAAGTAGAGACGGTATTAAATGAGATATTAGATTTTTCTGAAGATTATTATGAATATGTGATGTCATTGTTAAGGAAGAAGTTATTCATGAGTAAACGACTTATCCAGATATGATATTTACGAAACATATTAGCCGAAAATTCTTCCAAATTGACTCTTTTAGTGAACTGAATAATGTAAGATTATTGATGACTTAATTAGTTAATAGAATAGTGGTGAAATTGCAAAAATATTTGAAGGCATCTATTATAATTTAGAATATTACAGCAACATCTTCTGGGTACTCTATAAGTTCTATTATTCTCAGAGGCATGTGAAATTGTTCATGTTCAGATGTAATATTTGTCGTATTGAAAGGCTAGTAAATCATGGTAGATGGAATTACTGTAAGGTCAGGTTGATTTATGAGCGGTATTGCTCTACCTTACTTAGGTTTTCTATTTCATCATGATTGATATAAGATTTGAGGATAAGGTTCATATTAAGTTATTTTCTATTTCTACTGATTGAAGCCCTGAATTGCGAATGTGCAAGTTATATTGTCTTTATCACAATTGTCTCTACTGAGTATGCGTCATATTACCCTTCTGAATTTTCTCTGAGATATTATCAATCTCTTTATTATTCAAACATGACTTATCTATGAAAGATATTCATCGGTTGAAGGTAATTACATTTATTACCGTTATAAATATTGACTCGATCATGAAATTTGGTGACAAAGATTACAAATTATAGAAACTGAATTACTGCGTTGGTTATTATAGGGGCCACCTTCGGTTCTCCCTCTTCTAATTTGAGGTACACTATTGATATTGAAGTGTTGCGTTATCTATACGGCTGAAATGTCAGTCATATTAATGCACTATGGTTTTAGATCTATCTGATGGTTGTGGCTTTGGAAAAACTCAAATCTTCAATGTTAATTGTAACACCCCTCGCCCGTATCCGACGCCGAGATAGGGTTCAAGGTGTTACCTTTCTTGACTCAACCAACTATACAAAACGGGCCATAAAAAAATTCAAACAATTTAAAAACTTCTCTTTTCACATGCAATCTATCTCATATACAAACTTATGAGGCTCAAATCATACATCTGGGGTGGTTCAGAACCCAACCGAGAACTCATGAAAAACTTAGAAAAGTTTCATGCATCAGGATTCCACACGCCCGTGTGGATATAGAACACACAGCCGTGTGCTAGGAAGACGCCCATATCCTGAACCCATGTCTAAAAACCTTGGTATTCTGCCAAAACCACACGGCCCAAGCACACACCCGTGCCCTATAATCGCGTCCTTCACACGGCCTATACACACGGCCGTGTCTCTTGCCCGTGTACTACTAGTATGCAACTTACGTTATGGCACGACCTGGGCACACGCCCGTGTACTAAAATGATTTTAAAGTTTTAAGTGCAGGGGATGCACGGCCACAACACACACCCATGGGCGTGAGCCATGTGTCACACACTGCCTAGACACACGCCCGTGTGTCTTACCCGTGTGGACAAACTAGGCTATCTTCCAAGCCATTTTGTCACCCATTTTACACAACCTACACAAGATCATTCCATATACAAATTTCATCCATAGAAAGAACGTTTTATACATTCATCAAAGTGAATAATAGCCATTATTCCAGGCTTAATACAAAATGAAGGGCTTTTGACTTGAGCCAAAATACATAAATAATTCTCTTAATCCAACATCCTAGTCTAACCCTATACATGCCACCTTCAAAAATATAAATCAAACTATACCGAGTATTGCAGCTGATAGTGTGATTGATATCTCTGACTTTAGGGGATGCTTAAGCTAGCTTGGTGACACTGAAAGAAAAAGGAAAGGAAAGGGAGTAAGCATAAAGCTTAGTAAGTTGCATATAAATAACTATACAACAATCTCACCAATTACCATCATGCTTATAGCCCAAAGGTAAACATAAATTAACTTACTCATTATCATCTACTCGAGTTTCATTTTCTAAATTTAAGCTCGTTACTCATGCTTATCATATAGGTACCTGTAACACTTACAACATGATCATCATTTCTTTATCAAAATTGAACTATAACTTTCACCATTGAACCGTTGGAATACTACTGGATATTCCATGAACCTTCAACATGGGATATATTGTCGATGCCATGTCCCAGACAAGGTCTTACATTGGCTCTCATATATGTGTGCTGATGCATGTCCCAGACATGTCTTACACTAGCACAACTCCTAGCCGACGTGTGTCCCAAACACGTCTTACACTGGCTATCTCTCTCGAGGCCGATGCATGTCCCAGACTTGTCTTACTCTAGCGCTCATCTCTGTGCCGATGCCATGTCCCAGAAATGGTCTTACACTGGCTCTCGTAATGTGGCCAAAGCATGTCCTAGACATGTCTTACACTGGCGCACAAATCACCCAATGTCTTGGCACAAATATCCAGTTCATATCCTGAGGTTTCAACGGGATATTTCTACTATTTCAATATTACAAGGCATTCTCAATTTATAACTTAACAACTAGTACAATATCAATTCAATGACAACAAGAATACAAGTACTAACAGTGTAATTGTATTGTTTACATACAACTTACCTCGGTTTACAAAAAGTACTTGACTAGTCGGCTTATTCGGATTGCTTAGCTTTTCCCCGGTCTAGGCTCGGTTTTGGCAAATCTTGATATATAATAATATACATCCATTTATTCACTAGACACAATTAGGCATTCATAAATTCACAACTTTGGTAAAATGACCATTTTACCCCTAGGTCTTGGCAAAATGACCATTTTACCCCTAGGCCCGAAAATTGATTTTTATCGAATTTCCTCATATTTCAAGCCTAGATAAACTCTTTTTACTACTATGGAAATCCCAAATTCTCACTATTTCACACACTAACCACCTATTTTGCAACTTATGCAAAATAGTCCTTTTAGGTGTTTTCATGCTAACACCTTTCACAAAAGTTGTTTATAACACAACTAGGACTCATATTATTCCATAAAAACTCATCATGTATTACAAATACATCCATGGCAAAATCCAAAACTCTTGACCATTTTGTAAGATATCACCCTCATTTGAAAGCTTATGCTTTAAGGGTCTCAAAAATATAAAAATCTTGAAGAAAACTCATCAAAATCACTTACTTATGAGTGCTTTAAGTTGCTGAAGATTTTTGAGCTTTTGAACCTCTATTTTGGCTGATATTTTCAGTGAAGAAAGAAGATGGAGAAGAAGAAAATGATAGCTAGGCTTTTAGGCATTATTTTATCACCAAAACATGATATCATCAACCTAATACTTTGACTATTTGATTAAAATTCATCACATGGCCGGCCAACACTATTAAAAAGGGTGTAATTTCCATTTAAAAGCCCTAAATTTTGATTCTCTAGCTATATAACACCTTTGGGTACCAAAATGTAACTTTTACCTTTTATACGATTTAGTCCTTTTTCGCAATCGGGCTTGAAAACATTAAAATTAGCTCATCAAATTTTTCATGCACTAATATAATCATACCATAACTTCATAAAAATAATAAAAATAATTTTTATATCTTCGGATTTGTAGTCCCGAGACCACTGTTCTGACAATGCCCTAAATCGGGTTATTACATTTCTCCCCCTTAGGGATTTTCGTCCTCGGAAATCTTACCGGTGAATAAGTTTGGATACTACTCTCTCAGAGACTCCTCAGGTTCCCATGTTGCTTCCTTGAACCCATGTCTATGCCACAAAACCTTCACAAGCGGTATACTCTTATTTCTTAACTGCTTGACCTCACGAGCTAATATTTTGACCGGTTTCTCACCATACGTCATATCTGGGAGAATCTCAACTTCAGTTGGTACAATTATATGTGAAGGGTTTGATCTGTATCGTCGTAGCATGGATTTGTGAAATACGTCGTGAATCTTTTCTAACTCTGACGGGAAACTCAAACGGTAGGCAACGAGCCCTACTCTCTTGGTAACCTCATAAGGTCCTATAAAACGTGGACTCAACTTGCCGTTTCTACCAAATCTGAGGACTTTCCTCCATAGGGAAACTTTCAAAAATACCTTATCCCTGACTTCAAACTCAATCTCCCTTCGTTTCAAATCCACGTAGGATTTTTGTCTATTCGAGGCGGCTTTCAAACAGTCACGACTCACCTTAACTTTTTCCTCAGCCTCTTTAATCAAATCAACCCCGTGAATCTGACTCTCTCTCAACTCAGTCCTAAATAGGGGCGTTTGGTACTTTCGCCCGTACAAAGCCTCATAAGGCGCCATTTTTAGACTCGACTGATAGCTATTGTTGTAGGCAAATTCAACCAATGGTAAGTGTTTTTACCAACTTCTTGGGAACTCTAGAACACAGCACCTCAACATGTCCTCTAAGATTTGTATTACTCTTTTGCATTGTCCGTCGTTTTATGAATGAAATGCCGTGATCTTGAAACTCAACTTGGTTCCTAAAGCTTCTTGTAACTTCTTCCAAAACCTCGAGGTGAACCTCGGGGTCTCGATCAAATACAATCGATAATGGCACACCATGAAGCCTCACAATCTCAGAAACATACAAGTCAGCCAACTTTTCAAGGGAGTAGTCGGCACGCATAGGTATGAGGTGTGCTGACTTAGTGAGTCCATCAACAATAGCCCATACTGCATCTTTCTTTTTTAGGGTTAGAGGCAAACTGGTCGCGAAGTCCATGGTGATACGATCCCATTTCCACTAGAGAATCATAATAGGTTGAAGTAAACCCGAAGGCACTTGATGTTTACTTGTTGACACACTAGGCAATTGGATACGAACTCAAAAATGTCTCTTTTCATACCCGACCACTAATACATTTTCTTAAGGTCATTGTACATTTTCACGCTACCCGGGTGAATTGACGAACAACCAATGTGTGCCTCTCGCAAAATATTCTGAATGAACTCACTATCTTTGGATATACAAACTCTATCTTTGAACATTATACACCCATCAGTACTAATACGAAAATCTGACTTAATCTCTGATTCACATTGAGTTCTCTTAGCTTGTAGTTTCTCGTCATCTTTCTGAGCTTCATAAATTTCATGAAGAAAAGTCAGTCTGGCTCTCAGCTCTGCTAGGATCGAACCATCCTTAGATACAGTTAACTACGCGTTCAAAGCTCTTAAGACAAACAACGACTTTCTACTCAAGGCATCAACGACTACGTTCGCCTTTCCCAGATGGTAGTCGATGATCAACTCATAATCCTTTAACAGCTCTAACCATCGAAATTGCCTCAAATTCAACTCCTTTTGAGTCATCAAGTATTTTAAACTCTTTTGGTCGGTAAATACTCTACATTTCTCTCTATATAAATGATGTCGCCAAATCTTCAGCGCGAACACCACAGCTGCTAGCTCTAAATCATTGGTCGGATAATTCTTCTCATGAGGTTTTAGGTGTCTTAAGGCATAGGCTATAACCTTGCCTTCTTGCATTAGCACACACCCTAAACCATTTAGGGAGGCATCACTAAAAACTACAAATTCTTTTCCCGACTCAGGTTGTACTAAAATTGGGGCTTCGGTCAACAAAGCCTTTAACTTATCGAAGCTCTGTTGACACTTTTCTGTCCATTCAAACTTGACATCTTTCTACAGTAGCCTCGTTATCAGTGTAGCTATCATGGAGAATCCATTTACAAATCGTCTGTAGTATCCTACTAGCCCCAGAAAACTACGAACCTCTGTTACATTCCTTGGCGATTTCCATTCCATAATAGCTGAGATCTTACTTGGGTCAAGTCTGATCCCGTCACCCGACACAATATGTCCTAGAAACCCGACCTCTTTGAGCCAAAACTCGCTAGAATCTGTATTTGCATCTCTTGTAATTGTGTCTGCATCTAAAATTAGGCTCATGCCTGAATCTTTATCTGTATCTAACATGGGCCCAGGCCTGATTATGAATCTATCTGATTTGTGATATTCTTTATATGTACCTGCTTAATTCTGTTGGGGTTACACACTAGGTTTACATAAACTCACCCCTTTTCTATTTGCCTGTACAAGTAATCATAGTCTTAGGCGAATCGGTGCAGCGGAGGACTCGACGGTGACCACCTATTTTACTGTTTTATTTTGTTTTTGGGTTATAAGTTTTGGTATTGAGGTTGTATTTTCTGGACTCTTTTTTAAATTTTGACGTTGGTTTTGGGTTTCTGATTTTTAATTACTTATAACTATGATGGTTTCCAAAATGCAAGGGTTTATAAAAGCTTGAACGGTTTTCTAAACACAATGTTTTTTACAAGCTTCTGCTACAAATACGTTGTATCTCTAAATGATTAAATGAAAGAGAGCTTTAAAAGTAATAATAGCGATAATGGCTAATAAACTGGAAATGTTTTAACTTAATAACAACGGTATTTCAACCCATTTCATGTGACACTTTTGGATTTGGCCATAATGTCTAGGCTAGGTTTGGGGTGTTACATTTAGTGGTATCAGAGCCAGGTTACAAAACTAGGCTGTGGATTGTGGGTTCCAAAATTTGGTTTTAAAGAATTGGTTTGCAAATGATTTTAAACACTCTAGTTAAGTGTGTGGTACACCGAGTCTTCGACGCCAATCTTGTAAGTATTCTAAAACTTAGATAGATTATTCTGAAATATTATATATAGTTTTTAAAAAAAAATTATAGTTAGTACTATCTGAAACTGTAGTGAAACAAATAGATACTAAAACTTACGAAAATGTTACCGAACTTCTGATATTATTACATAAAATATTTGATAATAAAAAACTAAAATTGATGCATAAAATTCTTAATGTAGATAAACTCTGAAATTACAATGAGCGCACGAGGTATCCTTGGACGTGGTACTCGAGGCCGAGGCAGAGGCCGTAGGGGGCTCGAGCTGAGTCCTCATCTCTGGGCAGCGTGCCAAACCTGGATACTAGTGAGACACTTGCACACCTGCTACTGGGACTGGGTCTTAAAGTCATTCGGCTAGGGATGACGCACTATTCCAAGCCATGCTAAGGATATTAGAGAGGGTCACTGGACTCAATCCTGGATCTGAGGACCGAGGGTCTATAACTGAGTGACTCTGTTCCAATGGAGCTGAGTTATTTAGGGGTGTCACTGGAGTCGCCCCTAATGTGGCTGAGTAATAGATGACTGAGACTGCACTCTCGAGCAGAAATTGAAGGGTTCAATCTCTTTGCTTCGTAACGAGGCGTACCAGTTGTGGTTGACAGTTAAAGAGGGCGCTCAACCTGAGTGTCTAACTTAGGAGTTTTTTAAGACTGCGTTTTAGAGAAAATATGTGGGGACCTGTTACGTCAATGCTCGCAGGCATGAGTTCTTGAATCTCACGCAAGGTGACCAATCTGTGACTGAGTATGAGGCTAAATTTCTAAGGCTGAGCCACTATGCTCGATGTATGGTGGCGTCTGAGTATGAGAGGTGTGTTAGGTTTGAGGACGGCCTATGGGATAATTTAAGGGTTTTGATTGCTTCGCAAAGGGAGCGTGTGTTTTTTGTTCTGTTGGAGAAGGCGAAGATTGCAGAGGATGTTAAGTGTGCAGAGTGCTAGAATAGAGACAGGGAGAGAGGAAAGAACAAGAGGGATTCGGAGCCCTCGAGTTCTGTGTAGAGGCCTAAAAAAGGCCAGATCTAATGGGTCACTAAGAGTGGGGGCTCCTGCTGCTTTAGTTGGATACTGCCTTGTGGAGATTACGGAAGACGCCATCCAAGTAAGTGTTGGAGGAGGACTGGGGCGTGTTTGTGATGTAGGTCTCTTGAGCATCATATTAGAGAGTGTTCACAGTGTATGGATCAGATACAAGATCCAGCTTTGGGTTCTATACAGCCTCAGAGAGCAATTCAGCTGCCACCATCGTGGACAGGTTAGGGATGGTAACGGTTTGGGTCGTGGACAGAGAGCACCGAGCAGAGGAGCTGGTCAGACTGAGGCGTGGCAGCCTGCTTTGGTTTGTTGCATTTTGCCAAGAGGACAGAAATGCTCTTGCCATCATCGCTGGTTTGTTCCTTATATTCGATGTACCTTACTTTGCTCTGATAGACATAGGATCTACTCATTCCTATATGGCCTGTTCTGTTTTTGAAAATCTGGGGTTATCGGTTGAGAGTACTTCTAGTGAGGTTACGGTGATAAGGTCGTTGGGACAGTCTGTTTGAGTTAGTAAACAATATAATGATGTTTCGTTAGAGGTACAAGGGGAGATATTTCTGGCAAATTTATTGGAGCTTCCGTTTGGGGAGTTTGACCTAATTTTAGGTATAGATTGGTTGGTTAAGCAGGGAGTTAATTTAGACTGCGTGACTAAGAGGGTTGTTTTGAGGACTGAGGATGATAGAGAAGTGGTCATAATTAGCGAGCATCAGAATTATTTGTCTAACGTGATCTCTGTGTTGATGTTTGAGAAACTGGTCCAGAAAGGGTGTGAGGCGAACTTGCCTATGTGAGTGTTTCTGGTTATGGGGACTCTTCTGTTGGAAACATCAGAACAGTAAAGGATTTTTTGGACGTCTTTCTTGAGGAATTGTTCGGATTACCTCCTAACCAGGAAGTGGAATTTGGGATTAAGCTCCTTCCAGGTACAGCTCCGGTGTCCATCGCTCCCTACCGTATGGCACCTGTAACACCCCTCACCCGTATCTAATGCCGGGACAGGGCTCGAGGCATTACCGGACTTAAACATTCACAAACATACAAAATCGGGTCAGCAAATTTCCCCCAAATTTAAAACTTCTCAAATACATACATATCATCCCTTATACAGGCCTTTGAGGCCTAAAACATATCTTGGGACGGTTCGGGGCAAAACCGAAAACATTTGATAGATTCTGGGCAGCTTAATAAATTTTCTCGCCTTGGAGAGTCACACACCCATGTGGGTGGGGCTGTGTGGTCACACACGCCCGTGTGGCTTGGGACACGCCCGTGCCCTAAGCCCGTGTAACTCTCTGTTTATGACATCAGCATGCATTTAGGAGCACATGGCCATGACACACGCCCGTGTGTCTACCTGTGTGGACCTTGTTAGGCTATTTTCTAAGCCTTTGATCATCCTCTATCAACCAATCATACTTATTGATTACTTTAATACATGCTAAGGCCATGCTAAGGCTAAATTATACACTTATACAAAACTTAGACGAACCTCATTGCATGTAAACCTCATATCATTGGTTTTATACATGCTAGGTTAATTCTTATCTCGTATTTAAGGGTTTCCATGTCTCACTAATACATTTAAGATTGGCTCATTCTTATAACTCATTGCCAGTTAAAACCAAGCCATCACAAATGAACCTAAACATGCATAGATTTGTTGGTCATAGCCTACTTCAAAATGAGCCAATTTCCAATGGCCATATACAGAAAGATATGTATATATTTACATGCCTTCATCTTGAAAAATCAAATGACACATATAACAAAATACTCACAAGTCCTATATATGCCATTGAACAAGATAAAAGTGTCTATATACCAAATCTAGACTAGTTGTTAGTGTGTTGAATCTCCAACCGTCTTCCAATCTTTACGAGTCCTCGAGCTCTGTAAGACTAGGAAAGAGAGGGGTAAGCATTTACATGCTTAGTAAGCCCGAATAACTAGAAAGTAAGCTTACCGAGTAATTAGCATACAACCATATTAGGCAATGAAACCAACAAGCATGGAATGGTTTCCCTAACACATGCACTCAATCATCATGTTAGTCACTTAACAATGCACCATATAATTTATCTTAGATGAGCTCATCATTCATCATTTCATTGATGTACATCATATTAATCTCGTTGAGTTTATAGGAAATTTCGATGGATTATCCATTTACCCTTAATTCGTAAGAATGATCATTTCATGTATGCACTCCCGCAAACGTCACATCTTACGATGAGATTACCAGTCCAGGCTAAATCCCCGGTATCGTAAAATCATAAGGTGATGTCGGGATTACCAGTCCAGTCTAAATCCCTTATAGCGGCAAACACCCTTAGTGAGCTCAGATCTGAATTGCCAGTCCAAGCTTAATTCGGACCCTAATCGGATTACCCGTCTGGGCTAAATCCTCAATGCACATATATTCTTCGGGAGGCTCTATCATTCAAGGAACACCCGTTCGGGCTAGATCCTTTCTATATTTGAGATCAACGGATTACTCGTCCGGGGTAAATCCTTACTGCCACGCATGCAGGATTTCAAGTCATATATAAATCATGGTTTATCCGTCAAACTTCCTTTTTAACCTCAACCGAGACATTTTTTCAACATGTCATTTTTAGAGATACATTTCATGTAATTTCATGCCATTATCAAATGCAATTATCATACATTCATAAACCATGCAATTAGGCATATTATGAGTTCACTTTAAGCTATCTGAACTTACCTGGTACTCGTCTTAGTATCATGTTTCAGTTATTCTGAAACCTTTTGCTTTCCTCGATCGACCTCCAGAAATGTCTCTTTTCATGCCGTTCCACTAATACATTTTCTTCAAATTATTGTGCATCTTGGTACTTCCCGGATGAATAAACAAATGGCTATCATGTGCTTCTTGCAAGATTTTCCGAATAAGCTCATCATGTTTGGGCACATAAACTCTATCTCTGAACATTAAACATCCATCAGGACCGATCTGAAAATCTGATTCAATGCCTGACTTGCATTGAGTTCTTTTAGCCTGCAGGTCACTATCATTAGTTTGAGCATTATAGATTTCCTAAAGAAATGTCAGCCTAGCCTCTAGCTCTGCCAAGACTGAACCATCATCAAGCAATGCCAATCGAGCGTCCATAGCTCTCAATGCAAGCAAAGATTTTCTGCTCAACGCATCGGCGACCACACTCGCCTTTCCCAGGTGATAGTTAATGATCAACTCATAATCTTTAATTAATTCTAACCACATCTGCTGTCTCAGATTTAATTCTTTTTGAGTCATCAAATACTTCAAACTCTTATGATCAGTAAATACACGACAGGTCTCACCATATAAATAATGCCTCCAAAATTTTAAGGAAAAAACAATGGCATTGACACCCACTAAGAAGGATTCTATTTGGGTTATCGTGGATCGATTGACCAAGTCTGCTCACTTCGTTCCAATTTGAACTGACTATTCTCTGCAAAAAGTAGTGAAGTTGTATATTTTCAAGATAGTTAGACTGCATGGGGTTTCAGTGTCGATTATTTCTGACAAAAATCCTCGTTTTACATCTCAGTTCTGGAAGAAGTTGCATGAGGCATTGGGTTTGAGATAGACTTCAGTACTTCGTTCCATCCTCAGATAGATGGTCAATCCAAGAGGGTGATTCAGATACTAGAGGATATGCTTAGGAGTTGTGTGGTCGATTTCTGAGGTAGTGGGGAGGATTATCAGTCGTTGGCTAAGTTCACCTATAATAACAAGTTTCAGACTAGCATTTAGATGGCTCATTACGAGGCCTTATATGGTCATAAGTGTCACATTCCACTATGTTGGACTGAGTTGGGTGAACGTCGAGTTTTGGGTCCTGAGTTGGTTTTTGAGACTGAGGACAAGGTTAGACTGATTCGAGATCATCTGAAAGCTGCTTCTGGCAAACAGAAATCATATGCAAATCTGAAGAGGCGTGAGATTGAGTATTCTGTGGGGGACTTTGTTTTTCTTAAGGTCTCTCCGTGGAAGAAGGTTCTGAGGTTTGGTCGTAGGAGTAAGTTGAGCCCTAAATTTATTGGGCCGTACCGGATTCTGAAACGTGTGGGACTAGTTGTCTATCAGTTGGAGTTACCTCTAGAGTTAGACCGTATACATGATGTCTTTCATGTTTCAATGTTGAGGCGATACCGGTCTGATCCATCCCACGTTGACTCTATTGAGGAGATTGAGATTAGACTGAATTTGATCGACCACGATGTTGAAGTTCTGAGGACAAAGTCGATCCTATTAGTGAAGGTGCTGTGGCGGAATCATAGCACTGAAGAGGCTACGTGGGAACCTGAAGACTCGATGCGTTAGCAACATCCTCATCTATTTTGATCAGGTAAATTTCAAGGTCGAAATTTCTTTTAGGGGGTAGAGTTGTAACGCCCAAATATTTCTATTTCTATTTCTGGATAATTCTGACACAAATATCTGTCTGCTTTAGTGGTTAACTGTTATGGGAGCGTGTGAGAGGTCCCAAGTTTAACCTTTGGCAAATTTTGGTATTTTTCTGATTTAAGCCTTATACTTGCTCAGTGGGATTATATTAAATTATTTGTAAAACCATATCAGAATGAGCCTGCTGGTTCGAGTGGTAAGGAAGTTTATGTGTTGTGTGGAGGTTCTGTGTTCGAATCCCTGCGTGAGCATGAGAGTTTATTTTTGC
This sequence comes from Gossypium longicalyx, assembly GCA_025698465.1. Taxonomy (NCBI): domain Eukaryota; kingdom Viridiplantae; phylum Streptophyta; class Magnoliopsida; order Malvales; family Malvaceae; genus Gossypium; species Gossypium longicalyx. The sequence continues at coordinate 93,673,109 of CM046997.1, forward strand.
TTGTTTGACCGAAAGAGTTTCAGTCAAATAGAAAGTTTGAGGATGTTGTATGTTAGTGGGTTAGTGGGAGAAAATGAGAGATTTGGGATAATTTGATTTTATTCTATTTTTTTTCAAAATTTTCCTGTTTCCAGAAAAAATTGAAAACTGACGTTCTTTCCCTTCTCCCCTTTGCCAAAATTCTACCTCTCCCTTTCTCACTTCTTTTTGACTTCTTTTCTGAATCCTTCTCGTTATTTTTGTGCAACGTTAACTGCCTCGTTCTGTAAGTTTGTTTGTTTTGTTAGTTGCTTAACATTTTTCGGCTAAGTGTTTAACGAGAGGGTTTGTTTTGCTACTCTCGATTTAGGCGAAGATCAAGGATCGACTAAGATTCCATCAATGATTTAAGGCTTTGGGGGTTGTTGTTTGTTAGCGGTTCAGAAAGGCTCGAGTGTGGTTTGGCATCAAAATCGTACCAGGTGTGTACCCGAAACATAAAAAAAGGGGATTTGGCAAAAGCCAAAATTTAAATCTATTGACGCCACACGACCGTACGATAGGCCGTGTGATAGATGAAGGCCAGGCTGTGTGCAAGGCACGACCGTGTGATGGCTGGAGTGTGGCCGTATATGCCACATAAGCTAGGCCGAATTGGGCGTGTAGGCCCATATGGCACGCATCACGGGCGTGTGGTAATTGGGCCAGGCCGTGTGATCCGCACGGGTAAAACCAATAAGGGTGTGTGGGTCGCATGGGCATGTGGGCCCACACGGGCATGTGGGCCCATTATTCTGAAATTTTCAGTAGGGTCGCATGGTGTGTAGGGATGGACGGAGATGGTGTGTAGAGGATGGGGGTAGGATTCTAATATATGATTTGCATCTCTTTAACTGTGTCTGCATCTGAAATGGGGCTCACGCCCGAATCTTTATCATCCTGATTATGAATCTGTCTGATTTGTGATATTCTGTATGTGTACCTGCTTAATTCTATTAGGGTTACACACTGGGTTTACGTAAACTCACCCCTTCTCTGTTTACCTGTACAGGTAATCACAGTCTTAGGCGGATCGGTGCAGCGAAGGACTCGACGGTGACCACCTATTTTACTGTTTTATTTTGTTTTTTGGTTATTAAGTTTTGGCATTGAGGTTGTATGTTCTGGACTCTCTTTTTAAATTTTGACGTTGGTTTTGGGTTTCTGGTTTTTACTTACTTATAACTATGATGGTTTTTCAAATGCAAGAGTTTTTAAAATCTTGAACGGTTTTCTAAACATGACATTTTTTACAAGCTTCCGCTACAAATACGTTGTATCTCTAAATGATTAAACGAAAGAGAGCTTTGAAACTAATAATAGCGATAAAGTCTAATGAACTGGAAATGTTTTAATTTAACGACAATGATATTTCAACTCATTTCATGTGACACTTCCGAATTCAAACATAATGTCTAGGCCGAGTTTGGGGTGCTACATAATCATTGAATCAGGATAACAGATTTGAATTTGACGATTGTCTGTTATTCCGTGATAGAGCCTGTGTACTAAAAAATTTGGAACTTCTACAGAAAATTTTACATGAATGATCACAGTAGTACTATGTTTGTTTATCTAGGAAATGATAAAATGCACAACGATTTAAAAAAGATGTACTAGTAGCCCGGAATGAAATGTGGTATTTTTGAATCTATAGTTAAATGCTGGATGTATCAGCAAGATAGAGATGATACTTTCAGGATGGGTATAGTTAATGAAAATACCGAAATGCAAATGAGACAAAGTTACCATGAATTTTATATCAAGATTATCCCTGTCTATGAAAAGGAAAGATACTATTTCAGTGGTTGTCGATTATTTGACGAAGCCTACACATTCTATTCTGGAATGAGTAGATTTCACACTTGATAGATTGTTTGAATTATCTATTTTTGAGATTGTCAAATTATATGATGTGCTAGTTTATACTATGTCTGATAGAGATCTACAATTTAAAATCCCGATTCTGAAAAAAGTTACAAGAAACTCTGGGTATACGGTTACATTTTAGTACCATATTTTATTTTCAAACGAATGATTAATCTAAACATATGATTCAAAATTTGGAAGATGTGCTTTGATGTTGTGTACTTGAATTTGAAGGTAACTAGGAAAAGTATTTACCTCTGGCTTAATTTGTTTATTATAACAGTTAACAGTCAATTACAATTTTTTTTACTGTATGAGGCTTTATATGGTCACAAATATAAAACTCCAGTGTTTTGGACGGAGTTCAATGAGAAAAAATACACGTAGTAGGTTTGTTTCTTTGAAACCGAAGAAGGATGAAAGTGATCTGAGACAGTTTAAAAGTAGTATTTGATAGTCAGAAATCCGATGTGAATATAAAAAAAAAAGAGAAGGAGAAGAAAATAAATAGCGTTTCAGATTGGCGACAAAATATTTTTGAAAGTTTCGCCGTAGAAGAAAGTTCTCCGGTTTGGCAGTAAAGGCAAATTAATTCTGTGGTTTATTGGGTCACATGAGATCATTGAAAAGAATTAAACCTGTTGCATATTTATTGGTACTATTATCAGAGTTCTACATAATTCACAATGTTTTATGTGTATATGTGTTATGACAGTATCTATCAGACCCGTCATCTGTTATTTCTCTGATAGAGATTTAAATTAGCTTGGCATGACTTACAGTGAATGGCTGGTTGAAATTTTGGCATGTGAAGTGAAAGAAACGAAAAATATAAAGGTAGTTGTAGTAAAAGTTCTTTGACAATGATATGATAAAGAGAAAGCTATCTGGGAATTGGATGGAAACATGAGAGAATAATGTTGGAATCTATTTACTGGTAAAATTTTTGAGGATGAAAATTCCTTAAGGAGGAGAGTTGTAACAGCCCAATTTTGTGAAATCAGAACAGTAGTTTCGGGACCACAAAATCGAGCTGAAAATAAAATTTATTTTTATTTTATTACATGGTCCGTAATATGATAGAAATGTCATGTGAAAATTTTGATAAGAAAATTTTACCGATTTTGTGTTTAATTACAAGAAGGACCAAATCGCATAAAATGCAAAAGGTGGATTCTAGTAGCTAGAAGGATCAAATAGCTATGGAATTCAAAACTTAAGGTCCTTATATGGTAATTAGATCATTAAATAAAAGTATGTAGATATTATAGTGACTCATCCATGGAAATTTAGAAAAAGGCCAAGAACTAAATTGGAAAGTGAAATAATTTAATTAATTAAAAGATGACAAAAAGAAATATCATCTTACTTTTTCATTTTCTTCCCCAAAAATACATGGAAACCCTAGGAGAGAGAGAAGAATCTTTCATGGCCATATTGGGTAAGTTTCCTTGGCTCGTTTTTTAGTAATTTTGATATTTTTGAAATTGGGATAGTTTAATCTCTCTATTTGGGCGATCAATTTGAGAAGTTATCAAAGTATGAAAAATGGGTCATAGATGTATATGCTGGAAATTAGAAATTTATGGTAGAAAATGAAAGGTTGTTGATAGATAAATAACTTTTACAAAGTGATTTTTGATGAAAACATGATTTAGGGATTAAAATGGAAAGTTGTGAAATTGAAGAAAAATGCTAAATTTTTATGAGTACATGTGCTGTAAATTTTGTAATGGGATTTTGGTTAGGCTTGGAATAGGGAGTAAATTGTACAAATTTTATTTTTCGAGCCTAGGGTCGAAATGAGAATTTATGGAAAAGTTAGGGGCAAAATGGTAATTTTGCCTAAGATGTAAATTGAGTCCAAATGAGTATGAAATATGAGAAATTGATGTGAAATTTACTCGTATAGATCCAGATAAACCAAATTCGAAGCTAGAATGAGGAAAGAGGAAAATGTCAGATTAGTTGATTTTACGTGCACGAACATTATTGAGGTAAGTTTGTGTAACTAAATTGCGTTTGTTTACATGCTTGTATTGATTGTGTTTTTTTAAATTGTATAAATGTCATAAATATGTGAAATGATTACATATCTGATCAAGCCCGATAAATAAAAATGTTTAAATTAAATAATAATGCTCGATAGATGATAAAGGATAAACGATGAGAATGTTACTTATATGCTTAAAATGAATGTGGAATGTGTTTATTTGAATTATATGAATGTTGTGGATGTATGGAATAATCACATGCCCGATAATGCTTGAGAAAAATATTTAAATTCCGATTAAATAAAATGGAGAATCGATGGATATGTGATTTTCCGAAATGAATGAGGTCTTGTATTTGTTGCTGATGGGATTTAGCTCGGACGAGTAATCCTATTGACCTCATTACAGAAAGGATTTAGCCCGGACGGGTAATCCTGATATAAGTTCTCTGAAGAATATGTTATAGATTGGATTTAGCCTGGACTGGTAATCCAGATCAAGCTTCTTAGAGCATATGTCATAAAAAGGATTTAGCCTGGACTGGTAATCTTGTTGTATACATGTGTGGCTCGAGAGTGTACTATTTGATATAGTACCTTATGGGTACCATTGGACATGAGTTGACAGATCCTGATTCATACACCTCGATTGTATTACTTGTGAATCCATTGATTTTTTGATTAAATTCAACGGGTGACTATTCCAGACATGAGAAAATATGAATGATAAAATGAGTTATTACACATATCCGTCTGAAATACAAGAAAATAATGATACATGACAAATGATATATGAAAACATGAGATGATGATATTTGTACATGGACTTTATTTGATGAATATATGTTCATTCTTGATTATGAACTTGTACACCTTGAGTGTACTAATCATGGCCTTGTTATTTCAAATAATATGGGTAGAGTTCTGATATAAAAAATGATCTAAACTCGAGATGAGCTATTATGAAATTTTACTTGTAATATAAATAGATGATTTATAGATGTTAAATGAATACATGTTGCGGAAAGCATATGTGCATGAAAACTTGATTGTTGAGCCCATATATGTTTGAGATGTTATTATGGAATATATGACTAATAAAGGCAATAAGGGTATGTGTAGGGCTTGAGGGAAAATTTATTGAAAATGGCTTACATAGTTACCTTAAAATAGAATGATGGGTAAGTTAAGTACCATGTTATACAAAATTACTAAGCATTTTATGCTTACTTAGTTTTATTTTCCTATTTTATAGTAAAGCGGAAGCTCAATGGATTGAAAGCTTTGCGGAGATCACTCACACTATCCATCAACCCATGTCGGTAAAATATGGTAAATCAATTATGGTTGTAATGGCATGTATATGATATATTGACTGTATTGGCATGTAAATGTAAATGATGCTTGTAATCTAGCCATTGGAATGGCTAGTAATGGTTTGTTTTAATATACTTTTAATGTCAAACTATGGTAGCTACATACATGTTAAGTAGTTGATCAAATTATGTCTAACTTAAGGACTTAAATATGGCAAGATTATAGACATGTATGCATGAATTGACATGCCATGATGAATGATGGAATTTGCTTGATTTGAATGCTTGAAATGGTTAGTATTTGAAGCTAGGAATGACTTTATTTTGTCCATACGGACAGACACATGGGCATGTGTCTAGACCGTGTATGACACATGGCTGGGTACATAGGCGTGTAGTTAGGTTGTGTGTACCTTGCACCTTAAGTTCGAGAAACAGAATGCCCAAAATTGAGCACAGGGCAAAGACACGGGCGTGTGTTTCAGCCTTGTGTGCTACACGGCCTAGAACACGGGCGTGTGTCTTGGCTGTGTGAAACCTACACCTAATTTCGAATTGAATTAATTAACCACACGGCCTAACACACGGACATGTGCATGGCCGTGTGCACAAGTCTGAGAGTTGCACGGGGTCGAACACGAGCTCCAGCACGAGCGTGTGCTAGGGATACACGGGCGTGTCCCTTAGACCACACGGGCGTGTGAGACTTGCCCCTTGGAAAATTTTTGAAATTCCGCGAAAAAATTTCTTAGAGGTTCCAATTAAGTCCCGACTCAATTCTAATGCTCGTATTGAACCTCGAGGGTCCATTTAAGGAACGTTATGAATGATTTCAGAATTTAAATAGTAACTTGCATGATTTATCTGTAAATGTTTCTGAAAGTTTTGGTAATGCTCTAAAACCATATTTCGACGACGGATTTGGGTTAGGGGTGATATAGGTAGGACCCAAGGAAATTAAATTCTAGATCCGTTTTTAGATTTGTTCACTTGTGATGTTCATAGTGTGACTTACCTCAATCCTAAGTAAGTGATGGACTCTGTATGCATGACTAGTATACTTTGATGTATTAAAAACTTGAGTTTAATTGGTAATAAAGCCAAAAGCTAATATGTTGGGTATATGAATTTCGTATGACACAACTTCACTTATAATTGTGGAATTCATAGCCCAATAAAGGTTAAATGATATCATTTCTTTGACATTACCTTATATATGGAAATGTAACATGATTATAAGTCATTTGTCTACAACGAACGATTTAATTACTATTTGTTAGTAATTGACTTTTTCATAAAGGAAGATGTAATGATTACCATGAGATAAAATATGATCATATTGAGTGAATAGATTTAATCCAAAGAGATTAAGGATATTCTATGAGGGTAACACATGTATGACAAGGTCATTAGATGAACACTTGTTAAATAACTTTTGTAATGGTATACAATACGGAGAGCTCAATCATGGTACTTTAGTGGAATGGATCCATGACTAAATAATGTTGTAATTAATAGAAAAATAGTCAAAACTTAATTACAAATTATTTGAGCCCTAATTATATATGTCAAATCGATCCTTCTGCTAGCTCGGTACGAATCTGAATGGTTTGCAATAAAATCAGCATGAATGAATGAAAATGACAAACTAGAGAAATAAATTACATATATCACTATCCGCAGTGATTGTATTTTTCTAGCTACATGTAAGAGATAAATTAGAAATTAAATTAATTTTTTCAAATTATTATTTAATTATTTGTAATTAAACAATTAAAGTTAGAAGTAGAAATTAAATTAATTAGTCATCATTGTTTTACTGAAAAAGCTAGTTAAATTCATTTACTTATAGGTTTTAGTATAGTATAGTCATCATAATCTTAAAGAAATTAGAATTGAGGAAATAATTTAATTAAGAAATTAATTAAATTTAATTTAATTGATATATAATATTATTTTTGGGAATAGAAAAATAGTTATTGGGTCGATAAAATTTTATGAGTTGATTTAAAGACCATATAACACATAATTAATACTAGTACAAGAGACATGCTCGAAGGCCCATCTACATAGTAAAAGGGAGACAACCCTATTGCTCATAGGGAGTAGTTGTTCCCCTATTTAACCATAAATGGGAATACATGTTATTTTTTATTAAAATAATATCATGTATTTATCCCTTGTGCAATTGAGACTCTTGTAATTTTCTATATAAATAGAGACAATTGGATAGATCAAAGAGACACGTCCAAAGCGTCAATACTTTGTGAAAATATTGCATGATTTATTTTACCAAATAAATATTATATTTTGAAATAGTTCATCTCTCAATTTCTAGTCTTTAAGAAAAATTGATATTCCACTTAACATTAATAAAATTATTCATTTTGTGCAATCAGTTCATGAAATTAAAGCCCACACTCTAAGCAGACCAAAGTTCGAGATTAGTGGAGAAGATTGTTTGCTCGAAAGCCAAGAAACACTTAGTCTACCTAACTCAAAGCACAAGTATTAATTTGATTAGATTTTATTGCTATAAATATCACAACTTTTTTACTTTTAAATTTTTTTAAATTTTTTGTTATACGACAAAAAAGATTTTTAAATTAAAATTTTCAAAAATTGGTATCATAGTCAAGTTGTGCTATGTTTATAGTACAAATTGAATACTGAATTTGTCTCTTTTTCTTCCTTTGTTTGATTAAAGTTGATAACAAGTGTCATTCTTTAATTATATGCATGTTTTGGATATTAGTATGTGGATGAATGTATAGATGTTCTTTTATATTTATTATAAAGCATTTTTTTCCAAAACTTGTGGTTCCTAGAAAATGAATCAGATGTAATTTAGGTTTTATAATTTTTGGGTTTGTAATTAGATCTCAAACTATTATCTCTACACATGATTTCTAATTTTATTTTTGTGTAATTAGAAACTTCATGTGAGTAAAAGATGGACTAGTAACTTTTGTAATCCCAAAAGTGGAACCCAAAAAAGGGTGATGGACTAATAACTCGACTAAACTCGAGAATCAAAGGAAAAAGTGGGAAACCTCCATGGGTGACGACTGACACATGATGGAGTTGGTTGATTCGCCTTGAGCGCCACATAATGCGTGACACTTAGGGGATGCCAAGGTATCACACACAGTCAAGTGGACACACAAGGGCTGCCGAGGCAGCGCGCCCTAGAAGTCATGCAACACTGAGGGAGTTCGAGGCATTGTTACACCAGTCGATTGGTGTATTTGAAAACATTAACCAAGGGTGTCTCACCCTAGCCTAATACACAACTATCACACGAGAACAACCAAGGGAGGGTTGGGGTCTCACACCCCATTCAATCAACAAGTGTTAGTGTAAGGACTAATAGTCGATTGAGGCCATCATAGGAAGGGAATGCCAAGGACACGAGATGTGCTGCATCAAACTGTAGTTCTAGATTGGTGCAAGGGCGCTGATAGTAGCCGAAAATGGTGGCTGGTGGGAATGGTCCGCGGGGACAATGGTCTTTATTCATAGTTCATGTTTATTTTTGGGCATCGAGTTTATTTTTGGGAAATATCAAAGATATTTGGATTTCACCTAGAAAACCCAAAGAATGCTTTGAGAAAAGTTTTGCGATTTTAATTTAATTTACTTATTTTATTTTTCCTAGGATGAAACCGTAAAAAATTTTGATTGTTTAAAGTTGATTTAGTTTTTTTTTTTAATTTTATGATATGTTGTTATTATATGAGATTGAATGTGATTAAATCTAAAACCATGTTTAGGCATATATGATATAAGTACGTCATATAATTTAAGAAAAGAATGTCACTTGTCCTTGTTTGCATATTTTTAATCATTCATGCTTGAAACTGAATTTAAAACCTTACATTGTTTTTAAAATATTGAGTGGGAAAATGTCCCTAAACAAGGCCTATAGCCTCCATCAAAGGTTTCTGTGTGATGACATAATAATACTTTTTTTAGGGAAACTAGTCATATATGTTACTAATTGAGATAATCCCAATATACGTAATAAAAGAGTATATATTTATGATGGGTTTTGGGTAAATGGTTATACATTTAAGATTATTTTAGTTAAGTAGCTATAGGAAGCTTTATTTAAGCTAGAATAATGCCCAAATGTAAAACGATTAATAATATGTATGGTATCTAATGTGTTTAGATTCATATATTAATTGGATGGAAACCCATATTCTTACTAGTTTTTTAAGATTCCTCCACAGTAACTTAATTAAATGGGGTGTGAATTATTGTTGCAATGAACTTAGAAAATTGTCAAGGTTTTATGTAAGACTCATACATCATTTTAATGCATTACGCATGTTGCAAAATTTTTTGAAATATTTGCTTAATACAAAGATAATTAATTGAGGAAAATTTTATTTTTCAGTTCGAAAGTGGCACCAACTCCATTGATTAACATCCTCACTGAAAACAAATTGAACAGAAATAACTATAAAGAGTGAAAATGAAATCTCCACATTATTTTGAGATGTGAAAAACACAAGCTAGCACTTAATACTAGATGCTTACCAACTACCCAAGCTAAGGGTAGATCTTGATTGAAGGATTCTGATGAGATAACTTATTGCTATATCTTATCGAGTGTAACCAATACACACCAAAAGAAACTGGAGAGTTATGAAATTGCCAAAAAGATAAGGGATAAACTAGTGGACATGATCGGAGGCCAAACTACTTTGGCTCAATAATATGTTGTCACTAGTTTAATGAGTACCCAAAAGAAACCTGACATTTGCTCAAAGACTATATGATTACTTTTATGAGTTTTTTTTCGGAGACTACAAAAAATAGGGTCAAAATTGATGTAAACACACAAGTCAAGATTTTGTTCAAAAGTTTGTCTAAGGACTTTGCATGTTTTAAGGCCACTTATAACTTAGGAAACAATAGACACTTACACAACATATGATTGAATTACAATTCTATGAGTTGATATTGGATTGTGGTCAACTTTTCTGGAAAGTAGAAGCAAACTTATTAGTTGTTTCTTCCTCAAATGGGAAAAGGAAGCAAGCTAAGAAGAAAAAGGCAAAGGCTTCAGGTCCACCAAAACTGGATAGGAGGGAAACTAGGAAGCATAAAGAATTATCTAATTCTAAGCATTTCTTCTGCAGTAAGAAAGGGCATTTCAAGGCTAACAGTAAAGAGTTCAAGGACTACCCAACCTCAAAGGGTAAATGTATGGAACCCTTGGTCATTGAAACTTGTTTTGTAGAAGATAAAGTAGACCATTGCGTCATTTATTTTAGAGTCACTAATCATGTTTGTGTTTCTTTGTAGGACTTCAAGGAAACAAAAGATCTTAAGGATAAGAGTCTCTCGTTAAAAACCCGAGATGGAAGCAATGTGGTAGGAAATAGGGATGGCAACAGGGCGGGGCAAATTTTTGCCTACCCCGAACCCGTCCCAAACCTTGATGAATCCACCCTGACCTCGAACCGAAAATTTAATATTCGACCCGACTCCAACCCAAATTTAATTTAATTGTTTTATTTTTTTATTTTGAAGCAAATATGATTTATTTTCAAGTTTAGACTTTAAACTCAATATATATTTACTTATTTATATATTTATTTATTGAAAGAAAATACTTAATATATATCAGTGGCATTTTAGTAAATATATCGAGGTGAGGTGGGGTGAATTTACTTCAAACTCGACCTATTTCAAACTCGACTTTTTTTTAAAAAAATCCAGCCCTAATGGATCGGATTGGGATCAGAACTCGTTGAATTCAAATTTTTTTTTGCCATCCCTAGCAGCAGAAGTAGTGGGAGAAGTTCATTTTTATTTTAATAGCTTTAGGAAGATTATTTTAAAAGACATTTTCTATGTACCAAAATTTAAAAGAAATTTAATCTCTGTTGCTTGTTTATTTAAAGACGGTTTTACCATGACTTTCAATAATAGTATTCAAAAGATTACATTAGCCACCGAAATGACCAGTAAGCTAACGGTGTTTTGAAAACAGTCATTTTAAAACATTTATTTATCTTAGAAGAAAATTTAGTTAATTACTGAATTATTTATTACTCAAAAATTTTAATTATATTATAGCAGTAGAAAAGTGATATCTATTTACATTTTTAGTGAAAACCAGGGTTCTTGCATAACTAATTAATTATTCATAATTTGATGTCCAAAAATTAAATTAAATGTCATGCAGTATAAAAACAAAAATATAAACCCAAATCCAATGTCCCATGCCACAGTTCAAAATAATTTAATACAATCTTTGAATAATATACTAAATCAAATAATGAGCCTAAAATAATTTTATAAATATAAACTGAGTCAAGACCCTCAGGATGCCATGTCTGCTCCCTAACCTGGTGGGTTATCTATAAGGATGAAAATTAAAGGGGGAGTGAGCTATGATGCTCAGTGTGAGTTCCATCACAAGAAAATTAGTGCACATTAATAAACCAAGCATATTAGAATAGTATTCAATACAGTAACAGTCATATAGAATAACAGTAATTGAAATTTTATTCGAACATGCTTATGAGTGCCATGTAATGCAATTTCAGGTTAACAGTAAAGAATAAGGTCCTACTCTATCACTACACTCCATAGTAAGAGTTCCCTAGAACTCTTATATCCTGGACACTCCAGATTGTGGACAACAATAAGTGTTGTAGGTTAATACGCTGCTAGTAGTTGTGAATACACAACAGGTTTATAGATAATAGCTGCTAGTAAAAGTTATGGATAAACCACCAGTGTTTGTAGGTGAATACGCTGCCAGTATATTGTGATTACACAATGGGTTTGAAGATAAATGTTGCCAGTAAGTTTGTGGATAAACCACCAGTGGTTGTAGATAAACTGCCAGTACTTCCTCCTTTCAAAGTGTCCCTACCCTATGCAATGTAGTATGGCATGTGAGTATCTATACAATACATAAACAATAAACACATTCAACATGTATTTAGATCAACAATAGTAGTAGACATGTTTGCCATGTATTCGGTTTATCAATACAATTAGAATGTTGTTCATGTAATCAGTAATTCAGTGATACGAGTAGTAGTAAAAAATAATCAGTAATTCAGTCATAGAAGGTGATCAACCGTAATTTATACATATTTTTACCCCATGCTTAGCATACTTATAAATAATTTTTCCTTGGTTTTAGTGAATTTGATGCTCCTAATCCTTTAATTTCATGTTTTATACTCAAGAGAGCTTAGGATAACAAAAAGAGGGAGAAACGGGCCAAAAAGGACAAATTGGGCTTAAAACAGTGTTTCACACGGCCTAGGCACTTCCACACGGGTTATCCATGCACCTGTGTGAGGTACATGAGCAGACCACATGCCTGTGTGTCATGGCTATGTCGACATTAATCCAAGTCAGAATTGCACACGGTTCGAGCACTTGCACACGGGCGTGGCACATGGCCATGTCCTTGTCGAGCCCAAGTCTAGTTCTACTCAGAAAAAGGGAACTTTTGAGGGTTTGGAAGCATTCTAAAGCCTATATAAACACCCTAGAAGAGGATTAGAGGGATACACAGAGAGTAGAAGGCAGAAAACACTAAGGATAGCCATCGGAATCAGCTCAGAGAGAGGATCTACATCAAGACTGAAGATTTCCATCCAATTTCCTAGAAGTTCTTTGGGTTTCTTTATGTTTTGTTATTTTCTAAACTTTGAGATGTTTTCCATTATTATTATGAACTAAACTCTCTAAATACCTAAGGGAGATGAAACCTAGGACGAATTTTATTACTCTTTGATTTATATGATAAATATTTGTTATTATTCTTAATTGTGAGTTTAACCCTTGCTTTAATATTCCAGGATATTAATTCAGGTGTTTGATGTGCTTATTCAGTGGATGAAAAGCCCCTATTTAAGAGTAGATCATTCATAATTAAGTGGATTTGCATGCAATCCTAGAGATAGTACGACATAAATCTGCCGGATTAGAGTCAAATCTAATAAGGGAATCCATAGATCGAGTTAATGCGATAATAGGGTTTTAATTAGAAAGAGATTTCAATTAATCAACCTAGAGTCAGTTGTTTCTAGTCTCGAAAGGGATATTAACATAAATAAGGGATTCCTACAGAATAAGTCAAGTGAAAAAATCGTCTAAGTCAAAGATAATAAGTGAAGTCTAGGTGGATTCTTTCTTGGGTATTGTCTTCTCCATTGGTTTTCTAAAAGTATTTTCCAACTTCCATCTCTGTCGTAATCTTAGTTAAATTAGATAATTAGTTCTAGTTTAAAAATGCCCTTTAATTCTTAGGCTAGATAATAAAAAGATAGTAAATACTAGTACTTTTAGTCCTCGTGGATACGATATTTCCGGTCTCACCATAACTATACTGCTGTTCGATAGGTGTGCTTGCCTTAGTTGAATTTTTAGTTAGTTTTACGACCATCAAGTTTTTGCCGCCTTCGCCAAGGACTAAGATATTAGGAACACTTGATTTTTATTACTTTAGCCATTTTTACTTTTATTGCAATTTTTATTTTCAGTCTAATTTGTCTTTACTAATTTTTCTTTTCTTTACTTCTGGTAGGCTTTCATAGTTTATGACTAGAAGAAACCCGTCAAGACCTCTACTTTTTGATAGTGAGATCGAGAGCATAGCCCGTAGAAACCGAAGAGAAATAAGGCGAAGCTTACAATACATAGAAGAAGGACAAGAGGATGATATCCATAATACAACTGAGGAGATGGCTGAAAATCGGAATAATCCGCTACCTCCTGTGGTTGTTGCAAATCCAGTTAATCAGAATCCTGCCCCACGTACTATGTATGATTATGCTAAACCTACTTTAACAGGAACTGAATCGAGTATAGTTAGGCCTGCTATTGCTACAAATAATTTTGAACTGAAACCTAACACTATTCAAATGATACAAGAGTTTGTTCAGTTTGATGGTTTGCAGGACGAGGATCCAAACACTCATTTGGCAAATTTTCTGGAATTCTACGACACTTTTAAGATAAATGACATTTCTGATGATGCCATTCACCTTCGGTTATTCCCCTTTTAATTAAGGAACAAAGCTAAACAGTGGTTAAGCTCGTTACCGCGAGGGTCAATCACTACTTGGGAACAAATGACCAAAATTTTTTTATTAAAATATTTCCCACCGGCTAAAATGGCTAAATTGAGGAATGATATCTCTTCTTTTGTGCAGATGAATTTAGAAACACTTTATGATGCATGGGAGAGATACAAGGACCTATTGAGAAGGTGCCCTCACCATGAGTTACCTCTATGGCTACAAGTTCAAACTTTTCACAACGGTTTGAACCCCTCGACGAGACAAATGATTGACGCAGCCACTGGTGGAACCATTAACAATAAGACACCTGAAGAGGCCTATGAATTTATAGAAGAGATGTCACTGAATAATTATCAGTGGCAAGTCATGAGGACAAAGCCGACGAAAGCAGCCGACGTTTTTAACGTCGATTCGATTACTATGCTTTCTAATCAGGTAGAACTTTTGAATAGGAAAATTGATGGTTTACTTGGTTCTTCACAGGTTCATCCAATAATGCAGTGCGATACAAGTGGAGGTGGAACGAACAATCTAGATTATCCAGCCTACAGCCCCAACATGGAGAATGAGCAAATGAACTATATGGGTAACAATCCTCGACCTCAAAATAATCCTTATGGTAACACTGACAATGCAGGTTGGAGGAATCACCCAAATTTCTCATGGGGAGGCCAAGGAAATCAAAGACCACCACCCCCTCCAGGCTTTCAACAACACCATTACCAGCCAGAGAAATAGCCAAACCTTGAGGAGATGATGACAAAATTTATCTCAGTAGTGAAAACTCATTTTCAGAATACTAAAATTGCACTTAAAAATTAGCAAGCATCAATTCAAGGGCTCGAGAATCAAATAGGACAGGTAGCTAAGATGATTTCAGAAATACCATCAGGGAGCCTACCTAGCAATACAGAACCCAATCCAAAAGAGCATGTGAAAGCGGTTACATTAAGGAGTGGGAAGGTGTTGACTGAATTTGAAAAGAAGCCACCACCAGAAGCCAACAGAAAAGAAGATGTGGAGGAAAAACTCGAAAGCGATGAAAAACCGGTGATGAGGGAATATAAACCACCAATCCCATACCCAGCAAAGTTGAAGAAAGACCGCATGGATGCATAATTCGGTAAATTTCTTGAACTTTTTAAACAATTACATATTAACTTACCTTTTTTTGAAGCTATCTCATAAATGCCTATATACGCAAAATTTTTAAAGGAGCTTCTAACAAATAAAAGGAAGTTTGAAGAATTGTCTACAGTGGAACTCAACAAGGAATGCTCGGCTATACTCCAAAATAAACTGCCAACCAAACTGAAAGATCCAGGAAGTTTTACTATTCCCTACTTAATTGGTAGTTTGAATGTTGAGAAGGCACTAGCTGATTTAGGCGCTAGCATTAATTTGATGCCTTATAAAATGTTTAAGCAACTTGGTCTCGAGGAACCAAAGCCCACTAGGATGAGTATTCAACTAGCTGATAGATCTGTTAAATATCCTAGGGGTTTTATAGAGGATGTACTTGTAAAAGTAGATAAATTTATATTCCCTGTCGATTTTGTTGTGCATGACATGGATGAGGATGTTGAGGTGCCTCTAATATTAGGTCGCTCATTTTTAGCCACTGCTAGGGCAGTTACTGATATGGGTGATGGTAAAATTTTGCTCATATTAGGTGACAAAGAGGTTATTTTTAAAATTTATGATGCCATGAGATTTTTTAGGGAACATGATGACTCATGTTATTTTATTGACTCTATTGATCATGCTACTCAAGATTCTTTACAGGAAATCGTACACAAGAACACGTTGGAACTGTGTCTTGCCCAAGGAGAGGAGGTAAATGATAATGATTTTGAGATAGGTAAGATAAAAACTAAACTAAGCTCTAATGAGCCTTCACTGAGATAGAAGAGCTATGAGGGAATTGAGGTAAACAATGAATTAAAATTAAAGTCCTGTGTTGAAGAATCGCCTAAATTGGAATTAAAGTAATTACCAGATCACTTAGAATATGCGTTTCTTGGAGATAATTCCATATTACCAGTAATTATTGCTTCAGATTTACAGCTAACCAAAAAAAACGAGTTACTCAAAGTGTTAAAGGAGCATAAAAGAGTCATAACTTGGAAGATTTCTAACATAAGAGGGATCAACCCTTCTTTTTGCACACATAAAATATTAATGGAAGATGAATACAAACCTTGTGTGTAAGCTCAAAGACGATTGAATCCTAATATGAAGAAAGTCATAAATGCTGAGGTAATTAAACTTCTAGATGCTGGAATTATTTATCCTATTTCTGATAGTTCTTGGGTGAGTCTTGTGCAGGTTGTTCCTAAGAAAGGAGGCATGACTGTCATGGCCAATGAGAAGAACGAATTAATTCCAGCGAGAACAGTCACGGGATGGAGAGTCTGTATTGACTATAGGAAATTGAACAATGCCATAAGAAAATATCACTTTCCCCTACCATTCATTGATCAGATATTGGAAAGATTATCTGGGCATATGTATTATTGCTTCCTAGATGGACTCTCCGGGTATTTCCAAATCCCAATAGCTCCTGAGGGCCAAGAAAAAATGACATTTACATGTCCATATGGTACGTTTGCTTATCGGACGAATGCCTTTTGGATTATGTAATTCTCCTGCTACTTTTCAGCAATGCATGTTGGCCATTTTTTATGAACTCGTGGAAGACATTATGGAGGTATTTGTGGATGACTTCTCAGTATTCAGTAACTCTTTCCATCTTTGCCTTAAAATCTACAACAAGTTCTAATTAGATGTGAGGAAACAAATATTGTACTAAATTGGGAAAAATGTCACTTCATGGTTCGCTAGGGAATTGTGTTAGGCCACAAAATTTCTACCAAGGGAATTGAGGTTAATAAACCAAAAGTTGAAACCATTGAGAAACTACCTCCCCCTAATTCAGTTAAAGCTATTCGAAGCTTTTTAGGGCATGCTGGATTTTATAAAAGATTTATTAAAGACTTTTCTAAAATAGCTAAGCCTTTAACGAACTTGTTAGAAAAAGATGTGTCTTTCAATTTCAATTAGGATTGTTTAGAAGCTTTTAATACTCTTAAGGATAAATTTATTAATGCTCCGATTGTAATTGCACAAGATTGAAATTTACCTTTTGAACTAATGTGTGATGCGAGTGATTTTGCAGTAGGTGCGGTTCTTGGACAGCGGAATGACAAGTACTTCCAATCGATTTATTAAGCTAGCAAAACTTTGACAGCTGCACAAAAAAATTATACGACGACTGAGAAAGAACTATTGGCTGTGGTTTTTGCATTCGATAAATTTAGACCATATTTAATATTATATAAATTTTTTGTTTACACTGACCATTCAGCTCTTCGTTACCTTCTTACGAAAACAGATGAAAAACCTCGACTAATAAGATGGATTTTATTGTTGCAGTAATTCGACTTGGAAATTCAAGATAAGAAAGGAGCAGAAAATCTTGCAGCTGATCATCTATCCAGATTAGAAAACCGACATCTCAATGAACTAAAAGAACAGGAGATAAATGACTCATTCCCTGAAGAACAACTTTTTGCTATTTCTGACTCTGAGGAACCTTGGTTTGCAGACATTGCGAATTATTTAGCCGCTGACATTATGCCAAAAGGGTTGATACATCAGCAAAAGAAGAGGTTCTTCACTGATGTGAAAAACTATTTTTGGGAAGAACCTTTTTTTTTCCGTATATGTGTAGATCAAGTCATTCGAAGATGCATTACAAAGACAGAAGCGATTACAATTTTGGAGCATTGCCATTCAGGATCAACTGGGGGATATTACAGTGGAACTAGGACAACACATAAAACACTCGAATCAGGTTTTTACTGGCCCACTCTATTCAAAGAAGCCAACAGGTATGTTGCTACTTGCAATAAATACCAACGAATAGGTAATATCTCTAAACGTGATGAAATTCCTCAAACGTACATGCTCTCATGTGAAATATTTGATGTATGGGGTATTGATTTCATGGGTCCATTCCCTAGCTCATTTGGGAATAAATACATATTAGTAGCCATTGATTATATGTCTAAATGGGTGGAACCCAAGCCTTACTTACTAATGATGCAAGAGTAGTAGTGAAGTTCCTTAAGAAACTTTTCTCTCAATTTGGAACGCCTGGAGTAATCATCAGTGATAGGGGAACTCATTTCTGTAATACCCAATTTGATAAAACCCTTAAGAAATACGGAGTTTCCCACAGAACAGGTACCCCTTGCATCCTCAAACTAGTGGACAAATCGAAGTCACTAATCGAGAACTTAAACGTATACTAGAAAAGTTTGTAGAGTCAAATAGGAGGGATTGGGCAAAGAAATAGATGATGCTTTATGGGCCTATAGAATCGCTTTTAAGACCCTCATAGGAACATCTCCTTACAGACTTGTTTATGGGAAGAGTTTTCATTTACTGTTTGAATTAGAACATAAAGCATTCTGGGATATAAAATTTTTGAACTTTGATCTCAAACTTTTAGGTGAAAGGAGATTGATACAGCTAAACGAGTTAGATGAATGGCGAGCTAATGCCTATGAGAACTCGCGAATATACAAGGAAGCAACAAAGTGCTGCCATGATGCTCGTTTAAAGCAAAACAAGCAATTTGAGGTTGGAGATCTTGTCCTGTTATACAACTCAAGGCTAAAATTGTTTCCTCGGAAGCTCAAATCACGATGGTCAGGTACATTCGTAGTCCAAACTATCTTCCCATATGGCACAGTAGAGGTAAGTCACCCAACCCAAGGCACTTTCAAGGTAAATGGACACTGACTTAAAATTTATAATGGTGAGGATTTCAAAGATAAAGGAGAGGAGTTACGGCTCTGCAGACTTGAATAAACATACCTGCCAGGTAAAGTTGATCTTAGACTCTAAACAAGCGCTTCTCGGGAGGCAACCTGAGCACTAACCCCACTAAATACCTTAGTCTGTTTTTCCATTTGTGTTATTATCTAATTACATGTATTCTCAGTGTACACGACCTAGAACACGGGCGTGCCTTAGGCCGTGGCCTTCCCATGGGCAAGAGACACGGGCGTGGCCATGGTCATGCTAAAATAGGACAAATAATTTTCCCAAGATAGGATAGCACACGGGCTGCGACAAATAGCCACAGCTGTACGATGCGGCCGTGCGCACCGCACGGTTGAGAGACACGGGCGTGTCCATGCCGTGGTAGAACTGCACCTTAAGTTCCAAAAAGATCAGCAGAGACGTGGCATACGATAAATCACCACGGCCGTGCAAAGCAGACGTGGGAGACACACGGCCTACCATACGGGCGTGCTTGAGGCCGTGTGAGAACTTGCCCAAAAATTAAAATGATAAACGAAGTCAGAATAGAATACGGGCGTTGGCCACGGCCATGCGTACAGGCCATATGCAACACTAATTAAATGACACGGGCGTAGGAGAAACGAAGGGAGCATCACATGACCATGCGATGTGGCCGTGTGGGTCACACGACGTCGACACACGAGCATGTCCATGGGTCGTGTGTGATACTGACTTAAAACATCAGACCACAAGCACAAGTCATGAACACGGGCGTATCGGACCGAACACAGGCATGGAAGAAGTGAACGAATGAGCACACGACCGTGCGATGCGGCCGTGCGCACCACACGGCCAGGGAACACGGGCATGTCGAAGCAGCAGTGTACGATCTTGACTATGATTTCACGAAAAGTACGGGTTGGGAGCATACCACACGGGCATGTGCCACGGCCGTGTGACCCAAAAATGGGGCATACACGACCGTAGCCCTTATTTAACCCCAAAACATATCCCTAATTTCCCCGTTTTTCCTTTTTAACCCCCTTTTTTTTACTATTCATTTTCTTCCATTTTTTCCCCTTCTCCCCCCACCCTCCGACGAACTTCTAGCGACCACCACTCCCCTCCCCTTCCTTCTATTTCTTCCTCTTTCCCTTTTCCCATATTTGCTCAGCACACCTTCCCCAACCAGCCACCCCTTTTTTTCCCTTTCCCCTCTCCTTTCTCCACTCCTCTCCTCCCCCTCTAACCACCACACGTCGCTGCACACCACCGCACGACTCCGCCGACACCACCACTCTTGGTTTCCTCTCTTGCACCTCTAATCTTTATACTATGTTGATTATTACTTCCTATATTTCATTATCACTAATATCATTCTTATCCGACTAATTTATCTACTGATATTTGTATTTGTGCTTAGTTTTTAAATTGTTATTGATTTCCTCCTCAAGAACATTTTGGATATTTGCTATATGCTGCATAGGTCTTTACTTTTTAGGGTCATTGGCTTTGATTGAGTTAATTCGTATTGCGCTTTTTGCACATTTAATACCCCGTTAGTTAGTCCTCTACTAGTCATTCCGATTCTACTTATCTCGTCTGCCTAATTATATTGCATGCTTGTTCTTACTCACTTGGTTGCTATGTTAAGTTTGAGTCTTATGTTCACATTCACAGGAAGTCATGACAAATACTCGAGGAAAGAAAGCCGCGGTTCCTGCCTCAAAAAAATAAAAAGGAGTGACATCTTCCTTGGGCCCCACTACCGAGATACGGCACCCATTCCTCTAATTCCCACCAGGGTTCCAAGAGGATCTATTTCAGATTCTACAGGCCCGACCCCTTGGTGTGGGTCGCTGCATCGATTGGGTCGCACTAGAATAGGTCCATCTCTCCGATTCGGTTCGGGCACTCCTTGCCACCGCCTCGTGGGACCGATTCTTTGACATCGTCGAGCTGACTTACCTAGAATTCACCTTGGAACTCGACTCAACTTTCCAGTCACAGACAGTGATGGCGGAGTACGATGACCCAGGAATAGTTCAATTTCGTCTTGCCTGTCTAGTACGTCAGTTGAGTGTCCCCGAATTTAGAGCTACTTTGGGACTCTATACCGAGGAGTTTATGGAGACTGACAACTTCCCCTACCTTCATCACAACATTCATCATTCACCTTCTATGTGTTGGGTCGACCTTGAGCCTGCTACTGGCATTTATGATCCTAGCCATTCAAAGGCATCGACTCTAGCTCCAGCTCTACGCCATATCCATGCTCTCCTTGCACACATATTAACGGGGAGGCGAGAGAGCACTGGCGTCGTCAACACTCACAACGCATACTTCCTGTGGAGCATGAGGCAAGGGCATACTTTTGATCTCACATATTTCGTCGCCTTGCCTTTCACCATCAGACAGAATGACACCGGAAGGGAGTCATCAGCATCAGCCCATATGTGACTCGTCTAGCACGATATTTTGGGCTCCTGAATATAGTGGCGCAATCTTTATCGCTCACTCTCATTGCCAGATGTCCCCACAGGGCATCCAAAATATGCTCCACATGTAGATAATTGAACGTCATCGTGGATCCCACCCTCCTCAGTACCAACTTGCCGGAGCTACCGATGAGGATGACGTCGAGGATATTCCTGATGATATCCTTGCATTTCAGGAGGACCCACCTTTACAGCCACCACCGAGTTACTGACCAGTTCATGCGGCTGCTTCATTGTCTGAAGTCTCAGACCACCTTCATCGCTTTGAGCAATACTGCACTCAGCGATTCGACAGCATCGAGGCGACTCTACAACAAATTTGTCAACATTTTCACATATCGCCTCCAACACCACCACCTCAGGATTCAACTGTCAACGAGGACTTTTAAGTCCATTTAATTTTCAACTTGTTTTGCTTTTTATTTTATTTTTATTTTTATATTTCTTTTGCACTTTATTTATCTTTTCCTTAGAAGACTTTTATTAGACTATTTTGAATTTTCTTTTATTTAGTTATTTCATTATTATTCACCATAACAACCCTCTTCATATAAATCCCTTAAATATTATTGATGGCATCGCAGTTTCAAAAGGTTCAGTCGATGGGTACCACTCAGGACTATACATACAATCCTCCACGACTGCCATGTCCTGCTCGACCACGACCATAGCCACCACGATAACCTCTTCGCAGGGAACTGTGATTGTGGAACTCAACCTCTACCACCACCTTTACCTTTATATATACATCACTATGTCTCTAAACCTGTTTTCGCTCTTTCAAGGAGTTCATCAAAATATTTAGGGTAGTTCGTTTCTCTCCCTCTCTTCTGATTTTATGCCTATATTACTATTTTCTATCTTTGTACATTGAGGACAATGTACAACTTAAGTGTGGGGAGGTTATTTATGTCATTATCAGAAAAGTCCCTGAATTTTTATCTTATCTTCAAATAATTTTCTCATATTACTATTAGAATGAATTTTGATTGACTTATGATTTTTATCGATATGTTTTGAATTAAATCATAAGTAACTTTGCATTGATTGTTTAAACTTTAAGACATTAGAAAATCAAGCATGATAAGTTGGCTTTTGAGAATTAAAATTGTTAGGTAGTCTTCTTGAATTGAGGTATTATCTTGAAGTTCTGAAATCACATGATTGACATCAAATACCCATAATTTTCGTGAGATTTTGAGCCTTTTAGAGCATATATCTTTCTTGCTCACTGATTTTTTTTTATGAGTGTGTCAACAATGATTTGCTCTTCTAGAACTTGCATCGATTATACATGTCAAGACCATACATTTGATTTGATATACTAAAATGATAAAGGCACTTAGGTCTTAACCCATTCACTCAAAAAAAAGCCTACCCACATAATTGACCCCTAGTGAACCCCTTTGCGCCTTAACTATTATTTCTTGATTTTCCCCTTAATATTAAACCTCAATTAACCTTTTTTGATTCGTTGGGAATTTTTCCTATTTTATTGATTCCCTTTTTTTTGAGATTTGATTTGGTTAATTGCCTAACTATGTTCTTTCATTCGAATCATATAATTCTCTCTTTTACATGTATTTGTACTTGTTCTTAAAAAAAAATACATACATATTAGTATTAATTCTCTGTTTTTGAGCTTAAGTATTTAATTCCATATTCTGAGAAGAAGCTCATGTTTATTCAATTGATGTTAGTTATTTTTTTTTCCAGTTAGGAAATTTATCAATTTATTCTCGATTCTAACCATTTTTTTCAGCCTTTATCCACACTTTAACCCAAGCCCCATTACAACCTTGTTAAAGACCTTTTGATTTGTATATCATCTCAATTATAGTGGTGGAGATTTGATTTTCATGCAAGCCTATGGTAATAACATTTCATGTTTGACTATTGAGTGCTTAATTATTGAAACTTAAACACTTTTAGTGATTTGAGTGAATTATTAGTGAGAATGTCAAACTTGTCAATTTGGAATTAAAAATGATTACTTAGAAAAAAGGGGATACCTATAATTTTATGATTGAAATGTTCAATTTGGATTGTTTGAAACTTTAATGTTCTTTTAGTTAAGCTCTTAATGTATGATTACTTGTGAATCATTTCGAACACTATTGATGAAAATTAGAAGTTGAGAAGGGTTTATTTTAGTTGTGAGTTGAAGATTTTGCTTGAGGACAAGCAAATGCTTAAATGTGGCGATATTTGATAAACTGTAATTTATACATATTTTTACCCCATGCTTGGCATAATTATGAACAATTTTTCCTTGGTTTTAGTGAATTTGATACTCCTAATCCTTTAATTTCATGTTTTATACTCAGGAGAGCTTAGGATAACAAAAAGAGCGAGAAACGGGCCAAAAAGGGACAAATTGGGCTTAAAACAGTGTTTCACATGGCCTAGGCACTTCCACACGGGTTATCCACACACCCATGTGAGGCACACGAGCAGACCACACGTCCATGTGTCATGGCCATGTCGACAGTAATCCAAGTCAGAATTGCACACGGTTTGAGCACTTGCACACGGGCGTGGCACACGGCCGTGTCCTTATCAAGCCCAAGTCTAGTTCTACTTGAAAAAGGGTACTTTTGAGGGTTTAGAAGCGTTATAATGTCTATATAAACACCCTAGAAGAGGATTAGAGGGATACATAGAGAGTAGAAGGTAGAAAACACTGAAGGATAGCCATCGGAATCAGGTCAGAGAAAGGACCTACATCAAGACTGAAGATTTCCATCTAATTTCCTAGAAGTTCTTTGGGTTTCTTTATGTTTTGTTATTTTCTAAACTTTGAGATGTTTTCCATTATTATTATGAACTAAACTCCCTAAATACCTAAGGGAGATGAAACCTAGCACGAATCTTATTACTCTTTGATTTATATGATAAATATTTGTTCTTATTCTTAATTGTGAGTTTAACCCTTGCTTTAATATTATTTGTTCTTATTCTTAATTGTGAGTTTAACCCTTGCTTTAATATTCCCAGATAATAATTCTGGTTTTTGATGTGCTTATTCAGTGGATGAAAAGTCCCTATTTAAGAGTAGATCATTCATAATTAAGTGGAGTTGTAAGCAATCCTAGAGATAGGATGACATAAATCTACCGGATTAGAGTCAAATCTAATAAGGGAATCCATAGATCAAGTTAATGCGACAATAGGGGTTTTAATTAGAAAGAGATTTCAATTAATCAACCTAGATTCAGTTGTTTCTAGTCTCGAAAAGGATATTAACATAAATCAGGGATTCCAACAGAATAAGTCAAGTGAATAAATCGTCTAAGTCAAAGATAATAAGTGAAGTCTAGGTGGATTCTTTCTTGGGTATTGTCTTCTCCATTGGTTTTCTAAAAGTATTTTCCAACTTCCATTTTTGTCGTAATCTTAGTTAAATTAGATAATTAGTTTTAGTTTAAAAATACCCTTTAATTCTTAGGCTAGATAATAAAAAGATAGTAATTACTAGTACTTTTAGTCCTCGTGGATACGATATTTCCGGTCTCACCATAACTATACTACTGTTCGATAGGTGCGCTTGCCTTAGTCGAATTTTTAGTTAGTTTTATGACCATCAGAAGGCATGTATTCGTCACATATCATGCACATATAGTAATAATGTAATCATTCAAATCATGGATACCACATTATTTATCATATCAGAGACTTAATTAAAACAGATAAAATACTAAAAATAATTCAAAGATCATAAAGGGACTAAATTGAATAGCTTACAAAATTTTTAGGTAAAACATAAAATGAGGGCACACGCCCATGTGGTCAAGTTGTGTTCAGTGCCTTAAGCTGTGGGGTTACACGGCCATATGGCTAGGTCGTGTAACAGACTTCGACCGTGTAGCATTTGCAAAATAAAGGTACATGGGAGACACGACTATGTGGTCCACACGTCTGTGTGGCCCTATTTCGAAGCAGGATTTTTCCCCATTCGCTTGTAAAAAACACACACCTTTTGACAAGATCTCAATCGACATTCCTCACGCTCAAATCTGGTCTGATACGCCTTGTACGAGTTCTTCAAATGACAATTTCACACGGGTTAACATTTATTTTCCAAGATTTATCAAGATTCAACGTTATTAATGAAAGATTCGTCAAGAACCGTGAAAGATTGACTAATTGATTTTAAAGATTAATATTGGACAAAATTTCTACAAAATTTGGGCTGTAAACTTTATACTGATATGTACTTACCAAACTTGATGGAATAACAGAGGCTATCAACGAAGATTTCAATAATCGATAGAGAATCGATTTGTCGAGATTGATTTGATATGGAAAGAAAAAATAATTTCAGCAGCAAAATATGCAAAATTTGATGTTAAAGAGAAGAAAGAAAAGAAAAGAGGAAAAATAGAGAAAAGAGAGGAAATCCTATTTGGGTTTGAAGAGAAAACAAAATTCCAATGTAATTAGGGCAAAAGGGACTAAATAGCTAGGATTTTCAAATTTTGATGGGGGTTTTAGTAATTTACCCTAGTTGACAAATAAAAGGAAATGGGATTTAGATAAGGGGTGGATCAAACATGGTTTGCAATGATGGAGAGTGGCGTGTTAACCATTTGGGTTGCTGCCCAATCTTGTTAAAATTCTACACCAAATAATATTTATTTTGATACAATTTTTGTTATGGTTTACTGAATTTTAAAAAGAAAAGAAATTAGAGAAGGTTAGATAGAACCTAGGACCTATAAGGAGTACATTAAACACTTAACCATCAAGCTTAATAATTTTCTTTGTTAATCTTCTCAATTAATCCTCTATATTTTGGGGTATGACACTGTTGGAAATTTAGCTCATGAATAAGAAACTTAGAACATCTCACTTGAATGATGCATACCTATAGCATCGAAGTCTTGGTCATATTAACTAAGATAAAATCACAAGAATTGTGAAAGATGACACCTTAAATTTGCTTAAAGAAGCATGTCTTCCACAATATGAATCTTTCTTGAAAGGTAAAATGACCAAGCAATCTTTTAATGCAAAAGGTACAAGGACCATTTAACCCTAAAAACTTGTGCACATTGACGTATGTGGTCCCATGAACGTTAGTGCATGTTTACGACTATTATGTAACCCTTATAAATGACTATTTCTAATATGGGTATGTATACCTAATGCTCCACAAGAGTGAAACCTTTGATAAATTCCAAGAGTTTCATATAGAGGTGGAGAAACAATTAGGTTTTCCCATAAAGACACTTCAGTCGGATCGATATGGGAAATATTGTTTAGATGAGTTCTTATTATACATTATAGGGAATGAGATCTTAACCCAATTAACCTTGTCGGGTACTCTACAGCAGAATGACTTGACAAAAGAAGGAACAATAACTTGCTAGGCATGGTTCGTTTAATGTTGAGTTCATAACTGCTAATATTCTTTTGGGGATATACATTATAAAGGACTTGCTACATTCTGAATGATGTACTAACTAAGGCCGCAATGAAAAATTCATACAAATTGTAGAATGGCAGGGAGCCAAGCTTAAATCACTTTAGGATTTGAGGTTGCCCAACCCACATATTGGATAAAGATGCAAATAAGTTGGATTTATGGACAAAATTGTGCATGTTTGTTGGCTATCTAAAAGGGACAAAAGGTGCATTGTTTTATAACCCGAAGCATCAAATTATTAAGGTGATGACACATGCCACATTCCTAGAGAAAAGTTACATGAACAAATTTAAAGCTTGAAGTATATTGTTATTATATGAACTTTCAAGAAATAAAGAAAACCTTCTAGTTGCAATTTTAGATCCTACTCTAAATAGTAGACATGCAAATATTTAGCAACATAGGGAGCTTTGTCATAGTGGAGGGTGTTTAAAAGGCTTGATTTTTTTTAGTCTGGTAGAAATTTTTTTAACATTGAGTTTACCAAACAAGAAGATAATGACTCACTCACATTTGATGAAGCAATGCAAAGTGCTGATTCCAAGCTCTAGGAAGTAGCTATAAAAGCTGAGATGGATTCTATACAGTCCAACTTAGTGTAGGAACTTGTAGGCTTACTGGATGGATAAAACCCATAGGATGTATGTGGATTTACAAGAAGAAGAGAAATGTGAAGAAAAAAGTTAAAACCTATAATTCCAAACTTATGGCAAAAGGCTACACACAAAAATAATGTCTCGATTATGAGTAATATTCTCTTTAGGAGCAATGCTTAAGTCAATCCACATTTTGTTATCCATTACAGCGGGTCCTGATTGCAAGATCTCACAAATGGATGTTAAGACAACGTTTTTAAACAACTATATAGCTAAAGGAAATAATCATAAAGTTTGCAAACTACTTAGGTTCATATACAAATTTATGTAAGCATCTCGATCATGAAATCAAAACTTTGATTAAGAGACCAAAATTTTTGGATTTGAGCAAAAAATTGACTAATATTGTGTTTATTAATGTATTATAGATGGAAAGGTAGTTATTACAGTTCTTTATGTTGATGACATACTACTCATCGGGAGTGATATAGGAACATTTTAATTGGTTAAGTTGTGGTTAACTCAACAGCTTAACATGAATGATATGGGTGAAGCTAACTATGTTCTAGGAATTCTAATCCTTAAGGATCGAAAGAACAAATTTATAACTTTATCGCAAGCTTCAATATAGACAAGATATTAGAACATCTTAACATAACCAATTCAAAGAAGGGTGCACAACCTTTTATATCGGGCTTTTATTTTTCTTTAGAGGACTGTCTTAAGATAGTAGAAGAAAGAAAGCACATGTAACACCCCTAAACCGTTTCCGTAGCCAAAATGGGTTGTAGGGCATTACTAACAACAGTACAAATCTGAATACATTCATAATAACTCAAACATTAATCATATAAATATATATAAAACATATAACTGATTAAATATTAGACATACACAACTTCAACTAATTTTGAACAGTTTACATGGTAATTTGATCTTAAACGTATATATCATAGACAAACTCACCGAATGATCATATATGAATATGTTCACATTTCCTGAATCAATAATCACGTTATGCATAAGGAGCTATATCAAAACTTGGATTATTATCGAACCTTCCTTGCATAAACATATCAAGTCATACTCACATATAAAAATAAATAAACCCAAATCATTTACATGCAAATAATTGTCATTCAAGCCATTAATAACAATTTTAAATAGCCTCAAATCTCATGATAATTATCATGTCCCTAATTGCATAAAGACAACCGAATTAATTAGATATGATTTCGGCTATCAGATTAATCTATCAAATAGTTTCTTTTAAAAAATATATATATAATTACACCTTTATATTAAAGGAGAGACATCATATGCATAGGCACATAAATGTAAGGACTAAAAATCGTAATTCTGCATATACATTAATTAAATTCCACATCTCCTTAGATCAACTTGTCAACCGAAATAACTATTATCACCTTTTTATATCACAGTCGAATTATAGTAACATGTAACATTCAAATACACACCTATTTAAACAGCAAGTTCACGTACACCAAGTCAAGCCATATTCAAACCGATTTATCTAGCCATGCACACCACACATACATAGCCAGAGAACATAATCTCCAAGTAGTGCTTTTTACAAACCGACTACTCATAGTAATTTTCATCACCAATAAACTGAATCAAACATATATTGTCCAACACATATAGCTTATAATTTTAAACATATAACATTTTAGCCAAAAAAAAAAAAGATTAAACCATGTCCAAACATAACTAAATTCAAGCTTAGAAATAAAGCCATTTTTACATGACTTATAGTATACAAAATTAAAATCAAAACCATCGAATTTATCTATCTATCTATATATATGTACGGTCATTATATTTATTTCATATCCAAACCTGCTTATAAATATTTAAATTCATCATCAGTTCAAGTATATGATACTTACCACAATACCATGCATTCAAGGCACACAGCATTTTAACTAAAACTTACACAAACCATATGCAATATAACCAACTTTAAACATAAGGATTTAGCCATTTTCGCATGGCTTTATACACAACCAAAATAAATCCAACCTTTCAAAACATAACCAACCTATACATGCCATAATTTAAGTTCAGCAAATAAGTTACCAAAACAGTAGATAGTGTGATAAGCTTGGCTGACAGTCCCCGAGCTTGTAGCTTGATTTCAAAATCTATAAAATAGAAACACGTATACAACAAAGAGTAAGCTTTTGAAGCTTAGTAAGTTATAAGCAAACAAGCGAATCAATAACATAATCAACTTAGGTTAATCAACCAAACTACAATGTCATTGATAAGTTTATTCTTAACTTACAACTTCAGTGAAGATATACCTAACACATATCTCTATTAGCTTGGTCGAATGCTTACAAAATTAGAATCATCAAATCTTAGTTGAATTTTCAAAAGCCAAATATCTTAATATAATCAAACATACACTTACACAATTATACAAGTTCAAAAACCATAATTCAATATCATATACTTATAACACTTATATTGTCAAACATACATGATCACTTATATATGCATATTCAAAATCAATTTCATAGTATACATACCATTTGTTCAAAACAGAATACACTTGTTTAATTCATGTATATCTAACCTTACATCACATATAACTTATTAACTTTCAAATCACATATATACCTTATTATCGATAGCTAACAAGCTAAATCATACTTGACCATTTAGCCCGTATTATACAATCCGTACACGATTTACCTTTGCCCGATGAACCATTCGGAATTGGATAGGACACTCGGATAATCACATAAATCGTACAATCCAAAGTCCCAGACGTGGTCTTACATGTAGCCACATATCGATGCCACTGTCCCAGACAGGGTCTTACTCGTAAACACATATTGGAATCACAAATCGATGCCATGGTCTTTACTCACACACATATATCAGAATCCTATGTCATGACATATGTATCCTAACTATTCCTAAGGTTCACACGGGGCTTTCGGATGTCGCAACTCGATCGAAACAAATTCAGAGATGAAGTAACCAAGCCTTTTCATGTTCGGCTATCACAAATATAAATTCTAACATTTCATAACATCATATATATTTAATATTTAATTACAACTAAACGCGTCTATTTGCTTATAAACTTACCTCGGACGATACAAAACGTAATCGGGCAGCTAGTCGACAACATATTCAAATTAAGCTCATTCAAACAAATTTTCATTCAATTTAGTCCAAAAACACATAAATGGGAAAATTACCATTTTACCCCTAATATTTACAATTTTTACAATTTAGTCCCTATTGCACAAAACACAAAATACACAAAATTTACAATTACCCATGTTTGGCTGAATATCCCTAATGTTCATACAAGTCCATATATTTCATTTATTTCACATTTTAGTCCCTCAAATTATTATTTTTGCAATTTAATCCTAATTACTCAAAATCATCAAAAACTCCAATGCAAAACATGATAATCTAAAACATATCTTTCATATTTTATCATCAAACAATAAAAATCACAAGCTATCAACAATGGCACAACTCAAAATATTCATCAAAATCAAAAATCAAAGCATGGGTCTTGAAGATTACTAAGCAACGATCTCAAAAACGTAGAAATTATCAAAAACTAAGCTAAACTCGTACCTTAATCAAGCTTGAATACCACCGAACCCTAGCTTGTTTTTCTTTTTCTTTCTTGTTTAAGTTTTGGCCAAGAGAAAGGTAATATGAAAACCTTATTTTAATTTGATATAAATTATAACATATAATAACATTTTATTTAATTACTTATTTAACCTTAATAATATTATAACAAAGCCATATAACTTATGCCTAGTACCGTCCACTTATTCTCTTAATGGGTTAATTTCAACATAAAGGCTTCCATTAATAAACCCAATAGCAATTCAGCCCTTCATGAAATAACCACTAAATTTTTATTTTACGCGATTAAGTCATTTGATTTAATCGGACATCTAAATGACAAAATTAAATTACGAAAATTTCAAAGATATAAATTTGCACAAAATAAACACAGAAAATAATTTTATAATTTTTTTACTCGGATTTGTGGTCCCGAAACCACCGTTTCGATTAGGGTCTAAATCGAGCTGTTACAACTCTCCCCCCTTAGGGATTTTCGTCCCCGAATATCTTACCAGTGAATAGGTTTGGATAGCGTCCTCTCATTGTATCCTCTAGTTCCCATGTTGCTTCCTCAACTCCGTGCTTATGCCACAATACCTTAACTAATGAAATCTTCTTATTCCGCAACTCTTTAACCTCACGAGTCAAAATGCGAATCGGTTCTTCTTTGTAGGTCATATTAGGTTGAATTTCAATCTCAGATGGACTAATCACATGCGAAGGGTAAGATCGATATCTACGAAGCATCGAGACATGGAATACATTATGGATCTTTTCTAACTCAGGTGGCAATAATAGTCTGTAAGCAACCGGCCTGATACGCTCTATTACCTCATACGGCCCAATAAACCTCGGACTCAATTTGTGCTTGCAACCAAATCTGAGTATTTTCTTCCACAGTGAGACTTTCAAAAAAAATTTATCTCTGATCTGAAATTCTATATCTTTACGTTTCAAGTCCGTATAAGATTTTTGACGATCCGACGTTGCTTTCAAGCTTTCACGGATCACTTTTACTTTCTGTTCAGTTTCTCTAATCAAGTCAACCCCGTGTATCTTATTTTCACTAAGCTCAGTCCAGTACAATGGCGTACGACATTTACGACTATACAAAGCCTCATAAGGTGACATTTTGATGCTCGATTGATATTGTTATTATACGCAAATTCAATCAGAGGTAGGTATCATTCCCACGTACCTTCAAACTCAAGAATGCAACATCTCAACATATCCTCAAGTATTTGAATGATTCGTTTAGACTGGCCATCTGTTTGCGGATGGAAAGCAGTACTGAAATGTAATTTCGTACCTAGTGCATCTTGTAGTTTCTTCCAAAACCATGATTTAAACCTTGGATCTCTATTCGAAACAATGGATATAGGCACACCATGCAATCTAACATTGTGAGAAACATACAATTCAGTCAGCTTATCAAGTGAGTAGCCTGTACGTATCGGAACAAAATGAGCTGATTTTGTCAATCTATCAACAACAACCTAGATTGCATCTTTCTTGCTCGGTGTCAACGGTAAACCAGATACAAAATCCATCGTGACTCTATCCTATTTCCACTCAGGTATCATGATAGGTTGAAGTGATCCTGAAGGCAACTGATGTTCAGGTTTTACTTGTTGACAGACTAAACATCTTGCAACAAAGTCAAAAATGTCTCGTTTCATTCCATGCCACCAATAAAGCTGTTTTAGATCATTATACATTTTTGTACTACTTGGATGAACAGATAATCGACTGCTATGAGCTTCATTTAAAATCATCTAAATCAACTCTAAATTTTTCGGGACACATATTCGGTATCTAAATCTCAAATAGTCATCAGCATCAATTCTGAACTCTGAATCGGTATCCGTCTCACGCTGAGCTCGTTTTGCAATCAATTCATTATCAACCTTCTAGGCATCACATATTTGTTGAACAAATAAATTCAGCTACTATCGAACCATCATTAGAGATGGCCATATGCGTATTCCTTGCTCGCAAAGCAAAAAGTAATTTTTGGCTTAAAGCATCGGCAACAACATTAGCCTTTCCCGGGTGATAGTCAATCACAAGCTCGTAGTCTTTTAGCAATTCTAACCATCGACATTGTCTCAAATTCAGATCTTTTGAGTCATCAAATATTTCAGGCTTTTGTGATCAGAATAAACACAATAGTTTCTAAGTCGTGTGTCAGATAGTTTCTTTCATGTGGCTTTAACTGTCTCGAGGCATAAGCTATCACCTTGCCTTCCTGCATCAAAATGCAACCCAAACCATTTAAAGATGCATCACTATAGATAACGAATTCTTTACCCGATTCTGGCTGAACTAGTACTAGAGCTTCAGTCAAAAGGGCTTTCAACTAATCAAAACTCTGCTGACACTTCTCTGACCACTCGAATTTAACATCTTTCTGCAATAGCTTTGTCATCGGGGCTGCGATCATAGAGAAACCTTTCACGAACTGTCTATAATAACCAGTAAGTCCCAGAAAGCTTCGGACTTCAGAAACATTCTTCTAAGGCTTCCAATCAAGTATGGATAAAATTTTGCTCGGGTCAACCTGAATACCTGATGTTGATACTACTTGGACCAGAAAACTAACTTCACTAAACCAAAACTCACATTTACTGAATTTCGCATACAACTGCTTATCCCGCAATGTCTGCAACACAAGTCTCAAATGTTCAGCATGTTCAGCTTCACCACGAGAGTAGATCAAAATGTCATCTATAAACACAACCACAAAGCGATCCAGATACAGTCTGAAGATCCAATTCATCAAATCCTTGAAAACAACAGTTGTATTAGTGAGTCCGAAAGGCATAACCAAAAACTCATAGTGTCCATACCTCGTTTGCAAAGCAGTCTTGGGTATGTCTGAGTCTTTAACCCAAAGCTGATAGTAGGCTGATCTCAAATCTATCTTTGAAAATACTGTAGCTCCTTTCAATTGGTCAAACAGATAGTTAATCCATGGCAACGGATACCTATTCTTTATAGTCACATTATTAAGCTGTCTATAATCGATGCACATTCTCATAGTTCCATCTTTCTTTTTCACAAACAACACTGGTGCACCCCATGGAGAGAAACTCGGTCGCGCGAAACCTCTATCTGTCAATTCTTGCAACTGAGCTCTCAATTCTTTTAATTCTACAGGTGCCATTCTGTACGGAGCTATAGATATCAGAGTCATCCCAAGAATTAACTCAATACCAAACTCTACTTCTCGAATAGGTGGCAAACTCGGTAATTCTTCTGAAAACACATCTGGGTACTCACATACGACAGGTACTGATTCAATGTTTCTTTCAGCCGCTTTACTGTCAAGCACGTAGGAAAAGTAAGCTTCACACCATTTTCTCACATATTTTTGAGCTAGCATCGAAGAAATCACTGCTGGTAAACCATACAAATCACTAGATTCAATCCGAATGACTTCATCATTTTGGCTTCTTAGATCAATAGCCTTTCTTTTGTAGTTCACAACAGCATCATGTAAAGTCAACGAATCTATACCTAGAATTATGTCGAACTCATCAAATAGCAGCAACATCAAATCAGCCGAAAAGCACAGATCTCGAACCATCAAGGGATAATTCTTACACACTTTCTCAACCATAACACACCGACCCAAGGGATTTGACACTCTAATCACAAACTCAGTAGACTCAACCGGTAGAGTCTTGTTGAATACTAATGTCTCATATACATAAGAATGAGTAGAACCAGGATCAATCAATGCAATTACATTAGTATCATAAAGAATGAATGTACCAGTAATGACATCTAGGGATGAAGCCTCCTCTCGTGCACATATAGCATAGGCTCTAGCAAGTGCACGAGCCTCAGGTCTGACTGCCATATCTTTAGTCCCTCTCTAACTACCACTCGTATTACCAGGATTTCTGGGTTGTCTACCTCGATCTGCAGTATTACTCGATCTTGTATTCTGTACTGAATTTTCCTTAGCTAACATTGGGCAATCTCGAATATAATGATTTGTCGATCTGTATTTAAATCAAGCCCGATCATACAATCTGCAACTGTCAGGATGTCGTTTACCATAGTTTTTACACTTGGGTTGATTAGATCTAACATTACCCACACTTGCTACTAAGGTAGCTCTCGAGCTCACTGGTGATCTATTCTGATCCCATCTGAAGTAACCTGGAGTGGCTTTAGAACGACTGAAATCATCTCAAAACTTCTTTAATGCCAACTGGACTGACCTGTTGAATGATCTCTTACACGAGTCTCTAGCTTGAAAATCAGCATTCTTTTTCTCTTTCCCGAGCTCCTCAGCTTTGCAGGCTCACTCCACAAGTATCACAAACTCTTTTATCTAAAGTATGCCAACTAACAGTTTAATGTCTTCATTTAGCCCATCTTCAAATCTTTTACACATTATGGCCTCAGTAGAAACACACTCTCTACGTCCCAGACGTGGTCTTACATATAGCCACATATCGATGCCACTGTCCCAAATAGGGTCTTACTCGTAAACACATATCGGAATCACAAATCGATGCCATGGTCTTACTCACACACATATATCGGAATCCTATGTCATGACATATGTATCCTAGCTATTCCTAAGGTTCACACGGGGCTTTCGGACGTCGCAACTCAATCGAAACGAATTCAGAAATGAAGTAACCAAGCCTTTTCATGTTCGGCTATCACAAATATAAATTCTAACATTTCATAACAGAATATATATTTAATATTTAATTACAACTAAACACGTCTATGTGCTTATAAACTTACCTCGGATGATACAAAACGAAATTGGGCAGCTAGTCGACAACATTCGTTTTTCCCCGATCCAAATCTGATTTCTTTGGTTCTTAATCTAAACATATTCATATTAAGCTCATTCAAAAATATTTTCATTCAATTTAGTCCAAAAACACATAAATGGGAAAATTACCATTTTACCCCTAACATTTACAATTTTTACAATTTAGTCCCTATTGCACAAAATAAAAAATACACAAAATTTCCAATTACCCATGTTTGGCCGAATATCCCTAATGTTCATACAAGTCCATATATTTCATTTTTTTCACATTTTAGTCCCTCAAATTATTATTTTTGCAATTTAGTCCTAATTACTCAAAATCATCAAAAACTCCAATACAAAACATGTTAATCTAAAACATATCTTTCATATTTTATCATCAAACAACAAAAATCACAAGATATCAACAATGGCACAACTCAAAATATTCATCAAAATCAAAAATCAAAGCATGGGTCTTGAAGATTACTAAGCAACGATCTCAAAAACGTAGAAATTATCAATAATCGAGCTAAACTCGTACCTTAATCAAGCTTGAATACCACCAAACCCTAGCTTGTTTTTCTTTTTCTTTCTTGTTTAAGTTTTGGCCAAGAGAAAGGTAATATGAAAACCTTATTTTAATTTGATATAAATTATAACATATAATAACATTTTATTTAATTACTTATTTAACCTTAATAATATTATAACAAAGCCATATAACTTATGCCTAGTACCGTCCACTTATTCTCTTAATGGGTTAATTGCAACATAAAGGCTTCCATTAATAAAGCCAATAGCAATTCGGCCCTTCATGAAATAACCACTAAATTTTCATTTTACGCGATTAAGTCCTTTTACTTAATCGGACATCTAAACGACAAAATTAAATCACAAAAATTTCAAAGATATAAATTTGCACAAAATAAACACAGAAAATAATTTTAAAATATTTTTCTGACTCGGATTCATGGTCCTGAAACCATCGTTCTGATTAGGGTCTAAATCGGGCTGTTACAGCACATGAGAAAGGTTTCTTATACTTCGGCAATAGGAAGTCTCATGTATGTGTTGCTATGCACATATCCAAATATTTATTTTGCAATAGGATTAGTGAGTAGATACCAAACGAATTCTAATCTAAGACAAAGGCAAACAGTTAAACATATATTCAAGTATTTATAGAGAATGAGAGATTATATGCTTGTACATTTAGAAGAGATTAAATCCTATTGGATATACAGATTCTAACTTCCAAACGCGGAGGGATTCGAGGAAATCAACATCAAGTTTTGTTTTTGTCCTAGGCGACAAAGCCATAGTGTACAGGACAGTTAAGTAGGGTTGTATTGTTTACTGACCTGTCGTCAAATGTAATAGTTAATTCGGGTCAATTCCGCACTTAAAGAGATTTTTTTAAGTAATTTAGTATTTTAATTTACGTTTTCAGTAATTAAGCCTTGTGATTAACAGTTAACAAAAATAATTATTTTTATCAGATTTTGTAGGTTTTGTGACCCAATAGGCCGACACAAGCCTTAGGTTATGCTAATTGGTTCAATTGAGTGTGTAGGGTAGAGATATAAAGGCCAAATTGGTGTGGGAGAAAAGGTTGAGTGATACACTAGCTTCTCAAGGCGTCAATGTAACATCCCGAAATAGGGCCTAGTTAGAATAGTGGTTTCGGGACCACAAATCTGATTTCAAAATATTTATTTTATAATCATTATGAGGTCTATAATATGAGAATATGCACATGTTAAAGTTTCATGAAGGAATTCTTTGAGTAAGGTCTCCAATTGAAAATTAGGGACCAAATTGAATGAATTTCAAAACTTGGATTCTATAAGAAATTTGTATGAAATTGCTTTAGATTATAAATTAGAAGGTCTTGGACAACAATTTTCCCAATTTCTAAGTTTTTGGTCAAAAATGGACTTGTATGCATGAAATCTTAAAGAAGGGGTTAAGAGCATTTTGGTTATTTGGTATTTTAATGAAATAAAATGGGAAAAATAAGTCAAGAATCAGCTCATTCTCTTCTTGTTGCTGCCGAAACTTTAGGGTTCTCCATAGCTAGGGTTCCAAGCTTTTCAACATCAATAGTAAGTGCTCCCAAGCCTCGTTTTTAATGTTCTTCGTATTTTTGAAATCCCGGTAGCTTACTCTCTCTATTTCTACCCATATTTCATGGTAGGGTTCATGTTTAGAAATTTAACCATGCATGAGTTATTTGTATTTTGATGTTTTATGGAGGAATATGAATGCTGGATGTGTGTTAAACATCTTTTCCTAGGTGATTTTCCTGAAAAACCCCTAAAAGGACCTTTTTGCAAAAGATGTAAAATATGTGGTAGAAATGAGAAATAATGGAAAATTTTGGGCTGCCATAGAAGGGAAAAATATTCAGCTAGGCTTGGGTAAGGTAGAAATTGCATGTGTTTCATTATACGAGCCTAGGGACTAAATCGTAAAAATGTGAAAGGTTAGGGGCAAAACGATCATTTGGATCGGGGTGAAATTTAGGCTCAAAAAGTACAATGTGAGGTTTTAATGATTTATTTTTATTGTTATAGACCCCGAGGAACAAATTCTGGAGGTCGATCGAGGAAAACGAAAGGTTTCGGAATAATTGAAACACGATGCCGAGACGAATACCAGGTAAGTTCGGATAACTTAAAGTGAACTCATAATATGCCTAATTGCATGATTTCAGAATGTATGATAATTGTATATAATGATGGCATGAAAATCCATGAAATATGTCAATAATGATGATATAATATTAAATGTCCCGGTTGAAGTAAAAGGGGAAATTCGATGGATAAACCATGGCTTACGTGACTTGAGATCCTGCATGTGTTGCAAAAAGAATTTAGCCCAAATGGGTAATTCGTTGATCTCAAATATAGAAAGGATCTAGCTCGGACGGGTGTTCCTTGAGTGATCTAGCCTCCCGAAGAATATTTGTACGTTATGGATTTAGCCCGGACGGGTAATCCGACTAGGATCTAAATTTAGCCTGGACTGGCAATTCAGATCCGAGCTCATTAAGGGTGTTTGTTGCTATAAGGGATTTAGCCTGGACTGGTAATCCCGACATCACCATATGAGTTTATGATACGGGGGATTTAGCCTGGACTGGTAATCCCGCCGTAAAATGTGAGGTTCGCGGGAGTGCATACCTGAAATGATCATTCCTATGAATTGACGGTTAATGGATGATCCATCGAGATTTCCTAGAAACTCAACGGGATTAATATGAGATATATGGTCAAAAGGAAATATTGAATGATGAGCTCATCTAAGACAAATTACATGGTACATTATTATTGTGACTAACTTGTTGATTGAGTGCATGTAATAGGGATACCATTTTCATGCTTGTTGATTTTATTACCTAATATGATTTTATGCTAATTAATCGGTAAGTTTACTTTCCAGTTTTTCGGGCTTACTAAGCATGTAAATGCTTACCCCTCTCTTTTCCCTGTCTTACAAAGTTCGAGGACTCGCAAAGATTAGAAGACGGTTGGAGAGTCAACACACTAACTGTAACACCCCCTAACCCCAAACCGTTGCCGGAACGAGGTTATGAGGCATTACCGGACATATCAGACAACTTACGAATAATTTACAATTAATATAAGTTTTATAGTATAATATAATAATTAAGTCCCTATCTTGGACTCTCGAAGTTCAACACGTATTAAAAAAACAACGGAACTTGTTCGCGTATTCCAAATATATATATTTTTTTTTATAAAAATTTCGACAGCATTTCTACTTATTTTTACTTAACCCTCCTGCAAATACAAACCAAAACAACCAACACCAATATTTCACATTCATATAACTAATATTTATATCATTAACAAAATTTTAACTTAATAACTATCATAGCATCATTCAAAATTGGTTAAAACTTCATTCATTTAACAACTTAATGTTCATGTATCAAAATATCATGTACTTTCCTTACCATTTCATTTAACCATCTAAATTTTATAATTCGTCCTTCACTACCCTAAGTAATATACATATTTAAGTGACTAAACAACACTTATGTACATGCCACCTTTACCCAAAAGAAAAATACACATCACCAAGTTTGTGTTGGAGCCGGATTGTTCTCGGATGTTGAGTAGGAATACTTGACTTCTACTAACTCGTGCGACGAGACAACAAATGCATTTACTGAGTATGAATATACTCAGTGGTATTACTATAAATCAAGACTATTTAATATTAATAAATTACAAACATCAACCATAAATTTTATAATTATTTAAACTACTTTTATATATATTTATTTTACTTCATAAAATCTTAAA
This sequence comes from Gossypium longicalyx, assembly GCA_025698465.1. Taxonomy (NCBI): domain Eukaryota; kingdom Viridiplantae; phylum Streptophyta; class Magnoliopsida; order Malvales; family Malvaceae; genus Gossypium; species Gossypium longicalyx. The sequence goes on from CM046997.1 coordinate 93,713,460, forward strand.
TTCATAATTCATTTTCCTCATACTAGCTCAATTCATAATTTAGTTCATACATTTTTTTTTTTCATACTTTTCAATAGTACTAAACAAATAATCTCATTTTCAAAATTTCATTTCAATTATTTACCCTATTAACAAAGCTCGGACTATGATAGATACGCGGATTTCCACCCAAACACACCCGAAATATTGTAAATCCTCCATAACACACCGGTATAATATTTCCCCCCAAACACACCAATAAGGCATTAAATGCCTAGTCGGATAAACCGAAGTATGTAATAACAGAAACATCTTCTCGGCCGAACTACAGTCTCTTCATCACATCACAAATCCAATGGCATGCCATTTGTATCGAATCTAGTCCGACAAGTTAATAGGGTATTATTTTACTTTTTCTAATTTTAATTTCACATACTTACCTCAAGTCTTATTTACTATATATAACAATTAAAAATTTCAGCAATCAATAATAATTAAAATTTGAATTATAGTAATACACACCGTAATTCTCCCGTTTTAGTCCTCGATGACTTTCTCCTTTCCTTTCGATGCTGATGCTTCAGGTTCTTTGTTGGCTACGAAAATAATAATTTATAATCATCAATACAACATGATTCAATTTAATTCATGAGCCTAAACATGCAAATTTAACCATTTTTAATGTATATATATATAATTTCACCATTAAGCTGTCTACTTGAGTCATTGTTACTAAATTATTTATATCTTGAGCTACGAAACTCCAAATTAATATCCGTAAATTTTCTTTAAAACTAGACTCATATATCTTCTAACCATAAAATTTCCAGAATTTTTGGTCTAGCCATTTAATACAGTTTATTCATCAAATACTCCCCTGTTATTTCATTGGACAGTTCTGACCTCTCTCTACTAAAAATAAATTATCTTATTGTACAGAACTCGAATAAGGTTCTTGTTTATTTATTTTGAAACTAGATTCATTAAGGAGTTCACATTTATAAATTACACTCCATAATAATTTTTGTACAATTTTTAATAATTTTCCAAAGTTAAAACAGGGCATCTCGAAATCACCCCAAACTAGTATTACAAAACTTCAAATATCTCTTGATTCATCAATTAATTGCTTACACTGTTTCTACTATAAGAAACTAGACTCAATAAGCTTTAATTCCATATTTTTTTCATCCTCTAGTTCAATTTATAAAATTTTTAGTGAATTTTCAAAGTCAGACCATTGCTACTTCCCAAAACTGTTTTGATGTAAAATGTTAATAACCAAATTTATAACACCAATTCACACCTTATTCCTATTCAAATTTCATTTAAACTCAAATTTAACTATTAAATTTTCAACATATTTTCTTAATTCCGAATTTTCCTCAATTTAGTCCCTAAAACACAAAAATTATAGCTCACTTTGCAATTCAATCCTTTTTTCATTTCTAACTTGAATTCCTATCAATTTAACCCCTAATTCATCTTTTTATTCAACATGAACAATATTTAGAAATCTAATAACTTTCAAAATATCAATTTAATTTCATCAAAACTTTGTTCTAAAGCTTTTAAAACATCAAAATTAAGTAAAAAGGGCTAAATTGACTTACCTATTAAACTTCCAAGCTTTAAAATCCCTATTTCCCCTATTTCCTTTCTTTCCTTTCTTTTTCTCCTTCTTTCTCCCCTGTTTCGTTTCTTCTCTGTTTCTTTTTGTTATGTTTCTTTAATTCTTTTATGTTATATTTTATATTTAATTAATTTAATAAATATCTATTCTAATAACAAATACTAATATTACAATTGGATACATATTTAAATTTTACATTTGTACCAATAATTTTATTACAATTGTCATTATTTAATTTGTTTCTTAAACAAAAATCTCATAATTTAATAATTTAATTATTTAATTAACAAATATCTTTTACTTAAATTATAAGTAATTTAGTATTTAAATTACAAATGTACCAATACAATTCTTACACATGTATATTTTATTACCATACAATTGTCTTCTATTTAATTTATTTATAATATATTATTAATTAAATAATCCTAATAATTTAATATAAAACTATAATAATAATCATTATAATATATATGATTTAATATATAAAACCTAAATAAAATCTTTGATTTTATTTCAATATGCCGCCTCAATTTATGTAAATGGCTTAATTGCCATTTTGATCCTTTTTATTTTCTATTACTTTAGAATTAAACTTTTACCCATTTTTCAATTTAGTTCTTTTTGCTAATTATTCTAAATTAAGCTAATTTCACCTAATTAATTCCTAATTAGACACACCACTAGGCTCATAAATATTTTTAATAATTATTTTCGAACTTATTTCACTAAGACGGAGGCCCTATAACTCACTTTTCCGGTGCCCGGGAATTTCGGGTCATTACACTAACAACTAGTCCAGCTTTGGTATATAGACACTTTTGTTTTGTTCAATGGCATGTATAGGACTTTTGAGTATTCTGTTATATGTGTCATTCGATTTGCCAATATGAAGGCATGTAAAGATATACATATCTTTTTGTATATGGCCATGAGAATTGGCTCATTTTGAAGTAGGCTATGACCTACAAATCTATGCATGTTTACATTCATATGTGATGGCTTGGTTATAATTGGCAATGAGTTATAAGAATGAGCCAATCTTGAATGTGTCAAGGAGATAGTGAAACCCTTAATACAAAAAAGGAATTAACCTAGCATGTATAAAACCGATGATATGAGTTTTTCATGCAAGGAGGTTTATCAAGGTTTTATATAAACGTATAATTTGGCCTTATCATGTATTAAAGTAACCTATAAGTGTGATTGGTTGATAGAAGGTGACCAAAGGCTTGGAAAATGGCCTAACAAGGTCCACACGGCTTGCCCCCATAGGCGTGTGGTATGGTCGTGCGTCCCCTGCACTTAAAATTTTAAGTCAGTATAGTGCACGGGCTAGACACGGACATGTGTCTTGGCCGTGTTCCCCTAAATGCATGCTGACCTCATAAACAGAGAGTTACACGGGCTGAGGGCACGGGCGTGTCCCAAGCAAGCCACATGGGCGTGTGTGACCACATGGCCCCATCCACACGGGCGTGTGACTCTCCAAGGCAAGAAAATTTTATTAAGTTGCCCAAAGCCTATCAAATGTTTTTAGTTTTGTCCCGAACCACCCTGACGTATGTTTTAGGCCTCAAAGGCCTGTATAAGGGACAGAATGTATGTGTTTGAAAAGTTTTAATTTTGGGCGAAATTTGGTGAGCCAGACTTGTATGTCGTGAAAGTTTAAACCCGGTAATGCTTCGAACCCTGTCTCGGCGCTGGATACAGGTGAGGGGTGTTACATCAGCACCAAAAAAATGAGACAAGGCAGTATTTAGGTGTCAAGGCTGACATGCTACCCAAGTACTTCGTGAAAATTTTCGTTCGCGCAATCAAAAATATTCGAAGACCTAAGACGTGCCAAAGACCTAGTTTAAAAGTAGTAAATCTTTCTATTTACCTTTGCATTTGTTTCATTTCGTTATTCCAATCGAGAGATTTGCTACTCTGTTCCCCATTTGATATTCAATCCACAATTATTAAAATATTTTTTCTTTTCCTAGTCAGTTGTGTTTCTCACATGGTCTATTCAATTGATGTTGAGATTACGAATAACATGAGTGGCTAAATCCCTTAAGGGAGATTAATGAGTGGATGACGATGTGGTTCACAGAGGATTTGGGGTTTTCTGAGAGGGATTAGTTGGTATATATTATGTGTTCTTAAATTGTTAGGCCTAACAACCCTAATAAGTTATCATAGGCTAGACATGGTCAGAAGATAAGTTAAATCGAGTAAATCATAATTTATCAAAGTGAGGTCAGGAGATAAATGATTATCAACCCTTCTATTAGTTAATTAGAGGTCGAGAGGTAATAATTAGTTAATTGATTACTAATCTATCTCAAAACCCTAATACAAAGTTAGTTACAAACCCTAAAGTGAGTTAATCTTCCTAATTGATTTATCGATTGATCTTATTTGTTTATTTTTATTTATTTATTTTTATTCTTCTTAATCTATTTTATGGTTCATCGTAATATAGGAAATAATTATTACTACTTAGACTTGTTATTGTAAAAGTATTTTCATTATTTATTGCATCCTCCCTTGAGTATGATCCTCGAAATACTTCTGATATTTTGTTGTATAACTATATTACAATTTGACTCTTAACTTGCGGACACTACCGTTCTTAATTCTTATATTTTTGGTGTTATATTTATTCTATAAACGATAACTCGTTTATAGTCGGGGAGGTTGCAGCAATAAATTTTGAAAATAAGATTTTTAGAATCAATAAGATAAACATGAATGTTAGGACCTATAGATACGATATTAACTTTTTTATTTATTTTTATTTTTACTTTATTTTCATTTCAAGTCGTTTATGACCTAAAGCTCTAGTACTCTGATTGAACCACATACAAATCCGAAACAACTACTCAGGCACAACCGTCATTTAATAGACAACGATCCACCTACGGTAATTAATTTACCTTAATAAAACCCATTATTTGAAGATCCACAAGAACCATGAGGAAATAACTAGGAAGAAGTCTCAATGGCTCAAAGAACATTGCGTGAATACGCCTTATCTACACTAGACACGATATGAGGAAGCATGGAATAACCGACAATCAACGAAAATAATTTCAAGCTAAAAGCAGCCACTATACTGATGATCCAAAATACACTACAACTTAAAGGGAACATGGCTGAAGACTCAAACCAGCAGTTGAAGCAATTCCTTCAATTGTGTGATACATTTAAATAGAACAATGTATCAAATGATGCCATGTGTAGCACCCCACGTTGACCTGTTCGTCAGATCCGGGTATGGAGCATAAAAAATGGACCTATACTTAACTGCTATAAAGCAGACTAAACATAAACCAAAATAATGAAATTTAAAATAAAAATTCATACATCTAAAGCCTTAAGCCACTAAATTCTTAATTCTTCAATTAATTTCTATTCCTAATTAGACTATTTGCTTACATTACAACTCTTTAAATCTAGCTAAAGACTGTCTGTCATAAAAATCCAAATTCTAGGTATACTATTATGCTTCTTTGTTATTGATCTTGTGGTGAAGCCTCCAATGGAACCATTTTTCTTATTGTATGATTTTAAACTTCCTACGATCACCGATCTCTTTTAATCTAGATTGGTCCGTCCTCCAAGTCCTCGATCAACCTTGCAAATCCTGCAAACATCCGTCAACTTTGCAAGTTCGAATGAACTTAGTGAGTTCCTTTACTACATCATAAATAAATAAATAAACCTTATCGTATGAAGGTAACAAATGTAATATAAATTTACTCCATGTTCACTCATGAAAAGTTTCCCTTGTCAAGGTGGCAGACTCTACCCGATTCTCTGAGATACTTGGCTTACCGTGAAACCTTTCTCTAGTCGAACTCTTTACTCAACTATATCCTTGACGTTTAACTATCTCGATGAATCCATTCCTTATTTCTCATATTTCCTTCCTTTCTCTTTCCCCCTTACACGGGGTGTTCATCGATCTTAAATTGACCTGGCTGTCGGCTTCCCACTATAATCCCATTTGGTATCCTTTTAAACTATTCATCCAAGGATTCTTACGACATTCCTTCCTTGGCGGACTTGTTCATACTAGTCCTTGGCAGGCTCTCTCTAACCATACCTTAGTCTTGATTAACTCATTGATATTCCGTATTGCGTTGACGTACAACAGACCTCGCCACTTTGGTGAACCCATTCTCACTTTTCCCTTTACTTGGGTGCTTGCCTATTTCATACGTAAAGGTTGATCTATCTTGCTAAACCATTTGTTCATTGCCTATACGACTAAGTGAGCTTGTCTCACTTGCTCGTTTTCTCCCTTCGAAGTTATCCTTTGTTGCGTTATACTCGAAATAGACTTTTCTCAAAGAGGAATAGTATTAACAAACATTTTGTCCCTTGGCTAAAGTCCTTATCCTAGGAGGATACTCCTTTATCCTCCCATGAGATTTTCTTCTCGTGTATATCTTCAATAAGCTCTCTATGATGGCTTTTCTATTTTGAATCCCTACTTATGATCTTTGGATAATTTTTGTTCTTAGATTTCCTTAACTAGACCAGCTTTTGCATGACCTAGTTTTCCTTAATTCTTGTTGGGTCTTCACCCATGCCTCTTTAGCTCCCATGCCTATCCTTACCACTTTTATCATTTTGGTAGACTCCTCATGATCCGCTCATTATATTTATGATTTCCTTTACCCTTCCTCCACCTACGTGGTTTCCCATACACAAAGCATTGGCCTTATACTTCTCACTTGAGGTTCTGGCAAACATATTGTATTTGTGTCTTGGTGGAATCTATGAGATGTCATAGCCTAGCTATGGTCTTATACCCTTCTTACCTCTTTTATCTTGTCCAATGGACTTACCCGTGTTTATTGTCCCGACGGACTTATCTCGTGTTTTTTGTCCTAATGGACTTAATCTCGGTTCTACGTTTGCTTTCTCGATGAATTTCATCTCTATAGATGTCATGGAGTCTTTCATACATAGTCTTACATCTATTCACCATCCTAGCATATTATTAGGTGATGTCATAGAGTCTTTCATCCATGGTCTTACTCATTATACCTGGCTACCATAACGTCTTTCATATATGGTCTTACATCGTATACCTTATATTATTTACCTTGCTGCCCTGACATATTTTATTCATGGTCGTATGCCATTATTAGTATCGTGTACCATGTCACCATGACATCTTTCATCAATGGTCTTACACTACGTACCATATACCAGACTGTTATAGCCTCTTTCATCTATGGTCTTATGCTATATACTGTTGTCATAGTGTTGCCCTAAAGGACTAGTCAATACTGTCGTCGTGAAAAATCCCATTCTATGATTTCATTCCCAAATCCTCCTCCCATTACCTCCTTAATACAACCTAACATTAATGCTCGAACACCATAGTGTTGCTTCCACAAGGTCTGGAGCTTTGCCCGAGGCGGTAAATAAAGGTTCACTCCTTATTTTCTATCCTAACTTCATTTATCCCTTAAGGCTTCCCCAGACAAATGATGCATGCTCATATCATCATCATTAATGCTTATGCAAATATGGCATACTTAAAGAACATAAACCATAATAGTGGGTTTGGAATATGGGACTTACTTGAAACTTTATCGTTTCCTTTATTTAGCTTCCTCGAACACTAGAGCTTCCATACTCGAGGCAGTAGCTTACAACCCAGAACCCATTGATGAAACTTACGCTACATCTCAAAAGCTTAAGCTTCCATAAGCATGTAGAACCCTTAAAATGGTTCTGATGTCCAAAATTTAATCCTATGTACACAGAAGGGTTAAGAACCTTACTCGTTTGTTGATTTCTCCACTTTTCTAGTTCCATCCTTGTGAAGTCTACTCCAAACAAAACCTTCCATGACTATTCCTTCTTCGAGCTATTGAAGAAGATGAAGAACGAGAGAAATTAGACATGGCTGGAAAGAAAATCATCTCTAGGAGCCATTTCCTAGCTATTTATAGCCTTTCCCATGCATCTTCTAATCCTATGTGAGTCATCCACAGCTAATCATAATGTCTCCCGCTATGGAACCGATGGGTTTCGTCCTAATCGAACCATAATTGGATCTTAACCATGTCTGATTCAGTTTTTAACTATTCTATTTCTTTGAATATAGGACGTCAACTTGCGATCTCTTTTAATTTAGTCCCTTAGTTATTCTAAATTTTGAGTTTATTAAAATTCGGATGTTACATTGTGCATCTCCTGTTATTCCCATTCTCACTATACGATAACGCAACCGATTGGTTGGACACGTTAGAACCAGGTTCCATCACCACATGGAACAATATAGTGAAATAAAATTTATACAAAATTTTCCCAATTAGTAAAACCATTAAGCTAAGGCGAGAAATTGCCAATTTTAAACAATTTGAAGGAGAATCCTTGTATGAGGTCTGGAAGTGTTTCAAAAGAATGTTAAGAAAATGCCCACATCATTGGCTATAAGCATGACACCAAATGCAAATTTTTTACAACGGTGTTGGCGGCAATATAAAATCAAGCTTATATGGGGCATCCGAAGGGTCTCTCATGTTCTGTACGTACGAATAAGCCTACAAAATCATTGAAGATATGGCTATGAACTCATACATATGGCCTAATGAGAGGTTTATGTACAAACCTAAGCTGCCAACTATGAAAGCTGTGAAGGAAGAGAACTAGGATGATAGATTCAAATGAATCTTAGAGAAGCTCAACCATTTGTGGACGTCTTTTAAGACAACTAAAATGGAGCCCCGTTCTGAAAGCCAACCGGAGGAGACAAGCTACATAAATAATATAATTTGAGATCCTTATTCAAATACCTACAATCCTAGTTAGAGAGCTCATCCGAACCTCAAGTGACGAGGCAATCAAGGAGGTGCAAATCAAGCTCAAACTCAATCGAATCCTTCTTACCAACCTCCACCAATGCAACAACATATTGTGGGTAACAACCATATTGTTTGAGGTTAAATATTCGACCAACTAGATGGGGAGATGCAAAAAATGAAGATAGACATTTGACAAGTCCAAGTAACTTGCGAACGAATCGAATCCCGAATGGACAACCTATGCAACCAACTGTGCCAATTAACTACAATGTTCTAAAAACAAAATGGCCAGAGTCTCCCCAGCAACACTGAGAATAATCCTCGAAGAGATGGGCAAGAGCACATAAAGAAAAACATGGTACAATTGGGCAATGAATTGAAGCTACCAACCAAACCCACCTATGAAAAGAAGAAAGTTATGAAGGAAGTTGATGAGCTCACAAAGGAGTAGAAAGAAACCGAGCACCAAGAATGAATCGAGGATAAAACCAACCTAATACTTAATCCGGTAATTTCAACTCACAAAATAACGAATGGTGTAGATGTAGGTACTCATAAGGCATGAGAACGAGAGAAATTACAAGATTCAAAAGAGACTGAAAGTAATTGGAAGAGTCAAGATGGTTGTGTACGATGATTGAAGTTTATGATAAAGTTTAAAGAATGGTCAGACATGTCAGGTAGCACGATGTAGCATTAAACATCGAACCTTACTAAACCTGTAAAATTTTGTAAATCAGTTTTAATTTCTTGTTTGCAGCTCAAATTTAGGATAATTAGGATGTAATTACAGGTTAGAATCAGTAAAACTCTATTTTTTGACATAACGGGACAAAAGGAAAATAAATGGGAACAAAAACGAACGATCAGAAGATATTGACACACCCGAAGGTCTGGGAACAATTTAATTTCACGCCATGCATAGGCTATGGCTTGAAACAGGCCCTTTGAAGAGAGGGTTCCTAATGTTATGGGTTTATGTCATTCCACACACAGTCTGTGGTGTGACACGAGCACTTCGAAGGCAAATTAGGAAAATTAGGGCATTGTGTTGCTCCTCGCACAAGCTATGGGGTGACATGCTTGTGTGTTCAACTGAAATCGAGTCATTTCAGGCATAAATCCCATCAAAATTTTATTTATAGCCACCCTTTTCAGGCATAAGAACACACATCTAAAACGCCCAAAAGATAGAAAACATTCCTTTGGAGCCTCCGCAAGTCTTCCCTTCCACCGAGCTTCGATCTTTTGCATTTCTAACATTCAATTCACTTAAGTAAGTATTCTTCTTATCTTTTCATAACAGTTTTCATTTTTCATTTTACTCCATTCTACATCGATCAAGAATCGATGCTAGTTGACAACCACCCGAGGTATCATGTTCTAAAATTGTTCTTTATGATTGTTATCACTTGCATTAGTTTTTATTTCACTTCAATTTGAAAATGGCACCAAAAAAACAATGATGTTGCACTGAGGCACCGACAAACCCTGAGGCTAATCACTTCTATAATACAAAACTTAACCGATTCTTCCTTTAGATGAATGGACAATTTTTCATACAGGAACACAGGTTCAACCCCGTGATGTCTGCTTGTGATAAGATTTAGGATCTCTTAGCTCAGCGTTAGAATAGTTCGTGCTCAACCCTGACCGAACAGGCAATTGACACTATTGTATATAAATTTTATGCATCCCTAAAAGACAGAGAGAACCGAAAGCAGAGGGGTTGATTACACCTCAAGATATTTTTTTATTCTACGACACCCTATAATATACCCACGATTTTTGAGAGACCTTATACTTATTCACGTTTGAGGATTTTGATATAGAGGATATTATCGACTACTTGACGGAGGGCCATGGCAAGTGGACTCACAAAGCCAGTTTAGAGGTGTTTTTGAAATTTAATACGGCTATCATGTTCCTAATGGCCACGATGTGGATGCAGTTTATTTGCACCCGCCTCGCACCAACCCATAATGCCTCTAACGTTACTGCCTATCGAGCAATCATGATTTACTCTATCTTGCAGATAGATAAAATTTGTGTAGGCCACTAGATATACGAGGAGATAATTAAGTGTATATAACATCAGAAACAAAGTATGTACTTCCCTCATCTGATTACTTCCTTATGTCGCCAAGCCAATGTCCCCATGTCACCGACCGAGCCTTTCACGAGACCCACTAGAAGCATGATTAGGGATAACTTGTACGACCAGTTCATTGAGCTCCAGCACAAACAAAATTGAGAGCAAGAGCTCCGAGCTAAAAATATGAGCAACACTCAAGGACTAACGAAGAGGAAAGGGAAAGCACATAGTAGAAGATGACAAGCCTCACGGATATGTCGATACCAGAGTGGTAGACCCGTTGGATGCACGACATGGGAGACAATTTGATCTACATTATGGAACAGAATGGGTGGCCCACACCAGCACCATTCCCTAACATGTTCAAGAGGTTCCCACCGCAAGGCGAAGAAGGTGCCGATGATGATGATTAGGATGACAAAAGGAGGAGGAGACTCCTATTGCACCACTGGACTATGAGCGGGTATTTTGCGTATACCGCTCATCGACGAAGCGCATGGTTATCCACAACCCGAGCTAGCACAAGTTGACCCAGAATTCGGAAAGGCAGGTTATGAAAGCGTCGACGATGCGCGATAGTGGCAAGGCCTAGATTATGGGGGAGTCGGAATCTAAGTCTGACTAATTTTGAAAATTTTTAATATATTTGGATATTTGTACAATATCTTTTATTTGAGATGATTTTTAATTTTTTCTTTAGTTTTTAATTATTTAGGATTTAGTATTTTTTATATTTGTGTGTTTTTAATTTTTCTTTGTAGGAACCCAAAATTTTTTACGACATTACCATTGTAAACCAAAACCGAAAGGAAGAGTAGTCCCACCAATTGTGATGCACATATTATTCCAATTGAGTAACCTCTTTCCTTTATATTTTTAATTGCACATTAAGGACAATGTACCGAATAAAGTGTGGGGGTGACTTAGGAAAAAAAATTTCTTTTTAGTTATTTTCTTTTCTTTGTTTTTATCTTTTCTTTGTTTTTAGCTTTTCTTTTAATTGCATGTTTGTATTTGGGCTTGTAGAAATATAATTGATTGGTTAGGAGCATATACCTACGTTGTTTGTATAAATTGTAAATTTAGCTTGAAATTACATAATTTAGGTTGTTCTTATTTAGACTAATTAGTTGAGTTCATTAGACTGTAAAATGGAAAAGGAGATTAAATATACCAAGTGATAAAGGGAGATATGAATAGAAAAATTATATTTGTAGAAATATAGGATGTTCGAATTAAATAGAAAATACTCAGTAAAATCCATGGTTATTAGAATGGTGTCTTACGGTTAGTCTAACCTTATAAAAAGTGCCCGAGAAAAATCTCGATAGTGTCGATACAAATAAATAAATAAATAAAAGTCATAAGGGTTATCGGGCAAATATTATTGCATTAGAGTTCAAGGCATGGATAAAAATAAACCAAATAGGAGAAAAATAATCGAACTAACTATATTCTGCAAAAATAATTACTATATCTATTTATACATTTTGATGGAGCTTTATATTTAATTTTCTTTGAATTTTTTACTTTGTAATTTATTGAAGTAATCTTTTTTAAGTGTAAATAACCTTTAATTATTTAAATTTATAGTTATAATTATATATTTAGGCAGATGATCTAAGTGTCAAAGCTCCAATCCAATCTCCTATATCAAGTTGGATCAAGTACATTTCTTTTTATTTGTAGGTTTATTTCTTATTTTCAATTTTAGTTTATTCTTTATTTTTTTCTTATTTTGGTAGTTTGCTTGAGGACAAACAAAGACTTAAGTGTGGGGGTATTTAACCTACCGTCAAATGTTGTAGTTAATCTGGGTCAATTTCGCATTTATGGAGCTTATTTTCTAAGCAATTAGGATCTTAATTTACGTTTTCAATAATTAGGCTTTAGGATTAAAAGTTAATAAAAATAAGTATTTTTAACACATTTTGTAGGTGTTGTGACCCAATAGGATGACACGGGCCTTACGTTGTGCTAATTGGTTCAATTGAGTGTGTAGGATGGAGATATAAAGACCTAATTGATGTGGAGGCAAAGTTCGAGTGATACGCAAGCTTCACCCCAATTGGGTCTGTAGGATGGAGATATAAAGCACCAAAAGAATGGGACAATGCAATGTTTAGGTGCCGTGTCGCGCCACACTAGACACAAGACCGATGTGCTATCCAAGTACTTTAGGGATATTTTCGTCCGCGCAATCAAACTTATTCGAACACTTAGGACATGTTGAAGACCTAATTTGGGCTGCCAATACCTCTATAAATAAGACATTAAGGGTTGAATGTATCTAGTCGTCCTGGACGCCTTTAAAAACCCTCGTAATTTAGAATTAGTTTTAGGTTTTTTATTTTTCGAATTTTTAAATACTTTCTTGTTTTCCTCTTGAAATCAATTTTTATTTAAGATTTTTTTTTATTTAAGTAAAGTATTCTATTTCTATTTACCTTTGAATTCGTTTTATTTTTTTAGTCCAATCGAGAGATTTGCTACTTGATTTGCCACCATTAGTTGTGGCAAATTAAGGACTTTCCGGCACTTAACAATCTTATTTTTCAGTCTTTTTATATGTTTTTATTTCATTTTTGGTTTTTATTTGCTTAGTTTTAATTTTGGTAGAATGAGAAACTTTACGCAATTTTCAGTGTTTTGAGGACCCGTAAGGCCAACTCGAGCCTCGGGTAGGACTAATAAGTTATTTGAGTGTGTAGGGCATCAATATTGGCTTAAGTATGCAACAAACGACAGTTGTGTCGCAACATCAACATCTGACATCGCAACATTGAACTTTGAAGCATTAAAGGCTGAAAGCAAGGTTGACATCACAACGTCATGACGTAAGCATGACTAAGAAGATGACGTCAGCAGTTGCGTGTTTAGAATTTTAAAGTTGCACTTTTTGTATTAAGACAAGGGTATTATAGGAATAAATTGACTTAATGTTGCCTTAGGTTTTGCCTATATATACAATATTTTAATCTCATTAGTAGTTGGTTGATAGCTAGGACTAAGGACGACGGCCAAACTTAACTCTATAAATAGGCTCATTTAACACTTGTAAGGGGACAACTTTCATGGTTTAGAACTTTCCTTGTAATTTCAGTTTCAGTTTTCGTTTATTTAGGTTTTAGATTTATTTCTAGTTGTTTCTGTCTGTGCTCTTCAGAGAACTTGATTTGCAGGTGTAATAAAACTATTGTATATTTCTATGCTTCCATTAGTAAAATACAATCAGGATTCTCTAAAATCTTATTCTTGATTTATTCTTTATGCATATTTTATTTATCAAGTTTATCAAGTTTATTGTGTTTATGGATTTGATATGAATGAGTGCAGATGAATGCGGAAAAGGATCATAAAGTTTGTTCAAGTCACAGATTTGACTTAATGCTCTAGACGCTCAGAAAGAAACTTGGATTTTCTCACAACCTAGAACACAATCAAATCTAAGTCAAATAAAAAAATAATAAATAAATAACTAAGATAAATAAATCAAAGTTTGGAATAATAAAGAAGAAAATATAGATCATGATATGTAGAAGTCCTAAGAAGTCTTAGAAGCACAAAAAATCCACAACCCCCTTCAAGAAACTCTAATTTCCCTTCCAAGAAAGAAAACTTGGCAAGAAAAAGTTTGAAAATGATCCCCACAATCTAAAAAGATTGTTAAAACTCTTTTAAAAGAAACTTAAGAGAAATTCTTGAAAGAAAACTCAAAGAGAATTTATTAACTCAAAACAGAAAGTTGAATAATAATGAATCTTTAATTTTATGAAACATAAATGCATTTATTTAGGGCTGATAAATAAATTTCTTAAGTATACTAGAACTCTAATTAATCTAAACAATATGTAGTTTTAAACTAAACTTTCTTGTTGACATAAAACTCATAAATAACTTAAAATACTTCATAATTATAAAAAAATGGAATAAAAAAATAAGAGCTGATAAATAAAATATTGGGCTCATATAAAATAAAAATTAAGTCTAGAACCCGAAGCCAATATGATTTAAATTTGAATTAAAAGCCCGAAACTCGTAATTCCTATCATAATCTCATATAGAAATTCTACTCATACAGTCTTCAGTAAAACAATCATAACTTAAGTTCCCAAACTTGAAATTGAGTGATTCAAAGTGTGTTTCGAAGCTAAGAAATAAATCTTTGAATTTTATGAAGACATCTTAATCCATAAATGTCTATATCCCATACAAATATTTGTCGCAAGTTGACTAATCTTTTAAGCATGAAAATTGTAACAGCCCGGTTTTAGTTAAATCAGAATAGTGGTTTTGGAACAAAAAATTCAAGGTTACAAAATTATTTTAATATTATTTTTGGTGTTTAAAACATGATACTTAATATGTGTGAAAATTTTGTGAATTAATTTTATTGTTTAATTAGTCAATTTGAGAAAAAGAACTAAATCGCGTAAAATGAAAAAGTTGCATGCTATTAGTTAAAGGTGTCAATTGGCCTTGGATTTTAAATATGATTGCCTTAAATGGTAATTAAACCATTTTAGGTGTTAATGGACAATAATGGACATCCATTATATGATTTTATATGTTTATCATTAAGTTAATATAGTAATTCATTAATAAAGGTTAATAAAATAAAAACAAAATGGAATTTTGTCCATCTTTCTTTCTTTTGGCCAAATATTGAAGAAGAAAAGAAGCCATTGATGAAATTTTGGGGTTCGTCTACTATATTTCATGATTAAGGTACGGTTTTAGCTCGATTTTTGATGATTTATATGTTTTTGTAATCGTTGCAGCTCAATCTAGCTAGCCCGTACATTAGATTTTGAAATTGTTAAAGATTTTGAGAGTTGCCATTGTTGAATCTTTGAGTTATTTGGTGTTTAATGTTGAAATATGAAAGCTTGATGATAGTTTTACATGTTTTGTAAAGTGATTTTTGACAAAAATGTCAAATAGGGATTAAATTGTGAAATGTGCAAATTGAGTGGTTTAAATGTGAAATAAATGAAATTTTTGGGCTGCTAGGGACCTATATGTAATTCGGCCAAGTTTGCGTTTAAAGAAATTATGTGAATTTTGTGTATTTGTGAAACAAGGACTAAATTGATTAAATGTGTAAGTTTAGGGGCTAATGTGTAAAAATGCCCAAGTGTGTATTTTTGGACTAAATTGAAAGAATATGTGATTGAATAAGTTAATTTTGAATTCATATAGATCAAGAAAGAAAGAATTCAAATTTAGATCGGGAGAAAAATAAGGTTATCGAGTAGTCGACTCGGTCCGTCAATTCCGTATACGAGGTAAGTTTGTATAATTGAACTTAAATGTGTATACATTTATTGAGTGAACGAAATTGAGATAGTATTTATTCTATTATATAAATGTTGAGATATTACATGAAATGTATGAGTTTAAAAAAGTAAGTTGCCAAATAAGACCATAGTCGGGCTATGGCAATCGAATAATAAGACCATAACCGGGTTATGGCATGTGAATGAAAGACCACGGCAAGGCCTTGGCAATGTATGTGTAAGACCATAAGTGGACTATGACATCGGTAAATCAATAAATTTGTATCGTAAGCACTTATGATTCGGAGAGGTTTGATAAGAGTATTGATGAGAAATAGAAACATATCGGTACAGGTATGTACGAAAAACTATTCAAGTATTGAGTTAGATGAAGCTAAGAACTCATGAATGATGATATGAATACATTTGATGTTAGCTCATGAATTGATGCTTTAAATGTTAATGATATTATCTATTTTGAATTGATATATGAATGTTGTGATTATTTCATGTTCACATACGAACTTACTAAGCTTTATAGCTTACTCTGTTTAATTTTTGATGTTTTATAGATCTATTAAGCTAGCTCAGATCCAGGAATAGTCAGAGGCTTCATTGCACTATAGATCATCTATTTTGGTACTTTTGAAGTTATGTATATTTGGTATATGGCATGTATAAGCTTGAGTCATTTTGGTATGTTTGATGGATATGTATTTTGGCCATTTGAGGTGGCATAAAATGATGAACTTATTGATGCTTATGAATGTGCAAATAGTTCTACTTTTAATGTTTGGTAATAAACCTATAATAAATGAATGGAATTGAAGTGGTTATGTATGTTTGGATTAGTTTTGCTAAATGAATTATACATGTGAATTATGCTTAGGAAAACAAATTAGATTGTTTGGTATTTGAATAGGTAAATGTTATGGAATTAAGAATTGAATTTAGTCGAAATGGATATGGTATGATTATGTATTGGTTGATGACCTTTGGCTACATATTTGTGTCTTAAAATGATACCTTATGAGCTTGTGTAAGTATGTGCAAAAAGGGTGGCAAATTGGCTTTGCAAATGTCCTATTTTTTTCCACACGGGCGTGTGTCTCAGTCGTGTGCGACACACGGTTATGCTACACGACCGTGTCCCCTAGTGTTGAAGTTGAATTGAAGTCAGTATGCTCCACAGGGTTTCACAGATGGACGTGTGACTAGTCATGTGGTATAAGTCAGTATACCCCCTAAAAGGCACACGGGCTAGACACACGGGCGTGTGGTTGGCCGTGTGACCCAAGTCAGTATAGTCTCCAATTTTCACACGGCTTAGCACACGGGCGTCTCCTCGACCATGTTTTGCAAGTCAGTATGTATGCCCTATTTCCACACGGCCTAAGACACATGCGTGTCTACTAGCCGTGTGTGGCACACGGCCTGTTCACACGGGTGTGTGACCTCTGTTTATAAGAAAAGTTTCTAAGTTTTTCAAAAAAAATTTATGTTATTGGTTTAGTCCCGAACCACTTTTAAAGCATGTTAAAGGCCTCGTAGGTCTATATAAGGGACAATATGGTTGTATTGAATGATGTATGAGATTGAATGCTATATGTTCTGTATTGATCGGTAATACCTCGTAACCCTATTTCGGTGACAGATATGAGTTAAGAGTGTTACAAAAATTGACAGCTTGGTTGGGCCTTGAGGTAGTGTAAGTCCATCACATCTATGTATTTGAAATTGAGCCTTGAGACTCACATCAGGATTCCATGAGAAACTAATCCTCTTATGGGGGTTAGTGAGTGGTGGTGTGATTAACTAATTGTTTTGTAGGGTTTTCTAAACGTATCAGTTGTTTCGGAGAGGAAGAACTTAAATCCTAGGCTTGACGACCCTAGGAAGTCATTTAGGTGGGAATTAATCAAAAATTGGTATGGCCTATTCGTGAACACCTTAGCCCTGAACTAGCCTGAACTGTGAGGTCAAGAGATAAGTAGTTATTGCCGACTCATTAGTTTAGTGGAAGATCGAGAGATCGTGCTAAGGTAATGGCTAGTTGATTGAATAGAAACCCAAAACAAGAATTAGTTATTACCATTAAAGCTAGCTAATCACCCATGCCTAGATTTGGTTGAGTTTAGATATTAGTTTTTTGAAGTTCACTCTTAAATGCAAATTTTATTTCTTTATTTATCAAAGCAAAAAAATCTCTTTTTATGTTCAATCGTAATATAATTTATTTAGATTACTAATTAATTCTATTTTTGTTTAGGTTAACATTACTTTAGTACTCGCCTCCCTTGGGTACAATTCTCGGAGTACGATCCTACTTCGTTGTAACTGTAACGACCCGAAAATTTATGGTTATTGGAAAATGTATTTTTGGGTGTTCATTTTCATAAAATGAATTCGTAAATATTTATTAAAAATATTTACAAAGTTAATTGTGTGGTTATTTAGGTTTTGGTTAGGTGAATTTGTCTAAATTAAGAGTAATTAAGTATAAGGACTAAATTGCAAATAGGACAAAAGTTGAATTATAGAATAGAGAAAAGTGAAGGGACTAAATTAGTAATTAAACCATAACAAGTGTATGGTAATAAATGAATATATGTATACTAATAATATACACATGTAATAAAAAATAATAAATAAGTATTACTTAGTATTTAAATATAAATATAAATATATTATATTATATTATATTATATTATATTATATTATATTATATTATATTATATTATAATAGTTTAATAATAAAATAAACAAAAAAGAATTAAAAAGAAACAAAATTGAAAACGAAATAGAGAATGAGAAAGGAGAAAGAAAAGAAAAAGGAAAAATTAGGGTTTTAAGGTTTGAAGTTTAATTGGTAAGTTAATTTAGCCCCTTTTCTTGTAATTTTGATGTTTTTAAAATCCTAGAACAAAATACTACTTGATTTATGTTGAAATTTTAAAAGTTAGTGAATTTTTAGATGTTGTTCATGTTGAATAAATTGAAGTATTAGGGTTAAATTGATAGAATTTCAAGTTAGAAGTGGAAAAGGGATTTAATTGTAAAATAAATCATAAGTTTTAAGTAATAGGGACTAAATTGAGAGAATTTTGAAATTAGGGTTTGTGATGAAATTTGAAAGTTGAAATTAGTTTAAAGAGGGATTTGAATGAAAATATGAAATTAATTTTAAATAAAATAAAGTTAGTTTTGGTTAGGGACTAAACTGTAGATGTGAGTAAAGATTGAGTATAAATTGAATTATTCAATATGAAATTGCAGTGTATTGATAAATTTTAATTGTTTCGAATTTCGTAGCTAACATTGAGCTGGAGACCTCGGCTAGAAAAGGAAAAGACAAAGTCGATAAGGAATAGCTCGGAAATTACGGTTTGTATTTCTATAATCTGAAGCTAACTTTTAATTGTTGTATTTATTATATATATGGTAAGTGGAATTGAGGTGAGTATCGGTATTGAATTGAATTAAATTATGAGTATATGTGTGATTATTTGAAATGTGTATTGATTGGAAATTCAAAAGTGATTTGAAAACCCTATTAACTGTATCAAGCTGAGTCGGATATAGTTGACATGCCATAGGATTGGAAATGTTCAGGGATACATCGACTTCGAGTTGATGAGACACTGGGTGTCAAACTATTTCTTTGGATAAATTCGATGAGGTACTGGGTACCAATTTACTTCGTCATGGCCGATGAAACACTAGGTGTCAATCTATTACTTTGAATTATCCAATGGGGCACTAGGTGCCATACTGGCGTGTTTCGGTTGGATCCGTGTATCCGCCAAAGTCCGAGTCCTGTTAATAAGGGTAAATAAATAAATTGGCAATATGAATGTATTGGATTATTTTGTACATGAATTGGATTGGGATATTGAATTGAGTTATGAAATTGAAATGTATGAACCAATGGGTTCATGAAATGGTTATTGATATGGTGAAATGATATGTGTATCCTATTGAGAAAAGTTATTTGAATATCAATTATGAGATTGAAATAGTAGGAGATGAGAATTGAAAGTGTTATGAATGATGTGTTATAAAATTGATTATTTGTTGAATGATTTTTGTTATGTGTGTTTAGATATATAAATATTGAGAATTCTTGTTTAATAAGTATTCGAATTATAGAAATACCACTGAGTTTATACTTAGTGTACGGTTTGTTTCTGTGCCCAGGTTAGGTCAAAGTCAGATCGTTGAATCAGCATCCAAAGCTGATCTCGAACTCAAAGTGGTGAAGTATGTTTCTTTTTGGTAATGACCTATACCTAGGAATGCCTAAGTTGTCATTTAAAAAAAATGAATGTAAAATATGTTAGTAGATGTTATTGGTTACTTATATATAAGTTTGTGTTATGTTAAGGTTATAAATTAGTATATTTTGGTATGAAATTTGATTTGGCTTAAATGAAGTAAGTTGAATTGGTTTGGATAATATATGTGAAATACTTATGAAAATACATTAGATAGGTCAATAGATTGATAGTTTTTATATGTTTTAGGTGTATTTGAATATATTTTGGATTGGTTGAAAGATTAGTTTTTGAATTGCTTGGTGTTCAAGTTTTGCAGGGTTGGTATACGTAATGTGTAAGGCTCATTTTGAGTCCACACGGCCTGGCAAGGGCGTGCGACCAGACTGTGTGAGACACATGGCTTACACATGGGCATGAGGATAGGTTGTGTGTCCATTACATCTTAAAATTTTATAACAATGCCCAGGAAATTGCACACGGGCAGAGACACAGACTTGTGTCTCAGCCATGTGAGGCACACGGCCTATCACACAGGTGTGTGGCTGGCCGTGTGGCCTAAGTTAGAGAGTTATATGGGGTCGAACACGGCTTGAAGCACGGGCGTGTTTAAGGTCACATGGGCGTGTCCTTGAGCCATATGGGCGTGTGAACCCTGTAATTAGGAAAATTTTTGAAATTTCACGAAAAATTTTCTAATCTTCTGATTAAGTCCCGATTTGTTTCTAACACGTGATTTGGGCATCGAGGGCTCAATAAAGGGACATTATGATTAAATTATGATGTGTATATTATATTATTATATAATTGTTCATATTTGTTCTAAAATGTCTGGTAATACTCCGTAACCCTGTTCCGATAACAGATAAGGGTTAAAGGGTATTACAGTAACTATATTACAACTTAACTCATATACTTGCAGACACCACCTCCTCAATTCCATTTATTTAGTTGTAGTATTCACACTCTGGACGTTAGTACGTCCAAAGCCAGTCAAGTTGTTGGCGTTATTGCTGGGCAGGCAATGTTACTATATTGATTTTAATTTTTATGTTTAAATAAAATAATTAGAAATTTTTTGAATTATAAATATGATCTTTAATTTCTTATATTTCTTTATTTATTTCATTTTAGTAACACATTTATTCTCTTCAAAAGATCCCAGCACATACCCTTGAAAAGAGGAAAAACTCCTACAAAATTAGCCACTAAGACCCGTTCAGCAGTATCATGGACAACATTGCTTACATGTGAACCGTTGATGAATTAAATTACAATGATGCAATTTATAAAGAAAGGGTCTATGAGGAATGGGAAATTTAGGAGAATCAGAAATTGTTAATGTTAGAACTGATTCAGCTAAGAGGTGAAGTCCTGACAAATTTGTAGAATAACAACCGAAATACAAGTATAGACATATTTTACCACGAGTATGATCAAACTTAAGGTGAAAGAAGGGTAAAGAAAAGAACCCGACAGCTTTATTATTCTAAGAAGGTGAAATCTTGAGTAGCTAGGCACTCCTCAGTTGGAAAATCCATTAATAGGAATCAAACGAACCCAAAGAGGAAACAATGTTGCAAATGGATATTCAAGTCCAGAAAGTGGCCATAGAAGAGCTAACAGTTGAATATAATAACAAGTCAAATACTGAAGCTACTCTCTTGACAACACCGGTTCATCACTATCAAAGGATAAACAACATCAATTATTCTATGAGATGTTAAATTTTACGAAATTGATAGAAAAATTGTCAAAACCTTCAAATTAGGTTAGGAAAAAGCTTGAAAAGTACAAAAAGGAGGACCCATTCAACATGGATACATCTTGCAAAATAATAATACTTTATCATACTCCTCAAAAATTCAAAAGCCCAGGGAATTTCACAATATTAATCGAGTTAGGGGCGATACATGTTGATAGAGCTCCCAATGATTTAAAAATAGTTCCTACTCAAATAGCCCTACCAATTGACAAGAGACTAGAGTTTGGGAAACTAGAAAGTACCCACTTTTTATATGAACAATATGACAAAGGTATCGATCAACTATAAGAGATGTTAGAAGAAGGATTAATTGAACGATGCAAGTATAAGATGTGGGATGAATATGCGACTCTAGATTTCAAGGTAAAATTTGAAAAAACCCTGTCTCTGAAAGATTTCTTTACAGATCCTAGCAGAAGTATTAATAATTTTGAGAAAAGTAAAATCAAGGGTGAAAGTGAAGCATATCACAAGAATACTCCACCAAATAGGGATTATAAAAAGTATTTAGGGCCACTAGATTATAAAATATTTGTGAATGTGACTAATCACTTTAATTTGTGAAAGGTGTTCTCGGTGATAAATGTAGGATGAAAGAATAGGTTCAATGAGCGGAATAAACAAAGACATGCGGAGTGGCACGACGGATGCTGGATACGGATAGAAATAGAACTGGAAAAGCATCCACATGTATCCTAATAGAGCTGGCGAATGAATCCGACGACAAAACCTAACAATTTTAGAACTGAATTAACCTTTATGTATATTATGTATTATCATGAGTAGTGTAGAATATAATTTCATTTAAACTAACTAAGTATTAAACTGAACACATTGAAATTTGAGAATAGGGGCCGAAACAGAGTCAGTGTTTCAACACAAAACCTCTATGTCGCGACACCGCCCATAACTTCAGAAAATCGAGAAATTCATCTCAATGTCGTGACACAGTAGTCAATATACCCCAGATACAAAACTTTTAAAGTGTGTCACAACATTGAACCCCGATGTCACAACATCAGTATCTTTCCAGAGGTGTTGCGATATCGCTGCAATTTTCTACAAGGTCGAACTGACCCATCATGCAACCAGACTAATTAATTCTTATTTTAACCCGATAAACAACCTTAAAAACACCTAATTTTTAACCCTAAAAGTATAGTTAACAACGCTCTAAACCCCTTCTAAACTTATTTCTCTTTCAAACCCTAAAACCCTATTTTACTTAAATCCCTACTTTTGCAATTCCCTTCTCTTCTCTTGGTGTTTCACTTGGTACAGGAATTCCGACAACACTTTGATGGAGCAACTTTGATACGATTCTACGAGGAATCCAACACAAACAAATCGAGGTTAAGGGTTCTTAACTCGTCTTTACTATTCCGTTGAAAATTGCTTAATTTTTATTAGTTATTTTAGCTTTAAATATTGAATATGCTTCCTAGGAAAAGTAGAAAAACTAATTCACAAGAAACCTCAATGGTTTTAGATCCTTGGAAATTTTAAAATCCAAATACCAAGAAGTATTTTCTCAAGTTGTAAGGAAAAACATTTATCCAAAACAAGGATTTGAGTCATCAATGGTTTCTTGTAAAAAGATTTGGACATTAGTTCAGTATCATCAATAAGAATGATTTTGTGCCACTTCTAAAGAAAACGTTGTTATCTTGATAGTTCAAGAATTTTATACCTCTTTTAGGGATTAAGAAACGAGGAGACCATCCAGTGCAATATGAGAAATCATAACGGTAGGAGGTAATGAGGTACGGGTTACTCCTCGAGAAATATGCAAATTTTAGAACATCCCATACTATGAAATGGATTTCCTTGATAATAATGACTTAGAAAATTTCAAGGACATAGAAATGGATGACATTGTAAGATATTTTACTCAAAGGAGGAGCATATGGAACCATTGACCGAATACCGAACTACTTACAAATTTCAATCAGGCAATTATGTTTCCAATTGCAAAACTGCGGATGCAATTCTTATGCACTTGAATTCACCTACTTTAAATGTGTCTATTAATACTTTTTGAGCTATTATGTTGTACAGTATCTTGCAGAAAAAAAATACATGTCGAAATATGGATACATCGAATCATAAAGTGATGCATTAGTGGCCAAAAGGTTGGGATTTTCTTTCCTCACATTGTGACTGCTATATGCAAAAAGGCTAGAGTTCCAATGGAAGAGAATGAGAAATTCATGAAGCTGAAAAAAGTTTTAATTGGAGATTCCATACACACCTAATATGTCGAGCTTCATAGAAAGTAAATAATAGATTGGAACCAAAGAAGAAAACATAAGATGGATGTCTTCGCATCACTAAAAAAAGAAATCGACAATAAATACTCGGAAAGAAATGAAGAATGAAACCTCGTAATGGATGCAAGAGTCAAGACCAGTCATCCAAGAGTTTGCGCAACAAAACAACACTAAAGAACCAAACTATCCACCAAACTTGGATACATCCAGATTATTAAACATTAGATTTGAGGAGTAAGAAGTGAAGAGAAAGAAGAAGAAGAGGACGCGGCTACTGAGCAAGAGTTCAAAGGGGGGATGGTTAGTATGAGGCTACATTTCAACCATAGTATTCCACGCAAAAAGGGCCCATCATCCATAGTCCAACCCGACATGCACATTTGTCGAGTGGTAGCTCTTCTCAAGGATACGTCTCTGGGAAAGGAAAGGCACCTATGGGAAGGGGAACTTGCCCTATCTTGATGAATCTGATGATGATTAGATTGAACTTTTTATTTAAGGATTGCAACTAATTTGAAATAATTTTTTTAATTTATCATTTTAGGAGTAGGATTAACAGTAAATCTTTATATATTTGTTTTGTTTTCTATTGCAAGTTTTATGTCTAAGAACCTCACATATAAAGAGCACGACATTTACGATCTTTCATCGAAAAAGGAAGGATACACCCACCATTATATCATTGCAATGTCACGATCAATCAGGTAATTTTTTCATTTATTTATTCAAGGCTGCACATTAGGGACAATGTGCTATCTAAAGTATGGGAGGTAACATAGGAAATTTTTTTTTTATGTTTTTCTTTCAATTTTTATTGTCAATTGTGTGCTTGAGTTTGTAGAAATACAAGTGATTCGTTAAGAGCATGTATATAGGTTGATTGTGTTTACTATAAATTTGACATGATAGTGAATGATTTTAAAATTTTGATTATTAGACTACTACGTTCTATATATTACACTATAAATAGACATTGAGTAATTGAATATACTAAATGATATAGAAAAACAAGAAAATGAGCATGCTACTATGTATGATAAATAGTTGAAATTGTGATTGCTAGATAAATTAAATTTGTGAATATTGAGACACCTAGAGATAACCTAAGACATTGTTTGGTATAAACCTAAAGCCAAAAAGATAACTCTATTTATCAATCCTTACTACCTATTTTTGAGATAGAAAACACTTCTTAATGAACCTTCATGCAAAACCCGAACCAAAAATATTAATTTATACTTACCTTTTCTCTTTGGTCCTAAATTGCACAAATATTGACTTCTGGCCATACGTGTGAGGGTTAAGTAGATACATCATGGCAAATTTTGTAAAATCAGAGCGAAATAGGAAAAGGCAATGTGATATAGTGATTATAGGTTAGCCAATATGTTTGAAACAAAAGAAAATTTTAGAAAAAGTCAAAGCGAATAGAAAAAGTACATGAAAAACAAAAGCATTGTAAGTGAGATGTATTCAAAAAGATAAAAGGTGAAAAAGTCACAAAAGTAGAAAAAAATCAGTTAGTAATGCACAAAAACTCAGGAGCTAACCGTAGTTGATTTATTATGTAGTAACTTCCTAAGTGGAGAAATAAGGAAGGTGAGAGAAGGAGAAATAAGGTGGTGAGTGGGTAAGGGTTATTAAGGGGAAAAATAGGGAATAATTCGATGTGGCAAATTACTTTCATGCTTGAAACTATTTTGATGCTTCCTATTTTTTATCTTTATACCTGTCCCAAGCTTCAGAACATTACAAGCCGAAAAGCCCAATGTGATCTAGGTATATCTACTCATGAATTGACATTTTATTAAGTAATTATAATTATGATTGTTTGTATTCTACTAGGATAATCAAATTACCTTTATGATTTATTGATAGATTCATATATTTGAGAACCTTCATATCTGTATACTTTGTAATATGCTGAACTAAGGTGTGTGATATTGAAAGTGGTTAAGTAATTTATATATCATGCCCGAAATATGTGTAGATATAAATGTGCCTAATTATATGTTCCAAAACCAATCTTTGTATCATACTTGCTCGAGAGTTGTCTATTTTTTCATTTTGGTTTTTCCATACTTGAGGACAAGCAATTACTTAAGTGTGGGGACTTTGACATGTCGTAATTCGGTGTAGAAGATTAAACTAGTTTTCATACTTAAGGAGCTCGAATACAAGCAATTTCATTATGTTTCAATTAGTTTCCTTATTTTAGTTTGCATTAAATAAAAAGTGTAAAATAAGTCCTTTTATGAACTTAGGGTGTAACAGCCCGATTTAGGGCCAAAATGGAATAGCAATTTTGAAACCACGAATCTGAGGTTAAAAAAATAAAAAATAAAAAATTATTTTGATTAAGTTTTAGTGTTTATATTATGATTTCATAATTGTGTGAAAATTTCGTTGCGAAATTTTATCAATTAGGTGTTTAATTTGACGTTTAGGACTAAATTGAAATAAGCGAAAAATGTGTGTGTTCTAGTTCATAAGTACTTGATTGAAATGGGGGTTTTAAGTAGAGGTCCTTAAATGTAAATTAGACCATTATACTTTATATGGACAAAAATTTGGACATGGATGGAATTTTTAGAAAGTTTAGTAGTAAGGGCATTTTGGTCATTTGTGTATTAAATGAAATAAAATGGGAAAAATAGCACAAAAATGTGTTCATCTTCATTAAGCTTGGCCAAAACTTGCATGTTCTCCATAGCTAGGGTTTTTCCCAAGCTTTCAAGCTCAATAGTAAGTGCATTCAAGCCCCGTTTTTAATGTTCTTTACATTTTTGAAATCCTCGTAGCTCGGTCTACCTATTTCTACCATTATTTCGAGTTAGGGTTTATGTTTAAAAATTTACCCATGAATGATATGCATGTATTTTGATGTTTTATAGTAGAATATGAATGTTTGAAGTTAGGAGAACGATCTTTTCTAAGCGATTTTTAGCGAAAACGAGCAAAACGGCATAATCGGTAAAAATACCTATTGTTCATAACTATGTGTTAGAGTGAGAATTTGATGTTTCCATAGAAGAGAAAAATGATCAGCATGTCATAAAACATAAGAATAAGGGCTGAAATTCAATTTCCGAGCCTAGGGGTAGAATCGTGATTTTGTAAAAGTTAAGGGACAAAAATGTAATTTTTCCATAATGTGATTTTTGGATTGAAATAAATAGTATGAGTGTTAAATGAGCTAAATGTGTTGTTATAGATCAAGAAAGGCATGGAATCGACCTCGAACGGGGGAAGGAAAAGATTTTGGACTAAATTGCAAAATTTCCATATTTTGCACCGAGGTAAGTTTGTATGTAAATAATACATTAACTTCATTTACATTCTTATATTTCAGCCTATTATATATATATTAGCTGATTTTGGAGCATAAATTGACTATTGGAAGAATGAAAATAAGTAATAGAGAGAAATCTCGGTTGAACATTCGGAAAGATTTAATAATATAGATGGAACGTAGCTAGGTCACATGTATGGTGCTGAGTGCACATCATGTGTACAAGAGAGCTACGAGATACTATGTAGTAGCTAGGTCACATGTGTGATACGAGATGTATCCCATGTAGACAAGAGAGCTACGGGAGAGATAAATGTAGCTAGGTTGCATGTGTGATTCCAAGTGAAGGACACCATGTAGACAAGAGAGCTATGAGATAAATTGGCTAGGTCACATGGGTGGTACTAAGTGTTCACCATGTGTACAAGAGAGCCGAATTATATGAATTATGATGGGTGGAGTTGTGTGCTGAAACCACCAAGTATCGAGAATTGATCCGAAGTGTTCAACGGGATGATTTTATAGTGACATTTTAATCGTGGACCTATACTTGTGATGTATGAAATGTGGTGAAAATGAATTGTGACATGTACGTTAAAATGAGGTTAATACAAAGAAATTGTAAAAGAGTGAATTTGCAATAATACTGTTTTTGGACAGTCACAGTGTCGTGAATTTGAAAAATCACCAAAAATAGTAGGAATTTAATTAGAAGCTGAATGAGATATTAAATTAAAGCTTAGTGAGTCTATTCTCATGTAAGAGAAACAGAGAAAGTAAAGGAACTCTATATTTTGAGATATTTATATTTTTGTGTGACTTGTTCAGAATGACTATGTGATCCCCTTTTCTGACTTTGAAAAATCATTAAAAATTGTACAAAAATAATTAAGAAATATAATTTACATGAATAGATTACTTGTTGAGTCTAGTTGTAAATGAAACAAATTTCGTGGTTATTTGACTTTTGTACTAGGAGAAAATAAATTCGTAGTGAACAGAAGTCAGATCAGTTGAGCTGTATAATAGGGGAAATTTTAACTAATAAACTGTACTAATTGGATGGACCAAAAATTCCAAAAAACAATTAGTAAGAAGTAATATGAGTCTAGTTTCAGGAAAAATTTACGGATTTGAATTTCGAGTTTTGTAACTTGAGTTATGATTTATTTAGTGAACGTGACACAGGAGAGACAGCTTAATCAAAGTGGAGTGAATAGAAAAATTAAAGTAGATATACTTGAGTTATTGTGTATATATATATTAGATTCTTTAATTATTATTTATATACTTACTTACTAAGCTATAATTCTTTTCTCTCTTTTTTCTTATAGTGTCATCCAGCTTGCTCAGGAGTTAAGGATCGTGAAGATCTGCCCGCACTATCAATACTTTAGGGTATTTGAACTAAACATTTTGAATTATGGCATGTATAATAGGCTTAGTTATTTTTTTACGTGTCATAATTGCCTAGGTTTAAAATATTGGTTACAGTATTTGACCAATCATTTTGTACAAAGCCATTGAAGTTGGCTAATATTGTTCAAGACATATGTTATAACGATGCATTATCTAATTGGATGACATATTTCTATCTCGGTTTTGTTTAATGGTATGTGTTATGTTCTGGTAATACCTCGTACCCTGTTTCGGAGTGGTATCAGAGCTATGGTTTAGTCAGTTCTCGGACTAATATAGTGTGTGTAAAAGTCTAGCTATACATGCCATAAATATACTGTGATAATGTGGTGACTCCTGATTACTCTAAACTGTGTTTTGTTTTAATATAGTAATGGATCCTGATAGAACTGCGGCTGATGATGCTGCTAGTAATGTGTCGGCTCCCGCGCAAGGGACCGCGCCTGTAGAAAGTAGACCTGAGACATCGAGACAAGGAGATGAGGCTTGGGATGCCTTTCTCCAAATGATGAACAATTGGTACACTGAGTTTATTCAAGCAAATCCAAATGCTCAACCTCCTCCACCCCCTCCCATACCTCAGACGGTTCCTATAGCTGCTCAAGGCATAGATTTGGTAAGAATGAACAAGCCTCTAGTCGACAAGATTCGAAAACAAGGGGCCGAAGAGTTTAGAGCAAAGATGGACGATGATCCCGAGAAAGCGAAGTTCTGGCTTGAAAATTCTACCCGTGTATTTGATGAGCTCTCATGTACACCCGAGGAGTGCTTAAAGTGTGCCGTATCACTTTTGAGAGATTCGGCTTACCATTGGTGGAAGACTTTGGTAGCAGTGGTGCCAAAAGAAAGGGTTACTTGGAATTTCTTCCAGGAAGAATTCAGAAAGAAATACATAAGTCAGCGATTTATTGATCAAAAACAGAAGGAGTTCCTTGAATTGAAGTAGGGCAAGATGTCTGTGGCAGAGTATGAACGCGAATTTGTAAGACTGAGTAAGTATGCGCAGGAATGTGTGTCCACCGAGGCTATTATGTGTAAAAGGTTTGAGGATGGACTTAATGAGGACATTAAAGTGCTTGTGGGAATTTTAGAGCTGAAAGAATTTGTAGTATTGGTTGATCGAGCTCTTAAAGCTGAAGAATTAAACAAAGAAAGAAGAAAAGCTGTCATTGAGGCCCGAGATGCCAGAAAGAGGCCGATAAGCAAGTCATTTCAATCTCAATCAAAGAGGTCCAAAGAGACAAACCCTCGAATGACAGTTTCAGCTGGGGATTCACACAGAGATCGTGGTAGGGCATATTCGAGGTCTAAAGCTCAAGCTACTTCAGTGGCAAGTATGGGTAATGTACGGTCTAGAAAGCCCGAATGTCAGCAATGTGGCAGGCAACATTTTGGTGAGTGTTGGGGAAATGAGCGAGCTTGTTTCAGGTGTGGTTCTAGCGAGCATTTTATCAGAGACTGTCCGGAGAAAGTTAAAGAAGAAAAATTTCAGATGCTAGACAAAGTACTACTGCTAACAGAGGTAGACCATCGAGAAATACTAGAAGTAGAGCTAGCAGTAAACCTGTAATGAAAGATTCAGCGGCGAGATCAGAAGTTAGAGCCCCTGCTAGAGCTTATGCCATACGTGCCCGAAAGGATGCATCATCTCCCAATGTGATTACTGGTACATTTTCTATCTATGATACTATTGTTATTGCATTGATTGATCTCGGGTCTACACATTCCTATATTTGTATGAATTTAGTATCTAATAAGAAGTTGCCTGTTGAGTTTACTGAGTTTACGATTAAAGTGTCGAACCCCTTAGGCCAATATGTGCTAGTTGATAAGGTTTACAAGAATTGCCCATTAATGATTCAAGGTCACTGTTTTTCGGCTAATCTAATGCTGTTACCGTTTGATGAGTTTGACGTTATTTTAGGAATGGACTGGTTGACATTGTATGATGCCAAAGTAGATTGTAAACAGAAAACACTAGAGTTGACATGTGAAAATGGTGAAATTCTGTGGGTTGAAACAGATGAATCAAATAAATTGCCTATGGCGATTTCGCACATGTCCGCTGCAGACATACATGAGGCAAGGGTGTGAAGCTTATCCGCCTATGTAATGAATCTCGAAATGTTCGAATTGAAGCTTGAATCGCATCGATAGTCTGCGTGAATTTTCGATGTATTTCTAGAGGAATTGCTGGATTGCCTCCGAACAGAGAGATAGAGTTTGCCATTGATTTGTTGCCGGGGATCGCACCGATCTCGATTGCTCCATATAGAATGGCTCATTGAATTAAAAGAATTGAAGGCTCGATTGCAAGAGTTATGGACAAGGGATTTGTGAGACCGAGTTTCTCTCCCTGGGGTGCTCATGTATTGTTCGTAAAGAAGAAGGATGGCTCAATGAGGCTTTGCATTGATTACCGTCAGCTCAATAAGGTGACTATAAAAAACAAGTACCCGTTACCGAGGATTGATGATTTATTCGATCAGTTAAAGGGGGCAACAGTGTTTTCAAAGATTGATTTGAGGTCCGGTTACTACCAGTTGAGAGTTAAGGAGTCAGATGTGCCGAAAACCGCCTTTCGGACAAGGTATGGACATTATGAGTTCCTTGTGATGCCTTTTGGCTTAACAAATGCTCCGGCTATATTTATGGACTTGATGAACCGAATCTTTCAACCATATTTAGATAAGTTTGTAGTGGTGTTCATAGATGACATTTTAATTTATTCTCAGGATGAGTCTGAGCACGCCAAACACTTGAGAACCATATTGCAGATCTTGAGAGAAAAGAGATTGTTTGCTAAGTTTAGTAAAAGTGAGCTCTGGCTTCATGAAGTCGGATTTTTGGGACATATAGTCTCAGGTGATGGTATTCGGGTGGATCCGAGCAAGATTTTGCGATCGTTGATTGGAAACCGCCAAAGAATGTATCAGAGGTTAGAAGCTTTTTAGGCTTGGCCAGGTATTATAGACGTTTTGTCGAGGGATTTTCGATGATTGCCTCTCCTATGACTAAGTTGCTGCAAAAGAATGTTAAGTTTGAATGGGTGATAAATGTCGTGGAGTTTTGAAAAGTGAAAGCACGATTGATCAAGCACTAATTTTAGTACAAGCCAGAGAGCAGGGGAAGGAGTTCGTAATTTATAGTGATGCATCATTGACAGGCCTTGGATGTGTGCTAATGCAAGAGGGTAAAGTGGTGGCTTATGCCTCGAGACAGTTAAAACCACATGAGAAGAACTATCCTACACATGATTTGGAATTGGCCGCTATTGTCTTTGCCTTGAAGATTTGGCGATATTATTTGTGTGGTGAAAAATGCCGAATTTTTACTGATTACAAAAGTCTGAAGTATTTAATGAATCAAAAGGATTTGAATCTACGACAGGGAAGATGGTTTGAATTATTGAAGGATTATGAGCTAGTGATTGATTATCATCCGGGAAAAGCAAATGTAGTTGTTGACGCCTTGAGCAGGAAATCTCTTTTTATTTTGAGAGCCATGAATATGAGGTTAGTATTGTCTGATGATGGGTCAATCTTGGCAGAGATGAGGGTTAAACCGTTATTTCTCCAGCTAATTTGTGATGCTTAAAAGAACGATAGTGAGTTGCGAACCAAGAGAACTCAGTGCGAATCGAGTTACGACTCAGATTTTCGAGTTGGACCAGATGACTGTTTGATGTTTCGAGATAGGATTTGTGTACCGAAAAATGATGAATTGATTCAGAAAATATTACATGAGGCACACAGTGGCTGTTTGTCAGTTCACCTTGGTAGCACAAAAATGTATAATGATTTAAAGAAGTTGTATTGGTGGCCAGGTATGAAAAGGGACATTTCTGAATTTGTAACCAAGTGTTTGATCTGTCAACAAGTAAAAGCTGAGCATCAAGTGCCTTCAGGATTACTCCAACTAGTAATGGTACCTGAGTGGAAATGGGATAGGATTACCATGGATTTTGTAACCGGTTTGCCTTTGACTCCTAAAAAGAAGGATGCTGTCTGGGAAATGGTTGATAGGTTAACAAAGTCGGCTCACTTTATACCGGTACGTACCGATTACTCACTTGATAAATTAGCTGAATTATATATTACTGAAATTGTGAGGTTGCACGGGGTACCTATGTCTATAATATCAGATAGAGATCCGAGGTTTACCTCGAGATTCTGAAAAAAGTTACAAGAAGCTTTGGGTACAAAATTGAATTTTAGTACCGCATTTCATCCACAAACAGATGGTCAGTCAGAAAGAGTAATCCAGATACTCGAAGATATGCTTAGATGTTGTGTTTTAGAATTTGAAGGCAGTTGGGAGAAATATCTATCTTTGGTTGAATTTGCCTACAATAATAATAGTTTTTGATCAAGTATCTGAGATGGCACCGCATCTGAAGCCTTGTATGGTCGCAAGTGTCGGACTCCTTTATATTGGACTGAACTTAGTGAGAAACAGATTCACAGAGTTGATTTAATTAAAGAAACCGAAGAGAAAGTAAAAATAATTCGTGATTACTTGAAAGATGCTTCAGATCGACAAAAGTCATATGCAGATTTAAAAAGAAAAGAGATTGAATTTCAGGTGGGTGATAAAGTGTTCTTGAAGGTGTCACCATGGAAGAAGATTCTGAGATTTAGCCAAAAAGGTAAGTTGAGTCCGTGTTTTATTAGGCCATACGAGATTATTGAGAGGATTGGACTAGTGGCATATCGATTGGCCTTACCGGCAAAGTTAGAAAGAATTCATAACGTGTTTCATGTATCAATGTTGCGACGTTATCGTTTTGATCCTTCACATGTGATTTCTCCAAAAAAAATTAAGATTTGATCATACTTGACCTATGATGAGGAACCGATTAAGATTTTGGCTCGAGAAGTAAAACAGTTGAGAAAGAAAAGTATAGCTTTAGTGAAAGTGTTATGGCAAAGACATGGAGTAGAAGAAGCTACGTGGGAACCGGAGGAAGCCATGAGAAAATAGTACCCAAATCTCTTTACCTATAAGATTTTCAGGGACGAAAATCCCTAAATGGGGGGAGAGTTGTAATAGCCCGATTTAGGGCCAAAATGGAATAGTGGTTTCAAAACCACGAATTCGAGGTTAAAAAAATAAAATAAAAAATTATTTTGATTAAGTTTTAGTGTTTATATTATGATTTCATAATTGTGTGAATCATTGCGAAATTTTATCGATTGGGTGTTTAATTTGACGTTTAGGACTAAATTGAAATAGGTGAAAAATGTGTGTGTTCTAGTTCATAAGTACTTGATTGAAATGGGGGTTTTAAGTAGAGGTCCTTAAATGGCAAGTAGATCATTATACTTTATATGGAAAAAAATTTGGACATGGATGGAATTTTTAGAAAGTTTAGTAGTGAGGGCATTTTGGTCATTTGTGTATTAAATGAAATAAAATGGGAAAAATAACACAGAAATGTGTTCATCTTCATTAAGCTTGGCCGAAACTTGCATATTCTCCATAGCTAGGGTTTTTTCCAAGCTTTCAAGCTCAATAGTAAGTGCATTCAAGCCCCGTTTTTAATGTTCTTTACATTTTTGAAATCCTCGTAGCTCGGTCTACCTATTTCTACCATTATTTCAAGTTAGGGTTTATGTTTAAAAATTTACCAATGAATGATATGCATGTATTTTGATGTTTTATGGTAGAATATGAATGTTTGAAGTTAGGAGAACGATCTTTTCTAAGCGATTTTTAGCGAAAACGAGCAAAACGGCATAATCGGTAAAAATACCTATTGTTCATAACTATGTGTTAGAGTGAGAATTTGATGTTGCCATAGAAGGGAAAAATGATCAGCATGTCACAAAACATAAGAATAAGGGATGAAATTAAATTTCTAAGCATAGGGGCAAAATCATAATTTTGTAAAAGTTAGGGGGCAAAAATGTAATTTTTCCATAATGTGATTTTTGGATTGAAATAAATAGTATGAGTGTTAAATGAGCTAAATGTGTTGTTATAGATCAAGAAAGGCGTGGAATCAACCTCGAACGGGGGAAGGAAAAGATTTTGGACTAAATTGCAAAATTTCCATATTTCGCACCGAGGTAAGTTTGTATGTAAATAATACATTAACTTCATTTACATTCTTATATTTCAGCCTATTATATATATATATATATATATATATATATATATATTAGCTGATTTTGAAGCATAAATCGACTATTGGAAGAATGGAAATAAGTAATAGAGAGAAATCCCTGTTGAACATTCGGAAAGATTTAATAATATAGATGGAACATAGCTAGGTCACATGTATGGTGCTGAGTGCACATTATGTGTACAAGAGAGCTACGAGATACTATGTAGTAGCTAGGTCACATGTGTGATACGGGATGTATCTCATGTAGACAAGAGAGCTACGGGAGAGATAAATGTAGATAGGTCGCATATGTGATTCCAAGTGAAGGACACCATGTAGACAAGAGAGCTACGAGATAAATTGGCTAGGTCACATGGGTGGTACTAAGTGTTCACCATGTGTACAAGAGAGCCGAATTATATGAATTATGATGGGTGGAGCTGTGTGTTGAAACCACCAAGTATCGAGAATTGATCCGAAGTGTTCAATGGGATGATTTTATAGTGACATTTTAATCATGGACCTATACTTGTGATGTATGAAATATGGTGAAAATGAATTGTGACATGTACGTTAAAATGAGGTTAATACAAAGAAAGTGTAAAAGAGTGAATTTGTAATAATACTGTTTTTGGACAGTTGCAGTGTCATGAATTTGAAAAATCACCAAAAATAGTATGAATTTAATTAGAATCTGAATGAGATATTAAATTAAAGCTTAGTGAGTCTATTCTCTTGTAAGAGAAACAGAGCAAGTAAAGAAACTCTATATTTTGAGATATTTATATTTGAGCGTGACTTGTTCAGAATGACTATGTGATCCCCTGTTTTGATTTTGAAAAATCATTAAAATTTGTACAAAACTAATTAAGAAATATAATTTACATGCATAGATTCCTTGTTGAGCCTAGTTTTAAATGAAACAAATTTCGTGGTTATTTGACTTTTGTACTGGGAGAAAATCAATTCGTAGTGAATAGAGGACAGATCAGTCAAGCTATATAACAGGGGAAACTTTAACTAATAAACTATACTAATTGGATGGACCAAAAATTCCAGAAAAAAATTAGTAAAAATTAATATGAGTCTAGTTTTAGGAAAAATTTACGAATTTGAATTTTGAGTTTTGTAACTCGAGTTATGATTTATTTAGTGAATGTGACGCAGGAGAGACAGCTTAATCAAAGTGGAGTGAATAGAAAAATTAAAGTAGATATAATTGAGTTATTGTGTATATATATTAGATTCTTTAATTATTATTTATATACTTACTTACTAAGCTATAAGCTTACTTTATTTTCTCTCTTTTGTCTTATAGTGTCGTCCAGCTTGCTCAGGAGTTAAGGATCGTGAAGATCTGCCCGCACTATCAATACTTTAGGGTATTTGAACTAAACATTTTGAATTATGGCATGTATAATAGGCTTAGTTATTTTGTTACGTGTCATAATTGCCTAGGTTTAAAATATTGGTTACAGTATTTGACCGATCATTTTGTACAAAGCCATTGAAGTTGGCTAATATTGTTCAAGACATATGTTATAACGATGCATTATCTAATTGGATGACATATTTCTATCTCGATTTTGTTTAATGGTATGTGTTATGTTCCGGTAATACCTCGTACCTTGTTTTAGTGTTGAACACGGGTAAGGGGCATTACATAGGGGCCGAATCAGGTCTAAAGGTGAGCTAACGTACTTAGTGAGTGTGCAGGACACCATTCAAAGGCATAAGAGATGAAAGCTTGTCGCCGTGTTGCAACACGGGAAATCCAATGTCACAACATAGGGAGAAAAATACAAGAATAGCAATATTGCCTTTGGTGTTGCGACACACCGCTGAAGCCAAACCTGAATTAGAGTATACTGACTTCAATGTTGCGACACAAGCACTGGGTGTCACAACACTGGCCTTGTACGAGGGGAATTACGAGCGAGGGGTGTTTTGGTCCGTACATTGAAAATTAACACAAAAATGTCAACAAACCTAGGAATAAAGACGACGACCAACCTTAACTCTAAAAATAGGTTCATTTAACACTTGTTGGGGGACAGCTTTCATGGTTTAGAATTTTCCTTGTAATTTTAGTTTTAGTTTTTTTTTATTTAGGCTATAGATTTATTTTCAGTTATTTTCATTCGTATTCTTCAGAGAACTTGATTTGTAGATGCAATCAAACTATTATGGATTTTTGTGCTTTCATTAATAAAATACAATCAGGATTCTCTTAAACCTTATTTTTGATTTATTCTTTATGCATATCTTATTTATCAAGTTTATTGTGTTTATGGATTCCATGAGGAAGTAATCCTCTTTTGGGGGGTTAGTGAGTGAAGGTGTGATTACCTAATTGTTATATAGGGTTTTCTAAACGAATCAGCTGTTTGGGAGAGGAAGAACTTAAATCTTAGGCTTGATGACCTTAGGACACCATCAGGTATGGCCTATCCCTGTATACCTTAGCCCCGAACCAGTCTGAATTGTGAGGTTGAGAGATAAGTAGTTCTTGCTGACTCGTTAGTTTAGTGGAAGATCGAGAGATCTTGCTAAGGTAACGACTAGCTGATTATATAGAAAACTGAAATAGGAATTAGTTATGACCACTGAAGCAAGCTAATCACCCATGCCTAGATTTAGTTGAGTTTAGATATTAGTTTTTGGAAGTTCACTCTTTTATGCAGTTTTTATTTCTTTATTTATAAAAAACCTAAAAATCTCTTCTTTATGTTCAATCGTAATATACTTTATTTAGATTACTAATTAATTCTATTTGCATTTAGTTAACATTAATTTAGTACTCACCTCCCGTGAGTACGATCCTACTTTGTTGTAACTATATTACAACTCAACCCGTATACTTGCGAACAGTACCTCAATTCATTTTTTTTAGTTCTAGTATTCACACTCTGGATGTTAGTACATCCGGATGCAGTCAATCAGTCGACGAACCCAAGCTATGAGATGCTACCATAGTTGCCAAAGCAAACCACAAACAAATCATAGCAATCAATTCATTCCATTACTAATTCGTGACAAATTTTCATGCATAATAGGATATACAATCAAAATTGAGCCTCAATCGAGCTTTCAAAATCTCTTAAGTCGACCCGGGATCCAACAAGAATCAAATTGCAAAGATTAAAAATTACAGGGCCAAATTCGTGACGAGACTCTCTCTATGTCGTGACGTCGCCTAACAATATGCCACGTCACGACGTCGGACCACTTGATGTCGGGATGTCACAAACTATTGGCCAACGTTACGATG
Source organism: Gossypium longicalyx (assembly GCA_025698465.1). Classification (NCBI taxonomy): domain Eukaryota; kingdom Viridiplantae; phylum Streptophyta; class Magnoliopsida; order Malvales; family Malvaceae; genus Gossypium; species Gossypium longicalyx. The sequence continues at coordinate 93,751,664 of CM046997.1, forward strand.
AGGGAAGATCAACGTCGGGACGAGGAACCTGCTTTGTGCAAAAATAGGCAATTTAACATCAATTTCACTTAGCTAAGCATACCACAAACCATTTAATGTTCAATGTACCACATAACCTACATAAATTCAAGTCTAAACACTTTCCAAACATAACATTTAAACACATTATCATCCAAATATCTAATATGCCTCAAATGACACCATTTTCACATCAAAACTACCAATACCATTACAAGGTACCAACTATTCATTTCTCGAGTCAAATTTTATTCAAATATACGTCTTCATTTACCATTCACACATAACACTTCATAAACTAAATGCATGTACATATATATCAATTGTCATTTACAACAGAAGTCTATTAACAATTAAGGTTTCAAACCATCTTAACCTTTTTAAGGTAACCTAACAACTCCTAGTAAATGTCAAATTACCTCTACATAGCCTTGCTCAGAGAAGATATCCACTACTAAACTCATGGTGCAAGCAATGATTCAAGGCTAATCAACCTTAACCTTAGATAATTGCGACCTCACCATAATACATTTAGTATCTTATAAAAGACTATTGAGTAATTACTCAAAGATAGTAAACAATAAAAATCCCCCAATAAAAGTTGGAACACATATTTCTCAATACAAAATCTTTATCTTATTTATCAAGCACTTCTCTTTTATACATTATTTTATGGATCAATAGAATTACCTTTTAAATTCAAATTAGGCGACAGTATCTTTTTTTTAAATCTATGTCCTTATCTTGTTCGATAAGGCTTATTAAGCAACCCATTTATCTTATCTTATAGATAAGTTTTCAAAATTAAAGACTCTTCTTTAAATTTAATATTAGTGCAAACTCCTCCAAGCTATTCTCCAAAATAATATCTTCATATGATCTTATGTTAGAATATATTTTGTTGTGGATTTATAGAAAATAAGAATGTTTACAAACAAAGTCAAAATTTGTCAAATTAATGAATATTTTATGGTTTGAAATATGACCACAATGAATACCACAACTTTCTCCATAACCTAATTTCTAACGTACTTATATATTAAGGGCTTATTTAGTAGTGCTTAAAAAAAGCACTTTTGACTCCAAAATCACTTTTGGAAGAAAAGTTATGTTAAACAAGTTGCTTTTAGCTAAATTTTTTTGCTTTTCAGAAGCACTTTTGAAAAGCACTCTGAAAAGCACTTTTGAAAAAAAATAAGCTAAAAATTTTAGCTTTTCCTCACCCAAAAGCACGTTTGGTACTTAATTACTTTTTCACCCCTCCAATAATATAGTACTTTCCCTTTTTTTTCTTGGTACTTAATTACAAATGTGTTAAAATCATTAATTAAAAGTAAAAAAATATTTTTTAAAATAATACAAATGTGTTAATATCTAATTAAAAATATTTAATGGTTATATTTAAATATTTAAAATATAGTTTATATATTCTAATTAAATTTTACAAATAATTAATATCTATTGCTTAAAAATATTTAAAATTTATATTTCATATATTAAAATATTAACAACAAGTTATAATAATTTTTTTATATTCTTACTAAAATATAATAATATTAACTAATTTGAACATTATTTAAATGCATATTTGTTACTTGATAATAACATGTCTAAAATGGACATTTTATTTCTCAAAAGCACTTTTCGACAATAATGCTAAACACTCAAATCTTAAACCTAACTTTTTAAAAGTACTTCTAAAAAGCATTTTTCCAAAACACTTTTTAAAAGTATTACTAAACTAATCTTAAATAAATTAAATTGACCCTCCCAACTATTTTAAAATTTTGTAGTTACATAAAATTAAAGTATTTTCTCAAAACAAATTTTATATTTTTATCTATAGCATAATTGGTTTGTCATAAGAATAAGCAGCCCAACTTAAACTTATATCTTAAATATTACCATTTCTTACAAGTTCAAACTAAATTAGTTAATTTCTTTTTCTCCTCTTTCAAGATAAGTTGGAAGGTTTTGGTATAATATTCATGTTTCAATTTTGATTCTATTTCCTTGTTATTATTTTTTTCAAGATAATTATTTGATGTTAGATTTTTTATTATAAATTCCTATGAAGGTTTGGTTGCTAGATTAAATGGATTAATTTATTTCTATACTATTAAAAAAATAAAATAAAATTGAATTTCAATAGAATTAATATTTACGATTTAAAAATGTCATTTACTATTCAAAAGAGTTATATTTTGAAAAAAAAATTTATGATTCTACAGATGAAATACTTTGTTTAGAGTTTAACTGTAAATGAAAAAAATGATTTTAAAGTCATTTTTTAAATAGTAAATGTTAATTATATTCTATTTTGACTATATGGTTCTTTTTAACAGTATAGAGATTAAATTAATTCATTTAATAATAAAGGAAACAATTTAATCTTATCTCTAGAAAGACTTTTAAGTACATTCGTCCATAAATAAATTTCAAAATAGGTTAGCTATACTTTTAAAAAAAGATATTTTAATCAAATCTATTGTGACGGTTAAGGGTAAAGTCAGGAATATGTTGTTGAAAAGTTAAAAAAAAAAAAATTAGAAGAGTCCAAACTAACAACTTTATTTTTAAAGATTTAAATTAAATGATTGGTTATCATGAAGGACCAAAACAGATATTATTCCATTTAATCAAGGGCCAAAGCCCTCGCCTCATCAAGATACGCTCTTGGGGTAATTTAGGTGGCATGCAAGGCTGTGTTAAATGAGAATTTTTATTTTTAGCACTTTCAAAATTAAATAATTTAATTTAAGCGTGTTAAACCTTAATTTAAAAAATAAAATATGTGATAAGCCTTATACTCTTTTAAAATTTGGAATTTAGTTTTCATACCTTTTATATTTTAAAATTTAAGTTCAATTATTAACATTATTAAATATTTTTTGTTAAATCTAAATTAATTATATGGCTCGCAAATAAGTATTTTTTTTATTTTAAAATGTCACGCCAACAAATTTAACAAAAAATTTATTAGTATCAACAATTAGACTTGAAATTTAAAATCTAAAATATAAAAACTAAGTTCTTGAAAATAAAAATATATGAACTAAATTTCAAATATTTTAAAAAACATAAAAACTTGTAACATATTTTAACATAAAAATTATACTTTTTTTTGCCCTGAATACAAAATTTCTGGCTTTTATCTTTATTTAGGGTGTAAACTAAGTTTAAAGTCTTGATAGCCAAAGTCTAATGCCAAGATACATTAAATTTTTTAATAAGAGTATATATAGAGAAAGTTAGAAACCAATAATGTGAAACCTATATATTTATTCCAAAACATATGGCGAAGAAGGCACATGCTATAGCATGTGGCTCAGCAGTTATCCTCAAATTCATCTGCATGCAATTTAAAATCGGATAGGAAATTAAATTCAGAGCCGACGGTGTGCATTTAAATATATTTATATAACAAAACTTTATCTTATAAATATTTTGTAGAGTGTTTTTAAATTCTATAAATGAGAGAAGAGTGAGACAAATATTTTATAAAGTAAGTTCTAGGGGATTTTATTTAAATATTACTCCTGCCCAAATAAAATTAGTATATCCTGTCTTATTTTTGTAAAAAAATCAGACGAAACCAAATTAATGGAATAACTGAATCACAGAACAATGGATAAAATTGTATTTGCATAACCATATGTACATACATAGAAAAGTTTTTGGCTGAAGATAAGTTAAATAAATTTAATTATGAGAAATCAAATGAGGTGAATAAAAACTCAAATAATGAGGGAAAATTATGTAATGGAACAAAGGAGAGAAATGTGATGGGAAATGTACGTGTGATGCAGAAAGAAAAGAAGGGGAATTTGTCTTTGATGTTTGAAAACAACAAGATCCACAATTATTGTACATTGAGAGAGTGTCGGTGTATTTATTGACATTAATGAATTTCGTGTAATGCAAATGCTTTAGACCCCAAATTATCTGTAATTTAAAGTTAAACCAACTCCTCTCTTCCCACGAAAACGAACAAGGAAAAGAAACATCCTTAACGGTATGTCATGCCATTTTATTAGTGATTAATGTCCTTGCAATTATCCAACAACAAAAAAGTCCTTACAATTTATCAATCTTCAATGAATTGTACTTCAATATTAATGGAGTATGGCGTCGCCCGGAAAATTAGTTCAATGATTAATTAAGATATGTATTTTATTTGAGTGAAGAGGTTTCAAGTTTTCGATTTTGTATTTCATTTATTATTGGTGTATTATATTTGATATATTATTGGTGTATAAAGTATAAATTTATATAATGTAGTAAACAATGTAATTATGTGCGAGTTTTCCGTTTAGATTTTATTTTGGTTTGAAATCTCCATTATGTGGGTATTGTCCAGATTATTCTTATCTAGTTCCATAAGAAATTTTTCTTTGCACCGTAAGTGGTTGTTAGATCACATGGTCGACACTGCTCACCTTCTCCCCCCCCCCCCTTTTCTTGTCATGTTGTCCTTCCTTTCAATGGTAGTGGCCTTCTTTTTTTTTAGGTCTCTTTTTTCTCTCTTTTCCCTTTTAGGTTACTTATGAGGTTTTGACCTATTGCTAGTGTCACAAGGCTAGAACTTAAGTCTGGCAAACCACGCGGCCTAAGGCGATTTCTTTGCTTCAAATCCACCCAAGTTAGCCTAACTCTTAAAACGTAAGAAATCTCCCAAAAATTTTTGAAGGCACTGAAAATAAAGCAGAAGCAACTCAAAAGCGAAAGAACAACGAAAAAGCTTGTAAAACCGCAAGAAAGAACACCGACTGTTTGAGTAAATGCTCCTAAATATATTGTTTAACTCAAGAATAAAATACAATGGGATGATTACAAATTAGGGAAAGACCTCTATTTATAGTTAAACTTCCCCAAATCCAACGGTACATATTGAATTACATTAACGGTTGAGATTAGTGTCTATCTACAAGATGAGAGACCTAAGGGATTTAAACTCTATACATGTTTATCGCTTAAGGTTTACAATAATTACCTTGGTAACTCTAGTTTTACTGGAATGTTTCACTAGGACTCCATGACTTCAAGACTTCAAGTAGACATGTTTCTCCATGTGTTCCATGAATCGAGCCAGTTCAAGTGGGTTAACTGAGGCTCAATTAATCAGTTGAACTTCATAGGACGCTCTGTGTACATTCATCATGAGCTTTGGTTCGTGGTTTATGACATTCCCCCCACCCATTCTCGTGACACCCTTGTCGCATCCTCGGAATGACACTTATTTGACTTATCTTGAAACTGTTACAACGCCTTAGCAGGTTCCTAACTAATCTCTATGTTTGGTAGTTTAACCCTTCGAAACATTTGTCTTGGCTTACGTCTCTGTTATTGCCTAACTCGAACCATTTCGTTCTTTTGTACATCTCGTTTGCAAAAGGGCATAACTTTTACTTGCCCCTATTGTGTATTGCCTCAATCGGGATCTTCTTGATCCTCGAAGTTTTTCTTGCATTTTCATTGGCTGATTTGTAGCTCAACTCTTTGTGCTACTTCCACAGTTGGGACCTTTTTAGAATCTACAGTCTTAATCTTCTTAGTCGATTTGTGAATTGAAAAACAAAGTTTATCCACGACTTTCTCTGACATGAATAAGCCTGATATCCCTGTATCAACAATAACACTCTTTATTAAACCTATGATGTTGATGTCCACAAACATCAACCTTTCATTCTTATGATCCCTCTTCATTTTGGCAGAATTGAGTATCATTGACCCAATCTTTAAAGTCTCACTCTCTGGCTCCACTTCATATTCTTTACTGATTTTGGATATCTTGGATCACTCTGGATAGTCTCACATCCTATGCGGACCACAATATAAGAAGCATTTCGCTGGCTTCCTTTGACTCTATTTATTCCTCATATGGTTTTTAGGTCTCCACTTCCCATTAGGTAGTTTCCATTGCCACTATTGCTACAATTGTTGTTTTTAACCAATCCTTCTTTATCTTCCCTACTATTACCCTTCTCATTGAGCTTGGAAGACTCAAACTTGTCTTTCCTTGAAACAAGCTCAATTAAGGACCCCACTATGGTCATTACTTTGATAAGTTTTTTGACCTCTTAACGTTAAAACTCTAACCTTGCCCAAGGCTTTAACCCATCCATAAAAGAGAAAAATGCATCTTCACCTAAATAAAAATTTGGAGTATCAGATCACTAAACTCCTTCACATACTCTCTAACTACACGTTGTTGCATAAGCCGACACAACCTAGCTTGAGCCTCATCCTCAGAATACTCTAGGTAAAACTGACCTTTGAATTCACTCTAGAACTCCTCCCCAAGTCCTAATAGTAGTTCAACCTCGCTTCTCATCTATAGACCTACAATGCCACCATATCAAAGCGATATCAATAAAATATATAGCAGTAATATTTACCTTAGTAGCACCATTTATGATACCTTTGGCATGAAAGTATTGTTTCATCCCCCACAAGAAGTTGTCCATATTTTTTACGGACCTTGACCAATTGAACTTTTTTAGCTTTAGGACATGTACATTAAGCTTGGGTGACGCAGCCAACACCTCATTACCCAAAGCAGCTTTGTAGATAACGAGCTCCCTCTTGAGCTCCTCAATATGTTCCTTCAAATCCATCCATAGCCTCAAGAGCATTAATCTTCTCAGTCAGCTCACCTACAGCGGTATTAAGGACCCATTGCATCGTATCCACATTAGCACTGGGGGCTTCTATCACTTGTTCTTTGAGTTGATCTTGCCTCGATTCCAACTCTGTGATATGTCTATCAACTTCCTCAAGGGTTTCATTCACATCACCCATAAAGCCCTCAAGATTAGTAACTTTGTCTTCCAAAGCTGACAACATATCCTTTGAGCGACTAGCTTTCTTGCCCCTCCGACAATTCTCTATAGGCTCAATCTGCTTGTTTAATCCTTTTGGCATCTCAACCGATGCCCTTGAACACTGGCTCAGATAGCAATAATCATAGGGTTAGAACTTAAGTCTAGTAAACAGCATAGCCTTAGGCAATTTCTTTGCTTTAAATTCGTCTAAGTTAGTCTAACTCTCCAAAAGTGAGAATTCTCCCGAAAAGTCAATAAGGCATCGAAAATAAAGTGAAAGCAACTCAAATGCAAATGAACAACAAAAAAACTTGGAAAGACGCAAGAAAGCAATGCACACCAAATGTTTAAGTAAATGTTCTCAAATATATTCTTTAACTCAAGAATGGAATACAATGAAGAAGAAGGCCTCTATTTATAGTTAAACTCTTCCAGATCCAACGGTACAGATTGAATTACATCAATGACTGAGATTAGTGTCTATCTACAATATGAGAGTCTTAAGGAATTTAAACTCTATACATCTTTATCCTTTAGTATTTACAATAATTACCCTGGTACCTATAGTTTTACTGGAATGTTTCTCTAAGTCACTAAGGCTTCAAGTAGATAGGCTTCTCCATGTGTTCCATGAATTGAGCCAATTTAAGTGGGTCTAATGAGCCTCATTTAATCAGTTGACCTCTATAGGATGGTCTGTGTGCATTCTTCATTGGATTTGATCTGTAACCTTAGTACTAACTCATTTTCCCTCTCTTTTGCCTTTGCCATTTTTTTACTGTCAATTGCAACTTGTTTTGCAGCTAAGTTGCTTTGTAACTTGTTATATTTGCTAACATTAGTTTGATAGAAAATCTTGGTTTAATTTTTCAACTCTTTGAGGATTCTTAACAGGAATTTAATGGGCTCGATCACGTTGAATTTCAGTAAGTAATGATTCTTTTGAAGACTTTAAGTGTAATCATTAATTAAAGATATTCAGTTTCTATAGAAGACTGCACCAAAAAGATCTCTACATATTTGATTCCTTACTGAATCATAACTTGGGGGAATATGTGTTTACATTGATTGGATAATTTTAAGCCAATAATGCTTATTTAAATAAGGTTTTTTTTCATTATGCAAGATTGGTAGAGAGAATTTATTTGTTCTTTGTAAGGGACTTATTTTTACTGCAATTTACTTTGTAAAAGAATTGTTCTTCATTTTCAATTTGTAACTAAGCTTTTAAGGAGAAAGTCTTAGTGGGAAAAGTGATCTAGTTGATGTATAGGAGTGAGGTTGCAACTTGATGAGTGAGTTCAATGTAAATTACATCTTGTACTATGAATTTATAGTGGATTGCTCTTTAGGTAAGGTTCCATAAAAATAGAGAAGCAATTCGTAACCAATTTGTTTGTCCATCTTTTTTTTTTTTTACTCTTTTAGTGGTTCATCTAGTTGAAACTGAACATGCAAATTAACATGCAATTTCAACGAATTCTAATGCTTAGGATTGAGAGTGTTGGGTCTTTACTTTTCCTTATCACTATTGTCTTCCTACTGTGTGAGTGCATTGGACTTAGGTTGTTGTTTGGCTTGATTTAAGTTGTTGCATGCGATAATTGACCTTTTTTTTCGATATCAATCCTCTTTCCAACTGAGTGGAGTCATTGGTGGCCATGGTTTCTTTCTCTTTTTCCTATTTTGTTGTTGGTTGCAAATTGTTGGTTCTCATTTTTTTTATTGTTTCCAATTAGGGAAAATTGGGTTGGACAAGAAAGTTAAGGCTTTATTTCAAAAATCATTGCATAAATATGGGGTTTCTTGGCTTGTATAATTGTTGCCTCTGCTAATGGTTTAGTTCTCCACTCATTCGTATTCCTAGAATTTTGGTTTTAGCTTGCAACTCTAATATCTGGTTGTGGGCTATGTTGTTCCCTCTGTTTTTCATCATAACTAAGTTAATTCGTGGTCTTGGTGGGCCCTTGTCGCCCATTCCCTATTTTATTCATTTGAAATGTGAATGGTTTTTTTACCTATTTCGGATTTGATTTCAATTATTTATATTTTAGTTTTTGCAACAATGTAGTAGGTTTTGTATCGATTCCAGCTGTACCGACTGATGCAAACAACTCTAATAGCAAAATGGAACATTAAACTTCCTTTTCCACTTCAGTGAAAATTCTGACCTATACCAGTTGCATCAATTCGTTCTATCGAATTCCAGTTGCACTGCCTAAAATATTATGCACCAGCTGATGCATGAATAATGTTAAAAAATATATAAATTTACTAATTTTTTAAATCTTTATAATAAATAATAAAATTTAAATTTAAACTTCAAATGTTAACCAACTTAAAATTACCATCTTTAAACATTAAAATAAAAGAAATTAATAAACAATTAAAGAAATAATGAGATTATATAACAAATAAATAAAAGAAAGGAAAATTCATAAAATTTCGAAAACTTTAACTTCATTTCAACTCAATTTATTTAATCTCATCCATTTAATATTTATAAATATTTTTATATATATGATTTTTTTAACATTAATCTCATTATAGATTCTTATCATATCTGCTCCTTTTGATACAATACCTAGAACTACCCATAGCCCCTCCTAACCATTAAATAGGAGGATAATTTGCTTCAGCGCACTCAAACCCATGTCCTCATGCACTTACAACAATGCCAATGCTACTTGAGCTAAAACTCAATCAACATATATATGAATTTTTTAAAAAGAAATATTAATAAATGCTAAATGATACATCAGAACAAATCATTATGCATACATACATACTAATTTTAGTAGAAAAGCAATAGGTTGATGCATACGTACTACCTTACTTTACATCAATGAACTTGTTGACTATTGTAGCATTTTAAAATTGTACAGGATGAACTTATGGACTCGTTGATTTGGGGTGAAATATGTGCTTTGATTGTGGCTTTTTTACCCCAATAAAAGAAATGTAAAATTAATAGCTAAAATGGTATCCCAATCAAATTAATTACCAAAATGATATGTTTTGAATAGTAATCATGGGTGGTGCCTAACAAGGTGCTGGCACCACCCATTTTTTCCCACCATCATTAGGCCATAATAGGGTTTAAAAAATTCATTTTTTATTGGTGGTGCCTATGTAGCACTCATATATGCTAAAATATGAGTTGATACAGGTTGGAGGGGGATGGAGGAGAGCTATTAGGCAGCACCTAGGTGGAGGGGCACTGTTATGCGACATCGTTTGGAGGAGTGCTATTAAGCGGCACCAGACCCCTATTTAAACATCAAAATTTTGTGCTTTTTGAACGGTTTAGCAGTTAACTAATAAGAAAAAAGGAATTTTTTTTTTTTGTAGAAGAAGAGAAAAAAAAAGAAAAAATCGTAAGGTTAGTTCGATATTAATTTTATTTTATTATATTTTTTACAGTAGAATATTTTCTTCAAATTATTATTGAGAAATTTAATTATTTTTAATTATTTTTACAGATTTAGTATTGAAAATAGATAATCAACTCTTCATATGCGTTTATTTCGATGGAGTAATTCTAAGAACAACAGTTAGTTGTATTTTTTAATCTCGCCAACAAATAGAAATGAGATTTAATAGAAATGTATCTGTTGATGATATGAAAGAAAGGATTAGTGCAAGAATTGTTATATGTTGTAGGAGGAGGATGTCGAATATATTCTACAAATTTCCACTTTCGTCAAATCCCATCAAATTTACCGAGATGGAACTTGTAGAAGATGAAGACATGGAGATAATGGTTGCACTTTATTGTCAGACTGGAGTGTCCACACTAATCCGATTTAGTTATTTACTAAGTTAGTTATTGTGGATCCAGTTGAAGATTTCACTCCATTAAGTTAACAATATGGAGTTCAAGATCCATGTACGAAGGAGGTTCCGAGAGTGTCTGTCGATAGGCAATCGTTTGTACACGGGTTTGACATCAATCTTAATGCTCCACCTACATCTGAGAACTTTAATTCAAGTCTCCATTTACAAATACATCCGGTGTTGATTGAGACCAATATGGATGGTGAAGATGGATGTGATAAAAATGGTCGTTCTGATCACGAGGTTGAAGGTATAGTGATCCCGATCTAGATAAGGTCTCAGATGATATCAAGGATGAAGGTACGAATGATGATGGAAATGTTTACGCATCTTCATTCGAGAACCCAATTCAAGGCATTGTCATATGCAATGATCTTGGGGCCCGCATGTCAAACGAAGATCCCAATGTGGTACATGCATCTGAGTTTCCTAAGTATTTGACCTGACATTAAATGTAGTAGTTATTTTAGGTCATTTTTGCACTTGACGAGCTTATTTTCTAGTACTTTTATAATTAATTATAGCATTTTCAGTATTAGTAGGTTAGGAATAAAATATTAATAAAATAAATGTTTTTATGCATTTTTTGCTATTTCGATGACCCGTAAGGCCGACTCAGGCCTCATCAGTGACTAATGGGCTATTTAAATGTGTAGGATGCCAATTTAGGTCTAAGAATACAAGGAATGACGATCGAGCCATGAAACAATAGAGATTGATAGGCCAACAAAGTTGCCAATGCCCAGAATACACTTGACGTTGTGATAATGAGCTTCCTCTCATCACGACAACACGATAAATATAGGAGAACATTCATAGTGGCGACGTCGTGACGAGGAGACTTCCTACATCACAACAATGCAAAGATGGCAAGCCAAAATATGGGTGATTATTTGGACGGCACTTTTGGGGATATTTCTATATTTGGACCCTAACTTTTAGAAGAATATTTTATTAATTGATATCTAAGTGATCTAGGGTTGAGTGGTCACCAAGTAGCCCGTTTCTTATATAAGCAACCTTAGGGTCACTGGGATTTATGCATTTTTAGACAAACAATTTTTCCTATTCAATTTTCTTTGTATTTTTTTCATTTTTGTATAGTCGAAACTTTTCTATTTCGATGTGAAGACAATTGCGAGCGGAGATTGCTCCGGTACCATGCTTCAATCTATATTAATGAGCTTTCTCCTATCTCTTATTCTTTTATTTATATTTTCGTTAACCTTATCAATTAGCGTTTGTATGAATAATTGAATAAATAATTATGCTTATTTTGTATCTCGCATGATTCAATTAATAAACTAATTTATTTGTTAAGTGATTATTTATCTTAAATTGGTTGTTTATTCAATAGTACTTAGTATATTATGGAGTGATGCCCCTGATAAAATATCGAGGCAAGTGAGATCGGAAGGGTATCTTATCGTGTATAAATTGTACCGAGCAGAGAGACAGGAAAGGTATCCGTATACCTAATAAGAGATTGAAATGATGAATTAGGTGGTAATTCTTAGCTAATGGTGATAAATAACTCAATCTAGGATAATTAATTATTTAATTAGATAATTAGGGATTTAATCAATAATAGGCTAGAGGCTCGCATTGTCAACACTAGGAATAAGAGAGTCCATTAGGTTAATTTAGGTTAGTTAATTTAATTAGTTTAATTCAAATACTGATTTGGATTCACACTACTAATTTGGGACTCGATTAGGTTAGTAATTATTTTCTGTAATTAATTTAATAATAGTTTCTCCAATCTGCAATCCCTTGGGCATGATCATCGGAGTACTTACTAGTGTTTCGTTGTAAACATTACTATATTGCAATTTGACTCGTACGCTTTCGGATACTGTCGATTTAATTTAATATATTTTTGTATGACATTTATACTATAAACGATAACACATTTATAGGTGAACAATACCCTGATATACTACCTGTTCACCTATTTGTCGCAAATCATAAACAAGAGTTGTTCATGGGCTGAAAAATCGCCAACAAGGAAGATTGCATATTTACCATTAAGCGGTATAACATGAATGTGTCAGTTAATTACAAATTCGTTGTGTCTAAACCAACATTATATATTGGAGAGTGCTAGAGGTCAGCAGAATGATGCAATTTGAGGGTACGAGTTGCATTTATCCAGAGGTCACAAATGTATGATGCAAGATCATCGCAAACTTGATGCGAAAACTATCTATAACTACATCATGCCAATGGCGCAGGACATGTTGACCATTCATGTATTGGTACTAATTCCCAAAATGTAAGAACGATTCCAGTACCGAGTGTCATATCGAAAAATATAGATAGCTAAATAGATGGCCATGGAGTAGTTTTACGAAGATTGGGATTTTTCATACAATGAACTCCATGGTTGGTTAGTCGCTATGCAGGAGTACATGCCAGGAACTATCGTTGAGTTGCAGAAATGAGATTATTATGGTTCAGACGACCAACTATAATAGATAAGAAGAATTTTACAACAGATGTTCTGGACAGTCAATCCATGTGTACAGATCTTTCCCCACTACAAGCCGCTTATGCAAGTTGATGGCACTTGGTTATACAGAAAATATACATAGATCCTCCTTATTACGGTTGCACAAGACGAGAGTCGGAACTTACTACAAATAGCATTTGCCATTATAGAGTTGAAGAACATGGAATCATGGAAATTCTTTCTAACGAACTTGCGAACGTATGTTAGAGAAGACAATATTTACATCATATCCAATAAATTGAAAGGACTAATTATCACGATTAGGCATTCTAATGTTCCATGGAAATCTCTTTACTGCATCCGCCACATCACCACCAACTTCCACTAAGACTGCAAGAATACAGACTAGCGTAAACAAGTAGTGAAGATGGGTAAATTTCAATTTCAACACATTTTTAAATATTCTTAATATTTCCATAAATTGAAAAGGTAACATATCTTTTCGAAATATATACGTAGCGTACAAGCTAAAACAACACTATTTCAGGTAAAAGCTGACCAGGCTAGAGGTTGATATGTACAATGAAATGAATACTACTTTTTTAGGGTGGTTGGGCACTATGGAGCTATAGAAATGGGCTTAAAGTTTTAATGACAAATCTCGATATGGTCATATGACCACCAACCTAGCAGAGACTGTTAACTCCATCTTGAAGCAAACATGACATCTTCCAATTTCATTTGTTTTCTCAGCTACATTCTACAGGCTGCTAACCTTGATGCCAAGAATAAGGCTGAAACAAGTAAACCAGATGGATGTAAGGTACGTGTTTGTCGAGGAGGTCAAGAAGGTAAGGGATGGAAATGACTAGAGAGCGAGGTCAATGTATGTAGAATTATATTCTCGATAGTTATAAATTTTTAAGTTATAGAGTCTATCGGTCGTCGACCTGATATCCACCTAGGTCTTACGAAGTTGATCTCTGAAACATGCGGTGCGACTGCGAGAAGTTCCAAACATTTCGGTACCTTTGTACGCACATCATTTCAGCTTGTACTCACACTTCGATCAATGTTGAACAATATATCAATGAGGTGTACACTCTGAATCATACATTGTGTATTTGAGGAAATGAGTTCCCCCTCTTGCGTGATGTGTTAACATGAGAAGTGTCTCCGCTGACTTTCGGGCTAATCCCAGACATGGGGTTACGTAGGAAGCCCAAAGGTTGCTCACACGTCACAAGAACTCATGGTGAAATAGACTTGAGGGAGAAAATTGACCCTAAACATTGCGATCTGTGCTTAACAATTGGTCATAATCGGGGGAAATGCCCGCATCGAACCTACTATCCTGAACAATCGTCACGATCTAATGGAATATGAATTTATGTACTCCATGTTCAAATGTATGTAAAATGTTGTTATCAATTGAAATACTATTTCATTTTACGTAGAATTTATGTATAGTTTTAGTTTTATTAAAATTTATTTGATTATGATTGAATTTTGGTATTGCTTAAACATGTTCAAGTAAAAATTAAAAAAAAATTGCACTTCAGTGAATATTATATTGAAATACTGAGAAAATGTCTAAACTATATATTGTAGAAACTTTACAATTTGAATTACAATTATAAAATACATGCAATAAAGATAATGTTATAAGTGCTAAAATTGATGGTTTGATGGAGTCGTCCTTAGGGTAAACCATTGTGGTGTCCGCCATTAGCGTTGGGGGTGTTCGCGATGATTATTATTCTCTTCAACCGGACTTCCATTCACAACATCCATCAGCAAACCTTAGGGGTGTATTTAATAAACTCGAAAAATCATATTTTCCGAAAGTTTGCCTAGGAGGGTGGAGTATTGGATGGTAATGGGCTAAGTATATCAAACATCATTGATAATCTCAGTTGTTGATGATCAGAAGTGGAATCGGGAATCTCCGAGTGATATGCGTAGCCTGACAATTCCAAAAGGTAATTATCTACCTCTAAATCTGGATGATAAGAATTACCGAGAGATTGTGTATAAGATCGTTGAAGTTCAAGCTCGGCAGGTGACCTCGTCGATGTTTTTGGTGGCCTCATTGGTGCATATGTGGAGGGACTACCATCAATTGGCCACTAAATAAATACGATTTCTCATTCTCGATATACCAATATTAGTACTCGATCAATGACCGCAAATCAAAATCAAAATCCACCCGAGGTCTTTGCTCCATTTGGACGTTCCACAATGCAAGATATTATTGATACTCTAATGCCCAATTCTTTTATTCTTTCCCCATTTTGTTAATTCTGTGGACATAGTCAAAATTCTATGGAACATTTGGAATATCTTGTTTGCACCCGAACTGCCGCATAACTCGATCCCTGTTGTACCACTTGATTGTTGAGAATTTCAACACCAGTGCGCTAATGCACAACAAGTATGAGTGGAATGAGTCGACGGGGGAATAACAACCGCAATGTCTGGGCCAGAATGTAGTATCCACACGAACTGTACAATTAATACATGATTATAGTAACACAAGCCAAATAACATAAATAAAGTAATTACATTACATGAGTATTAGGAAGAGTTACCATCTTCCTGACGTGTGCCTCAATCATCTATCGTTAAATCGCAAAGGTATAGGACCTCTTGATACCCTAACAAGTATACCATCTAAAATAAATTAAACTTGTTAGAACGAATCTTCATATAAAGTAAAATTATTAATGTATAATTTAAATTTTATTACCTATTTACAAGTGGGAAGACATGTTTGATAATTAACTGATGCCAAAAATGGCATCTTGTATAGCGCCCAGGACTGCGACAATATCAGGCACCCGACTATGTCTTGTGTTTTGTGATTTGTCACCTGAAAAAGCTCACGATATAATGTTGCTAATACTGTTGAGCCCTAATTGTACGAACGAGCAGCTTCCAAATCAGACAATAGTGGCAAGCACATCAAGTGGACCTTTTTATTAGCGTCCAACATAAGTACCCCCTATCAGGTGCAGTATATATGCTCAAGCAGTGCACATCTTCTCCCACTCAGTCGTATTACTAGGTAAATGTTCGAAATTTCCCTTTAACCAGGAAAATTCCAAACTCGTAAATATATATTCACCATCATTAGACGAGCGTCCAAGTAAGTGATAGCATAGCACCACCGGTTCAGACACTTTTCTTGTACCTATGATAGCACTACCATCGATTGGGAGCCCGAGATATAGTGCAACATCTTCTAGGGTGATGGTGCACTCCCCACACGGCAAATGAAATATGTGGGTCTCTGAGCACCGCCACTTAACCAAAGCGGATATCAAGTTGGCCCTCAAATTGAACATGCGGATCAATGTCCTGATCCGGATCCGGCTACCTCCAAGTATGGCATAATTCGTTCATCTGACCCATAGCCTAGACCATTGACACGGGCACTCAATACATGGTACTCACCCTGACCATATTAAACTACCGCATTAGTTAAAATCTCTCAATTAAATAAAAAATGACGTGTAACTTTATAAGGGGACCCGTGAATAACAAATAACAATTTTTTTACCGACTCATTAATCATATTTGCTATGTTATCGTTTTCTCTAATCAAAGAACCCATTTGAATATATGCAATTTTAAAAAAAAATAATTATCGACTAAACAAATAAACAATATACAAATAATAAAAATACATTTTTTACCGTTTGTTATTTTTTAGAAACTATTTAATATTTAACTCTAATGCAAGAAATTTTATACCGTTGGTTACCATGACGTTCCATTCCTTTAAAAAAAAAAAACATTTTCACTCATTAATTTGAATTATGTAAAATTTTTTAACTTAAAAAATTAAAGTTTGAAATTCTCTCAAATGACCGGTTAATTTTACAACAATAAAAAAAAAACCCCTATGTTAGCAACGCAAATAAATAAATAAATAAATAAATATGATATATCACAATAATATATACAAAAGCATGCATGTATATATAGCTAAAATAACCCTCTTTCACCACAGACTATTATCAATGAACTTAAACTTTTTTTTTATTCCTAAACATGCCTTTCTTCTATGCCAAAAACAACTTTTTTATCCTAATAATAAAAAATAATTAAAAATATAAAATTAATCACCCTACAAATTAATTATCAAAATGGGGTGTTTGCTACAGTATTTTCGATATTACCTAACAAAAACATAATACAAAAGCAAAGCAGATATAGACATATAAAACACAATTTTAAAATTATTATTACAAAAAAATATATAAAAACACATTCCTGCTTATTGGTGGTTTCTTACAACACAAACTCTTCTCCCAAAAATACTAAACTGTTTTATTCAAAAAAAATATTATAAAAATAAAATTATTATTTTATTATACATACCAAAAACACTAAATTGTTTTATTCACAAAAAATATTATTATAAAACTAAAATTATTTTTTGTTATACATACCACAAATATTAAATTGCTTTACTAAAAAAACTTTATTATTATAAAAATAAAATTATTATTTTACTATACATACAAAAAATTCAACATATATATATAATCCATTCAAATAATATTACATAATAAATTTTCAACCCAAAAAAATATTAAAAATGTACAAATTTAATGCTCAAAAACTCTAACAAATAATAATTACAAAAAAAGTCATGAAAGTCTCAAACAATTTTTTGCCAGTATTTAATAATTTTTATATTAATTAAGTAAAAAACCAAATAAACAAATAATAATTAGAAAAAATAGAAAACATGCGTGCTAGGGTGCTTCCTTTCTTTCCAACACAAACATTCACTCCTCCCTAACCCTAAACTACCAATCCCTATTTCTTTAACACACAGTCAAGCAGGGTACCAAGTTATATATATAAGGTTAAGGGGAAAAAATGGGGAAATTGGGTGTAAAATTTAGGGCTGAGGAAGAGAAAAAAAATCCTTGATTGTCTGGTCACGTTCGCTGTAGGCGATCAAATTAGTGTCGCCTGATTTCTACTTCCACATGCCTAATTCTCTCCCCATTTTTTGTTTCTCAGTCACGGGTTAGTATTTCTTTTACAATAGTGGTGTCGCTTGACTTTGACCCTCCACTTATTAAAATTATTTTTATTATATCATGTTCTACATCATACCAGTGTCGCTGTATAGGTTGGCACCACCAATAAAATATGATTTTTTTTAAAACCCTATTATGGCCTAATGATAACTTGATAATGGAGGAAAAAAATGGGTGATACCACCACTAAAAGTGTGCATGGGCCGAACCCAACTAAAAATTTAGGCCCGTTTACTAGGCCCGAGCCCGGCCCGGCCCAAAAATGAGCTTAAAATTTTGTCCAAGCCCGGCCCGAATAAAAATATTAAAACCCGAGCTCGACCCGGCCGCCCATATTAATTTTTATATTATTTTTTATATAATTTTAAAATATATATAAACCATCAAAAATACTAAAAACATCAAAATAAATATTTTTCAACAAATTAAAAATAAATTTTAAAAAATATGTATACTTAAATAACACTAAAATAGATGCAACTTAACAAGCAAATGCCTCTAAAATAATAACAAAATTAACAAATGTCTTTAAAATAATAAAAAAATTAACAATAAAATAAATTTTATACAATATCCAAATAATAACAACAAAATAGTAGCAACAAAATAGTAAAATAGTAGCAAAATAAGGAGAAAACAATAAGAAAATAATTTTTTTTTTGTAATTTAGTGAATTCGGGCTGGGCCGGGCAGGACTTAAGCCAAAAATACCTTACTCGAGGCCCGGCCCATTTTTTAAACGGGCCTTATTTTTTTGCCCAAGCTCATTTTTCAGGCCTTATATTTTTACCCAAACCCTCCCACATTTCGAGCGAGGCCCGGGCCATACACACCTCTAACCACCACCTTGTCAGACACCAATAAATACTCTTCGAAATATACTAGTCTAGTAATTAGTTTGATTGGAATACTATTTCGGTTATTAATTTTATTTTTTTGTGCTCTTGAGGGTAAAAAAGCTTGAATAAGTATTCAGCTTCTCCGATGAAGGTTTTATTTGAAAATAAAAAGTACATTTGAATTAAATAATAAAGTTATTTAATTAAAAATTAAAGCTATTCTGTATTTCTATCTATCCCCTGCTTTATCCCCCATTATAAAAAGCCCTCCTTTCATCTCAGTTTCTCAGAATTTCTCTCCCTTTCTACATTCCCACACTTTATTAAGCAATAAAAAGAAAGCTATAATGGCAATCCCATTGTCCTTTTTAGTGCTTTTCCCTCTCTTGGCTCCCACATTTGTTTTCTCCTCACCAGTTCAGGACCCCGAGCAAGTAGTCCAACAAGTCAATGAGTATGCATTAATTTCCTGTACTTCAATATCTTTCATCAATGCCGATTATGAAATACTGAATCATTTTCGTTAATTCCTTTTTGGCTTAATTTTCTGTACTGCAGGAGCATAAGAAATGCTACTATGGCGAGGAGGAGCTTGGGGTTTCTCTCATGTGGAACCGGCAATCCCATCGATGATTGCTGGCGGTGCGACCATCATTGGGAGAAGAACCGTCAGAAGCTAGCCGACTGCGCCATTGGGTTCGGCAAGCATGCCATTGGTGGGAGAGATGGGAAAATATATGTGGTGACTGACCCTAGTGACCATGACCCTGTTAATCCTAAACCCGGAACCCTTCGCCATGCTGTCATCCAAGATGAACCTTTATGGATCATTTTCGCTCGTGACATGACCATCAAGTTGAAGGAAGAATTGCTTATGAACTCGTTCAAGACCATCGACGGCCGTGGCGTCAGCGTCCACATTTCCGGTGGGCCATGCATTACTGTTCAGTACGTGACCAACATCATAATCCATGGGATCAACATTCATGATTGCAAGAGAGGAGGGAATGCTTATGTGAGGGACTCTCCTAACCATTACGGCTGGAGGACGATATCGGACGGGGACGGGGTATCGATTTTCGGAGGCAGCCATGTTTGGGTGGACCATTGCTCTTTGTCTAACTGCAACGATGGGCTGATCGACGCCATTCATGGATCCACCGCCATCACCATTTCTAACAATTACTTGACCCATCATAACAAGGTCATGCTATTGGGACATAGTGACACTTACAAACAAGATAAGAACATGCAAGTCACCATTGCCTTTAATCACTTTGGAGAAGGCCTTGTACAAAGAATGCCTAGGTAAAATATATATATATACTTACAGTCGATGATTAACCTGAATCTCTCCCTCTATGTCTATACACATATAATAACTTATCTCATATGCAGATGTAGGCATGGATACTTTCACGTGGTGAACAATGATTACACGCACTGGGAAATGTATGCAATCGGTGGCAGTGCTGATCCTACAATCAACAGCCAAGGCAATAGATTTCTTGCACCAAATGATGCAGACAACAAAGAGGTCTATACAATTATATCATTAATTGGTTCCAAAATAGAAACTTGGGGGGGGGTAAGCTTTAAACTAACATATTATTATGTGCTAAATAAAATTCAGGTGACAAAACATGAGGATGCGCCGCAAAGTCAATGGAAGCATTGGAATTGGAGATCAGAAGGGGATTTGATGTTGAATGGAGCCTTCTTCACCGCATCCGGAACCGGGGCTTCTTCAAGTTATGCCAAGGCGTCGAGCTTGGGTGCGAGGCCGTCATCACTGGTGAGCTCACTCACAGCAGGAGCGGGTGCACTCGTTTGCAAGAAGGGGTCGCATTGCTAGTGAAATGGCTAATAGGAATAAAGATAAAAAGGCTGGAACATGAAAATTATCCCAAATTGTAATTAAAAAGAAGGCAGAATTCATGTTTCTGTATATTGGTGAAATAATGTTGTATGGTTGAGTTTGGAAGATGTATAATATAAGTGTACAAATACTGAATCAGCCTGCTTCTGTGAAACCAGAAAAAAGAGCTGAAAGAAGTGTTTGATAAATTGAAAGTTGAGTTCTATCAATGAAATTACTCATTATTGATTCATATTAGTTTTGGTCACATGGGGTGGTGCAGTGACACAGTGGTGGGAGTGTCCTAGTGGAAGGGGAAAAGGCTTTATTTTCCTTTAATAATTAAGACTTGTATTTTTTTGCTTATATTTATGTCGACTGCTTGTTGGTTCCCTTGACAAAGTTGCGAGTTCGGGGATTTTTTTATCTTTTGTGGGTTTTTATTTATTTATATAGGAAATTAGGAAGGAAGGAGTATATCCTTTAGCTTCGACCGACACCAATTCACGGGCAACCATAAACGACACGTCTCCGACAATATCAGTCACCATAAATGATACTACCTGTCTATCACCCCATCCATAAATAGGATATGAGAGGTTTGTTTTCTTGTAGTAATTGCTTCTTCTTTTTTCAATTTTATTTGTCCATGAGATTGCTTTGCTGTTTGTAGCCTTGTAAGATATTTAAGACCCAAACTAAAAACTATATAATTACAGATCATCTAAGTTTTATTCAAGCAAAGAATGCTACAGGCTACGTAAGACATGGTGGCAGGGTAGGGAGACAAGCTTTCTTTTTGTTATGTTTACTTATAATTTGGTTAAAATATGTAATCAAATTCGGTAGCTTTGGGCTTGAAATATTTTCAAATTTAGGCGAATCACTGAATTTTTAAAATATATCAATTTTTTTTGAAGAATACATAAATTTATAATATATTTTTTTATATAATGTGGCCAACAACATAATTCCGAGTTATTTTAGTCAAAAGGAAAATGGATGGATAAATTGGGTTCCTTGTATTGGTTATGGAATAGTTGAATTTGGTAACATCGATTTAAACTATAAATTTTGTGTCAATTCTCATTTGAATAATTACTTTGAATTTAGAATATTAAAAATTAAGTTTGTACGCTTTTCATTTAATTACTATAAATTTGAATTATTTTAAGATTTGATGGCTTTCAACTTATGATATTATTTTAGATTTGAATATTTTAGGTGAGATGGTTCAAATTTGAGAAATTTAAGACAAGTTTACTCATATTTGTGTTAAAGTTTATAAAAATAATTTTTAAAGTTTGGGTTTGGATGGATAGTATGGTGTAATACATTTAGTTTTTTTTTTTGTCTCATGTTACAGTATTATTATAATATTTAATCTTACTGCTATTATTATTTTTACACTCACCGTAAATAAACGCATCGTTTATCTAAATCTTATTAAGCTGGGAGGAGAAAATAAATGGAAGTAGATGAGATGTTCGTTCACTAATTGTTAGTTGGGCTACCAAATCCTGGCTTAGTTAAATTAGCCCAAAAGGATAAAGGGGGCAAAGCAAGGGAGACAAGAAAGAAAGAAATAAAGCAAAAGTATGAATGAACAAAGGGGGCCCATTTAGCTGTTGAGTGTAAGTATCTAACTATATATGGCTTCATTAAAACTAAACCAAAGCAGGGTTGAATGTTCCTTTATTGGCTACGCCCTAACATTTTTGCAACTTTTTGTCCCACTCATCTACCCTTTCTCCCAATTTCATTTCATATACCCCAATAATTTATTTATATGGCATTGATTAGGGTTTAAATCTCGTTAAAGGTAAAACGTTTATCACTTTATGGTGGATGGTTATACATCCACATGTAGTCGAGGTTTTTCTCGTTATAAATCGTACATGGTTCTCCACGAAAAGAGAATAAAATTCTCTCTGAAAAATAATACATTCTATTGTTGAGAGATGATCCCCTCAACAGAATTATTAAGGGGTATACAACCAAACTCAAGCTATAAATTAAGTACCACTGTCATTTATCAAAAAGAAAAAGTATTGCAGTATAAGAGACACATATTTGAAAGTTAGCTTCTATACTTTTATTTTGATGAGTTTAATCTCTCTATTTTTGAGATTTTAAAATTAAATCCAATTGTCAATAATTTAATTTTTTTGTTAAATTTATTGGTGTGACATTTTGAAATAAAATACTCACTTGGTAGTAGGGATAACAATGGAGCGGGCTAGAGGCTGATATTGCTAAATCTACTACCGCTCCACAATTGCGATGCTCTACTCTACCATCTATCCTACTCCATTATGGATGTATAATCTTAAAAACTACTATCACCTCCATAGATGTTAGATGCATTCATCCCTGTCTCGCCCCACCCTGCTATACTTCAATTTAATTTTTGCTACTTATTTTTAATATTTTCAATCTTTTTAAAGTCAAGTAAATATTTAAACATAATTCTTCAAAAAATATTTAAACATAAAATATGTGATTTTTTCCTATATTACATTATTACATTTTTACCTTTTTAATAATTTATGTATATAAGAATGAAATAGTAATTTAATATAATGGAGCGGGGCGGGACAAGTAATTATAGTACCTGCTCCATATCCACTATCCAAAAAAAAAAAAAGCATCCCACTCCACCCCGCATCTACTTTTCAAACAAAAAAATACCACTCCATCTAGTGCGAATTGATTTGAAATTTATCGGGCGATTCGAATTTTTCTGTCCCTACTTGATAACCATGTAGAAAAAAAAAAGACATTGTATTAAATTTGAATTTAACAAAACAATTTAAATAATGCTACCTCAATAATAAAAACACTAAATTTTCATAAATAATTTTAAATAGTTTAAACAACTGTTGCATATTTATATTAAATATATAGGTTGGACTGTTCAAATATATATATATATATATATATATATATATATAGGTTGGACGATGTGTATTAAATATAGCATATTTTTACATCCAGAAAAATGTTGTCTACCTCAGTCTCGTAACAAAAAACAATTTATGTCATTATAAACTTGAGGGCAAATAATAGGTTACACTAAGACTCAGAATCCTAAGAATATGAGGTGGATATACATTCTTAAAATAATTTGGAAGTTTTTTTTTTTTTTATGTTTATGGGATCTTATTCAAATAGTAATATATTATTAATCAATAGTATAAGACATGATTTAAGTTAAATTCATTTATCAAATTATAGATATATATATATATATATATATATATCAATTTAGAATCACTCTCCTCGTAAATTTTTCCATTAAAAGCTTAACTTCAAATTGAACATAAAACAATTTACGTACAAACTATTTGCACTAAGAACAAGTTCCTAACAATGAACAAATAATTGCTCTCTCTCAATTGTACATAATCAACTAAGCAATACTTCTTGAAAGCTTAAATAGCCATTACACCTTTAGTTAGTGTGAATGTGTACTTCCTTAAGTTGTGCTTGAATAAGTCTTTTATATGGAATAGATATTCAAGGATTAGACTTCTATAAGACAACAAGTGAATCTAGTCTTCTCATTCTCTAAGGATAAATACCTCATCTTTGTACTTAAAAACTAGAAAACTCACCTCTAAATTCTCCCCCTTAGAATTTAGGTCGTCAACACAATCTATTTACTCTCAAATGCACTCAAAAAAAAAATGTTCCTCAACAAAAACAATGAAGTGCTATTAATGCTCTCCTACAAAACCTATACAAATCTCTCACTACATAGAAGTTTTTGAGACTTGCTAACATATTAGTGATCAATCACAATGCAACACCTTAATAATAGCAGTTATAAAATAGAAAAAGCAATGTAGAGTGGACTATTGGAGATTCATTCTTCAAAGAAGTCTTCAATGCAATCTCAATCCGTTCTCCCCAATCCAATGATTTCAATTGTTTGATCCGAACCAATCCAATCTCCAATGATAGTTGTTTTAAATAAATTGGTGTTCAAAGTTGAGTTTCCATGTATCTAGAATATCAACACAATTCAAAGCTCAAAGATTTTGTTTCAATAAATTGTCAACTCCAAAACTAGAAAGTCACAAGTTGTCGCAGGGATTATGAAAGTGGCCACTTTCGATTTCCACTTAGTAGGTCACTTCAAGAACTTACCTCAACAAAAGTTATATTTTATATTAAAATTGTGTTTATGTTAAATAATAATTTTACTAATATATAAATAAAATTTTATTAAAAAAATCGTTACTTATATTGAAATTTTGTAGAAAATTGTTCATATTTTATTATCCATATAAATATATTTAATTATAAAAATATTATTGATTCATATCAATTTATATATATTTATTAAGATATTATCAAAATGATAAATATAGTAACAAAAACAACTATTGTATGTGTGTACAAGGGTTTAAAAGTAAAGGATATAGCACAAGGAATATTTTTAGCAATTCAAGATTCCTGCTCCAGTAAAAATTAGGGGGTGTGATGTGGTGTGGTATGGTACGCCAATTTGACTGCTTCTTATCTATGGTGTGGTAACACACCAATGAGTATATATTCTTTACATTCTATCTCACCATTGGTGTGAAACTTGTCTAATTGTACAATGGTCCATTATACATGTCACCACTTTAAAGTATATTAGTTTGTGTCCAAGCCTGCTACCACTTATATTTCTTAAAGGGTTATCTTTGAAAAAGATTTTATCTCTTAATTTTGCTAATAAAATTCTCACCAAAAACAATAATTGACATGTCAAAGGTCTAATCCTTAACAATACTAATAATATTTTTTCCAATTGTCTTGATCATGGGATATCATTGAGAAATAGGAATCCATGTTATCAAAAGATTTCTTGCGATTATTTCTAGTATGGAATGAGTCAATCATCCTCTTTGTTATCTTATTGACCAAAAATGGTGATATTGTTCCTCCGTTGATCAAGAATTTCGATTTTTGAAAAGTATTATGATCATCCAATAAGAAATTTTTCAATTTTTTCAAATGAACGATTTGAAGACCTATTGATTTTAACAATTGATTGCAAAGCTAATCATTCAGACCTTTCAATTCATAGATGTGGATCTCAGACCTATGAATGGGGATATTCCTGAAACTCACAAAGAAAAAAGGAAGTGAGTTGACAAAAAGAGAAGCAACTTGGACAAAAAGAGAAGTACCTTGGACAAAAAGAAACGAAGTGACTTAGACAAATATTTTTTGTTGATAACCTCAGACCAATCAATCGAATATTGATTAATACATAATCGATCAAACACTACTTGAAAACGACTCTTCTGCTCAGAAACAAAATGTTCCAAATGCTCTTGGAAATTCTTACCATTGGACCATTTGTATCTATATGCATTAGGATCCCGATTCATGGATCTCTCAGTCCAGAAATCAAAATAAGAGGATCGAACCATTTCTTCTGACTCTTTTTCAAATTCGATAAATATTGGTTGATCGTATATTTCATTATAGTTCTATGATTCAGTGTATCATTTCCTATTTGATCCCTTTGAATTCCATATTCGAAGTTGCAACCAGATCGATTCTTTTTAATGAATCGATTCAATACATTTCTTATGTACCCATAGGTGCTATATTGGATTTGAATCAGATTTTGGATCAATATATCTTGATTGACTGCCTCCATTATGTTGTTGCTAGCAAATACCACTATTTTTAGTTTTGGATCTTCCAAATCATTCCCGCAGGAGATTCGGACCCTTTTTTTTTATTCTTCGATAAAAAGATTCATTTTCTTCATAAAAAATAAGAGGTAGAGCCGATAAAGATTTCTTTTTCGATTCATCCTTGGAGTTGAATACCTCATTCAAGAATTATTTTTGATCCAATCCGTATGAATCAATAGAAAAGGCAAATCCCTTATAATACACGAGATCCGGCTCGATTATTGATAGAGTGAACAAATCTGCCATTTCTTGAAATCTCTCTTCTGATTCAAAATGGTGGTGTAACGTGTATCCCTCTTGTTCTGGTCATGGAATAGATGAAATAAATCAAAAAATGGATTTTTGTTCAAGAATGAAATCTTATTGGAACTACCCAGTTCATCCTTCAAAACCATATCACATCCCAGATCTGATGAAATAGGATGAATTGAGACGGTATTTTGAAATACGTAATTATCTTGAATATATTAACTATTTCTTTATTTTCCAGTTGCCTAGAAGGGGCAAAAGAAACATCTTGTTCTTTCTTCAAAAATTTTTATCTCTAGTGGACCTCTCAATAGGGTTCGAACCTAGATGAAGTTCTAACATCTATCAGAGAAAAAAGAACGAAAGGATCTTGTAGGATTCCCAAGAAATTCTTCGATTTCTTCCGGAAGTAGATGATTATTCATCCGCTTCTCGCGTTCCATGAATAGCTGGGACATTGAGGAATATACAGAAAGGCACTTAGGGAATCGGTCTGATTCTATCTCCATTCGTTCCGTTTGAAGAAAGGAAGGATCCCAAAGAATCGATCTTTCTTTTAGTTGTTGAATCTTTCTTTGATTGATCAATGTGTGATATTCCAAATCCTCATTACTAATGGAATCGAAACGATCTCTGGATTGATCAGAAGATCCTTTCAATTAGCGAGAATCTGTTACTTGAACGAAACTAGATCTTGTGGAATCATATTAAATATTTGACAATACATTCCGTACCTTGCTAAAAAACTGATCCCTGTTTACCAACCATACATTGTCTAACCAAATCCAATTCTCTCTCGATATGTTCCTTAAAAAATATGATTCGTGTGGATTCTTCTCCTAACTAACGAAGAGATCTTGGCAGAATTGCAATATATGAAATTGAGCACAATTTTGTAAAAAAAATAGCCCACTTGCCTCTCGAAAAGAGATGGGAAACATGCTCAATATCATTTGATTGAATAGTTGACCCGCTCCTTGTTGTTTGAAGAAACCCTCCACTTCAATTGGTATTTTTTCACGAAAAGCAAACATGAGATAACAAATCCAGTCTTTCACTAAGATTTCAAATAGTTGTTCCGAGTTCAAGTTGATTATGTTTCGCCTCTTACTCGGAGAAAGACGATCAAACAATTCCCAATCATGGTCCTTGCGGATTGAATCATCCATATAATATACAAAAAGAAACTCCAGATATTTGATATCTTTCTCTTTGAATGTTATCTCAATTCCAGCGACGGTTTCATTAGATATCTTACAACTAGAATCCCTCTTTTTCCAATCCAGTTCCTCTACCATCGCGAACCCCGGTTAGATTCAGGCATGATACACTTTTTAGTTATTGGGAGAACCCAAGTACTCTCTTTCGAATCCAGGAAACAGCTATCAGAGATCTTTTTTCCTTTTAGAAGATACAGAAGCGAAACAATCAACCTATTTAACACAAGGTAAAAGCAACCTCATTCATATGCAATTATTTACACTTACTCTACTCAAATATCATCATATATAAGTGAGTAAGAAACCTCTCCGAAAAAACTTACAATATCAAGGAGAAACTACCCGAGAAAAATATCCTACGAACAAAAGAAAGCATTCAAACCTCATACCTAAATAAGCTAGTCGACAACTTTAATTCATATATATAATTCGAACTTAAATAACATTTATCTTATCAGCTTATATGTTAAATTTGAATGATCCTCAAACGATTAGTTATTAAGCCATAATTAAAATGGTGATAAGTCCCTGTGAAATTCAAACATTTCGAAGTTTTCAAAACAGTGACTTTCTTATCAAAGATTTTGTGCAAATTTATTTGGTTGTTTTTTACAATTAAACCTTATATTTATTATCTATTTTGAAATACAAAACGATTTAATATAAAGATAATTTAATAAAAGATTTTTTTTTGTTGAAACTCATATTGCAACATTAAATCTAACCTTCACATAAATCAAATTAATGAGTTGATTAATTCAATTCTTGTAGAGAACAAAATTAAATTATAATTTTTATGATAATAAAAATGCAATTCTTAAAGAATTAAATAAAAAATTTATTATTTTTAGGAGAACTAAAATATAATTTTATCTTTATTAATTTAAAATTTTAAAAACTTTAAAATGTCAAAATAGAAAATTTTCTCCCTTTTCCATTTTAAGGGGCCAGGCCTTTGCCAACCCCATAGATTTGCCCCTAAATATGGGGTCCATATCTTATGATAACATTCCGTTTTGTTAGTAAGACTATCATAGTCACAAATTATTATGATTTTAAAATAATTTATTTCTTTTTAAATAAAATTCCCTTGTAGGATAATGATATCAGTGTTTGTAAGTCATAAGACATTGGGTAATGAAATGAAATAGAAAAAATGAAAGAAAAGGATTTAATTAATAAAAACAAGGTGCAATGCAACAAAATATGCATGGTTTTCCGGAATCATCGGAAATGGACGTGAACTAGGAAGCCGTGCCTTGCGTTGAAGCATTGCCCTATTTTTGGCCAAATTGAAGGCTTTATAAGCCTCTCCCACTCCTCCTCCATAATTGTGCGGGTATAAATTTTCCATTCATATAACCAACCCTTAGAGAACAACATCACCCCATTTCTTTTTAATTACTGCTTCTTGTTCTCTTCCTTCACACGTACCCCACCAATATCAATAATGGCACGCCAAAGCTTTGTTCTTGCTTTGGTCTTTATCGCTCTTGTCGGGTTGGTTTCTGCCGCCAATACGGCTTCTAAAGCACCGTCCGCAGTCCCAGTACCCGATGATGATACCATCGGCAACACTGATGATGGAGCAGGTGCATCCTCCCCCGGTGCTTCTAATGACGCTGTTGCTGCCCCTCTTGGCAGTGAGCAGGAAGCTAAAAGTATGGCTCCTGCTCCTTCTAGTGATGCAACCACCACAGGTGTCTCCGCCACTGGAACAGCTGCTCTCACTGGGGCAGCTGCCATTGCTACCTACTTCGTCTTCTAAATTAGCTTCGTCTCAATCTAAGTAGTAAACCTCGAAAAAGGGACTTATTAACCATAATTTGTACTTCTACATTAATTTCTTAGTCTGGTAAAATTGAGGATTGCAAAGGCAGCTGCTTGTATTTGTTTATGAATAAAACTAATGAATATATATATATATACATAAATAGGAAACTTATATGAATTTTTGGATTTCAAAAATAAGGTTCACATTTTTCATTTAAAATATAGTAAAATAATAATAATTGATTAGTCCATGTAATATGAATTCTTTAGTGTTTTAATTTTCGTTACCATAAGCATAAAATCTCAATCCCTTTTATATTCTATATAAAATATGACATTTTTATTAAGAAACAAGCACTAGTTATAAAATAATAAGCCCTACTTTGGTTAACAATTCAAGCAAAAGCATTGGGGTTAGAAACAGCAAATTGAAAGTAGAAATAATTAAATCTTTGGTTTTTAACAAGTGTTCCTCGTTTTAGGGTTCAGTAAAGCTCAAAAACCACTCATGCCTCCCTTAAATAGTGTTTTTGAGCTTTTGACTTCATGACAAACACATTCACCAATGTAATAATGTTCCTTAGCATGCAACAAAGACAATAAACTTGGAAAATGGAAAGGATATGAATCCCATATTCAGAAAAGGATGAAAACATCATTATTGTACCTAGTCTGCACATTTACTGCTTCCCACAGTACACAAACCATATTTGCTAACATCTCGATTAATATTATTATATCAAACGAAGGACTAATATCAATTACAAGAATGTCAGAAAATAAATTTCTTAGATCAAAATTACTACTCCAATTTTGCTTTATAACAGAAAATGTACCTAACTTTGTAAAATCCCTATCACATCCCTAAGTAAGCTAAACATTGTAAATGGAATTCAGCTCCTCAGATTTATATCTGATATTCCTAGGCGACTGTGAGGACCCTTTTTAACTCCAAATTAAAGAATGAACTTCTCTTTCTTAACCACTGCAATTGAGACCGGTTACCATGTTTTATACCACCTCTTACAGCAAATACACACAAGCACCAAGCAAAGCCGGAATGAGGGAATTAACTTGATGTGCAAGATGAAAGTGGAAATAGCAAGTTACGCACTTGAGCATTATCAGATAATGCTTTTTTCAATAATCAGCTGACAAACAGATATTTTCCTCAATACATACCCTTAAAAACAGGATTTGTACGGCAAATGCTGGCTCCATATTCCTCATATTCTGCTTTTGTGTGACATGCCTGCATGTAGGGAAGGTTAGGAGACTTTCAGCCAAAATCCAAAATTTAGTGTTTTAACAATTAAGTTTGATGAAATAACACAATACTAATGGCAAGCATATTGGACAATTAACAAGCCGACCAAACAAGAACACCAGCCAAGTATAATGGCTAAATTCAAAGCCATTCAGCAGCCTATGTAGAAATAAGAGACTACGATGACTTTAGGAGCAGGGATCATACCGCAAAAAATTCAGGCGTTGATGCAAGTACAGAACCTCCAAACCATACCGCAAATCTTTGGATAGGATGACTAACTACATTAACTTCCACAGGATGTGCCTGGAAGGTGAAGGCCCACAAGGGATTAGCAATTAGCTGTTTAAAATAAACAAAGGATTAAAATACAAGCAAAAATATCCTTACTTTTACTTCACCACCAAGCCGAGTATCAGACGCAAGTACTCGAGCATCAACAATCTTTTTCAGATCCCGCTGCAACCTTCTGTGGAAGTCTTTGAACATGGTGGATCCACCAGATAAAACTATATTCTGAAAAGTATTTAAATAGTGAAAAAAGAGTGGCAACTAAAAGTACTTACAGAAAAATATGGCAAAAAGGCGAAAAATTCCCTTTTCTGAATTCAGTCATCAGTCTTATGTATTTAACTGCAAGCTTTGTTTGCTTAGTAATTATCAACAATTTAACCAACAACTGTCACAAGCCATTATCATTATATTGGAACTAGGCTAAGAACTCTTTTTGGTAAAAGAGTAGGAACCAAACAGCTAGGACTATAAATATAAAGATCAGTATCAGAACGGATCGGAGAAAACAAATTCTAATCAGCAAACAAATAAAGCAAGACACTGATTCAAGAGTTTAAAGAAAAATAATCACTTTTCAAAATAAAGTAAATCACATTTCAAGAACATCATCCTACAAAAAGTTAAACTAAAAACAGCCTGTTCTATCAAGAAGGAAAGAACATGACATAATACTTTCTTACTGTTTCATTTAGATTTATCTTCACTAAGAACCAAAATTTGCAATCTGCTTGTCTTTTTCTAGAGGGCATATGCATACTTAACCTTATACAAAGCTCTTCTGGTGTCAATTGGTGCTGACTGAATGCACTTATCTATTACAAGTGGTAAGGGAGTAGTAAAATCACTGCTGTAGATCTCAGGACTAAAGAAAACCTGTAAAACCCACCAATACAGTAACATCAGCAAAAAGACCCAAGAAGCAATTTATAAGCAGCAAGTTAATCAACTTCTTATTTCTTGAACAGCATGTATTATCAACTAGTTGCATCACCAAAGTAGGGAAAAAAAAGACAAAGCATTCAATTAAGAAATCTAACCAGCAGTGAAAAAGCAAAAAAGAACTTGTATTCTGACCTCCATAAGCTACAATTATGTTTCTGTTGATGGAAACCAACATATAACAAGGAAAAAAAAATTGTTGTAGTTGGTTTACACACCAACATATTGTCAGCAATATCACAGCTAGGACATACATGCTTCTATATAAAGAGAGATTTTTAGGATAGGCAGATCAGAAATAGGAGCAGGAGGAATCTGCTTTTTAACAAATAAAGTGTTGACATGAAATGACAGCTACAAGTCGACCAAACCCCTAGGGCCTAGAGAATATAGCTTAATTATTGACACTAAGGAAAAGGATGATAAAACTTTATGACTAAATCTGATGAACAGGGAAAACCATTGCTTGCTTGCTATAGTTTCAGATGTATATGTGTGTATAACATATTTATAGTAGTAGAATCTTCATAAGGCAGCCAAGAGTCCAGCCATTTGAAAGAGTTAGCTAACCAGGTGCTTAACTTGGCCCACAAGGACATGTTACTCTAGCAGTAGTTATCCTAGACCAACCCCAACCACAAAAATACATAATAAATATGGAAAAAATGCCAAATCTTCCAGTAATCTTAAACTTGAGGAATGAGTTAAAAAGGAGAAAAAGAGGACAAACCTCAGGGCCTAAAAACCGTTCATAACCAATATCACAGGAGTATGGTGCTCCAGTCTTCGGTCTAATGCCTCTCCAATGTTTGATATATTTTCCAGGTTCTTTGTCATGCTTGTTGAACTCCTGTAGTGATTATCAAATTACCATTGCAATGTCAGAACTTTTAAACTGCATTACAGTATCTCAAGCTGGGTAAAAATAATGTGGCCAACGGTCGTGCCAGAAAATTTTCCAAAATCACAATCCAAAGAAATAGAAGATGACCTTGACCACATCAGAACATGTATAGCAGTACATTTCCTTCACTTTTCGAGCTGCTTCAAATGAGTCCTCCGGTGGAATTTTCTCTCCTCTTTCCTGTGAATAATGGTGTCAAAAGGCATGATTCAAGAATATTATATATAAATTATTTTACAATCTCCATATCGACAATTCAAACATGCACATGATAACTACTAGAAGAGGCAACTTTTAAAGTCTAGCATTTCTTCAAATGGTAATAAAATGCAAAAGGTCATTCAGGTAGCAATCAGAAGGACACATGATGGTGATGATACCGTCACAAACCGGGACTGGGTACTTGAAAGCATGGTATCTAAAAGGCAAGTGTTTAAGTAAAATCCATCCATAGGTAAGGATGAATAGCACTAATGAGCGTGGATAACTTCTCATCAGGACATATAAATAACTTGAAGCACTAGAAATTTTGAATAAACAACTATCCATATCAAAGCACTATAACAACAAGAAGCAGAAATTACATTTTTATTAATGGGTAGAGAGTCAAGAAAAGAAAATACCCGCATGAGCTGTTGTATGAAGAGTGTAACATCTTTTCCAGCTATCGGTATTGATTTAATGCTGCTCCCAATAACATAACCATCAGCAACAGGTACAATATGTGTGGCCCCATCTCCAACATCCACCACCACTCCTGTCATCTCACACTATAGAAAACTGTAGGTTAATCTAATGAAAGCAATTAATATATAAGGATGATTAGCAAGAAAATCTGTGAAAAATAATGTAGGTATACAGCTAAGTTCAAGATAGACATGTTCTTTAAACTCCACCACCATATGTATCCAAAACACCCCATGACATATGCTAATATGATAAGCAACAGGTATATGGCTTCATCACAAATCCCTTTAGTAATTAAAAATAAAAAGAATAAACAAATCTTAACGCATGAAAACAGTATATGGCAAGCACATGTCAATTTATGTATAATCAAATACAAAAATACAAATATTTGATGAAGTTAGCAAAGACTTTTAAGCTCATAACAACCACCTTAAAGCTTAATGTAATTTGAATATAAAGATTGGATAAATATATACTAATCTTTTGTAGTTGCTAGAAAAAGCCATTGGTTACAAAATACTCCAACAGTGTCTATTCATAGCACATCGTCATATTATGACACCCTAGATCACCTATTCTATTGAGAACTTAAAACAATAGTTCAAGAGAGAGTTGGTTCAGCCATTTTCGGGGGCAGTAATGATTAATATTGTCAATCAGTAAATGGCTTTAAATCAAATTGATAGGTGACCATCCTAAAACCAATATTCACACATAGAGTTAAAAGGTTTAGTTTATTAAAATAAATAATAATGATCATGAAGTATCAAGGACCCAAACTGATCCATCTAACATACAACTAAGTAACTAACCAAAACAGAGAATTCCCTAAAAGAACAAATACTTCAGGAAATTAGCCACCAACCTTAGACGTAGTGTACCCAGCTGCTAAAGCAAGCACGGAATTCACAGCAATATAAAGCCCCGGAACATTAAACGTCTCAAACATAATTTCACCTGTATATTCTCGATTCTCAGGAGCAGTAAGAGGACTCTCAGTCAACAAAAAGTAATGATCCTCAGGATCACACCGTAAATAATTGAATATACATTGCTGCCAATACCGTTCCATAGCATCCCAGTTATAAACTTGACCATTTCTAATAGGATATGTAAGGTTATAAGCATTACTCGATCTTGATTTCGTCAGTGCTTCATCTCCAATGAAAAAATCAAGATCCGCCATTACCCCAGCTGAATACTGAGCTGACCAATTTGACTTGGAAGAAGTTCTAGATTGATTTAGGAACGACTCGTTAACTGCTACTACTGTTGGCTGAATAAAACACGGTTCTACATTACCCGCAAATCCCATCTTAGTATATCTGCAAAAAGACCGATTCGAGGGGGTGGGGGAACAATTCAAAAACAAAGTCTCAAATAAAATATTAACTGGGGAACTTTATCAAACAGGTTCTGAGCAGTCAACATAGAGTTATAACGATTTCAGTAAGGAGAGGAAAAAACCTACCCAGTACCGTTGTCAATGACGACAGCGGGGCGAGAAGTTGGGTCCATCGAGAATCAAAACGGAAGCTGGCAATCGGTTGGGTGTTGTCGTGGATCTGCGAGCGAGATCCAAAAGAGAGTAGGGGGCAAGAGATCATGGTCATGAAGCGCGCTTGAAGAAGCGCAAATAGGAGAAGCAAGCTCCCCCCGATGGCAGTACTGAGTCGATACCAACAGCAAACTTGGATCCCCAACCAAAAGCAAGTGACGTTTCAACGGTATAGCTTATTGAAACAAGAGTTGTTGGTTAGGCGATATCCCAAACTCAAGTAAGACTAACCATTTCAAAACTGAATTCTCATCGAGTTTATCATCAAAAACTCCAAATTCCTCTTCTTTGTTCTTTCTCTTGATTGATACTTTTCTTAGCAATCAAACAATAGAAAGAAAGACAACGCACCAACCTTTCTTTCTTTTCTTTTAGTTTCTTTTTTATTCCTTCCTTGTTTTATGCTCGGAGAGGTACGGCTTCGTCAATTTTGACTGAGTGGGTAACATTGTCGTGACAGTCTGTAAATGGATAAAACTAAAACTTCACCACTTCAAATATTTATTTTTTTCCCAAAATTTTAGAATGAATTATTTTAATTTTTCATTTAATTTTTATTTCTTGATGTTTGTAAAATAACCCTGAAAAGTTCAAGTTTATTAATTTAAATAATTGAAATTCGAAAATAAAATAAAATAAATTAATTGATTATTGTAAATTCATAGACTATTGAAATTAAATATATTTTTTTCTATAACGAAATTAAAATTAGATTGAGAATATTATTTAATTGAAAAATTAATTTATTTAAATTAACTTACTCAATAATATTTATTTTAAGGGATAAAAAATATATATTAACTTGAATTAAATTATAAAGCGCTGCTCTACTAGTAGAATTAAGGAACTTGTTTTCCTGTAAATAAGTATTATTTGTATTCTACTAATTCAAAACTAAATATATACAATTTTGAGATATTGTTATTCTATTAAAAAATAATGAGAATTTATTTTTTAAATATAAAGTCTATTTTTTTAGAATAATAATTCTACCGATTTCTATAGAGAGATATTTACTTTCCTACTAAAAGTAAAAAATTTATTTCTAGTTTTGATTTGTGATTGATTGAGCCTACACTCGAAGCAATTCGTGGTGCAAGAATAATAAAAAAGATCACTCGATTAAAAGTCAAGAACGTCAAAAATTCGTTTCACTCAAAGCACATATATATATATATATTTTAAATTACTATAAATATAAAAAAACCGGCTCAATTTTTAAATTTTTATTTTTCTAGTATGAGATAACCGTTTTCAAACCAACTTTTTTTCCAACACACCTACCATTTACCCATTATGTTAGTAGTTAAAGTAAGCTGCTATCATTTTAATTAACATACATTCGTGCATTCAACAAAAGGCAATTGCTAACATGATGGCAAACAGACACCTTTTTGTGAGGAAATTGCTCCAAACACCCTCCAACGGCTCTAAACTTATTAAAGGGTATAAATATACATGGACCAGTGACACAAAAATGATGACAAGAAAGATGGAGAGCAAAAATCCAATCTTTTCATTTTATTATACTTATCTTTCACATTATAAACACACTTTAGGCTTATTTTCTTTTCATTCCTTCAAGTGTTGATTTGTATTTGTAAGAGCTTAATTACAGTATATCAACCTTCTAGAGCTTAATTGTTTGGTTTTATCTTACCTATTGTAAATATTATACATTTCCCTTGAAAGGTATTAAATAGTGAATTTGAAAAATCCTTAGTTGTAAAAATCTAAAGTTGTAGGTTGAACTACTGCAAATTTTCCTTAAGCAACTTTTTCAAACTTTAAAATATCAACTCAGCCCCTCTTGGTGTATCTTGAGCCAAACAAATTTATTTATTTTTTTTCCTCTCTTTTTTCATTGCTTCGATTACAAAGAGAAGGAATGAAAGAAAGAATTTCTATTTTTTTCCTCCATATTCAAATTTGAATGAGAATATGAAAGAGAATGAAATATGATGTTGGCTAAGAAGTTGAAGGAAGAGGAAAAGAGAGACCATTGGAGAAAGAATTTTAAAACTATCATTTTTATTAATCAAATTTACTAAAATTTTATGAAATGAAAAGTTAAAAACACGTTGCACAATGTAATTGGTCAAATTTTTTTTTTAAAATTCAATTAAGTTTTGAATTAAAAAGAGTTAGTGTAGAGGGACCAATCTGGTTGATGAAATGCAAGTTTAAGTATCAATTAAATCTATAACAAAAAAAATTTAAGGACCAACTAGGTGTAAATGGACAAGTTCAAGGGCCAAATTATATATTATCCTAATTAAAAACCATAACAGAATAATATTTTAAGTACCAAATTGAGAAAGTGGTAAAACATGTATACCATTTGTTGTTTCCAAACAACTTTGAGTGATACTATTTTTGCATGGCAAAGGGTGCAACCTTTATTTTTGGCATACCATAGCTACAAGCCTGCAAGTATGCAAAGATTATTTGCATATCAAGGTTTTTTTTTATTTCACGTGATTTTTCACTTTCTTCGTGTATGTCATACTGATCCGACTAGAGAGATTGAAGTGCAAAGAAAGATTGGATATAAGGGATAGTCGACACTTTCTGGTAACAATTTTCATTAACGTTGATCTCATGAGGTGTCGACTTTAAAGTCAATCTTTCAAGATGTCGATTTCAGCTAAATAAATGAGAAACACCACTACATTATTAAATAAATTTCTCAACTCGTATATATCGAAAATGAAATGCTACAAATTAGAATATAAAAATTAAATGTTTAATATCTACTATAAGTCACTATACTTTTCATAAGTTTCGAATTTAGTCCTTATACTTTTTATTTCTAGAAATTTAGTCCTTTTACTTTTCAGATTTCAAATTTCAAGTCCAATATTAACACTGTTAAATTTGTTGATATGACATTTTAAAATAAGAAAATTCTCATTTGATAACCATTTAATTAGAAAATGATGTGTTATTAATCTGAATTTAACAAAATAATTTTAACAGTGTTAACAATTGGACCTAAATTTAGAATTGGAAAAGTAGGATTAAATTCCTAAAAGTAAAAGTATAGAACTTAAATTCTAAATTTGTAAAGAGTATAAGGACTTATAGCATAGTTCAACCAAATTAAATCTTCAACGTATACAACACAAGCAGAATTTAACGTTAAACCAACCCGGTTGAATAATTGGCGGTTAAATTCTACTTGATCCCTGTACTTTGCAAGACATGTGGATTTAATTCCTTTATTTTAGTTTGGTCATTTTTAGCCTCTATATTTTTCAATTTTTAAAATTTTAGTCCTCATC
Source organism: Gossypium longicalyx (assembly GCA_025698465.1). Classification (NCBI taxonomy): domain Eukaryota; kingdom Viridiplantae; phylum Streptophyta; class Magnoliopsida; order Malvales; family Malvaceae; genus Gossypium; species Gossypium longicalyx. Next base: position 93,790,432 of record CM046997.1, read on the forward strand.
AAACTATAATTGTTACATTCAATAAGTTAAGTTATGTTATTTCCAAAATATGATGCGTCAAACATATTATCGTATGTGTAATTCCATGTCAGTTTATTATTTCCACATATTGCTCACTAGAAATCCAGTTAATGGATTAAAGATTATCATTTTTGTTAAGATTGAAACTTGAAAATTTGAAAAGTATAAGAACTTAAAATGATCCAATTAGAGAATAAGAACAAAATCTATAACTATACATATAGTACAAGACTAATAATTGAATTTAACCAAATAAATTTAAGTTCTACTGTTTTGGTCATGACTAAAACTTCAAAATTTGAAAACTAAAGGTACTAAAATTGACCAATTTGAAAAGTAAAGGGACTAAAATTAAGCAAATTAAAAAAGGACTAAATCTTCAATTTTCAAAAAGTAAAGGGAGTAATAGAAAATTTTAGCCAATAATTGGGAGTGACCGTTGTAGTGGGGGGTAGAAACAGTGTTGATGTCGGGGAATATAGAATGACGTGGATTCAACGTTAGTTGGATTTTAACAATGTCAGTGCATAATTTGGCTTCATCTACTTTTATGGAAATTTGCGACTTTCTTTAAATTCAACCAAGATTTGGCTCACACTATTTTGTTGTTGTTATTAAAAAACCAGCCTACCTTTGACTGCTACTTCATTAAAAAGTAATTTACCGCAAGATTAAAAGTGAAAAAAACACTTATTTCATCATTTATTTATTAATAAATTATTGGATAGCACTAAATCACAAAATCTTGCTTCCTAACATCACAAAACGTGATCTATACGAAGGAAATGACAAAATCTGATTTAATCAAATGAAGATCGAGTTATGGTTGGGTCAAGATTAATACTGATGGGTCCACAAGTATGACCAATAATTGGTCGACAACTAGGGGAGATATACAAGACTTGTTGGGAAATTGGAAAGAATGCTTCAAAAAATATTTAGGTAGATGTTCTATTCTCAATGCTAAATTATGGGTTATATTTTTTGGACTTTAGGTTGCTAAATTAAGAGATTATAGGAAAGTAATTGTGAAAGGCGATTGTTTAGAAGTAATGGGGTGTCTTACGAATAAATCTGGGGAATGTAACTTGATGAGTGTTGAGTAATATTTTTCTATGTCTTATTGATAGGAACGTTGAGGTATTTATACATGTGGTTACAGGTACTATTAGAACTTATAGTAAGGCCTCATTACTTTATCTTGATTCTGTTGCCTCCGGTATTAACATTTCCTCTCCTTAGTACTGACATTCTCTGCGAACTCCAGGCCTGTTGGACACATGTCTATGGAGTACGCGGTCCTTTCTGTCCCTGGGACTAATATCCTGAGCGGGCTCCATACCTATTGGACATGTGTTTGGGTGGCTTGTGGGGCACACAGTCCTTTCTACGCAATTCTTGGGTACGTGCGAATTGAGACCGTGGCCTTCCCTGGGTTTCTGCGAGCTCGATCTGTGACCCGTGCTCGTGGACCCCCTTTTGCTAACCATGTCCGCGAGCTCTCCTTGCAAGCTATATCTGCTAACCTGTCTCGCTGTCTTCTCATGATTTACTTTACACTTAGTATTCGAGTAGGATCTATCCGAGTCACGGGTTAGAAACTCGGATCCTTTCTAGGGCTCGGGTCGATGGCTACTGATGTACAACAATCTAGTCCCCTTAGTGGGCTTAAAGGGTGTTATAAAGTAGCGCTCCTTAGGTCCATCGTGTCAAACTTAAATGCAGCTTGTTGGGCACCTTACGAGCTGTGATACACAATGGTTGTTTTGCCATGTGCACGTGTAAGTATCAAGTATGTGTATCTGATCGTTAAGAGTTGAAGCATTTCTATCTGCTCGCCTCTGGGTCATCAATCTTCCTTGGTCATGTGAACCGTCAAGAAGCGGGAAAGGAAATCCTTCTTTAAAAAGAGGACCTTCGGTGCCCTAAATTTTCACACTTAGCATTTTCAAAAATCTAAGACAAAGGTAATTCCCAAAAACACTTGCTATTGGGTTTATGTTTTTGTTTTCTTTTATCAATAGTATGATAAGGATGAGAGGAACTGGTAACCACATCGCCCCAGTCCATCTGTCATGAGAACTACCGTCTCTGATTTTGGTGATAGAGAAATCCTATATTTGCACTACTAAACTAGAGGAGCTGAAACAAGTCCTAGTGGTGCAGGGAATAAAGCTCTTCAACTTTGTCTATGAGTTCTTCTTTTCGGAGGGGTCACATCGACTCTGTGAAACCACCGAAGATAGCTTCCTATTCCCGATGCATACGCTTGAGATTGGGTTTTATTTACTATTGCACCCTTTTCTTTTACAACATTCTAGATGACTACAACATTGCTCCTGGCCGACTCTCGAGCTTTTTCTAGTGGCTCGCTATGGTGTACTTCCTTAATTGTAGTTAGCACAGTGACGTATCTATGCTCGTTGTTTCCCACCATTTGTTCCAATTGAAATGACGTGATTTGGAGAATTTGTTAGGGTTCTACTACTTCTATCACAAGAATGTGCAAACAATCATTCGAAACCACTGTTCCAACCTTCGTTTGACTCAGGGAAAGTACGTTCAAGTTCGCAATAAGCTTGGCGAGGACTTTGAGTTTCCCATAAAATGGTTCTCACCTAGTGAGGACATGTGGGCATTTCAATGAAGCCTCGCTACAGATGAAGTTGTTGCCCAGTTTCGAAGGCTTCGCGTTGGTTGCATGTTGATTTTAGAGACTTTTATCACAACAAGAAATGTTTTTAGGTATTGTTTAAAGGGTTTTAGCCATAATGGATGGAGGCCTGGTAACAACTAGGAGGTCGTTCAGTCAGTCGGTGCATTGTTTGAAGGTGTTACTTGGCCTCATGACTCTTTCGATTAGTTGGGTTAGATACTACTAGGTTATATGTTAGAGTCATTTAACTTATTTTATTACTTCTGCCAGATGAAGCTTCATCCGTTTGCTCTTGCTGAGTTTGCACAATGGGTGTTGTTAGGTCAGATATTAATTTGTTAACTGCTCTTACTGATCACAGGTTATTGTTGATGCAGGAATTGATCAGGGTTCTAAGGACACTTCAAGTAGGACTGATAGCATATCTCGTGAGCTCAACAAGGCTATGGATATTGATTAATTGATCATTGGGGCGCGCAAGAAGCTCAAAACCACCGCGAGGTCTGTGCGTATTGGTTTTGTAAGTGAGGAGGAGAGGAATAGTGCACAACTGGAGCATCGTAATAAAATAAAAGTAGATTCTGTTGGGGTTGTTGCGTTGCTAGAGCCTCGAGTCCTTCTAATTTTCTACTAGTGAACTTACCATCTACTCCCCCTACTAGTTCGTTGATCACTGTTGATGAGGATACCCCTCCGCCTATTGCTCGTGTTTCTCCTTCTATGCCTGTCGTTAGAGAAACACCGATCGAGGGGTAATGAAGGTTCATTTTCTTGATGTGGGGACTTGAGTGCACCGGGGTACCCTTATAACCCTGATGTCGTAGCCCTCTGATGGCAAACTTCAGTGCCAAAGGCTGCTAGACCAAGCAACGCACAACTACCCCCAACATCAAACTTATACTACTCTCTACAATTCTTCCTTTCTTAAGCCAATATGATTGGATTGAGGTATGAGGATGCCCGTCAGAAGAACTTGTGGATACTAAGATGGAGTTGGCGAGAGTTCGCGAGTAGCACCGTAAGATGATGGAGAAAAATAAGATTATCATTAAGCAAAACGAAGATCTTATGGAGTTTTTGGCAATTGTCGAGACTAAAGTAGAGTGGTTAGAGCGTGAGGAGGTTGCTGAAAAGGAAAGCAAAGAAGCTTTGCAAGCTGAGTTCAACATGCTTACAGAAAAGCACACAGCCGAAACGAATAGGATTATCCGGGAGTGCCAAGATCAAGTGGCTAGCACGATCAGGGAACAACTTCGGGTCTTGGAGAATTTTAGGAAAAAGACAGCTTCGATGTGCTATATCTCTTGGGTGTTTGGCTGAATGGTTTAAGGCGTTAGATTTAGGCTTTAATCTAGAAGGGCGTAAGTTCAAATCCAAAGGAACAAAAGCTCTTCAATAAACTGCACTGTTAAAGTTTTTCGGTCTGCTAGCAAACCATCCGGTGAACAAATCTGTTTCGTCGTGTTAGGCACTAAAACCTAACGCTCTAGCCTGTCCTGATGATGAGTTGATAGGGGGATTTTTACTAGGGTGAGCCATTTGTTTCTAGAAATGAAAAAACTTAATCAAACTTGAAAAATTTTGATGGTCGGAAGTCTGTCCACGCTTACCACACCAATTGTTGAGTAATATTTTTCTCTGTCTTATTGATAGGAATGTTTGGGTATTTATACATGTGGTTACAGGTACTATCACAGCTCATAGCAGGGTCTTACTACTTTGTCTTGATTCTATTGCCTTAGGTACTAACATTCGCTGTCCCTTGTACTGACATTCTTTGTGAACTGTAGGCCTACTAGACATATTTTTGCAGAGCACGCGATCCATTCTGTTCCTGAGACTGATATCTTAAGTGGGCTCCGTACCTGTTGGACAAATGTTTAGGTGGCCTGCGGAGCACGCAGCCATTTCTGCATACTCCTTAAGTGCATGCGAACTGAAACCGTGGCCTTCCCTAGGTTCCTACGAGCTTGATCTGCGACCCATGCTCGCGGACCCCCTTTTATGAGCCGTGTCCGTGAGCTCTCCTTACGAGCTATATCTACGAACCCGTCTCACTGTCCTCTCGTGATTTGCCTTACACTTTGTCTTCAAGTGGGATCTATTCAGGTCACAGGTTGAAAACTCGGATCCTTTCTAAGGCTCAAGTTGGTGGCTACTGATGTACAACAATGACATTGGTACGAAAGATTACTGCAGTTAAGAGGTGCTTTCAAATGGTGAAGTTCCAATTCATTCAAAAAGAAGGGAATGTGGTTGCTAATTGGATAGCTAAAACTTGTCCGAGAGGGGAGTTTGAGCTTACGATTATTGATTTTCTTACTTTTCATGTTAAGAAACTTTTGTTAGAAGATAAGTTAGGTAAATCTTTTGTAAAAACTTTTTAAATTAAAGGCACTTGGTGGCCTTTTTTATTATAAAAAAAAAACTAGATAAATAAACTTATGTATAATTGTTAGTCCCCATGCTAAAACATTAAAGCCTCAATTTCATACCCGAAATTCAATCCTTCTTTCTTTTACCATTTTACTTGTGTTTTTGTTTTGTTTTCTATTTTCTTAAATATAAATATATATATTTTTCTATCTGCGTTTAATTTTTTATTATGTAGTATTTAGCAAATCATCTAATACTTTGATTTGGTTGTAATTGTTTATAATTTACACAAAGGTGACATGTTTAAATAATTATTGTAATTGATGGGCCTTAGCAAATTAGGTGTAATTGTTCTAGAATACTCTTTTCTTGAATATCATTAAAAAAAAGTTTCAAATTGATAAGTATTCCACCAACTAGTAATCCAAGATTTCAAACTTTTATTAAATGAGAGAGAGATCCACCAGGGCAAAAATACTATAGATGTAATATATAGAAGAGGAGTGAATGCTTTCTTTTTTGCCATTTTTTCATCTGTGAGTTGTTAATGAATCCATCTCATTCATTGACTTTACGTGATCTAATATTTCTATCAAGCATGCCTTTCATTACATTATAAAGTAGGAGCCCATGAATCTATTCTCTATTTTTTTATTTATGTAAATAGAAAAAGTTTTCTTGCACCATATAATGGGGTATGATACTATTTGAGAGTATGGTGTTAGATACAAGCACCATAGATAGCTCATGAATTCTTTAATTTTAGACATTCAAGACTTCGAAATATGGTTAAAAGACATTTGTTAATTTAAAAAATATTTCTCATATTAACAACATTACTTTAGTATAGCATGAAAAAAACAAGGTTGAATCGTAAGTGGAATTGAAATGATTCATACTTCAAAGAGTATATGAAGAAAGAGATCTTGATAATTTTAATGATGCAGATTAAAATCCAAATGATAATGATCTTGATCAAAGACCAACAAATGATGATAATTAGTATATATTAAATATTAAAGAAGGATACACTAGAACAATTAGATAAAACTGCATATGATGTTTATTTTTTATTTTTCTTTTTATTAGTAATCGTATTATCAACTACTTTTTTATAGACATAATAGATATGATGATTTGATTTTAATTTTTATTACTTGTTTAGAAATTATTTTTATCATACTAATAATTTTTATAGTAATTAATATTTTTTAAAAATATAAATTTTGTAACTCTGTAATTACAATTTGTACTATTAAACATGACATAAGAAATTATAATATAATTACATTATGTCAGTCAAATACATCTAAAAAATTACAATCCTTTATAATTACAAGAGAGTATAATTACTAAATTACATTTATTATCTAAACAGATCCAGAAAGTCATGCACAACAAAACATAATTATTGACCGATAAGTTTAAAATTTTCTTGTGTCTTTAATAGATTAGCATAAATCACTAGCTCCACTACGTTTAAAGATAGATATAAATGGTCAATTTTATATTTATAATATAGTTATTTGAATTTTTTAATAATTTTATTAAGGGAAATGTTATGTGCCCAATACATTTTTGTTTAAAATTTATCCAAAGCTTATAAAATTACATGGATATTCTTATTAATAAAATTTAAGATCCACATAATTATTTAACATGGAGAACTATTTGCTGATATTTATTCTTGTAAAAATTTTTAAATAATTTATTAATTTTTTTTTAAAATTTGAACTTTTTATTTTGTTGATATGGTTCACATCAACATTTGCCATTGACGTGGAGTGCCACATCGGTGTCATTAATGGCCACATCAACACTATAATAGTCAAAGACGAAAAATTTTAGTGAAAGAATTTAGTTGATACAATTTAAAATTTTAAGGGCTTAATTGAATACATTTTTCGCTTGATTTTTCATCAAAGTTCAAAAAAGTATATAAACCTTTAACCTAATTTCTAGTTTTCACACCAATTTTTTCTCTCATTATGTAATCAATGTGAACATATTTTTCTATAATATAATTAATATAAATAACTTCCCCATAAAGTAATTAATATTAAAATGATTTCTCCTGAACATTTTTTATAATTAATTAAAGGGTAAATTGTATAAATAGTCACTTAATTATTAAAATTTTTTATTTTAGACACCAAAAATAAAAAAAAAGTTTGTAATTTAAGCACTTACGTTACATAGTCCGGTCATTTTAGTCACTCCCGTTAAAATTACAAGCTGATGTGACAATTAAAAAAATTAGTAATAACAAATTTAGCCCTTAACTTTTACATATTACATCAATTTAGTCATAATTTTAAAAAATTAACCCTCAAAATTTACAAATAGTCTCAATTTGATCCTAATTCTAAAAAAATTAAAGAAATATATAAAAATACATAAATATTTTTAAAAAAATAATAATAAATTTTAAAAATATATACAAATAATAAATATTGTTGCCGGTTGAGTCTTAGCTTGATTGGCATGGACATTGTTACCAATGCAGGAAGACGTGGGTTCGAGTGCACTGAAGTGCATTATCCTCTTATTTATGAGTTGGAAAGGGATTATAGGTAATTTTAGGCATTGTGTCAAAAAGAGCAGATATGATCTAAAGTTGAGTAATATGTATACATACACACATGTTTAGGAATGAAAAAGAATAGCATGCCATTCTTTTTTATTTTATTTAATAATTTAATTATATTTATTTAATATGAATATAAATATTAATATAAAAATTAAATTTATTATTAATTTTGAAAATATTTATCTATTTTTATCTATTTCTTTGAAATTTTTAGAATTAGGATCAAATTAAAACTATTTGTAAATTTTGAGGGTTAATTTTTTAAAATTATGACTAAATCGATATAATATGTAAAAGTTGAGGGCTAATATGTTATTATACCATTTTTAATTGTCATGTCAGCTTGCCGTTTGTGATTTTAATGGGAGTGACCAAAATAATCGAACTATATAGCATAAGTACTTAAATTGTAAACTTTTTTATTTTAAGTGTCTAAAATAAGAAAAAAAAATTATAATTAGGTGACTATCTATGCAGTTTACATTTATTTAAAATAAAAAGACTTTTCAATAAAAAATGTAATTTATTAAACTTCATTTTTTAATTGACATTAGTGATAAAAATTGAATAAAACATGATGTAAAAAAAATTATAAGAGAAATTATTCATTTGTTTTTGTCAAAAACTAAATACCCATTTCAATTAAAATTATTTTTTTGTTTTTATAAAAAAACTAAACTACCCATTATTATTCATGTAACTTCTAGTTATTAGATGGTTAGGTTAATCGGTTTAAGTCTCGTCGTGAAGATATTTCTCTCTTTAGTTTTTGGGTGAAGGATATTTTTGATTTGTTAGATTTTTTTATCAAATTTAAGACTGAGTGAGTCGCTCGTTCGAGTAATAAGGTGGCCAATAGCCTCGTAAGCTTGCTATTGATAAATGTTGTATCTTCTCTTTTAACATGGAGTATCCGAACGATATCCATGGGTTTGTACTTTCTAATGCTTGTTAATTTGAGGTGGTGGCCTTTGGGTCCTTTTTATTCAAAAAAAACTTCTAGTTATTAGAAAAAAAATCTACTCACCTTTTTTTTAATATTATTGTTTCTCAAAAAGTAAAACTTATATGTTTGTTATTTCTAAAATATAAATTCACATGTAATATATTATATTTTGACATGTCTGCCAAATTTTAGTTGCTAATTATGTGCTTTTTACAAAAAAAAATTTGGAGATAAACTTGTTTAAATGTTAGATTACTTGTCCAAGCTTAAAAGTACACTCAAAATATGAGAGAGCTTATATAAAAGTATAAGACCTAAAAAATGAGCTTGAAAAAAAAACTAGGTCCGTTTAAGACAAATCAAGTTTAGGCTTCAATGTTAAAGGTTCGAGCTTGACCCATTTTCCACTTTATAATATATATTTTATATAATATGTAATTTATATAAAATTAAATATATAATACTATAATGCAAACATTAAAAAATATATTAAAAAATATATTAAGTTATTTGGACATGATTAAAATTTGATTGAAATGGGTTTAGATTGAATATTTAATTTTGTTGCTATAATTTATAAAATGAATGTTTATATTTTTATTATTTATATGTTATTTCCCTTTTATTTTTTTAATTTAATTTTTGAATATTTAATTTTTTTTTGAAAATTTTCATTTTTTTTATAATTAAATTGACAATAACTTAACTAAAAGTCGGTGGTTTAGCCAATTTGATTGTGGCTTTGATTTTTATAAAATTACATATTATCCAACAATGTATGTATGCATGCATGATCACTGGTTAGAAAGATGAAAAGAACAATACTATTGATTCTAAATTTCAAACATAAAGAGAACCATTAGTTATCATAATTTATACATATATATATGTTCTTGTTCATAATTTGTTAATTAGGTTTATTTGATTCTTTGCATAATTTGTTTTTATTTTACTTGTTAATGTTGTGTAAGATAATTAATTTGTGAATAAAAATTTAATTATCTTAAATATTTGATATTGCTTTATTTATAAACTTAATTTTAGGTTACCTAAGTTTTAATTTTTTTTGTTTAATTATGGATTTCATTCCTTTATTTTGCAAAAATTCAAAAATTGATCATCATATTTTTTTAGTATAACTATGATTCAAACCTAGGTTATTACTGGGGGAGGTAAACATCTGGTCAATAAGCCACAACTTGGGGTTGATCATTATAACACCTTATACTCAGCCTTATCGCCAAGCCCAAATATAAAGATGCGACACCACCGTCTCATGTCATACTCATAGTAAATTTTCATAGTATTAAGAAATCATCCTCTTGATCAATGTTCTTACAAAATTTTAGTCAAACATATATCAACCATCATTAAAACATGCTAAACATACTTTAAATAAACTTATAATAATAATTAAACATGCATAAGGTCCATTTAGCAAAAATCTCAAAACTGACTACATAGGTATCGATACCGCTTGAAAAATCAGTACCAAAACTACTTACTATTTCTCTCTTAAAAACCTAAACCTCGAAAATTATCGATACCTCTACCAAAGTATTGATATTTCTACCCTGAGTATCGATACTCGTGATGGGGTATCGGTACCAATTTACAATTTTGACTTCCTGCACATTTCAAAATCACAAAGGTATTGTTTTTACAGCACGAATATTGATACCTCTTCTTTAGGCCAGAAAAATTTTACATATATAGGCATATAAGTCATTCTAACTTGTACCTATTCATCATGCTATCATATTATCATCAAATACACATCAAAACGGGCGTAATAGTAGTCTCAAACATAAAAAATAAGTTCAAATGATAATCAACATAATACGATTCAATTCTCAAAATCTTAAGAGCAATTAAGCTATGGAACTTCCAAAAAATCATGACAAATATCATTAAAAGTCTACCACATTGCCTTATTCCCAAAATGTAAACAAATAACAATAACACCTACGGTAAAATGGAAATGAACTTGCTTGGATCACCCATTGGAAACCTATCCACTCACACCGGTACACTACTAATCTACAATGGTTTAAGAAGAGAGTGGGTGAGCTTAACAAGCTCAGTGAATTCCTAGAACAACTACCGTGCAAACAATTCATCAAGCATCAATGAAATAACTATATAGCATAACCTTAATAGTTCCAACCCCAGTGTCATATTATACTTACTCGTGCATTATTTTCTAGTTCTTTTACATGGTAAACATATCCACTTGTAAGCATATATCACATTACACATATAATCACATAACATCTAAGCATATATCACAATACTCATATAATTACATAACGTTCAAGCACATATCACAATACTTATATAATCACATAACATTCAAGCATATGTCGCAATACTCAAAAACATGTTCATAGATAAATTGCATAATAGTCACATATCAAATAAACACATATCACAATGCACACATATTCATAATTTTGACACTTGAGCTATGAAACATAAAAGTGAGCTCTATCATTACTCATCGGATACACGGATCTCCAACATACCACATAGACTCATAGGGTCAAACATGTCCCAAAAGTGAAGCATAAAGCTAACACTCTCTTTATTTCCCCTCACATGTCCCGTTGAATAGAGTTTAGCTCACATTCTCTTATCCCTCCAACATGTCCCAAGGCCTCAATGCCCAAAATCACTATATATATATATGTGAGTACCTACAATCCTATGACATGCCAACTATATCCAACGGTTTCAAGATCACAAGACCAAAATATTTGAAATCAAACACATATCACTTACCGATTATCTGCGCACTATCACTGTATATTTGCATCTTTAGCAAAACACTGTCACTAACAGTTAACATATACATAACATGTACACATTTGTACTTTCACAACACTTATCATAACCACATATCACATGTTATAGCATCTCATCTCAATTCAAATATTCACAAACACATAAGTACATAGTTCACAAGATAACATAGGTGTGAGAAAGCTTACACTCAGAATTTAAAGTAGGGGTTTAGGCTACTACTAAATTCCCAAGTAACACATTGAATCATGTCCACAAGAAATTATTCCAAACACTCACCAACACGTTTTCGTCGAGAAGTCAAAAGCTCAATCTGTACTTTCTTAGCTCGTAGATGGTCCTAGCGAGTCCGGAACTTCAACACAATAAATTCACATAACAATACATTCGAAAATCAGTCAAGGGCTCACCACAAGCAATCAAAAACATAAGCCTAAACTAAGTTCTCATGTAACTGAAACCTTTAACATAGCCAACTTAAAACTCAAATATCTCTGCCTATACTCAATCTTTTCACCTAAAACCAATTCCATTCATATTATAATTCTCCTACAACTAATTCCCAACCTTTAAACTACAATAAAATACTCAATTCATAGTATTGACTTTTTCAACATGTTTTATAACTGTCTTTCAAAAATTCATTAAAAATCAATAGTTCTTTAACGAAACGTCAAAATAAGTTTAGAAACCTAATCATGTTAAAACAAGTTGAAAAACACTTTGAAACCATGTTTTTATGCAAAATCCCGAAATCAACCATTAATGACTCAATTTTTGACTTTTATTTAAAACATGTGATTTAATGAAAAAAAACTTGGTTTTAAAGATTAAATAACATTTAAAACTAATGGGAAGATGAATCGTTAACTTAATTGACGAAAAATTGAGCATTTGATCGAAAACCCAAAAAACTCACAAGCTTGACAATGGAGAAATCAATGGTGATTTTGAGTGTTTTTCTTGGTATTTAATGGATATTTATAACTTAAGAGATGATAGAAATCAAAAGGAATTAGGATTTCGAATTCAAAATTGATTGGAAAAGTTGGAAGAACTATGAACGACACAAGTATGAGAGGAGAAGAAGACTAACGTGAAAATAAAACTATAAATCGGGTTTTTTTGGTTGGATTTTAAAATCTGGTCTAATTGCCTCATAAAAACTCACAATTTTGACTCTTTTACAATTCAGTCCAATTTTCAGTCATTAAAACTCTTTGTCAAAAATTGATTTAATTTTCTAAAAACCATAGTAAAAAACATTACCGGTATACCATGTCACAAAATTCTGAACACTCTAAAGCTAAAATCCCTAAAATACCTCTAAAAAACTCTTAGGCCCAATTTTGGGGTGTTACATTCATCATATTTTAAGATAACTGAAAAGTTAGTCAGATATTGTTGGTAAATACATAAACTTTAACTACTAATTTTGCTAGTTTATTTCATATAAATTGTTGAAATATTGATTTTTGTTAATTCATTGTCTATAAATTGATGAACTATTAACTCCTAAATCAACAACTTAATAGTAGGATTCAATAGAGTTATCAATTGGACTAATATATAAATTTTAATAAAGTATGAGAATCAAGTTTTGAAATATTAAAGTAAAAATACTAACTTAAGGAGGATGAAATTAAGAATTATATCTATTTTAATACCAAATATACATACTAAAATCATGTACAGAAGAATATAATTTATAATATACATACATATTATAGACATACTAAAATTAATTTAACAAATAAATGAATATAATATATAATATTGAATTAAAAATTATTAGTAAATTATAGTGTAGCAACATCGTGTGATGTAGAGTAACAATGAATTTAATCAATATTCATAGAGTTAATATACAGCAATATATTTTTATTTAAAACTATTTTTATCATTGAATTTAAAGTTTTGTTAATATATATTTTTATAATAATAATTTAAGATTAAATGACATATTTATTTTATTTTAATTATTTTCAACGAAAATGTTGCACTATTATATTGTTTTGGATGAGAAAATTTTAAAATTAATTTTTTTTTTTCAAAATGTGTAATTTTAAAAATGTTAATGTTGATAGCTATTTTGTTTTAAAAAAATATCTTTTAGAATTATTCAAAATTGTTGAATAATTTTGTAAATTTCATGACATGTAATGTAGAGAGAAATTGAGTTGGATTTATATAGGAAGAGGATTAAGGCGAAGAAAAAAAAATCAAGAAAGAGGATGTTCAAAGTGAGAAATTATACCATTTATATTGAAAATGTGAAAAGTAATGAAGTGGGTTTAGATAAAGAAAAATTAATTTTAAAATTTTAAAATTTTAATTTTTTTTATTTTAGTGTTTTTCGATTGAATTGAAGCTAATTGAATTCAAAGTTTGGATAAATTGGTTTTGGTATGAATTGCTTTGATGCAATCCATAAAAGTTGCATTGGTTTTTAATTTACTGTATAGATAAATATATCATCATTTGTTTTTCTTTTCCTAGTCATGCCGAATTGTAATTGAATGCCTCGGTTAAATTATTTTTCTCAATCAATGGGATTAAGTTTTATTTGTTCAAAAAATAAAAAAATAAAAAAAATCCTTTATTCATTAGAAATGCTTGGTATTTTTTTATTCACAAGAATATGGAATTCTTGAAAGACGTGGATTGCTAATTAGTTTTGGAAGTGCATAGTTTGGTATTTTTGAACACCTAAATCTTATATAGTTTGGTTTATGGAGATTTATCTATTCATCGATAATTTATTATTTATACATGTTGGATGTTTTACTATAAATTTAAACGATGGTATCGTAATGATGAAATTGTCTAGTCGATAAAAGGAATTGTTTTCGTTTTATGACTAGTTCATCATTGATATTATTATTTAATTAAAGCAGTAAAAAATGAAGGTTTTTAATTTTTATGGTGGCATTAATACAATCTTATTCTGGGTTATTTCGGAAACTATAGAGCAATAAAAAAAATTAGTTCTGACCTTTAATTGTTATGGAAATTTTTAATTTTTAATTTTGAATATTGATATATATATATATATATATATATAAATAAATAACTTAATTGAAATAATAAGTTGCCAAAGTGATCTCTATTATCGAAATTATTTTGTTTTAAAATATAACAAGTTGTGTGCATGTAACTTAAGCTACGTTAATATTGATCGGCTCAAAAGAAGTTAATATTTAACAAAATTACAAGTGCAACTATGGTAATAAACATGTAACGATTATTAAGTTTTACATGAGAGCAATAAATCGGCCCAAAGGAAGATTTATTGTTCGACATGTTTTTTATTGTCAATCTTTGATTACTATAATAAGATATCACTTACAAGTTAATATTTTTGTCCAAAGATGAAATATTAATAGAGTGCTTGGTATTGGGAGATGAGATTTTACTTTATTCAAATTATTTTGTTTTAAATTTGAAGTCATATGTGAGGTTATTTTGATTTATTTAACTATTATTATACATGCCGACATCATTGTATGCATTGAAACATTCAAGGGTATTATGTCCGATAAGATTACCATGACTAAAGAATTCATGGTCGACATTGAAAAGAGATTTGTCAAAAACGAAAAGGCTAAAATTAGTACGCTCTTAACAAATCTAATTTCAATGTGACATATAAAGAAAAATAAGAAAGTTGTGGATACAACATGATCACAAAAGAAACAACAAAATGATTCAACTAAATATGGTTATTTATTTTTAGTATATATAGTTCAATACAGATTGTATATTTGTATTATATTTAACTTTGATATATGCTATTTTGGGATAAATATATATACATATATATGCTATTATCTTTTAATTTGATTGAAAGATGAAATTAAGAGAAATATTTTGAAACAAATAAATTTAGATTTTGGTTTTGAGTTTTAATTAAGGATGTCTAATATTTTAAATAGATTAGTTTGAACAAAATGCCACCAAAGTGACCTCTTTTGCGTAGATTAGTTTATTTAAAAATATCAAGATGATTATATGTATTTGTGATTCATGCGTTTATTAATTGACCTACATGTAAGTTAATATTTGACAGAATTTCAACGACAACTGTAGTGATAAATGTGTGACAATTATAAAGTACTCTATGTGAGCAATATGTTAGTCCAAAGATTGATTTATTGTTTCACATGATTTATTGTCAATGTTTGATTGCTACAATAAGAGTATCACGTACTATTAATATTACTGTTCAAAGACTTGATATTAATGTTGTATTTGGTACCCTAAGACAGAATTAACCATTATTTTGAATTTATTCTTTCCTTATAAATATTGATGTGAACTAGTTTTATTTATTTTTGTTCTTTATTAAGCTAGTTCATATTTTGCTACCACAATATCTACTAATATCAATTCTATACCCATGCTTAATGGGGCCAATTTTAAGGAATGAAAAAGATATTTACTTATAGTGCTTGACTGCATGGACATAGACCTTGCACTAAGAGAAAAACAACCTACACTCCAAACCTGGGCTAGACGTTATGACCAGATCTTGAGAAGTTACTGCAATTTATTTGAAAATCCAAAATTCGTTTGACTTGTAAAACAACACTAGCTCTTGCTAATTAAAAATTCAGCTTGTTAGAGAAAATATATTTCTTTCTAATTTGATGAAATTGTTAATTACTTATACTTTCAAAACATTTAAGTTTGTAGCGGAATTCTTGATCTAATTCAATTTTGAAAAAAATAAATTTGTTGTTGGAAAACCATGGTTTTCCAAATAAAATGATTGTCATAAGAAATACGTCAAAACAATTAAGAATGGAAAATAACAAAATAAAATCTAAACTTTTAAAACAGACCAAAAACAACCAGATTGAATATGAATATTTTAAAGTTACACAATAGAAATAAGTAACTGAGCTCCCGTTGCACTAACCCGCCTAAATCTGAGGATTACCTAAGAATCAAACAAACCGAGAATGAGCTTACAAGCTCAGTGTGTAACTCATAATAAAATAAACAAATATAATTCAAACATGCTTTCACAAATCATTCAAACATATTTTATAACAGAGCAGAAACAGAACATATCAGTTGCAGAATTACAATCCTACCCCCATCCACTACACACTATCTTCAACCATCCTTACACACCATACAAGGTATTAAATACCCATCCAGGCCTACACACTGCTTGGTGTTAGTATGACACTTTTCAGAATATTTGCAGCCCAATTGCCAGATCAATAGGCGATTTGCCGCCAAATACAAATATACATGTGGTTGAGCCACCAAATACGACAGATAAATTAAACTGCCCACACTTTCTCCATAATCACAAATACCAACCCAAATGCACATGCAGAACTAACAGATGTTAGAAATGTATATGTTGTACATGCTATATAACAGATACAGGTTATGCTTATCGAATAACAGGTCATACTTATCATATTTCAGACTATACATGTCATATTACAAATCATACTTATCATATTTCAGATCATAGTGATCATATAACATATTAATCATGCATGCTTTAATTGTATTTAACACAGCAGAACATCAAATGTCATGATTTGTAACCTAATTTGTATCATATGGACCCTATGGAAGGCTTACGTTCGACTCGTATGACGAATACAACCCTAGGGAAAAATTTCAGATTTTGGGCCCACATGCTCGTATGGTTCACATGACCTACCTGGCTAGCCCATGTGGCCCACACGGTCTAGCACACGGTTTCACACACACTTGTGTGGCCCACATGGCCCAATTAGCCCAAACCGTGTGGTTCACACAGTCGTGTGTCACACACAGCCTGACACACGGCCATGTGGCATCGACAATCCCAATTTTGGCTTTCTCCATTCACTATTTTTCTTGGGTTTTCGTTACACACCTGAATATTTTATGACGTCGATTCCAAAAACAAGTAATCCAACACCTAAATCAACAATTAATGCAACCAATTTTAGTAATGATTTTTGAAACTTAATCAAGAATTGACCACAACCGTACTCATTCGATCCCCAAAAATGCACTCGTACACTTACCGTTGAACGATCAACACTACTCGATGCTTATGTCGCTGGAGGAACAACTACCATCTCTTGTTCTTCTCTTAATGAAACACAACACACACAAATAAATTTTCTAAATACCTCGTTCACAAACAAAATAATAAAGAAAACCCGGATAACATAACAACCAAACAAAACTTGTATCCTTACCTTAATCACGAATACGTACAAGATTGAAACCATGAGAAAAGAATCGATAACAACGAAAGTTTTGAACAACCCATTTTAGTGAGTAGAAAAAAAGAACAGAATTGAAACCAACAAAGCAAAGAGAAAGAAGAAAAGAATGAAAAAAAAAACAAAAGAAATATAACAACCAGATTTTAGCTAAATCGGAACTGTGGCTTCGGAACAACAAATCTGAGGTAGTAAAATTATTTTAATATTATTTTTGATGTTTATGGCATGAAATTATATATGTGTGAGATTTTCGTGTGTTAATTATATCGTTTAGGTGGTTAATTTAAAAAAAAAGACTTAATCGCGTAAAATGCAAAAGATGTATTCTATTTGTTAAAGGTGTCTATTTGCTATGGCTTATTAAATGTGAAGTCCTTATGTTGTAAATAGACCATTTATAGTTGGAATGGACATAAATGGGCATGTATTTGATGTTTATTAAATGTTTATTATTAAGGTTAAAATTGTAAATTGGTTAATTAAGTTATATTAATTAAAACAAAAGCCAAATTAAGCTTTATTTCTTTCTTTCTTGGCTGAATATTGATTAAAATAAAATTCATGGATGTTTTTTAGGGTTCGGTCAATTGGGAGCTTAATTGGTAAGTGTTTTTAACTCAGTTTTTGATGATTTTTATGTTTTTGTGATCGTTGCTTTGAATACTAGCTAGCCCGTACCCTAAAATTATTGATAATTTTGTGAAGTTCCATTGTTGAAATTATGAGCTTTGTGATGTTTAATGATAGATTATGAAGGTTTAATGATAGATATACATGTTTTGTAAAGTGATTTTTGACAAAAATGTCAATTAGGGATTAATTTGAGAAAAGTGTAAATTGACGAGTTAAATTGTGAAATAAATGAAAAATATGGGCTGCTAGAGACCTATAGAGAATTCGAATAAGCATGGGTTATATTTAATTTTGTGAATTTTGTGTATTTATGAAATAGGGACTAAATTGAATAAATGTGTATATTTAGGGGCTAAAGTGTAAAAATTCCTACATATGTATTTTTGGACTAAATTGAAAGATTATGTGATTAAATAAGTTGAATTTGTTATAATATAGATCAAGATAAGAGGAACCCAGACTTAGATCAAGGCAAGAATAAAGTACTCGACTAATCGACTAGTTTCATCGTTTTTACGTCCGAGGTAAGTTCGTAGTGATAAATAGTATTACAATTATGTTTCAAATGATTTAATATCGCATAAATTATATATATGAGACTACGGTTGAGTATGACAACAAATTGACTATGTTTGGCACTTAGTGTGCGTTTCGAGATAGCTTCGGCTATATATAGCACTTAGTGTGCGAATTGGAATAACTTCGGCTATATATAGCACTTAGTGTGTGAATTGGAATAGCTTCGGCTATATGTGGCACTAAATGTGCGATACTGAGATGGCTTTGGTTTAATGTGATGGCACTAAGTGTAAGATATCGTTATAGCTTCGGCTAATCATTTTTGCACCAAGTGTGCGAGTTCCTTGAGTATTGAACGATTTTCGGATGGATTAATGTATTGAACAAAGAGGTGAAAATGTAATAAATAAATACGGGAGAGTACAGGTACGTACGATACCTATGTAATAGTTGATACTATGTGTATGAAGCTTGATGGATTTGTATATATATGATAAATAGTCATGGGTTAAAACTGAGTGATGATATGAGACTTATTAAGTGTTTATTAATTGATGATTTGAATATTACAACTGTCAAGTTTATTTAGTACGAACTTACTAAGTTGTGAAACTTACTGTGTGTTATTTGTCTGTGTTTTATAGAGTATCAAAGCTAACTCAGACTCGGGGATCGTCGAGAAACGTCATCACACTATCGATCATCTCGTTGGTACTTTTGGGAGCTTTGTATATTTGGTATATGGCATGTATAGGCTAGTGTCATCTTGGTATGTTTTGAGTTATGATGTTAGAAATGAGATTTTGGCTTGAATTATATGATTGATAAGTGATATATGTGATGTATATAATACCTTATATGTTGGCTTGTTTTGGTATATTTGCCATAGTTGTTGATATAGTTGAAATGATTGTGGATAGATGGCATAATATGTGAATAGAATAGCATGTTTTAGTTGCTAAAATATGTATTGAAATGGTACCATATGAGTTTCTTTGTGTGCATGAAAGAAGAGTGGCAAATTGGCTTTACAAATGGCCTATTTTTGTCCACACGGGCAGAGACACGGGTATGTGTCTCAGCCGTGTACAACACACGGTCATGCTGTACGGCCGTGTGTCCCATGGGGTAACCCTTCGAATTAAAGTTAGTATACCCTATAGGTTTGGCACGGCCTAGACACACGGGCGTGTCTATGGGTCGTGTGTGGCACACGGGCTGGCATATGGGTGTGTGGTCAGCCATGTGACCGAAGTCAATAACCCCTCCAGTTTTCCCACGGCCATGGCACACGAGCATGTCCTCTGCCGACGGTGCAATTAGTATGTATGCCTTGTTTTCACACAGCCTATGATACGGGTGTATCAGGTAGCCGCGTGAGGCACACAGCCTATTAACACAGGTATGTGACCCTTAAATGTTGAAAATTTTTCTAAGTTTCTCAAACTTTGTAAATGTTGTCGATTTAGTCCTAAACCATTTCTAAGTATGTTTTAAGGTCTTGTATAGCCTTATAAGGGACAATGTGAATGATCTGAATGGATTTTATATATGAATGCATAAATGTATATGTTATGTATGTGAACGATGTGTATTGTTTGGTAATGCCTCATAATCCTATTCCGGCGATGGATACGGGTTAGGGGTGTTACAAGAAAGAAGAAGCAAAAAAACAACAGGAAAGGGGAATGAGGAGAACGTGAGATACGTGAGAGAGAAATGAGATTTTTGGGAAAAATAATATAAAAATAAAAACCAAATATATTTTTAACAAACACAAACCCAAACAAGCTCAATATTTTGATATCTTATTAGATTTTCCATGCAGATAGAATTCGATTAGATCACAACCACCACATGGTCGAATTAGATGTAAATAGTAAAAATATTGCCAATTTGCTTATATAGGGATTTGAACACAAGAACAATAGGTAAGCTAACACCTTACCACTAAATCAACAAGCTCATTCTGTCACAAGTTGAACGAAAATAATATATAAGCCAAACAAACAAGGATAAGGCTAGGAGTAAAAATAACATAATTTTCCCAAAAGAGAGACTTGAACCCATGACTTCAAGCAAACAGTCAAAGCCTTCATCCACTAAATCAGATACTTAATTATGGCAGAATTTAACAAATCAAAAATTAAAATTTTTGGGGCGTTACATGCACCTTTCACTACGACAAGCACCCTTGATGCTAAAAAGGATTTTGAAATGTGGGATTGTTCAAATTGAATGAGTCTAATGATCACGAAACACAACATTCCAGAAGCCTTTAAGGGCACATGATTTGAAGAGATTACTCAAGCCAAGGGTTTCCTTGACGAAATTGAGAAACATTTTGCCAAAAACGATAAGGTTGAGATGACATCACTTTTGACTTCTTTGATGACAACAACTTACATCCTGAATAGAGTACCCACTAAAGCAACTGCAAAAACACCTTCTGAGCTTTGGGCAGGTTGAAAGTCTAGTCTAAAACACTTTTACATTTGGGGATGTCCATTTAAGGTAAAAACTTATAGGCCACATGAAAAGAAATTGGACTCCAAAATAGTAAACTATTTTATTGGTAATTCTGAGCGATCTGGGGGCTATAAGTTTTATAATCTCACAATTAGGAATATTTTTTAGATGAGAACTGTAACATTTTTTAAGGATGTTGAGTTTGAAAGAAGAAATAAGGTTAGAGACATTGCTTTTGAGAAGGAATTAGATTCTTCTTGCTATCACTTTTGATGATGTTTAGGTTCTCATACCTATCATTGATGAAGAAATGAATCCAGGACCTCAAAAAGACAATGTTGAACAACTCCCTATTCAAGATGAGGTAATTGTTCTAGAAGAACAAACTCAACAACCTTAAGAACAAGTACCATTAAAGAGATCTACGAGAGAAGAGAAATGTTATTTCATATGATTATGTTGTATTTATCTAAGAACATGAGGATAACAATGGAATGATGGAAGATGATCCAATCAACTTTCGTCAGGCCATAAAAAGTTCTAATTTTCAAAAGTGGATTGATGTCATGCAAGAAGAGTATAAGACTATGCAAGACAATAGACTTTAGTATATCTCTTTGTGTTTAATATCCAGATTGAACACTAGTCATGAAGTAGTCACACTTGTATAACTCAACCTTTTGTTTCTTAAATCTCAAGTAGATTAAAGCAAACAAATTAGTCTGATATCCCATATCAATTGTTTTGAGCATGGTCATGCATTTCTAGTCTCACTTGATCAAGAGGTCTGAGATATCACTCCTATTATGTAGGAGTGACAAATCCAATTTTGATTATTCATGTCCCACTACATGGATTGTGGCATACCAACATCAATCTTTACTATACAACCATTCATAGAAGACGATTGATTGTGTTAAAACATACAACTCACAGTGTTAGAACTATGTTGATCTCAAGTCTAAGGATCATACTTACAATTATCACTATGAAAAATGTCGTGACTATTACATAATGTGTTACGAAAAATTTAATAATAAATATAAATTTTGTATATTTTGTTTATTCATAAACTTTGTAAAAATTAAATAATTATAATTATAATAGTAAACTTACTTGGAATTTGCACACTTACTGATCGCAAATTAATTTGATGAATCAAGAGCTTAAAGTTGTTGCCAAGGATTAAACCTTTTATCCTTAAGGCGAAATTGCCCATCATTTGGTGCACACAGTTTTAATGCAATTGCCTCCTAGGACTTCAACAACACCACCTCTGAAAGTTGAATACCTCCTTAAGGTCAACAGACTTATAGAATTTTAACTTAATTTCCTGTCCACAATTATAAAGTCCTAAGCTATAATATAAATAAACTCTTTAACGAAATCTTATACTTCTTATCTTTTTTATGGATGATTCTCTACGTGAAGGATGCATTCTATTTATAGTGTAAGAATGAAAGAAATAATAAGAGAAAATATTTAATGAACAACTAATGAATGAAATAAATAACGAATTTAAGTTCATTTTGATTTTTTAAAATAAAACTTCAAATGCATGAAACAATTGTTTCATTTAATCCTTTTGTAACTCACTCGATTTGTAAATAATCATTAAACATAGAAAAACAAATAAATATTGATTAAAACTCTTACGTTTAACAAAACGTTATTGTTAATTGTAAGTTTATAAATACTTAACTAAAAAGTGTTTGTTTAATATTCACAGATGTAGTACAAAATTCATTCCCATTTAAATTTTTGACTTTTATAAATGAAACTTCCATTAGACAAGTTTTATAAAATTAATGTTCAACATAATGATCTAAGAAGCTTTCTCATGGTGAGTCAATTGAATATATTGTTATCTAACGTATACTTATGTGTTGACTTAATATTATATATCCATAACAACA
Source organism: Gossypium longicalyx (assembly GCA_025698465.1). Classification (NCBI taxonomy): domain Eukaryota; kingdom Viridiplantae; phylum Streptophyta; class Magnoliopsida; order Malvales; family Malvaceae; genus Gossypium; species Gossypium longicalyx. Next base: position 93,813,608 of record CM046997.1, read on the forward strand.
CTTGTCACCAATCAAACACATATTAGTCTCAATGCATTATTTTGTCCAAGCCCATAATAATACTTGACTAAGAACATTTAAGAATTATCATATCATTCTTAAGACTTTATCATTATATAATTTATTTAGTGAAAAAATAAATACCGAAAATAATAATGATAATGTCTTCATTAATAAACTAGGTAAACAAATATGTTATTACAATCATCACATGATTAATCTTTAAGCATAGAGTGGTGAGCATTTCAATATCAATGTTGATGCATCATGGCTGGCTAAGGAGTGAGCGACGATCTTTGTAGTTGTGGTTCGTGAATCAAAGGGAATGTGGTGCAGGGTATGTGTTCACCACCTTAAAGGTGCATTTGATGCTCTTTCAATTGAGGCACTTGCTATTGTCAACCTCCTCAAGATAGTTATGATTTAGATTTTCATGATATTATTGTTGAATCGAGACACTTACTATTGTCAACCTCCTCAAGATAATTAGGGATTTGGACTTTCACGACATTATTGTTGAGTTGGATTGTTGAGTAATTGCTAACAAGCTTAAATCAGTAGGTTGGACTTGTCTTTTTGGTTTACTCATCATTCGGTTAATAGTGTTGCTTATACTCTTGTTGAACTGCGAACAAAATGTTTAAATATAAATAAGCACATATTTATATATAATGTAAAATATAAATAAGTACATATTTATATATAATGTAAAATATAGATAGAATAATTTATATTTAAGTTGTCAAAAACGTAAATTAATAAAAATCGTAACAATAGTTGAAATAAAAAATAAGATTAGAGGTTTACTAAATGTTAAGGCTTGTTTAACACAGTCTCCTTAAAACAGATTCGGTTGCTCATACAGTACTTGGAGAAACGTTGTTAGAATGTCTCACAGTGATCAACGAACAAGCGATGCATCTCTCTATCACTAGAACGTTTGAAAAAGACGGAGAGGAAAAGAAGACTTTTGAGAGCAATAGAAAATTAGTGTAAAAAATTATAAGAGTGTATACTGCAACCCTTTTGAGTTTGAACTTATACCCTTTACAAATAAGACAAGGTTCTAAACTTAATTATTCAACTATCTTTTAAGAGGGTTCCTATATATATACCCATTCCATATTTGGTATTTAACTAATGTGGGATCTAAACCTTTACTTTTCCTTAACAAATATTCAATTAGCTTACTTTGAATACCGATTTCTCATTCATCACTCAACCATTTTAAGCATATGATATACTATAGTAAATGTCTCATGAAATAAAATATGAAACCATAATTTTATAATTCAACTCTCTACATATCTTTATTAAAAATATGCCTCAAAGTTTTTATAAAATATAATTTTTCCAACAACTCTAGCCCATTGAGCCTCTGAGGGAAATGTGAACATTTGTTTTTGTTCGGATTATCCGAAAGTCACACATAGTCCATCAACTTATGTTAGATGATATTTATCAGGATTTATGATATTTTGCCCTTTAAAGACAATTACTTTAAAAGAAAAAAAAAACCTTGTCTTAACTTTTATTAATAACCGTCTAAAGGGTTAAAATTAAATTTGGAAATTTTAGGGTGTCGGTTCCCTAAATCCATCCTCGTTTTGAAATTCATGTCCTCGATGACAATATTTTTTTTTCTAAAAACAAGAGAGATAAAACATAAAATAAAGAATCAAAAGCCAAATGATGATGACCTGGAACACACCCGGTCGGCACTTCATAAATGAAAGAAGTTCACACTTCACAACCTTGAAAATAAGGATCCATTCATCATTATACGTGTTTCCTTTCTCCTCTTGTTTTTTTTTTTTAACCAAAATTAATTATTGTAAAGTAAAAATCAGGTATTATTTAAATTAAAATAATTTTAAATAATATACGGAATTAAAAATAAAATAAATTTGAATAAAATGATAAAACTAATTTATATAAAATAATTTGAATTTGGACAAAATCTTAAACCCTTAACTTATCAAATCAATCAAAACTTCAGTAGACTAACCATCCTTATACTCATTACTACTTTTGTTTTAATAAGTTATAAATTTAAACTTTTAAATTGAAATGTATATTTTTTATTGACAAAATAAGGTTTATAGGTAGATTTTTTTTAATTAAGGTTTTACATTGGTTTTAAAATTAATTAGAGACTTAAGTTGATTTAGTTGAAAAGCACGTCCAGCTTTTCAGCTAACGGTCAGATTTTAATAGTTTTTTTGAATGTTGTCGCTAACGGTAAAAAAAAAAAAATTAAATACACCAATGGTAATTTTTTTACCTTATAATTACCTCTCAAATTTTATTTTTTTCATTCACATCCTTCTTTCAACACTCTCAAATCTTTCAAACCCTCTCAAGTCTCTCAAGTCTCTCGTTTTTAATATTTTTTTAATATTTTTATTTAAAAATATTTTTATTTTTAATTATCTTGTTTTTATTTGTTTAAATCGATTTCTCACGTATGACCGTCTCCCTAATCCGCTTCAACGACAAGCATATTTCTGACGCCCAATTAGCAATGGTAAGATTGAAATTTAAATTTCATTAATTTCAATAATGTTAAATTTAATTTTTTATTATAATTATAATTTTTTATTGTGTAAATAGGCGGATGATCGTGTTCTGGAGGGTTTCATCCATAATATGGGAAAGCTTATAATCCTTGAAATTTGCGGATACTTGCAAGCAGTTGGATTCTTACATGTGTCTCGCATGTCTTGGGGCTGCAAACTCGATTTGCAACTAATCAACGCGTTGGTGGAAAGATGGAGGCCTGAGGCACATACTTTTCACTTTCCATGCTGCGAGTGTACAATCAAACTTGAAGACATAGAGCTAAAACTCGGTCTGACAGTGAATAAGCCAGTCATCACTGTATCTATGATTGTTCCAAGCAAAGTGACCCTCTGCCAATCACTGTTGGGGAAGGTCCAGACAAGTTCGAAAGTGGTTGGATATCAATGAACTAGTTGAATGATAATTTCAATGAGCTCTCTGAAGACCTTAAAGACACGCCCGAGCATACATCATGAGGTTAATCGGGGGCATTTTAATTCCCAACAAATCTTGAAATTTGGTGCACGTAAGGTGGCTACTACATTTAGTGGACTTCAATTTTTGTGGGAAACTAGCTTGGGGATCTGTCGTATTGTCTACGTTATATCGGGAGATGTGTTGAGCCACACTACCAAGTGCGACGTTGATCAATGGTTGTCTGCTCCTGTTGTAGTTATGGGCCTGGTAGTGACTATCGTTTCTATGTTCCAAGGCAACCAACCCATATATGTTCCTGTTGGTGAGAAGGTAAACATCATTTTTAAAAAAATACATAGTTTGTACAATAATTTTTATTATTATATGTTTCGACTAATATATCGCTTGTACATGTGGAACCATGGGTCAAGCTACGTGGGACTGCTTAAGGATCTAAAAAATATTATGTTGTTGTTAGATCAACGCTCGAAAGCCGAGGTTAGTTACCTATTCTTTCAGACTTATATTAATTACGTAATGATTGGTAAAAAGAATCATAAATAACGATATTTACAATTTTGTTTTTCAATTTGAATGGATGTCGTATGCCGACACCAATGTCATATTCTGCATCTCGTCAGAAGTGTTGCGTAATCGGCAGATGTGAGACGCGAAGGTGCCATTGATAGTGTACGCGACAGTGGAAATACACGAAACAGACAGGATATTGTGGCAGTTTGGGTGGAGGCAACAAATTCTACCACTACTGTAAGACCTGAAAGATTTGCACAAGGTGGACATGCAGGGGAAAGACAACATCAACTAGTCGAAGTGGCACGAGAAACGTATCGAGGCGTGAGATTGTAGGATGCAATCCATACTTGTCCGCGAATAATTTTTCTCAACGGACATGACGACAGTTGATGATTACTTGACATGGTTTAGAGCCATCGATAAGTCGTATCTACTATCATCGGAGGAGATAAGTCAACAAATTCGGGTGAAGAGGTCACATCGATCACCATAGCATATTAGGAGGGGACGCGATCGCACGATGGGTCCATCATTCGCTTTGGTAAAAGATGCGCCACCTATGGCTGCATAATATCCGGGTCACTTCGGTCTAGGTATTCCTATTCAATTAAGTAACCCTATGTTTTATTCACAATCACCACCACACTACGGACTACCGCTACACGTGGTCAGTTCTTCTATTCTTCCAAGTACATATTTCACTCCATTGATGTCCCATGCATATTACACCCTTGCGCAGATGTCGATGTCGAACCTCGTGTCGGGACAGAGGCTGACGTATCCACTGCCATCAATGCAAGCACCCATACAACAATTGATGGCGATATCGATGCTTGATACCTTTTTTACGTACCCAAGATTTGGGGCACCTTATAGTTTCATGCCTATAATGACCCAAGCACCGCACACATCACTATTTTATGGGGGTGGCTTATTGTTGCAATCGATGGACGAGGGAGTGGAAAATACACGATGGCAGGCGAAGACGACACAACAATCGACCATGGAGGAAGATGATAATGGTGTCGATCCCAAAGATACGATCACACAGGGGGCCGTACTAGCTATGTACTCAGATGGTGATGACGAGGATGAAGAAGTCTAAAAGCCCACAAATCCGGATGCACTTCCGGTGGTACGGTCGATTGTATGTAGAAATATTTTATGTAACCGTCATCCACCGCCTTGTGGCACACATTCTCCCCGACGACATTATTGATTGTATTTTTTCTTTTAAGTTTTTTAATATAAATAGAGATATGTCATAAATAAAAAAATAGAGGTTGTTCTTTCAAACAAACCATTTGTCATTATTACTATTTATGTTTCATCGATATATAAAAAATGTTAGATTTTTTTATCGATATATTGTTTTGAATATGAATTTTTTTGGATTTACCTTGTTATCGACAATTTTTTTGGATTTTGTTATCGACAACTAAATAAATTGTATGTCCTTAAAACCAATCGCAATATAGAACATCAACCTTTATAGTTCATACTGAATACAAAAAACACTATTAGTATGGCACGCGTATATGAAAATAAAATTTGGTTATAAAAAAAGACACTAATGGATATGAAATTTGGTTGAAGGCAATGTTATCGACGCTTGACAAGCTTTCTCTAACATATTAACTATTCCCGGGGCTGAAAAGCTTGATGCTTCGAATAATTCAGATGATTTAAATGCTTCAACATGTTTAGAATATGTTTCAACGCACTTTGAAGGTTTTCCTTTGCAAACAGACCCTTTCATGCGACTATAAAATGACTCACATACCAAGCTTCGTCATCCCTTACTCATATAATTTCCCTCTAATCCTTTCATGCAGCTATAAAATGGCTCACATACCATTTCCTAATCTTAAAAATTTTCATTACTAAAAATATTTGGTTTACGTTTGAGGTATTCTTGAGTTGTTAGTGATGTGATACCTCTTTGAGCCGCACACATTTCATATATCATGCCAAGATGGGATTATTGCCTCCGAAGCCTATCCTAGGAAAGTCAGTTATGGGGTGATTTTCCTTTGTACGGTCAAGGCTAGAAGTCGATATGGAGGTGTCAATCGAAGGTTGTTATGCAATAACAGATCGGGGTATAAGGGGGAGCCAGTTGACGGTTGTTATGCGGCCATAAGCTCAATCTTTTCGAATACTTGAAAATGATGCCCTATAAATACTATACAGAAGTTTGAGGGCAAATTCATACGGAAAAACTCTAGGGTTTCTAGCTATAATCGGTGTAATTTTTTTCTCCATTTCTAGGAAACTGGTACCTTTAACCTTTATTTTTGTTCGAAGGCAGGCACCGTCGTGGACGCAAGAGGACTCTGAGGCGGGGAGCGGCTATTACAGTGCAGTAAAGGTGATGCACCTTTCGGAGCGACAACAATTGTCGTTATTACACAACCCATTAATAACTACAACCGTTGTCGCGCTAACTCGAGTTTGATCTCTACTGTGCCAAAATATTTGCTCTCTTCCTGAGAGCCCTCTTGTGTCCACCTCAGTTTCGGCTTTCAGAGAGAGAACTAAAAAAACCTGATCACTTTTAAAATACCCTAAACCCTAAAAAACCCCAACCCTAATAAAATTAAAACTCTAACCCTATGAGAGAGAACTGGAAAGCGTGTTTAGTTGGATGTACTTTCTAGTTAAATCGACCTATATTCCTAATTAATTTTAAAACTGATATAAAATCCTAATTAAAAAAATTGAGTTATAAACCTTATTTTGCCATTTTTTATTGGAGATGCCAACTAGTTTTATATATATGTAGAAGATGCAAGTTGATATATGCTCGTTAACTTACTGGATTTTATAAGAAATTTACAATTTAATTTGATTATTATTAAATTGGGCTTAAATGAAAGCTTCAAATTATTGAATAAACCAAATTCAAGTATTTCAATATACGAATTATGGGTTTAATTTATTTTTACCTGATGAAACGTTTTCAAATCAGAATTTGAGTTTTTATTCAAACACAAAAATTTGATATGTAATTACGTTGGAGTAAATAAAAATTTTAATCAAAGGAATTTAAAAAAAAAATTCTTTAAATTAAATTAAAAATAAAAACAAATTGATTACACCCCAGTCGGATGATGTTATCATATCAAACTTTGCGGTCCAATTAGATTAATAAATGATTTAATCATAGAAAACAGGAAGAATCCAAAGTTGATGATGAACATCTCATTTATTTTATTAGTGAGGGAGGAATGGGATGCGTTGCACTTTGCTCAGCAATAAGCAGCATGTTAACTCAACTAAGGCACGTGACACGTGTTTGGCCACCTTGGCTCATGTGGGTCGCAATTCAGTCGGTGATTGGTTTCTACTTGCTTTATGATTTTTTCTTTCTAAAACAAAAACAGAAGACATTTCCCATCATGGTTCAGCTTCCGCGTCCGGAGTGGGACCCATTACATCTTTTTTTAAAATAAAATCTTACTGTTTGTTTTCTTTTACTTTTTCTTTTTACTGAAATTTATGGTTTGAACTTTGGTTATGTTGGGTCGCATTGTTTTTATCTCGTTTGATTTAATATAATTATTTTTATTTTTTATGTTGTTGGATATAAATTTATATTTATAAAAAATTACTTAACAATTTCTTCTTCTTTTTTTTTTGGTCCAATTCAACTTTTAAAAGTTGACAAGGATCAAATTCCATACAAAAGTAAAATAAGTACAAGATAAACAACACAATTAACAGAAGATAAGGCCAACAAATTGAAAATCCAATTTTGGGAGAAAAAGCAAACTTCGCTTGAATCCAGTCACCATTGCCTATAAAGAGGAAATAAAAGCGAAAGTTTTTATTGGTACGTTGGTTTATATATCAAAAAATCCTAAAGAAAATGTGAAAAAAAAATCAATTAAGTTTATGTATTAAATTCACAATTAATTAAGTTCTTATCGTTAACAAAAAAATCAATTAAACCCCCTTAATGGTTTACGTCATTGATCACGTTGACCATTTAAATAAATTGATAGGCCAATCAAATTATAATACCTTTCACTCAACCGAATCGCCGAGTCCAAGTTACAATATGCTACTGTTGTTGCCGGAGCAACTATAAATATTTAATAATCAATTTACACAATAATATAAGCATTCATATTCAAAATGTCTCATAATTACATTATACGATCTTTTCCTAGACTTATTCGAGCTTACAAAAGCTCATTTATTAACTCGAGCTTGAAAAAGAACCAAATTGTAAAGTTTTCAAAGTTTTTAGAATAGGTATCAAAAATCCATAAAGGTGTAACACCCCTAATACGACAAGTAGATCGGCGAATGGAAGTGTTAACAAAAGACTAAAAACATCACGCAATATCGCAACAAAAGTGTTTTGCTCATTAAGCTATTTAATATATAATACTGAACAGGTTTTAGAAATGCCGCTTGGCGGATTATGGTTGTCATGACATATACCCAAGGCAAAATATAAGAGTATGTCAAAACATACATAACATAAAAGTTTGAATTTCTGGTGAAGTGCCAATAACAGTCAGCTTATACAAATACTGTATGAAGGTACAATCTCTTCAAAGAGGCTAAAATTACGAGCCACCTCCATATACATATTTTACAAATTAAGCAAATAAATGGCTCACAATTGAGTAAAATATATGGCTAAATCCCTTCAAAGAATCCACAACCACCCTAAAAGACTTGAAATAGGGATGAATGAAGCTAGGTAAGTTCAAAAGAAGTTAGTGAGTTCCGTAAATAAACAATAACTATCCTTAGTAAGAATAAACCACTCTCATGCATATGCACATCACAACTAAGTATAGCTCATTGGTGGATACTAACTACGTCTACATACAATTCACAAGTGAACATATATTTGACTAAGTTTAGTGCATGGGCAGGTACTAATCGCGTCTAAGAACATTTTCCAGTAAGTATAATTTACTATCGAGTATTAATACATTCAAGTACAATTCCCATGCGATATATTTACAAACATTTATACATCTTTCCTTATGCTAGCTTCGGATCCTTTCAATGCTCTAAAGAGCTAAAGTTCCTTTTCCACGATATTGCTCCGTAGAGCCAATGTTCATTTATACCAACCGAACCTCTGCAAATCCTTCTATTAATTTAAACACATACGTGTTCCCCTACAAGGCCAGGGTCATTTGCCAATCTCCGTTTGCATTCACATGCCCTATCGGAGGCAAAATATATAACATATTATTTTCTCTATTTTCTCCTCCCATCACCTTAAATTTCAACAAGCTCCTATTACCTCCTTTTCCACCTTTCTGGATACTGAGCTTGTGCACAAACGAAGGATTGTCCATTTTAATTATTCATACATATTTATTTAGGTTTCATATTTACAGTTTGTTAACACGAGAATGCACATGTAATTTCTAATATAATACTAACTTTACCTGGAAGGACAACATTAATCTTCAGCTAGTTCATTATTTATCAAAAGAATAAGTGGAAGGAACTCACTAGAAACTCCTTGGAAAACTTTATTTACTCAACTGGTTCTTTCCCCTTATTACTAGGGCATTCTCTCACTTCTTTAGCTAAATGCAATCATACAATTTTATTAAATACAGAAACAACCGACGCTATTACATAAAAATAAGAAACAACAATATGCAACAATTTAACCAGATAAAGGTTTCCTTCCTTTCAAAACTTCCAGTGAAAACTTATATATGTTTTTATGAATTCTACACTTTTACATTTCTTAATACTCGAATTAAAGGAGGGCTTAAGAAATTACCAGTGATTGGCTCTAAAGGTAGTTTCTAAATATATTATTAATGCAGGTTCTTCCTTCAAGTAGTGAAGAACACTTTTAATCTTCAAAGAATAAAGAAAACTCAGAAATGAAAATTTAAGTCTTTCTACTAATTAAGCATAACCATTGAGACTCTCCAGGTGTAATGAGGAGAGAGATAGAAATCAACACTCGGGAATTAGAATAAAATATAAAAATCGCGGCTTTACTACAAATGTGACAAGTCGGTTGTAATATTTGTAATGTTACAGTGAAACACTAGAGTATTCCAAGGATCAAACCCAAGAGAATCGTAGATTGAACAATTTTTAATTAATGTGAGTGTAAAATAAAGAGTCTAACCAACTAATTGCAAAAAGTTATATTACAATAAATCATAAAGTCAAAAGAAATTAATCTAATTTACTACTAGCTAACAAAGACTAAATTGTAAAACGTGCAAAGTTACAAAATTAACAATTAAGTAACAAACATTGGTTGGTTGATCTTGATGTGGTTCATTAATCTTCGAATTAGGGATCCAAATCGCTTAAACTCCCAAAATGGCCCCATTTTACCTATTAGTCTCAAATTTACCAAGCTAGACAAATTATCTGGATTATCTCTCGATCTCATCGATTAACCCGAGACTAATGAATTGGTGCCCAACAAGATCTCCTCTAGGTCTCACTTGCCTAAATATTCACTTGGAGTCATCAATCCTAAGTTTGTAGGTTCATTCAAATTAGTCCAATTTATTACAATTTAGTCCCTCATCCAAAAATCAGCTCACCACATCTCCATTAGCCAAACCCTTTAAAGGTTTAACTACTCATGTTGGAAATAAAGCTAACAAACATGAAAATGAAAAACAAAGAAACCATTAAAGCAAAGTTTAAGAAAAAAGTTAAAAGATGAGATTTTATGCAAGAAAACTTAAATGGCATGTAAAGAAAAACATTCAACAAGAAAATCTAAAGTATTAAACATAAAAGGAACAAATTTTAACAAGTGCAAAGTAAAAGAAACTAAAATGCCTTAAACTAAATCTGAAAATGTCTTACAACCAAGGTATATGGACTAAAATGCAAATAACCCTAAGTTACAATGATAATTAACTTAACTAACACTAAGAACAACTAAAACAAGAAGAAAATTTGTTAAGAAATGTAAAATCTATAACTAAGGAAATAAAAATAAGAAACCCTAGAAAAGGAAAAAGAAAAGCTAAGAGAAAATCTATAGAAAATTAAACCTAAACTAAGCTAATGTGACATTTTTTCTCTATCGACCAAATTTTGACTGATATAGTAGCTATTCTGACCCAATTCTTGTGCCTAAAATACCCTTGATTAGGCCTTCAATGATTAGTGCTTCAGGTGGAAAAAAACTACCTTTTTATCCATTTTCCCCTTATGATATCGGTATCGCGATACCAAGGAAGAGGATTTCGCGATACCTCGGACAGTTTCAAACTTGGGGTTCTTCTTGGCAGGTGGATATCGCGATACCATTGAAGGGTGGTCTCCAATCCTGGGTTTGTTGGAGGTATAGCGATACCATTGAAGGGTGGTTTCCAATCTCAAGACTGTTGGACGTATTGTGATTTCAATATCTAGATATCGCATTACCCTCTCCTTTGGTGCCGTTTTTGCCCAAGTTCAGCCTCCAACATGCCCCTACATGACTCAATCATATGTTAGGGGCCCTAATGGCACTATTGGCCAAATTGAGTCTCAAAATAAGGAAAAATAAGGTATTTACACATAGTAAATTAAAATCTAAAAATTATGAAAAACTATGAAAAATGCTACTTTTCTTGAGAATAAGCTCCTTAAATGTACCAGGGAAGCCTAATTTGTCATATCAAATTATAGTTGTTCAAACTCCCCTACACTTAACTCTTTGCTTGTCCTCATGCAAACACACTAAACATGCAAAAGAAAAGACGACTCTTGGACTATATCGGACAATTTAGTCACAGAGCGGTAAAACATCTAACTCATACGAGAACTACCTCACATGCAACTTAAGAGTGATATATATCCAACTTGGTTATTCCTAATGTAAACATAATTAGTTCACTAAGTTAAAACGTCAATAAATATAGAGACAATGGAAATGAATATATGTAAAAGTGCTATCTATCAAAATAAATTATGTTGATCGCTTATAAATATGTAAAAAGAATTGGTCATATTCATTCAAAAAATACAAGTTATTTATGAATTATTGTGTTTGTGACTTATTCTGGTCCCAAAGGTCTTCTAGGCTTGTAGTGTTTTGAGGCTTAGGACAGTTCAGGATTCAAATAGTGGGCATTCAAAATAGTTAAGCATAGGACATTGTTCCCTACGCGCCCCCAATTTATTTACGAGCTCACCTCCTTATTTCTCCTTCCCTCACCTACCCTAATTCTCCAAAATGTTAGAAGGCATTACGCGATATTAGTATGTAAAAAATTGGTAAATGTGAACCGAAAGATTTTCTTTTTCGAGCTTAATTTTGATTTAGCTCTATTTTTCTTTATTTTGCACTCTTTCGTTCATTTTTTTTAATATGTACTAACTCACATAATTTATTCATTTTATTTTTCACACACAAAGCCACCATAATATTTCTACTTAGCCTTCAATGTCCATAGTCTGATGTCCATTACATAGTGCAATTTAACGAATAAGATCGAAAAGGATTGAGTGCTAGACTCATTTAGGCTCGAGGCTTTGATATTAAGGTTACAAGGAAAGGGTACTCGAGGCTCAAAGATATGGGAACTAGGGGTACATAGAAAAAAATAAGCTTTTAGGTTCGAGGCTATTTTAAACAATGCCGAAGGTCTTTTTCGAATTAATCAGACAACACCAATTCTTTCAAGCATACATCTATCTAAACGAACAATTAACAATTCAAATTATTTGTCTACAAGGATCCGTATACTTTATTTATCCTATGGTACAAATTATACATTTTTGTTTAGGTTATTGCCTCTACCTTATTATACACATTAACTAAATCAACTAATTAGTCTACAATTAAGAATATTAAGTTGTCTAGTATTATTTGAAATTTATAAGTTTGGTAATTACGTGTACTTATTCAATATTTACAACTAATGACTTATTACCTAATTGTAGTCCAAGCACCATGCAAATATGTAAAATAAAAACAAAAAAATATTTTTGGTATTTTTTAATTTTTTTGAAAAAGGCGTAAAAATTTGAAAATAAACACATAAAAATAACATGAAACAATAAAAAAAATAAAACACATAAAACTATATGCATCCCCCCACACTTAGACTTTTCATTGTCCCTAATGTGTTCCCAGAAAAGATAAGAGGTTACCAGACTTCCTTAGAATGGAGCATCTGACTATCTCAAGGGTCCACCTTGTCGTTAAAGCTTGCGAATCTTGTGTAGTCTATTAGGGTGATTTGCTGCACATAGAACAAATGCACAAAAACAAAACAAAATCAACCAAAAAAACTACGAAATATAAAAATAGAAAAAAAGTCCCAAAACCAGTATAGTTTAAGAGTTTGCATGTCACACAAATAATAAGAGAATGAAATGCGAAACATGTAACTAGAGGTGTTCATGGGCCGGACCGGGCGGCGTTCGGGTCGGACTCAACTAAAAAATCATGCCCATTTATTGGGCTTGGGCCGGGTCGGGCCCAAAATATGGGCCTAAAATTTTGCCCAAGCCCGACCCGGACAAAAAACTAAAACCCAGGCTCGGCCCGGCCCCCCCGTATTAATTTTTTATATTATTTTATTATTATTTTAAATATATATAATACATCAAAAATACTAAAAATATCAAAATAAATATTTCCCAACAAATTGAAAATAAATTTTGAAAAATATGTAGACTTAAATAACACTAAGATAAATGTAACTTAACAAGCAATTGCTTCTAAAATAATAAAAAAATTAACAAATGCCTTTAAAATAATAAGAAAATTAACAATAAAATAAATTTTATACAATATCCAAACAATAACAACAAAATAATAGCAACATAATAGTAAAATGGTAGCAAAATATGGAGAAAACAACAAGAAAATAACATTCAAAAAAATATATGTAGATTTTTTTTGTCCTTTAGTGAATTCGGGCCGGGCCGGGCTGGGCTTGGGATAAAAATATCTTACTCGAGGCCCGGCCCATTTTTTAAACGGGCCTTATTTTTTTTGTCCAAGCCCATTTTTCGGGCCTATATTTTTGCTCAAACCCTCCCACATTTCGGGCGGGCCATCAGGCCGGGCCGGGTAGCCCGACCCATGCACACCTCTACATGTAACTTTATCAAATCTCCTCACGGACATTCACTCGGTTCTGCTACTCCTTTTCCTTTCCCCTTGATGACCAAATTCTTATAAGATAGTCTGGGTCGATCGCTCGGGTTACAGATGACGGGACCTCTCGTGGATGGTTGCTCGGACGGAAACAAATCCTCGAAGTTGTCACAGTACGGTGTTGCATCATCATCTTCTGTTGCCATATCGCCGTCAACTTCTTCGTCCTCGCTCCCCTCCTCATTGGCTTCCTCCTTCTTCGTAGCTTCATCATTGGACCTCATCAACCATTGAATAGGATCTTTCCCCTGGCTCTCCATGAATACGTCCGCAAAAAAATGCATTGCATCCAACTTTCGATTAGTGTATTAGACCTCCTTAAATTACTTGTCAAGCTACTTTTTGAGGCCCATGAATTTAGTTTTAGTGGATGCTTTCTTCGAACGAAAAGGTGGAATGTCTATCTTATGCTTCCTTCATTGGTTTCAATCCATAATTTGTTCTTGGTGAATGGCCTAAAAGTGATGAAGCATTGTGTCACCAGTTATGCTGCGGATAGGTTGGTGTGATTGCTCCATTGGGTCTATAATCACTTTCGTCTTACGACATAAATCTGTAATTAGGTGAGGAAAATGATTCCAACTTTACCTCCTGCCACACACTTTTTCATTTCACTGTTGATCCAATGTCCTAAGCAAATATGTTTACGCTGCAAAATGGAAAAAATAAGCACAACTAAAAAAAAATTAACAATGTTAGTGCTGAGTTGAGGGCTAACATGTGTGCAAATGAATTGATCCACATTTTAGCTATGGGGTACATAATTGCTTGTTTAAAAGAAAGCGAAAAATTAGTGCCCCTGCCACGTTTCCATTCGCTTAGGTCACTGGTTAAAAATTTTAAAATGACGTCCATATCAATATTTCTAAAATGATTGAGATCCATGGTTTGAATATCGTCTTTTTGATAAAATCGGATGCCGTAATGTTCACATGTATGTTCAATGGCAATGTCTATCCATTAACGCCTCACGTATGCTCGATCATCTTTTGCAAACTCCAAATTAGCATAGAATTCTAAAACTACAAGTATTACAGTAGGCATAGTCAGTAGAATTAAGAATTGATTCCATTGATGGTAATGAACAAAGTCCCAAATTTTGTGGCAATTAGGGATTGTAACATCCCGAAATAGGGCCTAGTCGGAATAGTAGTTTCGGGACTATAAATTCGACATAAAAATATTTATTTTATGATTATTATGAGGTTAGAATATGAGAATATGCATGTGTTAAGATTTCATGAAGAAATACTTTGAGTAGAGTGTCCAATTGGAAATTAGGGACTAAATTGAATAAATTGCAAAACTTGGGTTCTAGAAGTAATTTGTATGAAATTGCTTTAAATATTAAATTAGAAGGCCTTATAGAGCAATTTTCCCAATTTCTAAGTTTTTAGACAAAAATGGGCTTGTATGGATGAAATTTTAAAGAAAGGGATTAAGGGCATTTTGGACATTTAGCATTTTAATGAAATAAAATGGGAAAAAGAAGGCAAAAATCAGCCATTCATCTCCCTCATTCAGCCGAAAATTTAGGAGTCTCCATATCTAGGGTTTCCAAGCTTTTCAAGCTCAATAGTAAGTGCTCCCAAGCCCTGTTTTTAATATTTTTTGCATTTTTGAAATCTTGGTAGCTTACTCTATCCATTTCTACCCATATTTCATGTTAGGGTTCATGTTTAAAAATTTACCCATGCATAAGTTACTTGTATTTTGATGATTTATGGAGGAATATGAAAGTTGAAGGTGTGTTAAACATTTTTTCCTAAGTGATTTTCATGAAAAACCCCTAAAGGGACCTTTTTGCAAAAGTTGATAAATATGTGGTAGAGATGTGAAAATAATGGAAAATGTGGGCTTCCATAAGAAGTAAAAGTGTTCGGCTAGGCTTGGTTAAGATAGAAATTGCATGTGTTTCATTGTACGAGCCTGGGGACTAAATCGTAAAAATGTGAAAGGTTAGGGGCAAAATGGTCATTTGGACTGGGGGTGAAATTTAAGCTCATATAGTACAATGTGAGGTGTTAATGGTTTAATTTTATTGTTATAGACCCTGAGGAACAAATTTCAAAGGTTGACTGAGGAAAACGAAAGGTTTCAGAATAACCGAAACACAATACCGAAACGAGTACCAGGTAAGTTTCGGATAACTTAAAGTAAACTCATAATATCCATAATTGTATGATTTATGAATGCATGATAATTGCATTGTTGATGGCATGAAAATGCATGGAATGCATCTTTGATAATGATTTGTTGGATAATGTCTCGGTTGAAGTTAAAAAGGGAATTCGATGGATAAACTTTGATTGACATGTGAATTGAGATCCTGCATCTGTTGCAGAAAAGATTTGGCCCGGACGGGTAATCCGTTGATCTCAAGTACGAAAAGGATCTAGCCTGGACAAGTGTTCCTTGAGTGATCGAGCCTCCCGAAGAATATGTGTGCATTATGGATTTAGCCCAGACTGGTAATCCGATTAGGGTCTAAATTTAGCCTGGACTGGTAATTCAGATCCGAGCTCATTAAGGGTGGTTGTCGTTATAAGGGATTTAGCCTGTACTGGTAATCCCGACATCACCTTATGAGTTTATATTACGGGGAATTTAGCCTGGACTGGTAATCCTACCGTAAGATGTGAGGTTCGCGGGAGTGCATACCTGAAATGATCATTCGTATAAATTTACGGTGATTGGATAATCCATCGAGATTTCCTAAAAACTCAACCGGACTAACACGAGGTATATGTATAAATAATATGTTGAATGATGAGCTCATCTAAGATGAATTACATGGTGTATTGTTATGTGACTAATTCATTGATTGAGTGCATGTGATAGGGAAACCATTTTCATATTGTTGGTTCTATTACCTAATAAGGGTGTATGCTAAATAATCGGTAAGTTTACTTTCCAGTTATTCGAGCTTACTAAGCATATATATGCTTACCCCTCTCTTTTTCCCCGTTTTCAGAGCTCGAGGACTTGTAAAGATTGGAAGACGGTTGGAGAGTCTACACACTATCAACTGGTTTAGCTTTGGTATATAGACACTTATGTTTTGTTCAATGGCATGTATAGAACTTTGAGTATTTGGTTATATGTGTCATTTGATTTGCCAAGATGAAGGCATGTAAAGTTATATTCATCTTTTTGTATATGGCCATAGAAATTGGCTTATTTTGAAGTAGGCTATGACCTACAAATCTATGCATGTTTATGTTCACATATGATGGCTTGATTATAATTGGCAATGAGTTATAAAAATGAGCCAATCTTAAATATGTTGAGTAGACATAGAAATCCTTAAATGCAAGATGAGAATTAACTTAGCATGTATGAAACCAATGACATGAGGTTCACATGCAATGAGGTTAATCAAAGTTTCAAATTTATAAATGTATAACTTGGCTTAAACATGCACTATAGTAATCTATAAGTGTAATTGGTTAGTAGAGGGTGACTTAAGGCTTGAAAAATAGGCTAACAAGGTCCACATGGGTAGACACACAGGCATGTGTCTAGACCATATGTGACACATGGCTCACCCCCATAGGTGTGTGGTATGGCCGTGCATCCCCTGCACCTGAATTTTTAAGTCAGTATAGAACATGGGCTAAGCACACGGGTATGTGCCTTGGCCGTGTCTTTTTAACAAAATGTTGAGGTTGAAGTCAGTGTTGCACACGGGCGGAGGGCATGAGCGTGTCCCAAGCCTCATGGGCGTGTGTGACCACATGGCCCCATCACACGGGCGTGTCACACTTCAAAGTAAGGAAAAAATTTCTAAAGTGCCCAAAGTTTATCGGATGTTTTCGGTTGTGTCCCGTATTGCCCTTTAGTGTTTTAGGCCTCGAAGACCTGTGTAAGGGACAAAGTGTACATGTTTGAAAGGTATTAAAATTTAGGCAAAATTTGGTGACCCGATTTAGTAAGTTTGTAAAGGTGAAATACCTGTAATGCCTCGAACCCTATCCCGGCGTCGGATACGGGTGAGGGGTGTTACAGGGATGGCTAAGTCCAAGCTATATTCATAGATGAACGATCGATTTTGGATCGATTGAAAATATTTTTTCACCTTTTCGGACACTAATTCCTCATTATATCCTGATGATGGGATAGGTTCGGTTTGGGTAGGAGATCATTTGGGGGATCTCGGTGGCATTTTGAAAAAAAATCTTTTCTTTTAACAAGCAAATGAGATGATAATAATTGAAACTAATCAATAATCAAGCAATAACTACAATTAAGAATGAAAACAAAAACTAATAACGAAAATCACAAAAAATTTAAAAATAATAACAGAAAAGAAAATTGAACCGAAACAATTTGTTGTTGTTAAAGAGGATTGAGGTGACATTTCTCCATCGATCCAAAGAAAGGAGGAACTTAAACCTACAAAATAACTAAAGAAATCAAAAGAACAAGCAAAACAATAGAAAAAGTTAAAGAGGTTGAAGAGAAATTGGAGAGAGTTTTGGAAGAAACAATAGAGATGAGTATTTCGGATTTGGTTTAGAAGATTTTGGGAAATAGAGGCTTATGAAAGGTTTTTAGGGTTAGGAGGCTTAAAAAGCTTCCTAAAATTCATGGGTCGCAATACCTGAATCGGGTATCACCCAACCTGACACAAATATCACAATAACCAGGGGTGGATATCGCAATATCCCCTATTTTTAGACTCTTCATATTTTTAATACCAAAGGGTCGATATTACGGTAGCAAAGAGTCGATAATTGTGATACACAAATATTAAAAACGAGCATTAATGTGCATGAGGTCCATTTAGCAAAGTTCTCAAATTGTGTCCTTAGGTATCGATACTCACACTAGGGTATCGATATTTTCTCTGTGTGGTATCGATACAACCTAGAAAAATGATACCAAACTTGCATTTTGTTTCTTGACTAAATCTCAAAGTCTCGAAAAGTATCGGTATTTGTCATGAAATATCGATACTTTGACCTTGAGTATCGATACTCGAGAAAAGGTATCGATACCAAATCTCTATTCTGACTCCCTGCACGTTTTAAAACATAGAGGTATCGATTTTAAATCCTAAATATCGATACCTCTGCCCCAGGACATAAAAATGCAGCACACGAATGCAATTAACTCATTCCAAAACAGATTCTAAGCTTCATGCATCACTTACTTCGATAAATAATCATCTAACGGATAAATTTAACAATTCAAATTGTCATAAAGTGATCAAGCAATATACATCAAGCCATTACTAAAGTTCATGAATATAACCAAACATATAAACTTACAAACGTCCAAAACTGAAATAAAACAAAGCTAGTAAACAATCCAAACATATCATGGCACTAAACAAGTCTACAACATAACCTTATTTCCCAATATGAAAATAACTGAAAGAACACCTACGAGAATAAACAAGTCTTCCTTTGATCACTTCCTAGGACAACCACGCCGTCCACACAAAACTGTAACTAATTCACAATTATTGAAAAGGGTGGGTGAGCTTTAACAAGCTTAGTGAATGAGTGAAATAACCACAACACAAACATTCTGTCATGCATCCACAATAACCACATACACATATATGATAGTAGAGTATTATGTTTAGTAACACATAATACTTTAACATGCATCATCTAACAGTTCATTTGCATAACATTTATAATAATAGTTTGCATAGCAACCACATATTTATTAAGGCATTCATCACACAACACACATATATGTATATAATACAAGATAATTTGACACTTGAGTTATAAAACTTATAGTGAGATCTATCATCACTCATTGGATACACGGATCTCCAACAAACTGAATATAGACTCATAGAGTCAAACATGTCCCAGAAGTGAAGTGTATAATTGACACCCTCCTTATTTCCCCTCACATGTCCCATTGAATGGAGCTTAGATCACATTCCCTTATCCTTCTAAACACGTTCCAGGGCCTTAACACCCAAAATCAGTGAACATATAGGTGAGTACTCACAATCTTATGGCATGCCAACTATATCCAACGGTTTTAAGAATCATAAGGCCAAAATATCCATTTTAGCATACATATGACTTACTGATTACCCGAGCACTATCACTGCATGTTAACATCTTTTGCAAAACACTATCACTTTCATATAACATATAAAAATCATGTATACATTTGCACTTCTCACAATAATCATCATATCCACATACAGCATATTTGAGTTTCTCATCACTATGCATAAGTTTATAATCATACAAGCACATAAACCACACACAATATAGATACAAGAAAACTTATACTTAAAATTTAAAGTAGGGTTTTAGGCTACAACTAAATTTCCAAATACGAATGACTCGTGTCTATGAGTAGCAGTTCCAAACACTCACCACTAATGCTTTAGCCGAAAAGCTGAAAGCTCAATTGAGCTCTTTCTTTAACTGGTTCAAGGCCCTAATGAATCCAAGGCTTTGCACACAACAATCATACAATAAACACAGTCAAATATCGACCAAGGATTCACTCAAACCAACCAAAACACAAGCCTAAGTTGAGTTCCCAAGTAGCTCAAAACCATTAACATAAAAAACTTAAAATGATCATAACTCGGTATACACTTAACCTTTTCGCCTAAAATGAATTCCATTTATCTCATTAGTCATCTATGCCTAGTTCCCAACCTTTAAATTACATTAAAATGCCCAGTTCATGGTATCGACAATTTTCGACATCTTTTAGGCAATTTTCACAATATTCATTAAAACATGAGAAATCATTAACGAAACTTCAATGTAAGTTTAAAAACCTCTTAATCATATTCAAACTAATAGAATAACACTTTAAAATCACATTTTTACCGAAAATCTCAAAATCCGCCATTAATGACATCGTTTTCGACTTTTATAAAAAACTTGCGATTCAATGGCTAACACTTCAATTTTAAGGACTAGATATCATAAAAAGCTCATAAGAATTTGAAATATTACCTTTGATGGAAGATTAGATGATTTTTGACACAAATCCAAAAAACCCACGTTTGGAGAAGATGATGAAATCTATGGATATTTTGAATGTTTTTTCTTGAGGATTAATGAAGGTAATTGGCTTGAGAATGTTAGGAAATCAAAGTGCTATGGTTTGGAAAGCAAAAACCAATGGACGAGACAAGGGAATAGCAAGGGATGACAAAGCTTGTGTCGGGTAAAAACCTATCATGAAGTCACATTGGTGGGTGGAAGAAATAGGTTGAATTTAAAAATCTTGACTAATTACATTTTAAAAACTCACAGTTTTGACTCTATTTCAATTCAATCCTTTTCCTAAAATTAAATATTTCAAGAGAAATTTTTCAAAAATTGATTTAATAGCTAAGATGTCATAGTTGAATATAGCTCGATTTACAATGTACAAAATTTCGAGCATTCTAAAGCTAAAATTCCTATAATACCCCTAAAACTCCTAGGCTCTATTTTGGGGTGTTACAAATAAAGTGTATTGGGTCTAGAAGGATTAAGGTTTTGGGCTCCTTAATTTGAGGGACTTTCTTGGTTTTGTCCCCACCTATGGTTAGGATGATCACGTCACCCCGGGTTATAGTTGTTGGGGTATGAAATGTATCCTCTATTCCTCATATAGTTAGCTCCCAAGTGATGATGGAATCTACCAGTTGTGAATCTAACCACATAAACGCATCATTAGTAAGAGAGAATGGGAATAATCGAAGACGGGTAGTTTCATCAGATACCCTATTATATTTAAAAGTATCGTAAATGGTTAGAAATCTCTTAATATGTTGGTTTAGATCCTCATTCATTGACCCTCAGAAATGAAGGTTCGCTTGTATCATTTGGACTATCAACTGTTTAATTTCGAAGTTGTTAGCATTATTTCCAAGATGATTAATGCTCCCTTGAACAACATCAAGATTGAGAATTGCATAGTTACTCCTGGTACGTTGCTCCATGGGTGGGTGTAGTGGTGGTTGAATCTCTACACATGGATCTTAGATGGGATAGTCTATTTGTAGAGCCTGGGCATCTCTAGGATGTTGCGCCCTTCTTACGTGTGTAAGGATACGTTCTCGTTCTAGCTCAATTGATAAGACACTGTTACTGATCTGAGTCATATAATGCCTCCTACAAGCACAAGAGAGTGAAATAAATTAACTAAAAATTGAAAACAAAATAAAAAAAACAAAGTCAGATTTATAACTTCGACTTTTTTTTATTATCTCCCTATGTATACGCAACAAAAAAAACAACTCAAACAAACACCGATTCCTCGACAACGACGTCAAAAACTTGACCACCTCTCTCTCTTCATCCTCGTGAATGGATAGAGAGATAAAAATCAACACTCGTGAATTAGAATAAAATATAAAAATCATGGGTTTACTGCAAGTATGATAGGTCAGTTGTAATATTTATAGTGTTACAATGGAACACTAGAGTATTCCAAGGATCAAACCCAAGAAAATCATGGATTGAACAATTTCTAAATAATGTGCATGTAAAATAAAGTGTTTAAACAACTAATTGCAAAAATTTATATTATGAAAAATCATAAAGTCAAGAGAAATCAATCTAATTTAGTACCTAGCTAACAAGGACTGAAAACGTGAAAAGTTACGAAATTAACAATTAAATAACAAACAATGGTTGGTTGATCTTGATGTGGTTCCCTAATCTTTCAATTTAGGATCTATATTGCTTAAACTCCCAAAATGGCTCCATATTACCTCTCGGTCTCAATTTTACCAAGTTAGACAAATTAATCTAGATTATCTCTCGATCTTACCAGTTATCCCAAGACTAATAGTTGGTGTCCAAAATGATGTCCTCTTGGTCTCAATGTCCTAAATATTTCCTTAGGGCCATCAATCCTAAGTTTTTAGGTTCGTTCAAATTAGTCCAATTTATTACGATTTAGTCCATCATCCAAAAATCAGCCCATCACATCTCCATCAACTAACCCCTTGAAAGGTTTAGCTACTCATGTTAGAAATAAAGCTAACAAACATGAATATGAAAAGTAAAGAAGTCATTAAAGAAAAACCTAAGAAAAAGTTAAAAGATAGGATTTTTTATGCAAGAAAACTTAAAGGGCATTTAAAGAAAAACATTCAGCAAGAAAATGTAAAGTAATAAGCATAAAAGGAACAAAATTTAACAAGTGCAAAGTAAAAGAAATTGAAATGCATTAAACTAAATCTAAAAATGTCTTACAACCAAAGTATAGAGACTTGTAAAATCTACAGCTAAAGAAATGAAAAAAAGTAACCTAGAAAAGGAGAAAGAAAATTTAGAGAAATCTAAACCTATACTATGCTAATGTGGCATTTTTTTCTTTTTCAGCCAAATTTTGGCTGATATAACAGCTATTCTGATTCAATTATTGTACCCAAAATACCCTTGATTAGGCTTTTAATGATTGGTGCTTCAGGTGGACAAAGATTATCATTTTTTTTTCCATTTTGTCCCTTTATGATATCAGTTTCACTATACCAAGGAAAGGGATATCGCGATAACTCAAACAGTTTCAAACTTAGGGTTCTTCTTGGAAGGTGGATATCGTGACACCCAAAGTGGATATCGCGATACCACTAAAGAGTGGTCTCCAATCTCGGGTCTGTTGGAGGTATCACAATTCCAAGGTTTGGATATCGCAATACCTTCTCCTTTGTTGTTGTTCTTACCCGATATTAGCCTCTAACACGTCTCTACATCACTCAACCATAGGTTAGGGCCCCTAATGGCACTATTTGTAATGCCCTGAATTTTGAGCCTAGAAGTATTAGGTCTTGAGCATGGGAACAGTTAGAAAGCTGCACATAAATATTTAGTTATGCAAGAAAGTGACACAACTGTGTATCTGCTTCAGTGGTTAAGTGTTCTGGGTGTGTGTGAGAGGTCCCAAGTTCAAGCCACATTCGTTCAATCAAGGCAAGTATTAATGGATATTTTGGGATAAGTATTAGGAGGGGTTGTTGACCCTATTGTCAAGTGAGTAATAGAATGACTTGATTGGAATGCAGGTAACCCCTAAGGCCTAGTGATTAGTCTCTTGCAGCTGATTAAGTGTGCAAGCCTCAATCGGCTGATCTAGACAAGTGATAGGTAATCTTATAAATAAGTGTTTTGGTTAGGGTTCGCTTTAACTCAATTTTTAGGCTATTAACTGAAGCTTTTGTTTGAAATAGATTGGAGTACTCGAGGACTAGTTGCGCACTTCCGCAATCAGGTGTGTAAACACTGCCCAAATCATAAATCGATAAAAGCCGGTAAAAGTGACCATAAACGCTACACGGGCATGCGCTCGCTCATGTGGTAATTCGAACGTATAAAAATAGGCATTTGATCGTAAAGGCCGGCCATGATCGATTTCACGAGCCTAGGTCGTTTTGGGTTATTTTTGGCTAAAATGGGCCATGTGGGCCCCACGAGCTCGTGGTCCCCATACGAGTAAACCACATGAACGTGTGGAAAATATTGGGCTTGACGGTGTAGTCCACATGGCCAAGGCCATGCTTGGGCTTATAGGCTACACGAGAATGTGGGCCCACATGGGTGCATTATGGGCCTTGGGCCCATTTTCACTGTTTGACTGTTAAGGTTGTATGGGTCGCCCGAGACGACTGTGGACCTACTGTTGGGTCGGTAAGCATACCTAGACCCCAAAATTGTTAAATGACTATTTTACACATATAAGGTAAAATGACTTTTTTCCCTTATGTGGTAAAATGACTGTTTTGCCCTTATGTAGTAAAATGATTGTTTTACCCTTATGTGGTAAGATGACTTTTTTTCCCCTATGTGTTGTATATATATATGTGTTCATGTATGATCGTATTTTAGCATGCTATTTAAACTGCAATGGATACATGTGTGATTCTATGATATGATATGACATGACTGTATGATGCATTGCATGGGGATAGGTTTATTATGATTGGAGCAAATATACTGTATTGACAGCTCTGCTGTAAATACTGTTTAGTGCCACAACCGGTGCTACTTGGAGCGTAGGGATGGGTGGGTTGATTATATCCCCACATAAAGTGTAAGGTTAGACGGAGATGGAGTGTAGAGGCTAGATGGGTAGGACTTGCATGCGATTCTTCATTCTATTTGCGATTCGCATTCTTGCACTAATTATCATTCTTGCAATGGGCCAATTCCCAAACACATGACTATTTCTGTAATGAGATGGGCTAAAGCCCAAACTGATATTGTCACTGCTACTAAAGGGCTTAGGCCCAAACTATGTTTGTTTTCTGACTGATTGCTTATATGGGATTACACATTGAGTTTTCGTAAACTCACCCATTTGTTTATCTGTACAAGTAATCCCCAGGCTTAGGCAGATCGGTGTTGCGAGGGACTCAAAGGTGGCCACACAAGTACATTTACAATCATATTTGATTTTTAATTTATAAGTAATTTAATTTAAGTATTTGTTTATGCAATAAGGCCTCTTTAAATTTTTAACTTTTAACTTGAGGTTTTATTTATTTTGATTCATATCTGTTAGTAGTAGGATGCGGGTTTTCAAAAAGATAAACGTTTTCAGAACACCACGTTTACGCAACATATTTTAAAAGTTTCCGCACAAACAATATTTTAAAAAGTAATAACAATTTAATATGATTAACATTTTGCTAAAAGATTTGAGTTTTAACAATGAACGAGACATTCTAAATCTTCGTTAAGATCACAAAGAGGTTTAATATAGATGGTTTTTTTTCAACGATATTATATTTTGCAAAAAATACTTCAATGTGACATCACCAGATTCAGCCATAACGTCTGAGCCGGGTTTGGGGTCTTACATTTAGTGGTATCAGAGTCAAGTTACAAAACTCTGCTGTGGATTTGGGTTTCTTTTAAAACTTAGAATTTCGAAAAAGAACTGCTTCAAATAATTCGAAATACTTGGAAATATTTTACTGAATGCGTGGTACACCGAGTCTCCGACGTCGATTCTGTAAGTCCTCTGAAATTACTATTTGTTTAAATTGAAATACTGATATTACTGTAGGTAGTAGACTGTACTGATTTATCCTATTTAGGGTAAACTAAAAACTGTAGTAAGACTGCGATCCACGAAAATGAACTCTGAATTACTGATACTATTTTTCATAAAATATTCGTTAATAAACAACTGGAACTGTAAATTGGTCTGCATAAAAATGTTAATTCAGATAAAACGCGAATAGGAATGAGAACAAGATGTATTCACGGTTGGAATACAAGAGGCCACGGTAGAGGCTGTAGAGGGGCTCGAGCTGGGTCCTCGTCATCTGGCAATATGCCCAATCTGGATGCGAGTGAGACGCTAGTGTCATCCGCTATTGTGGCAGAGTATTGGATTAACGCACCGTCCCAGTCTATCTATAGACTGTACTAAAAACACTCAAGTTAAATGTGGTAGTGTTTTAGAACTAGAGTGTGCAGCGGGAGCGTAGTGGTGTAGTCTGTGTTATGCGACTAAACTGATAGTTAGAAATTTCGGGGACGAAATTTATTTAAGGAGGGGTGAATTGTAACACCTTAAATTTTGGGCCTAGAAGTTTTAGGTCTTGAGCACGGGAACAGTTAGAAGGCTGCACAAAAATATTTAGTTGTGCAAGAAAGTGACACAACTGTGTATCTGCTTCAGTGGTTAAGTGTTCTGGGTATGTGTGAGAGGTTCCAAGTTCAAGCCACATTCGTTCAATCAAGGCAAGTATTAATGGATATTTTGGGATAAGTATTAAGAGGGGTTGTTGACCCTATTGTCAAGTGAGTAATAGAATGACTTGATTGGAATGCAGGTAACCCCTAAGGCCTAGTGATTAGTCTCTTGCAGCGGATTAAGTATGCGAGCCTCAATCGGCCGATCTAGACAAGTGATAGGTAATCTTATGAATAAGTGCTTTGGTTAGGGTTCGCTTTAATTCGATATTTAGGCTATTAATCGAAGCTTCTGTTTGAATTAGATTGGAGTACTCATGGACTAGTTGCGCACTTCTACAATCAGGTGTGTAAACACTGCCCAAATCATAAATCGGTAAAAGTCGGTAAAAGTGATCATCAATGTTACACGGGCGTGTGCTTGCTCATGTGGTAATCTGGACGTATAAAAATGGGAGTTTGATCGTAGAGGCCGGCCATGAGCGATTTCATGAGCTGAGGTCGTTTTGGGCCATTTTTGGCTGAAATGGGCCACGTGGGCCCTACGAGCTCGTGGGCCCCACACGGGTAAACCACATGGATATGTGGATAATTTTGGGCCATACGGTGTAGTCCACATGGCCAAGGCCATGCTTGGGTTTATGGGCTACACGGGAGTGTGGGCCCACATAGGCTGTATTATGGGCCTTGGGCCCATTTTCATTATTTGACTGTTAAGGTTGCACGGGTCGCCTGAGACAATTGTGGACCTACTGTTGGGTCGGTAAGTATACATAGACCCTAAAATTATTAAATAACTATTTCGCCCCTTTATGGTAAAATGTATTTTGTCCTTATGTGGTAAAATGACTGTTTTGCCCTTATATAGTAAAATGACTGTTTTGCCCTTATGTGGTAAGATGACTGTTTTGCCCTTATGTGGTAAGATGACTATTTTACCCCTGTGTGTTGTATATATATATGTGTTCATGTATGATCGTATTTTAGCATGTTATTTAAACTATAATGGATACATGTATGATTCTATGATATGATATGGAATGACTATATGGTGCATTGCATGGGGATGGGTTTATTATGATTGGAGGAAGTGTATTGTACTGGCAGCTCTGCTGTAAATACTGTTTAGTGCCGCAACCGGTACTACTTGGAGCGTAGGGATGGGTGGGTTGATTATATCCCCATATGGAGTGTAGGGTTAGACGGATATGGGGTGTAGAGGCTGGATGGGTAGGACTTGCATACTGATTACTGTTACTGCACTGATTACTGTTACTACAATGGGCCAAGGCCCAAACACATGACTATTTCTGTAAAGAGATTGGCTAAAGCCCAAACTGATATTGTCACTACTACTAAAGGGCTTAGGCCCAAATTATGTTTGTTTTCTGACTGATTGCTAATATGGGATTACACACTGAGTTTTCGTAAACTCACCTATCTGTTTATCTATACAGGTAGTCCCCAGGCTTACGCGGATCGGTGCTGTGAGGGACTCAAAGGTGGCCACACAACTGCATTTACTATCATATTTGATTTTTAATTTATAAGTAATTTAATTTGGGTATTTGTTTATGGAATAAGGCCTCTTTAAATTTTTAACTTTTAATTTGGGGTTTTATTTATTTTGATTCATATATGTTAGTAGTAGGATGCGGGTTTTTAAAAAGATAAACGTTTTCAGAACACCACGTTTACGCAACATATTTTAAAAGCTTCTGCACAATCAAGGTTTTAAAAAGTAATAAAAATTTAATATGATTAACATTTTGCTAAACGACTTGAGTTTTAAAAATGAATGAGACATTCTAAATCTTCGTTAAGATCACAAAGAGGTTTAATATAGAACGAGTTTTTTTTTTGTTTTCAACGATATTATATTTTGTGAAAAACACTTCAATGTGACATTCTCAGATTCGGCCATAACGTCTGGGCTGGGTTTGCGGTGTTACATAATTGGCCAAATTGGGTCTCAAAATGAGTAAAAATAAGAAATTTACACTTATTAAATTAAAATCTAAAAATTATGGACAAGTTCTTTTTCGTAGGATTGGTTCGATTCTACTTCTAAACTTTCTAATGGCACCATATGATCGAAATCCGAATGATACTTTCTTAACATAGAAACATGGAAGACATTACGAATCTTAGACAATTCTGGTGGTAGTGCTAATCAATATGCTATAGATTCTACATGCTCCAAAATTTTATAAGGTCTGATGGATCTCAGACTAAGCTTGCCTTTTAAGTCAAAACGAATAATCTTTTTCCAAGGCGAGACCTTAAGAAATTCCTTGTCACTAACTTTTAAGGAAACATCCTTTTTTCCCCGATCAATATAATCTTTTTGGAAATTTTGAGTAGTTTGCAAATGGTTGTGGATAACCAGAAATCTTTCCTCTACTTCTCAAACCAAACCGGGGCCACTAAGTTTTATTTCCTTAAGCTCTATCCGACAGAGTGAGGATCTGTATATTCTCCCATATAAAGCCTCAAAAGGAGACATACCAAGATTGGAGTGGTAGCTATTATTGTAGGTGAACTCCACTAAAGGAAAATACCTTTCCCAACTAACTCTAAAATCAATAATGCAACTCCTGAGCATGTCGTTTAAAACTTGTATCACTCTTTCAGACTGACAATCAATTTGCGGATGGAAAGTTGTGCTGAACCATAGTTTAGTTCCTAGGGATTCTTGTAATTGTCTCTAGAACCTTGAAGTAAACCTTGGATCTCAATATAATTTAATGGATGAAGGAATGCATATAGGTGGACTATTTCCAAGATGGAAATCTTTGCAAGCTTCTCCAAAGCATAGTTAGTACGAACGACTACAAAGTGAGCCGATTTGGTTAACCTATCGACAATTACAAAATTGAATTCTTTTTCGAGGTACTGAGGGGTAGGCCTAAAACAAAATCCGTATAAATCTTGTCCCACTTCTACTTTGGAATTTCTAATGGATATAGCATCCTCGAAGGAACCTGATGTTCTGCTTTAACCCTATGGTAGGATAAACATCTCATTACGAATTTTGATATTTTCTTTTCATTCTAGGCCACTAAAATAAGATTTTTAATCACAATACACCTTCACTCCCCCCGAATGAAGTGTGCCTATTTCAAAATCGTTTACCTTAAATCGTTCTTTTTAGGAATGCATAACCTCCTCATAAAACGCAGCTCGCCATCCCTTACAAGACTAAAGTTTTTCAAGTCACCAGGCACTTTTCACTTTTTTAACTCGCCACATCTTACATCCAGTGATCGAGAATCCAAAATTGGCATAAGGAAAACTGGCCACACCGTCAATTCAGTAAGAAACGACCTATTGTTTGCTAGTCAGACTTTAGCTCATAGGGAAGCTAAAGCCTCTACAGACTTTCTTTGAGCATATCAACCACTACATTTGCTTTTCCCGAATAGTAATCTATTTTCAAGTCGTAGTCTTTTATTAATTCCATTCAACGCTACTGTCGTAGATTCAAATCCTTTTGAGAGAGCAGATACTTCAAGCTCTTATTGTCCGAGAATATATGACACTTTTTTTCGTACAAGTAATGCCTACAAATCTTCAAAGCCAGCACAACAACCAACTCAAGATCATGCATTGGGTAGTTCCTTTCATGCGCTTTGAGCTAGCGGGACACATATGCAATGACTTTCCCATTCTGCATGAGTACTCATCCAAAGCCATTCAAGCACGCATTTGTGTACACCACGAATTCAACCCCTGATTCAAGTTGGGAAAAGACTGGAGCTTCAGTTTGAACTGTCTTTAACTTATCAAAAATCTTTTAGCATGCTTTTGCCCACAAGATTTTTTCATCATTCCTTAAGAGTTGATCCGTAAGTGTTGCATCCGTAAGATTTTATGAAATTTCAATAAATATAGGCTTTAGTTGAATAAGTAAAAATTTGGCTAGCATTGGTTTAGGCTTAATTATGATAATTGTATAAGTTTCGGGTTTAGGGACTAAATTGAATAAAGGGTAAAAATTTATGGTAATAATGTAAAATGTTATTAAAGGGTCAGTTACATGAATTTATATATTTTAAGGTATTGAATTGGTTAATTGAGATAATTTATTATATATAGATCAAGAAATGGATCAATTAGTTGATAATCGTGGGAAAGAAAAAGTTGTCGAGTAGTCTTCGTCGATGTGTTGGTAGCTACTGCGTTTAGGTAAGTTTGTACTAGAGTTACGTTTATTGATGGTTTGAATTCTAATTATATAAGTTTTTGTATATGTGTGTATATTGAGCATGGTTATTTGAGGTAAGATTGAAAGTAGAAATAAAGGTTTGAATGGTAAATTATGGCAAGATGCACATGTTGGAGTTGAATCATGTTATTTTATAGAATACATGTGATCAAGTTGATTATGGTAAAATGTTATAAATATGGAAAGACTATGGAATACAAGTCAAGGCCCATGTGAATTTAGTGAATGATTAGAATACAAATGACATGTCATTAGGGTGTTCTAGGCACTAGGTGCCAGTGATGACAGTTTCCAGGTATTATGTACAAGTGTTATAGTTCCAGGCACTTTATTCCAGTGATATATTTCCAGGTACTATATACTAGTGGTGGATACCACACCAATGGCTAGAATCTAGCATTTTTTGTAGATTCTCGTCAGTTTGTGTGAGCAATATCGTGTAATGGTTAATGTCCCTATTGTCAGCTTGTGTGAGCATTATTTCCCCGCTTACCCAAAGTTAATCTACTATAGTTCTCTAGGAAAAAGAATTAATGAAATGTTCATAAATGGATCTCATGGTATGAATGGTTGTATACTTATGTGGTAGTGAATTGGCATGTGAAATAAGTAACTTGGGATCTTTCTATGTTATATGTACATGTCTAACCATGTGATATGATAAGGAATGTGAAACAAGGCATGGAATTCTAGTTATGTTAAATTCGAATTTTATGATTAAAGTGACAGGTATGTGATGTTTTAACTATACGAAATTATTAAGCTTTATGTAAGCTTATCTTGTTTTGTTTTTTTCCTTAAAGATTTTTGGATTCGAGCTATCGATTGGAACGTCGTTGGAGATCAGACTATTCGTCAACTCTTTTAGTAGGTATTTGTTAATTTTGGATTGGTTATAAATGCCATGTAAATTAGGTCTTGTTTATTATATTATAAGTATTTTGGTTATGTTTTGTACCATTAAATATGAAATATATATATAGATCTAAATCCTTAATGGTATTTTGGTTGGTTATGGTGTGCAATGGCCAATCTGCCACAAATTGATGTGGCAAATTAGGCTCTTCCAACATACTGAATGAGCTTTTTCTCGAGCAAAATAACGTCTTTAGCATATTTTTTTTTATTTTTAAAATTTTAGTTAAATATTGAAAATGTCTCAGTTTTACCCATTTTGTGACCTAATTTGGCCAATCGTGACATTAGGAGGCCTAACGTATAATTGAGTGGTGTAGGGATGTGTTGGAGGTAAAAAATGAGGAATAATAACACCGAAGAAAAGGGTATCACAATATCCACACCTTGGAATCGTGATACCTCCAACAGTATTGAAGATTAGAGACACCTTTTAGTGGTAACGCAATATCCTCTTTGGGTATTGCAATATCCACCTTTCAAAAAAGACCCCAAGGCTCGATACTGCCTGAGGTATCAGAATATCCACTTTTGGGTATCATAACATTGCTTTTTCCAAGGGGAAAAACTTGGACAAAGAGGATAGTCTTTGTCCACTTGGTCTACCAATCACCCAAGGCCTGTGTAGAAGCTTTTTTTGTCAAAGAAAAATCATTAGAAGACAAATTAAAACAACCAAAATTGGTTGAAAAGTAGACACAAAAATTATCTTAGTTTTAAGTTTAATTTTCTCTTGGTTCTCTATTAGTTTTTCTGCACTTTTTCTAGGGTTTTCATTTTCTCTTCTTCTTTTTTAGTTTAGAGTTTATTTTTCTGCATTTACTTCTTGTTTTTAATGTTCTTAGTGTTAGTTATGTTAGTTATCATTATAGCTTAGGATTATTTGCACTTTCAGTCACTGTACCTTGGTTGTAAGACATTTCTAACTTTAGTTTAATGTATTTCAGTTTCTTTTATTTTAAATCCATTAAAGTTTGTTCCTTTCATTTTATTACTTTAGATTTTATTGTTAAATGCTTTTAGTTTCATGTTCTTTAAGTTTTCTAGCATAAAAATCCAAACATTTATATTTTTATTAAGTTTTACTTTAATAGTTTCTTTGTTTTTCATTTCCATGTTCAGTTCCTTTTCTTTCAGGATAAGTAGCTAAACCTCAAAAGGGGTTAGTTGATGGAGATGTGGGTAAACTGAAATTTTTGGACAAAAGACTAAATCGTAAAAAATTGGACTAAATCAAATAGATCTAAAAACTTAGGAAATGATGCCTCTTCGGGAATATTTAGGCAAGTGAGACCGGAAGGTAATCTTGTTGTGCACCCGTTCTTTAGTCTCGAATTAACTAGTGAGGTTAGAAGATAAACCAGAGCTAATTCATCTAAGTTGGTAAAATTGAGATTGAAAGATAAAATGGAGCCACTTAGTAATTTAAACGATTTAAGTCTCTTGTTCGAGGATCGTGAACCATATTGAAGTCAATCAACCACCATTAGTTATTTATTAAATAGTTTCTTAGTTTTATACTCATTACAATTTAGTCCTAAAATTAGCATATTTAATTTTCTTTCAATATTATAGTGTTATGGATTGCCGTACTATAAAATTGTATCAGTAGCTGCTTAGAGTCTATCGTGTGTGCTATTTATGACTCAATTCCATCTCCTTTGGGTTCAATCATTGGAATACTCTAGTGTTCTATTGTAACACTAGAAATATTACAACTGGCCTGTACGCTTGCAGTAAAACTGAGCTTTAAAATTTTTTTATAAATTCGTTATTTTATGCGCACATGCGTGCTGTTGGTTAAGTTGTTGGCGCTGTTGCCGGGGAGATGGTGTATGATTGAGTCATTTTTAGTGTACACTTTTGAGTAGAGATTAGTAGCCAAAGTAGGATTTATAAATACAAATTTATTTTCTCTGTGCTTTTTTTTTTGTCGCGAGATTAGTTAATTTTCTTTACCTTTTTGTGCTTTTATGAGGTGTTGTATGGCTTGGACCAATAATGATGTCTTACCATTTGAGCTAGAACTAGAACGTATCATGACACATGCAAGGAGGGCACAAAACCCTAAAGATGTTCTACCTCCACAAAGAGAGCAACCTATCGAAAATCTGCAAGCAGAGATTCAACAACCACCACACCTACCCAAGGAGCAACGAACTTTACGTGACTATGTGATGCCCAACCTAAATGTTGTTCAAGGTAGCATTAATTGCCCAATGATTAATTCTAATAATTTTGAAATCAAACCGGTGATGATCCAGATAATATAATCAAACCTTCGATTTCGAGGGTCAATGAATGATGATCCAAACCAACACTTAAAATGATTTCTAATCACTTGTGATACTTTCAAGTATAATGGGGTATCTAATGACGCTAACCGTCTTCGCTTATTCCCTTTCTCTCTTATTGATGATGCTTTTATGTGGTTAGATTCACAACTGATAGATTCCACCAACACTTGGGATGAGCTAGTGAGCAAAATTTTAGCAAAGTACTTTCCCCCGAGCAAGACTATAAAACTTCATATGGATATTACGAATTTTAGGCAATTAGAATAAGAGTTATTATATGAGGCATGGGAGCCCTTTAAGTTAATGCTGCACAAGTGTTCATATCATGGTTTATAATTACTTTTGAAAAGAGTTATATTTCAGGCCTTTTGACTTGGTTAATTGCTTGTACTTAGGTGAATTTAGTTGCATTTTAGGATATTTCATTAGTATATTTTTAGATCATTGCATCATGGAGCTTGAATTGGGCTTAAATGTTATTATATGTTACTTTTACTTGTGGGTGGAAAGGATTTATTTGTTGTTTGAGTGGCAAGTGCAGAATGAGGAAAAAGGAAGTAAATGAGTAAAGTTTTGTCATGGATAAAGGTTGGTTAGTTTGCCAACATTAATGCCATGGCAATGCCAGTAAGACGCTGAGTCAACACTCAATATGTACTAGACCTAGCTGTATTTTTACCAGAAAATCTACCTGAAAAGAGGTGGTGAAAAAGCATGGGCTGAGGGACCTACTAGAAAAATAAAAATATAAAATGAAAGGAAGGAACTTAGGGAAAATGAGAGCTTTTGGAGAGTCTTTTTTGAAGGAAAATTCCTGAGGAGAAAACGAGGGAAGCAGTAGAGGCTGAGCAGCAGAGCAGAACACGAGGAAGAAAAAGAAGGCAGTTAACCTGGTCTTTGCAAGATTTTTCACCATCAAAGTTGAGGTTGTATTCGCGAAAGCTTCCTAAAGCTCTTCCTTTATTTACTTAAATTTATTTTTTGAGAAATTAATTATTAAAGATGTTGAATAATATTTTGAATTCTAATTTGATTAACCAACCCATGAGTTAAATCTCATCGGGTTGGGATTACTTGATGATACTTTAATTTTCCATTAATTTTAAAGCTTGGATCTGATCTATTTTACTGTTTCATTCAATTTGTTCTTTCGAATTGCATGCATGCAGTCTTTAGACATAGCTGAATGCATAGTATGTTTATAAACATAATCTAATTATAAAAAAAGTTTAGGTTAGTTGGACCACAATTAATTGATACGAGTGGGTGTTCGACAGAATGCCCATAGTAATCTCTCGACATAGAGAAACATTCATATAGAGTGAAGAGTAATCAGTACTGGGAATCACACCTGAGTTCTATAAACATGCATTTCCTTAGGTGAGGTATCCTTAGGATTGCTCTCGAAAGAACCAAACCATTTTAAATCCATTCTGAGCAGTATGTTGATTAAGAATTTGCCGAGGCATTATTGGTTTATAAGGGTAGACTCCTA
The DNA here is from genome assembly GCA_025698465.1 of Gossypium longicalyx. Taxonomy (NCBI): domain Eukaryota; kingdom Viridiplantae; phylum Streptophyta; class Magnoliopsida; order Malvales; family Malvaceae; genus Gossypium; species Gossypium longicalyx. The sequence goes on from CM046997.1 coordinate 93,848,820, forward strand.
GTAATCCCAGCTTTTCCATTCAACATCATAGACCTTCTCACTTTTCTCTTGGTATCCTTGCCAGAGCATATTTTTAAATATTTTTTTGTTTACATATTGCATACATTATCATTACTTTGATTACCATTGCATTTCTATCATTGTTTTGCCTTAGTGTAATTCACATACTTCATAACAATAACTTAACCAAGTTAATCCTATTCGATCCCTATGGAGACGATCTTAATTATCATTATATTACTTGATTTGACTTGTATAGTTTCACACTCTCACATTATATTTACACGCAATGAGCTTTTGGCGTCGTTGTCAGGGATCAGCAACTTGGTGAAATTTGGTTTTTTTACTGCTTATCTAATTCCATTAGTTTTATCTAACTTAGTTGTCTTTAAGTTTTCCAGATTTGCCATCAGTATATGAGAAGAGGCATTTTTGCTAATGAAGAATATCATTTTGACCCGGAGATCGAGAGAACTTTGAGAAGAATGAGATGAGAATTGTAAGATATGGCTAGGAGCGGGAATGATCCTGGTAGGGAAGATCCATTACATCCAAATGGTCGGGACGTTAATCTTCCTATTCATTGTGTGATAGATGCCTGAGATCGGCCAAATCATGAGCATGTTGTTTCAATTATGGATGATTTGAATCCAAGGATAGTTAGACTGCACATACAATCCTAGCATTTCGAGTTGAAACCAGTGATGTTTCAGATGTTATAAACAGTAGGACATTTTGGTGGATTTTCTACTGAAGATCCAAGACTACATTTAAGACTTTTCTTTGAAGTTTGTGATTCGTTTAGACAACAGGGTGTTCTTAAAGACACCTTGAGGCTTAAATTGTTTTCGTACTCCTTGAAAGATCGTGCTAGAGCATGGCTGAATGCTTTACCGTTGAGGACAGTGGCATCTTCGAATGATCTTTGCCTAAGGTTTTTGCTGCGGTATAATCCGCCAAACATGAATGCCAAATCGAGAAATGATATCACATCTTTTTGGCAATCAAAGGATGAAACATTATACAAAGCTTGGGAAAGATTTAATGAATTACTTAGGAAATGTCTGATACATGAATTCCAACACTAGACTTAGATGGAAATATTTTATAATGGATTGAATGCACATAAAAGGATGGTAGTTGATGCTTCAGTTAATAGTAATTTTTTGGATAAATCCTATAATGAAACGTATGAGATTTTGGAGCGAATCACCAACAATGATTATCAATATCCTACAACTCGAGTTGGGATGGGCAAGAGAGTTTCTAGTGCTATGGAGCTCGATGTAATCAGTTCTTTAACAACTCAAGTATCATCTTTAGCTAATATGATCAAGACAATGAAGAAACCAACTGCAGTTTAGGAGATGAAATCAGTCGAGCTATCGTGTGTATATTATGGTGAAGACTATGTTTTTGACGAATGCCTATAAAATCCAGCATCAGTATATTGTATGGGTAATTTCAGTTAGAGTAATAACCCCTATTTCAACACCTACAATCCATGGTGGAAGAAACATCCAAATTGTAGTTGGAATAATCAAGGAGTGGGGAATCAATAATGTTGTGAGACAGAATGCTACCAGTACACCTCCTGGTTATAGTCAACTTATGTCACGGCGAAATGTTTAACAAGGTTTAGCATCATCTTCTTCATCTATTGAAGCTTTGTTGAAAGAATATATGACCAAGGATGATGTTGTGATCCAGAGTCAGACTGCATCCCTCCGAGCTATTGAAAACCAAGTAGGGCAGATCACAAATGCCTTAAATTGAAGACCACAAGGAGCATTGCCAAGTGATACTAAAAATTCAAGTTCCCAAGGGAAAGAGCATTGCAAGGAAATCACTTTCAAAAGTAGGACTCAACTAAATGAAGTGGTTAAAGATGCTATCGCAAACGAGGATATTTGAGATCTCCACTATAAAAAAATTCAGAACAATTTGAGAAGCCTCTTACAACTGAAAGGGTTAAACAAAAGATTGTTGAAGCAGATTCAAATCATGTTGTCAATAAAAATGCCCCCAAAAAATAATATCAACAACCTGAAGGAAGGCCACCTCTACCTTTTCCTCAGCAATTCCAGAATTCCATGTAGGATTTTCAGTTCAGGAAATTTTTAGATGTCTTGAAGCAACTCCATATCAATGTACTGTTAGTGAAGCTTTGGAGAAAATGCCAAATTATGTGAAATTCATGAAAGATATATTGCCAAGGAAGGGACGATTGGGAGAAATCAAAACCGTTGCTCTCATTGAAGGGTGCACAACGATGCTAATGAATGAATTGCCTTCAAAGTTGAAGGACGCAGGAAGTTTTTCTATCCGTTCAATTGGAAATAATCATGTTGGTAATCCATTATGTGATTTAGGAGAAAGTATAAATTTAATGCCTATGTTTGTTTTTAGGAAACTACGAATTGGGAAGGCAAGACCCACAACAGTCTCGTTGTAGCTAGCTGATCGGTCTTATGCACATCCAGAAGGTAAAATTGAAGACGTGCTAGTAAGAGTAGATAAGTTTATTTTTCCAGTTGATTTTATTATTTTAGAATGTGAAGCTAACAAAGATGTGCCAATTGTTCTTGGAAGACCGTTTCTTGCTATGGGCAGAACTCTTATTGATGTACAAAAAGGTGAATTGACCATGAGGGTAAATGATTAGTAAATCACCTTCAATATTTTCGATGCCTTGAAATGTGCTGATAAGAATGAGGAATGCCACGCCATTAGGTTAATAGAAATAGTAGTGGAGGAAGAGTTTGCAAAATTTTTCCACAGCAAGTTTGATGAGGAAAAAAATTCACCTGAGTTGAGTGAAGCAGAAATTTTGAAGACCTTGGTGAACTTATGGAGACCAAGCAACTTATGGATAGACCAGGAGGATGTTTTAATCCTTAGATTTATATAATATTCATTTGAAACTTCTTAAACCTTCTATAGAGGAACTTCCCATATTGGACTTAAAGCTTTTGTTGTTGCATTTAAAGTACGCCTATTTGGGAGACAATAGCACTTTGCCCAGAGTTATCTCTGTAGAGTTGACACTTGATCAAGAGACCATGTTGTTAGATGTTCTCCAGAGATCTAAGAAGGCATTAGGATGGACAATTGCTGACATCAAGGGAATTAGCCCTACTGTGTGCATGCATAAAATTCTACTGGAGAATTGGCATAACACTTCTATTGAACAATAGAGAAGGTTGAACCCCATCAAATGGCTTAATGCTGGGATTATATGCCCTATTTTTTATAACTCTTGGGTGAGTCCTGTACAATGTGTACCCAAGAAACAAGGTGTCACAGTGGTTATCATTGATAACAACGAGCTCATACCAACTCGTACTATTATGGATGGAGAGTTTGCATGGACTATCGCGAGCTTAACAAGCAACTTAGAAGGACCATTTTCCCTTACCTTTTATCGATCAAATGTTGGATAGATTAGCTAGGAAAGCTTTCTACTAATTCTTGGATGGCTGTTCAAGGTATAACCAAATTGCCATAGTTCTCAATGACTAAGAGAAGACCACTTTCACCTATCCACATGGAACTTTTGCGTTTAGACAAATGCCATTTGAGTTGTATGATGGTAATTTTCTCTAACATGGTGGAAAATTTTCTTGAAGTATTCATTGACGATTTTTCTGTATTCGATAATACCTTTGAGGGTTGCTTAAAAAATTTAGAGCTAGTTCTTTGTCGTTGTGAAGAAATAAATCAGGTCTTAAATTGGGAAAAATGCCACTTCATGGTTCATGAAGGCATTTTTTTGGGACATAAAGTATCACAACAAGGGATTGCAATTGACAAAGCAAAAACTGAGGTGATAGACAAATTACCACCTCCCACCAATGTAAAAGGTATCCAGAGTTTCTTAGGTCATGTACGATTTTATAGAAGATTTATTAAGGATTTCTCGAAGATATCCAAACTCTTGTGTGCATTGCTAGAGCATAATAGACCCTTCAATCTTGATGAACCCTGTTTGAGAGCTTTTGAAGAATTAAAGAAGCAACTAGTAAAAACACCTATTGTGATATCTTAGAACTGGACGCTACCATTTGAACTTATGTGTGATGCTAGCGATTTTGCTGTAGGTGCAGTGTTGTGGAAAAAGAAAGACAAGGTATTTCATGCTATATACTATACAAGTAGGACCCTGACCGATGCACAACACAATTACACCATCGCTAAAAAAGAGTTATTGGTTATGGTATTCGCGTTCAATAAATTGAGATCTTATCTAGTTGGTACCAAGGTCGCAGTCTCCACAGACCACTTTACTATCAAGTATTTAGTGACCAAAAAAGATGCCAAGCTTAGGTTGACCCGGTGGATACGGTTGCTACAGGAATTCGATTTAGAAATTAGAGATAAAAAAAAGGGACTTAGAATTAAGTGGTTGATCACTTGTCACAATTAGAAGCTGGACTTGAATATGGTAATGCTTAATTTATTAAGGAATATTTTTCAAATGAGCAACTACTGATTGCCATGGCATTACCTTGGTATGTCGATATTGTCAATTTCCTAGTGAGTAGGATGATACCCTCTAATTTAACAGCCAAAGTAGACAAAAATTTCTTCATGATGCCAGGCATTACTACTGGGATAGGCCTTTCATATTCAAGTATTGCGTTGACCAGATTATTTGGAAATGTGTTCCTGATGATTAGATTCAGAGCATACTGCAACATTGTCACACTGCTCCCTTATAGAGGACATTTAGGAGAAATGAGAATTGCTACCAAGGTTCTCCAATCTGGCTTTTATTGTCCGAGTCTGTTCAAAGACGCTCATGCATTCTATCATTCATGTGACCGTTGTCAAAGAACGTGTAATTTATCTAGGCGACATGAAATGCAATTGCAAAATATGCTGGAGATTGAGTTGCTTGATATATGGGGACTAGATTTTATGTGTCCATTTCCACCTTCCTTAGGCAACTTATACATACTTATGATAGTAGATTATGTCTCAAAGTGGGTTGAAGCTGTAGCTCTCTTTGCTAATAATGTCAAGTCAGTGATAAAATTCTTGCACAAAAATATCTTCTAGAGATTTGGTATACATCGAGCAATTATTAGTGATGAAGACTTTCATTTTTATTGAAAATTAGTTGTTAATGCCTTGCATAGGTATGTGGTGAATAAAAAAATTGCCACAACATAACACCCCTAGATAAATGGACAGACCGAAATTTCTAATAGAGAACTTAAATAGATCCTGGAAAAAGTGGTGAACCCAACTCGTAAGGACTGGTCATTCAGACTTGATGAAGCTTTGTGGGCTTATCACACTGTATTCAAAACACAGTTGGGGATGTTACCTTTTAAGCTTGTTTAGGGAAAGCCATGTCACCTACCTGTTGAGCTAGAGCATAAAACATTTTTGGCCATTAAGAAGATGAATATGGAGTGGATTACTGCTGGCCATAAAAAGTTATTAGAGATGAATGAAATGTTAGAATTCTGAACTGAAACATATGAGAATGCTAGACAGTACATTGAGAAGATTAAGCACTTGCATGACAACAGGATTATGTGATGGCAATTTGAACCAGGATAACAGGTTTCGTTGTTCAACTCTAAGCTCAGATTGTTCCTTGGCAAACTAAAATCTCACTGGTCAGGACCTTCTAAAGTAGCCCACGTATACCCTCATAGAGTTATGGAAGTCAAAGATATAAGGACTGAGACTACATTCAAAGTCAATGTACAACACTTGAAGCATTACTAGGGTGCTCCTGTTGTAACACTTATAACTCATATCCATTGCTAGAATAGGGTTACGAAGTATTATCGAATGAGTTAGAACCTTTTATAACAAATAGCATTCAATTATCAATTAAATTCCATAAATACATATAATATTCATAATGAAATAAAACATCCAATTACTGGCCTTAAATCGAGCTTTCAAAGTCCTAAAAGTATGTTATGACATTCAGGGACCAAATAAGAAAAATTTGAAACATTTAAGGAAAATAAAAAAAATTCAAAACAGAGGTCATACGGTTGTGTGGCCAGGCCATGTGACACGATCCAGACCATGTGGTACTAGGCACGGTCGTGCCACTACTCGTGTGTCAGGCCGTGTATCTTTCGAAATGGCGCCACACGACTGTGTCGCCAGTCGTGTGCTAGCCCATAATCGATGTTGGGTCACACGACCGTGTGTTAGCCCGTGTGAAAACTGCATTTATACACGCTTAGGGCACATGCCCGTGTGGGTTGCCCTCGTGTAACAACCCATGTTCCAGCCTGTGTGTGCCCATAATTGACCCAAATCATGCTATTTTTTCACCTATTTGCTTAGGTACGTAAACACATTCAAATACACAACTTTATAAGCCAATAACCACCTTTAAAATTACTCAAACATGTCAAAGAAATCAACCTATTTACCTAACCAATGTGCCATCATTGACACCACAATACATTTCATGACATTTCACATTCAAAGTTGCACATACAAGACACAATTTACACATCATAATCATCTATACTTAACGTCAAAATATTTCATTCTTGACCAACGAGCTCACTTAGGTAAAACATACATTTTTCTATTTGTTGTTCAAACACACATCACAAGCTCAAGTATATCTTGCTCAAAACTAGGAACTAATATCACCTATACAAAAAGGGTCATATTACGTGCCATAAATCAGACTTGAGTAAAGCTTGAATAAAGCTTAGTAAGTTCATCTAATTAATCGATATACTTTTCCAACTAAACATAATAATCAACTTGTAACTAAACAATGAAATTCCCATAAATCACATCTTTCATCAGAGAAGTGATACTCAATACAGTATTTCAGTATTTGTTTCCGAATCATCAGTACAATAAGATTTTATTATGTATAATCAGTGGATAATGCTTGTTTGAGCAACTTTCAGTAGAATCAGTGGGTATAGCTCGATTGAGCATACTTTTAGCAAAATCAGTAGGTATGGCTCGATTGAGCATACTTTCAGTAGAATCAGTAGGTATGGCTCGTTTGAGCATGCTTTTAGTAGAATCAGTGGGTATGGCTTGATTGAGCATATTATCATACATTATAACATTGAATAAAATTATATTAACATAGAATATAAAAATCATTAAAAGTATAAATAATTTTACAAACTTATAGGATTGATTTGCAATAACGACTCGAAGTATCTCAATCAGTGATCGATGTAATATTAATTCATTATTTCCATTTTCAATTACACACATCAATATAATCTAACATTATGAAAATAGGTTCATATATTACATTTAAAATTTGTACTAAAATTAAACCAAACTAGCTTACCAGACTAACTGCAGCAATAGAGGAAGTTTAGGGACTATTCAGTAATTTTCTCTTTTCCTCGATTATTACCTCGTCTTGATCAAAATAATAATTTCATTCAATTATCAATTTCCAGCAACATAATTAACTATTTTATGCAATTAAATCCTTTTTGACATTTTAATCAAATTTGAATTCAGCTGAATTGTGTAGGCCCTCCATACAACCCATAATTTTTGTTATTTCACAAAAGCCACTATAATTTTATCACTTTAACGATTTAGTCCTTAAACATGAAAATTACCAAAAATTCCTTTACAAAATAGTCCTATTTAGCATTCAAGCTCTATAATCTACCATAAAACTTCAAGAATATCCAAAATTCATCAATGGCATAACCCATAATCTTTAACCATTTTGAAAACGGAGATACAGTTTAATTGAACCTAGTTACAACGATCTCAAAAACATAAAAATTACAAGAAATTGGTTAAAATTGGTTTACCAAATTGAAAGACAAGCTTGGACGAAGCTTCCTTCACCTCCAACAATGGTGTTTTGGAATTTTCGGGAGAAGAGTAAAAGAAATTACATTGTAATTTAGCTTTTATTTTAATTATAATTCATTTATTTACAAAATTACTATTATAACCTTTTAATTTTAACGTATATAATTTATAAAAATATCCATAAATGTCCAATATATAAGTATATTGTATAATTACCATTTAAAGAAGGTTTAATTGTATAATTAGTCCTTTAATTATTTCAAATTATTGATTCATTAAGCTTTATTTTAATTTAACCCTAAAATAATTAGGACTAAATTAGAAAATATCCCAAAAGTAGTGGATTTAATCATGTCATCACCGCTTTGACTTTTTAACCATGGTTTAATCACTATTTTGGTCCTTTTAGTATTTTAAATCTATAGCAATTAACTTTTACCTCTTTTACAATTTAATCATTTTACCTTAATTAAGAAACTAATAGTAAAAATTAATGGACCAAACTTCAATTCACCTATAATACGATTGTAAATATTTAAAAAAAATTTACGACCTTAAATTATGGAAACGAGGTCCTAGTACCCCATTTTCAATAACCACTTGACTTTTGAACTGAACCATTTATACTAACATTTAATTCAGTCAGTTAAAATTCCTCAAATCAAAATTCAATATAAAAATTATTGTTGACTCGTATAATTTAAATACTAATTAAACAAAATCACTCGTCAAATTTGTGGTCCCGAAACCACCATTTTCGATTCCATTAAAAAATGGGTTGTTACACCTGTGACTCGAAATAAATAGTCCATTGATTTCCAAGATGTTTAACTTATGCATCTCGATAGTTATTTTTGCTTTATTTCTCTCGAATTTAAATTTTTATTAGTTCTTTCATTTTCTTAGTTTAATAAATTCTATTCCTTTTGTTTTACAGGTATGTTTGTTTTCTTGTTGGAAGAAGAGGGGTCGAGCTTCATACATTGCCCATTAACCCTTTGGAATTTTTCCTACTATTTACCCTCCAATCATACTTTTACTTTCCTTCCAATTTTCAATAACACCACAGTCAGACAATCATTACCGCTCATCCATTCGCCCACGTCACACCATTACTTTGCAATTGTTTTATTTTTATTTTACCTTAATTGTTTCAATTTCTTTTACAGTTAACCTAAGTTTTCTTTCTCTCCAAAATTACTTTTGTTTCTTCTACTCCTACAAGTTTTCACCTTTTTCGTCTACCATTTACTTTACCTTCTGCTAATGGCCAGATGTTTTACTCCGCAACCATCTACTACGCCACAACACATTTTTTTCAACCAAGCAGCAAAAGATCGATACACGCACAATATCTCCAAGCATCTTTTTTGCTTGGAAAAAGGCTTACTTTTTCAAGATGAACCCTTTATGGGCAATGATGAGTCTATTTCATCTGTGATAGAGCAACATGGATGGCATTTTCTGCTTACATCCAGAGGATGTTTTAACAAAAGTAGTTTATGAGTTCCATGCTCACATTATTTCTCCTAACAAAGCTTTTATTTATGTGTGGGGAGCCTCGGTGCTGTTTGATGAAGATACCATTAATACGCAGTATGACCTTTCTACTGTTCAAGATGAGCATAACCAGTTTACTACTACAACCACTGCTAATTGTCTGGCTTAGGTTCTTCAAGACTTGTGTATAGCAGGTACTAAATGGACAGTGTCAAAACAGGATTGTTACACCATGGAGAGGGCCTCTTGAAACCCAACTGTAGGGTTTGGTACCACTTCCTTAAGACATGCCTAATTCCTTCAACTCATAACTCCATGATTTTTAATGAGCAAATGTTGCTACTCCATTCCATCACAAAAGGGAGAAAGATAAATGCGGGAGATTCATATTCAAAGAAGTCTACCAATGCGCCTAGAAGAATGCATGGAGCCTTAATTTTCCCTCTCTCATCACTACACTGTGCCAGCGTGTGAATGTCTCTATCGAGGCCAATGAAGATGTCACCCAAAACAAAAGAGTCATTACAAAGTAAATTGCTACGAAGATTTCAGGGGAGGATTTGTAGCGGCACCAGCCTCATAGTTTTGCCACTACCTCTTCTACCCTAATCTGTGCCACAGCACCACCCTCTACTACTAATAACATCTTTAAGCAGCAAGTGCTCAACTCCTTCGAGAAGTTGCATAAGTGGCTCAATCTGTTTGAGACTCAACAACTGTGAATTGCTATAGACTTGGCACGAGCACAAGAACAAATAGCCATATTCTAGGCCTATGTGGAAAGGAGAGATGCTGCCATAAAGAGGTCCCTTCAAAATAATTTCACCAAGCCTATGACTGCGTTTCCTAACTTTTCTAAGGAACTGGATGCAGATGAAGAGGAAGGGGAAGTTGAAGCAGAGATCGGTGCAACAGACCCTATCCTCACACACCTTGCTATTGAAAGATAAGAAGCAGAGGAACCTACTGTAACACCCCTAACCTGTATCCGTCACTGAAATAGGGCTACGAGGCATGACCGATCAATTATAACATATAACATACATTACTCATACATGAATCTATTATCACATAAACATTAATCATATTGTCCCTTATAAGGCTCTATTAGACCTTAATAACATGCTTAAAAGAGATTCAGGACTAAACTGATAACATTTGAAAACTTTGGGAAACTCATAAAATTTTCATGCATACAGGGATCACATGCCCGTATGAACAGGTCATGTGAGGAGGCACGCCTATGTCATAGGCCATATGGAAACGAGGCATACATATTGACTTACATCACATGGCCGGAGACACGCCAATGTGCCATGCCCGTGTGAAATCTGGAGGTATATTGACTTGGGTCACACAACTGGCCACATGCCCATGTGCCAGCTCGTGTGTCACATACGGCTAATAGACATGCCCGTGTGTCTAAGCCATGTAATTCACTAACTTGTTTAACTAAGTTATAGTAGGTACACGGTCGAGACACACACTCGTGTGGGGCGAAATTAGGCTTGGTTTAAGCCACATTTCTCATCCCCCTCAAACATACCTATACCACATAATTTCATACCATTTCAATACAATCAAAGGCAACCAAAGCATGCTATTTCATACACATTTCATGCCATTTATAAACCATTCATTTAACCCCTAAAATCATAACAAAAAACATACCACATCAATATGTCATAACCAACATTTTTCACCTAACTTACTTATGCATATTCTCATCATATTATCAACTAATTCATGCCACAAAACATACCATTTCATCATCTCAAATTCAATCCACAACATACCATCTTCCAAGCAACAATACACCAATTAATATCTAGCTAGTTGAGCAACTCGTAACCATCACTGATAATACTCTAGGATGACATATTTTTATGTATTAATTATATGTTTATTTTGAGTATCATCTTACTAATTTGAGCTATTTATGGTTTTTATATTATATGGATTAAATTGAAGGAAAAATGGAATTTGGGGGCTAAAAGTGTGAATTTGAAGTTAAATTGGGCAAACATGCGAAGTAGGAAAAAAATGTGCCAAAAATACAAAGTGTGGAAGATTTTGGGAGTAAAAATGCAAAAGAAGAGATTTTATAGCACAAGACTCTATTTAATTTTTAATTGTATTAGGATAATTATTAAGGATTAATTATTTAGATTTTATTTTAGCTTTTATCTTTATTTATCTTTATTTATCTGTATTTATCTTTTAGAATTTAAGTAGGACTAGACTAGGTTTTCTAGTACTATAAATAGGGGATGGAGTGACACAAATTGCACTCATCTTTTTTGTAAACACTCTCTCCCCCATAAAATTTAGCCTTTTGTTATTTCCATATTTTTCAATAAAAATTCTATTTCTATTACACTTATTTCCTTCTTCCCAAAAATCATGAGCTATTAAACTTATCTAGCCAAAGGTTATCGAAAATCCCCAAAAGGGTACATGAGGCTTAGAATCCACGCTTAGCTTTCTCAAACGAGTATTCATCATTTCTCCGCATTACAAGGCTAATGCTTCCGTCCATGTTCCATAAAAAGTGATCTTTTCAACATGTGCAAGGAACAGCTGCTTTGTATATTTTGGGAAGGTTGCATAGTTGGTTTGTTAGCTTACTGCACCAGAGATTGGCGATCCCAAGAGACAAAGTGGCGTGGTATTCGCCATTGAGAAGTGATGATCTAGCATAAGATGATCCCACAAAAGCGATTGTTGGCTAGAGTCAGGTTCTGCTAAGTCATAAGTCTAAAATCTTGAAGCTGGTGGTTGTAGGTCTCTTCCACTATAACTAGCTTATTTTATTTAAGAAGGATCACCCTAAAGCCGAGGATTGAACCCAAGGCGGATTGAGGCAACCAGAGGCTAGATTCTCTCCATAAGAACTCATTTTCCTCAACTCTATTTATTTTAATTATTTTAATTTTAATTTTCAGAATTTCAATCAAAATTTTTAATTCTATTTTTTTTTAATTTTTTTCCAGGTATGCAGGTTTTCCGAAGCACGATTCTGTCTAGAATTTCGAGAAGCAAGCAATTGTGCAAATTCGGTCCCTGAGGATTTGATCCTACTTCCCTTATACTATTATTTTTATTATTTTCATTTTTTTATAGGGATAGGATATTTTTTGTGTTCTCAATGACCGCATCAATCACAAGAACCATATCGAATATGCCAAAACATAAGGCAACTATTACCACATATATCACTTATCAGACTCATAATTTAAGCCAACTTAAATGGCTAAATGCACACCAACATTACATCATTTCACAAGCCAATACACATGGCTAATATCATAACTCAAAACTTATCATCAACTTACTAGCCTATACATGCCATATACCATATTTACAAAGCATCCAAAAATACCAACAAGCAGTTGATAGTGTGATGACGATTCTTGATGATCCTCGATGTCTGAGCTAGCTTCGATAATCTATAAAACAGGGAAATAACATACAAAGTAAGCTTTAAAAGCTTATTAAGCCATATACAAATAAAATTACCACATGAATCAACACCATTTCCATCAAATAGGCAAACTATGAATAAGCACATATAAATTCACAAACCTTTCCCAATGTATATATATTCAATGTCACATGTGAATTCATCAAATACCTCCCTTTTCAATACTCGTATGAACCTCGTACGTACCTGAATCACTTAACTCGTTCACATATTCTTTCTCGACTTGACTTTGCCCGTTGAACCTATCAGAATCGTTAAGGATACTCGAAAATCACATATAGCTCGTACAATGCCATATCCCAGATATGGTCTTACATGTTATCACATATCAATTCCAATGTCCTAGACATGGTCTTACACAAAATCATATAACGATGCCAATGTCCCAGACATGGTCTTACACGTAATTGCAAAATGATGCCGATGTCCCATACATGGTCTTACAAATAATCACATCTCGTTAATCCTAATGTCATGGCATTCGTATCCTATACTATTCCTAAGGTTCGTACGAGACTTTCAGATATCATAACTTCGTCGATTCTTGCTCGTATCTACTCGTTCAACATTTATAGCAATTCAATGACAAATAAACATTTATAAATCAATTTAAAGGTATTTATTTGAATATGAACTTACCTTGTATTCAGAATAAACGGACTAGATCGACTATTCAATAACCTTTAAATCGACTATTCGATAACCTTTGATTTTCTCCGATCTAAATCCGATTTCTTTCGTTCTTGATCTACATACATTCAAAATTTACTCATTTATTCATCAAATCATTCAATTCAGTCCACAAACACATATATGGGCATTTTTACACTTTAGCCCCTAAAGTTCCACATTTTTACAATTTAGTCCCTAATTCACAAATATACAAAATTCACACAATTTAATCCAAAAACATGCTAACCAAATTTTCCTAATGTACATATCAGCTCATATTTATCATTTATTCATACATTTAACCCCTCAATTTATACTTTTCACAATTAAATCCCTAACTTGTATTTTCTTCAAAAATCACTTGATAAAACATGAAAATCTATCATTTATCTATCATTTTTCGTCATCAACTATCACAAGACTCATGGATTCATCAATAGAATTTTACAAAATTACTAACAAACTCAAAAATTAGGGCACGGGCTAGCTAGAATTCAAAGCAACGATCACAAAAACGTAGAAATTATCAAAAATGGATCGAAAATCATACATTAATCAAGGATTAAAGATGCCAAACCCCAGAATGCTTTAAATCTCTCTTTTCTTCTTTATTTTCGGTTGAGAATGGAAAAGGTGAACATAATTTTAGCTTTGTTTTTATTAAATTATGATTTATTTAGCTAATTACCAAAATGACCTTATTTAATATCATTTAAAAACACATAATGGATGGCTATTCATGTCAATATCCATTATCCATGGTCTATTCACAATATAAGGACTTCACATTTAATTATTCACAGTAAATAAACACTTAAACATTTAGAATACAACTTTTGCATTTTACGCGATTTAGTCCTTTTATCAAATTAAGCATTCAAACGCTAAAATTATTTCACGAAACTTTCACACATATATAATCACATGCTATAAAGACAAAAAATAATATTAAAAATAATTTTCTAATCTCCAATTTATGGTTTAAAAACCACTATTCTAATTTGGCTAAAATTGGGCTGTTACACCTACGACAGAAGAAAAGACTGAATCAGTTAGTATTGAGACTAATAATGAGGAAGAAGTAGAAGCAACTCCAACTCCTGCGCCACTAATTGATAGCACTGCTACTATCCCACCTCCATCAACTAGACCTGTGTCTGTACAAGATTGGGAGATCAATAATCTCATTGATGATCTCACCAAATCTAGTGATGAGGATGAGGAAGTGCTACTCAATACATGGAAACGGAAGTTATGCTACAAGCATGCTACACGCAAATCCACCCATACAAATTAAAGTAACAACGAAAACTTAACTCCAAGCATTTAATCAATTTTTTCTGCTATTTGTTTGTCCTTTTATTTTATTACATCATGCATTCATAAATTTCTCTCTCTCTCTCTCTATATATATATATATGTTTTGCCTTTATGATTCTTGTCTGTTCATGCATTAAGGACAATGCATCCATTAGGTTTAGGGGTGTGTTGTGCATACAAGCTGCATTAGATATTTAGTGAAGTATGTTTATTTTAGTATTTTTGTTAATTTTTTCATTCATTCTGCCATGACACATAATTGCCAAGGACTGTTTACACTGTGATGAGTATATGTTTGACTGTGATGTTCGATGAGGAGATTAATTCTTCAATAAATCTAGAAAATTTTGATAGTGGATTAGGTGATTTTAACTTAGGATAGTTGCTTGAAAATTGACCTTTAAAAATAGAATACCCTAAATCCTATTGTAATTGGTCTGTAGTAAGTTTATTTTAATAAACTTAAAGATTCTTGAAGCTAAATTTAGTAAAATGGAAATACTCAATAACAAATAAAATGGAAAAGCTTAAGTAAAATTAAAAGAAAAATAAAAGAAATGCCATGAAACACTCCAACACTCCAATGCTTAAAATTGACGAATAGGTCAACAAAATTTTGTTTGCTCCATTGTGTTGTTGATTAGAAAATTAGGTTTAAATAAGAGTGTGTAAAAAAGATAATAATAATAATAAGAAATAGTTTAGGGGCACTCCACTGTAGTATTAGTTTAGGGGCACTCCACTGTAGTATTAGGCTAAGTAGCTAATAAGGTAGTTGTTTGCTCCATCCATCTTCTAAGTTAAAAGCCTTGGCTTCATGAGTGAATCCCATTCAAATCATGACAAGATTAAGTAGTCGGTAATTCAGTTTTATGCTCCATTGTGATTGTCAAGTAAAAAAAAACCATGTGATGAGATGAATCCCTTAGTTGAAAATTTTATAATAAATAGATATATGCTTATTAAAGTATACAAGATGCCATTTTTAAAAAGAAAACTGAATTTGGTTAAAAGATGAACTAAGTAATTTAGGAGACACTTGTTATAGTCAAAATTGCATGAAGACTTAGACATTTTATATTTAGGGCAAAATTTTCTACATTGCCTTTGCTAAATAAGCTTATGAAGCCTAAAAATGTTTTTAGACACAGAAAATTACTGAGTCCTGAAATACAAAAATATGCTCTATACGGCTTGGCAGTACAAAGGTAATTACGTTGCTATTGCAATTCTTGCATTCATGCATATTTTGCTTGAGGGCAAGCAATAACTCAGGTTTGCGGGTGTGAGAAATCTTAAAAAGAGTTATATTTCAGGCCTTTAAACTTGGTTAATTGCTTGTACTTAGGTGAATTTAGTTGCATTTTAGGATATTATATTATAATATTTTAGAACATTGCATTATGGAGCTTGGACTGAGCTTAAGTGTTATTATATGCTACTTTTACTTGTAGGTGGAAGGGATTTGTTTGTTGTTTGAGTGGCAGGTGCAGAATAAGAAAAGGAAGTAAAGGAGTGAAGTTTTATCGTAGCAAAAGGTTGATCAGTTTGTCAACACTAATGCCATGGCAATGCTAGTAAAACGCCGAGTCAACCGAGTCAACACTCAACGTGTACTAGACCTAGCCATATTTTTCCAGAAAATCTACCTTAAAAGAGGAGGTGAAAAAGCATGGGCTGAAGGACCTACCAAAAAAACAAAAATATAAAACGAAAGGAAGGAACTTTAGGGAAAAGGGGAGCTTTTGGAGAGTCATTTTAAGAGGAAAGATCCTGAGGAGAAAATGAGGGTAGCAGTAGAGGCTGAATAGCAGAGCAGAACACGAGGGAAAAGAAGAAGGCAGTCAACCTGGTCTTTGCAAGACATTGTGCCAGCAAAGTTGAGGCTAGATCCGCGAAAGCTTCATGAAGTTCTTCCTTTATTTTCTTAAACTGCTTCTTTTTGAAATTAATTGTTGAAGATGTTGAATGATATTTTGAATTCTGATGTGATTAACCAACATTTGAGTTAAATCTCATCGGGTTAGGATTACTAGATGATACTTTAATTTTCTATTAATGTTGAAGCTTGGATATGATCTATTTTACTGTTTCATTCAATTTGTTCTTTCAAATTGCATGCATGCAGTCTCTAGACATAGATGAATGCATAGTATGTTTATAAACATAATCTAATTCTGAAAAGGTTAGGTTAGTTGGACCATAATTGATTGATACAATTGGGTGTTCGACAGAATGCCCATAGCAATCTCTAAACATAGAGCAACGTTCATACAGAGTGAAGAGTAATCAGTACTGGGAATCACATCTGAGGTTTACAAACATATATTTCCTTAGGTGAGGTATCCTTAGGTTTTTCTCTCGAAGGTACCAGACCATTATAAATCCATTTGGAGCAATAAGTTGATTAAGAATTTGCCGAGCCATTATTGGTTTATAAGGGTAGACTACTAGTAATCCCAACTTTTCCATTCAATAGCATAGACCTTTTCACTTTTATCTTAGTATCATTTCCATAACATATTTTTAAATATTTGTTTGTTTACATATTGCGTGCATCATTATTACTTTGATTACCATTACATTTCTGTAATTCTTTTTTTACCTTAGCGTATTTCACATACTTCATAACAGCAACTTAACCAAGTTAATCTTATTCGATCCCTATGAAGACGATCTTGTTTATCATCATATTACTTGATTCAACATGTATACTTGCACACTCTCACTTTATATTTACACGCAACAATTTACAAGATTGGATGCATCTTGAAGTCTTCTACAATGGACTTGATGGAAAATTACGCTCTAGTCTTGATGGAGCGTCCGTGGAAGCATTCATGTCAAAGACCTGCGCTAAGGCCTGTCAACATATCGAGGACATGGCGATGAAATTTTACATGTGGCTGGCTGAGCAGTTCACATATTATACCAAGCAGTCGAAAGTGAATGATGTTGGTAGCAAGGATAAGCACCAACAAGTCCTTGAAAGGCTTAATAAATTGGAGATGAGTTCAGCCAAGGTGCAAGTCCAAAACCAGCCGAATCTAATCCATTTTGATACAGGACACGATAATGATAGCAATCATATGGAGGTTAACTATGTAGGGAGTAGATGATATAACCCTTACTTCAACACCTATAACCAGGGATGACGTGACCATTCTAATCTTAGGTGGGGAGGGAACCAACGGGGAGCCTTCAATCTAGGGAACCAGAACCTTAATCCTCCATAACCCAAGGCACCGTACCAACCTCCATTACCTTTTAGGGCACCCTAAGATTGAGAGAGAAAACCAACCTATATTAATAACCTTCCATTTTCAATTAGGGTAAGCAAGGTAGAGGAAGGTTTGCATGTAGTGCAAGCTAATGTGCGCCAAATCTGTGGTCAATTAGATCAAGTGTTACAATTTTTGCAAAACAACTTAGCCTCTAGCATGCCTAGTAATACCAAACCTAATCCAAAGAGGGAAGGAAAGGAACATGCAAAGGCGATCATCCTTAAATCCGAGGTTAAGGTTAAGAAACTGTAACAACTAGGTTTCTAGTGGTGTTGAAAATTACGGTTTCAAAATGTCTTTTCCATAAAATGTATTTGTAGATATTAATATTTAAGTTTTATGAGACTAGTATAGAAATATATTAAAGTTGGTCTAGTAATTTTGCTTAATTGATAGTAAATTAAGGTACAAGTGTAATGATACAAAAGTCAGTAGAGTTGAAAATTATGATTCTAGGATCCCATTTCCATAAATCGTGTCTGAAAATATTATTTAATAATATTTATGAGTTAATTATAATTTTATATTAAATTTTGATCAGGTAAATTTGCTAATTGGCCAGTTAGTAAAAGTACAAGTGGTTCGACCTTAAAGTTAGTGATTTTGGAAAATGAGGTATCAGGACATCGTTTCCGTAAACTGAGTCTATAATTACTTTTATTAAATATTTACGGAGTTATATTAGAATTGAATTAAATTTTGGGCAGGTAATTTTGTCGACATAGTGCTTAATTAGGCTACAAGGACTAAATTGTAAAAATATCAAAGTTTAATTATTAGTAAATCATAATGTAGAGCATAGCTAAAGGGCTCATAAGACAATTAAACCATTGGTTTAATAGTGGTGGACAGTAATGGAACATTATATTTATGTATTTGGCATTATATTAGTTAATTAAGTTATAAAATAAAATTGTAAGTAAAATAATAATAATAAAACATAAAGTTAGCCAAAACATTAAGGGTGAAGAAGAAGAAATCATGAATTAGGGTTCTTGATTTTTCAAGCTTCAATCGGTTAGTCAATTTAGTCCATTTTCTTATAATTTTTATGTTTTCGAAATCCTGGGACCTCAAGTTAGTTGACCCATATAGTATTTTTAGTACTGTTAAAGATTTAGAATATTTTCATGGTTGAATAGTTATAGCTTTAGGTGTTAATTTGATAGATTTTAAGTTTAGTATTGAAAATAGATTAAACTGTAAAGCCTGTAATAGCCCATTTTTTATAAAATCGAAACAGTGGTTTCGGGACCACAGATCTGAGTCCGGAAAGAAAAATCATTTGAATATTATTTTATGATCTACAGTATGATAAGGATATTGTGTAAAAATTTTGTAAAGAAATTTTATCGATTACATGTTTAATTTGATAAAGGACCAAATTGCATTGAATGCAAAAGTTGGATTCTAGTAGTTAGAAGGATCAAATAGCTATGGAATTCAAAATTAGAAGTCCTCATATGGTAATTAGACCATTAAAGAAAAGTTAGTAGACATTTTTTATGATTCATCCATGGAAAAATTAAAAAAGGCTAAGGACTAAATTGGAAAGTGATAAAATTAAAAGATGATAAATAATTAAATAGAAATAAAAATCATTTTATATCATCTTCTTCCCAAATATTCCATGGAAACCCTATAAAAGAGAAAGCAAGCTTTCTTGGCCAAATTAGGTAAGTATTTAGGCCCCGTTTTTAGTAATTTTTATATTTTTGAAACTGAGATAGTTTAATCTATCTATTTGGGGGATTAATTTGAAAAGTTATCAAAGTATAGAAATTATATCATGGATGAATATGCTGAAATTTGAAATTTATGGTAGAAAATGAAACGTTGTTGATAGATAAATAACTTTTACAAAGTGAATTTTGATGAAAACACGATTTAAGGACTAAATTGTAAAGTTGTGAAAATTGAAGAAAAATTCTGAATTTTATAGAATATATGTGCTATAAATTTTATGGTGAAATTTTGGTTAGGCTTGGAATAAGGATTAAATTGCATGAATTTCATTTTCCGAGCCTAGGGACGAAATCGTCATTAATTAAAAGTTTAGGTGCAAAATGGTAATTTTTCCTAAGATGTAAATTGGACTGAATTGAGTTTAAATTGTATTAAATTGATGTTAAATTTACTTGTATAAATCCAGATAGACCAAATTCGGAGCTAGAACGAGGAAAAAAAAGAAAATTTCGGATTAGTAGATTTTACGTACACGAACATTTATCGAGGTAAGGTCGTGTTACTAAATTGTGTATATTTATATATGTTTGAATTAAATGTTGTGTAGTGAATTGTATAAATATTTTATATATATGACATTTCTCATATTCGGTGCCGAAGAACTTTCACTTAGACTGTACCTCCAATACATCTCTTTAATTTCTCATATGATCTAAAAGCTTACAGTCTCAACTCTCAACTGTTCTTAAATTTTCAACCCTTCTCAGTTTCCCATGATATCATGACATAATTTACAATTAATATAACTTTCATAGTATAATATAATAATTAAGTCCCTATCTTGGACTCTCGAAGTTCAAACACGTATTAAAAGTAGAACGAGACTTGTTCGAGTGTTAGAATTTTTTTAATAAAAATTTAGTGACATTCTCGCTTATTTTCACCTAAACCTCCTGCAAATTCAAACCAAAACAACCAACACCAATGTTTCACATTCATATAAGTAATATTTATATCATTAACATAATTTTAACTTAATAACTATCATAGCATCATTCAAAATTGGTTAAAAACTTCATTCATTTAACAACTTAATGTTCATGTATCAAAATATCATGCACTTTCCTTACCATTTCATTTAACCATCTAAATTTTATAATTCGTCCTTCACTACCCAAAGTAATATACATATTTAAGTGACTAAACAATACTTATGTACATGCCAATTTTACCCAAAAGAAAATATACATCACCAAATTTGTATTGGAGTCGGGAATGTTCTGGATGCTGAGCCAAGACAATTGACTTCTACTAACCGTAATTCTCCCGTTTTAGTCCTCGATGACTTTCTCCTTTCCTTTCGATGCTGACGTTTCAGGTTCTTTGTTGGCAATTAAACTTGAAGCTTTAAAAACCCTATTTTCCCTTTTTCTTTTTTTTTCTTCTCTTCCTTCCCCTGTTTCGAATGCTCTCTGTAACTCTCTTTCTTTCTTTCTTTCTTTTTTTCTTTTGCTTTTCATTTGTTTTATTTCTTTTATGTTATATTTTATATTTAATTAATTTAATAAATATCTATTTTCATAACAAATACTAATATTACAATTGGATACATATTTATTTTTACATTTGCACCAATAATTTTATTACCATTGTCATTATTTAATTTGTTTCTCAAACAAAAAAATCTCATAATTTTAATAATTTAATTATTTATTTAACAATTATCTTTATACTTAAATTATAAGTAATTAAATATTTAAATTACAATTGTACCAATACAATTCTTACACATGTATATTTTATTATCATACAATTGTCTTCTATTTAATTTATTTATAATATATTATCAATTAAATAATTATAATAATTTAATATAAAACCATAATAATAATTTTAATATATATAATACATACATTAAAAAAAATCTTGATTTTTCTTCCATTTGCCGCCTCAATTTATGTAAATGGCTTAATTGCCATTTTGATCCTTTTTATTTTCTATTACTTTAAAATTAAACTTTTACCCCTTATTCAATTTAATCCTTTTTATTACTTACTCTAAATTAAGCTAAATTCACCTAATTAGATCCTAATTAGACACACCACTAGGCTCATATATATTTTTAATAATTATTTTCGAACTTATTTCACTAAGACGGAGGCCCTATAACTCACTTTTCCGGTGCAATGCTCGATAAATGATAATGCCTGAAATAAATGATAATGCCCGATAAACGATAAATGATAAAATGATATTATTGTACTTGATTTGAAAGTGATATGTGATTGAAGGAATTATTGTATATATTTGTGAAAAATAAATGAAATAATCACATGTGCGATTATGTTTGGAAAATATTAAGTCTCGTTTGAATATTGAATATCTATGAATAAATGTGATTTCCCTTATAGAATGAGGTCCTGCATTTGTTGCTGATAGGATTTAGCTCAGACGAGTAATCCTATTGACCTCATTATAGAAAGGATTTAGCCCGGACGAGTAATCCTGATATAAGCCCTCTCGAGCATATGTTATAGATTGGATTTAGCCCGGACGGGTAATCCAGATTAAGCTCTTTGAGCATATGTTACAGAAAGGATTTAGTCTGGACTGGTAATCCTGATTAAGCTCTTATGAGCATATGATGGAGACAGGATTTAGCCTGGACTGGTAATCCTGTTATATGATATGTGGCTCGAGAGTGTGCTTTCTGATTTTGTGCCCTAAAGGGTACCCCTGAATATGAATTGACGGATCTTGATTTGTACACCATGAGTGTACTACTTGTGTATCTGTCGATATTTCGAATAAATTCAACGGGTAAAAATCCTGACATGAGAATATATGAATAAGAATTGAGTTATTATACTTATCTGCCTGAAATACATGAAAATAATGATACATGACAATTGATATATGGAAACATGAGATGATGATATTTGTATATGGAATTTATTTGATGAATATGTTCATCCTTGATTATAAATTTGTACACCTTGAGTGTACTACTCGTCTAACATTGATATTTCAAATGATATGAGTAAATTTTTGACATGAAATAATCTAAACTCGAGATTATTATGAAAATATACTTGTAATATAAAGATATGATTTATACATGTTATATGAATATGTGATATGGAATGTATATATATCTGGAAATCTGATTGTTGTTGAACCCATATATGTTTCTTGATGTTATTATGGATTATATGACTAACAAGGGCAATGGGGATATGCGTAGGGCTTGAGATCAAATTGATTGAATGTGCCTTACATGTTTATCTTGAAATAGAATGAATGGTAAATTAAGTACCATGTTATACGAACTTACTAAGCATTATATGCTTACTTAGTTTTATTTCCCTATTTTATAGTAAATTGGAAGCTCGTTGGATTGGAAGCTTGGTGGGGATCACTCACATTGTCCATCGACCTATATCGGTACATATGGTAGATTAGTTATGGTTATAATGGCATGTATAGGTTATGTTGGCCATATTGGCATATAAATGTAAATGATTATTGTAATCTAGCCATTGGAATGGCTAGTGATGATTATGTTTTTGTATATGCATATATTAAGATTATTTTATGGTAATAACATAAGTGTTTATTATTGATTGATTGAGAATGGTTAAACAAGTATGCTTATAGAAGATAAAATTAAAAGCATGAATGCATGTAATAATATATCATGTTAGATGAATAGAATTAACTTGGTTATGATGTTTGAATTGGTTGGTATAGGAATGTACGTTTTGGTGTAGGTTATTGGCAAAGTCATGGGTGAGAAATAAAGCTAGAAAATGGCTTTATTTTGCCCACACAGGTAAACACATGGGCGTGTGTCTTAACCGTGTGTGACACACGACCTGGTACATGGGCGTGTAGTTAGGCCGTGCGTCCCCTGCATCTTAAACTCGAGAAAATAGAATGCTCAGAATTGAGCACATGGGCAGAGACACGAGCGTGTGTCTTAGCCGTGTGTACTACACGGCCTCGAACTCGGGTGTGCATCTTGGCCGTGTGAAACCTGCACCTAATTTCGAAGAATTTAATTAACCACACTGCCTAGCACACGGACGTGTGGCCGGTCGTGTGGCACAAGTTAGAGGGCTATGTGATTTCGAACACGGCCTGCAGCACGGGCGTGCCCTAGGGTCACACGGGCGTGTCCCTTGGACCACATGGGTGTGTGAGCCCTGCACCTTAGAAAAATTTTGATATTTCGTGAAAAATTCTTAGAGTTTCAGATTAAGTCCCAATTTGATTCCAATGCTCATATTGGGCCTCGAAGGTCCATTTAAGGGACGTTATGAATAAATCTTGGGAAATAAATAGTAACTTTTATGAATTATCTGAAATTATTTTGAAAGTTTTGATAATACTCCGTAACTCTGTTCCGACGATGGATACGGGTTTGGGATGTTACAAAGCCAATTGATGGTTTTATGGGATTAAATTGGACAAATTTCAAAATTTGTGGTAGAAATGAAAAATAGGAAGCTAAATTAGGCCTAGAGTGAAATAAGTATAAAAATTGAAGGTTTAATTTGAAAGTTATGCTAGTCTTGACTTTAAGAACTAAACTGAATAAAATGCAAAAGTTACATATATTTGCAATTGATTGCGAAAATGATTGTGTATTTATGATTTGGTATATTTATGTTAATCCGTAGCTAACGTCGACCTGGATTCCTCCAAATGGAAAGGAAAAGATACAGTCATCGACAAATAGCTCTGAGTTTATGGTTTGTATTTCTATAACCTTAACCTTCTCATTTGTTGCATTATGAACTGCGTTGCATGGTAATAACATATGATTGTGTTTTTATGATTTTGTATATTTATGTTAATTTGCAGCTAATGTCAACATGGATTCCTCAAAATGGAAAGGAAAAGATAAAGTCATCGACAAATAGGTTGGAGTTTACGATTTGCATTTCTATAACTTGAACCTTTTCATTTGCTGCATTATGAATTGCATTTGATGGTAATAACATAAGGTAAGCTGGAAATGATAGAACGAGCTGAATTGAATCGATTTGAATTAGTTGTTTGTGATAATGACTAAATTAAATAGATTTGAAAATATGATATATCGATATAATTATGCAATTGAATTTAGTTGGTGATGAAATATGTTGTTACGTACGTGAAATTGATGATTGGTTGATGAAATTATGCTGTAGAATTAGAAAACTGAGTATAAATGAAATTGAAATAAGGGTGAATAGTGGATATTAGTTTATAATCTTGGAATTGTGGATTTGACATTGTACGATTTAATCAATTCGATTGAAATAGAGAAAAATGTATATGTTGCAAATATAATATCTCAGTTTAAGATATGTAAATAGGTTTAATAATTAAGTGATGTATTAGGTCTTGTAGATTGACACATTAAATTGCATTATAGAATTTATATTATGTTTTAATATTTTATTATAGAAATACCACTGAGTATACTTAACCTACGATTTTGTTTTTTGTGCGTAGGTTAAGTACTTTATGATTCAATCGCCGACTCAACAACCGATGACAATCCAAACTCAAGAGTTGGTGACTCATTCATTTTGTTCTTGACATTTACCTAGGATGTTTTATATGTATAATCGTTATTTTGTATCTTGTTGGTATTTTGGAGGGTATGTATATAAGTATACATATGTAATGGTAATAGTCAAGTTATTGATGACTTGTTAGGTGACTAGAGTTATATGCCTAATATCCTTATGGTTGAGAAAATATCATGTTATGCAATATGTTTTTGATTGATGCTTGGATGTAGAATGATGTATGATATGCTTCTCTAACACCCCTTACCCGTATCCAACGCCCGGATAGGGTTCGAGGCGTTACCAGATTTAAACATTCACAAACATGAGAAAATCAGGACACGAAATTTTGTCCAAATTAAAACTTTCAATCATATGCTTAATGTCCCTTACACGAGCTACTGAGGCTCTAAATATCCATTAAAGGCGATTTGGGACTAAACTGAGAACTTTCGATAAACTTTGGACAACTTAACGATTTCTCTTGCTTTGGAGAGTCACACGCCCGTGTCGGTTGGGCCGTGTCATCACACATGGCTGAGACACACTGCCGTGTCTCTGCCCGTGTGGCCAACACATAGGCTATTTTCCAAGCCTTTTGTTACCCTTAATCTCTTTCATACTTAAACATATCATAAACACATGTTATAACATCAATTCAATGGTCAATCATTCTTTAATAAAACCCAATTAAGGCATTTGCATGTGTCATACATGTGTTTTTAAATTTCTCATGTTACACTAAGTTAGACATTCCAATTTACATTCAATAGCGCTGACCACTTCGTATGGTCCTAAGGCATTCATTATGCACATATGCCATACACTTCCCATTCATATTAATCAAGCGAAATCACATAACCACATCACAAGACACTAACGAATAGCATGGATAAATAGGCTTACAAGCCATTTATAAGCCACATCTCATGGCTATATACAATGAATCAATATAAGCCAACATCTTGGCCAAATCAAAAGAATACACATCATAATGACTAAGTCCCTATACATGCCACTCACTTGAAGACATTAAAATTCAACAATACTCCAAAGGTGGTAGCCTGATAGTGTGATGTTGCCTCCGACGATCTCCAACCCCGACCTGACCTGACAACACTAAAGAAATGGAGAGGAGGGAGTAAGCTTAAAGCTTAGTAAGTCCATATGAAAATAATAAGCAATTTATCCACATGATTCCATGGTGATATAATCATAATTGCATTTTTACTATGCTCCAGTTAAGCTATTTACTCGAGTCATAGTCACTCAGTTACTCATAACTTGAGCTACAAAACTCCAAATCAAGATCTGCTAATTTTCCCTGAAACAAGAGTCACATATATTCTCATCATAAAATTTTCAGAATTTTTTGATTTTCCAATAAGTACAGTTTATTCTTTAAAGTCACCCCTATTCTGCTATTTGACAGCTTCGACCCTTCTTTACTAAAATTGATTATCTCCTAGTACGAGATTTGATTAATGTTCTCATCTATTTCTCTTGAAAATAAACTAATTAAGGATTTATTAATATAAATTCTAACCCATAATAATTTTTGTTAAATTTTTAGTGATTTTCCAAAGTTGAGACAAGGGAGCCCGAAAGCACTCTGACTCTGTCTCACAAAAGTTCAAATATCTCATAATATGAAACTCATTTGCTTACACCGTTTCTTCTATGAGAAACTATATTAAATAAGCTTTAATCTCATATCTTATTCAATCTCTAATCCAATTTGGTGGACTTTTGAAATCACACAAATGCTGATGTCCAAAACGGTTTTAGTGCACTATCATGATAACTATTGGATATGCAGAAACCTTGCACATAAGTGCCACATATACAAACGTAGCCGAAGTTACCACATAACATGTAACACATCTATAATGAACTCGGACCTCTCAACGAGCTCGGATGTTACATGTATCGCATCCATTATGAACTTGGACCTCTCAACGAGCTCGGATGCTCACATCCATAATGAAATCAGACCAATCAACGAGCTCGGATGCCTCATACATCACAAACTTGGACCACTCAACAAGTTCGGATCTCACATATATCACGAACTCGGACCACTCAACAAGCTCAGTTTTCTGAGTTACTAGTGACATGTCACTTGTATCCTAAACTATTCCTAAGGTTTAAACGGGATTTTTCTCATTGTACATAGCATCTTCATCATACTTGTTCGTATTTCCATAGATAACGACCGTAATATCATTCACGCTTACAAATTCACCATTCTCATATTCATGAAATAATCATGGCATTGTTCATAAAAATATTTAGGCATTTGTCACATAATACAATCATCATACCAACTATATAAATATTCATCACATAATGTTAACACATCAATTTAAGTTCAAGCATAAATAATGATATTATTGCATTATTATTGACATACGAACTTACCTCGAATGCGAGCACGACTATTTATTCCGATTTAGTCCACAATCTCATTCATTTCCAATCTATGCTTGAATCTCATTTTCCTTGATCTATAATATCACATTTAGCTTACTAATTATTCACATTATTCATATGGGTCCAAAAATCATATTTTTACAAATTTGTATTTTGACCCCTAAACTTTCACTTATTTTCACTTTGGCCCCTAGGCTCGTAAAATGATTTTTATTCAATTTCCTTACATTTTAAGCCTAACCGAATCGTTTTCATAACTATAGCAGCCCCCTAATTTCCACTAAATCACACTTTTATGACAAATTTTATAACTTTTACAAAACGGTCCTTTTAAGCATTTTCACCGAAAATCACTTAGCAAAGGTTGTTTGTTTAACACCCAACATTCATATTCTACCATTAAACATAAAAACACATGCAGGTCATCTATGGGTAAATAACTTAAAATAATGGTAGAAATGAGCAGATCATGTTTCCAAGACTTCAAAAATGTAAAGAACATTAAAAACGGGGCTCGGGATCACTTACAAATGAGCTTGGAAGTTTGAACCAAACCCTAGCCATGGATTCCATGCAAATTTCGGCTGAATGGGGAAGAAGATGGACAATTTTGGCTTGATTTTTCCCTTTTTAATCTTTTAATTACAAAATGACTAAAATGCCCTTTTTACTATACTTTCAAATTTTAACATACAAGCCCATTTTTGTCCAAATTTTTAGAACTTGGTCAAATTACTCTTTAAGGACCTCTAATTAATAATTCAATTCAATTTCATGCTTGAAGCTTCTAGAACTCAAGTTTGACAATTTATTCAATTTAGTCCTTAAAGTCTAATCGAGCACCTTAGACATAAAATTTCTTCATGAAATTTTTACACAAACATATAAACACATCATAGGTCTTATAATGATCATAAAATAATTATTTCTAATTCAGATTTATGGTCTCAAAACCACTGTTCCGACTAGGCCCTAATTCGGGATGTTACAATTCTCCCCTCTTTAGGGAAATTCGACCCCGAAAATCTTACCAGAAGAGTGGTTTAGTTTACACATAAATTCCACTATCTCATATTCATTGCAAAATAACTTTTACTCAGGCTATGCTTAACACTTAGCTCTTTAATTTCTCATACTAAAGTCTTGAGAAATTCTTTGTTGGACGACACATCAACCGAATCCTGACTTCTATCAGAGAATTCATGTACGCAAGGACCGAACTCATACCGTCATAGAATATATATATATATATACACGTATCATACTTGAATCCTCTCAGATTCAGATAACGTAGCCAACCCTATCATCATGGCCTTAAGTTCTCTATCATTTTATACAGCCTGATAGTTTACTAATTCAATCTCTGGTCGTCATTAAAATTCAGAGCCTCTTTTAGCTTTTTCAATAATCCACAATATAAATCTCGGATCTCAATCTGATTAACAGAAACTAGCATTTTAAGAAATTTAACAATCTCAAAGATACTTAATTCCATAAGTCTGATTAGCAGAAATTTAATACATACCGACATGATTTGCAAATTCATCAATTACCTAACAACAAGTCACATAACATATTCTTTTTTCAAAGATAGGAATAATCCTAGTATGAAATCTATAGTAACCTCATTCTCATTTCCATTCAATTACCACCACTGGCGAAAATCGTTCTGACATCATCTGATGTTAAACTTTAACCCTGATAACATTTCGTGTATCAAACACAAAGATCAGAAATGTCGAGTTCCAAATTGAACACCAACACATTGTTCCCGTGAGCTTCCTTGCAACTCTCTGTATAAGCTCTAGACTTTCTAGCCAAGCACTTGTAACCGTATTTTCCTTTTCTCAAAGATCATACGACAATAATCTCAGATCATCTATGTTATCCCAAACTCAAATCTTTCTATGACAGCAGATATATTAAGTTATCACATTGCCTTTTTGTCCCAAAACGTATCACAATCCGTTTAAGGACAGATCACAGAAAAATCAAGAATTTCTTGCCCGATGTAGGCTAAACCAAGTCTAATGTTCTGATTAACAATGTTCTCATCTTTTCTAAGCTTTACTATCATGTAATAGACCATTCAACTTTTTCAAGGCGATAACTTTACCATTCATAGCAACTTTAAATCATAGCAATGTCTGCTAGAAAACACACACTTTTTATTCAGATTAACTGTCTTTTACCCGTAAAGAAATGAAATTTTATTCCCAGACATGAATATCTCGTTTAATCTTTCAAACAATAACCAATACCGATTGAACCACCAAGTCGGTCTTAATCATTAATAAATGACATTTCAAGAATTCCTCTCTTCGAGTCCATAAAATGATTCAACATGTATTCATTCAAAGTTCACTTATCATGCTAATAAAAAAATCCACTTTAAATACATTAACTCAGAATAACAAAAATATCCCGACTGAAGGCACTAACTTTAATTAACCTTCTCGAAAAAAATCCAAATACTGAAATCATCATGTTACTATAATCAATCAGAAGCATGATCATAATTATCACAGTCATCATAGGCCAAAGAACAAATTTTAGACATGAGCCACAATCGACGATTTACGAAGTAGAGATGACATGAAAACCAAGATAAAGAAGTCCAAGACAAAGAAATCCTAGATAAAGAAATCCAAGATACAATATCATAATGAAAGACCCTAAACAACGCTCATAAGAAAATACGAAGGATCTTGATAATTCCCTAGAGAAAAGAAGTCTAAAAGAATACATCAATCCAACCCAGTGGAATTAAATGCAACAAGGATAATATACCTTCCCAGATATGTATCGAACAGAACACTAATTAGAAGGAATAGAATTATAACATCATGTGCATTTTCTCATAAAATCCTAATAGCTAAAATGTAACAGAATGCCAGAGGGGAAATAGAGCAATACAGATTATATACCAGTCAGACTATCAATAATTTTGTCTATACATCATGATTAGGAAACATTCCCGTAGAATAAAATTTCATTACAGGATAGATAGCCACAAGAATACCTTTGAGAACAAATATTCACATAGAATACCCCAAAAGAGACTGCCAAAATCTGTTCAGTTATAACTACCATACTCAGATATCTTATCTTTCAAATATTATTCCTTCAACTATTTCTGAATAGATCGATTCACCGAAGTTAACTTCTTCACCAACTGTGGTATCACATAAAACGAGAGATTCTTTAGATCAGTCTGATACCATTCTAATTCTACCTCTACTCGTTATTCCATCTCAATCTCTAATCATATTTGTAATCATTCTACAGCTGAACTCTTAGGTCTCATACTTATAAACTTATTCAATACGAATCTCATGTAATTCCTTTACAAAACACCACTCTGGTAAGGGGGGTGGGGTTGTAAGGTCCCTAACTCATTTCTCATACACATATACATATAACATTATTTCATCATCATAATAACAATTTCACAAGCATAACATTCACTTCAGGTAAACTATTATTCACATTTGTATGACACGAGCTTCCTAATTATCTTATTTAAACAGTGCACTTATGCATGTTCTATTGATTCTGAATAACATTACCAATCATTTTCATTTACTCAAACGAGTCATATGCATAACATCACATGGGTGCCAAACAAACAAGAATAAGTATGTCACAATCTAAACTTTCATCTTGTACATCATCATATACATATCATTACAATCATGTAACTCAATTTAATCAATTTAGCACATTTACTTAAGCTATAGAGTTTGCCCATTATAGTTGTCCAAACAAGTATATACGAATAGTCGTTCCATCAATAAGGTTGGTGAGTTACCCAAATACATACATTGACTAGAGCAAATCGATCATATATATATATATATATATATCATAGAACTATCAACTAAACATAGATAAGCTTATCACAATGTATTTGTTTATCTAATTTAAAGATATCGTTAAAATTCATCAACATTCAGCGTCCAATCGTGAAAATGACATTTTTTTTATCCGTAACATGATATTATAAACCTTTATTCATACCATTATGAATTTTTTTTTATCACATCCACTTAATCAAACAAGTCAAGTGCACAATACCATATAAACATCAAACAAGCATGAGTATTCCTCGCAACATAAACTTTTATCTCACATGTTATCACATACATATCATGAACTTTTATTCATACTTTTCTGAGTTTAGGCTCATCATAACTGTACTTTACCCGAATACCTTAGCTTTACATAGAACATGGTCGGTGTAGCTCGGTTGGAGAGTACCTCTGTCTAAGCAAGATAGTTCTCATTCGCGTCGGGAGACATCCCACTATCACGGATTGGTGGCATGTATAGCT
The DNA here is from genome assembly GCA_025698465.1 of Gossypium longicalyx. NCBI lineage: Eukaryota > Viridiplantae > Streptophyta > Magnoliopsida > Malvales > Malvaceae > Gossypium > Gossypium longicalyx. The sequence continues at coordinate 93,880,891 of CM046997.1, forward strand.
AGACCCTCATTCATGCTAGGTTAGTCTGAGAACTGACTAAACCATAGCTCTGATACCACTAAATGTAACACCCCTTACCCGTATCTGACGCCGAGACAAGGTTTGAGGCGTTACCAGACTTAAACGTTTACAAATATGTAAAAATTGAGCCACAAATTTCGTCCAAATTAAAACTTTCAATCACATGCTTAGTGTCCCTTACACGAGCTACCGAGGCTCTAAACATGCATTAAAGGCAGTTTGGGACTAAACTGAGAACTTTTGATAAAATTTGGACAACTTAACAATTTCTCTTGCTTTGGAGAGTCACACGCCCGTGTGGGTTGGGCTGTGTGGTCACACACGCCCGTGTGGATTGGGACACGCCCATGTCCTCAGCCCGTGTAACTCTCTGACTATGACGTCAGCAAAAAAAATTTAACCACACGACCAAGCCACACAACCATGTGCTAGGCTGTGTCATCCACACGGCTGAGACACACGGTCGTGTCTCTGCCTGTGTAGCCAACATTTAGGCTAATTTCCAAGCTTTTTGTTGCCCTTAATCTCTTTCATGCTTAAACATATCATAAACACATGTTATAACTTCAATTCAATGGTTAATCATTCTTTAATAAAACCCAATTAAGGCATTTGCATGTTGTCATACATATGTTTTTCAATTTCTCATGTTACACTAAGTTAGACATTCCAATTTACATTCAATAGCCCTGACCACTTCGTATGGTCTTAAGGCATTCATTATGCACATATGCCATACACTTCTCATTCATAGTAATCAAGCAAAATCACATAACCACATCATAAGACACTAACGCATAGCATGGATAAATAGGCTTACTAGTCATAACCATTATAAGCCACATCTCATGGCTATATACAATGAATCAATATAAGCCAACATCTTGGCAAAATCAAAAGAATACACATCATAATGACTAAATCCCTATACATGCCACTTACTTGAAGACATTAAGATTCAACAATACTCCAAAGGTGGTAGCATGATAGTATGATGCTGCCTCCGGTGATCTCTAAACCCGATCCGACCTGACAACACTAAATAAATGGAGACGAGGGAGTAAGCTTAAAGCTTAGTAAGTCCATATGAAAATAATAAGCAATTTATCCACATGATTCCATGGTGATATAATCATAATTGCATTTTTACTATGTTCCAGTTAAGTTGTTTACTCGAGTCATAGTTACTCAGTTACTTATAACTTAAGCTACAGAACTCCAAATCAAGATCTGCTAATTTCCCCTGAAACAAGAGTCAATTCTCATCGTAAAATTTTCAGAATTTTTTTATTTTCCAATAAGTGCAGTTTATTCTTTAAAGTCACCCTTGTTCTGCTATTTGATAGCTTCGCCCCTTCTTTACTAAAAATTGATTATCTCCTAGTACGGGATTCGATTAATGTTATCGTCTATTTCTATTGAAAATAGACTCATTAAGAATTTAGTCATATAAATTCTAACCCATACTCATTTTTGTACAATTTTTAGTGATTTTCCAAAGTTGAGATAGGGGAGCCCAAAAGCACTCTGACTCTGTCTCACTAAAGTTGAAATATCTCATAATATGATACTCATTTTCTTACACCGTTTCTTTTAGTGAAACTAGATTCAATAAGATTTAATCTCATATCTTATTCAGTCTCTAATCCAATTTCTACAATTTTTGGTAGATTTTCGAAATCACACAACTGCTGATGTCCAAAACGGTTTTAGTGCAATATCATGATAACTATCATATGATGGCATAATAACAAATCACCAAGATTACTCATCATTCAAGCATTCTAGCTCATTAATAAAATATTCATATACATATACATGAATATACCTTTTCGTCATATATCATCCTGTAACAAAGTATTACTTATAAGTATAACATACGTACCTGTACATATCTGTAGCATATCGAATAACTTTACCTTCACTACCATGCCAATCTCAGGACTTTCATCGCATCATTCATTATAATACCCATTGAAAACTTGGAATACTATTGGATACGCGAAAACCTTGCACATAAGTGCCACATATACGAATGTAGCCGAAGCTACCACATAACATGTAACACATCCATAATGAACTCGGACCTCTCAACGATCTCGAATGTTACATGTATCGCATCCATTATGAACTCAAACCTCTCAATGATCTTGGATGCTCAAATCCATAATGAACTTAGACCACTCAACGAGCTCGGATGCCTCACACATCACGAACTTGGACCACTCAACAAGTTCAGATTCTCACATATATCACGAACTCAGACCACTCAACGAGCTCGATTTTCTTAATTCCTAGTGACATGTCACTTGTATCCTAAACTATTCCTAAGGTTCAAACAGGATTTTCCTCATTGCACATAGCATCTTCATCGTACTTGTTCGTATTATCGTGGATAACGACCGTAATATCATTCATGCTTACAAATTCACCATTCTCATATTCTTGAAATAATCATGGCATTGTTCATAAAAACATTTAGGCATTTATCACATAATACAATCATCATACCAACTATATAAATATTCATCACATAATGTTAACACAAACATTCAATTAAGCAATGTTAAGAAAAGAGATATAAAGAATATAATTAAGGGAAAAATATGCTTATAGATTTATCGATAAAAGCATGGCTCTGTGTAACACCCCTTTACCCATATTCGACGCCGGAACAGGGTACGAGGCATTACCAGACTTACAATACAATCATTCACACAATTCCGAGTCATAAATTTGTGTTTAAATTAAAACCATTTGCAATTAATCATAAAGTCCCTAATATGAGCCTACGAGGCCCAAAACATGCTTTGGAAGTGGTCCTGGACTAAACCGAGAACTTTAGAAATTTTTACAAAATTAAGAAATTTTTTTCCCTAAACAGGGTCACACGCCCATGTAGCTTGGGACACGCCTATGTGGGCAGGCCGTGTGTAGCCCGTGTCCCAACCCCGTGTAACTCTCTGACTGGAAAATTGAGATCACATGACCAAGTCACACACCCGTGTGCTAGGCCATATGGAAAATTAATTTTCATAAAAAAGGTGTAGACTTCACACAGCCAGGACACACGCTCGTGCCTGGGGCCGTGTCATCCACACGGCTGAGACAAACGATCGTGTCTCCGCCTGTGTGTTCAATTCTGAGCATTCTCTTTCTCAAAATTTAAGTACAGGGGACACACGACCAGAACACATGCTTGTGGGACAGATCGTGTGTCACATATGGCCTAGACACACGTCCGTGTGTCTACTCGTGTGGACAAAATAAAGGCTATTTACCAAGCCATTTGCCACCCTCATTTACACCTACACTTACACCAACTCAATAGCATAATTAATGGCATACTTAGGCAACCAAAACATCCACAATTATGACCAACTCATGCCAATACAATAGCAATATCCATCGTACTCACGATATTTATTATGCCCTAAATCAATCATGCAAATTTCACATTCATTAAGCCTCAATCTACTACTTTTAAGACACCTAGTTATGCACAATTTTATCATCTCATTAATATATCATATTTCCAAACATTTCACATTCATGCTATGAATCACAATCCATCATTCACTAAGCATACCATGACCATATCACTAAAGACATTCGCACATATATGAATATACTTAAGCTTACAACCATATGAGCCAAAATAAGCCAATTTACATGGCCAAATATCAAAACAAGCCTTTGCCAATAAATTGGCTAAAATCATAATGACATATAATAAAATGACCAAGTCCCTATACATGTCATACTTTCAAAATACTAAGATCATCAATACCCAAAATGAAAGTATGATAGTGTGATTCAAATCTCCTACGATCTCCGATTTTGAGCTAGCTTGGCGACACTATAAAACATAGAGAATAAACGGAGGATGCTATATAGCTTAGTAAGCTCGTATGCAAGAAATAAGCAACTTTACAATGTATATAACATTCAAATAATACAACATAATTAAATGTAAATTTACCATAGTATCAAAATTAATTCCATCACAAAACTTACCTCATTTTCTTCATTTTAAGCATTTAATAAACATGAGCTTTACACACATACTTGAACCATCTCAAAATGAACTTACACATATTCTCATCTTTGACATACCCGTGAACCACTCGAAATAGTAGTGTCGGATACTTAGGAAATTTGCACACTATGTGCCACATATGTAGCCAAAGCTAGCCAAGTCTCATATCACATAGTTGCTCGCTCTCGAGCTATGACGGGCCTGCTCATACAAGCTGTCAGTCAAAACGTAGTTACGTGGTGCTGCTCACACAAGCTGTCAAGTATCTGCAACATATACCGGTATTATACTCAGCCACAGATGGGGCATACAAGACTAGCACCCAGATTACATAATCACATAATACATAAGGACCCTAGTGACAAGTCACTTGTATCCTACCCTATTCTTAAGGTTCAAACGGGATTTCTTGCTTGTCAATTTGTCGTCGAACTCGTTCGTAGAGTTATACTCATTCACATAATCAAACATACAACTCATGTAACATTAAAGAATTTAAATACAATTATTCTAAAGCTTATTTTTAACATACAAACTTACCTCGGTACAAAATGGCTAATAGTTTGATTTAGTCCACAACTTTGTTCTTTCCCCGGTTTAGGTCAGAACCTCGTCTTTCTTGATCTATAATACCACATTTAACTCATTTAATCATCACATTATTCAATTTAATCTCAGAAACACCTTATGACAAAAATTCCATTTTTGCCCCTAACTTTTCAACTTTTTACTTTTTAGTCCCTAGGCTCGTAAAATGATTTTCATTCGATTTCTTCATTACCTAAGCCTAGAAAAATATTATTAGTACTCATATCAGCCCATATTTTTCATTTATTCACATTTTTACACACATTTTACAACTTTTACAAATCCCTATTTGACATTTTCATCAAAAATCACTTGGTAAATGTTGTTTATCTAACACCAAACATACATTTTCTTCCATTAAACATCAAAATACACAAATATTCAACATGGGTAAAATTTTAGACTTTGATTTTATTTCAGATTAGTCCTTAGAATAGCTAAATCAAGTTACAACATTCACAAAAACGTAAAAATCATTAAAAACAGGACAAAGACAGACTTACAATTAAGCTTGAAAGTTGGCCAAACCCTAGCTATGTCTCCCTTAGTGATTTTCGGCCATGAGGGACTAGATTGAGGAAGATGACATCTTTTTTTATTAGTTATTTTTATCTTTATTTACTAAATGACGAAAATACCCTTCACTTAAAAGTTTGAAATTTTATCTAACCATGTCTATTTTTGTCCAACTTAAAGTATAATATTCTAATTACCATTTAAGGACTTCTAATTTAAAATTTCATAGCACTTAGACACCTCTAGATTCTAGAACACATATTTAGCACCTATTGCAATTTAGTCCTATTAGTCAAATTTGACACTCTATCGATAGAATTTCTTAACGAAATTTTCACACCATTATTCAATCATACTGTAGATCTTAAAGAAATAGTAAAATAAATATTTCTGCCATAGATTTGTGGTCCCGAAACCACTATTCTGATTTGACCCTAAAACGGGATGTTACACTCTAGAACAATCTCCACTTGCGAGAGTCCCATTTCACAATAGGATCTTTCGATTACAAGAACATAAAATAACCTAAGTAAAAACTAAAAACGAAATAAAAACCCTAAGTATATTTTTTGTCTCCCTAAAAATTTTGTTTAACCTGATTACAATGGCCTTCATATAGGCTCAAATTGGATATTAAAGTGCCTAAATTATCCTTGAAGTCCTTAAAGCTCGATTAGGATAAATACACCTAATTTCCCTCCAAAATGTAATTAAAACGTGCTAGAATTTTTGGGTTGTGTAGGGCCTTGGTTGCAACACAAGCTTACGATGTTGCAACCAACCACAGGGGGTATGTTGTGACACAAGAGGGTCGTGCCCCAAAATTAAGGGCAGTTTTTATCCAGAACTTGTTTTTAGCTTCTATCTTCGACGTTGAGACATCATTGTCTTGGTGTCACGACATAGGCATCAATTTTGGCTCGAATAAGTACCTTTAGCTCTCGAATTTACCTACAAGCTCATGTAACATTATTTAGATATACAAAATGTAATAAAAACTACTAGAAACCATAAATTACTACTTTGAGTATAAAAACCCAAATGTATACTAAGATGCTTTGATTTAACTACAAAACAAGCTAAAGTTATGTGTAAAAAGGATAAATAATAGTGTAATTCATAAAAGATCACCTTCTATCATTTCGAAGAAATAAGGTACAAAGAGAAGGAGAAATAAAGAGGTGGGCTTGTAAATAAATTTGAGACAAGTAGGAAAATATGTCGTGTGCTTAACTATTTCTAGTGCTTGAACCCGTTTTGAGTATCTGTTGTTTGAATCCAAACTGTCCTAAGCCTCAGAACGCTACAAGCCTAGAAGACCTTTGGGACCCAAATAAGTTACCAACACAATAATTTGTAAATAACTTGCATTTGTTTGAATGAACATGACCAATTATTTTTAAATCTCTATAAGCAATCCGTATAATATATTTAATGAATATCACTTGTACATATGTTCATTTACATTACCTCTGCATCTATTAATATTTTAATTTAGTGAAATAATTATTTTTACAATAGGAATAAATAAGTTAGCTAGCTATCATTATTAAGTTGCATGTGAGGTAATTTTTGTACGGGTTTGATGTTTTACCATTGTGTAACTTAATCGCATAATTTAATTGAAGGGTCGTCTTTTTTTTTTTTTGCTTATTTTGTGTGTTTCCTTGAAGATAAGTAAAAATTTAAATGTATGGGAGTTGATCTACCACAAATTGATGTGGCAAATTACGTTCTTCTAGCATATTTAAGGAGCTTTTTCCTGAGCAAAGTAGCGTCTTTAACATAGATTTTCGTTATTTTTACATTTTTAGGTAATAAGTGAAAATGTCTCATTTTTTCAAATTTTGTGGCCTAATTTGGCCAATGGTGCCATTGGGAGCCCTAACATGTTATTGAATCATGTAAGGACGTGTTGGAGGTAAAAAACAAGCAAGAATGGCATCGAGGAAAAGGGTATTGCGATAACCACACCTTGGAACCGCGCTATCTCCAATAGTATGGAAGATTGGAGATACCCTTCAGTGGTATCGTGATATCCTCATTGGGTATCGCGATATCCACTTTTGGGCATTGCAACATCACCTTCGTTAGGGGAACAAACTTGGACAAAAGGGTAATCTCTGTCCACCAAGTCCACAATTCACCCAAGGCCTATGTAAAGGCATTTTTGGCAACAAAAAATCATCAAAATACAACTTAAAACAACCAAGATTGGCTAAGGAGGAGACACACACATTAGCTTAGGTTTAGGTTTAGTTTTCTCTAGGTTTTCTGTAAAGCCAGGTTTTAGCTAAATTGGAGTAGTGGTTTCGAAACCACAAATACGAGGTTGGAAAATTATTTTAATATTATTTTGTGTGTTTATGGTATGTGAATATATATGTGTGAAAATTTCGTGAGCTAATTTTATCGTTTAATAGCCCAATTTGAGAAAAATGACTTAATCGCATAAAATACAAAAGTTACATTCTATTTGTTAAAGTGCTTTAATTACTATGAATTTAAATGTGTAAGTCCTTATGTGGTTATTTTACCTTTGGTTAATGGGATGGACAAAAATAGTTATCCATTAAGTGAATTTTTGTGTTATAGTATAAGGTTAAAATAGTAATTAGTGAAATAATAGTAATTACATTAAAACAAAATAAAATGATGGCCATTTTATCATCTATTATGGTCGAATGAAGCAAAGAAGAAAGCTTAAAATAGGGCTTTGATATTCGACACTTATAAGCTTAATTAAGGTACGAATTTAGCTCGGTTTTTTATGATTTCTACATTTTTGTGATCATTACTTTGTATTCTAGCTAGCCCATGTCTTAATTTTTAAAAGTTTTGATGATTTTGAAAGTTTCCATTAATGAATTCAAGTGTTTTATGATGTTTGATGATGAATTATGAAAGCTTGGTGCTTGATATACATGATTTATAAAGTGATTTTGAGTAAAAATGCATATTAGGGATTAAATTGAGAAAAGTATAAATTGAGGGGTTAAATTGTGAAATAAATGAAAGTTTTAGGCTACTAGAGGTCCCTAGGAAATTCGGCTAGGCTTGGGTGAAATTAAATTTTGTGTAATTTGTGTTTTTGTGAAATAGGGACTAAATCGAATAAATGTGTAACTTCAATGGCTAAAGTGTAAAAATGTCAAAATATGTGTTTTGGATTAAATTGAATGAATTAGTGATTAAATGGGTTAATTTTGAATACATATATATATCAAGAAAGAAAGAATTCAGATTTGGATCGAGGAAAATCGAAGGTTATCGAGTAATCGATCCGATTCGTCCATTCTGAGTACAAGGTAAGTTCGTACATGATAAATGAAGTTATAATTATGTTTTTAATGATTTAATAATACATAAATTGTATAAATGTGACTATATTTGCGTATGACGATAAATCGACTATGTTTGGCACTTAGTGTGCGTTTCAAAATAGCTTCGGCTATAAATAGTACTTAGTGTGCGAATTGGAATAGCTTCAGCTATATGAGGCACTAAGTGTACGATACTAAGATAGCTTCGGTTTAATGTAATGGCACTAAGTGTGCGAGATCGTTATAGCTTCGGCTAATTACTGATGCACTAACTGTGCGAATTCTTAGAGCATTGAAAGACTTTCGAACGAATTAATGTATTGAATAAAGAGGTGAGAATGAAATAAATAAATACGGGAAAGTTTAGGTATGTACATACCTATGTGGTAGTTGATAATATGTGTATGTAGCTTGATGAATTTGTATATACATGTTAAATGTTGGTGGGTTAGAATTGAATGATGATATAAGAACTAATAAGTGTTTATTAATTGATGTTTTGTATTATATGAACTGTTGAGTATATTTGGTATGAACTTACTAAGCTATGAAGCTTACTGTGTGTTATTTGTCTATGTTTTATAGATCATCGAAGCTAGCTTAGATTAAGGATCGTCAGGAAACATCATCACACTATCGATCATCTTGTTGGTACTTTTGAAGCTTGTATATATGGTATATGGCATGAATAGGCTAGTGCCATTTTGAGTTGTGAATTTAGCCATGTGATATGATTTGTTAATAATGTAAATGTTGGTATGGATATGGCCATTTAAGTTGCCTTGAATTATGGGTTTAATATGTGATTCATGAGATGTATTTAATGCCTTATGTGTTGTGGTTTGATTTTGAGATGTTGAAATGGTAATTTTTGTGGCATGAAATAAGTGATGATGAAATGCATTTAGAAGTCATCCAAGTTTAATAATTTTGGTATAATTTGGTTATGGAATTGAGTAGTTGAAATGTTGTGCTAAGATGACATAATATGTGTATGAATTGGTTGGTTTTGGTTGCTTATAAATGTCTTGAAATGGTACCATTCAGGTTGATTGATATGCATAAAAAGGGCGGCAAATTTGACTTTTCAAATGGCCTATATTTATCCACACGGGCAGAGACACGATCGTGTGTCTCTACCGTGTGCAACACATGGCTATGTTACACGGTCGTGTGTCCCCTGGGGTAGCCCTACAAATTTAAGTCAGTCTCGAGCACGGCTTAGACACACGAGCGTGTCTAATGACCGTGTGAGGCGCACAGCCTTGGCATATAGGAGTGTGTGGCCATTTCGAAGGGTATACGGGCTAGACATACGGGCGTGTGGTTGGCTGTGTGACCCAAGTCAGTAACCTCTCTAGCTTTCCCACGGCCAAGGCACACGGGCATGTCTCTGGCCATGTGGTGCAAGTCAGTAGGTATGCTCTGTTTTCACATGACCTAGGACACGGGCGTGTCCGGTAGCCGTGTGAGGCACACGGCGTGTGACCTATAAATGTAAAATTTTTCTAAGTGTTCCAAAATTTTTATATGTGACCAGTTTAGTCCCGAACCACTCTTAAGTATGTTTTAAGGTCTCGTAGAACCTTATAAGGGACAATGTGAATGTTTGCGAATGGTTTTTGATAATGAATGTATAAATGTAGGTGAATGGGACGTGTTTTTCAATAATGCCTCGTAACCCTATTCTGGCATCGGATATGGGTTAGGGGTGTTACATTTTCTCTTAGTTTTTCTGTACTTTTTCTAAGGTTTTCAGTTTTTCTTCTTCTTCATTAGTTTAGAGTTTATTTTTCTACATTTACTTCTTGTTCTTGATGTTCTTAGTGTTAGTTAAGTTTGTTATCACTGTAGCTTAGGTTTATTTGCACTTTCGGTCCTTATACCTTGGTTTTAAGACATTTCTTTCTTTAGTTTAATGCATTTCAATTTCTTTTACTTTAAATCCATTAAATTTTATTCCTTTCATGTTTATTGCATTAGATTTTCTTGTTAAATGCTTTTAGTTTCATGTTCTTTAAGTTTTCTAGCATAAAAATCTAAACTTTTATATTTTTCTTAAGTTTTACTTTAATGGCTACTTTGTTTTTTATTTCCATGTTCATTTCCTTTACTTTCAGCATGAGTAACTAAGCTTCAAAAGGGGTTGGTTGATAGAGATGTGGGTAAACTAAATTTTTGGACAAAGGACTAAATAGTAAGAAATTGGGCTAACTCGAGTAGATATAAAAACTTAGGAAGTGATACCTCTAAGGGAATATTTAGTCAAGTGAGACCGGAAGGTAATCTTGTCGTACACCCGTTCTTTAGTCCTGGATTAATCGATGATGTTAGAAGATAAACCAGAGTTAATTCGTCTAAGTCAGTAAAATTGAGATTGAAAGATAAAATGGAGCCACTTAGTGATTTAAGTGATTTAATTCCCTTGTTCGAGGATCAGTGAACCATATGGAAATCAACCAACCACCATTACTTATTTATTGAATAGTTTCTTAAATTTATACTTTTTCCAATTTAGTCCTAAAATTAGCATATTTAATTTTCTTGCAATATTATCTTGTTATGAATTGTCATACTATAAAATTGTATCAGTAACCGCTTAGAGTCTATCATGTGTGCTATTTATCACTCAATTCCATCTCATTTAGGTTCGGTCCTTGGAATACTCGAGTGTTCTATTGTAACACTATAAATATTACAATTGACCTGTACACTTGCAGTAAAACTGAGTTAAAAAATTATTTTATAAATTCATTGTTTTATGTGCACATGCATGACGCCGGTCAATGGCAATGGCATGTTTTGGTATCTAAATGCATTTTGGATGGTTGAATTGGTATATTTATATGTTTTTGGTAACTTGGTGAACTTTTGTTGGTAATATGCTAGCAATGGGAGCAAGGATGTAATGTGATTGATTTGGCATTGATTTCATGGTATGATTGTTATGGAATGCTAATGGTTTATGTTTTAATTTTTGAATTGTGGTGCTAATGAGGGCATATTGGTTAGGCACTTAGGGTGGATGTTATTCGGTACATTTTGGCAAGTTTTGTGTATTTTAGGTAGGTATAACAGATGATAATTGCATGCCTTGTGCCACACATGGTTACATGACACAACTATGTGGCTTTTTTAATTTTGCTATAGGTTAGTTCATACGGCCACAATTTGTTGCACGGTCTTGTGACACAGTCGTGTGAACCAGGATTACACAACTTAAATGTATTACACAGTTTGGCAACCTGGTAATGTTATGGGACCAGACGGTCTCAATCTTGTCACACGGCCTGGCCACAGAGCCGTGTGACCCTTGCTTACACTTTTTACCTAAATATTTGTAAAAGTTTCAATTTAATCCTGATTTGATTTTGAGTTGGTTTAAAGGTCTCGTATGCTTAATTAATGCCCGATTTGATTTTAAATCACTTCACACTTGTGTTAATGTTGTTTATTTGATTTCTTGATTATTTATATCGAATATTTGTATAATAGTAATGTTTAATAACTGTAATACCTTATAGCTCCGACCAGGTGATCGGATCGGGTATAGAGTGTTACAAAGCAGGCAACCTCGCCTTTTAAAATCAACCTCTGGTTCGTAACCATTGAAATCATTTTGTTTTTTATGTCACATCTACTCAAGAAATAACCACTTCATTACCATTTTTGGCTAACAGTCGAACACTTCTAGAACAACAGTCAACAATCGTGATATGCCTAGCTAGTCAGTCCAAGCCCAAAATGGCACTGAACCCATGAAAACTTAATAACAATAATTTTTCCAAAAAGATGTGTCCGCCAAATTCTAGCTGGCAGTCTTGTATTACTCTATTAACTAATATACTTTGACCAAGAAGGTTGGTAACTAGTACGCTTATTTTAGTAGGAACGACTTTAAAACTCTTTTTATCTACAAACTTAATACAATTGTACAAATGGGTTGATCTCAGATCTATTAATGTATGAATACCATTGTCAAACAAAGAAAATCTACTCATAATGACATCCAGAGCTTCAGCACCCTCTTTAGCTCTCATCACATAAACCCTAGTCGAGGAAATTGATCCTGGCTTAGCAATTGTCTTTCTAGGTACTCCCTGAGTAGAACCTGATCTTGTAGCTACCCCTGATCTCAATTCCTACGAAGCTTCGCAGACCACTTGTATTGAATGTTTAGTATTTTGCTCCGTCTTTTGTTGCACAAACTCGAACCAAATGGTCAAGTGATCCACTTCCAAAACAAGCACCTGAAGCTTTCCAACCCGTCCCAACATGATTCTTCATGCAATTATTGCAAGCAGGGACCTTCGCCCTTTTTTCATCCTCTAGTGCTCGCCCTGGAGGTGGCCTGTCGACAACTACGGTTTCGTTGGAAACCAACAATCTAGAAATTTCTCAATGGTGCAACATAGAAAACTTGTGTATCTTTAGTCTTCTTGAACTACGCAGCAGAAGGCAAGCTAATTGCTCCACATTTATTTCTCTCATGGTCTTTGACCTTGCTCTTCTCTTGAATCGTCAAATCCATCCTTTGGGATTTATCCAAAAAGGTAGTGAAATTTAAAATTTTATGTGCAATTAACAGCATTCCGATTTCTTCATTTAGTCCCCACTTGAAACTGACATACAGGTATTCCTTAGGCGGCACTAATTTTTGAGCTATTTGCTTAATCGGATAAATTCATGGTCGTACTCAAATACAATCATCTTTCCCTGGTGAAGATTTAGAAATTCTCTCTTTTGCTCAATAAAGAGCCTACTAATATACTTCTCGTGAAACTTCTCAAAAAGAACTCGCAGTTCACTTGCTCACTAGGAGTGATGCTCATCATTGTATGCCACCATTGGTAGGCCTCATCTTCTAGCAAAGAGATTATGCAACAAAGGTTATTGGGTGTATTACACTGTAGTTCCCCTGTTACTCAGCACACTTGCGATAGCCAATTTTTAGCAACTACAAGATCATTATCTTTTCTGCCTTTAAGTTCCTTGGCCCTTGCTTACGAATTTCCATTATTGGATCACTTTGAGGTAGGGTCGTAGTTGGATTAGGGGAGTGAGAGTCAAAGGTCAAGCAAACTTGTGCTGTGGCTGAGGATAGGGTGTTGGAGCAACACTCACAAAATGGTCGAACCACTGCCCCATCATTTCAAGTAGGGACTCACGTGCTTCAACTCCAGCGACTACCCGGCTTGTCGAGGGACAAAGGCCACCAAATTGAGGAGCGTTGCTCTCAATCTCCTCGCCAATTGCATCATACTAATTGGTAGACATCAAATTAACAAAACAATACAAACTCAGTTTAGCAGTACAATAAGAGATTAAGCCAATAACATGTAACATGCATATCTGGGCTTATTGCTACATTCGACCTTCTGTGCATCGGCTAAACCAAAGCTGTGATACCAATAAAAATGTAACTCCCCTAATTCGATGAGTAGACAGACAAACAATGGTGTTACTAAAAGACTAAAAACATCACGCAATATCACAACAAAAGTGTCTCGCTCATTAAGCCATTTAATATATAATAGCGAACAAGTCTTAAAAATGTTGCTTGGCAGATTATGGTTGTTATGGCATATACCTGAGCTACCGTGATTCGGTGTAGTAGATTAAACTAGTTTTCCCATTTGAGGAGCTTCAATATAAGCATTTTAGTGAGGTATTAGTTAAGTTTTCTTTATTTTGTTTAAATTCAATAAATTGTGTAATTGAGTCTTTTACTGACCTTAGAGGCCGAATGAGGCCTAAGGGTGAGCTAATATGCTTTATGAATATGCAGGATACGATTAGAAGGTGTGCTAACTCAATACTAGTTGTTGTGTTACAACATGGAGAGTGGATGTCGCAAAATAAGGAACAGAATAGAAGAATTTTAAGACTGCCTTCGGTGTTGCGACACAGCCGTAGGATGTTGCAAAACACCCTTGAAGATGAGCATACCACCTTCAATGTCGTGACACAAGACATGGTGTGTTGCGACATCGACTTTATATGGGAAATAATTACAGTCAAACATTAAGCACGAGAATGGCAGCTGATCTAGGGTTATGAATGATGACCACACTAATTCTATAAATAGGCTCATTTAACACATGTTATGGATAGCTTTTCATATTGTATAATTTTCTTCATAGTTTTAATCTTTAGTTTTCTCTTTTCTTAGGCTTTAGGTTTATTTCTAGTTTTTTATTTTCTTTCATTAGGAGATCTTATCTGTGGAACTCAATCAAACTCTGTTTAGATTCGACATTATCTTTAATACAATTCAGGCTTTTCCTAAACATTATTCTCTTATTTCATTATTCATGTCTATTTTATATATCATATTTATCAAATCCATGACAAACTAATCCTTTTATGGGAGATTAGTGAGTGGAGGTATGATTAATTAACTATTTTGTAGGGTTCTCTTAACAGATCAGCTGTTTGGGAGAGGAAGAATATAAAAGCTAGGCTTGACGACCCTAGGAAGTCATTAAGGTGGGAATTAATCCAAAATTGGTATGGCTTATCTGTACACACCTTAGCCCCGACCCGGTCTGGACTTTGAGGTCAAAAGATAAGTAGTTCTTATTGATTCATTAGTTTAGTGGAAGATTGAGATATCCTGCTAGGGCAATGACAAGTTAATTGAATAAGGAACCCGAAGATACAATTAATTAGGATTACTGAAGCGAGCTAATCACCCATGCTAAGATCTGATTAAGTTTCCATAGCAAACCTTCCAAGTTTTTCTATTTATATTATTTTGTTTGTTTGGTTATTAAAAACTCTATTTTTATGTTTAGTCCTATTATAATTTATTTAAAGTACTAATTAGTTCTATTTTTCATTAGATTAGGATTAACTCAGTGCTCGCCTCCCTTGGGTACGACCCTCGAAGTACTCACCTACTCTGTTGTAACTATATTACAACCTGACCCTTATACTTACAGATACCGCCTTTTTAACATATTTTGTGCAAGATTTCTACTTTGGTCATTGGTACGTCCGGAGGCGATCAAGTTGTTACTGTCATTACCCAAGAGGCAACGTCACTAAATTGATTTTAATTTTTGTATTTTAATAGAACAATTAGGAAATTTCTAAATTATAGCTACGATTTTATTTTTTTATTTTTACTAACTTCATTATTCTCTTTTGGTTTAGTGTATGACTCGTAGTAAGGGAACACCTATAGAGCCAATCACAAATCTAGAAAGAATAATTTGTAGGAATCGTCGATAGCAACAGCAAATGCAGAACCAACCACATGCTGCAAGTAATTTACCACCACGAGACAATCTGCTATTCGATGAGGTTAACAATAATAACTTCGAAGATCCACCACCACCACAGCTACCCGTAAATATGGCGAGTAACGAAAGAATTCTAAAAGAATATATGCTACCAAATCTGGACATGGTTCAAGGGAATATAATAAGGTCAGCTATTTTGACCAATAATTTCAAGATCAACCCCGCAATGATCCAAATTATCCAAAACAATCTACAGTTTAGAGGTACAATTACGGAGGATCCAAACTAGCATTTAAAATGATTCCTTCAACTTTGTGACACATTTAAATACAATAGGGTCACCGATAAAGCTATTCATCTTCGACTATTCCTCCTCCTTAATAGATAATGATTTCTCTTAGTTAGATTCACAGGCACCAGGATCCATTACGACATGGGACAAACTCACAGGAAAATTCTTACAAAAGATTTTCTCGATCAGCAAGACAGTCCAACTAAGGAAGGAGATTGCTACATTCAAACAACTAGAAGAAGAAAGTTTCCATGAAGCTAGGGAGCACTTTAAAATACTGATTAAAAAATGCCCACATCATGGATTACCTGTATGGCTATGATTGCAGATGTTTTATAATGGGTTAGACGCACATGCACGGTCAAGGTTAGATGGAGCAGTAGGAGGAGCTTTAATGAACAGGACATATGAGGATGCATATGAACTGCTAGAGAACATTGCGATGAACTCCTGCCAGTGGCCAAATGAACACTATACATATGGCCAAAGACCATCTACGGTGAAGGCTGTCTAGAAGGATGACAGATATCAAAAGTTAGTGGACAGACTTAATCGCATAGAGACCGTAAATAGTGCACCATCTATATATGGAGGAGACAAACCGCTCTTCCACTATATTAACAATCCCATTAAGAATGTGAATTACATCAAGAATAGGGGTAGAAACCATTATTCAAATACATACAATCCAGGATAGAGAGATCACCCAAACCTGAGATGGGGAGGAAATCAATGAGAATGTAATAGTTTAAACCAAGTTAAAAATGCTAACTATCAACCTCCTTATTTGTAGAATCCTTGGAAAAGGGCTAACCCAAATGAACATACTGTATGTAGTCAATGTTTGGATTGAATAGTGGGGGAAATGCAGTCAATGAAGACGGATGTGAAGCAGGTGCAGTCTGAGTGCACAAATTCAGCAAAAACATTGGCTAATTTAAAGATCAAATAAGCCAATTGATGAGCATGATGGGAGATATCAAGAGACAAATTGGCACAGGTATCCTTAGCAACACTAAAGATAATCCCTGGAGAGAAGGGAAAGAGCATATAAAAGCAATCGCGCTACAATCAGGTAAAGTGATGAGCAACCTAGAGAACCTCACTCAGGAGGAACTTAAGGGGAATACTGG
Source organism: Gossypium longicalyx (assembly GCA_025698465.1). Taxonomy (NCBI): domain Eukaryota; kingdom Viridiplantae; phylum Streptophyta; class Magnoliopsida; order Malvales; family Malvaceae; genus Gossypium; species Gossypium longicalyx. Next base: position 93,898,050 of record CM046997.1, read on the forward strand.
TGATCCTAATAAAGGACCCCCAGAAATCGTTGATGAACAAGAATAAGAGGAAGTGCCTAAACTGACAACTGAGCCGGAGAAAGAGACAACTAAAGAACCTACAATTGCAAAAGTACCATTCCCTTCAAGATTGGAGGAGAGACAAAAATGAGATAATAACGAATTTGTAAGCTTTCTAAACTTGTTTAAAACATTGAATGTCAACTTGCCTTTCATTGAATTAATTGAAAAAGTTTTTAAGTATGCAAAATTTTTAAAAGAAATCATGTCTAAGTGTAGGAAAATCAAGGTAGGTGAGCAAGTTAATATGAGCGCTTCCTGTAGTATTATTATATCAGGCAAGTTCCTCAAAAGATAAAAGGCCCAATAAGTTTTACAATTCCCAAAGAGATAGGGAGTATTGATCACCTCCGGATGCATTAATGTCCTGAGGAAGAATACTACAACAAAAGATAAAGAATTTAGGCGGTGTCCGCAAGTATATGGGCCAGGTTGTAATATAGTTTTTACAATGAAGTAGGTAAGTACTCTATAGGATAGTACCCAAAGGAGGTGAGTATTAAATTATTGCTAACCTAAACGAAAATAAAATTAATTAGGAGTTTAAATAAATTATAGTACGATGAAACATAAAGAAGAAATTTTGTGTTTTTATAAATGACAAAATAAAATATGCATAAATAAATTAAACTTCGAAAAACTTAATTTATAAACTTAATCAAATCTAGACATGGGTGATTAGCTCGCTTTGGTGATTATAACTAATTCCTATTTCATGTTTCTATTCAATCAGCTAGTCATGCAAGATCTCTGGATCTTCAACTAAACTAACCAGTCGGCAAGAACTACTTATCTCTCAAGCTCATAGTCCAAACCGGCTCAGGGCCAAGGTGTCCACAGATATGCCATAACAATTTTGAGTTAATTCCCACCTAAATGACTTCCTAAGTTCGTCAAGCCTAGGGTTTAAGTTCTTCCTTTCCCAAACAGTTGATCTGCTAAGAAAATCCTACATAACGATTAGTTAATCACATCTCCACTCGATAATCCCCCATAAGAGGATTAGTTTCTCATGGAATCCATAATCATGGTAAACTTGATAATAAATATATGCATGAAAAATAAATCAAGAATAAAGTTTAGAGAATCCTTACTGTATTTGATTGATGAAGCATGGAAATCCTCAAACATTTGATTGTGTTTACAAATTAAGTTCTCCAAAGAATAGGAATGAAAAGAACTGAAAAGAAATCTAAACCCTAAGATAAATATAAAAATGAAAACTAAATTACAAAGAAAAATTCCAAATATCAAAAAGTTGTCCCTAACAAGTGTTAAATGATCCTATTTATAGATTTAGGGTTGTCGTCATCCTCAACCCTAGGTCAATTGACGTTCTCATGTTAAAAATTTGATTGTGCAGACCAAATGCCTTTGGCTCGTAAGTTCTTCAAGTACAAGACTGATGTCGCAGCACCCTAATGCCTATGTCATGACATCGAGGGCAGTATGCTCATTTTCAGGGTATCTTTAGGGGTGTGTCGCAATACTGAAGGCATTCTTGGAATTCTTCTATTCTGCTCCCTATGTTGCAACATCAAACTCTCTATGTTGCAACACAGCGGCTAGTATCGAGCTAGCACGTGTAATATCCCTAAACCAGATCTAGTAGTTTCAGGTATATATTTTAGGTTCTGAGTGTGAAACTAGGAATTTATAGGGTTTCTAGTATTTTTTTAATTTAATTTAGGAGGTTAAGTTCATCTAAAATTGATTAAACAATAACTCAAAAAATTAAAAAAATAAATATTTTTGAAAAATTAATTTCAAATATTTTAAATAATAATTAGTGAAAATAATCAATTTGGGTTAAAAAAATTTTAAAATATTTTTTATTAGGGGTAATATGAGTAAAATTTAAATATTAATTAAATATAATTTAATTGTAAAATAAGGGAAAATTTAGAGTATTTATATGGCAAATAAACCTCAAAATTCAAAATTTTGGGGGGAAAGGATTAAATAGTAAAGTAAAGGAAATGTGGAAGTCGCCATTACACAAATTTTCCAATTTTTAAATTTTTGGTGGGTGGTTTTAGTTTTAAAACTAATGTATCTAGCCCACTTTTCACACATTTTACATCAAATTTGAGAGCTTTAAAATTTGTTTTCTTTGCATGATTTTAAAGATCTATCATCATAGAATAGATCCAACTACTTTCCTTCTCAAAATACTCTCTTAATTCACTCGAAATTATTCTTAAAAGTAGCTAAAAATATTTTGAAATTTCTCAAGTTTCTTGAACCAAGATTTTCAATCAACGAATTTAGAATGAATCAAATGTAATATTAAATCCTAAACTTGTTTTTATGATGAATAGAAACATTTTTACATGATTCGAAAGTCAATTAAAGGTTATTTATCAATGTTATCTTTTTCCAAGAACACATGATTCTCTAATGGTGGATCTTGAATTTTAAGAGGAAATCCACAAATCAATGGATGTTCCAACTCAAAATGGATATATTAAAAGATTTTTGATCTTATTTATCAAGATTAAACATGATTTGTAAGGTAATTTAAAGAAATCTGAATTTCATTATCTTCATGAACCAATTTTTCAGAATTTTTTGAAATTGATTTAAAGATGAAATTGATGCTTTGTATAAGTGTATTTGGTCTAGTATTGATGATTGAAAGTGTTTAGGGCTGGAGAGATTGATTTTGTGAAGAATCAAGTCTTCAACTTGATGTTTCAAATCTGGTAAGTTATCTTTATGAAAGAATTCGATTAGTATAGTTAATTAAAATTCGTGTTTATTATAGCATTGGAAAGGTGGTAATGTTTACTTTATCTCTTTTGAAGCTCCGAATCTTGAAGAGGACCAAGCTAACCGGAATTGAAGCTTGGATTTGCTTGGTTGATCACTTGTTTCTAAGGGCAATTTGGTAAATTGACCCTCATTTACGTTTAATTAGTAGCTTAATTGATTATTTCAATTGACTAATTATGGTTGAATGACTGATTTTTGCAAGATTGATATTATATGTACAAGAGTTGAATTTTTATTGAATAATAGTAAGTAAGCATTTAGGTGACTTTGTGCAATTTAATTATGCTAATTATATTGATGATTAGAGCATGGTTACTGGAGTTTTTGATCATGATATATTGGTGTTACAATTGGTAATTGAACATTGGAAAATGGAAAATGAAATGCTTGATTTAATTGGATGTTAAATGGCTATGTTACATGTTACACATAAGCATTTTGTCACATTAAATTGAGCACAAGGATGACTGATTTATATGCCATGTTTGACTAAATATATTGGCAACATGCATGGTGGATCCATTAGATATAGTTGGCATGCCATAGGATTTGTGTAACAACCTGTTAATTAGTGGTGTCGGAAACAGTGGTTTCAAGGCCACAAATCCAACGAGTAAGTCCATAAATATTATCACTTAATATTTTCAAGTCGAATATAATGTAGTGATAAAATTTGATTTAATGATTTATGTTAAATGAAAGAATAATTAGGTTCAAGTAGTATATCCCTAAAGTTAAGAAAAATAATTAGGTTCAAGTGGTATATCCTTAAAGTCAAGTGGTTTTAGAAAATGAGGTACTGGGACCTTGTTTTTATAAACTGAGCTGTAAATATTTTATTAAATATTTATGGAGTATTATTAAGGTTGTATTAAAATTTTGTTAAAAATTTTAATGTTTAAATAGTTAATTAATTGAAAAGGACCAAACTGTAAAAATTGTAAAAATTGCTTGCTATTAATTTTTTTAGTTCAATGATATAATTAGTTCAGATGCAAGGATTTATGTTGCTATTAAAAAGGATTGAAATTTTGATATTTTATTATGTTTTATTTTAATTAAATAAAATTTATTATATTAATAAAAGAATAGAAAGTGATTTCATATTCTTCATTTGAGTTTACCTGCCGAAATGAAAACCTAGAAACTCCATTAGAGGAGCTTTTTTTGCGGTAAAACAAAAGTTAATGCATGTAAGTGGTTTCTTAATTAATTTTTCATGAATTTTACATTTTTGTGATTGTTTTCTTGAAATCTAATTAAATTAGGGATTAATTTGAGAAACTATCAAGTGTTAGAAAATTTACCATTAATGTTTTTGAAAGCTTTTTACTTGAAAGAGTAATTGTTGGGTGTTTGATGTGGATTTTGAATTATTTTATTAAGTAAATGTTTATACTTTTTTTTTTAATTTGGGGATTTATTTTATTAAAATTGTAAATGAAATGGATTTCATGAGAAATTTTAGAATTTTAGAATTGCATTTGTAAGGTTAAATATTCGACAGTTTTGGGTTTATGAATTAGTTGTGGGAATTGGCTTGTTTAGTAATAGGATTAGATTGGATAAAATGTAAATATATGGGGCAAATGCACAAAAGTGTAAATAAGTGAATATATGTATTGAATTGAATAGTTTATGAATTAAAGGTTAATAATTGGAATAAATCGTATTATAGATCAAGAGCAAGTTGATAATTGAGGAAAAGAGGAAGTAACAAAATAATTTCTAAACTTTTGGTGTTTTTGCAGTTTAGCCTTGATAAGTTCGTATATGGATAGAAATTATTATTTTCCATTTTGGATGAATGTAAATAGTTATTTATGTTTTGGTTAAATTAATTGATAAAATTGTGATAAATTATTATTATGGATTAATTAGAGGAATTAATCAAATTAAAGGATATGTGAACTATTGCTAATGTAATTAGTGATTATGAATTATTGATTGTCTATTGAAATGTTACTTGGATTGAGGTAAGTTTGATGTGTAAATTGTAAGTTTCTTGAAAATAAGTTAATGTTGTTCGTAAATTATACAAATACAGGTGAAATTTTATATGTTATTATAGTATTTTAAATAATGAAATTAAATTCATATGAAAGTGATTAATGGAAGCTGGCAATCCTTGTGATGGCACATTGACAGTATGAATATATATTGATATCCTATTATGTGTATGAAAACGATGAAGTGCTCGTGATTGATAAATTTGTAAAAAGGTTATGGATTACACAAAATGCTCAGTTGAACGTAGTAATCACTAGGATACGATTGTCATTCCAATAGGGTCAGTATGTGCGCTTGTATGAGATTTGCACTTCGATGCCTCTGTATACACTTTGGTGTCCCTGTTCGCACTACGGTGCTCCTGTTTGCACATTCATGCCCTATCAGCACTTCGATGCTCCTGTTATGCATCTATGATGCCTCTGGTGTGGTGTAGTTACTCGAGTATCCAAGTTAAGTTACTAGTTCATTGGGCTAAATGTTAGTGGAATTTATAAAATTATTTATGTGGTTAAAGGCTAATGCATAGTCAATATATTAGTAAATGTTAAATGTTCAATGAATTACTTGATCATATGTGAGTATAATTATATTGATGATTATACGGTTAAAGATAGACATTTATACACATATATGGATGAGTTTGGATTGAATTATTATAGTACAGGAAACATACGATGAACCATTTTCAGTAGTACTCCTATAAGGGCTTCGTAAATGATTAACAAGTATGATTAATCTATTTGTTTAGTTTTCACATTGTTTAGTGAAAGTAAGTGATTTTGGAATGATATGTTTATATTAAAGTTTGAAAAAAAAGATGAATTACAAAATGATTATATGTTAAGTGTGTAAGTGTTATGGTAAGAAGAAATGTTTAAATGAAATGCTTATAAGGCAAAATGCATGTATGTATATGCAAGACTACATCGATTATCCTTGAGAGGTGTAGTGAATAGAAAACTAAAGTTAGCATAAGATAAGAATGAAATTTATGCTTAATTGTTTATTCTAATATGTTCAGTAGTTAAGTTGCCTTTAAACGAACTTACTAAGCATTATTACTTACTTTAGTTGTTTTCTTTTCCTATAGACCACTGGAAAGCTCAATTTGGTTGGAAGCTTGTCAAAGACCTATCACACTATCCAGCAGTTAATTCGGTAGTTTTTTAGCATTTTTGGTCAATGTTTATAATGGCATGTATAGGATGTTGTGTAATGGTGATTTGGTATGTTTTCCTTGAAGATTATGTTTGGTTGATGGATTTGTAATCTTTGCTAAGCTATGTCGTTTTGGTAATTTGTTAAGGCTTGTAAATAAGGTTATTTTGGTATGTTTGAAATGGCTTGTCAATGGTCATTTATAGTGTGTTTTGGCACTTATTTGAACTAGGTCTTTATGCAAGAAATGAGGTAAGGTTAACTTGATTTAGTAAATGATATTTGATGAAATTGTGGTGCCTATGAATGGTACATTGGTTAGGTAATTTAAGATGAATGAAATGACATGTTTACAAATGTTTTATTGGTGTTTGAACCCCTTATATGTGTGCCTATACAGTTTAAGTGAATAGGAATGAAATGGTCTTGTAATGGTTTGATTTTAGGTACATTTTGGGTCTATACAGCCTGAGACAAAGGTGTGTGACTCAACCGTGTGAGACACAGGCCTGGCGACATGACCATGTGTCATCTAATGATTTCTTGAGGGTGCAAGTCAGTGAGTTACACGGCATGAGACACGAGCGTGTGTCTCAGTCATGTGAGGCACACACTGTGTGACCCCTGTTTTTGCAAATTTTGCATCTTTTTCCTAAACTTTCTAATTTGTTTCAAATTGGACCCGAATTGCTTCTAAGCTATTTTTAAGACCTCAAGGGCTCAATTTAGGGATAGTATGCATGTATATGAACAGTTTATGATGTGATTAAACTATTGAATGATATTATGTCTAAATGTTTCTGATTATATGATAATACTCCATAACCTTAATCTGGCGACGGAGACAGGTTAAAGGTGTTACAATTTATTAGTACTCATATTTACTTGTGACATTGTGAGCATATGGCTCTAAGTGGATTGATTTTTTTGGAGTAGATAAGGGAGTGTTGAGCATGAGTCTCCATTCATTAGGTTATTTGAGGCACTATAAGGGAGCATGTGCTTTAGCCCACTCAAGTCAGTGGATTGTATTTGATATTTGTGGGAGTTAAGAGATCCATTTATCCGATGTATAATCACCCGATTAAGCCATGAGAAGTGTATGCCAATATATTTATGTGATTATTGTTATATCATTCGATGTTTGTAAACCATGAATAATTTATTCTTGATATTGATAAAGCATATGGAAATTAAATTGACATGTTTCATTATTATGGCTGATAATTGGTGATTGATTGGATGTGATTTACGCATGATTTGGATGTTGATTTACTAGTCATTTTTATTAACATTCACTGAGCTTTTGAAAGCTCACACCTTCACAATTTTTGTAGATAATCATCAAGCTTGAGGAGTTGAGGAGTTGAGCAAGAGAGTTCAAAGAGATTTACGCTTGGTAGAGATTTTATTACAAGTTTTAGAGACTGTAATTGGGCATTGTAGAACTCCCAGGAATTAGTTTAATTTTTGTTGTAATTGGACATTGGACAATGGACATTTTATTTTGGATGGTTTTATAATAATTTTGAGGCATGCTTGAGTTTAATTTTTAAATGATTTATGGTGTATTGTTGCTTGATAACATGGTGATTAATAACACGGTGTGTGAGGTATGAAATTTGTACTAACGATTGTTTAAATGAAGCTTCCATGGAGTGGTTTACTAGTGACTAAGGTACATCACTTGTTTGATTTATTCGGTGTTTATTATGCATGAAATTGAATGTCTAATTTTATATAATTGAGGTTTGATTGATGTCAAATTGAATGTGTATGTATATGTATGTTAATTAATCGTAGTTAAATCAGATTTAATTAACCATTAAAATATACAAAATCGGGTTTTAAAACGAGTTTTCGCAAAAATAAGTGCAGTGGTTTTCACACAGGCGTGTGCCTATCCACACGGGTATGTAATGGGTTGCACACGAGCGTGCGGGGGCTAGAGCTATCACACACGGGTGTGTAGGATTTCCACACGAGCATCTGTGATCGGTCTAAAAGTTTTTCATAACACAAACACGGTCATTTAATGACACACAGTCTGGGGGACAAGGCCGTATAGGTTTTGGGAGAGGGGTATGAATTTTTCTCTTTAAATTGGTATTCTAATTTGTTTAAGTTACAATTTAATCCCTAACCATAATACTTGAATTAGACATAGTAAACGAACTCAAATTAAACTGAAACTTTTAGGCTTGCATAATTTGACTAAAAGAAGGTTAGTAAACACTTAGATCTAAAATCGAATTAGTTTTACCATAGGTAGTAAAATGACGAAAATGCCCTTAGGTTAAATTACCTAGGAAAAGTTTAAAATTGGCTCATAATTTCCTTCTGCATTAATAAATAACTAATAATTAGATAAGATTGAGGAGTTATAAGGTCGAGGTGTAACTTGGGCGGTCGTTAGCTAGAAATTCACTTAGGTGGCTAATGTAATGCTTCGAATTCGGGCCGGTCCGTCCTGGTCGGGTTTGGGGTGTCATAATATGGGTTTCTAAAGAACTTAGTTCTACTTAAGACAAGGATGCTATTTCAAAATAGAAAGAGATAAGAATTTTAGGGATTAACGTTTATGGAGCCAAAAGAATTTGGGTATAAAAAAACCAAAATTTAATTTCATGTTTGTAAGGAAAGGAGCATTACTTCGAGGTGGACAATTCAAGTACAAATTCATAGTACCTTGATAATGGATGCTCGAGAAATATGACCGGTGACAAGAGCCACTTTATAAATTTAAAGCCAAAAAGTGGAGAAGTTACATTTGGTGACAACTCAAAGGACTAATTGAAGGAATTAGCTCTATTGGTAAAAACTCGTAAATCTTTATTGAAAATGTCTTATATGTCAACGATCTTAAACATAATATCTTAAGTATTAGTCAATTGTGTAATAAAGGTCTCAATGTCATTTTTAAGTCAATTGGTTGTAAAGTTATTAACATTGTATCTAACAAGATTATGCTTGTAGGTCATAGGATAAGAAACATATACATGGTGCATCTAGACGACTTACATAGTTCAAATGTTTGTCTCATAGCAACGAATGAAAACACTTATTGGTTATGGAATAGAAAATTAGGACATGCTAGCATGAACATATTGTATAAACTAGTTAAAAATGACTTAGTAAGAGGACTACCAAAAATTGATTTGACCTAGATAAAGTTTGTGATGCATGTACTAAAGGTAAACACAAAAGAGCATCTTTAAAACCTATTAATGATGTATCTACTAGTAGAGTCTTACAACTAATTCACATAGATCTTTTTGGACCTATTAGAACAACTAGTTTGGGCGGAAAACAATATGCATTTATGCTTGTTGATGACTATTCTAGATTTACTTAGATTCTTTTCTTAAGTACTAAAGATGAAGCTTTAGAGAAATTCATCATATTTTCAAAAATTAATCAAAATGAAAAATGTTACTCCATCACTAGAGTTAGAAGTGACCATGGAATTGAATTCTAAAATCATAGTTTTGATAATTTTTGCAACTCAAATGGTATTAGCCATATTTTTTCTACATCTAGAACCTCTCAACAAATTGGAGTTGTTGAGAGGGAAAACAGAACTTTAGAAGAAATTGTTAGAACCATGTTTTGTGAAAACAATTTGCCAAAGTATTTTGGGGCAGAAGCCACAAACATTGCATGCTATATTGTAAATCGAGTAATGATTAGGTCCATTTTAAAGAAAACTCTATATGAACTTTTCAAAAACAAAAGTATAACATTAGCTATTTTTATCCTTTAATATGTAAGTGTTTTGTTTAAATAATGGAAAAGATAATCTTGGCAAATTTAATGCAAAAAGTGATGAAGGAATTTTTCTTGGTTATTCTTTAAATTCTAAAGCTTATCGAGTCTTTAACAAAATAACTTAGTAGTAAAAGAGTCTATACATGTTTTTTATGACTCTAACCCTCCTCCTAGAAAAGATTCTTGTATTGATTGTACCAATGGAAATCATCCTGCATGCCTTACGGGAGTATTGTTGGAGCATACCCAAAGTCCAATCATGAGATGATTGTAATCACATGCTTGTTCACCTAATTTATTAATAGATGGCATTGCCATTATTATTTCAGTTTCTATTTTTGTGTATTAAATAAATTATTTAATAATAAAGCCTTAAGAATGATATGATTATTCTTAAATGTCTTTAGTCAAGTATTATTGTGGGCTTGGACAACAATAATGCATTGAGACTGATATGTAGTTTATTGATGACAAAGTGTTGTCATTGACATAGGGATGTCAAAGTCAATGCATAATTACATCTTACAAAACAACATATTAGTCTGACCTGCCATGAGAATGTTTCTTGGATTATTATGTAATAGTCACAACATTTCTCATAATGATAATTATATGTATGATCCTTAGACTTGAGATCATCATTATTCCAACATAATGAGTTGCATGCTTTAACACAGTCAAACATCGTTTGTAGAAGGTTATATTATAGAGACTAATGTTGGGTGTGTCACAAACTGTGCAGTAGGATGTGAGCGATCAAAATAGGATTTGTCCCTCTTACATAATAAGAGAAATATCTCAAGCCTCTTGATCGAGTAAGACTAAAAATGCATGACCATGCTTAAATTAGTTGATATGAGATATCACACTATTTGTTTATCTTAGTCTACTCGGGAATCAAGAAACAAGAATTTGGACTATACAAGTGTGACTATTCCATGATTTGTGTTCAATCCAGATATAAAAGACAATGGGATATAATACATAATAATGTTATCACAAAAGACCGTGTTGAACAAAGACTTCTTGCAACTCGGATAGTAGAGATGCATTGCTAGATGCCACTCTTTATTTGTAACATTAGAATTGCTTTAATGTTTCTACCGACGATGCAATATCCTATAGGGTCACACCCTTTAGTTGAGATGATCAGAATGCAAATTAAAGTTGAGATTTTGTTTAATATGTCACAAAAGTTAAATTGGTTATAGAAAAGTTCTAATAATTAATTTAATTTGACAATGTTAAAATTAAGCATGATATTGTATATATTTGTTACATATATGTAGAGGGTTCAATTAAAAAAATGCAAAAAAATATATTTAAGATATTTTAATGTGATAAATCTATTTTATCGAATTTATTAAATATAATATTTAATAGAATTCGATAAATAAAGATTAGTTTTGATTTTGAAATAAAACTTATATTTCCTTATGTAAAAGAGCATATCATGTTCTTGGCAATAAATCATAATATTACTTTAAGATTTAAATTTTCATTCAAAATAATTTTGAATAAATGGAATGAATAATCCCAATTTTAAGATTACCTGGATAAAAAATTTGACCAAAAACAAAGTTCATTCTCTTTATAAAAGTTCTTTGAGATTTTTTTGATTGTAAACTTCCGAGTAGATTACGTAGAGGCCAGGATTTTACTTTGCGGTTGGGATTTCGACATAGATAAAGGAATCACTTTCGTACTAATGTTGTTTATCAATTTTATAAGTACATTTTCAACCCTTTTTCAACCTAATTTGTTCCTTGCACATGGATCTGCGGCTTGTGATCGCCAAAATTTATTTTTCATTACACCACGAGGCATTCCGATGATCCAACAAGTATTAGGTATCTCATGAGGCCCTTATGCTAACTGGTATTAATGATGATTTGCTTCAAGTTGATATAGTGAGTTGTATCAAATTGCTTGAGCTTAAGATGAGAAGGGTAGATAATAAGACTTTCACGAGTTTGCTAGTTTTGGTATGACATCTCTGAACCGTGCGCAACAATGATATCTTGCATTGGAAGAGTACATCGTTTCACATTGTGCTTAATAATGCGAGTGGACTGCACTGTGACTTCTGTATACATAACTTGATCCATAGGCTGATGTTACTGCTTAGGTCGCAACTATCATGTTGGAGCTCATTGAAGGGGAGAAAAATGAAGCTTAATGTTGATTTGTCCCTTAACATAGTGCGAGGTAGGGCGAGCTTTAGTGTGGTCATGTGTGATTCTGATGGCCTTGTGAGGCACATGGATGGCATCATCGATCTCACTTGGGCTCATTTGTAACCATTACTATTGCAACAACCAAGAAGATGTGAATTCAAGCATGTTTAAATGTGTTTTTCCTCTATTTTAAGGTTTGGGGGATGTGTTATGAATAGAAGTATAGTATTGACTAATAAGGCATTTGCATTGTTGATAAAGGCTAAGGCCTTGGGATATGATGGCCTAGGTTCAACTTCCACCGCATAAATTATGTGGAGGTGTTTTTAGATTTATTTTGGCTTAAATTTCATAATATATGAGTAATTTTCAGATTATTTTGACTTGACTCTAAATATATTTTTAATATTAGTTTGATTGTGCTCTATAATACTTAATTCCAACTATAATTAATTTTGAAAGAGAAATTCATTTACACTAATATAAAAATTCAATAGTTAAATCGTTAAAATATTAATAATATAAAAAAATAAAAAACTACTTTAGTTGTTTAATTCTGTAGATCTCTCCCTTTAATTAACATATATATTACTTCTTATTTTACTTACATTTATTAACTTGAAAAAAAAAAGTATCGAAGCGGCTTTGAGCATTGATAATCTGCAAATGCATTAATTATCTACGAATAATTGCACTTTAATAGCGGAGTTTCATGAGTCCAGCTCTTATAAATTTATTGTGTTAAAGCTACCAAGCTGCATGTAAACTCAAATTTATGCAAAAGGTAAATATTTGTACTTACTTTATATATCTTTTTTTTTCTTTAAATATTTAAACTCGAAAATCTTACGTCAAATTGGTAATTTTAAGTACCTTTTTAACGTTATTAATTTTTGTAATTTTGCCTATCATTTAATGCCATGTGTCAAAAAAATTTCAATCTATCTTAATTTCATCTATATTTTCTATTTTTATACTTTTCAATTAATTAATTTTCCTTTTTCTTTCACATCATACAATTCTTCAAAATCTATTCAAGTAAATCAAGTTTTCTGTCTAGTTCTTTTTTACACCGTTAATCTTCTGTCCATTTCCTAAAACTTTTTATCTGAATATTAAATCATTCAACCAACCGTAGAGATTTGAGACTTTTAAGGGGCAATTTTAAAAGTATCTTTAAGAGAGCTCATCAAATACGAAACAATGGTTAATTGATGTTAGAAAAATTGAGAATCAGAGTTTGAGATTTGAGATTTTTTTGAATATGAATACAATTTTTTTTAACCTAAAATTTTTAGAGATGAGGACTTTTTTTGAACCTTAACTGATTGTTATGGCCTCACTTCTTCTTCCTATAGCTCTCACCTGCATTAGAGCACAAGACTATCAAATTGTCTTGGTTGGATTTGTGAGCTTCATCTCTCAACCTCAAAATAAGATGCAATGTTGATTCCTTCTGGTATGAAGAAACAAAACTAGAGAGATAAGAATAAAAGAAATTGGGGATTAAGATTTGGAATTTTGGGATATTGGTTTTTGATTGTTAGAAAATGAAAATTAATTTTTGGCTGAAAATTAGAGAAGAATCGAAAGTGGAGCAAGGAGAGAAGATGAATTAAATAATTATTTTTATTTAATATAAATTAAAAGAAAAAAATTCACATTATATATTTTTAATACACATGTAGTAATTTAATTGATTGTTTTAAATACAGTAAGTATGAATAAAAAAGTAGTAACTTAATTGATGATTTTTAAGTTTAAATACTAGTTAAAGTTGAAAAAGAAAAAAAATATAAATACAAATTGTCATGGTAAGAATCTTTGAATATATGAACTTTTATGCAAATTCCAAACAAAATTGGGAAGTCAATTCAAACTACATCGATGTTGACCGGCTTAATCCTTAAATAGATATTTGGAAGTCTTATAGAAAAACATTCGAAAGCTTTTAACTCCATTCCATATTTAATAAAATCTAATATAATTGTTGGAAAGTTTTCATACAAAAAAGAAAAGCGAGTAATTTTAAATTTTTATACAAGCAAAAATTTAAAAGAAAAAACAATTAGATTATAAAGAAAAGAGGATGAAACACAAAATTTAAAATTGAATTACAAACAGACCTGATCCCAATCAATTCAAACTTACTATTAAAGACATATTTAACACTAGGTAATAACATATAATTTACTTATAATATTAAATGTCATCTGAAAATTGAATAAACCTTTTGATTTAAATAGTAATTTGATTTTACCCAGGAGAGTAAAACCTTTTCCTTTTATGTGTGTATGGTCTGCCTTCTCTTTTCTTTTCTTTTTTTATGTGTTGCTGTTGAAAGCGATCCAGAGCGGGAGTGGCAGGCAAAGCTTCAAAAAACAATGGCAGGTTTCAGTAAGCATTAGCAGCATCAGCAATGACGTTGAAATTGAATATGTCTGACCCGCATTAAAGTAAAACTCCAATTTCATCACACTCATTAAAACCAACTTCAATGATGCTGTTGATATTTCCACTTTTATTACTTAACCCCGGTTTTACCATAGCGTACCATATAGTTTCTTTAATGAGGCAGGCAGACCAAATCATTAAAAATTAATAATGCTTATTATTTGTAATGATTTGGTTTGATTAAAGTAGGTTTAATGAAATTAAGCACAAATTTTATTATTATTATTAATTATTCAAATTGGTAAAAATGAAAAAAGCGAGTGGATTGCCGGCCTCACTGCTGCTCTATTACGGGCATCAAAATCCCCCATCTTCTCATTCATTAATCGCTTTCACAATCAGGTAGGAAATCACCACAACACCCTTCGAAAAACATAGCGATCATGTTTAATAATAAATGTGGAAGATAGGGACAAAAACGTCATTATGAGATGAACGGGGGAAGGGGCCAGATTTACCCAACGGACAAACACTCCCCCTCCAGTTCTTCAATCACACACAAAAGTGCGCACGTTAGCTGTCTCCCCCCACCCACAATCATCGTCAACCCGGAAACACCAAATCGTTAAAACAACCCCCCCCCCAAAAAAAAAAAACTCAACGTTTTTAAATTTTTAATTATTTTTTAGGGAAAAGAAAATCCCATGCATTTATATATTGGATTTAATTTTAATGGCGTTTAGCTTAACCTGCGCATCGAGACCTCCCTGACTCCTATACTGAAATCACTGACCACTGCCTTAAATGGATCTGTGTGCGCACTGCAACGCTTCTTTATAACTTCTCGTAACTTCCCCCTCCCCTTTCACCTTCTATATTTCTCCGTTTCTATGTCATTTCGAAAACGTTCCGTTTCGAGCTCCGATCGGGTCTCACATTCCCTCGGATCCGGCCCGGTTCTTCCCCTATCGGAGCATCTCCTACTGCTCTTCCGCTGCTTCTCTTTGTCCCGGGCATTTATTTGAATCCGATCCAACGTCGTCGTCTTAAATGTAAGATTTGTTTGTTTGTTGTTGTTAGTGCTTTTAAGTTTGGAAAGAGATGAATCCTCTATGCTGCATTGCTCCGGTTTCCATCGATCGTGACCGAGCTAACCCGGTGGTTACCAAATCGGGTCCGCAATGTCAGCTAAGCATCGAACCTTCCGTCAGAACAGTTAACTATTCGAAACCGAGTTTCTCCCCTCAAGTCTCCTCAGTCAACGCCGACACTGACAGATCCTCGCCGTCGGCAATGAATCACACGTTCATGGCAATATTCGACGAACCTATTATAGGAGAGGTTAACGCCGCCCACGGCGTCGCCGGGATCCTGTACAAATGGGTGAATTATGGCAAGGGATGGAGGTCGCGGTGGTTCGTTTTGGAAGACGGAGTTCTATCGTATTATAAGATTCACGGACCTGATAAGATTTTGATGAGTCCATCGAGGGAGAAGAGCGTACGAGTGATCGGCGAGGACTCGGTCCGGTACATGAGGAAAGCTAACTGGAGTAGCAATCGGGTTAACTCGGTGACAACTCAGTGCAAGCCGTTTGGTGAAATCCATTTGAAGGTTATTTTGCTTTCTCCGTTCCTTTTATCACTCAGTTCTGATTTCATTTCCGCTTTTTATGTTATTCTTATTGCCGTGGCAAAAGGGCCGGTTCTTTCGGTATTTTATTTGAAGGAAAAAGAATATACGTACCATAAACTTTCCCTTTTTGTAGTTTTTAATTCTTCATATGTAGTCATTGATGCATGCCTTGAAATTTAGTACTAGAAAATTATGTTGGAAATTCTTTAGCATTATTTCTTCCTATGCCACTTTCCTTCAATAGAGCCACTAGGAAGGTCCAATCGGACCGAAGCTAGAGACCGCGAAAGATCGGAGGATTAGTAATAGAGAAGAGAAGGTTCTTTTGGGTTAATTATCAAAAAAGAAAATTCTGTGCTTGGATGCTTTGAAGTAAGGAATAATTGTTTTTGCGAAAGTCTGCTTGTATGGTTTCTAATATGGAGATTTCTAAGTCCCTGAGGGTGTCCATATAGTAGATTAGCCCTTTACATACTTCTTTTGTCCATTATTGCGGCCATAACCATCGAAATATATTTTCAGACACCTCTTGGAGGATTCGTGGGAGTAAGGAGAAGATCCTTTTGGGTTCATTGTTAAAAAAAGAGAAGGAAATTCTGAGCTTGGATGCTTTGAAGTGTGCAAGTACTTGTTCTGCAAAAGTCTGTTTCTATGGTTTCTAATATTAAGATCACTAATATTTGCAGAAAGTCTATATAGTAGACTAGCTTTTTACATGCTTCCTTTTTCCGTTATTGTGGCAATAAGCCACCCAAATGTAATTCCAGACATTCTCTTGCAGTTGCATCATTCTGATGAACTCTTTGGAGAAAGATCAATAAAAAAGTAGACATCATTTCTAATGAGAATCAGACTGCTAAATCAGCCTACTTTATTGAAGCATGACACATACACAAGTTCTACCCTTTTCTTTTAATTAAAAAAAGAAGACGATGCCCATCAGAAAGCTAAAACACACTTTGACCAAAAAAAGAAAAGAGAAAGCATATTTCAAGAGAAAGAAAGACAATGCCCTAATTCATATCATTGTTTCAATAATGAGTACTTCTCTTGCCATCCTCCACCACTTTGTCTGGCTCTTAGAAAATTAGGTTCTAACATATTTTGTTCTGTTTTTGGGGGAAGATGGCTGAAAAGTTTGGAAACTAATGCTCAGGTTTCTTCGATTCGTGCAAGCAAGTCAGATGATAAAAGGCTGACCATATTCACAGGAACAAAGACTCTTCATTTGCGATGTGTGTCAAGAGAGGACAGAACTGCATGGATTGAGGCCTTGCTGGCTGCTAAAGATCTTTTCCCTAGAGTGCTGTCAAGTAATGATTTTCAACCTTCTGAGGATGTTGTCATCTCAACTGATAAGCTAAGGTCACGCTTATTACAGGAAGGCATTGGTGAGGCAGTCATTAAAGACTGTGAATCAATAATGCTTTTAGAACTTTCTGAGATGCAAAATCAGCTCAAGGCCCTTCAACGCAAACATATTAAGTTACTGGACACCTTGCGGCAATTAGAGGTACATTTGATTTGCCATTGTAGAATTGCATGATTCAGTAATCAAATATATGGAAGAAAGAAGATAGCATTTACCTGTATTCTTTAAACTCTCTTCCAATATGCCCTTGTAGCTTGAGTTGATATGAATTATCTAATGTTCTGCCTATGTCATAGATTGTGGTGTTGGTAATTTGATCTTGATGTAAGATATATGACACAGCAACTTAAGAATCAGTTGAATTTGTTTTGGACACTTTATTAGTATGTTCTGCCAATCTCATAGATTGTGGTGTTTGTAATTTAGTCTTAAGATATTTGAAACAGCATTTAAGAATCACTTTAATTTGGTTAGACGCTTAATTAGTATGTTACTATGCATGAATAAATTTTTAGGAGGCTATCACAATAACGACAATATCCCTTATTTTTAAATGTTGTATTTTACTTAAAATATGCAGAGCCATTTTCCCTTTTCACCTATTGCCTTATAGTTTCATATTCGTTTACTTGTCTTTTGAAGTTATATCTATATGAGTCTTTTCTTGAATATGAATAAAGTCAACTCTGTAAAAATTTTCTTTTGATGTGTAATTTCCATCTTCTGACTTGTTTGCAGACTGAGAAAATAGAGCTGGAAACTACTGTAGTTGATGAAACAAAGGAACGCAAGTCATATTGTGGACGATTTAGTGGTTAGATTTGCTTTTAATTATAATAAATTTCTTTTTGTAATTCCCCCCCTTTCACATGTCAGTCTGTGTAACATTTATTAAGCATTGCAGAATTATTTGTAGGCAAATTATTATTTCATAATTTTAAGTGGGAAATTTGATTGGGAGCCCTAGATCACATGTTGGTTGAATGATTGCTTGATTGACTGCAGGAAGATTTAGCTAAATTACTCTAGAAAAGTGATTTTTACATGAAGAGAAGTTACATGATTAGATTCTTTTCCTTACCTAGTGTTCTGTAGATATAGAAGTTGAACAACTTTCTTGCCTTATGTTTCAGATTTCTACTCTGTCATGTCAGAAGGTAGTGCAACTGATTCTGATGCGGATAATGAAAGTCAAGATGGTGCAGATGTTGAAACAGATGAAGATGATGGAATATATTTTGATACAAATGACTTTTTGTCTTCAGAAGCTTTAAGAAGTGCTTCCTATCGGTGTAGAGAAAGTGGAAGTGGCTGTGTGTTTGATAAAGATGCTTCATTTTCTGATTGTGTGTGGGGGCCTGAAAAGGAAATCAGGATCATTCAATATCCTTGTGTCAAAAGAAGGGATAACTTGCCAGAACCAAAGGAGAAAGAGAAGCCAGTTGGCTTGTGGTCTATTATCAAGGATAATATCGGAAAGGATTTATCTGGTGTCTGTCTTCCTGTGTACTTTAATGAACCACTCTCTTCACTGCAGAAATGCTTTGAGGATTTGGAGTATTCATACTTGGTTGATCGAGCCTTGGAATGGGGAAAGCAGGTCAGGTCCTCAGCTCTGCTTTCTTTTGTGGCAAAGAAGTTTTAAAGCATGATCTGCTAGTTTCTTTAATCCAGGTAGATTATATACTGACTTTATGTAGATTAGCATATTAGAAGGTGCCAGTACACTTTAGGCTTTTAGTTTGAAGTTGTCTCCTTTATCATTAACAGTTGCTTAGTGACCTTTACTAGTTATTGAGTATCAGTGGCTCTTAAACTATTTTTTTCTCATCTAACAGAATAAATAAGTGGCATGAAAACAATGGAGGAAATGAAAGAATGAAAGTAATAATTGAAGATGCTTTTTCCTGATAGTTATCTCTTACGCAACGAGAAATCTGTATATGCACCCCTGCTGGCTTCATAACTCATTTCTGCGGGTTGGATTTGTTGGGGATCCTGTACATAATTTCATTGCCTGATTTTCTCATCCTAGATTGCTGCTTTAAAATAGTTTCCCATCCTCTTTCAAGATTTTATTGCTTTTATGGGGACATCCTTCCACTGTATATAGGGGGTTGTTTTATTTGATGTGCTATTTATGCATAGATATCTCCTTCTACCACTCTTCTGCAATAAACATCATTCCCACCCTTTCTTTAAACCTTTTTCATGGGGTAAGACTAGATTGACCAAACATTGGGAAAATACAAGGAAATAAATGCAGTATAGTCTATGAGATCTGTTCTACTGCTGGAATCTAAAATTACTATAAAATTATTATTTTACAAGACTAAAAATGTAAATGGACCCAAGCTAATCAATTTACTTACTGAACTAGCTATCTTATTGTTTTCATGTATGATCAGGTAGGAATAATATGCACTTTTTGAGACATGCCTGTGGTTTTCTTCTACATTGTGTGTTATTGTTTTCTCCCAGGAAAAATAAATGCTGCTAGCATTAAAGTAAAAAGCAGTTCGGAGAAGAAATATCATGAAGAAAGATAAAATTTCCTACTCCAAAGAATTGTTAGCTTTAAAATCTCAAGAATTTGGGAAAAGAAATATCATTAGAAAAAAGTAAAAGTAACCTGCGGCTGCCACCTTTTCTCTTGAATGTCTTTATGAACATATTTCACTACTATTGTTTTCTGACATTTTGTACTACATATGGTCTGTTGCTTGATTAGATGGATATTGATGCCTTGCAGAAAGATGTTTTGTGGTAGGGGCATTATATGATGTCCCTTCCCCAGCATTTTGCAAATATATGGCCACTCAATGCCATATAGTGTCTTAGAAATTTCCAGAAATTGTCCATATTTGTGATGCAGTTCTTTCCAAGTTGTTCCTTTCTTTCATACCCTAAAACTGTAGATGCAGAATTCTAATTCTGTTGCAGGTTTATTAGACATTAAATTAATAAGGAAAATGCTAGTATTTCAGCTCTGTGATTGTTTCTAACTTGTCCAGGGTGGGTCCGTATTCTTTTTCTTTTTTTGGCTGCTAAATGTCTAATTGTTGCCGTGGTGTAAATTACTTTCTTAGGTTCCAGGTGTAAGGAATTCGTAGGAGCTTTTAATGAGTTTATTTATGTTATATTCTGCAGGAAAATGACTTGATGAGAATTCTAAATGTTGCGGCATTTGCTGTATCTGGTTATGCATCGACAGAAGGTAGGCAGTGCAAACCTTTCAATCCACTTCTTGGAGAGACCTATGAGGCTGACTATCCAGATAAAGGACTTCGTTTCTTCTCTGAAAAGGTATGCTATGTTGGAT
Source organism: Gossypium longicalyx (assembly GCA_025698465.1). NCBI lineage: Eukaryota > Viridiplantae > Streptophyta > Magnoliopsida > Malvales > Malvaceae > Gossypium > Gossypium longicalyx. Next base: position 93,918,724 of record CM046997.1, read on the forward strand.
TAAGTTGTCCTTGGCTAAATTAATCTGAAACTTTGATGGAAAGATAAACAAAATGCCTCTGTTGCTCATGGTTGAAATAGGCCAGTTTGTATGAGGTAGTTATATGACATTCAATCTAACAATTGGTTTGATAAGCTGCTTGCTTCCAGGTGAGTCACCACCCAATGATTGTCGCCTGTCACTGTGAGGGTAGAGGATGGAAATTCTGGGCAGATACCAATCTCAAAGGAAAATTTTGGGGACGATCTATTCAACTCGATCCTGTTGGTATTCTAACTTTGCAGTTTGAGGATGGAGAGACTTTCCAGTGGAGCAAAGTTACCACGTCCATATACAACATTATCCTTGGTAAACTCTATTGTGATCACTATGGTACCATGCGCATAAAAGGCAGTGGCAATTACTCTTGCAAGCTCAAGTTCAAGGAGCAGTCTATCATAGACCGAAATCCCCATCAGGTCATATTTTATTCTCCTTAATGGAATGTTAAACCAAGCTTCATCGAGTATATTCCGTAAGTTACATAGTTTCTGTAATGGTGGACAAGCTCATGATTTGTTTTCTGAAGGTCCACTCTTTACCTCCTGGAAGCAGTTCTAAACGCCAATTGATATGTTGATTCATTGTTATTTTACTTCCTTCTATCTTTAAAATATTATAGAATTTTGGGAATGAGAGGTTTCAGTTGGCCAGAAACATGCAAAATTTTCATAAAGTGATAGTGAAAACAATTTTGGGGTTCTGTTTTATGCCAAAGTTGTGCACGGTTGTTTGAGACCTTCTACGCATTGAATGGTTATTAACAGTCCTGGTTGACCATAATTTGAAGAAAGAAAAAAATTGATGCTTTCTCTTCAATAATTTCAGGTTCATGGATTTGTGCAAGACAATAGGACTGGGGAAAAGGTCGCCATGTTGGTGGGGAAATGGGATGAAGCTATGTATTATGTGCTGGGAGATCCAACTATGAAGCCAAAAGGGTATGACCCAATGACGGAAGCTGTGTTGCTGTGGGAAAGAGACAAATCTGCTACTAAGACAAGATACAATCTTACCCCTTTTGCAATATCCTTAAATGAATTAACTCCTGATTTATTGGAAAAATTGCCTCCAACGGACTCAAGACTGAGGCCAGACCAGAGACACTTGGAGAACGGAGAATATGAAATGGCAAATGCGGAGAAGCTGCGGTTGGAACAGTTACAGAGACAGGTATTTACTTTACTGTGTTTTCTTTGTTGAGTTCAACTGGTAATGGCCATAGGATCTGAGCCTTGCATGGGTACTTGAGAAATATCACAGGCATGATTGTTTAGTACTTATTTTGACAGAACGTGTGTTTTTTCTGTAAACAAAAGAGTTGGAATGGTCCTTGGATGACTGTTTTGTTCATTGTTGCCTGCAACCTAAGAAAAAAGAAGGGATTGTAGATGTTGGGATTGAATCCTAAATCAACTGAATGCCACCGCTTAAGGGTAGATGCATGAACCAATTAATCTAAACTTCAGTTTCATCCTCAAGGGACCATGGTAATGAGATTGAGGATCCAAACTAACTCCACTTGATTTATTTGATTTGACATGGACTTAGGCAAGGAAATTACAAGAAAGAGGATGGCAGCCAAGATGGTTTAACAAGGATGAAGATGGTTGTTATCGATACATCGGAGGATACTGGGAAGCAAGAGAGAAAAGGAAATGGGATGGAATCCCTGATATATTCGGCCAGTGTAGCGGTAGTAGTCATAATTCACCTTCATGTTTGATCGAAGAGTGAGTAAGCTATATTTTGTTTCTGCTTGCTCGGCTTATATTTTGGTTATTATTTATATCTTTGTCCCGTCTCATTTCTTGTCTACGAAGATGATGATTATGACAACTCATGAATCTAGATAGATGTAAGCCTAATGAGCTTTACTTGGGGTGCAATTGCTTTGTCAAATTCAGCTCTATTTGATGCCCTTCCTCTGGGCAGTAGTAATCCATGAAAACATCAACAGAATTGCATATTTTCCCCTTTTATCTTATAATCTATAATATATGTATATTTGAAGAATTTCTTCTCGGTGCAAATGAGCAATGATAGGACTTACAATTTACAGGTCCATGGCCTGCAAAACCTTTTGGATTTCCTAAAAGATCTTACTGCATAAAACTGCAGCATAGTAGTTCATACATGTGGTGAGAACTTCAACGCTACTACCCCCTTAACTTTTTTTTTTTTAAACATGTTTTGAAAATACCTTATAATAATGTTGACTTCCTATTGCTTAAATTCATCTCCGTATGTAGATTCATTTTCTAAATTTGATTGCACTTTTTATATTGTCTGCTAAGTTAATACATACAATGCCTATAATGAAAAGAAAAAAAATAAAAGAAGAAAAACCATTATAATATTTAATGTAAGTTATACATTTAACTTATTTTTTAAACCGTATATGCTCTTTTTTTTTGTAATACTGAATACTTCTAAGCATATTTTAATTAAATTATTAAACTCCAACATTAAAACTTAATTTTTTTATTAGGGGTTGAAACTACTAAATATAAAATTTTTACGACAAAATAACAATAATTAGCAATATAGAGCAATAGGGTCGAATATGTAGGGATTAGTTCTAGTTCACCTTTTTTAGTGACCAAAATCGATGTTGCAGTTATAGTTATGCTCATGATTTATATGTTGAAAATAAAAATAAAAATGGGAGGTTTAAATTGGTTAAGATAATAAAAGAAGATAATATGAAAAATAAAATAAAACAGATCCAAAAAATAAATAAATTTAAGAAAATAAAATAAATGGATAAATAAAATATTTTTTTAAACTTAGCTTTAGCCGCGGTGTGTTCAATTGGCTGTCGTCACTTGATGTTTATACACATTTTTAGTGCTAAAATTTAGCTAGATTTTTCTTAAATATTATTACTAAATAATCTTAAATATTATCACTAAATATTATCACTAAATAGTTTTAAATATTATCACTAAATAATTTAAAAATTAAAAATTAAATTTGAATTAGAATTTAAACTAATTACAGAATTGTAACAATATCAAACATCTTTCAATCTTTATCCAGTCACTTTTTAAAAAAATCTTCAACCCTTCAATTTTTATCCAATCATCTTTAAATCTTTAATCTTTCAATCAAGCCTTCCTTTTACTTTTTGTTTCAATTTAGCCCTTTTTTGTAAGAGTTTGAATTCAGTACATCAATTTCATTCCTGATAAGAAAAATCTAAATTTAATAGTATTTTATCCAATAATTAGCTAAAAATAAATACATTAATAATACAAATTTATCTTGCTATCAAATTTCCCCTACTTAGCCGATGCTTGTCCTCAAGCATGATATCCGCTAAAAATAATTCGTCAATCCCTTTCAAAATCAAAACCCCCTTTCCTAGTCAAGCATACTTCAAACAATTAGGTGAATAAAAAATAAACAATTGTTAAACTCAATCAATAAGCATTTTATAAAATCTCGTACAGTATGTCAAATTTAACTATTTCACTAGATTTAAGCTTAATCAAACATGCGAAACGATCATACCCAATATATACTTTCATTTATATATTTTTTATTTATTTATTTTTTCAAATATAGTCAAGTCTTTTGACGTGAAGTGAAATGGCAACTCAAACACCTCACTCTGGTTACTCAACCCGACATATGTGCAGCTTTATTCTTTTACTAATATGAACACTTTCTTCTTGTAAGAAACTGCTGGTTTATCCTTACAGTTTAGGTGAATGCATCCTCCTGAATTGGACGATTTGTAGAACTTAAGGGTGCATTTGGACAGTTGTATAATTGGATGAAAAAAAAACTTTTATAATTATAAAGAATCCAAGTTTAATAATTTAAATTAAAAATATTAATTTATATAATTTAAAAATATTAATTATTATAAAAAATTATTAATACAATTAATTTTTTTTCTAAATAATAACAAATATTAAAATCAAGTTATTATATAATATGTTAATCTAATAAAATAGTTGATAACACGATTACTAATAAAAAATTACAGCTTTTATTATGATATATCATAAAATAATATATAATATTTAACATTTATAAAAGGAGTTCTATAAAATGTTGAATAACTTTTAGAAAAGTTTTTATAAAAATTTATAATATAATTATAATTTTATAAAATATACATATTTATTTTTAGGTCATATATTATGAGTCTGTATATTCATCAATAGAATTGAGAATTGAACAAACATGTATACATTTTGTCAGAATCAGCCAAACATATTAAGGCACTAAATTTTTTTTTGTAACATTAATTTGGATAGTTTGCATTTTCTTTTATCCAAATGAATAAATTAAAATAAAGTATTATATAACTTTGAAAATTTTAATATAATTTATTTTTTTGTTTATTTAAATTTTTGTAATAAATTTATAAAATACATGTAATTATAGTTATAATCTAATTTCTATGACTTGTATAATATAATTTCTAAAAAATAATATTTAAATATTTATAATTTGCTTATGCATGTTTGTCCAGATTCAACATGTTTATGTTTTTAATATAAATTTTATAATTTGTATAAAACGAATTGGATTTGGGTGTTTAAAATTTATATGAGTGATTGGGAAGCCAAGATGTAATTGAATTTGAATGTAATTATTTATGTAATTACTCTAATTCTCAGCATCCATAAGAATTGGAAAGTGTAATTGAAGATGCTTCAATTACACCCAATTCAATGGAACCCACCAATTACGATGGTTATCCAAACATACTACACTTATATAATTACAAACAATTACATCAAAGTTCAATCACTAAGTAACTTTCTAAACGCACCTTAAATAAATTATAATAATGCACTGTCTGCCTAACAAAAGCACACTTTTTATGATAAAAGCTTCTCAAATACTTGCTTTTGTAATCAAAAGTGTTTTTCCTGTTGTAAACCCAAAAGTAAGTTCATATTTAGATGTTTTTGGTTTATAGGTTTTGATATGAATTTATCATCATATTTCTTTTTTTCATTATAACTATTAACTTTTAATTGCTTAAAGGAGTTTTGATATCCATCTGTCCATTGGAATGGATCCTTGAGGCTGGCAAACATTTATCAGCCAACCTTGAAACAAACTTGTTTAAAGAAACAACTTTCCCATTAAGCTTCTAAATCTCTTTCATGTTCTTTGGTAGGCTAAGGTTCATCCTAACGCTGCTTGATGGACATAGGGTACACAAGAGATTGCTTCAGTGTCTTTTTTTCCAAGAAACTGCTCATAAACAGGTTTGCCAATTACTTGAAACTCGTGATGAAATGTTGTGGCAATTGCAAATACCACGCCTGAGCTGAGTCTTTCAATGTCATTGAAAATGCCTTGCAGTTAACTTTCTTTGAAACCTAAAATATATTCATGTGATTCACATAATGTGCTAAATGGTCTTGAGGATCTCCTCGACCATCATACATCATTTTGGAAAATTTAAATATGGGGGAAACATGATGCCGCAATATTTTTTTTAGCTAATAACTCATTTTTATACTTCTTCACTAATCCAGAGAATTCCATTTTTTTGAAAATCATGTAAATATTTCTCTAACATCTCTACTTTTTATGTAACACCCTTATACCCGACTCGACTACCTAATTGGATATAGAAATGCTACACTTGAGTACCAGAGTGGTCTTGGCTAAATCATTTAATTCTTTCTCTTATTTGATCATATTTAACACCTATTAGTGGTGTACTATCATAATCCAACCATATAAGATCAATTCAGGTAAAATTTTTCAGTAAAACCTTATTCTAGGGGGTTATTTTACTCAAAACAGGGCCCATGTATCGGTACCTTGCTCAAGGTATCGATAATTACCCTTAAATATTGATACTTCTGGCTTGGTATCGATACTAAATTGGTATTCTGGAGTTCTTTTTAGGTTTAGGTCAATTTACCACTTAAGTCATTCATGTTTTACCCTTTTAATCCCCTGTTTAGTACTTGAATATTACCATTTCAATTCACCACACAAACATATATATCATCTTGTAATATCAATCTTTATCTAACTTAGCTAAGCATACTTTAATTTTGAATAATTTAAGGAATCAACAAAATTTATAAAATCTTACATTTTAGTCCTTCAACATTTAACTTTAATAATTCCTTAACAAACCTATGCACATGCCATATTTAAACCAAAGTATTTAAATCTTACTCTTTTTCAAGGTTGGCGGATGTATGAGATGAGTTGAGGTCGATATTTCTGAATCCAATGCTCAATGTCTAACTTGTACCTACACATTAGAAAATAACGCGTTAAGCTTATGATAGCTTAGTAAGTACCTATTATCTCAAAATCTATTAAATTCTTTATTTCCTAATATTTCATATCTTTGCTTATTTACCATATTTCATCTTAGTTTCTTATTATTATACTTATTTATCAATTTTTATTTATTTTACAGCTTGGTCCTTATGACAACATTTTAACAAATAAAATTTACTACTCTTGTTCATACATGTATCATGTTTCACCAATTAACATAAATTTCCATAATTCATCACTAACCCTTATCATTTCTTTCACATATTATTTTTACACTTTTGACATATTAGTCCAAATCTTTCTTATAATTCCATTAAACACATTCACAATATCTCAAAGTCCTTTAATATATAAAATTTTTCTCATTTTTCTCTTCTTATACTTACCATGACTTCTCCATTAGCCTATGCTAGACACATTGAACCAAATGGATACTTGGAACATACCAGATAACACGAATCATAGAAGTGCTGTAATACAAAGCACAAAAGTGCAATATCATGTAGCACTGAAGTGCTATTGTAACAGTCCAATTTTAGTGAAATTGGAATAATGGTTTCGGGACCACAAATCCAAGCCAAAAATAAATTTTATTTTAATATTATTGAATGGCCTGTATTATGATAGGAATGTTATATGAAAATTCTGATAAAAAAATTTTACCGATTATGTGTTTAATTATGAAAAGGACCAAATTGCATAAAATGCAAAAGTTGAGTTCTAGTAGTTATAAGTATCAAATAGCTATGGAATTCAAAACTTGAGGTCTTTATATGGTAATTAGACCATTAAAGAAAAGTTAGTAGATATTTTTGATGAATCATCCATGGAAAATTAGAAAAAGGCAAGGACTAAATTGGAAAGTGAAAAAAATTAATGGATGATAAATAATTAAATAGAAATAATATCATTTTATATCATCTTCATCCCCAAAATTTGCATGGAAACCCTAAAAGAGGGAAAGGAAACTAATCAAGCTTAATTAAGTATGTTTTCTTATCTCGTTTATAGTAATGTTTATATTTTTTTAGATCGGGATAGTTTACTCTATCTATTTTGGGGATTAATTTGAAAAGTTATCAAAGTAAAAAAGTTTTTCCATGGATGAATATGCTAAAAATTTGAAATTCATGGTAGAAAATGAAAGGTTGTTGATAGATAAACAACTTTTACAAAGAGAATTTTGATGAAATCATGATTTAGGGACTAAATTGAAAAGTGGTAAAACCCATGGAAAAATTCTGAATTTTGTGAAATACAAGTGCTGTAAATTTTATATGAAAATTTCCGTTAGGCTTGAAATAAGGATTAAATTGCATAAATTTAATTTTCCGAGCCTAGGGACAAAATTGAAATTTATGAAAAGTTTAAGGGCAAAATGGTAATTTTTCCTTGAGTGTAAATTAAATCCAATTGAATATGAAATGTGATAAATTGATAATTAAATTCATTTATATACATCTAGACAACTCAAATTCGAAGCTAGATCGAGGAAAAGGAAAAGTTTAGGATCAGTAGATTTTCATACACAAACAAGTGTCAAGGTAAGTTTCTGTAACTAAATTGTGTATATTTATATCTTTAAATTGAATGTTATGTATGTGTATTGTACAAATGCCAAATATATGAAATTGGTTACATATCCAACAAAGCCCGATAAATATTAAATCCCGTTTGAATAATGGAATTCGATGGATATAGGATTTTTCTTGATTGGTTGTGGTCCTGCATATATTGCGGACACACCATAGCTCTCACGAGCATCCTGTTATATAGTTCCTGCGAGCGTCCTGATTGGTAGTGATCATACATGTGTTGCGCACTACCGCAACTATGTGTTAGCGTCCTATTACATGATTCGATCAGTTGTGATCCAGCATATAATATGGACACAAACACAGCTCTACGTGATCATCCTGATATAAGCTCTTATTGGCTTCCTAAAATGGCTTGCTTGAACTCCCTATTATCTTACCCGGTGCTCCTCAATATTAACTCTTCGGAGTTATCTGCTAAGCTCTATGAGCTCCCTGAATAAAACTCTTATGAGTTTCCTATTTAGCCCAGATAAGCGTCATGTTACATGGCTCAACTGAGCATCTTAATATGTGGCTCGAGAGTGTGCTCCCTGATTATGAATTGATGGTTTACAGTTTTGTACACCTTATGTGTACTACTTGAGTATCCATCGGTATTTCAATAATTCAACAGACAAAACTTCTGACATGAGAAATTATAAGATTAAAAGAGTTATATCTCAAATACATCTAAAATACCTGAAAGAGTGTAGCATGATAAGCTCATCCATGTTTATTTGTTGTACAAGTGAATTATATGACTAACTTGTTTATTTGAGTGTATGTGATTAGGCAAATTGCCAATTTGTTGGAAAGCATGTTATTGTATGTCTATTGTAATGAATATTAATGGTAAGTTTAATTCCTATTATACGAACTTCCTAAGTATTAAATGCTTACTAGGTTTTATTTTCTCTGTCTTATAGTGTCCGAAAGCTCGTTAAGGTTGGAGAACAGCCAGAGAATCATTACACTATCCTCCAGCTTATTTTGGAATAAAAAGTAATCTTATTTTGATATAATGGCATGTATAGGTTAACTTGGCCTCTGTTGACATGTAAATAGTTTTGTAACTTAGCCATTGGAATGACTAAAAATGGATTGTTTTGGCATGTTATTATAAGGTTATATATCATGTTTAGCTTATATGCATGTGGTTTGGTTAAATTGTATTAAGGTAAAATATAAATCATTTCAAGTAGGTAAGTTTGATCATACGAATATGTGATACTATTTCATACATGTTAATAACGTTTGCTTGATTTATATGACTTGAAATGGTTGGCAAATATATGCAAATGTTGTTGTAGGTTGAAGGTTAAATTTTGGGTGAGAGATAAAGCTAGGAAATGGCTTTATTTTGTCCACATGGGTAGACACACGAGCGTGTGTCTTGACCGTGTGTGACACACGGCCTGACACATGGGCATGTGGTTTGGCCGTGTGTCCTCTGCATCTTAAAACTTAGAAACAAAATGCTTAGAATTGGGCACACGGGCAAAGACACGGGCATGTGTCTCAGTCATGTGTGCTACACGGCCTAGAACATGGGCGTGTGTCTTGGCCGTGTGAAACCTGCACCAAATTTGTTAATATTAAATTAACCACACGGCCTAGCACACTATCGTGTGGCACAAGTCAGAGAGTTACACGGGTAAGGACACAGGCTGGGACACGACCGTGTGCCTCACATTGAATACCCACACGGCCTGAGACATGGGCATGTCACTTGGCCATGTGAGCCACACGGTCTACTCACACGGACGTGTGACCCCTATATATAAGAAAATCTTCAAAATTTTGTGAAATATTTTTCGAGTTCCCGATTTAGTCCTGATTTGATTCAAATGTTTAAATTTGGCCTCGAGGGTCCATTCAAGGGACGATATGTTTAGTTTCATATATGAATAATAAATGACATGAATTATCTGTAATTGTTCTGTAAAGTCTGGTAATGCTCTATAACACGAAGCACCGAAGTGCTAAATTCACGTAGATCACTATAAACATGGGAGCACTCAAGTTCCTGTGGCATGCCAATTATATCCACGAAGTTCAATACTAGTATATATGGGCATTTCACAATACTGAGTTTATATCATTTAAACATGAATACTTTATTTCAAGAATATCACGATTTAATTATACTTTTGTCACGTATTCAATTAAATTTACATTTTCACAATTTAAACAATATTTATAATAAACACGATATTTTAATCGATAAATTCTCGATTCATATTTTACCATCTATCTTGCACTTTTTCCATCTTTTCAATTATCAAATGATAGCACATATAACTTTTATAAACTTTCAATTTAATTCTTTTATTCTCTTTTACTTTCTTTCTCAATTTTCTTTCATTTTCTCTAATACATAGTACTTTTATCACAATATCTATTTTCAAATACCAAATTATTGTACTCTTTCACTTTTACAATTTCTAACATAAATTTCACAAGTTTACTGCTTACTCTTTAATTTTCCACAACTTAATTTGAATTTCAATATTCATATATTCTTGCTTTTCCCACTACATTCTTTTCTTGTAAACTTTTGTGTGTTTTCCAATCTAGTCCATTTTGTCATAAAAATTCAATATTCATTAATTAATCATATCTAATCAATTTTTCTTCCTTGTAACATTTTAAGCACATAATCTATTTAAATATCTCATTTCACATAGCATATTTCTATGCATTTCACTTCTTTTATTTTTTACCACATAAATTCTCAAATTTTACAACTTAATCCTTGTTATCATAATTCTTCATATTTAATATTTTAAATATTTTTCATCATTTCATAGTACCTCCATTATTCTTTTTATAATAATTTCTCATTTCATATGTTAAATTTTCCATACTTCATTTTACTTACTACATATTCTACCAAATTCACATTTTAATCCTTAAATAATAAGGAAGTTCATGGGTACTTACCTCTTTTCTGTCAAATTCACTTATTTTTCTCTTCTCCAACTACTTGATTTCTTTTCTCAATTTCTCTCTTAACCTCTTGAAATGAAACCTTAGCTTAATTTTCTCTCCTTCAAAGCTTCCATGAATGTTTTTCTTATAAAACTAATGTGGCTACTACTCTTCTCTATTGTTTTCACACACTAATCTTAAACAAATTTAGAAGAAACTATCTTATTTGACTTGTATTTAGTGAAAGAGACTTATTTGAAAGGAAAACAAAAGTTGGAAAATGATGAAGAATGGTAGCTAAGGTGAACATGAAAGGACTGATGGCTTTTTATAGCCCTTTCATCTTTATTTTCTCCATCCTTCTACACTTTTCCATCAAATTATCTATCCAAAAATATTTATTTAGGCTATTTACCGTTTTACCTTTTTATTTCCATTTAATCACAATTATACCATTACTCATAAATATCTTTTCAATAATTCACCATTTTACCCTTCCACTATTTCTATAATACCACCCATGTGTCCTATTTCATTTTTGGTATATTTTCACCTCTAGTCCCTCCTTCTTTCCCATTAATCCAATTTGGTCATAATTCATTCATTTTTCTATTTTCTAGATCCTTCCACCCTTAAAATATTTACACTATTGACCTTTCAACTTTTCTTGTATTTATACTTGGGCCATAGAACTTTTATCACACTTACGATCTAATCATCACTCTAAATTAATATATCACAATATTCCTCTTTATTAAAATTTATTTATCATCACTTAACTTCCATCTTTTTTTCACCTAAATTTTTTTCTTAGTTTCTTTATTTTACTATATCGAGGACAAAATCTCAACTTTCTATTATTTTCATACTATAACAAATTTCAAAGTGTTACATTTTGCTCTAAAATATTTTGACTAGAAAGACTATAACTATTATCATAGTCCCCATCATAGCTATATCTTTGTCATCCATATCGACATCCCTATCTACTAAATTTTCTTTACCTTGGCCTACATGTTGTTGATCGTGCCTAGAATGGATGGATTATTCCCTTCTACGCCTAATATTTTACTCCTGGTCATCGTATTTTCTTTGAGCACCTTAATGAGCTTTTCGTTTATTTCATTTATTTCATCCTTTTATTTTTTTTCCTATCCATCTACTCCTAGATAAACTTCTATTGCTCTTTGTATCGCTTTTGCTGAGAGGACATTTGCTCCTCCATAACTCTTATTCTCTCTTGCATGTTTAGATACTGCTGATTCCCAAATTGATGGTGCTGATACCCTTGATTCGTCGGTGATGCTCTAGCATGGTACTGGTTTTAGGTGTTATAATACCATTGAGGGACATTGGTAAAACTGATGGTATGGATTTTCTTGGTAAGAGTTTTTTTGGTTTTGAATTTTTTATTTTGTGAGTTAGCTCGATTTTTTAGGGGGATATTGCGAACCAACATGCAATGGATCCCGGTTTGATTTCCTAGCCTGCTCCATATTTGTTATGGTGTTATGACCAATGAGGTATGTAACTTGATCATTGGCAGGATCAAACTCAGTACTAGGAGGATCGCTGCTACCTAGACACGCCATGTCAGTTTACACTCTCCGCACCAATTGTTTAACAATAAGGTAAATAAGGGAAGAAGACGAAGGTAGAGGATGATGAAAGTTGGGAAGAGATTTTTATTTTTCTAGGAGAGAGCCTAACGATTCAAAAGAAGAAGAAGTCCTACATGAGTTGTTTGCATGAGCCTTTTATAGTGGAGGGACAAACTTAGTTATGTATCCTAATATCGTTAATGTGGATGTTTGATTTGATATCTTGGGCAGTGACAGTGACCTGACATCCTAGGATGAGACATATTAAGGCGACTAGCATTAATTACCCTAGATCTCCACATGGCCATCACATAGTCTTAGTGGAGCTATCCCTTTCGAAAGTTCGTCGAGTTAGGGTTCGCAAACTAGCCTAAGTTCACAATGTGATTGGTTCCATTGGGAGACACATGTTTAGCTCTCTATGGCTGCACGGGCAAGTTCACAAGGTACACTCTAAGGTCTATAAAGCCCATTACACGATATCTAACACATATAGTTAGTAAAAGGCTTAAGTCACAAAAAGGTATCTAAACTATATCATTTTTCCCATCTTGGTACCTAAACTTGTTTTGGTCACAAGTGGTACCTAAGCTACTCTTTTCCCCAAATTAGTGTTGAAAAAAATCTAGTTTAAAAATGATTTTCTATCACAATAGAAAACTAAAATTTTAAAAATCGAGCCAGTTTGTGATATTTATAGTAATAAGTATGTGATATTCTTGACATTCCCGACTTTCAACCGAATGACCTTCTCTGCTATTTTCGTTCCACGAATCTCTTTGAGTGTGGGCTCGAATAATCATAAATCAAACACAAAACCAAAAACAATTTATCACTTTCAATAGGAAAGTAATTTTATCTCAATAGAAACTGGAGAATGGTTATTCCTAAAAAATATAATTTATATTTAGAAAATAAATTCTTATTATTCCTAGAAAATATAATTTATATTTAGAAAATAAATTCTTACTATTTTTGGGCAGAATAACAATACTGAAAACTGCTGTATATTTTTAGCTCTACTAGTGCTCTCTATTTATATGGAGAGATAGGATAATCTGGTTGAACTAGTATAATACAAATAATACTTATTTGATAGAAAAACTGGTTTCCTAGTTTCACTAGAAGGAAACGGCACACCCTAGTTAAATATACTAGGGTTGTTGCCCATTATATGTATTATGAGAGGGTTTTGGGCTTCTCTTGTATTGAGTCCAATTATATGTGCTTCTTGGACTTTTAAGCCAACACTTTATAATTTAATATAACCCAATAGATGTTTTTCCTATTTTATAAAATAAATATTATTTATTAATTTAATTTAATTTAATTATATAAATTAAATTTCTAATTAAATAATTTTTTCAACCTAGTTCTAATTATATTAAAGTCATGACAACTTTATTGTAAAAGAATCTATGAGAAAATATATTTAATTTACGTTTCAACGGATTCACAATAACCAATTAATTTAATTCCAATTTCGAACATCAATTATTTGATTAAATAAAAATTCAAAAAACTTAAATTAATTCTCAATTCATTTTTCTACTTTGTGAGAAAACACATTCATTTCCAAATGCGACCCATTCATATAACTTTATCAATTTGATCCATTTCTTTCATTTGATTTTATACGCAATTCATTTCTGGTTTTAACGAGCTAGCAGAGGGACCGATTGAACATATGAAATTAAGGCTCAAATGATTTAAAATTAAGTTTTAGCTTGTTCTTATTAATTATAAACTCATTTAAACACGAAGTCATTCCACTATAGTATCGTGACTGAGCTCTCCCTAATTACATACCATTACTAAAGTTACTTAATCAATGCGCGTCCAATGACCTTGTCATAAGTGTGTTACCCTCATGCGATATCCTTTTTCTCTTTGGGATAAATCCATTCTCCCAATTTGATCATATTTTATCTCATGATAACCATTACATCTTCCTTCATAGAAAGTCATTTACTATCAAACAAAAATCAAGTCGTTTATTACAAAGACAAATGACCTGTGGCCACATTTATTTTTCATATATCATGTAATGCTAATGAGAGGATATCATTTATCCATTTCTTTGGCTATGAATTCCACTATTGTGAATGATGCTACATACTGTAAAAGTCGTATACCCAACACATCAGCTTTTGATTCCTTATCTATTTGAACTCAAGCTTTTACTTATATCAAAGTATACGAGTCATTCATACAGAGTCCACCATCCATTCAGGATTAAGGTATACCACACTATGAACGTCACAAGTGAATAAATCCATAAACAGATTTAGAATCTATTCTATTTGAGTCCTGTTTGATGTACTATTAGTCTATTTAGTCACATCTATGTCTCTATCTTTTAGTAGTGATTTGCTTTGATGCTCAAGATAGAGTATCACCCTAATTAGACTTGATAGATGGAATGTCAGTCTTTCAATCGGTTTGCTCATTTCCTATTAGACCAAGGACATGTTTAAGTTCATGTACTAATACAAGTTGCCTTTCCGTATTACGATCTAAGCATGTAATACCGCTTAGTATTAGTTAAATATTAGATAACCATTGAGCCAATATTTGCTTCCATTTTGCTTTGTGTGCAAAAACCATTGAAGATGATATACAAGGGTATTAATGTAATTTATGGATAATTTTATTAAATTAGTTTGTTCGAAAAACACAAGTGTATATAGAGGAAAATACTACACATAGGGCACCAAATCCAACAGTCTCCCACTTTCCCTAATGAAGTAGATGAGTAATGTTTTACATTTCTATACCCTTTATATGTCTCTCAAAACTCCTACCTAGTAGAGTTTTTGTAAAGAAATCCGTAAGGTTCGTCCTCAAATTCGATCTTTGACTACATCAATTATTTCATCAATCACTATTGTCTCCCTTAAGATGCTTTTATCAATGTGTTTTTTTCCTTATATAGTTTCTTTGGTATTTAGACATATCCACATTGTTATAGTATCATAGTTCTTTCCACACTTCATATTCGACCTCTCTAGTGAAGTTAGTAGTGTAACCCTACTTGACACTTATTCACACTATAGGCCTACTGATAAGGACAAAGACACAGTCCGATGTCGATTTCCTTGAATTCTAACACGTTTTGAAGTCAGAATCGATATATCCAATAGGAGTAAGGTCTCCTGTAGAATACACAAGCATATAATCCATCATTCTTCATAAATACTTAAGTATATGCTTAACTACTTGCCAATGTCTTCGACCAGGATTTGTGATCTGCCAAAATTTGATAGTCAAGTTAGGCTCTCTAATACATTTGAGGAGCTTATTCTCAAGCAATTTAAGTGTCTTTTATATATATTTTTAGTTTTTTTGTTAATAAATTTTTTTATTAGTTTTAAGCCATTTTTTAAACCCAAATTGGCCAATCGTGCCATGGGGAACCTAACAAGTTGGTTAAGTGCTATAGGGAGTCGACGGTAGCCTAAACATGAAGAAAAAGTGTTGTAAGAACCATAGGTTTTCATAGTTTAGGCTATGTTTTCTCAGTATGATAGTTTTCTTTCTTCCTTATTATTCAAGATTTTGTAAACAAGGGTGAACAAACTCTTGGGCTTCAATGGATCTTCATCAAATGATTGAGCAAATTCTTAAATCCTTTACTTTCATTTTATGCTTACAATATGTTTGATAAAATGCTTGTTTGGAATTTGAGTTTGAGTATATGCTGAATTTGTTAGATTGTTGATTGTTTGGTTGTTTGTTAGGTTAAGTTGATATCTATTCTTGATTGATTGGTTTTTTGATTATATCAAAATGCTTAATACGCTAGAATTGACGCCTCTAGTGAAAGACCTAGATAAACGAGACTAAAATGAGAGTTTATCCTTAGACAGTTTGATATAATCATATCAAGTAATGAGCTCGAGAGGTAATCTATATGCCTAAATAAAACCGATAGGTAATATTAGATGGTATCTTTTAGTCTAGAATGAGACCGAGAGGAAATTTCTAACTGGGAGTCGCGACCAATGTAATCAATGTAGGTTCATTAGTTTAATTAGCACTCAACTAATCAATCCACCATCGTTTAATCATTTGCATTATCTAAAACATTAGGAAGATAGTTTAGCTTAGTTAGTTTAGTTAATAGTTTAATTTTAGTTTATAAATCATTTTATTTAGACTTGCAGTAATAATTTCTGGCTTGATTAGATTAGTAATTGCTTAACTTGTAATTAACTTGATAAATACATTTACCCACTTGGAAATCCTTTGGGTTCGATGCTTGGAATACTCCAATATTCCATTGTAACACTACAAATATTACAAATGAGAAAGTCCACTTGTAGTTAAAAACCTGCTCTTTCAAATTTTTTATAAAATTATTTGTTTTTCTACGCACAAGCTCGTAGCGGGTCAATTCGCTTGATATCAACTAACCTATCCTACTGTGAAACAAATATTTGGAAAATACTTGAGCATGTGAATAAAATAATATATATGAGACTTCCTACTGTAGAAGCATAAGGAACTTTTCTCATGTTTTCTCTTGCTTCCGCTGTTTTAGGATAGTCCTCCAAAGAAAGGTGAAATCTCAATACAGAAGGTTGTGTTCTCTTCCTTGAATCGGTTATTGCATAATTTTGCATTGTTTTGTCTCTGTATAAAGCTTGTGATAATGCTATCACTTTGTTCTTTCGATCCCTTAGGATTCAAATACCTTAAACAAAATTAGCTTCTCCCAAGTCCTTCATACTAAACTATTGAGTTAACCATGATTTAACCGATAACAATGTTCCTACGTCATTTTCAATTAGTAGAACGTTTTTGATATATAGAACAAGAAAGATCACCTTTCCATCCCCAATACATTTATAAACACAAGGTTCATTTACGTTTTACTCAAATTCAAAAGTTTTGACTACTTAATCAAACATTTGATTCAATAACAGGGATGCTTGCTTAAGTCCATATATATATATCTAAGTAGTTTGCAAACTTTATGCTCATTTTCTTTAGCTATATACCTAGTGTATTGCATCATATAGAAACTTTCTTCAATATAGTCGTTTAAGAATATTGTCTTGACATCCATTTGCCAGATCTCGTAATCAAGAGTCGCTATAATGGATAACAATATGTGCATTAACTTGAGCATGACAACCAGAGAGAATGTTTCTTTGTAATGATATCTTGTTTTTAAGTATAACCTTTTGCTACAAGTCTAGCTGTAACACCCCAAACCCGGCCCAGAAGTTATGGCCGGATCTGACGTGTCACATTGAAGTTTTTAAGAAAACCCATGCCTCTTTCAACGTCCTTCTTAGTGTTTTAAAAGATAGTCTTTGCTAAGTTAATAAAGTGAATGGAAGCTGTGCACCAGGTAGGTATCCGAAACAGAGGAGGTGAGCCTAGAAGGCTGCTTAAGTACCAAGCTCTTGATTGGATCCAATCCTAGACATGCCTACAACCATTGCCACACTTTGGTGCTAGGTTAGGTTTTGAGAAAAACGAGTTGGAATTCATTTAAGTAGATATTTTTGATAAACCGATTAATTGTATCGTTACGTTATTTTGAAAACAATTATCATTTTAGAAACACGCCCTAGGTCTAACTCATATTGTTATCAGAAAAATATAGGGTATAAGATAAAATAATCCCAGAAAAATAATTAAAATGGCCTTATTACAACCCAAAACCAAATAATAATATTAATAAGATAAAACTTATAAAGAAATAAATCGGCTACTTATTGCAATTAAAAGAAAGCAGAAAGCGATGAGTGTGGCCATCTCGAGTCCTCGTAGCTCCAAACCATCTAAGCTTAGGGATTACCTGCACAGTTAGAAACGGGGTGAGTTTACGAAAACTCAGTGTGTAATCCTAATAACAAACAAACAGTAAATAACACGGTATCAGTACAATCTGGGGCAAAGCCCTATTTAGTCTTGACATATCTTGGGCGAAGCCTTTTCGTTTAACAGATTCTTGGGCCAAAGCCTTTTCATAAATCATATGGTGGCCAAGCCTTTATTGTAAACGGTATGGCCCTTAGGCCCATTTCAATATCACATGTAATGTCAATGAATGTATACAAGCCCATTTCAATATCACATGTAATGTCAATGAATGTATGCAAGCCCATTTGGGGAGACTACTCAACCCACCATCCGCTACTCTCCACCCGTACCAACCAACACACCATGTGGGGATTAACTCGACCCACCCCGCCATAACTCTCCACTGGCAGCATAGCTGCTTTATCATATAACTGGAGGCCTTGCCTCTTTTAATAACTGGGGCATAAGCCCTTTTCGGTAAACTGGGGCATAAGCCCTTTTCGGTAAACTGGGGCAGAGCCCTTTTAGCACTTCCTCCATCAATATAACTCATATCCCATGCAATATGTCATGTATGTAGAATGTCATGCCCATATTTGAATCAAACAATCACAGTCAAGTCATTCATATCACCAACATATATTCACAATCAAATCCGTCAACCACACAGTCCAAGTCAGTCACTTGCCCACAAGGGCAAAACAGTCATTTTTCATATTATAAGGGTATTTTTGTAATTTTACCAAAAATCAGGGTTTTCCATGTTCATTACATTTGTCAATATTTCTGAGTGTTTAAACAATGATCCTTAACCCACTTATCAAATTCGGGCTTTTGGGCCCAAAACCCCTAATGGGCCCTACGAATGCTGATTTAGCCCACTAAGCCTGCTTAACCCAAATTTTACCATAATGCTAACCGTGTTAACATGCAACTTTTCCAAATTCCATTTTCTATCAATTTTACCCAAATGGGCCCATTTGGCCCAATTCCAGCCCATTGAGGCCCAACTTACCATCGTGCACAAAATTGAGTTCTTACCCGTTCCATCGATCCAAACACCGACCTTATCGTATTTATCACATCTATACCCACACGCAACATTACAAGTTCCCGAAATGCCGATATTTTAGCATTTCGGCTTCTCAGCAGATATTAATCTAAGCTACTACGAGGGTTAGTACACACCTGTTATGGGTTGAAGTTGAAACGTTTCCATAATCAATCACCTACGATAACCACCACCTGTCACTCAAACTTAACTAATCCAATATCAATATATGTAAATCCTAAGCACATCAGTCATACGGAACATAAGGGCATATTCGTCATTTTACCATACAAGGGTATTACGGTCACTTTACCCTACAGGGGCTTTACAATCTTTTTACCAATTAGGGGTATTTTAGTAATTTCATCCTACAAGGGTGTTTTGGTAAATCTACAAACCAAGGGTATTTCAGTAATTTTGTAAACCAATGGTATTTCTATAATTTTTAGAGAGTCAAGGGTATTTTTGTAATTTTGTAAATCAGAGGTATTTTAGTAATTTTACAAATTGAGGGTATTTATGTAATTTCACAAACTAGTGGTATTTTGGTAATTTTACAAACTAGGGATATTTTGGTAATTTTACAAACTAGGGGTATTTTGGTAATTTTACAAACTAGGGGTATTTTGGTAATTCTATCCTACAGGGGTATTTCAGTAATTTCACAATCGAGGGTAAAACGATAATTTTGTAAACTGAGGGTAAAATGGTAATTTTGTAAATTGAAGGTAAAACGATAATTCTATAAATCGAGGGTACTTTGGTAATTTTACAAGTCGAGGGCATTTCAATAATTGGTAAACTAAAATATTCTAAACAGGGATAACAATACAAATGGCCCTAAAGCCCATTCTCGGCCCAAATGGGCCCACACGCTCGTGTGACCCTTTTAGCCCAAATCTAGCCACGAATATGAGATTCACCTAGCCTAGTCCAATATTTACTACACAATCAAACAACTTATCCAATTGGGCCCGTAGGCCCATTGAGCCCAAATGGCCCCTTTCGGCCCATCGCGGCCCGAAGTAGCCATCATACAGCTAGAGTAGTGAGAAATACACACCTGATAGGAGACTGGAGTTAATCCACGCTCCGAGCACTCTTAGCCGACGCCCAACCCAAACGAGCACGCCATACAGCGAAAGGGATCAGCCAAGAAAGGTACCTTTACTTTCCTCATGGTTCCCTCTATTTAAAGCCAGCTTCACAACCACTCTTATGTTAGCTTCCCGATGTGGGATCCCTCCAACATCAGAGTTTAAATTCAACACCAACTCTTGTCGCCCCCTGTTAGCAAAATAAATGCTCATTGCTTGCCCTGGGAGTCGAACCCATGCCTCCCCTCAGATGCTCCACACGCTACTTGCCACTAAGCCACAAGGCTTTTTGTGTCATGTTTTATCCCCAATTAATTATAAGGTCTAAAGGCCAAAGTCCAGGTTCCCTTAAAAAAAACCAAAAATAAATTGCAAGAGCCAAGGCTTGAACCCAGGCTCCCATACAACCTCAATGACGTCACAACCACTAGACTACAAGCTTCCTTGTGTCATTTATTTAACACAATAATTTAAAAGCCCTCATCCAAGCATCCAGGTTTTTTTTTTCACTTAATACCAAAATTTTTGCTAAAGCCCAAGTTTGAACCCAAGATTTCTCTAACACTTCTCAGGGCCATTAACCACCAAAGCAGACATTTAATTGTGTCATTTCATTGCACAATTAAATACCTATATACAACCTCCTTACGGACCCGCACTCAAGGCCCAATACTTCTAGGCCCAAATTCGGGGTGTTACACTAGTCGTGTAACTTTTCAGTTTTCCATCCCTCATTTCTTTTATTCTCGCAGATCCTCTTACACCCTATGGGTTTTATCCCTTCCGGTAAGTCTTTAAGATCCCATAATTAGGTTGGATTGCATAGAATCCATCTCAGTTGTCATAGTTATTTCCCTAGAGCTTCGAATCAGCACTTTGCAATGCTTCGTCAAATGTGAGTAGGTTGTCATCTTTTTGTTCGATAGAATCAGTGTTTAAAACACTTTCGCCAAATTAG
This sequence comes from Gossypium longicalyx, assembly GCA_025698465.1. Lineage (NCBI taxonomy): Eukaryota > Viridiplantae > Streptophyta > Magnoliopsida > Malvales > Malvaceae > Gossypium > Gossypium longicalyx. The sequence goes on from CM046997.1 coordinate 93,940,074, forward strand.
AACTCAAGCTTGCAAGAGACCCTTCCACTGTAACGAAGCTCCTGTGCTGCTGATTGATTACAGGTTTATCATTAGGAGTTGGTTTTGGAACTGTTACTATATGACTTTGTGTATTTCTTAAAAATTCCTTAAGTACTTCTTTACTTTGAGGTTTAAAATTGTTCATGTAGTTTTCCTCAATGAAGGTGTTATAAGCTGACATTATAATTATTTTCTCTTTCAAGTTATACAAGAAAAAACCCTTTTATTCCTTTAAAATATCTGACAAACATGTACAACATTGTCTATGAATCCAACTGCCTTGTATTTTTATCTGATATGTGGGTTGGGTATCTCCAAATCCTTAAATGATTTAGACTTGCCTTCCTATTGTGCCATAATTCATTTGGAGTTTTAGATACAGCCTTAATTGGTACATCATTTAGAATATAATAAGTCATTTTTTGGACATATCCCAAAAAATAGACTAACAGCTTCGAATACATTAACATTGATCGAACCATGTCTAACAAAGTTCAATTCTTTCTCTTTATCACCCCATTCTATTTTGGAGTTCTCGATACATTTAATTGGAATAATATCTCATTCTCTATGAAATAACCTAAGAACTCATCCGATAAATATTCCCTATCTAGATCAAAACCAAGTTCTTTAAGGGTAAACCTAATTGTTTCTCCACTTCCGCACAAAACACTTTTAATTTATCAAATGTTTCACTTTTGCGGTGGACTAGATACATATACCCATATTTGGAATAATCATTTATAAAATTTAAGTAATAATTGTAACCACCTCTTGCACCGATGTTCATGGGACCACATACGTCAAAATGTACAAGTTCTAAAGGTTTCATGGCCTGCGTCCCTTTTGCATTAAAATATTGCTTAGTTATTTTACCTTCCAAGCAATTTTCACATTGTGGAAGATCAAGTTTCTTAAGCGAACTTAAGGTGCCATATTTCACAAGTCTAGTGATTCTTTATTGATTAACATGACCAACTCTCAAATGACAAAGGTACACCTCATTAGAGTGAGAAGTTTTAATTTTTTTTATTCGCTAATTCGATTTCAAAAAATGTGTACATCTTTGGTTTGATAAAATAAAGATTATTAGACATCCATCCATTACAAATAAGAGTACGACTTCTAAATATTGCAACACTATTATTAAAAGTCATGATTAAGCCATATTTAAATAAACATGCAACAAAAATTAAGTTTCTTCTGAAATTTGATATATAGAAAACACCTTTCAAAACAATCGTTTTAAAATCATCAAAATAAATATGTACATCTCCCACTGCTTCAGTTCACACTTGTCCCATTTTTGATCCACAACTATAGACTCTTATCTTAAAGATCTTTCATTTCCTTGAGCCTCTGTAGAGAAACACACATGGTTAGTGATTCCAAAATTCAATGACCAAGTGTTCTATTAAATCTTCTATTAAGAAAATTTCTATCATAAAGAGTTTCATACCTTTGCCCTTAGTGGTTAGGTAATCTATCCAATCATTGGAATTGGCCTTAAATTACCCTTTTTTGTTGCAAAATAAACACTTAGATTTAGATAAGTCTTTAGGCTTCTTGGTTCTCTTCCTTTCCACTTTAGGTAGCCCAAAAGATTTAGCCTTGTTTCTCATAGCATGCTTTCTCTTGCCTTTACAGGAAGAAGCAATGGCTAAGTTTGCTTATGTTTTTTAGGCCAGTTGACTGTCATTCAAGATCAACTCATGGGATTGTAACTCCTTCATGAGTTGTGTAAGTGTCGGATTCTTATTCCTAAGGTTATAGGCGGCCCTGAAGTGTTATAATCCAGGTCTGGAGAGTCTAAGAGTAAGGTGTATAGTAGTAAAATAATCTGTTTGGCAAAGTATAATCTGCCCAATTGCTTATCTTAGCGTATACGTATGGGAGTATAGTAACTGCCCTATAAGTAAGTGAAGATTTTATTTCAGGATATTCTACTATTCAAAGGAAAAGATTGTGTTAATCGAAAAGGGGTAAGTATGGTATGAGTTATCTCCAAAGCTATAGTACGCCTTATTTGTCTAAAGTACTGTGCTAGTTAGGTTGTAAAGTAACCTAGTTAGGAACCAAATGGATAGATTACTATGATATTTGTAAATGCAGGGTACTCGTTTATATTTCTTTCAGAAACTGTAAACCGGTAAGAAGGTAAATTCTGAAATGTGTGACACTTGTTAAGTTTCACTAGGTAGAATAAGTCATATTTATATGTGTAAGAAGGGTTCTAAGAGAGGTTTTTCTTCTTCTTTAAAGAAAACTTTCTAATTCTTTTCTTAAGTCTAATTGTATCTCTTCCTCATTAATCTAGAAGCTATGGTTCTTAGCTAATGAGTGGTTATTCCATCTCTGGGTAAGTATTTGACCGCCTCTAGATGTATTAATGTCCAGAGTGTAAATACTGCTACAAAATTTATGGAATTGAGGTAGTGTCCACAAGTATACAAGTCAGGTTGTAAATATAGTTTGTTTACAATGAAATAGTTGGTAAGTATTCTGAGGATCGTACCCAATCGATTGCAGTTTGGGGAAAACTATTATTAAGCCAATTACCAAAAATAACTACTAGTCTACTTAAGTCACATATTAGTAGTGTTAATCTAAAAGCAGAATGGCAATAATAATAACCAAATAAATTAAACTAAACCTAAATCTACTCCTAAGTTCATGTATCAGCTTCTCCTATTCATTGTTTTGACTACGCGAGTTGCTTCAGTTTAAACCCAATTGTTTTACTTAATTAATTATTGATGTAGGGTTCTAAATAGTTAACTAGATAGTAAGAACTACTCACCTCTCGATGACGTAGTTCAGACCGGGGTAGGGTAAGGTTTTCACGGATAAATAATACTAAATTCGAGTTAATTCCCACCTATATAACTTTCTAAGATCGTCAAGCATAGGGTTTGAGCTCTTTCTTTCCTAACCACTGATCTGCTAAGTAATGCTTGGGTTTAAGGTTTAGGGTTTAAGGTCATTAGCCTTAGGGTTTAATAATTGTAACAACCCGTTTTTTAATGAAATTGGAATAGTGGTTTTGAAACCACAAATTTGATGAGTAAATATTTATTTTATTATTATTTTAATATGTATGGTATGTTAGTAGTGTCGTATAAAAATTTTGTTAAGAAATTTTGATATTTGCATGCTTAATTAAGTGAAAAGGACTAAATTTTAAAATGTGCAAAAGTAATATTCTATTACCTATGAAATTAAATTGTTAACAGATTTATATGGTAAATAGACCATTATTGTAAATAGTGGACAAAGATCGACATTAAATAAGAGGATTTTTATGTTATAATAAAAGTTAATTTAGTAAATCAATAAATAAATTAATGTAAATTAAGAAAAAAAAACAAACCTATCATCTTTGTTCTATCTTCTTCAACCGAAAAAACAAAGAAAGAAACCCTCCATGGAAGCTTGCTAAGTTCGGCCAAGCTATTCTTGTAACAGCCTGATTTTGGGCCTAGTCGGAATAATGGTTTTGGAACCACTAACCCGAGGTCAGAGAAATTATTTTTAATATCAATTTATGTGTTGTAGCGTGATTATATGGGTGCATGAAAATTTTGGTAAATCAATTTTAGCGATTGTAAGCTTAATTGCGAAAAAGGACTAAATCGCATAAAAGCAAAAGTTTTTTTTTACTAGAAAATGGTGTTAAATAGCTAGATAATCATAATTAGGGGCCTTTAAAAGGCAAATAGACCCATTCTAATAAGGGTGGCCGACCATAGGGACAAAGAAAATGAAATGGTCAAAGGTTAAGTGAAATTTGGTGACTAATTTGACTTGAAATAAAATAAAATAAAGAGAAAAGGATATCACCTTTCATCTTCCTTCTCTCCATCGAAATTTTCAGAAAAATAAGGGTTTTGGAAGCTTGAAATTTCAGCAACTGTTCACCCTTTCAAGTAAGTGATTTTGGTGGTCTTTCTTAATGATTTTTGTACTTTTGGAGCCCTTATAGCTTAAGCTAACTAATGGGAGGGCTATTTTGCAAAATGGTTGAGAGACTAGGGATTTTCCATGAGAGTGTTCATATTGTTTGCTAAATTTTCATGGAAGAAAATGAATCATGGTTGTTAAGTAAACAACTTTTGTGAAAGAGGTTTTCATGAAAACACCTAAATGGGCTATTTTGTAAAGCTCGTAAAATAGGTGATAATTGTGTGAAATTCTTGAAATTGTGAGTTGCTATAGGTATAAAAAGAGTTCGTCTAGGCTTGGTTAATGAGGAAACTCGATAAAAATTGATTTACGAGCCTAAGGGCAAAATCATAATTTTTGTAAAGTCTAAGGGTAAAATAGTCATTTTGCTGAATTGTGAATTGTAGTATGTTTTTATTAATGTGATGATTAAATGGGTGAAATTTTATTATAGATCAAGAAATACGCAATCCGGACTTAGACTGGGGAAAAGTCAAGCCAGCGGATTAAATACAATTAGTCGCCTACATTTTGTGTACCGAGGTAAGTTGTACGTAAATAATGTAACTTATCTGTATTTATGTATTGTATAATTAATATGGCATAAATTTTAGACTATTGCTATAAATGTGCATGATGAGAATCGATGTAGTAGAGACTCCCGGTTGAACCTTAGGAATAATTTGGATATCCATGCCATGACATTTGGGTGATGTGTGTGCTAGTGTAAGACCTATCTAGGACATGGCATTGGCACCAATAGATGAGAGCCAATGTAAGACTTGCCTAGGACACGGCATCGGCCTCAAGATATGTAAGCTAGTGTAAGACCTGTCTAGGACATGGCATCGGTGTGAGGTGTGTTAGTGTAAGACCTGTCTGGGATATGACATCGACACAGATAAGTGAGAGCCAGTGTAAGACCTGTCTAGGACATGGCATCGAGCTCGATGTATGTAAGTTAGTGTAAGACCTGTCTGGGACATAGCATCGACTTAGATGTGAGAGCCAGTGTAAGACCATGTTTGGAACATGACGTTGGCATCGTACCCTATGTTTGAGACTTGGTGATTATCCTGTAGTATTCCAAATAATTCAACGGGAAATTTACGGTTTATGTCAAAATGATAGCGCTTATGACCATGTTGTGAGTGGTACAGGTACTTAAATGAAATTGATGATATATGAACTTTATTCTTGTTATATGAATAGCGAGGAATGAACATGAGTAAGAATTATTATGAACATTTACTCTTTGAGCGAATTATGATATATTGGGAGTATGATCACATGTGGTAATATGGTTGTTATTTCGATATTTACATGCAACTTACTAAACTTTGTGGTTACCCTTTTCCTTTCCATTTCTTGTAGTGCCGCCAAATCAGCCCGTGGATCAAAGAACGTCGGAGGCATCACTCACACTATCACTCTAAGCTTTTGGTATAGTTAGTTTTATTAACTTGGGTATGGCATGTATAGGGATTGAGTCTTTTTGTTATGTGCCATATTATTAAGTTAGCCAATTGTGTTGGCATGGGACGAAAACCGTCTTTTTGTATAAGGCCATGGTTAATAGCTAATATTCATTACTGATAATTACAAATGATGATGCTTCCCTGGATGAACAAATGTATGAATGATCAAGTGCATGTTCGATTGTTAGAGTGTTATAAGGTTTGCATTTGAATGTCATGTTGTGGTTGATTTAGTCTTATATTGCTGTGTGAATTGGAGATATTTGTTGTTGTGCAGGTTGGTGCAAGAAAGGGTGGCAAAAAGGCTTAGTAGATAGCCTTGTTTTGTCCACACGGGTAGACACACGGGCATGTGTCTAGGCCATGTGCGACACACGGTCAGCCCCATGGGCGTGTTGTCTGGCCGTGTGTCCCCTGGACCTTAAAATTTCAAGTTAGTATGCATGCTAGTAAACACACGGGCAGAGACACAACCGTGTCTTAGCTGTGTGAAGTCTGCACTTTAAATGTGGAATTAAATTCACCACACGGCCTAACACACGGGCGTGTGCATTGGTCGTGTGCCCCTAAATGGTTGCTGACGTCAAAAACAAAATGTAAAGGTTTTTGGACACGGGCATGTCATGCCCGTGTGAGGGACACGGGCTATGGACACAAGCGTGTCATGGCTGTGTGAGGGACACGGGAAATGGACACGGGCGTGTGCTAGGCCATGTGAAAACCCTTGTAGGTTCGAATTAAGAATTAATTCAACACAGGTTAGGGACACGGGCGTGTCCCGATGTGTTTAGGCCGTGTAAACTATACGAGCCTTTAACACGGCTATGTCAAGAAGGCCACACGGGCGTGTTGCCCCTTCCACACGTAAGTTCATAGTATTTCAATATGTAATTGAATTTCTACTTGTATGTTTTACATTATAGTTATGTAATTAAATGCTTATAATTAATTATACCCTGAATTGCACATGCGTGCCCCTGTTTGTACTTCGGTACCCCTGAATTGTACATGTATGCTCCTATTTGTACTTCGATACCCCCTGAAAAGCACATACATGCCCCTATTGTATTTTGGTACCCCTGAATAGCACATACGTGCCCCTGTTTACACTCTAGTAACTTCAAATCGAGTAAAATATGAGTTGTATTAAATTTTTGTTAAGTTAAAAGATATGTTATGCTCATACTAAGCTCTATAAGCTTATATGTTTTTGTGTATTATTTTGTAGATCGTTTGTAGCTCCTTAGGGTTGTGGCATGTAAATGTGGTTATATAGGTTGTTATGATACATTAGGACAAAAATACTAAACTAAGATGTTAGGTACTTAATTAATATTGTAAATAGGTATCTTCTTAGTACAATTAAAAATGTATGGAATTGATCACTTGTAATTTGTTTTGGCTTATGAATGAATGAAGTGCTATGCTAGAAATAGATCAAAGATTACATGTTTTAGTTGTTTAGGCTGGTTATAATTGTGGTGTCAATGAATAGAACATTGGTTGGTTGTTTTTAGGACATTAGTAAGGTATGCCATGTTGTGTTGCTTGTGGTCTCAATTGTGACATGCTTTAAGATTATATTGAATTAGTTGTGTATGTTTTAAGTATGGTAATGCATATGTTTAAGTAAGGTAGTTTGATTGTGATTGAGGTGCCTATATGGCATATTAGTTGAACGGATTTTGGTATTTTAAATTTTCATTTTAATGCATGTTTTGGTATGTTTTGATTGCCTTGGTTACGGTTGCAAATGGTTTGTAGATACTTGAAATGGGTGAAGGAAATGGCTTGATTTTGGCAAATTTCTTGTCCACGCGGTTTAAGACACGGGCGTATGTCTCAACCGTGTGTGACGCATGACCATGCGACACGGTCGTGTGTCCCCTGTAAGTTTTAAAGGCATTCAAGTCAAGTAGTTACACGGCCTAGCACACGGGCGTGTGAGGAAATTTCTAGAGTTACACAGCCTAGCACATGGGCTTGTAGCTTGACCTTGTGACCCAAGTCAGAGAGTTACATGGGCATGGACATGGGTTCGGACACGGTCGTGTGTCCCTATTTCGATTGTTACATGGCCTGGCCACTTGGCTATGTGATCTTTGCAATTTGAATTTTTCTAATTTTTCCTCAATGTTTCAAATATTTCTGATTTAGTTCTGATTCGTTTCTAAAGTGATTCTAAGGCCTCGAAAGCTCAAATAAGGGACGAAACGCTTGTATATTAATAGATTTATGCTAAGTTTATTGAAATGTTTGGAAATGAATGACTTTAAGTTACTATTATTAGGTAATGCTCCGTAACCTTAAATTCGGCGACAGATATGGGTTAGGGGTGTTACAATATCTAACTAATCCAAATGAACTTTATCAATCAAGCAATTAATAAGATTAGTACAATTGAAGCATGCAAAATATAGGTAAAGTATAAATTGACTCTAATCTTTATACAAACAATGTTAAGGAAAGAAATATAAAGAATAGAATAAAGGAAATAAATTCTCATGGATTTATTGATGAAAATGTGGCTCTGGAACAATCTCCGCTCGCAAAATTCTCACTTCGAAATAGGATCTTCCGATTACAAGAACATAAAATAAACTAAATAGAAACTAAGAACAAGATAAAAACCTAATAATAATTTATGTCTCCCCAAAATTGTGTGTTTAAACTGATTACAATAGCCTTTATATAGGCTAAACTCAGAATATTAAAGTGCCTAAATTAGAGTTTGACTAGGAAAAATACTCCTAATTGCCTTAAAAAATGCAGTTGTCACGTGCAAGGGTTTTAGGCTTTGCAGAAGTGGTGTTGCAACATCGAATCTGATGTCGCGACAAAGCAGGGGCGGTGTCGCGACATTGATGGTAGTTTCACTCCAAGACTTTGTTTTTGCTTCTGTCTTCGATGTTGCGACTTTGTGTCTTGGTATTAAGACATAGGCATTAATTTCAGCCCGAATATGCATCTTTAGCTCTTGATTTTTCCTACAAGACAATGTAACCTTATTTAGATATATAAAATGTAATAAAAACAACCAAAATGCATAAACTACTAATTTAAGCATGAAAACCTAAATATTTTCTAGCATGCTTTGATTTAACTATTAAATATGCTAAAGTTATGTGTAAAAATTGTGTAAAAAATAGTGTAATTCGTGGCAAATTAGTATTATAGCTCTGCATGTCAAGTTCTAAATGAGTAAGTCTATATGTGATATCTAAACAATAAGTTGTAAGCATGGGAGTTATCAATGATTAAGATGATATTAATTTGTATGTAAATAAGTTTTAATAGTGGTCCTATGTTTTGTAAGCAGTTGTTCTTGTTGATTCGAAAAGGATGTTTGAGTCTGAAGCTTAGAATTGCAATAGGTGAGTATCAGGTGAGCCTCTATCTTGACTCTTTTATATAAATTGTTCAAGTAGAAGTATATATATAAGATGATAGTATCTATAAAAATTGGTAAGTGTATGAGTATAGTAAAGAGGAGATATGGCTTATTATGATATGTATAAAGTCTTGTTGAAAAATAATGTTGAAGGGTAAGAATACAAGTAAAACTTGATAAACAAAAAGTATGAGTTCAGTTTGGAATGTGAATAAATCTGGTTAAGTAAATGTTGAGCAAACGTTACTTTGTGAAGCCTCTGGTATGACAGTAATATTGCTAACTAGATTGGCAGGTCATAGGACATGATATAAAATTAATACCAAGAGGTTAAAACCCATGGCATCGTATGATATGAGAACATTCATGGTAGAGCCTCCAGCAAGTTAAAGACTAGATGGACAGATCATGACAAATATGTATAAGTCCATGTGGTTGAGACCCATGCCAAGATATGTTTGTATATATGTTCATGGTGTAGCCTTCCACAATGTGTAAATCAAATGGGAAATCATGATACATGAAATTATGTATAAGTTCATGATCCCCATGCCACCTTTTGTAAAAGTCCACCGAGACAGTAAACACGTAAAATTGTATGATGCCTTTATGGCGTATCTTGTTTGGCCCTTGTGGCATACTCTGCTAAGTTTGTTTGGTAAGGTATGTTATTCACCCTTTAGGTAAGTTCTACGTAAATTCTAATTGTTCTATGTTAGATACTACTACGATAAGTTTATGAAACATCTAAGGTTAATTTGGTTGAATTAGATAAAGAAAGTTCTAAAAAAAAGTGTGTAGTTGTATATTAAAAAGGATGTACACCATGGTAATCTATTAGTTTTAAAAATAAGTGTATTCATAGTTATGAAAGACATAAGAAATTGTCAATTCAAGTTCGTCTAAGTTAAGTAATGGTTGAATCTAATTTATTTGGAATTTGTTATCTCTGAGTTGTATAATGTCTTTTTCTGAAATCATATAGAATTTGAGTTATCATTACCCTGAGTATCTAGGGTTATAAAATAAAGTGATGTGGAATTCACATGAATAATCTGTGTAGTACATTATTAATGAGAGTTTGTATGGTATCGAACCAATGTATGATTTGATTAGTAGTTTGATGGTATTCAGATTTGTGTAAGTATTCGCCAAATGTGTATGTATTCGCCAGTGATTAATATCTGTGAACAACTATTTTGGAGTAAGTTTGTATGTTAAGAGATGATTTGTATGAATTGGGATCTGAAGGTATATTCTCTTGAGAAGTACCTATGTTTTATGAAATGTCTAGAAGGATCTTCAGTTAGACAGTTAAGAAAGAATTGGTATGTTAAGAGTATGATAGTTAGTGTGGAAGTGTATGTCGAAACTGTAATAGTATCCGTCCGAAATAGAAATAAATGGTACATTCAGAGTGTGAATGTCGCTACTAAAACTATGGAATTAAGGCAGTGTCTACAAGTATTCGGGTCAGGTTATGATATAGTTTTTACAACAAAGTAGGTAAGTACTCAGAGGATCGTACCCAAAGGAGGTGAGTACTAAATTAATATTAACCTAAACGTAAATAGATCTAATTAGTACCATAAATAAATTTTAGTATGACAAATATAAAGTGAAAAAATATTTTTTATAATAAAAGAAATAAACATGCACAAAAGAATAAAAAACGAAGAACTAATATGTAAACTCAACCAAATCTAAACATAGGTAATTAGCTCACTTCAGTGGTCATAACTAATTCCTATTTCGGATTTCTAAATTCACATTAAAATAAACATTAAGACGTCATGGCTTCATCTAGTTCTCATCAAGACATGGCCAACACAGTATGTCACGTCGCAATGACAAGCCCTAGCTTATCACGACGTCACTCATTGTAATGGCAACGTTGTGACGTCCAAAATTCGAGGTCACGATGTGGCCCCTGTTTTTGGTAAAAATGAACCATTTGATGTCTATTTCATACTTTCTAACCAAACCATACAATATATGCACCAAATATTTGTTTCAATTGGTTCAAAACATACATAAAACCATGCCAAATAGTTCCAATAACTATATTCAAGTCTCCAACAAAACATTCGTTACAGAAACATCATTTAAACTTCAACAATTCAATGCTAATTACCACATATTCAACAAGTCATTTCATACCAAATTTACCTATATCAATCCACTTTAACACATGCAATTTCATATGTCATACATATCTCAAGCATATAAATCAAAGTATACCCATTCAACTAGGCATCATAATTGCCAAATCATGCATTTTTAATCCATATACCAAGGCCAACATCTAAATCACATAAACTAAGTTTAGCATCGTATTCAATTCATAAATACTTACATACATCAAGGATAAAATCAAGAAAACTTATATACATGCCACAATCCTTGACTCAAGATGACTAAATAACTATCCAATTAGGGATAGTTTGACCTTCGAAATGATTCGCCTTAACGAGTTTCGTAAGGTAACGATCTACAAGGAAAATAAAAAACAACTAGGCAAGCATATAGAATGCTTAGTAAGTTTATAGGCATTAAACAAAACTTACCTTATCTTAATATCAAATACAACATGCTACAATAATTAGGCATAGTTGGCTAGACATGGTAAAGCATAACTGATCTATCGTAATTCAGTGTAGCAGATTAAACTAGTTTTCACATTTAAGGAGCTTGAATACAAGCATTTTTTTATGTTTTAGTTAAAGTTTTTGCATTTTATTTATATTCAATAAATTTGCAAATTGAGTCTTTTATTGACCTTAGAGTTCGAATGAGGCCTAAAGGAGAGCTAACACACTTTGTGAGTATGCAAGATGCTTTTAAAAGGCATACTAAATTGATACTTGTCGCTATGTCGCAACATAAGATGTTCGATGTCGCAGCATATGGAGTAGAATGGAGAAAGTTCAAGACTGCCTTCGATGTCATGACATAGACTGAAGGTGTTGTGACATACCCTTGAAGATAGTTAAAGAGGAGTATACTGATTGCTATGTCACGACACAGGTCTTGATGTGTCGCGACATCTACTCTGTGAAAGAAATTAAACAAGAAGTAGGGGTGATTTGGTTTACGTAATTACATTTAAATCTCGGAAGCGTCAGCTAACCTAGGGTTAAGGACAACGACCACTTGAAGGCTATAAATAGGTTCATTTGTTACTTGTTATGGACACCATTCCTTTAGCCTAAATTCTCTGTATAAGATTTAGTTTAGTATTTTCTTTCATTTTTAGGTTTTAGATTTATTTTAGTTGTTCTTGTTGATTTCAAGAGATCTAAATTGTGGAAGCATTCAAACTTTGTGAATTCACGATTAATCTCAATACAATCAGGCTCTTTTATTTATTCTATCTTGCCGATTTAATTAACATGCTTTCTCTTTACATTGATTATATTATCTATGAAAGCCATAAGGAACTAATCCCTTTATGGGGGATTAACGAGTGGAGGTATGATCTGTTAACTATTTTGTAGGGTTACTCTATGAATCAGTTGTTTGGGAAAGGAAGAACATGAAACAAACCCTAGAACTGGCAACCCCGGGAAGTCATCAAGGTGGGAATTAACCCAAAATTGGTATAGCCCATCCATGAAAACCTTCACCCTAAGCTAGTCTGGACTGTGAGGTCAGAAGATAACTAGTTCTTACTGACTCGTTATGTTAGTGGAGGATCGAAATATCTTACTTGGGTAGCAACTAGTTTATTGACGAATAACACGAAATGATAATTGATGAAGATTACCGAAGTGAGCTAATCACTCGTAATCAAAATTTTGATTCATTCTCCCTTTTCTATCTCTTGAAGTCTATTTCTTTTATGTTACTTTATCTTTATTATTATAAAAACCCTAAAAATCTTTTGTTTTATATTTTTGTACTATAACTAATTTAAAAGTACTAATTAGGTCTTTTAGTGTTTAAGTTAGAATTGATCTAACACTCGCCTTCCTTGGGTACGATCCTCAGAGTACTCACCTACTTCATTATAAATCTATATTACAACTCGACCCGTATACTTGCGGAAACCGCCTTATCTTTCTATACTTTATTACAGTATTCACATTCCGGACGTTAGTACATCCAGAGGTGGTCAAGTTGTTGGCGACGTTGCCAGGGAGGCAACATCACTAGATTGATTTTAATTTTTGCATTTTAAAAGAATAATTAGGAAATTTGTAGGTTATAGTTACGATTTTCAATTAACACTTCTAACATTTGTTTTTTTTAGGAATCCTAGACACCATCAACCAAATAATCAATCAACACAAAGTAAGGGATGACTTTTATTATATGTGGTCCGATGAAGACTTTGATTATAACGAAGATATTTACAAAAGAGTTTATGAAAATTGAGAGATCCAAGAGAATCAATGATTACTAATGCTTGAATTAAGTCAACTCCAAGGAGAAACCCTAATTCTTCCCTAAGATGATAATGACCACAATGGTATGCCATCATAAAGGTACCAAGAGGTGCTAAGTCTGAAACTAAGCAGAGAGAAGAATGTCATCATAAACGCTTGCGAAGAAGGAGAACTCCCAGACTATTATCCACTTCAGCAGATAGAAGAATATCCAGACGAATTAAACGGAACTTCGAAAAGAGAAGATGTGAAGCTAGTGAAGGAAATGGATAGTGAATTGAAGAATCAAATAGACATGAAACTTATCATCTCAGAAATCTCGGGTAATTCTAACAAAGCTGAACTACAAAAATAGTATAATATAGACCCACCAACAGAGACAATGATAGTTAGGACTGAATTAATAGAAGAATGTCTACCAATTCAAAAATTCACAGAACAAAAAGAAAAAAATCAGCAATCCCGAAGGATAAGCTTAAATTGACCATCCTTTTCACATCCTTAGTTCTGAATCAAGCACCCTAGAAGTTTATAGATCCAGGAATTTGCTAGATGTTGAAAAGAGCAGGAAAAACATATATTGACAGAACTTACGATCATATAGCAGGTTTCAATCAAATTAAACAATTGATGTGTATAAGTATCGAGCTACGATTGTTACAGAGTGTTCGAGTCTTATGAGAACCACCAAAGTGACCTATAAGTCCCAAAATATACTTAAACATTTTCCATATACAAATCATGATGAAACCTACTTAAACTTACATATGATTCAATAGTATATCAATCAAATTACCCCATTCAAACCATTACCAATGTGCCTCAAATGGCACCCCAAAACAATCAATAAATCATGTATCAATTTAACCATTCAAGAATTTCAAAATAGTTACAAAAGTCAATCCTACAAGTATGTACCAAATTTGCCAAACATTCAAGCCATTATAAGCATAACATTCATCACTTCCCAACTACTTATTTTACCACACCTATTCTATATCATACTACCTATTCACCATTTAAGCTTTTAAGCATATATGCCTAAACCATTCAACAAGATACCATTAATAAAGACCATTGTCATCACACACACATATATATATACATATATATTCATGATTTTCATTATGCCAACAAAATCCAAAATAAAACATTGTATAATCATATTACTCCATTAGGTACATGCCATGACCAAACTAACACATCACCAACATTTTGAGTTCAGGATCACTATTGGATGCTGATGTTGACACTCAAACACAATAACAACCTAACCTGCACACAGAAAACAAAATTGCACGCTGAGTATAACTCAATGGTGTTTCTATAATCCGATCATTCTAACATAACCAAAATCATTCAAATGTATGAATTAATGAACAATAATAATATGCAATTTATCATATCCTTACTACCATTTCTCAAACTCATCATCCCAACCTAACACATTTCACTAATATGAAAACATAATAATTTGACCGCCTCCAGATGTACTAACATTCAGAGTATGAATAATGCAACTAAAGATATAAATTGAGGCGGTGTGCGCAAGTATAAAGGTTAGGTTGTAATATAATTACAACAAAGTAGGTACGTACTCCAAGGATTGTACCCAAAGGAGGCAATTACTAAATTAACTTTAACCCCAATTATTGAGAAATATTGGTATTTTCTAGTATTTATACAGATGACGTTATTCTCTATGGTTCCACCAGAAAAATTAATTTTTTTAATCCAACTGGCTAATGTGACATGTTGATGACACTAATCTCTTTGAATTCATAAAATTTCACTATTTATTTCAAATCATTTATGTACATAATAAAAAATAAATTATTTTTTATAATTAATTAAAATTTTCAAGTTATTTTTATAAAACATCACTTAACTTACAATTAACAAACACGTGATAAATTGACTCAAAATTCACTTAAAATTTTAAATTTTCTTTAATTAATTAATTGGCATGTTGTAATTTATAGGAATAGGAATATTTCTTCTTCTTTTTGTTATAATGATGGCACTGGCACTGGCAATGGCATCCATAGATATGAAAATTTTGAGCGGTTAAAAGAATGACGGGAATAAGAGAGTCCGTTTTGTGGATGATTGATAGCAGATCAGTTATGGCAATCAGATTCCATTAAATTGAAATACGAGTTTTTACTTTTCCTTCATAATTATATACATTCATCTCATTCATTGTGTTCCAAGAATATAATAAGATGGAAATAACTATTTATATACTGCACTTTTAATTTCGCAATCTCCATCTGCTTGGCCCACACTGCAAACATGGGGAGATGAGAAGCCTGTTTTACTATTCAACCAACAAGTCTTGATCATAGCATTCATTTTAAATGAAAATAATTTACCCCATGTAGTTCTACTTTGCACGTTGTGCTATATTTGTGTCATTATATAATTATACTTTTGATTTTTTTATATTTAATAAATTTTAATATATTATATATTTATATCTTATTTTTGTACTATCATATTATATTTTTTGTTGTAATATAATTATGATTAAATTCTATTTCTAATGTACTTTCAAATCAAATTTATTTCCAAAGGTGACAAGATAACTATAACGGGCTCTTTAATGCGCACACGAACTCCAAGGTTTTTAATTGGGGAGCAAAGGCAAGGTCGCCATTGCCGATGCCATTATTTAGCAAAGCAAGCATGGTGATTTTAAATGGACATGATAATTTATGTGTACGTATCACCTTATTTTATATATATATATATATATATCAAATTGTAAATAATATTCTTTTGAAAGGATTTTTTATATATTTTTTTATTTATTAATAATTTATTTTTAAATATTTAAAATATTTATGAATTCAATTTCTTTTCAAATAATGTCACATTTCACTTAATTTTATTGTAAAATTATATTGCTAGGTGAAGTTTTTTTTTAAAATTTTTTTTTTGTTGTTAAGTCAATATTTTTTATTAAATAATCAAAACAGCATAAAAACTAATAATAACTCCTAAAAATGTCCGACTTTTATTTTCTTTCGAGGTTTTTTAACTGTGGACTCACATGAACTCAAGTGAAAGTCAAGAATTTAGGTTTGATTTTAGCAATTTATGTACCTCAATGAAAAAAGAAAAAGAGACCATTGTAGTGGATCACCATCATTTTGAACCTTACATATTTTCTTCATTAGTGGAGCCACTGGTTCATGGCTCCACCAAATAGAATATCTGATGTGCCTCTGCAAGCCTTTATATTAATATATTATTATATATTATACTGTGATGTTCATAAAGAAAGAGTAGGCGCAAGAAATTAATAAACAAAGAAACATCCCTTTTGCTGCCTTTTTATGCCCTTAAAAAAGGGGTCCCCTTACTTCCCTTTTATACACTACACCCTAGTGGCCCATGAACTAGTGTGGCAACAATGGGGAACATACGTGCTCCTTGCAAATCTACTTTCTTAATTATTTATACTTAAACTACCCAAGTTCCACAATATTACAATTCGCATCACTACATTTCTGCTCATTTTACTATTTACTATAGGAGATTATTAACAGTAACATGGGATGCAAGTAAATATTATACCTAATATTAAACGTTTTCTTAATATTATTTTTAAAATACCATCTCAATATTAAAAACGTTTACTCTTTATTTAAGAATCTGAACTAATTCAATTTTAAATTTAATATTAAATAAAATATTAGTGACATATTTGAATATGAAAAGGGTTAAAAGAGAACAAAGATATTGTTTTGGGACAAGTGAAGGGGGGAGACAATAGCGTGCAAAGTAACAAAAGACAAAATTAAAAATTAAAAATACAAGGATTAAGGTAAGCATTGGAAATCTAAATGTGGACTTTGTTGGAATATGTATTTAAATAGACACCCTTTTCAGAATTTTCATTTTCATTTATTTTAATTAAATGGCGCACGTGTGGTGGCAAAGATCAAGCTACCCGCTCGTGAATACAACTTGCTAGTTTAGAAAAGAAAATAATAATAATAATAATAATATGACTGCCAATTTTTCATTATTGCAGAGATTCAGATTTGATTGAAATGTCGGATGTTGAAAAAAAGATTACAAGCATTCACTTCAAAGAATGAGATCTCTTTTCTGATCTATGCCGTCATTTCGATTTTACAATCTTATTACGTGACTTTTTTTTCGGTTTTTCATTTTCAAACGGTGGAAGTGTAACTTTTGGCTAAATTTTATAAAAAAAAACCCTTTTTTTTTTTAAATTTAGTATTTGAGGTCGTTTTTTAAGATATTTAAAAAAATATATTAATTTTAAAGAGAGAAAGTAAAAAATCTATCCAACAAAAAGTGTTTACTGTTTATGTAGTAAGAAAGCGCCTCATCCCAATGGTAAAATTCCAATAGTCACAAAACTCTAACAGTTATAAAACGACTAATTTATTTAATCTATAAACCCTAGTTATTTTCTCTATTTTTCATTCAAATTTAATTATCTCAATTCTTTCTAGTAGAAAAACTAAAGAAGATAAGAACATTCAAAGATTCATTTCATACTATCAACTGATTTACAAAGTTTAAGTATTTAAACACTTGTAATCCTTTAAATGAAACTCTAATAGGGTTGATAACTAATTATAGAATCAATTAAACACTAATTGCTTTTATTTACTTCTCCTGATATTCCCCCTGCAGATTCCTGTTGAAAAACACTTAATGTAGTAACATTTAACTTGTCACGACATCGAGAGAAGGAACATTCAGTTAATGGCTTAATAAGAACATTTGCTACTTGATCTCGAGTAGGGACATAATTCACCTGCAGTTGACCACCGGGTACCTTGTCACGAACAAAATAAAGGTCCAAATTTGCATGCTTGACAAATAATAACAAGGTAAAATTCATTTTACCAAACTCTTGGAGCCTACTTAAGCCCATATAGAACTTTCTTCGGTTTATAAGCTGAAAGGTTTCCATTGGCATCACAGACTTCAAATCCAAGTGGCTGCTTCATATAGACATCCTCAGCTAAATCTCCACTCAAAAAGGCATTATTAACATCTATCTATCTTAATTTCCATTTTTATGATACTGCTAAGACAAGCATTGTTCTGACTATATTTTCTTTGTCTATAGGACTAAATGTTTCATGGTAGTCCATTCCAATAGCCTAGGAAACCCCCTAAGCCACTAAGTTAACCTTATTGCGAGAAACCAGCCCATCAAGATTTTTCTTAACCTTGAATAACCACTTGTAGCCTAAAAGTGGACGACCGAGAGGTGGTGTGACCAACTCCCATGTGTTGTTGACTAAAGTTGACAACTTATCATATACAACAGCATTCTATGCAGAAATATTCATGGCTTCTTAAATATTATTCAATTAAGTAGCACTCATTGTGGCAGTATAAGCTTTTAGCTTATAAATACCAGCCTTACTCCTAGTCACCATAGGGTGAGCATTATGAGTAATAGGACCTGAAAGACCAATAGGCAAAACTAGAGTTATGTTCTGACAACAAGAAACAATAACTTGATTATTAGAACCAACAGTTTGAGAACTACCAAAACCGCCTAAGATTGCACAGGAACTGATTGTAGAAGAAGATGCCATGAGTGATAGTGAAACGAAAGAAGCAGTCAACCCATTAGTACGCTAAGACTCGGGAGCAAAAATACTGTAGAGTAATGATTGAACTTGAAATATCTCTTTGTAAAGAGGAAGATGGTAGTTTGGCAAAAGGAAAAATCGCTTCACCAAACCTACATGTCGTGAAATAAAAATACGATCAGCCTGATCAAAACATTTATAACCTTTATAATTAGGTGCATGCCCAAGAAACGTGCAAGGAGTAGATCTGAACTATGATTTGTGTTGATTATAGGGCCGAGTCAGTGGATAACATAAGCAAAAAAACATTCTAAGCCACTGATAGTCAGGTTGATGTCCAAACAAGCATTCCATCGAAGATGTCCTACCTAACACTTTTGTAGGGAGCAGGTTCATAAGACGTAAACGCATAATAGAAAGCATTAGACCAAAAAAAAAAAGGAGTGACGCTTGAGCAAAAAACACCAAACTAGTTTCCATGATCTATTGATGGCGTCTTTCTACCAAACCATTTTGCTCAAATGTGTATGGACACGTGCAATACCAAACTTCTGAATATAAGGAGCAAAACTACAAAATTCACCCCTACCATCAGTCTGCAGCTGTTTGATTTGAACTCCTAGTTGCAACTTAACATGGGCTTTGAAATATAAAAATGCTTGCAAAGCATCAGATTTATTTTTAAGAAAATAAATCCAGGTATGCCTGGAGAAAACATCCACAAAAGAAATATAATACAAAAAAAAACTAGAGGAGAAACATAGAGCAAAACCCTACAAGTTAGTTACCACAAGCTCAAGAGAAGCAGAATACACTGACATAGAAGAAGAAAAATGTAGTTTATGTCATTTACCAAACTCACAAGCATTACAGAGAGTAAACAATTTTTTTCTAAGAACACTAATATTGCAAAAATCTAAAACCTGACAAACATCGCAAGATGGATGACCAAGTCGCTTATGCCAATGATTGAAAAAAATCAAGCTTTTGAACTATGTCATCAACAACAGACATTGCAATGTTGAGTGAAAAATCAATGGTGGTTGGGACAAAATGATACAAACCATTTGACTCAATACATTGAAGTATTATCCTATGAGTTTCCAGATCCTTCACATAGCAATAGGTGGGACAAAATTCAAAATTAAAAATTCACAATGTTATCTTGTGCAAATCTTGAAATAGATAAAAGATACTTATGTATATCAGGCACGTATGATAGATTTTTAAGCAGTAGTTTATCAGAACCATTTGATAAAATAGAGTTACCAATATGCGAAATAGAAACTCAATGACCATTACCTACAATTACTGTACCTGCCCTTGTGTACGAGTTGCATTCAGTGAATGCGGTTGGGTTACTAGTCATATATGCTAAGGCTCCACTATTCAGATACCATGCCTGGTCAGACACCATAGCAGGAGTGACCACAACTGACGCCAAATTCACGTGCATGATAGGTGAAGAACCCACATGAACACACTGAGATTTAGAATTAGAGATTTCATCACTTTTGGATGAATGTAGGGAAAGAGACCCAAACTAATAACACCCAATTGAAGAAGTTCAAGATTGATCAGACCCAGATAAACTGTGATTGACATAACAAACATGGGTCGAATGACGATTTTGGAACACCGGTGCAAATGGCCGGACAACACTGAATTAGGGTTATATTCATTATCATAAGTGGATTCATATTTATAGTAACAATGACGAACAAGATGTTTGATTTTTCCACAAATCTGACACTGAGGTCAAGCACTACTACGGCCCCGTTCGCGAGAAAAACTAGTTCGATGATTGGACCTAAAATATTATGGTGACAATTTTCCAACATACACAAGAAGAGGTGGAAGTAGAAGATGCCTTATCATTTTCAACAAGATTAGCCGAGAAACTAACATGAGAAAGAGGAGCTTGTTGTCGTACTTCGGCATCAAGTAGAGCCATTGTAATTCCCTGCATGTCAAATGGAAATCGACTTGTGGTGATAATGGAGACCACATGATCGAACTTTGGAAGAAGGCTATTAAGAATTGTTGACTGATACTCTTCTATCGACACATATTGACCACATTTGTAATAGCCCGTTTTTGGTCAAATTGGAACAGTGGTTTTAGGACCACAAATTTGAAGTCAAAATAATTATTTTATTATTATTTTAATGTCTACAGCAAGATATTATATTTGTGTGAAATTTTCGTTAAGAAATTTTATTGTTTGAATGGCCAATTTGATAAAAATGACTAAATCGCGTAAAGTGTAAAACTTGAGTTCTATTAGCTAAATGTGTCTAATAGCTATAGAACTTTAAAATGGAGGTCCTTATGTGGTAAATGTACCATTAGTTAGATAATGGATGCTAATGGCTTGGCATTATTGAAATTTTAAATTAGTAATAAGGTTAATTTTGGTATTTAGTAAATAAGGTTAATAAAATAAAATAAAACAAAATTCTCACTCATTGTCATCTTCTTCCATCGAATTTTGGAGAGAAAATCCATAGCTAGGCTTCATTCAGCCATGCTATCTTTACTCATTAAGGTATGATTTTTGTCTCGTTTTTAATGATTTATATGTTTTTGAGATCGCTACAGCTTAGTTTAGTTAGCCCAGGGACTATTTTGCAAAACTGTTAAAGGTTTAGGGTTTTTAAATTGATGAATTTATGTGTGTTTTGATGTTTGATGATAGAAAATGCATGCTTGTTGTTAGATAAACAACATTTGTAAAGTGATTTTTTGACAAAATTATCATTTAGGGGTTTAATTGTAAAATGTGTAAAATTCATGGTTAAATTGTGAAATAAATGAAAAATATGGGCTGATAGGGATCTAATTGAAGTTCGGCTAGCATGGGTTTTGGTTGAATTTCATGAAATTGTGATTTTAATAAATAAGGACTAAATTGTAAAAATGTTGAAATGTTAGGGGCAAAAGTGTAAATTTCCCTTAATATGTATTTTGGACTAAATTGAATAGAGTGATAACTAAATAAGCTAAATTTGATATTATTTAGATTAAGAAAGGCAAAATACGGATTTAGATCGGGGAAAGAATAAGGTTTCGGATTAATCGACTTATTACGCCGTTTTTGCATTCGAGGTAAGTTCGTATATAACGAGCTTTGTTATAATTGTATTTTAAATGCTTTGATATTGCATAAATTGTGAGTACGACTCTACAGACATGTTCGACAACGATTTGGCGAATGAGAAATCTCGGTTGAACTTTAGGAATAGATTAAGATACGAATGACATGTCATTAGGGGTTATGTGATTTGGGTGCTGGTCCGTACGTCCTACCGGTGGCTGAGTTATTGGGCATGTGTTGTGAATACTCGTCAACTTGTATGAGTAGCACCGTATAGTTTCCTCATGACCGTCAACTTGTATGAGCAAACCCATTGATAGCTCTAGTGTGAGCGTTATATGTGATACGTGATTGAGATAGCTTCAGCTATATATGTGGCACTTAGGGTACGAGATTTTCGAGTATCCAATAGTATTTCGAATGGTTCAATGGGTATATATGTCAAAGATGTGGTTGAGTATAAGTTTGATATGAGATCGTACAGGTATGTACACGAACCATATGAGCTTTGAATCAAAGAAAACTGTGAATTTTACATCAAATATTATGATTGAATATGTGAAAGGTTTGTTAGCTAATATGAATTATATGTTGATATATTTCATTGGTTTAATGGTATATTTATGGTTAATTAAATTTATTATTATACGAACTTACTAAGCTTTACAGCTTACTTTGTTTATTTTTCGTGTTTTATAGTGAAATCAAAGCTAGCTCGGTTTTAGCAATCGTTGGAGACTTTATCACTTGGTACTTTTGAACTTAAGTATTTTGGGTATATGGCATGTATAGGATTATAGTCATTTTTTATATACAGTTTGGTAATGAATTTAGTCATTTGAAATGGCTTGTAAATGTTAATGTTTTGATTTTGTATATAGCCATGAGAGTTGGCTTAATTTGGTTGATTTGGTTGTGTATTCATATGTGCATATGGCTTTGGTTATGTGTTTATTGATGGATATGTGATGCTTGATGATAATTGGTAATTAGGGATACTAAATGGTTGAGATATGAGATTTTGTATGTTTGAATTATAGGTAAAATAATGCATGTTTGACATGTAACCATATGGATGATTTAAGAATGTGATAATTTGGTATAAATTGAATGACATAATGTGATATTGTGTGCCTTGTATTTGTTGGTATTGAAATGGTATAAATGATGCTTGGTTGAGGTTGATTGAATGCCTATTTATGTCCACACGGGCAGAGACAGGATGTGTCTTAGTCGTGTGTGACACACGGTCAGGGTACACGACCGTGTGTCCCCTAGTGTTGAATTAAAAATCAAGTCAGTATGCTTTACACGGCTTGACACACGAACATGTGACTTGGCCGTGTGTTATAAGTCAGTATACCCTACAGGTTTAACAAGGCCTAGCACACGGCCTGGCACACAGGCATGTGTGGCCATTTCTAGGGCATACGGGTTAGTCACACAAGCGTGTGTGTTGGCCGTGTGACCCAAGTCAAAGAGTCACACGGGGTCAGACACAGGCTGGGACACAGCCATATGCTCCCATTTCGAATGTCCACACGGCATGTGACATGGGCGTGTATCCTTTATAGTTTGAAAATTTTTATAAGTTTCATAAAAAATCTCTTGAGTTATTGGTTTAGTCCCGAACCACCCCGAATGCATGTTCTGGGCCTTGTAGGTTCATGTTAGGGACAATATGATTGATGTTGAATGATTATTACATGAAATTGAAATATGTATGTAAAATGTATGTTTAATTGTGTTATAAGTCTAGTAATACTCCATAACCCTATTCTGGCGTTGAATACGGGTGATGGGTGTTACAACATTTGGCTAAGAAATCACATAGGTGTTTTGTTTCAACCAAATATGCCTATATTGAAATATCATTCTTCTTGAAATAATGAAGAAGAGATCTATACCTCATAGCCTTGGTTGTTGATTGAATGTCAAATATTCTTGTCCAAGCTTCCCAAAGATCATATGCAGATGAAGAACTACCAATTAGTTGGTTATGAAGTGAGGCACTTACTGTGGAGAGAAGCTACGCTGAGAGAGTAGAATCTTGCTACTCATACTGAACATATGCTAGATTTTCAAGAAAGATACCATCTTAGCCAACGATTATTTGTGGTGGCACAATAACCGTCCTATCAATAAACGACTGAAGCCGATGAGTCTTGATAACAAGAAGAACATGATGCTTCCATACCAAAAAATTATTGTCATAAACCAAAACTACTTTCTTATATGCGAAAGCAAAAGGATTTAGAAATTCTGATACCATACTAGAAAAACTAATGAAGATAAGAACATTCAAAGATTCATTTCATACTATCAACTGATTTACAAAGCTTAATGTAGTCCTTTAAAAAAACTTTAACAGAGTTGATAATTGATTATAGAATCAGTTGAACACTAACTGCTTTTAGTTATTTCTCCTAATACTCTCAATTCATCAATTCTCTCGAGTTTTTAGTTCTCAATTTTTCATTAAATTTCTCTAAAATTCTTGTTGTTTTAATTTTCTTTTTTATTCGTTTTAATTTATTTTTATAATGGCAAATATTCTTATTTGTATCGATGACAACCATGTCTTTTACGTTTAATTGCAAATGGTAATCTATCATTGAAGGCACCGCATGTAATTGAACAATACTTGCAAGAGGCGGGATTTTTACATGTATCTCAAATGCTAAAGGGTGTAGATTGGATCCCACACTTATCAATGCATTGGTGGAAAGATAAAAACCTGAGACACACACATTCCATCTTTTATGCGATAAGTGTACGATCACATTTGATGATGTAGCTTTACAACTTGATTTGATGGGCCAGTCATTATGGGATAAGTGGTTGCTGGCGATTGGAGCAGCATTTGTGAGCAATTATTAGGTAAGGTGTCGAACAAGTTTTTTGGTACCCGGATAAGGATGAAATGGTTGGAAGATAATTTCAGTTATCACAACAACATCTTAAGTGCCCTTAAAAAAGAACAACACGCCCGAGCATTCATCCTAAGGTTAATCGGTGGTGTTCTAATGCCCGATAAATCTCAAAATCTAGTACATTTAAGGTAGCTATTACAACTCGTTGACTTTAAAGAAGCGGGTTGACTTAGTTAGCGGTTAGTCGTGTTGGCCACATTGTACCGAGAGATGTACTGGGTGACGCAACCACAAAAAAATTAAAATCAGTGGTTGCATACTCCTTTTGCAGTCATGGGTATGGTATCAACTACCACATTTACGTCCCCAAGTCGATGCCCCTTATACTTTCTCACTCATAATAAGGTAAAATTCATTTGATAATATAGTTATCATAATATTTTTCATTCTTATATTTTTGAAATAACATATTATTTAAATAGCTGGAACAATTGCGCGAGTCATGTGCGATTAGCGGAAGAGCTCAAAGATTATAAAATTTATTATTTTGTACTATAGTTTGAATGGATGTCATATGCTGATCTAAGAATTCAAGCATGCATCTTAGCTGAATTTTTTGTCAATCCGAATATTTGGAATGTGAATGTGCCATTTATAGTTTACATGATGATAGAGATGAATGGATCTGATCAAGTGATGCGGTAGTTAAGGATTAGGCAAACTATTTTGCCATCACTCTAAAACATCGAACCATTGCACAAGGTCGACTTGCAAAGAAGAATCGACAAAGATTGGCCTAAATTTCACAGGAAATATATCACCATTTTGGAGCATAGGTTTCATACCTAGTTGCGAACCATTTCTCACTCCGAAATTGGAAACCTCTCCGAACTACATGTCATGGTTTAGACATCACGATAAGTCATATCTTTTGTCGGATGAGGCAAAGACTAGGCAACGTTGTACTAGAAGGCCAAGACGACCCTACATCAATCCTAAGTCAAGTGCATGCCTCGATGGAGTCATCATCACCTCCAACCCAACATGAGGCATCGAAGGTTGCACCACTTCCCCGTCAATATAGTTCATATTTTTTCGATGTTGCTTTTACTAACCCTATTATTTTTACACACACCATAATATGCACCACCGTACCTTGTTTCAACACCTTTTGTAGGTATGTTTTTTACACCACCTTCATCCCTAGCATTATATTACACGCCAAAGCCAACAACCCTAACACATCCACCACCTCCAACAATTCCAACATTTTGTCTACAATCGAGTTTTACGACACCATACACTTATCCACCAAGAGGGTCGCAAAACCACCCAGTGTAATTGTTCTACCAAGGTGGCTCATCTTTGCAACGACCTATTAGTGGAACGGAGAACATGCATGGTAACATAGGAGAACACCGCACTCAACCACGAAGGAAAGAGATGAAGGTGGAGATGGAGCTTGAGGTGAAGATAAAGACAATGAAGATTAGGAGTGAAACTCTAATTGTATGAAGCAATTTGTCTCACAATCAACACCCACCGAGTTGTGGCACACATTTGAGCCGACAATACTAATGATTTTTTTTCGTAAAAGATTTGTCATGTAAATCATCCTTTAGTTAACTTTTAATTTGTATTGTGTTAAAAAAATTTCATCCATAATGTATTTGATATCAATAATGTATACTCTTTATTTTGCAATCTACGAGAAAATGAAAAAAAAATGCTTATATTGTATTCTATTATATTTTACATCAATAATAAATCAAGATTCACAATTTATCAGAAAAAATACAAAGTAATGAAAAAATGAAAAAAATTGTCTACCAAAAGAATGAATAAATGTGTTAATGAAGTTTTATCCTCAATGTTTCCCCTAATAAGTGTGGACATGTTGGCCTCCTATGCCTTAGGTTCCTACAATTACTCTATAACCTCGGTTGGTCTATCTTCTCCTATAGTCACAGGTACATCGTCTTAAGTATAACACAGAACGATCCCCTGATAATACCTTGGTCAAGTCTATTGAACTCTGTAACCCAAAATGATATGTGTTGGACGTGGGTGACATACTGCAGACATAGAGTTCACTCTTTCTGTATTTTCTCTAATTCTTTCATCACATCCTCACACCAAACGTGACCACCCTTTATTTGTCTGACATATTTTTCCCATCGCTTTGGAAATAAGACTGCAAAGTGGAAACATGTCTCTTTAATCACATGTTTTTTACAAATGACACATCCCCTCTAATACAGAATTTATACATTTCGCTAGGTTAGTTGTCATATGCCTGTATTGTAGATCACTATCATACGATTGGATCCACTACTCTAAGGGTATGTTTTCTAGGTACCCCGCACTGCAGTCGTTGATAGCCGATAATGTCTCTAACATTTCATGAAAATGATGTTGGATGAGCTCGTATCCTGTCGAATAAAATAAACAATATGTCCATGAATACAGATAATATTTCATGTTAAACAATTATATAGGAAATAGTAGCAACTACATACCTAAGTTAACAACTTGTAGCCACTGAGCATCCAAATGGTATTTTGACCCATGTAGTTAGACCTTATATGTCATAGACAATACCTATGGTGTGTACGATCCTAGAGGCTTCCATGTTATTCAATTGCAGCCAGTATTTCAGGTCTCTTATAAAAAATGACGCATGTATCGAGTTACAACATAACATATCTTTTCAAGGGAGTTAAAAAGAAATCCCAATCATCTACAGATTCTCTCGATGTTATTGCAAAAGAAATTGACAGGATTTTACAATTATTATCTTGTGCAACAGCCAACAACAACAAATGTTCATATCTCCCATGCATGAACATGTCGTTAATTTGTACCAATAGCTTACAATACCAAAATGTTGTTCTAAATTGCTTGAAAGTCCAGAAAAAATGATGGAAATCCCTTTTTCCCATGGACCAAGCGATTATGGAAATACACATGTTCCATTTACAAATTGATTACGGAACTTGGTATTTACCGTGCTAGGACCTGACACCATTGCCACAAATCATTATATAATTTTTCCACCCATTATGCATTTTTTCAATAACGTTCTATTTTCTGAGCCATGCCTTGTAGTACAATGGCGTATAATCGTACTGACTATAGATATTGGCAATTAAAATCGACATAGAAATCTTGGGACTTGCTTACACCATAGGTAGTATAATGTTGGAAATCATGTCGGAGTCTAACTTAGGATGATCCTATGTCATACCTGCAAGAACACGAGTTCTTCAAAATGAGAAAGTCAATATCATATATGAGGCCAGAATAAAATCTTGGATGACCATGTCATCGTATCTGCGACAACATAAGTATGTGAAGCGTTATATTTCTTAGTGGTCTAGAAGCCTGTCTTCTTTCTCATATATGTCGTGATTTTCTATAAACATTTAATGTCACGTATCGTGCACTTGGCCTTGAATGTCTTCGATCGGGATTTTTTAACGTAAAAGTTTACCTTGTTCTTTATGTTGTACTACTTCACTATAGCAACAAAAGAATCTTTCGAGGAAAACTCCATGCCAACATGTAAATTGTCAACAACTAAGGATGAACTCGCATGGCCCAATCTTCTGTGAAGGAGTTCCAGAAAATCTAACCCACCTTCAGCATCGAGGTCGACATTATGCATATGGGTCAAAAGTGCATATGGCTTGAAATCCAGATGGGTTCCTCTAACATTTTCTAGACCTTCTCTTTTAGAAACACTATCTTTTGGTTCAGTAGAAACTGACTTTGGTTCAAAATATAATGCAATTTTTGAACCATTCTACCCGGACTCCCAGATTTGATCGTTATTAGATTCAGATCCCTCTTCATTATCAACCCCAATTGTATGTCCAGGGTTGGTTGTCCTTTCACCGGTGTAGGTTATAAGGACTATATTATTCCTTCTTGTGTACCTTTCATTACAACCAAAATCACTTGGGATTACCCATTATTGTAACGTGATAGCATACTCGTATAATTCTTTCCAACGTAGAACATCGCTATTTTTAGGTTGAAATCAAAAGCACTAACAAAATATCGTATTAGGGTGTTAAGGTTATGATTACCAACAAACCCCAACTGTTGGATAAACTATGCGCCAAAGTTGAAATCGAGGGCTGAAATCGATTAATGCCTTTTCATTGATGATTCCAGGATTTTATAATGGGAGCTTTGCAATAATGTTGTGAACCCACTGCACAACTGTGTTGTTGGACTTGCAACTTTATGTTCCATTCCGGCATTAACTGGAACTATTGTCGAACTCAGACCACTTCCATCAACATAAACAAACTTGACATATAAATCTAGTATAAATCATCCACTAGAGTTATGCGTATTGAGCATCGCCTCGATCTTCATGATGTCTTTAAGCTCGAATATTTCATATCTAACTGGGTTAACTGACACTAGATATCTATATTTCTAACTCAAAATTCTTGCTCAGCTTGAACTCCCCACTTTCTGCCTAATTTTGGACTAGATCTCCAACAACTGTAAGGTCTAGTTGAAAGCAATTTCATTTTTTAGGCTGATGCAAAAACGACCCCAATTTCTGTATTATAAATTTCACCATCGTAATAAATAAAGACTTCAATTCGTCGACTCATCTTCAACCAAATAACCGTTTCACATGTATAAAATGAAAACATTATGTACAAAAGAAGAGTACTGATTATCCAATAACAACAACCACGAAATTTACTTAATCTAAATTAGTGTGTTGGGTTGATTTTGGAAATTCAACTATTTAACATAAACAATCTTATCCTTATGCAAATCTCATTATACCGATAATCTGCTCAATTTTATGATTATGAAATGTCTTGAATAAAATGGGCGTTCGTTTTATACTAAATACTACCCTTCGGATATCAAACATAACTTTAAATGTTTCGAAAAGATTGGATATTGTAGTCTGAGTGATTTTTTTTAAAAAACGTGTCTTGTTAGAAACGTTTAGGTTAAAAAAACAAAAGATATAGCACGCACGCTTTTAGTGAATATTTTTACGACCTAAGCTGAAAATGCATCTTGTGGGGAACGTTTCCCCTCCTATTTTTAACCCATGCCTCGACCCATGAAAACTTTCCAGAAATCGATAATCCCATCCTTAATTTTCAAATGTCCCGAGAACCCCGGGATAATTTCAAATTTAAATGCTATATCTTTTTTTTTAATTTTTGCCGATCTAATTGACTATATAAATGGGGGTTAGTGGTACCTACTCCATAAACTCTCTTGGCCACTACCCCTCAACCCTAATAAATTCTCTCATAAATTATTTTTTCGTTGAGTGTTGAATTTTTTTTATAGAAAGATTTATTTATGTTTAAGGAAGACAGTGTGCTAACTTTAAAGTGTGCTTGAGTTTACGATGATGCGGTGGTGCTCAAATACTTATACATTTCATTTGCCATGTCAGGGTGGAACCATTGCCTTAAAAGGCCATTACATTACAACTTGGGCTTGAACTTTACGGTGCTTATACGGTTACGGGTTGAAGTATAACTAGGGCTTCCACTTTACAGATGCTAATGTGTGATCACGAGTTGGAGTATAATTCAGGAGCGTAGTTGACGGTAGTTATGCAGTCACGGGTTCAAGTTCCACCTCACTAGATGAGAATGGTTTGTAAACCCGATACATAAGCTTGACATCATAATCATAGGGAAAAGCTAAGGGGTTTTCCAATACAATGACCTTAATCTTTTTCTCTATCTCCACCAAACGCAATATCATTAACCTCTATCTTCTCTGATACTTGTGATGGGGTTGGAGGCAAAAGGACATTCAAGGAAGGAGTGACTTTTTCGTGGAGAAAAGGTGAAGGTCCTTTCAGGTACACAACAGTTGCTGTGATAAAAGAACTCATTAATAACTGCAACCATTGTCGCCCCTACTCGAGTTTTACCTTCTCTCCACCACCACAGTCACTCCCCCCTAACAGGTCCTCTTACAGCCAACTTTGTCACAAGTTTTGGATAGGGAGGTTGAGGACAGTACTTTTGGTGGAGATGGAGAAAAAGATTAATTTGATTATACTAGAAGTCCTTCAGTTTTTCCCTATAATTATGATCTCAAACTTATGTATCGGGTTTACAAACTATCCTCTTATGATGAGGCGAAACTTGAACCCATGACTTCATAACCATTTTCATCTATGCTTTCGTGTTTTACTCTAACTTGTGACCATACATTAACACCCGTCAAGTAAGAGCCCTACTTAAACTTCAACCCATGACCGTATAAACACTGTGAACTTGAAGCCTAAGTTGCAATGTGATGGGTTTATAAGGCAATGGTTCCATCTCGACACGATAAATGAAATGTATGGGTCCTTGAGTGCTATCACATCATTATCAACTCAAATATATACCTTTAAGCTTTCATAATTTTTGTCTCAAACACAAACGCAAATAAATCTTTCTCAACAAATTTCCAATCCTAAACCCTGTACAAAATAAAACCCTAAACCTTAAAACTCTAAACCCTTAAAAAAGGTTGAGAGAAAAAGTGAAAGCGTGTCCAACAGGACATGTTTTCAACTAACACAATAGGAAAACGTGTGCTACAGGATGCGATTTCAGCCATATAAGTAGAAGATGTGACTAGTAGGACACGTTTTCACTCTTTCTCCAAAATCGACATATTTCTTTAAGTATCCCAGAAAACAACCTAAAACCCTAATTTTAAAAAAAATCAACTTTTTTCTCAAATTTAGCTTGTGACTTTCATTGATGATAATAAGTTATCACCTTTCTTGAAAATATTTTTTTATATGAGTTAATTTTTTTGTTATACAAAAATAATGAAAAATAGACAAGAATTTTCTTTTATCTTTAAGCTATATTTCACCTTGAAATTTATTTTCACATCGTATTCAAAGAGATCGTATTTTTTATATTTGAGGAAAATTTTTTAAAAGAATTACATTCTTAAAAAAAATTGTTCTTTTTAATTTGTAATTTTTTTTTAAAAAGAATTACATTCTTAAAAAAAATTGTTCTTTTTAATTTGCAAAATATACAAATCATTCTCAAACTAATTAAATTATTTAAAAAATAATCATTCTTTATCTTAACAAACGTCTTCTAAATATAGGAATATATTTCATTTGAATTCAAAGTTGAGAAAATAACTTTTTCATATAGTTAGGAAGTCTTTTTTTTCTTTTTTAAATAGTTCAGACTTAATTACTCTTCTTATTTTTTATTTATATACCATACTTTTTCTAATTATAAAATCATAAAAATTATAATCCTACATTTATTTTAATTATTATTCAATCAATTTTTATTTATATTCTAATTTAAATAGACATCAAATATTTAAAGAAGAATTTGTAATTTTGTATTGTTTAAATAAATCTTTTAAATATTACAATAGCATTGTTAAGACTTCAATTACTTAGTGTACATTTATATAAAAAAAAAAAAAAGTAAGGAAATACACCACTAGAGTGATAATGTATGCTTGGTGAAGTAGTAGTGTCATGAAAATTCTCTAATTAATTGCAAGATCCACGATAAAATTGAGGTTTATTGTTCCTAATAAAGCTTTAGAAGAAATTGAATTGCTTAGGAAACTTTTTAGAGAATATGTGTCATAGATATAATACCATTAAACTTTTGCTATCGAACGGAGTTATCAATTTTTTTTTCCATTAACCATGTGAAGTTAAAGAAAAATATTGTGAATTTATTAACTAAATATTTAACAAGAGAGAGTCTTGTGTATAATTCATTGAAGGGAATGTACTTAAAGCTTTTTAAAAAATGTTACAATGATAATCCTACCTAGTTTATTAAGGATTTCAATATCTAGATTTGAAAGAGAAAATTAAGTTTTATAGCAAACTTTAATAGCATTTAGAAATTGTTATTTTTGGCCTATTCTTATGATGAAAAACAAAAATGCTAGTTGCTGAGAAATAATGATGAGTTGTGTTCATAATGTTTTTCATATTTAGATTTTTAATTAGGGTATAAATAGAATACTCTAAATGAAAGATCGCCTATATAAATGAGAAATATGATTGTTTCTTTGAAAAATTGTAAAAGGCAGATTTCTGTAAAGAATTCATAAAAATGTGAGTTGTTCAAGGCCAAAATAAATTATACCATGAGAACAACAAAAATTAACTCAAAGCAATGTGAATATTATTGTCTTTGTTTAAACTAAAAGCTAAATAGTTCAAAACATCCCATTCACTTATTAGCTAAGTAAATTTTATAATACTTTACTAAGTTACCTCTCCTAATTGAGTGTCCAAATTGAGTGTTTTTCCAATTCAGTTTTACAAAACAACTTTCTTTCGTGTAGGGGATGATTGGAAATTAATTTTACAAACATGTTTAATTATTACTTTTCATGCCAAAAACTAAATGCGTAATATATTTATTTTATAGTTAAATTGTTATTGGATTTTGTACTCCTAATCTGTGATATATTTCTTTCAAATATGTTTATATTACTCTTTTTTAGTTGTTTATAATCATTACATGTTTATACACATTGTTGGGATTAGTTTGCAAGATTTTTAGGATAGCTTCAAGAGGTTTGTAGGTATTTTCAAACTATTTTTCTATAATTTTGTTTCAACCGAGTTTTAGGATAGCTTCATGCACATAAAATTTGCTTATGATGAAATTACTTATCTTATTTTAGGTTCAATTTGTTTCAACAAAAAAAATTTTATGAAAATATTTTTATTGTAAAATAAGATGGTCAACGTAAAATGTTTTCCTGTCAACATAAAATTAACCCCTTATTCTTATAAAATGTCTTACCAAATTTTTTTCCGTAACACATTTTCCTGTAAAACCCCCATACTCGACCCAAACATTGGTTCAAAGCACCGAGATGTTACATTATTTACTAGATTCTTCATCTATCAAATATTTTCTTATAAACTTTCATAATTTTAGAATTTAGTCCATTTTTATTGTAAAAGTTCAATATTCACTAATTAATCATATTAAATCAATTTTCTTTCTTGTTATACTTTAATCACATAATTTATCTCAATATTTTGTTTCAGATATCAAATTTCTATGTATTTTACTTTTATTATTTCACCCACATATTTTCTCAAGGTTAACAATTTAGTCCTTGTCATAATAGAATTTTCATATTTTTCCACAATTTCACTTTTACAATACTTTATGCATATTTCATTATCTCATAACACATTTATTAAACTTTTATCATAATTTCTTCATTCACATATTAAATTGTTTCACACTTAAACTTTTGTACAAATTTTCAATTTAGTCCTTATTGCCAAGTAATTTGTTTTTCACCATATAAGGACTTTAATCAAATAATTCATTATAATATCTTATTTCACATAACAGACTTTCATGCATATAACTTCTCTTGCTTCAATTATAAATTTCACAAAGTTTACAATTTAATCCTTAACATCGTGAAAATTCATTATTTACTATAATTTCACCTTAATATAACTTTGTAATCAATTCATTACTTATCATGAATCTTAAATGTATGCTTGTTTCATTGGAAAAAAAAACTTTTATGAAATATTTTTAGGAAATCTGCCAAACAATAGAAATAATTTTATACAGATTCATTCAAACACCAGAAAATATTAGTTTTTCCAGAAAAGTAAGTCATTTTCCAGAAATTATTTTCGGGAAGCCATTTTAAATGAAATAAACAGAGCCTTAGTTCAACATATTGGTTTGGTTAATTCATGTTTTCATGCAAAATTTTGACATAAATAAGGTTTTCATGAAAAAAAATTTCTTCAATTAAGTGGTATCGTTCTTGATTTTTTTGAACATCCTTTCAAATTGGAATAACTTTAAACTTTGATACTAAATTTTTTAAAGCTTTTTAAAATTTATTTCAATTGGTATTAATTTAAACTTGCTTATGTTAATTATTTATTAAATACTTATTGATTTGCATGTATTCTTGTTGGCTTCCTCCTGATTTGCTTAAATTCTTTTGACTTGGTATCAATTTCCCACGTGCATTTCATTTCTATTATTTTTTTGGGATTGATTTTTATGACAAGTAAAGGAGTGATAAAAATCTTTTTAATAGATTTGCAGTATACCTTTATTTCTAATGTGTTTATATGCAAATCTAAGTCATGCAATGTATGTTTCATGAGATATATTGCTTATTGCACAATGTTGTAATTAGATTTCATTCCAAAATTGTTTTATTGGTATATTCATTTTGTTGAAATTCATCTTCTTACTTATGTGTATGTACATTGGATTGTACATGCTTTAAATAAACTATAACTTTGCATATCAATATGTTATCACTTTGCTCTTTATTCTCTTTATAAGGCTTTTGTAACACCACTTGTCCGACCCAATCCTCAAGTTTGAGCTACAGGATGCTACATTCGTTGTTGGAACAACTACAACAAATTTCAATATATTTTAATCATTTCAACATGCTTACTTGTATAAGACACATTTCAATATGATATAAACTCATTTTCGGGTCTTATACGAGCATAAAAAAGCTTTTTTACTAACTCGAGGTTGGTTAAAGACTTAATTGAAAAGTTTTAAAAATCTATGAGTTGACGTTGTGACATCAAGGTTTTCATGTCGTGACATCATTAGTCAGTGAGTTACATCAAGACTTCAGAAATTTTGACACTACGATGTCACTCACTATCGATCTATGTCGCGATGTTGGGGACTTGTGGTTATGACGCCGCCCCTGTTTTGGCAAAATCACATTGGTACATATTCAATGCTTCCAACCAAACACAATTCATTACACTCATGCATATACTTATTTCATCAATATTATATCATGCCAAATCAACCTTGTAACACCTTTGATAACAACTACTTAAATGGCATAAAACTAATGTTCAAAACATAAACATGTTCAAGCCTTTCACCAACTTAACTTGCCAAATTACTTCACTATGCAAACCTTGACATGTATAACTTATTCAAGCTTGAAATCATCAAACTAAATGGCACCAAACATGACCAAAACCCTGCATCAATTTGGCCATATATCAAGCTTAAAATGCAAACACAACTTTAGCTAAAAATACAATATTAACATTCACATTAATATGATCATTACATGACACAATGACCCTGTATACATGCCACAACTTTAGGAACCAAAATGAATATAATTCTATCGTCTCAGTGGTAGTGTGTGATTGTGTGATTCACACTGATCCAACTCGGTTATTTCCGCAAGTTGGAGATCACAAGTAGGAGAAACAACTAAAGTAAGCATTTAAATGCTTAGAAAGTTTAAATGGGAATTACAATACTTACCTTGTTCATAGGTGAGAACGTTACAACCAAAAGTTAGGTATACATTTAGCTAGTACATGGCACTCTAAGTCACAACAAAGTGTACACAAGAATCATAAGTATTTATATGCATTAAATATGATAGAAGTAACTTAAACGTGTCCAGTTTGCACCATTTCACATAGGTTCATCACCAATTCATCTACTTTCATTAAGATCATTACCAGTTCATAATATATCATCAATTTACAATACCAAGCCATTTCTATTTGAATCCCATATCATAATAACATATCAAATTGGTTCATTTTCCTTTTTCTGATTTTAGGATCCATTTTCAATATTTCGCCTAATGGAACCCTAGTAAAACGAACTCGAATATATGGGTGAACCCACACCACACCAAATAGCTCATAGGAGCTTGAACTATAGCACACCAAGGCACTAAAGTGCGAATCTCGTAGGCATCAAATGTATAAACATTTTCAGTTACATCCCCCCACTACACCAAAGTCTTTGAAGAGACAAATAATGCTCGATGATCTGCAACAAATGCTGGATCTCGATATAACCTGTCATAATCTCCGTATCATAACATATCCCATACAAGCCTGCATATGACCCTATTGTCATGTCAATTGTATCCTAACCTTTTACTAAGTTCACATAGGCATCAATTATTCATATTTGCATTATCATACCCTATAATCATTCATATTCACATGTTCACACCCTGTAATTATCCACATTTACATATCATAGCCTGTAATCGATCACATTTGCATTTTCATTTCCTGTATTAATTCACATTTTTATATTCATACCCTATACCATTTCATAACAATCATCAATCTTATTTTATTTCAATTCAATTCAATCCAATTCCATTTTATTTTCTAGCCATGTATACCAACTTAATCAACATTTAAAGTCATATTCAAACATAGTTACAATGAAATAGACACAACCATACATATAACACAAAGAAGGGTAGTAAGTTTCATATGAATTTACCTTTTCAAAACACAAAACAAATGGATTCTTCAGGGACTAATCCATAATTTTTGTCTTTCCCTTGTTAGCTCCACTTTGGTCCAATTCTTGATTTATACAAATATTTTATATACCAAATCAATACCATACATTATCACACAATTTCATGAGAAGCATGATTCTAAATAAATTCATTTTTTATTTCCCAGATATTTTATATTTTATTCAATTTAGTCCCTGAACTCGTGATATGCATAACTTTTGATTCTTAGCTTTGGATTAAAATTTGATTTCAAATACTATCATTAGGGACCTTATACTTTCTATTTCTAGCATAATTTCATGACAAATTTTAAATTTATTCAATTTGGTCCCTAATGTTACAAAGCTAACAAACAAGCTTAACTAACTTTACAATTTAGTCATTTTCACAATCTAAACTCAATATCTATCAATTTCAAGATTAATTAATCAATTAATCAACATGGAAACTTGCTAAAATTTTAACAATTGATCAAATTGGTACATGGGCTAGCTAAATCAAGCTCCTAGAATCCAAAATCTATAAAAATTACATGAAAAAGGGTTTGTTTACCTTGAATTTTGCTTGGTCAAATGTAATGATAGCTTTGAAGTTTTCTTTGGTTTTCGACTATGGTGGATGGTTAAAAGATGGAGAAGAAGATGATAAATTATTCAACTTTTACAATTTAGTCCATGAGCTTTAATTAAGTATTTTATCGGCTAAATTATTTGACCATTCCTCAATATATTTTTATATTAACTCCATAAATGTTCTTATTTTATATTTACGGACTCACATTATAGAAATGAGATTCTGAAACTACATTTTTCGGTACCACTGAAAATTAGATCATTACAACTTTAATTTTTTTTTTACTTTAAGTGGGAGAAGAAATAGAAAATTCACATATGCTTTAATATATATTTCTTAATATGCATATTTTGATATTTTGTATTCATTTCATTTATATAATATTTATTAAATATTGATTTCTTTGATTGCATATGCATTGAATTGCTTTTATTAAGGGAATTCATGTTTCGAAAATGACTAAATGATTTGTAGGTATTTCAAAATGCAAATTTCTCTTAAATTTTTTGTTATATAAAAAAAGGAAATATTTTTAGCATTGATTTATAAAGTTTTTGATATAATAACATTTAAGATATTTTTTTTTCATATTATTCCTTAAGTCTTGTATGTTGGAAAACAAAAGATATATCTTGATAAATATTTTAAGTGTTACAAATACTCAAAAACATGTTATCAAAATGATATGCTTTTTACCAAATGTTTTTGAGTTGATTCTAAATTGTTTTAAAATGTTTTTAAAACATTATAAGGTAATAAAGAAAACATTACAATATCTTCGTGGAGTAAATGTTACATGCTTACTTATAGATGAAATGATTCACTAAGGCGTTGGTGGATATATTGATTCTAATTTCATTGGTTGGAGTTGTATCATGGAAGAGTATAAAACAAACTCTCACAGCTACTTTTACTATTAAGGCAATATTTATTACATGAGCAATCCAATTGAGAATTTTTATTTTAGGATTTAGAATTATTGGTTATGTATTAAGATTTATGAAATTATTTTATGATAATTCAATTGTTGTTTACTTCTTTAAAGGCAACAAGTGCTCTAGTAAGTAGAGGTGTGCATGAGCAGGGTCAGGTTCGAGCTGGGCTCATCAAAAAATTTTGGCCCATTTGCTAGGTTTGGGTTCGGCCTAAAAAATGAGCCTAAAATTTTACTCAAGCTCGACCCAGATAAAAATGTTAAAACTCAGGCCCAACTCGGCCCGCCCATATTAATTTTGATATCATTTTTTATATAATTTTAAAAAATATATAATACATCAAAAATACTAAAAATATCAAAACAAATATTTCTTAACAAATTGAAAATAAATTTTAAAAAATATGTTTACTTAAATAAGATTAAGATAGATGCAACTTAACAAGCAAATGCCTCTAAAATAATAACAAAATTAATAAATGTCTTTAAAATAATAACAAAATTAACAATAAAATAAGTTTTATACAATATCCAAACAATAACAACAAAATAATAGCAGCATAATAGTAAAATGGTAGCAAAATACGGAGAAAACAATAAGAAATTAATATTTAAAAAAGAAGAAGATTTTTTTGTCCTTTAGTAAATTCGGGCGGGCCGAACCCGGGCTAAAAATGTCTTACTCGAGGCCCAACCAATTTTTTAAACGGGCCTTGTTTTTTTTGTCAAATCTTATTTTTCGGGCCTATATTTTTGCCCAAACCCTCTCACATTTTAGGCTGCCTTCGGGGCGGGCCAGGTGGCCCTACCTATGACAGGTCTAAGATAACTTATTGTTAGAGAAAGGGTGTGCGTGAAATAGAAAGTGTTCATATAACACTCACCTAATGGTTATAGACCCTTATTCAAAAAAGAAAGAAAGAAAATGGTTATACACTCATTAACTAAGCATTTGGCCTAAAATGCATAATGTGCATGTGTCCACTACTAGCCCAACTAATAGTTTTAATTGGACACATGAAAGCTTGCTCTTCTCTACTTGTGCTTATTATATGTGACAAAAATATTGTGGTGTTTTGACATTAGAGTTAGGACCTTATGAAACATGAATATAAGTGTATAGTTCATCTTCTTCCTCATTTTGACTTGTCTAGATAAATACTATTATTGTAATGCATAGAAGGAATTATATTTGTAATGATATAAAACCACCATGATTTTTAGTAGTTACTTATTTAATTAAGTATAGTTTGATCATTATAGTAATTAAAGTGCCTACATCTAAAAAGACTTATGTGACCATTTGGCAAAGTGAGAGAATATTGGAATTTGTGGCCTTTATGGCTACATAAAAGATTATTGAGGGGATTTTTGATCTTTTGAGGAGACGTGGTACCCATCCTACCAATTCAACCCATATATGCTATAGGACATGGGTTCAAATCTCACCAAACACAAAATGTGAATTTGCATGGTGGGTAAAGGTACTTCCCTTTCATGAACTTGACACAACATTTTGATGGAGGAAAGAGACAAAATTTAGAGTTAAAATTGAGCATAAACACTCTAAGCCCAATACTAAACATGCTAAGAGGGACTCACAACTTCTTATTAATAGATTAAAAATCCCTTCAACAACCATGTTGACGAAAGTCATGTACTATGTACATTAGACATTAATAGGTACATTGACTAAAATCATGTATCTTTACATTAATAGGTACATTGACTAAAATCATGTATCTTCAAAGTACATATATTGAATTTTAGTAGGTGCATTAACCAAATTATGCATCATTAATGGCTAATATATGATTATGGTTAATCTCTTTGAATTAATTGTATCACATTAAAATAACTCATGTAGTTGTACATTTATATACCAAAGGAGGAAGAATAGGCATCTACATTATCAAGGTGGTGTTTTATGGAACTACAATGTGTTAATATTAAAAGTTTAATTTTTGAAACAATATATAAATGTTGAAAAATTAAATTATTATTATACTAATTTTAAAAATTACATGTCAAATTCTCAATAACCATTCATCGACCGATGATGAAAAAGTTAAATAATTAAATAATTATTTTATAATTTTTTATGATTGGACGATAAAAAAAAATCCTAATAATTGAATATCTCAATTTAGTTTTTACATAGATGCGGATGTGAAAGAATAAATGAGGGTGCACTGCACTGTGCTCAAAATAAAAGCAGAGGAGGAGAAGCGATTAGTCTGTCCGAGTCTGACTGTCTCTGATTAGTCAAAAATACCAAAGATGAAAAGAAAAAAAGTAATACTCACATGCAGCAATGCTTATTATTACTCAACCCGCACCACACATTTCATTTGTGTGGCCACGTGTACGGTCCAAATTCTTAATCAACCCCCGAATCACTACGAGGATCACGATCAAAATCCAAAAACAAAAACCCAGAAAGTAAGGGGTTTTATTCACTCTAAAAAACTCATCATCTTTCCCATGAGGTGGCAATTCGGGAGACGACGACACTTTTGGCAACCTTTTCTTGTTTCCTGGAAACCAAGTATATAGCGAAAAGGAAAGGGAAAAAAACCCCAAAACCCTCCCAATCCATTCTCTCCTTTTCGTTTTTACTTACACTTCGACTACCAACTTTAATGAGTTTTTCTTGGACATGGAAAACGACAACAATACAAACAAAGAAAATGTTTTCTTGGGCTTTTAATTTCCCAAGCTGAACTCAGATAAAAGAGAACAGCTTTCTCATAAATATACTTTCTCGGCTTCTTTTTATCTAGTTGAAGAAAAGCTTTTTTTTTTTTTCCCTTTGAGTGGTGGACTACTGGTTCTCCGCCCTGAAACAGCCATGGGGGAAACCGGGACGGTCCGGTTCCCTGGAAACCTTGACCCGTCGGCACAAGAATTTTGGCCCGCCCAAAA
The DNA here is from genome assembly GCA_025698465.1 of Gossypium longicalyx. NCBI lineage: Eukaryota > Viridiplantae > Streptophyta > Magnoliopsida > Malvales > Malvaceae > Gossypium > Gossypium longicalyx. The sequence goes on from CM046997.1 coordinate 93,981,626, forward strand.
CGTAGTTTGCCAACCCCAATTTCCTCTCTACAGACCTCCCCAACTTTACTACCCATACGCTGCGTCTCCAACGGTACCGTTTTGCAGCGGCGGCGTACCGCAGTTCCATGCTGCCCTGCCTCTACATGCACCTGTAGCTGTACCTGCACCAACGCCTTTCGTCACTACAGCGTCCATGGTGGTTGCACCGCAGCTGCCACTTCCACCTCCGACGGCGGCGGCGACGAGGGCTTTGGTGTTAACGTTGGTTCCATGCGATGTGAGCGAGTCAAAGGTGAGGAAAGAATTGGAAGTGTTCGGGGAAGTACGCGGGGTCCAGATGGAAAGAGTCCGAGAAGGGATCGTGACCGTCCATTTCTACGATCTGAGACATGCGGAGAAAGCGTTGAAAGAAATACGCGAGCAGCACATGCAAGAGCAAGCCAGGGTTCGAGACCAGTACACTGCGGCTACTACCGGGTGCGAACCAGGTGTGTCCAACGCGTGTGTTCCACTCCCTTCTGCGCGTGGACTCATAGCCGGGAGGACTGTCTGGGCCCACTTCACTATTCCGGCAAGCAATGCTGTCCCTGAGGGGAATAATCAAGGAACTGTTGTGGTGTTCAATTTGGACACCGCCGTTTCAATTTCGCAACTCAAAGACATTTTCCAAGCTTATGGTAAGTTTCGGTTCATTTCTTGTCTTTTATGTTTGCTTGCTTTGTTTGAGTTTTTGTTGTTCAATCTATTTTGTTTTACTCTTTGGGGGTTGATTCTTTGATTAGCAGTCAAAGATATTTTCATGCTTTGTTCAAAATTTTGCAACCTGGTTTGTTGTTTAGGCCCAGTGAAGGAACTGAGAGAAACACCATTGAAGAAACACCAAAAGTTTGTGGAGTTTTATGACGTAAGGGATGCGGCTAAGGCTTTGAGAGAAATGAATGGAAAAGAAATTAATGGGAAGCAAGTTGTAATTGAATTTAGTCGACCCGGAGGATATAGCAGGAAGTTCTTCAATAGTGATAACAACTTTAACAAAATTAACGCTTTTACAGCTTTCACTGATAAATATAATCCCCATACGAGAAATCCCAAGTACTCATCTTCTCCCCCACCTCCCCCGCCGCTGCCTCGTAAATTCTCTGCTAGATTTTCTTCCAACGATATACCTCGTTCTTTTCTTCCTCGAAACCAATCGCCTACTGTGAAACCTTTGAATTCTAGTAAAAGAAACCCTAATATGAATAATGACAACAAGTGTTCCGTTGTTGAAACGGCAGTGGTTAAAGATAAGGTCGGGAGTGTTGGAGGTCCAAAAAAGACTGTAAAGAAGAACCAAAGCAACTCATCAACGGTAGCTAAGCACAACCAGCAGCTATGTCGGGGCAGGCCGTGGAAAGGTAGACAGTCGAAGAAATTTGATCCTCGTTTCCTTATAAGCGAAGATGCTATGGTGGGATCTGATTCTAAAGATTCCAGGACCACTGTCATGATCAAGAACATACCCAACAAGTATAGGTTGGTCTTTTTTACCAACTACCGCTTAAAAGTAGCTAATAAAATGATTGCATTTTCGGTTTCTTGTTGGAAATTCGGGGAAGTTTTCATCTTTTAATTTTGCATGTTGCAGTCAAAAATTGTTGTTGAACATGTTGGACAATCACTGCATTCACTGTAACGAGCAAATAGCTGAGGACGACGATCAGCCTTTATCTTCCTACGATTTCGTCTACCTCCCCATCGATTTTAAGTAATTTTCTTTCCTTTTCTTCCTTTTTTTTTATTATCTCAATTTGTAAGAGCATTGCATAATTCATTAACAATTTTTTGGTTTAAACAAAACAGCAACAAGTGTAATGTAGGGTATGGATTTGTGAACATGACATCTCCGCAAGCAACATGGAGGCTTTACAAGGCATTTCATCATCAACATTGGGAAGTTTTCAACTCCAGAAAAATCTGTGAAGTAACTTATGCGAGAGTTCAGGTTTTTTTTTTTTCTTCGTTTTCTTTTTTCTAATATTTTCATTTGTTGGATCAAATTAAAAGTATAAGATTGATTGTTGGTATAGGGATTGGAGGCGTTGAAAGAACATTTTAGAAACTCAAAATTCCCATGCGAAATGGAACACTATCTACCAGTTGTATTTTCGCCACCTCGAGACGGAAAACAACTGACCGAGCCACTTCCTATAGTTGGTCAAAAGCAGCAATCCCCCAACAGTGGTCCCTCAGCCAAAGACAGTGAAGAAGACGAAGATGATTATAATCACTACGACCATAGCGGTGAAGAGAGTTGTAACGAAAATCCGCTTGCTGATGATGATAATACAGCAAATTCTGCTCAAGAAGAAAATAATGTCAACAGTACCAATCATTTAAAATACTGGGATTCCGATGATACGGTTGACCAGCGCGAACAATTCCCTCAGCAATCACTGTAGCCTAAGGCCAAGGAAGAAGAAAAAAACAAGAAAAAAAGGATTGTAGCTGTTGTAAGCATGAACAGTAGTGAAAAGGTTAAAACGCTGAAGCAAAATATTATCTCTGTGATTTTTCTTACGACTATTACATTTGTTTTGGGACTTGCTACTTCCAACTACATGGACACATTGTCATGAAGTAGTGAATGAATTCAAAGTAATCTTAGTTTACTGCAACCAAGGAAGGCAGTGTGGATTAACAGCTGTTAAAACTGGCCGCACCATCCAATGCCCAATGGTTTGTTGAGCACCGAGCCCTCTCTTTCATATAGCTGACCAACCCCCCACGCCAGCCTGAACCTTGCTGTCATTCCCTTTTTATCTTTCAGGCTATCATCTGGGGCTCTCCATTATCTCCATTTACTTCCGTCCCTTTCGAACCTCTTACCTGTTGCTTTCTTGATGGATCTTAATTACCATGATAAAGCTATTAAGTCTACATATTGTAGATTCAGAAAATTCACAAATCGGATTTTGGGTCTAATTAAATTCTTCTTTAACATGTACATGAAAAAAAAAAACCGGAAGCGTCTGTTTATATAATAGTTTATTAAGTAGGAGGGAAGAAAGAGACCAATGGATAAAGAGAAGGTTTCTTGATTCTTCTTCTTCTACCGTCTTTATTTGTTGGAAAGGAAAGGATTTCTTTTCTTCTTCCTTCTGGTTAACAGCTAGAGATTGGCTCGTTTATCTAAGCGAATGTTGAAATGTATTATTAATATGCAAATAAATCATGTGGCGTTGGCTTCGGTTGTGGCTGGCAGAAAACAAAGAGGCTTTGCCTTTGACCCTCCTTCCTATTCCCATGCTGACCCCGTAAACCTCTTTCCTCCCTTATTATTCTTTCCCATAATTATTCTCCCTTCACCAATCGTATATTTTATAACACGATAATTTACTAAAAAGACCTTTTTATGATATGCTAATTTCAATTACAAAGTTTTACATACATCTTATATTTAAGGCTAACAAATTTGATATTTTTTTAGTATAATGATTTATTTGATCCTCTAAATTTACAAAAATGTTATTCTAGTTTTTTATTTAATTGTCTTTTTTTTAAACTTGTATTTTTTTGTTAAATTACCCTTAAACTAATGGAAAATTTTATTTTTTTTAACTTTATTGATGTGACATACATATGGATGTTACATTAACAATTAATTAATTTTTTAAAAATTTAAAATTTTAAAAAAAATAAAAATTACTTTAAAAATTTAAAATCATTAAAATTATTTTAAAAAATATATTTTTAAAATTTAATTCAATGCTGACTTATCATCCACTGTATAACACATTGGCAAAATATTTCCATCTATTTTAAAATGATTTGATAAAAAAATACAAATTTAAAAATAAAAAAATAAAAAAATTAAATGGTTCGTAAAATTGAAAAGCCAAAATCTTTTCTTTTTAAGTTTCGGTTTTAAGTCCTGTGGATAAGAGAGTTTTGTTGGGTTTGGAATCCAATTCTACTCAACTCTAGAGTCAAGATCTAAAATTACTATCTATAAAAAAAAAATGCAAATATAGTTACAATTTACATGCTTGAAACGTATGCCATTTATGACTACACTAGTGACTTATTTAATTATTAATAATATTTGAGATTATTTAAAATTTGATATCTTAATAATTCATGTTATATAATTTTTTAAAGCTGTTTAAGATTTTATAATATATACTAGTTGAGTTTAATTTAATTAACATTAATATTATTGTTAATATAAAAAAATATAAATTTAAACATATTAATACATTTTTATCTTTTAATTTAAAAAATTATAAATACTTCTAAACATTATATATAAAAAAACCTTTTTTATCATCCATAAAAAAATCTTCTTATATGATGTACAAAACTAAAGACAGTTTTTAATTTTGCCCATGTTCTATATTAAAATGTTCATATCATATCATATCCTATTTTAATTGTTTTTTTCTATTATGTTTATGTCCTCCGAACTAGCATATTCATATATATTGCTCTAAAATATACTTTTTTTCCTCCCTGAAAATACAATATCGTTAACATAAACGACTACCCTAATTCTAAGTATTAAATGTGTGGTTGTAGTTAAATTTTGTTACTGTCATTTGGGGATAAAACATAATAAATTTGAACTTGAGATTGTTTTATTAGTTTAATGGATGAATTTAGCATTATTCAGTTTAAATGTGATTGATTTTTAAATGAAAATTAACAAATTTAAAATCTTCCTTCAAATTATTTATTAAGGATGAGTTTAGATGAGTCATACATTTACCTGTAATTAGTGTTAAAAAAAAGTAAGTTAAATGTACCGTCCATCCAAACCCACCTTAAGTATTTTATTACTTAAAGATATTTTAATATTTTCATTTTAAGAAAAACTAATTAAAATATGCATATAATGATTATTGAACCCAGGTCATTTTAATTAGTAAAACTTTAAATTCACCACTTAATTAAAGTGTCATTGAAATATATTTTACACATTTTTATTTTAATATGCATAAGTTATTATCTCCATTAGTTGTATATGTCTATACTGACTATTTAATAAGTGTTTTGCTGAGTTGGTGTCACCCTCAACCAAGTCACCAACTTGATTAAGAAATTATGAAAATGTCATTCCGTAATTAAAATAAGTTATACTATTTGAAGGTATTTTAGTCTTTTTATTTTAACAAAAACCAATCAAAACATGTATATGATGGAATTTGAACTCGCACCATTTTGATAAATAAAACCTTAAATTTACCACTTAACCAAAAATTTATTTTGATGTATTTTATACATTTTTATTTTATTATGCATAAGTTTATCTTCATTAGTTGTGTGTATATATATTAATAATGTCATTAATTGAGTTAGTGTCACAAGTCAATTCGACACGAACTCGTAATTGTTTACAAAACCATGATAAGTAATTACAGTGCATATAAGATTGTTTATATGATATATTTCTGTGTTTTAAGTTTGTTGTATTCACAATTTTATCTATTTTTATTTTAATATGGTACATTAATAAGTTTTAAACCATACATTTTATTATTTATTGCATGTTATTTTTAAACACATATTTGCATTCTAAGTCCGTGGTTTCCACATACATATGTGTGTGATATGATTGCTAATATTAATAATGTTATGAGTTGGTGTCATAAGTTAACTTGATACTAACTCACAATTGATGAAAACATCATAATAAATAATTTTAGTACATATAGTATTATTAATCTTATGTATTTATATTATTAATTTTATGTGTTATTATAATTAATTAGTTTCAAACCATACATTTCATTATTTATTGTATGTTTCTTTAAACACATATATGTGTTTTAAACTCGTGGTTTTCACATACATACACGTGTAATAAAATTTCTAGTGTATATAAAAATTTATATCAATTTCATTCAAAACAAAAAAAATTAAAAAAAAGAAAATTTTTAAATGTTAAAATTTAATGATAGATTATATAAAAAAATTGACCTAAATTTTTTTATCTTTTTTTTATGTTCATTTTACCATCTATGTTTGAGGTTCATAGCTAACCCTTGTCTAAAATTTTAAACTGCACCCAACCAAATTATACTGTTTTCCACCATTGAAGAAGCAAAACAAATTATTTTGCAATCTGTAATATAATATAAAAAATAACAAAAAAAAAAAATCAAGTTGAAACTTGAATATTTCCTTTTCAAACTTGAAATTCAATCATAGACTTTTCTACAATTGACATCATCCCTCAGCAGAGGCTAGACATAGGCAGTAGGCATTGAACCCAAAAATGAAAAGAAAGACAAACACTCGTCCTACTATCTCCATGTGAACCATTGATGGTCCATGGCATTGAGACTTCCCCAGAATTTCATTGTGTCTTGGAGCCCCATATCTCTGCCAAACTCTGAGCCAACCAGCTTTGCTGATGAACCTTTAAGAGGGGGTTTCGACAAGTGGACCATCTGATGCTTGCCCACGTCCCTTCGGTTTGGTATGGGTTTTGTTTTTTAGGTTTAGGGTTAAATATTGGCAAACACGGTTCGGTTTCAACCTCGTATTGTTGGTGTCAAACAATACTGACAGTTGTTTTTAAACTGTGTTTGACCTGTTCCATGCAATGACAAATATCTAGTCTTGTGATCAGATCAGACATAAAGCCAAACCCAAGTAAATCAAATGTATGTCCATGTTACAGGAGCCTGACCAGTTGTGTTGTTTTCAATTTCAGGAACCCGGCCTGACTCTCTTTCACTTGTCTACGTAAGGCATTAACTTCCTTTGTAATTGGAAGCTAGACCCCTTCTCTCTCATAACACCTATAGTGTAACGTTATTTTCTTCACCTTGATATATTGTTGGAAAATTTGTGAACTATAGTTTAATTTCACTCGTAAATCAACGATATGGAAACAATTCATAGACATAATTTGCTAGGAATGGCAGTGAAAGGTATAAATTTGCTAGTTCAAGATCAGACCCAAAAGGTAAAAAACAGGCTGGTTCAAAACACTGTAGTGGTCCAACAAGTCAGGAGTTTGAGTTAAGCTACCTTTTTTTAGTATTTTAGATTTGAAATAAATTCAACCTTCGACTATAACTAAAATTTCAGATTGATTTTTAAAAGTTTTTTTTAGAAATAGTATATAAATTATCAATTTTCTTCCATTTTATTCAAAAAGTGTATAATGTACATTAAAATGTGCCTTTCGAAAAAATTGAGAAAAACTTTATAGTTTAAGTAAAACTTCTGGTAAAAATAAACTTTTAAATTTGTTTATTGATAATGCCATACTAACATAATATCTCAAACGAATCAAACCTTATGGTAGCTAGTATTCTAACTATATATATGTCATTCGTTCCCGGACCTAAAAAAAAGAAAAGAAAAAGACCTAGGTTACAAAGAATTTTTTTGGTAAATTACATTGTTAGCCCCTCAATTGTTAGCAAATTTCTCTTCTAATCACTCAATTGAAAAAACTTAAAATTTTGTTACTAATTTTATCAAAACAAACTTTTTAGGTCTATTATCCTTTAAGGACTAGTTTGACATTGTTGTTGTAATAGCCCATTTTCAGTGGTGTCAAAAATAGTGGTTTCGGGACCACTATTTCGACAAGTAATTCATTATTTTATTATTTATTTAATGTTTATAGGGTTATATGAGAGTTGTATTAAATTTGTGTTAAGAAATTTTAAAGCTTAAATAGTTAATTAAGTAAAAAGGACTAAATTGAAAAAAGTGAAAAAGTTGATTTCCATTAATTAATGGGTTGAAATAGCTTTGAAAAGGTATTTTAATGGACTTGGATGGTAATTAAACCATATTCTAAGTTAGTGGATGTTTATGGATAGGTTTTAGTGTATTTATAATAGTTTTTAAAGGTTAATTTTGTAATTCAATAATTAAATGACATGTAAAACAAAACAAAAAGTAAAAATTTGTGTCATCTTCCCCAATTTCCTATACAAAACTGACTCTACCATAGTTGAGAAGCAAAAGTTTCGGCCAATCTTTGCTTTTGATGCATGGTATGTGTTTGATGCTCATTTTAATGATTTTTACATTTTTGAGCTCGTATTAGCTTAATTTAGTTGGCTCGGGGGTTAATTTGTAAAAATGTTAAAGACTGGGGGACTTGCCATGAATGTGTTTAAATGTATTTTGGGTTTAATTAATAGATTATTAAACTTGATTATTAAATAATCTTGTTTTGTTAAGTGATTTTTGATGAATTTAGGGTTAAGGACTAATTTATTAAAAGAGTAAAATTCATTGGTTTAAATGTGAAATTGTGTTAAATATAGGCTGTTAGGGAACCCTATGAAAGTTGGTTTGCATGGGATTTTGTTAATTGTGGTTAAAGTGTGAGTTATGGGTTTTGGAACTAAATTGTATAAAAGGCAAAATATCGAGGGTAAAGGAAGGGTATAATCGTATAAAATTTCTTATTAGGATGCTAGAATTGTAATAATTGAGTTGAATTATTATTTAGATTAAGAAACGAGCCAAGCGGGACTAGATCGAGGCAATGCTAAGGTTATGGGTTAGTTGTTGGATTTGTTTTTACGACCATTTTATCAAAGTAAGTTTGTATTATATATATTGTTATATTAAATTCTTTTGCATTTGTTTTACTTTATTAGTTAAAGTGTTTGTGATTATATAATGTTGGTTGATGGAAATTATTATTAAAATTGAGTTATACTAGAGATATTGTATTAGGTCTTGGACCCAACAAGCTTCGTGCTGGTGTATTGTGTCAAGCCTTGAGCCTAGCAGGCTTCATGCCGGTGCACTGAATCGGGCCTTGAGCTTAGCAAGCTTCGAGCCAGTGAATTGAATCAGGTCTTGAGCCTAGAAGGCTTCGTGCCGGTGAACTATATCAGGTAACTTGTATTGAAAATATTATTACAAGTATCCGATGTAATTCTATTAAGTTCAACGGGTAAGTAAAGGCTAATGGAAAGGCATGTATACAAACTGATGATTGTTAATGTAACACCCAAAATTGAGCCTAGAAGTTTTAAGGGTAAATTGGGAATTTGAGCTATTATGTGCTTGAAATTTCGTCAGCATGGTAACCGAAAATGTTTTCGTCTATTAGAAAATTAAAATGAGTTTTAAATACCTTTAATTTTGAAAATAGGATTGATTTGTAAAAGATTCAAAAATTAGAGTTTTTAAGAGGCAATTAGACCAAATTTTAAAATTCAACCTGAAAACCCCTATTTATAGTTTTATTTTCACGTTAGTTCTTCTCCATAACTTGTCCCTTTGTTTTCCCAACTCTTTCATTCAAATTTTTTTCCAAACCTAAATTCCTTAGGTTCCTATCACTTTCCAAATCATTAAACCTCTATAAAATTCAAGAAAAACACCAAAAATACCATAGATTCCTCTATTGTTAAGCTTATGAGTTTTTCGGGTTTTCGATCAAACGCTCAATTTTTCATCAACTAAGATAACGATTCAATTCATAATTAGTTTTAAATGATATCTGGTCTTTTAAACGGAATTTTTAGCCATTAAATCGCATGTTTTAGATAAAAGCCGAAAATTGGGTCTTTAATGGTGGATTTCAGGATCTTGAGTAAAAACGTGGTTTCAAAGTGTTTTTCAACTTGTTTTAACATGATTAGAATGTTTCTAAATTTACTTTAAAGTTTTGTTAATGATTTCTATAGTTTTAATGAGTTTTCATTAAAAATGCCTATTGTACGTCGAAAAATTTTGATACCATGAATTGAATATTTTTGCGAAGTTTAAAGGTTGGCAATCAGTCGTAGGTAAATAATTAGATGAATGGAATTCATTTTAGGCAAAAAGATTAAGTATAGACTGAGATATTCGAATTTTAATTTTTCTATGTCAAAGGTTTCGGTCAAAAGAGAACCTAGCTTAGGCTTGTGATTTTGGATTATTTGATGTGAGTTTTTGGCTAAATGTTGATTGTGTTGTTGTTTGATTTACTTTGCTGAAGTGTTGGAATCGATAGGACCTTCTACGAGTAGAGATAAAGGTAAGGAAAAGCTAGTTTGAGCTTTTGGCTTTTCAACGAAAGCATAATTGGTGAGTGTTCAGAATAATTGCTTGTGAACATGATTCAATACATTATTTGGGAATTTAGTTGTACCCTAAACCCTTACTCTAAATTCTGAATGTAAGCTTTCTCGTGCTCATGCATAACTTATGTATTATGTAGTTGTGTTATAGTGAAAATGTGAATTGAGATGATATGCCATTACATGTGTTATGTGTTCATGATTACCGTTGTGGAAGTGTATATGTAGGCACATTATACATGCTAAGTGACAGTGGTTTTAATGTGCTAATGATGCGTATATGCAGTGATAATGATCTAAAATTTGATAAGTAATATGTGTGTTTAATAACATATATTTTGGCCTTGTGATTCTTGAGACCGTTGGATATAGTTGGCATGCCATAGGATTTCTTCCTAGCAATTAGGTTAGGTATAATGAAAAAAAGGATGAAATGTCTTTTGCTTGTTTCTATTCTTTCTCTAGGAATTGCTTTTACCACATTCAAAACAAAATATGTATATTGTGAAGAAGACTATTTGTCTTTACCTATTTTTTTTCATTTTTCAATCTAAATTGGACTAAATTGGGAGGGTGGTGTAATTATATTCCTATTATCTTATATGTTATATGATTTGGGCGTTGATGGGACATGTTTGGAGAGATAAAGGAATGTGAGCTAAGCTCCATTCAACGGGACATATTTGGTGTGTTGGAAAGTGTTAGCTTTATTTTTGGGACATGTTTGACTCTATGAGTCTATCTGGTGTGTTAGAGATCTGTGTATCTGATGAGTGGTGGTAGTGCCCACTTTTATGTTTCATAGCTCAAGTGCCAAATTATCTATAAATATGTTTGTGTGTATTGTGATGTATGCATGGATATATATGTATTGTCTCTGTAAATAAACTATTGATTATGCATGAAAAGTAAAATATGTCAACTAAGTTGAGACTGCTATAATTATTCTACTTAAATGTTTCACTAATGCTTGATGAACTATTTGCATACTAGTTGTTCTAGGCATTCACTGATCTTGTTAAGCTCACCCACTCACTTCTTAAACCATTGCAGATTAGTCGTGTGCGAGTGTGAGCGGTGTGGTTTCTAAGAGGTGATCCAAGCAAGTTCATTTCCTTTTTTCCGTAGGTGTTATTATTATTGTTTACGTTTTGGGAATAAGGCAATGTAGTAGACTTTCATTGGTATTTTTAATGATGTTTTTGGATACTTACATAGACTATTCACTCTTAGGATTATGTGATTTGTTTCTTATTATGCTGATTACTACTTAGAACTAATTTTCATGTTGAAAACCTTATTATGGATGATTTGATGTTTATTCGATATAGTAATGGATGCATGTTGAATAGATTTTGTGGTGAAATGGTCGGTAGGCTTATATGTGCTGTATTTTTTAGGTTTTGAGCAGAGGTATTGATATTCGTGTATTAAAAACTATACCTCTATGATTTTGAAATGTACAGGAAGTCAGAATCATAAATTGGTATCGATACCATATCATGAGTATCGATACTCGGGGTAAAATTATCGATACTTTTCATAAGGTACCAATAATTTTGGGTGTTTTATTTTTGGACGAAAAACATAATGCTGTTTTGGTATTGATTTTCCATTCGGTATCAATACCGAATGAAGGAAATATCGATACCTATGTGCTAGTATCGATACCTACATACTTGATTGGAAAATTTTGCTAAGTGGCCCTTATGTATGTACAAATGTTATTATATGATGCTTAAGGTATGTTTAGCAAGACTTAATGGTAATTAGGAGCATGTTTCACTTAAAACTCGAGCAAATACTAAAATGGATGACATTTCTTCTAGAATGAGCTTTTAATTGTTGTGAATGACATGAGACGGTGGTGTAGCATCCTGATATTCGGGCTCAGTGACCGGGCCAGGTATAAGGTGTTATAGTTAATGATATTATGAAATGATAAATTTGGAAATTTTAAGTGGATGGATAAGTACTAATCAATTATGTAAGCAAGATGAATGGATGCAATTCAATTCATGAGATATGACATATTTTGATGTTATATGCTTAAATTTTCTACTAATGATGTGGAATGTTGTGAATAGGAAAGTCAAGTACTTATATGATTTAATGACCATGATTGAGTAATTAAATGCTGAGGAATGGTAAGTTCAAGTTTCTTTTATACGAGGTTACTAAGCATTAGTTGCTTAAGTAATTGTTTACTTCTGTTTTGTATATCATCAGAAGCTCGATTGGTTGGAACTTTGTTACAGTCTTATCACACTATCCAACAATCACTTTGGTAGTTTTGGTTATTTTGAATTATGATTATAAATGACATGTATAGGTTTTGATGTCAATGAAGCCTTTTGATATGTTTTGGTTTCTTTTGTATATAATTATGTGAATATATGGTTTAGTTTGGCTTATTTAAGAGGCTAAATTTAGAGCACACAGCCTGGGACATGGGCTGTCATATGGCCGTGTGCCACACATAGACACCTCACACAGTCGTGTGTCATTTACATTTTAGGTGTAGGTTTCACACGGTCTGAGGCACGACCTACGACATGGTCGTATGTCTCAAAACACTTTGTCACATGGTCTAGCACACGGTCTGCGACACGGCTTTGTGACCCAACATCGAATATACACAAGGTCTGGCACACGACCTACAACACGGTAGTGTGACCCTATTTCAAATACAGACACAAGTTGAGACATGGCCGTGTCTCCCCACTTCGAATGCACACACGGTTTGGGCTATGTCACATGGTCGTGTGTTGTGTGACCCTTGTTTCCTATTTTTTTCATATTTTCCATAATTTAGAATCTTTAAAACAAAGATTTGTTAAAAATAAGTTAAGGTTTCAGAAGTTTATAGGTTTTTAAGCATGGTTCATGTTGGAAAAATTGTTGAATTAGGGATTTAATTGAATGAATTTCAAGTTAGAATTGATAAAGGGATTAAATTGTAAAAGAAACTACAAGTTTTGTGTTGTAGGGACTAAATTGAGTAAAAATCAAAATTAGGGATTTATGATGAAAATTTAATAGTTAAATTTGAGTTTGGTCAAAATTTGAATAGAAATAAAGTATAAATTGAGTTAGGAAAGTAAGTGAATTTAGTTAGGATCAAATTAAGAATAAGGAAGAAATTAGATAGAAATTCAATTATTATTGTAAAATTAGTGCTGTAATTAATAGTATAATTATTTAATTTTCGTAGCTAATAAAGAATTTGAGGTATCAGTACAAAAAGGGAAGGAGAAGGTCGATGAGGAGTAACTGTAAAATTCGGGTTTGTATTACTATAATTCAAAATTATTTATTATTAAGTATAAATTTTAAAATTTTTTATTTTATGGTAAGTAAATATTGAGGTAAGTAATTTTATTGAACTGAATTTAGAAAATTGAATTGAATGAGAAATACGTGTTGATATTACTATAATTTGAATTTAATTATTATTAATTGTTGAATTTTAAGTTGATATGCATGGTAAGTATTAGTATTGAATTGTATGAAATTAAATTGAATTGCGATTATATGTGAATAATTGAAATGCATATTGAATTGAGAAAGTGAAATTGAAATTGAAAGTGATAGGAATTGTGAATTGAAAATCCCTATTAACTAGTCGAGCTAAGTCAGATATAGTTGGCATGCCATAGGATTGGAAGAGTTCAGGGATTCTTCGACCTCGAGTCGATGAGACACTGGGTGTCACTATTTTACTTCGGATAGATTCGATGAGGTACTGGGTACCACTTTACTTCGGCTAGGTCGATGAGACACTGGGTGTCACTTTATTGCTTAAAACTATCCAATAAGGCACTGGATGCCATTCTGGTGTGTTAGTTGGATTCGTGTATCTGCCAAGGTCCGAATCTTCTTAATAGGGATAAATGATGTGAAAAAGAAAAAAATTGAATAGAAATAAAAAATTGATGCATATAAATGATATGTGATGAAATTGAGAAATAAGAATGAAATGGATAAATCAAAGGTTTCAAAGGTTATTAGTACCTAATTGTTTATGATATTTGGTTAAATTGAATTGTTATTGATATGGAATGAAAGTAGTGTATAAATTAAAGTAATATGTGTTCATGTATTATATGATTGATTATGTGAAAATTTATTTGGTTATTTATAATTTGAATTATCGTAATACCACTGAGTATAAAATACTCAGCGTACGGTTGTTTTCGTGCGCAGATCAATAGGTGTTCAGAGTCTCGGTTCAGCATCTAGGCGATCCTGACTCTAGTGCAAAACTCGGTGATGTATTCTTCTTTTGGTAAAAGTGGCATGTACATAGGTGTTATTTTGATCACTTTAAAATGCTATATAATTTTTGTTGTAAAGAATGGTATTTTGTATTTTGGTGTTTAAACTAATGAAATGGTATGAAAATTTACATGATATGCATGGTATAATTGGTGCTAAATTTAGAATGGATGAATGAAATTCTAATTTAATTATTAATGGTAACATAAATGTTCATAGACTAAATTATCAAATTATTGTTATAAGTATGATTTTAATACGGTTAAACATGAAATTGCATTGACTGAAATATTAGTTTTGGATTGGTCCTGGTTTGAAATTGCAGGGAATGTTAAATATTTATAAAAGGGGTTATATTGAGTTTTACATGAAAAAAAGAAAGAAAGAAAGAGAGAGTCAATTAGCAAAAGTTTTATATAAATTTATGTTTATATTATAATATTGTAACAGTCCGATTTAGACCCTAATCGGAACGGTGGTTTCGGGACCACAGATTCGAGTAAAAAAAATTAAATATTATTATTCGTGTTTATTATATGTGAATTTTCATGTGTGAAAATTTTGTACGAAAATTTGATTGTTTGTGTGATTAATTTGATAAAAGTACTTAATCGCGTAAGTTGAAAACTTGATAGCTTAAATCATAAAGGTTGATTTGATAGTGGCTTTTTAATATGGAGTATTTATATTGCAAATAATCCTTTATTTTTTGTGATGGCTGAATGTACCTTAGTGTATATGTTTATGATATTATATTTATAAGGTTAAAAAAATAAAATAAAATATGTTAAATGTAAACATATAATATATTAAAACATAAAAAAATAATAAAGCCATGCATTCATACTTTGTTATTTCCGAAAATAAAAGAAGAAAGAAAAGAAAAAAGAAACAAGAAACAAGGTATTCGTCCATTGTTGGTTCAATTTTAAGGTATGTTTTGTTTCGGTTTTTGATGATTTTTACGTTTTTGAGATCGTTGCTTCGAATACTACCCGACCCATGCTTGAATTTTTGATTTTGGTGAATATTTTGTGTTATGCCATTGATGAATAATTGTGTTTTGTGATTTTTGATGATGAAATATCAAAAATATGTTTTAGATTAACATGTTTTGTAGTGGAGTTTTTGATGGTTTTGAGTTATTAGGGCTAAATTGCAAAAATAATAACTTGAAGGACTAAAATGTGAAAAAGATGGAATATATGGACTAGTATGATTACATTGAACATTCGGCCCAACTATGTTGTTATGAGATTTGGTGTATTTTGTGTTTTGTGCAATTAGGACTAAATTGTAAAAGTATGAAATATCAGGGGTAAAATGGTAATTTGCCCATTTATGTGTTGTTGGATAAAATTGAATGAAATTGTATTTAAATGAGGTTAATTTGAAATTATATAGATCAAGAACAAAGTAAAATAGACTTGGATCAGGGAAAAACAAAAATAGTCGAATAGCCGATTCGTAACGTCCGTCGATATCCGAGGTAAGTCTCTAAGCAATTAAACATCATTTATTTTGAACATAGGATGATTTACTATGATAATTCAAATTTTATAATGTATTATTATGTTAGCCGAATGAGAAATATCAATGAATTAATGTGATTGAGTTGTATTTGAATGATATCAAAACCTCTGAAAGTGTGTATGTGTTACATGGAGTATTATACGATTTGATGTATGAAATGCGTTGTGGAATGATTTTATGTTTGTGAGATCCGGGCTTTGTGCCTAGCAAGCCTTGGGCTGGTGACTTTGATCAGGCTTTGTGCCTAGCAGGCTTAGTGTCGGTGAATAAATATCAGACCTTGAGTCTAGCAGGCCTTGTGCCGGTGTGTAATTCAGGCTTATGCCTAGTAGGTTTTATACCAGTGATTTGTTTTCAAGTCTATGATTATGTGTATTCAAGTTATTGTGGATATTGAGCAAGTGAAATTGAGCTAAATTGCATTGTATATGTTTGACCAAAAAGGTAAGTATTTGTGAGCTTATATTGAACTTGTATATTCGGTTTATATGTGAAGTTGTCTTGTGTGTGCATATTCGGCCATAAGTGATGATATATTGAAATTGAACTATAAGTTATATGTGATGTTTTATTTATCTCTTATATTCGGCCACATGTGAAGATATAATGAATCTTGTGTATTTGGCCATATATGTAAGTGATTATGTGATGAAATATTTGATCTTGTATAATCGGCTTATAGGAAATATTATGTGATGTTATAAAATTGATTGTGAACAATTGGTCAAGGTATTTTATTAAGATGAGGTATAACATTATGAATATAATTTGTTTAGTTTGAATGTTTTGATTATTCATTGAGTTGTTTAATTTGCTTAAGGCTTACTAAGCTAAGTTAGCTTACCCTGTGTTTTTTTTTTGTTACTCTATTTTATAGATTTTGGTTGTAAGTTACGAGCTCGGGGATCGTGACCGAAGTCATCCACACTATCATCAACTTTCGGTATTTTTAAAAGTTTATCTTAAAACTTTTGGCATGTGTAGGCTAATATGTATTTTGTTCAACTTTGAATATGTGTAAAATGAGCCATGCGAATATGGCTTATCTTAAAAGCTTGGTTTTGGTTATGTTTGGTAATGATTTATTTTATTTTGATTATAATGTTATGTGAAATGAATGAAAAGTAAATGTGAATGGTGTGATATGTGTTGGAAATAGTTTGAAGTGATTAGTAGAATTGGTTGTGGTTGATCATTCGGATTTGATATGTATATATATATATATATATATATATGAACAAATAGGGTTTGACGATTTGGTGTATGTTAAACATGTTTAATGTATATTTGGAAATGCATGGTATGAGACATGCAGATGGTCGAATATGCATAGGTTAGTTTAGTTCGGTTTGCAGGATAAAATGTAACTTATAGGATGTATATACATGTTTTCACGTACGATTGTATAATTGTTTGTGATGAAACAAAGTTGACTGGAAAACGATGATTGTGATATACTTATTTGGTTAATGAGATGAAAATTGACCAAATGAATAGTGAATTGTATAATAATACAAAAAGGAAATTATAAGAATTTTTAGTACATATTAATTATATGTATATAAATATACATGTACTTGTTTGTGTGTTCGAATGATGTTTGCTATAATGGTTTGGTTTGTAATAATAGTATATGCATAATTTTATATTTGTTAATGAAAATGTTATTATTTGAGATATGATTCAGTAAATGTAATATGATTAATAATGTATATTAAATATTTAATTAAACAAGTGTTTAAATTTACGAATATAATTTGTTTGAATATGTGAATGTTGGAATTATGTTTTTGTTCAATAATGCCTCTTAACCCTAGTCTAGCGGCGGATACGGGTTAGGGGTGTTACATTTTATTAATATCAAAGCTACGGTTTAGTCGATTCTAGGACTAACGTAGCGTGTGTGAGTTTAGCTATACATGCTAAAAGTTATCTTTGCGATAGTGTGATGACTTCCGACATTTGAAAATGTGCTTTCATATAATAAGTGGATCCCGATAGAGCCGTAGGCTGATAATGTCGAGAGTGTAGTAGCGCTCGCTCTGCAAGGGGCGAGTGCGATTGAATATCGACTGTCTCGAGTAGCCATGAAGGGGAGGTTTAGCAAACCTTCTATCAAATGATGAACGATTGGTTTACTCAAGTATATCTAGACTAATCCGCGGTACAACAACCTCCACCCTCGAATAATCCATCTTCGATACCTGTGGTACCCCGATGATTGATCGAATGAGATTTAATAGGCCTCTTGTTGATAAAATCAAAAATATCAGGCCGAAGAGTTTTAAGCTAATGATAATGATGATGCTGAGCGGGCTGAGTTGTGGCTCGATAATACTATCTGTGTGTTCAACGAGTTATCATGTACTCCGGATGAATGTTTAAAGTGTGCCATATCTTTACTACGAGACACCGCATATCACTGGTGGAATACACTAGTTTCAGTGGTTCCAAAAGAGATAGTGACCTGGGAATTCTTTCAAACTGAGTTTCGTAAGAAATACATCAGCCAGAGATTTATAGATCAGAAATGTAAGGAATTCCTGGAATTAAAACAAGGTCGTATGACGGTAACTGAGTACGAACGGAAATTTGTGAGACTTAGTCGATATGCTCGTAAATTTGTTTCAACTGAAGCTATCATGTGTAAAAGATTTGAAGACGGTTTAAATGAAGACACTAAATTACTGGTTGGTATACTTGAAACTAAGGAGTTCGTGACACTTGTTGATCGAGCTTGCAAAGTTGAAGAGCTCGGGAAAGGGAAAAGAAAAACTGATTTTGAAGGTAGAGATTCCCGTAAAAGATCATCGAGCAAGAATTTTCACCCAGTATCGAAGAAGTTCAGAGATGATTCTAGTCGATTTAAAGCTACTTCAGACTTTTCTAGACGAGATCGAGATCGACCTCCTCTGAGTTCACGAGCTACTTCGATTGCTAGTGTTGGCAATGATCGACAGAACAGACTTGAGTGTAAGCATTATGGCAAATGACATTCTGGAAGTTGTAGATTGCATGATCGATCATGTTTTAAATGTGGATCGATGGATCATTTCATCCGAGATTTCCAATATTAGTCGAGCAAAACACTATTCGTAATGCGAGACCGAGTAACATGTCAAGACGAGGCGGACCACCTAGACATTTGGGTAATGTGAGTGGTAGTCGAGAGAGGGACGAAAGATACAATAGTTTGATCTCGAGGCTCGTGCACCAGCGAGCATATGCTATACAAGCTCGCGAGGAGGTTTCTTCCCCAGATGTTATTACCGATACTTTCACTCTTTATGATACTAGTGTTATTGCATTGATTGATCCTGGTTCGACTCATTCGTATGTGTGTGAAACATTAGTATCCAGTAAAACTTTACCTGTTGAGTCTACTGAGTTTGTAATTCGAGTATCAAACCCCCTGGGTCGCTGTGTACTGGTTGACAAAGTGTGTAAGAATTGCCCGTTGATGATTCGAGATTCATGCTTTCCGATAGATTTGATGCTGTTACCTTTTGACAAGTTCAATATAATCTTGGGTATGGATTGGCTGACTTTGCACGATGCTGTTGTTAATTGCAAAAGAAAGACCATTGATCTGAGATGTCAGAACAACGATATTATTCAGATTGAATCTAATGATCTGAATGGTTTACTAGCAGTAATATCTTCGATGTTAGCTCAGAAATATGTGAGAAAAGGTTGTGAAGCTTACCTAGCTTATGTGCTTGATAATAAAGTAACTGAAAATAAGATTGAATCTGTACCAGTTGTGTGTGAGTATCCAAATGTGTTTCCTAAAGAATTGCTGGGTTTGTCACCTATTCGAGAGGTAGAATTTGGTATTGAGTTAGTATCGGGGACGACTCCGATTTTAATAGCTTCGTATCGGATGGCACCTACAAAATTAAAAGAGTTGAAAGCACAGTTGCAAGAGTTAACAGATAGAGGTTTTGCACGACCAAGTTTCTCTCCCTGGGGTGCGCCAGTTCTATTTGTGAAAAAGAAAGACAGAACTATGAGAATGCGTATTGATTACTGCCAGTTAACTAAGGTGACTATAAAGAATAAATACCCATTGCCACAGATTGACGATCTGTTCGATCAGTTGAAAGGGGCTTCAGTGTTTTCGAAGATAGATTTGAGATCGGGTTATTATTAGTTGCGAGTCAGAGACTCCGATGTGCCAAAAACTGCTTTTCAAACGAGGTATGGACATTATGATTTTTTAGTTATGCCGTTCGGACTTACTAATACACCTACTGTTTTTTTATGGATTTGATGAATCAGATCTTCAGGCAGTATTTAGATCAGTTTGTGGTTGTGTTCATTGATGATATACTGATCTACTCTCATAACAAAACGGAACATGTCAAGCATTTGAGACTTGTGTTACAGACTTTGCGAGAAAAACAGTTACATGCGAAGTTTAGTAAATGTGAGTTCTGGTTACAAGAAGTTAGCTTTCTGGGACATGTTGTTTCAGCATCAGGTATTCGGGTTGATCCGAGTAAGATTTCATCTATACTCGATTGGAAACCTCCGAGAAATGTTTCTGAAGTCAGAAGTTTTCTGGGACTTGCAAGTTACTACAGACAGTTTGTGAAAGGTTTCTCTATGATTGCAACCCCGATGACGAAGCTGTTGCAGAAAGATGTTAAGTTTGAATGGTCAGAAAAGTGCCAAAAAAGTTTTGATCAGTTGAAAGCTCTTTTGATCGAAGCTCCGGTGTTAGTTCAGCTAGAGTCGGATAAATAATTTGTTATCTATAGTGATGCCTCTTTAAATGGTTTGGGCTCTGTTTTGATGCAAGAAGGCAGAGTTATAGCTTATGCCTCGAGACAGTTAAAGCCACATGAAAGGAATTATCTGACGCACGATCTAGAATTGGCAGCTATTGTGTTTGCATTGAAGATTTGGCGCCATTATTTGTTCGGGGAGAAATGTCATGTTTATTTTGATCATAAAAGTTTGAAGTACTTGATGACTCAAAAAGATCTGAATTTGAGAGGCAACATCGATGGTTAGAATTACTAAAAGACTACGAACTTGTGATTGATTATCATCAGGAAAGGCTAATGTTGTTGCTAATGCTCTAAGCCAAAAATCACTATTTTTTTGCGTGCAATGAATGCGCATATGGCTATGTCGGATGATGGAATGCGATAATAGTGAGTTAAAAGCAAGGCCGTTATTTATTCAAAGCAGATTTATGAAGCTCGGAAAATCGACAATGATTTGATAGTGAAACGGGTTCAATGTGATTCAAATATGGATTGAGTTTGAATTGATGTTGATGATTGTTTGAGATTCGAAACCGAATATGTGTTTGAGAAATACTGAGTTGATTCAGATGATCTTGAATGAAGCTCAGAATAGTCGACTATCTGTTCATCCGGGTAGTACGAAGATGTATAATGATCTGAAACAACACTATTGGTGGCCAGGTATGAAACGAGACATTTCTGACTTTGTATCGAAATGTTTAATCTGTCAGCAAGTAAAAGCCGAGCATCAAGTACCTTCCGGATTTCTGACCAATTATGATACCTGAATAGAAATGGGACAGAGTTACGGTGGATTTTGTATCCGATTTACCGTTGACAATGAGCAAGAAAGATGCAAGCTGGGTTATTGTTGATAGATTGACCAAATCTGCTCACTTTGCTCCGATTCGTACAGATTACTCACTTGATAAACTGGCTGAATTGTATGTTTCCCAGATCGTGAGGATACATGGTGTGCCTATATCTATTGTCTCATATAGAGATCCGAGGTTTACATCGCGGTTTTGGAAGAAACTGCAAGATGCATTAGGTACTAAACTGCATTTTAGCACTTCTTTTCATCCTCAGACAGACGGTCAGTCCAAATGAATTATTCAGATACTAGAGGATATGTTGAGATGTTGTATTCTCGAGTTCAAAGGTACGTGGGAACGATATTTACCTCTGATTGAATTTGCATACAATAATAGCTTTCAATCAAGTATCAAAATGGCGCCTTATGAAGCTTTGTACGGTCGTAAATGTCGTACACCTCTGTACTAGACTGAGTTCAGTGAAAATAAGATACACAGGGTTGATTTGATCAGAGAAACTGAACAGAAAGTGAAAGTAATCCGTGAAAGTTTGAAAGCAGCATCAGATCGTTAGAAATCATACGCGGATTTGAAACGAAAAGATATAGAGTTTCAGATAGGGGATAAAGTATTTTTGAAAGTCTCACCATGGAAGAAAATACTCAGATTCGGTCGTAAAGACAAATTGAGTCTGAGATTCATTGGGCTATATGAGATTATCGAGCGAATTGGGCCGGTTGCGTATAGACTGCTGTTGCCACCTGAGCTATAAAAGATCCACAATGTATTTCATGTCTTGATGCTTCGTAGATATCGATCTGATCTTTCACACGTAATTAGTCCAACTGAAGTTGAGATTAAGCCCGATATGTCGTACGAGGAAGAACCGATTCGTATTCTAGCTCGCGAGATTAAAGAGTTGCAAAATAAGAAAATTTGGTTGGTTAAAGTATTGTGGCATAAAGACGGAGTTGAGGAAGAAACGTGGGAGCCAGAGGATACAATGAAAGAGTGTTATTCGAACCTACTCACCGGTAAGATTTTCGGGGACGAAAATCCCTAAGAGGGGGAGAGTTGTAACAGTTCGATTTAGACCCTAATCGGAACGGTAGTTTTGGGACCACGAATTTGAGTCGAAAAAATATTTAAATATTATTATTCGTGTTTATTATATGTGAATTTCCATGTGTGAAAATTTCGTACGAAAATTTGATTGTTTGTGTGATTAATTTGATAAAAGGACTTAATCGCGTAAGTTGAAAACTTGATAGCTTAAATCATAAAGGTTGATTTGATAGTGGCTTTTTAATATGAAGTATTTATGATGCAAATAATCCTTTATTTTTTGTGATGGCCGAATGTACCTTAATGTATATGTTTATGATATTATTTTTATAAGGTTAATAAAATAAAATAAAATAAAATAAAATAAAATAAAATAAAATAAAATAAAATAAAATATGTTAAATGTTAACATATAATATATAATATATTAAAACATAAAAAAATAATAAAGCCATGCATTCATACTTTGTTATTGTCGAAAATAAAAGAAGAAAGAAAAGAAAAAAGAAACAAGGTATTCGACCATTGTTGGTTCAATTTGAAGGTATGTTTTGTTTGATTTTTGATGATTTTTACGTTTTTGAGATCGTTACTTGAATACTACCCGACCCATGCTTGAATTTTTGATTTTGGTGAATATTTTGTGTTATGCCATTGATGAATAATTGTGTTTTATGATGTTTGATGATGAAATATCAAAAATATGTTTTAGATTAACATGTTTTGTATTGGAGTTTTTGATGATTTTGAGTTATTAGGACTAAATTACAAAAATAATAAATTGAAGGACTAAAATGTGAAATAGATGGAGTATATGGACTAGTATGATTATATTGAACATTCGGCCCAACTACGTTGTTATGAGATTTGGTGTATTTCGTGTTTTGTGCAATTAGGACTAAATTGTAAAAGTATGAAATATTCGGGGTAAAATGGTAATTTGCCCATTTATGTGTTGTTGGATTAAATTGAATGAAATTGTATTTAAATGAGGTTAGTTTGAAATTATATAGATCAAGAACAAAGTAAAACGGACTTGGATCGGGGAAAAATAAAAATAGTCGAATAGCCGATTCATAACGTCCGTTGATATCCGAGTAAGTCTCTAAGTAATTAAACATGGTTTATTTTGAACATAGGATGATTTACTACGATAATTCAAAATTTTATAATGTATTATTATGTTAGCCGAATGAGAAATATCAATGAATTAATGTGATTGAGTTGTATTTGAATGATATCAAAACCTCGAAAGTGTGTGTGTTACATGGAGTATTATACGATTCGATGTAGGAAATACGTTGTGGAATGATTTTATGTTTGTGATATTCGGGCTTTGAGCCTAGCAAGCCTTGGGCTGGTGACTTGGATCACGCTTTGTGCCTAGCGGAGCTTAGTGCCGGTGAATAAATATCGGACCTTGAGTCTAGCGTGCCTTGTGCCGATGTGTAATTTAGGCTTATGCCTAGCGAGGTTTTATACGGTGATTTGTTTTCAAGTCTATGGTTATGAATATTCAAGTTATTGTGGACATTGAGCAAGTGAAATTGAGCTAAATTGCATTGTATATGTTTGACCAAAGTGAGCTTATATTGGACTTGTATATTCGGTTTATATGTGAAGTTGTCTTGTTTGTGCATATTCGGCCATAAGTGATGGTATATTGAAATTGAACTATAAGTTATATGTGATGTTTTATTTATCTCTTATATTCGGCCACATGTGAAGATATAATGAATCTTGTGTATTTGGCCATATATGTAAGTGATTATGTGATGAAATATTTGATCTTGTATAATCGGCTTATAGGAAATATTTATGTGATGTTATAAAATTGATTGTGAACATTTGGTCTAGGTATTTTATTAAGATGAGGTATAACATTATGAATATAATTTGTTTAGTTTGAATGTTTTGATTATTCATTGAGTTGTTTAATTTGCTTAAGGCTTACTAAGCTAAGTTAGCTTTACCATGTGTGTTTTTTTGTTACTCTATTTTATAGATTTTGGTTGTAAGTTACGAGCTCGGGATCGTGACCGAAGTCATCCACACTATCATCAACTTTCGGTATTTTTAAAAGTTTATCTTAAAACTTTTTGGCATGTGTAGGCTAATATGTATTTTGTTCAACTTTGAATATGTGTAAAATGAGCCATGCGAATATGGCTTATCTTAAAAGCTTGGTTTTGGTTATGTTTGGTAATGATTTATTTTATTTTGATTATAATGTTATGTGAAATGAATGAAAAGTAAATGTGAATGGTGTGATATGTGTTGGAAATAGTTTGAAGTGATTAGTAGAATTGGTTGTGGTTGATCATTCGGATTTGATATGTATATATATATATATATATATATGAACAAATAGGGTTTGACGATTTGGTGTATGTTAAACATGTTTAATGTATATTTGGAAATGCATGGTATGAGACATGCGGATGGTCGAATATGCATAGGTTAGTTTAGTTCGGTTTGCAGGATAAAATGTAACTTATAGGATGTATATACATGTTTTCACGTACGATTGTATAATTGTTTGTGATGAAACAAAGTTGACTGGAAAACGATGATTGTGATATACTTATTTGGTTAATGAGATGAAAATTGACCAAATGAATAGTGAATTGTATAATAATACAAAAAGGAAATTATAAGAATTTTTAGTACATATTAATTATATGTATATAAATATACATGTACTTGTTTGTGTGTTCGAATGATGTTTGCTATAATGGTTTGGTTTGTAATAATAGTATATGCATAATTTTATATTTGTTAATGAAAATGTTATTATTTGAGATATGATTCGTAAATGTAATATGATTAATAATGTATATTAAATATTTAATTAAACAAGTGTTTAAATTTACGAATATAATTTGTTTGAATATGTGAATGTTCGGAATTATGTTTTTGTTCAGTAATGCCTCTTAACCCTAGTCTAGCGACGGATACGGGTTAGGGGTGTTACATTTTATTAATATCAAAGCTACGGTTTAGTCGATTCTAGGACTAACGTAGCGTGTGTGAGTTTAGCTATACATGCTAAAAGTTATACTGCGATAGTGTGATGACTTCTGACATTTGAAAATGTGCTTTCATATAATAAGTGGATCCCGATAGAGCCAGAAATGATAATGTCGAGAGTGTAGCGATCGCTCCCGTGCAAGGGGCAAAGTGCGATTGAATATCGACCTGTCTCGAGTAGCCATGAAGGGGAGGTTTAGCAAACCTTCTATCAAATGATGAACGATTGGTTTACTCAGTATATCTAGACTAATCCGGCAGTACAACAACCTCCACCCTCGAATAATCCATCTTCGATACCTGTGGTACCCCGATGATTGATCGAATGAGATTTAATAGGCCTCTTGTTGATAAAATCAAAAATATCAGGCCGAAGAGTTTTAAGCTAATGATAATGATGATGCTGAGCGGGCTGAGTTGTGGCTCGATAATACTATCTGTGTGTTCAACGAGTTATCATGTACTCCGGATGAATGTTTAAAGTGTGCCATATCTTTACTACGAGACACCGCATATCACTGGTGGAATACACTAGTTTCAGTGGTTCCAAAAGAGATAGTGACCTGGGAATTCTTTCAAACTGAGTTTCGTAAGAAATACATCAGCCAGAGATTTATAGATCAGAAATGTAAGGAATTCCTGGAATTAAAACAAGGTCGTATGACGGTAACTGAGTACGAACGGAAATTTGTGAGACTTAGTCGATATGCTCGTAAATTTGTTTCAACTGAAGCTATCATGTGTAAAAGATTTGAAGACGGTTTAAATGAAGACACTAAATTACTGGTTGGTATACTTGAAACTAAGGAGTTCGTGACACTTGTTGATCGAGCTTGCAAAGTTGAAGAGCTCGGGAAAGGGAAAAGAAAAGCTGATTTTGAAGGTAGAGATTCCCGTAAAAGATCATCGAGCAAGAATTTTCACCCAGTATCGAAGAAGTTCAGAGATGATTCTAGTCGATTTAAAGCTACTTCAGACTTTTCTAGACGAGATCGAGATCGACCTCCTCTGAGTTCACGAGCTACTTCGATTGCTAGTGTTGGCAATGATCGACAGAACAGACTTGAGTGTAAGCATTATGGCAAATGACATTCTGGAAGTTGTAGATTGCATGATCGATCATGTTTTAAATGTGGATCGATGGATCATTTCATCCGAGATTTCCAATATTAGTCGAGCAAAACACTATTCAGAATGCGAGACCGAGTAACATGTCAGCACGAGGCGGACCACCTAGACATTTGGGTAATGTGAGTGGTAGTCAGAGAGGGACGAAAGATACAATAGTTTGATCTGAGGCTCGTGCACCAGCCAGAGCATATGCTATACAAGCTCGCGAGGAGGTTTCTTCCCCAGATGTTATTACCGATACTTTCACTCTTTATGATACTAGTGTTATTGCATTGATTGATCCTGGTTCGACTCATTCGTATGTGTGTGAAACATTAGTATCCAGTAAAACTTTACCTGTTGAGTCTACTGAGTTTGTAATTCGAGTATCAAACCCCCTGGGTCGCTGTGTACTGGTTGACAAAGTGTGTAAGAATTGCCCGTTGATGATTCGAGATTCATGCTTTCCGATAGATTTGATGCTGTTACCTTTTGACAAGTTCAATATAATCTTGGGTATGGATTGGCTGACTTTGCACGATGCTGTTGTTAATTGCAAAAGAAAGACCATTGATCTGAGATGTCAGAACAACGATATTATTCAGATTGAATCTAATGATCTGAATGGTTTACTAGCAGTAATATCTTCGATGTTAGCTCAGAAATATGTGAGAAAAGGTTGTGAAGCTTACCTAGCTTATGTGCTTGATAATAAAGTAACTCGAAAATAAGATTGAATCTGTACAGTTGTGTGTGAGTATCCAAATGTGTTTCCTAAAGAATTCTTTGGGTTTGTCACCTATTCGAGAGGTAGAATTTGGTATTGAGTTAGTATCGGGGGCGACTCCGATTTTAATAGCTTCGTATCGGATGGCACCTACAAAAATTAAAAGAGTTGAAAGCACGATTTGCAAGAGTTAATGAGATAGAGGTTTTGCACGACCAAGTTTCTCTCCCCGGGTGCGCATGATTCTATTTGTGAAAAAAAAGAAAGACAGAACTATGAGAATGCGTATTGATTACTGCCAGTTAACTAAGGTGACTATAAAGAATAAATACCCATTGCCACAGATTGACGATCTGTTCGATCAGTTGAAAGGGGCTTCAGTGTTTTCGAAGATAGATTTGAGATCGGGTTATTATTAGTTGCAGTCGAGACTCGATGTGCCAAAAACTGCTTTTCAAACGAGGTATGGACATTATGATTTTTTAGTTATGCCGTTCGGACTTACTAATACACCTACTGTTTTTTTATGGATTTGATGAATCAGATCTTCAGGCAGTATTTAGATCAGTTTGTGGTTGTGTTCATTGATGATATACTGATCTACTCTCATAACAAAACGGAACATGTCAAGCATTTGAGACTTGTGTTACAGACTTTGCGAGAAAAACAGTTACATGCGAAGTTTAGTAAATGTGAGTTCTGGTTACAAGAAGTTAGCTTTCTGGGACATGTTGTTTCAGCATCAGGTATTCGGGTTGATCCGAGTAAGATTTCATCTATACTCGATTGGAAACCTCCGAGAAATGTTTCTGAAGTCAGAAGTTTTCTGGGACTTGCAAGTTACTACAGACAGTTTGTGAAAGGTTTCTCTATGATTGCAACCCCGATGACGAAGCTGTTGCAGAAAGATGTTAAGTTTGAATGGTCAGAAAAGTGCCAAAAAAGTTTTGATCAGTTGAAAGCTCTTTTGATCGAAGCTCCGGTGTTAGTTCAGCTAGAGTCGGATAAATAATTTGTTATCTATAGTGATGCCTCTTTAAATGGTTTGGGCTCTGTTTTGATGCAAGAAGGCAGAGTTATAGCTTATGCCTCGAGACAGTTAAAGCCACATGAAAGGAATTATCTGACGCACGATCTAGAATTGGCAGCTATTGTGTTTGCATTGAAGATTTGGCGCCATTATTTGTTCGGGGAGAAATGTCATGTTTATTTTGATCATAAAAGTTTGAAGTACTTGATGACTCAAAAAGATCTGAATTTGAGACAGCATCGATGGTTAGAATTACTAAAAGACTACGAACTTGTGATTGATTATCATCCGGGAAAGGCTAATGTTGTTGCTAATGCTCTAAGCCAAAAATCACTATTTTTTTTGCGTGCAATGAATGCGCATATGGCTATGTCAGATGATGGTACGATAATAGCTGAGTTAAAAGCAAGGCCGTTATTTATTCAGCAGATTTATGAAGCTCAGAAAATCGACAATGATTTGATAGTGAAACGGGTTCAATGTGATTCAAATATGGATTCAGAGTTTCGAATTGATGTTGATGATTGTTTGAGATTCAGAAACCGAATATGTGTTTCGAGAAATACTGAGAGTTGATTGAGATGATCTTGAATGAAGCTCGAGAATAGTCGACTATCTGTTCATCGGGTAGTACGAAGATGTATAATGATCTCGAAACAACACTATTGGTGGCGTGTATGAAACGAGACATTTCTGACTTTGTATCGAAATGTTTAATCTATCAGCAAGTAAAAGCCGAGCATCAAGTACCTTCCGGATTGTTACAGCCAATTATGATACCTGAATAGAAATGGGACAGAGTTACGGTGGATTTTGTATCCGATTTACCGTTGACAATGAGCAAGAAAGATGCAAGCTGGGTTATTGTTGATAGATTGACCAAATCTGCTCACTTTGCTCCGATTCGCATGCATTACTCACTTGATAAACTGGCTGAATTGTATGTTTCCCAGATCGTGAGGATACATGGTGTGCCTATATCTATTGTCTCATATAGAGATCCGAGGTTTACATCGCGGTTTTGGAAGAAACTGCAAGATGCATTAGGTACTAAACTGCATTTTAGCACTTCTTTTCATCCTCAGACAGACGGTCAGTCCAAATGAATTATTCAGATACTAGAGGATATGTTGAGATGTTGTATTCTCGAGTTCAAAGGTACGTGGGAACGATATTTACCTCTGATTGAATTTGCATACAATAATAGCTTTCAATCAAGTATCAAAATGGCGCCTTATGAAGCTTTGTACGGTCGTAAATGTCGTACACCTGCATACTAGACCGAGTTCGATGAAAATAAGATACATTGTGGTTGATTTGATCAGAGAAACTGAACAGAAAGTGAAAGTAATCCGTGAAAGTTTGAAAGCAGCATCAGATCGTTAGAAATCATACGCGGATTTGAAACGAAAAGATATAGAGTTTCAGATAGGGGATAAAGTATTTTTGAAAGTCTCACCATGGAAGAAAATACTCAGATTCGGTCGTAAAGACAAATTGAGTCTGAGATTCATTGGGCTATATGAGATTATCGAGCGAATTGGGCCGGTTGCGTATAGACTGCTGTTGCCACCTGAGCTATAAAAGATCCACAATGTATTTCATGTCTTGATGCTTCGTAGATATCGATCTGATCTTTCACACGTAATTAGTCCAACTGAAGTTGAGATTAAGCCCGATATGTCGTACGAGGAAGAACCGATTCGTATTCTAGCTCGCGAGATTAAAGAGTTGCAAAATAAGAAAATTTGGTTGGTTAAAGTATTGTGGCATAAAGACGGAGTTGAGGAAGAAACGTGGGAGCCAGAGGATACAATGAAAGAGTGTTATTCGAACCTACTCACCGGTAAGATTTTCGGGGACGAAAATCCCTAAGAGGGAGAGTTGTAACAGTTCGATTTAGACCCTAATCGGAACGGTAGTTTTGGGACCACGAATTTGAGTCGAAAAAATATTTAAATATTATTATTCGTGTTTATTATATGTGAATTTCCATGTGTGAAAATTTAAATGCGAAAATTTGATTGTTTGTGTGATTAATTTGATAAAAGGACTTAATCGCGTAAGTTGAAAACTTGATAGCTTAAATCATAAAGGTTGATTTGATAGTGGCTTTTTAATATGAAGTATTTATGATGCAAATAATCCTTTATTTTTTGTGATGGCCGAATGTACCTTAATGTATATGTTTATGATATTATTTTTATAAGGTTAATAAAATAAAATAAAATAAAATAAAATAAAATAAAATAAAATAAAATAAAATAAAATATGTTAAATGTTAACATATAATATATAATATATTAAAACATAAAAAAATAATAAAGCCATGCATTCATACTTTGTTATTGTCGAAAATAAAAGAAGAAAGAAAAGAAAAAAGAAACAAGGTATTCGACCATTGTTGGTTCAATTTGAAGGTATGTTTTGTTTCAGTTTTTGATGATTTTTACGTTTTTGAGATCGTTACTTCGAATACTACCCGACCCATGCTTGAATTTTTGATTTTGGTGAATATTTTGTGTTATGCCATTGATGAATAATTGTGTTTTATGATGTTTGATGATGAAATATCAAAAATATGTTTTAGATTAACATGTTTTGTATTGGAGTTTTGATGATTTTGAGTTATTAGGACTAAATTACAAAAATAATAAATTGAAGGACTAAAATGTGAAATAGATGGAGTATATGGACTAGTATGATTATATTGAACATTCGGCCCAACTACGTTGTTATGAGATTTGGTGTATTTCGTGTTTTGTGCAATTAGGACTAAATTGTAAAAGTATGAAATATTCGGGGTAAAATGGTAATTTGCCCATTTATGTGTTGTTGGATTAAATTGAATGAAATTGTATTTAAATGAGGTTAGTTTGAAATTATATAGATCAAGAACAAAGTAAAACGGACTTGGATCGGGAAAAATAAAAATAGTCGAATAGCTAGATTCATAACGTCCAGTTGATATCCGAGTAAGTCTCTAAGTAATTAAACATGGTTTATTTTGAACATAGGATGATTTACTACGATAATTCAAAATTTTATAATGTATTATTATGTTAGCCGAATGAGAAATATCAATGAATTAATGTGATTGAGTTGTATTTGAATGATATCAAAACCTCCAAAAAGTGTGTGTGTTACATGGAGTATTATACGATTCGATGTAGGAAATACGTTGTGGAATGATTTTATGTTTGTGATATTGGGCTTTGAGCCTAGCAAGCCTTGGGCTGGTGACTTGGATCACGCTTTGTGCCTAGAGAGCTTAGTGCTTGCGGTGAATAAATATCGGACCTTGAGTCTAGCGGGCCTTGTGCCGATGTGTAATTTAGGCTTATGCCTAGCAGAGTTTTATCTGGTGATTTGTTTTCAAGTCTATGGTTATGAATATTCAAGTTATTGTGGACATTGAGCAAGTGAAATTGAGCTAAATTGCATTGTATATGTTTGACCGGTGAGCTTATATTGGACTTGTATATTCGGTTTATATGTGAAGTTGTCTTGTTTGTGCATATTCGGCCATAAGTGATGGTATATTGAAATTGAACTATAAGTTATATGTGATGTTTTATTTATCTCTTATATTCGCCACATGTGAAGATATAATGAATCTTGTGTATTTGGCCATATATGTAAGTGATTATGTGATGAAATATTTGATCTTGTATAATCGGCTTATAGGAAATATTTATGTGATGTTATAAAATTGATTGTGAACATTTGGTCTAGGTATTTTATTAAGATGAGGTATAACATTATGAATATAATTTGTTTAGTTTGAATGTTTTGATTATTCATTGAGTTGTTTAATTTGCTTAAGGCTTACTAAGCTAAGTTAGCTTACCCTGTGTGTTTTTTTTGTTACTCTATTTTATAGATTTTGGTTGTAAGTTACGAGCTCGGGGATCGTGACCGAAGTCATCCACACTATCATCAACTTTCGGTATTTTTAAAAGTTTATCTTAAAACTTTTGGCATGTGTAGGCTAATATGTATTTTGTTCAACTTTGAATATGTGTAAAATGAGCCATGCGAATATGGCTTATCTTAAAAGCTTGGTTTTGGTTATGTTTGGTAATGATTTATTTTATTTTGATTATAATGTTATGTGAAATGAATGAAAAGTAAATGTGAATGGTGTGATATGTGTTGGAAATAGTTTGAAGTGATTAGTAGAATTGGTTGTGGTTGATCATTCGGATTTGATATGTATATATATATATATATATATATGAACAAATAGGGTTTGACGATTTGGTGTATGTTAAACATGTTTAATGTATATTTGGAAATGCATGGTATGAGACATGCAGATGGTCGAATATGCATAGGTTAGTTTAGTTC
Source organism: Gossypium longicalyx (assembly GCA_025698465.1). Classification (NCBI taxonomy): domain Eukaryota; kingdom Viridiplantae; phylum Streptophyta; class Magnoliopsida; order Malvales; family Malvaceae; genus Gossypium; species Gossypium longicalyx. Next base: position 94,014,337 of record CM046997.1, read on the forward strand.
GGTTTGCAGGATAAAATGTAACTTATAGGATGTATATACATGTTTTCACGTACGATTGTATAATTGTTTGTGATGAAACAAAGTTGACTGGAAAACGATGATTGTGATATACTTATTTGGTTAATGAGATGAAAATTGACCAAATGAATAGTGAATTGTATAATAATACAAAAAGGAAATTATAAGAATTTTTAGTACATATTAATTATATGTATATAAATATACATGTACTTGTTTGTGTGTTCGAATGATGTTTGCTATAATGGTTTGGTTTGTAATAATAGTATATGCATAATTTTATATTTGTTAATGAAAATGTTATTATTTGAGATATGATTCGTAAATGTAATATGATTAATAATGTATATTAAATATTTAATTAAACAAGTGTTTAAATTTACGAATATAATTTGTTTGAATATGTGAATGTTCGGAATTATGTTTTTGTTCAGTAATGCCTCTTAACCCTAGTCTAGCGACGGATACGGGTTAGGGGTGTTACATTTTATTAATATCAAAGCTACGGTTTAGTCGATTCTAGGACTAACGTAGCGTGTGTGAGTTTAGCTATACATGCTAAAAGTTATACTGCGATAGTGTGATGACTTCTGACATTTGAAAATGTGCTTTCATATAATAAGTGGATCCCGATAGAGCCGTAGCTGATAATGTCGAGAGTGTAGCGACTGCTCCTGTGCAAGGGACAGTGCCAGTTGAATATCGACCTGTCTCGAGTAGCCATGAAGGGGAGGTTTAGCAAACCTTCTATCAAATGATGAACGATTGGTTTACTCAGTATATCTAGACTAATCCGGCAGTACAACAACCTCCACCCTCGAATAATCCATCTTCGATACCTGTGGTACCCCGATGATTGATCGAATGAGATTTAATAGGCCTCTTGTTGATAAAATCAAAAATATCAGGCCGAAGAGTTTTAAGCTAATGATAATGATGATGCTGAGCGGGCTGAGTTGTGGCTCGATAATACTATCTGTGTGTTCAACGAGTTATCATGTACTCCGGATGAATGTTTAAAGTGTGCCATATCTTTACTACGAGACACCGTGATATCACCGTGGAATACACTAGTTTCAAAGTGGTTCAAAAGAGATAGTGACTGGGAATTCTTTCAAACCGAGTTTCGTAAGAAATACATCAGCCAGAGATTTATAGATCAGAAATGTAAGGAATTCCTGGAATTAAAACAAGGTCGTATGACGGTAACTGAGTACGAACGGAAATTTGTGAGACTTAGTCGATATGCTCGTAAATTTGTTTCAACTGAAGCTATCATGTGTAAAAGATTTGAAGACGGTTTAAATGAAGACACTAAATTATCTGGTTGGTATACTTGAAACTAAGGAGTTCGTGACACTTGTTGATCGAGCTTGCAAAGTTGAAGAGCTCGGGAAAGGGAAAAGAAAAGCTGATTTTGAAGGTAGAGATTCCCGTAAAAGATCATCGAGCAAGAATTTTCACCCGAAGATCGAAGAAGTTCGAGAGATGATTCTAGTCGATTTAAAGCTACTTGGACTTTTCTAGAGCGAGATCGAGATCGACCTCCTCCGAGTTCACGAGCTACTTCGATTGCTAGTGTTGGCAATGATCGACAGAACAGACTTGAGTGTAAGCATTATGGCAAATGACATTCTGGAAGTTGTAGATTGCATGATCGATCATGTTTTAAATGTGGATCGATGGATCATTTCATCCGAGATTTCCAATATTAGTCGAGCAAAACACTATTCGAATGCGAGACCGAGAGTACATGTCAAGACGAGGCGGACCACCTAGACATTTGGGTAATGTGAGTGGTAGTCAGAGAGGGACGAAAGATACAATAGTTTGATCTGAGGCTCGTGCACCAGCCAGAGCATATGCTATACAAGCTCGCGAGGAGGTTTCTTCCCCAGATGTTATTACCGATACTTTCACTCTTTATGATACTAGTGTTATTGCATTGATTGATCCTGGTTCGACTCATTCGTATGTGTGTGAAACATTAGTATCCAGTAAAACTTTACCTGTTGAGTCTACTGAGTTTGTAATTCGAGTATCAAACCCCCTGGGTCGCTGTGTACTGGTTGACAAAGTGTGTAAGAATTGCCCGTTGATGATTCGAGATTCATGCTTTCCGATAGATTTGATGCTGTTACCTTTTGACAAGTTCAATATAATCTTGGGTATGGATTGGCTGACTTTGCACGATGCTGTTGTTAATTGCAAAAGAAAGACCATTGATCTGAGATGTCAGAACAACGATATTATTCAGATTGAATCTAATGATCTGAATGGTTTACTAGCAGTAATATCTTCGATGTTAGCTCAGAAATATGTGAGAAAAGGTTGTGAAGCTTACCTAGCTTATGTGCTTGATAATAAAGTAACTGAAAATAAGATTGAATCTGTACCAGTTGTGTGTGAGTATCCAAATGTGTTTCCTAAAGAATTGCTGGGTTTGTCACCTATTCGAGAGGTAGAATTTGGTATTGAGTTAGTATCGGGGACGACTCCGATTTTAATAGCTTCGTATCGGATGGCACCTACAAAATTAAAAGAGTTGAAAGCACAGTTGCAAGAGTTAACAGATAGAGGTTTTGCACGACCAAGTTTCTCTCCCAAGTGCTTGATTCTATTTGTGAAAAGAAAGACGAGAACTATGAGAATGCGTATTGATTACTGCCAGTTAACTAAGGTGACTATAAAGAATAAATACCCATTGCCACAGATTGACGATCTGTTCGATCAGTTGAAAGGGGCTTCAGTGTTTTCGAAGATAGATTTGAGATCGGGTTATTATTAGTTGCGAGTCAGAGACTCCGATGTGCCAAAAACTGCTTTTCAAACGAGGTATGGACATTATGATTTTTAGTTATGCCGTTCGGACTTACTAATACACCATCGCTTTTTTATGGATTTGATGAATCGATCTTGAGCGAAGATTTAGATCGGTTTGTGGTTGTGTTCATTGATGATATCTCGATCTACTCTCATAACAAAACGGAACATGTCAAGCATTTGAGACTTGTGTTCTGAGACTTTGCGAGAAAAACAGATTACATGCGAAGTTTAGTAAATGTGAGTTCAAGTTACAAGAAGTTAGCTTTTCGGGACATGTTGTTTCAAAGATCGTATTCGGGTTGATCCGAGTAAGATTTCATCTATACTCGATTGGAAACCTCCAGAAATGTTTCAAGTCGAAGTTTTCAGGACTTGCAAGTTACTACGCATAGCTTTGTGAAAGGTTTCATATGATTGCAACCCCGATGGTGACGGTCATTGTGCAGAAAGATGTTAAGTTTGAATGGTCAGAAAAGTGCCAAAAAAGTTTTGATCAGTTGAAAGCTCTTTTGATCGAAGCTCCGGTGTTAGTTCAGCTAGAGTCGGATAAATAATTTGTTATCTATAGTGATGCCTCTTTAAATGGTTTGGGCTCTGTTTTGATGCAAGAAGGCAGAGTTATAGCTTATGCCTCGAGACAGTTAAAGCCACATGAAAGGAATTATCCGACGCACGATCTAGAATTGGCAGCTATTGTGTTTGCATTGAAGATTTGGCGCCATTATTTGTTCGGGGAGAAATGTCATGTTTATTTTGATCATAAAAGTTTGAAGTACTTGATGACTCAAAAAGATCTGAATTTGAGACAGCATCGATGGTTAGAATTACTAAAAGACTACGAACTTGTGATTGATTATCATCCGGGAAAGGCTAATGTTGTTGCTAATGCTCTAAGCCAAAAATCACTATTTTTTTTGCGTGCAATGAATGCGCATATGGCTATGTCAGATGATGGTACGATAATAGCTGAGTTAAAAGCAAGGCCGTTATTTATTCAGCAGATTTATGAAGCTCAGAAAATCGACAATGATTTGATAGTGAAACGGGTTCAATGTGATTCAAATATGGATTCAGAGTTTCGAATTGATGTTGATGATTGTTTGAGATTCAGAAACCGAATATGTGTTTCGAGAAATACAGAGTTGATTCAGATGATCTTGAATGAAGCTCAGAATAGTCGACTATCTGTTCATCCGGGTAGTACGAAGATGTATAATGATCTGAAACAACACTATTGGTGGCCAGGTATGAAACGAGACATTTCTGACTTTGTATCGAAATGTTTAATCTGTCAGCAAGTAAAAGCCGAGCATCAAGTACCTTCCGGATTGTTACAGCCAATTATGATACCTGAATAGAAATGGGACAGAGTTACGGTGGATTTTGTATCCGATTTACCGTTGACAATGAGCAAGAAAGATGCAAGCTGGGTTATTGTTGATAGATTGACCAAATCGCTCACTTTGCTCGATTCGCATGCATTACTCACTTGATAAACTGGCTGAATTGTATGTTTCCCAGATCGTGAGGATACATGGTGTGCCTATATCTATTGTCTCATATAGAGATCCGAGGTTTACATCGCGGTTTTGGAAGAAACTGTAAGATGCATTAGGTACTAAACTGCATTTTAGCACTTCTTTTCATCCTCGCATGCACAGTCGGTCCAAATGAATTATTCGAGATACTAGAGGATATGTTGAGATGTTGTATTCTCGAGTTCAAAGTGCGTGGGAACGATATTTACCTCTCGATTGAATTTGCATACAATAATAGCTTTCAATCAAGTATCAAAATGGCGCCTTATGAAGCTTTGTACGGTCGTAAATGTCGTACACCTCTGTACTAGACTGAGTTCAGTGAAAATAAGATACATTGTGGTTGATTTGATCAGAGAAACCGACAGTAAAGTGAAAGTAATCCGTGAAAGTTTGAAAGCAGCATCAGATCGTTAGAAATCATACGCGGATTTGAAACGAAAAGATATAGAGTTTCAGATAGGGGATAAAGTATTTTTGAAAGTCTCACCATGGAAGAAAATACTCAGATTCGGTCGTAAAGACAAATTGAGTCTGAGATTCATTGGGCTATATGAGATTATCGAGCGAATTGGGCCGGTTGCGTATGATAGATCATTGTACACACGAGCTATAAAAGATCCACAATGTATTTCATGTCTTGATGCTTCGTGAGATATCGATCCGATCTTTCACACGTAATTAGTCCAACGAAGTTGAGATTAAGCCCGATATGTCGTGCGAGGAAGAAACCGATTCGTATTCTAGCTCGCGAGATTAAAGAGTTGCAAAATAAGAAAATTTGGTTGGTTAAAGTATTGTGGCATAAAGACGGAGTTGAGGAAGAAACGTGGGAGCCAGAGGATACAATGAAAGAGTGTTATTCGAACCTACTCACCGGTAAGATTTTGGGGACGAAAATCCTAAGAGAGGAGAGTTGTAACATTCGATTTAGACCCTAATCGAACGGTAGTTTTGGGACCACGAATTTGAGTCGAAAAAATATTTAAATATTATTATTCGTGTTTATTATATGTGAATTTCCATGTGTGAAAATTTCGTACGAAAATTTGATTGTTTGTGTGATTAATTTGATAAAAGGACTTAATCGCGTAAGTTGAAAACTTGATAGCTTAAATCATAAAGGTTGATTTGATAGTGGCTTTTTAATATGAAGTATTTATGATGCAAATAATCCTTTATTTTTTGTGATGGCCGAATGTACCTTAATGTATATGTTTATGATATTATTTTTATAAGGTTAATAAAATAAAATAAAATAAAATAAAATAAAATAAAATAAAATAAAATAAAATAAAATATGTTAAATGTTAACATATAATATATAATATATTAAAACATAAAAAAATAATAAAGCCATGCATTCATACTTTGTTATTGTCGAAAATAAAAGAAGAAAGAAAAGAAAAAAGAAACAAGGTATTCGACCATTGTTGGTTCAATTTGAAGGTATGTTTTGTTTCAGTTTTTGATGATTTTTACGTTTTTGAGATCGTTACTTCGAATACTACCCGACCCATGCTTGAATTTTTGATTTTGGTGAATATTTTGTGTTATGCCATTGATGAATAATTGTGTTTTATGATGTTTGATGATGAAATATCAAAAATATGTTTTAGATTAACATGTTTTGTATTGGAGTTTTTGATGATTTTGAGTTATTAGGACTAAATTACAAAAATAATAAATTGAAGGACTAAAATGTGAAATAGATGGAGTATATGGACTAGTATGATTATATTGAACATTCGGCCCAACTACGTTGTTATGAGATTTGGTGTATTTCGTGTTTTGTGCAATTAGGACTAAATTGTAAAAGTATGAAATATTCGGGGTAAAATGGTAATTTGCCCATTTATGTGTTGTTGGATTAAATTGAATGAAATTGTATTTAAATGAGGTTAGTTTGAAATTATATAGATCAAGAACAAAGTAAAACGGACTTGGATCGGGGAAAAATAAAAATAGTCGAATAGCCGATTCATAACGTCCGTTGATATCCGAGTAAGTCTCTAAGTAATTAAACATGGTTTATTTTGAACATAGGATGATTTACTACGATAATTCAAAATTTTATAATGTATTATTATGTTAGCCGAATGAGAAATATCAATGAATTAATGTGATTGAGTTGTATTTGAATGATATCAAAACCTCTGAAAGTGTGTGTGTTACATGGAGTATTATACGATTCGATGTAGGAAATACGTTGTGGAATGATTTTATGTTTGTGATATTCGGGCTTTGAGCCTAGCAAGCCTTGGGCTGGTGACTTGGATCACGCTTTGTGCCTAGCAGGCTTAGTGCCGGTGAATAAATATCAGACCTTGAGTCTAGCAGGCCTTGTGCCGATGTGTAATTTAGGCTTATGCCTAGCAGGTTTTATACCGGTGATTTGTTTTCAAGTCTATGGTTATGAATATTCAAGTTATTGTGGACATTGAGCAAGTGAAATTGAGCTAAATTGCATTGTATATGTTTGACCAGTGAGCTTATATTGGACTTGTATATTCGGTTTATATGTGAAGTTGTCTTGTTTGTGCATATTCGGCCATAAGTGATGGTATATTGAAATTGAACTATAAGTTATATGTGATGTTTTATTTATCTCTTATATTCGGCCACATGTGAAGATATAATGAATCTTGTGTATTTGGCCATATATGTAAGTGATTATGTGATGAAATATTTGATCTTGTATAATCGGCTTATAGGAAATATTTATGTGATGTTATAAAATTGATTGTGAACATTTGGTCTAGGTATTTTATTAAGATGAGGTATAACATTATGAATATAATTTGTTTAGTTTGAATGTTTTGATTATTCATTGAGTTGTTTAATTTGCTTAAGGCTTACTAAGCTAAGTTAGCTTACCCTGTGTGTTTTTTTTGTTACTCTATTTTATAGATTTTGGTTGTAAGTTACGAGCTCGGGGATCGTGACCGAAGTCATCCACACTATCATCAATTTTCGGTATTTTTAAAAGTTTATCTTCAAACTTTTGGCATGTATAGGCTAATATGTATTTTGTTCAACTTTGAATATGTGTAAATTGAGCCATGCGAATATGGCTTATCTTAAAAGCTTGGTTTTGGTTATGTTTGGTAATGGTTTATTTTATTTTGATTATAATGTTATGTGAAATGAATGAAAAGTAAATGTGAATGGTGTGATATGTGTTGGAAATAGTTTGAAGTGATTAGAAGAATTGGTTGTGGTTGATCATTCGGATTTGATATGTATATATATATGAACAAATAGGGTTTGACAATTTGGTGTATGCTTATTTATTTATAAATATGGGGTCAAATGTTAAACATGTTTAATGTATATTTGGAAATGCATGGTATGAGACATGCAAATGATCGAATATGCATAGGTTAGTTTAGTTCGGTTTGCAGGATAAAATGTAACTTATAGGATGTATATACATGTTTTCACGTATGATTGTATAATTGTTTGTGATGAAACAAAGTTGACAGGAAAACGATGATAGTGATATACTTATTCGATTAATGAGATGAAAATTGACCAAATGAATAGTGAATTGTATAATAATACACTAAGGAAATTATAAGAATTTTTAGTACATATTAATTATATGTATATAAATATACATGTACTTGTTTTTATGTTCGAATGATGTTTGCTATAATGGTTTGGTTTGTAATAATAGTATATGCATAATTTTATATTTGTTAATGAAAATGTTATTATTTGAGATATGATTCGTAAATGCAATATGATTAATAATGTATATTAAATATTTAATTAAACATGTGTTTAAATTTACGAATATAATTTTTTTGAATATGTGAATGTTCGGAATTATGTTTTTGTTCAGTAATGCCTCTTAACCCTAGTCTGGCAATGGATACGGGTTAGGAGTGTTACAAATATGTTCGATAATTATTTGAATATTAATCGTAAATTATCTGATTGTCCGTAATGGCTCGTAACCTTGTTTCGATGACGGTTTATGGTTAGAGGGTGTTACACCGTAACCCTAATTTGACGACAGAGATGGGTTAGGGGTGTTACAGTTGTTGTGGGTGAGAAGTGCTTTGTCCCTAGGTAAATCTCTATAAGATTTTGTTATGTTTTGTGAGTCGTAATTGTTGGAAAAAATCCAGTTCAAAAATGGTTTTCTTGCACATCAAAAAAATAAAATTTTGAAAACCGAGCCGATTTGTGATATTTTTAGTAATAAACATTTCCTGAAATATACCTTTGCTTTGAGCGAAATTGATCGCTGTCGTTCTTGACTTTAAACTAAATGACCTTCTCTACTATTCTCATACGACAAACTGCTTTGAGTGTGGGCTCAAATAATTACGAATCAAACACAGAACTAGAAATAATATTCTTACTTTTAGTAGGAAAATAAATTTCTTTCTCTCATGGAAACTGATAGAATTGTTATTCCTGGAAGATAGAATTTTTACTTAGAAAAAAATTCTGACTATTTTCGGTCAGAATAGCAATATCTCAAAAGTTGTCTAACTTATTGTGTTTTTAGCCCTACCAATGCCATCTATTTATAGATAGAGGAAGTGAAACCATAGTCGAATTAGTAGAATGCATTTAATGCCTATTTAATAAAAAAAATAATCACTTAGTTGAACTAGGAGAGAGAGGGTTTATTAGGGTATGCTTCCCCTCATATGTATTAGGATAGGGATACAGGCCTCTCTTATATTGAGTTCAATTATAAGTGCATCATGAACATTTAACCCAACACTTTATAATTCAATCAAACCTAACACATGCTTTTCTATTTTCTAAAATAAACATCATAAATTATTTAAATTAATTTTCTAATTAAATAAATTTCTCGACTCAATTTTAATTCCATTAAAATTATGACAACTTCACCGTAAAAGAATCTATGAGAAGATATATTTAATTTCTACATTCAACGGATTTCATATGACCAATTAATTTAATTCAATTTTCAAACTTTAATTAATTAATTAATTAATAATGCAAAAAAACTATAAATGATTCTCGGATCATTTCCATACTTAGTGAGAAAATCACATTCATTTCCGAATGTTTTTCATTTCTCTAACATTATCATTTCTATCTATTTCTATTCATTTTGTTCAACATATAATTAATTTTTGGTTTCAATGAGCTTATGGAGACACCGATTGGACATATGAGATTAGCACTCACATGATTTATAATTAAGTTCTAGCTTTTCGCCTATTAATTATAACTTATTTAATCATGAAGTCATTCCACTATAGTATCGTGACTGAGCTCTCCCTAATGACATACCACTACGAAAGCTACTTGATCAATGCTCGTCCAATGACCTTATCATAAGTGTGCTATCCTCATAGTATATCCTTAATCTCTTTGGGATAAATCCGCTCTCCCAATATAATCCTATTTTATCTCATGATAACCATTGCATCTTCCTTTATGAAAAGTCAATTACTATCAAAAAGTAATTAAGTCATTCATCACAAAGGTGATCGACTCGTGACCACGTTTATTTTTCATCTATCATCTAAAGCCAATGAGAGGATATCATTTACCTATCCCTTGGGCTATGAATTCCACTATTGTGAATCATGCTACATACTACAAAAGTCGTATACCCAACGCACTAGCTTTTGATTCCTTATCTATTTGAACTTAGACTTTACTTACATCAAAGTATATGAGTCACACATACATAGTCCATCACCCAAGATTTAGGTATGCCACATTATGAATGTCACAAGTGAATAAATCCATAAACAAATTCAAGATCTATTTTGCTTGGGTCTAGTTTAATGTACTTCAATCTAGTCAGTCACATCTATGCCTCTATCTTTTAGGAGTCATCCGTTTCGATTCCCAATACAAAGCATCTCCTCAATCAGACATGATTGATGACATATTAGTCTTTCAATCGGTTTATTCATTTTCGATTAGACTAAAGACATGTTTAGGTTTGTTTACTAATATAAGTTATCTTTCAGTATTACGATCCAACCACGTAATACCGTTTACTATTAGTTAAACATTAGACAACTAGTGAGCTAATATTTTCTTCTATTTTTCTTTACATGCAAAAACCACATGAGGACAATATACAAAGTGTATTAATTTAATTTGTGAATAATTATATTAATCAATCTGTTCGAAAAAATTATAAGTGTATAAATGAAAATACTACAATTATGGCACCAAATCCAATAATATTGACATGTACCTCAGTAACTAGGGGTCCTATAAGGTTTTTTGATTAATATGAATTGTAGATATTTAAGTTGGGACCTATTTGGCCACTTTATAACCTTTGACAATGGTATTTGATCAAGTAAGCATAAGTCTTGATATTGCCAAATAATGAATCATGTATATTTATGTGTGTTGCATTGGTTTAGTTATCATTAGGATTTGATAATGTGTTTTGGATGCCAAATTGATGATTGAAAATTTAATGTTAAGATGGTTTTACACATATACAACTAAGTAATTAAAGTGAAATATTAAGTCTTGATGTGATGATATATTTGTATAACTTGAAGTATGTTTTAATCACTTTGTGACTTTTGGTGATAACATTTAGCTATGTAAATATGAGTTTTGGTTTTTGTGCATGGTTGATTAAGTATGCCATTATATGAGGTATTAGCTAGGATGATCTCAGGTTTTAATGATAAGTGTTTCAATGTCAAGTTAATGTTTTAAGATAGATTGGTATAATGGTTCATATAAGTATGATTTGGCATACTTATTGCTTGTAGTAAAAAATTGCATTTTTGACATTTTAACCATTTGGTATTGAGACAATGAGGCCATTGTCTTAGAACATCAATAATAAATTGATCATTCCGTGCATTTTTAAGTAATGGTCTTGAGACATCAACTATCAAGTATCGAGAAATGTGTCCCTTTGTGTTAAGAAAAGTAAACATTGAAACCAAGGGATGAAAATAGAAGAGCTACATTTTTGAAACTAGTCTCGAGGCATAAAGCTTAATGTTTCGAGGTATAAATCCCAATGTCTTGAGACACCCAAACATTGAATGTAAGGGTCTGAATAAACGAAGTATGTCTCAAGACATGGTCTTCAATGTCTTGACACATACTGTTGAATTTTGTTAATTTAAGTTAAATTCGGTTGCTAACTCCATAATTAACCTCGTATAACCCATTGACTACTTAATTGAGATTATTGGACATTTGTAATGCCTGTTTATATTTGTAATTGGTAAATGATTTGAATTATATCATGTTTAGATTTTCTAATCCTTGATGATGATATTAGACTAATTGTATATATAAATATATATAGTTTTAATGTGTTTAAGTACCTAACATTGTAAGTTCTAGATATTATTCCTTGGTTGAAATGAGTATGCTTAGTAAAGATTGATAGTTTGTGAGCCAAGGAAACCAAAATAATGTTTGAACTTGATATCATATAATCATGTAGGTGCTTTATTGCTTGGTTGTGTTTTGATGAGATTAATGGTATTTGAACATGAAATTTAGTGTTTTTAGTCATGGAATTTGAATTTTTATGATTTGGGCGCAAAATAGGTACATTTTGGTAAGGTTCAAATCGAACAATAAGTAATGTTGTTACTGAACTTATTGTTTTAGAGTAAGTTCTATAAATCATATTTTGGGTTCACGATTGCTTTTGTAATCATGAATAAAATTGGATTGTGTTTTAAAAAACATTTTAGGTCTTGTAATATAGTTTATAGAAACTCGAAAATATATAGACTTTTTTAGCACTTTCTGACTGACAATTCTTGCAAATTTCGAGTTCTTTTGAGCATTTTTTTTAAATTTATTACAAAATATCTAAGTTGGACAAATTAAATTCAAATTTCTATTTTCAACTATTTTTATGTTAAATTACAAAATTCTGCCAATTTTAAGAAATTTTATGTAATGAAAGAAAAATCAATCTTGGAGTCACCTTGGGAAGATCAAATTGCTGAAGCAATTTTTAAAGAATTTGCCATACAAGAGATAACTGATTATTATATAGTAATGGATTGCCCCAAATTATCATTCTTGAACACTCTAAAACTTCATTTGATCCAATTAAAATTTGGTTGATGAAATTGTTTAGCCTGATATAAAAGAAGTGGCTCGAAGTGTCTAATTGAGGAGGAAAGGATCAAAAGCCCAAGAGCAACCCAAACCATTCATTCCCCTAACCCAAATTAGCATCCAAAGTTGATTAAAAATATTTATAAAATAACCCCTAGACTTCTCCACATAACCGTTCCAACCCCTAGACTTCTCCACTTTTCAAGCTTTCCCTTTTCAAGCACTAAGCTAAATTTATCAAACCATTCAACCCCTTCTTCCTTCAATCAAAGTCAACCATTTGAGAGAGAAATTTAAGGCTCCTTGATCACCTCCGGATGTACTAACATTAAAAGTGTAAATATTGTAACTAAAGATATAATAATGAAGCAATGTCGACAAGTATACGAGTCAAGTTGTAATATAGTTAAAACGAAGTAGATGAGTACTCCGAGGATCTGTAACACCCCTAACCCATATCCATCGTCGGAACAAGGTTTTGGAGTATTATAGAAGTTTTCAAAAACATTTACAGATAAATCATGCAAGTTACTATTCAAATCATGAAATCATAAATAACGTCCCGTAAATGGACCCTAGAGGTCCAATACGAGCATTAGAATCGAGTCGGGACTTAATCAGAACCTATAAGAATTTTTCGCGACATTTCAAAATTTTTCCAAGGTACCGGGCTCACACGCCCGTGTGGTCCAAGGGACACGCCCGGGTGGTCGTAGGACATGCCTGTGCTGGAGGCCGTGTTCGACCCCATGTAACTCTCAAACTTGTGCACACGGCTTTGCCACACGCTCGTGTGCTAGGCCTTGTGGTTAATTAATTAATTAATTTCAAAATTAGCTGTAAGTTTCATATGGCCAAGACACACGCCCATGTTCTAGGCCGTGTAGCACACACAACTGAGACACACGGCCATTTCTCTGCCCGTGTGCTAAATTCTGAGCATTCTGTTTTCTTGAAATTAAGGTACAGGGGACACACGGCCTAACCGAATGCCCTTGTGAAAAGGCCATGTGTCACACACGGTCTAGACACACGCCCGTGTGGACAAAATAAAGCCATTCCTAGCTTCATTTCTCACCACCTGTACTTGAATCGCACATCCAAATATCAACCATTTCAAGCATTCAAATCAAGCAAATTTCATCATTCATCATGGCATATCATTTCATGCATACATGTTCATAATCTTGCCTTATTTCAATCCATGTATTAAACATGATTTGATCAACTACTTAACATATGTGTAGCTACCATAGTTTGACATTACAAGTATGTTTAAACAAACCATTACTAGCCATTCCAATGGCTAGATAACAAGCATCATTTACATTTACATGACAATATGGCTAATATATCCTATACATGCCATTACAACTATAATTGATTTACCATATTGTACTGACATGGGCCGATGGATAATGTGAGTAATCTCTGCTGAGATTCCAATCCAACGAGCTTCCGATTTACTCTAAAATAGAGAAATAAAACTAAGTAAGCATAAAATGCTTAGTAAGTTCGTATAACATGGTACTTAACTTATCATTCATTCTATTTTGAGGTAACTATGTAAGGCACAATTAATCCGTTTGATCTCAAGCCCTACACACATTCTCATTGCCCTTGTTAGTCATGTATTCCATATTAACACCAAAACATATATGGGCTCAACAAAAATCAAGTTTCCAAGCACATATGCTTCCCACAACATATATTCATTCAATATACATAATTCATCTCATTATTTCAAGTATAATTTCATAATAGTTCATTTCGAGTTCAGATCATTTCATGCCAGAACTTTACTTATATTACTTAGAACATCAAGGTCACGATTAGTACAAGGTGTACAAGTTTATAATCAAGAATGAACATATATTTATCAAATAAAGTCCATGTACAAATATCATCATCTCATGTTTTCATATATTATATGTCATGTATCATCATTTACTTGTATTTCAGCCGGATACATGTAATAACTCATTTCTTATTAAGATTTTTACCCATTGAATTTATCTGAAATATCGATGGTTACACAGGTAGTACACTCGAGGTGTATGAATTAGGATCTGTTAATTCATGTCCAATGGTACCCATAGGGTACTATATCCGAGAGTACACTCTTGAGCCACACATGTATACGACAAGATTACCAGTCCAGGCTAAATTTTTTTATGACATATGCTCTAAAGAGCTTGATCTGCATTACCCGTTCGGGCTAAATCCAATTCATAGTATATGCTCAAAAAGATTTATATCAGGATTACCCGTCTGAGATAAATCTTTTCATAAATGAGGTCAATAGGATTACTCGTCCGAGCTAAATCCCGTCAGCAACAAATGCAGAACCTCATTCATTTCGAGAGATCACATATCCATCGATATTCATTTATTCAACGAGATTTAACATTTTCAAGCAATTCCCTACATGTAATTATTTCATACATCTATAACATTCATATAATTTAAATGATCACATTCCACATTCGTTCCAAGCATAAACGTAACATTTTTCTGGTTTATCCTTTATCGGGCATTTTCGTTAATCGGGCTTTGTCAGATATATTTTCAACGTCATATACGTATATGATATTTATAAAATTCACAAACACGACATTTAATTCAAGCATAAGAACATATAAAATTTAGTTACATGAACTTAACTCGACAATTGTTTGTGTACGAAAAATCTACTAATCTGACTTTTTCCTCTTTTCCTTATTCTAGCTCCAAATTTGGTCTATTTAGATCTATACGAGTAAATTTGACATCAATTTATCATATTTTATATTCAAGTGGACTTAAACTTTTTCCTAGGAAATATTACCTTTTTGCCCCTAACTTTTTCATAAATTCTCATTTCGTCCCTAGGCTCGGAAAATGAAACTTTTGCAATTTATTCCCTATTCCTAGCCTAACCAAAATCCCATTACAAAATTTACAGCACATGCATTCATAAAAATTCAGAAGTTTTCATCAAATTTCACAACTTTACATTTTAGTCCCTAAATCATGTTTTCATCAAAAATCACTTTGTAAAAGTTGTTTATCTATCCACAACCTTTCATTTTCTACCATAAATTTCTAATTTTCAGTATATACAGCCATGACCCATTTTCCATACTTTGATAACTTCTCAAATTGATCCCCTAAATAGATAGATTAGATTATCCTGGTTTCAAAAATATAAAAATTACTAAAAACGGGGCTTGATTACTTACCCAAATAAGCTTGATAAGTGTTCTTCCTCTCTCCTATGGTTCTCATAGAAATATTTGGGGAAGATGATATGAGATTGTTTTCTTTTTCATTTAATGAAATTGTCATTTAATAACTTTTCATCTTTCCAATTTAGTCCTTGGCCTTTTTTTATTTTTCCATGGATGAGTCATACCAAAATATCTCATACCAAAATATCTACATACTTTCTTTAATGGTCTAATTACCCTATAAGGAGCTTAAGTTTTGAATTCCATAGCTATTTGATCCTTCTAGCTACTAGAATCTAACTTTTGCATTTTATGCGATTTGGTTCTTCCCGTAATTAAACACATAATCGGTAAAATTTTCTTATAAAAAATTTCACATGACATGTTTATCATAATACAGACCATATAATAAAATAAAAATAAATTTCATTTTTCAGCTCGAATTTGTGTTCCCGAGACCACTGTTCTGATTTCAACGAAATTGGGCTATTACAACTCTCTCCCTTAAGGAATTTTCGTCCTCGAAAATTTTACCAGTAAAGAGATTCATACATTATTTTCTCATGTTTCCATCTGGTTCCCAAATAACTTCCTCTATATCGTATCATTGTTAAAGAACTTTTACTAAAGCTACCTTTATATTTTTTTCTTTCACTTCACATGCCAGAATTTCAACCAGTCATTCACTGTAAGTTGACGGGTCTGATCGATACTGTCATAACACATATACACATAAAACATTGTAAATTCTATAGAACTTTGATGATAATACCAATCAATACGCAACAAGTCTAATTCTTTTCATTGATCTCATATGACCTATTAAACCGCATAATTAATTTGCCTTTACTGCCAAACTGGAGAGCTTTCTTCCATGGCGAAACTTTCAAAAATATTTTGTCACCAATCTGAAACTTTATTTCTTTTCCTTTTTGATTCACATCGGATTTCTGACGATCAAATATTACTTTTTTTTAAACTGTCTCAGATCACTTTCATTCTTCTTCAGGTTCAAGGAATTTAAATATATTACATGTATCTTTTCTCACTGAACTCCGTCCAAAACACCAGAGTTTTATATTTGTAACCATATAAAGGCTCGTATAGTAAAAATTTTGCACTTGACTGTCAACTATTATCATAAACAAATTCAACCAGAGGTAAATACTTTTCCTAGTTACCTTCAAATTCAAGTACACAACATCAAAGCACACCTTCTAAATTCTGAATCATATGTTTGGATTGACCATCTGTCTAAAAATGAAATACGGTACTAAAATATAATCGTATACCCAGAGTTTCTTGTAACTTGTTTCAGAATCGAAATTTAAACTGTAGATCTCTATAAAAAATAACAGAAACTAGCACCACATATAATCTGACAATCTCAAAAACAGATAATTCGGACAATCTATCAAGTGAGAAACCCATTCATGCCAGAATAAAATGTACAGGCTTCGTCAAACAATTAAATTACTCAAATAGTATCTTTCTTTTTCATAGACAGGGATGATCCCAATATAAAGTTCATAGTAACTTTGTCTCATTTCAATTTCAGTATTTTCACTAACTATAACCATCTCGAAAGTAGCATCTCTATCTTATTGATACATCCAGCATTTAAACGCATATTCAGAAATACCACATTTTATTCCGAGCTACTAATACATCTTTTTCAAAACATTATACATTTTATCAGTCCCTAGATAAACAAACATAGTACCACTATGATCATTCATGTAATATTTTCTGTAAAAGTTACAAATTCTTTAGTACTAAGGCTCTATCTCGGAATGACAGACAATTATCAAATTAAAATATGCTATCCTGATTCAATAATTATTTCATTCTATACTCGTTTAACTTACAACTCATTATCACTTTTCTGAGTTTCATTGCTCTGTTATAGAATCATCGGTTTAGCTCTATACTTATCTAAAATTAATCTTTCATCATACAATAGCATTCGATATCCATGGCTTGCAAAGCAAACATAAATTTTCTACTCAGAATATCTGCAACTACATTCGTTCTTTCCAAATAATATTTAATTATCAAATCATAATCTTTCAACATTTCAAACCATATATGCTATCTCAGATTCAAATCTTTTAGCAACATCAAATTCTTCAACTTTTTTATAATCGGTGAATATATGACATTTTTCACCAAATAAGTAATGTTTTCAGATTTCAATACAAAATTAATGGTTGTCAATTCTAGGTCATGTATCGAGTAATTCTTTTAATGTAGTCTTCAACTGTCTGAAAGTATAGGTTATTTCCTTGCCTTACTGTATCAAAACATAATCTAATCCCATTCAATAATACATCTCTGTAATAAGAAACTCCTTACCCGATTTAGGCTGAACCAGAATTAATACTTTGGTCAATAGAGCTTTTATCTGGTCAAAACTTTACTAATTTTTATCGGTCCATTCAAATCTTGCCTCTTTTCTGTAATGACTGGGTCATCAATGTAGCTATTTCAATTATTAACGTTGAAGCTTTGAGTTTTTCCAAAACCACAACCATTAGATAGATTTTAAACCATTGTGCAATAATATGACTGACATTTCAGCTATATAGATAAAGTAACACTTCAACATCAATAGTGCACCTCAACTTAAAAGGGAGAGAACCGAAAGTGGCCCCAATAATAACCAATGCAGTAATACAGTTTCTATAATCTGTGATCTCTATCACCATATCTCATGATCGAGTCAATATTTATAATGGTAATAAATGTTATTACATTCGATTAAAGAATATCTTTCATAGATAACCCATGTTTACATAATAAAGAGATTTCTTAATGTCTCAGAGAAAATTAAGTAGAGTAATATCACGCATACTCAGTAGAAACAACTGTGATAAAGACAATAGAACTTACATATTCGCAATTCAGGGCTTCAATCAGTAGAAGTAGAAAATGATATCATATGAACCTTATCACCAAATCTTATATCAATCATGATAAATTAGAAAACCCAAGAAAAATAGAGCAATACCGCTCATGAATCAACCAGACTTTCAGTAATTCCATCTATCATGATTTACTGGCCTTTCAATACGATAAACATTGTATCTGTACATGCACAATTTCATATGCCTCTGAGACTAATAGAACATATAGAATACCTAGAAGAGATTGCTGTAATATACTCAATTATAATAGCTGTATTCAAATATCTTTGCAATGTCATCACTATTCCACTGACTAATAAAGTCATCTATAATATTACATTATTCAGTTCACTGAAAGAGTCAATTCGGAAGAATTTTTGGCTAATCTGTTTTGCAAATATCATATCTGGATAAGTCGATTACTCATGAATAACTTCTTCCTTAACAATGACATCACATATTCAGAATAATCTTCAGAAAAAATCTAACATCTCTTTTAATATCGTCTTCAGTTACTAACCCATTCTCAATTCTGACTATGTCATTAATCATTCAACCTTTGAACTCTTTAGTTCCACATTCATGAGCTTAATCCATATAAATCTTGTGAATTTCAATGTATAACACTATACTGGTAAAGGGGTGGAGATCATAAGCCTCAAAATTCAACTTTCATAAATACACATATATCACTTAACATTTATCATTAACATGTCCATTATAAAACATTTATTTCATACCTTTATAGGTCCCCTTTTATCATACGCAACATTTTTACTCCAGCATTGCGAGTATCACTTTCAGCAGTATCAGAATTAGCTCAGTTGGAAAGCATCTCTGTCTATTTGTAAGACAATTTTCATCAGAGTCGGGAGATATCACAGTATCACAGGTTAAATAATGACATGTACTTCTAGAGTTCACATATGCTACGTTCAGTCTGAAAACTGACAAAATCGTAGCTCTGGTACCATTAAATGTAACACCCTTAACCTGTATCCGTAGTCGAAATAGGGTTTCAGAGTATTATCAAAAATTTCAAAAATATTTATAGATAAATCATGCAAGTTATTATTCAAACTACGAAATCATTCATAAAATCCCATAAATGGACCCTACAGGTCCAATACGAGCATTAGAATCGAGTCGAGACTTAATCGAAACCTCTAAGAAGTTTTTGCGATATTTTAAAATTTTTCCAAGGTGTAGGGCTCACACGCCCATGTGGTCCAAGGGACACGCCCGTGTGACCCTAGGACACACCCGTGTTGGAGGCCGTGTTCAACCCAGTGTAACTATCTGACTTGTGTACACAGTCGTGCCAACGCTCCTGTGCTAAGCCGTGTGGTTAATTAATTAATTTCGAAATTAGGTGCAGGTTTCACATGGCCAAGACACACGCCCGTGTTCTAGGCCATGTAGCACACACGGCTGAGACAAATGCCTATGTCTCTGCCCGTGTGCTCAATTCTAAGCATTCTGTTTTCTCAAAATTAAAGTGTAGGGGACACACGGCCTAACCACATGCCCTTGTGACAAGGTTGTGTGTTACACATGGTCTAGACACACGCCCGTGTGGACAAAATAAAGCCATTCCTAGCTTCATTTTTCACCCAATATCACCCCATGACCTGCACTTGAATCGCACATCCAAATATCAACCATTTCAAGCATTCAAATCAAACAAATTCCATCATTCATCATGACATATCATTTCATGCATACATGTTCATAATCTTGCCTTAGTTCAATCCATGTATTAAACATGATTTGATCAACTACTTAACATATGTGTAGCAACCATAGTTTGACATTACAAGTATATTTAAAAAAACCATTACCAGCCATTCCAATGGCTAGATTACAAGCATCATTTACATTTACATGCCAATATGGCCAATATATCCTATACATGCCATTACAACCATAATTGATTTACCATATTGTACCAACATGGGTCAACGGATAGTGTGGGTGATCTCCACCGAGCTTCTAATCCAACGAGCTTCCAATTTACTCTAAAACAGGGAAATAAAACTAAGTAAGCATAAAATGCTTAGTAAGTTCATATAACATGGTACTTAACTTACCATTTATTCTATTTTGAGGTAACTATGTAAGGCACAATTAATCTGTTTGATCTCAAGCCCTACACACATTCTCATTTCCCTTGTTAGTCATGTATTCCATATTAACATCAAAACATATATAGGCTCAACAACAATCAAGTTTCCAAGCACATACGCTTTCCACAACATGTATTCATTCAACATGAATAATTCATCTCATTATTTCAAGTATAATTTCATAATAGTTCATTTCGAGTTCAGATCATTTCATACTAGAACTTTACTCATGTTACTCAGAACAACAAGGTCACGATTAGTACACTCAAGGTGTACAAGTCTATAATCAAGAATGAACATATATTTATCAAATAAAGTCCATGTACAAATATCATCATCTCATGTTTTCATATATCATATGTTATGTATCATCATTTACTTGTATTTCAGCTGGATACGTGTAATAACTCATTTCTTATTAAGATTTTTACCCGTTAAATTTATCTGAAATATCGATGGTTACACAGGTAGTACACTCGAGGTGTACGAATTAGGATCTGTTAATTCATGTCCAATGGCACCCATAGGGTACTATATTTAAGAGTACACTCTCGAGCCACACATGTATACGACAAGATTACCAGTCCAGACTAAATCCTTTTTATGACATATGCTCTAAAGAGCTTTATTTGGATTACCCGTTCAGGCTAAATCCAATTCATAATATATTCTCGACAGGATTTATATCATGATTACCCGTTCAGACTAAATCCTTTCATAAATGAGGTCAATAGGATTACTCGTTTGAGGTAAATCCCGTCAGCAACAAATGCAGGACCTCATTCATTTCAAGAGATCACATATCCATCGATATTCATTTATTCAATGAGATTTAACATTTCCAAGAATTTACCGGCATTTAATTATTTCATACATCTATAACATTCATATAATTTAAATGATCACATTCCACATTTGTTCCAAGCATAAAAGTAACATTTTTCTGGTTTATCCTTTATTGGGCATTTTTGTTAATCGGGCTTTGTCAAATATATTTCCAACGTCATATACGTATATGATATTTATACAATTCACAAACAAGACACTTAATTCAAGCATAAAGATATATAAAATTTAGTTACACGAACTTACCTCGACAATTGTTCGTGTACGAAAAATCTACTAATCTGACTTTTTCCTCTTTTCCTTATTCTAGCTCCAAATTTGGTATATTTAGATCTATACAAGTAAATTTGACATCAATTTATCATATTTTATATTCAAGTGGACTTAATTTTTTCCTAGGAAAAATTACCTTTTTGCCCCTAACTTTTTTCATAAATTCTCATTTCGTCCCTAGGCTTGGAAAATGAAACTTGTGCAATTTACTCTCTATTCCAAGTCTAACCAAAATGCCATTACAAAATTTACAGCACATGCATTCATAAAAATTTAGAATTTTTCATCAAATTTCACAACTTTACATTTTAGTCCCTAAATCATGTTTTCATCAAAAATCACTTTGTAAAAGTTGTTTATCTGTCCACAACCTTTCATTTTCTACCATAAATTTCTAATTTTAAGCATATACATCCATGACCCATTTTTCATACTTTGATAACTGCTCAAATTGATCCCCTAAATAGATAGAAATCGACTATCCTAGTTTCAAAAATATAAAAATTACTAAAAACGGGGCTTGATTACTTACCCAAATAAGCTTGATAAGTCTTCTACCTCTCTTCTAGGGTTTCCATAGAAATATTTGGGGAAAATGATATGAAGTTGTTTTCTTTTTCATTTAATGAAATTTCCATTTAATAACTTTTCATCTTTCCAATTTAGTCCTTAGCCTTTTTTATTTTTCCATGGATGAGTCATACCAATATATCTACATACTGTATTTAATGGTCTAATTACCATATAAGGACCTTATGTTTTGAATTCCATAGCTATTTGATCCTTCTAGCTACTAGAATCCAACTTCTGCATTTTATGCGATTTGGTCCTTCCCGTAATTAAACACATTATCGGTAAAATTTTCTAATCAAAATTTTGACATGACATGTGTAACACTCAGGTTTGTGCAAGTGTACACAGTCTTTATCAAGTAATAAGTAAGTATCGAGTTATCATCTCCACGGGGATTGTATTTGTGCTAAGTCACTTAATTTGTAAAAATGTATTAACAATTTGATAAATAAAAATAATATAATTGAGAAGTGAGGAAAAAGTAAGTATATGAAACTAAATGTAATGATCCCTAATGCAATTTATCCTAAGTATGGAACTATATGATTGAGATAGATTTTAGCAAAATTAACACAATAAGCAACAATTATAACATAAATAAGCTAGGACAATTACTTTAATTTAACTCAAATTATTATCAACTTGCTTATCAATATTCGGAAAACATTCCATGGCAACTCGATCTTTCATGAGTTTGGAAACCACGTTAGGTTCTTTCAAAATCCTTTACTTAGTAAATACGCATTTTACTAATCCTTATTTACTAAGGGTTTCTTAGTATTCGTTCGAGGTAGCAGGGACGTGTTAGGTTTGAAATAGTTTAATCACATAAATCTAAAAACTATGTAGATAACAGAGTCGTGTTAGGGTTGTTATGCAACCTGCAATTTAATCGGGATAGGATCTAAATTGAGCATGCACATTTTAATGATGGGTCCATTAGTTGTCGTTTGGTTAGGGTCGCTCAACTAATTCAGGTGCATTTCAATCACGTATGAACGAAATACATACTTGATTTTAATTGAAAACATGATCGATTGAGGCATAAATATTATAAATATGAATCAAATAATTATTATTAAATCAAAGCAATCATCCTAGCTTAAATAAAATTAAGCTATCATTGTTGTAGACAAGAACGAAGAACACATAGCAAACATTCTTGAATTAAATTAAAGTAAGAAAGATTAAACCCAATTCAGAGTGGTTGTCACCCAAGACTCTGAATAATGAGGGCTTATTTGTTCATTCGCTTTGCTCCTTTGCTGATGACTCTCCGAGATGGTAGACCAAGGGTTCTTTAACAGGCTCATTTTGCTCAAAATCTTTATGCAAAGATGATGATAGGCGTGAGGGCTAAGAAAGTTGAGAGAATTGAGAGAGGAGAGAATGATGAATGAATAAGGGATGATTGAAAAAGTGAGAAAGAGGCTCTTATTTATAGGTGAGGCATGGGAGCTAGTTTGCTAAAAATAGGAGTGTCCATCTTTCAAAACTCCTTTCAAGGGGGGCCGCCCATGAATTGAGGGAATGTGGCTGATTTTGCTTGATTCTTGGTCAATTTGAGTGCCACAACAACTCAGGACTAAGACTCAGTCACCAATAAATCTTCACGCAAATCTCTGATTTCTTCAACTCTTTAAGGACCTTGTGTAATTAAACCAAAAGATGGTTTATGAATAGCCATGTGCAGCTGAATTTTGGGTTGACTTGGTCCCTAATTTGGATGGTTTTGTAATAAAAATAAAGCTCTCAGACCTGTCCAAAAAAGTAAATAATTTAGAGGAACATAGAAAATAATTTAACCACTTTAATTAATCAATTTAATTAATTAATTAAAACCCAATTTATTAATGAAATATATTTAAATAAATTATTAAATATAACTTTATATTTTATTATTTAATTTAATCATGCATGGCCCACTTTATGTCATAAAAATATAATATGCTCAATTTAATATAAAATAAGCCATTTTATGCATGAAAACTATATAATAAAACATAAAATCACATTTTAATAATTTCTTTGTCCTATTTTCATATTTTCACATATTTCATTAATTTATTAAAAAATTAATTGGTTTTAACAAAAAATTTAAGTAAAAAGGTGATAATTTATATAGGAAAAATCCTATATATTTTTCAGTTTACAACATGTCTATGATAATATGTGTAACATCACGAAATAGGGCCTAGCCAGAACAGTGGTTTCGGGACCACAAATCAGACATCAAAATATTTATTTTATGATTATTATGAGACCTAGAATATGAGATTATGCATGTTGTAAAGTTTCATGAAGAAATTCTTAAAGTAAGGTGTCCAATTGGAAATTAGAGACTAAATTGAATAAATTGCAAAATTTGGATTCTAAAAGCAATTTGTATGAAATTGCTTTAGATTATAAATTGGAAGGTCTTTAAGAGCAAATTTTCTAATTTCTAAGTTTTTGGATAAAAATGAGCTTGCATGGATGAAATTTCAAAGAAAAGACTTAAGGGTATTTTGGTCATTTGGCATTTTAATGAAATAAAATGGGAAAAATAAGCCAAAATCAGCCATTCTCCTTCACCATAGCTGCCAAAATTCTCAAGTCCTCCATAGCTAGGGTTTTCAACAGTTTCAAGCTCAATAGTAAGTGCTCTCAAGCCCCGCTTTTAATGTTCTTTGTATTTTTAAAATCCCGGTAGCTTGATCTTTCCATTTCTACCCATATTTCATGCTAGGGTTCATGTTTAAAAATTTACCCATGCATGAGTTGCTTGTATTATGGTGGATTATGGAGGGGTATGAAAGTTGAAGGTGTGTTAAACATCTTTTCTTAGGTGATTTTCATGAAAAACCCCTAAAGGGACCTTTTTGCAAAAGTTGTTAAATATGAGGTAGAAATGTGAAAAAATAATGGAAGATGTGGGCTGCCATATGAGGAAAAAGTGTTCAGATAGGCTTGGGTAAGATAGAAATTGCATGTGTTTCATTATACGAGCCTAGGGACTAAATAGTAAAAATGTCAAAGGTTAGGGGCAAAACAGTCATTTGGACCGAGGGTAGAAATTAAACTTCAAAAGTGTAATGTAGTGAATTAATGATATAATTTGTTGTTATAAACCCCGAGGAACAAATTCTCGAGGTCGATCGAGGTAAACGTAAGGTTTCAGAATAACCAAAAAACAGCTCCAAAACGAATACCAGGTAAGTTCGGATAACTCGAAGTAAGCCTAACATGTGAAATTGTATGTTTTGTGAATGCATGATAATCGCATTGTTGATGGCATGATAATGCATGAATTGCATCTTTAATAATGAATTGTTGGATAATGTCTCGGTTGAGGTTGGAAAGGGAATTCGATAGATAAACCATGATTTATATAAGACTTGAGATCCTGCATGTGTTGCAGAAAAGGATTTAGCCTGGACTGGTAATCCGAAGATCTCAAGTATAAAAAGGATCTAGCTTGTACTGGTGTTACTTAAGTGATCGAGCCTCCCGAATAATATGTGTGCATTATGGATTTTGCTAAGACGGGTAATCCGATTAGGGGCTGAATTTAGCCTGGACTGGTAATTCAAATCCGAGCTCATTAAGGGTGTTTGTCGCGTAAGGGATTTAGCCTGGACTGGTAATCCCAACATCACCTTATGAGTTTATATTGCGGGGGATTTAGCTTCAACTGGTAATCTCGCTGTAAGATGTGAGGTGCGCGGGATTGCATACTGAAACGATCATTCGTATAATTTGATGGTAAATGGATGATCCATCGAGATTTCCTAGAAACTCAACGGGACTATCACAAGGAATATGTATAGATGATATGTTAAATGATGAGCTCATCTAAGATGAATTACATGGTACATTGTTATGTAACTAACTTGGTGATTGAGTATATGTGTTCGGGAAACCATTTCATGCTTGTTGGTTTCATTGCCTAATATGGTTGTATGCTAAATAATCGGTAAGTTTACTTTCCAGTTATACGGGCTTACTAAGAATGTAAATGCTTACCCCTCTCTTTTCTCTGCTTTTTAGAGCTCAAGGACTCATAAGGATTGGAAGACAATTGGAGAGTCAACACACTATCAACTAGACAAGCTTTGGTATAAAGACATTTCTATTTTGTCCAATGGCATGTATAGGATTTTTGAGTATTTTGTTATATGTGTCATTTGATTTGCCTAGTGAAGGCATGTAAAGATATGTTTATCTTTTTTGTATATGGCCATGGGAATTGGCTCATTTTGAAGTAGCCTATGTCGTACAAATCTATACATGTTTATATTCATATGCGATGGCTTAGTTATAATTGGCAATGAGTTATAACAACGAGCCAATCCTAATATGTCAAGCAAACATATAAATCATTAAATGTAAGATAAGAATTAACTTAGCATGTATGAAACCAATGACATGAGGTTCACATGCAATGAGGTTAATCAAAGTTTCATACTTACAAATGGATAATTTGGCCCAAATATGCACTATAGTAATCTATAAGTGTAATTGACTAGTAGAGGGTGACTTAAGGCTTGGAAAATAGCCTACTAAGGTCCACATGAGTAGACACACATGCGTGTGTCTAGCCTGTGTGTGACACACGAGCTACTCCCATGGGTGTGTGCTATGATCGTGTGTCCCCTGCATTTGAAATTTTAAGTCAGCATAGAGCACGGGCTAAGCACACGGGCGTGTGCCTTGGCCGTGTTTATTTAACAAAATGGTGAGGTTGAAATCAGTGTAGCACATGGGCTAAGACCACGGGCGTGTGCCTTAGCCGTGTTGCATACCGGAAAAAGGACACGGGCGTGTTACACTTCAACTAAGGGAAAATTTCCTAAAGTTCCCCAAGTTTATCGAACAATTTTGGTTTTGTTTCGTACTACCCCTAGGAGTGTTTTTAGGCCTCGGAGGCCTGTATAAGAGACAAAGTACACACGTTTGAAAAGTGTCAAATCACGAGCGAAATTCAGTAATTCTTTTGAGTAAGTTTGTAAAGGTGAATTACCGAAAACGCCTCGAACCCTATCCTGGCGTCGGATACGGGCGAGGGGTGTTACATTTAATGGTATCAAAGCTACGGTTTAGTCAGTTCTAGGACTACAGTAGAGGATGTTAAAGTTCGCTATACATGCCATATTTTGAATCTTGATAGTGTGACATCTCCTAAATTGTTTAAATTTTTTTGAATATAGTAAATGTCTTCCAATCGAGCACAAGATGAGTCCGAGGGATCCGAGAGCCATGCTCCAGCTTCCGTGCAACGAGCTGTATCTAGTAGTAGTAGAAGACTTATGTTTGAAGGTCGAGAAGAGGCTCGAGCTGCCTTCTTTGATATGATGGATGAATGGTTTAGGGATTATCTAAGGAATCGCCCCAACATACCACGACTGCCCTCACCCCTAACCAACCTGATGAGGATGTGCCACGAGGTATGGCATCGGTAAGAATCGGTAAGGCCCTTGTAGATAAGCTTAGAAAGTATGAGGCTGAGGAATTCAAAGTGAAAATCGATGATGATTCTGAAAGAGCCGAATTCTGGCTTGAAAATACTACATTGGTGTTAGATGAATTGTCATGCACACCCAAGGAGTGTTTGAAGTGTGCTGTGTCCCTCTTGAAAGATACTTCATACCACTGGTGGAAGACCATATCCTCGGTAGTGCCAAAGGAAAATATTACTTGGGATTTCTTCCAAACAGAGTTTAGGAAAAAATTTATTAGCCAACGGTTTTTAGGCTCGAAGTGAAAGGAGTTCCTGGAACTCAAACAAGGAAACAAGACTGTAGCGAAATATGAGAGAGAGTTCATATGGCTAAGTCAGTACGCAACTGAATGGGTCCAAACTGAATCAGAAATGTGTAAACGCTTCGAGGAGGGTCTGAATGTGGACATCAAATTGTTGATCAGAATTCTAGAAATACGGGAGTTCGCCGCATTGGCTAATCAGGCCAAGAAAGCTGAGGAGCTTAATAATGAAAGAAAGTAAGCAAAGAGAGAGGCTCGAGTTGCGAGCAAAAGGACCAGCGGTAAAACATTCTCATTCTCCACGAAGAGAGCTAGGAGCCAGCATGAACGCTCCACTTCATCAGTAGGATATTCGGGTAGAGCGAAAGGTCCTAGACGATGAATTCAAAAGTCTTCTTCCCCGATGATGATTAGTGTGGGTAGTGTAGATGATCAAAAGCCGAAGTGTAAGAGTTGTAAAATATTTCACTTCATAGAGTGTCGAGTAAAAAGCGGTGCGTGTTTCAGATGTGGCTCTCTTGACCACTTTCTTAGAGACTGCCCAAATCGAACGGAAAAAGAAGTAGAAGTAACCCTGAAGTCGAGTGCTCCTAAGGCACGAGGTAGACCTCCAAGATACCCTAGAAGTGCTAGTGGCAGTCGAGTCCAAGCTAAAGATACTGCAAGACCAGAGGCTAGAGCCCCGGCAAGAACATATGCAATACGCGCTCGAGAGGAGGCCTCTGCTCCTAATGTTATCACGGGTACTTTTTCCCTTTTTAATACGAGTATTATTGCTTTAATTGACCCGGGGTCGACGCATTCTTATGTCTGCATGAGATTGGTGTCTAGTATAAATATACCCGTTGAACCTATGGAATTTGTTATTAAAGTGTCGAACCCATTAGGCAAGTCGGTTTTAGTTGATAAAGTCTGTAAGAATTGTCCTTTGATGATTTAAGGTCATTGTTTTCCGGCTAACCTTATGTTGCTACCATTTGATGAATTTGATGTAATACTTGGTATGGATTGGTTAGCCCTTCATGATGTAACTGTGAATTGTGGTAATAAGTATATTAAGTTAAAATGTCTGGATGGTGAGACTCTAGGGGTCGAATCAAGAGAATTGGGTTCGCCGCCGAATGTAATCACGACAATGGTTGCCCAGATGTATATGAGGAAAGGGTATGAAGCTTATCTTTCATTTGTACTGAACACTAAGGAAACAGAGTTGAAGATCGAGTCTGTGCCGATAGTATGTGAGTATTCAGATGTATTCCTAGAGGAATTACCAGGATTACCTCTTGAGAGAGAGATTGAGTTTGGTATTGAATTGATGCCAGGGACAACTCCTATTTCTATCGCTCCGTATAGAATGGCACTAACCGAGCTAAAGGAGTTAAAAGCACAATTGCAAGAGTTGACGGATAAAGGATTCGCAAGGCTAAGTTTTTCGCCTTGGGGTGCCCCCGTGTTGTTTGTAAAGAAGAAAGATGGTTCAATGAGATTATGTATTGATTATCGGCAACTGAATAAGGTAACCATAAAAAAAAGTATCCTTTACCATGGATTGATGATTTATTCGATCAGTTGAGAGGAGCCACTGTGTTCTCTAAGATAGACTTGAGGTCTGGCTACTATCAGTTGCGTGTTAAGGAATCAGATGTGCCAAAGAAAACTTTCAGGACAAGGTATGGTCATTACGAATTCCTTGTTATGCCATTTGGGCTGACGAATGCATTGGCCGTATTTATGGACCTAGTGAATAGGATCTTTCGGCCATATTTGGATAAGTTTGTTGTTGTGTTCATTGACGACATCTTGATTTATTCCAAAAATGAGACAGAACATGCGAAGCACCTGAGAATTGTATTGCAGACTTTGCGAGAAAAACAACTGTATGCTAAGTTTAGCAAGAGTGAATTTTGGCTCCAAGAAGTTGGATTTTTGGGTTATATTGTTTCGGGTAAAGGCATCCGAGTTGATCCAAGTAAAATATCTGCTATTGTTAATTGGAAATCGCGTAAAAATGTAACTAAGATTAGAAGCTTTTTGGGCTTAGTCGGTTACTATCGAAGGTTTGTAAAAGGATTTTCTACGATAGCGACTCCGATGATGGGGTTGCTACAG
Organism: Gossypium longicalyx; assembly: GCA_025698465.1. NCBI lineage: Eukaryota > Viridiplantae > Streptophyta > Magnoliopsida > Malvales > Malvaceae > Gossypium > Gossypium longicalyx. The sequence continues at coordinate 94,044,576 of CM046997.1, forward strand.
AAGGATGTTAAGTTTGAATGGACGGGAAAGTGTCAGCAAAGTTTTGAGAAATTAAAGACATTGCTGACTGAAGCTCCTATTTTAGTGCTACCTAAACCGGGAAAGGAATGTGTGGTCTACAGTGATGCATCCTTAAATGAATTGGGTTGTGTGCTTATGCAAGATGGCAAGGTAATAGCCTATGCTTCACGGAAATTGAAGCCTCACGAGAAGAATTATCCGACCCATGACCTAGAGCTTGCTGCGATTGTTTTTGCCTTGAAGATTTGGAGGCATTATTTATATGGTGAAACGTGTCGTATCTTTACGGACCACAAGAGTCTGAAGTACTTGATAACTCAAAAAGAATTAAATTTAAGACAAAGGAGATGGTTAGAATTAATTAAAGATTATGATCTGATCATTGACTACCATCCGGGAAAGGCGAATGTGGTCGCCGACGCTCTGAGCAGAAAATCCTTATTTACTTTAAAAGCATGGATACTCATTTGACATTACTTGATGATGGTTCGGTCTTGGCAGAACTAGAGGCTAGGCCAACATTTCTGCAAGAAATTCATGATGCTCAGTTTATTGATGGTGACTTGCAGGCAAAAAGGGCTCAATGTGAGTCAGGGACTGAATCAGATTTCTAGGTTAGTCCTGATGGGTGTTTGATGTTCAGAGACATAGTATGCGTACCTAAAGACGATGAAATTATCCGAAAAATATTGCAAGAAACACATAGTAGCCGTTTGTCTATTAATCCAGGAAGTACCAAGATGTACAACGATTTGAAGAAAATGTATTGGTGGAACGATATGAAAAGAGATAGTTCTGAGTTTGTGTCAAGATGCCTGGTATGTCAGCAAGTTAAAGTTGAACATCAAGCGCCTTCAGGTTTGTTACAACCTGTGATGGTTCCCGAATGGAAGTGGGACAGAGTTACCATAGACTTCATGATAGGATTGCCTTTGACTCCGAAAAATAAAAATGCCATATAGGTCGTAGTGGATAAGTTGACCAAGTCGGCTTTTTTTATTTCGGTAAGGATAGATTATTCCCTTGATAGACTGGCTGACTTATACGTTTCTGAGATAGTATGATTGCACGGAGTACCATTATCGATTATTTCAAACAGAGACCCAAGGCACACTTCTAGATTCTGGAAAAATCTACAGGAATCCTTGGGGACGAAGTTAAGTTTTAGTACAGCTTTTCACCCTCAGACTGATGGTCAGTCTAAACGGACGATTCAGATTCTTGAAGATATGTTGCGATGTTGCATCCTCGAATTTCAGGGTAGCTGGGAAAAATATCTACCATTGGTAGAATTTGTCTACAACAATAGTTTCCAAACAAGTTTGAAAATGGCACCTTATGAGGCCTTGTATGGCAGGAAGTGCTGAACTCCATTATACTGGACAGAACTTAAGGAAAATTAGATTCATGGAGTGGATCTAATTAGGGAAACTGAGGAAAAAGTTAAAGTAATACAAGACTGTTTAAAAGCGGCATCGGATAGGTAAAAGTCTTATGCTGATCTAAAAAGAAAAGAGATTGAATTCCAAGTTAGAGACAGAGTATTATTTAAGGTGTCTCCATGGAAAAAGGTGTTGAGATTTGGTCGGAAAGGTAAACTGAGTCCACGATTTATCGGACTTTACAAGATCACTGAAAGGATTGGACCATTAGCCTATCGCTTGACATTGCCACTAGAATTGGAAAAGATTCACGACGTGTTCCATGTATCCATGTTAAGACAATATCGATCAGACCCCTCTCATGTGATTTCACCAAAAGAGATTGAGATTAGACCAGACATGACTTATGGAGAAGAACTAGTTAAGATTTTGGCCCGAGAGGTTAAACAGTTGAGAAATAAAAGTGTGACTTTAGTAAAGGTTCTATGGCACCGACATGGTGTGGAAGAAGCTACATGGGAACCAGAAAAACCATGAGAAATCAATATCCGAACCTGTTTAATAGTAAGACTTTCAGGGACGAAAGTCCCTAAGGGGGGAGAAATGTAACATCCTGAAATAAGGCCTTGTGTAATTAAACCAAAAGATGGTTTATGAACAGCCATGTGTAGCCGAATTTTGGGTTGACTTGATCCCCAATTTGGATGGTTTTGTAATAAAAGTAAAGCTCTCAGACCTGTCCAAAAATAGTAAATAATTTAGAGGACCATAGAAAATAATTTAACCACTTTAATTAATCAATTTACTTAATTAATTAAAACCCAATTTATTAATGAAATATATTTAAATAAACTATTAAATATAACTTTATATTTTATTATTTAATTTAATCATGCATGGCCCACTTTATGTCATAAAAATATAATATGCTCAATTTAATATAAAATAAGCCATTTTATGAATGAAAACTATATAATAAAACATAAAATCACATTTTAATAATTTCTTTGTCCTGTTTTCCTATTTTCACATATTTCATTAATTTATTAAAAAATTACTTGGTTTTAACACCAAATTTAAGTAAAAAGGTGATAATTTATATAGAAAAAATCCTATATATTTTTCAGTTTACAACGTGTCTATCATAATATGTGTAACATCCCGAAATAGGGCCTAGTCGGAACAGTGGTTTCGGGACCACAAATACAACATCAAAATATTTATTTTATGATTATTATGAAACCTATAATATGAGATTATCCATGTGTTAAATTTTCATGAAGAAATTCTTTAAGTAAGGTGTCCAATTGGAAATTAGGGACTAAATTGAATAAACTGCAAAACTTGGATTCTAGAAGCAATTTGTATGAAATTTATTTAGATTATAAATTGGAAGGTCTTAAAGAGAAATTTTCCTAATTTCTAAGTTTTTGGACAGAAATGAGCTTGCATGGATGAAATTTCAAAGAAAGGACTTAAGGGCATTTTGGTCATTTGGCATTTTAATGAAATAAAATGGGAAAAATAAGCCAAAATCAGCCATTCTTCTTCTCCATAGCTGCTGAAATTCTCAAGTCCTCCATATCTAGGGTTTTCAACATTTTCAAGCTCAATAGTAAGTGCTCCCAAGCCTCGTTTTTAATGTTCTTTGTATTTTTGCAATCCTAGAAGCTTGATCTTTCCATTTCTACCCATATTTCATGCTAGGGTTCATGTTTAAAAATTTACCCATGCATGAGTTGCTTGTATTATGGTGGGTTATGGAGGGGTATGAAAGTTGAAGGTGTGTTAAACATCTTTTCTTAGGCATCTTTTCTTAGGTGATTTTCATGAAAAACCCTTAAAGGGACCTTTTTGCAAAAGTTGTTAGATATGTGGTAGAAATGTGAAAGTAATGGAAGACGTGGGCTTCCATATGAGGGAAAAGTTTTCGAATAGGCTTGGGTAAGATAGAAATTGCATGTGTTTCATTATACGAGCCTAGAGACTAAATAGTAAAAATGTCAAAGGTTAGGGGCAAAACGGTCATTTGGACCGGGGTAGAAATTAAACTTCAAAAGTGTAATGTAGTGAATTAATGATATAAAATTTTTGTTATATACCCCGAAGAACAAATTCCGGAGGTCGATCGAGGTAAACGCAAGGTTTCGAAATAACCGAAACATAACTCCGAAACGAATACCAGGTAAGTTCGAATAACTCGAAGTAAGCCTATAACATGAAAAATTGTATGTTTCGTGAATGCATGATAATCGCATTGTTGATGGCATGATAATGCATGAATTGCATCTTTAATAATGAATTGTTGGATAATGTCTCGGTTGAGGTTGGAAAGGGAATTCGATGGATAAACCATGATGACATGAGACTTGAGATCCTGCATGTGTTGCAGAAAAGGATTTAGCCTGGACTAGTAATCTGAAGATCTCAAGTATAAAAAGGATCTAGCCTGGACTGTTGTTCCTTGAGTGATCGAGCGTCCCGAAGAATATGTGTGCATTGTGGATTTAGCCCGGACGGGTAATCCGATTAGGGTCTGAATTTAGCCTGGACTGGTAATCCTGACATCACCTTATGAGTTTATATTGCGGGGGATTTAGCTTGGACTGGTAATCCCACTGTAAGATATGAGGTGCGCGAGAGTGCATACTGAAATGATCATTCGTATAAATTGATGGTAAATGGATGATCCGTCGAGATTTCCTAGAAACTCAACAGGACTATCAGAAGGAATATGTGTAGATGATATGTTAAATGATGAGCTCATCTAAGATGAATTACATGGTACATTGTTATGTAACTAACTTGATGATTGAGTATATGTGTCAAGGAAACCATTTCATGCTTGTTGGTTTCATTGCCTATTATGGTTGTATGCTAAATAATCGGTAAGTTTACTTTCCAGTTATATGGGCTTACTAAGCATGTAAATGCTTACCCCTCTCTTTTCCCTGCTTTTTAGAGCTCAAGGACTCATAAGGATTGGAAGACAATTGGAGAACCAACACACTATCAACTACACAAGCTTTGGTATAAAGACATTTCTATTTTGTCCAATGACATGTATAGAATTTTTGAGTATTTTGTTACATGTGTCATTTGATTTGCCTAGTGAAGGCATGTAAAAATATGTTTACCTTTTTTGTATATAGCCATGGGAATTGGCTCATTTTGAAGTAAGCTATGCCTTACAAATCTATGCATGTTTATATTCATATGCGATGGCTTAGTTATAATTGGCAATGAGTTATAATAACGAGCCAATCCTAATATGTCAAGCAGACATATAAATCATTAAATGTAAGATAAGAATTAACTTAGCATGTATGAAACCAATGACATGAGGTTCACATGCAATGAGGTTAATCAAAGTTTCATACTTACAAATGGATAATTTGACCCAAATATGCACTATAGTAATCTGTAAGTATAATTGGCTAGTAGAGGGTGACCTAAGGCTTGGAAAATAGCCTACTAAGGTCCACATAGGTAAACACATGGGCGTGTGTCTAGGCCGTGCGTGACACACGGGCTACTCCCATGGGTGTGTGCTATGACCGTGTGTCCCTTGCACCTGAAATTTTAAGTCAGCATAGAGCACAGGCTAAGCACACGGGCGTGTGCCTTGGCTGTGTTTATTTAACAGAATGGTGAGGTTGAAATCAGTGTAGCACAAGGGCTAAGCCCATGGGCGTGTGCTTTAGCCATGTTGCATACTGGAAAAAGGACACGGGCATGTTACACTTCAACTAAGGGAAAATTTCCTAAAGTGCCCCAAGTCTATCGAACAATTTCGGTTTTGTTCCGTACTGCCCCTAGGAGTGTTTTTAGGCCTCGGAGGCCTATATACGAGATAAAGTGCACACGTTTGAAAAGTGTCAAATCACAAGCGAACTTCAGTAACACGATTGAGTAAGTTTGTAAAGGTGAATTACCGATAACGCCTCGTACCCTATCCGGTGTCGGATACGGGCGATGGTTGTTACAATATGGACCATATAATTAAATAAAAATAAATTTTATTTTTTGGCTCGGATTTGTGTTCTCGAGACCACTGTTCCAATTTCACCGAAATTGTGTTATTACAGGATCGTACCCAAGAAAGTAATTATCTATTCAAAGAAAAGAAATAGCATGCAGAAAATAATGACAAAGGAAAACCTAATATTTAAACTCAACCAAATCTCAGCGTGAGTGATTAGCTAGTTTCAATGATCATAACTAATTCTTATTTTAGGTTTCTATTCAATCAACTAGTCGTTACCCTAGTAGGATCTCTCGACCTTCCACTAAACTAATGAGTCGATAAGAACTACTTATCTCTCGACCTCACAGTCCAGACCAGATTGGGGTAAGGGGTTCACGGAGAGACAATACCAATTTTGGGTTAATTCTCACCTAAATGACTTCTTAGGGTTGTCAAGCCTAGGGTTTAAGTTCTTTTTATCTCGAACACCTGATCTGTTAAAAAAAACCCTACATAGTAATTAATTGATCATACCTCCACTCACTAATCCCCTATAAGAGGATTAGTTCCTCATGGATTTCATAAACACATTAAAATTGATAAATTAAGTAGACATTAAAAACAAATCAATAATAAGAGTTAAATAGAAATCTTAATTGTATTTAATAGATGAAACATATAATCCACAAAGAGTTTGGTCGAATCCACAAATCAAGTTCACCGATGAACATGAATGAAAATAACTGAAAAGAAAACATAAGTCTAAAAGGAACTAAAAATTGAAACTAAATTACAAAGAAAATTCTAATATATGGAATCCGTCCTAAGCAAGTGTCTAAAAATTCTATTTATAGAGTTAGGGTTGGCTGTCATCCTTAGCCCTAGGTCGATTGATGTTTTTATGTAAAAATACATTGTACAGATCAACATGCCCTCAGCTCAAAATTCTTTTTGATGCAGGGCCGGTGTCGCGACATCCAATGTAACCCCCTAACCCTTATCCATCACCAGAACAGGGTTACAAAGCATTACCAGGCTTTTCAGATCAAATACGAACATTTCATATCCTTAAACATACATATCAAAAACCAATAATAAATCACTCATATTGTCCCCTGTATGAGTCCTCGAGGCCCAAATTATGCATTAGAAATAAATCAGGACTAAATCGGGAACTTAGAGAATTTTTCGCAAAATTTTAAAGTTCTTCCAAGGTGCAGGGGACGCACACCCGTGTGGCTAGGCCGTGTGGCTCACACGGTCAAGAGACATGCCCGCGTCTTAGGCCGTGTGGGCATTTGATATGGGGCACACGGTCGTGTCCCAGGCTGTGTCCATACCCGTGTAACTCTCTGACTCGGGTCATACGGCCATGCCACACGTCCATGTGCTAGCTATGTGAGCATATTAATTTGTGAAATTAAGGTGTAGGGGTCACACGGCTATGTCACACGCCCGTGTGCTAGGCTCTGTGAAAATACCTGGGCATTCTATTTCTCAATTTTAAAGATGTAGAGGACTCACAGCCAAACCACATTCCCATGTGCTAGGCCGTGTGTCACACACGGTTGAGACACACACCTATGTCTCTACCCGTGTGGACGAAAATATGCCATTTTAAGGCAATATTTCTCACCTATTTTAGATTTCAACCTATACACAACATTTTGATACAACAATACATCCCAAACAAGTAATCAAAACAAGCCAAAAACATGTTTTAAGCATAACATCACATATACTCAAATACTTAAACTTACCTATTTAATCCATCTTATTAATTTATTAAAATTTATTACTAATTACTTACATACATACAAGCATATATCATTCACATCCACATTCAATTTACTTCATTTCCAAACCAACATATATATTTAAGTTGATTATTTAAACAAAACTTCACTCCTAACATTTATATAAGCCAAGCTTTAGTCAAATCCATACCAACCCTATACATGCCATATAAACCATAGTGTACATTTCAAAGACAACCGGAATGAGCTAGATAATGTGGCTTGATGTGTTGATCCGATCTCCCGACCTCACGTTAATCTATAAGGACATAAAATAACATGAGTAAGCTTAATGAAGCTTAGTAAGTTTGATGGGTTAAACATAAATCTTACGAACCTAATATAATAAATCAAATAAGAAAATTATTCATACAATCTCCTTGTCAATCACAACCTTAATCGATAATCACACTTCTTTCAAATCAATATCAATAATAAACGATAAATCTTTCAATTTCAATTACATAAATCACTTACCAAATCTTACCAAATCGGAGAATGGATTACGGATAAGAGTACATCGTTTTCAGAAGTCTGAAGGCTGAATAGAAGCGCATAAGTGCTAAACAGAAACCCATAAGGGTTGAACGGAAGATCATAAGAGCTGAACGGAAACCCATAAGGGTTAAACAGATGCTTAAAAGAGCTGAATGAAAACTCATATGAGTTAAACAGAAGCTCGTGAGAGCTAAACGGAAAGTAAACGCAGAAGTTTGCAACAAATGCTGAACTTCAGTTTACTTGAGTAATTTTCCATCAATTCCTCCATTGTCATCTTACGCCACATAACAATTGTACTCAAATCCCGCGTTCCATTTAACCCGAATATTCAAGTCAAAATCATAACTCCAACAATATTTCATTTTCAACAATAGAAAAAATACATGATACCATTCATAAATTTAATATGAATATTAAAGTTTAACCGTACGAACTTACCTAGGTTAAATTGTAAGGTTTGTAGAAGTTTAGGGACTATTCTGCTAATTTCCCTTTTCACGAGTATCTACGGGATCTTGATCTAAAATATAAAATTATTCATTCATTAGCATATATTTCTATTTCAATGCACTTCACAATTAGTACCCCTCAAATTTTCAAAATTACGCAATTACAGTAACTTTTAAAACTTTTACAATTTGATCCCTTAACTAGTTAGTCTATCAAATGAACTAATTTTTCTCAATTGATAATTTATCTAAATATTCTAAGCTATCATATAGCCCTTGATAAATAGAAATTTAATACCAAAACCTAATATTTAACCTTTTCACAATTTGGTCCTAAAATCAATATCTATCAAAATTACTATGTAAAATCATCATACAACAAAAGTTAAAGCTCTAAATCCATGTTATTTCATAAAAAAATATCCAGTATTTATCAATGGTAACTTTCAAAATTTCCAATAAAATTAAAAACTAATGAAATAGTTAGTTGGACCTAATTGTAAAAGTCTCAAAAACATAAAAAATTCAAGAAAAAGGTAAGAATTAAACTCGCATGTAGCAAAATAGAAAACCAGCTTCTTAAGAGCTCTTCAATGGTGTTTTTAGGCTGAAATTTTGAGATGAAATGTCTAGAAATCATTTTAGCCAGTTGTTTTATTTTTTATTAATTTCACCAAATGACCATTTTGCCCTTAAATCACATAATTTCATTTCCTTCCCTGCTTATGCCGCCCCATGCCTATATTTTGGGCTTAATTTCTCCTTAAGTCTTCCCTTATTTATTTATCAAGCCATTTAATCACTATTTCTTTTAATTAGCAAGTTTTGTACCTTTTTCAATTTAGTCCTTTTTAATTAATTAACTATCAAAACGTTAAAATTTTCTAACGAAACTTTAATACTATCTTAATGACACTCTGTAAATATTTATAAAAAATATTTACGGCTCAGTTTATAGAAACGAGGTCTTGATACCTCATTTTCTAAACTACTTGACCTAATAAATCCTTCTAAAACATAATTTACTAATGCAAAAATCTTTCTAAAATCACATATGAATCGTAAATACTAAATAATAAAATTTACGAGCTTACTTATCGGATTTGGTGGTCTCAAACCACTATTTTCCAACACCACTAAAAATTGGGCTGTTACATCCAATGCTTGTATTACGACCTCGAAGGCAGTTTGCTTCATCTTCAGGGTGTGTTGCGACATCCATTGGCTGTGCCATGACACCAAAGGTAATCTTAGAATTCTTGTATTTTGTTCCCTATGTTGTGACAATGGACCCCCGTGTTGCAACATGATGACCGACCTCGAGCTCTTATGCCTTTAAATGGTGTCTTGCACACTCACTAAGTACGTTAGCCCTCCTTTAGGCCTCATTTAGCCCCTAAGGTCATAAAAGAACTAAAATTACACTTTTTATTGAATTAGAACTAAATTGGAAAAAAAAACTACTTAAAACATAACATAATTGTTCGTATTCAAGTTCTTTAAGTATGAAAACTAGTTTAATCCGCTACAACAAATTACAACAGATCCCTTCTAAATGCTATTTGTAGCCGTCCCTATCTAGTATTAATAGGACCCCTCATTTCCTTTCAAAATCATCCAATTCAGTCATCCATTCTTTATTCTTTCCTCTCCATTTGCTCTATATTTTCTCTCATTTCCATCATTTATTTCTTCCCTCTTGAAAAATAACTTTGCACGGCCTTGAGAGCAACCTTATTTGCTATATTGAGATTATATTGGCTTAGTGGTCACGAAAAGAAAGAAGAACAAAAGAATGAGCAAGTAGTTTGTGCCTCGGGGATCTTCCAGAATCGGCTAGAGTTTCTTCTTCCATTTTGATATTTTATTTTTGTTCAATTCATAAACATGATTGCAACTAAGTGTTTTGTTCTCAATAATATCATGATTGCTTAATTCTGTTGGTGTTAGAATAATATGATTTCCATGGTTAAGTTTATTTTCAGTTAAAGGTGTTTGTGCTTTCGATCGATTTACTCATGCAAGTAAAATCACGACTATGTTTCTTAAGCATTTACGGATGTAAATAAGTGATTGAATTAATTAACTAATCTAAACAAGTTTTTAATTAATTGAAAAAAATACTTTTATGGTGTAAGTTTAATCATTTAGGGATTAAATTTGTAATAATACCAAAACTATTATTACCTTACATAACTTTGCAAAATGTTTTATTTATGAGATTATAAGTTTATTAAACATAGAAATATGCTAGATAGAATTAGTAATTAAATATATTTAACATCTTTACCCTATTTAATGAAGGTTAGTAAATGATCGATTTGCCACGGAATCTCCATAACATCTTTTAACAATGTTGAAATAAATATGAGCTAGGAAAGAAAATTATTCTAACAAAAGCATGCTAATTGTGATAACTTTTCAAAACTTGCATATTTTTCTGTGTTTATTTTAATTTACATGCTTAGGTAATTTGTAGTTAATTAAATTAGCACCACATTTCAAACTATATTAGTTTTCTACCATCAATATGTTCAAGTTTTAATTTTTCACAAAGAATTGCTTAATAGTCCTTGTGGAGAAGATACTCTATACTTATCGCTTTATTACTTTTCAATGATTGTGTACACTTGCACATTTTCGTCGTTCCAAGTTTTTGGTGCCGTTGCTGGAGGCTATTTTTAAAGTCATTATTTGTGAAATTAATACTTTTGGAAGTTGGTTTAAATTTTATATTGAATTTTAATTTAGTTTTTTTGTGTGTTTTATTTTAGGTGTTTATGAGTATTGACCGTATCATTGACTTACACCCAATAGATCCTGAAATCGAAAGAACATTTGGACAAAGGAGAAGACAAGCAACCTAAAGACAGACTGAAGAAATGAATATTGAGAATCAAAATCAAGATCAAGGAAATAGAGCTTGAAATGCTAGAAATCCGATCTTCGTTGCTGATGATAAGGATCAAGCCTTAAGGCAGTATGTTGTGCCACTTTTTAATGAACTTAATCGGGTATTGTTAGACCTGAGGTCGAGGCACCACAGTTCAAGTTGAAGCTTGCTATATTCTAGATACTTCAGAGAGTGAACCAATTCAGTGAGACGCCTACTGAGGATCTTCGCCTTCACCTTTGATTATTTATGGAGGTGAGTGACTCCTTCAAGCTAGTCGGAGTTACCAAACATGCATTAAGGCTGAAGTTGTTCCCATACTCACTAAGGGACAGAGCAAGAGCTTGGCTAAAGTCATTGCTACCTGGTTCAAATTCTACATGGCAACAATTGGAAGAACGCTTCCTAATGAAGTGCTTTCCACCTAGCAATAATGATAAGTTGTGAAACGAGATCACTACCTTCTAGCAAATGGACGATGAATCCTTGTATGAGGCATGAAAGAGATTTAAAGAATTATTATTAAAATGGCCTTATCACAAAATTTCGCATTGCATCCAATTGAAGACATTTTACAATGGTCTCAATGCACATACGATGATGGTAGTAGACACTTCTGTAAATGGTGCTATTATTTCTAAGGTGTATAATGAGACTTATGAGATTATTGAGAGAATTATCAGTAACAATTACTAGTGGCAGACCAACCAAATAGCTTTAGATTCACGAGTAACAGGAGTACATGAAGTGGACGCCCTCACTTCACTTGCAGCTCAGGTATCTTTGATATCTTCAACGGTTAAGAGTTTACTACTAATGGGTTTAATAATATTGCATTCCAGCCACCAAGTCAATTTGAAAACATAGCCTGGGTATACTGTGGAGATGACACTTGTTTGAAAATTGCCCATTAAACCTAGAATCCATTTATTACATGGTAAGTCAGAACCAGAACAGCGGTGGGTAGGGATCACATTCCAACTTTTATAACCCATTATAGTGAAACCACCCGAACTGCTCTTGGAGTAACGAAGGAGTTAGACCCAGTAACATATATATGCAATCCAGACCAAACCAACCACTGACATTTACATAGCAAGTTTAAAAACCACCATAAATCGAACCTTCCAATAGTTTGGAAAACTTGTTAAAGGTGTACATAGGGAAGAATGACGCCACTTTGAGAAATTTGGAGAATTAAGTGGGTCAACTAGTCACTGAACTTCAAAATGGACCACAAGGTGCTTTGCCCATTGACATGGAGAACCCAAGAAAGCTAGGCAAGGAGCATTGCAAAGCGGTCACTCTACAAAGTGTAAGAACATTAGAGCGCAATACTATCGAGGTCAAAGATGAGCCCACTGATACTCAAGAAAAGAAGAGGTTCAACCAAATATTGAAACTCCTATTTTCCAGAAGATAAATTCTGAAAACTTTAATGAGGTAAACCCTAAACTTGTCAATTTTGATAATCTAACATCTGTGTCAGATACAGACATTACCTCGGAAGAGCTGTCTAACACAGTTTAAGAATCCTCCACCACCCTACCCTCAAAGACATCAAAAACAAAAGCAGGAGGTCCAATTCAAGAGGTTTTTAGACGTACTCAAGCAGCTTCACATCAATATTTCATTGTTAGAAGCTCTTGAGTAGATGATGAACTACGTAAAATTTATGAAGGACATCTTGTCCAAAAAGAGAAGACTTGGAGAGTTTGAGACTATAGAGTTGATGAATTAGTGTAGTGCATTCCTGCAAGACAAGTTGCCCCGAAAAATGAAGGATCTAGGGAGCTTTACCTTACCATGCAACATACGAGATTTTTATTATGGAAGGGCTTTATGTGATTTAGGATCAAGTATCAACTTGATGCCAATATTTGTGTTTAGGTAATTGAGGATTGGTGAGGTCAGACCAACGACAGTTACACTCTAATGGGTAGATAAGTAATTGACACATCCTAAAGGAAAAATTGAGAACATATTGGTACATGTTGATAAATTGATCTTTTCTACTGACTTTATTGTGTTGGATTTTGAGGCAAATAAAAAAGTTCCTATCATTCTGGGGAGGCCATTCTTAGCAACCGGTAGAATGCTGATCGATGCGCAAAAGGGTAAACTTAGAATGATGGTTCACGATGACATCCTAACTTTTAATGTCTTCAATACTATTAAATCCCTTGATGATATTAAAAAATGCTCTGCTGTTTCCAATACGGCCGTATCCTAGCCTGTGTCCGTACCCGTGTAACTCACTGGCTTGGGTCACATTGTTAGACCACACGCCCGTGTGCTAGGACGTGTACCCTTTGAAATGGCCTCACACGCTCGTGTGCCAGGCCGTGTGCTAGGCCGTGTGAAAACTGGAGGGTATACTGACTTGTGCCACACGGCCAAGCCACACGCCCGTGTGCTAGGCCATGTGAAGCTACTGACTTACTTCCTTTAGAAATTATAGGGGATATAGGACCGTGTCACCTGGCCGTGTGTCACATACTGCCGAGACACACACCCTTGTCTCTACTCGTGTAGACAAAAAGGTCATTTTCTAAGCCATATTTCTGACCCTAAATTGGTAATAACCTAAACACAACAATTTGTACATAACCATGACATAAATAAGCATTCAAAGCCAACCAATATCAATCTTATCACATATTATAATATCACATACAACCATGATACTTATAGACACCTCAATAGGCCATTTATATCATGCCAAATATGTCTCCAAAATCTACCTAAATGATTATACACATATATGCATCTTTGTGCCTAATACTTAGCATGTATGTCACTCATCAATCTCAACTATTTGGTACCCAAAATACCAATTCATAAACAAGGCATTCTAGTGGCAACCATTACACCACATACAATAAGGATGTTTACATAATTACATAACAAAAAGTATGTCCACAATACAAGCCAATTAAAATGGCTAAAACACAAAAAAACATATAGGCTACCATTAGCCCAAATGACCTATACATGCCATTTAACCAAAATATAAAGTCAAAAGTACCAAAATAGCATTTGATAGTGTAATGAGATCTTCGACAACTTTCAATCCGAACGAGCTTCCGAAACACTATAAAACACGGAAAAATAAACAGAGTAAGCAATTAAGCTTAGTAAGTTCATATAACACAGAATTTAGCTTACCATTTAACCACAATTCATGTAAATAACTCAAAGCATAACACAATTCAATTTGGCCAAAGCCTAACACATGATCACTAACCAAGTTAGTCATGTAATTCATATAAAAACTAAGAATTATGTATGAGTTCAACAACTATTTAAATTCCATATACATGTAACATTTATACCATGTATCAATATATCTTATATATATAAACCATTTTCATGTAATTCACATAAATACCTATACTAGTTCATATCAAACTCATATAAACTCGTAACAGAATGCCCATTGAACCACTTAGAATGTTGTTAGATACGTGGGTAGTACACACGAGGTGTACTGAATTGTAATCCATCAATTCTTGTACATGTATGCTCATATGAGCTATAAATAGTAAGCTCCTTCGAGCTAAATAATGGTAAGCTTATAGGAGCTGAGCATCGATAAGCTCATAAGAGTTGGAATCGGTAACCCTAAAGACATGTCATTTGTATCCTATGAATTCCTAAGGTTCAAACAGGGCTCAATTTTCTTCGTACGTCGTTGGTTATGCGCTTGATAATTTTACATAGTAATTACACAATCCACATACATATATTTCAATTTAAAGCATATAAATACACAATTTAATTACACGAACTTACCTCAAGCTCGGGGAGGAAAACGATCGTTTAATCCATAACTTTGTCCTTTCCTCGATCTAAATTCGTACATTGCTTTTCTTGATCTCTATAATCAAATTTAACTAATTTAAGCCTAATTATATTCAATTCAATCCAAAAAATTATGTTTTGGAAAAATTACTATTTTACCCCTGTACTTTTGATTTATTTACAATTTAGTCCCTATGCTCATAAAACGAAATGCATGCAATTTTCCTCATAACCAAGCCTATCCAAATTTAATATATACTTATAGTAGCCCTGTATCATCCTTCACCCATATTCAACGCCGGAATAAGGTTACGGAGCTTTACTGAACTTATATCACAATTCAAACTTACATTTCATACACAATTAATCAAATCATAAACATTTCATTCACAACCAATCATTGTGTCCTTAATAAGAGCCTATGAGGCCTTAAACATACATTGGGAGAGGTTCGGGACTAAACCGATAACTCTGGAAATTTTTTTCACAGTTAGAATTTTTTTGCATAAAACAGGGGACACACGCCTGTGTGTCTCACACGGCCACCAGACACACCCGTGTTACAAGTCGTGTGGACATTCGAAATGGGAGCATGTAGCCGTATCCCAGCCCGTGTTTGACCCCGTGTAACTCTCTGACTCAGGTTACACGGCTAACACACGCACTCGTGTGGCTAGCTCGTGTGCCTTAAAAATGGTCATACACGTTTGTGTGTCAGGCCGTGTGCTAGGCTATGCCAAACCTGTAGGGTATATTGACTTATGCCACACGGCCAAGTCACACGCCTGTGTGTGAGGCCGTGTGGAGCATACTGACTTGATTTTAATTTAAACACTAGAGGACACACGGTCGTGTAGCATAACCACGTGTCACACACGGCTGAGACACATGCCCGTGTGGACAAAAATAGGCTATTTACCGAGACAATTTGCCACCCAAATTTGTGCACACCTACACAATTCAAATGGTACTCATTCATAGTATAAATGGACATCCAATTCAACCACAATTAAAGCTAAAACATACCATTTCAACACCAAAAACTAACATGCTTATTTTCTCATGTTTTACGCATTCAAATAATACCAACTTCACATATTCAAATCAACTAATTAAACTTTTCCAAAAAAACATCATCATTCACCAGTTCACAAGCACATAACTTTCCAATTATCAACCAATTGACATTAAAATTACCTATTATCTATAAGCATCATGAATCCAACCTCAATCACACAACTTAGGTCATTTGTTTACATATAAGCATAATCAAAATCAACCAAAATAAGCCAACTCACATGGCCAAATATACAAACCAAACCTTAGACATTTACAAGCCAATTCAAATGGACAAAATCATAACCAAAACATAACCAATATGACCAAAGTCCCTATACATGCCATATACTCAAAACATGAACTCAAAAGTATCAAATTGATAGTTGGATAGTGTGACGATATCTCCGACGATCCCCAAATTCGAGCTAGCTTTGAAATCACTATAAAACATAGAGAAATACACAAAATAAGCTTTATAGCTTAGTAAGTTCGTATACCATTTAAAATCAACTTAGTAAATGTGCACAATTTAAACAAATAAAACATAATATACAATTCACATAAGGAATCATCATCCTATCATAATTTCATTTACAAGATTAGTTATCACTTTCAATATCTCCTTATTTCAATTCTTGTACGGTTCACGTACATACCTGTACCATTCTGTATCAAACTCATACTCATCCAAATCTATGACGTACCTGTTGAGCCATTCGAAACATTATTGGATACTTGGGAAACTTGCACACTTAGTGCCAAATAAATAGTTGAAGCTGTCTCAATCTCGCACACTAAGTGCAAATATATTTATATATATAGTCGAAGCTATCTCGATCTCGCACACTAAGTGCAAATATATAGATCCGAAGCTATCTCAATTTCGCACACTAAATGCCCATAAATAGTCGAATTGTCGTCAAACACGACTGTAGTCTCGTATACACAATTTATGTAATATCAAGCATTTAAAGCATAATTATAACAATGCTTATTACATACGAACTTACCTTGGATGTTAAAACGGCGAAACGAGTCAACTATTCCGTAACTTTGTTCTTTTCCCAATCTAGGTCTTTATTTTGCCTTTCTTAATCTAAATATAATCAAAATTAACTTATTCAATCATGTCTCTATTCAATTTAGTCCAAAATTCACTTTAACGCATTTTTACACAATTTCCCCTAATGTTTCACATCTTTTACAATTTAGTCCTTATTTCATAAAAAACACAAATTAATGCAATTTAACCACAAACCATGCTAGTCAAATTATTACTATACCCCTAGCAGTCCATACTTTTCATTTATTTCACATTTTAACCACTAAATTTACACATTTCATAGTATAGCCCTTAATTTGTATTTTCACTAAAAATCACTTAACAAAACTTGTATATCTATCAACAATCATTCATAATCTATCATTAAACATCAAAATACTCATGTACTCATCAATGAAAACATCTAAAATCTTTAATAATTTTGCAAATTAGTCCCTGGGCTAGCTAGAATAAGCTGTAACGATCTCAAAAACATTGAAATCATTAAAAATGGGACAAAACACATACCTAATTGCTTGGATTAAACTTGGCCGAATGAAGAACCCTAGTGTCTTCTTTTTCTTCTTCAATTTCAATTAAAAAAGATGATAATGGATGAAAATTATGTTTTATTTTACTTATTTTAACTTAATTACTAAATTACAAAATTAACCTTAATATTAAAACATTAAAATCACATAATGGTTGTCCATAATTGTCCACTCATGCTATTAGTGGTCTAATTACAACATAAGACCTTCACTTTAAGGTTTTATAGCTATTTAATACCTTTAGCTATTAGAACATCACTTTTGCACTTTACGCGATTTAGTCCCTTTTATCAAATTGACTAATCAAACGATAAAATTTCTAAACAGAACTTTCGCACTATCATATATTCATAATGTAGATATTAAAATAATAATAAAATAAATATTTTGACCTCGAATTTGTGGTCCTGAAACTACTGTTCTGATTTGACTAAAATGGGCTGTTACAAGCCCATACATTTCACAATTTTACACATTTACCACACAATTTACACATTTCTCAATTTAACCTCTAATTGGCAATTTCATTAAAAATCACTTGACAAAAATTCTTAATTCTCAACAAAGATTCATTTTCTTCCATTAAACTTCACAAACAACTAAAATTCTCTCATGGTAAAACCCTAGACTTTCAACCATTTTGCAAATTAGTCCCCTAATTAGCTAGGTTAAGCTACAGCGATCCCAAAAACATAAAAATCAACAAAAATGAGACAATATGTCACTTACATGCATGGGATTTTCTTAGGCAAAATTTTCAAGCTTCCATGGCTATTATTTTCTGTAAAAATCGATTGGAGAAGAGAATGAAAGATGATAGCTTTAATTTTTTTTGATTATTTTATCTTTAATTGCCTTTTTACCAAATTACCCTTACCTAACTTTAAAAGTTTCACAATTACCAAGCCATGCACATCTACTAACTCATTTAATAGTCTAATTACCATATAAGGACCTCCACTTTAAAGTTATATAGCTATTTAACACCTTTAGCTAATAGAACATAACTTTCGCACTTTACGCGATTTAGTCCTTTTTCACAAATTAAACACATAAACGATAAAATTTCTTAATGAAATTTTTATACGGTAATACTATCATGTTTCAGATCAAAAAATAATATTAAAATAAATTTTTTGACCTCAGATTTGTGGTCCCGAAACCACTATTCCGATTTCACTAAAAACAGGCTATTACAATGTATGTTTTACATACCTTTCATTTAACAACAACAATGGTAGGCTCACATAGTTTCATACAATTATTATCAATCATGGCATAAAACATGCATTTCAATCAGTGTTTCAAAATATAGCATGCTATACATGTATTCAATTCACAATTTCATCACCCAAACAGAGCATTTAACAAACATATTTTCTAATTAATTACGTACCTTGCTTGACACCTCACTTATTTGAATTTAGGCCATTCGGCCAAACCAAAATCAGCAAGCAAATTTCAAAATTTAAATATATTTTATATAATATCCAAGTTAATTAAACATAGGGGAGACTTACACTTCTCAAGCGTAATTCTGAAGCATTAACTTAAAATCGCAGCTCCTAAGGCTTAGATCCAACTAGAACTCATTTAGATTTGTACATACCAAGAATAAACACGAGTTAGGACCAGCCTAAATTAACCCTATAGGGTTCGACCACAATAGGGATTTACAATGCCTAACCGATTTTGATTTCCAAGATCGATACTTACTCTATTACGGTAAAACAAGGGATGTGATACACCCTTTTAAGCTATTGTCGACTTGAAGCATTTGGATATGGTCTTTCAATCAAAATAATACACACGAATTAGTAATAAATAATTGACTATAGGGTCAACACTACACGATCCCTAACAAAAATAGAGAAATCAAAATATCGATATTAGATCTAACATTAATCAGCATTACTAGATCTATAATGTATGGTGATCACAGAGTCAGAAAACCCTAAGCAAAAAGCAAGGAGGGTTTGACCAATGAAAATGTAAAAATTAGCAGTGAAACAATGAAGAAAAATGATAGGAAGGAGGCTTAGAAGGGCAAAGAAATAAATTATGACAATAACCAAGGCTCTGTGTGCGACAATGGGAGGAAGGAAGAAAAACAACAATGGGGCAGCATTGTTACTGATATTGGTAGCAACGAAAATCGAATCAAGAGGAGAGAAATCAATGGTGGAAATGGCAGCCATCAATAGCTAGAGAAGGGAAAAGGAGAGAGACACAAAAATAAGAAGAAAAAAAACTAGATTTAGGGGTGGCAACTATGGAGGATAGTTGTAGTGGAGACACAATTGAGGAGGAGAAAGAACAAAATAAAATAAAAGAAAACATAGAAAAGAGATGGAAGAGGAGTAAGGGGCGACAAAGGGAAAATAGGAGAGAAAAAAAAGAAAAGAAACTGAACAAAAAATATTTTAATTTAAAAAAATTGATAGCCTTAGATAAGCATATAATTTTGTTTTTGAATATGAAGTTAATTATACTTTCCAGTGTTTGAGTCAGACTAAAATCTGACAACTTGCTAGGGTGAACGACACATGCTTAAAAGAAAATAAAAATTTGTGGGCAAGAGGAATTATACTTGAATCTTAAGGATAATTTCACTAACTCTTAAACATTAAGCCAATTATTCAATCTTGCTATAATTTTATAATTTAATGAATAAGAAATTCGGGGTGTGACATACTTAGAGCTCCAAGTATCGATACCAAACCACTAATATGGCTAAAAATATTTTAAGCACCTTAAAACACTTTGGTATTGACTCAAAAACATATAGATAAGTTAAAACAAATTTGAAACATGTTTTTGGGTACTTTGCAAGTCTTTGAAATCCTTTGAAAATGTTTGATAAAATTTTCAACTATATTTTCACCAAATGACTTAGGAAATATAGTATGTATAAAATTTATCTTAAATGTTGTTATATCAAAAACTCAAGACATCAAAGCTAACATTATCGAAATTTGAAAAGTTATGATATGACCACTAACATTATCAATTTGTTACATTTTGGTCACTGTGTTGTTAACTGTTGTTAATGGTGTAATGGCCATTTTGATTTGATCTAATTTGTATAAACATTTGGTCTAATTTGTAATGTGATAAAGAACTTTGATTTTGTGTAATTCTATAAATGGAATTTTGATTTGATTCATTTTTCACAAATCACTAACATCATTATCGATGTATCACCATTTTACTTGTAGATATTTCATATACAAACACTTATGTTTACCTTCTTTTTTTTGTTGAAACTAGTGCACCCACCGTCAATAGCAGCGACTAATCCCTTCACTGCAGGTGCTCTCCAAAGAAGTAAATAATTGGCTATGAAATATGCTCCATTCCTATGAATACATTTATTGTATATGCAAACAATTATGTTTATCTAATTTGAAAATAAATGAATGCATTTATTTAAATGTGTGTAATTTTATCAAAATGTAATCTTCATCTATAATTATTAATTGCAATCAAAGTTTTGTATGTATAATTATACAAAATCAATATTTTATATCGAATTTCACAATCACTAATGTAAACATTCCATATTTATCCCTAAAAGAAAAGGCAACAACTACCGACAAAGGAAATGCCAAAAGAAGAAAAAGAAAAAAAAACTTAAAATATGCTCTAAGGTTCATGTTCTCTTTCTACATTTGAAATTTAGTTCTTATACTTTACATATTCAAACTTTAAGTCTAATTATTAACTTTGTTAAAGTTCTTTCAATGAATTCGATAGTATAATATTTTGAAATAAAAAAAAATACTACTTAATAGCCTTGTAATAGAAAATTAGCGTAATGAAATTGAATTTAATATTGGAATTTCAATCAAACTAACAATTGAACCAAAAATTTAAATTACAAAAAAAAGTTTAAAATTTTCAATATATAAATTAAAAGATTTAATTGTAAATATACAAAGAAGGTAGGAACTTGCAATATATTTTACCATAACAAATACAACTATCGGCAAAAAAAGTAGCGATTGCGTTAGCAAACTCAGAATTGATGCTTTAAGAAAAGTTAAAATAGGAGGAAGGTCCCCTTGAAGGCTGAACTGAGAGAGTAATTGAGGATTGAGATCAATGGACCAAAAAAGTAATTGGGCCATTTGGACTAAGCCTTTAGTGAAGTTCACATTTTATATCTGTCACCATAACACTTATTAAGTTTCCTCTTTAATTATAAATGCACAAATATATAGAAGCAAATAATTTTTAATTTAAAATTAACAAAATTAATAAACAAATCAAATAAGAATCCAACTTACTAACAAGTGTTAAATGCACTGGTAAGTCGTATTGTACTTTTAGTGAAAGATATAGATTTACAATATTGTTTTGATGGACAGTTATAAACCCTAAACATGAACTATAAAACGAATATAATACTTAAAAAAGTAAATTATAATTAAATGAAACCACGTTATTAAAGTCGCTAGTACATATCACTTTTGACATATAATGAAAAGCAAAAGTTTTTTTTTTTAAAATATTGAAATGCAAAGGTTTTGATTTAATTTAATTAATTATTTTTTATAACTAAAGGCTTCATAAAAGAATATTATTTAATAAGAGTCTGCTTAATTGGTGCTTGTAGTTACCAGTTAAAATTTTTTAATGATTAATATATATATATATATATATTTGTACGTTTGCTGCATTGTTTTGACTAAAATCAAGAAAAAAATAATTCATTATGTTACATACAATTTTAGTAATTTATTTATTAATTAATATTGAACCTATTTAGTCTTAGTTTTCAATTACTGCCCAAGTTGTTGAGTTAAATGCACTTTTTCTTTTCTACCATAGTAATGCTTATTAAATATAGAATAATTAATCAATTAAACGAATGGAATTGACCCAAAACCAAACATCAAAACTAATTCAATCAACATCCGATTATTAAAAACATTGCAAAAATGCCTGGAACGATAAGTTATTATCATTTTAATTGTAAAATATATAACGATATGCACTTTTTTTGCCATAAAATAATAGAAATTTAGTTAGTGTTAGCTTCAATACAAATCAGGTGTCGTCATGGATGATGGAGTCATGCATGATGAAGTGAGTTGAATGACATGCATAATTAATTACCAAAGCGATATGAAAACCAACATTACCCTAATTAAAAATTATATTGATATATGGTTAAGAATGCCAAACTTTATAAGCATAGGCTCACTTTTTCCAAACTACGTGGAGGGGACCAATTCTCCTTATACATCTATCTTACCACGTTTAGGTCAATATGTAAGCGATGATCCAATTAAGAGAAAGAATTTATACATATGGTGATAAAATAAACATAAATATCTAAATGGCGAAATATTGGAGCTTTCAAAAGGCCAACAAGTTGCATTTATAAAATAAATCCAACCACAGTGAATAACGTTATCCAAATAATGTGCTTTTTGGCAGTGTGGTCCTTGTTAATAACTAAATCAGGCCATTCTTCGTTTTTATTATGTAAAGTTTTCTTTTGGTAATCCAAAAGTTGAAATAATGTAAAATTATATTTGATACTTCCAATTTTTTTCAATTTAATCCTAGTAAAGTTTGTAATTTAATGGATACATCATTTTATTTCTTTTAGTTTAATTTCCTTTATATTTTTTAATTGATCAAATGGATACATTTACATTACTTATTTTGTTAATATTTTCTGTTCAAATCTTGTAATGAAAAAATTAAAAAAAAATTACAATTTCAATATAGTATAGTTTATTTCTTCTAAATGTATGTAAATATGTTTTATTTTATAATATAAAAAATTTATGCATATTTTAATTATATTACAATTTTTTATACATTGAAACTTTAATAATTTGTTTCTTTAGGGAAATAAGAAAAAAAAAATTTTGGGTAAGAAAGACCAACTAACAGATAGACTTAACCGAGGCCATGTACATAGATTCCGAGGAAGGACCGATATCAGGATGCCCTTATATATCTTGAGCAACTAACAGCACAACACCAGTAGCGGACCTATCGAACAAACGTGCAGTCCAAGAACCTGGTATGCGCAGTTTTGCCATTGCATCAGCCGGTCGATTTGCCATCCGATTAACATATCGAATTGGGATCAACCATTCTCTTGAACAAAGACGACGAATGTGGAGAACCAAAGCATCATCCATGACACTATTCGACCTCCTCTGCAGCAAACTAACAAGTTCCAAACAATCCGTTTCCCTGTACACTCTCTTGAAAATTAAATAGTATTATAATATTTTCTGTATTATTACTAATCTAAGTATCACATAATATTTTTCTATTAAACTTATTCATAAATCAAGCTAAACTAAACTTAGACAACAAAAAATTTCTTGCTTAGCCCAATCTTGCCAATTTGACATTTTTAATTAAAATTAAATAATTCTTTTAAATTAAAAAATAAATCAAAATTTATTTAATTTAAAAATCGTTCAAACCCAACCATCAAATTAGGCAAATAATCTGACTTAACCGTTTGTGCGTGTGTGTGTTTTTTTTAAATCTATACTTATATATCCCAATTCTGCAATATTCTTAATTTCATTCTTAATATATAAATATCTTTAACAAATTTCAAACTTCACCTCCTATTTAGTTAAAATCTTATTTATAATATATATTAAATTCAATAAATGATAAATATTTTCATCATTTTCTATTGATATTATTATACTATAAAAAAAAAATTAAGAATGCCATTAGGACATTACCAATTTTTTTCAGTGTCAATCCACATGCCGTGATTAACTATATAAAACATTGGCTTTTAAAAGTATTATAAAATTGCAAGTGGTGTATCTTTTTTATGGAAGCAAATGGTGTATTAATTATATTGTTGTTCATAAGAATTAGTCGCCTAAGGACAATACTTCAGAAAAAAAAAAGTTTAATTAAGTGATAAGTGACACGTATGCAATTATAGAAATTATTAACATTAAAGCGCAAATTAAAATTTTTGATTATGATCTTAGTGAAAGAGATATGCTCTATGATCCCGCCATCTCGCTGGCTTTAACAATGCGGTTGTTATCTTTAATATGTTTAATTACATTAATCCATTTTTTTAAGTTTTTGCTAGAAATTCTATATATATATATATGGGAGTGATATACTTAAGCAGTGTAAAAATTAAAGTATTTTTATATATTTCCTCAACTATATATGATTAATATTTTAATGATTCAATTATTGAATTTATCAATATAATTGTACTTGTCATACATGTAAATTTTCGAACTGATTTGATATATTTATTTTATCGATCTAAAATACTTTATATATTAATCTATATTCAATTGTCAAATTTTTTTTGCATAAAACAAATAGTTATAAATTTTAAATTTACATTAAAATTGATATGTGTGATCTACATGAATAGACCATAAAATATAATCATTAATATATTAATCATATAAATAGTTATGAAAGTGTGTGAAACTACTTTAGTTAATTTTTACACTACGTAATTAGATCTCTCCCCTATATGTATATATATGGTATAAAGAAAGGTTTTAGAATAATTTTAAAAAAGGGTTAATGCACTATTTGGAGCTGGAGTTTGGGTACACATTAAAGATTGAACATTTTTTATCTAAGTTAATTCTTAAACTTGACAATTGTTCTTATAGTAGGGCATAAACATTTTTTTTATTCAAGTTAGTTCATAACATTTCCTTAAAAAAAAATTAGATAAAAAAATTTAGATTGCAATATAAAAACAATCGCTAACAATTATTAAATTTAAAAATAAACTTAGAAAATAAAGTTTAAGCGGAATATAAAAATAATTATTAAATTGAAACCACTGCATTACTCCTTTTTGAAAACTTTAAATTGTCAGTAGTGATTAATAATAAGCTGAAACATCATCAATTGGTAAAACATGTACAACTATTGAATTCACATTGCTATAATTTTCAAATGTGTGGGAAATTTGTTTTTACAGAAATTTGGACGGGAAGTTTCAAAAGAAAGCGTTAGTATTATTTGGGTTTGATTTTAGTATTTTTTTTTATTTTAGGATTTGATTTTTTTTAAAGTTAGTTTATGAATTTAATAATTGTTATCATAGTGGAGATTGAAATTTTTTTTTATTTAAATTAGTCTTTAAATTTAGTAATTGTTCTTATATTGAGTTTGAACTTTTTTTTTTTGGTCCAAGTTAATCCATGATATTTCTGTAAAAAAAGTTGGACAAAAAATGTTTAAGCCCCAATGTAAGAATAATTGCTAAATTTATGGACTAGCTTGGACAAAAAAGTTTAGGCCCCAATGTGGAAACAATTGCTTAGTTTAAATCCCAATGTATCGCCAAATTTATCTTCAGACTTTAAAATATTTTAATTATATCGCCAAATTGTTGAGATTATATTAATAAGGTATTTTCGTTATGAAAATAATTAATTTAACCATTAAATGAGATGTCGTATCTTGTGTGACAGTTTAAAATGAAAATTTTAAAGAAAAATGAATATTGTAAAAATAGATGTTTTAAACATCTTCGTTTTGAGGTTTTTGAAGCTTTTATAGAAAAAAAACTTTTTCTTACTCTCATCTTTTCCAGTTTTGCTTTATTTTTAGTTTTTACCTTTACAAGTTACGCAGTAATATTTTACTTTCCTTCAATTTTTTATTTTAAATTAGGCTACATAATATTTGATGTGTCATTCAATGGTGTTAATAACTGAAAGACCTAATTGAAATAACATCGATAGTTTAGTGATGTAATTAGAATGTTTTAAAGTTTGGAAACCAATTTAAAATGACGATCATAGTTTAGGGATATTTGATGTAATTAACTCTTTGTGAAAAGAAAAACTTGGCGCACCTCTTATCCAACAATTCTTACACTTGAGTTTTCAACTCTTTGAACTCTACTAGAGTCATTCTATAAGATGCATTTGAGATAGGAGCAATCCCCTACGCCACATCAATAGAGAACTCCACATCGCTATTTGGCGGAATCCCGGGTAATTCTTCTAGAAAGACATCTGAAAATTCATTCACAATTGGTATCTGTTCGAAGTCTTCCATCACCATCTTAGAATCTAGGATGTATGCCAACTAGACATCTCCACCCTTAACCAACAATTAACGTGCTAAAACTGTTGAAACTAAATTGTTTTTGATGTCTTGCTCTGCTCTCGAGACAAACACCTGTTTTTGATGTCTTGCTCTGCTCTCGAGACAAACACCTTATCACCATTGGCGGATACTAACCATACCCCTTTAGACTTGCACTCAGCTACTTCGTTATGTCTAATCAACCAATTTAATCCCAATATAGCATTGAACTCATGAAAACTCAAAAGCACCAAATCTGCCAAAAACACATGTCCACCAAAACTCAGCGAACAATTCTTTACCACCTTATTTACTACAATACTTTGGCCTAAAGGATTTGTGACTACCATGCTAACCACTGTGGGGAAAACTCTAAGACTTCACCTAGTCACAAACTTATCACAAGTATAAGAATGGGAAGACCTAAGGTCTATCAATGTATATATGCAAGTGTCAAATAAAGAGAAGTTAATGTAATAAAGTTGTGGGCTTCGACATCTCCTATCTTTGTGGGACAATCCTTCTTCTAATGGTTATGGGCTCCATAATTATAACATCTTCTAGTGGTCCTCCAGCATATGCCAGTATGGTTCTTCTCGCAACTATTACAAACGAGAATTTTCATTCTCTAGGATTCTCTTGTGTTGGCCATAGATGTTGCTTGGCGTATATTACGTTCTTGTTGGAAGCCCACAACTTGTGATTACTTTGCACGAGTAGCAAAATATCCTTTGACATCTCTGGGTCTTTTGAACCCATCATTAGAGACTGCGTTAGAAGCTACATGCTTGTTCTTTTCCCTGTTCCTGACATTATTTCTTTCTTGAATGACTGTCTCCATTCTTTGGGCCTTCGCAAACAATGTAGCAAAATCTCTAATCTCAAGGGTAGAAAGTAGTACCCTTAATTCTTCATTCAAACCTCCCTCAAACCTAATGCACAATCCTTCCTTGTCTTTTACCAAGTCCTTGGCATACTTGCTTCACCTGATAAACTCTTTCTTATACTCAAACATTGTCATTTTTCCTTTCTTGAGTTTCAGAAAGTTTGTCTTTATTTGCTCAAAAAAATTCTATTGATGAACTTTTCCCTAAACTTCTTTAGGAAAAAGTCCCAATTCACCTGATCTCTTGGGACTGTGCAAGGTATTGTGTCCACCATTGATAGGCCTCATCTTCAATCAAGGAGATGGTGCATCTCAAACTCTCAGTTGGGGAGCACTACAGCTCCTTAACTACCTAACTGACTCAAGAAAGCTAGTTTTCCACTGCAACTGGGTCATCCTCTTTATTGCTTTGAAAATTTTTAGCACCCTTTTTATGGATGATCTCTACTGGGTCCCCTCTAGACACTGCTACAGTCGAAACTGAAGGTGCGGTGTTTGTTAGTGGTATAACCTCTGTTGTCCTCACCGTCTCCTTTTGTCTCACCGACTCATCACAGCGTCTATGAGATGAGATTGGGGCAGCTCCCATGTACTGGTCGAACAATTGCCCCATAACACCAATGCAGGGTTGCCTACTAGTGAAGGGAAATTACTTTTTATTTCCTCCCATCAATGTCCCTAGCATTTACCGACATTCTTCTTTCTTCGCTACAACACATATTTAGTTAGCAACACTATGAAGGTTTTAGCCAAATTTATGTAACAAGTATTGCGAGGTTTCTAACTGACAATGATTTCTGAGAATCAGCTAAACCAAGGCTTTGATACCAACAAAACTGTAACACCCTATGCCCGACCTGATCGTCAGATCTGAGTATAGAGTGTCACAAATTGACTCATTGGAGACACAAAACTCTTCCATTTTAAAACAACTATCCATTTTGGTGGGTACCCCTTTTTCTTTTTCCCAACGCGCTATTCCTATTAATTGAAGACTACACTTACTTGGAAGGATATTTAAAATGGTACCATTCCATATTTAAAAATACAACGAAAAATCTTTGGTGGATTTTTAAACAATGTTTATAAATAAAAAATAATATATATAGCCATCGAGGCTATTAATCAACATTCAAAGTATTCAAAATAACGTTTTAAGTACAAATTAATTTTTTTAAAATGGCAGTATCCAACAATTGTCCTAATACCCCTAGCAATTACATGTTACCCACAAAAATAAAAAGGCTCACAAATGGCTGCAAATTTGGTTGTATCCCTTCAATCATCACGCTCACCATGATGGTCATGGGCACAACTTCTTCGCGATACACCACTTATGTGGACTACCATTTTATAACTGGCAGACTTATTGTTTAGTCTTTCATAAAACATGCACTACCACCTGCACCTTTTTCTCAAATACTCCCTTCATTTTTCTAGCTTCTGATCCTAGTTCCAAGAACCAATTTTTTTTTATTGTATCTTCATATCTATAACAGCTCGTTTTCAGTGAAATCGGAACAGTGGTTTCGGGACCACAAATTCGAGTCAGAAAGAAAATTTATTTTAATATTATTGCATGGTCCGTATTATGATAGGAATGTTATATAAAAATTTTGATAAGAAAATTTTAGCGATTATATGCATAATTATGGAAAGGACCAAATTGCATAAAATGCAAAAGTTGAGTTCTAGTGGCTATAAGTATCAAATCGCTATGGAATTCAAAACTTGAGGTCCTTATATAGTAATTAGACCATTAAAGAAAAGTTAGTAGATATTTTTGATGATTCATCCATGGAAAATTAGAAAAAGAAAAGGATTAAATTGGAAATGTAAATAATTAACGGATGATAAATAATTAAAAAAATATCATAATATTATTATCATTTTCATCCAAAAAAATTATGGAAACCCTAGGAAAGAGAAAACAAGCTTTCTTGGCTTATTTGGGCAAGCATCTTTGTCTCGTTTTTAGTAATTTTTGTATTTTCGAATTTGGAATAGCTTAATCTATCCATTTTAGGGATCAATTTGTAAAGTTATCAAAGTATTGAAATTTTTCCATGGATGAATATGCTGAAAATTTGAAATTTATCATAGAAAATGAAAGGTTGTTAATAGATAAACAACTTTTACAAAGAGAATTTTGATGAAATTGTGATTTAGGGACTAAATTGAAAAGTGGTAAAACTCATGAAAAAAATTCTAATTTTTGTGAAATTCATGGGCTATTATTGTAACATGTAAAATTTAGTTAGGCTTGAAATAAGGATTAAATTGCATGAATTTCATTTTCCGAGCTTAGGGACGAAATCGCATTTATGAAAAGTATAGGGGCAAAATAGTAATTTTTCCTAAGAAGTGAATTGAATTCAATTGAGTATGAAATAGATTAAATTGATATTAAATTCATTTATTTAGATTTGGAAAACTCAAATACGAAGTTAGACCGAGGAAAAGAAAAAGTGTCGGATTAATAGATTTCTATATACGAACAAGTATCGAGGTAAGTTCGTGTAATTAATTTGTGTTTATTTTTATACTTGAATTGAATGTTGTACTTATGAGAATTGTATAAATGATTAATGCATGAAAATAAATTGAATTGGATGTTGTACTTTTGAGAATTGTATAAATGATTAATGTATGAAAATAATCACATGCCTAAAATTTCTCGTTAAATAATAAGTTCCGTTTGAATAATGAAATACGATGGATACAATATTTTCCGTACTGATTATAGTCCTGCATTTGTTGCAGACATTACAACTTGGACAAGCATCCTGTTAAAATCCTTCTCGAGCATCCTATTATATAATTCCTGCGAGCATCCTGATCGGTAGTGATTTTGCACGTGTTGCACACCACCGCAGCTCTTTGTGAGTGTCCTATTATATGATTTGATCAGTTGTGATCCATCATATAATGCAGACACAAATGTAGCTCTACTTGAGCGTCTTGATATAAGCTCTTATGAGCTTCCTGACATGGCTCGCCTCAACTCCCTGTTAAACAGCTATCCGGTGCTCCCTAATAATAACTCTTCAGAGTTACCTATTAAGCTCTATGAGCTCTCTGATGTAAAAATCTTATGAGTTTCCTATTTAACCCAGATAAGTGTCCTGTTACATGGCTTATCTGAGCATTCTGATATATATGGCTCGAGAATGTGCTCCCTGATTATGTGCCCTACCAGGTACCCCTGTACATGAATTGATGGATCACTGATTTGTATACCTTGCGTATACTACTTGAGTATCCATCATAATTTCAATGATTCAGCGGATAAAACTCCTGACATGAGAAAATATCGAGATTTAAAAGAATTATGTTTTGATTGCTTTTGGAATACCAGAAAGTTTATAGCATGATGAGCTCATCCATGCTTATTTGTTGTACATGTGAATTATGTGACTAACTTGCTTAATTGAGTGTATGTGACTAGGCAAATTGCCAATTTGTTGGAAGCATGTTATTGAATGCTTATTTTAATGAATGTTATTGGTAAGTTTAATTCCTGTTATACGAACTTACTAAGCATTAAATGCTTACTTGGTTTTTTTTCTCTGTTTTATAGTGCTCGAAAACTCGCAAAGGTTAGAGACCAGTCGAAGCATCATCACACTATTCACCAGCTCATTTAGGTATAAATAGTAAACTTATTTTGGTATAGTGGCATGTATAAGTTAACTTGCCCAATTGATGCCTTGTAAATGGTTGTTTATAATCTAGCCATTGGAATGGCTAGTGAGAGTTGGTTATGGTATATTTATAAGGTTAAATCATGATAAATACATATGTGTTTAGTATGTTTAATTGAGTTATGTTAAACATGAATATTTATAAAAGGTAAGATTATAAGCTTGAATACATGTGATGATATACTATGCTAAATGATAGAGTTAGCTTGGTTATAATGTTTGAATTGGTTGGTATATGATTGCAAGTATTGGTGTAGGTTGTTGGTAAATTTGGGTGAAAAATAAGTCTAGGAAATGACCTTATTTTGTCCACATGAGTAGACACACGGGCGTGTGTCTTGGCTGTGTGTGACACGGCCTGGCACATGGGGGTGTGGTTTGGCTGTGTGTCCCCTGCATTTTAAAATTGAGAAACAGAATGCTCAGAATTAAGCACAAGAGCAGAGACACGGACGTGTGTCTCAGCCATATGTGATACACGGCCTAGACTACAGGCATGTGTCTTGGCCGTGTGAAACCTGTACCTAATTTGTGATAAATTAAATTGACTACACGGTCTAGCATACAGGCGTGTGGCGGGCCGTGTGGCACAAGTCAGAGAGTCAGATAAGTAAGGGCACGGCCGTGTGCCTCACAGCGAATGCCCACACGGCCTGAAACATGTACTTGTCACTTGGCCGTGTGACCCTTGTATATAAGAAAAATTTTGAAATTTTGTGAAATTTTTTTAAGATCCCGATTTAGTCCCGACTTGTTTCTAATGCTTAAATTGATTCTCGAGGGTTTATTCAAGGGACAATGTGATTAGTTTTGGATATAAATAGTAAATGACATGAATTATCTGTAACATTTTTGTAAACTCTAGTAATGCTCCGTAACCCTATTTTGGCGACAGATATGGGTTAGGGGTGTTACATTTATTGGTATCAGAGCTACGATTTAGTCAATTCTCAGACTAATGTAGCAAGTACAAGTTTAGCTATACATTCCATTATATAGTTTATGATAGTGTGATATCTCCTGGCCATTTTTAAATGTTTTTTTCATATAGTAATGTCATCCAACCAAGCTAGAGCTGAATCCGAGGAAGCTGAGAGCACTGCTCAAGCTTCCATTCAACGAGCTGCATCTAATAATAGTAAAAGGCTCGTATCTAAGGGTCGTGGTGAGGAGGCAAAAGAAGTCTTCATTCAAATGATGAACGAGTGGTTCACTGAATATTTGAGAACAAATCCTATTGTACAACAACCTCCCCCACCTGCTCCTCAACCAGTTCTAGAGATGCCTCAAGGTGCTAAACCTATTAGAATAGGTAAGCCTCCTGTAAATAAAATCTGATAATATGGGGTAAATGAATTTAGGGCTACTGTCGATGATGATCCGGAAAGAGCTGAGTTTTGGTTGGAAAATACCATCAAGTTTTAGATGAATTATCATGTACACCAGCCGAATGCTTGAAATGCACAGTATCTTTACTGAAAGATTTAGCTTATTAGTGGTTCTGTTGTACTGAGGGAAAATTTTACATGGGAATTCTTTCAGACAAAATTTAGAAAGAAGTATATTAGTCAGAGATTTCTATATTAGAAAAAGAAAGAATTTTTAGAGCTCAAACAAGGAAACATGACTATACTTGAATACGAGCGGGAATTTGTTCAGTTAAGTAAGTATGCCAGAGAATGGGTTCCGATCGAGGTTGATATGTGTAAACATTTTAAAGAGGGCTTAAATGAAGATATCAAGCTGTTGATAGGAATTCCTGAATTAGGGGAATTTGTAGTATTGGCTGATCGAGCACACAAAGCCGATGAATTAAGTAAAGAAAAGAAGTAAGCAGAGAGAGAAGCTCGTGTATCTGGTAAAAGATTTATGGGCAAGTCACAATCATCTGCTTCAAAGAAATCAAAGAAATACCATGATCGTTCTACCACATTTACGGGGTATTCTAGAAAAGAACAAGGCTCTCAACGCTCTAATCCGAGATCTCCGTCTTTATCTGTAACAAGTGTTGGAAGTTTTGGTAACCCTAAATCGAGGTGTAAACATTATAATAAATTTTATTTTGGGGAATGCCGTTTGAGAAGTGGGGCTTGCTATTGATGTGGTTCTCTTGATCATTTTCTTAAAAATTGTCTAGAAAGAATTTAAAAAGATATTGATCAGACTTCGAAGCCGAGTAATCCTGCCTCGAGAGGCAAACCACCCCGTCACCCCGGCAATGTCAGTGGTAGTTAAGGTACTACAAAAGACTTAATTGTTAAATCTAAAGCAAACGCACTGGCAAGGACATATGTTGTACGTACAAGAGAGGATACCTCTGTACCAGATGTCATTACCGGTACATGTTCTCTACTTCATACTGATATTACTGCTTTGATTGATCTTGGTTCAATACATTCATACATATGCACGAAGTTAGTGTCTATTAAAAATTTACCTATTGAATTCATTAAATTTATGGTTAAAGTTCCAAACCCCTTGGGCCAGTATGTTATGGTGGATAAAATTTGTAAAAACTATCCATTGATGGTAAAAGGTTATTGTTTCTCGGCTGATTTGATGTTATTTCCCTTTGATGAATTTGATGTGATTTTGAGAATGGACTGGCTAACTTAGCATAATGCAATAGTGAATTGTAAACAGAAATACATTGTGTTGTAGTGTCAGAATGGTGAGTTACTCCATGTTGAATTTAATAAATTGGATGGGATATCTAATGTGATCTCAGCAATATCAGCACAGAAATATATCAGAAAAGGGTATGATGCTTATCTTGCATATGTGTTGGATACTAAAATATCTGAGTCAAAGATTCAGTCAGTACCGATTGTTTGTGCATTACCTAGTTTACCACCGGTTAGAGAAGTGGAGTTCTCTATAGATCTTGTTCTGGGAACAACACTGATATCCATAGCACCCTACAGAATGGCTCCTCTTGAATTGAAAGAGTTGAAAGCATAGTTGGAAGAACTTACTGATAAAGGCTTTGCTCGACCCAATTTTTCACCTTAGGGTATATTAGTTCTGTTTGTAAAGAAGAAAGATGGATCATTGAGGTTGTGTATTGATTATAGGCAACTCAACAAAGTCACAACAAAGAATAAATATCCACTGCCTCGTATTGATGACTTGTTTGATCAACTGAAATGTGCCACTATATTTTTGAAAATTGATCTTTGTTCCGGTTACTATCAGTTACGGGTAAAAGAATTAGATGTTTCAAAGACAGCTTTCAGAACCAGTTATGGGCAATATGAGTTTCGTGTAACGCTATTTGGCTTGACAAATGCACTTGCAGTATTCATGGATTTGATAAATAGAATTTCCAGACTGTATTTAGATAGATTTGTGGTGGTGTTTATTGATGACATTTTGGTATATTCTCGAGATGAAAATGAACATGCTGATCATTTGAGAATTGTGCTGCAAACATTACGTGAAAAAAAAAATTGTATGCCAAGTTTAGTAAATGTGAATTTTGGCTACAGGAAGTTGGTTTCCTTGGACATATAGTATCTGTAGAAGGTATTCGAGTGGATCCGAATAAAATTTTAGCTATTGTTAATTGGAAGCCACCGAAAAATGTGTCTAAAGTCAGAAGTTTTCTTGGATTAGCCGATTATATCAGAGATTTGTACAAGGATTCTTGATGATAGCTTCTCCGATGACTCGATTGTTGCAGAAAGGTGTGAAATTCGAGTGGAATGATAAATGCCAGTAGAGTTTTAACAGATTAAAAGCCTTGTTGACTGAAGCACCAGAACTAGTCCAGCCTGAATCGGGTAAAGAATTTGTGATTTATAGTGATGCATCGTTGAATAGTTTAGGCTATGTTTTGATGCAAGAAGCCAAAGTAATTGCCTATGCTTCTAGACAACTAAAACCACATGAAAGAAATTACCCGATACATGACTTGGAGTTAGTAGCTATTGTATTTGCATTGAAAATTTGGCGGCATTACTTGTTTGGTGAAAAATGTCACATATTCACTGATCATAAGAGTTTGAAGTATCTGATGTCACAAAAAGACTTGAATCTGAGATAGCATAATTGGCTTGAATTATTAAAAGATTATGATTTGGTTATTGACTATCATTCGGGAAAAGCCAATGTGGTTGCTGATGCTTTGATTAGGAAATCTCTATTTGCTTGACGGGCAATGAACACTTGATTATCTTTGTCTGATGATGGTTTGATTATAGCTAAGTTAAAAGCTAGACCAATATTTGTGCAATAGATCTGTGAAGCTCAAAAGAGTGATGATGAACTACAAGCTAAATGGGTACAGCTTGAGTTGAATTTTGATTTAGAATTTTAGATTGGGTCCGATGGTTGTTTGTTATTCAGGGGAAGAATATGTGTACGAGGAATTCAGAATCGGTATAAAAGATTTAACATGAAGCTCATAATGGTATTATGTCTGTTCATCTAGGAAGTAATAAAATGTATAATGATTTGGAAAAGATGTACTGGTGGCCCGAAATGAAACAAGATATTTTTGAACTTGTATCTAAATGTTTGATATGTTAGCAAGTAAAAGCTGAACACTAGGTGCTTTTGAGATCATTACAGCCAGTTACGATACCGGAATGGAAATGAGAAAGAATTACTATGGACTTTGTATTAGGGTTACCCCTGTTTCTGAAGAAGAAAGATTCCATCTGGGTAATCGTTGACCGTTTAACAAAGTCTACACACTTTATTCCAATACATATGGAATTTTCCTTGGATAGATTGGTTGAATTATATGTTTCTGATATTTTTAGACTGCATGGAGTACTAGTCTCCATTATATCCGATAGAGATTCCCAATTTACATCTCGATTCTAGAATAAATTGCAAGAGGCTCTAGGTATGCAGTTGCATTTCAGTACTACATTTCATCCTCAGAATGATGGTCAATCTGAATGTGTAACATAGATTTTAGAGGATATGCTCCAGTGTTGTGTTTTGGAATTCAAAGTTAATTGGGAAAAATATCTACCTTTGGTTGAATTTGCATATAATAATAGTTATCAGTCCAACATTAAAATGACACCGTATGAGGCTCTGTATGGTCGTAAATGTAGAACTCTATTGTATTGGACAGAGCTCAGTGAGAAAAAGATACATGGAGTTGAATTAGTCCGTGAAATTGAGGAAAAGGTAAAAGTAATTCAAGATAGTTTGAAAGCAACCTCTGATCGTCAAAAGTCTTATGTCGATCTTAAACGAAAAGAGATAGAATTTCAGATCGGTGATAAGGTATTTTTGAAAGTATCACCTTGGGTTGGGTTTGGTCAAAAAGGAAAATTGAGTCCACGATTCATCTGGCCATATGAGATTACTGAAAGAATCAGACCTGTTGCATATCGTTGGCATTACTAGCAGAACTTGGTAGAATTCATAATGTTTTTCATGCGTCTATGTTGTGACGGTATTGGTCAGATCCTTCAAATGTTATTTCTCTGACAGAAGTTGAGATTTAGCCTGATATGACTTACAGTGAGGAACCAATCAAAATCTTGGCATGTGAAATAAAAGAGCTGAGAAATAAAAAGGTAACTTTGGTAAAGATTCTTTGGCAACGACATGAAATAGAAGAAGCTACTTAGGAACTGGAGGATACTATGAGAAAGAAATATCCAAATCTCTTTACTGGTAAGATTTTCGAGGATGAAAATTCTTAAAGGGGGAGAGTTGTAACAACCCGTTTTTAGTGAAATCGGAATAGTGGTTTCGGGACCACAGATTCGAGTCAGAAAGAAAATTTATTTTAATATTATTACATGGTTTGTATTATGATAGGAATGTTATATGAAAATTCTGATAAGAAAATTTTACCGATTATGTGCTTAATTATGGAAAGGACCAAATTGCATAAAATGTAAAAGTTGAGTTCTAGTAGCTATAAGTACCAAATAGCTATGGAATTCAAAACTTGAGGTCCTTATATGGTAATTAGACCACTAAAAAAATTTAGTAGATATTTTTGATGATTCATCCATGGAAAATTAGAAAAAGAAAAAGATTAAATTAGAAACGTAAATAATTAAAGGATGATAAATAATTAAAAAAGAAATATCATCATATTATTATCATTTTCATCCCCAAAATTTTTTTATGGAAACCCTAGGAAAGAGAAAACAAGCTTTCTTGGCTTAATTGGGTAAGCATCTTTGTCTCGTTTTTAGTAATTTTTATATTTTCAAATTCGGACTAGCTTAATATATCTATTTTAGGGATAAATTTATAAAGTTATCAAAGCATTGGAATTTTTTCATGGATGAATATGCTGAAAATTTAAAATTTATGGTAGAAAATGAAAGGTTGTTAATAGATAAATAACTTTTACAAAGAGAATTTTGATGAAATTGTGATTTAGGGACTAAATTAAAAAGTGGTAAAACCCATGAAAAAAATTAATTTTTGTGAAATTCATGGGCTGTTATTGTAACATGTAAAATTTAGTTAAGCTTGAAATAAGGATTAAATTGCATGAATTTCATTTTCCGAGCTTAGGGACGAAATTATCATTTATAAAAATTATAGGGGAAAAATAGTAATTTTTCCTAGGAAGTGAATTGAATTTAATTGAGTATGAAATAGATTAAATTGATGTTAAATTCATTTATTTATATCCGAAAAACTCAAATACGAAGTTAGATCGAGGAAAGAAAAAGTGTCGGATTAGTAGATTTCTATATACGAATAAGTATCGAGGTAAGTTTGTGTACCTAATTTGTGTTTATTTTTATACTTGAATTGAAAGTTGTACTTATGAGAATTTTATAAATGATTAATGTATGAAAATAATCACATGCCCGAAATTTCTCGATAAATACTAAGTTTCGTTTGAATAATGAAATGCGATGGATACAATATTTCCCGTACTGATTATAGTCCTGCATTTGTTGCGGACATTATAGCTCAGACAAGCATCCTGTTAAAAGCCTTTTGAGCATCCTGTTATATAGTTCCTGCGAGCATCCTAATCGGTAGTGATTCTGCATGTCTTGCACACTACCACAGCTCTTTGTGAGCGTCCTGTTACATGATTCAATCAGTTGTGATTCAGCATATAATGCGAACAAAAATACAGCTCTACATGAGCGTCCTGATATAGGATCTTATGAACTTCCTGACATGGCTCACTTGAACTCCCTATTAAACGGCTATCCGGTGGTCCCTGATAATAACTCTTTGGAGTTACCTTTTAAGCTCTATGAGCTCTCTAATTTAAAACTCTTATGAGTTGCCTGTTTAGCTCAGATAAGTGTCCTGTTACATGGCTCATCTGATTATCCTAATATATGTGGCTCGAGAATGTGCTCCCTAATTATGCGCCCTACCGGGTTCCCCTGTACATGAATTGACGGATCACTGATTTGTATACCTCGCATATACTACTTGAGTATCTATTGTAATTTCAATGATTCAACGGATAAAACTCTTGACATGAGAAAATATCTAGATTTAAAAGAATTATGTTTTGATTGCTTCTGGAATACCTGAAAGTTTGTAGCATGATGAGCTCATCCATGCTTATTTGATGTACATGTGAATTATATGACTAACTTGCTTAATTGAGTGTATGTGATTGGAAAATTGCCAATTTGTTGGGAAGCATGTTATTGAATGCTTATTTTAATGAATGTTATTGGTAATTTTAATTCCTTTTATGTGAACTTACTAAGCATTAAATGCTTACTAGGTTTTATTTTCTCTGTTTTATAGTGCTCGAAAGCTTGCAAAGGTTGGAGATCGATCGAAGCATCATCACACTATCCACCATCTCGTTTTGGTATAAATAGTAAACTTATTTTGGTATAATTGCATGTATAGGTTAATTTGGCCAATTGATGGCTTGTAAATGGTTGTTTATAATCTAGCCATTGGAATGGCTAGTGATAGTTGGTTATGGTATATTTATAAGGTTAAATCATGATAAATACATATATGTTTAGTATGTTTAATTGAGTTATGTTAAACATGAATATTTATAAAAGGTAAGATTATAAACATGAATACATGTGATGATATAATATGCTAGATGATAGAGGTGGCTTGGTTATAATGTTTGAATTGGTTGGTATATGATTGGAAGTATTGGTGTAGGTTGTTGGTAAATTAGGGTGAGAAATAAGGCTAGGAAATGGTCTTATTTTGTCCACACGGGTAGACACATAGGCGTGTGTCTTGACCGTGTATGACACACAGCTTGGCACATGGGCGTGTAGTTTGGCCGTGTGTCCTCTGCATCTTAAAATTGAGAAAAGAATGCTTAGAATTAAGTACATGGGTAGAGACACGAACGTGCGTCTTAGCCGTGTGTGATGCAAGGCTTAGAACATGAGCGTGTGTCTTATTCGTGTGAAACCTGCACCTAATTTGTGAAAAAATTAAATTGACTACACGGCCTAGCACATGGGCGTGTGGCAGGTCATGTGACACAAGTCAGGGAGTTACACGGGTAAGGACACGCGCTAGGACACAACCGTGTGCCTTACATCGAATGCCCACACGGCCTGAGATATGGGCATGTCACTTGGCCGTGTGAGCCACACGGACTACTGACATGGGCGTGTGACCTCTGTATATAAGAAAGATTTTGAAATTTTGTAAAAAATTTTCTGAGATCCCGATTTTGTCTTGACTTATTTCTAATCTTAAATTGGGCCTTGAGGGTCCATTCAAGGGACAATATGATTAGTTTTGGATATAAACAGTAAATAACATGATTTATCTTTAATTATTCTGTAAACTCCAGTAATGCTCCGTAACCCTGTTCTGGTGACGGATACGGGTTAGGCGTGTTACAATATCTGGTCACCAGATTTATTTAACAAACATCACCTCCATATCCTCCTAACTTTCCTCCTTATTTGAACACATAGGTGTTTCCCCGTAAGGCCGAGTTATCATTAACCACGGTTTGCATCAAAGTGTTGTAACGGAGGCAAAACATTTTATCATGTGTCTTCTTTTATTATTATACACAACATCCCTCCGTAACCTCTTTACATCAGTCTAGATACAGAGCTTGTGCACCAAGGAATGAGTACTCATATGTATATACGGTTTGCATCAAAGTGTTGTAACGGAGGCAAAACATTTTATCATGTGTCTTCTTTTATTATTATACACAACATCCCTCCGTAACCTCTTTACATCAGTCTAGATATAGAGCTTGTGCACCAAGGAATGAGTACTCATATGTATATACCAGGTTTTCTAGGTCTATTTAATTATATATGACTTTGTATGCACTGACTCTTTGAATATGTTTCCTTAGACCTGAACACCACAGATAAATGATAGAGACACTTACCTGGCTGTACAATGATTATGAGTAAATGAATTAACATAGATACCAAACACAAGGTACAAAGGAACTCACTAGAATGCTTTACTCAAAGCTTCATTTACTCTATCGGTTCCTTCCATTTAATATTGAGACTTTTTCTCGTTTCTTTAGCTAAAACAATAAAACAACTTCTTTAAACATAAAAAGTGTCAAATACTCTACGATATTGCAAGAATTTGTTGACATGCAAATAGTTTATATGGATAGAAGTTTCCATTATACCCAGTATTCAAAAAAATCATACCAAACTTCTTTTATGTTAGCTTCTATCTATCTAGTAAAGCTTAAAGGAAAATTTAAGATTTTACCAATAGTCAACTAGCACAGGAGCTCTTCTAAGTTTTAACAGCTAAGACCTTCATTAGCAAAGACCTCTCCTAGTTTCTTTGATGATAACAAAGTCTAGTTGAGAAGAGGAATCATAATTCTTCTTTTCACTATCACGTTATCCTATTTATAGATAACTCACATCCAAATCTCAATCAAGATTATCTTTGATCATTACTTGTTCTCGCACATTTTCACTAATTAATCACATCCTACAAGGCTCTCCAAGTTTCCTAATCATTGACATGTTGCCTTCACTAAGATGCCAACTGACTTAAACATATTCCACAAGCTATCATACTTGCTTTAGTAGTAACACTAAAAACACGAGTGATGATCTTATTAGTGAGAAAGTCTACCTAATGAGGTCCCTGCCCTAACTATGATATCGTCATTACTCGGAATGGTGCTCTGCAGTATTGGTGAAGTTCTATGAAGTTCTCTGCCATGACATTTACCAACCTTATCTGATCTATGTCTCACAACTTAGGCGATCTTCGTTGACGTAGTCTCCCAAACCAGGGTGTGACATGGTGAGTGATTTGTCGTAATTTGATATGTCAAATTAAGCTTTCTAGAACCCTTGATGAATTTTTTCTCTAGTAATTTACAAGTATTTTCTATGTTTTTTTTGTTAATATTAAGGTTTTTGTATTAATGACCATTTTTATTTAGTTTTGTAGCAGCCCATTTTGAGTCAAATCGGAGCAGTGGTTTCGGGACAACAAATCCGAAGTCAAAATATTTATTTCATTATTATTTTAATGTCTACAGCATGATAATATGTTTGTGTGAAAATTTAGTTAAGAAATTTTATCGTTTTATTGGTCAATTTGATAAAATCGACTAAATTGCGTAAAGTGCAAAAGTGATGTTCTAATAGTTAAAGGTATTAAATAGCTATAGAATCTTAAATTGGAGGTCCTTATGTTATAATTAGATCATTTGAAACATGAGTGGACAATTATGGGCATTGTTTAAGTAATTTTTGTTTCTAAATTAAAAGGTTAATATAGTAAATTAGTTAATAATTAGGATAAAATAAGTTAAACAAAAGAAAAAGCTTTCATTTTCTCTTTTCATAACCGAAAATACAAGAAAAAAGTAGCCATGGATTTTTTTTAGGGTTCAGTCACCTAGTAGCTCAATTGGTAAGTGATTTTAACTTCGTTTTTAATGATTTTTATGTTTTTGAGATCGTTGCAACTAGGTCTAGCTAGCCCAGGGAATAATTTGCAAAATTTTAAAGGTTTAGGATGTTGCCATTGACGAATATGTATGAGTTTTGAATTTTCTTAATAGATTATGAATTTTTGTTGTGAATTATACAAGTTTTGTTAAGTGATTTTTAGTAAAAATGTAAATTAAGGATTAATTTATGAAAAGTGTAAAATTCATGGTTAAAATGTGATATAAATGAAAAATATGGGCTGCTAGGGGCATAATGGTAATTCGGCTAGCATGGTTTAGTATTTAATTTCATGAATTTGTGATTTTATGAAATAATGACTAAATTGTAAAAGATGTGAAATATTAGGGGCAATTGTGTAAAACTACCTTAAAGTGAATTTTGGACTAAATTGAATAGAGAGATGATTAAATAAGTTGATTTTGATTACATAGAGGTCAAGAAAAGCAAAACTCAGATCTAGATCGAGGGAAAAACAAATTTCTCGATTAATCGACTCGACTCGCCGTTTTTGTGTCCGAGGAAAGTTCATATATTATAAGTTTTAATACAAATATAATTCATATGCTTTTATATTGCATAAATTGTGAATACGAGAACATGGATATGTTCGGTAGTGATTCGACGACGTTTCGACATTTGAAATCCCGGTTGAACTTTAGGAATAATTTAGGATACTAATGACATGTCATTAGGGAATACATTGTGTTGGCTTCGGGCCATGATATTAGCACTTCGGGTGTGAGTTATACTGATTTGGCTTCGGGACATGATATTAGCACTTCGGGTGCGAGTTATACCGATTTGGCTTCGGGCCATGAATATCGGCTGATTTGGCTTCGGGCCATGATATCAGTATTTCGGATATAAGCTACCTTGATTTGGCTTCGGGCCATGGTATAGGTGTGCGAGACTCTTGAGTATCCGACTTCTATTCCGAATGGTTCAACAGGTAAACCAAAGATGTGATTGAGAATGAGAATGAGAATGAGAATGATATGATATGGTATAGGTACGTACATGACATGTATAAGCTTTGGTTCGAAGGAACTTGTGAAAAATGTGATTAATATCATAATTGTGTATATGAAAGGTTTGTTAGCTAATATATGCTAAATGTTGATATATATATATTCAAATTGTTGAATTATAATCTTGAGATTGAGTTGATGTTTATTTTATACGAGCTTACTAATCTTTATAGCTTACTAAGCTCGGATTCGGTAATCGTTGGAGATCGCTTCACACTATCCACCTATCACTTGGTACCTATGAACTTTGGTAATTTAAGTATATGCCATGTATGGGAACTTTGAGTCATTGTGGTATATGTATTGTTATGAATTTGGCCATTTGTATTGTTTTATAAATGTTATGTATACAATGTTGTTTATGGCCATGTAAGTTGACCTATTTGGCTTAGTTGGTGATGTGTAGGTGTGCACAAATTTGGGTGGCAAATTGGCTTGGTAAATAGTTTATTTTTTTCCACACGGGCAGAGACACGGGCATGTGTCTCAGTCGTGTGTGACACACAGTTATGTACACAGCCATGCGTCCCCTGGTGTTGAATTAGAAATCAAGTCAGTATACTCCACACGGCCTCACACACGGGCGTGTTACTTGGCCGTATGGCATAAGGCAGTATACCTTACAGGTTTGGCATGACCTAGCACACGGCCTGGCATACGAGCGTGTATAGCCATTTTTAAGGCAGACGGGCTAGCCACATGGGCATGTGTGTTGGCTGTGTGGCCCAAGTTAGAGAGTTATATGGGGTCGGACAAGGGCTGAGACACGATCATGTGCTCTTATTTCGAATGTCCACACAGTCTATGACACGGGCGTGTCTCACACGATCGAGCCACACGAGCGTGTGTCCCCTGTTTTGAGAAAAATTTCTTAAGTGTTCAAAAAGTTTCCTAAGTTATTGGTTTAGTCCCGAACCACTCCCAAATTATGTTT
Organism: Gossypium longicalyx; assembly: GCA_025698465.1. Classification (NCBI taxonomy): domain Eukaryota; kingdom Viridiplantae; phylum Streptophyta; class Magnoliopsida; order Malvales; family Malvaceae; genus Gossypium; species Gossypium longicalyx. The sequence continues at coordinate 94,088,542 of CM046997.1, forward strand.
AAGGTCTCGTAAGCTCGTTATAGAGACATTTTGATCAAGTTTGAATAATATTTTCATGAAATGTGAAATTTTATGTGAATTGAATGTTTAAATGTTTTTATAAGTTCAGTAATGCTTCATAACCCTATTTTGATATTGAATACGGGAGAGGGGTGTTACATTTATTGGTATCAGAGCTATGGTTTAGTCGATTCTAGGACTAACGTAGCATCTGTGAAAGTCTAGCTATACATGGCATATATAAACTATGATAGTGTGATGACTCCTGACATTTTAAATTGTGTTTTCATATAGTAAATGGATTGAGTTGTAGCTGATGAGGTTGAAGTAATGTGCTAGCTTCCACTCAAGGGACAGTAGTCACCGGGGAGAGGCTAAAGAGGCCTTTTTCCAAATGATGAACGAATGGTTCATACAGTATGTCCGGACAAATATGGCTGCTCAACAACCTCCACCCCCACCTAATCCTCAATCGATCCTTGTAGCCCCTCAAGTTGTGGAATTCCAACGACTAAATAAGCCTGTAGTTGATAAAATCCGTAAGTACAAGACCGAGGAGTTTAGAGCTACCGTTGATGACGATCCCGAGAGAGCTAAATTTTGGCTTGAAAACACTATTCGAGTATGTGAAGAACTGTCGTGTACTTCAACTGATAGTCTATAGTGTGCCATTTCATTATTGAGAGATACCGCATATCAGTGGTTGAATACATTAGTATTGTGGAACTTAGAGAACAGGTCACCTGAGAATTCTTTCAGACCGAATTTAGGAAGAAATATATAAGCCAACGATTTCTGGATCAAAAGCACAAAGAGTTTTTAGAACTGAAATAGGGCCGTATGACCGTAACCGAGTACGAGAGAGAATTTGTGCGGTTGAGAAAATATGCTCGAAAGTATGTTTCTACCGAGGAGATCATATGCAAGCGGTTTGTTAATGGTTTGAATGAAGACATTAAACTTGTGGTTGAAATTTTATATTTGAAAGAATTTGTTGTATTAGTTGACTGGACTTGTAAAGCCGAAGACTTTAGCCGAGAAAAGAAGAAAGCTGATTCAAAGGCTGGAGATTTGAGGAAAAGACCGATATCACTTTTCATCAAAGAAATCTTGAGATTTGTATAGTCGATCAAATGCATCAGTAGGATACTGGAATAGAGATCATGGAATAAAGCTCAGGCAACATCCATCTCAAGCGTTGGCAGTGTGAGAAACAATAAACTCGAGTGTCAACAATGTGGGAGATGACATTTTGAAGAGTTCGAGAATAACAGTAGTAAAGCTTGTTTCAAATGTGGCTCGCCAGATCATTTTATTCGAGATTTCCCAAAGTTATCTTAAAAAGATAAATTTCAGAATGCAAGATCGAGCAATACGATTACGAGAGAGAGACCATCGCGAAATACAGGGAATGGAGAGACCATCACGAAATACAGGGAATATGTCTAGTGGCAAAGGTGTGACTAAAGATTCAGCTGTGAGATCCGAGGCTAGAGTACCAGCCAGAGCTTACACTATTTGTGCTCGTGAAGAAGCGTCGTCAGTTGATGTTATCACTGATACATTTTCTCTTTATGACACTAATGCGATTGCTTTAATTGATCTTGGATCAACACACTCGTATGTTTGTGAGAATTTAGTGTCTAGTAAGAAATTGCCTGTTCAGTCTTCAAAATTTGTAATTAAAGTATCGAACCCCTTAGGCAAGTATGTTGTAGTTGATAAAGTTTGCAAGGATTGCCCTTTGATGACTCGGGGTTATTATTTTCCGGCTGACTTGATGTTACTACCTTTTAATGAGTTTGACGTAATTCTGGGTATGGATTGGTTGACTTTGCATGATGCTGTTGTAAATTGTAGATGGAAGATTATTGAATTGAAATGTTAGAATAGTGAAATTCTTCGAATTGAATCAGATGGGCCAAGTAGATTGCCTATAGTGATTTCGTCGATGTCGGCTCAGAGAAATGTGAGAAAATGTTGTTAAGCTTATCTTACTTATGTTTTAGATACAAAATTATCTAAAATGAAGATTGAATCGGTGCCTGTAGTTTGTGAATATCTGGATGTATTTCCAGAAGAATTGTCTTGGTTGCCATTGGTCATAGAGGTTGAGTTTGCTATTGAACTGGTATCGGGAACATTGTCGATATCTATAGCTCCATACAAAATGGCTCCGACAGAATTGAAAGAGTTGAAATCTCGATTGCAAGAGTTAACAGATAGAGGTTTTCACGACCTAGTTTTTCACCCTAAGGTGCGCCAATATTGTTTGTAAAGAAGAAAGACGGGTCAATGAGAATGTGTATTGACTATCGATAGCTTAATAAAGTTACGATAAAGAAGAAGTATCCGTTGCCAAGAATAGATGATTTATTTGATCATTTGAAAGGTGCAGCAGTGTTTTCGAAGATTGATTTGTTGTCTGGTTATCATCAGTTGCGAGTTAAAGATTCAAATGTGTCGAAAACTACCTTCAAAACGAGGTATGGACATTATGAATTCCTTATTATGCCTTTTCGACTAACTAATGCTCTTGCCGTTTTTATAGATTCGATGAATCGGATCTTTAGACCGTATTTAGATAGATTTATTGTTGTGTTCATTGATGATATTCCGATCTATTCCCCAAATGAGTCTGAGCATGCCAAGCATTTGAGAATTGTGCTACAAACCTTGAGAGATAAGCAACTGATCGCCAAATTCAACAATGTGAGTTTTGGCTACGAGAGGTTAGATTTTTGGAACACATTGTTTCAGTGGAAGGTATAAGAGTTGATCCAAGCAAGATTTTAGCTATTGTTGATTGGAAACCATCGAGAAATGTATCTGAAATTAGAAGTTTTCTGGGACTAGCTAGCTACTATCGATGTTTTGTAAAAGGATTCTCGATGATTGCTACTCCTATAACCAAATTGCTGTAAAAGATGTGAAATTTGAATGGTCTGAGAAATGTCAACAGAGTTTCGAGCAGTTGAAAGCATTGTTAACTGAGGCACCAGTTTTGGTTCAACCTGAGTCGGGTAAAGAATTCGTAGTTCATAGTGATGCGTCATTGAATGGTTTAGGTTGCGTGTTGATGCAAGAGAAAAAAGTGATAGCTTATGCCTCGAGACAGTTGAAGCCGCATGAAAAGAACTATCTGACGTATGATTTAGAGTTGGCCACTATTGTTTTCGTATTGAAAATTTGGCGACATCATTTATACAGTGAGAAATGCCACATCTTTACAGATCATAAGAGTTTGAAGTATTTAATGACTCAGAAAGATTTGAATTTGCGACAACGAAGATGCCTTGAGTTGCTAAAGGATATGAGTTAGTGATTGACTACCATCCAGGAAAAGCAAATGTAGTCGTAGATGCTTTAAGTAGAAAATCTCTGTTTGGTTTGAGAGAGATGAATACAAGACTGACTTTGTCCGATGATTTTTCAATTCTAATAGAGTTGAAAGCTAAACTAATTTTTCTGTGGCAAATTTGTGAAGCTCAAAAGTGTGATACTGAGTTGCAAGCTAAAAGAATGCATTGTGAGTTGAATAGTGATTCAAATTATCAGATCAAAGTCAATGATTGTTTAATGGTCCGAAATAGAATTTGCGTGCCAAAGAATTCTAAGCTTATTCAGAAAATTTTTCACGAAGTAGATAGTGGTTGTTCATCTGTTCACCCGGGGAGTACCAAAATGTATAATGATTTGAAACAATTGTATTGGTGGTCGGGTATGAAACGAGATATTTTAGAATGTGTATCGAGATGTTTAGTGTGACAGCAAGTCAAAGTTGAATATCAAGTGCCTTCGGGATTACTACAACCTGTGATGATACCAGAGTGGAAATGGGATAGAGTTGCAATGGATTTCGTATCAGGATTACCCCGTCTCCGAAGAAGAAAGATGCTATTTGGGTTGTCGTTGATTGACTGACGAAATCGAAACATTTCATTCTGGTACGTACTAATTATTCACTTGATAAATTGGCTGAATTGTACATTTTAGAGATTGTTCGATTGCACGGGGTGCCAGTGTCGATTATTTCGAATAGAGATCCAAGATTTACATCGCTATTTTGGAAGAAATCGCAAGAAGCTTTGGGTACAAGGTTGAATTTTAGTAAAACATTTCATCTGCAAACTAATGTTCAGTTTGAGAGAGTAATACAAATTCTCGAAGATATGCTTCGATGTTGTGTTTTAGAGTTCGAGGGTAACTGGGAGAGATTTTTGCTATTGGTTGAATTTGCATATAACAACAACTTTCAATAGAGTATAAAGATGGCACCATATGAAGCTTTGTATGGTCGCAAATGCCGAACTCCATTGTACTAGATTGAGCTTAGTGAGAAAAAGATTCACGGGGTTGATTTGATTCGAGAGATAGAAGAAAAAGTGAAAGTAATTCGTGATAGTCTAAAAGCAGCTTCATATCAACAGAAATCGTACGCAGATTTGAAATGTAAATACATTGAATTTGAGATTGGTGACAAAGTATTTCTGAAAGTATCTCCATGGAAGAAAATCCTTAGATTTGGTCGCACAAACAAGCTGAGTCCGCGGTTTATCGGTATGAAATCATTGAAAGAGTAGGTCCAGTGGCATATCGACTAGCTTTACCAACAGAGTTAGAAAAGATCCAGAATGTTTTTTATGTGTCAATGTTGTACCGATATAGATCGGATCCTTCACATGTAATTTCTTTAGCAGATATTGAAATTTAACCCGATATGACATACAACAAAGAACCGATCAAAAATTTAGCTCGAGAGGTTAAAGAGTTGAGAAATAAAAGCATAGATTTGGTGAAAGTTTTGTGGCAATGGCATGGTGTAGAAGAGGCTACGTGGGATCTTGAGGAAGCTATGAGAAAACAGTACCCTAATCTCTTTGCTGGTAAGATTTTCGGGGATAAAAATTCTTAAGGGGGAGAATTCTAACAGCCTGTTTTGAGTCAAATTGGAACAGTGGTTTTTGGACCATAAATATGAAGTCAAAATATTTATTTTATTATTATTTTAATGTCTACAGCATGATAATATGTTTGTGAGAAAATTTCGTTGAGAAAATTTATTGTTGGATTGGTTGATTTGATAAAAAGGACTAAATCGTGTAAAGTGCAAAAGTGATGTTCTAATAGTTAAAGGTATTAAATAGCTATGGAATCTTAAATTGGAGGTCTTTATGTTATAAATAGACCATTTGAAACATGAGTGCACAATTATGGGCATTGTTTATGTAACACCCCTAACCTGTATCCGTCGTCGGACTTGGGTTATGAGGCATTACCGGACATATCGGAACATTTTACAATCAATTCACACATCATAGCCTCATTGTCAAACATCATCACAACGTTCCTTTCTTAGGTCAACGAGACCTTAAACATGCTTTAGGAAGGGGTCGGGACTAAACCGATCTGATACAAAATTTTTCGAAACTAAACAATATTTCTAAGTTATAATGGTCACAAGTCCGTGTGAACAAGTTGTGTGCCTCACATGGCATTAGACACGCCCATGTGTTTAGGCCGTGGCAAAACAGGGCATACATACCGACTTATCCACACAGCCACAAGACACGCCCGTGTGTCTTGGCCGTGGTCAAAACTGACTAGGGTCACATGGCTAACCACACGCCCGTGTGTTTAGGCCGTGCTAGAGACTGACTTTAAATTGTAGGACTACCCCATGGGACACACGGCCATGCAACATGACTGTGTGTCGCACACGGCTGAGGCACACGCCCGTGTCTCTACCTGTGTGGACAAAAATAGGCTATTTGCAAAGCCAAATTGCCACCCATTTTGGGTCATACCTACAAGCTCAAAATGACACATAATTTGCAACCAAAATGCAACCAAAACATTACCACATCAAACATCATATATGCTTCAATATCATTAATCATTTCCATACACAATTCTAACTCAAACATACTAATTCCATGTACCAAAATCATACCATAAACATATGTTTCATATCACATTTATAACCATTTCAAGACCATAACAAATCTTACCCAATAGGCCATAAATATATAGACCAAGAATACCATTTTTACATCACATATCATATACCAAAATTAAACCATAATCAAGCCATATTATCTCATGGCATGATATATATACAACTCAAAACATACCACAATAGTCCTAGCCTATACATGCCATACTTCAATATTCACATTTTCAAAAGGTACCAAAATAGAGTTTGATAGTGTGGTGATGATCCTCGATGATCCCTGAGCTCTCGGTAGCTTCGATAATCTATAAAACAATTTAAAACACACAAAGTAAGCTTTCAAAAGCTTAGTAAGCCATATACAAATAAATTTATTACATATCACAATTATAAACCAATTCAGCCATATGAATCATGGCATAACATAATAGCAAATTCATATTTCTCATTTAGCTCAATTGTTCATAATTACTTACTTATAAGTGCATCACAATTCCATGTAGCTCACATATCAAAAGATCATATTTATACTCACATTTCATTGCCAAATTTGACATATAGTTCATACGTACCTAAAATGGATATACATTTACATAGTTATTTGTTTCTTAGAATGCCCGTTGAACTGTACAGAATCAAATAGGATACGCGGATAGCTTAGAAAGCTCGTACAATGCCAATGTCCCAGACGTAGTCTTACATGTAATCAAATATCGATGCCACTGTCCCAGACAGGGTCTTACACGAAATCAAATATGATGCCAATGTCCCAGACATGGTCTTACACGTAAATCTTAAATCGATGCCAACGTCCCAGACGTGGTCTTACACGAAATCACATATCGGAATCCTATGTCATGACATATGTATCCTAACTATTCCTATGGTTCGTACGGGGCTTTCGGACATCGTGACATTATCGAAAGTTTCTCAGATTTCACATATTCATCTTCCATAATTATCCATCACAATTCAAACACATATAAGCATAAATTAATCAACTCCAATACATTTATTTGTATATCGACTTACCTCGTACGGAAATGAACGAAAACGAACGGCTATTTAACTACTTTCGACTTTCCCCGATCTAATTCCGTTTTCTTTGGTTCTTGATCTATACACATTCAAATCTATTTATTCATCAAATCATTCAATTCAATCCATTTGCACATATTTAAGGCATTTTACAAATTAGTCCTCATAATTTCACATTTTAACACTTAAGTCCCTATTTCATAAAATCACAAAATATGCATAATTTCATTACACATATTCCTAGCTGAATTTCCTTTAGCTCATATAAGCCCACATATTTCATTTATTTCACATTTTAGTCCCTTAATTTCTCATTTTCACAAATTAGTCCAAAGTACTCAAAATCATCAAAAATTCAAATACAAAACATATTAACCCAACACATATGTTTTATTTTCTATCAACTAACATCACAAAGCTTATAATTTCATCAATGTCATAACTCAAATTCATCATCAAATTCAGAAATTAAGACATGGGCTTGATAGATTACTATGCAACAATTTCAAAAGCGTAAAAATTATCGATAACGGATCAAAAATCATACCTCAATCTTCCAAGATTAGTGCCGAACCTTAAAGACCATTTTTATTTTCTTTTTTCTTTGTATTGTCGGCAAATATGAACCCAAATGACTAAATTTCATGCATTTTTTTTATTAATTATATCTTAATTAATCAATTTCTATTTTTAACCTTATTATTTTCATTAACATTCCACTAACTAATGTCCAACCATGTCATTTCATGAATTCAATGGTCCATTTGCAACATAAGGACCTCACATGTAAAGAGACGCATCAATTCGGTACTAAAATCAAATGGCACACAACTTTTACATTTTTTGCGATTTAGTCCTTTTTGCAAATTAAGCACACAAATGATTAAATTTTTATATGAAACTTTCACACATGCTATACCACATGCTGTAAACACAAAAAATAATATTAAAATATTTTTTTAACTCAGATTTGTGGTTTCGAAACCACTGTTTCGATTAAGGTCTAAATTGGGCTATTAAAACTCCCCCTTAGGGATTTTCGTCCCCAAAAATCTTACCGTTGATTATATTTGGATATTGATGTCTCTTAGCATCTTCGGGCTCCCACGTAGCTTCTTCAACATCGTGTCGATGTCACATTACTTTTACTAACGAAATTTTCTTATTTCACAGTTCTTTAACCTCTCGAGCTAAGATCGAGATCGGTTCCTCTTCATAAGTCATATCACACTGAATTTCTATTTTGGACAAAGAAATCATATGCAAAGGGTCAGATCAGTATCGTCAAAGCATCGATAAATAAAATACATTGTGGGTCGTTTCTAGCTCAGATAATAATAGCAATCTATAAGCAATTGGCCCAACACGCTCTATGATTTCATACGGCCCGATGAATCTCGGACTCAATTTACCTTTTTTACCGAACCAAAGTATTTTCTTCCACGAAGATACTTTCAGAAACACTTTGTCACCAACCTCGAATTCAATATCTTTTCGTTTTAAATCTGCGTATGATTTCTGAAGATCAGAAGCTGCTTTCAAACAATCTCGAATTGTTTTTACTTTCTATTCAGCCTCTTTTATCAAATCAACTCCGTGAATCTTATTTTCACTAAGTTCTGACCAATATAATGGTGTTCGGTATTTTCTACAATATAAGGCTTCGTACGGTGCCATTTTAATGCTTGATTGAAAACTATTTTTATAAGCGAATTCAATTAAGGATAAATACTATTCCCATGTACCTTCAAACTCAAGAATGCAACATCTCAACATATCCTTGAGAATCTGAATAATCCATTTGGATTGACCATCCGTCTGCGGGTGAAAAGCAGTACTGAAATGCTATTTTGTACTTAAAGCCTTTTGCAGTTTCTTCTAAAATCGCGAAGTGAATCTCAGATCTCTATCTAACACAATAGACAATGGCACCCCGTACAATCTCACAATATCGAAAATTTATAACTCAACTAATTTATCAAGCAAGTAATCAGATCGTACCGGAATAAAATGAGCTGATTTTGTCAATCAGTCAACCACAACCCAAATTGTATTTTTCTTTCTCGGAGATAGGGGCAAACCCAAAACAAAATCCATTGTTATTCTATCCCATTTCCACTCCGAAATCATAATTGGTTGTAACAAACCAGATGGCATCTGATGTTCAGCTTTAACTTGCTGACAGATCAAACATTTCAAAACAAAGTCGGAGATATCTCTTTTCATTCTAGACCACTAGTAATGCTGTTTCAAATCATTATACATTTTCGTACTTCCTAGATGTACTAATAGATGATATTATGGGCTTCTTTCAAAATCATCTAAATTAACTCTGGATTTCTTAGGACACAAATTCAATCTCGGAATCTCAGACAATCATTATCAACTACTCTAAATTCTGAATCAGAATTCAATTCACACTGAGCTCGTTTTGCTATTATCTCATTATCAACTTTCTGGGCATCACAAATCTGTTGTAAAAATAATAATCTTATTTTCAATTCGACTAAAACTGAACCATCATCAGACATAACCGAATGAGCATTCAGTACACGTAAAGCAAACAATGATTTTCAGCTCAAAGCATCAGCAACAACATTTGCTTTTCCTAGATGATAATCAATAACAAGCTCGTAGTATTTTAACAGTTCTAGCCATCTTCTCTGTCTTAGATTCAAATCTTTCTTAGTCATCAGATATTTCAGGCTTTTATGATCAGAATATACGTGACATTTCTCACCAAACAGATAATGACGCCAAATCTTCAAAGCGAATACAATTGCAGCTAATTCAAGGTCATGTGCCGGATAATTCTTTTCATGCGGCTTCAACTGTCTCGAGGCATAGGCTACAACCTTGCCTTCCTATATCAAGACACATCCCAGACCGTTCAACGAAGCATCACTATATATCACAACTTTTTTACCGGATTCTGGTTGTATCAACTCTAGAGCTTCAGTCAATAGTGCTTTCAACTATTTGAAACTTTTCTGGCATTTATCTGACCACTCGAATTTAACATTTTTCTATAGCAGTCTTGTCATTGGAGTTGCAATCATAGAGAATCCTTTTACGAATCGTCTATAATAACCAGCATGTCCTAGAAAATTGCAAACTTCAGAAACATTTCTCAGAGGCTTCTAATCTAAAATCACTGAAATTTTGTTTGAATCAACTCGTATACCAGATGCTGACACAATATGCCCCAAAAAACTAACTTCACACAACCAGAATTCACATTTACAGAACTTAGCAAATAACTGCTTATCACGTAGAGTTTGTAACATAGTTCTTAAATGTTCGGCATGTTCAGTTTCATCTCGTGAATATATCAAAATATCATCAATGAATATGACAACAAATCGATCTAAATACTGTTTGAAAATTTTGCTCATCAAATCCATAAAAATAGCAGGTGCATTCGTTAGTCTAAAAGGCATAACTAAAAACTCATAATGTTTGTACCGTGTTCTGAATGCAGTTTTCGAAATGTCTGAATCTTTTACTCTCAACTGATAATAACCCTAATCTTAGATCTATCTTTGAAAACACAGTAGCTCCTTTCAACTGATCGAAAAAATTGTCAATTTTGGGCAGAGGATATTTGTTCTTCATAGTCACTTTGTTCAACTAACGATAATCAATAAACATTCTCATCATACCATCTTTCTTTTTCACAAACAGATCAGGAGCACCCCAAGGTGAGAAACTCAGTCTTGCAAATCCTCTATCGGTCAACTCTTCCAACTAAGAATTTAATTCTTTTAACTTAGTTGGAGCCATCCTATACGGAGCTATTGAGATTGGGGTCATCCTTGGCACTAACTCAATGCCAAACTCAACTTCTCTTATCGGAGGTAATCCTAGAAGTTCTTCAGAAAACACATCAGGGAATTCACAAACAACAAGCACTGATTCAATTTTCTTTTCTGTCACTTTTGAATCAATCACATAGGCAAAGTATGCTTCACAACACTTTTCACGTATTTCTGAGCTTTCATCGACAAAATCACAGCCGGTAATCCATTCAAATCACTAGATTCAATTCAGACTATGTCGTCATTCTTGCATCTCATATCAATAGTTTTCTGTTTGCAATTTATAATAGCATTATGCAAAGTTAGCCAATCCATACCCAAAATTATATCAAAATCATCAAAAGGTAACAATATCAGATCGACCGGAAAAAATTATCTCGAAACATCAATGGAGAACTCTTGCATATTTTGTCAGCAAAAACACACTGGCCTAAGGTGTTCGATACTCTAATTACAAATTCAATGGACTTTATAGGTTTAGGATGTTGTCATTGATGAATATGTATGAGTATTGAAGTTTCTTGATAGATCATGAATGTTTGTTGTGAATTATACAAGTTTTGTTAAGTGATTTTTAGTAAAAATACAAATTAGGGATTAATTTATGAAAAGTGTAAAATTCATGGTTAAAATGTGAAATAAATGAAAATTATGGGTTGCTAGGGCAATAATGGTAATTCGACTAACATGGGTTAGTATTGAATTTCATGAATTTGTGATTTTATGAAATGACTAAATTTTAAAAGATGTGAAATATTAGGGGCAATTGTGTAAAAATGCCTTAAAATAAATTTTGGACTAAATTGAATAGAGAGATGATTAAATAAGTTAATTTTGATTACATATAGATCAGGAAAACTGAAACTCATATCTAGATCGAGAGAAAAACAAAGTTCTCGACTAATCGACTCGACTCATCATTTTTGCGTCCAAGGTAAGTTCGTATATTATAAGCTTTAATTCAAATATAATTCATATGCTTTTATATTGCATAAATTGTGAATACGAGAATATGGATATGTTCAATAGTGATTCGACGACGTTTCAACATTTGAAATCTCGGTTGAACCTTAGGAATAGTTTAGGATATTAGTGACATGTCATTAGGGGATACATTAAGTTGGCTTCGGGCCGTGATATTAGCACTTCGGGTGCGAGTTATATCGATTTGGCTTCGAGCCATGATATCAGTATTTCAGATATAAGCTACCTTGATTTGGCTTTGAGCCATGGTATAGGTGTACGAGACTCTTGAGTATCCGACTTCTATTCCGAATGGTTCAACGGGTAAACAAAATATGTGATTGAGAATGAGAATGGAATGATATGAGATGGTAAAGGTACTTGCGTGACATGTATAAGCTTTGGTTCAAAGGAACTTGTGAAGAATATGATTAATATCATAATTATGTATATGAAAGGTTTGTTAGCTAATATATGCTAAATGTTTATATATATATTCAAATTGTTGAATTAACGAGCTTACTAATCTTTATAGCTTACTAAACTCAGATTCGGGAATCGTCGGAGATCGCTTCACATTATTTACCTATTACTTGGTACCTATGAACTTTGGTAATTTAAGTATATGGCATGTATAGGAACTTTGAGTCAGTTTGGTATATGTATTATTATGAATTTGGCCATTTGTGTTGGCTTATAAATGTTATGTATATAATGTTGTTTATGGCCATGTAAGTTGACCTATTTGGCTTAGTTGGTGATGTATATATATATGTGTGTGCTAATGCCATTTTGTGATGTGGTCTATATTGCTTGGTGAAGGGTTTATTGTGGATTATTAGTTTGAGTAGCTAATGGTTGAATTTGAGATTTTTATATTTGTGATTTTAGGCTAAGAAATGCTTAGCTAAAATGATACTTATGAATGCTTTGGAAATGTGAATTAGTATAATTGAATAGGAAAGAATATGGTATTATAAGCATGATAAATGTTGGCATTGGAATGGTATGTTTTAACCTTGATTGTGGTTGATTTGGATGTCCATTTATTGCATGAATGAGTACCATTTGAATTGTATAGGTGTGCACAAATTTGGGTGGCAAATTGGCTTGGTAAATAGCCTATTTTTGTCTACATGGGAAGAGACACGGACGTATGTCTCAGCCGTGTGTGAGACACGGTTATGTACATGACCGTGTGTCCCCTGGTGTTGAATTAGAAATTAAGACAGTATGTTTCACACGGCCTCACACATGGGCGTTTTACTTGGCCATATGGCATAAGTCAGTATACCTTGCATGTTTAGCACGACCTAGCACACAGATTGGCACACGGGCATATGTGTTGGCCATGTGACCCAAGTCAGAGAGTTACACGGGGTTAAAAACGGGCTGGGACATGGCCATGTGCTCCCATTTCGAATGTCCACATAGTCTGTGACACGGGCGTGTCTGTTGGCCGTGTGAGGCACACGGGAATGGGTCTCCTGTTTTAAAAAAAAATTCTTAAGTGTTCAAAAAGTTTCCTAAGTTATCAGTTTAGTCCCGAACCACTCCCAAAGTATGTTTAGGTCCTCGTAAGCTCGTTATAGAGACATTGTGATTTAGTTTGAATAATATTTTCATGAAATGTGAAATTTTATGTGAATTGAATGTTTAAATGTTTTTATAAGTCCGGTAATGCTTCTTAATCCTATTTCGGCATTGAATACGGGAGAGGGGTGTTACAAATTTTAATCCTTCTGAGACCCAAATTAGCAAAATGGTGTGATTGGGAGTTTAGTGGTGTATTTGAATTTATGTAGGGTGGTAACTACGACCAAACCTTGAGGAAAATTGGATCTGATGTGGGTGTCACAACACTAATTCCATGATGTTGCGACACTAAATTCCATCATCTCATGGAGCAAAACTTCAACGAGAAACCAACCTAGAGTAGTTTGTCGATGATGTCGTGACACTAAGTGTACCGTGTCACGACACCAAGCCTGAGGTATCGACTCGAAGCCTTTGATGTCATGACTATAACATCCTGCTCGATGAAACCCTAGTGTACAAATGATGTTTATAAAAGAAAGGCACAAAGAGTAAGTTTTGAGTGAGTGTTAAGTATAATCATTTAAAAAATGTATAAGAATACTTTCAGCATGCCTATAACTTCCCGGTTCTAGTGGACACAAGGTCCAGCGTAGTCAATGAAAAGTACTATTGGCAAATTGGTAATTGGTCAAGTGCACTTTCGGGCACCCCCACAATTGTGTGATGAAGATGCTGAGAATTTCATGCTAGATTATTGTGAATTGTTGGACAAAGGATATGGTCAGGTAAATAGATACTAAAGGTATAATCCCACATCAAAAGTAATACGCCATTTTCTCTGTGATACTATATAGGTTAAGTTATAAGGTAAATTGGTTAGGAACTAATTGAATGTGAACCAGGATAGTTTAATAGAAAGGGAAAGTACTAAACTAGTTTCCTCGAAAGTTGTATACCCTTGATAAGACAAGTCAGTAATGACGCGACATTTGTCAAGTTCCAATAAAGACTTAGACTATTTTAATAGGTCTTAAAGTGGAAATGAGGGAAGTTCTCTTCACTTTTGAAAATGATTGAAACCTAAGGCTCCGTTTGTTTGCAGGTAAAATATTTTTCGGAAAATGATTTTTGGAAAATGATTTCCTGGAAAATGATTTCTGGAAAATGATTTACTTTTCTGGTGATTGGATGAATCTGTGTAAAATATTTTCTGTTGTTTGGCAAATTTCCTGAAAATATTTTCCTGAAAAGCTGTTTTATAATAAAAATTTATATATTTAAAGAATTTATTATCTTTTCTTCGTTTGATTGAATTTATTATATATATATTAATACATTTATATTTTAAATTGTTTTTAACATGTATTGCAAAGATTTATTTATAAATAAATAAATCATTTTAAATATATAATAATACTCAATTATTAAACTAGAATATTAACCGTCCTAAATTGAAAACAACCAAAGTCAAATAATTATTTGTAATTGTGTTATAAAAAAATAAAAAACAAGGATTGAATAATTATAAATTAGCTTCCAAACCACAATTAATACTAGAAATTAATAATATTATCCAAATGCATAATTAGCATTACACTACATGATAACAACAACATTATCCAAGTGCATAACTAATATTACACCACATGATAACTAATATTACAGCACATTATAACAACATTGTCCAAGTGCATAACTAATATTACACCACATTATCAATATCTTCAACCTTGAGAAAATTTTTGAAGCCAAATTTTTCTATGCTTCTTACTTTTAACTAAAAAAGCTTTTGCCTCAGATTCATGACTCACTAAATAATCAAACACAAAACAAAGGAAGTCATCATCAAATCCTTCTACCTCCATTGACATCACTTCTTTGTAAAGATGTGGTGTCTTATCCGCAGTAAATTGTTTCAAAGCATTAGCAATTTCGCCAAGTTGTTCACTCACAAGTTTAATTTGTTCATCTTCGACACTTTCTTGAGCCTTTTTTCTTTTACGTTTGGATGTGCTAGATGAAGATACATTTGTTCTTACCTCTTCAGTCGCTTCATTCTCATGATCTATAGGCCTTTGAACCTATGTTATCATCATCCAAATCTATGTCAAGCAAATGTTGGGCAAAACTCCTCCTGTTGCCATATCTTTGCCAACAACCAAAGCCATTTCATCATAATGATCAATGCTTTTATTCAAAAATGGTTCATACTTCTTGTGTGCCTGTTGGATATTATATAAAATTAGAATAACAAGTAAAAAATAATTGAAATATACTTAACATATACATACATATATTACCATTACTGCTGCATCATATGTCGCTCTACCACATGTGATCATTTTCATGTTATCATCCCATCCAAAACCACTTTCACCCTGAATTGTGTATATAATCTGCCACTGTTTCTTTACAGTCCTCAAATGATTTTCCACATGTTTTGCATCGCATTGGACTTGAAATTTTTTAGAAATAGCTTCGACAACTCGATTAATAGAAGCTACTTTGAAAGTATTAGAAGGCCTATTTCCTTTCTGGGCCTCCTCAGCTAAAATTTCAAGAAAAAGATGTTCCATCGGTTTTGTCCACCTGAATTGCTTGGAGGTTCCTTCTTGGTTGCCCTTACCCATTCTACATTAATAATTGTCATTGTCAATCATTTCAATATCCAACAAGCTTAAAACATAATAAATTCAATATCTAACAAGCTTGAAACATAATCAATATCTAACAAAATCAAGACATAATAATTTTAGAATCCAACAAACATAATAAACTAAAATTTCAGAATCCAACATTAACAAAAAAATTTTTTAATAAAACATACATAATATAGAAACTACAACCCTAAGCCCTAAACCTACATAATATTTCTAGCCATATAATCAGTCCACATAGTTTGTGCAATTTCATCTCTCTTAGAGACCATTCTCTCTTGCTTCTTCTCTTTCTTCTCGCTCCGTAAGAGTTGATATTATCAAATCAGACTCAGGCTCCTCGTATAATTCTTGATTAAGTAAATCACTAGGATCAACTCCCATTATATGATTATGAATGATGCAACAAGCCAAAACTATATCTACTTGAGTTTGAAAATTCCAAAATGGTTCAGCATCTAATACACGAAACCGTTTCTTCAAAATCCCAAAAACACGTTCAATAGTGATTCGCAATGATGAATGACGAAGATTAAAGAGTTCCTTTTCATTTTCAGGCCCTTGAGCACTAAACTCTTTTAAATGATATCAAACACCACGATATGGGGTAATATATCCATTACGGATGCCATATCCAGCATCAGCAAGATAATATTTACCTACAATTTGACAAAACATAATTATTACTAATAAATTATGAGCTTATTAGAACTATTTGGTATTTAATGTTTTATAATTCTTACCTTCCGGAATTTTTAATCCTCTTGGGCGTGAAAGTGCATCACTTAAAATACGGGAATCATGTGCACTACCTTCCCAACCAGCTAGAACATAGGAAAATTTCAAATCAAATGTAATGGCAGCCAATACATTTTGTGTTGCCCCCCTTTTACGGCTACGAAATCTTCCTTGAATGTTAAGTGGAACGGATGCACGAACATGAGTTCCATCTAATGCTCCAATACAATATTTAAAATAAGGATAAAACCTTGGATTGTTTCTGATTTCACTAGGAGTTGACTCATCAGGTAATCTAATAACTAGCTTATACAATTTCAAAACAGCTCTCAATACAACCCTAAAGTAACGGTGAATTGTCTCAGTTGATCTATAATATCTAGATCCTATCACTCGAAACCTTACATTATGACCAATTATATGTAAAAATATAACTACTTGCTCCCTAATATTCACCGATTTAGTTGATTGTAACAAATTATTTCTACTAAAAATATCACACAAATTAAAAAATGCAACCGGTCTCATCCTTATCATATCAATACAATGCCGGTCACCACTATATAAAATACCATTAATATAATTTTCTCTTTCATAATCTCGATTTACACGAGGGTGAGAAGTAATTTCCTTCCTAGTTTTTAATTTTTTTATCCAGAGAGCCCCAAAAGCTAAAACTGAAGCCACGACTCCGACAATTGCATTTTGATGTTGATTACGATCCATCTACACAAAATAATATCACACAAATATTTGATCACTACAAAAAATACATAAACTTTTCATAAGGGCACATATATGACAAAAGTTATCTTGTCTAAAGTGCATATATATATATATAAGTTTCTCAAGCAATGACTCAAGCAATGCCTAAAGTTACCATGACTAAAAAGAATAGAGTTAACTAACCAAACCCAACATGAATAATAACAAAAAAAGGCATAATTCAAGACATATTTATCATAATCTGTAGTACCAAATAGAACAAATTTTGCATCCTACACATATTTGTGATTATTATATTTTATTTTCCAATTAGTGAAAATTTTTAAATATTATAGAATAAATATATTTTTAAAAAAATTAAGAAAACTGATAAATAAACGATTTTATTCAATTTGGTTATATACAATATTCAATTGAACTTGATCTCTATTCTTAATAATAAGACTACATGCGTACATATGTATGTATGTTTTTTAAAGATCAATTTTAGCTACCAATAGTTGTTAGATTATGGCACAATTATAATGGCAGTGGAAAAAAACCCAATGGACAAACAATGGCACCTACTTGGAACCTTTACTATAATATATATATATATATATGGTTTCATTTTTTGTTTCTGCTATTAACAAAATGAGATTGACAATAATTTTCAATTGAGACCATTACAAGTTAATTTTGTGATGATAACAATAGTAGACCAAAAGACAATTGAACTACCGATTGCTTAAGGCAAAAAACTACACACTTTTACATGACTTTATTTTTTTAATCATTAATCATATTTTAAAATGATAAATCTAGTAAGCATATTCAGACACTGCCAATAACCATGAACTTAAAAAATAAAATATATATTATTTGACTTGTTTTTTTTTTGCTAGTACAACAACTATGAAAGCTGCATAAAAACAAAGTAATCAGCAGGTACAAAATGACCCATCCTAAAAACATAAACATAGACAGATCGCAACAAACAGAACCTTAAAATCCCAAATTACACCTATCTGTTGAACAAACCTCAAACCAGACAAAAATCTAATTCCCACAAGTCACTCTAGGTGATTGTTTCCATGCTATTCCAAGTTCTCACTTTAAAGCTTCCAATCTTTGTAGCTTTGAATACAATGGCCATCATAAGATACCTTAAAAATACCTCTTTGTTATTCAAAATTTGAAGCTTAAACAGTTACAAATGATTAAAAGTAGTAAGTAAAGTTCGTCCTCAATAATTATCAATTCAGACAAAATGACAAAAGAAAAAATAGAAATGAAAAAATAAAGAAAACCACTGCTACTTTTAACAGCATTTTAGTCATATAACTTGCAAAGGCATACTGCCTAAACACAAATAAACTCAAAAATAAACTGCATATTGCCTTGTGTTTCTTGTGTAATAGTCTAAATTTTAAGCTATTTATCAACTGTTTTTTTTTCCTGCAGATCAAAATGGAATTAGTCTATATATCACTAAAGGATATCTATCTTGTAAAGACTATTAGTTGAGGTACCTCGTTAGATTTTGTACTATGTTGTTAGCTTTGGAACGGCCATAGAATCATTTGAACTTGATTTGTAGATTCCATAAAAATGAATTTACTGCCTTTCCTAAATTAATCATATAACGTTTTGAAAATTTGAAGATTTCCAAATTGGAATTTTAGAATTTCAAGCACCTGGAATAGGATATATGTAACCTGTATTTTTTTATATCCTTTAAAATTCTATACTCCATGAAGTCTTAAGCATGTGGAGGGGTTGTACCCTCCACACCTTATTAGGATTTTTTAGTGGAAGCTTGCTGGGTATTTTTCTTTAAGAGTAAGCTCCTCTGAATTGAGCTCCCTTTCCCTCTGCTAGTTTGTCAAGATCGTTAATCAGCATCTCTAAGTTCATCACTATGGCATTAATGTTTCCACAAATGTCTTTGTTTCATGATTTAAGGAGTTTTTTTTTTTGACAACTTCCAAGTTATAATCAACTAACCTCATTTAACTTAAACAAATGGAGATAAGCATATATAATTTTAAACTGTTTAAAATCCAGAAATAGAAAATCCAGTCAATACTTCAATTCAATGTTTTAAACTGTCACATGAAAAAAAAAAGCAGATTGCAGAGATGGGGTAAGTGGGTATTAGTAGAAAAGGGAAAAACAAGATGCCTAAGCGTGAGGTTTTTGGTGTATTTGTCTAAACCCTTAAATGCTCCTGTCCTCTGTATATTTGCTTAAATAACATTTTTACACTTTCAATTAAAGATGAAGAATGGAAGAAGAAGAGGAGAAAAGTTACTTGGATGAGAAGATGAAGAACGACGCAAGGATGATACCGGTTGTATGCGAAAGAGAAAGCACCTAAGACTGAAAAGCTACCATTAGAAGTGATTATGCGAAAGGAAAAATGAAAGAAGAAGAACAGTAGAAGTAAAAATAGAAAATACCTAGATGGATGAAGAAGAAGGAAGATGAACGGCGCAAGGGAAACTGAGAGTTTGGAAAATGTCTTACGGAAAAAAAATCCGTAAGACATTTTACATAAAAAGCATCCCATTTTACCGTGTTTCTGAAAACGTTTTACTTATGTAAAATATTTTCATGTAACCAAACAGCATAAAATTAGGAAAACATTTTCCGGAAAATGTTTTCATGGTTACCAAACACAGCCTAAGGCAAGAGGGAGGGAAAAACATTTTTCTTCAAGATGGATCTGAAACTTTGGGTTTCCTCTAGAAATTTCTCTATATCGATGTGAGTTTTATGGATTTAAAAAGCAGATCTGCATGAATGCCTGAAGAATTAAGGCTTTATTTATGGGTTAATTGTGTTTAAGATGATGGAAAGGTTTTCCAAATGGATTTTCATAATGTTCTTTTGTTTTAAGAGGCAGTGGTTGCTGCAACTCCTGAACGGATCTTGGATCTAGAGCTCAAGCAACTATACATTCTTGTCAGATGAGTCCCTAAGCCGATTCTTGTATGCAAGGTAGTATTTGCAATGTTTCTATAAATAATAATTTGACCATGAATGCTAAATGTGTTGTAGATGCGTAGTTCGTAAGGAGTCTTATAGGTTAAGCATGAGATAGATGTTCTAATGATGAAATAAGACTGTATGAGTGCTTCTAGAATGCATGAGAGGATGCGGAATGAAAAGTATGTTAATTTTTATATGGTGTCAAAGCATGAAAGACCTGTGAAGTGAGTCTGTGCCTATGTTCGTAGAGTCATCTAAAAGGGTTTGTCGGGACTTTAAACATCTTTCTCTGAGGGAAAAGTCCATGACACCATATCGTATAAGACCCTAACTGGTGAGTTATGGCATGATATGAAAAGATCTAAATGAAGGTTATTACTTAATGGGGGTTTTCTGCGTAACCCAAGATGATAAGGGGCAAACCTCACAACAGGTGAGTTTAGGCGAATCCCTATCATGAACATGCCAAAAAAATAAAGCCTTTGTGGCAATCTAAGAAAAAGGAAGCCTTTGTGCCAATCTAAGAAATGGAAGCCTTTGTGGCAATCTAAGAAAATGGAAACCTTGATGGCAAATCTTGTAAAGGATGCCTTATGGCACACCCTAAAGAGTGGCCCTTGTGGCAACCTTCTAAAGAAAATGCCTCTGTGGCAAACCTTGAATAAAAGAAATGAATTTCATAATATATTCTGAAGGGAGGGAATTCTTGACGAACAAGGAACAATATAAAGTATGGATTCTTGATTTAGAGTCTTCACGACAAAGAATAAAGGATATTCCTTTGCAGCAGATTCTATATAGAAAGTTTTCACAGCCCACACAAGATGAGGCTACTCCTATGGCATGATTTGGACAAGCTTTCAAGAAGAAATCATGAAGGATGCTCTCCATACTAAGTGAAAGGCGTAATCCTCATCACTCATAAATGCAAACAGTGAGAAACATAAGTACAAGCTTATTTATTGGTAACATGGCAAGGTACTTGATAAGATTCAGATTTGTGCAGAGATGGAAATTCCCAAAGATATAGTGAGGTAATGAGAACGTATTTTGAAAATGAATGTAAGCATGGTATAATTAAAAAGAAGTATTGATCGCTTGTGTGTGGATCTCATTCTGAAGTTTGAGGAAGTCTTGGCTTGATGAACAGAGAATGAAAGTAAGGTCTTAAAGCACTGACGAGAAGGAAATGGTCTTAAAGTAAGGTATGGTAACTATCATGAATAATGAAAAGAAAATAGAGGCATTTTTTTGTTAGAGACTTGATGAAGAACTAGTGTAGCAAGATGGTTCTTGAAATGTTCAATGTGGCGTGCAAGTATGATTCAGGTAAATGGTGTTTGCCTTAGTCAGTTCCATTAAACTTATCTCTGTGTGTTATGTTTCAAGTCGGTTTTAAGGGTCTTCACTTACAAGGAACGCTAGGGCTACGTTAAGGGAGTGGCGCAGTAGGCTAATATGCACATAGAGCAAGTTGTTGATGTGTTTGAGTCTGAGTCGTTTTGCAGAAGTCTTTTTCATGGAATAATTATAATAAACCAGGACATCAAATAAATCAATGGTTGTAAATAAAGTCCTTGTGTATATTAATTGAATTTTCACTTGGTTCACGCTTATATATTTTGTAACAGCCCATTTTTGGATAAAATCGGAACAGTGATTTCGGGACCACAGATCCGAGTCTGGAAACAAAAATTATTTTAATAATATTTTATGATCTATAGTATGATAATAATATCGTATGAAAAATTCATAAAGAAATTTTATCGGTTACAAGTTTAATTTGATAAAGGATTAAATTGTACAAAGTGCAAAAGTTTAGTTCTAATATCTAAAGGATTAAATAGGTATAAAACTTTAAATTGGAGGTCCTTATATGGTAATTAGACCATTAATGAAAAGTTAGTAGATATTTTTGGATGATTCATCCATGGAAAATTTGAAAAAGGCTAAGAACTAAATTGGAAATCAAAATAATTAAAGATGATAAATTAATTAAATAACAAAATATCATCATTTATCATCATCTTCCCCAAATATTTTGCATGGAAACCTTAGGAAAGAGAGAAAAAGCTTTCTTGGCCAAATTAGGTAAGTATTCAAGTCCCGCTTTTAGTAATTTTTATATTTTTGAGATAGGGATAGTCTAATCTATCTATTTGGGGGATTAATTTGAAAAGTTATCAAAATATAGAAGTTATGCCATGGTTGAATATACTGAAATTTTGAAATTTATGGTAGAATATGAAAGGTTATTTATAGATAAATAACTTTTACAAAGTGAATTTTGATGAAAACAAGATTTAGGGAGTAAATTGTAAATTTGTAAAAATTGAAGAAAAATTATGAATTTTATAAAATACATATGCTGTAAATTTTATACTGAAATTTTGGCTAGGCTTGGAATAAGGAGTAAATTACATGAATTTCATTTTCTTGGCTTAGGGACGAAATCGTTATTAATTAGAAGTTTAGGGGCAAAATGGTAAATTTGCCTAAGATGTGAATTGGACTAAATTGAGTTTAAATTGAACAAAATAGATGTTAAATTTACTCGTATAGATCTGGATAGACCAAATTTGGAGTTAGAACGAGGAAAAAAGAAAAATATTGGATTAGTAGATTTTACGTATATGAACATTTGTCGAGGTAAGTTCCTATAACTAAATTGTGCATATTTATATGCTTGAATTAGATGTTGTGTATGTGAATTGTGTAAATATTATATATGTATGACATTGAAAACATATCCGATAAAGCCCGATAAATGATAATGCTCGATAAATGATAAATGATAATGCCCGATAAATGATAAATGATAATGTAACAGCACATTTTAGGGTCAAGTCAAAATAGTGGTTTTGGGACCAGAAATCTGAAGTAGAAATATTTATTATATTGTTTCTCTAAGGTCTATTGTATGATTGAATGATCGTGTGAAAATTTCGTAAAGAAATTTTATCGATAGAGTGTCCAATTTGACTAATAGGACTAAATTGCAATAGGATCAAAATATGTGTTCTAGAAGCTAGAGGTGTCTAATTGAAATGAAATTTTAAATTGGATGACTTTAAATGGTAATTAGACCATTATACTTTAATTTGGACAAAAATGGACATGGTTAGATAAAATTTCAAAGTGATAAGTGAAGGGCATTTTGGTCATTTGGTAAATAAAGACAAAATTAGCTAATAAAAAGATGTCATCTTTTCTAATTTCATCCCCATGGCCGAAATTCACAAGAGGAAGACATAGCTAGGGTTTGGCCAACTTCCAAGCTTGATTGTAAGTCTGTCTTTATCCCATTTTTAATGATTTTTACGTTTTTGTGAATGTTGTAAATTGATTTAGCTATTTCAAGGACTAATTTGAAAGAAAATCAAAGTATAAAATTTTACCCATGTTGAATATTTGTGTATTTTTATGTCTAATGGTAGAAAATGTATGTTTAATGTTAGGTAAACAACATTTACCAAGTGATTTTTGATGAAAATGTCAAATAGGGACCTATTTGTAAAAGTTTTAAAATATGTGTAAAAATGTGAATAAATGAAAAATGTGAACTGATAAGAGTACTAATAATATTCAGTTAGGCTTAGGTAATGAAGAAATCGAATGAAAATCATTTTACGAGCTTAGGGACTAAAATGTAAAAAGTTGAAAAGTTAGGGGTAAAAATGTAAATTTTACCATAAGGTGTTTTTGGGATTAAATTTAATAATGTGATAATTGAATATGTTAAATGTGTTATTATAGATCAAGAAACATGAGGTTCTGACCTAGACTGGGGAAAAAATAAAGTTGTGGACTAAATCGAACTATTAGCCATTTTGTACCGAGGTAAGTTCGTATGTTAAAAATAAGCTTTAATATGATTGTATTTTATTGCTTTAATATTGCATGAATTGTATGTTTGATAAATGTGAATGAGCTTAATCTTATGAACAAGTCCGAAGATGAATCAACAAGCGAGAAATCTCGTTGAACCTTAGGAATAAGGTAGGATACAAGTGACATATCACTAGGGTTAGTGTGTTTTATGTGATCATGTGATCAGAGTGCTGGTCTTGTACGTCCTACCAGTGGCTGAGTATATCGGCATATGTTGTGGATACTTGACAGCTTGTGTGAGCAGGCCCGTTGATAGCGCAAGAGCGAGCAACTATTAGATATGAGATTTGAGGTAGCATTTGCTACATATGTGGCACTTAGTGTGGAAATTTCTCGAGTATCAGACATTGTTATTCCAAGTGGTTCACGGGTATGTCAAAGATGAGATTATGTGCAAATTCCTTTCGAGATGGTACAGGTATGTTGTAACACCCCTAACCCATATCCTTCGCCAGATTGGGGTTATGAGGCATTATCGAACAAAACATATCTCAAATAGGCATTCATTACATTTCATGCTTCGTAAATTAACCACATCAATGCACTTATCCAATTCAAATTTCTAATGATAATACTACAATATTCACATCAATCACATATTAAAAATATTATTTAAGTCTATATTATTATATAACATATATCGTGCATATATCAAAACAAACATTTTCAAAAATTGTCTATCAAACATTTTATTCCAATACATGCGCATATTATACTTAATATGCGATATCACATGGCTTATAAACCAAAACAAATTCAGCATAAACAACCTTACCAAATGAACTATTCAGCTAGCACAATAACCTAAATTAAACTATTTTCACTGCATAGTAAACACATATATTTTACACATAAACAATCTTTATAATAAGACCAAATATACCTCTTCACTCATCACGAAACTATGCGCATATGTTCACATTAAATTAAACCCTCTTGAGCACAAATAACAACTAAAAGTACACTCATTTCACATGCCAAATACCATATCACATACTTAACAATATGAGTCCAATACCTTAGCTGAATATACTCATACACATTATTCATCATTTCTAACCAAATCACTAATACTGACATACTATTTCAAATCTACTCAAAATAACCACATTCTTTAATCAAATTATTAAAGCCTAACCTAGTCCACACATGACCAGTACAACAAATTCAACATTAACATTTTACTAAACACTTGACTAAATAATTTAAACCATCATTGTCGAATCACAAAGTTGATTATAATCATTACATATATTTTCATCACATAACCGAATATACAAGCACATTATAAAAAAATTTCCAAATTGATTCATATATCAATTACACCACATACAAGTACCATGAAACCTAATTCCCCACATGAACATATATCATGATCAAAACTATATAATCATAAGCATAATTTCTAGCCATTTTCGCATGGCTTTATATTTACAATATCAAAACCAACCAAAACATATGCTAGCCTATACATGCCATAGGTTTATAATTCAAGCTTTTAAAATACCAAAACAATGATCGATAGTGTGATGGATTTGCTTGACGATCCCAAAACTCGTAACTAGCTTCCAAAATTAAAAAAAAATAAAACAACGAACGAACCAACACACAGTAAGCTTAAATAGCTTAGTAAGTCATAAGCAATTAAATCATTTCAATGACATACATAATTCAATTAAACTAGGCCGAATCATGCAATCCTTAACCACATATACATTTTTCATACTTGCTAATTCATATATCAACACATGAACATTAGCATTATATTATCACTTGGCCGAATATGAACAATCACATGTACATATAAGTCACTTTTTATATCATGCATAGTTTATTTCATCATTTTAATTACTAAACTTACCTTACTTTCATATTTAATTAACTTCACACATAATTGAACCATTTAGCTTGTTTTCACATTTGATCTTAACTCGATATTGCCCGTTGAACCATTCGGAATCGATAAGGATACTCAGGTAACTCGAAAAGCTCATATAATGCTAACGTTCTAGACGTGGTCTTACATGTAATCAACTATCGATGCCACTGTTCCAGACAGGGTCTTACATGTGAATCACAAATTGGTGCCAACATCCCAGATGTTTTCTTTCACAAAATCACATATCGGAATCCTATGTCAAGACATATGTATCGTAACTATTCCTAAGGTTTGTACGGGGCTTCCGAACGTCGCAATTCAATCAATTCAAGCTTGTATGTAATGCTCCCATGTTTAATTCAATTTGGCATATACATATACAATTTTCATAATTCAATTCGACACTTATAAAATATATACATTCGAATTTAACGATATTTATTTACTTATGAACTTGCCTCGGACATAGACGAACGAACCAGAGCGACTATTCAACAACTTTTGATTTCCCCCAATCCAAATCCGTTTTCCTCTTTTCTTGATCTAAATAAGTATAAATTGGACTTATTTAATCACATATGTACTCAAATTCACCCAAAAACACATAAAAGGGCAATTTACGTTTTAACCCTTAACATTTCACATTTTTCACAATTTAGTCCCTATTTCATAGAACACAAAATACACATAATTTCATTAAACTCTAGTATAGCCAAATTTTACTAAGGTTCATAGCAGCCCATTTGTTTCATTTATTTCACATTTTAACCCCTCAATTTACAAAATTTACAATTTAATCCGAAATAGACATTTTTACCAAAATTCACTTAATTAAACATATTAATCTAACAACATATTTTTATTTTCCATCATCAAACAACAAAAACCACAAGCTATCATCAAAGGAAATTCATGAATAATTCATCAAATTCAAAAATTCAAGCATGGGCTAGCTAGTATTCAAAGCAACGATCTCAAAAACGTAAAAATTATAAAAAACTGAGCTAAACACATACCTAAATTGAAGAACACAAGGGTCGAACCTAACTTTCTCTTTTCTTTCTTTTTCCTTTGAACTTTCGGCCAAACATGAATGAAAATGCATGGCTATTTGTTTTGTTTATTTTTTTTATTACATAATATTAAACATTTACAAATTTAACCTTATAAATATAATGATAAAACCTATTAATATAAGCCCATTACTGTCCATGCATATTTCCAATGTTTAATTATCAACATAAGGACCCCATATTATAAAGAACATAGCAACTTAACACTTTAAAAAATAGCTAGCCAATTTTACATTTTACGCGATTAAGTCCTTTTATTAAATCAAACACTCAAATAATAAAATTAAATCACGAAAATTTCACACATATAAATTAACATGTTGTAAACGCCAAAAATAATATTAAAATATTTTTAACTCGGATTTGTGGTCCTGAAACCACTGTTTCGAATAGGGTCTAAACCAGGTTGTTATGTACTTGAAGCTCATATCTAATAAATGCTTGAAAGGATGAATATGAGGTAAGTTTGTGATGGAATGAGCTATGATTATGAGAACATGGTAAATGTACATTTAATTATGTGATGTTATTTGAATGTTACATGTAAGGTGGATTGCTTATTTCTTGTATACAAGCTTACTAAGCTATATAGCTTACTCTGTTTATTTTCCATGTTTTTATAGTGTTGCCAAGCTAACTTGGATTGGAGATTGTTGGAGATTCGCCTCACACTATCAAAATTGTTATTTTGGGTATTTGATAATCTTAGTATTTTGAAAGTATGGCATGTATAGGGACTTGATCATTTTGGTATTTGTGTCATTTCATTTGGCCAAATGTATTGGCTTATAATTGTTTAAGTTGATTTGGTATTTAGCCATGTAAGTGGCTTATTTTGGCTAAAATGGTTATAAGCCCATTTATATATGTATATGTGCCAATGTCTTTAGTGTTATGGTCATGGTATGCTTGGTGTATGACGGAGTGTGATTTATAGCATGAATGTGAAATGTTTGGAAATGTGCTTTATTGGTGACATGATAATCTTATGCACAAATAGGTGTCATGAAAGTAGTTTAATGATACTTTGTACATGTGAAATTAGCATGATTAATTTGGGACATAATAAACGTTGTGAGTAAGATAGTGGATGGTATTGTATTGATATGTATTAGTCTTAATTGTAGATGTTTGATTGCCCAAATATACTATGTTATATGACATCAAAGTTGTGAAAGGATTTGTGTAAATGAGGGTGGCAAATGGCTTAGAAATAGCCCTTATTTTGTCCACACGCATAGGCACACAAGCGTGTGTCTAGGCCGTGTGTGACACACGGTCTGCCCCATGGGCATGTGTATAGGCCGTGTGTCTTCTACACCTTAATTTTGAGAAACAGAATGCTCAGAATTGAGCACACGGGTAAAGACATGGGCATGTGTCTCAGCCGTGTGGACGGCACGGCCTCAAACACAGGGGTGTGCCCTGGCCGTGTGAAGTCTGCACCTATTTTATGGAAATTAATTTTCCACACGGCCTAGCACACGAGCGTGTGACTTGGCCGTGCGATCTCAATTTGTTCATGGGTTACAAGTCAGAGAGTTACACGGGATTGGGACACGAGCGTGTGTGATCACACGGCCTGCCCACACGGGCATGTCCCATATCCAAAAGGGCGTGTGCCCTCTGTTAAGTGGAAAAATTTTCCAAGTTTCGTGAAAATTTCTAAGGTTTTTGGTTTAATCCCGAACCACTTCCAAAGCATATTGTGCCTCGCAGGCTCATGTTAGGGACTTTATGGTTAAATGTGAATGGTTTTAATTTGGACACAAATTTATGACTCAAATTTGTATGATTGCTTGTGATATGAGTCTGGTAATGCCTCGTACCCTATTCCGGCGTCGAATATAGGTAAAGGGTGTTACATTTAGTGGTATCAGAGCTATATTTTAGTCGATTCTCTACTAACGTAGCATGTGTAAGGGTCTAACTATACATGCCATATATATATTGTGATAGTGTGACGACTATTGACAATTTAAACTGTGTTTTCATATAGTAAATGGATCCCAACCGAGAAGTGGCTGATGACATTGAAAGTAATGCGCCGGCTTCTACTCAGGGGACCGCGCCATCTGAAAGTAGGCCAGTGACAATTAGTCAGGGAGAAAAGGCTAGGGAAGCCTTCTTCCAAATGATGAATGAGTGGTTTGCTGAGTTTTTTCAGACAAATTCGGCTGCTTAACATTCTTCACCCTCACCTAACCCTCAACCGATTTTCGTAGTTCCCCAAGGTGTGGATTTGGTAAGACTGAACAAGCCTCTAGTCGATAAGATTCGAAAGCAAGGGGTTGAAGAATTTAGAGTAAATGTCGATGACGATCCTGAATGAGTAGAATTCTGGCTTGAGAATTCTATCCGGGTATTTGATGAACTTTCTTGCACACCGGAGGAGTGCTTGAAATGTGTTATATCACTTCTGAGGGATACGGCATATCAGTCGTAGAACACTTTTATATCTGTGGTACCAAGGGAAAGAGTCACTTGGGATTTCTTCCAAGAGGAATTCAGAAAGAAGTACATCAGTTAGTGGTTTATTGATCAGAAATGTAAAGAGTTCTTAGAACTGAAACATGGCCGTAGGACTGTGACTGAGTACGAACGAGAGTTTGTTAGGCTCAGTAAGTATGCTTGAGAATGTGTCTCGACAAAGGCTATTATGTGTAAAAGATTCGAAGATGGGCTGAATGAAGACATCAGACTGTTAGTTGGGATTTTAGAGCTGAAGGAACTTGTTGTGCTAGTCGAACGAGCTTCCAAAGTAGAAGAGTTAGGCAAAGAAAAGAGAAAAGTTGAGTTTGAGACTAGAGATTCGAGGAAGAGGCCAATGAATAAATCGTTTCAATCCTCGTCAAAGAAAAAGAGAGATTTGTATACTTGCTCCAATACTTCTTTCGGGTATCCCAATTGAGATCGTAGGAAGCAATATTCGGGTTCTAAGGCCCAGACTACATCCATAGCGAGCATTGATAATACTAGGTCTAATGAGCCTGAATGCCAACATTATGGTAGACGACATCCCGGTGAATGTAGGATGAATAACCGGGCTTGCTTTAGATGTGGCTCCCAAGATCACTTCATTCAAGATTGCCTTGAAATGGTTGAAAAAGATAATTTTTAGGATGCAAGATCGAGTAATACTGCTGCTAGAGGGAGGCCAGTGAGAAACATAGGAAATGGGACCAGTAGCAAAGATGTATCCAAAGATTCAGCTATGAGAATGGAAGCGAGAGCACTTGCAACAGCATATGCCATTCGTGCTCGCAAAGATGCATCCTAGATCGACTCATTCCTATATTTGCATGTTGAGTCTACTGAGTTTGTGATTAATGTGTCGAACCCCTTAGGCAAATATGTTTTAGTTGATAAAGTTTGTAAGAGTTGTCCTTTAATGATTCAGGGTCACCATTTTCTGGCTGACTTAATACTTTTGCCATTTGATGAGTTTGATGTGATTCTTGGAATGGATTGGTTAACTCTGCATGATGTAGTAGTGAATTGTAGAAAAAAGGTTATTGAATTGAAATGTCAAAACAATGAAACTATTCGGGTTGAATTGGATGAATCGGGTGTATTGCCCATTGCAATTTCATCGATGTTGGCTCAGAGGTATGTAAGAAAGGGTTGTGAAGCATTTCTCATGTATGTAATGAATACTAAGATGTCTTAATTGAAGATCAAATTTGTGCCGATAGTTTGTGAATATTCGGATGTGTTCCTAGAAGAGTTGCTAGGGTTACCACCAGTTAGAGAGGTAGAGTTTGCTATTGATTTGATATCAGGGACTGCACCAATATCGATAGTTCCGTATAGGAAGGCTTCGACCGAATTAAAAGAATTGAAATCTTAGTTACAAGAGTTGACAGATAAGGGTTTTGAGAGACCGAGTTTTTTCCCTGGGGCGCACCGATATTATTTGTCAGGAAAAAAGATAGATCCATGAGACTTTGTATCGATTATTGTCAACTCAACAAGGTTACGATATAGAACAAGTATTCGTTACCGAGGATTGATGATTTGTTCGACCAGTTGAAAGGAGAAATAGTGTTTTCGAAGATAGATTTGAGATTCAGCTACTATCAACTGGCAGTTAAAGACTTGAATGTCCCGAAAGCTGCATTCAGAACGAGGTATGGGCATTATGAATTTCTTGTTATGCCTTTTGGATTAACTAATGCTGCCGCTATTTTTATGGACTTGATGAATCAGATTTTCTGATCGTATTTGGATAAGTTTGTGGTTGTATTTATTGGTGACATTTTGATTTTTTTCCCGAGATGAATCTGAGCATATCGAACATTTAAGAATTGTGTTGCAGACTTTGAGAGATAAGAAGTTGTTTGCTAAGTTCAGCAAAAGTGAGTTTTGACTCCGAGAAGTCAGGTTTTTAGGGCATATTATCTCAGCGGAAGGTATAAGAGTTGATCCGAGTAAGAGTTCGACAATTGTTGATTGGAAACCACCAAGGAATGTATCCGAGGTTAGAAGCTTTTTGGGCTTAACCAGGTATTATCGACATTTTGTTAAGGGATTCTCGATGATTGCAACACATATGACAAGGTTGTTACAAATCTGAGAAATGTCAAAATAGTTTTAATCAGTTGAAGGCATTGTTGACTGAGGCACCGGTATTAGTGCAGCCTGAGTCAGGAAAAGAGTTTGTAATTTTTAGTGACACATCATTGAACGGTCTTGGATGTGTGTTGATGTAAGAGGGCAAAGTGATAGCTTATGCCGCGAGACAGTTGAAAGATCACAAAAAAAATTATCTGACGCATGACTTGGAAATGGCTGCCATTGTGTTTGCTTTAAAAATTTGGCGACACCATTTATTTGGTGAGAAATGCCACATCTTTACCGACCACAAGAGTTTAAAGTACTTGATGGCTCAAAAGGATTTGAATTTGCAACAACGGAGATGGCTCGAGTTGTTGAATGACTATGAGTTAGTAATTGATTATCATTCGAGAAAGGCGAAAGTAGTCGCCAATGCTTTAAGTACGAAATCTTTGTTTGCTTTGAGAGCAATGAATATGCGACTTACTTTATCCAATGATGGTTTGATTCTGGCTAAGTTAAAGGCTAGATTGGTATTTCTTCAGCAAATTTACGAAGCTCAGAAAAGTGACAAAGAACTTCAAGCTAAAAAATTTCAGTACGAGTTGACTAATGATTTCGATTTTCAAATTGGGGCCGATGATTGTTTGATGTTCCGAGGTAGGATTTGGGTACCGAGAGATTCCGAGCTTATTCAAAAAATTCTACACGAGGCACACAGTGGTTGTTTGTCTGTTCACCTAGGAAGCACGAAGATGTACAATAATTTGAAGAAATTGTATTGGTGGTCAGGTATGAAAAGACATATTTCTGAATTCGTAGCGAGATGTTTGATATGTCAACAAGTATAGGCCGAACATCAAGTACCTTCGGGATTACTTCAACCTATGATGATTCCCGAGTGAAAGTGGGACAAAATTACGATGGATTTTGTCACTGGATTACCTCTGACTCTGAAGAAGAAAGATGTTGCTTAGGTCGTTGTTGATAGATTGATGAAATTGACTCATTTTATTCTAGTACGTACTGATTATTCACTTGATAAGCTAGCTGAATTGTACATTGCTGAAATTGTTAGATTGCACGAAGTGCCTATTTCTATTGTTTTGGATAGAGATTCGAGATTTACTCCATGATTTTGGAAGAAGTTGCAAGAAGCTTTGGGTACAAAGTTAAACTTTAGTACTGCATTTCATCTACAGACCGACGGTCAATCAGAAAGAACAATTCAAGTTCTAGAGTTCAAAGGTAGTTGGGAAAAATATCTACCCTTGGTCGAATTTGCTTATAACAACAGTTTTCAGTCGAGTATAAAGATGGCACCGTATGAGGCATTGTATGGCTGCAAGTGCTGAACTCCATTGTACTGGACGGAGCTCAGTGAGAAAATGATTTATGGGGTTGATTTGGTTAGAGAAACTGAAGAAAAAGTGAAAGTAATTCATGATTGTTTGAAAGAACCTTCAGATAGACAGAAATCGTACGCAGATTTAAAACGGAAGGAAATTGAATTTTAAGTCGATGATAAGGTATTTCTAAAAGTATCTCCATGGAAGAAAATCCTTAGATTTGGTCGCAAAGGCAAGTTGAGTCCGCGATTCATTGGGCCGTATGAGATCGTTGAAAGAATAGGGCCAGTGGCATATCGATTAGCTTTGCCATCACAATTGGAAGGATCCACAATGTGTTTCATGTGTCTATGTTGCGAAGATATCGATTAGATCCATCGCATGTGATTTCACCGGCAGAGGTTTAGATTAGACCAGATATGACTTATGATGAAGAACCGATCAAGATCCTAGCCCGGGAAGTTAAACGGTTGAGAAATAAAAGTATAACCCTAGTGAAAGTTTTGTGGCAAAGACATAGGGTCAAAGAGGCTACGTGGGAACCCGAGGAAGCTATGAGAAAATAATACCCAAACCTCTTTTCCGATAAGATTTTCGAGGATAAAAATCCCTAATGGGAGGAGAGTTGTAACCGCCCGTTTTAGGGTCAAGTTGGAACAATGGTTTTGGGACAACAAATTCAAAGTAGAAATATTTATTATATTGCTTCTTTAAGGTCTACTATATGATTGAATGATCGTGTGAAAATTTCGTAAAGAAATCTTATCGATAGAGTGTCCAATTTGACTAATAGGACTAAATTATAATAGGTGCAAAATATGTGTTCTAGAAGCTAAAGGTGTCTAATTGAAATGAAATTTTAAATTGGAGGTCCTTAAATAGTAATTAGACCATTATACTTTAATTTTGACAAAAATGGACATGGTTAGATAAAATTTCAAAGTTTTAAGTGAAGGGCATTTTGGTTATTTGGTAAATAAAGACAAAATTAACTAATAAAAAGAGGTCATCTTTTCTAATTTGATCCCCCATGGTAGAAATTCACAAGAGGAAGACATAGCTAGGGTTTGGCCAACTTTCAAGCTCGATTATAAGTCCGTCTTTTTCCCATTTTTAATGATTTTTACATTTTTTATGAATGTTGTAACTTGATTTAGCTATTTCAAGGACTAATTTGAAAGAAAATCAAAGTCTAAAATTTTACCCATGTTGAATATTTGTGTAATTTGATGTCTAATGGTAGAAAATGTATGTTTAATGTTAGGTAAACAACATTTACCAAGTGATTTTTGATGAAAATTTCAAATAAGGACCTATTTGTAAAAGTTGTAAAATGTATGTAAAAATATGAATAAATGAAAAATGTGTACTAATATGAGTACTAATAATATTTTGCTAGGCTTGGGTAATGAAGAAATCGAATGAAAATCATTTTACGAGCCTAAAGACTAAAATGTAAAAAAGTTGAAAAGTTAAAGGAAAAAATGTAATTTTTGCAATAAGGTATTTTTGGGATTAAATTCAATAATGTGATAATTGAATAAGTTAAATGTGGTATTATAGATCAAGAAACATGAGGGTCTAACCTAGACTGGGGAAAGAACAAAGTTGTGGACTAAATCGAACTATTAGCCATTTTGTACCGATGTAAGTTCGTATGTTAAAAATAAGCTTTAATATGATTGTATTTTATTGCTTTAATATTGCATGAATTGTATGTTTGATAAATGTGAAAGAGCTTAATCTTATGAACGAGTCCGAAGATGAATCGACAAGCAAGAAATCCCGTTGAACCTTAAGAATAAGGTAGGATACAAGTGACATGTCACTAGGGTTAGTATGTGTTATGTGATCATGTGATCCAGGCGCTGGTCTTATAAGTCCTACCGATGGCTGAGTATACCGGCATATGTTGCGGATACTTGACAGCTTGTGTGAGCAGCACTGCGAGACTACGTCTTGATTGACAGCTTGTGTGAGCAGCAATGCGTAGCTATGTCTTGACCGACAGCTTGTGTAAACAGGCCCGTTGATAGCTTGAGAGCGAGCAACTATGAGACATGAGATTTGAAGTAGCATTGGCTACATATGTGGCACTTAGTGTGCAAATTTCTGGAGTACCCGACATTGTTATTCCGAGTGGTTCACGGGTACAGCAAAGATAAGTTTATGTGCAAATTGCTTGAAAGGATGAATATGAGGTAAGTTTTGTGATGGAATGTACTATGATTATAAGAACATGGTAAACGTACATTTAATTATGTTATGTTATTTGAATGTTACACGTAAGGTAGGTTGCTTATTTCTCGCATATGAGGTTACTAAGCTATATAGCTTACTCCGTTTATTTTCCATGTTTTTATAGTGTTGCCAAGCTAACTCGGATCAGAGATCGTCGGAGATTCGCCTCACACTATCAAAACAGTTATTTTGGGTATTTGATAATCTTAGTATTTTGAAAGTATGGCATGTATAGGGACTTTGTCATTTTGTTATATGTGTCATTTCATTTGGCTAAATGTATTGGCTTATATTTGTTTAAGTTGATTTGGTATTTAGCCATGTAATTGGCTAATTTTGGCTAAAATGGTTGTAAGCCCATTTATATATGTATATGTGCCAATATCTTTGGTGTTGTAACACCCCTATAATCAGTAGCCGTCGCCAGAGTGGGTTATGAAGAGTTACTAATCCAAAACACTACATTTGTACATTCACATTTACATAAGTTCATTAGCAATTATATGCATAGCCAAACACAATTAAAGATAGAAATTCAAACTTATACCGACATTCAAAAGTTTCCATATTCACATGGCTTATATACAACAACATCTCAAAATATCATTCACTTAAGTCTATTCTATACATGCCATACTAGCTCTAAAACATAGTAGCACCAAATGATAGATAGTGTGACGAGTTGCTGACGATCCCCTCCCGAGCAGGTGACTGGAGTCAACAATCTATAAAACAGAGAAACGTAACAAACAGAGTAAGCTTTCATAAGCTTAGTAAGTTTCAAGCAATGCAAACAAATAAACTCAATTATACTTCGATCATTCAATTTCTCAAGAGGCCATTTTCTAGGTATATTGTCATTGGGCTGAATATACACAAGCACATAATGCACATTTAGCATTCTTATTCACTTAATCTGAATTCATATATCATAAATAAATCAAATACTTTCACATACTTTCACACCTTGACTGAATGTATCATGATCATAGATATAACTATAACTTTTATTCACATATGTATCACATTGTACACTTATGATTCAATTCAAATCAAACTCACATATAAGTACATAATACGTACCTGGCCAACTTAACGTATTGAATGTATTCATTTATCGTTCTCACACGAGGTATCTTAGTCTTAGACTTTTATCAAATCACTGACATTTAGCCTGCTAGGTTTTAAGCCCGAATTCATTCACCGTCATTTCGCCTGCTAGGGTCGAAGCCCGATATCATTTCACCGGCATTATAGACTGCTAGGCTCAAAGGCCCGAATAGTATCTCACCGGCATTATAGCCTGCTAGGCTCAAAGGCCCGAATAGTATCCCACTGACATTATAGCCTGCTAGGCTCAAAGGCCTGAATAGTATCTCACCGGCATTATAGCCTGCTAGGCTCAAAGGCCCGAATAGTACTGTACGATATTCAAATCAACAAGTTTCATATAACACAATCACACCAAATTAGGTACAAGCATCATTCGAGTATCATCCTACATTATATTCACTTTTATTTCATTTTATCATTCACACTTATCATTTGATAGTTTACTCATAACATCCCACTCATATTCATCTAACACTTATCATTTGATCATAAAAGCATATCACATTTTACTTCCATTATAATTGCCATTCGGTCATATACATATATTTTAAGTACTACTTAATTCTCATAATATGTCATGTCATTATCGAATATTATTTATATTTAACTACTTAAAACTTAACTCGAATATTTTCGAATAGTCTCAAATCGGCTATTCAACTACTTTCTCTTTTCCCCTGTCCAACCTTGGTTCTCTATGCTCTTGAGCTAATTCAAACAAAAATTTAACTTATTAAAGTCCCATCATGCTAGCTTATGGCCCAATATGACAAGAAATTTAATAGGTCATATAGCTACTTTTAGCTCAATTACAAAATGGTCATACACATTTTTAATCACATTAAGCAATTTAATAGAATTTATTTAACATTTCCTCATGTACACCTTTATGACCGAATACACATATCAAATAAGTAACTTACCTTAAGACATAACCCACATAGCCAAAGTAGATATAACCCTAATGACCGAATATGTATATCATCAAAGTTCCTATGATTTAACCTTTAAACTTCATAGCCGAATATTCATTGTATATCTAGCTCACATACACAAACACAAAACTCATATGGCTTATCATATTTCCATATACATATCTCACCCATATAGCCGAATATATAGCTCATCAAATAGATATTTATTCACATTCCCTTAACACATATTGATCAATTAGTCCATGCATTAGCCTTTGACACATTCGGTCATTAAAGCAATAACCTATTTAACATTCAAGCATTTTATAATAAAATTTCTCCCAAGGCTGAATTCATATACAACCTTTAATACTCATACAAAGTTTATATTTTAAATAATTTATGCACACCATTAACCTAATATCAATTAACTAAGCACTTTAACAAATTTTCTTTAACTATACACACATTCGGCAATGACAATGACAATTTAAGAAACCTTAAATCCAACTTATAATTGTGCATATCTCATTCAAAGCATCCACACCAATTTATTATCCAATCATCCATAGCCGAATACACATATTCTTTCATTCATTCTTAACAAAAAAAATTATCAAGCTTAAATCTCCATTCTATCATTTTAAAATGCAAACATTTCTCAAATGTTATCTAAATTCACATTCGGCAACCACACATACACACAAGCCGATTTTCCCTATCATCTAAATCACCTATATGAACATTTAACTAGCTCAAACTTCACCCATCCACAATTACTCATTTAAAACCTAAAGACAACAACCATTCCCCTCAAATTCTTCCATGGCTAATTACTCATATCACCACACAATTCAAAATTTTGACATGGGCTAAGTAAGGGACTTAGTAACTAGCTTAAAATATGCTAAAATTTCAAGAACTAACATGAATTACTTACCTTAATTCAAGCTTAAAGGTGACTGAATGGCTTATCTCCCTTTTCTTTCTTTAAGATTCGGCTAAGCTAAGGAAGAAGATGAACAAAACATTTTGTTTTTCTTTTTATCATATTTTCTTATTTTAGTTAATTTTTTTATTTCATAATTTAAGCCATTAACTATTATAATATTAATATATAATGTATATATGGCTATTTAACCATCATCATGGCCGGCCACTTACTTAAAAATAGGGAATTTGACATGCAAATCCCCATATTTTAAGCCATGCAATATTTGGCCACTACACTTCAACCTATCACAATTTCAAAGTTTCTCACATAAGTCCTTTTTAATAAATTCCACATTCAAATGACAAAATTAAGACACGATACTTTCACACATGCACTTTCACATATAATAAGCATAGAATATAACATTTAATTATTTTTTTGACTCGATTTTGTGGTCCCAAACCACTTCCCGACTAGGGTCAAATTAGGGTTGTCACAGGTGCTATGGTCATAGTGTGCTTGGTGTATGACAGAGTGTGATTTATAGCATGAATTTGAAATGTTTGGAAATGTGCTTTATTGGTGACATGATGTCTTATGCACAAATAGGTGTCATGAAAGTAGTTTAACGATACTTTGTACATGTGAAATTAGCATGATTAATTTGGGACATGATAAATGTTGTGAGTAAGATAGTGGATGGTATTGTATTGATATGTATTAGTCTTGATTGTGGATGTTTGATTGCCCAAATATGCTATGTTATATTACATCAAAGTTGTAAAAGGATTTGTGCAATGAGGGTGGCAAATGGCTTGGTAAATAGCCCTTATTTTGTCCATACGGGTAGGTACACGGGCGTGTTTCTAGGCCATGTGTGACCCACGGTCTGCCCCATGGACATGTGTATAGGCCGTGTGATCCCTGCACCTTAATTATGAGAAATGATTAGAATTGAGCACATGGGCAGAGACACGAGCATTTGTCTCAGCCGTGTGGACGGCACGGCCTCAAACACAAGCGTGTGCCCTGGCCGTGTAAAGTTTGCACTTATTTTATGAAAATTAATTTTCCACATGGCCTAGCACATGTGCGTGTGACTTGGCCGTGTGATCTTAATTGGTTCATGGGTTACAAGTCAGAGAGTTACACGGGGTCGGGACACTGGCGTGTGTGACCACATGGCCTGCCCTCACGGGCGTGTCCTATATCCACCGGTGTGTGACCTCTGTTTAGTGGAAAAAATTTCTAATTTTTGTGAAAATTTTTAAAGTTCTCAGTTTAGTCCCGAACCACTTCCAAAGCATGTTTTGGGCCTCGTAGGCTTGTGTTAGGGACTTTATGGTTAAATGTGAATGGTTTTAATTTGGACACAAATCTATGACTCGAAATTGTATGATTTCTTGTGATGTGAGTCTGCTAATGCCTCGTACCCTATTTCGGCGTCGAATACGGGTAAGGGTTGTTACAGATAATGCCCGATAAATGATAATTGATAAATGATAATGCCCGATAAATGATAAAAATGTCACTTTTATGCTTGAAATGAATGTGGAATATGTTTATTTTAATTATATGAATGTTATAGATGTATAAAATAATCATATGCCTGATAATGCCTAAATAATGTTAAATCCCGTTTGAATAAATAAAATTCGATGGATACGTGATTTCCCATAATGAACATAGTCTTGCATGTGTTGCAGACGGGATTTAGCTCAGATGAGTAATCCTGATAAAGCCCTCTCGAGCATCTTGTTATATAGTTCCTATGAGCATCCTGTTCGGTAGTGATTTAGCATATGTTACGCACTACCACAGCTCTTTGTGAGCGTCCTGATATGCGATCGGTTGTAATCCTGCATATAATGCGGACACAAACGTAGCTCTCATGAGCATCTTGTTAAGCTCGCTTGAACTCCCTGTTACCTTACCTAGTGCTTCCTGGTAGTATCTCTTTAGAGATATCTGATAAGCTCCGTGAACTTCCTAATTAGAACTCTTATGAGTTTCCTGATTAGCCTGGATAAGTGTCCTGTTACATGGTTACGTGGCTCATTTGAGTATCTTAATATGTCGCTCAAGAGTGTGCTCTTTGGTTATGTACCCTAATGGGTACCCCTTAATATGAGTTGACGGATCCTAATTTGTACACCTTGAGTGTGCTACATGTGTATCCGCCGATATTTTAGATAAATTCAACGAGAAAAATCTTGACATGAGAAGATATGAATAAGAGATGAGGTATTACACGTATCTGCCTGAAATACATGAAAATGATAATACATGATAATTGATATATGGAAATATGAGATAATGATATTTGTACATGGAATTTATTTGATGAATATGTTCATCCTTGATTATAGATTTGTACATCTTGAGTGTACTACTCATATGACATTGATATTTCGAATGATGAGTAAAGTTCTGATATGAAATAATCTGAACTCGAGATAAGTTATTATGAAAATATACTTGTTATATAAAGATATAATTAATACATGTTAAATGAATATGTTATGTGGAAAGCATATGTTCCTGGAAATCTGATTGTTTTTCAACCCATATATGTTTCTTGATGATATTGTGAAATGTATGACTAACAAGGGAAATGAGGATATGTATAGGGCTTGAGATCAAATTGATTGAATGTGGCTTACATGTTTATCTTGAAATAGAATGAATGGTAAGTTAAGTACCATGTTATACAAACTTACTAAGCATTATATGCTTACTTAGTTTTATTTTCGTATTTTATAGTAAATCAGAAGCTCGTTGGATTAGAAGCTTGACAGAGATCACTCACACTATCCATCAGCCCATTTCGGTACATATGGTAAATCAGTTATGGTTATAATAGCATGTATAGGTTAATTGACCATATTGGCATGTAAATGGTTGATTGTAATCTAGCAATTTGAAATGGCTAGTAAAAATTTGTTTTGGTAAAATTATAAGGTATACCATGATGAATATACATGTGTTTAGTGTGGCTGATTAAATTATATTAACATGTATGTTCACAAAAGGGTAAGATTATATACATGAATGCATGCAATGATGTACCATGTTAGATGTTAGTATAGGTCATTGGCAAAGTTTAAGTGAGAAATAAAGCTAGAATATGGCTTTATTTTGTCCACATGGGCATGTGTCTTAACCGTGTGTGACACACGGCCTAGCACATGGGTGTGTGGTTCAATCGTGTGTCCCATACATCTTAAATTCAAGAAACAAAATGCTTAGAATTGAGCACACCGACAGAGACACGGGCGTGTGTCTTGGCCATGTGTGCTACACGGCCTAGAACACGGGCGTGTGTCTTGGCCATGTGAAACTTCCACTTAATTTTAAAAAATTTAATTAAACACGCGACCTAGCACACGAGCATGTGCCTGTGCTTAGCCATGTGGCACAAGTTAGAGAGTTACATAGGGTCGGACATGGCCTGTGACACAAACGTGTCCTATGATCACACAGGCATGTGCCCTGACCACACGGGCCTATATACCCTGTATCTAGGAAAAATTTTTGGAAATTTCGTGAAAAATTCTCTGAGTTCCTGATTTAGTCCCGACTCAATTTCAATGTTTATGTTGGGCTTCGAGGGTCCATTCGAGGGACAACATGACCCCTTTTGTAAATGAATAGTAATCAATATGAATTATTTGAAATTATTTTGTAAACTCCGGTAGTACTCTGTAACCCTATTCTGGCAATGGATATGGGTTAGGGGTGTTACATTTATTGGTATCAGAGCTACAGTTTAGTTGGTTTTCAAACTGAACGTAGCATATGTAGAGTCTAAAAATACATGCCATTATATAACCTGTGATAGTGTGATATCTCTCGACTCTAATAAAAATTATTTTGCTAAAAGATAGAGATGCTTTCCAACCGAGCTAATTCCGATAATGCTAAAAGTGATACTCACATGTCCAAGTAAAAATGTTCCTTATGATGAAATAGGATTCATAAAGGTATGAAATAAATGTTTTATAGTGAACATGTTGATGATAAATGGTAAGTGATATGTGTGTATTTATAAAAGTTAAATTTTGAGGCTTTACGATCTCCACCCCCTCACCAGTATAGTTTTATACAATGAAATTCACAAGATTTATATTGATTAAGTTCACAAGTGTGAAACTGAAGAGTTTAGTGGCTGAATAATTAAAAATGTAGTCGGAGTTAAGAATGGGTTAGTAAGTAAAAATGGTTTAAAAAGAGATATTAGATCTTTCTGAAGATTATTCGGGATACGAAATGTCACTGTTAAAGAAGAAGTTATTCATGGGTAATCGATTTATTCAGGTAGGGCATTTATAGAACAGATCAACCGAAAATGTCTTCCGAATTGGCTCATTTAGTGAATTGAATAATGTGAGATTATTGATGACTTTATTAGTCAGTGGAATAGTGATGAAATTGCAAAGATATTTGAATGCAACTGTTATAATCGAGTATATTACAGCAATCTCTTCTAAGTATTTTGTACATTCTGTTATTATCAGAGGCATATGAAATTGTTCATGTTGTTATTTTGATACAATTAGATAGAAAAAAATCATCTTGTTATTTTGATTTCTCTTTAAAAGCATTTAATAGATTTCAGCTTTATGAACTTTCAAAAGTGTAAAAATCTGAACTTTGGTTGTGATTTCACCACTATTAGTGATGTTATCATCTCTAATAGAGAATACCTCAAGATTCATTAAGACTTTCTCAATTTTACTATTTTATGTCTTCTTTAATAAATTATTCAGGCATAAACTCAACTGATAGACCTCAAGACCTAAAATTGAAGCCTCTAGGTGAACACTTAGATAGGTGAGATCGAGAGGAGAGCCTATTATGAATCAATTTGATTATCCCGATTTAATTTAGTGAGATTGAGAGATAAATTAGACTAAATTGTGTAATTGGGTAAAATAGTGACTGAAGCTAAAATTGGACCAATTAGGAGTTTGAGCAATTTAGATACCTAATCCAATAATTAACTAGCAACATGGAAATTAACCAACCACTTTAGTCCATTGAATTGATATTTGTGTAGTTTTGTTGGCTTTGCAATTTAGTCCTTAGGTGCAGTTTAGTGTAATTAATCTATAATGATGATTTGTCGTACTGTAATTCTTAGTGATGAGCTAGCTAGATTTAGTAATTGCATTCATTTTCATTGTTACTCACCTTATCACCTAATCTCTCCTGGTTTGACCCTTGAAACGCTTTAAGTGTTCTATTGTAACACTTACAAATATTACAACTGACCTGCCACACTTACAATTAAGTCACCTTAATTA
Organism: Gossypium longicalyx; assembly: GCA_025698465.1. Classification (NCBI taxonomy): domain Eukaryota; kingdom Viridiplantae; phylum Streptophyta; class Magnoliopsida; order Malvales; family Malvaceae; genus Gossypium; species Gossypium longicalyx. The sequence continues at coordinate 94,132,204 of CM046997.1, forward strand.
TTGATATTTTGTGTTGATTCTCTACTCAGCGTTCGTACATCATGGTGCAGTCTAGTTGTTGGTGTCAAACCGTCCATAAATTGCACAAATTTCAAACCAAATTGGGTGTAATTGGATCTAGGGACGACAAAACCCAAACTGTCCAATGGATTTCAAACCAATCCTCCTTGAATGGAGCAAATTTTTTTATTGAAAAGTGGATGTAGGGCAGAATTAAGTTCGCTTGAGGAAGTTTATCTTCAACAATGTGAATCTTGCTTGGAAAGTAAGATGACTAAGTGATGTTTTAATGTAAAAGGAGCGAAGGTCATAAAACCCTTAGAACTTGTGCATACTGATGTATGTGGCCATATGAATATTAGTGCACGAAGTGTTGACAATGATTACATAACCTTTATAGATGATTACTCTAGATATGAGTATATGTAACCAATACACTGCAAATGAAACTTTTGATAAATTGAAAGAGTTTCGTGCGAAAGTCGAGAAACAACTAGATCTACCCATAAAGGTACTTTTATTTGATTTAGGTGAGGAATATTTATCTTATGAGTTCTTAGATTACCCCGTAGAGAATGGAATATTATTCCAATTAATTGTGCTAGAAACTTCACAACAGAATGGCGTGGCAGAAACAAAGAATCGAACTTTTTAGACATGGTTCAATCGATGTTAAGTTATTCATGGATGCCAATTTGCTTTTAGGGATATGCTTTACAAATGACTTGGTATATTTTGAACGATGTTCCAACTAAGGCCGCACCTAAAACTCTATATGAATTATGGAACGATAAGAAGTCAAGCCTAATACATTTTAGGATTTAAGGATGCCCAACCCATGTATTGAATAAAGATGTGAGGAAGTTGGATTCACAGACAAAGTTGTACATGTTTGGGGGATATCCTAAAGGAAAAACAAGTGGTTTGTTTTATAACTCGGAAGAGCAAACAATTATATTCCTTAAAGAGAATTATATGAAGGATTTTAAACCTCAAGTAAAGGAGTACTCGAGGAACTTTCGGGAAATACATAAAACCTTATAACAATGGTTCTAGAACCAACTCCTAATATTAGACTTGGAAATGGTCAGTAACATAGGGAGCTTTGTCGTAGTGAAAGGGTCTCTCGTAGGCTTGAGTTCTTTCAATCTTAAACACTGAGTTTGCCAAATAGGAAGATGATGTGTAACATCTCGAATTAGGGCCTAGTCAGAACAATGGTTTCGAGACCATAAATCCAAAATAGAAATAATTATTTTATGATTATTATGAGGTCTATGACATGTTTACAAGCTTGTGTGAAAATTTCATGAAGAAATTTTATGTGAAAAGTGTCCCATTTAACTTTAGGGACTAAATTGAATAAATTGCAAAATATGAGTTCTAGAAGTTTTTAGTATGAAATTGAATTGGATTTTTAATTAGAGGGTCTTAAATAGAAATTTGTCCAAGTTTTAAAATTTTGGACAAAAATGGGCTTGGATGGATAAAATTTCAAAGAAAGGCAAAAAGGGCATTTTGGTCATTTAGTCATTAAATGGACTAAAAGACAAAATAAAAGCCAAATTTCTTGTCCATCTTCTACCTATGGCTGAATATTGCATGGGAAAAGACATGGTTAGGATTTTCAAGCTTCCAAGCTCAATAGTAAGTGCATTCAAGCCCCGTTTTTAATGTTCTTTACATTTTTAAAATCCGGGTAACATGCTCTACTCATTTCTACCATTATTTTGAGCTAGGGTTTGTGTTTAAAAATTTACCCATGAATGATATACATGTATTTTGATGTTTAATGGGAGAATATGAAGGCTTAGTGTATAATAAACGACTTTTGCTTAGTGATTTTTGGTGAAAATGCTTAAAAGTACTAAATCGTAAAACTTATAAAATTAGTCATAAAAGGGTGATTTAGTGGAAATTTAGGGCTTCCATAGTTATGAAAATGATTCGGCTAGGCTTGAAATGCAAGGAAATTGAACAAAAATCATTTTACGAGCCTTGGAGCAAAAGTGAAAATATGTGAAAGTTTAGGGGTCAAAATATAAATTTGTAAAAGTATGATTTTTGAACTCATATGAATAATTTGAGTAATTAATAAGTTATATTTGAAATGTTAGATCAAGAAAACAAGATTCAGGCTTAGAACAAGGTTGAACAAGGTTAAGCACAAACTCGAAATAAATAGTCGTACTCGAACCCGAGGTAAGTTCATATGTCAATGATAATGCAATGATATTATTGTTCATACTTGAACTTAAATTGATGTGTTAAAATTGTGTGATGGATATTTATTTAGTTAATATGAAGATTATATATTGTAACAAATGCCTAAATATAATTATAAGCAATATCATGTTTATTTCGTGGACTAATGTCTAAATAAACATGGAAATATCTTGAATTGGATGTACATTGCATGATCAACTATGCATAACGGGATACTTGATGAAAGGAGAAAAATCTAGGTTGAATAAAAAGAGAAATCCGATGGATAAACCATGGCTTACATGACTTGAGATCCTGCATGTGTTGCAGAAAAGGATTTAGTCAAGACAAGTAATCCGTTGATCTCAAATATAGAAAGGATCTATCCCGGACGGGTGTTCCTTGAGTGATCGAGCCTCTCGAAGAATATGTGTGCATTAAGGATTTAGCCCGGATGGGTAATTCGATTAGGGTCTGAATTTAGCCTGGACTGGTAATTCAGGTCTGAGCTCATTAAGAGTGCTTGTCGTAACAAGGGATTTTGCCTGGACTGGTAATCCTGACATCACTCCTTGAATTTATATTACGGGGGATTTAGCCTGGACTGGTAATCCCGCCATAAGATGTGAGGTTCGCGGAAGTGCGTACTTGAGATGATCACTTGTATGACTTGACAGTAAATGGATTATCCACCGAGATTTCTGAGAAATTCAACGAGTACTATAATGAATAATGCAATGAAAGTCCCGAGATGGGTGTGGTGATAAAGGTAAAGTTAATTTTTATGCTATGGGTATGTACAGGTACGTACATTATACTCATAAGTGATACCTTATTGAAATGTGATAAATGATGAGTAAGTGAATTCATGCATATGTATCTGTATACATGATGAACAAGTGAAAGGATTTGAAAGATGAATCATCCTTATGCTTATGATTATGAGTTGTGTTGCAATATCATGTTAACTTACATTGTGTAATTGAATATGGGATTTATGAAATAATGAGTCCATGATCAAAGTGACAATGAATTTATGATAGATATTGTGATTTTGCACCGAAATAGTGTTGAACAGTAGTAGTATCCCAACTTTGAAAAATCACCATAAATGGTGGAAGTCGAATTAGAGGCTGAATAATATATGAAATTAAAGCTTAATGAGTCTAGTTTCACATAATGGAAATAGTGTAAGCAAAAGAATTTTGTATTATGAGATATTTGAATTCTTGTGAGACAGAGTTAAAGTGACTCCAGACTGCCCTGTCTTAACTTTGGAAAATCACTAGAAATTTTACAAAAATAATTATGAGTTAAAATTAATATTAATGAAATCCTTAATGGGTCTATTTTTAAGAAAAAGAAACGGTAACATTATCCAAGTCTTGTACTATCAGATATTTGATTTTTAGTAGATAGAGGTTGAAGCTGTTAGACAGTGAAACAGGGGAGAGTTTAAAGAATAAACTGTACTTATTAGTTAGACTAAAAATTCTTGAAATTTTATGGTAAAAATATATATGAGTCCAGTTTTAGGAAAATTAATGGATCTTAATTTAGAGTCCTGTAACTCAAGTTATAAATAATTTATCGACTATGACTCGAGTAGACAGCTTGACCAGAACATGAGTAAAAGTGTAATTATAGTTGTTCTACCTAAGGAAACATGTTGTTATAATGCTTATTATTTTCATATGGACTTACTAAGCATGAAGATTACTCCCCCTTCCATTTCTTCTAGTGTCCTCAGGTCGGCTCAGGGTTGGAGATTGTCGGAGGCAACCTCACACTATCAAGCTACCATCTTTGGAGTATTGTTGAAACTTAATTTCTTCAAGTGAGTTGCATGTATAGGGACTTAATTATTGACATGTGTTTTTATGTTTTGGCCGAGATGTTGGCTTATATTGATTCATTGTATATAGCCATGAGATGTGGCTTATAATGATTTTGGCTTGTAAGTCTATTTATCCATGGTATGTGTTAATGTCTTGTGATGTGGTTATATGATTATGCTTGTTCAATATGTATGAGAAGTATATGGCACATGTACATGATGAATGCCCTAGGACCATTCGAGATGGTCGTAGCCATAGAGTGAATGTGTGGCATGGCAGTAAGATGATAATGATTGAACATGGACATTTGTAGAATGTGTAGAGATTAAGTATTGGGTAATAAACACATGTATGACAACATGAAAATTATTTAATTGAATTTTACCAAAGGTTGATTAAACATTAAATTGATGTTATAATTTGTGTCTATGATGTGTATAAGTATAGGGGAGAAATAAGGTCAACATAAGGCTTGGAAAATAGCCTAAGTGTTAACTACACGGGCAGAGACACGGCTATGTGTCTCAACCGTGTGGAGGACACGGTCTAGTACATGGGTGTGTGGCTTGGCCGTATCGTATAAATTATTTTGCTGACATCCTAAACAGAGAGTTACATGGCTGAGGACACGGGCGTGTCCCAAGCCACACAGGTGTGTGTGACTACACGGCCTCACCCACACGGGCGTGTGACTCTCCAAAGCTAGAAAATTGTTAAGTTGCCCAAAGATTTTTGAAAGTTCTCAGTTTAGTCCTGAACCACCCCGATGTATGTTATAGGCTTCGAAGACCTGTATAAGGAACGATATACATGTGTTTGAAAAGTTTTAAATTTTTGGTGAAATTTTGTGGCCCGATTTTGCATGTTTGTGAATGTTTAAATCTGGTAACGCCTCGAACCTTGTCCCGGTGTCGGATACGGGTAAGGGGTGTTACATGATGACCTACTCACATTTGACGAAGTGATACCGAGTGATTTGTACAATTGGGTTCAATATTAGGGTTAGAACTACTTCTTTGTGTAAAGGTAGATTGGGATTGAGCCAATAGGCTTTGAGCGAGGCTCCGTAGATGTAGGATTGGGGAATCCAAACCATGTTAACAAATATCGTATGTCAATTCTCTCTTTATTTATCTCTTTGACTCACTTGCATTTTGAACTAATTGTATAGACTCTCTAATTCTGCCCAAATTTTATTCTAACAGTAGTTAGAACGAAACTATTTTTTAAATGGTTGTTAACCAAGTTTTATTGTTCCACCAATAATACGTACATCAATAATGAAACATAGTGCAAACCGAGGGCTTTTTAAAAATCTATCTTCCTTCTAAGAAGCTTGATGGTGACTATTTTGGACATACTCTATTACATCAAGGAGTGCACTCGACCTAAGAACTGAATGGATGAAACACCTTCAAGATATTTCGTCATGATGTTTCCTTGCAATAGTTCAAAGTACTCCTTTTTTATCAATTCAGTCCCATGATTGTTAATTGAAAAAACAACCAACGTTTATCCTTGAAAGAAACTCGAGTACCACCCTATGGATCCATCACCATAGTATAGTCTTTGAGGGAATCATCATCTATTCGCTTTACCTTTTTAGTAGCTCTACCTATCTTCGTTGGAATAAGTGCCTCGCTAGTGTTGTTGATATTTCCAAAATCCATCTAACTAAAATAAAAGCTTATTGAATCGATACAAAATCATATTGCAAGTCAAATGCAAATTTTTATTAATGATAAATTCTTATATTTATTATTATTTTAAGTTTAAAGTATGATTTGGCCCATTGTTTATACCACTTCTATTATTTTGATACATAAGTTTTTTTTTTTTTTTTTTTTTTGCTCAGATTAGTACCTAGAGTTACATTTCATTAGCAGGTTTAGCCTAATGAAATTAAGAAAAATTAGCAAACATATGTCACCTATTAGAATTTTTCATGTGGCTTTTTCTCGCAAATTAAAATGCGAGGAAATATATAAATTTTCAAAAAAAAATAATTAAACAATTTTAAAAATTGCCATTGACTTTTACCACCATTGACAAAGCATTGAATGATTGATTTTTTCAATACCATTAACATCGTTTAATTGGATTGGTTAACATAATCTAACTTTAGATACCAATTTGAAAAAAAATTAAATATAAAAGTGAAAAAATTTATATTATTTTTTTTGGGTTAAACCCGGATTATGCAACGAACAAGAACAAAAAATGAGAAAATTGGACACATATTTATGTGGAAAAACTCATCCGAAGAGGATAAAAACCCACGGGCAAAGAAAGCTTCACAAAAATTGACAAGTATTAACTAGTATTACCTCTCGACCTCTACTACTTAACTATTTGACAAGTACTTGCTTATCTTTCAACCTTACTTTCCTGACTGGATAAATCCACGATTTACTTGGTAAACTTATGCCTCGACCTCATCTATCCTAGATTACATCCTAGGGTCATCAATATTAGGGTTTAAAAGAAAGGATGGTAGAATTTTGGTCGTATTTGAGTATTAGATAGGTACAAGTTGAAACATTAATAGCCTAGTGTTGCCTAAATTGGAGGCCCAAAACCAATCCATTTATACATTTTACTAGAAAAAAATAAATTGGCAATTATCCCCTTTTAAACTTAGCAATCCTCAACCAACCAAATCTAAAAAATTTGACCCTAAGATTACTGAATAAAAGTCAGCTAATTTTTCTCCTTGAAACAAGCTTTAATCGTTCCTCTTATTGCTGAAAATATCAATTAAAACCATCACTATTTGACCACCCAATGATCGACCATGCATAGAAAGAACAAAGCTAACTTCGTTGATAAAAATAGAAAGGAAGACTCATTCTTCCTCACACTAAGGGACGACATAATAGGGGAGAGGGAATCAAGGTAACTTCCTTGCTAAATATAGCAAGGAAGCAACCACTCCACCATACAAGGGACGACATAATCAAGGATATTATAGGGGATGTGTTTACTATTTTTGGCATAGGAAGTTGAGGATCTTCAAGTATAAATAGAGTATTCACTTTATTCATCAAGGACACCAATTGTTTTCACATATTCTTTCTTAAGTGTTCTTGCCCTACTCATGGCTTGCTAAACACTTTGATTCCATAAAATAAGCCAATCACTTGCCAAAATGATAGCAGCTAAGAGGTTGACTTGAAGATGTTTACGTGATTATAACTTAAAGATGAGGAGGAAAGCCACTATGGGAAGCCGTAAGGAGCAGTCGCAGATAGCCCCCTACATTCAACTGCTTACTCTTCTCATTGTGAAATGGTTGTAGATAGCCCCCCTCGGCTACTCTTTCTTACCTTTCTCTTATTGGTAAATTATTGTTTTCTATGTTGGGAGATAAGATTGCAACTCATCTTTATGTTTTTAGTTTAATATGACATGACTTAATTTTCTTTATTCAAAATGGATATGAATCTTAATTTGAGTTCATTGGTATTTTTTTTCTGAATATTTTGTGTAAATGATTATTTCATTCATTTAGGTTTAACTTATTTTTATACTTGTGAATGTATGGCCAATTTTATAGGTAATTAAATTAACTATTTAATCTGGAAAGAGGTCATAGTTAATAGACGTAAGACCTAAATGGTGCATATCATGATGATTTCAGAAGATAATTATTGTATGCATAAACTGTGTAAATGCCTGAGAGGGTGATTTCTAAGTTAGTTTTTGGACATAGGGATATGCTAATTAACTTAGGAACAAAATATGACTTCGGGAGGACCTTATGCCTTAATTAAATGGGTTTAATGAATTTTCATATTACCACGAACCATTCGTGATATTCTTTTTATGACTACTAATGAATTCTTGTGAAAATGAAATATTTTATTTTTAGCTTATTCATGTTGTGTTATATTATCTCTTGTGTTGATCTCCTATTGTGATTATTTTCTACAAGGTATGTTATTTTATTTTGTGGGTGTTTGAATTCTAATTACTTTCGTAACTTAAATTACAACTCCCATCATTACTATTATATCTATATTTTGTTTTTAACCAAATTGATTAAAATTAACTTTGCAAATAATTCACTCAAAAGCCCCTGTGGAGACGATACTCTTTTACTCACTACTTATTACTTGTACGACTGTGTACACTTGTACATAATCACGCGAAAAATAATGCTAGATATGTACATCTGTTGACTTATATGGGTAAGGAAGTATCAACGCTCGGCGTATAGACAAGTGTGGCGAACATAATAATTTCTATTGTATTTGCCATAAAATTGATAATTAGAGGAGCATATGCTTATTTTGCGTACATTATGGATTAATCTAAGTCAAGAGAATTTCTAGATGTGTTTCCATGAGAGTTTTCAAGGATGTCACCTGAGAGAGTAGTAGAGTTTGTAATTGAATTGGAAATTGGTACAACACCTATCCACTATAATCCCTACAAAATGACACTGTTAGAAATAAAAGAGTTGAAAGCAAAATTGAAAGATCTATTGGATAGGGGATTTATAAGACCGAGTGTGTCACCATGGGGTGCGCCAATTCTATTTGTGAAGAAGAAAGATGGAACTTTGGCCTATGTTGAATAAGGTAACTATAAAGAATAAGTATCTTCAATTTTGTAGGCTACAGTTTTCTATAAAATTGATTTAAGATCTGGATATTATCAAGTGAAGATTAAAGGTGATGATTTGCCTAAAACTGCCTCTCAATCAAGGTATGGACATTATAAATTTTTAGTAATACCTTTTGGTTAAACTAATGCACCTGTAGTATTAATGGACTTGATGAATAGAGTGTCTTAGCCATATTTAGATCAATTTGTAGTGATTTTTATTGATGATATTTTGGTTTAAACTAAAACTGAAGCTGATCATGAGGAACATTTGAGAATTGTGTTGAGAACAGTACGTGAAAATCAGTTATATGCCAAGTTTAGTAAGTGTGAATTCTGGCTAAGAGAAGTACATTTTTTGGGCCATGTGATCTTTGTTGAAGATATTAAAGTAGATTTTGATAAGGTGAAAGCAATACTTGAATGGAATCCGAACAAAAATGTCAATAAAGTTTGCAGCTTTTTGGGGCTAGCAGGCTATTATAAAAGGTTTGTGAAAGGCTTTACAATGTTGGCAACTCCTCTTACTAGACTGTTAAAAACCAAAGAAATGTTTGAATAGACTGATGAGTGTCAGCAAAGTTTTGCGAAGTTGAAAGCAGTATTGACTGAAGCAACAATTTTAGCATAACCAGAGTCTGGTATAGAGTATATTGTTTATATTGACGCATCTTTGAATGAGCTTGGATGTGTATTTATCCAGAAGTGTAAGGTTCTAGCTTATGTATCACGCCAACTCAAACCTCATGAGAAGAACTATCCAACCCATGATTTGGAACTGAAAGTAGTACTACTACTGTTGAAGATATGGAGACATTATCTGTATGGATAAAAGTTTCTTGTATTCTCTGATCACAAGAGTTTGAAGTATTTGTTGACATAGAATGATTTGAATCTACGCCAAAGACATTGGATGGAACTGCTGAAAGATTATGATTTGGTTATAGAGTTTCACCTTGGAAAGGTAAATGTTGTGGCTGATACTTTGAGTAGAAAAATAGTGGCAGCATTAACAACATGTGATGGATCATTATTGGAATAGCTAACTGTTAAGCCAAATTTTCTCTCTCAAATTCTGGAAAAGCGTATAAAGGATGCACAGTGTGATATGTATAAAAAACGTATGATATCTGGTAATGTAACAAATTTCATTCTGGGTAAAAATGGTGAACTAAGATTCATGGGGAAAATGTATATACTAGTTTGGAATGCCTTAAGAAAAGAACTAGTAAGGGAAGCTAATCAGGGACACTTTTCACTCCATCCAGGGAGTATCAAGATATATAGAGATTCAAAAACCTTATACTGGTGGCCTAGAATGAAAAGGGAAATGACAGAATATGTTTCAACCTATTTTACTTGCCAAAGAGTTAAAGTGGAACATCAAGTTTCCCTGGGTAAGTTGTATCCTTTAGAAATACCAGAATGGAAATGGGATAGAAATACCATGGATTTTATGTCAAGACTACTTCTCAATCCTTCAAAGAAGAATTCAGTTTGGGTGATAGTAGATCGACTTACTAAGTCAACTCATTTTCTACCAGTGCACACTACTTATTCTCTAGAAAGGTTAGTTGAGCTCTATGTTTTTGAGATAGTGCACCTGCATGGAATCCCATCTTCGATAGTTTCATATAAAGACCCAAGGTTTACTTTAAGACTTTGGAAGCAATTACAGGTATAATAGAACTAAGTTACAATTTAGTACTACATTCTAACCTCAGACAGATGGTTAATCTGAAAGAATCATTCAAGTCCTGGAGGATATGTTAAGAAGTTGTGTAATTGACTTTGGTTTGAATTGGAAAAAAATATATTCCTCTAGTTGAATTTGCGTATAACAATAGTTATCATGTCAGTATAGAAATGCCTCCATTTGAAGCTTTGTATGGTAGAAGTTGTAGAACACCCACTTGTTAGATGAAGCTTAGTCAAATAAAATTAGTAGGTCCTGAGTTAATGCGTGAAACAGAAGAAAAAGCCTTTATCATTCATAGTCATCTAAAACCTATAAAGGATCGTCAAAAAGCTTATGTCTATCTAAAAAGGAAAGATATTTCTTTTGAAGTTGGTGATAAAGTGTTTTTAAAAGTCTCTCATTGGAAGAACCTTATAAGATTTGGTTAGAATGGAAAGTTCAGTCCACAATTTTTAAGGTCATATGAAGTCTTAGAGCAAGTTGGACCAGTGGCTTATATATTGGCTTCACCTCCAAAGTTTTCAAAGATTCACAATGTGTTTCATGTGTCTATGCTAAGAAGATATAGATCAAATGTAGACCATGTTGTGCAAATTGAAGAGTTAGAGGTAGAACTGAATCTGTCTTATGAGGAAGAGGTCATTCATATCATGGCAAGAGATGTGAAAGAGCTTAGAAATAAGAGGATTCCTTCGGTGAAAGTATTATGGAGAAATCATAATACAGAAGAGGTTACTTGGAAAAGATAAATTTTAATGAAAGAGTAGTATCCTCAGCTATTCACAGGTATGAATTTTGAGGACAAAATTTTCTATATGGGGGAGAATTGAAATAGCCCACCCGGCAAAGTTGTTGTAAATGGTTATTGTTTGGCATATAATTTGTAAAATGAGGACAGATTTGAGTTAGTAAAATGTTTGTCTTGAATAAGTATAGAATTATGTGTATTACGCCAATTGGAAAACTTTTAATTTTGGAAGGTTCTGTGGTTTGGCAGATTCTTCTGTTAAGTATCCACCTAACCCAGATGCTTTTGGCGAACTCATTAAGTTCTGATATGTCGTAATTCAATGTAGCAGATTAAACTAGTTTCCGCACTTTAGGAGCTTGAACATAAACATTTTAGTTAAGTTTTAATTACATTTTCGTAAGTTTATGTAAGTTCAATAAAATGCGCAATTTGAGTCTTTTGTTGTAACACCCCTAACTCGTATTCGTCACTAGAATAGAGAGTACAGGAGTGTTACAGTAAGTTAACAGAAATAACAAGTAAAAATCATGATCATTACAATATAATTTCTCAAATACCACAAAGTAATTGAATTACAATAATAACTTACATTTACGAGGCTTAAATTGAGCTTGAGGGACTAAAGAAATAATCTTAAAACTCTTAGGGACTAATTTGGAACAAGTTAGGAAATTTTAAGAAAATATAAAAAATTTCAAAAATAGAGGAAACACGACCCTGTGGAACGCCCCAGACCGTGTGACTTTTGAACTTGGGACACACGGCCGTGTCCTAAACCATGTCTCTGCATCTGTAACTCACTGACTTGATACACACAGCCGTGTTGTAGGCCGTGTGTTAGGTCGTGTAACTCACTTACTTAATACACATGATCGAGTGGAAGCCCGTGTCCCAGGCTATCTGCACCTAAATGAACCTTAAACATCATGTAACACCCTTAACTCGTATCCGTCAACATAATAGGGTTTCAAAGCATTACCGAAACTTTCAGAATCATTTACAGATAAATTGTGTAAGTTACTATTCATTTGACAAGATCATTCAAACGTCCTTTAATTAGACCCTCAAGGTCCATTACGAGCATTAGAAATGAGTCGGGACTTAATCAGAACCTCTAAGAATTTTTTGCGACATTTTAACAATTTTCCAAAGTTGCAAGGCTCACACGCTCGTGTGGTCTAGGGCCACGCCTGTGTAGTCAGGCCGTGCACTACACATACCCATGTCCCTAACCCGTGTAACTCACTGACTTTTAAGGCATGAAAAAATTGAAGTCACACGGCCAATTCACACGCCCGTGTGCTAGGCTGTGTGGCGAATTTAATTTTCAAAATTTAGGTGCAGTTTTCACACAGCCAAGACACACACTCGTGTTCTAGGCCCCGTAGCACACACGACTGAGACACATGCCCTTGTTTCTCCCCGTATGCCCAATTCTAAGCATTCTATTTCTCAAAATTAAGGTGCAGGGGACACACGGCCTAACCACATGCCCATGTTACTAGGTCGTGTGTCACACACGGTCTAGACACACGCCTGTGTGTCTGCCCATGTGGACAACCATTTCTAGCTTCATTTCTCACCCAAAATTTCCCCCAAGACCTACACTTGAAACACACAACCAATACCTAGCATTCAAATTAAACAAACTTCTTCATTCAACAAGGCATATCATTGCATGCATAGGTGGTTATAAACTTATCTGGGGTTAACTTAGGCAATAACAACCTTTGATAACATATACTCAACTTAACACATGTGTATATCTATATCAAAATAACCTACTAAATCATACCAAAATAAGCCATTACTAGCCATTCCAATGGCTAGGTTACAAAATATCATTATCAAGCTACCAATGGTCAAGTTGTCCTATACATGCCATTAAACCAAAATAATTTCACTAAGTAAATCCAAAATGACTAGTTGATAGTGTGACGATGCTCCAATGATCTTTCAACCTTTGCGAGCTTCCGAGCACTATAAAATAGGGAAAATAAAATAGAGTAAGCATTATATGCTTAGTAAGTTTGTATAACAAAAACTAAACTTACCAATCCCGTTATTTAAATCTAAGCATACAAAATCATGTTTTCTGACCATTAGCAATATTGCCTAAACACATGCATTCAATCAAACATATTAGTCACCAAAAATCCTCATAACAATCAAGTAAATATAGATGAGTTCATCATGCAACATTTCTTTTCAAGTTATTATCATTTCATCTCATAATTCTCAAAACATGTCAAGAGTTTTATGTCCATTGAATCATTGAAATTTCGATGGATGCTCTAGTAGTACACTCGAGGTGTATGATTCAATAATCCGTCAATTTCTTTTTCGATGGTACCTATTAGGGTACTTAATCAAGGAACACACTCTCGAGCTACATATCGTATAACAGGATTACTAGTCTAGGCTAAATCCTTTATATAACGTATGCTTAAAGAGTTCAATTAGGATTACCAGTCCAGGCTAAACCCTAATTGTAACGTATACTCGAGAGGTATTATAACAAGATTACCCGTCCGGGTTAAATCTTTTCTTTAACAAGGTCAATGGGATTACTCGTCTGAGCTAAATCCCGTCCGCAACAAATGCAGGACCTCATTTATTTCGAGAAAGCGCATATATTTATCAGAATTCAATATTTAATCGATACTTAACCCTTTTTCATCATTTCAAGCATGTATTCAATTTTTCTTTATAGCAATCAAATAATTCACATCAGATGATAATAACATTTCATACAATCACAACATTCAATTAAACATATTTACATGCCCGATTAAGTTACACGAACTTACCTCGATACTTGTTCGCGTTTGAAATCTACTAATCCGAAACATTTTCTTTCCCTCGATCTAACCTCGAATTAGTGTTGTCTGGATCTATATAAATGAATTTAACCATCAATTTCACACATTTCATATTTAAATGGACTTAATCTACGTCCTAGGCACAATTACCGTTTTGCCCTTAACTTTTCCATAAATTTTGATTTCGTCCCTAGGCTCGAAAAAAGAAACTTTTGTAATTTACTCCCTATTCCATGCCTATCCAAAATCCCATTACAAATTTTCCAACAACTGTATTCATAAAATTTCAGAATTTTTCTTCAATTTCACAAGTTTACATTTTAGTCCCTAAATCATGTTTCCATAAAAAATCACTTTGTAAAAGTTGTTTATCTATCAACAACCTTTCATTTTCTACCATAAATTTCTAATTTTCAGCATATACATCCTTGACCCATTTTCCAAACTTTGATAACTCTTCAAATTAATCCCTCAAATAGAGAGATTAAGTTATCCTTGTTTAAAAAATATCAAAATTACTAAAAACGGACAGGAAAACTTACTCAATTAAGCCTTGAAAGTTTCCCCTCTCTCTCCTAGGGTTTCCATAGAATTTTATGTTGAAGATGACAAAAATAAGATGATATTTTCTTTTCATCTTTTAATTAATTAAGTATTTAACAATTTCCAATTTTGTGCTTGTCTTTTTTTCTATATTTTCATGGATAAGTCATCAAAGAAAATTTACATACTTATTTAATGGTCTAATTACCATATAAGGACCTCTAGATTTGAATTCCATAGTTATTTAATCATTATAGCTACTAGAATTTTACTTTCACATTTTACGCGATTTAGTACTTCTCGTAATTAAACACCTAATCGATAAAATTTCCGTATTAACATTTTCACACGACATGTCTATTATAATATGAGCCATATAATGAAATAAAAAAAATTTGGATCGGATTTGTGGTCCCGAAACCACTGTTTTGATTTCACTGAAAAATGGGTTGTTACATATCAAGTTTACCATTTCAAGATTTCTTAGACATAGTCATTAGACCCATACAAAATACCATTAAACATGCTCAAATCATGCTAATTCAACCATCTTAAGTGCCTAACCAATGTACCCTTAATGGTACCACAAGTATGCACATTTATACAACAATATAAATCATCAACCAAAAACATGTCAATTCACCCAACTTAAACTTCTAACCAATATGCCTATCTTAGGCACCTCAATTCACAACAATTCAATATAACCTATTAGTCATACATATGCTAAAAATTTTACTAAGGACATCATCATTCATATATCACAATAAGTTATCAACTAAACATTTACCAAATGAAATCTAAGATCATTGTAGTAATGCTCATGTTATCAACTTGCACTTAGGCACACTCTATATATTTACATACCAAAACAAAAGTAATGACATAACTAGCCTATTACATACCATATAATTCAAAATAAATGCTCAAAAACTACCTAAATCGGATGGATAATGTGACGTGAGTGCTAATCCGATCGTCCAACCCTCAAAAGTGTCTACAAGAAACAGAAATTAACACAAGTAAGCTTTTTGAAGCTTAGTAAGTTCGACAGACAGAAACAATAAATCTTACCGAAGTAAATATAAAAATTTAATCAAATATAATTCAACAACAAATGTTTCCTTTCATCCACAATTTCAAATCGATTAATTACATCATTCAATTCAAAGTTCAATAATAATTTTAAAAAAACATAAATGTCCACAACGAAGTCAATTCAAGATGTCAAGTCCATGTCATGCCATTCAAAGTAATTGAACAAGTTATAATACAATAGTTTACGACCTGATGAACGAGTTACAAATATGAGTAAATAAGTAATCCAACCAAAACATGTCAAACGCTCATGAGAGCTAATCCAACCGATAACACGTCTCGGCACTAAGTGCTTAGCCTATAGGTTATACATCTGCCCCTATAATACGCCAGAACAGGATAGTATAACACGAGGGTTCGCAAAAAATTTTGAACCACAGTATACTCGGGAAAAAATATAAATTACACCACATTAATCTCCACTCCAATACTTGCATAACACGCCGTCATTTAGTTGTACTCTATCTCGTGTTCATCCAGCCCAAGTATTGAAATTCAATAACATTTTCCCAAACAACTTTACATCATCAATAGAATAATTAATATCCACTATTTCATATCATTTCATCATAAAATTCATATAGATATTAAATTACAAACTGAACGAACTTACCTTAATTGAATTGTAATAGTTGTAGAAGTTCAGGAACTACACTGCAATTTTCCCTTTTTCAAGTAAGTCTATAGGGCCTTGATCTAAAATGTAAAACTTCCCAATTATTAGCTTACATTTCATATTCCAATTTATTCTACATTTTATACCCTTTTATTTTTGAAGCGAGCTAATCACCCATGCCCAGATTTGATACATATTTGATTATTTGATTTCTCGTGTTTTATTCCATTAGTTTCTTTTATTTCCTTTCTTATTATTTTTAGTATAGTTTATAAAACTCATTATTTTAGTTATTCATACTATAATTCGATTAAAGTTCTAATTAGATCTATTTATGTTTAGATTAGAATTAATTTAGTTCATGCCTCCTTTGGGTACGACCCTCTGTTGTAACTATATTACAACCTGACCCGTATACTTGCAAATATCGTTTTTCACATCTTTTGTGCAAGATTTCTACTCTAAACATTGGTACATCCAGAAGCGGTTAGTAGGAGACCATTAGAAGGTGTGATAAATCGATATTGGTCGCTAGGTTGACACGTGTCCTTAACTTTCAATGTCACTTTTATTTGTGGCTTACAGCTATAGAGAAGCATATTATAGAATCTAAAATATTTTCATAACTTTGAATTAACCCATCGCTCCATCCTAACTACCTTGTTAGTACATAACTTATACCTTAACTAGACAAACTGGGAATACCTTAATTTGACAATGTCTTTTTATAACCTAAAAATCCTCAATATCTTTGTCAATCTTTCCTTTTTCAGAGTCATACACTTTTCAGCGATCATTCCTTTCCTTACATCTTATCGTTGCCTATATGCCCTACTAGCGCAGTAATATCCCGAATTAGGGCCTAATCGGAATAGTGGTTTCGTGACCACAAATCTGAGATAGAAATAATTATTTTATAATTATTTTGAGGTTTATGATATGATTGCATAATTGTGTGAAGATTTCGTGAAGAAATTTTTAGCATAACGAGTTTAATTTAAAGTTAGGGATTAAATCGAATAAGTTGCAAAACTTGCATTCTAGAAGTTTTTAGTATGAAATTGCTTTGAAATATTAATTAGGAGGTCTTAAATAGCAATTTGACCAATTTTAAGTTCATGGGAAAAATTAGGACATGGAAGGAATTTTTGAAAGTTTAGTAAGGAGGGGCATTGGTCATTTGGATATTAAATGAAATAAAATGGGAAAAATAACACAAAATGGTCATCTTCTTCATTTTGCTGCCGAATTTTGCTCTCACCATAGCTAGGGTTTCTTCAACTTTCAAGCTTCATAGTAAGTGATTCTAAGCCCGTTTTTAATGATTTTTACGTTTTTGAGATCCCATAACTTTCGATAAAGCTTATGCTAGCAATAATTTAACCTAGGGTTTATATTTGGAAAAATACACATAGGTGAAATTTGTGTATTTTGATGTTTTATGATAGAATATGAGGTTTTAAATTATGTTAGACAACTTGTACTACTCGATTTTAAGCAAAACGAGTAAAGGGCTTAATCGGTAAAAATACCTAATAGTCACAAGTACATGTTAGAGTGAGAATTTGATGTTGCCATAGAGAGAGAAAAGTGATCAGCATGTTATAAAACATAAGAATAAGGAATAAAGTTTAATCCGAGCCTAGGGAAAAAGTGTAAATATGCAAAAGTTTAGGGGTAAAATTGTAATCTTGCCAAAATTTGAATTAAGGATTAATTTGATAATGTGAATATTAAATAAGCTAAATGTGTTATTTTAGATCAAGAAAGACGTGGAATCGACCCCAATCGAGGAAAAGAAAAGATTGTGGACTAAATTGCAAAATCTTTGTATTTTGGTACCAAGGTAAGTTCATGTGTAAATAATGTAGCATAATTGTTATTTTTAAGTTATTGATGTTAACTATATGATATGTTGATTTTTATCATGAAATATATGCTTTGTGGTTATTTTCGAATAAAATGTAAATTATGTGAGCTACTTGTTAAATACAAATTGTTACCGAGTTTTGGTTTCGGTATTCTACGGAAGACGGCAAGGATATGTGTTCGAGGAAAATCCCGTTTGAACCTTAGGAATAGATTAGGATACAAGTGACATGTCACTAGGATGGTTGAGCATCCGAACTCGTTGAGTTGAGTCCGAGTTCACTTAGGGGCGGGTTACATGATTGCTTGATTACATTTGTGGCACTTATGTGCAAATTATCCATGTATCTGAATTATATTACGATGTGTTCAACGGGTAAAGTTCTATGCAAATGGTGGAATACTCGAGATGAAAAGAGACGTATTGGTACGTGTTGTGAAATGGATACTTTGGACAGGTATGTACTTAACCCTCGGGTTGAGTATTGATACAACAACGATAAGGTAATAAGATGATGAAAAATGATTAGAAATGTGATATATGTTTTGGTGATACCATGCTAATGTTGTTTGGTATGATTGCTTTGATATGTTACTTATTATTTGCATATGAACTTACTAAGCATTTATGCTTACTTCCTTCTTACTCATTGTAGTTTTGGACAAGCCAGCTCAGGAGTCAGGATAGGTCGAAGGCTCGGTCACACTATCTGAAGGACTTTTTGGTAAATGGCTTGTAAAATTTAAGTATGGCATGTGTAGCAATATACCTATTTTGTGTAAATGATCTTATGATATGGTGATGAAATGATTGAGAAAATGTTTGATGATGTTAAGTTATGGAAATGGTTAGTTTAGATTATGTTTGATGTCATGGAAGGTTAATAGGATACCTAGTTCATGAAAACTCATAAAAGGGATGAAATTTGCCTTAAACAGAATATTGCAGCAACACTGATGTGAGTTTGAAAATTTACTAAAAATCGTAGAAATTGAATTTGGTGATGGATTAAATATTAAATTTAAGCTTAATATGTCTAGTTTCACATAAAACAAACTAAACAGGTAAAGTAATTATATGTTAGAAGATATTTGAATTTTAGTGAAACAGGGCCAGAGCGATTTCTGGATCCCCTATTCCAACTTTATAAATTCACCACAAATTGTACAGATGTAATTAGGTGTTGTATTTTATATTCTCAGAATTCTTATTGAGTCTAGTTTTAGTAGAAACAAATCTCATAGTCATATGAATTTTTTAGAGAGAGAAATGTGGTTCGTAGTAAACAGAGGTCAGTCTGGTCAAGTCTTGAAATAGGGGTAACTTTAACTAATAAACTGTACTAATTGGACCAACCAAAAATTCTATAAAAAAATTAGTAAGTAGGTATATGAGTCTAGATTCAGGGAAAATTTACGGATCTTGATTTTGAGTTTCGTAACTCGAGATATGATTTTTTTGTAACTGTGACGCAAATAATTAGAAAGCTGTGAATGTAGAAAGAAATGATCCAAAGTTCTTAAAATGTTAAATTAAGTTTAGTAACCCCTCATACTCGACTCCGGTGACGGTCTCGGGCGTGGGGGCGTTACAAGCGCACCAGAAATATCATCTTAGTAGATAGGATTGCGCCCCTCAAATTTTCTTTGAGGCACTCATCCAGACTCAAGACTCGTCAAATCTGGGTGTTAACTCTCCCCCACTTAGTAAATTTCATCCTTGAATTTTTTTCCTATGATCTTGATGATTATCTTATCAAAGAATAACTCTTTGCCAACATGGCATAACCTACTTGAAACTTATACGTACTCATTTACAATCAAGTTAGCATATTTGGAGAACTTAAAATGAAGTGGTCGCATGAAATATTTAAATTTTTCAGAAATTTTCTTATGACAGGTGTCATTATACTACTGGAGAATTCAAACAACTATCATTTCCTTAACTTCCCGTGTAAGATTTTCTCTATTTATCCCGTAGTTTCAAAAAAAATTCTTTTTACCTTTCTACAAATATCCAAATCCCTAAACTCTTCTTTGTCTACTTGGCTTATTCTTGACTCCCTCATCTCATTTAATTTAAAGGTAATTATTGTTCTTCCTGTCATTTCATTCTTCCTTCCTTTATTCTTCATGCATTCATTAAAAATGTTTTGAGTCAATACCTAAGGGAGAGAACGTGACCAAACTAGTCGTACCGTTGTTATGATTTGTTCTAGCCTACCTGAACCTCAAAATCCCTCGATTAACCATCCTCAGGTGGAAACCCAATTGATTACTTATACCACCACCCAAGATGAGATGTCCAAATATTTGGGAGCTTGTGGTATTTGAATCCTTAACTTCTCTTAAACCTTCCAAAGATCGGAACAAATTCGCTTGATTAGTGATGCTAGAGGGTTCATTTTGCTTTTGATTACCCTAGAAGTCGGTTTCCATTTCCCTCTAAATCCTTTCTTCTATGTCGTCATGAATGAATACGGCATTGCATTAGGGCAATTATTGGCTATATATTGGTGGACCCTGGTGGCTTACTACATCAACCGTTGCATGCACAATGAACCACCAATGCTTGGGGTTTTCCAAAAGTTTTATCAACTGAAAGTGGCTAGGCAGGGTGTTCCTGCTGGCAATGCCCTTTTCAATGTGCATTTGGGATGCGAGCCCATCATCTGGAATAGTATTTCAACCCTTCATCTACGGAAGGGTAAATTTATACGGGTCAATAGTATTTTTTATTTGGGTTTTGGTTTTCCAACTAGGTGGTCTTTCCCGAAGAAGAGTACATGTAATTAGTGCCAACCATTGGATTTTGTGCTTTCTGAAGTTTGGACTAAGCGGTTGAAAAAGGGACGTGTGTTAAACTTGGTGGGACTAGTTTCAGTTAGAAATATATTTCTATACTGCTTACGAGCTTAGCCAAAATGGCTTCTCTCCATGAAACTAGAATATCACTACTAATGTTGTTTCTAATTTTGCTTCTTCTTCTCATTGAGCTAACTCTCTCATTGATGGTGTATGACCTTCCTCTTCTTCCAATTCTAAGGAGATAAACATCTCATTAATCCTTAAGGAAACTCATGGTTCAAGAAAGACTACTGCTACTCCACCTAAGAAATTAGTAGCATGGAAATCAAAGAAGAGAATTAGAACGAACCAGAGCACCCAAAAGTCTAAAAGAAGTGGGTGTCCCTCTTTAGAAAAGCATAAGTCCGATAAGGTGCCTTTAATTGCAACTATCCCTACTCCATTATCCCTTACTCTTCCAAATGACCCATAAACCCTAGGGGAATCTACTCATTGCCCTGGTTCTTTCATGCTTTCTTCAGATCTTTTTCAGTCTTAGAGTCCTGTAAAACTGACTCTTGTGATCCAACCAACAATGCCTTCTCTTCAAATTCCTAACACTCCCTCTGTTGGGTCAAGAAGCATTTTCCCATCCCTCAACTAAATGAGGCTTTCTCTTCTTGTCTCGCCTCTATTTCAAATGAGGATCTTTTCACGATTATGGAATAGGTCTTAGAGATTTCATCTATTGAGCAAAGTCTTTGAGTGGGGCTTTCAGAAGTGCCAGCTGGTGGTACAGGAATAAACTATCTAACTTAGAAAAGGCGGAGAAACCTGGCGAACACTCATTAGCTGAACTATTCCAGAAACATCAAGAGGCCAATTTCTTTGTCTAGAAAATGGACGCATAACTTTAAACCATGAGAGGGAAACATAAAGAGGTTTAAGCTAAAATTGAGCGACTCAAGGAGAAAGTCACTTCCTTGATGAATGAGAAGCTTGCCTCTTAGGGGAAGCTCAAGGCTTGAGATGAGAGTCACCAGGAAGCTCTAGAAAGTCAATATCATTTTAATGATGATGTCTTAAAAAAGTACCAAGAAGACACATAGAGCAATCTTATTGAGGCCTTACCCGAGTGGACGGAAAACCTAATCTTGCATGCCCAAGTGGTCGCAGTCCCTTCAACTTGAGCAATGTAAACTTCAAGTGTTTAAAGAATGTTTCTATAGACTCACTTAATTTCTATGTTTACAATCTTAAGGATGGGGAGTGGAAGGCCCTCTAGAAAATGTGGAAGAAATATGTTGTCCTTCCTATCCCTACTACACCTAGAATTGGCAAAGAGGTGGAGGTTATAACAGGCGAGGAATAGGGTCTTGAAGGTTATTCTCAACCAGAAGGAGCTTCAATTGAGCCCGTTAATCAGCCTGTTGAAGGAGGAAACTAAAATGTTCTCTCATCTAGCTTTGCACTTTTCTTTTCATTACTCCCCCTTTGTATTTCAACCTTTATCAATAGAGTCATTTTTACCTTTCTATGATCTTCTTTTCATTTCTTTACATTCTTCACTTTACGCATAAACAAAACTATTGAAACGTACTTGAGAGACTCCGCTAGGCTCAGCACGTTATGCATACAGGGCTTCTTCATCTTTCATCATCTGAGAATCGGCTAAACTTAGGCTCTGATACCAAAACTTAAAACACCCTAAACTCGATCTGATTTTTTGGATCCTGATCGAGGGTGTTATGCTCTTTATCATTTTTAATTAAACTTGTTCGTACAAAATTTTCAAACTTATACATCTTATTAAGTAATACAGCCCATCCAACAAATCATCTAAGTGTACAATGTATACTTACAACCATTTAACAAAACTTTTTACCCAACAAGAAGTTACAAGTACAAATATATATGTGTCACTTATCTTGCCCTTAAACACTATCATTGGCATCACTTATTTGGCCAACACATTTTTGTTAGGGTTATGAATGGTTTGCCTAGTTTGATTGCAGTATTCTTGTCATGCTCAAACACACTATTTCACTCGCATTGTATGCATAACATCCAAACTTGCCACACCCTTGGCGTAGCCGTTGCGTCGCATTAAATCAGTAGACCTGAGACATAAAAGACACAGAGGTAAGCTCACAAGAACTTAGTGAGTAAACCCTCTTCTACTTGCATCTTGTTTGAGTACTCCATTTTCTATCTCATTATTCCCATACTTTAATTTGACTCTAGCGGTGCCTTTAAGGTTTCATTCGTTTTACCAAGGGTGTCACACCTCACTCTAAGATAATAACTTGCTTTTCATCTCTGACGTAAAACCCTGATGGCACAGAAACTGGCTACTCGATTCTTTCATTTTTCTTTGGCAGGAAAATAGAAAATGTTTTGAATACATTTCTATAGTTGAAGTCTCAAACTCTCATCTCGTTCTATTTCTTTTGATGACATATTTCTTCCATTTTTTTGATTTCGATCAAATAAAACTAACTTACGAAATTCTATTGCACGTACAAACATTTTAAACTCATTATTAAATTCATCTTCAAAACAAATACACAATTTCTTTCCAATTGGCATCATCATATGAGCATATATATTGAGCTGAACAAACTTTCATTCGTATTTTAGAACTGATCTATTTCTCAGCTCCAATTCAAGAAATTTTTTTTCTTGTTTAAATATTATTTGCTGACATAATTCTTTCCGAAGTCAATTCAAAAGAAATCTCAATTAATTTGTTCTTTCGATACCATAGTAGCTAAAGTTGATTACCAGTGAATAGCCTCTCTCTTTTTTTAACAAAGAGACAACATATCATAGAGAATTTTTGGAAAAACATAACATTTCATTTTAAACTCTCTATGTTTGCTAACCAGTGCTCGGCTCTAACTAAATCACAAATCATTTTAACTTTAAACTCTTCGGCCCCACATTGTTTTTTTTTTTAATTTTCTCAATAAGAAGTTTGTGAATATTTTATCATATAAATCTTTGAAAACGAGGGGATGGATGTAACAACCTATTTTAGGGTCAAATCGGAATAGTTATTTCGGGACCACAAATCTAAAGTGGAAATATTTATTTTATTTCTATTTTAAGGTCTATAGCATGATAGAATAATTGTGTGAAAATTTCGTTAAGAAATTTTATCGATTAAGTGCTCAATTTGACTAGAAGGACAAAATTGCAATAGGTGTCAAACTTGAGTTCCCTTAGCTAAATGTGTTTAACTGTTATGGATTCTTAAATTAAAGGTCCTTAAATGGTAATTAGACCATCATACTTCTTAGTGGACAAAAATGGACATAGTTAAGTGAAACTCCAAAGTTTTGCATCAAGCGTATTTTGGTAAACTAGTAATTAAATGATTTAATATGCTAAAATAAAGTCAAAATTTTTATTCATCTTCATCCTCATAGCTGAATTTTCAAGGGAGTCCATAGCTAGGGTTTTGGCCACTTTCAAACTTGATTGTAAGTCCGTTCTTGCCCTATTTTTAATGATTTCTATGTTTTTAAAGTTGTCTTAACATAATCTAACCTTTCCAATGACTAATTTAAAGAAGGATTAAAGTCTAAAATTTGACCCATGATGAATATGTGTGTATTTTGAAGTTTAATGGTAGAAAATGTAGGTTTGATGTTAGATAAACAACATTTACAAAGTGATTTTTGATGAAAATGTCAAAAAGGAGACCTATTTGTAAAAGTTATAAAATGTGTGTAAAAACGTGAATAAATGAAAAATATAAATTGCATTATCTTATATTAAATTACTTGCATGTTAATGTATGGTAAGGTTAGCTTATTTCTTTCATACGAGCTTACTAAGCTATATAGCTTACTCCGTTTTATTTTTCATGTTTTATAGTGTCGCCAAACTAGCTCGAGTTGGAGATTATCGAAGTTCGCATCACACTATCAAACTTTTATTTTGGGTACTGATGATTTTAAACAGTTTAAGAATATGGCATGTATAGGAACTTGGTCATTTTGTTATATGTGTCATCATGAATTTGGCCAAAGTTATTGGCTCGTAATTGTCAAAGGCTTGATGTGGTATTTGGCCATGTAACTTGGCTCATTTTGGTTGAATTTGTTGTAAGCTTATATTTATATGCATGCATGTGCAATCATCTCTTGTGTGATGTGGTTTATAAATGCTTGGTAAATGGTTGAATGTGGCTTAATGGTTTTGTTACTAAATGGTTAAGATTGGCTCATTGGTATGCTAGGAAATCTAAGTAAAATTATACATGTTATTGGTAGCCATATTGGAACTTGTAGAATGCGAGCTTGGTATTATTTGGTTTGGAAAAATAAGATGTTGTAAATATGTTGAGTGTGGATGATGAAATGATATTTTATAACCTCGATTATGGATATTTTGGTTGCCTAAATATGCCATGGTTTGTGCTAATAAGATTGTGCGTGTTTATGTGCAAATGAGGGTGACAAATGACTTGGTAAATAGCCTTTATTTTGTCCACACAAGCGTTCGTCGAGACCGTGTGTGACACCCAGTTTGCCCCATGGGCATGTGTTTTGGCCATGTGTCCCCTGCACCTAAATTTTGAGAAAACAGAATGCTCAGAACTGAGCACACGGGCTAAGACAGGAGTGTGTGTCTCAGCCGTGTGAGGGACAGCCTCAAGCACGGACGCATGTCCCGACCATGTGAAGTCTGCACCTATTTTGTGAAAATTAATTAACTACACGGCCTAGCACACGGGCGTGTGGCTTGGCCGTGTGAATTCAATTTGTTCATGCTTTGCAAAATAGAGAGTTACACGAGTTAGAGACACGGGCGTGTCCCAAACCACACAAGTGAGTAACCCCTGTTCATAGTAAAAAGTTTCTAAGTTTTGTAAAAATTTCCTCAGTTATCAGTTTAGTCCCGAACCACTTCCAAAGTATGTTTTGAGGCTCGTAGACTTGTATTAGGGACTTTATGATTGAATACAAATGGTTTTAATTTAGATGCAAATTTATGACCCAATTTGTATGTTTTCTCGCGATGTAAGTCTATTAATGCCTCGTATCCTATTCTGAGATTGAATACGGGTAAGAGGTGTTACATTTAGTGGTATCTGAGCTACGGTTTAGTCGATTCTCGGACTAACGTAGCGTGTGTGAGAGTTTAGCTATACATGCCATATATAATTTGTGATAATATGACGACTCCTGACAATTGAAATTGTGTTTTCATCTAGTAAATGGATCCCAACTGAGAGAAAGCTGATGATGCTGAAAGTAATGCGCCGGCTCCCACCCAAGGGATAGCACCATCTGAAAGTAGACCAGTAACAGTTAGTCAGGGAGGAGAGGCTAGGGAAGCCTTCTTCTAAAGAATGAACGAGAGGTTTGCCGAGTTTGTTCGAACAAATCCAACTACCCAACGTTCTCACCCCCACCTAACCCCCAACTGGTTCTCGTAGCTCCTCAAGGTGTGAAATTATTAAGATTGAACAAGCCTCTAGTTGATAAAATTCGAAAATAAGAGGATGAAGAATTTAGAGCCAATGTTGACGATGATCCTCAGAAAGTAGAGTTTTGGCTTGAGAACTCTATCAGGGTATTTGATGACCTTTCTTACACACAGGATGAGTGTTTGAAATGTGCTATATCACTTTTGAGGGACTCGGTATATTAGTGGTGGAATACTTTAATATCAGTGATACCGAGAGAAAGGATTACCTTGGAATTCCTTCAAGATGAATTCAGAAAGAAATATATTAGTCAACGGCTCATTGATAAAAAATACAAAGAGTTCTTAAAGCTGAAACAAAGTTGTATGTCTGTGATTGAATATGAGCAAGAGTTTGTTAGGCTCAGTAAGTATGCTCAGGACTGTGTTTACACCGAGGCTATCATGTGCAAGAGATTTGAAGATGGGTTGAATAAAGATATCAGACTACTAGTTGGGATTTTAGAGTTGAAAGAATTTGTTGTGCTAGTAGACCGAGCTTGCAAAGCCCAAGAGTTGAGCAAAGAAAAGAGAAAAGCTAAGTTTGAGGTTAAATCATCTCAATATTCGTCAAAGAGATAGAGGGATTTGTATAATTGTTCAAATTTTTCGGCTGGATATCCCAATAGGGATCTTGGGAAGCAATATTATGATAGCCCAATTTTGGCTCTAGTCAAAACAGTGGTTTCGGGACCATAAATCCGACGCAAAAAAAATTATTTTTCTTATATTTTTATGGCCTACAGTTTTATGGAATGATTCTGTGAAAATTTCGTTCAAAAATTTTGACGTTTGAGCACTTAATTTAACAAAAAAAACTAAATTGCAAAAAGTACAAAACTTGAGTTCTATAAGCTAGGGGTGTCTAATTGCTATGAAATTGAGTTCTATAAGCTAGGGGTGTCTAATTGCAATAAAATTTTAAATTAGAGGTTCTTAGATGGTAATTAGACCATTACTTAAGTTGGTGGACAAAAATGGATATGGAGAAAGAGAAATTTTAGTGTTTTAATAAAAGGGCATTTTGGTCATTTGGTAATTAAATGTATTAATAAGCAAAATAAAAGCAAATTTTTGCTCATCTTCTACCTTGTGGCTGAAATTATCAAGAGAGTACATAACTAGGGTTTGTTCATCTTCCAAGCTCGATTGTAAGTCCGTTCTAGCCCCGTTTTTAATGATTTTCATGTTTTTGAGATCCTTGCAACCTAATGTAGCTTATTCAATGACTAATTTGAAAGAAATATGAAGTTTAAAATTTTACCCATGTTAGATATTTGTGTATCTTGATGTCTAATAGTAGAAAATGCATGTTTGGTGTTAGATAAACAACATTTACTAGGAGATTTTTTATGAAAATGTCAAAAACGACCTATTTGTAAAAGTTACAAAAATGAGTAGTAAAAGTGTGATTAAATGAAAAATGTGGGTTGGAATGAGTTTGAAAATGGTTCTATAGGCTTGGGTTTTGAAAAAACTGAATACATTTCATTTTACGAGCCTAAGGACTAAATTGTAAAAATGTGAAACCTTAGGGGCAAAATTTTAATTTTTCCATAATATGATTTTTGGGCTAAATGGAATAATGTGACTATTAAATGAGTTAAATTTGTTATTATAGATCAAGAAAAATGAGTCGGGCCTAGATCGGGGAAAATCAAAGTGTTTGATGATTAGGTTCAATTCTACTATTTTTGTACCGAGGTAAGTTCGTTTGTAAATAATGCATTGTTATGTTTATATTTTAAATGCTTTAATATTGTATGAATTGTGATTGACTCTTTGGATGTATTCGACAAAGTTTTGACAAGCGAGAAATCTCGGTTTAACCTTAGGAATAGAATAGGATACAAGTGACGTGTCATTAGGAACCCATGTGTTTATGCGATCCGGGTGCTTGTCTTTTATGTCGTACTAGTGGATGGGTAGTCCGGCATGAGTTGAGGATACCTTATAGTTTGTGTGAGCAGCACTGTATAGCTATGTCCTAATTGACAGCTTGTGTGAGAAGGCACGTGAATAGCTCAAAAACGAGCCCATATGTATTATGAGATATGAGGTAGCTTTGGCTACATAGATGGCACTTATGTGCATGATTTTCGAGTATTCATTACTATTTCGAGTGTTCAACGGGAATGCCAAGTTGAGTAAGGATATGGTTATGTTGCGAGTTGGTATAGGTATGTACGAAAAACTTATAAGTAATGAACTCAGTATGTGATGAACTCCTGGTAAGGTTGTGATTGCGCAAAACTATTATTATGAGATTTTAATAGCATTTATGTTAACTTACATTATGTTAGTTGTATGTTAAATGTGTGGTTATGATGCTTATTATTTGCATAGGAACTTACTAAGCTTTATAGCTTACTCCCATTCCTTTCTCTTGTCTTATAGTGTCGCCAAGCTAGCTCGGGGATCGAAGATCGTCGGAGATCCACTCACACTATCAATAATTATTTTAGTACCAATGATTTCAACATTTTGAGTTATGGCATGTATAGGGGACTTGGTTTTGTTATGTGTCATAATTGATTTGGCCAAATGTGTTGGCTTATATTGGTTAAAAGCTCATTTTGTATAAGGCCATTCGAAATTGGCTACTTTTGGTATAAACAATTTATATGA
This sequence comes from Gossypium longicalyx, assembly GCA_025698465.1. Lineage (NCBI taxonomy): Eukaryota > Viridiplantae > Streptophyta > Magnoliopsida > Malvales > Malvaceae > Gossypium > Gossypium longicalyx. Next base: position 94,161,146 of record CM046997.1, read on the forward strand.
TGATGTCTTTCATGGATGTGGGAGTTTACATGATTTGAGTTGATAATTATGTGAGGTTTGTGTATGATAGATGGTAGCATGTGAATGATGTGTTAATGTCTTGGTTGTGGCTGATTTGGTTGTATGTAACTGTTTGGATTAGTGCTATGTTTTGTTGTATAAGTGTGTGCAACAAAGGGTGGCAAAATGGCTTGGTACATAGCCTTATTTTTGTCTACACGGGTAAGCACACGGGCATGTGTCTAGGCCGTATGTGACACACAGCTTGCCCCACGGGCATGAATTTAGACCGTGTATCCCCTGCACCTTAATTTTGAGAAACAGAATGCTCAAAATTGAGCACACGGGAAGAAACACGGGCATGTGTCTCAGCCGTGTGGACAGCATGGCCTTGAACACAGGCATGTACCTTGGCCGTGTGAAGTCTGCACCTATTTTGTAAAAAATTAATTTTCCACATGAGCTAGCACACGGGCATGTGCATCGGCCATGTGATTTCAATTTGTTCGTGGGTGACAAATAGAGAGTTACACGGGTTAGGGACACGGGTGTGTGTGACCACACGGCCTGCCAACACGGGCGTGTACCATATCCATACGGGCGTGTGAACCTTGTTTTAGCAAAAATTTTCTAAGTGTTGCAAAATTTTCTAAAAGTTCTCAGTTTAGTCCCGGACCCCTTCCAAAGCATGTTTTGGGCCTCATAGGCTCGTTTTAGGAACTTTATGATTAAATGTAAAAATTTTTAATTTGGACGCAAATGCATAACCCGAAATTGTATGTTTGTTTGTGCAATAAGTCCGATAATGCCTCGTACTGTAACGCCCCGTACCCGAGACCGTTGCCGGAGTCGAACACGAGGTGTTAACAGACTTAATTCATTGCTTAAACAGCTCAAACAATTTAATTTTAGAAATTCCAGACAAGCTGGCTAACTGCATCACATTCGCTTAAAAATTCACATCTCGAGTTACGAAACTCGAAATCCAATTCTGTCAATTTTCCTTGAAAATAGACTCATATATCTATTTACTAATTTTTTTTCTAGAATTTTTGGCTAGGCCAATTAGTACAGTTTATTAGTTAAAGTCTCCCCTGTTTCAGGGTTAGACTGCTCTGACCTCTGTGTATTACGAATCATATATCTCTCTGTACAGAATTTCAATGACTATGAAGTTTGTTTCTCTTAAAACTAGACTCAATAATAAATCTTTACATATAAATTATGACTTCTAATTATTTTTATACAATTTATGGTGAATTTCCAAAGTCAGAATAGGGGATCCAGAAATCGCTCTGGCCTTGTTTCACAAAAATTTAAACATCTCATAAAATATAACTCATATACCTATTTCGTTTCTTCCATATGAAAATAGACTTATAATTCTTCAATTCCATATTTTATTCATCATCTAATTATATCTCTACTATTTTTAATGATTTTTCAAATTCACGTCACTACTGTTGTCTGAATCTATTTTATGGTAAATTTTACCTATTTCATGGTTTCCATGGATTAACTAGCAATTTGACATACATAACACCAAATATGATCATAATTAGCCATTCCAATGGCTAATCATTACCAAGAATTTTTATACTACTCAATAACCATATCATAAGACCATATATACAAAATTATTATAATGCTATACATGCCATACTCAAAATATACAAGCCATTATGCCAATATGGTATGCGGATAGTGTGAGCGTGCCTCCGACCGTTCCCGATTTTCGAGCTGGCTTGTCAACACTACAAGGAATGAAAAGGAGGGAGTAAGCATAAATGCTTAGTAAGTTCACATTCAAATAGCAAGTAGCATAACCATATAAGCAAACATAAAACATCATTTGCATAATCATCACCAAGACATTCATATCATATTTTCATTTATCATCTTACCATATTGTTGTTATATCGATTTTTCAACCCGAGGGTTAAGTACATACCTGTTCAAAGTATCCATTTCACAACACTTACCAATACGTCCCTTTCATCTTGAGTATTCCTCCATTTGAGTAGAACTTTACCCGTTGAACACATCAGAATATAATTCGGATACATGGAAAGTTTGCATATAAGTGCCACATATGTAGCCAAGCTACTATGTAACCCGCCCATAAGCGAACTCGGACTCAACTCAACGAGCTCGGGCGTTCGCATCCATAAGTGAACTCAGACTCAACTCAACGAGCTCGGATGCCTAGTTACATTTCACGAACTCGGACTCAACTCAACGAGTTCGGACATTCGCATCCATAAGTGAACTCAGACTCAACTCAACGAGTTTGGATGCCCAAATATCCCAGTGACATGTCACTTGTATCCTAATCCATTCCTAAGGTTCAACGGGACCTTTTTCCCAATCATGTGTCTCAACCATCTTCTACGGAATACCGATACCAATACTCGGTAGTATTTCACATTTTCCAAGTATATCACATAATTTGACATATTATCAAACAATTATCACGAGCATAATATTTCATAATAATTATCATATCATTTAAATAACATAAAAACATTTAAAATAATAACTATGTTACCAACATTTACATATGAACTTACCTAGTATGCAAAAATGGCTACTTTTACCATTTCGTTCACAACTTGGTATTTTCCCCATTTTAGCCCAAATTTCAGTTTTCCTTGCTCTATCATTTAAAATATATTCTAATTAGGACTCACATTATTCAAATTGACCCAAAATCATATTTTGGAAAAATTACAATTTTGCCCCTAAACTTTTACATATTTACACTTTTGCCCCAAAGCTCGTAAATTAAAATTCAGCCTATTTTCTTATGTTTTATGACACTCTGATCATTTTTCCCTTCTATGGCAACATCAAATTCTCACTCTAATATGTACTTATGACTATTAGGTATTTTTACCGATTAAGCCCTTTTTGCTCGTTTTCACTTAAAACCGAGTAGCACAAGTTGTCTAACATAATTTAAAACCTCATATTCTATCATAAAACACCAAAATACACAAATTTCACCTATGGTTATTTTTCCAAATACAAACCCTAGGTTAAATTATTGCTAGCATAAGCTAAATTGAGCTACCGGGACTCCAAAAACGTAAAAAACTTGAAAAACGGGGCTAGAATGGACTTACAATCGAGCTTGAAAGCTTGAAAAACCCTAGCCATGGTTTCTCCTTGCTATATTCGGCCATGGGGTTGAAGATGAGCAAAATTGGCTTTTAATTTTGTATTTTAATTCATTTTACCCCTAAATGACCAAAATGCCCTTACTACTAAACTTTCCAAAAATTCCATCCATGTCCAATTTTTGTCCATAAACTTAGAAATTGGTAAAATTTCTATTTAAGACCTCCTAATTAATATTTCAAAACAATTTCATACTAGAAACTTCTAGAATGCAAGTTTTGCAAATTATTCGATTTAGTCCCTAATTTCAATTTAAGCACTTTAGGCATAGGATTTCATCACGAAATTTTCACACAATCATGCAATCATATCATAAACATCAAAATAATTATAAAATAACTATTTCTATCTCGAATTTTGTGGTCACAAAACCACTATTCCGACTAGGCCCAAAATCAGGATATTACACGTACCCTGTTCCGACGTTGAATACGGGTAAGGGGTGTTACATTTAGTGGTATCAGAGCTATGGTTTAGTCGATTCTCAAACTAATGTAGGTTGTGTAAGAGTCTAGCTATACATTCCATATATGAACTGTGATAGTGTGATGACTCCTGACAATTTTAAACTGTGTTTTCATATAGCAAATGGATCCCGACCGAGCTGTAGCTAATGATGTAGAAAGTAATACACTGGCTCCCGCTTAAGAGGCAGCGTCATTTGAAAATAGACCTTCCACGGTCAGTCAAGGAGGTGGGGCTAGGGAAGCCTTCCTCCACATGATGAACGAGTGGTATTCGGAGTTTGTTCGAATAAATCCGAATGCTCAACATCCTCCACCCCCTCCTTATCCCTAACCGATTCCCGTAGCTCCTAAAGCTGTGGATTTGGCAAGACTAAATAAGCCTCTGGTTGATAAGGTTCGAAAGCAATGTGCTGAGGAATTCAGGGCTAATGTAGATAATAACCCCGAGAGAGCCGAGTTCTGCCTTGAGAATACTATCAGGTTATTTGATGAGTTATCATGTACACCCAAAGAATGCTTGAAATGTGTTGTATTAATATTGAGGGGCACAGCATATCACTGGTGGAAGACACTAGTATCTGTGGTACCGAGAGAGAGGGTTACATGGGAATTCTTTCAAGAGGAATTCTGGAAGAAATATATTTGTCAGCGGTTCATCAATTAGAAACGTAAAGAATTTCTTAAGCTGAAACAGGGCCGAATGTCAATGACAAAGTATGAGCGAGAATTTGTCAGGCTTAGTAAGTATGCCCGACAGTGTGTTTCCTCCAAGGCTATTATGTGCAAAAGATTCGAAGATGGGCTGAATGAGGACATCAGACTGTTAGTTGGAATCTTGGAACTAAAAAAATTTGTTGTATTGGTTAAACGAGCTTGTAAAGCCAAAGAGCTAAGTAAAGAGAAAAGAAAAGTTGAGAGTGAGGCTAGAGATACAAGAAAAAGGCCAATGAGTAAGTCATTTCAATCCCAGTCAAAGAAATTTAGAGAAATGAATTCTCATTTGGTATCAGCTGGGTGTTTGCACAGAGACCGCGAGAAACAATATTCGAGTTTTAAATGTCAAGCTACTCAATGGCAACTATGGCTAATGTTAGGTCTACCAGACCTGAATGTCAGCATTGTGGAAGAAGACATCCCGGCGATTGTAGGATGAATGACTGAGCTTATTTCAAGTGTGGTTCCCAAGAGCATTTTATCTGAGATTGCCCTGAGATGGCTGAGAAAGAACAATTTCAGAGTGCAAAGCTGAGTAATACTACTCATAGGGGTAAGCCACCGAGAAATACCGGGAATGGAACTAGTAGTAAAGGTGTTACGAAAGATACAACCATGAGATCTGAGGCCAGAGCACCTGCTAGAGCTTATGCCATTCGTGCTTGTGAGGATGCATCATCTCCCGATGTGATTACTGGAACATTTTCTCTTTATGATATTAATGTTATTACATTGATTGATCCTAGATCGACTCATTCTTATGTTTTTGTGAATTTGGTATCTAGTAAGAATTTGCCTGTTGAGTTTACTGAGTTTGTGATTAAAGTGTCAAACCCTTAGGAAAATATATACGAGTTGATAAAGTTTGTAAGAGTTGTCCTTTAATGATTCGAGGTCACTATTTTCCTGTTGACTTAATGTCTGTTGCCATTCGATGAATTCGATGTTACTTTGGGTATAGACTGGTTAACACTGCATGATGCCATAGTAAATTGTAGGCAGAAAACTATTGAATTGAAATGTGAAAATGGTGAAATTCTTTGGGTTGAAACCGATGAATCAAGTAAATTGCCTATTGTGATTTCGTTTATATCTACTTAGAAGTATGTAAGGAAAGGTAGTGGAGCTTATCTTGATTATGTGTTGTATACAAAAATGTCTGAATTAAAAATTTAATCAGTGCCAGTAGCCTGCGAATATCCGGATGTGTTTCCAGAGGAGTTGTCTGGGTTACCTCTGATTAAAGAGGTTGAGTTTGCTTTTGATTTAGTACCCGGGACTTTACCGATATCAATCACTCCGTATAGGATGGCTCTAACAGAATTGAAAGAATTGAAAGCTCAGTTGCAAGAGTTAACAGATAAGGGTTTTGTGAGACCGAGTTTTTCTCCCTAGGGTGCTCCAGCGTTATTTGTAAAGAAGAAAGATGGATCTATGAGACTTTGTATCGATTTTCGACAGCTCAACAAGGTGACTATAAAGAACAAGTATCCTTTGCTGAGGATTGATGACTTCTTTGATCAGTTGAAAGGAGCAATAGTATTCTAGAAAATTGATTTGAGATCTGGCTACTACCAGTTGAGAGTTAAAGAGTTGGATGTGCCGAAAACTTCTTTTAGGACAAGGTATGGGCATTATGAATTTCTTGTTATGCCTTTCGCACTAACTAATGCACCTACCATTTTTATGGACTTGATGAATTGAATTTTTTGACCATATTTAGATAAGTTTGTGGTTGTGTTCATCGACGACATCCTGATTTATTCTCGAGACGAGTCTGAGCATGCCGAGCACTTGAGAACTGTATTGCAGACATTGAGGGATAAGAAATTGTTTGCTAAATTCAGTAAAAGTGAGTTTTGTCTCCTAGAAGTTAGATTTTTGGGACATATTGTTTCAGGTGATGGTATTTGAATTGATCCAAGTAAGATTTCGGCAATTGTTTATTAGAAACCGCCGAGGAATGTATCCAAAGTTAGAAGATTTTTGGGCTTAGCCGATTATTACCTACGTTTTGTCAAAGGATTTTCAATGATTGCTACTCCTATGACCAAGTTGTTGCAAAAAGATGTTAAATTTGAATGGACTAAAAAATGTCAGCAAAGTTTTGAGAAATTGAAAGCATTACTAACTGAGGCATTGGTTTTAGTACAACCTGAATCGGGAAAAGAATTTTTAATTTATAGTGACACGTCATTGAATGGTTTGGGTTGTATGTTGATGCAAGAGGGTAAAGTGGTAGCTTATGCCTCGAGACAGTTGAAACCGCACGAGAAGAATTATCAGACACACGATTTGGAATTGGCTACCATCGTTTTTGCTTTGAAAATTTGGCATCATCATTTGTACAGTGAGAAATGCCATATCTTTACTGATCATAAGAGTTTAAAATACTTGATGACTCAGAAAGATCTGAACTTGTAACAACAGAAATGGCTTGAGTTACTGAAGGATTATGAACTAGTGATCGATTATCATCCGGGAAAGGCGAATGTAGTCGCAGATGCTTTGAGCAGAAAGTCCTTGTTTGCTTTGAGAGCTATGAATATGAGATTGACCTTGTCTAATGATGGTTCAATTTTGGCTGAGTTGAGAGCTAGACCAGTATTTATTTAGCAAATTTGTGAAGCTCAGAAAAATGATTGTGAATTGCAAGCTAAAAGAGCTCAGTGTGAATTGGGTAGGGATACAGACTTTCGGATCGGTTCAGATGATTGTTTGATGTTCTGGGATAGAGTATGTGTACCAAAAAATGATGAACTTATTCAGAAAATTCTACACGAGGCACAAGTGGTTTTTTATCAGTTTATCCAGGTAGTGCAAGGATGTATAATGATTTGAAGAAATTGTATTGGTGTTCAGGTATAAAACGAGATATTTCGAAGTTTGTTTCGAGATGTTTGATTTGTCAACAAGTAAAATTCAAACACCAAGTGCCTTCGGGTTTACTTCAAACAGTGATGGTACCCAAGTGGAAGTGGGATAGGATTATGATAGACTTCGTAACGGGTTTGCCTTTGACTCCGAAAAAAAAGATGTCATCTAGGTTGTTGGTGATAGATTGATGAAATCGGCTCATTTTATTCTGGTACGTACTAACTACTCACTTGATAAGTTAGCTAAATTGTACATTTCTGAGATTGTGAGATTGCACGGAGTGCCTATTTTTATTATTTTGGATAGAGATCCGAGGTTTACTTCGAGAATTTGGAAGAAATTACAAGAGGCTTTGGGTATGAAGTTAAATTTTAGTTCCGCTTTTCATCCGCAAACCGATGGTCAATCCGAAAGAGTAATTCAAATTCTTGAAGATATGTTCCGATGTTGTGTTCTAGAATTCGAAGGTAGTTGGGAAAGATATCTACCTTTGGTCGAATTTGCTTATAACAACAGTTTTCAGTCGAGTATAAAGATGGCATCATATGAGGCATTATATGGCCGCAAGTGTCAAACTCCGTTGTATTGGACAGAGCTTAGTGAGAGATAGATTCATGGGGTTGATTTGGTTAGAGAAACCAAGTAAAGGTAATCTATGATTGCTTGAAAGCTACTTCAGATCGAAAAAATTCGAACGTAAATTTAAATAGAAAGGAGATAGAATTTCAAATTGGTGATAAAGTATTTCTGAAAGTAACTCCATGGAAGAAGATTTTGAGATTTGACCGTAAAGGCAAGTTGAGTACACGTTCCATTAGGCCGTATGAGGTTGTTGAAAGAATAGGGTCGGTGGTGTATCGGTTAGCTTTATCGACAGATTTGGAAAGGATTCATAATGTGTTTTATGTGTCGATGTTGCGACAATATCGTTTTGATCCTTCACATGTGATTTCTCCAACAGAGATTGAGATTCGACCAGATATGACGTATGGTGAAGAACCGATCAAGATCTTAGCTTGAGAAGTTAAATAGTTGAGAAATAAAAGCATAGCCCTAGTGAAAGTTTTGTGGCAAAGACATGGGGTCGAAGAGGCTACGTAGGAACCTGAGGAAGCTATGAGAAAACAACGCCCAAACCTATTTTCTAGTAAGATTTTTGGGGATGAAAATCCCTCAAGGGGAGAGAGTTGTGGCAGCCCGATTTTAGGTCTAGCTAGAATAGTGGTTTCGAGACATCAAATCTGACACAGAAAAATTTATTTTTCTTATATTTTTATGGCCAACAGTTTTATGGAATGATTCTATGAAAATTTTATTCGAAAATTTTGACATTTAAGCATTCAATTTAACAAAAAAATGCAGAACTTGAGTTCTATAAGCCATAGGTGTCTAATTGCTATAAAATTTTAAATTAGAGGTTCTTAGATGGTAATTAGACCATTACTTAAGTTGGTGGACAAAAATGTACATAGAGTAAGAGAAATTTTAGTGTTTTAAGAAAAGGGCATTTTGGTTATTTGGTAATTAAATGAATTAATAAGCAAAATAAAAACCAATTTTTGCTCATCTTCTACCCCATGGCTGAAATTCCCAAGAGAGGACATAGCTAGGGTTTGTTCATCTTCCAAGGTCGATTGTAAGCCCGTTCTAGCCCTGTTTTTAATGGTTTTCATGTTTTTGAAATCCTTGCAACCTAATCTAGCTTATTCAAGGACTAATTTGAAAGAAAGATGAAGTTTAAAATTTTACCCATGTTAGATATTTGTGTATTTTGATGTCTAATAGTAGAAAATACATGTTTGGTGTTAGATAAACAACATTTACTAGGAGATTTTTGATGAAAATGTAAAAAGCAACCTATTTATAAAAGTTACAAAAATGAGTAGTAAATGTGTGATTAAATGAAAATTGTGGGCTGGTATGAGTGTGAAATGGTTCGGTAGGCTTGGGTTTTGAAGAAATTGAATACATTTCATTTTATGAGCCTAGGGACTAAATTGTAAAAATATGAAACCTTAGGGGAAAAATGTAATTTTGCCATAATATGATTTTTAGGCTAAATGGAATAATGTGAGTGTTAAATGAGTTAAATTTGTTATTAAAGATTAAGAAAAACGAGGTTCGGGCCTAGATCGAGGAAAAATAAAGTGTTTGACGATTAGGTTCAATTCTACTATTTTTGTACCGAGATAAGTTCATATGTAAATAATGCATTGTTATGTTTATGTTTTAAATGCTTTAATATTGTATGAATTGTGATTGAATCTTTTGATGTATTCGACAAAGTTTTGACAAGCGAGAAATCCCGATTGAACCTTAGGAATAGAATAGGATACGAGTGACATGTCACTAGGAACCCATTTGTTCATGTGATCAGGGTGCTGGTCTCGTACGTCCTAGCAGTGGCAGGGTAGTCCGGTATGAGTTGCGGATACCTAAAAGCTTGAGTGAGCAGCACTGTGTAGCTACATCCTAAGTGATAGCTTGTGTGAGCATACCCGTGTATAGCTCGAAAACGAGCCCATATGTATTATGAGATATGAGGTAGCTTTGTCTTTCTGTATTACGATCCGACCACGTAATACCACTTAGTATTAGTTAAACATTAGATAACCAATGAGCAACATTTGCTTCCATTTTGCTTTGCGTGCAAAAACCGTTTGAGGGCAATCATACAAAGTATATTAATGCAATAAATGAATTTTTTTTATTAATGAATCTATTCCAAAAATTTACAAGTGTACTTAGACAAAAATACTACACTCAGGGCACCGGATCCAATAGAGTGGTCATCAATAACAGTTAGAAGATATCTGCTACCTCCTTTGGAGACGACTGGAACTGGACCCCATAAATTGAAATGAATGTAATCAAGGGTCTCTTTTGTCCTATGCACTACCGAATCGAATCTGACTTGAGCCTTCTTCCCATAAACCCAATGCTCGTAGAAATCTAACTTTCCAACCTACTAGAAAACCTCTTTTACTTAAAAAATTCATACATTTTTCACTCATATGATCGAGTTGCATGTGCTACAACTGAGTTGATTTATAATCCATAAAAAGGGAAATTTTTCATGTTGTCGCAACTTTAAGAGAGTCCTCAACATGACGTGGCGACTATTTCGCCTCTACTTCTATAATTGCTACCAAACCAGTCACTATTGAACCTTGCAGGATGTATAGGCTGTCGACTTTTTGTCCTCTCATCAAATTAAGAGCTTCACGAGATACTTTTAAGCCGTTTGACTCAATGACGATCTTGAAACCATTCAAGTCTAGATTACCCAAAGAGACGAAATTCTTCTTTAAATAAGGCACATGTCTAACATCTGATCATGTTCTGATAATCCTATCATGCATCCTAATATGAATGGTATCGATGTCAATGATTTTGCAGGATGAGTTATTTCTCATAAGCACAACTCCACCTTCAATCGAACTGTATGTAGAGAACCAGTCCCTATTGGGACACATACGGTAGGAACACCTTGAATCCAAGATCCACTCAGATGTGAACTTAGACTTTTCAGTCATTGACACCAACAATAAGTCATCACCTTTATCATTGGCTACACTAGCATCAACTACATCAGCTTTTTGTTTCCCTTTCTCGTCGTTTCTAGCTACCCTCTTATTTTTATTCTGAAGTTTATAAAATTCTGCCTTGATGTGACTCATCTTTTTGCAATTGCCACATTACTTGTTGCGGTTTGTTGATTTCAATCTCGCCTTAGATCTTCTATGACCCAAATCCTTAAATTGTTGCCTTCCGCTAGCAACCAAAACTAAGGCTTTCCCATCTAACTTGTTCTTTGAACCTAACTCATTGTCAAGTTTATCCTTGCTTAATATGTAACTCTCTAAAATAATAAAATTTTTCTAAGTGTTGTAAAAGTTCTAAAAGTTCACGGTTTAATCCCAAACCACCCCCAATGTATGTTTTGGGCCTCGTGGGCCCATATTAGGGACAATATTCTTGTGTATAAATGGTTTTAATTTGGGCAAAATTTTATGGCCCGATTTTGTATGAATGTTTATGTTTGAGTCTAGTAACACTTCGGACCCTGTCCCGGTGACGGATACGGGTAAGGGGTGTTACATAATAAGTTTCCTTTCATGTCCTCAACGAGAGTCTCTCTCCACCATAAATTAAGGTTTCCCTGAGAGTTTTGTGTGAATGGGGCAAAGAACAAAATAATAACATAGCCTAATCTTCATCGTCTATATTGGCCTCTACATTCTTTAGGTCATTAAGGAGAGTAAAAAATTCACTAATGTGAGCCTTAATAGACTCAACTTCTGCCATATGGAACGTGTATAATCGTTGTTTCAATACTTAGCAATTTGCGAGAAACTGTCATATAAAGGTCTTTCAATTTCCACCATAAGGCTGTTGTCGTTTTCTCCATAAGTACTTTATGCAATACATTGTTCGTGAGGCACAACTGAATTGTTAACAGTGTCTTCTCATCAAGTTCCTCCCATTCTATCTAATTCTCATCCGCAAGCTTTTACCTTGTAACGACCTTTTTCAAACCGTTATGAACCAGAATTTTCATTATTCGAACTTGCCACAAACGAAAATTTGTGATCCTATCGAACTTATCGATATCGTACATCATTGTCATCTCTAAATGGGTTGAATGCAGAAATCGAACCAAGCTTTGATACCAGTTTGTTAGGTTAAACCTGAATTATGCAACGAACAAGAACGAAAAATGAGGAAATTGGATACAAATATTTACGTGAAAAAACTTCTCTAAAGAGGATAAAAAACCACGAACAAAGAAAGTTTCACTAAAATAGAAAAAAACCGAAGATAAGTACAAAATGATGAAATATACAAACCCAAACCAAAAAATACAAAGTTCTCCTAAAATTCTCACAAAACTGTCTTGGTTATGTTGTTGAATCAAAATCTCTAAGATTGCTAAAAGTCCTATTTATAGGATAAATTCATGACTACTTTGATTAGAATATCCTAGATTTATTAGAGTTAAATTGGAAAAATATAATATATTTTAGCTAGGAGAAAAAACCCGATTAATAGGGAACACGTCGCCACATCATGATGTCGCCACATCATGATGTCGCTATCAGCTCGTCGGGACATCACTCGTCATGACGTCGACTCTATTCCCACCAAAATATGAGGCACACTCCTCATATTTAGAGACTAAATCATGTTTTAAGCTTTTATTTTACATTAGAATATTTTTTAATTAAATTCTCCAAGTCAATCAATTTAACTTCATATTCCAATTTTTAAACCTCGAAAGGAAGAGTAAAATGAGCTTAGAATAAAATAAAATAAATTTATTTTTAATTACATGGATTTTAGTAAAAAATGAAAATTATATATAATTAACACTCCCTGTTTGCTGTATCCTTAACAAATTTGTTAGGATTTCGACCCGGTTAAACAACGAACAAGAAAATAGCGGAAAAAATTGAGAAATTGAACACACAAATTTAACGTGAAAAAACCCCTCCAAAGAGGATAAAAAACCACGGGCAAGATAATTTTACTATAATGGCAAAAGAACGAAGAGTACAAAAAAAAGATGGAGATAAAAACTAAACCCCGAAAAACCCGAAAACAAAGAACCCACAAAACGTAAACACAAAATTCTCTAAATGTGTTATGAGTTCTAATCTCTAATGGGTATATATCTTCTAAGGTTGTAAAAGAGCCTATTTATAGGGTAAATTCATAAGTCAAATAATAGTAAAATAATCTAAACTAATCAGTGTTTGATTGAAACAAGTAAACAGAGTTTAATCGAAAGACTATTTTTCAAATTTGACTGAAAATAGGAGTCATATTTAACAAATCTCCACCTTGACTCATATTTCTACAACGCCATCTTTGCCAAAGCCCGCCACTAGCCAATCTTGAACTATGTAGGGAATTAACTGAGTCGAATTTGTGCTTAGAAACTGGAAGACTTCTAGCCTTCGACTTGTACACTGTCAAATCAAAAAAACTAACCCGGTCCGATTTTCACGAACACAGTGCCCTAACTTTTCAAAACCTGCATCTAAAAGAGAACCTCTCTTCAACGAAACAATCATACCTTTTTCCCTCCTATGACCAAGTTGCCTCCGCTCCAAACAAGTTGACTTCAACTCCGTAACGGACGAGGGACGTCCGATTTCACCGGTCACTATATAACCTTTCAGAATATATAGACTACCGGTTCTTTTACCTTTTAACAAAACGAGAGCTTGTCTCTGCCATAAATCAAGGTCTCCCTAAAAGACTTGTATGAAGGGGGTAAAGAGCACAATAATAGCATAGCCTGATCTTCATCGTCAATATGAACCTCAACATTCTTTAAATCATTTAAAAGAGTAATGAATTGACTGATGTGATCTCTAAGAAGCTCACCTTCGTTCATGCGAAAACGTAAATAGACGTTGTTTCAACACTAAACGGTTGCTTGAGACTTAGTCGCATAAAGAGTTTCTAACCTTTTCCACAAGCGCGGATGAGGTCTTCTCCATCAATACCTCCCGCAATACCGTATTCGTGAGGCACTGTTGGATTGCGAGATAAAGCCTTTTCATCAAGCTCTTCCCATTCTGCATTTTATTTAAATTCTCGGGCTTTTTCCGATAACAACCTTTTTCAAGCCCGATTGAACTAGAATTGCCATCATCCGAACTTGCACTGATTGAAATTTGTCTCACCATCGAACTTCTCAATTTCAAACCTTGTTGTTGCCATCTCTGAACAGGCTGATCTATGAAAATTGAACTAGCTCTAATACCACTTGTTAGGATTTCGACCCGGTTAAACAACGAACAAGAAAATAGCGGAAAAAATTGAGAAATTGAACACACAAATTTAACGTGGAAAAACCCCTCCAAAGAGGATAAAAAACCACGGGCAAGATAATTTTACTATAATGGCAAAAGAACGAAGAGTACAAAAAAAAAGATGGAGATAAAAACTAAACCCCGAAAAACCCGAAAACAAAGAACCCACAAAACGTAGACACAAAATTCTCTAAATGTGTTATGAGTTCTAATCTCTAATGGGTATATATCTTCTAAGGTTGTAAAAGAGCCTATTTATAGGCTAAATTCATAAGTCAAATAATAGTAAAATAATTTAAACTAATCAGTGTTTGATTAAAATAAGTAAACAGAGTTTAACCGAAAGACTATTTGTCAAATTTGACTGAAAATAAAAGTCATATTTAACAAAATTACATTTGGCTTTTGCCTCATGCTGCTGCTTCATTAGAAGCTGTATTCGACAGATTAGAGTAAAAGTCAAATTCTAAGACATAGGGATTAGGGCCAAGAAAAGAGTGTTGAATAAAATGGTCAAATGGATTGCTATTTCCCTGAATTTACAACAATAGGTCTACGTCTACTTTTACGCCCACTGCCTAAGCAGCACTAGACGCCAACCTACACTAGGCAAGGCTGGTTGGCCTTTTGCCCTTACAATTTTTAAAACCATTTGAATGGCCATAAGCTATTGTCGGCTCTCTTGTTTGCGGCTCCCCCACCCTGGGTCCAACACATCCATTCATGCATTATTACTTATATATTATAATGTTACGTTTTATATTAAAAAAATTTATATCCATAATTATATTATATAAATTTTGATACGGCTTTTAATAGTTAAAAAATTTCAATTTTGGCTTTTTATTTTTTAAAAATTTATTACGGATAAAAATCTGGAAGAATATATCATAAAAGCTTTACTGAAGTTGTTTTAATATTTTAAAATTTGATTAATTAAACTATTTAAAATAATTGAGGTTAGTGTAAAAAATTTGACTTCATAAATATCAACTATGACATTTTGTTCTCAGATTGAGGGAATATTTATTTATTTATTTATTTTGAGAACACATTCATTTTGGATAATCGTGATTTTATTATTCTGAAAGCAGAAAATTTCTCATACAAAACAACTGTTTTACAAACAATGCCTATACATTTTACAATTCATGCAAACTCCAGTTTCTACAAAGATTCCTATTAACGAAGTCTAATCTATTACTATGCTTCCTTATTAATCTAGCCCTTTCACCAGCAAACCATATGCATTAACATGAGATCTACCAAAAAACCTGTGATTCCTATCCCTCGAAACAATATGAATATAAGCATTTCAGGCAAGCTTAAGGATAACAGAAGCTTTTCAATTTGATACCAGCCCAAGATAATTCCTGATTCCAAGTCTCAATTGCTAAAAGAAAAAAATATGATTCATGGTCTCAGCTTCGCTGAAACAAAGCAAACAATTAATTACTTTCTATATTCATGCCTCTAGAAACTAATCCATCACTAGTCAGAAGCCTATTCATCATAGCCATCCAAGCAATAATAAAATGCTTGGGAATATGTATGGAAACCAAATCAACTTTTGCCAATTATCCTTCTCGTTTTTATCCCTAATTTCCTTCCACAACTTGGTGGTTGGGATAATATTACTACCATTAGATAGTCTTGAAATGATAGGAGCGACCATCTCTCTCATCTTCAGTAGTCTTTTCCAGTTCCAACTATTTGAAGTAGCAATAGTGACATCCCAAAAACACTTATATCATTTAGAACATACTCCCTAAGCCAAGCAATCCATAATGAATCCTGTCCAGCAAGAATAACTTTAACATGCTGCAAAATGCATGCATTACTCCAATCTTCAAGTTTTTTCAAATCTAATCCACCCTCAGCTTTAGGTGAACAAATCTTATGTCCACTAACTCTTGCACCAAGAGCTGCACTATCTTTCCCTTTCTAGAAATACTTGGAACAGATTTTTTAAGAACTCCTGTTGGGATCGACTCGATTAAGCAATAAGTAAAAAAAATAGAGGAATAAATTGATAAGTTGAACACACAAAATTTAACGTAGAAAAACTTCTCCAAAGAAAATAAAAAATCACAGGCAAAGATAATTTTACTATAATGGTAAAAGAACGAAAAGTACAAAAGAACCCTCAAAACGTAAGCACAAAATTCTCTAAATGTTTGATGAGTTCTAATATCTAATGGGTGTATTTTCTAAGGTTGTAAAAAAAACTTATTTATAAGCTAAATTCATAGGTCAAATAATAATAAAATAATCTAAACTTATCAGTGTTTAATTGAAACAAATAAATAAAGTTTAACTAGAAGATTATTTCTCAAAGTTGATTGAAATAGGAGTCATACTCAACAACTCTTTTAGTCAAAAGAAATTGTCGACACCAACAAGGTTTAATGTTGTAAATGACAGCTTTAGTTAATTGCAATCTTCCGGCATAGCTTAGTTGCCGGGAAGTTTCTCAATCAAAGGAGCACAATCTGTAGCATTTTAATTTCCTTGTGACCAGCGGAACTCTCAAATATCTCACAGTAAGCCTACCAAACTGAAAAGCAGTAACTCTTTTCATAATTTCCCATTCCTCTTCAAAAGCACATTTACATGGTTTCTTTCATGTTATTTATTTCTTTATATCTATCAAATATTCATGAAGATTATTGTTCGTACTATGAAAATTTAAAGTCTAGACATACTTCATCATACTAATGCTACTTTGGGATTTTTTATTTTATTTTGCAAAAAAGAAGTAGATATAAGAAACAAAGAAATAATAATAATAATGGATTAGAGATTCAAGTGTACATTCATGTACCATCAAATTAGAAATTGAAACAGCTAAGCTAAGTTGTGGGGTGATGATTTCGACTTTTCCTTTTTGTACCATGAAAATTTAAATGTTCCTTTCTATTATTTTTCTTAAAATGATCTACTTTGGAGAAAGAATGCAAATGATGAAAAAATGCAAATGATTCAATCGAAGACAGCTTAGTTAAAGATCTTCTAGCTAGGCCGCCATCATTACACTAACTAAAGCCTAAATGACCCCATTTTCCTAACCGAGAAAAATATTTCTAACTTTTCATATCATTGATTTGTGCCCAGATTGTATAAAAATTAATTTGGGGGAAATAACCAAATCATCAAATCAACTTAATCCATCAAGTTATTTGAATAATATAATTTTAAAATATCTACAATTAATAAATAAAAATATTTTTTGAACTATATTTTTATAAAATATATATTAATAGTATAATTAGTTTTTAATATATAAAATCTAGGGTGAATTATATAGATAGTAACTCAATTATAAAAAAAAAATTCATTTTAGGCACTCAAAATAAAAAATTTACAATTTAAGCATTCATATTATATAGTTCAATTATTCTGGTCACTCCCGTTAAAGTCATAAACTATAAACTGACGTAGCAGTTAAAATTTTAGTATAATAACAATTTTATTTCTCAACTTTTACATATTATATTAATTTATTCATAATTTTAAAAAATTAACCTTTAAAATTTACAAATAGTCTCAAAATTACATAAATATTTTCAAAAGATATAATAATAAATTTAAATTTTATACTAATATTAATATAAAATAAAAATCTCTCACTCCGGTCCCTCTCCCTCTCTCCCACCGTAACTTTCCTTCCCACGTCCTCGTACCCCCACCCCCACCCACCACTGTCCCTCTATTGCTTCCGAATTCCATTGTGAGCTATAGAATTCCATGGCTAATTTGTATCCAAATACTTGTAATATTCCTTCTCATACTTCTTCTTAATTGCCTCGGGGGTAAGGGAATGGTGGTGGGAGGGGGTGAGCTACGGAGGTGGGAGGATATTTATTTTATTTAATATTAATATAATTATATTTTTATTATTAATATTAATATTAATATAAAATTTATTATTATTAAAAGTATTTATGTATTTTATATTTTTTTATAATTTTTTAGAATTAAGATCAATTTATAATTATTTATAAATTTTGAAGGCGAATTTTTTTTTAAAAATATAAAGTGATATAATATATAAAAAATTATGACTAAATTTATTATTATATTAATTTTTTTAATCATCATACTTGTCATTTATAATTTTAAGGGGATTGATCATAATCACGGAATTATATACGTTAATGCTTTAATTATAAATTGTTTATGTTAAATATTGAGTTAAAATTTGTATTGATAATCCTAAATTCTATTTTACGGAGCTGGACGCGGTTAGCCAACTAAATGAATCTTTCCTGCTGCAGAGTTGCAATTTGCAAAGCAGCAAGCTGGGAAAGAGCACCCCCATTATATTACAAAACTACTCCTCTTGACGTGCCATTTCTTGTCCTTTTGGAGCCTAGGACTGATCGTACCATATCCACTCTCTCAACTCCACGTGGCATTACCTTTTTTTTTCTTTATATAATTATAAACAACAACGAAGGTCCTGCTTCAATCCTCTCTCGTGCCTAGCTTCTATATTTTTGTTTTAGGTCTGAAAGGCCGGCATGAAGGTCCGATCATGGCTAGCTACATGCGCAACCAGCAGCTGCGCCACTTTAACCCACGACTCCACCATTCCGTTCCCTAAAAAACCACCGCGCTTATCGGAACATTTGGTTTCCGATAGTTCCTCCGATAATCGAGGGAGCGCCACCTCATCTTCAGCTTCTTCAAGTGACACGAGCTACAGCAGCCTCCCTAGCAACCTTTCCCTCCAGACTCTGCCATCTGTACCTTCCTTACAGCTTTTCCCTGATACCTTAGTCTTTTCCGTCTCTGACATCAGCGTTTCTTCAATTGTGCCTCAACCCAACCACCCGATCACCTGCGTTGCGGTTCAGGGTAACTTCTTGTATGTTGCTTCTGTTAACGAAATTAGCGTCTACGATCGCCAAACATCCACTCTTCTCGATGCCTACAACGGCAACGATTCATCCTCCGGTTCCGTTAAGTCTGTCACTTTCTGTGACGGAAAAGTCTTCACTGCTCACCAGGACTCTAAGATCCGAGTCTGGCAAATGACCGTGACTAAAAAGCACAAGTTCTTAACCGCCCTACCTACCGTTAACGACCGCTTACGTCGTTTTGTTCTCCCAAAGAACTATGTCAGTGTTCGCCGTCACGTGAAGCGGTTGTGGATCGAACACGCCGACGCCGTTACTGGACTCGCCGTCCATAGAGGTTTAATCTACTCAGTTTCTTGGGATAAAACCTTGAAGATATGGCGAGCATCGGATGCGCGTTGTTTACAGTCTATTAAAGCACACGACGACGCCATTAACGCCATCACGGCCTCCGTTGACGGAACGGTTTATACAGGGTCCGCTGACCGACGGATCCGAGTCTGGGCGAAACCCTCAGGCGAGAAGCGGTACGCATTGGTGGCGACTCTTGAGAAGCATAAGTCAGCGGTAAACGCACTGGCTTTAGACGACGAAAGATCAGTGCTTTTCTCCGGTGCGTGTGACCGTTCGATTCTGGTATGGGAGAGGGAAGATAGCGCCAATTACATGGTGGTGACGGGAGCGCTGAGAGGGCATGGAAAGGCAATCCTCTGCTTGATCAACGTCTGTGATTTACTAATGAGCGGGTCCGCTGATCGGACGGTTAGGATCTGGCAACGTGAAGTGGAAGGGAAATATTGTTGTTTGGCGGTTTTGGAAGGTCACCAGAAGCCGGTGAAGTCGTTGACGGCGGTCAGAGACGATGAACATAGTGATGTAGTTTCGGTTATTAGCGGAAGCCTGGATGGCGAAATTAGAACGTGGAAGGTCTCGTTTTCTAAACCCGGTAGCCCCTCGTCGGCGATGGATTTCCGAAAATGGAATTTGTGAAAAAAAAAAAAAGAGGAATTGAATCATAATTACATGGGAAAAAGAAAAGGAAAAATTTGCGGCCGCTTAATTTTTTTCTGATATGGTCCTGGACGTTTTACCAACCCTGGATTATTTGTTCTTTTCTTTCTTTTTTTTTTTCAATTTTGTTTGCTTCCTGGAATATGTATTATTATTTTCAATATATAGTTCACTATTTCTGCATCATGATGTTCATTTAGAAAAAGGAAAAAGTTTAATTGCAATAGTATGTTTTTTTAGGATAATCAATTGCAATATTAATTAGATGTAGTAATTCTAAGTAATTAAAGTAAGATATATATGAGGCACCGTACATGTGCCTATGTTTGCATATCTTACACCTGGCCACCATCATCATTATTATTATTATTATTTGGGTTGGAGTATGGAGAGGAAGAAATAAAGCGATATTAGAGTTTGTAATTTAAATGTTTTTATGGTATATATATATATATATATATATATTTGTTATTTTAGTTTATGGGCATTTTAAGATTTTTTTTATAGAAATAAGGTTTGTTTGATTTATTTATAATTTATTTTTTGATAAAGTTTGATTTTATTATGGTTTAAGGAAGAATAAGAGTGTTTAAATTTTGGTTAAAATTAAATTAATTGACTGAATTAATCTATTTCGGTTAATTGGTCAGTTAATCAATTTAGTTTGGTCGAAGGTCGGTTAAAGGTTTTTTAAAGTTTCAGTTAACGGTTAATTCGGTTCAAAATCGGATAATTAATCTAATTAATTGAACTTAATAAATAATATTATATGTATTATGTTATTATTAATTTGGATAATTCGGTCAAATGAGTATTATCAATTTATTTATGTTTATATGTTTTATACTTGTTTGAACAAAAAAATCCGAATTAACCGAAATATTTCAGTTCAATTAATTTTTTTGAAAAAATTTCGGTTCAGTTAACGGTTAAAGGATTAAAAAATTTGGTTAATTTGATTAACATTAATTCGGTTCGATTTAACAAATTGGTTAACCGTTTAAACACCCTTACTAGTTGGAAATAGACATGTTTAGATCACATTCCGTGTAATTTTCATGCTACACATCCATATTTTATCTATGTTATTTGGTTTTGTTAATGTCATGGATGAATTTAGTTAAGATATATGTAAGGAAAGTTGCATTGGTTCTATGTTAACATAATTAATTGACGAGATTGTTCAAAATATCTTTTGAATATGATAGTAAGATTTTGAGCTCATAACATATAATTATAATGCAATTAGTATATATATGTGGTCCTAGTGGGAGATTATTAGACTATATGGATATCACATATATAATAAGAATAATTACATGTTATTATTTATTATACTAAAATATTAGTTCAAATTAAAAGTGATCTAATTTGGTTAAGGCTTATCGAGTTTCTATTAAATAAAATATGAGCCAAATAAGTGTATATACCCTAACAATTAATTTCTAATTAATGATGGGTTGATTAGAAATTAAGGTTAATCTGCAAAAATTATATATTAGGATTATGATTCCCAAATTATATATGCATAATTTTTCTAACATTCACTTTCTTTAAGATACTTTTGTGTCACTTTAGAAGACCAAAAACATGAGATTTCAAGATTTCAAGATATCAATTGATTTAGGTACACTTTCACATTTAATTTTATTCTTCATGATTTGACATGACAAATCCTGATTTACGGTTCTAAATTTATATTAGAGTTTTTCGATTCTAACAAATATTTCATGTCATCAGTCCATTATTGAGTCAAAACATTATAATGACAGGGTTAGCGTCTATTTTGTATTTTTTTTATAATTAGATGATTAAAACAAAAACTTTTCAATAATTGAATGATCAACAATGTAATTAACTCTTATGTTTAATAGATGATATTTATATATATATATATATATATTATTTTTTACCTCACACTTATATATAACATTTATGCTATTATTAAAGTGTGTAATTGAATTAATGTCAAGAGTCAACTCAATACCATCTCCTTTAAAGAAATTACAAAAATACTTTTACATATTTTAAGTAAGTTATATTAATAAACCAATAAACAATTGTAGATGTTGAGACTTGAGCCATGATACCAATATTCATTAATAAATTTTATTGGTAAAAATACCATAAATCCCCCATACTATACCTTGGATTGCATTTTAACTCCTACTAAAAAAAAAATGAGCAAATTAGCCTCTATACATTAGGTGAGTGAGTAAAACAACCCATATGTTAAAAATTGGTGTTTATATATAAGGCATAATAAAAAATTTAGCCATCAATATTTACAAGTTTATTCAATTTGACCCCTACTCTTTTATTGGAAATAAATTAGAAAATTTTGAAACTAATAAGGTTAAAGGGTGAAAAAAGACCTTAGTAACAAATTAAAAAAAAATCAATTAAGCCATTTTAAAATTTAAAAATTATTAAAAATCATGAAAAAATTTGAAATTTTAAAAATATAAAAATAAACATTTAACGGTGCAATATTAACAAAGGAGCTATTTTGCTCACTCATCTAATGTATATGTACTAATTTGCTCACTTTTTAGTAAAAGAGCTAAAACACAACCTAGGTTATAGTACAGGGGTTTTACAATACTTTTACCTTTTTTACCAGTTCTACCAAAACCTTATTCCGATATTTTTATACATTCAATTTTATTACAAATTGTTTCACATACATTATTTTGTATATGTTGATAAATGTAGTTGATTGAGTTGGTATTACAAGTCAACTCAATACCAACTCAAAAAATGACAACATCATGTTAAACAATTAGAGTAAATTTAATATTGATAATATGTTGTATTTACCTATTTAAATTTCTTTTTACTCACAATTTAAACTAATTTTTTTTATTTTAAATTTGTACATATTGTATATCTGTAATTATTATTAGTTTTAAACCTTACATTTTATTATTTATTGTATGCTATTTTTTTAATTCATACCTATTTTTTAAATACATGATTTCTAGTTAATTTAGTATTAAAATAAAATCAACTAGGAAATTTTTTTAAAAATATGTAAATAATTATTTTAATTTAGTTTAAAATTATGTATTTAAAGGATTCCATCCATACATTTTGATTTACGATTAATCCTTCCAAATTTTTCTATAAATTTTTAATGATGTATTTAAAATATTTGATTCATATATACATTCTTCCATTAGTAAATTGAGTATTTAGATGTAGGTTTTAATTTTCTCAAAAAATAAAAAATTTAAAATGATTGACAGATTAACTTACAATTAAATCAATATCTAATTTCAAGTAATTATAATAAATTTAAGTGATAAATCTTAAAATTACACATGAATTATGGTTTTGAAATGCAATTATATATATGAATTTTGATTTTATGCAATTTTATACATGGAATTTTGATTTGATCTTATTCTTGTAAATTATTAACACAATTATTGATATAACATCATTTTATGTTTATATATTTCATACATAAATAAATATATTTTTTTATATAATATAAAAATAAATTGATGTATTTTATTTCTTTAAATGTGTATGATTAAATCAAAATTAAAATTTCAAGTATATATTTGAATCACAATTAAAGTTTTACGTGTATATTTATAGCAAATTAAAGTTTATGTATACAATTATACATTAAATCAAAGTTCACGTATAATTTTAAGATTTATCCTTAAATTTAATTTTTATAATTTTTTTTATAAGAGAGAAGGGAGGAAGGGTTGTCTAGAATTTGGCTAAATCAATACTATTCTTTCACCATTTATTATTATTGACTTAGTTAACATTTAATTTTCATGGTAAAAAAAAATTCAAATAAATATTAATATTTAATAAAATTTAATTTAAAAGTATTTATTGTCATTAATTAATTAAATTGACTTAATACTAGTGTTTAATAAAAATAAAAGCAATGTATATTAAAAATAGGGAAAAATATTTGATATGCTGTCACAAGTAGGGTGAGGTGAGGGAGTTCACAAGTATTGTATAAGAATATAATAAAAATATTTTAAAAATATATTAAACTTTTAAGATTACTTATAAATATATATATTAGTAATGCATGCATCAAATATTCACCGATTGTGATTATCAAATAAAACAAACAATTGCGACTATTTAATGCGATTGCCATTATCAATTGCTTTGGAATCGACGAACATGTTACTATGGTGAATTGGATTGTGAAGGAAAGTATATATTCATGGGAATTTAAAAATTAATTGACGATATTAAAAAGGAGATTGGGTAGTTTAAAATCAACAAAATTTGGTATATTTGCACAGGCTCAATTACTTCCAGAACCGGCGACCTGGATTCCAAATTCGAATAATTCTTTTCCGCGAAAATCAACCTAATCAAAGATATATAGATGAATAAATAAAAAAATTAAATAGTGAGGAATTAAGGATAAAAGTATTCAAATCTGCCTAATTTCAGGAATCAAAGAGTTGATACACGAAATGTCAAAGTCAGAGTGAACAGTGACTACGAAAATACAAAAATAACAAGTGAAGAACTGATCTCAAATAACAAGTTAACAGTGACTACCGACCAATGAAGTTTTAATCCCACAAGTAATTTTACAAGCTTTTCCCAGAGGTTTTAGGTGAAATACTCGGGACATTGGTGAAAATCTCATCTCAAATTTCTATGGTTTTGTTACTAAAATTTTAGAATTTAAATTCACGTTTCAGTATTTCAATCTCAATAATAATATGTAAACTCTATTCAAATAAATTTTTAATTATCTAGTGAAAGATGGGTTGTACAGATGATTCTCACTAAGTATACGAAATGAAGACTTGAAAAATAATTAAAATTGATATATAATTGAATAGTGGAAGAAATAATGCATGAGGGAATTAATTGTTGAATAATGAGTTAGTGAGCCCCTCTGCTCTCTTGATTGTAGACTATGCAACCCATCATTTTAACGTGACAAGTACTTATCGATATTCTATCAATTTCCTGACTGACTATCATCCAAATGTGAATCACATTTAATTTCCTTTGATTAGACATCCATCCATCGCATACTTTCATTCTAATAAATTCTAAAATCTAGTGGGGGGCTTTGAATATTTGAACATTACACTGAAAACAACCTTCTCCCTTACATTCTTTACTTTCAACATTAATCCTCAATGACGGCAAACCCAATTATTCTGCATTCAATGCAATGGTAATTAACATATCTTTACATAAATTATCGGGTTCCAAATTTGTAAATAAAAATAACACAAAATCAAGTCCACCTTATACTTGTCTTGTACGTTTAAATACCATAGAAAAACATAATTAATTAAGATGCCCAATTCCAAGCTCTTTTCATACTTGGAAAAGGAGAGGCTGATTTTAAGGTCAAAAATGATACAAGCAAGTTGTGTGTAAAATAGGGTGGATATGTGATTGCGTCTAGCAAGAAATTAAAAGCGATTGTTGGACAAAAGTTGACGTTGAGCTCATTGTCTTGGTTTCTTCGTGTCTGTGATATAAAAGGCAAATATTTCATTTGTGATAAATGTATATGAGGCACGTGGAGCTTCACATTATCAGAAATTTATGCATGAAAAAAAAAAACATATCACTTCGGACATTAAATTATCAACAGATTGTCGAAACTAATTTTTTGAAAATGGGAATAGACTTTGTTTAAAAATGAAAGTTAAAACAGGAGTCGCCACCAATCCTTTTTATTAGGTGTAATCGGATTACCTCAAATTAATCATTTTAATAAAACTTAAAATTTACTAAAACGATAATTTTTGGTCTACGAGAATCAGAAAATGAGTTTGGGAGTCGGTTACGCACGAGGAAGAATTAGCACCCTCGATACGCCCAAAATTGGTACCTAATTGATTAGTCGATGTCTTAGTGTCGAAGTTTGAAAATTTGAAAAAGAATTTAAAATACGATCCATTTTTATTAATGTCGATTTTAAGATCAAAATGATTGCTAAAGATTTCCTCGTCTCGAGATATCGGAGTATCACATCCCGTAAGTTAGGACGCGATACCATGAACTTCCGAGCGCAAGTTGGTCTTTAATTTTCATTGGAATTCCATGTATTTTAAAACTCGAAAGGATGTTTGGCCATTTAGGATCAACGAGAAAACCAAAACCCCGTAAGTTAGGGCACAATTCCTCGATGTTCCAAAACGCGAAACGTTGCCTTATTTTGAAAATTTTTGTTTTTGAACAATAGCGAGTACGATATTTAAGCGACGTGCATTATTTTGTTTGGAGTAAAATTAAATGGTTTAAATTGGATGGATACGTTAGAGCTTAATACAGGATGTGATTTAAAATAAAATAAAAAGCACTATAGAGCATGAAACGGTAATACACGAATTAGATGCAAGGTTAATGAATGTCAACAATATGAGGATGCTAAATAAATAATTTCAATAACATGTAATGGCAATATTCACACCACGTACATCATTTTTAATATCAACCTTAATAAACATAGAAATGAGGTAATAATATAAAACAACTTAAAACAAATAATAATATAATTTTAAATAAATAATATATATATATAAAAGGTTTAAAATAAATACTATAAAAGCAATTTAAAGTAAATAATACAAAACAATTTAAAATCATTAATAAAAAGTCTAAAATAAATAATACGTAAAAAGAAAATTAAAATTAAATAATATACATAAAATAAAAAACAGTTTAACATAAATAATATATATAAAAAATGAAATAAATAATGTATAAAGAGTTTAAGGTAAACAACATATAAAAATTTGAAAATAAATAATCCATATAAAAAGAAAATTTAAGAATAAACATTATATATAAATTTATAATAATAAACAATTCAAAAATAATATATAAAAAGAGTTTAAAATAAATAATATGTGAAAGAGAAATTTAAAATAAATAATTTACAAAAACAGTTTAAATAATAAATATATATATATATATATAAATAATCCAAAATAAATAATATATCTAAAAGTTTAAATTAAGTAACATTTAAAAATTTAAAATTGATAATAGTTTAAATACATAATACGAGAAAAAACTTAACATAAGTAATAATAAAACGATTTAAAATAAATAATATAAAAACTTAAAATAAATAATATAAAAAAGAGTTTCAAATAACTAGTGTAAAATTTTAAAACGAATAACATATAAAACAATTTAAATTAAATGCTATACGTGAAAATTTAGAATAAATAATGTATAAAATAGTTTTTGAATAAAAAGTATATATAAAAAAACATTTTAAAATAAATAATATATAGAAAGTTTAAAATAAACAATATATGCAAAGATTTAAAATAAACAAGATAAGTAAGTTTAAAATAAATAACATGTGCAAAAATAAATAAGATAAATAAGTTTAATATAAGTGATATAAAAAAACCAATAAATAAATAAGTTTTCGAAGAGGATTAAATTGAAATTGGAATAAAATTCAGATTCTAAACTATAATAAAATAGACGAATAAACATAAAAGGGACTAGATTGAAGCTTAAAGATAATTTGGAGGTATATATCAATATAAAATAAAATGAGGGACTGCATTGAAAAGCGTCAATAACTCAGAAGGACCGATTGGGGAATAATCCCCACCCTTCGAAAAGCACCGTTCGAATGGACCAAAATGGAACTGAAACAAAATTTTAGGGCCAAAAATGAAAATAAAAGAAAGGACCCCATTTGAACCGTCTTCAAAAGCGGAAGGACTAAGGGCGTAAATAGCCCATGCGTCCAAAACACGCGAGTCCTCCGCTACATGGGTCGGCCTCCCCAAAACAATACCGTTTTGGCGCCTCGGGAGGCAAATGAAACGATGTCTTTTCATGGGGCTATTTAAGCCCAAATTTTTTATAAAAAAAATCATTATTAACCTAACACTTAAAAAAAAACAATACTCTCCTCTTCTCCCAAAACTACCCTCACATTCGGCTTATAGGGCCACCATCTGTCCATCATGGCCGCTGGTCGACGACGACGGCGGCGGCCGTGTACGGCGGCGGAGCGTAACCCTCAGGTGCATCTTCTTTTTTTGTTTTAAATCTATGCCTCTTTTTTTGTAAAAATAGATTTTTAAAAAAAGGAAAATAAATGAAATAACATAAGAACATAGATAAACAGAAAACGAAAGGAAGAAAAAGAAGAAAAAAGAACAAAGCAAAACCTTTTAAAACAAAAAGAAAAAAAAAAGAACAAAGCAAAACCTTTTAAAACTTCAATTTTATTTCTTTGATTTGCTTGTGCATGTAAAAAAAATACAAAGGGAAGATTTCGACTTTTATAACCAAGTACAGACTGTTAGTTTATATCTTTTTTATCTTTTTGCTCTTGTTTCTTCTATTTGTCGTCTTTCGCTTGCATGTTGCAGGTGGTTGTCAGAGACTGACGGTGGTGGCGTGCGGTGCTGGTCAAGGGCAGAGGCGGCTAGGGTTCTTTTGCTTGTTGAAAATGTTGATAGCTAGTGGGCTAGGGTTAGCTTTTTAGGTTTTAGGCTAGTAGTTGGGTCTTGATAGGGCTATTGGGTTTTTAGGCCTGGGTTTAATATGTAAATGGACATTTATTTTGGGCTATTTAATTATTCATTTGATTGGGTTAATTTTTTGTATTGACCTGGGCCAAAATTGACTATTACATAGATAATTCTTTGCTCATTATCGTGTAACGAGAATGGAGCAAAGACTTCAAAAGGGCCAATTTTGCTTAGTCTCGCAGAATCTTGACTTCTTTGGTACTTCACTTCTTCGAGTAGCCTCATTCCATCCCACTGCATCTTCAGGGGTATAGGAAATAGTGCTTCACTCCACTCTATTGTAGCTTCAAAGAGACTAGACTTGTAGCTTTAATATGCTCCACTGCAACTTCAGGGAGATTAGATTCGCTATCTTCAGTCTACTCCACTGCAACTTTAGGGAGATCAGACTTGGTAATTTCAACCTGCTCCACTGCATCTTCAGGGAGATGAGGTTTGCAACTTCAATCTGCTCCACTACAACTTCAGGGAGATAAGATTCGCGATGGTAACTTGATCCAACCTACTACAACTTCAGAGGTATAGGACTTGTAACTCATAGCTTTAATCTGTTCCACTGCAACTTTAGGGAAATAAGATTTGCTATCTTCAGCCTGTTCCACTGCAACTTCAGGGAGATAAGATTTGTCATGGTAACTTCAACCTGTTCCACTACAACTTTAGGGAGATAAGGTTTGTCATGGTAACTTCAGTCTGCTCCACTGCAACTTCAGGGAGATAAAACTAATTACTTCAACCTGCTCCACTGCAACTTCAGGGAGATAAGGTTAATGGCTTCCATCTGCTCCACTGCAACTTCAGAGAGATAAGATTCGCCATGATAGATTTGATCTGACCTATTGTAACTTCAGAGGTATAGGACTTGTAACTCGTAGCTTTAATCTATTCCACTGCAACTTCAGGGAAATAAGATTCGCTAACTTCAGTCTGCTCCACTGCAACTTCAGGGAGATAAGACTAGTAACTTCAACTTGCTCCACTGCAACTTCAGGGAGATAAGGTTAATGGCTTCCATCTGCTCCACTACAACTTCAGAGAGATAAGATTTGCCATGATAGATTTGATCCGACCCACTGCAACTTCAGAGGTATATGACTTATATCATCTTCAATCCACCCCACTAAAAATTAGGGGTATATGATTTATATCATCTTCAATCCATCCCACTACAACTCAGGGGTATAGGATTTGTGCCATTGATCTATTACACCATTCTCTAGGTAACATGACCTGTAGAATCCATTTCGTGGATCTCTATTTATGCTGAATGATTAGGATGTCATGATCAGAATGAATCGAATGCTCTTAACTAGATGTATATAAATGATATTTGCATGAATCCAGAAAGTCATTTCTTTCGAGAATGATCCCCTTTTAATGCTTGGGTTGACATTGCTCATTGTTCATCGAGGTTTTATCACTGATGTATTATGCTGCCTTCTTGTTCAGCTGGTATCTTTGACAGAAAACCCGAAGAAATAATCACAAATTGGGCTATTCTTTTCCAAATGTTTCTAACTCTTGAATTCAGTTAGTTCTGATAGTGGTCCTGTTTCAAGTCCTCATACTATTTAGAAGACCTTTTAGAACAATATGCAAAACTCCTTTGTTTGAATATTACTAGTCCATTAATCGTTATTTCAATTCAAAAATGTTTGAAAAAAATTATCACAATGGACAAGATGGAATTTTATTGAGAAAAAAGATCGAAATGAATAAATTAATTAAGATAGCAAATTTTGCTAAAATACAAAATGAATAAGATAAAAGCAGGTGCCCAGATATCGTAGCATGAGCTTCGTTGCATAAAACTTCTCGATGACCCTTTGAACTTGGTATGTGTTTAGAAGATCTAGAATACTTTGTTGATGCCCCAAGATGTAGCATCCCTCCTCATTGTTTATTTAGGCATAGCAAGACAACCGCATGGCCCACCTTCGATCAAAATTTGAATTGGCCATTCCTAGGTTTTCAACTCAAAACCCTTTTGGTCACAAGGCGCCCTTTGTAGGTTTTCACCTTGGCCTCTCCTTTTTTTTTTCTTCTTCTTTTTTTCTTCATTATTTTTTTATGAAATATTTCTTGATTTGAACTCATAGGATTAGGCAAGCCCTTGTTATCCTTTCTGGTCAATAATTAATGATTTTCCAAATAAGGCTTTCTTTACCATACAAGGTCCTTCCCAGTTTGGCATCCACTTACTTTTGAAGTCCATTTGTATAGGAAGGATCTTCTTTGATATCAGGTCCCCATCATGGATTTCTCTGGGGCGAACCCTTTTTTGGTACGCTTGCGTCAACTTTTTTTTTGGGTCATTTGCCTTGATAAAGGTTTTGATCGATGTTCAACTTCTCATGCCAATCTTTGTAGGTTAGACATTTTCCTCACGATCTTCTTAATGTTCTTATTGGCTGCCTTGATTGCGCCGTTCTCTTTTTAGGTGACATAGTAACGAGTTGTAGTGTTTGATCTTAATTGGCTATAAACTTCCGATATCGTATTGTGGTTTAAGTTCAGCACATTGTCAGATACAATCCTTTCTGGCATTCTATATTGACATATGATTCTTTTTTTCTCTTTTTATTTATTTATTTTCAATGCTGACTTTTAGCATATGAAGCAGCTTCCACCCGCTTAGTGAAGTAATGGACAACTACACAGATAAATCGATGCCCGCTAGAAACTTTTGGTGAGATTGGCCTAATGACATCCATGCCCCATATAGAGAAAAGCTATGGATTCCATCGATTCTTGGTAACGTGAGATCAGTTACTCATCTTGTTTTACCATCATTAACAAACCAGGAGATAAACTACAGTCCTAGTCATCTTCAAAGTCCTGAGGTTTCTCTGGACACGTATCTTGCTCAAAAGGAGGTTCTGAGTCAATAGCAGTGTCGCTCATATCATTGATATCTAGAGGCTTGTTATAGGGACGAAGGAAGATCGAAAGAACAAAAGAATCCAAGAATATTTATTTGTATAGTATGATCATGAATGAAATGAAAATAATCAAAGAATATTTGCTCGAAGTGAGAAACAAAAAATACATTTTATTGAAATAAATATGTTGAAAATATGCCTATCTCACAAAAGGAAGTTTATTGCTTTTAGGCTTAGAACAACAAGCGTGTTTTGGGCATTACTCTGAATTAGCTCTAAAAAAATACAAGGATCTCTTCCACATTCCTATTTTTCAATACACTTCCAAGTATGTAAGGGCAAATGCCCGATAATTTCTCTTCCTTAGCTCTCTCTTCGGATACGGAGTTAATGTTCAGATTCCCCAACATTTCTTCCAGGCCCTTGACTTCTTCAAGGAATTCCAACTCTTTATTATCCATTAGGCTCTGTACCAAAGCTTTGAATTCAGCGCACTCCCATATTTTATGACCTTCTTTGGCGTGGAACTCACAGTAGCTCCTCATCCCTTTTGGTTTTTTCCCCTACTCTAAATTATCACATTTACCCCTAGGTCTGAATGACTGGGTAACAGATTCCCTGCCACATTAGATACTGATGGGTCGTCGAATTTTATGATGCCCATCTTGATGAATCTTTCAATTAACTTTTTAAATATGGTGCAG
This sequence comes from Gossypium longicalyx, assembly GCA_025698465.1. Lineage (NCBI taxonomy): Eukaryota > Viridiplantae > Streptophyta > Magnoliopsida > Malvales > Malvaceae > Gossypium > Gossypium longicalyx. The sequence goes on from CM046997.1 coordinate 94,193,204, forward strand.
TTCTCAATTGAGTGTCCTATTATTCCCGCATGGTATTCGCATTGAGCATTCGCATCATTCCATTTCAGGAATGGAGGTTGCACGTGTTTCGAGTAGAGTGGGGATACCACATGTGCATCGAACATATTCTAATACAGCTCTTTATACGTCATCGGGATGGGTGTGAACTGGAGTTTTTTTGTATTTGACCTCGGGTTAAATTCTTGCCTAGAGGGTCCTTGATAGCTAACAGTCACGACCCTCGGCTGGCCTACAGTAAACAATTTGGAATACCCTTTGCTCATATTATTCACTTCATTTTCATTTCTCCTTGGGGTTGACCTCTTGCCGCTTTCTCCCGCGTCTATCTTCTCACTCTTTATTGCGTTTTCAATCATCTAACTGGACATTACTATATCTGAGAAGCTCATGGTGGCGCTTCCCAACATATGGGTAATGAACAAGGTTTTCAGAGTGTTGACAAAAAGCATCGTAGTTTCTTTCTCCAGAAGAGGTGGATGGAATTGTATCGCTATTTCTCTCAATCTTTGGGCATATTGTCTGAAGCTCTCACTTTGCTTCTTTTGCATATTCTACAATGTGATTCTTTCAGGCCCCGTGTTTGTCACGTGACCATATTGCTTCATGAAAGCCTGTGCCAAGTCCTTCCATGAGTGAATTTTGGCACGGCTCAGTTGGTTGTACCATTTAACAACTGACCCGATCAGACTGTCTTGGAAGCAGTGGATTAACAGTTGATCATTATTGACGTATCCTATCATCCTTCGACAGAACATAGTGATGTGAGCTTCTAGACAGCTAGTCCCATTATACTTTTTAAATTCTAGAGTCTTGAATTTCGGCGGGAGTACTAGATCTGGGACCAAACTCAGATCCTTGGCGTCAATCCTGCGAAGGTAATCAGCAGTCTCTATTACTTTGAATTTCTCTTCTAGCCACTTGCATCGGTCCTTAAGTTGCTTTGGCAGATCTACTCTTATCCTTTCCATTTTCGCTGCGTCATCGAGATCTAGAACAATAGGATTAGTTAGATTATCCCTCGGGTTGGAGCCCGAGCCTGTTGGAAAAATCATCGGTGCTGCGGCCTGATATTGCTGTGACCTGATAGTGATGGGTACCTCTCGTGGATACACCTCTGGTTATGGTCGGGTGTTGGTCGGGGTAAAGCCTGAAGGATAGACAGGATACTCATTATCGTTCCCTGCAGTGTTCTTCCCTTTTTCACGTTCTATAGCCAGCAACTGCGCCAACTGGCCTATCATATTATTTTGGGATTGTTGAATTTGTTCCCTTATGTCTTGTTGGATTTTAGCTAACTGCTCTTGTATCTGCGCTTGTAATTGCTTTTGCATATCCCTTTGCATTTGTTCTAATCTTTCTAACCTCTGATCTATTGCTTTGGTTTTGCGACGGGTATTGTAGCGGTATTCGGTTGGCTGAATCTTGTCAGTTTCCAGATTAACTGAAATAATTTTACCTAATTAGAGTGCTTTAAGGAAAGTCTAATGCAAATAATGCAATGCAATGCAAATGCATGGAATGAATGCAAAAGAAAGAAAGGCGTTGATTCTGAATTCAATTTCATTAGAACAACTTTTCTAGAGAACAAATTCTTTTACATAAAACGGATTACATATGCGGCCTTGCCCTCATATTCCAAGCGAAGACCCCTATCTTCCTCTTTATATCCGGATGTTATAGTCGAGTCTTGCGAATTTTCCAAAAGATTTCCCTATTAACTTCTTTTTGCTTGATCTAGGCCGCGACTCATTGCTCACTTATCCCCGCGATACTCGTCTGCTCCTTTAAGAAAGTCAAGACGTGACGACTCTTGAATAATCTTTGTCAGCTTGAATCCTCGGGCAATGAAACAAAGTTTTGTATTACTCTGCAGACTATCAGCCTTCTTTCATCGTGTTTACTTGGACCATATTCAGACAACCGTATTATAATCCACTTTATCAAGAAATCCATTTTCCCATGACAGGCTTTTCTATTTAGAAATCGAATATGAATCAACACCTTCTTTCTATGATGATGAAATTCAATGCAATTATAGACAAAACAAAATACGTCAGAACAGAAGAAATAAACAACAAAATAGAACACCTATCTGGGTGACCACTAGGGTTTGGCGTGGCTCTACCTAGAATGGGCTCTTAAGGCTCGCTATATGTGGTTCGGTTCTAAAGCAAAGGTACCTGAATCAATAGATTCCTCGATCCTCACCCATTATAGGTTCATACAGACTGAGGTCGGTTCAGGGGAATACATTTCCCTACGGCTATACAGAGATGAAAATCTCACGAAGACGTAGGTACGGATGTATCCCGAAAGCGATCTACTATCCTATTCGGAGGTGAAGACTTCACGAAGGAATAGCTTCTCACTCCCACTTAAAAAGGGTAAAATCATCCAATTATGCAATATGATGCGCAAAAGTATACTAAGAAACTCGAACCATAAGCCAATCATACAAAATGATGAAAACCACAAAAATGAAATGCAATGAAGGGATTGTAAATTTAAAACGAATTTTCAAATTTTGACAAAGGACAAAAATTAATCAATTTATGGCTCGACTCTCAAATTCGCCAGTGGAGTCGCTAAGCTGTCGAAATCATTTTTTGAAAATGGGAATTGACTTTGTTTAAAAATAAAAGTTAAAATGGGAGTCGCCACCAATCCCTTTTTATTAGGTGTGATCGGATCACCTCAAATTAATCATTTAAATAAAAGTTAAAATTTACTAAAATAATAATTTTTTGCCTACAAAAATCAAAAAATGAGTTCGGGAGTCGGTTACGCACGAGGAAGGATTAGCACCCTCGATACGCCCAAAATTGGTACCTAATTGATTAGTCGATGTCTTAGTATCAAAGTTTGAAAATTTGAAAAAGAATTTAAAATACGATCCATTTTTATTAACGTTGATTTTAAAAATGCTTGAATTAGATCAAAATGATTGCTAAAGATTTCCTCGTCTCGAGATATTGGAGTATCACATCCCGTAAGTTAGGACGCGATACCATGAACTTCTGAGCGCAAGTTGGTCTTTAATTTTCATTGGAATTCCATGTATTTTAAAACTCGAAAGGATGTTTGGCCATTCAGGATCAACGAGAAAATCGAAACCCCGTAAGTTAGGGCACAATTCCTCGATGTTCCAAAACGTGAAACGTTGCCTTATTTTGAAAATTTTTGTTTTTGAACAATAGCGAGTACGATATTTAAGCGACGTGCATTATTTTGTTTGGAGTAAAATTAAACGGTTTAAATTGGATGGATACGTTAGAGCTTAATACAGGATGTGATTTAAAATAAAATAAAAAGCACTATAGAGCATGAAACGGTAATACACGAATTAGATGCAAGGTTAATGAATGTCAACAATATGAGGATGATAAATAAACAATTTCAATAACATGTAATGGCAATATTCACACCACGTACATCACTTTTAATATCAACCTTAATAAACATAGAAATGAGGTAATAATATAAAACAACTTAAAACAAATAATAATATAATTTTAAATAAATAATATATATATATATATATAAAAGGTTTAAAATAAATACTATAAAAGCAATTTAAAGTAAATAATACAAAACAATTTAAAATCATTAATAAAAAGTCTAAAATAAATAATACGTAAAAAGAAAATTAAAATTAAATAATATACATAAAATAAAAAACAGTTTAACATAAATAATATATATAAAAAATGAAATAAATAATGTATAAAGAGTTTAAGGTAAACAACATATAAAAATTTGAAAATAAATAATCCATATAAAAAGGAAATTTAAGAATAAACATTATATATAGATTTATAATAATAAACAATTCAAAAATAATATATAAAAAGAGTTTAAAATAAATAATATGTAAAAGAGAAATTTAAAATAAATAATGTACAAAAACAGTTTAAATAATAAAAATATATAAAAATAATCCAAAATAAATAATATATATAAAAGTTTAAAATAAGTAACATTTAAAAATTTAAAATTGATAATAGTTTAAATACATAATATGAGAAAAAACTTAACATAAGTAATAATAAAACGATTTAAAATAAATAATATAAAAATTTAAAATAAATAATATAAAAAAGAGTTTCAAATAACTAGTGTAAAATTTTAAAATGAATAACATATAAAACAGTTTAAATTAAATGCTATACGTGAAAATTTAGAATAAATAATGTATAAAATAGTTTTAGAATAAATAGTATATATAAAAAAACATTTTAAAATAAATAATATATAGAAAGCTTTAAATAAACAATATATGCAAAGATTTAAAATAAACAAGATAAGTAAGTTTAAAATAAATAACATGTGCAAAAATAAATAAGATAAATAAGTTTAATATGAGTGATATAAAAAAACAATAAATAAATAAATAAGTTTTCGAAGAGGATTAAATTGAAATTGGAATAAAATTCAGAGTCTAAACTATAATAAAATAGACGAATAAACATAAAATGGACTAGATTGAAGCTTAAAGATAATTTGGAGGTATAAATCAATATAAAATAAAATTAGGGAATGCATTGAAAAGCGTCAATAACTCAGAAGAACCGATTGGGGAATAATCTCCGCCCTTTATAACACACCGTTCAAATGGACCAAAATGGAACTGAAACAAAATTTTAGGGCCAAAAATGAAAATAAAAGAAAGGACCCCATTTGAACCGTCTTCAAAAGCGGAAGGACTAAGGGTGTAAATAGCCCATGCGTCCAAAACACGCGGGTCCTCCTCTACATGGGTTAGGTATGGGTCGGCCTCCCCAAAACGACACTGTTTTGGCGCTTGGGGAGGCAAATGAAACAGTGTCGTTTCATGGGGCTATTTAAGTCCAATTTTTTTTTAAAAAAAATCATTCTTAACCTAAAACTTAAAAAAACAATACTCTCCTCTCCTCTCAAAACTCCCCCACATCCGGCCTATAGGGCCACTATCTGTCCATCATGGTCGCTGGCCGACGACGGGGGCGGAGCGCAACCCTCAGGTGCGTCTTCTTTTTTTGTTTTAAATCTATGCCTCTTTTTTTGTTAAAATAGATTTTAAAAAAAAGGAAAATAAATGAAATAACATAAGAACAAAGATAAACAGAAAACGAAAGGAAGAAAAAGAAGAATAAAGAATAAAGCAACACCTTTTAAAACTTCAATTTTATTTCTTTGTTTTGCTTGTGCGTGTAAAAAAAATACAAAAGGGAAGATTTCGACTTTTATAACCGAGTACAGACTGTTAGTTTCTATCTTTTTTGTCTTTTTGCTCTTGTTTCTTCTATTTGTCGTCTTTCGCTTGCGTGTTGCAGGTGGTTGTCAAAGACTGACGGTGGTGGCCTGCAGCGCTGGTCAAAGGTAGAGGCGGCTAGGGTTCTTTTGCTTGCTAAAAATATTGATAGCTAGTGGGCTAGGGTTAGCTTTTTAGGTTTTGGACTTGTAGTTGGGTCTTGATTGGGCTATTGGGTTTTTAGGCCTAGGTTTAATATGTAAATGGACATTTATTTTGGGCTATTTAATTATTCATTTGTAACATCCCGAAATAGGACCTAGTCGGAACAGTAGTTTCGGGACCACAAATTTGACATCAAAATATATATTTTATGATTATTATGAGACTTATAATATGAGATTATGCATGTGTTAAAGTTTCATGAAGAAATTCCTTGAGTAAGGTATCCAATTGGAAATTAGGGACTAAATTGAATAAATTGCAAAACTTGGATTCTAGAAGCAATTTGTATGAAATTTCTTTAGATTATAAATTAGAAGGTCTTAAAGGGAAATTTGCCCAATTTTTAAGTTTTTGGACAAAAATGGGCTTGCATGGATGAAATTTTAAAGAAAGGGCCTAAGAGCATTTTGGTCATTTGGCTTTTTAATGAAATAAAATAGGATAAATCAAGCCAAAATCAGCCATCTTCTTCCCCATAGCTGCCGAAATTCTCTTGTCTCCATAGCTAGGGTTTTCAAGCATTCCAAGCTCAATAGTAAGTGCTCCCAAGCCCCGTTTTAATGTTCTTTATATTTTTAAAATCCCGATAGCTTGATCTTTCTATTTCTACCCATATTTCATGCTAGGGTTCATGTTTAAAAATTTATCCATGCATGATTTGTTTGTATTTTAGTGGATTATGGAGGGGTATAAAAGTTGAAGGTGTGTTAAACATCTTTTCTTAGGTGATTTTCATGAAAAACCCTTAAAGGGACCTTTTTGCAAAAGTTGTTAAATGTGTCATAGAAGTGAGAAAATAATCAAAAATTTGGGCTGCCATAAGAGAGAAAAGTGTTTGGATAGGCTTGGGTAAGATAGAAATTTCATGTGTTTCATTATACGAGCCTAGGGACTAAATCGTAAAAATGTCAAAGGTTAGGGGCAAAATGGTTATTTGGATCGGGGTAGAAATTAAACTTGAAAAGTGTAATGTAGTGAATTAATGATATAATTTTGTTGTTATAGACCACGAGGAATAAATTTCGGAGGTCGATCGAAGTAAACGTAAGGTTTCGGGATAACCGAAACACAGCTTCGAAACGAATACCAGGTAAGTTCGGATAACTCGAGGTAAACCTATAATATGCATAATTGTATGTTTTGTGAATGCATGATAATTGCATTGTTGATGGCATGAAAATACATGAATTGCATCTTTAATAATGAATTGTTGGATAATGTCTCGGTTGAGATCAAAAAGGGAATTCGATGGATAAACCATGATTTACAAGAGACTTGAGATCCTGCATGTGTTGCAGAAAAGGATTTAGCCTGGACTGGTAATCGGAAGATCTCAAGTATAAAAAGGATCTAGCCTGGATTGGTGTTGCTTGAGTGATCGAGCCTCCCAAAGAATATGTGTGCATTGTGGATTTAGCCCGGACGGGTAATCCGATTAGGGTCTGAATTTAGCCTGGACTGGTAATTCAGATCCGAGCTCATTAAGGGTGTTTGTCACGTAAGGGATTTAGCCTAGATTGGTAATCTTGACATCACCTTATAAGTTTATATTACGAGGGATTTAGCCTGGATTGGTAATCCTGCCGTAAGATGTGAGGTTCGCAGGAGTGCATACTGAAACGATCATTCGTACGAATTGATGGTAAATGGATAATCCATCGAGATCTTCTAGAAACTCAACGGGACTATCACAAGGTATATGTACAAATGACATGTAAAATGATGAGCTCATCTAAGATAAAAATGTTCATTGTATTTGTTATGTGACTACCTCATTGATTGAGTGCATGTGATAGGGAAACCATTTTCATGTTCATTGGTTTCATTATCTGTTATGGATGTATCTAAACAACCAGTAAGTTTACTTTCCATTTATACGGGCTTACTAAGCATGTAAATGCTTTCCCCTCTCTTTTCCCCTACTTTTCAGAGCTCGAGGACTCATAAGAATTGGAAGACAATTAGAGAGTCAACACACTATCAACTAGACAAACTTTGGTATAAAGACATTTTTATTTTGTCAAATGGCATGTATAGGATTTTTGAGTATTTTGTTATATATGTCATTTGGTTTGCCTAGTGAAGGCATGTAAAATTATGTTTATCCTTTTTGTATTTGGCCATGGGAATTGCATCATTTTGAAGTAGGTTATGCCCTACAATTCTTTGCATGTTTATATTCATATGCGATGGCTTAATTATAATTGGCAATGAGTTTTAATAACGAGCGAATCTTAATATGTCAAGCAGACATATAAATTATTAAATGCAAGATGAGAATTAACTTAGCATGTATGAAACTAATGACATGAGGTTCACATGCAATGAGGTTAATCAAAGTTTCATACTTACAAATGGATGATTTGGCCCAAATATGCACTATAGTAATCTATAAGTGTAATTAGCTAGTAGAGGGTGACTTAAGGCTTGGAAAATAGCCTAATAAGGTCCATATGAGTAGACACATGGGCGTGTGTCTAGGTCGTGTGTGACACACGGGCTACTCCCATGGGTGTGTGCTATGACCGTGTGTCCCCTGCACCTGAAATTTTAATTCAGTATAGAGCACGGGCTAAGCACACTGGCATGTGCCTTGGCCGTGTCTATTTAACAGAATGGTGAATTTGAGGTCAGTGTAGCATACGAGCTAAGCCCACGGGCATGTGCCTTGGCGGTGTTGCATACTGAAAAATGACATGAGCGTGTCCTAGGCCCCACGGGTGTGTTACACTTCAACTAAGGGAAAATTTCCTAAGGTGCCCCAAATCTATTGGACAATTTCAGTTTTGTTCCGTACTACCTCTAGGAATGTTTTTAGGTCTCGGAGGCCTGTATATGAGACAAAGTGTACACATTTGAAAAGTTTTAAATTATGAACGAAATTTAATAACCTGATTGAGTAAGTTTGTAAAGATGAATTACTAGAAACGCCTCGAACCCTATCCCGGCGTCGGATACGGGCGAGGGATGTTACATTTAGTGGTAATAGAGCTACGGTTTAGTCAGTTCTAGGACTACCGTAGAGGATGTTAAAGTTCTCTATAATTGCCATTATTCGAATGTTGATATTGTGACATCTCCTAATTATTTAAATTATTTTGAATATAGTAAATATCTTCCAATCGAGCACAAGATGAGTCCGAGGGAGACGAGAGCCATGCTCTAGCTTCCGTACCACGAGTTGTATCTAGTAGTAGTAGGAGACGTATGTCTGAAGGCTGAGAAGAGGCCCGAGCCGCTTTCTTTGATATGATGGATGAATGGTTTGAGGATTATATAAGGAATCGCCCCAACATACCACGATCGCCCTTACCCCCTAACCAACCTGATGAGAATGTGCCACGAGGTATGTCACCGGTAAGAATAGGTAAGGCCCTTGTAGACAAGCTTAGAAAGTATGGGGCTGAGGAATTCAGAGTGAAAGTCGATGATGACACTGAAAGAGCCAAGTTCTGGCTCGAAAATACTACACGGGTGTTAGGTGAATTGTCATGCACACTCGAGGAGTGTTTGAAGTGTTCCGTGTCCCTCTTGAAGGATAGTGCATACCACTGGTGGAAGACCGTATCCTCGATAGTGCCGAAAGAAAATATTACTTGGGATTTCTTCCAAATAGAGTTTTGGAAGAAATTTATTAGTCAACGATTTCTAGACTCGAAGCGAAAGGAGTTTCTGGAACTCAAACAAGGGAACAAGACTGTAGCGAAATATGAGAGAGAGTTCGTACGGCTAAGTCAGTACGTAACTGAATGAGTCCAAACTGAATCAGAAATGTGTAAATGCTTCGAGGAGGGTTTGAATGAAGACATTAAATTGTTGATCAGAATTCTTGAAATACGGGAGTTCGCCGCATTGGCTGATTAGGCCAAGAAAGCCGAGGAGCTTAATAACGAAAGGAAGCAAGCAAAGAGAGAGGCTCGAGTTTCTAGCAAGAGGACCAGCGGTAAAACACTCTCATTCTCTACGAAGAAAGCTAGGGGCCAGCATGAACGCTCCACTTCATCAGTAGGATATTCGGGTAGAGCAAAGGGTCCTAGACGACGAAGTCAAAAGTTTTCCTCCCCGATGATGACTATTGTGGGGAGTGTAGATGATCAAAAGCCGAAGTGTAAGAGCTGCAACAAATTTCACTTCAGAGAGTGCCGAGTAAAAAGCGGTGCGTGCTTCAGATGTGGCTCTCTTTATCACTTTCTCAGAGACTACCCAGATCGAACGAAAAAAGAAGTGGAAGTAACTTTGAAGTTAGGTGCTCCCATAGCACGAGGTAGACCTCTAAGATACCCTAAAAGTGCTAGTGGTAATTGAGTCGCAGCTAAAGACACTGCAAGACCAGAGGCTAGAGCCCTGAAAAGAACGTATGCAATACGCACTCGAAAGGAAGCCTCTGCTCCTAACGTTATCACAGGTACTTTTTCCCTTTTTAATACGAGTATTATTGGTTTAATTGACCTGGGGTCGACGCATTTTTACGTTTGCATGAGATTGGTGTCTAGTATGAATATACCTGTTGAACCTACGGAATTTGTTATTAAAGTGTCGAACCCATTAGGCAAATCGGTTCTAGTTGATAAAGTCAGTAAGAATTGTCCTTTGATGATTCAAGGTCATTGTTTTCCGGCTAACCTTATGTTGCTACCATTTGATGAATTTGATGTAATACTTGGTATGGATTGGTTAGCCCTTCACGATGTAACTGTGAATTGTGGTAGTAAGTATATTAAGTTAAAATGTCTGGATGGTGAGACTTTACGGGTCGAAGCAAGAGAACTGGGTTCGCCGTTGAATATAATCACGACAATGGTTGCTCAGAGGTACATGAGGAAATGGTATGAGGCTTATCTTGTATTTTTACTGAACACTAAGGAAACAGAGTTGAAGATCGAGTCTATGCCAATAGTATGTGAGTATCAGATGTATTCCCTAAGGAATTACCAGAATTACCTCTTGAGAGAGAAATTGAGTTTGGTATTAATTTGATGCCAGAGACAACTCCTACTTCTATCGCTCCGTATAGAATGGCACCAACCGAGTTAAAAGAGTTAAAAACACAGTTACAAGAGTTGACGGATAAAGGATTTGCAAGGCCAAGTTTTTCACCTTGGAGTGCTCCCGTGTTGTTTGTAAAAAAGAAAGATGGTTCAATGAGATTATGTATTGATTATCGGCAATTGAATAAGATAACCATAAAAAATAAGTATCCTTTACCAAGGATTGATGATTTATTCGACCAGTTGAGAGGAGCCACTGTGTTCTCTAAGATAGACTTAAGGTCTGGCTACTATCAGTTGCGTGTCAAGGAATCAGATGTGCCAAAGACAGCTTTCAGGACAAGGTATGGTCATTACGAATTCCTCGTTATGCCGTTTGTGCTGACGAATGCACTGACCGTATTTATGGATCTGGTGAATAGGATCTTTCAGCCATATTTGGATAAGTTTGTTGTTGTGTTCATTAACGACATCTTGATTTATTCCAAAAATGAGACAGAACATGCGAAGCACCTGAGAATTGTATTGCAGACTTTGCGAGAAAAACAACTGTATGCTAAGTTTAGCAAGAGTGAATTTTGGCTCCAAGAAGTTGGATTTTTAGGTCATATTATTTCGGGTGAAGGCATCCGAGTTGATCCAAGTAAAATCTCTTCTATTGTTGATTGAAAATCGCCTAAAAATGTAACCGAGGTTAGAAGCTTTTTGGGCTTGGCCGGTTACTATCGAAGGTTTGTAAAAGGATTCTCTATGATAGCGACTCCGATGACCAAGTTGCTACAGAAGGATGCTAAGTTTGAATGGACGGAAAAGTGTCAGCAAAGTTTTGAGAAATTAAAGACATTTCTAACTGAAGCTCCTGTTTTAGTGCTACCTGAATCGGGAAAAGAATTTGTGGTCTACAGTGATGCATCCTTAAATGGATTGGGTTGTGTGCTTATGCAAGATGGCAAGGTGATAGCTTATGCTTCACGGTAATTGAAGCCTCACGAGAAGAATTATCTGACCCATGACCTAGAGCTTGATGCGATTATTTTTGCCTTAAAGATTTGGAGGCATTATTTATATGGTGAAATGTGTCGTATCTTTACAGACCACAAGAGTCTGAAGTACTTGATGACTCAAAAAGAATTAAATATGAGACAAAGGAGATGGTTAGAATTAATTAAGGATTATGATCTGATCATTGACTACCATCCGGGAAATGCGAATGTGGTCGTCGACGCTCTGAGCAGAAAATCCTTATTTGCTTTGAAAGCCATGGATACTCGTTTGACATTGCTTGATGATGGTTCGGTCTTGGCAGAGCTGGAGGCTAGGCCGACATTTCTGCAGGAAATTCATGATGCTTAGTTTAATAATGGTGACTTGTAAGCAAAAAGGGCTCAATGTGAGTCAGGGACTGAATCAGATTTCTGGATTAGTCCTGATGGGTGTTTGATGTTCAGAGATAGAGTATGCGTACCTAAAGACGATGAACTTATCTGAAAAATATTGCAAGAAGCACATAGTAGCCGTTTGTCTATTCATCCCGGAAGTACCAAGATGTACAACGATTTGAAGAAAATGTATTGGTGGAACGGTATGAAAAGAGATATTTCTGAGTTTGTGTCAAGATGCCTGATAAGTCAGCAAGTTAAAGCTGAGCATCAAGTGCCTGCAGGTTTGTTACAACCTATGATGGTTCTCGAATGGAAGTGGGACAGAGTTACCATGGACTTCATGACAAGATTGCCTTTGACTTCGAAAAATAAAAATGCCATATGGGTCGTAGTGGATAAGTTGACCAAGTTGATTCATTTTATTCCGGTAAGGACAGATTATTCCCTTAATAGACTAGTTGACTTATACGTTTCTGAGATAGTAAGATTGCACGGAGTACCATTATCGATTATTTCAGACAGAGACCCAAGGTTCACTTCGAGATTCTGGAAAAGCTACAAGAAGCCTTGGGGACGAAGTTGAGTTTTAGTACAGCTTTTCACCCTCAGACCGATGGTCCGTCTCAGCGGACGATTCAGATTCTTGAAGATATGTTGCGATGTTGTATCTTCGAATTTCAGGGTAGCTAGGAAAAATACTTGCCATTGGTAGAATTTGCCTACAATAATAGTTTCCAAACAAGTTTGAAAATGGCACCTTATGAGGCCTTGTATGGCAAAAAGTACTGAACTCCATTATACTAGACAGAACTTAAGGAAAATCAGATTCATGGAGTGGATCTGATTAGGGAAACTGAAGAAAAAGTTAAAGTAATACAAGACTGACTAAAAGCAGCATCGGATAGGCAAAAGCCTTATGCTGATTTGAAAAGAAAAGAGATTGAATTCCAAGTTGGAGACAGAGTATTCTTGAAGGTGTCTTCATGGAAGAAGGTGTTGAGATTTGGTCGGAAAGGTAAACTGAGTCCGCGATTTATTGGACCTTACGAGATCACTGAAAGGATTAGACCATTAGCCTATCGCTTGGCATTGCCACCCGAATTGAAAAAGATTCACGACGTGTTCCATGTATCCATGTTAAGACGATATCGATCAGACCCCTCTCATGTGATTTCAGGTGAGGAGATTGAGATTAGACTAGACATGACTTACGGAGAGGAACCAGTTAAGATTTTGGCCCGAGAGGTTAAATAGTTGAGAAATAAAAGTGTGACTTTAGTAAAGGTTCTATGGCATCGACATGGTGTGGAAGAAGCTACATGAGAACCAGAAGAAACCATGAGAAACTAATACCCAAACCTGTTTACTGGTAAGACTTTCGGGGACGAAAGTCCCTAAGGGGGGAGAAATGTAACATCTCAAAATAGGGCCTAGTCAGAACAGTGGTTTCAGGACCACAAATCTGACATCAAAATATTTATTTTATAATTATTATGAGACTTAGAATATGAGATTATGCATGTGTTAAAGTTTCATGAAGAAATTTCTTGAGTAAGGTGTCCAATTAGAAATTAGGGACTAAATTGAATAAATTGTAAAACTTGGATTCTAGAAGCAATTTGTATGAAATCTCTTTAGATTATAAATTAGAAGGTCTTAAAGAGAAATTTTCCCAATTTCTAAGTTTTTGGATAAAAATGGGCTGCATGGATGAAATTTTAAAGAAATGGCATAAGGGTATTTTGGTCATTTGGCTTTTTAATGAAATAAAATGGGAAAAATCAAGCCAAAATCAGCCATCTTCTTCCCCATAGCTGTCAAAATTCTCTTGTCTCCATAGCTAGGGTTTTCAAGCTTTCCAAGCTCAATAATAAGTGCTCCCAAACCCCATTTTAATGTTCTTTGTATTTTTGAAATCCCGGTAGCTTGATCTTTCCATTTCTACCCATATTTCATGCTAGGGTTCATGTTTAAAAATTTACCCATGCATGAGTTGTTTGTATTTTAGTGGATTATGGAGGGGTATGAAAGTTGAAGGTGTGTTAAACATATTTTCTTAGGTGATTTTCATGAAAAACCCCTAAAGGGACCTTTTTGTAAAATTTGTTAAATGTGTGGTAGAAATAAGAAAATAATGGAAAATGTGGGCTGCCATAAGAGAGAAAAGTGCTTGGGTAGGCTTGGGTAAGATAGAAATTTCATGTGTTTCATTATACGAGCCTAGGGACTAAATCGTAAAAATGTCAAAGGTTAGGGACAAAACGATCATTTGGACCGGGGGTAGAAATTAAACTTGAAAATTCTAATGTAGTGACTTAATGATATAATTTTGTTGTTATAAATCCCGAGAAACAAATTCTAGAGGTCGATCGAGGTAAACGTAAGGTTTTGGAATAACCGAAACACAGCTTCGAAACGAATACCAGGTAAGTTCGGATAACTCGAGGTAAACCTATAATATGCATAATTGTATGTTTTGTGAATGCATGATAATTGCATTGTTGATGGCATGAAAATACATTAATTGCATCTTTAATAATGAATTGTTGGATAATGTCTCGGTTGAGGTCGAAAAGGGAATTCGATGGAGAAACCATGATTTACAAGAGACTTGAGATCCTGCATGTGTTGCAGAAAAGGATTTAGCCTGGACTGGTAATCGGAAGATCTCAAGTATAAAAAGGATCTAGCCTGGATTGGTGTTGCTTGAGTGTCGAGCCTCCCAAAGAATATGTGTGCATTGTGGATTTAGCCTGGACGGGTAATCCGATTAGGGTCTGAATTTAGCCTGGACTGGTAATTCAGATCCGAGCTCATTAAGGGTGTTCGTCACGTAAGGGATTTAGCCTGGACTGGTAGTCCCACCATAAGATGTGAGGTTCACAGGAGTGCATACTGAAACGATCATTCGTACGAATTGATAGTAAATGGATAATCCATCGAGATTTCCTAAAAACTTAACGGGACTATCACAAGGTATATGTACAAATGACATGTAAAATGATGAGCTCATCTAAGATAAAAATGTTCATGGTATTTGTTATGTGACTAACTCATTGATTGAGAGCATGTGATAGGGAAACCATTTTTATGTTCATTGGTTTCATTATCTGTTATGGATGTATGCTAAATAACCGGTAAGTTTACTTTCCAGTTATACGGGCTTACTAAGCATGTAAATGCTTACCCCTCTCTTTTCCCCTGCTTTTCAGAGCTCGAGGACTCATAAGGATTGGAAGACAATTGGAGAGTCAACATACTATTAACTAGACAAGCTTTAGTATAAAGACATTTCTATTTTGTCTAATGGCATGTATAGGATTTTTGAGTATTTTGTTATGTATGTAATTTGGTTTGCCTAGTGAAGGCATGTAAAATTATGTTTATCCTTTTTGTATTTGGCCATGGGAATTGCATCATTTTGAAGTAGGCTATGCCCTACAATTCTATGCGTATTTATATTCATATGCGATGGCTTAGTTATAATTGGCAATGAGTTTTAATAACAAGCCAATCTTAATATGTCAAGTAGACATATAAATCATTAAATGCAAGATGAGAATTAACTTAGCATGTATGAAACCAATGACATAAGGTTTACAAGCAATAAGGTTAATCAAAGTTTCATACTTACAAATGGATGATTTGGCCCAAATATGCACCATAGTAATCTATAAGTGTAATTGGCTAGTAGAGGGTGACTTAAGGCTTGGAAAATAACCTAATAAGGTCCACATGGGTAGACACACGGGCGTGTGTCTAGGCCGTGTGTGACACACGGGCTACTCCCATGGGTGTGTGCTATGACCGTGTGTCCCCTGCACCTGAAATTTTAATTCAGCATAGAGCACGGGCTAAGCACACGGGCATGTGCCTTGGCTGTGTCTATTTAACAGAATGGTGAATTTGAGGTCAGTGTAGCACACGGACTAAGCCCACGGGCGTGTGCCTTGGTCGTGTTGCATACTGGAAAAAGGACACGGGCGTGTCCTAGGCCTCACGGGCGTGTTACACTTCAACTAAGGGAAAAATTCCTAAGGTACCCCAAATCTATTGGAATATTTCGGTTTTGTTCCGTACTGCCTCTAGGAATATTTTTAGGTCTTGGAGGCCTGTATATGAGACAAAGTGTACACATTTGAAAAGTTTTAAATTATGAAAGAAATTCAGTAACCCGATTGAGTAAGTTTGTAAAGATGAATTACCGGCAACGTCTCGAACCCTATCCCGGCGTCGGATACGGGCGAGGGGTGTTACATCATTTGTTTGGGTTAATTTTTTGTATTGACCTGGGCCAAAATTGGCTATTACACAGATAATTCATAAATGTAATTTAAATAGCAGACAACTTGATAATAACAGCTTTGTTTCTAATTACAATAGACATGAGATAAATTTTGGTAATTTGAGCATGCTAGAAATAGTTTACGTTATTCTTTAAATGATAAAAAATTATTAAAATTTAATTAAGAAAAATATATAAATAATATAAATATATATTTTATAAGTTGAAGAGCGCGGTTAAAGTACTTGAATTTTTCAACACAAATCAATTAAGTTTAGTATTTCTATCTTGCACTCAATTGAGCCTTTAAACTTTAAACTTTGAATTAATTAAATTATTTGACTGTTAAAATTAATGATAACCATTAAAGAGTAACAAATGTCTTTTTTGAGTTATTTTTGCCACCTGACATGTTAGGATTATGCAACTTGATAAAATTTGATATTTTTCTATTAAAAATCATACAAAATCATAAGAAAGTATACAAAAATATTTAAAATATTATTAATAAATATAAGAATATAGAAAAGTGCAAAAATTTATAAAATTATTAAAAATTACAAAAATATTTTAAAAATATATAAATTACAAATATTTATAAATTACAAAAGCTAAAAATTGTAAAAATTATCAAAAAAATATTTCAAAAAATATATATATTTTTTGGTGCAACAATGATTTGAACCTAGGCTATCCCTGAATCCTAGGATAGATGAACAACCTGCCAATAGATTATTACAATTTGGGGTTTAAATAAAAAAATTATTTAAAAATATTAAAAAAACTACAAAATATTATAAAACATTATAAAAACATAAAATTACAAAATAGCTTAAAAATATATGAAAAAAATTATAAAACCATTTTTTTATTATTTTTTGCGCATGCAGCACAACGATCAAGTTGTTAGCATCGTTGTTGGAGAGATTTGTGTGTGATAACTAAGTTGTGTTAATTTTTGCATGCTTTTTTAGGGAGATAATTAGTGACATCAAAATTTATAGATAAAACGTTTCACTTTTTGTGTACAGCCTTATTTCCTTTTCGTTTTATAATATCTTATTCATTTACTGTAATTGTTTTGCCTATTGATTAAATTCTTTTATGTTGTTCATTTGCTTAGAGTGTGATAGTGGTAGATATCTAGAATTATTAGTTGTGGATAATTAGTATTTTATGTGTTAACTATTGGGTTTAGTGCCCTGAATATAGTATATTCATTTGTATACTTGTAATTTTTTTTCGAACAGATTGAATAATAAAACAAATTCATGGATTACACTAATATACTTGTATGATTTTCTTCATACAATTTTTTCAAGTAAAGTAAAAATGGAAGCAAATATTGCTCTGGTTGTTTAATGTTTAAACTAATACTAAGCAATATTATGTAGTGGGATCGTAATATGAAAAGACAACTTTTATTAGTAGATGAACCTAAACATGTCCTCAGTTTAATCGGAAATGAGCAAATTGATTGAAAGACTAATATACCATCTATCAAGTCCAATTGGGGAGATGTTTTATCTTAGGCATCGGAGCGGATGACTCCCAAAAGATAGAGACATGGATGTGACTGAATGGACAAACAGTACATCAGATTGGATCCAAGAAGAATAGATCCTGAATCCATTTATGGATTTATTCACTTGTGATGTTCATAGTGTGACATACTTAAATCCTGAGTGGATGGTGGACTATGTATACCTAACTCGTAGACTTTGATATAAGTAAAAGCTTAAGTTCAAATAGATAAGAAATCGAAAGCTGGTGCATTGAGTGTACGGCTTCTGCAGTATGTAGTGTCATTCACAATAGTGAAATTCATAGTCCGAGACATGGGTAAATGATATTGCAACAACCCGTTTTTCAGTGGTGTCAGAAATAGTGGTTTTGATACCACAATTTTGATGAGTGATTCTGTAATAATATTATTTACATGTCAAATTTAGTGATATAGTGAATTTTGATCTGTTAGATTTTATTATTTGGCCAATCATTCAAAGTAAAAGTGGGTTTGGAAAATGAGGCATCGAGACCTCACTTCTGTAAACTAATCCCGTAAATATTGTTTTTAAATATTTGAGGAGCTATTATATAGGTGAATTAAAGCTTGGTTCAAAGATTTTAGTGATTGGATGGTTAATTAAGGTAAAGGGACTAAATCGTAAAAATTGTAAAAGTTAACCGGTATTATTTTTATTAGTTAAATTGCTTAATAATAACTATCTAAGGTCTAAAGTGGAAATTTATCACCTTTTAAATGTATTGTATAGTTAGTTCTTGTTTTCTTTAATTATTTTATGTTAAATTATGTTAAAATAATATTAATAAAGGTTAATTTTATAACATTCATATCATCATCTTCATTTGTTCTCTCCACTGAAACTAAAACATAAAAACACCATTGTTGAATGCTCCAAGGTTTGACCAAGCTTGTTGTCTTGCATGTAAGTCTTTTTGAAGACATTTTTTTGTAATTTTTATGTTTTTGTGATAGTTGTAGCTTAATCTAGCTAAATCGTACCTCTTTTTTCAAAACTATTAAAGTTTAGAAAAGTTTTTATTGATGTTAATTGAAGTTTTTGAATGTTAATGGTAGATTTTGAAGCTTAGAAATGAAATAGGACTAATTTGTAAGATAAATTTTGATTGTTTTAAATTTAGGGACTAAAATAAAAAATTAAAATTTGACATGAGATTGCTATAAATATTGATTATAGAGGGATGTATAAGGATATAATTAAAATTAGATTGAAAATCAAGGCTTAATTGTGAAACATATACTAGTTTCTGTTTTAGGGACTAAATTAAGTAAAATGAAAAAAAATTAGGAAAATTGTGGAAAATGATAATAATATGTTATATGTATTAAATAAGCTATTATAAGGTATTTATAACTAATAATTGGAAATAAATTACTGTATAGATCAAAAATCGGTAGATAATAAAGAAAAAGGAAAAATTACAGATTAGTCCCTAACACGCTTGCTTTTGTTGCTTACCCTGGTAAGTTCATACAATATAGTTCTATGCATTTTTGTAATGTTTATGGTGAATTGTGCATTCTGAGAAGGTTTGAATGTATACTTAAATGTGCCAAATTGGTGCAAAGTTGAGCAAAAAGGATTGAATTGAAAAGTGATATATTGTTACATGTATTGAGCTTGGATGAACATGAGATAGGATACAATTGGCATGCCAATAGGGTTGGTTGCATGCTGTATGGGTTTTATATGAGATAAGATGTTGACATATGAGATATATATATATATATATATTCATTGATTAAACCAGAATTTAGCATTTGTTGCGGATTACTAAGTTATATCCATAGTGATTTAGGCGTGTTTCTGGGGAAGGATGTGTAGCCTAAGGGCTTGGCACTCAGTGTCTAGACATGCTTTTGGAAGGATGTTTAGCCTACAGGTTTGGCACTCAGTGCCTAGGCGTGTTCTTGGATGGTAAAGCTCGTTTGAACAATCAAACATATTTTGGGTGGATAATCGCATATCCATATCTGTTTATTATAGTTCATTGGGCTAAACTGACATTGTTATTAAAATTAGATGAATGGTAAAAGTATTATAATGAGATGAAGTAAGTTATATAATGTCAAAGTGCATATGTTCAGTGGTTTGATGTTATAGCTTTGATTGAGATCAAGTTATATTAAATGAAATGTTTTATGCATTATATACTCAATGAACTCAGTTGATGATTTGAATTGTGGTAACAGGGGAAAATTGTTTAGTTAAGTATGTTATTTTGTATTTTGTGGAATTTAAGGTAAGTTGTATTGTTTTGAACCTATGAGCTTACTAAGCTTATTAGAAGCTTACTTTGTTTTGTTTTCTATTTCATGTAGTTGTCATATTGTAGAATTCAATGATCGGATCGTCTTGAGGATCACACTATCCATCCATAATTTTGGTAGACTTTTAGCATTCAAATTCGGTTATGTGGCATGTAATAAGAGTTGAATTGTAAATATATGTATTTTGGATTGAAAGCTGAGTATTTAATTGATTATATATATTGTATGTGTGCTTGATGGAATTTGGGATATGTTTGATAGCTTGAAATGGAAACTTGAAAGGTGGTTAAGCATGAGAAATGTGATAGATTTATATGGATGTTTGGCATGTTTAATTATGTTATGAAGTGATTAAATATGTGAGATTTTGTTAGAGTATATGGCATAGTAGATTGATGTATGAATTGGATGTTATAAGCATGGTATGTTAAATGGCTTTTGGTGTTAAACTTATAGGTGGTTAAAATGGCAATATGGTCAATTATACGTGATAGAAATTTAGTAATTGGATCGCACATATGACATATGCATAGCTATGTTCTAACTTGGCATGACATAGGAAGTACTTCGAAATTGACCAATGTTTATGATGGTGCCTTGAAACATATTGTTTAGAAATAGAAAATGTTACGTTTTGGCATGTTTTTGTGCATGTTGGATAGGTTTAGATATTGGTTAAATGCATACTCATGATCTAGGTAAAGTTTGGTTTGGAAGCTTGCGTAATTAAAACACTTATTGGCATACACAGGCTAACACACGGCCGTGTGTCACATACAGGAATGTGGCACAATCATGTGCTGTTGATGAATTGAGAGGTTTTGGTTATACATGGTTACAATTTGTTACATGGCTGCATGACTTTAGTTTACACGGTTGCAATTTATAACACCATCTAGACACATGACTATGTGACGTTGTTTTGTGATTTTTCCCTAGTTGTTTAAAAGTTTGTAATTTAGTCCTTATTTGTACTTGGGTCAAGTTAAGAGCTTTCGTAAGCTCGATTGGAACTCAAATTTGTTTTTAATTCATATTAAACATGAACTATAACTTGTATTTATTGATTTATTGAATGCTAAGCGCCCCCGACCACTCAAGCTAAAGCTAGAAAATGTTGGGAAGAGTCAAATGAGATACCTTGTTGCTATGTTGGCAAGCATGACCAGCACTTTGTATAAACAACTAGAGAGCTGTAAGACTGCTAAAGTAATTCTAGATAAGCTAAAAGACATGTTCGGAGGCCAAGTTGCCTTGGCTCGACAGTTTACTATAACTAGTTTAATGAATGCCTAACAAAAGCCCGACACTTCGATCAAAGACTATATGATCACTCTTATGGGCTACTTTGTTAAGGCCATGGACAATGAGGCCAATTTGGAGTAGAACACTCAAATTGAGATGGTTCAAGAGCTTGGCCAAGGATTTTTTTAGTTTTCGGGCTGTATACAACATTGGTAACAAAAACCTGGTGCTTACACAACACATAAAGGAGTTACAATCTTATAAGTTGATGTTGAACGACGATCAGCCGGTCCGAAGAGTAGAAGCAATTATAGCTATCACTTCTTCCTCAAAAGGGAAGGGAAAACACACTAAGAAATGCAAGACTAAGGTCTCTAGGCCACCACAAGTGGAAAGGAAGAGAACTAGAAAGCCTAAAGACTTATCTAAGTCTAAATGCTTTTTCTACAGCAAGAAAGGGCACTTTAAGGCAAACTGTAAAGAGTGGAAAAAATACCTAACTACCAAAAGAAAATGTATAGAACTCTTGATGATAGAAGCTTGTTTAGTGGAAGACTCAATAGACCACTGGGTCATTGGTTCGGGAGGCACTAATCATGTTTGTATTTCTCTATAGGGGTTTGAGGAGATGAAAGATCTTAGAGATAATAACTTATCATTATGAACAGGTAACGGAACAAGTGTGGCAGCTGAAGTAATGTGAAATGTAAATATTTATTTTAATAACTTTAGGAAGATTATTTTAAAAGACATTTTCATGTACCAAGTTTCAAAAGAAACTTAATTTCATTTGCATGTTTATATAAAGACAACTTGACCATGACTTTTAATAATGACATTACAATATTTAGAAATCATACTCTTATATGTAATGGATGGATGTCAAATAATCTCTATTTTATCAAACCAAAGATGTACACACTACTTGAGATTGAAATATCGAATAAGAAACTTAAAAATTCTCACTCTAATGAGGCACACCTTTGGCATTTGAGACTTGACCATATTAACTAAGAAAAATTACTAGACTTGTAACACCCCTAACCCTTATCCATCATCAGATTACGGTTACGAAGTATTATTGTAATCGAAACATTTAACATACATTTCATATATAATCATAAGCATATTATAATCCAATCATTTACATGCATATCGTCCCTAAATCGAGCCTTCAAGGCCCTAAAAATACCTTAAAAACAATTCAGGACCAATTTGAAATAATTTGGAAAGTTTAAGAAAAAGTTATAAAATTTTGACTATAGGGGTCACATGGCTGTGTCTAGGTACACGGCTGAGACACACTCCCGTGTCTCAGGATGTGTAACCTTTGAACTGGGGGCACACGGCCGTGTCCCTGCCTATGTCCTTGCCCATGTAACTCTCTGAGTAGGGTCACATGGCCAAGCCACACGCTCGCGTTCCAGGCTGTGTAACACTCAAAATGGCTTCACATGCCTATGTGCTAGGCTGTGTTAGAGCAAAGTGTTCCAGCGATCTGCATCGGAAACAACCTTTCATCAACTTCCAACATTTTCCCTAATGTTTCTTACGACAATGCTCACAAGTCTGCATTTTTCAGAACTTTTATTCGGCCTTTTTACACTTCTAATAGAGGCTGTTAGTTGACAGTCTTGTATTCTATTTGATGCCGTTGATCTTGCAACTGTCTTCCCAAAATCTCGTGACCCTTCACTTTTCTTCTGTATTGAATTCGAGTTGGGCGTCCTAAAACGCTTTTCCGTAACATGAGAAGGTTAAACTTTCTTACTCAACCCTAGAGATTGTTCCACTATTTTTGCTCGCTCAGATAAATCTGCGAACTCTTTAATCTTCAATGCCACTAGTTGAGTTCTAATCTCATCACGCATTCCATGTAGGAATTTTTTACAACTTGATTCTTCAGTAGGAATGAGTTCCATAGCATACTTGCTGAGTCGTATATATTCCCGTTCATAATTCACCACAGACAAATCTTCTTGTTTCAACAAAAAGAAATTCCTATTTTCTATCCTCGAGATATAACTCCCCAACATATTTCTTTTGAAATTCCTCTTGAAAGAATTTCCAGTCTATGGTTTCGGTAGGTACGTATCGTGTGATGATTTGCCACCATGTATAGGTTTCACCTTGCAATAACAAAACATCACACATAACATTTTCTCGCGAATTACATTCAAGTTGTTGAAGAACCCTAGCCATTGATTCCAACCATAACTCAACCATTGACGGGTCAACCCCTTAATAAGAGCTCGTTTAACTATAGGTGTAGGTATTGCAGAAGGAGTAGTTCCCACCACCCTTTGAAGAGCTTCCGTTCTGACTCGTAATACATCTTTTTGGGATTGCCCTATTAGCATTTGGTTGTCGAATACCATCAGCGTGTACACTAGGTGTTACTGATTCAAATTCATGAAATTCTCCAGTAGATTCATCACCAATATGTACTTCTTGATCAACTACGTTATTAGCATCATCTGACATCTTTAAACTATAAATAAGAATAGTATAAATCAGTATCCAATCCCGACTCAAATTCAATTTAACTTTGGCATGTACCTCTAGACTCAATTTCGAGCTCGATTTAGTCCAAGAATCGGCTAAACTTGTAGCTTTGATACTACTAAATGTAACACCTCTAACCTATATCCGTCGCCCAAATTAGGGTTACTAAGTATTACCATACAATCAAAAAATTTAACATACATTTCATATATAATCATAAACATATTATAATCCAGTTATTTACATGCATATCATCCCTAAATTGAGCCTTCGAGGCCCTAAAAATACCTTAGAAACAATTCGGGACCAATTTGAAATAATTTGGAAAGTTTAAGAAAAAGTTACAAAATTTTGACTACAAGGGTCACATGGCCATGTGTCTAAGCACACGATTGAGACACACGCCCGTGTCCTTGCCCATATAACTCTCTGAGTGGGGTCACATGGCCAAGCCACACGCCCGTGTGCCAGGCCGTGTAACTGCTTGGCTTGCAACCTTTGAAACCTACAGGGGACACGGTCATGTTGCATGGCTATATGTTACACACGGCTGAGACACACACTCGTGTCTCAGCCTATGTGGACTAAAATTCACCTAAAAACAAGCCCTTTCAAAACCAATACAGGCATAACCATTCAACCTATCCAAGCACACTTTAAAAGGGACCTTAAGCAACATCAAAACACAATAAAACATGCTCATATACATATCAAAGTAAACATCTTAAGTGCCTAACCAATATGCCCTCATTGACAGCAAATTTAATTCATTCAACGACAACCAATATACCATTCATAGGTACCTCAAACAAAGTTCAAACATTCAAATAATTGAATATGGAAAATGCACAACCTGCACTAATCATTCTCATTCAATTTTCAACCAAAGAGGCTCAATGAATAACTTTCTTTCATTTACTAAACAAGCATCACAAGTTTAAAACCAAAATGACCAAATCATTTAAGCAAACATTAATTGAAAGCATTTACATAAAGCTCCAGACATGTATTCACAATCATTTTTAACTTATAGAATTATATTCCCTAGGACTTACTAAACAAAACGACATTATCTTCATTATATACATCCTAGGTACATGCCAAGACTCAAAAGAAAAGCATCACCAACATTGAGTACGAGATTTGTCGTGGATTCTGAGATGTAGAACAACGGTAATACCTAATCTTACCAAAATATATATTCTAACAAATAACACCCGGTGCCTAATGGTTAGACCGTGATTAAGATTTTACACCCAGCGTTAGTAGTTTTACTCAACAAAATCATTTGTGTGCCCAGCACTAGTTGAACGGGTTGACAATATATTGCACCTAGCGCTAGTCGGATAATCGACGACAGTTGTACCCAGCACTAGTGAAACAAGTCAACAAATTATTGCGCTTAGCGCTAGTTAGAAAAATCGACAAAATAAATAGTGAGCCCAGCTCTAGTTGGATAAACCAACGATATTTACACCCAGCGCTAGTCGGATAAATAGAAAAATGTGTGCCCAGAACTAGTCAAATAAACTGACGAAAGTTACTCCCAACACTAGTCGAATGAATCTACGATGTCAATTACTCATTTGCAAGTCCATAATATTACTTTTCATAACTCAATATCACATTTCATAATTTAATAACACTTCCACTCCAATTATCTACTAATCATACATTAATTTAATCCATAATGCCACATTCCATAAACCTCTATTCAATTGGATTAACCACTACATTAAGGATATAATAAGACATCAAGTAATAACTAAGTTAATTAAAACAATTTATAAAGTTCGAGTTTGGGGACCACGAACTTACCAAAAATACGATGGATGGCACAAATCGAAGACGTCTACTCAATGATCTTTTCCTTCCCATAGTTGATACCCAATCTAGTCTTCTCTTAATCAAAGTTTAACAAATTAATTCAATTACTTAATTTGAATACCATACTTGTTTTTGATTAAATCAATTAACCTTATATCATAGTTTTATACATTCACTTTCAACAATTGACAATTACATAACTCATAGTACAAAATATCTTAATTGCCCACTAAACTTAGTAATTCAACCCAAATTTCTAGCACAAAGAACAATCCACCAAAAATAGTCTCTAGACTTCACAAAATTAACAATTTAACCCCCACATTTCAAATTTTGCTACAATTTAATTCTCAATGCACAATTTCATGAATTGGCTTTACAACTCTTTCCACTTCTATTCCAACTTCAAAAATCTACTACAATAAAATTAAGAACTTAAATTTTTCTACCATAATAGTTTGTTTTCACATCAACAATTCTAAAATTTTCAACATGGGTAATTTAACTAATAATCTTACAATTCCAAAAACACAAAATTCATGAAGAAAAAAAGAAAAATTACTAACCAATTTGAGCTTTAAAGCATGAGACTAAATGACCAAAATTTTCTTCCCTTTTCTCTCTCACTTTCGGCATGCAAAGAGAAAGATGAAGTTTTTTTTAATTCTTATTTCTCCCACTAATCTATTTGTATCTTTTATTAATTAATTTCCTTTAATTATTTTTTTATGATTTATTTATTCTAACATCATTTACTAATTGTTTCAATTTACATATATTATATATAATATATATAATATCATCATAAACATCCACTAATAAAAGTAAATACAGGTAATGGTCTAATTATTGAATAAGTCCTTTAATTTAGTCCCATTTTGCAATTTAATATTAATTAATAATTTTATCACTTATTTAATTTAATCCTTGTACTTAATTTTAAACATTAATAGTTAAAATTGTCTACTACTATTTAATTCAATTCTAAGGTATCTCACAAAATAAATAAATAAAAATATTTATAAGCCCGATTTATGAAGACAAGGTCTTGAAAGTATGATTCTCGACACCCCTGACTTATAGGTCGTTACAAGACTTGTGAAAGAAAGAATCTTAAGTTCGTTTAAAGAAGTTAATCTCCCACAATGTGAATCTTGCTTGGATGGTAAGATGACTAAGCAATATTTTAATGCACAAGGAACGAGGGTTGAAAAATCCTTAGAACTTGTGCACATTGACGTATGTGTTCCCATGAGCATTAGTGAAAGGGGTGGTTACGAGTATTATGTAACCTTTATTGATGACTATTCCAGATATAGGTATGTATACTTGATGCATTGTAAGAGTGAAGCCTTTGATAAATTCAAAGAGTTTTATGTGGAAGTCGAGAAACAACTAGGTTTACCCATAAAGGCACTTCGGTTTGATCATAGTGGGGAATATTCATCTGATGAGTTCTTAAGGTACGCCGTAGAGAATTGAATTCTATCCCAGTTAATAGTGCCGGACACTCCATGATAGAATGGTGTGGTAGAGAGAAGAAATCAAATGTTGTTAGACATGGTACGTTCAATGTTAGGTTATTCAAAGTTGTCAATATCTTTTTGGGGATATTTTGTACAAACGGCTTGCTATATTCTGAATGATGTGTTAATTAACGCAACATCAAAAACTCAATACAAATTATGGCTTGGCAAAAAGCCAAATCTTAATCATTTTAGGATTTGGGGATGCCCGACCCCACTTATTGGATAAAGATGCGAGGAAGTTGGACTCATAGACAAAATTGTGCATGTTTGTAGGATATCCAAAGGGAACAAAAGGTGGTTTGTTTTATAACCCGAAAGAGCAAACTATTATAATCTCAACTCATACTATTTTCCTTGAAGAAAGTTACATGAATGGCTCCAAACCTCGGAGTAATGAGGTACTCGAGGAGCTTTCGGGAAATTTACAAAACCTTACAAAAATGGTTCCAGAACCAACTCCTAATAGTAGACCTGCAAATGATCAACAACATTGAGAGCCTCATTGTAGTGGGAGGGTCTCTCATGGGCCTGAGTTCTTCCAATCTAGCAAAAGTGTTTTTCACAGTAAGTCTTTTGAATAGGAAGATGTTGACCCACTCACATATGACAAAGCGATGCAAAGTGTTGACTTTGGAACACCAGATTTTGGCAAGTTTTAAAATTGGCAGGTAAACCGAGTGGTACTCTAAGTGGTATAGTGCTTTTCACCTAACCTATGCTATTGACATGTATAAATAAGTGCGTAGTAGGCATTGGATTATTTCGAGGAATTGTCTTAGCAAAGATGAATTGTTAAGGAAAGGAGTTTGGTAATGTATTATGGAATTTTAGGTAACCGGGTTATTGCTGAAAAGTATGGTACGCCAAGTTTGGTTCGTTACGGTGAATGCTCCATCTCAAACAGTAGTTGCTATTGATCTTATAAAGGAGCTTTGGATCTGGAATTTGAAACTGTTGTAGGTGAGAATCAAGTGAGTCTCTAAATTGACATGTGTGCATATTGTTATTCTAGATGCTTCCATAAAGAACTATATGAATTGCGAACTAAAACTAAAAAAGGATGGTATGTTAAATATGTTGATGTGTGAATAGTAGTTGACAATTACATATATGACTCGTATGAATCTAATAAGTATAGATTATGTGATAAATAATCTGAAATTGAAGGTTGACTGTATTGGCATGTTTTGAATATGTAAGGTGAATAGTGTGTTAAGCTTAAATGGTGTCTATGCATGAAAGGTCTGCTAGTGAGTTTGTGTCTATCTTTTCAGAGTCATCTAAAGGGGTCCATCAGGAATTTAATCACAACCTCTAAAAGGAAAAGTCCATGGAACCATATCATGTATGTAACATCCCGAAATAGGGCTTAGTTAGAATAGTGGTTTTGGGACCCCAAATCCGATGTAGGAAAATTTATTTTTATTATATTCTTATGGTTTACAATTTCACAAAAGGATTTCGTGAAAATCTTGTTCAAAAATTTTGACGTTTGGGCACTCAATTTGGTCAAAAGGACTAAATTGTAAAAAGTGCAAAAGTTGAGTTCTACATGCTAGAGTTGCCTAATTGATATATAATTTTAAATTGGAGGTCCTTGTATAGCAATTAGACCATTGGTTAATTTTTTGGACAAAAATAGATATTAAATGAGTGAAATAGAATATTTTTAAGTTAGGGGCATTTTGGTCTTTTAGTAATTAAAATAATAAAATGGGAAAATAAGCCAAAATTCATGCCCATCTTCTTCATCCAGCCGAAAATACCATGGAAGCCATGGCTAGGGTTTGGTTTAAGCTTCTAAGCTCATTTGTAAGTGATCTCGAGCCCTTTTTTAATGTTCTTTACATTTTTGAAGTCCTGGTAACCCGATTTACCTATTTCTACCATTATTTTGAGCTAGGGTTTATGTTTAAAAATTTACCCATGAGTGACATGCTGGTATTTTGAGGCTTAATGGTAGATTATGCATGTTTATGGTTAGAGGAACGATTTTTACTAAGTGATGTTCGATGAAAATGTTCAAAAGGATCGTTTTGCAAAAGTTATAAAATTGGTCATAAAAGGGTGATTTAGTGAAAATTGGGGGCTGCTATAGTTATGAAAATGATTCTTCTAGGCTTAAAATGCAAGAAAATTGAATAAAAATCATTTTACGAGCTTAGGGGCCAAAGTGTAAATAAGTGAAAGTTTAGGGGTCAAAATACAAATTTGTGAAAGTATGATTTATGGACCCACTTGAATAATGTGAGTAATAAATGAGCTATATTTGTAATTTTAGATCAAGAAAACAAGATTCGGGATTAGAACGAGGTTGAACGAGGTTAAGGACTAATTCGAAATAATTAGCCGTACTCGGAATCGAGGTAAGTTCGTGTGTTAATAATAATGCAGTGCTTATTTAAATTAAAAATCCCTTATTGTCATTGTATGAATGGCATGAGTAAATACATTGAACGGTGATGGAATGAGTTCATGATGTGAAAATATGATATGAAACAATGTATGACATTTCTAATGCCTTGATAGTATGTGAAATGTAAATGTTTCATTTCTACCAAATGTTTCATTTCTACCATGTATTATGTGTCTCGATGTTTCATGTATTATATATTAATTATTACTATGAAAACATGATTGATATTATGAAACTATTGTATTGATGAAAAGATGGTAAAATGTCCCGGTTAAATAAAAATGACATCTGATGGATACGCCATTCTTACATATACGAGATCCTACATGTGTTGTAGAAAAAGATTTAGCCCAGATGGGTAATCCGTTGATCTCGGTATAGAAAGGATCTAGCCCGGACGGGTGTTCCTAAAGTGATTTAGCCTCCCAAAGAATATGTGTGCATTATAGATTTAGCCCGGACGGGTAATCCGATTAGGGTTTGAGTTTAGTCTGGACTGGTAATTCAGATCTAAGCTCATTAAGAGTGTTTGTCATTACAAGGGATTTAGCCTGGACTAGTAATCCCGACATTACTTTATGAGTTATACTATGGGGGATTCAGCTTGGACTGATAATCCCGCCGTAGAAGCGAGGTTCGCGGGAGTGCGCACTTGAAATTATCACTTGTATGAATTGACGGTGAATGGGATATCCATCAAGATT
This sequence comes from Gossypium longicalyx, assembly GCA_025698465.1. NCBI lineage: Eukaryota > Viridiplantae > Streptophyta > Magnoliopsida > Malvales > Malvaceae > Gossypium > Gossypium longicalyx. The sequence goes on from CM046997.1 coordinate 94,223,378, forward strand.
CTGAGAAATTCAACGAGATTGATATGAGAAATGAAATAAAGAGTCCTTGCCATGATACATCAGTTATGTTATATGATACTATTATGATGCATATGAATTGTCATGTTTGGACGAGTATTGTGCTAAATGATAGCATAGGTACGTACTCGAAACCCACGAATATATGTTTGACATGTGAAATGAAATGAACTTGTGGTAATAATGCAAATTATTGAGTGATTCATATGTGAATAATTTTTATGGCAATCTTATATTGATTTTCATTTTGCTGTACTAAAATAGTTTGGACAGCAGCAGTAGTTCTACTTTGAAAATCTACAAAACATTGTGGAAGTTAAATTAAAGGCTGAATAAGATATGAAATTAAAGATTAATGAGCCTAGTTTTGTATAAAAGAAACATTGTAAGTGTAGGAATCTTACATTTCGAGATATTCGAATTCTTGTGAGACAGAGTCAGAATGAGTTTGGAATCCCCTATTTTGACTTGGTAAAATCACTAGAAATTGTACAAAAATAATTATGGGTTAGAATTCATATGACTAAGTCCTTAATGAGTCTATTTTCAAGGGAAATAGATGATAGCATCGTCCTAGTTCAGAACTATTAGATAATTGATTTTTAGTAAAGGAAGGTCGGAATTGTCAGACAGCAAAATAGGGGAGAATTTAAAGAATAAAATATTCTTATTGGCTGGACCAAAAATTCTAAAACTTTCACGGTAAAAAGATAGCTGAGTCTAGTTTCTAGGAAAATTAACGGTTCTCAATTTGAAGTCTCATAGCTCCATATATAAATAATTTAGTGACTGTGACTCGAGAAAATAACATAACTGGACTTTGAATAAATAGAGAGAAATTGAAAAATAGCATGTTAATGTAATGCTTATTATTTTTCATGCGAATTTACTAAGCTTTAAGCTTACTCCCTCCTCTACATTTCTTTAGTGTTGTCAGGTCGGCTTGGCGTTGGAGATCGTCGAAGGCAGTATCACATTATCAAGCTACCACCTTTGGAGTATTGATGAGTCTTAATGTCTTCAAGTGAGTGGCATGTATAGAGACTTAGTTTTTATGTTAGATGTTGTTATGATTAGCAAAATGTATTGGCTTATATTGATTCATTATATATAACCATGAGATGTGGCTTGTAATGGCTATGGCTTGTAAGCCTATTCATCCATGCTGTGTGTTAATGTCTTGAGATGTGGTTATGTGATTTTGCTTGATTACTATGAATAGGAAGTGTATGGCATACGTGCATAATGAATGCCTTAGGACCATTTGAAGTGGTCATGGCTATGGAATAAATGCGTGACATGGAAGTAAATTAATAATGATTGAACATGAACATTGGCCGAATGAGTAGAGATTGAGTGTTGGGTAAAATGTTGTGGTTAATTGGTAAAAGTGGTCATCAATATGACAAGGTTATTGAATGTGAATTGAAATGTCTAACTTGATGTAACATGAGAAATTGAAAAACACATGTATGGAAACATGCAAATGCTTTAATTGGGTTTAATTAAATAATGATTGACCATTGAAATGATGTTATAACATGTGTTTATGATATGTTTAAGTATGAAAGAGATTAAGGGCAACAAAAGGCATGAAAAATAGCCTAAGTGATGGCCACACGGGCAGAGACACAGCCGTGTGAATGACACGGCCTAGCACACGGGTGTGGAGCTTGACCGCGTAGTTAAATTTTGTTTGCTGATGTCATAGTCAGAGAGTTACACGGCCTGAGGACACGAGCGTGTCCAGGGCACACGGGTGTGTCCTTGTGCCCACACGGGCGTGTGACTTTGTTTCTTGGAAAAATTTTCCTAAGTTTTCTTGAATCTTTCTAAAGTACCCGGTTTAGTCCCTAACCACTCTTAAAGTACATTAAAGGCCTCGCAGGCCCGTTTAAGGGATATTATACACCTTTATGAATGATTTTAAATTGGAAGAAATTTTGTGGCCCGATTTTGCATGTTTGTGAATGATTAAGCCCGATAATGTCTCGTACCTTATTCCGGCGTTAGACACAGGTAAGGGGTGTTACAATGTAAGACCATAACTAGTGGGTTATGGCATCATATGAGATAATCTAAAGAAATGTTATTACCTAATTGGGTTTCTGTGTGACCTAAGATGATGAGGGACAAACTTCACGAAACGTGAGTTTAGGTGAATCCCTATCGTTAAAACACCAGAAAATTGAAGCCTTTGTGGCATGTCTAAAATGGAAGCTTCTATAGCATATCTAAAATGGAAACCTTTGTGGCGTATCTGAAATGGAAGCCTTTGTGGTGTATTTAAAAAATGGCCCTTGTGGCAACCATTTGAAGGGAACGACTTTGTGGCAGACCCTGAATTAAAAAATGGGATGTATGATGAACTTTGAAAGAATGAAATTTTTGACAAAATCTGAAGAAATTGTTTAAAAGGCAATTTTTGAAATTAAAGTCTTAGTAGCAAGGTATAAAGGATATGCTATTGCGGCGAATTATGAAGAAACAACCTCCATGGTGAATTCTACAAGGAAAGTTTTTATGGCACACACAGGTTGGGTTATTCCTGTGGTGTAATCTGTAAGGGCTTCCAATGATAAACCATGAAGAATTCTCTTGTGGAAGACTCTGTGCTACATAATTGGGGTATCTTACATTGTCCCTAAATGCAAACAGTAAGACTAGTAAGTATGAGACGTATCCATGGGTATAACGATAAGGTAATTAATATGATTAAGATTTTTATAGAGATAGGGAATTAAAGAGATATAATGAAGTAATGAAATATATTCTAGAAGTCAATGTAAACATGGTATGCTCTAAAGGAAATACCAATCATTTGTGTTTGGGTTTCTTTCTAAAACTTGATAGAGTCATGGCTTAGTGATTGAAGAATGTAGATAAGGTCTCAAAGACATTGAAGACATGAAAAAGACTTTAGGGTAAGGTATGGAAATGAATGTGAGTATAAGAATGGAAATTGAGGAATTAACTGTTAAAGGAAAAATGAAGAATAAGAGCAATAAGATGATAATTGAAACATTGAATGTAACACACAAGTATGATTCAGGTAAATGAGTGTTTGACTCACTAAGTTCTTTCAAACTTACCTCGGTGTATTATGTTTCAAGTGGGTTTTAGGGTCTTAACCTTGAGGGATGTTGCCAAGAATGCATCGAAGGAGTGGAGTATTGGGCTAATATGCATATAGAGTGAGCTTGATGGCGGGATCAAGTCTGATTTGATATAATTTTATAGAAACATCTTTTGCGAGATAGTTATATTAGGTTAGGGCCCTAATTTGGTTGTAGTTGTAACTAAATTCTTGATGTTTGCTAGTACGATTTCTTCATTGTTTATACTTACGCATTTTATTAAGGATATTTTGAAGTTGAACAGTTGTACTTGATTGAAATTTGTACAAGTAAAACTAAGTTTTAATTGTATAAGATTAGTAATGCCAAGATTCAGATTTAGTTTAGCGGGTCGAGTTTTGGTCATTACAAGTTTGGTATCAGAGCCTAGGTTTAGTTGATTCTCAGATTACGTCGAGCCTGGTAGTGTTCTTCAAGTATGATGGACTCTTCTTAGCATGAAATTAATACATCCATAATGACTTAATGAAAAAAGAATAATGATGAACAAATAAACCAAGGAAAGGTAAATGATCACTCCATTAATAACAAGGATGTTGTACCAAAATTTAAGATAATAAAAGAAAAGTATAAGGTATGACAAAAGAAAATTTCAATTTCCTCTTTTGACGGGCTGGTTGGCGGGTTCAATAGAGACTTAATCTAGTTGTGGATGACCTTCATGGTTTTGCTCCATGTCCGCTAAGTTCCCTCTATTATCATTAGCTACGGGCATAGTGGGGGTGGAAAAGACGATTGATTGTTTCCACTCTCTTTGAAAAGTCTTCCACTCTTCGCCTTCAGGATGTAAACATCAATGTTGAGTGATTCCGTAGAGATATTATTCAGATAATCGAAATCTACCTTATAAAGGTCAAAAGGACCAATGACCAATAGGGCATGAAGGATCAAGTTCGATTTCCACTTTGTTAGAGCTTCGACAAGGTTCTTTTGAGTATCTTCTTGATATTTCTTGAAGGTTTCCCTATGAGCTTTCCAACTTTGCCTTATACCTCTCTTCTTGAGCCTTGGACCTCTCCTCGAAGATAGATTTTTCATCCTTCAAATGGTTGATCATGTCTTTCAGCTGATTATTTTTTGTTTAAACATACCCATACTTGCTCTTTAGAGTTGTGATCTAGGTAGATAGCTTTACAATCAAACTACTTAAATTAGATTCAAATTTCTCCAAAAATAATCTTTTTTTGTTGTAATGCCTACTAGCATCTCTAAGAGCCCCGCCTCAAAAACCATGTTCGAGAGACAAGATCTCAAAGACGAGATCTCGCAGACTTGATCCATGAGAGATAGATGATGCTATGAGGGATGGGATGCAAGATAAGAAGAGAAGAAATTTCTTAACTGTTGAGGCAACAAGCTTAGTTATTATTCAAGAATATAATTGAGAGGCATGGAAGAGGGCTTTGATTCTATAAGGCCGCGCCAAGGGAAGTTACTACCCGATTCTGTAGGGGTTGCTTCCTATGCTGGAGGAGGAAGGAGAAGTGATTGAATTGGATGGTTTATCTCTAAGGAATTCTATGATGAAAAGGGATCAGGAATATGTCTAGAAGAGCCTGTATGAGGGATGGAGCCTTCAAGCTTTGAAGGAATCTTAGTAGGAACTGGAACTGAGGAAGAGTGAGTGATGGTTGCAGCTAGTCCCTTATTTTATTTATGCCTCTGTAAGGGTGGGCATTCACTACTTCCAGTTTCGTGAGTACCTTCAATTAATCTAGCCCTTTTTCCTTGCTGCTATTTTTGGTGGTAGTGCAGTAGTGGTCTTCTCTTGGCCGTGAGTCTCCTTGTGAAATAATGAGATATCTTACACCAGCAACATGTGAATTAGCTTGATTGGTAGATATGATTATCCAATTCCTTTGGCATAGATTACAAATATGATAAAAGTATAATGGAGGTTCTCTAATATGCCCTAGTAAAACATACACCAATTTACTGTTTGAGTTGTATGGCCAAGATTTAAGGGCAGATGACACAGAAGGATTAATTTTTTGACTGGTGGAAATAGTTGGGTTGTAACCATTTGGGCTTAGGTTTTTCAAACTATGCTAAAACACACCTCTGACTTAAACCAACTCCATCAAATCAAGTATACAACCCCTTTTTAACCTTTGGTATTGCCTTTTAGCCTCGTGAGCATCCTCTGACTGGTATGTGACGTACTCTGACTGGTATGTGACGTAGACACTTTCCCGAGGAAAGGATCATTTAGTTAGGAAAACCAAAACCAGAACTGAGCTTGCTTACAATTCTTATGTACTTGTATTTCTTAGATGAAGATTAGAGATCTTGTTTTTAATGAGGGGTTCATAGTCGAGCCATACACTAAAGTGAGCACTGCCAACAGAAGCTCCGATTCTCTATATTTTGAGTTGGTAAAATATCTAGAAGACATATAGTAGATTATGTACATTGTGTATACAATAGTCGATGAAAATACCACTAAAGTCCACCAAGATAGGGCCGATAACTGACTCAATGCAATTCTGTAACTGTTGAGTACGTCACAAAAGAATGGATGGAGAGGCAGATAGAACCCAGCTTCTAATAGAATGAGTGGTAAAATAAACCCTAGAGAATTGTCACTAGGATGGCACTGATTGGGAAGCTGGAAATCATAAGCAAAGTTCAGGTTTCGAAGAACCCGGGCTCCCAAGTAACGATTCATTTCCTCTCGAGTTATGGTGTAGTCACAAATCTCGATCTCAACGCGTGGTAAAGTTTCTCAAGCATCAGTTTAGTTGGTTTGTTCACAGCCCGTCTCTCTGATGGTGGTTCTTCTCATGTTTTTGGTTAAAGGTTAAAAGATGAAAGAATAAAGAAGAAAGGAGTTACCTTCAAGAAAGATCGAGAATGAAAGATGAAGATTGTAGGAAAATTTAGTAGAGGAAAGTTAGGGTTTCAAATGATTTTGCAAAGTAACCAATGATGTGCTTAAGTACCTATTTTATTAGGACAAACTTGCTTAAGAAGTTTACTTCAAAAGAGACTGTTCAAATTCTCCAATGTAAGGATGAAATCTATCTTAAGGAGGTAAGTGAAACGTTTAGAAATTTTGTATAGATGTTTAAAATTCGAAAGTACCCAACTCATTGTATGCACCTAGCAGGAAGATCAGTTATCATGTACGGAAGTGTAATTCTTTGATTTAGAAATTTTGAGGATGAAATTTTTTTATGGGGAGGAGAGTTGTGACACTCGATTTTGGCTGGTTCTAAAATTGAGGGGTAAACTGAGTAGTACCCTGAGTGTCATAGTGCTATCCGCCCAATTGATGCTCTTGGCGTGCGTGCGTAATAGGCATTGGATTAGGATTATTGCAAGGAATAGTCTTAGCAAGGATGAATTGTTAAGGAAAGAAGCTTGGTAATGTATTATGGAATTTCAGGTAATTGGGTTATCGTTGAAAAGTCTGGTACACCAAGTTTGGTTTCTTACGGTGTTGGTTACGTTCTATGTTCTTATGGTGTGGTTAGGAACGAACGATGAGATGGATCTCTCTATATAAAAATATAGAAAATGTTAAATTTTCGTACACATTTCCTTACAAATATAAACCACCTATATAGCAGGTTGAACATGATTATAACACGTTTCAAGTTTTTATAGGGACAAAGGTTGTATATCTAGATAATCAAGATTAGAAAAAGGGGAGTTTTCCTTTTTCCTTTTCCAGGAAGTGGGTTTATCTAGATCTAAAAGAACCTAGAGTATTTCCTTCTTTCACTTAAGCTAAATTGTAGTTGTTGCTGATCTTACAAGGGAAGCCTGGATCTGGAATTTGGAACTGCTATAGGTGAGAATCAGGTGAGTCTCTAAACTGACTCATGTGTGCATACTATTATTCTAGATGCTTCCATAAAGAAACATACGAACTTCGAATTGAAACTTAAAAAAGATGTTATGATGAATATGCTAATGTGTGAACTGTAACACCCCTAACCCATCTCTGTTGTCGGATTCATGTTAGGGAGCATTATCGATCAAATTAGAACATTTAATTTCAAAACAGAAATAATTATGCAATTTAATATCAAAATGCAAAAACCTCAATATAATCATAGTAAAAATTACACTTACGAGGTCCTAAAATTAGTTTGGGAACAATCCGGGATCAATTTGAAACAAAATAGAAAATTTTGGAGAAACATGAAAATTTTGGAAAATAGGGGTCACACGGTCTTGTGACATAGCCCGGACCGGGTGGACATTCGAAGTCTAGACACATGGCCGTGTCCCAGCCCGTGTGTATATTTGAAATAGGGCCACACGGCCGTGTCGTAGGTCGTGTGCCAGATTGTATGTATTCGATGTTGGATCACACAGTCGTGTCGCAAGCTGTTTGCCAGACCATGCCACAAACTATTTTTAGACATAAGGCTGTGTTGTAAGCCATGTCTCAGATCATGTGAAACCTACACGTAAAACAATAATAACACACGGTCGTGTGGGGTGACCGTGTGTGGAACATGGCTGTGTGCAACATAATTTGCCCCTTAAACAAGCCATTTCAAAACAAATTACTTGCACAACAAGATACACCAATTCCACAACCATTCACATGACCAAAACACTTGTCAACCATACTAAAACATACCAATTTCATCTACCTACAAAATTAACCAATGTGCCCTCATTAACACCACATTTCAATCATCAACTAAAAGTTTCCATTCAACTTTAAAACAAACCATACACTTCATTCATTCAACATCAAAAGTTATCAACATTATACCTTTTACTTAATACCCTATATTAACTTAGTTTAGCATGATTTATACCACAAACACACACTCCCAAAAAAACCAAACTTGCATAACACATATCAACTACACAAAATTAATCATTTGCATCTTGTTAGAATCTTCTAACATTATATGCCAAACATCTTATTTACATACCACATTTAACCTCCAACAATACTTCAAATAAAAATATACCAATGCTATATGAATTAACATATAACTTACCAAAAATTCACTTAAATTGTACTTGCACATGGCAAATAACCTTAACATTATCACAATCACAAACCATTAATTTTGATTTCAGTAACCTTTAATAGTACGGATAATTAAATCTCGTATTACTTATCTTTCTTTTTTCTGATGGATCTTTGTAAAAGTATTCAAATACATGAGTCTAAAAATAGATAATGCTCATAAGAGCTATTTAGATACAGATTGAATATGTCAAGTTACCTGTTTGGGCTAAACCAATGACATTATAGATAAACTAGCCTGGCCACGGCTAGGTATACATGACAAATGACAACGGATTACCAGTCTAGGCTAAATTCGAGTCTCATGTACATCTGAGTCCGTAAGACATGCAGGAACTTGGTCCAGACCAAAAATTTAGACAGACATCTCATATAAGAAACTTTTACTCAACCCATTGGAATTATTTCAGAATTTCATTATATTTACATAGGATAGTTTGGTTCATCAATTCCACAAATATACAAACATCAACAACAATAGTATTAAACAAAGAATTTATAATCAAAATGACCGTAGAAACTTACTCGATTAACATTTTTAACCAAAATTCTTATATTTCTATAACAACTCATGGTATTCATAATTATACAAAATTCCATGGAATTTTACAAATTTAGCGTTTAAATCCCTAATTACCAAAATCACTAACAACTACTCCATAATTTAATATTGTTTAAGTATCAAACTCACCAAAACATTATAAAACTCCAAAAATATCATAAATTCAACAATGGCACAAGTTAAAACATTCCATAATTTAATGAATTAACATCCGAGTTAACAAGACTTAGATGCAGTGATCTCAAAAACATAAGATTTACCAAAAAGGAAATTGAGACTTACTTACATGCAAGCTCTCCTTGTGACCGATTATTCAAGCTCCAAAAATGGGTGCTTTCTTCTTTTATTTTTGGAAATAATTAGTTGTTTCCTTCATTTTTTATTGATTTAATATTTATTTACCTATTTACCCTTATTATAACTTCATTAATCAACCAAAATAAAGGTCCATAACCGTTCATTATCCATGTTTATAGCATAGTTGCCACTTAAATCCCTAAACTCATATTACTATATCCATTTAACACTTCGAACTAATAACCACCAACTTTAACTACTTTTACACTTTAGTCCTTTTACTTAATTACCTAACTAAATGCCAAATTTTCTTAATCAAACTTTAATAAAACATTATAAAATTCCAATAAATATTAACTGACAAATAAAACACTAACTTACTAACCAAAATTGTGGTCCTAAAACCACTATTCCTGACGCCACTAAAATACGGGATGTTAGTAGTTGAGGATTGTATGTATGACTCTTATGAATCTTACATGTATAGAGTATGTGATAAATAATCTAAAGTTGAAGCTTAACTGTATGGGCATGTTTTGGATGTATGAGCTGAATAGTGTGTTAAGTTTAAATGGTGTTTATACATGAAAGGTCTGCTCGAAAGCTTGAGTTTATCTTCGCAGAGTTGTCTAAAGGGGTCCGTCAAGACTTTAATCACGATTTATTAAAGAAGAAGCCCATGGCACCATATCATTTAAGACCATAACTGGTGGGTTATGTCATCATATGAGATAATTTGAAGGAAGGGTATTACCTAATGGGGTTTCCGCGTAACCTAGGATGATGAAGGGAAATCCTCACTGATCTATTTTAATTTGGTGTAGCAAATTAAACTAGTTTCGCATTTGAGGAGCTTGAATACAAGCATTTTTATTATGTTTTAGTTGAGTTTTTTGAATTTCATTTACATTTAATAAAAAGTGTAATTTGAGTCTTTTATTAACCTTAGGGGCTGAATGAGGCCTAAGGGTGAGCTAATATACTTTATGAATGTACAGGATACCATTAGAGGGTGTACCAACTCAATATTGGTTGTTGTGTTGCAACACGAGGAGTTTGATGTCGCACCATAGGGAGTAGAGCACAAGAATCCCAATATTGCATTTAGTGTCATGATAGAACAAAGGGATGTCATGACACACCCCTGAAGTACCCCGAGTACGAGCATACTACCTTCGATGTCGCGACAAAGATACTAGGATATCGAGACATCGGTCTTATACAAGAAATACTTACTAGCTAGAGGCATTTTGATCTGCACAATCAAATGTTTAATAGGAGAGCGTCAATTGACCTATGGTTGAGGATGACAACAAACCTAAATTTATAAATAGGCTCATCAAACACTTCTTAAAGGACAACTTTCATACTCTGTAACTTTCTTTGTAATTTAAGTTTTAAGTTTTTCCTTTTTTTACACTTTAAGTTATTTTCAATTTTGCTATTTGCATTTGCTGGGAAAACTGATTTGTTGAACTTGATGAACTCTTTGTGGATTTCGTGCTTCAATTAATAAAATTTAAGATTCTCTTAAACCTTCATATCTTGACTTGTTATTAATATTTATCTTTCGTATCAAGTATACAATGTTTTTAAGATCCACGAGGAACTAATCCTCTTATGGGAGATTAGCGAGTAGAGGTATGATTAATTGATTGTTGTGCAGGGTTTTCTTAGTGGATCAGCTATTCGGGAAAGAAAGAACTTAAATCCTAGGCTTGACAACCCTAGGAAGTCATCTAGGTGCAAGTTAACCCAAAATTGGTATGGCCTATCTGTGAACACCTTAGCCCCGAACTGGTCTAGACTGTAAGGTCGAGAGATAAGTAGTTTTTACCGACTTGTTATTTTAGTGGAAGATCAAGAGATCCTACTAGGGTAATGACTAGTTGATTGAACAGGGAACCCGAAGCAACAGTTAGTTATGACTATTGAAGAGAGCTAATCACCCAGGCTCAGATCCAATTCAATTTCTATATCAAATTTCCCAAAGTCTTTCCCTTTATATTTTTTTATTCTTTATTTATAAAATACAAAAAATCTTTCTTTATGTTTATTCATAATATAATTTATTTAAAGTACTAATTAGCTCTATTTGTGCTTAGGATAGGATTAAGTTAGTGCTCACCTCCCTTGGGTACGATCCTTAGAGTACCCACCTACTTCATTGTAACTATATGACAACTTGACCCATATACTTGCGGACACCGCTTATTTGATATATTTTGTGCAAGATTCTTAATCCGGAGGTTGGTACGTCTGGAGGTGGTTAAGTTGTTGGTACCATTGTTGGGGAGGCAATGTCACTAGATTGATTTTAATTATTGCATTCTAATAGAATAATTAGGAAAATTTTAAATTATAGATACAACCTTATTTTCTTATTATTTCTAACACCTTTTATTCCCTTTTTGGTTTAGTGTATGACTCGTAGTAGGGAAAACTTATAGATACAAAAAGAATAATTTGTAGGAATCATCGACAACAGCAGCAACTGCGGATGTAGAATCCATTACTTGCTACAAGTAATTTACCATCGCGAGGGAACCAGTTGTTCAACGAAATTAATAGTAATAAACAAGAAGACCTACTACCACCATCACAACTACCCGCAAATATACATATGATGTGCAACGAAGAACTTTAAGGGACTATGTGTTACCAAGTCTAGATATGGTTCAAGGAAGTATAACAAGGTCAACCATCACAACTAACAATTTTGAAATTAAACCAGCAATGATCCAGATGATTCAGAATACTTTGCAATTTAGAGGCATAATGACAAAGGACCCGAACGAGCATTTAAAATGGTTTTTTCAACTTTGTGATACTTTTAAATATAATAGGGGTCACCGATGAAGTTATTCGTCCTCGACTGTTCCCCTTCTGCTTAATAGATAACGCTTATTCTTGGTTAGAATCGCAGGCAGCAGGATCTATTACGACATGGGATGAACTCATAGGAAATTTTTTGCAAAAGTCCTTCCTTATTAGCAAAACCATTCAACTAAGGAGGGATATTGCAATGTTTAAACAATTAGAAGAAAGTTTTCATAAAGCCTAAGAATGTTTTAAAACATTAATTCAGAAATGCCCACATCACGGGCTACCTGAGTGGTTATGACTACAAATGTTTTATAACAGGTTGGGTGCACATGCATGATTAGGACTAGATGGAGCCACAGAAGGAGCTTTAATGAACAAGACATACGAGGATGCATATGAACTAATAGAAAACACGACGATGAGCTCTTGCTAGTGGCCAACTGAACGCTATACATATGGCTAGAAACCATCTATGGTAAAAGCTGTCCAAAAACATGATAGATACCAATAGATAGTGTACAGACTCAACCGTATAAAGTCCTTGTCTAGTGTATCGTCTATAAATGAATGAGACAAACCACTCTTTCATTATATTAATAACCCAACCGAGTATGTGAACTATATTGAGAATAGAGGTGGAAACCCCTATCCAAATACTTATAATCCTGAAAGGAGAGATCACCCGAACTTGAGATGGGGTAGAAAGCAAGGAGGAAGTAATAACTCTAGCCAAGTTAAGAATGCTAATTATCAACCTCCTTATTTGTGGAGGCTTCAAGAAAGGGTTAACCCAAATAACCATACTGTATGTGGTCAACGTTTGGATCGGATCGTGGGGGAAATGTAGTCAGTGAGGATGGACATGGAACTAGTGCAATTTTAGTGCACCAAATTTGCGAAGACATTGTCTAAACTGGAAGATCAGATGAGGCAATTGATGAGCATGATGGGAGACATTAAGAGACAAATTGGAATTGGTTTCCCTTGTAACACTAAAGATAATCCTCAAAGAGAGGGGAAAGAGCATGTGAAAGCAATTGCGCTCCGATCAAGTAAAGTGCTGAGTAGTCCATATAACCTAATTCAGGAAGGAACTTTGAGGAATATAGATGATTTTCATGAAAAACTTCTAGAAGCTGATGACGAACTAGGATCGAAAGAAGTAGTTAAACCGACAGCTGAGCTAGAGAAAGAACTAATCAAGGAACCCACAACCACAAAGATACCATTCCATTCACGATCGGAGGAAAAACAAAGGCGAGATAAAGATGAATTTGTAAGTTTTCTTAACTTATTTAAAACATTAAATGTTAACTTGCCTCTTATTGATTTAATTGAAAAAGTCCCTAAATACACTAAATTCCTAAAAGAAATCATGTCTAGGCATAGGAAAATTAAAATAGGAGAGCAAGTTACCAGAAGCGCCTCATGTAGTACGATTTTATATAAACAAGTTCCCCAAAAACTAAAATAGCTGGAAAGCTTTACAATCCCTATAGTGATCGGGAATATTCACTTTAGTAAAGCCCTATGTGATTTAGAAGCTAGCATAAATTTAATGCCCTCAAAAGCACTCAAATCACACTATAGTTGGCCAACAAATCTTTAGTGCATCCAAAAGGAGTATTGGAAGATGTGTTAGTCAAAGTGTGCAACTCATCATTCTAGCAGATTTTGTAATATTAGACTTTGAAAAAGACTATGAGATACTTATCTTATTAGGAAGACCATTCTTAGCAACATCGAAATCCACCATTAATCTAGAAAAGAATGAATTAGCCATGAAGATTAACAGTGAAACTAAAACGTGTGGTCACGAACAAGATGAGGTGGAAAGGAAAGGATTAGGGAGACCATGTTATAAAATACTTGTAAATATCTCTAATAACCCTAAACAAGCGAAGATGTTTCTTATGACTAGTGCAGGGTGGAAGTGTAGGTATAAAGAGCGGGACAAGTGGAAGAAAATGGAGTGGCATGACGGATACTAAAAAATACAAATAGAAACAATTTAGGGAAAACATCCTCGTGCACATTACTTGAACTGATTGATGAATCTGGTAGTAAAACTTGATAGTTCTATTTAAACTCTAATTTTATGTATATTATTGTATATTTAGCTATCTACTTAGCTTAAACTTTAATTTTTATTAACATTGCATTTTATAGGAACCGAGACATTTTGGGAGTAGAAATTTGGCTCAAAACAGAGTCGATGTCGAAACATGGAACCTTCGTGTCACAACACCGCGTCCAGAATCGATAAAATCTTTTCGATGTCATGACACAACAACTCTGTATCGTGACACAGAAGATAGTTTACTAAGGATTCCAAAATTTCATAGTGTGTCGCAACATCAAACCCCAATGTCGCAACAACGGTAAATTGCCAAGGGTGTTGCGACATAGAACCCCACTATGTTGCGACATCGCTGCAATTTTTTACAGGGTTGACCCAACCCGATCGCTTAACTCAGTGGCATAAACCATGTTTTAACACTAATATAGCCTTTATTTTAACCCTAAAACATATTATCAACCTCCTCTAAACTCTAAAACACTCCTTAACCTTTTAAAAAAAATTTAAATTTCAACAAACCCTAAAACCCTTTTTACTTTTCCTTACTATTTTTTCACAAAATCTCTCTTAATATTATTTGATGTAGAAGCTAATGAGAAACATTCAAAGGAACTACAACAACCAAACATTACAAGGAATCCAAATTTAAGTTATATAAGGTTAAGGGTTCCTAACTCATCTTTTTATTATTCCATTGAAAATTTTGCTTGTTAGTTTATTAGTATTAGCCTAGTACACCATTAAATATGCCTCCAAGGAAAGTTAGGAGAACTAATGAATTGGAACCATCAATGGTTCCAAATCCCTCTAATTTCCTTAATAAAAATGTTGAGAAATATTTTCTAGAAATTTAGGGAAAAACATTTATTCAAAAGAGGGGATTTGAACCATCGATGGTTCTTTGTCAGGAGATTTGGCCTTTGGTTCGATACCATAGATGGGAATGCTTCTGTGTAATCCCAAAAAACTTCGCTATGGTCCTTGTAGTTCAAGAATTTCACGCATCTTTGCGGGACCAAAAATCTAAAAGGGCTAAAGGCTCCACTTAGGAAACAGTACCGGTGCGAGGGAAAGAAGTACAAATACCCCCCGAATTAGTTGCAAATTCTATAATGCTCCATTTTATGAGAAAGACTTTGTAGAAGAAACTTATTTAGATTACTTTAGAGACATAAATGTGGACAGTGTTATAAACTATCTGACAGAAGGAAGGGGTGAATGGAAGTGTCACCCAGGTACTGATATCACAACTTTGTTTAATCAAGTAATATTATTTCCTGTAACAAAAATGTGGATTCAATTTCTATGCACTTGAATTATTCTTGCATTGAATGTTTCTAATGTCAATACCTTTCGAGTCGTTTTGCTTTACGCTATTTTGTAGAAGAAACAAATATACATTGGAACATGGATATACCAAAATATGAAATTGTGCGTTAGTGGCCAGAAAGTAGGAGTATTCTTTCCCCACTTAGTGACAGCCTTATGTAAAAGAGCAGGCATTCCGATGGTGTCCAATGAGCAATCCATGAAGCCATCCTGAAGCATAATTAGAGACGCACTATATACATAGTACATAGAGCTTCAGATGAAATAAATAAAGGAGTGGAATAAATGCCAACAAGAGAATACAGCTACTTCAGCCTCATTTTAAAGGAAAGTAAAATCGACAACCCAACAAGAAATTGGCGAGAGCAGCCATCCAAAGATGGATTGGATGATACACTGGATGCAAGAATCAGACTCACTTTTTAAAGAATTTGCAAGGCAAAACAACATTAGAATGCCTAATTATACGTCAGATATGTTCGGGCCAACACATCCTGACTAGGAAGAATATGAGCAAGAAATTGAAGAACAAGAAGAAAGTGAAGATGAGGAAGGAGAGGAGGATGAGGAGATCAACTTTGAGGATGATGATTGAACTTTTGTTTTTAAAGATTATAACTATTGGGATAATTTGTTTTAACTTTTATTTGTAAAGAAAATTATTTCCCAATGATTCGACATGGTGAGGCTCGAATACCACTTGTTATAACTGTAAAAACAAGATCTGATATAAAACTTAATTAACCAAAATCTTTCATGTCAAATAATCAAGAACAAAACTAAATGTGGAAGCGTACTTGAATCCATTGATTTCTTGGAATCTTCGATCCTGTGGTTTTGATCTTCCAAATTAGCACACAAGTAATTCAGAGAATATGTCTCTCTCTTTTCTAAAGATGAGATATTAGAAAAGTTACGTATATGTAATTTAGGGACCATAACCCTAATATATATAACTTTTGTACATTAACCCTAATTTCTAAACAGCCTATCATCAATTAGAAATTAGTTATCAGAGTATCTACACATATTTGACCCATACTTTTTTTTTAATAATTAAAGCGCAATAAACCTTAATCAAATTAGATAACTTTTAATTTGGACTAACCTTTTATAATAATAAATAATAACATATAATTACTTTTACTATATATATGATTTTCTTATTTTCTAACAAATATATACGTCGCCAACTATTATTATTTCTTAATATATACATATTTTGTTATTTTAAAGAAACATATGTTTGTGCTATAATTGTTTCCGAAAGTTTTAGATTTTTTTTTTATAAATCATTTAATATATGATACATTGTCTTTCTTGTGAACCGCAACCGAAGTTTAATTTCTTTAATGCAATCACAATTAGTTTGCCCTTGTGGCTTAACTAATTATTATCTTACAATTACATGAGGACTAACTAGTTGCAAAGACAAGAAATTGTCTGTTTTGTCTTATTTGTATTAATCAAATTTTTTTTTTAAAAAAAGGCTTTATAATTAAGCAACTTAAATACCTATGAAACTGGTTTAATATTTAAGCTGTTGGTTTAAGTCAACTCATGTATATAACAATTATGATTAAGTATTTAACATGCGGAAATGTTACAAAACGAGTTCAAATTAACAAGTTTCGAGATTCAACGCATGTTGAACTTTAAACCTAATGGGTTGATCTAGTAATTTTTTAAAATATAATAATTTATGTTATATATGAAAGAAAAGAAGATATAAGTATATATAACGTGAAAATAATATGGCTTTATAATATAGCAGGTTAAAATTCATATAGAATAAATTATTATTATTATAATACGATAGTTAATATAAAATATTTTGACTATGATTATGTAATATAATTAACATAAATACTAGAATTATTTTAGATGTGATACAACCTCCATTGTTTTCATTGCTACTTGACCCTATAAAAAATAATTAAAAACATTATACAATATGATTTATTTGAATATGTGATTATTTCAAAATCTATATAATATAAAAATTAAATAAATATAAAATAATTTAAATACGTACAACAAAAAAATATATATGAATATGATAAAAAAAACACAGGTTATCAATTCTAAGTGAAATTGTTTGAATAATATTGAAATGAAAGAGAATATTCGTGTTTTAGATAATAAAAGGACAACATAAAAAGCAAGTGATTAAAATTTTGTGTTAAAATTTTAAATTATAGAATTCAAGCCTTTACAAAACATCCTAATTATAATGTCTAAAAAAATTGAAAGGACATTCAAGTTGGGAGAAGAGAAATTAATATTTAATGATACTTTACTAAAATTTGCATAAGAATTTCAAAAAAAAAAAATTTTTTGATAGAATCGAATAGTTTTTTACTACTAATTTTTTAAACTATAATTAGTTAAAATCTTAATGTAATTACATAATTAAATTATATGTGGTTATTATGATATTTATCGTCATTCCCCGTTGAAATTTTTGTTATTTATTCATTATTGAATTATATAAACTTACTTATCATTTAAAATAAATAATAAATTAAAAAGAAAGAAATCCATGAAAGTGAAGTGATACAATGAAGCAGCTGTTGCTGTGGGAAATACGCGATATTTTTTCTACTGCTGTTGGACCCTCAATTAGCTGGAAAAAAAATTGTTAGGAACTGAGATAAAACTATGAATGGTTGGGTCAAAATAAAATATTTTTTTTGCTAAAAATGCTTAAATTAAATTATTAGTTTTTAGAGGGACTATAAATGTTATTGCACCATTTTATCCGACGAAGCCATGGTTGCTATATGCCTCTTCGGATTCGCTCATGACAACAGTGGAAATGGCACCACCGTGCAACAGCCATGTTTACCCAAATGTCCCCTAAGTGCGATGGGAGGTCCCAACCGCAACTCACCCGTACTAAACTGGAATCTAAATGTATATTATATCAATATATGTGTGTGTGTGTGTGTGTGTGTGTAAACACGTATAATGCCATTACTTTGAAGTAACTAGCTTCAAGTTTCATAAACTATATTTACCTACACCACACACCAAACGCAATAAATAGACTCGTGTATCTGTATATGTGAGGAAATTACAATAAAAAATCGACGATAACCGTATGTACATGACGAAACGGTGGTCACAGTATTCAGAGGAGAATCGCAGAGTTCCAAGTTGCACTATCAACTTGCCCAACTTGCTATATCTTTCTCACAAAAACATTGGACTCTGCTACCTTTTGTGTTTATCTCAAGCTAATCATCATACCATATTTTAAACACTAAATTTGAATCATAATATATAAAAAGAAAAAGTTCTCTCTCAAGTCTCAATGAAACATGGCGCTAGCGTTGTCCACGGAATCAAGCATGTTGTAGTACTTCAGTCATCTTTTATTTGTTTTTTATTTCTCTCTTGAAACTTCCATTTCTGAAACTCGTGCCCACTCCCTTGCTTTATATTTTCTTCATCTGATAAGGTTTCCAAGCCTTGCAAGAAACAGCTAAGCAATCCCTTTCGATGAATGGAACTCTGTGCTGTTTTCAACAATCCACCAATATTGAATTGCAAGATATTAACAGTTAAGTATTGCAGAAAATCCATTAATGCTTTTTGTGACATCCCCCACCATAACCTTAACGTATGGTTTTCATGGGTTTATAAATTAACGGATGTGAATTGGAGTTTGAAGAGATTAAGACACTACGAGAGGCAAAGATGCTCAAGGATAAACTGATAATGCTGATCTTTGCTTTATTAATGCTATCATATATTCGTGTTTTGTGATGATATGGGTGTTACTGTTGAGGCAAAGATGATTAATGATCAATGCATGGCCCCGCCGAAACAAACAAAAAACTAAACGACAAAGAATGACTACTCAATATATATATATATATATATATGTGAGGTTTATAATGAAAGTTATGGTTACTGTTGAGGAGACAAAATCTAAACATTGAACTGTCTAGTAGTTAATTCGGTATATTTTTGTATTTAAGGAACTTATTTTTTAGTCAATTTAATATTTATTAATACATTTTCAGTATTAAATATTTAGGATTAAATATTAGTAAAATAATTATTTTTAACACATTTTGTGAGTGTGGTGATTTATTAGGCCGACACGGGCCTTAGATAGTACCAATATATTCAATTGACTGTGTAGGATGATGGATTAAGGCCCAATTGACTTGTGAGTAAAGGACGAGTGGTGCACAAACTTCTCGAGCTATCAAAGCATGAAACGAATCATACAAGGCATCAATTTGCTATCGTGTCACAACATGCAAGGCCTATGGCGCGACATATGTCGACGTGATGCCAAAGTATACTAAGACTATTTTTGTTTGTACAGTCAACTTTATACAAGGACCTAAGACATGCCGAAGACCTAATTTGGGCTTCCAACACTCCTATAAATAAGACCTTAGGGGTTTGGTGTAACTAAGCCATCTTAGACGCAATCAAAAACCCTAGTAGTTTAGGAGTAGGATTAGATTTAGTTTTCTTTTGTCTTTTCTAAACTCTGTTTTTCCTCTTGGAATCGGTTTCAATCCAAGAGTTCTTATATATTATTAAAGTATCTCAATTTATTTCTTTTTTGCAAACAATGATTGTTGATTGTTCCAATCGAGAGATTCGTTACTTCGTACTCTACTCAACATCAATCCAGGATTATTTTAATATCTTTTCTCTTTCGATTTATTTGTGTTAATTGCATACTTATTTCAATTGAGATTAACATTATGAATAACAAGAGTGGCTAAATCCCTTACGAGAGATTAATAAGTGGATGGGGACGTGATTTAACGGAGGATTTAGGGTTTTCTAAGAGGATTAGTTGGTATAGATATGCGTTCTTAAACCTTATGCTTGACAACCTTAGGAATTGATTATAGAATAGACGGGATCGGAAGATAAGTCAAACAGAGTAAATCATAATTTATCCTGGTTGAGAAAGTAAGGTCGAGAGATAAGCTAGTACCAACCAATCGATTAATTAGTTTAAGACCAAAAGGTAATAACTGGTTAATTGATAGCTAATCCACGCTAGAACCCTAATCCAAAGTTAATTACAAATCCTGAAATGAGTTAATCCTCCTGATTGGTTTTATTGATTTTGTTGTTTGTTTATTTTTCTTGTTTATTTATTTTCATTATTTAATTTCTCTCATTAATCTATTTTATGGATTCTCGCAATATAGGAATTAATTAATACTCTTTAGACTTATTATTTTAAAAAGATTTTTATAGATTTATTTCATCCTCCCTTGGTTACGATCCTCAAAATACTTCCCGCGTTCCGTTGTACACATATACTATATAACAATTTGACCTGTATACTTGCGGACACTGCCATTCTAATTTTATATATATTTGGTGTGATATTTTACTATAATTGATAACACATTTATAAGCGGTCAAGTTGTTGACGCTGTTGCAGGAGATGTTTCGGTTTTAAATCTAGAAAATAGTTTTACAATTAATAAGATAAGTAGGAACATTAAAACATATAGATACAATATTTAGTTTTTATTTTTATTCGTTTAATTTCTTTATAAATTTTAGTTTGTTTATGACCCTAAGCCTTAGCATCCCAATCAACCATACCCAAATCCGTAGAAAAATACTCAGGTGCAATCATCAATTGATGAACATCGATCCACCCACAATAATAAATTTACCACAAAAAAATCCTTTATTCGACGACCCATGAGAATAGCAAGTAAATATCCGGGAGGAAGTCTTAATGGAGCAAAGGACATTGCGCGAATACACCCTACCTACATTAGATGTGGTGCGCAGTAAAATCGAAAGGCCGAAAATCAATGCCAATAATTTTGAAATAAAAATGGCCATAATTTAGATGATCTAAAATACGCTGCAATTCAAGGGAAATATGATGGAACACCTTAATCGGCACTTGAAGTAGTTTCTTAAATTCTGCAACACCTTTAAGTACGACAGGGTATCCGATGAAGCTGTGCATCTTTGGTTAATCCTGTTCACCTTACATGACAACGCAACTGATTGGTTAAAATCATTAGAACCAGGCTCCATTACAACATAGAACGATCTAGCAAAAAAATTTCTCTATAAATTTTTCCCGATAAGTAGAACCATTCAGCTCAGGCAAGAAATCGCCAATTTTAAACAATATAAAGGTGAATCAATATACGAGGCGTAGGAACGATTTAAGAAAATGTTAAGGAAGTGCCCACACCATGGACTGCAGCATGGTTCTAGATCCAAATATTTTACAACAACGTTGACAACCATATCAGATCTTGTAACACGCCTCGCCCATATCCAACGCCGGAACAGGTTTTGAGGTGCTACCGAACTTAATCTCAACCAATCTTAGGAAATCGGGCCATAAAATTTTGATCAATTTAAAACTTTCATTTCATAGTCAATTTGTCTTTTAATAGAGCTTACGGGGCCCAAAACATACATTCAAGGTGGTTCGGGACCAAACCGATGGCTCAAGAAAAACTCAGAGAATTTCATGCTTTAAGGCTCCATACGCCCGTGTGGGTATAGGGCACACGCCCGTGTCCCGTGCCCGTGCAGCCAAGTTAATTACACAATTTTTCATGAAACAAGTGCAGACTTCACACTGCCTGAACACATGCACGTGTCCTTTCACACGGCCATGACACGTACGTGGCGCAGCCCGTGTGCAAAAACCTGGGTATTCTATTTCTGACGTCAGCATCACACAACCATGATACACGCCCGTGTACTAGGCTATGTACTAGGCCGTGCCCTTCCACACGGCTGAGACACACAGCCGTGTCTCTGCCCGTGTGACCATTACTATGCATTCTGACTTGAAATTTCTAAGTGCAGGGGACACACGACTTTCTCACACGTCCATGGGGCTGTCTGTGTATCACACACGGCCTAAACACATGCCCGTGTGTCTACCCATGTGGACAATATGAGGCTATTTACCAAGCCTCATTGCCACCCTAGTATGCCTATTTTCATGTCAATACCAACCAATTCCAAATCAAGCATGATAGACATTCATTTAACCATGAAGATGCATATATTATAGACTACAAATGAATGTTATACTCATTCAAGGCTTAATGTAAAATGTGGAATCTATTCCAAGCCAACACATTTGGCCAATTCTCAAAGGCACAAAATAATAAGGTTTAGTCCTATACATGTTATAATAAAAAATATAAATTCTACTATACCGAGTATTACGACTGATAGTATGATCGATACCTTTAACTTCAAGGGATCCTTGAGTTAGATAAGCGGCACTGAAAGAAAAGGGAAAGGAAAGAGAGTAAGCATAAAGCTTAGTAAGTTGCATATAAATAAATGTACAACAACAATTTCACCATTAGTCATCATACTCATAGTTCAAAGGTAAGCATAAACTTGACTTACTCATTACCGACTACTCAAGTCACATTTTCTAATTTGAGCTCATTACTCATGCATACCAACTAGGTACCTGTACCACTCACAACATTATTATACTTTCCTTATTAAATCACTTTCATAACCTTTAAAGTTGAACCTTTCGGAAAACTACTAGATATTCTATAAGCCTCAAACATGGGATAAGTTACCGATGCCATGTCCCAGACATGGTCTCACACTGGCTATCATCATCGAGGCTGAAGCCATGTCCTAGACATGGTCTTATACTAGCTCTCGTATACACGTGCTGATGCATGTCCTAGACATGTCTTACACTAACACAACTCTTAGCCGATACATGTCCCAGACATGTCTTACACTGGCACTCTTCTCAATGCCGATGTCATGTCCCAAACATGGTCTTACACTGGCTCTTATTATGTGACCGATGCATGTCCCAGACATGTCTTACACTGGCACACAAATAACCCAAATGTCATTGCATGAATATCCGGTTTGTTTCCTAGGGTTCCAACGGGATCTTTCTATTATCTCAATCATTAATATGCATTCTCAGTTCACAATCTAGAAATTCATACTATATCAAATCAATAACAATTCGAATACATGCATTAACAATGTAGTTGTATTATTTACATACAACTTACCTCGGTTTACAAAATGTACTCGACTAGTCGATTTAGTCGACTTGCTTGGCTTTCCCCCGGTCTAGGTTCGGATTTGGAAAATCTTGATCTATAATAACAAAATACACTCATTTAATCACTAATTACAATTAGGAAATCATAAATTTATATCTCTGCTAAGATGAGTATTTTGCCCCTAGACTTTTGCAATTTGACCATTTTACCCTCATGCTCGAAAATCTATTTTTATCAAATTTCTTCATATTACGAACTTAGACGAACTATTTTTACTCTTATAGCAACCTCAAAATCCCACTATTTCACACACTTATCACCTATTTTGCAACTTATGCAAAATAGCTTCTTTAGGTGTTTTTATGCTAACACCATTCACAAAAGTTGTTTAGAACTCTTCTATGACTCATATTCTTCCATAAAATTTTAGAAAATAACATGAACATTCACATGGTGAAACCCTAGAATTATCACCATTTTGCAAGGTAGTCCTCTCATTTGAAAGCCCATAATACAAGTATTCTAAAAATGTAAAAATCATCAAGAAAATCATTAAGATCACTTACATTATGAGAGGAATAAGTTGCTGCAAATTTTCAGCTTTCAAACCTCCCTAATTGCTGATATTTTCGGTGGAGAGAAAGGATGGAGAAGAAGAAAAATAGTAGATAGGCTTTAGGCATTATTTTATCTTCAAATCATGATATCACTTACCTAAACCTTTGACCATTTGCAAAAATCTTATCTCATGGCCGGCCAAGCCATATTTAGGGGTCTAATTGCCCTTTAAAGACCCCTAATTTTAATTCTCTAGCTATTTGGCACTTTTGGGTACTAAAATGCAACTTTTGCATTTTATGCGTTTAGTCCTTTTTCGCAATCGGGCTCACAAACATCAAAATTAACTCAACAAATTTTTCATACACTAATATAATCATGTTATAAACTCATAATTGTAATAAAATAAATTTTATAACTTCAGATTTGTGGTCTCGAGACTACTGTTCCGGCTGGCCTTAAACGGGTTGTTACAGATCTAGCCTAGGCAAAGCGACTGGAGGATCTCTCATGTTCCATACGTATAAACGAGCCTACAAAGTCATAGACGACATGGAAATGAATTCGTATTTGTGGCCCAATGAGAGATTTATGTACAAATAAAAGCCACCAATGGTAAAAGTTGTGAACGAAAATATGATTAATTCCAAAGAATCCTAAAAAAGCTTAACCGTTTGGAGATGCCTGTCAAGCCAACGAGAACGGAGCTATGTATTGAGAACCAACTAAAGAAGGGAAGCTAGATAGTTAATAAGGGTCGAGATCCCTATTCAAATACCCACAACCCTAGTTGAAGGGATCGTTCGAACCTCAAATACGTAGGAAACCATGGAGGGGAAAATCAAGTATAATCCCTGAAACACCTTGAAATTTAGAGGGTTAAAATAATTAGGTGTGTAACACCCCTAACCCGTGTACGTCGCCGAAATAAGGTTACGGAGTATTACCAAAACTTTCAGAATATTTTCAGATAATTTACGATAATTTACAATAATTACTATTCACTTTCTGAAATTATTCGTAATGTCCCTTAAATGGACCCTCGAGGCCAATATGAGCTTTAGAATCGAATCGGGACTTAATCGAGAACTCTAAAAATTTTTGCGAAATTTCAAAAATTTTCCAAGTTACAGGGCTCACACGCTTGTGTGGTCCAAGGGACATGCCCGTGTGACCCTAGGACACACCCGTGTTATAGGTCGTGTTCTACCCCGTGTAACTCTTTGACTTGTGCACACGGTCATGCCACACGCCCGTGTGCTAGGCCACATGGTTAATTAAATTCTTACAAAATTAGGTGCAGCACACAGCCAAGACACATGCCCGTGTTCCAAACCGTGTAGCACACACGACTGAGACACACGCTCATGTCTCTGCTCGTGTGCTCAATTCTAAGCATTTTGTTTTCTCGAATTTAAGGTGCAAGGGACACATGGCCTAACCACACGCCTATGTACCAGGCCGTGTGTCACACAGGGTTTAGACACGCCTGTGTGGAAAAAATAAAGCCATTCCTAGCTTTATTTCTCACCCAAAATCATATCAAAATCCTGTATCAAACTTACTTCCAAATACCAACCAACCCAAGCATTGAATTCAAGCAATTTATAACATCTAACATGATATATTGTTACATGCATTCATGCTTAAATCTTACTTGTCTCAATCAATCCATAAAGTAACCTTAAATACATACATATATATGTACCAAAATATAATCATCACTAGCCATTCCAATGGCTAGATTACAACAATCATTTACATTTACATGCCAATATGACCAATATAACCTATACATGTCATTGTAACCATAATTGCTTTATTATATTGTACCGACATGAGCCGATGGATAGTGTGAGTGATCTCCGCCAAGCTTCTAATCCAACGAGCTTCTGATTTACTCTAAAACAGGGAAATAAAACTAAGTAAGCATAAAATGCTTAGTAAGTTCGTATAACATGGTACTTAACTTAGCATTTTGAGGTAACTACGTAAGGCATATTCAATTAATTTGACCTCAAGCCCTACACACATCCTCATTGCCCTTGTTAGTCATATATTCCATAATAACATCAAAACATATATGGGCTCAACAACAATCAAGTTTCCATGCACATATGCTTTCCACAACATGTATTCATTTAACATGTATAAATCATCTCTTTATATTACAAGTATAATTTCATAATAGTTCATCTCGAGTTCAGATTATTTCATGTTAGAACTTTACTCATATCATTCGAAATATCAATGTCACACTAGTAGTACACTCAAGGTGTACAAATCTATAATTAAGGATGAACATATTCATCAAATTAATTCCATGTACAAATATCATCATCTCATACTTTCATATATCACTTGTCATGTATCATCATTTTCTTGTATTTCAGACGGATATGTGTAATAACTCATTTTATTATTCATATCTTCTCATGTCCGAATTGTCACCCATTGAATTTATTTGAAATATCGATGGATACACAGGTAGTACACTCAAGGTGTACAAATCAGGATCCGTCAATTCATATTCAATGGTACCCATAAGGTACTATTTCAGAGTGTACACTCTTGAGCCACACATGTATACAACAGGATTACTAGTCCAGGCTAAATCCTTTTTATGACATATGCTCTAAAGAGCTTGATCTGGATTACCTGTCCGGGTTAAATCCAATCCATAACATATGCTCGAGAGGACTTATATCAAGATTACTCGTCCAGGCTAAATCCTTTCTGTAATGAGGTCAATAGGATTACTCGTCTAAGCTAAATCCCGTTAGTAACAAATGCAGGACCTCATTCATTTCGGGAAATCACATATCCATCGATTTTCTATTTATTCAAACGGGATTTAACATTTTTCAGGCATTATCGGGCATGTGATTATTTCATACATCTATAACATTCATATAATTCAAATGAACACATTCCACATTCATTTCAAGTATAAAAGTAACATTTTTATCATTTATCATTTTTCGGGCATTATTGTTGATCGAGCTTTGTCAGATTTGTTTTCAATGTCATATATATATGATATTTATACAATTCACAAACACAACATTTAATTCAAGCATATAAATATACACAATTTAGTTACATAAAATTACCTCGACAATGTTCGTGTATGTAAAATCTACTAATCCGACATTTTCCTCTTTCCTTGTTCTAGCTTCAAATTTGGTCTATCCGGATTTATACGAGTAAATTTTACATCAATTTATCACATTTCATATTCAAATGGAAAAATTACCATTTTGCCCCTAACTTTTCCATAAATTCTCATTTCGTCCCTAAGCTCAGAAATAAAATTTATGTAATTTACTCCCTATTCCAAACCTAACCGAAATTTCAATATAGAATTTACAGCACATATTTTCTATAAATTTTAGAATTTTTCTTTAATTTTCACAACTTTACATTTTAGTCCCTAAATAATGTTTTCATCAAAAATCACTTTGTAAAAAGTTGTTTATCTATCAACAACCTTTCATTTTCTACCATAAATTTCTAATTTTCAGCATATACATCTATGACCTAATTTTCATACTTTGATAACTCTTCAAATTGATCCCCCAAATAGATAGATTAAGCTATCCCGGTTTCAAAAATATCAAAATTACTAAAAACAAGACAAGAAAACTTATCCAATTTGGTCAAGAAAGTTTCTTATCTCTCTCCTAGGGTTTACATGGAATATTTTGGGGAAGAAGATGATATAAATGATTTTTATTTTTATTTAATTAATTTATCATCTTTAATAATTTTGATTTCCAATTTAATCTTTAGCCTTTTTCTAATTTTCCATGGATGAATCATACAAAAATATCTACTAAATTTTTATTAATGGTCTAATTACCATATAAGGACCTCAAGTTTTGAATTCCATAGCTATTTAATTCTTCTAGCTACTAGAATTCAACTTTTGCATTTTATGCGATTTGGTCCTTTCCATAATTAAACACATAATCAGTAAGATTTTCTTATCAAAATTTTCACATGACATTTCTAACATATTATGGACTATGTAATAAAATAAAAATAAATTTTATTTTCGAATCGGATTTGTGGTCCTGAAATCACTGTTCCAATTTCACTGAAAAATAGGTTGTTACAAGGTGTTATTGTATTAATCTAAAATGAAACTTGATTAAGAGGTCTAATTTGAAAAATAGAGTGTTTTAATTGAGTTAGGACTTAAATGGAAAAAAAAGAGGTAAAAGTGAATTAAAATATTAATAGTGAGTCTTAACTATGAGTATTAATTATTGTATATAAACTAAAATAGGAGAGTATTGAAAACTATAGGTTAAATAAGTTAAAGAAAAATTAGGCAAATATGTAAGGTAATAAAAAAAAGTAAGTTGAAGCAGAAATGAATATATATTATCAAGTAACTAAAATAAATAAGAAATAAGCCTTAGGCTCGATGATTAAGTAACTTGTACATTCCTTAGAAGTCTTAGGTTCAAATATCACTTATTTCATTTATTTTCCTTTTATTTCGAAAAGTCAGCAAGCCTCCAATAAGAAGCAATAGGTATCATTAAGTGCTAAAGCTTAACAAGAAATGGGCTTAGGCCGAGTGGTAAGGCGTTGGCACTCCCAAGCACTTAGGTCTGTATCAATCTCCCTTGTCACTTTCCTTTTAAATTTAGCAAACTTTAGAAAAATTGCAATAACTCCCTTAACTTTTAAAAAATTATAGTGACGCCCCAAAGGTTTATAAAGCTTAGAAATTCACCAAATTCAATCCCAACTAGACTCCAGCTCTTATCCTTCTTCAAAATTCAAATAGAATTAAAATTCCATCACCTTTTTATCTTCTTATCCTAATTTGAATTTCAAATTACTTACTTTCAAATCCTAACAGAAATTATCCTTATTCATTCTATTTATTCTCTATTTTTCCTTCAAACCCTCTTTTGCAAAATTCTCTCAAAGC
Source organism: Gossypium longicalyx (assembly GCA_025698465.1). Classification (NCBI taxonomy): domain Eukaryota; kingdom Viridiplantae; phylum Streptophyta; class Magnoliopsida; order Malvales; family Malvaceae; genus Gossypium; species Gossypium longicalyx. The sequence continues at coordinate 94,252,171 of CM046997.1, forward strand.
TTTTGCTAGAAATTTCGTTCTTAAATCTCAACTTTGCAATCAATTCCAAATTTAATCAGTTTTCATCAATCGTCGAATTTTGTACCATCAATCTTTAAATTTCTATTAAGATCGGTAAGCTTTTCTTGTTTCCCAATAACTAGATCTCATCAATTTTGAAAAATCATTTTTTTGTTATATCTTTAATTCGTTACGGATGTTTTACGATCTTGTCAAAAAAACCCCTAAAATCTTGAAATCAGTAATTGATTCATGCACTTTGTCAATAGAAAGACCCGTGTAGGTAATCTGGATTATACTTGGATGTGAAGATCATCATATGAGACCCCTGAAGTCATGTGTGTGTTCTTTTACAAAAAAATCGAGTCAAAATTTGAAACTGCCTAGTCACACATAGCCCAATCACACAACGTGTAGCCCCTACACCTCACCTATTCAAATCGCACACTGCTTAGGGCTTCGCACACAATCCGGTCACATGGCAGTGTGGCCCCTAAAACTAAAAAATTATAGTTTTGTCTAAACTTTTATTAGTTTATTCAAATCAGCCCTTGATTAGGTTTTCAACAGTATTTAGAGAACCAGAAATTTACAATTAGGTCTAGATTAGGATAGAACCACAAGATGAATGGATGATTGAATACTCAATTGATTGTTGTTGATTGTGAATATGCAATTAATTGATCGAAATACCAATGAATTGGTTTATCTACCATAATTTATTATTTGAATTATGTACAAAGTAATATGTTATGGATATTCAATTGGTTGATTCGAATACCTGAATTTCTGCCTAAATTACTTATGTTTGTAATTGAGTTGAGATAAAAATTATGGGATATAATGATTGAATGCCATGGAATGAATTTGTATTGCATTTGCATGGGTTGGGTCGGTATGAACGGAGGAAGTAATTGACAGTATATCCGTATAAAAAATTGGCGGTATATCTATATTTAATTGTTTTGCTATATACGCATGATTCTGTAGATTTCATATGCAACTTGATCTCCTTTGTGTATTATTGATTCTGATGAGATCTTAATCGTGATGTTTTTAATGTGCTCTCATGGTCCCTCCAATAGCTTTCTACTAGGAGCGGCTGTGTTATTGTAGTTATCGACAACTTTTATCTGCAATTACCTAAATCTGAATGTGGTATTAAGTCCACAAATTGGAGTGATGGTGGAGGTAGTTCTAGGAAACTCCCAATTTTGGAGGGCTAGTGGTTAGGGGTAGGACAACCGATTTTTAAACCGAGTTTTATATGGCATATTTGACAATTTATGCATACATGACTGAATTTACTTAATGAAATGATTGAATTGATTTATGTGTATATATCTTTCGTGAACAGTATGAATAACTCTGAATTTATTCGATTGATTGTCTATGCTTGAATTTATTATTATTGATTGACTAAGGTAGCAACATTAATTTACCATATTTCAAGTTGACAGATATTTATAACCGATTGCTATTCTTGATAATGATGTATAATGTGTATTTATTGTCTAAAAATATAATTGTATGACAGGGTTTATTGTAAAGGGACCCACACTGAGCTTTTATAGCTCACTTTCTCTAATTTTCGTCTTTCCAAAAAATCCTTTAGGGTAGGGCACAGACACGACACTTGGAGGGTCTTGACTTTTGTTCCATCTTTATTTCCATTAATGTCATTATTTTTAATTACTTAAGATGTTGAGTTATTTTCCGTTTTCTTTTATTATTATCCATGGTTTGGGATTTAGTTTTAATTTAGTTGTTAGATGTATCCCATTTAGTATAGGCTATTAATTTAATTTATTATTTGTTAATATTTGATTAAACCAAATTGTTTAATTAAATCAGCTTATGTTTTATTTCTATTGCTATTCCTAACAAGTTAAACTAGAATATAGATTATAAATCACCTGAATAAACAAAGTTTTAAATAAAAATTGATTTTGATAAAGATTGAGCCACTTCAGTGGTTAATGTAATCTTCTAAATTTAGGTCTATAGTCTAGGCTAGGTTGGGGAGGTTACAATCCTAACAAAACCCTCATTACCAACCTTCATCTATGCAACAAAGATCCATGGAGAATGACCATATTGCATGTGGTCAAAGATTCAATTGACTAGAGGGGGAGATGCAAACAATGAAAATGGTCATTTGACAAGTCTAAGCCACATGTGGATGACTCGAATCCCGAATGGATAGTCTTTGCAACCAAATGAGCCAATTAATGACAATGTTTCAAAAGCAAAATAGCAAAAGTCTCCCCAGTAACACGGAGAACAACCCTCGAGGAAATTGGAAAGAACATGTAAAGGTGATTGCTTTTAGATCGAGAAAGGAATTGAAGATGCCAAGTAAGCCCATTCATGAAGAGGAGGAGATTCCCAAAGAGGTCGACGAACTCATGAAATAGGAAGAAGTCCGGCACCATGAACAGATTGAAGAGATAGACGAACTGGTGTACGATTTGGTAATTGCAAGACCATGCACAACTAAACTAACATTCCCGACAAGGTTAGAGGATAAACAAAATAGGGATGAGACAGATTTTGTAAATCTCTCGGGCATATTTACTGAGATATAAAAACTCTCTCTCGTACTCAGCCACTAATTTATTTGCCTATCGTAACTCAAGAAATTCTTTCTTTTTCTTATCTAGATTTTGTTTTTCCAACATACTTATTTTTAAACTCAGTCTGAAAGAAATCCCAAGAAATTTTCTCTCTAGGTACCACAGTTACCAACGTAGTCCACCAACTGTACGCTTCCTCTTTTAATAATGAAATGACACTTCTAAGAAAATCATCAGGAGGGCACACCATTTCATTGAAAATTCACAAAATATTTTAAAGTCAGTACTCAGCTTTAATCAAATAATCTTCCGATCTCCCTCGAAATTCTTCGACACCACACTTTCTAAGCTTCTCTATCAAAATACGTTGACTAGGCTCAGTCAGAGGAGGAGATGGAGGTGCAACCGAAGGTATAACAGGTGGTATAACATGGGGTGAAGGTCGTTGATCCGGAGTATTCATTTGCATATACTCATTGAACCACTGGTTCATAAACCCAAAAAACATGTTTTTAAGTTCATGCTACTAAACTTGAGGAATTGGAATATTACTACTCGCCCCTTGATCAGAGGTCGATATATTACTATTAACCTTATCATTGTCAGCATGATCAGATCCGTCTGACATCTTTACAATTTATAATAAAAACATTGGTTAAATCCGATCAAACCCATCACACTATCACAGGTTATATGGCATATATTTCTAAACATTTCACATGCTACGTTCCATTCGAGAACTGACTAAACCTGGCTCTAATACCACTAAATGTAACACCCCTAGTCCATATTTGTCGCCAGATTTGAGTTATGTAGCATTACCGAATAAATGAAATATTTAAATATAAATTCATTCATTATCAGAAACATAACTTAAGTCAATTATACATACACATTTCATCCATATTTTGAGCCCTCAAGGCCCTAAAAACACCTTAGAATCAATTCAGGACTAAATTGAAAACATTTGGAAAGTTTAAGAAAAAGCTAGAAAAATTTAATTACAGGGGTCACACAGCCGTGTGGCCCATACGGCTGAGACACACGCCCGTATCTCATGCCGTGTAACCTTCGAACTTGGGACCCACGGCCGTGTCCCAACCTATGTCATCACCTGTGTAACTCTCTGAGTAGGGTCATATATCCATGTCACACGCCCGTGTGTCAGGCCATGTAACTAACTGATTTGTGCCCTAAGTACTCAATAGATGACACATGGCTGTGTGGACCCAAAATGAACCTTAAACAACAAGTTTACCATTCCAAGCTTATTTAGACTTTATGTAATCCATTTACTAGCCAAAAGACCTATTCAAAGTGGCATTAAACGAACGAAAAACATGCCAAATCAACGTCCTAAGTGCCTAAACAATCTATCCTCATTGGTACCACAAGTATATACAATTATACATCTAAATGAAATTTCAATCACAACTTTTCAAATTATCAAATCTATCACCTAACCAATATATTTAACCTAAGCATCACATACACAATATTCTATAAACATATATCATATTTTGCATCAACACATTTTACCTTATTCACATATATCACATGAATTCACATGATCATATAGGTTAACAATTTACATTCAAGATCATACTTAACAATTTACATATCCAAAACATTAGTAATAACATACAAGCCTAATACATGCCATATAATCCAAAATGAACATTTCAAAAACTATCAAAATTTATGGATAGTGTGACTTAAGTGTCAATCCAATCGTCCAACCTTCCAAGTAACTACAAAAACAATAATAACACAAGTAAGCTTATTAAAGCTTAGTAAATTCCATGTTTCAAAATGATAAATCTTACCGAAGTAAGTAAAACAATTCAAATAGTAATAATACAACCATGAATGTTCCCTGTCATCCACAATCTCAACCAATAAATCATAAATGTTCAATTCAATCAAATATATGGAAAATCCAACAAAATTACTCAACAAGCTACCTTACCGAGATTTTTAATTTGATGAACGACTTACGGATAAAAGTATATCGACAATCCAACCAAAACACACCAGCTGCTCATAATAGCCAATCCCTCCAAAACACACCAATGCTTATTAGAGCTAATCCCTCCAAAACACACCAATGCTCATAAGAGCTAGTCCAACCGAAACACACCAAAACAAAGAGTATAACATGAGAGTATAACATTTTTCAAATTCAATAACATTTTTCAATTAACCTTTCATCATCAATAATTAAATACATCTACTGTACCATTTTATATTATTCAATAATTCGTATAAATGTTAAATTTTAAACTGTACGAACTTACCTAGACTAAATTGTAATAGTTGCAGAAGTTTAGGGACTATTCCATAATTTTTCCTTTTCCAGGAGTATCAACTAGGTCTTGATCTAAAATGTAAATGTAACACCCCTAACCCGTATTCGTCGCTGGAACAGGGTTACGCAACATTACTGGAGTTTATGATTCAAAATAAAAAAAACTTTAAACATTTCAATTTATATCAATAATCATATCAAAACCAATCCAAAACATACATGTTGTCCCTTATACATGCCCTCAAGACCCTAAAAATACAATAGAAATAAGTCGGGACTAAATCGAAAACTCATAGAATTTTTTAAAAAATAGTGAAAATTTTCAACACTGTAAGGGTCACACGGCCGTGTGGCCATGCCATGTGGGCATTTGAAGTAGGGACACATGGTCGTGTCCCAGCCCATGTCCGTGCTTGTGTAACTCACTGACTTAGGTCACACGGCCAAGCCACACGCTCGTCTGCCAGGTTGTGTACCCATCGAAATAACCCCACACGCCAGTGTGCCAGGCCGTGTGTTAGGCCGTGTAACAGCCTGACTTGCAAACCTTTTAAAGCTACAGGGGACACATAGCCGTGTCGCCTGGCCGTGTGTCACACACGATCAAGACATACACCTGTGTAGATAAAAAATAGGCCACTTTCAAACCATTTTTCTCACCCATATCCACAACTACCTACAACCACTTTTGCACCAATATACAATCCATCAAAATGTGCCAAATTCATGTATAATCAAGCTATATACATATGGTATAATAACATACAATCAATATGCCTTAAGGCACCTCAAATGAAAACATTTAAACATGTATAACCATGTACTCAATTAGGCCAAAATAATCAACTAACTTATAAATAAAATTGCATTAATACATACCATTGAATTTACTTACTAAAACATACCAAACATCAACCATTTCAAGGCTACTTATATACATGCCAAACTATGCCATTGCACCAACAAAATGCCAAAACAAGCCAAGTCAAATGGCCATAACAACAACCAAAACACATAGGCCAACATTAGCCAAAATAACTATACATGCCATTATAATGAAAATCAAACATTCAAAATTATCGACAGAGCCGATGGATAGTGTGATATAGCTCTGACAAGCTTCCAACCCGAACGAGCTTCCGATGCACTATAAGACACGAAAAATAACACAGAGTAAGCATATAAGCTGAGTAAGTTCGTATAATTAAAATACAACTTACTGATAGATACATATTTTGTAACACCTCTTACCCATATTCAATGCTAGAACAACATACGAGGCATTATCGGACTTACATCGCAAGCAAACATACAAATCGAGTCATAAATTTGCATCTAAATTAAAACCATTTGTATTCAATCATAAAGTCCCTAATACGAATCTACGAGGCCCAAAACATATATTGGAAGTAGTTCGGGACTAAACCGATAACTCAGGAAATTTTTACAAAACTTAGAAAATTTTTTTTGCTATGAACAGGGGTCACACGCCTGTGTGGTTTGGGACACGCTCGTGTGGGCAGCCCCTGGGGTCACACACGCCCGTGTCCCTAACCCATGTAACTCTCTATTTTACAAAGCATGAACAAATTGAAGTCACACGGCCAAGTCACACGCCTATGTGCTAGGCCGTGTGGTTAATTCAATTTTTCTAAAATAGGTACAGACTTCACACGATCGGGACACACGCTTGTGCTTGAGGCTGTATCCCTTTCACGGTTGAGACACACGGCCGTGTCTCTGCCTATGTGCTCAATTCTGAGCATTCTATTTCTCAAAATTAAGGTGCAGGGGACACACGGCCAAAACACATACCCATGGGGTAGACCGTGTGTCACACATGGTCTAGACACACGCTCGTGTGTCTACCCGTGTGGACAAAATAAAGGCTATTTACCAAGCCAATTGTCACCCTCATTTGCACATACACACCCTCAATCTTAATGGCATAAACCATGGCATATTTAGGCAACCAAAACATCCACAAACAAGGCCAAATCATGTCATTGCATTATCCACACTCAACATATTTGCAACATCATATTTTTCCAAACCAAATCATACCAAACTCACATTCTACAAGTTCTAATATGGCTACCAATAACATGCATGATTTTACTTAGTTTTACTAGCATACCAATGAGCCAATCTTAACCATTCAACAAAAAAATCATAAGCCACATTCAACCATTTACCAAGCATTTATAAACCACATCACACAAGAGATAATTGCACTTGCATGCATACATATATATAAGTTTACAACAAATTCAACGAAAATGAGCCAAGTTGCATGGCCAAATACCACATCAAGCCTTTGACAACTACAAGCCAATACATTTGGCCAAATTCATGATGACACATATAACAAAATGACCAAGTCCTATACATGCTATATTCTTAAAATGTATAAAATCATCGGTACCCAAAATTACAGTTTGATAGTGTGATGCGAACTCCGATAATCTCCAACTCGAGCTAGCTTGGTGACATTATAAAACATGGAAAATAAAACGGAGTAAGCTATATAGCTTAGTAAGCTCGTATGAAAGAAATAAGTTAACCTTACCATATATTAACATGCAAGTAATTTAACATAAGATAATGCAATTTACCGAAATCTCATGATCATAATTCACTTCCATCACAACTTACCTTGAAATCATCATTTCACGAATTAATAATCATAAGCTTTAAGTACATAACTGTACCATCTCGTAATAATTTCATACTTAGTTCCATCATTGTTATACCCAATGAACCACTCAGAATAATAATGTCGGATACTCGGGAAATCTTGCACATAAAGTGCCACATATGTAGCCATTGCTACCTTTATCTCATAACACATATATGCTCACTTTCGAGCCATTAATGGGCCTACTCACACAAGCTATTAGTCAAGACGTAGCTACTCAGTGCTACTCACACAAGCTGTCAAGTAACCGCAACATATGCCAGTATACTCAGCCACCACTAGGACGTACAAGACCAGCACCCAGATCACATAACATAAAACCCTAGTGACATGTCACTTGTATCCTAATCTATTCCTAAGGTTCGATTGGGATTTCTCACTTGCCAAAATGTCGTCGGACGTGTCCATAGAGTCATTTACACAAGTCATGAAGTATTAAAGCATTTAAAATACAATTATAATAAAGCTTATTTAACATACGAACTTACCTCGGTTACAAAAATAGCCAAAGGGATCTATTTGTCAATTACTTTATTTTTTCCCCGATCTAGACCCGAACTCCATTTTTCTTGATCTATAATACCATATTTAACTTATTTAATCATCACATTATTCAATTCAGCCCAAAAACATATTATGGCAAAATTTATATTTTTACCCCTAACTTTTCAACATTTTACAATTTAGTTCCTAGGCTCGTAAAATGAATTTCTTTTAATTTCATCACAACCCAAGTCTAGCTGAACCTTTTTCATGCTCATGACAGCCCACATTTTCCATTTATTCACATTTTACCATACATTTTACAACCTTTTACAAATAGGTCCCCCTTTTTGACATTTTCATCAAAAATCACTTTGTAAATGTTGTTTATCTAACATCAAACATACATTTTCTACCATTAAACATCAAAATACACACATATTCATCATGGGTCAAATTTTAGACTTTAATCCTTCTTCAAATTAGTCCTTGGAAAGGCTAGATTAGGTTAAGACAACTTCAAAAACATAGAAATCATTAAAAACAGGGCAAGAACAGACTTACAATTGAGCTTGAAAGTGGCCAAAACCCTAGCTATGGACTCCCTTAAAAATTCAGCTATAAGGATGAAGATGAATAAAAATTTTGAATTTATATTAGCTTATTAAATCATTTAATTACTAGTTTACCAAAATACCCTTAATGTAAAACTTTGAAAATTCACTTAACCATTTCCATTTTGTCCACTAAGAAGTATAATGGTCTAATTACCATTTAAGGACCTCTAATTTAAGAATTCATAACAATTAAACACCTTTAGCTAAGGGAACTCAAGTTTGGCACCTATTGCAATTTAGTCCTTCTAATCAAATTGAGCACTCAATCGATAAAATTTCTTAACGAAGTTTTCACACAATTATTCTATCATGATGTAGACCTTAAAATATAAATAAAATAAATATTTCCACTTCGGATTTGTGATCTCGAAACCACTGTTCTGATTTGACCCTAAAACGGGCTATTACATATTAGGTAAGATAAACATGGCACAATCCAACTATACTTGGCAAAAGCTTAACCATGTACACCAAACATGTTAGCTATATTAAACATATAATAAGGCATGAAGGACATGGATGAGCACAACATTTATTCATGCAACATTTACATATATCATCCATTTCTACTTTCAATATACCATGTAATAACATTTCAATGTAATTCACATGTGTCCCTGTAATAGTCCGCATCGAATTCTTACCATTACGTATCAGAATAATACCCATTGAACCATTTAGAATACAATTGGATACCCAGGATCGCTTACACATAGTGTGCTAAATCATATAATAGTAATATGTCAATTCTTATACATGTATGCTCACACGAGCTGTGAAAATGGGCTTGCTCACACGAGCTATAGGTCGGAACGTGGCTACATGATGCTACTCACACGAGTTGTGGAGTATCTACAACACATGTCGGACCTCAACCATCGGTAGGACATCTAGGACTAGCACCCGAATCATGGAAACCCTAATGACATGTCATCTGTATTCTACGAATTCCTAAGGTGCAAATGGTACTCGGTAATAGTCGTACGTCGTTGGATATACAACCAGTGTATAAGTAATGCAATTCACAACACAAATATATTTTATTTAAAAATATATATACACAATTTAATTACATGAACTTACCTCTACGGTTATACATAGATACGGAGGCGACTAATCTGAGACTTTATCTTTTCCCCGATCTAAAACCATATGAGGTTTGTTTTGATCTAAACGAATAAATTGAACTCAATTCAATATGTATTTTACTCAATTTAACACAAAATCATATTTTGATAAAATTATCATTTTACCCCTATACTTTTAATTTATTTGCAATTTAGTCCCTAGCTCATAAAAATGGAAATTTATGAAATTTCACCACAACCCACTATAGCCGAATATCAAGTAGGTCCCTAGCAAGACCTATATTTCATTTATTTCATAATTTCACCATGTAAAAATTTTTATTTTTTAATTTCATCCCTATTTGACAATTTCATCAAAAATCACTTAATAAAAGTTATTTATCTAACAACACATATTCATTTTCTTCCATAACTCATCAAAAATCGTGCACATTCATTAATGGAAAAACCTTAATAGTTTAACAATTTTAAAAATTAGTCCCTGGACTAGCTAGATTAAGCTACAATGATCTCGAAATCATAAAAATCATTAAAAACAAGACAAAAATCACTCACATGCAATTGGATTTGTGTTAGCCTAACCTAGCTTCTTCAATGGCTTCCTTTTCTTATGAAAATCGGTTGAAGAAAGGTAAAAGATGAGAGCTTTGTCTTTTATTTTATTTAATTTTAACTTTATTTACTAATTACCAAAATAACCTTAAAAATTAATCATAATTTCAATAATGCCAAACCATGTTCATCCATTATCAACATTTATGGTCCAATTACCACATAAGGACTCATACTTTAAATTTTTATAGCTATTTAATACATTTAGCTACTATAACTCATCTTTTGCACTTTACGCGATTTAGTCCTTTTTATCAAATTAAGCTTGTAAAAGGTAAAATTTCTGAACGAATTTTTTATACGGTGCTACTATCATAATGTAGGAAATAAAATAATAAAAAAATAAATATTTTGACTTCAGATTTGTGGTCCCAAAACCACTGTTCCGATTTCACTGAAAACAGGCTATTACAGTAAAATTTTTCAATTATCAGCTTACATTTCACATTTGAATTCATTTTACATTTTATACCTTTTTTGAATTTACACAATTACCCCAAACTTTTACAAAATTTTCAATTTAGTCCTTTAACCCAAAATCATCAAATTACCAGTTTTTCTTAAGTCAAAATTATAGCCAAATATACTAGGCCCTTATATAGTCCTTACTAAACATAAAATTCACTAACAAACCCTAAAATTTTGACATTTTCACAATTTAATCTTAAAATCAAAATCTAAAAAAAATCACTTCACAAAATCATCAAACAACACAACCAAAGCTTCAAATACACGGTTATCATAAAAAAAAATTCAAGATTCATCAATGGCAACTTTTAAATTTTTTAACAGATTCAAAAACAAAGGTACGGGCTAGCTGGACCTAGTTATAATGATATTAAAAACATAAAAATTATAAGAAACGGAATCAAAATGGACTTACATGCAAGAGTTAACAATGGTCGAACCTCTAAGTTGAGTTCCTATGGTATTTTGGCAAGATGAATTGAAAAGATGAAGAAGAAATGACTTTTTCTTCATTTAATTTTGTTTTGATTTCACAAAATTTACCATTTTCCCATTAAAACATGTAATATTTTATAATTTTAATACATAATGCAGTCTAATGTCAATATTAAGGACTATTTACTACATTGGTCCTTTTCTGACTTAATAACTAAGCCCTTAAATCACCAAAATGCTATAATTTCTAAATTTTATACTTTTTACAATTTAGTCCTTTTTCTTTAATTAACTATCTAAATATTAAAATTTCTTAAACAAATTTTAATACGACTCTAATGATTATAAATATTCTAAAAATAATATTTACAAGTTGACACGACAAAAATTTGTAGTCCCAAAACCACTATTTTGTCACCAGTGAAAATCGAGTTGCTACAATGATGGTTCACTAATTACCACATAATGCAACTTCATGTTAGTTAATTGTAAGGGAATTAGTGAGCCAATAGTTTCAAAAACCATTGAGGACCAATACAAACAATATTAATGTGACTGATGAAATTTTATTAAACCAATCTATTCAAAACTTAACATGCATATATATATGAGAAAATAACTACAACAAGGGCACTAGATTCTAACAGATAAAATATAGACTCTAATCAGGTTATCTAGGAATGGATTGTCAATTTCTCATCTATTATTTGTTAGTGATCTGATTTAGTGTGACTTGGTGCACATTGATGTTGTTAATGTTCTATAAGTTTTTATCCATTTTTCTAGGCAGAAGATAAATGCCTTGAAAACCCAAGTTTATTTCTTTCTTAATATTGAGAAGGGTGTGTCTAAGTTAATTAGTGAGAGATTGGGTTTCTAGAAAGTAATAAATCTTTTCAAGTACTCTGGGTGTTCCTCTCCTTAAAAGAGAAGGCAATGAATGACACTTATAATTTTCTTATTGGTAAGGTGAGTAATGGATTTAATGGAATGTAAAAATAATGTCAATTGGGGAAAGTTACATTGTCTAAGTCCTTTTTTTTTATTCATTCCAAACTATTTCATGCAATCAGCCTTTATGTCAGTGAGTATTTGCAAGGAGCTAGAAAAGATTGCTTGGGACATGGTTTAGCTTTGAGTTGTGGTAAGTTTTGCTTAATGGAGTTTATCTCACAATGATGTACTTGGGCTTATAATGTTATTTTAGGGTGGCAAAGAGAGAACCAAGAACTAGTAGAATGGTAGAGTAAATTGGTTGGCACCCTCCATTTGAAGATTGGATAAAAATCAATATAGATAAAGCTTTTAAATCAAGCTTAGGAAGAGTTGTTGTTGGCCAGGGGTTGAGATATTAGATTTATCAGTGGCTAAGTGGGTTTACTTGAAGCTTGAGTGTCTTCATTGTAGCACAAATAAAAACTTAGGCAATTCCTGATAGCCTGATGGTTGTTTGGAGAAAGGGATATCACAAGTAATTATTTAGGGTGACACTTAGGCTGTGGTTTGCTTACTTAACGATGAATGCAAAAAGGGTAGCAACTAAGCTTTAGTTTGAAGTATTATGAGCTGGATAGAGTACAAATGTGCAACATGATTATCGGAAGGGAAACATAGATGTTGAATTCATGGTTAGTTATGTGATTGATAAAGATCCAAGCCTCTATTACTTGAGCTTCCACCTCATATAATAAGTTAGATTCTATTGGGTGACTCTATAAGAACCACTTACGATAGAAGTCTAATATTAACTAATGAGGGCCTTTTCCCTTCATTCATTAACAAAAAATATTTCCTTTTTGATACAGATGAGTATGTAGAATAGGACCGTAACTTTATCCAAGTTGCGAATTTGACTTAGGGTTCTAAACAATTAGAAAGAAACTTGGATTTTGACACAACTTGAAGCGCAAACAAATCCAAGTCAAATTAAAAAAAATAAAGAAAGAAATTAAGATAAATAATTAAGATAAAAAATAAAAATTAAATAAAGCAAAGATTAGAACAATTAAATAAGAATAGAATAGAACAAAGAAAATAAAGAAGATAGACGGAAAAAGATGGAAAGGGATATGTAAAAGTCCTAAGGAGCCTTGGAAACCAGATGAATCCACAACCCCTTTCAAATGACTCTAACTTTCCCTCAAAGAAAGAAAACTTGGCAAGAAAAAGCTTGAAGATGATCCTCATAATCTGAAAAGATTGTTAAAACTCTTCTAAAAGAAAACTCAAGAGAAATTTTTGAAGAGAAAAACTCAAAAGAGAAAATTGTATAATAATGAATGAATTGATTGTGTACAATGAAGAGACCTTTATATAGGCTAGCTAAGTAAATCAAAATAAAACTCTTAAGTATACTAAAACTCTAATCACCTAAAGAAGAAGTAGTTTTAAACTAAATTTTCTTGTTAACATAAAACTCCTAAATAACTTAAAATTGTTAAAAATTATCCAAAATTCGGAACAAATAAATAACTAAATAATAAAACTTAATAAATACAATATTGAGCTCATATATAATAAAAATTAAGCCTAAAAATCAAACCAAATATGATTTAAACTTGAATAAAATGGCCGAAACTCGTAATTTCCGTAATAATTTTGTCCAAAAATTCTGCTAATGCAGTCTTCACTAAAACGGTCATAACTTAAGATCTTGAACTCGAAAGTAAGTGATTCAAAGTGCATTGCGAAGCTAAGAGATAGGTCTTCAATCAATATGAGATATATTGACCCAGAAATGCTTGGATCCCTTCCAAAAATGCACCGCAAGTCAACTAGTTATAACATGGCTAGGCACGTGGGCTTGATTGGGGTCCTTGAAATGTAACGCCTAAGCTTGTTAACATCTTCCACATGAGCAAGTCATCATGGATTGAAATTTTTTAAGTCCATGAACAAATTTAATCTCTTCTAATTCATCCTCGCTCTGTATTGAACTCTAAAGGCCATCGTCTTGAAGCTTCAACTTTTCTTCTCGAAATTTCTTCGTGATAAAGTCTTGAATGAATAAGTTGAGTTTTAACTTCAATTGCTTGGCTTTGGATCTTGGGATTGGGCCTTGAGAAAAACTAAGTTCATCACGTTCATGGGCCTAAAATTGGACCCTGAGCCTTGCATCACTTTTTTATTGGATCTTTAGCTTAATTGGCATCGTTGCTATTGCAACAATCAAGAGGATGTTAATTCAAATATGTATTATTCTCCTATTTAAGGGTTTAGTAGGGATTATGGCTAATTTAAAAATGTATATATATAAAAAGCAACAACGGTATGCCATAATTCTTTTGGATAGAATTATAGCCATATGACTAATTTGTCGTCAATCAAAACTTTGATACTTAAAAATGGGTGATGGAGCTTAAGGTTTGGATTAAGGTGCTTTCTTGAGATATAAACACTTTCTTAGTTATAATATCTAATTTAGAGAATTTTTTTTTGAATAATCTCATTATATGTTTTGATCATATTTGGTTTTTTTGACACAATGCCTAGAATTACCCATAGCCCCTCTTCAACCCATAAATAGGAGGATAATGCGCTTCAGCGCACTCGAGCTCGTGTCCTCCTCCATTGGCAACATTACCCATGCCAATTGAGCTAAGACCCAATCATCAATTTAGAGATGTTTTATTTCACCCCATTTATCAAGATATAATAAGTCCAATCTCATCCTGTACGCATTATTAACAAGCCAAAATTAGAAGGACGCAATAATTACATAAATAATATAGTAGATTATTGATTTAATTATGTCAAAGATCACTGTACTATTTTGAAATTTAACATTTAGTTTTTATATTTTAATTTTGAGACAATGGGTCTCTGTACTTTTTTTTAAATGATCCATTCGTCTAATTTTTCTATTAAAGTTAATGATATCAAAGGTAAAATATCTTTTTTACTCCTCAACATTTATTTTCATATTTTTAAACAAAAATCATAACAAATTAAAATATATATTTTTTAAAATAATAAAATTATGAAAAATAAAAACTCTTTAAAATTCAAAAATAAAAATAAAAATGATTTTTTTTAAAATATTTTTTTAAAAAAAAATTAAAATTTAATGTTATCTAAATCGGATTAGGCCGATTGGACCAAGAATCGACTGGGGTATTAGTTTGGTGAGAGTTAAAAAGTCAATTGACCCACGAAACAAGTATGGACTAGGCCGATTTGTATCATTTTTCATATATTTTTTTATTTTTGATCTTTTAATAATTTATTTACTTTGAGCCGATCAGACCAATCATTGAGAATTAATTGGTCAAACTAGTTCAAAATCAGTTCAACTTATTATTTTAGCTCATTTCAACTAGTCCATATCGGTTCGTAGACCAATCGATATTTTATCTCTCATTAAATCAATACCCCAATTAATTTTCAGTCCAACCAATTCAACTAATCAATCCATCTCGATTTAGATGTTAGAAGTGCATAAACCAGCAGAAGAAGAGGAAAACAAATACTCGGCAAGAAGACAAAAAATAGTCTACTTATTTTATTGAATAGACTCTAATAATCAATAAGAACCAAGTCTTGATACTTAGAAAGTTAATGAATCAACTAAGGTTTCAGTACTAGACAGTTAAAGAATCAACTAAGGTTTCAGTACTAACAACTGAGCCTAAACCGATTCTCAACCGATTCATTAACGGAAAGAAACTTTGTTACAATTGTTAATAGGATTACCTACCCAACATTCTTAACTAACTGCTAACTACTAACTATAGCAGTTGCCTAACAGCTAACATCAGCTGCCTATCAGCTTGACTGAGTTCATTCCTTAACACTAGATAATACCGAATTTTGGATTTTTTTATATATTTAAAATCATTTTTATTTTTTGAATTTTAAAAAGTTTTAATTTTTTTTCATAATTTTATTTTTTAAAATATAATTTGTATATTTTTATGTTTTCATTTAAAATTTTAAAATTTTATGTACTTTTAAAAGATAAGGACCAAATTGATAAAAGACTATACATGTTGAGAACTAATAGGTTATTTTATCTTTGACCTCATTAACTTTAATAAATAAAACTATATTTTAATGTCTTAAAATTAAAGGATAAAATTAAATTTTAAAATTTAAAAGAGTGCAACAACTTTGAGTTTGATCATAAATTGTCTTTATTTAGTTTCAAATACTCAAATAGGTTGATTAAAAGTTGTGAAACGGGCCCATTGAACTGATATTGGGTTCAGTTCAGGGTTTGCAAGTTTTCGCAATTCGTGATGCGCAGTTTCAATTTTCTTTAGTTGCTCCAAAATCAAGCCCAATGGCCACTTACTCTTTCTCTCCGAATATAGGGTTTCCAGTTTCCATTCCCCGTCCGCACAACACAGAGCACCGCTATAAATTAGTCTAAACAAACTCACAGCTGCCCACAGCGCATTCATCTATTTCTTTCTTCAGTATTTTGTTTTCATCTTCTGATCTCTATTAGCTACAACGATTCATTCACACACACACACACACACACATATATCTGGCTACGCGTTTTCAATGCTAGTTGATGCCTGTAATTAGTTGGATCTGCCATTATTTTTTCAGTTTAATTTCTATTATATCTGTTAGTTTTTATCAGTGTTTTCTATTGTTCTTTTAAAAAAACAAGTTTACAGTAATTTTGTGTGTGCTGTTGCTTCTTACTGGTGAACGCTCTCAGATTTAACAATGAGAGATATTCATGTTTCCGAAGCATAAATTAAGTAATTTATAGCCAGTTATAAACAGCGCTGTGCATTTTCTTATATTGCACTGTACTACCTGTCTCCTGGTATATTTGTATATTTTTCATATTTTCTTCTTTTCCGATTCTTAGAGTTTTGAAATCTAAACTGAAAGTTGAATTTGTTTTAAATTTAATTGTTGAATTAATTAAAAGTAGAAAGTGAGTTTTCGTTTAAATTTAAACAGGTAATATAAATCGGTAATTTATACAATCAAGTTAAGAAATGGATTGGATTTTAAAGTAAAAAAGAATCCACATATTTCAGCTAAACAATAAAACCGGTTATAGGAAGCTGAAACTCCAAAGTTTGCAATTGCTTAGGCTTTATTTTTATCTCTTTGGTGAGATTAAAATCAGAGTTTACCTGGAAATTAATTATTATAATAGTGAAATTGAATAATAAAATAATAAAATTAAAATTAATAGTGAAATAATAATTATTGAGGGCATTAAATTTAAGTATAAGTATATATAATGAAGTAATAAATTTATTAAAATTATATTTTATTTTAATAATAATTAAAATTTAGTAAATTATATTTATATTTAATAAATTAAAAGTAAATAATTTAAATTTTAAAAAAATATCTGTACATATTTGAATGATGGCTATAAAATAAAATAAAAACATTATAATTTTTCTTAATCGACACTTATTATCCTATAAATTATAATACTTATTGAATAATATAATTTGTTTATTGTATTAAATAAATATATTTATCCAACCCAACCAAGAGATAAAACTTGTTGCTTAGGTTTTTCAACTTCAAATAATAATGCTGCAAAGGACAGGGGTAAAATTCAGAAAGAGAGCTATGTTGAGAAAGCACCGAAGGAAAAATCACCGGTGAGCAACAGCCCATTTCGCAACTGAAGGTGTTATCTAAACACAGATAACACCTTACCAATGAGATTGAACTCAAATTCAAACACACTAAAATGGAACAAATTGACCATCCAAAGAAGGTAAAAGTGAATGGATGAAAAACATTTTATGGCTAATTTTGATCGATTATTGTTTATTTTAAAAGTTGAGCATGTGGATTAAACTTAAAGAGCTCAGTTATTTATCAATAGAGGATAATTAGTGACGATTTATCTAGAATGACTAGATTGTTTCGACGGTTAGAGCGCGCTAGTTTAAGAGATTCGTTTTGGTGGCTGACTTGGCGTTCTTATCTGCATTTTTCTTATGTTTATACATTCCTCGATATGGCTTAACTTGTAGTCAAGAGTTCAGTAAAGCCACATTTATCATATGTTTATATGTATAACTTTGTAATAATTTTATAAAGCTTTCGCCAATTTGTTTTGCTATAAGCTACTCTGATTTTGAGTAATGATACATTAAACTCGGATCCTATCATAGGGTTGGGTTTGACGTGTTACAAATTTTGTATCAGAGTCAAGGTTAAGTTGATTCTAGAAAAAAATTGAAGGTTGTGTCACACCCCAACATGCATGATACGCCTCTGGCATAGTCCTTGTGATTTAAACTAATCTGAATTTTCTTATAGTGTTGATAACAATGTTTGAAGGATCTAGAGAAGCGTCTGGTGAAGAAATTGAAAGTAATGTGCCCCCAACATGCATAATATGCCTCTGGCATAGTCCCTGTGATTTAAACTAATCTGCATTTTCTTATAGTGTTGATAACAATGTTAGAAGGATCCAGAGAAGCGTCCGGTGAAGAAATTGAAAGTCATGTGCCCCATGTTCTAGAGGAAGCACCTGCAGTTGGAAATGCTTTCAGAACATCTTCTTTATGATGATGACATAAATGTTTGATTAATTTATAGGGAAGTCTCTATATTGACTCTTGCATAAGTACTATTCAAACAATGATAACTATGGGAAACTAAGAACGGTGATGTTGAGATCATGAAAGATATAGTATGAGATGGATGATGTAAGAGTAATGTAGAGTGAAGTATGGTTGTATTTGAATGTCTGGAATGTATGATATGAGATGTGTGGCATGTTGGTTGTATATTGGTAAATTCAGATGATTGTGCTTAGTTTGTTTCAATGCATAAAGAGTTTATAAAGTGAGTTTGTGTCTGTTCTCTGCGGAGTTGTCTAAAAGGGCTCTATTGGGACTTTAAACACAAACTCTGAAATGAAATTATGAAGGAAAAGTCTATTGCCATTACATCCTTTAAAAATAACTAAGGAAATGGTGATTACCCAATGAGGTTCCCTGCATATCCTAGGACGAAGATAGGCAAACCTTACATACTGTGTGTAACACCCTAAAATTGGGCTAAGAAGTTTTGAGGGTATTTTATGAAATTTAGCTTATTTGTGCTTGGAATTTCGTAAGGTTGGTAATTGATAATGTTTTCGACAATGGCTATTAAGAAATTAAGTCAATTTCTAAAAATGAGTTTTAAATACCTTTAATTTTGAAAATAGGATTAATTTGTAAAATAGTTAAAATTGAAAGTTTTTATGAAGCAATATACCTAGAATTTTAAAATCAGCCTAAAAACCCACATTCTTCAAATTGATTTCATGATAGTTACTCCCTATAGTTGTTCTTGCCGTCCCTTCCATTTTCCCAACTCTCCCAATCGATTTTTACTTCCAAATCCTAATCCCTCTTGATTTCCAACATTCTTTGAACCATAAATCTCAATTGGAACCAAGAAAAACACCCAAAAACCTTACTAATTTCATCATCTTCTTTAAGAGTGGGTTTTCTTGAATTTGCATCAAAGCTCGTTTTTCTTCCATCAAAGTTAACCATTCGTCCTTCTAATAGTTTTAAAAGATATCTAGTCTCTTAAACTGAATTTTTAGCTATTAAAATGCATGTTTTAAATAAAATCCAAAAGGTTGGTTGTTAATAGTGAATTTTGGGATTATGGATTAAAATGTGGTTGCAATTGTGAAAATATGAACATATATGTGATGCTATAATGTGTGCTACATGCTTGTGATGACCGTTGTGAAAGAGAATACGTGGGTATGTTATTCATGCCATGTGACAATAAATATGTGAGTACGTTTTCATACCATGTGACAGTGATTATAATATGTTAATGATGTGAATATGCAGTGAATATGTGCGAAAAGTCGATAAGTAAATATCTGATAATAATGTAGATATTTTGGCCTTGTGACCTTATGAGATCGTTGGATATAGTTTCCATGTCATAGAATTGTGAGTACTCACCTTTGTGATGTGATTTTGGGGTGTTGAGGCCTAGGGACAGTTTCAGAGAGATAAGGGAATGTAAGCTAAGCTCCATTCATCAAGATATGTGTGTTTGGTGTGTTGGAGAGTGTTACCTGTACTCTTCACTTATAGGACATGTTCGACTCTATAAGTCATTTTTGTGTGTTAAAGATCTGTGTATCTGATGTGTGGTAGTAGAGTCCACATCGTGTTTCATAACCTTAAGAGCTAAACTATCATATAATGCGACTGAATGTGATTAAATATGGTTTATATGTACTATGATATATGCTTAAATAATCATGTGGTTAATGTAATAAATGCGTAATAGTATAAATGGAAGATGATTAAACGTGTGAAATATGATATTATAGTTAAATATGTATGAATATGTGACATGTCTACTTAGTCAATGCATAATGACTTGTTTGCATAGTGGTTGTTCTGAGCATTCACTAAGCTTGTTAAGCTCACCCACTCCTTTTTAACCATTGCAGATAAGTAGTGTCGGTGTGAGTGGTATGGTCTCGAGGGGTAATCTAAGCCAGAAACTTTAGTTGCTGTTAGTAGGTGTTCTTTTAATTATTTGTTTTTTGGGAATAAAAGGCAATGTGATAGATGTTATGTTGGTTTTGCTATGATTTTTGGTTGTTTGTATGCCTATTGTGCTTAGCAACTTTGTGGACTCTAAATATGATGTTTGAGACTGTTGTTGAGACATTTCAATGTTTAATTTATGATTCAATTAATGCATGATGTTTTGGACTAGTTCGGAATGACCTATGATATGATATATGCTATATTTTTATGGTTTGGAATAGAGATATCGATATTCAGATTTTAAAAATGATACCTCCACAAGTATCCATACTCGGGGTAAAATTATCGATACTTTTCAGTGGTACTGATATTTTTCGAAAGTTGAGTTTTTAAGACGAGAAACAATAAGTTAATTTGGTATCAATTTTCCAAGCGATATCGATACCAATTTAGAGAATTATTGATACCACTCTACTAGTATCGTTACCTACGTAATAGTTTTGAAAAATTTTGCTAAATATTTTTAATGCATGTTTAATGATTTTTTAATTATTATTTAATGGATATTTAGCATGATTCAACTTCCTTGGAGTGTGTATGACTCACACTTTGTATGAATGCCATAATAATAAAGGAAATAAAATGATGTATATTTAATAATGTGTCGACTTATGTTGTATACGATGTGAAAAGGTGGTGTAACATCCTGTTCTTGGGCTCAGCGATCGAGTTGGGTAAAGAGTGTTACATTAGTGGTATCAGAGCCTAGGTTTCATAACACTCAGACCTAGGTGATTGTTTTTTATATGATGATTAAGGTTTCGCAACCCATGGATTTAGAAATCCAAGTGATTAATTTTTTTTTTATTTTCTTGAATTGTATGATTTATCTCTTGTTTGTAATGCATGTGGGGTAGGAATGAGAAAACATTGCCTTTAATCCTAAAGTTTGATTGCAGGAATGAGAAAAGATGTTTAACACACATTCAACTTTCATACCCCACCATAATCCACCAAAATACAAGCAACTCATGTATGGATAATTTTTTAAACATGAACCTTAGCATGAAACATGGGTAGAAATGGAAAGATCAAGTTACCGGGATTTCAAAAATACAAAGAACATTAAAAACAGGGCTTCGGAGCACTTACTATTGAGCTTGGAAAGCTTGAAAACCATAGCTATGGAGAGCATGAAATTTTCGGCTGGACAAGGAAGAAGAATGGCTGATTTTTGCCTTCTTTTTTTTCCATTTTATTTCATTAAAAAGCCAAATGACCAAAATGCCCTTATGTCCTTTCTTTAAAATTTTATCCATGTAAGTCCATTTTTGTCCAAAAATTTAGAAATTGGGCAAATTGCTCTTTAAGACCTTCTAATTTATAATCTAAAGCAATTTCATACAAAGTGCTTCTAGAATCCAAGTTTTGCAATTTATTCAATTTAGTCCTTAATTTCCAATTAGACACCTTACTCAAGGAATTTCTTCATGAAACTTTAACACATGCATAATCTCATATTCTAGGTCTCATAATAATCATAAAATAAATATTTTGATGTCGGATTTGTGGTTTCAAAACCACTGTTTTGACTAGGCTCTATTTCGGGATGTTACATTTCTCCCCCCTTAGGGACTTTTGTCCCCGAAAGTCTTACTAGTAAACAGGTTCGGATATTGGTTTCTCATGGATTCTTCTGGTTCCCATGTAGCTTCTTCCACACCATGTCGGTGCCATAGAACCTTTACTAAAGTCACACTTTTATTTCTCAATTGTTTAACCTCTCTGGACAAAATCTTGACTGGTTCCTCTCCATAAGTCATGTTTGGTCTAATCTCAATCTCCTCTAGTGAAATCACATGAGAGGGGTCTGATCGATATCGTCTTAACATGGATACATGGAACACGTCGTGAATCTTTTCCAATTCGGGTGGCAATGCCAAGCGATAGGCTAATGGTCCAATCTTTTCAGTGATCTCGTAAGGTCCGATAAATCGCGGACTCAGTTTACCTTTCTGACCAAATTTCAACACATTTTTCCATGGAGACACCTTCAAGAATACTCTGTCTCCAACTTGGAATTCAATCTCTTTTCTTTTCAGATCAGCATAAGACTTTCGCCTATCCGATGCCACTTTTAAACAGTCTTGTATTACTTTAACTTTTTCTTCAGTTTCCCTAATCAGATCCACTCCATGAATCTGATTTTCCTTAAGTTCTGTCTAGTATAATGGAGTTCGGCACTTCCTGCCATACAAGGCCTCATAAGGTGTCATTTTCAAACTTGTTTGGAAACTATTGTTGTAGTCAAATTCTACCAATGGCAGATATTTTTCCCAGCTACCTTGAAATTCGAGGATACAACATCGCAACATATCTTCAAGAATCTGAATCGATCGCTCAGACTGACCATCGGTCTGAGGGTGAAAAGCTGTACTAAAACTCAACTTCGTCCCCAAGGCTTCCTGTAGCTTTTTCCAGAATCTCAAAGTGAACCTTAGATCTCTGTCTGAAATAATCGATAATGGTACTCCGTGCAATCTTACTATCCCAGAAACGTATAAGTCGGCCAGTCTATCAAGGGAATAATCTATCCTTACCGGAATAAAATGAGCTGACTTGGTCAACTTTTCTATTACGACCCATATGGCATTTTTCTTTTTCAGAGTCAAAGGCAATCCTGTCATGAAGTCCATGGTAACTTTGTCCCACTTCCATTCGGGAACCATCACAGGTTGTAACAAACCTAAAAGCACTTGATGTTTAGCTTTAACTTGCTGACATATCAGGCATATTGACACAAACTCAGAAATGTCTCTTTTCATACCGTTCCACCAATACATTTTCTTCAAATCGTTGTAAATTTTGGAACTTCCCAGATGAATAGACAAACGGCTACTATGTGCTTCTTGCAATATTTTTCGGATAAGTTCATCGTCTTTAGGTACGCATACTCTCTCTGTGAACATCAAACACCCATCAGAACTAATCCAGAAGCACTAAAACAGGTAGCACTAAAACAGGAGCTTCAGTCAACAATGTCTTTAATTTCTCAAAACTTTGCTGACACTTTTTCGTCCCTTCAAATTTAACATCCTTCTGTAGCAATCTCGTCATCAGAGTCGCTATCATAGAAAATCCTTTTACAAACCTTCGATAGTAACCGACTAAGCCTAAAAAGCTTCTAACCTCGATTACATTTTTAGGTGATTTCCAATCAACAATAGCAGAGATTTTACTTGGATCAACTCGGATGCCTTCACCCGAAACATTATGACCCAAAAATCCAACTTCTTGGAGCCAAAATTCACTCTTGCTAAACTTAACATATAGTTGTTTTTCTCACAAAGTCTGCAATACAATTCTCAAGTGCTTCGCATGTTCTGTCTCATTTTTGGAATAAATCAAGTTGTCGTCAATGAACACAACAACAAACTTATCCAAATATGGCCGAAAGACCCTATTCATTAGATCCATAAATACGGCCAGTGCATTCGTCAACCCAAACGGCATAACAAGGGATTCGTAATGACCATACTTCGTCCTGAAAGCTATCTTTGGCACATCCGATTCCTTGACACGCAACTGATAGTAGCCAGACCTCAAGTCTATTTTAGAGAATACAGTGGCTCCTTTCAACTAATTGAATAAATCATCAATCCTTGGTAAAGGATACTTATTTTTTATGGTTACCTTATTCAGTTGCCGATAATCAATACATAATCTCATTGAACCATCTTTCTTTTTTACAAACAACATGGGGGCACCCCAAGGTGAAAAACTTGGCCTTGCGAATCCTTTATCTGTCAACTCTTACAACTGTGCTTTTAACTCTTTTAGCTCGGTTGGTGCCATTCTATACGGAGCGATAGAAATAAGAGTTGTCCCTAGCATCAATTCAATACCAAACTCAATTTCTCTCTCAGGAGGTAATCCTGGTAATTCCTTCAGGAATACATCTGAATACTCATATACTATTGGCACAGGCTCAATCATCAACTCTGTTTCCTTAGTGTTCAATACAAATGCAAGATAAGCCTCATACCCTTTCCTCATGTATCTCTGGGCAACCATTGTCGTGATTACATTCGGCGGAAAACCCAATTCTCTTGATTTGACCCGTAGAGCCTCACCATCCAGACATTTTAACTTAATATACTTACTACCACAATTCACATTTACATCATGAAGGGCTAACCAATCCATACGAAGTATTACATCAAAGTCATCAAATGGTAGCAACATAAGGTTAGCCGGAAAACAATGACCTTGAATCATCAAAGGATAATTCTTACAGACTTTATCAACTAGAACCGAGTTGCCTAATGGGTTTGACACTTTAATAACGAATTCCGTAGGTTCAACGGGTATATTCATACTAGACACCAATCTCATATAAACGTAAGAATGCGTCGATCTCGGGTCAATTAAAGAAATAATATTCGTATTAAAAAGGGAAAAAGTACCTATGATAATGTCAGGAGCAGAGGCTTCCTCTCGAGCGCGTATTGTATACGTTCTTGCCGGGGCTATAGCCTCTGGTCTTGCAGTATCTTTAGCTGCGACTCGACTGCCATTAGTACTTCCAGGGTATCTTGGAGGTCTACCTCGTGTCATAGGAGCACTCGATTTCGAGGTTACTTCTACTTCTTTTTTCGTTCGATCTGGGCAGTCTTTGAGAAAGTGGTCAAGAGAGTCACATCTAAAACACACACCGCTTTTTACTCGGCACTCTCCGAAGTGAAATTTATTGCAGCTCTTACACTTCAGCTTTTGATCATCTACACTCCCCACACTGGTCATTGTCGGGGAGGAAGACTTTTGACTTTGTCATCTAGGACCCTTCGCTCTACCCGAATATCCTACTGATGAAGTGGAGTGTTCATGCTGGCTCCTAGCTTTCTTCGTGGAGAATGAAAGTGTTTTACCACTAGTCCTCTTGCACACAGCTCGAGCCTCTTTCTTTGCTTGCTTTCTTTTATTATTAAGCTTCTCGACTTTCTTGGCTCGATCAACCAATGCGACGAACTCTCGTATTTCAAGAATTTCGATCAATAATTTGATGTCCTCATTCAGACCCTCCTCGAAGCGTTTACACATTTCTGATTCATTTTGGACCCATTCAGTTGCGTACTGACTTAGCCGTATGAACTCTCTCTCATATTCCACTACAGTCTTGTTCCTTTGTTTGTGTTCCAGTAACTCCTTTCGCTTCGAGTCTAAAAACCTTTGGCTAATAAATTTCTTCCTAAACTCTGTTTGGAAGAAATTCCAAGTAATATTTTCCTTCGGCACTACCGAGGATACGGTCTTCCATCAGTGGTATGCAGTATCCTTCAAGAGGGACACGGCACACTTCAAACACTCCTCGGGTGTGCATGACAATTCATCTAACACCTGTGTAGTATTTTTGAGCCAGAACTCGGCTCTTTCAGCGTCATCATCAACTTTTGCTCTGAATTCCTCAGCCCCAAACTTTCTAAGCTTGTCTACAGGGGCCTTACCGATTCTTACCGCTGCCATACCTTGTGGCACATCCCCATCAGGTTGGTTAGGGGGTGGGGGCAGTCGTGGTCTGTTGGGGCGATTCCTTAGGTAGTTCCTAAACCATTCATCCATCATATTAAAGAAAGCGGCTCGGTCCTCTTCCCGACTTTCAGACATAAGTCTCCTACTACTACTAGATACAACTCATTGTATGGAAGCTGGAGCATGGCTCTCGGCTCCCTCGGACTCATCTTGTGCTCGATTGAAAGACATCTACTATATTCAAAACAGTTTAAACAATTAGAAGATTTCACACTATCAAGATTCGAATAATGACATGTATAATGAACTTTAACATCCTCTATGGTAGTCCTAGAACTGCCTAAACTGTAGCTCTGATACCACTAAATGTAACACCCCTCGCCCGTATTTGATGCTGGGATAGGGTTCGAGGCGTTACCTGTAATTCACCTTTACAAACTTACTCAATCGGGTTACTGAATTTCGTTCATAATTTAAAACTTTTCAAACGTGTACACTTTGTCTCTTATACAGGCCTCCGAGGCCTAAAAACACTCCTAGGGGCAGTACGGAACAAAACTAAAATTGTTCGACAGACTTAGGGCACTTTAGAAAATTTTCCCTTAGTTGAAGTGTAACACCCCCGTAGGGCATAGAACATGCTTGTGTCCTTTTTCCAATATGCAGCACGGCCAAGGCACACGCCCGTGGGCTTAGCCCGTATGCTACACTAACTTCAACCTCACCATTCTGTTAAATAAACACGGCCAAGGCACACGCCCGTGTACTTAGCTTGTGCTCTATGCTGACTTAAAATTTCAGGTACAGGGGACACACGGTCATAGCACACACCTATGGGAGTAGCCCGTGTGGCACACACGGCCTAGACACACGCCCGTGTGTCTACCTATTTGGACCTTATTAAACTATTTTCCAAGCCTTAAGTCACCCTCTACTAGCCAATTACACTTATAGATTACTATAGTGCATATTTGGGCCAAATTATCCATTTGTAAATATGAAACTTTGATTAACCTCATTGCATGTGAGCCTCATGTCATTGGTTTCATACATGCTAAGTTAATTCTTATCTTGTATTTAATGATTTATATATCTGCTTGAAATATTAAGATTGGCTCGTTATTATAACTCATGGCCAATTATAACTAAGCCATCGCATATGAATATAAACATGCACAGATTTGTAGGGCATAGCCTACTTCAAAATGAGCCAATTCCCATAGCCATATACAAAAAAAAGATAAACATATTTTTACTTGCCTTCACTAGGCAAATCAAATGACATATATAACAAAATACTCAAAAAAATCCTATACATGCCATTGGACAAAATGGAAATGTCTTTATACCAAAGCTTGTCTAGTTGATAGTGTCTTGACTCTCTAATTTTCTTTCGATCCTTATGAGTCCTTGAGCTCTGAAAAGTAGGGAAAAGAGAGGGGTAAGCATTTACATGCTTAGTAAGCCCGAATAACTGGAAAATAAACTTACTGATTGTTTAGCATACATCCATAATAGATAATGAAACCAATGAGCGTGAAATATGTTTCCCTATCACATGCACTCAATCAATGAGTTAGTCACATAACAAATACCATAAACATTTTTATCTTAGATAAGCTCATCATTTTACATGTCATTTGTACATATACCTGGTCATAGTCTCGTTGAGTTTCTAAGAAATCTCGATGGATTATCCAGTCACCGTCAATTCATACGAATGATCATTTTGAGTATGCACTCCCACGAACCTCACATCTTACGGCGGGATTACCAGTCCAGGCTAAATCCCCCGCAATATAAACTCATAAGGTGATGTCGGGATTACTAGCCCAAGCTAAATCCCTTACGTGACAAACACCCTTAATGAGCTTGGATATGAATTACCAGTCCAGGCTAAATTCAGACCCTAATCGGATTACCCGTCCGGGCTAAATCCATAATGCACACATATTCTTCGGGAGGCTAGATCAGTCAAGGAACCCTAGTCCAAGCTAGATCCTTTTTATACTTGAGATCTTCAGATTACCAGTCCAGGCTAAATCCTTTTCTGCAACACATGCAGGATCTCAAGTCTCATGTAAATCATGGTTTATCCATCGAATTCCCTTTTCAACCTCAACCGAGACATTATCCAATAATTCAGTATTAAAGATGCAATTCATGCATTTTCATGCCATCAACAATGCAATTATCATACATTCACAAAACATACAAATATGCATGTTATAGGTTTACTTCGAGTTATCTAAACTTACCTGGTATTCGTTTCGGAGCTGTGTTTCGGTTATTCCGAAACCTTGCGTTTACCTCGATCGACCTCCGGAATTTGTTCTTCAGGGTCTATAACAAAAAAAATTATATCATTAGTTCACTACATTACACTTTTCAAGTTTAATTTTTACCCCTGGTCCAAATGACCGTTTTGCCCCTAGCCTTTGACATTTTTACGATTTAGACCCTAGGCTCGTATAATGAAACACATGCAATTTATATCTTACCCAAGCCTATCTGAACACTTTTCCCTCATATGGAAGCCCACATTTTCCATTATTTTCACATTTCTACCACATATTAACAACTTTTGCAAAAAGGTCCCTTTAGGGGTTTTTCATGAAAATCACTTAGGAAAAGATGTTTAACACACCTACAACTTTCATACCCCTCCATAATCCACCAAAATACAAGCAACTCATGCATGGGTAATTTTTTAAACATGAACCCTAGAATGAAATATGGGTAGAAATGGAAAGATCAAGCTATCGAGATTTTAAAAATACAAAGAACATTAAAAACGGGGCTTGTGAGCACTTACTATTGAGCTTGGAAAGCTTGAAAACCCTAGCTATGGAGATCAAGAAATTTTCAGCTAGACAAGGAAGAAGAATGGCTGATTTTTAAGAAGAATGGCTGATTTTTGCCTTCTTTTTTTCCATTTTATTTCATTAAAAAGCTAAATGACCAAAATGCCCTTATGTCCTTTCTTTAAAATTTCATCCATGTAAGCCCCTTTTTGTCCAAAAACTTAAAAATTGGGAAAATTCCTCTTTAAGACCTTTTAATTTATAATCTAAAGCAATTTCATACAAATTGCTTCTAGAATCCAAGTTTTGCAATTTATTCAATTTAGTCCCAAATTTTTAATTAGACACCTTACTCAAGGAATTTCTTCATGAAACTTTAATAAATGCATAATTTCATATTCCAGGTCTCATAATAATCATAAAATAAATATTTTGATGTCAGATTTGTGGTTTCGAAACCACTATTTTGACTAGTCCCTATTTCGGGATGTTACATCATGGGTTTGATGAACTGAGTGTTTCATTCGTACTTGGATCAGTTTGTGGTGGTCTTCATAGATAATATTTTGGTGTATTTTCGTTATAAGGAGGATCATGATGAGCACCTAAGGGTTGTTTTACAGATTTT
This sequence comes from Gossypium longicalyx, assembly GCA_025698465.1. Lineage (NCBI taxonomy): Eukaryota > Viridiplantae > Streptophyta > Magnoliopsida > Malvales > Malvaceae > Gossypium > Gossypium longicalyx. The sequence continues at coordinate 94,281,878 of CM046997.1, forward strand.
GAAGGATAAGCAGTTGTTTGCTAAGTTGAGTAAATGTGAATTTTGGCTTAAGAAAGTTGCATTTTTAGGACATGTGGTATCAACAGAAGGGATTCTAGTGGATCCTACGAATATTCAGGCAATCTTAGAATGGAAGCTGCCTAGAAGTATTATCGAAGTACAAATTTTTTTTGGGTTTATCTAGTTATTATCGTAGATTCGTTGAAGGGTTTTGCCTTATTGCTGCACCCTTAACAAAACTACATCAGAAAGATGTGGTGTTTGAATGGACCGATGAGAGACAGAAGAGTTTTGAATAACTTAAGACAATTTTGGCTATGGCGCCTGTGATGATTCAAGCAGAACCTGGAAAAGATTTTGTGGTTTATAGTGATGTTTCGTATTCGAGTCTTAGTTGTGTGTTGATGCAAGAGGGTAAAGTTGTGGATTATTCTTTGAGACAGTTGAAGATGCATGGCACAACTATCCTACCCATGATTTGCAATTAGATGCTATGGTATTTGAACTTAAGTTTTGGAGTAATTATTTGTATGGAGAAAAGTGTGTTATTTACACGGATCATAAGAGCCTTAAGTACCTCCTCACCCAAAAAGAGTTGAATTTAAGGCAAACGTGTTGGATTAAGCTTTTGAAGGACTATGACTGTGTGATTGAGTATCATCCGGGCAAGGCGGATGTTGTTGCTGATACCTTGAGAAGTAAATCGATATCGGAGTTAAGAGCTATGTTTGCGCGCTTGATTTTGGCTAGTGATGGTGTTTGTTAGCTAAATTTCAAGTGAGGCCAACTTTGGCTCAATAAATTAAGGAGAAGTAGCCTTTAGATGTAGATTTGTTGAAGAGGATTCGTCAAGTTGAGTAAGGTGTTAAGGGAGACTTGATATTAATGTAGAAGGTATCTTGAATTTCCAAGGTAGATTGTGTATGCCGCAAGATAGATTTAAGACAAACGATCCTTACTAAGGCACATAGTAGCCTTTACGTTATGCATCTCGGTAGTGGTAAGATGTATCATGATTTCCGTAAGATTTATTGGTAGCCTAAGTTGAAGCGTGATGTTAGGAACATTGTGGCTCGATGTTTGGTGTGTCAAAAGGTGAAAGCTAAACATCAATTTCCTTCAGGGTTGTTGCAACCAATTGCGATTCCTGAATGGAAGTGGGAAATGATCACTATGGATTTTGTTTCAGGTTTTCCTTTAATGCCATCGAAGAAGGATTTCGTTTGGGTTATAGTAGATCAATTTTTGAAGATTGCACATTTCTTGGAAATGCATACCAATTATTCTTTGCAGAAGTTGGCAGAGTTGTACATTATGGAGATTGTACGTCTTCATAGAGTTCTAGTTTCTATCATCTCCGATTGAGACTCGCATTTTATGTCGAGGTTTTGGAAAAGGTTTCAAGAGGCTTTAGGGTCAAAAATTACTTTCAGTACGGCTTATCACCCCCAAATGGATGGCCAATCTAAAAAGGTAATTCAAGTGTTAGAAGATATGTTGTGAAGTCGTATGATTGAGTTCAGTGGTAGTTAGGAGCGATATCTGCCTTTAGCAAAGTTTACTTACAATAATAGTTTTCAAGTAAGTATTTGCATAGCACTGTTTGAGGCGTTGTATGGTAGAAAGTGTAGGACTCCTTTATGTTGGACAGAATTAGATGAAAAGAGGGTCATTGGATCAGAATTAGTTCGAGAGACTGAAGAGAAAGTGAAGTTGATATGTGAAAGGTTAAAACCAGCAACAAATAGGTAGACGTTGAGTTTCAAGTTGGTGATAAGGTGATCTTGAAGGTTTCTACATGGAAAAAGGTTTTGAGGTTTGGAAGGAAGGGTGATAACTCTTGAAAAGACTTATATTTCATGCCCTTAGACTTAGTTAATTGCCTGTACGTAAGTGTTTTAAGTTGCATTTTAGGATATTGCATTTGCACTTTTAAAACATTGCATTGAAGAGCTTTGATTGTGCTTGATTGTTATTACATGTTGCTTTTAAACGCTTGTGGGAGGGATTTGTTTGGCGATTGTTTGGTCGGTACAGAGTGCAGAAAAAAAAAAGAGCAAAGGTTGAAGGTTTGCCTTGGCAAAGTATGGATAGTTTGCCAACACAAATGCCATGACAATATCGGGAAGATGCCTGGTCAGCACTTAAAGCATACTACTCTTGGCCCTACATGTACGTGTACCAGATATATCTACCTGACAAATAGAGGAAGGATCGTGGGCTGATAGACCTACCCTAGAAGGTGAAACTTATAAAAGCCAAGCAGAGAACCCTAATGAAGGGGGTAGCCTAAAGTAAACTAGGACACCAACCTTGGATGAAACAGAAAGAATTGGGTAGGGGCCAAGAACCTTTAGATTTTGTTTTGCACATTTTATACATCATCATTTTCTCATTTTGCCACTGCATTCTTATTATTATTTTACTTTAGCATTAATCAAACTTAATTATAATAACTCGACCAAATTATACCTATCTAATCTCTATGGAGACAATCTCACTCATCACTTTATTGCTTGTTCGACGTCTATACTTGCATGACTTGCATATCCACTGTGCTACCAATAAAAGGGTAAGTTGAGTCTTAAGTATGTGGGACCATATGAAGTTGTTGAGAGGATTGGATCGGTAGCTTATCAACTTAAGTTACCGCTGGAACTTGAGCGAATTCATGATGTTTTCCATGTGTCTATGCTTCGAAAGTATCATTCAAATCCATCGCATATTGTGCCAGTAGAGGAGATCGAGGTTCGATTTGATCTTACTTATAAAAAAGAACCGATTGAGATTCGAGCTTGTAAAGAGAAAATTTTGTGTAACAAGAGGGTTTTGTTGGTTAAAGTTTTGTGGTGCAACCACAAGACTGAAGAGGCTACTTGGGAAGCTAAAAAATGAGATAGAAATATCCTTATGTGTTTAGTTCAGGTAATTTTGAGGACAAAATTCTTTTTTGAGGGGGAGAATTGTAACACCACAAAATTGAGCTTTGAAGTTTCAAAGGTATTTTAAGAATTTTAGCTTATATGTGCTCAAAATTTCATAAGGTTGGTAATCAATAATGTTTCTGATAATGGCTGTTAGGAAATTAAGTCAATTTTTGAAAATTAGTTTTAAATATCTTTAATTTTGAAAATAGGATTGCTTTGTAAAAGAGTCAAAATTGAGAGTTTTTATGAAGTAATTTACCCAAAATTTTAAAATCCCCATAGTTGTTCTTATCGTCTCTTCTATTCTCCCAACTCTCCCAATCGATTTGTACTTCTGAATCCTAATCTCTCTTGATTTCCAACATCCTTTGAACCATAAATCTCAATTAGAACCAAGAAAAACACCCAAAAACCTCACTAATTTCATCATATTCTTCAAGAATGAGTTTTCTTAGATTCGCATCAAAGCTTGTTTTTCTTCCATCGAAGGTAATCATTCGTCCTTATAATAGTTTTAAATGATATTTAGTGTCTGAAACGAAATTTTTAGCCATTAAAATACAAGTTTTAAGTAAAAACTGAAAAGTTGGTTGTTAATGGTGAATTTTAGGATTGTGGATTAAAATGTGGTTTCAAACTATTTTCAATTTTTTTTAACATTATTACAAGGTTTCTAAAGCTACTTTTAAGTATCGTTAAATTTTTCTTGAGTTTTAATGTATTTTTGTCATAATGGCCAAAACTTGTCGAAAAATGTCGATACCTTGAAATGTGTAGTCTTGTGTAGTTTAAAGGTTGAGAATTAGTCGTAGGTGAATATATAGATGAATGGAATTTGTTTCATGCAAAAACATTAAGTGTAGGCCGAGATATATGAATTTAAAGTTTTTTATGTTGAAGGTTTTGGTTAAAAGAGAATGTAGCTTAAATTATTGTTTTTTACTGTTTAAGGTAAGTTAATGACTGATTGTTGATTGTATGTTTGTGTGGGTTGTCTTGTTGAAGTATCGGATTCAATAGGACCTTTAATGAGTAGAGACAAAGACAAAGAAAAGCTTGTCTGAGCTTCTGTTTTTTTCGACGAAAGCATATATTTTGGTGAGTGTTTTAGAATCGATGCCCGTAGATGATTCATTGTGTAATTGAGAATTTAGAGAAAGCCTAAACCCCTACTTTAAATTCTGAGAGTAAGTGTTCTCACTCTTATGATTAAATGTGATATATGTGTGCTTGTGCAATTGTGAAAATATGAACATATATGAGATGATATGATATGTGCAATAAGCTTGTGATGACTATTGTGAAAGATAATATGTGGGTATGTTATTCATACCATGTGACATTAAATACGTGAGTATGTTTTCATACCATGTGACAGTGATTATAATGTGTTAATTATATGAATATGCAGTAAATATGTGATAATAATGTGGATATTTTGGCCTTGTGACCTTATAAGTCCGTTAGATATAGTTGGCATGCCATAAGATTGTAAGTACTCACCTTTATGATGTGATTTTGGGGTGTTGAGGCCCAGGGATAGTTTTAGAGAGATAAGGGAATGTGAGCTAAGCTCTGTTCACTGAGATATGTGTGTTTGGTGTGTTGGAGAGTGTTAGCTATATGCTTCACTTATGGTACATGTTCAACTTTATGAGTCATTTTGGTGTGTTGGAGATCCGTGTATCTGATGTGTAGCGATAGAGTTCACATTGTGTTTCATAACCTCAAGAGTCAAACTATCATATAATGTGACTGAATGTGATTAAATATGGTTTATATGTGCTATGATATATGCTTAAATAATCATGTGGTTAATGTGATAAATGCGTAACAGTATAAATGGAAGATGATTAAACGTGTGAAATATGATATTGGAGTTAAATACGTATGAATATGTGACATGTTTGCTTAGTTGATGACTTGTTTGCATAGTGGTTGTTCTGAGCATTCACTTAGCTTGTTAAGCTCACCCACTCCTTTTTAAACATTACAGATAAGTAGTGTTGGTGTGAGTGGTATGATCTCGTGGGGTGATCCAAGCCAGAAACTTTAGTTACTATTAGTAGGTGTTCTTTTAATTATTTGTGTTTTGGGAATAAAAGGCAATGTGGTAGATGTTATGTTGGTTTTGCTATGCTTTTTGGTTGTTTGCATGCCTATTGTGCTTAGGAACTTTGTGGAATTTAAATATGAAGTTTAGAAATATTGTTGATGTAACGCCCCCACACCCGAAACCATCATCGGAGTCAAGCTTGAGGTGTTACTAATCATATTTTACCTTTTTAAACAATTCTAACTACTTATATTAATTTTCGAAATAAACTATTTTTCTGCGTCATGGTTGCTTAAAAATTCATATCTCGAGTTACGAAACTCAAAATCAAATTCTGTAAATTTTCCCTGAAAATAGACTCATATATCTATTTAATAATTTGTTTTCTAGAATTTTTGGCTGGGCCAATTAGTACAGTTTATTAGTTAAAGTCTCCCCTGCTTCAGGGTTCGACTGCTCTGACCTCTGTGTATTACGAATCATATATCTCTCTGTACAGAATTTCAATGAGTATGATATTTATTTCTATTAAAACTAGACTAAATAAGGATTATAACCATATAAAGTACACCACCTAATTATTTTTATAAAATTTATGGTGAATTTCTAAAGTTGAAACAGGGGATCCAAAAATTGCTCTGGCCCTATTTCACTAAAACTCAGATTTCTTATAAAATAAAAAACCTTTACCTACTTTGCTTATTCCATATGAAAATAGACACAATGAGATTTAATTTCATCTATTATTCACTATCAAACCATGTCTCTACAAATTTTTGTTATTTTTCAAAATCACGTTATTTCTGATACTTGAATCTGTTTTTAAGTTACTTTCACATTTTTCATAATTTTCATGTGATAGTTACTACTTAATCATACATACTATTAAACATGTATATCATCAGCCATTCTATTAGCTAATCACTAGCAAATATTTACACATCATTCATTGATCATATCATATCAAAGGAAACCAAGTTCCTATACATGTCATACACAAAACGAAACGTCTAACTATACTAATGTAATTTCTTCGATAGTGTGATCGGGTCTCCGACGTTTCCTTTGATACCCGAGTGGCTTGATAAAAACTATAAGAAAAAGAAAATAAGAGAGTAAGCACTAGGCTTAGTAAGCTTACAAGCAAATAAATTACAACATTCAACATAATGAATAAATATACATCAAGTCACCTAGCCTCATAAACTTTCTTTACTTCTCATTTTCTACCTTCTTCTTTACTCACTTACCTTCTTTCTTACCTGACCTTTCACTATTCATAAATATAATCTACCTTCCCTTTTTGCTGATAATTCACTATGATTTAACATATACAATGACCCGTTGAACCACTCGGAATACTAAGGATACTAGGGTCGTTCCTGTCTATCAATATCCTACCAATGCCATGTCTTCGACATGAACTTACATGAATTATTCCTATCTCCAATGCCATATTTATATATATAATATGGGCTTACATGGCTCATTCCTGTCTCCAAAGCCATATATCTGATATGGACTTACATGGCTCATTTCTATCCTATCCTGTCAACCCCAATATCCTAATATTCCTAAGGTTCAAACAAGGCTTCCTAATGCTTTTTCTTTGCTACTTCGCCTTTAATTCGACTTTAAATATTCTAAAAAAAATAAGTATATAAATGCTGGAAATTAACAATAATAATGTAAAATATAAGAATATTGCATTTATTTACTGTAAACTTTCCTCGATACAAAATGTGACTAAACTTTACAATTTAGTCCTTTACTTTTTCTTTTCCCCGATCTACTCCTGAATTTCGTTCTTCTTGATCTATAATAGCAAATTTAACTTATTTAATATTCACATTTATCAAAATAGTCCTTTACTCAAACTTTGGAAAAATTACATTTTTACCCCTAAACTTTTGCATATTTACACTTTTACCCCAAACCTCGTAAATTAAACTTTAACCTATTTTCTTATGTTTTATGACATGCTGGTCATTTTTCCCTTCTATGGCAGCATCAAATTCATACTCTAACATGCACTTATGACTATTAGGTATTTTACCGATTAAGCCCTTTTACTCGTTTTTACCTAAAACTGAGTAGCACAAGTTGTCTAACATAACCTAAGACCTCATATTCTATCATAAAACATAAAAATAAACACTTTTCACCTATGGGTATTTTTCCAAATATGAACCCTAACTTAAATTATTGCTAGCATAAGCTTTATCGAGCTACCGGGATCTCAAAAACGTAAAAATCATTAAAAACGGGGCTTGGAATCACTTACTATGAAGCTTGAAAGTTGAAGAAACCCTAGCTATGGAGAGAGCAAAATTCGGCAGCAACTTATGGAGAAGATGATCATTTTTGTGTTATTTTCCAATTTTATTTCATTTAATATCCAAATGACCAAAATGCCCCTCCTTACTAAACTTTTAAAAATTCCTTCCACGTCCTAATTTTGTCCATGAACTTAAAATTGGTCAAATTGCTATTTAAGACCTCCTAATTAATATTTCAAAGCAATTTCATACTAGAAACTTCTAGAATCCAAGTTTTGCAACTTATTCGATTTAGTCCCTAACTTCAAATTAAGCATTTTATGCATAGAATTTCATCACGAAATTTTCACACAATCATGTAATCATATCATGAACCTCAAAATAATAATAAAATAAATTTTTCTACCTCGAATTTGTGGTTTCGTAAACACTGTTTTGTTTAGACCCTATTTCGGGATGTTACATTTCTCCCACCCTTTAGGGATTTTCGTCCCCGAAAATCTTACCTGTGAAGAGATTATGGTACTGTTTTCGCATAGCCTCTTCAGGTTCCCATGTAGCCTCGTCTACCCCATGTCTATTCCATAGTACTTTCACAGGTGTAATACTTTTGTTCCTTAATTGCTTTACCTCTCGAGCTAGAATCTTTACTGGTTCTTTATTGTAAGTCATGTCTGGCTGAATCTCAACCTCTGTCTGAGAAATCACATGTGACGGATTTGAACGATAACGACGTAGCATAGACACATGAAATACATTATGAATCTTTTCTAACTCAATCGGCAAAGCTAACCGATATGCTAATGGTCCGACTCTCTCAATCACTTCAAACGGTCCAATAAAACGTGGACTTAGTTTGCCTTTCTTGCCAAATCTAAGAACTTTCTTCCACGGGGATACTTTCAAAAAAACTTTGTCACCAACTTGATATTCAATCTCTTTTCTCTTCAAATCGCATCGACTTTTTGCATGCAAGAAGCTTTCAAGCAATCTTCGATGATTTTTACTTTCTCTTCTGTTTCCTTAACTAGATCAACCCCGTAAGTCTGATCTTCCTTAAGCTCTGTCCAATACAAAGGTGTGCAACATTTACGTCCATACAAAGCATCATAAGGTGCCATCTTCAAACTCGACTGATAACTATTATTATAGGAAAACTCTACTAATGGTAAATATTTTTCCCAAGCGCCTTGAAATTCGATTAGACACGACATCTAAGCATATCTTCAAGTACCTGAATAACTCTCTCTGACTGACCGTCAGTTTGAGGATGGAAAGCTGTACTAAAACTCAACTTTGTGCCCAAAGCTTTCTATAATTTCTTCCAAAACCATGAAGTAAATCTTGGATCTCTGTCTGAAATGATCGATAATGGTACCCCGTGTAGTCTGACTATCTCTAAAATATACAACTTGGCCAACTTATCAAGTGAATAATCCATACGAACTAGGTTAAAATGAGCCGACTTCGTTAATTTATCAATCACAACCCATACTGTATCTCTCTTTCTCGGTGTAAACGGCAATCCTGTCACAAAATCCATAGTAATTCGATCCCATTTCTACTCAGGGACTAGCACAGGCTGCAACAAACCTGAAGGTACCTAATGTTCGGCCTTTACCTGCTGATAGATCAAGCATCTAGAAACAAACTCTGAAATGTCCCTTTTCATTCCTACCCACCAATACATTTTCTTCAAATCATTATACATCTTTGTACTACCTGGATGAATAGACAAAGAACTACTATGTGCTTCCTGTAAGATCTTTCGAATAAGCTCATCATTCTTCGGTATGCATACCCTGTCTCTAAACATCAAATAACCGTCAGAACTGATCTGAAAATCTGACTCTATATCTGACTCACACTGATCTCTTTTGGCTAACAACTCACTGTCATTTTTCTAAGCTTCACAAATTTCTTCAAGAAACATCGGTTTGGCTCTCAACTCAGCGAAGATAAAACCATCATCTGATAAGACTAGACTAGTGTTCAAAGCTCTTAATGCAAACAAAGATTTCCTACTCAAAGCATCAGCAACAACGTTTGCCTTACCTGGGTGATAATCGATCACTAGCTCATAATCTTTAATCAACTCTAACCATATTCTTTGCCTCAAATTCAAATCTTTTTGAGTCATCAAATATTTCAAACTTTTGTGATCAGTAAATATGTGGCACTTCTCACCGCGTACAAATGATGTCTCCAAATTTTCAGCGCAAAAACAATGGCGAGCTAGCTCTAAATCATGTGTCGGATAGTTCTTCTCATGTGGCTTTAGTTGTCTAGAGGCATAAGCGATTACCTTCCCTTCTGCATAAGTACACAACCAAGTCCATCCATGGACGCATCACTTTGTAAATCACAAACTCCTTACTGGTTACTCGTTGTACTAAAGCAGAGCTTTAGTCAACAATGCTTTTAACTTATCAAAACTCTGTTGACACTTCTCAGTCCATTCAAACTTGACATCCTTTTGCAGCAATCTTGTCAGCGGGGTAGCTATCATAAAAATCTCTCTACAAATCGTCTATAATATCCGGCAAGACCAAGAAAACTTCTAACTTCTGAAACATTTCTAGGAGGCTTCCAATCAACAATGGATGAAATCTTGCTCGAATCAACCTTAATACCTTCACCTGAGACAATATGTCCAAGAAAACCAACTTCTCGTAACGAACTCACTTTTCTTTGAACTTGGCATACAAGCGATTATCTCTCGAGAATCAGAAAGCGTTCTCAAATGCTCTGCATGCTCGGTCTCATCATAAGAATAAATCAAAATATCATCAATGAACACAACTACAAACTTATCCAGTGCGGTCGAAAATTCGGTTCATTAAGTCCATGAAAATGGCAGGAGCATTAGTCAAGCCAAAGCGGCATCACAAGGAACTCATAATGACCATACCTAGTCCGAAAGCGGTCTTGGGACATCGACTCTTTAACTCGCATAGCCGATAGTATCCAGGATCTTAAATCTATCTTGGAAAACACGGTAGCTCCTTTCAATTGATCAAACAGATCATCAATTCTAGGCAATGGATACTTGTTCTTTACTGTTATCTTGTTAAGTTGCCGATAATCTATGCACAATCCCATCGATCCGTCTTTCTTTTTCACAAATAGAACTGGTGCACCCCATGGTGAACTACTGGGTCTTACAAAGCCTTTATCTGTTAATTCCTGCAACTGAGCTTGCATTCTTTCAATTCCAACGGAGCCATTCTATAAGGAGCAATAGAAATGGGCGTGGTACCTGGAATAAACTCAATACCAAACTCAACTTCTCTAACAGGAGGCAAACCTGGTAGTTCTTCCAGAAACACATCGGGAAACTCACATACCACAGGCACTGATTCAATTTTCAATTCTGGATCTTTAGTATTCAACACAAAAGCAAGATAAGCTTCATACCCTTTTCTCAAACATTTCTGAGCAGACATAATAGAAATTATGGAAAATGAACTATCTGACTCTTCTGAATTAACCCGAATAATTTCACCATTTTCACAGTTCAACTCAATGAATTTCTTCCCATAATTCACTATCACATCATGTGTAGTCAACCAATCCATACCAAGAATCACATCAAACTCATCAAATGGCAATAGCATGAGATCGGCAGGAAAACAGTAGCCTCTAATCATCAAAGGACAATTTCTACATACTTTATCCACTAATACATGCTTTCCTAATGGATTCGATACTTTAATCACAAATTCTGTAGATTTTATAGGCATACTTATACTAGGCATCAATTTCTTGCAAACATATGAATGAGTTGAACCCGGATCAATCAAAGCAATGACATTAATATTATGTAGAGAAAATGTACTCGTAATCACATCGGGGAAGGATACATCTTCGCGTGTACGAATAGCATAAGTCCTTGCAGGGGCTCTAACATCTGGTCTCACAGCTGAATCTCTTGAGGTACCTCTGTTACTTGCTCCTACTCCCGGTTGCGTCGGTAATCTGCCTCTAGTAGGAGCATTTACGGATCTAGCACTCTGTGTTATCTCTCGATTAGCTACCTCTGGACATTCTCGTACAAAATGATCTGGAGCACCGCATTTATAACAAACATTTTTGCCTGCCCGACAAGGACCATAATGAAGTCTACCATACCGTGGACACCCTGATCTACCCTATCCAACATTACCTACACTCGCAGTCGAAGTGGTCTGAGCCTTCGAATCCTTAAATCTGCTGCCTCTATTCTGACTAGAATACCTGGCTGAGAAACTAGATCTGGTAGAAAACTTCTTTGGCCTTTTGGATGTAGCTTGGAATGACCTGCTCATCTGTCTCTTCTTTGTATCTTGTGTCTCTATCTCAACTTTGCCTTTTCTTTTAATGACTCATACGCTTACAGGAGGTCTCTCAACTAAAATAACGAACTCTTTTATTTCTAGAACACCCACTCGACGATCGGATATCATCATTTAACCCATCCTCAAACCTTTTACACATGATAGCCTCTGTGGACACACATTCTCTAGTATATTTACTAAGCGACAAATTAGCGCTCATAATCGGTCACCGTCATATTACCTTGTTTCAATTCAGAATTCCTTTCTTTTTCGATCAATAAACCTCGGTGATGTACTTTTTACGAAATTCCTCTGAAAGAAATCCCAAGTGACCCTCTCCTTTGGTACAATTGATACAAGTGTTTGCCACGGTGGTAAGGTGAGTCTCTAAGAAGTGATACTACACATTTCATACATTCCTCGGGTGTACAAGATAATTCGTCAAAGACTCTGATAGTATTTTCTAACCAAAATTCTGCTATTTCTGCATCATCATCCTTTGTTGCTCGGAACTCTTCTACCCCTTGTTTCCTGATTCTATCAACTGGTGGCTTTTCTCTTATCACTGTACCTGTGACTGGGGAAGCTTGAGCTACATGGGTAGCCTCAGAATCATGAGGGGGTGGAGGTCTAACTGCTGGATTCGTACGAACGAACTCGGCAAACAAATCATTCAAAGCTTGGAAGAGAGCTTCTCAAGTCACTCCTCCCTGATTAACTGTTATTGGCCTATTCTCAGATGGCACTACCCCTTCCGCGGGAGCAGGCGTATTACTTTCTACATCATCATCACCAGCTCGCTCGGGATCCATTACTATAAAACAAAATATTTAAAAATCGTCAGGAGTCGTCACACTATCAAAATACAGGTATGGCATGTATAGGTAGACTTTTACTCACACTAACTGTTCCAAGAACAGACTAAACCTGCTCTGATACCAATAAATGTAACGCCCCCACGCCCGAAACTGTCATCAGAGTCAAAATTGAGGTGTTACTAATCATATTTTACCTTTTTAAACAATTCTAACTACTTATATTAATTTTCGGAATAAACTGTTTTTTTGCATCATGGTTGCTTAAAAATTCATATCTCGAGTTACGAAACTCAAAATCCAATTCCGTAAATTTTCCCTGAAAATAGACTCATATATCTATTTACTAATTTTTTTTCTAGAATTTTTGGCTAGGCCAATTAGTACAGTTTATTAGTTAAAGTCTCCCCTGCTTCAGGGTTCGACTACTCTGACCTCTGTGTATTACGAATCAGATATCTCTCTGTACAGAATTTCAATAAGTATGAGGTTTGTAAAGTTTATAGCAACCATATAAAGTACACCACCTATTTATTTTTATAAAATTTATAGTGAATTTCTAAAGTTGAAACAGGGGATCCAGAAATCGCTCTGGCCCTATTTCACTAAAACTCAGATATCTTATAAAATACAAAACCTTTACCTTCTTTGCTTATTCCATATGAAAATAGACACAATGAGCTTTAATTTCATATATTATTCACTATCAAACCATGTCTCTACAAATTTTTGTGATTTTTCAAAATCACGTTATTTTTGATACTTGAATCTGTTTTTAAGTTACTTTCACATTTATCATAATTTTCATGTGATAGTTACTACTTAATCATACATACTATTAAACATGTATATCATCAGCCATTCTATTAGCTAATCACTAGCAAATATTTACACATCATTCATTGACCATATCATATCAAAGGAAACCAAGTTCCTATACATGTCATACACAAAACGAAACGTCTAACTATACTAATGTAATTTCTTCGATAGTGTGATCGGGTCTCCGACGTTTCCTTCGATCCCCGAGTGGCTTGATAAAAACTATAAGAAAAAGAAAATAAGAGAGTAAGCACTAGGCTTAGTAAGCTTACAAGCAAATAAATTACAACATTCAACATAATGAATAAATATACATCAAGTCACCTAGCCTCATAAACTTTCTTTACTTCTCATTTTCTACCTTCTTCTTTACTCACTTACCTTCTTTCTTACCTGACCTTTCACTATTCATAAATATAATCTACCTTCCCTTTTTGCTGATAATTCACTATGATTTAACATATACAATGACCCGTTGAACCACTCAGAATACTAAGGATACTAGGGTCGTTCTTCTGTCTATCAATATCACTGCCAATGCCATGTCTTGACATGGACTTACATGAATTATTCCTATCTCCAATGCCATATTTATATATATAATATGGGCTTACATGGCTCATTCCTGTCTCCAAAGCCATATATCGATATGGACTTACATGGCTCATTTCTATCTGTCTGTCAACCCCAATATCCTAATATTCCTAAGGTTCAAGCAAGGGCTTCCTAATGCTTTTTCTCTGCTACTTAGCCTTTAATTCGACTTTAAATATTCTCAAAAAATAAGTATATAAATACTGAAATTAACAATAATAATGTAAAAGATAAGAATATTGCATTTATTTCTTTGTAAACTTTCCTCGATACTAAATGTGACTAAACTTTACAATTTAGTCCTTTACTTTTCTTTTCCCGATCTACTCTGAATTTCGTTCTTCTTGATCTATAATAGCAAATTTAACTTATTTAATATTCACATTTATCAAAACAGTCCTTTACTCAAACTTTGGAAAAATTACATTTTTACCCCTAAACTTTTGTATATTTACACTTTTACCCCAAATCTCGTAAATTAAACTTCAACCTATTTTCTTATGTTTTATGACATGCTGATCATTTTTCCCTTCTATGGCAGCATCAAATTCATACTCTAACATGCACTTATGACTATTAGGTATTTTACCGATTAAGCCCTTTTACTCGTTTTTACCTAAAACCGAGTAGCACAAGTTGTCTAACATAATCTAAGACCTCATATTCTATCATAAAACATAAAAATAAACACTTTTCACCTATGGGTATTTTTCCAAATATGAACCCTAACTTAAATTATTGCTAGCATAAGCTTTATCGAGCTACCGGGATCTCAAAAGCGTAAAAATCATTAAAAACGGGGCTTGGAATCACTTACTATGAAGCTTGAAAGTTGAAGAAACACTAGCTATGGAGAGAGCAAAATTCAGCAGCAACTTATGGAGAAGATGATCATTTTTGTGTTATTTTTCCAATTTTATTTCATTTAATATCCAAATGACCAAAATGCCACTCCTTACTAAACTTTTAAAAATTCCTTTCATGTCCTAATTTTGTCCATGAACTTAAAATTGGTCAAATTTCTATTTAAGACCTCCTAATTAATATTTCAAAGCAATTTCATACTAGAAACTTCTAGAATCCAAGTTTTGCAACTTATTCGATTTAGTCCCTAACTTCAAATTAAGCATTTTATGCATAGAATTTCATCACGAATTTTTTACACAATCATGTAATCATATCATGAACCTCAAAATAATAATAAAATAAATTTTTATACCTCAAATTTATGGTTTCGTAACCACTGTTCCGTTTAGACCCTATTTCGGGATGTTACAATTGAGACATTTTGATGTTTAATTTATAAGTCAATTGATACAACCCTTAACCAAAATAGACTCCTAGGTTCTTCCTGCAGTCACCGCCATGATTTTTACCACAATATCACATTCTCTTTTTACCATTCTAGAACCACTAGAACTTTCCATAGACGCAATTGGCTTACTGAATCCTTCACATTTGTTGCATGTAACCTATGAATCCTTTCTTGAAGCTGAAAATGTTGGTCATTTGGTTTCTTAAAACTGAATGGAGGTGGAGGACTTGATCTACCTCTCTTTATTCTTTCTCTTTTGAAGCTCTTGCTTCTATCTTTGATAATCGATTCCATCTTGTGGGCCTTAGCTACCATTTCTGCCAGAGTCTTGAATTTTGGAGCTGGCACTAAGACATGGATTTCATCTCTGAACCACCATTCAAATTTATTACACATTTATTTTTCTGTCTGAAACATGTTTTTAGCGTAACAATTGAGCTTAAAGAATTCATGTTCATACTCCATAACAAACATTCTGCCTTGTTTCAGATACAAAAAATATTTCTTTATCTGATCAATAAACATTTGATTGACATATCTTTCTCTAAAATTTTCTAGAAAGAAATCCCAGTCAATCATTTGCTCTAGAGTAACATTAACCAAGGTTTCCCACTATTGGTAAGCTTCTCCCTCCAACAACGGTACAACACATCAGAAACTATCTTCTAGGGTACATTCCAGCTCTTAAATAACCCTGTACAACCAAGATAACCACTGTTCAGCCACAATAGGGTCATCTCCCTTATCACCAAAGAACTCATTGGCTCATTTTTTTTTTGAATCTCTCTAATAGGATCAACATTAGGTTGAGTCAGACAAACCACTTTAGGTTGTGGTTGATGAGGTTGTTATAGTTGTTGTGGCTGAGGTTCATGGTTGTTTCTCATAAACTGATTGAACAATTGAGTCATCATCGCAAAAAACACATTTCTAAATGCATTCTTTGTATTACCGATGTTGTTGGAAGTTGTAACTTGTTTTTGGGTAGGCACGCGACTTTCCATTTCCTCATCGGCAGCTTCTCTAAAACTATTAGACATTTTCTTATCTCACTACTAAAGAAGATTTATCTTAGTACAAAGCATTAAGGACTAAGCGAGAGATGTACTATGCATGATAGGGGTGTGACACTACTTTTGGTTTTTTCAAGAATTGGCTAAACCTTAACTCTGATACCAAACTTGTAACACTTCAAACCCGATCCTTGAGGAGGATCTAAGAATGTTGTGTCACTACATTAAAACCATTATCTTTAAAGTTATTTCTAGCGGAAACTTATGAAATATAAACCATTTGTTGTATAGGACTACATATGGTAGTACATTTAAAAAAAAAACATAAATATTTCACTGTAATTTCATTAGAATTACACTTTCATGAACATAAGTTTAAATAAAAGATCCATTCTTCAAAATTAGACATCTTAACTAGAAATTTCACAACAACAATTGTCTTCTGGTGTAGTCCTCAAAAATTCCTTTACCTCAATAGCAAGCCTAAGAAGGAAAGGTAACTAAGTAAGTTCAAAGAAATTAGTGAGTTCCAGAAGAAGGCATTACAAAATTTATTAATTAATTCAAAGAAATTCTTTCAAACTCGAACACAATTTCTCAGTTCACAGTTGGCGAGTACCGATCACAGACAGACTATACGCCAGTCTACTATTCCTTTGGCGTATACATTATGCTCATACAAAAAATATTCATCATGTTAGCCACGTATCCAGGTCCATAGTCAAAGTCATATCGTGCACTTCATTTATATTCCTTTGTCATGATATGCCAATCTAGTTTGCAACATACTCTTACCCTACTAGAGGCCACATGACTATTTTCATGTATCATGATCTGTCAGTTTAATGTTTATTCCACCAAAGGTAGTGCCATGAATTTATTTCCATTTTTTAGTTCATATTGCCCTTGCCAAAAGCAGAGGGTAGTGGCTTAGACATGAAGAATAGTTCTTACGCTTTAACGCATCAAAAAAAAAAAAATAGACAAACAACTTCGAACAACCATCATTCATATACAGATATTTCATCTCTATAGAGTATGAATACTTACCTTAAGCGAAATATAAATAAAGATAGTACACACATGGAAGTAAGAAGGGACTCTCTG
This sequence comes from Gossypium longicalyx, assembly GCA_025698465.1. Taxonomy (NCBI): domain Eukaryota; kingdom Viridiplantae; phylum Streptophyta; class Magnoliopsida; order Malvales; family Malvaceae; genus Gossypium; species Gossypium longicalyx. The sequence continues at coordinate 94,299,122 of CM046997.1, forward strand.
AAAGTGTAGCAAGTCTAGGACCTTTGCCCGTATCACGGGAACCTTCAAGAGTGTCTTGAGCTATAATATAAATTAAACATGCTTGCAAGAAACATTGTCATAAAACCCAAAACCTGAAAGTTTCCTTCCTTGCATACTACTTTGACACTAATGGATGCAGTGCTAAAAATAACATAAATAACCAAGGAAATAACCTAGAGTTCATCGATAGTTACCAGGGTGCTAAAACGAACGAAGGAGTTGGTTGAATACAAGAAACCCAAATTCAAGCAAGTTTTTGGTCTTAAGTTTTAAAGAGAGTGAGAGGAGAGAAAAATCTGGAATGGATGCAAAGAAGACATAAAGCTTGTCCAAGAAGTCACTACTAACTTTATACAACTAAGCATGAAAGCAAGGTTTAGTGGAAAAGTCAAATTATCCTACTAACCCTGCCTCGATACCCATGACTAAGTACCCTCATCAAAATTTTATTCTTATCAACTACAGTAACTTAGTTCCATTCTAGCCAATCCTCGTTAGACTAACTAAATCATTCCACCAAAGTAATAAATAATTCTACTAGTTAAGAACTTACCTTAAACGCCTAAACAACTGAGGTGGCATATACTCCACAGGATAGATTGCCAAACTTCCGAGCTCTCTAAACACAAGATTCGTCAGTTGGGGCATTCACGAAGTCTTATACTTAGTCAAAACTAATACCTTACTCATTCAAAATTTACTTTAAATACCATATCTCAATAAATAGTAACCAGATACTAGGACTTCATCCGGTGGACTGTTACAAATTCAAGTTGCCTTCACTCACAATCAATCAACATTTCAGCAAGAATTTCAAGAGAAACAGGCTGAAGCCACTACTTTAACTGAGTCATATTCAAGTGGAAGCCCTGCAAGAATTATACTTACTTGTTCTTTATCAGACACAAATCTCACTATTGCAGACAAGACATCATACATATTCTTTATCTTGAACAAGTATTCTTTTATGGTCATCTGCCCTTTTTTCTAAGAATATAGCATATGCCTTAGACTTGTGGTCTTAACACTAGATCGAGTAGCAAATCGTTTCTCAATAGTGGAGCATACCTCAAAACTGGTGCTAGTAGAAGTTAGATAGACTAGTATGTCATCACATAAAGTGGAAAACAACCAAGATGCTAACAACTAAAAAAATGAGCAAATAATTCCTATACGTTAGATTAAAGAGCAAAGGGATCTTCCTGTCACGTGTACTTCATGCAGACATGACATTTTTCCATGCCAACAAATATTTTTAAAAAAATTAAAAATCTAAAAATATATATTAAAAACAATATGAAAAATAAAAACAAACAAATAATTGAGCTTCAATTGAGCATGTGATTCATTCTGGAGTATTTTCTTAAATAATTATACAAAATTACTTAAAATATTAAAAGTTATAAGAAACAAAAAAATATTAATTTCATCTTATTCATTATATATAAGTTCAATTTGTAAGTTAAAAAGCAAATTAGCATTTATTTCTAATTAGGTAAAAAGAAAACCGAAAAAGGAGAGGATAGATAACAGACTTTATTTTATCATGCCAGGAAAAAGAACTAATCCCGGGATTGTGAACTTCTGCATGCGAAATGCAATTCGCATATATTTAATAATACATGGGATATCTTCAACATTTTATTCAGCAGCCTACCTATAGCATAAAGCAAAGCAGCTTGTAATTATTAACACCAACTCCAAAATGACTCCAATGAGCAAGGTCGATCAGCGACGCCTTAAACATCAATCGGTGCAGCAGCGGAACATGAGGAGCGCTTCCATCGGCTTGCCGCAGTCAACGCAAACGACCGTGTCCTTGATGCTACCAATTTCAGCAACACTAATCCCCGGAAGCGTCAGGCGGTTGCAATGGTGCTCCGTGCGAAGACTTCGAAAGTGATCATTCAGTGCCGGAATAAAACCTTTCTCCGCCGCCGCCGCTTCCCACGCCGTATATTCTTCCAGGCTTTTCAAAAAGGTCTCCGCCTTAGCCCTTGCCATTTCATCGGCTCCCCTACTTATCACGGCCCACCCTTGATCGCTTCCATCGAAGCCAAGCATGGTCAAAATCTCCTGCATGATTAGGTCATTTCGTACGGTCACGCCGTGCTGAGCTCTGGAGTGCCACATGCTTTCAAGTCGCACCCAGAAGAACCATATGAGCGAAATGTCTGACAGTGTATGGCTGAGATTTTCTAACTCGATGTTGGTCATGTTTCTTCGAACTCTCTCCCTCGGGTTGCTTTTTCCCACGTAAAGCATCTCCAATTCGATATTGGCAGTTTTCGCAACGGCTTTTGCAGTTGTTGTGAATTTCCGGATCCAATTCATATCTTCTCCACCATACAAGCAAATGAATTTCCTATCCGTTAACTGCAACAATAGCAAATGTAATGGCTTACAAGGGTTAAAACTAGCATTTTTCTATATATTTAAATCAAATTCGAAAAGGGTTTTAAGGACTTGCCCAATTGATTATGGAGGGGTCAATGGAATCTGCCAAGAGTTCAATCCTCCATGTTTCTTCCTTCCAAAGAGCTTCTTCCCTGAGCTTGCTGAAAGGGAAAGCCATGCTTCCCCAAATAAACATCATAGGCATCGCATTAGGGTTCGCAACTCTTCCTTGAGGGTCCAACACCACTAGCAAAGGCTTCTTGTTGAAACCCCACACCTCCTTGATGTACCTCATAACCGCTGGTTGAATCATGGAAGGGTGACCGACCGAGTACCATGGCATCATTGCTTGTAGTGACTCGAATTGCTTCCTCTTTGTGTCATCAAATGTAGTGGATCTGTCAACGATTGGGATCCAAATCACTTCGTACTGACTCTCGATCCTCGTTGGCTGCACTCGTGATTCATTATAGATCTGTTCAAGAAAAATAAGCTCTTTTTCCGAGATCTCAAGGTCTGAAATCAGTAATAGTACACTCCTCCTCCTCAGCAATTCAATGCTAACCTGTATTTGTTACCAGTGGTCAAAAACATATGTTTACAACAATTTGAGTGTAGTCCTTATCCTTCGTATGGTTATGGTTCTAATAGTCCAATTAATTCATGTGAAGGGTGGCTGGGAATTTGAATTTCAATATTGGAAGGAAGTTTCAAAAGTTAATCTCAAAGATAAACACCAAAATATACATGAAAAATATATAAAAAAATTATTTAAAAATAGTAAAATTAAAATTTGAAATAAAATTTTCATGTTCAACTCTTATCACCTGTGGGATCTCTTTTAGATTTATTTTAAATATTTAAGTTTTGTTTAAATTTATTTTAATCTAAGTTCGGATTAATTTTTATTTTCAGTCCAGTAATTGATTCAAATTATAGTTTACTCGAATATTATCCATGACTACGGTATCTCGGAAAATGAAAAGAAGGCTAAAGATGGGAAGGTTAAAGCATACTCTTTGCTTCGTAGTTCCATCCCAAAGTGGGGGCTGGTCATCCTTAGCGTAAATCAGAGCTTTGAGGATCTTCATATTATCAATATGGATTGCATCAAAGAGGCGCACCAACGTTTCAAATGCCTCAATATCCTTTCTCTCATCTGCATTTAATTAACCGAAGTTCGTTAATATCGATTTATGGTTCAAGATGGCATTAGTTAGGACGTGATCCATATACTTTGATGTGAAAACTAATCTTGCAACAGCGACGCGAAAGGACGATGGACTTACTAATGCGTTGACGACAACGATTGAGTTTCTCCACAAGATCGTTGTATATGCTATTGATGTTATGCGTCAAACTTGACAACTCCCAAGAATCTGTTGTCGATGATAAGAACCTGAGGGAAACATCAAATGTTATATCAGAGAATTATCAGATATAAGAAACACTGTTCTCCGTTACTCCTAATACTTAGAGAATACAATGACATACTCGTGGCCCATATTAATGAGACCCATAATTTGTGATGAGCATATCACTGTACTTCGGATGGTCCAATAAACAGCTGAAGGAATATCAGCATTGGCGGATGACAATTCCGGGTCTTCGGGCCTAATGTACTTAGATGGAAGCCCCTTGAATTCCACAGTGCACTTGGCTACCACCACCATCGCATTGATGAGGTTGGCAAGTATGTCAAATTTGGGTTTCAAAAGGTCAGCTCGTGTAAGAATTTCAGGCAACTGTTTGAGGAGTGCAACGTCTTTGGCAAGTGGATTAGTGGCGTAAAGCTGAACCACCAGCAAGAATTCACCATAAGTCATCGCAAATGCTGCCAAGGCTAGCACAATCTTTGCATCCCACGAGTAGCCTTTAACTATCTGAGCCACTGCTAGAGTTGTTGAATGTGCATCTTCACCAATAGACAACCGGTAGGTTATCTGCCATCATTACAAAATATCACAATAGCCTTTTAAACTGGGTTTCTTTCAAGTAGTAGAGAAGATGAGATAGGAACCTCGCAGGAAATTCTATTTATGGTGGCTGATAAGACGTCCATCATCTGTTCAAGGCTGGAATAATGGAGAGCCCTTTCGTCTGGTTCCGAAGCATCCACTTGCTTGATTGCTCCCTATTCAAACATGAAATTAATCATATTATATATGCATATAGAAGGTAATAATGAAGGCCTTAACCTGAACTATGGTTACCGGAGCAGCAGGGGTTGCTCGTTCAAAGATGTCTTCAACAATGTCAAGAACAGGTTTCATGTTAATTTCAACACCAGCAGGCTCATGGGTGGCCTCAATTAACTTCCCCATTGCTTTGCCACCTGAGGTCGATAGCATATGTGGGTTGCTCCTCCCATAGAACCCAGATGACAACTCCATTGTGTTAAAGAGGTGGATTGTTTACTGAAGGGTTTTGTTGGATTATATTTGACTAACTCATAGTCATAAGCAATATATATAGTTCATTTGGAGAAGGAACTTCTTCCTTGCTTCCAATGGGGTTTAAGTTATGAAGTGCTACCAGAGGATTAGAATTTTGAATAATTGCTTCCAAATATTTTGTCCCCCCAAGATATAACAGACTAAAGATTCCGGAGATTCCTTGACTGGGAGTTTTGGCAACTTCAAACTTACGTTCAATGTTGAATGTTAATGCGATAACAAAATGTCTTGGTTTAGTTATGGTGATTCCCTTGGTTAACTTTTCTTTTCTTTTTAATTTCAGTTTATTCCCATACAAGATTTTTATGGGAATGTTGAGATGCATGTAGCTAAAGTGATATAAATTTTCTTTTTTTACTGTTAGAGATATGGAATCGAAAAGTGTATCAAACAATACGGGTATGTTTAAATTTGTGTTGGTGCGGCACATAATATAAAATGCTTTAAGAAACAAGAATATGGGTAAAATAGATTAAGGGCAAATATCCTACACCAGGAAAAAATATCTCCAAATTAGAAAAGAACAAAGGAATCGAGCTAACTTGATGGGCTTATCTTCCTCTCCAATGTAACAGTTACTGTTTTAGGAGGCTTGCGTCTTTGAAGCGAAAAGCTAAGATGCTTAGACTTCAAAGCGCAAAATTTTCTTCATTGAACAATATGTATATATAGTTGCAAAAATTTCACCCTGGCTTTACTCTTGTAGCTGATATTTAAAAATTTAAGCAATTATTGTGTATCTTGCCCTTTCGCTCTCTCTCCTGTTATACCCTTTGTAATAACGATTTCAATACTACTAGATTCCCAATGATAAGTGTGATGCCACCTTAAATTTCTATTTTCAAATCAATTTTATAATTAAATAAATTTAATTAAAAATATACTCTTTTTGTAATTAAAAATATACTTTCGATTTATGGAAAAAAATTTAGATCCATGATTATATAGTCAAGGCAAAGACACTTAGCGGTTGTAAAGTCAATTGACTAAAAAAAATGTGCCAAGTTAATTTATATAAAAAATCTAAATTCTATATGATATTACGATAAAATTGATCTCAAAATAGATAACATTAAAGGTCTTTTGGATAGACGGTATATTTACTTACGCTTAGTGTAAAAACAGCGGCGACGGTGAGATTAAATATTGTAATGATATTGTAACATGAGACAAAAAAAAAAGAAGATAAATGCACTACACTGGAAGTAAACCTCAATCCAAAAGGATATCAAGACAAACAAAGCATACTCAACAAAAGGGAATTTTCTTTAATGACTCTTATTCCAAGAAGCTTGTTTGCCACTAATATATCTTTCCACAAGGTAGAAGGAAAAACATTTGACATATTTTTGGTTATTCTTGTTTGTGAAAGTATATAATAAATGCTTTCGGTTAGAATATTATTATGGAATATTATATTATTATAGGATATTATTTGTTAGGAATATCTAAATATATTGTATACCTTTTAGGCATATATTTAGGAATATATTTATGAATATATTATATATCTTTCCTATTCCCACGTGACTGCTGCAGTATCAATATTATGTATACTCTTGAGGTTTATGAAAAAGATTGAAAGGGATTACCCTATTATTGTCATTTTATCAGGAGTTTAGGTTCCCCTTTTATTTAATTTTTCTTCTCCAAATCATTTGCTTATTATCTTTTGTTTTGCCTAGCGGTGCAGTTAAGATAAATTTTTTTCATCATTCTCAATGCCTGGCAATGATTCTATTTATCCACTGCCACCTAAGATTGAAACTGTTAGCTCAGAAAGGTCAACTCGAGATCGACGATAGGGAGGTTGAATTGGCCTTTGAGAAGTTGTGGTGGAAGTAATAAAAATTGTGCAACAAAGAACACAATGATTTATAGTGGTTTGGCCCCAATTGTCTACTCTAATACCTTAGCTTTCCACAACTAAGGATTTTTCCAAATTCACTAATTTGGCAACATTTGAGGACAAGGTTAACCTTACAATCTCTCTTACACTACAACAAAATAGTGCTAAGACGACACTTATGGGGCGACACTTTCCTAAGTGTTGGGATAGACTGGCCAACATATGCTTTGGCCAACTCTTTGTATAAGGGTTGGGATATGTATGACTAAGGCAACACTTAAATAAGAGTTGGTTTTGTCTAGTCCTAAGACGACACTTATGGGGCAACACTTTCCTAAGTGTTGGTATAGACTGGCCAACATACGCTTTGGCCAACTCTTTGTATAAGGGTTGGGATATGCATGACTAACGCAACACTTAAATAGGAGTTGGCTTTGTCTAGTCCTAAGACAACACTTATGGGGCGACACTTTCCTAAGTGTTGGGATAGACTGGCTAACATACGCTTTAACATACGCTTTGGCCAACTCTTTGTATAAGGGTTGGGATATGCATGACTAAGGCAACACTTAAAAAAGAGTTGGCTTTTGTGTAGTCCTAAGACGACACTTTTGGGGCGACATTTTTCTAGGTGTTGGGATAGAGTTGCGAACATAAGCTTTGGCCAACTCTTTGTATAAGAGTTGGGATATGAATGCCTAAGGCAACACTTGAATAAGAGTTGGCTTTTGTGTAGTCCTAAGACAACACTTTTGTGGTGACACTTTTGTAAGTGTTGGGATGGACTTGCCAACATACACTTTGGCCAACTCTTTGCGTAAGGGTTGAGATATGTATGGCTAAAACAACGCTTAAATAAGAGTTGGCATTTGTCTAGTCATAAGATGACAGTTTTGGGGTGACACTTTCCTAAGTGTTGGTATAGACTTGTCAACATACACTCTAGCCAACTCTTTGTATAAAGGTTGAGGTATGCATGCCTAAGGCATCGCTTAAATAAGAGTTGGCTTTGTTCAGTCCTAAGATGATATTTTCCTAAGTACTAGAGCTGACTTGCTGACATACGCTTTGGTCAACTTTTTGTATAAGGGTTGGGATATTCATGCTTAAGGTAACGCTTAAATAAGAGTCGGCTTTATCTAACACTATGCCTACATTTTTGGGCCGACACTTTCCTAAGTGTTAAGATAGACTTGAGAACATACACTTTGGCCAACTCTTTGTATAAAGGTTGGTATATGCATGCCAAAGGGGTTTAGGTTTTTAAGGTTTTAGGGTTAAGGGTTTAAAATTAGTGTTTAGGGTTTAAGGTTTTAGGGTTTATGATTTAGGGTTTAAGAATTAGCTTTGTCCAATAGTATGTCTAAGGCATCAATTAAATTGGCAATTTAATTTATGTAACAAATATATTGATAAATGATTGACACTAAAAAATGTTTTGATTGAAATATCTAAATAAAAATATTAAAGATTATAGATATTAAGTTCACGAATCTTATTATAATTTGTTAATATGCTACAAAGAATTTGTTATTTTGTAAAATAATCGTGTTGATAGATGTTAGCCATCTAATGTATATATTATTGCTATTATTGATCTATTTCTTTGGTTAAAAAGGTAAAAGAATTAGGGCAAGAAGAATATCTTTATTATTCTCTTTGGATGGAACGTTAATGCATTAATGGAATTTTGTAAAAAGGATCGAATTGTTAGATAAATTCTGAGCTTTTGATAAATGCTTTCTCTTTGAAGCAACAATGCCAAGCTTGACACATTGCATTTTCTCAAAGCATTGGATATGAAGAACATGCCCAAAATGCTTGGGGGGAATATTTCCTTCTTATAATTATAGAGATAAATTTATAAAACAAATATGCTCTAAGGATTATATTCTTCGTACATTTGTAATTTATTACTTTACTTTTATTTTAAGAAATTGAATTTGCCGATTGAGTATTAGCTTAATTAGTATAATTAAGTATTGTTCCCAATGTAGGAGGACGTAGGTTCAAATGAGCTGAAGTACATTATCCTTGTATTTATAGGTTGGGGAGGGATTATAGATAGTTCTAACAAAAAAGTCATAATATTTATGGAATTCTCGTATTTCTATGTATTTACTTGAAGATTAAGAGTTAAATATTAAAGTCATAATGAAAAATTTTAATTCTTAAAGTTTAATTTTTTATCAATTTGGCTTTTATTTATTTATTTTAATTAAATCTAATTCTTAATCTTTTAAAAAGAGGGAATTTTAATTATTATCCTTTTAAAAAAATTAAATCATTATTATTTTAATAAAAACTAATTAAAATGTAAAAATTTAAACATGGTAATTAATATGCATGTTAATCCATGTTATTCATATTTTTATTTTTTACGAACTATTTGTATAATTTTTTGAATTTTAATTTTTTTATTTAATGAATAAAAATTTTAAATTATTTTCTAATATAATATATATAATAAATGATACCATGTCAGTATAAAGTACGTGTAGATTAGCGGGTTATCACCCTAATATTATTAACAATTTATTATTTTAGTTAACATTTTAGGTTATAAAAATAAATTTACTCTTTTAAAAAAATTAAGAATCAATTTAACTAAAAAATGAAAGCTAAATTATTAAAAATTTCCAAAGTTTGAATACTAAATTTATTATTATGATAATATTAAATAATAAATAGTTTAATTAAAGAAAGTAAAATATTTTTGAATAATAAATAATTAGTAAAAACTACTGAGTGACATGGCATGAGATTAGTGGTCAGTTTACCTTGATTCTTACCCACAAAAAACCCCTTATTCTCACTCCAAATTCTGTTGGCCAAAGAAAACCAATTGCATCTGCCGTCCACCACTTGCTCCAGCCACTGGTGCATCTGTCATCCACCACCTGCTTCAACTACTGGTTTGTCACGGTATCTTCTTTGAAAGCCTGCCTTACAGATTCCATGAAATCTGCGACCCTGCAGTGGTAGAACCTGGTGAATCGGTTTCGACTTGTTGAGATTTGTCTCAATCTTCAAGGGTATGTATGGTTGATTCGATTTTGTGTTAAATGATAAATGACGTCGATTTCCTTTAATCTGCAGTTTATATATTTAAGGTCAGGGAATAGTTTTCAATTACTTGAACACTTGGCTGTTTTCATTTAATTTACAATTGATATATATTTAAGGCCACTTTCCTTGTACAAGTGGGGTTTGATAAATTTGGGATTCTATTTTTGTTTTGATAATATCAACGATATTGACACTTTGATTTTTGAGTACATTCGATAATCCATCTTGAGCTTTATGTCATTGGAAACCCATTGCAAATTTAAGCAATATACATTTCCACTCAAGTTCAGGTCAACAGAAAATAACAGAGCTAAGGGATTTTACCTATGTTTTCTAGCTGTAGTTGGCCTTTGCTCTATGGTTCCAAAATGGCCAAATTTAAAAACTAATGCAAGTTTGTGAATAATACAGGAATCCACGGTGTGAATTGAGGGTCCATCGATAGTGTTGTAACATTAGTGCAAAGTAAGATTGCACATTGAGAGGCTTCCCCCGTCAACATAGAAAAAGACAGTCAATAGAAGCTGAAAAGACTCAATACTTGCTTGCTCTGTATAAAATCCCCGACCCTGCAGTGGTAGAACCTGGTGAATCGGTTTCGACTTGTTGAGATTTGTCTCAATCTTCAAGGGTACGTATGGTTGATTCGGTTTTATGTTAAATGATAAATGAGGTCAATTTCCTTACTACTCAACAACAGATCTCGTTTTTTATGTCAGCTCTAAGCACTGGAGCTGTTGCATTGTTGAAGGACTTGAATGGTCATCGTGTAATCTAGTATTGCTTGAAAAGTTTCTCTGATAAAGATAACAAGGTAGCATTAATTTTGGACTAGTAACGATTTGAGTTAAAGCTTCATTTTTTTGTCTATGTTAATCCTGTTTTAGTTTAATTGTTTATGTCTTCAGTCATTTGAATTAAATTGTAGGGGTTACATGATACGTGCTCATATCTAAAATGTTACGACTATGAAATAGATACATTAACTGTTGTTTTGTTGACCAAGATTTGTTTTTTGCATTGCACCTTTGTTAACTTTTTTATTTGTGAAATGGCTGATTTAATAGTTTTATTTATGAAATTCTCATTTAGGGGATGTAGTAGAACCAAAAGCTTTAGCAGAACCCTTGTTGCTCAATGCTGTTCGAAGGCAAGATGTTGAAAGACCTCCAGTTTGGCTTATGAGACAAGCAGGGAGGTACATGAAGGTAGGTTTTTAAATCAATGTGATTTCAAAAGTAATTTTTTTTAATGTTCTGCATTTACTTTGGAGATTAGATATCTCAAACTATAATATGTCTGCTTCATGTTTCTGCTATCCTACCCTTTTTTGAAGAAAAATGAAAAAGAAAGATTCATTTTCTCAAGGGAAAAAAAAAGTCAATTTTTTTTAAATAATTGGTCTTTTAAAAAAACGTCTATTTACCCTTCTTAATTGGCATTGAGCTTGCCTCATATGAAGCTTTTTTCAGCTCTGTTGTTGATGGTATTATTTTTTTGAACTTTTTAGGCTAAATTAAAGATCCCGGAGCATGAATAATGGCATATACCTTTTTACTATAATTGAGATATATGTGATATTGGATTTACCAGTTTGATATAAGCAGAACGTTAGTTACACTTTTCTTTTCCTTTTTTTTTTTCATTTTTTTAAAATTTTTCTATCTTTGTAGTTTGGACTATTTTATTTAGAAATTTAGAAATTACTTATTATAAATTTTAATATTATTTAATTTTCATAAAGATAAATTTTATTTATTTTAATATTTAAAGTTGTTATTTTATTTCTGGATTAGGTAGTTTTGGTTGCTGTTAGTTCACTAGAAAGCTCATCTCTTTTCACACATGAACCTTAGGATTAGGTATTAATAGATGCACTATTTTAATATTAATTACTTTAACAGATGGTTGATAAAAGTTGGATGGATGCTCTAAGATTTAGCTCCAATCACCTAGCTAGAATAGAAAGATTTCTATCATTTGCAATTGAAAAATCAATTTTTAATGGAAAAATATATTGTCCGTGTCATCGTTGCAATAATAGGATATTGCACGAACCACATATTGTGGGTGAGCATCTTCGTCTTCATGGTATAATAAAAGAATACAAGTATTGGATTTTTCATGAAGAATCCATTGAAAGAACATCGGTGCAAACCAACCAAATGGTGAGAACTTCTCCGTCAATTTGCACGTTGTCACAAGACAACGAAGCCAATTTAAGAGATCTTATAACGGATGCTCTAGGTATCATCATCCCAACTTTTAATGAAAGTTTTGATAGAGTGTCAAGCGAGTTTCAGAATAATGGTCGGGAGTATGATGTTAATGAGGCCCAAAGGACTACGGAGAGAGCAGCTACTCTTCTAGATGATTGTGATATTCCGCTCTATCCCGGTTGTGTCAAGTTCTCATGCGTCTCATTCCTACTTCGACTTTACCATTTCAAAGCACTTTTTGGATTGTCAGCAAAATCTTTGACATGCTTATTGGAGTTTTTAAATGAGGCATTTCCAGATGGAAACACAATCCCGACTACATACTATAAAGCGAAGAAAAAGATTTCTGCACTAAATCTTGGGTATGTGAAGATTGATACATGCCCGAATGATTGTATGTTATATTGGGGCGATGATAGTAAAAAGATCAGTTGTGATGTCTGTAAAAGCTCAAGGTGGCAATCTTCTAATGAGTTGGATGCAGATGAACAAGTTGATGGTAGTTGTCGCCGTCCTAAGCCTGCCAAGGTATTACGGTATTTTCCTTTGATTCCTAGACTTAAAAGATTATTTCAATCCTCTAAGACATCACAATCCATGAGATGGAATAAAGAAGGATGAACCAAAGATGGTATATTGAGACATCCAGCCAATGGTTCTGCCTGGGATGCGTTTGATAAGAGGTTTCCTGATTTTGCATCTGATGCTCGCAATGTTAGGCTAGGTTTGGCTAGCGATGGATTCAATCCATTTCGAACAATGAGTACAAGTCACAGTACATGGCCCGTACTTCTTATTCCTTATAATTTGGAACCTTGGGCATGCATGAAACAATCATCAATGATACTCTCAATGGTTATCCCTGGTGAAAAAGGACCTGGCAATGACATTGATGTCTACATGCAGCCTTTAATTAAAGAGTTAAAGCAATTGTGGACAGGAGTTGATGCTTTTGATTCATCAACTTCTAAGTTTTTCACTTTACGGGCTTGTCTTCTTTGGACAATCAATGATTTCCCAGCTTACGCTAATCTTTCAGGGTGGAGTACAAAAGGTCAGGTTGCTTGCCCAGTATGTGCTGAAAAAACTGAATTTTGATGGCTACGGTATGGTCGAAAGTTCTGTTATATGGGTCATTGTCGATGGTTATCAGATGAACACCCATTTTGAAAATAGAGTCGTGAATTCGATGGCACTATAGAGTATGGGGTAGCTCCTATACCACGATCTAGGGAAGATATCTTAAGGGAAGTTGAAGGTGTCAATTTCATTTATGGAAAAGCTCGAAAGAGGGATAGAGAAGAACTAGATGAAGGGTCGGTAGAACTTGATGTAGACGAGGGGTGTGATTTGTTTAACAACTTTGAAGAATTGGTGGTAGAGGGAGATGAAGCAAATCTCATAAATCAAGACTAAACTTTATCGAAGAAGAGGAGCATATTTTTCGACTTGTCTTATTGGCGTTACAATCTACTTCGACATAACTTGGATGTCATGCACATCGAGAAGAACGTATGTGACAATGACGTTGGCACCCTTCTTAATCTCTCACGTGGTGGTAAAGATAATATCAAGGCACGCAAGGACCTACAAGATATGGGCATCTGAAGTAATCTTCATCCAAAAATGAGAAACGGGAAAGAGTACCTACCGCAAGCGTGTTACAGTCTTGCATCAAAGGAAAGAGATATTTTACTTTCCATTCTGAAAAACTTGAAGGTACCCGATGGTTATACATCAAACATATCTTGATGCGTGAATTTGAAAGAGCACAAGTTGAGCAAACTTAAAAGTCATGACGGTCACATTCTCATGCAAGATTTTCTTCCTATATGCTTAAGAGGAGTTGTAGAAAAGAAGGTGTTAAGTGTTATTACAAATCTATCAGATTTCATCAAGAGATTATGTGCAAAAAGTCTTGATCCACAAGAAGTTGATCAACTTCAAATACAAGTCGTATTAACACTTTGTGAAATGAAGAAAATATTTCCTCCAAGTTTTTTCACAATCATGATTCATTTGATTATTCATTTGCCGATGGAAGCTAAGCTTGGTGGACCTGTTCAATACAGGTGGATGTACCCGATTGAAAGGTATATGAAATATGTCAATAATATTTCACAATATTTTATTTTTATTATTTTAATATAGAATATAATAAGTATGTAAAAATAAATGTATGTGATGTATATGTAAAAATAAATGTATGTGATGTAGGTATCTTATGGGATTGAAAGCTTCGGTGCGAAATAGAGCTTATCTCGAAGGTTCCATTGCTGAAGGGTACATAGTTTCAGAATGTCTTACATTTTGCTCCCGTTATTTTTCTAATGTGGAGACTATATTTTCTCATCCTCCGAGGAATGATGGGAATATTCAAAAATGATACATTTTCTCTTCTGGAGGACGTCCAATTGGCACCATGAACATGAAGATATTGGACATGCGATATCTTGCACAAGCAAACCGCTATGTTCTATTGCATAGCGATAAGTTATCACCATACCGTCAGTGAGTTTCCTGAGGAAAATCTTGTCATTCGATTCTTTTTCTTAACCAATAGACAAATAAATTTATCACATAATTTGTATACATTTTGACAACATTTTTCACAAAATACTGAATATATTATAGAGAATTTTTGGAGTTTGAGCGAGCTGTTTATGGAGGCATTCAAATTAGTAAACGTACAGAGGAGAAATGGTTGGTTGAAAAGTTCCCAACTTGGCTTGCGAAACAAGTAAATTGTCACTATTAAAATAATTTATCGTATTATTTATGTAATGAGGGAACATTGTAGAAATTTGATCATAGAATAAGTGTTCATTGATTTCCTACTATATGGTTAGATTCCAAAGATGAAAGTTGAACAAGTTGATGCTAATGTAATTGCTCTTGCTCGAGGACCGCATAAGGTGGTTTCCATATATGATGGGCTTATAATTAATGGTTTTAGGGTCCATACTAAAAAAACTTGAACAACATCGTAAGACTCAAAATAGTGGCGTGACGGTTTTTGCTTACGGGAGAAACTATTATGGCAATTGTATTGAAATTATCGAGCTAAACTATTATGAAAGGTTTTGGGTTATCATGCTTAGATGTGATTGGGTGAATATTAAATCTCCTAGGAGAATGAAGAAGGATGCAAATGGTTTTATTATGGTGAAATTTTCTGAGCTTATCCATACAGGAAATCATGATTCGGACGATCCATACATACTGGCTTCTCAATCGAAACAAGTATTTTATGTTGAGGATGGTAAGAGTGAAGGATGGCTTCATGTAATTAGAATAAAGCCAAGAGATTTGTTCAATCTAAGCGTTGAAACCCCTGTAGAAGATGATGAATATTCGCAGTGTGATCATCATATTGTAACTTAATAATTTTAGTTTTATTTTGAACAAGAACGATGTTTTGAAGTGCAAAGACTTAGTGTAATTGATATTTTAATGCAGTATAGCAGAATGAATTGCCCAAAAGAAACATAGCACTTAGATAAAGATGACATTCATATTATATTGATAAAGATGACATTTATATTATATTAACATCTATATATGTATGACATTGATATTTTATATTTAAAGACATTTTGGGTTATAGGAATTATGAAATTATATACTATTGGAGGCCAATAATATAGTATTATTCAACATATAAGCTTCATTCAGTACTGAGTTTATTTTAATGAAAATGAAAATGAAGTTATTTTTACCTGCAGAGAATGACCGTAAATATGCAAGTTATTTTTAAAAGTTATTTTTTAAGATTTACATATGTTATTCAGGTGAAATCGTGTTACTTGACTACACTTCCTTGACATAAAGAGCTTGTAACGGAACTAAGGTTAGTACATTCCAGACTGTTATTTTTTAAAATTTACATATGTTATTCAGGTGAAATCGTGTTACTTGACTACACTTCCTTGACATAAAGAGCTTGTAACGGAACTAAGGTTTGTACATTCCAGACTGTCATATGAAGGTTCAATTGCTAACAAACATCCTACATATAGGTGCAATGAAGTGCAGGTGTTTACCAATCACTATAAAAAATGCTTAATCTATCTGTTTCCATGACCCATTGTTTTTGCGGATCTTCTTTGTCTTCTATGAGAAGGTTTCAAGATTTGATGACTGAATAAATTTTGGAGTTTGGATCCATGAAACCTGGTGGAGAGTTTTAAGCTTAGTGGTGAGAGTGACGGTATGGGCTCAAGACTCAGACCACCTTTTATGAAGATCTAAAGATAGCCCGATTGGAGGTTATTTTTTTGTTCGTTCAATCGATGTTCACTATTCAATATGATATCATCTTATATTCAATGATTATATCCAGCACTGTTAATGCATCAGGAGCTTGATGTAAACGACTTCAATGGGTACCAACTTTTAAGTTTGGATTGTTGCTTTCCGATCATGGAAAACATGTTCAACTATTGTGCCTGGATGAGGTTTCTACCTGTTCATATGTTGTCTTTATTGGGGATTTTCATGTTCATTTGATTTGTATGTCTGTTTAATTTACATGTTCTAATTGATCGCTTTTGTATGTCTGTTTAATTTACAGTACCTCGAGTCACTTTGTGCAAATCTGAGATCTCATACAATTACTAGTGTACAATCAAACCATGATAGGGTTGGCAGTTTGGCTCATATAATTTATGTTGTTCCTCGGTTTCTTTTTGAATCATTTTCATCATCTTTTTTATGTGTTTGATTAACTTCTAGGTTTCTTTACTACTTAAAGATAGCTTTATTGACTCTTTTCCTAGTAAGGACCAGCCATTTATTAAGGTAACTTTAGTTCTCTATTTTGATGGCTGAACATCTTTTAGGTTATACTCGATCCAAACCTATCATTGCTGCTTGAAAACACACAACACATCCAGATCTATGTTAAAGTTCAATTTATCCCCTTGTTGATTAAATAGATAGAATTACTTAACCATCAACACACATTTAAATAGGATGAGGTTCAATTACAGTAATCCTGGTACATGCTCATTTAATAGACCGCGTGCTACTGCTTTATCATTAGTATCAATCATGTTTGCTACATTTTACCATGTTAATAATCCATGATGCCTGAACTACAAAGCCCACCATTCGTCTAGCTAAAACACCGACTGATGTTTTTATGTAAAAAAGCCAGAGAAGCAAGTATTGGGTTGTTCTTTGAAGATCAGGAGTAAAACCTTCCCGAGCCCTGTAAATACTCTGCATCTTCGGGTATATTGATGGTACAAGCATTGGATTAGACATTAATGATGTGCAGTTAATTATCTAGGTATATTTGGATACACGTGTTTTACAAAAGCTCGTAATATATTATTTGTTTAGGTTTGATATGTTATTTGTTAATTTTAATTTATTTATAAAAATCAATTTTTAGGTTATTATTTTGAAAATTGAATAAAATATAAATTTATGCAAATATTCAAATATTTGCTTCCCCTTTGTCGTTTTGCTATATATTTCCTTGGGCTATTTTTTTTTTTGTATTTTGGGCTTAATTTGGTATTTTTGTTTATTTTGCTTATTTTTTTGGTTTGTTGGGTTTGTTTCGGCCTTGTTTTTAATAAAATGCTGTCATTATTTTCAAAATTATATAAAAACGACATTCTCCATCTTTTGTCTTTGAAATTGTCGGCCAAACCCTAAAAGTTAAAATAAAAGGTAAGTAAATAAAGAAGCAAACCTTGCTCTAAATTTACAGTAGGTTTCAAGTTTCCCGGCAACAAGAAGTTGAAAATTCATTTTTTCCCGGTTTTTGCTCCTCCTCAAAACCCATGAATTATTTGGTGCTCCGTTGGCTGCTTCATCATTAACCATTACCACTTTGTTTTCTAGGAAAATGATTGGCAAAAGTAGAACATTAAAAGGTGTACGATTCTCTTCGAGGGGTTCTTCGACAGGTTCAAACACCTTGGGAAGTGCTGCTACTGATAGTCAAAGCACAGGAGATGAAACTCCAACTCAATCAGCAGAAGAATGACCTGCAACTTCGGCTGGTACCTCCATTGCCTTCTCACTTATTAGTTTTTTGGTTTTAAACTAGTTTATTACCTTCTGCTGGTATTATTCTTTCTCTGATTAAGTTGACTAATGGTTAATGGCTTCATAGTCTAGTTTTTTTTTTGTTCACAATATCTGAGAGAAATAAAAATTTGATATTATTTGATTTGTAAGGTAAAAATTTCTGTCGTCCAACAACTTCCTTGACCCTCTCTCTCTTTTATTATCTTCATTTTTTTTCTCAAGTGTTTGATGTATCAAGCTTCTTGTTTTACTACCCAGGTTTCAATTCTTTGTTCTTAAGTTAATTTTAAAGGTTAACCACAATTCTATAATTAACGAAATATTAATATAATACACTGATTGGGGAAGCAAAAGTGTTGAATTTGTAATTTAAGCACAGCAAGTAATCCTCAAAGAGTAGTACATTCGAGAGGTTGCTTGCCTCCCACCATAAGTAGCAATGTGAGGAACTAGTCCCTTTTGAGTCATTTCATTAGAGTTTTAGTACTTGATAATTTTTTTTGTAATACCCATTGATGATAATGTTGCAACTAAAGACATTAGGTTTACAACTATCAAATCAAAAACCTTTCTCGCCTCATCCAAACCACTCAATATAATAACATCAATAAGCCATGGGCTCATAAATATTACATATTACAAAAACTAAGAGCAAATTTCAAGATGCTTAAAACATAGTAGTATAAATTGATAGACAAGTTCAGTGCTGGAAATGTTTGAAAATGAAGCTATCTGCATATAGAGAATAGTCTTTTTTATTATTAGGCCTTGATGAAGTCAATTAGTTCTCCATCTTTTTGAACTATGAACAAACATGTTGAGCTTACAAATCAGCAATACCAAAACAAGTCAATTAGTTCTCTATCAAAAGACATCATATTCATTAATTAGAGTTCACTTATTCATAGTCGATTTTTTTCTCGAATTTTTTTATTAATTAGAGTTCACTAATTTTTAGCTATGAAAAAATTTTTTATTTGAAAAAGTAGGAAGAATTTTTGTTATTGTAAAAAAAAAAAAATTAGTTTTTTGATTAAAAATTTCAACAAGATTTTGAAATTAAGTTGAATTAAAAAGAGAAGAGGGTACTCTTTTGACTCACCTATGCTTCCTATTGAAGACTTCTATTATTGGTGAATCAAGTTCAAAAATAAAATCATTCAAAAACATTCTCTTAAATAAAGAATTTTGATGCTTCTCTGACTTCAGCCCTATTTGAGGCACTTTCACATTACAAGCAATAGCGTAAAAGAAATTTGTTTGTATTTTTTATGATAAAGAAAATCTTTTATTATGCTTTTATATAATGAATATTGGTTTTTTTTCTTTCTTTTTTTTTATCATATTCACAATTTGCTCCTGCATCATATTTATTTATTCACATCGATACATAATTTTTTTTCAATTTTCATATCTAAAATATAATTGTTACTTTTGACAGAGGCTACTAAGGGTACTAAAAGAAAGCGAGGGCCTACAAACATGAAAGATATATGGAATCTTCAACCTGGAACTCGTATAGTAGTAGATGCCAATCAATATGGCCAGCCTATTGGGAAGGAAGTGTCCAAATTGGCTGAATTTCTCGGTACAATTGCAAGGGCTGGTTCTATCTGTCCTTTGAATACAAAACATTGGAAACATCTTTCTAAATATGTGTTGGAAAACATATTGAGAATCGTTCATGTATGTAGTACATAATCATTTTCTAATTTAATGTATTGCAATAATTTTGCATTAATTGAAATTTTATGTAATGAGTACTTGTTACATTATTTTGTTATATGTGTAGGAAAAGTTTGATCTCCAAGGTAAGGTAGAGGACTCTGACATCCTCTCACATGTTGGAAAACTTCGGAAGGAGTTTAAATCGAATTTGAAAACTAGATACTACAAAGAGATGGTCTAAGAAGGTCGATCGATTGAAGAAATATACGAAAACAATCCTCTTGGTGTGCATGATGATCAATGGAAGTAGCTAGTGGGGCGATGAGGAACACCACAAGCTGAGATATGCAATTTTCCTGCTTCCACTTATGATATGATCAAAGTAGGGGGTCCATAAATGTGTGATTTGTTCAATGAGGCATAATAAACTTAGCTTTCCTATTACTCTCATATTTTTTTCATTAATTTAAACAATAGACACAATAAGAAAAGGCAAAAGAATCCCGAACAAAGGTGCGTTATGCACACACTGCTGGTAGTACAGGATATGCGACCCTCAATGCACAGTTTGTAAGTATTACATATTAATCAATATGTAACTTATATTAATTATTCTGTGCTCATTGGTGAATATTGTTAACAACTATTGTTTTATTGTATAATAAGTTAAGAAAGAAGGCCGTGAACCCTCGCGTTTGGAGCAGTTTAGATTTCAACATTTGTGCAAAGATGGGAGTGACAAATTGAGCAGTGAGGCAGCAGAACAAGTTTATGTAAGAAACAAATGGGTATTATTTATTTATATTTATTTTGACATCAATTTTTATTTTCAAAATAAAATTTTCTAATTAAAGAGAACTATAGGATGAAGCATGCAAGATGGTTAAAGACTCTATGCCAACACCTGAGAGTTCTTTCACTCCTCTAGATAATATTGCATTAGAAAACGAGGTCTATACATAAGTGTTCGGCCCTGACAAGGATGGAAAAATGTTGGGATATGGACGTGGGACGACCAAATCCAAGTTGTTTGGCTATGGGTCAGTCACCCGAAGAAGCCAATCCACATTGGCTATCAGTACATTGATTGAAGTGATAAGTGCTAAACATGTCGAGCAAATACAAACAGTTCAAGCCGAACAAGCAGTTCGGGAGAAAACTTTACTCAAGGAAGTAGAATCTCGATTTCTTACGGAGGCCGCAGCGAGAAGCTCATTTGATAACTGAGGCAGAAGAAAGATTTATGAAATTAACTGAAATTCGAGAGGCAAAGTTCATGGATATGATGGATGCTCGTGAGAAAAAAGTATAAGGCTCTCATCAATGAGTGTATAGCAAAAGGAATGTCAAGTAAGTACAAGGTTTTTCATAGTAAGCATAGTAAGGTGACTATTTTATAACTAGATTGTCAATGAGTTTATTAATGGTTTAATGGACATTGATTGTTGTAATTGAATGCTAGATTCTTACTTGATGTCTTCATTGCTTGCTCAACTAATACTTAGTGGATGTACTGATGAAAATTCTTTATTTAGCTTCAATTTACGGTTCTTTGGTTAATATTAAATATTCTTCCCATGTATTCATGTTGTTTCTCATCTAACTCGTATAAATAAAAAATGTACATTGCTATTTTTGCAGTTGAATTTCAGAGTAGCGGACTTGATGATAAAGCCTTCAGTTTGGATGATGATGAATGAAGCTTACTGCATATTATGTATTATATATATGTTATAGTGGTTGATGAATGCAGTTGTCCCATAATTTTTTGGTGTCATGGGAATCAAGTTGACAACATGTTTGCAACTTGTTGACTGCTATTATTAGGATTTTGTGTAATTTTTGGATATCATGGGAATCAAGTTGACAGCATGTGTGCAACGTGTCGACTGCTTCTATTAGGATTTTGTATAATTTTTTGATTTCATGTGAAATAGGTTGACAACATGTTCGCAACTTGTTGACTACTTCTATTAGGATTTTGTATATAAATTACTAACTGCATTATTCAATGATAATTTTGTATTTATATGATCATTTACGTTAATTAATTGTTCAATTAATATTGACTCAAACTTTTCCAAACCCAATACATACAAATTTGCTCATATTTCACCAAAATAGGCTCTTAAAAATTGAGGAAAACGTCGTAAAAAAACATTAGACATGAGACAAAGATCTATCCCAACCTTTTTAAGTTTGCCTTAGAGGGGTTTACCCTAACCTTTTGATGGTTGCCTTAGACGAGTTTATCCCAGCCCTTTTAGGGTTGCTGTAAACGGTTTATCCTAACATTTTTAACGTTATCTTAGACAGGTCAATCCCAACCTTTTCTAAAAGTTGCCTTAGATAAGATCTATTCCAACGTTTTTAAGGTTATCTTAGATGAATCTATCCCAACCTTTTTAAGGTTGCTTTAGACAAGTCTATCCCAACATTTTTTTAAGGTTGCCTTTCACAAGGTATATCCTAACATTTTTAAAAGGTTGCCTTAGACAGGTCTATCCCAACCTTTTTAAAGGTTGCCTTAGACAAGGTCTATCCCAACTATTTTAAAAGGTTGCCTTAGATAAGATCTATCCCACCCTTTTTTAAAGTTTGCCTTAGACAAGGTCTATACCAACCTATTTAAGGTTGCCTTAGATGATTCTATCCCAATCTTTTTTAAAGGTTGCCTTAGACAAGGTTTATCGTAACTTTTTTTAAATGTTGCCTTAGATAAGGTCTATCCCAACTTTTTCTAAAAGGTTGTCTTAGACTGATCTATCCCAACCTTTTTAAGGTTGTCTTAGACGGGTTTATCCCAACCTTTTTCAGAGGTTGGCCTTGACTATGTCTATCCCAACATTTTTTAATGGTCGGCATTGACTAAGCCTTTCACAACCCTTTAATAAGGGTCGGATAATGTTGACTTATGCCAACGCTTTTTCAAAAGCGTCGCGGAGCCTATGCCAACTGTACTATAAACAAACTTTTTGGAAGCGTCGGTCGAAGCATCGCGAAACCTATGCCAACCTTTTTTGCGTCACCTTAGGTCAAAAAAGTGTCGCAGTAGGGTTTTTTTTTTGTCGTAGTGTTAAGACTTATACTCCAAAATCTTAAAATACAACTCCCTTAAGATTTCTACCCAAACCTTAAAATAAACCATCTCTCAAAAGAGATACAAATAAGCAAACAAAGAAAACAATCCTCACAAGATCAGGATGTTTGCCAATTAAGCACAAATACAAAGAAGAACACTTGAGCTAAATGAATACAATGAAAGCTCACAAGTGCCTACAAGAAAATGTATAAAGAATTAAGTTCTAGGTTGTTTTTATTTATCTTTAAGCTTTGCACATTGCTTTTCTTGCTGCTAAACCTTTGGAAGATGATATTTATACCCTCTAATTGATTTCCAACTGTTGTGGAAGAAAATATAGCCATTGGGGATGAAATACCATGTCATTAACTACACATGTGGCAACGAGTATCGATACCTACTAAAAAGGTATCAATATTTTTTGTAATTAATGTAGATTTCAGTTACTGTTAGAGCAGGGATATCAATACCTTAGGAAATATAACAATACCTTAAGAAAAGTTTTGATACCGAAGATACCTACCAGGGTTTGAAAGAAACAGAATGTCAATTCGGTATCAATTATCATAGGGGTATCTATATCTTGTAAAATATCGATACTTTTTGTCTTGGAGCAATTGTAACTTGTTTGAAAATGGTTAAAACATATTTGAAAATGTTTGACTCAATTGAAACCATTTCAACTTGATTTTATCTAATTGCTCAACTTTACTTTTATTAAAAAACACTCTAAATTTTTAATATCAAAACATATTATCCAATAAGGCTTAGTTTAATAGAACCTAACTCTTTGTTTTTCTAGGGTTTTCAAGATTGACCCGATGATTTTATTACTCCTATTCGATTAAAGCTCAATAATTTTGATGATTGGGATTATGCTATGTGCATCGCACTATCTTCGCAGCTTTTGAATGCATTAGATAATGAGTTGTTAGTATGGATTATCCACGGACTGTTGAAGAAGTCGTAGTTCTAAGAAGGGTAAGGAGTGCAATAAGGAACCAATGTATGTCTGAAAACCCTTTGATTTGGTCATATGTTTTTGTTGATTTCCTGTCCCATTTGAGTAAAAGGGATATGGTGATAGATATGTTTTCTCGGTCTTTTACTGAGACTGAGTATAAGTATATGACTTTCGTCACTTGTGAGCTCAAGTGGCTAAAGGCCTTGCTATTGAGCTTAGGTGTTCATCATCCTAAAGCTATTTTCTTTGTGATCGTCAATCTACATTGCATATTGCAATTGAAGTTTATTATCAATTTGTTAGGAATGCAATCCATGATAGGTTGATTGCACATTCTTATGTTCCAACCTTTGTTCAATTATCTGACATTTTTACAAAAGCACTTGGTAAACTGCAACTTAAATACCTTTTCAGCAAGTTGGGTATTTATGATTTGCATGCTCCAACTTGAGGGAGGTGTTAGGATATTATTATGAGATATTATCTTTTAGGTATTTAAAGATATTGTATATTTTTTAGGCATATATTTAGGAATATATTATATATATTTCCATATATTTAGGATTTTCCTATTCTTGCATGACTAATACAACATAAATATTATGTATACTCTTGAGGTCTATAAAAAAATGAAAAAGACCAAATGAGTTGAATTTAGCTTCGAAAACTTTTTAACAGATACAATATTAAGATTCAAAATTATAAATTATCTTCCAAATTATAAAAACAATATAAGATGGGCATATTTGTAAAAGGACCTTGTCCACCTCACAATTACAATTTTTCCCAAATAAAAATCGCGGGAGTGGATTTAAAATTTTATACTAAGACTATGGAATTTGCTAGAGTACAGTTGTAAAGATGTTCTGTTTTATTTTTGTTTCTATCTTTTTTGTTTTATGATAAGAAAAAGTTACTTTTCACAATAGTCAGATAGATAATATAATTAAACAGTTTCAACACATATAAACAGTTTTGAAAAAGATATAAGTTATTGAAATTTATTTTATATAGCTTTTATTTTTCTTAAGAACAATATACATTTTCTTTTAGTTATTATTTTAATAGTTTTGTAATAGTTTTAAATTTAACATATTATTAATTTGTTTATCAGGTATTAATGTTTCACATTAATTTATATAATTTTTTAGATGTTTTAATATATTAAAATTTGATGTCACATTTAAAATTTCTTGTACATATGAAAAAGGATTAACATCCTCACAATGCATGCATTAAAAAACAATACTCTTTAAGCACTTGTTATCTTAATTTTTTTTTAAAAAAATATTTTAAATATTTAAAAATAATTCACTTGATAAAGAATATTTTAATTGAGATTAACATGAGAATTTTCTACGTTGAACCTTAACTTGACATTGTCAATCTTTTGAGAAATAACTTAATCTACTTAGAGGTATTCGTCTAATCTCCTAAGCTTGAGATAAAGAATTCTTTGTATAAAGAAATTTCTTAGCATTTAAGTGGAAATCCAAGATTCAGCTTTGCTTGGAATATAGCTTACTTTTTTTTCTTATAAAAAACCATTTAGAAATAGATCTTCTTAATGTTTAAATGGCATCGTTTTAACCTTTCAATATAAAGACTTTCTTTTTTTCTTTTTCCTTTTCATCCTCACTCATCTCTATATCCTTAAACACAAAAAAATAGCATAACCCATAATTTGGCATTGAGTTACCCTACCATCTATGCACATAGTCGGCAATCAATTGATAGTAATTTGCATAGTTAAACTTGTTTCAATATCTTCTTTCTAAATTTGGGGTACTTTAAAAAAGCACTTTCTCAAATTTACAACCAAAAGTTTTCGCCTAAACTTTTTTTTTTGCTTTTTTAAACCCATCCTAGGATGGACATATAAATCTTATCATAACATTCTCGTGTTCCTAACAACTCCACTATTTAGATTTAGGAAAAGAGGACCTCACCTCTTCAAATCTCCAAAATCCAATAATTTTAGATTTTGTTATTCTTTTTACCATTATTCTTATGTGTTGCTTGCTTGATCTGATCCTAGTAAAAAAAAAATTAGTGTTTTAACATTGTTATGATACTCATTATTACCAATCTACTACCTGATTAGATTTTAAATCATACTCTACACGGTTCATACTTTGAGTTCACATGGCATTTTGGGTTTGTATGTAAGACGCTTGCACCCTTCTATGAGACTACACGATATGGGTTCGGACCATTATATAGGCGTACTCACATCGTATAGACACATGTTAACCCTAAAGTAGGGCACATGTCAATGTACATGGTAACTTACCTACAATATCACATCCATGAACAATAATTATATCATATAAATACATAGTTTAACCCATCTAAAGGGGATACACACTCTAAAAATACTCAACAATTTGGTGCGGTGAGCGTGGACAGATTTCTGATCTCTATATTTTTAGATTGCCAAAAAAACCAAGATGACTCTTAAAGAAAATGTGAAAGATTGGTATCTATCTTTACCACAGGGCTCCATCCAAAGCTTCTCACAGCTGGGCCAGATGTTCTTGGGAAGATTTTGAGCTCATAAAGCAATAATAAGCACTCATATGGGCTTGATGGTAATAAAACAGAGGGATGGAGAATCTTTGCAAGATTATGCTAAATGTTTCCATGCAGCTACGTTAAACACAAAGAATTTGGAGGATCAGTGGGCCATTGATGCCTTTATCATTGGTTTTCAGAATGAACACGTACAACATTCATTTACTGATAATAGGCCATAGAGTTAACAGATTTGTATGAGAGTGTAACACCCCTAATCCGTATCTGTCGCCGGAACAGGGTTACAGAGCATTACCAGAGTTTTCAAATCAAACGAACATAAATTTCAAACATTTCAAATCATATCAATAATCATATTAAAACCAATCCAAATCATACATATTGTCTCTTATACGAGCCCTAGAGGCCCTAAAAACACGTTAGAAACAAGTAGGGGCTAAATCAGAAACTCAATTTTTTTTTTCAAAAAATAGTGAAAATTTTCAACACTATAGGGGTCACACGACTGTGTGGGCATTCGAAGTAGGGACACACGGTCATGTCCCAACCCATGTCTGTGCTCGTGTAACTCACTAACCTGGTTCACACGGCCAAGCCACACGTCCGTGTGCCAGGCAGTGTAATAGCCTGGCTTGCAACCTTTTGAAAGCTACAGGGGACACACAGCCGTCTCACCTGGCCATGTGTCACACACGGCCGTGTCGCCTAGCTGTGTGTCACACACGACTAAGACATAAGCCCATGCCTTTGCCCGTGTAGACAAAAATAAGTCATTTTACAAGCCATTTTTCTCACCCATCTTGGTATGTACCAATACCCAAAATTTCACATATATACAAGCCATAACAAGGCACCACAATCATGCAAAATCAAACTATATACATAAGATATAATAACATACAACGAGTATACCCTTAGGCACCTCATTGTAAACATGTATAACCATGTACTCAATTTGGTTAAAATGATCGAATAACTTCCAACAAGATTTGCATCAATACATACCATAAAATTTACTTACCAAAATACAAACCATTTGGTACCAAAATGCCATTCTATAACTAGTATCGAGTAACCATATAAATCATACATAATAAGGTATCGATTCACCACATATTCAACATATCAGAAGGCACATATACAATATACATATTTAGGCTTTCATTCCATCTTCCAACATTCAAACAAAACAAGCCAAACATCAATCATATTAAGGATAATATCTACATGCCAAAACTAAATTCAATTGAACACAAAAATACCATAGCACAAGCCAAACCAAATGGCCATTTCAACAATCGAACATATAGGCCAACATTGGCCAAAATACATGTACATGCAATTATAACCAAAATCAAAACAACCTAAAGTACCAAAAGAGCCGATGGATAGTGTGATATAGCTCCGACAAGCTTCCAACCTAAACAAGCTTCCGATGCACTATAAGACATGGAAAAATAACACGGAGTAAGCTTTTAAGTTTAGTAAGTTTGTATAAATTAAAACATAACTCATCATTTAATCACATAATAGGTAAGTAAACATAGCATATCCCAACATAATTTGGCCAAGCCTATACATATACATCAAACATGTTAGCCATGTAAACATATACATAAACAAATAAACATGGATGAGCACATCATTTGATTAAGTTTCATATACATGTATCATCCATTTCAATTCTCAATATACCTTGTATCTACATTTCAATGTAATTCTCATGTGTCTCTATAATAGTTCGTATCAAACTCTTACCATTTTGTATCAGAATAATACCTGTTGAACCATTTAGAATACTATCGGATACCCGAGATAGCTCACACATAGTGTGCTAAATCATATAACTGTAATCCGTCAAATCCTGTACATGTATGCTTATACGAGTTGTGAATATGGGCTAGCTCACACGAGCTGTGGATCAGAACATAGATACACGATGCTGCTCACACGAGCTATAGATACACGATGCTGCTCACACGAGCTATGGAGTATTCGCAACACATGTTAGGCCTTAGTCATAGGTAGGACGTTCAGGACCAACAGCCGAATTATGTAAACCCTAGTGACAAGTCATTTGTATCCTATGAATTCCTAAGGTTCAAACGGAGCCCAGTAGTCATCGTGCATCATTGGATATGCAATCGGTATATACGAAAGCAACTAACAACACAAGTATATTTTATTCAAAAGCATATATACACAATTCAATTACATGAACTTACCTTGACAAGTAAATACAGATACGGAGGCGACTAATCTGAGACTTTATCTTTGCCCGATCTAAAGTCGTACGAGGTCTGTCTTAATCTATACGAATAAATTTAACTCAATTCAATATGTATTTTATTCAATTTAACCTAAAATCATATTTTGGCAAAATTACCGTTTACCTCTATACTTTTAATTTCTTTGCAATTTAATCCTTAGCTCATAAAAATGGACATTTATGAAAATTCACCACAACCCACTATAGCCAAATATCAATTAGGTCCCTAGCAAGCCCTATATTTCATTTATTTCACAAATTCACTATGTAAAATTTTCTATTTTTTAATTTAATCCCTATTTGACAATTTTATCAAAAATTACTTAACAAAAGTTGTTTATGTAACAACAACTATCCATTTTCTTCCATAAATCATCAAAACTCATCCATATTCATTAATGGAAAAACCCTAATAGTTTAACAGTTTCACAAATTAGTCCCCGAGCTAGCTAAATTAAGCTACAACGATCCTAGAAACATAGAAATCATAAAAAATGAGACAAAAATCACTTACAATGCAAGGTAATTAGGTTTTCTGAAACTTCAAGTTTCCATGGCTTCCATTCTCACTTAATTTCGGTTGTAAGTGATGAAAATAAAGATGATGGCTTATTTTATTTTTATTTTACAAATTACTTAAATAAACTTTAAAAACATTACTAATTACTTATATCAAGCCATGCACATCCACTATCAACATAAATAGTCTAATTACCATGTAAGGACTCAAACATTAAATTTCTATAACTATTTAATACTTTTAGCTACTAGAACTCAACTTTTTCACTTTAAGCAATTTATTTTTTTTTATCAAATTGAGCATGTAAACGGTAAAATTTCTTAAGAAATTTTTATACGATACTAAAATCATGCTGTAGGTAATAAAATAATAATAAAATAAATATTTCAATATCAGATTTGTGGTCTCGAAACCACTGTTCCGATTTCACTAAAAACAGGCTATTATAGAGAGGACCCATAAGTTCATTAAAGTAGAAAAAAAGTAATAGAGTGGCTCACAATACTTTCCAAAGGAATGACATACAATTTAGTGGTCGACAGGGGTTTTGCAGTCATTAGGGTCCTCCTTCTCAAAGTCTACGCATACAATGTGGGGGACAACAAAGGAGTTATTCACAGAATGAATTGTCGAGGGCATTTCAAAAACCTTAGGCTGAGGACAGAAGAAGGTACATGTTAGAGTTTGCCTAAGACCAATCATGAGATGATTGTAATCACATACTCGTTTTACCTTGTTTATAAATATAAGGCATTGTCATTATTATTTCAGTTTCTTTTTCTGTGTATATAAATAAACTGAATTGTAATAAAGTCCTAAGAAAATATGATTATTCTTAAAAGGTCTTTAGTCAAGTATTATTGTGGGCTTGAACAAGAATAATTCATTGAGACTAATGTGTTGTTGATTGATGACAAAGACTTGTTATTGACATAAGGATGCCAAAATCAATACATAAGTATGTGTTAGGGAACAACTGACCCGCTATGAGTATGTTTCTTGGATTATTATGTAATCGTCACAATATTACTCATAGTGGTAACTATGTATATGGTCCTTAGACTTGAGATCATCATTTTCCCAACATCATGAGTCGTATATTTTGGTGCAGTCAAAATGTCTACCTTAACAGGTTGTACTATAAAGATTGATCTTGGATATACCACAATTCGTGTAGTGGGATATGGTTGATCAAGATATGATTTATCCCTCTTACATAATGGAAGCAATATCTTAAGCCTCTTGATAGAGTGAGACTAGAAATGTATGGTCATGCTCGAATAAGTTGATTTAAGATATCACATTTATTTGTTTATTGTAGTCTGCTCAGAAAATCAAGAAATATGAGATTGGGCTATACAAGTGTGACTATTCCATGACTTGTGTCAAATCTAGATATTAAGGATAAAAGGATATAATACATGAAAAGATGATCACAAAAAGGTTATGTTGAATCACGATTTCTTCTAACTTGGGTGGCAATGATGCATCGCTACATGCCACTCATTGCTTGTAAAGTTAGAAACGTTCTAGCATTATTACTAACGTTACAATAGCCTATAGGGTCACACCCTGTAGCACCTCTAACCCGTATCTGTCGCTGGAGTAGGGTTACGAGGTATTACCAATCAATTCACAACATATAACATACATTTATCAAGCATAAAACATTCATTCAACACAATCACATTGTCCCTTATAAAGGCCTACGAGGCCTTAAACATGCTTAAGAAGTGGTTGGGGACTAAACCGATAACATATGAAAATTTTAGAAACTTAGAAAAATTTCAACCATACAGGGGTCACACGCCCGTGTGAACAGCCCGTGTGCCTCACACTGCTCCAGACATGCCCGTGTCTCAGGCCGTGTGGAAATAGAGCATACATACTAACTTAGGTCACACGGCCAACCACATCCCCGTGTGTCTAGCCTGTGTGCCCTTCGAAGTGGTTACACACGCCCGTGTGCCAGGTCGTGTACTAGACCGAGCTAAAATTGTGGGATATACTGACTTATGCAACACGGCTAAGTCACATGCCTGTGTGCTAGACCGTGTGCCAGTTAGGGGGTATACTGACTTGTACCACACGGCCAGTCACATGCCCCTGTGTGAGGCCGTGTGGAGTATACTGACTTTAGTTCAATTTCAACACCAAGGGACACACGGCCGTCTAACATGACCGTGTGTCACACATGGATGAGACACATGCCCGTGTGTCACAAAAATAGGCCATTTGCAATGCCAATTTGCCACCCTTATTCATGCTCACCTAAACAACCAAAATGGTACGATTTCATTATACAATTAAGTAGCGAAAATAATCAACCAAATGCACAATTCATGCCATTATAATTTCATCTATTCTAAATCACAAAGCACTACCATTTACTTAGCCAAATACATGCCAAAACAATATCAATCTATACAGTTCATTTACCATAATTCACACTCACATAACTTCTTTATAAATAACCACACAACATCTAAAATCATACCTCATCAAGGTATTTCTCAAGCATTTTATACTCCACAAATCAATTAACCATTTGAGCAACTATAAAACCATAACCACATTCATACCAAACATACCAAAATAAGCCATCACTCATGGCTATATTTACGAACCAAAACATATACAATTTACAAGCCAAATCTCATGGCTATAATCACAACCAAAATACCACATCTAGCCTATACATGCCATATGCCAAATATGTATAATCCAAAAGTACCAACTTAGATGTTTGATAGTGTGGTGATGTTTCCGATGACTCCCAGATCCGAGCTAGCCTTGATTCACTATAAAATATAGAAAAATAACACAAAGTAAACTTCATAGCTTAGTAAGCTCGTATGATATAAACTTAACTAATCACAAATACAACATTCATCAATCTAAACATATTACCATGTAATTTATGATTAATAACAAACCTTTCAACTGCTTATTCATAAGCTTATATACAAACTTTGTAACTTCTTCGAGTTTAAGATCATAATATACATATACATACCTGTACCAATCCATAACAAGTTCATACATACACGGAATGTCGTTGAATACTCAATGTCTCGCACACTAAGTGCCATACTCAATATCTTGCACACTAAGTACCATACATAGTTGAAGCTATCTCAAATAGCTCACTAAGTGCGATATATAGTCGAAGCTATGTCGAATCGCACACTAAGTGCCATATATAGCCGAAGCTATGTCGCATCGCACACTAAGTGCTATTTATAACCGATTTGTTGTCGATCATATCTGTAGTACCGTGTATTCAATTTATGCAATATCAATGCACTAAAGCATAATTATTACAATGCTTAATACATAGGAACTTACCTCAGATGTGAAAACAGCGAATCGAGTTGATTAGTCGATAACTTTATCTTTTCCCCGATCCAAGTCCATATTTTGCTTTTCTTGATCTAAATATATTCAAAATTAACTTATTTAATCATATATTCATTCAATTTAGTCCGAAACATACATTTAGGCCTATTTTCACATTAGCCCCTAAACTTTCACACTTTTAACAATTTCGTCCTTATTTCACAAACACAAAAATTCACATAATTCAACAAAACCCATGCTTGGCCAAATTATATATGGGTCCCTAGTAGCCCAAAACTTTCATTTATTTCACATATCAACCACACATTTTCAGCGTTTCTCAATTTAGCCCCTAACTTGCATTTTCACCAAAAATCACTTAACAAAACTTGTTTAACTAACATCAAATATTCATAATTTATCTTTAAACATCAAAACTCATACATATTCATCAATGGAAACTTCTAAAATCTTTAACAGTTTTGTAAATTGGTCCCTGGGCTAGCTAATACTAGTTGAAACGATCACAAAAAGATAGAAATCATTAAAAACTGAGCAAAAATCGTACCTATTTGAGTCAAAATACCTAGGCCGAAAGTAAAGCTTCTCCCATGGCTATTTATTTTCCTTAAAATCGGTTGAAAACTTTAAAGATGACAACCTTTTAATTTGTTTATTTATTTTTACTTAAATTAACCAAATTACTAAATTAACCTTATCATTAACTCAAAATTTCAATTATGCCAAGCCATTATCATCCACTATCAACATAAATGGTCTATTTACTACTTAAGGACTTCCACTTTAATATTCCATAGCTATTTGACACTTTTAGCTATTAGAACTCAAGTTTTACGCTATACACAATTTAGTCCTTTTTATCAAATTAACCAATTAAACGATAAAATTTCTTAACGAAATTTTCACACCAACATAATATAATATTGTAAATATTAAAATAATAATAAAATAATAATTATGACTTCAAATTTGTGGTCCCGAAACCATTGTTCCTATTTGACTAAAAACGGGCTGTTACACACTGAAATGAACAGAAGCCAAATGCATTTGGTATTGTCTTTAGTTGTCACATGAATTAAATTAATTATTGAATTAATTTATTTTAATAGTTAAATATTAAACTCATTATATATACAAACTTATTTTACAGAAATAAATAACATAGAAAAATTAATATATGAATTTGATTCATACAAAATGTTAATTGTATATATTTTACCGAAACTATAAATATAAACAATTATATTAATTAATTTCAGTCAAAATATAAAAGATGTGGAAATTAATATTCTTTTGGGAAGAATATAATTAACATATGAATTTGATTCATACAAAATATTAATTGTATATATTTTATCAAATTTATTAATATAAAAAAATTATATTAATTAATTTTGGTCAAAATATAAAAGACATGGAAATTGATATCCTTTTGGAAATAATATAATTAGTATATGAATTAATTAATTTTGGTCAAAATATAAAACACATGGAAATTAATATTCTTTTGGAAAGAATATAATTAATATATGAATTTGATTCATACACAAAATAAATTGTATATATTTTACCAAATTTATTAATATAAACAGTTATATTAATTAATTTTGGTCAAAATATAAAAGATATAAAAATTAATATTCTTTTGGAAAGAATATAATTTATTTTTCTAACTTTTTATTTGTCTTCTCTATTAAAAAGGTAATAATCCTATATTTTTTTTGGAAATAATATAATTAATTTTTCTAACTTTTCGTTTGTCTTCTCCATTAATAAGGGAATAATCCTATATTCTTTTAGAAAGAATATAATTCTTTTTTTTTCTAACTTTCCATTTGTCTTCTCTATTAATAAGGGAATAATCCTAGTTTTCCTTTTCAATATGTGATATAAAAGAGAATAAAAGGATGATAACCCTTAGTGTGTTAAGGTTACCAACTTAATAAAATAAAGATCTAGCAATCATTTTTAATTTTCTCTAAAAAGTTCAAGAGAAAGTGGTTGCTCGTTTTTGACAATATGGACTACATAGAGGCAGGGATGCTTTCATTGTGGCTTGGAATGAACATCAAATCAGCAACATCCTTTCAATGTTTTCAATAAAGAAGGTAAAATTCCAACCCTATTTCAACTCAATTCATTCCTCGTACATGGATACTTGGTTGACAATTGTCGAAATATTTTTTTCGCTACACCATGGGTTGTACCGATGATCCAACAATACATTCGTCATGGCAAGTTTGAGACTTATACTCCCTTAAATGCCACACATGCCTACATTTTTAATCAGGTTAATAGTTTGGGCATTTTGTCTAGCCCTCCACCTATGCGACGTAGTTAGTTAAGGTTGAACTCTAGAGATAGATGTAACTTTCACAATGATAGAGGAAATTAAACTGAGAATTGTTCTTCTTTGAAAGGTGATATTGAAGAGGGAATTAGGAATGATGACCTAAAAGATTTTGTGGCTTAGGATGCTACACCGTCAGGTTAGAGTTTGTAAGCTGACAAGCGTAAAAAAAGTTTAGTAGTGCAATACACGTGATAGTTGGTATAAACGAAGAGTGAATGACCTCTAACACAAAGAGAAAGGCTCATTTTAGAAGTGTAATGTCAGTTAGTTCACTGAAAAGGCTGCATCAACAAGAAAAGTGAAAAGTGGAATTTAATAATGAGGATGAGGATTCAGTGTGTGATGAAGAAAGAAATGATCCAATGGTTGTGTTAGCAACTATACTAGGGTTTGAGGTAAAGAGAGTTTTGGTTGATAGTGGCAGTGTTGTAGAGGTGTTGACTTTGGATGCATACCAGAAAATGGGGTTGAAAGAGCAAACTTTGAAGAGGGCAAGCCTTTTCTATGGTTTTGCAAACCATTTAGTTCAGGTTAAGGGATGCATTACTTTTCCTATTACCTTGGGGATAACGAGCACACCACAATGGAATATGTTTAGTTCTTTATGGTAGACTATCCAATGGCTTATAATGTCATTTTTGGGCGTCCCATAATGAGAATGGCTAAAATGATGATCGCAACATTTTGCATGAAGATTAAGTTTCTTATAAAAACAGGAATAGGTTTTATGAAGTCTAACCAGTGAACAGCTAAACAGTTCCATATGTTGTCAGGTAAGTAAACATATGAACAGGTGTCCCAGGGGTAGAGTTCACAATAGAAAGAAATGGTTGGTCAAGTTTTAGATTTGGATAGTTTGGACGTTAGAGGTGAGGAGAGAATTCATAAGCTAGAAGCAACAGAGGTCATACAAACTTTGTAGTTGTTCTATGATAACACAGACAAGTTCATAAAGATTTTTTCGACATTAGTAGAAGAGGAAAAAGAAGACTTGGTTCAATGCTTGAGAAAGAATTCAAACATTTTTGCATGGTTAGCTACAGACATGCCTGGTGTAGATCCTAAAGAGATTGTTCATAGGTTAAATATATCTTTCCAGATCAAACCATACAAAAAAAGAAGAAGAAGAAGAAGAAGAAGAAGAAGAAGAAGAAGATTTGCACCACACGTCGTAGAGGCCATTAGGTAGGAGGTAGCAAAGCTACTTTTAGCAGGGTTCATTAGGGGAGTGGTGTACCCAGAATGGGTTTCG
Source organism: Gossypium longicalyx (assembly GCA_025698465.1). Taxonomy (NCBI): domain Eukaryota; kingdom Viridiplantae; phylum Streptophyta; class Magnoliopsida; order Malvales; family Malvaceae; genus Gossypium; species Gossypium longicalyx. Next base: position 94,335,181 of record CM046997.1, read on the forward strand.
ATTGTTGTGATAGTGAAAAAGACTAATGCGAAGTGGAGAAGGTGCATTGATTTCACCAGACTAAACAAAGCTTGCATGAATGATAGTTTTTTTCTACCCTCGGTTGATAAGCTAGTGGATGCCTTCTTGATTTATAACCAAATTTCCATGGCTCCAAAATACGAAGATAAAACAACCTTTATCATGGAAGAACATTTATTTTGCTATTGGGTTATGCCCTTCGGGCTGAAGAATACAGGTACAACCTACCAGAGATTAGTTAATAAGATTTTTAGAGAACAAATTGGTCGTAGTGTTGAGGTCTATATTGATGACATGTTGGTAAAGAGCTCTACTTTGAGGGGAAATATTCAGAATTTTTCAGAGGCTTCACTTTTGGTGTGAGAGCAGAAGAATTCTTAAGCTTCATGGTTTCAGAAAGAGACATAGAGGTGAACTTTGAGAAGATTCGGGCCATTCTAGATATGCCTCTCTCAAATACTATCAAGGATATTCAACACCTAACAGGGAGGGTGGTTGCACTCACAAGTTCATCTCTAGGATAACAGATAAGTGCTTACCATTCTTTAAAGCCTTAAGAACTTTTAACTGGACAGAAGAGTGCTAATTTTATTTTTAGAATCTTAAATCATATCTCATATCCTCACCACTTTTGATGTCACCACGTGTGAGGGAAATCCTTTATCTTTATCAGGTGACCTCAGAGGTAACGGTGATAGCTATTTTGATTAGAACAAAGGGGTTTGTCAATTTCTAGTGTGTTATGTTAGCAAGGTGTTACAGAATGGAAAAAAAAGGTATTCAAAGGTAGAAAAGCTCATTTTCGCTTTAATAGTAACAACTTGCAAGTTACCACCTTACTTCTAGGCTCATACTGTGATTGTCATAATGAATCATCTTGTCAAGGATATTATGTCTATAGTGGATACTTTAGGTAGAATGACCAAATGGGAAATTGAACTGATAGAATTTGGAATAGAATATGCCCCAAGAACAGCGATCAAGGCTCAGATCCTAGCCGATTTCATGGGGGAATGCTCTTTCGATAAATCATTACACCTTGCAGGTAATTTTGAATCTCAAACACTATCACTCATATAAATGAAACGGTAGCATGTCACACAAATTATTAGAATTTTAATTGATAAATACTTATTTTGTCTTCTAATGTTTTATTATAAGTATACATTTGGCTCTAAAAAATTTTTCTATTGTTTACACAAGATGTAGTAGTTAACTCATCACAAGGGCAAACAAGTTCAACTACAAAGCCAAAGTGTTGGAAAGTTTATGTTGATGGCTCAACAGCGAAGATAGGGTCAGGAGCACGTGTTCTTCTGGTGGATCCTAATAAAAATGAGTGGCAATATGGGCTATCTTTTGTCTTCCAAGCATCTAACAATGTTGCAGAGTATGAGGCATTAATTTCAAGATTGTAATTGGCTCTACAGTTAGGGGCAAGGAAACTGATCATACACATTGATTCTTAGCTCGTGGAAAAGTAGATGAATGGGGAATATGAAGTAAAATAGCCAAGCTAGAAGAAAAATAACTCCATCGCAACTTAACTACTCACTCAGTTTGATAAGACACAAGTTAAAGAACTATCTAGGACGGAGAACGCCAAAGCTGATATTTTATCAAAGTTAGCATCCTCTATTACAATTGAGTAGAGAGAAATTTTTTTGTTAGAATATAGAGATGTCCCAAGCTGGGACAACCAAAAATTTTTCAATCTGAGCCAAGAAGAAACGTGGATGACCCCCATCATACAAGTTTTACAAGGGGAAATTCACCATTTTAATAAGAAAGATCTCGCTAAATTACAACATAAAGCTACAAGGTATGAGATTATTATTTATATTTCAAATATCTATTTATTTTTAAATTATTCAACTCTCAGGCAATTAAAACCATTTATTCTATCACCGTAAAGCTATAAAAAATATGCTCAAGTACAATGATCACTAGCGGAGCCTCTGTAAATAATGTTTGGCACTTAGCCATTTGCAACTCGGGGAATAGATATTTTGGGCCCATTTCCAATAGCCATAGCTCAAAAGAAATTTATACTTATAGTTGTGGATTATTTCACTAAGTGGATAGAAGTTGAAGCTCTGACTACAATCACAGAGAAACAAATAGAGAATTTTCTTTGGAAATCCATTGTTTGTGGGTTTGGTATCCCACGCTTGATTAGAACAGATAATGGAACCCAATTCCAAGGAAAATTCAAGCATTTTTGTAAGAACCTACAGATTGCTCTCGAAGCTCTGTAAAGACTCCCCAAACAAATGGTCAAGTAGAAGCAATGAATAAAAAGATCTTAACAGCTTTAAAGAAAAAGGTTGATGAGGCTAAAAGTGCTTGGTTAGAAAAGTTGTCAGGAATTATTTGGGCCCTGCGAACTACACCTCATACAACAATTGGAGAAACATCATTCTCACTTGTATATGTGGCAAAAGTAGTGATCCCTACCAAGATAGGCTTGCGATCTCACAAAACAACTCGTTTTGATGAGAGTGCCAACCAGGAAGCCATTGGACTCAACTTAGATCTCATTGATAAAGTTAGGGAGACAATAGAGATTAGAAATGTTGCACGATCCCAACAAGTTGCTCGATATTATAATTCTAGAGTCAAGAACAAGCAGTTTCAAGTAGGTGATCTTATTTTAAGATATACTAAAGCCAGTTTTCTAACATCACAATAATGAAAAATGACCCCAAATTGGGAAGGAACCTACAAATTGATAGAAAAGATAGGCTATGGAGCTTACAAAATAGAAAAAATGAAAGGTCCTATTCTACCACATACATGGAATGCGCGTCATTTAAAGAAATATTATATATGAATGATCTATCATTTTTCAATAAAGATACACCCTTTTCGTACTATTTTATAACCAATTTAAAATACAACCACAAGATATATATATAAATTTCATAATTTAAACACATCCAAAACATTTACAAACATAACTATACCATATGAACTTACCAGACAAAAACGACAACAAGCAAAATGTCGAGGACTAATTCGTAATTTTCTTTTTCCTCTATTATCTATCGATTGGTCCAAATCTTGATCTATACGATAATTCATTTCAATTTATTAGTTTCAATTACCTTAAAATAGTTTATTTTATGCATATGACCGTTCAATTTCATTTTACAAAAATTTCCTAAATTTTGCATTTTATTCATTTAATCCTTAAAATCGAAGCAATCATAACTTTCACATTTAAGCCCCAATTTTCAATTCGATTTCAATCACATCCTTCTACAACCCTCTAATGTCTATAATTATTGAAATTTCATGTCAAATTTAAAATATTTACATTTTAGTTTCAATGATCAAAACTAACAACTTTCACTTTACATATTAGTCTTTTTTTCATTTCTATGTTTATAAACTAACATATTAGCACCAAAAGCTTCAAAATTCATCAATGAAAACATTTGAAATCTTTAACAATTTTATAAATTAATACTCGGGTTAGCTAAGTCGAGCTACAACGATCTCAAAAATATAAAATTTACAAAAAATGGGATTGGTTTAGCTTACCATGCAATGGAATAAGCTTGGCTGAATTTCCCTGGCTTTAACAATGGTGGATTGGGTGGAGAAGGGGGGAGAAAGATGAAGGAAATGGCCACTTACTTTTGTTTTTATGTTATAATATATTTTTAATCAATTTTAACATTAAAAGTTAACATATATTCAACTAATTAATAAACATTAACTGTCCATGCTATTACATTATGACCTAATTTCCATTTAAACCCTTGAAAAATTTCTCTTTAAGCCTTTTAACTAATAAAAATTAATAGCGATAAACTTTTATGATTTTACAATTTAGTCTTTGTACATTAATTAGTAACTATTCAACAAAATTAGCAGACCAAAAATCAATATAAAATTATAATAAACTCATAAATATTAATAACTAATACCTATTGACTCGATCATCTAAAAACGAGATTCTGAAACTACCATTTTCGGCATCACTGTAAAAAGGGTTGTTACATAATATATTCTCTTGATTCTTCTAATATCTCTTATGCGTTGTATGTAATAGGGAGGACTATTTCACATGAACTTGAAGGTCCATTTGTTATTATCATGCTTAGTTGTATGGATTTCTGTTATTACTATGTCTTGCTAGCAAATGGGAATTTGATAGTGTATGATAAACCGTAATTAATACATATTTTTATCCCATTTTTAGCACATTTATGGATGAATTCTCTTTAGATATGGTGAATTTGATGCTCCTAATCATTTAATTTCATGTTTTATACTTAGGTGAGCATAGGAGAGCAAAAAGAACGAGAAACAGGCCGAAAACGGAGAAAATGGGCCAACATGGGAAATAAACACGGCCTGGACTTCCTCACACGGGTAGACCACACGCCCGTGCCCTTTTAGCAGAATTGAGCACGACTTACACGGGTAGACCACACTGCCGTGTCTATTCGACAGACTCTAACACGATTTGGAGCAATTGAACACGGGCGTGTCCCTATCGAGCCCAAGTTGAGTTCTATCCAGAAAAGGCCACTCTTGAGGGTTCTAAGGCATTCTAAAGCCTATTTAAACACTAGAGAGGAGGATGAAAAGACACGCATGGAGTGGGAAGCGGGAATTTACTCGAAGAAAGCCGATTGATCCATCTCAAAAGTCGAATTCTCCTTCAAGACTAAAGATCTCCCTTCAATTTCCCTTCAGGAGTTTTGGGTTTTCTTTATGTTTTGTATTCAATATTCTTCTGAGATGTTGTCTTTTATAATTATGAACTAAACCCCCTAAATCCCAGAGGGGAATGAAACCTAAGACGAATCTTGTTATTATTTTCTGAATTGTATGATAAATATTTGACTTGTTCTTAATTATGTGTTCTTAATTCTTGCTTCAATATTTTAGGATATTGATTCAAGTATTAATGTGCTTATTCAGAGGAGCAAAAGTCCCTATCTAAGAGTAGATTTAGCATAATTAAGCGGAGTTTCATGCAATCCTAGACATAGAACGACATAAATTTGCCAGATTAGGGTCAAACCTAATAAGGGAATCCATAGATTAAGTTAATGCAACACTAGGGGTTTTAATTAGAAAGAGATTTCAATTAATCAACCAAGGGTTAGACGTTGTTAGTCTCGAAAGAGATAATAATATAAACTAGGGATTTCTACGGATCAGGTCAAGTGAATAAATCATCTGATTCAGAGTCAAATAACAAGTGAAGTTTAGGTGGATTTTCTCTTGGGTATTGTCTTAATCAATCGAATTTCCCAAAAGTATTTTTCCCAATTTTCTTTCTATGAATTCTTAGTTAGTTAATTAGTTTAGATAAAACAAACCCCTTTATTTTTAGGCTAGATAATAAGAAAAGAGTTAATACTAGTACTTTTAGTTCCTTTGGGTTGGACATCCCGGTCTTGCTAAAACTATACTACTGTTTGATAGGCACACTTGCCTTCTATAACATCCCAAAATAGGGCATAGTCAGAACAGGGGTTTTGGGACCACAAATCCAACATAAAAATATTTATTTTAAGATTATTATAAGACCTAGAATATGAGATTATGCATGTGTTGAAGTTTCATGAAGAAATTTCTTGAGTAAGGTGTCCAATTAGAAATTAGGGACTAAATTGAATAAATTGTAAAACTTGGATTCTAGAAGCAATTTGTATGAAATTTCTTTAGATTATAAATTAGAAGGTCTTAAAGAGCAATTTCCCCAATTTCTAAGTTTTGGACAAAAATGGGCTTGCATGGATGAAATTTCAAAGAAAGGGCATAAGGGCATTTTGGTCTTTTGGCTTTTTAATGAAATAAAATGGGAAAAATCAAGCCAAAATCAGCCATCTTCTTCCCCATAGCTGTCGAAATTCTCTTGTCACCATAGCTAGGGTTTTCAAACATTTCAAGCTCAATAGTAAGTGCTCCCAAGCCCCATTTTTAATTTTTTTGTATTTTTGAAATCTCAGTAGCTTGATCTTTCCATTTCCACCCATATTTCATGCTAGGGTTCATGTTTAAAAATTTACCCATGCATGATTTGTTTGTATTTTGGTGGTTTATGGAGGGGTATGAAAGTTGAAGGTGTGTTAAACATCTTTTCTTAAGTGATTTTCATGAAAAATCCTTAAAGGGACCTTTTTGTAAAAGTTGTTAAATATGTGGTAAAAATGTGAAAATAATGGAAAATGTGGGCTGCCATAAGAGAGAGAAGTTTTCGGATAGGCTTGGGTAAGATTGAAATTGCATGTGTTTCATTATACGAGCCTAGGGACTAAATCGTAAAAATGTTAAAGGTTAGGGGCAAAACGGTCATTTGGACCGGTGGTAGAAATTAAACTTGAAAAGTGTAATGTAGTGAATTAATGATATAATTTTGTTATTATAGACCCCGAGGAACAAATTCTGGAGGTCGATCGAGGTAAACGCAAGGTTTCTTAATAACCGAAACACAGCTCCGAAACGAATACCAGGTAACTTCGGATAACTCGAAGTAAACCTATAACATGCATATTTATATGTTTTTTAAATGTATGATAATTGCATTGTTGATGGCATGAAAATACATGAATTGCATCTTTAATAATGAATTGTTGGATAATGTCTCGATTGAGGTTGGAAAGGGAATTCGATGGATAAACCATGATTTACATGAGACTTGAGATCCTGCATGTGTTGCAGAAAAGGATTTAGCCTGGACTGGTAATTCGAAGATCTTAAGTATAAAAAGGATCTAGCCTGGACTGGTGTTCATTGAGTGATTGAGCCTCCCGAAGAATATGTGTGCATTGTGGATTTAGCCCGGACGGGTAATCCGATTAGGGTGCAATTTAGCTCGGGTGTAATTGGATCCGAGCTCATTAAGGGTGTTTTTCGTGTAAGGGATTTAGCCTGGACTGGTAATCCCGACATCACCTTATGATTTTATATTACGGGGGATTTAGCATGGACTGGTAATCCCGCCGTAAGATGTGAGGTTCACGGGAGTGCATACTGAAATGATCATTCGTACGAATTGATGGTAAATGGATAATCCATCGAGATTTCCTAGAAACTCAACGGCAAAATCACCATGAATATGTATAGATGATATGTTAAATGATGAGCTCATCTAATATGAATTACATGGTACATTGTTATGTAACTAACTTGATGATTGAGTATATGTGTTAGGGAAACCATTTCATGCTTGTTGGTTTCATTGCCTTATATGGTTGCATGCTAAATAATCGGTAAGTTTACCTTCCAATTATACAGGCTTACTAAGCATGTAAATGCTTACCCCTTTCTTTTCCCTACTTTTCAGAGCTCGAGGACTCATAAGGTTTGGAAGACAATTGGAGAGTCAACACACTATCAACTAGACTTTCTTTGGTATAAAGACATTTCTATTTGGTCTAATGGCATGTATAGAATTTTTGAGTATTTTGTTATATATATGTCATTTTATTTGCCTAGTGAAGGCATGTAAAAATATGTTTATCTTTCTTTGTATATGTCCACGGGAATTGGCTCATTTTGAAGTAGGCTATGCCCTACAAATCTATGAATGTTTATATTTATATGCGATAACTTAGTTATAATTGGCAATGAGTTATAATAACGAGCCAACCTTAATATGTCAAGCAAACATATAGATCACTAAATGCAGGATAAGAATTAACTTAGCATGTATGAAACCAATGACATGAGGTTCACATGCAATGAGGTTAATCAAAGTTTCATATTGGCAATGGATAATTTGACCCAAACATGCACTATATTAATTTATAAATGTAATTGGCTAGTAGAGGGTGACTTAAGGCTTGGAAAATAGCCTAATAAGGTGCACATGGGTAGACACATGGGCGTGTGTCTAGGCCGTGTGTGACACACGGGTTATTCCCACGAGTGTGTGCTATGACCGTGTGTCCCCTGCACCTGAAATTTTAAGTCAGCATAGAGCATAGGCTAAGCACACGGGTGTGTGCCTTGGCCGTGTTTATTTAACAGAATGGTGAGGTTGAAGTTAGTGTAACACACGTGCTAAGCCCGCGGGCATGTCTCTTGGCCGTGTTGCATACTGGAAAAAGGACACAGGCATGTTCTATGCCCCACGGGCGTGTTACACTTCAACTAAGGGGAAATTTTCTAAATTTTATCCAAGTCTATCGAACAATTTCGATTTTGTTCCATACTACCCCTAGGAGTGTTTTAGGCCTCGGAGGCCTGTATAAGAAACAAAGTGTACACATTTGAAAAGTTTTAAATTATGAACAACTTCGGTGACCGAATTATATAAGTTTGTAAAGGTGAATTACCGGTAACGCCTTAAATCCTATCCCGACGTTGGATATGGGCGGGGGTGTTACATTTAGTGCTATTAGAGTTACGATTTAGTCGATTCTAGGACTACCATAGAGGATGTTAAAGTACGCTATACATGCCATTATTTGAGTTTTGATAGTGTGACATCTCCTAATTGTTTAAATTGTTTTGAATATAGTTAATGTCTTCCAATCGAGCACAAGATGAGTCTGAGAGAGCTGAGAGCCATGCTCCAGCTTCCGTACAACGAGTTGTATCTAGTAGTAGTAGTAGGAGACTTATGTCTGAAGGCCGGGAAGAGGCCCAAGCTGCCTTCTTTGATATGATAGATGAATGGTTTAGGGATTATTTAAGGAATTGCCTCAACATACCACGACCGCCCCGCCCCTTAACCAACCTGATGAGGATGTGCCACGAGGTATGACACCGGTAAGAATCGGTAAGGCCTTGTAGATAAGCTTAGAAAGTAAGGGGCTGAGGAATTCAGAGCGAAAGTCGATGATGACACTGAAAGAGCCGAGTTCTGGCTCAAAAATACTACACAGGTGTTTGATGAATTGTCATGCACACCCAAGGAGTGTTTGAAGTGTGCCGTATCCCTCTTGAAGGATACTGCATACCACTGGTGGAAGACCGTATCCTCGGTAGTACCGAAGGAAAATATTGCTTGAAATTTCTTCCAAACAGAGTTTAGGAAGAGATTTATTAGCCAACGGTTTTTAGACTCGAAGCAAAAGGAGTTCCTGGAACTCACAAGGGAACAAGACTGTAGCAGAATATGAGAGAGAGTTCGTGCGACTAAGTCAGTACGCAACTGAATGGGTCCAAACTGAATCATAAATGTGTAAACGCTTTGAAGAGGGTCTGAATGAGGACATCAAATTGTTGATCGAAATTCTCGAAATACGGGAGTTCGCCGTATTGGCTGATCGGGCCAAGAAAGCTGAGGAGCTTAATAACGAAAGGAATCAAGCAAAGAGAGAGGCTCGAGTTGCTAGCAAAAGGACCAGCGGTAAAACACTCTCATTCTCTACGAAGAAAGCTAGGAGCCAGCATGAACGCTCCACTTCTTCAGTAGGATATTCGGGTAGAGTGAAGGGTCCTAGACGACGAAGTCAAAAGTCTTCCTTTCCGATGATGACTAGTGTGAGGAGTGTAGATGATCAAAAGCCAAAGTGTAAGAGCTGCAACAAATTTCACTTCGGAGAATGCCGAGTAAAAAAGCGGTCTGTGTTTCAGATGTGGCTCTCTTGACCACTTTCTCAGGGATTGCCCAGAGCGATTTGAAAAAGAAGCGGAAGTAACCCCGTAGTCAAGTGCTCCTATGGCACGAGGTAGACCTCTAATATACCCTGGAAGTGGTAGTGGCAGTCGAGTCGCAGCTAAAGATACTACAAGACCAGAGGCTAGAGCCCCGGCAAGAACGTATGTAATACGCGCTCAAGAGGAAGCCTCTACTCCTGACTTATCACGGGTACTTTTTCCCTTTTTAATACGAGTATTATTGCTTTAATTGACCCAGGGTCGACGCATTCTTACGTTTGCATGAGATTGGTGTCTAGTATGAATATACCCATTGAACCTACGAAATTTGTTATTAAAGTGTCAAATCCATTAGGCAAATCAGTTCTAGTTGATAAAGTCTGTAAGAATTGTCCTTTGATGATTCAAGGTCATTGTTTTCCGGCTAACCTTATGTTGCTACCATTTGATGATTTTGATGTAATACTTGGTATGGATTGGTTAGCCCTTCATGATGTAACCGTGAATTGTGGTAGTAAGTATATTAAGTTAAAATGTCTAGATGGTGAGACTTTACGAGTCGAATCAAGAGAATTGGGTTCACCGCCGAATGTAATCACAACAATGGTTGCCCAAAGATACATGAGGAAAGGGTATGAGGCTTTCTTACATTTGTACTGAACACTAAGGAAACAGAGTTGAAGATCGAGTCTGTACCATTAGTATGCGAGTATTCAGATGTATTCCCAGAGGAATTACCAAGATTACCTCCTGAGAGAGAAATTGAATTTGGTATTGAATTGATGCCAGAGACAAATCTTATTTCTATCGCTCCATATAGAATGGCACCAACCTAGCTAAAAGAGTTAAAAGCACAGTTGCAAGAGTTGACAGATGAAGGATTCGCAAGGCCAAGTTTTTCACCTTGGGGTGCCCCCTTATTGTTTGTAAAGAAGAAAGATGGTTCAATGAGATTATATATTGATTATCGACAACTGAATAAGGTAACCATAAAAAATAAGTATTCTTTACCAAGGATCGATGATTTATTCGATCAGTTGAGAGGAGCCACTGTGTTCTCTAAGATAGACTTGAGGTCCGGCTACTATCAGTTGCGTGTCAAGGAATCGGATGTGCCAAAGATAGCCTTCAAGACGAGGTATGATCATTACGAATTCCTTGTTATGCCGTTTGAGCTGACGAATGCGCCGACCATATTTATAGATCTAATGAATAGGATCTTTCGGCCATATTTGGATAAGTTTGTTGTTGTGTTCATTGACTACATCTTGATTTATTCCAAAGATGAGACAAAACATGCAAAGCACCTGAGAATTGTATTGCAGACTTTGTGAGAAAAACAATTGTATGCTAAGTTTAGCAAGAGTGAATTTTGGCTCCATGAAGTTGGATTTTTGGGTCATATTATTTCGGGTGAAGGCATCCGAGTTGATCCAAGTAAAATCTCTGCTATTGTTGATTAGAAATCGCCTAAAAATGTAACCGAGGTTCGAAGCTTTTTGGGCTTAGCCAGTTACTATTGAAGGTTTGTAAAAGGATTTTCTATGATAGCGACTCCGATGACGAGGTTGCTACAGAAGGATGTTAAGTTTGAATAGACAGAAAAGTGTTAGCAAAGTTTTGAGAGATTAATGACATTACTGACTGAAACTCCTGTTCTAGTGCTACCTGAATCGGGAAAAGAATTCGTGGTCTACAGTGATGCATCCTTAAATGGATTGGGCTGTGTGCTTACACAAGATGGTAAGGTGATAGCCTATGCTTCACGGCAATTGAAGCTTTACGAGAAGAATTACCTGACCCATGACCTAGAGCTTGCTGCGATTGTTTTTGCCTTGAAGATTTGGAGGCATTATTTATATGGTGAAACGTGTCGTATCTTTATGGACCACAAGAGTCTGAAGTACTTGATGACTAAAAAAGAATTAAATCTGAGACAAATGAGATGGTTAGAATTAATTAAGGATTATGATCTGATCATTGACTACCAACCGGGAAAGGCGAATGTGGTCGCCGACGCTCTGAGCAAAAAATCCTTATTTGCTTTGAAAGCCATGGATACTCGTTTGACATTGCTTGATGATGGTTCGGTCTTGGCAGAGTTAGAGGGTAAGCCAACATTTCTGCAGGAAATCCATGATGCTCAGTTTATTGATGGTGACTTGCAAGAAAAAAGGGCTCAATGTAAGTCAAGGACTGAATCAAATTTCTGGATTAGTACTGATGGGTGTTTTATGTTCAGAGATAGAGTATGTGTACCTAAAGACGATGAACTTATCTGGAAAATATTGCAAGAAGCACATAGTAGCCGTTTGTCTATTCATCCGGGAAGTACAAAGATGTACAACAATTTGAAGAAAATGTACTGGTGGTACGGTATGAAAAGAGACATTTCTGAGCTTGTGTCAAGATGCCTGATATGTCAGCAAGTTAAAGCTGAACATCAAGTGCCTTCTGGTTTGTTACAACCTGTGATGGTTCCCAAATGGAAGTGGGACAGAGTTACCATGGACTTCGTGACAGGATTGCCTTTGACTCCGAAAAAGAAAAATGCTATATGGGTCGTAGTGGATAAGTTGACCAAGTCGGCTCATTTCACTCCGGTAAGGACAAATTATTCTCTTGATAGACTGGCCGACTTATACGTTTCTGAGATAGTAAGATTACACAGAGTACCATTAGCGATTATTTCAGACAGAGACCCAAGGTTCACTTCGAGATTCTAGAAAAAGCTACAGGAAGCCTTGGGGATGAAGTTGAGTTTTAGTACAGCTTTTCACCCTCAGACCGATGGTCAGCCTGAGCGGACGATTCAGACTCTTGAAGATATGTTGCAATGTTGTATCCTCGAATTTCAAGGTAGTTGGGAAAAATACCTGCCATTGGTAGAATTTGCCTATAACAATAGTTTCCAAACAAGTTTGAAAATGGCACCTTATGAGGCCTTGTATGGCAGGAAGTGCCGAAATCCATTATATTGGACAAAACTTAAGGAAAATCAGATTCATGGAGTGGATCTGATTAGGGAAACTGAAGAAAAAGTTAAAGTAATATGAGACTGTTTAAAAATGACATCAGACAGGCAAAAGTCTTATGCTGATATGAAAAGGAAAGAGATTGAATTCCAAGTTGGGATAGAGTATTCTTGAAGGTGTCTCCATGGAAAAAGGTGTTGAGATTTGGTCGGAAAGGTAAAATGAGTCTGCAATTTATCGGACCTTACGAGATCACTGAAAGGATTGGACCATTAGCCTATCGCTTGGCATTGCCACTCGAATTGGAAAAGATTCACGACATGTTCCATGCATCCATGTTTAGACGATATCGATCAGACCCCTCTCATGTGATTTCACCAGAGGAGATTGAGATTAGACCAGACATGACTTACGGAGAGGAACCAGTCAAGATTTTGGCCCGAGAGGTTAAACAGTTGAGAAATAAAAGTGTGACTTTAGTAAAGGTTCTATGGCACCGACATGATGTTGAAGAAGCTACATGGGAACCAGAAGAAACCATGAGAACCAATACCCAAACCTGTTTACTGGTAAGACTTTCGGGGACGAAAGCCCTTAAGGGGGAAGAAATGTAACATCCCGAAATATGACCTAGTCGGAACAGTGGTTTTGGGACCACAAATCTAACATAAAAATATTTATTTTATGATTATTATGAGATCTAGAATATGAGATTATGCATGTGTTAAAGTTCCATGAAGAAATTTCTTGAGTAAGGTGTCCAATTGAAAATTAGGGACTAAATTGAATAAATTGCAAAACTTGGATTCTAGAAGCAACTTGTATGAAATTGCTTTAGATTATAAATTAGAAGGTCTTAAAGAGCAATTTGCCCAATTTCTAAGTTTTTTGACAAAAATGGGCTTGCATGGATGAAATTTCAAAGAAAGGGCATAAGAGCATTTTGGTCATTTGGCTTTTTAATGAAATAAAATGGGAAAAATCAAGACAAAATCAGCCATCTTCTTCCCCATAGCTTTCGAAATTCTCTTGTCTCCATAGCTAGGGTTTTCAAACATTTCAAGCTCAATAGTAACTACTCCCAAGCCCCGTTTTTAATTTTTTTTTTGTATTTTTGAAATCTCGGTAGCTTGATCTTTCCATTTCTACCCATATTTCATGCTAGGGTTCATGTTTAAAAGTTAACCCATGCATGAGTTGTTTGTATTTTGGTGGTTTTTGGAGGGGTATGAAAGTTGAAGGCGTGTTAAATATCTTTTCTTAGGTGATTTTCATGAAAAACCCCTAAAGGGACCTTTTTGCAAAAGTTGTTAAATATGTGGTAGAAATGTGAAAATAATGGAAAATGTTGGCTGCCATAAGAGAGAAAATTTTTTGGATAGGATTGGGTAAGATAGAAATTGTATGTGTTTCATTATACGAGCCTAGAGACTAAATCGTAAAAATGTCAAAGGTTAGGGGCAAAACGATAATTTGGACTGGGGTAGAAATTAAACTTGAAAAGTGTAATGTAGTGAATTAATGATATAATTTTGTTGTTATAGACCCCGAGGAACAAATTCCGGAGGTCGATCGAGGTAAACGCAAGGTTTCGGAATAACCGAAACACAGCTCCGAAACAAATACCAGGTGAACTCGAATAACTCGAAGTAAACCTATAACATGCATATTTGTATGTTTTGTGAATGTATGATAATTGCATTGTTGATGGCATGAAAATATATGAATTGCATCTTTAATAATGAATTGTTGGATAATGTCTCGGTTGAGGTTGGAAAGGGAATTCGATAGATAAACCATGATTTACATGAGACTTGAGATCCTACATGTGTTGAAGAAAAGGATTTAGCCTGGAAAGGTAATCCGAAGATCTCAAGTATAAAAAGGATCTAGCCTGGACTGGTGTTCCTTGAGTGATGGAGCCTCCCGAAGAATATGTGTGCATTTTGGATTTAGCCCAGACGAGTAATCCGATTAGGGTCTGAATTTAGCCTGGACTGGTAATTCAGATCTGAGCTCATTAAGGGTGTTTGTCGTTAAGGGATTTAGCCTGGACTGGTAAACCCGACATCACCTTATGAGTTTATATCACGGAGGATTTAGCCTGGACTGGTAATCCCGCCGTAAGATGTGAGGTTCGCGGGAGTGCATATTGAAACGATCATTCGTACGAATTGATGGTAAATGGATAATCCATCGAGATTTCCTAGAAACTCAACGGGACAATCACAATGAATATGTATAGATGATATGTTAAATGATGAGCTCATCTAATATGAATTACATGGTACATTGTTATGTAACTAACTTGATGATTGAGTATATGTGTTAGGGAAACCATTTCATGCTTGTTGGTTTCATTGCCTTATATGGTTGCATGCTAAATAATCAGTAAGTTTACCTTCCAGTTATACATGCTTACTAAGCATGTAAATGCTTACCCCTTTCTTTTCCCTACTTTTCAGAGCTCGAGGACTCATAAGGTTTGGAAGATAATTGGAGAGTCAACACACTATTAACTAGACAAGCTTTGGTATAAAGACATTTCTATTTGGTCCAATGACATGTATAGAATTTTTGAGTATTTTGTTATATATGTCATTTGATTTTCCTAGTGAAGGCATGTAAAAATATGTTTATCTTTCTTTGTATATGGCCACAGGAATTGGCTCATTTTGAAGTAGGTTATGCCCTACAAATCTATGCATGTTTATATTCATATGCGATGACTTAGTTATAATTTGCAATGAGTTATAATAACGAGCCAACCTTAATATGTCAAGCAGACATATAGATCATTAAATGCAAGATAAGAATTAGCTTAGCATGTATGAAACCAATGACATGAGGTTCACATGCAATGAGGTTAATCAACGTTTCAACTGGCAATGGATAATTTGACCCAAACATGCACTATAGTAATTTACAAGTGTAATTGGCTAGTAGAGGGTGACTTAAGGCTTGGAAAATAGCCTAATAAGGTCCACATGAGTAGACAAACGGGCATGTGTCTAGGCCGTGTATGACACACGGATTACTTCCACGAGTGTGTGCTATGACCGTGTGTCCCCTGTACTTGAAATTTTAAGTTAGCATAGAGCATGAGCTAAGCACACGGGCGTGTGCCTTGGCCCTTTTTATTTAACAGAATGGTGAGGTTGAAGTCAGTGTAGCACACAGGCTAAGCCCACGGGTGTGTGCCTTGGCTGTGTTGCATACCGGAAAAAGGACACGAGCGTGTTCTATGCCCCACGGGCGTGTTCAACTAAGGGGAAAATTTTCTAAAGTTTCCCCAAGTCTATCAAACAATTTCGGCTTTGTTCCATACTACCCTTAGGAGTGTTTGAAGCCTCGGAGGCTTGTATAAGAAACAAAGTGTACACGTTTGAAAAGTTTTAAATTACGAACGACTTCGGTGACCCGATTGTATAATTTTGTAAATGTGAATTACTGGTAACACCTCGAACCCTATCCTGGCATCGGATACGGGCGAGGGGTGTTACACCTTCATCGTGATAATAGTTAGTCTTCAAGAACGGTCAAATATAAATTTATTAAAACTTATCACGAATCAACACGATTAGTGTACATGTAAGCACATTTGTTATCTCAATGGTATGAAATTGTATTTTGATTATTGATTCTAGTTAGGTCGTTTAGGTTGCATTTTCTCTGTTTTGCTCGAGGACAAGCAAAAGGTTGAGTATGGGGGTTTATTAAGTGTCCATATTTCATATATTTTTGGCCCATATGTTTAGCATCTTGCTCGATACTTAAGTGAAATATCGCATATTAGCTTATCATAAATGTTTCTTGTCTCATTTACATTCATTTATGTTTTTAGTTACTTATGCTTTATTTTTATAGGATTTTAATAATTGATATTTAATTAGGTGTTTTCGAACTTGAACCAAGTATTTGGGAGGCTCAGGTTTGAAGTCTATTGGAAGCTGTTAGAGTTGAGTGACGCGAACCTTTGCTAAACAAATACAGTAGTAAAATAAAATAAAAGTAAAATCCATATATAACTATACTTCTTTTTTATTTTACATTGATTAGAATAAGGTTTTTTAACCTATAAATAGATGTAGTCTAAACTCCTCTTGTATCATTCGAATTCAACATTAGTGAATTTTCTTCTCATTTGTCCGTAGTTTTTCCCGAAAAAGGTTTTCCACGTAAAGTCTGTGTGTTTTATTTTTTTCTTATTGCTTTGTGATCATTTGATATTGCCATTATCGATGCTAGTTTTTACAAACTGGTATCAAGAGCTTTTCGGGTTGCTTGTCTTGATTACAGTAATGGCGACATTGAAGTATGATATTTCGCTCTTGGATCACAACACCAAATTTGCGTTGTGGCAGATAAAGATACAAACAATTCTTGAACAAATGGATTTATGGGATGCCCTGCTAGGGATAGATAAGATGCCTTCGACATTGATGGAGGAAGAGATGTAGCGTAAAGATTGAAAGGGTTTAATGCAATTACATTTGCATATTTTGAATAAAATTCTACAAGACGTGATGAATGAGAAGACCGCTGCTACATTATTGGCAAAGCTACAACATTTATGCATGTCGAAAACCCTAACTAGTAAGTTGCATATAAAGCAACACCTTTATGCTCATCGTTTGGAGGAAGGTGCGTCTATGCACAAATACTTAACTGTGTTTAAAGAAATTCTCTTAGACCTAGAGGCCATGGAGGTTCAGTATGACAAAGAAGATTTAGGGTTAATTCTACTTCGTTCATTACCCCTGTCTTATTCAACCTTTAGAGATACAATTTTTTATAGCCGCGAATCTCTCACAATTGATGAAGTCTATAATTTCTTAATCTCATATTACAAAATGAAACATCTTATTGTTCGATCTGACTCTCAGGGAGAGGATCTCATTGTTTGTGGGAGACAAGAACGAAATACTAATGATAATTGTGGGAAGACATAAGAACGAAATCCTCGCAGTAAATCTAAGGGTAGATTGAGATCTTCAAACAAAGGTAAAACTTGTAACTTTTATAAGAAGAAAGGGCACATTAAATTTGAGTGTTATAAGTTACAGAACAAGATCAAAAGGGAGGTTGCGAATCAAAAGGGAAAATAACCAGAACAATTCGATGAAACTGATGTTGTAGAAGACTACAACGATGGTGAACTCTTAGTTACTTCTGTTGAAAACTCTAAAGTGAGCGAGGAGTGGATCCTCGATTCTGGTGCACCTTCCATGTGAGTCCCAATCAGGATTGATGTACAACATATGAAATAGTGTCTGAAGTTGTTGTTTTGATGAGAAATAATACTTCATGTAAAAGTGCAGGTACTGACACGATAAAAAATTAAGATGTTCAATGAAGTCATCAGAATGCTTAATGGCATATGACATGTACTAGAATTGAAAAGGAATGTGATTTTGTTGAGTACTATTGATTCAAAAGGGCACAAGTACACTACTAAAATTGAGGTTTTAAAGATTAGTAAGGGTTCTCTTGTTGTGATGAAAGGGCAGAAAAAAATTACCAAGTTATATATTTTGCAAGGTTCTACTATTACTAGTGATGCAATAGTCGCTTCCTCTTTCTTGTTAGATGATGATGTTACTATATTTTGGCATATGCGTCTAGGGCATATGAGTGAGAACGACATGGCATAATTAAGTAAAAGAGGACTTCTTGATAGATAAGGCATTAGCAAATTGAAGTTCTATAAGCACTGCATTTTTGGGAAGTAAAAGAAAGTTCGATTCACGAGAGGAATCCATAACATGAAGGGAACACTGGTTTATATTCATTCTAAACTTTGGAGACCACCCTGAGTGCCTTCGAGGGATGGTGCTAATTATATGTTGACGATCATTGATGAGTTTTCCAAAAAAGTTTGGCCATTCTTCCTAAAGTATAAATTGATGTGTTTTTCATGTTTAAGTCTTGAAAAACTATGATAGAGAAGCAGACAAGAAGATAGATAAAACACATTCGCATAGATAATGGCTTGGAATTCTGTTTTGATGAGTTTAATGAATTGTGCAAATCAGAAGGAATCATGAGACACTTGACGGTTTGTCATACCCCATAGCAAAACAACGTTATAGAACGGATGAATAGATCAATCATGGAAAAGGTTCAATGTATGTTGTTGAATGCTTGTAAATCGAATTCATTTTGGGTTGAAGTGGCCTCTACTGCATGTTTTTTAATTAACCAGTTTCCGTCCGTTGCCACTGAGAAAAAGACTCTATAGGAGGTATGGTTTGGTAATCTTGCTAATTATTCTGATTTGAAGATTTTTGTTTGTCTTGCGTATGCTCATGTTGATAATGGGAAATTGGAACCTAGATCCATTAAATGTGTTTTTCTTGGTTATAAGGCTAGTGTTAAAGGGTATAAGTTATGGTGTCCTGAAAATAAAAAAGATGTGATTAGCAGAGATGTTAGTTTTGATGAAACTGCTATGCTACCTAACTTATCTCTCAAAGTCTCTTCTAATAAAGACCATCAAAAGCAAGTGGAGCTTTAGATTAATCCAGGATCTACAATAGAGTCTACTCCTCAAGTTAGTATAGAAACTCAGAGTAGAGTTACTTCATCATCATAATATTCTATTGCCAAGAACATGCCTAGAAGAGAAATTAAACCTCCAAAGAGGTATGCCGAGATTGATCTGGTTGCTTATGCTTTAAATGTGGTTAAAGATATAGATGCAAATCAAGAGCCATCTACTTATTCCGAGGTAGTTAGCTGTGAAGATTCAGGAAAGTGGAAGATTGCCATGCAAGAAGAGATGGAATCACTCCATAAAAACAAAACATGGGATCTAATAAAGCTTCCTAAAGGTAAAAAGGTTGTTCATTGTAAATGGGTGTTCAAAAAGAACAAAAGAACTCTAGGAGTTGGAAAACCTAGATATAAAGCAAGGCTGGTTGCAAAAGGTTACAGTTAGATTCCAAGTGTAGACTTGACAGATGTGTTTGGTATTGTGGCCATGTATGATTTGGAGCTTGAGCAGTTAGATATAAAAACAACAGTTTTGTAAGGAGAATTTGAGGAAGATATTTACATGCAACAACCAAAAGTTTTTACGGTCTCAAAAATAGAGGACTATGTTTGTGGATACATGAAAATACACACACATTTTCATGCTCTTTTTAACTCAAATTCATGCAGTTTCGGTAAAATTTGTGTCAAAAAATAAATAATAATTATAAAATAATTAAATTTCACTCAAATTATGAACATGTTTAATTTTAATTAATTTTGTATCAAATTTTGATTAATTTTGATTATTTTCGACAGTTTTGCATAAAGGGAGAAAAACAACTCGCCAGACATTACTAGAAGTGCAAAACCGAGAAGCAATTTTGAAGCATCAAGGCAAATTAATTTTTCAGCCTAAGACGGTCCAAATTATGTGTATTAATTTATAATATAATTAATTTTAATTGTAATCCAATTTAATTTGGGTTAAAGAAATTATTGTTAAATAATTATGAAAAGGGGCCCAGTTGAGTTAAACTGAGAAAACAAATCCAACCGAGCACTAGGCAGCCCAAAACCGTCCCACATGCTGACCCAATAAGCTTGCTTGGCTGATTATTTGGCTTGCAAAATGGCCCTTGAAGACTCCTTCAAATTTCATTTGAACCCCTCTACTATTTATGCCTTTCTAGATTTACCCTTACCTTAAAATATCATGTTTGAAATCTTTGAACATGCCACATGTGTGGCCAACCATGGGGGGAGTCTTTGGCTGATAATTTTGGTTATTTTTAGCAGCATTCTCAACCTATAAATATTCCCCATTGGCTTCTCACTTCAAACAGATCTCAACCTTTCTCATCTCTTCACTTTTCTCTCATTTTTCTCTCTTCATTCCCTTCCACTGTTCTTCATTTTCTTCCCCTGTTCCCTTGCCGATTTCACCTCTTGAAAAAGATTAAATAAACCACAATTTAGAGCAGCATTCAAGCAGAGAAGAAGGAGTGGAGCAAACTAGTCAAGCCACAAAGAAAATACCAGAGTTGATTCTTGTTCCCTATCCTTTTAATTTTATTGTTGTTGCTATGAACATGTCTATGAATATTTGTGATGTTGATATGTTTAATTTAACTAATATGGCTTAAATTTAATTCATGTTAGGTTGATTGCATTTCATCTACTTGAGTTATTAAAATTGTGTTTGTGTTGTTATAGGCCTTGGTAAGATGTTTGATTAAGTAAAACCATGACTAAGTTATTCTTGCATTACAATTGTAAGGTAACTAATGTATTAATTATTTAAATGGATTGAAATTGTAATTAATTGACACGATGCTTAATTAGTGCATGTTTAATCATCTAAGGTAGCTGAGGGTTAAATTAGTAACGGTATCTAACGATACATTAGCCTTGCATAACTTGCAAGATTATTGTGATTAAACTGTTTCAAGGTAGAAATACATTGTTACCTCACGTAATCTTTTATGTGCTTATGAGATTGAATTAATTGTTTGAATTGGCATAGAGATACGTACAAGAGATTATTTTAATTTCATAAGTATGTATGTGCATTAACACATTTGTTTATTAAATTTTGTTTAATCGGTTGAATTGAAGTAGAGATATAGTCAAGAGATAAATGGATTTTGGTAGGTATGTTCATAAGTTAGCAAATTACCGAGTTGCCGTGAATTTATTCGTAAAACATGAACATGAGTTTAATAATTCTAAGTTAAGAAATGTAATTAATCTAACACAATTATGTCATCTTAATTAAAATCATCTTTTGAAATCGTGTATTGAAACTTTTATTTTCTTTTTATTTATTATACTTGGTTAAAAATCTTAGTTTTCAATCACCACCTCAAATCAAAATATTTTTCTTCACCAAAATATTTTAAATTGCATTCATAAATAATTCTTTTCATAGTCCTTATGGTTACGATAACTCGACATTTACTTGTCACTTTATTACTTGTTGCGATTGTGTACACTTGTACTGTAATACCCCTAACCTGTATCCGTCATCGGAATAGGGTTACGGAGCATTACCGGAGCTTATAGAGTAATTTCATATAATTCATGTAATTTAATTTTCATATCCAAAACTAATCATATTTTCCCTTGAATGGACCTTCGAGGCCCGAATTAAACATTAGAATTTAGTCAGGACTAAATCGGGAACTGAGAGAATTTTTCGTAAAATTTCAAACTTTTTCTCATACAAAGAGGTCACACACCCGTGTGAGTAGGCCGTGTGGCTCACACAGCCAAGTGACATGCCCATGTCTTAGGCCGTGTGGGCATTTGATGTGAGGCCCACGGCTATGTCCCAACCCATGTCCTTACCCGTGTAACTCTCTGACTTGTGCCACACGGTCTACCACACGCCTGTGTGCTAGGCCGTGTCGTCAATTTAATTTTCAGAAAATAGGTGTAGGTTTCACACGGCCAAGACACACGCTTGTGAGCCCAATTTTGAGCATTCTATTTCTCAATTTTAAGATGCAAGAGACACACGACCAAACCACATACCCATAAGCTAGACCGTGTGTCACACACGGTCAAGACACACACCCGTGTGTCTACTCGTGTGGACAAAATAAGGTCATTTCTTAGCCTTATTTCTTACCCAAACTTTACCATCAACCTACCAAAACACTTACATGTACATATATCAACCAATTCCAAGTATTAAACCAAGGAAATATTATTAACATGTATGATATAGCATCACCTATTTTCATTTAGCCAAACTTACCTTTTTGTTAAGGCATATAGTTTACCTTAATGTAATCTAACCATGCCATACACATATATGTATTAACAGAATATAACTTTTTAGTAATATTCCAAATCAAACATCACTAGCCATACTAATGGCTAGATTACAAACATCCATTTACAAGCCATCATATAGCCAAGTTAACCTATACATGCCATTCTACCAAAATAAGTTTAATATTTATACCAAAACGAGCTAGTGGATAGTGTGATGATGCTCCAACCGATCTCTAACCTTTGCAAGCTTTTGAGCACTATAAAACAAAGAAAATGAAACCTAGTAAGCATTTAATGCTTAGTAAGTTCGTATAACAGGAATTTAACTTACCATATATTTACATTTAAGATAAGCATACAATAATGCATCCAAACAATTTGGCTTATAGCCTAAAACACAACTTCACCAAATCATGTTAGTCAAGTAATTCATATAATACCAAGAACATGGATGAGCTCATTATCTAATATCTTTCATATGCATATGCTTTCCATAATATTATTCCATATTACATGTACACTTTGGTGACAAATCAATTTAAGTTCAGTTTATCCATGTCAGAACTTTACCCGTTGAATTTATTTGAAATATCAATGGATACACTCATGTAGTACACTACTATAATTCATGAATTCATTTCCAGTGGTACCTAATTAGGGCACATAATTGGGAAGCACACTCTCGAGCCTTGTAACGTGAAGCTCACACAGAGCCATTTTAGGAAGCTCATAAAGAGCCTATCAGGAAGCTTATCCGGGCTATATTACAGGAAGCTCATAAGAGCCATAATCAGGAAGTTCACAAAGAACCTTGTCGGGAAGTTCAAAACGAACCATATAGGGAAGCTTCAGATAGCCAATATCAAGAAGTTCAAGCAAGCACTATCGGGAAACTCACAAAGAGCCAATTTAACATGACGCTCACGGAGAACCTTATCGGGAAACTCACAAAGAGACAATTCAAGCGAGCACTAACGGGATGCTCATAAGAGCTAAGGTGTGTCCACAACAAATGTAGGATCACAACCTATCGGGACGTTCCAAAGAGCTATTATCGGAAAGCTCGCAAAAACCTTATATGGGAAGCTCGCAACAACCTTATACGGGAAGCTCGAAAGGGCTTATAATGGGACACTCATAAGAGCTGTGGTGTGTTCGCAACATATGCTGGACTACAATCATTACGGGAAATCTTGTATCCATCGACTTTCATTTATTCAAACGATATTTGACATTTATCGGGCATTATAGGATATTCAATCAATTTCACATATATGAAAATTATACAATTCACATATACAACATTTAATTTAAACATATAAATGTAACAATTTAGTTACACGAACTTACCTCAATACTTGTTCGTATACGAAATCTACTAATCCAAAACTTTTTATTTTCCTTGATCCAACTCGGTATTAGGTCTTTCAGGATCTAATTAAGCTTGATTAGTTTCCTTTCTCTTTCCTAGGGTTTCCATGAAATTTTTGGGGATGAAGATATAAAATGACATTATTTCTGTTTTATTATTTATCATCCATTAATTTTTCCACTTTCCAATTTAATCCTTGCCTTTTTCTAATTTTTCATGGATGATTCATAAAAAATATCTACTAATTTTTTACTAATGGTCTAATTACCATATAAGGACCTCAATTTTTGAATTCCATAGCTGTTTGATACTTATAGCTACTAGAATTCAACCTTTACATTTTATGCAATTTGGTCTTTTCCCTAATTTAACAAATAATCAGTAAAATTTTATTATCAGAGTTTTTATATGGCATTCCTATCATAAAGCAGACCATGCAACAATATTAAAATAAATTTTGTTTTTAGCCTGGATTTGTCGTACCGAAATCACTGTTCCGATTTTATTAAAAATGGGTTGTTAGAACTCTCCACTCTTTAAGAATTTTCGTCCTCGAAAATCTTACAAGTGAAGAGATTTGGATATTGCTTTCTCATAGTATCCTCCAGTTCCCAAGTATCTTCTTCAGTACCATGTCATTGCTAGAGAACTTTTATGAATGCTAACTTTTTATTTCTTAACTCTTTTGTTTCATGTGCTAAGATTTTGATTGGTTCCTCACTGTAAGTCATATCAGGCTGAATCTCAACTTTTGTCAAAGAAATAACATGTGAAGGATCTAATCGATATCGTCGCAACATAGACACATGAAAAACATTATCAATCCGATCAAGTTCTGGCAGTAATGTTAACCGATATGCAATAGGTTCGATTCTTTCAGTAATCTCATATGGCCTGATGAATCATGGACTCAATTTTCCTTTACAGCCAAACCAAAAAACTTTCTTGCAAGGTGATACTTTCAAAAATACTTTGTCGCCGATCTGAAATTCTATTTCTTTTCATTTAATATTGGCATAAGACTTTTGATAATCTGAGGCTGCTTTCAAACTATCTTGAATTACTTTCACCTTTTCTTCAGTTTCACAACTCAAGTCAAGTCCATGTATATTTTTCTCGCTAAGCTTTGTCCAATAGAATGAAATTCTACATTTATTACCATACAGAGCTTCATATGGTGCCATTTTAATACTAGACTGATAACTATTATTGTATTCAAATTCAACCAAAGGCAAATACTTTTCCCAGTTACCTTCAAATTCAAGTACACCACACCGAAGCATATCTTCTAAAATTTGTATAACACGTTTGGATTCACCATCAGTCTGAGGATGGAATGCGGTATTGAAATGTAATTGAGTACCCAATGCTTTCTGCAACTTATTCTAGAATCGGGATGTAAGCCAAGGATCTCTATCAGAAATAATAGAAATAGGCACTCCATGCAATCTAACAATCTTAGAAGGATATAATTCAACCAATATATCTAAGGAAAAATCCATACGTACCGGAATAAAGTGTGTAGACTTTGTCAACCGGTCGACAATTACCCAAATAACATATTTCTTCTTCGGAGACATGGGTAATCTTGATACAAAGTCCATTGTAACTCTTTCCCATTTCCATTCCAGTATCGTAATTGGCTGTAATAATCCTCAAGGAACTTAATGTTCAGCTTTTACTTGTTGACATATCAAACATTTAGATACATAATCAGAAATATTTCATTTCATTCCTGACCGCCAATACATCTTTTTCAGATCATTATACATTTTATTACTACTAGGATGAATAGTCATATTACTATTATGAGCTTCATGTAAAATCTTCTGTAGCAATTCTGAATTCTTTAGTACACATATTCTGCCTCTAAATAACAAACAACCATCAGACCCAATCTGAAATTCTAAATCATGATTCAACTCACATTGTTCTAGTTTAACTTGTAATTCTTCATCACCTTTCTCAGTTTGACAGATCTATTGTAGAAATGTCGGTTTAGCTTTTAATTCAGCTATAATTGAACCATCATCAGACAAAAACAACCAGGTATTCATTGCTTGTAATATAAACAGAGATTTTCTACTCAGAGCACCTACAACCACATTGGCTTTCCTTGGATGATAATCAATAACCAGATCATAATCTTTCAACAATTCAAGCCATCTGCGCTATCTCAAGTTTAGGTTTTTCTGCAACATCAGATACTTCAAGCTTTTATGATCAGTAAAAATGTGACATTTTTCACCAAGCAGATAATGTCACCATATTTTCAGTGAAAACATAATTTGCTGCCAATTCAAGATCATGTACCGGGTAATTCTTCTCATATGGTTTTAGTTGTCTTGAAGCATAATCTATTACTTTACCTTCTTGCATCAATACACAACCTAAACCATTTAATGATGCAACACTGTAAATTATAAATTCTTTACCTGATTCAGGCTGAATCAAAAGACATTGAATTTCAGATCGGTGACAAAGTGTTCTTGAAGGTATCTCCATGGAAGAAAAATACTTCA
Organism: Gossypium longicalyx; assembly: GCA_025698465.1. Classification (NCBI taxonomy): domain Eukaryota; kingdom Viridiplantae; phylum Streptophyta; class Magnoliopsida; order Malvales; family Malvaceae; genus Gossypium; species Gossypium longicalyx. The sequence continues at coordinate 94,361,403 of CM046997.1, forward strand.
TTTCAGTCACAAAGGCAAATTGAGCCCGAGATTCATCAGGCCGTATGAGATTATTGAACGAATAGGGCCAGTGGCATATCGACTAGCGTTACCGATTGAGCTAGAGAAAATTCATAATGTGTTTCATATATCGATGTTGTGCCGATATAGATATGATCCATCACATGTGATTTCTCTGTCAGAGATTGAAATTCAACCTGATATGGTATACAACGAAGAACCAATCAGAATTCTAGCACGTGAGGTTAAAAGTTGAGAAATAAAAGCATAGCTCTCATGAAAGTACTTTGGCAACGGCACGGTGTCGAAGAGGATACGTGGGACCTTGAAAAAGCTATGAGAAAATAGTACCCTAATCTATTCACTGGTAAGACTTTCGATGATGAAAATCCCTAAGGGGGGAGAGTTGTAATAGCCCATTATTAGTCAAATCAGAACAGTAGTTTCGAGACCACAAATCTGAAGTCAAAATTATTATTTTATTATTAATTTAATGTCTACAACATGATAATGTAATTGTGTTAAAATTTTGTTAAGAAATTTTATCATTTGGTTAGTCAATTTGATGAAAAGGATTAAATCGCGTAAAGAGTAAAAGTGGAGTTCTATTAGCTAAAGGTATCAAATAGCTATAGAAACTTAAAGTTAAGGTGCTTAAGTGGTAATTAGACTATTATTATGATATTGAATGATAATGGCATGGCATAATTGAAATTTTGAATTATTAATAAGGTTAAATAGGTAATTAAGCAATTACAGTTAATTATAAGAAAACAAAGATTAAAGTCATCATCTTTAAATTTTTCTTTGACCAAAAATTTAAAGGAGAAGAAGCCATTGTTAGGTTTACATTCGACCAAGCTTCTCATTCTCATTTAGATCAAGAAAAGCAAAATTCAGATCTAAATCGGGGAAAAACTAATGTTATCGACTAATCGACTTAATTCATCGTTTTCACATTTGAGGTAAGTTCGCATGTGATAAATTTCAATACAAGTGTATTTTATATGCTTTGATATTGTATAAATTACGAATACGAGACTGGAGGGATATGAACAATAGTGATTCGATGATAATTCGACATTCGAAATCCCGGTCGAACCTTAGGAATAGTTTAGGATGCTAGTGACATGTCATTAGGGGATACATTGAGTTGGCTTCAGGCCATGATATAGCACTTTGGGTGTGGGTTATACCGATTTGGCTTCGAGCCATACATATCGGCTGATTTGGCTTCAGGCCATGAGATCAGTATTTCGGAGATAAGTTACCTTGATTTGGCTTCGGGCCATGGTATAGGTGCTTATCGTGTGAGACCCTTGAGCATCCAACTTCTATTTTGAATGGTTCACCGGGTAAATGAAAGACAAGAATGTGTATGAGATTAGTACGAGATGGTACAAGTATATGCATAAACCATATTAGCTTTGAATCGAAGAAATGGTGAAGAAAGTATATAGTTTTGTGAATAAGTTATTGAAAGGTTTATTAGTTGATGTGATTTCTTATACTTATCATCAATGGTTGAATTATATGTTTATGATTATATCTAATTTATGTCATACGAGCTTACTAAGCTATAAAGCTTACTTTGTGTATTTCTGTGACAACCCTAATTTGACCCTAGTCAAAAAGTGGTTTTGGGACCACAAAACCGAGTCACAAAATTATTTAAATGCACTTTTCTATGTTTATTATATGTGAAGTTTCATGTGTGAAAGTATCGTGTCTTAATTTTTTCATTTGAATGTGGAATTAGCTAAAAAGGACTTCTTTAGGAGACTTTGAAAATGTGGTAGGTGAATGTCCAAGCGATTAATTTTGTAAATTATTAAAGTAGAGGATTTGCATGTCTATTTTACCACTTTATTTAAGTGTACGGTAGTGGGGTTGGTTTAATGCATCATGTGCTTTATATAATAATAAATTATAAACTTAAATTATGGTATAAAATAATATATGTTATTTTATAACATAAAATGAGGTGATAAAAACAAAGTTGAGCCTTATTTTTATCACTTAGCCGAAACTAAAGAAAACAAAAAGAAGAAGAGAAACTCTTGAATATTCGGTCATTTGGGGAGATAAATTCAAGGTAAGTTCATGGTAGTTTGGTTGAAAATTCATGTTTTTGAGTTCCTCTCTTGGTTCTACTTTAAACCCATGAATTAATTTGTTAAATGTTGGTTAATTGTAAATTCGGTCATGATAGGAAATTGCAAAAATTTGTATTTGATGATAGAAATTGATGAATGAAAGTTTGATGGACTATAATGTTAAAATCCATGTGATTGTAAGTTTAGAAGTTTAAATTTTGAAATTTGAACTATGTGTGGCTCAATTGCTTGGAATGGGCATTCGGCTATAGTATGTAATGCAAAGAAAATTTGGTGTTGGATGTTTTAAATGATTTATATAGTTATAAATTAAGTTTGAGGCTTGGTACTTATGTATAGATGGTCTATTTAGATCACTTGGCTTGGAAGTTGAGTAAATTATATTTTGAGAACTTTGTGAATATTCAGCCTAGGGGTATAGTTGTGAAGTATATTTGGCCAAGTGAATATGTATGAGAGTTTTAATAGGAATTTCATGTATTATGAAAGATGATGTATATATTTAATCATAGGATGGTCTTGGTAACCTTAGAAAAGAATGCATGAAAATTTAATAGGTTGCTCTAATGACCGAATATGCTAAAAGCTAATACATAGACTAGTTGATAAATATGTGTTAAAGAAATGTGAACAAATATCTACTTGATTGGTATTCGACTATGGTTAATTGTATAATTAATTGACCGATTGTGGAGTAGTAATCTATTTAAATTGTGAGTGCATGAATTGATTTTAAGGTGGCCAAAAGTGTTTAAATGAAATATTTGTAAAGATGTATAGTGCCGAATGTGTTCATGAATGAATGAGTTATGTGGGTTGCTTAAATGAAAGAAATGGATAAGTTAAGGTATAATTGAGTGTTCGAATGTGAATTACAAAGTACATGAATTTGAAAATGAAATGGTGATAGACTTAAGTGGACAAATGATGCGAATGAATTAGCTTTTGAAATGTATATGGTTGTCGTACGTATGTGTTTGATTGAGAAGTTAAATTTGTTGATTTTAGCTCAAGAGCATAGAGGGGCAAATTCAGATAAGGGAAAAGCTAAAGTAACTGAATAGCCGATCCGCGACTGTTGAAAATATTCGAGGTAAGTTTTGAGTATTCAAACATAGTTTATAATTGAATGTAATATGAAAAACGTATAATAGGAGAACTATGACATGATGATAAGGTGTGTGATATGTGCATTTATTCGAATGAAGGAAATAAATTATTAGTGCATTTGTGCTATATGAAATCAAGTAACATATGATTTGATATGCATGAAACTTGGTGAATTGATTATAGTATGATGAATTCGGGCCTTGAGCCTAGCAGGCTATAATGCCAGTGAAATAATATCAGGCTTCCAGCCTAGCAGGCAAAATGCTGGTGAATGAATTTAGACTTAAAGTCTAGCAGGCTTTGTGCCGGTGATGAATTCGGGTCTAAAACCTAGCAGGCTTAATGCCGGTTATTTGATAAAAGTCTAAGACTATAATACTTCGTGTTAGAACGACAATTGAATACATTCAATATATTAAGTTGGCCAGGTACGTATCATGTACTTATATATGAGTTTGATTTGAATTGAATCATAAGTGTATAATGTGATGCATATGTGAATAAGTGTTATAACTATATCTATAATCATGATACATTCAGCCAAAGTGTGAAGTTATGTGAAAATATTTGGTTTACTTATGTTATATGAATTCAGATTCAAGTGAAGTTAATATGCTAAATATGCGATAAATGTTTGTATATATTCGCCCAAATGGCAATATACCTAAGAAATGTCACTTGAGAATTTGATTAATCGATTTAGAATTGAATTTAATTGTTTGCATTGCTTAAAACTTACTAAGCTTATGGAAGCTTACTCTGTTTGTTATGTTTCTCTATTTTTAGATCGTTGACTCCAGCCACTTGCTCGGGGATCGTCAACAACTCGTCACACTATCTATCGTTTTGGTACGATTTCGTATGGCATGTATAGAATAGACTTAAGTGAATGATATTTTGAGATGTTGTTGTATATAAGCCATGTGAATATGGTAACTTTTGAATGTCGGTATAAGTCTGAATTTCGATCTTTGATTTTGTTTGGCTATGCATATAATTGCTAATGAACTTATGTAAATGTGAATGGGTTATAGGGGTGTTACATTTTATTGGTATCAGAGCTACGATTTAGTCGATTCTAGGACTAACGTAGTGTGTTTGAGTCTAGCCGTACATGCCATAAAGTGTTAATACGATGGTGTGATGATTTCTGATAGTTGAAATGTGTTTCTCGTAAAGTAATGAATTCCGATCCCGATCGGGCAATAGCTGATGATGTAGAGAGCGTAGTGCCTGCTCCCGCGCACGGGACAGCGCCGTTGGACTCTCAACCAAATGCTAGTAATTAGAATGATGAAGCTAAGCAAGCCTTCTATGCTATGATGAACGATTGGTTTACCCAATATGTTCGAACTAATCCGGCTGTTTCACATCCCCCACCTTCGACTAATACAACCCCTGCACCTGTGGTACCTCCGGTAGTCGACCCGTTAAGATTGAGCAAACCCCTAGTTGATAGATTTTGAAAGCACGGGGCTTCTGAGTTCAAGGCTACTGACAGTGATGATGCCGAGCTGGTTGAGTTTTGGCTCGATAATACCATTCGCGTGTTTCATGAATTATCGTGCACACCCGATGAGTGCTTAAAATGTGCTATATCTCTGTTACGTGATTCTGCCTACTATTGGTGGAATACCTTGATTTCAGTTGTACCGAGAGAACAGGTTACTTGGGAATTCTTTCAAACCGAGTTCCGCAAGAAATATATCAGTCAAAGATTCATCGATCAAAAACGAAAGGAATTTCTTGAGCTCAAACAGGGCTCTATGACAGTTACTGATTACGAGCAAAAATTTGTCAGACTTAGTAGATATGCTTGGGAATGTGTTTCGTCTAAGGCTATCATGTGTAAAAGCTTCGAGGACGAGTTGAATGAAGACATCAAACTGTTGGTGGGTATTTTAGAAATCAAAGAGTTTGTAGTGCTTGTCGAGCGAGCTTATAAAGCCAAAGAGCTCGGTAAAGAGAAAAGAAAAGCTGATGATGGAGCTAGAGAGTTCCGTAAAAGATCTTCAGGAAAATACTTTCATCAGTCATCGAAGAAATTTAGAGATGGCTCAGGCCGATCTAAGAATACTTTGGGTTTTTCCAGACGGTACCGTGATCGACCCCTTGTGAGTACGTGAGCCACCTCTGTTGCCAGTGTCGGCAATGATCGTCAGGATAGATCTGAGTGCAAGCATTGTGGTAAATGGCATTCAGAAAGCTATAGATTTAATGACCGCTCTTGTTTCAAGTGTGGATCAGCTAATTACTTTATCAGAGACTGTCCAAAATTAGCTGAACAGAATACTGATCCGAGTGGGAGACCTAGTAACACTGCAACACGAGGTAGACCACCTAGACTTGCGGGTAATGCTAGTGGAAATCAAAGAGGGACCAAAGATACTGTTGTACGTTCTGTCGTGCTCCTGCCAGAGCCTATTCTATACGAGCGCCCGAGGTCGCTTCTTCGCCAGATGTTATTACCGGTACTTTCACTCTTTTTTATACTGATGTTATTACTTTGATTGACCCCGGTTTTACTCATTCGTATGTGTGTGAAACTTTGGCATCCAGTAAGACTCTACCTGTTGAGTCTACTGAGTTTGTGATTCGAGTGTCGAATCCTTTGGGCCGTTATGTGCTAGTTGATAAAGTGTGTAAGAAATGTCCCCTGATGATCCGAAATTCTTGCTTTCTGGCTGATCTAATGCTATTACCGTTTGATGAGTTTGATATCATTCTCGGTATGGATTGGTTATTTGCAAGTGAAAGACAATTGACTTGAGATGTTCGAATGATGAGATAATCTGAGTTGAGTCTACTGATTTAAATGGATTACCGACAATAATATCTTCGATGTTAGCTCAGAAATATGTGAAAAAGGGGTGTGAAGCTTATCTTGCGTATGTATTGGATAGTAAAGGGTCAGAAAAGAAACTTGAGATAGTGCCAATGGTTTGTGAGTTTCCGGATGTATTCCCCGAGGAATTACCTGGATTACCACCTGTTCGGGAGGTAGAGTTTGGTATTGAACTTTTACCAGGGACTACACCTATTTCGATAGCTCCGTATCGTATGGCACCAACCGAACTAAAAGAAATAAAATCTCAGTTGCAAGAGTTGACAGATAGAGGTTTTGCTCGATCGAGTTTTTCTCCCTGGGGTGCGCCAGTATTGTTTGTGAAAAAGAAAGACGGAACTATGAGAATATGTATTGATTATCGTCAACTTAATAAAGTAACGATAAAGAATAAATATCCGTTGCCGCGAATCGATGATTTGTTTGATCAACTGAAAGGAGCCTCAGTATTTTTAAAGATAGACTTGAGATCGGGTTATTATCAGTTGCGAGTTAGAGACTCTGATGTACCTAAAACTGGTTTCAGAATGAGGTACGGACACTATGAGTTCTTAGTGATGTCGTTTGGGCTTACTAATGCCCCTGTAGTTTTTATGGATCTAATGAATCAGATTTTCAGATAGTATTTGGATCGGTTTGTAGTCGTGTTTATATATGACATTTTGATTTATTCATACGATGAAACTGAACATGCCAAGCACTTGAAGTTAGTATTGCAGATTTTGCGAGACAAGCAATTATATGCGAAGTTCAGTAAATGTGAATTCTGGTTGAGAGAAGTCAGCTTTTTGGGGCATGTTGTATCCGCATCGGGTATTCGAGTTTATCCGAGTAAAATTTTAGCTATACTCGATTGGAAGCCTCCGAGAAATGTTTCGAAAGTTCAAAGCTTTTTGGGACTTGCCGGGTATTCAAGACGGTTTGTGAAAGGCTTTTCGATGATAACAACACCGATGACAAAGTTGCTACAGAAAGATGTCAAATTTGAATGGTCAGAAAAGTGCCAGAAAAGTTTTGATTAATTGAAAACCTTTTTGACCGAAGCTCCAGTGTTAGTTCAGCCAGAGTCTGGTAAAGAATTTGTGATCTACAGTGATGCGTCTATGAATGGTTTGGGTTGAGTATTGATGCAAAAGGGTAGATTTGTAGCGTACGCTTCGAGACAGTTGAAGCCACATGAGAAAAACTATCTGACTCATGATCTCGAGTTAGCTGCTATTATTTTCGCTTTGAAAATTTGGTGCCACTACTTGTTCGGGGAAAAATGCCATGTGTATTCCAATCACAAAAGCCTCAAATACTTGATGACTCAAAGAGATTTGAATTTGAGACAAAGACGTTGGCTATAATTATTAAAAGATTATGAGCTTGTCATTGGTTACCATCCGGGAAAAGCCAACGTGGTTGCTGATGCTCTTAGTCGAAAATCACTGGTTGTTTTACGAGTAATGAATGTGCACCTGTCTGTGTCCGCTGATGATGTGTTAGTAGCAGAATTAAAAACAAAACCATTATTGATACAACAAATCCATGAAGCTCAAAAAGCTGATGATGAATTAGTTGCAAAACGAGCACTATGTGTTTCGAAAGAGAATTTAGAGTTTTTGATTGATAGTAATGATTGTTTGAGGTTCAGAAATGGATTATGTGTTTCGAGAAATTCAGAGCTTATTCCGATGATTTTGAACGAGGCTCATAGCAGCCGAATGTCAGTTTACCCGGGTAGCACGAAAATGTACAACTATCTGAAATGTCAGTATTGGTGGCACGGTATGAAACGAGACATTTCTGACTTTGTCTCAAAGTGTTTGATATGTCAACAAGTGAAAGCGGAACATCAAGTGCCTTCGGGATTACTTCAGCCAATCATGATACCCGAATGGAAGTGGGATCGAGTCACGATGGATTTTGTATCTGGGTTGCCATTGTCTCCAAGAAGGAAAGATTCAATATGGGTTATTGTTGATAGATTGACTAAGTCAGCCCATTTCATTCCCGTTCGCACCAAATATTCACTCGAAAAGCTAGCCGAATTATACATTTCTCAGATTGTGAGATTACACGGGGTGCCCATCTTTATTGTGTCGGATAGAGATCCGAGATTCACATCGCGGTTTTGGAAGAAATTTCAAGAAGCATTGGGTACTAAGTTGCATTTTAGCACCGCTTTTCATCCCCAGACCGATGGTCAATCCAAGCGAATTATTCAGATACTCAAGGATATGTTGAGATGTTGCATCCTTGAGTTTAGTGCCTCGTGGGAATGATACTTGCCTTTAGTTGAATTCGCATACAATAATAGTTTTCAATCAAGCATCAAGATGGCACCTTATAAGGCTTTGTACAGTCGTAAATGTCGCACACCGTTGTTTTGGACCGAGCTCTGTGAAAATAAGATTTACGGAGTTGATTTGATTAAAGAAGCTGAACAAAAAGTTAAAGTGATTCGCGAAAGTTTGAAAGCAGCATCAGATCGTCAGAAATCGTATGCGGACTTGAAACGAAAAGATATAGAGTATCAAGTTAGAGAAAAAGTGTTTTTTAAAGTTTCACCGTGGAAAAAGGTACTCAGATTTGGCTGTAAAGGCAAATTGAGCCCGAGATTTATCGAACCATATGAAATTACAGAACGGATCGGGCCGGTTGCTTATAGACTACTTTTGCCACTTGAACTTCAAAAGATTCACGACGTTTTTCATGTTTCGATGCTCCGTCGGTACAGATTCGATCCTTCTCATGTGATTAGTCTATCAGAGATAGAAATTCGGTCTGATTTGAGTTATGAAGAGGAATCGGTTCGTATTTTGGCTCACGAGGTGAAAGAATTGCGGAATAAGATAATTTCATTAGTGAAAGTGTTGTGGGTCAAACACGGGGTTGAAGAAGCTACTTGGGAGCTTGAAGACTCCATGAAAGAACGATACCCTAATTTATTCGCTGGTAAGATTTTTGGGGATGAAAATTCCTAAGGGAGAGAGTTGTGACAGCCCTAATTTGATCCTAGTCGGAAAGTGGTTTCAAGACCACAAAACCGAGTTACAAAATTATTTAAATACTCTTTTCTATGTTTATTATATGTGAAGTTTCATGTGTGAAAGTATCGTGTCTTAATTTTGTCATTTGAATGTGGAATTAGCTAAAAAGGACTTGTTTGGGAAACTTTGAAAATGTGGTAGGCGAATGTCCAAGTGATTAATTTTGTAAATTATTAAAGTAGAGGATTTGCATGTCTATTTTACCACTTTATTTAAGTGTACGATAGTGGGATTGGTTTAATGCATCATGTGCTTTATATAATAATAAATTATAAACTTAAATTATGGTATAAAATAATATATATTATTTTATAACATAAAATGAGGTGATAAAAACAAAGTTGAGCCTTATTTTTATCACTTAGCCGAAACTAAAGAAAACAAAAAGAAGAAGAGAAACTCTTGAATATTCGGTCATTTGGGGAGATAAATTCAAGGTAAGTTCATGGTAGTTTGGTTAAAAATTCATGTTTTTGAGTTCCTCTCTTGGTTCTACTTTAAACCCATGAATTAATTTGTTAAATGTTGGTTAATTGTGCATTCGGTCATGATAGGAAATTACAAAAATTTGTATTTGATGATAGAAATTGATGAATGAAAGTTTGATGGACTATAATGTTAAAATCCATGTGATTGTAAGTTTATAAGTTTAAATTTTGAAATTTGAACTATGTGTGGCTTAATTGCTTGGAATGGGCATTCGGCTATAGTATGTAATGCAAAGAAAATTTGGTGTTGGATGTTTTAAATGATTTAGATAGTTATAAATTAAGTTTGAGGCTTGGTGCTTATGTATAGATGGTCTATTTAGATCACTTGGCTTGGAAGTTGAGTAAATTATATTTTGAGAACTTTGTGAATATTCAGCCTAGGGGTATAATTGTGAAGTATATTAGGTCAAGTGAATATGTATGAGAGTTTTAATAGGAATTTCATGTATTATGAAAGATGATGTATATATTTAATCATAGGATGGTCTTGGTAACCTTAGAAAAGAATGCATGAAAATTTAATAGGTTGCTCTAATGACCGAATATGCTAAAAGCTAATACATAGACTAGTTGATAAATATGTGCTAAAAAAATGTGAACAAATATCTTCTTGATTGGTATTCGACTATGGTTAATTGTATAATTAATTGACCGATTGTGGAGTAGTGAATCTATTTAAATTGTGAGTGCATGAATTGATTTTAAGGTGGCCAAAAGTGTTTAAATGAAATATTTGTAAAGATGCATAGTGCCGAATGTGTTCATGAATGAATGAGTTATGTGGGTTGCTTAAATGAAAGAAATGGATAAGTTAAGGTATAATTGAGTGTTCGAATGTGAATTACAAAGTACATGAATTTGAAAATGAAATGATGATAGACTTAAGTGGACAAATGATGCGAATGAATTAGCTTTTGAAATGTATATGGTTGTCGTATGTATGTGTTTGATTGAGAAGTTAAATTTGTTGATTTTAGCTCAAGAGCATAGAGGTGCAAATTCAGATAAGGGAAAAGCTAAAGTAACTGAATAGTCGATCCGCAACTGTTGAAAATATTTGAGGTCAAACATAGTTTATAATTGAATGTAATATGAAAAATGTATAATAGGAGAATTATGACATGATGATAAGGTGTGTGATATATGCATTTATTTGAATGAAGGAAATAAATTATTAGTGCGTTTGTGCTATGTGAAATCAAGTAACATATGATTTGATATGCATGAAACTTGGTGAATTGATTATCGTCTGATGAATTCGGGCCTTGAGCCTAGCAGGCTATAATGCCAGTGAAATAATATCGGGCTTCGAGCCTAGCAGCAAAGTAAATGCCGGTGAATGAATTCAGACTTAAAGTCTAGCAAAGCTTTGTGTCGTGATGAATTCAGGTTTAAAACCTAGCAGGCTTAATGCCGGTGATTTGATAAAAGTCTAAGACTATAATACTTCGTGTTAGAACGACAATTGGATACGTTCAATATATTAAGTTCACCAGGTACGTATCATGTACTTATATATGAGTTTGATTTGAATTGAATCATAAGTGTATAATGTGATGCATATGTGAATAAGTGTTATAACTATATCTATGATCATGATACATTCAGCCAAAGTGTGAAGTTATGTGAAAATATTTGATTTACTTATGTTATATGAATTCAGATTCAAGTGAAGTTAATATGCTAAATATGCGTTAAATGTTTGTATATATTCGGCCAAATGGCAATATACCTAAGAAATGTCACTTGAGAATTTGATTAATCGATTTAGAATTGAATTTAATTGTTTGCATTGCTTAAAACTTACTAAGCTTATGGAAGCTTACTCTGTTTGTTATGTTTCTCTGTTTTTAGATAAGTGACTCCAGCCACTTCCTCGGGGATCGTCAGCAACTCGTCACACTATCTATCGTTTTGGTACTATTATGTTTTGGATTTCGTATGGCATGTATAGAATAGACTTAAGTGAATGATATTTTGAGATGTTGTTGTATATAAGCCATGTGAATATGGTAACTTTTGAATGTCGGTATAAGTCTGAATTTCGATCTTTGATTTTCTTTGGCTATGCATATAATTGCTAATGAACTTATGTAAATGTGAATGTACAAATGTAGTGTTTTGGATTGGTAACTCTTCAGAACCCACTCCGGTGACGGATACGGGTTATAGGGGTGTTACAATTTCTCTGTGTTTTATAGTTTTCAAAGCTAACTCGGACTCGGGGGTCATCAGAGATCGCATCACACTATCCAATTATCAAATTGGTACTTTTGAACTTAAGTTTCGAGTATATGGCATGTATAGGGATTTTGTTTATTTTGGTATATGTGTTGTTAATGGATTTGGTTATTGGAAATGTCCTATAAATGTTAAATATTTGGTCTTGTGCATAGCCATGAGAATTGGCTCATTTTGGTTATTTTGGATGTATATATATTTATGCAAATGGCTTTTGATGTGTGGTTTATAATTGTTTTATGAATGGCTTATTGGGATTTAGTATTGAAGGTAGTAATAGATTGATATTGAAGATGCATTAGCATGTTATGTGTAGGCAAAAGTATTGTATATGTAATGGATTATTTAAATGGCTTTGGTTGTGATTTTGGCATATATTCAAAATGGTCAATTGTTGTTACTAAGCTTTGTGGTTGATGATAATGAAATAGCATGATTTTGGACTTGAATTTGGTTGGATTGAAAGAATATTTATGCCTTGTGTTGGTACTAAAAGATGTGGTGTGGGTACATTTAAGATAGGGTGACAAAATTGCTTGGTAAATAGCCTATTTTTGTCCATATGGGTATGTGTCTCAGCCGTGTTTGACACACGATTATGTTACACGGCCGTGTGTCCTCTAGAGTTGAAATTTAAATCAAGTCAGTATGCTCCACATAGCCTTACACACGGGCGTGTGACTTGGCCGTGTGGCATAAGTTAGTATACCCTATAGGTTTGGCATTGCCTAGCATACTGCCTGGCACACGGGAGTGTATTGTCATTTTTAGGGCACACGGGCTAGCCACACAGGCATGTGTGTTGGCCGTGTGACCCAAGTCAGAGAGTTATACGGGGTCAGACACGGGCTGAGACACGACCATGTGCTCCCATTTCAAATGTCCACACGGCCTATGGCACGGGTGTGTCTGGTGGCCCTGTGAGACACATGGCCGGGCCACACGGGCGTGTGTCCCCTGTTTTGAGGAAAATTTTATAAGTTTTGTAAAAAAATTTCTCGAGCTATTAGTTTAGTCCTGAACCATTTTCAATATATGTTTAGGGCCTCATAAGCTCCTTATAGGGACATTATGATTGAGTTTGATTAATGCTTGCATGAAATGTGAAATTATATGTGAATTGAATGTTTAAATGTGTTGTAAGTCTGGTAATGCTCTGTAACTCTATTCTGACATTGAATATGGGTGAGGGGTGTTACATATATTAGTATCAGAGCTACGGTTTAGTCGATTCTAGAACTAACGTAGCATATGTGAGAGTCTAGCTATACATGCCATATATAAACTGTGATAGTGTGATGACTCCTGACATTTTAAAAAGTGTTTTCATATAGTAAATGGATCTCAATCTAGCTATAGCTGATAAGGTTGAAAGTAATGCGCTCGCTCCCGTTTAAGGGACAACGCTGTCTGATTCTAGACCCGTGTCGGGTAGCTAGGGAGGAGAGGCTAAAGAAGCCTTCTTGCAAATGATGAACGAATGGTTCACACAGTACATTCGGACAAATCCGGCTACTCAACAACCTCCACCCCTTCTTAACCCCCAACTGGTTGAATAAGCCTCTAGTTGACAAGATTTGTAAACATGAGGCTAAAGAATTTAGAGCTAATGTTGATGATTATCCTGAGAGAGCAGAGTTTTGGCTTGAAAATACAATTCGAGTGTTTGATGAGCTTTCTTGTACACCGGTTGAGTGTTTAAAATGTGCTATATCACTTCTGAGGAGCATTGCATACCAATGGTGGAATGCTCTAGTATCTGTTGTACCTAGAGAACGGGTTACCTGGGAATTCTTTTAGACTGAGTTTAGGAAGAAATATATAAGCCAAAGGTTTCTGGATCAAAAGCACAAAGAGTTTTTAGAATTGAAACAAGGCTGTATGACTGTACTGAATACGAGAGAGAATTTGTTCGGTTGAGTAAATATGCTCGGGAGTATGTTTCTACTGAAGAGATTATGTGCAAGCGGTTTGTTGACGGGTTGAATGAAGATATTAAACTTCTAGTCGGGATTCTAAATTTGAAAGAATTTATTGTATTGGTTGATCGGGATTGTAAAGCAAAAGATTTTAGCCGAGAAAATAGGAAAGTTGATTCAGAGGCTAGAGATTTGAGAAAAAGACCGATGAATAAACCTTATCATTCTTCATCAAAGAAATCCCAAAATTTGTGTAGTCGATCAAATGCATCAGTGGGATATCAGAATAGAGATCGTAGAAATAAACATGTGAGTTCTAAAGCTCAAGCTACTTCTATTTCGAGTGTTGGCAGTGTGAAAAACAACAAACCCAAGTGTCAATAATGTGGGAGAAGATATTTTGGAGAGTGCTAGAATAAGAGTGTTAAAGCTTGTTTCAAATGTGGCTCGCTAGATCACTTTATTCGAAATTGCCCAGAATTATCCGATAAAGACAAATATCAGAATGCAAGACCGAGCAACATGACTACGAGAGGAAGACCACCGAGGAATGTGGGAAATATGTCCAGTGGTAGACATGTGATTAGGGATTCAGCTGTGAGGTCTGAAGCTAGAGCACTAGCTAGAGCTTACGCTTTTCGGGCTCGCGAAGAAGCGTCGTCGCCAAATGTTATCATTGGTACATTTTCTCTTTACAAAACTAATGTGATTGCTTTAATTGATCTAGGATCGAGACATTCATATGTTTGTGAGAATTTAGTGTCTAGTAATAAATTGCTTGTTGAGTCTACAGAATTTGTAATTAAAGTATTGAACCCCTTAGGCAAGTATGTTCTAGTTGATAAAGTATGCAAGAACTGTCTATTAATGACTCGAGGTTACTATTTTCTGACTGACTTGATGCTTTTACCATTTGATGAGTTTGATGTGATTCTGGGTATGGATTGGTTGACTCTGCATGATGTTGTTGTGAACTGTATACGAAAGATTATAGAATTGAAATGTCAAAATAATGAAAATTTTCATATTGAATCTGATAAGTCGGATGGATTGCCAATAGTAATTTGGTCAATGTCGGCTTAGAAATATGTGAGAAAAGGTTGTGATGCGTACCTAGCATATGTTTTAGATACCAAAGTGTCTGAAAAGAAGATTGAATCGGTGCCTGTAGTTTGTGAATATTGAGATGTATTTCCATAAGAATTACCTGGGTTGTCACCAGTCAGAGAGGTTGAGTTTGCTATTGAATTAGTACCGGGAACATCTCTGTTATCTATAGCTCCATACGGAATGGCTCTGACCGAATTAACAGATAGAGGTTTTGTACAATCGAGTTTTTTCCCTGGGGTACACCTGTGTTGTTTGTAAAGTGGAAAGACAGGTGAATAAGAATGTGTATTGACTATCGTCAGCTGAACAAGGTTAGGATAAAGAATAAGTATCTGTTGCTGAGAATATACAATTTGTTTGATCAGTTGAAAGGTGCAACAGTGTTTTCAAAGATTGATTTGAGATCTGGCTATTATCAACTGCGAGTTAAAGATTCTGATGTGCCGAAAACTACATTCAAAACGAGGTACGAACATTATGAATTCCTTGTTATACCTTTTGGACTAACTACTGCTCCTACCGTCTTTATGGATTTGATGAATTGGATCTTTAGACTATATTTAGACAGATTTGTTGTTGTGTACATTGACGATATTCTGATCTATTCATGAGATGAGTCTGAGCATGCCGAGCACTTAATGTAACAACCCGGTTTAGACCCTAGTCGGAACAGTAGTTTTGGGACCGTAAATTTGAGGTCATGAAATTATTTTAATATTATTTTTGGTGTTTACAGTATGTGAATATTTATGTGTGAAAATTTCGTGAGCTAATTTTATCGTTTCTTAGCTCAATTTGAGAAAAAGGACTTAATCGCGTAAAATGCAAAAGTTGCATTCTATATGATAAAGGCATCTATTTGTTATGGTTTATTAAATGGGAGGTCCTAATGATGAAATTAGACCATAGGTATTTTTAATGGACATTAATAGACATCCATTAGTTGATTTTATATGTTTATAACTAAGGGTAATTTTGTAAAATGGTAATTAATATTATATTAATTAAAACAAAAAAATAGTGGTCATTTTATTCATCTTTTTGCACCAAAAATAGAATAAAGAAGAAGTCATTTTAGGGCTCAAACATTCGACACTTCTTTAGCTTGATTGAGGTATGTTTTGAGCTCAGTTTTTGATGATTTCTATGTTTTTATGATCGTTGCTTTGAATACTAGCTAGCCCATGCCTCAATTTTTGAAAGTGTTGATGATTTTGAAAGTTTCCATTGATGAATTCATGTGTTCTTGAATGTTTGATGATGGAAAATGAGTATTTGCTGATAGATTATCATGTTTTGCAAAGTGATTTTTTGTGAAATTGCATAAATGGTACTAATTTGTAAAAAGATAAAAATGTGTGGTTAAATGTGTGAATTATTGATAAATATGGGTTATTATGGAGCCTATAGAAATTCGGGTAGCATAAAATTATAAAGAAATTGTGTAATTTTTGATTTTGTAAAATAGGGACTAAATTGAATAAATGTGGAACTTTAGGGGCTAAAGTGAAAAAATGTCCAAATGTGTGTTTTGGACTAAATTGAAAGATTATGTGATTAAATAAGTTGAATTTGTTATCATATAGATCAAGAAAAGAGAAACTCGGACTTAGATCAAGGCAAGAACAAAGTACTCGACTAATCGACTAGTTTCATCATTTTTACGTCTGAGGTAAGTTCGTACGTGATAAATGCATTGATATTGCATAATTTGTATGTATGCAACTACGAAAGTGTACGACGACAAATCTACTAAATTTGGCATTTAGTGTGCATTTTAAGATAGCTCCGGCTATATAAAGCACTAAGTGTGCGATTTGGAATAGCTTCAGCTATATGTGGTACTAAGTGTGCGATACCAAAATAGCTTCGGTTTAATGTGAAGGCACTAAGTGTGCAATACTGTTATAGCTTCGACTAATTATTTATGCACTAAGTGTGTGAGTTCTGAGAGCATTGGAAGATTTTCGAATGATTTAACGTATTGAACAAAGAGGTGAGAATGAAATAAATAAATACAGGAAAGTACAAGTACGTACAATACCTATGTGGTAGTTGATACTAAGTGTATGAAACTTGATGAATTTGTTTATACATGATGAATGATTATGAAATAGAATTGAATAAATGATATGAGAACTACTAAGTGTTTATTAATTTGATGATTTGTATATTATGAACTGTTGAGTATTTAGGTACGAACTTAATATGCTATGAAGTTTACTATGTGTTATTTGTTTGTTCTTTATAGATTATCGAAGCTAGCTCAGACACGGGGGTCGTCGGGGAATTGTCATCACACTATCGATCATCTCGTTGGTACTTTTGAAGCTTTGTATATATGGTATATGGCATGTATAGGCTAATGTCATTGTAGTATGTTCTGAGACTCGATTTTAGCCATGAGATTTGGCTTATAAATGTTAGTGTGAATTCGACCATTTATGTTGGCTTAAGTTATGTGTTTGATAAGCTATTTATGTGATGTATATAATGCTTATTTAATAGCTTGATTATGGGATGTTGATATGGTAAGTTTTGAGGTATGAAATAGGTGATAAGATGATGATGAAATGCATTTGGAAATTATACAAGTTTGATGATTTTGGTTGAGAATTTAAGTAGAGAAATGGTTAACTATGTAATGGCATGAAATGTATTTAAATTGGCATGTTTTGGATGCTTATATATGTGTTGAAATGGTACCATTTTAATGGCTAAGTAAATATATAAAAAGAGTGGCAAATTGGCCTTGTAAATGGCCTATTTTTGTCCACACAAGCAGAGACACGGGCGTGTGTCTCAGCCGTGTGTGACACACGGTCATGTTACACGGTCGTGTGTCCTCTAGGGTGTCCTTTCGAATTAGGACAGTATACTCTTCAGTTTTGACATAGCCTAGACACACGGGCGTGTCTATTGGCCGTATATGACACATGTGTCGGAACATGGGCGTTTGACCGGCTGTGTGGTACAAGTCAGAGAGTTACGCGGGATTGACACACCGGCGTGTGGTCAGCTGTGTGGCCCAAGTTAGTATGTATACCCTGTTTTCACACGGCCTGTGCTACGGGCATGTTTGGTGGTCGTGTGAGGCATATGGCCTGTTTACACGAGCGTGTGACCCTGTAGTTAAAGAAAATTTTCAAGGTTTCTTAAAGTTTTTAAATGTTATCGGTTTAGTCCCGAATCTCTTTTAAGTATGTTTTGAGGTCTTGCAGACCCATGTAAGGGATATTATGAATGATTTATATAGACATTGATTATGATTGCTTAAATGTATAAGAATGATGTGTATTGATTGGTAATGCCTCGTAACACTATTTTGGAGATGAATACGGGTTAGGGGTGTTACATTTAATTGGTATCAGTGCTACGATTTAGTCGATTCTAGGACTAACGTAGCGAGTGAGAGTCTACCTATACATGCCATATATATAAACTGCGATAGTGTGATGATTCCTGACAGTTAAAATATGTTTTTATATAGCAAATGGATCTTGATCGAACCGTAGCTAATGATGTTGAAAGTAATGCACCCGCTCCCGCTCAAGGGGTAGTACAGTCTGATTCTAGGCTCATATCTAGTAGTTAAGGGGGAGAGGCTAAGCAAGCTTTCTTCCAAATGATGAGTGAGTGGTTCACGGAGTTCGTTCAGACGAATCCAGCTGCTCAACAACCTCTACCCCCACTTGTTCCTCAACAAATCCCAACTATGCCACAAGTATTAGATCCGATTCGATTGATTAAGTCACCAGTAGATAAGATACGTAAACATGGGGCTGAACAGTTCCGGGCTAACATTGATGATGATACTGAGAGATCTAAGTTTTGGCTCGAGAACACAATCAGAGTATTTGAAGAACTGTCTTGTACTCCAGAAGAATGTATCAAATGTGTGGTATCTTTGCTTAGAGATAATGCATATCATTGGTGGAAAATGTTGACATCGGTGGTTCCTAGGGAACGGGTTACCTGAGAATTCTTTCAAACTGAGTTCTAGAAAAAGTACATAAGTCAAAGATTTCTCGATCAGAAACGTAAAGAGTTTCTAGAGTTGAAGCAGGGTCGAATGACCATAACAGAATATGAAAGAGAATTTGTATGTTTGAGCAAGTATGCTCGAGAATATGTGTCAACAGAAGAGATCATGTGTAAACGATTTGTTAACAGGTTGAATAAAGATATAAAGCTGTTAGTCAGGATACTTAAATTGAAAGAACTTGTAGTACTAGTTGAGAGAGCTTGTAAAGCTGAGAATCTCAACAAAGAAAAGAGAAAAGCTGATTCAAAGGCAAGAGATTCAAGGAAGAGTTCGATGAATAAATCTTATCATTCCTCATCGAAGAAATCTAGAGACTATTTTAACCGATCGACAGCTCCAACGAGATATCAGAATAGAGATCGTGGGAAGCCATACACCAACTCTAAAGCTCAAGCCATATCGGTATCGAGTGTTGGTAATGTAAAAGATGTTAAACCTGATTGTCAACAGTGTGGAAGATGGCATTTTGAAGATTGTTGGGTGAAAAATAATAATAGAACTTTTTACAGTTGTGGTTCACGAGATCACTTTATTAAAGATTGCCCAAGGTTAGCTGAAAAAGATAATGCTCAGAACATGAGGCCAAGTAACACTGTAGTTAGAGGGAGACCATCCCGTAATGTTGGAAATGTGAGTGGTGATAGAGGTGTGACACGAGACACTGCTGCAAGATCTGATGCTAGAGCACCTGCACGAGCCTACGCTATTCACGCTCGCAAAAAAGCGTCATCTCCAGATGTTATTGCCAGTACTTTTACTCTTTATGATACTAAAGTTAGTGCATTGATAGATCTAGGATCAACTCATTCATATGTATGTGTGAATTTAGTATCTAGTAAGACTTCGCCTGTAGAGTCTACTGAATTTGTAATTAGAGTATCGAACCCCTTAGGCAAGTGCATATTGGTTGATAAAGTATGCAAGAACTATCCATTGATGATTCAGGATATTTGTTTTCCGGCTGATTTGATGTTGTTACCATTTGATGAGTTTGATATAATTCTGGGTATGGATTGGCTAACGTTGCATGATGCTGTTGTAAATTGCAAAAGAAAGACGATAGGTTTGAGATGTCAGAATAATGAGATTATACGGATTGAGTCAGATGATTTGCATGGTTTCCCAGCGGTGATTTCATCGATGTTAGCTCAGAAATATGTGAGAAAAGGTTGCGAAGCTTATTTTTCTTATGTGCTCGATACGAAAGTACCTGAAAAGAAGATTGAATCAATGCCAATTGTGTGTGATTACTCAGATGTGTTTCCTGATGAGTTACCGGGATTACCACTAATCCAAGAGGTTGAATTTAGTATTGAGTTAATGCCGGGTACAACACTGATATCGATAGCTCCTTACAGAATGGTTCCGATAGAATTAAAAAAATTGAAAGCTTAGTTACAATAATTAATCGACAGAGGGTTTGCAAGCTCGAGTTTCTCGCCCTGGGGTGATCTTGCGTTGTTTGTGCAAAAGAAAGATGGCACGATGAAAATGTGTATAGACTACATACAGTTGAACAAAGTGACGATCAAGAACAAATACCCTCTACCACAAATTGACAATTTTTTGGAGCAATTGAAAGGGGCCACAGTGTTTTCAAAGATAGATTTGAGGTCGGGGTATTATCAGTTGAGAGTTAAAAACTCTAATGTGCTGAAAACTGCATTCAGAATGAGGTACTGACACTATGAATTCTTAGTTATGCCTTTTGGACTAACAAATGCTCCTGTAGTCTTTATGGACTTAATGAACCAGATTTTCAGACCATACCTAGATCGATTTGTTGTTGTGTTCATAGATGATATTTTGATCTATTCGAGAGATGAAACTAAGCATGCCGAGCATTTGAGAATTGTATTGCAGACTCTACGAGATAAGTAGTTATATGCAAAGTTCAGTAAATGTGAATTCTGGTTGAGTGAGGTTGGTTTTCTAGGGCATATTGTGTCAGCATCGGGTATCTGAGTCGATCCTAGTAATATTTCTACAATAATGGATTGGAAGCCTCCGAGAAATGTTTCTGAAGTCTGCAGTTTTCTCGAACTAGCTGGTCATTACCAACGGTTTGTAAAAGGCTTTTCGATGATTGCAACTCCATTGACGAGATTGCTTCAGAAAGATGTAATGTTTGAATGGTCTGAAAAATGTTAGAAAAGTTTTGATCAGCTGAAAACTCTTTTAACTGAAGCTCTAGTATTAGTACAGCCAGAATCGGGTAAAAAATTTGTGATTTATAGTGATGCATAGTTGAATGGTCTGGTGTTTTGATGCAGGAAGGCAAAGTTGTAGCTTATGCCTCGAGACAGTTGAAGCCGCATGAAAAAAAATTACCGAAGCATGATTTAGAGTTAGCAGCTATCATGTTTGCATTAAAGATTTGGCGCCATTATTTACACGTGGAGAAATGTCATGTTTACTCAGATCATAAGAGTTTGAAATATTTGATGACTCAGAAAGATTTAAACTTGCGACAGCGGAGATGGCTAGAATTATTAAAAAGACTAAGAGTTAGTGATCAATTCTCATCCGGGAAAGGCTAATGTTCTTGCTGATCCATTAAGCTGAAAATCTTTGTTTTCTTTACGAACAATGAATACTCAGTTGGCTTTATCTGATGACGGCTTGATTGTAGCTGAGTTGAAAGCGAGATCGTTGTTTGTACAACAAATTTGTGAACCTTAGAAGACTGATAATGAAATGTTAGCTAAAAGAGTTCAATGTGATTTTAACTCTGATTCAGAGTTTCAAGTTGATTCAGGTGATTTTTTGAGATTCAGAGGTCGAATATGTGTTCCAAGAAATTCAGAGTTGATTCAGATGATTTTGAACGAAGCACATAGTAGTCGTTTATCTGTTCATCTGGGAAGCACGAAAATGTATAACGACTTGAAATAGCTCTATTGGTGGCATGGTATGAAATGTGACATTTCAGAATTCGTTTCTAAATGTTTGATTTGTCAGCAACTTAAAGCTGAGCATCAGCTACCGTCTGGTTTATTGCGGCCGATTATGATTCCTGAGTGGAAATGAGATAGAGTAACTAAGGATTTTATTTCGAGTTGGCCCCTATCTCCGAGTAAGAAAGATGCAATCTGGGTTGTTGTTGACTGGTTGACAAAAACAACTCATTTCATTCCTGTACGAATAGATTATTCGCTTGACAAACTTGCTGAGTTGTACATCTCTGAGGTTGTGAGATTACACGAAGTACCTGTTTCTATTATTTCGGATAGGATCTGAGGTTCACATCGAGGTTTTGGAAGAAATTGCAAGATGCACTAGGTACAAAGTTACATTTTAGTACCGCATTTCACCCACAAACGGATGGTCAATCCGAGCAAGTTATTCAGATACTCGAGGATATGTTGAGATGTTGCATTCTTGAGTTCGAAGGTATGTGGGAAAAGTATTTGCCATTGATTGAGTTTGCATATAACAATAGTTTTCAATCAAGTATTAAAATGACACCTTACGAAGCTTTATACAGTCAAAAGTGTCGAACACCATTATATTGGACTGAGCTAAGTGAGAATAAGATTCATGTGGTTGATCTGATTAGAGAAACAGAAGAAAAAGTAAAAATAATCCGTGATAATTTGAAAGTAGTGTTAGATCGTCAGAAATCATACGCAGATTTGAAACGGAAAGATATTGAATTTTAGATCGAGGACAAAGTATTATTGAAAGTATCTCCGTGGAAGAAAATACTTCGATTTGGTTGTAAAGGCAAATTGAATCTTAGATTCATTGGGCCATATGAGATTATCGAGCGAGTTGGACTAGTTGCTTGTCGGCTAGCATTGCCGTCTAAGTTAAAAAAG
The DNA here is from genome assembly GCA_025698465.1 of Gossypium longicalyx. Lineage (NCBI taxonomy): Eukaryota > Viridiplantae > Streptophyta > Magnoliopsida > Malvales > Malvaceae > Gossypium > Gossypium longicalyx. The sequence goes on from CM046997.1 coordinate 94,384,137, forward strand.
ATTCATAATGTATTTCATGTATCGATGGTTTGATGATACAGATCCGATCCCCCGCATGCTATTTCCTCGATGGAGGTTGAGATTCAGTCAGATTTGTCGTACGATGAAGAACCGATTCGAATTTTAGCTCGTGAGATCAAATAGCTGAGAAATAAAAGAATAACATTAGTAAAAGTATTATGGCATCGACACGGGGTTGAAGAAGCTAAATGGGAACTCGAAGATGCTATGAGAAAGCAATATCTAAAGCTATTCACTGGTAAGAGTTTCGGGGACGAAAATCCCTAAGAGGGGAGAGTTGTAACAGCCCGGTATAGACCCTAGTCGGAACAGTGGTTTCGGGACCACAAATCCGAGGTTGTAAATTTATTTTAATATTATTTTTGGTTTTTACAGTATGTGAATATGTATGTGTGAAAATTTTGTGAGCTAATTTTATCGTTTAATAGCTCAATTTGAGAAAAAGGACTTAACTGCGTAAAATGCAAAAGTTGCATTCTATATGATAAAGGCATCTATTTGTCATGGTTTATTAAATGAGAGGTCCTTATGATGAAATTAGACCATATATAGTGTTAATGGACATTAATGGACATCCATTAGTTGATTTTATATGTTTATAACTAAGGGTAATTTTGTAAAATGGTAATTAATGTTATATTAATTAAAACAAAACAAAATGGTGGTCATTTTGTTTATCTTTTTGCACCAAAAATAGAAGAAAGAAGAAGAAAATTTAGGGCTCAAACATTTGGAACTTCTCTACCTTGATTGAGGTATGTTTTGAGCTCGGTTTTTGATGATTTCTATGTTTTTATGATCGTTGCTTTGAATACTAGCTAGCCCATGCCTTAATTTTTGAAAGTGTTGATGATTTTGAGAGTTGACATTGATGAATTCATGTGTTTTTGAATGTTTGATGATGAAAAATGAGTATTTGTTGATAGATAATCATGTTTTCTAAAGTGATTGTTAGTGAAATTGCATAAAAGGTACTAATTTGTAAAAAAGATAAAAATGTGTGGCTAAATTGTGAACTATTGATAAATATGGGTTGTTATGGAGCCTATAGAAATTAGGGTAGCATAAAATTAGAAAGAATTGTGTAATTTGTGATTTTGTGAAATAGGGACTAAATTGAATAAATGTGGAACTTTAAGGGCTAAAGTGAAAGATGCCCAAATGTGTGTTTTGGACTAAATTGAAAGATTATGTGGTTAAATGAGTTGAATTTGTTATAATATAGATTCAAACTTAGATCGAGGCAAGAACAAAGTACTCGACTAATCGACTAGTTTCATCGTTTTTACGTCTGTGGTAAGTTCGTTCGTGATAAACTTTGTCACAATTATGTTTTTAATGCATTGATATTGCATAATTTGTATGTATGTGACTACAAAAGCGTACGATGACAAATCTACTATATTTGGCACTTACTGTGCATTTTGAGATAGCTTCGTCTATATAGAGCACTAAGTGTGCGATTTGGAATAGCTTCGGCTATATGTGGCACTAAGTATGCGATACTAAAATAGCTTCGGTTTAATGTGAAGGCACTAAGTGTGCGATATTGTTATAGCTTCGGCTTATTATTTACTCACTAAGTGTGTGAGTTCTGAGAGCATTGGAAGATTTCTGAATGATTTAACGTATTGAACAAAGAGGTGAGAATGAAATAAATAAATACAGGAAAGTACAGGTACGTACAGGTACGTACGATACCTATGTGGTAGTTGATACTAAGTGTATGAAACTTGATGAATTTGTTTATACATGATGAATGATTATGAAATAGAATTGAATAAATGATATGAGAACTACTAAGTGTTTATTAATTTGATGATTTGTATATTATGAACTGTTGAGTATTTACGTGTGAACTTACTAAGCTATGAAGCTTATTGTGTGTTATTTGTTTGTGCTTTATAGATTATCGAAGCTAGCTCAGACTCGAGGATCATTGGTGAATCATCATTACACTATCGATCATCTCATTGGTACTTTTGAAGCTTTGTATATATGGTGTATGGCATGTATAGGCTAATGTCATTTAAGTTGGCGTGAATTCGGCCATTTAAGTTGGCTTAAGTTATGTGTTTGATAAGTTATTTATGTGATGTATGTAATTCTTATTTGATAGCTTGATTATGGGATGTTGAAATGGTAAGTTTTGAGGTATGAAATAGGTGATAAGATGATGATATACAAGATTGATGTTTTTGGTGTATTGTTTTGGTATGATTTTGGTTGAGAATTTAAGTAGAGAAATGGTTAACTATGTAATGGCATGAAATGTATTTAAATTTGCATGTTTTGGATGCTTATATATGTGTTGGAATTGTACCATTTTAATGGCTAAGTAAGTATATAAAAAGAGTGGCAAATTGGCCTTGTAAATGGCATATTTTTGTCCATACGGGCAGAGACACGGGCGTGTGTTTCAGCCGTGTGCGACACACAGTCATGTTACACGGCCGTGTGTCCTCTAGTGTGTCTTTTTGAATTAGGACAGTATACCCTATAGTTTTAACACGGCCTAGACACACGGAAGTGTCTATTGGCCGTATATGACACACGAGCTGGCACATAGGCATGTGACCCTGTAGTTAAAGAAAATTTTCAAGGTTTCTCAAAGTTTGTAAATGTTATCGGTTTAGTCTCGAACCTCTTTTAAGCATGTTTTGAGGTCTTGTAGACCCATGTAAGGGACATTGTGAATGATTTATTTGGACTTTGGTTATGATTGCTTAAATGTATAAGAATGATGTGTATTGATTGGTAATGCCTCGTAACCCTATTTCGACGACGAATATGGGTTAAGGGTGTTACAGTTGAAGATTGTGTTGCAAACCTTGAAAGGTAAGTAATTGTATGCTAAATTCAGTAAGTGTGAGTTTTGGCTTCGGGAAGTCAGATTTTTGGGACATATTGTTTTGGTAGATGGCATTTGAGTTGATTCGAGCAAGATTTCTGCAGTTATTGTCTGGAGACCACCTAGAAATGCATCTGAGGTCTGAAGCTTTCTGGGATTGGCTGGTTACTATCGATGATTTCGTTAAGGGGTTTTCAATGATTGTGACACCAATGACCAGACTGTTACAGAAAGATGTAAAGTTTAAATGCTCTGAGAAATGTCAAAAGAGTTTAAATCCATTGAAGGCATTGTTAATTGAGGCACCAGTGTTGGTTCAACCTGAGTCGGGTAAAGAATTTGTGATTTACAGCGACGCGTCATTGAACAGTTTGGGTTGCATGTTGATGCAAGAGGGAAAAGTGATAGCCTATGCTTTTAGACAGTTGAAGCCACATGAAAAGAACTATTCGACGTACGATTTAGAGTTGGCCCGTATAGTTTTCGCATTGAAAATTTGGCGTCATCATTTGTACGGTGAAAAATGTCACATCTTTACTGACCATAAAAGTTTAAAGTATATTATGACTCAAAAATATTTGAATTTGCGACAACAGAGATGGCTCGGGATACTAAAAGATTATGATTTAGTAATCGATTATCATCCGGGGAAAGCAAATGTAGTCTCGAATGCTTTGAGTAGAAAATCATTGTTTGCCTTGAGATTAATGAATAAACAATTGACATTATTTAATGATGGTTCGATTTTGGCTGAGTTAAAAGCTAAACCAGTGTTTCTTCAACAAATTTGCAAAGCTCAGAAATGTGATTGTGAATTGCAAGCTAAAAGAGTGCAATGTGAGTCGACTAATGATTCAGAGTACCAAATCAGATCCGATGATTGTTTGATGTTTCGAGATAGAATTTGCATACCAAAAAATCCAGAGTTAATTCAAAAAATTTTATGCGAGGCATATAGTGGTTGTTTATCCTCTCATCCTAGAAGTACCAAAATGTACAATGATTTGAAGAATTCGTATTGGTGGTCGGGTATGAAAGGAGACATTTCTGAGTTTGTATCGAAATGTTTGATTTGTCAGCAAGTGAAAGCTGAGCATCAAGTACCTTCAGGTTTGCTTCAGCCTGTGATGCTACCGGAGTGGAAATGGGATAGAGTGACTATGGATTTTGTATTAGGATTACCCTTGACTCCGAAGAAGAATGATGCAATTTGGGTTGTCGTTGATCAACTGATGAAATCCGTACATTTCATCCTGGTACGTACTGACTTTTCGCTTGATAAATTGGCGGAGTTATACATTTCTAAGATTGTTAGATTGCACGGAGTGCCAGTTTTGATTATTTCGGATAGTGATCCGAGGTTTACATTATTTTTTTGGAAGAAATTGCAATAAGCTTTGGGTATAAAGTTGAATTCTAGTACAGCTTTTCATTCGCAAATCGACGGTCAATCTAATAGAGTAATTTAGGTTCTCGAAGATATGCTCCGTTGTTGTGTTTTAGAGTTCGAAGGCAACCGGGAGAAATATTTTCCGCTAGTTGAATTTGCATATAATAACAACTTTCAATCGAGTATAAAAATGGCACCGTATGAATCTTTGTATGGTCGTAAATGCCGAACTCCATTGTACTAGACCGGACTTAGCAAGAAATAGATTCACGGGGTTGATTTGGTTAGAGAAACTAAGGAAAAAGTAAAAGTAATTCGTGACTATTTGAAAGCAACTTCAGATCGTCAGAAATCGTACACGGATTAGAAACGAAAAGACATTGAATTTTAGATCGGTGACAAAGTGTTCTTGAAGGTATCTCCGTGGAAGAAAATACTTTGTTTCGGTCGCAAAGGCAAATCGAGTCCGCAATTCATCGGGCCGTATGAGATTATTGAACAAATAAGGCCAATGGCATATCGGTTAGCGTTACTTATTGAGCTAGAGAAAATTCATAATGTGTTTCATATATCGATGTTGGCCGATATAGATCTGATCTATCACATGTGATTTCTCCGTCAGAGATTGAAATTCAACCTAATATGATGTACAACGAAGAACCGATCAGAATTCTAGCTCTCGTGAAAGTACTTTGGCAATGGAAGGTTGTCGAAGAGGCTACATGGGAACTCGAGGAAGCTATGAGAAGAAGAAGCCATTGTTAGGTTTACATTCGGGCACGCTTCTCATGCTCATTTAGATCAAGAAAAGCGAAATTTGGATCTAGATCAGGGGAAAATTAAAGTTATCGACTAATCAACCTAATTCATCGTTTTCACATTAGAGGTAAGTTCGCATGTGATAAATTTCAATACAAGTGTATTTTATATGCTTTGATATTGTATAAATTATGAATACGAGACTGGAGGGATATGAACAATAGTGATTCGACGATAATTCGACATTCGAAATCCTGGTCGAACCTTAGGAATAGTTTAGGATGCTAGCGACATGTCATTAGGGGATACATTGAGTTCGCTTCGGGCCATGATATAGTACTTCGGGTTCGAGTTATACGGATTTGGCTTTGGGCCATGCATATCAGCTGATTTGGCTTTTGGCCATGATATCAGTACTTCGGAGATAAGTTACCTTGATTTGGCTCTGGGCCATGGTATAGGTACTTATTGTGTGAGACCCTTGAGTATCCAACTTCTATTCTAAATGGTTCAACAGGTAAATGAAAGACGAGAATGTGTATGAGATTAGTACGAGATGGTACAGGTATGTGCATAAACCATATTAGCTTTGATCGAAGAAATGGTGAAGAAAGTATATAGTTTTGTGAATGAGTTATTGAAAAGGTTTGTTAGTTGATGTGAATTCTTCTACTTATGATCAATGGTTGAATTATGTGTTTATGATTATATCTAGTTTATGCCATTCGAGCTTACTAAGCTATAAAGCATACTTTGTGTATTTCTCTATGTTTTATAGTTTTCAAAGCTAACTCAGACTCGGGGATTGTCGGAGATCGCATCACACTATCCAATTATTAAATTGGTACTTTTGAAATTAAGTTTCGAGTATATGGCATGTATAGGGATTTTGATTATTTTGGTATCTGTGTTGTTAATGGATTTGGTTATTGGAAATGTCCTGTAAATGTTAAATATTTGGTCTTGTGCGTAGCCATGAGAATTGACTCATTTTGGTTATTTTGGATGTATATATATATGTGCAAATGGCCTTTTATGTGTGGTTTATAATATTTTTATGAATGGCTTATTGGGATTTAGTATTGAAGGTAGTAACAGATTGATATTGAAGATGCATTAGCATGTTATGTGTAGGCAAAATTATTGTATATGTAATGGATTATTTAGATGGCTTTGGTTGTGATTTTGGCATATATTCAAAATGGTCAATTGTTGTTATTAAGCTTTGTGGTTGCTGATAATGAAATAGCATGATTTTAGACTTGAATTTGGTTGGCTGGAAAGAATATTTATGCCTTCTGTTGTACTAAAAAATGTGGTGTAGGTACATTCAAGATAGGGTGGCAAAATGGCTTGGTAAATAGCCTATTTTTGTCCACAAGGGCGTATGTCTCAGCCGTGTGTGGCATACAGTTATGTTACACGACCGTGTGTCTCCTGGAGTTGAAATTTAGATCAAGTTAGTATGCTCCACACAGCCAAGTCACACGCATAAGTCAGTATACCTTATACGTTTGGCACGGTGTAACGCCCTAAATTTTTTAGGGTTTGTAATTTTGCCGATTTTAGCACAAATTTCCTGTTTGTTTTAAAGATTAGTTGTTTTGGGTGTGTTTGGGGGTGTTTGAGAGTGTCTTGGGTTCAAGTTCAAGTTTTTTCAGCATCTTTGCTTTTGCTCTTATGAGAACCTAAACGCTGGCACTTGGGCCTTATAGGTTAGCATGGTTGGTTGATGTCACAAAGAGCCTTGTGTCTTAGTGGCAAGTGGCGTGTGGAGCATCTGAGGAGGCATGAGTTCGAATCCCATGGCAAGCAAAGGAGTAAATAATTTTGCTTGAAGGGGGCGACAAGAGTTTGAGGTGGATTCGGACTCTGCTGTATGAGAGTTTGAGCTGGTCTTGGGGGTGGATCATGGATAGATAAGGAGAGGATTATATGGAGGAAATCATGGAGATTATTATGGAATTTAAATTGGTAAGGAGGTTGTAGCCGAATACGTGTGTGTGGGGGAGGGGGTAAATTCGGCTAAGGGGGTATGAAGAGTGTTTTTTCGACATTTGGGGTAGAGAGTAGGTGCCAAACCTTTCTTTTGTTATTATTCTTTTTTGCTTGTTTTGGTCACTTTGGATATCACTCTCATTTGCCGATTTCTTTGTGTGCCTGTCGGGTAGAGCCGAAATCTTTGTTTCATTTTATGCCAATTAGTAAGACCTTTTGTTTGCTTTCTTGCTTTTCTCTCTGTAGTCCCTAACTGAGCATTATCCTAGCTCACACTCATAACTGTGCCGAAACCCTCTTCTCTCTCTTCTTACTCTCAAACCTTTCTTCTTTCATCACACCTCTGTACTATCTCTATCTTTGAAACTTTGGCCGAATACCATTTTTCAATTGGGTTGTTTTTGTGAAAGCCGAATACCCCTTCTCTTTGCCAAATCTTTTCTTATCCCTCTTACTCATTGTCGAAACCTCTTTTTTTTTTTTAAAAGGGGAGGGTATTTTGAAAACGGGAGTCACCACCAACCTTTTAAAGTGTGATTGGGTCACCTTATAAAACATTTTGGTCTACGAAATTATGAGAAAACGGGCTCAGGAGTCGATTACGTACGAGGAAGGGTTAGCACCCTCGCAACGCCCAACATTGGTACCAAATTGAATAGTTTTGTCTTAATGTCAAAAGTTTGAAAGAATCTAGAAATAAGATCTCTTTTTTTTTTAAAAATCGTAATAATTTGAGTTAAAAATCAAGATTCCTTCACTTCGAAAGAATATAGACATCACATCCAGCATGATTGAACACGACATTCTTGATCTTTCGTAACTGAAATCATCTTGTGATTTTCAAAACTTATTTAGAAGGATATTTTAGGCATTTAGACAAACGGGAAATCGCAACCCAGCATGTTACCCGAATTTCTATGTACCAAAAACATTGCCTTATTTTTTAAATTCTTTTGGATCGAATGAAATATAAAAGTTCTTTAAAGTGATGATGCATTCAACTTATTACAAAGGATCAATATTAAATAAATTAACCTACATGGTACCTACTTTATCATTCTATGCAAATATAATATAAAAATGATAAATAATGACATAAATTGCACAACATTATCATTTTATGCATATATCATCATAATTAACATAAATATACATGCATTATCGTTACATGCAAAATACAACATAGAGCATAATGAATATAACAATATAAATTGCATAATATATGTATACAATAATATTTCATGCAAATATAACTTAAATCAATATAAATAATTAATTTTCATGCGAATATGTAAAAACAATAACATACAATAACAAATAATTTATAAAAATTTAACCTACTAAAACAATACTAAAAAAATAAAAAAATACAAAAATAAATAAACAAATTATAAACATATAAAATATAAGTCAAAAAAATAAAAAATAAAAATAAAGATATTTAAAAATATTTAAAATAATATAAGAATGATAAAGGAGAACTCTTTTTTTAAATGATTAATATATATAAATCATATTATAGGATATGATAACTTAATATATTAAAAAATAATGTGCTAAATAGAAACATAATTTTATAATAATTTTAAGAATATTAAGTGCTAAATATTTATATTACACATATTTATTTAATAATAATTTTAAAAAAATTTAAAAAATATACGTAATTAATGAGTAATAAAATAATGTATATCTTATAATAAAATAAAAGTAATGTAAGGAATAATATATGGTAAAATATATAACATATAATAAAATTTATAAACAAAATATATAATAATATAAACAATATGATAGATAATATATAAATAATATATATACTATTTACATGTGACTAATGTTTATAGAAATAAATAATACATATAGTTTTTTAAAATAAATTAAATATATATAAAAAGGGAATTAAAATTGAATTTAATTAAAAATCTAGGGTTAATTTACAAATAAATAAAAATTTTGAGCCTAATTGAAATGCTAACTAAAATATGAGGGACTCACTGGGCAATTAGCCCTAATCCTAAAAACGACACCGTTTCCAAAATAAGCCTTATTATAGCAGCTAGGACTAAATTAAAATAGGAATAAAAAGTTATGGCAAATTTATAACAAAAAAAATGAAATTATAAATATTAAAAATATGGAAGGACCAATTGGGCAATTTGCCCATTTCCTAAAAACACGCGGATCCTCCCCGGGTCATGGGTCAACGCGCGGATCTTCTAATTGAACGGTGCCGTTTTAATACTTATTAAACTAAGTAAAATTACGCCGTTTTTGTAATATTATATAGGTCGGATTTTGGCCCTAAAATCATTTTGCAACTAGTTTTAAAAAAAAAACTTAAAAAAATCCTTTGAAAGAGGAAAAGAGAAAGGCCCTCCGAGCTCCGGCCTCCGTCAGGCCAAACCCCGATCACCGGGCTCATGCGCTCACGCGCCGTCGTTGGCCCCACCGGATATGGTGGCCGGAAGCTGAAAAGCTTCAATTTTTAGCGCAAATCCGACGGTAAGTCTCCCTTTGCTTTATCTTTTAGTGATATTTATGTGTATTTTGGCGATTTCATAATGAAAAAAGGAAAAAAAAAAAAAGGTAAAGCGAATCACCTCCGTTTCTTGATTTTTATTGTATATATGCCTGTAAAAAAAAACCCCTCTTTACATTGTTTCTACTCGGGCTTTTATAGCCTCATAAAATATATTTACAAATTTCGATTTTATTTCTTGCTATGTTTGTTTCGTCTCTACTGTTTCTTTCCCTTTTTGCAGGTAACAGTGAGGAATCCGGCGGTGAATGCGCTGGCGTCGATTCATGCGCGGATTACGGCGTGATATGGAGCTGGAGTCACGGCGCCGGTGAAGCCCACTGGAACGACGTGAGACGAAAGGGTGTGACGCTTGGGGTACTTGCGGCGCGAAGTTTCTGGAAACCCTAGGGTTTCCAGATTCGGTTTAGACATTGGGCCTCCATAGTTTGGGTCTGGTCTGGGTATTTGGGCTGTTGGGTTTTAAGTGTAATTGGGTATAGGGTTAATGGATTTTGGGCTATAAATGTAACCGAGCTTTGGGCTTTGTAAATGGACTGTAAAACTTTTATTAATTTATTTAATTTTTGTTTCTGCTTTTATTTATTTATTTTACGGGCCCGGGCAATTTTGGGCTATTACAACTGCCCCTCTTTGCTTATTACTGTGTAACAGGAATAGAGCAAAGATTATAAAAGGACCAAATTTGCCCGGGCTGGCCAAGTCTCGAAATCTTGATCCTCATCTTCCTCAAAGGTATTCTGATAGCTTCAAACTTGCTCACTATAACTCAAGAATGCCAAATCTGCTATCTTCGATCTGCTCACTGACAATACAGAGACGCCAAATCTGTCATCTTCGATCTACTCTCTGGCAATACAGAGACGCCAAATCTTTCATCTTCGATCTGCTCTCTGACAATACAGAGACGCCAAATCTGTCATTTTTGATCTGCTCTCTGACAATACAGAGACGCCAAATCTATCATATTCGTTCTGCTCTCTGACAATACAAAGACGCCAAATCTGTCATCTTCGATCTGCTCTCTGACAATACAGAGACACCAAAACTGTCATCTTCGATCTATATTGTCCTTTAAAAGACATAACCTGTAGAATGCATATGTGCTCATGCCTGATGATTAAGATGCCATGCTCTAAATGAATCATATGCTCCTAATAAAAATGTTATGAAAATGACTCCTATTTCGGACGCCTTTATTCATTCATCTATCCGAGTTTCATCTTTTTCAAGATTTCAATCATACTCTGCTCGCATGCTTTGAATCAAATTGGTCCTATTATACCATTCTTCGAATGTTACGACCTGCTGGAGACAATCCTCTCCCAGGATTGAATCGTTTGAATTGTCCAATCATCCTTTGGACTGAAGAAGAAATTTCCTCGAGTACCTTCGACCTTTACTCATGGGAATTCTTCAAACAATTGTTCTGTTTTAGTTTCTTGTATTATCTAGAGATTCCTAGAGTAATATGCAAAACTTAATTTGTAAAAATATTTAGTTCATCAATCCTTTTTTCAATGCAACACACTTTATGAATAATGGAAGACAAATAATTTGATCTTGAAAATAGTTAGATATATCCTCAGAATACAACAGGAAATTAATCTGAAAACATATCTTTGAGAAGAAAAAGAATCCAAAGATAGTAATCAGAACAAAAATTCGATGTCCAACATATCATAGCTTGGGCTTCTGTATACCAATTCCATGAAGACTGTTTTGAGTTTAACATGTGTTTAGAAGATCCACGGTACTTTGTTGATACCCCGGTATGTAACACACTCCACTTCTCGTCAAATTCGGTATAGCAAGGTCACTGCATGTTTTTCAAAATTTGAGCAACCCTTTCAGGTTTTCAATTCAAAACCCCTTTGGTCTCAAGGCACCCTTTGCGGGTTTTCGCCTTGGATTTCCCTCTCTTTTAGACAAAGTACTTCTTGACTGAATCTGAATTCACCGGATTGAGTAAACTTTTCCTATCCATTTCTGTCAAAATCAGTGCACCACCAGAGAAAGCCTTCTTCAAAACATACGACCCTTCCCAATTCGGCATCCATTTTTCTCTAAAGTCCTTTTGTATAGGAAGAATCTTTTTCAATACCAAGTCCCCTTCATAGAATTCTCTTAGACGAACTTTCTTGTCATAAGCTCGCATCATTCGCTTCTGATACATCTGACCATGACGACTAGCCCTTAGCCTCTTTTCTTCAATCAAGTTCAATTGGTCATACCGAGATTGAATCCATTCTGCTTCATCCAGCTTTATCTCTGACAAAATTCGAAGAGAAGGTATTTCCACTTCAATGGGTAATACTGCCTCCATCCCATAAACCAACGAGAAAGGAGTTACCCCAGTAGAGGTTCTGACAGATGTTCGATAAGCAAAGAGTGTAAATGGTAATTTCTCGTGCCAATCTCTATAGGTCTCAGTCCTTTTCCCCACTATCTTCTTGATATTTTTGTTGGCAGCTTCTACTGCCCCATTCATTTTTGGACGATATGGAGATGAATTATGATGTTTGATCTTGAATTGGCTGCAAACTTCCGCAATCATGCTGTTATTCAAGTTCAATGCATTGTCCGATATAATCCTCTCAGGCATTCCATAACGATAAATAATCTCCTTTTTCAAGAATCGACTTACTGCCGACTTGGTAACACTAGCATATGAAGCTGCCTCTACCTATTTTGTGAAGTAGTTAATGACCACGAAAATGAAACGATGCCCATTCGAAGCTTTTGGTGATATTGGCCCAATGACATCCATGCCCCACATGGAAAAGGGCCACGGAGAGGTCATAACATATAAGGGTGAAGGTGGTACATGAATCCTTTCCCCATATATCTGACATTTATGACATTTCTTAGCATAGTTGATACAATCTCTTTCCATAGTAGACCAATAGTATCCAAACCTCATGATTTGCCTTACCATCGTAAAACCATTAGCATGTGTCCCACAAACACCTTCATGTACTTCTTCCAGGATTTGTTTAGCTTCCACAGCATCGACGCATCTCAAGAGTACTTGATCTTTCCTTCTTTTATAAAGGATGTCTCCATCTAGTACATATTCGCAGGCTAACCTTCTCAAAGTTATTTTATCATTCTCAGTCACCTGTTCAGGATATTCACGATCCCTCACATATCGTAATATATGATACCAAGGATGGTTATCCTTTTCCTCTTCTTCGATGCTATAGCAATGAGCTGGAACCTCAGAAATACTCATTTGAATTGGTCTAACATCCTCTTGTTTATTTGCTTTAATCATGGAAGCCAGTGTTGCTAAAGCATCTGCCATCTGATTTTCATCTCGTGGGAGATAATTGAAGGTGATATTATCAAACTCCTCAAGTAACTCCAAAACTACCTTTCGATAATGAATCAATTTGGGGTTTCTTGTCTCCCATTCACCCCTAAGCTGATAAATTACCAACGCAGAGTCTTCATACACTTTCAGGGTTCTAATTTTCTGCTCTTTGGCCGCTCGAATCCCCATGATACATGCTTCATACTCGGCCATATTGTTCGTGCAGTCAAAATCCAATTTGCATATAAATGGATAATGATCACCATTTGGGGATATCAAGACTGCCCCAATTCCATTTCCCACCACGTTGGATGCACCGTCAAAGTTCAGCTTCCATGGATGTTCTTCAATAATTGCCACATACATCAACTCCTCATTAGGGAAATCAAAGCTCAATGGCTCATAATCTTCTAGAGCTCTGCTAGCAAGAAATTCTGCTATCGCACTCCATTTTATAGCCTTTTGACTCACATAGACTATATCAAACTCTGAAAGCAGTATTTGCCACCTTGCCATTCTTCCATTTAGGGCTGTTGACTCCATCATGTACTTTAATGGATCAAGTTTCGAAATTAGCCAAGTCGTATGATATAACATATATTGCCTCAACCTTCGAGTCGTCCAAATTAAAGCACAACACAATTTCTCAATTGGCGAATATCTCATCTCACACTCTGTGAATTTCTTGCTGAGGTAATATATCGCCTTCTCTTTTCTTCCCGACTCGTCATGTTGGCCAAGCACACATCCTATAGAATTACTAAACACTGATACGTACAGAATTAATGGTCTATCTAGACTAGGTGGAGATAACACTGGAGTGTTTAACAAGTATTGCTTGACTTTATCAAAAGTATTCTGGCATTCCTCATCCCAAGTACCTTGGTTGTGTTTTCTAAGGAGGCGAAATATAGGATCACATTTCTCGGTTAATTGTGAAATAAACCAAGCAATATAATTCAACCTTCTAAGAAAATTCTGAACTTCCTTCTGAGTACATGGTGGACGCAATTCTCATCTGGCTCTAACCTTGTCTGAGTCAACTTCTATTCCCTTTTCGCTGACCACAAAGCCTAATAATTTCCCCGACCTAGCTCTGAAAATGCACTTTGCTGGATTAAGCTTCAACTGAAACTTCTTTAATCTCAGGAACAACTTCCTTAAGACTTCAATATGCTCCGTCTCTGTTCAAGATTAAGCAATCATGTCATAAACATACACCTCAATCTCCTTGTGCATCATATCGTGAAATAAGGTCACCATAGCCTTTTGGTATGTTGCCCCTGCATTCTTTAAACCGAAGGGCATTACCTTGTAACAAAAGGTACCCCATAACATTATAAAGGTAGTTTTATCCATGTCCTTAGGATGCATTTTTATCTGATTGTACCCTGAGAAGCCATCCATAAAAGAAAACAACGAATATCCCGTTGTATTGTCCACCAAAGTGTTGATGTGCGGTAAAGGAAAGTTGTCCTTTGGGCTAGCTTTGTTTAGATCTCTATAATCAACACATATTCGTACCTTCCCATCCTTCTTAGGGATAGGCACAATGTTAGCCACCCATTCTGAATACTTAACCTCTTGTAGGAATTCAGCATCAAACTGCTTCTTGACTTCATCTTTTATTTTCAGCACAATATCAGGCCTCATCCTTCGTAATTTTTGTTAGACTGGCTTGCAATCTTGTCTTATGGGGAGACGATGTACCACAATATCAGTATTCAAACCTGGCATATCCTCGTATGACCATCTAAAGATATCTTTGAATTCACGTAGTAGCTCAACAAGTCCTTGTCTCGTTTCCTTCGCAATATGTGTCCCTATTTTCACCTCTTTTCCTTCTTCCAAGACTACATTCTCTATTGCCTCTTTCTCACGGGGTAGGATTTGTTTCTCCTCTTGTTTCACCAATCTCAACAGATCTAGAGACACATCACAGTCCCTGTCATCTTCAAAATCCTGAGGTTCCTCTAAACACATGTCTTGCTCAAAAGAGAATTTAGGATTTGTAGTATCATCGCTCATGTCATTGATATCTAAGGACCTGTGGGGGTGCAGAGGAATGTACAAAGAATGAATGAATTTAAGAATGTCTATTAACATGTTATGAATGAAATAAAAGATTTGAACAGAATTAAAAGGACAAAAGAACAAAGAATGAAAGAATGTTTGCTCGAATTGATAGTAAAGACGTGTTTTATTGAAACAAAATATCTGAACATGAGCCTATTTCACAAATGAAATCTTATTACTCCTAGGCTTTAGAGCAACAAGAGTGTTCTGAAAATTACTCTGAAAAATCTTTAAAAACTACAGGAAGTTCTTCTACAGTCCAATTGTTTAAAGAGCTTCCTAGTTTGTAAGGGCGAATGCCCTCAAGGTTTCTTCGTTCAGACTCTTCATTATGTACATCATTAATATAATGACTTCCTTTTTCGAGCAGCCCTCTCTTAGGGTGAATTATCCCTCCTGATATAAAAGTTTGGGATATATGAGGGAACGTCATCAATTCCCATTCTACTTATCTTCCACTTAAACGCTCCCTTCTTCTTTCTTGACGCTTCTCTATTTCCTTCCTCTTCTGCTTGTGATCTGGCCTGAATCCCAAGCCAAAACGGTCTCTCTTCTCCTTTAATTCTGGAATCTGAATCCTTCCTTGAAGATATCTTCCCAACCCTTTTCCTGGAAAGGCTTCTTTCCCCATTGTCATTTGTAAACCCATTTTTGTGGTTCTGGATATCCTGGGTACCAGTACCTCATTCCCCTCTGAAATGAATGTTGCATTAATGAATTCTAAGAAATGAAAAGAGCACTCAGTGGCTTCCTCATTTGCTTCTACATAAGGTGCGTCACTGGTAATTGTCGCTATAATATCCTCCTTCGTATTTATGGTGACCAGTCGTCCATCCGCTACTAACTTCAATCTCTGGTGCAAAGATGAGGGTACCGCTCTTGCCGAATGTATCCAAGGCCTCCTCAACAGGCAATTATAAGAGGGCTTGATGTCTATCACTAAAAAGTCCACCTCATACGTGTTTGACCCAATCATCAAAGGAATATCAATTCTTCCCATGACTTTTCTCTCCGTACCATCGAATGCTCTCACTACATTATGGCATGTTTTCATGTGAGAACTGTCTATGGGTAATCTATTCAATATAGATAATGGTAAGACATTTAATGCTGATCCATTATCAATAAGCACACTCTGCAATGTATACCCCTTACAGCGAGTGGTGATGTGTAAAGCTTTAACTGATCCCATGCCACTAGGTGGGATTTCATCATCGTTGAAATAGATGAAATTGTCAGCACTTATGTTACTAACCAATCGATCCAACTTATTGACGGATATATCATTAGTAACGTAAGTCTCATTGAGCACTTTCATTAATGCTTCCCAATGTACCTCTGAACTCAGAAGCAAAGCCAACACTGATATGCAAACTGGTTGTTTGTGCAATTGTTCAACCACGCTGTACTTACTGTGTTTTAAGAATTTTAGAAACTCTTTGGCTTCTTCTTCCTTCACTGGCTCATTAACCAGTATTTCAGCCCCTTTTCCTTTGTCAAAGGCTTTTGCTTTCGCGGGCTCAACTCTGACGCCTTCTACATCATAACGCTTCCCACTATGTGTATAAGAACCCTCATCTTGAGCCTCCTTAGAAGCATTAGCTATATCCTCCTTCTTCGGCATTGTCACATTGTAGTTATAATTCCAAGGTACCCTCTTGTTATCCTTATAAGGAAAGGAAACAGGTTTATGAATAATAACTTTCGATACCATTGGTATTTCAACTTACCAAGAAATAATCATCCTTGGCCGGTTTCGATTCTTCGGTCCACCTTCTAATGTGCATATACATCCCTCATCTGAGCCAGCTTCATAAAATTCCAGCTCCTTATTATCCATAAGGCTTTGTACCAAGGCCTTAAACTCGTCACATTCCTGGATCTCGTGTCCCTCTTCAGCATGGAATTCGCAGTAGTCTCTCACTCCTCTATTCCTTTCTTTAGAGGTTATCATCTCTCTTTTCACCATTTCTTCCCAAATCATTTTCATCGGCGTTCTCACCTCGGCCACGCCCTCTTTAATCCTTCTCATACCAGTATCCCCAACTGTGTTTACCCCTTGATCACCATGATTTGGCAACGGGTTCTCGTTACTAGGGGTGTCGTCAAATTTTACAGCCCCCATCTTAATAAGTCTTTCTACTGCTTTTTTAAAGCCAGTGCAATTTTCAATTGAATGCCCTGATATCCCCGCATGGTATTCACATTTGGCGTTTGCATCATACCATTTAGGATATGGGGGTTGTAACGGTTTCAAATGAAAAGGAGCTATTGCATGCGCATTGAATAAACTTTGATAAAGCTCCCGATACGTCACTGGGATAGGCATAAATGAGATCTTTTCAGAATTTTGTCTCGAACCAGATCCCTGCTTTTGAGAATCTTGTTGCCCAACTGTAGTTACTCTGGGCTGACTAACTGTAACCGCTTTTGAATTATAACTACCCGTATTGTTCACCTTATTATCTTTCCTTCTTGGGGTCGATCTTTTAGCAGTTTCCCCCTCTATCTTGCCACCTCTTATGGCGTTCTCAATCATTTCTCCTGCCATAACTATATCAGCAAAACTCTTAGTAGTACTTCCAATCATGTGAGTAATGAATGGGGCCTTCAAAGTGTTAATGAACAGCATGGTAGTTTCTTTCTCTAAGAGCGGTGGTTGAACTTGCATGGCAACCTCCCTCCACCTCTGTGCATATTGCCTAAAGCTCTCATTAGGCTTCTTTTCAATATTTTGCAAAGTGATTCTATCAGGAGTCATGTCAGACACATGATTATATTGCTGCATAAAGGCTTGCGCTAAGTCTCTCCAAGAACCGATCCTTGCACGACTCAGTTGATTATACCACCTAGCTGCTACCCCAACCAAACTATCCTGAAAACAATGGATCAATAATTGATCATTGTTTACATAGCCAGTCATCCGTCTGCAGAACATGGTGATATGGGCTTCAGGGCAAGTAGTCCGATTGTACTTCTCAAATTTTGACATTTTGAACTTATGGGGAAGCACCAATTCTGGGACCAAACTCAAGTCCTTAGCATCAATTCTGTAACACCCTGAATTTGGGCCTAGAAGTTTTGGGCCTTGAGCATGGGAGCGGTTTAAGGCAGCTTATAATATTTTGTTATGCATGTAAATTTCGTTAATGAAGGCTTGTTTTAGTGGTTAAGTGAGCTGAGAAGTGTTGGAGAAGTCTTGGGTTCAAACTTGGACTCTAGCAGAAATTTTGGTTTAAGGTGAATCAAACCCTGGGTGTAGTAGGTAGGCCTTAAAAATATTGTTGGAGAAATTGTGCCACAAAAAGCCTTGTGGTCTAGTGGCAAAGTAATGCCACATAAGAGGCAGGAAGGTGGCGTCATAGAGTTGGCAAGGAGGTCCAAGGTTCGAAACTCATGGCAATCAAAGAGCATTTATTTTGCTCACAAGGGGTGGCAATAGTTGGTGTTGAATTTAAACTCTGATGATGGAGGGATCCCACATCGTGAAGCTAACATAAGAGTGGATGCGAAGCTGGCTTTAAATAGAGAGAACCATGAGGAGAGTAAAGGTACCTTTCTTGGCTGATCCCTTTCGCTTTATGGCGTGCTAGTTTGGGTTGGGCGTCGGCTAAGAGTTCTCGGAGCGCGGATTAACTCCAGTCTCCTATCAGGTGTGTGTTTCTCACTACTCTAGCTGTATGATGGCTACTTCGGGCCGCGATGAGTCGAAAGGGGCCATGTTGGCCCAATGGGCCTACGGGCCGAATTGGATAAGTTGTTTGATTGTGTAGTAAATATTGGACTAGGCTAGGTGAATCTCATATCTGTGGCTAGATTTGGGCTAAAAGGGCCACACGAGCGTGTGGGCTATTTGGGCCAAGAATGGGCTTTAGGCCCATTCGTATTGTTATCCCTGTTTAGAATACTTTAGTTTATTGAAATACCCCTGTAGGGTAGAAATACCGAAATACTCCTGTAGGGTAGAAATACCGAAATACCCCTGTAGGGTAGAATTATCGAAATGCCCCTGTAAGGTAGAATTACCTAAATATCCTTGTAGGGTAAAAATATCGAAATACCCCTGTAGGGTAGAATTACTAAAATACCCCTGTAGGGTAGAATTACTAAAATACCATTGTAGGGTAGAATTACCGAAATACCCCTGTAGGGTAGAATTATCGAAATACTCTTGTAAGGTAAAAATATTGAAATACCCCTGTAAGGTAGAATTACCGAGATACCCTTGTGGGGTAAAATTACCATTTTGCCCCTAGGGTGTTAAATGACTGTTTTGCCCTTGTGGGCAAGTGACTGACTTGGACTGTGTGGTTGACGGATTTGATTGTGAATACATGTTGGTGATATGAATGACTTGACTATGATTGTTTGATTCAAATATGGGCATGACATTCTGCATACATGACATGTTGCATGGGTTGGGTTATATTGATGGAGGAAGCGTTTCTGGTGGCTATGCCACAAATATCTGTTCTGGTGGCTATGCCACAAATATCTGTTCTAGTGGCTCTGCCACAATATTCATATCCGTGACTCTGTCACAATACTCGCTCGCAGCCATGCCGCAAATTCTGTGGTGTGTAGCGGATGGGTGGGTCGAGTTGTCTCCTCAGATGGTGTAAGGTTGGTACGGGGGTGTATATGGATGGATATGGGTTGGGATTGCATTCACATTCGATTTCGATTACATTTGATAATCGATTGTGATTCGTCACCTAATTCGATTCGATTACGATTACATCACACCGATTCGATTCTCGATTCGATTCTCATTTTGATTCTAGTTTCGATAATGTTTCTTATTCTCAGAATGGGCTAAGACCCATCCGCATCTGTCTGTTATAATGGGCTAAGGCCCAATTGATACTGAAACTATAAGTAGGGCTGGGGCCAGACTTTTAATTCTTTTATATGACTGACTGTTCCTTTTATATAGTATGGGATTTCACACTGAGTTTTCGTAAACTCACCTTGTTTATTAACCTTTCAGGTAATTTCCAGCCTTAGACGGATCGGAGCTGCGAGGGGCTCGGAGGAAGCCACACATGCTGTTTATGTTACAGTTTTGATTATTACTTTTAAATGTTTTTATGTTGGTTGTAGTAAAGCCATTGTAATTTTCTGGATTTCAAATTTAGAATTTTATTTATTGATCTTATAATTGCTAGTATTAGAACACGGTTTTCCAAAACAACTACTGTTGTTCAAAACATCACGTATCCGCAATTGTTTTTAAATTAAGCTTTCAGAATCGCCAAGATTTTTACAAAGTTGCTAAGAATGTTATTCAAATTGAGGTTTTCTAACAAGGTTTAAAAAGGGTATAAGTTTTTAATTATTAAGAAGGGTTTTTAATGGAAACATGGTTTTCGAAAAACACTTCAATGTGGCACGCCAGATTCGAGCCAAACTTCCAGGCCGGGTTTGGGGTGTTACAAATTCCCTGACAATTATCAGCGTTTTCTAGTGCCTTAAAATTTTCCTCTAACCATCTACAACGTTCCTCTAATTGCCTTGATGATTCGAGTCTCATCTCTTCCCTCTCAGCTACATCTAAATCAGGGATGACTGGATTGGTAGGGTTATCTCCAGGGTTGAATCCCGAACCAGTTTAAAAGTTCATGGGTATTCCAGCATCGACTTGCTCCTGTTAAGGTCTTATTGTGACGGACGGCCTTCGAGGATATGCCCCAGGTTGAGTCTGCTCATGAGGTGGGGTAAAACCTAGAGGATAATCCTCATTATCCTCTTTGGTGATAGTCATAGGGGCCTTTCCTTTATCCGTTGCCCCTCTCAGCAGCTGAGCCATCTCAGCCATCATATTCCTTTGAGCCTCCAACATTTGATCCTTCATCTCTAGTTGGATTTTTGCCAATTATTCCTGCAATTAATCTTGCATTTCTTTCTGGATCTGCTCAAGTCTTTGATCCATATTCTTTGTCTTAGCGCGTGTACCGTAAGGATGTGTTTCTTCCAGATTTTCTTTCTCTCTCTCTCTCTCTCTCCCTAATAATTTTAAATAATTAGGGTCTTTCTATAAATTTGAATGCATATGATGCGATGAGATGCAAATGCATGAATGTAAAAAGATATCGATTTTGATTCAATTTCTTTTAGAAAACGTTATTTAAGAAACAAAAATCTTTATACAAAACGGATTACAAATACGCCTTCGCCCTCAGGCCCAAAGTTTTAACCTTATCCAATAACAAAGCTAACTCTAAACCTCTATCTGACACTAACTCATACTTTGTACTCAATACATTAGCTTGTGCTGCCAGGTCTTGCAAATGATCAGCAACCTCTCGAATCTGTACTATAGCTTCTCCCATGAGGTAGTCCCTATCTTTGATTTGATCTTGAAAATGGTGAAGCTCTCCCTTCCAATGTTCTTCTCTTGCCTCGAGCTGCTCAATCTGTAGCTCACAGTTCTGTAATGTTGCTTCCAACCCTCTAATATTGTGCTTCATTTTCTCGATCTTATCCAGGCTTGCCTTTAACTCGACTGTAGAGTTACGCCTTCGATGATGATGAAGAGATCGTCCAAGCTCTGTCACCTTAGTTTTTAATCATTGATTCTCCTTCTCTAGGGCCTGATTATATGACTGCGTCTCTTGGAACTTCTTCTCCCAATACTCGGCTTTGGCTCTTTCTTCTTGAACCTCTTGTTGCCACTGCTCTAAGGACTTCCCCAATCCAGCTCTCTTAAATGTATCCTCTTATATTGCATCTTCAAGTCATCTCGGTCTTCCTCAATCTTCCTCTTTTCTTTCCTCTCTTTTTCGACCTCAACTCTATGAACGTCGACGTTTAAGCTTAGGTACATCTTCTCCTCCTCAAGCCTCTCTATCTTTCTCCCGAGTTCCAAATTCTTCCTTTCAAACTCTTGCTTTATAACTTCCAACTCTGATGGAATCACTCGTAAACTCTCCTCCATCGATCAAGCGGCCTCCAAACTTGGCCTAGGGATATTATCATTAATCCTTTTACTAAACCACTATTTGTATCCAAGGGTCATCGTCGGTCCTTCAGTCCGAATCTTCACACAGCAAATCTTCTTCCAAGCCTCAAAAATCTCTCGCACCTTCTTCTTATAATGATCCCTTTTATATGTGAAATCACTCTGAGCTGACCCTTGTGTTGCCGGTATAAACTGCCCCGCTTTGTATTGCCTTAGGACGAGTAATGTTGCATAACCAACAACTCCCTAAATTCCAAGAAGAGGTACCCAATCAAAACTTCCACAACGATAGAGGACTTCATTAGGAGCCATCCAAGGAGCTTTCCACATTACATCTTCCTCTCAGAGATTCTACAGTATTTCTGTCCATCTTTCCTCTGTAATGTCGTCCCTCCTCGGCGTAGCTGCAGCTTCCCTTAAGGGAGAATAATCCTCAAAGAACACTCGACAAGAAACCTTATCAACCTTCCAAAAGTGACTATGGAACCATACTAACAATAACTGTGTACATCCAATGAATCTTCCTTCACTAGCTCTCCGACATGAGCTCAAGGATTTAAACGTCTCAGCTAGGATTGCAGGTCACAGGTACGTTCTGTTTACCAAGTCGATCGAATAAATCCATAACTGCCTGATCTATGTGCCCAATAACTTTAGGGAAAATCACTAAACCATAAATACTTAAGGCCAAAACATCAACCCCCTTCTTCACATCTGCGTGTGTCAATATCAAATCCCTCAAACTTGCCCACGGAATGCATTTACTATCACCCTTTTGTTGGACTCGAGCTGCAGCCCACTATTCACTCACCCCCATAACCATTATTAATTTCTTCACGAAAGTTGGGGGATTAGCAGTCCTAACATAAGCTTTGTTACCTTGAATTTTTGGATAGCGAAGCAAGGTCGTATATTCCTCCAAAGTAGGTACTAAGTCTACTTCTCCAAATGTAAAACAACTATAAGCAGGGTTCCAAAACTATACCATAGCTGGAAACAAATGCATATCCACCTTGATGTCTAGCAAATAGGGAAGATCTCCATAATTCCGGTAGAACAGTTGCTTAGCCTCGTCATCTCATTGGGCCCAAATGTCCTTCAACTCCTGAAACTCATTCTGTGTTGAGCTGATACGAGTGAAGTCCCACAACTCTGATGTATACCCCTTAGTGACACTATCTCCCTTCTCTAACTGGGTTTTCTCTAACCACGTATAGACAAAAGCGTTGTCCTCCACTGTATCAAGATATTCGTTCCTCATTACAAAACTTTCTAATCCAAAAATCGAACCGTGAATCGATACCTTTAAATTTTGAATGACATGCAATGATAACAAAATAAAATAAGTCAGTATCACATATAAAAGTATAATAAACAAGCACTTATAAGGGTAGCTTACTAAAGGCTATCACTATACTCCCTAGGGTAAGTACTTTAGGTTTACTATATGCGTTTCAGTTCTAAAGCGAGGGTACCTGAACCAGCAGGTTCCTCGGTCCTCACCCATTATAGGCTCATACGGACCAAGTTCGGTTCAGTGGGACACATTTCCCTATGGCCATACGGAGATGAAAATCTCACGAAGACATAGGTACAAATGTATCCCGGAAGCAATCCACTAGCTCATACGGAGGTGAAAACCTCACGAAAGCATAGCTTCTCACTCCCACTTAAAGGTGCGACCGCAGCGGTCATGCAGATGCAATGTGTATGAAAACAAAATAACAAACATATGCAGCAAACACATGTAAAAAGATCAATATTTTAAAATTTTTCCAAACTTCCGACACTAAGACAAAAAATAATCAATTACTTGGCTTGACTCTCTTATGGTCTCCCCAGCGGAGTCGCCAAGCTATCAAAACTTCTTTTTTTTAAAAGGGAAGGGTATTTTGAAAACGGGAGTCGCCACCAACCTTTTAAAGTGTGATTGGGTCACCTTATAAAACATTTTGGTCTACGAAATTATGAGAAAACGGGCTCAGGAGTCGGTTACGTATGAGGAACGGTTAGCACCCTCGCAACGCCCAAAATTGGTACCAAATTGAATAGTTTTGTCTTAATGTCAAAAGTTTGAAAGAATCTAGAAATAAGATCTCTTTTTTTTTAAAAAAAACGTAATAATTTGAGCTAAAAATCAAGATTCCTTCACTTCGAAAGAATATAGACATCACATCCAGCATGATTGGACACGACATTCTTGATCTTTCGTAACTGAAATCATCTTGTGATTTTCAAAACTTATTTAGAAGGATATTTTAGGCATTTAGACAAACGGGAAATCGCAACCCAGCATGTTAGGGCACTACTTCCCGAATTTCTAAGTACCAAAAACATTGCCTTATTTTTTAAATTCTTTTGGATCGAATGAAATATAAAAGTTCTTTAAAGTGATGATGCATTCAACTTATTACAAAGGATCAATATTAAATAAATTAACCTACATGGTACCTACTTTATCATTCTATGCAAATATAATATAAAAAATGATAAATAATGTCATAAATTGCACAATATACATTATCATTTTATGCATATATGATCATAATTAACATAAATATACATGCATTATCGTTACATGCAAAATACAACATAGAGCATAATGAATATAACAATATAAATTGCATAATATATATGCATACAATAATATTTCATGCAAATATAACTTAAATCAACATAAATAATTAATTTTCATGCGAATATGTAAAAACAATAACATAAAATAACAAATAATTTATAAAAATTTAACCTACTAAAACAATACTAAAAAAATAAAAAAATACAAAAATAAATAAACAAATTATAAACATATAAAATATAAGTAAAAAAATAAAAATAAAAATAAAGATATTTAAAAATATTTAAAATAATATAAGAATGATAAAGGAGAACTTTTTTTTTAAAATGATTAATATATATAAATCATATTATACGATATGATAACTTAATATATTAAAAAAATAATGTGCTAAATAGAAACATAATTTTATAATAATTTTAAGAATATTAAGTGCTAAATATTGATATTACACATATTTATTTAATAATAATTTAAAAAATACGTAATTAATGAGTAATAAAATAATGTATATCTTATAATAAGATAAAAGTAATGTAAGGAATAATATATGGTAAAATATATAACATATAATAAAATTTATAAACAAAATATATAATAATATAAACAATATGATAGATAATATATAAATAATATATATACTATTTACATGTGACTAATGTTTATAGAAATAAATAATACATATAGTTTTTTAAAATAAATTAAATATATATAAAAAGGGAATTAAAATTGAATTTAATTAAAAATCTAGGGTTAATTTACAAATAAATAAAAATTTTGAGCCTAATTGAAATGCTCACTAAAATATGAGGGACTCACTGGGCAATTAGCCCTAATCCCAAAAACGACACCATTTCCAAAATAAGCCTTATTATAGCAACTAGGACTAAATTAAAACAGGAATAAAAAGTTAGGGCAAAATTATAATAAAAATAAAATGAAATTATAAATATTAAAAATATTGAAGGACCAATTGGGCAATTTGCCCATTTTCCAAAAACACGCGGATCCTCCCCGGGTCATGGGTCAACGCGTGGATCTTCTAATTGAACGGTGCCGTTTTAATACTTATTAAACTAAGTAAAACGACGCCGTTTTTGTAATATTATATAGGTCAGATTTTGGCCCTAAAATCATTTTGCAACTAGTTTTAAAAAAAAAACTTAAAAAATCCTCTGAAAGAGGAAAAGAGAAAGGCCCTCCGAGCTCCGGCCTACGTCAGGCCAAACCCCGGTCACAGGGCTCACACGCTCACGCGCCGTCGTTGGCCCCACCGGATATGGTGGCTAGAAGCTGAAAAGCTTCAATTTTTAGCGCAAATCCGACGGTAAGTTTCCCTTTGCTTTATCTTTTAGTGATATTTATGTGTATTCTGGCGATTTCATAACGAAAAAAGGAAAAAAAAGGTAAAACGAATCACCTCTGTTTCTTGATTTTATTATATATATGCCTGTAAAAAAACCACTCTTTATATTGCTTCTATTCGGGCTTTTATAGCCTCATAAAATATATTTACAAATTTCGATTTTATTTCTTGCTATGTTTGTTTCGTCTCTGCTGTTTCTTTCCCTTTTTGCAGGTAACAGCGAGGAATCCGGCGGTGAATGCGCTGGCGTCGATTCGTGCACGGATTACGGCGTGATATGGAGCCGGAGTCACGGCACCGGTGAAGCCCACTGGAACAGCGCAAGATGAAAGGGTGTGACGCTTGGGGTACTTGCAGCGAGAAGTTTCTGGAAACCCTAGGGTTTTCAGATTCGATTTAGACATTGGGCCTCGATAGTTTGGGTCTGGTCTGGGTATTTAGGCTGTTGGGTTTTAAGTGTAACTGGGTATAGGGTTAATGGATTTTGGGCTATAAATGTAACCGAGCTTGGGCTTTGTAAATGGACTGTAAAACTTTTATTAATTTATTTAATTTTTGTTTCTGCTTTCATTTATTTATTTTATGAGCCCGGGCAATTTTGGGCTATTACAGTCATCTTTTTAAATCCCTGTGATTACTTGGTTAGTTTGATTGAACGAGTTCGGTGCCTCTCTTCTGGTGGTAAGTATATCGCGTGATGACTGTTAACCGTGTTATCTTATTATTATCTCTAGCCGAATATCCCTTTTTCATGGTTCTCTGTATTTATCGAGTGGTGACTCCTTCTTTTATGTTGTATGTTCACGGGGTTCTGTTATCACTGAGGAACGAAGGGCGCAGAGCGTTATTGGGCCATCGGAACCCCGTCTTCCAACGCTTAGGTAAGCCGATTACTTCTTATCTTCTTAAGTGTGCTGTCTTTAGGGGCAGTAGTTTACTTTTAATTAGTTTTTTATGTTAAACGGTTGTGTGTGCAGTTAAGGGCCGAGTTGTGCAAGATCAACCCTAACTAAGCTAGACATCGTTGGCCACTTTCTCTTCGATCAAGGTAAGTAGAGGAGTTGGGTTAAGGGTAGTTGTTGCGTTGGAAAGTAGTGGAGATTAACTAAATGTTGGATTGATTGTAGGCCGTGGACTCATGGGGGATTCGGTTAATTCTGCAAATCAAGGTGTGTAGTCGTACACCCAACCTTACTCTGTGTTCAATGATGAATGTAGGGGTGTAACCGTACACCATTTTGTAACTGACCAAAAGCCAAAAGGTGTGTACTCGCCCCACTGCGTGCCACGAATCGGCAGAAGCCGAAAAGCTAAAACTTCGATATTTTTTATCACGCGAGCGTGCGAACGCTCGCAAGGTGAATCAAGCCACAAAACTTAGGCAACAGACTGTGGAGACCACCGCGAGCGATCTCGTGGGCCTGGGCTGTCATGGGCCTCTAAGGGCCGAAATGGGCCGTGTGGGCCCGATGGGATCGAGGGCCCACGCGTAGCAAAATTCACGAAAGATGATAAATGTTGGACTGGGCTATGAAATTCGCATAGCCTTGGCTTGATTTGGGCTAAAAGGGACCACGCAAGTCTGTGGGCCACTTGGGCCGAGTAATGGGCCTTAGGCCCATTTACACAATTTTAGCCACACAGGTTGTCTGAGTCGTTCGTGACGACTGTGGACCTTCTGAAGGGTCGTTATATGTACTGAGATCCTAAAATTAGCTAAATGATCGAAATATCCCTGAGGGGTAAAAATTACTAATTTACCCCTAACTGATGGTATGACCTTTATAATGCTAGCGGTGGGTTATTTACTGTGTGAATGACAGTTACATAATTGGTTATGAGTATGAGATACTGCATACACGTATTATTTATGACATGACATCTACATAGGGTGGGTTATGATATGTAGGAAGTACTGTACTGGTGACTACGTCACATATGTATTACTGGTGGCTTGCCACGCTTACTATTACTGGCAGCTACGCTGCGTTATTATCATTATTGGCAGCTTTGCTGCGATATTGGTGTGCTGGTTGGGTGGGTCGATTGATATCCCCACAGGTGTGCTGGTTGGTACGGGTGGTGTGCTGGATGGTTATGGGATGGGTTGTATTTTGCAATGTCATCGACATCGAATAGGGCTCTCGCCTGCATCATATCTTGATGTGTTATTCACTTTTGTTTGTTATGGGGATTATACACTGAGTTTTCATAAACTCACCCCATTTCTATCTGTACAGGTAATCCCTAAGCTTAGATGGTTTAGAGCCGCGAGGGACTCGGAGATGGCCACACTCCTGCTTCTGTTTCTTTTATTTGCATTTAGATTTCATTTTGGGTTTTAATTTATGTAATAAAGCCGTTGGTGGGTTTTAAGATTTAATTTGGATTTTGATTTCTGATACTAAACTGCTAGTCTAGGAAACACAGGTTTTCAAAACAACACGATTTTCTAAAGAACATGAGCTTCCAACAACAAAGTCTTCAAAATGTATCCGCGGTTTAAATTGAAGTAATATACCAAAGGTAAACAAATTGGTAAACGTTTTGACGAGAACTCTTGCTAGATAATAATAAAATGACTTAGATTTAGTAACAGATTTTTACCGAAGGGATCAATGTTTGAAAATAGTTTGATGTGTCACACCAGATTCGGCCATAACGTCTAGCCGGATTTGGGGTGTTACACACGGAATAGCACATGACCTAGCACACAGGCATGTATGGTCATTTTTAAGGCACACGGGCTAGTCACATGGGCGTGTGTATTGGCCGTGTGACCCAAGTTAGAGAGTTACACGGGGTCGGACACGGGTTGGGACACAACCATGTGCTCCCATTTAGAATGTCCACACGGCTTGTGACACGGGCGTGTCTGGTAGCCCTGTGAGACATACGGCTGGCCACACAGGAGTTTGCCCCCTATTTTGAGGAAAATTTTATAAGTTTCGTAAAATAAATTCTCGAGCTATCGATTTAGTCCCAAACCATTTCCAATGTATGTTTAGGGCCTCGTAGGTTTGTTATAGGGACATTATGATTGAGTTTGATTAATGCTTGCATGAAACGTGAAATTATATGTGAATTGAATGTTTAAATGTGTTGTAAGTTCGGTAATGCTCTGTTACCCTATTTCAGCATTGAATACGGGTGAGGGGTGTTACAGCTCAGTGCTTAAAACATTACTAGGGAGATGAAATTGAACGGTATCAAATCTCGTTCACTTTATCAGATATTTATTTTTTCTTGTTTTTCTTTTTCAATAAATGATTTAGGGTATATTTTCAGGATTAGCATGTTTAAATAAATTCTATCTAGGAGATTAAAACTTAAGCGGGACTGCTTGTGACCCCTCCAATCTTTCATGGGAATTGATTTTAACATTATCTTCCGAGAAATTATTCCCTATATGGCAAAATAAATTTTTAGTTTTCAAATAAAAGGGTCAATTTTGATCCAAGTTTTAAATTGCAACTCAATTTCAAATTTTCTTTAAGTTTAGGTATTGAATTGAACTATTTTCAAAATTTGGTTGCTCTTTTTGTAAATGCTAAAAATTAGATGTCTTTTTTTGTAAATATTTTTAAAAGTCATCTAGACTAAATATTTTTAATTTAATTTAATAAATAAGATTCTAATTATATCTATTATAATATCTATTAATTATTATCAACTTTACATAGAATTAGGGTTAGTTTAAATGTGATAATATTTTATTCAATATTTATCTTTAATAAATTAGTAGCAAATAATAATTTAATATGCATTATATTAATTATTAATTGTTGTTAACTCTATGTAAAAGTAGAACTTTGAATATCTTAATTATTAATTTGTTCTAAGAATTCTAATTAAACTCTTACACCTTTCACTATAAATTTCACCCACCTTTGCCATTTTTTTTCACTCATCCCTCCATCAATCCTAGCATCCATAACCCACCAAGTACCAAACCCTCTAGCCATATCACCACCCAGCTCCGCACGTCACCCTCATGCTTAGCAGCAGCCCACGCACGCACGCACCCAGCAGCCTCCACGCACACCGTGCGCGCCAGCAGCCTACTCCTTGTCGCCGCACTTACCGCATGTCTAGCTCTTGTAGCTCGTTAGGCCTGCTCGACGCACCTGCTTACTACCCATTTCCCCGCATCCGCACGGCACACGCATGCCTTGCTGCTCGTGCAAGGATCTATCCGACAGTACTGCCTGCTTCCCGCGCATCTGCTCAAACTGCTCATTGCTACTCTCACCAACATCCTTGCCTATTGCACCACACTATTAAGACACCCTATAACCATCCCTAAACCAACCCGTTTTGCTTTATATTTATTTGCTTTGAGTTCTTAATTTTTATAAAAAGATGGTAAGATAATTTTTTGTCCTAAATTTTTATTTTATTTAATTATTTAATTTTCCAGTTTATTAAATTATTAATATTTTATACTAATTAAATTTTTGAGAAAATATTTGTTTCCATCTTATGTTCAAGTTAATCATGCCTCATAAGAGAACTCGTGCCGCTGCCTAAATTGACGAATCACAAAATAAATTGCACTGTGAAGACGCCAAAGCGAGATACAAAAGCATTTTCAAGAATCAACAGATGCACCCAGAAAAAGGCTTTACGTTAAAAGAAAGCAACTATACTGATTTCATGGCGCTCATTCGACAAATTACTGAAGCTCTCAATTGGGAATTATTTTGTGAGAAAAGACCTAGTGCAGATGAAGAGTTAGTTCGTGAATTTTACGGGAATTTGACCTCAAGTGAATTGACGGAAGTTTCTGTTCGCGGAATCAAGGTACCAATAACCTCAAACGCTATTAATGAATTCTTTGAATTACCTGATTTCGAAGACGACAAATATTCTTCCTTGATGAGCAATATTGAGTCTAAAAATCTATAAGAACTTCTCGAGGAACTTACAGTTCTAGGTTCTAAGTGGACTGTATCAAAGCAAGGAATTCACATTTGTCGCAGAGAATATTTGATACCACTAGCGAATGTATGGTTCTATTTCATTTGATTCAGCCTTATGCCCATTTTCCATGGGACTACAATTTCATTAGAGCAAATGGTCTTATTATGCTCGATTTTAATTGGAAAGATGACTGATGTGTGAAAAATCATCGTGAGGGAAATGCAAAATTTTGCCACTAGACATTCTGGTCTAGCTTACTTTCCCTTTACGATAACTATTTTGTACTTGAAAGCTAAAATTCTTGCAAACGTAAAGAAGATAGGTTATAGCCAGGGCATAATCATAGATTAGGACCTCTACCGAATAACTAGAGACTCTGTTCTACAACAACGAGTTGAAGAGAGTGAGGATCCTGAAGAAGAAGAAAAAGATCCCACAGAGATCGGACCAATGCAGTTAGCTGAAATCCCTGATAAGGCAGAACCAATGGAACCAGTGGCAGCAAAAAGCTTACTAGAGATATTCAAAAATATGGGATGACTCAACGAGAAGCGCTCTTACGAAAATATACAATGACCCATTTATTTTTGTGCTTGAGTTTCCAAATTTCATATTTGAATCATGGAGTCCACTATTGAAGAGGGAGAGAAGCGATTCAAGCAAAAACAAAGATGATGGAGCAAAAAATGAGTTGAATTCAGAGGGATCTGCAAATAAATAAAAAGAGAGGATCTTAACTTTATTTTATTTCCGTTCTTAGGTTATTTAATAGGATTAGGTTTTATTAGGAATTTTTATTTTCGCATAATTAAACAAGAGATGGAAATCATAAATAAAAATGAACAAGTTGCAAAGTGCAAAGTGTGGCAATAAATATATACATGTCTAGGATTGGATCTAGAGAGAGCTTGGTACTTAAGCAGTCAAATTGACTCACCTCCTCTTTTCTAGAATCCTTCCTAGTGTATAGTACCTATTAACTTTTAACAATGAGGACAATGTTCATCTTAAGTAGGGGGAACCGAAAAATTGAAATTATTTCCTCTCATAATAAAATTTTCTTTTAGTTATGATTATGTTATATTTTGTTTAAAAATTTGAAATTTTGTTAAGTATGCTAAACTTCAGTATGAATAAAGTTTGATTATTTCAATAATTGTTATGTTAACTGAAATATGACATAAATATATTTTTAATAAAGCGTGCAAATTATACCATAAAATTTTTAGTTCCTTAAGAAAGTTAAGCATGCATGAAAGTTTAAGTCTCTAGAATTGACTTAGTAGTTTCTTGAGGCGAAATCATAGGAAGCATGGAATGTTGAAAATGATTTAGACAACTTTTTTTTGGACCGTTTGAGCCTTTCAAGCCAACCTTGATGAATTTTTATCCTTTGAAACCCAACTTTGAGACTATATGACCTAATTTTATTTGAACCTTTGCAATATTTAGCCATCACTTTTCTTTTAATTATCTTTAAATTGTCTCAAACACTAGACTCGGTACTATTCAGAATATTATTTGAAACAAGTTTGGGGGAGTTGAAAAGAAGTATCAAATGCTCAAAAAATTTTTTAGTATATATAGCAAAATGCTCGTGAAAAAAAAAGAAAGAAAGGAAAAAAAAAGGAAGCATATGTACTCGAAAGAAATAGATGTATAAAAGAGCATGTGAAAGCAAAATAAGTTGGTGTATTTAAGGTAATTATTTCGAAGCTCTGATTTAAGCTGAGTCTAGAGTTTTTAGCCTAAATTTATCTATCTTTTACCTACCCCTAGCCTAGTCACGTTACAACCTTTTTAAAGACCTATTGATTCAAGTCTCTATGCTACCTATATTTGTAATGCCCCGTACCCGAGACCGTTGCCGGAGTCGAACACGAAGTGTTAACAGACTTAATTCATTGCTTAAACAGCTCAAACAATTTAATTTTAAAATTTCCAGTCCAGCTAGAATTCTGCGTCACAGTCGCTTAAAAATTCATATCTCGAGTTCCGAAACTCAAAATAATATTCCGTAAATTTTCCCTGAAAATAGACTCATATATCTATTTACTAATTTGTTTCTAGAATTTTTGTCTAGGCCAATTAGTACATTTTATTAGTTAAAATCTCCCCTGTTTTAGGGTTTGACTGCTCTGACCTCTGTGTATTACAAATTATATATCTCTCTTTACAGAATTTCAATGACTATGAGGTTTCTTTTTCTTAAAACTAGACTCAATAAGGATTCTAACCATATAAATTACATAATCTAATTATTTTTATAAAATTTATGGTGAATTTATAAAGTTGAAATAGGGGATCTAGAAATCGCTCTAGCCCTATTTCACTAAAACTTAGATATCTTATAAAATACAAAACCTTTACCTGCTTTGCTTATTCCATATGAAAATAGACACAATGAGCTTTAATTTCATATATTATTCACTATCAAACCATGTCTCTACAAATTTTTTTGTGATTTTTCAAAATCACTTTATTTCTGATACTTGAATCTGTTTTTAAGTTACTTTCACATTTTTCATAATTTTCATGTAATAGTTACTACTTAATCATACATACTATTAAACATGTATATCATCAGCCATTCTATTAGCTAACCACTAGCAAATATTTACACATCATTCATTGATCATATCATATCAAAAGAAACCAAGTTCCTATACATGCCATACACAAAACGAAACGTCTAACTATACCAATGTAATTTCTTCGATAGTGTGATCGGGTCTCCACGCGTTTCCTTCGATCCCCGATCGGCTTGATAAAAACTATAAGAAAAAGAAAATAAGAGAGTAAGCACTAGGCTTAGTAAGCTTACAAGCAAATAAATTACAACATTCAACATAATGAATAAATATACATCAAGTCACCTAGCCTTATAAACTTTCTTTACTTCCCATTTTCTATCTTCTTCTTTACTCACTTACCTTCTTTCTTACCTGACCTTTCACTATTCATAAATATAATTTACCTTCCCTTTTTACTGATAATTCACTATGATTTAACATATATAATGATCCGTTAAACCACTCGGAATACTAAGGATACTAGGGTAGTTCCTGTCTATCAATATCCTGCCAATGCCATGTCTTCGACATGGACTTACATGAATTATTCCTGTCTCCAATGCCATATTTATATATACAATATGGGCTTACATGGCTCATTCCTGTCTCCAAAGCCATATATCGATATGGACTTACATGGCTCATTTTATCTCTGTCCTATCAACCCCAATATCCTAATATTCCTAAGGTTCAAACGGGGCTTCCTAATGCTTTTTCTCTGCTACTTCGCCTTTAATTCGACTTTAAATATTCTAAAAAAAATAAGTATATAAATGCTGGAAATTAACAATAATAATGTAAAATATAAGAATATTGCATTTATTTACTGTAAACTTACCTCGATACAAAATGTGACTAAACTTTACAATTTAGTCCTTTACTTTTTCTTTTCCCTGATCTACTCCTGAATTTTGTTCTTCTTGATCTATAATAGCAAATTTAACTTATTTAATATTCACATTCATCAAAATAGCATTTAATACGAACTTTGGCAAAATTACATTTTTACCCCTAAACTTTTGCATAATTACACTTTTCACCTATGGGTATTTTTCCAAATATGAACCCTAACTTAAATTATTGCTAGCATAAGCTTTATCGAGCTACTGAGATCTCAAAAACGTAAAGAAGTTGAAAAACGGGGCTAGAATGGACTTACAATCGAGCTTGGAAGCTTGAAAAACCCTAGCCATGGTTTCTCCTTGCTATATTCGGCCATGGTGAAGAAGATGAGCAAAATTGGCTTTTAATTTTGTATTTTAATTCATTTTACCCCTAAATGACCAAAATGCCCCTCCTTACTAAAC
This sequence comes from Gossypium longicalyx, assembly GCA_025698465.1. Taxonomy (NCBI): domain Eukaryota; kingdom Viridiplantae; phylum Streptophyta; class Magnoliopsida; order Malvales; family Malvaceae; genus Gossypium; species Gossypium longicalyx. Next base: position 94,418,798 of record CM046997.1, read on the forward strand.
TTTCAAAAATTCCTTCCATGTCCTAATTTTGTCCATGAAGTTAAAATTGGTCAAATTGCTATTTAAGACCTCCTAATTAATATTTCAAAGTAATTTCATACTAGAAACTTCTAGAATGCAAGTTTTGCAACTTATTCGATTTAGTCCCTAACTTCAAATTAAGCATTTTATGCATAGAATTTCATCACGAAATTTTCGCACAATCATGTAATCATATCATGAACCTTAAAATAATAATAAAATAAATTTTTCTACCTCGGATTTGTGGTTTTGTAACCACTGTTCCGTTTAGGCCCTATTTCGGGATGTTACATTTCTCCCCCCTTTAGGGATTTTCATCCCCGAAAATCTTACCTGTGAAAAGATTTGGGTACTGTTTTCGCATAGCCTCTTCGGGTTCCCATGTAGCCTCGTCTACCCCATGTCTATTCCATAGTACTTTCACAAGTGCAATACTTTTGTTCCTTAATTGTTTTACCTCTTGAGCTAGAATCTTTACTGGTTCTTCATCGTAAGTCATGTCTGGCTGAATCTCAACCTCTGTCTGAGAAATCACATGTGACGAATCTGAACGATAACGACGTAGCATAGACACATGAAATACATTATGAATCTTCTCTAACTCAATCGGCAAAGCTAACCGATATGCTAATGGTCCGACTCTCTCAATCACTTTAAACGGTCCAATAAAACGTGGACTTAGTTTGCCTTTCTTGCCAAATCTAAGAACTTTCTTCCACGGGGATACTTTCAAAAAAACTTTGTCACCAACTTGATATTCAATCTCTTTTCTCTTCAAACTCGCATACGACTTTTGTGCATCTCAAGTCGCTTTCAAGCAATCTCGATGATTTTACTTTCTCTTCTGTTTCCTTAACTAGATCAACCTCGTAAATCTGATCTTCCTTAAGCTCTGTCCAATACAAAGGTGTGTGACATTTACGTCCATACAAAGCTTTATAAGGTGCCATCTTCAGACTCAACTGGTAACTATTATTATAGGCAAACTCTACTAATGGTAAATATTTTTCCCAACTGCCTTGAAATTCCAGAACACAGCATCTAAGCATATCTTCAAGTACCTGAATAACTCTCTCTGACTGACCGTCGGTTTGAGGATGGAAAGTTGTACTAAAACTCAACTTTGTGCCCAAAGCCTTCTGTAATTTCTTCCAAAACCGTGAAGTAAATCTTGGATCTCTGTCTGAAATAATCGATAATGGTACCCTGTGTAGTTTGAATATCTCTGAAATATACAAATCGGCCAACTTGTCAAGTGAATAATCCATACGAACTGGGATAAAATGAGCCGACTTTGTTAATTTATCAATCACAACCCATACTGCATCTTTCTTTCTCAGTGTAAACGGCAATCCTGTCATAAAATCCATAGTAATTCGATCCCATTTCCACTCAGGGACTAGCACGGGCTGCAATAAACCTGAAGGTACCTGATGTTCGGCCTTTACCTGCTGACAGATCAAACATCTAGAAACAAACTCTGAAATGTCCCTTTTCATTCCTACCCACCAATACATTTTCTTCAAATCATTATACATCTTTGTACTACCTGGATGAATAGACAAAGAACTACTATGTGCTTCTTGTAAGATTTTTCGAATAAGCTCATCATTCTTCGGTACGCATACCCTGTCTCTGAACATCAAACAACCGTCAGAACTGATCTAAAAATTTGACTCTATATCCGACTCACACTGATCTCTTTTGGCTAATAACTCACTATCATTTTTCTGAGCTTCACAAATTTCTTCAAGAAACATCGGTTTGGCTCTCAACTCAGCTAAGATAAAACCATCATCTGATAAGGCTAGACTAGTGTTCAAAGCTCTTAATGCAAACAAAGATTTCCTACTCAAAGCATCAGCAACAACGTTTGCCTTACCTGGGTGATAATCGATCACTAGCTCATAATCTTTAATCAACTCTAACCATCTTCTTTGCCTCAAATTCAAATCTTTTTGAGTCATCAAATATTTCAAACTTTTGTGACCAGTAAATATGTGGCACTTCTCACTGTACAAATGATGTCTCCAAATTTTAGTGCAAAAACAATGGCAGCTAGCTCTAAATCATGTGTCGGATAGTTCTTCTGATGTGGCTTTAGCTATCTAGAGGCATAAGCGATTACCTCCCCTTCCTGCATAAGTTCACAACCAAGTCCATCCATGGACGCATCACTGTAAATCACAAACTCCTTACCTGGTTCTGGTTGTACTAAAACAGGAGCTTTAGTCAACAATGCTTTTAACTTATCAAAACTCTATTGACACTTCTCAGTCCATTCAAACTTGACATCCTTTCGCAGCAATCTTGTCAGCGGGGTAGCTATCATAGAAAATCCCTCTACAAATCGTCTATAATATCCAGCAAGGTCAAGAAAACTTCTAACTTCTGATACATTTCTAGGAGGCTTCCAATCAACAATGGCTAAAATCTTGCTCGAATCAACCTTAATACCTTCACCTGAAACAATATGTCCAAGAAAACCAACTTCTCGTAACTGAGAACTCACTTTTGCTTTGAACTTGGCATACAACCGATTATCTCTCGAGAATCAGAAATCGTTCTCAAATGCTCGCATGCTCGGTCTCATCATGAGAATAAATCAAAATATCATCAATGAACACAACTATAAACTTATCCAAGTCTGATCTAAAAATTCGATTCATTAAGTCCATGAAAATGGCAGGGGCATTAGTCAAGCCAAATGGCATCACAAGGAACTCATAATGACCATACCTAGTCAGGAAAGCGATCTTGGGACATCGACTCTTTAACTCAGAATCGATATTATCTAGATCTCAAATCTATCTTGAAAAACACAAAGAGCTCCCTTCAATTGATCAAACAGATCATCAATTCTAGGCAATGGATACTTGTTCTTCATGTTACCTTGTTAAGTTGCCGATAATCTATGCACAATCTCATCGATCCGTCTTTCTTTTTCACAAATAGCACTGGTGCACCCCATGGTGAACTACTGGGTCTTACAAAGCCTTTATCTATTAACTCCTGCAGCTGAGCTTTCAATTCTTTCAATTCCAACAGAGCCATTCTATAAGGAGCAATAGAAATGGGCATGTTACCGGAATCAACTCAATACCAAACTCAACTTCTCTAACAGAGGCAAACACGGTAGTTCTTAGGAAACACATCGGAAACTCACATACCACAGCAACCGATTCAATTTTCAATTACGGATCTTTAGTGTTCAACACAAAAACAAGATAAGCTTCATACCTTTTTCTCAAACATTTACGAGCGGACATAATATGAAATTATGGAAAATGAACTATCGACTCTTCCGAATTAACCCAAATAATTTCACCATTTTCACACTTCAACTCAATGAATTTCTTCCCACAATTCACTATCACATCATGTGTAGTCAACCAATCCATACCAAGAATCACATCAAACTCATCAAATGGCAATAGCATGAGATCGGTCGGAAAACAAGATAGCCTCTAATCATCAAAGGACAATTTCTACATACTTTATCTACTAATACATGCTTGCCTAATGGATTCGATACTTTAATCACAAATTTCAGAGATTCTATAGGCATACTTATACTAGGCATCAATTTCTTGCAAACATATGAATGAGTTGAACCCGAATCAATCAAAGCAATGACATTAATATTATGTAGAGAAAATGTACCGTAATCACATCGGGAAGGATGCCTCTTCGCGTGTCTGAATAGCATAAGTCCTTGCGGGGGCTCTAGCATCCGGTCTCACAGCTAAATCTCTTGAGGTACCTCACATTACTTGCTCCTACTCCCGTTTGCCTCGGTAATCGCCTCTAGTAGGAGCATTTTTGGATCTAGCACTCGTGTTATCTCTCGATTAGCTACCTCTGGACATTCTCGTACAAAATGATCTGGAGTACCGCATTTATAACAAACATTTTCGCCTGCCCGACAAGGACCATAATGAAGTCTACCACACCGTAGACACCCTGATCTACCCTGTCCAACATTACCTACACTCGCAGTCGAGGTGGTCTGAGCCTTCGAATCCTTAAATCTGCTGCCTCAATTCTGACTAGAATACCTGGCTGAGAAACTAGGTCTGGTAGAAAACTCCTTTGGCCTTTTGGATGTAGCTTGGAATGACCTGGTCATCTGTCTCTTCTTTGTATCTTGTGTCTCTGTCTCAACTTTGCCTTTTCTTTTAATGACTCCCTGCGCCTTACAGGCTCTCTCAACTAAAATAACGAACTCTTTTATTTCTAGGACACCCACTGACAATCGGATATCATTATTTAACCCATCCTCAAACCTTTTACACATGATAGCCTCTATGGACACACATTCTCTAGCATATTTACTAAGCCTGACAAATTCGTGCTTATAATTGGTTACCGTCATATTAAATTGTTTCAATTCCAGGAATTCCTTTCTCTTCTGATCAATAAACCTCTGACTGATATACTTTTTACGAAATTCCTCCTGAAAGAAATCCCAAGTGACCCTCTCCTTTGGTACAATTGATACAAGTGTTTGCCACCAGTGGTAGGCTGAGTCTCTAAGAAGTGATACTACACATTTCATACATTCCTCGGGTGTACAAGATAATTTGTCAAAGACTCTGATAGTATTTTCTAACCAAAATTCTGCTCTTTCTACATCATCATCCTTTGTTGCTCGGAACTCTTTTGCCCCTTGTTTCCTGATTCTATCAACTGGTGGCTTTTCTCTTATCACTGTACCTGTGACTAGGGAAGCTTGAGCTGCATGGGTAGCCTGAGAATCATGAGGGGGTGGAGGTCTAACTGCCAGATTTGTACGAACGAACTCGGCAAACAAATCATTCAAAGCTTGGAAGAGAGCTTCTCGAGTCACTCCTCCCTGATTAACTGTTACTGGCCTATTCTCAGATGGCGCTGCCCTTTCCGCGGGAGCAGGCGCATTACTTTCTACATCATCATCACCAGCTCACTCGAGATCCATTACTATAAAACAAAATATTTAAAAATCGTTAGGAGTCATCACACTATCAAAATACAGGTATGGCATGTATAGCTAGACTTTTACTCACACTAACTGTTCTGAGAACCGACTAAACCTGCTCTGATACTAATAAATGTAACGCCCCATACCTGAGACCGTTGCTGGAGTCGAACACGAAGTGTTAACAGACTTAATTCGTTGCTTAAACAGCTCAAACAATTTAATTTTAAAATTTCCAGTCCAGCTAGCAATCTGCGTCACAGTCGCTTAAAAATTCATATCTCGAGTTATGAAACTCAAAATACTATTCTGTAAATTTTCCATGAAAATATACTCATATATCTATTTACTAAATTTTTTCTAGAATTTTTGGCTGGGCCAATTAGTACAGTTTATTAGTTAAAGTCTCCCCTGTTTCAGGGTTTGACTGCTTTGACCTCTGTGTATTACGAATCATATATCTCTGTAAAAAATTTCAATGACTATGAGGTTTGTTTCTATTAAAACTAGACTCAATAAGGATTCTAACCATATAAAGTACATCACCTAATTATTTTTATAAAATTTATGGTGAATTTCTAAATTTGAAATAGGGGATCCAGAAATCGCTCTGGCCCTATTTCACTAAAACTCAGATATCTTATAAAATACAAAACCTTTACCTGCTTTGCTTATTCCATATGAAAATAGACACAATGAGCTTTAATTTCATATATTATTCACTATCAAACCATGTCTCTACAAAAAATTTTTGTGATTTTTCAAAATCACATTATTTCTGATACTTGAATCTGTTTTTAAGTTACTTTCACATTTTTCATAATTTTCATGTGATAGTTACTACTTAATCATACATACTATTAAACATGTATATCATCAGCCATTCTATTAGCTAATCACTAGCAAATATTTACACATCATTCATTGATCATATCATATCAACAGAAACCAAGTTCCTATACATGCCATACACAAAACGAAACATCTAACTATACCAATGTAATTTCTTCGATAGTGTGATCGGGTCTCCGACGTTTCCTTCGATCTCCGAGTGGCTTGATAAAAACTATAAGAAAAAGAAAATAAGAGAGTAAGCACTAGGCTTAGTAAGCTTACAAGCAAATAAATTACAACATTCAACATAATGAATAAATATACATCAAGTCACCTAGCCTTATAAACTTTCTTTACTTTCCATTTTCTATCTTCTTCTTTACTCACTTACCTTCTTTCTTACCTGACCTTTCACTATTCATAAATATAATTTACCTTCCCTTTTTGCTGATAATTCACTATGATTTAACATATACAATGATCCGTTGAACCACTCGGAATACTAAGGATACTAGGGTCGTTCCTGTCTATCAATATCCTGCCAATGCCATGTCTTCGACATGGACTTACATGAATTATTCCTGTCTCCAATGCCATATTTATATATACAATATGGGCTTACATGGCTCATTCCTATCTCCAAAGCCATATATCTGATATGGACTTACATGGCTCATTTCTATCCTGTCCTGTCAACCCCAATATCCTAATATTCCTAAGGTTCAAACGGGGCTTCCTAATGCTTTTTCTCTGCTACTTCGCCTTTAATTCTACTTTAAATATTCTAAAAAAAATAAGTATATAAATGCTAGAAATTAACAATAATAATGTAAAATATAAGAATATTGCATTTATTTACTGTAAACTTACCTCGATACAAAATGTGACTAAACTTTACAATTTAGTCTTTTACTTTTTCTTTTCCCTGATCTACTCCTGAATTTTGTTCTTCTTGATCTATAATAGCAAATTTAACTTATTTAATATTCACATTCATCAAAACAGCATTTAATAGAAACTTTGGAAAAATTACATTTTTGCCCCTAAACTTTTGCATAATTACACTTTTCACCTATGCGTATTTTTCCAAATATGAACCCTAACTTAAATTATTGCTAGCATAAGCTTTATCGAGCTACCGGGATCTCAAAAACGTAAAGAACTTGAAAAACGGGGCTAGAATGGACTTACAATCGAGCTTGGAAGCTTGAAAAATCCTAGCCATGGTTTCTCCTTGCTATATTTGGCCATGGTGAAGAAGATGAGCAAAATTGGCTTTTAATTTTGTATTTTAATTCATTTTACCCCTAAATGACCAAAATGCCCCTCCTTACTAAACTTTCAAAAATTCCTTCCATGTCCTAATTTTGTCCATGAACTTAAAATTGGTCAAATTGCTATTTAAGACCTCCTAATTAATATTTCAAAGCAATTTCATACTAGAAACTTATAGAATGCAAGTTTTGCAACTTATTCGATTTAGTCCCTAACTTCAAATTAAGCATTTTATGCATAGAATTTCATCACGAAATTTTCGCACAATCATGTAATCATATCATGAACCTCAAAATAATAATAAAATAAATTTTTCTACCTCGGATTTGTGGTTTCATAACCACTGTTCCGTTTAGGCCCTATTTCGGGATGTTACAACATTAGTGGAGAGAAATTGCTATGTTCAACATATGAAGGCATAAGTTAAACTTAATGATTGTAGCTTAATCTTGAATAAGGGAATAAAATAAAATTGGTAGGGATTTAACATGTCTTTATTTTTAAAATCATTTATTCTATTTTTGTTATCATAAGAATTATTGAGATTAATTTGAATGATATGTATACTTAAGTAGCGTAAATCTCAAAATTCTTGTTCTTGAGCATAAGTATACTAAAATCATAATTATGGAAGAATTTTGTTCTGAAGGAATTTTTCAAAGGTGTTTCAGAGAAATTTTTTTCAAATTTGTGCATTACTCGGGACGAGAAATTAATTAGTTTTGGGAGTGTGGAAACACGAAAATATACACATTTTTTCATGCTCTTTTTAACTCAAATTCACGCAATTTCGGTAAAATTCGTGTCAAAAAATAAATAATAATTATAAAATAAATAAATTGCACTCAAATTATGAACATGTTGAATTTTAATTAATTTTATATCAAATTGTGATTAATTTTGATTATTTTTGACACATTTGCACAAAAGACGAAAAATGGCTCGGCAGATACCACTAGAAGCGCAAAACTGAGAAGCAATTTTGAAGCATCAAGGTGAATTAATTTTTTAGCCGAAGATGGTCCAAATTATGTGTAGTAATTCATAATATAATTAATTTTAATTTTAGTCCAATTTAATTTGGGTTAAATAAATTATTGTTAATTAATTATGAAAAAGGGCCCAATTGAGATAAACCGAGAAAACCGATCCAATCGAGCACTGGGCAGCCCAAAACCGTCCCACATGCTGACCCAATCAGCTTGCTTGGCTTATTATTTGGCTTGCAAAATGTTCCTTGAAGAATCCTTCAAATTGCATTCAAACCCCTCCACTATTTATGCTTTTCTAGATTTGCCCTTGCCTTAAAATAGCATGTTTGAAATCTTCAAACATGCCACCGGCCATGGGGGGATTCTTTGGCTACTGATTTTGGATATTTTTTGCAGCCTTCTCAACCTATAAATACCCCCCTTGGCTTCTCACTTCAAACTGATCTCAACCTTTCTCATCTCTTCACTTTTCTCTCATTTTTCTCTCTTCAGTCCTTTCTATTGTTCTTCATTTTCTTCGCCTATTCCCTTGCCGATTTTACCTCTTGAAAAAGACTAAATAAACCACCATTTGGAGTAGCATCCAAGTGTTCATGGAAGCCTCGGTTCAACAAGAACAAGCAGAGAATGAGGAGTGTAGCAAATTAGTCAAGCCACAGAGAAAACACTGGATTTGATTCTTTCTCCCTATCCTTTTAGTTTTATTGTTGTTGTTATGAACATGTTCATGAATATTTGTGATGTTGATATGTTTAATTTAATTAATATGGCTTAAATTTAATTCGTGTTAGGTTGATTGCATTTCGTCTACTTGAGTTACTAAAATTGTGTTTGTGTTGTTATAAGCCTCGGTAAGATGTTTGATTAAGTAAAATCATGACTAAGTTATTCTTGCATTACAATTGTAGGGTAACTAATGAGTTAATTATTTAACTGGAATGAAATTGTAATTAATTGACATGATACTTAATTAGTGCATGTTTAATCATTTAAGGTAGCTGAGGGTTAAATTAGCAAGATTATTGTGATTAAACTGTTTCAAGGTAGAAATACTTTGTTACCTCACGTAATCTTTTATGTGCTTATTAGATTGAATTAATTGTTTGAATTGGCATAGAGATATGTACAGGATATTATTTTAATTTCATAAGTATGTATGTGCATTAACACATTTGTTTATTAAAATTTGTTTAATCAGTTGAATTGACGTAGAGATATAGTCAAGAGATAAATGGATTTCAGTAGGTAAGTATGTTCATAAGTTAGCAAATTACCGAGTTGCCGTGAATTTATTCGTTAAAATATGAACATGAGTTTAATAATTCTAAGTTAAGAAATGTAATTAATCTAACACAATTATGTCATCTTGATTAAAATCATCTTTTGAAATCCTGCATTGGAACTTTTATTTTATTTTTATTTATTTTACTTAGTTAAAAATCTTAGTTTTCTATCACTTCCTCAAATCAAAATATTTTTCTTCACCAAAGTTTTTTAAATTGCATTCATAAATAATTCTTTTCACAGTCCCTGTGGGTATGATAACTCAACATTTACTTGTCACTTTATTACTTGTTACGATTGCGTACACTTACACATTTCCGTCGTTCCAAGTTTTTGGCACCATTGTCGAAGACTGTTTTAAAAAGTCATTATTTGTGAATTTGTTAATTTTGCATTTTGGTTTATTTTCCTGTTTAATTTTAACTTAATTAATTTTTCTGTGTTTATTTCAGGTGTTTATGAGTATTGACCTAATCATCGATTTACTCCCCGTAGACCTTAAGATTGAAAGAAATTTTTGACAACGAAGAAGACAAGCAAGTCAGAGAAGGATTGAAGAGATGAACTTCAAAAATCTGAATCAAGGAAATGGAGCAAACCCTTCTCAAAATTCTGAAGCCAATCATGTTCCAAATGCTTCAAACAGTGGGCCAATTTAGTGGAATGCCTACCGAAGATCCTCACCTGCACTTAAGACTATTTATGGAGGTGAGTGATTCTTTCAAGTTAGCCAGAGTACTCGAAGATGCACTACTATTGAAGCTGTTCCCATATTAGCTAAGGGACAGAGCTCGAGCCTGGTTAAACTCATTGCCACCAAATTCAATTTCCACATGGCAAGAGTTAGCAGAAAGAATCCTTATAAAGTATTTTCCACCTACCAAGAATACTAAGTTGAGGAATGAGATCACTACTTTCCAACAAATGGATGATGAGTCCTTATGTAAGGTATGGGAAAGGTACAAAGGATTAATATAGAAGTGCCCTCATCACGGAATCTCTCATTGCATCCAACTTGAGACGTTTTATAATGGTCTAAATGCTTACACGAGGATGTTAGTGGAAGCTTCTGCTAATGGTGCTCTCCTTTCTAAGTATTACAATGAAGCTTATAAAATCATCGAGAGGATTGTCAGCAACAATATCAATAACCAACCAATCGAGCAGCGTCAGGAAGATGAGTCACTGGAATGTATGAAGTAGACGTTCTCACTTCACTCGCATTTCAGGTATCTTTAATTTTCTCAATGCTTAAAAATTTTACCACTAATAGGTTTAATAGTATTGCAGCACAACCACTGAATCAAATTGAAAATGTAGCCTATGTCTATTGTGGGGAAGGACATCAGTTCGAAGAATGTCCATCGAACCCAAAATCTGTGTATTACATGGGTAACTAGAACCAAAATCGAGGAAGGCAAGGACTACAATCCAATTCCTATAACCCATCGTGGCGAAACCACCCTAATTTCTCCTGGAGTAACCAAGGGGCTGGACCCAGTAACACATACACCCAACCTAGACTGACCCAGCCACCTATTTTTACCCAATAAGTTCAAAAACAACCTCAAGTTGAACCATCCAATAGCTTAGAAAACTTGTTGAAGTCATACATAGCCAAGAATGATGCTTTAATCCAAAGCCAAGTAGCTACATTGAAAAACTTGGAAAACCAAATGGGCCAGCTTGCAATTGAAATCAAAAACTAACCACAAGGTGTTTTACCTAGTGATACAGAGAATTCGAGGAATCCAGAGAATGAGCATTGTAAAGCATTGACATTGAATAGCAGAAAAATATTAAAGCCCATCACCATTGAAGTTGAAAAGGGGCCAGCTGATGCTCAAGACTTAGAGGAAGTTCAACCGAGTGTTGAAATTTTAGTTTCACCGGAACCTAAATCTACAAAATTCGATAAGGTAACTTCTGAACGAGTTAATCCTAATAAACTAACAACTTCATTAGATGCAGAATTGCCACAGATGATGAATAAACCAGTTCCAGTAAAGAAGCCTCCACCACCCTACCCTCAAAGACTTCAGAAGCAGAAATAGGAAATTCAATTTAAGAAGTTCCTAGACGTACTCAAGCAACTTCATATCAACATCCCATTGGTTGAAGCACTTGAACAAATGCCGAACTACGTCAAATTCATAAAGGATATCCTGTCAAAAAAAATGAATACTTGGAGAATTGGAGATGGTAGCCCTGACAAAGGAATGCAGTGCATATCTTCAAGACAAACTACCCCCAAAGTTCAAGGATCTTGGATATTTTACCATACCTTGCAACATTGGAGCAACATATTGCAGCAACATATTATGGTAAGGCACTATGTGATCTGCATGCGAGTATTAACCTGATGCCCATGTCAATATTTAGGAAGCTGGGGATAGGTGAAGTTAGACATACTATGGTTACACTTCAATTAGCAGATCAATCTTTAGCACATTTAGAAGGAAAGATCGAGGATGTATTGGTACGTATAGACAAAATTATTTTTCCTGCTGACTTTTTTATTCTAGAATTTAAAGCAGACAAAGAAGTGTCAATCATCCTAGTAAGGCCTTTCCTAACAACTGGAAGGACCCTTTATTGATGTGCAGAAGGGCGAGCTTACTATACGTGTTCAAGAAGACTAGGTAACATTTAATGTTTTTAAGTCTATGCGATTTCCTAACATAATTGATGATTGTTCTGTAATGTCTGATTTAGATGAATTAATCATGGAAAAGGAACTCAACTATGTTGAGGACCCGTTGGAACAAATTTTGACATTAGACCCTCCAAATGATGAAGAGGAGGATGAATACTTAGCTTTGCTAGAAGCTAATCAAAGGGGATTTAATCCGCAACCCTGTTTTGAATCTTTGGAGTTAGAGAATATGGATTATGCCCAACCAAAAGCGTCAATCGAGGAACCACCTAAATTAGAACTGAAGGTACTTCCCTCACATTTAAAATTTGTTTATTTAGGTAACACTTCTACTTTGCCTGTGATTGTTTCAGCAGAATTAACCGTTGAGCAAAAAGAGAAACTCATCCTAGTATTGAAACAATTTAAGAACGCTATCGATGGACCATAGCCAATATTTGCGGCATTAGTCTGTCTGTATGCATGCACAAGATCATCCTGGAGGATGGCGAGAAAGGGACGATTGATGGACTATAAAGACTGAACCCCATCATGAAGGACATGGTAAAGAAAGAAATCATTAAGTGGTTAGATGAGGGTATAATTTATCCCATCTAAAATAGTTCATGGGTAAGTCCGGTCTAGTGCGTGCCAAAGAAAAGAGGTATTACAGTCATTGAGAACGAGAATAACGAGTTGATACTAACAAGAACGGTTACGGGATGGAGAATTTGTATCAATAATCGGAAGCTAAACAAGTTGACTAGGAAAGATCACTTTCCTTTGCCGTTTTTGGACCAGATGCTAGATAGACTCACGGGGCGAGACTATTACTGTTTTCTTGATAGATACTCGAGGTATAATCAGATCGTAGTAGCACCGAAAGATCAACACAAGATAACATTCACCTGCCTATATAGTACATTCGCATTTAGACACATGCCATTTGGTTTATGTAATGCACCTGCTACATTTCAAAGATGTATGATGTCTATTTTTACTAATATGGTTGAGAAATACTTAGAAGTCTTTATGGATGATTTTTCAATATTCGGAGATACATATGATGATTGTCAAGCCAATCTAGCCAAGGTACTAAGGCGATGCGAAGAAACAAACCTCGTACTCAATTGGAAAAAGTGTCATTTCATGGTACGATAAGGTATTGTTCTAGGGCATCGGATAACAACACATGGAATCGAGGTAAAAAAACAAAGGTAGACTTTATTGAGAAACTCCCACCTCCAACATCTGTAAAGAGTGTTAGGAGCTTTTTGGGCCACGCTGGTTTCTATCGAAGATTTATCAATGACTTCTCCAAAATTGCTAAACCTTTATGCAAATTATTAAAGAAGGACACGGCGTTCAAATTTAATGAGGAGTACTTAAGAGCTTTCAATGATTAGAAGAATCGGTTAGTTTCGGCACCCATAATCATAACACCAGATGGGATTTGCCATTTGAATTTATATGTGACGCAAGTGACTGTATTCATTTTATCTACTACGCAAATCAAACTTTGACAGGAGCTCATCTGAATTATACGGTAACAGAGAAAGAGTTATTTGCTATTTTGTTTGCTTTTGACAAGTTTCGATCTTATCTTATAGGTACCAAAGTGACTATATATACAGACCACTCAACAATTAAGTATTTACTTGCCAAGAAAGACGCTAAACCGAGACTAATCCGATGGGTACTTCTATTTCAAGAGTTCAATTTAGAAATTCAAGATCGTAAGAGAGTAGAAAACCAAGTAGTAGACCACTTGTCCAGATTGGAGCCACAAGAAGGGAATTCTCCACTTATACCCATTCAGGAGACATTTCCAGATGAACACATACTGAAGATAAATCATGTCCATAATACCCCTTGGTTTGCTCATATTGCTAACTATTTAGCTTGTGGTTTGATGCCGATTGATAAAACGCATCATCAAAAGATAAAGTTTCTTCATGATGTGAAGTACTATTTCTGGGAAGAACCATACTTGTTTAAAAAGTGTGCAGATCAAATGATCAGGAGATGTGTGGCAGAAGATGAAGTACATAAGATTCTATATCATTACCACTCAGCTTCGAGTGGGGGACACTTTGGAGGTACACGTACTGCGGCCAAAGTATTGCAAGCCGGATTCTTTTGGCCAATAGTATTTAAAGACGCGTATGCTTACGTAAGGAGCTGTGATCGATGTTAAAGGATTGGAAACGTCACAAACAAAAATAAGATGCCTCGAACAAACATCATTGAGGTAGAATTATTCGATGTTTGGGTATTGACTTTCTCAGTCCTTTCCCTCTGTCTTTTGGTCATAAGTACATACTGGTAGTAGTAGACTACGTGTCTAAGTGGGTTGAGGCTGAGGCATATCCAACGAACGATGCTAAGGTTGTGATGAAGTTTTTGCAGAAGCATGTGTTCAAAAGTACCTAAGATTTGTGATCTAGCTGAAATGAACCTTGTGGAGGTGGTTTGTTAGTTAGATTTAGGTTTTTCTCGTCCTTAATGTTGCCAGTAAGAAAAATCTTAGGTGTTGAGTTACAATGTTATTAGTAAGGGAAGTAATTTCGAACAAGTTTTCTCTTGGTTATTGAACAATTAAGGAGAGATCAATTGCTCGACGTTGAGTCAACAACTACAACAAATTTATTAAAGACATTAAATACATTCTTGCGTTGATGATTGAGTTTAAGAATGAAGCAAATATTTTACTTTTGCTAGAGTTTCTCACCATTAACTTTTTTCCAAAATTTTTATTTATTTCTTTCTTTGTTAAGCTTTTAATTTTAATTTTAGTTTTTGATTTTATTTTTATAAAACCCACTCAGTTTATTTTACTTGTTTTTACATAAGAGATAGAATTATTATGATCCTACTTGCTACTTTCTATTAATCTTATACTTTCAAGTAGATTTTATTTTTGTAGGTGTCGACATTCTAACAAATGAAACTTTTGTTTAAAAGTTTTTGGTTAGTCTCTTAGTCTTTTATAGTATAAAATTCCAGTCTTATTTATAGGAGATATAACTATCTAAATGGAATAAGATCTTTAACAATAAACATAATTTTTAATAGATGTCTACTTGAATTATCATGACTCTTCTTTAATAATCATGTGTTATAATTTTTTATAATAAGATATATAATTTATCACTATGAATAATAGCAACGCTTGAATTCACAACTGAGTGACTAGCTTTTGGACCACTTGTAACTTTTGAATTATAACTATTAAAACATTATAAATATTTTGAAAATGTATATATTGATTCTCAATATTAATTTGCAGAATTTTTATTAAAAACTCTAAAAGAGCTTGATGAGTTGAGCTACCAACCACACCAATTTGTATTAAAAGCAAAAATAAACCTTTTTACTTTGTCGTAATAAGACTTGCTATAAGTAGAACAATGGTATTGATATCCAAGTTAAAGGATTCAAGGTTTTCAGGGTTGAAATTCATCTAAGTTAAATTTATCTGTAATAAATATTTAGCTTCGGAAATGATCACATAGAAGTGTAATGATTAAATCAGCATTATCATCAGTCCATTCAACAAAAGTTTTTTGAGTCGGAAAATCTTCACTGAGATTTCCTACTTTAATTACTGACAATTTATTCATAGATGGTGAACTTCTTCATAAGCCGCTTGCAATTCTGGCATACCATGTTTCCTTGAACTAACCCTTCAGAATAAGGAACAGCTTGTGTGTGATTGCAAGGCCCATCAACCAGAGGCGGTTCAAGGACAGTCCTGAGAGCATCTATGAACTCCAACCGACCCACATTTTCGCCCCACTGTCGAAACAGATTCAAGCATCGAAAGATTTCATCCCCTTCAACCCTTACAATATCTGTTGACAATCCTTTGCCATATACTGCCCAGCCATTGTCATTATTGTTATCCAGCAAGGCTGAGACCTGA
The DNA here is from genome assembly GCA_025698465.1 of Gossypium longicalyx. Lineage (NCBI taxonomy): Eukaryota > Viridiplantae > Streptophyta > Magnoliopsida > Malvales > Malvaceae > Gossypium > Gossypium longicalyx. Next base: position 94,434,721 of record CM046997.1, read on the forward strand.
GCTAGAACATTATCAGTACTGGCATTGTTCCCTAGTCTGGATTTAGATCTTCTCATGCTCTCTAATCTAAGCCAAAAGAGCTGTATCTTTGTGAAAGAGAGTAAGTTGCTCTGTATTTCTCTATTCATAATGCTTAAAATCTCTTTTGTATGTTCACCAGGGTTATTCTTACCAACATATATCATCTCATGCTGCATACCTGCATCCTTTATATCTTTCATTTTAGCATTGAATTCTCTAATCCAATGTAAGTTTTCACTTCCATAGATGCAAATATTTCTCCCTTCTTCAACCTGACAAGAATTCAGAAGTAATAAGTAGAATATGAAAGATCCAGAAGAAAAGAAAAGAAACAAGTATTTCAATAAGTTACCCATTGTGTGAGGATGGGGTGAATTTCATTTGTGATAAGTTGCATTTTCCATTGCTCCCCATCCCAAAGCTCATTTTCTCTTGAAAGTGAAAAAGGGTATGCTTTAGAACCCCATATGAATACCATATCAAGCGCATTCAAGTTTCTAATCATCCCTTCTGAATCCAAAACTACCATAATGGCTTCACCTCCATAGTTCCATTCTTGTTTCATGAAGTTTACCACAGCAGAGTTTAGAGACCAAGGTTGTCGTACCAAGTAACATGGCATGGAGTTTGATATAAAGTCGAACCATTTCTGCTCGGCATCTGTCCATGCTTCATAAAATGAAATGGGAACCCATATAATGGCATAGCTTCCTTCTATCTTGTCATTGTGAGGATGATCATATGTTTGGTTCACTAGAAAAAACAACTGCTCAAATGGAAGGAGATCTGGCTTGGAAATCAGAAGTAGGACAACCTTGCTTTTCAATGCAGAAACACCTAACTGGCAATCAATCCAGGAGTTTGCTAAATAAGATAAAGAGAGTTTTTAATCATAAATTTGCTAAATGATGGAAACATTTTAGAGTGAAGGGTTAACAGAAGAGCACCATGATTTATTCTTCACTCTTACTAAATGATGATCAAATTAGAAATGAATAATTCATTCAATGAGAGAAATTAAATAAACAAGAAATGAAAGAAAGAACGAGAAGTTTTACCTTTTCTTGTGTAGAACAATCCTTAAGTGGTAAGTCATCTTTTAGAGCAAACAACATCTGAAGAACGTCTTGATTGTCGATATGGGACTTCTTAAAAAGGCTCAGTATCTTCTGGTGCATCTTTGCCTCTGTTAGACAATAGAAATAAATGTATCACACTCTCATTGTATGTAAATGTAATCTTGTTTTCATTGAAAGGCTTCTAAATCATTCTAAACAATCCAGACAATAACCTGTTTGTCGACGAAAAGCATCCACCTGCGGCCTAAGGTGACTGTATATGCTGCTTAACCTGTTGTCTAAACTCAAGAGCTCCCATGCCGCAATCGTTATATTTGAATACCTGGAGAAGTAGCTGAAGTTAGCAGAGTTATTCGACTTGAAGTATTTGGCCTTAATATATGAAGAAAAATCATTGGAACATGTACAAAGAAAATTAGCATTTTCTTAGATTTATGACAGGTCAGAACATGCACTTGCTCAGGCTTCATGGCCATCAGGCTTTTGATTTGAGAAGAGCAAACCAATGTGCTTCTAATGATCCAGTAAGCTGTAACATAGATTTTGGGCTTCATTACGGCTAGGTCCTCCATATCTGGTCCAACATGTACAAGAGGCAGAGCCTCAAATTCGATGATGCACTTTGTCAGGTCCACCATGGTCTTAGAAAGCGATCTTAAGGCCTTCACTTGAGGCTTCAACATGCTCATGTTACTTGGAATTTGTTTAAAATTTGCAATTGATACTGCCAAGGGAATATGAGGGCGTAGCTGCATTAGGAGGCTGAATTCACCATAGCTAATTGCAAAAGCCGCAAGTGCTAATGCAGCTTTCGCACCCCATCTATGGCTTCCCAGTAAATCGAACGACGCCATTGTTCTCGTATGAGGATCCTCTTTACCAGGGCTCTTGCAAAGCATCTGCAGCCACAAAAAAAGAAAAAAAAAAAAGAAAAGGTAAAATCAATACATTTTTTAATTCAACAGGACTGGAGAAATTGAGAGAAAGACTTACCTCATGTGCAATCTTATAGATGGTATGCATCAGTGGTTCTGGTGATTCAATTAGTTCAATGTTGCTAATGCTACTCTTGAAATTTGCATTAAAGGGTTTGTCAGAAACCTATGTCAGAAAAACATCATCAAGGTCATTGACAACATACTTCAATTCCTTACACCCATATCAGAAATAACAATTCTTTAAATTAGTGAGCATTGTTGGAGTATTACATATTACAAAGCATTTTGACTCAATGTATTTCAGGCATGACAGAGTTAGCAAAATGAAGAACAAACACAAAAATTATTTAATATAAAGCTTCGTTGATGCAATGAGAGTCAAAAATGAAGAATTCAAGCTAGATAGGGATCTAAGCAAACATCTAAATTCAGAGCAACTATGTAACCAAGCAGAGAGTTACTAGATCTTCTGATGCAGTAGCATGAAACACGATGTTCTCCACTGCAGAAAGTAGCATCTCGGAATTGAGGCGACGGCGGTCCGGATCATGGCTAAGGAGGAGCTTCTTTATCAGGATTTCATCATCTAAATACGACTGGGAATGCTGCCAGAAGCTGCCGCTTTGAACAGAAGTCATGACTTGAGTGGTGGTGCATCAATGGCAAAAGTATGCATCAGTCGAGATGTAATGTAATATAAACCTTGTTATTATAGTTTCCCTTAAAGCAAAAAAACTTGAGATAAACATACTTAGCTTGCCCAAATTCCTGTTCTAAATATAATCAAAGGTGTTTCAAGCTTTGAACACGAAGGGCTACGATCTTGTCTTCTGCTTTAAGCTATTGAAATAACTAAAGAAGTGGTTATTGCTTAAAGAATTATAAATGTGGACCCGAATCAAATCCAAAGCAGAATCAAAAGCACTTTCTTCGCATGGCCTGGTTTCTGAAGAAAGAAGTCATGCCAACGTCTTTATGTCAGACATATTTTTTGTTATAATCTTCCAAGAATCCTTAAAATACATACAAATATACACGTATCAATAATTATGTATATGTCACTTATACAAATATACACGTATCAATAACTATGGCAGAAAATGATACTGAAAGTTAAAAGAAGGCATGATGTCGACAACTCGACATCAGGTTCTGGATGGGCTAAGGGCTAATTAAGTATTAAAACCTTGAAGTGAAACATGGAACTACATGGATGTCTCTGGAGAGTTCAGTCCGACAATGAGCTATAAAGTGAAAGAGAGATTCTTTTACTGTTCTTAACAATTTGTTAATCTGATAGAGGAATGAAGAAAAGGTTGGGTTATTTAAATTGAGCTATCGTGAGGTTTCTTTCTTTATATTCTCTTTGTTGTTGAAATTGATGCTTTCAAATGATTAAAGGTGGTGGTCAAGCTTTGCTACGGAAAAGAAAGAAATATATATTGTATTGCGAGTTTTAACCTTGGAGAACAGGTGGGGGTAAATGTTTTATTAAGAATAAGGAAGCTTCTTTTTCCTTAGCGTAAGTTCAGATCTTTATAAATATTCCATACATATTTTTATGATTTTACTATCCAAATTTAGATAAATTTGGATTTGGATATTATAATTATTACTTATGGACTTCAATAAATTTATTATCTATTTTATTTTACTTTTTGAAAGTATTTTCAACTCTCATTCATAAAAGAGGGTAAAAATGAAATACAAAGCAAATGCAAGGTGTTTTCTAATCACCAGCTGAAGAGCTAGATCAGAAAAATCTCCAACTTAAAGAAAAGAAAGAACACTGAAAAACTCAGATCAAAGAAGCCAAAAGGGAGAACAATTTCGAATCTTGCAACCAAGATGTTGTGTGACAACATTCCCACTACCCACATGTAAGAAACAAAATCAGACCAAGGAAGCAGAAGAAAAGCAAAACAAACTATTCTGCTTGGAGAAAATGTCAATCTTCTTCCAGAAGTCGATAAATCTGCTCCAAGCCGTCCTCCACCCAAAAGGTATTTTCTCCATAATCCTTACCTAACCTTGCCAAGAGATTAACGACCATATTCCCTTGTCTTGGAGTAAACACAAAATCACAATATTGAAAAAATTCTCATGTGGCTAATACATAATGAGACTTATAGGAAAGAGATCAAGATAGTTAGACGAGGCCTTTTTAATCACAGTAAGAGAATCCCCTTTGACAACCACCTTATCAAGTCCCAAATCTCGAGCAAAAGCCATGGATTGAAGAAAGCCAATGCCTCTGTAGCAAATGGAATGGGGACATTTACATTAAGGACGATACAAGTACCCATAACAAGCCCTTTCCCATTTCTTATTACAACCCCAGTACTGGATTTGTCGGTATTTTTACAAAAAAACTTGCATCGAAATTGACCTTCAAGATAGGATCTTTAGGAGGTTTCCATCAATTCAAATGTTTTTTTTGAACTTTGGCCAGCAATGCAACATCAGGCCAGCATTGAAGCTGAACCAGTAGAGCAATAGCATCCTGTTTATTTTGTTCATTTGTAACTTTCTTAGTTACTTTGTAATGTGATTTAAAGTTAGTAGGATTTGTTAAAGATTTGAATGTGATGTAATAGCTGGTATATCAGTTTCCTTTTGTGTGTAATTTTAGCTTAACTTAAGTCATGTATTAGTGGTAGCAGTTAGACATTAGGTAACTGTCATATTTTATTGTATCAACATATATACTTTTGCTGGTTGAAATGGAAAGTAAGAGAGAAATTCATTTCTTCTTCAAATTTTTATTTTTACTTCAGTTTTGTGATCATTTTCTCTTTGCAAGTCTCAAGTCTTTGAAGCTCAAGCTTCTTTCATACTTTATCAGGATTTATTACTTTTTTGCTCTATTTTCAAACAGAGCTTTATACTTCATTCGGATTACTTGGTTCTATTTTTCTTCCTGTGTGTAAAAAAACCTCAACATGGTATCAAGAGCCTGTCATCTTTGAGGGCCTCTATTGTTGGTGTTTTTCTTTGTGGAGAAAACTTAAAGAGGAAGAAGTTGAAGTCGTTGCTTTTGTTGCTACAAGAAGAGTTTTACACCACCACCACCTATGTTTGCTGGATAGAACTACCACATTTGGGTAGTGAAGATGAAGACATATCTCTAAGCACACGATTTGTGGAATGTTGTAGAGAATGATGCTAAACCACCTCCACTGAGGGTCAATCCCACCATTGCACAGATAAGGCAACATAGTAAAGATTGTTCCAAGAAGCATAATCCGATGTGATTTTTACTAGGATAATGGCTTGTGACTCACCAAAGCAAGCATGGGAGAAGCTAAAAGAGAAGTTTATGGGGTCAGACAAAACAAGACAGTAGCGACTGATCAACCTTAGGAGAGACTTTGAGAACTTGAAGATGAGGGAGTCAGAGACCATTAAGCAGTACTCTGATAGGATAATGGCCATAGTCAACAACATTAGGCTCCTTGGTGATGATTTCAGTAAGAGCAGAGTTGTTGAAAAGGTCATTACAACTCTCATTGAAAAAATTAAGTCAAAGATATCTTCATTGAAGGACTCGAGGGATTTATCAGCCATCTCATTGTCTGAATTGGTAAATTCCTTGAATGCACTTGAGCAAAGGAGGGCCAATAGGCAAGAAGAGCATCCTAAAGGAGCTTTCCAAGCAAAAGTCAAAGAAGGCTCAGGTTCAAGTCAAAAAGGGAAGAAACCTTGGCTCGATAAAAGGGAGAAATCAAAGAGAGATGCTAGTAAGAAGAGGTTTCCACTATGCATTCATTGCAAGAAGAACACACACTTGGAGAAGTTTTGCTGGTACGGGCCAGATGTCCAGTGCAGGAAATGTAAACAGTTTGGTCATGTTGAGAAAGTGTGTAAGACCAAAAAAAGGGCTCAAACTCAGTAGCAAAACCAAGCTTAAGCTGCTGAGGATGTTCAAGCTCAGGAAAAGCATGTTTTCTCTGCATCTTGTTATGCAACCTCAAGCAAAATCAGCAAGAACTGGTTAGTTGACAATGGTTGTTCTCACCATATGGCTTCAGATGAAAGGCTGTTCAAGAATCTTGACAAAAGGTTTACTTCCAAAGTCAGAGTTGGAAATGGCAACCTTATTGAGGCCAGAGGCAAAGGAGATGCAGTGATCAGCACACATTAAGGTAACAAAGTTATTTCTAATGTACTTTATGTGCCTGACATAGACCAAAACCTGCTTAGTGTTGGTCAGCTAATTGAGAAGGGTTATTCACTAGTTTTTAAGAATAACTCCTGTGTTGTTGAAGATGCATTTGGTCAAGTATTGGTTATAATGGTTATAATTGATATATGTTTTATGCTAGATGTAAATCAGTTAAAAAAGAAGGCCTATACTAGTGCTGCTAGCACAGCTAGTTTATGGCACAAGAGACTAAGCCATGTCAGTTATAGATCACTTGATTTGTTGTAGAGATCGAATTTGGTTGAAGACATGTCCAAAGTTGAGGTCAGTGATGATGTTTGTGAAATTTGCCAGCTTGGTAAGTAGGTAAGATTTCCTTTTCCAGTCAATAAGGCATTGAGAGCTCGAGGCAATCTCGAATTAGTTCACACTAACATTTGTGGACTAATGAGGTCTTCCTCCTTGAATGAAAACAAGTATTTTGTGCTATTCATTGATGACTTTAGTAGATTTTGTTGGGTTTATTTTTTGAAGCAAAATTCAGAATTATTTGAGGTATTCAACAAATTTAAAGCCTTAGTTGAGAATCAATCAGGCTGCAAGATCAAGGCTTTGAGATCAGATAATGGTGCTAAGTATTTGTCTGAGAAGTTTTAGAAGTTGTGTGAATAAGCTAGAATTCATCATCAGCTAACAAAAGTTTATACTCCTCAGCAAAATGGAGTATGTGAGAGGAAGAATCGAACAGTGCTTGATATGGCTAGATGCTTATTGTTTGAAAGCAAGCTGCCAAGCAAATTCTGGCCTGAGGCTGTCAATACCTCAGTGTATCTGCTCAACAGGCTTCCTACTACTGCTGTGAAGGAAAAGACTCCTTTTAAAGCTTGGCATGATCTCAAACCAACAGTGTCACACCTAAAGGTGTTTGGTTGTGTCTACTATACTCTCATTCCAGCTAAGAAGAGAACCAAACTTGAGATCTGTTCCTGGAATCTTTGTTGGTTACAGCAGCATCAATAAGGGCTGCATAGTATTTGATCCCTCAACAAAGAAGATTTTGGTGAGTAGGGATGTGAGGTTTGATAAAGAAAAAGTTTGGAGTTAGAGTGATGCAGATGCATGTTTGGATGAAGAAGATCAAATAGACAGCAGTTTTGAAGAAGGGTCAGCTGATGAAGACTTTGATGAAGAACCTGTGAGAGGCACCAGAACTATTGCTGACATCTACCAAATATGTGATGTTGCAATAGTTAAGCCTTCAAACTTTGAGGAAGCTGCTAAGAACAAGAGTTGGAAGAAGGCCATGGATGCTAAATTAGATATGATCCACAAGATTGACACTTGAGAATTGGTTGACAAACCAGATCAGAAGAAAGTCATAGGTGTCAAGTGGGTGTTTAGAGCCAAGTACAATATTGATGGCTCATTGAACAAGCACAAGGCAAGGCTTGTGGTGAAAGGCTACAGTCAACAATATGGCATTGATTTCATGGAGACATTTGCTCCAGTAGCAAGGCTAGGCACAATTAAGCTTCTGTTTGCCTTGGTGGCACAAAAACAATGTAGAATTCACCAGCTCGGTGTCAAGTCTGCTTTTCTGAATGGCTTCCTCAAGAAAGAAATTTTTATTGAACAACCAGAGGGGTTCAAGGTTCCTGGTGAGGAGGACAAAGTATACATGCTAAAAAAGGCCTTATATGGCCTGAAACAGGCACCAAGGGCTTGGTATGATAGGGTTGATGCATACCTATTGGAAACACAAAAATTTATATACTTTTCCATATCCAATTCTTCTTAAATTCATGCAAATTCGGGTAAATTCTTGTCAAAAAATAATTAAATATTATAAAATAATTAAATCATGTTAAAAATATGAACATGGTGAATTTATTTAAATTTATACTTAACTTTGATTAATTTTGACTATTTTCGACAGATTCACGCAAAGGGTGAAAATTGGCTCGGCTGACACTGTTGAAAGCACAAAACCGAGAAGCAATTTGAAGTATCGAGGCACTTTAATTTCCAGCCTAAGACGGTCCAGAAATGTGTATTAATTCATAAATTAATTAATTTTAATTTATTCTCCATTTAATTTGAGCCAAATAAATTATTTTTAATTAATTATGGAGAAAGGGTCCAGTTGAACCGCACTGGTCGAGCCAAATTAGGTGAACCGAACCATCCACTAAATGGGCAGGCCAGAACCGTCCATATGCTGACCCAAATCAGCATTTTATCTGATTAAATATGCTTGCAAAAAGGCCCTCAAAAGACTTCTAAATTGCATTCAAACCTCACCTTAAATTATGGCTTTGTAGATTTGCCCCAAGCTTAAAATAACAAAGTTGAAACTCTCAACTTTGCCATGTGTGTGGCCGGTCAAGGGAGGGCTCTTTTGCTGCTGGAATTTGATATTTTTAGAAGCCACAATCAGCTATAAAAGCCACCCCTTGCTGATCATTCAAAGCATCCCTCACTTCACAACATTCTCTCATTCCCTCTCTCACTTTTCTCACATTTTTTCCATTCCATTCCCTCCTATTCAAGTGCCGATTTCTTCTCTTGGGAAAGAGGCTTCCATCAGCCATTTTGAAGAAGCAATTAGGTTTTCATAAACCACCTTCATAGCCAAGGCCAACAAAGAACGAAGAACGGAGCAACTAGTCAAGCCACAGAGAAACACCAGATTTGCCTCTTATTCCCTAACTCTTTAATTTTTGTTGTTGTTTTGATGAACATGTTTATGAATATTTATGCTATTGAAATGGTTTTCTTAATCAATTAAGCTTAAATTATGTTTGTGTTGGGTTGATTATATTCTACCTACTTGAATTGTTAAAATGATGTTTATGCTGTTATAAGCCTCGGTAAGATGCTTGATTAAGTAAAACCATGCCTAAGTTATTCTTGCGTTACGACTGTGAGGTAACTAATGAATTAATTATTTAAACGGATTGCAATTGTAATTAGTTGACATAGTACTTAATCAGTGCATGTTTATTTTTCTAAGGTAGCCGAAGGTTAAATTAGCAATGTATCTGGCGATATTATTGCCTTGCATAACTTGCAAGATTATTGTGATTAAATTGTTCCAAGGTAGGGATATCTTGTTACTTCACAAAGTCTTTTATATGCTTATTAGATTTAATTAATCATTTGAATTGACATAGGGATATGCAAGAGATTGGTTCAATTTAATGAGTATGTATGTGCAATAACATGTTTGCTTGGTAGAATCTGTTTATTCGATTGAATTGACATAGGGATATGTTAAGAGATGAATGGATTTTTGTATGTGAATTTGTTCATAAGTTAGCAAATTATCGGGTTCTTTGTGAATTTATTAAATAAAGAGAAACATGAGTTTAGTCATTCTGAGTTCAAGAAATATAATTAATCCAACACAAGTATGTTACATTGATTAAATCTTATTTGAAATCATGCACTAGAACTCTTTTGTTTTATTTAAATTATTTACTTAGTTTTTAAATAGTTCTTGACCATCTTCTAAAACCAAATTATTTTTACTTCACCAAAGTGTTTTACAACTAATTTCATAAATAATTCTTTTTACAGTCCTTGTGGGTACGATAACTCGACATTTACTTGTCACTTTATTACTTGTTGCGATTGTGTACACTTGCACATTTTTTCCATCGTTCCAAGTTTTTGACGCGTTGTCGGGGACTATTTTCAAAAGTCATTATTTGTGATTTTGTTAGTTTTACATTTTGGTTTAATTTCCTGTTTAATTTTTAACTTAATTAATTTTTCTTTGATAATTTCAGGTGTTTATGAGTATTGACCAGATTATTGACTTACTCCCTATAGACCCTGAGATAAAATGAACCTTTCGACAGCGAAGAAGACAAACGAACTAGAGAAAGACTGAAGGAATGAATTTCGAGAATATGAATCAATGAAATGAAGCAAACCTTGCTCAAAATCCTATCCTTATTGCTGATGATAGGGATAGAACCTTAAGACAATATACTGTGCCAGTATTTAACGATCTTAATTCGGTCATTAGGAGACATGAAATCGAGGCACAACAATTCGAGCTGAAGCCAGTCATGTTCCAGATGCTTCAGATAGTGGGCCAATTCAGTGGAATGCCTACTAAAGGTCCTCATCTTCATTTAAGACTATTTATGGAGGTGAGCGACTCTTTCAGATTAGCTGGAGTTATTAAAGATGCATTACGCTTGAAGTTGTTCCCGTACTCACTAAGGGACAGAGCTCGAGCCTGGTTGAATTCATTGCCACCAAACTCAATTTCTACATGGCAAGAGTTAGCTGAAAGATTCCTCATGAAGTATTTCCCGCCAAACAAGAACGCTAAATTGAGGAACGAGATCACTGCCTTCCAACAAATGGATGATGTGTCCTTATATGAGGCATGGGAATGATACAAAAAAACTATTACGAAAATGCTTTCACCATGGAATCCCACATTGTATCCAACTTGAGACATTTTATAATGGTCTCAATGCTCACACAAGGATGGTAGTAGACGCTTCTGCTAACAGTGCTCTCCTGTCTAAGTCTTATAATGAGGCTTACGAAATTATCGAGAGGATCTCCAGTAACAATTATCAATGGCCGACCAATCGAGCCGCGTCAGGAAGATGAGTTGCTGGAATACATGAAGTGGACGCTCTCACTTCACTTACATCTCAGGTATCTTCGATATCCTCAATTCTTAAGAATCTTACAGCTAATGGGTCTAACAGTTTTGCAGCCCAACCACCTCATCAATTTGAGAGTGTAGCTTGTGTTTATTGTGGGGAAGGACATTTGTTCGAAGAATGTCCATCAACCCTCGAATCCGTATATTACATGAGTAACCAGAACCAAAATCGAGGAAGGCAAGGACTGCAATCCAACTTCTACAACCCATCGTGGCGAAACCACTCGAATTATTCCTGGAGTAACCAAGGGGCTGGAACTAGTAACAACTACGCTCAACCTAGGCCGACTCAGCCGCCTAATTTTTCCCAACAAGTTCTGAAACCAGCTCAGGCTGAATCATCCAATAGCTTAGAGAATTTATTGAAGGCATACATGGCAAAAAACGACGCCACTATAAGGAATTTAGAGAATTAAGTGGGCCAACTTGCTACTGAACTCAAGAACTGACCACAAGGTGCTTTACCTAGTGACACAAAGAATCCAAGAAATCTGAGGAAGGAACATTGTAAAGCGTTGACATTGAGGAGCGGAAAGATAGTAGAGCCCAACACTATCGAAGCTAAAAAGGAGCCAGTTGATGCTCAAGACTCAGAGGAAGTTCAATCGACTGTTGAAACTCTAGTTGCACAAGAATCTGCAAAACCCGACAAGGTAATTCTAGAACCAACTAATTCTGATCAACTAACAACTTCGTTAGATGCAGAATTACTGCAGAAAATAAATCAACCAGTTCCAGTAAAAAAACCTCCACCACCCTACCCTCAAAGACTTCAGAAGCAGAAGCAGGAAATCCAATTTAAGAAATTTCTTGACTTACTCAAGCAACTTCATATCAACATCCCGTTGGTTGAAGCACTTGAACAAATGTTGAATTACGTCAAGTTTATGAAGGATATCCTGTCCAAAAAATGAAGACTTGGAGAATTTGAGACGGTAGCTCTGACGAAGGAATGCAGTGCATATCTTCAAGACAAACTACACCCAAAGCTGAAGGATCCTGGATGTTTTACCATACCTTGCAACATTGGAGTAACATATTGTGGTAAGGCATTATGTGACTTAGGTGCGAGTATTAACTTGATGCCTATGTCAATATTCAGAAAGTTGGGGATAGGTGAAGTTAGACCTGCTACGGTTACACTTCAACTAGCGGATCAATCCTTAGCACATCCAAAAGGAAACATCGAGGACGTATTGGTACGTGTAGATAAATTTATCTTCCCTGTTGATTTTGTTATCCTAGACTTTGAAGCAGACAAAGAAGTGCTGATTATCCTAGGAAGACCGTTCTTAGCAACCGGAAGGACCCTTATAGATGTGCAGAAGGGCGAGCAATGAGTGTTCAGGATGATCAGGTAACATTTAATGTTTTTAAGTCTATGCGATTTCCTGACACAATTGATGATTGTTCTGCAGTATCCGATTTAGAGGATTTAATAGTGGAAAATGAGCTCAACTATGCTGAGGATCCATTGGAACAAATTTTAACATTAGATCCTCCAAATGATGGAGAGGATGATGAATACTTAGCTTTGTTAGAAGTTAATCAAAGGGGATTTAATCCGCAATCTCGCTTTGAATCTTTGGAGTTAGAAAAAAGGGATTATGCCCAACTAAAAGCGTTAATCGAGGAGCCACCTAAAATAGAACTAAAGGTACTTCCCTCACATTTGAAATATGTTTATTTAGGTAACGCTTCTACTTTGCCTGTGATTGTTTCAGCATAATTAACTACTGAGCAAGAAGAGAAACTCATCTTGGTGTTGAAACAATTCAATAAGGCTATCGGATGGACCATAGCCAACATCTGCGGTATTAGTCCATCTGTATGCATGCATAAGATTATCCTGGAAGATGGAAAAAAAGGGACAATTGATGGACAACAAAGACTGAACCCTATTATGAAAGACGTGGTGAAAAAGGAGATTATCAAGTGGTTAGATGCGGGTATCATTTATCCAATCTTAGATAGTTCGTGGGTAAGTCCGGTCCAGTGCGTGCCAAAGAAGGGAGATATCACAGTTATAGAAAATGAGAATAACGAGTTGATACGAACTAGAACAGTTACGGGATGGAGGATTTGCATCGATTACCGGAAGCTAAACAAGGCGACTAGGAAAGATCACTTTCCTTTGACGTTCTTGGTCTAGATGCTGGATAGACTCGCTGGACGAGACTATTACTATTTTCTCGATGGATACTCAGGGTATAATCAGATTACAGTAGCACCAAAAGATCAGCACAAGACAATATTCACCTGCCCGTATGGTACATTTGCATTTAGACGCATGCCATTTGGTTTATGTAATGCACCTGCTACATTTCAAAGATGTATGATGTCCATTTTTATTGACATGGTTGAAAAGCGCTTGGAAGTTTTTATGGATGACTTTTCAGTGTTCGAAGATACGTACGATGATTGCTTAGCCAATCTAGCTAAGGTACTAAGACGATGTGAAGAAACAAACCTAGTACTTAATTGGGAAAAGTGTCATTTCATGGTACGAGAAGGAATTGTTCTAAGGCATCGGATAACGAGGCATGGAATCGAGGTAGAGAAAGCAAAGATAGATGTCATCGAGAAACTCCCTCCTCTAACATCTGTAAAGGGTGTTAGGAGCTTCTTGGGTCACGTCAGGTTTTATCGAAGATTTGTCAAGGACTTCTCCAAAATTGCTAAACCCTTATGCAAATTATTGGAGAAGGACACGACGTTCAAGTTTGACGATGAATGCGTAAAGGCTTTCAAGGATTTGAAGAGTCGATTAATTATGGCACCCATAATTGTCACACCAGACTGGGATCTACCATTTGAATTAATGTGTGACGCAAGCGATTTCGCGATAGGAGCTGTCATGGGCCAACGAAGGAACAAATTTTTTCATCCCATCTACTATGCAATCCGGACTCTTACAAGAGCTCAACTGAACTATACGGTAATAGAAAAAGAGTTACTTGCTATTGTATTTGCTTTTGACAAGTTTCGATCTTATCTTGTAGGTACCAAAGTAACTGTTTATACGGACCACTCGGCAATCAAGTACTTACTTGCCAAGAAAGATGCTAAGCCGAGACTAATCCAGTGGGTGCTTCTACTTCAAGAGTTCGATTTAGATATTCAAGATCGAAAGGGAGTAGAAAACCAAGTAGCAGATCACTTGTCCAGATTGGAGCCTCAAGAAGGGAATTCTCCTATTATACGAATTCAAGAAACGTTTCTAGATGAACACATACTGAAGGTAAGTCATGTCCATAATACCTATTGGTTTGCTGATATTGCTAACTATTTAGCTTGTGGGTTGATGCCAATTGATAAGACTTATCAACAAAGGAGAAAGTTTCTTCACAATGTAAAGTACTATTTCTGGGAAGAGCCATATTTGTTTAAAAGGTGTGCAGATCAGATGATTAGGAGATGTGTGGCAGAAGATGAAGTACAAAAGATTTTATACCATTGTCACTCAACTCCGAGTGGGGGACACTTCGGAGGTACTCGTACTGCGGCCAAAGTATTGCAAGCCAGATTCTTTTGGCCAACACTATTCAAGGATGCATACGTGTACGTGAAGAGTTGTGACCGATGTCAAAGGGTTGGAAATGCCACCAACAGAAATGAGATGCCTCGAACAAACATCATTGAGGTAGAATTGTTTGATGTATGGGGTATTGACTTTCTTGGTCCTTTCCCTTTGTCATTTGGTCACAAGTATATATTGGTAGCAGTAGACTATGTGTGCCTCCAGCCCTACTGCGCATCACTGCTCCCAAACGCACCACGCCCGCACGCCCTAGCTGCTTGTGTGGGACATACCCACACCATTATCCCTAGCCAAAACCCTCCCAACCTTTTTAAATTGCCATCTTTTCCTTCATTGTTATTATTATTTTCTAGAGTTTTTATATTTTTACAGAAAAGGTGGTAAGGCCTAGTTTTCTCTTAAATTTTAATTTTATTTAATTATTTAATTTTTCAATTTATTGAATCATTAATAATTTTTATTTAATTAAATTTTTGAGAAAATAATTTTTCCATCTTTTGTTTAGGTTAATCATGCCTTGCAAGAGAACTCGTGCTACCGCTCAAATTGATGAAACACAAAACAAGTTCCACTGTGAAGAAGCCAAAGTGATACGAAAGTATCTTCAAAAATCAAAAGATGCATCCAAAAAAAGGCTTTACATTAAAGGAAAGCAACTACCGAGACTTTATGGCACGTATTCGTCAAATTGCTGAAACCCTCAATTGGGAGTTATTTTGTGAAAAGAGACCTAGTGTGGATGAGGAGCTAGTTCGTGAGTTTTATGCGAATTTAACTTCAAGCGAGATAGCAGAAGTTCCAGTCTGCGGAATCAAGGTATCGATAAATTCAAATGCTATTAATGAGTTCTTTGAATTACCAGATTTCAAAAACGATGAATATTCTACATTGATGAGCAATATCAAGCCTAAAAATTTGCAAGAAATTCTTGAGGAACTGACAGTTCAGGGTTCTACATGGACTGTGTCAAAACAAGGAATCCACACTTGTTGAAGAGAATATTTGACACCACTTGCGAAGGTATGGTTTTATTTCATCTGATTCAGCCTTATGCCCAGCTCACATGGGACTACGATCTCATTAGAGCGAATGGTCTTATTGTACTCGATCCTAACTGGTAAGACCATTGATGTGAGGAAGATCATCTTGAGGGAGATACGGAATTGTGCCGTTAAACACTCTGGCCCTGCTCACTTCCCCTTTATAATAATAATTTTATGCTTGAAAGCTGAAATTCTTGCGAATTTAAGGAAGACAGGGTATAGCCAAGGCACAATCACGGATTGGGACCTTTATCGAGTAGCTGGAGACTCAGTCCTACAGTAACGAGTTGATGTAAGTGAGGAACTGGAGGACCCTGATGAAGAAAAAGATCCCACGATGCAATCATTTGAAGTCCCTGATAAGGTAGAATCAGTGGAGCCAGAAGCTGAACCTGATACTGAAACCTCAATGTTTAGAGCTCAACTGCCTAGCCTAGACCTTCGTGATGATCTGTCAAAATTGATGGACTTAATGCAACATATGCAATGGAAGCAACAAGTCTACTAGAGATACTCAAAAATAAGGGATGACTCGATGAGAAGTGCTTTTAAGAAAATATACAATGACCCGTTTATTTTTGTGCCTGAGTTTCTAGATTTCATATTTGAACCATGGAGTCCATTATCAAAGAAGGAGTGAAGCAATTCATGCAAAGGCAATAATGATGGAGCAAAAGATAAGTCAAATTCGGAAGGGTTTGCAAATAAATAAATGGGGGATCTTGACTTTATTTTATCTCTGTTCTTAGGTCATTTTAGGATTAAGTTTAATTAGGAATTTTTTATTTTTTGCATAATAAAACAAGAGAGGAAAATCACTAATAAAATGTGAACAAGTCATAAAGTATAAAGTGTGGCAATAGATATATACATGTCTAGGATTGGATTTAGAAAGAGCTTGGTACTTAAGCAGTCAAATTGACTCACCTCCTCTTTTCTAAAATCTTACCTGGTGTATATTATCTATTCACTTTAAACAATGAGGACATTGTTCATTTTAAGTTGGGGGGACCGAAAACTTGAATTATTTCCACTCAGAATAAAATTTTGTTAAGTATGCTCAATTTGAGTATGAATAAAGTTCTATTATTTCAATAAATTATTATGATTATCTTAATAATGACATGAATGTATTTTTAATAAAAGCATGCCAATTCGTACCATAAAATTTTTAGTCTTTAGGAGAGTTAGGTATGCATGAAAGTTTAAGTCTTTAGAATTGACTTAGTAGTTTCTTGAGGCGAAATCCTAGGGAACATGGAACGTTGGAAATGATTTAGGCAACTATTGTTTAGACTGTTTGAGCGTTTCAAGCCCACTATGGTAAAATTTTATCCTTTGAAACCCAACTTTGAGACTATATGGCCTAATAATTTTTCGACCCTTACAATAATTAGCCATTACTTTTCGCTTAATGATCTTAAAATTGTCCCAAACACTAGACTCAGTAATATTCAAGATGTACTTCGAAAATAAGTTTGAGGGAGTTGAAAAGAAGTATCAATTGCTCGAGAATTGCAGTATAAAAAGTAAGTGCTCGTGTTAATAAAAAAAAAAAGAGATCACATGTATTTGAAAGAGATGTACAAAAGAGCATATGAAAGTCAAGATGGTGTATCGAAGGTAAAAACTTCGAAGGTTCGATTGAGGCTGAGTTTAGGGTTTTTAAACCAAATTTATCCATCTTTCACCTACCCCTAGCCTAGCCACGTTACAACCTTGATAAAGACCTATTGATTCAAAGTCCTCATGCTACCTACATTAGTGGAGAGAAATTGCTACGATCAACATATGAAGACGTAAGTTAAGCTTAATGATTGCAGCTTAGTCTTGAATAAAGGAATAAAAATCAAATTGGTAAGGGTTAACATGTCTTTGTTACAAAAGCATTTAGTCTAAATTTTGCTATTATAATAGGTTGTTGAATTTAATTTGAACAATATGTATACTTAAGTTAGCATAATTATCAGATTTCTTGTTTTTGAGCATAAGTATTTTATGTCCATAATTTTGAGAAAAAAATTTTGTTCTAAAGGAATTTTTCAAAGGTGTTTTCGAGAAATTCTTTTCAAAATTTGTGCATTACTCGGGACGAGCAATGGATTAAGTTTGGGGGTGTGGAAACATAAAAATTTATATACTTTTCCATATCCAATTCTTCTTAAATTCATGCAAATTCGGGTAAATTCTTGTCAAAAAATAATTAAATCATGTTAAAAATATGAATGTGGTGAATTTATTTAAATTTATACTTAACTTTGATTAATTTTGACTATTTTCGACAAATTCGCGCAAATGGTAAAAATTGGCTCGGCTGACACTGCTGAAAGCACAAAATCAAGAAGCAATTTGAAGTATCGAGGCACTTTAATTTCCAGACTAAGATGGTCCAGAAATGTGTATTAATTCATAAATTAATTAATTTTAATTTATTCCCCATTTAATTTGGGCTAAATAAATTATTTTTAATTAATTATGGAGAAAAGGTCCAGTTGAACCGCACTAGTCGAGCCAAATTGGGTGAACCAAACCAGCCACTAAATGGGCAGCCCAGAACCGTCCATATGCTGACCCAAATCAGCATTTTAGCTGATTAAATATGCTTGCAAAAAGGCCCTCAAAAGACTTCTAAATTGTATTCAAACCCCACCTTAAATTATGGCTTTGTAGATTTGCCCCAAGCTTAAAATAGCAAAGTTGAAACTCTCAACTTTGCCATGTGTGTGGCCGGCCAAGGGAGGGCTGTTAATTTTGAATATATGTTAATTTAAAATGCTGAAATGAATTTTATGAGTATATATATATGATGGTCGAATGGTTATATACATGGGAACAATATGTACAAGTTCGATTCGACCGAGATACGACGTCTGAAAGCCCCGTATGAACCTTAGGAATAACTAGGATACATATGTCATGACATAGGATTCTGATATGTGATGTGCGAGTAAGACCATGGCATTGATATATGTGTGCGAGTAAGACCACGTTTAATACGTTGGCATCGATATGTGATTTATATATGTGTGCGAGTAAGACCCTGTCTGAGACAGAGGCATTGATATGTGATTACATGTAAGGCCAAATCTGGGACTTTGGCATTATACGATATGTGTGATTATCTGAGTATCCTATTCCATTCCGAATGGTTCAATTGGCAATATCGAGAAATGAACTACTAGGTGAAAGTGTATCCGATTCAAGTATGTGTGATTTGTTTATGTAATTCATAAATGAAAGGTGAGTACGTTTCAAATGATGATACATGAAATATGTGACAATGAATGAAATGAATGAATACAAATGAATGAGGTGATATATGTGCTCGTTATATGAAATCGTTGTCCTATGTTTTGAACATAAGAATTATAAAACATGAAACATGTAACACCCCTTACCCATATCCGTAGCCGGAACAGGGTACGAGGTATTAACAAATCATGGTAAATACTATTAAATAAAACCCAACAAAAATATAGCGTGCAATTTGATCATTATAACAACTGTTATTAACAATACAAACTAACTCCAAAAGTTTCATACAAAATGATTAGCTTGATACTATAAGTAGTAATTTAAACCTAGACATTTATTTAAAAAAAAAAAAAAAAAAAATAACCAAGTCCGCTATACATGCCATATTTCAAAATAGTGTTCACAATGTGCCAAAAAGTATTGATAGCGTGGATGGGTCTCCCACGATCTTCAATTCCCAATCGGCTTAGTAACTCTATAAGACAAAAAAAAAAAAGAAAAGAAAAGAAGATAAGCATATAGCTTAGTAAGTAAGTATATAAATAACAAATAAGAAATCTAACATGTTTACAACATAACTCAATTATAAAATATTTTTATACTTTTATTGTTTGTCCCAATTTGATCAAGCTGTCCCCCTGCATCATATTCACTAAATAAATCATAACTCGAGTTGAAAAACTCGAAATTCAAATCCGTAAAATTTCCTGAATCTAGACTCATAAATCTCTTTGCTAATTTTTTCTAGAATTTTTGGTTCAGCCGATTAGTACAGTTTATTAGTTAAAGCTTCCCCTGTTACACAGCTCGACTAGTCTGACCTCTGTTCACTACGAATTGAATTTCTCTCAGTACACAATTCAAATAACCCTGAAATTTGTTTCATTTAAAACTAGACTCAATAAGGAATTTAGGTATGTAAACTATATTTCTTAATTTGCTTTGTACAATTTTTAATGATTTTTCAAAGTTGAAACAGGGGATCACACATTCATCCTGAGCAAGTCACACACAATTGTAAATATCTCAAAATATAAAATTCCTTTGCTTGTTCTGATTCTTTTATATGAAAGTAGACTCATTAAAATTTAATTTCACATCTCATTCAACCTCTAATTATGTTCCTCCTATTTTTGGTGATTTTTCAAAATCATATCACTGCTACCGTCCAAAACAGTTTTAATGCAAATTTCACTCTTTCACACATTCTTTATGCTACCCTCATTTTATCTTACATATATAGATATGCCACAAATCATTTTCACCACAATTCATTCATCATAAGTATAGGTCCATAACCACAACGTCACCACAAAACCATCCCGTTGAACAATTTGGATCAATCCTCGATATTTAATGGTTTTAGCACACACCCCACCATCATACTTCATTTAATTCGGCTCTCTTGTACACATGGTGAACACTTAATACCACTCATGTGACCTAGCCAATTTGTCTCGTAGCTTTCTTGTCTACATGGTGTCCTTCACTTGGAATCACACATGCGACCTAGCTACATTTATTTATTACGTAGCTCTCTTGTCTACATGGGATACATCCCGTATCACACATGTGACCTAGCTACATTTATCTCTTCACGTAGCTCTCTTGTCTACATGGGATACATCCCGTATCACACATGTGACCTAGCTACTACATGGTATTTCGTAGCTTTCTTGTACACATGATGTGCACTCGGCATCATACATGTGACCTAGCTACGCTCCTCTATTTTATTCGATCTCTCCGAATGTTCAATTGGGATTCCTCTCTATTATTTATTTTTATTCTCCCAATAGTCGATTTATATTTTAACATCAGCTAGTATATTCATATAATAGGCTGAAATATATAGGAATGTAAATGAAAATAATATAATATTTACATACAAACTTACCTCGGTGCAAAATGTGGAAATTTTGTGATTTAGTCCAAAACTTTTTCCTTCCCTCGTTCGAGGTCAATTCCACGCCTTTCTTGATCTATAACAACACATTTAGCTCATTTAGCACTCATACTATTTATTTTAATCCAAAGATCACATTATAGAAAAATTACATTTTTGCCCCTAACTTTTACAAAATTACAATTTTGCCCCTAGGCTCGGAAATTTAATTTCAGCCCTTATTCTTATGTTTTATGACATGCTGAACATTTTTATCTTCTATGACCACATCAAATTCTCACTCTAACACATAGTTGTGAACAATAGGTATTTTTACCAGATTATCTTAGTTTTACTCGTTTTCACTTAAAACCGAGTAGCACAAGTTGTCTAACATAATTTAAAACCTCATATTCTATCATAAAACATCAAAATACACAAATTTCACCTATGGGTATTTTTCCAAATATGAACCCTAGGTTGAATTATTGTTAGCATAAGCTTAATCGAGCTACAGGGAATCCAAAACGTAAAGAACATTAAAAGCGGGGCTTGAAATCACTTACTATGGAGCTTCAAAGTTGAAGAAACCCTAGCTATGGAGGAGAGCAATTTTCGGCAGCAACTAATGAAGATGATAACCAATTTTGTGTTATTTTTCCCATTTTATTTCATTTAATATACAAATGACCAAAATGCCCTTAATGCCTTTCTTTGAAAATTTTCATGTACAAGCCCATTTTTGTCCAAAATTTTAGAAATTGGTCAAATTGCTATTTAAGACCTCTTAATTAATATTTCAAAGCAATTTCATACTAAAAACTTCTAGAATGCAAGTTTTATGACTTATTCGATTTAGCCACTAACTTCAAATTAAGCATTTTATGCATGGAATTTCTTCATAAAATTTTCACACAATCATGCAATCATATCATAACCTCAAAATAATTATAAAATAATTATTTCTATCTCTGATTTGTGGTCACGAAACCACTATTCGATTAGGCCCTAATTCGGGTTGTCACAATTCTTCCCCTTTAGAGATTTTCGTCCAGAAAATCTTACCGATAAAGAGGTTTGGGTCTTTGTTTCCTCATAGCCTCCTCGAGTTCCCACGTAGCTTCCTCTATTCCATGTCTGTGCCACAATACTTTCACTAAGGCTATACTTTTATTTCTTAACTGTTTAATTTCTCGAGCCAAAATCTTTATTGGTTCCTCTTCATAGGTCATATCCGATCGAATCTCAATTTACGTTGGGGAGATCACATGTGAAGGATCGAGCGATAACGTCGTAACATTGATACGTGAAACACGTTATGAATTCTCTCTAACTCTGCCGGTAAGGCCAACCGATATGCCATGGTCCAATTCTCTCGGTAATTTAAATGCGGCCCAATAAAACGCGGACTCAACTTGCCTTTTCGACTAAATCTCGTAGAATCTTTTCCATGGTGACACTTTCAAGAACACTTTATCACCCACTTGAAATTCAATCTCTTTTCTTTTAAGTGTGCATATGACTTTTGTCGATCTCAAGCGACTTTCAAGCAATCCCGAATTACTTTTACTTTCTCTTCGGTTTCTTTAACTAGATCAACTCAGTGAATCTGCTTCTCACCGAGTTCAGTCCAATATAAAGGAGTCCGACACTTACGACCATACAAGGCTTCAAATGCGGTGCCATTTGTATACTTGACGATAATCATATTGTAGGCAAACTCAATTAAAGATAGATATTTCTCCCAACTACCTCCAAATTCTAAAACACAACATCTAAGCATATCTTGAGTACTGGATTACTCTTTCCGATTGACCATCTGTTTGTGGATGGAGCGCGGTACTAAAGTTCAATTTTGTACCCAAAGCTTCTTGTAACTTTTTCCAAAATCTTGAGGTAAATCTCGGATCTCTATCTCGATATTATAGACATAGGTACCGTGCAACCTCACAATTTCAGCAATATATAATTCGGCTAATTTATCAAGTGAGTAATCGGTGCGTCTTCGATATAAAGTGGGCTGATTTTGTTAATCTATCAACCATTACCCAGATAAAGATCCTTCCTTTTAGGAGTCAAAGGCAAACCGGTTACAAAATCCATGGTAATCTTGTCCCATTTCCACTCGAGGCACCATTACCTATTTGAAGTAGTCTGAAGGCACTTGATGTTCGGCTTTTACTTGTTGTGGACCAAACACTTGGTTACAAATTCAGAAATGTCCTTTTCATACCGCCACCAATACAACTTCTTTAAATCTTTATACATTTTTTTGTGCTACTGGGGTGAATCGATAAACAGCCATTGTGCGCCTCTTGTAATATTTTCTGAATCAATTCATTATTTTTCGGCACACATATTCTGTCTCGAAACATTAAACAATCGTCTGGTCCAACTCGAAAATCTGAGTCGTAACCTGATTCGCATTGAGTTCTTTTGGTCCGCAACTCATTATCATCCTTTTGAGCATCACAAATCAACTGGAGAAATAACGGTTTAGCTCTCATCTCTGCTAAGATTGACCCATCATCAGACAATGCTAATCCCATATTCATGGTTCTCAAAGTAAAAAGAAATTTTCTGCTCAAAGCATCAGCAACTATATTTGCTTTTCCCGGATGATAATCAATCACTAGATCATAATCCTTTAATAATTCAAGCCATCTTCGCTGTCGCAGATTCAGATCCTTTTGATTCATCAAATACTTCAAACTTTTGTGATCAGTAAAAATTCGGCATTTTTCACCGTACAAATAATGTCGCCAAATCTTCAAAGCAAAGACAATAGCGGCCAATTCCAAATCATGTGTAGGATAATTCTTTTCATGCGGTTTTAACTGTCTCGAAGCATAAGCTACCACTTTACCCTCTTGCATCAACACACATCCAAGGCACATCAACGATGCATCACTATAAATTACGAACTCTTTTCTGGCGCTCAAATTTGTACTAAAATTGGTGCTTGATCAATCGTGCTTTCAACTTTTCAAAACTCTGTGACATTCATCAGTCCATTCAAACTTAACATTCTTTTGAAGCAACTTAGTCATAGGAGAGGCAATCATCGAAAAATCCTCAACAAAACGTCTATAATATCCGGCTAAGCCTAAAAAGCTTCTAACCTCAAATACATTCTTTGGCGGTTTCCAATCAACGATCGCAGAAATCTTGCTTGGATCCACCCGAATACCATCACACGAGACTATATGTCCCAAAAATCCGACTTCACGAAGCGAACTCACTTTTACTAAACTTGGCAAACAATTTCTTTTCTCTCAAGATCGCAATATGGTTCTCAAGTGTTCGGCATGTTCAAACTCATCCCGAGAATAAATTAGAATGTCATCTATGAATACTACTACAAACTTATCCAAATATGGCGAAAGATCCGATTCATTAAGTCCATAAATATAGCTGGAGCATTTGTTAAGCCGAAAGGCATTACAAGAAACTCATAATGTCCGTACCTTGTCCTAAAGGCGGTTTTGGCACATCGACTCCTTAACTCTCAACTGGTAGTAACGGACCTTAAATCAATCTTTGAAAACATCTTGTAGCCCCTTTTAAGCGATCGAATAAATCATCAATCCTCGGCAATGGGTACTTGTTCTTTATAGTCACCTTATTAAGTGGCGATAATCAATGCAAAGTCTCATTGAACCATCCTTCTTCTTTACGAATAATACAGAGCACCCGGGAGAGAAAAACTTCGGTCTCACAAATCCCTTATCTGTTAATTCCGTGGCCCGAGCCTTCAATTCTTTTAATTCGATGAGCCATTCTATATGGAGCAATCGAGATCGGTGCAAGATGCCGGCAACAAATCAATGGCAAACTCTATCTCTCTGTTCGGAGGCAACCCTGCAATTCCTGCGGAAATACATCCGAAACTCACAAACTATCGATCTTGATTCAAGCTTGATTGAGGCAACTCATTATTCATTACATAAGCGGATAAGCTTCACACCCTTTCCTCATATATTTTACATGCAGACATGTGCGAAATCACCATAGGCAATTTATTTGATTAAATCTGTTTCAACCCACAAAATTTCTCCATTTTCACATTTCAACTCTAGTGTCTTTTGTTTACAATCTACCTTAGCATCATACAATGTCAACCAGTCCATTCCCAAGATAACATCAAACTCATTAAATGGTAAATGACATCAAATTGGCCGGAAAAGCGGTGACCTTGAATCATTAATGGGCAATTCTTGCAAACCTTGTCAACTAGCACATATTGGCCTAAGGGGTTCGACACTTTAATCGTAAACTCGATAAACTCAACAGCAACTTTTTATTAGATACTAAATTCATGCAAATATAGGAATGAGTGGACCCGGGATCAATCAATGCAATAACAATAGTATCATAGAGAGAAAATGTACGATAATGACATCGGGAGATGATGCATCTTCTCGGCACGTATAGCATAAGCTCTAGCGGTGCTCTAGCTTACGATCTTGCCATCGAGTCTTTCATCGCAGCTTTATCTTTGCTAGTCCCACCTCCAGTATTTCTCGGTGGTCTACCTCTACTAGCGGTGGTATTACATCTAGCATTCGAAATCTTTCTTCCTTAACTTTCTCCGGACAATCTCTAATAAAATGCTCATGAGAACCGCACACTGAAACAAGCTCGCTCAGTTCCCCAACACTCACCATAATGTTGCCGGCCACATTTGCGACACTCGGGCTTTCTAGGTCGCACATTACCCACACTTGCCACCAAGTAGCTTGAGCTTTAGACCCCGAATACGCTCTACCACGATCTCTGTGTGACTCCCCAATTGAAACTGTCATTCGAGGGTTTGCCTCTTTGGACCTCTTTGATTGAGATTGAAATGGCTTGCTTATCGGTCTTTTACGGCATCTCGAGCCTCAATAGCGACTTTTCTTTTTCTTTGTTCAATTCTTGACTTTAAGAGCTCGATCAACCAATACAACAAATTCTTTCAATTCCAAAATTCCTACAAGCACTTTAATGTCCTCATTCAGCCCATCTTCAAAACCTTACGCACATAATGGCCTCGGTTGACACACATTCTGGGCATACTTGCTAAGTCTCACAAATTCGCGTTCATATTACGCCACGGACATCTTGCCTTGCTTCAATTCAAGGAACTCCTTCCGTTTTTGATCCATAAATCGTTGACTTATGTATTTTTCTAAATTCTTCTGGAAGAAATCCCAAGTAACTTTTTCTTTTGGCACTGCGATACCAAAGTCTTCCACCAATGGTAGGCGAATCTCTCAAAAGTGATACAACACACTTTAAGCATTCTTTGGTGTACATGAGAGCTCATCAAATACACGGGTAGAATTCTCAAGCGAATTTCGCTTTTTCGGGATCATCGTCGATCTTTGCTCTAAACTCTTGGCCCCTTGTTTTGAATCTTGTCAAGCTGGAGGCTTGTTCATCCTTACCAAATTTACATCTTGAGCAGCTACGGGAATCATCCGAGGTATAGGAGGGGGTGGAGGAGGTTGAGTATTTGGATTTGCTCGAATAAATTCAGTATACCAATTGTTCATCCTTTGGAGAAAGGCATCCCGAGCCTCATCTCTCCTGTCTCAACGCGTCTCGGTCTACTTTCCACAGTGACGGTCCCTTGTGCGGGAGCGGTGCATTACTAGCAAGCATCATCACCGTAGTTCCTTGGGATCCATTACTATATTAAAACAAAACACAATTTAGAATAGTCGAGAGTCACCACACTATCCCAATATTTTTATGGCATGTATAGCTAGACTTTTACACACACTTTATTAGTCCGAGAACCGACTAAACCATAGCTCTGATACCAATAAATGTAACACCCCTTACCCATATCCGTAGCGGAGCAGTGCGAGGTATTAACAAATCATGGTAAATACTATTAAATAAAACCCAACAAAAATATAGCGTGCAATTTGATCATTATAACAATCTGTTATTAACAATACAAACTAACTCCAAAAGTTTCATACAAAATGATTAGCTTGATACTATAAGTAGTAATTTAAACCTAGACATTTATGACACGTAAAAAAAAAAAAAATAACCAAATGCGCTATACATGCCATATTTCAAAATAGTGTTCACAATGTGCCAAAAAGTATTGATAGCGTGGATGGGTCTCCGACGATCTTCAATTCCCAATCTGGCTTAGTAACTCTATAAGACAGAAAAAAAAGAAAAGAAAAGAAGATAAGCATATAGCTTAGTAAGTAAGTATATAAATAACAAATAAGAAATCTAACATGTTTACAACATAACTCAATTATATAATATTTTTATACTTTTATTGTTTGTCCCAATTTGATCAAGCTGTCCCCCCCTGCATCATATTCACTAAATAAATCATAACTCGAGTTGAAAAACTCGAAATTCAAATCCGTAAAATTTCCTGAATCTAGACTCATAAATCTCTTTGCTAATTTTTTTCTAGAATTTTTGGTTCAGCCGATTAGTACAGTTTATTAGTTAAAGCTTCCCCTGTTACACAGCTCGACTAGTCTGACCTCTGTTCACTACGAATTGAATTTCTCTCAGTACATAATTCAAATAACCCTGAAATTTGTTTCATTTAAAACTAGACTCAATAAGGAATTTAGGTATGTAAACTATATTTCTTAATTTGCTTTGTACAATTTTTAATGATTTTTCAAAGTTGAAACAGGGGATCACACATTCATCCTGAGCAAGTCACACACAATTGTAAATATCTCAAAATATAAAATTCCTTTGCTTGTTCTGATTCTTTTATATGAAAGTAGACTCATTAAAATTTAATTTCACATCTCATTCAACCTCTAATTATGTTCCTCCTATTTTTGGTGATTTTTCAAAATCATATCACTGCTACCGTCCAAAACAGTTTTAATGCAAATTTCACTCTTTCACACATTCTTTATGCTACCCTCATTTTATCTTACATATATAGATATGCCACAAATCATTTTCACCACAATTCATTCATCATAAGTATAGGTCCATAACCACAACGTCACCACAAAACCATCCCGTTGAACAATTTGGATCAATCCTCGATATTTAATGGTTTTAGCACACAGCCCCACCATCATACTTCATTTAATTCGGCTCTCTTGTACACATGGTGAACACTTAATACCACTCATGTGACCTAGCCAATTTGTCTCGTAGCTTTCTTGTCTACATGGTGTCCTTCACTTGGAATCACACATGCGACCTAGCTACATTTATTTATTACGTAGCTCTCTTGTCTACATGGGATACATCCCGTATCACACATGTGACCTAGCTACATTTATCTCTTACGTAGCTCTCTTGTCTACATGGGATACATCCCGTATCACACATGTGACCTAGCTACTACATGGTATTTCGTAGCTTTCTTGTACACATGATGTGCACTCAGCATCATACATGTGACCTAGCTACACGCCCTCTATTTTATTCGATCTCTCCGAATGTTCAATTGGGATTCCTCTCTATTATTTATTTTTATTCTCCCAATAGTCGATTTATATTTTAACATCAGCTAGTATATTCATATAATAGGCTGAAATATATAGGAATGTAAATGAAAATAATATAATATTTACATACAAACTTACCTCGGTGCAAAATGTGGAAATTTTGTGATTTAGTCCAAAACTTTTTCCTTCCCTCGTTAGAGGTCAATTCCACGCCTTTCTTGATCTATAACAACACATTTAGCTCATTTAGCACTCATACTATTTATTTTAATCCAAAGATCACATTATAGAAAAATTACATTTTGCCCCTAACTTTTACAAAATTACAATTTTGCCCCTAGGCTCGGAAATTTAATTTCAGCCCTTATTCTTATGTTTTATGACATGCTGAACATTTTTATCTTCTATGACCACATCAAATTCTCACTCTAACACATAGTTGTGAACAATAGGTATTTTTACAGATTATCTTAGTTTTACTCGTTTTCACTTAAAACCGAGTAGCACAAGTTGTCTAACATAATTTAAAACCTCATATTCTATCATAAAACATCAAAATACACAAATTTCACCTATGGGTATTTTTCCAAATATGAACCCTAGGTTGAATTATTGTTAGCATAAGCTTAATCGAAGCTCTGGGAATCCAAAAACGTAAAGAACATTAAAAGCGGGGCTTGAAATCACTTACTATGGAGCTTCAAAGTTGAAGAAACCCTAGCTATGGAGGAGAGCAATTTTCGGCAGCAACTAATGAAGATGATAACCAATTTTGTGTTATTTTTCCCATTTTATTTCATTTAATATACAAATGACCAAAATGCCCTTAATGCCTTTCTTTGAAAATTTTCATGTACAAGCCCATTTTGTCCAAAATTTTAGAAATTGGTCAAATTGCTATTTAAGACCTCTTAATTAATATTTCAAAGCAATTTCATACTAAAAACTTCTAGAATGCAAGTTTTTTAAACTTATTCGATTTAGCCCTAACTTCAAATTAAGCATTTTATGCATGGAATTTCTTCATAAAATTTTCACACAATCATGCAATCATATCATAACCTCAAAATAATTATAAAATAATTATTTCTATCTCGGATTTGTGGTCACGAAACCACTATTCCGATTAGGCCCTAATTCGGGTTGTCACAATTCTCCCCCCTTTAGAGATTTTCGTCCCCGAAAATCTTACCGGGAAAGAGGTTTGGTCTTTGTTTCCTCATAGCCTCCTCAGTTCCCACGTAGCTTCCTCTATTCCATGTCTGTGCCACAATACTTTCACTAAGGCTATACTTTTATTTCTTAACTGTTTAATTTCTCGAGCCAAAATCTTTATTGGTTCCTCTTCATAGGTCATATCCGATCGAATCTCAATTTCTGTTGGGGAGATCACATGTGAAGGATCGAGCGATAACGTCGTAACATTGATACGTGAAACACGTTATGAATTCTCTCTAACTCTCTGCCAGTAAAGAATAACCGATATGCCATCTGGTCCAATTCTCTCGGTAATTTAAATGCGGCCCAATAAAACGCGGACTCAACTTGCCTTTTCGACTAAATCTCAGAATCTTTTCCATGGTGACACTTTCAAGAACACTTTATCACCCACTTGAAATTCAATCTCTTTTCTTTTAAGTCCGCATATGACTTTTGTCGGCCTCTGAGCGACTTTCAAGCAATCCCGAATTACTTTTACTTTCTCTTGGTTTCTTTAACTAGATCAACTCCGTGAATCTGTTTCTCTTGAGTTGAGTCCAATATAAAGGAGTCCGACACTTACGACCATACAAGGCTTAAATGCGGTGCCATTTGTATACTTGAGTGATAAGCTGTTATTGTAGGCAAACTCAATTAAAGATAGATATTTCTCCCAACTACCTCCAAATTCTAAAACACGGCATCTAAGCATATCTTGAGTACTGGATTACTCTTTCCGATTGACCATCTGTTTGTGGATGGGCAGCGGTACTAAAGTTCAATTTTGTACCCAAAGCTTCTTGTAACTTTTTCCAAAATCTTGAGGTAAATCTCGGATCTCTATCTCGATATTATAGACATAGGTACCCCGTGCAACCTCACAATTTCAGCAATATATAATTCGGCTAATTTATCAAGTGAGTAATCGGTACGTACTGATATAAAGTGGGCTGATTTTGTTAATCTATCAACCATTACCCAGACAGCATCCTTCCTTTTAGGAGTCAAAGGCAAACCGGTTACAAAATCCATGGTAATCTTGTCCCATTTCCACTCGGGCACCATTATGCATTTGAAGTAGTCCTGAAGGCACTTGATGTTCGGCTTTTACTTGTTGACAGACCAAACACTTGGTTACAAATTCAGAAATGTCCCTTTTCATACCTGGCCACCAATACAACTTCTTTAAATCTTTATACATTTTTTTGTGCTACCAGGGTGAACTGATAAATGACCATTGTGCGCCTCTTGTAATATTTTTCGAATCAATTCATTATTTTTCGGCACACATATTTCGTCTCGAAACATTAAACAATCGTCTGGTCCAACTCGAAAATCTGAGTCGTAACCTGATTCGCATTGAGTTCTTTTGGTCCGCAACTCATTATCATCCTTTTGAGCATCACAAATCAACTGGAGAAATAACGGTTTAGCTCTCATCTCTGCTAAGATTGACCCATCATCGACAATGCTAATCCCATATTCATGGTTCTCAAAGTAAAAGAAATTTTCGCTCAAAGCATCAGCAACTATATTTGCTTTTCCGGATGATAATCAATCACTAGATCATAATCCTTTAATAATTCAAGCCATCTTATTTGTCGCAGATTCAGATCCTTTTGATTCATCAAATACTTCAAACTTTTGTGATCGGTAAAAATTCGGCATTTTTCACCGTACAAATAATGTCGCCAAATCTTCAAAGCAAAGACAATAGCGCCAATTCCAAATCATGTGTAGGATAATTCTTTTCATGCGGTTTTAACTGTCTCTCGAAGCATAAGCTACCACTTTACCCTCTTGCATCAACACACATCCAAGGCACATCAACGATGCATCACTATAAATTACGAACTCTTTTCTGGCTCGGGCTGTACTAAAATTGGTGCTTGATCAATCGTGCTTTCAACTTTTCAAAACTCTGTGACATTCATCAGTCCATTCAAACTTAACATTCTTTTGAAGCAACTTAGTCATAGGAGAGGCAATCATCGAAAATCCCTCAACAAAACGTCTATAATATCCGGCTAAGCCTAAAAAGCTTCTAACCTCAAATACATTCTTTGGCGGTTTCAATCAACGATCGCAGAAATCTTGCTTGGATCCACCCGAATACCATCACCGAGACTATATGTCCCAAAAATCGACTTCACGAAGCGAACTCACTTTTACTAAACTTGGCAAACAATTTCTTTTCTCTCAAGATCCGCAATATGGTTCTCAAGTGTTCGGGCATGTTCAAACTCATCCCGAGAATAAATTAGAATGTCATCTATGAATACTACTACAAACTTATCCAAATATGGCGAAAGATCCGATTCATTAAGTCCATAAATATAGCTGGAGCATTTGTTAAGCCGAAAGGCATTACAAGAAACTCATAATGTCCGTACCTTGTCCTAAAGGCGGTTTTCGGCACTGTCGACTCCTTAACTCTCAATGGTAGTAACGGACCTTAAATCAATCTTTGAAAACTCTGTAGCCCCTTTTAAGCGATCGAATAAATCATCAATCCTCGGCAATGGGTACTTGTTCTTTATAGTCACCTTATTGTCGGCGATAATCAATGCAAAGTCTCATTGAACCATCCTTCTTCTTCACGAATAATACAGAGCAGCACCCGGAGAGAAACTCGGTCTCACAAATCCCTTATCTGTTAATTCCTGCAATCGAGCCTTCAATTCTTTTAATTCGATCGGAGCCATTCTATATGGAGCAATCGAGATCGGTGCGATGCCGGCAACAAATCAATGGCAAACTCTATCTCTCTGTTTGGAGGCAACCCGTGCAATTCATCTGGAAATACATCTCGAAACTCACAAACTATCGGTACTGATTCAAGCTTGATTGAGGCAACTCATTATTCATTACATAAGCGGATAAGCTTCACACCCTTTCCTCATATATTTTTATGCAGACATGTGCGAAATCACCATAGGCAATTTATTTGATTAAATCTGTTTCAACCCACAAAATTTCTCCATTTTCACATTTCAACTCTAGTGTCTTTTGTTTACAATCTACCTTAGCATCATACAATGTCAACAGTCCATTCCCAAGATAACATCAAACTCATTAAATGGTAATGACATCAAATTGGCGGAAAAGCAGTGACCTTGAATCATTAATGGGCAATTCTTGCAAACCTTGTCAACTAGCACATATTGGCCTAAGGGGTTCGACACTTTAATCGTAAACTCAAGTAAACTCAACAGCAACTTTTTATTAGATACTAAATTCATGCAAATATAGGAATGAGTGGACCCGGGATCAATCAATGCAATAACAATAGTATCATAGAGAGAAAATGTACGATAATGACATCGGAGATGATGCATCTTCTCGGCACGTATAGCATAAGCTCTAGCAGTGCTCTAGCTTCCGATCTTGCCATCGAGTCTTTCATCGCAGCTTTATTGCTAGTCCCACCTCCGGTATTTCTCGGTGGTCTACCTCTACTAGCGGTGGTATTACATCTAGCATTCTGAAATCTTTCTTCCTTAACTTTCTCCGGACAATCTCTAATAAAATGCTCGAGAACCGCACACTGAAACAAGCTCGCTCAGTTCCCCAACACTCACCATAATGTTGCCGGCCACATTGCGACACTCGGGCTTTCTAGGTCGCACATTACCCACACTTGCCACCAAGTAGCTTGAGCTTTAGACCCCGAATACGCTCTACCACGATCTCTGTGTGACTCCCCAATTGAAACTGTCATTCGAGGGTTTGCCTCTTTGGACCTCTTTGATTGAGATTGAAATGGCTTGCTTATCGGTCTTTTTTCGGCATCTCGAGCCTCAATAGCAGCTTTTCTTTTTCTTTGTTCAATTCTTCACTTTAAGAGCTCGATCAACCAATACAACAAATTCTTTCAATTCCAAAATTCCTACAAGCACTTTAATGTCCTCATTCAGCCCATCTTCAAACCTTACGCACATAATGGCCTCGGTTGACACACATTCCGGGCATACTTGCTAAGTCTCACAAATTCGCGTTCATATTACGCCACGGACATCTTGCCTTGCTTCAATTCAAGGAACTCCTTCCGTTTTGATCCATAAATCGTTGACTTATGTATTTTTCTAAATTCTTCTGGAAGAAATCCCAAGTAACTTTTTCTTTTGGCACCACCGATACCAAAGTCTTCCACCAATGGTAGGCGAATCTCTCAAAAGTGATACAACACACTTTAAGCATTCTTGGTGTACATGAGAGCTCATCAAATACACGGGTAGAATTCTCAAGCCGTAATTTCGCTTTTTCGGGATCATCGTCGATCTTTGCTCTAAACTCTTGGCCCCTTGTTTTGAATCTTGTCAAGCTGGAGGCTTGTTCATCCTTACCAAATTTACATCTTGAGCAGCTACAGGAATCATCTGAGGTATAGGAGGGGGTGGAGGAGGTTGAGTATTTGGATTTGCTCGAATAAATTCAGTATACCAATTGTTCATCCTTTGGAGAAAGGCATCCCGAGCCTCATCATCCCCTGTCTCAACGTCTCTGGTCTACTTTCCACAGGTACGGTCCCTTGTGCGGGAGCCGGTGCATTACTAGCAGCATCATCAGCCGTAGTTCCTTCAGGATCCATTACTATATTAAAACAAAACACAATTTAGAATAGTCAGGAGTCACCACACTATCCCAATATTTTTATGGCATGTATAGCTAGACTTTTACACACACTTTATTAGTCGAGAACCGACTAAACCATAGCTCGATACCAATAAATGTAACACCCCTTACCCATATCCGTAGCTTTTAAGCAGTGCGAGGTATTAACAAATCATGGTAAATACTATTAAATAAAACCCAACAAAAATATAGCGTGCAATTTGATCATTATAACAATCTGTTATTAACAATACAAACTAACTCCAAAAGTTTCATACAAAATGATTAGCTTGATACTATAAGTAGTAATTTAAACCTAGACATTTATGACACGAAAAAAAAAAAAAAAAATAACCAAGTCCGCTATACATGCCATATTTCAAAATAGTGTTCACAATGTGCCAAAAAGTATTGATAGCGTGGATGGGTCTCCGAACGATCTTCAATTCCCAATCGGCTTAGTAACTCTATAAGACAAGAAAAAAAAGAAAAGAAAAGAAGATAAGCATATAGCTTAGTAAGTAAGTATATAAATAACAAATAAGAAATCTAACATGTTTACAACATAACTTAATTATATAATATTTTTATACTTTTATTGTTTGTCCCAATTTGATCAAGCTGTCCCCTGCATCATATTCACTAAATAAATCATAACTCGAGTTGAAAAACTCGAAATTCAAATCCGTAAAATTTCCTGAATCTAGACTCATAAATCTCTTTGCTAATTTTTTCTAGAATTTTTGGTTCAGCCGATTAGTACAGTTTATTAGTTAAAGCTTCCCTGTTACACAGCTCGACTAGTCTGACCTCTGTTCACTACGAATTGAATTTCTCTCAGTACATAATTCAAATAACCCTGAAATTTGTTTCATTTAAAACTAGACTCAATAAGGAATTTAGGTATG
This sequence comes from Gossypium longicalyx, assembly GCA_025698465.1. Classification (NCBI taxonomy): domain Eukaryota; kingdom Viridiplantae; phylum Streptophyta; class Magnoliopsida; order Malvales; family Malvaceae; genus Gossypium; species Gossypium longicalyx. Next base: position 94,469,487 of record CM046997.1, read on the forward strand.
TAAACTATATTTCTTAATTTGCTTTGTACAATTTTTAATGATTTTTCAAAGTTGAAACAGGGGATCACACATTCATCCTGAGCAAGTCACACACAATTGTAAATATCTCAAAATATAAAATTCCTTTGCTTGTTCTGATTCTTTTATATGAAAGTAGACTCATTAAAATTTAATTTCACATCTCATTCAACCTCTAATTATGTTCCTCCTATTTTTGGTGATTTTTCAAAATCATATCACTGCTACCGTCCAAAACAGTTTTAATGCAAATTTCACTCTTTCACACATTCTTTATGCTACCCTCATTTTATCTTACATATATAGATATGCCACAAATCATTTTCACCACAATTCATTCATCATAAGTATAGGTCCATAACCACAACGTCACCACAAAACCATCCCGTTGAACAATTTGGATCAATCCTCGATATTTAATGGTTTTAGCACACACCCCCCCATCATACTTCATTTAATTCGGCTCTCTTGTACACATGGTGAACACTTAATACCACTCATGTGACCTAGCCAATTTGTCTCGTAGCTTTCTTGTCTACATGGTGTCCTTCACTTGGAATCACACATGCGACCTAGCTACATTTATTTATTACGTAGCTCTCTTGTCTACATGGGATACATCCCGTATCACACATGTGACCTAGCTACATTTATCTCTTACGTAGCTCTCTTGTCTACATGGGATACATCCCGTATCACACATGTGACCTAGCTACTACATGGTATTTCGTAGCTTTCTTGTACACATGATGTGCACTCAAAGCATCATACATGTGACCTAGCTACGCTCCTCTATTTTATTCGATCTCTCAGAATGTTCAATTGGGATTCCTCTCTATTATTTATTTTTATTCTCCCAATAGTCGATTTATATTTTAACATCAGCTAGTATATTCATATAATAGGCTGAAATATATAGGAATGTAAATGAAAATAATATAATATTTACATACAAACTTACCTCGGTGCAAAATGTGGAAATTTTGTGATTTAGTCCAAAACTTTTTCCTTCCTCGTTCGAGGTCAATTCCACGCCTTTCTTGATCTATAACAACACATTTAGCTCATTTAGCACTCATACTATTTATTTTAATCCAAAGATCACATTATAGAAAAATTACATTTTGCCCCTAACTTTTACAAAATTACAATTTTGCCCCTAGGCTCGAAAATTTAATTTCAGCCCTTATTCTTATGTTTTATGACATGCTGAACATTTTTATCTTCTATGACCACATCAAATTCTCACTCTAACACATAGTTGTGAACAATAGGTATTTTTACAGATTATCTTGCTTTTTTACTCGTTTTCACTTAAAACCGAGTAGCACAAGTTGTCTAACATAATTTAAAACCTCATATTCTATCATAAAACATCAAAATACACAAATTTCACCTATGGGTATTTTTCCAAATATGAACCCTAGGTTGAATTATTGTTAGCATAAGCTTAATCGAACTCAGGGAATCCAAAAACGTAAAGAACATTAAAAGCGGGGCTTGAAATCACTTACTATGGAGCTTCAAAGTTGAAGAAACCCTAGCTATGGAGGAGAGCAATTTTGGCAGCAACTAATGAAGATGATAACCAATTTTGTGTTATTTTTCCCATTTTATTTCATTTAATATACAAATGACCAAAATGCCCTTAATGCCTTTCTTTGAAAATTTTCATGTACAAGCCCATTTTTGTCCAAAATTTTAGAAATTGGTCAAATTGCTATTTAAGACCTCTTAATTAATATTTCAAAGCAATTTCATACTAAAAACTTCTAGAATGCAAGTTTTATGACTTATTCGATTTAGCCCTAACTTCAAATTAAGCATTTTATGCATGGAATTTCTTCATAAAATTTTCACACAATCATGCAATCATATCATAACCTCAAAATAATTATAAAATAATTATTTCTATCTCGGATTTGTGGTCACGAAACCACTATTCCGATTAGGCCCTAATTCGGGTTGTCACAAAACATGACTTTGATGTATGATTTCTTGGTTCGATAACTTGAACAGATAATGAAATTAAAATGTTTGAGTTTAGAGTATGCTTTGTATGTGATATATGATTAATATAATAAGGTTGATCTTGGTTGGCTATATGATTCATATAAGTGAATTTGTTTTATGTGAATAAGTGGATTATGGATATTAGAATTTGGAAGTGTTTATAAAGAAGTTGATATAACTTTATGCGTGAATTGTAATAAATGACCATGTTTTAGTTGGTTATGTAATGAATATGTGCGTGCTTGATTTATATGATTGAGCTAACGGTTGATATTTGGATTTGAAAACATGGTTTATATGTTCATTGATAAATAAGATAAGTGAAGTTATTTAATGTGATGATATGGATTATACGAGAAAAGTAATTGTATATGTGTATGAAATTAACTAAATTTGGCCTATTCGAGTTGAATTATATATGTTCTTGTGATTAATTATTTACTTATGGCTTACAAAGCTTTCAAACCTTACTCTGCGTGTTTTTTCTATGTTTATAGAGTTTCAGAGACTTGCTCGGGTTGGAAGTCGTTGGAGACCTCATCACACTATCCAATTTTCACTTCAGTAAATAAATGCTTTGAGATCTGGTTATGTGGCATGTATAGGCTAGTTTTGATGTAGTTGGTTTTGAAATTGTATATATATATATATAGCCATGCAAAAATGGCTTGATTTTGGTGTTAATGGTTGGGTGTATTCGGTCATGATCTATGCTTATATTGAAAGTATATCTCAAGGTATATCTTGTGTGGTAGATGATGATGTGATTCGGTTGTTCAATGAGATAAAGGTTGGATGCATTTTTGACTTGTGATTTACATTTTTATAAGTAAAAATATAATGAAAATGTTTTATGATTGTTTTGGGTTGATCATTGGAGACTAAATTTGAGGACCGAATATATGGTTAATGGATTCGGTTGTACTTATGTACTTTGGATTAGTTATAGAGCATACGAATTTGGTATGCTATGAAATGATCTTTGTGACCATAAATATTTAATGTAGCTATGGTGAAATGTGCGCAAATTAGAAATTATTTCAATTGTATATGGTTATATGGAGATGCTTACTTATGTATAATATATGTGTATGCATATTATGTCTATGGATTACTTAACCTATATTAATGTGCATAACTTGTGAATTGGTATAGTCACAAAATTTATTAATAGAATATGATGATTGGATAATTATGATTTTATATGGCTTATGTTTTTTTAGGGAATATGCGCATATTATAATAGCATTATGAGTATGTTCGATTATGCTATAATGTTACTAATGTCACATATGTGAATGGATATTTAGTAGAGTAATATAGGTTTATTTGTTTTAATATGCACATGTGCAGAAGTTATGAAATGATATATTGATATTCAACTAATGAAATAGATGTATTGACTTATATTCGATATATGAAGTGTAATGATATACGCTTGGATATATTTTAAATATTTGAATATCATAGCTTTGATGGTCATATGGTTCGGGCTTTAAAAATATGAAACATGTGGAGTTTGGTTTTGATGTATGAAAGCTTGATTCGAAAATTGTATATATTATGAGTAATGATGTAATTGAATTACGAAGCATGATTTGTAATGTAAGTCTTGGTTATCATGAAATAAGAGTATGGGTTATGCATGAGCCATAATTAGTAAGCATGTTTGAATTTGGTTGATATTGAGAATCAAATATGCGTATCTGGTTTAAATAAATAAATGAATTGTGGTGTATGAGTTTGTAAGTGTTAAAAAGGTATAATTATAATTTGGTGTATGAAAAGTGATATATGACTGTGCTGAACTGTGTTTAGTTAGGTAACGCCTTATAACCCTAATTCGGTGATGGAGACAGGTTAGGGGTGTTAAACCAATGTTTCAGCTAGGGTCTAAACCAGGCTGTTACAATCTAGGTTGATGGTTTGATCATGAATTGGGGGTTAATGTCATGTGTTCTTCTTAACTTGGTTGTTTGAATGAATAAGTTTTTATTGTGGTACCTTTGAATGGCATATTGGTTAGGTATATGATGGATAAAATGTTGGCATGTAATTGATGATTTTAATTTGTTTTTGAACATAGGAAATGATCTAGATATGACATGTCTTGTCGTGCAAGGAATGGTGCATGAAATTGCTTGTTTTAGGGGTCTAAAATGGTGCACATGACCTGAGACATGGGCTGTCACATGGCTATGTGCCACACATGGTCTCCTCACACGACCTCGTGTATTTATTATTTTTAGGTGTAGTATCCAGACAACTGTGTGACCCAACTTTGAATACACACACGACTTGTGAAACGGGCAGACACACGGAGTGGGCATGGTTGTGTGTCCTAACTTTGAATGTTCACACGGTCTAGGCTATGTCACACGGCCGTGTGACCCCTGTTTTGCAATTTTTAATTTTTTTGAAATTTTCTGATTTGTATCGATTTGATCTTGTTCTCAAACTATTTTTAGGGCCTCTTAAGCTCGATTTAAGGCCCATAAGTGTAACTATTTCATAAATTGATTAGTAAGTTATATGTTTGTAATTTATTTGTTTAACTGTTTTGTAAAGAAGTCAAATTATTCTGTTTTGTTCGGTAAAATTTTGTAATCCCTAATTTAGTAATGGAGACGGGATAGGGGTGTTATAGAAAGAGAACATTTCTTTTATCTTCTCCAAATAGCCGAACCTCCATAGTCAAAGAGAAGAAAACTTTTGGCAAAGGGTTTGTGATTTTGAAGCTCTAATTGGTTAGTGCAGTTTAGTCCTTTTTTTGTAATTTTTATGTTTTTAAAATTTTTGAAGCTTAATCTAGCTTACCCATGTGTTATTTTTCGGAAATGTTAAAGTTTTAGAGAGATACCATTCATGATATCTTAAAGTTTTAGGCACTAAATTGATAGATTTTAAGCTTAAAGATGAAAAATGACTAGATTGTGAAGATAATTTATAGTTTTGTTCAATAGGAAGTAAAATGCATAACTTTCAAAATTTGTCGTAGAAATGAAATCAAATTAAAAATTTGAGTTCTAAATTGGAAGTTACCTTAGTTCTGGTTTTTGGGACTAAATTGAATAAATTGTAATATATGTGTAAAGTTGTAATTGAATGTGAATTTGATTTTGTATTGATGATTTTGTGTATTTGTGTTAATTTGTAGCTAACATTGACCTAGATTCCTCAAAGCGAAAAGGAAAAGATAAAGTGATCGACGAATAGCTTAGAGTTTACGGTATGTATTTCTCTAATCTGAACCTTTTCAATTGATGCATTTTTGTACTGTGTTGCATAACAAGAACATAATTTAAGATATAAATGATAAAATGAGCTGAATTGAATTGATGGTTAGTGATAAAGACTAAATCGAATAGTTTTGAAAATATTGTATATTGTTGTAAATGTGCAATTGAATCAGTTTTATGATGAAGTAAGCGGTCAGATGTGTGGAATTTAGAAATTGAGTATAAATAAAAATGAAATAAGGATGGATAGTGGATATCAAACTAAAAGCTTGGAATAGTGACTTTGCAATTGTATGATTTAATAAATTCGATTGAGATAGGGAAAAATGTATATGCTGCAACATGATAGCTTGGTTTAAGATATGCAATTGGATTAATTAATTTAGTGATGTATTAAGACTTGTAGATTGACATATTAAATCGTATTATATGATTTATATTATGTTTTAATGTTCTATTATAGGAATACGACTGAGTTAGACTCAACATAAAGTTTTATTTTCTATGTACAGGATAGGTTTGATCATGTTCATCTGTAGATATCAACATCCAACCGTAATCCTAGACTCAGTGTGTTGGTGATGTTTTTGTTAACTTAATGGTATGTACCCTAGGGAGTCTTATGTGATATAATGTTAAGTTGATGGATGGACTGATATTTTCATATGGTACATACACTTGTCTTAGTTGGTTGATAATGATATGAAACTTGTAAATGTTAAATATGTGGTGTAAATGTTTGATAGTGAATTGATTGAATGTTATATGTGATTTGAATAACTAAGATAGCATACTAATATAACTATGAATATGTAAGGGAAATGTTGATTATATATTAGACATAAGATGGTTAAATATGAATGAATTGAATATGCACATTGAGTGATGAAATTCTTGTTGAATAGAATAAGCATGCTTGTTTATTAGTTTAAAGGTTAGGATAGTTGGTACGTTGTGTTAAACTTGAATGTTTTTGTAAGCTTGATGCATAACTTTTAGGTGTGTTTTAAGTCATATTGTGATGTGGAAATGGTTAAATATATAACATGATTTTGTTAATATGAATGTGGTAAGAAGATGTTGTTAATATTAAGTATGAAACGGTAATTGCTGATTTATTGAATAAGTTTTGTATGGATATGTTTTGGGTGTCATATTGAGGCATATTAGTATTTTGAAAGGATTGGACTATGAATGTATCAAATTGCTATGCTTTTCTTAGCAGAATTATTTAGGTTAGATGTAGATATCATTGTGTTTTGGAACTAGATTAAGCATGGATGTGGATAGACATGAAGTAGGTTGTTAAAAGACATTTTGGAGCAACACAATCTGGCCAAATGACCATGTGTCATACATAAGGTAGTGACATAATCGTGTGCCCCAAAATTTTAGCATGTATATATAGTACACGGTCATAGTTTGTTACACAGTCCAACCACATGATCGTGTGACTTTTTAGTGAATAATTACATTTTTAACTACATGGCCACAATGAGTTGCATGGTTTGGATACACGGCCATGTGACTTTAACCCCACATGGCTATGTCCTTCCACACGGCCTAGGTACACAGTTATGTGATTGTGGTTTTTCAAAAATTTTTATCCTTTTTGTATAAGTTTTAAAATAACCTTTCTTTAATTTTGGGTTAATTCTAGAGCTTTCGTATGCTCAAATTAAACTCGATATTGTTTGAAATACATAATTTGTGTGAATATATGTAATTAATTATTTTAATTTAAAAGTTTGAATTATGAATTACGTGTAACTATTGTATTAACTATCGTAGCATCTCTTTGCTCAAGTCTAGAGACCAAATTGGGTGAGGAGTGTTAAATTTAGTGGTATTAGAGTTATAGGTTTAGCTGATTCTTGGACTAAATCAAGATCGAATTTGAGTCTAGAGGTATATGCTAGAGTCAAGTTGAATCAGTGTCGAGATTTGGATTTTGATGATTAAATTATTTGTTTTATAGCTAAAATGGCTGGAGAATTTAGAAATGATGTTGATAGTGACATATTCAACAATGATCATTCCATTAAAAACAAAAATAGGGATGAATCAGAGGCACCCGACACAAAACTAGCTGGTGCTAGTCAGCCTATAGCAAGTAGGCATAGAAGTAGAAGGTGGACTAATGAGAATTCTCTGAGTCATAGTTGAGGCCTTTCAGAGAACGAAGGCTACTCCGAAAATAGTACCTGTGCCTGTAGTTCTTCATGCACCAATAGTAGAATTACAAAAGTATGATGCCATAGAGATTATGGGAGTAAAAAGGGTTGATCATTCAGCAGCCAAAATGTGGTTAGAGGTGACAAACTGAGTACTTCAACAATTAGTATGCACACCTCGTAAATGTGTTATGCGTGTCGTTTCTCTTCTGCAAGGAGGAGCATATACTTGGTGGTAGACTGTTACTCGACATATGCCCGTTAATAAGATTGATTGGGATTTCTTTCAGTTCGAATTCTAGAAAAAGTATGTTGGTGAACTGTACTTAGAAGACTGAAAACAAGAGTTCCTATTTTTGAAGCAAGGTGAGATTAAATTAATTAATTATGAGCTCAAATTTCTATAGCTTAGTAATTACGCCTTAGAACTTCTCTTGACGGAAGAAGAAAGTTGTAAGTGATTCCTTCAGGGAATGCAAGATGAACTTTGAGTTATGTTGGTCTCGCAAAAAATAAAAGAGTTTACTGATCTAGCTGAACGATCAAAAATGATTGAACAAGTTTTGGGCCTAGATAAGAAATAAAAGTCTCTTCAAGTGTTTGGGAAGAGAGTTGAGACTATAGGCTTACAACCTTTGCCTAAATGAACTAGGGAGTCTCAAGGTTCTAGGAAATGAATTCCAACAAATGTAGAATCTAAGAAAGATCGTGTAACACCCCAAACCCGATTCAAAACTTGGGGGCTACCACTCTATTACAAATGTAACTCAATTTTACTTATACAATTTTCATTAGATAACAACTACTCAATTACAAAGCTTCATAATAAAATACATAAGTATAAACAATGAGGAATTTCGATCACTATACATAGAGCATTTAATTACAACTATGACGAAATTGAAGTGATGGTCTAATGTAATTACTTCACATTAAAGATTTCTATATCTCAAGCTAGACTCAATCAAGCTCACAAAACTTGCTATGTATGCATAATAACCCAATACGCCATTCTTTCGGCATAGCCCTGGCATTATCCCTCCAGGCACAGACCCATGACAGCTCACTTGAAACATATCACACAAAGGTAAGTTTGAGAGAACTTAGTGTGGCAACCACCAATTACTTGAATCATACTTGCGAAATGCATCTATTAATTCAATGACTATCTTAATGACCTTATCATTTGGTTTTTTTTTTTACAGATACTTCCTCAAATTTCATTTCTTTATACACGCTCGATACCTTACTCTAGGACTATTCCCTTCCTTTCAATATCATCGGTACCTTATCAACATTCACCAATCTGTTAGCCTTCACCTCATCATGATTTAGGACGAAACACTTATGCAGGTAACAGATACTTCCTTCGGGCATCAAAAACTTGCATCCTTATTCAGAATACACTATTCGTTACTGTTGAAACCATTTTTTAAAGGATGTTTGAAAAACGGGGATCGACTTTTGAAAAACGAAAATGGGAGTCGCCACCAACCTTTTTAGGTGTAACTGGATCACCTTATAAAATGTTTTTGGTCTACGAAAATTAAGAAAACAGGTTCAGGAGTCGGTTACATATGAGGAAGGATTAGCACCCTCGCAACGCCCAAAATTGGTACCAAATTGAATAGTTTTCTGTCTTATTGTCAAAAATTTGAAAGGATTTAAAAATAAGATCTTTTTTTTAAAATCAGAATTATTTAAGTTGAAAAATCGAGATTCCTTAGCTCCGAAAGAATACAAACATCACATCCAACATGATAGGACACGATATTCTTAAACTCTCATAACTAAAATCATCTCGTGATTTACAAAATCTATTTAGAAGGATACTTTAGACATTTAGACAAACGGGAAATCACAACCCAGTATGTTAGGGCACTACTTCCCGAATTCCTAAATACGAAAAACATTGCCTCATTTTAGAAAAACTTTTGGATAAAATATGACAATTAAATGAAATATATTTTTAAAAATAATGATTTGAGTAAAATTTTAAAAAAAAATAATTTACTAAGAGTAATACTAAAAAAAATTATTCAAAAATGAAATAGTTTGATATGATACTAAAATTATTAAAAAATTTAAAAAATATAAAAAAAATTAGGGAAACATGGATTAAATCAAAATAAAAAGGGTTGAAAAATGAAGATGAACAAAGAATAAAATAAGAACAAACCGTAGAAAATAAGAACGTAAGAGGGAGAGAAATTTGAGTGAAAGCTCTCAAAAATTTTATTGTTTCCCAAAACTCCAGTCTGTTTACAATGAAGGGAGAGGCCTCTATTTATAGTTGAACCTCCTCAAATCCAACGGTACAGATCAATTACATCAACGGTTAAGATTAAAAGGTATCTACAAATTAAATCTCTAAGATTACAAAATCATATCTTCTAAGATTGCAATTTATATCTAAGATTGCAATCATATCTAAGATTGCATATCATATCTAAGATTGCAATCATATCTAAGATTGTATCATATCTAAGATTGCATATCATTGAAGATTATATTTCCATATGAGTCAAGCTTGTAGATAGACCTTAAATCTTTTCAAGTAATGGGCCATTCCGATCGGGCCAAATTATATTTGTAATTCTGGGCTGAACTTGGACTTCGTTTTTTATTATTATTTTTGTTTTTGGACTTATTTCTGGGCCCGAGAAAAATTGAGTGTCTACAGCTGCCCCTCTTTGCTCATTGCTGTGTAACAAGAATAAAGCAAAGACTATAAAAGGACCAATTTTGCCCGGGCTCGCCGAGTCTTGAGTTCTTGATCCTTGATCTTCTTTAAATGGCCTCTTGATGGCTTCAATCTGCTTCACTGCAACTCAAGAAGGCGATATCTACTATCTTTGATCTGCTCCCCGTCTAATACAGAGATACCAAATCTGTTATATCCGATTTGCTCCCTGTCTAATACAAAGATGCCAAATCTGCTTCTTCAATCTGCTCCCCGTCTAATACAGAGATGCCAAATCTGTTATCTCCGATTTGTTCCCCGTCTAATACAAAGATGCCAAATCTGTCATCTTGGATATGCTTCGATGAAGGTCAGATTTGCTATGTCTTCGATTTGCTCCCCATCTAATACAGAGATGCCAAATCATCTTGGATCTGCTTCAATGAAGGTCCAATCTGTTGTGTTTTTGATCTGCTCCCCATCTAATATAGAGATGCCAAATCATCTTGGATCTGCTTCAATGAAGGTCAGATCTGCTATGTCTTCGATCTGCTCCCCATCTAATACAGAGATGCCAAATCATCTTGGATCTGCTTCAATGAAGGTCAGATCTATTGCATCTTCAATCTGCTCCCCGTCTAATACAGAGATACCAAATCATCTTGGATCTGCTTCAATGAAGGTCCAATCTGTTATGTCTTCGATCTGCTCCCCGTCTAATACAAAGATGCCAAATCATCTTGGATCTGCTTCAATAAAGGTCAGATCTGCTGTGTCTTCGATCTGCTCCCCGTCTACTACAGAGATGCCAAATCATCTTGGATCTACTTCAATGAAGGTCAGATATGCTGTCTTCGATCTGCTCCCCATCTAATACAGAGATGCCAAATCATCTTGGATCTGCTTGAATGAAGGTCAGATCTGTTGTCTTCGATCTGCTCCCCATCTAATACAGAGATGCCAAATCATCTTGGATCTGCTTCAATGAAGGTCAGATCTGCTATCTTCGATCTGCTCCCCGTCTAATACAGAGATGCCAAATCATCTTGGATCTGCTTCAATGAAGGTCAGATCTGCTGTCTTCGATCCGCTCCCGTCTAATCTGAGAGATGCCAAATCATCTTGGATTTGCTTCAATGAAGGTCAGATCTGTTATGTCTTTGATCTGCTCCCCGTCTAATACAGAGATGCCAAATCATCTTGGATCTGCTTCAATAAAGGTCAGATCTGCTGTGTCTTCGATCTGCTCCCCGTCTAATACAAAGATGCCAAATCTGCTATCTTTGATCTGCTCTCTGACAATACAGAGACGCCAAATCTTCTTAGATCTACTTCAGTGTAAACACGTGAAAGCCAAATCTGTTATGCTTTAGCCTGTTACGCTACTGCTTAGGGAGTTAAGGCACATCAATCTTCATTGTCCCTTGAAGAACATAACCTGTATAATGCGTATGAGTTCATGCCTAATGATTAGGATGCTATGATCGAAATGAGTCAAGTGCTCCTAATTAAACCTGTTATAATGCAAAATGTTTATGAAAATTACTCCTATTTCGGACGTCATCACTCATTCATCTATCGAGCTTTCCACCTCGTTCTTCTCGACATATCAATCATACTCTGCTTGTATGCCTCGAATCTTCTCCATCAATTTGGTCTACTGTACCATTCCCCGAATGTTACGACCCATTGAAGATGTTTATGAAATGATCCTTTCTTAAGATCAATATTGCTTAAAACGTCCAACCACCTTTTGGACTGAAGAAGAAAATCTCTCGAGTATCTCCAACCCATTCATATGAGAATTCCTTAAACAATTGTCTTGTTTCAGTTTCTTATATTATCTAGAAATTTCTAGAGTAATATGCAAAACTTCGTTTGTGAAGATATTTCAGTTCATCTATCATTATTTCAATGCAACATGCTTTATGAATAATGAGAGACAAATAAATTGATCCTGAGGATAATTAGATTTGGACAAATTATTGGAAAGAATGCAAAAAGATTAAATTGAGAACATATCTTTGCGAAGAAAAAGAATCCAAAGATAGTAAATAGGGATGTAAATCGATGGCTCAGATATCGCCGCTTGAGCGTCTATACACCAGATCCATGAAGACTTTCTTGAGTTCAACATGTGTTTAAAAGATCCAAAGTAATTCGTTGATGCCTCGATATGTAACATACTTCACTTCTCGTTGAATCCGGTATAGCAAGGTCACGCATGACTTTCTAAATTTGAGCTGCCCTTTCGGGTTTTCAACTCAAAACCCTTTTGGTCACAAGGCGCCCTTTGTGGGTTTTCACCTTGGCCTCTCCATTTTTTTTTGAAATAGAAGTCCCAAAGTTCCATTTGCGGGTTTTCACCTTGGCTTCCCTTCTCCTTCAGAAAAAGTACTCCTTGACCGAGTCCGAATTCACTGGATCAGATAAATTCTTCTTATCCATTTCTTGTCAAAAATCAGTGCACCTCTAGAGAAAGCCCTCTTTGCAACATATGGCCCTTCCCAATTCGACATCTTTTTGAATGGGAAGGATCTCTTTCAGCACAAGGTTTCCTTCATGAAATTCTTTTGGACGAACCTTCTTTGTCATAAGTCTGTGTCATCCATTTTGGTACATTTGTTTAGGATGAATACTTTCAAGTTAAGTTTACTAGAGGTATTCAATTCTTGACTCCATCAAAGCTTGGAGGAAAAAAATCTTGATTTATAAACCCATGAGAAAAGGATTGCCCCAGCAGCAGTCCTGGTTGTTGTTTGTCAAACCCTACAAAAAGATGGTTCAATGATTCTCAGCAGACAAAAATGAAGTTGCTGACTTTATCTTTCAACCTGGAAAGCTGAGGTACAGAGATTACTCCCGGAGCATACATCCCACCATGACTCGATGATGTTTCTGAAACATCCCTAATCTTCATCAATTGCCCCTAACTGTGAAGCTGCCAAATGAGCGTAGCAAATAGGAGCCACAAAAAATATGGCTGTGGTGCTCTTTTGATACATATAGGATAGAGAATGAACAAACTCTTGCAGATCATCAGCCGAAAACCCAGCCTGGTCTAAGAGAACATGATAGTGGGTCTGGCTCGTGATTCCAATCATTCCAGCATGAGTACCAAGGTAAAAATCATTGTTCTTTGGATGGCATACTTTGTTGTCAATGACAGTACCATGTAGCATATTGTCAGGAGATCCCTGCTGAAAAAAAACTTGGTATGATAGTTTTTCGTACAACAATAACCACAATCTTTAGGGTTCCACTTTTCGTCAAGGAGCTTGCAAGCCTCAACAACTTGATCAAAACATGATTGAATTGAGACTCGCTAACCCCATCCCTGAAAATAATGATTTGATCAGGTTTCCTCTTCCCTGAACTTGTATAGAAGTCTAAGAGAGCTTCCTTCATGATATCGTCATCCATTTTGTCAGAAACTGGTTTTGAAGAAAGAATCTATCATTTTAAGCTTCAGAGATTGTGTACGGCCTAATGCCCCATAGCTGGAAATCAATAGCCACCGCCTGGAGCTAACCATCGCAGCTATTGACGGCACATTAGACTGCTCAGGAAAGCCAAACAATGCACCTATTCCAAGGATGATGTTTAGAACCTTTGAAACAACTGGAATTGAAGGTGTTTGCCCCAGCGTAAGCATAGAGAGTAAGCGGTAGTTTCTTATGCCAATTTTTACCAGTCTCGGTCATCTTCTGTAATTTATTTTTCTTCTTTTTCTTTTCTTTTGGCAACCTTTGTTGTACTGTGGTATGGCGCCTTATCTTTGAAAAGACTGCAAACTTTTGGCATTGTGCAATTGGATATGATGTTTTTTTTTTTTGAAATTCGATGACTATTGACTTTGTAATATTGGCATATGAAGCTATCTCTACCCTCTTAACGGAGCAGTCGACAACCACAAAGATGAACCATTGTCAACTTGAAACTTTTGACGGGCCCATAACATACATGCCCTATAAGTCTTGACTCATTAAATTCGGCATTTATGGTATAACTGATGCGATCCCCTTCCATGGTAAACCAACAGTGCCCAAGGCTCTTGTTTATCCTGGTCATTATGAATCCTCTGCATGTGTTCTTCCGACGTTTCTATGGACATCTATGAATTCCCATAATAGTCCTAACAAGGTCTTGTTTTGTCTCTCTGGTTATGCACGTTTCAATTTCTCAACCTTTCCTTCCTCTAAGGCTAAATTCTCTACCATCTCTTTATGGGGAAAAATTTGTTGCTCTTCTTGCTTTACTATTTCCAACAAATCAGAAGATAGATTACAATCTCTGTCATCTTCAAAGTACTAAGATTCCTCTAAACACATGTCACGCTAAAAAAGAAACTCTGAATCTGTAGTATCGTTGCCCATGTCATTGATATTTAGGGACCCATGATAGGCACAAAAGAATATACAAGGAATAAATAAATTCAAGCATGACTATTTACATGTTATGAATACAATTTAGAAAGAATTTTAAAGGTCAAAAGAATATTTATTGGTAAAAGAATGAAAGAATATTTGTTCGCATTGATCATGAAAGATATGTTTTATTGAAACAATGATGTCCGAACATGAGCCTATTTCACAAATGAAACCTTATTGTTCCTAGGCTTTAAAACAATAAGTGTGTTCTAAACATTACTCTAGATTAATCTTTAAATACAAGGATCACTTCCATAATTTCATTGTTCAAAACATCCCCAAATGTGCAAAGGCTCAACAATTTTTATTTCTTGGTTCCCTCTTCGGATACGTCATTCAAATCCTCCAACATCAAGTTTTGTTTAAAAACCTTGAACTTGGCGCATTCTTGGATCCCATGCCCTCTTCTCTTATGGAATTTACCCTTTTATCTAGATGATAGGATAATAGATTTTCTGCTCCAGAGGGACCACCGAAGTTTACAACACCCATCTTAATGAACCTCTCAATTGCCTTTTTAAAGGCAGTGCAATTCTCAATCAAATGTCCTGTGATTCCCGCATGGTATTTGCATTGAGTGCTCGAATCATACCATTTGGGGTATGGGGGCTGTAACGGTTTTAAATGAAAAGGGGCTACTACATGTGCGTAAAATAATCTTTGATATAGCTCCTTATACAACATCGGGATTGGCGTAGATGTGAGTTTTTCAGAACTCGGTCTCGAATTGCATTCCTGATGGCTAGTAACTCTTGGCTGGCTTATGGTAATCGTTCACCTCTTTTTCCTTTTTCTTCATTGCCTTCGAAGTATTACTTCGGGAGCTCCACTCTTGTCTTTTGAAAGCTTCGTGCTATTTCGAAAGCTCTACACATGTCTTCTTTACTTCTTCAATGGCAACAAGATTGGCTGAATTGCCCCTCGAATAGGGACCTGAGCCTACTGAGTAATTTACTAGTGCCACCATACCGGCCTGATGTTGTTGGAGACTGATAGTAACAGGTACCTCGTCTGGTCGAGTTTAGACGCTTATTGGAGTAAAACTTGCGGAATAAACGATGTCCTCAATATCATCCTCATTGTTGACCACTGGGCTTTTCTTCTTTTCAAGCCCTTCGGCTAGTAATTGCCCCAGCTGGCCAATTACATTTCTTTGGAGCTCTAACATTTGATCACATATATCTTGTTGAATCTTGGTTAACTGCTCTTGCAAATGTATCTGCCTTTGCTCCAATCTCTCCAACCTTTGTTCCATATCCCCGGTTAACCCTCTGAAATAATTTTTGCCTAATTAGGGTCTTTTTATGGATTTAAATGCATATGATGCGGTGTGATGCAATGCAAATGCATGAATGCAAAAAGGTATCGATTCTGATTCAGTTTCATTTTAGAAAACATTATTTAAGGAACAAAAATCTTTTCATAAAACGGATTACAAATATACTTTCGCCCGTAGGCCTAGAGTCTTAACCCTATCCAATAATAATGCTAACTCTCATCCTTTGTCTGACGATGACTCATACATCATACTCAGTGTTCTAGCTTGTATTGCCAAATCCTGCAAGTGTTCAGCAACTTCTCGAATCTGAACTAGGGCCTGTTCCATGACATGATCTCTATCTCTCACTTGATCCCGAAGATGGTGAAGTTCTCTCTTGCACTGTTCTTCTCTCGCCTCGAGCTGCTCAATTCGTAGCTCACAATCCTGTAGTACTTCTTCTAACCCTCTAATATTGTGCTTCATTTCCTCGATCTTATCCAAGCTTGCCTTTAATTCGATCGCAGAGTTACAACTTCGGTAATGATGAAGAGACCGTCCAAGTTCAACTACTTTAATCTTTAACCCATGCTTCTCTTTCTGGATATCTACCAAACTCCTTTCTAAGGCTTGATTCTGTGCTTGCATCTCTTGAAACTTTTTCTCTCAATGATCAGCTCTGGTTCTCTCTTCCTGAATCTCTTGCTGCCATTGCTCTGAAGTCTTTCCCAACCCAGCTTTTTCATTGACAACTGTATCTTCTTATAATTCTCTTTCAGATTATCTCGGTCTTCTTCGACTTTCCTCTTTTCCTTCCTTACTTTTTCAACCTCAATCTTTTGAACGTCGACGTCTAGGCTCAAATACATCTTTTCCTCTTCTAGTAGATCGATCTTCTTCCAAAGCTCCAAATTCTTTCTCTCGAACTCTTGTTTCATGACATCTAATTCTGATGGAACTTTTCGTAAGCTTTCTTCCAATGATCTAGCAAATAAGGAAGATCTCCATAGTTCTGGTAGAACAGCTACCTAACCTTGTCATCCCACTGGGCCCAAATGTCCATCATCTCCCGAAAATCATTCTGTGTCGAACTGACACGAGTAAAGTCCCACAACTCCAATGTATATCCCTCGATGACACTATCTCCTTTCTTTAACTGGGTTTTCTCTGACCACGCACAAACGGAAGAGTTGTCCTCCACTTTATTAAGATATTCATTCATCATTACAGAACTTCCTAACTCAAAAATCGGACCTTGAATCGACACCTTTTAATGATGGATGACATGCAATGATGAAAAAAAAAAAACAAGTTAGTATCATATAAAAAGATGTAATAAACAAGCACTTATAAAGGTAGGTACTAAAGGTCATAACCATACTACCTAGGGCAAGCACTTAAAGTTTACTATATGTAGTTTGGTTCTAAAGTGAGGGTACCTGAACCAGCAGATTCCTCAGTCCTCACCCATTATAGGCTCATATAGACCAAGTTCAGTTCAGGGGGACACATTTCCCTATGGCCATGCGGAGATGAAAATCCCACGAAGACATAGGTATAGTATCCCGGAAGCAATCCACTAGCTCATACGAAGGTGAAAACCTCACGAAAGCGTAGCTTCTCACTTCCACTTAAGGGTACGACCACAACGGTCATGCAAATGCAATGTGTGCGAGAAAAATAACAAACATATGTAGCAAACACATAAAAAGGGATCTTTATCTTTAAATCTTTTCAAATTTTTAGCATTAAGACAGAAAGTTATCAATTTTTTTTTTGGCTTGACTCTCTTAACGTCCCCAGTGGAGTCGCCAAGCTGTCGAAACCATTTTTTAAAGGATGTTTGAAAAACGGGGATCGACTTTTGAAAAACGAAAATGGGAGTCGCCACCAACCTTTTTAGGTGTGATTGGATCACCTTATAAAATGTTTTTGGTCTACGAAAATTAAGAAAACAGGTTCGAGAGTCGGTTACGTACGAGGAAGGATTAGCACCCTCGCAACTCCCAAAATTGGTACCAAATTGAATAGTTTTCTGTCTTGATGTCAAAAGTTTGAAAGGATTTAAAAATAGGATCTTTTTTTTTAAATCGGGATTATTTAAGTTGAAAAATCGAGATTCCTTAGCTCTGAAAGAATACAAACATCACATCCAGCATGATAGGACACGATATTCTTAAACTCTCATAACTGAAATCATCTCGTGATTTACAAAATCTATTTAAAAGGATACTTTAGACATTTAGACAAACGGGAAATCGCAATCCAGTATGTTAGGGCACTATTTCTCGAATTCCTAAATACGAAAAACATTGCCTCATTTTAGAAAAACTTTTGGATAAAATATGACAATTAAATGAAATATATTTTTTAAAATAATGATTTGAGTAAAATTTTAAAAAATAATTTACTAAGAGTAATACTAAAAAAAATTATTAAAAAATGAAATAGTTTGATATGATACTAAAATTATTAAAAAATTTAAAATATATAGAAAAAATTAGGGAAACATGGATTAAATCAAAATAAAAAGGGTTGAAAAATGAAGATGAACAATGAATAAAATAAGAACAAACCGTAGAAAATAAGAACGTAAGAGGGAGAGAAATTTGAGTGAAAGCTCTTAAAAATTTTATTGTTTCCCAAAACTCCAGTTTGTTTACAATGAAGGGAGAGGCCTCTATTTATAGTTGAACCTCCTCAAATCCAACGGTACAGATCAATTACATCAACGGTTAAGATTAAAAGGTATCTACAAATTAAATCTCTAAGATTACAAAATCATATCTTCTAAGATTGCAAATCATATATAAGATTGCAATCATATCTAAGATTGCAATCATATCTAAGATTGCAATCATATCTAAGATTGCATATCATATCTAAGATTGCATATCATATCTAAGATTGCAATCATATCTAAGATTGTATCATATCTAAGATTGCATATCATTGAAGATTGCATATCATTGAAGATTATATTTCCATATGAGTCAAGCTTGTAGATGGACCTTAAATCTTTTCAAGTAATGGGTCATTCCGATCGGGCCAAATTATATTTGTAATTCTGGGCTGAACTTGGACTTCGTTTTTTTTATTATTATTTTTGTTTTTGGACTTATTTCTGGGCCCGGGCAAAATTGAGTGTCTACAGTTACTATACTATATCTCTTTAATTCTCTATCTCTACTGAGTCTTACTAAATATCTTACCACAGAGTACATATATACATTTTGTACTTACTGACCTCCCTATTTACATGTAGGAACCATACAGTGTGCACCAGTTACTTAGCACAATGTTAATTTCATGAACGTCTTTCATAGTTCTTTACCAAGGGCATTTCTAGAATGCTCCACATGAGTAGCCCTTCTGGAGTGCGCCATAAAAGCTTTCCTTACAGGACTTCGCCATAGAGGTTGATTCTTCATAATCCACCATGAAAGCTTTTATTCTATGATTCACCATATCAAAGTTTGCCACAGTGGTATTTCATTTAGACCAATACCCAAACGACTATTTGTTTTAAAGATTGCCACCAAGGATAGTCTTTTCATTTATCGCCACAAAGACTATCATCTTGGAGGCCACCACAAAGGTTATTCCTTCAAAGCTCGCCACCAGGGTGGGTTTTAGGGGTGCCCATGAAGGCATTCATTACGAAACTTTTCCTGAAAGGAAACTCCTTTCAGATCTTTGCTACAAAGGCATTTTTCCATTTCCTGACGTGTTTACGATATGGATTCACCTAAACTCACATTTCATGAGGTTTTCCTATCATCGTCCTGGGACACGCAACGAACCCTAGTGGGTAATCACAGTCCTTTAGTTCCTTTCGAAAGTGTCATGGCCATGGACTTTTCCTTTTAGATATCGTGCTTAAAGTACCAACATACCCCTTTTAGACGAAACTACGGTGATAGCCATAGAATCTTAACAAAAAATACTACACAACATTCAATTAGTACACATATACACGTACATACTCTCCAGCATAATACCTGGACTCATCCGATTTATACTAGATGTACATATCCTTTTTAACAACTTTACCATCATGGATGTGCTTAAATAACTTGTCAGACAATCACAATGTCATATCCCAAAAATTTTTACAGTAAAATATTATCCGTGATATAGTAAAATAAGGAAATAAAGTGATAAAAAGGGAAATTTTGAGTTATGTCAATATTGGGAAGTATATTATGATACATTAATTCAAGAAAGGACTAAATTGTAAAAGTGAGAAAAGTTTTGTTGCACAAGAGTAAATACTCAAAATTTGAGGGGTTAAAGTGTAAATATGAAAAATTTGAAGGACCAATAGTGTAAATATTTTAAGGGTGGAATGATCTAGAAACTAAGGAAAATGGATGAATTAGGATCAAATTGAATAGATGAAGAACTATGAGGGACTAAGTTGCAATTTTATCAAATTAAATGATGACACAAGGATGGAATTTTAAAAGATAATGAAGGGCAAAATGGTCAATTGGAAGAGAGAGAAATCTAGAAAGCAATGATGATGTTGGAGATATTTTAGATTAAATAAATAAATAAATAATAGTTTATTAATATTTTAATTTAATTTTTAAATGATATTTTATTATTTTATTATTATTTTACTTAGTATATATAAGGAAAGAAAGATGAAGAATCATCATTTTTTTCCATACACCCAACGTATGAAGAGAAAAGGAAGAAAGAAACTTTCTTTTCTTTACAATTTGGCCCTTCCACCCAAAATTCACCATTTTCACCTAGAAATCAAAAGAATTTCCATAGCTACTAAGAGAGAGAAATGTTAAGGAGACCATGGGGAGTTAGAATATCAAGTTGGATTCAAGAATAGAAGCTGGAGGAGAGAGAAAATCAAGTTAAAGATTAGTATCAATAGAACAAGGTAAGTACATCAAGATTTCAATATGTTTTTAAGTTTGATATTATTGACAAAGCATGGAAATAATGATATAGTAGAGTTTTCTTACATAAGGTCCTATGTTCTTGATATGTTAGTGAAGAGAAAATAAGAGAAAGTGATGAGATATGGTGTAGAAAAAGAAACTAAGGGTGTCATAACATGGTAATTAATATCTTGTACCAAAACAGTTTTGGACAGCAGCAGTAGTCTAATTTGAAATATCATCAAAAATTTTAGAAATCGAATTATAGGATGAATAAAGTATGAAATTAAATCTTATTGAGTCTAGTTTCTTATAGAAGAAATTATGTAAGCAATGGAATTGTAAATCATGAGATATAATCAATTTTGTGAGACAAGGTCAGAATGATTCCAGGTTCCCCTGTTCTGACTTTTGAAAATCATCAAAAATTGGATAAAAATAATTATGGACTTAAATTTATATGTTTATAATCTTGAATGCGTCTATTTCAAGAGAAATAAACGGGAACATCATTCGAATTCTGTACGAGGAGATAATTAATTTTTAGTGAAGAAGGGTCAGGACTGTCAGACAGCAGAATAGGGGTAAATTTAAAGAATAAACTGTACTTATTTGATAAACCAAAAATTCTGAAAATTTTATGGTAAGAAGATATATGAGTCTAGTTTCAGGAAAAATTAGCGGATCTTAATTTGGAGTTCTATAGCTCCAGATATAAATATTTTAGTGACTATGACACAGATGGACAGCTTGAATATTCATAAAAGTAATTAATAAAAATTATAGATAATATTACTTACAAGTGTGTTAAATACATTATGGATGTGGAATAGAGAGGAGGAGGAGGAAAATATGTATGAATATTCATCTAACATGGCTAATTTGCATGTTTTAGGCTCAGGGACTAGATTGAATAAAAGTAAAACTTTATGGGTAATTTTGTAAAAATGTTAGAAATGATCAAGTTGCATGAAATGAACTATTTTATTATTTAAATTATAAAATTGAATGAAATTAGTAATTTAGTTTAAGATCGGGGGAAAACATGTTTTAGGGATTAAATTGAAAAGTGTTGAAATTATGGAAAATTCTGATATTTTATAGAAATCATGAACTGTTATCAATATATATGAGAATAATAGCTGGAAATAAGGATTAAGTTGCAAGAATTTTATTTTCCTGACCCTAAGGATGAAATCGTCATTAAATAAAAGTTTAGGGGCAAAATGGTAATTTTGTCTAGAGCATTAATTAAATACATTAGAATATGAAATGAATGAAAATGATGATAAAATTTATTTATAAAGATCCGGACGACTCAAATAAGAGATTTGATCGTGGAAAAGAAAAGATATCGGATTAATAAAATTATAAACACAAACAAGTAATGAGGTAAGTTCATGTAACTTGAATTATATTCTTAAATGCTTGAAATGCATGTTTTTGATATGAATATGATTTGAATGTTCATTATATGAAAATTTATGAAATACTGACATATTGATAAAAAGGGGAAGAAATTCCGGTTGAATGAAAGGAAAATTCGATGGATCTTTTGAAAGGAATTGACGGTAAAAAGGAGCTAGCCCGGACGGGTGATCCTATCCTGATATAGCCCTCCCGAAGAATATGTGGAAAATGGATTTAGCCCGGACGGGTAATCCAATTAGGGTCTCAATTTAGCTGGACTGTAATTCAGGTCCAAGCTCATTAGAGTAATTGTCGTTGCGAGGATTTAGCTCGGGTGGTAATCCCGACAATACTCTATGAGTTTATATTACAGGATTTAGCTTTGGACTGGTAATCCCATGTAAGGATGAGGTTCAGGGAGTGTGCTCTCTGATATGAAATGTGTAAGACCATGGTTGAAAGATACCATGGCAACCTGATACGAAATGTGTAAGACCGTGGTTGAAAGATACCATGGCAACTTGATATGAAATGTGTAAGACCATGGTTGAAAGATACCATGGAAACCTGATATGAAAAGTGTAAGACCATGGTTGAAAGATACCATTGCAACCTGATATGAAATAAATAAGACCATGGTTGAAAGATACCATGGCAATGTGATGTGAAATGAACAAGACCATGGTTGAAAGATACCATGGCAACATGACAGAAAATTAGTAAGATCATAGTTGAAAGACACTATGGCATCATGTCAAAGATAAATAAGACTGTGGATGGGAGACTCTATGACATCTATTGAACAATTGATATTCAGGTAATATGTATTAGATGACGAATGGTTATATGAAATGGTTGTGTGAAATATTTACAAGAACTGGTCATATAGAAATATATGTACAAAATAGTTGTATGAAATAATTATGAAGATAGATAAACGAAATAAGAATAAGTACATGGAATATAATTTATGTTAAGTTTGATATAAACTTTACCGGAATGAATATACATAAAATATATGGAAATGATGGAGCATGAAATATTGATATAATGAAATGATTGATATGCACTTATGAAGAAATGATAAGAGAATGATATGTTTCATAACATGTGCATATATGATTATCTTTGATTTGTTGATACAAGAAAATTATGTAAGTAAAGACAATTATTAAACTCAAGTGTGACATGTCAAGAAAATAAGTATATCAATGTTGAATTTATATGAAATATGTGCAAGTATACTAACAATGATGTTGTTTGACGCTTAGACAAGTGTTAAGCTGTTGATTGAATGGTAACATGTTTAATTATAAGGAGCATTGAAATGGTAAGTACTTAGATGAAAATAAAATTTAAGATTTTGCAAAATTTTTTTTATGATCCCGATTTAATTCCGGTTGGTTTCTATTGTATGTTTGGGGCTTCGAGGGCCTAATAGAGAGACGTTATGATTATTTTCAAAATATGAATAATAAATGACTCAAAATTTTCTGAAAATGTTCAGTAAACTCAGGTAATGCTTCGTACCCTATTCCGGTAATAGATACGGGTAGGGAGTGTTACATTTAGTGGTATCAGAGCTATAGTTTAGTCGGTTCTCGGACCAAACGTAGTATATGTGAAGTCTAAAAAAAACACATGTCATATATAATATGTGATAGTGTGATATCTTTCGACTCTGATGAGATTTGTTTTAATTATAGAAATAGATGTTTTTCAACAAAAAAAAAGGGGTATGAATAAATGTTTTATAATACATGTCAATGATAAATATTATGTTATATGTATTATTAAAAGCAAATTATATTACTGCATGAAATATTGTGCTGATGACTAAATTGCAAAATATATAAAAGTAATATATGAAGTACATGATAAGGATTATTAGAGAATTATGAATGAATAGTGAATTCTAAAATATATTACATGTATTGAAGATACAGAAGATATAAGTATATGAATTATTGGTACAATGATTAAATTGTAAAGCATGTAAAAACATTATACAAAAGGTGTAAAAGTGATATGCGTGCATGAAATAATTTGCCCAAGTAGACAAGATTAGAACTACTAGAATGTTAAGGGACCTCAGCATTCTCTCTGATTATTAGCACGTCAGTGCTCTCTAATTAGCACATTAGTGCTCTCCGTTCTATTATTAGCACGTTAAGTGCTCTCTTTTTGGCACATCTGTGCTCTCTGTATAGCACTTCAGTGCTCTCTGTTCATTAGTGCATAATAATACACCTCTGTATAAGTCCTGCATATCCGAAGTGTTCTATCTAGTCTACTGGGCATCTGTTAAATAAAAAGTAAACAATTTTCGTTACAAGATAAAGGATTATCCCTGAGTAAAAATGTTAGTTATGATGAAGCAGAACTCGTAAAAGTATGGATAAATGTTTTATAATACTTGAGAATAATAAATGTTATATGAGTAAATACATGAAAATTAAATTATGGGGCTTTACGATCTATACCCCTTTACTAATACAGTTATATGCAATGAAATTCATGAGATTTATATTGATTAAATTCAGAATCGGAAAGTGAAAAGCTCAATGGTTGAACAATTAATAATCTGATCGAATCGAGAATGAGTTAATAGGTAAAGATGGGTTCTGAATAGAGACATCAAATTTTTTTCTGAAAACTAGCTGGGATATACAGTACCACTATTAAATAAAGAAGTTATTTATAGGAAAATCGATTTATTCAAATATGGTATTTACAGAATGGTTAACTGGAAATTCCTTCTGAATTAGTTTCTTGAGTGAACTGAATGATGTGAAATATTGAATTGAAAATAAAATGTGAAATGAGAGTATAGAAAATGGATATAAATGATAAACTAGGTAAATATGTGCAAAAAGAAACTATAGAATTATAGAAATAATGAAATTCATGATCAAAAGAAAATAAGGAAATTTCGAGGACGAAATTTATTTTAAGGGGGAGAGAAAATGTAATATCCCAAAAATTTTTACGGTAAAATATTATCCGTGATAGAGTAAAATAAGGAAATAAAGTGATAAAAAGGGAAATTTTGAGTTATGTCAATATTGGGAAGTATATTATGATACATTAATTCAAGAAAGGACTAAATTGTAAAAGTGAGAAAAGTTTTGTTGCACAAGAGTAAATACTCAAAATTTGAGGGGTTAAAGTGTAAATATGAAAAATTTGAAGGACCAATAGTGTAAATATTTTAAGGGTGGAATGATCTAGAAACTAAGGAAAATGGATGAATTAGGACCAAATTGAATAGATGAAGAACTATGAGGGACTAAATTGTAATTTTACCAAATTAAATGATGACTCAAGGATGAAATTTTAAAAGATAATGAAGGGCAAAATGGTCAATTGGAAGAGAGAGAAATCTAGAAAGCAATGATGATGTTGGAGATATTTTAGATTAAATAAATAAATAAATAATAGTTTATTAATATTTTAATTTAATTTTTAAATGATATTTTATTATTTTATTATTATTTTACTTAGTATATATAAGGAAAGAAAGATGAAGAATCATCATTTTTTCCATACACCCAATGTATGAAGAGAAAATGAAGAAAGAAACTTTCTTTTCTTTACAATTTGGCCCTTCCACCCAAAATGGTGAACTTTCTTTTCTTTACAATTTGGCCCTTCCACCTAAAATTCACCATTTTCACCTAGAAATCAAAAGAATTTCCATAGCTACTAAGAGAGAGAAATGTTAAGGAGACCATGGGGAGTTAGAATATCAAGTTGGATTCAAGAATAGAAGCTGGAGGAGAGAGAAAATCAAGTTAAAGATTAGTATCAATAGAACAAGATAAGTACATCAAGATTTCAATATGTTTTTAAGTTTGATATTATTAACAAAGCATGGAAATAATGTTATAGTAGAGTTTTCTTACATAAGGTCCTATGTTCTTGATATGTTAGTGAAGAGAAAATAAGAGAAAGTGATGAGATATGGTGTAGAAATAGAAAATAAGGGTGTGATAACATGGTAATTAATATCTTGTACCAAAACAGTTTTGGACAGTAGCAGTAGTCTAATTTTGAAAAATCATCAAAAATTTTAGAAATCGAATTATAGGATGAATAAAGTATGAAATTAAATATTATTGAGTCTAGTTTCTTATAGAAGAAATTATGTAAGCAATGGAATTGTAAATCATGAGATATAATCAATTTTGTGAGACAAGGTCAGAATGATTTCGGGTTCCCCTGTTCTGACTTTTGAAAATCATCAAAAATTGGATAAAAATAATTATGGACTTAAATTTATATTTTTATAATCTTGAATGAGTCTATTTTCAAGAGAAATAAATGGGAACATCATTCGAATTCTGTACGAGGAGATAATTAATTTTTAGTGAAGAAGGGTCAGGACTGTCAGACAGCAGAATAGGGGTAAATTTAAAGAATAAACTGTACTTATTTGATAAACCAAAAATTCTGAAAATTTTCTGATAAGAAGATATATGAGTCTAGTTTCAGGAAAAATTAGCGGATCTTAGTTTGGAGTTCTATAGCTCCATATATAAATAATTTAGTGACTATGACACAGATGACAACTTGAATATTCATAAAAGTAATTAATGAAAATTATAGATAATATTACTTACAAGTGTGTTAAATACATTAAGGATGTGGAATGGAGAGGAGGAGGAGGAAAATATGTATGAATATTCATCTAACATGGATAATTTGCATGTTTTAGGCTCAGGGACTAAATTGAATAAAAGTAAAACTTTATGGGTAATTTTGTAAAAATGTTAGAAATGATCAAGTTGCATGACATGAACTATTTTATTATTTAAATTACAAAATTGAATGAAATTATTAATTTAGTTTAAGATCAGGG
The DNA here is from genome assembly GCA_025698465.1 of Gossypium longicalyx. Lineage (NCBI taxonomy): Eukaryota > Viridiplantae > Streptophyta > Magnoliopsida > Malvales > Malvaceae > Gossypium > Gossypium longicalyx. The sequence goes on from CM046997.1 coordinate 94,496,477, forward strand.
GAAAACATGTTTTAGGGATTAAATTGAAAAGTGTTGAAATTATGGAAAATTCTGATATTTTATAGAAATCATGAACTGTTATCAATATATATGAGAATAATAGCTGGAAATAAGGATTAAGTTGCAAGAATTTTATTTTCCTAACCCTAAGGATGAAATCGTCATTAAATAAAAGTTTAGGGGCAAAATGGTAATTTTGTCTAGAGCATTAATTAAATACATTAGAATATGAAATGAATGAAAATGATGATAAAATTTATTTATAAAGATCCGGACGACTCAAATAAGAGATTTGATCGTGGAAAAGAAAAGATATCATATTAATAAAATTATAAACACAAACAAGTAATGAAGTAAGTTCATGTAACTTGAATTATATTCTTAAATGCTTGAAATGCATGTTTTTGATATGAATATGATTTGAATGTTCATTATATGAAAATTTATGAAATCTTCGACATATTGATAAAAAGGGAAGAAATCCGGTTGAATGAAAGGAAAATTCGATGGATCTTTAAAAGGAATTGACGGTAAAAGGATCTAGCCGGGACGGGTGATCCTATCCGATATAGCCCTCCGAAGAATATGTGGAAAATGGATTTAGCCCGGACGGGTAATCTGAATTAGGGTCTGAATTTAGCTGGACTGGTAATTCGGATCCAAGCTCATTAGAGTAATTGTCGTTGCGAGGATTTAGCCTGGGTGGTAATCCCGACAATACTCTATGAGTTTATATTATAGGGATTTAGCTGGACTGGTAATCCCATTGTAAGGATGAGGTTCGCGAGTGTGCTCTCTGATATGAAATGTGTAAGACCATGGTTGAAAGATACCATGGCAACCTGATATGAAATGTGTAAGACCATGGTTGAAAGATACCATGGCAGCCTGATATGAAAAGTGTAAGACCATGGTTGAAAGATACCATTGCAACCTGATATGAAATGAATAAGACCATGGTTGAAAGATACCATGGCAATGTGATGTGAAATGAACAAGACCATGGTTGAAAGATACCAAGGCAACATGACAGAAAATTAGTAAGACCATAGTTGAAAGACACTATGGCATCATGTCAAAGATAAATAAGACTGTGGATGGGAGACGCTATGATATCTATTGAACAATTAATATTTAGGTAATATGTATGAGATGACGAATGGTTATATGAAATGGTTGTGTGAAATATTTACAAGAACTGGTTATATAGAAATATATGTACAAAATAGTTGTATGAAATAATTATGAAGATAGATAAACGAAATAAGAATAAGTACATGGAATATAATTTATGTTAAGTTTGATATAAACTTTTAGGAATAAATATACATAAAATATATGGAAATGATGGAGCATGAAATATTGATATAATGAAATGATTGATATACACTTATGAAGAAACGGTAAGAGAATGATATGTTTCATAACATGTGCATATATGATTATATTTGATATGTTGATACAAGGAAATTATGTAAGTAAAGACAATTATTAAACTCAAGTGTGACATGTCGAGAAAATAAGTATATCAATGTTGAATTTAGATGAAATATGTGCAAGTATACTAACAATGATGTTGTTTGACGCTTAGACAAGTGTTAAGCTGTTGATTGAATGGTAACATGTTTAATTATAAGGAGCATTGAAATTGTAAGTACTTAGATGAAAATAAAATTTAAGATTTTGCGAAATTTTTTTATGATCCCGATTTAATTCCGGTTGGTTTCTATTGTATGTTTGGGGCTTCGAGGGCCTAATAGAGAGACGTTATGATTATTTTTAAAATATGAATAATAAATGACTCAAAATTTTCTAAAAATATTCAGTAAACTCCGGTAATGCTTCGTACCCTATTTCGGTAATGGATACGGGTAGAGAGTGTTACACACAACCATATCATCTTTTGATTATTTTTAGTAGGTCTTAAGATGTGAACAGAACACATAATAGAGGCAACATAAAGAGAACTTATCTAATTCTCACCCACCGTAATTCAAAACTCCAAATACAAACTTCCATTGTGCAATCAGCAACAACTAATTGACATAGAGTGTTCACTGGTAAAGATTCAAATCTAGAATTTAAGCTCAAGAGAAAGAATAAAATACTTTAGGATCCTTAAGAACTAAAAAGAAATAATTCTTGAAAAAGGAAGAAGAAAAACTCCCCTTTTCCTAACCTGAATATCTAGATATACAACCTTTGTCCCTATGGGAACTTGATACACGTCATAATCCTTTTAATATGCCTTATAAGTGGTTTACAACTGTAAGGAAACATGTAAGAAAATCCAACATTTATATATATTTTTGGGTCAATTCCATCTTTCATTCCTAACCACCACGTTAGAATGTAACCAACACCATAACTAGCCAAACTTGACGTACAATACTTTTTGGCGATAACCCAATTACTCGAAATTTCTTAATACTTTACCAAGCTCTTCCTCTTTGTAATAGCCCAAATTTGCCCGGGCTTGCAAGAATTAAATTAAAATAAATTAAGTCCATTTATACAAGTCCATTTACAATAAACGGGCTTTAAAGCTTGATAAGCCCAGATACCTAAACCCTAAACCATTGCCCAGTTACAAACTAGCCCAAAACCATTAATACTTAAACCCAATAACCCGGTACCCAACACCCAATACCGGTAGCCCACATCTTTTAACCCGTAAGCCCAAAATACCTAACTACCCAAAACCCGTTTACACCCTCAACCTAAGACCCAATAAGCTGCATCCCAAAGGCCCAAATACTTAACCCTAGGTCAGGAACCTTAGGGTATCTGCACCTTGCAGCACTGCAAATGGAAGGTTCCAGAAGCTAAATCAGTGTGTCGTTCCATCTACCCCTATCGATGCCGTGATTCCCGGCCTAAATTCTGGCCGTAGTTAAAGCCAAATGAACGCAAATCAGCGCCAGCACCGTCGCCATCAGGGCCTAATCATCTTGGCTCACTGATTTCTTCGCGAGACATCTACAAAATGAAAAAACAACAACAGAAAACAGGGGGAAAATATGGAAAGAAATCAAAAGATTTCTTTCCTAGATTGTAAATCACTTACAAAGGGTTATAAAAAACCCATCTTTTTCTGATTTGTAACACACGATTTTCCAGAGAGAAATATACAAACAGATTCAACAGAGCACAGTATTACCAACTTACAATACCAGTAGCCAATTGAGTACAAAGGTGAATATTTTTAATATATATTACAAATTGTAAAAAGGGAAAGGGATTACCTGACTTTCGCTGAAAAGGGAGAAGGTTTTTAACCCTCCGACCACTATGCGTGGTGGCGCTTGAGCGCGTAGGGAGACCCGTGGACGGAGACTCAACGGAGCTCCGATGACTAGCTCTCAGTCCTCTTTCAGAGGATTTTTTTTTTTAAAACGGTGTTTCAAAATGATCTTAAAACTGGAATTTGGCTTATATAGCCTTAATAGAACGACGTCGTTTTAGCTTAATCCAATAAGCCTTAAACGACGTCGTTTCTAGGTACAGGATCCGCGTGTTGACCCGAAAACCCGGGTAGGATCCGCGTGTTTTTGAAAAATGGGCAAATTGCCCAATTGACCCTTCCGTGTTTTCAAATTTTTTAATTTCATTTTATTTTTATTTTAATTTAGCCCCAATCTTTTATATTTATTTCAATTTAATCCTAGTGCCCTTTTAAAAATCAGTTCCAGAGAACGACATCGTTTTGGGATTAGGGTTTAATTACCCAATGAGTCCTTCGGTTTTAGCTTGTGTTTTAATTAAGTCCAAATATTTTTATTATTTTGCAATTAACCCCAGATTCTTCAATTAAATTCAATTTTAATCCTTTTTTTATTTTTTTTAAATATTAGTTAAAAAATAATATAAACTATTTTTATTATCCAATATATTTTTTTTGTTTATCATATATTTTTATTATATATTTTATTTTGTTATATTTGCAGTTTACTATATGTTATATGTATTTTCATTATATATTATTTATTTTACTATATTTTATCTATTATATTATTATACATTTTTAATTTATATCATATATTTATTATATATATTATTTATCTTTATATTATATGTTTTTAGTATATATTATTTTTATATATTATTAATTATATTATTCATATTATTATACATTTTATTTATAAATTTAGTATATACTATGTATTCCCTATATGTATTAATTATTTTACTATATTTTTATATACTTATTAGATTATTATTATTTTATATATTCTTCATATATTATATTATATAAATTTTATTACATATATTTTTATTACTATATGATTTATATTATTATATATCTTTAGTTGTAAATTATATTATACATTATATTTCTTTATATTACCTTTATTCTATTACAAAGTATACATTATTACTAATTAATACATTCTTCATCCTTTTTAAAAAAGTATAGCAATATCTAGTACATTATTTTTCTTATATACTAAGTTATTATGCTTTAAAATATAATCTACATATATGTATTTTTCATTTTAGAAAAGGGGTTCTCTTTTATCATTTTTTTATATTATTTAATATGTTTATAAATAGCCTTTTTATATTTTATATATAGCTTATTTATTTTTAGATTCCCTTTTATTTGATATTGTCTAATATGTTAAATTTTATATATCATTTTGTTCTTACTTTTTATATTCACATAAAATTAGATAGTTATAATAATTTAGACATGTTTGCATGAAATGTTGTTATGTATGTGTTATACAATTTATACTATTGAATTCATTATATTTCATGATGTACTTTGTATGTAACAATGTTATTTATGACCATGCATAAAATAATAGCACATTAGACAATTTAAATCCTCGTTCGTCACCTTTACTATATTTGCATGAAATGATAAAGCATATATATATTGAAATTAGGTGATTTTAATTTCTTATAATATGTAAAACATATCATTTTTTAAACCAAAAGTCATATCATATTTAATTAAAAAGGAACTTTTAAAAAGAGCAAGGCAATGTTTTGAATACTTAGAAATTCGAGAAATAGTGCCCTAACATGCTGGGTTGCAATTTCTCATTTGTCTAATTATCTAAAATATCCTTTTAAATAAGTTTTACAAATCGCGAGATGATTTTAGTTACGAAAGATTAAAGATATCATGTCCAATCATGCTGGATGTGATGTTTGTACTCTTTTAAAAACAAATGAATCTTGATTCTTTTCTTAAAACATCACGGTTTTAAGGAAATATCTTTTTTTTAATTTCTTTCAAATTTACGATGAGAAGACAAAATTACTCATTTTGGTACCAATTTTGGGCGTTACGAGGGTGCTAATCCTTCCTCGTACGTAACCGACTCCCGAACCTATTTTCTCATAATTTCGTAGACTTAAACGTTTTATAAGGTGATCAAATCATACCTAAAAAGGTTGGTGGCGACTCCCGTTTTCATTTTTCAAAAAGTCGATTCCCATTTTCCAAAACTCGATTTTAAAAATGGTTTCGACACTCTTAACTATTCATCATTTTCTAAGACTATTCCTCCCAATATTCAAAAACTTGCTATGCACCTATTTCTACACATTTACTCGTCAAATGTAACAACCAAACCTGGCCTAGATGTTACAGTTCGATCATGAAGGTTACATCATTAAGTAAAAAATTATCGATTAATTTTTGTGAAAAATGCATTTTAATTCTAGGGTAAACAAAATTGATTAGTCTTTCGAAAATATAACTGTTCAGAAAAGTTTACGTGTGGCCCTTTTGATGAAAACCGAGTTTAATTGATTCTAATAAAACAGAACCAATTGTATAACCACTTGCTTCGTAAAAAATCATATCAAAATCCCAAACTTTGCAATAGAAAACAATTTTGAATTTTAATCTTATAAAATCATAATATTCAATTAGTTATGTCATCTTAGATGAAAATACGAATTATAAATAGTACGTTTGCTAAATAAATACCAAAACCAATATTAACGTCCCAAAACAAATTAATATCCAAAAGCCCATAATTTAGTCCAAAACATACTTAAAATCACAATGACTAAACTGAGCTCCAGAGTCACCGCTTAATCCTAAGTCTGGGGATCACTTAAAATGAAACGAAACAAACGAGTGAGATAGAAGCCCGATGTGTGACTAGACCCATATTCAGAATTTTACTTATAGAGTTCACATATGCAATTATCCTATTAGAATTTTCATATTTTCAAAACATATTTATATTTCATATTTTTAGAACATATAGCATATAAGAGCAAACCCTACCTCCATCTGCTACACAACATCTTCGTCCAACCAATCACACCAATTAGGACTATAGGAGTCCATCCATCCAATCACACCGATATGTGGCAGTATGCCACTCATACAAATGCAGCTGAACTGCCAAATAGAAATTATAGTTTAACCGCCAAAATTGTAGTATTACTGCCAAAATATACTTATTTCGTTAAATAAAAACCCACCCCAATGCATATGCATAATCATGTTAACATACATAAATATCACATAAGTTGTATGGCATGCATACGTAAATATATACTTTACAGAGCATAACATATCACGTAACATACATAAAATGAATCTCACTTCTCATGCTTTCTAAGCATAATCATGTATAACATACTGAGTTTATGCTTTTATAAGCCTACAAAATGCCAATGGATCCAATTTTAGAGTCCCTTAATCAGCCCCTAATCAGGCTTTCAAATTGCCCCAAAAATGGCCACAGGATCTACCACATGGCCTACCACACGTTCGTGTGATGTAGAGTAATTTTGAAAACAACCCCTGTTTTTAGGTTTTTCTGAGTTTCAATCAGATTTTGAGTTAGTTTCACACACCTGACAATATTTTTGATTAGCCACACAACCGGAAACTCATGAATCCTACAATCATTCATGAAAGCACACAAATTAACCATCAAAGATCCATCCAAGATAACATCCTTTTATCAAAATTCCAGTCCCTAAAGCGAGGTTCGAGCACTTTCTTCTCAGAAAACAACATCCAAATCGAAAATTACTCTACTGGAGGAATTTGATTCTCACACCCTTCACCTAATCAAAATCACGAGAACACTTAACACAACATGGAATGAAAACTAAAACCAACAACTCTAATTTGGTTCGAGAACAAATTAAAGCTAAAATAATAGAAAAATAGCTTGACAAAACTTACACCATGCTTTGAACTATGATCAAAGAGAGAACCTCACACACGAACACAGAAGAAAAAATGAAACGACAACAAGCAAAATCAATAGAAAGGAACAAGGAAAAGAAAACTCACAAAAAGAAAAAAGATAGGGATTTTGGATAAATTTCAAAAATAAAAAAATTAATTTTAACCAAATCCTAACCCACTAGATTTAATAGAGTTCAAATTGAATTCAACCTTCAACAAATAACAAGTAACAAAAATATTTCAAAATTTCTCACAATAGGATTCAAACACAAGACCTAAGAGTAAGTTGAAGCCTTACCTGAACTAGCAAGCTCATCCTTATTAACAACCTAGTGAAAATAAAAGATAAGCCCAAGAGCAAGCCTAACATAATACCAAAATTAATAGGAAAAATCCAAAACAAGGAAATTAAACTCAGGACCTAAAGTTGACATTTAAGACACTTAACCACCAAACCAAATCAGATTACTTGACACGATTTAAACAATTTTAATATAAGAAAGTTGGGGCATTACACCAAACTCATAACCCACCAAAATTGGGTGTTACAAGTTAGGTTAAACAACCATCAGTATCTATTGGTAGTATTAAGAAGTCGAAAAAAGACATAACTATTTCGAACTTTGAATTTTGTGGCAGAAAACACAGAAGTGAATGGTGGAAAAAAATGAAACGATGTTTCCCATGGTTTTCTTTAGAGTATATCGCTCGAAATTGTCCAAGAAAAGTTAATAATATTCCTGTCGCTACCTAGATATTTATTTTGGCTGAAAAAAAGGTTGGGGAACCATTATGGGTGAACCATTAGCACAAGGATTTGTTGCGTATTTTCAAGATTTAATATCAAATTTACCTATTTATAAAATTATATTATTCGCATGATAGTGAATTAAATGAGTTCATAATTATCGTATAAATTGAATTGTGACTATGGGTACTGAAAAATTAAGAATCAGATTGAAGTGAATAAAATAAAAAGTATACGATTTAAATGATATGAGGTACTCAATGTTAAACCAATTTAAAATATGTTACATACTATATTGGAGTGTGAATTAAATTTATAATGAGATTGAAAATTTGTTTCCTAATACAAGTTTTGTTTATGCTTCGTTATATTCAATGATGCACTATTTGTGCCTATATAGTTACTTCCGTATACGAGATGATTCACTGTATGTGCCAATATAGGTACTTTGGTATATCCAATGATGCACTGTGTTTGTCTGTATAGTTACTTCGGTATATCCGATGATACACTGTGTGTGCTAGTATAGTTACTTCGGTATATCCAATGATGCACTGTGTGTGCCAGTATAGTTGCTTCGATATATCCAATGATGCACTGTATGTGCCAGTATAGTTTCTTCGGTATATCCGATGATGCACTGTGTGTGTCAATATAGTTACTTCGGTATATCCAATGATGCATTGTATGTGCCATTATAGTTGCTTTAGTATATCTGATGATGCATTGTGTGTGCCAGTATAGTTTCTTAGGCTTATTCGATGATGCACTGTGTGTGCCAGTATAGTTGTTTCGGTATATCTGATGATGCACTGTGTATATCAATATAGTTATTTCACTTTTACCCGATGATGCACTTACATGCCAATATAAGTGTGTCGATTTGTCTGATGATGCACTCAAGTGCTAATATGATTGTTTCAATTTTAGATCGAGATACAAGTAAATTAATCTATGCATATGGTTTGATTTTGAGTCAGGTTGATAAATTTATAACATATGAATGAGTTAAAGGAAATAGGAATTGAATTTATATCGAGATCCGATGACTTGAATACAAATTGTGATATATATAAATATCGATAACATGTGAAAGACCATGTGCTAAAGCTAAACTAGTCTGAGAACCGATGAGGAAGAATAACAAAGGGTTTAATTTGATTAAATGATAATAAAAATCAAAATCAAAATAAAATCTCATTACTCAAATCTTTCTCGTGTAAATTTCAAGGACGAATTTTCTTAAGGAGGGGAGAATTATAATGACCCGAAAGTTAGTGGTGAAGAAAAACACAAATTTAGGACCTCATTTCATGAACTGAGCCTATAAATATTTTTATTTAATATTTGCAAAGTTATATTATAGGTGAATTAAATTTTGGATAGGTAATTTTATAGAATTAGTGATTAAATAAGGTAATGGGACTAAATTGTAAAAGTTGTAAAAGTTTAATTGCTAAGAAATATTTAATTAGAACTTAGATAAGGGACTTAAGTTACAATTATACCATTATATAAATGAAAGTGGACGGTGGTTGATGGTTAAGTGATGATTAATATAGTTAAATCTTTATTAAATTAAGATAAAAACATAAAATAAAGTTTAATAAACAATGAAATAAAACTTGTAGTGGAAAGAAAGAGAAAACAGTTCTCTTGTCTTCTCCAAATAGTCGAACCTCCATATCCAAAGAGAAGGAAACTTTCGGCCAAGGGTTTATGATTTTGAAGCTCTAATTGGTTATTATAATTTAGTCATTTTCTTGTAATTTTTATGTTTTCAAAATCCCGGAAGCTTAATTTAGATGACCTGTGTGTTATTGTTTGGAACTGTTAAAGTTTTGGAAAGATGCCATTGATGATATCTTAAAGTTTTAGGTACCAAATTGATATATTTTAAGCTTAGAGATGAAAATGGACTAAATTGTGATGTTAATTTATAGTTTTGCTCAATAGGGACTAAAATGCACAAAAATAAAGTTTCGTGGTAAAAATGAGAAATAAAAGGTTCTAAATGCACTATAGTGAAATCGAATTAAAAATTTGAGTTTTAAATTGGAAGTTACGTTAGTCCCGATTTTAAGAACTAAATTGAATAAATTGTAAAATTTGTGTAAAGTTGTAAATTTAGTGTGAATTTGATTTTTTATTGATGATTTGGTGTATTTATATTAATTTGCATCTAGCGTCAACCCGGATTCCTCAAAACGTAAAGGAAAAGGTAAAGTTATCGACAAATAGCTCAGTGTTTATTGTTTATATTTCTATAATTCAAACTTTTCAATTATTGCATTTATGAACTATGTTGCATGGTAAGATCATAAGGTAAGATAGAAATGACAAAACGAGCATAATAGAATTGATGGTTAGTGATAAGGACTAAATCAAATAGTTTTGAAAACATTGTATATTGTTGTAAATGTGCAATTGAATTATTTTCCTAATGAAGTAAGTTGTCACATGTGTGGATTTGAGAAATTGAGTATAAATTAAAATGAAATAAGGATGGATGGTAGATATCAGACTAAAAGTTTGGAATTGTGACTTTAACATTATTCAATTTAATCAATTCGATTGAGATAGGGAAAAATGTATATGCTGCAACTATGATAGCTCGATTTAAGATATGCAATTAGATTAATAATTTGGTGATGTATTAGGACTTGTAGATTGACATATTAAATCGCATTATATAATTTATATTATGTTTTAATGTTCTATTATAGGAATTCAACTGAGTTAGACTCAATGTACAATTTTATTTTCTATGCACAAGATAGGTTTGATCATGTTAAGCTGTATATATCAGCATCCAACCGTAATCCTGGACTCAGCGTGTTGGTGATGTTTTTGTTAACTTAATGGTATGTACCCTAGTGAGTCTTATGAGATATAATGTTAAGTCGATGGATGGATTGATATTTTCATATGGTACATACACTTGTCTTAGTTGGTTGATAATGATATGAAACTTGTAAATGTTAAATATGTGGTGCAAATGTTTAATAGTGAATTGATTGAATGTTATATGTGATTTGAATAACTAAGATAGCATACTAATATTACTATTAATAGGTAAGGGAAATGTTAATTATATATTAAGCATGAAATGGTCAAATATGGATGAACTGAATATACGTATTGAGTGATGAAATTTTTGTTTAATAGAATAAGTATGCTTGTTTATTGGTTTAAGGGATGGGATAGTTGGTAAATTGTGTTAAACTTGAATATTTTGGTAAGCTTGATGCAAAACTTGTAGGTATGTTTTAAGCCATATTATGATGTGGAAATGGTTAAATATATAACATGATTTTGTTAATATGAATGTAGTAAGTAGATGTTGGTAATGTTAAGTATGAAATGGTTAATTGTTGATTGATTGAATAAGTATTATATATGGATATGTTTTAGATGCCATTTTGAGGCATATTTGTATTTTGAAAGGATTGAACTAGGAATGTGTCAAATTGGTATCTCTTTTAGTGGAATTATAGAGTTTAGATGTAGATACCATTGTGCTTTGGAACTAGATTAAGCATGGATGTGGATAGACATGAAGTAGGTCATTAAAACAATTTTTAGTGCCACACGGTCTAGCTACAAAATTGTGTGCCATACATGGGGTAGTGACACGACCGTGTGCCACAAAATTTTAGAATGTATATACAGTAAACAGTCACAGTTTGTTACACAGGTCAACCACATGGCTGTTTGACTTTTTAGTGAATAATTATGTTTTGTCCCACACGGCCACAGTGAGTTGCACGGTTTGGATACACGGTTGTAGGACTCTAACCCCACATGACTACAGCCTTCCACACGACCTGGGTACACAGCCATGTGACCTTGGTTTTGTGAAATTTTTCATCCTTTTTGTAAAGGTTTCAAAATGATCCTTATTTAATTCTAGGTCAATTCTAGAGCTTTTTTATGCTCAATTAAACTTGATATTGTTTGAAATACATGATTTGTGTGAATATATTTAATTAATTACTGTTAATTAAAATTTTGAATTATGAATTGCATGTAACTATTCCGTTAACTGTCGTAGCATCTCTTCGCTCAGGTCTGGCAGTCGGATCGGGTAAAGAGTGTTATAAAAATGAAAAATACACCAAATTAAAATAGTTGATAGTGGGATTTTATGATGGATGTCATTAGCTTAAGTTAATTAAAGATTAAGGCTTAATTAATCATGATTAAGTTTAACTAAAATTAAACCTAGTATATAAGTAAAATTAGTGAGAAAAAGATGAAAACAATTATCATCTTCTTCCCAAAGTCACCACCCACCATTTTAGAAGAAGAAAGAAAACGTGAAAACCTAGCTTGGTATTCGGTCAACATTACAAGTAAGTCCCTTGCCATTTTTCTTTGATTTTTATAGATCTTTTTATTATCATGGGACATTTTTAAGCTAACCCATGTATCAATTTATCCAATTAGTGAAATTCTGATAAGTTGCCATTTTTTAGAATTGGATGAATTAGGTGTGACATTGATAGAAATTAAGTTTAGATTATGAAAAGGACAAAATTGTAGATCTTAACAAGCTTGATTGTTAGCTTGTGTACACTAGAGACTAAATTTAATAAAATGAAAACCTATTATGAAATTATGGTAGGAATAAGAAGTAGAAGGTCCCTAATGAGTAAATGTGAAATTATGAAATTTGTAGATTTAGATAAAAAGTTATGCTTGTCTCGATTCTATGGACTAAATTGAATAAAGGGAAAAATATGTTTTATCTTGTATTTTATTGTGATTTGAATGGAAATTAATAATGTTATATGTTTTATGATTATCCGTAACTAACGTCGACATGAAACCTTCGAGAGGGAATGGAAAAACGAATGTATTGACGAGTGACTCATAATCCTAGTTTGTACTTTTATGATCTAGAATAGAAATATCCATTTACATATACATGTTTGTTGAATGGATGACCATTGATGTGAGTATATGGAAATAGAATGAATTGTTTTGATTGAGTTTGATATGGACTATTGAAATAGAGGACTAAAGTGAATCAAATATAAAATTATATAAATTGCTTGAATTGTTATAGGTGATATAGAAAAAGGATAGAAACATATTATATGACATGAAATGCATGAGTATGGTGATGAATTGGCTTATGGTTATGAATGTGAATGGGAAATGGCATATGTATCAAGTTGTATATTGTATTTGAACATTGGTATTGTATTAACTAGTCAGGCTGAGTCGGATATAGTTGACATGCAATAGGATTGGATTATGTACGAGATTATGCGCTTATGTGCGAGGATGCACCTCATGTGCCAGGATACGCTTTGTGCGCCAAGATGCACTTTGTGTGCTAGGATGTGCTTCGTGCGCCAGTATGCACTTTACGTGCCAATTTGCCCTACTTCAGTTTACTTGATGATGCACTTTAATGCTAGTTTGGTGTGTTGATTGGGCGATCTGTGTATCCGTCCGAGTCCGAGTTATGTTAATAAGGGTTCCTATGTGAATTGTGATAGAAATATCATGTAATCTATTGAGCAAATCATTTGAAAATGTGCCATAGGGTCCGAAGGATTGTGAATGAGACAATCTAATCTAAAAAAGGGATTGGATGGTAAACTAAAAAGGTAAAAGGTGTTAAATGAATATGATATTGAGTGGCTCGTTGTAGAAGTATATAATTGCATGCTTGGTTTAAATTGATGATGAGCTAGGATATAGGTTAAAGAATGGTAAACAACTAGTGAATTGGCTTATCAATGTTATATGTATACTTATATGTATTGAAACATGATGAAAATTGATTTGTATTTGTAGGATATGAAATGGTTAGACATGGAATATATAGGTAAATGTATATGTATATGTATATGTACATGCAATTGTCTCAAATTATGGTGTTAATTTTTATGTTGTATTATCTTAAATCATGAAAGTATCATTGAGCCCTATCACTCAATGTCGCGTGTGAATGTGTAATGCGAATGTGCAAGTATACACGTTGAAGCAAATAATAAAGTGATGAGTGAGTATCGTCTCCATAGGGATCATAATTGATTAAAATAATTGGTTATGTTATTACTTATGAAATTTACTAATTAAATCGTGCAAAAGAAACAAATGACAAATTGATGAAGAGAATTAATGAATGGATTAATAAAATCAATTATGAATAAAAAATGGTAGGGCAATTGAAAAGTTGTGAGAATTCTCAAAGAATAAATAGGGAGGATTTATACTATTGAATTATAAAGGTTGGAATTACTAGGACTTTATTCTTATACCATAATAATGTCATGGAAAAATCTTAACCATTCTACTGCTCAGGGATTCACTATTGTAGTCTGCTTCTTTCGAAAGCTAGACTTTGAGTTTTTGGTATGTCTACAAAACTCAAGAATGATATCAAGATTGTTCTTCTTTTTCGTGTACAGATTGCAACTTAATTTTTAGAGTGTTGCAAATATTCTTTTGAATACTTGCCTGTATCAACTTGATAATAATCCAATCTATTTTATCTTTTCAGAATTAAATCAGATCTTCTAACATACCATACAATCATCTATGTCTAGAGCTTGCATGCATGCATTTAAAATAATCAAAAATTGAATGAAATAGTAATCTAGTCAAAATCATACCATGGGCATTAAAGATAATAAAAATTCACCCAAATAATTCCAACCCAATGAGATTTAGCTCATGGATTGGGCATTCAAATCCAAAACAAAACCTTTCAACATCATCTTTTAAGTTCACGAATCACAAAGTTCAAATAAAAAAATAAAGGCAGAATTGGAGGAAGCTCTCGCTACTCCAACTTTCATTTTAATAATGAGATTTGATATAAAACCCAAGGTAGATTTCTCTTCCCCTTCCTTGCGTTTGTGACTTTTTTGCTCTATAAGCTGCTACCTTCTCCTTTCTTTTCTCTGAGATTTTCCATGAGAATCTAATACAGAGAGAAACACTGTTCTCTAATTCCTCTCTCTCTAAAAATCCTCCCTTCTTTTATTTTCTCTTTCCTCCTTTATAGAGTAGGTCCCTCCCTCTCAACACACACCTTTTGCTTCCTATTTTTCAGGGTGGTTTATCTGGTACAAGTACAGCTGACTAAGAGTGACGTGGACTGAGTGCTACATCATCTTCCTAGAATTGCTATGGCATTCTTATTGGCAATCTAACCAGCATTTTTCCATGGCAATAATTCACTTCCATCATTTTCCTACTCTTTTCTTTCTTCTTTCCTTCATCTTGCATCTGTTGCCATCCACAACCAACACCTTTCTTCCCCAACAATAAAAGTATGAAATAATAACATTTATAACACAATCCAAGTTTTGTTATGCAATTTTCTAAAAATATCCAAAAATACAAACATATTTACTTAATTACAAACAATTAATTCACTCTAGAGGCTTGAAATATAACTCTTTTCAAGAGTTCTCACACCCCTAAACTTGAATTATTGCTTGTCCTTAAGAAAAAATATGTATGAATATGCATGAATGCATGAATTTTCCAAAGCACATAGTTACCATATATATACTGCTAAACCAATTGCCATATATTCTACACCTCTATTCTCAACAGTCTTCTACTAAAAAAAAAATTGGTTCAAGTTTTGTAGGCTTGTTATGCAAATGAAGTGCAAAAAATGTTTCCTAAAGAAAAATTTCCTAAGCAATTATGCAATTTTGACTATAGCAGACCTCTCTCAATGTATTTAAGCTATCTTTCCTCTAAATTCAGTTTCTCTATTCTCACTTATTCCGTCATTTCAAAACTTTAATTACAAATATTATTTATTATTTTTTTCTAGGGAATTTGTAACATCCCGAAATAGGGCCTAAACAGAATAGTGGTTGCGAAACCATGAATCTGAGGTCAAAAAAATTATTTCGATTAAGTTTTAAGGTTTATTCATTGATTGAATAATTGTGTGAAAATTTCGTGAAGAAACTTTATGTATAAGTGCCTAATTTGATAATTAGGACTAAATTGTAAAATTAACAAAATGTGTGTTTTAGATAATAAAGGGGATTTAATTGAAATGGATTCTTAAAGTGGAGGTCCTTATTTATTAGTTAGACCATTATATTTAAGTTTGGACAAAAATGGGCAAGAATAGGAAAAAATTGAAAGAAAAGCCTTTAAGGGCATTTTGGTCATTTAGTAATTAAAAGAATTAAAAAGGGAAAATAAAGCCAAAATTGGTCCATCTTCTTCATGGAGGCCGAATATAGCATGGAGGAAGCCATTGTTAGGGTTTCCAAGCTTTCCAAACTCAATAGTAAGTCCATTCTAGCCTCATTTTTAATGTTCTTTACGTTTTTGGAGTCCTAGTAACTTGATTTAGCTTATTCTAGCAATAATTCATGCTAGGGTTCATATTTGGAAAAATACCCATAGGTTAAATGTGTTTATTTTGATGTTTTATGGTAGAATATGAAGCTTGAAATTATGATAAACAACTTTTGCTAAGCGATTTTAAATGAAAACGAGTAAAACAACGTAATCGGTAAAAATACCTAATGTTCATAAGTACATGATAGAGTGGAAATTTGATGTTTCCATAGAAGGGAAAAATGTTCAGAGTATCATAAAACATAATAAAAATGGATAAATTTTAATTTCTGAGCCTAGGGGCAAAATCGTAATTCTGCAAAGGTTTAGGGGCAAAATTGTAATTTTTCCAAAGTTTGAGTTAGAGAATGTTTTGAATAGTAAATTAGTTAAATAAGTGAAATATGATGTTTTAGATCCCGGAAAAGTGAGATTTGGACTTAGAACGGGAGAAAAATCGAAAATCGAGAAAGTTGGTAAAATGGTCGTTTTGGTGTTGAGGTAAGTTCATATGTTTAATAAGCATTTAATTATGCATATTTGAATGATAAATTGATATTTTGGCCATAAATACTTTAGTGTTAAGTTTCAGATATAATGATTAATGTTCGATAACAATTCAATATTGGAAACAGAACTTGTATAATTTATATGTAAGACCATATTTTGTATTATGGCTTTATATGATAACAAGAAAGTATTGACTAGCATAGTTTGATGAGAATAAGTAAGACCATGTCAAGACATGGCATTGGTGAGTTACTATAAGGCAAAGGTCCCATGTAAGACCATGCCAAGGCATGGCATTGGTGAGTTCATAAGGCAAGGATACCATGTAAGACCATGTCAAGACATGGCAATGGTAAGTTCAAAAAGGAAAAGGTTCTCGAGTAATCCAAAGAGCAAGTCAAAGAAACGACAAGGTGAGAACATGAAGAAAGAGTACATGTATGCATTTAAAGCTTATTTAATATTGAGATTGTAAGTAATTGAGATTATCAAGTATTAAGTAAGTGATGAGTTTTCAGTTATGCTTGTGACACTTTATGACATGATTGGCAATATGCCTATATTATGAAAGAGTACTCATGTGTTAAGTGAGATGTTGCAGGTATATAAGCAAGCTATTAAGTAAGGTTCCTTTTGTATTCTGAGCCTTTGGTAAGGTTACCGATGAGTAAGATGGGAAAGTAAGAACTAAACATTATTTAAGCAAATTATGACAGCATAGTAGTAAGCTAAATTGATTGCTAATGCTTATTATTTTACATGTGAACTTACTAAGCTTTATAAGCTTACTTCTTTCACTTTCCCATGTTTCAGAGTACTTAAAAGCAAGCTCGGGTTGGAGGTCATCGAAGATCACTTCACACTATCGACTAGCAAGTTACCAAATGGGTATCTTCGTTTACAAACGTTCTAGTTTATGGCATGTATAGGGACTTAGCCATTTTGTGTGTATGTCCTTTTGATATGGATAAAGAATGGTATGTAAATATTTTATAATGATTAGCTATAAAAATGGCTAATGAAGAACATGTTTCGGTGTTATGTATGCCTAAATGGTAGTTAATATAAAGAATTCATGAAAAAGTGAAACTAGCATTAAAACAGTATTGAACAACAACAGTGACTTGATCTTGAAAAATCACCAAGAATAGTAGAAATGGAATTAGGTGATGAATGAGATATAGAATTAAATATTATTGAGTCTATTTTCATATGAAAGAAAGAGAGTAAGCAAAAGAAGTGTTTATTAAGAGATATTTGAATTTTAGTGAGACAGGGTCAGAGCGATTTCTGAATCCCCTGTTCTGACTTTATAAATTCACTAAAAATAATTAGGAGTTATAGTTTATATTTATAGATTCTTTAGTGAATCTAATTTCAAGAGAAACAAATGACATGGTTATTTGAATCCTATACATGGAGAAAATTGATTCATAGTGAGGAGAGGTTAGAGTAGTCGAACAGTGCAATAGGGGAAACTTTAACTAATAAACTGTACTAATTGGCTAGACCAAAAATTCTAGAAAAAAATCAGTAAGAAGATATATGAGTCTAGTTTCATGGAATATTCACTAATTTAGATTTTGAGTTTTTTGACTCGAGTTATGATTTATTTAGTGAGTATGACGCAGGTGGGAAGTTTTATAAGGAATAATGAAATAAATTGTTTTGATTTGTCTAAGTATTCGGAAATTTTTTAATGTTCCCGGTTTGGTCCCGAACCGTTTCAATTGCATGTTTTAAGGTCTCGAGGGATCTTTTTAGGGACATATTGAATGAATGTAAATAAATTAATTTTAAAAGCAAATTTTATGCCCCGAATTTGTAAGTTAAGTCAGGTAACGCCTCGTGCTCAACTCCGGCAACGGTCTCGGGTAAGGGGTGTTACAGAATTCATCTTGTCACATGGTTTCTTTACTTGACAATCTCAATAGAGCATACACTATATTGCCTAGTAGTATATCATTCCATAATTTGAATGTAGTTCACTCATGGAGCTAAGGCTTTTAACTTAGAAAATGGATGGAGGAAACAACTACCTCCCTAGCTACTCAGCTAGAACTTCAGTGGAATGTCCCTAAATCATTATTATCAATACAAATAATTTTTTTTTTACTCACTCTCATTCGAACTTTTTTTTTGATCAATAATATGATGGAGCACACAAAGCATTACTGACCTACTCAACAATTTCAAACATTAGAGTGGAAAACTATTTTCACGGTATTCCTCATTATTCATAACCAAATTATTGAGTTTAGGTTCAAGAAAATTCAAATGCATTAAAAGAACCCTACTACAGATTAATTACAATGATACTTAAGTTATTCTACTTTTAGGAACCAATTTTCAAACAACTTAATCAACTATCACAATTTTCAAAATTAATCGAAGAGTTATTATCCTCATCGAACATCATTGAATAACAATATACTCAACATAGTCTGGCAGTTATTTGGCATTTGTATGTACTAGAAAAATGAATGACAAAATGCATGAATATTAAAACAAAAATCTACTACATACTATATTTACAACACAACACACCCCAAAACCTAAAAGATGCATTGTCCTCAATGCATGAGCAATTAAACATGACCAAATGCCATGAAAACCAAATATGAATGTATGAAACATGTTATAAAATGAAAAACAAATTCCAAATAAAAATAGAAACAAAAGCTTGGAAGGAATTCAGTTACTCTAATTGGGTTGGGTTGATTTTCTGGTAGCGCGTTTGTAACGCGGTTGCCTGTCCACTTCACCAACATCAGCTTGAACTGATTTCCCATCAGCTCGCTTGTAGCGCTTTGGTTTTAGCTGGTTGATTGGCACCTCATCTTCATCATCAGTATCTGACTTCTGTTTTAGCAGTGGATTTCAATGTAGTGGTAGTGTCAACAGGTGTAGCAGTTTTAGTCCCATCAACTTTATCTTTATCACATTCAATATATGAATATTCAGTTTTCTCCTCTTCTCCCTCTTTTTCTGTGGTTTGCTTCTCCACAGTTGCTTCTTCTCCATCTTCATCATCATCATCTAGTTCCAGCAATAATTCTTTAGGAAAAGCAGGGAATGTAAGCATAGGTTGGGTAAAGTTTTTCTGAAGAGATTTCTTAATGGCCTTATCCTTTCGTTAGTCATTTCCCCAAAAATATAGCCATTTCCTCTTAATCCTGGCCAAGATCAGTGACTAGCCTTAGTTGGTGTTTCTATATCATTCAAAATTATTGTTGTAACATCTCAAGAGTATCAGTAATTTTCTATTCAAAGTCATTGTGAGACATTGATGGGGCAACATCAGAAGTCATAGGAGGAGAAGCTATAGATGTAGAGCTCAGATGTCGTGGCATTTCCTCCCTAGAAAATCTTAGGGCGAGTTACCTTATTTTGGCTCCTTTGTCTGGGATTGTGTCTTCATTCACTTAAATAGGAATCTTCATCCTCTAAAAAAGTGTTGTAATGAGCTATGGAAAATTTAAGGTGCTGACATTCTTTTGGAAGCAGCTGTGGACTTCTCTAAAGATAATGCTTCCAACTTTGATCTTTCTGCTAGTCATAATCGAGTGCAGTAATAACAGATGTTCTTTTGAAATAGTTAAGTTTTGAATAAAAGGGATGAGACGAGTTTTAATGAAATAATACCAAACTCTACAGTGAAGCTTCAACAATAAATGAAAAAAAGGTGAGACCTTTACAGTTTTATGGAATAAAAACAGAAAAGGGTGAAGAAAATGAAATGAAAAAGAAGTTAGAAAAGAAGTCGACTAGGGTAAGATGTGGGAGAAAATATAACAATGACGTGGGGAATAAGATTAACCTGAGCTTGTGCCTTGACACAGAAAAAAGAAAAATTGAGCAGAAAGAAGAAAAATAATAGAAAAATTATGAAACCAAAAATGAACTAATATATTAAATGGGCTGATTTCTACAAACCTAAGCCATAATGTGCCTACAAAAAAAAAATAGTTAAGTAAACTTATTGAAGAAACTAAACAAAGAAATTAAAAACAAAGTAAATGAATAAAACATTGTAGGAAAGAAATATTAAGCAGCTCGAGAAATGATGGAATTTTTATCATGAATTATAAGAGCTCTAAAGTAATGCTTTAATCGTTAGCCATTGACTTTGAAAGTAGAACCAGTCTTGTTGTCTTTGGCTACTAAAACTCCATGAGAATAGACATGCACTATCTCGAATGGGCCAAACCAATGAGATTTTAATTTGCCAAAAAACAATTTAAGCCTGGAATTAAATAACAAGACTTGTTGTGCAGGTGCAAATTGTTGTGGTAAAATCTTGTTTTCATACAATCTTTTAGTCTTTTCTTTGTACAACTTGGCATTCTCATAAGCTTGTGCTTAAAATTCTTCCATCTCATTCAACTCCAATAGGCGATTAGTACCAACAACACTCCAATCCATCTTCAATTTCTTTATTGCCCAATATGTTTTATGTTCAAGTTCAACGAGCAAATGACAGGGTTTCCCATAAACAAGTTGAAAAAACAACATCCCCAATGGTGTCTTGAATGCAGTGGGATATTCCCATAAAGCTTTATCCAATCTGGATAACCAATCTTTTGCAGTAGTTATCATGCCCCTAAAGTCTCCTCCATACGGTGCTGAATGACAATGATATAAAATACTTTGAATCTTGTCATCTGGAACACCTTCAAATTATCTAGCCTACACAATGTTTGAATAAAAATGGCTTATCCCAATAATACTGCTTGGCATCATGGATAAATTTCCTTTGTCTTTGATTTGTGAGCTCAGGTGGCAGCAATCCACTAACTAAAAAATTGATGATATCAACATACCATGGTAATGCCATGGCAACTAACAATTGCTCATCTGGGAAATCATCTTGAATGCATTGAATATTACCATCTTCATTTCCTGCTTCAATTCGAGACAAGTGATCAGGCATTTGATTTTCTATGCCTTTCCTATCTCTAGTTTCCAGATCAAATTCCTGCAGTAGTAGTATCCATTGAATTAATCGGGGCTTGGCATCTTTCTTGGTCACCAAGTACTTAATAGCAGAGTGGTTTGTATAAACCGTAACTTTGGTACCCACTAAATAAGCTCTAAATTTGTCGAAGGAAATACCACAGCTAATAGCTCTTTCTTAGTGGTGGAATAATTTAGCTATGAATTTTTCAATATGCGACTTGCATTGTAGATAGCATGAAATACCTTGTCCTTTCTTTGCCCAAGTACTGCTCCTATGGAAAAATCACTAGTACCACACATAAGTTCGAAATGTAAAGTCCAATCTGGTGCTATGACTATTGGTGTTGTGACTAGTCATTTTTTCAATTCCTCAAATGCTTGTAAGCATGACTTATCAAAATTGAATGATTTGTTGTCTTCTAACAATGTACACAAGGGTTTCAATATTTTTGAAAAAATCTTTGATAAATCATCGATAGAATCCTGCATGGCCAAGAAAAATGTGAACACTTTTAACTATGGAGGGTGGTAGCAATTTCTCAATAACCTTAACCTTTTCTTTGTCAACAGTAATCCCTTGCTGCAAAATTTTGTCCTAGAACAATACCTTCACAAACTATGAAGTGACATTTCTCCCAATTAAGAACAAGGTTGGTTTCTTCACACTAACAAAGAACTAACTCTAGATTTTTTAAACAATCTTCAAAGGTATCACCAAACACCGAGAAGTCATCCATAAAAACTTCTAAAAATTTATCCACTATGCCTGAAAATATTGCCATCACGCAATGTTGGAATGTTGCAGAGGCATTGTATAATCCAAACTGCATTTTTCGAAACGAAAAATTTCCACAAGGACATGTGAATGTGGTCTTCTCTTAATTAGTATGAGCTATGGCAATCTAGTTGTACCATGAATAACCATCTAGAAAACAATAGAAGGCTTTCCCCGCTAGTCCATCTAACATCTGGTCGATAAATAATAGAGGAAAATGGTCATTCTTATTGCTTTTTTGAGTTTCCAATAGTCCATACAAACCCTCCATCCCGTGATAGTATGAGTAGGAATGAGTTTGTTGTTATCATTGCTTATCACGGTGATACCCTCTTTATTAGGTACACATTGAACAGGGCTCACCCAAGAACTATTAGAAATTGGGTATATAATTCCAGCATCTAGCCATTTCATAATCTCCTTTTTGACAACTTCCTTCAAAATGGGATTTAGTCTTCTCTACTGCTCGATAGATTTGTCATGGCAATCCTCCAATAATATCTTGTGCATGCAGATTACTGGACTAATTCCCTTAATATCCGCAATCATCCACCCCAATGCCTTCGTAGATTTCATTAAAAATTTCAACAATTGAGCCTTTTGATCTAATGTCAATGCTGTAGAAATAACTACAAGTAATGTGCTATTATCTCCCAAGTAAGCATACTTTAGATGTACTAAAAAATGCATCAATTCGAATGTAGGACGATCATCTATGGATGGTCGAGGAGGTTTAAAAGAAAAGTCTGATAAATTTAATGATTCGAAACTTCTCCTTAATCCATTTTCAATTTGCTTAGCTTCCATCAATTTACCAAGCTCTTCAATCATTTCTGCTTCAATTAACTCAAATGAGCTTGCATCATCATTAAAATTATTGTGATAAACTTTTGCTAATTATTCATGAACTATTGTGTCAACAATCTCAATAGCATAACATTTTTCATCTGTATCTGCACACTTTATAGCATCGAAAACATTAATGGTTATCTATTGATCAATAGCTCTCATAGTTAATTCATGTTTTTGTACATCAATTAATGTTATACCTGTAACACCCCTAACCCATATCCGTCGCGAGATTAGGGTCCAGAGGCATTACCAGACAAAAACACAACTTTTAAAATTCACACAAGTCATATTCATATGTATATACGAATGTCCAATTAAATATTAATCAAAATTTTATCATTACAAAATAAACAAATACAAATCAATTTGGATATCTAATAAACATCAAACATTTTTAGACATATTTCAAAACATGTACAAATAAAATAAAATAGAATCTAACACATGACAATTTAATCACTAGCATACACAACATTCATATCTTCACAAATAATCAAATATGATTCATTAAACAAATAAATCTTATACACATTTTAACCATATTGACATGAACTATAATCGAACATCAATAACGAAATTTTTCAAGCTTAATTTATGAACTAAAATTATACTCAATCATTTATTTATATTTAACCATTTATAACACAAGTAACGATTTGAAATGTACTCATTTCACATGCCAAAATTATGGATGTACAATTAATCTATTTATCATCAATTCGGTCATCTAAACTTTACCTAAGACGCAAATAATCTTGCATATTACCTATCTATTACATAACATACCTTAAGATGAGATACATATTAAGTCAATTCATCATATGCATAAATATTTATATAAGCAAATGCCAAATCATAAGTTAGCCATAACCATCTCATATACCTTTATCTTATATCCAGATTTATAATAAATTATTGTATAATTTTCAAACCAATTCATATTACAAGTTATACTTCACAAGAGTAAGACATTAACTACAAATAAATATATGTTCAAAACATGAATTTCCCACACCATATAATGAACATATCAAGACAAACTTATATTATGGTCGGACATAGTCAAACAACCTTTAATGCCAAATCACATATAACATATTGACCAAATACAACAACCAAAATTCAAATAATCTTTTACCTATGCATACCATAATCGAATCAACCCGATGCACACATCCAATTTCACCAAGCAACTTCAACACTCAAAATAGATATCACAAGTATCATTCATCCATAACAAATTGCATAATAACCAAAAAGAACTTAAGCCATAGTCCAACAAAAAAAAATTAAATTAAGCATGGAAGTTAAGCCATTTTCACATGGCCTTTATACATACACTTTTCAAAATAACTAACTCCAAAGCTAGCCTATACATGCCATAATTCGAGTTTAGCTTATAAGGTACCAAAATAGTAGATAGTATGATGAACTTACTGACAATCCTCGAGCTCATAACTTGATCCAAAATCTATAAAACAGAAACATACATATACACAAAGTAAGCTTTTTATAGCTTAGTAAGTCATAAGCAAATGAACAACCCAATGATATTATCAACTTAATTAAACTAAACCAAATTATATTATCATAACACATTTAGATCCAAACATATAAAGTTCATATTATATGTATTCATTCATAAATGTCACCTTGGCCGAATGCTCATATAGCCAAATTAACATATTACCATTTAACTTCTAAAGCCAAATAGTCATTATAAACCTAGTTCACATACACACAAATACTTAAGCTCATATGTCACAATATAATTTCATATACATATATTAGTTATGTGGCTGAATACACATAATCACACATGCATATAATTAAGACTCATTCAATAATATACACAAGGCCGAATACACGTACCTAGTTCATATATAATCCTTATTTGCATTACACATAATTTGTAATAAGTATCAAGTTACTCACTCACCTTATTTTAAGTAAACAACAAGCTAATTCATACCTGGCCATTTAGCTCATTTTACACACTCGAACACAACTTATCTTTGCCCGATGAACCATTCAGAATTGGATAGGACACTCGGATAATCACACATATCGTACAATGCCAACGTCCCAGACGTGGTCTTACATATAATCACATATCGTTGCCACTGTCCCGGACAGGGTCTTACTCGTACACATATATCAGAGTCACATATTGATGCCATGGTCTTACTTGCAGACATATATCAGAATCCTATGTCATGACATATGTATCCTAGCTATTCCTAAGGTTCATACGGGACTTTCGGATGTTGTAACTCGATCGAAACGAAGTCGTAAACATAGTTGCCAAGCTTATCAATATTCGGCTATTGCATATATAAATTAATATATTTCATTCCAGCATAAATACTTTCCATTTATTTAAAGTTTAGTACATCTATTTGCTTATAAACTTACCTCGGACAATATAAAACGAAACGGGATGGCTAGTCGACAACTTTCGTTTTCCCATGATCCAAATCCGATTTCTTTGGTTCTTGATCTAAACATATTCAAATTAAGATCATTCAAACATATTTTCATTCAATTTAGTCCGAAAACACATAAATGGATAAATTACCATTTTACCCTTGACATTTACACTTTTTACAATTTAGTCCCTATTGCACGAAACACAAAATATGCAAAATTTCAACACACTCATGTTGGGCCGAATCTTACCCACATTCATACAAGTCCATATATTTCATTTATTTCACATTTTAGTCCCTCAAATTATTATTTTTGCAATTTAGTTCTAATTACTCAAAATCATCAAAAACTCCAATACAAAACATGTTAATCTAAAACATATCTTTCATTTTTCATCATCAAACAACAAAAATCACAAGCTCTCAACAATGGCATAACTCAAAATATTCACCAAAATAAAAAATTCAAGCATGGGTTTACTGGTACTCGAAGCAATGATCTCAAAAACATAGAAATTATAAAAAATCGAGCTAGATTTACCTTGAATTAAGTTGAGAAATGGCCGAACCCTAGGTTCTTTCTTTTTCTTTCTTATTTTGGTTTCGGTCAAGAGAAAATAAAATGAACATGGCTTATTTTTTTATGTTTTATGATATATTATATCTTATATTAACTTAACATTTAATTTACACTTTTAACCTTAGTTAAAATATTATACTTTCATATATATTATGCCCATAGCCGTCCACCTACATTAAAAATGGCCTAATTACAATATAAAGGCTTCATATTATAAAGTCATTCAACAATTTGGTTCTCACAGATTAAACTATCAAGTTTTCATTTTACGTGATTAAATCCTTTTATTTAATCGAAGACCTAAACGACAAAATTAAATCACGAAAATTTCACTCATTCTAATTCACACATAATAAACACAGAAAATAATTTTTAAATATTTTTTGCCTCAAATTCGTGGTCCCGTAACCACCGTTCCGACTAGGGTCTAAACCGGGCTGTTACATTACCAATTGTTAGAAAGGGTCTCCCAAGTATGATTGGAACCTCTTCATCAGCCTCACATTCTAGAATAATAAAATCTATTGGAAAAATAAACTTGTCAACTCTTACAAACACGTCTTCTATTTTACCTTCTGGATGTGCATATGAACGATCAACAAATTACAATATGACTGTTGTAGGTCTCGCCTTTCCTATCCCCAGCTTCCTAAAAACGGATAGAGGCATTAGATTTATACTTGCACCTAAGTCACATAATGATTTTCTAGCACAATGGTTTTCAATAGAGCAAGTTATAGTAAAACTCATTGAGTCCATCAGTTTTGGTGGCAATTTGTTTCTCAGCATTGCTGTGTACCATTCAGTGAGAACAACAATCTCGAACTCCCCTAACCTTCTCTTCTTTGATAAGATATCTTTCATAAATTTCACATAGTTAGGCATTTGTTCCAATTCTTCCACCAAAAATATGTTGATATGTAATTGCTTCAAGACATCCAAGAATTTCTTGAATTGAAAATCTTGCTTAGATTTTTGGAAACATTGAGGAAAAGGTGGCAGCGGCCTTCCTTCCAATTGTTGAGGTTGTTTTATCGTGGCATTTTTATTGGAAATACAAGATGAATCTGCTTTAAGATTTTTTTGGTTACTCTTTTCTTTTGTAGCCTATTCCACTATTGGTTCTGAATTCTTCGTTTTTGTGAATCTAAACTACTTTCTTCAATAGTGGTGCCATTAACAACTCTTGGTAGCTACGTACCACTTCTGACTGTAATGGCTTTGCATTGTTCCTTTCCTTGAGATCGTGAATTTTCAGTATCACTAAGCAATTCTCCTTTCGGTCTTCAGCTTAATGCTTTGGCAATTTGCCCTATTTGATTCTCGAAAGCTCTTAAAGATTCAGCTTGACTTTGAATGATATCATCATACTTGACCATGTAGTCCTTTAATAGATCTTCCATAGATGAATGACTCAAAGCTGAATTTTGCTAAGACTTTTTCCATGGAATGGGTTGATTGTATCAGGTGGTACACTTGCAACATTCTATCGAATAGCATTGTTGGAATTTCCCACACCTTGATTACTCCAACTGAAATTGTAATGTTGCTTCCATCCCGGATTATATATGTTAGAATATGGGTAGTCGTTGTTGCAATTAAAATTCCCTATATAATAAAATGAGGCTGGATTTGATGGACATTCATAAAAAACATGATCTTCTCTGCAATAAACACATGCTAACTCAGCTACTTTCATTTCTTGCTCTACAACTAGTCTTTTTAGTGTTTTAATCATATTCGTTAAAGATGATACTTGAGTTGTTAAGGAAGTAATTGCATCAAGTTCGATTGCTCCAATAACTCTTCTGCCAGTCTATACTCTTGTAGTGGGGTATTGATAATCGTTGTTTGCTATCCTCTTCAAAATTTCATATGCCACATTAAATGATTTATCAACCAAAGTCTCATTGGCAGATGCGTCAACCACCATCATTGTATGTGCATTCAATCCATTGTAAAAAAATTTCATTAGCATCCAATGTTGAAAACCATGCATTGGAATATTTTCTAATTAACTCATTGAATCACTTTCATGCTTCATATAATGTTTCAACCTTAGATTGATGAAAGGACATAATATCATTCCTCAATTTGGCATTCATGCTTGGAGGATTATATGTAACAACCCAGTTTTAGCTAAATCAGAATAGTGGTTTTGGAACCAGAAATTCGAGGTCAAAAAATTATTTTATTATTATTTTTGGTGTTTACAACATGCTATTTGATATGTGGGAAAATTTAATGAATTAATTTTATCGTTTAATTAGTCAATTTGAGAAAAATGACTAAATTGCGTAAAATGCAAAAGTTGCATGCTATTAGTTAAAGGTGTCAATTGGACTTGGCTTTTAAATATGATGGCCTTAAATGGTGATTATTTTGTAATATTAGTAAATGGGCAATTTTGGGCATATATTAAGTGATTTTAAATGGTCATTAATAAGGTTAATTATGGTATTTTGCAAATAAAGTTAAAATAAGTAAAAATAAAGCACAAATTTCATCCATTATCATCTTTGTGCACCGAAATTAGAATAACAAGAAGGAAAAATAGGGTTCTTCATTTGGCTATGGATAATTCAAGCAATTAGGTATCTTTTGAGCTCGGTTTTTAATGATTTCTACGTTTTTGTGATCGTTGCTTTGTAATCTAGCTAGCCTGTACTTTTAATTTTGAATTTGTTAAAGATTTTAAGAGTTGAAATTGTTGAATCTATGTGTTCTTTGATGTTCAATGTTGAAATATGAAAGCTTGATGATAGTTTTACTAGTTTTGTAAAGTGATTTTTGACAAAAATGTCAGAAAAGAATTAAATTGTGAAATGTGTAAATTGAGGGGTTGAAATGTGAAACAATTGAAAGTTTTAGGCTGCTAGGGACCTATATGTAATTTGATCAATCTTGGGTTTAAAGAAATTATGTAAATTTTGTGTAATTGTGAAATAGGGACTAAATTGATTAAATGTGCAAGTTTAGGGGCTAATGTGTAAAAATTCCCAAGTGTGTGTTTTTGGACTAAATTGAAAGAATATGTGATTGAATAAGTCATTTTTGAATTCATATAGATCAAGAAAGAAAAAATTCAGATTTAGATCGGGGGAAAAGCAAGGTTATCGAATAGTCGATCCGATCAGTCAATTCCAAACACAAGGTAAGTTCCTATAATTGAACTTAAGTGTGCACATATCTATTTGATGGATGAAATTGATATAGTAATTATTCTATTGTATAAATTTTGAGATATTAAATGAAATGTATGAATTGAGTAAGGCAAGTTGCCCATAAGACCATAGCCGGGCTATGGCAATCGAATAATAAGACCATAACCGGGTTATGGCATGTGAATGAAAGACCACGGTAGGGCCTTGGCAATGTATATGTAAGACCGTAGTTGGACTATGGCATCAAAAAATTGATGAATTTGTATCGTAAGCACTTATAAACCAGAGTGGTTTGATAAGAGTATGGATAAGAAATAGAAATGTATCGGTACAGGTATGTGCGGAAAACTATTCAAGTATCGAGTTAGATAAAGTTGAGAACTCATGAATCATAATAAGGATAAATTTTATGATAGCTCATGAATTGATGCTTCAAATGTTTATGATATTAACCATTTTGATTTGCTAATGAATGTTGTGATTATTTCATATTCACATACGGACTTACTAAGCTGTAAAGCTTACTTTGTTTAATTTTTAATGTTTTATAGTTCTACGAAGCTAGCTTGGATTCGAGAATCATCAGAGACTTCATCGTACTATAGATCATCTATTTTGGTACTTTTGAAGTTATGTATATATGGTATATGGCATGTATAGGCTTGAGTCATTTTGGTATGTTTGATGGATATGTATTTTAACCATTTGAGATGGCATAAAATGATGAACTTGTTGATGCTTATGAATGTACAAATAGTTCTACTTTTAATGTTTGGTAATAGACCTATAATGATTGAATGGAATTGAAGTGGTTATGTATGTTTGGATTAATTTTTCTAAATGAATTATACATGTGAATTATGCTTAGGAAAGCAAATTAAATTGTTTGGTATTTGAATAGGTAAATGATATGGAATTGAGTATTGAATTTAGTTGAAATGGATATGGTATGATTATGTATTGGTTGATGACTTTTGGCTACATAATTGTGTCTTAAAATGATACCATATGAGCTTGTGTAAGCATGTGCAAAAAAGGTGGCAAATTGGCTTTACAAATGGCCTATTTTTGTCCACATAAGTGTGTGTCTCAACTGTGTGCGACACACGGTTATGCTACACGACCATTGTCCCCTGGTGTTGAAATTGAATTGAAGTCAGTATGCTCCACACGGTCTCACACACGGGCATGTGTCGCCATTTCGAAGGGCACACGGGTGTGTCCTCGGCCGTGTGATGTAAGTCAGTATGTATGCCTTGATTCCACACGGCCTAAGACAAAGGTGTGTCTACTAGCCGTGTGAGGCACATGGCCTGTTCACACGGGTGTGTGACCTCTGTTTGTATGAAAAATTTTTAAGTTTTCCAAAAATTATTGTATGTTATCAGTTTAGTCTCGAACCACTTCTAAAGCATGATTAAGGCCTCATAGGCCCTTATAAGGGATAATGTGATTGTTTTGAATGATATATGAGAATGAATGCTTGAGGTTAATAAATGTAAGCTAAATGTTGTATATTGATCGGTAATGCATCGTAACCTTACTCCGACAATGGATACGGGTTAGGGGTGTTACATTATATCTTAGCAGAAACCTTTAACAAAGTTTATTTCAAGATGCCACCATACCTGATGGCAATTCATTTAACCATGCTCTAGCACGATCCCGTAATGAATAAGGGAATAACTTCAGCCTCAAGGCATCTTCAGGAACTCTCTGCTGCCTGAATGAATAACAGACTTCCAAAAAGAGACTTAAGTGCAACTGTGGATCCTCAGTAGGAAATCCACTAGACTGCCCTACAGTTTGTAACATTTGAAACACCACCGACTTTAACTCGAAATGTTAAGCTTGAATACGTGGCTTGACAATCCTTAGATTTAGATCATCCAAGATTGGCACTACATGTTCTCTGATGGGTTTGCCTCTGTCATCTATTATTCGAGGAAAATCAACATCCCTTCTATCCTGATGTACTGGCTCTTCTCTAACCTGATCATTTCTAATTCTTTCCATTTCTTGCAATTATTTTCTCTTTCTTCTCAAGGTTCTCTCAATTTTTGGATCAAAAGAATACTCTTCAATTACATAAATATCTCTACTCATGCATCAATAAAAATCCTGAAAAACAAAAAAAAAATCAAAACAACTAATTAAGCTAACTAACAAAATTAAAGAGGTAATAACACACCAAATTTTTCATCAATATTATTGATCCCCGACAACGGTGCCAAAAACTTGTTGTGTGTGAATGTGTAATGTGAATGTGCAAGTATACATGTCGAATCAAGTAATAAAGTGACGAGTGAGTATCATCTCCACAAGGATCAAAATTGATTAAAATATTTGGTTATGCTATTACTTATGAAATTTACTAATTAAATTATGCAAAAGAAATAAATGACAAATAGATGAAGGGAATTAACGAAGGATTAATAAAATCAATTATGATTTTAAAAAAATGCTAGGGTAATTGAAATGTTGTGGCAATTCTCAAAGAATAAGTAGGGAGGATTTGTACTATTGAATGATAAAGGTTGGAATTACTCAGGTTTTATTCTTATAGCATAATAATGCCATGGAAAAATCGTGACCATTCTACTGCTCAGAGATTCACTATTGCAGTCTGCTTCTTTCGAAAGTCAAACTATGAGCTACCATTCTAAGTTTTTTGTATGTCTAAAGAACTCAAGAATGATATCAAGATTGTTCTTCCTTTCCCTGTACAGATTGCAACTTCTATGTCTAGAGTGCTGCAAATATTCTTTATAATACTTGCCTATATCAGATGGTAATAATCCAATCTATTTAATATTTTCAAAATTAAATCAGATCTAATAACATACCATACAATCATCTATGTCTAGAGCTTGCACGCATCCATTTAAAATAATCATAAATTGAATGAAACAGTAATCTTGTAACACCCCTAACCCGTATCCGTCACCGGAATAAGGTTATGAGGCATCACCGGATAATAAACATCATTCATATACATTTATGCATTCATAATCAAAATCCATTCAT
Source organism: Gossypium longicalyx (assembly GCA_025698465.1). Lineage (NCBI taxonomy): Eukaryota > Viridiplantae > Streptophyta > Magnoliopsida > Malvales > Malvaceae > Gossypium > Gossypium longicalyx. Next base: position 94,529,032 of record CM046997.1, read on the forward strand.
CTCAATCATATTGTCCATTCTAAGGTCCTACAAGACCTTAAAACATGCTTAGAAGAGGTTCAGGACTAAACCGATAACATTTGCAAACTTTGGGAAACATAGAAAATTTTCTTGGATTTCAGGGTCACACACCTGTGTGAACAGGCCGTGTGCCTCACACGGCTACCAAGCACGCCCGTGTCACAGGCTGTGTGAAAAAAAGGCATACATACAGACTTGTACTACACGGCCGAGGATACGCCCGTGTGCCATGGCCGTGGGAAAACTGAAAGGGTTACTGAGTTGGGTCACACGACCGACCACACGCCCATGTGCCAGCCCGTGTGCCACACACGACTAGTAGACACGCCTGTGTATTTAGGCCGTGAGGAACCTGTAGGGTATACTAACTTCAATTTGAAGGGTACCCCAGGGGACACACGACTATGTAACATGACCGTATGTCGCCGTATGGACAAAAATAGGCCATTTCTACAGCCAATTTGCCACCCTTCTCTCATTCACACAAAGTGATCAAATTGGTACCATTTCAACACATATATAGGCAGCCAAAACATGCCAATTTATACACATATCATGTCATCTATACTCAACCATTTCAACTACTCAATTCCATATTCAAAACATACGAAATCATTAAGTCAAAATCATCACAACTTACATAACTTCTAAATGAAATTTTTATCACCTTTCCATAAACTAAATCATGCTTCTCAAACATATCAATTCATCATGTATTTATTATACCAAAATATACCATTATTCAAGCATTAATACATCAATTTATAACTAGCCAAATGAGCAACCATTTAACCATATTTACAACCATGGCAACATGCTAAAACTTTTATAATCCACATATACCACTTATCAAACACATAATTCAAGCCAACTTAAATGGCCATACACACCAACATTTACAAGCCAAATCTCATGACTAAAATCATAATTCAAAACATACCAAGAAGACACTAGCCTATACATGCCATACACCATATACAAAGCTTCAAAAGTACCAACGAAATGATCAATAGTGTGATGACGTTTCCCAATGAACCCCGAGTCCAAGCTAGCTTCGATAATATATAAAACATTGAAAGAACACACAAAGTAAGCTTTAAAAGCATAGTTAGCCATATACAAATAAAGCCATCACATGAACATTTACATATCAATTCAAATATGCTTAACATGGCTAATCTCATTCAAATTCACAAACCTTTCTCATTGAACATATATTCAATGTCTTAATCGATTTCATCAAATATTTCCCCTTTTTAATACTCGTATGAATTTCGTACATACCTGAGTCACTTAGCTCATTCACATATTCTTTCTCGACTTGACTTTGTCCGTTGAACCGTTCAGAATCATTAAGGATACTCGAAAGCTCGTACAAAGCCATATCCCAGATATGGTCTTACATGTTATCACATATCGATGCCACTATCCTAGATAGGGTCTTACACGAAATGGATTAACGATGCCAGTGTCCCAGACATGGTCTTACACGTAATCTCAATACAATGCCAATGTCCCAGACATGGTCTTACATGTAATCACATCTCGATAACCTAATGTCATGACATTCTTATCCTATTCTATTCCTATGGTTCGTACAGGACTTTCAGATATTGTAGGTGTAGATTCTTGCTCATAAGTGCTCGATCAACATTTATAACATTTCCATGAAAAGTAAACACATGTAATTCAATTTAAAGACATTTATTTGCATATGAACTTACCTCGTAGTCTGAATAGAGGAACTGGATCTACTATTCGATAACTTTCAATTTCCCTCGACCCAAATCTGATATCATCTGTTCTTGATCTATATACATTCAAAATTAACTCTTTATTCATCAACGCATTCAATTTAGTCCACAAACACATATTTGAGTATTTTTGCACTTTAGCCCATAAAGTTCCACATTTATTCAATTTAGTCCCTGATGTGCGTGATAAGTCTTAAATTTATAATTGATTGTACTTGAAACTAACTATTATCACGATAAAGGCAAGCGCACCTATCGAACAGTAGTATAGCTTATAGCAAGACCAGAATGTCGAACCCACAAGAACTAAAAGTACTAGTATTAACCTTCTTTTTATTATCTAGCCTAAAAATAGGGAGATTTGATTTATCTAAACTAGTTAACTAAACTAAGAATGCATAGGAAGTAAATTGGGGAAATCCTTTTGGGAAAACTGATTGATTTAGACAATGCCCAAGGAAAAATCCACCTAGACTTCCCTTGTTATTTAACTCTGAATTAGCCGATTTATTCACTTGACTTGATCCGTAGAAATCTTTAATTTATATTATTATCTCTCTCGAGACTAACAACGTCTAACCCTAGGTTGATTAATTGAAATCTCTTTCTAATTAAAACCCCTAAGGTTGCATTAACTCGATCTATGGATTCTGCTAGATTTTCTCTTAGACAGGGACTTTTGCTCCTCTGAATAAGCACATCAATACTTGAATCAATATCCTGGAATATTAAAACAAGAATTAAGAACACGTAATTAAGAACAAATCAATGTATTTATCGTATAATTTACTAAATAGTAACAAGATCCATCTTAGGTTTCATTCCCCTTAGGTATTTAGGGGATTTAGTTCATATCTGTAAAAGAAAACATCTCAAAAGAATAACAATAATAAAACATAAAGAAAACCTAAAAACCCCTGAAGGAAATTTAAGGGATATCTTCAGTCTTGAAGGAGAATCCGACTTTTGAGATGGATCAATCGTCTTTCTTCAAGTAATCCTTGCCTCCTACTTCGTGTTTCCCTTTTTATCCTCCTTTAGGGTGTTTATATAGGCTTTAGAATGCCTCAAAACCCTCCAAAGTGCCCTTTTCCGAATAGAACTAGTCTTGGGCCTGACAGGGACACAGCCGTGTACCACGCCGGTGTGAGGTGGCTTAAGTTGTGTGCAAGTCTATTAAATAGGTACGGGCGTGTGGTCTATTCGTGTGAGGGAGTCCAAGCCGTGTTGATTTCCCATGTTGACCCATTTTCACCGTTTTTGGCCCGTTTCTCGCTCTTTTTACTCTCCTATGCTCGCCTAAGTATAAAACATGAAATTAAAGGATTTGGAGCATCAAATTTCACAAATCTAATGATAATTCATCCAAAAATGTGTTAAGCATGGGATAAAAATATGTATACATTATGACTTATCAAATACCCCCACACTTAAGCGTTTGCTTGTCCTCAAGCAAAATCCTCAATCACGATTAAGAATTTATTTTTCTCAACTTATAACTCCTATCTATAATATCTCAAAATAATCCATAAGTAATTATACATTGAGAATTCAACTAGAAGAACATCAGATTTTCAAACATTCCAAGTTGAGCATTTTATCGCAAAAACATAGGTATCTCCCCTCATCTAAGTAATCATCTTTAATTCAAAATATCACAGAGTTTAACATCCTCACTAAAGATTCACTCAAATCACTCGAGGTGTTTAAGGACAGCAAATTTAGCACTCAACAGTCAATATGAAAAGTTATTACCATAGGATTGCATGAAAATCAAATCTCTACCACTATATATTGAGATGATACATTAATCAAAAGGTCTTTAGAAAGTTGTAGCATGGCTTTGGTTAGAGGGTGTGGTCACAAGCTGAAAGAGAAGGTTAGAATCGAGATTAAATTGAAAAATTACATAACTAGAAAAATACTAAAACTGTCAATTTACCTTCCTAATTTCGTAAGATGCTAGACGACAAATCTCAATTATAGCAACTTTATTTTTTTTAAGAACAAATCAAGTAATACGAAAATTTGCTAACTATCAGAAATGAAACATAGCTAAGCAATTTATTCAAATCAAATCTCGACAAAAATAGGGATCAAATTAATTGAGGGGATTTCAACAATAATGAGTTATGGGTTAATATTGAGGGTGAATCAATGAATGGCTTGTTAAGCTCAAAGGGGTTCACTAAGGGTTAATTATGAAGGTAGATTTTTTTATGGAGTGAGTGGGTTAAACCTAAGTGCCTTTATCATCTCAACATATCAAATCAATGGTGTGGTCTTGACATGCATAATCGAAGCAAGTTCTAGAATAACAAATTAATATTGATGCACTCATAGCAATAATAAAAGTGAGCATGAAAGAAATAATATATGCTCTAAAGCCTCAAGATCTCACAAAAATTATGACTTTTTTATGTTAACTCTGTGAATTTCAACTTCAAGATAATACCTAAACTTAGGGAAATAACCTAAAAAATTTTAATTCTCAAAAATCAACTTATCATGCTTGATTCTCTAATTACTTAAAGTTTAAACAATCAATGCATAGATGCCTATGTTTTAATTCAAGATATATCAATAAGAATCATAAATTAATCAAAATTCATTCTAATAGTGATATGAGTGAGTCACGTGAGAATAAGACAAAATTCAGGGATCTTTTTGATATTGATAAAGATAACCCCCCAACACTTAATATGTACATTTTCTTTAATGTACAAAGATAGATTTACTGCAATATATATATAAGATCATAAGATAGGGAGAGAAGTGAAACTTCCTGAATATTAAATGGAATCCTTGAATTGGAGTTATAGAAAGTAATCGGCTAAGGTAAGGCTAAGATTGGAGGAGGATACTCCGGTGGTGGTAGAGGTTGTTAGTCCACAAGTGCTGCGCCAAAAGAATATTATAACTGGTGGTAGCTATGGTCGTGGTCGAGTAGGGCATGACAGTCGTGGAGAACCTTTCCCGGTGGAGTTGTAATTTCCTAAGTAATAGTGAGCTTGGAGCTCTTTTTAACTACGATAGAATCAATAACTCTTTAGGAAATATAAAGCAGCATGATTACTCGTAAAGAAATGGCCGAAAACATAAATTGATTAATAAAAATTGTAAAACCTAAAGATGAAGTAAAAATAGTATCAAAGAGAAATAAAATAAAATGTAATTTAAAAAGATAAATAACGATAAAAAAAATAATAAATAAAAGTCCTCAAAAATCCTCATCGCCAGATGGTTCGTGAGGTGGGGGTGGCGATGAGATGTGAAGGTGCTAACAAATCTGATGTAGGGTTCCATCAATGTGATCAAAACACTGAAAACATTACTGCTCGAATCGAGTGAGACGCTCAGAGATGTCAGAGAGTAAAGCAATCACATGAACTGGACGATGAATAGGCCGTGGCTAAAATGGTGGATCCTCATGAGGTGGAGGGACATCATCAGTAATGTCCTCTGGGTCCTCCTGCTCGGCTGACTAGACAAGGCGATACTGAGGAGGATCAAATCCACGTCGTCGCTCAATCATCTTCATATGGAGCATACTCAAGATGCCCTGTGGGGACATCTAATCGATAAGGGTGAGGAAGGATGATTGCATTGCCGTGTTGAGAAGATCGTAGTATCGCGCCAGGCGAGTCACATGAGGGCCGATAGAAATGACTCCTTTCCTATACCGCTCTTTCTGATGGCGAATGGCGAATGGTGAGGGTGATGAAATAAGCGAGGTCGAATATGTGCCCATTCACCATGCTCCATAAAAAATAGGCGTCGTTAGTGTTGACGACGTCGGTACTCTCTCGCCGTCGCCAGTACTCTCTCACCGTCCTGTCAGGGTATGGGCTAGGATGGCGTGTAAGTATCACAGTGATGGGGCGAGAACTGATGCCTTGGAACGGCTAGGATCGTAAGTGGCCGAGGCAGAGACTAAGGCCTTCCAGCAAAGTGAAGAAGAATAGTGGATGTGGCGATAGAGACTGTCGAAGTCGTCATCATCCATGAACTCCTCCGTATATAGTCCCAAAGCGATACCGAACTCAGGGACGCTCAACTGGTGAACTAAACTGCCGAGATGGAATTGGACGGTTCCAGGATCATCAAACTCTATCATAATGGTTTGAAGGTGGAAGGTCGAACAGAGTTCTAGTGTGAGCTTAAGATATGTCGGCTCGACAATCTCGAAGAAGAGCCCTCATGGGTCAGTAGTCAGGAGAGCTCAGACCGCGTCAGCGAGTTGGATCTGCTCTAGTGCGACCCAATCAATGCAACGGCCTGCACCTAGGGGTCAGGCCCGTAGTATCTGGAATAGTTCCTCTTGGGGTCCCAAGGGAAACTAGAGGACTGGGTGCCGGATCTCAATGGTAGGACCCGAGGAGGATGCTGCTCCTTTTCACTTCTTCGAGGCGAGGACGGTGGTTTTCTTACCACGTGGATTTAACATGGTGTGCCTGTGGATAAAATATTAAGTCATCAATAATAATTCCTACATCTGCAAGCAAAATCTGAGTAATCCTAAAGTAATGACTTGCTCGTAAGATAGTTTGAACATAAATTCAATCATGCTAAAAAACGAAACGTGGTGATATTGCATATGAATCAATGGCTAAATATAAGATGGAAATAATGCTAAGGCTAAACCAAGCGAATGCTAAAAGATCAATCAAATGATGGATGAAAACACTATTAATAATCCTAATCATGTGGGTAAATCAAGCAAGAGTAAAGATCAATGACAACACAATGGCTAAGTAAATCTTTATCATTAGTCAACAAACATAGATAAGGGTTAATAAACATGCAAATTATTAATAGAAATTAAAAAATCAAGATAAGAAGTAAAAGTAATGGGGTAAAAGGAAAACAAACGACTGATGAATGATGGTGGTGCTTAATGGAGGGGAGGTGCGGCGCAAGTGTGCAGCTGTGGCGGCGGCGGTGGGGCGTGGTATGAGTGGAGAAGGAAAGAAGAGAAAAGGAATGTGTAGGGAAAAGAAGAAGAGAGAAGACTTTGATGTGTATGGAGGAGAAAGGAAGGAGAAAGGGTAGACTTTGAGGTGTTTGTCGGAGCTTAGAGGGCGACGACGGCGGAGGGAGTGGCAGCTAGGGTTAGGGTATTGTGGAAGGGGATGATGAATAGTGGGGGGTTTATATAGATATTGGGGAACACGGCCATAGGGCACGCCCGTATGCCCTTATTTCAACCCGTGTGTTTCGTGGATTTTCAGGTTTGGGTGCGTCTGGTATTCGACCCACGCCTGTGTTCTTTGGGCGTGTTGGGGCACACAACAGTGTCATGCGCCCATGTCCTACTTCATTCGATTCTCCCAAGCCCATGTATATATGCACACGCCCATGTTATTTTGATAGTTTTGACCACGGGTGGAGGGCACGAGCGTGTCGCACGCCTGTGTTAATTTTTCAATTTCTACCATGACTTGTAGACACGGGCGTGTCGCACGCCCGTGTAGATTTGGCAGAATTGCCCACGGCTATGTCGCACGACCGCGGTAACATATTGCATCCCATGTTTTTGGAAAATTTTGCTCTGTTTTCACACGGCCATATTGCGTGGTCGTGTCGCCACCCGTGGTATGAACACGGCCTAAGGCACGCCCGTGTGCCTGGCCGTGTGGAGTTAGAAAATTTGTTTCAAGGACTCAGTTAATGATTTAGATGTTAAAAACTAAAATTTAAAGAAATCAACACTGTTAGTGCTCGGGTTGCCTCCTGAGAAGCACTTATTTAGAGTCTAAGCTCGACTTACCTCTTTGTTGCGTGGTCATGGTGGTTCGAGGAGTTTACACTCCTCATTCCTGCAATCAATCTTATCAAAATAAGGTTTTAGATGAGTACTATTTACCTTAAAAGTGCCAAATTTGGAATGAGTTACCTCGACTGTACTGTATGGGTAGATGTTAAGTACCATAAAAGGGATTGCTCCATTGGGTTCAGAAATGGTAATATGAGGGTCTGCCGCATCTAATAGTACTGTGTCTCCAACCTTAAGTTGATTTGATAGAACATTGAGGCCGTCATGGCATGGTTTTGGTTTATCATGTGATCTCGGTTTTTGTGTAAGCCATTCATCTAGTTCCTTAATTCGTAGCCTTTATTCTTCATAGATGGGTCTTTTATTGTTATTCGAACATGACTCATTTATGCTCTTCGAACGTGTTTCCTGCAACAAAGGTTGTACCACATGATCAGTATTAGCAGCATGATTTATACAAACACTCTCACTATGTGATGTGTTACTCAAATTACGAGCTTGAAGAATGATAGTTTCATCACCCACACGAAGTGTGAGTTCACCTGTACCAACATCAATAATAGTTGTAGCAGTTGCTAAAAAGGGTCTTCCTAAAATCAAAGGCACGTTACTGTCCTCATCCATATCTAAAACAACAAAGTCAACTGGGAATATAAATTCATCAACTTTAACGAGTACATCTTCAATAATACCCCTAGGAAATCTAATGGTTTTATCTGCTAACTGAATGCTCATCCTAGTTTGTTTGGGTTTCCCAAGACCTAGTTGTTTAAACATTTTATAGGGCATGACGTTAATACTCGCCTCTAAATTAGCCAATGCATTATTAACATCTAAACTACCAATTAAATAAGGAATTGTAAAACTCCCTAGATCTTTCAACTTGTTGCATAGCTTATTTTGTAGAATGGCTGAGCAAAATGCGTTCAACTCCACATGCGACGCCTCATCCAACTTTTGCTTGTTTACTAATAGCTCCTTTATAAATTTAACTGCTTTTGGCATCTGCGAAAGAGCTTCAATAAACGGTAAGTTAATATGTAATTTCTTTAGTAATTTAAGGAATTTACCAAATTGTTCGTCCATATGGTCTTTCCTTATCGCACTGGGATATGGCACACGAGGTTTATATTCCCTACTTACTGGCTTTTGCTCACTGTGGTCCACCTCATCCTAACCTTTACTTACCACAATTTCTTGCCTCGGTTCTGGTTCAGGTTCAACTACCCCTTCTTCTTCTTGAATAGTTATTGTGTTAAGTTGCTCCCTTGGGTTAGTTTTAGTATTACTCGGCAAGCTACCTTGTGGTCGTTCGGAGATTAACTTGGTAAGCTGTCCTATTAGAGCTTCGAGCCCTTGAATTGATGCTTGTTGATTTTTAAGCGTTGTTTCAGAATTCTGAAAATGAGTATCTAACACCGAGATGAATTTCATTAGCATCTCCTCAAGGTTTGGCTTCTTTTCTTGCTGGTAAGGTGGTTGTTGAAAACCTAGGGGAGGTTGTGGCCTTTGATTTCCTTGACCACCCCACGAAAAGTTGGGATGGTTCCTCCACCCTGCATTATAAGTGTTACTGTATGGGTTATTTTGAGATCTAGAATTATTGTTACCCATATATTGAACTTGTTCCTCCTCAGTGCTAGGGTTGAAGGTTGGATAATCTGTGTGTACTCCTCCTCCACTTGAATCACACCTCATCACTGGATATACCTGAGTAGAGCCATATAAACTGTCAATCTTTTTATTTAAAAGTTCTACCTGGTTGGAGAGCATAGTAACTGCGTTGAGGTTGAAAACACTAGCAGCTTTCGTTGGCTTCATTCTCATAACTTGCCACTGATAATTATTCAGTGACATCTCTTCAATAAATTCATAGGCCTCTTCCGGTGTTTTGTTGTTAATGGTTCCACTAGCGGCTGCGTCAATCATCTGTCTCTTTGAGGGGTTCACACTGTTGTAAAAGGTCTGAACTTGTAGCCATAGAGGTAACCCAAGGTGAGGGCACATTTTCAATAGATCCTTGTACCTCTCCCATACATCATAGAGCATTTCTAAATTCATCTGCACAAAAAAAGAGATATCATTCCTTAATTTAGCTATTTTAGCTGGTGGAAAATATTTTAATAAAAATTTTTCGGTCATTTGTTCCCAAGTAATGATTGACCCTCGTGGTAAAGAGTTCAACCACTGTTTAGCCTTATTCCTCAGTGAAAAGGGAAATAACCGAAGGAAAATGGCATCATCAGAAACGCCATTTATCTTAAAAGTGTTGCAAAATTCCAAAAAATTTGCCAAATGAGTGTTTGGATCCTCGTCCTGCAAACCATCAAACTGAACAAACTGTTGTATCATTTAAATAGTGTTAGGTTTCAGTTCAAAATTATTTGCAGCCATAGCAGGTCTAACTATACTCGATTCAACTCCTGTGAACGGAGGTTTAGCATAATCATACATAGTACGTGGAGTAGGATTTTGAGTTACTGAATCTGCAGCAACCACAGGAGGTAGCTGATTATTTTGATTGTCAGCCATCTCCTCGGTTGTGTTATGGATATCGTCCTCTTGCCCTTCCTCTATGTATTGTAGGCTTTGCCTTATTTCTCTTCGATTTTTGCAAGCTGTGCTCTCGATCTCACTATCAAAAAGTAGAGGTCCTGACGGGTTTCTTCTAGTCATAAACTATAAAAACCTGCCAGAAATAAAGCAAAGAGAAAAATTAGTAAAGAAAAATTACATTAAAAACTAAAAGTCAATTTGCAATAAAAGTAAAAAAAAAATGGCTAAAGTAATAAAAATTAAGCGTTCCTAATATCTTAGTTCCCCAGCAACGGCGCCAAAAACTTGATGTGCATGATAAGTCTTAAATTTATAATTGATTGTACTTGGAAACTAACAATTATCACGATAAAGGAAAGCACACCTATCGGACAGTAGTATAGCTTATAGCATGACCGGAATGTCGAACCCATAAGAACTAAAAGTACTTGTATTAACCTTCTTTTTATTATCTAGCCTAAAACTAAGGGGATTTGATTTATCTAAACTAATTAACTAAACTAAGAATGCGCAGGATGTAAATTGGGGAAAAACTTTTGGGAAAACTGATTGATTTAGACAATACCCAAGGAAAAATCCACCTAGACTTCACTTATTATTTAACTCTCAATTAGCCAATTTATTCACTTGACTTGATTCGTAGAAATCCCTAATTTATATTATTATCTCTCTCGAGACTAACAACGTCTAACCCTAGGTTGATTAATTGAAATCTCTTTCTAATTAAAACCCCTAGTGTTGCATTAACTCGATCTATGGATTCCCTTATTAAGTTTGACCCTAATCCGGCAGATTTATGTTGTCCTATGTCTAGGATTGCATGCAACTCCGCTTAATTATGCTAGATCTTCTCTTAGACAGGGACTTTTGCTCCTTTGAATAAGCAAATCAATACTTGAATCAATATCCTGGAATATTAAAACAAGAATTAAAAACACATAATTAAGAACAAATCAATGTATTTATAGTATAATTCAGAAAATAGTAATAAGATCCATCTTAGGTTTCATTCCCCTTAGGTATTTAGGGGATTTAGTTCATATCTGTAAAAGAAAATATCTCAGAAGAATAACAATAACAAAACATAAAGAAAACCTAAAAACTCCTGAAGGAAATTTAAGGGATATCTTCAGTCTTGAAGGAGAATCCGGCTTCTGAGATGGATAAATCGGCTTTCCTCGAGTAATCCTTGCCTCCTACTCCGTGTGTCCCTTTTCATCCTCCTCTAGGGTGTTTATATAGGCTTTAGAATGCCTCAGAACCCTCCAAAGTGCCCTTTTCTGAATAGAACTAGTCTTGGGCCCGACAGGGACACGCTCGTGTGCCACGCCCATGTGAGGCGGCTTAAGTCGTGTGCAAGTCTGTTAAATAGGCACGGGCGTGTGGTCTACCCGTGTGAGGAAGTCCAGGCTGTGTTAGAGTCTGTTAAATAGGCACAGGCGTGTGGTCTACCCATGTGAGGGAGTCCAGGCCGTGTTGATTTCCCATGTTGACCCATTTTAGCCATTTTTGGCCCATTTCTCGCTCTTTTTACTCTCCTATGCTTGCCTAAGTATAAAACATGAAATTAAAGGATTATGAGCATCAAATTCCACAAAGCTAATGATAATTCATCCAAAAATGTGTTAAGCATAGGATAAAAATATGTATAAATTACGACTTATCAGTCCCTATTTCACAAAAACACAAAATTTCACAATTTCTTTCAAATCCATGCTAGCCGAATTTTTCCTAGTGCATATATCAGCCCATATTTATCATTTATTCACACATTTAGCCACATATTTTCACATTTTCACAAACAAATCCCTATTTGACATTTTTGTCAAAAATCACTTAATAAAACTTGATAATCTATCAACAAATATCCATTTTTCATCATCAACCATCACAAAGCTCATAGATTCAACAATGGAACTTTATAAAATCATCAACAAATTTGAAAAATTAAGGTACGGGCTAGCTAGAACACGAAGCAACGATCACAAAAACATAGAAATCATCAAAAATTGATCTAAAATCGTACCTTAATCAAGCTAGGAATGTGTCGAAATTTAAAAGCTTCAAACCCTATCTTCCTTTTCTAATTATCGGTTGCCAAAGATAAGCAAAAATGAATTTTGACTTTGTTTTTTACTAAATTATAACTTAATTACCAATTTACTATATTACCCTTGTTTATAAACTTATAAAATCACATAATAGATGTCCATTAATGTCCATTAACACTATCTATGGTCTAATTTCATCATAAGGACCTGCCATTGAATAAGCCATGGCAATTAAGCACTTTTAATTTATAGCATACTACTTTTGCATTTTACGCAATTAAGTCCTTTTTCTCAAATTGAGCTATTAAACGGTAAAATTAACTCACGAAATTTTCACACATATATATTCACATGCTGTAAACACTAAAAATAAGTTTAAAATAATTTTAAAACCTCAAATTTTTTGTTCCAAAACCACTGTTCTGATTTAGCTAAAAACTGAGCTATTACAACTCTCCCCCCTTAGGGATTTTCGTCCCCGAAAATCTTACTAGCGAATAGGTTTGGGTATTGCTTTTTCATAGCATCTTCAGGTTCCCATGTAGCTTCTTCAACCCGGTGTCGATGGCATCATACTTTCACTAACGCTATTCTTTTATTTCCCAGCTCTTTGATTTCACAAGTTAGAATTCGGATCGGTTCTTCACTATACGATAAATCTAACTGAATCTGAACTTCTATCAGGGAAATAACATGCGAAGGATCAGATCTGTATCTTTTTAGCATCGATACATGGAATACATTGTGAATCTTTTCTATCTCAGAAAGTAATGCAAGCCGATAAGCAACTGGTCTGACTCTCTCGATAATCTCATACGGTCCGATGAATCTCGTACTCAATTTGCCTTTACAACCAAGTCGAAGTATTTTCATCCATGGAGACACTTTCAAAAACACTCGATCCCCGATCTGAAACTCAATATCTTTTCGTTTCAAGTCTGCGTACGATTTCTGACCATCTGACACTGATTTCAGATTTTCACGAATCACTTTCACTTTTTATTCAGTCTCTTTAATCAAATCGACCTCGTGAATCTTATTCTTGCTGAACTCAGTCCAACACAAAGGTGTTTGGCATTTGCGATCGTACAATGCTTCGTAAGGTGCCATTTTTATACTCGATTGCAAACTATTATTATACGAAAATTCAATCAATGGCAGGTATTATTCCCACGTACCTTCAAACTTAACAGTGCAACATCTCAACATATCCTCGAGTATCTGAATAATCCGCTCGGATTGACTATCTGTTTGCGGATGAAAAGCAGTACTAAAGTTTAGCTTTGTACCCAGTGCATCTTGCAATTTCTTCTAGAAATGTGATGTAAATCTCGAATCTCTATCCGAAATAATAGAAATAGGTACTCTGTGCAATCTCACAATCTGAGAGATGTACAACTCAGCAAGCTTGTCAAGCGAATAGTCCATTCATACAGAAATGAAATGAGCTGATTTCATCAATCAGTCAACAACAACCTAGATTGCATCTTTCTTACTCGGAGATAGGGGTAAACTCGAAACAAAATCCATAGTCACTCTATCCAATTTCCACTCGGGAATCATAATCGGCTGTAATAAACCAGAGGGTACGTGATGCTCAGCTTTAACTTGCTGACAAATCAAACATTTAGAAATGAACTCGGAGATATCCCGTTTCATGCCATGCCACCAATAGAGCTGTTTCAAATCGTTATACATTTTCGTACTTCTCTGATGAATAGATAAACGACTATTATGTGCTTCATTCAAAATCATCTGAATCAACTCTGAATTTCTCAGAGCACATATTCATCCTTTGAATCTTAAATAATCATCAGAATCAACTCGAAACTTTGAATCAGAATTCAAATCACTTTGAGCTCGTTTTGTTAACAATTCATTATCAACTTTTTGAGCTTCGCAAATTTTTTGTATAAATAACGGTCTCACTTTCAACTCAGCTACAATCAAGCCGTCATCAGATAGAGCCAACTGAGTATTCATCACATGTAGAGCAAATAAAGATTTTCGACTTAAAGCATCAGCAATAACATTGGCCTTTCTCGGATGGTAGTCAATCACTAGCTCGTAATCTTTTAACAATTCTAACCATCTTCTCTGTTGTAGATTTAGATCTTTTTGAATCATCAAATATTTTAGGCTCTTGTGATCCGAATAAACATGACATTTCTCACTGAATAGATAGTGGTGCCAAATCTTCAACGCGAACACGATAGCTACTGATTCTAAATCGTGCGCCGGATAATTCTTTTTATGCGACTTTAATTGTCTCGAGGCATAAGCTATGACTTTGCCTTCCTGCATCAAAACATAGCCTAGACCATTCAACGATGCATCACTATAGATTACGAATTCTTTACCCGATTCTGGCTGAACTAACACTAGAGCTTCAGTCAATAAAGCTTTCAGCTGATCAAAACTTTTCTGGCACTTGTCCGACCACTCGAACTTAACATCTTTCTTAAGTAGTCTCATCAACGGAGTTGTAATCATTGAAAAACCTTTTACGAATCGTCTGTAATAACCGACGAGTCCTAGAAAACTTCAGATTTTGGATACATTTCTCAGAGGCTTTCAATCCATTATTGCAGAAATCTTGCTCAGATCGACTTGAATACCTGATGCTGACACAATATGCCCCAGAAAACCAACATCACGCAACCAGAATTCACATTTACTGAACTTTCCATATGATTGCTAATCACGCAGGGTCTGTAATACAATTCTCAAATGCTCGACATGCTCAGTTTCATCTCATGAATATATCACAATATCATCTATGAACACAACAACAAATCGATCTAGATACGGTCTGAAAATCCGGTTTATTAAGTCCATAAAGATAGTAGGTGCATTCGTTAGTCCAAAAGGCATAACTAAGAATTCATTATGACCATACCTCGTTCTAAATGCAGTTTTCAGCACATCAGGGTCTTTAACTCGCAACTGATAATAACCCGATCTCAAATCTATCTTTGAAAACACTGTAGCCCCTTTCAACTGATTAAAGAAATCATCTATTCGTGGCAGAGGGTATTTATTCTTGATTGTCACTTTATTCAACTATCGGTAGTTTATACACATTCTCATCGTGCCATCTTTCTTTTTCACAAACAACACAGGAGCACCCTATGGCGAAAAACTCAATCTTGCAAAACCTCTATCAATTAATTCTTGCAACTGAGCTTTTAATTCTTTTAACTCTATCGGAGCCATTCTGTACGGAGCTATCGATATCGGTGTTGTACCCAGCATTAATTCAATGCCAAACTCAACCTCTCGGATCGATGGTAATCCCAGTATATCTTTAGGAAATACATCTGTATATTCACACACAATTGGCACTAATTCTATTTTCTTTTCAGTCACTTTTGTATCAATCACATAAGCAAAATAAGCTTCGAAACCCTTTCTCATATTTTTGAGCTAACATCGATGAAATTACCATTGGCAAGCCATTCAATTCATCTGACTCAATTCAGATAATCTCATTATTCTGACATCTTAGATCAATCATCTTTCGTTTGCAATTCACAATAGCATCATGCAGTGTGAACCAATCCATACTCAGAATTATATCAAAATCGTCAAATGGTAACAACATCAGATCAGCCAGAAAAAAATATCCCGAATCATCCATGGACAGTTCTTGCACATTTTATCAACCAACACGCACTTGCCTAAGGGGTTCGATACTCTAATTACAAATTCAGTAGACTCTACAGGAAAAGTCTTACAGGATACTAAATTCACACATATATATGAATGAGTTGATCCTGGATCTATCAATGCAATAACTTTAGTATCATAGAGAGTAAAAGTGTTGGTAGTGACGTCTGGAGATGACGCTTCTTCGCGAGCGCGAATAACGTAGGCTTGTGCAGGTGCTCTAGCATCAGATCTTGCAGCAGTGTCTCATGTTGCACCTTTACCACCACTCACATTTACAACATTATAGGATGGTCTCCCTCTAATTGCCATGTTACTTGGTCTTGTACTCTGAACATTATCTTTTTCAGCTAACTCTAGGCAATCTCTGATAAAATAATCTAACAATGCACATTTAAAACAAGCCCGATCATTCGATCTACAATCATCGAAATGTTGTTTCCCACACTGTCTACATTTGGTTCGATTTTGTCTCACACTGCCAACACTAGCTATTGATGTAACTGGAGCTTTGAAGCTCGACTGTTGTCTTACTCGATCTCTATTTGAATGTCCCACTGATGTAGTAGAACGATTAAACGAGTCTCGAAATTTCTTCGATGCAGGCTGATAAGACTTACTAGTTGATCTCTTTCTCAAATCTCTTGCTTCAAAATCAGATTTTCTCTTTTCTTTGCCGAGATCCTCGGCTTTACAAGCCCTCTCAACCAGTACGACAAATTCTTTCAATTCAAGTATCCCAACTAACAGCTTTATATCTTCATTTAACCCATTAAAAAATCGTCTGCACATAATCTCCTCAGTAGACACATATTCTCAGGCATACTTACTTAATCGTACGAATTCTTTTTCGTACTCAGTGACAGTCATTTGGCCCTGTTTCAGCTCTAAAAACTCTTTATGTTTTTTATTGAGAAATCTTTGACTTATGTACTTTTTCTGAAACTCGGTCTGAAAGAATTCTCAGGTAACCCGTTCTCTAGGAACTACCGATGTCAACGTTTTCCACCAATGATATGCATTAACTCTAAGCAAAGATACTACACATTTAATGCATTCATCGAAAGTACATAATAATTCCTCGAATACTCTGATCGTGTTCTCGAGCCAAAACTCAGTCCTCTGAGCATCATCATCAACTGTATCCCGAAACTCTTCGGCCCCGTGTTTACGTATCTTGTCCACCGGTGGCTTACTCAATCGAATCGGATCCATCACTTGTGGTACAACTAGGACTTGTTAAGGAACAGGTGGGGGTGGAGGTTTTTGAGCAGCCGAATTTGTTCGAATGAACTCCGTAAACCACTCACTCATCATTTGAAAGAAGGCTTACTTAGCCTCTCCCCCATGACTACTATTTATGAGTCTAGAATCAAACTGCACTGCCCCTTGTGCGGGAGTGGGTGCGTTACTTTCAACATCATTAACTACAGTTCGATTGAGATCCATTTGCTATATAAAAACATATTTTAACTGTCAAGAATCATCACACTATCGCATTTTATATATATGGCATGTACAGCTAGACTCTTACTCACTATATTAGTCCTAGAATCGATTAAATCGTAGCTTTGATACCAATTAAATGTAACACCCCAAACCCGTATCCATCACTAGAATAGGGTTATGAGGCATCACTGAATAATACACATCATTCATTTACATTTATACATTCATAACCAAAATCTATTTATCTCAATCATATTGTCCCTTCTAAGGTCCTACGAGACCTTAAAACATGCTTAGAAGAGGTTCGGGACTAAACCGAAAACATTTGCAAACTTTGGGAAACATAGAAAATTTTCTTTGATTTCAGGGTCACATGCCTGTGTAAACAAGCCGTGTGCCTCACACGGCTACCAGATATGCCCGTGTCACAGGCCGTGTGAAAACAAGGCATACATACTGACTTGTACTACACGGCTAAGGACATGCCCGTGTGCCATGGCCATAGGAAAACTAGAGGGGTTACTGACTTGGGTCACATGGCCAACCACAGTAGACACACCGTGTGTTTAGGCCGTGCCAAACCTATAGGGTATATGGATTTAATTCGAAGGGGACCCCAGGGGACAAACGGTCGTGTAACATGACTGTGTGTCGAACACGGCTGAATAGTCATGTGTGGACAAAAATAGGCCATTTGAATAGCCAATTTGCCACCCTTCTCTTATGCACACAAAGCGACCAAATTGGTACCATTTCAACACATATATATGCAACCAAAACATGCCAATTAATACACATATCATGTCATTTATACACAACCATTTCAACTACTCAATTCCATATTCAAAACATACCAAATCATTAAGTCAAAATCATCACAACTTACATAAATTCTAAATACAAAGTAAACACATGTAATTCAATTTAAAGACATTTATTTTGCATATGAACTTACCTCGTAGTCAGAATAGAGGAACCAAATCTACTATTCGATAACTTTCGATTTCCCTAAATCTAAATCTAATTTATTCCGTTCTTGATCTATATACATTCAAAATTAACTCTTTTATTCATCAACACATTCGATGTAGTCCACAAACACATATTGGAGCATTTTTTCACTTTAGCCCCTAAAGTTCCACATTTATTCAATTTAGTCCCTAATTCACAAAAACACAAATTTTCACAATTTCTTTCAAATACATGCTAGCCAAATTTTTCCTAGTGCATATATCAGCCCATATTTATCATTTATTCACACATTTAACCACATATTTTCACATTTTCACAAATAAATCCCTATTTGACATTTTTGTCAAATATCACTTAATAAAACTTGATAATCTATCAACAAATATCCATTTTTCATCATCAACTATCATAAAGCTCATAGATTCAACAATGGCACTTAATAAAATCATCAAAAAATTTAAAAATTAAGGTACAGGCTAGCTAGAACACGAAGCAACAATCACAAAAATATAAAAATCATAAAAAATCGAGCTAAAATCAAACCTTAATCAAGCTAGGAATGTGCCAAAATTTAAAAGCCTCAAACCCTATCTTCTTTTTTCTATATTTTGGTTGCCAAAAATGAGCAAAAATGAATTTTGACTTTGTTTTTTACTAAATTATAACTTAATTACCAATTTACTATATTACCCTTGTTTATAAACTTATAAAATCACATAATGGATGTCCATTAATGTCCATTAACACTATTTATGGTTAGTTTCATCATAAGGACCTGCCATTGAATAAGCCATGGCAATTAAGCACTTTTAACTTATAGCATGCTACTTTTGCATTTTACGTAATTAAGTTATTTTTCTCAAATTGAGCTATTAAACGGTAAAATTAACTCACGAAATTTTCACACATATATATTCACATGCTGTAAACACTAAAAATATATTAAAATAATTTTACAACCTCAGATTTGTGATTCTGAAACCACTGTTCTGATTTAGCTAGAAACTGGGCTGTTATAAATCTACACAAAATTATACCATGAGCATTAAAGATAATAAAAATTCATCCAAATAATTCCAATCTAATGAGATTTAGCCCGTGGATTGGGCATTCAAGTCCAAATCAAAACCATTCAACATCATCATTTAAGTTCACGAATCACAAATTTCAAATAAAAAATAAAGGCAGAACTGCACGAAGTTCTCGCTATTCCAGCTTTAACTTGGAACTCAACTTATAGAGTACCACAAAAAGAAGGCGCACTATATCCCTACAATAGGCACATATCTTTGACTCTAATTTACTTGGTTTGATCCTTAGTTCCGTAAAAGGGCTCTTCGGTGAATACTGCTTTGCCAACGTATTTCTAAAAGACTATGCCTGAAACTATGCCTGACCTAGTATTCACTAGAACTGGGGCATTACAGCTCTCCCCCTAACAAAAAATTTCATCCTCGGACATTTCATATTCCTTAGAAATTTCATTACTTGAATGAATTTGTTCATTCACATTAATCCTATATCAGTGACTATACGAATTTCTTTACCCACACTTCAAGTTTTTTTTTCTCTTACTGGCATACACTTCAAAATCCTTAAAGAGATATCATTAGAATGCTTTTCTTAGTGGAATCAAACTTTTGGTAGTTAAGTATTCGAGTACAAACACCACGTATTTACCTCGTTGACATATATCAAACTTGCATTGGAGAATGTAAACATGTAACAACCCATTTTTAGTCAAATCAGAACAGTGGTTTTGAGACCACAAATTTGAGGCCAAAATATTTATTTTATTATTATTTTAATGTCTACAGCATGATAATGTGATTGTGTGAAAATTTCGTTAAAAAATTTTATTGTTTGGTTGGTCAATTTGATAAAAAGGACTAAATTGCGTAAAGTGTAAAACTTGAGTTCTAATAGTTAAATGTGTTTATTAGCTATGGAAAATTAAAGTGGAGGTCTTTATGTTGTAATTAGACCATTATAATGGTGAGTGGACAATTATGGGCATATATTATGTGATATTTAATGTTTTAAACCAAGGTTAATTTAGTAATTTATGAAATAAGTTAAAAATAAATAAAATAAAATAAAGCCATCATCTAATATCATCATCATCAACCGATTATAAAAGAAATAAAGCTATTATTTTAGGTTTTTCATTGAGCCATGGTTAAAAAGCTCATTTAGGTATGTATTTTGTTCCTTTTTTAATGATTTCTATGTTTTTAATATCGTTGCAGCTAGGTCTAGCTAGCCCAGGGACTATTTTGCAAAACTGTTAAAGATTTTGAAAGTTACCATTGATGAATATGTATGATTTTTTATGATTTATGGTATATTTTGAATAGTTGTTGATAGTTAAACAAGTTTTGTTAAGTGATTTTTGGTGAAATTGCAAAATAGGGATTAAATTGTGAAATGTGTAAAGTTAGTGGTTAAATGTGAAATAAATGAAAAATATGGGCTTCTAGGGCCATAATAGTAATTTGACTAGCATGATTATATTTGTAATTTCGTTAATTTGTGATTTTATGAAATAAGGACTAAACTATGAAAAATGTGAAATATTAGGGGCAAAAACGTAAATGTGTTTTAAAGTGTGTTTTGGACTAAATTGAATGAATAGATGATTAAATAAGTTAATTTTGAATATATTTAGATCAAGAAATGAGAAATACAGACTTGGATCGGAGGAAAGATAAAGTACTTGATTAATCGACAATTTCGTCATTTACACATTCGATGTAAGTTCGTATGTGATAAATTTTAATACAAATATATTTCATATGCTTTGATATTGCATAAATTGCAAATATAAGACTGTGGATATGAACGATAGTGATTCGACATTCGAAATCTCGATTGAACCTTATGAATAGTTTAGGATGCTACTGACATGTCATTAGGGAATACATTGAGTTGGCTTCGGGCCATGATTTTATCACTTCGAGTGCAAGATATACCGATTTGGCTTCGGGCCATGCATATCGGCTAATTTGGCTTCGGGCCATGATATCAGTACTTCGGAGATAAGTTACCTTGATTTAGCTAAGGGCCATGGTATAGGTACTTATCATGTGAGACCCTTGAGTATCCGACTTCTATTCTAAAGGGTTCAACGGGTAAACGTAAGACAAGAATGTGTACGAGATTTGTACAAGATGACACAGGTATCTGCATAAATTATTTTAGCTTTGAATCGAAGAAGTGATGATGAAAGTATATAGTTTTGTGAATGAGTATTTGAAAGGTTTGTTAGCTAATGTAAGCTACATGTAGATGTATTCAAATTATTGAATTATATTTATATGATTGCATTAAGTTTATTTTATACGAACTTACTAAGCTTTATTGTAACACTCTATACCCGTAACCCACGCCGGGGCGGAGTATAAGGCATTACCTAACTTGATCTCATGCATACAACCAAACTCAAGTCACCGAGACTCGGTCCAAATTTAAAACTTTCTCAATTTCTACTTTAACTTCTTATTATGGGCCTACGAGCCCCAAATCAATCGTTGAAAACTATTCGAAACCATTCTGGGTCCCTAAACCAACCTTAAAAGTTTTTTCTTTAAAGCAGGGCACACGCCCTTGTGGAAGGGTAATACGCCCGTGTGACCATTTCGACATGGTCATGCTGATGTCCCGTGTGGCCACACAGCCTAAGCACCCTAGGACACGCCCGTGTCCCACACTCGTGTGGGATTAATTTCTACTTCACACCTACAGGGGTTTTCATACGGCCAGACACACGCTCGTGTCAATGGCCCGTGTCTTTCACATGGCCACGACACCCCCGTGTCCTAGCTTGTGTGTGAAAACATGGACATTCTATTTCTGACGTCAGCATGCTCAAAATGTCACACGGCTAAGGCACACGCTCGTGTGCTAGGCTGTGTCCTCCACACAAATGAGACACATGGCTGTGTCTTTGCCCGTGTGTTTATTATCATGCATACTGACTTGAAATTTTTACGTGCAGGAGACACAAGGCAGGACTACACGCCCATCGAACAGACCATGTGTTACACACGGCCGAGACACATGCCCGTGTGTCTACCCGTGTGGACAATATAAGGCTATTTACCAAGCCTCATTGCCACCCTTACATACCTATCTTCATATAAATGCCAACCAATACTAAAACAAGCACAATTCCCATAATCACTCAGCCATAATAAACATTCATTCAACCATGAAAATACATCTTTTATAAACTCAAAATGATTGTTAGCCATCATTCAAGGCTTAATACAAAGTGTGGGATCTATCCCAAGCCGACACATTTGGCCAATTTCCCAAAAACACAAAATAATGAAGTCTAAGCCCTATACATGCCATATTCAAAAATATAATCCAACTATACTGAATGCTTCGGCTGATAATGTGATCGATATCTACGACTTCTGGTGATCCTTGAGCTACTTAGGCGGCACTATAAGAAAAATGGAAAGAAACGAGAGTAAGCATAAAAGTTTAGTAAGTTGCATATCATTAAATATATAACAACAAATTCATCAATGATCGTCATGCTCATAAAACAAAGGTAGGCATAAGCACACTTACTCATTACCATCCATACAATTCACATGTACTATATTGACCTGATTTCTCATATGTGCCAATTAGATACATGTACCACTCACAGCACGGTTATATTTTCCTTATTAACTCACAGTCATAATTTTCACCATTGAACCATTCAGAACACAACCAGATATTCCATGAGCCTCAAACATGGGGTATGGTGCCGATGCCATCTCCTAGACATGGTCTTACACTGACTACCATTATCGAGGCTAATGCCATGTCCCAGACATGGTCTTACACTAGCTCTCGCATATCCGTGCCGATGCCATGTCCCAGACGTGGTCTTACACTGACACATCTTGTAGCCGATGCATGTCCCAGACATGTCTTACACTGACACTCGTCTCAATGTTGATGCCATGTCCCATACGTGGTCTTACACTGACTTTCATAATGTGGCTGATGCATGTCCCAGACATGTCTTACACTAGCTCACACAAGTGACCCAAATGTCACGGCATGAATATCTGGTTTATTTTCTGGGGTTACAACGGGAATTCTACTATCTCGATTTTAATATACATTCTCAATTTCAAAATCAACTAAATCATGCTATATCAATTCAATGACAATTCAAACACATATATCAACATTGTAGTTGTGTTATTTACATACAACTTACCTCGGATTACAAAACGTACACGACTAGTCGGTTTAGTCAATTTGCTTGACCTTCCCCCGATCTAGGTTCGAATTCGGTAAATCTTGATCTATAATATCAAAATGAACTCATTTAGTCACTAAACATAATTAGGCAATCACAAATTCACATCTTAGGTAAAATAACCATTTTGCCCTTAGACCTTGGCAAAATAACCATATTGTCCCTATGCTCAAAAACTGATTTTTATCGAATTTCTTCGTATATCAAGTCTATATGAACCCTTTTTACTCTTATAAAAACTTCAAATTCTCACTATTTCACATATTTATCAGCTATTTTACAACTTATGCAAAATAGTCCCCTTTAGGTGTTTTCTATGAAAACCCCATCACAAAAGTTGTTTATAAAACAACTAGGACTCACAATTTTCCATAAAAAATCAGCAACTATCACAAATAAACTCATGGAAAAACCCTAAACTCTTAATGATTTTGCAAAATAGACCCCTTATTTGAAAGCTTATGCTTTAAGGGTCTCAAAAATGCAAAAATCATCAACAAAGGGTATGGGAATCACTTACTTGTAAGTGCTTCAAGTTGCTGAAAATTTTAAGCTCTCAAACCCCCCTTTAATGGCTAATTTTAGTGGAGAAAATATATGAGAAAGGGGTGATGTCATCCTTTTTTTAATTTTTTCTATTTTAGTCAAATTAAGCCGCCTAACCCACCAAATTTTACAACTTTGTCTCCTCTTTGACTCAATGGCCGGTCATACTCCTATAAAAGGGTCTAATTTCCCTTTAAAATCCTCCAATTTTGATTTTCTAATAAAATAACACCTATAGCTATCAAAATAGGACTGTTTCACTTTATGCAATTTAGTCCTTTTTAGCAATTGCGCTCACAAATGTCAAAATTAACTCACCAAATTTTTCATGTACTAATATAAACATGCTATGACTCAAAAATAATAATAAAATAATCTTTTTGACTTTGGATTTGTGGTCTCGAGACTACTTTTCTAACTAGGCCCTAAACTGGGTTGTTACATTTATAGCTTACTTTTTTTTAATTTTTCCCATGTTTTATAGTGTTAATAAGATAGCTCCGATTCGGGGATCGTCGGAGATCATTTCACACTACCACCTATCACTTGGTACCTTTGAACTTTGGTATTTTAAGTATATGGCATGTATAGGTATTTTGAGTCATTTTGATTATGGGTTGATAGTGTTTTTGGTTTTTTGTAATGACTTGTAATGGCATATGTTTTGGTTTGTAAATATGGCCATAAGTGTTGGCTTAATTTGGTGGATTTGGTTATATGCATATATATGTATATATGGTTGATATTTTGAGTTCATGGATGGATATGTGAATGGCTTATATTATAAAGCTTGTGGATATTGATAAAGTATATGTTAAAAGGTTGATATTAGATATGAATTATGTTTGTGAATTTGTGTAAAATAATGTATGTTTGGTAAAGGTTTAGTTAGTTGATTTGTATATGTGTTTTGGTATGTCTTGATTGAGTAAGACTTGAGGTTATAAGCATGTTGATTGTTAGTATTGGAAATGGTATGAATTAGCCTTGATTGTGGCTAAATTAGATGTTCATTTATGTTATGATTTGGTGCCATTTTGGTTGTGTAGGTATATGCATATTGGGGTGGAAAATTGACCTGGTAAATAGCTTATTTTTGTCCACAAGGGTAGAGACACGAGCATGTGTCTCAGCTGTGTGTGACACACGGTTATGTTACATGGCCATGTGCCCCCTAGTGTTGAAATTGAAATCAAATTAGTATGCTCCACACGGCCTCACACACGGGGATGTGACTAGGCCGTGTGGCATAAGTCAGTATACCCTACAGGTTTGGCATGACCTAGCACATGGTTACATACACGGGCGTGTATGGCCATTTTTAAGGCAAATGGGCTAGCCACACGGTCGTGTGTGTTGGCCGTGTGACCCAACTCAGAGAGTTACGCGAGGTCAGACACAGGCTGAGACACGGCCATGTGCTCCCATTTTGAATGTCCACACTGCCTGTGACATTGGCATGTCTGGTTGCCATGTGAGACACACGATCGGGCCACACGGCTGTGTGTCCCCTGTTTTGAGAAAAATTTTCTAAGTTCATAAAATTTTCTTGAGTTATCGGTTTGTCCCGAACCACTCCTAATGTATGTTTAGGACCTCATAAGCTCGTATTAGGGACAAATTGATTAAGATTGAATGATGATTATATGAATTGATTAAATGTATGAGAAAAGTATGTATAAATGTTTTATAAGTCCAGTAATGCTCCGTAACCCTATTTAGGTATTGAATATGGGTGAAGGGTGTTACAAAATAGTTTTTACAGAATAACTTCTTGGGCACAATTATCTTTATAAAACAATAACTGTAAACCTTCCTCTAACACCTTTTTAAACCTTTTGTATTTCCTCAATAGCTCTCTTAACTTTTCTTTTTGCCTTCGCCTTCTCCAATTCTCCAGATTTGTTAAAGGTAATCCTATCTCTTCTTCTTTTCCATACTTCATTATTTCTTACAAGAATGTTGAGAATGAATGTTCGTGTTAGTGGTTGCAACCAGGACGGTCAAAACATATCCTTTTGGGCCCTTAAAGCTTGAAGATTCTCTTCTTCAAGTTTTTACTCCCGTATATGAGTGTAGTACCATTTAGGAATAGGGCAATTGATTTTTGGCAGCCCAAAGCCTCCATCGTCCAAATTTTGCTTATGATGTTGAAATACCACCAAAGTGTATTTAAAGTGACAATATTCAGGGTTTTGCTCTTCCATTGATTCTTTTGGAGGCTGGTTTCCATTTGCCCATACACCTCTTCTTTTGTTCGGTGCTTCATGAGTATGGCATCGCACCAAAGCAGCTATCAACTTTGTCCCGGTGTACCCTTATAACCTATTTCATAGATTGTTGTTCACGAAACAAACCACCACTCTTGGGTTTCTTCTAGAAATTCTATCAACTGAAGGTTACCATACAAGGGCATGATGTTAGGCACGCTCACTTTAACATTCATCGTGGCTGCGAACCTATTATGCAAAATAGCCTTTCGAATCTCCACTGAAAGAGAGGGAAGTTCAAGAAGGTCATTTGCAAACTCGATGATGGGTTTGGCTTTCCCACCTGTTGGTCACATCCCAAAAAAAATTCACTTGTATGAAAAGGTTACTTGTTGACTCTAGGATTGCTAATAAACAAATTAAACGATTAAGTAAGAGGCATGTCCTTGAATTAGTGGAATTAGTTTCTATTAGGAATGTCTTTCAATATTGCTTACAAAACCAAATTCCCAATGGTCGTAGAAGTAGTGGCCAAATTGGTTGGTTGGACAATTACAACATTCCTCCAGCTTCGAAAGCTTGTCCATTTAATGGAAACACCATCTTGGCACAAATCTTAACTGGGCGTACTGGTGAGCCCTCATTTTATTTATATAAATTTTGTAGGATACGCTCCCAAAATTGGCTGATCATTCCTCATATTTCTTATCATTCTTCTCCCTCTTAATGTGAGGCTAACACTTGTGCTGGTGGCATAAGATCCTATCCAAACCATACTGTAGTTGTTCAAGTACCTAACATGGACATTAACGCCATTTTTAATGGTTCTCATGGTAAGGAGAGTGCTTAAAATCCTTATCCTACTAAATCAGTCACAAAGAAGTACCAAAAGAGGCCTCAAGCAATTGAGAATCCTTCAATTACTAAGGAGAGTGAGCCTCCATAGCTTAAGTGGTGTAGACTTAAAAAAGGACTTCCTAGTCCAAAATTTTCCTCTCATTTGGTTCCATCCTTGCCTACTACTACAGTAGTCTAAGTGGAACCTGCCCAAGCTGCAGTTTTTCCTATTCAAGATGCGAACCCTTCTCAAGCTGATCTTTTAGCAGAGTCCTTACCATTAGATCCGCCTGTAATCCATTCTACTTCTCATCCTAAACCTTCCTCTTCAACTGGAAGCTTCAAATTCTTTCCTTAGCGTGACCTTTATACCTAATAAGCATATTTTGTTTCTTTAACTACCATCAACCAAAATCAATTAAAATCCATCTGCTGTTAAAGGAGGCTTTTTGATCTTTCATTACATCTCATTTAAAATTATAAGTGAAAACAGGATTTGGATCTCGGGGCCACACCTCTATTATAGGCTTACACTTAAACTATAAGTGAAAATTTTAACATTTACATCTCATTTAAAATTCATTGTTATAACTATCTTAAAACTGGACGCACTATATAAAATTTACTATCAATGTAGTAGACTTTACAATCATGAGATCTTACGAGTGGTTATCATAACTTATTTACTTTGGCCTATTCATTTTGCCCCTAAGTGGTACCACTGACTGCAAATATACTACCAACATGTTCTGTATACATTAAAAAGACTTGTAAACGAACCCCATAGCTTATTTACTTTATCTCTATCAAACTCGGTCACGTCAACCCTAGCTCACTCTGTATGCATAATCGCCCATTTTGCTGCTCTTCTAGCACAGTCCTTTTTCTTAACCTTGCCTTTTTTCTTAAGTCCTTAACCCATCATTGCTAGAAATAGCCTTACTCCAATTTGTTCTTTAATTCTATTTGATCCATCTCTCGCATACGCCATATGTTTAAGTGTGTTCCATTCTCTCTCCTTTTATCTTAAGATCATGCAGGTCACGCCATAATATTTCATACTAATTCATTCATTCGAAGTCTACCTTACATGCCATTCCTTTAGAGTTTGCCATGCACTTCACTACTTTAGAGTTCGCCCTTTGTGTGGTTCCTTCAAAATTCATCACGCTTATCGCTTCTTCAGAGTTGACCTGGAATCCCGTTCTTTCATTCAAAGTCTTCCATCAAGTCATTCCTTTCACATAAGTGTTGCGAGAACCATTCATTTGAGTGCGCTACAAAGGCATATCTTTCATTTCTGAGATTGCCACAAAAGCTCCTATTTCTAGCATTCTCACGATAAGGATTTGCCTAGACTCACCTTTCATGAGGTTTGCCCCTCATCGTTCTGGGTTGCACAGAGAACCCCATTAGGTAATAACATTCCTTTAGTTCTTCCCATATGATACCATAACCCATCAGTTATGGTCTTACACGATATGGTCCTTTCCATTACAGTACAATGTCCATAGACCTTTCCTTTTATAGTTTCGTGTGTAAAGTGTAACAACCTATTTTTAGTCAAATTGGAATAGTGGTTTCGGGACCACAAATCCAAAGTCAAAATAATTATTTTATTATTATTTTAATGTTTACAGCATGATTGAATGATTGTGTGAAAGTTTCATTTAGAAATTTTATCGTTTAAGTGATTAATTCGACAAAAAGGACTAAATCACGTAAAGTGTAAAACTTGTATTCTATTAGCTAAAGGTGTCTAATAGCTATATAAGCTTAAGTTTAGAGTCCTTAAGTGGTAATTAGACCATTTCAATTGTGGGTGGACATTTATGGGCTTAAAGTGGATGTTTAATATGATTTTATAATAAGGTTATTTATGTAATTTAGTAATTAAGGTAAATAAAATAAAAGAAACAAAGATATCATCTTTTATTTCTTGATGCTTCAATCGAAATCAGGGTGAAAAGAACACCATTTTTATCTTCTTCATTCGGCCAAGCTTTAATAGCTAATTAAGGTATGACTTTTGTCTCGTTTTTAATGATTTCTATGTTTTTGAGATCGTTACAACTAGGTCTAGCTAGCCTAGGGACTATTTTAAAAAATTGTTAAAGATTTTAGAATTTTCCATTGATGAATACATGAGTATTTTGATGTTTAATGATAGATTATGAATGTTTGATGATAGTTATACAAGTTTTGTTAAGTAATTTTTAGTGAAAATGCAAATTAGGGATTAAATTGTGAAATGTGGAAAATTTGTGGTTAAAATGTGAAATAAATGAAAAATATGGGCTTCTAGGGACCTAATTATAATTTAGATAGCATTGGTTGTGGTTAAATTGCATGAATTTGTGTTTTTATGAAATAAGGACTAAATTGTAAAAGATGCAAAACATTAGGGGAAAATGTGTAAAAGTTCCTTAATGTGAATTTTGGATTAAATTGAATAGAGAGATAATTAAATAAGTTAATTTTGAATACATATAGATCAAGAAAAGTGAAACTCAGATTTAGATCGAGGGAAAAATAAAGTTCTCGACTAATCGACCAGTTTAGTTGTTTTTACATCTGAGGTAAGTTTGTATGTAATAAATTTCATTATAAATGTATTTTAAATGCTTTGATATTACATAAATTGTGAATACGAGACTATGGACATGTTTGACAATGATTCGATGACAATTCAAAATTAGAAATCCCGGTTGAACCTTAGGAATAGATTTGGATACTAGTGGCATGTCATTAGGGGATTAATGTGATTATGTGATCTAGGTGCTGGTCCTGTACGTCCTACCGGTGGTTGAGTATATTGGCATGTGTTGTGATTACTTGATGGCTTGTGTGAGCAGCATCTTGTAGTTACGTCTTGACCCACAGCTTGTGTGAGCAAGCCCGTTAATAGCTCTAGTGTAAGTAGTATATGTGTTATGAGATTGAGTTGGCTTTTGGCCATGATATTGGCACTTTGGTGTGAGTTTTCCCGAGTATTCGATGGTACTCCAAATGGTTCAATGGGTAAATGAGAGACGTGGTTGTGTATGAGATTGATGAGATGATACAGGTATGTACATGAACCATATAAGCTTAAATCGAAGAAGTTGTGAAGTTCATTTATAAGATTATGTTTGAAAAATGTGAAAAGTTTGTTAGTTAAATGAATTACATGTTGATATGTTCAAAATTTATGATTTTTATAATCATGTTAAGATTGAGTTTATTTCATACGAGCTTACTAAGCTATAAAGCTTAATTTGTTTATTTTCCCATATTTTATAATGAGTTCAAAGCTAGCTCGGATTCGGGGATCGTCGGAGACATCATCACACTATCCTACTATCACTTTGGTACCTTTTGAGTTTATGTTTGAGTATATGGCATGTATAGGGAATTTGGTCATTTTGGTTTATAAGTTGATGATAAATGTAGCCATTTGAATTGGCTTGTAAATGTTCTAAGTTGATTTTGTATATTGCCAGATAAGTTGGCTTATTTTGGGTGATTGAATCATGTATATATATGTTTTTATGGCTTGTGTGATGCTTGTGGATAAATAGCATTATGGATAGCAAATGGTTGAATTATGAATATTGGTACACTAGTGAATCTAGGCATTAATGCACATTTGAGTTTGGTATGAATTTAGATGGCATATTGTGGTATTGATATGTTTTGCATTGGTTGGTGTTAGAAATGGTATGAAATATGTTTAAGAAAGGTTGATTGAATATCTATTTATGCCTCTTTTTTTTGTGCCAATTGGGTTGATGTAAGTGTGTATAAGTTTGGGTTTCAAAATGGCTTGGTAAATAGCCTATTTTTGTCCACACGGGTAGAGACACGGGCGTGTGTCTCAGCCGTGTGTGACAAACGGTTATGTTACACGGCCGTGTCCCCTGGTATTGAATTAGAAACCAAGTCAGTATGCTCCACATGGCCTCACACACGGGCGTGTGACTTGGCCGTGTGGCATAAGTCAGTATACCCTACAAGTTTGGCACGGCCTAGCACATGGCCTGGCACATAGGCGTGTATGGCCATTTTTAGGGCACACGGGCTTGTGTGTTGGCCGTGTGACCCATGTCAGAGAGTTACACAGGGTCAAACACGGGCTGGGACATGGCCGTGTGCTCCCATTTCAAATGTCCACACGGCCTACGACACGGGCGTGTCTTTGGCTGTGTGAGAGACACGACCGAGCCATATGGGCGTGTATCCCCTATTTTTGGGAAAATTTTCTAAGGGTTCAAAAAGTTTCCAAAGTAATCAGTTTAGTCTCGAACCACTCCTAATGTATGTTTAGGGCCTCGTAGGCTCGTATTAGGGATATTATGTTTGAGATTGATTGATAATTGCTTGTAATGTGAAAATGTATGCAAAATGAATGTGTAATTAGTATATAAGTCTGATAATGCTCTGTAACCCTATTTCGACATTGAATACGGGTGAGAGGTGTTACATAAAGTCCTAATGGACCCCTTCATATGACTCCATAGAGACAGACATGAACTCATACAAGAGACCTTTCATGCATTGACCACATTTAAGACTTTACACATTCCATTTCATATCATTTCCTAAAACACCCATACAGGCCTATTTCTTCCTCAGATTATCCATTCACATGTTTAACTAACTTTCAAACCTCAACAGCATCATCATATCATTCCTTCCTAGTTCATAGATTCATATGATTCTACACAAAATTTTCTAGATAAATCAAAACACGCAAAGGAGTTAACTTAGGGACTCACTTGACGTCCACAATCAATAACTTGAGCTCTTATTCCAATGAGAAACAATAGCAACCGCTGCTTACATGGCACAAAAACATCATTAAAACTCGTTTATACTATTTGTACAATCATCAGAAGCCCAGAGAACCCCCATGCAAAACCTTACTTGTTTTCATAACATACAGTGCCATAAAACTTACCTTGTCATAAGGAAATTTTTGATAAAAATCCAAAGTTTCGGACCCAACTTAAAGGGAACACTTTCGTTCTTTCTAGCCTTAGTTTTTTGATGTTTTTTAGAGGGAAGAAGAGAACTCTCTTTTATTCAAACTTGAGGACCTATTAATATAATCTAACTCTTTATTGGAACTGGACAAATGTCACATCATTTCTGATTTGTCTTATCAAAGGTTTACAACTTCCAAGAAACCTAATTAAGTATTTCTCTTTACCTTTTAACTATCTTACTTCACGTTTGGTTAGTTCTTAACCAGCTTAACATGTAACTCAACTTGTACAGTAGCACAGAAAGAAGGCACACTATATCCCTATCATGGGCTTATATCCTTGACACTGATTTACTTTGTTTTATCCTTATTTCAATGAGTCACAACATTCTAACTCGAAGCCATTACTAACCTTAAAAACATAATGGTATCCTCCAACTTAATACACCGAAAGGGCACTAAGGCGAATACTGCATCGCCAACGTATTTCTAAAAGACTAGACTTGATCTAGTATTCTCCAAAACTAGGGCATTACATTCTTGCTATGCTTTGCTTAATGCTCAGTGGACTATTTTTGTTAGTGCAAAACGCCAGCGGTCATTGCGCTTCATTATATCCTTGAGATTCATTTATCAGCAACTCTCTTGAACACCATAATATAGGTGGAGGTGAATAGAATGTTACAAACAGTGACTTGGTTACACACCTTGAAGCCTTCAGTTAATTCTCATAAGTTTATTTTTATCCCAACCCACCAACAATCATGCAGATTCAGATATTATAGAAACTACAAATATCTGTCTTAGTGTCATCCCTAATACTAGGTATGGGTTTTTATTTTATGTTACTGAAAGATTGAGATTGATTTTCTTTCAAGTACCAGATAGTTGTAGAGTTGTTTAAGAATCAAGTTATATGTTCAAGCTATATCCTTGATAATTGAGTTTGCAATTCGAGTTGATTTCACTCAAATTACTACTAGTTAAATAATTATTTTTATTTAAATTAAATTATAAAAATATATTTCAAAATATTTAATATTTAAAAAATAAATTTTTGAAAAATAGATTGTAACCTGTTATAACATATGGATAAACCAAGTTGCATGTTAAAACCTATGGATAAACCAAGTTGCATGTTCAAGAATTAACACAATTACCTATATCTTGTTCTCTCTAACTTTTAGATCTCTAACTGATAGATACTTTTTTCCAACTTACCTGAGAAGTTCCCTTGACCATTTAGTATTGTACCAAGTAGAATCAGAGCTATCATTTGACATCTATGATGGTAGAAGCCACACGTTCACATGAAATTAAACATTTCAAAGAATCTAATAAAGAATCTTTTCAGGAATATTTGGAAAAGGTACAAGGCCAAAAGAAAAATTAAGAAAGGATCATATCGATATTGAGAAATGATATTACTGCTTTGAACCTTCAACAGACTCAAATCATGAGTCAATATTGAGAAATGATATTACTGCTTTGAACCTTCAACAAATTCAAATCATGAGTCAATTACAAGGTGATGTTAAAGTGCATTTACACGGTTTGCAAGTCTCATTACTTTGTTAGTAGGCAATCCAACCAGGCTTTCCTAAGTTTAATGGAGATGATATGAACGAATGGTTGTTTATATGTTAGCATTACTTTAATATGGATTAAACACTTATTTATTTTAAGGTGAAGTTGGTTATGATTTTTCTAGAAGTAATGACTATCTATGTAATTTACCCTAAATCATAAATTGACAAAAAAAGCATGAACTTTGCATTACTATTTAATAGTTTTATTTAATTTTTTTTACATTAATCAACACTAACTAAGGTTAAAATGTTATTAAGAAGAATTGATCTATTGATAGAAAGTGTGATTCATTGTTAATGACGAAAATCATTTTTTTATATGATGCTTAGAAGTACCTATAATCCCTCCCCAACTTTTAAATAGAAGGATAAAAGTGCTACAGTGTGCTCAAACCCATGGGCCACGTCCTTATACACTAGCAACAGTGCTAATGTTAAACGAACTAATGTCGCGACTCTAATCCCTGAAAGTTACAACATCCACCTAAAATGTTTTGAAACCATTATAGTTTAGTCCTTGCTCGATCCCAAGATGGTACTGAGCTTTCGTAAGCTTGTATTTGACCCGAAAATGATTGCTTATCAGTTTAATGCATATTTTACTTATATTTAAATGTTAAATCTTGGCATTTAAATATAGTCGATCATAGTTGCTTCGAAAATGAATATGACATCCTATAGCTCGGACATGGTTATCGTGTCAAGTAGGGGTGTTACAATTTGATTATGCATATACATGAAGTTTTACGGTCATATATTAAATATGAAAAGAAGTTATGAGAAATAAAAAATATGTTGTCTTGTTTCACCAAGTGATTTTAAGCCTCTTTACAACAACTTACTTGGTGGAAAAGACATGATGTATGGTTTTTGTAACACCCTTAACACGTCTCCGTCGTCGAATTAGGGTTACGAAACATTACCGTATAATCGAAAACATTTAACACCAATATTAAATAAATTAAACACATCATAACCATCATATCACATGCACTTTGTCCCTAAATTGAGCCTTCGAGACCTTAAAAATAACTTAGAAACAAATCAAGACTAATTTGAAAGCGTTTGGAAAATTTAGGAGAAAGTCACAAAAGTTGGAAAACAGGGGTCACACGGCTGAGTTGCACACCCATGTCTCAGGCTGTGTGGACCCAAAATTTACCTAAAATCAAGTCATTTCAAAACCATTTCATGCATAAACATTCAATCCATTTGTCCACACCTTAAAAGGTGTAACACCCCTAACCCGTATCCGTCACTGGAACAAGGTTACGGAGCATTATCAGAACTTTCAAAACATTTACAAATAATTCGAGGCCCCAAACGAGTATTAGAATCGAGTTAGGACTAAATTGAAAGCTCAAAAAATTTTTCACGAAGTTTCAAAAGTTTTCCAAGTTACAAGGCTCACACACCCGTGCGGTCCAAGGTACATGCCAGTGTGACCCTAGGACACGCCCATGCTGCAAGTCATGTTCGACCTCGTGTAACTCTCTGACTTATGCCACACGGCCAGCCACATGCCCTTGTGCTAAGCCGTGTGGTTAATTTAATTTTTTTCAAAATTAGGTGCAGGTCTCACATGGCCAAGATACATGCCTATGTTCCAAGCCGTGTAGCACACACGGCTAAAACACACGCCCGTGTCTCTACTCGTGTGCTCAATTCTGAGCATTCTATTTTTTTTATTTTAAGATGCAAGGGACACACGGCCCAACCACACGCCCATATACCAGGCCGTGTGTTAAACACGGTCTAGACATGTGCCCGTGTGAACAAAATAAAGTCATTCTAGCTTCATTTCTCACCCAAAATTTTACCAATATCCTGCACCAAAATTTACATCCAAATACCAACCAATTCTAGCATTGATTTCAAGCAAATTCTATCATCTAATATGAAATATCATTGCATATATAATTATGTTTATAATCTTACCTTGTTTTAGTCAATACACTTAGCATCATTTAATCATCTATACTTAACACATATGTGTTTAATATAACATAATGCTTTATAAGTGCCAAAATAAACCATTACTAGCCATTCCAATGGCTAGCTTACAAATAGCTTATTCAAGACAATAATGACCTAGTTAATTTATACATGCCATTATACCAAAATAAGTTTACTATTTATACCAAAATAAGCTTGTGGATAGTGTGATGATGCTCCAAATGTTCACCAACCTTCGTAAGCTTCCAAGCACTATAAAACCGAGAAAATAAAATCTAATAAGCATTTTATGCTTAGTAAGTTTGTATAACTAGAATTAAACTTACCAATCTCATTTATTAAAATCAAGCATATAATAACATGTTTTCCATCAACTTGGCAAAATTGCCTAAACACATGCATTCAATCAAACAAGTTAGTAACATAATTCTCATATATATCAAGTAAAAATAGATGAGCTCATCATACTATATTCTTTCAGGAAATTATTCATTTCATCTCATAATTCTCATAACATGTCAAGTATTTTATCCATTGAATCATTGAAATTCTGATGGATACTTAAATAGTACACTCAAGGTGTACAATTCAATAACCCGTCAAATCATTTTCAGGAGTACCCATTAGGACACGTAATTAGTGAGCACATTCTCGAGCAACATATTACATAACAAGATTACTTGTCCAAGCTAAATTCTGTTCCAACATATGCTCACAAGAGCTTAGTCAAGATTACCCGTCCGGGCTAAATCCTATCTATAACATATGCTCAAGAGGGCTTATATCAGGATTACCAGTCTAGGCTAAATCCTTTCTATAATGAGGTCAATAGGATTACTCGTCCAAGCTAAATCCCATCAGCAACAAATGCAGGACCTCATTCAATAGGGAAATCACATTTATCCATCGAAATTCAATATTTAAACGGAACTTAACCCTTTTCAAACAATTTCAAGCATTTATTCATTTATTATATTGTAACATCCAAACAATTCACATACAAATAAATCACAATCTATACAAATACAACATCCAATTCAACATATTTACATGCTCAATTAAGTTACACGAACTTACCTCGACACTTGTTCGCGTATATAAATCTACTAATCCGAAACTTTCTCCTTTCCTCGTTCTAACTTTAAATTTGAGTTATCTGGATCTATATAAATGAATATTATCATCAATTATCACATTTCACATTCAATTGGACTTAATTTACATCCTAGGCAAAATTACCATTTTGCCCCTAAACTTTTTCATAAATTCCAATTTCGTCCCTAGGCTCGAAAAATGAAATTCATGCAATTTACTCTTTTTTCCAAGCCTAACCAAAATTTCAATATAAAATTTATAGAACATATTTTCTATAAAATTTAGAATTTTTCATTAATTTTCACAACTTTACAAATTAGTCCCTAAATCATGTTTTCATCAAAACTCACTTTGTAAAAGTTGTTTATCTATCAACAACCTTTCATTTTTAACCATAAATTTCCAATTTTCAGCATATTCATCCATGACATAACTTCTATACTTTGATAACTTTTTAAATTAATCTCCCGAATAGACAGATTAAACTATCCCGATTTCAAAATTATCAAAATTACTAAAAACGGGACAAGAAAACTTACCCAATTAAGCCAAAAAAAAAAATTTTCTCTTTCCTACAGTTTCCATGGAATATTTGGGGAAGAAGATGATATAAAATGATTTTAATTCTATTTTAATTATTTATCATCTTTAATTATTTCTATTTCCAATTTAGTTCTTGCCCTTTTCTAAATTTCCTTGGATGAATCATCAAAAATATCTACTAACTTTTGATTAATGGTCTAATTATCATATAAGGACCTCAAGTTTTGAATTTCATAGTTATGTAATCCTTCTAGCTACTAGTGTAACACCCCAGACCCGGCCCAGACGTTATGGCCAGATCTGACGTGTTACATGGACTTACGACTTAGTATTCATTCGTTGGTTTAAGTGATTAGGGTGGTCTTTGTAAAAACAGCAATTGAATGAAAAAGTCGGTTTATCTTAGGCTATCCATTTGTCGTGCTTGTTGAGTCTTGAAAACATTCATTAATTTTGAAAACCAGCGCAGCCTAACACTAGCAGTTTTGACATAGTATAAATATAATCAGAAAATAAAAACCATAGCGGAAAGAGAAATTTATATAGCGGCCTTATTACAACTTAAAACCCAAAATTAAATTAGAATATAAAAATAATAAAAAATAAACTAACTTAGAAAAACCAACTTTGCAGATGATGTGGCCACTCCGAATCCCTCACAGCTCCAAGCCCACTATGGTTAGGGATTTCCTGTAGAGATAAAAATAAAGGGTGAGTTTGGTAAACTCAGTGTGTAACATAACCCAACCATAGCCCAAAACAGATCAAACCTCAGAGTCAGACTTATCTAGGCCTTAGCCCCAAGATGTAAATCGAATGAAACTCATAGGCCCATAGCAGAGATCTGAACAAATATATCATGAATGTAGAAATCCCAACCCAGAGCCATCCATAACACCCCCGCATCAGCCTTTACACCATGTGGGGAGACTACTCGACCCACCCAACTGCTACACACCACAGAAATTGCTAGGAGGCTGCCAGATATTGTGACGAAGTCACCAGATACAGATATTGTGGCGACGCCACCAGAACAGATATATATGTTTATATATGTAGCGAAGCCACGATTGCAGGCGAGGTCGCGGACATCGTGGACGAAGTCACCGTATCAGATATATATGTGGCGAGGCCACCAGATTGCAATGAGATCGCTGTAATGCTTCCTCCATCAATATAAACCCATGTCCCATGCAAGTAATAATATGTCATGGCATACGCATACGTAAAACAGAACATCATGCTTTTCAGATAAAATAAAATATCCTTAGGGCTAAAATCGTAATTTTCATGTATAAGGGTATTTAAGTAATTATTACCTATTGCTAGGGTTTCATGCTCATTCTAACGTTTACCAAGTAATTAGAAGTACTTACCTCGTCTTTTACCAAAGTGGGCCTGTTGGCCCATTGGCCCGTTTTTGGCCCATTAAGCCCAAATATACCATTGTGCACGAAAATGCACACTCTGCACTCTAATCATCCAAATGCACCATATTCATTAACAACTGTCTCATGAGCACTCGCATGCTCGCGAGTTCACAAAATACCAACGTTTCGGTATTTCGGCTTTTACTGATTCAGTCTAAGGAAGGGTGTCGTTTACACACCTGGTTGATGACGATCGATAACGATATCTCCCACGCGATAATCCTACGATCGATCACTAACACATTAGACTTACGAATTAACGATAACTACCATAAATCCACGTCAACTAACCCAATCATCACACAAGTTAGTCATTTACGCATGAGGGGCAAAATAGTTATTTTACCCTCTAGGAGTAAATCGGTAGTCCTACCCTACAGGGGTATTTTAGTAATTCTACAACTTATACACTTGGGCCTACGGACCCATTGAGAGTACATGGCCCATTTCAGCCCATCGCGGCCCGAAATAGCCGTCCTACTGCTAGAGTAGTGAGAAATACACACCTGTTAGGAGACTGGAGTTGATCCGCGCTCCCACACTCTTAGCTGACGCCCAACCCAAACGAGCACACCACCAAGCGAAAGGGATCAGCCTAGAAGGGTATGCCAACTCTCCTCATGGTTTGCTCTATTT
This sequence comes from Gossypium longicalyx, assembly GCA_025698465.1. Classification (NCBI taxonomy): domain Eukaryota; kingdom Viridiplantae; phylum Streptophyta; class Magnoliopsida; order Malvales; family Malvaceae; genus Gossypium; species Gossypium longicalyx. Next base: position 94,568,357 of record CM046997.1, read on the forward strand.
AAAGCCAGCTCTCCATCTACTCTTATGTTAGCTTCCCGATGTGGGATCCCTCCATCATCAGAGTTTAAAACCAACACCAACTTTTGCCGTCCCAACATAGCAAAGTAATCAACCTTTGCGTGCCAAGGGATTCGAACCAAAGTCCTCTCACATGCCAAATCACGCCACCACCACTAGGCCGTCAACTCATTTGTGTCATAAGTCCAACACATTAAACTTTAAAGCGCACCTACTTGCTTCCAGATTTATTAAAAAGAAAAACCAAAATAAATTGCAAGAGCCAAGACTTGAACCTTGGACCCCTTGCTTCCTCTATGGCATCACTTCCTTGTCCCCTAAGTGGCGCTACCTTGCCACTACACCACACTCCTTTTTGTGTCATCTTTTACCCCTTTACTCTTAAAAGCCCAAACGCCAATTACATCACTTGTTCTTAAAATCAAAATTTCGAAGACTACCACGGATTTAACTTAAGTTTGGGCCTTCCAAAGGCCCACTAACCTACTAAAATATATATTTTAACCAACCAGAACACACCCAAATTTAAAAAAAAACACAGAAAACTCAAAAATTGGGCGTTACAACTCTACCCTCCTTAAAGAAATTTCGTCCTCAAAATTTTACCTGAATCAAACAGATGAGGATATTGTTGACGCATCACCACTTCTGGCTCCCAAGTAGCTTCCTCTCTGCCATGATTACGCCACAGTACCTTTATTAGCAGAACTAATTTCCTCCTCAAAATCTTAACATCTCGATCCAAAATCTGCACAGGCTCCTCCTCAAAAGTCAAGTCTATTTGGACCTTGATCTCTACAACCGGCACAACATGAGTAGGGTTAGAACGATACCGCCTTAACATGGAGACGTGAAAGACATCATGAATCCTATACAACTCTGGAGGTAGCTCCAACTAATAAGCCACTGGACCCACTCGCTTAAGAATCCGATAAGGCCCAATGAACCGCGAACTTAACTTGCCTTTCCTCCCAAACCTTAATATTTTCTTCCAAGGTGAAACCTTCAAGAAGACCATATCACCCACAAAGTACTCAATTCCCTTGCGCTTCAAATCTGCATATAACTTCTGTCTATCAGATGCTTTCTTCAATCGGTCTCTAATCAACTTGACCTTATCCTCAGTATCTGTCACCAATTCAGGTCCAAGAACCTGTCGTTCAACCAACTCAGTCCAACAACTAGGTGTACGACATCTTCACCCATACAGTGCCTCATAAGGAGCCATTTGAATACTTGCCTGATAACTGTTGTTGTATGCAAACTCTACCAATGGTAAGTAATCCTCCCAACTGCCTCGAAAGTCGATAACGCATCCCCTAAACTAGTCTTCTAGAATCTGAATAACCCTTTCCGACTGACCATCAGTCTGAGGATGAAAGGCTGTACTAAAGTTCAACCGCGTACCCAACGCCTCATGCAACTTTTGCCAAAACAAAGATGTGAATCTAGGATCTCGATCAGAGATAATCGACACTGGCACTCCGTGAAGTCGCACTATTTTTGCCACATACAATTTGGCTAACTTCTGAAGTGAATAATCAGTGTGGACAGGTATAAAATGAGCATATTTGGTCAACCTATCCACAATTACCCAAATCGAGTCCTTCTTTGACGGAGTCAAGGGTAACCCACTCACAAAATCCATGGTTACCCTCTCCCACTTCCAAAGTGGTACTTTCATTGACTGCAAAAGTCCAGAAGGTAATTGATGTTTAGCTTTCACTTGCTGACAAGTCAGACATTTTCCCACAAATTCCGTTACCTTTCGCTTCAATCCAGGCCACCAATACAACTCCTTTAAGTCGCGATACATTTTATTCCCTCTAGGATGCATAGCACATGGACTCTCCATGAGCTTCTTTCGTAATTGCTTGCCTCAAGTCGAGTCCTTCTGAATACAAACTCTACCTCTCAGAACACGAAGTCCTCACTATTCAATCCGAACTCGAAGTATCCCCATTCTTAACTCGCTGGAATCGAGAAACTAGGGACTCATCCCTTGATGCTTTTCCTTAATTCATCCATCCACCCAGTCGGCCTAACTTGCAGTTCTGCTAACAGACTACCGTCATCATATAGACTCAAACGAGCAAACATGGCTCTCAAATCAGATACAGTTCTACGACGTAGGGCACCAGCCATCATATTAGCTTTGCCTGGGTGATACTCAATCGCGCAGTCATACTCCTTAAACAACTCTATCCATCTCCGCTGCCTAAGGTTCAGCTTCTTTTGAGTCAGCAAGTACTTAAGACTCTTATGATCGTGTATATAATACACCTTTCTCCGCATGTAATGTTTCCAAATCTTAAGCACAAAGATTACCGCGCTAACCTGGATCATGAGTAGGATAGGTAACTTCATGTGGTTTAAGTGTCACGATGCATAAGCAACCACTTTACCCTCTTGCATCAAAGACACACCCAACCCTACATGTGATGCATCATCATGTGATACGGTAAAATCTTTTCCGGACTCTACTGAATTAGTACATGTGCCTCGTTCAGAACTTTTTTCAGTTTCTCAAAAGATTCCTGTTGTTTCTCAGTCCAAACAAACAATACCCACTTCCTTATAAGCTTTGTCAAAGGCGCTGCCATCACAGAAAATCCTTCCACAAACCTTCTATAGTACCCAGCCAATCCCAGAAAACTTCAAATTTCTGACACTAACCTCGATGGCTTCTATTCCAGAATCGCTTCAATCTTTCGAGGGTCCACCTTGATCCCTTCAGCAGAGACAACATGCCCCAAGAAAGTTACCTCTCTCAACCAGAACTCACACTTACTGAATTTCGCATACAGCTCCTTCTCCCTCAGCACAATACGAGAACGCTCATCATGCTTCTCCTCTGTTTCAGAATAAACCAGAATATCATCGATAAAGACGACTACGAATTGATCCAAGTATGGCTGGAACACTCGATTCATCAGATCCATAAATGCCGCAGGTGCGTTCGTCAACCCAAATGGCATAACCAAGAACTCATAGTGACCATACCGAGTTCTGAATGCCGTCTTGTGAATATCCACCTCCTTAACCCTCAACTGATGATACCCAGATCGAAGGTCAATCTTGAAAAATACTGAAGCTCCTCTAAGTTGATCAAATAAATCATCGATTCTTGGCAGTGGGTACTTGTTCTTAATCGTCAGTTTGTTCAACTGCCGATAATCGATGCACATCCGTATTGACCCATCCTTCTTCTTAACGAACAGCACTGGTGCTCCCCACGGAGACATACTTGGTCTAATGAAGCTTCTATCCAGTAACTCTTGAATTTGGGCTTTCAGCTCCACCAACTCCTTCGGTGCCATCCTATAAGGTGCAATGGACACCGGTGCCGTTCCAGGCAACAAGTCGATTCCAAACTCAACCTCTCGGTTTGGGGGCAAACTCGGAAGCTCCTCTGGAAAAACATCTTGAAAATCCTTGATGGTTCTAACTTTATCCACTGTCAGACCCTCAGTTTCTGATTGGCTTACAAATGCCAAAAAAGCCTCACATCCCTTTCGAATCCACTTCTCGGCTCTCAATGCCGACACCACATTAGATAGATAATCCCTACGCTCGCCTATCGCCAAAACCTCCTCATCCTTTGTGATCATTAACATCATTCCTTAGTAGCACAATCCAAAGTAGCCCTATGCTTAACAAGCCAATCCATTCCTAAAATGAGATCGAATTCTCCGAAAGGTAGCTCCATCAGATCTCCAGAGAAAACTTTTCCTTGAGTTTCTATAGGCACATCTCTATACAGTTTATCTACCCTAACCGAGTGACCCAAAGGACTTAGTACAGATACCCCACTCACGGTCACCTCAGAGCGCACACCCAGCGACCCAGATATAGCACATGTAACATACGAATGGGTAGATCCAACATCTATCAATGCAGTGTATGGCATACTAGAAATTAGAAACGTACTAGTTATGATGTCAGGTGCATCATCCTTCTCTCAGTGACGAGCTACATACACCAACACCGACTGACGAGCCTCAACAAATCCAGCATCCCTGCCAGGCGCTCCTCTTCCTTGACCATTTCCATTACCATCTCTGCCTTGCCCACATCCTCTCGGAAACTATGGCCCACCCCTCACTGGTTGAGCGACCCTCTGCTCTAAAACTTGAACCTGATCTGGTTCTTGGGGACAGTTCTTAACCCTATGCTCCATAGATCTACATCAAAAACAAGCACCAGAACGTTTCCGACACTCGCCCATATGTATCTTCCCACAACTCCTACAACCCTGCGGTCTAACAGCATTCATCGGTACTGCTCGAACTGGCTCCATTACCCTTACTCTCTTAACATTCTTGTTCATACCACCTGAAAGTCCTGAATCTCTCCTAAAATAGTTTCGATCTTTCTCACGATTCTGTCTTTCTGTACGCTTCACTTCCTCAGCTATCTTAGCTTTCTCCACTAAAGCAGCGAAGTTACGCTCCCTCTGTGGAGCAATCAGCACCCTAAGTTCATCTCTCAGACCATCCTCGAAGCGCACGCTACGCTCATACTCTGTAGCGGCAATCCCAGAAGCATATTGGCTCAGTCTCAGAAACTCAGACTCATACTCAGCCACTGACTTACTCCCTTGCACCAAGTTCAGAAATTCTTTCCGGCTAGCGTCCACGTAACTAGCCCCAACATACTTTCCCTTGAAGGCTGTCTTAAACAGCTCCCAAGTCACACTGTCAGTAGGAGTTCTATCTCTCACCGTGAGCCACCACTGATAAGCCTAATCCCTGAGTAACGTTATGGCTCCCTTCAGCTTTTGCTCCACAGAGCAGTCCAGATCATCCATAATTCGCTCTGTGGCTTCTAACCAATACTCAGCCATATTTGGAGCTACACCAGATAGGGCCCTAAATATCTCTGTTCCATTGGCCCGGAGCTGCTCAGAAATAGACCCCCAAATTCTGTTTCCCATACTTGCCCCAACAACCCTTTCCAAAACTCGGAGCATCGCCTGGGACAGAGCATCGTCCCCGAAACCTCGATCATGAGACTCTACCTCCGTTGCAGGTGGTACCGGTGTATCTACTACTGACACATGTCCACGACCTCTTCCATGAGCTGCTCGTGTACTCATTTTGTATTATCTGATTAAGAATTTTATGAATCAGTTTAATATTTCAGTGTTTATTACAGATGTCTTATTAATAATAGTAATTCGAGTTTGAGTTTGTTTTCTTTGCAGAGCCCACCATGATCTCGATCTACTTATCGAGTTTCTATAGTTCCAGTGTTACCCTAACTAAAGTACCATGATAAGGTTTTGTACAAGCATATAATGATATTTGAAACAATCGTAAAGGCTCGTAAAACTTACAGACTTGGTAGGAGATTCGGTGTGCCACCTTCTAAAAAACTAATTTTAGAAAACTGATTTTAGTCTTTAAAATCATCTATTTGTCAAGAGAAAATATTGGAAACATTCTCGAAAACAATTTATAATCAAGTTCCTAAAAAAACGATTTTCTAAAACCTTCATTCAATGTTTCTTTAAAACTCTCATTTTTAGACCCGTTCCACAGCCTAGTTGTTGCAACTTGGCTCTGATACCACTAAATGTAACACCCCAGACTCGGCCCTGACGTTATGGTCAGATCTGACGTGTCACATGGACTTACGACTTAGTATGCATTCGTTGGTTTAAATGATTAGGGTGGTCTTTGTAAAAACAGCAATTGAAAGATAAAGCCGGTTTACCTTAGGCTATCCATTTGTCATGCTTGTTGAGTCTTGAAAACGTTCATTAATTTTGAAAACCCGCACAACCTAACACTAGCAGTTTTGACATAGTATAAATATAATCAGAAAATAAAAACCATAACGGAAAGAGAAATTTATATGGCGGCCTTACTACAACTTAAAACCCAAAATTATATCAGAATATAAAAATAATAAAAAATAAACTACCTTAGAAAAACCAGCTTTGCAGATGATGTGGCCACTCCGAATCCCTCACAGCTCCAAGCCCACTATGGTTGGGGATTTCCTGCAGAGATGAAAATAAAGGGTGAGTTTTGTAAACTCAGTGTGTAACATAACCCAACCATAGCCCAAAACAGATCAAGCCTCAGAGTCAGACTTATCTGGGCCTTGGCCCAGTACAGAAATCAGAATGAAACTCATAGGCCCATAGTAGATATAGAACAAATATATCATGAATGCAGAAATCCCAACCCAGAGCCATCCATAACACCCCGCATCAGCCTTACACCATGTGGGAGACTACTCGACCCACCCAACCGCTACACACCACGTAAATTACAAATGAGGTCGCGGATATTGTGACGAAGTCACCAGATACAGATATTGTGGCGAGGCCACCAGAACAGATATATATGTTTATATATGTGGCGAAGCCACCAGATTGCAGTGAGGCTGCCAGATATTGTGACGAAGTCACCAGAACAGATATATATGTGGCGAGGCCACCAGATTGTAGCGAGGCTGCCAGAACGCTTCCTCCATCAATATAAACCCATGTCTCATGCAACAGAATAATATGTCATGCCATACGTACATAGAAACAGAACATCATGCTTTTCAGATAAAATAAAATATCCTTAGGGGTAAAATCGTAATTTTTTATGTATAAGGGTATTTTAGTAATTATTACCTATTGCTAGGGTTTCATGCTCATTCTAACGTTTACCAAGTAATTAGAAGTACTTACCTCGTCTTTTACCAAAGTGGGCCTGTTGGCCCATTGGCCCGTTTTTGGCCCATTAAGCCCAAATATACCGTTGTGCACAAAAATGGACACTCTGCACTCTAATCATCCAAATGCACCATATTCATTAACAATTGTCTCACGAGCGCTCGCACGCTCGCAAGTTCACAAAATACCAACGTTTCGGTATTTCAGCTTTTACCAATTCAGTCTAAGGAATGGTGTCGTTTACACACCTGGTTGATGACGATTGATGACGATATCTCCCACGCGATAATCCTACGATCGATAACTAACACATTAGACTTACAAATTAACGATAACTACCATAAGTCCACGTCAACTAACCCAATCATCACACAAGTTAGTCATTTACACACGAGGGGCAAAATAGTTATTTTACCCTCCAGGAGTAAATCGGTAGTCCTACCCTACAAGGGTATTTTAGTAATTCTACAACTTATCCACTTGGGCCTACGGACCTATTGGGAGTACATGGCCCATTTCAGCCCATCGCGGCCCGAAATAGCCGTCCTACTGCTAGAGTAGTGAGAAATACACACCTGTTAGGAGACTGGAGTTAATCCGCGCTCCCACACTCTTAGCTGAAGCCCAACCCAAACGAGCACGCCACCAAGCGAAAGGGATCAGCCTAGAAGGGTATGCCAACTCTCCTCATGGTTTGCTCTATTTAAAGCCAGCTCTCCATCTACTCTTATGTTAGCTTCCCGATGTGGGATCCCTCCATCATCAGAGTTTAAAACCAACACCAACTCTTACCGTCCCAACATAGTAAAATAATCAACCTTTGCGTGCCAAGGGATTCGAACCAAAGTCCTCTCACATGCCAAATCACGCCACCACCACTAGGCCATCAACTCATTTGTGTCATAAGTCCAACACATTAAACTTTAAAGCGCACCTACTTGCTTCCAGATTTATTGAAAAGAAAAACCAAAATAAATTGCAAGAGCCAAGACTTGAACCTTGGACCCCTTGCTGCCTCTATGGCATCACTTCCTTGTCCCCTAAGTGGCGCTACCTTGCCACTACACCACACTCCTTTTTGTGTCATCTTTTACCCCTTTACTTTTAAAAGCCCAAACGCCAATTGCATCACTTGTTCTTAAAATCAAAATTTCGAAGACTACCACGGATTTAACTTAAGTTTGGGCTTTCCAAAGGCCCACTAACCTACTAAAATATATATTTTAACCAACCAGAACACACCCAAATTTTAAAAAAACACAGAAACACAGAAAACCCAAAAATTGGGCTTTACAACTAGAATTCAACTTTTACATTTTATGCGATTTGGTCCTTCCCGTAATTAAGCACATAATTGGTAAAATTTTCTTATCAGAATTTTCTCATGACATCTCTATCATAATACGGGCCATGCAATAAAATTAAAATAATTTTTATTTTTGACTTGGAATTGTGGTCCCGAAACCACTATTCCGATTTCACTGCAAATGGGTTGTTACAAAGGGACCTAAACATCATCCAATCATACACCAAAATGCCATTTCATGAGCCTAAATCAAATAATCAATATGCCATTCAAAGGCACCACAATTATAACAAGACAATGTTTACCAAAACATGTGAACATTACCTAATTCCATGCTTAAAGACCTTATTCTATTATGTGCCTAAAACACATCATAATTGACCATTTCCAAGCCACATCTTGTATCAAAATGTCATACACATCATACACATCCATCATTAAAAAAATGACCAAAATAACTTCTTTAAACAAGCATTATAATTCCATCAACCTTACATAAACATCAAGCTACAAATATACCAAATTACCATTTACATATTCATCATATGCATGCTAATATTGTCATTTCCATACATACTAACCTAGTTCAATTATGAACTAAAACATGTCAATAGTGTCCATTTTCAAACCATTATCAACATGCCAAGATATCCATATCAACAAGCACTTTAAAGTAACCAAAATCACATAACTAGGTAAGGCTTCAAGGTGTACCAAACCAACAAAGCTTTCCAAAGCTTATACATACCAAAACATCATTAACACATACACCATAATACCATTACAAATCACCCTATACATGCCATTATAAACCTTAGCCAAATTACTCAAAAACTATCATTTTGTCTACTAGATAGTATGATAGATCTCTGACAAACTTTCAATCGATCGAGCTTTCGATAAATTGTAAAACAAGGAAAATAACTACGTAAGCAATGAATGCTTAGTAAGCTCGTATAAACCAAAAACATAACCTACCATTTCAATAATGAAATTTATAGAACAAGTACAAACCATTAGCCTATACAACAGCATCAAACTCACAGTTAGCATACTCGTTCATGATACATATGAGATCAATCATGTATAAACATAACATTTAATTCATCATCATTACCTTAAGATCATGATTCATTTCATTTGCATACTTATCGTTTCCAATTCCATAAGTTTAGTACAAACTTATTCAAGCATCATCAAACTCACATGTTAATAGGTTCAACAAAAACATATATAAACTCATTTACATCATAAGTAGAATTTCATAAAATACATCATATAAGCTTTAAACTCTTTTATATAGCATAAAATTTTCCATTTAGTCACTTACCGTTCCATTCCTTTTCTGTAACACATTGAAAAACCGTTGTTAAGATAAAACATTTTTAGTTCTTTAACCTTTATCGTTACTATTAATTTCAAAGCTCTTTTTCTTTAAATCATTTACTGATAAAACGTATTTGTAGTAGAAGCTTAACAACAAATTCGTTGTGTTCAGAAAACTGTCATGGTTATAAGTAAAAAAAACTAAAATCCAAAACCAAGCCAAACAGTTTAAAACAGTCCAAAGAGTCTCAGAAAATACAAACTCTCAAACCTTAACGCCAAACTTAAATAAAAAATAAAACAAATAAAACAATTTTGGCAAGTGGTCACCGTCGAGTCATCCGCTGCACCAATCCACCTAAGACTGAAGGTTACCTGTCTAGACCAACAGAGAAGGGGTGAGTTTACGTAAACTCAGTGTGTAACCCAGCAAATTTAAACATGTACACATACATAATATCACAAATCAGGCAGATTGACGATCGGGCCGGGGCCCATGTCAGATACAGATACAGATTCAGGCCTGAGCCCATTTCAGATACAGATACAATTACAGATCTGCAAATCAGATAACAAAATCCTACCCCCATCCTCTACACACCATCTCCAACCATCCCTACACACCATGTGGCGTTTAAAACACCCATCCAGCCCTACACACCACGTTGTACCGATGTGGCACATATCAGATATAATGCAGCTATGTTGCTAGATATTAGGCATAATCTGCCTTTCAAAACACTTCCTCCAATATACATCATCCCACCCCAAACACAGTAACAAAACATGCATATGAAATTAATAGATAAATCATGCTTAACATGCTTCCATTAACAGATAACAAATATACAAACATAGGCATGCTCATAACCATATTTCAGACTAACAGATCATTTGATTTTTAGGGTTAGATAGCATTTACCGACCCTATGATAGGCACACAGTCGATTAGGATGACCCTTGCGACCTTACAGAGACTTTCAGTACAATGGGACCACACGCTCTTGTTGGTTGCCTGTGTGGGTACACACGCTCGTGTGGCCCACATGTCCAGATTGGCCTTGCCCGTGTGGATTACATGACTTGGCCTAGATATCAAATGCCCGTGTTGTGTGCCCGTCTCGGCCCACACGCCCAATTCAGTCTAGCCCGTGTGGCCAGCCATCACAAGGCCGTGTCCTGCACACGGCCTGGCCATCGTCGATCACACGACCGTGTCGTCTTACACAGCCTACCACACGGCCGTGTAGCATCGACAGAAGGGTTTTTTGGCTTTCGTTGAATCTCATTTTTTTACATTTTGGGTACACACCTGGTACTGTTTTGATGTAGAAACACTCCCGAACAACCCAGCACCGAAGAACAGACCGACCCTAGGGCGATAAAGGCTATCCGAACGCGACTTCACTGTTTACCACTTCCTCTAGAGTCGTACAACGAGTACCACAATTTTAAGAATAACCAGTACGACAGCAGTAAAGAAGAAAACAAAACCGAAGAAAAGAGGGGAAAAGGAAACAGGAGGGAAAAAGAAGCTAACGTCAGTTTATTGGAAGAAAGAAAAAAATTTGGAAAAAGAATAAAAATAAAATAAAATCCTGGATATACCACTCATCCCTTGATTTTCTCCCACTAATCTACTATCTCAACCTCCTCAGACTTATAGTACAATCGGAACTCTATCAAATAACCAAACAAAAATATAACACTCTCACAAACGCAAGGATTCGAACATAGGATCTCCAACACACCAATTCCCTTACCACTTGAACCAGCAGGCTCATAATGATATGGAAGTACAAACAATTAAATTTAAGCCCACTGAACCAAGATAGGGCTTTATTCCAAAAATAACAAAATTTACCTAGGGTAAGCCTTGAACCCAAGACCTTTCACACACTCCCAGAACACATAACCACAGAAGCAAATACATATTTGTGTCACATTTTCACAGAAGCAAAAATAAGATATTTGGGGCGTTACAACTCTACCCCCTAAAAGAAATTTTGACCTTGAAATTTACCTGATAAGAATAGATGAGGATACTGCTGACGCATCAAATCCTCAGGTTCCCACGTGGCCTCCTTAGTGCTATGATTCAGCCACAGAACCTTTACTAAATGAATGGACTTCCTCCTCAGAACTGTAACATCTCGCTCCAGAGTCTGAATCGGCTCCGGCCTAACGTTGATATCCTCAATGAAAACTATGTGTGATGGATCAGATCGGTACTGCCTCAACACCGAGATGCGAAACACACCATGAATATGGTCCAGTTCAGGGGGTAACTCTAACTGATAGGCAACTGGTCCCACACGCTTCAGAATCTGGTACGGTCCAATAAATCTAGGGCTTAGCTTGCCCTTACGACTGAACCTCAATATCTTCCTCCATGGAGAAACCTTAAGAAACACGAAGTCCCCCATAAAATACTCAATCTCATGCCTCTTTAGATCTGCATATGATTTAAGTTTGTTAGAAGTCACTTTCAAATGATCCCGAATCAGTCTAACCTTATCCTCAGTCTCGGAAACAAATTTAAGACTCAAAACTCGACGTTCGCCCAACTGAGTCCAACATAGCAGAGTGTGACACTTACCACCATACAGAGCCTCATAAGGTGTCATCTAAATACTCGCTTGGAAATTATTATTGTGGGCTAACACAACTAGCGCTAGATAATCTTCGCAATTGCCTCGAAAATCAATCACACAGCTCTGAAGCATATTATCTAATATTTGGATCACCCTCTCAAATTGACCATCGGTTTGAGGATGGAACGTAATACTGGAGTCCAATCTCGAGCCCAGAGCTTCGTGCAATTTCTTTCAGAACCGAGAAGTGAAGGGAGGATCTCTATCAGAAATGATCGAGACAGGAACCCCATGCAGTCTTACTATCTCAGAGATGTGCAACTTCGCTAGCTTCTGCAAAGAGTAATCAATTTGAATCGGAATGAAGTGAGCAGACTTGGTCAATCGATCTAGGATGATCCAAACAGAATCCTTCTTAGTAGCTGTCAAGGGCAAAACACTAAAGAAGTCCATCGTCACTCATTCCCATTTCCATAAGGGAATCTTAACTGGCTGTAACAATCCTGAAGGCAACTAGTGCTCAGCTTTAACTTCCTGGCACGTCAGACGACGAGCAACAAAATCAGTAACCTCATGCTTCAAACCCAGCCACCAGTACAACTCACAAAGGTCGCAATACATCTTATTACCGCCGAGATGCATAGCATAAAGGCTACTATGCGCCTCCCTCAGGATAGACTGCCTTAGATCAGAATCATTTGGCACACATATCCGTCCTTGAAAACACAAAACACCGTCACTGTTTATCCCAAAGTTTGCAGTAGTTCCACTTTCAACCTAAAAAAGCCGAACACCTAGAGTCTCATCCACTACCTGTTTATTTCAGATCTACTCAATCCAATTCGGTTTAACCTGTAGCTCAGCTAATAGACTCCCATCATCAAATAGACTAAGGCGAGCAAACATCACCCTCAAATTAAATATCGCTCTTCAGCTTAGAGCGTCAGCCACCACATTGGCCTTACTAGGATGATACTCAATGGTGCAATCATAATCCTTGAGCAGCTCAATCCATCGACGCTGTCTAAGATTCAACTCCTTTTAAGTAAAGAGATATTTGAGGCTTTTTTGATCGATGTAGATGATACACCTCTCACCATACAGATAGTGCCTCTAAAGTTTCAGTGCAAAAACCAAAGCAGCCAACTCGAGGTCATGCGTCGGATAATTTCTTTTGTGTGTCTTAAGTTGACGGGATGCATAAGCCACAACTTTACTATCCTGCATCAAAACACAACCTAATCCAACATGCGACGCATCACTGAATACTACAAACTCCCTTCCAGACTCAGGCTATATCAGAACAGAAACCTAAGTCAGAACAAATTTGAACTTCTCAAAGCTCAATTGGTGTGCATCAGTCCAGACAAATGGTACACCCTTACGCAAGAGTTTAGTTAACGGTGCAGCAATCAAAGAGAACCCCTCAATGAACCACTGATAGTATCCTGCCAAACCCAGAAAGCTACGAATCTTAAATACATTCTTAGGTTGTTTCCAACCTAACATTACCTCAATCTTTTGAGGATCAACATGAATCTCCTCAGCAGAAACCACGTGCTCTAGAAAAGTTACTTCACGTAGTCAGAACTCACATTTGCTGAGTTTAGCATAGAGTTGCTTCCCACGCAAAATCTGAAGCACTGCTCTAAGATGCTCATCACGCTCATCCTCAATCTTAGAGTATACCAGAATGTCATTGATGAAAACCACAACGAACTGATCCAGATAGGGCTGAAGTATTCGATTCATTAGATCTATGAATGCAGTCGGTGCATTGATCAACCCAAAAGGCATAACTAGAAACTCATAATGTCCATAACGAGTCCTAAATGTGGTCTTATGAACATCAGACTCCTTAACCCTCAACTGATGATATCCCAATCGAAGATCAATCTTAGAGAACACAGAAGCCCCTCGAAACTGATCAAATAAGTTATTGATCCTCGAAAGTGGATACTTATTCTTAATAGTCAGCTTGTTCAACTATCAATAATCTTTGTACATCCTCATGGCCCCATATTTCTTCTTAACAAATAGTACTAGTGCTCCCCATGGAGACACACTCGGACAGATGAAGCCACGGTCCAACAACTTTTGCAATTGAGCCTTAAGTTCTGTAAACTCTTTTAGTGCCATTCGATAGGGAGCGATAGACACCAAAGCTGTACCCGGAAGAAGCTCGATCTCAAACTCAACCTCTCAGTTCAGACGCAATCCTACTAGCTCCTTAGGAAAAAATCTGAAAAATCCCTCATAGTTTTGATATCTCCAATCAAAGAGTTCCCAAAAACAGTAGTACTGACGTAAGCCAAATACGCCTCACACCCTTCCGAACCAGTTTCTCAGCCACCAGTGCGGAGATTACATACGATAGATAATCTCGACGCTCTTTGATTACAACCACCTCTTTATTTTCTTCTATTCTTAGAATGACCTTCTTAGTCGCATAATCCAGACTAACTCGGTGCTTGACCAACCAGTCCATTCCCAGAATTATATCGAATTCCCCAAATGGAACCTCCATCAAATTAGCTAGAAATATCTTCGCTTGCACCTCTAACTGGACATCCTTATACAGTTTATTAACCTAAACAGACTACTCCAATACACTTATCACAGTAACCTCACTAGAAGTACTCTCAACCAATAACCCCAGATTTTCGAAAATAGAATAGGCTACTTAGGAATGAGTAGACCCTATGTCTATCACAGGAAAGTAAGGTACATCGAAAATAAGGAATGTATCGGTGATGACGTCAAGAGCATCTCTGTCTTCACGACGTCGTGCAACATAAACTAAAGTAGGCTACGTAGCCTTAGCTTGACCAGCACCTCTGCCCGGTGCTTTCTGTCCACGACCTAAATTGTTACCACCCCTAGCCTGTCCATGATCGCTAGGTGGCTACTGAACTACCCTCTGAGGCTGAACGAAACCCAGAGCCTGCATCTGATCCGCCCATTGTGGACACTCCCTAATAAAGTGCTCAAGGGACTCGCATCTCAAACAAGCCCCAATCTACCTCTAGCACTTGTCTGGATGGCGCCTACCACAATCACTACAAGGCTGCAACCCAACTAAAGCAGCAGGAGTCCCCACTCTAACTGGCCCCTCAAATCTGGCCTTTCTCTTAGGCCTCTGCATAGAACTCAAGGGTTCCAAATTCCTTTTATTCTTACCTCTCTCCCTATCCCTATTCAGGCGCTCAAGACGTTTAACATCTTTGATGATCTTCGCCTTCTCCACCAGAACAGAAAACTCGCGCTCCCTCTGCGGAGTAATCAGAACCCTCAGATTATCCCTTAGGCCGTCCTCAAACCTAACACACCTCTCATACTCGGACGCCACCATGACTCGAGCATAGCAGCTCAACATTAGAAATTTAGCCTCATACTCGACCACAAATCGGTCACCTTGCGTGAGGTTTAGAAACTCACACTTGCGAGCATCTACGTAGCTGGCTCACACATATTTGCTCTAAAATGTAGTCTTAAAGAACTCCCAAGTCACATGATCAGGCTGAGTGCCCTCCTTAACTGTCAACCACTACTAATATGTTTCGTCGCGAAGTAAGGAGACTGCACCCATCAATTTTTGCTCAGGGGTACAGTCTAGATCATCCACAATCCTCTCTGTGGCTTCCAACCAGTACTCGGCTACATTAGGGGCGACTCTTGTGACACCCCTAAATAACTCTGCCCCATTAGACCGGAGTCACTCAGTTACCGACCATCGGCCCCTAGATCTAGAATTGGGTCTAGCGACCGACTCCAATATCCTCAGCTTGACTTGGGACAGTGTGTCATCTCCAGCTGATCGACTCTTAGACCTAGTCTCAGTAGCAGGTGACACCGGTGTCTCACTAGTCTCCAAATTCGGCATACTGCCCAGAGATGAGGACTCAGCTTGAGCCCCCTATGGCCCCTACCTCGGCCTCGAATGCCACGTCCACGGATACCTCGTGCACTCATTGTGATTTAGAAGTTTTATCTACATTAAAAATTTTATTCATTAGTTTTGATATTTATTAGCAGATGTTTTCAGAAGTTTAGAGTTGTTTTCAAAAGTTTTAGTCTCGATTAGTTTCACTACGGTTTCAGAGTGTACTAACTATAGTGTTTTCAAGTAGACTATTAATAATGTTTCAAGAATTTTTATCAGAAATCAAAAATACTTACAGGATCTGTGCTAGAGACTCGGTGTACCACATACTTACTTTAGAATGTTTAAAATCATTTGAAAACCAATTTTTTAAAAACCAATTTTGAAACCCAAAATCCACAGTCGAGTTTTGTTACCTGGCTCTGATACCACTAAATATAACACCCCAAACTCGACCTAGACATTATGGCTGAATCATGAGGTCTCACATGAAATGGGTTGAAAAATCGTTATCGTTAAGATAAAACATTTTCAGTTCTTTAACCTTTATCGTTACTATTAATTTCAAAGCTCTTTTTCTTTAAATCATTTAGTGATAAAACGTATTTGAAGCGGAAACGTAAAAAAAATTCGTTGTGTTCAGGAAACCGTCATAGTTATAAGTAAATAAAACCAAAAACCCACAGCCACGCCAAATAGTTTAAAATAGTCCAGAGAGTCCCATAAAATACAAACTCCCAAACCTTAACGCCAAACTTAAATAAAAACTAAAATAAATAAAATAATTTTGGTCAGTGGTCACTGTCGAGTCCTCAGCTGCACCAATCCACCTAAGACTGATGGTTACCTGTACAGACAAACAAAGGAGTGAGTTTATGTAAACTCAGTGTGTAACCCAACAGAGTTAAGCATGTACACATACAGAATATCACAAATCAGATAGATTGACGATCGGGCCGGGGTCCATGTCAGATACAGATTCAGTTACAGATATGCAAATTAGATAACAAAATCTTACCTCCATCCTCTACACACCATCTTCGGCCATCCCTACATAACATGTGGTGTTTAAAACACCCACCCAACCCTACATACCACGCTGTACCGATATGGCACATATCAGATATAATACAGCCGTGCTACCAGGTATTAGGCATAATCTGCCTTTCAGAACACTTCCTCCAATATACATCATCCCACCCCAAACACAGTAACAGAACATGCATATAAAATTAACAGATAAATCATGCTTAACATGCTTTCATTAACAGATAATAGATATACAAACATAGGCATGCTAATAACCATATGTTAGACTAACAAATCATTTGGTTTCTAGGGTTAGATAGCATTTACCGACCCTACGATAGGCACATAGTTGATTAGGACGACTCGTGAGACCCTACAAAGAATTTTAGTACAATAGGCCCACACGCCCGTGTGGGTTGCCCATATAGGCCCACACGCCTAGATTGGCCTTTCCCATGTGGATTACACGGCCTAGCCCAGATATCACATGCCTGTGTGGGCCCACACACCTAATTCGGTCGAGCCCGTGTGGCTTATATGGCCATACTCCAACGATCACACGGCCGTGTCCTGCGCACAAGCTGGCATTTATTGATCACACGGGCGTGTCGTCACACACGGCCATGTGGCGTCGATAGAGGGGTTTTTTGACTTTCACCAAATCTCATTTTTTTGCTTTTTGGGTACACACCTGGTACTATTTCGATGCAGAAACACTCCCGAGCAACCCAGCATCGAAGAACAAACCGACCCTAGTGCGATAAAGGCTATCCAAACATGACTTTACTGTTCACCACTTCCTCCAGAGTCGCACAATGAGTACCAAAATTTTAAGAATAAACAGTACGAAAGCTGTAAAGAAAAAAACAAAACCGAAGAAAAGAGGGGAAAAGGAAACAGTTGGGAAAAAGAAGCTAACGTTAGTTGATTGGAAGAAAGAAGAAAAATTTGGAAAAAGAATAAAAATAAAATAAAATCCTGGATATACCACTCATCCCTTGATTTTCTCCCACTAATCCACTATCTCAACCTCCTCAAACTTACAGTACAACCGGAACTCTATCAAATAACCAAACAAAAATATAACACCCTTGCTAATGCAGGGATTCGAACACAGGACCTCTAACACACCAATTCCCTTACCACTCGAACCAAGAGGCTCATTTTGATATGGAATTACAGACAATTAAATATAAGCCCGTTGAACAAAGATAGGGCTTTATTCCAAAAATAACAAAATTTGCCTAGGGTAAGCCTTGAACCCAAGACCTCTCACACACTCCCAAGACACTTAACCACAGAAGATAATACATATTCGTGTCACATTTCACAGAAGCAGAAATAAGAGATTTAGGGCGTTACATTTTATTACCCGTTGAACCCTTTAGAATTTCATCAGATACTTAGGAAAGCTCACAAGAAGTGTGCCTCTACATATAACTGTAACCTTTCCTTTACATAATTGTTCATATGAGCTATGAAATTGGCCTGCTCACAAGAGCTGTGGGTCAAAATGTAAGCTACACAATGCTGCTCACATGAGCTGTGGAGAATTCGCAACAAATGTAAGACTTCAGCCATCGGTAGGATATTCAAGACCAGCACCCGAAACATGAACACCCTAATGACATGTCATTTGTATCCTAAGAATTCCTAAGGTTCAACCGAGGCTTGATATCTGTCAATTCATCATAACATTGATACATTTGTACAATGATTTATTTACATCAAAATAACATAATAAACATTCAATTTAAACAACATTTAAGCAATAACAGTTCATACAAACTTACTTGTCGAATTTGTGGCCTCGAAACCACTATTTCTAACACCACTGAAAATGGGTTGTTACAGTTTCATTTTTTTTTAATTATGAAATTTAATTTCTTGGATTCCAAGAAATGCATAAAATGGGTAAATTTTGAACTATCATTATAAAAGATGAAGTGATCACTTTGAAGATCATATGACAGTGAATTGGTAATCATACAACGGATATTCTTGATAACATTTTTTGTGAAAGAATGAATAATTACACATAGCGAGGACGTTGGTCTTGTGAATTTTCAAGACACAAATAAATTTAAAGTTTCACCATGTGGTATAAATAATTAACATAGCTATGTTGGAAATTTTAAAATTTATGGATGGGGTACAAGCCCATACTATTTGAGTTATCCATGATGAAAAATCAACTCAACGTTTGGTATAATACAAGTCTTATGTTCAATAAGACAAAGTACATCGTAAGTATGTGATTGTTAGCACTATAAAATAATATATAATATATCATTCCAGGATAAAAAGTGTTAAGTACTCCTAATAATAAGGGGAAAGATAAGTAATACACTATTAATAGACCTATAACATAAATGCCTTAAAGTGTAATAATAATGGGAACAGTCTTGATGGGTTCTACCTATGTTAGTGGAAGTGTAACTGCTTTTAAGAGCTCAAGGGCTTGGCTATAACAACACTCATGGAAAGAGGTTATATACATATGGTCATAATAGTACCCCCTCGATACTATACATTAACTGGTGTTGAAATAATTGTGTGAGATGTTTTCATTTAATCAAATGCAATAATTAATTCAAAGCTTAGTCTACCATGCAATTTCAATTAACTTTAACATGTTTCAATAAATGAAGGTTTAATCGTAAGACACATTTCTTTATGAAATTGATTTAAAATATTATCAGTCTAGAATATTTTGAAAATTTAGGGGGGAGGTTTTTGGAACATTTTGAATATATATATAGTGTTCCAATAGCTTCAAATTAAAAGTTTTAAGTAACTTGTAACAGCCCGTTTTCGGTAAAATTAGAACAGTGGTTTCGGGACCACAAATTCAATTTCGAAAAGAAAATTCATTTTAATATTATTTTATGATCTAGAGTATGATAATAATGTCATATAAAAATTTCATAATGAAATTTTACGATTACATGTTTAATTTGATAAAGGACCAAATTACACAAAGTGCAAAAGTTGAGTTCTAATAGCTAAAGGGATTAAATAGCTATGGAATTCAAAATTTGAGGTCCTTATATGGAAAATAGACCATTAAAAATACTTAGTTGTTAAGGATGATGAATCATCCATGAAAAATAAAATAAAGAAAAAGACAAAATTGGAAAGATGAAAAATAAAGATGATAAATACTAAAATAAAGAAAATATCATCATCTTTCCCAAATAAATATGGAAACCCTAGCCATGGAGAATGGAAGAAAGAGAAAACTTATTTGGCCAAATTAGGTAAGTATTCAAGTCTCGTTTTTAGTAATTTTTATATTTTTGAGATCGAGATAACCTAATCTAGCTATTTTGGGGATTAATTTGAAAAGTTATCAAAGTATAGAAATTTTTCCATGGATGAATATGCTGAAATTTTGAAATTTATGGTAGAAAATGAAAGATTGTTGATAGATAAACAACTTTTGTAAAGTGAATTTTGATGAAAATGTAAATTAGGGACTAAATTGTAAAGTTTTAATATATATGGAAAAATTTTGAATTTTGTGAAATACATGGGCTGGAAATGTTACTTGTAAAATTTGGCTAGGCTTGGAATAAGGATTAAATTGCATGAATTTCATTTTTCGAGCCTAGGGATGAAATCGTCATTAATTAAAAGTTTAGGGGCAAAACGATAATTTTGCCTAAAATGTGAATTGGATTGAATTGAGTATGAATTATATTAAATTGATGTTAAATTTACTCCTATAGATCTAGATAGACCAAATTCAGAGTTAGAACGAGGAAAAGAGAAAAATGTTGGATTAGTAGATTTTACGTACACGAACAATTATCGAGGTAAGTTCGTGTAACTAAGTTATGTATAATTGTATACTTGAATTGAATGTTGTTCACGTGATTTTTATAAATATTATATATATATGAAATTTAAGACATCCGACAAAGCCCAATAAATGATAATGCCCGAAAAATGTTAAGTCTCGTTTGAATAAATGAAATTCGATGGATTACTAGATTTTCTGTAATGGTTGTAGTCTTGCATATGTTGCAAACATACTATAGCTCAAACGAGCATTTTGTTATTAGCACGCTAGAGTTTCCTGTTATATAGTTTTGCGAGCATCCTGATCGGTAGTAATCTTGCATGTGTTGCGACTACTGTAGCTCTTTGTGAGCGTCCTGTTTATTGACCGGTTGTGATCCTGCATATGTTACGAACACAAACACAGCTCTTTGTGAGCATCCTGTTATGCAATCGGTTGTGATCCTGCATATGTTACGGACACAAACACAACTCTTTATTAGTGTCTTGATATGGCTTGCCTGAACTCCCTGATATATGGCTATCTAGAGCTCCCGTTACATGGCTCTTTGTGAGCATTCCTGATAGGCTCTTCGTGAGCTTCCTGATTAAAAGTTCTTTGTGAACTTCCCATTTTAAACTCTTATGAGTTTTCTGATTTAACCCGGATAAGCTTCCTGTTACATGGCTCATATGAGTATTCCTGATATATGGCTCGAGAGAGTGCTTTCTAATTATATACTCTAATGAGTACCCCTGATTATGAATTGATAGATTTCTAATTTGTACACTTCGAGTGTACTACTTGTGTATCCATCGATATTTCAAATAAATTCAATGGGCAAAATTCTAACATGAGAAAATATGAACAAGAAATGTATTATTACAAGTGTTTGCCTAAAACATATGAAATAATGATACATGATTTATGGAAATACAAGTTAATGATATATGAACATGGAATCTATTTAATAAATATGTTCATCCAAGAAGATAGATTAGTACACCTTGAGTGCATTTCCCGTGTGACATTGACATTTCAAATGATTTAATGGGTAAAGTTCTAACATGAAATAATCTAAACTCGAGATGAATTATTATGAAAATGTACTCGAAATACAGGGATATGAATTGTATATATTATTTGAATTCACGATGTGGAAAATATATTTATATGGGAATTTGGTTATTATTGATCCCATACATGTTTCTTGATGTTTATATGAGATAGTATGACTTAGAAATGAATTATTACCCGTATGTACATGAAGTACATGGAAATGACATTACTTGATATAATGATGCATGAATTGGTTATTACATGAATGTGGATCATGCTTGATAACTTTGTTCATCCATGATTAAGGACTATCATATGTGATTACTTGGCTAACATGATGAGGATATGTGTTTAGGGCTTATGATAAAATTGATTGATAGTCCCTTGCAAGTTTATTCTGAACATAAATATATGGTAAGTTATTTACCATGTTATACAAACTTACTAAGCATTTCATGCTTACTCTGTTTTATTTTCTCTTGTTCTATAGTAATTCAGAAGCTCGTTTGATTGGAAGCATCGATGGAGATCACTCACACTCTCCATAGGCCCATCTTGGTACATATGGTAAATTAATTATGGTTATAATGACATGTATAGGTTAATTAGCCAATATTGACATGTAAATATTTGGGTTAAAACTAGCCATTGGAATGGCTTGTGATAAACGTGTTTTGATATGTATTAATGGGGCTATAACATGTTTGGTGTGTGCTTAAATGGTTGAATGATAGAAATCATGTTGGCATATTGATGATTAATTCTAACATATTTGGTAAAATAAGCATATAGGTGAATTTGATAAGTTAAGTAAGTTTTGTATGTTTGATTACATGATGGTAAAGTGTTATTTGAGGTGCTTAAGAGCACATTGGTTGTATGTGATGTTATGTCATGCATGAGAGACATTGGTTGTATGTGATGTTATGTCATGCATGAGATTCGGTTTTGTCTTGAATTAATTGTTTTAAAAATGGCTTGTGAATATATTAAAGTATTAGTATAAGAGGAAGACAATTTGGGTGAGAAATGTGGCTTGGAAAATAGTTTATTTTTGTCTACATGGGTGTGTGTCTTAGCCGTGTGTCTAGCACATGGGCGTGTAATTTGGCTGTGTGTCCCTTACATCTTTAAAATGTCAAAACAGAATGCTCAGAATTGATCACATGGCCTGGCACACGGGCGTGTGGCTTGGCCGTGTGACCCCTGCATCTACACATGGTCTAGCACACGGGTTTGTGATCTGACCGTGTGACCCAAGTTAGAGAGTTACACGGCCTGAGACACGGACGTGTCCACACGACTTGACCACACGTGCGTGTGACCCCTGCACTTAGAAAAAATTTTAAAATTTTACGAAAAATTTTCTGAGTACCTAGTTTAGTCCTGACATGACTCTAATGCATGATTTGGGCCTCGAGGGCTCACGTAAGAGACTATATGATTAAATTTGATTTAAATCTTATATGAACGTTAAACGTTTATGAAATGTCTGTTACTTGACCCGTAAACTTCAGTAATACTTCGTAACCCTATTTCAGCGACAGATTCGGGTTAGGGATGTTACATAACCAATAATTTTATCACTTGATTGTTGATCAAGAGTTGTTACTATGCATAGCGATATAATATGTAACTTAAATACCAAAAGTTATGGCACTTGGTTAATTAACAAAGAATTATAGTTATTCAAGTATATATCTATTGAATATTTAAGTTCACTAGTAATAGATGTGACTATCCAAATAAACATATTGGATAGTTAACTTTCTGTATGAGAACTCCTATAAATAAGAGTGAACTTTCGTTTGTATGGCACAACCAAAAACATAGAAACAAAATTTCTTTCTATTCTCCCACAATATTTTATATCCAAAGATTGCTTTTGCTACAAAAGTTCTTTATAGAAATTGATATTTTTGCTATGCTCTGCTCAATGTTCAGTGGACTATTTTTGTTAGTGCAAAATGTCAACAGTTATTGGGCTTCATGGTATCATTGAGGTTCATTTTTCAATAACTCTTTTCAACACCATAATATAGGTGGAGATGAATAGAATGTTAAAAATAGTGGCATGGTTACACGCCTTGAAGCCTTCGGTTAATTTCTCATAAGTTAATTTTTATCTCCACCCACCAACAGTTATACAGATTTAGATATTATCGAAACTGCAAAAAGTTTTCTTAGTGCCATCCCTAATACTAGGAATGAGTTTTTATTTTATTTTATTGAAAGATTGAGATTGATTTTCTTTCAAGTAGCAAATAGTTGTAGAGTTGTTTAAGAATTGAGTTATATGTTTGAGATATACCCTAGATAATTGAGTTTGCAATTCAAGTTGATTTGACTCAAATTACTATTAGTTAAATAACTATTTTCATTTAAATTAAATTATAGAAATATATTTTTAAAATATTTAATATTTAAAAATGAATTTGAGAAATGTTCAAGAATTAACACAATTACCTATATCTTGTTCTCTCTAAATTTTAGATCTCTCTTGATAGTTGTTATTTTCCAACTTACCTGAGAAGTTCCCTTGACCATTTAATCTTGTACCACGTAGAATCAAAGCTATCATTTGACATCTATGATGGTGGAAGCTACTCGTTTACATGACATTAGACATTTCAAAGAATCTGTTAAAGAATTTTTTTTCAAGAATATTTGGAAAAGGTACAAGGACAAAAGAAAAATCAAGAAAGGATCATACCGGTATTGAAAAATGATATTACTACTTTGAACCTTGAACAAACTCAAATCATGAGTCAGTTACAAGGTGATGTTGAAGTGCATTTACACGGTTCGCAAGTCTCTACTTTGTTAGTAGGCAATCCAATAAGGGATTTCCTAAGTTTAATGAAGATAATATGAATGATGGCTATTCATATTTAAGCAGTTCTTTAATTTGGATTAAACACTTATTAATTTGAAGATGAAGCTGGTTATGATTTTTCTAGAAGGAAAACTATTGCAGTGGCATCAGACTTATGTATAATTTAAAGGAAGTTTTGAAGAGTTTTCTTAGAAAGACTATGTACAACCTCTGGAATAAAGTTTTGGCGAAAAGTTCTTTGGTAATCCCATGGCCGAGCTCTTAAGTCTGAAGATAAAAAGTATTCTTAACCTTTATCGTGATCAATTTGAAATGCTGTCATGCAAAGTTGATATTAATGAGGAGTATGTAATCAATTTTTTTTTAATAGGTTGAATAGTAACATTCAACAACATATTAAGATGTTTATGCCTAAGTCATTGGCCCATGTACTTGCTTTACAAAAATAATAAAAGGGTCGAGGGTTTGGCACGTACACCCATGTAATAGTCCAAATTCACCCGGGCCCATAAAATAAATAAATAAAATAAAAAACAAAAAATAGTAAAGTTTTACAGTCCTTTTACAAAACCCAAAAAAAAACTACTAGCCCATTTACCTAGGCCCAAATACCTAAATTACCTAATGCCCAATTACATCCAAGCCCGTACCAGATGCCCAAATGCTGCCCAAAATTTGTTAAACCCAAAATACACAGGGCTCAAGTGGCCCAATTCGTTAACAGAAGACAGAAAGCCTAGGGTTTTCTGAAACCCTAGGCGCCGCAAGCACCCCAACCGTCACGCTGTTGCATCTCGCGTTGGCGCCGTGACTCCGGCCTCATTTTACTCCGTAATTGGCATGCCAATCCCGCCACTGGCAGATACGCATCATCAGCACATGATCATCGCCGGATATCTCATCGTCACCTACAAAAGAAGGAAAGAACCACAACAGCAAAAGAGGCAAACTTGGAAAGAAATCAAAAGATTCTTTCCCTAAAAATGTAACCGAGGGTTATAAAAACCCCTTTCTTTTAATTTGTAAGGGATTTTTATTTTTTAGTGGGAATATACAAAAAGTTGATACACACATATAAACGAAGAAACATCAATAGATTATCGAAGAGCACAGAGGTGATTATTTCATTTTTTTCTTTACAAATACATATTGGTATCATAAAAATAGAAAGAAGAGGACGTACCGTTTTGATCTGCGTTGGAACAGGAAGCTTTCCAGCTTCCGGCCACCGTACGTAGCGGCGTTGACGGTGGCGCGTGAACGCGTGCAAACCTCTGGACGAAGGCCCGATAGAACTCCGAGAACCCCTCCCCAACCCTCCTTCAGAGGGTTTCTTTCTTGTTTTTTAAAATCAGATTTCAAAATGATTTTAAAGTTGAAATTTGGCTTATATAGCCTTATGAAAACGGTGCCATTTTACTTAAAACAAATAGCTTCAAAACGACATCGTTTTAGAGCCCAGGATTCATGTGTTGACCCGTGACTCGGATAGGATCCATGTGTTTTCATTTAAAAGGCAAATTACTCGATCGATCCTTCCGCATTTTTTAAATTTACAATTCCATTTTATTTTTATTTTAAATTGACCCCAATCTTTTACGATTAATTCAATCTAGTCCTAATGGCTATTAAAGCCTATTCTGGGAACGTCGTCGTTTTTTGGGATTAGGGCTAATTGCCCAGTGAGTCCCTCTGAATTTAACGCATACTTCAATTAGGCCCAAAATTTTTCATTTATTTGTAATTAACCCTAATTTTTTAATTAAATTAAATTTTAATCTCCTTTTTATATAAATTCAATTTATTTTTTAAAATACTATATATTTTTATAAACATTAGTTATATATAAAAAGTATATATAGTATTTATCTTTGTATATTATTTATTATATTATTATACATTATCATATATTATATTACATACATTTTACTCTATATATATATATATTATTTTATATATTTTCTATCATATTGTTTATATCACTATATATTTTGTTTATAAATTTTATTATATGTTACATATTTTACCATATATTATTCCTCACGTTACTTTTTATTTTAATATAAAATATACATTATTTTATTACTCATTAATTACATATTTTTGTTAAATTTTTATTATTAAATAAATATGTGTAATATCAATATTTAGCACATTATTTTTAATATATTAAGTTATTATATCCTATAATATGATTTATATATATTAATCATTTAAAAAAAAAAAAAGAGTTCTCCTTTATCATTCTTATATTCTTTTAAATATTTTTAAATATCTTTATTTTTTTATTTGATTTATATTTTATATGTTTATAATTTGCTTATTTATTTTTGTTTTTATTCTTAGTATTATTTTAGTAGGTTAAATTTTTATAGATTATTTGTTATTTTATGTTATTGTTTTTACATATTCGCATGAAAATTAATTATCTTGATTTAGGTTACATTTGCATGAAATATTATTATATATATATATATATTATGCAATTTATATTGTTGTATTCATTATGCTCTACGTTGTATTTTGCATGTAACGATAATGCATGTATATTTATGATTATCTATGATCATATATGCATAAAATGATAACATATATTGTGTAATTTAAGCCATTATTCATCATTTTTTATATTATATTTGCATGGAATGTTAAAGTAGGTATCATGTAGGATAATTTATTTAATATTGATCCATTGTAATATGTTGAATGCATCATCACTTTAAAAACTTTATGTTTCATTCAATCCAAAAAAGAATTTAAAAAATAAGGCAATGTTTTTTTGGTAGTTAGGAATTTGGGAAGTAGTGCCCTAATACGCTGGGTTGCGATTTCATGTTTGTCTAAATGCCTAAAATATCCTTCTAAATAAGTTTTGAAAATCACAAGATGATTTCAGTTACGAAAGTTTAAAGAATATCGTGTCCAATCATGCTGGATATGATATTTATATTCTTTTGAAGCGAAGGAATCTTGATTCTTTTTAATTCAAATTATTAAAGTTTTAAAAGAAATCTTATTTCTAAATTCCTTAAAACTTTTGACATTAAGGCAAAATTATTCAATTTGGTACCAATTTTGGGCATTGCGAGGGTGCTAATCCTTCCTCGTACGTAACCGACTGCCGAACTTGTTTTCTCATAATTTCGTAGACCAAAATATTTTATAAGGTGATCCAATAACACCTAAAAAGGTTGGTGGCAACTCCCGTTTTCAAAATACCCTTCACCTTTAAAAACAAAGGTTTCGACAGCTTGGCGACTCCGCTGAGGACATATAAGAGAGTCAAGCCAAGAAATTGATTTTTTGTGTCTTAATGTCAAAAGTTTGGAAAAATTTTAAAGACATTGATCATTTTACATGTGTTTGCTGCATATGTTTGTTATTTTGTTTTCGCACACATTGCATTTGCATGACCGCTGTGGTCGCACCTTTAAGTGGGAGTGAGAAGCTACGCTTTCGTGAGGTTTTCACCTCCGTATGAGCTAGTGGATTGCTTCCGGGATACTGTACCTATGTCTTTGTGAGATTTTCATCTCCGCATGGTCATAGGGAAATGTGTCCCCCTGAACTGAACTTGGTCTATATGAGCCTATAATGGGTGAGGACCGAGGAATCTGCTGGTTCAGGTACCCTTGCTTTAGATCTAAAACACACGCTTATAGTAAACTTTAAGTGCTTACCCTAGGGAGTATAGTGATAGCCTTTAGTAAATTACCCTTATAGGTACTTGTTTATTATACTTTTATATATGATACTAACTTATTTTATTTTGCTATCATTACATGACATTCAGCATTTAAGGGTGTCGATTCACGGTTCGATTTCTAGATTAGAAAGTTTTGTAATGATGAACGAATATCTTGATAAAGTGGAGTACAATGCCTCTGTCTGTATCTGGTCAGAGAAAACCCAGTTAGAGAAAGGAAATAGTATTACCGAGGGGTATACATCAGAGTTATGGGACTTCACTCGCATTAATTCGACACAGAATGAGTTTCAAGAGTTAAGAGACATTTGGACCCAATGGGATGACGAGGCTAAGCAGCTTTTCTATCAGAATTATGGAGATCTTCCCTATTTGCTAGACATCAAGGTAGATAAGCATCTGTTCCGAGCTATGGTACAGTTTTGGAACCCTGCTTATAGTTCTTTTACATTTGGAGATGTAGACTTAGTACCTACTTTAGAGGAGTATACGACCTTGCTTCGCTGCCCAAAAATTCAAGGTAACAAAGCTTATGTTAGGGCTGCTAATTCCCCAAACTTCGTGAAGAAATTAATGACAATTACAGGGGTGAGTGAACAGTGGGCCACAGCTCGAATCCAACAAAAGGGTGATAGCAAATGCATTCCGTGAGCAAGTTTGAGGGATTTGATATTGGCACACCCAGATGTGAAGAAGAAGGTTGATGTCTTGGCCTTAAGTATGTATGGATTGATGATTTTCCCAAAAGCTATGGGGCACATAGATGAGGCTGTTGCAGATTTATTCGATCGAATTCGTAAACAGAACACACCTGTGCCTGTAATCCTAGCCGAGACGTTTAAATACTTGAGTACATGTCGGAGAGCTGGTGAAGGTAGATTCATTGGATGTGCACAATTGTTGTTAGTTTGGTTCCACAGTCACTTTTGGAAGGTTGATAAGGTTCCTTGCCGGGTGTTCTTTAAAGACTATTCTCTACTAAAGGATACAGCAGCTATACCGAGAAGGGATGACATTACAGAGGAAAGGTCAATAGAAATACTCTAAAACCTCGAGAAGAAGATGTTATGTGGAAAGCCCCTTGGATGACTCTTAGCGAAATCCTTTATCGTTGCGGGAACTTTGAGTGGGTACCTCTTCTCAGAATTTGGGGGGTTGTTGGTTATGCACCATTACTTGTCCTAAGGCAATACAAGGCAGAACAGTTTATACCGGCAATACAAGGGCTAGCTCAGAGCGACTTCTCATATAAAGGTGATCATTATAAGAAGAATATGCGAGAAATTTCTGAAGCTTGGAAGAAGGTTTGCTGTGTGAAGATTCTGACTAAAGGACCGACGATAACTTTTGAATACAAAGGGTGGTTTAGTAAGAGGGTCAATGATAACATCCCTAGACCGAGTTTGGAGGCTGCTTGATCAATGGAGGAGAATTTACGAGTGATTCCATCAGAGTTAGAGGTCATAAAGCAAGAGTTCGAAAGAAAGAGTTTGGAGCTTGGAAGAAAGATAGAGAAGCTCGAGGAGGAAGAGATGTACCTAAGTTTAGACGTTGACATTCAGAAAATTGAGGTCAAAAAAGTAAGGAAAGAAAAGAGGAAGATTGAGGAAGACCGAGATGATTTGAAGACACAGTATAAGAAGACACAGCTATCGTTGAATAGAGCTGGATTGGGGAAGTCTTCAGAGTAGTGGCAACAAGAGGTTCAAGAAGAAAAATCCAAAGCCGAGTATTGGGAGAAGAAGTTCCTAGAGATGCAGTCGCGTAATCAGGCCCTAGAGAAGGAGAATCAAGGATTAAAAACTAAGGTAACTGAGTTGGGACGATCCCTTTATCATCACCGAAGTCGTAACTCTGCGGTCGAGTTAAAGGCAAGCTTGGATAAGATCTAGGAAATGAGGCACAATATTGGAGGGTTGGAAGCAGCACTACAGGACTGTGAGCTACGGATTGAGCAGCTCGAGGCAAGAGAAGAACATTGGAAGGGAGAGCTTCACCATTTTTAGGATCAAGTCAGAGATAAGGACTACCTCATGGGAAAAGCTATCAGATTCGAGAGGTTGCTGATCATTTGCAAGACCTGGCGGCGCAAGCTAATGTGTTAAGTACAAAGTATGAGCTAGTGTCAGATAGAGGTCTAGAGTTAGCTTCGTTATTGAATAGGGTTAAAACTTTGGGCCTGAGGGCAAAGGCGTACTTGTAATCCATTTTGTGTAAATATTTTCGTTTCTTAAATAACGTTTTCTAAAAAGAAACTGAATTAGAATCGATATCTTTTAGCATTCATGCATTTGCATCTCATCACATCATATGCATTCAAATTTATAGAAAGACCCTAATTAGTTAAAATTATTAAGGGAGAAAGAGAGAGTAAGAAAAAGAAAATCTAGAAACAACGCATCCTTACGATACGCGCGCTAAGTCAAAGAATATGGATCAAAGACTTGAGCAGATTCAGAAAGAAATACAAGAGCAGTTGCAGGAACAATTAGCAAAAATCCAACAAGAGATGAAGGATCAAATGTTGGAGGCTCAAAAGAATATGATGGCTGAGATGGCTCAGCTGTTGAGGGGGACAACAGATAAAGGAAAGGCCCCTATGACCACCACTGAAGAGGATAACGAGAGTCATCCTCCTGGTTTTACGCCACCTCATATGCAGACTCAACCTGAGGCATATCCCCAAGGGCCGTCCGTCACAATAAGGCCTCAACAGGGACAAGTCAATGCTGGAATACCCATGAATTTTCAAATTGGTTCGGGATTCAATCCTGGAGACAACCATGCCAATCCAGTTATCCCTGATCTAGATATAGCTGAGAGGGAAGAGATGAGACTCGAATCATCAAGGTAACTAGAGGAACGTTGCAGATGGTTAGAGGAGAAATTTAAGGCACTAGAAAACACTGATAATCGTCAGGGAATTGATGCTAATGACTTGAGTTTGGTCCCAGATTTGGTGCTTCCCCATAAGTTCAAAATGCCGGAATTCGAGAAGTACAATGGGACTACTTGCCCGGAAACCCATATCACCATGTTTTGTAGACGGATGATTGGTTATGTAAACAATGATCAATTATTGATCCATTATTTTCAGGATAGTTTGGTTAGGGCAGTGGCTAGGTGGTCTAATCAATTGAGTCCCACAAGGATCAGTTCTTGGAGAGACTTAGCGCAAGCCTTTATGCAACAATATAATCATGTGACTGACATGACTCCTGATAGGATCACTTTGCAAAATATGGAAAAGAAGCCTAATGAGAGCTTTAGGCAATATGCACAGAGGTGGAGGGAGGTTGCCATGCAAGTTCAACCACCGCTCTTGGAGAAAGAAATTACCATGCTGTTCATCAACACTTTAAAGGCCCCATTCATTACCCACATGATTGGAAGTACCACCAAGAGTTTTACTGATGTAGTTATGGCGGAAGAAATGATTGAGAACGCCATAAGAGGTGGCAAGATAGAGGGGGAAGCTACTAAAAGATCAACCTCAAGAAGGAAGGATAATGAGGTGAATAATATGAGTAGCTATAATTAAAAAGTGGTTACGGTTAGTCAGCCCAGAGCAACTACGGTTGCGCAACAAGATTCTCAAAAGCAAGGATCTGGTTCGAGACAGAATTCTGAAAAGGTCTCATTTACGCCTATCCTGGTGACGTATCGAGAGCTTTATCAAATTTTATTCAATGCGCATGCAATAGCTCCTTTTCATTTGAAACCGTTGCAACCCCCATATCCCAAATGGTATGATGCAAACGCTAAATGTGAGTACCATGCGGGGATATCGGGGTATTCAATTGAAAATTGTACTGGTTTTAAGAAGGTAGTGGAAAGACTAATCAAGATGGGGTCGTAAATTTTGACGACACCCCTAGTACAGAAAACCCGTTGCCAAATCATGGTGATCAAGGGGTAAATGCAGTTGGAGATACGAGTATGAGAAGGATTAAAGAGGGCGTGTCCAAGGTGAGAATGCCGATGAAAATAATTTGGGAAGAAATGGTGAAAAGAGAGATGATAATTTCTAAAGAGAGGAATAAAGGAGCAAGGGACTACTGTGAGTTCCATGCTAAAGAGGGGCACAAGATTTAGGAATACGATGAGTTTAAAGCCTTGGTACAAAGCCTTATGGACAACAAAGAGCTAGAATTTTATGAAGCTGGCGCAAATGAGGGACATATATACACATTAGAAAGTGAACCGAAGAATCAAAACTGGCCGAGGATTATTATTTCTTTACCAGGAAGTAATGAAGTTGAAACACCAACGGTACCGAAAGTCATCATTCATAAACCTGTTTCCTTTCCTTATAAGGATAACAAGAGGGTACCCTGGAATTATAACTGCCATATGTCAATGCCGGAGAAGGAGGATATAGCTAGTGCATCTAAGGAAGCTCAAGGTGAGGGTTCTTACACACGTAGTGGGAAGCGCTACGATGCAGAAGACGTCAAAATTGAGCCTGCAAAAGAAAAAGCTTTAGACAAAGGAAAAGGGACCGAGACACTGGTTAATGAGCCAGTGAAGGAAGAAGAAGCCAGAGAATTTTTAAAATTTTTGAAACACAGTAAGTACAGCGTAGTTGAGCAATTGCGTAAACAACCAGCTCGTATATCAGTATTGGCTTTGCTTCTGAGTTTAGAGGTAAATCGTGAGGCGTTAATGAAGGTGCTCAACAAGACTTATGTTACTAATGATATATCCGTTAACAAGTTGGATCGATTGGTTAGTAACATAACTGCTGACAATTTCATTTATTTCAACGATGATGAAATCCCACCTAGAGGCATGGGATCAGCTAAGGCTTTGCACATTACCACTCGCTGCAAATGATATACATTGTCGAGTGTGCTTATTGATAATGGGTCGGCCTTAAATGTCATGATGTTTTCCACACTAAACAGATTACCCATTGACAGTTCTCACATGAAAACATGCCATAATGTAGTGAGAGCATTTGA
The DNA here is from genome assembly GCA_025698465.1 of Gossypium longicalyx. Lineage (NCBI taxonomy): Eukaryota > Viridiplantae > Streptophyta > Magnoliopsida > Malvales > Malvaceae > Gossypium > Gossypium longicalyx. Next base: position 94,601,538 of record CM046997.1, read on the forward strand.
TGGCACGGAAAGGAAGGTCATGGGAAGAATCGACATTCCTTTGATGATTGGGCCAAACACGTATGAGGTGGACTTTTTAGTTATGGACATCAAGCCCTCTTGCAATTGCCTGTTGGGGAGGCCTTGGATATATTCGGCAGGAGCGGTGCCCTCATCCTGCACCAAAAATTGAAGTTAGTAGCTGATGGATGGTTGGTCACTATAAATGCGGAGGAGGACATTATAGCGACAGTTACCAGTAGTGCACCCTATGTAGAAGCAAACGAGGAGGCAATTGAATGCTCTTTCCATTCATTAGGATTCATTAACGCAACATTCATTTTAGAGGGGAATGAGATGCCGGTGCCCAAGATATCCAGAACTACAAGGATGGGTTTGCAAATGACAATGGGAAGAGGAGCCTTACCAGGAAAAGGATTGGGAAGATATCTTCAAGGAGGGATTCAAATTCCAGAGTTAAAGGAGAAGAAATACCGTTTTGGTTTGGGTTTCAGGCCAGATCAAAAGTAAAGGAAGAGGGGAATGGAGAAGCATCAAGAAAGGAGAAGGGCGCATTTAAGCGGAAAAGAAGTAGAGTGGGAATCAATGACATTCCCCCATATATCCCAAACCTTTCTATTAGGAGGGATAATTCACCCTAAAGGAGGGTTGCTTGAAGAAGGAGGTTGTTACATCAATGCTGTGTATAATGAAGAGTCTGAATGGGGAAACCTTGAGGGCATTCACCCTTACGAACCGGGAAGCTGTTTGAATAATTGGGTTGCAGAGGAACTTCCTGTAGTTTTTAAGGATTCTTCAGAGTAATTTCTAGAGCACTCTTATTGCTCTAAAGCCTAGGAGTAGTAAGATTTCATTTGTAAAATAGGCTCATGTTCAGATATTTACATTTCAATAAAATGTAACTTTTGTGAATATTCTATACCATTCAATATCCTTTTAACCTTTACATTCTTTCATTTCATTCATAACATAAAAAAAATGTTCCAAAAATTCATTTATTCTTTGTACATTCTTTCGTACCCCGCAGGTCCCTAGATATCAATGACATGAGCACTGATATTACAAATTCTAGATTCTCTTTTGAGCAAGACATGTGTTTAAAAGAACTTCAGGATTTTGAAGATGACAGGGATTGCGATATGTCTCCAGATCTATTGAGAATGGTGAAACAAGAGGAGAAACAAATCCTACCCCGTGAGAAAGATGCAATAGAGAATGTAGCCTTGGGGGAAGGGAAGGAGGTGAAATTTGGCACACATATTGCTAAGGAAATGAGACAAGGCCTTGTTAAGCTACTACGGGAATTCAAAGATATCTTTGCATGGTCATATGAGTATATGTCGGGTTTGAATACTGATATCGTGGTACATCGTCTCCCCATAATACAAGATTGCAAGCCAATCCAACAAAAATTGCGAAGGATGAGGCCTGATATTGTGCTGAAAATAAAAGATGAAGTCAAAAAGTAGTTTGATGCTGGATTCCTACAAGAGGTTAAGTATTTAGAATGGCTGGCCAACATTGTCCCTAAGAAGGATGGGAAGGTACGAATGTGTGTTGATTACAGAGATCTGAATAAAGCTAGCCCAAAGGACAACTTTCCTTTACCGCACATTGACATTTTGGTGGACAATACAGCGGGATATTCGTTGTTCTCCTTTATGGATGGCTTCTCAGGGTACAATCAGATAAAGATGCATCCTGAGGACATGGATAAAACCACCTTTATAACATTGTGGGGCATCTTCTGGTACAAGGTAATGCCCTTCGGGCTAAAGAATGCAGGGGCAACATATCAAAGGGCTATGGTAACCTTATTTCACGATATGATGCATAAGGAGATTGAGGTGTATGTTGATGACATGATTGCTAAATCTCGAACAGAAATGGAGCATATTGAAGTCTTGAGGAAGTTGTTCCTAAGATTAAGGAAATTTCAGTTGAAGCTTAACCCGGCAAAATGCATCTTCGGAGCTAGGTCGGGGAAGTTATTGGGCTTTGTGGTCAGTGAAAAGGGAATAGAAGTTGACTCAGACAAGGTTAGATCCATACGAGAATTGCCTCCACCACGTACTCAGAAGGAAGTTCGGGGTTTTCTTGGAAGATTGAATTATATTGCTCAGTTTATTTCGCAATTAACTGAGAAATGTGATCCTATATTTCGCCTCCTTAGAAAACACAACCAAGGTACTTGGGATGAGGAATGCCAAAACGCTTTTGATAAGGTTAAGCAATACTTGTTAAATGCTCTAGTGTTATCTCCGCCTAGTCCAGATAGACCATTAATTCTGTACTTATCAGTGTTTAGCAATTCTATGAGATGTGTGCTTGGCCAACATGACGAGTCGAGAAGAAAAGAGAAGGCGATATACTACCTTAGCAAGAAATTCATAGAGTGCAAGATGAGATATTCGCCAATTGAGAAATTGTGTTATGCTTTAATCTAGACGACTCGAAGGTTGAGGCAATATATGTTATATCATACGACTTGGATAATTTCAAAACTTGATTCATTAAAGTACATAATGGAGTCAACAGCACTAAATGGAAGAATGACAAGGTGGCAAATATTGCTTTCAGAATTTGACATAGTCTATGTGAGTCAAAAGGCTATAAAAGGAAGCGCGATAGCAGAATTTCTGGCTAGCAGAGCTCTAGAAGATTATGAGCCATTAAGCTTTAATTTCCCTAATGAGAAGTTGATGTATGTGGCAATTATTGAAGAACGTCCATGGAAGATGAATTTTGACGGCACATCCAATGCGGTAGGAAATGGAATTAGGGCAGTCTTGGTATCCCCAAATGGTGATCATTATCCATTCACATGTAAATTGGATTTTGACTGTACGAACAATATGGCTGAGTATGAAGCATGCATCATAGGGATTCAAGCAGCCAAAGAGCAGAAAATTAGAACTCTAGAAGTATATGGAGACTCTGCGTTGGTAATATACCAGCTTAGGGGTGAATGGGAGACAAGGGACCCCAAATTGATTAATTATCGAAAGGTAGTTTTAGAGTTACTTGAAGAGTTTGATAACGTCACTTTCAGTTATCTCCCACGGGACGAAAATCAGATGGCGGACGCTTTGGCGACATTGGCTTCCATGATTAAAGCAAATAAACAAAAGGATATGAAACCAATTCAGATGAGCATTTCGGAGGTTCTAGCTCATTGTTGTAACATCAAAGAAGAGGAAAAAGATGATTATCTGTGCTATCAAGATATATTACGGTATGTGAGAAATCGCGAATATCCTGAGAAGGCAACTGAAAATCACAAAAGAACTTTAAGGAGGTTAGCCTGCGAATATGTGCTAGATAGGGATATCCTTTATAAAAGAAGGAAAGATCAGGTACTTTTGAGATGCGTTGACGCTGTCGAAGCTAAACAAATCCTGGAAGAAGTACATAAAGGAGTTTGTGGTACACATGCTAATGGCTTTTCGATGGCAAGACAAATTATGAGGTTTGGATACTATTGGTCTACTATAGAAGGAGATTGTATCAGTTATGCTAAAAAATGTCATAAATGTCAGATATATGGAGACAAGATCCATGTACCACCATTACATGTTATGACTTCTCCATGGCCCTTTTCCATGTGGGGCATGGATGTTATTGGGCCGATATCACCAAAAGCTTCGAATGGGCATCGTTTCATTTTTGTGGTCATTGACTACTTTACGAAATGAGTGGAGGCAGCTTCTTATGCTAGTGTCACTAAGTCAGCAGTAGGGCGATTCTTGAAAAAGGAGATCATTTGTCGATATGGAATGCCTGAGAGGATCATATCAGACAATGCATTGAACTTGAATAACAGCATGATTACGGAATTCTGTAGCCAATTCAAGATTAAACATCATAATTCATCTCCATATCGCCCAAAAATGAATGGGGCAGTGGAAGCTGCTAACAAAAACATCAAGAAGATAGTGGGGAAAATGACTAAAACCTACAGAGATTGGCATGAGAAATTACCATTCGCTCTCTTAGCCTACCGAACGTCCATCAGAACCTCTACTGGGGCAACGCCTTTCTCGTTGGTTTATGGGATGGAGGCAGTATTACCCATTGAAGTTGAGATACCTTCTCTTCGAATTTTGTCGGAGATAAAGCTAGATGAAGTAGAATGGATTCAATCGCGGTATGACCAATTGAACTTGATCGAAGAAAAGAGGCTATAAGCTATTCACCATGGTCAGATGTATCAGAAGCGAATGATGCGAGCCTATGACAAGAAAGTTCATCCAAGAGAATTCAACAAAGGGGACCTTGTATTGAAAAAGATCCTTCTCATACAGAGGGACTTTAGAGGAAAATGGATGCCAAATTGGGAAGGGTCGTATGTTGTAAAGAAGGCTTTCTCTGGTGGTGCTTTGATTTTGACAGAAATGGATGGAAAAAGTTTACCCAATCCAGTGAATTCAGACTCAGTCAAGAAATACTATGTCTAAAGAGAAGGAAAGCCAAGGCGAAAACCCACAAAGGGCGCTTTGAGACTTCTAAAAAAAAAATGGAGAGGCCAAGGTGAAAACCCGCAAAGGGCGCCTTAAGACCAAAGGGGTTTTGAGTTGAAAACCCAAAAGGGCTGCTCAAATATTTGAGAAACATACGGTGACTTTGCTATACCGGATTTGACAAGAAATGGAGTGTGTTACATACTGGGGCATCAACAAAGTACTTTGGATCTTCTAAACACATGTTAAACTCAAAATAGTCTTTATGGAATTTGTGTACAAAAGCTCAAGCTGTGATATGTTGGACATCGAATTTTTGTTCTGATTACTATCTTTAGATTCTTTTTCTTCTCAAAGATATGTTTTCAGATTAATTTCTTGTTGTACTCTGATGATTTATCTAATTATTCTCAAGATTAGATTATTTGTCTTCTAAAGTATGTTGTATTGAAATAATGATTGATGAACTAAATATTTTTACAAATGAAGTTTTGCATATTACTCTGGGAATTGCTAGAAAATATGATTTGAAGAATTCCCATGAGTAAAGGTCGAAGGTACTCAAGGAAATTTCTTTTTCAATCCAAAGGATGATTGGATAATTCAAATGATTCAATCATAGGAGATCGCCTTCAGCAGGTTGTAACGTTTGGAGAATGGTATAATAGGACCAATTTGATTCAAAACACATGAGCAGAGTATGATTGATACTTGGAGTAAAAGTGGAACTTTGATGGATAAACGAGTAAAGACGTCCAAAACAGGAATCATTTTCATAACATTTTGCATAATTAGGAGTATTTAATTCATCTCGAGCATGGCATCTTAAATCATTGGGCATGAGTACACATGCATTCTACAGGTTATATCCTTTAAGGGACAATGTAGATCACTGATAGCAGATTTGGCATCTCTGTATTGTCAGAGAGCAGATCAAAGATAGCAGATTTGGCGTCTCTGTATTGTCAGAGAGCAGATCGAAGATAGCAGATTTAGCGTCTCTGTATTGTCAGAGAGCAGATCTAAGATAATAGATTTGGCATCTCTGTATTGTCAGAGAGCAGATCGAAGATAGCAGATTTGGCATCTCTGTATTGTCAGAGAGTAGATCAAAGATAGCAGATTTGGCGTCTCTGTATTGTCAGAGAGCAGATCGAAGATAGCAGATTTGGCATCTCTGTATTGTTAGAGAGCAGATTGAAGATAGCAGATTTGGCGTCTCTGTATTGTCAGAGAGCAGATCGAAGATAATAGATTTGGCGTCTCTGTATTGTCAGAGAGCAGATCAAAGATAGCAGATTTGACATTCCTGAGTTATGATGAAGCAAGCTTGAAGCTATCAGAATACCTTGGAGGAAAATGAGGATCAAGATTTCAAGACTTGGCCAGGCCAGGCAAATTTGGTCCTTTTATAATCTTTGCTCTATTCCTGTTACACAGTAATAAGCAAAGAGGGGCAGTTGTAATAGCCCAAATTCACCCGGGCCCGTAAAATAAATAAGTAAAAAAAACAAAAAATAGTAAAGTTTTACAGTCCTTTTACAAAACCCCAAAAAAAACTGCTAGCCCATTTACCTAAGCCCAAATACCTAAATTACCCAATGCCCAATTACACCCAAGCCCATACCAGATGCCCAAATGCTGCCCAAAATTTGTTAAACCCAAAATACACAAGGCCCAAGTGGCCCAATTCGTTAATAGAAGACAGAAAGCCTAAGGTTTTCTGAAACCCTAGGCGCCGCAAGCACCCCAACCATCACGCCGTTTCATCTCGCGTTGGCGTCGTGACTCCGGCCTCGTTTTACTCCGTAATCGGCGTGCCAATCCCGCCACCGGCAGATACGCATCATCAGCACATGATCGTCGCCGGATATCTCGTCGTCACCTGCAAAAGAAGGAAAGAACCACAGCAGCAAAAGAGGCAAACTTGAAAAGAAATCAAAAGATTCTTTCCCTAAAAATGTAATCGAGGGTTATAAAAACCCCTTTCTTTTAATTTGTAAGGGATTTTTATTTTTTAGTGGGAATATACAAAAAGTTTTAGTGGGAATATACAAAAAGTTGATACACACATATAAACGAAGAAACATCAACAGATTATCGAAGAGCACAGAGGTGATTATTTCATTTTTTTTCTTTACAAATACATACTGGTATCATAAAAATAGAAAGAAGAGGACGTACCGTTTTGATCTGCGTTGGAACAGGAAGCTTTCCAGCTTCCGGCCGCTGTACGTAGCGGCGTTGATGGTGGCGCGTGAGCGCGTGCAAACCTCTGGACGGAGGCCCGATAGAACTCCGAGAACCCCTCTCCAACCCTCCTTCAGAGGGTTTCTTTCTTGTTTTTTAAAACCAGATTTCAAAATGATTTTAAAGTTGAAATTTGGCTTATATAGCCTTATGAAAACGGTGCCGTTTTACTTAAAACAAATAGCTTCAAAACAACGTCGTTTCAGAGCCTAGGATCTGTGTATTGACCCGTGACCCGGATAGGATCCGCGTGTTTTCGTTTACAGGGCAAATTACTCGATCGATCCTTTCGCATTTTTTAAATTTACAATTCCATTTTATTTTTATTTTAAATTGACCCCAATCTTTTACGATTAATTCAATCTAGTCCTAATGGCTATTAAAGCCTATTTTGGGAACGATATCGTTTTTTGGGATTAGGGCTAATTTCCCTGTGAGTCCCTCTGAATTTAACGCATACTTCAATTAGGCCCAAAATTTTTTATTTATTTGTAATTAACCCTAATTTTTTAATTAAATTAAATTTTAATCTCCTTTTTATATAAATTCAATTTATTTTTTAAAATACTATATATTTTTATAAACATTAGTTATATATAAAAAGTATATATAGTATTTATCTTTGTATATTATTTATTATATTATTATACATTATCATATATTATATTACATACATTTTACTATATATATATATATATATTATTTTATATATTTTCTATCATATTGTTTATATCATTATATATTTTGTTTATAAATTTTATTATATGTTACATATTTTACCATATATTATTCCTCACATTACTTTTTATTTTAATATAAAATATACATTATTTTATTACTCATTAATTACATATTTTTTTATTTTTATTATTAAATAAATATGTGTAATATCAATATTTAGCACATTATTTTTAATATATTAAGTTATTATATCCTATAATATGATTTATATATATTAATCATTTTAAAAAAAAAGAGTTCTCCTTTATCATTCTTATATTATTTTAAATATTTTTAAATATCTTTATTTTTATTTTATTTGATTTATATTTTATATGTTTATAATTTGCTTATTTATTTTTGTTTTTATTCTTAGTATTATTTTAGTAGGTTAAATTTTTATAGATTATTTGTTATTTTATGTTATTGTTTTTACATATTCGCATGAAAATTAATTATCTTGATTTAGGTTACATTTGTATGAAATATTATTATATATATATATATATATATATATATATTATGCAATTTATATTGTTGTATTCATTATGCTCTACGTTGTATTTTGCATGTAATGATAATGCATGTATATTTATGATTATCTATGATCATATATGCATAAAATGATAACGTATATTGTGTAATTTATGCCATTATTCATCATTTTTTATATTATATTTGCATGGAATGTTAAAGTAGGTATCATGTAGGATAATTTATTTAATATTGATCCATTGTAATATGTTGAATGCATCATCACTTTAAAAACTTTATGTTTCATTCAATCCAAAAAAAATTTAAAAAATAAGGCAATGTTTTTTTGGTAGTTAGGAATTTGGGAAGTAGTGCCCTAATACGCTGGGTTGCGATTTTCCGTTTGTCTAAATGCCTAAAATATCCTTCTAAATAAGTTTTGAAAATCACAAGATGATTTTAGTTACGAAAGTTTAAAGAATATCGTGTCCAATCATGCTGGATATGATATTTATATTCTTTTGAAGCGAAGGAATCTTGATTCTTTTTAATTCAAATTATTACGGTTTTAAAAGAAATCTTATTTCTAAATTCCTTCAAACTTTTAACATTAAGGCAAAATTATTCAATTTGGTACCAATTTTGGGCGTTGCGAGAGTGCTAATCCTTCCTCGTACGTAACCGACTCCCGAACCTGTTTTCTCATAATTTCGTAGATCAAAATATTTTATAAGGTGATCCAATAACACCTAAAAAGGTTGGTGGCGATTCCCGTTCTCAAAATACCCCTCAACTTTAAAAACAAAGGTTTCGACAACCCATAGACACACATGACCTAATTTCAAGCGTGTCAACGAGGAATGAGAGGGTTATTAATCTGTCAAAATTTGATATCACAAATTGAGTTCTTTTTATAATTAACGAGCTTCTAATCAACTCTTTTCCTGTTATTTTCATAGTCTTTGTTAATTATATTTACATTATGTTTTTGGTTCAGTAAGTTATTTTTTTATTTTATGTTTGGAGCTCAATTTGGCAAAGTCTTGCCTAATGAGATTTAACAAGTTACTTGAGTGATGTAGGAAACAACTTGGGACAAAATGGCCAACGCATTAGGAAAATGCCTATAAAGTCGTGACATTTAAGCTACTCAACACTTTGAAGAATTTTAGCAACATCATCCCTTCAGGCAAATTATTAAAAAAGTCACGACATCAAAGACTCAAAGTTGCGACACTAAAGTTAAAAGTCGCAGCATTCCATAAGCAATGTCGCAACATTCCATAAGCAATGTCGCAACATCAACAACAATAGCCAGAGTTGGGAGTTATTGTAGCAAAGAAATAAAGTCTTGACATACACAAGAGAAAGTTGCGACATTAAAGGCCAATTACATGACCTCAAGTAAACTATCCACAGAGTCGTGACACCGGCCCTATAGTGTCGTGACATCGAAGCTCAACGGGCCAAATTACTTAAGGGACGTTTCTGTCATCACAATGAATTTTTTACATGTAATTCAAGGTAGACTTGCCTAGTTTAAGTTAGGACGCATTATTATATATATTAGTTTAGAAAATATGTTAGGAGAGCTTTTTCAGAGATCTGTAGAGATTTGTCTAAGGATCATTCAGGATTGCTCATTAGCTTTAGTTTAGATTTCAAATTTTCTTTTCTTTAAAATAGTTGTTGCTTTTCTTCAAAATCAATTTCAATTATTTTAATTACTCTCGTTCGTTATCAAAAACACTGATTGAATCAATTCTAATGAGATTCGAATTCCGTCCACCATCATTTACATGCCAGAGCTTCAACTTCATTATTGAGTGTCTCTAAAGCCTCGCTTTTCTTGTCGTTAATTTATTTAATGGCATTTGCATTAATAGGGTTTTGTAGTATGAAAAAGGGTAGGAACTAAATTCACTAGGAATTGGATAATCAAAGTGGGATCGATTAATCTAGGGTTAAGGTTTAATCAAAGATAATAGGATTAAATTAAATAAAGTTTAAAACTTAAAATTGACGACTTTAGGCGAAAGTTTAAATAAGTGAGATCGGAAAGATATTTTATTAGGCACAAAATTTAATTATCCCATTTAGTTTCGTTAAGATTGAAAGATAAGGTTAGGCTAAATTGTCAATTGGTAAGTTACAGGCCAAAATGGTCTAATGAACAATTGATGTGTTATCCACTAAAATCCCTAAACCAAAGATTAATTGTGACCATGGCGAGTAACAATTTATGTTTATCACTCTAATTGATTCCATTGATAATTTTGATTATTTTGCATTAAGTCCTTTAGCTTAGTTGATAGTCAAACTTCCACTTTATGATCCATCGCACTATAGTTAATAGATATTAGTTATTTATCCTTTTTAGTGCATATTTTTACTTGCCTTGATTTAGGTTTAACTCATACTCCCCTTGGGTACGATCTTCTAAATACTTTAATATTTTGTTATAAAAAATTAAATTATATTACAATTTTACTTATACACCTATAGTCATTGCACTTCATTTTTATATTTAATTGTATTGTTTTAAGCCTCGATGTACATATAACGGGGCACGGTCAGTTATGCCTAGCAACAAAGCTCAACCTAGTTGTTGTCAATAGGGGTGAGCATTCGGTCGACTCGAGTTGAATGAAAAAAATTTGAATCAATCAAGTTGACGAACCATATTTCATTAACCAAAGTCAATTTTAAAATTTTTCAAATTAAAATCGAGTAATATAGAAATCGAATCAAATCAAATATACTATTCAACTTAAATTTTAAAAAATAACCATTATGAATATTAAATTAAATATATATAATTAATAGATAAAATTTTTCTACATAAATAAAGCATATTCAAATAATGAATACAAGAAAAAATAAAATAAAAATAAAAATAAATTATTTAGAAGTCTATAGTCGAATATGATATTTTTGGCCATCAAACATATCATTATTCCATTGATTAAAAAAACATAACACGTAGAAATAACCCATCAACTCGTTGAAGCTTAGCAATAAGATCATTTATTAACAAAAATGAAACTAAAAAAAAAAAGTTCATCATAAAAAAAAAAAGCATATCAAGGAGGAATGAAGCAAAGACAAGATGGGTTTCTCAACCCAATCTGCTAGTTCCTTCCCATCTCTATACCGTCTAATTTGGGAGAAAAAAAAATTAGGGTTTCTAATTTGAGGAGAATTTGGTTTGTTTAGTCAAGGAAGGGAGATCTGAGAAGAATGAAGTAAAAATTAAAGCAGCCTTACCCCTTTTTTCATTTTAAAAGACAGAGTAAAACCACACCACGTCGGAAGGTGTAGTTGAGATTAAATTTTGAAATTATGCCTTTACTCTAAAATTACGTTGTTTTTTTTAATCTATTTTTTCTTATATTCAAGTTATAAAAATTTAATTTGATTCGGATTTGAAAAATTGATTCAATTATTCGAATTGATTTGAAAAATTGAATATCTCGAACAATTTAATTCGAAAAATTTAATTTTTTCCGAATAAATTTGAGTTTTGCTCACCTTTAATTATCAACTCAAAGAAAAAGAAGAAGTAAACTTGAATATTGATAATTTACTATCGCTTATTAGTCATAAAATTGGCTTAGCTTAAAAAACTAATTTGAAAAGCAATGCTAAAAAAAACTTTTTAGTATATTTTTAATAAAAGGAAAGTAATTTAACTTTAGAAGAACAATATAAGGGTCGAGGATCTAGCATGTTCACCTGTGGAGAGCACCTAACCTAATTTCAATCGGGTCAACAAACTATGCCTAGCAGCAAATCCTAACCAAGTTGTTTTGGCCCAATGAAAAGAAGGAAGTAAGCTTGCAAGTTTATTGTTTAGTATTGTTTATAGATCCCAAAGCTGGTTTAGCTATAAAAAGATACTTTGAAATGCAATGCAAAAAAGGTTTTGGTGTTTTTGTTATAAGAAAAGTAGTTTAAACGCTTTAAAAATAATAATAAAGGGGCCAGGGGTTTGGCATGTTCACTCGTGGAGCGCGCCCGACCTAATTTCAACCTGGTCAGCAAGGAAGGAAAGTGTTATGCTTAGTAATAAATCCCAACCCAGTTGTTGTCGACCTAAGGAAAAAGAGGGAGTAAGCTTGAAAGTTGAACCCACTAACTCAACCGTGGGTCGTAGGATATATTTTATAAACATTCAAGTTATATTATTTTTATTATAAATATGATTGTGTCATTATATTTTTATTTTTACTATTTTATTTATTAAAATTGTTACAAATTATTATTATTTTTGTTGTTGTTGTGACGATAATGAAAATAATCACCATTTTTCTTGCTATGGCACAATTATCCTTTTTTTCTTTATTATCCATATAACTTATATATGTCTACCTACATGTCGTATGTCCTTTTTTGTTTTCTTTAATTCTAATCCTCTACTAAAACGACCTTTAAGATTAAATTTTTATGTTATAATTTGATAGTCTATTTTTATAATCACATTAATAAGTTAAAATAATTATTATCTTCTACCATTTTAATTAAAATGTTGAGGTTAATTTTTTTAAAAATTACATTCTAACTTATTTTATCAAGAAAACTTTTTGTGTGTTAATATTTAATTTTTTTTATTTCAATTCAATGTAATTTGACACTCTACGACATTAGCAAGCCCAATTAGTTCTCATCTTCATCTATTTTGGTTAAATTGTTGAGGGTACTTTTTTTTTCTTAAAAATACACATTTTAACTTACCATGTCAAGATATTTTTGTATTAAAAATGTGTTTTTAAGAAAAAAAAAAGCTAGGCTAATATATTAAAAAAGTCTTTAAATTATTTTTGTAGTTAAATAAGTCCCTAACTTATGATTTTTACTTATAAAAAATCTTGTTTTAATATTAAAGTAAATATATTTTGAATTTCAAGCTCTCATCTTAATTTTTTATTGATGGAATAGGAATTATATACACTTTAGCATCAATATAAAATTTAAAAGAGTAATAAAATTTTTAAAAGAGTGATTAAGTGTGTTATGTATATAAGCACTTTCAAGAAATTTAAAATATATATATTTTATTTTTTATTTAATGAATTATTCTCCACAAATTCACGTAAGCATCAAATGCAAAATAGTTTAAAATTTTAAAATATTTTTACTTTAATATTAAAATCAAGAGTTTTCATGAGTAAAAGTCATAGATTAATAGCTTATTTAACTACAAAAATAATCTAAGGGCTTGTATAAACAAAATTTAATAGTTTAAGGGTTTTTTAGTATATTAATAAAAAAATTTGTATTTATATATATATAAAGAATGCCCAAAAGGCTTTTTTATCCATTATAAAATAATAGTTAAATGGCAATTTTTATCCCTATACTATGCTTATAGTTGAGATTTACTTTTGCAATGACATAATCTGGTCATTTACTTTTGCAATGACATCAATTAGTCCAAATTGTTAACACCTTTTATTGTTCCAGTTAAAGTGTTTATGTGATTTTTAAAAACCTCTCTCTAACATACACATAAAAAAAATTTATTTCAACATGATAAGTTAAAATGAGTATTATAATATAGTGGTGAGATTATAACCATTATTTGATCTGTAACAATTTATGTTTAGCACAAATATTTTTCATAGATTTAATAAAAAAATAATTTTTTTTAAAATAATTTAATGATGTTAAGAATTAAATCTAAACTTTTATATTCTAAAAAATAAAGTTAAAACATGATACTAAATTTCAAATCTACCATGAGTACCTACTCTGAAGGGCGGAACCATACTAATTATTATTATTGTTGTTGCTTTTTTCCTATCATACGATTGTTGTTAGTATTACTTTTATATTAAGAAAAACTTTTTAAATACATATAAATTATATAAGAGTTTAACTTGGATTTGGATGATATTAAAAAGTCCATTTTTTATACACCTAATAATAATATGTCACATCATATATTTTTAAAATATATTAGTAATATAATACATTAAGAATTAATAAAATTAATCTTCTTTTTTAATAAAATTTTAAGACTTTAAATTCTAATTTAATCCTTTCACTAAAATAATAAATCTTAAAATTTTGAATTCTAACTCACTGTCTTGTCTAAACTTGATTAGATTGATTACGGATTTTGTTAGACACTCATTTGGTACATGTCCAAACTGTGCTACTCTCATTCTCTACCCTTAATATTATATAAAAAACTCATCATACTATAAATCATAAAGTAAACTACACAAATAGTCACCGAAATGACAATTAAAAAATTGGTATAATAACTAATTTATCCTTCAACTTTTACATATTATATCAATTTAATCATAATTTAAAAAAAATTAAACATCAAAATTTACAAATGTTCTCAATTTAGTTCTAATTTTAAGAAATTCAAAAAAATATATAAAAATAAATAAATTTTTTAAAAATATAATAATATTAAAAATATATAAAAATAAAAAATATAATTTCAAAAAATATAATAATAAATTTAATATTTATATTATTATTGAATAAATATAATTATATTAATATTAAACAAAATAAAAATTACCCCTCTCCCACCGAGCCTCCCGCACCCCTGTCCCTGTCCCCCTCCCTAACCCTATCACTGTCCCTCTCTCTCTACTGCTATAAAATATGCAGAGCGACCTTCTGTCAATGAATCTAACTAGTGATTAGGCTTATCAAATGAGGGTCTCTCTGTTATCTTTACCATATAATGAACTTTTAGCAAATTCACAAGTATCTCAAGATAGAGGTCTGTGTAGTTTGTGGTTGTGTTTTGCACCATGCAGGGAGGTGCATTAGTAATATTGCATTAATGGAAAAGGGATTGAACATAATCACTAGTTTCAGGCAACTAGGCTGTCAATACGAATTTACTGCAGCATAGAGGAAAAGATAGAGCGACTGTGGTGGGGGAAGGAGGGGGAGAGGGACGACGTGGGGGGAGGGGGAGGGACGGTGATGAGGTTCGGTGGGAGAGGGGGGAAATTTTATTTTATTTAATAATAATATAATATTATTATTATAAAATTTAAATTTATTATTATATTTTTTTGAAAATATTTATGTATTTATATATTTTGAATTTCTTAGAATTAGGATTAAATTGAGAGCAACAATAAATTTTGAGGTTTAATTTTTTAAAATTATGACAAATCGGTATAATATGTAAAAGTTAAAAGTTAAATTTGTTATTATATCGATTTTTAACTTCCACGTCAACTTATCGTATGTGATTTTAACGGAAGTGACCAAAATGATTAAACTATATAACATGAGTGCTTAAATTGCAAATGTTTTATTTTGAGTGTCTAAATTGAATTTTTTTATAGTTGAATGACTATCTATATACTTTACCCTAATCATAAATTGAAAAAAAAAAACATAAACTTTGCATTACTATTTTTAGTTTTATTTTTTTATTTTTACATTAATCAACACTAATTAAGGCTAAAATGTTATTAAGAAGAATTGATTTATTTAGAAAGTGTGATTTATTGTTAATGATGGAATGTATTTTTTTATACAATATTTAGAAGTATTTATAATCCTTCTCCAACTTTTAAATACTAAGATAAAAACACTTTAATATGCTCAAACTCATGTCTTCATGTACTAACAACTATACCAATACTAACTAAACTGAGACTTAGTTAACGAATGCATTTTTTAAACAAAGTAAATTTATTTATTTATTTATTTTTCCTTCTCATAAGAAGGTTAATAAAAGTCTAATTTTCCTTCAATCATTGAACAACAGTGAGGAAATTTGTTATTTTCAAAAATTTGATTCACTAAAAATATAAAGTTATTTTTTCATAATTATTTAGTATTTTATAAATAAGTATTGACTTATACAAAGCGGTGGTTAAAACTCTTGACAGATACATATTTGATATGAGTTTAAACTGTATTATACCTATCTCCAGCATCTATTATTGTATCAAAAAAGATTTCATAATTAAATACAAAAAATTTAGTATTTAATTTTCGAGACTAAAAAAAAGTGTGACTAGCAAGGTATCAATTTTTGGAGCTTGCACAGCTACAAACTTCCACACATAATCAACTTTAAACATAAACTGTCCTAGATGGCAACGGTTTCAACTCGCCCACATTGTGGACAAACCTTCTTTTTTTGGAAAAGTATTTGCCGAGTAAAGGAGAAGTTAGAACCAGGGTTCTATTGGCAAGTTGATGATGGGTTGCGAGAGAGAATTTTGCTATCTCGGTGGGTCGTTAAAGGGTTGGAAAGGGAGGACTTCGCTTTTGATGGTACTTTGTTGTGCAACGCTTTGATAAGTTCTTTGATGGAAGGTCGTAGGTGGAATTCATTGTTGGTGAGACAACTATTTGAGATGATATATTTTATCCCTTTTCTTTGCAATGATGCTAGAGGTGTTATGATTTAGGGGCATCTTTCGGGTGTGTACACTACTATGCAAGGTTATTCTTGGCTTTTATTGCATTCCTTTGGGTTTGGCCCGCATAGGGTTCTTTGGTAAATCTTGTGGAAGCTCCCTTTGATGCCAGAGGTCCATTTGTTCAAATGAAATAGCTTTACATGCTTTGCGTGGTTGCCCAACTTCGAATGCCACTCTTAAATTAGTAGGTATAGATGATGCCGTACTATCTTTTAATACTTTTTCTTGTGCTGATTGGTTAGAGTTTACTTTGCAAAAGTTAAACAAGGTGGATATGGTGAGTCTTTGCATGACGTTATGGGAACTATGTAATGTGCACAACAATGAAGTAATCAAAGGTTACCTTACACCACCGCATATTTCCCTTAGTTTTGCTTGATCATTGCACGAGGAATTTTAACTCCATAACTTTCTTAATTGACCCATTTTGCCTAGACAACAGAGAGAGGAGCAATGGCGTGCGCCTAGCATAGGGACAATTAAAGTGACCATGGATGCGCTTAGGATGAGAACATGCCGCCAGGAGATTGGCAGAGGCCCTACCCCCCTAAAATGGAAAATTTTCCATTTAGGCTCCTTTAAAATTTATAAAAATTTAAATTAGTAAAGGTAAAATTACAGTTTAGCCCCCTAAAAATGATAAAAATTTAATTTAATCCTTCAAAAATTATAAATATATAGATATTAAAATGGTGAAATTGTATTTTTACTATCGTGAAAATATACAATTTAATTTCAACCCCCTAAAATATTGTCTGGCTTCGCCCTTGCACACTGGTAGCAAGCCTTGGTTGTGTGGTGTAAGATGAAAATGGAGTGGTCCTAGGTAGCTTGGCGCAACATTTGTGTGAGTGTTGAGATGCTACATGGGTAAAGGCCTATGCTATCCGAATAGGGCTTGATTTTGCTCAAGTGATGGGCTTCGTGGATATTATTATTGATACAAACTGTTTTTTGTTGTCTATAAATTCTCAAATGTTACTCTAGACTTAACACATTTGGGTCTTTTTGTGTTTAATGTTTTCTAGCTTTAGCTCTTTACATTTTTCTTATGTTCCTAAATCGATTAAAAGAGTGGTTGATAACATTAGCCGTATTGGCTTCAATAGTATACATGAAACTCGATTTGATGTGGACTACCTCCACGAGGTACATGATATTGTAATTGTAGACTCTTTATGAATTTATGAAGTTGCCTAATGGAAAATGTGTTTAAGTGTGCTCAAATCTATGTATTCTTTTTTGTTGTAATAGCAATAATGTCAACTGAACTAAAACTCAATCGACAATTTTAAATATTTGTGTTATTTTTCATTTTATACTCATGTATTAATTTATATTTAAAACTATTATTTACACTTACAAATTTTTTATCTTTTTTTACAAATAAGAAAAAAATAAAAAATATTCTCATAATAATTTTTTTTGTAAATATGTAAAATTATTTAAGTAAATTTCTTGATTGATTTAGCCTCAACTCGACACTAAATTTACGTTATTCTTTTATTTAATTTTTTTATAGGAAGAGAGGTAGAGTTGTTTCATGTTTGAATATAAAATTATGTGTTAATAGAAGACTAAATAATAATACAAATTCTTTGTCACCGAATTATTTATTGACTAATATACTTTTTACTTTTAGAAATATAGAGAAATGTAAAAAAAAAAAAACATATCGGGTTAATACAATAAGATATATAATTATTGACAAAATAATATCTATATTTAACATATTCATAAATAAAAACTAAAATGTACATCACTATTATAAAATAAAAAGATAGAAAGTAAAAAATAAAGAAAATATGAGAGCAAAAGAGAGAGCATATTTATTGATCAATCATAATATTTACAAAGCTTCCCCAAAGTCTCTTTTTATAAACATAAGAAGTATAAATGAAGTAGAAATCTACTTCTAATGACTATTAGAATTTAAAGTACATCAAAATTTATCTTGATCATGGTGGACATTCACTTAATAAGATATTCATAACACTCCCCATTGGATATCCATTGGTAGATAATGTGTCTCATTAAAATCTTACTAAGATAAAAATCCTGTGGAAAAAAAATTCTTGTGAAGAAAAAAGAGTACATATATCTATAATATGCATAATATACTGCCTCATTATAAACTTTACTAGTAAAACCCAATGGGACAAAACCTCGGTTAAGGGAAAAAGAGTACAGTGCGTATTTACTCCCCCTCATGAACACATGACATACTTTCTCATATTCTACGTATTCAATCTTGAATACTAGTTTTTGAAATAACTATTTGAATGTATTTGCTAAGCATTTATATCACCATTCTTTTGAAAGTCATGAGTGAAGGAAAATTTGGGGGAAATATATTTTGATCTCTTCAGGAGTTTCAACAATAATCATAGCAAACTTTAATCATGATTCTTCTATAAAAACACAAATAGATATTTTGGATCATTTTATAATCCTCCTTCAACTACTATTTACCACATATGTTCAAATAATTTCAATTCATATAAGTGAACAATTTCCTGAGAATTTCAATATGCTTCTAGCATCCTAAATCCTTCAAGGATTTTAATATAAATTTTACTATATAGCGGTTCATAAAAGGTTGTAACAACAACCATTAGACGCAAGTTAGATCTTTTATGAACTGTCAAAATAATATATTTAAAGGTAATTGTATTCACTACAAAAGAATATTATATCTTTTCATAATCAATGCTAGGACTTAGCGAAAAACTTCATATTTTTATTCCACTTTTGCAAAACTACATTTGCACCTTCATTGGCTTTATACCTTTAGATATTTAGACTATTGGTCCAAGAACTCCATGAATTTAATTGTATTTGAGTTGTGTCTTTCTATTTGATCAATTTATTCCATATATATATTTCTTAATAGATTTATGCAAGATTCTCCTTTTATTTCATTATTTCAATAATAATATTGCATGCGAAAATTATTGTCGACCACTTTTATTATTCGGTTCCACATTTTCTCAAATTGATATAACTTATCGAGATATCTTATTTTCATTATTTAATCTTCAATTTTAGGTACCTAAATCTCTTCTGGAGTTTTACTTATTAGTTATGTCTTGGGTCTCTTCTAGAGCACCCGTCTCCACTATATGACCATCTAAAATAATTTTCATCTTTGGAACCGATCAATTTATTATTTATTCTAACTGATTGTCCTACTGGGACTTTAATTCAAATTCAAATATTAGACGGTATATAACACTTGGTTATTCTTATTAAGCTTGTAAATACATCTAAAAGTTAACTTGTAATGAGTTTGTAAGAAAATATAATATTGTATGTAGTATTAACATGTCAGTAACAATAATAATGAAATATAATGCAGTAACATTAACACAACATAATACCTATAATTGGATAGAGTTGAAAATTAGAAGAAGAATTTTGTTGAGACCTGTATGAACAGTTTCCTTAAGATAGATTCGACCTCTCATCGATGCTTTGAGTAATGTTGGACGTCTGTCTCCCATGATACAACAACAAACGATCACAGTAGTAGCACAACAACAGTGATCAATCGAATACAATCTTGCCTTTCTCTATCACCAAGATGAATGAATTTAGAAGGAATTTTTTATATTGATGGTTTTTAATGATGTGTTTTGGAAGTCTCCTAACTTGACTTTTTATAAAGGAGAGGAAATGAATGAAGAGATTTAGATCAATTCATGAAAATTTTTTTTGAAAAGTTAATAGATATAAGTGAACAGACATAATGAAAGAAAAGATGCAATATTAAACCAAAAGTAATGAATCTGTTCACTAAGAGATACAATTGTTCAAAAGATACAACTATTCGTCATGAGACAGAACTATTGTTTAATTTGAGCATCAATTTATCATTTATCACTCAGCAATTTTGAGCATATTATATAGAATATAAATTCATAATTTATTATTCAAACTTTCAATTTTATCAATAAAATATTCCTCAAAGTTCCAAAATATCTATTATTTTCCAGCAATCCCCTACATGAATGAAATTGATGGATCAAAAAGACTCAAAGACTCAAGGAAGTGATAGATTCTATGTTAGATATTTGCATAGGATAGGTAGGTATCAACCCTTAAACCTTCCCTTGTGAAAGTATATTTACTTTACTAGTTGACTAGTAGACGTGATGTCCTTGAACTATTCTGCCGTTTGTGTAAACGATGATATATCTCACACAAATACCTCTCTAACAAGATTTTGGTTCTCATGGGTATGTTCATATGACCATGAACATCGTCCTGGTTCTATAAGAGCTTAGAGAACTATGCCTCAATAGTCTCCTTGAAATGACCCCACTTCACTCTCACATAGGTGACTTATGTTATTCGTTTCACCGAAACACACAATGGTCATTAAAAAGCATTGCTTAACCTTTTCCACATTTTAATCATTGTTTTTATCATAGGAATGGACTTGGGATAAGAGCCTCCACAGTGACCTCACAAGGTATATGCAAGTAGGTTGTCCCATTGAACCTAGATATCGGGATCTCTAGTCAACTAGGTTGGGTTTTCCTTCACATAGTGCTTTAAATATCCATGGGTTTTAGTCTCATTCCTTTCGATGTTTTATAAACTTGATCTCGGTTTAACAATTTGGTTAGCGGGTCCGCAGTTTATCTTTTGATCTTACAAAGTCAATAGAGATAACTCCAGTTGAGATTAGTTGTCTAACGGCATTGTGTCAGTGATGCATGTGTCTCAACTTACCATTATACATTATATTCTGTGCTCTACCAATTATTTCTTGGTTATCACAATATATGCATATTGTGGGCACAAGCTTTGGCCATTCAGGAAGTTTCATAACCATTCTGTCTTTTCTCTAAATTTGTCTAGAGCTACAAACTCAGATTCCATTGTGAATCCGGTTATAATCGTTTGCCTTAAGGATTTCCAAGACACAGCTCCTCCTTCCAATGTAAAAATATAACCACTTGTGCGTTTGGTATCTTGAATATCAGATATCCAACTAGCATTGGAGAATCCTTCTAATATAGCAGGATCTCTAGAATAATGTAATCCATAATTCTGAGTATATTTGAGATATCTTAGTACCTACACAATCACTTTCTAATGGTTCTCCCCTGGATTGCTTATGAATATGCTTAAACTACTTGTAGTGAAATGAATATCAGGTCTAGTACAACTCATAAGGTACATTAGACTGCCTATGACTCTTGCATATTCCACTTGGTTAACACTTTCACTTTTGTTTTTGACAGATGTTGATTTATATCTATCGGAGTTCTGGCTACACCAAAATCATCCTCACCAAATTTTTCAAGAATCTTTTCTACATAATGTGGTTGAGTCAATAAGAAACCTTCAGATGACCTTTTGATTTGGATGCCCCAAATCATGTTCGCAAGTCCCATATTTTTCATGTCAAACCTTTAATTTAACAAGTTTTTGGTACGTTTTACCATTTCATTGCTATTTCCAACAATGTGTATGTCGTCAACATATAAACATAGAATTACATATCCATCAACAGTGGTTTTAACATATACACATTTTTCACACTCATTAATTTTAAATCCATTTGATATCATGACACTATCAAACTTTTCATGCCACTGTTTTGGTGCTTGCTTAAGTCCATACAAAGACTTCACCAATCTACAAACTTTTTTTCTTACCCTAGAGCTACCCTCAGGTTGTTCCATGTAAATCTCCTCGTAAAGATCTTCATTTAGAAAAAACTATCTTAACATCCAATTGATGAACTTTTAGTGTAACACCCCAAACCCGACCTAGACGTTATGGTTGAATCTGGTGATGCCACATTAAAGTGTTTCTCGTAAAGCGTGATATTGACAAAAAACCCTTTTTATAAATTTACCTTTGTTACTTGCTTTTAATGATGATTTTAAAACACGTAGTGTAATTTTTTAAAATGTTGTCTCTTATGGAATCTTATAAAATGTGTTGCGTAAACGTGGTGTTTTTGAAAAACAGTTACCTTTTTAAAAACCCGTCTTTTTCTTACAACTAGCAGTTTATATCAATGCAAGTAAAAATCCCAAATTAAAATTTAAAACTTTAAAAAGGCCTTGTTACAAATAAATACCCAAATTTAAATTACTTATAAATTAAAAATCCAATATAGAGGCATGAGCGGATGTGTGGCCACCTTCGAGTCCCTTGTAGCACCGATCCGCCTAAGGATTACCTGCACAGATAAGTAGAATGGTGAGTTTATGAAACTCAATGTGTAATCCCTTAATAAACAAATAGTTAGTCAAGTAGTAAGCAAATATAGTCTGGGCCTAAGCCCGTATCAGTAATAGTTCAGTTCAGTTAGGGCCTTAGCCCATTACAGTATCAGTATCAATGTGGGCCTTAGCCCATTTCAGTGACAGTAACAATATAGATATGCAACCAGAAATCCTACCCATCCATCCTCTACACTCCACTCCGTCCAGCCCTACACTCCATGTGGGGATAAAATCAACCCACCCATCCCTACAATCTAAAATAGCACCGATTGCGGCACTAATTAGTATTTGCAGTAGAGCTGCCAGTACAGTACACTTCCTCCAATCATAATAAACCCCTCCCCATACAATATGTCATACGTCATGTCATAATATCATACATGTATGCAGAAATGGCATGCTCGATTACAATCATACATATCATAGGGCATATTAGTCATTCATTTCATCAAATTGGGGTCTAGGTATACTAACCGACCCAACAGTAGGTTCACAGTCGTCTCGAGTGACCTGTGCAACCTTAACAGTCAAATAGTGAAATGGGCCCAAGTCCCATAATGCGGGCCCACTTAGCCTAGAAATGGCCTTGGCCGTATGGATTACACAGCCTTGCCCAATATTCTCCACACGTCCGTGTGATTTACTCGTGGTTTACCCATGTGGTTTACCACATGGCCCAAAATGGCCTAAACCCATGAAATCGCTCATGGTGGCCTCTACGATCCAAATGCCCACGTTTGTGCATTTGGATTACCACACGAGTGAGCATACACCCCGTGTAGCATCAATGGTCACATTTTCTGGCTTTTTTCGATTTATAATTTGGGCAGTGTTTACACACCTGCTTGCGAAAACAAGCGAATAGCCCACGAGCACCAAACCTACATTCAATCAAGGTATTATATTAGTCGATTTACAATAGGGTTAACAACCTCCCTTCATACAATCCCAACTTATCACTATTACCTACCTTGATTGAACAAACGTGCCTTAGTCCTCTTAGACCGCTAACTAAGATTGATCACACTCATTGTCGTATGTCTGCATTACCAGCGAAATCCATTATTATGATTGCTTGAACCCATGGGTTGAATCAACATATACTAATTTATAGAAAATACAAAACCCCAGGATAGGGGAAGTAGCATTCGGCCAACACCAAGAAATGCAAGCCAACATACCCTAGTTGAACACAACAATTACAAATAGAGTTACCTTTGATCGAGTGATGAGGGAAAGGTTTGCTTCAGTATCGCTTGTAACTCCTTCACTCTTCGAGAAAATCTAGGAACCAAAAGAAACATCACAATATGAGAGAGGATGGAAGATTCGACAATAAGAGAAAAATAAGTATTCGGCTCCAAAAGTGTAAGAGAGAGGAGTCATGATAACAGTTGAAAGAGTAGAGAGAGGACAAGAAGATGTTGAATGCACTCAACAATTTGTCAGAGAACAGTTGTCAAATCGAAAACAAAAAAATAAAGAGAGTAAGGGATGAAGAATGAGAGAATCGGTCAAAACCAAGGCTAAAACTAAAAGAGTTTGAGAGAGAGGGAAATGAGGGTATTCGGCCAACACAAAATAGAGCAAGGGAAAGAATGATTGTGAAGGGAGTGAAGGAAAAGGAGAAAAATCGGTCAGTTGAGTACTGATGAAGAGTAGACCCAACACAAAAAATACCCGAATGGTCAAAAGAAAAGTTTGGCTACCCAAAACAGAGAATGAAGAGAACTCGAAAGTAATGCCAGAATCTGAAAATAAGGAGAGAGCAAAAAAAGCACAGTAACTGAAATTAGAATTCACCCCAAAGCCGAATTCCTCTCCAAAACTAATTCTTTGAGTGCCTAGAATTCCCATTCGACACAACACTTCCTTCTCCTCATCCCCCCACGATTTTCTCTTTAAATCTCTCTAACCATTTACCAAACCCCTTAATCCACTCCTTAACCTCTCCTCCAATCTCTCCACCCACTAGTTTGAACTCCCTTCAAATTCCTTAGAGTTTCGGTCAACCTAGGGCACTCCCATGTACTCACAGCAAAATAAAACACTCCCTTATGCATTGCAGGACTTGAACTCAAGACCCTTAGCAACAATGGCACACCACTTACCCCTTGACCAACAGGCCTTTTCTGTCATGCTATACTCACACTAATTCAAAAAGCCTACTAACTTAAGACAGGGTTTACTCAAGTAAAAAACAAAAATTTTGCACAAGTCAAGGCTTGAACCTATCACTTCTTAGACACTTCTTAGAACACTCAGAACTCTTAACCACTGAAGCAGACAATCAGTTGTGTCACTTTCTTGCACATCTAAACATTTATGTGCATCCTCCTAACTGTTCCCATGCTCAAGACCTAATACTTCTAGGCCCAAAATTCGGGATGTTACATTTAGATTCCGCAAAGTGACAATAACAAGTATCATCCTTATAGAAGTTATTTTTTATATAGGAGAAAATGTATTAAAGTAATCAAGGCCTTTCTTTTGTCTATAACCTTTTATAACCAATTTGGCTTTCTACTTATCAATTGTTCCATCTACTTTCATTTTTCATTTGAAAATCCATTTATAATTTAGTTGTTTAATTCCCTGTGGTAGATCTACTAATTCCCATGTGTGATTTTTCATGATGGATTCAATTTCACTCTTAAATCATCTTTCCAAAAAGTGCTTTCAGATGAGCATATAGCTTCACTATAAGTTTGAGGTTCAGTACTTAGCATATAGGTTAGAAAATCTGATCCAAAGAACTTTTCCACCCTTGCCCTTTTACTTCTTCTTGGCTCTGTCTCGACTTCAACCTCTTGTTGAAAGTCTTAACTATCAATAGTCTCTAAAGTTCATTTTGTTGAACTTGAACCAAGTTCCCTAGTCTTACAAGGAAATATATTTTAAAAGAATGAGACATTTTTTAGATTCCAATATTGTATTCTTGTGAATTTTAAGATTCTTTGATTCATGCACAAGAAACTGATATGCATTGCTGTGGCATGAATAACCAATGAAAATACAATCCACCGTTTTAGGACTTATTTTCATTTGCTTCGGTAAAAGAAATATTACCTTTGCAAGACATCCCCACACTTTCAAGTAGTTGTAGAAAGGTTTCCTGCCCTTCTATAACTCATATGGTGTCTTGTTCTTTTTCTTGCGATGCCCCTTATTTAAAAGGTAATTCACTGATAAAACAACTTCCCCCCACATGTTCTGTGACAACCCAGAACTTTCTAGCATTGCATTTATCATTTCCTTTAGGGTATGGTTTTTTCACTTTGCTACTCCATTGGATTGAGGAAAGTATGGTGGTGTCACTTTATGAATAATACCATGTTGTGCACAAAATTTACCAAATGGTTCAACATATTTACCACCATGGTTACTTCTCACCCTCTTAATTCTTTTTCTAAGCTAAGTTTCAACTTCTTGCTTATAAACAACAAATTTTTTTATAGCTTCATATTTGTTTTTAAGCAAATATACATAGTAATATTTTGTGCTATCATCAATGAAGGTAATAAAATATTCATTCCCTCCTCTAGTTTGAATAAACTTTAAGTCACAAATATCACTATATATTAGCTCAGGTGGTTCAGTATTTCTTTCAATAGATTAAAATGAAGACCTTGTTAGTTTTGCCTCAACATACGTTTCACATTTATGATTGTAATTAATGTGAAATGAAGGAATGTGCTCTAAGTTAATTAATCTACGTAAAGTATCAGAATTAACATGCCCGAGCCAACCATGGCACGAATCAAATGACTCAAGCATATAAACAGAAGAAGAAGCATAATTCTTTTTCATAGTATTAGCATTTACAGAGGTAGCATTGAGTTTTCACATATCATTTAATACATATCCCCTTCCCACAAATGTTCCCCCTTTTGAAAAAACTAACTTCTAGGATTAAAATACCATCCTAAAGCAATGCATACTTAGGAGGGTCCTAGAGACAAGGTTCTTGCGTATGTCAAGCACAAACAACATTTTGAAGTTTCAACTCTTTGCCAGAAGTCATCTTCAAAATCATAGTGCCTTTTCCCTTGATCTTTGAAGTTGTAGCGTTGCCTATATAGAGTTTCTCCTCTTTCTCACAAGGAACCAACTCAACAAAGGAGTCCTTGTCACAGCAAATATGACATGTGGCACCAGTATCAAGCCACCATTTTCTTGGATTTGAATCAACCAAGTTAACTTTAGAAGTTACATCTCAGAGGTTATGATCAGATACTTCCTTAGAAATATTTTCTACAACGTTGGCCTCGTTTGTTCTGACCCTCTTTGAAAGCCTATAATCGGATGACTTGTGTCCCATCTTATTGCAATTAAAGCATTTTCCTTGGAATTTTGGCTTCTTGAGGACACCGCCTTTTAGTCCTAGTTTAGACCCAGTTTGAGAATTTTTTCTTTTCTTGGAGTCCTTCTTGACTTCCATTACGTTTGCCTTGGCAAAGTTAGGATTGGTTGCTTTGTTTAGTCTTTTAGCTGTACCTCGATTGTGTTCTTCAATTCAAAGTCTGACAATAAGATCTTCCATTGCCATTTCCTTTCTCTTATGCTTAAGATAGTTCTTGAAGTCATTCCAAGCAAGGGGAGTTTTTCAATAATGGTTGCCACCTGAAAGGATTACTTATAACCATCCATTCTGTGAGAATACCATGAATGATCAGTTGAAATTCTTGCACCTGATTTACAACAGCTTTAGAATCAACCATT
Organism: Gossypium longicalyx; assembly: GCA_025698465.1. Lineage (NCBI taxonomy): Eukaryota > Viridiplantae > Streptophyta > Magnoliopsida > Malvales > Malvaceae > Gossypium > Gossypium longicalyx. Next base: position 94,628,832 of record CM046997.1, read on the forward strand.
ACAAAGTTTAAGAACTCGACAACTAAGAATTTCTTAGCACTAACATATTTAGTTTTGTATTTATGGCCCAACGATTCTCATAATTTCTTAGTTGTTTTCTTGATACTGTATACTTCATAAATTTCATCAGATAAACCATTCCAAATGTAGTTACAACATAAGAAATTAGAGTTGTTCCATACTTCGGTAGTGTTGAAGGCGGTAATAGCATCTTCCTTATCCTCTCTAAACATAGGAAAATCATCCTTTAAAAATTTTGTCATATTGAACAAGGTCAAATAAAATAACATTCTCTGTTGCAATGTTTTAAAATTCTCTCCAGTGAATTTCGCAGGCTTTTCATTGTGACTCATAGTCACAACGTTTAACATGCAACCTAAGCCTGAGCAACGAAAATTGCCTCAGCCTTTGAATTGGATGAGTTGTTTGACGTATGAGACATTTTTTTTTGTATTCAGAATGAAGAACCAGAATTCGTAAATAAATTAAAATCTGAATTAGAAGTATAAACCAACCTAAATAAGTTACGATGGTAATCTGTACAACTTAGATTAAAACTATAACAAATATTCTGTCTTAAGATTGCAAGAAAAAATAATATCATATGTAGTATTAATATGTTAGTAACAATAATGCAATACAATGTATTTAGCAGTAACACAATAGAATACCTGTAATCGAGCAGAGTTGAAAATTAGAAGAAGAATTTTGTTGAGACCTATATGAATAGTTTCCTTAAGACAAATTCGACCTTTCCTCGGTGCTTTGAGCAATGTTGGATGTCTACCTCCCAGGATACAACAATATACGATTACAGTAGTAGCACAACAACAGTGGTCAATCAAACACAATCTTTCCTTTCTCTATCACCAAGAGGAATGAATTTAAAAGGAATTTTTGATATTGATAGTTTTTGTTTTGGAAGTCTCCTAATTTGGCTTTATATAAAGGAGAGGAAACGAATGAAGAGATTTAGACTGATTCATGAAGTGTTTTGTTGAAAAGTTAATAGATATAAGTGAATAGACACAATGAATGAAAAGATGCAATATTAAACCAAGATAATGAATCTGTTCACCAAGAGATACAATTGTTCAAAAGATACAATTGTTCATCAAGAGACAAACTATAATTTAATTTGAGCATCAATTTATCATTCATCACTCAACAATTTTGAGCATATTATATAGAATATAAATCCATAATTTATTATTCAAACCTTCAATTTTATCAATAAAGTAATATGTCTCAAAGTTCCAAAATATCCATTATTTTCCAACAAAGTTATCCTTGTTGAAATTTTGGTTCAAATTACTCTCCCCATAACTCATTACAAGTTATTATTTCTATCTCCCTAATGTCGGGAAAATTATCTATCAAAATTGTAATCACAAGTCATGTCATAATTGAATCTCCAATACATTCAAAACATCTAATAGTACAAAGAAACTTGTAATTAATATATATTTCCAACTTTCTTCGAGGATTCACTCATCTTTTACATTATGGTGGAGCAACTAGAACATATACGCACATACAAAAATTCAAAGATGAGAAATATTAAGTTCTTGATCAAAAACCAATTGTAATGGGGAGTATTTATAACTTATTGGCTTGATGCGTACAACACGTAAATCAACATAATCTCATGTTGAAATAGGAAGTTTAGTTCTCATAAGTAATGGTTTAGACATTAATCAGAAACATTAAATCAATAATTTCTCTAAACCATTTTGCGCATAAATAACAAACTTTTACAAAAAAATTTCAAACTTTATCAATAAAAGACTGAGATATAAACTCATCAGCTTTAGCAATATGAATTATCTTAATTGCATAATCTGAAATTAATTATTTAAATAAACAATCTTGCAAAATGACAGGTTAAAAGTTGATAACACATATGTAGTTATTTTGTAAATGCATCTACCAAAATCATATAATATCAAAACCAACCACATGGAGGATGAATGAGCCCATATTCATTTTGTAACAGCCCAGTTTAGACCTTAATCGGAACAGTGGTTTCGGGACCACAAATTCGAGTCAAAAAATATTTTAATATTATTCTTGGTGTTTATAGTATGTGAGTTAATATGTGTGAAATTTTCGTGTGAAAATTTTATCGTTTGTGAGCTCAATTTTATAAAAGAACTTAATTGCGTTAAATGTAAAAGTAGCATGCTAAAGTTAAAAGTGTCTAAAAGCTATGGAGCTTAAAAGTTAGGGTCCTTATGTGATAAATGGACCATTAATTAGTTAGTGGAAATGTTGGTTTGGTATTATTGAAATATTGAATTTGAAATAAGATTATTTGAGTAATTTATGAATATATGTTAATATATTAATAAAATAAAAGTTAAATTATCATCTTTCATGGTTCTTTCAACAGAAAATGAGAAAAGAAAAAGGTTCATGGAAGCCATTAGGGTTCGGCAACTTCAAGCTTTAATTAGTAAGTGATTTTGACTCGATTTTTGATAATTTTTAAAGATCGTTGCTTCGAATGCTAATAAACCCATGCTTCAATTTTCGGAATATATGTTGATTTTGTGTTTTGCCATTGTTGAAAGTTTGATGATTTTTGTGTTTGATGATGAAAAATAAATATGTATTAATAGATTTTTCATGTTTTGGTTAAATAATGATTCGGTTGATGAATGTGTTTTCGGTTGTGGCTTAATTGGATAAGTTAAGTGATGAATAAATCATTGCTTGTGTAATTGGATTTATTGGTGCATTTACGAAGACAAGAATATTCATGAATTATAGTTGATTTGCTAATTATTAAGTTAAGTTTAAGGTGTTTAGTTAATATGACTATTTGGTTATGAAATTGGTATAAAATATTTTTTTCATATAATTTGCTAGCCGAATAGATGAAAAACAATTTGGTTTTGAAAATGACATTTTAGCATGATTCATAGCATGTGAACTTGACATATTTCTATTCAGCATTGGTACTTAGTAAATGACTATTAATAGTTAAATGAGTGGTGCACGAATTATTTTTAAATACAATGGAAATTCGGTCATTTGGTAATGCTTGTGCTTGTATGTACTTGTATATTTTTGTCTAATAATCCGTGTGGAATAACTTGACCATTCAGTAATGGTTGCTAATATTTCATGTTTGGATGTATTAATGTATGTGCATTATATATGCTGAATCAAGTTGTAAATAAATATATATGTATATATATATATATGTTACCGATTGAATTGAGCTTTGGAGAATTTGTTCCGAGTGTGAAATAAATTGAACATATGGGCTACTAAGGCCTAAGGTAAATATTTTGTGTATTTTGTGCTATTTGGAAATAGGGACTAATTTGTAAAAATGTGAAATATTAGGGGCTAATGTGCAAATTGCCCTTTTTATTTTTTTTGGGTGAATTTGAGTATATGTGAGATTAAATAAGTTTAATTTATATTAATTTAGATCAAGAAAAGAGGAAATCAGAATTGGATCGGAAGAAGAAGAAAAAAAAACCTAAAATTTTCAAATAGTCGTCCCGGTTCGTTCGTCTTCGTCCGTGGTAAGTTTTAAGTAGTCACCTTTAGTATATAACTGATGATGCCTTGATATGTATACATTAGATGGATTGTGACCTTTTGGTTCTACTTGAATTAAGTTGTGTGATAAATAATTTATGTATATGACATATAGTTGAATGGCCACTATGGGTTAAGCTTGAATGGTGAAATCGATATGTGATATTTATGTATGACTTTTGAACCGAAATGTAAATGATGATGTTCATATAGAGCTTGTATCCAGATGTAGCAAATGACTACTAATGTGATATGTTGAATGAGATGTGTTAATATATGATTAAATATGCATGATATTTGATGTATATTAGGGTTAAATCCCGCAGGCTTCGTGCTGGTATTATATCCGGGTTTTATCCCGCAGGCTTAGTGCTGGTATTATATCCGGGTTTTATCCCGCAGCTTCGTCTTTGGTATTATATCCGGTTTTATCCCATGAGCTTCGTCTTTGGTATTATATCCGGGTTTTATCCCGTAGGCTTACTGCTGGTATTATATCCGGGTTAAATCCCGCAGGCTTAGTGCTGGTATTATATTCGAGCTTAAAGTCCCGCAAGTTCTGTGCTGGTGATGGATTCGGGTTTTAAACCTAGTAGGCTTAACCGCCGGTGATTCAAGTAAGATTATGAATTCGAAAGTTCGAGGTAAACTACTATTGATTATGTATGATACATTATGATAGTCAGGTACGTATTATGTACTCGCATGTGAATTGATTTTTAAGGTGAACTATTAGTATCAAAGAACGATATATATGTGTGAATGATTACTATATCTACGAATAAGAGCATGACCTATTCGGTCAATGTCTGTCATTATATGAAAGTATGTGACTTAAATTAATTGTACGAGCTTCTAGAGATATCCGAGTATCCTCTTTGTTTCCGAATGGTTCAACTGGTATTCTGAAAAGTAAATGAATATATAAATGTGCATTCGATTCAGGTATGTTGCAATGTTTATGAAATTGAGTAATGAAAGTGAATATGATTATGATCTATGGATATATAATTCAGGTATGTGTGTTTCGATTATGAAATTCAGAAATGAAAGGTGATTATGTTTCAAGTGATAATATGTGAAATATATGACATCAAATGATGTGAATGTATAAATAAATGGTGTGATACATATATGTTTGTTATACCAATTGTGGTCCTATGTTTTGAGCATGGGAATTATGAAATGAGAAACATGGTTTTGGGAAATGGAAAGTAATATATATGTGTAAGATAATATGTGATTTATAAGAAAATGAAATGTGAATATGTGCTCTATATATATATGAAATTGAAATGTAGCCAAATGGATAAGTTATATATGAAGTGGTTAGTGAACCATTACATGTTTTGGTTATTCATGTAATGATTATGTGCAAACTTTATTTATATGATTGAGTTAACGGTTGTCTTTCAAATGTGAAAACGTGATTCATATATATATATATATATTCATTGATAAATAAGATAAGAGAAGCTACTTAATGTGGTCATATGAATTTACGAGTACAAGATTGTATAAGTGATTGATGTTTCTTAAATTTGGTTTAATGATAATGATTTGTAAATATCATTGAAATGATTTATTTGCTTATGACTTACTAAGCTTTCTAAGCTTACTCTGTGTGTTTTTCCTATGTTCATAGAGTTTCGGAGACTTGCTCGGGTTGGAAGTCGTTGAAGACCACATCACACTATCTAGTTATCACTTCGGTAATTAAAAGCTTTAATTTTTTGGTTATATGGCATGTATAGGCTAAATTCAATGTGGTTCATTTTGATTTGTATATGTAGCCATGCGAGAATGGCTTGTTAATGATGTTAATGGTTGTGTATATTCAGGCATGGTATAAGCTTATTTTTGAGAAATATGTCTTCATGGTATGAATGAATGTGTGAAAATTTTAAACTGTATGCAAGATTTATGTTTTGAATGTGAGTGAATATTAAAATATAAGTCCGGTAATGCCTCGAACCTTATTTTGGCTTCGGATACGGGTAAGGGGTGTTACATTTTATGGTATCAGAGCTACGGTTTATTCGATTCTAGGACTAACGTAGCACATGTGAGTCTAGCTATACGTTCCATAAAGTGATAAAATGATAGTGTGATGATTTCTGACAGTTAAAATGTTTTTTTCGTAATATAATGAATTCCGATCCCGATCAACCTGTAGCATATGGGATTGAGAGGATTGAAACATGCTTATGATGTGTCAAAATTGAGAAAGATATGAATAGAAGTATGATATATATTTGAAGTATTGAAATGCAAAGTAATTTTGCTGAAAGTGTTATTAAATAAATATGGAAAAGTATATTAGGATAATAGTAATGTATATTGTATGCATGAGAAGTTATATTTTGGTTCAGGATTTTATGTAAATGGGCGAAATATATACATATATATGTCATCTATTAGAGATGGAATTGCTGTGTAGTTTATGCTTTGTTAATGCTATATATGATGTTATGTTTTAAATATGTGAATGAGAACTTTGAAGAGAAAATAATGTATTTGGAATGAGCCTACATGTAAATGATATCTATGATATAATGTCAAGGTGTATATGATATGTATATATTGAAACGAAGTAAGTGAATTACAAATATGATATGCTATATGAAATGTATTAAAATGTGAATAAATATGCATGAAACTCGGTGATGTGTATCGGGCCTTCGTTCAGCGAGCTTCGTGCACTGTGATGTGTATTCGGTCTTCGTGCCTCAGCGAGCTTAATGCCGATGATTCGAGCAAGGTTTAAGTGTTCATTACTATATGAATTCAAAGTTAAATGAAAGAATACGTTTAAAGTGTACATATATGATGTTTTATAGACTTGGTTAAGTCATTTCAATGTGTAATAACGAATGAATATGAGCATTATGTGTGCGAGATCGGTAATTGAGGCACTATGTGTGCGAATTCCTTTAACCGAGCACTATGTGTGCGAGATCGGTAATTGAGGCACTGTGTGTGCGAGTTCTTCAACCGAGCACTATGTGTGCGAGATCGGGCAGTGGGCACTAAGTGTGTGAAATGAGATTCATGTAAGATAAATCTGGGACGAAGGCATTGATTTGAGATGTTGTGTAAGACCATGTCTAGGACATGGCATCGACTCGATATGTGATAACATGTAAGACCATGGTGGGACTATGGCTTAAAGTAAACGACATACTCAGACAAGTACGACGCTCTTTAAATTGACAAATGTTAGGAAGTAGAATTGAAGTTAGATGTTGAATTTTAATTAGATACTGATATTCTGTATTTGAGTTTGAATTGTGGATTAATAGATATAAATTGACGATTGATTATTGTTTCGGCTGTAATTTTGTTATAAGTGGATACAAAAAAAAAAGAAAAAAAAGTGGTGGATATGTTGTTAAGGAATGGATTTATGTTATATGTACACTTAAGTGCTTAGTTGAAAATGTGTTATGGATTTAGTCTATGAGATTCTCGGTATATGAAGTTATATGTGCTATTACTGAATGGACACTATTTTGTTAATCTTGTTCAAGAAATTATTTTGATTAAGTTCCGACATTCAAAAGTTTGTAAGAATTTTTAATGAATGCTGATAATTTTGGATATATGAGTTATGCGCTAGAATAAATCTCATGCCAGTGTATTATATATTAGGCTTTATGCCTATTCGACTGTATATGGGTAACGTTAACTATGATTGAATGTGATAAATGAACTAAATGTTCAGGTACGTGGAAGTTGACTTTTCTTTTGGAAATGAGTTAAGTTGAATATTGAGATGTGATAAAGTTATAAAGGATATTCATTGGGATGTTTGAGAATATGTATACTTTCTATTGAGTTCTGACTTATACATGAATGAAAATGTGGGTTATGAATATGTGAGTTGATGTTATGTATTATACATGTTAATATGTAATTTATATGTGTTTGAAATGCAAGTATAAATTCAATTAAGTGATTATTGCTTATGAAATCAAGAAAATGCGATGTATGTGTATACTTGTAGAAATGTTTATGTATTTGTTTTAAGATAAGAAAGTGATTTTATAGATCGATGTGAAAGCAATAATGAATTACAATTGTTATTGATGAGCTAATATGTATATGGACATAATTCAATAAGAGGACGTTATCCTAACCTAGTCGCTACTAAGATTTTCGGGGACGAAAATCCCTAAAGGGGGGAGAGTTGTAACAGCCCAGTTTAGATCTTAATCGGAATAGTGGTTTCGAGACCACAAATTCGAGTCAAAAAATATTTTAATATTATTCTTGGTGTTTACAGTATGTGAGTTAATATGTGTGAAATTTTCGTGTGAAAATTTTATAGTTTGTGAGCTCAATTTTATAAAAGGACTTAATTGCATTAAATGTAAAAGTAGCATGCTAAAGTTAAAAGTATCTAAAAGCTATGGAGCTTAAAAGTTAGGGTCCTTATGTGATAAATGGACCATTAATTAGTTAGTGGAAATGTTAGTTTGGCATTATTGAAATATTGAATTTGAAATAAGGTTATTTGAGTAATTTATGAATATAAGTTAATATATTAATAAAATAAAAGTTAAATTATCATCTTTCATGGTTCGTTCAACCGAAAATGAGAAAAGAAAAAGGTTCATGGAAGCCATTAGGGTTCGACAACTTCAAGCTTTAATTAGTAAGTGATTTTGACTCGGTTTTTGATAATTTTTATATTTTTGAGATCGTTGCTTCGAATGCTAGTAAACCCATGCTTCAATTTTCGGAATTTATGTTGATTTTGTGTTTTGCCATTGTTGAAAGTTTGATGATTTTTGTGTTTGATGATGAAAAATAAATATGTATTAATAGATTTTTCATGTTTTGGTTAAATAATGATTCAGTTGATGAATGTGTTTTCGGTTGTGGCTTAATTGGATAAGCTAAGTGATGAATAAATCATTGCTTGTATAATTGGATTTATTGGTGCATTTACGAAGACAAGAATATTCATGAATTATAGTTGATTTGTTAATTATTAAGTTAAGTTTAAGATGTTTAGTTAATATGACTATTTGGTTATGAAATTGGTATAAAATATTTTTTTATATAATTTGCTAGCCGAATAGATGAAAAACAATTTGGTCTTGAAAATGACATTTTAGCATGATTCATAGCATGTGAACTTGACATATTTCTATTCGGCATTGGTACTTAGTAAATGACTATTAATAGTTAAATGATTGGTGCATGAATTATTTTTAAATACAATGGAGATTCGGTCATTTGGTAATGCTTGTGCTTGTATGTACTTGTATATTTTTGTCTAGTAATCCGTGTGGAATAACTTGACCATTCAGTAATGGTTGCTAATATTTCATGTTTGGATGTATTAATGTATGTGCATTATATGTGCTGAATCAAGTTGTAAATAAATATATATGTATATATATATGTTACCGATTGAATTGAGCTTTAGAGAAATTGTTCTGAGTGTGAAATAAATTGAATAAATGGGCTACTAAGGCCTAAGGTAAATATTTTGTGTATTTTGTGCTATTTGGAAATAGGGACTAATTTGTAAAAATGTGAAATATTAGGGGCTAATGTGCAAAATGCCCTTTTTATGTTTTTTTTGGGTGAATTTGAGTATATGTGAGATTAAGTAAGTTTAATTTATATTAATTTAGATCAAGAAAAGAGGAAATCAGAATTGGATCGGAAGAAGAAGAAAAAAAAACCTAAATTTTTCAAATAGTCGTCCCGGTTCGTTCGTCTTCGTCCGTGGTAAGTTTTAAGTAGTCACCTTTAGTATATAACTGATGATGCCTTGATATGTATACATTAGATGGATTGTGACCTTTTGGTTCTACTTGAATTAAGTTGTGTGATAAATAATTTATGTATATGACATATAGTTGAATGGCCACTATGGGTTAAGCTTGAATGGTGAAATGGATATGTGATATTTATGTATGACTTTTGAACCGAAATGTAAATGATGATGTTCATATGGAGCTTGTATCCGGATGTAGCAAATGACTACTAATGTGATATGTTTAATGAGATGTGTTAATATATGATTAAATATGCATGATATTTGATGTATATCCGGGTTAAATCCCGCAGGCTTCGTGCTGGTATTATATCCGGGTTTTATCCCGCAGGCTTAGTGCTGGTATTATATCCGGTTTTATCCCGCAGGCTTCGTGCTGGTATTATATCCGGGTTTTATCCCGCAGCTTCGTCTTTGGTATTATATTGGTTTTTATCCCGCAGCTTAGTCTTTGGTATTATATCGGGTTAAATCCCGCAGCTTAGTCTTTGGTATTATATTCGAGCTTAAAGTCCCGCAGTTCTCGCGGTTTGGTGACCTGGATTCGGGTTTTAAACCTAGCAGCTTAACGCCGGTGATTCAAGTAAGATTATGAATTCGAAAGTTCGAGGTAAACTACTATTGATTATGTATGATACATTATGATAGTCAGGTACGTATTATGTACTCGCATGTGAATTGATTTTTAAGGTGAATTATTAGTGTCAAAGAACGATATATATGTGTGAATGATTACTATATCTACGAATAAGAGCATGACCTATATGATTACTATATCTACGAATAAGAGCATGACCTATTCGGTCAATGTCTGTCATTATATGAAAGTATGTGACTTAAATTAATTGTACGAGCTTCTAGAGATATCCGAGTATCCTCTTTGTTTCCGAATGGTTCAACTGGTATTCTGAGAAGTAAATGAATATATAAATGTGCATTCGATTCAGGTATGTTGCAATGTTTATGAAATTGAGTAATGAAAGTGAATATGATTATGATCTATGGATATATAATTCAGGTATGTGTGTTTCGATTATGAAATTCAAAAATGAAAGGGTGATTATGTTTCAAGTGATAATATGTGAAATATATGACATCAAATGATGTGAATGTATAAATAAATGGTGTGATACATATATGTTTGTTATACCAATTGTGGTCCTATGTTTTGAGCATGGGAATTATGAAATGAGAAACATGGTTTTGGGAAATGGAAAGTAATATATATGTGTAAGATAATATGTGATTTATAAGAAAATGAAATGTGAATATGTGCTCTATATATATATGAAATTGAAATGTAGCCAAATGGATAAGTTATATATGAAGTGGTTAGTGAACCATTACATGTTTTGGTTATTCATGTAATGATTATGTGCGAACTTTATTTATATGATTGAGTTAACGGTTGTCTTTCAAATGTGAAAACGTGATTCATATATATATATATATATATATTCATTGATAAATAAGATAAGAGAAGCTACTTAATGTGGTCATATGAATTTACGAGTACAAGATTGTATAAGTGATTGATGTTTGTTAAATTTGGTTTAATGATAATGATTTATAAATATCATTGAAATGATTTATTTGCTTATGACTTACTAAGCTTTCTAAGCTTACTCTGTGTGTTTTTCCTATGTTCATAGAGTTTCGGAGACTTGCTCGGGTTGGAAGTCGTTGAAGACCACATCACACTATCTAGTATCACTTCGGTAATTAAAAGCTTTAAGTTTTTGGTTATATGGCATGTATAGGCTAAATTCAATGTGGTTCATTTTGATTTGTATATGTAGCCATGCGAGAATGGCTTGTTAATGATGTTAATGGTTGTGTATATTCAGGCATGGTATAAGCTTATTTTTGAGAAATATGTCTTCATGGTATGAATGAATGTGTGAAAATTTTAAACTGTATGCAAGATTTATCTTTTGAATGTGAGTGAATATTAAAATATAAGTCTGGTAATGCCTCGAACCCTATTTCAGCTTCGGATACGGGTAAGGGGTGTTGCACATTTCAAAAATGTAAGACATTAAATCTCAACTTTAGCTAGTGAGTTTCTAAGAATTAATTTTCATTGAGAACAAGAAACAAATGAGAATTCTTTAAATTAAAGAATCTTCTAGTTCTTTAATGAATGTCCATATTAATTCTCAATTAATTTTTGCATCATATATGATCCAGGATGGTCTAATTGGTCACGCCAAGTAGTAGATGCATTTGTATCAGTAAACTTCTGATTTACTTTAACACGCATTTCAATTGTATTAATAATATCAATATAAATTGTGACAAGTTATAATTTTACTGTTATTCCTTTTACTTTGTATCCACATATAAGTGCTATTGTGACATTTACTACTGGAAATGTCTAAATCAATGTGAAGTTTATAATGTCACTAAGTCAAAAAAATAAATGTAATATTCAAACAATTATATGCAATATTCGCTTCAGAGAATATGTCAAAATCTTCAAATCAATCAAAATCTTCAAATCAAATCAATAACTTAATCCTCCATTCTTTTCCATCCTTTCAAAATAAATATTTATAGCAATAGTGATTCATATGAAATATAATCTTTTCTTCATTCACAGTCTTAATATGAGATCCATTACAATGAATATCTTTTAAAACCAATGCGTTAACTATCACAAATTTTGTTCTTTTAGATATTGATATATAAGCTCTTCTAGAGCTTTCAACTAATTTTGTACTATCAAATATTGGAATAATATTTGTTGTCTCAGTACAAAAATAAGATAAATATTTTCTATCTATAATGATAGAATTCATTACTACATTCTCATATCATTCCTCAAAGAATATTAACATAAACAAAATAGTTGGGATACGCCACGTATGTAGCCAATAATTTTCATATTATATTGATAACATAAGTTATATTTATCCTTTAAAGAGTTATCTTAAGAACTCTCATTGTTCTCTTATTTATTACTATATTCTCACTTTTAGTGGTTCATGATTATATATTTTATTTTCTTTATATTTGCATTCACTTCAGGGAATACAACAAATTTGGTAGGATAAACTTCTAAACGCCTCCGTTGATTCTTTATTTCATAATTACCATTACAAAACATGCATGGATTTTAAATCAAAATCTATCTATTCATGTTGTCATGATTAGTCTCCAATTATAATTAGCATGATATAATAAATAAATCATAGTAAAATATACCTAAGATTCTTTAACATCATTGTTATCACCTTGGCTATTTTCACGAGCACTATTACAAGTAGTAAAACAACTTTGTTTCTGTAATAACATTTATAATATAATAATAAAAAATTTAATAAACAAAATCAAAATTTTCGTGTACGATGCTTGAAAGTTATCCAATACACATTGTACTAAATTTCAATACCACATATATGTTATAAAATCTTATAATGCTCCAATCAAATATTTATAAATTCAATTTAAAAGATATAATACAATAATTTTAAGCATATTTAATAACAATAATTTAAGCATAAAAGATTTTAATCATCCAAATATCATACAAACTATAATTTAATAAAAGAATCTTAATTTAAAAGAAACCTTAAAGTAATAATATTTTTCACAAAATAATTTTACCAAAAATAATCAACAAAAGAGGAAAACATACCATGTAAGGATTATATAAATTTCTTTGCATAATGATTACCCATAATGCGCAGACCTCGACTGAAGACTTAAATAACAATAGCTCTAGAAGGCAATCGACAACAACTTGAGTAGCAAATTTGAGTGATTGATTATTACATTGGTTGTTGCTTGAAAGGGGTAAGGCTTGGTGAAAGGGAAAAAAATTTGTGACTTATGGAGAAAAATAATTAAAGAGAATCGTGTTGATAACGTGTTATAAAATAAAAAGATAAAAAGTAAAGAATAAAGAAAATATGAGAGCAAAAGAGATCACGTATTTGATTGATCAATCATAATATTTACAAAGCTTCTCCAAAGTCTCTATGTATAGGCATAAGAAGTAGAAATGAAGTAGAGATCTACTTCTAATGACTATTAGAATTTAAAGTATATCAAAACTTATCTTTATCTTGATGGACATCCACTTAATAAGATATTGATAATAGTCTCTATATTATCTCTATTAATTTTTACACTTTAATATCTATATAAAAAATATTATGTGTTACTATATGTGTAACTTTGTCTTTCTTTTTTTATTGGACTTTTTTTTTTACAATGATAATATTTGTATAAGAGTTTATAACGTTTTATTTTGTTAGAGTTTACTGTTGTACAAAGTTTTGTATTTAATTTTCAAAAATTAAGTGTATCCTTTAATCTGATGTTGTTAGTTAAAAAAGTATGCAACCCCATATCTCACATCACTTAAGAAAACAAGGGAAATGAGACTTCGGGTTAGGGGTGAGCATTCGAATGAGTTATGTAAAAAAAATTTCGAGTTAGTTGAGTTGACTAATCCTCTTTTAACAGCCGAACTCAGTTTGAATTTTTTTTGAATCAAATCGAGTCAAATCGAGTAAAAAAATTTTGAGTCAAGTCAAGTCCAGTTAACAAATCCTATTATTTATACTCAATGTTGCATTTACATGGACTGATTATTTAACTAGTAGACGAAGTACAAGATTATTTAACTACATAAATAATATAATGATTTTGTATTTTAACTTAATAGTTTTGATTTTTAACTTTAAAAAAAGGTAAGCATTTACCAAAATGACATAGTTTTGCCTTTTCTTATTTAGATTTTCAGATAACTCAAATTGTGTAATTCATATTCGAGTTAAACCGAAAAATATTATTTTTATTCGAGTTGATCCGAATAATTCGATTAACTCGAACTATTTAATTCAAAAATTAAATTTTTTTATCAAGTTTTTCGAATCGAATCAGATTTTGCTCACCCCTAGTTGGGGTCTATATAAAGACCTGTTTCGTAAATTTTATTTTCACAAAAGGTGGCAAAAAAAAAAAGATATTGGGAGCAGAAAGTGCTTCCAACTGGAAGTATTCTTTTGCAAATCAACTAAAAACTCTTCTAGTTGAAAGCATTGTTTTACAAATCAACTGGAATTTTTTCCAATTGAAAGCGTTTTCGTAAAATCGACTTAATCCCGTAATTTTTCAAAAAAAAAAAATCTAGTCTCATAATTTTTTTTTAAAAACGAGATTTTTTAGAAATTCAATGAGTAAAATTTTCTTCCTTGGATAATTATAGCCAAACACTGTATTAATAAAATGCCTTCAATCCAGCAGTTTTCTATTTTCATAATGCAGCTAAAGCCACATTTTATTTTCTTCTTTTGCAGACTTTGCTTTTAATCCTCTTAATTGACTTGTTAAAAGTTTTGGTAAAGCCGGTGCTGGGCCTGCGGCAAATGCAATGTCTTGAATGTTTTTTCACGGTATGACTGAGTTATTTTTATATCTATTTTAGGATTTATAAAGATGAGTTGTTTCAAATTTATAAAGTTCCAACTTGAATCTTAATAATTTTTTAAATCACATTTTCATAGTTGAAATTGATTAAAATAGTAATTTCTTTTATGGAGATTCGTGCTTATTGCAGTCGTTTAATATTGTTTTAAAAATTAATTTGAAATAAACAAATTGTATTGCCTCATTCTTTTTGGATGTATTTTCTTTTATCTCATATTGATGAAAATTCATTTGAGACAACTTGGGGATTTTCTTGTATTATTGTCTTGTACATGAAGACATCGATTCCTTTTGATTTCTGAAAACAACTCTTGATATTTACAAAGAAAAATATTACAGCTAGCATCCATACGATTTAATATTTAATTAAGTATTTTATTCATATTCCATCAACGGATTACTTAAATAAATTAATCAACATTAACTAAAATACTGAAATAAAATGAACGATCAGTACTAAGAAAATTACGTGTCATGTAAATTTGTCTAAATATTTTGACGGTATTAACGTTATACATGATGTCTTAGTGTTAATAAATTGATATTTCTTTAATAAAACTAAACTATTTTTCATATCTATTTATGATCTAGTGTTAATCAATTGTGTAAGATGACTGGAATGAAACATCCAAATAATTCTTAGACCAATTCACATATTAAAGGTAATCTAACATATTTATATTTATTAAGCATGCTCACCTACCTAATTAATTCAACATTAAGTGTATGGAATCTCCTCATTTAAGATTCAAATCCCTTTCCTCCTATACGAAACTTCAAAGCAAACAAAATTGATATTATTAATATATGCCACCAACTTTTTTCTAAAATAGACCCAAAGCCTACGTTATATTTTAACTTCAAAGTAGCAAAAGTGTGGAAAACAAGTCTTGGTGCCCCTTTTGATTGTTTCTGTACGAAAATGAAAGATTAGAGATACAGAATTTGATAGATCTAATTATTAGCCAATTTGCCATTTCCGTTAAAGTGATTAACTAAGACGTGGTCACCCTAAATAAGAAAAGAAAAGATGAACAAAGAAGTGGGTACAAAATATGAGTTGTTGGCTAATTAGTAAGATTCAATAATCGGAAATTTTGAGATTTTAAATTTTAGTCATGTGATTTTGAAAGTTCTTATTTTAGATTTATCTTAGTTCTTACAAAATATGGTACTATGTGTATGAGATATCCCGAGTATCTTTTAGTATTCTAAGTTGTTTAACAGGAAACTTAACAGCAATGTTTAAGTTGCGAAAGACTATGGTATGTTGTGAAAGATTATGGTAAGTTGCAAGTTGGTACAGGCACGTACATAAAACCCATGCTTAATGAGCTCGATATGTGATGAACCCTCGGTGTGGTATGATTGAGTAAGTTATGATGTTAAGGTTTTAATAACATCTATGTTAAGTTTGATTATGAAATTTTACAATGATAATTTTGTAAATTTACTTCATGTTAAATTTATGCTAAAGTGTGTATGATGCCTATTATTTGCATAGGAACTTACTAAGCTTTAAAGCTTACTCCCCTTTCTTTTTCCCTTGTCTTATAGTGCCACCAAGCCAGCTTGGGGATCGAAGACTGTCGGAGATCCATTCACGCTATCAACTTAACATTTTGGGTACCAATGACTTTAATATCTTATGTTATGGCATGTATAGGGACTTAGTGATTTTGTTATGTTTCATAATTGATTTGGCCAAATGTGTTGGCTTCAATGATTAATTATTCATTTTGTAAATGGCCATTTGATATTGGCTAAAATTGGGTTAAATATATAAACATATGATAATGTCTTTCATGGATATGGATTTTGCATGGTTTGAGATGATAAGTATGAGATGTTGTATGTGATAGAAAATAGCATGTAATTGATGTGTGGATGACTTGGTTATGGTTGAATTGGTTGCGTGTATATGGTTGGATTGGTGTTGCTTGTTGCTGTGTAGGTTGGTGCAAGTAAAGGTGGAAAAATGGCTTGGTAAATAGTCTTATTTATGTCCACACAGGTTGACACGGGCATGTGTCTAGGCCATGTGTGACACATGGCTAGCCCTTTGAGTGTGTGATCCAGCTGTGTGTCCCCTGCATCTCGAATTTTAGCTTTAAATTGGCTACACGGGCAGAGACATGGCCATGTGTCTCAGCCATGTGCAGGACACGGCCTAGGGACATGGGCATGTGAAGTCTGCACCTATTTTATGAAAAATTATGAAAATTAAATCATTCACACGGCCTAAGCACACGAGCGTGTGACTTGGACGTGTGACATTTAAATGTTGATGACATCATAAACAGAGAGTTACATGGGTTAAGGGCACAGGCGTGTGTGACCACACGGCCTGCCAACACTGGCGTGTCCCAAAGCCACACGGGTGTGTAACCCCTGTTTTGATGAAAAATTTTCTAAGTGTTATAAAATTTTTTAAAAGTTCTTAGTTTAGCCCCGAACCACTTCTAATGCATGTTTTGGGCCTCGTAGGCCCATATTAGGAATGATATGAATGTATGAGAAAAGTTTTAAATTTGGATGGAAATTAATGTCTCGGTTTTGAATGTTTGTTTATGTTTAAGTACGATAATGCCTCGTACCCTATTTCGGCGTCGAATACAGGTAAGGACTATTACATTTAATGGTATTAGAGCTACGATTTAGTCGATTCTCGGACTAACATAGCGTGTGTAAGAGTCTAGCTATACATGCCATAATGGAACTATGATAGTGTGATGACTCTTGACAATTGTAAATTATGTCTTCATATAGTAATGGATCCCAATCGAGCTGAGGCTTATGAAGTTGAAAGTAATATGTCGGCTCCTGCTCAAGGGGCAGTCCCATCTGATGGTAGACCCCCTACGGTTAGTCAAGGAGAAGGAGGCAAGGAAGCCTTTCTCCATATGATGAACGAGTGGTATATAGAAATTTTTCGAATAAATTCGAATGCCCAACCTCCTCCACCCCCACCTATTCCTCGATCGGTTCCCATAGCCCCAATATGGGCTTTGTAAGAATGAATAAGCCCCCGATTGATAAAATCCGGAACCATGGGGCCAAAGATTTCAAAGCTAATGTGGATGATGATCCCAAGAGAGCCAAGTTTTGGCTCGAAAACTCTATCAGGGTATTTAATGAGTTGTCCTGCACACCAGATAAGTGTTTAAAGTGTGCTATCTCACTTCTGAGAGATTCTGCATACCATTGGTGGAATACACTAGTATCGGTGGTACCGAGAGAGAGGGTTACATGAGACTTCTTTCAAGAGGAGTTTCAAAAGAAGTATATTCGCCAACGGTTCATCGATTAGAAACGTAAAGAATTTCTTGAGCTGAAACAGGGTCGTATGACCGTAACAGACTATGAGCAAGAGTTTGTCAAACTGAGTAAGTATGCTCGGGAGTGAGTTTCCACCGAGGCCATCATGTGCAAGAGATTTGAGGATGGATTGAATTAAGACATTCGTGTGTTAGTTGGGATCTTAGAGCTGAAAGAGTTTGTGGTGTTGGTTGAACGGGCTTGTAAGGCCGAAGAATTGAACAAAGAGAAGAGGAAAGGTGATCTTGAAGCTAGAGACTTGAGGAAGAGACTAATGAGTAAGTCGTTTCCATCTCAGTCCAAGAAGTCTAAAGAAATGTATTCCCGTTCAAATTTTTCAGCGGGGTATTCATACAGAGATCATGGGAAACAACATTTGAGTTTTAAATCTCAAGCCACCTCAATGGCGATTGTGGACAATGTAAATTCTAATAGACCCGAATGTCAACAGTGTGGTAGACATCATACTGGAAAATGTAGAAAGAATGATTGGGCTTGTTTTAAGTGTGGTTCTCAAGATCATTTTATCAGAGATTTCCCAGAAATGGTAGAGAAAGAGAAGTTCCAAAGTGCAAGGCCTAATAATACTGCTTCTAGAGGTAGGCCCCCGAGGAATACTGGAAATGAAGCTAGTAGTAGAGGTGTGACTAAAGATATAGCCATGAGATCGGAAGCGAGAGCATCGGCGAGAGCCTATACCATCCGTGCTTGCGAAGAAGCAACGTCTCCCGATGTTATTACTGGTACTTTTTCTCTTTACAATACTCATGTTACTGCATTAATTGACCCTGGATCTACTCATTTGTATGTTTGTATGAATTTGGTTACCTGTCAAGTTTACCAAATTTGTGATTAAGTTGTCAAACCCTTTAGGCAAGCATGTTTTAGTTGACAAAATATGTAAGGAATGTCCTTTGATGATTAGAGGTTACTGTTTTTCGGCTAACTTGATGTTGTTGCCATTTGATGAGTTTGATGTTATTTTTGGTATGGATTGGCTGACGTTGCATGATGCTATAGTAAATTGTGGACAGAAATTTATTGAATTGAAATGTGCAAATGATGAAATTCTTCGGGTTGAATCAGATGAGTCAGATAGATTGCCTGTGATGATTTCTTCGATGTCAGCTCAGAAATGTATAAGAAAAGGCTGTGAAGCTTATCTAGCTTATGAGCTGAATACAAAAGAGTTTGAATTGAAAATTGAATCAGTGTTGATAGTTTGTGAATATCTGCATGTGTTCCCAAAAGAGTTGCATGGGTTACCCCCAGTTAGAGAAGTTGAGTTTGACATTGAGTTGGTATCTGGTACTTCACCGATATCTATTACTCTGTATAGGATGGCTCTAACTGAATTAAAAGAATTGAAAGATCAATTGCAAGAATTGATAGATAAGGGATTTGCGAGACCGAGTTATTCCCCCTAGGGTGCTCCAGTGTTATCTGTAAAGAAGAAAGACGGATCCATGAGATTGTGCATTGATTACCAATAGCTCAACAAGGTTACCATAAAGAATAAGTATCCTTTACTAAATATTGATGACTTGTTTGACTAGTTGAGAGGAGCAACCGTGTTTTCAAAGATTGATTTGAGATCCGACTACTATCAGTTACTAGTTAAAGAGCCAGATGTGTTAAAAACTTCTTTCGGAGCAAGGTACGAGCACTATGAATTTCTTGTTATACCATTTGGATTAAATAATGCCCCTGCTATTTTCATGGACTTGATGAACTGAATTTTCCGACCATATTTGGATAAGTTTGTAGTTATTTTTATTGATGACATACTGACTTATTCTCGTGATGAGACCGAGCATGCTGAGTATTTGAGAACTATTTTACAAATTTTGAGAGACAAACAGTTGTATGCTAAGTTCAGTAAAAGTGAATTTTGGCTCAGAGAAGTTGGATTTTTGGGCCATATTGTCTCAGGTGATGGTATTCGAGTTGATTCGAGCAAGATTTCTACTATTGTTGAGTGAAAACTACCAAAGAATGTATATGAGGTTAGAAGCTTTTTGGAATTAGTCGGTTATTACAGACGGTTTGTTAAAGGATTTTCTATGATTGCTACTCCTATGATGAGATTGTTGCAAAAAGATGTCAAGTTTGAATGGTCCGAAAAATGTCAGCAAAGTTTTGAGAAATTGAAAGCTTTATTGACCGAGGCACTGATTTTAGTGCAACCTAAACCGGGAAAACAATTTGTAATTTATAGCGACACATCACTGAATAGATTAGGATGTGTGTTGATGCAAGAGGGGAAAGTAATAGCTTATGCCTCAAGACAGTTGAAACCGCATGAGAAGAATTACCCAACACATGATTTGAAATTAGCCACTATTGTATTTGCTTTCAAGATATGGCGACATCATTTGTACGGTGAGAAATGCCTTGTTTTTACCGACCATAAGAGTTTAAAGTATTTGATGACCCAAAAGGACTTGAACTTACAGCAATGAAGATGGCTTGAATTGTTGAAAGATTATGAGTTAGTGATTGGCTATCACCCGGGTAAAGCAAATGTAGTCGCAGACGCCTTGAGTAGGAAGGCCTTGTTTTCCTTGAGGGCATTGAACACGAGATTGAATTTATCTAATGATGGTTCTATTCTAGCCGAGTTGAGAGCTAGGCCGATGTTTATTCAGTAGATTTGTGAAACCCAGAAATGTGACAATGATTTGCAAGCCAAGAGAGCTCATTGTGAATCGGTTAGTGATTTAGATTTTCATGTCTGATCTGATGATTGTTTGATGTTCCGAGGTAGAATTTGTGTACCAAAAAATGATGAACTCATTCGAAAAATTCTTCATGAAGCACATAATGGTTGTTTATCTGTACATCTGTGTAGTACAAAAATGTATAATGACTTGAAGAAAATGTATTGGTGGTCGGGCATGAAAAGAGATATCTTTGAGTTTGTTTTGAGATGGCTGATTTGTCAACAAGTGAAACCTGAACTCCAAGTACTTTCGGGTTTACTTCAGCTACTAATGGTACCCAAGTGGAAATGGGATAGGATTACGATGGATTTTGTAACGGATTTGCCTTTGACTTTGAAAAAGAAAGATGCCATCTGGGTTGTTGTTGATAGATTGACGAAATCGGCTCACTTTATACCAGTACGTACTGATTACTCATTTGATAAGCTAGCTGAGCTGTACATTTCTGAGATTGTGAGATTGCACGGGGTGTCTATCTCTATTATCTCAGATAGGGATCCGAGGTTCACTTCGAGGTTTTGGAAAAAGTTACAAGAAGCCTTAGGTACAAAATTTAGTTTTAGTACTGCATTTCATCCACAGACCGACGGTCAATCTAAAAGGGTAATTCAAATACTTGAAGATATGCTTCGGTGCTGTGTTCTAGAATTTGAGGGTAGTTGGGAAAAATATCTACCATTGGTCGAATTTGCTTATAACAACAACCATCAGTCGACTATAAAAATGGCACCTTATGAGTCATTGTATGGCCGCAAGTGTAGAACGCCTTTGTATTGGACCGAGCTTAATGAGAAATAAAATCACGTGGTTGACTTGGTTAAGGAAACCGAAGAAAAAGTAAAAGTAATCCGTGATTGCTTGAAAGTAGCTTCAAACCGACAAAAGTCATACGCAGGTTTGAAAAGAAAAGAGATTGAGTTTCAAGTTAGAGATAAAGTATTTTTGAAAGTATCTCCATGGAAAAAGATTCTTAGATTCAGCCGTAAAGGCAAGTTGAGTCCACGTTTCACTGAGCCATACGAGATTATTGAAAGAATATGGCCAGTGGCATATCGGTTAGCTTTACCGATAGAGTTGGAAAGAATTCATAATGTGTTTCATGTTTCAATGTTGAGATGATATCGTTTCGATCTTTCACATGTGATTTCTCCATCAGAGATTGAGATCCGACCGGATATGACGTACAGTGAAGAACTGATTAAGATCTTAGCTTGGGAAGTTAAACAGTTGAGAAATAAAAGTATAGCCCTAGTGAAGGTTTTGTGGCAAAGACATAGTGTTGAAGAGGCTAGGGGGGAACCTTAGGAGGCTATGATAAAATAGTACTCAAACCTATTTTTTGGTAAGATTTTCGGGGACAAAAATCCCTAAAGGGGGGAGAGTCGTAATAGCCCGATTTTGGGCCTAGTCAGAATAGTGGTTTCAGGACCACAAATCCGACATAGAAAAAATTAATTTTATTAGATTTTTATGGTCTACAATTTCACGGAATGATTTTATGAAAATTTCGTTCGAAAATTTTGACGTTTGGGTACTCAATTTAGTAAAAAGGACTAAATTGTAAAAAGTGCAAAAGTTGAGTTCTACATGTTAAAGGTGTCCAATTGCTATGAGATTTTAAATTAGAGGTCCTTATATGATAATTAGACCATTTGTTAAGTTAGTGGACAAAAATGAACATGGTGAGATAAAATTTTAAAGTTTGGCAAAAAGGGTATTTTGGTCATTTGGTAAATAAAAGAATAAAAAGAGAAAATAAAGCCAAAATTTGTCGATCTTCACCAACCCTTGGCCAAAAATTTGGAGACACCATAGCTAGGGTTTTCTTCAACTTTCAAGCTTGATTGTAAGTACATCCTAGCCCCATATTTAATGTTCTTTACGTTTTTGAAGTCGTTATCACCCGATCTTTCTATTTCTACCATTGTTTTGAAGTAGGTTTCATGTTTAAAAATTTACCCATGTGTTACATGCATGTATTTTGATGTTTGATGGAAGATATTGTAAGTTTAAGGTGTGATAAACAACTTTTACTAAGTGATTATTAGTGAAAAATGTATAAAAAGGACCTATTTGTAAAAAGATGTAAAATGGGTAGTAAAAATCTAATTTGATGAAAAATTTGGGCTGATATGAGCATGAATATGGTTCGGCTAGGCTTGGGTAACAAAGAAATTGAATATATTTCATTTTACGAGCCTAGGGACTAATTTGTAAAAAAGTGAAACTTTAGGGGCAAAAAGGTAATTTTGTCATAATATGATGTTTGGATCGATTTGAGTAATTTGAATATTAAATAAGTTAAATTTGCTATTATAGATCAAGAAAAATGAAGTTCAGACCTTGATTAGGGAAAGGATAAGGTGTTTGACGATTAGATCATTTTTTACTATTTTTGTACTAAGGTAAGTTCGTATGTAAATAATGCATTTTTATATATGATTTAATTTCTTTAATATCGTATGAATTGTAATTACTCTTTGAACGTAATTGAAAAAGTTCGACAAGCAAGAAAATCTCGGTTGAACCTTAGGAATAGTTAGGATACAAATGTCATGACATTAGGGTTAGTTGAGATTACGTGTAAGACCATATCTGGGATATGGCATCGATATGAGATTCCATGCAAGACCGTATTTGGGATACAACATTGGTATGGTACTATGTGTGTGAGATATCCCGAGTATCCTTTAGTATTCCAAGTGGTTCAACGGGAAACTTATCGGCAATGTTTAAGTTGTGAAAGACTATGGTATGTTGTGAAAGATTATGGTAAGTTGCAAGTTGGTACAGGTATGTACATAAAACCCATGCTTAATGAGCTCGATATGTGATGAACCCTCGGTGTGGTATGATTGAGTAAGTTATGATGTTAAGGTTTTAATAACATCTATGTTAAGTTTGATTATGAAATTTTACAATGATATTTATGTTAATTTACTTCATGTTAAATTTATGCTAAAGTGTGTATGATGCCTATTATTTGCATAGGAACTTACTAAGCTTTAAATCTTACTCCCCTTTCTTTTTCCCTTGTCTTATAGTACCACCAAGCCAGCTCAGGGATCGAAAACTGTCGGAGATCCATTCACGCTATCAACTTAACATTTTGGGTACCGATGACTTTAATATCTTGTGTTATGGCATGTATAGGGATTTGGTGATTTTGTTATGTGTCATAATTGAGTTGGCCAATTGTGTTGGCTTTAATGATTGATTATTCATTTTGTAAATGACTATTTGATATTGGTTAAAATTAGGTTAAATATATAAACATATGATAATGTCTTTCATGGATATGGATTTTGCATGGTTTAAGATGATAAGTATGAGATGTTGTATGTGATAGAAAATAGCATGTAATTGATGTGTGGATGACTTGGTTGTGGTTGAATTGGTTGTGTGTATATGGTTGGATTGGTGTTGTCCGTCGCTGTGTAGGTTGCTGCTAGTAAATGTGGCAAAATGGCTTGGTAAATAGCCTTATTTTTGTCCACACGGGTAGACACGGACGTGTGTCTAGGCCATGTGTGACACACGGCTAGCCCTATGGTGTGTGATCCAGCCGTGTATCCCTTGCATCTCGAATTTTAGCTTCGAATTGGCCACAGAGGCAGAGACACGGCCGTGTGTCTCAACCGTGTGAAGGACAAGGCCCAGGGACATGGGTGTGTGCCTAGGGCGTGTAAAGTCTGCACCTATTTTATGAAAAATTATGAAAATTAAATCGCCCACACAGCCTAGGCACCCGGCCATGTAACTTGGCTATGTGACTTTTTAACATTGATAATATCATAAATAGAGAGTTACACGGGTTAAGGACACGGGCGTGTGTGACCACATGGCTTGCGAACACGGGCGTCTCCCAAAACCATACGGGCGTTTGACCCCTGTTTTGATGTAAAAAATTTTAAGTGTTTTAAAATTTTTTGAAAGTTCTCAGTTTAGTTTCGAACCACTTCTAATGTATATTTTGGGCCTCGTAGGCCCATATTAGGGACAGTATGAATGTACAAAAAGTTTTAAATTTGGGTGGAAATTCATGTCTCGATTTTGAATGTTTGCTTGTGTTTAAGTACGGTAATGCTTCATACCCTATTCCGGCGTCGAATATGGGTAAGGGGTGTTATAGGGTGTGTCGCCTCCTTCTTATAGTTAAACTAGAAGACTAATTTTTCTATTAAATGAATATTATTTGTGTTTTACTAATTCAACCAGGATTCTCCTATATTTCCCTATACATAGATGATATTTGTAGAGCTATACACACAACAATTTTCAATATTGTTATTTTGCCTGAAACTCGTGAGACTTTATTTTCTAAGTATAAATTCTATTTTCTAAGAATAATAATTTTACCTATTTCTATAGAGAGGGAATCACATTTCTATTGAAATTAATTTTTTTTTTTTTGGTTTTGGGTTTGATTCATGATTGTTCGGGCCCATAGTCGAAGCAATTCGGGGTACGAGAATAGCAGAAAGGACCATTCAGTTAAAAGCCAAGAACATCTAGGATCCGTCTCACACAAAGCATATGTATGTTTTTAGAAAATTTTAATGCTATAAATATGACAAACTGGCTCAATTTTCAAAATTTTAATTTTTCGCTGTGAAAGAAAATCAGTTTTAAATTGGATTTTTTTCAACAACTTAACCTACTTGCGTTGTCTCAAGTTCAACTCTTTTTAAGTGAGCAAACACTTTATACTTTTATGATATCTATAAATGTGACACTTCTCACCATAAAGGTAGTGTCTCCAAATCATCAAAGCAAAAACAACCATTGCGAGTTCTAAGTCATGGGTGTGATAGTTTTTCTCATGTGGATTTAGTTTTCGCTGAGCATATGTGACCACCTTACCCTCTTCCATCAATAGACACCCTAGACCATTATGACACACATCACTAAATACTAAAAAATCCTTCTTGTACTTAGGTTGTGTCAAAACAAGTTTATTTGTCAACATCGCCTTCAATTTCTCAAAACTCTACTGACACTTATTTGACCGTTCAAACTTAACATATTTCTGTAGTAGTTTGGTCAATAAAAAAGCAATCATCTAGAATCCTTTTTCAAACCTCCTATAATATCCAGCCAAACCCAAAAAATTCTCACCTAAGTGGAATTCTTTGGAGGGTTTCAATCCAAAATGGTTGTAACCTTACTTGGATCTACGCAGATTGTAACATCCCAAAAATTGGAGGTTAGTAGAATCGGGTTTGGGAATAGAGAGAGTGGTCATGCCCTAATATTTGAGATTATCTATGCGTTTTTAGAAATAAATGAAGTATTGATTTGTTGGATAAGTGTTAGTGATGAAACCTAAGTTCAAATCCCTTCTTGCTCACCATTTTTATTAATTTGGTAATTTTGCCTTAAACCCTAATAGGTGGCACACCTTGTTTTTAAAATAAATATTCCAAAATTATTTCAAAAATAAGAAAATAGTCTAGTGTTTAATTGATAAATGGAAAAATATAAAAATTTAATTGAGGTCTCAAGTTTGAATCCTTTCCCATGTAAAATAATTAAATTTTGCAAAAATCCATTGTTTTTAATGTGTGTGTCATCCATACCCTTTAAACCTAGGTATAAATTTTAATTTTACACAAAATAATCAGATTTTATTCCATTTTTACTCACCCTAGTTGTTCCTCCCTTCTCCCCTATTCCTCTCACTCTCTTTTGTTTTAATTTTTTTCCCTTTCTCTCTTGTTATTGTCGCCTACACCTAGTTTTACCATCTCTTTCTTTTTTTTTTTTGTCTCAAGATTTTTTTACATCTTCTCCACCATCTTACTATTGTTTTTCCTCATTATAATCAGCCCCAAATATGAAATCTTGAACTCTAAGATCGATCCCGAACATTTCCATGAAAATGTCATTGTCATTTCTTTCAACTAGCTTGTGTAAGATCTCTTCTTTCTTCAATTTTTTGATTAATATTGTCAATTAAAAACATAAATTTCTAGATCTGTAATTTAGTTATTTTTCCATATTTTTAATGGATCTTTAAATCATTTTTAAATTAGCCCCGAATTTAGCCACCATGGGTAGTGGTGCATGCGCCTATGTGCAAGAAAGGGGGTTGTTTTGTTTCTTGGTTCTTTCCCATCTTTTCACAAAATTAATTTTAGTTCTTGAACCCTTCTAATCAGCCTTTAATCACATGTTAATTAGGGAAATACGTTCTTGATCAATTATCCATTCAGATCTCACAATTCAGGAAGTGTAAGTGCGATTAATTGTAAACTAGTTTGTTGTTTCGACAAAGTTTTTGGGAAAAGGTTATGGATTGATTAAATGAGAGATTTTAATCAATATTAGCTACTTATTTTCTAGTATGTAATTGTTTTAGGTGCTGACCGGAACACCCCAAATCAACTGTAAAGTCGAAAGACGTTCACGCGCACGATTCACAACAAAATAGTGTAAGAAATCCAACTAGTTTGGATTCGTAAAATAGTAGTAATTTTGATGATTGGTTGGAAACCATAAGTGGGTGTTTAGGGGCTGGTTAAGAGATGAATTGATTAAATTTATACTATTTTTTTTACTTTTTTTCATTGTAAGGTTTATTAAGGAAATTTGGAAGATTCGTTAGTGTGCTGTGAGAAAGCAAAAAATAAGGTGTGGATGCTAAACTCAAAAAATTAATTAAAATGATAAATATTTTGATATATTTGATGATTTAGCTTGCTTATTGGATTGTATTAATAGCCAAATAATTAATTCTACAAGTGGTCGAACCAGGTACGTTTCGAGCCCTAAAATATTGATATGTTAGCAAAGTTGCTAGTTTGACTGTGTGAATGGTATTGTGATGCATGATTGTGTTATTTGGTATGATATTTATTGTGTACATGGCATGATTTGCTGGGATATGAGTTAATGCATGATATAGCATGGATAGTTTGCTATATTGGAAAGGATGCTATACATGCACATTGGAAAGTCGTAAAAGTATGTGAAATTGTGTAATGTTGAATGATATCATCTTAATGGTAATTTCAAGTTGGAACATTGTTTCCATTTACTGAAAGTATGTGATTATTGAGGGCATGTTGAACATGTCAAATAAATGTGAAAAGTATTGAGATATGATTATATATGAGTTTGTGTGACATATTGCATTTGCATTGGATGGGATATCTTATGGTTGACGGAGAGTTTCATGGAGTACCAACGACATATTAAGTCTGCATTTATATGTAGTCAATGCACTACACCTGGAGTACTGAGGGGATCAATGATTTTATCGCATATTATATGTTATTGGCGATTGTGTTACACTATTTGATATTTGAAAGATTTTCTGCATTATTGATTATTCGGTGGTTTTACCACATTGAGCTATGCTCACATTTGTTGGAGTTTGGCAGAGAGGTTTTAGGGAACTCGTGGTGTGCAGCGGATGGTATGGGTAGGAATCTTTTTGCATTGCATCATGTTCACGATATATTTGAATGTTATTGATTTATGCTACGTATTGTATTGTGTTGTATTGAATGGTATCGAAATTAATGATTGTTACTCGAATGAATGATAACCCATAATCATACACCCTTTGAAATCAATTTGATAATAACTATGTAATGATATGAAATTCCAATGATGGTTATGTATTCTTCTGTTAAAGCTAATATGTTTCATTGTATTCGATATTTATATCTGTTTAAATAACTATTTCACTCACACTGAGCTCTCATAAGCCTACCCCCAATACTGTTTAACTTTTTAGGTAAACCTCAAAATTAGGACCAGACTCAGCATTCAGAGAACCACCTTGGACCTCAGACTATTCTTAATAAGTATTATTAAGTTTTTATTGGTTTTGGTTTGTAATTTTTAATTATTTCTAATCTGTGGCTTGGTAACTTTTCTTTTGAGAATTTTTGCATGCATGGATAGCTCAAGCATAATAACTGAAAAATGCATGATATTAGGCTTAAGTAAAATTTGACATCGTTCCCTAATTTCTGTTGCATTGCAAATGAACTGTTTTTGAAAAAAAAATTGATAAGGCAACTAAGTTTCGAAAATGACTTGAAAAATGGTTTTTCTGCTTCATTAGTTTAACATCGAGTTTTTACAAAGAAGAGTGACAAGAAAACAATTTTTTTCTTAAACAACACTATCAATAATAAATTGAGTCTTAAGTATAGATTATCTAATAAATGAACTCTTTTAAACTAACTCAAAGTGCAGATACTGTTTTTCTCTAAAATGAGTTTATTTAAAGTCTTGAAAAGTAACGTAAGTTAGCTTAGCCATTTTGGTGGCTAATGTAGCCTTCTCAATCCAGCCATAACATCAAGGCCGGGTTAAGGAGGTTACATTTAGTAGATGACTTCTACGAATACAACATGTCCCAAAAAAGATACCTCTCGGAGCCAAAACTCACACTTATTGAACTTAGCATACAACTGTTGTACCTTTAATGTTTGCAGAATAATCCTCAAGTCCTTATCATGCTTTTTTCATCTATCAAGTAGACCAATATATCATCGATGAACACCACTAGAAATCGATCCAAGTACAATGGAAAAATTCAATTCATCAAGTCCATAAAAGCTGTTGGTGCATTGGTAAGCCCAAATGGTATTTCTAAGAGCTCATATTGGTCATATCAAATCTTGAAGACAATCTCTGGTGCATTTGATTCCTTAAGTTTAAGCTGATAGTATCTTGAGTGAAGATCAATCTTTGAAAATACACTTGCTTCCTTGAATTGATCAAACAAATCATCAATCTTAGGAAGTGAATACGTATTCTTCACCATAACTTTGTAAAGATGTCGATAATCAATACACAATCTCAATTTTCCATCCTTTTTCTAAACAAATAAAATTTGAGTGCCTAAAGGTTATATATTCAGTTGAATAAAGCTTTCATCAAGTAGTTCTAGGAGCTATGTCTTTAGTTCCTTCAATACAGTTGGAGCTATTTGATAAGGTGCAATTGAAATAGATGCATTGTCTGGTGCTTCTATAGCGAATTCATCCTCTCAGTCGGGTGGTATTCCTAGAAGCTCTCCTAAATACACATTTGCAAAATCTCAAAAAGTGGAAACTTTTTCAATTTTAGGCTTAGAAATATGAGTACCCAAAATGTAGGCTAAGTACGTTTGACACCCCTTTTTAATTAAGTGTTGAGCTGCCATTGTAGAGATCACGTTGGATATACCCTTAGGTTTTTCTCCTATAACCTCCACTAACTTACCATAGAAAGACTTCAAGTAATATTCTTCCTTTTATAATTCACTATGGCACCATGAGTAGTCAACGAATCCATGCCAATAAACACATTAAACAAGCCAAACAGAAGTGTAATAAGGTTAGTTGAAAACTCATAATCTTGAGCTTTTAGGGGAAAATCTTTATACACTTTGTTAATGATGACACTTTGATCCAATGGATTGGTGACTCACATCAAACTCACTGAACTCAACTAAAAGACTTGTTTCCTTAACTAATGCAATGCAAATGAATGAATGAGTTGGCCTAGGGTTAACTAATGCATGTATAGATAAATCAAATAAAGAGAATATACTGGTGATAACATAAAAAGCATCAACCTCCTTTCTGGCCATAATAACATAGGCTCTAGCTGGTGTTCAGAACTCAAGTTTGGTGGAAACATCCCT
Organism: Gossypium longicalyx; assembly: GCA_025698465.1. Classification (NCBI taxonomy): domain Eukaryota; kingdom Viridiplantae; phylum Streptophyta; class Magnoliopsida; order Malvales; family Malvaceae; genus Gossypium; species Gossypium longicalyx. Next base: position 94,659,310 of record CM046997.1, read on the forward strand.
AGAAATCCTCTGATTACTTCTCATATTGTTGTTCACCCCTGATTTCTATCTTGATGTGGTGTGGAAGCATGTCTCACAGATTTTTTAGTGGGATTCTTAGTCTTCTTTGAACAGTCCATCATGAACTGATTTATGGGCCACATTTAAAATAGGCCCCTATTGATTTTTGACACTCACCTATATGACTCCTCTCAAACAAGTGCAATTTCACTTTTCATACCCCTAGTACTAGCTACCAAAATAGTTTGAGGTCACTGACTATCATGCCTCTATGCTCTTATTCTTAGAGATCTTAAAGGGCTAGAAAATTAACCTCTATAATCCTCAGCCCTCTTGGTTAATGGTGGTGGCATCGAATTAGCAATACTTCTTTTTCCTTGCTATTTGCTTCTTGACTTGGCCTTTTTTTTCTCAACCCTCATATCCTGCATTTTTTTTATTCTCTTCGACAAGGTTATAAATTCTCTCAATTTTAAAGCTCCAACTAACATCCTAATGTCCTCATTGACTCCTCATCCATAATCGGTGTACATGTCTACCTTAGTGCTAGCAAGTTCCCAAGCATACTTACTCAGTTGAAGAAACTCCTGTTCGTATTCCTCCACGGTAATATTCCCTAATTTTAACTTAATAAAATCTCTTTTCTTCTTCTTGAGGTAAAGGTGGCTCACATATTTTTTTTAACTCACTTTGGAAGAAATCCCAGTTCATACGACCTCAGGGGGTCATGTTCGTTAAAGAAACCCACTACTGATACTCCTCTTACTTAAGAAAAGAGATTAAACACCTTAAGCAATAATTTAATATACAATAAAGCTCTTTGATAACTCTCTAGGTATTCTCTAACCAATATTCAAAGTCAATTGGATCATGGTTTTTTTTCCTTTAAATTATTTTACCCCAAATTTATGAGTTTCTCAAGTGCGGGTCCTTGAGCAGATACATGGGTAAGAGGTGGTGGTTGAGGAACTGGGGTACCAAAACTAGCGGAGGTGGTTCTTAAGGTCAGGGAATTAAAGGAGTGTCTCCTAGGTAGTAGTCAAATAAATTATTTATCATATATAAAAAGGAATCTTTAGGCTCACATTCACGTCCTTGAGGGGATTTGGGACACCTTGGTTAAGGAATAACATTGGTCTCTACTTCTTCGTCAACCACTTGCTAGGAATTGACTGACATCGATGATCTATAAAGGAAATTGAATCCAAATCAATTTAGAATTACATCACACTAAGCAAAAATAGTTATGAGAATGATGTTTGTATACAATATTCCTAACAACATGCACTAAAAAGGTTTATGAGCATTGTTTCGATTTCATGGGAATGTATTGGATGCGTTTATTCCAGTTGAGAGAAGTATGGAGGGAAAGAGATATGGTTTTGTGAGGTTCGCTAATATGGAAGATGCTCAAAGGGCAACTTCAAGACTTGATGGTTTTGTATTGTTAGGAAAAAAGATTGGTGTGAAAATGGCTAGATTTAGTGGCAACAGGAAAGTATGGAAAAAAGTTCAAGCTAAAAAAGATTTTAGTCGAGTGGGAGTGATGCAGTCGAGAGGGAGGGAACTTTCGGATGTGGGAAAGGAAAACTTGAATGACAGTATGATAAATGGAAGGCATAGGGCTGTTGAAGTAGATGGGATAGGGAGGAAAAATATTAAAGTTGTAGGACATATCGAGAATGAATAGTTATGGAAGCTTCAACATTGTTTGATTGGTGAGACAACGTCTTTTTGCAATGCATATAGCTTATCTGATAGAATTTCTAACTTAGGCCTTGAAGAATTAATTGTTAAAAGAATCAAGGGTAGATATTTCCTTATTGAGGTTCCAGATGATGAGCTGATGGAGATCTTAAAGCAAAGCGACTGGGCATATCTAAAACAAATTTTCATCAATATTGAACCTTGGTAAGAGAATTTTAAAGTCTCGAAAAAAGCAGCTTGGATTGAAGTGGATGAGATTCCTCTTTATTACTAGAATTACCAAACATTCAAACGGGTAGCTGATTTATGGCGTGAGATTGATAACTTAGCAAAGGTGAACAATTTTGAAAAGATGAATATGTTAATTTTCATAAAGCAAGAACACAAGCTCGATAAAGTGATTATGTTGGAGGTTGGCAGCGAGTTTTTTCCAATCCGTATTAAGGAAAGAGGATTGGTGGAAAAAGCAAATGAAAATCATACAAAAAGTAGGGATCATAAGGGGAGAGAAGAAGAAGTAGCTTTGTTGGAAGTGAAGTCGACAAACGGTTTGAAAATGGATATGTCACAGGAGGAAAGACGAAACGAAGGGATTGAAGGAGTTATTGAGAACAACCTCGAGAATGTAGGAAATGATAATGGGAGACAGGGTTTGTCGGCAGAAGCAATTAATGTGGAAGAAGAATCTTTTTGTAATATGCTGAATGTCCCTATATCGAGGGTGGCATGGAAGATTTGAATAACATGGGATTGGTATTGGCATTGGGGACGGGTCAAGAGTTTGAGGGTGATCCTAACGCAACAGGTGGAAACGATTTGGGCTTTAATGATTTAGCTTTGCAGGGTCCAAGTATTGTTGATAGCCCAAAGATCAATAGTCCAAATAATATTGAGAGCCCAAAACTCAACAAAGTTTCATCCCTCCTATCAGATTCAGAGAGTCAAAGGGATCGTTTTGCAGAAGTTAAATTAGAGGAGGATTTTCATCATTTCAAAAACAATAAAAAAATCAAGAAGGTGCTGAACAAAAGAATCCAATCTATGCAAGAGATCCAAGACTCAGTGCTCACTTCAAAAGAGAAACAAAAGAGGGACAGGGGAGCAAAGAAATCAAAAGGAAAGGGGGATTCCAGGGTTGTAGAAATATTGTAAATTTGTCGCTGTTAGATTTTGACATTAGTAACAGAAGGAAAGTTATTCTCAATAAAGCAAAATAGACTTGGGAGGTGGGGAAAAGGCTAGGATTTAGTGTGCAAGGTGATGAAGAGTTGATTATTGAAGAGCTAATTAGGATTGAAGGAAAGCAATAGGAGGGTTTCAAAGGCAGTGAGCTGGTGTTTTGTAATTCTAGTTAGAATTCAATTTGTCAATTTAAAATTCATTTTTTCATTTAGATTGGAGATATGTGTTTAGTAACATGGAATGTTAGAGGGCTCAGTTCGAGGGCCAAAATCGAAGCTGTTAATACACTGGTGAAAATGCATAGACTTAATGTTTGTTTTCTTCAAGAAACTAAGCTGGAATTTGTGTCTGTTGACTTAGTTAGAAAATTTTAGGGGGATGACAATTTTAGTTTTATTTTTGCTACTGCAATTGATAGATCTGGAGGGCTGTTATCGATATGGGAGAAGGGGAGTTTTTTGGTCGTAGTTGAGCATTGTGGAAAGAGATTAATTATAGTTGAAGGAAAATGGGTGCTGGAGGGGAAAGAGACAACCTTGATTAATGTATATGCACCCAACATCCTTTTGGAACAAAAAATGTTGTGGGAAGAGATAATTGGATTAAGGAGTGTATTTAGTAAAGCTTGGATTGTAGGAGGGGATTTTAATGAGGTGAAGACTAGAAGTGAAAGAATTAATTTTTCGGGCATTGAGAAGGGCTCGAAGGAGTTTGGAGAGTTTTTTGATAAATGTAAACTGGTCAATTTGCCGTTGGTAGGGAAAAAAATCACTTGGATTGGTCTGGATAGCAAACGTAGTAGACTTGACAAATTTTTAATAGAGGAAGAGTGGCAGGTACTTTTGAAGGATTTTCAATAGAAACGTATTAATAAATCATTATCGGGTCATATCCCAGTCCTGTTGGTTAATGAATCTCTTGATTGAGGTCCAAGGCCTTTCAAGTTTGTTAATGCTTGGCTAAAAAAGGAGGAATGTAGGAATTTAATCGAAATGGAATGGTTGGGAATGGGGTGTTTAGGAGGGAATATGGTTGGTAAATTACGTAAATTGAAGGGAGTTCTTAAGAAGTGGAATATTGAAGCTGGCAGTATGTTAGAGAAGAGAATTATTGATTGCGAAGATAAAATTAAGGCGATTGAAGAGATAAACGAACATAGAAAATTGTTAGACTCGGAATTAGAGGAGTTAAAAAAGTTGAATATTGAACTATGGGAAGCAATAAAATTCAAAGAATCTTTTTGGCTTCAAAAATAAAAAATGGTGTAACACCGCTTACCCGTACCCAAGACCGGGATAGGATACAAGGCATTACTGAACACATACATAGCCATTCATTCAAAAGTCGGGCCATCAAATGTTTGTTCAAATTAAAACTTTCCAAACACATGTATATTGTCCCTTATATGGGCCTTTGAGGCCTAAAACATACATCGGGGTGGTTCAGGAATAAACCGAGAACTTTCGATAAACTTTGGACAACTTAGTAAATTTCTTGCTTTGGAGAGTCACACGCCCGTGTGTGTTGAACCATATGATCACACACGCCCGTGTGGCTTGGGACATGCCCGTGTCCTCAGCCCGTTTAACTCTCTATTGACATCAGCAAAACAATTTGAACCACACGTCCAGGCCACACGCCCGTGTGCTAGGCCGTGTCCTCCACCCGTGTGGCTAACACTTAGGCTATTTTCCAAGCCTTCATGTTTCCCACAAACCCTTACAACCTTATACACATCAAACTCATAACTCATGGCATCATTTTAGTGATTAAACACCCTTTATTAAGACACATTCAATATTAGCTCGTCATTAAACATATGTTCCACCGACTCATGATAAACTAGTCTAGCCACATTATTACACATTCATTTGACCTTGTCATCTCATTAATCACTTATACCATTAAATTATGGTTACTAACTTATACATCAAACATCCATGTTCAAGGCACTATCATCTTATTACCATATTACACATTTAATTCATGGTCATGACCACCTCGATTGGTCATGAAACAAGCATTCAACACACTTGACATATTACCAACCATGCATGGTAAACAAACATATTCATATCAACACATCATATGCATTAAAACGTAACATGATTAGCTAGACTTACAAACCATAATCAATATGAGCCACCTTTCATGGCCATATACAATGGCTCGATATAGACCAATACATTTAGCCAAATCATAATAACATATGTCATAGAACTAGGTCCCTATACGTGCCGCTCACATGATATTTCTAACATATGTATCAATACTCCAAAGGTATTAGCTTGTTAGTGTGATGCTGCCTCCGACGATCTCCAACCCTAAGCCAACCTGACAACACTAAAAGAAATGGAAAGGAGGGATTAAGCTTTACGCTTAGTAAGCTCGCATGAAAAATAATAAGCAATGTATTGACATGCTATTTTTCAATTCCTCTCTACTTATTAAAAATCTAGTTAAGTTGTTTTCTCAAGTCACAGTCATGAAATTATTTATATCCATAGCTACGGACATCCAAATTGATAACCGATAATTGTCCCAGAAACTAGACTCACATATCTTCTTACCATAAAATTCTCAAAAATTTTTGTCTAGCCAATAAGTACAGTTTATTCTTTAAATTCTCCCCTATTTTGCTGTCTGATAGTTCCGACCCTCTAAACTAAAAATTAATTATATCTTCATACAAGATTTGGATAATGTTCCTATTTATTTCTTTCAAAAATAGACTCATTAAGTATTTTAATCATACAAATTATAACCCATAATTATATTCGTACAATTTTAATGATTTTTCCAAGTCAAAATAGGGGATTCCAAAATCATTCTGACCCTGTCTCACAAAATTTCAAATATCACAGAATACAAAATTCTTTTGCTTTCACTGTTTCTTTTATGTTAAAATAGGCTCAATAAGATTTAATTTCATACCTTATTCAACTTCTAATTCAATTTCCACAATTTTTGACGATTTTTCAAAGTCACACAACTGTTGCTGTCCAAAACTATTTTATTACAAATTTCACTCTTACATAATCTCACTTACTCCATTCCATCTTACCGAAAGTTCGTTCAACTATCAAGCACATTGCTCATAAATTTTCACACACATATACCTGCACTTATTCATCACATAGTCATATTCAATTACACTAGTCATTACAAGATCACATGTAGTTTCACTTAGTCAATTTCCCGTTGAACTCATCGGAATAATAACAGATATACGGTGGCCCGCACATATTACCACCCTTGTAACCGAAGTTATCTGGTACGCAAAGTAGCCTACACTTAGTACTACACATGCGACCAACAATCCAGTACACGTAGTAGCCTGCACTTACTACTACACACGTGACCTAACCATCTGATACACGTAGTAGCCTACACTTAGTACTACACACGTGATCGAAGTTGTTGGGTACACATAGTAGCCTGCACTTAGTACTACACATGCGACCTAACTATCTGGTACACGTAGTAGGCTGCACTTAGTACTACACACGTGATCGAAGTTGTCAAGTATGCATAGTAGCCTGCACTTAATACTACACACGTGACCTAAAACCATCTTAAACACATAGTAGCCTGCACATAGTACTACACATGTGTTTTCACAATGAATCATTCGTATCGTTTCTATTCTGAAGGTTCAACTGGTAAATTCCTCACTTTTCAACATTTAAAAAATTCATTCATAGTCTATTTTGATTCGTAATTCACATCAAATGGTCATTCTATAGGCAGCCACATCTCATATAATAACAAAATATAATAACATAAAAAGAATCGATATATTATTTACATACAAACTTACTCGTTTTAAAGAAATATCATGTTCCCTCAAATTTCCATTATATTCAATTACCCCATCACATGTTATCGAAATTTGAGCTTTCGATTACTTCATGGGTACATCACGTTCCCATACACAATATCATTAACATATAAATTAATACAACCATAGCAAACTAGATTTCAAGTGTGACAACAATAACATGAATATCATGCTTATTTAATCACATGAACTTACCTTCCCTTTCACTCTTTCATAAGTTATCCAACTTAATAAAACATCATGTTATATCAAATTCTCAATATATCCAGCTATTATATAGCAACCCATAAATGATTGAACCATCAAAGATTTGATGTGCTACTAGTCATATATCATTGTTCTCACAAATTTTATATACCATTCTTTCATCACTTTTCAATATATTAAATCATGCCATTCATGCAATAATAATATAGAATTTTCAATTTAAATATAGCATTGCAATATTATTGACACACGAACTTACCTCGGCACCAAAATAGCAAAAAGGAACCTAACCATGGATTTTCCATTTTTCACCCGATCTAGGTCCAATCCTCATTTTCCTTGATCTATAAATCACATTTAGTCCAATTATTAGTCACATTATTTAATGTGATCCAAAAATCACATTTTGGAAAAATTATATTTTTGCCCCTAAACTTTGTCAAAATTACACTTTTACCCCTAGGCTCGTAAAGTGATCTTTATTCAATTTTCTCAGTCTATAGTCTTAGACGAACCATTTTAATAACTATAGAAAACTACAATTCTCATCAAAACACCCTTTTATACCATTTTTACAACTTTTATAAAATGGTCCTTTTGGACGTTTTCATCGAAAATTGATTAGTAAAAGTCATTTATTTAACACCCAACACTCATTTTCTACCATTAGACATCAAAATGCATGCATTTCACACATGGGTAAATTTTCAAACATGAACCCTAGCTCAAATTAATGGTAGAAATAGATAGATCTTGTTACGGGGATTGTAAAACGTAAAAATCATTAAAAACGGGGCTAGAACAGACTTACAATCGAGCTTGAAGGCTTGAAAAGCCCTAGCCATGGTTTCTCAATGCAAGTTTCGGCCAAGAGGTTGAATATGGACAAGAATTGGCTTTTAATTTTGTTTTAAATTCATTTTAATAACTAAATGACCAAAATGTCCTTAATGAAAAACTTTGGAAACATGCCTAACCATGTCCATTTTTGTCCACCAACTTAACCAATGGTCTAATTATCATATAAGGACCTCCAATTTAAAATTTCATAACAATTGGACATCTCTAGCATGTAGAACTCAACTTTTGCACTTTTTACGATTTAGTCCTTTTCACCAAATTGAGTGCCCAAATGTCAAAATTTTCAAACGAAATTTTCTCAAAATCATTCTGTGAAATTGTAGACCTTAAAAATATAGTAAAAAATAAAATTTTCCTCATCAGATTTGTGGTCCCGAAATCACTATTCTGATTAGGCCTAAAAACGGGATGTTACATTTCTCCCCCTTTAAGAATTTTCGTCCCTGAAAATCTTACCAAAAAAGTGGTTTTGTTTTTTTCACTTATTTTCCTCAATCCTATAATCGATGTCAAAGAACTTTCACTCAAGCTGAGCTTTTACTACCTATCTCTTAAATTCCACATGCAAGAATCATGTGTAGTTTTCGCTTTACAACACTTTCACTGAAACTTAATCTCTATCAGAAAGTTCATGTACTCAAAAGTCTAATCCATACTTACATATACATTCATACCTAAATCTTTTTCGAATTCAAATAGTGAAACTACCCAGTTCATCTCGACCTCATACTTTTTATAATTCCACATAGTCCGATTATTTGTCAATTCAACTCTCTGTTACATTTCATTTCAAAGCCTCCTCTGGCTTTCCCAAGAAATCATGATATGAAACCCGGATCTCAATCTGATTAGTGGAGACTAGAATCTCAAGATGTCCAACATTCATAAAGACACAAAATTCCTCGAACCTGATGAGCGAAAATTTAGTACATACCAGCATGATTTACATATCTCGTCAAATATTTAACAATAAGCTACATGACATTTTTCTCTTTCAATGACAGGGATGATCCTGATAGGGCCTTGAGGATAATCCTTTCTCATTTTCCATCCTAATATCAATACGAGCAGAGATAACTCTGGTAGAACCTGATGCTCGGCTTTAACCCCATTAACATTTCAAATATTCTTACACAAGGATCATACAATAACCATCTCATCATCTTTTAATACCCAAGTCATTTACACTATAGCAAACTCAGGTCTTTCTATGACATCAGATACTTTAAGCTATCACTTGTCTTGTTGTCTTAAAGCACATCACCATTCAAACAACAATACATCATTGAAAATTAGAAAGTCTTTGCTCAACCCAGACTAGATCAGTTCAAAGGCTTCGATTAACAATGTTCTCATCTGTCCAAGCTTTGCCAATCATGAATTAAGCCATTAATTTCACAAGAAGAAAATTTTACCACTTAAGCCTTTGCCAATGTTAAATCCTTATATAGAAATTTAGAGACATCCAAATACTAAGATCACCAGATCACCATGATCAAATCAGAAGCATAATCATACTTGATATATATATATATCGCAAGCTAAAAGTCATACTTTAACTATAAGCCATGTTCGACAAGTTGCAAGATAAAGATGACCAAGAATTCAAGATAAGGAAATCCATAATGGAGAAATCCATAATATAGAAATCCAACATAAAGAAATACAAAACAAGAAAATCCAATCAGATTGGCAATGCCTTTGTCGATCATTAAGATCAGGGAACATTTCCATATTACAAAAATTCATCAGAGAATATACAACCACTACAACAAATTTTCAGAAATAAATGGACTCCTAGAGTGCTTTACGAAAGATAGCCATCATCTACTCACTATAATTACCATACCCAAAAATCTCACATTCGAACATTATTCCTTTAACTATTTTCTGCATAAGAATTTCCATATTATTCTTTTCACTAAAGGAGATCAGCTCATGAGGGAATTTCAATCAATATATTTCTCGATGTCATACCAGGATAGGTCGTTTTACCAAAATTAACCTTTTTCACTAACTGCGAAGTTGCAAAAATTAAACAATCTTTCAGTCAATCCGATATATTTCTAGCTTATGTATGTACCTATCAACCCATTCTCAATCTCTAATCATGCTTGTAACCATTCTATCACTGAACTCTTTGATTTCTCACCTGAGAACTCATTCAACACAAATCTCAAGAATTTCCATTATGACACACCACTTTGGTAAGGAGGAGGGAGTTGTAAGGCCTCTAACTCGACTCTCATATACATATACATGTAACATAATTTCCATCATCATAGAAACATTATCACAATCATGTCATTCATTTCGGGTAAACTAACTTTTATATTGATTTTATGCCCACTTTCCAGTTATCTCATTTTAACAAGTATACTTATGCATGTATTCCATGTTTTCTGGATAACTTTACTTATCTATTATTTAATCATACAAGTCATGCACATGATATCATACAAGGGCCAACAAACATAGATAAGTTTATCACAATCTATACCTTTACCTCGTGCATCATCATTTAGACATATCATTACAATCATATAAATCAGTCCAAGCAATTTAACACTTTTACTCAAACTATACGAGCTTGCCAATCATGATCATCCAAACAGATATACATGAATATTCATCCCATTAATATTTTTGATAAGTTATCTAAACACATGCATTTACTCGAGCAATTCAGTCACATACATCATGGAATTATTAGTCAATCATAAGTAAGTTCATTATGCCATATAATCCTTTATCTCATTTCAATAATTCATTTCAATCCATCAAATTTTAATATCCAAACGAGACAATGACATTTTATTCGTAACAGGATATTATGAATCTCATTCGTACCTTTCCAAGTTTCAACTCATCATGACTGTACTTTATTCAAATACCTCATTACCACAGTCAATATGGTCGGATATAGCTCGTTTAGAGGGTACCTTTGTCTAAACAAAGTGGCTATCATACGCGTCGGGAAACATCACACTATCTCAGATCGGTGGCATGTATAGCTTGACTCTTATACATATGCTAGGTTAGTTCGAGAATTGACTAAACCATAGCTCTGATACCACTAAATGTAACACCCCTTACCCGTACCCGAGACCGGGATAGGGTACGAGTTATTACGGAACACATACACAGTCATTCATGCAAAAACTGGGCCATCAAATTTTCGTCCAAATTAAAACTTTTCAAACACATGTATATCGTCCCTTATACGGGCCTTCGAGGCCTAAAACATACATGGGGTGATTCAGGACTAAACCGAAAACTTTCTATAAACTTTGGAAAACTTAGCAAGTTTCTTGCTTTGGAGAGCCACACGCCCGTGTGTGTTGAACCGTGTGATTACACACGCCCGTGTGGCTTGGGACACACCCGTGTCCTCAGCCCATGTAACTCTCTATTTGTGATATCAACAAAACAATTTGAACCACACGACTAGGCTACACGTTCGTGTGCTACGCTGTGTCCTCCACATGGCTAAGACAAATGGCCGTGTCTCTGCCTGTGCGGCAAACACTTAGGCTATTTTCCAAGCCTTCATGTTTTCCATAAACCCTTACAACCTTATACACATCAAACTCACAACTGATGGCATCATTTTAGTGATTAAACACCCTTTATTAAGACACATTCAACATTAGCTCGTCATTATACATATGTTCCACCTACTCATGATAAACTAGTCTAGCCACATTATTACACATTCATTTGACTTTATCATCTCATTAATCACTTATACCATTAAACTATGGTTACTAACTTATACATCAAACATCCATGCTCAAGGAACTATCATCTTATTACCATACTACACGTTTAATTCATGGTCATGACCACCTCGATTGGTCATAAAACATGCATTCAACACACATGACATATTACGAACCATGCATGGAAAACAAACATATTTATATCATCACATCATATGCATTAAAACGTAACATGATTAGCTAGACTTACAAACCATAATCAATATGAGCCACCTCTCATGGCCATATACAATAGCTTGATATAGGTCAATACATTTAGCCAAATCGTAATAACAAATGTCATACATTTAGCTTGATATTTCTAACATATGTATCAATACTCCAAAGATATTGTCTTGATACTGTGATGCTGCCTCCGACGATCTCTAACCCCGAGCTGACCTAACAACACTAAAAGAAATAGAAATGAGGGATTAAGCTTTACGCTTAGTAAGCTCGCATGAAAAATAATAAGCAATGTATTGACATGCTATTTTTCAATTCCTCTTTATTTATTCAAAGTCCAGTTAAGCTATTTTCTCGAGTCAAAGTTACTAAATTATTTATATCCGGAGCTATGGGACTCCAAATTGAGAACCACTAATTTTCATAGAAACTAGACTCACATATCTTCTTACCATAAAATTTTCAGAATTTTTGGTCTAGCCAGTAAGTACAGTTTATTCTTTAAATTCTCCCCTATTTTGCTGTCTGACAGTTCTGACCCCTCTACACTAAAAATTAATTACCTCTTCATACAAGATTTGGATAATGTTACTGTTTGTTTCTTTCAAAAATAAACTCATTAAGTATTTTAATCATACAAATTATAACCCATAATTATATTTTTAAAATTTTTAATGATTTTTCCAAGTCAGAACAAGGGATTCCAAAATCATTCTGACCCTGTCTCACAAAATTTCAAATATCAAAAAATACAAAATTCTTTTGCTTTCACTGTTTCTTTTATGTGAAAATAGATATTTCATGTATTATTCAACTTCTAATTCGATTTCCAAACTTTTTGGTGATTTTTCAAATTCACACAACTGCTGTTGTCCAAAACTATTTTATTACAAATTTCAATCTTACATAATCTCACTTACTCCATTCCATCTTACCGAAAGTTCGCTCAACTATCGAGCACATTGCTCATAAATTTTCACACACATATACCTGCACATATTCATCACATAGTCATATTCAATTACACTAGTCATTACATGATCATATGTAGTTTCACTTAGTCAATTTTTCGTTGAACTCATCGGAATAATAACAGATATACGGTGGCCTGCACATATTACCACCCTTGTAACCAAAGTTATTTGGTACGCATATTAGCCTGCACTTAGTATTACACATGCGACCAACAATCCGGTACACGTAGTAGCCTACACTTAGTACTACACACGTGACCTAACCATCTGATACACGTAGTAGCCTGGACTTAGTACTACACACGTGATTGAAGTTGTTGGGTATGCATAGTAGCCTGCACTTAGTACTACACATGCGACCTAACTATCTAGTACACGTAGTAGCCTACACTTAGTACTACACACGTGATCGAAGTTGTTGGGTATGCATAGCAACCTGCACTAAGTACTACACATGCGACCTAACAATCTGGCACATGTAGTAGCCTGCACTTAGTACTACACACGTGACCTAAAACCGTCTTAAACACTTAGTAGCCTGCACATAGTTCTACACATGTGTTCTCACAATGGATAATTCGTATCATTTCTATTTCGAAGGTTCAACCGGAAAATTCCTCACTTTTCAACATTTAACAAATTCATTCATAGTCTATTTCTATTCGTAATTCACATCAAATGGTCATTCTATAGGCAGACAGATCTCATATAATAACAAAATATAATAACATAAAAAGAATCGATATATTATTTACATACAAACTTACTCGTTTTAAAGAAATATCATGTTCCCTCAAATTTCCATTAAATTCAATCATCCCATCACATGTTATCGACATTTGAGCTTTCGATTACTTCATGGGTACATCACGTTCCCATACACAATATCATTAACATATAAATCAATACAACCATAGCAAACTAGATTTCAAGTATGACAACAATAACATGAATATCATGCTTATTTAATCACATGAACTTACCTTCCCTTTCACTCTTTCACAAGTTATCAAACTTAATAAAACATCATGTTATATCAAATTCTCAATATATTCAGCTATTATATAGCAACCCATCAATGATTGAACCGTCAAAGATTTCATGTGCTGCTAGTCATATATCATTGTTCTCACAAATTTTATAAACCATTCTTTCATCACTTTTCAATATATTAAATCATGCCATTCGTTCAATAATAATATAGAATTTTTAATTTAAATATAGCATTGCAATATTATTGACACACGAACTTACCTCAGCACCAAAATAGCAAAAAGGAACCTAACCGTGGATTTTCCATTTTTCACCCGATCTAGGTCCAATCCTCATTTTCCTTGATCTATAATATCACATTTAGTCCAATTGTTAGTCACATTATTTAATGTGATCCAAAAATCACATTTCGCAAAAATTATGTTTTTGCCCCTAACTTTGTCAAAATTGCACTTTTGCCCTTAGGCTCGTAAAGTTATTTTTATTCAATTTTCTCACTCTATAGGCCTAGCAAAACCATTTTCATAACTATAGAAAACTACAATTCTCATTAAAACACCCTTTTATACCATTTTTACAACTTTTACGAAATGGTCCTTTCAGACGTTTTCATCGAAAATCGCTTAGTAAAAGTCATTTATTGAACACCCAACACTCATTTTCTACCACTAGACATCAAAATTCATGCATGTCAAACATGTGTCAATTTTTAAACATGAACCCTAGCTCAAATTAATGGTAGAAATAGATAGATCTTGTTACGGGGATTGCAAAAATGTAAAAATCATTAAAAACGGGGCTAGAATGGACTTACAATCGAGCTTGGAAGCTTGAAAAACCCTAGCCATGGTTTCTCCATGCAAGTTTCAGCCAAGAGGTTGAATATGGACAAGAATTGGCTTTTAATTTTTTTTTAAATTCATTTTAATAACTAAATGACCAAAATGCCCTTAATGAAAAACTTTGGAAACATGCCTAACCGTGTCCATATTTGTCCACCAACTTAACCAATGGTATAATTACCATATAAGAACCTCCCATGTAAAATTTCATAATAATTGGACACCTCTAGCATGTAGAACTCAACTTTTACACTTTTTACGATTTAGTCCTTTTGACTAAATTGAGTGCCCAAACGTCAAAATTTTCGAACGAAATTTTCATGTAATCATTTCGTGAAATTTTAGACCATAAAAATATAATAAAAAATAATTTTTTTTCTCATCAAATTTGTGGTCCTAAAATCACTATTCCAACTAGGCCCAAAATCGGGATGTTACAAATGGCATGGTTAAAAGAAGGGGATACAAAAAATTCTATTTTCCATAGAGCTATAAAAATTAGTCCGAATAGGTGTTGTTTTGATAATTGTAAATCCAAATTTGCAGTCGTATTTTGGAGACCTCCTCCTCTTGAATGGTTAAAGTTTAATGTGTACGGGGTGGCAAAAGAAGGTAAAACGGGATATGGTGCGGTATTGCGAGATATGAAAGGTTTTGCAAGAGCATTATTTTCAGGTTCAGTGACTGCTTATGTTGCGGATGTGGTTGAGGCCAGTGCGGTAAAGGGATTCTGAATGTTTTCATAACTATAAATTGAAAATTTTATGATTCCTTATTTATTGAAATTGGTTCTTTAGTGGTGTTATCTTCATGTGTTAACAAGGCAATGAGACCTTGATCTCTGCAAGCAATGTTTGTTGACATCGATAGAGACTTGTTAAAGGCTAGAAAAGTAGTATTCTCGGTGGCTGATAGAAAAGGCAATGAAATGGCTGCTTCATTGGCGATTGCTGGCGTTAATAGGGAGAATATGTTTAAAGCTTGATAGTGAGATTTTAGTATTGTTGTTTTTTGTTGCTGTAATGTTAGGTTGTGATTTTTACGTTGTTGAAATTTTAAATTTTGTTTGTTGTTCTGTGTGTCTTTTGACAACAACACAGTTCGACTGTAGCAAACGAAAAAAAGAATTACATCACACTATCACAGACTATTGTGGTATGTACTTCTAGACTCAATGCAATAGAACTGGCTAAACTCAAACTTTGATAACATTAAATGTAACACCCCATACTTGCTCTGAAACTCAGTATGAATAGGAGATGCTACTAGAACCTAAGTTTAAGAATATTTTTAATATCATTTTGGAACCTTTATAAGGAGTTTGAACTTGACCAAAACCTAAAATAAGGTAATAGGGACTCTAAACGATAAAAAATAAAGTTGTGTAGGTGCAAAGGCTATAAGTCTCGAGACTCATGCTAAAGGTATTGAGAGTTAGAGGAAACACTTTAGAAGTTTAGCTTCGTTATTTGTGAGCCTCAAGACTTAAGTGCAAGTTTCAAGGCCTTGGACCCTTGGAGCAAACATTGAGTTTTAGAACATGCAAGTCTCAAGACTTATGTTCCATGTCTCGATACTTAAGGTAGGGGGACTTAAAAACAAGGTGAAAACATGGCAAAACCATTCCAAAACACCTCATAACCATGCAAGCAAATTAAAAGACTTAAAAATGCTTTAAAATATTGAAACATCTATTTATGACTTATTCCAATCATAGAAAATTTTTTCATGATCACTTTAAAAGAATCCGTGATTACTTTAGAACCATTATGAAACACCTTAATTCATATTCATTACCATTAAATGAAGAGGAGGCATACATATCCTCAAGTGATCAAAAGGAAGATAAGTAGTAAACATCAAGTAGAGCCTCTAAGCTCAAACATAAATAAAGGATAATTTCTCAAGCACCAATTAACATATGAAACCAACATATTTATACATATAGACACCCTATTACTTGATACAAACTAAAAATGTAATACTTTCATACTCTTGTTAGTCTTGGTGATAGTGTATTGTTCCAGATTAAATAAGGCTTCAAGGATCCACAGGTCGGTAATCTATTGACCGCCTCTAGATGTACTAACGTCTAGAGTGTGAATACTACAACTAAATATATGAAAGTTGAGGCTGTGTCCGCAAGTATATAGATCAGGTTGTAATATAGTTTTTACAATGGAGTTGGTAAATACTCTAAGGATTGTACCCAAGAGAGGTGAGTACTAAATCAATATTAACTTAAACGTAAATAGATCTAATTAGTACTGTAAATAAATTATAGTGCATAGTACAACAAAGTATAAATTGAAATATATTTATAAGAAAAGAAATAAACCTACATAAAAGAGTGAAAATGAAAGACTAAGATATAAACTTAACCAAATCTAAGCAGGGGTGATTAGCTTGATTTGGTGGTCATAACTAATTCCTATTTCAGGTTTCTACTCAATCAACTAGTCGTTACTCTAGTAGGATCTTTCGATCTTCCACTAAACTAACAAGTCGATAAGAACTACTGATCTCTCAACCTCACAGTCCAGACTGGACTAGAGTAAGGGGTTCATAGATCGACCATACCAACTTTGGGTTAGTTCCTACCTAAATGACTTCCTAGGGTTGTCAAGGCTAAGGTTTAAGTTCTTCCTATCCCAAACAACTGATTCGCTAAGGAAACCCTACATAGAAATTAATTAATCACATGTCCACTCACTAATCCCCCATAAGAGGATTAGTTTCTCATGGATTTCATAAGCAATGTAAAATTGATAAATAAAGTAAACATGAAGATAAAATCAAGAATAAAAGTTAAAGAAGAAATCCTAATTGTATTAAATGATTGAAGCATAGAAATCTATAGAATGTTTGGTTGAACCCACAAATCAAATTCTTTGAAAATCATGAACGAAAACAAACTAAAAATAAATCCTAAGTCTAAAAAGAACTAAATTTTGAAAACTAAATTGAAAGAAAAATCTTAAGTTACAAAAGAAGTCCCTTCTCAAGTGTTTAATGAGAATATTTATAATGTTAGGGTTGGTTGTCGTCCCTAGCCCTAGGTCACCTAACATATTTATGTTAATTTTCATTGTGCAGATTAAAACACCCTAGCTCGTTAATGTTTTCACGTAGTTTTCACGTACAAAGCTAATGTCGCGACATCCACTGCTTATGGCGCAACACTGAAGGAAGGCTGCTTTGCTCAAGCTCAGCTATAGGGGTGTGCTGCGACATCCACTATCTATGTCATGAAACCAAAGGCAGACTTAATATTTTTGGCCTTCTGTTCATTTTGTTGTGACATTTAAGTCCAATCTTGTAACATGGTGACCAACCTCGAGTTCTTATGTCTCCGAGTAATGTCCTGCACACTCACCAAATACGTTAGTCTTTCCTTAAGCCTCCTTTGACCGTTAAGGTCATAAAATTAGCTCTAATTAATAATACTTTTTATTAAATTGAAACGAAAGTAGAAAAACTAAATAAAACATAATAAGATTTCTCATATTCAAGCTCCTTAAGTATGAAAACCACTTTATTCTGCTACAACGAATTGCAACAGATCATCTACATGTAAAAATAACAATATGTAAGCATATGTTAGATTTGATGCCCTAAGTGTAGTATATTAATTTTTTTTATACTTATTTTTTTTGAACAATTTGGTTTAATAATATCCATTCATTACGTTAATACTCTTTGTGTATTGTCCTTAATGTTTTTTTTCACACAGTAAAATGGAAGCAAATATTGACTCACTGGTTTTTTGATGTTCAACTAATGCTAAGTAGTATTACATGGTCGGATCATAATACGAAAAAAAACTTGTATTAGTAGATGAACCTAAACGTGTCCTTAGTCTAATCAGAAATAATCAAACCTATTGAAAGACTAATATGGCGTCTATCAAGTTCAATTAGGGAGATGATTTGTCTTGGGCATCGGAGTGGATAACTCCTACAAGATAGAGACATAGATGTGATTGACTAGACTGACAGTACATTGGATAGGACCTAAGTAGAATATAACCTAGATTTATTTATGGGTTTATTCACTTGTGACTTTATAGTTTGACATACCTTGATCTTGAGTGGATGATGTAGTATGTATGCGTGACTCAAATAGTTTGATGTAAGTAAAAGCCTGAGTTCAAAAATATAAGGAACTAAAAGCTAGTACGTTAGGTAGACGAGTTTTTCAGTATGTAGCATAATTCACAATAATGAAATTCATAGCCCAATTAATGGGTAAGTGATATCCTCTCATCGAAATTACTTGATAAATGAAAGTAAAAGTGGTCACGGGTCGTTTGTCTTTTTGATAAATGACTTAATTATTATTTTATACTAATTGACTTTTCATGAAGGAAGATGTAAAGTTACAATGAGATAAAATATGATCATATTGGGAGAACGAATTTATCCCAAAGATATTAAGGATAACCTATGAGGGTAACACACTGATGACAAGGTCATTAGATGAGCATTGATTGAGTAGCTTTTGTAATGATATGTAACTAAGGATAGTTCAGTCATGATGTTGTAATTGAATGGCTTCGTGACTAAAAAATTTTATAATTAATAGGCGAAAAGTTGAAACTTTATTATAAATTATTTAAGTCCTAATTACATATTTCCAATTAGTCCCTCCACTAGCTCGTTGAAAATATAAATGAATTGTATGTAAAAGTAAATTAACAAAAATGGATAGAAATGATGAAGCTAGAGACATTAGTCACATTCACAAATGAATATGTTTTCTCACTGAGTATAGAAGTCACTTCAGAATTAATTTAAGCTTTTAAAATAATTAATTAATTAATTGAAGTTCAAATATAGAATTAAATTAATTAGTCATTGTGAATCTATTGAATATGAAAATTAAATATATTTTCTCATAGATTCTTTTTTGGTAAAGTTGCCTTAACTTTAACAAAATTATAATAAGGTTGAGAGAGTTATTTAATTGGAATTGGGAGAAGCTAATTTTGTTATGGGCATTCGAATCCTAAGGGATCGAAAGAACAAAGTGATATCACTTACTTAGGCTTCATACATAGACAATATATTGGATCATTATGTAATGATCGATTTGAAGAAGGGAAATCAACCTTATGTGATTTCATATCTCTTTTTAGCGAACTATCCTAAGACAGCGAAAGAAAGAGACATGGGAAATGTTCCTTAGGCTTCAATAGTAGGAAGTCTCATGTATGCTATGTTATGCACACACCCAAATATCTGTTTTGTAGTGGGGTTGCTAAATCGATATTAGGCAAACCTAGGACCAATGACAGTTAAGCATATACTTAAGTATTTACAGATAATGAGGGATCACATGCTTATGTATTCTAGAAGAGATCTTACTCTTATCGAATATACTAATTCTAATTTCCAAACATGTCAGGATTTGAGGAAATTGATATCAAGCTATGTTTTTGTCCTAGACGGTGGGTCCATAGTGTGAATAAATGTCAAGTAGGGTTGCACTACTGACTCCACTATAGAGGGCCAAATATGAGGTATGGAAAACCTATGACACTGTAAACATGTGAATATAGCTAAGGCTAAAAGACCACAGAAGTACAAAACACATTATACAAAGTATCAAAAGGAAGACAATAATGTTTGACGGAATAGTGGATGTAGTCAAATATCACATATGAGGACAAACCCTGGGGATTTGTTTTGCGAAGACTCTACTAGCTTGAAATCTCTTTAGTAAACATATGGAGGGGCACAAGAATGCGAAACATTACTCATCTACTTCACTAGGGCAAGTGGGAGACTATTGGATTTGATGCTTTATGTAACAGCCCATTTTTCAGTGAAATTGGAACAGTGGTTTCGGGACCACAAATCCGACCCAAAAATAAGGTTTATATTTATTTCATTATATGGTCCGTATTATAATAGGCATGTCGTGTGAAAATGTTGATAGGAAAATTTTATCGATTAAGTGTTTAATTACGAGAAATGTTTATAGGAAAATTTTATTGATAAAATGAAAAAGTTGAATTCTAGTAGCTATAAGGATCAAATAGCTATGGAATTCAAAACTAGAGGTCCTTATATGGTAATTATACCATTAAGAAAAGTATGTAGATTTTTCTTGGTGACTCATCCATGAAAATATAGAAAAAGGGCAATGACTAAATTGGAAATAGCTAAATACTTAATTAATTAAAAGATGATAAAAGAAAATATCATCTTATTTTATGTAATCTTCAACCTAAGACACATGAAAACCCTAGGAGAGAGAAAAGAAACTTTCAAGGCCTAATTGAGTAAGTTCTCTTGTCCCGTTTTTAGTAATTTTGGTATTTTTGAAACCGAGATAGCTTAATCTCTCTATTTGAGGGATTAATTTGAAAAGTTATCATGGTATGAGAATGGGTCATGGATGTATATGCTTGAAACTAGAAATTTATAGTAGAAAATGAAAGATTATTGATAGATAAATAACTTTTACAAAGTGATTTTTGATGAAAACATGATTTAGGGACTAAAATGAAAAGTTGTAAAATTTGATGAAAAATTCTAAAATTTTATGAATAAATGTGCTGGAAAATTTGTAATGGGGCTTTTTTTAAGCTTGGAATAAGGAGTAATTTGCACAAGTTTCATTTTGGAGAAGTTAGGGGAAAAATGGTAATTTTTCCTAGAATGTAAATTGAGTCCATTTAAATATGAAATGTGTGAAATTTATGGTTAAATTTATTTATATATATATATATCCAGAAAACACTAATTCGAGGTTAGATCGAGGAAAAGAAAAGGTTTCGGATTAGTAGACTTTTACGCGAACAAGCGTCAAGGTAAGTTCGTATAACTTAATCGAGCAAGTAATTATGTTAATTGAATGTTATGTTTGTATGTAATGTAATTTACGTTGATGTGCATTAATTGTATGCTATGATGGAAACTTGATACATGCTTGAAATGGTGTAAAGGGTTAAGTCCCGATTTAATGTGAATTTCGATGATTATATGCGCTTTCCCGAAACTAATAAGGTCTTGCATTTGTTGCAGGCGAGTAATCCCATTGACCTTGTTATAGAAAAGATTTAGTTTGGATGGATAATCACGATATAATACCTCTCAAGCATACATTATGATTAGAGTTTAGCCTGGACTGGTAATCCTAATCGAGTTCCTCTGAGCTTACGTTATATAAAGGATTTAGCCTGGACTGGTAGTCCTGTTATACGATATGTGGCTCGAGAGAGTGTTTCTTGGTTAAGTTCCCTAATGGGTATCCTCGAATAAGAAATTGACAGATTATTGAATCGTACACTTCGAGTGTACTACTTGAGCATCCATCAGGATTCAATGATTCAACGGACATAAAACTCTTGACATGGCATGGAAATATTGAGATGAAATGATAATGACTTGAAAGAATATTGCTTTGTGAGCTCATCTATGTTACTTGATTGATATGAAGATTTTGGTGACTAACATGTTTGATTAGATACATGTGCTTAGGCAATTTAGCCCAATGGATGGAAAACTTATTATTGTATGCTTAAATTTAATAAATGGAATTGGTAAGTTTAGTTTCCGTTATACGAACTTACTAAGCATGTAATGCTTACTTCATTTTATTTTTCCCTTATTTTATAGTGCTCGGAAGCTCATGAGGGTTGGAGATCACTAGAGCATCATCACACTATCAACTAGTCATTTTGGGTATACTTAGTAAAATCATTTTGGTATAACAGCATGTATAGGACAACTTGGCCAATAGTGGCTTGAAATGTTATTTTGTAACCTAGCCATTGGAATGGCTAGTAATGGTTCATTTTGGTATGACTAAGTAGATTATTATGATATACATATACACATGTGTTATGTTATGAATATGTTATCAAAGGTTGCTATTGCCTAAGTTAATCCAAGGTAAGTTTATAACCACCTATACATGTAATGGTATGCCTCGTTAAATGATGAATTTGCCTATTTTAAATGCTTGGAGTGGTTGGTATTGGTTGTGAGTTTCAAGTGCAGGTCTTGGGTGAAATTTTGGGTGAGAATTAAAGTTAGAAATGGCTTCATTTTGTCCACACGGGCAGAAACATGACCGTGTGTCTAGACGTGTGTGCCATATGGCCTAGAACACGGGCGTGCGACTTAGCCGTGTGAAACTTGCACCTAATTTCGAATTAAATTAATTAATCACACGGCCTAGCACACGGGCATGTGGCATGGCCATGTGTGCAAGTCAAAGAGTTACACGGGGTCGAACACGGCCTCTAGCACAAGTGTGTCCCAGGGTCACACTATAACAGCCCGATTTAGACCCTAATCGAAACGGTGGTTTTGGGACCCTGAATCAGAGCCCGAAAAATATTTAAAAATTATTTTCTGTGTTTATTATGTATGAATTTATATCTTTGAAATTTTCGTGATCTAATTTTGTCGTTTGAGTGTCCGATTAAATTAAAGGACTTAATCGCGTAAATTAAAAATTTGATAGTTAAAAGCATAAGGGCCGAATTGTTAGTGGCTTTCTAAATGGAAGCCTTTATGTTGAAATTAGCCCATTTGAAGAAAGGTGGACGGTAATGGGTATGTTATATATGATTTTATAATTTTATTACAAAGGTTATAATGGTAAATAAGTAATAATAAGTATATAATAAAACATATAATAAGAAACCATGTTCATATTATTATTTTCATGACCGAAACTTAAACAAAAGAAAAGAGAAAAGAAATTTAGGGTTCGATATTTCTCAAGCTTGAGTAAGGTATGGATTAGCTTGATTTTTGATAATTTTTACGTTTTTGAGATTGTTGCTTCGAGTACTACAAAACCCATGCTTGAATTTTTTATTTTGGTGCATATTTTGAGTTATGCCATTGTTGAGAACTTGTGATTTTTGTTGTTTGATGATGAAATATGAAAGATATGTTTTAGATTAACATGTTTTGTATTGGAGTTTTTTTATGACTTTGAGTAATTAGGACTAAATTGCAAAAATAATAATTTGAGGGACTACAATGAGAAATAAATGAAATATATGGACTTGTATAAGCATGGGTAAAATTCTGCTCAACATGGGTATAGGGAAACTTTGCATATTTTGTGTTTTGTGCAACAAGGACTAAATTGTAAAAATTGTAAATGTTAGAGGTAAAATGGTAATTTGCCCATTTATATGTTTTTGGATTAAATTGAATGAAAATATGTTTGAATGAGCTTAATTTGAATATGTTTAGATCAAGAACTAAAGAAATTGGATTTGGATTGGGGAAAAACGAAAGTCGTCGACTGGCTGCCCTGTTCCGTTTTACATCGTCCAAGGTAAGTTTATAAGCAAATAGACATGTTTAATTATAGTTAAATGTTAATATTACATGCTGGTATGAAATGTGTGAACATATATAAGCTATGGCCAAATATGATTAAGCTTGGCTATTATGTCTCCAAATGAGTTTCGACCGAGTTACGACGTCCGAAAGCCCCGTATGAACCTTAGGAATAGTTAGGATACATATGTCATGACATGGGATTCCGATATATGTGTGTGAGTAAGACCATGGCATCGATATGTGATTCTGATATGTGTTTACGAGTAAGACCCTGTCTAGGATAGTGGCATCGATATGTGACTACATGTAAGACTACGTCTGGGACGTTGGCATTGTACGACTTGTGTGTTTATCCGAGTGTCCTATCAAATTCCGAATGGTTCATCGAGCTATGGTAAGGTGTGAACGTACAAGTCAAATAAGCTAAATGACAAGATATGGAATAGGTATCACTTGAGACAAGGTAAGTAAGTACTTAATGTTTGGTACAAATGACTTATGAGGTAAATATAGAATGTGTATAATTATAAAAGTGTGTTTGATCTTGATAGATATATTGTGATTGTCTTCAAAATGATATGTGATACGTGTATAGATGTAACCATGTGTATTTGGCCATTTATGTAATGCGTACATGACGATATATTATGATGCTTGTGTTTATGCTTATGAGTATAAGTATATTTGATTATCTGATGATAAATTGGCTTTGTAAGTGAGATGTGAATTACTTATATTGGTTATTGAGCATTCGGCCAAGGTGGGAATTTTGTATAAAACAAAAATATCATTTATGAGATTGGTAGGTTGAGACTAAGCATATTTATGCTAGTATAATTCGGTTTAGATTAAAATAAGTTGGTTATATCACTAGATTGTTTATTTGCTTATAGCTTACTAAGCTATAATAGCTTATTTGTGTGTAAATTTGTTTCTGTTTTATAGATTTTGGATTCAAGTTACGAGCTCGGGGATCGTCAGCAAAGTCTTTCATACTATCCATAACTTTGGTATTTAAATAGTTGAACTTGAAGTATGGAATGTATAGGCTAGCTTAGAGTTGGCTTATTTTGGAAGATGAATGTATATAGGCCATGCGAAAATGGCTTTATTTCTATGCTTAAGTTCGGTATTGAAGAAATCTTGGTTTAAGTCTATTTTGGTTATCATGCTATTTGTCATGGTTGATCATAAATTGTGTTATTTGATTATGATTTTGAGGTTGGTTGTTGAACTCAGATGTGGCATGAAGGCATCGGTTATGCTATATACATCTATGTATATATATATATATGTGTTCAGTCTTGGTATGAGCTTATAATGAAAGACTAGCTAAATATATGATGTTTGTGAAAATGCTATGTGTTTCGGCCATTTATAATAATGGATGTTAATTAAGCTAAGGTTGGTTATGTGTTGTTAGGTAAACATCCAGACATATGCATGGTATTAACTAGGTGATCATTGATAGACTATATTAATGATAGGAATGACACTTGAATTGCGGTTTTGGTAAGTAAGACACATTGGGATTTAGATTTATATAAGCATTTGGGTTAACGATAAAGGACATATGTGTACTTGGTAAATGGTCATGTTATGTTAGTTGAGTTTTAAAATATTCTACATGTATAAATATATGTGCTTATAATATGGTTGATATGTATATGTGCATTGCAATATACATTCGTTAGTTATTTATAAGTTATTAAATATGTATAAATGAATTGAGATAGCCAAGTAGACATAGAATTGAAATGAGTTATTTGTAACCGAATGCTTGTTATTAAATTGTGTTAATATGCAAACATATGTATTTCACATAGATTAACCCACTAATGCTGCATATATGAATGTAACAGTTTGTGATGAAATTTAGTTCATTTGATATATAATTTGTGTTCATGCGGGACTTAGTTAAGAATAAAAATATATATATAGGTTTAATATTCAATAATGAATTTATTGATATGCTATATATATATATTCTGTCAATGAATTAAATGATTGTGAATATATATATATTGGATTATGTTGAATTTAAGCTATGAGGTGAATGATAGTAAATTTATGATTAGATATTGGATTAAGTCATAAGAATTGATGTGATGTAAATTTTGAATTGCATTGAACGTATGATTTGCATTGTAATATGGTTGTTAAATATAGATGATTATGACTTGAATTAATCTGAAAATATTCAGAACCGTGCTTCCATTTAGTAATGCCTCGTAACCCCATTTCGACGACGGATACGGGTTAAGGGTGTTACAGACACGGGCGTGTCCCTTGGACCACACGGGCGTGTAAGCCCTGCACCTTGGAAAAATATTAAAAATTCATGAAAAATTCTTAAAGTTCTCGATTAAGTCCCAACTCGATTCTAATGCTCGTATTGGACCTCGAGGGCCCAATCAAGAGACATTATGAATTATCTCGGTAAATGAATAGTAATTTGCATAAGTTATTTGGAAATATTTTTGAATGTTTCGGTAATGCTCCATTTCCCTGTTCCGGGGACGGATACGGGTTAGGGGTGTTACACCTTAAGTGTAGTATTTTTATCTAAGTCAACTTGTAATTTTTCGAATAGATTTGTTAGTAAAACTGTTCATTAATTATATTAATACTTTGTATATTGTCCTTACATGGTTTCTGCAGGCAAAGCAAAATCGAAGCAAATGTTGCTCACTAAATGTCTAATGTTTAACTAATATTAAGCAGTATTATGTGGTCAGATCTTAATACAAAAAGACAACTTGTATTAGTAGACGAATCTAAACATGTCCTTAGTCTAATTGGAAATGAGAAAACCGATTGAAAGACTAATATGTCGTCTATCAAGTCTAATTGGGGAGATGTCTTGAGTTGGGTATCGAAGCGGATGACTCCCAGAAGATAGAGACATAGATATGATTAATTGGACTAACAGTACATTGGACTAGACACAAATAGAATAGGTCATGAATCCGTTTATGGATTTATTTATTTGTGACATTCATAGTGTGCAATACCTAAATCTTGATGGATGGAGGATTATGTATGCATGACTCGTACACTTTGATGTAAATAAAAGCCTGAGTTTAAAAATATATGGAGCTGAAAGTTGGTGCGTTGGGTGTACGACTTCTGCAATACGTAAAGTCATTCACAACAATGGAATTCATGGCCCCAGAAATAGGTAAATAATATCCTTTCATTGACATTACATGGTTGATGAAAAGTAAACATTGTTATGGTTCTTTCATCTTTGTGATGAATGACTTAATTACTATTCGATAATAATTGACTTTTCATGAAGAAACCTGTAATGGTTACCATGAGACAAAATAGGATCATATTGGGAGAACGGATATTATCCCAAAGAGATCAAGGATATCCTATGAGGGTAACACACTTATAACAAGGTCAGTGGACGAGTATTGAGTAGTTGATTTCGTAATAGCATGTCGTTAGGGAGAGCTCAGTCACGATACTATAGTGAAATGACTTCGTGACTAAATGAGTTTATAATTAATAGACGAAAAGTCAAAACTTAATTATCTCATTTGAGCTTTAATTACATATGTCTAATTAGTCCCTCCGCTAGGTCATTAAAACCATAAATGAATTGCGTGTTTGAATAGAAATGAATGAAATGAATATGAAAAGATAAATGGGAAACATTTAGGAATGATTATGGTTTTTCCCAAAATAGAAAAATAGAATCATTTGGAAATGAATGTAGGTTTCCAAAATGGAAATGATTCATTTGCAATTCTATATGGATAACTTAAAAATGATCAGAAGAATAAGTTTATGTTTTTTAGCTCCCTTGAAGCCCAGAAATGAAAATAAACCATTTGTCACGGTCAACATGTTGAGTTGTGAAATATTAAACATATTTTCTTAAAATTTTACCAGGAGTAAAATAGTCAAAATTTATCGAGGGAAAAATAGGGATGAATTTTTTAAATATAGAATATTAAAGTTTATTTGGGAAATAGAAAATTCGAATCGGGCTAGATCACATTACAGAGTATTGGGTCAAAAGACCCAAAAAGTACTCGTAATGGGACCCGATGTGAGAGAGGCTCAAAACCCCTCATATAACATGAAAGGGACGGCAACTCTAGTGGGAATACTAGGGTGTGCCATCCACACTACTTCTAGTAGGAAGTTGTTTTTCTATTTGAAATAAACTGCTACAACTCAACAAGAGTTTTACCTTCTCTTTTTATAAACAGATAGCACCGTTAGGGCATAAAACAAAACTTTGAGAGATTGTTACTCTGTCCAAAAATAGAGAGAATTTATTCTTAACTATTAAATATATTTTTCTAGAATAACAATTCTATCGATTTCTACTAAGAAGAGAAAATTTTTGTTCTCTCCCGAAATAAAAGAGAGAATTTTTTTCTAGTTTTTTGTTTCGATTGAACCCACATTCAAAGAAGTTTGCGGTGCAAGAATAGCGGAGAAGATCATTTGGTTGAAAGTTGGGAACAAAGGTCCGCTAAGACAAAAACATAAGTTTGAGTTCGATTAGGTTTTATTGCTAGAAATATCACAAACCGAGTCGATTTTCAAATTTTTAGTTTTTTGCTATGCGAGAAAATCGTTTTCAAATCACGATTTTTCCAACAATATCCATATTTCTTTTCCACTTGTAGATCTATTTACACCTTATGGGTTTTATCCTTTCTAATAAGTCTACAAGTTCCCATACTCAGTTGGAATCCATGTAATCTACAAAATTACATGTTTACAAATGAATAAACTACATTCATGGCATCAGATCCAATGAAGAATAAGGGGGCTGAGATAGTTTGTAATGCGAAAATAAAGCAAAAATTGGATCCAAAAAAGAAGACTAAGAAGCTTCTAGGGAGCAAGTAGTCGTCTTTTTTTTTTATTTCCGAGGTTGTTAGGGACAAGATTCAATAGAGGACTTAATAATAATCATGTTGGGGTTGATACTTTATTAGGAAAATTATAGATGAAGTTTGACGCATGTTATATTTGTATTGGTTCAAGTGGGAAGAATCCAATTAATGTTTCAGATGAAGAGGTATTGCAAAATGTGATAGTTAATTAAACTAAATCAAGTTGTCAGGAAAATGTAATGAGTCCATCGGGAACACTCTTAATGGGATCTACCTATGTAAGTAAAGTGTAGCCACTTCTAGGAGCTCAAGGTCTTGGCTCTAAAAACACATGAAAAGAGGTTAGAGACACATGACCATAATAGTGTCCCTGAATATTGTGTAGTGACTAGTGTTGAAATTGTTGTATGAGATGTGTTTGATCTGCCACAATTTTTTGTGGCAAATTAAATCCTTTTTAGCACTTAGATAGATTGTTTTCTAGCAAGTTAGTATTATTTTAGTTATTTTTTTATTTTAGTACTTAGTTAATAAAATGAGTAATTTTGATGGTTTTATGACCTTTTAGGCCAATCCAGGCTTAAGGGAAGACTAACATGTTGATTAAGAGTGCAAAACATCAAGTCGTGCCAAGAAGTCATTAGACAGCCCTCGATTTTGCAAAACCCAACTTGGATGTCAAAACACCAACTCCAAATCGCCTAAGGAGCATTCTACCTTTGATGTCACGACACCGGCCATGCGATGTTGCGACACCCAACCTGGATATGGAAAGGAGTATTCTACCCTTGATGTCGCGACACCAACCTAAGGATGTCTCGACACTGTTGTGACGAGGCCACCTAATTTACTAAGGGTGTTTTCATCCATATAGCTTCAATCAGCTATGATTAGTCAATTGTATCAAAGTTTAAATGATTCATCTAACATAACTCTTATAAATACTATTGCTCAGGACCTGATAAAAGGGGATATTTTCCTTAGTTTGAGTTTAGTTTTTAGATTATGGTATTACTTTAGGGATTTCTCTGTTCAAATTGAATTACTTTTAATTTCAATTTTAGTTTTAGTATATTTTCTTCAATTGTTTGTGTTTTCTATTTTGTATTGCAAATCACTCAACATCTGTTAGGGGATTTTCCGTTCATGTGCGCAATCGATATCTCAGGATCTAATTTCTCCTTTCTCTCTTTTGTGTTTTGATATTTACTTTATTGTCTGAATTTAAATTAGATATTTTTGCATTAATGAGATTAACGAGTGGATCTGGGATTAATTAACTGAAGATTAGGGTTTATTTTAAAATTAGTTGATTGGGTTGAGTGAAATTAAACCCTAGGCTTGACGACCCTAGGAAGTTATTTAAGTAGATGAGGTCAGAAGAGTAGTCTATCGAGCATCTCTCAACTTGTCCTAGTTTGAACTATGAGGTCGGAAGAATTGTCTATCGAGCATCCCTCAACTTGTCCTGGTTTGAACTATGAAGTCAAAAGATAAGTAGTTCTTGTCGATTTGTTATTTTAGTTAGAGGCTGAAAGGTAATAACTAGGTTAATTACTAGCTAATTAATTAAAACCCTAAACAAGAAGTTAATTATTAACATGGAAACGAGTTAATCTTCTATTTGTTTATTTGAGTGATTTACAATTGTTTCTTTTAGTTTCTTGTTTTGCATTTTTTTCATTTGGCATATTTTTATTTATGAATTGTCGTAACATAATTTTAATTGAGTATTATTTAAACTTGTTAGTGTAGAGATTATCTACTAATTTAACTCAGCCTCTTTTGGATACAATCCTCGGAGTACTCTCATATTCTATTGTAAAACTATATTACACCCTGACCCGTATAGTTGCAGACACTGCCTATTCCATATCTTTAGATGCAATATTTTTCAGCCCCAACGTTCGCATATCGGGCGATGGTCAGTGTTTGATTAAACAAATTGAATAGCTGGTTCAAAGCATAGCTTGCCATGATATTTCAATTATCTTTAACATATTTTCACTATATGAATGCTCAATCGTAAGACACCTTCATTTATGCAATTGATTTTCAAGATTACGAAAAGCTAGATATTTTGACAATAACAAGGAGATTGTTGAAACATTTTCAAAATATTTATAATGTTACAATAGTTGTAATTGACAAGTTACAAGTAATCCAAAATTTATTTCACTTTGTTGTTAACCAAAAGTTTTCACTATTCATAGTGATGAGTTATGTTTGTTACTAAAAGTTATATCACTTGATCATTAACAAAGAGTCGTGATTATTCAAGTAGACATAAATAATTATATTTATTGTTAAAAGATTTGTCTGTCCATTTGGATATTTGTGTTTCTATTAAGGTACAGGAGAATTGTTATAAATAGGAGATAAATTTTATTTATATGACATACTAAGAAGTACAAAGACATACCAAAAACTCATTAACAAAAGTTTCTCTACTCTCAATCTTCTAATATTCAAAGATTTTTCTATAAAGAATCAGTACAAAAGTTCTTTATAAAATTTGATTCTCTTGCTATGCTCCGCTCAATGTTCAATAGACTGTTTTCGCCATCGCCAGTGCAAAATGCCAACAATAATTAGGTTTCATTGTATCATTGATGTTTATTTGCTAGTAACTTTTTTGCTCTTCAAAGTATAGGTGAGGGATAAATAGAACCTTAAAGAAAGTGACATAGTTACACGTCATGAAACATTCAGTTAATTTATCGTAAGTTTATTTTTATCCCATGCACCAACACGAGATATTCTAAAACAAGAGAGATTTTGTGTCATGAGAGTAGATTGACTAGTGTGGAAAAAATTGCTGATATAACCTAAGATAATTAGATGGGATCATTGTTGATACGGTAGGAATAGTCTATATAATAATTTCTCCGAATTTAAATGCGCATATATCGTTTCTTTTGTTTAACATTTCTTTCTTCGCTTTACTTTCTTTTCTTTTATAATTATTTATTCATACACAGTGTTAGTGTGAGGAAAACTTTTCTGTTTTAAGGGAAAACACACTATCATTCTCAACTTCATTTTTGAAGTACACTAAGTGAACCCGAAACCAATCAGACAACTCCATTGTGAGTAATTTTGTCTTCAATTCGTCAATACCTACCTAAACTCTACCTCATCAAAGTCAAGTTAGCTGGTACTGACATTAATTCGTCCACATCTTTTTAACTGGCTTTACAATTATAAAAGCTTGTTCTAGACTTAGGACATGAGAGCAATGGCGGAAATGGTTTCCTTTTCAGTAATTAAGTGGGATATTTCTCGTCTGACATTTTGGGACGTGTCGATTGCGTTGTTGGGGCTATTCATTTTCAGTAGTTTGCATGAGAGACTTACAAGAAAGGGTCCGATGATGTGGCCAGTGTTTGGAATAATACCATCAATTGTCTTCCACTTGAGTGACGCATATAATTGGGGCACCAGAGTTTTGATAAAAGCTGGGGGAACATTTCATTACAGGGGAATGTGGATGGGAGGTGCGTATGGGATCGTCACAACTGACCCTTCCAACATTGAATATATGCTCAAGACAAATTTCCAGAATTTCCCTAAAGGGAATTACTACAGAGAGAGATTTCGCGACCTGCTGGGGGATGGGATTTTCAATGCCGATAATGAATCATGGATGGAGAAAAGGCAACTTGCGAAGCATGAGATGCATTCGAGTCGTTTTATGGAGCACTCCTTTAAAACCATGCAAGATTTAGTGCACAAAAAGCTATTGATTTTATTGCAAAAGCTGAGTATTTCAGGGCAGTGTTTTGATCTGCAAGAAGTGCTTCTTCGGCTTACATTCGATAACATTTGCACAGTAGCTCTTGGCGTTAATCCCGGGTGTTTGGCCCTTGATTTGCCCGAAGTTCCCTTTGCGAAAGCATTCGAAGAGGCCACCGAACTCACCTTATTAAGATTCTTGATGCCACCTTTTGTATGGAAGCCGTTGAAGTTCTTCGGACTTGGAAATGAGAGCCGGCTCAAGGAAGCAATAAAAGTTGTCCACGATTTTGCAGATAAGAAAGTGAGAGATCGAAGGAACATACTTGGGAACTTAAGCAATCAATCTGATTTCTTGTCAAGGCTTATTGAGAGTGAAAATAAACAAGGCCAAAACAGGCATTTTCCAGGTAATTTCTTGAGAGATTTCTGCGTAAGTTTCATCTTAGCAGGTCGAGACACAACTTCAGTTGCATTAGCCTGGTTTTTCTGGCTTATACACAAAAACCCACAAGTGGAAAACAAAATCCTGGCCGAAATCTACGAAATTTTATGCCATCCCCAGTGTAGAACACAAGATAACATCACAGTTTTCACAGAAGATGGATTGAAAAAGATGGTTTATCTCGAAGCAGCATTATCTGAATCCCTACGGCTCTACCCATCAGTGCCGATTGAAATGAAACAAGTTCTAGAAGACGATGTGCTTCCTGATGGAACAAGGGTAAAAAAGGGTGCTCGAGTCTTCAACTTCCTATTCTCAATGGCTCGTATGGAATCCATATGGGGCAAAGATTGCTTGGAGTTCAAGCCAGAGAGGTGGATCAAAGATGGGAAGTTCGTGAGTGCAAACCAATTCAAATACCCCGTTTTTAATGCCGGTCCGAGGCTATGTCTGGGGAAGAATTTTTCTTACACTCAGATGAAAATGGTGGCTGCTTCAGTACTATTAAGGTATTCGGTTAAGGTTGTTGAAGGTCACAGTGTTGTACCAAAGCTGACCACCACACTCTACATGAAAAATGGTTTAATGGTGACGCTAAAGCCTAGGTTGGTAAACAATGCTTAGTGCTGCCTATATTATAAAACTTGGGAGTGAAAATATAACGCAGAATAATTGAGATGAATGTGAGGAATATGCAGATTTGATTTGTTTTTTGTTTACTCATTCTCGTATTTATTTTTACCTTTTGTGTGCTTGGTTGAATTAAACGATAAACCTCTATTAATGTGATTAACTGTTTGGATCTTTTAGCTCCTTGGTCAATTTTTGGA
This sequence comes from Gossypium longicalyx, assembly GCA_025698465.1. Taxonomy (NCBI): domain Eukaryota; kingdom Viridiplantae; phylum Streptophyta; class Magnoliopsida; order Malvales; family Malvaceae; genus Gossypium; species Gossypium longicalyx. The sequence goes on from CM046997.1 coordinate 94,693,056, forward strand.
TTTACAGTATTGTTCTTTGTTATACCCTTTCCTATTGGAATTTTTAAAAGATATATTGTAGTTTTCTTTTTGGAAAAAAACCTAACTACACAACCTAATCAAAACATAAGAATCCACAATCCTATAAATCCAAAAAACCTTAACAAACCCCAGACTGTGAAGAACTCCCTCTGGATATCTCCATATTATGTGTTATAATGTACTGCTTAGCCCAAGTCTTTGAGATCTTAATAGTTGATACTACCATTCAATACAATACGAAAAAACAATATAAGTATAATGGCTTTTTTTACCTTCCAACTTTATTAAAAAAAATTATTTTAACTCTCTATTTAATTTGTTGTCTCTTTTATTAGTCTTTGAATTTTTTTATAATTTTAACAAATTTTAAATTTTAAAATAGTTTTTATTTAATTTTTTAAAATTTAAAAAACTAATTAAATACTAATGTGTCATCCACATGGCAATTCACGTGTATGTAATGTCAAGAAAGTTAAAAAGTATTAATTTTTCTATTCATTTTAAGGTGACTTGATAAAAAAAAACGCAAATTTAAAAACTAAAAAAGACTAAACATTAAATGAATGACTAAAATGATTTTCTTTTTTATAAAATTGGAGGGCCAAATAAATCATCATAACAACAATATATAGGTAATACCAAGTGTTCCGCATTATCTGATACTTTTATTTTAATAAAGTATTCAAAGCTAATACTTATATACTAGATTTTGAATGTGAGTATGAGTTATGATTTATTTAAATATATAAAACAATTAGAATTTCATGTATATATATACATTAATACATATTCAAGTGAATATTTGTTTAACACTAATAGTTAAAAAGAAACACTAATAGCATAATACAGCATGGTTAAACTCTTTATTTAGCACTCTAATGGCTAAACTTCAAGCCTGCAGATATAATCTCCATACCTAATATTTTTCTATAAATACATAATATGTTATAATATACAAAAATAATACGACTTAATTTCAACTAAATCATGGGTGGAGTAGCAAAAAAAATTTCGTTCAAGTTTTCAATTAGCAAAAGTCTTGAATTATTCCCCTCAAGCTTGAAATGGTTTAAAGAGAAACATTTGAAGTTTGGAAAAAAAAATGAAAACATGAAGATAAAAGAAACTTCATAAAATGATCCACCACTTGTAATTCAGAAGAAATATGAAGTGCCTTTTCATATTTGTTGATTTGTTGAAATGACAACTTATTTCAGTATGTTTAGTTCGTCGGTTCATAGAAAACATTATTATGAGCTATTTGAATTGCATTTTTATTGTCAGGAAACAATGCAATAGTAATAAGCATGTTAATGCCTAAATCCACAAGTAATCAATACAATCACATTATCTTTGCTTTAGTGTTTGATAAACAGGGGAGAGTAATTATCGGTTATGGGTTTGTTTTGGTTATTTCGTTAAGTTATCGTTTTTAAATTTTCAAAATGACCCAACTGAGAAACTTAATTTAATATATTTTTAATTATTTAAAAATATAATACATATTATTTAAGCCCAATAATTAAAATTATTTAATCAATCGAACCAATCACCTAAACTCGATTTGATTATGTTGGTTCTAACTTTTATTTATCAGGTTAACTTTTAAAGATTATGATTGGTTAAATCAATTTATTAGAAAAACCAAACCAACCAACCAAAAAATCGAATGCTCTATCCTACTAATAAGGCTCTTTATTTCGCTTCAACACTAGAATGACCTACAATTGCGGGTTAATTTTTTTTTTTTTTGTTTTCCAAGATATCAAAGGGTTGCCAAAAATGAAAAAAAAAATAGTTTAGAACACTGATCATTAAAATCACTACCCTAATTAGAATCCGAGAAAGCACAAAGTTTGGGTATAAATGGTTGAAGAGAACAACAAGCCTTTAGTAATGTTCTGCACAAGTATATTAATATCCTAAGAACTACAACATAATGAACTATCTAATGTGTTGTCATAAATTGGCTTACAATCTGAATTGCATGACTAATGTCAGGTCTTGCAACTATCAAAAATATAAGACTACCAACTGTATATAAAGAATTGCATCATTTAGAAGTTCTCTATCTATAGTTTTCAATTTAGCATCCAACTGTATATAAAGAATTGCATCGTTTAGAAGTTCTCTATCTATAGTTTTCAATTTAGCATTAGTTTTAAGAGGACTATCAACAACCATTTTTTAGAGCATTAAGTTCTTTAGGAGAAATCTTCGAAGTGTCGTCCATATAGCAGTTGACAAGTCTCCTAATAATCAAAGATATTGTCCCTTTTTGTGGGTTTTATCTCCCATACTCTACCAAGAGCTAGTGTGCCATGAGTGGCTACTCAGTGGGTCTGGTTGACATAGCCAAGAGTGTATTGACCGCCTATAATAGCTCAATTTTCAGTGGTTTCAAAAATAGTGATTTTGGGACCACAAATCGATGAGTAAGCCCGTATAATTAATATTTAAATTATACGAGTCAATAGTAATTTTTATATTGAATTTTGATTGATGATTTTAAACAATTAAATCAAAGTTAGTATAAGCGATTTGGTTCAAAAGTTAAGTGGTTATTGAAAACGAGTTATTAAGACTTCGTTTCCGTAATAAAAAGTCACTAATATTTTTATTAAATATTTACAGAGTCATATTATATTTGAATTGAAGTTGGGTCCGGCAATTTTGATGATTTATTGCTCAATTGAGGTAAAAAGATTAAATTGTAAAAGAAGTAAAAGTTAATTGCTATAGATTTAGAATAGTAAAAGGACCAAAATGGTAATTAAACCATGGTCAAAAAGTCCAAGCGGGTGGATGTTAATCATTCCACTAACGTTTGGTTTATTTGTTTATTTAGTCCTAATTAGTTTAAGGCTAAATTGTAAATAAGTTTGTTTAATTGGAATTTAATTTAATTGAAGGACTAATGGTGTAATTGGACCCTCCTTAAATGACCTAATAATAGAAATGGTATGAATTCTCTAGATTTTGGTAAATTGCATTTAATTCCTAATTAATTGAGGATTTACTAATTAATTTGTTTTCCTGTATGATCGAAAATGGTGGTTTTGGGGCCACAATTTTGATGGGTTAAATCATAAATATTAATTATTTAATATTTATAGGGTTATTAATGTCATGCTAAAATTTGGTTATGAAATTTTATCATTTAGATAACTAATTAAGTGAAAAGGACTGAATCATAAAAACTGCAAAGGTAGAATTCTATAGATTAAAGGCATCAAATTTTAATGGGAAGGAAAGGAAAGGCCCCTAAATGGTAAATAGACCATTAGAAGAGATAGTGGACGGTATTGGGCTTTAAAATGTTGAAATTAATGAGTAATTAAAAGGACAATTTGGTAAATTAGGAATTAAGTTAAATGTAATAGACAAATAAGTTAAAAATTGATTTAATTTCATGTTCTTCTTCACAAATGAAATCTGAAACCCTAGAGTAAGAAGAGTATTGCATTCAGCTAACTTTGAGTCCTCAATAGGTAAGTGAAATTTCATCCAGTTTTAGTGATCTTTATGTCTCTGAGCTCGTATTAATTTAATCTAGCTAACTCGATAACCAATTTGTGAAACTGTTAAATGTTTTGGATTGTACCATTTTTGAGTTCTTGTTATTCTTGAAACTTTATTAAATAATATTGATTTTGGTTGTTAGATAGGACTATTTTGCAAAGTAGTTTTTAATGATTTTAAGGTTTATTGACTAAATTGTTAAAGTGATGAAGTTACAAGGACTTGATGAGAAATAATTGCAAATATAGGCTCTATCGAGGTCATTGAATATTTTTCCATGAATTTTTTTAAATAAAAATGGTTAATTTGCATGATTAGGGCTTAGGGACTAAATTGAATAAAAATAAAATGTTAAGGTAATTTTGTAAAAAAGCCAAAAATTACTTAATTGCATAAAGTTAGTTAATTTTACTATTTGAATTAGTTAATTGAATGAAAATATTATTTTAGATTAGGAACGAGTGGAAAATCAAGGAAAAGAGAAATTACTGAATAGTCCCTATACCTTTGTCATTATTGCAATTTAGTCAGTTAAATTTGTACAATTTAATTTTAGTACATTTTTAAATGTATTATAGGAACTTAATTTCATAATATTGGATTATATTGATGTGTGTAATTGGAAATGGAAATAAAGAATTGAAATGACATTGATCATTAATTAAGATACTATGAGTCGTTACGGCAAATTAATCTTGTAAGTTCATGCATTTAATTATGATTCTAATAATCCTTATACTCTTGTTAATATACTTGTATTGAATGTTATATTTTATACCAAATGAGATCTACGAGCGTTACCCACTGATATATTGATTGGTGCTCAGACGAATCATACCTACTTAATCTACTGAAACATATGAGCATTTAAGCCATACCTATTGAATTTATTGAAAAGAATGCTCTAGCGAGTAAAATAATCTACTTATTTATTGAATAAATATCAAGGAATGTTATCCACTGGTATATTGAAGAAGCTCAGTCGAGTGGAATCTACTAATATACTGAGTAAAGCTCAAACGAGCATTATCCACTGAATATACTAAACTACTGTACTGATTGTTAATTATTGATAAAGGTTGTGTTTTATGGAATTTCAACATTTAATTTTAATTGATTACTATGTTTAATTGGAAAGGTTTATCAATATATACAAACAAACTTACTAATCTCTATTCAATCTTACCTGTATTTGTCTCATTTTGTAAATTACGTTTTGAAGGCTTAAGAGGATCGAATCAACACAAGAAATCACACTATCCAAGAGATATTTGGTAGATTTTGTTTTAGACATGGCATGTACTAGAACTCTTTTGTATGAGTGATATTGAATCCTAGTTGTGCAAGTGATATCTTTAAATTTGTGTTGCTAGGTTGAATAACTAAGAAAGTATGCATGTTTGCTTAAGTTGAAATGAATGACCTTATATTGAATTGTGGAAAGTGATGAAATGGGAGTAAAATTCATTATGTATTTGTGCTTTGTATATGTTAGTATGGAAGTGTTCTGTCATGAAGTATTGAAGTGTCAATGATGGCACATTGGTTATACATTTGAATTGATTCTATTATATGTTTTGGATGCCACTAGGGATGTCTAATGACCTATAAAATTGTATGTTAGAAAATGTTTTCTGTACCTAAGAAAATAGAGGAAACTTGTGCATGGAATGAGTCATTTTTGGGTTTACATGGCTTGGGAAACGGGTTGTCACACGGGCGTGTGAAGCACATGGGAAACCCACACAAACGTGTGCCTAGAGCGTGTTTTTAAACAGTATATGTGCAATTCTTACACGGGTAGACACATGGCCTACGACACGGTCGTGTGATCCAAATTAAAGAGTTACACAGTTCATACACACGGGCGTGTGAGGTCATAATGGGCATGTAGGTTAACCACATAGCCATGTTTAGAGCCACACGGGTTGGATTCTGTCACGCAGCCGTGTGACCCCTAATTTGAAAATTTTTGAATTTTTCCTAAAAGTTCTAATTTGATTCAATTTGGTCCCTGAATGTTTGTAACTTATTTTTGGAGCTTCAAAAGATCGATTTAAGACCCAAAATCGAATGATCTCTTTTATAATGAATATTACTTGTAATTATCGAATTGAATTGATTATTGAATGTAAATCGTATTAATTGTTCCACCTTGAATGGTAACGTTCGATATCCTATTCCGAAAACGGAATTTGGATATGAGTGTTACACCGCCTCCAGACATACTAACATCCAGAGTGTGAATAATGTGGCAAAAGATATATAAATGAGTCGATATCTATAAGTATACAGGTTAGGTTCTAATATAGTTACAACGGAGTAGGTGAGTACTCCGAGGATTGTACCTAAAGGAGGCTAGCACTAAGTCAATTTTAACCTAAATACGAAAAGATCAAATTAGTACTCAAAATAAGTTATATTAAAAACATATAAATAAAATGAATTATTGGGGTTTTTTATAATAAGACAAATAATATGATAAGTAAATAAATATCAAGAAATTTAGAAGTGGAATTGATCAAATATGATTATGGGTGATTAGCTTGCTTCGGCAATCCTTATTAACTGTCGCTTCAAGTTCCTTGTCAATCAACTAGTCGATATCCTAGCAGGATGTTCCGATACGTCCACTAGAATAACGAGTCAACAATGATTACTTATCTTCCGACCTCACAGTCTAGACCGGTTTGAGATGAAGATGTTCATAGATAGGCCATACCAATTCTGGGTTAATTCCCACCTTGATGACTTCTTAGGGTTGTTAAGCCTAGGGTTTAGGTTCTTCCTTTCCCAAATAGTTGTTCCGTTAAGTAACCCTGTAAAACAATTAATAGATCATACCTCCACTCGCTAATCCCCCATAGAGGGATTAGTTCTTCATGGTTTTCATAAAAAATATAGAGCCGATATAAAGTGTAAACATGATAAGTGAATCGAAACTATAGAGTTTATGAAAAATCCTGATTTGTATTATCAATAAAAGTGAATCCACAAGAGTTGATTGTATCCTCAAATCAGATCTTCCAAAATAAAATAAAGAACAAATTGAAAATAAATCTAAAACCTAAGAACAGTGAAAAGCTAAACTAGAATTAAAATAAAGATTCTAAGCTAAGTAATTGATGTCCATAATATGTGACAAATGAGCCTATTTATAGATTTAAGGTGGTCGTCGTCCTTAACCCTAGGTTAGCTGACATTTCCAAGCTTTAATTTTAATTGTGCGAACCAAAATGCCCCCTGCCTTATATTAATTCCCATCTAGAGCCAATGTCGCGACACATTAAGATCTGTGTCACGACATAAAAGTCAGTATACTCTTTTTTAGATGTCTTCAAGGGTATGTTGCAAAACCCACCACGACTCAAAACGAAACATTCTAGATTTTTGGTGCAAACCACCAACCTCCGCCTTAAGAAGCAATGGACAATGGTCCGAGAAAGAATGAAGAAGGTGCCTCAAAGAATAATTTGGAAAGAGTTGAAGCCATGCATCTATGGCAACTCCTCTATCAATTCTCTCTCTTATGTTATTTTCCAACAGACGACCCCTCTCCCAAGTAAACTATATTCCAAAATATCCAATATCCTCTAAATGACATTCCTCCAAAGTTCTTCTAAAAGCCTCCATTCTAGCTTTCTCCCAAAGAACCACACCCTGTTTTTCATTAGCGAAAAGAATATCATTAAAATCACCTCCTACTAACCATGGTAGCGAATTGTTTCTCCCTCAGCAGCGAAGCAAATCCCACGTAGCAGCTTTATCCCTTACATCCGGCGCCCTGGAAAATCCCGTAAATCTCCAACGTGGAGTACCTTTCTCTTCTTGGATTTCAACATCAATGTGATTTTTGGAAAAAAACTCTTTAAATTAACTAATTGACCCCCATTCCACCCAATACTAAGACCCCTCGAGTCTCTTCCGTAGGTACATCAATACCATTAAAGAAACCACACCTTCTCCTAACAATTTCCATTTTATCAGCATTCAATTTTGTCTACATAAAGAAGACAATTTGGGGATGATAAATTTTCAGCATATGCTGAAGTCTTCTAACTGCTCGTAGACTCCCCAATCCACAAACATTCCAGCAAAAAATTTTCATTTCTTCTGGCCGGCATACCTACTAGCAGCTGCCGATAACATTTTAAAATGGGCAGATTGCCCACCAACAACTTCCAATGAATCCAGAATAGTGGAAACATTAGGATTCAAAGAGCCAAACCTTTGTCTTTTCTTTCCTTCCTCACTAGTAATTGGAGCATCTTCCAATTCACAATCCATTTTTTTCAAATCCAACCCATTAGCAGGTCCCACCTCATCTGACCCCTTAATTAATTTCCCACAATTCAAATTGGACTCCATCTGTTGACTTTTCATGGCAACAAATCTCCCCCACTAATGGGAGGTAATTCCTGCCTTTGTTTGTAATCATTTTCAAAATTGGATCCTTCCAGATTAATTCCAAGAATAGAATTGCAATCAACCCATGATTTTCTCTCATCATCGTGCCTTGAATTTTGGCCCAATTGCTGCTTAACTCATTTTTTTCCAAAAAAAATTTATTTTCTCCCTCCCCCTCAACCAAATGCTGTTGACCGTGGTGGCTCTCCGTGGCTGAGCCCTCAATGTCAGATCCTATCCCATTTCTATTTCTTGCATTCCACATTGTAGCCTCATCGGGCTGAAACTATCTCCATGGCCAAGACATCTACAAAAAAAAACAAAATGAAGTCAACTTTTCATATTTATTTTTGCATACGTGAATTTGGACTCAGAAATCATATTTCTAACATCAATCTGAACACGAATGTGAAGAAAATTTTATAGCCATTGGTTAGTTGCTTCATATCATATTCCAAAAATTTACCTATGAAATTTTCAAATTGCACTGCCACAGATTCCCTAAAAAAGCCTGGTGGCAGGTCATGAATCTGAGCCCACCAATCTGAGTAAACCAGAAGAATGGACATAGGATCCTCATTCTCCTGCATCCTATGAAAAATCAAAAAGGTGATTATTAAAGTCTAATGGGCTCCTGAGAGGACCCTATGGATATCCACTTCGTTAAAGAATTTAAAAAGAAAGCGTTTTTCCCCCAAATCAGAAATTTACACACCCTCTAAGGGGTGCCAGATGTTTGCCAACGTATTTCTCATGGCTGGGAAATGAACAACACTAGTTGTTAAAAAATAACCCACCAAACAAATACGCCAAACTATAAGCTTCAACCACATCAGGGATAGAAAGAGCCTCCTCTTCACCGTCCTCCAAAGTCAGATCTGCCAATCCCTTTTCCATTCCTAACCCTCACCCAACAAAGAAAACAACCTACTCAACAGATTACCAAAACCAGTGCAGAAGAAACATAAAGACAAAAGAAAACGAAAGGACAAAAACAAAGCATGCCAATCGGCAAACAAAGGCGTGTTAGAAGACATGAATTATTTTTAAATATTAATAAAAATAATATTTAATACACCATCAATACATAAGCCTGATCGACTTATATTACGTCTTCTAATTATGAAAAAGTCAATTTTTCTTATGACAAATGACCCATGGCGATGATCAGTTTTCATCAATAATATAATGCCAACAAGAGAATATCGTTTACCATTTATAGGGTTTTGAATTCCACTATTGTGGAATGATGCTACATCATGCAAAAGTCGTATACCCAATGCAACAGCTTTTAGTTCCTTATCTATTTGAACTTAGACTTTCATTTACATCGAAGTATATGAGTCACGCATACATAGTTTATCATCCACTTAGGATTAAGGTATGTCATACTATAAATGCCACAAATGAATAAATCCATAAATAGATCTAGAATAAATTTAATTTGAGTGTTGTCTGATGTATTGTCAGTCCAGACAATGACATCTATGTGCCTATCTTTTGGGAGTCATCCACTCCAATGCCCAAGATAAGGCATCTCTGCAATTGGACTTGATAGACGACATAATAGTCTTTTAGTAGATTTGCTCAATTTCAACTAGACTATAGATTGTTTAGGTTATTTATTAACACAAGTTGTCTACTTGCACTATGATCTGACCATACAATACAACTTAATATTAATTAAACATTAGATACTCAATAAATCAATATTTGCTTACATTTTACTTTGCATACAAAAAACTATTGAGAACATATACAAATGATATTAATGTATAATAGAATTTTATTTAAATAAAAATTAAAAATATAAATTAACGAATATACTAGACTTAAAAACATGAAATCTAAATACTCGTATGTTTTACACAGGATGATAACGTTTCTAGTTGGTGGCATAATCCCCCTATTTTTATTCGTCATTGGCTATGTATTAACAATCTTTAATTCGAATGATAGTTTTTAAATGCACTCTTTTTCCGCTCGTCATCTTGATGAATGATCTTTTAATGAGGCATATGTTGTTTTATCAAAAAAAAAAAAAAAAAAAAGGTTACAAAATTACATAATAAAATAGGTTTTACAGCTTTAAAATTTTGAACTGTACTTGTTCATAGGCTCAGCCAAATTGTCCAAGCTTACTCTAATTCAAAGTATAAGCTTCATCGCTTATATAGTTAAAATAATAGATGGTTAATTCATACTTGTTTTAGGACTGTTGATATTTAAATAAATAAATAAAAATCTATACTATTTTTAATTCAACCTTCAATAATTTTATTTTTTATTTTTTTAAAATTTTAAAATTTTAAAATATAAACAAATTAAAATATTTTTTAATGTTTGTATTATAATATTACATACTATAAATTTAATTTTTATGAGATATAAATTATATAATATATAAAAATAAAATATTATCACCACTATAAACGAGTTAAACTGAACTGAACTTCAACCAAATTTTGTTCATTTTAAATCATTCTTTTTAGTTTTTGTCCAAACTCTCTGCTTCAAACCATTCTAATGTCTGATGTGGGAGAATGGTGGGAAGGTAGCATTCTAACTTTATCTCGTTTTCGTTTTTCTACCGAGAATATGTTGGAACTTTTTCCATTGTGAAAATAAGTAAACAGTACTATATATTTGCTTCAACAGACTTCATATGTATATATCAATGACACCCAAAGGAAAAAGCATTGAACACCCCCCCCCCCCTCCCCAAAAAAAAAAAAAACCAAAAAACAAAAGAAGAGAGAAAAACTCATCAAAAAGAGACAATTATAACAATCATAAAGTAATCAAAAAAGAATGAAAGCGATTTCAATCCATTTGAATTGTTCAATCTCCCTGGATATTGGAACTCCATTCCCCACAGACCTCCCCTGTACATGTTGCAATTTCTTAGAATTGTAAAATCTCATCAATGGATACGTATATATATATATATATATATATTCAGGTTAGAATGACTGAATGGCTGACCTTTCCTTTTTTTTGGATTTTGAAATACCGGACTCAGCTGTAACCCAAATAAAAAATGCTGTTTAAGAGAAGGGGTGCAGATCAATAGAGTCTGATTCGCGTTTGGATAGTTGTACGACATATGGGGCAAAGTTGCAGATGTTCTCCACAGTCACAGCAAGTCTGTCAAATTTGAAGGATTAATAAAATGAAAAAAAAAAAAAAAAAAAAAAGAGAGTTAATGATATCAGAACTCGTTATATTGTATGATTTTATGAAATGAGAAATACAGAAAGTAATCAACCTGGTGTCCACAACCAAAGGCCATATCCTTGGGATTAACAAGACAAATGGGGCAAACCTGTCAAATTTGCAGAAGCAAAAGGGATAAGAAAAGGATTAATACCTTATGGTAATCTCTTTGTTACTTAATACATCTTTACTTTGTTTTAAGTGCTCGTATTTAACGCTCATAATTGAGTCCCAGTGTTATTTTCATTGGAATGGTGTACCTGGTGAATGTCGAGGGAGCTTAAAGTTGGAGCAGTGGCTGAAGTATGATATCCAGAATAAGGAGATACATTCTGCTGGAAACTGCTTGAGCGTGAATAAGGGTTTGGGGTACCATAAATGGGAGGAGGGAGGGGAACTCTCTCTGGAGTATCTCCCTTCCTTCTTCTGATTTGAATGGTACAAAGATAACCAAAAAGATACTAATTAGTACATTTAAAATAAATGATCATGAATGGATGTCAAATAACATAAATAAATTACCCCAATAAGCCAAGCTCAATCGTTGCTTTATATTGAAAAGGTATTTCCATCAAGGCTGACAGTGCAAATTCTGCCTGCTTTCTTGATGGATTCATGATGTTCGACGTTATCTCGGTGAAGTTCACAAACTAGCATGATCGAAAACAAAAAGAGTTGCCATTCAACAGATCTAAGTTCCACTTTATTCACTTTTATGCCAAAAAAAAAGTTAACAGTTTGCAACAATTACAACAGATAAAATATTGCTCACCTGAAAATTGTCAAAGGCACGAGCAGGGATGTTATCATCGAACTCCCTCATCATGTCCCATGGTCCATCACCTACCCCAACTAGGACAATTGACAAGGGGAATTCACTGCAACCAAATGACCATGTGAGGATATATTTGGTGCTAGGCAAATTAAAGCATATAGGAAGTTGATGAGACTTACCTTGCTTTTACAATTGCATCAATTGTGTTTTGCTCTTGGGGGCTAAGTAGACCAGGCTGTGTGTCAACACTTCTAGTCACCTAAAATGTACGTAAAGATAAGACAGAAGAGTTGGAGAGCTGAGATCATCTGTGTTTTGGATGATTCATCGTAAGAGTAAAATCAGAGTTCTATCTTTTACTATCAATTCTTATTCCAATCTCATTTATTTCCCAAACCAATGATGATTAACATGATCTACTTTCTAATGATGAAATTTTGTTACTCTAATCTAGGCTTTTGGAGTGAATGCCATTGATATTGTACAAAAACTGAAGTACTGTTGCGAATTTACCTGTCCATCAGCAATTATCAGCAAAATATGGTACTGACCACCACTTTGCTCAACAATAGTCATCGCCATTTCAATGATGGGTGCAAAAGATGTCGGTCCTGCCATAAGAAAATATAAAGGATCGCCGTAAGAACTAACTGCTTCGACTTATATAACAAGAATAAGCTAATGAACCAGGTAAAACAGGGTACCTGCAAGTCGAAGTTGAGGAACAATTTCTCTGTATCGTGCGAGCACCTCCTCAAATCCTTCACAAAATATCTCTTCTGGATAGAAACTGAAGACGTCTTGATCATGTGTTGATGCTGGCAAATATATGAATAGTGTCGTCATATAATCCGAATTGCGAAATCAAATCAATGTAGAATGGTAAGAAAACAATTTGGATGAACCTTACCATCTCCAAATCCATAACAGGGAATTAAGTTATCCTCGTCAAAAGCAGATAAGCTCTGTCCAATAATCGATATAGCTTGTTCGTAGGGATTTTGACCATGTCCGATGTGATGCAAGCTTCGGTGGTTGAATGACGTCGCTCCTGGTTTTCCATAACAGTTTAAGCATGGTGCATTGCAGATCATTTTGAAAGAAAAAAACATCAATGAATTTGGTGTTAATGAGCAATACCTGTCCATTCGTTGCTCTTTGTGAAATCAATACCAACAATAAGATTAGAGGACTCAAGGCCAGCTTGTGCAAGAGCAGCAGTAACCTGTAATCATCAATTCCTTAAATGTCATTTCTTTATAATTCGTTAATCTGTTTGCTTTCCAGGGCCTTCATGTTTGACAGTAAACAATAGTCACACCATTTCTCCATATTAACCAATACAAAAGATCAAAACAGATAAAAGAATAACAGAACAGGAAGCTAACCTGGTCCAATGTCTGGTAGTTATCATCTATCCTTGAGTATTTCCTCTCCATAGTCCTATGTACACACCCAGGCGTTTGCGGTACATAATTATATGACGGTGATGGTGCATAACTAGGATGTTGCGGCGTGTAGTAATAATTTTGTTGAGGATATGCAGATTGTGGTGGCGTGGGGTATCCGTAAGGACTCCATGAATCTGTACCACCTGACCTGCTAGTTCGAGACCTCCTTCTGCTACAACCCTTTGAGATTTTGCTTCCCATAACTAAATATAACCGACAGATTAAGCTTACTCCAATGCTTCCCCTCCTGCAAACCAAAGTAAAGTCCATTAAAATCATTGCTAGTACTGAATAGGCTGAAAATCTTGACACTTGTGACAATATACCTCAAAAACCTGTTAATGTAGCTTTGAGGGTTGAACCAAGAGTTGGGAAATGATAATGGTGAAGGATACGAAAAGGTTGTACGCTTATTGTACTCTAATTCTATTAAAGTATTTAAATGTTTCAGATAAAAACAAATTTCCATGGAAAATCAAGAAAATGCAGAAAAGGGTGGGGGATAATTACTGACCGGTTCAAAGGTTATGCAATCAATGGAAAGTTCTTGAAATGAAAAACTGGAAATTTGAAAATTAAACACTTCAAGGAACTCCAAGAAAAAACAGTAAGAGAAGAAATTCTAGCTGACTTTTTTTTTTCTCATCCGGTGATGAACACGCAAGTGATAGTTACAATCTTGCGGATGAAGTATTTTACTACATTCAAAATATTTGATATTTTTAATCCAAATTTTCGTCAAAATTAATGAAAGTGAAAGTGATGCATATATATATAAAAAATTATATATAGGAACCATATCTATAAGAAACCTCACCTGCAAGAAATTAATCCGCCTATCGTATTCAACCAGAATGGTTAGAACTCAGGGACATCACTATAGTTTTTTTTTTTTTTTTTTTTTAATAAGAGAAAGGAGTTGGAATTATCCGGACATTAAATCCGAGACTTTTTCTATTTCACCTATAGCTTTAGTCAACATCGATGGATTTTAATAAAAGATGAATAAGTAATTATCTCTATCAAAAATAAATTCAATTGGACATTCTTTTATTAAGTGAATTATATTATTATAAGATTATTTTTTTATATTTTATAAATCAATAAAAAATTGCACTGTTACACTCCCATCCGTGTGAGGACACGTGACAAGCCAAAATGATACCCAAACAGTTAGTCCACAGTGAATCGGGTAGTCATTCACAAATCTTACCTTCCAGGACAACCACCCAAGCAAGTCCAAACCATCTATTACTCGACCTTTCAAGCTTTCATTGGAAATGTGATGTTGTTGGTCACCAAACATTACATGGGTTCAATTGCTCTATACTATTAAGTCAGAATGAATGACAAAATTTGTCCCATCATAGACATCCTCATCCCATCAAAGACCCCGCCCCATGTGCTCCGCAATAATGGCTAAATTACAAGCTCAACACGTTGACATCACCTTACACGGGACTCTCGCCTATAAATACCTCTAGAAATGATGAAAGAGGATCAACTTACACGGGACCCTCGCCTATAAATACCTTACATGAGACCAAGTCAATATTCTATCAGCTTACCTTCAGCTTCCAACTTTACCACTTTTCTCACTTTCACTCTTTACTGCTTCTGGCTCTCCATCCCAATTGGGTGAATAGACCTTTGCACCAATCACCTCTCCTTCATACTTCCTCCTTGTTGTATTACCATATCAACATTCACATAGTAAAATTTACAAACTAAAGACACTCTAAATTTAAAATTTTTAAATTTAATATTTTGGTTCTTAAATAAACTTTTAATGAATATATTTAATATTTTAAACAAAAATAAATATTTTTATTATATAAAGTTTTCATCAACATCATGATTGTACCATAATTTAGTTATATATAAAAGAAATGCTGTAAGGGTTTCCCTCATTGAGGGGTGTCCAACTCTCTTTGTCTTCTTTCCTTTAATCATGAGGATGGTTAAATTATAGTTTTGATCCTTCTATTATGTTTACATTTGAAATTTAGTTTTTATATTTTAATTTATTATAATTTAGTTCTTTACTTTGATCACCATTTTAGTTAATTCAAATAGTTCTATTTCATAAGTTAGAATTTGCAATTTCAAGAAAAAAATGTAATTTCATTTTAACTGAAACAAATTATGTTAACTATTTAAATTAGCTAATAACAACTAAGTTATATTAAATTTAAATTTAAATTTTAACATAATAAAAATATCATAACTATAGTTTGACCTAAACATAATCATTTATCATCTAATTTAATAAAATATTAATATTTTTGTTTTCAATTAAATATGTTGAAGTGGTTGTGTATTTACCTTAACAGCGAAGTAGCAAACTTTTGAAAGGAAGGTCAGAGAGTGCGGCACGTGGAACTACCAGTGTGAACGGTGCCTCTAATTTCCACCTGACTTTGGAACCGACGTGAGTTCCATGCAAATTCGTCGTCTAGTCAATAGTGAAAGTCAAATGTTTTTTATATAGGAAATTATTTGGTATAATTTTAGTGAAGTTTTTAGTCTTCACGAATAAAATCAATAGTTAACATACGGATGTAATAAAATATTAAATATTAAATATTAATATATATTTATTTTTTAAAACTATTTACTATCAGTATAACAAATATTTACATTTTTATATATAATATTTTATATGCATATATATGAATATATCATACTTAAATTGAATATTACCCTAACATATATATTACTACATAATTGCTTTTTATTTTGGAATTCAAACTAGGAATCACAATATAGCTTGTTTTTTTCTTTTTCTTTTACTTAATAACAATTTTATTTATTAACTTTATATGTTTTGTCAAAAAGGTATTAATTGTATTTTTGAGCTTTTTCTCATCAATTTTTTTTTAAATTATTTTTTTAACAGATTTGATAAAAGTACTATTAAAAAGGTTAACGGGATGATGTGGAATTTTATATGTGAAATATTTTTAATGAGATGTAATTTATTACTTAAATAATCTAATAAAATAATTACATGTGAAAAATAATAAAATAAATAAATAATTCATGAAGTTAAAAAAATAAATCCTAATTAAAAGAAAATAAATGTAATTATCTAAAAAAAGGTTTCAAAATGAATGCACACATTCAGTATTTTCGGTTTGATTTATTAATTATCTTTTTGGAACCTCTTAATAAATAAACATTTTGAAACATTGTTTTTAGATAATTACTTTTATTTTTTTTAAATTAAGAATTATTTTTTAATTTCATGTATTATTTATTTATTTTATTATTTTTCACATATAATTATCTTATTGGGTTACGTAAGTAATAAATTATATCTCATTCAAACAATTCCACATTATACCCGTTAATTTTTTTTAACGGTACTTTCATCAAATCTATTAGAAAAAAACAATTTGAAAAAAAAAAACAAAGGTTAACGGCAAAAAAAAGGTTCAAAAATACAATCAAAGCCATTTTGACAAAACAAGTAAACGTTACTGGCCAAATTTGTTATTAAGTCTTTTTTTAATAATCTAAATACTCGTCACTATTTTGAAGCTTCTTCTATTTATTTTCGACATGATGAAAAGTTTAGTCATCAATGTTTATAATTTTTTGGTTAATATGATCTTTTTAGTTAAATTTGACGTTGGCTTTTCAAAAGAAGAATTAAATCGTTTATCTTTAATGGAAATACTAATTAAAATGTTAATTTTTTAATGATGTTGGCTGACACATATATTTTATATTAAAAAAGCATTGTTTATCTTATATGTGAAATCAACAACTAATTTAAAAATCATAAAAATATTAAAATAAAAATAAAAACTTCATAAAAATTAAACTCTTTCATGAAAATCAGACATGAAACATAGATTGTAAAATAAAATGAAAGATGCAAAATATAATAATCTATTGTCGTAATTTTGGTCATGTTTTAAACTTATTTGAACTAAAAAACATGTTATACAAGTTTTAGTTAATTCAAAAATAAACTAAATTAATCAAAGTTAAAAATTTTAGGTTTAAGGGTCAAAAAAATCCTTAATAAAAATTTAAAAAATTAATTGAGTCCTTATAAAAAAAAGTGCATCCAATTGAGCTCTCAATGATCCAAAAAAAATATTGATTGGCCCCTTCTATTTTAACGAAAACTTTTAGTTGACCTGTTTGATCATTAACCTTGTTGACATGGTTGATAGAAGCTACCAAAAATTACCATGTGGTAATATGCTAACGTGACTTGCCAGCATATGGCCTGCCACATTAATAAAAATAAAAATAAATATATTTTTAAAAAAATAATTATAGTGAGCATATATAATAAATTGGGATAAATAGTTATTTAGATTCATTTTGGATGAATGCAAAACTAAAAAAACTTCAAAATTTATGAAAAAAAAAATTTAATGGTTAATTTTTTTAAAAACTATAGATTCATTTTCAATAATTTTTTTTCATATTTTTAAATTTTTTTTAGTTTTGCACTCATCCAAAATGGATTTGGACAACTATTTGTCTAGATTCATTATATGTGCACATTTTAATATTTTTAAAAATATATATTTGCTGACGTGGCATGTGGCAATTTTTTATAACTTCTGTTAGCCATGTCAGCGAGATTAACAATCAAATCAGTCAATCGGGTGCACTTTTGGATTACTAAAGGCTCAATTGAGTTTTTTTTTTATCTTTATCGAGAGTTTTTTTACCTTTTTAAGTCAAAATTTTATAACTTTGATTAATTGAGTTCATTATAATTTAGTTTGGTTGAGCGTTTGAGCGCTCCTATTTGTGAGTAGATTATGTCTTAATTGATCAAAGTGAAAAGTACACTACCGGTCACTCAACTTTGGTTAAAATAACATTTCAGCCACTAAACTTTCAAAAGTGACAACTCAGTCACTAAAATTTATGAAAATTACAAACTAGTCGCTAACGGCCATTTTCCATTACAAATGTAACAAAGAGCTGATGTGGCCCATTAACTAGCTACGGTGGAAACCCACCCATTTTAGAAGAACTTTACCTAGGGCAGTAGGTGAAGAAGAAGAGAAGAAAAAAAAGAAGAAGAAGACAAGAAATAAAGATACCCACTGCGATTTCGGCATGCTACTGTGGAAACCCCGCCAATTTAAGGACTTTTTGATCCAATGACAACCAATGTAAGAGGCTTTTAGGGGAGCAAGAAGTATCGGAGTGGTTTTCAAAATGCATGTCGCTTTTTCGCTTGGCTTGATCCACAATTGATGCCCCATTCAGAAATTGTGTTGTTAGGTGTTTTGAAAAAAGTTTGGATAATAAAGGATGCAATGAGGGAAAGAAAAACATGGTTGATGGTGCTGTTGTTTGTAATTTTGTGGTGGTTATTGAAATGAAAAACCAACTTATGGTTTTTTTGGATAAGTGGTTTTAGTGATGGTTGGTATTATTCAAGAACCAGCATATGTGCAAGAAGGAATCAATGTTAAATGGTTGAAGGGGTTTAGGGTGTGAGTTAAAAGTATGTTATCTGAAATTTACTTTATGTAATGGATGCTGGAAAGTTTAATTTATGAAATCTTCAATTTTGTTTTATGGGATGGATTAAAAAAAACCCTATTTTGTACCGATGAAACAAAAGCATAAAACAATGCAAAACATTGTAATTCATTCATTAATATAGGCACTATTTACAAAAACAAGATCATACTATATGACTTGTAACTACATATGTTTAGAAGGCCAAATTTTTTCCCAAATTTGCCTACAATACAATTGATCTTAGTGGAATTGTAGGTAAATTTACAAAAAAGAATGTAACTACCTGCCTAAGTTTAGATATCAGTAACAATAATATTAAAATTTACAAAAAAGAATATGCCTAAGTTTAGAAATCAATAGCATCAATGTAGTTATCTGCCTAAGTTTAGATATTAGTAGCAATGATAGGCAAATTTAAAAAAAAAACAAAAACAAAAAGAATCTGCCTAAGTTTAAACTTCCATCTTCCAAGTTTGGTTCACAGTCATCAATGGGTGTAAGACAGATGACTCTTAAGTAGAAGGAATCCATCTACATATGGTTGGTTGTCCAGTTGGTTTCCTCTTGAATGGAAGTTTTTCTCTTCAGATAGCTTTTTGATGAGTTGGGGCAATAGGTTGATAAGTTGGCAAGATATGTTGGTTATAAACACCAACTGTGTGTATTGTGACCTACAAGAACTAGTCAATGTTTGAAAAATCATATTTGAAAATGGTTTTCTTGCACAGGGGAAAATTAAAAATTTGAAAACCGTCCCGGTTTGTGATATTTATAGCAATAAACCTTAGACCGAAATCGTTTATGTGTTTTTAGATAAGCGGATCCTAGATATTTTTTGGCTTTCAACCAAACGATCTTCTCTGCTATTCTCATACCACGAAATGCTTCGAGTGTGAGCTCGAACTAATTGAATCAAAACACAGAACTAGAAAAAGTTGTCTTTCTTTTTTTAGGTGAAAACGAAAATTATCTCTTCCTTAATAGAAATTGGTAAAATTGTTATTTTGGAAAATAAATATTTAATAGTTGAGAATAAATTCTCCCTATTTTTCAGCAGAGTGAGAATACTGCATAAAAGATATAAGATAAGCGGTGTCCGCAAGTATATCGGTCAGGTTGTAATATAGTTACAACAAAGTAGGTAAGTACTCCGAAGATCATACCCAAGGGAGGCGAGTGCTAAATTAATTCTAACCTAAACATAAATAGATCTAATTAGTACTTTAAATAAATCATATTACGATAAAATATAAATAGAAATTTTTAGGGTTTTATAAATAAAGGAACAAAATAACATAAATGAAAAGAACTTTAGAAAAATAATTTATAAACTCTATCAAATCTAGCTATGAGTGATTAGCTCGCTTTGGTGATCATAACTAATTTCTATTTTTGGATTTCTATTAAATCAACTAGTTATTAACCTAGCAGGATCTCTCGAACTTCCACTAAACTAATGAGTCAACAAGAACTACTTATCTCTCGACCTCACATCCTAAACCAGTTTGGGGCTAAGGCGTTCACGGATAGGCCATACCAATTTTGGGTTAATTCTTACTTAAATGACTTCCTAGGGTCGTCAAGCTTAGGGTTTAAGTTCTTCCTCTCCTAAACAATTAATTCATTAAGAAAACCCTACATAGTAATTAGTTAGTCACACCTCCACTTGCTAATCCCCCATAAGAGGATTAGTTCTTCATGGATATCATAAATACAACAAACTTAACAAATAATATATGCATAAAGAATAGATCAAGAATAAGGTTTAGAGAATCTTGAATTGTATTGATTGATATAGCACAAAATCCACAAGATTTGGTTCGAATCTACAAATCAGCTTTTACAAATAACACAAAATAGAAAATAACTAAAATAAACCTAATGCTTAAAAGAAAAGAAAAACTAAAGACTAAATTTATAAAGAAAAACTTAGAATATCAAAAGTCATTTTTAACAAGTGTTTAAGAGCCTAGTTATAGAGTTAAGGTTGTCGTCATCCTCAACCCTAGGTCAACTGTCGCTCACGTATTTAACTTTTGATTGTACGGACCAAAACGCCCCTGGCTCGTAAGTGTTTCTTGTACAGGATCGATGTTGCAACACCCTAGTGTCTGTGTCGCAACATCGAAGGCAGTATGCTCAGGTTTAGGATAGCTTCAGGGGTGTGTCGCGACACCAAAAACAGTCTCGAGATTCTTGCATTTTGCTTCTTATGTTGCGACATCGAACTTTTCCTGTTGCAACACAACAATCAGTATTGAGTTTATATGCCCTCAGATGATCTCCTGCACACTCACCAAGTCCATTAGCTCACCTTTAAGCCTTATTCGGCCCTAAGGTCAATAAAAGACTCAAAATACACTTTTTATTGAATTTAAACTAAATTATGAAAACTTAGCTAAAACATAATAAAAAATGCTTGTATTCAAGTTCCTCAAGTGCGAAAACTAGTTTAATCTGTCACATTGTGTTACGGCAAATCAAACTCCCTACACTTAAGTTATTTCTTGTCCTCAAGCAAAGAAACAAAATGACCCTTGAGCAAGTATAGCACGAATGTTGGTTTCGGATTACATAACTAGGCATTTCATATTTACACATAATCTTGACATGATATATAACTGACTTACTACTTTTGACAACAAACACCTAAGTTCAGTATATTACGAGGTAGACAAACGTTAAGGTTTTCAAACGAGTGAGTCTATTAATAAATCATATAGGTAACTTGATTATTGTAGCAGAATACAAATAGTCGATAATGCAATTGTTTAATATAATGTCAATTCATAAGTACGTCTACCTAGATCACATAGGACTTTTCGGCTTGTAACTTTTTTAGGCTTAGGACAAGTATGTAATTCAAAAATAGTAAGCATCAAAATAGTTTCAAGCACAAAAAATAGTTTGGCACATCATATTCTTCTCTATTCTTCCCCTTAGTGACCCTTACCCACTCACTGTCTTATTTCTCCTTCTCTCACCTTTATTATTTCTCCATGTAGGAAGTCACAACATAATATGACAATTACGACTAGCTCACGAGTTTTTGTGCACTAATGAATGAGCTTTTCTACTTTTGTGACTTTGTCACATTTTTTTTCTTTTTCAATACATATCACTTATAAATGCTTTTACTTTTTAAGTACTTTTTTTACTCATTGTGATTTTCTTTTTGAATTTTTCTTTTGTTGCACATATTGGCTAACCTATAATCACTATATCACATTGATCCTTCCTATTTCACTCTACTTTTTAAAAAATCCATCGTAATGTATCTACTTAACCCTCAATATGTATGGCCAGACATCTACAGTTATACAGTTTAGGACCAAAGAAAAAGGGTAAGTACAAATTGATATTTTGGCTCGGGTTTTGTACAAATATTCATCAAGAAGTGTTTTTCAGCTCAAAAATAGATACTAAGTTGGAATAAATAGGGTTAGCTTTTTGGCTATAGGTGGATACCAAACAAAGCCTTAGGTCATCCCTAGGTATCTCAATATTCACAAATTTAATCAATCAAACAATCACAAATTCAACAATGTATCATACATATTAGCATGTTCATTTCCTTGTACTCTATATCATTTGGTACATTCAATTGCTCAATGTCTACTTACAGTGTAATATATAGAACTTAGTAGTCTAATAATAAAAAATTTAAAATCATCTATTATCATCCAAGCTTATAGTAATTACAATCAACCTACATACATACTCCTAACTAATCACTTATATTTCTACAAGCTCAAGCACACAATTGACAATAAAAATAAAAATAAAAACATAAAAATTAAAAATAAATTTGATTTACTCCCCTACACTTTAGATAACACATTGTCCTCAATGTATAGCCCTGAAAGGATAATGAAAGAAATTACCTGATTGATCGTGGTAGTTCCGTAATCTCTTGGTCGGTGCTTCCTTCCATTTTTCGTTGAAAGCTCTAACTTGTTATGTTTCTTTCATATGGGGTTCCTAAAACAACTTAAAGTAGAAATATAAAGCAAATAACAACCTACTATTAATCTTACTCGTAAAAATAAAAATTAAAAAGTATCTCAAATACAATATTTAAACATTAACAATTAAAAAGTTCAATCGTCCTCCTCAAAATCCATCTCATCAACCTCTTCTCCTTCTTCATCCCCACTCTCTTCCTATTCCTCACTTTCCTGCTCCTCTTCTTCTTGCCCCATATGCATTGGACCGAACATATCCGACGAATAACTAGGTACTCTAATGTTGTTCTGTCGTGCAAACACTTGAAAATCTGGGCCCAACTCTTTCATCTAGTGTATCATCCAATCTAACTTTTGATGACTACTCTCGCTAATTTCTTGCCGAGTTGTCGACTTTGCTTTCTGTTGAGATGAGGCTAGAGTAGTCATTTTCTCTTGTTGGCATTTGTTTCACTCCTTTATTTGTTTCATACGAAGCTCTATATACTGCGTATACAGTGTATCTCCTATGATACTTCTGGACAGCTTCATAAATTGTCCAATGGACATCATTGAAACGCTTGCTCTTTTGTACAAGGCTGTCACTAAGTGGGGAAAGAAAATCCCGAATTTTTGGCCGTTTGGTGCACTATTTCATATATTAATATATTCATGTTCTGATGCATACCTATTTTTTCTACAAAAATACTCGAAAAGTATTGGCATTAGAGACATTTAGAGCAGGAGCAGTTCTAGTGCATACAAATTGGATCCACATTTTTGCAACAAGAAACATTATCGCTGGATTAAAAGAAATCCATTCACCCTTCCCTTTTGTTAGGTAATTTATAACATTGTTCATATTTATATCTTTCAATATTCTAAGTCTGTTTCTTCCACAAAATTTTTTTCACAAAACGATGTGTTATAAAATTCACATATAATTCGAGGGGTGATTCTCACTACTTTCTGTCGCATAGGCACTGTTTCCCACATGGTACATTCAGTCTTTCTAGACTCTTGGTCCCAAAGAGATGCGTAAAATTTTTGAACCACCGGGACCACAACAGTGTTTTCTAAGATCACACAAAAGCGTTCTAAGTCTGTTATAAATTACCTAACAAATGTTTGTATGCACTAGAACTGCAACAAGAAACATTTCCATTCACCCTTCCCTTTTGTTAGGTAATTTATAACATTGTTCATATTTATATCTTTCAATATTCTAAGTCTGTTTCTTCCACAAAATCTTTTTCATAAAACGAGGTGTTATAAAATTCACATATAATTCGAGGGGTGATTCTCACTTCTTTCTGTCGCATAGGCACTGTTTCCCATATGGTACATTCAGTCTTTCTAGACTCTTGGTCCCAAAGAGATGCGTAAAATTTTTGAACCACCGGGACCACAACAGTGTTTTCTAAGATCACACAAAAGCGTTCCTATTTATGATATCAGATCGATGGCTTAATTTCTTGCCATAGGGTCATTAACAATTCAAACCCTCATTCTTGAATAAACATTTTTCCTTGAATCTCTAAAAAGTATTTTTCAATGTTTTGATTTGGAAAATTCGAAGGGTTTGAAACCATTGATGATTGTTGTTCGCTAATTCTCGGCATTTTCGATAAACTTTTCTATCTAGGTGCCAAAAAAATATCAAGCAATATATCTAATAGAACAGTAGAAATGAATTAGGAACCCGTAACCTTGAATGGAGTACGTCAAATTCCTTTATAAAATTACTATGAAGAAATCCCATAAATGTTTTGTCTCAGTCCCTGCACTTTAAGGAAATTCACACAAAAAAAAATTTGTTGCAATGGAATAAATGGGAGTTTAGGGTTTAAGAAGACTTTGAGGGATTTGAAAGAGTTTAGAAGTTAAGAAAGGTCTTAGTCTTAGGTTAAAATAGTTTTTAGGTTTTAATAGGGTTTTTTAAGGTTAAAAATCGGGTTAATACATGGATTATGCCATCGAGTTGCATAATTAGGTCGACTCGACCATGCAAAAAATTGCAACGATGTTGTGACATAAGGGTTCTATGTCGCGACACTCTTGGTAGGATGTTGATGTCGTGACACCGGGGTTCGTTGTCGCGACACACTTTGAAAATTTTGAAAACCTGGGTGAACTGCCCTTTGTGTCGCAACACAAGAGTATTGTGTCACAATATAGAGATGATTTTCTCGATTATATTGATTCTGCTCTAGGTTTCACGACACTGGAATACCCTATTGTGACACCGACTCTATTTTCACCCAAAATTCCTATTTCCAGAGCATCTCAGTTTTTATTAAAAAAATTTAATAAAAATTAAAGTTTAAACTACCGATTAATTAAGAATACAATAATATACATAAAATTAGAACTTAACTGAAAATGTCAAGTTTTGTTGTCGGATTCATCCATCAGCTCTGTTAGTTATCCGTGGACGCTTCTTTGGTTCTATCAGTATTCGTCCAGCGTTTGTCATGTAACAACCCGTTTTTAGTGAAGTCGGAACAATAGTTCGGGACCACAAATCTGACTCAGAAAGAGAAAATTTATTTTAATAGTATTGCATGGTCTGCATTATGATAGGAATGACGTATAAAAATTTCGTTAAGAAAATTTTACCCTTTACATGTTTAATTGATAAAAGGACCAAATTACATGAAATGCAAAAGTTGAATTCTAGTAGTAAAAGGATCAAATAGCTATGGAATTCAAAATTTGAGGTCTTTATATGGTAATTAGACCAATTAGCGAGGTTAGTAGATAAGGATGATTAGACGTCCATGGAAATTTAATTAAAAAAATGATGAAATTGGAAATTAAAAGATGAAAAGATGATAAATAAATAAAATAAGAAAATATCATCTTTTATATCATCTTTCCTAAATAAAATCTATGGAAACCCTAGCCATGGACATTTGAAGAAAGGGAAAACTTATTTGGCCAAATTAGCTCTGGATAACTCAAATACAAAGTTAGATCGAGGAAAAGAAAAAGTTTCATATTAGTAGATTTCAAATATACAAACACTTGTCGAGGTAAGTTCGTGTAACTAAATTGTGTACATTTATATGTTTGAAATGAATGTTGTATATATATAAATTGTGCAATTATTATGTACATGAAATTGATTATATATATGAAAGTTCCTGATAAATGTTAAGTCTCGTTTGAAATACTGAAATTCGATGGATACAGAATTTCCCGTACTGGTTGTGGTTCAGCATATGTTGCAAACACACCATAGCTCTTACGAGAGTCCTATCATAAGCCCTCTCGAGCTTCCCGTTACATGGTTCTTGCGAGCATACTGATCGGTATTAATCTTGCATGTGTTGCTGACATATCGTAGCTCTTTGTGAGCATCCTATTATATGATCGGTATTAATCTTGCATATATTGCGGACATACCGCAGCTCTTTATGAGGTCTCAGTATATGGCTCTTAATGAGCTTTCTAATATGGCTCACTTGAACTTCCTGAAATATGGTTGTCCGGAGCTTCCTGATAATAACTCTTCGGAGTTACCTGTTAAGCTCACATGAGCTTTCTGTTTTTAACTCTTATGAGTTTCTTGTTATAGCCCGAATAAGCTTCCTAATACATGGCTCACATGAGCTTCCTGTTATATGGCTCGAGAGAGTGCTTCCTGATTATGTGCTCTAATGAGTACCTCCGGATATGAATTGACGGATTTCAGTTTTGTACACTTTAAGTGTACTACATGAGTATCCATCGATATTTCAAATAAATTCAACGGGTAAAGTTCTAACATGACTAAACTGAACTTAAAATGATTCGTCATGGAATTGTACATGTAATATGGAAGTATGATATGGAAACCATATGTATATGAAAGTTATTATATGATGAGCTCATCCATGTTCTTGGTATTTATGTGAGTTACTTGATTAACATGATTGGTGAAGTTGTGTGTTTTAGGCTTTAAGCCAAATTACTTGGATGTCATTTATATGTTTATTTTAATGAAAATGAATGGTAAGTTAAATTTCCAGTTATGCAAACTTATTAAGCATTAAATGCTTACTTTGTTTTATTTTCTTTGTTTTATAGTATTCGGAAGCTCGAAAAGGTTGGAAGTAGGTTGGAACAAAATCACACTATCCTTCAGCTCGTTTTGGTATAAAATGGCAAACTTTATTTTGGATATAATGGTATGTATAGGTTAACTAGCCAATGTTGGCACAATAATGTTTTGGTTGTAACTAGCCATTGGAATGGCTAGTGTTTGGCATATTTTGATGTAATTATATAAGGCCTTATCATGTTTGTTATGTGTATTGAAATGGTTAAATGATGGAAGTTATATAAGTATGTTAAGAATGTCATGAATTGGTAAAATATATACATATATGTTTATATAGTTAATTAGGTAAGATTGAATACTTGGATAAATGTGATGATATTTCATGTAAAAGACTTAGATTTTGACTTTGTTTGAGAGTTATGAATTGGCTTGTGAATGTAATTAAATGATGTTGCAAGTGAAAGGTAATTTGGGTGAGAAAAATGGCCTATAAAATGTCTTATTTTGTCCGCATAGGCATAGACATAGGCGTGTGTCTCAGCCGTGTGTGACACACGGCCATGCACATGGGCGTGTAGTTTGGCCATGTGTCCCTTACATATTAAAAATTTCAAAACAGAATGCTTAGGTATTTTTACACGGGCAGAGACACGGACATGTGTCTTAGCCGTGTGTGTCACACGGCCTGGCACACGGGTGTGTGACTTGGCCGTGTGAACCCTGCACCATAATTATGCAAGTCAGTATGCTCACACAGCCTAGCATATGGGCGTGTGGCTCGACCGTGTGACCAAGTCAATATACCTCTCTAAATTGGACATGGCCTGAGACACGGGTGTGTCACTTGGCCATATAAGTAACATGGCCTGACCACACGGGCGTGTGTGCCCTGTACCTAAGGAAAAAATTTTGAAATTTCGCGAAAAATTCTCTGAGTTCCCAATTCAGTCCCGACTTGTTTCTAACGTGTACATTGGGCCTCGAGGGTCCATTTAAGGGACAATATGATTGAATATGTTTGGTTTCGAACATGAATAGTAAATGATATAAATTAACTGAATGTGTTCTGTATATTTTCGATAATGCTCCATAACTCTGTTCAGGCAATAAATACGGGTTAATGGTGTTACATGTCATGCCACTCAACCTTCCTTCACTTATCTCGTTCTCAAAACTTGTTCTTCTAACCTGCACTTATTACAAAGAACACTTTCCCTGGCTCAAGGTGCTTAGGCTTTTGGATAGATATTTCATAACAATGTTTTCCTAACTTTTCCCTATCTCCCCCACTCTATTGGTGACCACATTTAAAAGTTTATGTTTCACCATTAATCTTCACTATTAATTTGTTTTTCTTTAGGTCAATGGTGGACCTTGGTGTAGCTAGAAAGGGTCTACCGAATAGAATGGTATTTCATGGTCCTCTTCAAAACCTAATATAACAAAATCGATCGGGATAATAAAACTCCTTACTTTAACTAATACATCTTCAAGCACTCTTTTAGGTTGTACTGAAGACCTATCTGCTATTTGTAGTGTGATCTGTGTAATTTTTAGATCCTCTAACTCAAGTTTTTCATAAATATATAAGTGTATTGAATTAATTTTGGCTCCTAAATCACATAGAGTCTTACTAAAATAGATGTTCCCTATCTCTATAAGTATCATAAAACTTTCCAAGTCTTTTAGTTTTGGGGGATGTGTTTTGAAATAATCGCATTGCATGAGGCGCCTATGTTAACTTGCTCTCCTATTTTTACTTTCCTACATCTAGACATAATTTCTCTTAAGTATTTTGCGTACTTAGGGACTTTCCCAATTAAGTCAAGTAGAGGCAAGCTAACATTTACGGATTTAAATAAGTTTAGAAAAATTACAAATTCTACCTCATCCCATCTTTGTTTCTCTTCCAACTGTGAAGGGAATGGTACCCTTGTCAATCCATATTCCTCTATGGGTTTATCTTTCGGCTCAATTGTCGGCTCGACTACTTCTTCAAGTTTCGGTTCAACATCAACTGCTTGAGGGTTTTCTTGAAGATCTTCTGAATCCTTCTTATTTTCCTCTTGAGTGAGTTTTTCCAGGCTACTCAGTATTTTGCCTAAACAAAGCGTGATTACCTTTACTTACTCATTCCCCTCTCTCCGAGGATTGTTCTCTGTATCACTAGGGATTTCGGTGTCAATTTTTCATTTTATATCTCTCATCATACTCATCAATTGGCTCATTTGATCTTCCCATTTAGTAAATATTTTCCTTGTATTAGTGTACTCAAATTACACTTGTTTTACTTTAGTTCTTATTAACTGTATCTCCCACTCAATCTAATCCAAACATTGACCACATACAGTATTGTCACACCCCTAACCCATATCCGTCACCGAAATAGGGTTACGAAGCGTTACCAAAATTTATAGATCAGAAACAGACATTTAATATCATTTTTCAATCATATTAGAAATCAATCATATACATTCATATTGTCCCTTATTTAAGCCTTCAAAGCTCAAAACATACATCAGAAACAGGTTGGGACTAAACCAGGTACTTAGAGAATTTTTCGCAAAATATTAAAATTTTCCAAGAGTGCAGGGGACACACACCCGTGTGACCAAACTGCGTGACTTACACGGCCAAGAGACACACCCGTATCTTAGGCCGTGTGGGCATTCAAAATGGGGCACATGATCGTGTCCCAGCCCGTGTCTGTACTCGTGTAACTCTCTTACTTGGGTCATACGGCCAAGTCACACATCCATGTACTAGGCTGTGTGTAGGTGAAGGGTTCACACGACCAAGCCACACGCCCATATGTTAGGCCGTGTGATCAATTTTGAGCATTCTATTTTGAAACTTTAAAGATGCAGAGGACACATGGCCAAAACACACGCTCATGTGCTAGGCGGTGTGTCACACACTGCTAAGACACACGCTTGTGTTTCTGCCTATGTGGACAAAATAAGGTCATTTCCAAGCCTTATTTCTCACCCACCTACATTAACACTTAAACATATTTACAAACCTATACAAGATATTCAAATCAAGCCAATATTAAGTCTTAAACTTAGCATTTTATCACACAACCAAGTATATAAACTTACCTTGCTGGCCAATTTATCATATACATATTTAATTTACATTTCATTTCCATTCATTCATTCACACATATATCTATTTGATGAGGCCACATACACATACATATATATATCAAATTGTGCCAACACAAGCCATTCCAATGGCTAATTATAACCAAAACACATATTTGTCATCAATGACCCATTTGCACCTACACATGCCATTATACCAAAATCTAGTTCTTTACATATATCGAAATGAGTCGAAGGATAATGTGATGATGCTATGACCAGTTTCCAAACTTCGAGCTTCTGAATTACTATAAAACAGGAAAAATAATACAGGGTAAGCATATTATGCTTAGTAAGTTCGTATAACGGGAAATTAACTTGCCATTCACTTACATTTAAAGTAAGCATGCAAAATTCATCCAAAGAAATATGGCAATTTGCCTAAACAAATAATCTCAAGAAACATGTTAGTCATGTTATTCATGTGAATATCAAGAAACAAAGATGAGCTCATCATGTAACAAATTTTCATGTACATATGTTTTCTACATCATATACTTATATAACCTATATATTTCCATAATATTTTATCTCAAATTAAGATTATCCAATGTCAGAAACTTTGCCCATTGAATTTATTAGAAATATCGATGGATACACAGGTAGTACACTTGAAGTGTAAAAACTGTAATCCGTCAATTCATATTTGAGAGTGCTCCTTAGAGCACATAATCAAGAAGCCCTCTCTCGAGCCATATAACAGGAAGCTCATGTGGGCTGTATAACGGGAAGCTTATCTAGGCTATATAACGGTAAGCTCATAAGAGCCATAATTGGGAAGCTCATAAGAGCCAATAACGGGTAGCTCCGAAGAGCCATTAAACATGAAGCTCTGGATAGCCGTGTACCGGAAAGTTCAAGCGAGCCATATCGAGAAGCTCGAGAGAGCCATAAATCAGGAAGCTCACAAAGAGCCTTTAATCGGGAAGCTCACAAAGAGCCATATAATGGGACGCTCATAAGAGTTGCGTGTGCCTACAACACATGTAGGATCACGATCGATCAAGATGCTTTGAAGAGCTATTAACGGGAAGCTCGCAAGAACCATATAAAGGGAAGCTCGAGAGGGCCATATATCGAGATGCTCATGAGAGCTAATGTAACATCCCAAATTTGGGCCTAGTCAGAATAGTGGTTTCGAGACAACAAATTTGACATTAAAATAATTATTTTATGATTATTATGAGGTCTAGGATATGAAAATAAGCATGCATTAAAGTTTCATTAAGAAATTCTATGTGTAAGGTGTCCAATTAGAAATTAGGGACCAAATTGAATAAATTGCAAAACGTGAATTCTAGAAGCAATTTGTATGAAATTGCTTTGGAATGTTAATTAGAGGTCCTTAAAGATTAATTTTTCCAATTTCTAAGTTTTTGGACAAAAATGGACATGCATGGAAAATTTTGGAAGTTTAGTAAGGAATGGCATTTTGGTCATTTGGTAATAAACTAAATAAAAAGGGAAAATTTAAGCTAAAATCAGCTCATTTTCTTCTTCATGCTGTCGAAATTCTAAGGGTCTCCATAGCTAGGGCTTGTAACATTTTCAAGCTCAATAGTAAGTGCTCTCTAGCCCCGTTTTTAATGTTCTTCGTATTTTTTAGATCCTCGTAACATACTCTCTCTATTTCTACCCATATTTCAAGCTAGGGTTCATGTTCAAAAATTTACCCATGCATGAGGTGTTTGTGCTTTTGATGGTTTATGGAGGACTATGAGAGCTTAAAGGATGGTAAACAACTCTTACTAAGTAGTTTTTCATGGAAATGGCTTAAAGGACTAAATTGTAAAAGTTATGGAAATGGGTAGGAAAATATGGAATGAAGGAAAAACATAGACTGCTATAAGTGTGAATAACATTCAACTAAGCTTGGGTAGCCAAGGAATTACATGCATTTCACTATACGAGACTTAGGACAAAATTGTAAATATTGTGAAAGGTTAGGGGCAAAATGGTTATTTTGCCCAGAGGTGAGTTTTAGGCCTTAAACGAATAATGTGATGTATTAATAATCTAATTTTATTGATATAGACCCCGAGGAATCAATTTCGGAGGTCTACCGTGGTAAACGAAAGGTTTCGAAACAACTAGAATACGAAACCCGAGCCATTATTAGGTAAGTTCGTATAACCCGAAGTAAACTTTTAATAAACTTAAATATGCATGTCCTTGCATATATGAAAATCTAGATATTCATTGCATGATAATCCATGAAATATACTAGTGTAAATAAAGGATGATAAATGTCCCGGTTGAAATAGAAAAGGAAATCCGATGGATAAATTATGACTCACATGACATGAGATCATGCATGTGTTGCAGAAAAGGATTTACCTCGGACGGGTAATCCGATGATCGTAAAATAGAAAGGATCTATGTAACACCCCTAACCCCGTCTCGTTGCTGGAACAGGATCACAGAGTATTACCGGTCATTTCAGTACATTTATACTAAAGTCATGAATAAATGAAATTTAAAATGAAATTTAACACATCCAACCATAGCCCACAGTACCTATTAAATATAGTTAAAATAAACCGGGGCTCGATTGTAAGCTTAGAAAATTTCTCGTTTGATTTTAAATTTTTCGTCCTTTAAACAGTTCCACATGCCCGTGTAGCCTACTTAACACACCCGTGTGGCTTGGGACACGCCCATGTCCTCAGCTCGTGTGCAACACTGACTATTAAACACGGCCATGGCTCACGCCAGTGTAGCCTGCTTGTGTACTAAACTGACTTTAAGACACGGGCGTGGCAACCAAGGCACACGCCCGTAGACTAACTTGGTTGTAACTATTTAGGTGCAGGAGATACACGGCTTAACATCATGCTCGTGTGCAAGCCGTGTGTCTCACACGGCTTGGTCACACGCCCGTGTGACAAACCATGTAGACTCGAAATGAACCTTGTATTCTAAAAATTACCAACCCTATAATTTGTAGACAGCAGGTACTATAAATTTTCTTCATTCAACCAATCCAGATATAATTAAACACACTTAATACTCATTAAACTATCATTTTATAATCTAACATGTATACTCAATAACGCTTTAAACTAAACCATTCAAAGTTGCACCCATGTGCCATTGTATTCAATTCAAAAGATTATACATTATAGTATTCTTCTTACAACTGTTAACTAACTATTATCATTCTTCATTAACATAACTTATAACCAAAATAACATTAAACAACCTAGGTACATGCCAATCATCATAGATAGATACATCACCAAGTATTGAGTTCGGGAGTTGACTCGGATGCCGAGATCTTATCTACTTTGTACCTAACCTGCGCATGGAAACAAACCGTAATACTTAAACAATAATAAGCCATGTACAAACATTTTAGCTTTAAGCTTTCATTTTACAAATCTTAATGGCTTATTCGCCTTCATCTTAAATTCATAAATGTAATTAAAAAATTCTTCATATACCTTTTATAATGTTCAATACTTTCATTAGTCATACATCAGCATGTCATTATATTCATTAACAGTCATCATTCAGTCTTATTCATATGATCAATAACAGTCAGATTATAGTACATTCATTTACTCCTATTAACATAACTCGGACTTGGACGGATACGCGGATCCAACCCACACACCGGGGATATTATACAGTGTTTCATCGGTCGAAGCCGGAATACACTGTAATGGTAACAGTAACAGTCACAGTAAGATACAGAGTACCTCTTCGGAATGAATCCGGAACAGTAACAATAGTCAACACGTATAGTGTCTCATCGACACATAGTCAGAATATCCCTGAATACTCCTAATCCTATGGCATGCCAATTATATCCGACTAGCCCGACACTGTTAGTAGGGTATTTAGATCATATCACTATAATACAGAAATAGTAGCAGTTCTATTATAGGATTCTTTATACATTCTATAATTAAGAAAAACAATTACATTGTAATAAATCATTAAGCATAGTTTATAGAAAAACAAACCGAAAATCTAGAGTTTACTCGATATCCTCGTTCACTTTCTCCTTTCCCTTTTTCGATGACGTTTAGGTGCTACGTTGGCTACATAAAATTTAACATTTAAAATTATCAATATATGTTATTTAATAACACACTCTTTAATTTTCCATGTAACTTTTACTATATTTCCAATTAGGTCCTTCCACCATAACCATTCTAAAACTCTTAAATTTTCAGCATAAAACATTAATTATAGAGTCCTCTCAATTCAATCCCTACTACTACCAAACTTATATTTCTCTTTACAATTTAATCCTTGTCCCACTTCTAACTTGAATTTCTATCAAATTAACACTTAATTTTTCTATTTATTCAACTTAATTAACATCTAAAAATTCAATAACTTTCTAAATTTCAACATAACTCAAGTAGTACTTCTTCCTAGGATTCCATAGACACCAAAATTGCAAGAAAAGGGATCAAATTGACTTACCACTTAAGCTTCAAACCTCAAAACCCTAATTTTTCCTTTCTTTTTCTTTTTCTTTTTCTTTCTTTCCTTCCCTGCTTCATTCGTGACCTTCTTTTATTCATTCTTTATTTTATTATATTATTATATTATTATAATATATTTAGTAATAATTATTTTTTACTTATATAATAAGTAAATACATATATACTCACACATTTGTACCAATTAAATTATACACATATATTTATACTTACCACACACTTGTCGCCTTATGGTATAATTTTTAATTTAGTCCTTTGACCTTCCTATAATTTCTAATTAAAATTTTATACTTTATTCAATCTAGCCCTTACACTAATTTAGCTTTAATTCAAGCTAATTCACTTAACCAAAGTCTAATTAACTACACTATTAGCTTCGTAAATATTTCTAATAAATATTTACGAATTCATTTTGCGGAAATTATGACCCGAAAATTTAAATTTTCGATACCCGTAAATTTTAGGTCGTTACATTTCTTCCCCTCTTAATAAATTTCGTCCTCGAAATTTACCTGAAAAGAGATGGGGGTACTGTGATCTCATTGTATCCTCTGATTCCCACGTTACTTCTTCAATGTTATGACTTCTCCACAATACTTTTACTAAAGGAACTCGTTTATTATGTAATTCCTTTACTTCACATGCTAGTATATTAACCGATTCTTCTTCATATGATAAATCAGATCGAATCTCTATATCTTCAGTTGGAATTACATGAGAAGGATCAGATCTGTATCTTCTTAACATAGAAACATGGAAAACATCATGAATTTTTTGTAATTCAGGAGGCAGAGCTAAACGGTATGCTACCGGTCCAATTCTTTCTATAACTTCATACGGCCCAATATATCGTGGACTCCACTTACCCTTCCGACCAAATCTCAAAATTTTCTTCCAATGGGAGAGTTTAAGAAATACTTTGTCTCCAACTGAGTACTCAATGTCCCGTCATTTCAGATCTGCGTACGATTTCTGCCTATCGAAAGCTGCTTTCAATCGTTCTCGAATTTTTCTAACAATTTTTTCCGTTTCTTGAATTAACTTTGGACCAACCGCTTTTTTTTCATTCAGTTTCGTCCAACACACTGGTGATCGACATCTCTGACCATACAAAGCTTCATACGGTGCCATTTGAATACTTGATTGGAAATTATTGTTATATACAAACTCAACTAACGACAAATAATGTTCCCAAGCTAATTCAAAATCAATGATACAAACTCGGAGTATGTCTTCTAAAATCTGAATGACTCGTTCTGATTGTCCATCAGTCTGTGGATGAAAAGCTGTACTAAAATGAAGTCGAGTACCGAGAGATTCATGCAACTGTTTCAGAACCTTGATGTAAACCGTGAATCTCGATCAGAAATTATCGATACAGGAATACCATGCAGTCTTACAATTTCCCGGATATAAGTTTCTGTCAACTTTTGAAGTGACCAATCTGTTCTGACTGCTATAAAATGAGCTGACTTTGTGAGCCGATCAACAATCACCCAAATAGTATTTTTCTTACCAGTTGACATTGATAACTCGGTTACAATGTCCAGCGTGATGCAGTCCCATTTCCATTCATGAATATTAATAGGCTGAAGTAATCCAGTTGGAACCTGATGTTCATATTTAACTCACTGACATGTTAAACATTTAGCCACATATTCCACTATATCTCTTTTCATACCTGGCCACCAATACAGTTCCCATAAATCATGGTATATCTTTGTTCCTCCGGGATGTAATGCAAACTGACTATTATGAGCTTCTCGAAGAATCAATTCCTTAATTTCAGAAGTAGTTGGGAAACAAAGTCGATTCTGAAATCTCAGACAATCATTTTCATCAATTCTAAAATTCTTTGATGTACTATTCTGTATCGTCTCCCTCTTCTTCATTAACTTTTCGTCTTCTAACTGTGCTATTCTGATTTGATCAAACATTACTGGTTTTACTCTCAATTCAGCCAGAATACTTCCATCATCAACAATACTGAGCTGTAATACCCCTACCCGTATTCATTGCCGGAATAGGGTAAGAAGTATTACCAGAGTTTACAAATTAATTTTTTTTAACTCAATATATCCCCTTTTATAGATATCTAACCTTCCCTATAAATTTTAAACCGAGACCAATCCACATCAACCAAACCAATTCAACATATTTTCCAAATATATTCATGCATATTTATAAGATAACATCACATGCCCAAAACCAGGTTTGTTAACCATACCAATGGCTAACTTTACATTCATTTCACAAAATCATTTATTTTATTAGCTTATACATGCCATTGATTTCCAAAATAAAGTTTCTTTATATACCGAAATCCTGAGGTTGATAGTGTGATGTATCTCCGACCAAATCCGATCTCCGAGCTCTTAACACTACAAAATAGGGAAAAATAAAAAGGGTAAGCACTTTGTGCTTAGTAAGCTCATGTAACAAGAATTATACTTACCTAATATTTTCAATACAATACAATAAACATTTATACATCCATTCAATGCATTATTACCCTAATATGCA
Source organism: Gossypium longicalyx (assembly GCA_025698465.1). NCBI lineage: Eukaryota > Viridiplantae > Streptophyta > Magnoliopsida > Malvales > Malvaceae > Gossypium > Gossypium longicalyx. Next base: position 94,730,071 of record CM046997.1, read on the forward strand.
CAAACTCAACATTCAAGTTAGTACAATAATTTGCATGTACCAATAATATGTACCATGATTTCTATTTCCTTGTTATTTTTCCATATTTATCCCGTTGAATTTCTTGGAATTTTCGATGGATTTTCAGAGGTACACTTTTAGTGTACAATTCCGGGTCCGTCAATTCATATTCATGTGCACACATTTCCATTTGAGAGAGCACACTCCGCGAACCTCATCCCCTTACAATGGGATTACAGTCCAGGCTAAATCCCCTGTAATATAAACTCATAGAGTATTGTCGGGATTACCAGTCCAGGCTAAATCCCCTGCAACGACAACTACTCTAATGAGCTTGGATCTGAATTACCAGTCCAGGCTAAATTTAGACCCTAATTCGGATTACCCGTCCGGGCTAAATCCATTTTCCACATATTCTTCGGGAGGGCTATATCAGGATAGGATCACCCGTCCGGGCTTGATCCTTTTTACCGTCAATTCCTTTTTCAGAGATCCATCGAATTTTCCTTTCATTCAACTGGGATTTCTTATTTTTTTTTATTATTACCAAATATATCAATGTTTTATCAATTTTCATACAATGAACATTCAAATCATATTCATATCAAAAACATACATTTCAAGCATTTAAGAATATAACTCAAGTTACATGAACTTACCTTGATACTTGTTTGTGCACAAAAATCTACTAATCCTGAACTTTTTCCTTTCCTCGATCTAGCTTCGTATTTGAATCTTCTGGATCTAAATAAATAAATTTAATTATCAATTTAATACATTTCATGTTCATATTCAACATTCTCTATAATTCAACTATTATTTATAGTTCATTCAAAGCTGTCTACTTAAGTCACAGCCACTAAATTATTTATAACTCGAGCTACGAAACTCCAAATTAAGTTCCGTTAATTTTCCCTGAAACTATACTCATATATCTTCTTACCATAAAATTTTCAGAACTTTTGGTTTAGCCAATCAGTACAGTTTATTCTTTAAAGTCACCCCTGTTCTACTGTTTAACAGTTCTGACCCTTCTTCACTAAAAATTAATTATCTTTTCATACAGGATTCAAATGATATTCTAGTTTATTTCTATTAAAAATATACTAATTAAGGATTCTAGACATATAAATTTAAGCTCCTAATTATTTTTATTTAATTTTTTATGATTTTTCAAAGTCAGAACAGGGGAACCCGAATTCATTCTGACCTTGTCTCACAAAATTCATTATATCTCAAAATTTACAAATCCATTGCTTACAATGTTTATTCTATAAGAAACTAGACTCAATAAGCTTTAATTCTATATATTTTTCAACTTCTAATTCGATTTATAAAATTTATGGTGATTTTTCAAAGTTAGTCTACTGCTGCTGTCCAAATTGTTTTAGTGCAAACTGTTTATTACCAATTTTCCCCTAAGCTTTTAATAAATGAGAATTTCGTCCCTACTCAATTAGTCTCCCAATTGAGCTTATTTTTTCTCAATTAACACTTTATTATATTACCTTAAACTAGTTTACAACCTTTAGGAATCAGAGTTTCAGAAATAGACTTTAATTCCAAACATTTTCACAATTAGGTCCTAAAAATCAATTTTCCATTGAAATTACCTAATAAAATCATCTCATAAATAAATTAAAACTTTAATTTCATTCTATTTCATCATAAACTTACAGAACTAAATCATGGTGACTTTCAATTTCATCCATGAAATCAAAAACTAATGAATTTAATAGTAGGACCTAGTTGTAAAAGTCTTAGAAACTCAAAAATTACAAGAAAAAGGCAAGGATTAACTCACTTGGTGTAAAAATTATGAAATACCAGCTTAGAGAACCCTCCTATGGCGTTTTTAGCTGCTGGAATTGAAGAGAAATGAAGAGAAATCTAGATATTTCCTATTTAGTCCTAGCTTTATTTAGTTAATTTTGCAATATTCCAATTTTGCCCTTAATTTATCAAATTCCTGCTGATTTCATGCCCTTGCCGTCCAGCCCAAATAAATTTGGGTCTAATTGCCTTTAAATCCTTTCTCATTAGACTCTTAAGCTATTTAATCATTCTAGCAACTTTTACGCCTATTACAATTTAGTCCTTTTCATTTAATTGACTACCCAAACATTAAAATTTCCTAACGAAATTTTAATACCACATTACTAACATTTCATAAATATTTATAAAATTATTTTCGACTCGGTTTTATGAGATAAAGGTCTCGATACCTTGTTTTTACCCAATTTCTTCAATAATTTCTTTTTCTAACTAACCACTAAATCGGTAAAATTTTTCCATCAATATTTTCATACGATTTTCCTATCATATCAATTTTCATGCAAAAATATTGAAATAAATTTCTCTTAAATCGGATTTGTGGTTACGAAACCACTGTTCCGATAATTTTGAATTTAGGCCATTACATGAGCTGTGCAAACATTGCTCTCAATATAGTTGCAGCCTTTCTGATTAATGCGTTAGCTACCACATTAGCTTTGCCAGGATGATAGTCAATAACACAATCATAATCCTTTAAAAGTTCTATCCACCGACGTTGTCTCAAATTTAATTCTTTCTGTGACAAAAGGTACTTGAGACTTTTATGATCAGTATAAATATGACACTTTTCTCCATATAAGTAATGTCTCCAAATCTTCAAAGCAAATATCACTACTGCTAATTCTAGATCATGTGTTGGATAATTGTGTTCATGCAGTTTCAATTGTCGTGAAGCATAAGTGATTACCTTTCCATTTTGCATTAGTATACAACCGAGACCATTTAAAGAAGCATCACTATAACGACGAAATCTTTTCCCGACTCTAGCAAAGTCAATACTGGTGCCTCTGTCAACATTTGCTTCAACATTTCAAAAATTTTCTGACATTGCTCATTCCAAACAAATGAAACATTCTTTTGCAATAACTTCGTCATCGGTTAAGCTATTTTTGAAAATTCATTCACAAACCTTCGATACTATCCGACTAACCTAAGGAAACTACGTACCTCTGACACATTTCTGGGAACTTTCCACTGAAGTATGGCTTCAATCTTCTTTGGATCTACTCTTATCCCATCTGCTGATACTACATGACCAAGGAATACAACCTCCGTTAACCAAAACTCACACTTACTCAATTTCCCATATAATTGCTTCTCTCGCAATATTTGCAAAACCATTTGAAAATGTTGTTCATGCTCAGTTTCAGACTTTGAGTATACCAAAATATCATCAATAAAGACTACTACAAACTAATCCAAGTACGGTTGAAAAATCAGATTCATAAGATTCATAAAAGCAGCTGGAGCATTTGTTAATCCAAATGGCATCACCAAAAATTCATAGTGCCCATACCGTGTACAGAATGCTGTCTTTGGTACATCACTCTCCTTTACCTTCAACTGGTAATATCCTGATCTCAATTCAATTTTTGAAAATACAGAAGCTCCCTTTAGTTGATCAAATAAATCATCAATGTGAAGTAACAGGTATTTATTCTTGACAGTTACCTTATTCAACTGTTGATAATCAATACACAATCGCATCGAACCATCTTTCTTTTTAACGAATAATACTGGGGCTCCTGACGGTGATGTACTAGGTCGTATAAACCCTTGGTCCAATAAGTCTTGTAGTTGTATCTTCAACTCTTTCAACTCAGTAGGTGACATTCGATATGGAGGTATTGACACTGGATCTGTACCCGAGTATACTTCAATCGCAAATTCAACTTCCTGATCAGGAGGTAATCCAGGTAATTCTCTAGGAAACACATCAGGAAATTCACATGCAGTCTAAATTTTACTACATTGACTCTCAGATGAATTGGAGTTAATAACATATGCTAAGAAAGCTGCACATCCTTGATAAAGAAGTTTATTTACTTTGACTGCAGAAACAATTCAAGCTGATCCATTAGTTCGTATACCATTTACTTCAATCCGATCACCATTTTCATTTTGAACTGAAAATCTCTTTTTATAACAGTCCAAAATTACTCCATGTTCTGACAGTCAATCCATTCCCAGTATAATATCAAAGTCGTCAAATGGCATAATCAACAGATCAACAGAAAAGATTCTATCCTGAATCATCAACGGACATCTTCGAAGTATTTGATTTACTAACACAGATTGTCCCAATGGACTAGACACTTCTATCGTTACTCTAGATAGTTCAAATTTTAAATTTCCCGTCTCAACTAGTTTTGTATTAATATAGGAATGTGACGATCCTAGATCTATTAAAGCATATACGGGTTCTGAATGTAATAAGAATATACCTGTCACTACATCATGAACATCCCCCTCATCTCGAGTTCTTACAACATATGCTCGAGTCGGAGCTTTTACTTTAGATTGTTGGGTAGCATTTTCACTAGTTCTTCTAGTACCTCCTCTAGCAACTGGACCACTTTGACCTGATCCTCCACCTCTAGAAGTAGATTCAGATCTTTGTGATACCATTGGTGCTGACTTACCAATCTTCAGACAATCCTTAACAAAATGATCAGTGGATCCACATCGGAAACAACCCTTAGTTAACTTTCTACATTCTTCGCTATGCCTGTTTCCACAATACTCACATTCTGGAATTTCAGTGTTCTGAGTTGGGCTTTTGATACTGCCAATAGATACAGTAGTTTATCTCTTTCGATTTCTATCTCCTCTTTCTAATCTTAAACTAAATCTTCCACTACCATGAGATTCCCTCGATTGTTTGAATTATAAACTTGAACTAGCAGTTCTAGGACGTTTTCCCACTGAACAAACAGTTTCAAACTTTTTACTCTTCCCCAGTACCTGCTCTATCATTTTAGCTCTTTCTACTAAATTTGCAAACTCTGTAATCTGTAGAGGCATCAATTGCAGTTGGAATTCATCTCATAGTCCTCTTAAAAATTGCCTGCATCTGTCAACTTCAGTCGGTACAAATTCTATTGCATATCTACTCAGTCTCAGAAATTCTCGTTTATAATGTACTACGGACATATCTCTTTGTTTCAACATTAAAAACTCCTATTTCCGATCTTTCATATATGTCTCTCCCAAATACTTTTTCCAAAATTCCCCTTGAAAGAATTCCCAGTTTACCCGTTCTTCTGGTATATTCTGAATCACTGATTCCCATCATATGTAAGCCTCCTCTTGTAACAGAGAAATAACAAATATTAAACTTTCCTGTGGGGTGCATCTTAATTGCTTCAAAATTCTCTTGGTAGTCTCTAACCAATTTTCAATTGTTCTTGAATCAGTTCCCTTTGATCCTAGAAATTCTGTAGCTCCATACTTTTGCAATTCCTTAATAGGGGCTCTTCAGGTAGCAGGGGTAGAAGTAATAGCAGGCATACTTCCTACTGCTCTTTGAAGAGCTTCGGCAATCATTCTAAATATTTTTGTATTATCCCTTCCAGTATTCGGTGGTTGGTTACCTACCGGGTTTACACTTGGGGTTACAGATTCAGATTTATTTACATCACGTGATTCATCTCTACTGTACATTTCTTGATCGGTACCCTCGATACTTTCGTCAAACATCTTTTACACACTATAAAACAGAGTTAATTTATCAATATATAAATCAGAATCAAATCCCGACTCACAATTAACATAAGAATGGCATGTACCTCTAGACTCAATTTTAAGCTCAATTTAGTCCTAAAATTGACTAAACCTGAGTAGCTCTGATACCACTAAATGTAACACCCCTAACCCCGTCCCGTTGCTGGAATAGGACCATAGAGTATTACCAGTCATTTCAGTACATTTATACTAAAGTCATGAATAAATGAAATTTAACACATCCAACTATAGCTTTAACGGACCCACAGTACCTATTAAATATAGTTACAATAAACCGGGGCTCGATTGTAAGCTTAGAAAATTTTTCGTTTGATTTTAATTTTTTCGTCCTTTAAACAGTTCCACATGCCCGTGTGGCCTACTTAACACACTCATGTGGCTTGGGACGCGCCTGTGTCCTTAGCTTGTGTGCAACACTGACTTTTAAACACGACCATGGCTTACTCCCGTATAGCCTGCCTGTGTACCAAACTAACTTTAAGACACGGCCGTGGCAACCAAGACACACGCCCGTAGACTAACTTGGTTGTAACTATTTAGGTGTAGGGGACACACGGCCTAACATCACGCCCGTGTGCAAGCCGTGTGTCTCACATGGCTTGGTCACACGCCGTGTGACAAACCATGTAGACTCGAAATGAACCTTGTATTCTAAAAATTACCAACCCTGCAATTTGTAGACAGCAAGTACTATAAAATTTCTTCATTTCACCAATCCAGATATAATTAAACACACTTAATACTCATTAAACTATCATTTTATAATCTAACATATATACTCAATAATGCCTTAAATTAAACCATTCAAAGTTGCACCCATGTTCCATTGTATTCAATTCAAAAGATTATACATTACAGTATTCTTCTTACAACTGTTAACTAATTATTATCATTCTTCATTAACATAACTTATAACCAAAATAACATTAAACAACCTAGATACATGCCAATCATCATAGATAGATACATCACCAAGTATTGAGTTCGGGAGTTGACTCGGATGCTAAGATCTTATCTACTTTGTACCTAACCTGCGTATGGAAACAAACCGTACGCTGAGTTTACACTCAGTGGTATTTCTATAAACTAATACTTAAACAATAATAAGCCATGTACAAACATTTTAGCTTTAAGCTTTCATTTTACAAATCTTAATAGCTTATTCGCCTTCATCTTATAATTCATAAATGTAATTAAACAATTCTTCATATACCTTTTATAATGTTCAATACTTTCATTAGTCATATATCAGCATGTCATTATATTCATTAATAATCATCATTCAGTCTTATTCATATGATCGATAACATTCAGACTATAGTACCTTCATTTACCCCTATTAACATAACTTGGACTTGGACGGATACGTGGGTCCAACCCATACACTGAGGATATTATACAGTGTTTCATCGACCGAAGCTAGAATACACCGTAATGGTAATGGTAATGATACTTGATCCACGATTAGGAACGAGTACCTCTTCGAACAAATCGGAGCGATCCACGAGAGCCGACACGTATAGTGTCTCATCGACACATAGTCAGAATATCCCTGAATACTCCTAATCCTATGGCATGCCAATTATATCCGACTAGCCCGACACTATTAATAGGGTATTTAAATCATATCACTATAATACAGAAACAGTAGCAGTTCCATTATAGCATTCTTTATACATTCTATAATTAAGAACAACAATTACATTGTAATAAATCATTAAGCATGGTTTATAGAAATACAAACCGAAATTCTAGAGTTTACTCGATATCCTCGTTCACTTTCTCCTTTCTCTTTTTCGATGACGTTTCCGGTGCTACGTTGGCTACATAAAATTTAACATTTAAAATTATCAATATATGTTATTTCATAACACACTCTTTAATTTTCCATGTAACTTTTACTATATTTTCAATTAAGTCCTTCCACCATAACCATTCTAAAACTCTTAAATTTTTAGCATAAAACATTAATTATAGAGTTCTCTCAATTCAATCCCTACTACTACCAAACTTATATTTCTCTTTATAATTTAATCATTCTCCCACTTCTAACTTGAATTTCTATCAAATTAACACTTAATTCTTCTATTTATTCAACTTAATCAACATCTAAAAATTCAATAACTTTCTAAATTTTAACGTAACTCAAGTAGTACTTCTTCCTAGGATTCCATAGACACCAAAATTGTAAGAAAATGGATCAAATTGACTTACCACTTAAGCTTCAAACCTCAAAACCCTAATTTTTCCTATCTTTTTCTTTCTCTTTTTCTTTCTTTCTTTCCCTGCTTCATTCGTGACCTTCTTTTATTCATTCTTTATTTTATTATTTTATTATATTATTATAATATATTTAGTAATAATTATTTATTTACTTATATAATAAGTAAATACATATATACTCACACATTTGTTCCAATTAAATTAATACACATATATTTATACTTACCACACACTTGTCACCTTATGGTATAATTTCTAATTTAGTCCTTTGACCTTCCTATAATTTCTAATTAAACTTTCATACTTTATTCAATCTAGTCCTTACACTAATTTAGCTTTAATTCAAGCTAATTCACTTAACCAAAGTCTAATTAACTACACTACTAGCTTCATAAATATTTCTAATAAATATTTACGAATTCATTTTGCGAAAATTATGACCCAAAAATTTAAATTTTCGATACCCGTAAATTTTAGGTCGTTACAATCTAGCCCTAACGGGTGTTCCTTAAGTGATCGAGCCTCTCGAAGAATATGGTTGCATTAAGGATTTAGCCTAGATGGGTAATCCTATTGAGGACTGAATTTAGCCTGGACTGGCAATTCAAATCCAAGCTTATGAGAGCAATTTTCGTTGAAAGGGATTTAACCTGGACTGGTAATCTCGACATTGTTCTATGAGTTAATACTACAGGGGATTTAGCCTGGATTGGTAATCTTGCCGTAAGATATAAGGTTCATGGGAGCACGTACTTGAGATGATCACTTGTATGACTTGATAGTAATTGGACTATCCATCGAGATTTTCAAGAAATTCAACAGGATTAACATGATGAAATGAAGAATGGAAATATTGAATTGATGAGCTCATCTAAGACTAATGAGATAATGTATTGTTATGAGACTAACTTGATGATTGAGTGGATGTGATAGGGAAACTATTTCATACTTGCTGGATTTATTACCTAAATATGGTTATATGCTAATTAACCGATAAGTTTACTTTTCAGTTATCTGGACTTACTAAGCATATAAATGCTTACCCCTTCTCTCTTTCATTGTCTTACAGAGCTCGTAGACTCGTGAAGATTGAAAGACGGTTGGAGAATCAACACACTATCGACTTGTCCCGTTTTGGTATATAGATACTTTTATTTTGTTTAATGGCATGTATAAGATTTTTGGTTATTTTGTTATATGTGTCATTTGGCTAGCCATTGTAAGGGCTTAAATGGTATACTTATTCTTTTGTATATGGACATGAGATATGGCTCATATTGATGTAGGTTATAAACCTACTAATGATGCATGGTAATTTTTAAATGTTTCATGAGATATGATGATGAGGTTTATCATGGATGGATGCTTGAATGGGACTTAATAATTTGAAAGTGGACATAGCATCTAATAGTATATGGTTATAATACGGCCTAAGTGTAAAATATAAAATATGCCATGTTAATCCCTAATATGTAAAGGATAATTTAGCGTGTACTAAACCGATGAGATGTAGTTAACATGCAATGAGTTATGTCAAGGTCGTTTAAGAATATAATTAGGCCATGCTAAATACCAATGAAGTCTGTAAGTGTTTATGGATGTTAGAGGATGACCAAAGGCTTGGAAAATAGCCCTAAAAAGGTCCACATGAGTAGACACACGGGTATGTGTCTAGGCCGTGTGTGACACACGGTCAGCCCCATGGGCGTGTTGCCTGGTCGTGTGTCCCCTGCACCTAAAATTTTAGGTCAGTTTACATGGTAGTAAACACACGGGCAGAGACACAATCATGTGTCTCGACCGTGTGGAAGACACGGCCTAGACCACGGGCGTGTGCCTTGGCCGTGTGCCTCAAAATGAATGATGATGTCATAAACAAAATGTCTGGGTTTTTGGACACGGGTGATGACACGGGCATGTCTAGACCGTGTGAGAGACACGGGCCAGGGGCACGGCGTGTGCTTGGCTGTGTGAAAACCACTATAGGTTCGAAATGGAAAATAAATCCAAATAATTCAACACGGGTGGAACACACGGGCGTGTCCCCAAGCACACGGGTGTGTAAGGTATAACCCTAGGAATTTTACTAAAATTTTCTATAGTTCTTGGTTTAGTCCCAAATTGCTTTTAATGTATGTTTTGGACCTTGTAGGTCTATAGTCGGGACACTATGATGTTGTTTGGTCAGTTTTAAATTAGAATGAAATTTTATAACCCGTACTTTCTAAAAGTATCCGAGTATATGTCTGGTAACGCCTCGTACCTTGTATCAGTCTTAGGTACGGGTAAGGGGTGTTAAAGCTAATAACGGGACATTCTTTCGAGCTATGGAGTGTCCGCAACTGGAAACATGAAAATTTACGCATTTTTACATATCCTTTTTAACTTAAAATCATACAGTTTCGATAAAATTCTTGCAAAAAATAATTAATTTTTATAAAATAATTAAAGTACACTTAAAATATGAACATGTTGAATTTAGTTAATTTTATAATTAATTTTAATGAATTTTGGTTTTGCAGTAATGAGAATAATATTTTTAAAATTGTTTACTCCTTTTATTTGATGTTCATATGTAGCTTAATAGTAATCTTGATTAGGTCAATAATTCTCTGCTTACTGTTTAAAATGTTTTAAAAAGTATTATGAATTGACCTCATGTATTCTTATAGCTAAACAAAATAACGAGTTATTCGTTTCACTGATTATGCTTTATTCCCCAAAGTGAATGTAGCAATACATAACAATTATGAAAAATGAAAATATAGAGTTCATGGTTGTCATTGTAATTGAGGATGTGGTTGGAGATGTACTAATAACCAGTGGTACTTCTAACCACTAGAAAAAGAATAATAATGTAAAACAAGAAAATTGTAGTCAAAATATTTGAAGGTTATTGAAAATTCATACTGCCGATGTGGTATGAAAATGCATTAGTCATGTAACTGTCGTACGTTTAAGCATCTAGTAAAACTTTATCAAAGCATCCATTAAAAGAAAAAGAAGAATAAAAACAATATTGAGGCAAATTTCGTTATCCCAAAATGATGAAATGGATGATAGCTTTTCCAAAAAAAAAAAAAATTATAATGCTAAAGCTAACTATGCATACAAGGATGGTGATTTTAAAGGCGTTAATGATATAGCTTATTTGTATGTTTCTAATTTTCCTTCATAAAAAATAATTTTATATATTTTCCCATGACTATTTGCAATATTTCTTAAATAATGTTTTATTTTAAAGAAAATATGAAAATTTCTATTTTTTTCATTAAACCCAAGAATAAAGACATATGTTACGTAGATTTTGCTATAACATATTCTATCTTTAGAGGTAAAAGATTATTCTCATTTAATATCATATTAGGTAAATGCAAAAAGTAATAAAAGGCTCCAGAAGAGCTATAATAGTATTTTTTCGAGGGTAAAGTATATTATAGATGATGCATTGTTTTCTTTAAAGTCTAAAAAAAAATTTAGCTTTATAGATATTCTCTGAAATGGATATCATATCAAGACTACAAATGAGAAAATATTGAATATCTATATGTTAAAATGTTGAATGTGGAAAGAAATATGTTTTGAAAAGAGTACTTGCTTTTCATCAGGTTATATTATGCACATATTAGTGCAATTGAGACACATGTTACTACAAACTAAAAGTTTGTAAAAGCACATACTTTTACTATTTGATATGAACAGTTAGACCATCCTAGATCATATATGATGAAAAAAAATTAAGAATTCATATGAACATTCAATACGGAATAGAAGTTTCTTTAACTTAAAGAATTCTCATGTGTTGTTTGTTCTCAATGATAATTGATTATTATAAGCTCATTAGTTAAAGTTGAGATTTAGAGTTTTGCATTTCTGAAATGAATATGGGTTCATTCACCCACCATATGGATGATTTTGATATTATATGATTTTGGTAAATGCATCTACAAAATAATCACATATGTATTACCAACGCACAACCTGTCGTTTGTGAGATTACTTTTTTAAATGATTAATTTTAGATTATATAATTAAAACAATTCATCTTGCTAATGCTGGTGAGTTTACATTCCAAACTTTCAATATTATTGTATGTCAATTGGAATAAAAGTTGAACATCCTGTAGCTCATGTTCATACACAAAACCGTTTAGCTGAATCGTTTATCAAATGCCTCCAACTAATAGTTAGGTCATTGCTTATGAGAACAAAACTCTCTGTTACAGATTGGGGATATGCTATTTTGCATGCAGCGGCACTTATGCGCTTTAGGTCAACAAGTTATAATAAATACTCCCCATTACAATTGGCTTTTGGTCAGGAGTCCCATCTTAAAATTTTTGGATGTGCAATATATGTTCTGATTGCTCCACCACAACACACAAAGATGAGTTCTCAAAGGAGGTTGGGAATATATGTTGGTTATGAATCTCCTTCTATAATTAAATATGTTGAACCATTAACTAGAGATTTATTTACTGCACGATTTGTTGATTGCCACTTTGATAAACAACATTCCCAGCATTAGGGGAGAGAATAAAAAGTTGGATGAATAAAGTACTTGAAATTAATTATCATTGTTTAATATCCTTATACAAAGCAATGCAAATAAGAAGTTCAATAGAAAATTCATTTTACAAATCAAACGACCAGATTCATTTACTAACCTAAAGAGAATTACAAAATCTCACATACTAGCTGAGAACGCTCCAATTCGACTTGATGTCTCAATAGGGCAAACTGTTAGTACAAAAGAAAGTAATCCACGCTTGAAGCTTGGAAGACTAGTTGGTTCCAAATATAAAAAATTCTCATAAAAGAAAATAAACAAACATTCAAGATGGTCATATAGTTGAGGCGAGAGTTCTTAAAGAAACCCATGACATAACTAATTATAAAACTCAAGAAGAGATTCAGGTACCTAAAAGTGAAAATGAAAATGATGAAAATAAGGGGATCTCAATAAGTTATGTCAATATGAGAAAAAGATGAAACCGGAAAAAATAGTTGTCGACAACAATTTTGCTTATAATGTTGCTATTGAAATAGCAAAAAGAAAATGAAGATTCTAAGCCTAAATCTATTGGGGAATATAGAAATAGAAAAGATTGGCCAAAATGAAAAGATGCAATTCAAGCAGAATTAAAATCACTTTCTAAACATGAGGTTTTGGACCTATAATCCAAACACCTAAATATGTAAAGCAGGTAGGATATAAATGAATATTTGTGTGAAAACAAAATGAGAAAAATGAAGTCGTAACATATAGAGCACGACTTGTAGCATAAGGATTTTCGCAAAGGTCCGACATTGATTACAAAGAGACATATTCTCATGTGGTGGATGCAATCACGTTTAGATACCTTATTAGTCTAGCAATATGTGAAAAACTTGACATGCGTCTAATGGATGTTGTTATAGCCTATTTGTATGGTACACTTAATAGTGAAGTTTATATGAAAATCCTTGAAAGATTTAAAATTCCTGAAGTATATAGAGTTTCTAGAGAAAATTGGTCAATCAGATTAAAAAAAAGTTTATACGGATTAAAACAATTTGAACATATGTGGTACAATTATCTTAGTGAATATTTGTTAAAACAAGGTTATAAAAATGATCCAATTTATCTATGTGTTTTTATAAAAAGGTCTGGTTCAGATTTTGTGATAATTGCTATTTATGTTGATGATCTAAATATTATTGGAACTCCTAAAGAGCTTCAAAATGCAGTAAATTATTTAAAGAAAGAATTTGAGATGAAAGATCTTGGAAAAACAAAGTTTTGTCTTGGCCTGCAGATCGAGCATTTAAAAGATGAAATTCATGTCCATCAGCCAACTTATATGGAAAAGATCTTAAAGAAATTTTACATGGATAAAGTACATCCATTGAGTACCCTGATGATTGTATGATCGTTAGATGTGAATAAAGATCGATTTCATCCTTGCAAAAATGATGAAGAGTTTCTTAGTCCTGAAGTACCATATCTAAGTGCCATAGGGGCATTGATGTATCTTGCAAACAACACAAGAACTGATATAGCTTTCGTTGTGAACTTATTAACAAGATTTAGTTCTTCTCCAACACGTAAATATTGAAATATAATTAAACATGTATTTAGATATCTTATAGGGATCATTGATATGGGGTTATTTTATTCAAATGATTCAAAATCCCTATTAGTTGGTTATGTTGATTTTGGATATTTATCGGATCCACATAAATGTTGATCTCAAACGGGGTATTTATTTACATGTGGAGGTACTGTCATATCATGGCGTTCAACAAAGCAGACATTAGTTGTTGCCTCTTCAAATCATGTTGAAATAATTGCAATGCATGAGGCAAGTCGAGGGTGTGTTTGGCTAAGGTTATTAACCCAACATATCCAGAAGATATGTAATTTGCCTTTACAAGAAAAGATGTCAACTATCTTGTACGAAGATAATGCAACATGTATAGCTCAATTGAAGGGTGATTACATCAAAGGTGACAAAATGAAACATATTTCACCAAAAATTATTCTTCAATCATGATCTCGAGAAGAAATGTGACATAAAAGTTCAACAAATTCGTTCTAGTGATAATTTAGCATATCTTTTTACCAATACATTGCCAACTTCAATGTTTGAAAGACTACTACTCAATATTGAAATGTGTCAACCGAAAGATGTAATATGATATTGCCATTAGGGGGAGTCAAAAACACGTTGCACTATTTTCCTTTAACCAAGGTTTTGTCCCACTGAGTTTTCTAGTAAAAGTTTTTAACGAGGCAACTTGTAACAGGAGATTGTGTAACCTTTTTCCTTCATTAGGTTTTGATCCAACAAGGTTTTTCCTAATAAAGGTTTTAATGAGGCACAATTTTCTCTAGTAGACATCCAAGGGGGAGTGTTACAAATAAATGTGGATGTCCATATTCTAACCCCTTCATTTATGAGATAAAACCCCCTTTCATTATGAAAGTAAATATGCAAGTTGTGTTAATGAAGCATTTAACTAAGCTTCATTTATATGTGTTGCATTAAATGATAATGAATTATAAATAGAACCCTTATATGAGTGAAATGAGATATAAGAAAATTTTCTGCTAATTTAATATTTTATTTATTTTTTAGTATTCTTTTATTTAACTATTTTATAATACAAATAAATTAATAAAAAATTAGTCGAAGTACATATTTGTTTAAGTAATTGGCGCATCTATAAATGATGATAAACATTTTTTTAGGTGTCCCATAAATGTTGACTTGTGCATGAAAGTGACATTAACTATTTCCTTTAAAGCCACAATTAAATAAATCAATATAGTGAGATATAGCCCAGTATTTATGTTCTGAAAATATGCTTTATTGTTTACCTTAGTTACATTCACTATAAAAGAAATAGTTTTTTATGCAATATCCGAATGAGTAAGTTGATATAAAAGAGACTTTAGTAAAAAAATGTGATGATTAATTTTTTTATTGATTTATATTAATTTCTATAAAAATCCATTTCCATTTTTTTTAGTTTATAATATTTTAGCTTTTCTCATAATTTTTATGTATTATTAATTTTTTCATAAGTTGAGTTTTTATAATTTATAGAATCTTTAGAGAAATTAAAACTTTCTAGAATTTTTTTGACTTTCTTAGAATCTTCTAGTTTTTCTTAATTCTAGAAATTTTTTTTAAATTTTTTATGATTTTTAAAATTTTCTTT
This sequence comes from Gossypium longicalyx, assembly GCA_025698465.1. Taxonomy (NCBI): domain Eukaryota; kingdom Viridiplantae; phylum Streptophyta; class Magnoliopsida; order Malvales; family Malvaceae; genus Gossypium; species Gossypium longicalyx. The sequence goes on from CM046997.1 coordinate 94,745,580, forward strand.
TAACGCTTGCGCTTTTTATAAATCTTTATAACCTTTTAGAAGTTTAGATTCTTTTAGAATTCTCAAAATCTTTTTTTAACTTAATTTTTTAATTTTTTTTCTTAAATGTTAAAAAGCGATTATAAAATAACTAAAAAAAATTAATTAAACTTCATCAAGTTAGTTGACATATCATCACTTAATGGACAGTAAGTGGCTTTGACAAAAAATTAAATTTGAAGGAATTAATTAATTGCTAGCTTTCAATTAAAAACTCAATTGAGTCTAGTTTTTCATTAACGGCTTAATTGATTTTTTTAACATTTAAATAAAATTGATGAATTTCAATGTGATTCGACAAAATAAAATTTGATTTATTTTTATGATTTTTGAGTTAATATGGAAAAACTTGCCTCTTCCTATTTTGAGATTATTATGAAAATATTCCTATATAACATAATTTTACTTACGTTTTTTTATGCTATGATGTATTGCATTATAAGAAAAACACACAAAAAAGTATTACATAGTTACTGTTTAATTAATTTTATTATATTGTACTATGGTTATATTTGGGTGACATATCAAGTTGAGTCGAGTCAAGGTTAAGTACATAATTTATTTTAGGGATTGAGTTTTTGCCCGATAAAATGATATCAAAGTAGAGGGATGATCAATTTCAAGTACATCGTTTATTTTGCATAGTGGAGAACTTGGTGGGCATTAAGGCCAATTTTTGTAGGTATCATAGCTTCAGAGGCAAGCATTAGGTTGAAGTGTGTTTCTTTTGTGTTGAGTGGGATGTAGTTCGAAGGGCCCAAAGAATACTAGTCAGTTCGACCAACCATCCACCCTTGTCATCATCTAATTTCTTCTTCAAAGCCTAGAGAATCTTCTTGTTAGTGACCTGTACTTGACTATTCATCTTACGGGTCTTAACAAAATTACGAGTCAAGGTAATATGAAGGCTTCCACAACAGTTCTCAAAATTTCCTTGGAATTGTGTCTCGTTGTATGTGGTGATCAGTTGTGGGATCCCATATTTACAAATGATGGTCTTCCACACAAAATTCTCCATATGTTTCTCGGTTATGGTGGCCAAGGCCTTCGCTTTCATCCACTCTGTAAAGTATTCAGTAGCTACCACAATATATATCCTTTTTGTCACTGTAACACCCCTAACATGTATCCGTTATCAGAACAGGGCTTCAGACCATTACTGGAACTTTCAGAATAATTTTTAAATAATTTATGTAAATTACTATTCATTAACCGAAATCATTTAAAACATCCCTTAATTGGACCCTCGAGGCTCAATACGAGCATTAGAGTCAAGTCGGGACTTAATCGGGAACTTTAAGAATTTTTTGCGAATTACAAAAACTTCCCAAGGTACAGGGCTCACACGCTCTTGTGGTCCAAGGGACACACTCATGTGACCCTGTGTCACGCCCGTGCTACAGGTCGTGTTTGACCCCGTGTAACTCTCTGACTTGTGCACACGGCCATGCCTCACGCCCGTGTGCTAGGCCGTGTGGTTAATTAATTTAATTCGAAATTAGGTGCAGGTTTCACACGGCCAAGACACACGCCCGTGTCTCTGCCCGTGTACTCAATTCTGAGCATTCTGTTTCTCAAAATTAAGGTACAGGGGACACACGGCCTAACCACATGCTCATGTTATCAGGCCATATGTCAAACACGGTCTAGAAATGCGCCCATGTGTCTACCTGTGTGGACAAAATGAAGTTATTTCTAGCTTCACTTCTCACCCAAAATTTTACCCAATACCTACACTTGAAACACACATCCAAAACCAACCATTCCAAGCATTCAAATTAAACAATGTTAGTCACCAAATTCAAATTAAACAATTTTCTAAACACTTACACTCAATCAAACATGTTAGTCACCAAAATCTTCTTATCAATCAAATAAACATAGATGAGCTCATCATGCAATATTCTTTTAAGTCATTATCATTACATCTCATAATTCTCATGCCATGTCAAGAGTTTTATGTCCATTGAATCATTGAAATTGTAACGCCATGTACCCGAGACCGTCGCCGGAGTCGAGCACGAGGTGTTACTAAACATAATTTCATCAATTAAATAGCTTAAACAATTTATTTTTAAAATTTTCAGACAAGCTAGCTAACTGCGTCACAGTCACTTAAAAATTCATATCTTGAGTTCCGAAACTCAAAATCCAATTCTGTAAATTTTCCCCGAAACTAGACTCATATATCTATTTACTAATTTTTTTCTATAATTTTTAGATAGGCCAATTAGTATAGTATATTAATTAAATTCTCCCCTGTTTCAGGGTTCGACTACTCTGACCTCTGTGTATTACGAATCAGTTATCTCTCTGTACAGAATTTCAATGACTATGAAGTTTGTTTCTCTTAAAACTAGACTCAATAAGAAATCTATACATATAAAGTATGACTTCTAATTATTTTTATAAAATTTATGGTGAATTTCCAAAATCAAAACAGGGGATCCAGAAATCGCTCTGGCCCTGTTTCACAAAAATTTAAACATCTCATAAAATATAACTCATATACCTGTTTCGTTTCTTCCATATGAAAATAGACTCATAATTATTCAATTCCATATTTTATTCATCATCTAATTATATCTTTACTATTTTTAATGATTTTTCAAATTCACATCACTACTGTTGTCTGAATCTATTTTATGGTAAATTTTACATATTTCATGGTTTCCATGGATTAACTAGCAATTTGACATACATAACACCAAATACGATCATAATTAGCCATTCCAATGGCTAATCATTACCAAGCATTTTTATACTACTCAATAACCATATCATAAGACCATATATACAAAATGATTATAATGTTATACATGCCATACTCAAAATATACAAGCCATTATGCCAAGATGGTATACGGATAGTGTGAGCGTGCCTCCGACCGTTCCCGATTTCCGAGCTGGCTTGTCAACACTATAAGGAATGAAAAGGAGGGAGTAAGCATAAATGCTTAGTAAGTTCACATGCAAATAGCAAGTAACATAACCATATAAGCAAACATAAAACATCATTTGCATAATCATCACCAAGACATTCATATCATATTTTCATTTATCATCTTACCATATTGTTGTTATATCGATTTTTCAACCTGAGCGTTAAGTACATACTTGTTCAAAGTATCCATTTCACAACACTTACCAACCAATACGTCCCTTTCATCTTGAGTATTCCTCCCTTTCATCTTGAGTATTCCTCCATTTGAGTAGAACTTTACCCGTTGAACACATCGGAATATAATTCAGATACATGGAAAGTTTGCACATAAGTGCCACATATGTAGCCAAGCTACTATGTAACCCGCCCATAAGCGAACTCGGACTCAACTCAACGAGCTCGGGCGTTCGCATCCATAAGTGAACTCAGACTCAACTCAACGAGCTCGGATGCCTAGTTACATCTCACGAACTCGGACTCAACTCAACGAGCTCGGACATTCGCATCCATAAGTGAACTCGGACTCAACTCAACGAGCTTGGATGCCCAAATATCCTAGTGACATGTCACTTGTATCCTAATCCATTCCTAAGGTTCAACGGGACCTTTTTCCCAATCATGTGTCTCAACCATCTTCTACGGAATACCGATACCGATACTCGGTAGTATTTCACATTTTCCAAGTATATCACATAATTTGACATATTATCAAACAATTATCACGAGTATAATATTTCATAATAATTATCATATCATTTAAATAACATAAAAACATTTAAAATAATAACTATGTTACCAACATTTACATATGAACTTACCTAGTATGCGAAAATGGCTACTTTTACCATTTCGTCCACAACTTGGTATTTTCCCCATTTTAGCCCGAATTTCAGTTTTCCTTGCTCTAACATTTAAAATATAGTCTAATTAGGACTCACATTATTCAAATTGACCCAAAATCATATTTGGAAAAATTACAATTTTGCCCCTAAACTTCTGCATATTTACACTTTTGCCTCAAAGCTCGTAAATTAAAATTCAGCCTATTTTATTATGTTTTATGAAATTCTGATCATTTTTCCCTTCTATGGAAATATCAAATTCTCACTCTAACATGTACTTATGACTATTAGTTATTTTTACCGATTAAGCCCTTTTGCTCGTTTTCACTTAAAACCGAGTAGCACAAGCTGTCTAACATAATTTAAAATCTCATATTCTATCATAAAACACCAAAATACACAAATTTCACCTATGGGTATTTTTCCAAATATAAACCCTAGGGTAAATTATTGCTAGCATAAGCTAAATCGAGCTATCGGGACTCTAAAAATGTAAAGAACTTAAAAAACGGGGCTAGAATGGACTTACAATCGAGCTTGGAAGCTTGAAAAACCCTAGCCATGGTTTCTCCTTGCTATATTCAGCCATGGTGAAGAAGATGAGCAAAATTGGCTTTTAATTTTATATTTTAATTCATTTTACCCCTAAATGACCAAAATGCTCTTACTACTAAACTTTCCAAAAATTCCATCCATGTTCAATTTTTATCCATAAACTTAGAAATTGGTAAAATTTCTATTTAAGGCCTCCTAATTAATATTTCAAAACTATTTCATACTAGAAACTTCTAGAATGCAAGTTTTGCAAATTATTCGATTTAGTCCCTAATTTCAATTTAAGCACTTTAGGCATAGGATTTCATCACGAAATTTTCACAGAATCATGCAATCATATCATAAACATCAAAATAATTATAAAATAATTATTTCTATCTCGGATTTTGTGGTCACAAAACCACTATTCCGACTAGGCCCAAAATCAGGATATTACAACTCTCCCCCCTTTAGGGATTTTCGTCCCCGAAAATCTTACGAGAAAAAAGTGGTCTTCACTTTTAATCTCATATTCGGTGCCGAAGAACTTTCACTTAGACTGTACCTCCAATACATCTCTTTAATTTCTCATATGATCTGAAAGCTTACAGTCTCAACTCTCAACTGTTCTTAAATTTTCAACCTTTCTCAGTTTCCCATGATATCATGACATAAAACCCGGATCTTAACTTGATTAATGGAGACAGGAATTCCAAGAAATCCAACAATCAAAGAGACTGAATTTCCATGAATCGATGAGTAGGAATTCATTCAATACAGATATGATTTATAGATCTCGCCAAACATTTAACAATAGGATACATCACATTTTCCTCTTTCTTCCATGGAAATAATTCTGATATGGCCTCAAGAATAATCCTTCTCATTTCCATCCCAATATCAACACTGACAAGGATAATTTTGATAGATCCCAATGCTCACTTTAACCCTTTAATGACTCGATTTTATGTAACATCGAATGCTCTAAACTATCACATTACCTCACTGTCTTGAAACACATCACAATTCATACAACAATACATTACTGAAAGTCAGGAAGTCTTTACTCAATGTAGACTAGTCTAGTTCAGACGCTTTGGTTACTAATATTCTCATCTATCCGAACTCTGTCAACATGTAATAAGCTTTTCAGCTTTCACAAGACGAAAACCTATTCATTCGTAGTGACTTTAACTAATATCCAACTCTTTCTAATAAATATACACTTCTCGTTCAGGCTATTTACTCTTTTATCCGTACAAAATGAAATTCTATTATCAGACTTGGGAAAAATAATCCTGAAATAATTGTCGCATGAAATCTTTCAAATAGATAATTCACCATACCGACTGAAACTCACGCTTTTATCACTTATGCCTTTACTGATGTCAAATCCTTACACAGAAATTAGAAAAAAAAACCCCAATACTAAAATCACCACATTACCAAGATCAAATTAGAAGTATAGTCATATTTGACATGATTATCATGAGCTGAAGAATGCACTTCGAATACGAGTCATAATTGACAAATTATGGAACAAAGATAACAAGAAAATCGAATAAAGAAACCAAAATAGAGAAATCCAGAATAAAGAAACCCAAGATACAATACTATGCTGGAGAATCGAAAACCAAGCTAGAGAATCGAAAACCAAACTCATAGAGAAAATACGGAATACCCCGATAATTCTTCAAAGAAAGAAAGTCCACAAGAAAACATCATTTAATCCCACTGGAATCAAATATAACAAGAACAATATATCTTCCCATACATATATATCAGATGAAGCATCAAGTAGAAGAAACCGGAATATTAATATCATATGTATTCTCTCATCAATTCTTATCGACGAAATAAAATAGAATACCCGATGAAATAGAGCAATATAAATTATAAAACCAGTCGGACTACCAATACTTTCATCCAACGCTAGGATTAAAAGACATTCCCATATAACAAGAATTTCTTGAAGATCAATAGCCATAGAAATATTTACGAGAACGGGTAAACACATAGAACATCTCAAAGAGATCTGCTAAATCTGTCGACCATAACTATCACACTCAGATAGTTCACATTTCAAATATCATTTCCCCAACTAGTTCTGCCGTCACAAATTTCATATTAAACCATTCACTAAAGAAGGCCAGTTCTGAATAAATTTTGTTTTACACTCTTCTCGACCTTGCACCTGAGTAATTCGGTTTACCAAGGAGAATTCCTTTTCTAACTGGAACAGTGCATAATTCCAATAATCTTTACGTCAATCTAATACTTTACTGGCTCTGACTTTACTTATCAGCTCATTTTCAATCTCTGATCATACTTATAATTATTCTATCACTGAACTCTTTGGGTTCTCAACCGGAAACTTATTCAATACAAATCTCATGAAATTCCATTATAAGTACCATTTTGGTAAGGGGGAAGGGTTGTAGGACCTCTGACTCGACTTTCTTATACATACACATATGACACAACTTCCATCATCATAGCAACATCATCAAAATCATGTCATTCATTCATGTTGGCTTACACCAATTTTCCTATTGTCTCATTTAGACAATATACTTATGCATACATTCTATGTTTTCTAGATAGCTTTACTTATCCATTCATTTAATTAAATTAAGTCATGCTCATGACACTGTATAAGGCCAAACAAACATAGATATTTGCACCACAATCATAACTTTCATTTCGTGCATCATCATGTACATATCATTACAATCATATAATTCAGTCCAACAATTTAACACAGATAAGTTCATTTCATTATAATCCTTTATCTCATAAAAATTATATATCATTAGCATTCATCAACATTCGACGTCCAAATCAAAACAAGGACATTTTCATTCGTATCATAATATTATGAGTTTTATTCATACCTCTACTACTTTCTATTTATTCCGTTCATCTTATCAAGTAAGCCATATACACTACATCATATGAGCATTAAACAAATATGAATATTTATCACATATGTATCATAAAACTTTATTCATACTTTTCTGAACCGATACTTATCATAATCATAATTTTACTCAAATACCTTCACATAACGTTGAACATGGTCGGCGCAGCTTGGTTGGAGAGTACTCTGTCTAAATAAGACGGTACTCATACGCGTCGGAAGACATCACACTATCACAGATCAGTGGCATGTATAGCTAAACTTTTACACATGCTAGGTTAGCCTGAGAACCGACTAAACCTGCTCTAATACCACCAAATATAACGCCCCATACCCGAGACCGTCGCCGGAGTCGAGCACGAGGTGTTACTAAACTTAATTTCATCAATTAAACAGCTTAAACAATTTATTTTTAAAATTTTCAGACAAGCTGGCTAACTGCGTCACAGTCACTTAAAAATTCATATCTCGAGTTCTGAAACTCAAAATCCAATTCCGTAAATTTTTCCTGAAACTAGACTAATATATCTATTTAATAATTTTTTTCTAGAATTTTTATATAGGCCAATTAGTACAGTTTATTAATTAAAGTCTCCCCTATTTTAGGGTTCGACTACTCTGACCTCTGTGTATTACGAATCAGTTATCTCTCTGTACAGAATTTCAATGACTATGAAGTTTGTTTCTCTTAAAACTAGACTCAATAATAAATCTATACATATAAATTATGACTTCTAATTATTTTTATACAATTTATGGTGAATTTCCAAAATCAGAACAGGGGATCCAGAAATCGCTCTAGCCCTGTTTCACAAAAATTTAAACATCTCATAAAATATAACTCAGATACCTGTTTCGTTTCTTCCATATGAAAATATACTCATAATTCTTCAATTCCATATTTTATTCATCATCTAATTATATCTTTACTATTTTTAATGATTTTTCAAATTCACATCACTACTGCTGTCTGAATCTATTTTATGGTAAATTTTACATATTTCATGGTTTCCATGGATTAACTAGCAATTTGACATACATAACACCAAATACGATCATAATTAGCCATTCTAATGGCTAATCATTACCAATCATTTTTATACTACTCAATAACCATATCATAAGACCATATATACAAAATGATTATAATGCTATACATGTCATACTCAAAATATACAAGCCATTATGCCAAGATGGTATACGGATAGTGTGAGCGTGCCTCCGACCGTTCCCGATTTCCGAGCTGGCTTGTCAACACTATAAGGAATGAAAAGGAGGGAGTAAGCATAAATGCTTAGTAAGTTCACATGCAAATAGCAAGTAACATAACCATATAAGCAAACATAAAACATCATTTGCATAATCATCACCAAGACATTCATATCATATTTTCATTTATCATCTTACCATATTGTTGTTATATCGATTTTTCAACCCGAGGGTTAAGTACATACCTGTTCAAAATATCCATTTCACAACACTTACCAACCAATACGTCCCTTTCATCTTGAGTATTCCTCCATTTGAGTAGAACTTTACTCTTGAACACATCGGAATATAATTCGGATACATGGAAAGTTTGCACATAAGTGCCACATATGTAGCCAAGCTACTATGTAACCTGCCCATAAGCGAACTCGGACTCAACTCAACGAGCTCGGGCGTTCGCATCCATAAGTGAACTCGGACTCAACTCAACGAGCTCGGACATTCGCATCCATAAGTGAACTCGGACTCAACTCAACGAGCTTGGATGCCCAAATATCCCAGTGACATGTCACTTGTATCCTAATCCATTCCTAAGGTTCAATGGGACCTTTTTCCCAATCATGTGTCTCAACCATCTTCTACGGAATACCGATACCAATACTCGGTAGTATTTCACATTTTCCAAGTATATCACATAATTTGACATATTATCAAACAATTATCACGAGTATAATATTTCATAATAATTATCATATCATTTAAATAACATAAAAACATTTAAAATAATAAATGTGTTACCAACATTTACATATGAACTTACCTAGTATGCAAAAATGGCTACTTTTACCATTTCGTCCACAACTTGGTATTTTCCCCATTTTAGCCCGAATTTCAGTTTTCCTTGCTCTATCATTTAAAATATAGTCTAATTAGGACTCACATTATTCAAATTGACCCAAAATCATATTTTGGAAAAATTACAATTTTACCCCTAAACTTTTGCATATTTACACTTTTGCCCCAAAGCTCGTAAATTAAACTTCAGCCTATTTTATTATGTTTTATGACATGCTGATCATTTTTCCCTTCTATGGCAATATCAAATTCTCACTCTAACATGTACTTATGACTATTAGTTATTTTTACCGATTAAGCCCTTTTGCTCGTTTTCACTTAAAAACCGAGTAGCACAAGCTGTCTAACATAATTTAAAACCTCATATTCTATCATAAAACACCAAAATACACAAATTTCACCTATGGGTATTTTTCCAAATATAAACCCTAGGTTAAATTATTGTTAGCATAAGCTAAATCGAGCTATCGGGACTCTAAAAACGTAAAGAACTTGAAAAACGGGGCTAGAATGGACTTACAATCGAGCTTGGAAGCTTGAAAAACCCTATCCATGGTTTCTCCTTGCTATATTCGGCCATGGTGAAGAAGATGAGCAAAATTGGCTTTTAATTTTGTATTTTAATTCATTTTACCCCTAAATGACCAAAATGCCCTTACTACTAAACTTTCCAAAAATTCCATCCATGTCCAATTTTTGTCCATAAACTTAGAAATTGGTAAAATTGTTATTTAAGACCTCCTAATTAATATTTCAAAACAATTTCATACTAGAAACTTCTAGAATGCAAGTTTTGCAAATTATTCGATTTAGTCCCTAATTTCAATTTAAGCACTTTAGGCATAGGATTTCATCACGAAATTTTCACAGAATCATGCAATCATATCATAAACATCAAAATAATTACAAAATAATTATTTCTATCTCGGATTTTGTGGTCACAAAACCACTATTCCGGCTAGGCCCAAAATCAGGCTATTACAGAAATTCCGATGGATGTTCAAGTAGTACACTCGAGGTGTACGATTCAATAATCCGTCAATTCTTATTCAAGGGTACCATTAGGGCACCTAACCAAGGAGCACACTCTCGAGCTACATATTGTATATCAGGATTACCAGTCCAGGCTAAATCCTATATATAACGTATGCTCAGAAGAGCTCAATTAGGATTACCAGTCTAGGCTAAACCCTAATCATAACGTATACTCAAGAGGTATTATATCAGGACCACCCGTCCAGGCTAAATCCTTTCTATAACAAGGTCAATAGGTTTACTCGTCTGAGCTAAATCCCGTCTGCAACAAATGCAGGACTTTATTCGTTTCGAGAAAGTGCGTATATTCATCGGAATTCAATATTCAATCGGGACTTAACCCTTTCTCACCATATCAAACATGTATTAAATTTCTCATTATAGCATTCAAGTAATGTAAATCAATATAAGTCACATTACATACAAGCATAACATTCAATTAACATAATTACATACTTGATTAAGTTACACGAACTTACCTCGACACTTGTTCGCATATAAAATCTACTAATCCGAAATATTTTCTTTTCCTTGGTCTAACCTCGAATTTGTATTGTCCGGATCTATATAAATAGCTTTAACCACTAATTTCACATATTTCATATTTATTTGTGAGGTCTCATTATCTTTATACAAATTAGCATGTACTAACCTTGCTAGCCCGTAAAATCTAGTTATTATAACTAAACTAAATGCATTAAAAATATATATTATATTTTACCAGTGCATAATGATCAATAATTAACCAGATTTACTCGGTTAAGTTGAAATGATGCATGGTGGATACTTAAAAAGAAATATAAGTGGTAACTTCCATCATAAATCAACAAATTAAATGGAAAAAACTATGAACAGTAATAATGGTAAAAGAGGTAATATTCATCAAGAATTTCAAGAGCTATAGTGTATTGGCCAATCATATTTTAAATAAAATTAGGAACTTAATGCACATGTCAATTGAATGCAAAACACACAAGATTAACAAACAACAAATCTCTTTCAAAATGCCTGATAGGTTACATGTAACATAACTACAAATCTATATCCATTATGCATCAACATGAAATCCCAAACTACCACATAGTCCATAAATAGTAAATCCATGAAAGAGCATGCAAGCAGCAATGTAAAACAAACAAATAAATAAAATAATATAAAATTTTATGCAAATTACCTAGATCAAGAAAATAAGATATAAATTAAAACAAATAGAAATAATTGAAAAAAATTACTAACCTTTTTAAAAAATTGTGAGTAAATCAAATACTTTAACAAAAAAAAATTATGCTTTGAATATTTCTCTTTCTATCAAAATATGATAAACAAATTAAAACAATGATGAAAATACGTATGTCGTATATAGTTCAATGGAAGCTTTATAGGCAAGTTATATATAATTGTAGTAACGTGAACTTCACTATGAGCTTGTAGAGGCTCTTGCTGATAACGTGTTATAAAATAATCAAATAAAAGAATACTAAAAAAGTAAACAATAGATCAAATTAACAAATAATCTTCGCGTATCCCATTTCACTCATATAAGGGTTCTATTTATAATTATTGTCATTTAATACAACACACATAAATGAAGCTTAGTTAAGTGCTTCATTAGCACAACTTGCATATTTACCTTCATAATGAATGAGAGGGGTTTTATCTCATAAATAAAGGGGTTAGAATATAGACATCCACATTTATTTATAACAGGTTATTTGATTTTTAATTTTTTAAAAGTTTTCATTTTTTTATTTTTTTCATGATTTGAAGTTTTTTATTTAATTTAATATTTTCATATTTTTTAGGATTTTTAGAATAAAATTTTATCATTTTTATAACTTGGAATAAAGTTTTATCATTTTTATAACTTGGAACTTATATGTTAAAAAATTAATAATTAAATCTAAATTAAAAAACTACACTATTAACTTTTAATTAAGAGTGAATTTGAATAATCGATGAATTTTTTAATTATTAATGTAAAAACAACAATAAAAATAAAATTAAATATTATAATAAGAGAGAAAAAATACCAACCACTTATTCAAACCCACCTAAAAAAAATAAATAATTTTTAAGTGCAGGCATTTAAGGGTTTATTTAATTTTTTTTCAACCCCTAAATTTTCCTGTTGGAAGTCAAATCCTAAAACGTATTCCTCTTAATCAATCTGACCCGTCAAATTAGAATACCAAAAAGAAGCTACTCAACATGGCATCATCTAAGCCGTATCATTCACCAAAACATAAGCCTTGTAATTTCATATTTTAAAATTTTAAAATTGTTTTCCTTGTGAAGTTAATTTCCTCAAGGCGCTAATAAAATAAAATAGAAGAGACCAAGGAGAGACTGGTTGGTAGCTAATCGTGTTCTTTGTCCTTCGGCTTCACCGTTTCGTTTAGGTAACGACGCCCCTATTTCCCTTAATCATAATTTCACTAGACCTCTTTTTGGAAGCAATTTCTGGTTATAATTTAATCGTAATTTATCTTCACCTGTTTTTTCCCCATTTCAATGATTTCTTTTCCTTCCTCCCCTCTCAACTAATATCGATCGGTTACTTCCATTATCTTCCTCCTCTGCTTCCAATTCTAGGGTTCCGATCGCACCAAAATACGGGATTTTTTACTGTCGATTATATAAATAATTGGCTTCTTTTTTAAATGACGAGTGCGGGCGATGAAGAAGTCGATGCAGTGCTCAGTGACGTGGAGTCTGATGAGCCGGTACCGATAGTTATTAAAGATCCGTCTCGAGAGGATGTATCGGTCGAGAAATTCCGTGAAATTCTGGCGGAGCTCGATCGCGAGAAACAAGCACGAGAAGCGGCCGAGAATTCCAAATCAGAACTTCAAGTTTCGTTTAATAGATTAAAAGCTTTGGCTCACGAGGCGATTAAGAAGCGAGATGAGTGTGGGAGACAACGTGACGAAGCTCTCCGCGAGAAAGAAGAAGCTTTGAGATCGAACGATAACTTAACGGCGCAATTAGCTGAAGCTAATAAGATTAAAGACGAGGTTACGAAACAGAGAGAAGATTTGGCGAAGCAATTGGAGGAAGCGTCCAAGGGAAAAGATGGATTGCGATCGGAGATCGAGACTTCTGCTCATATGCTTGTTTCAGGTATCGAAAAAATATCTGGAAAAGTTAATAATTTCAAGAACTTCTCTGCTGGAGGATTGCCGCGATCGCAAAAGTACACCGGACTGCCCTCCGTTGCTTATGGAGTAATCAAAAGAACAAACGAGATAGTTGAAGAGCTCGTTAAACAGATCGAAACCACAACCAAATCTAGAAACGAAGCCAGGGAGCAGATAGAGCAACGAAATTACGAAATTGCCATTGAAGTTTCTCAGCTTGAAGCTACAATAAGTGGGTTACGAGATGAGGTGGCAAAGAAAACTAATATAATTGAAAATTTAGAGAAGAATATAGCTGAAAAGGATGGGAAGATTGGGGAGATTGAAAAAGAGATGTCGGAGAAGATTAATTTGGCACAGGATGAATTAATGGAGTTGAGGAACTTGACCAGTGAATATGATGATAAATTGAAAATTTGGCAGATGAGGATGGAATTACAGAGACCGTTACTGGTTGATCAGTTGAATTTCGTTTCTAGAATTCATGAAATTATTTATGATGTTATTAAGATTGTTGATGCTGATAATATGGATCAGTCTGATGTATCGGAGTCCTTTTTTCTTCCACAAGAGACAGATTCTGAGGAAAATATACGCGCTTGTTTGGCGGGGATGGAGTCTATCTATGAATTAACAGGAATTCTTGCTGGGAAAACAAAGGACTTAGTGGACGAAAAGAATCATGAAGTAAAGAGTTTAAACGAAACAGTTGCTCGATTGATTAAGGAGAAAGAACATATTGGTTCTTTACTTAGGAGTGCATTGTCCAGGAGGATGGTATCTGAAAATAAGTCCAAAACTAACGAGTTGTTTCAAACTGCTGAGAATGGTTTGAGAGACGCTGGAATTGACTTCAAATTTAGTAATCTTATTGGGGATGGAAATAAAGCTGAAGATCCAGGCTCAGATCAGGATGAAATATACACTCTGGTTAGATTTTTTCTATTGCCATTGATTTGTTACATGTTCTCTTTAAGTTTGCATAGTGTTTCAAGGTCATATCTTCCATTTTTGAGGTTCTATTATGTCATTTGACAGGCTGGTGCTTTGGAGAATATTGTCAAAACATCTCAGCTTGAGATAATTGAACTGCAGCATTTTGTGGAGGAATTAAGGTGCCTGTTATTTCGGATTTTTAAAATTGCACAAAATCAATATTCTATCATCCTGCTTTTGTATGGGACGATTAAAGGAATATTAGGAGTAGAATAGGTTAACATAGAGAGTTTTTCTGCATGAACTGAACTCCATACTGTTCTAATGTATTAAGGGCAGAGTCGAGTGCACTTAAAGAACATGTGGAGGCTCAAGCCAAGGAGCTCAACCAAAGAATGCATCGTATAGAGGAGCTTGAAGAGAAGGAGAGAGTAGCAAATGAAAGTGTAAGTAACATCTCTCTCTCTCTTTAATTTTTACAGTAAACTAGCTTAATGTTTGTTCCCATTTTCTTGGAGTACAGTTATCAGATTCTTAGGTTAATTTTAAGTGTTAGAACTGATTAAGTTGCATTTATGCTTCTTTGTGGACATTTAATGCTGACTTAACTAATATGAAGGTTGAAGGACTTATGATGGACATTGCTGCTGCTGAGGAAGAAATTACAAGATGGAAATCAGCAGCTGAGCAAGAGGCTGCTGCAGGAAGAGCTGTAGAGCAAGAGTTCTTAGCTCAGGTATGTTTGCTAAGATGCTACAGGTCTTTTAATAGATACTATATATCTTGTTTTGTGAACAGTTATCGAAGGTCTTTGTGGTGGCAGTTTTGAGTAGTCATCATCTTGAAGTTCTGCCACTATGGAATTTACAATTTAGCTGTAGACTGAGGTTTGGATCTTAACACATCTAGACAAGATCAAATGCATCTAATGTTAAAGAATAAAATGCCGCAATAATATGAGAATCATATAGGCTATGTTGTAAAGTCAAGTAGGTTTGGATTGTAAAATGAGATTAAAACCAAAACTGTGTTTTTGTGTTTGGTTGATGTACATACTTCCAGTGGGGAGGGAGCGGTTGTTTACTAGATATAGGATAAGTGACAATATGTTTGGATAACCTTGAAGTTGTATAACATTTCCATAGGGCATAAGCTGGAGAAACTTACCAAAAATAACCTCAAAAGGAGGTTTTTTTTTTTTTTTTTTGGTTTCTTTTGTGGATGGTATTTCTTGAGAAGAATTATTGAATCAACCAACCTGATGAGTTATTGTCAGGAGATAGTGTGTATTTTTGTAATCCAGTGAACGAAAAAAAGGCTATTATGAAAACATGGATGTCAAGCATTAGGGGCAAAGTGAAACAAATCCAATAATGCTGTTAAAATTTTTGACAGTATAGTTAGCTTTTTCATCCAAAAAAATCCAATTTGACTAAAATTTGAAAGTTGAGGGCCAAAGTGAAAAAAAAAAATGGCCAAAGAGACAAAATGGGTAAACATTAGGGGATAAATTTATCATTATGCCTTTAAAAATACAAGAAAATGTTTGGGAATAGTCAGTTGCACCTAATTATTTGATGTGATGCAACTGTATCTTATTATTTTTCTTATTACCAGATGTCAATTTACTCCTAATCATCACGATTTAATAAATATCCGCAGCTATCAGCAGTTAAGCTGGAGCTTGAAGAGGCGAAGCAAGCCGTGTTAGAATCTGAGAAGAAGCTAAAATTCAAAGAAGAAACTGCTGCTGCTGCCATGGCAGCGAGAGATGCAGCTGAGAAATCATTGAAGCTGGCAGATATGAGGGCAAGTAGGCTGAGGGACAGAGTAGAGGAGCTTACCCGTCAGCTAGAAGAGTTTGAAACACGGGAAGACTCAAGGGGTCGAAATGGGCCAAGATATGTTTGTTGGCCATGGCAGTGGCTTGGGCTGGACTTTGTAGGGTTTCATAAACCAGAGACACAGCAACAGAGTTCAAATGAAATGGAACTTTCTGAACCACTTTCTGAACCTCTTCTCTGATTATACTTCTCTCTTTTTCTGTGTAAAATCAGTTCATAGTAATTTCATTCTTCAAAGCTCCTTCACTTGCAATGATTTTGTCACTTCTATAATTCTGACATGGCAATGATTTCCGAGAGTTGAATCTTTCTTGTTCATACTTCCATGGCAACGAATCTTTATAATCAAACTCATCTATTTTCCATTGTTTTGGTTTTCCTTTTCGATTCTGTTTTGTTCTTAATGTCATCGTCGGAGTTTATCCTCTCTTTTCCTTTTCCCTTTTCTCTCTCTATTCATTTCAGGGATTTGATCGTTGTTGAAAGAAAAATTCTTGCTGTTCGTTTCAAACTATTTGAACAGGTGAGCAAGAGCAATTGATAGTTGATGTCTCGATAGCTGCTTTTGGGTATGGCAAGTAGAAAGCAGCAAGGAGAGAGACATTGGTGAAATCTCTGATGAACAAAGAATGCTTAGTCGATAAATGTGACTCAATGGAGTTCTTATATTCTCAAGGTACTTTCAGCTGAAGTGAATGTTCATTGTTACTGCTTCTTCTGTGGAGTAGTTGCTGATTTATTTATAATGTGTCAGCTTCTTCTATTTCTCTTGTACATGTATTTACTTATGGGGGTCCTCTTTCTGTTGCTCTAACTAGTTTTTCTCCATTGTCAAATTGGTAATGCTGTAAGTAGATTATTGTTCAACATTTATGTTACTGTGAGCGTGGGGTACTGATATCTGTGTTAAAAATGAGTATATTTTATTTTTTAAAAGTTTTTTTTTTTCATATATTTGAAAGTGTTTTAGAGTATACTATTTTTAAACCCATGCATAAATAAAAATAATTTTTAATATAATACAATTAGTGAAATAAACACTCTTGAATAATTATATTTTATTTTTCTTAAATATAGACCTCATTTAAAATAAATAAAAGAACATATGACCTTTTGCTTAATAAAACTAAACTTCTTAAAATATTTTATGTTCTTCAAATATAAATGAATGATGAATGATGTATTGAATGTAGCACTTTACATAAATTTCGATTATAATATAAAACGTGATTTAAAATTTGTGTGCATGGAATAATAAACTGAATAAATTTTTAGGAGTAGAAAATTATATATAGTCAAAGTTGCTATTTATTTATTTTTAACAGTAAAACAATATGCCAAAACAATAATTTCTCGTGACTTTTTCATTTAATTTAATATTATATATATTTTTACAATTCAATTTTGTTTTCTTTTATTATTTAAGAATTTATTTCATTAAACACAATTAATTATGTTAAAAAAAACAAAAATATGTAAGATCACAACTAAAAAAATTATCTTATAAACTTGATCTGAAATTTTAGCATTAAGTTAACGGTTAATTTCATTATAAATATTTACAACCTCAAATTAAGATCAAAGTTTTTTTTTTTTAGAGAACATCAAAGTTTTTAAGATACATTAAATTCTCTTTTCTCTCTAAAAGAAAAAAAAAAAAACCTCCTTTAATTATGTACCCTCAGGACAGTAGTCTAAATTCTGAAAAGTACGCATTAGTCATTTATTTGTAAAAATTCTAAAATCATGTCCACATATAACGAGTTAAATGTCATCCATTTTAAATCCTTCAATTATTCGAATAAAGGAAAGATTTGTATTTTTCACTCTAATTAAAAATTAATTAAATAATTTAAGTATTTTTAGAATATAATTTTTAGCTTCAGTGCTTCAAAATTTTAAAATTTTATCTTAATTTCTTAAATAAAATATTTTACTTCGTTCTTGCTTCTTAAAACAACTTCAAAAACAATATTACGAAACAATACTGTCTATCTTGAAACAGAAAAAGCAAACTAATACAAATTAAAACCTGCAATTTCATAATTCTATTTTTGTGAAAATTGAAAAGTTAATCTCTCTTATTTAATGTCAAATTTATATAGGTAATTTAATTAGATAAAAATGCCAATAAATTTTACGGCGTTAAATAGTTTATATGTAAAAAAACTTAACAATTATCAATTAAATTAATAATTAAAAGTTACTAGGATAATTAAAATACACGTGTTTTTAAAAAAAGTTCTCTGATGTCAACTTCCAGTAATATTGAGGACAACAATGAGTGTTCGACAGATAGCCGCAACACTAGGAAAGTCCGTTTCAAAGACAAAGGAGTGGATAGCGTAGAAATGTCAATAGATCCGAAACCGGCCTCTACTGTGTCATGGAAAGATATGCGCAATCCGTTGAGTCTGCGAAGGAAGCAGGGGAAGATGGTGGGGAAATTTTTGACTTTGTAGAAGAACATTTCACTAAGTTTCCCGCGGTTGTTTTCTCAGATCGGGTTCAGCAATACCTGTTAAAGGATATCAAAACCACGACACTGGTGAAGTTTTGGGGTCGGAGCACTGGTTATGCTACTCTGCAAAATAGGGTCCCGAGTCTATGGCGACCCTCAAAACCGTTTCAACTTATGGATGTGGAGAATGGGTATTTTTTCGTAAAATTTCAGAGGAAAGAAGATTATGAGAGAGTGCTTACCCAAGGACCTTGGATTGTCTTCGGCCAATATCTTATGGTTCAAATGTGGACATTGGATTTTAATCCATTCCAACCCTTCCCGTCGGTTGTTATGGCATGGATCCGACTGCCAGGACTTCCCGGTTATCTGAACAATAAAAAAATCTTGGGGAGATTGGCAGATTAATAGGGAAGGTCGCAAAACTTGATTTCAATACGGACAATAGACTGAGGGGACGGTTTACTAGAATGACAGTATTCATAAATTTGGATAAACCCCTAACTTCTTAGATCCTAGTCAACGGGAAATTAAAGAGAATCGAGTATGAATCCTTACAGTTTATTTGCTTCTCTTATAGAATGTACGGCCACGTTAAGGAGCTTTACTCGTTCTCGTCTGACGATAAAGATTTTACCGGAGTTAATGAGGGGTCAAAAGTGGATGAATCAGCAGTAGGTGTTACGGCAGAAAACACGACTGAGTTTGGCCCTTGGATGGTTGTTGAAAGGCGTCCTCGTCGGAATCTGAAGGAAAATTGTAAAACGGCAGCTAAAAATCCGATAAGTGATGAAGGTGGGTTTAGATTTAGGGCATTATTTTTGGGGTTAATGAAAAAGGGGAAGGGAATGTTTTGGGAGCTGATTTTTCGGGGGTTAAATTCAAGGAAGGAAATTTCCTTAAAAGGTTTGAACGGGAACTTGCTAATTTAAAAAGAGATGGTCTGTTGGGTCGAAAAAGGTTAAAGAGAGTGTAGGCGAGCGGTTGTGGAAGCATGAGTGGGTTTAAAAAGCAGGCTGAGTTTTTGGTGGTTATGCCTATAGGAGTTGCATTGTCTTATGAGGCTGGAGCTGTTTTGGGCCTAATTGGTAGCTTGGGGGCAACAACTGGTAAAGGCGCAGCTGGGAAACGGACAAATGATGCTAACGTAATGGTCCCCTCCCTTTCTGGGCCAGATGGTGATAACCATTTAGTGGACCTTGGCGTTTCAAGCCCAGTCGAAAAGACTTGTGGCTGATGTTAATATTAGGCAGTTTAAAGCTACATTAGTGCCACAACATACTAGAATTATGATGGAAAATTATAAAACAAGGCCTAATGTTTTAGAGGATTTCCGTTTAAAAGCCACTTCACATTTTAAGCCAACATTTGAAGGTCCGATTGAAATGGGGTTAACTCTTAGTTCAAAAGTGCTTGATCCTATGAAACATTCGGTAATAAGGATAATTTTGGGGCAAATGTCACTGATTATTTGAGGTTGGTGGTTCGACGAATTTTGAATCCGGGGGTTCAAGCTAAAAAATGCACGGGTCTTTTGGGAAAGGCACTACTATTAGGAAAAAAAGTTTCATAATAAAACCATTAAGGACTATGGAAAGCGTTTCAAGGCAGTTAAAAATAACAAAGTTTCTCTTTCCGATTCGATGAATTCTATGGTGGCGCTAATAAATTCTCAAATTGAAATCGAGCATAATAAGGCTATAGTGGTTCCGAATAGCAAACAACAAGAGAGTTTGGACTAATTCGATTTAGTAAAGGTTGGTTTTCTTCCCTATCCTATTTTTCTTAATTTTATGAGTTTGTCTATTTTTTCTTAGACTTGCCAGGGATGCGTCAGTAGTAAGTTTCCATGGATTTTTTTTGGAATATAATTGGGATTATAAGCCAGACATTGTGGGTTTGCTTGAGACGAAATTCAGTGGTGGTAAAGTTGATGTGATTATTGCTAATCTGGGTTTTCAGTATTTTCATAGGGTTGAGGCTATAAGTTTTTCCGGAGGTATTTTGATTGGGTAGAGGGGTTCTATTAGACTTGAAGTGTTGGGAAATGTGTCCATATTGTAGTAAACATGTAATTATTTTCTATTTACTTGAACGATGAATAAATAAATAAAGTTAATTCACATTTCACTATTATATCTTTTGTATTTTCTGTCTTTTATATTTTGCATGCATAGCAAAATTGTAACAAGTAAATATTACCTCATTGACTTTCTATTTACTTGAACGATGAATAAATAAATAAAGTTAATTCACATTTCACTATTATATCTTTTGTATTTTCTATCTTTTATATTTTACATCCATAGCGAAATTGTAACAAGTAAATATTACCTCATTGATTGTCTAAAGTTCAAACTAAAGATAAATGGCATTGTAAAGAACGTTTACATTGCGAGAAAAATCAAATTACTTCAGTAGATAATCTAAATAAGTCCGTAATCCCGTAAAAGAATCAAAGTGAGCATTTAATTCAAATACTGAGAAGGATTATTATGTCGTCTACAATTCCAATTGGGGAGATGACTAATCTTGGCTATTGGAGCAGTTGACTCCACGAGGAGAAACATAGATGTATTCATTGGTAAAATGATACATTAAACTAGACCCAAGATGAATTAATTCCGAATTTGTTTGTGAATTAATTCACTTGTGACATTCATGGTGTGATTTACCTAAATCCCAAGTTAGTAACTGACCATGCGTATGTAACTCATGTGCTTTGATATAAGTGGAGGCTTATGCTCCAAAGATGATCGAGCCCATAGCCGGTATGTTGGGTACATGACTTATGTATGGCATGGCTTTTCTAGCAACAGTGGATTTCATAGCTCAATTAAAGAGTTAATGATATCCTCTCATTGGCATTATGTGGATTGATAAATATGGAACGTGGCCATAGGTTGCATGTTTTCGAACGAGCATTTTATGACAGTCATTTGTTAATAGTGATCATATTAATCATTAAGAAGACACAATTGTGACAATGAGATAAAATAGGATTATATTGAGTGAATGTATTTAACTTAAAGGAATCAAGGATATCATTTGAGGGTAACACACACATAACGAGGTCATTGGACAAAGTAGTTGGATGACTTGCTTCCGTAAAGAGTATACGATAAGGAGTTTTCAATCATGGTACTTCTTGTGGATGACTCTATGGTTAAGTAATTGCAAATTATCAGAATGATGCTTCTGGGCATAATTGTAATCACTAAAGTCTAATTGTATATGTTCGATTGGTCTTTTCGTTAGCTCAACAAAAGCTCGATCGAACTACATTTGAATTAGAAGAAAATTCTAAGACTTTGAGAATAATTTAATTGAGTCGATTTATTCGATGTGGAATTAAATTAGATGGTCGTGAGAAATGTTCAATTAGAGAGTTTGATTAAAGAATTTTCTTGAAAAATTAATTTGGAAAATCTAAGTGATTTAAAAAAAATAATTTTAATCAAGTAAAATTAAATTAATCAAATAAATTAAAATTAATATGATATTTTTGGAAGTTAATTTACAAGTCAGACAGTTGGCCCAATGGGTAATTGAACTTGAAATTTGGACTTGAGATCGTAAATTGGGTCTGGGAGCCCAAAATCGAGACCAAGATCCAAAAATTGGTCAAATCGGACCTGGTATGTGAAATTGGGCCAACGGTCTTGTAACACCCCTTAACTCGTATTCGTCGTCGGAACAGGGTTACGGAGCATTACCGAAACTTTCAGAACATTTTTCAAATAACTCACGTAAATTACTATTCATTAACCAAGATTATTCACATCGTCCCTTAAATGGACCCTCGAGGCCCAATATGAATATTAAAATCAAATCGGGACTCAATCGAAAAATCTAAGAATTTTTCGCGACATTTAAAATTTTTTCTAAGTTACAGTGCTCACACGCCCGTGTGGTCCAAGGGACACGACCGTGTGACCGTGGGACACGCCCGTGCTGCGGGCCGTGTTCGACCCCGTATAACTCTCTGATTTATGCATACGACCATGCCATACTCCCGTGTGCTAGGCCATGTGGTTAATTAATTTTTTTCGAAATTAGGTGCAGGTTTCACATGGCCAAGACACACGCCCATGTTCTAGGCCGTGTAGCACACATGACTGAGACACACGCCCGTCTCTACCCATATGTTCAATTCTAAGTATTCTGTTTTCTCGAATTTAAAGTGCAGGGGACACACGACTAACCACACGCCTATGTACCAAGCTGTGTGTCACACATGGTCTAGATGCATGCCCGTATGTCTGCCTGTGTGGACAAAATAAAGTCATTTCTAGCTTTATTTCTCACCTAAAATCACACCAATGACCTGCACTTAAACTCACATCCAAATACCAACCATTTCAAGCATTCAAATTAAGCAAACTCTATCATTCAACATGGAATATCATTAGCTGTATACATGTTTATAATCTTACCTTGGTATATTTCATATGATAGGCATAATTCGAACAACCACTTAACATGTATATAGCTATCATAGTATGACATTATAAATATATCAAAAACAACCATTGCTAGCCATTCCAATGGCTAGATTACAAACCACATAATTAAGCCATCTATGGCCAAGTTAGCCTATACATGCCATTATACCAAAATGATTTTACTATATATATACCCAAAATAAGCTAGTGGATAGTGTGGTGATGCTCCAATGATCTCCAACCTTCGTGAGCTTTCGAGCACTATAAAACAGGGAAAAATAAAATAGAGTAAGCATTACATGCTTAGTAAGTTCATATAACGGAAACTAAACTTACCAATCCCGTTTATTAAATCTAAGCATACAATATCATGTTTTCCATCCATTTGGCAAAATTACCTAAACACATGCATTCAATCAAACATGTTAGTCACAAAATCTTCACATCAATCAAGTAAACATAGATGAGCTCATCATGCAATATTCTTTCAAGATGTTATCATTTCATGTCATAATTCTCTCATCATGTCAAGAGTTTTGTCCATTGAATCATTAAAATTCCGATGGATACTCAAGTAGTACACTAAAAGTGTACAATTCAATAACCCGTCAATTCTTATTCAAGAGCACCCATCAGGGTATTTAATCAAAGAACACACTCTCGAGCCACATAGCGTATTACAAGATTACCAATCCAGGCTAAATCCTTTATGTAACATATGCTCAGAAGAGCTCAATTAGGATTACCAGTCCAGGCTAAACCTTAATTGTAATATATGATCGAGAGGGATTATATCAGGATTACCCGTCTAGGCTAAATCCTTCCTATAATGAGATCAATAGGATTACTCATCCGAGCTAAATCCTATTAGCAATAAATGCAGGATCTCATTCATTTCGGGAAAGCACATATATTCGTCGGAATTCAATATTCAAAAGGAGCTTAACCCTTTTTCACCGTTTCAAACATGTATTCAATTCTTCATCATAGAAATCAAACAATTTATATCAATATAAGTCACATTCCATACAAACACAACATTCAATTTAACATATTTACATGCTCAATTAAGTTACACGAGCTTACCTCGACACTGGTTCACGTATAAAATCTACTAATTTGAAATCTTTTCTTTTCCTCGATCTAACCTTGAATTTGTGTTGTCCGGATCCAATTAAGCCATGAAAGTTTCTTCTCTCTCTCCTAGGGTTTCCCTGTATTTTTGGGAAGAAGATGAGTAAATAAGATGATATTTTCTTTTTCATCTTTTAATTAATTAAATTATTTCAAATTCCAATTTAGTCCTTGTCCTTTTTCTAAATTTCCATAAATGAGTCATTAAAATATATACATACTTTTCTTTAATGGTCTAATTACCATATAAGGACCTCTAGTTTTGAATTCCATAGCTATTTAATCCTTGTAGCTATTAGAATTCAACTTTTTCATTTTATGTGATTTAGTCCTTCTCGTAATTAAGCACTAAATCGATAAAATTTTCTTATCGGGATTTCCACATGACATTTCTAACATAATACGGACCATGTAATAAAATAAAAATAAATTTTATTTTTGACTCGGATTTGTGGTCCCAAAACCGCTATTCCGATTTCATTAAAAAATGGACTGTTACAGGTCCAATCGATGGCTAGACCAAACTGATTGGGTCGTCATTGACATGGATTAAACTGGCCCAAGGTGTCGTAAGGGTGTCGTGCCTACATCACTGAACACGACGATTCTGGTGGCTACGACGGCAGCGTTCTGGTAGCCAGTGGTGGTTGGTCGTCGGTGGTTAAGTAGTGGAAGAGTTACATTCATACTGGGACTCTACTAAAGAATTTGATTTCAGATTAATTATTTCAAAAATAATATTATTTTAATAGTTTAATATTAAATTTAATTTAATGCTTATCTTAATAGTATTTTATTAATTTAATATTAAAGAGATTATCTTAATATTAAATTTAATTTATTGTTTATCTTGTAGATAAACATTATATTATTTTAATAATATTTAATATTAAAGTTAATCTAATATTTCTCTTGATAAATATTATATTAATTTAATATTAAAGTGATTAAGTTTAATCATAGTTGAATTCTCTAAACTCTCTCTATATAAAAAGAGCCTTGGGTCATTATTTACACACACTTGAATTCAAGAGAAAATTGTAGAGAGAAAATTCTCTAAAGAGATTATTCCAAAAAATTTCTAGAGATATTTTTTTATTTACAACTTGACCCAAAAGTTTAGAGAAATTGCAAAATTACCCTACTGGTAATTTTTGTGAAAAATGTTCTGAATCGAAGCGAGTCCACACTCGGCAGACGGAAGCTTAAGAATGCAAAGAAGACTACTTAGTCTAAACGCTCATCTTAGACGAATAAAAAGGTACAATTTTGATTAAGTGTTTATTACTTTAAATATCACAACCAAGATATTATTTTGGATAAATTTTTAAAACTCTGATTTTTCCCTAAATTTATTTTCTGCTATGTTTTCCAAACTCGTTTTTCCAATAATTGGTATCATGAGCCAGGTTATGTTCTATCTATAAGTATAAACAGATAATCAAAATAAATTTCTCTTTTTCTTGAATGATTTGATTTTATGAAATTGACATTATTTAGATCTTATGCATGTTTTGAGTTATTTATGGGAATGGATGCGATATTATATATTTGTTATATAACTATTTTTTACAGAGGTTATGGTTCTTAGGAAATAGATTG
The DNA here is from genome assembly GCA_025698465.1 of Gossypium longicalyx. NCBI lineage: Eukaryota > Viridiplantae > Streptophyta > Magnoliopsida > Malvales > Malvaceae > Gossypium > Gossypium longicalyx. The sequence continues at coordinate 94,771,516 of CM046997.1, forward strand.
TGGACTATCATTTCCACGTAGGGCTATTTTTTTAAAATTCATAGAATTCTTGTGAGCTGGAAACAAACATAAGACTTAATTGTAATTTTTCCAAAAGGAGTCCATGATGAGTAAAAGATACGATGGCGGTTGAAGACCCAATGAGTGTCTTATGGTGAAAAATTATGCAATTTTATTTTTTCCATTTATTTTCTAGAAATAGAACCATGAAAACCTTGGTTGGCAGTTTTATTTTAATTAACTATCTCATTATATATCTATTTTATAATTGTTTATAATATTATGTAATGTTATAATTGTGAGATATATATATGAGATGATCCACAATTGATTGATTAAAAATAAGAAGTGTGATAATGAGAAAATACATGTGTTTTATTATTCTATTCACTTCTTTAGGTTATTCGATAATTGTGAGAAGTGTGGTAATGAGAAGGTGCATGTCTAATATTGGCTCTGGCTAGGAAATGCTTGGTTTTTAAGCGATCAAATTTGACTCACCTCCCTTTCTTAGGACCTTACCTGGTGCATGGTTCACATTCACTTCATTGGTTTTTCCCATAGCATGTCATGTATATATTGCAAGCATGCTATCTAGATTAAGTAAGATGACACTAGAACTATTGTATGATCATTGTTGAAATTTGGGATAAAAAAACCTTGCATGTTTTTGAAATGTTGATTGGGAGGAGGTCTTTGAACAAGACCTACAACTTCCATTGATGGTCCCTAAGTGATAGCATGATAAAGTTTCGAGCCAGTTCCTATCCTGGCCGCACCCCAAGGTAAAGTTTGTCATATGGGTTCACTAGATGAGATTTCCTTTTAAGGACAACTAGTCATGCATGAATTTCAAAGAGATTGCCCCAAGATGACTAACAAATGAAAGCATGTTCATGATTGATGTTGAATCAATGATTATACACTCAAGATCATCTTTTATTTAATAGTTTCCCAAGAAACGATATTTAAACTAGAGATGATGACCAAATGTTAAACAATCATTAGTTCATATGGAATCTTGAGAATTAAGATTCACGAACCAATTGTATGTAATCCATATTCTTGCTAGTTAATCATGGGAACCTAAGGAGACATTGTTGATGGGTGTGAGAATGATCGTAGCAACCAAAAAATATTTTTTCAAGGTTTTAATACAAGACGCATGCGTCATATTGCATTCTTGATATGTTGCTGAAATAAAAAATATTTTTTTAATACAAAGATAATAATTAGTGAAATCTTTATTTTTTTAGTTCAAATATGTTTCTTACTCCTCTTATTAGCATTCTTACTGAGAATAAATTAAATGGGGATAACTTTTGAGAATAGAAACAAAACTTGTTGATAGTTCTCAATTTTAAGAAACACAAATTCGTTGTTGACGAAATGTGCCCTCCTGAAGCTCAGCCCAAAGCAAGAAATCGCTGGAGAGATTCTGACTCAATTGCTCGATGTTATATGTTAGTGAGCATGAGTAGTGTGTTGCAAAAGCAACATGAGAATTTTCGTACTGTCAAAGAGATCATGAAAAATTTGGAGGATTTACTTAGAGGCCAAGTTGTATTGGCTTGACAATCTGCTATTACAAATTTGATGAATTCTCGACAAAAACCTGGCACTCTAGTCAAAGAACATATGATTAAGTTTATGAGATTCTTTGTAGAAGTGGAAGACAATGGGGCTGAACTAGACGTGAACACACAAATTGAAATAGTGTTCAAATCCTTAACCAAGGCGTTTGCTAGTTTTAGGGCCGCTTACAACTTAAGGAAAAAGGCACTTACCTTGACTCAACTCATGAAGGAATTACAATCCCATGAGTTGATGTTGAATGGTCGATAAGCTGTAAAAGTAACATATTTTATTCTTATTATTAATGTGTTTTTGGATGATTAATTATGTAAATTAGTGAATTTGATGCTCCTAATCCTTTAAATTCATGTTTCTATACTTAGGAGAGCATTTGGGAGAAAAAGGAGAGAAAAACGAGCTAAAATTAGACGAATAGAGCTATTTCCAAGATCCACACGCCTGGGAATTTCCACACGGGCTGGTCACACGCCCATGTGCCAGCCCGTGTCAATATCGCACCCTACTTCCCAGAGAGTTACATGGGCGTGTCCTAGGCCATGTGAAACATAGAGCTAATTTTTTCATTTTTAATTCAAGTAGAAAGTTAGACGGGCAAGGCATACGGCTGTGTGCGAGATATGACCACTCCACACGGGTGTGTAGAATCTTACACAGCTGTGGGAGAAGCGAAGGAGATTGCACATGGCTGTGCGACACGGCTGTGTATGCCACACGGCCAGGACACACGGGTCTGTCCGAGGCTGTGTGAAGACTGGACCTATATTTTTAAAATGTACATGGGCTGAAAATGAACCACACAGGCATGTGACACGGTCGTGTGGTCCAAAATGGGCCTCACACGACCCTATCACCCATTTAACTTTGAAACCTTAAATCTTTTGTTTTGCTTTCGTCTTCCCCAAACTTTAACCCCTGATACCTAGCTGCCACTGACCAACTCTCTTCCACCTTTCCGGCCACCTTCGTTCTCCACCACCCTCACGCCCTTTCCCTCTTTTGTCCTTTTCTTCTCCTTTCCTCACCTCGTCGAGCACTTAAGCCCGCACCCTCCTCAACCTTGCCCCTTCTTTTTCCCTTTTCCCTTTCCCTTTTCACCGTTCGGCCAACACCCATGCCCTAGCCACATCATACTCTGATCCCCAACCCTCGTCGCACAATCCACACCTATTGACCACACCCTCATCGTCCCTCTCGCATCCCCCTTTCTTAGCCTCCTAAAAATCTGCAACCCCCGCGCCACAAGCCTCGCCCTAGCCCTTCTCCCTCGCGCCTCCTCCAGCGTCAACCGCCGACCTACACCTTCGACCACCACCCTCTGTCAGTCCTCTCTATTTTCCTATTTTTAGTTCTTTATTTTTTATTTTACTTTATTATTCTTCTTATTGTTTTTTGTTTGTTATTTTATATTTATATTTACTCTTATTATAATTATTTTTTAGTTCATTTCTTAGTTTATTTTATTTTATTATTCTGCTTCTTTTTGTGTTAACTATTTAGTCCATTTCGTATTTTTATTTTTATAATTTGCTTATATTTTTCTTCACTACTTCCTTAAATTTGTGTTATAATATTGGTTATTGCTTTTATTTCTAATATGGTCAGTCTATTTAGGTTACTATATATTTTGTAACATCCCGAAATAGGGCCTAGTCAGAATAGTGGTTTCGAGACCACAAATTCGACGTTAGAATATGAAAATATGCATGTGTTAAAATTTCATGAAGAAATTCTATGAGTAAGGCGTCTAATTGGAAAATAAGGACCAAATTGAATAAATTGCAAAACTTGGATTCTAGAAGTAATTTGTATGAAATTACTTTAGATTATTAATTAGAATATATTAAAGAGCAACTTGCCCAATTTCTAAGTTTTTGGACAAAAATGGGCATGTATAGAAAAATTTGAAAGTTTAGTAAGGAAGGGTATTTTGGTCATTTGGTAATAAATGAAATAAAAAGGCAAAATGAAGGCAAAATTCACTCATCTTCTTCCTATAGCTGCTGAAATTTCAAGGGTTCCATAAGCTAGGGCTTTCAACATTTTCAAGCTCAATAGTAAGTGCTCCCTAGCCCCGTTTTTAATGTTCTTCGTATTTTTGAAGTCCCGGTAGCTTACTCTCTTCATTTCTACCCATATTTCATGCTAGAGTTCATGTTTAGAAAACTACCCGTGAATGAGATACTTGTATTTTGATGTTTTTATGGAGGAATATAAGAGTTTAAAGGATGGTAAACAACTTTTACTATGTGGTTTTTCATGGAAATGGTTTAAAGGACTAGATTGTAAAAGTTGTAAAAAGTGGGTAGAAAAATGTGAAATAAAGGAAAATATGGGCTAGTATGAGTTCATAATACATTCGGCTGGGCTTGGATAACTAAGGAATTTCATGTACTTCATTATACGAGCTTAAGAACTAAATCGTAAATAATGTAAAAGGTTAGGGGCAAAACAGTCATTTTGTCCAGGGGTGAAATTTAGACTCGAAAATAATAATGTATGGTATTAATAATTCTTTTTATTGTTATAGATGTGACAACCCGAATTAGGGCCTAATCGGAATAGTGGTTTCGTGACCACAAATTCGAGATAGAAATAATTGTTTTATAATTATTTTGGGGTTTATGATATGATTGCATGATTGTGTGAAAATTTCGTGATGAAATTCTATGCCTAAAGTGCTTAAATTGAAAATAGGGATTAAATCGAATAAGTTGCAAAATTTACATTTTAGAAGTTTTTAGTATGAAATTGCTTTAAAACATAAATTAGGAGGTCTTAAATAGCAATTTGACCAATTTTAAGTTCATGGACAAAATTAGGACATGGAAGGAATTTTTGAAAGTTTAGTAGGAGGAGGGCATTTTGGTCATTTGTATATTAAATGAAATAAAATGGGAAAAATAACACAAAATTTGTTATCATCTTCATTAGTTGCTGCCGAAAATTGCTCTCCTCCATAGCTAGGGTTTCTTCAACTTTGAAGCTCCATAGTAAGTGATTTCAAGCCCCGTTTTTAATGTTCTTTACGTTTTTGGATTCCCGGTAGCTCGATTAAGCTTATGCTAACAATAATTCAACCTAGGGTTCATATTTGGAAAAATACCCATAGGTGAAATTTGTGTATTTTGATGTTTTATGATAGAATATGAGGTTTTAAATTATGTTAGACAACTTGTGCTACTCGGTTTTAAGTGAAAACGAGTAAAACGGCATAATCGATAAAAATACCTATTGTTCACAACTATGTGTTAGAGTGAGAATTTGATGTGGTCATAGAAGATAAAAATGTTCAGCATGTCATAAAACATAAGAATAAGGGCTGAAATTAATTTCCGAGCCTAAGGGCAAAATTGTAATTTTGTAAAAGTTAGGGGCAAAAATGTAATTTTTCCATAATGTGATCTTTGGATTGAAATAAATAGTATGAGTGCTAAATGAGCTAAATGTGTTGTTATAGATCAAGAAAGGCATGGAATTGACCTCGAGCGAGGAAGGAAAAAGTTTTGGACTAAATCGCAAAATTTCCACATTTTGCACCGATGTAAGTTTGTATGTAAATATTATATTATTTTCATTTACATTCCTATATATTTCAGCCTATTATATGAATATACTAGCTGATGTTAAAATATAAATCGACTATTGGAAGAATAGAAATAAATAATAGAGAGGATCCCGATTGAACATTCGGAGAGATCGATAAAATAGAGGAGCGTAGCTAGGTCACATGTATGATGCTGAGTGCACATCATGTGTACAAGAAAGCTACGAAATACAATGTAGTAGCTGGGTCACATGTGTGATACGGGATGTATCCCATGTAGACAAGAGAGCTACGTAAGAGATAAATGTAGCTAGGTCACATGTGTGATACGGGATGTATCCCATGTAGACAAGAGAGCTACGTAATAGATAAATGTAGCTAGGTCGCATGCGTGATTCCAAGTGAAGGACACCATGTAGACAAGAAAGCTACGAGACAAATCGGCTAGGTCGCATGAGTGGTATTAAGTGTTCACCATGTGTACAAGAGAGCCGAACTAAATGAAGTATGATGATGGTGGGGTGTGTGCTAAAACCATTAAATATCGAGGATTGATCCGAATTGTTCAACGGGATGGTTTTGTGGTGATGTTGTGGTTATGGACCTATACTTGTGATGAATGAATTGTGGTGAAAATGATTTGTGGCATATCTATATATGTAAGATAAAATGAGGTTAGCATAAAGAATGTGTGAAAGAGTGAAATTAGCATTAAAACTGTTTTGGACGGTAGCAGTGACGTGATTTTGAAAAATCACCAAAAATAGGAGGAACATAATTAGAGGTTGAATGAGATGTGCAATTAAATTTTAATGAGTATACTTTCATATAAAAGAATCAGAACAAGCAAAGGAATTTTATATTTTGAGATATTTACAATTGTGTGTGACTTGCTCAGGATGAATGTGTGATCCCCTGTTTCAACTTTGAAAAATCAATAAAAATTGTACAAATAAAATTAAGAAATATAGTTTACATGCCTAAATTCATCATTAAGTCTAGTTTTAAATGAAACAAATTTCAGGGTTATCTGAATTGTGTACTGAGAGAAATTCAATTCGTAGTGAACAGAGGTCAGACTAGTCGAGCTGTGTAACAGGGGAAGCTTTAACTAATAAACTGTACTAATCGGCTGAACCAAAAATTCTAGAAAAAAATTAGCAAAAATATTTATGAGTCTAGATTCAGGGAAATTTTACGGATTTGAATTTTGAGTTTTTCAACTCGAGTTATGATTTATTTAGTGAACATGACGCAGGGGGGACAGCTTGATCAAATTGGGATAAACAATAAAAGTTAAAAAAATATTATATAATTGAGTTATGTTGTAAACATGTTAGATTTCTTATTTGTTATTTATATACTTACTTACTAAGCTATATGCTTATCTTCTTTTCTTTTTCTTGTCTTATAGAGTTACTAAGCCGGATCGGGAATTGAAGATCGTCGGAGACCCATCCACACTATCAATACTTTTGGTACATTGTAAACACTATTTTGAAAAATGGCATGTATAGCAGACTTGGTTATTTTGTTACGTGTCATAAATGTCTAGGTTTAAATTACTACTTATAGTATCAAGCTAATCATTTTGTATGAAACCTTTGGAATTAGTTTGTATTGTTAATAGCAGATGTTATAATGATCAAATTGCACGCTATATTTTTGTTGGGTTTTATTTAATAGTATTTACTATGATTTGTTAATACCTCGTACCCTGTTCCGGCTACGGATACGGGTAAGGGGTGTTACAATAGACCCTGAGGAACAAATTTCAGAGGCCAATCGAGGAAAACGAAAAGTTTCGGAATAACCGAAACGCGAAACCGAAATGAGTACCAGGTAAGTTTGAATAACTTAAAGTAAACTCATAATGTGCCTAAATACATGTTTTATGAATGTATGATAATTGTATATATTGATGGCATGAAAATCCATGAAATGTGTTAATGATAATGATAAGATGAGAAATGTTCCAGTTGAAGTTAAAAAGGAAATTCGATGGATAAACCATGGCTTACATGACTTGAGATCCTGCATGTGTTGCAGAAAAGGATTTAGCCCAGACGAGTAATCCGTTGATCTTAAATATAGAAAGGATCTAGCTCGGACGGGTGTTCCTTGAGTGATCAAGCCTTCCGAAGAATATGTGTGCATTAAGGATTTAGCTCGGACGGGTAATCCGAATAGGGTCTAAATTTAGCCTGGACTGGTAATTCAGATCCGAGCTCATTAAGGGTGTTTATCGCTACAAGGGATTTAGCTTGGACTGGTAATCCCAACATCACTCCATGAGTTTATATTACGGGGGAATTTAGCCTGGACTGGTAATCCCGCTGTAAGATGTGAGGTTTGCGGGAGTGCGTACTTCAGATGCTCACTCTCATGACTCGGTAAATGGATAATCCATCAAGATTTTTGAGAAACTCAACGAGATTAACATGAGATATAGAAATGAAATTATTGACTGATAAGCTTATCTAAGCCAAATTACATGATGTATTGTTATCAGACTAATTTGTTGATTGAGTGCATGTGATAGGGAAACCATTTCATGCTTGTTGGTTTTATTGCCTCATATGGATGTATGCTAATTAATTGGTAAGTTCGCTTTCCAGTTATTCAGGCTTACTAAGCATGTAAATGCTTACCCCTCTCTTTTCCCTGTTTTACAGAGCTCGAGGACTCGTAGAGATTGGACGATGGTTGAAGTATTGTCAACACTATCATCTTGTCCAGCTTTGGTATATAGATGCTTTTATTTTGTTCAATGGCATGTATAAGGATTTTGTTTATTTTGTTATATGTGTCATTTGGCTGGCCAATGTAAGGGCTTAAATATTTAACTTATTCCTTTTGTATATAGCCATAAGACATTGCGTATTTTGTTGTAGGTTATGACCTACCAACCATGCATGTTTATGTTAAAAATGTTCCTGTGGTGGTTGAATACAATACATCATGAATGGACATGTGTATGTGGACAAAACATTTGGCGCTAGTTAGGCCATAATTGGCAATGAGTTATAATAATGAGCCAAGTCTAAATGTGTTCTAATGGGATGGAAATCCTCAATACAAAAAGAGGATAATTAAGCATGTACATAACCAATGAGATGAGGTTAACATACAATGAACCATTGATGATAATCCTTAAGTATATTAGGTCATGTTAAATACAATTGGGGTTCATATATGTGAGTGTATGATGAGGGTTACCATTGACTTGAAATTATAGCCTAAAAGGGTCCACAGGGATAGATACACGGGCGTGTGATATGGCCGTGTGTCCTATGCACATAAAATTTTTAAGTCAGGATGCATAGTAGTAAACACACGGGTATGGACACGACCATGTGTATCAACCGTGTGGAAGGCACGGCCTAGCACATAAGCGTGTGTCTTGGCCGTGTGTCCCTAAATGCATGCTGACGTCATAAACAAAATGTCCAGGTTTTTGGACACGGGCGATCAAACGGATGTGTCTAGGCCATGTGAGGGACACGGGCCAGGGACACGGGCGTGTGCTTAGCCGTGTGAAAAACCTTGTAGGTTCAAAATGAAAAATAATTGCCATAAATTCAACATGGGTTATGGACACGGGCGTGTCCCAAAGCATACAGGCGTGTGCATTGCCTCCACACGGGCGTGTGAGGTTTGGTCTAGGAATTTTTCTAATATTTTTCTTAAGTTCTCAATTTAGTCCCGGCCCATTTTCAATGTATGTTTCGGGCCTCATAGGTCTACGATAGGGTCGTTATAAATAAGATTGATCAGTTTTAAATTAGAACAAATTTTATTTTCTAGTTTTACATGATTACCTGAATAAAATCCCGATAATGCCTTGTACCCTATCTCGGCATCAGATACGGGTAAGGGTGTTACATTTAGTGGTATCAGAGCTATGGTATAGTCAGTTTTAGGACTATCGTAGGGTGTATTGAGTTTAGCTATACATGCCATTATACGAACGTTGATAGTGTGACATCTCTTAACTGTTTAATTGTCTTTGAATATAGTAAATGTCTTCCAATCAAGCACAAGATGAGTTCGAGGGAGCCGAGAGCCGTGCTCCAGCTTCCGTACAATGAGCTATTTCTAGTAGTAGTAGAAGGCCTATGTCTGAAGGCCGGGAAGAGGCTAGATCCGCTCCAACATACCAACATACCACTACCTCCCCCGCCCTCTTACCGACTTGATGAGAAATGCCACGAGGTATGGCACCTGTAAGGATTGGTAAAGCCTCGGTAGACAAGCTTAAAAAGTATGAGGCTAAAGAATTTAGAGCTAAGATTGATAATGATGCTGAACGAGCCAAGTTTTGGCTCGAGAACACTACACGAGTATTGGACGAGTTATCGTGTACACCTGAGGAGTGTTTAAAGTGTGCTGTATCTCTTCTAAAGGATACTGCGTACCACTGGTGGAAGACTGTATCTTCAGTGGTGCCAAAGGAAAACATCACTTGGGAATTTTTCCAAGCAAAGTTTTAAGAAGAAATACATTAGTAAAAGGTTCTTAGACTCAAAATGAAAAGAGTTCTTGGAACTCAAACAAGGAAATAAGACTGTAGCGGAATACGAAAGGGAGTTTGTAAGGCTAAGTCAGTATGCGATTGAATGGGTTCAAACAGAGTTAGAAATGTGTAAACTCTTCGAGAAAGGTCTAAATGAGGAAATCAAGCTGTTAATCGGGATCCTTGAGATATGAGAGTTTGCTACATTAGCTGATCGGACCAAGAAGGCCGAAGGGCTCAATAATAAAAGGAAGCAAGCTAAAAAAGAAGCTCGAGTTTTGAGCAAGAGATCCAGCGGTAGAACGCTCTCATTTCCCACAAAGAAATTAATGAGCCAATATGAACGCTCCACTTCATCGGTAGCATATTCGGGTAAAGTGAGAAGCTCCAAACGACGTAACCAGAAGTCTTCCTCCCCGATGGTGACTACTGTGGGAAGTGTAGATGACCACAAGCCGAAGTGTAAAAGCTATAATAAATTTCATTTTGGAGAGTGCTGAATGAAGAGCGGTGCCTGCTATAGATGTGGTTCTCTTGACCACTTCCCTAGAGACTGCCCAGAGCGAACCGATAAGGAGGTGGAATTAGCCCCGAAGTCGAGTACTCCTATTCCACGAGGTAGACCTCTGAGATATCCTAAAAGTGCTAGTGGCAGTCGAGTTGCGGCCAAAGACACTACAAATTTAGAGGCTCGAGCCCCGGCAAGAACGTATGCAATACGTGCTCGAGAAGAAGCCTCTACTCCTGACGTCATCACGGGTACCTTTTCTCTTTTTAATACTTGTGTTGTTGCCTTAATTGATCCGGGATCGACACATTCATACATTTGCATGAGATTGGTGACTAGTATGAATATATCCATTAAACCTACAGAATTTATAATCAGAGTGTCGAACCCATTAGGCAAGTCAGTCCTGGTTGATAAAGTCTGTAAGAATTATCTTTTGACGACTCAGGATTATTGTTTCCCAGCTAACCTCATGTTGTTGCCATTTGATGAGTTTGATGTAATACTTGGTATGGATTGGTTGACCCTACATGATGTAATTGTAAACTATGGTAGGAAGTATATTAAATTGAAGTGCCCGGATGGTGAGATTCTACGGGTTGATTTAAGAGAATTGAGTACACCGCCAGTTGTAATTGCAGCAATGATGGCTCAAAGATATATGGGAAAAAGGTATGAAGCCTACCTTTCTTTAGTACTGAACACTAAGGAAACGGAGTTGAAGATTGAGTTTGTACCAATAGTATGTGACTATTCAAACGTGTTCCCGGAGGAATTACTCGGATTACCTCTTGATAGAGAGATAGAGTTTGGTATTGAACTGGTGCCAAGAACAGCTCCTATTTCTATTGCTCCATATAGGATGGCACCAACTGAGCTGAAGGAGTTAAAAGCACAGTTGCAAGAGTTGACAGATAAAGGTTTTGCAAGGCCGAGCTTTTCGCCTTGGGGTGCTCTTGTATTATTTGTAAAGAAGAAAGATGGTTCGATGAGGCTATGTATAGATTATCGACAACTGAATAAGGTAACTATCAAGAATAAGTATCCTTTGCCAATGATTGATGATTTGTTCGACTAGTTAAAGGGAGCCACTGTATTCTCTAAGATAGACTTGAGATCCGGCTACTGTCAGTTACGAGTTAAGGAATCGGACGTGCTTAAGACAGCTTTCAGAACAAGGTATGACCATTATGAATTTCTTGTCATGCCGTTTGGGTTGACAAATGCACCGACAGTATTTATGGACCTAATGAATAGGATATTTTGGCCATACTTGGACAAGTTCGTCGTAGTATTTATTGATGACATTTTGATTTATTTCAAAGATGAGACAGAACATGCGAAGCATCTGAGGACTGTGTTGCAAACCTTATGGGAAAAACAATTGTATGCTAAGTTTAGCAAGAGTGAGTTTTGGCTCTAAGAGGTAGGGTTTTTAGGTCATATTGTTTCGGATGAAGGCATTCGAGTTCATCCAAGTAAGATCTCTGCCATCGTCGAATGAAAACCACATAAAAATATAACCGAGGTTAGAAGTTTTTCAGGCTTAGCTGGTTACTACCGAAGATTTGTGAAAGGATTCTCCGTGATAGCAACTCCAATGGCGAGGTTGCTATAGGAAGACGTTAAGTTTGAATGGTTAGAAAAGTGTCAGCAGAGTTTCGAGAAGTTGAAGACATTGCTGACTGAAGCTCCAGTTCTAGTATTACTCGAGTCAGGAAAAGAGTTTGCGGTCTACAGTGATGCGTCCTTAAATGGACTGGGTTACGTGCTTATACAAGATGGCAAAGTGATAGCCTATGCTTCACGGCAGTTGAAGCCACATGTGAAGAATTATCCGACGCACGACTTAGTGCTTGTTGCTATTGTTTTTGCCTTGAAAATTTGGAGGCATTATTTATATGGTGAGACTTGTCGCGTATTTACAGATCACAAGAGTCTGAAGTATTTGATGACTCAAAAAGAATTGAATCTGAGACAACAGAGATGGTTAGAATTAATGAAAGACTATAAGCTGATCATCGATTACCACCCGGGAAAGGCGAATGTAATCGCCGACGCATTAAGTAGGAAGTATTTGTTTGCATTGAGGGCTATGAACTCGCAATTAGCGTTGTTTGATGATGGTTCGGTCTTGGCAGAGCTAAGGGCTAGGCCGACATTTCTACAGGAAATTTATGATGCTCAGACTAATGATAGTGACCTGCAAGCTAAAAGAACTCAATGTGAGTCGGACATCGAATCAGATTTTTAGATCGGTTTGGATGGATGTTTGATGTTCAAAGATAGGGTATGTATACCGAGGAATGATGAAATTATTCAGATAATTTTTCAAGAGGCACATGATAGCCGTTTGTCTATTCATTCTGGAAATACCAAAATGTACAATGATTTGAAGAAAACGTACTGGTGGAGTGGCATGAAAAGAGACGTCTCTGAATTTGTATCGAAATGCTTAATATGTCAGCAAGTTAAAGCTGAACATCAAGTGCCTTCAGGACTGTTACAGCATGTGATAGTCCCCGAATGGAAGTAGGACAGAATTACTATAGACTTCGTGACAGGATTACCATTGACCCTGAAAAAAAAAGATGCTGTATGGGTTGTAGTTGATAAGTTAATGAAATTGACTCATTTTATCCCAGTAAGGACAGATTATTCACTTGATAAGTTGGCCGACTTGTATATATCTGAGATTGTGAGATTACACGGGGTATCACTATTGATAATTTTAGACAGAGACCCGAGATTCACTTCGAGATTTTGGAAGCCTTGGGTACTAGGTTGAATTTTAGTACAGCTTTTCACCCGCAGACTGATGGTCAGTCTGAGTGGATGATTCAGATTCTTGAGGATATGTTGCGATGTTGCATCCTTGAATTTCAGGGCAGCTGGGAAAAATACTTGTCATTGGTAAAGTTCGCCTACAACAACAGTTTTCAAATAAGTTTAAAGATGGCACCTTATAAGGCCTTATATGGCAAGAAGTGCTGAACTCCATTGTATTGGACAAAACTCAAGGAGAATCAGATTCACGGAGTTGATTTGATAAAGGAAACTGAAGAAAAGGTTAAAGTGATACGTGACTGCTTAAAAGTAGCATCGGATAGGCAAAAGTCATATGCTGATCTGAAAAGAAAAGAGATCGAATTTCAAGTTGGAGATAGAGTATTCTTGAAAGTATCTACATGGAAAAAGGTATTGAGATTTGGCCTGAAAGGCAAACTAAATCTGCGATTTATCGGACCCTACAAGATCACTGAAAGAGTTGGACCATTAGTCTATTGCTTGGCATTGCCACCAAAACTAGAAAAGATTCATGATGTGTTCCATGTATCTATGTTAAGGCGATATCGATCAGACCCCTCTCATGTGATTTCACCGACGGAGATTGAAATTAGACCGGACATGACCTATGGTAAAGAACTGGTCAAGATTTTGGCTCGTGAGGTTAAACAGCCGAGAAATAAGGATATGGCTTTGGTAAAGTTTTTATGGCATCGACATGGTGTGGAAGAGGCTACCTGGGAGCTAGAAGAAACCATGAGAATCCAATATCCGAACCTGTTTACTGGTAAGACTTTCGAGGATGAAAGTCCCTAAGGGGGAGAAATGTAACATCCTGAAATAGGGCATAGTCAGAACGGTGGTTTCGAGACCACAAATCCGACCTTGAAATATTTATTTTATAATTGTTATGAGGCCAAGAATATGAAAATACCCATGTGTTAAAATTTCATGAAGAAATTCTATAAGTAAGGTGTCTAATTGGAAAATAAGGACCAAATTGAATAAATTGCAAAACTTGGATTCTAGAATGAATTTGTATGAAATTGCTTTAGATTATTAATTAGAAGATCTTAAAGAGCAATTTTCCCAATATCTAAGTTTTTGGACAAAAATGGGCATGTACGGAAAATTTTGAAAGTTTAGTAAGGAAGGACATTTTGGTTATTTGGTAATAAATGAAATAAAAAAGGGGAAATGAAGACAAAATTCACTCATCTTCTTCCTATAGTTGCCAAAATTTCAAGGGTTCCATAAGCTAGGGTTTTCAACATTTTCAAGCTCAATAGTAAGTGCCCCCTAGCCCCGTTCTTAATGTTCTTCGTATTTTTAAAGTCTCAGTAGCTTACTCTATTCATTTCTACCCATATTTCATGCTAGGGTTCATGTTTAGAAAACAACCCATGAATTAGATGCTTTTATTTTGATGTTTTATAAAGGAATATAAGAGTTCAAAGGATGGTAAACAACTTTTACTATGTGGTTTTTCATGGAAATGGCTTAAAGGACTAGATTGTAAAAGTTGTAAAAAGTGGGTAGAAAAATGTGAAATAAAGAAAAATATGGGCTAGTATGAGTTCATAGTACGTTCGGCTAGGCTTGGGTAACTAAGGAATTTCATGTACTTCATTATACGAGCTTAAGGACTAAATTGTAAATAATGTAAAAGGTTAGGGGCAAAACGATCATTTTGTTTGAGGGTGAAATTTAGATTCGAAAAGAATAATGTGTGGTATTAATAATTCTTTTTATTGTTATAGACCCCGAGGAACAAATTCCGGAGGTCGATCGTGGAAAATGAAAGGTTTCGTAATAACCAAAACGCGAAACCGAAATGAGTACCGGGTAAGTTCATCGTCCCCGCTTCGAAAAAGTAGAAGACCCTTGGCACGACCTCTTCCTCAAGCACTTCCATCGAGGCCCGCCACCCTTATACCCGATTTTCAGCTAGTTCTCAAGAGGACTTATTTTAGCTACTTCGACTGTGACCACTTGGCTTAGGCCGATGTATTGATTGGGCCGCTTTGGAGCGAGTCCAATTAGCTGATCTTGTTCGAGCCTTTATTGCCATAGCCCTATGGGACTGATTCTTCTCTATCATCAAGCCCACATACACGGAGTTGACTTTGGAGATCTGCTCTACATTTACTCTCTAGCATGTTTCGACAACTCATGACGAGGCGGGTACCATCACTTTCCGACTTGGTGGCCTGGTGTGCCATATGAGTGTCCCTGAGTTTGGCGTTGCTTTAGGACTATACACTGAAGAGTTTATGCGTGCCGAGAACTTCCTCCGCCTACAACGACACATCCACTACTCGTCACCTAGTTGTTAGGTAAATGTTACGGCGAGTACGACACCTTATGACGTGAGTCACTTGAAGACGACTTCTCTCCCTGCAACTTTACGGTATATTCATGCCCTTTTAGCTTACACTTTGACGGTAGGAGAGAGAGCACCAAGGTCATCAGTGTGACAGCCCTAATTTGACCCTAGTCGAAAAGTGGTTTCGGGACCACAAAACCGAGTCATAAAAATAATTAACCGTTATATTTTATGCTTATTGTATGTGAACATGCATGTGTGAAAGATTCATACTTTAATTTTGTTATTTGAATGTGAAATTTATTAAATAGGACTTATGTGAGACAATTGTGAAATGTGATAGCTAAATTGTAAAGTGATCTATTAATGCATGTTGTCAAAAAGGTGGACTTGCTTGTCAAATTTGCCATTTTTTTTAGTGGCCGGCCATGATATTGATTAATACATATTATATGTGTTTTATATTAGCATTTTAATACACAAAATAAATAAGAAAATAAGATAAAGAGTTAGTGGGAGGAAAAACCAAAGTGAATCCATTTTTACTCCTCCATTGCCGTAGCTTGAAGTGAGGAAGAAGGAAATTTTTTGCTTAAATTTTCAGCTTAGGTGATGGCTATAATGAGGTAAGTACTAAGAAATTCTTGAAAAATTATGCATAGTTTGGATGATTGGTTTGAATGCTACCTATTCCATGTTTTAAATTTGGGTTATTTGGGGGTTTGAAATTCGGTCAAGAAGCTAGAACTCTTAGTATATATATATATATATTTTTTCTTTATTAAATTGGATAGTAATGTGGAGAATGATGAATTGTTAAATTGCTTTTAACTTGAAGGTAGATGTTAGAATGTGTTTTAGGGAGATGCCGATGTGGTTATTGTAGGTATCTTAAGAAATAATATTGTGGCTTGAGTTGCTAACAATCGGTTAAGGACTATGAGGATTAACAATTCCGGTAAGATGTATAGGTGTTAATTACCATGTATTTAGGTGATTTGAAGATTAGGTAGTGGCTTAAATTCTTAGTGGCAAATGGCTATTATGGTGAAATGCAAATGTTAATATTTAGTTGCTAGTGTTTATATGTGTGTTAGCCGAATTTGAACTTGAATAATGATTTGAGCACAATGTGTTGTATTGATATTATGCTTAAGTGAAATTATAGATATATATAATGAAATTGATTGGTGATACACATGTTTAAATAATATGTATGCAAAGGATGTGTGGAAGAGTGAATTAGTAATAATCTGGTTGGGACAGCAGCAGTAAAGTGATTTTGGAAAATCACCATAAATTGTGGGAGTTGAGTTAGAAGCTGAATAAATTATGTAATTAAATCTTGATGAGTCTAGTTTCTTATAAAAGAAACTATAAAAGCAAAAGAATTGCCGATAATGAGATATTTGAAGTAATGTGGGACAGAGTCAAAATGACTTCTAGATCCCCTGTTCTGTTTTTATAAAATCACTATAAAACGTATAAAAATAGTCAAATAATGAAATTTATATGCTTAGACTCCTTAATGAGTCTAGTTTTAAATGAAATAAACAAGAACATGTTTTGAATTCTTTACAATGAGAAATTTATTTCGTAGTGAAGAGTGGTCAGATTAGTCAAACAGTGAAACAAGGGAAACTTTAGGAAAAAATATGGTATTTATTGGCTAAACTAAAAATTATTAAAATTTTATGGATAAAAGATAAATGAGTCTATTTTCAAGAAAAATTTACGAAAATTGATTTGGAGTTTCGTAGCTCCAGTTATAAATAATTTAATAACTGTTGCTCAGGAAGTCAGCTTACAGTGAAATTGTGATTATATTGTAAACATTGATAAAAATTTGCTAATGAATTACTTATTGATTTCTTATAAGCTTACTATAATCTGTATGTGTGAAAGTCGAATATATATGTATTATATTCTGAAAGTAATACTTGAATAGTCGTATAATGACTAGTTTAAAATTTATTGAATTAAAGCTCAAGAGCATAGAGGGGCAACCTCGGATAAGGGAAAAGCTAAAGTCACGGAATAGCCAACCAGAAATTTGTTCAGAAAGATACAAGGTAAGTTTTGAGTAATCGCCTTTGGTATAAAATTGATGATGCCTTGACATGTATATACTATATGAATTTTGATCTTTTTGGTTCTATTTGAATTAAGTTGAGTAGTAAATAATCTAAGTGTATGACCTATAATTGAATGGTCAATTCGGGTTAAGCTTGATTGATGAAAGGTACGTGTGATATTTATGCATGATTTTAAACTGAAATGAAATAAGGGTGTTCATATGAAGCTCATGTCCGAATGTAGCCAATGGCTACTAATAATGTGAAATGTTCTATAAAATGTGTTACTATACGATTAAAAAGACATGATATTTGATGTGGATATCCGGGCTTAAAGACCCATGAGCTTCGTCTTTGGAATGACATCCGGGCTTAAAGACCCGCAGGCTTTATGCTGGAATTGTATCCGGGCTTAAAGACCCACAGGCTTCGTGCTAGAATGATATCCGGGTTAAAGACCCGTAGGCTTGTGCTAGACATGTGTTTCAAGTCCTAAGACTTGACAGGACCGATGCCAGTAAGTTAAGTAAGATTACGACATTGAATATCCGTGCGAGTAAGTATTATATATATTTTACTTGCTAAGGTACATATTATGTACTCATATGTGAATTGACTTCAAAGTGAATTATTAGTATTAAAAAAATGATATATATATGTGTATATGTGTATGAATGAATACCGTATTTAAGAATAAGAGAAAGAATTATTCGGTCAATGTATGTCATTGTAAAAGTATGTGACTTAAAGAAATTTTATGAGCCATATAGTATAGTGAAATATGTACTAAAAAAAAAATTTCTCATGGATTCATGTATATATATATTCGGCCAATAGGTTTTATAGCTATTGTACTTGTGAGTTTTCAGCCAAGTGATCTACAATTAGAATTTGGGTTCTTGTGATACTTAATGTTCGATTTTAAATGACACGTTTTAATTGTTTGAAATACTTAAAACTTACTAAGCATAATAATGCTTACTTTGTTGCCTTAATTCTCTGTTTTGTAGATTTTGTTCGTCAGCTACGGTCTCGGGGATCTCAAAGTCAAAAATCGTCCACTCTATCTAAGCTTTTTGGTACTCTACTAGTTAAATTTCAATATTGGCATGTATAGGCTTGACTTTTTGTTGTTAAATAATTATCTTTTGATGATGTATATATGTTTAGCCATGCGAAAATGGCTTGATAAGTTACGGTAGGTGTTATAAATGGTTAATGTGAATGTGTGGTTGAGATTTGATTAATGTTTTAAATTTCTGATGTGAATTGAACTTATGAAATGAATTAAAATTCCTAATTATCTTGATATGATTCTTTTGTATATGGTAATACTCTTTAACCCTCCGGCGACGGGTACGGGTTAGGGGTGTTACAATCAGTACTATCGATGCATATTTTTTATGGAGCATGACCATAGGGCATATTTTTTATTTAGCCTAGTTCATCGTCCTCACCTTCCACCATCAGACAGACCACAATAGAAAGGGTTCTATCTGATTAGACTCTTATGTGACTCAACTAGCTCAACACTTCGATCTTCTCAATACACTGGAGCAGGTCTTTACGCTTATACTTACCAGCCAGATGTCCCCACAGGGAATATTGAGCATGATCGAGCGGCTTCGTGGAGTAGATCTTCCTCAGTACCAATTATTTCATTCTGACTCCCAGAATGAACCCGAGGACTTCACTGATGATGTCCCTTTCCGTCACGAGGATCCACCTCATCCTCCATATTCAAGTCACCGTCCTGTTTCTTCTACTGCTATTTTAGCGAACCTCTCCGAGCGGTTCACTTGCTTCGAGCAACACTACTTTCAGAGGTTTGATAGTATTGACGCGACATTGCAACAGATCTATCAGCATCTCTATATCTCCTCTTCTATGCCGACGACTCACGACACCGACGCTTTTGATGATGAGGACCATTAAGTTTATTTGTTTTATTTTTATGTTTATGTTTATTGTTATTTTCTTAGACTTATTTCGTTTTTAATTATATTTTTATTTTTATGGTTGTTTCTAATCGAATTATAACCCCTTAATCTTCTTCACTATTTGTGTTTATTTTCTTATTAGTTTGCTCGGAATCATGCACTACATCTAGATTTGTCTACAATTCCGCTTTTCACCATTCTGACGATTTCATCCAATATTCAGGGCAGTTTCAGTTTTCTCCCTCTCTTATGATATTCTATTTATACTGTGCTTATATCTGTTTGTATATTGAGGACAATGTACATCTTAAGTCTGGAGAGGTTATTTTTATAATTATTAGAAATTTCATAAATTATATCTTGTGCTTAAGTAATTTTCTCATATTTTCATTAGAATGAATTTTTATCAATTTGAGATTTTGATTGATGTGTTTTGGATTAATTTGTGGATAATTGTGTATTGGTTATTTTAAACTTGATGACATGAGAGAATCAATTATGATAGGCTATGTTTCAGAGATTAAAACTTTTCGGTTGTTTCTCTAAATTGAAGTATCATCTTGAAGTTTGAGATTTGCAAGATTGACATAAAAAACCACAATTTTTTTTTGTGAGATTTTGAGCCTTTAGAGCATACATTTTTCTTGCTCATTTTATTATTGGTTACGAGTGTGTCAATTTGATTTGTTATTCAGGCTATTGTGTCAATTATACATGTTGAGACCACACATTTTGATTTAATATAATAAAATAATAAAGGCACTTAGGTTTTAACCCACTTATCCCATAAAAACCTACCTTTTTAATTTACCCTTAGTGAAACCCGTTGAGCCTAACACACCATTTCTTAAATTACCCATTAATGTTAACCCATAATTCATTTTTTGTTAATTGAGAAATTTTCCCGTTTTATTGACTCCCTTTTTGTCGAGATTTGATTTGGTTAGTTGCCTAACTATGGTCTTTTGTTTGATTTGCTGAATTATTTCTTATTGTTAAAATAAAAAGAAATCGAAAAATATATATGTATTTGAATTTTGATTATTATTTAGTTCTTTGAGCTTGAACAGTTAAATTAATATTTTGAGAAGAAGCTCGTTTTCTTATTCTTGAATAGTTCTTGATTTATGCACTTGTTTTTAATTTAGCATTTGTTATTTTTCTAGTTTGTTATTTTATCAATTCAATCTTTATTTTAACCATTTTTTTCGGCTTTTCTCCACACCCTTAACCTAAGCCCCATTACAACCTCTTAAAGACCTTTTGATTTATGTATCATATCATCTTATAATGGCGAAGATTTGATTTTCATGCAAGCCTATGATAATGATTTTTCATGTTTGACTATTGAGTGCTTATTCTTGAACCTTAAACACTTTGAGTTATTTGAGTGAATCTTTAGTGAGGATGTCAATTTTTGTCGATTTTGAATTAAAGGTAATTATTTAGATAAGGAGAAACACCTATGTTTTTGTGTTTAAAAATTTTAGCTTGGATTATTTGAGACTATAGTGCTCTTTTAGTTGAATTTCCAATGCATGATTATTTATGGATTATTTTGAGACATTATTGATGGAAATTACAAGTTGAGAAATATTATTTTTAATGTGAGTTGAGGATTTTGCTTGAGGATGAGCAAACGCTTAAGTGTAGGGATATTTGATAAGCTGTAGAAGTATCATATTTTAATCTCATTCTTAATGCATTTTTGGATGATTAATTATGTAAATTAGTGAATTTGGTGCTCCTAATCTTTTAAATTCATGTTTCTATACTTAAGAGAGCATTTGGGAGCAAAAGTAGCGAAAAACGAGCCAAAATCAGAAGAATAAAGCTGTTTCCAGGATCCACACGACCTGGACATTTCCACACGGGTTGGCCATATGCCAGTGTGAGCAATATGGGTTGGCCACATGCCCATGTGCCAGCCCATGTTGATATCACACCATGCTTCCTAGTTACGTGGAAAAACCCAATTTTAGGTTTCTGAGCATTCTAAAGTCTATAAATATCAATTAGAATAATACCTAAGGGAGCCATCGAAGAAGATTGAAGAATACAATCGAAGAACGCCATCAGAATCAACTCGGAAGAGGATCTCCATCAATATAAAAGATCTCCTTTTAATTTCTTTTGAAGTTTTACTGAGTTTCTTTATGTCTTGTGGTTATCCTAACTTTGAGATGTTTCTATTAAGAATTATAAACTAAATTCCCTAGATACCTAGGGAAGGTGAAACCTATGATGAATCTTATTATTTGATTTCTGATTTACATGATAAATACTTGATTCTTATTCTCAATTATATATGCTTATTTCTTGTTTTAATATTTCTGGGATATTAATTCAAGTTTAATGTGCTTATTTCAGTGGAGTAAAAGTCTCTGTTTAAGAGTAGATCTAGCATAATTGAATGGAGTTGCATGCAATCCTAGAAATAGGATGACATAAATCTACCGAATTAGAGTCAAATCTAATAGGGGAATCCATAGATCGAGTTACTGCGATGATAGGGGTTTTAATTAGAAAGAGATTTCAATTAATCAACCTAGAGTTAGTTGTTCTTACTCTCGAAAGAGATATTAGTATAATTTAGGGATTTCTACAGGTCAAGTCGCAAGTGAATAAATCGTTTAATTCAGATTCAGCATAATAGGTGAAGTCTAGGTGGATTCTTTCCTGGGTGTTGTCTTTCTCATTGGTTATCTTCGATTATTTTCCTATTTCATTCTCTGTTGCATTCTTAGTTAAATTAGATTAGTAAATTTAGATTAAAAATAATCACTCCAATTTGTTGGCTAAATAATAAAAATACGATAATTAATAGTACTTTTAGTCCTCGTGGATACGATATTCCCTACTTGCCGTAGCTATACTATTGTTCGATAGGTGCACTTGTCTTTGTCGTATTTATAGTTAGTTTAGTGACCATCAATGGTGGTAAGCCGGTTCAGGAGAAACTTGAGGCAAACTTAACTGTGGGCCCCTAGTCCTCTAAGGGGAAACAGAAAGCTAAGGGACAGAAGAAATGTACTAAATCTTCAGTTCCATCTTATGTGGATAGGAAGAATAATAAGAAGTCAAAATATCTTAAAAATATCAAATGTTTCTTCTACAACATAAAAGAGCATTTCAAATCAAATTGTAAGAAGTATTTGGATTACCTAGCCAAAAAGGGAAAATGTATGGAACTCTTTATGGTTGAAGCTTGCTTTGTGGAAAAATTAATTGACAATTGGGTTATTGATTTTGGATCCACTAACCATGTGTGTGTTTCTTTCCAGTGGTTTAGTGAAATGAGAAGTCTGCATGACAGGAGCCTATCGTTACGAATTGAAAATGGGAGTTATGTTTTAGCCGAGCAGTGAGAGATACAGTTTGATAATTTTAGGAAGATTGTTTTAAAGAACATGTTTTATGTACCTCATTTTAAGAGCAATTTAATTTTTGTAGCATGTTTATTTTATGACGATTATACTGTGACATTCAATAAAGGGATTGTTATTAACAGAAATCATTCTTTAATATGTAATGGATGGATGGTAAAAAATCTCTACTTTATTAAAATAAATAACTACTCGATGTTTCAAACTGAAATAGTGAATAAAAAGCTTAAAACTTCTCATTCTAATAAGGGGTACCTATGACACTTAAGACTTGGTCATATTAACCAAGGAAGAAACACTAGACTCATGAAAGATGGTCCCTTAAGAATGCTTAAGAAAGTTAGTCTTCCACAATATGCATCTTGCTTGGAAGGTAAAAGACTAACCTTTGATAAATTTTGAGAGTTTCGTGCGGAAGTGGAATAACAATTAGGTTTATCCATAAAGAATCTTTGGTCTGACCGAGGTGGGGAATTTTTCTCCAATGAGTTCTTAGGATACCTTATAGAGAATGAGATTTTATCCCAATTGACTGCGCTGGACACTCCACAATAGAATGTCGTAGCTGAGAGAAGGAATAGAACCTTGCTTGACATAGCTCATTTAATGTAAGCTATTCAAAACTTTCTACTTCCTTTTGGGGATATGCGATACAAATGACTTGTTATATTCTAAATGATGTGGCAACCAAGTTTTATTGTAAGACACCTTATGGACTGTGGCATGGAAAGAAACCTGCTCTAAATCAATTTAGAATATGGGGTTGTCCAGCACACGTTTTGGATAAGGATGCAAAGAAGTTGGATGCACGGAAAGAATTATGCATATTTGTAGGATATCCAAAAGAAACAAAAAAAATGATTATTCTACAATCTGAAAGATAATACGATTCAAGTTCTACTCATGCTACTTTCCTCGAGGAAAGCTACATGGATAACTTTAAGCCTCAAAGTAAAGTGGTACTCGAGAAACTTTTAGGAGTGGTAGAATAATCAACAAGTTCAATTCTCAAGAAAGTTGTAGAAAGACATGCAAACGATCAACAACATAGGGGAATTCGTTGTAGTGGGAGAGTTTTTAAGAAATCGGACTTCATCATCTATGATGGTAGTATTTATAATATAGAGGTCGATCATGAGGATGATGATCCATTCACTTACGAGGAGACTATGCAGGACGTTGATTCCAAGCTCTAGACACAATCCATGGATGTTGAGATGGATTCTATGAAATCAAATACAATGTGGAAACTTGTACTACCGATTGGGATTAAACCCATAGGATGTAAGTGGATCTACAAGAAGAAGAGAAATGCAGAAGGGAATATGGAAACACACAAAGCTAGACTTGTAGGGAAAGGCTACACACAGAAAGAAGTCATTGATTACGATGAGACCTTTTTTTCGGTAGTCATGCTCAAGTTTATCCGCATACTCTTATCCATTGTCACTACCGTCAATTATGAGATCTGACAAATGGATGTCAAAACAACATTCTTGAATGGCTATCTTGATGAGACCGTTTATATGGCTCAACCCACTAGCTATGTTGTCAAAGGAAATGAGTAGAAAGTTTGTAAACTGCTAAGATCCATTTATGGACTTAAGTAGGCGTCCCGCTCATGGAATAAAAGATTTGATCAAATGATCAAGACTTTTGGATTTAAACAAAATGCTGATGAACCTTGTGTTTATAAGTGTATAAAGGACAAAAAGGTGATCTTCCTCATTTTGTATGTCGATGATATTCTACTTATCGGAAATGATGTAGGAGAATTATCATCAGTTAAATTATGGTTAGCTCAATAGTTTTAGCATGAAATACTTGGGTGAAGCTAGTTATATTCTTGGAATTCAAATCCTTAGGGATCAAAAGAATAAAACGATAGCACTATTTCAAGCTTCATACATCGAAAAGGTACTGGAACATTTTGCAATGACCGATGCAAAGCCAGGCATTCAGCTGATTGCATCAGGTTTTCATTTTTCTTTAAATGACTGTCCTAAGACAATGGAAGAAAGAGAGCATATAAGTAAGGTTCCATATGCTTCGACAGTTGGAAGACTTATGTATGAGATGTTTTGCACACGTCTAAACATCTGTTTCGCAGTAGGAATGGTTAGTCGATATCAGACACATCCAGGTCTCATGCATTGGCAAGCTGTAAAGCATATATTATGGTATCTTAAAAGAATGAGGGGTTATATTCTGTGTATTTCGGGAGGACCTTACTCCTGTTGGATATAAAGACTCAGAATTCCAAACTTGTAAAGATTCGAGGAAATCGATGTCGAGAAATGTATTCGTTCTAGGCTGAGTATGTAGCTGCTTCTGAGGCAACAAAAGAAGCAATATGGCTTTAAAAGTTCTTAATTGAGCTTGAAGTTATTCTTGGTATGGAAAAAGCTATAACTCTATATTGTGATAAAGTGCTGCAATAACTAATACTAAGGAAATGAGAAGTCACAAGAGAACGAAACACATTGATCAAAAGTATCACTTGGTACAAGATGCAGTAGCCGAATGAATTGTAGATGTGATGAAAGTAGCTTCTGAAAGTAACCTTGCGAATTCGTTTACTCAAAATCTTATAACTAAGAGTTTTAACAAACACGTCGAGGATATGAGAATGCAAAACATGACACATTTACTTCACTAGGGCAAGTGGGAGATTGTTGTGAAATGTGCCCACATTATAGTAAACATGCAATTGTTTTATATTTATTTGAACGATGAATAAATAAATAAAGTTAATTTCACATTTCACTATTATGTCTTTTGTATTTTCTGTCTTTTATATTTTGCATGCATACTGAAATTGTGACAAACAAATATTAGCTCATTGATTGTCTAAAGTTTAAATTAAAGATAAGTGGCATTGTAAAGAGAAATACAAATTACTTCAGTAGATAATCTAAATGAGTCCGTAATCCCGTAAAAGAATCAAAGTGAGCATTCAAATACTGGAAATGAATATTATGTTGTCTACAATTCCAATTGGGGAGATGACTAGTCTTGGCTATTGGAGCACTTGACTCCATAAGTAGAGGCATAGATGTGAATGTAGAATGATACATTGGACTAGACCCAAGATGAATTAATTCTGAATCCGTTTGTGAATTAATTCACTTGTGACGTTCATGGTGTGGTTTACCTAAATCCCGAGTTGGTCACTAATAGCTCTTTTCCAAACCTTTCTTGAGAGGACGTTTATTTCGTAGATAAAATAGTTACAGATGAGGAGATTAAGGTTGCTTTATTTGATATGGCCCCATTGAAGGGCCCCGAAAGTGATGGTTTCCATGCATTTTTTTCTAAATCCAATGGGAGCACGTTGGGAGTTTTGTTTGTGGATGGGTTAAAAATATTTTCGATGGAGAAATTATTGACTCAAGTTTAAATAATACTTTGATAGTTCTTTTACCCAAGGTAAATGCCCCTGAAATTTTTGCCTAGTTCAGGCTGATTAGTTTATGCTCCGTCTTATATAAGTTGGTGATGAAGATTGTTGTCAATCACTTTGAGACGATTTTTCCAAAGATCATTGCTCTGAAATAAGTGGGGTTCATAGCAGGGTGTAACATTACTGATAATGTAACAACCTGTTTTCTAGTGGTGCCAAAAACAGTGGTTTCGGGACCACAAATCGACGAGTAAATTCGTATTAATAATTATTTTATTAATACAAGTCTATTATAGTTTTATATTGAATTTTGATTAGATAAATTTTAACTAATTGAATAAATGGTTAAGTATAGGTGGTTACCCTAAAAGTCTAAGCGGTTTAAGAAAATGAGGTATTAGGACCTCATTTTTGAAAACTGAGCTAGTAAATATTTTTATTAAATATTTATTAAATATTTACTGAGTTATTATTTTGATATGTGAAAGTTTGGTTTGGAAATTTTAATATTTAGATAGTTAATTAATTAAAAAGGACTAAATTGTAAAAATCATAAAATTTAATAACTATTGAATTTTATTGTATAAATAGTTTAATTAGTAGATGTACGACGACTCACGAAGTAATTATACCATGTTTCCAATAGTAGTGGACGGTTAAGGTATATATTTATTGATTATATATGTTAATTTATAAGTTAAAATAATAAAGAAAATAAAATAAGTAAAATTAAAAGAAAGAAAACATAAAAAAAATGGTGGCATTTTCTTCTTTTGATTTTGAACACCAAACAGCCATGGTTGAGAGATTCTCACTTTCGACCAAACCATTTTTCTTGCATGGTAATGTTTTTTAATCCAGTTTTTAATAATTTTTATATTTTTGAGATTGTTGCAACTAGGTCTAACTAACTCGTTTCTCTATTTTCGAAACTGTTAAAGATTTTAGATTTTTCCATTGATGAATCTTTGTTATTCTTGATGTTAAATGATGAATTTGATGTATTGGTTGTTGATTAGGACTATTTTATAAAGTGATTTTAGTTGATTTTAAAGTTTAAGGATTAAATTGATAAAATAGAAAATTTAGCATAAAATTCTTTAGAAATTTCAATAATCATGGGCTTTTTATGTACGAGAGAGAATTCGACTATCTTGAATTTGATTTAATTGTGATAAATGTTATGGTTTCGAGATTAGGAACTAAATTTGAATAAAGTGCAATATTTTAGGGAAATTATGAAAAATGACAATTAAGAAATCATATGTATTAAATGGACTTTTATAATTTATTTGGGACTAATAGTTGAAATAAAAATTATTGTATAGATCAAGAAACGGTAGAAAATAGTGAAAAAGATAAAATTGTTGATTAGTCCCTGAATTTTGCTATTTTCGCAGTTTAGCCCTGGTAAGTTCATACGGTTTAATTAGATATGATTTATATTATTATATTGATTTAAGAATTGTGGTATGTTAATAATATACATCTAATTGAATTATAATAAATTGGTACAATGTGAGAATAAACTAAATTGTAAAATGTTATATGATTACTTGTATTGAGCCCGGATGAACATAGGATAGGATACAATTAGCATGCCAATAGGTTATATCACGTGCTGTACAGGTCTGACTTAAGATGAGATGATGATTCCTGATTGATTCATGTCCACTGAATATATTGGAGTCTATCATTTGTTGCGGACTATCATGTTATATTTACAGTGTTTCAGGCGTGTTAACGGGGTAAGATCTAAAGCCTTTGGGCTTGGCACTTGGTACCAAGGTGTGTTCTCAGTTGGTTTGGCTTGTTGGAGTGTTTTGGTGTGTTTTAGTGGATAATCACGTATCCATATCTGTTTTATCGTTCATCAGACAGATTTAAAATGGTTAAGTGACTTGCATATTGAATTGTATAAATATTTGCTTAATTTTCGATAGTATATCGTGACTTAAAATTGATTGAATTCGTATGATTGAACGGATTATGCAACTTGTATATTTGTATAACTCACCATTGATTGATTGTGGTTGGCAGGACTAATGTCTATTATCATTGTTATTAAATGATTTATTATGTTTATTCGGTAAGTTTTTTCGTTTTAACCTGTGAACTTATGAAGCTTATTAAAGCTTACTCTTGTCATTTCCTGTTTCCTTGTAGATAACATTTTGTAGATTCAGACGATTGGATCAATGCAAATATCACACTACCTAGATTCTTTTCGGTAGATTTTGAAAATGTTTAATTTTGGCATATGTGGCATGTAATAGGAGTATCTTGTATATGTTTTAAGTGCTTATTACAAGTGGTATGTTCTCTACTTGTGTGATGAATATATGCTTTATTTAATGATGTGCTAGTTCATGGTTTGGTATGAAAATTCAAATATGGTGTGAAACGTGTCATGTAATAGGTGAAATTTGTATGTGCTTTGATTGTGTATTATATATGGTATTGGTTAGATTGATGAAATAATGTTTATGTTTTATAATAGCTTGTATGTGATCATGTTTTAGAACTTGGTGTGTATATGGTCTAGTTGTGCTCATTTCTCACTTGATATAAACTTTACAAAGGTGTTTGAATTATGGTACAAATGAATGTAGTTGAATGAGAAGAATAATGGTAAGTTTTGACATGAGTTAATGTATGGTTTTTGAACTTAAGTGCAAACCATTTGGTATAGGCTTGTGACATGAAACTATAGGATTAGTTTTGATTATTTTGGTATATGAGTTGTGGTGCCAAATGAAGGCATATTGGTTACGCTTAGGATGGTTTAATTTGGCATGTTTTACGTGTTTTTACAAGTGTTTATATGCATGTGAAAATGGGTTGAAAATGTATGTCTTGGTGTGCAAGAATAGGGTTTGAAATAGCTTCATTTTGAAGGTTTTTTTTAGGTCCTCACGATCTGGCACACGGACTGCCACACAACTAAGTGTCACGTACAGGCTCATCACACAGTTGTGTTTCACCTTGATTTTGTATGCAGAATTTTCCACACGGCATCATTGAGTTACACGGCTTGGTGACACGATCGCGTGACCCTGATTACACGGCCACAGTAAGTTACATGGCCATGTCCCTGACCCATATGGCCTGGGCTTTGTCACACGACCATGTGACCCCTATTTTTAAAATTTTTAGATTTTTCTAAAACTTTCTATTTTGTTTCAAACTAGTCCCTGATTGTTCTTGAATTATCTTTAAGGCACTATAAGCCCGATTTAAGGTCAATAATTATATTTATGCTATGAATGACATTTGAAATTAATAATATGTTATTTAATTTGATATTTGAATGGTTAAATGTTAGTATTTGTTATGATATGCGTGGTAATGCTCTGTAACCCTAATCCAACGATGGAGACGGGTTAGGGGGTGTTACAAATAACATCATTATGGCACAAGAAGTCATTTACTCTATGAGAAGCAGGCTAAAGAATAGAAAATGGATGGCAGTGAAGATTGACTTGGAAAAGGCCTATGATCAAGTTCGATGGGATTTTATTGAGGTTTCTCTTAATGGTGCAGGTATTCTTGATTTCTTGATAAATGTTATTATGTCTACTATTTCTAGTTCTACTATGCAGATACTTTAGAATGGTATACCATCCCCAAAGTTCTAACTAGCCAGGGGTATCCATTAGGGTGTCCATTATCTCCGTATTTATTTGTTCTATGTATGGAGTGGCTTGGTCACAACATTCACTCGGCAATTCAAAGTGGTCGGTGGCAGCCTATTCGCCTCAGTCATTTAGGCCATTTGTTTTTTGCAAATGACCTTATCATTTTTGGAAAAGTAGACAAGAATCAAATTATGGTGTTGAGTGGAATTTTAAAAGGTTTCTGTTATTTTTTCGACCAACAGGTAAAGCAAAGAAATCTAATATTTTCTTTTCTAAAGGAGTTAGTAAAAAGATCAGAAAACACCTTAGTGACACATTGGGTATCAATAGGGTGTAAAATCTTGGTTCATATATTGGAATTCCTCTCCTTCATGCGAAAGTGACTAATAATACTCTAAGATTTGTTGTTAATCGAGTTCATAACAAACTGCAAAGTTGGGAGGCTAGAAAATTATCCTTAACTGGTAGAGTCACCTTGGCCCAGTCAGTTTTGTTAATGATACCAAGCTACTACATGCAATTGATGAGGATTCTTAAAGGGCTCTGTGAGAAGACCGAGCAAATGGTTAGACAGTTCATTTGGGGGTCATTAGGAGGGGAAAGGAAGATGACGCTTGTTAGTTGGGAGTTTGTCTATTAGCCAAGATCTAATGGAGGCCTCAATTTTAGGTGTTTAGGAGATCAAAGTACATCATTCTTGATGAATTTCAGATTCAATATTGTTTCAAATTCAAATGCTTTCTAGGTTTGGGTTTTCAAGGTGAAATATAGAGTCCCTAATGGATTACCTGAGTCCTTAGCACAGAGGCGATGTTCTTTTCTTTGAAGAAACCTTTCTAAGGTCTGGCCACTCGTTAGAGAGAATTTTCTTTGGCTTTTCGGCGATGGTAAGTTGATAAATTGTTGGCGTGATCCATCGATTATGAATTATGGTCCTTTGGCAAATCATATCTACTCCCCAATTGCATATTTAGAAGGAAAATTTACTTAGTGAATTGGTCATATTGGATGGTTTTTGGAATTTCGATTTATTTCATTTATGGGTGGCAAAGGATGCAGTTAGACGCATTATGGGTATTTCTCCACCTCAGCCAGAAGCTGGGCCGAATAAGATCATTTGGGTTGGGTCCTCAAGCGTTTCCTTTTCAATCAAGAGTACATATTGGAGAATTAGGGAATGGTCATGGAATCCTAAGAATGCCATTTGGCATCTCCCTTGGAAGTTTCAAGGCCTCAAAGGGTTAGATATTTTATCTGACTCATTCTTAAACAACGCATTCTTACTAATTCAGAGCATATGAAAAAAGGAATCGGGCTAGATAGTTCTTGTGGTCTATGTAAGAATGAATATGAAGACATTCTACACGCTATTCGTGATTGTCCTGCAACTATGGATATTTAGTCACAGGTTGAACCAGCAGCCAAACTTAATTCTTTTTTCTCAAGTAATTTACATGAGTAGATTACAAATAATATTCATAATAATCTTAATTTGCAATTGGATGGGGTAGAATGGTAGTGCTTCTTTGGAATGGTAGCTTGGAATATATGGAAAAATCTGAATTTATGCATCTTTCAAGGTATTACATGGAGTATTGAGGATGTGATTAAAGTTTCTTACAGTTAGGCTAAACAATACACCTCCTCACTTAAGGTTAATGTTTCCAATTGGAAAGTTCCAGTTTCAGCTCCACCCCTATTTGGAAATTGGATTCAATTAAACTCTGACGGAATAGTAAAAGATGATTCCGGTCTAGTTACGATTAGGGGCATTCTTTGATACAGGCATGACAGATGGATTCTTGGGTACAAACGGTTTGTGGGCATTTGTTCAATTCTTGATGCTGAATTGTTGGGCATTTTGGAAGGATTGGTGATTGCTATTGATAGAGGTTTTGATAGAGTGTTTATCTTATCATACAGTCAAAGGCAGTTCAAGCTATTTAGGAGAGTGCTACAAAGGTGATGAATTCTACTTTGGTTAATACAATCAATATATTGTTGGATCATTTGGTGTAATGGTCGATTCAACACGTCTCTAGAGATCATATCAAAGAGACTAATAGTCTAACTAAAATGAATGTCGGTAGGAGTGATGGTACTCTGGTTTTTGATATGCCTCTAAAGAAGCTTGAATGTAACTCAAACTAATTTTACTCTAATATTTTTTCATTCACAAAAAAATAATAATTAAAATTTGACAAATGAAAGTTTAGGCAATTTTGAATTTCTGGTGATACAAACTGCTAACTAAGGATCTTTGTAAACTTCCAATTGAAGCAGGTCTTGTTAAAGTTAATTTAATTCTGTGTCTTACCGCCGAGACTGAATGACTGACTGCACAAGAATTTTATGGCCAAGTTTCACTTTGATTTGTGATCTGAGCTTCCAAGCCCCCAGGCATGCTATTTGTGAAAAATCAATGTCTTATCTCCAAGTCTAATAGTTTTAGATTTAATGCACTCTAACATTACGTATTAAAAGATTTAATTATCTGTATTATCTATATAATCGAGTTTTGAACATTTTTTTATTTTAAACTTGTCTTACTTAGTCCGTATTTAAATTAAATAATAAAAATATTGTATTTAAATTTAATTTTAGTATAAATATATATATATATATATATATATATAAGTTAAAAGAAGCATCAGACGGTGGATTCTAAGCCTAATTACTTTGAATTAAATTATAGCTCAACTGTACTTATCCACAAGTCTATTCACCATGACTATATGAATTACAAAAATGGATATAGTTGTCGACGTAATCCTGTTGGGCGGCTGAAGAAGCTTATTTAAAATTAACTTCTGATAGAGTATTAAGATTGAGTCTATTAGTCTGTTATCATTCAGTTAATTAGTCTGGTATGAAGTTGGTTAAGAAGTAGTTACTAATAAACACATATATAAGCATCATCAATGTATTAATTCAGTAGATAGAAATACTAAGGAATATATTCTCAATAAATTGATCTCTCTCAATTCTAAGGAATATATTCTCAGTAAATTGATCTCTCTCAATTTGTTCTACCTCATTTTATTCTATGATTCAGTGAATTAGTGCCCTATCTAACATAGTATCAGTCGCCTAGTTCCTGGTACCTACTTCTGCTACCAATTCATGGCAAATTCCACAGATTCTTCTTCGGCTGATCCTACTAATCTCTCGTTTTCTAGCTCCTGCTTGATATAGTCGTTTCCTCGGCATGACACAGTAAGATTAGATGAAAGATTAGATGAAAGAAATTTTGTCCAATGGCAACAACATATTCATTTAATAATAGAAGGATATGAGTTGCAAGGCTTTTTGGAGGGCACATTACCTGCTCCACCTAGATTTGTGGCATCTCTAGATGGTGTTCTTACTCCGAATTCGGATGCATCCGTGTTCTCTCAACAAGATAAGTTATTGGCCTCTTGGTTCCTTTTCATAATTAGCACTTCCTTGTTATCATGTTTTACAACTGCTAAATCTGCATGTGAAATCTGGAGCACAGCGAATCGGCTTTTCGCTTCTTCTACTAGTGCTAAGATATCTAGAATAAAACATGATCTGCACTCTATCAAGAAGGGTGATTTAACTATAAAAGAATATATAGCAAAAATACAAAATATATGTACGTTACTTGCAACCTCTGGATTTGCTAGTTCGGAGGCCAAAAAGGTGGAGGTTATCCTCGCTGGTCTCTCGTCAGATTTTGATGCGGTGTTGACATTAGCTTCATTCTCGTCAGAGACCCTTCCTTTGCAAAAGCTTGTCGACATTCTAATGGAATTTGAAAGTCGGCAAATGCGAGCGACGCGTGGTGATGTCTTGATGTATGACCACATGGTTGAAGCTCCTCCGGTTCTAGCGGTGGCTGAATCCAATCTGCGTGACGTTCGTGGTGGGTGTTCCACCACTAGTTCACGTGGGGGTGGTTTTCATCCTTGAACACAGTGTCAGATCTGTGGCCGATTCGGTCATTTGGTGTAATGTTGTTTCTATTGTTTCAAGCGTGACTACAATGGCCCAAACGCTTCAACCACGATGCGATTGTTCTCTACACATGATGGTCAAGGGCTGCATGGTGGTGATTTTTCTGGCCGATCTGGTCTTTTTGGTGGTTCTAGGTCTGCTGGTAATTCGTGGGGAGTATGCCCATACTATCAAAATAGTGGCTCTTATCTGTTGCCAGCTAGGGTTAATCATTTTGCCTATCCTTACCCTAATGAAGTGGGTCACAGAGTTAGGCTTACTGGTAGACCACATGATGTTTGATTTGGGTCTGCTGGCGGCACACCTGATGCCTATGGTCTATATGCTAAACCGCACATAGGGCGTCATGTGCAGCGTGTCTTGGGGCATGATTTTGGGCGCAATTTTGGCCAGCACCATGATGGGCCATTTGCTATGGTACACAGGCCGAGTGATGCAGACCAGTGCCTTGGGCTGAATAGTGGCCAGTGTCTTAGGCCGAATGCAGACCAGTACCTTGGGCAGAATGGTCCTAGTGGACAGAATAGTGGGCAAGCCAATGCTAGCAAAAAATTACTAAGTTTCCTTGGGCCTAATGCTAATTATGTTGACCTTGAAGGCTTTATGCAAAATAATGGTCTCGAAGTTTCATGGCAGACTAAACCACGAGCATGTGTGTTTGATTTTGACTCCTCCCAGTGTGTTGGGCTACCCCGAATTCCTAATTTTTGTGCCTCAGATTTTTTTTCCTGCCACTCAGTATGATTCCAAATTTGATAATATTGATTCATATATTCTTGTACCGGTAGGGACTTCATCGTGGTATCCAAATTCCAGAGCTACTCATCATGTCTGTCAGGATGCTTCTGGTTTAAATAAGTTCACTCCAAATTCAGGTACTTCTTCTCTTTTAATGGGGAATGGGGCCCCCATTAAAATTTCTTCTATTGAAAATGCTATTTTGCCTACAAAGAAGAAGTTGTTACATCTCTCTAATGTTTTATCCGTGCCAAGCATCCAGAAAAATCTTATGTCTGTCTCTCAGTTTGCTAATGACAATAATGTATTTTTTGAATTTCATCCATCTTATTGTGTTATTAAAGACCTCCAGACACAGGAGATTTTACTACGGAGCTAATTTTATGATGATCTCTATCAATTCTCGGTCTATTCATCCGTTCCATCTGATACAGTTCCTTCTATTCACAACACCGAGATTCAAGATTGCTCTTCTGCTGATGATTTTTTTACATTGCGGCATAAGAGACTTGGTCACCCTTCCACTGCAGTTATTAAACTTGTTCTTGATAAGTGTCGAATTGTTTCCAATAAAAAATGTCTTGATAATGTTTGTATTGCCTGTTAGAAAAGGAATTCACATAAATTGCCCTTTTCACATGCTACCACTGAATATATGAAATTATTTGAATTGGTTGTTTCTGATCTATGGGGATCAGCTCCTATTGCCTGTGGGGGTAATCTGTATTATGTTTCATTTGTAGATATGTGTAGTTGGTTTATTTGGGTTTATTTGATTAAACGAAAATCTCAACCTGTTGTATTTTCTTCAGTTTCATAAGATGGTCGTCACTCAGTTTGGGAAGAATATTAAAAAATTTCAAAGTGATTGGGGCGGTGAGTTTCGAGCTTTTACATCGGTTTTAACTAGTCATGGAATTCTTCATCATCTTTCCTGCCCTCATACTTTAGAACAAAATAGGGTTGCTAAGCAAAAACATAGGTACATTGTGGAAACAGATCTTACACTTTTGGCTCAGGCCAATTTAACTATGGATTACTGGGGCTATGCGTTCTGCAATGCTTTTCACCTTATCAATCGTCTACCCACTCCTGTCTTGAAAGGTCAGTCTCTGTATCAGACTCTTCATGGTCGTGAACCTACATATGAACACTTAAGGGTGTTTGGTTGTTGCTGCTTTCTGTACTTGCGTCCTTTTATGCAACATAAGCTAGATTTTTGTTCACAGTCGTGTATGTTTTTGAGGTATAGCTCTTAACATAAGGGCTATTATTGTCTCACACTAGATGGTAAGGTTATTTTTTCTCACCATGTTGTGTTTGATGAATGACGATTCTTGTTTTCTTTACCTGCTCTAGCCACTGTTCAATCGTCTTCCAGTATTCCCACATATGTTCCTCTCATTTGACCCTCCATCCCTTGTTGTATCTTTGCCTCCTGCTCTAAGCAGCAATTCTATACAGTCTATATTGGTCAGGTCACCAGATACGTGCAGTTCACTATAGCCTATCTCGGTTGGATCGTCAACTGAAGTAGGTACTGACCATGAGAAGCCTTGTCTTCCAATACCATCTGCTGAAGCCAGTCCAATCGATCAAACCAGTGTGTCTCCAAATATTACTTCTCTTCCTCCAGGAAATACTTATGCTATGGTTACTAGGCCTAAGGTAGGAATTTTTAAACCCAAGACTTTGTTAGTAGAAGCTGTAGATTTTGAACCACGATTGTTAAGGAAGCTCTTGCTCATAAGGAGTGAAAGTTGGTAGTTCAAGCTGAATTTGATGCTTTACTGGCCAACTCTACTTGAAAACTTGTTCCTCTACCTCCTAGTCAGAAAGCAATTGGGTGTTAATGGCTTTTCAAAACCAAGAAGAATCCTGATAGGTCAGTTGATCGACAAAAGGCACGATTCGTAGCAAAAGGCTGTTCACAGGTACCTAGATGTGACTTCAAGGAAACCTTTAGCGTGGTGGTCAAACCTGTTACTCTCTGGACAATATTATCTGTTGTTGTGTCAAATGGGTGGCAACTCCGTCAAGTTGATGTCAACAATGCCTTTTTAACTGGAGATCTTACTAATGAAATGTTTATGCAGCAACCTTCAGGTTATGTTCAATAGAGACAAAATGGTGAGCCTTCGGTATGTCGTCTGACAAAGGCATTGTATGGATTATGGCAAGCTCCTCGTGCCTGGTTTGACAAATTGAAACAATTCCTTATTTCTACTGGTTTTGTCTTATCAAAATCTGATGCTTCCTTGTTTGTTAAAATTACCATCAAGCCCATCATCTATGTTTTGGTCTATGTGGATGATATTATTATTGGAAGTTCAATGGATGAAATAAATTGTTTTGTTCAGCACCTTCATAATGAATTTTCTCTAAAGGATATGGGCGACCTCCATTATTTTTTAGGTATTGAAGTCAGTCGGTCATCTACGGGAAGTCTCCACTTATGCCAACGCAAGTACATTCGGGATCTACTTGACAGGTGTTCTCTGGCGAATGCAAAGAGTGTTCATAGACCGATGGTTAGCTCATCTACTTTGTCTAAAGATGAGGGTGATCGGCTTGCTGATCCTACTGAATACAAAAGTCTTGCCGGTGCTCTTCAATATGGGGTCTTAACTAGGCTAGATATTACATATGCGGTGAATCGCGTTTGTTAATTCATGCATGCTCCTACTACAGTTCAATTGGTAACATTAAAACATATCTTGAGGTATTTACATGGCACTATTACTCATGGGCTAGTCTTTCATCGATCCGACAGACTATCTTTAGTTGGTTATGCTGATGCCAACTAGGGTCTCGATTTTGATGACCGTCGTTCTACGACAGGCTACTGCGTCTATTTTGGTCATACCCCTATCTTATGGTGCTCTAAGAAACAACAAGTTGTTTCTCAATCCATGGCTGAGGTTGAATATCGGAGCTTAGCTACAGCTACCAGTGATATTGCTTCGTTAAGTTCTCTGCTCACAGAATTACATATTAGTTTTGCTGATCCTCCTACTATTTGGTGTGACAAATCCAACGTCGTTGCTGTTGCAGCTAATCCTATCTTACACTCCAAATTCAAACATGTCGAACTTGACTTATTTTTTGTTCGTAAGAAGGTGGCTAGTGGCTCACTTATTGTCGATGAAGTACTAGCCTATGACCAGGTTGCAGATATTCTCACTAAACCATTGTCTGTTTCTACTTTTTCTCAATTTCGCAATTTACTTCGGGTCTTACCTATTGAGAAGCTGGGTGAATGATAGAGTATTAAGATTGAGTCTGTTAGTCTGTAATCATTCAGTTAATTAGTCTGGTATGAAGTTGGTTAAGGAGCAGTTACTAATATACACATATATAAACATCATCAATGTATTAATTCAACAGATAGAGATACTAAGCAATATATTCTCAATAAATTGATCTTTCTCAATTTGTTCTACCTTAGTTCGTTCTATGATTCAGTGAATTAGTGCCCTATCTAATTACTTCCACGTTGAAAAATCTAGTAACAGGTTACTGATTTCCTATAAGTGGTTAACATCTTTGAAGCTATGTCCATAAGTGAAATAAAGAAAATCAAGTAGTCTTATTTCCCACTCTCCATAATAATTCTGCTAATTCGCTCTCTTATTGCTCTCTTCGTTGCTGATATTCATAAACAAGTTAACCACAAAAAGGGGTAAACTTTCTCTATGCCCTCCTAAGCTTCCTATTATGGGTAACGCACATCAACTTAGCCCATTCCCCATCGTTCAACTTGGCAACTCTCCAAGAAACACGACCTCATCATGCTTCTTCAACTCGGTTCTACGCCCACCCTCGTGGTCTCCTCAGTTGAAGCTGCCAAAAAGGTGTTGAAAACTTACGATCTTGAATGTTGCAGTTGACCTCCATTAACTGGCCCTAAAAGGCTTACTTACAATTTTCAAGACGTTGCTTTCGTACCCTACGGACATTACTAGAGAGAGATGCGAAGATATGTGTTGCTGAGCTTTTCAGCATGAAAAAGGTTCAATCGTTTCAATCTATTAGGAAAGAAGAGGTTGATTTGCTAATCGAATCAATCTCGGAATCGGCTACTTCAGCGAACCCGGTGGATCTAAGCAAATATTTCTTTTCGCTCACCGCTAGCATAATCTTTAGGATTGCTTTCGAGAAACAGTTCCAAGGGAGTCAACTTGATAACCATAAGTTACAAAAAGTGGTGTTTGAGGCGGAAACTATGTTGGGAAGCTTTTGTGCCTCGGAATTTTTCCCTTATGTAGGAAAGGTAATTGACTGGTTTACTGGTTTTCATAGAAAGCTTGAGAGTAGCTTTCATGAACTTGATGCTGTCTTCCAGCAAGTAATCAATGATCATCTAGATTCAGGACCGACCAAGCACGATGAAGAAGACATAGTCGATGTGCTACTAAAAATAGAGAAAGATCAAACCTAGAATGATTCCATTCAACTTACTAAAGACCATATTAAGGCAATCCTTATGGTAAATAACCAAACTTTTCCCTTTTTTTGGTAATTCATCTTTTTGTATGGCATTGATTCTTACTTTATCATCCATTAGGACATATTCGTAGCTGGAATACACACTGGTGCAATTACCGTGATTTGGGCAATGACAGAGCTAGTAAGGAAGCCAACAGTCATGAAGAAAACACAAAATGAGATTAGAAGTTGCATTAGGAAGAAAGGAAAACTAACAGAAAATTATGTTAGTAAGCTTAAATACTTGAAGATGATAATTAAAGAAACTCTTAGATTACGTCCTTCAGTTGTACTTCTTGTTCCAAGAGAGACTATGTCCCAAATAAAGATCGAAAATTATGATATCTGCCCCAAAACTAGAATAGCGGTAAATGTTTGGGCAATAGGGCGAGATCCTGATATCTGGGACAACCCAGAAGACTTCATTCCCTAAAGGTTCATCGATAATCCGATCGATTTGAAGGGGCAACATATCGAGTTGTTGCCGTTTGGTGCTGGTTGAAAAATTTGCCCTGGAATGAACATGGGAATGGTTGTTTTAGAGTTGGCACTGGCGAACATGCTCTATTGTTTTGACTAGAAATTACCAAGTGGAATGACGGAGATGGACATTGACATGGAGGAGGAAGTAAGTATAACCGTTGGTAAAAAATTTCCTCTTATGCTTATGCCCATCAACTATAACATGTGGGAAGATGATGAGATAAAGCATTGCTGAATAACACATCCGGATTTCGGAAGTTTTAAGAATCTGTATGATTGAAGTATATATATAGAAAAATAATTATGCACTGGGACCATTTGGAAGAGTGTGATTATTATATCAAAATAAATGGATGGCAATACATATAAACAGTTGCATCCATTTTACTTATCCTTTAACATGTTTTTTTATTCAATCTTTAAAATTATTTTTAATTCTTTCTGGACTTTTAAATTTAAAAATTAAACTTACTTGAGCGTACTTAAACTTATGTTTTATTATACTAATAATAATATCGATATTAATCAACTTGTCATATTGAAGAATTAACATCTTATTCAACGTATTATGGACTTAGACCGAAATTTTTGTTATAACCAAAGTGTTAAAAGAGATATAAAGTGTATAATTAGCTATTAAATGTTTGATTTTGTACTTAGTTCTTTTTTAAAAAATAATTATTAAGATTGAATGGTGTTGGGATTTTAATTTTTTGAATCGTCTTACATTTTCGAACAAATGTGTTCTTGGGTATTTATATTTAATTTTATCTTTAGATTTTGTGTTTTGCTTTTTCTTCAATGGGTTTATAGAGTAGAAGTGTCTTCATTCACTAAGGTAGTAGTTAAGTTTCTCAGTCATACCATTATATGGCATGGATTCAAATCTCACCAAATGTAAATAAAAAAAATTAACAAATTGGTTTACAGAGTAGAAGTGTCTTCATTCACTAAGGTAGTAGTTAAGTTTCTCAGTCATGGCATTGTATGGCATGGGTTTTATTATTATTTATTTGAGTCCAATAAACTTTGAGTTTTTGGAATTGAAAAACTGTTGTTTTATATATAAAAAATTATATAAAAGAAACTCTTTAACAACTTATAATCTTTCTAGCATTGAAAACTAAAAACTTTTGAGTTTTTCAATGTCAGAGGATTAATATTTAATCCAAAGTGTTAAAAAAATTATCAACAACTTATAATCTTATGGTTGTCCATCTCACTTAGCCGATATTTCCCCATCACAATATCAAATTTATATTTTGAAATTATCAAAATAGGTAATTCCCTTACATGCTAACAATTTACATATTTCCTCTAATGATGTTGAACACACAAATTATTCTCCCTCATTAGAAACACTAATCGGTCTCGGGGTCAGGTTTTAGTAAGTTTAAAATAAAAATTAAGAACAATATAAAGAAAGTAAAGACAATAGGGACCTACAAGTAACAATCATACAAAAAAAAAAATAGACAAGGAAGGAAATCAAATCAACATTGGTAACAAATATAAAAAGATACAGATTCCAAAAAATAAAAAACTCGAGAAAAAGACGATGACATTGCAAACCCTTGTCCCTATTTATAACTTAAAATAAAACCCTTCAACTACTTCGAAACTTACCAAGTAAGTTACTACGCGCTCACACATGCACTATTACTTATATACAAAAAGTTGTCCCAATTAGAGTCCAACATGTGTATCCAAACAATAATACTGATGAGGGTTTCATTAGGAACCCAATAATATGCCGCAACATATCGGACATTTCACCAACTCTATAATTAAATGTATACAAAACTCCATATACGGATCTTTTAATCTCGCCATAAGTCCAAAGGACTTACAAAATTCAATTATTCAAATTTCAAAATTTCAAGCATACTCTTTCACAAAATAAAAATCTTCATACAATGAATAATACTTCAACATTGATGTAATTAACTATCCAAACCTTCATTACCTATATCTATACTGTAGACCTCCTCAATAAGCTCGCGAAGGTCATTTTATAACCTTCACTTGTCCAGGAGGCAATTGTATACCTTGTATAGTGAAACTTGCAGACCTTATAATGTACCTCATGAACCTTACAGCATACTAATAGAGAGCTCGACATGTCTCTCAAGACAACCAATGACACCACGGGCCCAGGGTTAGTTTGTGAATCTTAAATTGACGAACTTTAGAACTAGGCATCTCCACTAATACTATGTGAGGGCCATGTGGAGGCTTAGAGTGATTGATTGCTAATCACCCTAAAACGTCTCATCGTAGGACATAGTATCACCATCATTGTTAAGAATATTAAATCAAACTTCCACATCAATAATCTTAAGTCATACAAATTTACGTGAAGACTCCTTCCTAAATTCCTAAACCTTTCTACAAACGTACATCTCTTCCAATTTTCACCCATCCTCCTTTTAACTACCGTCTTCCTCCCTTATTCACCTCACTAGTTAATAGGGATAAAAGGGAAAAAAAATACTCTCAAGACCTTCACCATTTTATCATCAGATACAGTACTTTTTTTTAACCATCTACCAATCACCATAAATACATAACCATTACGATTCATCATCACACGTCCCATCATCACAGTAACTCATATTTGCAAAACAAAAGCAAATTCAATAAAATCTTAAGAAAAAAACAACCCTCGAATAAGCAAAAGAAAACGGAAGAAGAACTGAGCAAGAAGGGAGAAGTGCCACTCAGATTGGTTTTTGCATATTGGAGTTATGTCATCTAAACCCCTTGGTAATTTTTCAACTTTAAGCTATGATCTTTTTAATTACTCTATTTATGCCCTTATAATAAATGTTTGCTTCAAGATGTAATTGTGATTTCGATATACATAATGTACAAGCCCAATTTAGCCCGGGGCCTAATAAAACCTCAAACAGAGAAAAGACCAAACAAAATAAATAAATAAACAGTCCACAGTCCAAAAAATTACAAGCTCAAATGACCCAATAAATAAAAAAAACCTAATGGCCCAACAAGCCCAGAACCTAAAATGCTTTCAGCAAAAAAAGGGAACAAAAACCCTAGCCGCCGCTCCTAGCCTCTGCCACCACCAACTCCTCTGTCACCACCGTTGACCACGCACCAATACCTGCAAAAAGGACAACAGCAACAACACGCAATAACAGAGAACAGTAAAAGTAGAAAAAAGCAAAAAAAAAACTAATATTTTTTTTGGCTATAAAAGCCATCACCGAATGAATGTAAAGGGGAGGAGGAAAAAAGAGAGAGAGAAATCAATAAAAAAAGTGTATCAAATACAAAAAATATAATTTAAAATAAAAAGGTGATTCCTTTTTATGTTTGTTATTTAGTTTTTATATATGGTTTTCAGGTGTAAAAAAAATAAGAAAGTAAAAAAGAGAGTTTTACCTTTGTTTTCGTCGCGATTGAAGAGGAGATATGAGGAGTCCCTACGCTTTTTTGCTCTTTAAAGGGCATTTTTGGGTTTTTTGGACTCGAAAACGAGTTCAGAAGGGTCGAAAAGGCTAAAAGGAGGTTTTTGAATTTTTTCGGCCACCGCGGACGGCGGCGGCGACGGCGACCGGCGGCCGCCGCGGTGGTCCGGCGACCGGACCTTGCCGGATATTGGAGAGTTGAGAGAAAATTTTGGAGAAGGTTTTTTTTTTTTTTTGAGAAATGAAAAGAATGATTTTTTTTAAAAAAATTTTGACTTATAAAGGCCTTCAAAACGACATCGTTTTGGACCTTGGCATCAAGTGCCAAAACGGCGTCGTTTTGCATTAACCCGTCCGACCTGACCCGCTAAGGGGGGAGATCCGCGTGTTTTTAAGTGGAAGGGCTAATTACACTTTTAGCCCTACTGCTTTTTTATTGTTTCGAAATTAAAATTTTCATTATTCTTAATTTTACCCTATAAATTATTTTGACTTTCAATCCGGTCCCTACCGAAACTGCGCGTTTTGGGGGGTAGGAATTATTGCCCTTTCAGTCCCCCCATGTTATTCGCGTGTTTGGATAGGTCCTCCCCTCTATTTTTATTTCAAATCCACCCCGAACTTCTATTTTAGTTACAATTTCGTCCTTTTCATCACTTTTGTTGTTTTATTATATTATTACTATTATTATTATACTTATATATATATATTTTATTCTAATATCATTACTATTACTACTTCTATTATTATTATTATTTTGTTACTATTATTATTTTTCATACACATATATTATTATTTATATTATTACTATTATTAACGCCCTTATTATTGCTATTATTATTCCATTTACTATTACTATTATTATTACTATTATTACTATCTTTTTATTCTTATTTTTATTAATATTATTATTATAATCTTACTTTGTTACTACTATCTTTTTTTTTTCAAATTATTGATACTATTATTTTTTACCATTTAGTACATTATTATTAATATTTTAGTTATTATTATTATCACTATTGTATTATTACTATTATTATTATTATATTTTATTTTTTTGTATTTACTTATACGTTATTATTTTTTATATATCAACTAATTTAGTATATATATGTATATTTTTAGCACACTTATTTTGTTTATATATCACTACTTTTATTATTATCATTTCATCATTTATTTATTTATATCTTTGTAAATAATTTCAAACTTTAGATAATTTATTATTTGTATTATTGTTATTATTACTATTTATTATTACCATTATTATTACCATCACTTTTACTTTTATTACGATCATTATATGATATTATTTTTATTTTCTATTACCATTATCATTATTATTACTAATATTAATATTCTTATTATGACTATTATTATTATCATTAGTATTATTATTTTTTACTACTATTATTATTATTTATATTATTATTATTACTATCGTTCTCATTATCATTGTTAT
Organism: Gossypium longicalyx; assembly: GCA_025698465.1. Classification (NCBI taxonomy): domain Eukaryota; kingdom Viridiplantae; phylum Streptophyta; class Magnoliopsida; order Malvales; family Malvaceae; genus Gossypium; species Gossypium longicalyx. Next base: position 94,815,821 of record CM046997.1, read on the forward strand.
TTTTATTTTTTTTTATGTTTTATATTTTTTGTGTATTTGCTTATCTCATTTTTCTTATACATTTATTTATATTTTCATATTACTAGCCTTGCTTTTATTTCATCATTTAATTGCTCATATAATTGTTATTGACACTGTCGTCCCTATTATTATGTTATTATACGTATTAGTACCATAATTTGCTTTTATGCTTCACTATAAATCACGTTATATTTTACTCGATACATTAAAATAATTCTTTCATAAAAGCAATATTCAGTATTTGGAAATCCGAGACAATCGTGCCCTAACTTACTGAGTTTCGATTTTTCTCATTTAACCTAAATAACAGAATATTCTTTTAAATCACAATACTTGTTTTGAAATAAATGCTTACTCTCGGAGATACGAGGTGTTGTGTCCTAACTTACTGAATATGACATCTTGTTACCTCGAGATAAGAATTTTTGCAAATAAAGGTAATATTCGGTATTTAGAAATTCGAGAAAACGTGCCCTAACTTACTGGGTTTCGACTTTTCTCGTTTACCCTAAATAACCGAACATCCTTTTAAATTTTTTTTTAAAATACATGAATTTTAAATAAAAGGCAAGCTCACTCTCATAAGTTCGAGATGTCGTGTCCTAACTTACTGGATGTAACATTTTATTACTTCGAGACGAGAAGGTCTTTAACAGTCGAGTGTTTTATAAAAAGAGGGATCGTATTTTAAAGTCTTTCAAGTTTTTAATTTTCGCCACTAAGATACTAATTAATCAACTAGGTACCAATTTTGGGCGTTACGAGGGTGCTAATCCTTTCTCGTACGTAACCGACTCCTGAACCCGTTTTTCTAAATTTCGCGGACCAAAATCGTTGTTTAAATAAATCAAATCATTTATTAAAAACAACCACTTTCACGAGGTGACCCGATCACACCTCATCAAAAAGGATTGGTGGTGACTCCCCTTTTTCGTTTTCATTTCTAAAATTCAGTCGACCCTTTTTTTTAAACTTTAAAATGGTTTCGACAGCTTGGCGACTCCATTGGGGATTAAAAAAGAGAGTCGAGCCACGAGTTGATTAACTTTTGTTTTTTTGTCGAAAATTGAAAATTTGGTTTTCATATACGATCCTTTCATTGCATTTCATCCATTTTGTGTTACAATCTTCATCGTTTTATTCATATTTTCTTTATTTGCTTCGAGCTTTTTTGTATATACCTGTACATTGCATTGCATGCCCGCGTGGTTACACATTTTTAAGTGGGAGTGAGAAACTATTCCTTCGTGAGGTTTTCACCTCCGTGTAGGATAGTGGATCGCTTTTGGGATACATCCGTACCTATGTCTTCGTGAGATTTTCATCTCCGTGCAGCCATAGGGAAATGTATTCCCCTGAATTGAACTCGATCCATATGAGCCTATAATGGGTGAGGATCGAGGAATCTACTGGTTCAGGTACCTTTACTTTAGAACCGAGCAGCATATAGTAAGCCGTAGGAACCCACCCTAGGTAGAGCCACTCTAAACCCCTAGTGGTTACCCGGATAGGTACTCTATTTTGTTTATTTCTCCTTTGCTAACATGTTTTCTTTTGTTTTGATCGCATTGCATTTTTATCATAGAAAGGAGGTGTTGAGTCACATTTGATTGCTAAATAGAAAAGCTTGTCATGGAGAATAGATTTCTTGATAAAGTGGAATATAATACGGCCGTCCGAATATAGTCCGAGTAAACAACAAAAGAAGGCTGATAGTCCATGAAGGAACGCACGACTTTGTTTCATTGCCCAAGGATTCAAGCAAAGATTGTTCGAGAGTCGTCATGTCTTAAAGAAGCTGACGAGCATCGCGGGGATAAGTGAGCAACGGGCTGTAGTCTGGATCGAGCAGAAAGGAGATAATAGAGACATCTTTTGGAAAATTCGCAAGATTTGACCATGACATTCGGATATGAAGAAAAATATCGGTGTCTTCGCTTCGAATATGAGGGTGATGCCGCATATGTGATTCGTTTTATGTAAAGAAATTTGTTTTCTAGAAAAGTTGTTCTAATGGAATTGAATCCAGAATCAACGCCTCTCTTTCTTTTTGCATTCATCCCATGCATTTGCATTGTATTTCATCACATGCATTAGATTTTCACAAAAGGACCTTAATTAGGAAAAATTATCTCAGCTAACTTGGAACTGACAAAAGTCACCAACTAAGTATCACTACGGTACCCGCTGCAAGACAAAAGCAATGGATCAAAAAATGGAAAGATTAGAGCAATTACAAAGAGATATGTAAGACCAGCTACAGGCACAGATGCAAAAACAACTAGCCAAAATTCAACAGGATATGAGGGATCAAATGCTTGAATCTCAAAGAAGTATGATGAGCCAATTGACGCAATTGCTAGTTGGAAGGCTCGAAAAAGGGAAGACCCAATAGTCAACGGTGAGGATGTTAATGAAGACTGTATTTATCCCCTAGGTTTTACCCCAATAAGCGCTTAGGCCTAACCAAACGCGCATCTATAAGGGGAATCTGTTATTGTCAGGCCCCAACAACATCAGGCCGGTACCTCGGCACCCATGAACTACCCGACGGGCTCAGGTCCTAATCTAAGGAACAATCTAACCAATCATGTAGTTTCTGATCTAGACGAAATGGTAGAAATAGAAAAACCAAGGGTTGAACTGCCAAAACAACTCGAAGATCGATACAAGTGGTTGGAGGAAAAACTTAGAGCAATGGAGAATGCTGATTACCATTGCGGGGTCGTCGCCAAAGATCTCAGTTTGGTTCCAGATTTAGAATACCGCCAAAATTCAAGACTCCAGAATTTGAAAAGTATAATGGGACAAATTGTCCTGAAGCTCACATCACGATGTTCTGTCGAAGGATGACAGAATATGTTAATAACGACCACTTTTTAATCTACTGCTTCCAAGACAGTCTGATCGGATCAGCGACCAAATGGTACAACCAACTGAGCCGTGCCAAAATTTATTCATGGAAGGACTTGGCACAGGCTTTCATGAAGCAATATGGCCACGTGACAGACATGGCTCCCGATAGAATTACACTACAGAATATGGAAAAGAGGCAAAGTGAGAGCTTTAGACAATATGCCCAAAGATGGAGAGAGGTAGCGACATAAGTCCAGCCACTTCTTTTGGAGAAAGAAACTACGATACTTTTCATCAACACTCTGAAAGCTCCATTCATTACCCATATGTTGGGAAGCGCAACCATGAGCTTCTCAGATATAGTAATGTCCGGTGATATGATTGAAAACGCAATCAGGAGTAGGAAGATAGATGCAGGAGAAAGCGCCAAGAGGTCAACCCCAAAGAGAAATAAAAATGAAGTGAATAATATGAGCAAAGGGTATTCCAAATTTGTCAATGTAGGCCAGCTGAGGACTGTAACCACTAACTATCAAGGCTCTTCAAGGCAAGAATCCAACTCGAGGCCAAATACAGAAAGGCTCCGGTTTACACTTATCCCGATATCATATAAGGAGTTGTATCAGAATCTTTTTTATTTGCATGTGGTGTCTCTGTTCTACTCGGAACCCGTGCAACCTCCGTTCTCAAAATGGTACAATGAGAATGTTCAATACGAATACCACGCGGGAATAACGGGACACTCAATCGAAAACTGCACTACATTTAAAAAGTTGGTCGAAAGGTTTATTGAAATGAGAATTGTGAAGTTTGATGATTCCTCAGAACCTAATAGCTCTGACAATGCAGTATATGCGATATTTGAAAATGGGGGCAAAAGAGTTGCGTTTCCTTGAACAAGTCAAAAGCCTGAAAAGAATGTCGGGGAATCTGAATGATATATCCGAAGAGGGAGCTGGGGAATAAAAGCTTCCAAACCCTTGCATACTTGGCAGTGTTTTGAACAATGGGACTGTGGAAGAGATCCCTATATTTTTAGAGCTAATCTATAGTAATATTCAAAACACGCTTGTTGCTTTAAGCCTAGAAGCAATAAGAATCCTTTTGTGAAATAGGCTTGTGTCCAAAATCTTTATTTCAATGAAATGCATCATCTTGAGCAAATATTTTTTATTCTTTCCATTTCATTCAGATAGTTATTCTTAGGTTCTTTCGTTCTTTAGATTTTATCTCAAATAGTCTTTTATTCTCCATTCATGATCATACCATACAAATAATCATCTTTAGAATCATTTATTCTTTTGAATCTGCCTTCGTACCTATAATAGGTTCTCAGATATCAATGACATGAGTGACGTTGCCACTGACTCTGAGTCTCCTTTTGAGCAAGATATGTGTCTAGAGGGATCTCAGGACCTTGAAGATGATAAAGATTATAGCCTATCTCCTGATTTGTTAAGGATGGTAGAACAAGATGAAAAACAGATCCTACTCTATAAAGGGTCAGTGGACATTGCGAGCCTAGGAAAGAAGTAAAGGTCAAAGCCTAGCTCATCACAAAGATAAAGTGAGACATCATTGAGGTATTCTTAATTCAAAGATGCTTTCGTATGATCGCATCAAGATACACCTGGGCTACTAAGACGTGAGGATGCTACAAGGTGTTTGAACAACATAAGCTAATGGTTTTACGATGGCCAGGCAAATCATGAGATTCAGGTTCTGCTGGTTCACCGTAAAAAGGAATTGCATCAGTATGCCGTAAATGCCAAATTTATGGAGACAAGATTCGTGTGTCCCTTCATTTCTTCTTAGACTTTCTCTATGTGGGGCATGAATATTATGGGGCTAATCTCGTCAAAAGCTTCTAACCGATGTAGATTCATCCTTGTGGTCATCGGTTACTTCACTAAGAGGGTGAAGGTAGCTTCATATGCCAATATTATAAGGTCGATAGTTATCAAATTCAAATTCAAATTCAAGTCCAAAAAAATGCACAAAAAAGAAGAAGAAGAAGAAAACAAGAAAAAAAGAGTAAAAAAAAAAGATAACAAAAGAATCATGAAAGATAACCGAGACTGGTTAAGATTGGCATAAAGAAGTGACTTTTTTTTACCTTATATCCTTATCAAACGTCGGCCAAGACCTTAGCCGGGACAACACATTGCTCATTGGTTTGTAGGATAGAATCGGTTTAGAAGAAGAGATTCTTTTTTCTAAGTCTTGTTAGAGCTGAAGTTGGATAAGGCAAAATGGATCCAATCCCGATAGGATCAATTGAATTTGAAGAGAGAGGGTCGAAAGCTATCTGTCGAGGTCCAATGCACCAGAAATGACTGACGTGAGCTTACAATAAAGAGGTTTATCCTAGAGAATTCCACGAGGGGAACTTGATATTGAAGAAGATCCTTTCTATACAAAATGACTTCAGAGGAAAGTGGATGCCAAACTAAAAAGGACCTTATGTAGTAAAGAAGGCCTGTTCTGGAAGGGCATTGATATTGACCGAAATGGATGGCAAAGATTTACCCAAATTGGTGAATTCAAATCCAGTCAAGGAGTATTCTACCTAAAAGGAAATAGGCCAAGGTGAAAACCCGCAAAGGTCGCCTTAAAAAAAAAGAAAAGAAAAAAAAAGGAGAGGCCATGACAAAAACTCGCAAAGGGCGCCTTGAGACCAAAGGGGATTCGAGTTGAAAACTCAAAAAGGGCGGCTCAAATTTGGATCAAAGTAAGGCATACAACAGTCTTGCTATGCCTGAATTAACAATGAAGAAGTATGCTACGTCTTGGGGCATCGACAAAGTACTCCGAATCCCCTAAAACATATTGAGCTTAGAAAGGTCCTCAAGAAGTTGTTACAGAAAAGCTCAAGCTGCGATATCTGGGGCACCTAGTTTTCCATTTTACCCATTTTCGAATTTGTTATTTTTTATTACCTTATTCTTTTCAAGATATGTCCCAATAAATTTCCTTCTTATTGCATTACTATCTTTCATTAACTTATTCATTTTGAGTTAATTTCCTTCTAATTGCATTTGCAATCATTAATTAATTTATTTATTTCGAGCTATGCTCCCAATCAATTTTTTTCTTGTCCATCACTACAATGATTAATGGACTAATAAAACTTTCACAAAAGAAGTTATGCATATTACTCTAGAGGCTTCTAAATAGTACAAGAACCTGAAACAGGACTATTGTTTAGAACTCACCAAACCTAAGGGTTGGAAATGTTTGAGAAAAATGAGTCTAAGTTGTGACTATATCTTCGGATTTTCTGTCAAAGGTATCAGTTTAATGAAAAGGCAAGACATTTCATCGGTGATACAACCTCGACAAATAACGAGCAATGTCAACCCAAGTGTAAAAGGGGATCATTCTCGGAAAAAAGTGATACTCTGCATTCACACAGATATCAGACATATACATCTGGTCATTACAACCAGGGAATGGTGTAACAAATCAAATTGATTGAAGATGATACAAATCTTATACCTCTGAGTTGCAGCAGGATGGATGAAAGAAACCAAATATTATTCCCCTGAGGTTGCAGTGGGAGGCACAAACTTTATGTCCCAGAAGGTACAGTGGAAAGGACTTTGAAATTACAGTGGGGCAAGCTTGCTGAGCAAAATGTGATTGTTTCTTTGATTTTTTTGTCAAGAATACCAGCTGAACAAGATGACAACGTAATACGTCAGTGATAATGTCTTGATGAACAACGAGCGATGATACCATAAGTTTTTTTTAAAAAAAAAGGATCATTCTCATTTCTGCATTCATATATCATTCATAACACATCTAGTTAGGAGCATTTGACTCATTTCGATCATAGCATCCTAATTAGTTGACATAAGCATCACATCTAGTTAGGAACATTTGATTCATTTCAATCATAGTATCCTAATTATTTGGCATAAGCATAGATACATGAAACTGATTCTACAGATCATGTCTCTAGAGGACGGTGTAGCAACATCGCCGAATTCACAACCTTACCTCTCTGAGGTAGCAAGAGAACAGGTTGAAGATTTCAGTCTTATCTTTCTGAGATAGTAAAGAAGCAGACTGAAGAATTATAGATCGTCTCCCTAAGCAGTAGTAGAGCAGATCAAAGACGGTGAGCCTTAACCCCCTAAGCAGTAGGGTAACAAGCCGAATTACAGACCTTGTCTCCCTAAGCAGTAGTGGAGCAGATCGAAAACGGTGAGCCTTAACCCCCTAAACAGTAGGGTAACAGGACGAATTACAGATCTTGTCTCCCTAAGCAGTAGTGGAGCAGATCGAAGACAGTGAGCTTTAACCCCCTAAATAGTAGGGTAACAGGCCAAATTACAGATCTTATCTCCCTAAGCAGTAGTGGAGCAGATCGAAGATGGTGAGCCTTAACCCCCTAAGTAGTAGGGTAATAGGCCGAATTACAAATCTTGTGTCCTTAAGCAGTAGTGGAGTAGGTTTAAATCAACATCCATATCTCCTTGAAGTTTCAACGGAGTAGATCGAAGCTACAAATCTCTTCTCCCTGAAATGGCACTGGAGAGGCTCGAAGTCACCATTCGTATCTCCTTGAAGTTCCAGCGGAGTAGATCGAAGCTACAAATCTCTTCTCTCTGAAATGGCACTGGAGAGGCTCGGAGCCGCCATTCGTATCTCCTTGAAGTTCCAGCAGAGTAGATCGAAGCTACAAATCTCTTCTCTCTAAAATGGCACTAGAGAGGCTCAGAGCCGCCATTCGTATCTCCTTGAAGTTCCAGCGAAGTAGATTGAAGCTACAAATCTCTTCTCTCTAAAATGGCACTGGAGAGGCTCGGAGCCGCCATTCGTATCTCCTTGAAGTTTTAGCGGAGTAGATCGAAGCTACAAATCTCTTCTCCCTGAAATGGCACTGGAGAGGCTCGGAGCCGCCATTCATATCTCCTTGAAGTTTTAGCGGAGTAGATCGAAGCTACAAATCTCTTCTCCCTGAAATGGCACTGGAGAGGCTCGGAGCCGCCATTCGTATCTCCTTGAAGTTCCAGCGGAGTAGATCGAAGCTACAAATCTCTTCTCCCTGAAATGACACTGAAGAGGCTCGAAACCACAATTTGTATCTCCTTGAAGTTCTAGCGGAGTAGATCAAATCTACAAATCTCTTCTCCCTGAAATGGCACTGGAGAGGCTCGAAGCCACCATCCGTATCTCCTTGAAGTTTCAGCAGAGTAGATCGAAACTACAAATCTCTTCTCCCTGAAATGGCACTGGAGAGGCTCGAAGCCACCATTCGTATCTCCTTGAAGTTCCAGCGGAGTCGATCGAAGTTACAAATCTCTTCTCCCTAAAATGGCACTGGAGAAGCTCGAAATTCGTATCTCCTTAAAGTTCCAGCGGAGTAGATCGAAGCTACAAATCTCTTCTCTCTGAAATGGCATTGGAGCGGCTCGAAGCCACAGTTCGTATCTCATTAAAGTTTCAACGGAGTAGATCGAAGCTACAAATCTCTTCTCCCTGAAATGGCACTGGAGAGGCTCGAAGCCACCATTCGTATCTCCTTAAAGTTTCAACAGAGTAGATCAAAGCTACAAATCTCCTTTCCCTAAAATGGCACTGGAGAGGCTCGGAGCCACCATTCGTATCTCCTTAAAGTTCCAGTGGAGTAGATCGAAGCTACAAATCTCTTCTCCCTAAAATGGCACTAGAGAGGCTCGAAGCCACTATTCGTATCTCCTTGAAGTTTCAGCAGAGTAGATCGAAGCTACAAATCTCTTCTCCCTGAAATGGCACTAGAGAGGCTTGAAGCCACAATTCGTATCTCCTTGAAGTTTCAGCGGAGTAGATTGAAGTCACAAGTCTTATCTCCCTGAAGTTGCAGTGGAGCTGACTGAAGATAGTAAATCTTATTTCCTTGAAGTTGCAGTGGAACAGATTGAAGTTATAAATCACAGATCTTATCTCTCTGAAGTTGCAGTAGAGCAGATCAAAGCAAATTTTATCTCTCTGAAGTTGTAGTAGAGCAGATCAAAACAAATCTTATCTCCCTAAAATTGCAGTGGAGCAGACTGAAGATAGCGAATCTTATTTCCCTGAAGTTGCAGTGGAACAGATTGAAGCTACAAATGACAAATCTTATCTTCCTGAAGTTGCAGTGGAGCAGGTTAAAGTCACTGGTTTTATCTCCCTGAAGTTGCAGTGGAGCAGAATGAAGATAGCGAATCTTATTTCCCTGAAGTTGCAGTGAAACTGTGGAGTAGATTAAAGCAACAAGTTGCAGTAGAGCAGGCTGAAAACTACAAACCTTATCTCTCTAAAGTTGCTATGGAATGGATCGAAGCAACAAGACGCAGTGGACCGGAACGAGGCTACCTGAAGAAGAGGAGCACCAAAGAAGCCAAGACTCAGTGAAACGGGGCAAAATTGGTCTTTCTTAAAAGTTTTTGCTCTGTTCTCGTTACACGACAACGAGCAAAAAGGGGCAACTGTACAAGCCCAATTTAGCTCGGGGCCCAATAAAACCCCAAACAGAGAACAGACCAAACAAAATAAATAAATGAACAGTCCACAGTCAAAAAAATTACAAGCCCAAATGACCCAATAAATAAATAAAAACCTAATGGCCCAACAAGCCCAGAACCTAAAATATTTTCAGCAAAAAAAGAGAACAAAAACCCTAGCCGCCGCTTCTAGCCTCAGCCAACACCAACTCCTCTGTCACCACCGTTGACCACGCACCAATACCTGCAAAAAGGACAACAACAACAACACGCAACAACAGAGAACAGTAAAAGTAGAAAAAAGCAAAAAAAAACTAATATTTTGTTTGGCTATAAAAGCCATCACCGAATGAATGTAAAGGGGAGGAGGAAAAAAGAAAGAGAGAAATCAATACAAAAAAAAAGTGTATCAAATACAAAAAATATATTTTAAAATAAAAAGGTGATTCCTTTTTATATTTGTTATTTAGTTTTTATATATGGCTTTAAGGTGTAAAAAAAAAAGTAAAAAAGAAAGTTTTACCTTTGTTTTTGTCGCGATCAAAGAGGAGATCCGAGGAGTCCCTACGCTTTTTTGCTCTTTAGAGGGCATTTTTGGGTTCTTGGGCTCGAAAACGGGTTCGGAAGGGTCGAAAAGGCTAAAGGGAGATTTTTGAATTTTTTCGACACCGCGGACGGCGGCGGCGACGGTGACCGGCGGCCACCGCGATGGTCCGGCGATCGGACGACGACCGGACCTTGTCGGATATTGGAGAGTTGAGAGAAAATTTTGGAGAAGGATTTTTTTTTTTTTGAGAAATGAAAAGAATGAAATTTTTTAAAAAAATTCTGACTTATAAAGGCCTTCAAAACGACGTCGTTTTGGACCTTAGCATTAGGTGCCAAAACGGCGCCATTTTCCATTAACTCGTCTGACCCGACCCGCTAAGGGGGGAGATCCGCGTGTTTTTAAGTGGAAGGGCTAATTGCACTTTTAGCCCTTCCTCTTTTTTATTGTTTCGAAATTAAAATTTTCATTATTCCTAATTTTACCCTGTAAATTATTTTTACTTTCAATCCGGTCCCTACCGAAACTGCGCGTTTTGGGGGGTGGAAATTATTGCCCTTTCAGTCCCCCGATGTTATTCGCGTGTTTGGATAGGTCCTCCCCTCTATTTTTATTTCAAATCCACCCCGAACTTCTATTTTAGTTACAATTTCGTCCTTTTCATCACTTTTGTTGTTTTATTATATTATTACTATTATTATTATACTTATATATATATATATATATTATTCTAATATCATTACTATTACTACTTCTATTACTATTATTATTATTATTATTATTATTATTATTATTATTATTATTATTATTATTATTATTATTTTTCATACACATATATTATTATTTATATTATTACTATTATTAACGCCCTTATTATTGCTATTATTATTCCTTTTACTATTACTATTATTATTACTACTATTACTATCTTTTTATTCTTATTTTTATTAATATTATTATTATAATCTTACTTTGTTACTATTATTTTTTTTTTCTTCAAATTATTGTTACTATTATTCTTTTACCATTTAGTACATTATTATTAATATTTTCATTATTATTATTATCACTATTATATTATTACTATTATTATTATTTTTGTTTTTTTGTATTTACTTATACGTTATTATTTTTTTTATATCAACTAATTTAGTATATATATGTATATTTTTAGCACACTTATTTTGTTTATATATCACTACTCTTATTATTATCATTTCATCATTTATTTATTTATATCTTTGTAAATAATTTTAAACTTTAGATCATTTATTATTTGTATTATCGTTATTATTACTATTTATTATTACCATTATTATTACCATCACTTTTACTTTTATTACGATCATTATATGATATTATTTTTATTTTCTATTACCATTATTATTATTATTACTAATATTAATATTCTTATTATAACTATTATTATTATCATTAGTATTATTATTTTTTACTATTATTATTATTTATATTATTATTATTACTATCGTTCTCATTATCATTGTTATTTTTATTTTTTTATGTTTTATATTTTTTGTGTATTTGTTTATCTCATTTTTCTTATACATTTGTTTATATTTTCATATAACTAGCCTTGTTTTTATTTCATCTTTTAATTGCTCATATAATTGTTATTGACACTGTCGCACCTATTATTATGTTATTATACTTATTAGTACCATAATTTGCTTTTATGTTTCACTATAAATCACGTTATATTTTACTCGACACATTAAAATAATTCTTTCATAAAAGCAATATTCAGTATTTGGAAATCCGAGACAATCGTGCCCTAACTTACTGGGTTTCGATTTTTCTCATTTAACCTAAATAACATAATATTCTTTTAAATCACAATACGAGTTTTGAAATAAATGCTTACTCTCGGAGATACGAGGTGTTGTGTCCTAACTTACTGAATATGACATCTTGTTACCTCAAGATAGGAATTTTTGCAAATAAAGGCAATATTCGGTATTTAGAAATTCGAGAAAACGTACCCTAACTTACTGGGTTTTGACTTTTCTCATTTACCCTAAATAACCGAACATCCTTTTAAATTTTTTTTTTAAAATACATGAATTTTAAATAAAAGGCAAGCTCACTCTCATAAGTTCGAGATATCGTGTCCTAACTTACTGGATGTGACATTTTATTACTTCGAGACGAGAAGGTCTTTAACATTCGAGTGTTTTATAAAAAGAGGGATCGTATTTTAAAGTCTTTCAAGTTTTCAATTTTCGACACTAAGATACTAATTAATCAACTAGGTACCAATTTTGGGCGTTACGAGGGTGCTAATCCTTTTTCGTACGTAACCGACTCCCGAACCCGTTTTTCTAAATTTCGCGGACCAAAATCGTTGTTTAAATAAATCAAATCATTTATTAAAAATAACCACTTTCACGAGGTGACCCGATCACATCTCATCAAAAAGGATTGGTGACAATTCCTGTTTTTCGTTTTCATTTCTAAAATTCAGTCGACCCCTTTTTTAAACTTTAAAATGGTTTCGACACATAAATTCTGTATGGTTAATTATGATTGATATTATTTTATATGTTTGTATGAGTGTGTGTAAATTTATAGTATTTTTCAGTAGTAAACTGCAACCTATATGTTTCTACTTTTGCTTGGTTTAATGCATGTACACGTATGATGTTGTGAACATTTTTGTTTGTTGAAATTTTAATTTGTTTAAGTTAATGTTTTATCTATATTTTTTATACTGCATGCGGAATCATTCAGTTTTTTAAAAATAATATGGCAATTTTTTATGCGATAATAATATTGAAAGTTATTATCCGGAATTTCACTCGATAATTATTTATTGTGAAGCAAAATAAGATTTTTAAAATTCTATTGAGAATTATTTTCAGGATTCTCGTCTTGAAAAAAAAAAGTTATCCATATCCATGTTAGCTTGATTATTTATCTATTAAATATAGAATGTCAGTGTCGAATTTCTGTCGGCACCTTTGATAATTACTTATCTAAAAAGTATATCATTTTCTCAAATAAAATGATTTTATTATTACTTTGACAACTACTTTCGGATTTCTGTTGGGATTCTCATTTTTTTAAATATTTTTTTTATTTTTATTATTCAAAAGAAAACAAATATTTTATTAGAGAGAATTTCTTTTAAATATCAAACTTATTTTCGATATTTCATGGTTAATGATAACACATAATTAAATACAGTAGGGACTCTAAATTTTTTTAATTCATCCAACGGACTTAAAAACAATTATATATGACATTTGCTATTAACATTAAATTTAGTCTATGAACAAAATCAAGAACTAAACATAAAAAATTTAACAATGTTATTTTTAGGTACTAAAATATATAATTTTTGACAAATACAAATCTCATATTGGACCAAAAAATAACATAAATACAACATTAAAAAACCATATCAAACTTAAATACCAAATGATATATTAAGCATTACATCAACAATTAATGAATCAAAATTCTAGTTGTTTGACATACAAGTAACATTCATTTATATATTTTTTGTTATTAGTAGTATTGTTATTATTAGTTGAGCAAAATTAACATTTTACCTATTACTTTCACTCAAAATGTTACTTTTATAATAACTTTTATCATTTTTATCAAATTGTCCTTAATCCATAACAACACATTTTAATAATAATAAAAAAGCATCATTTTTCTTCTTTCTTTTTCTTGTCATTTTGATCACAAGAGAAACCCTACCTCCTTACCCATTTTATTTATTTAATAAAGAAAATATGAAATTAGTTTACTAGTTACATGTATTTATTTATCAATAAAATAAAATTTTATAAACTCCAACATTTTTACAGTGTGTAGTAAAGAAAAAGAAGTAAATTTTATGAGAAAAATATAGTAAAATGTGTTTTTAGATAATCTTAAATTTCACAAGTTAAATGATACAATTTTACATTCAAATCAAATGGATCAAACAAAGTAATGTAGCATACTTGATAATATGCTAATAGAGCACTTGGTTTGAATCATGTAAGAGTCCTAAGGGTAATGTGAAATTTTGGCATAATATAATCATGTTTGGTTTGCAAAGATTACCTTGAGTCGATAATCTTACATTTCCCAAAGATAATTTCTTCATAGAAGTGCCTTTTGGTGAAGTTTGAAATCGGCAAAAAGTTTTAACCATTGTTGTTTAAATTGAACAAGATCAATTGATCGGTATAAATTGGGATATTGATTCGAAGAGAAGAATTAAATTTGTTGATATGTGAATCAGTATAAAAAAATAAGTTAATTTTTTTATTTTTATAAATTATTTAATTAAATTGATTGAACCGATAAACTAATTAGCACCAAACCTATATGAAAAACCTTGGTTTTACCACAACAGCTCAACTAGATGGCACAAAGCGACAAAATCCAACAACTGTTGGGTGAGAACTAGTGCATGATATATAGATGGACCACAAGTAATGTTGATAAAGCAGCTGATTTACTGACTGGCATCGCATCCTCTGGTGGTGTCCTTAGGAACCATATTGATGAGTGGGGTCCTTGGCTAGAAGAGAAATATCGGAATAAGCTTAGTTTTAGGTATGGAGCTTAGTTTTAACTTTTAATTATGGGGTCCTTTTGGCTATCGATTTATTCGAGGACAATATGAATTACTGGTTGTTCCATTACACATATATGCACGCGAGACTGGAGAGTTAACATAATTCAAACTTTCTGTGAAGCAAATCAAGTCGCAGATCACATGGTGAAGCTTCATACCAATGTTTAGACTGCTTTGGAAACTTCTTGAGGTTCCAGTACTGATAGTGGCTGACAGTGTTGGCACTAAATACTCAACAAGAACTGTGTTGATAAATACAAAATCAAACATTCACAGCTCATTATGAACACTTTATAACTCTTTTAACAATTTGGTTATAACAAATATTCCGGTCAAGTCCATGATATATGTTAAATCAGGATAGAATATTATCAGTCCTTCAACATTTCAAGGACAAGTAAAATGGAAGCAAATGATTATAATGTAGTATCGTCCATTCATTTTGATACAAATATCACACTTTCCTAGATGGACCCAGTGCATAATTATTTTCCGAATTGTGTTTTTCAGCAATGCTTAATCTCATCATTTTCCTACATTTTATACTTGATGGGAATAAGCATAAGAGATGTGCTCTTACCAACTGTTAAACTTACTTTCTCTTCCATGTCAATGTCTATCTCCCTCATCCCAATTGGTAATTTCCAGTCAAAAAAGTAGAGCAGATTCGCCAGTGCCAACTCTAAAACAGTCATTCCCATGTTAATTCCAGGGCAAATTCTTCGACCACCACCGAACGGCAATAATTCGAAATGTTGCCCCTTCAAATCGATTGGATTATCGATGAACCTTTCGGGTATGAACTCTTCAGGGTTGTCCCAGATATCAGGATCTCGTCCTATTGCCCAAACGTTTACTGCGATTCTAGTTCTGGGGTTGATATCATAATCTCCGATCTTTATTTGGGACATAGTTTCTCTTGGAAGAAGAAGTACACCTGGAGGATGTAATCTAAGAGTTTCTTTAATTACCATGTTGAGGTATGTAAGCTTGCTAACATCGTTTTCTGTTAGTTTTCCTTTCTTCCCAACGCAACTTCTAATCTCATTTTGTGCTTTCTTCATGGCTGTTGGCTTCCTTGCTAGCTCTGCCATTGCCCAGATCATGCTAATTGCAGCAGTATCTATTCCAGCTACGAAGATGTCCTAATGTTGAGGTTTAAAGACAATATTTTACCACATGATAAAAAAATAGATGAATAATAATAAATAATAAAAAGGTAAGTTTCGTTATCTACCATAAGGATTGCCTTGATATGATCTTTAGTAAGTTGAATGGCATCATTCTGGGTTTGATCTTTCTCCATTCTCAGCAGCACATCGACTATGTCTTCTTCGTCGTCCTTGGTCGGTCCCGAATCAAGATGATCTTCAATAACCCCCTGGAAAACAGAATCAAGTTCATGAAAGCTACTCTCAAGCCTTGTATGAAAACCAGTAAACCAGTCAATCACTTTTCCCACGTACGGGAGAAAATCCGAGGCACAAAAGCTTCCCAACATAGCTTCCGCCTCAAATACCACTTTTTGTAACTTATCGTTGTCAAGTTCACTTCCTTGAAATTGTTTACCGAAAACAATCCTAAAGATTATGCTAGCGGTGAGCGAAAAGGAACATTTGCTGAGATCTACCGGGTTCGCTAAAGTAGCTGATCCTGAGACTGATTCGATTAACAAATCAACCTCTTCTTCCCTAACAGATTGAAACGACTGAACCCTTTTCATGCTGAAAAGCTCAGCAACACAGATCTTTCGCATCTCTTTCCAGTAATGTCCCTAGGGTGCGAACGCAACGTCTTGGAAATTGTAAGTAAGCCTTTTAGGGCCAGTTAATGGAGGTCGACTGCAACATTCAAGATCGTGAATTTTCAACACCTCTTTGGCAGCTTCAGCTGAGGATACCACGAGGGTGGGCGTAGAACCGAGTTGAAGAAGCATGATGGGGCCGTGTTTTTTCGAGAGTTGCCACGTCGAACGATGTGGGAATGGGCCAAGTTGATGCAAGTTACCCAGAATAGGAAGCTTAGGAGGACCTGGAGGAAGTTTAACCTTTTTTGTGGTTAATCTCTTTATGAATATCAGCAATAGAGAGAGCAATAAGAGAAAGGGAATTAGCAACATTGTTATGGAGATTGGGGAATAAGACTGCAAAGGCGGAAGTTATTCTAGATGAGTTTCTTCAATACCTTGGCCGCCGAACAAGATTCCCTCGACAATTATTATATAGTATCTATTGACGGTGAATAGACTTGTTGATAAGTCCAGTTGGGCTGTTTCAATAAGAAGATTTTTGGCCACAAAATTCTTGCGCAACCTAGGCCGCGAGTTGCAAATACGTTAATTTCAAATAAAATTTTGTGGAATAGATTATTTTTTTTTAAAATTTAATGAAATAGGTGAATTTGGGGGTTTTACTGTCACATAAGTAAAAGTGCGCTAAAAACACTTTTAGCAGGTACGTTTTTACTTGTGTCACATTAAAAAAAAAAAAAATTGAACCGTTGGATCCTCAATGGTTAAAAATATGGATCATCGATTTTTTAATTGTTGAACCAACTGTTAGAAACTGGAAAATGAAAAGGCTCTCAAACTCTAGCCCTGTATAAACCCGTACACTTATCATTTTCTTTATTAAATTTCATCCATTTTTTCTCTCAATTTCAAATTCCTTTTCTCTTAATTTTCTATCCTAATCTCTCAATTTTCTCTCAAATTTTTCTCCTCTCAATTTTCTATCCTTTAGTAAATTTTTAATTTTATTCGATTTCCATCGTCTGAATGATTTCAAGTAAAATAAAGTTTAAAGATATATTTTATGCTAAATAAATTGTTAATTTAGTGGTAATTAAATAATATTATAAATTTTTAGTTAATTTCATTGTATACATTTATTAATCTTATCTAATTTGATAAACATTACAGATTTTAAAAATGTCAATATCTCTAATTTGTTTGAATCACAAACACATATTTGGGTCTAATTACAAATGGTAAGAAAATATTATTATTATTTTAATTAATATCATTATTATATTGTTAATTTTATTATATTATTATATTATTATGTTTATATAATTAGGACACATATTAAATTGTTGAAATATATATATACAATTGAAGTGCAACGACACCACGTGTCTCGTATGCTCAATGGGGTTAAATTGGAGTTCACATTTATCAATGCTTGGTTGGAGAGATGGGGACTCGAAACACACACATTTCATCTTCTATGCGTTGACTGTATGGTTACACTCGAAGATGTAGCATTACAACTCGATCTACTGATTGATAGGGCAGTCGTTTTGGGGATAGTGCACGATGGGGATTGAAGGCCAATTTTCCACCAGCTATTAGACAAAATGACATGCAATTCGCTCAACAACTCGAAATGAAATGGTTAGAAGATAATTTCTCACATCTCGACAGCTCTAGTGCAATTGAAAGACAATAATTTGCTCAAGTGTTCATATTTAGGTTTATCAAGGATCTTCTAATACTAGATAAATCTCGAAATCGGTATGAGGTGGTTCTTAGAACTAATTGACCTAAAAGAAGTCAAGTGACTTAGTTGGGGATCTACTGTCTTGGCTACATTGTATTGAGAAATGTGTCGAGCAACAAAAGCACAAAAAATTAAAATCAATGGTTGTATACTCCTTCAATCATGGGCATAATATCACTTACCATTTTTACATCATCGAGTAAACTTCCCTTATGAATTTCCACACGGAATAAGGTAAAATTCATTTAACAATATAATTATCATATTATTTTTTCGTTATTATATTTTTGGAATAACATTATTTGAATAGGTGGAACATGATGCAAGTCATGTGGGCATACCAAATGAGCTTGAAGACATTCGATTTTTGTTAGATCACCTGTCAGAAAGTGGAGGTTAATTTTTGAAATTTTCAATTAAAAAATAATTACGTAAAGATTTGAAATTTAATATTAGGTACGTAATGAAATTCATAATTTCGTATTACAGTTTGAATGGATGTCATACTCTAATCTAAGGGTGAGCAAAATTCGATTCGACTCGAAAAAATAAAAAAATGAATTTTAAATTATTCGAATCGAGTTAATCAAGTCAACTCGAATTTTTTTTTTTCAAAATTTAAGTTTAAATCGAGTTAAATTTTCGAATTCGAATAACTCGAATAATTCGAATAAATCAAGTATTAAACTACACCACCCCCAACAACCCCTCATTTTTTGCCTCATCAACTCTTCTCTTCAATTTTTTTTTACTTTCTCTTTCTTTTCGATTTTTTTTACTGTCCCTCCCTTCTTAACCCAAAAATTAAATCCCCACAATTTTTTTATCCCCCTTACCTCCAAAATTTTTTACTTTCCCTCCCCTTTTACTCCCAAAAATCAAAATCCTCCAAAAATCTTTTATTTCTCCCTTTTTACCCCCAAAAATCAAAACCCTCTTATTTTTTTTCATCAATTACTTTTATTTGTTAACTTCAATTTTTCTTTGTATGATCATTTTTAAAAACTTTAAAGAAAAATATTTTTAAAAAATTACATAAAAATATAAAACACTAAAATCATTTTTTAAATTAACTCGAACAGATATATTTGATTCAAATTCCATCTCACTTGACTCGATTCGAGAAAATTTCAAATCGATTTAGAATGATAAAATAGTATTCGTCAGCTTGGTTAACTCAATTTTTTTCATTCGATTCGATAGAACACTCACCCCTACTCTAGTATGAGAATTGAAAATTGTATTGTAACACTCCTTGTCCAACTCGATCATTGGGTCCACGCTGTAAGATGCTACAGTCGTTGTCGGAGCAATTACAATTAAATCCATAGTAAAATGTTCATATGCACAAGTGATTCAAGCTTAATCATATTCATTTCATGTTAAATAATCAAATTCGGGTCTTAATCAAGCTTACAAAAGCTCTTTTGTCAACCCAAGTACGAAATAGGACCAAATTACAAAATTTTAAAAATTTAGGGTGTTGGATTTGGTCCCTAAGTGTAGTATTTTCATCAATATACACTTTTCATTTTTCTGAACTGATTGGTTAATAAAAAAAATTCATTGATTACATTAATATACTTTGTATAATTGTCCTCAAATGATTTTTGCACGCAAAGCAAAATGGAAGCAAATGTTGCTCATTAGTGGTCGGATTGTAATACAGAAAGACAACTTGTATTAGTAAACGAACCAAAACATGTCCTTAGTCTAATCAGAAATTAGCAAACCGATTGAAAGACTAATATGTTGTCTATCAAGTCCAATTGGGGGGATGTTTTTTCTTGGGTATCGGAGCGGATGATTCCCAGAAGATAGAGACATAAACGTGACTGATTGGACTGACAGTATATAGAATATGTGATCTGTCATAATTCGGTGTAACAGATTAAACTAGTTTTCACACTTTAGGAGCTTGAACAGAAGCATTTTAGTTAAGTTTTAATTACGTTTTCGTAAGTTTAGTTAAATTCAATAAAGTGTGTAATTTGAGTCTTTTATTAACCTTAAGGGCTGAATGAAGCCTAAGGGTGAGCTATTATACTTCATGAGCATGCAGGAGACTATTAGAAGGCGTGCTAACATGATACTTGTCGCTATGTTACAACACGGAGAGCTGGATGTCACAACATAGGGAGCAGAATAGAAGAATTCCAAGACTGCCTTCAGTGTCATAAGACATCCTGAAGATGTCGCGACACACCCGTGAAGACACCTTGAAGATGAAGTATATTGTCCTCGATGTATTAATTACATATTTATTTTGAGTATGATCCTACTAATTTGAGCTATTTATGGTTTTTTATCTTGTAGGGATTAAATTGAAGGCAAAAGGAAATTTAGGGGCAAAAAGCATGAATTTAAAGATAAAATGGGCCAGCATGCGAAGTAGGAGAGAAGTGGTGCTGAAAATGCAAAGTATGGAAGACTTGAAGACAAAAGTGCAAAGAAGAGATCTTATAAAAATAAGACTTTATTTTAATTATATTAGGATAATTGTTAAAGATTATTACTAGATTTAATTTTAGCTTTTATCTTCATTTATTTTTAATTATCTTCATTTATTTGTATTTATCTTTTAGAATTTAATTAGAAATAGACTAGGTTTCCTAGTACTATAAATAAGGGATGGAGTGACACAAATTTCACACATTTTTTTTCTGTAAACACTCCCTCTCCCAAAAAGCTTAGCTTTATTTCCTTTCATATTATTCAACAAAAATTTCATTATCATTACATTTATTTCTTTTTCCCCAAAAATCATGAGCCACTAAATTTATCTAGCCAAAGGTTGTCGAAATTTCCCAAAAGGGTTCATGAGACTTAAAATCCACGCTTATCCTTTTCAACGAGTATTCATCGCTTCTCAGCACTACGGGACTGACGCTTTCGTCCATGTCCCTTCAAAACTGATCTTTTCAACTTGTGCAAAGGTAGCCACTTTGTATGTTTTGGGAAGGTTACACAGTCAGTTCATTAGCTTACTGCGTCAATGGTTGTCGAGCCCAAGAGACAAAATGGTGTGGCATTCACCATTGAGAAGTGATGATCTAGTGTAAGACAATCCCACAAAAGTGACGGTTGGCTAGAGCCAGGTTCCTCTAAATCATAAGTCTAAAAATCTAAGTGAAGCTGGTGGTCGTAAGCGTCCTCTTCCATTATAACTGGCTTATTCTGTTCCCTAAAAGCCGAGGATTGAGCCCAAGGAGGATCAAGACAACCAGAGGCTAGAATCTCTCCATAAAAACTCTTTTCCCTCAACTCTATTTATCTTTACAATTTTAATTTTAATTTTCGCAATTTCAATTCAACCAACCCTTTAATTCTATTTTTTTATTTTTTTCAGGTACGCAGGTTTTCTTGGGCACAACTCTGTCCAAGATCTTGAGGAATAGGAATTTGTGCAAATTCGGTCCTTAAGGATTTGACCCTACTTCCCTTATACTATTCTTTTCATTATTTTATAAGGATATGATATTTTTGGTGCTCTCAACGACACATCAATGAAGTATACTATCCTCAATGTCGCAACATTTGTGTGTCACGACATCACCTTTGTACGAAAAATAATAATGAGCCAGGGGCGCTTTGGCTCGCACAATCAAATGTTAAGCACGATGACAATAGCTGACTTAGAGTTAAGGACGACGACCACTCTAAAGCCTATAAGTAGGGTCATTTAACACATGTTATGGCTTTCGTATTGTATAATTTTCTTCTTAGATTTTGTGATCTATGCTAATAATAATAATAAAAGAAATAAAAATAAATAAATAAATTACGAGAAATCAAATAATAGAATATATCAAATCTAGGCATGCGTGATTAGCTCACTTTAGTAATCATAATCAACTGTCACTTCAAGTTTTCTTGTTCAATCAACTAGTCGATATCCCAGTAGGATCTTCTGATCTTCCACTAGAATAACGAGTCAGCAAGAACTACTTATCTCTCGACCTCACAGTCCTGACTGGTTCAGGGTTAAGGTGTTCACAAATAGGCAATACCAAATTTGGGTTAATTCCCACCTTAATGGCTTCCTAGGGTTTAGGTTCTTCCTTTCTTGAACAATTGATTCGCTAAGATAACTCTACAAAATAGTTAATTAATTATACATTCACTAGTTAATCCCCCACAGGAGGATTAGTTCCTCATCGACCTCATAAATAATATAAAGTTGATAGAATTAGTAGACATAAATAACAATTCAAGAGTATAAAGTTTACCAGAAGCCTAATTTGTATTAGAATTGAGTGTAGAATCCTCACAAAGTTGATTATGTTTCACAAATTTGATTTCTTCCACAAAAGCAAATAACAAAAACTGAAATAAACTTAAAACCTAAGAAAAAAGAAAAACTAAAGACTAAATCTAGGAAGAAAATTATACAATATCAAAAGTCGTCTATAATATGTGTTAAATGAGCCTATTTATAGAATGTTGAGTGGTCATCGTCCTTAACCTTAGGTAAGCTCCCGTCCTTATGCTTAATGTTTGATTGTAAGAGCCAAAACGACCCTGACTCATAATTATTTCCTGTATAGAGGTGATGTCATGACACACCAGGTCCTGTGTCGCGACATCATCAAGCTTTGTCGCGACACTGAAGGCAATCTTGAAATTCTTCTATGTTACGACCTCCAGCTCTTTGTGTTGCAATACAACAACCAATATCGAATTAGTATGTCTTCTAATGGTCTCCTACACACTCACAAAGTATATTAGCTCACCCTTAGTCCTCATTCGACCCCTAAAGTCAATAAAAGACTCAAATTACACACTTTATTGAATGTAACTAAAACTACGAAAACATAATTAAAATGAAACAAAAATGCTTGTGCTCAAGCTCCTAAAGTTCAAAAACTACTTTAATCTACTACATCGAATTACGACAAATCAATTGCACACTTTACGCCTTTTCTTTTCTCGTAATTTTTTAACATGAAAATTAAACCTATGCTTTATGTTATACCGCTTCACTGCAATAACATCTTTGGAAGAAAACTTCATTCCAACTTGTAAATCGCCAAAATTTGTAAAAGAACTCGTATAGCCCAATCTTCTATAAGGAAATTCTAGAAATTCTAGCCCATCTTGAGCATCAATTTCAACATTAAGTATGTAGGTAGAGGTTCATACATAGTAAAATCTGGTTGAGTTCCTTCAACATTGTCCAAACCATCATTGTCAAAATCACTCCCCTCTAGTTTAGTAGGAATGACATCTGGTTTAGAAAATAATGCAATTTTTAAAATATCGAGCACAAGCTCCTGGCTTACGTCATCATCAGTTTCAACTTTCTCTTCGTTATTAACCTCAGTTGCGATTTTATGTACCAGATTAGATGTCCTTTCACTGGTGCAATTTGTAGGGAGAACATCATCTGTTCTTATCAACCCTACGTTAAAACCAATATTACTTACGGATTGTCCACCCGTGTAACTTAATGACATACTCACATAAGTGTTTCCAATAGAGGACAACGACATTTTGAAGTTGAAATCAAATGCACTCACAGAATGTTGTTCGTGAGTCTCCACATTCGGGTTACCAACTATCACACCTTGGTTGGCAAACTGGATCGATTCAGGAGACTACGCTAGCGAAAATCATGTAAGTTACAAGACTTAAACTAAATAAGGTTGGTAACTTTATAGAGGAGTGCTACAAAAAACTTCACCAATATTGCGAAATACTTGAGTGATAACGAGGTTGTAGTTAGGGCGAAGACCTTATTAGGTGGACTTTCCCCCTGATAAGATCACTACCCATGTTTTAGTGTCATCACTTAAGTAAGTACGATGGCTTTTAGGATACATTTAGGTCACCATGCATCCTAGTAGAGGCTACGTGTTAGCAATTAGGACACTTGTAGAGCCTTGTTAGATGTGATTAATTAGTGGAAGTATGTAAGGATGAGTAATGATTAGAGATAATCTTGATTGGGATTTAGACATAGGTTATCTATAAATAAGATAAGGTGGTAGTGGAGAGAAGATTTCTGATTCATCCTCTCCACTAGGCTTTGTTATCATCGAATGAGCCAGAAGAGTTCTTCTTTGCTAATAAGGGTGTTAACTATAAGAGCGTGGGAAAAATTTTGTACTAGTTGTCTATTGGTAAATTCTTAAACCTTCCTTTAAGCTTTACTAGGTAGATAGAAACTAATTTAAGAAATGATTGGAAAGAACTTCTTGGAATAATGGGTAAGACGGAAACTTTTACCCGAAAACTGTTTGCATGTCTATAAATTCTTGCTAAATCGTAAAGGTTTAATCATTTTTTATTATTAAAGAAGTTGTTTTATTGTTTTAGCCAAAGAAACAAAAGAAGGTCCCAATAACAAAGGGAAAGAACCAGTAGAGTAGACAAAACTCTAAGTAATGTATTATGGTAAGTTCCTCTCTATACCTTGTGTCTGATAACTGTGCTAATTCATTTACTCCTAAATATCGTACAGTCAGGTAAGTGATTTTGTTAGTTGTCTTTGGTGTTCATGTTTGAGAAAACCCAATCAAAGAGTCAATGCATGCACGGTTAAATACGGTAAAACAGAACTAGAAAACCTAATATATATACAGTATGAGTACTTATTGCTGCTCAAGCTCTGTATCCATATAGGTGTAAGGAGGTATAAGAGGGATTTTGTGTATTATGATAAAGAAGACACATGATAAAATGTTTACATTCGGTATGACACTTAGATGCAAACCGTGATTGGTGAAAACCCAACCTTGCAAGAGAACACTCATATGTTCGTATAAGGAAGGGAGCTAGGAGGATATGGAGGAGATGTTTTATAGCTCAGATAAGCAGATATGGAGATACCAGAAAAAACTGGTTTTTTGTGAACCGAGATCAGAAGTTAGCACAAGGAAAGGAGTACGTGAAAGAAAAGGGTGCATATGGTAGTGCAGGTTATATGAAAACATAAATAGTAAGCCTATTGGTCGTAAATGGTAATCCACACAAGTGGCGTATTCATAGAACAGATGAGCATGTAATTGTCTTATATGAGTTTAGAAACCAGTTTTGTTCGCTAATGGGCTGAGATTAATTGTGGTATCATCCGCCAGATGATCTACAAACTAGGGTAATGTATCTTCTGATTATGGCAAAGTAGTTGAAACATTTCTTTTTCTTAATGTCTGGTTGTAATCTTGGTGAGATTGTTCTTCTTGGGAACTCATTAAATTCTTACGAACTTACCTAGTTTCTTCTTTCTCTCAAGTTCTTAGGTTAAATGTGTGATAGAAGGGATACAGCCAAATCCACGACCATTTTTTAGCCTTCTGAGTTATGTGGATAACAAGTATTTGTTTGGGGTGATAGGTCAACTGTTAAAAACTGCCATTTTGAAACTATTAAGATGTATTGAATGTTATTTTGAACACTTCGTATGTTGAATGGAAGCATTGACGACATAACATTATTTATGACCTATTGATATGATTTTAAGTAGCTATCAAAGATTGATTTGTGCATCTTTAAAACTTTAAATTTGGCAAGTTGTCATTCTAAAGTCGTAATTTCAAATATAAATGGTCTTAACCCCAAAGGAATACTACTACGGCATAGGGGGTATCCACCAAAAGGGATAATGGTCTTTTCTCGATAAAAGGGCAAAAAGTGTATTTTCTATTCAGGTTAACCTGTGACACTCCATACCTAGATCTGACGATCGGGTCGAGCGAGGGGTGTTACACCAATTAACCTCGACTATATCGGAAGTTGAAATCGAAGGTTGAAACCGAGGAATGTCTTTCTATTAATGATTTTGGCATTCCCTAATATGATATTTGCAACAACACCATAAAGCCATCGCACAACCGTGTCGTTGGACTTTCTACTTCTTATTCCTGAAATAAATTAACTAAAATTGTTGTTGAAATCAAATCACCTTCCTCTACATCGAAAAACTGGGCATATAACTCTAGTATAGCATGAGCAATGCATATCAAACATTAACTCGACATTCGTGTCACCTTTGAGCTCAAATGTATCATATCTTACAGGGTTCAATAACATTAGATATCTATATTTCAAGCTCGAAATTCTTCTCCAACTTGAAGTAAAGACTTTCCTTCCAATTCTTGACTGAAGCTCATTTAGTTTGATGCTCTGGTTAGATTGGGCTAATACAAAAAATAGCCACAATTTCAATGTCACAAATTTGACCGTTGTAATAAATCACGGCTCTAATTCGTTTACTCATCTTCGTCAAAAAAACCTATTTCACATGTTTAATATAAAATTAAAATGAAAACATTATAAAGAAAAATAAATTCTCATTAACCAAATTCAAACAACAACACCAAATTTACTTACTTGAACTAATTTACTTTGTCGGCTTGATTTTCCAACTTCAAATTTTTAACATCAACAATCTTCTCCTCAACGTGCAAATTTTTTACTCAAAATTTAACTCTGAAAACCTCTCCATATCAATCTTCAATTTATAAGAAATGCTACCACCGAATGTGAAACATTTTTCAAAATGTTGGAAAAGATCGAACCTACTCACAAATAAAAAAAATGCTTTTTTGCTAGAAGGATTTTGTTACACCCCTTACCCATACCCAAGACCGGGACAAGGTACGAGGCGTTAACGAACATAAATAAGGACATTCCTGGAAAACTGGATATAAAATTTCGTTCTAGATTAAAACCAATAAAAACTTAATCATATTGTCCCTATTGTGGACCTACGAGGTCCAAAACATGCGTTAAAAGCGGTCTGGGACTAAACCGAGAACTCAAGAAAATTTCAGAAAAAGTTCATGTTTAAGCCTCGCACGCCCGTGTGGAGGCAATGCATACGCCCGTGTGCTTTGGACACGCCCGTGTCCTTTACTACGTGTGAATTTATTATTCATTTCGAACCTACAGGTGTTTTTACATGGCCGAGGACACACCCGTGTCCCTGGCCCATGTGTTTACTACCATGCATACTGACTTAAAAATTTTAGGTGTAGGGGACACATGGCCATACAACACACCCATGGGGCTGACCGTGTGTCACACAGGGCCTAGACACATGCTCCTGTGTCTACCCGTGTGGACCTTTTTGGAGGATATTTTCCAAGCCTCTTGTCACCCTCACTCATCCAAACATAATAATATGTTCCTTGGACATCTATCATGGTATAATAATACCCTTAAAACCTCCTTAGTCAAGATCATCCATGTTGCTTCATGTCTCTTTTAATCATGTATTAATATTACCCCTTTTTGTGTTAGGATTACCATTCTAACAATACTCATTCATACTTGGCTCATTTTACAACTCATTGCCAATTATGACCTAAATCATTCCCAAGTGATTTGACCACATATCTCATGTCCATTTATGATATATCACAATAAACATACAAGCATAAACATGTACAATTAGTAGGTTTACAACCTACATCCAAATGAACCATATCACATGGCCATATACAAAATGAATAAGCCTATCATTCAAGCCCTTACATTGGCTTGCAAAATGACACATATAACAAAATGACCTAAAAATCCTATACAAGCCATTATAACAAAATAAAAGTTTCTATATACCAAGGCAAGATAAGTTGATAGTGTTGACAACGCTCCTATCATCTTCCAATCTTTACGAGTTCGCAAGCTCTGTAAAATAAGAGAAGTGAAAGGGGGTAAGCATTGACATGTTTAGTAAGTCCGAATAACGGAAAGGTAAACTTACCAGTTATTTAGCAAACAACCATAAAAGATATTCATGCCAAACATGCATAGCATAATTCCCCTATCACATACACTCAACCATCAAGTTAGTCTCATACCATTACATTATAACTTTAGTCTTTGATGAGCTCATCAATTCAAACATTTCCATTTTCAATTCTCATTTTAATCCCATTGAATTTTCTCGGAATCTCAATGGATATCCCATTTACCGTCAAATCATGCAAGTGATCATTTTAAAGCACATACTCTTACGAACCTTAACCTTACGGCAGGATTACCAGTCCAGGCTGAATCCCCCATAGTATAAACTCATAGAGTGATGTCAGGATTACTAGTCCAGGCTAAATCCCTTGTAACAACAAACACTTTTAAAGAGCTTGGATCTGAATTACCAGTCCAGGCTAAATTCAGACCCTAATCGGATTACCCGTCCGAGCTAAATTCATAAGGCACATATATTCTTCGAGAGGCTAGATCACTATAGGAACACCCATCCAGGCTAGATCCTTTTTACCGCCAATTCATTTTCGAAATATCCATCAAATATCCTTTTTCATTCAACAGGGACATTTTCTCATAACATAACTTTTCATGAACTATCATACATTGATTATCAATATTATAAATCATACATGAACATAAATTTTAATGTATTTGAAAATAGTTTACATTCAAGTTATACGAACTTACTTGGAAGATGTTTCAAATTCTAATTTCGGTTACTCCGAAACCTTTTGTTTTCCATGGTCGACCTCCGAAATTGGTCTCTCGGAGTCTATATAAGAAACAGTAAATTATTAATACATCACACTATTCACTTCAAGTCTAAATTTCACCCCCGGGCAAAATAACCATTTAGCCCCTAACATTTTACATTTTTACAATTTAGTCCCTAGGCTTGTATAATGAAATGCATGTAATTCCTTGGTTACCCAAGCTTAGAAGAATATATATTAAGCTCATACCAGCCCATATTTTTCTCTATTTCTCATTTTTCTACCCATTTTTATAAGTTTTACAAAATGGTCCCTTAAGCCATTTCCATGAAAAACCACTTAGTAAAAGTTGTTTACCATCCTTTAAACTCTCATATTCCTCCATAAATCATCAAAACACAAGCACCTCATGCATGGGTAGATTTCTAAACATGAACCCTAGCTTGTGATATCGGTAGAAATGGATAGAGCGTGTTACGAGGATCTCAAAATTACAAAGAACATTAAAAACGGGGCTAGGGAGCACTTACTATTGAGCTTGAAATGTTAAAAACCCTAGCTTATCGAGCTCTAGGAATTTTGACAGCTATGGGGAAGAATATGGGCTGAATTTTGGCTTTCTTTTTCCCTTTTTATTAAGTTTACAACTAAATGACCAAAATGCCCCTCCTTACAAAACTTCCAAATTTTTCTATGCATGCCCATTTTTGTCCAAAAACTTAAAAATTGGGCAAATTGCTATTTAATTCCTTCTAATTTATAATTCAAAGCAATTTCATGCGAATTGCTTCTAGAACTCAAGTTTTGCAATTTATTCAATTTGGTCCCTAATTTCCAATTGGACACTTTACACAGAATTTCTTCATAAAACTTTAGCACATGCATATTTTCATATTCTAGACCTTATAATAATCATTAGAAAATTAATTTAATTTCGGATTTTGTGGTCCCGAAACCACTATTCCGACTAGGCCCTATTTCAGGATGTTACAGATTTTTCTAAAATGTTTTTCTTTCATAAGATTCATATTCTTATGACAAAAATTTTCCATGGAAAAGACAAGATGAATTGCAAATTTTATCCCAAGATTTTCATATTATTAAACTTTTCTCAATTTTTTCAAATTTCAATCCAACTGCTAATTTCTTTTATTTTTCTTTCAAGTTTTAATCCCACTGCTAGTAACTTTTTTTTTTTTTGCTAATATGGATCACTAGAAAATGATTTCCTGCATGGAATGTTTTTGTCACCCCTACCCCAAATAGGCCTATTTCCCTAATTATTTTTTAAAATCGTCATATATATGCCTAATTTCTCCAATTTTAGCATCCCTAAAGGGATGGAAAAGAAATTAATTTCAAATCCAAGCTCTACAACATGGCATGGTTGAATTGGAAGTGTAGAAGATTTTCTTTTGGTATATTTAACACTAGTGTCTTCATCTGTTTTATGGTCTAAGTCGAGTCTTATTTGAGCTAGGATAGTATTCAAATAAAACCTTCCCAATAATGACAACTCCAAATTTGAATTTAGTCCAAATGTTTGAGGAAGAAGTCCACTCCTTTTTGTGTCACGATATGTTTAAGAATAATCTAATTATGAAGTTAATCTATCTACTATTCAAAGTTTTAAATAGTAAGTTTTCGAAGGATACAAAACTTTTTTTTTATTTTAGGAGTGATGTATTTTATATGTTATTAATAGTATTAAATTGGGTCTTGAATAGATTATTTAATTGGAGGGAAATAGTACTTGATCATGTGGCCAAGGATTAAATTGGAAATTGAAATGAAGTATGAGGGACTTAAAGATAAATTAGACAATTTTATGAAAGACTTTATGATTGTGGGAAGTGGCAATTAACCCAAGCAATGCTAATCTTGTAATGGGACACTGGAATGATGATATAATTGGCACTTACCATTAGTTAAGGGTTTTTTTCTTTTTCCTTTTCTTTAAACTGTCATTAAGCAACGAAGAATCGGTGGTGAAAGGTGGCAAACAAGTGACTATTTGCCAATCTTTAAGCTTTAAGCATGGGTGAAAACGTGGAAGAATGATAAGTATGAAGTAGCAATTTCCTTTTAACTTGCTTCTTACACCGATTGTATGGGAGCTAGGTGTCAAATTGTAATGCAAGACTAGGTGTCTTAAAAAAAAAGAGGCAAAAATCTTATATATGCATGGGAAGCATAGGGTGATAGGGAGGAAAAATGATGATAACATTTAGGATGAGGTTGGAATAAAGAGAAGGAACCGTAAAGGGAAGAAACACATTTGTCTACAATGGGCCAAATTGGAAATAGAGAAGAAACTTACAAAAGCCTGAACTTCCACCTAAAATTTCATGAGTTTTGTCTTGTACATAAATAAAACTCCAACACTAACTTAAACTACCAATTGCTACCTATGAATAGACTTGAATGGAAGCAAATAGTAAAGGAGAACTTAAATCCTTCAAGGGTGAAAGTGTTTTAGGGTATAGATGAGAATTTGATGAAACTTTGCATTCTTATATATATATATATATATATATAGACATTAATTGAAAAACAAACTGTTAATTTTAGATGAATTTTCTAATTGTAAAGTGTCATCATTCAAACACCTAAGTAACTTTAGATTTAAATTAATGGGTTCATTTGTATATATTTTATATATTATAAATTTAATTGGTAAATTAAAATAATCATAATTTATTATAAATTTAAAAATTATACGATCAAATAAATATATGATTTACTTACATGCATAAATATATTTAATTGATCATAAATTTTAAAAATAGATGTAAACCGATGCATGAATTAAAACATCGATTAAACTTTTTTAATTTATAATTATATATTTATTAAAATAATTTATTTATTTTATAAATTTAGTAAAAAAAATTCATATTAAAATATTAGAATGAATTTAGTAAATAAATATATAATTATAAATAATTGAATTGAATTGACAACTATTAATTACCATAAATATAAATATTTAAAAATTTTTAATTATAATTCCTTATTCTAATTTAAAAAAAAAAATTGTATTCTCCGTATCCTACTTTAATTCTTCCAAAGCTTCATTAATTTAAATGTTAAAATGTAATCTCAAAATTCCATGTATCTCTATTGCTTTTCCCCTTTTTTTTTTAAATTTAATTTATTGTAAGGGTTTAAATTTATATAGGTACCAATTGTAATCAACTTCAATATAAAAAGATATCAATATGCTTTGTATTATTTAGTTAGGGTGAAAATAAAAGAAAATGTTTGGTGCAGACATACTAAAACCAATATAACATTTCAATCTATATATTGGCTTCTTTTCATATTAAAAGCATAAACAAAATAAAATTTAATGGGGTAACACATTTTTCACTTACTTTTTTTTTTCAAAATATATTTTAATTTTGTTGGTAGAGTCTTCAGACTTAAATAATTATTTCTAATTAATTCCGACTTTTATAAAGAAAAATGTTAGATAAAGATACTGTAATTTGGTCATCAACATGGTTGAATATATTAATACTTTGCAAACAAATGAATAATTAATCGCCAAATCTTCTGTTGCGATTTCAGAAGCTAATATTACTACAATAAAAGAATAATTAGTTAAACACCAAAACTTTACAAATATAGCATCATAAAAGGTGAAATGGAGCGGTGAAATTGCTCCTCCACAACCCACGCCGGTGAATGCAACGTCCAGAGTGGAGAGACGACTTAAAAGTAAGAATCCCAATTGACTTTTTTTTTTTTTTTTTTTTTTTTTTTTTTTTTAGAATAGAAACTAGAAACCCAATAATACATAAAAAGGAGGAGAGTAGGTCTATATTATATATTTTATGGTAAAAGTATTAGGAAACCATTACATTAAGCAGTGGACTTTTTATTTTAAAAAATAGATAAATTAGTTATTATACATTTTAAAACGTATAAATTAATTTTTCCATTAAATTTTATGTGTTTAATAATGATGTGAAATGTTAAATTCATGCTGAAATTTTTTTTATCTGTAAATTATAAAAATGTCTCCAAATTATGTCTTTCGATTTATTTTTGTCATCTAACTATTAACTTTTTCCATTTAATCGCTAACTTTTAAAACTAAATATTTTAGTCATTTTGAGCTTACGTGAAATTTTTTATTGGTTTAGTAACAAAATTAGCCCTCTAATGTTTACACACTCTATCAATTTGATCCTAAATATAAAAAATTCAATAAATTTAGCACTTAGTGTTTACAAAATTTGTCATTTTAGTTATAATTCTTAAAAAAAATTGGCCCTCAATATTTACAAAGTCTATCAATTTAGTCCTAACTCTAAAAATTAAAAACATTTTAAAAAAAATCATTTTTTGCCCCTTATAATCCATCAGCTAACCTATGTCAAATATTAAAAAAAAAAAAGTACCTTCTTTGAAGTCACTTGTAGAATAACTCTAAAAAGTTGGGATAAAACACACAAAATTTAATATAAAAAGAAAATAAATGCATTAAAAATGTCATATGTTCGAGTAGTAATGCAGCCAATTAGTCTAAATATGTTTCAAATAAATTGGTTTGGTACAGTGCGAAACTCAAATTATAGAAAAAGAAATTGTTGCAAGTTACTTGAAAGAGGGTACTTTTTTTTTCTTATTTTTATACCTTACATGGGTTAGACGATGGGTTATAAATGATTAAAAATGATTTTTTAAATATTTTTTTAATTTTTAGAGTTAGGACTAAATTGACAGATTGTGTAAATATTGAGGGCCAAATTTATTATTTTTTTTAGAATTAGAACTAGAATGGCAAGTTTAGTAAGCATTGAGAGCTAAATTTATTGAACTTTTTATATTTAGGATTAAATTAATAGAATGTGTAAACAATAGAGGGCTAATTTTGATACTAGACAAATAAAAAAAAAGCCCACATCAGCTCAAAGTGACTAAAATATTTAATTTCGAAAAGTTTAGTGACTAAATTGAAAAAATTAATAGTTGGGTGACCAAAATAGAATGAAAGACATAATTGGGTGACCATTTTTATAGTTTACCTATAAAAAATAATTTTCAGCATGAATTTAACGTTTCACATCATCATTTAACAGATAAAACTTAGCAAATGAGCTAATTTACACGTTTCAAAATATAAAAGGCTAATTTGTTCATTTTTCAATAAAGAGACCGAAATACAATCTTCCTCTAAGTACAAGGATTTCCCTCGTACTTTTATCTATTTTTTATACATATTTAAGGTACATGGAAAGATGTGCAGTAAATGTCTATATTTATTTAATATGTTAACTTGTATATATAAATATGTGAAAATTGAGCGTCAATAATGACAATGAATCGCAAAGAAAGAGAGAAAATAGAATTGTAACACCTCTAATCTATATCTGTCGCCGAATTAGGGTTACGAGGCATTACCGATCAAAATAAAACTCAGATCAAACTTCCATTATTAATTATCTAGTAAAATTTTGAAACAAATTATCATATTTCAATTTAATATTTCATATAATTTCCAGAATTTATAATCAAACAATGCCAACAAGAAATCATGAAAATTAAATGTTAAACTCATAACCAAGTATACTTCATTTTACATACTTATCAAATATGTATACTTTAACTTTTATGGCATTTGAATAATTTACATGTAAAAATATCTTATTATCATACAAATGTTATGCACATACTTTTTACTAGCAAACACACGTCATTTTATTTCATATAAATGAAAGATTCCATAATAGCATTTGTTTGGCTAATTACAACATTTGCATATCATGAATAAATAATTGTATAAATATATATATATATATATATATATATATCACCAACTCAATCAATTAAACTACTCAAATAAACTAACTAAAATTTTACAAATAATGTACCATTAGAGATCGATACTAAACCATATTAATCTTATATATATTTGGCTAACAAAATTTACCTATACATATTTATTAATTTTCGAATAGCTATCAAGCCCACATAGCCATACATATTTTTACTTAACACAATAAGCATATACCAAATACACCTCACATAAATGACATGCATTTTAAATTTACTTATGCATTACATATTATAACACCATACACATACATCTATTACTCCATAATCGAAATACATGATTAAACACCATCACACACACACACACACACACACATATATATATATATATATATATATATATATACCTTAAGATCACGTACTAGCATATATCATT
The DNA here is from genome assembly GCA_025698465.1 of Gossypium longicalyx. NCBI lineage: Eukaryota > Viridiplantae > Streptophyta > Magnoliopsida > Malvales > Malvaceae > Gossypium > Gossypium longicalyx. The sequence continues at coordinate 94,850,456 of CM046997.1, forward strand.
ACCACATTATGTTCCAAAACATATTAAAATGAACAAGTACCGAATCACAAATCAAGTATTTACCTTAACTAAATTTCAACATATAACCGAATACACTTAGCAACCAAGTTACACCATTCTTATCCAAATTCACATAATAACACCTTAATCAATTTAATAACAAAATTCACGTATATACTTTATCTTAGTATGAACCACATTCAAATCAACCAAACATACCTATGTATATATTATGGCCAGGACATTCATACCATATCCAAAATCATTAATCAACTTCAATGCACAAAACACATATCACATACACCACTCATCCATGGCACATAGCATTATAACAAAAAATGAGCTCAAACCATAATCAATACATAACTGAATTCAAGCAATGAAGTTAAGCCATTTTCGCATGGCTTATATACATATACTTTCAAAATAAACTAACTCCAAGGCTAGCCTATACATGCCATAATTCAAGTTCAACTTATTAAATACTAAAACAGTAGATAGTGTGATGAACTTTGCTGACAATCCCCGATCTTGTAACCTGATCCAAAATCTATAAAACAGAAACAAACATATACACAGAGTAAGCTTTAATAGCTTAGTAAGTCGTAAGCAAATAAACAACCTAATGATAAAATCATCTCAACTAAACTAAACCAAATTACATTATCTTTCAACATCCAAAACCAAGTTATTATTATAATCCTAGTACACATACACTCATATACACAAGCTCATAAATCAAAATATAACTTCATATACATATACTAAGTATATGGCCGAATATACATGTTCATATATGCACATAGTAAAAAATCAGTCCAAGAATATTCAAATTATTTATTCACAAGGTCGAATACACTTACCATATTCACATATATTTTTCATTTGCATCACACATGATTTGTAACAAATATCAAGTTATTTACTTACCTTATTTCAAATAGGCAACAAGCTAATTCATACCTGGTCATTTAGCTCGTTTTACACATTTGTTCACAACTTATCATTGCCCGATGAACCATTCAAAATTGGATAGGACACTCGGATAATCACACATATATTGTACAATGCCAACATCCTAGACGTGATCTTACATGTAATCACATATCGACGCCACTGTCCTAGCTAGCGTCTTACTCACACACATATATCGGAGTCACATATCGATGCCATGGTCTTACTCGCACATCACATATCGGAATCCTATGTCATGACATATGTATCCTAACTATTCCTAAGGTTCATATGGGGCTTTCGGACGTCGTAACTCGGTCGAGACGGATTCAAAAATAAAGTACCCAAGCTTGTATACATTCGGCTATTGTAAATATAAATTCACATATTTCATTTCAGCATATATAATTTGCATTTAATTAAAATTAAGTACTTCTAGTTGCTTATAAAATTACCTCGGATGATGTAAAATGGAACGGGATGACTAGTCGACAACTTTTGTTTTCCCCCGATCCAAATCCAATTTCTTTGGTTCTTGATCTAAACATATTCAAATCAAACTTATTCAAACACATTTTCATTCAATTTAGACAAAAAACACATAAATGAGAAAATTACCATTTTACCCTTGACATTTTACACTTTTTACAATTTAGTCCCTATTGCACAAAACAAAAAATATACAAAATTTCAACACACCTATGTAACACCCCGAAATATGGCCTAGTTGGAATAATGGTTTCGAGACCATAAATTCGACTTTAAAATATTTAGATTATGACCATTATGAGATTTAGAATATGAAAATATACATGTGGTAAAGTTTCATGAGAAAATTTTAAGAATAAAGTATCCAATTAGAAAATAAGGTCTAAATTGAATAAGATGCAAAATTTTGGGTTTTAGGTGTAATTTGTATGAAATTGTTTTGGGATAGGAATTAGAGGGTCTTAAAGAGAAATTTGCCCAAAATCTAAATTCTTGGACAAATATGGACATCCATGGAAATTTTTGTACGTTTAGTGAACAAGGGCATTTTGGTCATTTAGATATTAAATGAATTAAAAAGGAAAAAAGAGCTAAAAATTAGCTCATCTTCCTCATGTTGCTGTCGAAACTTCAAGGGTACCATAGCTAGGGTTTCTTCAACTTTCAAACTTGATAGTAAGTCAATCCTAGCCCCATTTTTAATGCTCTTTGTATCTTTGACATCCTTGCAAATTGCTCTCTTCATTTCTACCCATATCTCATGCTAGGGTTTATTTTTAGAAAATTACCCATGCATGAGTTAGATGTATTTTGATGGATTATGCAAGAATATGATAGTTTAAGGTATGGAGAATAACTTTTGTTAAGTGATTTTGCATGGAAAACCTTAAAAGCACTTATTTGTAAAAGTTGAGAAAATGGGTAGAAAAGTGTGAAATGAAGGAAAATATGGGCTGCCATAAGTACAAGGAGCATTCGGCTAGACTTGGGTAACCAAGAAATCACTTGCATTCCAGCATACGAGCTTAGGGACTAAATTGTGAATAAGTGAAAGTTTAGGGGTAAAATGGTAATTCTATCAAAGCATGAATTTAGGGTCGGTTTAAGTAATGTATGAAGTTAATGAGCTAAATTTATTATTATAGATCTAGAAAGACGAGAATCGAATCTTGATAAAGGCAAGAACAAAGCATTCGAGGCTTAGGCACTATACTAAATATTTTGTACCGAGGTAAGTACACGTACAAATAAATACTTTAATTGACATTTTAAATTTTCAAATAATATTTAGATAAATAATATGTTATTTGGCTACTTTGTTGCTATAATGTGTTTTGATGTTTTATTCTTATTTTACAAGTGTTGCCGTGTTAGCATTTGTATTTGAAAATGTCATATGTTATGAGGCCAACATTCCGAGAATGTTCGACAAAGAGATGAAAGTCCGAAATCCTGTTTGAGCTTAGGAATAGGTAAGGATACAAGTGATATGTCACTAGGATAGCTATGTATGTATGAGCTCATTTGATGGCATGATACATGCTAGGTCTGGGAGCTTATGTAGCCCCGTTGAAAGGCATGATTATGTGATGCATGCTAGGTCCGGGTGCTCTTAGGTAGCCCTGTTAAGAGGCGTGCTATGTTATGTTATGGCACTTCGGTACATATGTATTCGAGTATCCTGTTCATTATTCCAAATGTTCAACGGGTAATGCACATGTAGTTTGAATGTGAGCTAGGTAAAGTATATATGCATGTATGGAAGTAAAAGGTACGTGTTTAAACTTGTGTACTCTTATGACCATAATGGTTAATGGCAATGCATGTCTTTATGTAATATCTTTGGAAATATAGATCATACGTTTTGATAGAAACTTTGAAATAGTGAAAAAGATAAAAACAATATTCTAAAGTCTAAATAAGATTTACTTTATTTGTAAGTGTACTTACTAAGCTTATAGCTTACCCCTCCCTTTTTTTCCATCCCTTTTAGATTCGTCAAGCTAGCTCGAAGAATCAAGAACGTCGGAGCTCGGGTCACACTATCAATTGAACTTTGGGTATAATACATTTGATTATTCTGAATCGTGGCATGTATAGGTGATTATTATTTTGAATATGTGTCATGTGTCTAGTTCAAATTATTGGTGCTCTATTTGGAATGATCATTTTGTATATGGCCAAGTGAGTTGGTCCATATAACCTTTTGAGATGCCTTTTTATGATGTTTTTATTATATGTATGTTAAATTGTATATGTGCTTGTGATATGGGTTAAATGGTAGAATAACATACATGTTGGAGTGCATGAGAGACCTTGGGTGACTAATGGCTTGGAAAATAGCCTCCAAATAGTCCACATGGACGGGCACACTAATAGGTGTCTAGTCTGTGTGTGACACACGGGCAGCCTACATGGGCGTGTTGTTCAGCCGTGTGTCCCCTGCTTCCCAAAATTTTCACGTTGCATGCTTTGTAGTGTCTACACGGGTAGGAGACACGACCGTGTGTCTCAATCCTATGGAGTACACGGCCTAATTACATGGGCGTGTGCCTTGGTCGTGTGCCTCTAAATGAATGATGACGTCATAAACAGAATGTTCAGGTTTTCAAACACGGGTGACGACACGGGCGTGTCTAGGCCGTGTGGGAGGACACGGGCCAACGACACGGGCGTGTGTCTAGGACGTGTGAAAACCACTGCATCTTGATTGCAAAAATAATAAAATTCAAAATTCCACATGGGCTAGGGACATGACCGTGTCCCAAGCCCATAGGCGTATGATATGCCTTCATACGGGCATGTGAAGCCAAAATGCAAAAATTTTCTCAAGTCTTTCATGTGTTTTCGGTTCAGTCCCGGACCACTTCAAAGGTATGTTTGGGCCTCGTAAACCCATATAAGGGACAAAATGTTAAGAATAGAAACTTCATACATGTATTTTTAGTTGGGTGTTTGTATGTCCGTCCGGTAATGCCTTGTACCTTATCTCGGTCTCGGGTACGGGTAAAAAGTGTTACATTTATTGGTATTAGAGCTATAGTTTAGTCGATTCTCAAACTACGTAGCATGTTTATGAGTCTCGCTATACATGCCATGAATAAAATTATGATAGTGTGACAACTCCTGACAATATAAATTGTATTTTTTTATATAGTATGGATCCCGATCGAGCTACAACCGACGATGTTGAGAGTAATGCACCAACCCCTGCTCAAGAGACGGTGCCAGAGGGGGATAGACCCGATACAGTTAGCCAAGGAGGGGAGGCGAGAGAAGCCTTCCTCCAGATGATGAATAACTAGTATACCGAGTTTATGAGAGCGAACCTTAATGCTCAAGCCCCACCTCCTCCACCCCCTTGAACCCTCAACCTGTGCCGATGATGCCTTGAAATATGGACTTTATGGGATTTTCTAGGACCCCCATAGAGAAGATTAGAAAATAGGGAGCCGAGAAATTTAGAGCAAATACCGATGATGATACTGAGAGAGCCGAGTTTTGGCTCGAGAATTCGATCCGAGTATCTGAGGAGCTATCTTGCACACCCGAGGAGTGTCTTAAGTGTGCCATTTCTTTATTGAGGGACTATGCTTATCATTGGTGGAAGACTTTGCTCTCGGTAATACCTAAGAAGGCTGTCACTTGGGAGTTCTTTTAGGAGGAATTCCGAAAGAAGTATATTAGCAAAAAGTTTATTTATCAAAAACGAAAGGAATTTCTCGAGCTTAAGTAGGGACGTATGTCAGCGACAGAGTACGAGCGGGAATTTGTTCGATTAAGTAAGTATGCTCAAGAGTGTGTACCCACTGAGGCCAAGATATGCCGTAGGTTCAAAGATGGACTCAATGAAGACATTAAGGTGTTAGTAGGTGAACTTAAAGAATTCGTTGTACTCGTTGAACGGGCATGTAAGGCTGAAGAATTAACAAAAGAAAAGAAGAAAGCCGAGTCAGATATTAGAGACATTAGAAAGAGAATGATGAGTAGATCGGCTCCGACACAATCCAAGAAGTCAAGAGATGCACCTTCTCGTTCTTATGCATCGACAGGATGCTCCTATGGAAATCATAAGAAGCAAGGCTCGAGTTTTAAGACTCAAGCTACATCTATAGCTAGTGTAGGTGACACTAAGCCTCGTCAATTCGAGTGCCAACACTGCGGGAAGCGTCATCCGGGTTCGTGTAGGAGAAATGAGGGACGTGTTTTGGATGTGGTTCTCTAGATCATTTTGTTAAGGATTGCCTCGAGCTGGGTGAGAAACCTCAAACTGTGAGACAGAATGGTTCAGCTCCTAGAGGGAGGCCCTTGAAGAATATCGGTGGTGGAACTAGCAGCAAGAATATGACTCGGGAGACTCTTGTGCGATCTGAGGCTAGGACCCCAGCTAGAGCCTATACCATACGTGCTCGAGAGAAAGCATCTTCACCAGATGTGATCACCGGTACATTTTCTTTCTATGATAAAAATGTTATTGCTTTAATAGATACAGCCTCTACCCATTCGTATATATGCATGACATTGGCATCTAGCATGAATTTACCTGTAGAGTCTACAGAATTTGTGATTAGGGCATCAAATCCATTAGGCAAATATGTCTTAGTAAATAAGATATGCAAGAAATGTCCTTTGATGATTAGAGGTCTTTGCGTTCTGGCCGATTTGATATTGTTGTCGTTTGACGAATTTGATGTTATTTTGGGTATGGACTGGTTGACACTTCACGGTGCTACAGTGGACTGTAAACGAAAAGTTATTGAATTGAGACATGAGAGCAGTGAAATCCTTCGGGTGGAGTTCGAGGAGTCTAATGGGTCACCGATTGCAATTTCTTCAATGAATGCCCGGAGATGTTTAAGAAAAGGGTATGAAGCTTATTTGGCTTACGTAATGAATTCAAAGGAATCTGAATTGAAGGTTGAATCAGTACCTATCGTATGTGATTTTGTGGATGTGTTTTCAGAGGAATCGCCAGGTTTGCCCCCGGTTATAGAGGTTGAGTTCGGTATTGAGTTGATGCCAGGGACTATACCTATTTCGATTGCTTCGTACAGAATGGCTCCAACGAAACTGAAAGAGCTAAAGTCTCAACTACAAGAACTAGTGGACAAAGGATTTGTAAGACCAAGCTTTTCGCCATGGGGTGCTCCTGTGTTGTTCATGAAGAAGAAGGATGGTTCCATGAGATTATGCATCGATTATCGACAACTAAATAAGGTAACGATCAAGAACAAGTATCATCTCCCAAGAATCGACGATTTGTTTGATCAATTAAAAGGAGCAACGTGGTTTTCCAAGATCGATCTGAGGTCCGACTATTATCAACTTTGAGTTAAGGAGAAAGATGTACCACGACTTGAAGGAAACATATTGGTGGAATGGCATGAAAAAAGACATATCCGAATTTGTATCAAGATGTTTGATCTGTCAACAAGTCAAAGCTGAACATCAAGTGCCATCTGGATTGCTTCAGCCCATTATGATTCCAGAGTGGAAATGGGATCGAGTTACTATGGATTTTGTGACTGGACTACTAGTGACTCCAAAGAAAAAAGGACGTTATTTGGGTAATAGTTGACAGATTGACTAAGTCAGCTCATTTTATTCCGGTACGCTCTGACTTTTCTCTTGACAAGTTGGCTGAATTGTACATCTCAGAGATTATTAGACTTCACATTGTACCTTTGTCGATCATTTCGGATAGAGACCTAAGGTTCACATCTCGATTTTGGAAAAAGTTACAAGCGGCCTTGGGTACGAAACTAAATTTTAGTACTACTTTCCACCCGCAAACTAATGGACAATCCTAGAGAATAATTCAGACACTTGAGGATATGCTTCGATGTTGTGTTCTTGAGTTTGAAGGCAGTTAGGAAGCTTATTTTCCTTTGGTCGAGTTTGTTTACAACAACAGCTATCAGACTAGTTTGAAGATAGCTCCTTATGAAGCATTGTATGGACGAAAATGCCGAACTCCCTTGTATTGGACAGAGCTCAAGGAAAGCAAGATTTACGAAGTTGATTTGATTAGAGAAACTGAGGATAAGGTTAAAGTGATTCGAGATTGTTTGAAAGTGGCATCGGATAGACAAAAATCGTATGCGGATTTAAAAAGGAAAGAGATCGAGTATTAAGTGGGCGACAAGGTATTTTTGAAAGTGTCGCCATGGAAGAAGGTTCTAAGATTTGGTAGGAAAGGCAAGCTAAGCCCTCATTTTATTGGACCTTACGAGATCACTGAGAGAATTGGGCCGATTACCTATCGCTTAGCTTTGCCGTCAGAGTTGGGAAGAACCCATGACGTGTTTCATGTGCCCATGTTACATCGATATCGATCAGACCCCTCGCATGTTATTACTCCAACTGAGGTTGAGATCCAACCGGACATGACGTATGGTGAGGAACCGGTTAAGATTTTGGCAAGAGAGGTTAAGCAATTGAGGAATAAAAGTGTGGCTCTTGTGAAAGTACGTTGGCATCGACATGGAGTCGAAGAGGCCGCTTGGGAATCAGATGAGATGATGAGAAGTCAGTATCCGAATTTGTTTTCAGGTAAGACTTTCGAGGACGAAAGTCTCTTAAGGGAGGGAGAATTGTAACACCCCGAAATATGGCCTAGTTGGAATAATGGTTTTGAGACCATAAATTCGACGTTAAAATATTTAGATTATGACCATTATGAGATTTAGAATATGAAAATATACATGTGGTAAAGTTTCATGAGAAAATTTTAAGAATAAAGTATCCAATTAGAAAATAAGGACTAAATTGAATAAGATGCAAAATTTTGGGTTTTATGTGTAATTTGTATGAAATTGTTTTAGGATAGGAATTAGAGGGTCTTAAAGAGCAATTTGCCCAAAATCTAAATTCTTGGACAAATATGGACATCCATGGAAATTTTTGTAAGTTTAACGAACAAGGGCATTTTGGTCATTTGGATATTAAATGAATTAAAAAAGGAAAAAGAGCTAAAAATTAGCTCATCTTCCTCATGTTGCTACCGAAATTTCAAGGGTGCCATAGCTAGGGTTTCTTTAACCTTCAAACTTGATAGTAAGTCAATCCTAGCCCCGTTTTTAATGCTCTTTGTATTTTTGATATCCTTGCAACTTGCTCTCTTCATTTCTACCCATATCCCATGCTAAGGTTTATTTTTAGAAAATTAACCATGCATGAGTTAGATGTATTTTGATGGATTATGGAAGAATATGATAGTTTAAGGTATGGAGAACAACTTTTGTTAAGTGATTTTGCATGGAAACCCTAAAAAGGACTTATTTGTAAAAGTTGAGAAAATGGGTAGAAAAGTGTGAAATGAAGGAAAATATGGGCTGCCATAAGAACAAGAAGCATTCAGCTAGACTTGGGTAACCAAGAAATCACTTGCATTCCAACATACGAGCTTAGGGACTAAATTATGAATAAGTGAAAGTTTAGGGGTAAAATAGTAATTCTATCAAAGTATGATTTTAGGGTCGATTTGAGTAATGTATGAAGTTAATGAGCTAAATTTATTATTATAGACCTAGAAAGACGAGAACCGAATCTTGATAAAGGCAGGAACAAAGTATTCGATGCTTAGGCACTATACCGAATATTTTGTACCGAGGTAAGTACACGTACAAATAAATACTTTAATTGATGTTTTAAATGTTCAAATAATATTTAGATAAATAATATGTTATTTGGCTACTTTGTTGCTATAATGTGTTTTAATGTTTTATTCTTATTTTACAAGTGTTGCCGTGTTAGCATTTGTATTTGAAAATGTCATATGTTATGAGGCCAACATTCCGAGAATGTTCGACAAAGAGACGAAAATTCGAAAATCCCGTTTGAACTTAGGAATAGGTAAGGATACAAGTGACATGTCACTAGGGTAGCTATGTATGTATGAGCTCATTTGATGGCATGATACATGCTAGGTCCGAGGGCTTATGTATCCCCGTTGAGAGGCGTGATTATGTGATGCATGCTAGGTCCGGGTGCTCTTAGGTAGCCCTGTTGAGAGGCGTGCTATGTTATGTTATGGCACTTCGGTGCATATGTATCCGAGTCTCCTGTTCATTATTCCAAACGCTCAACGTGTAATGCACATGTAGTTTGAATGTGAGCTAGGTAAAGTATATATGTATGCATGGTAGTAAAAGGTACGTGTCTAAACTTGTGTACTCTTATGACCATAATGGTTAATGGCAATGCATGTCTTTATGTAATATCTTTTGAAATATAAATCATACGTTTTGATAGAAACTTTGAAATAGTGACAAAGATATAAATAATATTCTAAAGTCTAAATAAGATTTACTTTATTTGTAAGTGTACTAAGCTTATAGCTTACCCCTCCCTTTTTTTCCATCCTTTTTAGATTCGTCAAGCTAGCTCGAAGAATCGGGAACGTCGGAGCTCGGGTCACACTATCAACTGAACTTTGGGTATAATACATTTGATTATTTTGAATCGTGGCATGTATAAGTGATTATTATTTTGAATATGTGCCATGTGTCTAGCTCAAAGTATTGGTGCTCTATTTGGAATGATCATTTTGTATATGGCCAAGTGAGTTAGTCCATATAACCTTTTGAGATGCCTTTTTATGATGTTTCTATTATATGCATGTTAAATTGTATATGTGCTTGTGATATGGGTTAAATGGTAGAATGACATACATGTTGGAGTGCATGAGAGACCTTGGGTGACTAATGGCTTGGAAAATAGCCTCCAAATAGTCTACATGGACGGACACACTAATAGGTGTCTAGTCTGTGTGTGACACACGGGCAACCCACACGGGCGTGTTGTTCAGCCGTGTGTCCCCTGCTTCCCAAAATTTTTACGTTGCATGCTTTGTAGTGTCTGCACGGATGGGAGACACGGCCGTGTGTCTCAATCGTGTGGAGTACACGGCCTAATCATACGGGCATGTGCCTTGGCCGTGTGCCCCTTAATGAATGATGACGTCATAAATAGAATGTCTAGGTTTTCAGACACGGGTGATGACACGGGCGTGTCTAGGCCGTGTGGGAGGACACGGGCCAACAACACGGGCGCGTGTCTAGGCCGTGTGACAACCACTGCACCTTGATTGGAAAAATAATAAAATTAAAAATTCCACAAGGGCTAGGGACACAATCGTGTCCCAAGCCCATGGGCGTGTGAGGCCAAAATGAAAAAATTTTCTTAAGTCCTTCATGTGTTCTCGATTCAGCCCCGGACCACTTCAAAGGTATGTTTGGGCCTCGTAAACCCATATAAGGGACAAAATGTTAAGAATAGAAACTTCATACATGTATTTTTAGTTGGGTATTTGTATGTCCGTCCGGTAATGCCTCGTACCTTATCCCGGTCTCGGGTATGGGTAAGGAGTGTTACAACCCATGCCAGGCCAAATGTTCCTAGTGTTCATAGAAATCCATAAATTTCATTTATTTTACATTTTAGTCCCTCAAATTATTATTTTTGCAATTTAGTCCTAATTACTCAAAATCATCAAAAACTCCAATACAAAACATGTTAACCCAAATCATATCTTTCATATTTCATCATCAAACAAAAAAAAATCACAAGCTTTCAACAATGGCATATCTCAAAATATTCACCAAAATAAAAAATTCAGGCATGGGTCTTGAAGATAACTTAGCAACGATCTCAAAAACATAAAAATTATCAAAAACCGAGCTAAACACATACCTTAATCAAGCTTGGAAGGTGGCTGAACCTAGGTTTCTTTTATTTTCTTCTTATTTTGTTATTTCGGCAAGAACATGATAATATAAAACCATATTATAATTTTTTATGTTTTATTATACATATATTATTAACCATTTTACATTTTTACCCTTTAATAAAAAATAAACATAACACATAATCTAAGGTCATTACTATACACACCATAATCCCATGGTCTAATTACATCTTAGGTACTTCAAATTAATAAGACAATATCAATTCGGCCTTTATACAAATTACCATCAAATTTTCATTTTACACGATTAAGTCCTTTTATTTAATCGGGCACTCAAACGACAAAATTAAATCACGAAAATTTCACACACACAAATTCACACATAATAAACACAATAAATAAATTTTAAATATTTTTCAGACTCGGATTCGTGGTCCCAAAACCACCATTTCGATTAGGGTCTAAATCGAACTGTTACAAGAGCACACAGAATTTTACGTGAAAAACCTTTTGGGGAAAATACCATAGGCAAAGGAGAAGAAAATTCACTATGTCAAATTTGAATGATTACAAGAGGAGTATAGACTATGTCTATTTATAGGTTTGTAAAACCATATTCTAATCAAAGTATAATAGAAGTAATGCAGTAATGTTAAAACACCTTATTCTAATCAAGTATCAAATAGAGGAAGTAAACTCCAATACGGATTCCACTTGTGCAACCTGTACCGTTGATAAACCATCTTTTATACATATTTTTACCCTATGCTTAGCGCATTTTATGGATGATTTTTCCTTAGAATTGGTGAATTCGATGCTCCTAATGCCTTAATTTCATGTTTTATACTTAGGTGAGCTTAGGAGAGCGAAAGGAACGAGAAACGGGCCAAAAACAGAGAAAATTGGCCAACATACCAAATCAACACGGCTTGGACTTCCTCACACGGGTAGACCACACGGTCGTGTCAATTTGGCAGAATCGAAGCACGACTCACACGGGTAGACCACACGCCTGTGCTATTTTAACAGGCTTGACCACGGCCTGAAGTAATCGTACACGGGCATGTCACACAGGCGTGTCCCTGCCGAGCCCAAGTTGAGTCAAATTCGGAAAAGGCTAATTTTGAGGGCTTTTAGGCATTCTAAAGCCTATAAATACACCTTAAAGGAGGAGAAAAGGGGACATACAGGAGGGAGCCAGGAATTGCTCAAAGAAAGCCAATTGATCCATCTCAAAAGCCGGATTCACCGTCAAGACTGAATATCTCCCTTCAATTCCCCTTCAGGAGTTTTGGGTTTTTCTTTATGTTTTGTATTCATTATTCTTTTGAGATGTTTTCCCTTTTAGTTATGAACTAAATCCCCTAAATCTCTAAGGGGGATGAAACCTAAGACGAATCTTGTTATTATTTTCTAAATTGTATGATAAATATTTGACTTGTTCTTAATTATGTGTTCTTAATTCTTGTTTTGATATTCCAGGATATTGATTCAAGTTAAGCTCTTATGTAGAGGAGGAATAGACCCTGTCTAAGAGTACATTTTTCATAATTAAGCAGAGTTGATTGCGCGCCTAGAGATAGGGTGACAAGATTTTGCCGAATTAGGGTGAAACCTAATAAGGGGATCCATAGATCGAGTTAATGCAACCCTAGGAAGTTAATTCAAAAGAGATTTCAATTATTCAACCTAGGGTTAGACTTTGTTAGTCTTGAGAGAGATAATAATATAACTTAGGGATCTCTACAGAACAAGTTAAATGAATAAATCATCCGATTCGGAGTCAGAATAACAAGTAAAGCCTAGGTGGATTCTTTCTTAGGTATCGTCTTAATTCAATCATTTTCCAAAAGTAATCCCCCAATTCTATTTTCTGTAAGTTCTTAGTTTAGTTAATTAGTTAGTTAAAACAAACCCCCTTATTTTTAGGCTAGATAATAAAAGGACAGTCATTACTAGTACTTTTAGTTCTTTTGGGTTTGACAATCCGATCTTGCTAAAACTATACTAATGTTCGATAGGTACACTTGCCTACATCGTGATAATAGTTAGTTTCAAGAACGATTAATTACAAATATTTAAAACCTGTCACAAAATAACACGATAAAGTTTTTGGCGCCGTTACCGGGGAACTAGGATATTAAGAACACTTAAATTTTATTACTTTAGCCATTTATTTTCCTTGCAAGTTAATTTTATTTTATTATTATTTATTAATTTACTTTTTCTTTCTCTTGGCAGGTTTTTATAGTTTATGACTAGAAGAAACCCGTCAGGACCACTACTTTTGTGAAGAAATCGATCATATGATTCGTAGAAACCGAAGAGAAATAAGGCGAAGCCTAAGATACATAGAAGAAGAGCAAGAGGACGATATACAAGCCACAACCGAGGAGATGGCTAAAAATTAGAAAAACCTGATACCTCCTGTGATTGCTATAAATCCAGTAAATCAGAATCCTGCTCCACGCACTATGTATGATTATGCTAAACCTTCTTTAACAGGAACTGAAATAAGTATAATTAGACCTGTTGTAGCTGCAAATAATTTTGAACTAAAACCTAACACTATTCAAATGATACAGCAATTTGTTCAGTTTGATGGTTTGCAAGACGAGGATCCCAATGCTCATTTGGCAAACTTTTTAGAACTATGTGATACATTTAAAATCAATGGTGTTTCTAATAATGCCATATGTCTTCGGTTGTTCCCCTTTTCATTGAGGAACAAAGCTAAACAGTGGTTGAGCTCGTTACCACGTGGGTCAATTACTACTTGGGAACAAATGACCGAAAATTTCTTATTAAAATATTTTCCGTCGACTAAAATGGCTAAATTACGTAATGATATCTCTTCTTTTGTGCAGATGGATTTAGAGACACTCTACGATGCATGGGAGAGATATAAGGATCTTTTGCGAAGATGCCCTCACCATGGGTTACCACTCTGGCTATAGGTTCAAACCTTTCATAATGGTCTGAATCCTTCGACTCGAAAAATGGTTGACGCAGCTACTGGCAGAACCATCAACAATAAAACACCTAAAGCTGCCTATGAATTTATAGAGGAGATGTCACTGAATAACTATCAGTGACAAGTCATGAGGACAAAACCAACAAAAATAGCCGGTGTTTATAACGTCGACTCGGTCACCATGCTCTCTAATCAGGTAGAACTCTTGAATAAGAAAATTGATGGTTTTCTTAGTTCTTCACAGGTTCACCCAGTAATGCAGTGTGAAACAAATGGAGGTGGATCGAGCAGTTTAGAATACCTGCCATATGGTCACAACATGGACAACGAGCAGTTAAATTACATGGGTAACAATCCTTGATCTCAAAACAATCCTTATAGTAACACTTACAATGCAGGTTGGAAGAACCACCCAAATTTCTCATGGGGAGGCCAAGGCAATCAGAGACCCCCTCCAGGCTTCTAACAACCACCCTACCAACAAGAGAAGAAGTCGAACCTTGAAGAGATGTTACAAAGTTTATATCGGCGTCAGAAACTCATTTTTAGAATACCGAGACAGTACTTAAGAATCAACAAGCATCGATCTAAGGGCTTGAAACTCAGATTGGACAGCTTACCAAGTTGATTTCTGAACGACCACAAGGTAGCTTGCCAAGCAATGCAGAATCGAATCCAAGGGAGCAACTCAACACGATTACTAGTCAAGATGAGGAAAGGTTAGTCACACCTGAACCAGAACCAAGGCAAGATACTGAGATAAGCAAAGGTAAATGTGAGGTAAACCACAAAGAATAGAAATCGGTAAGTATAGAAAACAAACCTCATGTGCCATACCCTAACGCGACAAGAAAAGACCGCTCAGATGAACAATTTGGTAAATTCCTTAAACTCTTTAAAAAATTACACATTAACTTACCATTTATTGAAGCTCTATCACAGATGCCAAACGTAATGAAATTTTTAAAGGAGCTTTTAGCAAATAAGCGGAAGTTGGACGAGGCGTCGCATGTGGAGCTAAACGCAATTTGCTCAGCTATTCTATAGAATAAGCTACCCAACAAATTAAAAGATCCAGGGAGTTTTACAATTCCTTGCTTGATTGGTAGTTTAGATGTCAATAATGCATTAACTGATTTAGGGGCTAGTATTAACGTCATGCCCTACAAAATTTTCAAACAATTAGGTCTTGGGAAACCCAAATAGACTAGGATGAGCATACAATTAGCAGATAAAACTATAAGATTTCCTAAGGGTATTATTGAAGATGTGCTAGTCAAAATCGATCAATTTATATTTCCCGTTGACTTCATTGTTCTAGACATAGAGGAGGATAGTAACACTCCTTTAATTTTAGGAAGGCTTTTTTTAGCAACTGCTAAAATGATTATTGATGTTGGCACAGGTGAGCTCACACTTCGTGTGGGAGATGAAACAATCACCCTTCAAGCTCGCAATTCTGGCAACACATCAGAAATTGAAGGTGATTGTCTAAACCATTCTACTAAAACTGACAGTATGGTGCAACCTATTTTGCAGGAAATAAGTCTAAAGGAAGTACATGAGCCATTCCCAATCAATAGTAGAGGACCTATTCATGAAGACCGAAGGCTACAAATCGAGGAACTAGATGGATGGCAGACGCATAAACCAAGAACACCCGATAAACCAAAACTACGTCAAACCGAGCTCAATACCTTTCTAAATCAACTTAAGGTTGGAGATAAAATTTTATTAGAAGCCGCAGGTCCTCACATTTTCACTACCAAACCTAATGAAGAAGTCCCTCTTACGGTACTTAGCATTTTCCCATTCGGTACAGTCGAGGTAAGTCATCCCAAGTTCGGCACTTTTAAGGTAAACAACACCCGTCTAAAATCTTATTTCGATAAGATGGATAGCAGGAATGAGGAGTATAAACTCCTCGAACCACCATGACCATTCAATAGAGAGGTAAGTCGAGCTTGGACTATAAATAAGCGCTTCTCGGGAGGTAACCCGAGCACTAACAATATTAATTTCTTTAAATTTTAGTATTTAACACCTAACTTACTAACGAAGATATTAAATATAGGCTTTCCATACAGACACGGCCAGGCACACATGCGTGCTAAGGACCGTGTGGAAACAGGGCAGAAACGTTTCCCAAACACGGGCTACGATAAAATGACACGGCCGTGCGATATGGCCGTGGGCCAGCCTGCCAAAATAACACGGACGTTCGACACGCCCGTGCCTTAGAACCGTGGTTGAACCTGAGAAAATAACACAGGCATTCGACACGCCCATGTCTAGCACCCGTGGTCGAACTTGTTAACACGGGCGTGGGCCTACATACACGGGTGTGGGAGAAGCGAGTGAAGCCAGACACGGTCGTGCGACACGGCCATGTGCACCCACACGCCCAAAATACACAGGCGTGGGCCGAATGCCAGATGCACCCAAATTCAAAAAATACGAAACATACGGGCTGAAATTCGGGAACACGGGCGTGTTCCCTAGTCGTGTGCCCCAAAATCTATAAATAGGCTGCACTATTCATTGTCTTCTTCACCCAAAATCCCTAACCCTAGCCGCTGCAAGTCCACACGCCCGTGCGCCGCTTCCAACCCCGTTTTTGACGCTCATTCTCTCCTTTCTAGCATTTGTTTACTCTTTTCCCTTTAATTGCAGTCATTTTTCATGCTAGTTATCATAGCAATCTGTATTTTATATGTCATTTTTATCTTTCTATCACTCAAAATTCATTATCTAGAGTAGTTATCATCTCTTTCATGTGAAATTCTTACTCATTACATGATTTCTCTACCCCATTTGACTAGTTTAAAGTAATTACTCATGGTTAAAATAACAGATATACTCATGCATTTTGTGTTGACATGTTTCATCCGTCGAGTATGATTGCATTCCATAAAATTCTCTGTCATTCTTATGCCATAAAATTGATTGCTTTGGTTAAGTTGTTAGTCTTAGTAGTTGTGGCTGAAATTATGATTTTTATTTTAATTTTTGTCTTCATTTTACTTTGACCATTCCTCAAGATGAATTAATGGTTTTGATTGCAGACACAATGTCATCTTCACGAGGAAAGAAAATTGCCGTCCCCGCTTCGAAGAGAAGGAAAGGGGTATCATCTTCCTCGGGTCCTACCGCAGAAATCTGCCACCCTTTTTTGCAGTTTCCCATTGGGCCTTAAAAAGAACTTTACCAAATACTTTGGGCCCGACCTTTAACTGCAAGCCGCTGCATCGACTGGGCTGCAGTAGAATAAGTTCAGTTGGCTGATGTGATTCGAGCCCTCCTAACCACCGACCCTTGGGAGCTTTTCTTTGGGATCATTGAGCTGACGTATCTCGAGCTTACGATGAAACTATGCTGAACGTTTCATCTTCAGGCTGTAATGAAAAATTACGATTATCTCGGCACGGTCCAATTTCCCCTAGGCGGATTAGTCCGCCAGCTCAGCGTCCCAGAATTCGGTATTACTTTGGGCTTATATACAGAGGAGTTCAAGGAGGAAAATGACTTAGATTCTCTCAACCGTCACATCTACCATTCTCCCTTATGGTGTTGGGGCTCAGTCGTACCACATTCGGCCACCTACGACCCAAGTCGCTCCAAGGCATCAGCTCTCCCTCTATCCTTGAGGTATTTACATTCAATTCTATCTCACACCTTGACAGGGCAGAAAGAGAGCACCGGCGTCATCACCACCAACGACGTCTACTACTTATGGTGTATATCGCACGGGCACGTCTTCGACCTTGCCTACTTTATCGCCCTTGCCATTCGCCACCAGACAGAGCGACATCGGAAAGGGGTCATCACTATTTGGCCCTATGTGATACGACTGGCGCGATACTTCGGGCTCCTTAACATCGCAACCCAAGAATCATCCTTGACACTCATCGGCCAAATGTCTCCACAAGGCATCTCGAGCATGCTAAGCATGAGGATGATCGAAAAGTTCCAAGGAACTTACCCTCCTCAATATTGTCTCGCCCAATCTACCGAGAAGGAGGCCCCCGAGGACATTACTGATGATGTCCCTCTACAACACGAAGACCCACCGTCTCAGCCACCATGCCCCTCTCGTCCAGTTCATGCGACGGGTTCATACGCTGACATCTCTGAGCGCCTTACACGATTTGAGCAGTAATGTTTTCAATGATTTGATCACATTGATGCGACTCTACATCAGATTTGTCAGCATTTTCACATCTCATCGCCACCCCCACCTCGCGAACCATCTAGCGATGAAGATGTTTAAAAACTTTTATTAATTATTTTATTTTATGTTTTTACTTTTATTTAATCTTCAGACTCCTTTTTATTTTTCTTCACGCCTATCTTTATTAGATTTTATAATTTTTATTTTACAATGACCAACTTCAACTATTCCATTATGAGTAATTCTGTTTCCTTACATTTCTTAAAAAAGTTCCTGATTTTGTCATAGCTATAAAAGAGCTCCTAAGCTCATCCTCACACTAAAAATTACACCGGGAAAGGTTCTTCACGACTGCCATGTCCTGCTCGACTACGACTATAGCTACCAACAGATATAATATTCTTTTGTCACAGGGTTTATGGACTAATGAACCTCTACCACCACCGGAGTATCCTCCTCCACTCTCATGCCATTTATTCTCCAAAAACTCCAGTTCAAGGAATTCATTCATCATTCAAGAAGTTTCACTTCTCTCTTTATCTTATGATCCTAAATTTATCTTTTTCAATATATCTATTTTTGTACATTGAGGGCAATGTACATCTTAAGTGTGGGGGTCTTTTATATCACCATTAGAATATGTCTTATTCTCATGTGAATTACTCATATCACTATTAGAATGAATTTTAATTAACTTATGATTTTTATTGATATGTCTTGAATTAAAACATAGGCATTTATGCATTGATTGTTTAAACTTTAAGACATTAGGGAATCAAGAATGATAAGTTGATTTTTCAAGAATTAAAAACTTCTAGGTTGTTTCTCTAAGTCTAGGTATTATCTAGAGTTGGAATTCACGAGTTTAAACATCAAAAAGCCATAATTTTTGTGAGATTTTTGAGCCTTCAAGAGCATCTATTATTTCTTCCATGCTTACTTTCATTATGAGTGCGCCAATATTGAACTGTTATTCTAGAACTTGCTTGATTATGCATGTCAAGGCCACACCATTTGATTTGATATGTCAAAATGATAAAGGCACTTAGGTTTAACCCACTCACTCTATAAAAGCTTACCTTCACAATTAACCCTTAGTGAACCACTTTGAGCCTAACGACCCATTCATTGATTTACCCTCAATACTAACCCTTAACTCATTATTGTTGAAATCCCCTCAATTAAATTGATCCTTATTTTTGTCGAGATTTGAATTGAATAAATTGCTTAGCTATGTCCTGTTCTAAATAGTTAGTTATTTGACTTGTTCTTTAAAAAAAACATGTATACATATAGGTAGTAGTGATCTTTTGAGCTAAAGTAGTTAAATTCCATATTCCGAGAAAAAAAAAACTCTGTTGTACGCAACTGATGACCAGTCATTTTTCTAGCTAGGCAATTTTTCAATTCAATCTCGATTCTAACCTTTTCTTCTAGGTTGTGACCACACTCTTTAACCAAAGCCACATTACAACCCTTTAAAAGACCTTTTGATTGATGCTTCATCTCAATTTATAATGGTGGAGATTTGATTTTCATGCAAGCCTATGGTAATAACTTTTCATTATTGACTATTGAGTGCTTCATTTATTGTCCTTAAACACCTCGAGTGATTTGAGTGAATCTTTAGTGAGGATGTGAAACTCTGTGATATTTTGAATCAAAGGTACTTACTTAGATGAGGGGAGACACCTATATTTTCATGATAAAATGCTCAACTTGGAATGTTTGAAACTTTGATGTTCTTTTAGTCAAATTTTCAATGTTTGATTACCTATGGAGTATTTTGAGGTATTATCAATAGAAATTATAAGTTGAGAAGAATTTGTTTTGATTAGGATTTTGCTTGAGGACAAGATAATGCTTAAGTATAGGGGTATTTGATAAACCATCAATTATACATATTTTTACCCTATGCTTAGCGCATTTTATGGATGATTTTTCCTTAGAATTGGTGAATTCGATGCTCCTAATGCCTTAATTTCATGTTTTATACTTAGGTGAGTTTTATAGAGCGAAAGGAACGAGAAACGGGCCAAAAACGGAGAAAATGGGCCAACATACAAAATCAATACGGCCTGGACTTCCTCACACGGACAGACCACACGGCCGTGTCAATTTGGCAGAATCGAAGCACGACTCACACGGGTAGACCACACGCCTGTGCTATTTTAACAGGCTTGACCACGGCCTGAAGTAATCGTACACGGGCATGTCACACGGGTGTGTCCCTGCCGAGCCCAAGTTGAGTCAAATTCGGAAAAGGCTAATTTTGAGGGCTTTTAGGCATTCTAAAGCCTATAAATACACCTTAAAGGAGGAGAAAAAGGGACATACAGGAGGGAGCAAGGAATTGCTCAAGGAAAGCCGATTGATCCATCTCAGAAGCCGGATTCACCGTCAAGACTGAAGATCTCCTTTCAATTCCCCTTCAGGAGTTTTGGGTTTTTATTTATGTTTTGTATTCATTATTCTTTTGAGATGTTTTTCCTTTTAGTTATGAACTAAATCCCCTAAATACCTAAGAGGGATGAAACCTAAGACGAATCTTGTTATTATTTTCTGAATTGTATGATAAATATTTGACTTGTTCTTAATTATGTGTTCTGAATTCTTGTTTTGATATTCCAGGATATTAATTCAAGTTAAGCTCTTATGCAGAGGAGGAATTAACCCTGTCTAAGAGTACATTTATCATAATTAAGCAAAGTTGATTGCGCGCCTAGAGATAGGGTAACAAGATTTTGCCGGATTAGGGTGAAACCTAATAAGGGGATCCATAGATCGAGTTAATGCAATCCTAAGAAGTTAATTAGAAAGAGATTTCAATTATTCAACCTAGGGTTAGACGTTGTTAGTCTTGAGAGAGATAATAATATAACTTAGGGATATCTACGGAACAAGTTAAATGAATAAATCATCCGATTCGGAGTCAGAATAACAAGTAAAGTCTAGGTGGATTCTTTCTTAGGTATTGTCTTAATTCAATCGTTTTCCAAAAGTAATCCCCCAATTCTATTTTCTGTGAGTTCTTAGTTTAGTTAATTAGTTAGTTAAAACAAACCCCCTTATTCTTAGGCTAGATAATAAAAAGATAGTCATTGCTAGTACTTTTAGTTCATTTGGGTTCGACAATCCGGTCTTGCTAAAACTATACTACTGTTCGATAGGTACACTTGCCTACATCGTGATAATAGTTAGTTTCAAGAACGATTAATTATAAATATTTCAAACCTGTCACAAAATAACACGATCAACCGTACCGCGGGGGCCTTGGCGGCCCCCGTAGATCCCCTTATCTAATCACTTGTATTTTATTTTAACAGGAATTTGGGTCACACAACTCTAACAAAATATGTAGAATACTAAGTTAAAGTCATAGATTTTAATGTCCAACCAAAATTAATATATATTAAAAATTAGTTCTTTTAAACCAATAGCCCCCAAAACTATTAAATATAAGAATTGGGTAATTAAATAAAAAACATTCCTAAAGTAACATCTCTAATACTTTTAAATTAGAGATAAAAGGGAATTCTTTTTGTCATCCTTTTATCCCGTCTCTAAAACTCTTTAACTTTGTAGTGATAATTGCTTAAAAAGTTGAACAGATCATTCAAAATGTAGTGTATTTTAAATTTTCTTTTTTTAGTATTCCATTCCTGTTATTATTGTTAAATATTGAGTTTCGATATTACTCATTCTCATTTTTCCAATCAATATTTTTGTCTTAACTCGTAATCACATATTTATTAAGGTAAAGTTTGCAAAATTCAAGAGTACTTACCTCTTTAGATGACAGAAATCCAAACAAGGTTTCTTTTTATTTTCTTAACACTTGAATCCACTTAAGCATTTATTCAAAGTCCATTTTTCTACCCATTCAACATTTCTCAACACTAAAATATAAGCAAAAATATTAAAATACACCTCCAATCAATTTTCTCATACTAAATATCTCAAATAACTAAAGTGTAGATGAAAAAAAAAATACTTTCTTACCTTGATTTGGAGTTTTCTCTCATTAACTTCAACTTTCTTTCACTAAACCATTAAAACCTAAGTCTTAAATGAAGATGGTGGCAATGGAAAACAACAAAAAAGATTGTTTTCTAGCAAGGAGGAAACTTAAGTGTTAGAGTGGAGTTTTATTTGGAAGAGAGAGGGGCGGAAGAAATAGCCATGCAAAGGGAGGTATGTTGAAGTTGAGAAAGAAAGGGTAAGAAAAAATTAACCTTTCTTTTTTTATTCACTAATTAAAAATTGGACCTGAGTTAAAAAGTCAATTACTTAAAATGTGTGGTCCACATTATATTTTCACCTAATTCCAGTCCAATATTTTGAAATTGATTCTAAAAATATAATATCTCATTAGTTAATATTCCTAGTATAATATTCACCAAAATAGCTTCTTCTTTTTCTTTCTTTCTTTTTTTTTTTACGAAAAAAATTACATTTTATCCTCTTATCACTTATTATCTTTCTCTAATTTCATCCTCAACACTTAGTACTTCAAAAAAAAATTTAACCAAACTTGTCATCCTCAATTATTAATGCTTGTGCAAAATTTTGCATTTATGACATTTTTCCGATAAAGTAGAAATTTTACAATTTAGTCTTGGTAATTTTAACTTTCATTTAATTTAACCCAATCAGAAACTGCTTATGTAACAACTTGATTTTCGTCGGTGTCGAAAAAACCCGGTTCAAGATTGAATTCTTGAAAATCGAGGAATTTAAAATGTTAAGCTGAAAAGTTAGCAAGTTGTATGTGATATTAATAAATAGAACTGAATAGTAATTATAGATTAAATTTATTTATAAAATAGTTCAGGGACTAGATTATAAGATGAGTAAAATAAGAAAATTTGATTGAAACTTTGTGCATGTCCTTGATGAGTAAATTGCCATGTCCTTGAAAACTGTTGGGGATCGACCCATATAAACAACGAGATAGTAAAAGTATAGAAGAACGAACACAAATATTTTACGTGGAAAATCCTCAAAAAGGGAAAAATCACAAGCAAAGGAGGTATTGACTTTTCACTAAATAAGTAAACAAATGAGAATATAAGATGGAGAAAATAACCTAAATGTACAACCTATACATTACCTAAAACCCTAAATATAGAGCTCAAATACTCAAATAGAAAATCGGTAAACAAAACCCTAAATCTCATAAGGCACTCACAAAAAGGGGTATAAAATACTATCCATAATTACCTCGAAACTCTCATCAAAACTCATATGCGACTACATCTTATCTCCCTCAAAGAAAAAGCCTACGACTACATCTTGATTGGCTTAACAAAATAAGGATACAATGGCACCTTTAAATAGACTAAGATTAGAGTTCTAAGCATACTAAAATATCCCTAGAATAATCAGAGTCTAACTGGGAGAAGAAGTTCTGCTTGAAGTCCTGCTTGAAGTCTTGCTTGAAGTCTAAAACGTGGCTACCAAATAAAACATGTCATGACATCGTTTTTGCCTCGTCGCGACGTCGCCATCCATTTTTTCAAAAATATGAGGCACACCCTATAAATCTCCATATTGACTCATATTTATCAAGCCTCCTTTTTCATGCCCCATCACGGGCCAAACTCGAATTTTCCAGAATGTCAACCAAGTCTAAATCGTGCTCGAACTTGGGAAATGAAAGACTCTCAGTCTTCAAATAAAAATTTTATAATGTAACAAGGGTCAGTAATACCCGAACAGTAGAGAAAACATCACCTCTCTCCACCTGACTGTAACCTTCTACGACCAACCTTGCCTCAAACGCTCTGTGAACCATTCAAGTCCTAAAGACCAAAAAGAGGATGAGATTCTTCTCTAAATTAGGCACATGCCTGACATTTAACACAACTCCACCTTCAATCGGATTATGTGGAGAGCAACGAATCATCACTCTCGTTCTCAGCCACATCAGCTACCTCTGTAATTATTCAAAACTACCAGAAACTAAAATTTGTCATTCGTCGAACTTTTCGATATCCAAAAAAGTAGTTGTGTCATTGAATCAATCTGTGAAAGCTGAATTGTAACTCTGATATCAATTTGTTAGGGATCGACCTGCATAAACAATGAGATAGTAAAAGTAAAGAAGAATAAATACAAATATTTTACGTGAAAAACCCTCAAGGAGGGAAATGTAACACCCCTTACCCATTCCTGAGACCGGGACCAGGCACGAGGCATTACCAGACACATACTCAGACATTTTCAAAAAATATGGGTTATAAAATTTCCTTCCAAATTAAAACCAATCAAACAACATCTTAATGTCCCTATTATGGGCCTACGAGGCCCTAAACATACATTGAGAACGGTCCGGGATTAAACCGAGAACTTGAGAAAGTTCTTGGAAAATTTGCTAGGTTAAGCCTCACACGCTCGTCTGGAGGCTATGTACACGCCTGTGTGCTTTGGCACACGCCTGTGTCCCCTACTCATGTGGAATTAATTGAATTTATTTCCTATTTCGAACCTACAGGGGTTTTCACACGGCCGAGCACACACCCGTGTCCCTCACACGGCTTAGACATGCCCGTGTGATCTCCCGTGTCCAAGAATTTGGACATTCTGTTTATGATGTCAGCATGCATTTAGGGGCACACGGCCAAGACACACGCCCGTGCGCTAGGCCGTGCCCTCCACACGTTTGAGACGCACGGTCGTGGCTGTACCCGTGTGTTTATTACCATGCATTCTGACTTAAAAATTCTAGGTGCAAGGGACACACGGCAATACCACACACCCATGAGGTTATCCGTGTGTCACACACACGGCCTAGACACACGCCCGTGTTTCTACCCGTGTGGACACTTATTAGGCTATAATTTCAAGCCAATGGTCACCCTCATTATACACTCACATATAAGAACCCCAATTATATTTAACATGACCTAAATATACTTAAAGATTATCATCAATGGTCCATTTCATGTTAACCTCATCTCATCAGTTATGTACATGCTCAATTATCCTCTTTTTGTATTGAGGATTTCCATCCCACTAGAACAAATTTAGACTTGGCTCATTATTATAACTCATTGTCAATTATGGCCTATCTAGCTTCAAATGTTTTGGCCACATTCCATATGTCCATTCATGATGTACCACATTCAATCATCTCAAGAACATTTTTAACATAAACATGCATGGTTGGTAGGTCATAACCTACAACAAAATGAGCCATGTCTTGTGGCCATATACAAAAAGAATAAGTTTAATATTTAAGCCTTTACATTGGCCAACCAAATGACACATATAACAAAATAAACAAAAGCCTTATACATGCCATTGAACCAAAGTAAAAGTATCTATATACCAAAGCTAGACAAGGTGATAGTGTGTTGGTTCTCCAACTATCTTCCAATCTCTACGAGTCCTCGAGCTCTGTAAGACAAGGAAAAGAGAGGGGTAAGCATTTACATGCTTAGTAAACCCAAATAACTGGAAAGTAAACTTACCGATTAATTGGCATACATCCATATTAGGCAATAAAACCAACAAGTATGAAATAGTTTCCCTATCACATGCACCCAATCAACAAGTTAGTCCCATAACAATATACCATGTAATTTGTCTTAGACAAGCTCATCATCCAACATTTTAATTTTTATATCTCATGTTAATCCCGTTGAGTTTCTCAAAAATCTCAATGGATTATCCATTTACCGTCAAGTCATAAGAGCGATCATCTCAAGTACGCACTCCCGCGAACCTCACATCTTACGACAGGATTGTCAGTCCAGGCTAAATCCCCCGTAATGTAAACTCATAGGGTGATGTCGGGATTACCAGTCCAGGTTAAATCCCTTATAACGACAAGCACCCTTAATGAGCTCGGATCTGAATTACCAGTCCAGGCTAAATTCAGACCTTAATCAGATTACCCGTCTGGGCTAAATCCACAATGCACATATATTCTTCAAGAGGCTCGATCACTCAAGGAACACCCGTCCGGGTTAGACCCTTTCTTTATTTGAGATCAACGGATTACCTGCCTGGGCTAAATCTTTTTTACAACGCATGCAGGATCTCATGTCATGTAAGCCATGGTTTATCCATCGAATTTCCTTTTTGACTTCAACTGGGACATTTATTATCATATCATTATTATTAACACATTTCATGGATTTTCATGCCATCATTATAACCAATTATCATACATTCATAACACATGCAATTAGGCATATTAATAGTTTACTTAAAGTTATTCAAACTTACTTGATACTCGTTTAAGTTTCGCGTTTCGGTTTCGCGTTTTGTTTATTCTGAAACTTTTCGTTTTCCTCGATTGACCTCCAGAATTTGTTCCTCGGGGTCTATAACAATAAAAATGAATCATTAATACCTCACATTATTCTTTTCGAGTCTAAATTTCACCCCAGACAAAATGACTATTTTGCCCCTAACCTTTTACATTATTTACGATTTAGTCCCAAAGCTCGTATGATGAAATGCATGAAATTTCTACATTACCCAAGCCTAGCCGAATATTTTTCCCTCTTATGGCAGCCCACATTTTCCATTATTTCACATTTCTACCACATATTTTGTACCTTTTGCAAAAAGGTCCTTTTAGGGGTTTTTCATGAAAATCACCTAGGAAAAGATGTTTAACACACATCCAACTTTCATATTCCTCCATAAATCATCAAAGAATAAACATGTCACGCATGGGTAACTTTATATACATGAACCCTAACTCAAAATATGGGTAGAAATGGATTGAGTAAGCTACCGGGATTTCAAAAATACGAAGAACATTAAAAACGGGGCTAGAGAGCACTTACTATTGAGCTTGAAAATGTTAAAAACCCTAGCTATGGAGGGCTTGAGAAGTTTGGCTGGTGCAAGGGAGAAGAATGGCTGATTTTTTCCTTCATTTTCCCTTTTTGTTTCATTTATTATCAAATGACCAAAATGCCCTTCCTTACTAAACTTCCAAAATTTTCCATGCATACCCATTTTTGTCCAAAAAATTAAAAATTGGGAAATTTTCTCTTTAAGACCTTATAATTAATAATATAAATCAATTTCATACAAATTTCTTCTAGAATCCAAGTTTTGTAATTTATTCAATTTGGTCCTTATTTTCCAATTGGACACCTTACTCATAGAATTTCTTCATGAAAATTTAGCACATGCATATTTTCATATTCTAGACCTCATTATAATCATAAAAAAAATATTTCAACATCGGATTTGTGGTCCCAAAACCACTCTTCCGACTAGGCCCTATTTCGAGATATTACATAAAAACCCATGGGCAAAGGAGGTATCAGCTTTTCACTAAATAAGTAAACAAACAAGAGTACAATATTAGGAAAATAACCTAAATGCACAACATGTACATTACCTAAAACCCAAACTACAAAGCTCAAAATTCCAAAGAGAAAACCAATAAACAAAATCATAAATCTCATAAGGTACTCACAAAAGGGGTATAAAATACTATCTATAATTACCGCAAAAATCTCACCAAAACTTATATACGAATACATCTTGTCGTCCTAAAAAGAAGCCTATGACTACATCTTGTCGCCCTCAAAGAAAAAACCTATGACTATATCTTGATTGGCTTAACAAAACAGGGATACAATGGTCCCTTTAAATAGGCTAAGATTAGAGTTCTAATCATACTAAAATATCTCTAGAATAATCAAAGTCTAACTGGGAGAAGAATTTCTGCTTGAAGTCTAAAAAGTAGCTGCCAAATAAAACATGTCGTGACGTCATTTTCACCTCGTCGCGATGTCACCATCTGTTTCTCTAAAAATACGAGGCACGCCTTAAAAAAACAAATATTCGCAAATTAAAATCAAGCTAGTGGCCTTGCTTGATCATGGACATAGAATTCCACTTATGTAATTATGTTATAATGAGAACCATTAATTTTATGGTAACTTTTAATTAAAAAATTAATCAGATACTCTTATTCTCCATTCATTAAAACAAAAAAAAAGGAAAGAAAAAATCTCCTTCAAGATCTTAACATTATCGAACGTAGTCAAAGACAATGATGGAATGTCAAAGGCAAAAGGAAAGGAAAAGACAAACATCGTATAGCTTTTCTGGTTTGTTCTATAATTCAATTTTAATAACTTGTACGTAGTCTAGTTTGTTGTTATAAGAGAACATAATATAAAGGTCTAGCTAATCATATCTTTCCCAAACTATGAAATGATGAATTTAATGTTGTGATTGTTGAAATCAATCTTGAATGCTTGAATTGTGTTGTATATATGTTATATTGAGACATTGATATTATGTCGATATGTGTTACAATTATGATTATGATGTTAATTTCTCGTTAAACAATATTAAACGTAGTGTCGGGTATAGTTGGCATGCCTAGGGTCACCTTTATCAGTGGTTTATTAGCTCTAATTCCCAAATTTTCATAGGTTCGTAGACTTCTCTTTATATAGATTCAAGTATTCATCCTAATGTTTATCGTCGATTAATAAGGGTCGAAAAGAGTAAGTAATGATAAAGACATTGAGTAATATGTTGAAACATTGAGTACGTGATGATATAGAATTATGAAATATTGAGATAAGAAATGAATGGCAAGTTTGAGAATGATATGATTCTAGATTTTGTGAAATAGTAAAACAAAGTAGCTAATGTTATATTTATGTATTTGTTTTAATTTAGTTTAAATATATTGAATTTGATTTGAATTATATTAGCACCATTGAGTATTCAATACTTCAATACTCAATGTACGATCATGTTTATTTCCATGCATAGGACTCGATCAAAGATTTTCGTAGATTAAAAGTGTTCAAGTATTTGTTTCAACAACTCAACTCGGGAATCATTTTTCTACCTATTTTGTATGTATATATGTGTTTGGGTTGAAATAGCATGTAACTGGGTTATTTTAAGCATGTTGCTTAAGTTAACATTTTGGTATATTTGATGCTTAGCCTATAAGGTTTATAAAGGAGAACTTCATCCCTAGATTAGTAAATAAATATGCTTAGTTTATATGAGTTTGAATATGTAAATTATTTGGTTAATTAATGATGAATTGATTGTTATGATTTGATGATGTTTGGTTGCGTTTACATGTGCTAAATTGAGGGTCTTACATTGAGGTAAGGTTTGAGTGTGTTTAAGGTACATTTTAGTATGGTTTGGATACTTGAAAATGTGCATTTAGGGTCCTTTTACCATTGAGTATTGAGACAACATGAACATGTCTCAAGACCATAAGAACAAAATTTATCTTATTTTTCAACCTATATGCTTAGTGTCTCGAGACTTGCAAGCTAGTCTCGAGACAATCCCATTTATGTCTCGAGACAAGTGGTTTTTATCTCGAGATAAGGAAACATCGAAGGTAAATTAGTTTTCCCTTATTCTAGGTCTTGAGACAGGAACCCCTTATCTCGAGGCATTCAAACATCGAAGCACAATTAAGAAAACAATGGAGGTTAGTCTCGAGTGTAACGACCTGATAGTCAGGGGTGTTAGAAAGTGCATTCCCGAGACTCCATTACCATAAATCGGACTCATAAATATTTATCATAAATATTTAAGAAGCTAATTGTATAGTTAATTAGGTTTTAGTTGAGTGAATTTGCATGAATTAAGAGTTATTATAGTATAAGGAGTAAATCGCATTTAAGGTAAAAGTTAATTTATGATTTAAAAACAATTAAAGAGACTCAAGAAGCAATTACACCATTGTTTCTTTAAGTGGGATGAAATTAGTGAATTCTATATACAACTTATATGTAAATTTATTTTATATATTATAATAATTAAAGTTAAAATATATTATAATATTAAGAACTCTTAATAATTAAGTAAATGTATATATGTATTATATAATAATAAATTAAAGTATAATAAACAAATTGGTAATAAAAGAGAAAGCCATACAAAACTAAGAAAAAAAAAAGAAAGAAAAATAAATAAATAAAGGGAGAATGAAAGTCACGCACAGCCTAAGGACTTCTAGGGTTCAAACTTCAATTGCTAACATCGTATCGGAATCCTTGACTAAAAAGGAGAAGGATAAAATCGACGTCGTATAGCACAAAATCCACAGTTTGTATTTCTATAATTCGAACTTAGTTACTAATTTTTGTATTTTGATTTAATGCATATAGTAAGTGGTTGAGGTGAGTATTTGGCTTTGATATTGAATTGAATTAAAGTTGATTGAAATGGATTGAATTAGTATATATATTATGAATGTATCGATTATTTGAATTGAAATGAATATATATGTGTAAATGTGATAATGTGAAAATATGATAATTGGATATTGGTTGTATTTGGAAAGTGAATTGGAACCTTATTAACTGTATCGAGCTGAGTCAAATATAGATGGCATGCCATAAGATAGGAAGAGTTCAAGGATTTCTTCGACTTCGAGGCAATGAGGCATTGGGTGCCAATTTACTTCGGTTTAATCAATGAGATATTGGGTGTCAATTTATATAGCGCTAGGCGCAGTTACTACTTCAGATTTATTTAATGAAGCACTGGGTGCCAAACTGGTGTGTTGGTTGGATCCGTGTATCCATCCAAGTCCAAGTCATGTTAATAAAGGTAATTAAATAAAACGATTCTATGACTGATATTGGGTGATATTGTATGAGAATTAAAAATGGGATAGTGATTTGAAACATGAAAATGAGATATGTTGTGATTAAATGAGAGTACATGAGTTATGTACTCTTTCAGTGGATATGGAACGGATAATGTCATTGTTTAAATGAAATGTGAATCAAATTGTGAAAAGCTATTTATATAGCAAGTGATAAGAATTGAAAATAGTATGAAATGGTATGCTAATATGTATGAATTAAAAAGGTTGGCATATAATGATTGTGATCTTAAAAAATAATATGTGTTTAAATTCAATTGTGCATTTTATATTATATTGTCTTTAAATGTTTGGATTAAATAAATATCACTGAGTTTTATTTAGCGTACGGTTTTGTTTTTTCGTGCGCAGGTTAGATACTTTACTTTTGATCACTGATTTAGCATTCAACAATGAATCACGAACTCAAATGTGGTGATTTTTATCTTTTGTGTCAGCATGTACTTAGGATGTCTAAATGATAGTTATTTTGTGGATAGATTGTAAATGAGGTTATAAGTGTAATGTTGGTTTGGAATATATATAAACATGTGTTTGTGTTTGAAGCCATAGAATGGTATGGTAAATTAAACCAAAGCTTGGTATGTGCATGTGAATTTAAGTTAATGTTTTAGGTAAATATGAGCTAGGCCAAATTGATGGATTTTGGCAAGTTTATAATTTTAATTTGAATGATGCATTGATAATATGTTTTAATGATATAAATGTGGTACCAATGAGGGTACATTGGTTAGGCACCTAGGATGATTGTTTTGGCATGTTTTGAATGTGTTTGATCGTGTTTTGAACAAGTTAAACGAATGGTTTTTGAGTTGTTTAATGCCCAAGCATGTAGGAAATGGCAAATTTGTTGTTTAAGGCACATTTTAGGTCAACAAATCCAGACACACGGGCGTGTGACTTGGCCGTGTGAGACACACGATTAGCACACGGGCATACAAGGCCATTTCGAAGGGTACAAGGCCTGTCATATGTGCGTGTGGCTTGGTCGTGTGACCCAAGTCAAAGAGTTACACGAGCACAGACACAGGCTGGGACACAACTGTGTATCCTACTTTGAATGCCTATACGGCCAAACACACGAGTGTATGACTTGGCCGTGTGAGTTACACGACCTGACCACACGGCCGTGTGAACCCTATAGTTAAAATTTTTCTAACTTTTTCCTAAAATTTTCAAATGTTCCGATTTAGTCTCAAATCGTTTCTGAAGTGATTTCAAACCCTCAAAGGCTTTAATAAGGGACTCTATGCATGTTAATGATGAATCATTTTATGATTTTTGAAATGTTTGAAATGAATGATTAGATTACGGTTACTCGGTAATGCTCCGAAAACCTATTTTAGCGACGGATACGGGTTAGGGGTGCTACATCGAGACATAAGGGACCTTGCCTCGAGACATAATTTTTACTGTTTCGAGACATGTTAACATCAAAGTTAAAATTTTTCAAAAATAAAAGAAGTCTTATATTGAGACATGAAGTTTCCTGTCTCGAGACACAACACTGAAATTGATAATCGAGTTTGGATTCAAGTCCTACCTCTAAATTTAACCTTGCATAATTTCGTAAAATGATGAATTTGATTCTTAACATTATGACTATATAATTGTGATTATGATTGGTAGTTAAATTGATTTGAATAATAATTATGAATTAAATTTTTTGATTATGTAATAAGATAGCTTGAGTTGTTTCAGCAACATAATATAACATCATATTCGGATCCAACAATCGTGTCAGGTGTGGGGTGTTACAGCTTAACCCTAGTAAAGACTCCTTGACATTCCCATGCCAAATAATCATTATCTCATTTTTCTTTGTTTGATCAAACTTCACTTTAGTCCCTACACTTTTTCAACTCATTCAATGTGGTCTTTTTTTTTCCAATATTTCAAGTTCTCACTCATACTCCATTCAAAATTTGAATTAACTCAATAGGAATATTTACCTAATAACTCTTTTTTAATTTTCATTTTCTACTCTACCAAAATAGTACTATGAATAAAAATTTTGGGGGCATTGCATAAATGGCTTGAGGTTGTCCCACTTATTTCCTTTTGTACTCGAGACCTTCCCCCAATGGAAACGATGTGATCGATGTGTCAACGAGTATTAGCGTAATAATTAATAAGACATTCAACAACAAGGTCTCTGGTTGCATGAAGATGTTTTAAAACTCTTGGAGGAGTCATCCCGTCTTATACAGTCCTTATCTTGTTGAATATATTTGGGGCATGTCATCTAATGGCGTATTCACGCTTAAATCGGGCTATGAGATTCTTATTGATAATGATAGTACCTACTAGCAACTTGCTAAGCTTATTTGGAAGCTTCCATGCCAACCTAAGATCCAATATTTTTCTTTGGTTGCCTTGAAAAGGATAGGCTCATGAAAAATGAAAACCACAAGCTTCAACAGTTAGCGACTAGAGAGAGGTGTTGCATTTGTTGTGCAATAGTGGAAAATGTTTTACACGTCCTACGTGATTGTCATACAGCTAGAGAGGTTTGGAATATTTTGCTTGGAGATTCCTCGAATAGTGAATTTTTCTTGACCGATTGTACAGATTGGTTACTTACTAATTGTGAAAAATAAAATGTCAGTAATGGCAATATATCGCAAAGAAAAAGAGAAATAAAAATAAAGAACACACAGATTTTACTTGGAAACCCTTTCGGGAAAAAAACCATGGGTAGAGGAAAAGAAAATTCACTATGTCGAATTCGAATAATTACAAGAGTAGACTATATCTATTTACAGGCTTCTAAAACCATATTCTACTAGAAGTGTAGTAACATTGAAACACCTTATTCTAATCAATATAAAATAGATGGAGTTTAGTAAGGTTTAAAAAACCTTATTCTAAAATAAAATAAAAGAAGTGTAGTTCTATATTGTAACACCCCAAACTCGGCCTAGAATTCAGGCCTGAATCTAATGTGTCACATTGAAGTGTTTTTTTGAAAAAAATGTTTTCATTAAAAACCCTTCTTATTTGAAAACTTGAGTAAAATCCTAGTTACGTTAGTTTATTTTATAAAGAGGTACATTGGAAAGTTATTAATTCTATTCCCAAAATTTTCTTTTAAGTTGCGGAAGCTAATTTTAAAAGTAACTGATTTACGAAAACGTGATGTTAAAAAAAATTATAAATCGAAGTAAATAAAACCCAAAGTTAAAATCCAGAAACTTTAAGAGGCCTTATTACAAAAGTTGAAAACCCAAAACAAAATCTAAAACATAAATAAAGTCCCAAGGTAGCCGTGTGGCCATCTTCGAGTCCCTCGCAGCATCGATCCTCCTAATGCTGGGGATTACCTGCACAGTTACAAAACGGGGTGAGCTTATGAAAACTTTGTGTAATCCCCTAGCGTCCAAACAGTCAGTCAAAAATAGAATTTAGAACCAATCTGGGCTTGAGCCTTATTCAGTAACAAAACAGTCTAGTCCAGAGCATACGTGGGCTAAAGCCCGATTCATTAACATTTGGGTCTCAACCCATCACAGTATCAATTGGGCTTAGCCCATCTCAAAATCAATATTAGTTAGGCCTAGCCCACATCAGAACCAATATCAGTTGGGCCTAGCCCATTTCAATTTCAAACCTATATGAATAATGCATGATAACCCATCCAACCCTGCACTTGCCTTCGTCCAGCCCTGCACTACCTGTTGGGAATAAATCACCCACGTCATCCCTACACTTACAGTGTTAGCACCGGTTGCGACACTAACTTGAGTCGCAGCAAAACTGCTAATATCAGAATATGTGTCACAGCCACCAATACTGTTTCTTCCTCTATAACAATATCTCAATCCCAAGTAATATGCCATGTATGTAGAATGTTATGCACAAAAACAGTCATACAAATACAGACAAATCAGTAATTTACCCTCGAGGGGCAAAACAGTCATTTTACACTTTAGGGGTATTTTGGTCATTTTACTAATTTTAGGGGGTCCCAATACAGATTACGACCTCATAGATGGTCTGTTGTTGCCTCGAGCGAGTCAGGCAACCTAGATGGTCAAAACAGTGTAAATGGGCCTAAAGACAATTACTCAGCCCAAGGGGGCCGACACGCTCGTGTGGCCCTTTTAGCCCAATTTCAGTCATGGCTATACGATCACCATAACCCAGTTCATAATTTGTCACTTACCACAGATTTTATCCATGTAGGGCCTACGATCCCATTGTGCCCACACGGCCCATTTCGGCTGATCGTGGCCCAGGACAGCCCAAGACCACGAGAGCGCTCGTGATGGCCACTACAGTTTAACGTCCATGTTCGTGGACTTGGTTCACCACACAAGCGTTCGCACGCTAGTGAGGCCTCAAATGCCGAAGTTTCGACTTTTTAACTTTTTTCGATTTGCAGCAAGAATGGGTGTGGTTACACACCTGATCACGTAGAGTACTAAGAATTCTCGAGTGCTGGAACCTTGACTCGAATGATCAACTGTGATTTTCCCACTTAATCCAAAGTTTGGTGCAGTTACCTTTCCGCAACCTGGCAGAAAGTCTTGAACCATCGATACCCTACGTCATTAAACTTGGGGGCAGAGGCTATGCGTCCACTCCCAGTCAGCACCACTGTCATCACTTTACTGCTAGAACCCCCTTTGCTCATGAAATCCGCATATTCTTCCCAAAGCTTCAACAATTACACGAACGGTTAACCAAAACATCAAACTCCATAACCCCACTTAACTGTATCTAGGATTAACGTACTTACCAATAGAGAAGGTACCACTTGCAGGGACAGGGTAATCGGCTAAGCGCCCTGATTACAGAAATCGAGCCCCCAACAAATCAAGGAATTCAGCAACACTTCAGCAAGAATCGACCAAGGGGAGGATAAGAAGAGAAGGGAGAAGATAACTAGTCCTTGACAATTTCGGCTACTCAGAGAGAGAGGGTAACCAGTTTGGAGAACAGAGAAGAAGAAGTGAACATTACTTAAGATATTCGGCCACAAAGAAAGAGAGGGAAAGATTCGGCTTGCCAAAGAACAGAAGAATGGGAAGAATGAAATTGGGAAAAGGAGTATTCGGCTTTAGAGAAGAGGGGACAAAAAAGATAGAAAGATGAAAAGTGCATACCAAATGGTCACCTCGGTTCTAACCCAAAAACGCACAGCACATAATAAGAGTAATTGTCGAGAAAGCGGAAAGAAAAGGAGAACAAAATAAAACCCAAAAGATCCCCCTAAAGGCTCTCAATTGCCGAAATGAACACTCTCCTCCCTAAAGCCGAAATTATGAGTTCCTCCCTAAAGCCGAAATTATGAGTTTTCCCCTAAGCAAATTCAGCACAAACTTACCCACTCTCAAACTCCCCTTTCTTCTCCTAAAATCCCTCCAACTTCCCATTCATATTCAATTCAAATTCTTATGACCAATTCAACCACAGAGTTTCAGTCCAACTCCACCTCCTACACAGCTCAAACCGCAAAATAAATACTCTATTGCGCATCTCAAGACTTGAACCTCAGACCTCACAGTTGCTCAACACGCCACCTTGCCACTCCACCACAAGCTCTCTTTGTGTCATAAATCATCCACAATTATTTATAAAACCTACATGCCAGAGCCATGGTTCATCCCTTAAAAACCAAAATTTTGCAAGAGCCAAGGCTTGAACCCCAGACTTCTTAAGCACTTCCCAGGACACTTAACCACTAAAGCAGGCATTTATTTGTGTCATCCTCTTGCACAACTAAATTTTAATTCCTCAAATACGCGAAGCTTATTTCTTCTAGGCCCAAAATTTGGGGCGTTACAACTCTACCCCCTTAAAGAAATTTCATCCTCGACATTTCCAACTATCAGAACAGTCGCACATCCTAGCCTACCACGCTACGCTCTCGCTGCGCACTCTGATCCTAGTAATACAAGCACACACCAAACCATATATCCATTGGAGCGGATAGATATCACATGCATACCATTTCCAAAACATACACAGAATAAATACAAACTCTAATTTCAAGTGTAGCAATATAGTCTAATATCTAAAGAAATCTCAGTATTTTAATCTACTACTTTTCAATAAAAACAAACAACAGTTTCAGAAACTTACGGATTTGGCGTCAGCGACTCGGTGAACCACACAATAAAAATCCTTCAAAATGTTTCAGAATTGTTTGTAAATAACTATAAAACCCAATAACTAAGGCCCATTTCCCAGCCGAGTTTTGCAACTTGACTCTAATACCACTAAATGTAACACCCCAAACCCGGCCTAGAAGTTAGGCCCGAATCTAACGTGTCACATTGAAGTGTTTTTTCAAAAACCATGTTTTCATTGAAAACCCTTCTTATTTGAAAACTTGAGTAAAATCCTAGTTACGTTAGTTTATTTTATAAAGTGGTACATTGAAAAGCTATTAATTATATTCCCAAAATTTTCTTTTAAGTTGCGGAAGCTAATTTTAAAAGTAACTGATTTACAAAAACGTGATCTTAAAAACAGTTATAAATCGAAGTAAATAAAACCCAAAGTTAAAATCCAGAAACTTTAAGAGGCCTTATTACAAAAGTTGAAAACCCAAAACAAAATCTAAAACATAAATAAAGTCCTAAGGCAGTCGTGTGGCCATCTCTGAGTCCCTCGCAGCACCGATCCTCCTAATGCTGGGGATTACCTACACAGTTACAAAATGGGGTGAGTTTATGAAAACTCTGTGTAATCCCCTAGCGTACAAACAGTCATTCAAAAATAGAATTTAGAACCACTCTGGGCTTGAGCCCTATTCAGTATCAA
This sequence comes from Gossypium longicalyx, assembly GCA_025698465.1. Lineage (NCBI taxonomy): Eukaryota > Viridiplantae > Streptophyta > Magnoliopsida > Malvales > Malvaceae > Gossypium > Gossypium longicalyx. Next base: position 94,888,143 of record CM046997.1, read on the forward strand.
AACAGTCCAGTTTAGAGCATACATAGGCCAAAGCCCGATTCATTAATATTTGGGTCTCAACCCATCACAGTATCAATTGGGCATAGCCCATCTCAGAATCAATATTAGTTGGGCCTAGCCCACATCAAAACCAATATCAGTTGGGCCTAGCCCATTTCAATTTCAAACCCATATGAATAATTCATGATAACCCATCCAACCTTGTACTTCCCTCCATCCAACCCTGCACTACCTGTGGGGAATAAATCACCCACGCCATCCCTACACTTACAGTGTTAGCACTGATTGCGGCACTAACTTGAGTAGCAACAAAGCTGCTAATATCAGAATATGTGGCACAGCCACCAATACGATTTCTGCCTCCATAACAATATCTCAATCCCAAAAAGTATGTCATGTATGTAGAATGTCATGTACAAAAGTAGTCATACAAATTACAGACAAATCAGTCATTTACCCTCGAAGGGCAAAACAGTCATTTTACCCTTTAGGGGTATTTTGGTTATTTTACTAATTTTGGGGCTCCCAGTACAGATTACGACCTCATATATGGTCTGTCATCGCCTCGAGCGACTCAGGTAACCTAGATGGTCAAAACGGTGTAAATGGGCCCAAGACTCATTATTCAGTCCAAATGGGCCCACACGTTCGTGTAGCCCATTTAGCCTAATTTCAGTCACGGCTATGCGATCACCATAGCTCAATTCATAATTTGTCACTTACCATAGATTTTATCCATGTGGGGCCCATGAGCCCATTGGGCCCACACGGCCAATTTCAGCCCATCGAGGCCCAGGACAGCCCAAGACCACGAGAGCGCTCGTGGTGGCCTATACAGTCTAACGTCCATGTTCGTGGGCTCGGTTCACCACACGAGCGATCGCACGCTAGTAAGGCCTCAAATGCCGAAGTTTCGGCTTTTCGGCTTTTGTCGATTTACAGTAAGGAAGGGTGTGGTTACACACCTGATCACATGGAGTACTAAGAATTCCCGAGCGTCGGAACCTTGACTCGAATGGTCAACTATGATTTGCCCGCTTAATCCAAAGTTTGATGCAGTCACCCTTCCGTAACCTAGCAGAAAGTCCCGAACTACCGATACCCTACGTCGCTTAAACTTGTGGGCAGAGGCTATGCGTTCACTCCCAGTCGGCACCACTATCATCACTTTACTACTAGAACCCCCTTTGCTCATGAAATCCGCATATTCTTCCCAAAGCTTCAACCTTTACACGAACGGTTAACCAAAACATCAAACTCCATAACCCCACTTAACTGTATCTAGGATTAATGTACTTAACAATAAAGAAGGTACCACTTACAGGGACAGGGTAATCGGCTAAGCGCCCTGATTATAGAAATCAAGCCCCCAACAACTCAAGGAATTCGGCAACACTTCAGCAAGAATCGGCCAAAGGGAAGATAAGAAGAGAAAGGAGAATATAACCAGTCCTTGACAATTTCGACTACTTAGAGACAGAGGGTAACCGGTTTGGAGAACAGATAAGAAGTGAACATTACTTAAGATATTCGGCCAACAAAGAAAGAGAGGGAAAGATTCAGCTTGCCAAAGAACAGAAGAATGGGAAGAATGAAATCAGGAAAATGAGTATTCGGCTTTAGAGAAGAGGGGACAAAGAAGAGAGAAAGATGAAAAGTGCATACCAAATAGTCGCCTCAGTTTTAACCCAAAAATGCAAGCACACAAGAAGAGTAATTGCTGAGAAAACAGAAAAAAAAAAGAGAACAAAATAAAAACTGAAAGATCCCCCTAAAGGCTCTCAATTGCCGAAATGAACACTCCCCTCCCCAAAGCCCAAATTATGAGTTTTCCCCCAAGCAAATTTGGCACAAACTTACCCATTCTCAAAATCCCCTTTCCTCTCCTATAATCCCTCCATAATCCTCTCCTTGATTTCCTCCACAAATCACTCCAACTTCCCATTCAAATTCTTATGACCAATTTAACCACAGAGTTCCAGTCCAACTCCACCTCCTACATAGCTCAAACAACAAAATAAATACTCTATTGCGCATCCCAATACTTGAACCTCAGACCTCACAGTTACACAACACGCCACCTTGCCACTCCACCACAGGCTCTCTTTGTGTCATAAATCATTCACAATTATTTATAAAACCTACATGCCAGAGCCATGGTTCATCCCTTAAAAACCAAAATTTTGCAAGAGCTAAGGCTTGAACCTCAAACTTCTTAGGCACTTCCCAGGACACTTAACCACTGAAGCAGGCATTTATTTGTGTCATCCTCTTGCACAACTAAATTCCAATTCCTCCGATACACGAAGCCCATTTCTTCTAAGCTTAAAATTTGAGGCGTTACATATATAGATTTTATTTTTATTTTATTTTACCACTGTATTTTATTTAAATAGGGATTTGGGTCACTTAATTCTAACAATCTTCACCTTAACACGAATTCTTAATGAAAAAGTTCTTCATCGCGAACTCTCAACAAACAAGTTCTCCACCTCTTCCATAAAACCCTTTAAGGGTTTAACTTCAACAATGAACACCAACGAAATCTAAGCAATGCTCAAACATGGTTATAGGAAGTGGCTTAGTCATCATATCTGGAGGATTTTCATGAGTACTAATTTTGCTCACAACAATATCACCACGAGAAATAATATCACGAACAAAATGATACCGAACATTAATGTGTTTTGTTCTCTCATGAAACATTTGATCTTTTGTAAAGAATATGGCACTCTGACTGTTATAAAATACTGCATTTATTTGAAGGTCTTTATTGAGTTCACTAAGGAGTCCTTTCAACCAAATAGCTTCTTTACAAGCCTTAGTAATCGCCATGTACTCAGCTTCAGTGGCAGACAAAGCGACTGTAGTTTGCAAAATGGCTTTCCAACTGATTGCACAACCTCTGATTGTAAAGACATAACCTATGAGAGATCTTCTTCTATCAATGTCTTCAGTAAAATCAGCATCAACATACCCAATGACTTCATCTCTAGTTCTTCCAAACTGTAAGCAAACATCAGTAGTACTTCGTAAGTATATTAAAATCCACTAAACTACTTTCCAATGTTTTTTATCAGGATTCGCTATGTATCTACTAACTACACTGGCTGTATATGATAAATCTGGATGTGAACAAACCATAGCATACATGAGAGATCCCACTGCACTAGAGTATGAAACATGTGACATGTACTCAATCTCATCATCTAATTGTGGAGATAAAGCCAATGAACATCTAAAATGGGCTGCTAAATGAGTGCTAACAGATTTAGCACTCTGCATATTAAAACTGCAAAGAACTTTCTCAGTACAATTTACTTTCTTTTCTATCTCTAAGAATCTCCATACCAAGTATCTTCTTTGTTGGTCCCAAATCTTTCATCTCAAATTCCTCACTTAATTAGGCTTTGACCTTTCTTATCTTCTTTATTTTTCGCTGCTATCAACAAGTCATCAACATAAAGGAATAGATACACAAAAGAACCATCACTATTTTTCTTAAAATAAACACAACTGTCAAAGGTACTTCTTTTGAAATCATGAGAAGTAATAAAGGAATCAAACCTCTTGTATCACTGTATTAGTGACTGTTTCAAATTGTAAAGGGATTTTTTCAGCAAGCAAACATAGTCTTCTTTTTCTGAGACTGTAAAACCCTCTGGTTGTTGCATGTAAATATCCTCCTCAAGTTCTCCATGTAAAAATGCAGTTTTTACATCTAATTTTTCAAGCTCCAAATCATGCATGACCACAATACCAAGCAAAGCTCGAATCGAACTATGTTTCACAACTGGGGAGAACACATCTGTGAAGTCTATTCCTAGAATTTTACTGTAACCCTTTGCAACAAACCTTGCTTTATATCTGGGTTATTTAACTCCTGAAGTCCCTTCTTTCTTTTTAAACACCCATTTACAATTAACAACCTTTTTACCTTTAGAAAGTTTCACAAGATCCCAGGTTCTATTTTTGTGGAGTGATTCCATCTCCTCTTGCATAGCAAACATCCACTTTTTTGGGTCTTCACAGCTAACTGCCTCAAAATAATTAGATAGCTCTTGGTTTGCATCTATATCTTCAGCTACATTTAAAGCATAAGTAAATAGATCAGCCTCGGCATACTTCTTTAGAGATTTAATTTCTCTTCTAATTCTGTTTTTGGTGATAGAATATTGTGGTGAAGAAACAACTCTATTCTGAATTTTTGTACTAGCTTGAGGAGTCGACTCTGTTGTAGATTCTGGATTAATCTGATGCTCCACCTGCTTTTGATTTTCTTTATTGGAAGAGTCTTTAAGAGATAAGTTAGGTAGCATAACAGGTTCATCAAAACAACATCAATGTTAATCACAACTTTTCTATTTTCAATACACCACAACTTATATCCTTTTACACCAGCTTTATAACCAAGAAAAACACATTTAATGGATCTCGGTTCTAATTTTCCATTATCAACATGGACATACGCAGGACACCCAAAGATCTTTAAATCAGAATAGTCAGCAAGATTACCAGACCATACCTCTTATGGAGTCTTTTTCTCAATGGCAATGAATGGAGATCGGTTGATCAGAAAACATGCAATAGAGGCTGCTTCGGCCCAAAACAACTTTGGTAAGTTGGCATTTGACAACATACATCAAACCTTCTCCATGATCATTTTGTTCATTCGTTCTGCAATGCCATTTTGCTGTAGAGTATGACGAACTGTCAAGTGTCTCACGATCCCTTCTAACTTGCACAGTTTATTAAACTCATCAGAATAAAACTCTAAGCCATTGTCTGTACAGAGGTATTTTATTTGTTTTTCCGTCTGTTTTTCAACCATATTTTTCCAAGACTTAAATACGAAAAACACATCACTTTTCTGCTTCAGGAAGAATGCCCAAACTCTTCTGGAAAAATCATCAATAAAAGTTAGCATATAATTAGCTCCTCCTCTCGAAGACGCTCTGGATGGTCCCCACAAATCAGAATGAATATACTCCAACGTTCCCTTCGTGTTATGGATTCCTCTAGTGAATTGAACTCTCTTTTACTTCCCAAAAACGCAGTGCTCACAGAACTTTAGTTTGCAAATTCCTTGCTATCAAGAAGTCCTCTTTTGTTCAATTCTACCATGCCATTCTCACTCATATGCCCTAGGCGTTTATGTCAAATTTTAGTAATACCATCATCTGACAAGGAAGAGGAAGTGACAGCTGTATTACTAGTAACAGTAAAATCCTGCAAAACATATAACTTCGCAGTCTCTCTCTGCCTTTTCATCACAACGAGGGAACCTTTAGAAATCTTTAAAACCCTACTTTCAGCTATGTATTTGTACCCTTTTGAATCAAGAGTACTCAACGAAATTAAATTTCTCTTTAACTTTGGAACATACCGCATGTCATTAAGTGTTCTGACAACTCCGACAAACATCTTAACTTTAATTGTTCCAACACCTGCAATTTTACACGAAGTATTATTTCCCATCAAAACAACACCTTCAGACATTATTCCGTAAGTTGTAAACCAATCTCGATTGGGACTCATGTGAAAGGTGCAATCCGAATCAAGGATTCACTCATTACTCACTTTAGAATTGTTGATACAAGCGACTAGAAGTTCACCATCGCTGTAGTCTTCTACAATATCAGCTTCACCGAAATTTTTTGGTTGTTTTCCCTTTTGATTTGTAGCTTCTCTTTTGATATTATTCTGTAGCTTATAGCATTCAGATTTAATGTACTCTTTCTTCTTGCAGAAGTTACAAGTTTTACCTCTGTTTGAATACTTCGATCTATCCTTAGATTTACCGCGAGGATTCTGTTCTTGTGTCCTTCCACGATCATCATCAGCATTCCAATCTTGTCTCCCCCGAACAATGAGACTCGCACCCTGAGAGTCGATTTTAACCACAAGATGCCTCATCTTATCATACAAGGTCAAAGAATCATAAATCTCATCAACTGTGAGAGACTCGCGGCTATATAAAATCATGTCTCTAAAAGTTGAATAAGATGAGGGCAACGAACAAAGTAGAATCAACCCTAGATCTTCCTTATCATACTGAACCTCCATGACCTCCAAGTTTGAGAGAATTTCTTTAAACATTGTTAAGTGTTCGTGCACAGATGCACCTTCCTCCAAACGATAAGCATAAAGACGCTGCTTCATATGTAGCTTACCGGTTAGAGTTTTCGACATACATATTTGTTCCAGCTTCTTCCATAATCCAGTGGCGGTCTTTTCCTTCATCACATCCTGCAAAATTTCATTAGACAAATGCATATGTAACTGTGTTAAAGCCTTTCGATCCTTACGCTTCTTCTCTTTCTCTGTCAATGTCGAATGCATCTTATCTACCCCTAGCAGGGCTTCCTCTAAGTCCATCTATGCAAGAACTGTCTGTATCTTTATCTGCCACAACGCAAATCTGGTGTTGCGATCCAACAACGAAATTTCATACTTCAAAGACGCCATTACCGTGATTGAGATGAACAACCCGGAAGCTCGGATACCAATTTGTGAAAATCAAAATGTCGGTAATGGTAATATATCGCAAAGAAAAAGAGAAATAAAAATAAAGAACACACAGATTTTACGTGAAAACCCTTTCGGGAAAAAAACCACAAGTAGAGGAGAAGAAAATTCACTATGTCGAATTCGAATCATTACAAGAGGAGTAGACTATGTCTATTTATAAGCTTCTAAAACCATATTCTAATAGAAGTGTAGTAAGATTGAAACACCTTATTCTAATCAATATCAAATAGATGGAGTTTAATAAGGTTTAAAAAACCTTATTCTAAAATAAAATAAAAAAAGTGTAGTTCTATAGGATTTTACTTTTATTTTATTTTACCACTGTATTTTATTTAAAAAAAGATTCGAGTCACTTAATTCTAACACTAATAATTTTCTTGTGCTTAGAAATATGAAGCTGAGGGTATGAGATTGGTCGCAACTTTTCTCCTATGTCTACTGGCGTATATGGAAATGGCGGAATAAGTGTCAGTTTTCTGCTAAGGTTAGACCTATTTGTGTGAAAACTATTAGTATTTATCATGGTTTGCATGAATATTGGACAAGGTTGTTACACATTCTCACATGAATCAAAAATATGAAATTCTCTTACGGTGGGAGAAGTTGACTATTCAGGTTATTAAACTGAACACTTATGGCAGTTGTAATATTCAAGTGGGAATTGCTAGTGCAATGGGGGTTCTTAAGGATACCTTCACTTATTGGCTTGGTGGTTTCCAAGTGGTGACAAATGCTCCATTGATTTTGCTAAACTTTGGGGACTTTTGAAGGGCTTCATATGACTTGGGTAATGTGATTGTTGAAACTGATTCTCTAACATCAGTTAGTATGATCAGGAATGGTGTTGGTGAGAAGCATCCCTTGTACTACCTTGTCTCAGTTATAAAAGAATTAATACGACGTGATTGGAGGTGTGAGATGTGTTTTGTCCCTAGACAAAAGAACTTTGTGGCTAACTAGATGGCGAGGGCGAGCTTACAAATCATGAAAAGAACAACTTTATTTGATCATCATCCCCAAGGTGTTATGCAACTGATGAAGGCTAATACGGGAGGCATTGTTTTTCCAAGAATAGCTCACACTATCTAAATTCTAGTATTGTTTCCCTCTTTGTATTCATTTTTCCATTTTCTTCGTATTTCTCTCACATTTTCTTGAAATCAAAAAATCCCAAAAACACAACTTACATTCTCAAAGCTAAACTTCTACCATGCTTTGTGTATCTTCCCTTTAATTGATTTTAGAATATAGGGCAAATTATATCCAAGTTTACTAAATTATTAGTAACTTTATGTTTTAATCACTGAACAATTTTTTCATAAAATAGTTTTGAACATCACAAATTTGCGAACTAAAATCCTAATAGCTTTCTTCTTCAATCTTCGACACTAGCCATCAGACTAGCTTGGATTTAAGATATGTTTTTCTACTCGTCGAGGAGTACTAATCCACCGTACCAAATCATCGAATCGTCGCTCGAAACTCACTAGCCAAACTTAATAATAATAAAAAATCTTAACAACCTAGTGACTTAAATAAAAACTTTCATATAGTTCAATGATTTAAATGAAAACTTGCAAATAATTCAGTGATCATTTTGTATTTTTTTGAAGTCGTGTGGCCAAAACGTAAACTTATTAATAATTTAATAACCTTGAGTGTAATTTACCCTAAATTTTATGATGATTACAAATACATTTTCGTAAATTAAATCATTTTTGTTTAATTATTTATACTTTTAAATATTATTATATAATTAGATTAATGTTTGTCCAATTATAAATTATAATTTTTCATATTGTTGATCAAATTGATATTCAACTTAAATCATATTGATGTCACACTAAGGTAGTTTGAATTTTTTTGATCAGGATTTTTATTGAAATAGAAAATTTTGGGACAAATTTTCTTGAAGTCATATTATTACTTAAATAAAGTCCAACAAGATTTATAGATGAAATCTATTTTGCCAACTATAATATGATTAATAAACTTCAAGCTGATAGTTTTGATTAATAAAATCACTGGTTATTTTCTTTTGTAACCCGTTGGGGTAATAATGTTGAAAACTGTCTTAGCCGTGTGGCTTAGAGTGGGAGAATACTCTTACATTTGAGCTGAATCACTCACCTTTAATTATGGTCTTGATTAATGATACTTGAAGTTATGATTCATGACATTTTGCTCTAAAAATATATATAATATGATTAAAAAAGATTGCCAAGGAGAACAAAAGAAAGACTAAAACTCAACTGCGGTAGAACTCCAACTACAGTTAACCGGCCATGATCAAAGAGAATGATCTACTATATAAACTAAACAAATAAACGATTCTGATCAATCCTCAGGCACCCCAAAGATCATTGCCAGTGCCAGAGATTCCGATTTTTCCCTTAATTCTTTCTCCTTCAACACTCTTTGTCAAATATGGTCTCCTTTCCTCTATGTATTGATCCGGACTGAAAAACAGATGTGGGTAGGAAGCAGTAAGAAAAAAGATGGGGACCAACCCAATCGGTGAAGATTTCTTCTTACATTTGCAAAAAAAATAAATCAATTTTGATATATATGAAAAGGCTTCTTCAACGTGTTCTTTGTTTCAAGAAAGGACAAAATCTAATTTCAAGATATTATTACAATAAGTTTTGAACCAAAAAATAAATAAAAATAAATAGAAACAAATGATTGCGGTCAGTGTTTGGTCTTGCATTTTTTATCTCGAAGGACCCCAGTTGGGGGGCTGGACAGCATTATGCCACATTGACCGTGCAACCAATATGAATATTTCAAGAAACTTCCGAGATTGGATCGCGCTCGAAACATCCCCTTCACTGTAAAAATGACTCGGTTGTTCTGGATCTGCTTTTGGAGCAGCATGCTTTCTTTCATCGACAACTTAACCTGACTGCTCACCATGTGGATATTTGCAAATATGGACTGACCCCTTGTTGCCGAGAATGGTTCTATGTATTGGGTGGCAATCAGGGTATTCTCGAAGTAAAGATCTAGGTACAAGTAACTGAAATCCACACTTACTTTCTTGTTTGGATTTGTGAAGTTAGCCAGCACTGTAAGATCAGCATTCAGCAGGTAACCCATGTCCAGGTAAGCTGCATTCCAGGTCACGCTAATCACATCAAAATGTGGGCTACGTGGTCGAAAGACGAGATAGACTATAAGCACGATTATGCCTCCTATTATAATGACTAGCCAAAATATTATACAGAAAACTGCCCCAAACCATGTATGTGGTTTGGTTCGACGGTCTTGTGGGAGAAGACGAGAACGGGGGCGTAGCTCTTGGGGTTGTCGATCATGGTGCAGTGGTGTCATTGTTACTGGACTAGGGTGGTGTTCCGGCTGTGGTCTTACCAATGACGCTTCAGGATGTTGGTCTTGAAGCTGTGGTTGCATCCCAACTTCCTTACGTGGCCGACTTTTCTCCTTCTTTGGCGCTGGAACTTGAGTCTTTGAGGTTGGCGGAACCCACATTTCAAGCGGCTGCCGCTGTTGGCCTTGACGAGGTTGAGATTGAGGTTGAGATTGGTCCTCATGATGTAACGGTGGCACCCATACATGCAATGGCAAGTGAGGTTGGCCTTCATGAGGTGGTTGCGGTGGAGACGGACCAAGCAGCCGCGGATGTTCTTCCTGAGATTGTCTTGGCTGAGGTTGTCGGTCATGACGACCACGTGACAGCATCTGCTGGGCATGATCTCGTCGCGGCAACAAAATAGATGGTAGATACTGACGTTGCTCCTCTGTTAGTTCTTCAGGATCAACAAAATGTGGGTTAGTTTCATCGTGATGATGAGCCATTGCAGTTGTGTATTATGAAAGATAAGACCAGGAAGTGGAAGTTGGGAGCAAAGGGAAAATACGAGTTGATGATGCGAAAGGTGATGACTTGAAGGGAAATTCATGTAGGAGAAGGATTCATTTTAAGGCAAAGAATCAAACATAAACCAAGTATCGGAGGCAAGTAATCATTCTTGATTCCTTTTTGTATTTTATTTTTAACCTTTTTCTAAAATGAACTACTAAGGGTAGGGGCAGCTTAGGCTAAAACTATTCGTTCCTATTTTCTCCCTTTTTGGCTTTCTTAAGTAAGGCATTTGTATTGTGGTGCAAAATGGTCCAGCAGGACCACTATTTGCCTAAATGTCAGATTGCTGTTCTTTTTACCAAGCCAAAAATTAGATTTTGGGCAATGGAACACTTTTTATGCTGGCCATCTTTTTGATTCGTGGTTAGAAGCTCCATTTAAACCCAACCTGCAATACCTTTTCAACTTCCAACTCGTCCCAAACAAGGGAAACAACACAGAAAAGCTTAAAAACGAGCTAACTTGCGTTTCCTTTATTTATAAGTTTTCAGTCCTTTGCTTTTGTTCTTTTCAAGGCACCTGCAGTTTTTCTTTCCTGATTTTCGATATGGAAAGCAGTATATTAATTCAAAAGTAAAGCCTTCATCTATTCATAAATTCTTAATAATTCTACATCGGACTCATTATTAAGGATGCAGAGTGTACAAATTTAGATGGTAGAAACAGATTTCTAGCAAAAAAAAAAAATGGTTTTCCTAAGCTCACTCGTACATTGCTGTTTTTTATGATATGGTGTCATTATCTGCAGTTGGTGCTAAAACTTGAAAGATTCTCTCAAGTAGCTCAAAACAATTGGTAAATGTTACAAGTTAACAACCTTTACGACATGTTTAGCACATTGAAGATGCAATTTTGATCTATGAATTTGACAAGATCAGAGCCTTCTTTAACTTGTGGACTGTCAAACATCACCTGACTGAAATATCTAAGTTCATTCCTTTTGGAGACCTGGACAAAGATGGTGTCAACTTTAGGTAAAATGGAAGATCCATTTTAAATTTCTCTGTTGAATTATAGTAATTCCATACTGCTGCTACGCATTAGACAACTATGAAAGAACAGAGAAGAATAATTAAAAAAAAGGGGGGGCTTCCCATCAGTGCACTGAATGTAAGAGATATACCTTATCTGAATATGTAGGCTCTCATTTCAATTGAAAACTGGCAAATCCTTGATGTATCTGAAAACAGACCAAGGCCCAGTGGACATGTTGTAAAACAGAACTGTAAGCATCATTAATAAAAAAATTCTTCATAACTAAAACATGTTACCAAAATAATACAGGAAAAGAAAACGTGAAAATTTACGTTCTAATAATACCCGGAACTGACAGGATGATAAAAACAATCAGGTTATATTGTCGTGTCTTGTAAAGTTTGACAATTTAGTTATCTCTTCAACTAGGGGGGAGACCATCTTAAATCCCGGACTCATTTGATCATGATCAACTCTTGATAACTCATTTTACTCCAGGTGCAGTTACAGATAATAACATTTGATTTTTACTGGATTATGACATACTGCTCTATTAGAGTTGTCAACAAGTAAAGAGGGGGAAAGAAGGCAAGATCCTTTTAATCTATATTTGACATTGAAAACATCTTTTATGTCAAACGTGAAATAGGATTATCGTATGCATTCATACGCTAAGGATATAACTACCTAATTTACAAGATATAAGATGTAATATATCATTCTTTTCAGAAAGGATGATGATTGAATAAAATTAAAGAACTTACCATAAAACACTAAGCCTGCTCCACTTATCCATATCCTCGAAAGAAAACAGCAAATGGTTAATATGTAGAACCACCAGAGCAAGACATGTATTCCAACTGAAGCCAAGTGGAAAAAAAAGGCCAGGAGGAACATAGATATGTGATATAGTTATTTGAATCATGTAGAGAAAGTATTTATAAACTTCAGAGAGATGTAACATACAATTTTGAGCTAAAAGCTTTTGGAAGCATTCAGTCCAATTTCAAGGCTAGCATAACAAAATTTTCAATGGCAATACACACGCACAAAGAAGATATTGGCTGGTTAAATGAGCGCACAGAAGAGAGTATCACACAGAAATTTGTACCAAGGCCAAAGCCTACACTCATATTGATGCTACAACATGCTCTTACACTATAAATTACTGATGATCTTTCAAATATTGGGGCCTTCCCCATTGGTAGGCTGCATACCCTATTTCCTAACAGCTATCCTTTTGCATGTAAAAAATTGCCTGCTAGTACACAATTCATCTGTGTATATTCAAGAAAGCAAACAGCTCAAACCTGAGATTTATATTTGCTGAGTCTGTGGGAAGGGAAAATAGAGGCAAGAATAGACAAACAGAAGCCTTGACCAAAAAAATTCATCCATATGGCTATTCAACACCAATACCTACTAATTCCCCTGAAAAGACAATTTTATTGTTAAATGAGGCATTATCGGTTGCTTAAGAGAAAACAAAAGAGCAATTAAAATTGCAAAATAATCAACCTTGTATTTAATACTCCGCCAACCAGATAAATAATAATTCATTATACAGATGCAAAAACCGTGAAATAACAATATACAAGCACTGGATTAGTTGGATGCACATTACATGCAACATAACAAAATGTAGCAACATGGTGGCTAATAACAATAATGCCACAATGTAACTTCCATTGTATGTGTCATGCCAATGCAACAGATTTAACTTATACGTCAACCGTAAACACTACCTACAATGCAATATCAAAAGTCCTCTAGCTACATGATATTATGTCAATTTTTGAAGTGCCAGTAAGCTAGTTTCTAAGTTTATGGAAGTGTGGCAAACAAAACTATAGTAGAATTGGAATCAGCTTTCAGCAGAATGACATGAACGAAAGCATTGCCCAGTGCTAGTATTGTCCAAAGGATCATTCACACCATGCATTGCTCTTAGAAAAAACAACCAAGTACTGTCAAAGCAATTGAAGAAAAAATCACCCAAAAGATAAACATAGAAGGAAATGATGGAATTTGAAATGCAAATTACTACCATGTTCATGCATAGTCTATTGAATGGATAGCATTGATCAGTGTTTCAGAAACAGCTCTATCAAGAGTAAAACCCTTCTCCATCATCTGATCCCATACTTGGCAAGCCTCAGAGAGCTTCATTTCACATATGAGCCCGCCAATTATCAATTTGAAAGTCGTCTCATCTGGAGAGAATCCTTTACTCTGCATTTCTTCATAGAGATGTATGGCTTCAGTTACTCTCTTGGACTTGCAAAATCCGTTTATGAGGGCATTGTATGAAATCACATCAGGGCCAACTCCCTGTATTATCATATCATTAAAAACACTACAAGCCGTTTCAACTTTCCCTCTTTTGCATAGGTGGTCAAAAATTGTAGTATAGAAAATACAATCCGGCAACAGACCCATCCCTGACATCCGATCAAGAAGTGTTTTTGCTATACCAGAACTACCTTTGTTAAGAAATTTTTTTATAAGAGTTGTGAATGTCACCACATCTGGTGCAATCCCCTTCCTACCCATATCCTCAAACAGCTTGTAAGCCTTTCCAATATGACCATCCTTGCAAAATGCTTTGATGACGGTATTATAAGAAACAGCATCAACCAACCCATCAGCCTCCATCTTGTTCACCATCAACAAATATGCTTTATCTGGCTTATTAGTATTACAAAGCCCCTTAATCATCTGGTTATAACTATAGACATCAGGTCTGATTCCACTCCTCTCCATCTTTTTAAACAACTTGTCAGCCTCCTGCAACATAAGCTCATTACAAAAATAATTCAACAACACATTATATGTAACCAAATCTGGCTCACACTCATTTTTCGTCATAAACAACTTTATGGCCTGTGCCTTATCAATTCTACTAATTCTACAAAACCCATTAATCAACGCATTATAGATCAACGTACTAAACTCAACATTTCCACCCTTAATGACCTCAACAACAAGCTCATACGCCAAATCAACCTTCCCAACTTCACACAAGCCAACAACAAGTGCACAACACGTTATCGGGACTTAAACCTTTCCCTACCATTTCCTTCCAAAGCCCAACAGCACTATTAAACCTTCCGACTTTACACGCCCCATCAATCATTATAGAATACGTTACGACATCTAGGTCTCTCCCTTTCTTAACAATGCTATGGAAAACCTCTAAAGCTAAATCTATCATTTTTTCTCTACACAAAAGATTCAAATGAATGTTAAAAGCCCAAATATCAGGAACATAATTCAATTTATCCATGTCGTCTAAAAGAAGCTGGATAAGATTAAAAGTTTTTGACAGAGCATAAAGCGGAGATAAAGCGAGAGTAAGTGAAGGGAGTGAGAGAAACCCTGAGGGAACATCTGGAAGTAGTAGCGTTCGGCTAAGTCGAAACGAGAACTGCAAAGAAGTACGCCAATAAAGCGGTAATAGTCGACGCCAAAAACGCGGCAGTCTGATTGCGTCATTTTGTCGAACAGTTAGATGGCTTGGTTGATGAGGCCGGCTTCAACGAGTCTAGAGATTTGAGCGCGGTATAGTAGGCGTGGCGTGCCTAGAGCGTGATACACATCACAGACAAATGCATATCAAATTATTTTTAAGGGATTGGGACCCGACCAGAATCGATGTGGGAGAAGAATTTGGAAAAACAGGAAAGGAGAGAGTGAAGGTAGGGAGGAAATGATGGTGTTTATGGTTATTTCGGCTACGGCGGAGATTCGTAGGAGGAATGGACGTCCATCACCGGTGGCCCAAACGGTATAAGGTCACTGTTAGTAACTTACCAGAACTCATAAGTTAATAACATATTTACTCCTTAATAGTTACACATTCTATCAATTTAGTCCTAATTTTAACAAATTCAATAAAGTTAACCTTTTATATTTACAAATTCTACAAATTTAATCCTTAAATACATCTTCATCATAAAATCAAAATTATAAATTAGGAGAGAAAAAGATGATGAGATTAGAACTGAGTCTTATTAATAACCTACGGATCATGGGATTGATACAATTTAAATAATTAAAGATGGATAAAAATTAGTGAGTTATCAAAATATTTGGATTAATTTACAATTGAAATACACAATAGAAAAAATCACTAAGTATTCAACATTAACAAAATTCTAAAAAACCCAAAAAAAAAAAAAAAAACCTCATTTATAAAACTTGAAAATAAACATAAGTATCCAAAAAGGAACATAAATCCAACCTTAAAAACACAAACTAAAACTAAAATTTTACAAATTTTAATAATACAATTTTTCCAGAAAGAAACAGTGTTTTTCAGCAAAATCTTTGAGTTAAAAATAATAGATAAACTAAAATGAAAAGTCATTCTTGCAAATGTTAAAAGTACAAAAACTTCAAGCTTGCAACTTCTCTAAATAAAGACATTGACTTTAAGTAGAATTTTAGTTTGCGTTGGTTTTATTGAAAATAATTTTCAAAAAATAATTTAAAAGATAATTTGATTTTTTAGAAAAATTAAAATTTCTTAATATTTGAATTATTTTGTATATAATATTTTATGTTGTTTGGTTTTTTTTTAAAATCATTTTTAATAAAACAAACATAATATAAATTATATTTATTACAAAATATTATAAAATTATTTCGTTTTGACAACCGAAATTATTTTGTAATAAGATAATATTTTATAACATTAACATCTTATATAAATTTAATAATATATAATGCCTAATTAAAGTTTAATTTGAAGTTACATATATTACACATACGAGATTAGATGGTGACATTTATGAGTAGAAAGGAATAAATGAAGCTACACATGATTTAAACAAATACTCGTATTTATATTATTAAAATATTTATATTTTATACTATAAACTATTTATTATTAAATATTAATATATATTATTTAAAATTTAAAATTATTGATATTTAAAAATTATTATTAAAATAAAATTGAAACATTTAATCATTTTATTAAGATAATAAATTATATTAATTATTTATTTATTATTAAAATATAAATATGTATGTTTAATCATATTTAAATTATAATATTTATATCAAATTAATTTAACATTAATTACTTTTTAACATTCCTTTTTATTGAAAATTATAAAATATATATTAAATCATTTTAAATAAAAATAATTTTTTAAAGATTATTATTTGATACATTCTTCATTGAAATTTTTAACTCCACAAATGATATTGAAAATTTATTATATATTTTATTTAGTTAGTTTTAATTTTTTAAATATAATTTAAAAATTACTTGTAAAATTAATAATTTTTATTAGCGGGTGATATATTTACTTGCGGTTAGTGTGAAAATAACGAAAAAAAACCGTAATATACCGAAGGTAAACATGTGGGAAAGAACCTTTAGCATACAAGTGAAAATAATAAAATGTTATTTTCGAACGTTTCTAGGATTGGTTGTGTTTTGATTTTTTAAAGGTACTTTAGATTTGGTATGGTAATGGTAATGGTGGAAATTATTGGTGTGAGATGGAACACACCAATTTTGAGAGTTATGATCCGATGATGGCTTCTGTCCACTACTTTTCCTACCATCAAATGTTTTGGTTTTTCGCTACATATGACTTGATTTCGGTCTAACATTCCTACTATTTTCTTTGATATATTTTGTCTAAAATGCATGACCAACTCCTTAATACAATGTTTTTATTCTTTTTCTTAAGGGCGAAAACAGAGTTAATATTTTAGGCTTTATTTTCGCCCAACCTTTTTGACCATTATTTTAATATTTTAAATATAAATGTTTGAATTATTGTTTTAGGTAAGGAATATAACATCATAAAAATTAATTTTCCACTCAGACAGACATTAAAATAAAACAAATTATCCCATCAAAATGATAAAAAGTTTTGGGCTGACAAACAATTATTTTCCCTATCCCTACTAAAAATAATTCAAAAACACTTTCTATCCAGGTAAGCCATTGCGAAATTCAGGGTGCTTCCTTTCTTTGACCGCTCAATACCCAAAAAAAAAAAAAAAAAAAACACGTGCCGAAACTGTTGATTATTTTATCTGTTGACCAGCTACTATACCTTCTCGAATTTTTTTTAAATTGTTTTTTTACAAACTAAATAAAGTCCTTTTCAACATACCCAATCACCATATCTGTAATCTATAAAAAAATATATATAAAAGTTATCCCCAAGCTCAATTAAAGTTTAAGGAAGGCTATTAGAATTTCACATAAGGGTAATTTTGGTAATCTGAGATTGATGCTTTCTTACGGTGTATTACTTTTTTTTTTTTTTTTATATTCAAAGTATCATAATTTTATATTTTTTATCTATATAAGTTTTAGATACTAATAATTTTATTTTGTTATGTTATTCTTGGTATATAATTATATATTATTCAGAATATTATAAATTTGCATTTCTTTTACATATCAAATATTCTTCTTCTTCTTTTTTAAAAAATTTTAATCTTTTTATGTATCTGTCCTTTTTTGTTGTTTTCTTATGATATATTTCCACAATCTATCTTAATGATTCAATTTATACAATAAAATATGTCTATGTCATGTTTTTGTTATGTCTTAATTTGTCATGTAGTTAACGGAGCTGCTAGGGCCTAGTGCCTTTAAAATAGAAATTTTTTATTTAAGTCATTTAAAATTTTAAATTAATAAAAATAAAATTATCCATTAACTCCCAAAAAATAATAAAAAATTAATTTAATTATTTAAAAATTATAAAAGTATAAACTAATAAAATGATAAAATTATATTTTTACCATCGTAAAAATTATAATTTAATTTTGATCCCCTAAAAAAATCGTCTGACTTCATCCCTGCTTCTCATATTTTGCACATTTTATAATAGTGATTGAATTAAAGAAAAATACATATGTTTGTAGTGTGTTCAAAGTTTTATATAAATTTAGACACAATTGTAATTTTTATTTTTATTTTTTTATAATTTTGAGTCTAAGTCCAAATTTTTTCAAGTTTGGTTTCCCTGACATACTTATATATTTTGTTGTGTTTATTTTATTCTTTATGATATGATATATCTTAATTATAATCATATTTTAATTAAATTCATAATTTATATAGTCTTATCATAGTAATTTAATTGTAAATCTAAATTTATTTATTAAAAACAGAATCATTATACTAATCATATATTAATATAAATAATATGTTTAATTAAAAAAATATTCTGATTTGATGAAGCAATGTGAGTAAGTATATTATAGTACAAATGCAGGGGCTCTAGACATCTACAAGAGTATATATAATACATGAACATCATTAATGCTCATAAACGTACATTATAACATTAATGTATATTCACAGTTGATGAATGTGCATCATTAATGCATAGTACATGTATTGAGACTATTAATTTGAATGGGATCAGTCTGCAGCAATATTTTATTTAATCAAACCCAAGTTCACGAGTTATAGCTCATATCACAAGACAAGCTTGTAATTTGTATTTGGAAATTTTGCAATCAAAAGGTTCTTTTAAGAGCCGTAAACATGTTAATATTTAATGTTAAATAAGACAAAATTCTTCAACAAAAATTTAATTAAGATAATTAGTATTGTACTGCTGATAAACATGCCATTTTTCTATCGATATTGATATTTAATCATTTTGAACTTGTTGTTATTTTTGAGAAATATTTGATATATATATATAAATATTTATAAATATCAAATAATAAGATTGAATAGATCTCAATATAAAATACTTAACATTTATATAGAATACTCTTTAATAAACTTCATAAATACAAGTCATTGTTAAACAAACTCAAAATAAGCAAGTAAAAAAATTTACTTCTTAAATTAAATAACAAGATCATCTCATATATAAATATATATACACTATAGTAATTTAAAGTTAAAATTAAGGAAAACATTTTAATGTAACACAGTTAAAAATGATCATTTGGCATGTTAATAATTTGCCACGTGTTTTTATTGACTAAAGTTTAAATTGAATATTATTTCAATCTAATTTCTTTATAAAAATATATCAACATTGAATACTCATTAATACAACAATGATCATATATATCAATAATCTTTGCTATAATTGACTTTACGAAAAAAATAAATATGTAAACACTTACTCTGATTTTAATTTTTTTCTTAATATTAAGTCCATATATACAGTTTTTAATATTCAATATTAGAAAATATAAATACGTACTTCAAGTCTGTAACACATTCATTCATGCACTCATTTTTTTAGTTATTGAAAATTAAATTTCATTTATAATATATATCAAATATTTCTTTCTTTATCTAAAAAGATATTAAAATCATATAGATTAATTTATTAATTTAGTTACCAATGGTATATTTTTTTCTTTGGATGAGCATACTTTTTATACAACTTTTCTTTATGTAATCTTTTGTTTAATAACTTAATTATAGAATATAATTTAAAGATTAAAAAAATTAACTTTTTTTTTAAGAGCAAAGATAAAATTATAATTTGGAGTAATATCAAATCATTCAAATTTATTTTAAATATATACTTTTTTGGTATTATTTTATAGTGATTAAATTATCATCATTTTAAAGATTAAATATTTATATTTTTTTAAATTTTTCAATAATATTATTTATGAAATGTTACAAATTTTGTATTGTTTTTTAATAATTTCATATAATATATGTTAATTAATACACACAATTTATCTATGCATCGCACGGAAAAAAATTAGTTATGCATATAGCAATCTATAATTCAATAAATCTAAAATAAATAACTAAAGAATTAAATCTAAATTTTAAAGTTTTTTTTTTTTTTTTGTATTGGTTAGTACAACATATTTTATTTAGTACAAGCAAAATCAATTGGTATGTACTGGTATAGGTGAAATTTACATCGGAAAAAAAATCTAAAGTTTGTTGTCCCAATTTATTATTGGAGCATCTAACCGGTATGAGTGGTACTAGAACAAATGGACTACCGTGGATTTAACAACAAATGCAACTATTTAACACATTTATGCTATGTTTGCTAGAAATGGTTTTTTTAAGACATTTTAGTATATGAGTTAGCAATAAATTAATTTCAATTGATAATTTTTAACCACTTATCTAACTTGTTTTAAGCAAGGGATGAAAGAGTTTTTACTTAATTTGAAAATGTATTATTTTTTTACTTCGACTTTACTCATTTTTAATTTTAATTTTAAATTTATACTATTTTTTATAGTGTAAATTTACTAGTAGTGACCCAACTATTAGTAAATTTCTTTTTTGGTCATCCAACTACGAAAAGTTATAAAATAGTCACCCAACTATTCAATTTTGTCTTTTTTTTGTCATTAGCTGGCTAATGGTGGCAACTTTTAAAATTGGCATTATAGTAATTTTAACCCTCAACATGTATACATTTTTTCAGTTTAGTTTTAATTCTAAAAATATTTTAACCCTCAACATTTACACATTGTATAATTTGGTCTTTTTTTTGTAGTTTTACTTTTCTTTGTGACATTGAGGGTTAATTTTAAAAGGAGAAAAGATGAAATGGTTAATTTTAAAAGGAGAAAAGATGAAATATTTTATATTTTTGGGTGTTTCTATTTTTTATATTTTCAATCAAATTTAGTTGATGATTCTATTTTTTTTTAGCTGAAAGTGTCACAAAAAAATGCAAAAAAAAAAAAGAGAAGAAGATCAAATTACACAATGTGCAAATGTTGAGGGTTAGATTTTTTTTTAGAATTAAGACTAAATTGACACAATATATAAATGTTGATGGTTAAAGTTGCTATTATGTCAATTCTAAAAGCTGTTACCATTAGCCAACTGGTAACCAAAAAATACAAATTTAAATAGTAGGGTAATCATTTTATAACTTTTCATAATTGGGTGATCAAAAAAGGAATTTACTAATAGTTAGGTGACAATTTTATAACCTTTTATAATTGAATGACCAAAAAAAATTTACTAATAACAGGATGACTGTAACACCCCAAACTCGGCCTGGAAGTTTAAGCCGAACTTGGATGAGTTACATCAACACATTGAAAACCGATTTCTTTTTGAAAATTTATCCTTGAAAACTAGAAATTTATTTTTGTCAGTTTAGGTGGTTATATAGTTTCGTGTTAGAAATTGATTGATATAGACGAGATTATCGAAAGGAAAGCAAGGCAGAGTCCAAAGACCATTTACAAACCCAAAAGATAAAATCACAACTATTACAGTGCAAGCCAATCTGAGCTCTTGAGCGCCGTCCAATCCTAAGTCATATGTCCACTTGAAAAGAATAAGGTAAAACGAAGTGTGAGTTACCAAACATTGCGTAACCAAACTCAGATACAAATGTCAATTCTTGACATATAAATCAAAGTCACGCAAGGAACTTAAGATAGTTTAATAAATAGTACGAAACAGATCTAGAGTATCACCAAGGTTTCAACAAAGGTAATACAGCAGAACAAAGCAAAACAGATCAGTGCAGAACAACGCAATTCAAATAGAACAGAATAGAATAGAGCATAATAGAATAGGTGGAACAAAGCAGAATAATACTGAATGGAACAGAATAGTACGAAGCAAAGCAGGATAGAACAGAGCAGAACAGAGCATGTACGTTTATGCAGATGTATTTTTCCAACAGATCAGAATGCAGATGTATTAGACATAGTCTTCCCAAACTTCGTTACACACCAAAATAGAGTTCTCCCTTGAACTCATCCATCCAAAACACACCAATAAAGTCATCTCGGGTTGCCCGACAATGATGACCCGCCATCCCGGGTTGCCCAGCAATGATGGCTTATCATTATGCAATTAAATTGCCAATAAAATATATGTGATCAAGCCACTATAGTATAGCCGAACTGTTAGAATAGAATTATGGATAAACCATTAAATAATACAGATCATTAAACTGCCAGAAACTCCCTCCTTTCACATCAACCCAAGTCCCATGCAATGTGTCATGGCATGCATATGCAGAATCAAAGTAATGAGCATGTAAGTCACATGCACAGTTATAAATCAGAATCAGTAACCATCAATCTAACATGTTCAGATACCGTATATTATTCATCAACAGAGTAATGCCAAGGCGTACCAATAAATTTAATAGAATACATATCGTACCTGGATAATTTACACACATAGACAATAGCACATTAAATTTTGAAAAATCCTACTCACTTAAGTTCAAATTTAACAGATATATGTACCAATCACAAGTTGTTCATCATTAGTCTCACACGTTCAGATATCGCACATAATCCATATATCAGTCTTAAGGCATCAGATAGTCCTCTTACGATCAAATTCAGATCATTCATACATTGGAGAGGTTAATATTGGTGTTGGACAACACTCACGGCCTCAAGAATAGAATTTAGACCCTATTTATATGTCACACGGCTTAGACACACACCCATGTCCTTGCCCTTATGGCTTACTATTTATATGTCACACGGCTTAGACACACACCCATGTCCTTGCCCTTATGGCTTACACGGGTTAGACACATGCCCATGTCTTTGCCCGTGTGGTTCTAAAACGTAAACAGTGAGTTACATGGCCTGGACACATGCCCGTGTCCTTACCCGTGTGACTCACACAACCTGGGCACACGCCCATGTCCCTGGCCATGTGGTCCTAAGTCACAAATAGTGAGTTACACGGCCTAGACACACACTTGTGTCTGTTGCCCGTGTGAACCCTGCACTAACATGGCCACACACGGCTTGGACACATGCCGATGTGCCTTGCCCATGTGGCTCCAAATCAATGAACAATGAGTTACACGGCCTGGGCATAAGCCCATGTGCTTGGCCGTGTAGCGTCGACAGCCACATTTTTCGACGTTCAACATTCACAGAATTTAAGGGTTTCGATACGCACCTGAAGAGATTTCAAAGTAGTAACAACGCAAAAGATCCTCGTAGCCTAAAACAACCATTCAGGTACACAACTCAGCTATTGAATCAACAAAAGTTCCCAATTATGCACATGAAACCTATGTTGAAAGTTGGACACGAAACCTTCAACGGACCCAAACTTATCGAAACTTCAGTGGCAATCATGGAAATTGTCATGTTGTTATTCCTTATTGCCAATATTCCCACCTATTAGGGAACAAACAATCGTTTACCAGAGATTCTCGCAACTCACAAAATACCTAATTCAAAGCAAGTTACGAAACGAAAGAAAACTGCGGAAATGTACAATTGACAGTTACTTACTCAATAGCCTTCTAACCAATGACTAACAGCAAAATTTCATTTAATCCTGTTCTCTTACGACCACGATTAGCAAAATAAAAGAAAATGAAAAAAAATGAAGACTAAGGAACAAAAGTGACAAAAAAGAGAAGGAAGGAAAAACTAAAGAAGGAAAAAAAACTAACGTTAATTAAAATTTTAACTTCCAAGCATATTCTAGCATTCGACAAAAAATATTCCTTTTTGTCCTCTCTAGAACTTGAACATGGGACCTTACAAAATACAGATATTTAACTATTAAACCAACAAGCTCATTCTTATCATTAGTTGATCGGAATTAGAACTTATGCTAGACGATAAAGAATAAGGGTTTGATGAAAATAACAAAATTTCAAGGAATAGGGTTCAAACCCAGAACCTCACACACATATTTAGAACACTTGACCACTGAACCACATCAATTTACTTGTCAAAAATTTCCAACATCTAAACTCAGAATCAAAGGATGACCATGCTTAGTTTCAAAACCCAATTTTTTCTAACCCGATTTTTATGGTGTTACAATGACTACTAGTGTAGTTTATCTTCTTCTTCTTTTTTTATATTATAACAAATTATTTTAATTCCTATGTAATAATTGAAATTACTTAGATAATCACTAATAAATAACTAAAAACAACATTCTTGACATGAAATATGTCCCACTAAACATGTTTTGTAAAACCATTTTTCACCAACCTTGATGTCATGCTTGGTTGGGTGGAAAATGGAGGGATGGAAAAGGGTTGAAAAGTGGAAATAAAATAAATTTTAATTGTGTTTAGTTAGAAAGAAGTGAGAAGAAATAAAATAGGAAAATGACCATTTTTCATCCTAATTTACTTACAAATTGGGATGATGAGAGGAGAGAAAATAAAAGAGAAGTGTATAGTTCAAAATTATGCATTTTTCGGTTGTTTAATTTTTTTTTTCTTCTCATCTTTCAACTCTACTAAGCAAAGAAAATTATTTTTTTTTTCCTATCAAGCACACCTAAAGAAAGAAAAATATATTTTCTATCTTTCTAATTTTTTACCCCTTCAATTTTTTGTTATTTTAATTTTCTTTCTATTCTACCGAACAAAGCGTTAATGTCTTTCAAGCTTGACTTCCACGACATTAAAGGGCCAACTAACCTTGGTCTTTCAGCATCATTTTTCGTTTTTTTTTCTTCTTCAAATGATATATCCTCTCTTTTAGTAACCATTTATTCTTCACTCGAAATCATCCATTTCTCTTAATAAAAATCAAATTTAATTGCATGGAAAAAAAGCTATAAACATATCCATGATCAAGTCGGATCTCCATAAAATTAGGACACGAATTGGATCTGAATGAGGTTAAATGTTATAGTGAACTATATTTGTTCCATTTTAAACCATATTACTTCCCTTTTAGAAACGAAATACTACAATTATTGTTTACAGTTAATAATTTAGGTAAATTAGGCTATCTGATTTTTTTTTTTTTTACTTAATAGTATTATAAGCCCTCAAATTTAAGAAAGAAAATTATTTATGTTGAGTAATTGAACTAATAAAATTAATAGAACAAATCCTTTGACTGATGTTGACTATTAATATTTAACGATAATTTCAACAAAAAAATAAAATTTATTTTAAATTTATTTTTAAAATAAGTAAATAATAAATCTAGATAATTGGTTATTTAGGTTCATTTGAATATGGACACTCCATTTGTTGATATAAATTCTAGAATTATAAAAAACATAAAATTTTATAAAAATTATTAGAAATTAATTAAAAAATCATAAAACTTTATAAATATATATTTTTGTTATGAATATCTTATTAAGTAGATGTCCATCATGATCAAGATAAACTTTTGATGTACTTTAAATTCTAATAGTTATTAGAATTAGATCTCTATTTTTTTTATACTTCTTATGCCTATAAATAGAGACTCTGATGAAGCATTGTAATCATCCTTTTTTGATCAATAAAGTACATTCTCTATTGCTTTCATATTTTCTTTATTCT
The DNA here is from genome assembly GCA_025698465.1 of Gossypium longicalyx. Lineage (NCBI taxonomy): Eukaryota > Viridiplantae > Streptophyta > Magnoliopsida > Malvales > Malvaceae > Gossypium > Gossypium longicalyx. Next base: position 94,913,784 of record CM046997.1, read on the forward strand.
TTATTCTCCCCATCTCTCTTTATTTTATATTACGTTATCAGCACGATGATTCTCTATTTTTTAAAATCTTTCAAAGTCGTCCCACAAATCAAATTCCTTTTTACCTTAAACTTTCTCTCTTATAACTTCATCTTCAGGATGTTGAAAGATTCAATCTCAGAATGGATTGTGATTCTTATTCCCGATCTTTGATTTATAATTGTATAAGTATGGGTAAAGAATATATTTGTGCTCATGATAATAGTCAAGGTGATGATGATGATGTTAAAGATCTTCAGGTATATTTTACTATGTTTTATTTATTATATCATGTTTACTACAATTGGAGAATAATCATGACAACATGAATGGATATATTCTAATTTAAAATCCATGCATGTTTACGATGGTAATTTTGAAATAAAAAATTAATAGAGACATTTATAAGTCTGTCCTACTAGATTTGTTTCATTCCCCGAAGTGAATGTAAACATAAAGAAAATAAAAGATATACTCGTAGACCACTAAAAGTAGGAACATAGTAATAAATAAGAGAACAATGAGAGTTCTTAAGAAAACTATTCAAAGGGTAAAGATAACTTATGTTATCAATTTGATTATGAAATATTATTGGCCACATATGTGGCGCATGCCCAAATATTTTGTTTCTGTTAATATTCTTTGAGGAATGATATGAAAATGTAGTAATAAATTTTATCATTACAGATAGAGAATATTTATCTTATTTGGTACTGAAACAAATAAATATTTTTAATATTTGATAGTACAAAATTAGTTGAAAGCTCCAGAAGAGCTAATATATCAATATTTAAAACGCACAAAATTTGTGATGGTTAATGCATTACTTTTAAAATATATTTGTAATGGATCTCATATTGAGATTGTGAATGAGGAAAATATTATATTTCATATGAATAAAAAATGGGATTGGGTTGTTAATTTATATTTATTTTATAATCATTGTGATATTTTTTTGTCATCATCCCTATTAAAGGGTTGAAAGTAAAATATTTGATTGTGAAAGATTTACTTATGAGTAATAGAATATGATAATTCTATCTAAAGCTTATTATGGTTGGATGCACCTAAAGTTGCAAGTTTTTAAAAACTGTGAGTATAACTCTACAGTATTCAGAATAAGTTCTGAATTAAAATTATGTTGTAAAATATTATTGATGAGAACTTACAAGAGAGAAAACTTATGTAGGAAAAGTCATTGGTTATGTACCTATTGTACACCTGGAAAATAAGACCCACTCTCAAAGTTTGCTATTAATAGATTTTTGGGCATTTGAAGATTTTGATATATTCCCTGAAGCGAATACTGCATATAATTATTTGGAAATTATATTTATTGACTTAGTGGCATTATAGACTTCACATTGATTTAAACATTTCTAGTAGTAAGTGTCACAATAATACTTCTATGTCGATACAAATTAAAAGGAATGATAATAAAATTATCAATTTTTTACAATTTAGTACAACTGAAACATATGTTAAAGTAAACCAGAAGTTTACTAATACAAATGCATTTACTACTTGGCGTGACCAGTTAGGCCATCTTGGATCATATATTATGCAAAAATTAATTGAGAATTCATATGGACATTCATTAAAGAACCATAAGATTCTTTAATTTAGAAAATTCTCATTTGTTGCTTGTTGTCAATGAAAATTGATTCTTAGAAACTCACTAGCTCAAGTTGAGATTTAATATCTTGCATTTCTAAAATGAATATGGGTCCATTCATCCACCATGTGGATGATTTTGATATTATATGATTTTGGTAGATGCATCTACAAAATAATCACATGCGTTATCAACTTGCAACATGTCGTTTGCGAGATTGCTTGTTTAAATGATTAATTTCAGATTATGTAATTAAAACAATTCATCTTGCTAATGTTAGTGAGTTTACATCTCAAGTTTTCAATGATTATTGCATGTTAGTTGGGATAAAAGTTGAACATCTTGTAGCTTATGTTCACACACAAAATGATTTAGCTAAACTGTTTATCAAATGTCTTCAACTAATAGCTAAATCAATACTTATAAGAACAAAACTTTCTATTTCAGCATGAGAATATATTGATTTGCATGTTGTATTCATCAAGCCAATAAATTATAAATACTCCCCATTACATTTGATTTTTGGTCAAAAGCCAAATATTTCCCATCTTACAATTTTTGGATGTATAGTATATGTTCCGACTACTCCACCACAATAAGAGATTGAGAATGTATATTTATATGAGTCTCTTATAATATTTTTGAGCTATTAATTTGAGATTTAATTATGACATGAGTTGTCAGTTTTCCTAACACTAAGGGGAGAGGATAAAAAGTTGGATTAATAAAGTACTTTAAATGAATTATCAATGTCTAAGTTCCTCGTACAAAGTAAACATTAGTTGATGCTCCTTCAAATTATGTAGAAATAATTGTAATGCATGAGGCAAGTCGAGAGTATGTTTGGCTAAGATTATTGACCCAACATATCCAGAAGATATGCAATTTGCCTTCATAGGAAAAGATGCCAACTATCTTATATGAAGATAGTGCAGCATGTATAGCTCAATTGAAGGGTGGTTACATTAAAGGTGATAGAACGAAACATATTTCACCAAAATTATTCTTCACCCATGATCTTGAGAAAAGAGGTGATATAAATGTTCAAAAAGTTCGTTCTAGTGATAATTTAACATATCTTTTATTAAGCCATTGCCAACTTCAACATTTGAAAGACTACTACACAAGATTGGAATGCGTCAACTCAAACATATAATGTAATGTTGCCATTAGGGGGAGTCTAAAACAAGTCGTACTCCTTTCCTTTAACTAAGATTTTGTCCCATTGGGTTTTTTTAGTAAAGGTTTTTAATGAGGTAACTTGTAACAGAAGATTGTGTACTTTTTTCCCTTCATTAGGTTTTTATCCCACAAGGTTTTTCCTAATAAGGTTTTAACGAGACACATTATCTACAAATGAACATCTAAGGGGGAGTGTTATGAATATCTTATTAAGTGGATGTCCATCATGATCAATATAAAGTTTTGATGTACTTTAAATTCTAATAGTTATTAGAATTAGATCTCTACTTCTTTTTTACTTCTTATACCTATAAATAAAATGTAACACCCCAAACCTGGCCTAGACGTTATGGCCAAATCTGGCGATGTCACATGGAATGGAAGTAAAAAATGAGTTTGTCGAGTTAAAACCATTCCAGTTAAATTAGCCTTTAGCTTGGTTTGAAGTAAAACACATGTTTTTCGATATGTCTAAAATCATATCTTTTTAGAGGAAGCTTACAAAGAACTATTTAATCTTAGTGAAAGCCGGGTTCTATCATGCTTAACAGAAATAAATCGTAAAATAATTAAGAAACCGAAAACTTAAAGCCAGACAGTCCAAAGTCCATAGGTTACATTAAAACCCCAAATAAGTAATAAAATTTGAAAATTTGCGAAAAATAGTCTAAAATTTACGTGTGGCCACCGTCAAGTCCTTTGATGCGCTGATCCGTCAAGCTTGGGGATTACCTATACAGATTAAATAGAAAATGTGAGTTTTCGTAAACTCAGTGTGTAATCCCCACAGAAACATGCATACAGATACACATCAGAATACAATCAGATATAGGCTGGACCTGGGCCCATTTCAGATTCAGTTTGGGACTTAACCCAATCAGATACAATATGCAATTACAGAAAATTAGAATCTTACCCACCAGCCTCTACACACCATCTCCGTCTATCCCTACACACCATGTGGGGATTAAATCAACCCACCTATCCCTACACACCATGTTGTATCGAAATGCGGCACATAATTAGAAATTTGTAGCAGAGCTGCCAGATAACAGGCTTGATAACCTTTCATACTTCCTTTAAATAACAATAACCCACCCCGATGCTATGCAACATACAATAGATGTCATGCTATTATGCAGCTAACAGTCCATACATTCCAATCATTATTCATGCTCAATACAGAAGTCAGACAGACATATTACGCATATAGGGGTCTAAGTAGTGCTTATCGACCCTACAGTAGGTTTACAGTCGACTTGGGTGATCCGTGTAACCTTAGAGAACTTTTCAGAAAAATGGGCTCACAAGCCCATGTGGCCTGCCCGTGTGGGCCCACATGCCTGTGTGGCCCACACGGCCTAAATTGGCCTTAGCCGTGTGGATTACACGGCCTGGCCCAGAATCTCAGTTTATGGGCCCACATGCTCACACAGGGATTCGAACTCCAGACCTCCAACACACTAACACACATCTTAACCACCAGACCAGCAGGTCTATTCTGATATGATTCTACCAATAATTTAATATAAGCCCGCTGCTCAAGCATAAGGCTTAATTCAGGAAAATACCAAAATTTTCCAAAGCTAAAGCTTAAACTTGGGACCTCTCAAACACTTCTAGAACACTTAATCACTAAAGCAGATACACAGATGTGCCATAATTTAACAAAACCAAAATATAAATTTTTGGTGCGTTACAACTCCACCCCCTTAAAAGAAAATTTCGGTCTCGAAATTTACCTGATTAGAACAAATAAGGATACTGTTGACGCATCGTATCCTCAAGCTCCCACGTAGCCTCCTCAGTGCTATGGTTACGCCATAGAACCTTAACCAGTGGAATAGATTTCCTCCGTAGAACCTTAACGTCGCGATCCAAAATCTGGATCGACTCTTCCTCAAAGGTCAAGTCTGGCCTAACTGCAATCTCTTCAACAGAAACAATATGCGTGGGATCAGAGCGGTAGCGCCTCAACATCGAGACGTGGAACACATCGTGAATATAGTCTAACTCTGGAGGTAATTCCAACTGATAAGCTATCGGTCCCACTCGTTTCAGAATCCGGTACAGCCCAATAAACCTAAGGCTCAACTTGCCCTTGCGACCGAAGCTCAGGACCTTTTTTCATGGCGATACCTTCAGAAACACGAAGTCTCCCATAGAATACTCAATATCACGTCTCTTTAGATCAACATAACTTCTGCGTGTCAGAAGTTGCCTTCAGTCGATCCCTAATCAGTTCAACCTTATCTTCAGTTTTAAAAACCAACTCAGGACCCAGAACACGTTGCTCGCCCAACGCAGTCCAACATAAAGGAGTGCGACACTTACGACCATATAGTGGCTCGTAAGGTGCCATCTTGATGCTACACTAGAAGCTGTTATTATAGGCAAACTCGATTAATGATAGATAGTCCTCCCAACTGCCTCAAAAATTAGTCACGTAGCTCCTCAACATATCCTTCAGTATCTGAATCACCCTCTAAGATTGACCATCGGTCTGAAGGTGGAACGTAGTACTGAAGTCCAATATCGAACCCAAAGCCTTATACAACTTCCCCCAAAATCGAGACGTGAAGCGAGGATCCCTATTAGAGATAATAGAAACTGGTACCCCATGCAGTCTCATTATCTCAAAAATATAAAGCTTCGCCAGCTTCTGGAGAGAGTAATCAGTACGAACTAGTATAAACTGTGCTGACTTGGTCAATCGATCCATGATGACCCAAACAGAATCCCTCTTAGTGTGTGTCAAGGGTAACCCACTAATAAAGTCCATCGTCACACGTTCCCACTTCCAAAGGGGAATCTTAATCGGCTGTAGCAAACCTAAGGGTAACTGGTGCTCAGCCTTAACCTGTTAGCTTGCCAGACATCTAGCCACAAATTCAGTAACCTCACGATTTAATCCTAGCCACCAATACAACTCTCGAAGATCTCGATGCATCTTATTCCCACCAAGATACATAGCGTAAGGGCTACTATGCGCCTTTCTCAGTATAGAACACCTCAGATCGGAATCATTCGGCATACATATCTGGCCTCGAAAACATAACACACCCTCAGAGTTCAACCCAAAATTCGTAGTGCTACCACTCTCAATCTGTTGAAACTGAAGACCCAAAGACTCATCCTCCAACAGTTTACCTTTTAATCTGCTCAATCCATGTCGGTTTAACCTGAAGCTCGGCTAATAAGCCACCATCATTAAATAAGCTTAGGCGAGCAAACATCGCCATTAAATCATCATAGCTCTACGGCTCAGTGCATTGGCCACCATATTGGCATTGTCAGGATGGTACTCAATGGTGCAATCATAATCCTTAAGCAGCTCAATCCATCTACGCTGCCTAAGATTCAGCTCCTTTTGGGTGAGGAGATATTTGAGGCTCTTGTGATCAGTGTAGCTGACACATTTCTCACTATACAAATAATGCCTCCGGATTTTTAGTGCGAAAACTGCCGCGACCAACTTCAAGTCATGTGTCGGATAATTCATCTCATGAGTCTTAAGCTGGCGAGACAAAAATGCAACCATCTACCATCCTGCATCAACACACAAGCCAAACTGACGTGTGACGCATCACTATAAACGGTGAACTCCTTTCCAGACTCCGACTGTATCAAAATAGAAGCTTGAGTTAAAATAGTCTTGAGCTTCTCAAAGCTCTCTTGCTGTGCACCAGTCCACACAAAAAAGAACTCTCGTACACAAAAGTTTAGCCAACGGAGCTGCAATCAAAGAAAACCTCTTTACAAAAAGCCGATAGTAACCTGCCAACCCTAAGAAACTGCGAATCTGAGACACATTCTTCGGCCATTTCCAATCCAACACCGCCTCGATCTTACGAGGATCGACTCATATCCCTTTAGCAGAAACTACATGTCCCAAAAATGTTACTTCTCGAAGCCAAAATTCACACTTGCTGAACTTCGTATATAGTTGTTTCTCACGAAGAATCTGTAGTACCACTCTCAGATACTCATCGTGCTCATCTTCAGTCTTAGAATACACCAAGATATCATCGATGAACAGTACCACAAACCGATCTAGGTAGGGCTGGAATACTCAGTTCATCAAGTCCATAAATGTCGCTGGTGTATTAGTTAATCCAAAGGGCATCACTAGAAACTCGTAGTAACCATAACGAGTCCTAAATGTCGTCTTATACACATCAGCGTCCTTAACCCTTAATTGATGATAACCTGAGTGTAGATCGATCTTGGAAAACATAGAAACCCCTCTGAATTGATCGAATAAATCATTAATCCTCAAAAGTTGGTACTTATTTTTAATCGTTAGCTTGTTCAGCTATCTGTAGTCGATACACATCCTTATTGTCCTATTTTTCTTTTTCACAAACAACACAGGTGCTCCCCACGGAGACACACTGGGACGAATGAACCCACGATCCAACAATTTTTTAATCTGAGCCTTGAGCTTCGTAAGCTCATTCGGTGCCATTTGGTATAGGGCGATAGACACCTGAGCCGTGCCCGGAATAAGCTCGATCCTAAATTTCACTTTTCGGCTTAGAGGCAAACCCGGTAGCTCCTTAAGAAAGACATCCGAAAAATTCCTCACAGTTTTGATGTCCTTTACTGAAGAATCCCCAGAATAAAAAACAATTACAAAGGCCAAATATGCCTCACATCCTTTCCGAACCAACTTTTCTGCCACCAATGCCGAAATCAAATTAGTAAAAAAATTTTGATGTTCCCCAATCACAACTACCTCGGCGTCCTCCTCGATTCTCAAAATGACCCTCTTAGTCATACAGGCCAGACTTACTTGGTGTTTAACCAACCAGTCTATCCTTAGAATCAAGTCGAACTCCCCAAACAAAAGCTCCATCAGATCAGCCAAAAATATTGTCCCTTGAACCTCTAACGGGACGTCTTTATACAGTTTGCTAACCCAGATAGATTTCCCCAAAGGATTCACAACAGTCACCTCACTAGAAGTATCCTCAACCGGAATACCTAAAGTTTCAAACATAGTGCTAGCTATATAGAAATGTGTAGAGCCTATGTCTATCAATGCAAGATAAGGTACATTGTAAATTAAGAACATACCAGTGATGACATCCAGAGCATCTCTGTCCTCTCGTCGATGAGCAGCATAAACAAGAGCGGGCTGCCTTACCTTAGTCTGTCCAGTACCTCTGCCCGATGCTCTCTGTATACGGCTCATACAATTACCATCCTTAGCCTGATCATGACCCCTAGGTGGCTGCCGGACTACCCTCGGTGGCTGCGCAATACCAGAACCCAGAGCTTGCATCTGATCGACCCTCAGTAGACACTCACGAATGCAGTACTCAGTAGACTCACATCTCAAACATGCCCCAGTTGTCCTCCAACATTCATCCGGATTGCGTTTACCACAATGCCTACAAGGTAAGTTCCCAATAAGTGCAACAAGGGCCCCAACTCTAACTGGCCCATCAGATCTAGCCTTTTTTTAGGCCTCAGTATAGAACTCGAGGGCTCTGAATACCTTTTGTTTTTACTGCTCTCTCTATCTCTATTTTGGCTCTCCGCGCACTTTACCTCTTCGGCAGTCTTTGCCTTCTCTACCAATGTTGAAAAGTCAGGCTCCCTCTGCGGAGCTATTAGAACCCTCAAACTGTACCTGATTCCATCCTCGAAGTGGACACAATGCTCATATTCAGTCGCCACCATGCCTCGCGTATAGCGGCTCAATCTCAGAAACTCGGCCTTATACTTGGCCATTAAACGATTCCCTTGCGTGAGATTCAGAAACTCACGTCTCCTAGCATCGATGTATCTTTCCCCCACATATTTACCTTGGGTAGCAGACTTATAAAAATCCCATGTCAGTCTTTCGGGCTAAATGACCTCCTTAACGATTAACCACCATTGATATGCTTCATCACGAAGCAATGAAACAACACCTTTTAATTTCTGTTTAGGGGTAAAGTCTAGATCATCCATGATTCTTTCAGTGGCCTCCATCCAGTACTCGGCCACGTTAGGGGCGACTCTAGTGACACCCCTAATTAACTAAACCCCGTTGGATCGAAGTCGTTCCGTAACCGACTCTCGACTCTCAAATCCAATATTGGGCCCAGCGACCCTCTCCAATACCCTCAGTATAGCTTGGGACAATGTGTCGTCCCCAGCCATGTGATCTTGAGCCCCAGTCTTAGTCGTAGGTGACACCGGCGTTTCACTCGTGTCTAAATTAGGCATGCTGTTAGATGCCAAAGACTCAGCTCGAGTCCCTCTACGGCCCATTCCACGACCTCTAATACCTCGTCTACAAATACCTCGTGTGCTCATCGTATATTCGAAGCTTATATGTATTAACAATTTTATGAATTAGTTACAGTTTTGATATTTATTAGCAGATATTTTTTTGCAAATAGTAGCAGAAATTTAAAGTTTGTTTTCGCGGATCGCAGTCTCTATCAGTTTTCCCTACAGTCTCAGAGTACACTAATTATAGCATTTTCACTGTATACTAAAAGTATTTTCAGATAAAACTTATCAAAGTTTCGGGAACACTTACAGAATCAGCGTCGGAGACTCGATGTACCACATATTCAGTCAAATCATTTAAAGTTATTTGCAAATCAGTTCTTTGAAACTAACCTTTAAAACCCAAAATCCATAGCCAAGTTTTGTAACTTGGCTCTGATACCACTAAATGTAACACTCCAAATCTGGCCTAGACGTTATGGTTGAATCTGACGATGTCACATGGAATGGAAGTCGAAAACGAGTTTGTCGAGTTAAAATCGTTCCAATTAAATTAGCCTTTATCTTAGTTCAAAGTAAAACACATGTTATTCGGTAGGTCTAAAGTTATATCTTTTTAGCGGAAGCTTTGGAAAACACTTATTTTAAAAAGAAATATTTAATCTTAGTGAAAATCGGTTCTATTATACTTAACAGAAATAAATCGTAAAATAATTAAGAAACCAAAAACTTAAAGTCAAACAGTCCAAAGTCCATAAGTTACATTAAAACCCCATATAAGTAATAAAATCTAAAAATTTACGTGTGGCCGTCGTCGAATCCTCCGCTACATTGATCCGTCAAATCTAAGGATTATCTATACAGATTAAATAGAAAAGGTGAGTTTTCGCAAACTCAGTGTGTATTCCCCACAGAAACATGCATACAGATACATATCAGAATACAATCAGATATAGGCTGAGCTTGGGCCCATTTCAGTTTCAATTTGGGCCTTAGCCCAATCAGATATAGTATGCAATTACAGAAAATTAGAATCCTACCCACCAACCTCTACACACTATCTCTGTCCATCCCTACACACCATGTGGGGATTAAATCAACCTACCCATCCCTACACACTATGCTATACTGAAATACGATACATAATCAGAAATTTGCAGCAGTGCTGCCAGATAACAGGCTTGATAGCCTTTCAGATACTTCCTCCAAATAACAATAACCCACCCCGATGCTATGCAACATACAATAGATGTCATGCTATTATGCAGCTAACAATCCATACATTCCAATCATTATTCATGCTCAATACAGAAGTCAAACAGACAGATTATGTATATAGGGGTCTAAGTAGTGCTTATCGACCTTACAATAGGTTCACAGTCGACTTGGGTGACCCGTGCAACCTTAGAGAACTTTTTTAGAAAAATAGGCTCACACGCCACACGGCCTAAATTGGCATTGGCCGTGCGGATTACACAGCCTGGCCTAGAATCTCACACGCCTGTGTGGTTTTACCCGTATGGGCTCACATGGCCTAAATCAGTGTAGCCCGTGTCTCACACACGACCTACCTGGCCATCACACGTCCGTGTCATGCGCACATGGCTTGGCTCGTCGAACACACGCTCGTGTTGCTTCACACGGCCTGAATCCCATTTTCTGTGTTTTGGGTACACACCTTGTATCATTTCGATGAAAAACCCCTCCCGAACCTACCAGAACCTAAAAACACATCAGAATAACACACAATTTTAGCCTTCACGAAAGATTAAACCACAAATCTGAAGCTCGTTTTCAATATAAGACAACCACTTACCACTACTCCAACACTCCGAAAATCAACCACTACCTCGCTAGAGTTAAATAACGCTTTTCTCGACGCGCTGCTGTCCACAACACAGAGATAACCCCAATGAATTATGGTAAAAATGCAAGTTAACAAGAAAGAAAGGTTCACTTTCTTGATTACGCGATGAAAACTGAAATGGCAAAATAAAAGTGCAAAAATCGACAATAACACAATACCGAAATTGGGAAAGAAAAAAACAGTAGAATGGAAAAACAATTTTGAAAAAATGTCAGAACTTGGGAATGGCAATCGAATTTTCAAAAAATAAAATAAAATTTGATATTTTCCCCAATCCCTTAATTATCTCACCACTAACCCACTGACAACCAACTCCTCAGAATTTCTGATTGACGAAACTCTCTCGATCAAACAAGCAAAAATAAACTCCCACGCCCGCATAGGGATTCGAACTCTAGACTTCCAAACACCAACACACATCTTAACCACCAGACCAACAAGCCCATTGTGATATGATTCTACCAATAATTTAATATAAGCGAACTGCTCAAGCATAAGGCTTAATTTAGGAAAGTACCAAAATTTCCCAAAGCTAAGGGTTGAACTTGAAACCTCTCAAGCACTCTTAGAACACTTAACCACTGAAGCAGATACACAGATGTGCCACAATTTAACAAAACTGAAATATAAATTTTTGGGGCATTACAACTTCACCCCCTTAAAAGAAAATTTCGGCATCGAAATTTACCTGATCAGAATAGATAAGAATACTACTAACGCACTGCATCCTCAGGCTCCCACGTAGCCTCCTCAATGCTATGATTATGCCATAGAACCTTAACCAATGGAATAGATTTCCTCTGCAGAACCTTAACGTCGCGATCCAAAATCTAGACTGGCTCTTCCTTGAATGTCAAGTCTGGCCTAACCTCAATCTCCTCAATAGAAACAATATGCGTGGGATCAGAGCGGTAGTGCCTCAACATCGAGACGTGGAACACATCGTGAATACGGTCTAACTCTGTAGGTAACTCCAACTGATAAGCGATCCGTCTCACTCGTTTCAAATTTCGGTACAGCCCAATAAACCTAAAGCTCAACTTGCCCTTGCGGCCGAACCTTAGGACCTTCTTCCATGGCGAGACCTTCAGAAACATGAAGTCTCCCACAGAATACTCAATCTCACTCTCTTCAGATTAATATAAGACTTTTGCCTGTCAGACGCTGCCTTCAGTTGATCTCTAATCAGTCGAACCTTATCTTTAGTTTCAAAAATTAACTCAGAACCCAGAACACATCGCTCGCCCAACTCAATCCAACATAAAGGAGTACGACACTTATGACTATACAATGCCTCGTAAGGTGCCATCTGGATGCTAGACTGGAAGATATTATTATAGGCGAACTTGGCTAACGACAGATAGTCCTCCCAACTGCTTTAAAAATCAATCACGCAGCTCCTCAACATATCCTCCAGTATTTGAATCACCCTATGATGGAACGTAGTATTGAATTCCAATATCGAACCCAAAGCCTCATGCAACCTCCCCCAAAATCAAGACGTGAAGCGAGGATCCCTATCAGAGATAATAGAAACTAGTACTCCATGCAGTCTCACTATCTCTGAAATATAAAGCTTCGCCAGCTTCTGTAGAGAATAATCAGTATGAACTGGTATAAAGTGCACTGACTTGGTCAAACAATCCATGATGACCCAAACAGAATCCTTCTTAGTGGGTGTTAAGGGTAACCTACTAACAAAGTCCACCGTCACACATTTCCACTTCCAAAGGAGAATCTTATTCGGCTGTAGCAAACCCGAGGGCAACTGGTGCTCAGCCTTAACCTTCTAGCATGTCAGACATCTAACCACAAATTCAGTAACCTCTCGTTTCAATCCTGGCCACCAGTATAACTCTTGAAGATCTCGATACATCTTATTCCTACCAAGAAGCATAGGGTAAGGGCTACTAAGCACCTTTCTCAGTATAGACTACCTCAGATCGAAATCATTCGACACACATATCCAGTCTCAGAAACACAACACACCCTCGGAGTTCAACCCAAAATCCATAGTGCTACCACTCTCAATCTATCGAAACCGAAGACCCAAAGACTTATCCTCCAACTGTTTACCTTTAATCTGCTCAATCCATATCAACTTAACCTGAAGCTCGGCTAATAAACTACCATCATCAAATAAGCATCACCATCAAAATATCATAGCTCTACGGCTCAGTGCATCGGTCACCACATTGGCCTTGCTAGGATGGTACTCAATGATGCAATCATAATCCAGTCATAATCCTTAAGCAGTTCAATCCATCTACACTGCCTAAGATTCAGCTCCTTCTAGGTGAGGAGATATTTGAGGCTCTTGTGATCAGTGTAGCTGACACACTTCTCACTATATAAATAATGCCTCTAGATTTTTTGTGCGAAAACTACGCGACCAACTTCAAGTCATGCGTCGGATAATTCACCTCATGAATCTTAAGCTAGCGAGACGAAAATGCAACCATCTACCATCCTGCATCAACACACAACCCAAACTGACATGTGACGCATCACTATAAATGGTGAACTCCTTTCCAGACTCCGACTGTATCAAAATAGGAGCTTGAGGCAAAACAATCTTGAGCTTCCCAAAGCTCTCTTGCTGTGCATCAGTCCACACAAAAAAAAAGTCCCATACACAGAAGTTTAGCCAACGGAGCTGCGATCAAAGAGAACCCCTTTACAAAACACCGATAGTAACCTGCCAACCCTAGGAAACTGTGAATCTGAGACACATTCTTCGGCCGTTTCCAATCCAAAACTGCCTCGATCTTACGAGGATCGACTCATATCCCCTTAACAGAAACTACATGTCCCAAAAATGTTACTTCTCGAAGCCAAAATTCACACTTGCTGAACTTCGCATACAGCTATTTCTCACGAAAATCTGTAGTACCACTCTCAGATACTCATCGTGCTCGTCTTCAGTCTTAGAATACACCAAGATATCATCGATGAACACTACCACAAACCGATCCATGTATGGCCGGAATACTCAGTTCATCCAGTCCATAAATGCCGTTGGTGGATTAGTTAATCCAAAGGGCATCACTAGGAACTCGTAGTGACCATAACGAGTCTTCAATGCCGTCTTATACACATCAGCCTCCTTAACCCTTAATTAATGATAATCCAAGCGTAGATCGATCTTGGAAAACATAAAACCCCCTCTAAATTGGTTGAATAAACCATTAATCCTCAAAAGTGGGTACTTATTCTTAATTGTTAGCTTATTCAGTTGTAGGTAATGGTGCTCCCCATGGAGACACACTGGGACGAATGAACCCACGATCCAACAACTCTTGAATCTAAGCCTTGAGATCTGTAAGCTCATTCGGTGCCATTTGGTATAGGGTGATAGACACCTGAGCCGTGCCCGAAATAAGCTCAATCCCAAACTCTACTTTTTGACTCGAAAGCAAACCAGGTAGTTCCTCAAGAAATACATTTGAAAAATTCCTCACAGTTTTGATGTCCTTTACTGAAGAATCCTTAGAATAAAAAACACTTACATAGGCCAAATATGCCTCATATCCTTTCCATAGGCCAAATATGCCTCATATCCTTTTCAAACCAACTTTTCTGCCACCAAAGCTGAAATCATATTACTCAGAAAATCCTGACGTTCCCCAATCACAACTACTTCGGTGTCCTCGGTTCTCAAAACAACCCTCTTGGTCGCACAGGCCAGACTTACTCAGTGCTTGATCAACAAGTCCATCCCCAGAATCAAGTCGAACTCTCCAAATGAAAGCTCCATCAAATCATCTAAAAATACTGTCCCTTGAACCTCTAACGGGACGTCTCTACACAATTTGCTAACCCAAATAGATTGCCCCAAAGGACTCATAACAGTCACCTCATTAGAAATATCCTCAACCAGAATCCCTAAAGTTTCAGACACAGTGCTAGCTACATAGGAGTGTGTAGAATCTATGTCTATCAATGCAAGATAAGGTACATTGTAAATTAAGAACGTACCCGTGATGACGTCTGAAGCATCTTTATCCTTTCGTCGACGAGCAGCTTAAACAAGAGCGAGCTGCCTTGCCTTAGTTTGTTTAGCACCTCTGCCCGGTACTCTCCGTACACGGCCTATACCATTACCACCCTTAGCCTAACTACGACCCCTAGGTGGCCGCTGAACTACCCTCAGTGGCTGCGCAGTACCAGAACTCAGAGCTTGCATCTGATCGGCCCTCAATAGACACTCACGAACGTGGTGCTCAGTAGACCCCTATCTCAAACATGCCCCAGTTCTCCTCCAACATTCGATCAAATGGCGTCTACCACAATGCCCACAAGGCAAGTTCCCAATAGGTGCAGTAGGGGCCCCAACTCTAACTGGCCCATCAGATCTAGCCTTTTTCTTAGGCCTTAGTGTAGTACTCAATGGCTCCGAATCTCTCTTGTTTTTCTCCTCTCTCTCTATTTCTAATTTGGCACTCAGCGCGGTTCACCTCCTCAGCGATCTTTGCATTCTCTACCAGTGTTGAAAAGTCACGCTCCCTCCGCGGAGCTATTAGAACCCTCAAACTGTCTTTGAGTCCATCCTCGAAGCGGACACAATGTTCATATTCAGTCGCCATCATGCCTCACGCATAGCAGCTCAATCTCAGAAACTTGTCCTCATACTCGGCCACTGAATGATCCTCTTGCGTAAGATTCAGAAACTCACGTCTCCTAGCATCGATGTAGCTTGCCCCCACATATTTACCTTGAAAAAAAGATTTATAGAAATCCCATGTCAGTCGTTCAGGCTGAGTGACCTCTTTAACGGTTAGCCACCATTGGTATGCTTCATCGCGAAGCAAGGAAACAACCTCTTTCAATTTCTGTTTAGGGGTAAAGTCCAGATCGTCCCTAATTCTTTCAGTTGCCTCAATCAATTACTCAGCAACATTAGGGGCAACTCTAGTGACACCCCTAATTAACTCAGCCCCGTTGGACCGGAGTCGTTCTGTAATTGGCCCTCAGCCCCCAGATCTAATACTGGGCCCAACGACCCGCTCTAATATCCTCAGCATCACTTGGGACAATGCGTCATCCTCAACCATGTGATCTTGAGCCCCAGTCTCAGTCGCAGGTGACACCAGCGTCTCACTCGTGTCTAAATTAGGCATGCTGTCAGATGCCAAGGACTTAGCTCGAGTCCCTCTACAGCCCCTTCCACGGCCTCTAATACCTCGTCCACGTGTACCTCGTGCGCTCATCGTATATTCGAAGCTTATCTGTATTAACAGTTTTATGAATCAGTTATAGTTTCTATATTTATTAGTAGATATTTTTTGCAAACAGTAGCAGAAATTTAAAGTTTGTTATCGTGGATCGTAGTCTCTATTAGTTTTCTCTACAGTCTCAGAGCACACTAACTATAGCATTTTCACAATATACTAATAGTATTTTCAGATAAAACTTATCAAAGTTTCTGAATACTTACAGAATCAGTGCCGGAGACTTGATATACCACATATTCAGTCAAATCATTTAAAATTATTTGCAAATCAGTTCTTTGAAACTAACCTTTTAAAACCCAAAATCTAGAGCCGAGTTTTGTAACCTGAATCTGATACCACTAAATATAGCACCCCAAATCTGGCCTAGATGTTATGGCCGAATCTAGCAATGTCACATGGAATGGAAGTCGAAAACGAGTTTGTCGAGTTAAAACCGTTCCAGTTAAATTAGCCTTTATCTTAGTTCGAAGTAAAACACATGTTATTCAGTATGTCTAAAATCATATCTTTTTAGTGGAAGCTTTGGAAAACACTTATTTTAAAAAGAACCATTTAATCTTAGTGAAAACCGATTCTATCATGTTTAACAGAAATAAATCGTAAAATAATTAAAAAATCGAAAACTTAAAGCCAAACACTCCAAAGTCCATAGGTTACATTAAAACCCCAAATAAGTAATAAAATCTAAAAAATTACGAAAAACAGTCTAAAATTCATGTGTGACCACTGTCGAGTCCTCCGCTGTGCTGATCCGTCAAGCCTCGGGATTACCTATACAGATTAAACAGAAAAGGGGAGTTTTCGCAAACTCAGTGTGTAATCCCCACAGAAACATGCATATAGATACACATAAGAATACAGTCAAATATAGGCTGGGCCTGGGCCCATTTCATATTTAGTTTGGGCCTTAGCCCAGTCAAATACAATATTCAATTACAGAAAATCAGAATCCTACCTACCAGCCTCTACACACCATCTCCGTCCATCCCTATATACCATGTAGGGATTAAATCAACCTACCCATCCCTACACACCATGCTGTATCGAAATACGACACATAATCAGAAATTTGCAGCAAAGCTACCAGATAACAAGCTTGATAGCCTTTCAGATATTTCCTCCAAATAATAATAACCCACCATAATGCTATGCAACATACAATAGATGTCTTGCTATTTAATAGTCCATACATTCCAATTATTATTCATACTCATTACAGAAGTCAAACAGACAGGTTACGTATCTAGGGATCTAAGTAGTGTTTACCGATCCTACAGTAGGTCCACAGTTTAACTTGGGCGACCCGTGCAACCTTAGAGAACTTTTCAGAAAAATGGGCTCACACGCTCATGTGGCCTGCCCGTGTGGGCCCATTCGTCCGTGTAGCCCACACGGCCTGGCCCAGAATCCCACACGCCCGTGTAGTTTTACCCGTATGGGCGTATATGCCCGTGTGCCCACACGGCCCAAATCAGTATAGCCTGTGTCTCGCACATGGCCTACCTAGCCATCACACGACCGTGTCATGCGCGCACGACCTGGCTTGTCGATCACACGCCCGTGTTCCTTTACATGGCCTACTACACTGGTGACCACACACCTGTGTGGCGTCGACAGAATGCTTTTTTAGCTTTTCGTTGAATCCTATTTTCTGCGTTTCGGGACACACTTGGTATCTTTTCGATGGAAAACCACTCCCGACCTACCAGAACCTCGAAACACATTAGAATAACACTCAATTTCAGCCTTCTCAAAAGATTAAACCGCAAATCTGAAGCCTATTTTCAACTTAAGACAACCACTTACCGCTACTCCAACACTCCGAAAATCAACCACTACCTCGCCGGAGTTAAATGACTCTCTTCTCGACGTGCTGCTGTCCACAACACAGAGATAACCCCAATAAACGATGGTAAAAATGAAAGTTAACGAGAAAGAGAGCTTCACTTACCCGATTACACGATGGAAACTGAAATGGCAAAACAGAAGTGCAAGAACCGAAAAGAACACAATATCAAAAATGGGAAAGAAAGAAACAACAGAATGGAAAAGGGAATTTTGAAAAAAAAGTTAGAACTTGGGAATGGCAACCAAATTTTCAAAAAACAAAATAAAATCTGATATTTTCCTCTCTCGGTCAAACAAGCAAAAATAAAATCCCATGCTTGCACAGGGATTCAAACTCCAAACCTCCAACACACCAACACACATCTTAACCACTAGACCAGCAAGCCCATTCTAATATGGTTCTACCAATAATTTAATATAAGCTCACTGCTCAAGCATAAGGCTTAATTCAGGAAAATACCAAAATTTCCCAAAGCTAAGGCTTGAACTTGGGACCTCTCAAACACTCCTAGAACACTTAACCGCTGAAGTAGAGACACAGATGTGCCACAATTTCACAAAACCGAAATATAAATTTTTGGGGTGTTACATAAAGACTCTGATGAAGCATTGTAATCATCCATTTGATTAATAAAGTACATTATCTCTTACTTTTATATTTTCTTTATTCTCTATTCTCCCCATCTCTCTTTATTTTATAATAAATTTATTATTTTTTATATTTTAAATCAAAAAATGAACAATAACAACTTATATAATAAAATCAAGATTAGCAATTTTTGTCAAATATTAGTCAATTAATTTCATAAAAATGAAAAAAATAATTTTTATAAAAAGTAATTTTTTTATTAAATTTTATGGTTTTTAATTCATTTCTAACAAATCTTATATAATTTTCCAATTTTTAATGGTTTTAATAAATTATTTTTATAAATTTTATGATTTTTAATTAATTTTTAATAATTATTATAAATTTTAATTATTTTTAACTTTTTTTATACCTATAAAATAAATTTAGACAAATGGATCTGGTTTATTGTGTACTTATTTTAAAAGTATTTTAAAAATATTTTTTTATTTGTTATATTTTTTGCTGACATGACATATGTTAATGGGCACGTCAATGTTGTCGTTAAATACTAACGATCAACATCATATAATATCTCCAAATCAATTTGTGCAAAAGAACATATATCGTTTATCAACTTAACTGTTTTAGCCGGTGGGAAGTACTTCAAGAGGAACTTCTCAGTCATTTGATCCTAAATAGTGATAGAACCCCGTGAAAGTGAATTCAACCACTTCGTTGCCTTGCTCCTCAAAGCGAATGGGAATAACTGAAAGGTTATGACATCATCAGTAACACCGTTGATCTTGGAAGTGTTGCAAATCTCTATAAAGTTAGCCAAATGAGCATTTGGATCTTCATCTTACAGCCCATCAAACTAAACATATTGTTATACCGTCTGAATTGTGTTCAGCTTCAGCTCGAAATTGTTTGCAGTAATAGTCGGTCTGATGATACTCGATTCAACCCCAATTAGAGTAGGCTTAGCATAATCATACATAGTACGAGGAGTACAAGGAGTAGGAGGTGCAAGAGGCTTCTAATTATTTTGATTATCATCCATCTCCATAGTAATATATTTTTCCTCTTGATAGTTTATTAAAATCTATTAATATTGCCTTAATTCTTTAACTTCTCTCCAATTTCTATGAGCATTTCTTTTAATCTCATTGTCAAAAATTTATGGTTCCAATGGGCTTCCTCTAGTCATAAACCAAAAGAACATGTCAAAATCAAACAAATGAAAAACTAGAATGAAAGAATTAAATTAAAAACAAAAATATTAAAATAAAATGGCTAAATTAATAGAAATAAAATTTTCCTAATATTTTAATCCTCGGCAACTACGCCAAAAACTTGATGCAGTTGTAAACCAACTAAAAATCTAACTAAGGCAAGTGCACCTATTAATTAATAGTATAACTACTGTGAGCGAAGATGTCATTCCCATAAAGACTAAAAGTACTAGTAATTACCATCTTTTTATTATTTAACCGATAAATTCGAGTGATTGATTGAAAACTAAAATTAACTAAATTAATTAACTATGAACGCAACAAAGAACAAATCAGGAAAATAATCAAAACAATACCTAGGTTTCATCTGTAACTATCAATATAAATTACACAATTTCTTCACTTAGTATCTTGATCCGTAGAAATCCTTAAAGTATGATAATATCTCTCTTCAAGAATAAGAGCAACTGACTCTAGGTTGATTAATTGAAATTTCATTCTAATTAAAACACCTATTATTGCATTAACTTAATCTATGGATTCCCTTATTAGATTTGAATCTAATATGATAGATTTATGTCGTCCTATTTCTAGGATTGCATGCAACTCTACTCAATTACGCTAGATCTACTCTTAAATAAGGTCTATTTCTCTTTTGATTTAAGCACATCAAACATGAATTAATAGTCTAGAAATATTAAACCAAGAATTAAGCACACATAATTAAGAACAAGATCTAAGTCTTAATTGCGTAAAATAAAAATCAAACAACAGAATCCATTATAGGGTTCATCTCTTTAGTTATTTTGCAAATTAGTTCATGCTAACAAATAAAAACATCCAAAATACAATATAACCACAAGAAACAAAGAAACTCATAATAATCTCCAAATAAATCAAAAAGGAATCTTCAAACTTGATGGAAATATACTTCAGAATCCACTTCAATGGAGTTTTTCCAGTTGTTTTCTTAAGTATTCTATGACGGCTCTCTCCTATCTTCTTATTTTTGTCATATATAGGTCTTATAATGCCCAAAAATTCCTAAAAACCACATTTTTCTATTGTTTGGAGTGCAATACGTGAAATCGACACGGTCTACCACATGGTCCTATGGCAGCCCGTGTGGTCACATAATCGTTTGTCTAGGTTGTGTGGAAGGGTCAATCCCATGTGGCTCCTATAACTTGCTCCGATTTTTTGATTTTCCAATTTTCACTTGTTTTTCACTCGTTTTGCTCCCAAATTCTCTCGTAAGTATAAAAACATGAATTTAAAGGATTAAGAGCATAAAATTCACCATTAACATCGAATAATCACCCAAAAACACATTAAGAATGGGGCTAAAACATGTTACTTTTGACACCTATCAACAATACTTTTTCAAAATTATAAATATATCTCCTTCCAACTTTTAATATCTAATGGAAATTCTAATTTTTCTCAACTTCATACTTGATGATTCATTTTAGTGCATTATGGTGGAACATAAAATAAATATTGTACATCCAAATATTTTTAGATGAAATCTATTGGCTTATAAATGAAAGTCAATTCTCATGATACAAATATTTCTTACATGTTGGCTTGATACAAATAAAATTAGATGTTTATTGTAAAGTTATTCCTATATTAATTGTAACACCCCAAACCCGACCTAGACATTATGACTGAATCCGGGAGTGTCACGAAGAAGGGTTTTGAAACCGAAGATACTTCGATAAATCATCCAAGTTTAATAAAACATATTCATTTATATATTTATTACTAACCGTTACAAGTTACCATTTAAGGTTAACCAAATCATTTTGCAGCAGATGTTTGAAAAACCGTTTAAATCAAAACCACGCTCGTTAACCAGAATTATAAGCCATTTGAAAAACCGTTTGAAAAACCATTTGTTCGTATAAAAATGATATTTTATCAAATCGTTGCAGTTTAAAAATCATAATGCATCCAAACAAAAAGTTTAAACCAAACATTCCAAAAAGTCTAGAGAGTCCAAAAATTACAAATCTCTCACGAAAACCATAATTTCAGTAAAACTATTAAATTATAATAATGAAAACAGTTTCTCCTCAAGTGGTCACCGCTGAGCCTCCGTCGTACCGACCTGCCTATGTCTGTGGACTACTTGAATAGAACAGACAATAGATGTGAGTTTTCGTAAACTCAGTGTGTAACCTAAAAGAAATAGTCATGCACATACACAAAATTTCATGTATAGTCAAATACAGAGTCAGACCTAAGTCCATAACAGATACAGATATCTGAATTAGATAAACAGAACAGATATACAGAATCCTACCCCCATCCTATACATACCATCCCGACCATCCCATTACACTATATGGGGTTAAAAAAACCCACCCATCCCTACACACCATATAGTGTTGATGCGACACATAACAGAATAATATGCAGTTAAACTACCAGAATATAGGCGTAAGGTCGCCGTACAGATCACTTCCTCCACACATGTAAATCTTACCCTAAACACAGATACAGAATATAGATACAGAATTAACAGATTTAACATGCTTAACATGCTTGTATACAAATAACATACATACTTAAACAGTACGGCCAAACATACATATCAATTTCTACTCAGATCAGACTATCAGAATACCAGTTCACATAAAAAAGGTTTGATTAGCCATTACCGACCCTACAATAGGCCCACAGTCGATTGGAACGACCCGTGTGACCTTAGGGAAAATTTTAAAATTCGGGGCCGAAACCCACACGCCCAACCTGGCCTAACCCGTATAGCCCACACGGCCACACTCACACCGCCACACGGCCGTGTTGAGCACATGGCCACACCTTCGTTAGTCACACGGCCGGGCAAACGCCCATGTGGCGTCAACAATGCCCTTTTTTGCTTTCACTGAACCTTGATTTTTCATGTTTAGGGTACACACTTGGTTCATTTTTTATGCGTAAGCAATCCCGAGCCCTTCTAACCTAAAAAAAATCATTCAATCGATCAATTTCAAGTACTGAAACACCAATCTATCAAAAACCTATTGACATACTTGAAAATTTAACTCAATTGAAAGGCTCGATCACTTACCAAAACAGTTACGATAGCCCAAACATGCTACACGATAGAAGATAAATTTTGATCCCCTTGATTAACACCTATAGAAGAATTCATCATATTAACACCCCCAAAAATGATTCCTAATTGCACAAAACTTCAAGAATACCTACCTACCACAGTCCGAGCAGGGATTACAGACCCAAAACATAGTGATTGAATGACAGTATAACGAGAAAAAATCAAAGAAAGAAGAAATAAAAAAAGAAAATGATTGGAAAAGGAATTTGGAGAAGAAACGTCAAAAGGTATTTGGGATGAGAGAAAAAAAATATAAATATAAAATTGATTAATTGGACACAATCCCACAGCATCCACTAACAACCCAACCAACTCAGAATTTCAAGACCATCCAAACTCTTTCAGCCAACCGAAACAAAAATTATCACTCATGCTCACGCTAAGATTCGAACACAAGACCTCCAACAAACTAACTCCTTACCACTTGAACCAGTAAGCTCATTCTAATATGATTTTACAAAGAATATCACATAAGCTTACCCAGCAAGGATAAGGCTAGGATAAAAATAACAAATTTTTTCCATAAATGGGACTTGAACCCAAGACCATAAACACACACCCACATCACTTAACCATTGAAGCATATTCTAATTTTATGTTAGGATTTACAGAAATAGAAATAAATTATTTAGGGCGTTACATTAATGGTTAAGCTATTAAATGGAGGCATAATTTTCTAACTTATATAGGCATAGACAACTTAATATTTTCCTAGCTAAAACTATGAAAATCAAGCTTGGGATATAAAGCACTAGCATTGTTAGCACAAATTGCATACTATAGAGATTATGCATAATCAAATTATTTCAAGAAATGATATCGCAAACTTTGGGTTGCACACATACGATACATGAGCTCATATATTATGTAACACCCCAAACCCGGCCTAGACGTTATGGCCAAATCTGGAGGAGTTACATCGACTCGTTTGAAAAACAATTAAAATCCAGCTTAAAAATCATGTGATCTGAAATCTTAATTTAGCTAAGCTCATATGAGTTTTAGGAAATCTCAAGTTTGAAAAATTTTGTTTTCAGTGTGTGTTTCGTAAGTATAAGTATGGCAAAAACTCTTACATATTTTAGTCAAATATTATGTTCAAAACACTTATCTTACAGTAAAATCACTTAATGACTTATTTAGTTTCGTAGCGGAAAATTCAGAGTTTTAATTTTTAAAAACTAGATTCTAATTTGATAAATCGTATGATTTGCAGTTTCATGTTAATACAAAAAAAAATGGCGATCAAAGCAAATACCTAAAAACAAAACTAAAACTAAAACTTAGTCCAAAAATCAAAAGTCTGAAAAACTTAATTAATTAAAAATAATGAAACCAACTTAAATGAGAAATCAATCCAAGCTCTCGCACGCCGTCTGATCCTAAACTCAATGATTACCTAAAAGGTCAGAGATAAAACAAAAGGGTGAGCTATAAAGCTCAGTGTGTAATACATCCTAAACAACAAATCAGATACAAAAAATAAAATAATAATAAACATATACGTTTTCAGATACAGATTCAAACATATTCTCGTATACATAATCAGATGTATTTTCATAATCAGAAATAGATATAGATGCATATTTAGATTCAAATACAACTGCAGACACAGATCTTACCCCCATCCACTACACACAAACTCCATCCAATCAATCACACCAAATAGGACTACAAGAGTCCATCCATCCAATCACACTGGATCGTGCTGGTATGCCACTCATAAAGGTGTAGCTGAGCTACCAGACAGATATTGCGGTTTAACCACCAAAGTTGTAGTAATACTGCCAGAATACATTTCCTCCATCACATATCAAATCCCACCCCAATACACATGCAATAACATGCTAACATATATTTGTAACGAATTAGAAATATGACATGCTTATGTAAATGTCATTGATACAGATTATATCATATAGCCTGCACAGAGTTTATTAATCCAAGTCATGTGTATCATTCGTACTCATGCTTTCAGAATGATTAGAACACAGAACATAGATTTATTTTTCACATATCTTACCCATAGCATATACAGACACATATCAACAGATGTCACATTTAAAGTATTATTTACCAAGCGGACCCCGCAGAAGGTTTAATTACAAATTCTAAAGTCAAATGGGCCTAGGTGAAATTTTTTAGAAAATGGGCCCACATGGCTTTACTAGCCCAACCTCTGTGACCCATACGAACTAGACATGCCTGTGTGGCCCACATGGCCCAAACAACCCATACCGTGAGGCTACCACACAGCCTGGCACATAGCCATGTGACGTCAACAGTGAGTTTTTTGACTTTCTATTGATCTTTATTTTTATAAGTTCGAGTCACACACCTGACTATAATACGATGTCGACACAACAGCAACAATTCCAGTTCTCCAAAAAAATTAGTGGTTAAACAACAACTAGGATACTAACGAGTTACGTATCTTGCTATTTTCACCGAAGTTCTAAAGCACACACGACCAGTGATGAAAACATAGAATTGCCAACGCCACTATGAGGAATCAAAGTCTGAATGACACTAAAGAAAATAAACAAGGGAAGTTAACAAGAGATTACCCACGTGAAATTATGGAAAATTGATAGGAGAAGGAAAAGTAAAAGAGAATCTGGATAAACATATTTTATAAAACTAATCAATAATTTTCATATAAGGTTTAAAAATTAAATATTGCAAATGTTAAATTTTAAAAAGGAGACCGATTAAACTTAAAAGAAAATCATCATCACATGAGGCTTAATGATAGGCGCAAAATATCATGAGGGCGAAATCAAAATATATTTACAGAAGACTTCGAAGTTTGCAAGTTATTTTTTAACATGCATAATACATATTTGTTGCAAAAACTGTGCTGTCAACATAGAGACTGTTAACTATGCCCTCACATGAACAACAATTCACAATCTAAAGAACTTGGAAGCTTATGCCAAATGCAAGCAATTGACCAAGCCCAAGAAGAACCATAATAATGAAATGCAGCCTAAAAATTTTCAACGTATTAAATTTAGAACATAAAATTAATAAATCACTTCTCCTACAAATTCACAAATAGCCGTCAATAGAATAATTAACTCAAAAGTTTTTTTTTTCCCAAATTTTAAAGCCAATATTAGTTGGCTTTTTGAATTCATAAAAGTTTATGGAACTCACCATGGAACCGATGATAATAAGAGATCGGTAAAATCTTTAGATCCCAGTAGGTAAGGGATTGATTGAACATCGTTTACCTTTTAAAAGATATCAAGAATAATATTGTAAGCCTAAACTGTGAATAGAAATTAGAAAGTTGCTACCAAAAATTTAATACTCACTAGCTAAGATTCCCTCCTACACAGACTTGAACCCCCAAAAAAATGAAAATGGAAAAAGTGAGGAGAATGGGACCGCAAGCAATGGAGAGTAATACGAGGAATAATTTCCATTTTTTTTTCAAAAAACAAACTAAAAAAATAAAAATAAAAATTAATTGAATCAATTCTGATTTCTTGATAACCTATCAGATTGTTAGGAGTTTAAATTTAATAACTTACTGATACTATGGGTCACACAGTAGAAAGAAAACAAAAATTAATTTCATTTTAACATAACAATTTTCAAACTCGAGACCTAAAAATAAGTTATGGCCTTATCACTAAACCAATGTGCTCATTCTTGTTAACAGTTAAACAAAAATAAAATATAACCCTACGAACCAAGTTAGATATAATTTTAAAATTAATGAAAATATTCCAGAGGGAAAAAAATTTGAACACAAGTCCTCAAACAAATAACTAGAACACCTAACTACTGAACCAGATAAAATTACTTTACACAATTCCTACAACCTTAATTCAAAAACAACAGGATGTGACCACTCTTGGTTTCACTAACCCGGTTTTCAAGATGTGACACATTATTTGGTTATCATCTAAAAATGCAACTGACCTCTAACTTTAGTTGGTGTTAGTTTAATATTTTCTCCAAAGAACTAGTATTGATGACAATTATTAAAATATAACTTTTAATTATTTAATAAAATCATATAAATTTTCATCAAACTGTTTTGCATCATCATTGACTCGGGATGGTCTAACCGGTCATAGCAACACTGTGAACTTCTTTTCACTATCTCATATGTCATTCATATAAGTGTAATATATTCCTTCAGAGAATATATATAATACAAGTACATGAGTGTCTCATGTTATTTCTATCTATGGTTTTAATGTATAACACATAAAGATTTCCTTCAACTTATATCTTCTTGATCTAAAAAATAATATTATATTTTATAAAATTTTGCATCACAATGAGGTAAAATATTAGCTCTTAAAGAGCTTTTTATATATTGATGCAATATTAACTTTTCAGGAGTATGTAATCATTTTATTATATAACCTTTATGAATGTTTAATTTATTTTAAATAATATACACTTTTGCACTTCTTTTCAACATGAATGATAAAAAAAAATTATCTTCAAAAACTTTATTATTCATATAAAAATAAAATGAATAGGAGTAAATAAAACATATATTAAACATAACAAATAATAAATTCATGTAACTAATAAATCACTATGGTTAGATGATATATTTTTATATATACCATAACACAACAAAATGCAAAATATTATAAAGTCAGATTAAAGTATCTTTACAGCTATAAAGGTTTAAACATAAACATATTCTAACCTCCACCTTAATCATGAAACTATCCAGACAGGGTGGATATCTCAAATTTCAGGACAAGTAAGTATTTTTACTTCCATTTCGCAATAATTATATATATTAATCAAAATTAAAATTAAACCAATCAATTCTATTGAAAATAAAAAAATAAAAACATTTATCTCCACATAAACATCCAAATAACTAAATACGTGAAGAGTTTTATAAATTCATAGAGTTTTATAAATTGAACTTCTTAATAGAAATCAAATGAAAATTTAAAAGACGTTGATTAGACAGACTTAGGTTACTATGGATGAGAAGTAGTGATTCTGAGCATCCTTTGTAATAAAGAGAAAGAGATCATCTGCAAGCAAATATCAAATAGACATTGATTCTAATGATTCTTACATCAAATAATTAAATTTCAATGCTTAGATCCCAACAAAATTTTGACACAAACTAAAAACATATTAATCATCCTTGTATGCATGGTCAGCTTTAGCATCATATTGAAAATTTTCATCTTTTGCCAAAAAATTATCCTCCATTTCATCATTTTGGGAAAACGAAATTTGTCTCAATATTATTTCCCTTTCTTTTTAATGGATGCTTTGATAAAATTTTACTAGATGCTTAAACTTACGGACATGTATGTGACCAATGCATTTTCATACCACATTGGTAGCATGAATTTTTAATAACTCTCGAATATTTTGACCACCATTTTCTTGTTTCTTATGTATTATTCTTTTTCTAGTGGTTAGAAGTACCATTATTATAACCACCATGATAACAATTATCAATATGTCTCTAACCACATCCTCAATTACAACGACAACCAAAACATCTATATTTTGATTTTTTATAATTGTTATGTATTATTATATTCACTTCAGGGAATGGAGCATTTTTCACTAGAAGGCATGAAACTGTATTAAAATACTTTTTTAAAGTCTTTTTCACAATATTGTTGCTGTAGGAGCGCATAAAATATTTCAAACGTAACAAGCTTTAAAAAGTATTATCATTTTCTAATGGTTTAATCATTCTTTGGTTTAATCATTCTTTCAAATTATTACACAATTCAAGAGTCAAGAGGATCTTTCGCAATTAAATATTTCACTTTTAATCATTCATATAGATGATGTTTGACAAAAATAATTGTTTTTGCTTTGTCTATATAAAAAGTGAAATTCATTTATACTCTCAAATCATGTGTGGCTCTATTAGAAATAATTTAATAGGCAACGTAGTTATCATATCAATGACATCAATGACATATGTTATGAAAGACATATATATTTAAGCAAAAAAGTTGAAGTTGTTAATACTTCAATCTTATTCAAAGTTAAGTTATAAAACAAGCATACCATGGAGTATATAAAACATAAATTCATACTTAAATACGAAGAAAAAAATGAGCATCATTTTTAACTTTTTTCATTAAGAATATTGAAATCTCAAAATCATTCAAGAACGCATAGAAAATCGCATACTTTAGGATTGTTGCTTCAACAAGGATATTATACATCTAGATTACTTGTTTTCCAACGAAATGTTGAATACTATTGGGCAAGCTCGTACTAATAACGTGTTATAAAATAATAATAAGAATGATGCAAAGAACACAAGAATAATAGATGAGAATAAAAGGGAGATTTCTATTGCATTTCTCTTATTTTCCATTATCATTACAAGTAGTATACTCCTATATATATATATAGGGAGATTAGATTCCTCATTTTCTAATACATAAATTGTAACAACCCGTTTTCAGTGAAATCAGAATAGTGGTTTCGAGACCACAAATTCGAGTCAGAAAGAAGATTATTTTAATATTAATGTATGATCTGCATTATGATAGAAATAACGTATGAAAATTTCATTAAGAAAATTTTACAGATTACATGTCTAATTTAATAAAGGACTAAATTGCATAAAATACAAAAGTTAAGTTCTAGTAGCTATAAGTATCAAATAGCTATGGAATTCAAAATTTGAGGTCCTTATATGGCAAATAGACTATTAAGAGGAGTTAGTAGATGAGTTTGATGAATCATCCATGGAAAATTAGAAAAAAAAAAGGACTAAATTAGAAATTGAAATAATTAAAGATGATAATAAACAAATATCATCTTATTTCAACATCTTCCCCAAATTAAAAATACATGGAAACCTTAGATAAGAGAAAAGAGTTCAAGCAAACTTTGTTGGCTTAATTAGGTATGTTTTCTTGTCTTATTTTTAGTAATTTTTATATTTCCGAGATCGTAATAACCTAATCTAGCTATTTTGGGAACTAATTACGTAACACCCCAAACCCGGCCTAAATGTTATGGCCGAATCCGGAGGTGTCACAAAGAATGGGTTTTGATAACAAAGTCTATATGATAAAACCATTTCAGTTTTTCAACAATTATTTGCTTATATCCATTGTTAAAACATTTATTCAGTTAATTAATTTGCCTTAAAATGTGTTTTATAGAGGCAATTTACGAAAACTATTGTATTTCAAATAGACAGATCGTATTTTAGTAAACCTTTGTTTTAGTAAAAATCATTTTTTTAGCGAGTTGTCCAAACAAAATATTAAACAAAAATCAAAATCCCAAAAATTTAATCAATAGTCCAGAGAGTCCAATTAATACAAAACTCCCAGAAATATCCTTTAAGTAAATAAAACTTATAATTAAATTTAGTTCGTAGACTAGTGGTCACCTCAAGACTCCACCGCACCGATCTGTCTAAGTCTGTGGATTACCTGAACAAAACAGACAAACAGAGGCGAATTTACGTAAACTCAGTGTGTAACTTAATAGAAATAGACATGCAAACATGCAGAATAACTCACACACAATCAGATACAGATTCGGGCTCATGCCCATTTTAGATACAAATAACAGAGTTAGATATACAGATCAGATAATCAGAATCCTACCCCCATCCTTTACACACCAACTCCAACCATCCCATCACACCATGTGGGGTTAAAAACACCCACCCAACCCTACACACCATATCGTGCCAATACTACACATATCAGATAATGTGCAGCCAAGCTGCCAGAATATAGGCGATGATCGCCATACGAAACACTTCCTCCACATATACAAATCCCACCGCATAACAGATACAAAAAACAAATACGGAAATAACAGATTAAATATGCTCAACATGCTTATATACAGATAACGGAACAATCAGACATGTAGAGCATTATCATACTCAGAATAGAATATTAGACTATCAGATCTACAATTTTAGAGTTTAGTTAGCCCTTACCGACCCTACGGTAGGCCCACAGTCAATTAGAATAACTCGTATGACTCTAGGGAAAATTTTAGAAATATGGGCCCACACGCCCGTGTGGCCCATACGCCCAGATTGGTCTTCCCCATGTGGCTTATACGGCCAGGCTTAAAACCTACATGCCCGGGTGGCCCGCACGCCCATCTTAGCCTAACTCGTATGGCACACACGGCCACACACACTACACCACACGGCCATGTCTTGTGCACGACCATGTCTTCGTCGACCACACGATCGTGTCTCGTACATGGCCAACCACACAGGTGACCACAAGCCTATGTGGCATCGATAAAACAATTTTTCAGCTTTTGCCAAAACTTATTTTTCTGCATTTCAGGTACATACTTGGTATTGTTTCGATGCAAAAATAATCCTGAGCCTTCCAAAACCTAAAAACAGAGTACCCAACAACAATTTAGCGATTGATTATTGAATAGAACCGACTTACCTCCATCGACAGAAAACCCCTTACGCATGCAAAACCATTGGAGTGCAATTTCTTGCTCCACAATCTACTCCTAAACACAAATTAGTACTACACAATCACTATAAATTGCCATTACTAAAATCCCAACAAAAAGTTCAAGCATACTTACCAACCGATCAGAGAATCCGATGAAACCAAAGACACAATAGAACGATAGATTCACAACAGAATTAAAGAATAAGAACGTAACAAGGATTTGCCGAAAAAAGGGAAAAAATTAGAAATAAAAGAGAAAGCTTGAAGAAACGTTAGAGGAACTTTGGGGAAAAAAGAGAAAATATTTGAAAAAGAAATAAAAATAAAATAAATTATGAAGGATATCCCACAAATCCGTTAATTTCCTCTACAATCCTACTACTCACAACTCTCTCAGAAACCCAACTCCACCGGAACTCTAACAAAGCAAAAATATAACACCCTCGCTAACGTAGGGATTCGAACACAGAACCTCTAACACACTAACTCCCTTACCACTCGAACCAGCAGGCTCATTCTGGTATGAATTTACAGACAATTTAATATAAGCCCACTCAAAAGGGTAAGGCTTGGATCTAAAAATAACCAGAATTTACTAAAAGTGAAACTTGAACCCAAGACCTTACACACACACCCAGACACTTAACTACTAAAGCAGACATATATTTATGTAAGATATTTATAGAATCAGAAATAAATTATTCAAGTGCTACAACTCTACCCCTTAAAAGACATTTCGACCTCGAAATTTACTTGATCAGAACAGATGAGGATATTGCTAACGCATCGAGTCCTTAGGTTCCTACATGGCTTCTTCAGTACCATGATTGCACCATACAACTTTCGCTAAAGGAATGGAATTCCTCCTCAGAACCTTAATATCACGATCCAAAATCTAAACCGGCTCATCATCAAAAGTGAAGTCCGGTTTAACCTCGATCTCCTCAACAAAGACAACATGAGATGGATCAGACCGATACCGCCTCAATATCAAGACGTGAAACACATCGTGGATACAGTCTAACTGTGGAGGTAGTTCCAATTGATACGCGATCGATCCCACACGCTTCAGAGTCTGATACGACCCAATAAACCTAGGGCTCAACTTGCCCTTACGACTATATCTCAGAACTTTCTTCCATGGAGAACCCTTAAGAAACATGAAGTCCCCCACAGTGTACTCAATATCACGCCTCTTCAGATCTGCATAAGATTTTTGTCTATCAGAAGCTGCTTTCAGACGATCCTGAATCAGTCTAACCTTATCTTTGGTCTCAGACACCAACTCAGGACCTAAAACCCGATGTTCACCCAGCTCAGTCAAACATAGCGGAGTATGACATTTATGACCATATAAAGCCTCGTAAGGTGCCATCTGGATGCCAACCTAGAAACTGTTATTATAGGCAAACTCAACTAGCGGCAGATAATCCTCCCAATTACCTCGAAAATCAATCACGTAACTTTGAAGCATATCCTCTATTATCTGAATCACCCTCTTAGATTGACCATCAGTCTAAAGATGGAACGCAGTACGGAAGTCCAATCTCGAACATAGAACATCATACAATTTTTTCCAAAACCGAGAAGTAAAGTGAGGATCTCTATCAGAAATAATCAACACAGGAACCCATGCAGCCTTACAATCTCAGAGATATAAAGCTTCGCTAACTTTTGTAGTGAGTAATCTGTCCGAACCGGAATAAAATGAGCGGACTTGGTCAATCGATCCACGATGACCCAAACAGAATCCTTCTTAGTGGGCATCAAGGGTAACCCACTAACGAAATCTATCATCACTTATTCTCATTTCCATAAGGGGATCTTTACGGGTTACAGCAAACTCGAAGGTAACTGGTGTTCAACCTTAACCTATTGGCATGTCAGACAACGAGCAACAAAATTTGTAAGCTCGAGCTTCAAACTCAGCCACCAGTACAACTCATGAAGATTACGATACATCTTATTACCACCGAGATGCATAGTATAAGGGCTACAATGCACCTCCCTCAGAATCGGCTGCCTCAAATTAGAGTCATTCGGCACACAAATTCGACCTCGAAAACATAGAACTCCATCGTGTTTCAGCCCAAAGTCAGAAGTACTATCACTTTTAACCTGACGGAACCGCAAATCCAAATACTCATCCCCCAACAGGTTAACTCGAATCTGATCAATCTAAGTTGGCTTAACTTGCAACTAGGCTAACAGACTCCCATCATTAAATACACTAAGGTGAGCGAACATCACCCTCAAATCAGTTATCGCTCTACGACTTAGAGCATTGGCCACTACATTGACCTTACCAGGATGATACTCTATCGTGCAGTTATAATCTTTGAACAGCTCAATCCATTGTCGCTGTCTAAGATTCAACTTCTTCTGAGTAAGGAGGTACTTGAGGCTCTTGAGATCAGTGTAAATAATACACCTCTTACCATACAAATAGTGCCTTCAGATTTTCAATGCAAAAACTACTGCAGCTAACTCGAGATCATGCGTCTGATAATTCCCTTCATGTGTCTTAAGCTGACGGGACACATAAGCTACAACTTTACCATATTGCATCAACACACATCCCAAACCAATATGCGACGCATCACTATACATCACAAACTCTTCACCAGATTCAGGCCGTATTAGAACAAGAGCTTGAGTCAGAACAAACTTGAGCTTCTTGAAACTCGATTACTGCGCATTGGTCCAAACAAAAGGAACACCCTTACGCAAAAGCTTAGTCAAAAGAGCCGCAATAAGAGAGAACCCTTTGACAAACCGCCGATAATAACCCGCAAGACCCAGAAAATTATGGATTTCCTATACGTTTTTTGGCTGTTTCTAATCAAGTAAAGCCTCAAGCTTCCTCGGATCAACTCGAATTCCCTCAGCAGACATTACGTGCCCCAGAAAGGTCATTTCAAGCAATTAGAACTCATACTTGCTCAATTTAACATAGAGTCGTTTCTCACAGAGAATCTGAAGCACTACTCTAAGATGCTCATCATGCTCATCCTCAGTCTTAGAGTAAACCAGAATATCATCGATGAAGAACATGATGAACTGATCCAGATATGGCTAAAAACTCAGTTTATCAGACCCATGAATGCATTCGGAGCATTTATCAGACTGAAAGGCATAACTAGAAACTCGTAATGCCCATAACGAGTCCTAACTGCAGTCTTATAAACATCCACTTCCTTAACTCTCAACTGATGATACCCAGAACGAAGATCAATCTTCGAAAATATTGAGGCCCTACGAAACTGATCAAACAAATCATCGATCCTCGAATGTGGATATTTATTCTTCACAGTCAGCTTATTCAGTTGTCGATAATCAATACACGTCCTCATGATCCCATCCTTCTTCTTTATAAACAGAACCGATACTCCCTACAGAGACATACTAGGGCGGATGAACCTACGATTCAAAAGTTCTTGAAGTTGAGCCTTAAGCTCTATAAGCTCCTTCGGTGTCATTCAATAGGGAGTGATGGACACCGAAGCTGTACTCGGTAAAAGCTCAATATCGAACTCAACTTTTCGATTCAGAGGTAATCCCAGTAACTCCTCAAGAAAGACATCCAAAAAATCCCTTACAGTTCTGATATCCCCAATAGAAGAGTCCCTAAAAGCAGAAACATTAACGTAAGCCAAATACACCTCACACTCTTTTCAAACCAGTTTCTTAGCCACAAAAGTGAAGATCATGTTGGACAGATAATCTCGACGCTCACCGGTCAGAACCACTTTCTTATTATCCACATTTCTCAGAACGAACCTCTTAGATGCGCAATCCAAATTAACACGATGCTCAACTAACCAGTCCATACCCAGAATTAAGTTGAACTCCTCAAACGGAAGCTCTATCAGATTTGTTAGGAAAACAACCCCTTGCACTACTAACAGAACATCCTTATGAAGCTTATTAACTTAAACAGACTGCCCCAACGGACTCAATATAGTAACCTCCTCACTAGAAGTGCTCTCAACAGAAATTCTCAAGTTTCAGAAACAAAACTAGCTACATTAGAGTGTATAAAACCTATGTCTATCAGAGCGGTATAAGGTACATCAAAAATTAAGAATGCACCAGTGATAAACGTCAGGAGCATTTCTATCCTCTCGGCATCAAGTGGCATAAACCAACGCAGGCTGTCTCACCTCAGTTTAACCAGTACCTTTGCCTGGTGCTCTCTGCTCACGGCCCAAACCATTACCACCCCTAGTTGGTCCATGTCCCCTAGGTGGTTGTTGAACTGCCCTCTAAGGCTGCACAGAACCTGGTACTAAAGCTTTCATCTTATTTGCCCACTCTAGACACTCTCTAATACGGTGCTCCAAAGACCCACACCTCAAACAAGCTCCAATCCTCCTTCAACACTCACTCGAATGATGCTTACCACTATCTCCACAAGGCTGAATCCTAGTAGGAGCAACAGAGCTCCCACTCTAACTGGCCCATCAGGTCTGACCTTTTTCTTAAGCCTCTGAACAGAACTAGAGGGCTCTGAATCCCTCTTATTCTTACCTCTCTCTCGGTCAATATTCTGGCACTCCACGCGCTTAACATCCTCGACGATATTTGCCTTCTCAACCAGAACCATGAATTCCCGCTTCCTCTATAGACCAATCAGTACCCTCAAATTATCCCTCAAGCCATCCTCAAACTAGACTCACCTCTCATACTTAGACACTACCATGCCTTGAGCGTAGAGGTTCAGCCTTAGAAACTCGGCCTCATACTCAGCCATATATCTATCATATTGTATGAGATTCATAAACTCACGCCTATGAGCATCTACATAGCTCATGCCCACATACTTTCCCTAGAAGATAGTCTTGAAGAAATCCCAATTCAGACAATCAGGCTGAGTACCCTCATCAACCGATAACCATCATTGATATGCCTCATCACGAAGCAACGAGACTGCACCCCTAAATTTCTACTCAAGAGTACAGTCGATATCATTCATAATAGTCTCTGTGGCCTCCAACTAATACTCAGCCACAGTAAGGGTGACTTTAGTGACACCCTTAAACAGCTTTGCACCATTGGACTGAAGTCACTCAGTTACTGACCTACGGCCTCAAAATCCAAATTGGGGTCCAGTGATCCTCTCCAATATCCTCAACATAGCCTGGGACAGTGTGTCGTCCTCAATCGAATAACTTTGAGACCCAGTCTCAGTAGCAGGTGAAACTGGCATTTTACTCGCATCTAAATTTGGCATACTACCCAGAGAAGAAGACTCAGCTCAAGCCCCTTCTATGGTCTCTACCACAGCCACGAATACCACGTCCATGAGTTCCACAAGCACTCATCACATATGTCAAATTTTATCTACATTATAAAATTTTATTAATCAGTTCCAGTATTTATTAGCAGATATTTTGTGCATAAATTTTCAGAAGTTCAGAAATATTTTTAGAAGTTTCAGTCTCTAACTATTTCAGTATAGTTTTAGAAAGTACTATCTACAGTGTTCTTAGAACAGTTCTATCTAAATACAGAAGTACTTACAGGATCGGCACCGTAGACTCAGTGTACCACATACTTTCTCAGATTATCCAAATTAATTAAAAACTAATTCCTTTTTTAAACAAAATTTTGGAACCCAAAATTCACAGTCGAGTTTTGTAACCTGGCTCTGATACCACTAAATATAACACCCCAAACCTAACCTAGATGTTATGCCGAATTCGGAGGTGTCATAAAGAATGGGTTTTGATGACAAAGTCTGTATGATAAAACCATTTTAGTTTTTCAACAATTATTTGCTTATATCCATTGTCAAAACATTTATTCAATTAATTAATTTTCCTTAAAACGTGTTTTATAGCCGTAGTTTATGAAAATTGTTGTATTTCAAATAGACAGATCGTATTTTAGGAAAAACTTTGTTTTAGTAAAAATCATTTTTTTAGCGAGTTGTCCAAACAAAATATTAAACAAAAATTAAAATCCCAAAAATTTAATCGATAGTCCAGAAAGTCCAATTAATACAAAACTCCCAGAAATATCCTTTAAGTAAATAAAACCTTTAATTAAATTTAGTTCGTAGACTAGTGGTCACCGCAAGACTCTGTCGCACCAATCCGTCTAAGTTTGTTGATCACCTAAATAGAATAGAAAAACAGATGTGAGTTTATGTAAACTTAGTGTGTAACCTAATAGAAATAGACATAAAAACATGCAGAATAACTTATACACAATCAGATACAGATTCGGGCTCATGCCCATTTCAGATACAGATAACAAAGTCAGATATACAGATCAGATAATCAGAATCCTACCCCCATCCTCTACACACCAACTCCGACCATCCCATCATACCATGTGAGGTTAGAAACACCCACCCAACCCTACACACCATAACGTGCCAATACGACACATATCAAATAATGCGTAGCCAAGCTACCAGAATATAGGCGATGATCGCCATATAGAATACTTCCTCTACATATACAAGTCCCACCCTATAACAGATATATAAAATAGATACGAAAATAACAGATTAAATATGCTCAACATGCTTATATGCAGATAACAAAACAATCAGACATGCATAACATTATCATACTCAGAACAGAATATCAAACTATCAGATCTACAGTTTTAGGGTTTAGTTAGCCCTTACTGACCCTACGGTAGGCCCACAGTCGATTGGTACGACCCGTACGATCCTAGGGAAAATTTCAGAAATATGGGCCCACACGCCCGTGTGGCCCACACGTCCAAATTGGCCTTGCTCGTGTGGCCCACTTGCCCATCTTGGCCTAACCCGTATAGCCCACATGGCCACTCATACTGTACCACACGGCCATGTCTTGCGCATGGCCATGTCTTCGTGGTCTAGACGGCCGTGTCTCATACATAGCCAACCACACGGGTGACCATATGCCCATGTGGTGTCGATAGAATAATTTTTTGACTTTTGTTGAAGCTCTTTTTTTTGCGTTTTGGTTACACACCTGGTATTGTTTCGATGCAAAAATAATCTCGAGCCTTCCAAAACCTAAAAACAGAGTACCTAACAACAATTTAGCAGATTAGTTATCGAATTTGACATAAGAATCAACATAGAATTGACTTACCACTGTCGACAGACAACCCCTTACGCACGCTAAACCGTTGGAGTACAATTCCCTGCTCCACAATCTGCTCCTAAATACAAATTACCACTACTCAATCACTACAGATTGCCATTGCTAAAATCCCCCCCAAAAAAGTTAAAGGTATGTCAAGCATACTTACCAACCGATCAGAGAACCCGACGAAACCAAAGACACGATAGAACGATAGATTCACAACAGAATTAAAGAATAAGAACGAAACAAGGATTTGCCGAAAAAGAGAAAAAAATATCAGAAATAATAGAGAAAG
The DNA here is from genome assembly GCA_025698465.1 of Gossypium longicalyx. Taxonomy (NCBI): domain Eukaryota; kingdom Viridiplantae; phylum Streptophyta; class Magnoliopsida; order Malvales; family Malvaceae; genus Gossypium; species Gossypium longicalyx. Next base: position 94,952,524 of record CM046997.1, read on the forward strand.
CTTGAAGAAATGTCAGAGGAACTTTTGGGAAGAAAGATAAAATATTTGAAAAAGAAATAAAAATAAACTAAATTATGAAGGATATCCCACAAATCCCTTAATTTCCTTCACAATCCTACTACTCACAACTCTCTCAGAAACCCAACTCTACCGAAACTCTATCAGATAACAGAGTAAAAATATAACACCCTCGCTAACGCAGGGATTCGAATACAGGACTTCCAACACATTAACTCCCTTACCACTAGAACCAGCAGGCTCATTTTGGTATGAATTTACAGACAATTTAATATAAGCTCACTCAAAAGGGTAAGGCTTGGATCTAAAAATAACCAGAATTTACTAAAAGTGGAACTTGCTCCCAAGGCCTCACACACACACCCAGAACACACTTAACTACTGAAGCAGACAGATATTTATGTCAGATATTTACAGAATCAGAAATAAATTATTTAGGGCGCTACAAATTTGCAAAGTTATCAAAGTATTAAAGTTTTTCCATGGATGAATATGCATGAGTTATGAAGTTTTATGGTAGAAATAGAAAGGTTTTTGATAGATAAACAACTTTTGTAAAGGAAATTTTCATGAAATTGTGATTTAGGGACTAAATTGAAAAGATGTGAAATTTAAGAAAAAAATTGATTTTTTTGAAATACATGGGCTATTATTGTGATATATAAAAATCAGATAGGCTTGGAATAAGGATTAAATTGCATGAATTTCATTTTCCGAGCCCAGGGATGAAATCAGAATTAATTAAAAGTATAAGGGCAAAATGGTAATTTTGCCTAAGATGTGAATTGGATGGAATTAAATGTGAAATTTATTTGAGTTAAATTTACTCGTATAGATCTGGATAAGCTTAGTACGAAATTGGATCGAGGAAAATAAAAAGTATTGGATTAGTACCCTACAAACACGAACATTGTCGAGGTAAGTTCATGTAACTAAATTGTATATTTATGTAATATGCTTGATTTATATACATGTGATTTGTATAATTGTTAAGTATGAAAATAAATCACATATCCGACAATGTCGGACAAGAAATAAATCTCGTTTGAACAAATGAAATTAGATGGATACAGGGTTCCCAAAGTGGTTGCGGTTCGCATATGTTACGAACACACCATAGCTTGCAAGAGCATCCTGATATAAGCTCTTTTGGGCTTTCTGATACATGGTTCTTCCAAGCTTCCCGTTTATATGCTCCTATGAACATTCTGATCGGTAGTGATCCTGCATGTGTTGCGAACACACCGCAGCTCTTATGAGCGTCCCGATATATGGCTATCCGGAGCTTCCTGATTAAAAGCTCTTTCATGAGCTTCCTGATAATAGCTCTCCGGAGTTACCCGTCAAACTCGCATGAGCTTTCTAATTTAAGCTCTTATGAGCTTTCTGTTATTAAGCCCGGATAAGCATCCTGTTACAAGCTCACATAAGCTTTTTGTTATTTGGCTTGGAAGAACTTCCCGTTTATGTGCTCGTATGAGTATTCCCAAATATGATTTGACGAATTACAATTTTGTACACTTTGTGTGTACTACCATTGTATCCATTGAGATTTTTAAATGGTTCAACGATCAAAGTTCTGATATGAGATAATATGGATTTGGAATGGATAATTACTGAATATATCTGAAATACATGAAATGGTTTGTACATGTTATATGAATTCATGATATGAAAAGTATATGTATATGAAAATTCTATTGTTATGAGTTCATATATGTCCCTTGATATTTCTAAAAAATACACGACTAACATGCTTGATGAGGATATGTGTTTAAGTAATTGGCAAATTGGTTTGGGCATGTTTAGTTAGCTTACATTAATATGAAATAAATGGTAAGTTAATTTCTTGTTATACGGACTTACTAAGCAATAAATGCTTACTCAGTTTTATTTCTTCTATTTTATAGTACTTCAGAAGCTCGTTGGGTTGGAAGCTTAGTGAAAATAACTCACACTAACCATCGGCTCATTTCGGTATAAATAGTAAATTAATTTTGGTTATAATGGCATGTATAAGTTTAAATAGCCAATATTGGCATAAAAATATTTTAGTTGTAATTAGCCATTAGTATGGCTTATAAATGGTATGTTTTGATATGTAAAATGGTTTTAATATGCTTGATGTGTGATTGAAAAGAATGATTAATGATAATCATATAGGCATATTGGTTTATGATGGTAAAATTGATAGAACATGCTCATATGTAAACATGGTATTTTGGTAAGTATGGATACTTGAACATATGTGTTGATATGTCTTGCATAAAACTTGGTTTTGGCTTGAATTGAATGATTTATATTGGCTTGGGATTGTGTTTAAGTGTTAATGTAGGTGGAAGACAAGTTTGGGTGAGAAATAAGGCTTAGAAATAGTCTTATTTTGTCCACACGGGTAGAGATATGAGCGTGTGTCTCAACCGTGTGTGACACACGGTCTAGCACGTGGGGGTGTGTTTTGGCCGTGTCCCCTGCATCTTTTTAATTGCAAAACAGAATGTTCATGTATTTTCACATGGGCTGAGACATGGGCGTGTCTTTCGACCATGTGAGTCACACGGCCTGACCACATAGGCATGTGTACCCTGCACCTAGGAAAAAATTTGAAATTTCACGAAAAATTCTTGAAGTACCCAAATTAGTCCCGATTAATTTCTATTGCATACTTTAGGCCTCGAGAGCTTATATAAGGGACAATATGATTATTTATGATTGATTTCTGATATAAATGAGAAATGATATGAAATGGTTGTATTTGATCTTTTTATGTCAATAATGCTCCGTAACTCTGTTCCGGCGACAGATACGAGTTAGGGGTATTACATAAATAGAAAAGGGATTACAAGAAGTTAAAAGGTGAGGAGTTGAGAAAGATGAAAAGTGAAATGTTGATTATAATGAACATCCACTTAATAGCATTCATAACATACAACTATCAATTTAGGTAAACTAAACTTTCTATTTTTTGGCTTAATGGTATTATAAGCTCTCGAATTTAAAAAAAAAAATTCAATTAAGTTCTTCTGAACTTTTTGCATTCAATTGAGCAATTGAACTAAAAAAATTGGTCAAATAGGCCCTTTGATTGATGTTGACTGTTAATATTTAACGGCAATTTCAGCAAAAATAAAATTAATTTTAAATTTATTTTTAAAATAAGTAAACAATAAGTCTGGACAATTGGTTATTTAGGTTCATTTGAATATGGACACCCATTTGTCGAGATACATTCTAGAATTATAAAAAAAACATAAAATTTTATAAAAATTATTAGAAATTAATAAAAAATCATAAAACTTTATAAAAAATATAATTTATTATTTTTATATTTTAAATAAAAAAATGAACAATAACAACTTATATCATAAAATCAAGATTAGCAATTTTTTGTAATATTTTTGTCTCTCTTTTTTTAATTTGTGCAAGTTATACTAGTCAAATAATTTCATAAAAATGAGAAGAATATTTTTTATAAAATTTTATAAAAATTAATTTCTTTTTTTTTGTTAAATTTTATGGTTTTTAATTCAGTTCTACCAATTCTTATAATTTTTTCCAATTTTTAATGGTTTTAATAAATTATTTTTTATAAATTTTATATTTTTAATTAATTTTTAATAATTATTATAGATTTTAATTATTTTTAAATTTTTCTATGCTTATAAAATAAATTTAGATAAATGTATCTGGTTTATTGTGTACTTATTTTAAAAGTATTTTAAATATATATATTTTTTATTTTTTTAAAATTTTTTATTTTTTGTTGATATGACATGTTAATGGCCACGTCAATGTTATCGTTAAATACTAATGATCAACATCAATTAAAGAACCTATTTGGCCAGCTTTATTAGTTTAGGGACTTAACTAAGTGCAAAAAGTTCGAAGGGATTTAATTAATTTTTTTAAAGTTTGAAATCTTATATTACCAATAAACTTTTTTCCTTTTGGTTTTAAAATTATTCAGATTTATTTTTTTTAATTGTGAATATCAAAATATACACATTTAGGCCAAAATTTCTTCCATTGAAAAAGAAAAAAAATCCAATGAGACCGAGACCATTACTTGTTAGTTAAGGCATGTGTTAGGTTTTTGAATATTTAGGTTGAAGTTTTATCATGTATAATAATGATGTGTGGATCTTTGTCTTATTATGTGTATTAATTACATGTGAGTTTTGTCCTGTTCATTTTCGATATACTTTATATTAATTTGATTCTACGTTATAATTCATCCTATATATATGAAGTTGAATTATTATATTTGTATTATTCACTCTAAAAAAAAAATTTCTAATAACATTAGATTATGAAATACGAGCTTGGCTCAAATTCTATGAGAATGATAAAGTAATTTTGTTTTGTGCAATTAGCTTTGTTACTCAACTTTTTTTGGAAAGAGTAAAAGTGGGTAAAATTTGATTCGATGAAAAAATATATTCATTTTAAAATTAATTGAATGGAATTTTTTTTAATATTAGAGAGAATTTGCTGAAAAATATTCATTCATGAGAAGTTTACAAGAATGTATATACATGACCAGCTATCAATAGATAACTAACTTCCTAATTAAAATTAATTAACTAATTACATAATCACTATAATAAATTACATAATATTTAGTTTATTCGAATCAATTAGAATAAGTAATATAACTTTTCGAGTTTGAGTCAAATTAAATTTTATAATCCGAATAATTCGAATAACAAGTTAGTCTAAATACCCCTTAGTCTCTATCAATTTTAAATTAATAAAAATAATAAGATAATTTTCAAATTTTCAAAATATTTATAAAAAATTTCCAAAATTTTATAAAAATTATAAAAATATCAAAAACTAAAAAGCATTATACGAAATTCTGAAAATTATATAAAAATGTAAAATTTAAAAATTAAAAATATATTTTGAAATTAATATATTTGAGGCCTTACTAGTAAATTACTAAATCAAGTTTATGATACTAAAATATCTTTTCCTTTGAAATCGTTTTAAAATATATACGGTAAACTAAAATATCTTTTCCTTTGAAATAATTTTAAAATATATACGGTGTCAAATTTATATGCTTTACCTTGGAACTAGTAATATTGTCAACAAGATTTTATTTAACATGTTTAATTTTTTTGAAAAGAATTTAATTCGAATAATTTCACTTAACTAGATTCAGGAAAAAAATTCAAGTTGAATTAGAATGATAAAATAAAATTTGTCAACTAGACTAACTCAAAAGTTTTTACTCAATCTGATTGATTCAATTCGATCAAATGCTCACCTTTATGTATGAGAGTCTAGGTATTATTATGATGTGATTGTTGAAAAAGATAAAAAGAAAAAATATTTAATTTTTAATATATATACATTAGGTGATAAAAATAGTCTACATGGAATGTCTATCTGTTAAAAATAGTATTCATTACTATTCCATGAAGATTAAATGGAAGAGTAAAAAAAAAAAATCTTAAGTGATCCTTCATTATTGATTAAATTAGAAATTGTTTTCAAGTAGCCAAAATAATTTCCCCTTACCGTATTTATAAATTTAATACTAAAGAAAGAAGGTTAAAATATTTTATTAATCTCTATACTTAAATGAGGATTATGGTTTAATCACAAGTTAAAAATTAACGTCATGTTTGGTTGGCTGTAATTCTAAGCCATTACAGCTGAATTCTGTGGGCTAATCAGTAAGTCATTGTTTGGTTGGCTATAATGGGCTATTACAGCCCTATTCTATACGAGGTTATTCAAGTCAAAACTGTCGTTTACAATTCGACAATCTCCCACGGAATAGGCATTCAGCCTGAAAAATTTAGGCCAGAGTTCAACTTTACCCTTCCATTTCTTTCTCACCTCTATCGCATTTTTCTTCTTTTTTTCATTCTTCTCCCCATTTCCTTCCAACCTTCTCCCTCTTTTTCATGCTTTTATCCTTACCAACCCTTTGGCAAACCCTAACAACCCTCAACAAGGCCTTCAATTAAGAATCGTATGAGGTGAAAACTTGAGAAGAAAAATAATCGGATTGGTTCGATGTGAGCAGTCGTCCCTCAGGTAACTCTTCTCCCATTTTGATTTCCTTTTTTTCTAATTTTTTTGTTAAATTAGTAGAAATAATAGGTTTCTTTTCAGTTTTGAAGATTTATACTGGTTTTATTTTCATGGTGTTTCTTCTTTTCACTTGCCAGTGTTAAATTAATGCTGCTGGCACAATATAAGACAGTGTTAAATTTCTGCCTCTCTGTTCACCCAGCTTGGTGGTTTTCTCTCTGTTCACCCTGAAGCTTGTTTTACTAATCGGTAAGTTTACAATCAAAACTCTTTGATTGCATGCGTTAAGGGTTTTGGAACTGGCAATTTATTTTTCTCTTTATTATTCATTCAATGCATTGATGGAACTTCAAATAAGCTAATTATATGTGTTGTTTTGCCTTTATTATAGAAATGAGAAGTGGAATTGAGTATGCATTGAATGCCTAATAGAGTACTTATGTACAGTAAAAATTCTTGATTTTTAATCCTTTAAAATGATTGAAGAAATAGAGTTATGAAATGTTTGTAACTACTGGGGGGAGAAAGAAAATTTGTTTGGTAACTGTGTAATCCATAGACTGATTGTTAAAGTTGCATATGGCTACACCATCTGTATACTAATTGTGCAATCTCAAATTTCTTAACTTTTGGCTTTTGTTGTAGCCTTAAATTTGGGTTGATCCTTTATTGAACTGTCATTGCAACTTGTTCTGCTACTAAGGCTACTTGCAGTTTTCCCTAAACAACATGGTCTGAATAAGCCTTGTATACTAATTTGCAGGGACACGCCTTGTAGCTTGGTGAAAGGTAAAATTACTTATGAAAGAGCTGCAGCATTGCTTTGTATGTAATTTAAAATCTGAGAATTGATTGAGTTTCAATATTAATAACAAATCCAACATCCATTAAATTGTCCATATGGTTTATATTAAGATTTTCTGTTTGATGACCATTGAAAAATCTATTTGCGAGGCTTTGAGTTTATGTTCTTGTAGAGCTTATGATTTGCTAATTGTAATTAATTGTCATTCAAAGGATTTTACAGTTTTCTATAGTTCTCACTCAAGCTACTGTTCTTTTTTTGTTGTTGGATATGTATTTGTCTCCATTGTACTTCGCATGCAGCATTAGGGGGGAAGCATTAGTCGGATTTGGTTTGGGTGATTTTTTTCGATTATGGGTTTGGTTTTTATCAGTTGGGACAATTTGAAAATTGTAATTTGCCCTTGCTAATGGTTGTTGATGTACATAAAGGAGCTATATTGGACAATATGAAATACCAATGCTCCACGGCTTTGAAGGTGGATGGGTACATGCAATGCTTGTGAAAATCAATGTAATTTATAATGTTGAGAACATATTTTGACAGATACAATAGATCAGTTAAGTGCTTGTTTCTATTTTCTCTGTCTCCTTTTTTTTGTTGCTCACTATATTGTTCTCTCTTCCATCATCTTTCACAATCACTTCCCTTCTTCACCTTCTTCTCCATGACCTGCTCCTAGTTCCCTTTGTGTCCTTGTATTGATTCACCACCCGACATGTAGTTTTAGCACCAGTGCCCCTTCATTTCTTATCTTTGTGTCCTTGTATTTATTAGTACTTTATTATTTCATATCTTTATTATGGAATATTATTTATAAAATATCTAAAAAATAATGATCTTATTTCATGATTCAAAAGTTTACACTCATGTACTTTATCTTATTACTTATATCATTATTATAAAATTTTCAATTCCATAAATATACATAGAGAATATTGCTTATAAATCTCAAATGACTACATGCAAAATATTTATAACGTTTCAATGACTACATGTAAAATGTTAAAAGTGATTTAATAATTATAAAGTGAAGGAGTATAAGTATTGAGTGATTTAAATAAACATTTATTTGGATAATTATATTTATATAAATAAACATGAAATTCTTTGAAAATAAGATCGAATTTCAATTGCAACAAACTTTAAAACTTTGAAAATGATATTATTATTATACACTAGTAAATGCTTGATAAATTATTTACTTATACATAAGCAAATATATTTTTAAACAGACTTATCCTATTTATTAATATGTATTGCTCATTTTTTCTTTGTGAGCTTTTGTTATTGTTTCCTCTTCTTATTTGGCTTGTTTGATTCTTTGCCTCACCCGAGTTGAGCATCTTGTATTCACCGAATCATTGTAAGTTCTTTGGCAATTAAATTCTTTGATTTTGTCTTATCTTGTTATTGAAATTAGTATTGGAGAAATGTGACCCGTTTACTACGATTTGAAGATATGTAACACTTTAATATCTTGCAAGTAATGGTTCGTCTACCTTTAATAGTACAAAATGAGAGGCGAAAAGAATTGGTCTTGCTATTACAATATGGTTGCAAATGTGTACAGTTCATGAATTGGTTCTTAGTTGCACTGGGTGCCATTCATAGCCTTTGCATACTTATAGACCAAGGATTAGATCCTATATTTTAGATTTTTATGCAAAACGAGATTATGTGAAAAGACTTGTATATGCTAGTGACGAGACGTGTATTGAACAAGTTAGGATGAATAGAACTACCTTTTTTAAACTATGTGAGATGTTACAAACTTTAGGGGAATTGAAGTCGTCAAGGAACATGCTTGTTGATGAGCAAGTGGCAATGTTTTTACATATTATAGAATAATAAAATTATTTGTTTCAGTAATGATATTTTAACACATTAAATATGTATTGCAGTTTAAAAATAATAAAGTAGATTATATATATTTTTATAGTATTATATATTTTGATTTTTTAATTCATATAATAATAATTATATTAATAATGTTATTAAATTATATTTTTTATTAAATTATATTTAATAATAATTATGTTAAAATATGGTTAAACTATTTATTATTTTTATTAAATTATTTTCAATAATAATCTTATTAAAATTTAATAACAATAACAATAATCATCTATTTTAAAAAAAATTCTGCTAAGGGTATTCTGGTCATTTTAGTTTTTTTCCTTATGCTATTACAACATCATTCCATCCAACCAAACACAAGAATACTATTACAGTTCTATTCTATTCCATTCAACCAAACAGTTGAATTACTTATTACAGCTCTATTCCATTACAGCTCTATTCCATTACAGCTCTATTCAATTACAGCCCTATTCCATTACAGCCAACCAAACGTACTGTAAATCATAATACTTTTTTTTATTTAAAAATATTAATCCAATGAATGAGATTATTATTAATTTCTATTAAAATTTCCACCGTTGCACTGTTGGAGTATTTACAACTTCTCGAGAGTTATTTAACATAACACTTCTTTCTTCTTCTTCTTCTTTTTTGAAAACATATTACCTATATTAAACTAATATAAAAAAGTAGCTACTCTATCAATATCAAGAACAAAAAGTAGATCTTCAAGAATGTCTTTAAACACTTGCATATATGTACTCCTTGTCGTAGCCATCTTTGCAATACGATCCATGACTTGGTTTCTCTCACTAGGAATATGCTTTATCTCTAATGTTGTATAGCTTGTAAGCTCATATGTATCCTTTGTAATAAAGTCGAGGAAGAATCTGTTAAATGAACATCTTGAATGGCTTTGATTACCTCTAAGTTGCCTGTGTGGATCACAACCTTTTGATATCCCTTCCTTTGGTTGAGGGACAAACCATCTAAAATACCCTAAAGTTCAGCATCAAAAACTGAACAAAGCCCCAGATATCGATTAAATCCAATGATACATTCTCTTTTTTGCTTATACATCACCCCCAGTAGCCAGGGGCTGGTAGGGGCCCCTACCCCCCTAAAATGGAACATTTTCCATTTAGGCCTTTTAAAATTTTATATTAGTAAAAGTAAAATAGCCCTTTGACCATTCTTAAAATTATAAAAATTTGATTTAATCCTTTAAAAATTATAAAGAAATAGGGTATTAAAATGGTGAAATTGTATTTTTACTATCGTAAAAATTACAATTTAATTTTGGCCCCCCGAATTTTTTTTTCGCCATTACCAGCAGCAGCAACTCTCGCATCCATCTTATCAGTTCAATTAGTGTATAGTTGAATCCAATTACCTATCATAGAAGATTCATAAGCAATTTCAAAGTGTTCTGTCGAATTGAGTCTATGAGCTAAAAATATTGTTTTTCCCAGCTCACAGAAGACTTAATAGTTGTGGTGCAGTTCCAAATTGTTCCTTGGAAGATAAAAGGTTCCTGTTCTTCCATATGCGCTAAGCGATTATACTAATAATACTTGCCCAAAGACTACCTATATTCTGTAGCCAGATCTAGAAGCATAAGTTCATTTCCATCCACTCAATCAGATCAACTGTAAAAAACATGTTTTACAAGTTCCATTGGTACGACATGAAGCCAAACTTCGCTAGCCAACAGTCTCTAAGGACATGAATTAAGTCTTCATTACCATGCCGACATAACGGACACAAACCATATTGAGTGATACCCCTCCTTAACCGTTCCATATTCGTTAGAATGCGTTGTTTGAAGACTAATCATAAAAATAACTGAATACGTTGAGGTCTCGGAAACTTCCAAATAACCTTCCACCATTTATCTTTAGTATGCTAAGAATTCTCTCGAAGTGATCTATACGCATTTTTCACAGAAAAAGACCCAGTGGAGGTGCCAATCCAGTTAATTCTATCTTCTCCTGTAGAGGGATACGAAGAGGGAATACTAACAATTATTTTAACAATATCCTCCAACAACCAAACTCTAAACAAGTCCAAATTCCATGCCCCATCTCTAGTTACCATGTCACGCAACAAACAGTCTTAAATGAGATTATTTTAAGAAGGTACATAATTTATCGAAGGACCTAAGTTAAGAATCCAAGGATCCTTCCAACATCGGATAAAGTTCCCGATCCCTACAGACCATACTAAGTTTTCGTGCAATAAAGGCCATACCTTAGCAATGGCTCTCCAAACAACTGAACAATTACCTCGCGTTATACTTTCAGATACCTTCTATGTCATCCTGTATTTTACTCAAAGAACCCAAACCCATAATGCATCATCTTTTGAAACGAGATTAAATACCAACTTTAGCAAAATATAGGAATCTTGATCCTCTAGATGTTGAAATCTAAGACCACTACAAGAATGGGGTTGGCAAATAGATTCCCAATCAAACAACGACATCTTCCTTACGCCACTAGAAAAGCCCCATATGAACTGTCTTGCCAAGTGTTCAATTTCATCATATACACATTTAGGAATCCGCATAGACTACATAAAATAATTAGGGATAGAAAGAAGAACGAACTGAGTAAGAGTGACTCTACCTATTAGTGGCAGCTGCTTAGCGTCCTAGTTATTCAGTTTGCTCTACACATTCTCCACCACAAACCTCAAAGTAAAGCAAGTAACTTTGTTATGGAATAACAACACACCCAGTTAGGTACCAAGATTATGTACCTTTTGAAATCTAAGTAAGCTACTCAGTCTATCACTAAGATCAACATCTACACCTCTAGAAAAGAAGATAATAGTTTTCGGAGCATTAACTCGATGACCTGAGATACTGTAAAATTTTTTTAGAATATCTTTAAGGGCCATAGCATGCTTTAAATCTGCTTTAAAGAAATAACCAAGTCGTCTGCAAAGAACAAGTGAGATAAATCAGGTCCCAAATGAGATAATCTAATAGGACTTTACTTGCCGCTAAAAATAGTCGATTGAAAATCATGTCCTGACCATTCCATACATAGCACAAACATACAAGGGAATAACAGGCAGCCCTGTCTAATGCCTCTAAGAGGCTTAAACTTTGGAGTTGGCTTTCCATTCCACAAAATTTGCATGGTAGAGTTTGAAATTGCTAATATGATCACTCTCATAAGGAACTTCGGTATGCTAGTAGTTTAAAAGGAACCATCAATAAAATCCTACCGTAACCTATCATAAGCCTTTTCAAGATCGATTTTAACAGTCATCTATCTTTTATTCTTAACCTTCATAGTGTGTATGACCTCTTGGGCTATAAGAATATTATTCGAAATATTTCTTCTCGCAATAAAATTGACTTGCTCATGAGAAATAATTTTTGGGAAGATCATCCAAAATCGATTAGCTATTATCTTCAAAATAAGCTTGTATAAAACAAAACAAAGGTTAATAGGTTGAAATTGTGAAAACTCCTCAAAATTAAGGACTTTAGGCACTAGAACTATAAAGGTATTATTAAGCTCTTGATCAATAGAGCTGCCATTAAAAACTCATTTAACCCAATCACAAATAGCTTCCCCAATAATGTCGCATTGATTCTGAAAGAAGCAGGCATGGAAACCATCACTACCTGGAGCCTTTAAAGAGTAGTCTTAATTTCCTCATTAGAGATTGCTCTCCTAAAAAAATCCTTATCACATTAGTCAATTCGAGGAAATGAACCAGAAGGTAAAACTTTCCTAAGAATCAGCTATTCCCCATATAATTTCTAGAAGAAATTGATTGCTTCTTGTTGAATGTCATCTGGATTGTAAATCTAATCCCCTAACTGGTTTTTCAAGGCGATGATACGATTAGCCTTTCTCATTTAATTGTGCGATGATGAAAGAATCTAGTATTCTAATCTCCCAAATTAATCCAATCACATCGAGATTTCTGCTTTCAAAGTAACTCTTCATGGTAAAGAACAAATTCTAACTCCTCCATAATCTTCATCTCTTTATGAATCAAATAATCTGAATCCGAACATTCCAAAGCCCTCTATATACTAGATAAGGAGTTGACCAACTTTTTTTCTGTGCTCCAATAATCCCATAAACATATTTGTTTCAGACCTTAAGGTTAGCAGTTAAATTAGAATGGGACTCAAACATATCACCATCATACCTCCAAATCTCTTTGATGAAGTTGGAAAAGCTTGGATGTTTAGCCCATCCCGCCAAATAACGAAAATGCCACCCCTTAGGCAAATAAAGTATTGGATTAAAATTAAGGAGGAAAGGTCAATAATTCAATTTAAGCCTAGTAAGATGGGTAACCATGCAATTCAGAAAGGCTTGAACCCAAGCATCATTACCTAGAACTTGATCGAGTATTTTGAAAGTCCCTCTTCTATGCCAAGTAAATAATGGACTCTTGAAACCCAAATCATATAGACCATTAGAATCAACAAACTCTCCAAAATAAGGACATCTTATCTCGCTAGAGTTTTCTTCTTTTTTTCTCATCGAAGGATAAAATAACATTAAAATTACCAATTGCCATCCAGGGAATTGAGGCAGGAGGAATAATCGCTCTCATTTGTTCTCAGAGTACCATTCGTTTCTTTTTATTTGGACTTCTATAGACAAAGGTGATAAAAACATATTAAGAAGGAATGTTGCTATGGATTCGAACCAAAATGAATTGAGGGTGATTATAAACAATCTCTAAACTGATAATGTTTTTCCACCTAATCCAAATACCTCCAAAGAACCCCACTACTTCAACTCAGTGAGAACATTGAAAACCCAACTTGGCAATGACTTCATTAACTTTCCTTCCACTAGTCCTTAGTTTCAGTAAACTAACAATATCTGGTTTATATTTTAGATTATAGTCCTTATAAATTCGAGGAAACTTAGAGCTCGCACACCCTTAAAAGTTTTAAGAAAAAAAGTGATAGATTCAAATCCATAATTATAGAATAAATCAAATCAAAATCAGACTTATTGACGAAATACCAGCCCAAAAACGAGTTACTTTCTTGCTTTATTAGGGCCATCATTTGAGATGCCCTTTATAGCTTGAGAATTTATTAATTCAACCACACTGCTCATCGACTTGGACGGAGGAACCTAGGTACTAGAAATTTTAAAGATATTTCCTCTATCCTGAATAGTCCTGTTAAGCTTCTTGCCTTTCCGTCCCTCGAAAAAAATCCTCCAATAGAACATACACCCGCGACCACACCTCTACTACTTACCTCCTCCATTTGACCAAAGGATTTAGGTGCAAATTCTCCTTAGAAACAACAACCAAATGCTTATTGGAATCTAAAATACTATTTTCTCTAGACAACGAAACCTCCAAATTCCCTTCAAAGATTAGGTTGAAATGGGAAGAAAGAGTAGACTTATTTTTGGCACTAGGAGAATTAAACATCGATTAGTCGTTAATATTCTTACCAAGTTCAGGCTCATCATTTAAAGTAGCAGTGTAACACCCCTAACCCGTATCCATCTCCGGACTAGGGTTAAAGGCGTTATCGCACAAATCGAAACATTTTATGAATTATTAATAAACATCATCCACAATCATAATCAAACATTACCATAGAGTCCCTTATATAGGTCATCGAGACCTTAAACATGCATTAGAAAGGGGTCGGGACTAAACCGAGCTCATACAACAGTTTTCAAAAACTTTAAGATTTTTCAAAGTTACAGAGGTCATACGCCCGTGTGAATAGGCCATGTGCCTCACATGGCATACATACTGAATTGTCCACAAGGCCATATGACACGCCCGTGTGCCAAACCGTGTGAAAATTAGGGAGGCTACTAACTTGAGTCACACGGCCAGTCACATGCCCGTGTGTCTAGCCCGTGGTCGAGAATGACTTGGCCATACGGCCTAGCACACGCCCGTGTATGGGACCGTGTGGTTTGTCCAGGTTCATTTCGAAATGGCCCTCAAGCAACACGGCTGAGACACACGCCCGTGTAGGCAAAAATAGGCCAATTACAAGGCCAATTTGCCACCCATTAATGGTCCTCCCTACAATAATCAAATAGGCACCAATTACACATCAAATTTCAACCATTTCACAATCAAAACATTCAATATTCATGTCATATCATTATCAACCAATCTCATGTTCATAACACATACTTATTCATGTCATTCCATAAGCCAAAAACACACCAAATCATATGGTTTGTAACACAAATTTATATCATTTGATCTCATACCAAACCTTACCAAATTGACCAATTCACATTGGCCAACAAGAACATATCAAATTAGCATAATTGCATCACGTAATTCATACCAAAAACACATTCATATACATAACCAAAACCAAGCCAAATCACATGGCCAATTATATACATTACCAAAATATATTCACAAACTTCTAGCCTATACATGTCATACTTCAACATATTCATTTTCAAAAGATACTAAGTGTAACACCCCATACCCGTAACCCACGCCGGGGCAGAGTACGAGACATTACCTAACTTAATCTCATGCATTCGAATAACCTTAAGTCACCGAAACTTGGTCCAAATTAAAAAATTTTCAATTCCCACCTTAACTTCTATTTATGACTCTACGAGCCCCGAATCGACCATTGAAAATTATTCGAGACCATTTTGGGTCTTTAAACCAACCTTAGGAAATTTGTCTTTAAAACAGGGCACACGCCCGTGTAGAAGAGTAACACGCCCATGTGACCATTTCGACATGGTCGTGCTGATGGCCCGTGTGGCTCACAAGGCCTAAGCACTCTGGGACACACCCGTGTCCCACACCCGTGTGGAATTAAATTCTAATTCACACCTACATGAGTTTTCATACGGCCAGACACACGCTCGTGTCAATGGCCCGTGTCCCTCACACGGCCATGACACGCTTGTGTCTTAGCCCGTGTGCAAAAACTTGGGTATTCTGTTTTTGATGTCAGCATCCCTAAAATGTTACAGGGGCATGGCACACGCCCGTGTACTAGGTCGTGTCCTCCACACAGCTGCGACATACGATCGTGTCTCTGCCCGTGTGTTTATTACCATGCATACTGACTCAAAATTTTTAAGTGCAAGGGACACACGGCCGGACCACCCGCCAATGGGGCTGACCGTGTGTCACACACGGCCTAGACATACGCCCGTTTGTCTACCCATGTGGACATTATAAGGCTATTTACCAAGCCTCATTACCACCCTTGCATACCTATTTTCATATCAATACCAAATAGGCATAATTTCCAAAGTCAAATCAGCCACAATAGACATTCACTCAAGGCTTAATACAAAGTGTGGGATCTATCCTAAGCCAACACTTTTGGCCAATTCTCAAAGACACAAAATAATAAGGTTTAGCCTTATACATGCCATATTCAAAAATATAAATCCAAATATACCGAATGTTTCAGTTGATAGTGTGATTGATATCTTTGACTTTCGGTGATCCTTGAGCTAATTAGGCGACATTGTAAGGAAATGGAAAGAAAAAGAGAGTAAGCATAAAAGCTTAGTAAGTTGCATATAAATAATATACAACAACAATTTTATCAATGATCATCATACTCATAACACAAAAATAGGCACAAGCATAAACTTACTCGTTACCCTCCATACAAATCACATATTATATATTGAGCTCATTCCTCATACGTACCAATTAGGTAACTGTATCACTCACAACATGATTATACTTTCCTTAATAACTCACAATTATAACTTTCACCGTTGAACCATTCGGAACACTACCGAATATTACATAAGCCTCAAACATGGGGTAAGGTGCCGATGCCATGTCCTAGACATGATCTTACACTAGCTCTCGTATATCCGTGCCGATGCCATGTCCTAGACATGGTTTTACATTGACACATCTCGTAGCTGATGCATGTCCCAGACATGGTCTTATATTGGCTCTCATAATGTGGCCGATGCATGTTCCAGACATGTCTTACACTGGCTCACACAAGTGATCCTAACGTTACGGCATGAATATCCGGTTTATTCCCTATGTTTAATGGGAACCCTACTATTTCTATTATTAGTATACTTCTCAATTCCATAATCAAACAATTCATGCTATATTAATTCAAATACAATTCAACACGTACATTATTAATGTGGTTGTATTATTTACATACAACTTACCTCGGATTACAAAATACACACGACTAGTCAGTTTAGTCGACTTGCTTGGCCTTCCCTCGGTCTAGGTTTGAATTCGGAAAATCTTAATCTATAATAGCAAAATGCACTTATTTAGTCACTAAACACAATTAGGCAATCTAAAATTCACATCTTAGGTAAAATGAGCATTTTGCCCCTAGACCTTGGCAAAATGACCGTTTTGCCCCTATGCTCGAAAATCGATTTTTATCTAATTTCTTTGTATCTTAAGCCTAGCAGAACCCTTTTTACTCTTATAGCAACTCCAAAATCCTACTATTTCACACATTTATCATCTATTTTGTAACTTATGTAAAATAGTCCCTTTAGGTATTTTCATGCTAACACCTTTCACAAAAGTTGTTTATGACACAACTAGGACTCATATTCTTCCATAAAAACCCAGAAACTATCACAAATACATTCATGGAAAAACCCTAAACTCTTGTTTATTATGCACAATAATCCTCTCATTTGAAAGCTTATGCTTCAAAGAGTTCAAAAATGTAAAAATCATTAAGAGACTATCAAAATCACTTACTTGAGAGGGCTTAAAGTTGCTAAAATTTTTGAAGCTTTCAAACCCCAACAATGGCTGATTTTCGGTCAAAGAGAAGAAAAAAATGGATGAAGAAGGTGAATACTAGGCTTTAGGGTATTATTAAAATACATATTATGACATCAACCAACCTAACCCTTTGACCAATTACCCATTCTTGTCTCATGGCCGGCCAAGCTCTTCTAATAGGGTCTAATTGCCCTTTAAAATCTCCTCAATTTTGATTCTCTAACAAAATAACACATTTAGCTATCAATTTGGGTCTTTTACACTTTATGCGATTTAGTCCTTTTTGCAATTGGGCTCACAAACGTCAAAATTAACTTACCAAATTTTCCATGCACTAATATATTCATGTTAGAACATCAAAATAATAATAAAATAATCTTTTTAACTTTGAATTTGTGGTCCTGAGATCACTGTTTTGACTAGGCCCTAAATCGGGCTGTTACACCAAGAATAGAGTTCGATAGTGTAGTGATGATCCTCAATGATCCCTGAGCTCCAGTAGCTTCGATATCTATAAAATAATGCAAACACACACATAGTAAGCTTTAAAAAGCTTAGTAAGCCATATACAAATAAACTTAACATATAACATCAATTTAAACCAATTTATTCATATAATTTAAGGCAAAATACATTCTCATAGCCATATATCTCTTATAGTTCATTTGATCATGATTCACATATATATTTCATATCTCATTCTCATAGTAACTTATACTTATATCATATATTCACCAAGGTACATGTACTTACCTTTCATTTTTAAACATGGTATATAATTCAAACATACCTGGATAAGATACAAATTCATATAGTCAACCATTTTCTCGTAATACTCGTTGAACCATTCGAAATTAATAAGGATACTCGGATAACTTAGAAAGCTCGTATAATACCAACGTCCCAGACGTGGTCTTACATGTAATCAAATATCGATGCCACTGTCCCAGACAAGGTCTTACACAAAACCAAATATGATGTCAATGTCCCAGACATGGTCTTACACGTAAATCATAAGTCGATGCCAAGAATGATAACTCATATTGAACCCTATGTCATGAAATATGTATCCTAACTATTCCTAAGGTTCGTACGGGGCTTTTCGAACGTCGGAACCTTGTTGATACTTTCTCGAATATTTCATTCCCAACTCATATAATAATTCATTATTGTTCAATAGCACATAATCAATAGTAATTCAATTCAAAACACATTTATTTGTATATTGACTTACCTCGTACGAAAATGAACGGAAACGAGCGACTATTCAACGACTTTCGGTTTCCCTCGATCTAATTCCGTTTTTTTTTTGGTTCTTGATCTATATAAATTCAAATTTTAACTATTTTATTCACCAAATCATTAAAATCAATCCAAACACACATATTTAGGGCATTTTACAAATTAGCCCTCATATTTTCACAATTTGACAATTTAGTCCCTAATTCATAAAATCACAAAATACACAAAATTTCTTTATACTTATACTTAGCCAAATATTCATAGTACTCATACAAGTCCACTTATTTCATTTATTTCACATTTTAGTCCTCAATTTACCAATTTCACAATTTAGCCCAAATTACTCAAATTCATCAAAAATTTAAAGACAAAACTTAGTAATCTAACACATATCTTTAATTTACTAACATAAAACTTCATAAAGCTTAGATGATCAACAATGGCATAACTCAAAATCAATAATAAAATTAGAAATTAGGGCATTGGCTTGATAGATTACTAAGCAACGATCACAAAAACGTAGCTATCGAAAACCGATCAAAACACATACCTTAATCATAGAAAGCATTGGTTGAACCCTAGGTATTCTTTTTCCTTTTCTTTTTATTTGATTTTCGGTTGAAGAACACTTTAAATGAACTAATTTTAACATTTCTTTTATTTAACACATATTAATTTATCAATTACCAATTTACCCTTGCATTATAAACATTAATAAACCATTATAGTAAGGCCATTAACGTCCACTCATAGGTTCAATGGTCAAATAACATAAGGACCTCTCAATTATAAAGACATAGCAAGTAAGAAATTTAACAAATAGAAAGCCAATTTTACATTTTATGCGATTAGGTCCTTTTTGCAAATTAAGCTCACAAATGATAAAATTTTCATACGAAACTTTCACACATACTTAAACATATACTATAAACACGAAAAATAATATTTAAAATATTTTTTACTCAGATTTGTGGTCTCGAAACCACTATTCCGACTAGGGTCTAAACTGGACTGTTACAAGCAGCTGGGTTTCCTTATCTTGATTCAATATTGTTGGACCTTCCACACCATCCCCTGATTTGTCACTTTGATGAATCCAGGCCTATCCAATAAATTAATAAACCCCAATTCATTACCATTTGAATTGATGATTCCCTGGCCCATTGATGCTAAATCACTCCCAGTCGAAACATCAATGTGGCCAACCTTTCCCTTGCCTTTGGGCTATTTTGCCCTAGTAATAGCATTTTGACCCATTACTTTCACATAGCCCAAAGAAAAGGCCTGCTTAGGATTTTTAAGAAAGGGTGTATGAACACTAGCAATGCCGTCAGATTTTAAAGAATTATACCCTTCAGCTCCATTAATTTTATTAACCAAATCCTCTGCATGCCTTTCCTCCTGCAAATTCTCCGTTTCATTATGATTTTCTAGCACATTAAATCTAGATTGTATAGCCAATTTCCTATTAATTCTGGCATCAATCTTTCTAGAATCCCTAGGATTTCGCCTATTGCGTCTCTTGACGATCATCCACGGGCCATAGACGTCGTTGTCGTTGGACAAGCCATCTCCCTCCGATGCCGTATTCGTCATTTTCTCTCCACCATAATTCAAGGTTTCATCAGTAGCTTCCCCTAAATTTATCACCTTCATAGAACAAAACTTCTTCATATGCCCATACACTCACATGAAAAACATATTGTAGGTAAAATATTCATATTCTATTCATTAAAGTATCTCGTTTATCGTAATTTATGATACCAGAGGTTTGTCCAAACTAACATAGACTGTCATGCATACAAATTTACCTCTTGCTCTGCTATTGGTATTGAAGTTTAGCTTAGCAACCTTTCCGACTAGTCTGTCGGTCTCTCATAAAATTTTCTTTTTGTACATATAACTTGAGAGTCCGGGGAACCTTATCCATGACATTACCACACTAGGAAACGGCTATGCAAGGTTAAACTTAATGGACCACGGCTGAATTGTCAAGTATTGACCGAAGATGATCCAAGGCCCTTGAGAAAAAAACTCGTTCATAACCATTTAGATTCCAAAACTCTAGAAAATAACCATTTACAATATCCATCAAACTGAAAGGCTGACTTGGCTTCCACAAAGCATAGATTTTGTGTAACACCCCTAACCCGTAACCGACAACGGATTAGGGTTACGAGGCATTACCAGACACACAGAACATCTCAGACCAATTCAGAATCACATATATTATTTAATATCATTTCATAAGCAATTTATCTCATAGGATGGTCTACGAGACTTAAAACATACGTTTAAGAATGGTTAGAGCAAAACCAAACACATTCATAAAATTCAGAACATAGAAAATTTTTCAATTCTGTTGAGGTCACACGCTCGTGCGTCCAGGCCGTGTGCCTCACACGGGCATCAGACACACCCATGTGAATCAGTCGTGCCAAAACAGAGCATGCATACTGACTTTTTCACATGGCTAATAGCCACACCCGTGTACTATGGCCGTATGATATTTAGCTAGCTACTGACTTTAGCCCACAGCCATATGACACGCCCGAGTCAAGGCCGTGTGATTTTTAGGTGAATACTATTTTTCTTACACGGCCACAAGACACGCCCGTGTCCCCTAACTGTGTGGCACAATGCAGGCTTCGTTTAAGCCAATTTGCCATTTCTCATTGGGTCAAACCTACAAGCAATGATATACAACATTCATACCAAAATTTCTAACCAATTCCATGTTTAAGAATGACCAAAACACATTAAAACTTAGCATATTACAAACATACACCAAAACCATACACAACTTATCATTTGTTTGCTAACTCTCATGGCATATATATACATATCAAAACTTATAAACATAATCCTTCTAGCCTATACATGCCAGACATTAAAATATATACACTTTCAAAAGTACCAAAATGAGATCGATAGTGTGGTGACGATCCTCGACTATCCCTGAGCCTTCAGTAGCTACGATATCTATAAAACAAAGCAAATACACACAAAGTAAGCTTTCAAAAGCTTAGTAAGCTCATACTCAAGTTATTCATAATATATGAAACATAATATAACAACATATATGTATTTGCATAATTTCAATCCATAAATCTATATCAACTCAATGAAATTCATATACATAACATCATCTACCACTTAGGTATTATACATACCTGAAAATTCCCGTACTTATGCACTTTCATACTCACCTTTTGTGAATGTTATAAGACTTTCCATAACTTATTCATATTTTAGACATCTGCACACTTAGTGCTATATGGTTAGCCTAAAATAAATATTTTCGCACACTTAGTGCCATGTCAAATAACCGAGACTAAGTCAGTATCGCACACTTAGTGCCTCAAATAGCCGAAGCTAATTTAAATCGCACACTTATTGCCAAGATAGTTTAAATTGCACACTTAGTGCTAAAACTTCTGATTCATCATCATATCATCCAATTTAATTATATACAAACCATGTATAATTAAGGCATCAAAGCTTACTTAACATCATATTTTAAGTACGAACTTACCTCGTACTCGAAGTTGTCGACTCGAACGTTTATTCCATAATCTTCAACTTCCCTCGATCTAAATCCGAACTCCTCTTTTCTTGATCTATAAGTATTCAAAATTAATCCTTTTATTTATCATATAATTCAATTCAATCCATAATCACACATTTAGGGCAATTTGCAAACTAGCCCTCATGTTTTCACATCTCGACATTTTGGTCCCTCTTTCACAAAATCACAAAATACACATAATTTGTTTATACACAAGCTTAGCCAATTTTTCATGGCTCTCATACAAGTCCACATATTTCATTTATTTTACATTTTAGTCCTTCAAAATAACATTTTCACAAATTAGCTCAATTTACTCTATTTCATCAAAATTCAAAGACAAAACTTACAAATCATCTATCAAGCCTTTATAATTTATCCAAAAACATCACAAAGCTCATGATATCAACAATGGAATTTCATGAAATCTTCAACAAAAATAGAAATTTAGACATGGGCTTTGAAGAACACGAAGCAACGATCACAAAAACGTAGAAATTATCAAAAACAGACAAAAATCCATACCTTAATCAAGGATCAAAGTGCCAAAACCTAGCTTGTTCTTTTTCTCTCTTTTTATTTTGTATTTTCGACAAGGATGTGCATGAATAAACAAATTTTCATGCATTTGTTTTATTTAATAACATATATTACCTAATTACCTAACCATCCTTTAAAAAATTATCTATTTACTATATTGCCAAACCATGTCTCCCACTATCATATAATGGTCTTATTGACATGCAAGGGCCTCAACTTTAACAAACCATAGCACTTAGGCACTTTAGCAACTAGTAGGCAACTTTTACAACTTACGCTATTTGGTCCTTTTTACAAATCGAGTACAGAAACATACAAATTAAATTACAGAAATCTAGCAAATATAAATTCACATATCACCGGCATAGAAAACTAATATTAATATATTTTTTAGACTCGGATTTGTGGTCCCGAAACCACTATTCTGACTAGGGTCAAAACTGGACTGTTACAATTCTCCCCCTTTAGGGATTTTCTTTCCCGAAAATTTTACCATTAAACAGATTTGGATATTGCTGTTTCATAGCATCTTCAGGCTCCCACGTTGCCTCTTCAATACCGTGTCGATGCCATATCACTTTAACTAACAGAATCTTCTTATTACGTAACTATTTAACCTCTTGAGCTAAGATTCGAATCGGCTTTTCTTCGTAAGTCATATCAGACCGAATTTCAATCTCAGATGAAGGAATTACATGAGAAGGATTAGATTTATACCGTCGAAGCATCGATATGTGAAACACATTATGTATCTTTTCTAATTCAGATGGTCGCCTTAATCTATAAGCAACTGGCTCAACTCGCTCAATGATTTCATATGGCCCGATGAACCTCAGACTCAACTTGCCTTTTCTACCAAACCGAATCACTCTCTTCCACGAAGACACTTTCAGAAACACTTTGTCGCCGATCTCAAATTCAATGTCTTTTCTTTTCAAATCTGCATATGATTTCTGACGATCAGAGGCAGCTTTCAGACTATCTCGAATTATTTTCACTTTCTGTTCTATTTCTTTTATCAGATCAATACCGTAAATCTTATTCTCGCTGAGCTCAGTCCAGTATAACGGAGTTCTACACTTTCTACGGTATAAGGCTTCGTAAGGTGCCATTTTAATGCTCGATTGAAAACTATTATTATAAGCGAATTCAATCAAAGATAAATATTGTTCCCACGTACCTTCAAACTCAATAATACAACATCTCAACATATCCTCGAGTATCTGAATAATCCGTTCAGATTGTCCGTCCGTTTGCGGATGGAAAGTAGTGCTAAAATGTAATTTAGCACCCAGAGCATCTTGTAATTTCTTCCAAAATCGCGACGTAAATCTCAGCTCTCTATCAGACACTATCGACAATGGCACACCATGCAATCTCACAATATTAGAAATATACAACTCAACTAGCTTATCAAGTGAATAATCAAACTGAATCAGAATAAAATGATCTAATTTCGTCAAACGATCAACTACAACCCAAATTGCGTCCTTCTTTTTCGGAGACAGAGGCAAACCCGAAACAAAATCCATGGTCACTCGATCCCATTTCCACTCCGGAATCATAATCGGTTATAATAACCTAGATGGCACCTGATGCTCAGCTTTAACTTGCTGACAGATTAAACATCTCGAAACAAAGTCAGAAATATCTCTTTTCATTCCCGGCCACCAATATAATTGTTTCAAATAGTTATACATTTTCGTACTTCTCGGATGTACAGAAAATCTACTACTGTGAGCTTCAGTCAAAATTATCCGAATCAACCCCGGATTTTTCGAAACACAAAGTCTATTTCTGAACCTTAAATAGTCATCAACATCTATTCGGAATTCAGAATCAGAATCAGAATTACACTGAGTTCGTTTAGCCATAATCTCATTATCAACTTTCTGAGCTTCAATAATCTGTTGTAAAAACAAAGGTCTCACTTTTAATTCAGCTAAAACTGAACCATTATCAGACAGAACTAAATGAGCATTCATTGCAAATAACGATTTTCGACTCAAAACATCAGCAACCACATTTCCTTTTCCCGGGTGATAATTAATCACAAGTTCGTAGTCTTTTAACAGTTCTAACCATCTTCTCTGTCGCAGATTCAAATCTTTTTGCGTCATTAAATACTTCAGACTTTTATGATCAGAAAACAGTTGACATTTCTCACCAAACAGATAGTGACGCCAAATTTTCAAAGCAAACACAATAGCAGCTAACTCGAGGTCGTGAGTCGAATAGTTCTTTTCATGCGGCTTTAATTGTCTCGAGGCATAAGCTATAACTTTTCTTTCTTGCATTAAAACACAACCGAGTCCATTCAATGAAGCATCGCTGTAAACAACAAATTCCTTACCTGACTTAGGTTGTACCAATATCGGAGCTTCAGTTAACAGAGCTTTTAACCGATCAAAACTTTTCTGACATTTCTCAGACCATTCAAATTTCACATCTTTCTGAAGCAATTTTGTCAACGGAGTTGCTATCACAGAGAAATCTTTTACAAATCTTCTGTAATAACTAGTAAGTCCCAGAAAACTGCAGACTTCAGATACATTCCTCGGAGGCTTCCAATCCAGAATAGCTAAAATCTTGCTCGGATCAACTCGGATACCAGAGACTGATACAATATGACCTAGAAAACCAACTTCTCGCAACCAGAATTCACATTTACTAAACTTTGCATACAATTGTTTATCTCGCAAAGTTTGTAGCACTAATTTCAGATGTTCAGCATGCTCAAATTCATCACGTGGATAAATCAAAATATCATCAATGAATACAACAACAAATTGATCAAGACACGGTCTAAAAATTCTATTCATTAAATCCATAAATACAGCAGGCGCATTCGCTAATCCAAAAGGCATAACTAAAAATTCATAATGCCCGTACCTCGTTCTAAAAGCAGTCTTCAGAATATCCGAATCTTTCACTCGTAGCTGATAGTAGCCCGATCTCAAATCTATTTTCGAAAACACAGTAACTCCTTTCAACTGATCAAACAAATCATCAATTCGGGGTAGGGGATACTTATTCTTGACAGTCACTTTGTTCAACTGACAATAATCTATACACATTCTCATTGTACCATCTTTCTTTTTCACAAATAGAACCGGAGCACCCAAAGGTGAAAAACTCGGTCTAGCAAACCCTCGATCGATCAATTCTTGCAACTAAGATTTCAATTCCTTTAACTTGGTCGAAGCCATTCTATACGGAGCCATTGAAATCGGAGTAGTACCAGGTACCAATTCAATGCCAAACTTTACATCTCTAACCGGAGGTAATTCCGGAAGTTCTTCAGGAAATACATCAAGAAATTCACAAACAACAGATACAGATTCAACTTTCTTTTCTGATACTCTCGAATCAATCACATATGCAAAGTAAGCTTTACAACACTTTCTCACAATACTCAAAGCTTTCATCGAAGATATTACAGCAGGCAATCCATTCAAATCACTAGATTCAATTCTAACTATTTCATCATTCTTGCATCTCAAATCAATAGTTTTCCATTTACAGTTCACCACAGCATCATGCAAAGTTAACCAATCTATTCCCAAAATAATATCAAACTCATAAAAAGGTAATAACATCAAATCAGCTGGAAAATAATTGTCTCGAAACATTAACGGACAATTCCTGTAGACTTTATCAACCAAGACACATCTAACTAGGGGGTTTGAAACTCTAATTACAAATTCAGTAGACTCCACAGACAAAGTCTTACTGTTCACTAAGTTCATACATATATATGAATGTGTTGATCCAGGATCTATCAAAGCAATCACATAAGTATCATAGAGAGTAAATGTACCCGTAATCACATTTGGCGATGAAGCTTCCTTTCGAGCTCGGATAGCATACGCTCTAGCAGGTGCACGAGCCTCAGATCTAACAGCTGTGTCTTTCATTCCTCTTTGATTACCGCTTACATTTCCCATATTTCTGGGAGGTCTACCACGAGAAACATTACCACTCGGTCTCAGATTTTGAACATTATCTTTTTTCAGCTAAATTTGGACAGTCTTTAATAAAATGGTTTCTTGAACCACAACTATAACAAGCTCGGTCATTAATTTTTCCCCAGCATTCACCAAAGTGTCGTCTTCCACACTGATCACATTCAGGCCTTTCATTCTTTACATTATCAACACTAGCAATAGACGTGGTTGAAGATTTGTAATTCGATTACGATCTAACACGGTCTCTGTTTGAATATCCTATACTAGCCTTTAAACGACTGCTATCATCTCTAAACTTCTTGGATCCAGATTGAAATGATTTGCCCGATGATCTCTTTCATACATCTCTGACTTCAAACTCAGCCTTTCTTTTCTCTTTCCCAAGATCTTCCGCTTTACATGCTCGTTCAACATGCACCACGAATTCTTTGATTTTTATAATACCAACTAGCAAACAAATATCCTTATTCAAACCGTCTTCAAATCTCTTACACATAATTGCTTCCGAAGATACACATTCATGGGCATATTGACTCAACCTTACAAATTCCTGTTCGTATTCTGTGACAGACATACGGCCTTGTTTAAGCTCAAAAAACTCTTTGCATTTCTGATCAATGAATCTTTGACTGATATATTTCTTCCGGAATTCAGCTTGGAAGAAATCCCATGTAACTCGTTCACTCGGAACCACGGATGTCAAAGTCTTCCACCAATAATACGCCGTATCTCTCAAAAGAGAAACAACACATTTTATACATTCTTCAGGGCTCAAAGACAATTCATCAAATACTCTTATTATGTTCTCTAACCAGAACTCGACTTTTTCAGCATCATCCTTTGTTGTAGCTCGGAACTCTTCAGCTCCGTGTTTTTTAATCTTATCAAATAGTGGTCTACTCGACTGGATCGGATTTACTGGTGGCATAACAGGAGTTTGAGGAGAATTAACTGGGGGTGGAGGTTGTTGTACAGCCGGATTAGTTCTAATGTATTGAGTGAACCAATCATTCATCATTTGATAGAAGGCTTGCTTAGCCTCACCATCACGACTACTTGTAGCCGGTCTAGAATCAGCTTGCACTGTCCCTTACGCGGGAGCAGGCGCATTGCTTTCAACATCATCAGTTACAGCTCTATCGGGATTCATTGCTATACAAAAGTACATTTCAATGTCAGGATTCATCACACTATCGCAGTTTCAAATATATGGCATGTATAGCTAGACTCACATACGCTATGGCAGTCCTAGAGCTGACTAAACCATAGCTCTGATACCAACTAAAATGTAACACCCCTAACCCGTAACCAACATCGGATTAGGGTTACGAGGCATTACCAGACAGATAGAACATCTCAGACCAATTCAGAATCACAAATATTATTTAATATTATTTCATAAGTAATTTATCTCATAAGATAGTCTACGAGACTTAAAACATATGTTTAAAAACGGTTAGAGCTAAACCGAACACATTCATAAAATTTAGAACATAAAAATTTTTTCAATTCTGTTGAGGTCACACGCCCGTGCGTCCAGGCCGTGTGCCTCACACGAGCATCAGACACACCCATGTAAATTAGCCGTGCCAAAATAGAGCATGCATATTGACTTTTTCACACGGCTAATAGGCACACCCGTGTACTATGGCCGTATGATATTTAGCTAGCTACTGACTTTAGCCCACAGCCATATGACACGCTCGTGTCCCCTGACCGTGTGGCACAATGCAGGGTTGGTTTAAGCCAATTTGCCATTTCTCATTGGGTCAAACCTACAAGCAATGATATACAACATTCATACCGAAATTTCCAACCAATTCCATGTTTAAGAATGACCAAAACACATTAAAACTTAGCACATTACAAACATACACCAAAACCATACACAACTTATCATTTGTTAGCTAACTCTCATGGCATATATATACATATCAAAACTTATAAACATAATCCTTCTAGCTTATACATGCCATACATTAAAATATATACACTTTCAAAAGTACCAAAATGAGATCGATAGTGTGGTGACGATCCTCGACTATCCCCGAGCCTTCAGTAGCTACGATATCTATAAAACAAAGCAAATACACACAAAGTAAGCTTTCAAAAGCTTAGTAAGCTCGTCTTTAAGTCATTCATAATATATGAAACATAATATAACAACATATATGTATTTGTATAATTTCAATCCATAAATCTATATCAACTCAATGAAATTCATATACATAACATCATCTACCACTTAGGTATTATACATACCTGAAAATTCTTGTACTTATACACTTTCATACTCACCTCTTGTGAATGTTATAAGACTTTCCATAACTTATTCGTATTTTAGACATCTGCACACTTAGTGCTATATGGTTAGCCTAAAATAAATATTTTCGCACACTTAGTGCCATGTCAAATAACCGAGACTAAGTCGGTATCGCACACTTAGTGCCTCAAATAGCCGAAGCTAATTTAAATCGCACACTTAGTGCCAAGATAGTTTAAATCGCACACTTAGTGCCAAAACTTCCGATTCATCATCATATCATCCAATTTAATTATATACAAACCATGTATAATTAAGGCATCAAAGCTTACTTAACATCATATTTTAAGTATGAACTTACCTCGTACTCGAAGTTGTCGACTCAAACGTTTATTCTATAATCTTCGACTTCCCTCGATCTAAATCCAAACTCTTCTTTTCTTGATCTATAAGTATTCAAAATTAATCTTTTTATTTACCATATAATTCAATTTAATCCATAATCACACATTTAGGGTAATTTGCAAACTAGCCCTCATGTTTTCACATCTCGACACTTTAGTCCCTCTTTCACAAAATCACAAAATACACATAATTTGTTTGTACACTAGCTTAGCTGAATTTTCATGGCTCTCATACAAGTCCACACATTTCATTTTTTCACATTTTAGTCCTTCAAAATAACATTTTTCACAAATTAGCTCAATTTACTCTATTTCATCAAAATTCAAAGACAAAACTTACAAATCATCTATCAAGCCTTTATAATTTATCCATAAACATCACAAAGCTCATGATATCAACAATGGCATTTCATGAAATCTTCAACAAAAATAGAAATTCAGACATGGGCTTTGAAGAACACGAAGCAACGATCACAAAAACATAGAAATTATCAAAAACAAACAAAAATCCACACCTTAATCAAGGATCAAAGTGCCAAAACCTAGCTTGTTCTTTTTCTCTCTTTTTATTTTGTATTTTCGACAAGGATGTGCATGAATAAACAAATTTTCATGCATTTGTTTTATTTAATAACATATATTACCTAATTACCTAACCATCCTTTAAAAAATTATCTATTTACTATATTGCCAAACCATGTCTCCCACTATCATATAATGGTCTTATTGACATGCAAGGGCCTCAACTTTAACAAACCATAGAACTTAGGCACTTTAGCAACTAGTAGGCAACTTTTACAACTTACGTGATTTGGTCCTTTTTGCAAATCGAGTACAGAAACATACAAATTAAATTACAGAAATCTAGCAGATATAAATTCACATATCACAGGCACAGAAAAATAATATTAAAATATTTTTCAGACTCGGATTTGTGGTCTTGAAATTACTATTCCAACTAGGGTCAAAACTGGACTGTTACATTTTGTTTTGAAGCATTGCATACCCAATGCTCCTACCTAAAAGCTTGATCACCTTAGTGTAAGTCATATCATTGATTAACAACTGATTAATTCTCTTCGAGAAATTAATTGATGGGATACCGTTCACAAATGACCTCATGATGTCTTATTCCATAAAGGTAAAGCCATCATCTTCTTTGATACCTGATCCGCCATTCTTCCCTCTCAAAACATGAGAACTTTTCCTTAACAACCTCTCCTTCCATAAAAATGGTGTGTCTAGGTCCAATTCCCCCGCCATCACCATATCCGAATTCACTTCCTCATTCTGATAAGCCTCACCTTTACATTCTTCATTGATAGAACTATTGGTTGTCATTTTCATTGAATTATTTAGGTGTCAATTTAATACATAACACTTCTTTTTTACATCAAGGGCTTTAACGACTATTGGATTGAAATTTTAAAATTTAGAAAATGTGTAATGACTTATTTGGCCTTCCAAATTTACCAAAAAAATCATTTTAGCTACTCATTTATTTTTTTTATCTCTTTTAGCCCTTAAATCTATATTATTGGTCAAATCACCCCAAAATGGATAAAAAAGTTAACATTTACTAACTTTGCTGATGTGGCATCCACGTAGCTCTCAACATGCATAACATGATAGTAATTAATTAATTTTTTTAAAACTAAAAAAATATTAAAAATTATTTTTATATATATTAAAAAAATTTAATTTTTTTTTAATTTTAAAACGTAATTAATTGCTAACATGGTATCGACATGACAATTCATGTGTATGCTATGTTAGCAAAGTTAACAATTAACTTTTTCATTCATTTCGAGATAATTTAATAAATAGCGCAAGTTTAAAGATTAAAAGAGAAGAAAATTTAAATAAAATACTAAAATAAATTTTCTTTTATAAAATTAAAGGGCCGAATAAATAACAATACCTTTAAAAGAACTATAAAAACTAAAATTGATTAAATACTAAATATAGAATAAATTTACCACATAAACTAATAACTTAATCTAACGTATTTAATTGCTATTGGTAGATCAAAATTTCAAAAATTTTGCTTCAAAATATTTATGAATCTCAAAATACAAAAGAAAATGAAAATAAATTCTTTATTCCTCATAAGAATAGTATAAATGACATCACAAGATTTGACATGCATGATTAATACGCCCCCATACCAGGATGATGTGTCACGTTGACCCATTCTCTTCTTTCTTTTCTTTTCTCAAAAACCCAACAAAATCATCTCCCATTGGCTGTTACGACTGTGTCACCCATAACTCGTTCCCACGAACTCACTTCTCCCTTTCTGTCTCTATCACTTACCCTGTTTTCTTCCTCTGTTTCTTCTCTTTTGTTGAATGGTTTTTGCAGCAACCCCTGTTTCAATTAATCAGTTTCATTTCTTTTTTTTTTCTTTTTCTAAATTCAAGTTTCAAAGTTTCGCTGGTCAAAGTTGAGTTTTGAATGGAATGATATTTTTTTTTCTGTATTTTAGTCTCTCTTCAAAAATCCCAGCTTTAATAAAATAGATAAATAAAGAAAAAATATTATATATATATATATATTTCTTGTTCCTCTTTTGTATATGACAGTTGGATTCTTACGGGTGGCATGAAGCCTTAGCTAATACTACGAGCTAGAAGTTTTACGGAGTCATAGTCGTATTTGAATTTTCTTCGTTATTTGATTCTTTGTCTAATCTTCTGTACATTTACTTAGAAAATAAAGAAAGAGAGAGAAGAGTCAAGGGGTTTAGGTAGAAAATTTGGGTGGTTTATTTATTATAAAAAAAGGAAAGACCATGAATTGGGGAATTTCCTGGAAGTATCCTTTAATGGGTATCAATTAATTTCTTTGGAATTCTGGTTGGAACTCCTTCTCTTTTCTTTTCTCTTCTTTTTTGTTTTTAATTTTACATGTTTGGGCAAGAAGAAAAAAACCGGCTTGCCGGGACTGCTGCTGACGCCGGCCGGCAACCATATCTACGGTCAATTTCTTGGACCGACCGTTCACCAACTAAGCCGAACCCAAAACCGCCTCCGAACACAAAAGGGAGATCATGTTTGCCTCCTCTTTGTATAAAAAGAAGGCCGGTGGAAGAGTGGCCAAACGCTGGCTCTGATGACCTTGGTGTTTGGCCTCATCCCCAGACGCCTAGAGGCTCTGTTAAGCCCCTTCCGAGTCCCGGTTCCAACAGGGAGTTTCAGTTGAGGAAAGATAAGCTAGCTTTCTATGACAAAGAGTGCTCCAGGATTGCGGATCATATATATTTAGGGAGTGATGCCGTCGCTAAGAACAGGGAAATTTTGGCCAAGAATGGGATTACTCATGTGTTGAACTGTGTTGGTTTTGTTTGTCCCGAGTACTTCAAGAACGATCTTGTTTACAAGACGCTATGGTTACAAGACAACCCGTCCGAGGATATAACTAGCATTTTGTATGATGTGTTTGATTACTTCGAGGATGTTCGGGAACAAGGCGGGAGGGTTTTGGTGCACTGCTGCCAGGGAGTATCCAGATCGACTTCTTTGGTGATTGCGTATCTCATGTGGAGGGAAGTGCAGAGCTTCGAGGATGCATTTCAGTATGTGAAGACAGCTCGTGGGGTGACTAATCCCAATACAGGGTTCGCTTTCCAACTTTTGCAGTGCCAAAAGAGGGTGCATGCGGCGCCTGCAAGCCCGAATTCTTTGCTTAGGATGTATAAAATGGCTCCACACTCCTCGTATGATGCTCTTCATCTTGTGCCAAAACTGTTGAATCATCCAGGTATACAAGGGCTTGACTCCCGTGGGGCCTTTATTGTGCATGTTCCTTCAGCTATTTATGTTTGGGTTGGAAAGAAATGCAGCAATATTATGTCCAACAGGGCTAGTTTGGCTGCCAATCAGGTTATTCGATATGAACGGGCGCAGGGTCCTATTATAACTGTTAGAGAAGGGGAAGAGCCTGTGAAATTCTGGGATGCTCTTGCTATTGGACAGGTCTCAGCAGCTGCTGAAGCAACCAATATTTGCGTTGGTGAACGGAAGGTAGGCGATTATGATTTGGATTTTGAGCTTTTCCATAAGGCACTTGCTGGTGGTGTTGTTCCACCATTTTCAGTGTCTGCTGCTAAATCAGAAACTTGCCTTCCTGCCAGAGAGAGTGGATGGGGTAGGCTAAGGCAGAAGTTTGCTAATGGCATCATGAAAGAGTTTGTCAATTCATCCAAATTGGGTTGTAACTTGACTCCTGGCACTGATAGATCAGATATGATTGTCGACGACACTCGTAGAGATTCAGAAGCAGAAGATAATGTTTCACTCTCATCACCATCCTCGCCATCAATCATTCCATGTGGTTCACCCGACTCCTTTGATTGTTTCCCAGATACTAGCCCGATTCAAAGTAAAGATCCGTGTGAAGATGTAGACCAATCAGTTACTCCTTGTGATTCTCCATTGGCACCAAGGTCCCCTTGTGGTTCACCAAGTTCTTTTTCTAGTTTTGCGGCTAGCAGCCCAAAATTCAGTTCCAAGTCTCCTACACTTTCACCTTCAACGTCTGACTATGGCAGTTCATTCGCTTTTTCGCCTTCATCCTCTAATTGGTCTGACTTTTCGTATATGTCTTCTCGGCAACCTTCACCTTCAGGCCTGGAAGCTATTGATATATATTCTTGTTTACAATCTAAAGAAACTTCCCTTTCACCCAAAAAAACATTTTCTTCTGATCATACTTTGAGTGTGGCAATTACTGGTTCGCCTTGTAAAGGTACTTCTCCGTCACTTGCTGAGCGCCGAGGGAGTCATCCTCCACCACGCATGGTGTTACCATCTGTTGATGAACAAGTCCCCAGGAATCTTGTGAGGTCTTGGTCTTTTTCTATGCCCGAGTTGGATGATGATGATGTAATGAATGGTGTAGATTGTAATCAATATGAGCCCGAAGATGATTCAGAGGAGTTAATGTTAGATGCTGAAGTTGTTGCTGTTAGCATTAAGTCACATGGGAGGACTGAAAATCAAAGTGAATATGGTGAATGTCATGCTCAATCCGGTGCTGTCTTTGAGAAGCCTAGAGGAGTAACCACCATGGCTCTATATCAGTGGCCTACACTGAGTAAAGTGGAGATGCGTGGATCTCATCACATCCTTGAGTCTGGAGCAGCATATATGTTGTTAGCTCCAGATGCAAGTGATTGTTCCGGTGTTTTATATATCTGGCTAGGCCGTGAAGTTATGTGCGGAAAAGGTCAAAGCCGATCTGAAAGCTCTGGTGGCACAAACAAGGATAGTCATCTTCATTGGGAATCTATTGGCCGTGAATTTCTTAACAAAATGGATTTGCCATTAAATGCCTCAGTGCAGGTAACCCTTACTTTGGAAGTTATATAACAAATTATGTTTTCATTAAAATCTGTGGTTACTTATGTTCATGTAAATAGCTTATTAGCTTTAATACTCTGATTTCTAACTATGAACCAATAAAGTAGAATCACCTTCCACCTAGTGATAAAGAAAATAACACATAAACATCTAGTTTGGTGGTATTAATGATCTATGAAGTTAGTTTCTTTGATAAAATATTAAGAGGTTAGACCGGTTAAGTCGGAGATCTATGTGTATATTTGCCCAGTCACTAAAACTGATACTGGGGTACAAGCTAATCAAACTTGCTGATGCCAAAAGAACCAATATGCTCATGCTTGCGGATGTGAGTCTTAGATTATTGATCATCTCGGCTGTGTGCCGTGGGGTGTAAAGCATCACAGGATGGCATTCATGCTTGTATATTGTATATTGATGGCATTCATGCTGTATTCTTTCATTTGTAAAGCCATTCCCCAGCATGCATATGATGGGGTCTTCTAAACCACTTTTTTTATCATCATGGTTTTGATTAGTTTGAGCTACATTTTTTAATGTCTGAAACTTCATTTGCGAAACACAGGTAGTCACAGAAGGCGAGGAGCCGGAGCAATTTTGTAAGCTTTTCAACTGTTATACCGATCCCAAAGGCTGAACAAAGCAACAACCATGATTGAGAGGAGCTTGAACCATTCCAATCCTCAATGGATAGGCAGAATGGATGGAGATCAATATCGCAATTGTAGATCGAGTAAAACGGGGAGTTGGCATCCCAAGCAGTGGAAGCAAGGGGTTTATATCCTGCTTGTGTGATGTATTGCTGACGAAGATCTCAGACATTGTTTAACAAAAAAAAAAAAAAAAAAAAGACACGAACTGGAAGTAATGCTGCTATTACCATAAGCTGTTCATTGTTCTGCAGTTAGCCTGTGGGGTAAGGTACATCAAAGTCTAACACCAAAAGCGATTGTGCCTTTTGGGTTGAAAAGAAAAATCAAAATCATTGGGCACCAGACAACAAGCACTAGCAGTTTTTGTAACTTTGTATCCATAAACATGCTAATTTGAACTCTTTAATAGATCGAGTTTAGCATAATATTTCAAAAAACGACGATTGGTGAAAGGTAAAAGAAAGGGAAACCATTTATCTCTGCAGTCCCTACAATTGTTTGGGTAAGGCTGGCATTAACGAGCATGGCCATGTCTCAACCTAAACATTAACTGTCTTGTCTTGTCTTGTCTAAGTGGTTGGAGAAAAGCTCGAGACATGATGAAGAAGAAGAAAGAACCCACAAATGTCTGATGTTAACCTAGCAGGTAAGCTATTACCGAACGTACGACGGTTTTTTTAAACTTATTTGTTTTTAGGGTTGAATAAAAAAGAATTGTTTTTTTTGTATTTATTTATGTTTAATATTAGTATTTAAAATATTATAAAAAAGAATTTAAAAAATCAATGAATTTACTCAATCCAAACTGGATTAATTCAATTATCTATAATATTTGGTTTGATTTGATTTTGTTAAAAAAAGTCAAAACAATCAAAACTTATCAACCATGTTAACAAATCATATTTATTTAAAATTAAGATTTGATACATTTATATTTATATTAAGAAAGTGAATTAAAAGACTTCTAAAGAAAATCAATTCAACCTCTCAAGTCTATTTTTAGACTTCAGTTAAAAAAAGAGCTTTAATAAAAATAATATAATATCCACCACTCAATTTAATTTCATAATAAAAACTAATTTCAAATTAAGCTTTATTAAACTAATAATTTTTAATTTTTTTTAGTTATCTATTAAACTATTATTTGTCTTTCATTGAGTTTGTACGCAAATTTAATTAAAAAATTACAAAAATATCTTTTCGTATTTTAAATAAGGTGTATTATTAGAAGATATTTTAGTTTTTTTTTTTAAATGAATGAAAAATATGCAAACCAGCACTAATCACATTAATAAAACTTCAAATTTACTACTTAACTAAAGTTTTATTTTATTAATTTTATATATTTGTGTTCTAAATATGTGATTTTCACATGTATACGTGTGTGATAAGATTTCTAGTATAAATTAAATTTGTGTTGATTAATTAGAATGACAATATTAAATGCATTATTTAGAAATTAAAAAAATTCAAACAAAAATTAATATCAAATATCAAAATTTGAAAAAAATAAAAGAAAGAAAACATACATTATGTTGACTTTAAACCTCTCTTTTTTTTATATATATATATAATACTTAAAATTACTCATAAATTTTTTTTAGATTCTTTTTAAATTCATGTTTTGTAATACTAATAATAAAGTTAATATAAATGGAATTAAAAGTGGGTGAACAATCTCTGCACTTTTTCTACATTATTTTTATTTTAAAAATTTTAGTTCATCTATGTTTTATATTTGAAAGTTCTGTTAAATTTTAAAATAAGAGAGAAAGGTTAAAATTCAAAGTATGAAGTAAAAATATTTTAACCTTTATGGACGCGAATAAGCCAAAATCTTTTTTCTTTTTCCTTCTTTTAGCTTGACCACGTGGCAAGCATAGAAGGTTAAACTTGTATAGTACTAAAATATATATGCTCTTTTAGATAGATAGATTACAGGCTGTTTGCTGCATCTTCTAAAAAAGTCCCAGAAGCTAAAGACTAGTTTTAAAACGCTCCCCACACACCACAAGCAAGCCACGCCCAATTACACCGAATCAGCTATGAAGCTATGGGTCCTCGGCTTCTTCTGTTTCTTCTTCGCTCCCTCTCTCTGCAGGTGCTTTCATTCTCTCTCTCTTTCATTTCATTGCCGATGGGTTGGCCCTTTGCTCTAATTTATTAGCTTTTGATTCATACTTAAACTGGTGTGGATATGAATCAGTAAGCTTCAAACTAGGATTAAGGATCCCAATTTAGAAACACCAACAGTTTTCCCACTACATCGCTTCTCTTCCTCTAATTTAAAGAATTTTTAAAAGTTAGCTGATGATACTATCAAACCGCTTATCTCAATTCTTGTAAGATACTATGAGTATTGAGTGCATTGTTAAAGTATATCAAAATTTTCTTAACCATATAGTGTAATAACTTGGGCAGATATCAACTGTTCAGCTTAATTTATGCATATTCCTTGTAAGATAAAGATTTTGATGGCCAAACTGGATACTTCAAATATCTGTTTTACTTTTTTGTCCCTTCTTTTCTTTTTCGAAAGGCCTTATTTGTTTAATGTCTTCATTGATGCATGTGATTGGCTTATTGCTGTATGACTTAACCATTTCACTAAATTAGGTGATGTCTGATAATGATTCTCCACTTGTTTTTAGTGCTCATGATGATAGCTTATTTCAGGGTACCATCTGAAACACATGTAAAGACTGAACCAGAACATGCTAGCACCCCACCAAGAGGTTGGAACTCTTATGATTCCTTTTGCTGGACTATATCCGAGGAAGAATTCTTGCAAAATGCTGAAATTGTTTCTAACCGTCTTAAGCCGCATGGATATGAGGTATGACATGGCTGATGGCTCTATATGTGCTTGAATATTTTACTGATATTACAACTATAGAAGTGGAAATTTTTATGCTGGTTAAAAGAAAAAGCTGTTTTCTTCATTTATCTCTGCACTTGTATACAGTATGTTGTGGTGGATTACCTTTGGTATAGAAGGAAGGTGGAAGGGGCTTACACTGATTCTCTTGGATTTGATGTGATTGATGAATGGGGGAGGCCAATTCCTGACCCGGGAAGATGGCCGTCATCCAAAGGTGGGAAAGGTTTTTCAGAAGTAGCAAAGAAAGTACACGGCATGGGTTTGAAGTTTGGAATTCATGTTATGAGAGGGATAAGCCTGCAAGCTTTTAATGCAAACACCCCCATCTTAGACACTGTCAAGGTACTGCCGGTTATTCCAACTACAAAGTACTTTCTACTTTAACAAAAAAAAAAAAAAAAAAAAAAAAAAAAAAAAAAACACAACAGCATTAGCATTGACACTTTTGTTTGATTATTTATTTTCTTACTTTATCTTTTACTAGGGATCTGCATATGTAGATTCCGGCAGACAGTGGAGGGCAAAAGATATAGGGGTCAAGGAGAGGGCTTGTGCTTGGATGTCTCATGGTTTCATGAGTGTAAATACCAAGCTAGAGGCTGGAAGAGCCTTCTTGAGGTCACTTTATCTCCAATATGCTGAGTGGGGTGTTGATTTTGGTAATGTTAACACTTACATTTGTCAATCACAAACAGACAACTTGACCAGATAAATTTCCTTTCTTTGGTAGTATAATTGGAATCCTTCTGATGTTACTTTTTAGTTTTTCATTTCCTTTTGTTTTTTTCCTGTCTGCAGTAAAACATGACTGTGTATTCGGCGATGATTTGGATGTAGAAGAAATAACCTTTGTATCAGAGGTAGTAACTGGCCTGTGGTACAACTATTCATATTCATGTTAAAATTTCTGAAAAGATAAACCTTTGCAGGTTCTGAGAAAGCTTGATCGCCCCATTATATATTCATTGTCCCCAGGTACCAGTGTGACACCAGCTATGGCTAAAGAAGTTAGTGGACTAGTCAACATGTACAGGATTACTGGAGATGATTGGGATACATGGAGAGATGTTTTATCCCACTTTGATATTGCCAGGTGGGTCAAGCATTCCATATGACCGAGAGTTTACATTTCCAGATCAAATTTTGACTTTTTCTTATTTTACATGTTATTGCACTTTGCTTTTTATCTTTTATGTGACCTGATATATTTGTTTTTCTATTTCAGAGACTTTTCTACTGCTAAAATGATAGGCGCCAAGGGCTTGCTGGGGAGGTCGTGGCCTGACTTGGATATGTTACCATTGGGATGGCTAACTGATCCAGGTTATACGCCCTGGCAAATAGCTATTCCTTTCATACCCTTGTTGTCCCTACCAGTTGTCTATGCAATGATGGCTTTTTAGTTGCAAAATATTTGTTTTGAGTTGGGCATTTATATGGGAGGGCTAAGCTAGAATCAGTGAAGAACCAAAAATAATTGGATACTTTCCTGGATTATAGGTTCGAATGAAGGTCCACATAGAACTTCTAATCTTAATCTCGATGAGCAAAGAACTCAGGTTTGTTTCTATAAATACCTATGATTTGGTATTCTATTACTTGGCACTAAAAGTAGCCATTTACATTGACCTAGTCCTTTTCTTTTCACAGATAACTTTATGGGCTATGGCCAAATCGCCTCTCATGTTTGGAGGAGATGTAAGAAAGCTGGATGAAACCACATACAATCTGATCACGAACCCTACACTGCTTGAGATAAACTCTTTCAGCTTAAACAATAAGGAGGCATGTAAACTTCCATGGACATAATATGGGAAATTGAACTTTCTTTTAACTAATAATGACATGCTACTTTGTTGTTTTTACAGTTTCCTTATATCACGAGCAGAAGAAGATGTAGAAGTAAGGAAAAGGTTCGCTCACAGGATTTGGCCGAAGAGGGCATGTTAGGTATACGAGCTTTGGGTCTTATTACCTGCAAGGATCCCAAAGCAAATGGTTGGTCAACTAAAGCTCTTGATCAAGATCTTGAACAAATCTGCTGGAAAGAGAAATCGGAGAGCAAATTTGAGGAACCTCCATGCCTTTACAAGAGAAAACCTCTTATGGCTTCGTAATTAGCTTTATATCTAGTTTGTTTCCTGTCGATTATTTTTACTCATGCAATTTTTCATTCGTTGTTGGATAACTTGTACAGGGGTGTGGAGATGATCTACAAGAAACAATACGAGGGAACGCTTCATTTATTAGAAAGTGATGGTATGGAATTATGCTTGGATGCTTCTCCAAGAAGGAGGCTTACATCAAAAGAATTTGGGGGAGGTTCTTTCTCACCTTGCAAGTGGGATGCTAATCAGGTATTGATTATTTCTAAAATTACTAAACAGAGAAGTTGGGAAGTGCAATTAAGACCAATGGAAGAAAACACAATCGAAATACTAATTGAAAATTAGCCAAAGGTGATGGATAAATATAGAATCTAAAACAATGGCTTGTTGAAGCTTAATCCCGAATAAGGAGAATTGTTGTGGTTCTGTCATAAATACTTAATCCCAGGAGACAGGACTGCATCGTTATCAACTCATGCATGGCCAGCACA
This sequence comes from Gossypium longicalyx, assembly GCA_025698465.1. Lineage (NCBI taxonomy): Eukaryota > Viridiplantae > Streptophyta > Magnoliopsida > Malvales > Malvaceae > Gossypium > Gossypium longicalyx. The sequence continues at coordinate 94,993,487 of CM046997.1, forward strand.
GCGTAAATATGACACTTATCAGACCACTAGCATTTAAATACAAACATGTCCAATAAATTTCAGTATCTTGTTATTAATGACTGCTTTTCCAAGCTAGGTTGGTAAAATAAGTATCAAAATCTAATGTATTTATTCTGAAATTCACAGATGTGGGAGTTGAATGGTACTGGTTCCCTTTTAAACAGTTATTCTGGTCTATGTGCAACAGTGGACTTACTGAAAGGTGATATGTTTGATTTTAACTGAACGTTATAGGAATCTTCAAGATCTTGCTATCTTTTCCTTTTTGTTGTTATAGTTTACATTTTTCTTTAATTTCCAAATACATTTTGATTGTTCTTGCAGTTGATGCTGGTTCGAACGAAATCCGTTCATGGATTGCAACCGGGAGAAGAGGTTTGATATATTTGAGGCCATAGTACTTTTTTTCAATTTGTACATCATATTCAAGCACCGTTCTAATTATCATTTTCGTATTGGTTTTCCCAGGAGAAATATATCTTTCGATTTTCAATTTGAACCCGAAGAAGACAGTGATATCTACTAACATAGCAGACATAGGTAAGGTATTTCCCTGGAAAAACATGAAAGGAGCATCATGCAAGTACCATGAAATTTGGAGTGGAAAGTCTGGACTGACAAAGCAGATGATATCAATAGCAGTGGAGAAGCATGGTTGTTCTTTGTTTGTTCTAACCTGTGATTAGTGTAAAGAAGTTACTCTTTCGTCGGGTGACCTCCGACCGTCCCTCTTATTTCATGTCTCCGATACAAATGCAATTGTGTTCTATATCTATGGCAATCCTGTTCTTGTTGTCAACATCTTCGTCTAAGATACTTTCTTTATAGATTTAAAAAACATTAGTGTTGCATTGAAGGAGATTGTTGAGACAATTTGTAGTAATTTTACTATATAATAATGCAAAGCAGATCAGAGTATATTAGTTTTTGGTCATTTTCTGCTTGTTTTCATTTCTTATTATTACTATTTTAACACAAGATTGATCATATTGTTGTTCTTTTCTTTCTTTTATATTTTGGTCAGAATTTCATAGTTTTTGCCTCTTTGATTGTAAGTTCTAACTTTTAGCTAATATATCTTTACTTAATACTACAAAGCCCGAGTTTGGTTCAAATTTTTTTCTCTTAAGAACGGTTCAAAGAAATTACAAAATAATAAAATTCAATTACAATAATAAAACAAATTAACGTTTTTAAGATCCTTCTAACACAAAGGAAAATAAAGATTAATTGAGTAGAGTAACATAAAAAAAATCAAATTCAATATATAATATTAATAATTAGAATTTATGCAAGTGAAAAAATATTTTTATTATTTAGAAAAATAAGTTAAATTTAAAAATATAAAAATAGTTTTTATGTGACTAGTGTTATAAATACTTTATTATTATAAAGTGGATCTCCATTAGGATAAGAAGTGGATGTCCATTAGGATAAGATGTTTGATGTATTTAGCACCCTAATGTTCATTAGGAGTATGACTTTATATTGTTTATAGAAGCGTTGTTCTCCTATTTTTTGTTCTTTTTATTTTTTTTATTTTTTATTTTATAACACATTATCATCATGGTCTTGCTCTAGAGTGGTAGTTCCTTTGTATCAATAATCAAATTTATCCCCATTAATTTCGAAGATCTTAGACAACAAGATGTAAAATTTTACAGAATGTTTCTTTTGTTTAGTGTTTCATATCTGATTTTTTTAATTAGCTAATTCATGATTAACTATAAATATTTCAGTTAACTTATTTTATTTTTATTTGTTGTTAAGGATGGTTAAGATTTGATATCAATATGAATCTTAGTTCTTATTCTTGATATTGGGATTTATTGTTGTGTATGGACAAAGTTTAGATATGATAAAGAATTTCTAGATATTCAACAAATCTTTTAGTCGAGGCATGGCTATGGCTATATATATATAATTGCATGAAGAAAAACGGGGTAAACTACACTTGTAGTCACCCAACTATAGGTTGTTAAAAGCAAAAAATCTGATATAAATCTTAATAAATTAGGATCTGTTATGTTAAATCATCAAGAATAAAATCTAGATCCAGAAGCATACATGAATCCACTGATATCTTGAAATATTTGAATCTTGTGATTTTGATATTCCAAATTAAGACATAAGTAATCTAGATAAGGTATCTTTCTCTTTTCTAAAGATGGGATGTCAGAAAAATAATATATAACTTGTGCATATTAACCTAAAGTTCTAAACAATAGCTTTAACCAAATTAGATCACTTTAATTTTCGACTAATCCTTTCAGATTTTTTTGGTGAATTACATTAACAGGGCACACGACTCGAACCCAGGCCACACCTTGGGCGGTGAACACCCTTGACTATCAGGCCATCACATAAGGTCACAAATGTAGTTATTCTTGTTATATATAATATATATTATAATATATGACGTCCAAATTATCCAACAATCTTTCACTTTGATCACATATATATACATTAATTACCTTATAATTACAAGTCATTATATAACCTTATGAACCCAATACTTTTCAATCATATCAAAAAGAGATTATGGACAATCTCGTCCATTGATTATGTTAAAATAGAACCAAGGCGACTTTCGTTACATATACCATAACTAAGTTCATCCCTAATCACGTATATTAACACAACAAAATTACATATCAAGAATGGATGTGTAGCATGGAAATTACATGCAATGTGATCTAAACATGTCTAATTTCAACTGATCCTCCTAATTCAACAAGCATTTCTCAATTATCATCTCAATAGACTCATTCTTATGACTAGAAATTGGACAAAAGTTTAAAATCTTTTTATTAAATTTCCAATCTTTTTCAATAACGTGAGTACAAATAATTAGCTTTTTACAAAGAAATCCATTTGTCAGTAGTTAAGCAAACTCTAGAACAAGAACTTTTCAAAAGTTATTTTATCTTGACCTTTCATCTAAGTACAATTGATAAACATCCCTAGTCATAGTAATTCGTGAATGAGTATGAAACCTAGGACATGCCACGAACATAAATTTTCTAAAGCCTTCAATTTCAACAAACTTGAAAGGTAATTCATCAATCACAATCATTTGTGCTAACCTTTTCCTACATGCTTCTTAATCAAATTGCCAAGTTGAAAAATGTCCTTCCCCCTTCAACTCCCTTACTAAGTAAAACTAGTTGTTATTGGCTAGTGTCAATAATATTACTAGGATTTTTCTTACATGAACTAATATGATATTTCAATGACCCCGTACCATTTTTCCCATCACAACAAAATTCCTTTTCATATTAATTAAATTTATTTTTACTTGCACCCTTACTATTAATAATCATAGTAAAGTGAGACCAAACTTCTGATCTTGGAGGGATAACTTTTCTTTTCCCAGCAGTCCCCTTTGTTTGGCTTGAAGCTTCACCTATTGATTTTTCAGAATCTATCGAAGTAGGAGGTGTAACACTACCTTCAACAGATGTTGATTTAGTGAATATTCTGCAAGAATAAAAAGTATACATTAGATTAAGATACATGTATATACAATATATAAATGGATTAAAATGTTCACACATTTATATACATTTACATACATTTATAAAGAATTGTATTAAGTGATTAAAATGGCCATATATTGGCTAACTTTGTAGTTTGGATATTTATGAGTTTTAAAATGATATTGATAATTCAGATTGAATTAGATCCATTCAAATTGATAAAATTTTTTATTCAAAGCCTGATTTATAAAGACCTAAAGGATAGCATAAAACCTTGTCACATCTACTAACTAAAATTAATAATTATAGTATTTTTTACCAAATTTAAAAACTAAATATAATTTTATCCTAATATTTACTATTAATTACAATATTTTTTTTTTTACCAAAATCAACCCAGTAGTAAAATTGAGGGTGAGTTATTGAAGATGTACTCCTTTATAATATTTTAAATGACAAATTAATCTCTTTTTCCATCTCTCTCTAGATTTTCATTTTCTTCTTTAATGATGATGATCAAATTAACAATAAAATAAAATAAAATGATCAAAATAGAAACAATCTTAAATTTTAAAATGACTAATAAAATAATTTACCCAAAATAACTTTGCTTTTCTCTTACATGTAGTTAAAAGAAGTTACCATATAAGTTCTTACCATATTTTATTACATCTTTTAATTCATACATCGATATTAGGCAATTTATAAAAGTTATAAAACTAGACAAGTCAACTGATAGGTGCTAAAAGTAACATGTCTTAGTCTCATTCTTAATTTTTTTGGGTGATTATTCGATGTTAATAGTGAATTTTATGCTCCTAATCCTTTAAATTCATGTTTTTATACTTAAAAGAGCCATACAAGAGCAAAAAATGAACGAAAATCAGAAAATTGAAGCAAGTTATAGTAGCTAAATAGGCTAGACCATTCAACACGGCCTGGAATACGGCTGTGTGAGCCACACAACCATGTGATAGATCGTGTCAATTTCACAAATTTGCACTTTGAACAGCGGAAAAACGCGATTTTAGGTTTTTTTTTTTTGGTATTCTAAGACCTATATATGACAAAAATAAGAAGATATGAGATAGTTGTCATAGAATACTTAAGAAAACAACTGAAAAACACCACTGAAGTCGATTTTGAAGTAGATTTCCGTCAAGATTGAAGACTCCCAATTGATTCCTTAGGAGATTATCGTGAGTTTCTTTATTTCTTTTGCATATATTGTATTTTGGATGTTTTTATTTACTAGCATGAACTAATTTTCTAAATACCTAGGGAGGTGGACCTTATAATGGATTCTGTCGTTTGATTTTTATTTTACGCAATAAAGACTTAGATCTTGTTCTTAATTATGTGCGCTTAATTCTTGGTTTAATATTTCTAGACTATTGATCCATGTTTTATATGTTGAAATCAGAGGAGGAATAGACCCTATTTAAGAATAGATCTAGCGTAATTTAGTGGAGTTGCATTCAATCCTAGAAATAGAACGATATAAATCTACCAGATTAGAGTCAAATCTAATAAGGGAACCCATAAATTGAGTTAATGCGATAATAAAGATTTTAATTAGAAAAAAATTTCAATTAATCAATCTAGAGCCAGTTGCTCTTATTCTTGAAGAGAGATATTAGCATAATTTAGGGATTTCTACAGATAAAGATACTAAGTGAAGAAATTATGTAATTTAGATTGATAGTGATAGATGAAGTCTAGGTGAATTCTTTTCTGGGTATTGTTTCACTTCTTGGCTGTTAATCGTTTATTTTCCTAAATTGTTCTTTGTCGTGTTCTTTAGTCAATTAATTTAGTCAATTTTAGTTTTAACCAATAACACAAATTTATTGGTTAAATAATAGAAAGACAATAATTACTAGTACTTTTAGTCTTCATGGGAATGATATCTTTGCTCACATAGCTATACTATTAATTGATAGGTACACTTGCCTTAGTCGAAGTTTTAGTTGATTTCGTGGACATCACTAACCACAATTCAAACCAAATTTATGAATCTAAATATATGTTAGGGAATTTATTAAATTGATATTCTGTGAAATCTTCGGACTTCTCTTCAGTTCTGGATTTTCAATCCAATTAAAGTATTTAAATACTTCTTAGGGCATAAAAAATCCCTACATTCTCAATGAAATTTGAAAAAAAAAATTGTAACACTGAAAACTCGGCCTAGACGTTATGATCAGCTCTACAGTTGTTACTGTAATTTATTTGAAAATATAGAAATTCGTTTGACTTGTAAAACGTTGCTAGCTCTTGTTAAGAAACATTCAAGTTTGTTTGGGGAAAATACCTTTCTTAACTATTTTGATAAATTTATCGGTTATTTACTTGTAAGAAAATTCTTAGTTGAGTCCAGTTTTGAAAAATACGATTTGTTATTGAAAAATCTAACTTTTTGCAAATCAAATTTTATCCGACAAAATCATTTAAACAAATAAAAATAGAAAATAAAACCCAAACTTAAAAACAGTCCAAAAAGTTTGAAAACAATCCGAAACAGAATAGACCAAAATAGAATGACATAATTAACGAAAAGTTGTTTAACCGAGTTCCCGTCACCGACTCGTCCTAAGTATGGGTGTTACCTGAAAGTAAATAGACAGAGGTGAGCTTTCGAGCTCAGTGTGTAACTTATAAAAATAGAAGCACTGATTTTAATTTCAGACGTGTTTTTAGAAATCATTAAATATATTATAACAAAGTAGAAACAAAATATATCATATACATAATTACAATCCTACCCTCATCTGTTACACACCATCTCTTACCATCCCTACACACTATATAGGGTATTATATACCCATCCAACCCTACACACCACTTAGTGTCGATATGACACTTTTCAAAATATTCGCAGCCAAGTTGGGAGATCCATAGGCAATAGTTCGCCAGTAACAAAAATTTATGTGTGGCTGAGTCATCAGATATGGTAGATCGATAGATCGACTAAACTGCGCACACTTCTTTCACAACATATACCCCACCCAATGCATATGCAGAAATAATAGATATCGAATAAGTATGTAACTGCCAATTTTTCAGTGGTGTTAGAAACAATGGTTTCGGGACCACAAATCCGACGAGCGAGTTCGTAAATACTATTATTTAATATTCACAAGTCAAATGTGGTATTAAATAAATGTTGAATTGGTAATTTATGCTATTTGAAAAAATAATTATGTTCAAGTGGTATGACCTTAAAGTCAAATGGTTTTAGAAAATGAGGTATTGGGACCTCATTTCTATAAACCAAGCTAAAAGTATTTTATTAAATATTTATGGAGTGTTATTAAGGTCATATTGAAGTTTCGTTAAGAAATTTTAATGTTTAGATAGTTAATTAATTAAAAATGACTAAATTGTAATAGTTGAAAAAGTCAACCGCTATTAGTTTAAAGGTATTAATTTATTAAAGAAACATAATTGGATGGCCTTAATGGACAAATAACCCATTTTAAGATGGTGGGACGGTCTGAGGTTTAATTTCTTTTAATTTTATATTTTTATATGTTAATTTTATTATTAAAATAAAGAAAAAGGTTAAAAATAAGAAACAAAAGGTTATCTTCCTAATCTATTTTCTTTTACATTAACTGAAAGCCATTGTTAAAGACATTGAAGCTTCGACCAAGCTTCAATGTATGCATGTAAGTCCGTTTTTAACCAATTTTTCATAATTTTTATATTTTTGAGATCATTGCAACTAGGTTTAGTTATCCCGTACCTTCGTTTTTGAAACTGTTAAAGATTTTGAATATTGTCATTGATGAATTTTTATGATTTTAGTTGTTAAATAATGAAATTAAAGTATTAGTTGTTATTTATAAGTATTTTGTTAAGTAATTTTTAATGATTTAATTATTTAGGGAATAAATTGCTAAAGTAATAATAATTCAAGGACTTGATGTGAAATTGTTACAAATGTGGGCTGTAAGGAAGCTATTAACATTCGGGTGGTATGGGTTTTCAATAAAATTGGTTTATTTGCATGATTAGAACATGAAGACTAAATTGAATAAAAATGAAAAGTTGAGGGTAATTTTGTAAAAATGTCAAAAAGGACTAAATTGCATAAAATGAATTGGTTTTTTCGTTGAATTAATGAATTGAATGAAATTATTAATTTAGATCAAGAACGAGTGGAAAATTGAAGAGAAGCGAAAATTACCAAATAGCCCATGTACTTAGTCATTGCTGCAATTTAATTAGGTAAGTTTGTACGGATTAAAATTTAGCATTTATATGATATATTGGATGATATGAAATAGTATAGTATATATATTTTATTATAAATGTGTAAATTATTTGATAAAATTGTTAAAATTCAATACTTGGATAGAATTGAACGCAGGGTAGAGTACAATCGAGATATGGTGTGTTATAGGGGATTGGAGTGGAGATTGTTTTCCTGGGTGGAGCGAGGTTCAGAATTTGTTGCGAACTCTTTTGTTATACTCTCTGTTTTGTTGTGTTTTGGATGGATTAGCTCTTATGAGCATTGGTGTGTTCCGAATGGATTAGCTCTTATGAGTATCTGGTGTGTTTCGGTTGGATTATTGATGTACTCGTATCCATAAGTCGTTCATCGGATTGTAAATCTCGGTAAGGTAACTTGTTTAGTGATTTTGATGGACTTTTCATATATTTGAGTTTGAATTGAATGATACAATTCACCGATTGAGATTGTGGGTGACAGGAACACATATGGTTAATTTTTATGTTTATACTTTGTATTATGCAAATGAAACGAGTAAGAAAAGGAATGGAATGGTAGTGACTTGGTGGAAAAGTTCATAACTATAAGAAAAGGTTGATGCTTATGTAATGTATCCTATAAAATCTATTTATGTTATAATTGAGGTTATATGATTGTCAATGAATCTACTAATATGTGAGTTTGATGATGCTTGAATAGGCTTATATTAAACTCATGGTATTGGAAACAGTAAGTAAGCAAATAGAATGAAACACGACCATATGGTAACAATGATGAATTAAATGTTATATATATATGGTTGATTTCATATGTATCATGAACAAGAATGCTAACTTTTGAGTTTAATGGTATATAGGCTTTATTAATCCTATGGCATTGGTAAAGGTTTATACAATTTTATAAAGTTCATTATTGAAATGGAATATTATGTTTAAAGTTTATACGAGCTTACTAAGCATTCATTTCTTACGTAGTTATAGTATATGTGTTAATGATGTTTTGGTATGTGTAAGTTTTGGAAAGCTATATTGGTTTGGTACATCTTGACACCTTACCAAATTATGTGATGTTGATTACTTTAAAGTGCTTGTTGATATGATTCATTTGGCATGTTGATGTTAGATTGAAAATGGTTACTTGTGGAATGTTTTAGTTCATAATTGAACTAGGTTATTATGTTTGAAAATGGTTTGACGGTGATTTGGTAAGTATACTGTAGCGACGTAAAATTTAGCTTGGTCGCTAATTGTGGCGATTTATTAAAAACTTGAAAACTGAAGTTTGATTTTGAAATAAACAAGGAGTCGCCACCGATCCTTTTTGTAGGTGTGATTGGACACCTAATAAATCGTCTTTTTTGAAAAGAAAATTTATTCTCGAACAAAAACGAAGGCTAAATTTAGGTCTACGTGAAAAGCCAGAAAAAAATTAGGGTTCGAGAGTCGGTTACGCACGAGGAAGGTATTAGCACCCTCGTGACGCCCAAAATTGGTATCTTATTAAACACATGTTGTCTTAAAATTAAAAAATGCGAGTTCAAAGTAACATTGAATTGTGATCTGATCAAAACACGAGAAATTTCAAGTTTCGTTTTCTTTTGAGAAGGACATACCGTTTTGACACGAGTCAATTGATATTCACCCAACATAGCGATGAAATCGATGACTTAATGTTAAATCGGCACGTTGCCTTATTTATTGAAATGAATTAGAAAACGAGAATAAAATTTTCGTTATAATACAAAGCAAATTGATATGAAATAAGAATAAATAAGGGACAGAGCTAGAAATATTTTGAAGTAGACATAAGTGTGACGATAATATAAAAAAATAATAATAATAAAGATATGCGCGATATTAAACATAATACTAGAATTAACATGAAATAGAAACAATAAATATATATAATAATGATATTAAGAGTACGTACGTAAAATATATATATATATATAAATAGTAATAGTGTTAGAAATATATTATATATAGTGTTTGAAGTATATACATAAGATAGTAAAAATATATAACTAGTAATGTTAAAATATATACAGAATATATATAAAATAAATATTGAAATGCATGTACATAATATATATAAAAAATATATACATAATAATATTAAAATAAAATAATAAGTGATAATAGTGAAAATAATAGGTATAATAATAAATATAGTGATGTATGAAAATAATACTATATATGAAAGTATATATGTACTCATATAATAAAATGTATGTACTAGTATTGACAATAAATATAATAGGGATAAAAATAGATATAATAATAATATATACATAACATGGTATTAAAAATTTATATTATATATATATAATATAGTATCTAGGAATACGTACATAAGATAATATATAAAAAAATACATATATGGAATAGTGAAAGAAATATACGTAATATATAAAAATATATGATATTAAAGTATGTACATAAATATATATAAAATATTAAAAGAAGACATATGTAAAAACATATATAATATATATATATATATATATATATATATATATATATATATAAAAATAGTATTAGAATATTTACATAATGTATATTCATATAATTACAATGTAATATATTCATATAATTACAATGTAAAAAGACATATTAGTATTAATGATAATACTAATATTACATGAAGATATACTTATATATATATATTAAAGATATATGCATATATGATATAATACATGAATAATACGATATTTAATATATACATAATATGTATAATAAAAAAAGAATATACATGATATATAAAACATATATGTATATAACAAAACATATAGAAATATTGGTAATAATAACGATAACAATAATATTGAAATATAACAGCAAGTAGCATTAAAAATATTAAAATAAAATAAAAAAGACTAAATACAAATACATATATATATACACATATAACAAGAGTACAAACTAACATGTATAATAATGATAATAATAATAATACCAATAATATGAAAATCTCAGGGATATTTAAATAAAAAAAGGAAAATAAACGAAAAAAGGATTAAAATTAAACTAAAAACAAAGTTGTGGGGCAGATTTGAAAAGAAAATAAGAAGGAGAGGACCAGATTGCAATATGCGCGCAACATGGGAGGACCAAAACAGCAATATCCCCAGTCATTAAAACGCAGCGCTTGGTGCGGGGCTAAATTGAAAAGAGCGACAAATTTCTGGGCTCAATTAAAACAAAAAATAACTTGATTATAAATTGATAAAAAAGCGGAAGGGCTAAATGCGCAATTAGCCCTTCCGCTGCAAAAACACGCGGATCCTAGCGGGTAGGGTCGGGTCGACCCGATCCAGGGCAAAACGACGTCGTTTTGTGCCTTGGATCCCCAGGTCAAAACGGCACCGTTTTGAAGGATTATAAATAGTCCAAAAATTAGAAAAAAAATCATTTTGTAGCAGAAGAAGAAAAAAAAACGGAGAGAAAAGGAGAAAGGAGAAAAGAGAGAGGGGAGAAAGGAGAGGGGGTTCCGGCTGGGGGGGCTCCGGTCCGATCGCCGGACCGTCGCCGGCGCCGGCGCAGGCCACCGCACGCGGTGGCCGGAAAAGGTAATTTTTTCCTTCTTTTTTTATATTTTTTTTGTTTACTAATATAGTATACATATTTGAATATATTAGAATATAGAACAAAAAAAAGAAAAGCGAAAGAAGAAAAACAGATTCGGTAATAAGAAAGAAAATAATTTTAATCACCTCTCTTGATGCCGATCTTGATTTGAACAATCTTTTTTTTATTGATCTATTGTTGTTCTTTTTTAAAACTAATGCATGTGTTGTATTTTTCTTCCTGAACTGTTGAAAAAAAAGGAAAAAAAAAAAGAACCCCCCCCCGGTTATCTGTTTTTACATTCGGCTTTTATAGCCTTTACATTGTGTTTTCTATCCTTTTGTCCCATCTTCTTTCTTTTGCAGGTGCAGAGGGCAGGTGATGAGGCGATGGTGGCGTGCTGCAGGCAATGGTGGCCGGTGCAAGATGTCAGAAGGGTGGTTGGGGAGGGTGGTTGCGGCTAAGGGCTTATTAGGGTTAGGTGTTTTGGGATTGGGATAGCTTAGGTGGGCTTGGGTAGGTTTAGTTTGGGTTAGTTTTGGGTATTTGGGCTTTGGGTCTGGTTGTAAAAGGGTTAAAGGGGTAATTGGGTTTAGGGGGTTAATGTAAATGGGTTTTGGTTATTAATATTTAGGGTTTGGGTTAGTATTTAGGAATGGGTTGGCAAAATTGGGTATGTACATATACATTATGTAAGTTAACTATGTTGGTACATTGATGCCTTGTTAGTTTGTGTCACTGTGACTATATCATGTTGTATGTTTTGAATGGCTCAAATGGCATGTTTTGTAATGGAATATTAAAATGGTCATATTTGTGGTATGATTTGTTAGAAGTTGAATTAGGTTTGATGATGAAAATGTGATCAAATAAATACATGTTTAGGTAGGTTTAAATGTTTGCATTTGAGGTGCCTTGATTGGCATATTGGTTGATTGATTTGGGACCATTAAAATTGGTCATTATATCTATTTTTTGGTAAGGTTTTGATGTTTTGATAATGTGTACTAAAAGTCTTTAGGTGGATACATGAGTTGATGTTGGAAATGGCTTGATTTTAGGCAAATTCATGTCTAGACGGCCGTGTGAATCTTGTTTTGTAAATTTTGTAACTTTTTCCCACACTTTCCAAATTGTTTCCAATTTAGTCCCGAATCACTTCTAAGGTAATTTTAGGGCCTCGAGGGCTTGATTAAGGGACAATATGTTCATGAATGATATGTTCATGAATGATTGTTTTATAATGTTTTTATGATAATTATGAAATGTATGTTTAAATGTTCTGTTTGTACAGTAATGCTCTGTAACCCTATTCCGACAACAAATACGGGTTAGGGGTGTTACAATGTATATAACATACATGCCTATTATGACAGATACAGAACATGCTTAACAGATAACAGATTTTACTTATTTTATTACAGAGCATACTTATCATATTACTAATCAAATATGGCATGCAACATAATAATCTTGCATACATAGGTAGTATATAACTGATACAGAACACTAGAAATCATAGTTTATAGTCTAATTTGTACCATACAGACCCTATGGGAGGCCCACATTTGACTCATATGACGAACACAACCCTAGAGAAAATTTTTAGTATTTCGGCCCACACACTCGTATGGTCCACACGGTCTAGCACACGCCTATGTAGCCCACACAACCCAATTGACCAAACTATGTGGCTCAAACAGTCGCTCACATGGCCATGAGTGACACATGGCCTGACACATGGCAGTGTGGAGTCCATAGCCCCAAATTTTGGCTTCCGTCATTATTTTTTTTCTCTGGTTTTCATTACACACCTAGATAATTTTTTATGTAAATCCAAAAATTGAGTATTCTAGTACCTAAAAGCATTAAAGACTTAGCGAATTAGCCAACAATAGCGAGTCAATTTAAGAGGATATACTCCTCGATTTTCTTAAATTACCAATCCAACCCACAAAATGATTAACCTAACAGCCACTACAGTTCCAAATTGACCAAAAATCCTTACCCTTGAACGTAAACAAAACTTTCTAAAGCCTTAATTCTCCAGTGGATTAATCGTTCCATGACCTTCCCATAAATAACCCAGAAGATTAATAACAAAAACATAACACTCAAAACCCTAACTTAACAAAATAACAAATAATGGAAGGGGAAACTTCAGTTACAGAAGAAGCAAATATTAATTGTACTTATGCAAAAATCAAGTTATCAACAATTCTATTGACACCCACCACCGAAATTGAGTAGCACAAAAACCACCAATCAAGAACATAAGGAAATTAGAGATACAAAATCAAGAAAAGAAAAAGAAAAATCAAGGACCTTTCTTACTATAATCCATGTGAAAAGAAACTAAGAACAATGTAAATAAAATAAGGAAAAGAGGGAACGTGGAAAGTGGGGATAGTTTTTTTTAAGAAAAAATCCATTTTTTTTCTTTAATTCAAAATAAAATAAGATAAAAACAAAATAATATCTAAACTACCCCAACATTCTAATATCTTATTAGATTCTCTAAAGCCAGAATTTGATTAAATCAGAACCACTACATGGTCGGCTCAAACGAAAATAACAAAAATATTGCCAATTCACTCACGTAGGGATTCGAACACAAGGCCATAAGGTAAGCTAATATCTTACCACTGAACCAATAAGCTCATTTTGTCACAAATTGAACCAGAATCATATTTAAGTCATAAGGACCAAGATAAGGATAGTGTAATGGCCTAAATTTAAAATTATCGGAACAGTGGTTTCGTAACCACAAATCCGATTTAAAGAGAAATTTATTTCAATATTTTTTGCATGAAAATTGATATGATAGGAAAATCGTATGAAAATATTGATAGAAAAATTTTACCGATTTAGTAGTTAGTTAGAAAAAGAAATTATTGAAGAAATTGGGTAAAAACAAGGTATCGAGACCTTTATCTCAGAAACCGAGTCGAAAATAATTTTATAAATATTTATGAAATGTTAGTAATGTGGTATTAAAATTTCGTTAGGAAATTTTAATATTTGGGTAGTCAATTAAATGAAAAGGACTAAATTGTAATAGGTGTAAAAGTTGATAGAATGATTAAATAGCTTAAGAGTCTAATAAGAAAGGATTTAAAAGGAAATTAGACCCAAAATTTATTTGGGCTGGACGGCAAGGGCATGAAATCAGCAGGGAATTTGATAAATTAAGGGCAAAATTGGAATATTGCAAAATTAACTAAATAAAGCTAGGACTAAATAGGAAATATCTAGATTTCTCTTCATTTCTCTTCAATTCCAGCAGCTAAAAATGCCATAGGAGGGTTCTCTAAGCTGGTATTTCATAATTTTTACACCAAGTGAGTTAATCCTTGCCTTTTTCTTGTAATTTTTGTGTTTCTAAGACTTTTACAACTAGGTCCTACTATTAAATTCATTAGTTTTTGATTTCATGGATGAAATTGAAAGTTACCATGATTGAGTTCTGTAAGTTTATGATGAAATAGAATGAAATTAAAGTTTTAATTTATTTATGAGATGATTTTATTAGGTAATTTCAATGGAAAATTGATTTTTAGGACCTAATTGTGAAAATGTTTGGAATTAAAGTCTATTTCTGAAACTCTGATTCCTAAAGGTTGTAAACTAGTTTAAGGTGATATAATAAAGTGTTAATTGAGAAAAATAAGCTCAATTGAGAGACTAATTGAGTAGGGACGAAATTCTCATTTATTAAAAGCTTAGGGGAAAATTGGTAATAAACAGTTTGCACTAAAACAATTTGGACAGCAGCAGTATACTAACTTTGAAAAATCACCATAAATTTTATAAATCGAATTAGAAGATGAAAAATATATGGAATTAAAGCTTATTGAGTCTAGTTTCTCATAGAAGAAATAGTGTAAGCAATGGATTTGTAAATTTTGAGATATAATGAATTTTGTGAGATAAGGTTAGAATGAATTCAGGTTCCCCTGTTCTGACTTTGAAAAATCATAAAAAATAAATAAAAATAATTAGGAGCTTAAATTTATATGTCTAGAATTCTTAATGAGTCTATTTTTAATAGAAATAAACAATAACATCATTTGAATCTTGTATGAAGAGATAATTAATTTTTAGTGAAGAAGGGTCAGAACTGTTAGACAGCAGAACAGGGTTGACTTTAAAGAATAAACTGTACTGATTGGCTAAACAAAAAATTCTGAAAATTTTATGGTAAGAAGATATATGAGTCTAGTTTCAGGAAAAATTAACAGAACTTAATTTGGAGTTTTGTAGCTCGAGTTATAAATAATTTAGTGGCTGTGACTTAAGTAGACAGCTTTGAATGAACTATAAATAATAGTTGAATTATAAAGAATGTTGTATATGAACATGAAATGTATTAAATTGATAATTAAATTTATTTATTTAGATCCAGAAGATTCAAATACGAAGCTAGATCGAGGAAAGGAAAAAGTTCAGGATTAGTAGATTTTTGTGCACAAACAAGTATCAAGGTAAGTTCATGTAACTTGAATTATATTCTTAAATACTTGAAATGTATGTTATTGATGTGAATATGATTGGAATAAAGGAATGTTCATTGTATGAAAATTGATAAAACATTGATATATTTGATAAAAATGGGAAGAAATCTCGGTTGAATGAAAGGAAAATTCGATGGATCTCTGAAAAAGGAATTGACGGTAAAAGGATCTAGCCGGACGGGTGATCCTATCCGATATAGCCCTCCAGAAGAATATGTGGAAAATAGATTTAGCTTGGACGGGTAATCCGAATTAGGTGTCGAATTTAGCCTGGGACTGATAATTCAGATCCAAGCTCATTAGAGTAATTGTCGTGCAGGGATTTAGCTCGGACTGGTAATCCCGACAACACTCTATGAGTTTATAATATGTGGATTTAGCTCGACTGGTAATCCCATTGTAAGGATGAGGTTCGCGGAGTGTGCTCTCTGAAATGGAAATGTGTGCACATGAATATGAATTGACGGACCGGAATTGTACACTAAAAGTGTACCTCTGAAAATCCATCGAAAATTCCAAGAAATTCAACGGGATAAATATGGAAAAATAACAAGGAAATAGAAATCATGGTATTGATGAGCTCATCAATCATGGTATATATTATTGGTACATGCAAATTATTGTACTAACTTGAATGTTGAGTTTGTGCATATTAGGGTAATAATGCATTGAATGGATATATAAATGTTTATTGTATTGTATTGAAAATATTAGGTAAGTATAATTCTTGTTACATGAGCTTACTAAGCACAAAGTGCTTACCCATTTCATTTTCCCTGTTTTGTAGTGTTAAGAGCTCGAAGATCGGATTTGGTCTGAGATACATCACACTATCAACCTCGTGGATTTGGTATATAAAGAAACTTTGTTTTGGAAATCAATGGCATGTATAAGCTAATAAAGTAAATGATTTTGTGAAATGAATGTAGAGTTAGCCATTGGTATGGTTATCAAACCCGGTTTTGGGTATGTGATGATGTTATCTTATAAATATGCATGAATATATTTGGAAAATATGTTGAATTGGTTTGGTTGATGTGGATTGGTCTCGATTTAAAATTTACAGGAAGGTTAGATATCTATAAAAGGGGATATATTGAGTAAAAAAATTTAATTTGCAAACTCGATAATACTTCTTACCCTATTCCCAACTATGAATACGGGTAGGGTATTACATTTATTGGTATCGAGCTAGGTTTAGCTTGGTTCTAGGACCGACGTAGTAAATACGAGATTAGCTATACATGCCATTTAAATTATTATTGATAGTGTGATATCTCCCGACCATTTAAATGTGTTTTTCTTATAGTAATGTCATTCGACCGAGCTCAATCCGAGAAAGTCGGGAGTCATGCTCCTGGCTTCAAGTACAAAGAGAAGAAACTAGCGAAGAGAAGGCCGAGAGACAGAGGGTCGAGGGAAGAGGCAAAAGCAACCTTCTTTCAAATGATGAATGAATGGTTTAATCAATACTTAAGAACTAACCTCCTGTAGTGCAGCAAGTTCAAGCTCCCACTCCCGCTCCTCCACCGGCCCGAGATCCCACAAGGTACAGTCATCGAATCTGTCGAAAAGGAAAAGCTCCAAGAGATAAAATTAAAAATGGGGGTAGAAGAATTTTGAGCAGCAGATTGATGATGATTCGAACGGGCTGAATTCTCGGTTAGAAAACACTACTCGGGTTTTGGAGGAATTATCTTGTACACCAAGAATGTCTCGAAATGTGCCGTCTCATCGCTAAAAGACACAAACTTACCATTGGTGGAATACTAAAGCTTCAGCTTGTTCAAAGAAGAAATTACATGGGAGTTCTTTCAGAATGAATTTAAAAAGAAATATATCACCAAAGGTTTCTCGATCGTAAGAGAAAAGAATTTCTTGAGTTGAAACAGGTAATGATCAAGATTCGAATATGAAAGAGAATTTGTTCGATTGAGTAAATATGCTCGAGAATGGGTACAGTCAGAAGCTGAAATGTGCAAAAGATTCGAAGAAGGGTTGAATGAAGACATTAAGCTACTGATCGGAATTCTTGAAATTCGAGAGTTTGCTACATTGGCAGAGAGAGCTTATAAAGTAGAAGAATTGAGCAAAGAAAAGAAACAGGCTGAGAGGGAAGCTCGAATTTTTAGTAAAAGATCGATGGGAAAATCCCAGTTTTCTGCTTCAAAGAAATTGAAGAAGTATCAGGATCGTTCTACCTCTCGCCACATCGGGTATTCGGGCAGAGAGCAAGGTTCTCAACGCACTAATCCAAGACCTTCTACTCCATCGGTGACCGTGTGTTGGTAGTGTTGGCACCCTAAGCCGAGATGCCGATGATCGTAATAAAGCTCATTTTGGTGAATGTCGATTAAAGAGCGGGGCTTGTTACCGATGTGGTTCTTTTGACCATTTCTCGAGAGATTGTCCGAAAGAGGTGAAAAAGAAACCGACAGATATCGGGCCGAGTAATCAGTTTTGAGAGGTAGACCACCTCGACCATCCGGTAATGTCCGTGGTAGCCGAGGAGCTACGAAAGATATTGCGGCAGTGTGTCCAAGCACGAGCACCGCTAGGACATATGCCATTCGTGCGAGAAGATGCCTCAAAGACACGATATTATTATCGGTACATTTTCTTTTACCGACATCGATATTACCGCATTGATTGATCCCGGTTCTACGCATTCATATATATGTGTTAAACTTGCAATTGTTAAAAATTTATCGTTGAATCATCGAATTTGTGGTTAAAGTCTCGAACCCCTGGTCAATCTGTTTTGGTGGATAAAATTTGTAAAAATTGTCCACCGATGGTAAGAGGTTATTGTTTCCTACTGATTTGATGTTACCGCCATTTGATGAATTTGACGTGATATTGGGCATGGATTGGTTAACCCAAACATGATGCGGTAGTAAATTGTAGACAAAAATATATTATGCTAAAATGTCGAATGGTGAGTTGCTCGGGTTAAATCTGATCGCAGACAGAGGGTTATCGATATGATTTCAAAGAATGGCGCACATTGAGAGGTATGTCAAAAAGGGTATGATGCTTACTTGGCTTATGTACTTGACACCAAGGTATCTCGAGTCAAAGATCTGAGCGATTCGAGAGTATGTGAATTTTTCGATGTGTTTCAGAGGAATTACCAGGATTGCCACGAGAAAGAGAAGTGGAATTTTCTATAGATTTGATTAAGGAACTACTCCGATTTCCATAGCTCTCGCATCGGATGGCTCCTACTGTAATTAAAAGAGTTAAAGACACGATTGCAAGAGCTTGTTGATAGGGGTTTATTCGACCGAGTCATTCACCTTGGGGTGCTCCGATTCTGTTTGTGAAAAAGAAAGACGGGTCTTTGAGATTGTGTATCGACTACCGGCAGCTTAATAAAGTAACCATAAAGAATAAGTACCCGTTACCCGGATTGATGATTTATTTGATCGGGTGAAAGGTGCTATCTTGAGTTTTCAAAAATTGATCTTCGATCGGGTTATTATCACCTACGGGTAAAGGAGTCGGATGTGCAAAAAAAACCTTCGAGAACAGTGCACGGGCATTATGAGTTTACGGTCATGCCGTTTGGGTTAACTAATGCACCTGCAGTATTCATGGATTTGATGAACCGGATATTCAAACAATATTTAGACAGATTTGTGGAAGTATTCATTGATGATATTTTGGTTTATTCTTGGGATGAAGAAGAACATGCGAACATTTGAGAATTGTGTTGCAGACTCGCGAGAGAAGCGATTATATGCTAAATTCAGTAAATGTGAATTTTGGCTTCGAGAAGTGGGTTTTCTAGGACATATTGTATATCGTAGAAGGTATCGAGTAGATCCAAGTAAAATCTCACTATTGTCAATTGGAGTCCACCAAGAATGTATCCGAAGTTAGAAGTTTTTGGGTTTAGTTTGGTTATTATCGGAGATTTGTACAGGATTCTCTATGATAGCTTCTCCAATGACTCGATTATTGCGAGAAAGATGTTAAGTTCGAGTGGGTGATGAATGTCAACAAAGTTTCAATCGATCGAAAGATCTACTAACGAAAGCACTGTATTAGTGTGCAGCTGAACAGGTAAGAAATTTGTTATTTACAAATGATGCCTCGTTAAATGGTTTAGGTTGTGTCTTAATGCAAGAAGGTAAAGTAATAGCCTATGCTTCAAGACAACTTAAACCACATGAAAGAAATTACCCAAAGACATGATCTTGAATTAGCCGCTATTGTATTTTATACCAAGATATGGCGGCATTACTTGTATGGTGAGAAATGTCATATTTATACCGATCATAAAAGCTTGAAATATTTGATGACACAAAAAGATTTGAATTTGAGACAAGTAGCAGTGGCTTGAACCGATAAAGGACTATGATTTGGTTATTGATTACCATCCGGTAAAGCTAATGTTGTAGCTGATGCTTTGAGCCGGAAATCTCTGTTAGCTTTGCGAGCTATGAATACCCGGTTATCATTGATGATGATGGTTCAATCTTAGCAGAATTAAGAGCTAAACCGACATTTTTACAAGCAAATATGTGAAGCTTAGAAGAATGATGAGAAGTTACAAGTTAAAGCGGGCACAGATGAGTCGGTAATGATTCGAATTTTAGATTGGTTTCGATGGTTGTTTATTATTCAGAGGTAGAGTATGTGTACCTCGTAATTCTGTGAGCTCATACTGAGAAGATTTTACGCGAGGCTCACACCGGTATTTATGTCTGCACACCCGGGAGTAATAAAATGTATAATGATCTGAAAAAGATGTACCGTGGTCGGGAATGAAACGTGATATCTCCGAGTTTGTGTCGAGATGTTTGATATGTCAACAGTTAAAGTGAACATCGTGTACCTTCGGGATTACTCTGACCAATTACGATACCGAAATGGAAATGGGAAAGGATCACAATGGACTTTGTGTCGGGATTACCTTTGTCTCCAAAGAAGAAAGATGCTATTTGGGTAATCGTTGACCGGTTGACAAAGTCGGCACACTTTATACCGTGACGTATGGATTTTTCTTTAGATAAGTTGGCTGAATTATATGTATCCGAGATTGTCAAAGTTACATGGGGTACCATCTCTATTATTTGGATAGAGATCCTCGGTTCACATCTCGTTTCGGGACAAGTTGCAAGAAGCATTAGGGACTTAGTTGCATTTTAGTACTCGCATTTCATCCTCAGACGGATGGTCAATCGAGCGTGTAATTCAAGTATTGGAAGATATGCTCCGATGTTGTGTACTAGAGTTTGAAGGTAATTGGGAAAGGTACCTACCTTTGATTGAATTTGCTTACGATAATAGTTATCAGTCGAGTATTAAAATGGCTCCGTATGAAGCTTTGTATGGTAGAAAATGTAGAACACCGTTATATTGGACAGAGCTCAGTGAAAGGAAGATACATGGGGTTGATTTGATCCGGAAAGCGAGTAAGAAAAAGTAAAGATTATTCGAGATAGACTAAAAGCGACTTACGATCGTCAAAAATCATATGCCGACCTTAAACAAAAAGAGATTGAATTTCAAGTCGGTGACAAGGTATTTCTGAAAGTGTCTCCTTGGAAGAAAGTCCTCCGATTCGGTCGAAAAGGTAAACGGAGTCCAAGATTTATCGGGCCATATGAAATCATAGAAAGAATTGGACCGGTCGCTTATCGATTGGCATTACCACCGAACTTGATAGAATCCATAATGTTTTTCATGTATCTATGTTACGACGATATCGATCAGATCCTTCGTGATGTTATTTCTCCGGATGTATGGAGATTCAACCGGATATGACTTATTATATGAAGAACCGGTCAAAATATTGACACGGAGACAAAAGAGCTTAGAAATAAAAAGATAAATTTGGTGAAAGTATTGTGGCAAAAGCATGGGATTTAGGAAGCGACATGGGAACCAGAGGAGGCAATGAGGAAACAATACCCAAACCTCTTTATCGGTAAGATTTTCGAGGACTAAAATCCTAAAAGGGGGAGAGTTGTAATGGCCTAAATTCAAAATTATCGAACAAAGTGGTTTCAGAACCACAAAACCGATTTAAAGAGAAATTGATTTCAATATTTTTGCATGAAAATTGATATGATAGGAAAATCGTATGAAAATATTGATAGAAAAATTTTACCGATTTAGTAGTTAGTTAGAAAAAGAAATTATTGAAGAAATTGGGTAAAAACAAGGTATCGAGACCTTTATCTCAGAAACCGAGTCGAAAATAATTTTATAAATATTTATGAAATGTTAGTAATGTGGTATTAAAATTTCGTTAGGAAATTTTAATATTTGGGTAGTCAATTAAATGAAAAGGACTAAATTGTAATAGGTGTAAAAGTTGCTAGAATGATTAAATAGCTTAAGAGTCTAATAAGAAAGGATTTAAAAGGCAATTAGACCCAAAATTTATTTGGGCTGGACGGCAAGGGCATGAAATCAGCAGGAATTTGATAAATTAAGGGCAAAATTGGAATATTGCAAAATTAACTAAATAAAGCTAGGACTAAATAGGAAATATCTAGATTTCTCTTCATTTCTCTTCAATTCCAGCAGCTAAAAATGCCATAGGAGGGTTCTCTAAGCTGGTATTTCATAATTTTTACACCAAGTGAGTTAATCCTTGCCTTTTTCTTGTAATTTTTGTGTTTCTAAGACTTTTACAACTAGGTCCTACTATTAAATTCATTAGTTTTTGATTTCATGGATGAAATTGAAAGTTACCATGATTGAGTTCTGTAAGTTTATGATGAAATAGAATGAAATTAAAGTTTTAATTTATTTATGAGATGATTTTATTAGGTAATTTCAATGGAAAATTGATTTTTAGGACCTAATTGTGAAAATGTTTGGAATTAAAGTCTATTTCTGAAACTCTGATTCCTAAAGGTTGTAAACTAGTTTAAGGTGATATAATAAAGTGTTAATTGAGAAAAATAAGCTCAATTGAGAGACTAATTGAGTAGGGACGAAATTCTCATTTATTAAAAGCTTAGGGGAAAATTGGTAATAAACAGTTTGCACTAAAACAATTTGGACAGCAGCAGTATACTAACTTTGAAAAATCACCATAAATTTTATAAATCGAATTAGAAGATGAAAAATATATGGAATTAAAGCTTATTGAGTCTAGTTTCTCATAGAAGAAATAGTGTAAGCAATGGATTTGTAAATTTTGAGATATAATGAATTTTGTGAGATAAGGTTAGAATGAATTCGGGTTCCCCTGTTCTGACTTTGAAAAATCATAAAAAAATAAATAAAAATAATTAGGAGCTTAAATTTATATGTCTAGAATTCTTAATGAGTCTATTTTTAATAGAAATAAACAATAACATCATTTGAATCTTGTATGAAGAGATAATTAATTTTTAGTGAAGAAGGGTCAGAACTGTTAGACAGCAGAACAGGGTTGACTTTAAAGAATAAACTGTACTGATTGGCTAAACAAAAAATTCTGAAAATTTTATGGTAAGAAGATATATGAGTCTAGTTTCAGGAAAAATTAACAGAACTTAATTTGGAGTTTTGTAGCTCGAGTTATAAATAATTTAGTGGCTGTGACTTAAGTAGACAGCTTTGAATGAACTATAAATAATAGTTGAATTATAAAGAATGTTGTATATGAACATGAAATGTATTAAATTGATAATTAAATTTATTTATTTAGATCCAGAAGATTCAAATACTGAAGCTAGATCGAGGAAAGGAAAAAGTTCAGGATTAGTAGATTTTTGTGCACAAACAAGTATCAAGGTAAGTTCATGTAACTTGAATTATATTCTTAAATACTTGAAATGTATGTTATTGATGTGAATATGATTGGAATAAAGGAATGTTCATTGTATGAAAATTGATAAAACATTGATATATTTGATAAAAATGGGAAGAAATCTCGGTTGAATGAAAGGAAAATTCGATGGATCTCTGAAAAAGGAATTGACGGTAAAAAGGATCTAGCCGGACGGGTGATCCTATCCGATATAGCCCTCCAGAAGAATATGTGGAAAATAGATTTAGCCCGGACGGGTAATCCGAATTAGGGTCCGAATTTAGCCTCGGACTGGTAATTGGATCCAAGCTCATTAGAGTAATTGTCGTTGCAGGATTTAGCCTGGACTGGTAATCCCGACAACACTCTATGAGTTTATAATACTGAGGATTTAGCTCGACCGTAATCCCATTGTAAGGATGAGGTTCATGGAGTGTGCTCTCTGAAATGGAAATGTGTGCACATGAATATGAATTGACGGATTCGAATTGTACACTAAAAGTGTACCTCTGAAAATCCATCGAAAATTCCAAGAAATTCAACGGGATAAATATGGAAAAATAACAAGGAAATAGAAATCATGGTATTGATGAGCTCATCAATCATGGTATATATTATTGGTACATGCAAATTATTGTACTAACTTGAATGTTGAGTTTGTGCATATTAGGGTAATAATGCATTGAATGGATATATAAATGTTTATTGTATTGTATTGAAAATATTAGGTAAGTATAATTCTTGTTACATGAGCTTACTAAGCACAAAGTGCTTACCCTGTTTCATTTTCCCCTGCTTTGTGTAGTGTTAAGAGCTCGAAGATCGGATTTGGTCGGAGATACATCACACTATCAACCTCAGGATTTCGGTATATAAAGAAACTTTATTTTGGAAATCAATGGCATGTATAAGCTAATAAAGTAAATGATTTTGTGAAATGAATGTAGAGTTAGCCATTGGTATGGTTAACAAACCTGGTTTTGGGTATGTGATGATGTTATCTTATAAATATGCATGAATATATTTGGAAAATATGTTGAATTGGTTTGGTTGATGTGGATTGGTCTCGATTTAAAATTTACAGGGAAGGTTAGATATCTATAAAAGGGGATATATTGAGTAAAAAAAAGATTTTAATTTGCAAACTCTGATAATACTTCTTACCCTATTCCAGCAATGAATACGGGTAGGGGTATTACAGATAGGGACAAAAATAACAAAATTTCCCAAGGGTGAGATTTAAACCCATGACCTCTAACACACAATTAAGACACTTAACCACTAAAGTAGATACTTATTTATAACAGAATTTAACAAATCAAAATTTAGATTTTTGGGACGTTATAAAAGCAATTGAAAATTAAAAAAAAGAAAAAAAACTGTCGAGATTCAGTGATCGGGCCGAAGATTTCAAAGATGTCAGACGGTGGTAAGCGTTTCAAGATGTTGGGTTAGGGTGTCACTTAAAGGTGAGCGTTGGATGGTGGTGAGTGAAGTCGAACTCAAATGTGCGTCACTGAGTTGGGTTAGGGTGCTGATAGTATAGAAAGAACATATGTTTTCTCCCTACTTTTGGTTAATTTGTCCCTATTTAGTTATCTTTAGCACATATTTTAGCATTTTCAGTTTAGTAAATTACATTTTATAAATCAATGGATTTTAGCCTATTTATCCTTAATTTTGTCATGTATTGGTACTGATGTCGTTGCATGAGTATTTCTAAATTGCGCCCAGAATTGTCACGGTACTTGATAGCTGCCCGAATAAGAACAAAAATGTGTAAGCTGTCCAGTTTGGTACAATTAACTTGTACGTACAGAGGCATCATGATCCTAATGAAAGGGCACCTGTGCTATTTGGATAAATATTAATATTCATGTCAAAAGGGGGAAAAAAAAAGAGAGGATGAGGCTTTTTGGGAGGGCATTATCTTCTTCAACCTCTCTTTTGAGGCTTTTTGGCTATGATAGCTTAAGCCTCTTACAGGTGTACCGACGTGAAAGAGATGCAGATTAGCTCTTAACAAGGAGCCCTAAGTGCGACACAAGAGGGAGTTAAGAGATCAAGTCAAGATTTTCTAGGAATAGTACTCTCCATTTGTTTCTTTTATATTTTTTTCTAAACACTGGCGATTACTTTCTACTTCATGTTTGTACGGAAGTAAACATGATTTCTGGGTTAAATGGTATTTTATTCAATCTTGCTTCTACTGTTTAATCTTTGGGTTTGAATTTTTTAGCATGGAAGTGTTATTGCGGTCACTAACACTGAAAAGTGCAGTGACAATTCAAGCTAACAAGCATGACAATGGAAGTTGCTTGAGGATTAGAGGAATTTAATCCACTTATTCTTAATAGTGTTCCATTGCCATCACCGGAAGGTGTGGCTAATGTGCATGTTTAAGTCTTAGATTAAATATAGAAGTTAAGCTTGGTAAGATATTCATTGCAATTTAATGCATCGACAATCACCTATCCTTTTATACCTTGTAAGCACTTAGTATTTTGTTGAATATTCACGTTGGGGATCCCAGTTTATCATTATCATAATTTATCTTATTGTTTTCAAGTTATTTCTTCGACAACTACTCTTACAATTTATCTCATTTCTATCTATTTATTACGCTAACATTGGTAGACAAAAGACAACCATCATCGTGGGATCGATATCCGACATACTCATATCTGTCTACTATACTTGCATCAACAGTGTACACTTGCACATTATTACTGTGATGTTAAACAATCGATCAAGTTTTGGCGCTGTTGTCGGGGATGGCATTTGTTTGATGTTTATTTTTGTTTGTTTTTATTTCATAATATTTAGTTGTTACTAACTTGTTTTCTTTTTGTCGCTATTTTCACATTTTATTTTAGGTGTTGTATGACTCGAATCAATTCGAAGTTTATTATCGATTTTGATCCAAAAATTAAAAGAACTGTTTGGAGGAGACTTCGAGGATAAAGGAATATGGCTTTACCAAGAAACCATAAAGTAATACCCTCAATACAACACCAAAATGCTAATGACCCACTGTTGCTGTAGGACGCTCAAATACAAAACAGGACTATATGAGATTTTGTAGTACCTGTCTTGGATGACTTACAACCAAGAGTTGTTAGACCAGCAATCTAAGCTGGAAATTTTGAACTCAAGCTAATAATGTTTCAAATGTTGAATTCTAATGGGCAATATGTTGGACTACCATATGAAGATGTATGAGAACATCTTAAATTATTTTTATTGATTTGGGTTTCCTTTAGTCAACAAGGCGCTCCTGATGACGCTTTGAAGATGCAATCATTTCCTTATTCCTTGCAGGGAAGAGCTCATACTTGGTTTCTTGGGCTACCTGCCCGCTCAATTACTGCTTGGAATGCATTAGCAACACAATTTGTTTTGTGATTTAACCCGTTGAAAATGATTGCTCGTCTCCAAAATGATATTACATCTTATTATCAGATGGATGATGAGAATCTTCACACCACATGAGAACGTTATAAATCTTTACTTTGACGTTGTCTCATGCACAACATTCAACAGGAAACACAAATTGAGATTTTCTATAATGGGTTGAATTCACACACGAGGAATCTTGTCGACTCATCAGCCAATGGTCCTTTGCTAGATTGTACTTATAATGATGCTATTAGAATTCTTGAGAGAATTGCTCAGAATGATTATCAATGTCCTATCTCTAGAGCTGCACAAGCAAAAGCTACTCTAGGAGTTATTGAATTAGACGCAATATCTGCACTTAGTGCTCAAGTTTCTTCTCTTGCAAATATGATAAAAAATATGCAAGGGACTAGTGATGTTGCACCTATACAAGTCGCTCAACAAGTCGATATTCCTACCTTTTTTGTGAGATTTGCAGTGACAACCACAGCTATGAAGATTGTCCACAACATGTAGAGAATACCTTTTATGTCAGTAACATTTGCAACATTTCTTATGGCATCTTTTATAATAATTATGCACTCAATCAACAGTCTTGGGGAACTCAGAATGCTGGACAAAATGTTGCGACATTCCGATATGGGAATATATTTACTCAAGGTAATTATAATTCAAGAAAAGGGAATTACAATTAACAACAGTAAAACTACAATCAGCACACTCAGATGCATCCAAAACAAAGCTAGATGCATCGACACTAGAATTAGACACAACCACAACACTCTTCAATGCTGAATCAGCATGTTCAAGAACATCGACGACAACAGTACATGCAAGCTTCTGCTTTTGACCCGTTAGCAGCTATTGAGGCTTTAATGTGGGAGCATATGACTCATACAGAAGCTATTGTATAAGGGAATTCATCTTCTATTCGGGCGTTGGAGGCACAATTAGGACAACTTGCTTTGAATCTGAATACTCGACCACTAGGCACACTACCTAGTGACACGGAAAATCCCAGTCTGAGGGGAAGAGAACATTGCAAGGCTATCACTCTTAGGAGTGGTAAACAAACTGGCGAGCCGACCACAAACTTTGCTGCAACACCTCAAGATATTGGTGAAGTGATCCCTAGTAAGAAGGTTGAATCTAAAGAGCTTGTCAATGTACAAGCCAAAAAATTTCCACAAATTGTCACTCATATGCCTAATGTCTGACCCTCGAAACTATCGATGTAATCAAACTTGTCGACGCAGTTAGATGTATCACCACCTTTACCTTTTCCACAAAGATTCAGGGAGAATAGGCAGGATAAGCAGTACCAACAGTTCCTGAACACACTGAAGCAACTTCAGGTCAATATTTCTTTAGTAGACGCTCTTGTGCTAATTCCAAGTTATGGGAAATTTATGAAAGAGCTCTTGTTTAAAAAGAAGAAGCTTAGTGATATAGAAACTATTACACTCA
This sequence comes from Gossypium longicalyx, assembly GCA_025698465.1. Classification (NCBI taxonomy): domain Eukaryota; kingdom Viridiplantae; phylum Streptophyta; class Magnoliopsida; order Malvales; family Malvaceae; genus Gossypium; species Gossypium longicalyx. Next base: position 95,021,932 of record CM046997.1, read on the forward strand.
CAAAGAGCTATAGTGCTATTTTGACAAATAAGTTGCCCCCCAAAATGAAAGATCCTGGGAGCTTTACTATCCCATGTTCAGTTGGCAACTATCATTTAGGCAAGGCTTTATGCAACTCAGGAGCTAGCATCAACCTAATGCCACTATCTACTTTCAAAAAGTTGGGAATTGGTCACATGAAACCTACTGCAATGACATTGCAACTAGCCGATCGATCCTTAGCTCAACTTGAAGGGAAAATCAAAGATATCTTAGTTCATGTGGATAAATTCATTTTTCTGACTGATTTTATCATACTTGACTGCGAGGCAGACAAGAAGGTTCTCATAATCTTGGGACGACCATTTTTAGCCACTAGACAAACTCTTATTAATGTTTACAAAGGTGAATTGAGCATGCGACTTAATGATGAGCACGTTACCTTCAGTGTTTTCAAATCTATTCAATGCAAAGATAAAGAAGAATGCCATACCATCGATGTGCTAGACAATCTAATTGAGGAAGAAGTCAATGACCAAAGCACAATACTTTCTGAGGAGTTTGCAGCGACATTTAATAATGAATTCTTATATAATTGTGACAATAAAGTTGAAGCTAATAATATTGAACTCAAGCATGGATGGCAAATTAAATCCTTAGACTTAGCCAACAGAACAGCTCCAATTTTCAATCCATCTATCGATGAAAATCCTACTTTGAAATTGAAACCACTATCTACTCATCTTAAATATTTCTTTCTTGGTGATAACAATGCTCTCCCAGTTATTATCTCCGCAACACTGGATGTAACTCAAGAACAGAAATTGGTTCTTTTTTTTAAGCAACATAAACGACTTATTGCTTAGAGTATTGCCGATATTCGAGACATTAGTCCATATTTTTGCATGCACAAGATCAAGTTGGAAGATGAAGGCAAACAATCAATTAAGAAACAAAGAAGATTAAACAATAAGATGAAGGAAGTTGTTAAGAAAGAAATTATAAAATGGCTTGATACTGGAATTATTTACCTTATTTCTGATAGCAATTGGATAAGTCCAGTGTAATGTGTTCCTAAAAAGAGTGGTATCACTGTGTTTAGCAACGACAAAAATAAATTAATTCATACACACATTCCTACGGGATGGCGAGTTTGTATGGATTATCGCAAACTTAATACTGCCACAAGGAAGGACCACTTCCTACTTCCTTTCATTGACCAAATGTTGGATAGGCTTGTTGGAAGAGCCTATTACTGCTTCTTATACGGCTATTCTGGGTACAATCAAATTGCTATTTCATCGGAGGATCAAGAGAAAACAACTTTCACCTGTCCCTTTGGTACTTTTGCTTTTCGTCATATGCCTTTCGGTCTTTGCAATGCACTAGCCACATTTCAAATGAGCACGATGGCAATATTCTTAGATATGATTGAAGATTATTTAGAGGTTTTTATGGATGATTTCTCAGTCTATGGGAATGATTTTGATCATTACACTGACAATTTGGATAAAGTATTGTAGCGATGTGAAGACACACATCTTGTTCTAAATTGGGGAAAATGTCATTTCATGGCAACTGAAGGCATTTTGTTTGGCCATCGCATCTCTAGTCAAGACATTGAAGTAGACAAAGCTAAAGTGAAAATCATTGAGAAATTACCTCCACCTACAAATGTGAAAGGTATTCACAGTTTTCTTGGGCATGCGGGGTTTTACCGAAGATTTATTAGAGATTTCTCAAAAATTGCAAAGCCCTTATGCTCATTTCTAGAACAGAATAGAAAATTCCTCTTTGATGATGCATGTCTAGATGCATTCATTCAATTAAAGACGCAGCTAGTAAATGCACCCATTGTCGTTGCACCAGATTGGTCTCAACCTTTTGAAGTTATGTGTGATGCAAGCGACTTTGCTGTAGGTGCTGTTCTAGGACAACGCAAATGAAAAAATATTTCACTCCATCTATTATGCTAGCAAAACTCTTATAGAGGCTCAAATCAATTATACCACTATAGAGAAAGAATTGTTGGTTGTAGTTTTTGCTTTCGACAAATTTTGTTCTTATCTTGTTGGTGCAAAGGTTACTATATTTACTAATCACTCAATGTAGAGATATCTTTTTGTGAAGAAGGATGCAAAACCAAGACTGATACGCCGGATCCTATTGTTGTAAAAATTTGACATCAAGATAAAAGACCGCAAGGGTTTAGAGAATCAAGCTGCAGACCATCTGTCTCGACTGGAAGTTGGTAGCGAAGATGGAAACATACTTCAAATTATTGACGCATTCCAAGATAAGAAGTTATTTGTTGTAGATGCAACACTTTGGTATGCGGATTTGGTTAATTATCTAGTGTGTGGAAATCTCCCATTGGGTGTCACAGGCCATAAAAAAGAAAGATTTCTTCGTGAAGTATCATTGGAATGAGCCGTATTTATTCAATGTATGCAATGACAACATTATTTGGCTTTATGTTTCGGAAGAAGAGATGCTTTTAATCCTAAAGTACTTTCATGATTCTCCTTATAGAGGTCATTTCGGTGGCATGCGAACTGCTGCTAAGGTTCTCCAACCAGGATTCTACTAGCCTTCATTATTAAAAAATGCCCACAATTTTGTTAATCAATGCGATAGGCGTTAGCGCACTAGTTCTATATCCCAACGTAATGAAATATTGCAGCAGCCAATTATAGAGGTTGAATTGTTCGATGTTTGGGGTATGGATTTTATGGGACCATATCTAAGTTCATTTGGAAATCTTTAAATAGTAGTAGTTGTTGTCTATGTATCGAAGTGGGTTGAAGCTGTTGCAGTCCCAAAGGATGATGCAAAGACAGTACTTAAATTTTTTCACAAGCATATACTCACCCACTTTGGCACACCAAAGGCATTGATTAATGATCAGTGTACACACTTTCATTGCAACCAAGTGGTAGCCACACTGAAGAGATATGTAGTTAATCATAGAATGGCTACTAATTATCATCTACAAACTAATGGACAGGCCGAAGTATCGAATTGACAAATTAAAAACATTCTTAAGAAGGTTGTGAACCCTTTGAGGAAAGATTGGTCTTCCAGACTGGATGACACTTTATGGGCATTGCGGACAACGTACAAAGCTCTATTAGGGATGTTACCATATCAATTGGTTTTTGGGAAAGTATGTTACTTGACAGTTGAACTGGAGCACAAAGCAATGTGGGCAATTAAGCAAGTGAACATGGACTATGAAGCTGTTGGAAAGAAAAGGATGTTGGATATCACTAAACTAGAGGAGATTAGGCGAAATACCTATGAAAATGCTGCAATTTACAAGGAAAAGACCAAACAATGGCATAACAGAATTATTTTGTAGCAACAATTTATCGCGGGTCAATAAGTTTTATTATTCAATTCTAGACTAAAACTGTACCCGGGTAAATTGCGCTCACGTTGGTCTGGACCTTTCGAAGTTGTCGAAATATTTCCTTATGGTGCAGTCACAGTCAGATATTTACATGATGGACACCAGTTCATAGTGAATGGCCAGCGATTGAAACATTATTTAGGGAATATTGATCAAAAGCAGGCAGAGACCATTAAATTGGTCGAAAATTTTTAATTATTATGGAATTTATTATTATGTATTTTATTTTATTTTTGTTTCTGTTCAAGTTTGTTTTACTTTTTTTTGTGCAGAATAGTTAGGTACCGTTGTTGACGCACTTGGGCTTTATTGTCAACTCATTAGCGATAGTGGTCTATACCAGACCATTCAAGGTGACCCCTCCTACACAAGAAGCAACCGATGATGTCGGGGCAACGTCGAAAATTGAGGAGCAATTCGAGGATCGTACGAAGCCCAAAGAAAAGAAGAGAAAGCGATCCAAAGACAATAAGCACAAGGAGGAGAAAAAAAAGAAGAAGAAACATCGTGCAGCCAAATTGATGGCCGAAGAAAACTGAGTTAGTTTATTTTAAGTTTTAGCTGTAGTATTCATGTATTGCATATAGCTATAATTTTCATTTTGTTACTGCACATTATTGTTGTATTGTTATTGTCATTGCATTTTAATGTTAATGCATTAGGGACAATGCATACTTTAAGTTTGGGTGAATGCATATGGGGTTTGGAAATACACCCACATTTAAAAAAAAATTAGTTTAATGAAGCATGCAAGGTTTATTTGTGGTTAATGCAAATGTGTTTGAAATTTTTTGTTACATTCAATGCTTAATTCTTTAATCATGTGAATTATTAATGAATGAGTTAGATAAATTTGACTGAATGCTGTATCTTCAATTCTTTGATGAATGATTTAGGTTGCATTAGTAATGAGTGACTAGTAGCATTCCGTGAATCATGAATAAATCTGCCTTTTACAACTACTTTTATATATATATATATAGTTATGAATAAGAGACACTACAAAATGGGTGTATTGTGAAATGTTTATGAGGGAACACTCAAATGCAAGTGTTAGAAAAATGAATCTGGCCAAAGGATGTCGCTGCATGAGTGTGTGTTGTGCAATTACGTACTTCCTGAGGTTTGTTGCACTTCATCATTACTTCTCAGGAACAAGGGTACAGTAATGCAACGATATCCTTTATTCACAAAAAAAAAGAGACATATATTGTAAATAAATGTTGTATTGGTAGATAGAATTTAGGATTTAAAGCATGATGTTGGTTTTGATGAAGTTGCAATCTTATTTATTCATACTTATGTATTGTTGATGCAATATTTTGTCATTTGAATGTGACTCATTCATTGGAATTTTAGGTGATTCAAGTTGGTAGAATGATTATTTGCCTTAGTGAACTCTTGTGTAGCCTTACTAGTTTCTGTTTTACTTGAGGACAAGTAAAAACTCAAGTTTGGGGGTGTGATAGTACTAGAAGAACATATGTTTTCTCCCTACTTATTGGTTAATTTGTCCCCATTTAGTTATCTTTAGCACATATTTTAGCATTTTCAATTCAGTAAATTGCATTTTATAACTCAGTGGATCTTAGTCTATTTATCCTTAATTTTGTTATGTTTTGGTACTTATGTCGCTGCATGAGTATTTCCAAATTGCGCCTGCACTGTGTCGCATTTAATTTGAATGTACTACCGGATAAGAACAAAAATGTGTGAGCTGTCCAGTCTGGTACAACTAACTTGTACGCACAGAGGCAGCATGATTCTGATGAAAGGACACATGTGCTATTTGGATAAATATTAATATTCATGTGAAAAGGAAAAAAAAAAGAGGAGGAGGCTTTTTGGGGGGCATTATCTTTTTCAACCTATCTTTTGAAACTTTTTGGCTATGGTGGCTTAAGCCTCCTATGGGTGAACCGACGTGAAAGGGATACAAATTAGCCCTTGATGAGGAGCCCTGAGTGCAACACAAGAAGGAGTTAAGATATCAAGTCGAGAGTTTTTAGGAATAGTACTCTCCACTTGTTTCTTTTATATTTCTTTTCTAAATGCTGGCGATTACTTTCTGTTTCATGTTTGTACGAAAGTATACATGATTTCTAGGTTAAATGTTATTTTATGCAATCTTGCTTCTACTGTTTAATCTTTGGGTTTGAATGTTTTTAGCACGAAAGTGTTATTGCAGTCACTGACACTGGAAAATGCAACGACAGTTCAAGCTAACAAGCATGACAACAGAAGTTGCTTAAGGATTAGAGGAATTTAATCCACTTATTCTTAATAGTGTTCCATTTCCATCATCGGAATGTGTGGCTAATGTGCATGTTTAAGTCTTAGATTAAATATAGAAGTTAAGCTTGGTAAGATATTCATAGCAATTTAATGCATCGACAATCACCTATCCTTTTATACCTTGTGAGCATTGAGTATTCTGTTGAATATTCACATTGGGGATCCCAGTTTATCATTATCATATTTTATCTTATTGTTTTCAAGTTATTGCTTCAACAACTACTCTCACAATTTATCTCGTTTCTATCTATTTCTTGCACTGACATTCATAAACAAAAGATAGCCATCCTCGTGGGATCGATATCTGGCAGACTCATATCTGTCTACTATACTTGCATCGATAGTGTACACTTGCACATTCTTGCTGTGGCGTTAAACAGCCAATCAGGCATGAAAGACGATGATCAATAGTGGAGGGACATTAAATGGTGATGGTCACCTGGTGGATGCAAGACGATGGTAAGTGTTTTGGGCTATTGGGTTAGGACGTCATTCGAAGGTGTGTGCCAAACGGTGGTGAGTGAAGTCAAACTCGAAGGTGCTCATTGTGTTGGGTTAGGGTGTGAAAGACGATGGTTGATGGCGGATGAACGTCGAATAGGAATGGTGACATGATGGACGTTAGATGGTGGTAAGTGAAGTCGAACTTGAAAGTGCGTCACTGTATTGGGTTAGGCCATGAAAGACGATGATGGTGACTTAGTGGATGCCGGACGATGATGACTGGAAGTAGGGATTTTGGGAGATTTTAGATTAGGGATTTTCAATTTTGGGAGATAATTGATAAGCTTAGGGATTAGATTTTTAGTTTTAGGAATTAGTTGGGTTTATACATATAATATATAATATTAATTATTAAGTTTGGTTAATTACCCAATTTTGAACCGAATTAACTGATAACCAAAATTTCAAAAAAACCATTAACCTACCTTCGACTGAACTAAGTTCGATCACTGACCGATTAACCGAATTATATCAATTCGATCGGTTAATTTGATTTTAACCAAAGTTTGAACACCCCTAATTGTAACATTTCAAAAATCTCAGTGTCACTAATAGTAGTATTTCGAAATATAAATAGCAATCTTTTTCCAAAAAAAAAAGTAAGAGGTTATCAATTGAATAATGATAATAAATTTAAAATTTGACATTAGGAAAGAAAACTTGAATAGTGAAATTTTAATAAACACTAAATTGAAAATTTGTGAAAGATGGACTAAATATAACACCCCCATACCCAACCCGCTCACTGGGACCAAATATCGAAATGTTACATTTGTTGCCAAAGCAATTTAAGAGAAATTCAGTTCAAATACTCTTCCTAATCAAGTTAACAGAAAAATTTGTAGTTAGTATTAAATTTAGAAATTACATTATAAGCTTTAATCGAGCTATGTTAACTCTCTTTAAGTTTTACTGACCACTTAGGACCTATTTACGAACTTTCCTTTTCTAACATCAGAGGCATTGTTACGACATCAGATGGCCACATCGCGACATGTAGTTTATTTTTCTCAATTTCTCCGAGTTTTAAAATTTCTTTATAGTCTAAAACCTACTTCCTTTTCCACTTTTTACTTCGTTCACTAATCATTCATTCATATAACTTATTCTCAACTCTTAGCATCATATATTCACACTAAAATACTATATTTACACTTTATGCAATTTAATTACTATATCATGAAATTCACTATTATTCCTATGCTTATATTTTCCATTTCAACACTATTTGATTCTCAATCAAATTTTTAAGATTGGCACAACTATTAAAGTTATATGAATAATTCCATTAAGTCATCATATTACATATGATTCTCAAACAAATTATAAGATTACACATCTATTAAAGTTTTACAATTCATTTAAACTATTCTTATGTGCTAGTAGTTCTATCACTTAAAATAATTTTTTAGCATCATACTCTTCTACTATTGTTTCCTCCTCCTCCTCCCCATTCCACATCCTTTATGTACGTGTATTTATATGAGAATTTAGGGCTTTTAGTATAGTATGCCTATGTGCAACATCAATTCCAATTTTGCTAAATACATAATTTTAGCAAAGTTGTCCACTTGAGTAACAATCACTAAATTATTTATATCTCAATATAAATAATTCAAAATTAAGATCCTCTTTTTGTTTTTGAAACTAGACTCATTGAAGTTTTTACTATAAAATTTTAGAATTCATACCTAAGCCAATAAATACAGTTTATTCTTCAAGTCTTCTCATGTTCTACTTCTAGGCAGCAATGGCCCTTCCTCACTAAAAATTAAATTTCTTTTAGTACAAATCTCGTATTATGTTACCATTTGTTTTCCTTGAAAATAGACTCATTAATATTCCAGGCATATAAACTTAACCATATAAACATTTTTGTACAATTTATAATAATTTTTCAAAGTTAGAATAGGGGAACCCAAAATCATTCTGACATTGTCTCACAAAAACTCATATATCTCATAATATAGATTTTTTTTGTTTACACAGTTTCTTCTATGTAAAACTAGGATCAATAGGTTTAATTCCATACTTTAATTAACCTCTAATTTGGTTTCTAAATTTTTTGGTGAATTTTCAAAGTCAAACTACTGTTGTTTTCTAGAACTGATTTAGTGCAAAATGTTGATAACCAAGTTTGTAATACCTTCCTTTCTTTTCTCTATAGTATTTCACATCACTTCCTCTTATTTCTCTTCACTGAAATACTAAGAATATAAAACTTTAAACAAGAAAACTCTACTTTAACAGCAATTTCATACTTTTTTATATAATATCAAACTTAAAAATATATTAAAATCTTGATGTTTTTACATTGTCCTATTGATTTAAAAATTTAACTTGATTTTCTCTCCCCTCCAACTTCTAGTTTCTTGAACTCCTAGTGATATTCTTGTTCTCCATAGTCTCCTTATCATTTTTCTCTGTTGGTGGTTATGGAAATTCCTTGAAATTTTAGGTAAAAATGGTAGATTTTTTGTGGAAGGACCAAATTATAAAGAAGTAAAAATTTTCTTCTCCTCTCCCCCTCACTCACATTGGAAAGGTGGGAAGATAATCCTTTCTTTTTTCTTCATCTTTCTCTCCTTTTATACTAGCCATTTATAATAAAATATCTTATTAAAATATTAATAAAGTAATGTTGATTTAATTAAATAATTATAAAATAACATCATCATTGGCTTCTAGAATTCTCTCTTGCTAATTGACCATTTTTCCCTTTATGATATTTGAAAATACCATCCTTGAATCATCACTTAATTTGGTAAAATTACAATTTAGACCTTATACTTTTTTTACTTATTCAATTTGGTCCTTATTCATCCATTTTCCTTAATTTTTAGATCCATCCACTTTTAAGATATTTACACTATTAGCCCTTCACTTCAACTATTCCATATTTATACTTGTTCCACAAAATTTTTCGCATATTTAGAATTTAGTCCTTCTTTAATTTAATACATCATGTCATGCTTCTTAATTTAACTTTCTTTGATATCCTGCAACTTTCACTTTTTTTGATCATATTCTTTATTTCGCTAAGATTTTATATCATATTATTTACAACTAGGGAGTTTTGAGGATGTTGCATTAAAAGTGCAAATTTACCATTTTAGGAAAGGGGAAGATTTAACAAATATATTTTTATGAATGTAACATGGATATGAATTGATAGGTGGAGTAAAAAAAATGAGATATGGACTAGATTGAAAAATGGTTAAAAGTACACAGACTAAAGTACAAATTTTCCATTTTAGAGGAAGGATCTAAGTGCAATTTTCTCACTTTTAATAGATATTTGGAGACATAATCATGAGGTTAGAATATCGAAGTGCTAAGGTGTAAAGGAGAAAATTTATGGAAATTAAGGAAGAAATGTGTTGAAATTTGATTAATTGGTAATTAAAAGATTAAATTAAAAGAAAAAGAACATGTAGAGTTTTCTACATGTTGTAAGGGGAAAATGGCAGCAACAACAAGCAACTAAATAACAATAAATAAATAAATAAAAATAATAAAAGGAAGAAAGAAAGGAAAGGAAAGGAAAAATCTAAAAAAGAAGAAGAAGAAGAGAATATTATGTAAAATAAGAATATTTGGTTTTTAGGGATTGAATTGTAAAACTATGTAAATTTGAGATTTTACGGACTAAATCGTAAAAATTGTAAAATTTGAATTTCAAGGAATATTTTGTAAAAACTCTAAAATCTAAGGTATAGAGGTTGTTTAGTAAATTCTGAAACATTTAGGTATAAACATGGACACAATAGTTATATACTTGATTCCATGAAATATTTGATAAATAATTATGTATGAAATTAAATAGTAGGAATTTGAAATTGGTAAGTTAGATTGGTTGTTATTTGTATGTGATTTGGAATATTTATTTGAGTTATGTATACAAATTTGTGATAAATTAGTGTGAATATGTAAAATTAAATTCTAAGGCTATCAATAAGCTCAAATGGTGAATAGGTGTATAAATTTTGATATAAAACACGCAAACGAATTTCAAAAGTTAAAATTGAGTCCAATAATAGTAAATTAAGTGTTTGAATTATGAAATGTTATTGAAAATTTTTAATGTGACATCTCTTATCTGGGTCTGTTATCGGGGGTAAGTGGTGTTAACACTTATTTTTCGTTGTATGCCATATTGATGTTATGTTTGTTAAGAACATGTCAGTTTTAGTTTTTTTCGTTCTTGACAAGCCTTTTTTCAATATTGGCCATGAGTTCTTTAGCCATGGTAATCTTATCAGACATAATGTTACAGAATGTTTCAATGCATGCAATGATGTTGGTAGGTATAATAATTGTTGGATCAAACAAAATAATCTTACATAAGACTTCAAATATAAACCAAAATAATAAATTCGAATAACGGTAGACCCCATCTCAAGATATTTAACACTACATTAACCATTTCCATTAACCATTGAATGAAAAAGGTCACGTTATTATTTTAGTTAACCATTTAATTTAGTGACCAAAATAGAAACAAACTAATAGTTAGGTGATTAATTGTAAGTTTACCCAAAAATAAAAAACTAAAAATAGGAAAATATATTAAAAATGGGATAATGTCACATTTAGTACCTGTACTTTTATATATGTCTAATGTGGTACTGATACATCAAAAATGTCCAATGTGGTACCTGAACTACCAATTTCTATATTATGTGGCACTTGTACTTTCATAGAATATCCAATGCGGTACATGAGCTATCAATTTTTGTATTATTTAGTACATATATTTTCATAAAATGTCCAATGTAATATGTGTATTTTTTATGATAATTGGAGTAAACATCCATAGTAAATGCTAAACCTGTAACACCCCCTAACCCTTTTCCAGCATCGAAACAAGATTATGGAATATTACCAGTCATTTCAATTTAATATAAAAATAATACAGAAATATTAATACTAAACAATTCATAATTAACATATTAACCCCTATATGTGTTATCGTGGCCCAAAAATAGAATTTAAATCACATTGGAACTCATTTGGAAATTCATATGATTTCTCGTAAAATTTTAAAATTTTCAATTAAGGAAAAGAACCACACGCCCATGTGATTTGGGGACACGCTCGTGTGTCTTCATGACACACCCTTGTTGACACCCCGTGTGACTCACACGGCTTGGACACGCCTGTGTTTGTTACCCGTGTACTCCTCTGACTTATTGTTCATGAACAAACTAGTTTCACACGGCCAAATCATACACCCGTGTGCTTAGCCCATGTGGTTTTATTTTTCAATTTGAATTAGGTGCAGTCTTCACACGGCCAAGCACATGCCCCTGTACTATAGCCCGTGTCCCTGCCCGTGTGATAAAACCTAGGTATTCTATTTTAAAAAATTTAGGTCCGTGAGACATACGCCTAACAACATGTCCGTGTGCAAGCCATGTGTCTCACACGGTCTGATCACACACCTGTGTGACAGGCCGTGTAGACTCAAAATTGAACCTTATAACTCAAGTTTACCACCCTGCAAGCCTTGAATAATAAGTAACTTAAAAATCCAATCTTTCAACCAATCCAAAACATAATTAAACACATCTAATACACATTAAACCTCCAGTATAACGATTTAACTCACGTATTTCAATAACTATTTAACATAGAATTTCCAAACATTATACTTAAATACCATCCAAATCAATTCAAAATAAACTATATAAGTGACTATATTATAAATATAAATTTTGCTTATCTAGATTAACCTTTATCATTCTTACACTAGTAACATTCATACTCAAAATAACATTAAAAACAACCTAGGTACGTGTCATTCCCCAAGGTAAGATACGTCACCAAGTATTTGAGTTTAGAAGTTGGCTTGAATGCTGAGTTGTTAGTCGCTTTCGTACCTAACCTGCGCACGGAAACAAACCGTACACTGAGTATACACTCAGTAGTATTTCTATAAACCCATACTTGATTTATGCATCTATACTCAAACCATAGAATCCAACAAATAAACACATCATGAATATTCAATTAATTGTCTTCATTTCATAATAACATTTATCATTATAAACGAAACCAGTAAGATATTCAATTCAGTTAGTATCATTCAGTCTTCAGTGCAGTAATTTACCCCTATTAACATAACTTGGACCTGGACGGATACACTGATCCAACCCACACACTAGTAAAGCACATAGTGCTTCATCGGTGGAAGCCGACATGAATAGTAATAGTACGGTAAAGAGTACCTCATCAGAATTAATCCAGAACAGTAACAATACGGCACACGAAGTACCTTATCGACTCAAGGTTGAATATCCCTAAACACTTCCAATCCTATGGCATGCCAATTATATTTGACTAGTCCGACATTGTTAATAGGGTTTTTCAATTACTTTTCAATTTAAACATTCACAATTCACATCATAAATCAATACAGTAAGATAACGATACTTACCTCATCTACACTTTCCATGCAATTTAAATAATAATTATAGTGAATAACCATTAAGTTTGGTTTATAGAAATACAAACCGTAATTCTTGAGTTACTTTTCGTCCACTTTCTCTTTTCCTTTCTTTGTTGACGTTTCTGGTACTACGTTAACTACGAAAAATTAAACAATTAAAAAATTATCAATGTACCATTTCACACTATACATTTCAATTTCTATAAAACTTTTACTTAAATTCCAATTTAATCCCTAAGCCATGGCGAACTCTTTTTCTTCAAAATAAATCCCATATTTTCATTCTTCTCCATTTTAAACAAGTTTCAACACTCAATTTTTTCATCACAAAACATTAGTTTTACAATCCTTCCAACCTAATCCCTACTATAACAAAACTTATATTTCTTTTTACAATCCAATCCTTCTCCCACTTATAACTTGAATTTCTATCACTTTATCTCATAATTCATTCAATTGTTTAACTTAATCAACATCTAAAAATTTACTAACTTTTTAAATTTCAACATAATTCAAGTAGGGCTTTCTTCTAGGATTCCAAAAAACATGAAAATCACAAGAAAAAGAACTAAATTGACTTACCACTTAAAGCTTGAAATCCTTAAACCTCAATTTCCCCTTTTCTTTTTCTTTCCCTTTCTTCCCTTTCTATTTCGTTTTCATTCTCTGTTCTTTCTTTAAATTTTGTTTCTTTTATTTTTTATTTATTTAATATATTATAATATTAATATAATTATAATATAATAGTATTTACTTATTATATAAGTAAATACTAATAATTATCAATATATGTTTTATACATACTCCACATGTATTTCACTATTACCACACACATGGCACTCATGGTTTAATTGCTAATTTAGTCTTTTGACTTTTCTTTATTCTACGATTCAACTTTTACCCTATATTCAATCTAGTCCTTTCACTAAATTAGCCTTAATTCAAGCTAATTCACTTAGCCAAAATCTAATTAATCACACTACTAACTTCGTAAATATTTCTAAAAAATATTTACGAATTCATCTTACGGAAATGGTAACCCAAAAATACACTTTTTCGATACTCATAAACTTTGGGTCGTTACAAAACCAACCAATGAAAACTCGACACATGGATTTTTTCTCCAAATCATTAATTCCACATGGATGATATAATATTATGTGAAAATACAAAAAAAAAAGAAAAAAAAGAAACAATAGTTTAAGTTAAGTTATTCAACCTATCACACCCGAATTTCCATAATACCCAAACTTAATGAGGAGTCGATGGACTGATTAAATAGTAATGGAAAGTTATGGGTACTAGCTAGAAATTTGGAGAATTAAGTGGCTAGTTAGGAGAAAGTTAGACTCCTAATCTGGTTTGGTTAGATTGGGACTGACTAGTTACATAGTGGGAAACATAGTAATTAGGACTGTGTGGTGGTGACGACTTGTGAAGATTGCGCTATAAGGGTATATATATAAGTAGGAGGATGAGAGAAGAGGGGGGATTCTTTAATCCTGTTTACACAATCTTCTCTTCAAAATCATCATATTGTTCTTCAGTCGTCTTGAAAAAGAAATGGCTGTAATCATGAGAGGAGGCTTTGTATGCTACTGCAGCCGTAAGCATGAATGTCTAGGAAGGAGAAATTGAGAGACTACTGCCAGTTTTAAGGAGACACTAGCATTCGGGCAAGCCAGGATGACAAGGATAAGAAAATAAAGTGAGTTTTTGCATTCTGCTTTTAGGTGATAAATGATGATATACTGCTTGCATGAACTAAGGAATGCATGAGTAATATGTGCATGAATATTGTAATTGAGTCATCACAAGCTGATTATTGTTGCTTTAAGATAGATGATGATTAGATGCATGTATTGCATAATAACTAAGGGAAAAAAACCCCAATAGGATAGATAGAGTTAGGATGGGAAATGAGAAGTGAAACCTATTAGTTACCGCCTCGAGCGAAGCTTTGAGCCTTGCGAAGGGAACACTATGATGTTCGAGTATCAATTTTGGATGGTGTAAAGGAGGTAATGGGAGGAGGATTCGGGTAATATGAATTATGTAAAGGTATTTACCACGACGGCGGTATCAACTGGTCCTTTAGGGCGATACCATGACGACAATATATGGCATAAGATCATAGAAGAAAGACGTTATGGCAGTCTAGTATGAGGTATGTAGCGTAAGACCATAGATGTAAGACTCTATGGTAGCATGGTACAAGGTGTAATAGCCTGTTTTTGGGTCAAATCAGAATAGTGATTTCGGAACTACAAATCTGAAGTAGAAATGTTAATTTTATTATTATTTTAAGGTCTACAGTATGATTGAATGATTGTGTAAAAATTTTGTTAAGAAATTTTATCAATAGAGTGTCCAATTTGACTAATAGGACTAAATTGTAATAGGTGCAAAATATGTGTTCTAGAAGCTAGAGGTATCTAATTGCTATGAAATTTTAAATTGGAGGTCCTTAAATAGTAATTAGACCATTATATTTTAGTATGGCAAAAATGGACATGGTTAGATAAAATTTCAAATTTTTAAGTGAAGAGCATTTTAGTTATTTGGTAAATAAAGACAAAATAACTAAAATAAAAGTGTTCATCTTCTCAAATTAGTCCCCCATAGTCGAAAATTGCAAGCAATCCATAGCTAGGGTTTTGGCCACTTCCAAGCTCGATTGTAAGTCCATCTTTGTCTCATTTTTAATGATTTTTATGTTTTTGAAGTTGTCTCAACCTAATCTTGCTATTTCAAGAACTAAGTTGAAAGAAAATTAAAGTCTAAAATTTTACCCGTGTTAAATATTAGTGTATTTTGATGTTTAATGGTAAAAAATATATGTTTCGTGTTAGATAAATAACATTTACCAAATGATTTTTTTATGAAAATGTCAAATAGGGACCTACTTGTAAAAGTTGTAAATTGTGTGTAAAAATATGAATAAATGAAAAATATGGGCTATTATGAGCAAGGAATAGGTTCTACTAGGCTTGAATGTGATGAAATTGAATGAAAATCATTTTACGAGCCTAGGGACTAAAATGTAAAAAGTTGAAAAGTTAGGGGCAAAAATGTAATTTTTCCATAAGGTTTTTTTGGGATTAAATTGAATAATTTGATGATTGAATGAGTTAAATTTGATATTATAGATCAAGAAAGAATAGGTTCTAACTTAGACCGGGGAAAGAACAAGGTTGTGGACTAAATCGAACTATTAGTCATTTTGTACCGATGTAAGTTCGCATGTTAAAAATAAACTTTAGAATAATTGTACTTAAATACTTTAATATTGCATGAATTGTATGTTTGATTATGTGAATGAGTATAATTCTACGAACGAGTTGGACGACGATTCGGCAAGTGAGAAGTCCAGTTGAACCTTAGGAATAGATTAGGATACAAGTGACATGTCACTAGGGTCGTTATGTGGTATGTGGTTATGTGATACGGGTGCTGGTCTTGTACGTCCTATCGGTGGCTGAGTATACCGACATATGTTGCGGATACTTGACAGCTTGTGTGAGCAGCACCGCATAGCTACGTCTTGATTGACAGCTTGTGTGAGCAGACCTGTTGATAGCTCGAGAGCGAGCAACTATGTTATATGAGATTGAGGTAGCATTGGTTACATATGTGGCACTTAGTGTGTAAAAATCCCAAGTATCCAACATTATTATTCCGAGTGGTTCACGGGTATATCAAAGATAAGAATATGTGTAAATTCATTTCGAGATGGTTCAGGTATGTACATAAAGCTCGTGTTTGTTAAATACTTGAAACGATGAATATGAGGTAAGTTTTGTGGTGTAATGAGTTATGATCATGAGACTATGGTAAATTTACATTTAATTATGTTATAATATTTAAATGTTATATTCATGGTAAAGTTGCTTATTTCTTACATACGAGCTTACTAAGCTATATAGCTTACTCCGTTTATTTTCCATGTTTTATAGTGTCGCCAAGCTAACTCGAATCGGAGATCGTCGGAGATTCGAATAACACTGTCAAACTTTTGTTTTGGGTATTGATGATCTTAGTATTTTGAAAGTATCTCATGTATAGGGACTTGGTCTTTTTGTTATATGTGTCATTTGATTTGGCCAAATGTATTGGCTTATATTTGTTTAAGGTGATTTGGTATTTAGCCATGAAATTGGCTTATTTTGGCTAAAATGATTGTAAGCCCATTTATATAAGTATTTGTGTTAATGCCTTCTTGTTTTTTTGTGTTTTGTAATGGGATGCTATATGTTTATTATGGTTAAATGACTTGTTGTGAAATGGATAAGATGGGTCCTTGGGTGTGTTAGGAAACCTAAGTAGAATTATGCATGATGAAAGTATTCAAATTGATACTTGTGAATGTGAGTTTGGTATGAATTGATTTGGTAAATTATGCTAAAGTAAATATGATAAGTGTTGGTAATGAATGATATGATTTAGCCTTGATTTTGGATGTTTTGGTTGCTTAAACATGCCATGGATTGTGCCATTGAACTTGTGTGTGTGCAGGTGTAAATAAGGGTGACAAATGGCTTGGTAGATACCCTTTATTTTGTCTATACAGGTAGACACATGGGTGTGTATCTATGGCCTGTCCCATGGGCATGTGTTTTGGTCATGTGTCCATTGCACCTTAATTTTGAGAAATAGAATGCTCAGAATTGAACACACGGGTAGAGACACGGGCGTGTGTTTCAGCCGTGTGAGGGACACGGTCTCAGACACGGGTGTGTGTCCCGGACGTGTGAAGTCTGCACCTATTTAATGAAAATTTAATTACCCACACGGCCTAGCATACAAGCGTGTGACTTGGCCGTGTGACATCAATTTGTTCATAAGTTACAAGTTAGAGAGTTACACGGTGTCGGGACACGGGCGTGTGTGACCACATGACCTGATCACACGGGCGTGTCTCATATCCACACGGGCGTGTGACCCCTGTTTAGTAGAAAAATCTTCTAAGTTTTGTAAAAATTTTTAAAGTTCTCGGTTTAGTCTCGGACCACTCCCAAAGCATGTCTAGGGCCTCGTAGGCTTGTATTAGGGACTTTTTGATTAATTGCAAATGGTTTTTATTTAGACATAAATTTATCGCTCGAAATTGCATGATTGTTTGTGTGGTAAGCCTAGTAACGCCTCGGACCCTGTTTCGACGTTGAATACGGGTAAAGGGTGTTACACAAGATACAAGGTATATGATGTAAGACCATAAATGAAAGATGCTATGATAGCCATGTATAATGAGTAAGACAATGGATGAAAGACTCTATGGCATTATAAGATAGTACGTCAAGATGGTGAATCGATGTAAGACCATGGATGAAAGGCTAAACCATTGTGGTATTATGTTAAAACATTATAGAAAGCCCGTCGGAACAATAATGTGGAAAAGGCTGCTAAGATGTAAGACATAGGACCCCCAACGGGAAAGTTCGCCACACAGGAGGTACGCTATAAACTAAGATCGAAAAAACAACATGAATGATATGATATTATGCATATATGCATAAGCGAGGTGCGCCTAAGGGGTGTGGGTCTTCAGATTAATAAAGGTATTCGCCAAAGGCAATACAAAATGGGGCCAACAGTACAACAATCGAGTCTAATAGAGAAGCGACAGATCTTATGAGGAAAAGTAGATATGAGGAAAAACTCTGTTAGCCTAACGTCATGAACCTTAGGTTGATGGAAGGACCACCGACACTCAGTAGGGAGAAAAGGTGGCAAATGGGTGATCAAGTGGGACCCGGACAATAGGGATTTGTAGGTGAGGGTCTGTCAGGGCCAAAATAAGTCCGCTGACAATCTCGGGGAAGACAATTTGTCAAGCAAGAGATATAAATTTGGGGAAATTTTAGTTGGTATAAATATTGAAAATTTTAGGGTTTTTAAAAAATTGAAGAAATTTTGAGTTAAAAAATTGTTTTTTTAAAGTAAAACTTATATTATTTAGGTTTAGTTTTTTTTTTAATTTAGTTTAATTTCGTTTCATTTTTTGTTTTATTTATCTTTTCACATAATATTATATCATCTATGTAGAATTAATGATTTGGAAAAAAATCCACTTATAAAATTTTTATTGGTTGGTTTGATATTTACTATGGGTGTTAACTTCATGTTCCAGATTAATACAAAGATTGATAGTTCAAGTATAACATTGAACATTTTGAAAATATAAGTGCTACATTGGACATTTTATGAAAGTATAAGTACCAAATAATACACAAATTAATAGTTCAAGTACTAAATTGGATATTTTCAAAGTATAGGTGTCACATTGGACATTTTATGAAAGTACAATTATCAAATAATATACAAATTGATTGTTCAAATACCATATTGAATATTTTATAAAAGTATAGGTACCAAATGTGATATTATCCCTAAAAAAATTAGTGGTAGATTTTTGGAATACCGAAAAGGCAAGATTCTCACAACACCCATCTACACCGTCCGAAACGCAGAAATCGAACAGTACAGTACATGGCTCCACCTTCAATAATCAAACATTCCGAGAATCTTTCTCTCTTATCTCTTATTGGTCCGTGAATTTCACTTCCTTCCTTGCGCCTTGATATTATATCAGCCCATTTCCTTCCCTCTCATAGATTGCATTGGGCTCAAATGCTTTAATTTCTTTACTCCCACTCCAATTTTTCAAGCAAAAAAAAAAAAAAAAAAAAAAGAAAAGAAAAAGAAAACTGTAACCCGCTCTTAACTTCTTCGCATGCAGTCGGAGCTCCGGCTCCCTTAACGGAGCCCTGTTCGATTATCCAAATTTCAAACTCTTTTAGATCTCTGTCCTTTTATCTTTTTAGATCTCAACTAAACCAAATAATAAAGCAAGGGAAAACAGGTGGAAATAATATAAAAGATTTCAAAAAATGTCGAAACCCTGGGGTGGCGTCGGCGCGTGGGCCGCCGAGGCCGAGCGAGAAGAAGCGGAGGAACGTGAAGCTGCGGAAGCCGCAGCCGCTGCGCCCACGGCTGAATCGCGGAGTTTCCCTAGCCTAAAGGAAGCCGTTAGCGCGAAGCGCAAGAGTAAGAAAATGACTCTCTCGGAGTTCACCATGGGGACTTATTCCTCGTCCGCCGGCGTCGGAGTTGGTGGTGGTGCTAGGGTAACGGATTACAACAAGCTTACACCCGAAGAGATGATGCTCCTCCCCACCCGACCCAAAGAACGTGCCCCTGAGGAAATGCAGTATGGCCGTCTGGGAGGTGGATTTTCGTCTTATGGTAGGTCCGGTCCATCTGCGGGTCGAGGTATGCGTGAACGTGACGGCAGCGACGGCTCATGGGGCTCCGGAAGAAGGCAGTACGGAGGCTTTGATGAAGAACGACGGGGTCCGCCTTCTAGGGTTTCTGATTTTGATCAGCCGTCGCGTGCCGATGAGGTGGATAATTGGGCAATAGCAAAGAAAACGACTCCTTCGTTTGATTCGGGCCGGCCTAATCGATACGGTGGGCTTGGAACTGGGGGAGGTAGTGGGAATTCTAAGGCCGATGAGGTTGATAATTGGACGGCTGGGAAACGGCCAATTCCTGCTCGACCTTCGTCGTTTGGTTCAGGTTTTCGTGACTCTGGACCGGAGCCTGATAGATGGACCCGAGGTGGTGGTGGGAGTGGATTCAGAGAGGAAAGGCCTAGAATAGTTTTGGATCCTCCTAGAGGGGAGGTGAATGAGACGGTGGTTAAGACAAATAAGTCTAATCCATTTGGGGCAGCGAGGCCCAGGGAAGAGGTATTGGCGGAGAAAGGACTGGATTGGAAGAAACTGGATTCTGAAATTGAAGCAAAGAAGGTAACTAGCAGGCCTACCAGCTCTCACTCCAGCCGGCCATCAAGTGCACAATCTAGCAGGTCTGAAGGTCCCCAGCTGCAAGGAATTGAAAATGTACTAAAGCCGAAGCCAAAGGTCAACCCCTTTGGAGATGCTAAGCCTAGAGAAGTTTTGCTGGAAGAGCGAGGTCAGGATTGGCGAAAGATTGATCTTGAACTAGAACGTCGTAGGATGGACAGGTTTCCTTTTCATTCCTCTAATCAATTTGTTCATACTTTATTTTGAAATAGTTGATGGTATTTTGTTTGAATTGATTTGCATCTGTTTCCTTTAATGTTGTTGTTAACGATGGTTTGAGAGATGCTTATATTCTTAGCATGTTTGCTTGGTAAAATTTGCCTTGCTGTTACCACTTTGCTGTCATCGCATATTGTTTTATAGTGTGTATACTGTGATGTCTTATAAGCAATCATTGGTTGCTAAGACTGAAGTTGATGTAGAACAGCTCAAATGTCACATGATGAATTCAGTTTGATTATGACCTTAGATTTATTGAATGATGTTGCACCACTATTTCTTTGGAACCACAAAACCATAGTTCATGATCAGACTGTTACCATGGCGGCATTGTGACACAACAGGTGGCATTTGAATTTCTCTGGTACCCTAACAGAATATGTAGTGGTTGAGCAGACAGCTTACAGTGGCTGAAGTAGTTGATGTTAGGGCTCCGTTTTAGAAACTAATTTTGGATTATGTTCGAGTTCCCGACAGATTTCTAACTTCTCAATCAAGTTTGAGCAGCTTTTGCATGCGTTAAATACACACAAACTCTTATTTTTCTTAAAATTGTTTCATGTATGAAAATGTAGATTGCTCTATCATGTCTGAAATATATTCTTGGTTATGTTACCATAGCTCTAGGGGCTCGTTTAATAAAAAACAATGGTCAATTCATTTTTCTTTTTTGGTAGGTTAGAGGAGTTAATTTTTTTTTTTTTTTGTTTTATGTCTTTTTCTTGCTAGCCCAGGAGATTTCATTTTCTATTTTCTTTTTCTTGACAGCAAATTATTTCTCTATCTATGTTTCCAAAATTTACTTCCATTTTCCAAATAAAAGATGTTATAATTCAGTGTTGCTTTTAGTTCGTTATCTCCACTTGATTGCTTTTGGATGCAGGAGATCAATGCAAATACAATATCCTGAACTTTATGTCAGGCACATGTAGGTAGCATATGCACTGGTAGTTGCATAGGAAACAGTTGCCTAATAAACTTTTTGTCTCCTCGGTCAAAGATTACATACTATCCTACTGCATTTTTGTTCGAACATTCTGCCAGGCTTTTATACTTCTTTATAGTTCATGAAGTGCTTATTTATTTTAGTTATAGTCCTTTTCTCCTTCATTCCTCCACTTTTAATCTTGTTCCTTTTATGGAAATTAAATCTTTGGTGGTATTTGGATTTGTGTGCTTCACTGCTTCTTTAGTTTAGTCTTGTTTCTCTTTGAGTTACCTTAATCCAACATCATCTTTATTTCATTTTCCAGATTACTAATGCAACATAGTTGAATGCTGCTGCTTCTTTGTCAACTTGCTATCTGATTTACCATTTTTCTGTGGTGATGGAATGCTTTGTCTTATTTGTATGATTACTTGTGATTTCCTGGGTAAGGTTGTCATCTAGGTTGCTTCAGATGCCCCATCTGTTCATTGTGCTTGCTCCTAATAGTGTCTAAATTCCATTTTGCTCCCTTCTTGCTCACAAGCAACTTTGAATATATTTGCCATACCATCGTGTTCTTCATTCCTAATGAGAAAATTGTTTCAGGCCAGAAACAGAGGAGGAAAAGATATTGAAAGAAGAAATAGATAATCTGAAGAAAGAGCTTGAGAAAGATTCAACTCCAGCTTCGGAAACTGCTTTGGACCAATCTGCTTTACGTGACATACTACTTCATAAGGAGAGGGAACTAGAGAAACTTATCCGAGATTTGGAGAACAAAGTTAAATTTGGGCAAAAAGCTGTTGAAAGGCCTGGTTCTGGATCAGGCAGGATTGGCAGCAGCTACTCTGATAGACCACCCTCTCAGTCTGGTTCTAGTGATAGCTCTAGAAATATGGAGTTCATGGATAGGCCTAGATCTCGTGGTACTGTAGATGGGTGGACAAGACCTGCTGATGACCGAAGAGGATTTCAGGGAGGATTTCAAGGTGGCAAGGATAGAGGATTTCCTGGAAACAGAGATGTGGACAGGTAAGGATATAAATCATTACTAGTTAAATCTCTCGTCTTTCTGCTCTTTCTTTATCTATTTTCATGGAAAACTTGGCCTCTTTATCTGGATATTTTGTTTTTTTCTCCCTTTTTCTCTTTATAGATATAATAAATAGGATAATTTGCGAGTTTTAGGAGAGTGTTATCCAAGGTCCTTTTTCATGTAGATCAGAAGCCTTTGTTCTTTTTTAAACTTTGAAACTGAGCAATTTTATAAGTATTCTTTGGTCCCTGTATAAAACTAATATATCTTGATGAATTGAACTATTTACCATTGCTTTCGCTGTCTCTAATTCCATTACCTGTACATAATCTTCTGAGATGTCTAGCTATTTGTTGGCATAATTTGGTCTTTCACAGCGAAACATTTAGCTAAATATTGGCCATTCTAATTTTTGTGTAAATATCTGCTGATGGAAATCACTGAGTCATATATATGGCTAATGGGAAGTATGTTGGTTTTTGATATGGCAGGCCAAGGTCGAGGGAAAGATGGTGAGCCCTGGAATTGGCATTGTTTTGTTAAATTCTGTCTTCAACTTTTGACTACTTGAACCAATAATATTTTGTCGCCTCACATCTTTTCTTTAGTTGTTCTCTTCTTTTCTGCTCTGGTAAAGTGGAGCAATGATTCTTCAGTGTCGGAATGCCGAACTCTGCGTTAATCTATTGTTAAATCTTTGAAACTATGTATGGCCTTTCCACCACTCTTTTTTTTTTTGTACACTTTGACTCAAATTTTATTTAACATATGCACTGTGGGATTCAGCAGTTCATTGTTGAGATTCCTTTTGAAATGTTTAACAGATATTCTGGCATATTGTTCTCTTTTGTTGGAAGGTTGAGGATGGATAGTTCCCGAAATTATTACCTTTTCTTTTCTTAAATTTTGGTACGAGATAATTTGTAATTGAGATGGAACCATCGGAGCTCGGATTATTTATTCTCGCTAAAAGGAAAAGAAGTTAGGCTTAAAACAAAAATAATTCAAGTAGGCATTTGAGGTTGTTAATGTAGGGCTAAAGGGTTTGTTAAGAAGGAAGAGTATGAAATGATCATATTACGATACTACATATCCTTTCTATTCAAATAAATAATGCCAATAACTTGAAGTTGTTTAAATTGATTTTGGTTGGTTCAAGTCTAAATCTATGATTTTAATTATTGTTACTATTTGTAATTATAGTTATAGTTATAAATTAAAGAAAAAGAAGTCTTAACTAATTAAGCTTTATAAACGAAGCTGGAAAGCTGCTTCTTTTTCCTGAATGTTATAGGGCATCATTGATTATTCAATAAGTATGTTTAAGAATGATTAAATTTTATGGTGATACACGAAAACCTGTGAGGTTATGAAGTAAGGTTGGTGTCAATGTATCAAAGTCCACACGATTGATTGTTTGATGGTCAGCGCTGTTTGCCGGAAGTTCAACACCACTTCAAAAATTTCGTCGTTTGCGTTGACAAAAAATAACTCAGTGCTCTCTTTCCCTTTCAGCCAACTCTCTCAACTTTTCTCATTATTTTATTGCCTACTTGCATTCGTCACAGACTAATTTATCCTATATATAAAAAAAAGTACAAATAGAATTTGTTTGGATAGATTTGGGTTGCCCAGTTCCAGGTTTGAAGATTTACGGCTGATGCGGATCCACTTCCATAAGTTGAGTTGACCTTCACATCTCAACTAAACTATTGCTAGATCTTCTCCATCTAAGGTATCTATATTTCCTAAATCTCCCTTTTTATCTTCTAATCATATTCGCAAGTGTTTCAGACTCTTTTATCTTTGGCATTGTAGCCAAAAATTTGTCTGTTGTATAACATAATCATAGCAGTTTCCTATTTGAGCTTAACTCACAAGTTTAAATTTATTCTCATAATCTTCTCAATAGCTGAATCTACAAAACTTACTCTACTATTTCATTACTCGTTTTATGAATGGTGTTATTGATTTTAGGGGAAGCCTTGGTAGTATTTGCAGCAAGAAGACTGTAATGGCAGTCGCAATCAGTTTACTACTTGTGGCTTCATTGCTTGGTTCATCCTGTGGTTGTCATTTTCCAGCTATTTACAACTTGGGGGATTCAAATTCCGACACTGGAAGTGTCTCCGCAACATTCGGTCGGGTTCCCCGGCCTTGCGGTGAGTCCTTTTTTGGTAAACCTGCTGGTCGGTATTCTGATGGGCGTCTCATAATTGATTTTATAGGTTAGCGTGGCTCGATTCGCTTGGCAGAGATGGTTTGCGAACCTTTATTTGTTTGTTTTCACACCTCCATAGATGAGATGATCTCTTCAAGCCCATTTCTTCTAAGCAAGAAGACCTGAGAGACTTATTTTGTTATCAATCTGTGCACAGCTAATGAGTTGAAATTGCCATTCTTGAGTGCATACCTTGATGTAATCAATTCAAACTTCAGAAACGGAGCGAATTTTGCAGCAAGTGGATCGACGATTCAACCAGCCGATGACATTATTTGATACTGGTTTTAACCCCTTATCTCTTGATATACAGCTCTTGCAGTTCCAACAACTTAAAGAGCTCACCAATGAGCTTTATGATCAAGGTTAGATATGCATACTTTGTAGACTGCTCCATAAACTGATATGGAAAAGGTTTATATCTGTCATGAATGGCGATGACTAATATAGTTCTTGCTTGTTTTTCAGCCAAGAATCCGGATATTACAGATAGGCTCCCTAGGCCAGAGGAGTTTTCAAAGTCCCTTTACATATTAGATTGTGGGCAAAATGACCTGCATTATGGCATTATAACAAGTACAGAGGATCAGGTTAAGGCATTCATTCCCAATATAATCAATCAGTTTGCTGCAGCAGTAGAGGTATTTCTCATGCTACTTGTACAATTGTGATGATCCGCTTCGGTTTAGATGACATTGAGTTGAAAGTCGCGATTTTCTGCATTTTCAGAAGCTGTTTCAACAAGGAGCAAGAGTGTTTTGGATACATAATACAGGTCCCATTGGCTGCTTGCCTACTGTCATCATAAATTTCCCTCCAAAGCCTGGGAATGTGGACCAAGCAGGCTGCATTAAGTCCTACAATGAGTTGGCTCAAGAATTCAACAAGCAGCTTAAAGACACAGTTTCTCAACTTAAGGCCAAGCTCCGTGGTGCAAGGCTTATATATGTCGATATCTACTCGGCTAAATTTTCTCTAATTAGTGAAGCCAATAAATATGGTATGTCTTTTTACCCTGTTATTTGACCTTACCACTGCGGATAGAATATACTGACGTACATACTTGAATTGGCGATTGAAGGCTTTGTTGATCCTTTTGTAAACTGTTGCGGTGACCATCATGTGGAATGTGGGAAGACGGCAGTGGTGAATGGTACTGAAATCTTTGGGGCTTCATGCAGTGATCCTTCAAAACATATTAGCTGGGATGGCATTCATTATACTGAAGCTGCAAACTATTGGGTGGTCAATAGGATTTTGGATGGCTCTCTCTCACATCCCCCTCTTCCTATTACCAAAGCTTGTCTATAACCTCACATATCTTGTCCTGTATCAAAGAATAAACCTCATTTATGTAATAATAACAAAATAAATTTGATTATTTATACTATTCACAAACTAGTTAAAAAAATTTCCATTGAATTCACAGACTACTCGAATCAAACATTGAAATATTCAAATTGGATTCGCTCCTTACTTTAAAGCTTAGCTCCACAATTAAACTTGAGAAGAAATTCAAGGGAACTGCTGTATTTTAATCAGTCCTGATATCGGTAGGCATTGGAGTAATCTTCAAGTTGTAGCTAACAATAAAATAATCAGCAACGTTTGAGTTTGAGGTTGTTATGAATTAGGTGATGCACGCTTGTCGATACCATTACTATAATATTATTCATACAAGGTCCACTTCAAATTTCGGATTTGCAAGAAAAAGGTTAAGTTCCACTCGTCAAGGACGGTCAACGTGTCAAATATCTGCTAGTCGTCAACCTGTTTGATAAAAGATCTGACAGAATCAGTATGGAAGGGCAAAGGCCCAGTGTTGGTAATGGTATCGTTGGGAGATGGAAGACTGCTTGGGCTTCAAGAAACAGCGTGAAAACTTTTACAATAGCAGCTTTCTTTGCCGTCGCTTTCTCTCTTTTCATACTTAGTGGAAGGCAAAGGAATCTCGGTGGACCCCGTACTTGTGATTTTCCTGCTGTATTCAACTTCGGGGATTCCAATTCTGATACGGGTGGAAAGTCTGCTGCTTTCCACCGAATTCCTTTGCCTAATGGCAATACTTTCTTCCAAAAGCCATCTGGGAGATACTGCAATGGAGAACTTATTATTGATTTTATTGGTCAGTCTTTTTATTCTTTCTGATATTCATGAAAATTTCTGATCTTTTTAGATGCATCAGTACGAAAGACTTATCTGTTCGCCACAGGTTATGGTTTTCTTTTAATTCACTGGTTTTCTATATCTATCCGCTAAAGGTTAGAATTTGAGGCTTTCCATCGATTTAAAAGTTTAAACTTGGGTTTTTTATTGTGGTTCTCTGTTTTAGGGATTAAGATGGAATTTGCCTCTATACTATCAGTCAATGTTGAATGTTGCTGTCATATATTAATTTCATTGAAGTTTTTCACTGTGCTTAATTCTTGAACATAGATACCAGAATTGACAGAAATCTATTATTTGAACTTAATAAACTATTCAATGAGCTAATTCTGAAACACAGTGGCAAAACTCAATTTTGAGTGAAAATATAGTGATAAATTTCATGTTAATCCTGTTTTATAAGTGATCTGCTGACTGCTGAGTAGTTTACAATCTCTACTTTATAAGATTGATCTTGACTACGTTTCTAAGAGATTCTCTTGCGTTTTGAGATAAATCACCTATTAAGGTTCCATTTATTCAAGTTTTCAGACTGAAACTGAATGTACACTCTTTCTCTCTTCTACTAAACTCGGTTATTGTACCTTGCAGCTGAGAAACTGGGACTGCCACATTTGAGTGCGTATCTGGACTCAATTGGTACAAATTTTCGACATGGAGCTAATTTTGCTACGGGAGGGTCTACAATTCAACGACTTGATGCTAGAATGTTTAAGATAGGGTATAGCCCCATCTCTCTTGACATACAACTATCACAGTTTGAACAGTTCAAAGAGCGAATAAATGAGCTATATAAAGAAGGTTAGAAACAATTCAAAAATTAAGGGCAAAAGTACTGTAAATTCTAAACTATTAATAATACTCAAAACATTTTGGCATGGATTTTTTTTTAAGGTGTGAATTCAAACATTAAAAGCAAGCTTCCAAGACCAGAGGACTTCTCACAAGCACTTTACACATTTGATATTGGGCAAAATGATCTTGATTTTGCATTCAAGTCAATGACAGAGAAACAGGCTATAGAATCAGTTCCAGGAATTATTAACCAGTTTGCTCAGGCTGTTAAGGTAACTAAGATGTTATGCTTACACAATATATCAGTCTTCGGTTTCTTAGAGTAGGGGATTGTTTTGGAAAATACCGTATCTATGATTTTTGCACATGATACTCCATGCTTGAAGCTTACTTTAAGCATAAATGAACGGTCTAATACTAAGTATTAACTTTCTCCATGTGGTTCCTTTTGTTGGTTCCGATAATTAGCACAAATCAATAAATGGTGCTACTGTAAGTAGCATTTTGATGCTTTGAAATATTAGACATCCAAGCGGAAAGGAAATATATTGGCACCAGATATCCTTTTACATTTATTATTTCCCTAGGAAGAACTGGAAATGGCTTTGCTTATTTGTATATTATTGCATTTCCATGATAAGACTGGAACAAGGGGAAAACTCTTGAGAACTGATATCACTGCAACTTCAGGATCTTATTAGCCAAAACTAAGGACCAGTGTTTTCCTTCCCTGCAGGAACAATCATAATTTACCAGGAAACTTTACAGATTCTAAAATCTAGAAGGATTTAAAAAATGAATTGCTTCTCCATCATGTTGGCCAAAAGGAGTACTGCAGTTTGTGAAGTCAAATAAGTGAAACGTAAGAAAGGGAAAGAAGCAGTTTTGACAATTGGCTTCAATATAGTCCATGTAGTTCAGCATATACTAATAAGAACAACATAATATAAATTCCCTTTGAATCTCCTATACCGCAATTAGGTTAACAAATGTGAATAATGTATATCTTAAAATTTATGTTTTAACTCTATTTTTGTTTATGTTTTCCATTTCAGCGGCTACATAATCAAGGAGCAAGAACATTTTGGATACACAACACAGGTCCAATAGGCTGTTTGCCCTTTGAGGTTCTGGATTATCCTCAGCAACATGAAAATGTGGATCAAAATGGTTGCTTAAGGTCTCTTAATGAGATTGCTCATGAATTTAACAGGCAGCTTAAAGATAGTGTTATCCAACTTAGGATGCAATTCCCAGATGCAGCACTGACTTATGTTGATATTTACTTGGCTAAATATTCTTTAATTTCTGATGCAAAGCACCATGGTAAGCTTAGTTGCCTAATCATTTTGTTTCCACAACCAAAATTAATAAAAGATAATAAACCCCTTTTAGAAACTGCAAAAACTGCAACTTTCTATAATGAGCTTCACATGTCATTCTGTGTTATACATTTAACACCGTTCCTCTGTTGCAGGATTTGCAAACCCCCTTGGATATTGCTGTGGGCATCACCGGGATAATCTGTGCTGGAGGAAGAAAACATCAAATGGAACTGAAATTTCAGCTACTCCATGCAGCAACCCTTCAGCTTATATAAGTTGGGATGGCATTCATTATTCCCATGCTGCAAATTTGTGGGTAGCTAACAAGGTTCTTGATGGATTGGTTTCAGACCCTCCAACTCCCATTACTGAAGCATGCCACAGGTCTCTTAATTTGTAATTTGTAAGCCCAATGCAGCAGTTTAGGTCTCGATAACCTGCAACATGGAAGTTACCAACTGTTGAATGATGGCCAACTATGCTGGTTCATTTAGTTCCATTGTAATTCAGTTCTAAACCAATGTATTTTGTTTATGCACTGATATGTTAGGTGCTGATTGACATGTTTTAGTTTATGTACAAGTTATGTTTTTTAAGTTTCAAGATAGTTAGTGGTGGTGGTTAAGTATTTGGTAGTTTTTTTTTACTTTAATATGTAATGTTTTCTGATGAAAGATGTGTGAGCTTCTTTGCATCTCTTTATCTTTCTTGTTCCATCTGTTTTTACTCTCTTTGAACACCAACAATTGGTATCGAGAGCTGCTATCTTTGAGGGCTTTTTGTTTTCCTTGTTTGTGTTTTCTTGTGTTGAAAGAAAGTTTCTCTTTTCTCTTGTTGTTGTTACAAGGTCATTAGGAAGCTTCTCACCACCTCCATCTCCTATCTTTACTAGAGAAAACTACCACATCTGGGTAGCGAAGATGAAGACACACATCTAGGCTTATGATATTTGGGATGTGATCGAGTCAAATAGGGAGCCACTACCTTTGGGAGCCAATCCAACAATAGCTCAAATCAAGTAGCATAATCATCGCATCGTCGTGACAAGAGGAAGCTCCTCGTCACGACGTCAAGTGCTTTCCTGGCTTTGGTGGCTTCATTGTGCTATTGGGCTCCCATGTCTCGCGGCCCGATCATCATCCATTGTATTCTTGGACCTAAATTGGCATCCTACACACTTAAATAGCCCATTAGTCCCTCACGAGGCCCAAGCGGCCTTACAGGTCATCAAAATGGTAGAAAATGAGTAAAAACGTTTATTTTATTAAATTTTAGTTCCTAACCTACTAATACTGAAAATGAAATAATTAATTATAAAAGTGCTAGAAAACAAGCTCATCAAGTGCAAAAATGACCTAAAATAACTACTACATTTGACGTCAAGTCACTTTATTAGCTCATTGAAACCAGAAATGAATTCGTGTTTGAATAGAAATAAACAGAATGAATAGAAAAGAGGAATGAGAAACATTTAGGAATGATTATAGTTTTTTCCCTCAAATGGAAAAATGAAATCATTTGGAAAAAAAAATGTAGGTTTCCAAAATGGAAATGGAAACGATTCATTTGCAATTTTATATGGATTACTTCAAAATAATCAAAAGAATGAATTAATGTTTTTTGAGCTGTTTTAAAGCCCAAAAATAAAAATAAACCACTCGGTCATAGTGAACATGTTGATTTGTGAAATATTAAACATATTTTCTCAAAATTTTATTGAGGGTAAAATTGTTAAAATTTTATCAGGGGTAAAATAAGGATGAGAAAATTGTTTAATATAGAATATTAAAGTTTTAATCCAACTGAATCAGGTTGGATTGCATTATAGAATAATGTGTTAAAAATCTTAGAAAGTACTCGTAATTGAACCTGATGTAAGAGAGGCCCCAAACCCCTCATATAACATGAAGTGGGAGACAACCCTAGTAGAAATACTAGGGTGTGTTGTCCACCCGCCGCTACTCTAAGTAGGAAGCTTTTTTTCTATTTAAAATAAATCACTACAACTCAACAAGGGTTCTACCTTCTCTTCTTATAAATAGATGGCACAGGTAGGGCATAATACACAACTTTGAGAGATTGTTACTCTGCTGGAAAATAGAGAGAATTTATTCTCAACTATTAAATATATTTTTCCAGAATAACAATTCTATCGGTTTCTATTAAAGAAGAGAGAATTTATGTTTTCACCCCGAATAAAAGAGAGAAATTTTTTTCTCATTTTGTGTTTTGATTCAATTGGTTTGAGACCAAACTCGAAGCAAATTGTGGTACGAGAATAATGGAGAAGATCGTTTGGTTGAAAGCCGAGAACAACGAATGTCTGCTAAGCCGAAAACATATGTATGAATTCGGTTAGGGTTTATTGCTATAAATATCACAAACCGGGTTGATTTTCAAATTTGTAATTTTTCGCTGTGCAAGAAAATTGTTTTCAAACTAGATTTTTTCCAACAGAAACAACAGTATAAAGGCAAGCCTTTACCTTCGCTTTCTTGATGTTTCTCTCCTTGTCTGATTTAATCTAGTTCATATTTAGATTGTTGGGAAGTGGAGCTACTTCATAGTCTTCCACAACAGCTTCCCAATAATAACAACCCTCCATTTATGCATGCATTTTCACAGCCCATGCTTGATAGTTCTCTCCATCAAACGCAAATGGGGCTAAGATAGGTTGCTTGATCCTAATTCCATTTTTCTCAAATCCTCACAAGTGTATCTTTCAATTTTTCTCTTAAGATTCTCACTAGGCTTCTCTCATAGGTCCCTTAAGAAAAAAAGAGGCTCTCGATACCACTGTTGTTTCACTAGAGAGCTAACTGAAGGCACATAAACTGAAAATGAAGAAGGATGATCAAAATTCATTAAATAAGCAATGCTTATATACATGACTCAAGCTAACAAACTTTAACAAACTCAGCTTCCTATTTGTACTAATAAGCTAACAAACTTAGCTTCTTTCTACTACTAACAAGGTAACAATCTCCCTAGAAACTAGGATTTTGACTAAGGCTATCTTAATGAAAAAAAAAAGACTTTTCAACCCTTGAGGCACTAACACTAATGATTCAAACATGGCTTGAAACTGCATTTTCTAACATACGTGTGCTAACAACCTCTATGGCATACCAATTATATCCTCACTAATCTACTACGTTTATTAGGGCATTTCATAACATGATCACATTAACACTTATAACATGGTTCTCATGTTCTCATGCAAATAAAGATGATATCATGTTTCATGATATAAGGCAAATGTCTAATTCAGATCATTAGAGCTCTTTGAGCATCATCTATTGTCTCATATTTTCAATTTTCATATCAAGTTTCAAATTCACTTATTAAGATTTTCAAGCACTTAGTGCTCTCAACAATATTAAGATTTTCAAGCACTTAGTGCTCTCAACAATATTTGTATGCACACACACACATTGCACTTTACAAGATTTTCACCATTCTTCTTTTTTTTAAGATATCTCATTATATGAACTTTCACTTTTAACCCAATTTAACAATAAAATCACATTATGTCATGTTCATGAATTTCAATGTGTTTCTTCTAATTATCACAACTCACTAGCTATTATTTTTCTCATATAAGTAATCTTAATCACATTTTGAATATACAATCATTATATACTTTATAACACCATTCTGTTCTAACAATTTTCGTGAACATTTTATGTAGGAAAAGTTAAAAAAATCCATGATAATTTCCTCTAGTGCACTATAGCTCAAAATCAAACTTCTTTACTCTTTCTCAAAACCTAAATCTATTTTATTTAACCACCTCAAGTCTTCTTCTCCACCCATCCCACACATCTCATTACAAAAATATAGACAACAATATTAATATATATGCTCCAACAACTTCTCTTACTAAATACCACAAATAAATAAGGTAGAAATGTCAAGAACATAATATTTCATCTTGGTTTGGAGCTCTCACACTAACTAAGTTTTGCTCTCACTAGCCATAGAAACCTTAAGTCTTGGACAGGTGATATTGATGGAGGATATGAACTTAGAATTAAGTTTTCTACTAGATTTTAACAAAAGATCAAAGTTTGGAGGTTGGGATTTGGATGAGATAGAAGAGAAAACAATAAAATGAAAAGAGAAAAATTTTGGAAAATTTGTTTTCTCTTTTATTTCATGTCCAGCAAACATTATTAACTCCTATTTTCACAATTTGGTCAATTCCATTTTAGTCCTCTAACTTCTTAAAGTTTATGGCTTGACCCCTAAGTACCATAAGATCATATAATCATTCTTGCAATTTCCTTTCCTAAAAATCAACTAGATTCCTTATGTCTTCATTTGTTGAACTTTTTTTTTGAATTTTCTTTAGAATTTCATTGAATCGGATCTCGAAACTGTGTCATTTGTTGTACCAAAAATTTGGGGCATTATAATGAACGAATATATGTATGATGTTAATATAATAGAAATAGTGGTGTAAAATATTTTGAAAATGGTAGAAAAATTACATACATCGGGTTGAAATTGAAAAAACTATTTGATAATATGATCTAATATTTAATTTACCTTTCCATTAAATGGGACAAAAAATGCATTCGAAGTATGATCGACAACAACAACGATGAACTTATATCTAATTGTAAAAAGACAATATATAATGGTTTATTTGTTTTGACATGTCTAAAGTAAAAATAGAAAAGATAATTAAGATTTACAAATGTGATACCGAAAATGATGTTTTGTGTGTGAAAAATGTAGAACATTGCAAAGTACTGTATATAAGGCATTATAGATGTGGTAATCTTCAAAATAAGAGGAATGCAACTATTACGGTGGCATAAGGAGGTGTACTATATCAACACATTTGTTGCAACTATAATCTCCATCAACTTGTACAACCTTCTTCCTATAAGCATGACATGCTAGGTAGTACCATCCAAATGAAGTGTGAGCCCCTAATATAGTTGTACATTATGACCTAAGCTGTTGTAAGAGATTAATTAAAAAATCAATAAAGGATTTTAAAAAAAATAAAACTTTAATTATTAATTTTATAAATAATTTTAAAATGTAGTATATAGATTATTACCTCGTATGAGCTATAATTAATAAATTTAAGAACTTTAGAAATGTGTCTTCTATTCCTAAGTGTGCCCTCAAGATATAATTTGTTTTGGACTGTAATTTCATTATGACCAATCACTTCTTGAGTGTGTCCTCAAAATATATTTCTTTTTGGAGTGTGTAATAAACTTTTCAATTTCATTATATAAATATTTCTTTCTTGTTAATAAATGTAAAATTATTAAATATTGACAAAAATGAAATTAATGTAAAATATTTATAATACCTATTTAAAATTTCGGATGTTTCAAAAAAATTCAAATTGGTCTATGTGGAAGAAAGATTGTGCTACTCTATAAGATTAAAAACTTAAATAGAAGAAAGTGAGTTAAAGCTTAATTTATCATTAAATGTTATAATATACATATTGTGTAAATATGACTTATCATTAAAGTTTTTAACTGTTGTCGAAATAACAACGACAATCATATAATCATTTTGGGATTGCAACATGCTATCATCTACTTGACAAACCGTTTGTCCCTAAGGAGTAATATGCAACAACCTATCGTTAAGTACATAGTTAAACATAACTTTTAGAATTGGTGCTAGTACATACTCTTTCAGAGATGAAAATTAATGATTTAAATTATCTACTTCACATCTTGTACTTATATCGTCATTTTTAATACGTTGTTACCACGAATTTCTTGAAAGATAATTTTTTGATGATTTTTTTCACGCAACTAAAAATATTTGGTATTAAGGGGAAAGCATTTACAATGTAGTTTTAATGTTGTAAATAAATGGTTTATAATATCTAAAAAATTAAAAATACGTGCAAGGTAAGTGTTTTTTTTTTGGAGGCAAGAGCTGAGAGAAGTGAAGGGAATGAATTCAAATTTTCGTAATTGACTAGTAAAAGTTTCCAACGAATACAACTTTAATGGAAGTGTAAACCAAGAGAATCAATTTCTTTATAAACTGAGATAGAAAATGGGTCTAATAGGAACCATAACACCCCAAATCAGCCTGGTGGGAACCGTTTTACTGGAAATTGGTCTGCTATGAACTGATTTTTGGTTCCATAAAATCAATTAATCATTTATATTTTTGACTAATTTTATTTTTTAAAATAAAAAAATAGAAAAAGAAAAAGGAAATTTTATCTATATTACTTTGTTTTAACTTTTTGACTGACGACGACATGACTAGTACGAACTTTTGTTCTTTGACCATGGTTAATCTGATTTTTAAGATAAATAATCACTTGATGATATTTAAAAAAAACCTCCCTGAAAACGAGAAATAATTTGTTTGACATAAAAAAAACTTGGAAATGGATTTAACTTAAACTCACCCCAATGCAAAAACTTGTTCTATTTTGGTAATTAAGGAAAATGTGTATGAGATTGATATTTTTTATTTTATTTTATTTTATTTGTATTGTTGGGAAAAAACCCAAAACTTGTGAGGTTTGAAGATAACAAATAACAACATCATGGTAAATTTTGATAGAATCAATCACTTTCAAGTTACATCCTTAGCTGTATTTTTTAGATTATTGTTTTAAAACCATCAAAATTTTCAAAATTTTGTTTTGTAAAACATTTATTTATATTTCTTTTTCCCCCAAAGAGAAAACAGATTCACTAAAATAAAAGAATTGCTTTTCACTCCCTAGTATTTGTATTAGCTTGATGTGCGTTATTGTAAGAAGAACCCTAATACCATATGAAAGGCAAAGTTGTTTGCAGGGTAGAGTTACTCAGCTACATAATAGTGACATGCATTATTGTGGAAGATAACTTTCTTTTGGAAAAATGTGGGGAAAAATTTTAAATGCAATTATGTAATTTAGATTTGAGTGAATGTTTAAATATAAATATATGATTGAAATATTATTACAAGGTTATACTATCATACTAGTATTAGAATGTTTGAATTAAACAACTTATAGTATTATTACATACATCTCTCATCTGTGTTATGTTTGTCGGTTAGAGCATTGAATGTCTTTAGTAACCAGCAATTCAAGTAACATAATTACTTTATAAATTAATATTATGTTCAATCATCTATCAAAGGTATTTTATATAAAAAAAATTCAATCTTAGAATTTTTCTAAAAAAAGAAGGAATTGTTTGAAAAAATATAGCCTATTAAATTTCTAAATAACACTATAATTGAATGAGATTTTGGGTTCTAATAAAATCTTTCTCAATGAGAGTATCTGAACAAAAATTAATAAGTTTTGGTGTGGCAAAATTAAAGATTACCCGCTTTCTATTAGTTTGATGTCATTGTCGCATGTAGACTTGATCATGAATCAAGAGGTTTGGATAAAAATATAGGTACAACAAATGGGCTTGGACAAAAAGGGTCTATTTTCTAAACAAACTGGGTCTCGAGTAAGATTTTTTGGCTTGGACCCTGTCCAACTCGAATTTGCCTAAAAGTTTCATTATTGTTTTGTTGTTGTTTGTTGCCATTTTGATGTTTGTTTTGCTATAATTTTGCTATTATATTCTACTATTGTATTGTTATTATTTGGATATTGGACAACTCTTGTTTTATTATTATTTTTATACTATTTTAGAAGCATTTGCTTGCGTTGCAACTAATTTAGTTGTAGAGCCCAATTTTAGCCCGGGCCCAAAAACAAAACCAAATAAAAAAAACAAAGTCCAAAATAACTAAACTAGTCCAAAATTACAGCCCAAATTAAATAGCTAAAGACCAAGGCCCAAAACCCTAGCCCACCTAGCACTAACCCACAACCAGCAAAAACAGAAAACCCTAAGTGCATCGCACCTAGGTTGGTTGCCCACACCTCCCTCGCGCACGACCCCCAGCTCGTGCGTCGCATGCCCCACGTCCGTGCACTTCTCCTCCACGTTTTCACAACACCTGCGACTTAAGCAAGAAAATAGCATGAAACAAGTTGTATTTGGCTATAAAGCCCTAAAATTTTCATTGTTTTGCGAATCGTTTTTTTCCTTTCTTTTTTGAAAAAAATAGAATACAGATTGAAATAAAAATCAGCAGATATACAGAAAAGAATTCAGAGAAATCGAAAAGCATAGGTTGCATTTATTTTTTTCTTGCTATTCATGTTTCTTTATGGATTTTTATTTTGAGTCTTAAAACAGACTTAGTGCTTGAAGTGTTTTTTAAAAAATAAAAAAAAATAAAGAAGGCAAAAAGGGGGTCGAAAGTACCTGGTTTTGGCTCCTCCGGCCGCCGTTGTTCATGATCGAGGCGGATTAGCGGCAAGGGCTGATCCATTTGTGCCCTAGCAGAGTAGAAAAGGGAGAAAACCTTTGTTTTCCTTTTGATTCGTAACAGTTAACTTTGAGACGGGGGAAAGGTTTCTTTTGTCTTTTATGAAATGGTGCCGTTTGGTAAATGGGGGCATCCGCGCATCCGTTTTATGGCCCGGATTCGTGCCTTTTCACCTTAAATGGTCAATTTGCGCACGTGGTCCCTTTCTTGGTTGAGCCATTCAATTGAGACCTATTAATGTTTTCTTTGATTCTTTTAAATTATCCCTGGAATTTGCACATATACTCATTTCAGTCCGCGTTGAAATGATTCGTTTTGGGGTTTGGTTTATTTGCTTTTTAATCCCTGTTGGTTTACGCGCCTTACATTTTAGTCCTCCATGTTGTTTGACAGTTTTTATTTGTTTGTAAACTATCCTTTTGATTTCGTTTTTACTTCAATGGAGTCCTTTCATTATTCATTCTTTTTTAAATTATTGTAAGTATTCGTGATTTTTCTTGGAAAATTTGTTTTAATAAGTATTCTATGGAATTATTTTTGATTTCATACTATATCAATTGTTATTTTTATATATATTCTTTTGTATATTCTTTTATATTGTGTATTTATATAATGCATTACATTAGAATTAATTATTTTATGTATATTTTTTTTGTTTAGATTATTCTGATGATTATTCCAAATACTTTTATACATTATTATTTTACATACATGTATGCATAATTCATATAAATTATTTTTATTCTATGAATATAATTTATTTTAGATTAATATACGTTATTTAAATTGTTTTGTATATTACTAAATTTAAATTTCCTTTCATATAATATTTATTTTAAGATTCGTTTATATGTTATTATTTTATATATTATTTATCTTTATTTTTTTTCCAATTTCAAATTTTCACATTTATTACTTATTTTATTTTTTTTATAAATTAATTTTAAATTGTTATATGTATTATAATTTCAAATTGCTTATTTGTTTTCGCATTATTAATTTCAAAATCGTTTATCAGCATTTTATTTGTGATAATTGGTTTTATATTTCTTTGAAAATCGTTCCTTCGGTTCATAAATCTTTGAATGTTAATATTAACATTTGCATAATGTATAATGTGAGCTTATTGCTATTGTGTATATTTTAATTTGTTCTTTTTATTTATTTTCATATATTGTCCTTCATTTGTATAGTCTTCTATCCAAGTATATTGTTCCATGTTTATAACTTTGCCTTTCAATTTCGAATTTAGCATTGTAATTTCTAACTTGTTGGTCCAAAATTGGTTATTTCATTTCTACTTCAAACAAACCAAGTAATTGCATTTTGAGCTGGCTTTATAATCACTTATTTGGAAACTCCTCAAAATAAGGTAATGTTTCGTGTTTGGAAATTTGAGAAATCGTGCCCTAACGTACTGAGTTTCGATTTACCGTTTGACCAAATAACCGAATATCTTTTTTAAATTTCAATGTATAAGTTTTGGAAACTATGATATGATCTTGGATTCGAGAATTTAAATTGTCGTATCCTAACGTGCTGGATGCGATATTTTATTCCTTTGGAACAAGAAAATCTTAAACATCCGATTCGAGCATGTTCAAGCATTTTTAAATTGGATTGTATTCTCAAAATCATTTCAACTTTTCGACATTAGGACATAAATTAATCAATTGGGTACCAATTGTGGGCATTGCGAGGGTGCTAACCCTTCCTCGTACGTAACCAACTCCCAAACCCGTTCTTAACTTTCGTGGGCCGGAATCAATTTTTTAAATTAATCAAAATGTTTTATTAGGTGATCCGATCACACCTAAACAAAAAGGATTGGTGGCGACTCTAAACTTTCGTTTTAAAAAGTCGATTCCCATTTTTCAAAAAAATGGTTTCGATAGCTTGGCGACTCCATTGGGGACCATAAGAGTGTCAAGCCGTAAATTGATTATTTTCTGTCTTTTTATCGAAAATTAAAAATTTGCTTTTTAACATATGATCCTCTCATTGCATTTCATTGGTGTTATGGTTTTCATCATTTTATTCAAGTTTTTTGTATTTCGAGTTTTTATATCCCCTTGCATTGCATTGCATAACCGTTGTGGTTACACCTTTTAAGTGGGAGTGAGAAACTATGCCTTCGTGAGGTTTTCACCTCCGAATGGGCTAGTGAACTGCTTCCGGGATACATCCGTACCTATATCTTCGTGAGGTTTTCACCTCCGCATGGCCATAGAGAAATATATTCCCCTGAACTGAACTCGATCCACATGAGCCTATAATAGGTGAGGGTTGAGGAATCTGCTGGTTCAGGTACCCTTTCTTAGAACTGAGCCACATATTGTGAACCTTAAAAGCCCACCCTAGATAGAGCTATGCTGAACCCTAGCGGTTACCCAGATAGATGTTGACTATTTTCTATTTGCTGTGATTTTTATTATTCGATACTGACCTATTGTGTTTTATTGTGGCTATAATTGCATGTCATTTCATATTAAAGAGGTGTCGATTCCTATTCAGTTACTAAATTGGAAAGCTTGTCATAGAGAATAAATTTCTTGATAAAGTGGAGGATAATGCGGTTGTCCGTATGTGGTCAGAGAAGATGCAACTTGAGAAAGGGAATAGCCTAGCTGAGGGATATACGTCGGAGTTGTAGGACTTCACCCATATCAGTGTGACACAAAATGAGTTCTGGGAATTGAGAGATATATGGGTCAGTTGGGATGATGGGACTAAGCAGCTGTTCTATCAAAATTATGGCGATTTACCCTACCTGCTCGACATCAAGGTGGACAAGCACTTGTTTCGGGCTATGGCTCAGTTTTGCAACCCTGCATATAGTTGTTTCACTTTTGGGAAGGTGGACTTGGTGCCTACTGTGGAGGAGCATACAGCTTTGCTTTGTTGTCCAAAGGTTCAAGTCAACAAAATTTATTCAAGGGCCGCTAATGTCCCAACTTTTGTAAAGAAATTAATGGGTATCACCGGGATGAGTGAACAATGGGTTACAGCCTGAATTCAGCAAAAAAGTGATGGTAAATACATTCATTGGGAGAGTTTGAGGGACTTGATTGTAGCACATCCAGACATAAAGAAGAAAGTTGACATCTTCGCATTGAGTATTTATGGTTTGGTAATCTTCCCCAAAGCTTTAAGGCATATAGATGAAGCAGTTGCCGACTTATTTGATCAACTTGGCAAATGGGTCACACCAGTACCAGCAATTCTAGCCGAGACATTCAGATCTTTGAATACATGTCGGAGGGCAAGTGAAGGTAGATTTATAAGGTGTGCGCAGTTATTATTAGCTTGGTTCCACAGCCATTTATGGAAGGTGGATAAAGTTTTCTATCTGGTTTTCTCCGAGAATTACTCCCCTTTAAAGGAGATAACAGCCACGTCCAGGAGAGATGATATATCAGAAGAAAATTGGATCGCATTCTTTCAAAATCTTCAGGAAGAGGACGTTGAGTGGAGAGCTTCTTGGTTGGTTCCTAATGAGATCCTCTATCGGTGTGGGAGTTTTGACTGGGTACCTCTGCTTGAAATTTAGGGAGTCGTTGGATATGCCCTTTTACTCGTTTTAAGATAATACAGATCAAGGCAGTTTATACCGATGACATATGGGCTAGCTTAGTATGAGTTTTCGTATAGGGGGAAAATTATAAGAAGTAGGTTCTAGAGATTTCTGATGCTTGGAAACAGATACGCCAGATGAAGAGATTAGCTTTAGGTTCAATGACGACCCCTGAATATAAAGGGTGGTTGAATAGAAGGATCAATGATAATATCCCTGATTCGAGTTTAGAGGGCGCTCGATTGATGAAAGAATACTTGCCAGTAATCTCCTCCAAGCTAGAAATCATAAAATAGGACTTCAAAAAGAGAAATTCAAAGTTAGGGAAAAAGATAGAACGATTGGAGGAGGAAAAGATGCATTTGAGGTTAGATGCCGATGTTCAGAAACTTGAGGCCGAGAAGTTGAAAAAAGGGAAAAAAAGTGGAAGAAGACTTGGACAGTTTGAAGACTGATTACAAGAAGCTGCGTATGTCGATGAGAACTGCCGGATTGGGAAAGACGTCAGAGCAGTGGCGACAAGAAATTCAAGAATAAAAGGCTAGAGCTGATTAGTGGGAAAAGAGGTTTCATGATGCTCGAGCACGTGAAAAGGCCTTGAAAAAGAGCTTGGTTGAGGGCCAAGATGACTAGGAGATGTTTGTAGCTCGGGTAGTAGAGTTAGAAAAGGTATTGCACCAGCATCGTGGTCGTAACTTCGACATTGAATTAAGAGCCAGCCTGAGCAGGATCGAGGATTTGAAAGGAAAAGTAGAAGAACTTGAGACTGCGCTACAGAATTGTGAACTTTGAATTGAATTCTTTGAGTCGAATAATGAACAGTAGAAGGAACAGCTCCATCGGTCGCAAGACCAAGCAAAACTGTAGCTCAGATACGAGAAATGACCAATCATTTACAGACCTTAGCAGTTCAGGCTGACGTGCTAAGTGTAAAGTATGAGTTAAAGTCAGACCGGGGTCGTGAGCTAGCTTGCCTTCTTAAGAGAGTTAAAACTTTGAGCATTAATTTATGTAAAGGATTTTGTTTTCTAATAAAGTTTCTAAATGGAAATGGATCAGAATCGACATATTTTTAGTTTTCCATTCATCTAATGCATTTGCATTTCATCGCATCATGTGTATTAAATTTTATAAAAGAACCCTAATTAATTGGAAATCGTATTATAGTTACCCTAGAACATCACTATTGCACACGAAAAACCAAAACTATGGATCAAAGGTTGGAAAAATTAGAGCAAATACAGAAAGAAATGCAAGATCAACTGCAAGTACAGATGCAAGAATAGTTGGCCAAAATTCAGCCGGATATGAAGGATCAGATATTAGAATCTCAAAGGAATATGATGAAACAATTGACCCAATTACTAATTGGAAGGCCAGAAAAATGGAAGAATCCCATGATCAATACCGAGGATGACAACGAGGACCTTGCTTACCCTCTAGGTTTTACCCCAACGAATACCCAAGCACCACCATAAAGGGTGTCTGTCAATATTAGACCCCAATGTCAGACTGGTACTTTGGCACCGATAAATTTCCCAACGGGCTCGAGTTCTAATTTCGAGGACAATTGGGCAAATCCTGTAGTCCCTGACCTTGATGATGTAGTGGAAGTGGAAAGGGCAAGAGTAGAACTCTCAAAACAACTGGAAGATCGATACAAATGGCTGGAGGAGAAATTTAAGGCGTTGGAAAGTGTTGATTATCATTGTAGAATGGATGCTAAGGAGTTGAGCCTGGTTCTAGATTTGGTACTCCCTCCAAAGTTCAAAATACCGGAGTTTTAAAAATATAATGAGACTAACTACCCTGAGGCCCATATTACAATGTTCTGTCGGAGGATGACGGGATATGTTAACAACTATCAGTTGTTAATTCACTGTTTCCAGGACAGTTTGACTTAGACTGCGGCCAAATGGTACAATCAGTTGAATCGTACCCAAGTTAAATCATGGAAAGACTTAGCACAGGCCTTCATGAATAATATGGCCATGTGACGAACATAGTGCCTGACAGGATCACGTTACAGAACATGGAGAAAAAGTCGAGTGAAAGTTTCAGGCAATATGCTCAGAGGTGGAAGGAAGTTGCTACACAAGTCTAATCGCCGCTGCTGGAAAAAGAAACAATCATGCTCTTCATTAATACCCTGAAGGCACATTTTATTAATCACATGCTGGGAAGCGCAAAAAAGAGTTTCGCGGACATAATGATGTCTGGTGAAATGATAGAGAATGCGATAAGTTAC
The DNA here is from genome assembly GCA_025698465.1 of Gossypium longicalyx. Taxonomy (NCBI): domain Eukaryota; kingdom Viridiplantae; phylum Streptophyta; class Magnoliopsida; order Malvales; family Malvaceae; genus Gossypium; species Gossypium longicalyx. Next base: position 95,065,287 of record CM046997.1, read on the forward strand.
GGAAAAATAGAGGCTGAGGAAAGCACTAGGAGGTTGGCCCCGAGGAAAAGAGAAAATGAGGTCAGCAATGTAAGCATGGGTTATGCAAAACCAATCATAGAAAACCAACCAAGAACGGTAGCCACGGGCCAACAAGCCTCACCAAGACAAGAGCCCAATACAAAGCAAAACACAGAGAAGCTCCATTTTACTCCCATTCCAATAACGTATCAGGAGTACAAAAGTCTATTTGATACACATGTTGTATTTCCTTTCTACTTAAAATCGTTGCAATCCCCATATCCCAAGTGGTATGATGCAAGTGCTCAATGTGACTACCATATGGGAATCACGGGGCACTCGATAGAGAACTGCACCTTTTTCAAAAGGTTAGTCGAAAGGCTCATCAAAATGGGAGTTGTGAAATTCGATGATGCCTGTTACCCAATCATACTGATAGTGGGGTAAACACGATAGTCAAGAATATGGGAAGGAAAACCAAGTTGAATATTGCAGAAGTAAGGACCCTGTTGAGAAAGGTTTGGAGGAAAATGGTGGAAAGAAGGTTAATTACGCAAGATTTGGGAAGCAAATTTCGAGAGGCGAGGAACTATTGTGAGTTCCACAATGAGGGAGATCACGAGATTGAAAGATGCAATGAATTCAGAGCCCTGGTACAGGGTCTAATGGACAATAAAGAGATAGAGTTCTTTAAATTTACTAAAGGAGAAGATGTATGCACCTCGGAAGAGGGGTCGATGGAGAGGGTCTCTGAGGTTAATCACCCGATGGTGATCATTTCACGACTGAGAATCAATGAAGTTGAAGCAAAAATTGAACCAAGAGTTGTAATTCAGAAACCCGTGGCTTTTCCTTATAAGGATAGCAAAAGGGTGCCTTAGAATTAAAACTACAATATGACATAATCAAGAGAGGGGAGTCCGGTCAGCACGCTAGACACAAAAGCCAAATCTATAAAAAGGAAATCTTTGGTGATCGAACAAGGGAAAAAAAAGATAATTCATATGCCTATAACGGAGAAAGAAGCTAATGAATTATTGAAGTTCCTAAAGCACAGTGAGTATAGTGTTGTGGAACAATTATACAAGCAGCCGACACATATATTTGTACTAGCTTTGCTTTTAAACTCGGAGGTACACCGTAACGCGTTGATGAAGGTGTTGAACGATACCTATGTCGCTGATGACATTTCAGTAAACAAGCTAGACCACCTTGTCAGCAACATAAGCACTGATAACTTCATCTCCTTCAGTGACGATGAGATACCGCCAGGCGGCATGAGATCTACTAAGGCACTGCACATCACCACCCGCTGCAAAGGGTATACATTATCGAAGGTACTAATTGACAATGGATCGGTACTGAACGTCTTGCCCTTGTCCACATTAAACAAGCTGCCTATAGATAGCTCTCAAATGAAGACATGCCAGAGCATAGTGAGGGCATTCAACGGCACCAAAAGAAAAATAATGGGAAGGATTAAGGTACCTCTTTTGATCAGACCAAACACATACGAATAGACTTCCTAGTGAAAGACATTAAGCCTTCTTATAATTGTCTATTGGGAAGGCCTTGGATTTATTCAGTGGGGGCATTGCCATCGTCACTGCATCAAAAGTTAAAGTTGGTGATGGAGGGCCGACAGATAACAATAAATGCGGAGGAGGACATTATCGCATCCGTCACTAGTGATGCACCATATATAGAAAATGATAGCGAGGCGATAGAATGTTCCTTTCGGTCATTGAAATTCGTAAATGAAACTTTCGTCATCGAAGGGGGTAGGGTCCCAATGCCAAAAATATCCGAAGCTACGACGATGAGCTTACAACTAACAATTGGAAAAGAGCATTGCCTGGAAGGGGACTTGGGAAGTATCTCTATGGACGGGTTAAGGTACCAGTCTTGGCTGATAAACAGGATCGCTTTGGCTTAGGGTATAAGTCAGACTCAAAGCAAAAGAGAAAGGAGATGGAAAGGAGGCATGAGAGATAAAGAGCACGATTGAGTGGGGTAGAGGTCAAGTGGGAATCAATGAATTTTTCTCATATATCCAATACATTCGTGTCAGGAGGAATTATCTATCCTGAACCGAAGATGACAGGAAAAGGAACGACTGAAGATTTGGTGGGAAATCTGAACATCAACGTCATATCTGAAGAGAAAGTGATGGGAGGAGACTTAGCAAGTATTCGCCCTTATGAGCCTAGAAGTGTTCTAAACAACTGGATTGTGGAAGAACTTCCTATAGTTTTTAGAGCTAATACAGAGTAATGTTCAAAACACACTTGTTGTTTTAAAGCCTAGAAGCAATAAGAATCTTTTGTGAAATAGGCTCATGTTCAAAACATCTTTATTTCAATAAAAATACACTTTTATATCTTATTCTGAGCAAATATTCTTTTATCCTGAGCAAATATTCTTTTCTTGGATTTCATTCACGATCATGCCATACAAATAAGCTATTCTTAGATTCATTTGTTTTTTGGATATCCTTTCGTGCCTACAATAGATCTCTAGATATCAATGACACGAGTGACGCTGTTACGGATCTAGAATTCTCTTTTGAACAAGACATATGTCTAGAGGGATCTCAGAATTTTGAAGATGATGGAAACTGTAACTTATCTCCGAATTTGTTAAAGATAGTAGAGTAGGAAGAGAAATAGATCCTACTTCACAAGGAGATGATAGAGAATGTGACATTGGAAGAAGGAAAAGATATGAACATTGGAACTTGCATAACCGAGGAAATAAGATGGGACCTCATCGGGCACAAAAATTGCCTCCGAATTGAGGTCAACTCTAACAAAGTCAAGGCTATACAAAAATTGCCTCCATCGCGCACTCAAAAGGAAGTTCGAGGTTTCCTGGAAAGACTAAATTACATCGTCCGGTTTATTTCACAACTAACTGAGAAACGTGACCCCATATTTTGCCTTCTCAAGAAACACAATCCAGGTGTGTGGGATGATGAATGCTAGAAAACCTTTGACAAGGTCAAATAATATTTGTTCAATCCCCCAGTGCTAATGCCACCTAGTCCTGGTAGGCCATTGATACTGTATTTGACAGTATTTGACAATTCAATGGGATGTGTGCTCGGCCAACACGATGAGACAAGAAAGAAAGAAAGGACGATATATTTCCTCAATAAGAAATTCACTGAGTGTGAAATAAGATACTCGCCAATTGAGAAATTATGTTGCACATTGGTTTGGACTACTCAGAGATTGAGGCAGTACATGTTGTACCATACGACTTGGTTAATATCGAAATTGGACCCTTTTAAAGTACATGATGGAGTCAACAACTTTGAGTGGAAGGATGGCTTGATGGCAAATTCTGCTTTCCGAATTCGACATAGTTTATATGAACCAGAAGGCTGTAAAAGAAAGTGCAATAGCAGATTTTCTAGACAGTAGAGCTTTAGAAGATTACGAGCCTTTGAAATTTGATTTTTCTAATGAAGATCTAATGTATGTGGCAACTACCGAAGGAGACACTCCAGAAAATCATCCTTGGGAACTAAATTTTGACGGAGCATCAAACGCCGTTGGTAATAGAATTAGGGCGTCCTGATATCCCCAATTGGAGATCATTATCCATTCACTTGCGAATTGAATTTTGATTGCACAAATAATATGGCAGAATACGAAGCATGTATCATGGGAATCCGTGCAGCCATCGAACGAAAAATTAAAGTACTGGAGGTGTATGGGGATTCTGCGCTAGTAATCTATCAACTTAAGGGTGAATAGAAAATAAGGGACCCCAAGTTGATTAGTTACCGGAAGCTAGTCCTGGAATTAATTGAGGGGTTTGATGATATCGCTTTCTTTTATCTCTCGTGAGACGAAAACCAGATGGTTGATGCCTTAGCTACGTTAGCTTCTATGATCAGAGTAAATAAATGAGAGGATATGAAGTCGATCCAGATGAGTATTTATAAGGCTCTAGCTCATTGCTGCAATATCGACGAAGAAGAAGAGAGAGATGATTATCATTGGTATCATGATATTCTATGTTATGTGAAGAACTTTGAATACCCTAATCAGACAACTAAAAATGATAAGAGAACGTTGAGGAGGCTGGCCAGTGACTATGTCTTAGACGGAGAGATCTTGTATAAAAGGAGGAAAGATCAGGTGCTGCTAAGATGTGTTAACGCTGTTAAAGCTAAGAAAATCCTAGAATAAGTCCATAAAGATGTCTGCGGGACACATGCTAATGGGTTCACAATGGCTAGGCAAATCATGAGATTCGAGTATTACTGGTCCACGATAGAAGGAGATTGCATCAGTTACGCCAAGAAATGTCATAAGTGCTAAATTTATGGAGACAAGATCTATGTGCCTCATTCACCACTTCATGTCATGACTTCCCCGTGGCCTTTCTCAATGTGAGGCATGGACGTCATTGGGCCGATTTCACCGAAGGCTTCTAACGGACATCGATTCATCTTTGTGGTCATTGATTATTTCACCAAGTGGGTAGAGGCTGCTTCATACGCCAATGTCACAAAGTCAGGGGTCAGCAAGTTTTTGAAGAAGGAGATCATATGTCGATATGGCATGCCAGAAAGGATCATATCTGACAACGTGTTGAATTTGAATAACAGCGTGATAGTAGAGGTCTGCAGATAGTTTAAAATTAAGCACCACAACTCGTCACCATATCACCCGAAAATGAATGTTGCAGTTGAGGCAGCTAATAAAAATATCAAGAAGATCGTGGGGAAAATGACTGAGACCTAAAAGGATAGACATGAAAAGTTACAATTTGCTCTCTATGCCTATCGAACATCTGTCAGAACTTTTATTGGGGCAACACCTTACTCATTGGTTTATGGGATGGAGGCAGTTTTGCCCATTGAAGTCAAAATTCCTTCTCTCCGGGTTTTATAAGAGTTGAAGCTGGATGAGGCAGAATGGATCCAATCCCGATATGATCAACTGAATTTGATTGAAGAAAAGAGGGTGAAAGCTATCTGTCATGGTCAAATGTACCAGAAGTGAATGATGCAAGCTTACAACAAAAAAGTTTACCTTAGAGTATTCCATGAGGGGGACTTGGTATTGAAAAAGATTCTTCCCATGCAAAAAGATTTCAGAAGGAAATGGATGTCAAACTGGGAAGAACCTTATGTGGTAAAGAAGGCTTTTTTCTGGAGGAGCACTAATATTAACTGAGATGGACGGTAAGAGTCTGCCTAACCCAGTAAATTTGGATTCAGTCAAGAAGTACTTCACCTAAAAAGGAAGAGACCAATGCGGAAACCCGCAAAAGGTGCTTTGAAAAAAAAAAGGAGAGGCCGAGGTGAAAACCCGCAAAGGACGCCCCGAGACCAAAGGAGTTTTGAATTGAAAACCCGAAAAGGGCAATTCAAGTTTCGATCGACAATGAGACATGGGGTAGTCTGCTATGCTTGAATTAACAAAGAGGAAGTATGCTACGTCGTAGGGCATTAATAAAGTACTCTAGATCTCTTAGGCACATGAAGCTCAAAATGGTTCTCGAAGAGTTTGTATGGAGAAGCTCAAGTTGCGATATCTGGGACACTTATTTGTTTCCTTTACTTATTTTTGTATTCCGATAGTATTTGCTTTCTTTGACTAATCCATTCTCTTCGAATTTGTTCCTAATAAATTTCAGTTTTGTCTTTCTTTATAGTTTTTCTCAAGTGGTCGTATTGAAATAACGATTAATGGACTAATAATACTTTTACAAAAAAGGTTCTGCATATTACTCTGGAAGTTTCTAAATGGTACAAGAACCTGAAACAGGATTATTGTTTAGAACTTGCTAAATCTAAGGGTTGGGAATGTTTGAGAATGAATGGTCTAAGTTGAGACTACCTTTTAAGAGTTTTTTTTGTCAAAAGTATTAGATACAATATATTGCATTGATGATACAACGTTGACGAATAACGAGCAGTGTTCATCCAAGCATTAAAATGGGATCATGCTCGAAAAAAGAAAATTGATATTCTGCATACGTATCTGGTCATGTTACCCAGAAAAGGGTGTAACAGATCATTTGATTGAGGAGGATGGTACAAATCCTATACCCCTGAGTTGCAGTGGGATGGATTGAAGAAGATAATTTTTTTTCAAAAATACTGGCTGAATAGAGAAGGCAGAATAACGCATCAGTGATAGAATCTTGATGAGTGACAATCAATGGCAACCCAAATATTAAAAAGGGATCATTCTTATTTTTTCATTCATATATCATTCATAGCACATCTAGTTAGGAGCATTTGATTCATTCTGATCATAGCATCCTAATCAGCATCCTAATCATTCGGCATAAGCATAGGCCCATCTTACAGGTCATGTTACCCAAAGAATGGTGTAACAGATCCATGAAATTACAGATCCTATACCTCAGAGTTGAAGTGGGATTGATTGAAGAAAATTACAAATCTTATCTCCCTAAGCAGTAGTGGAGTAGATCGAAGATGACAAATCTTATCTCCATGTAGTGGCAATGGAGCAGATTTAAGCCACCAGCCTTATCTCCCTGAGGTTGTAGTGGAGCAGGCTCAAGATACAAGTCTTATCTCCCTGAAGTTGCAGTGGAGTAGACTAAAAATTGCAGATCTTATCTCCCTAAGCAGTAGTGGAGCAGATCGAAGACGACGAATCTTATCTCCATGTAGCGGTAATAGAGTAGATTTAAGCCACTAGTCTTATCTCCCTAAGGTTGCAGTGGAGCAGGCTCAAGATACAAGTCTTATCTCCCTGAAGTTGTAGTGGAGCAGATTGAAAATTACAGATCTTATCTCCCTAAGCAGTAGTGGAGCAATTCGAAGACGACGAATCTTATCTCCATGTAGCGGCAATGGAGCAGATCTAAGCCACAAGTCTTATCTCCTTGAAGTTGCAGTGGAGTAGACTGAAGATAGCGAATTTTATTTCCTAAAGATATAAAGGAACAGATTGAAGCTGAATAAATAGATCATAGCTAACCTTATCTCCCTGAAGTTGTAGTGGAGCAAGTTGAAATTACCAATTCCATTCTCCTTGAAGTTCCAGCTGTGGATTAGAGTGAGGCTACGCGAGGAAAAGAAGTATCAAGAAGTCAATACTCAGTAAGACCGGGCAAAGTTAGACCTTTTAAAGTTTTTTGCTCCTTTCTCGTTCCACGACAACAAGTAAAGAGAGGCAGCTGTAGAGCCCAATTTTAGCTCAGGCCCAAAAACAAAACCAAATAAAAAACAAAGTCCAAAATAACTAAACTAGTCCAAAATTACAACCCAAATTAAATAACTAAAGACCAATGCCCAAAACCCTAGCCCACCTAGCACTAACCCACAACCAGCAAAAACAGAAAACCCTAGGTGCGCCGCACCTAGGTTGGTTGCCCACGCCTCTTTCACGCGTCGCACTCCCCACGCACAACCCCCAGGTTACGTGTCCCACGCCTCACGTTCGTGCACTTCTCCTCTACGTTTTCGCGGCACCTGCTACTTGAGTAAGAAAATAGCATGAAACAAGTTGTATTTGGCTATAAAACCTTAAAATTTTCATTGTTTTGTGAATCATTTTTTTCCCTTCTTTTTTGAGAAAACAGAATACAAATTGAAATAAAAATCAGCAGATATACAAAAAAGAATTCAGAGAAATCGAAAAGCGTAGGTTGCATTTATTTTTTTCTTGCTATTCATGTTTCTTTATGGATTTTTATTTTGAGTCTTAAAACAGACTTAGTGCTTGAAGTGTTTTTTAAAAAATAAAAAAAATAAAGAAGGCAAAAAGGGGGTCGAAAGTACCTGGTTTTGGCTGCTCCGGCCGCCGTTGTTCATGATCGAGGCGGATTAGCGGCAAGGGCTGATCCATTTGTGCCCTAGCAGAGTAGAAAGGGAGAAAACCTTTGTTTTCCTTTTGATTCGTAACAGTTAACTTTGAGACGGGGGAAAGGTTTCTTTTGTGTTTTATGAAATGGTGCCGTTTGGTAAAGGGGGGCATCCGCGCGTCCGTTTTGTGGCCCGGATTCATGCCTTTTCACCTTAAATGGTCAATTTGCGCGCGTGGTCCCTTTCTTGGTTGAGCCATTCAATCGAGACCTATTAATGTTTTCTTTGATTCTTTTAAATTATCCCTGGAATTTGCACGTATACTCATTTCAGTCCAAGTTGAAACGATTCATTTTGGGGTTTGGTTTATTTACTTTTTAATCCCTGTTGGTTTACGCGCCTTGCATTTTAGTCCTCCATGTTGTTTGATAGTTTTTATTTGTTTGTAAACTATCCTTTTGATTTCGTTTTTACTTCAATGGAGTCCTTTCATTATTCATTCTTTTTTAAATTATTTTAAATTATTGTAAGTATTCGTGATTTTTTTTGGAAAATTTGTTTTAATAAGTATTCTATGGAATTATTTTTTATTTCATACTACATCAATTGTTATTTTTATATATATTCTTTTGTATATTCTTTTATATTGTGTATTTATATAATGCATTACATTAGAATTAATTATTGTATGTATTTTTTTTTGTTTAGATTATTCTGATGATTATTCCAAATACTTATGCATAATTCATATAAATTATTTTTATTCTATGAATATAATTTATTTTAGATTAATATACGTTATTTAAATTGTTTTGTATATTACTAAATTTAAATTTCCTTTCATATAATATTTATTTTAAGATTCGTTTATATGTTATTATTTATATATTATTTATCTTTATTTTTTTTCCTATTTTAAAATTTCACATTTATTACTTATTTTAAATTTTTTTATAAATTAATTTTAAATTGTTATATGTATTATAATTTCAAATTGCTTATTTGTTTTCGCATTATTAATTTTAAACTCGTTTATCAGCGTTTTAAAATTTGTTGTATATTATTTGTGATAATTGATTTTATATTTCTTTGAAAATCGTTCCTTCGGTTCATAAATCTTTGAATGTTAATGTTAACATTTGCATAATGTATGATGTGAGCTTATTGCTATTGTGTATATTTTAATTTGTTCTTTTTATTTATTTTCATATATTGTCCTTCATTTGTATAGTCTTCTATCCAAGTATATTGTTCCATGTTTATAACTTTGCCTTTCAATTTCGAATTTAGCATTGTAATTTCTAACTTGTTGGTCCAAAATTGGTTATTTCATTTCTACTTCAGACGAACCAAGTAATTGCATTTTGAGCCGGCTTTATAATCACTTATTTAGAAACTCCTCAAAACAAGGCAATGTTTCGTGTTTGGAAATTCGAGAAATCGTGCCCTAACGTACTGGGTTTCGATTTACCGTTTGACCAAATAGCTGAATATCCTTTTAAATTTCAATGCATAACTTTTGGAAACTATGAGATGATCTTGGATTCGAGAATTTAAATTGTCGTATCCTAACGTGCTGGATGCGATAGTTTATTCATTTGGAACAAGAAAATCTTAAACATCCTATTCGAGTATGTTCAAGCATTTTTAAATGGGATTGTATTCTCAAAATCATTTCAACTTTTCGACATTAGGACATAAATTAATCAATTGGGTATCAATTTTGGGCGTTGCGAGGGTGCTAACCCTTCCTAGTACGTAACTGACTCCCGAACCCATTTTCTTGACTTTTATGGGCTGAAATCAGTTTTTTAAATAAATTAAAATGTTTTATTATGTGATCCGATCACACCTAAACAAAAAAAATTGGTGACGACTCCAAACTTTCGTTTTAAAAAGTCAATTCTCGTTTTTCAAAAAAATAGTTTCGACATTAGTATTATTTAAGTATAATAATTTTTTAATATATTTTCTATTTATTTTTAATGTTTTTAGTGTATTTTATGTATTATATTTTTTAAATTTTATTTTTATATTAAAAATTTAATACTGAGGGGTCGAGCTCAGATTTAATATTTTTATTTGAGTCGGGCTTGAACAAAATTTTAAATCCATTTTAAAGTCAAACTTGAGCCTAAAATTTTAAATTAATTCAACTTGAATCTAACTTAACTCATAATCAGGTCTAGTGATAAATCATTTTACAAGACTAGTATTCCAATCCTAATATAAACAAAAAGTGATTTGTTGATTTGTGAAACTTGTATTTCACGAAAAACTAGGGACATGATATTTGGATATTGCATTGTTGTTGGGATTAGATACAATTTAGTTAAAATTTGTCAGATAGGGTATTAAATCAGGCTTAGAAATGCTTGCCCAATTTATTAGCCCAAACTCATAAAATCAAGTCCAAATTAATAAAATAAAACCCAACATAAAATGAAATCCAAAAATAAAAATAAAAATAAATAAAGCCCATCTAAAAAATAATGTTAAATATATATATATATATATATATTAAAATTGTTATTTATTTGTGTTTATAAGTTTTCTAGAATATTTTTTATTTTGTAAAATTCTTAAACGATTTAGTTAAACTATAGAGATGTTGTTAGTACAAAAATAATGAACATAATATTATATTAATAATACAAATAAGATTCTAAATGATATTATTAAGCAATGTGGTGTATGAGTTAGGATTTTTGACAATAAAAAATAGGAAACTTACAAAATCTACTAATTTTATACTTTCCTTCACAATTATGCTATGCAAGGAAGCATCATCTTTTGCTGTTATACAAATTGAGAACATAATATTAGTGCATTTACAAGTTTATCATCAACCCTTTAAGTGTTTAAAAAATCCCTAAATCGTTTTAAGTTGTAATTAATGTTTGTGTCTCTTGCAAATGTAATTTATTTGTTAAATTAGGTAACATCTTTGGTGCTTTTTAATTCTATTTTTAATATTAATTTTCTATTTATTGTTACAATTTACAAACATTCCGACTGTAAATATATAAATTTTCAATTTTCGTCTTTAATTTTTAATTTCTTTCTAAATTGTTTTTTGTTAGATAAAAAAAATAACTAAATTGTTAAAGTTTTAACGGAATTGATGTGATAACTTATCACCAAAAAAAAAATTTAAAGAAATTTAAAAATTCATAAAAAAAAATATACATATCAACACTTAAGTATATGTAGATTACTATGCATGTTATCACATCAATATTGTTAAAATTTTAATTGTTTAATCAAATTTTCATAAAAAAAATTAGTTTGATTAAACTAAAAGTTGAAAATAGTGTGTTCCATAAAAGAATAAGATCAAAATAATAAAATAAGTAGACATTATTTATATATATTCACAATCAAGGATAAAACTAGAAATTTTTTTTAGGAGAGTCGAAATTAAATTGTAACTTTTACAAATATAATTTATCATTTTAATAACTTATATCTTTATAATTCTTATAGGATTAAATCAAATTTTTATATTTTTAAGAAGAGTAAAAATATCATTTTATTTTTACTAATTTAAAATTTAAAAAATTTAAATGAAAAATATTCCATATCAGCTCCCGAGTTTCGGCCCTGATTCACAACCTTTGGTCCGGTGCTCATATTTAACATCTCTATAGAAACTATCGATGAGGAGAAACCCATAAATCATCGACAGTTTTTCTTCTATTGTTTCAACCATTATTTCCCTTTTAAGAACTGTTTATCATAAATGCCTTCATCAAATAAGGCAAATTAATGTATGGCGGAATAAGTTACTTAAATTTCTTTAAATTATGAATTTTATTCTATATTCATTTTAACCTTTACAACATTCTATTTATATTTTCAAATTATCAATAATGTATTTCTTTTATTAAAACTTTTAAAAATAAAATATAAGAAAATATTAATATTGTAAAAATAAATAAGTAAAAATATTTTCAAATTTTCAAATTTTTTTTCAAAAATTATCATTCACTCTCTTTTTTTTTTAACTTTTTTTTTTAGTTTTTAATTTTAAAAATCATGTGGTAAAATTTTATTTTTCTTCAAAATTTTTATTTTAAATCATGTCACATAAGATTTGATGTGTCATTTAATGGCTAAATTAACATTTTCAATAATGGAAGGACTTGATTTATATAACATTCATAGTGGAGATATTGTTAATTTTTTTATTAAAAGTAGTATTTAAGCTAGAAATTATGTTTAATTTTATTCGGAAAGAAGACAATGTTGAATAAGAATGTTTTTATTAATTCGTACTATGTTGATAAAAAAAATAAAAAAAATTACTAGTGTAAGTGAAAAATTGGAAAAAGGTTATATAATTTAAAGATTAGTTATCCATATAAGTCTGTATAAAAAAAAATTATACTTGTAAGTCAAATTTTAAGAGATTATGAAATCAGTAAAATATTTGGTGAAGAAAGGAAAATCGTAACAAATGTAACAAAATCATAGTTGATCCCAAGCTGTTAAACTTTTATAAGTAGACATCAACTCTTCACTGAGTTTCTCCTGACTTGCATACTTCAACTCTCCCTTACAACAGTTTTGGATAACTCTTACTTTCTCCCTACTCCATGGCCTTTGGTCTATCTTCCATTTTTGTTATCACGATCTTTGCTATCTCCTTAACGAACCTTGCACCAGTGTCGTTGGTGCTCGCCAGAAAGCCATGTCGATTCCCTGCAATATTCAACTTTGGTGACTCAAACTCCGACACTGGAGGCTTGTCAGCAGCATTTGGCCAAGCTCCTCCTCCCAATGGGTTCTCTTACTTTGGCGCCCCCGCTGGCCGCTACACCGATGGTCGCCTTTTGATCGACTTCATAGGTACTCTTTTTACACCCCCACCTTACTAAATTCTGATACTTTCCCCATAACACAAAAATGTCAAAATCTATCAGAAATTGCATGACTGCAGTCTAAACGTTGAAGATTGTTTGATATTACCCTGAACTTGTTTTTAAGTTTTCTGGGGTCATTTTTCAATATATTTGGATTAAATCATGAAACCACGATATCAAAGATTGTTTTAGCTGCATATAATTTACTTTTATCATTCATCGGTCGTATTCGTCAGCATTATCTGTGATTATTCCTCATAATTGTCCTTTCTTGAGAGGAATTAATTACTGATGTTTGTTACCAAAAATCTTTTATCTAATGATTTTTAAATTGATTCTTTGGTAAAATTAAACAAGAATATCCTATTAATCTGAAAATTTATGAATATTCTCCTAATCAAATTGTTCGGGATCTCTTATAAAAAAAAACATCAGTAACTATTACTAATTTATTCATTACCAGTTATAATTAGCTTCTTTATTTACTAAAAAGAAATTGATACCCACAGATCCAATCCGGGAATATTAATGATCCAATTGAGTGAGACAATGATTCTATTAGTATATAGTTCATCATAAAATTATTGGCATCCACCGATGCTTAGCGAAAGTAAACTAAGTTTACTGGCATGAGAAAAAACAGACCGTCTAAAACAACCATTAATGTCCCTGTCTGAGATGTCCCTCCCTGGTCCCATTTCTCAGACTCCTATCTCCATAAAAAGGTGTAGCACGCGCAAATTGGATCTTATCAAATACAAGCAGATAAAAAGAAGTGTGTTTGGGAGCATGGGTCTTTGTTGTCCTGTTTCGATTTCAATTATTGTAATGCGTGAAGAAAATTGCCTTTTTCTCTTTGATTATGATTGATAACAGATAAAACTTAAAAATATCAAACCAAGAAAACACCTAAAGAATCTCAAAACACCTTAGGGGTTTTGATCTTAATTCCTTTTTCAGCCGAGAGCCTTGGGTTGCCATACCTAAGTGCATTTCTTGACTCTGTGGGGACTAACTTTAGCCATGGAGCTAACTTTGCCACTGCTGGATCCACCATTAGACCTCAAAACACAACTCTGCAACAAAGCGGTTTCAGCCCTATCTCCTTGAACGTTCAATTTTACGAGTTCAATGATTTCCATGCAAGGACACAAGTTGTACGTAAAAGAGGTAGTCTTTTAATTACTACATTTCATTTACCTTATTTCTCAATTTCTGCCAAGAAAACACACACCCAATTTCTCCTGTTGTGCAGGTGGGGTTTTTGAAATCTTAATGCCAAAGAAAGAGCACTTCTCAAATGCCTTATACACCTTTGACATCGGCCAAAATGATCTCACTGCTGGTTACTTCTCAAACATGTCTACTGATGAAGTTAAAGCCTATGTTCCCGATGTGCTTAATCAGTTCCAGACTATAATTCAGGCCAGTAAAGCTAACCTAATATTCGATTAATCACTAATCGTTGAACCAAATGTTTGAATATAACTTGGCATTGATTATTACTTTGAAACCTGAAATTGTGCAGTATATATATAACCAAGGAGGGAGATACTTTTGGATACACAATACAGGTCCTGTTGGGTGTTTACCATATGTAATGGAGCGTATCCCGGTCTTAGCAGGTCAAATTGATGACTATGGATGCGCCTCTCCATTCAATGAAGTTGCTCAGTTTTTCAACCGTGGATTGAAAAAGATTGTGGAACAGTTACGGAAAAATTTGCCCCATGCTGCAATCACTTACGTTGATGTCTACTCAGTGAAATACTCCCTAATTAGCCAAGGAAGAAAGCATGGTGAGTGAGTCCCTTTATGAAACAACTAAAAACTTCATGACAAATACAGGGTTGAAGTATTCATAGAAGGTTCTGGATTTGACGATTGGATTGGATTGTTATGAAAAAATTGCAGGGTTCAAGCACCCTCTTAGAACATGCTGTGGCCATGGTGGGAAGTACAATTATAACAAGAACTTGGGGTGTGGAGCAAAGGTTAACAAACATGGGAAAGAAGTGTTGGTGGGAGCTCCTTGCAAAGATCCTTGGACTTACGTAAACTGGGACGGGGTTCATTTCACTGAAGCTGCTAATAAGTACATATTTGAACGTATTGTTAATGGTTCACTTTCAGACCCTCCAACGCCATTAAATATGGCTTGCTATTGGAATTAAGCTAGGAAGGGGAACGCAAGTCTTTTTAGATTTTTAGTTGTCTATTTTTGTTCCTTTTTTTATGGATTAAGCAAGTTCCATGTCATTCTTTAGTTGGGATCTCTTTAGTTTGATTATGGATTATAAAATGATAAACTTGGTATAATTTTATCTTTGAATTAAAATTTAATTAGTTTTTTTTTATTTCTTTATGGCATTAAATGATTAACTTAATTATTAAAGTAAATTTTTCCTTAATTATTTTTACTAAATTAAATATCGACTACCTTTTAAAAATTCATTTTCTAATGGCATGAAACTTTATAGATTAAACTTATATTTTACCAAATAATGTTCCACTTTTTTTAAATGTATTTTTCTATTAAAATTACAAATACCTAATCCCATATTAAAGTGTATTATTTTTATTTTTACTTAAGGAATTAGTCACCGTAATTAATAATGGATAGCCTAATTTCAATAATATAAAGAGAGAGAGTTGAGTGCCCTAACTACAAAAGGACGAAATTGTTTGTCCGTTTAAGGTTTGATTATGTTACCAATACAACAAGCAAACGTATATAATCAAATTTCAATTTGGTTAAGATTTTATTTAGCATTATTTTTTAAAAGTGCTTTTAACTCCAAAAGCACATTTAGAGTTATAAGTAATGTTAAATATACAAATTCTGAAGTTAAAAGTATTTTTAAACCCAAATGCAAAAACAAATTTTTTTCTTATTTTTGTGTTTGGGAAAAGTGCTTTTGGGGTTAAATGACATTTTTAACCCTTATCTATAATTTAAAGTATTTTATGTAATATTTATATTGGATATAGAATTATTCTCTTATTAAAATTTATTTCAAATATATAGATTATATATTTAAATTTGTAATTGTTTTATTTTAATATTTAAAATATAATTTATATATTCCAATTTAATTTTACAAATAAGTAATATTTTTTTGAAGAAAAATGTTGGACTGCTTATTATTAAAAAGATAGCACCAAAACATAAATCAATAACAAAACTCATAAAGCCCAAATTAACCACCTTCCTATCCAAAAATCCTTAAAACAAAACTGTCCAAAGCCCTATCAACCTAAAAGTCCTTATCTTAAACTTAATCCTACATTTTTCCTTAAACCCTAAGACAAAGTTGTAACTAGCCACCAAAACTTGTCGGTCACTCTCCTTATCATTTCCCATGCTCTGACCGACCTTTCTAGAACTTTGTTTCTCAGGGCATCCTAGCCATGGCCAAGTTCTCTACCCTAATTTGGTTTCATTTACCGATCTGTCCATACTAAAATGCCTTTACCTAGTTCTTACCATTTCCATTCCATTTTCCCAAACCGTTCTTCTTCAGCATCTACCTCTCTGACCCACTCACTTTGATGTTTTTGGACTTTACTTCAGATGTACTATCTACTTCGATCCCCGGATACTGTTCTTCCTTTTCGCTGAAGTCTCTTACCTATTGCATAGCAATCCTCGACAATCCTCTGCCACAGCAGCTAACACCGCCTCAAAAAGTCCGTTATTTAGATAAGTATCGTCTCCTACCCTTAATCCCTCTTTCGCAAGGGTATGTGCCATATTATTCCCTATTCTTGAAGCATATTTGAATTTACAGTTAATAAAGTTTCTCTTTAGGTGCTTAAGAATATAGGCTCTGATTTTTGATCTATTGTCTAAGTCTTCCTGCAATTTTCTTAATATTGATAGGGCATCACCCTCGATGTTGACTCTTAAATAACCAGATTCGGCTCTAAATTGGATTTCTTGTACACAAGCCAAGGCTTCTGCTGCAAATGCATTTGGTATAGATGTGATTATGGGTTGGGTTGGACCCAAGCAAAAGCTTAGGCCCTTTTGCTAGGCCTAGGCTTGATTTGGCCTGAAAAATGGGCCTAAAAATTTGCCCAAGCCCGACCCAAATAAAAATACTAAAACCCAGGCCTGACCCGGCCTGCCCATATTAATTTTTTTATATTATATTATTTTTTACATAATTTTTAAATATATATAATACATCAAAAATACTAAAAATATTAAAATAAATATTTTCGAACAAATTGAAAATGAATTTTTAAAAAATATGTATACTTAAATAATACTAAGATAGATGCAACTTAATAAGAAAATGTCTCTAAAATAATAACAAAATTAACAATAAAACAAGTGTTATACAATATCAAAACAATAACAACAAAATAATAGCAACATAATAGTGAAATGATAGCAAAATAGGTAGAAAACAACAAGAAAATATCATTAAAATAACAAAAAATAGTAATTTTTTTGCCATTTAGTTAATTCGTGTTGGGCCGGGATTGGGCCAAAAATGTCTTACCTGAAGCCTGACCCGTTTCTAAAACGGGCCTTCTTTTTTTTGCCTAAGCCCATTTTTCGTGCCTATATTTTTTCCCAAACCTTCGAGTCGGGCTGGGTGGCTCGGCTCATGAGTAAGTCTAATTTGATATGTATTTGTTTTAGTATATTTTAGCTTTTAAAACCTGACCTTCTTCATCCTAAACCATTATTTCTTGTTTTGTTCTTGATATGCAGCATCAAAGTTTATCTTGACATGCATAGGCTCCGATGGTCTCCACCGTTCAATCCTTATTCGTCGAACAAGTGGCTTATTCTTGATTCCTTCTAATTCTAGTAAATAATTTTTAATAAAGCACTTTATCTCCTCTCCAGTTTATTGTTTTCTCTCATGAAATAATTTATGTCTTGTTGTCCATAATGCCTATATAGTACATGCAATTGTTTTGCATTTCTGGTTCGAGTAGCTATTAAAAAGAAACTAATCCATTCATTGTACTAAGTATAATTTTGCTCTTGTGGTCACTCAATCTGCAATTTTGACCAAACTTTTGATACTGCAAGGTAGTCCCTAAAGACATGCTCCACACTCTCCGTATGGCCTTGACATTTTGGACAATCGATCAAGCTTGCTAACCTCCGTTGATATAGGTTGAATATATTCATTAGATAGTTGTGTGTAGACTTCCATACCATAATTTTGATTTTAAAGGGTAGATCTAGTAACCATAATTTTTTGAACACCAATTTGTAATTATTTTGGTCAATTTGTAAATATTTGTTGTCGTTTTGTAATAAAGATTTTGTAACCACTAATCGAATAGTTTCTTAAGGCTTCTCCGCGCCATACCAACCTGTCTTCATGTTGATGAACTAGAAGAGGTATATATAATACTCTTTCCACATCTCCCTCACAAATGGTGCTGACTAATTCCTTACTCCAGCGATTTGACAATTGATCTATTAAGCTAGAAACTCGTTTGATATTCTAGTTTATCTCTTATATTTGTATCTTGTGATCCACAGCACCTGGTATCCATGCATCAGTCCAAACCGATATTTAATCCCCCCGAACTAACATACCAACATATCCCTTTCTCAAGAAGTCCCCTGGTTGACCAAATACTCCTCTAAGTACAAGATGGTAAGTTTTCCAATTGTGCATTCATAAAATTTGATTGCAGGTAATACTTAATTTTTAGGGATTTTGCTAACAAAGAATATGGACAACTCATTAAACGCCATCCCTGTATTGCTTAAAGTGTCATATTGAAATTTGATAAACATCGAAAATCCATACCTCCATTTTCTATTAATTCACCCAGTTTCCTCCATTCGCATAAATGAATTCCCCTCTTATTATGTTGCTTTTGCCACCAAAACTGCCTCATTAAATTTTTCAATTCAAGACAATAAGATTTTGTTTATAGAAAACACACTATAGAATAAGTAGGGATTGCCTGTAAAATTGATTTAATAAATACTTTCATACCACCATGCGAGAAATGCCTTGTGCTCCACCCATTGATTTTACTTAGTACTCAGTCTTTCAAATTTTGAAAAGATCTATTTTTTTCCCTTCCCACCATATTAGGTAAGCCCAAATACTTTTTTGGGTTTCGTAAAGTTCTTACTTCTAATGTATCTGTAATTTGTTCCTTCATTTGCTCCGAAACATTGGAGCTAAAATAAGTAATTGATTTATCAAAATCTATACACTGTCCCGAGCATATTTCATATTTTCTCAGAATCGTCTTTAAATTTTGAGCTTCTCTCTTTGTAGTGTCTTTGAATAAGATACAATCATCTGCAAATAAAAGATGAGTAACAATTGGTCCTCAATGACACACTTTTGCTCCTTAAATTCCACCCTATTGTAAAGTTAATCTCATTAGAGATGAGAGTTTTTCACTACAAATTAAAAACAAATAAGGGCTTAGTGGGTCACCTTGTCGTAAACCCCTAGTTGGTTTAAATCGATCCCCCATCTCTCCATTTATACATACCGAATAGCTTACTAAGATGATGCATCTTAAGATTAAATCCACAAAGGACTCTGTAAAGCCCATTTTTAGCATAGCTTTTTCTAGAAACATCTATTCAACTCTATCATATGCTTTACTCATGTCTAATTTTAGTGCTAAGCTTCTGTGTTGTCTCATCCTTCATTGTTTGAGAGTGTGCATTAATTCATACGCAAGCAAGATATTATCAGTAATGAGTCTTCCCAAAACAAATGCACTTTGGGCTTCCTTAATACATTTATGTAAAACTTTTTGGAGACGATTTGTTATCGTTTTTTATATGATTTTATAAAGAGCTTTGCATAGACTATTAGGATGAAATTTTTTGAGGTTTGTTAGTTGGGCCACCTTTGGAATAAGAACTATATTTTTCATATTAACACTTTTAAGAGAGCCCTCCTTTGTTCAGAATATCAAGGCAGAATTCCCCAGCCTCCTTTCCTACAATATGTCAATATGTTTGAAAAAATAATGCCGAAAATTCATCACTTCCAACAACTTTTGTCGGCCCCATGGTTTTTAACACAATGACAATTTCTTCCATTGTATATTTAGTAGTCAACCCTTGATTCATGCTCGTCGTAGTACAATTTTCAATACCAAAAAGGATATAGTCCAAATTGCCAATACCACCTAAAGAAAAAATATTTTCAAAGTACCTCTTTGCAACAACTACCATTCCTTGTTAACCTACAATTGTTTTTCCTTGTTCGTTCTCTAATTCATCAATTCAATTTATCCTTCTCCTTTGGGATGCAAAATTATGGAAAAATGTTGTGTTCTTATCTCTTATTTTTAACCAATTCACTCTTGGTCTTTGCTCCTAATATCTTTCTTCCTTTTCAATTTCCAAGTTTAATTGTATATTTGTGTCAATTAGCTTTGCTAAATTTTCATCTGTTCTTTCCAATCCATCAAAATCCTCTAATTTTGCGAGCAATCATCTTGACAATTCCTTCCTCAGTTTTTTTTATTCCTACTATCCATCTTTGTAAGCCCTTTTCCCAAACTTCAAACCGCTCCACCACACTTCCCCTACTTTGCTCCCATAGTCGCTTTACCTCTTCTTCACAAGAGTCTTCCATAGTCCATCATGCTTTGAATCTAAAGTCTATCCTTGTCCTATTTACTTTTTCCAATTTAGTTTGAAATAATAGAGGGCAATGATCAGAGAAAGAATGTAATAAATGTCTGATTGTATATTCGGGAAATAAGTTAATCCATTCTAAATTTGTCACATTTCTTTCGAGACGTTTATTTACATTTGTTTCTGAAAGGTTTCCCCTCTCCCAAGTGAACCAGTTCTCTATATACCCTATATCATCAAGATAACAGTCTTCTAACGTTTCCCTAATTTCCTCCATTCATTCTTCATCATTTGGTAATCCTCCTCATTTTTTAAAAGAATAAAGAATCTCATTAAAACCCTCACAAACCAGCTACGGATTCAATTGCTTTCTTTCTAACCTTCTTAAAATATCCTATATGCCACTTCTTTCCCGAGCTTTTAGGACCCTATAGAAACCTATCAATTGCCATTTTGGCTCATCTCCATCTCCTTCAATATCAACATCAATATGATTAATAGAATAACTTCTTAAACTGATGGACAAATCTCCCTTCCACCCTAGACTTAGCCCACCCCTTGTACCTAAGGCTGGTACGTTAATACCATTATAGAAACCACATTGTCTTCGAACTTTCTCTATTCGCGTACTATCCAGCTTTGTCTCTATAATGAAGACAGCTTGGGGATTATGTTGCTTCAGCGAGTATTGAAGCCTTCTTACGCCCCGCAGACTTCCCAAACCATGGACGTTCCAACTAAAGATTTTCATTGTGTCTGGTTGACTTCCCTATTAGTAGCCATCGATATTTGTTTGTTACAAATCTCTTCGTGCTTTCTATCTACTATAGTCTAACCATCCCTATAGCTTTTTCTGTAATTTGTTTATTTGACCTAGGTCTTTTCTTACCCTCGTTATTTACAATTGGAAATTAGTCACTATCATCCTTTATATCTTCTATTTTCATTCCTCCGGAGGATTCAATTCATTTCTTTTATCTTGAGTCCCTTTTCCTTCCAAGTTGAAACCTAAAGTAGAGCTCATAAAGATTTCACTTTTCATAGAGTAAAACTCCCTGTCAGTTTACCACTTCTACAGACCGTTTGTCTTCCCATGAAGTCCCTAAAATTTCCTCCATTGTCCTTCCTCAACCAAACGCTTGGAGTAATCATTGCCCTTCTTGGTTTTGCCTTCAAGGACATATCCCATCCATACTTTACTTCCCTCGTCCCAATATTTATTCTTTTCTGACAGAATTTATCTCCATGCTTTAAACACCCACACAAGAAACATAATACAGACAATTTTTCATATATGAATTTCACATACAAAGATTTGATTGTGATGCCATTAATTTTTTCTTTCTTCTTAGTGGTTTCTTTATATCCAATTGAACCCTAATTTTCATAAAATTTTTATAACTCTGACTTGACTGTCTTGCATCATACTCCAAAAATTTCCTCATGAAATCTCTAAGTTGTTTCACCACGCTTTTTGAGAAAAAATCTTGGCAAAAGATCATGAACTTGAACCCAAAAATCCAAGAAAACCAAAAGAATAATATTCGAGTCTTCCCCTTCCCTCAATCAGTGCAACACAAAAAGGTGGTTTTTGAAGGTCCATGGTGTGCCACTCATAACACATTCCACACCAACTTCATTAAAGAAAAAAAATAGCGCTTTTCTCCTAAATCTGATATTTGTATTCCCTCCAAAGGATGCCACAAGTTTGCCATAGTATTTTTCATGGCAGGGAAGTGGACCACACTTGTTGTTAGATAGTAGCCAATCAAACAAAGATCATAACCTGATTTTTGCATACTACGCTCCACCCCAAATTGTATAATTTCTTCTTCCTCATCATCAAGACATAACTCTGCCATGTCTTTCTCCATTGACGAATGTATTCCTTGTGCACCGACTTCTTCCTAAACGCCAACTTCTATTTGGACATCACCTTCAATTAAAAAAATAAACCAAATCCAATCATTGTTGTTGTCGTTCTTGAAATTCTTGCTTTCTTGGAATATATGAACACCGACTACTTCTTAAACATCGCTTTTGATTGGAAAAATAAACAAAATTCAATCGTTGTTGTTATCGCCCTTGAAATTCTTTCCTTTTGGAATATATAAGCGTTGCTTATTGGCGAAAATCAAAACCTTAGAGACTTTTTCCTACCAATTTTAGCAGACGAATTTCGTGCTATCGTAGCAAACTCTAAAACATATCATTATAAGACATATAAATAATATTAATTGCTTACAAATATTCAAAATTTGTATTTCATATATCAAAATATTAATAATGAGTAATAATAATTTTTTTTATATTTTTATTGAAATATTGTAAAATTAATGAACTTAAACATTATTTAAATGATTTTTTTACTTTACTACATCATATTTAAAATAGACATTTTATTTCTCAAAAGCACTTTTTGACAATAATACTAACCATCAAAATCTTAAATCAAAATTTAAAAAAATAGGCACTTTTTAAAAGCAATACTAAACTAACCCTAAATAGTGCAATATAGTTTTCAACATCGAAACCTCCCATTATATATTATAGATGGCACGATGAAGTCTCTCGAAAAGTCAACCCATGTTCATTTATTTGAACATATACAACACAAGAATGATCAAGATTCCCAACATGGTTTAAGGGTTAATGTAATAATTGTCTATGTAAAATGTAATATAAAATAAGGTAAAATACAAAAATAGTCATTATATTATTGATTTCGTTCTATTTTGGTCATTCAATTATTATTATTTTTGATTTAATTACTAAATATTTTAGTCACTCTCCCATTAGTTGCCATTAGATGAGTGACAGAAAGCTAACATGAGTTTTTTTTATTGGTCTACTGACAAATTTAGTCATCTAATATTTACACATTTGTTGACAAGTAAAATCAATAAGAAAGAGCAGATATGTATAATGGTGGTGGTTCACCCTTGGTTAGGGTAGAGAGCCATCAATTTCGATTGATTGAATGGTCGTTTGGTGGGATTGGTTTAGATGGAGTTAAGTGTCTTAGTTTCTCTCTATCATTCTTGCCTTCTTAAATGTTATGGTTGGGCTTATATATCAGAAACCATGGAGTCCACGCATACAGGGTTTACTAATATTAGAGTTATACCTTATTTTCTTGATATGACTTCTTAGGAAAACTAGGTAATCAATGAGTCTAAGACCCTATGTGTGCTAAGCAAAGGTGGCCTTGCAACGGTCTATCACGGTGTTGATTGTGGCTTAAGGTTCGTGTAACACCCTCTAATCCTTATCCGTCCCCAGAACAGGATTACAAGGCATTACCGGTCTGTACAGTTCAATTAAAGTCATTTATTAAAATAAATGTTTCTAACTCTGCAAATTAAAACTTCAACCAATACAATTTGCCAACATTCAAATAATCCAAATACACTTAAATATACTCAAATCTTACTAATCTAAAACATTTTATAAACTATCCAATGAATCTTTTTAAGTATATCACTTACTTTATCAATTATTTCAACTTCATACTATATACCATTGCCAACCATAATTTACTTATTTCACTATTACAATCACATTCCAATATAACACACTTAAGACATCCTAGGTACATGCCATTATCAACAATTAACATGCTTTACCTCATTGAATTCAGGATCGACCTGGGATGCTGATTCGACATTCTCACTTTAACTTAACTCGCTTGACGAAATAAACCATACACCGAGTATTCCATACTACCGGTGAGTGGTATTACCATAATTCAAATTATAATAGCAATAAAGAATTATAATTACCAAACATGTAACTATCCAATTTCTCAAATATCAATTCATTCTTAAACTTTCATTAATTAATAATAACAATACAATTTTTAGTTATTCTTCAATTTCCATCACATGTCACATGTAACAATTTCAATCATTACATGAACATTAAGTTCATGCCTTTCATTTTTCAATCTCAATTTCAATCCATAATTCAATTTCATTCCTTTCTATATTTCAATAATATAATCAATCAATTTATTTTAAATTTCTCATTTCAGTTGTTCACCCTATTAACAAACCCAGACTTTGACGGATACACGGATTCCAACCCAAACACACCAGTACGGCACATTGTGCCTAAAACGGTACATAGTACCTGATCAGTATACGACACATAAAGTGCCTAAAACGACACACGAAGTGCCTGATACGTCACACGAGGTGCCTGAAATACAACACATAAAGTGCCTGATCAGTAAAGCCAACAAGTCCCGTACACTTTTAGATCCTATGGAATGCCAATTATATCCGACTCAGCCCGACTAGTTAATAGGATATTTCAATTCTCAATTCACTTTCATTTCCAATCCAAGATCACTTTTCAATTACAATTTCACATTCAAATCAATTTACAATTCAATTATACATACACATTCACCATTCAATTCAATTCTCATTCAACTCAAATATCAATACTTACCTTATAACTCACTTATTAAATATAGAATTTATATAAAATATTTAATAAAAAGTAATTTGAATTATAGTAATACAAACCGTGAATTTCTCATTTTAATCCTCGGTAGCTTTCTCCTTTCCTTTGTGCGCCGATGTCTTGGGTTCTTTGTTAACTACGAAAATAATAATAATTTATAATCATCAATACAATACAATTAAATTTAATCCATGAGCCTAAACATGCAAATTTAACCCTTTTTTTTTTACATATAATTCCACTATTTACTTATATGTCCATTCAAAACTGTCTACTTGAGTTATTGTTACTAAATCATTTATATCTTGAGCTAAGAAACTCCAAATTAAGATCAAATAATTTTTCCTAAAACTAGAATCATATATCTTCTTACCATAAAATTTTTAGAATTTTTGGTTTAGCCAATAAGTACAGTTTATTATTTAAATTTACTCCTATTCTGCTGTCTGACAGTTCCGACCCTTCTTCAGTAAGAATTAATTATCTCATTGTACGAGATTCAGATAATGTTCCTGCTAATTTCTCTTGAAAATAGACTCGTTAAAGATTTTAAACATATAAATCTAAGCCCTTAATTATTTTTATTCAATTTTTGATGATTTTCCAAAATTAGAACAGGGGAACCCGAAATCATCCTGACCTTGTCTCACTAAATTTATTATATTTCACAATTAAAAATTCCATTTCCTACACAGTTTCTTCTATAAGAAACTAGAGTCAATAAGGTTTAATTGCATATTTTTTTCATGCTCTAATTCGATTTTCAAAATTTATGGTTATTTTTCAAAGTTAGCCTACTCTACTGTCCAAAACTGTTTTGGTGTAAAATGTTAATAACCAAATTTACAACACCAATTCACACTTTATTTCTATTCAAATTTCATTTAAACTCAAATTTAACTATTAAATTTTCAAAATATTTTTATAATTTCGAATTTTCCTCTTTTTAGTCCCTAAAACACAAAATTTATAAATTACTTTACAATTCAATCCTTATTTCATTTCTAACTTGAATTTCTATCAATCTAACCCCTAATTCATCTTTTTATTGAACATGAACAATATTTAGAAATCTAATAACTTTCAAAATATTAATTTAATTTCATCAAAACTTTGTTCTAAAGCTTTTAAAACATTAAAATTAAGTAAAAAGGGCAAAATTAACTTACCTATTAAATTTTCAAGCTTCAAAATCCCTATTTCCCCTTTTTTCTTTCTTTCCTTTCTTTTTTCTCCTTCTTTCTCCCCTGTTTCGTTTCTTCTCTGTTTCTTTCTATTCTTTTTCTTTTTCTTTTACTTTGTTTTGTTTTATATATATATATATATATATATATAATAATAATAACTTAATAATATACTTATATAATAAGTAAATATACATGTATTTTACAAATGTACATATACTAATATTACACATGTCATTATACATACCATACATTTGTCAACTTTTTATTTATTTTTCACATAAAAATCTTATAATATAATTATTTAATTAATAAATACCTTTTATAAATAATAAATATCTATTAATACTTAAATACAAGCATTACAAGTGTATGTATTTTTTTTAATACACTTGTACCCAATCATTACTACACATTTGTCTTACTTTATTTATTTATCATATAATATCAATTTAATAATAATAAATACATTAATATTTACTTAAATAATAAGCAAATACATACATGTATTACAAATGTGTGTATTATATTTTTTACACTTTTATTTTATTTTTGCCATACATTTGGCACTCTTTTTGGCTTATTTACTTATTTAGTCCTTTCAATTTTCTTTATTCTATAATTAAACTTTCACACTTCATTCAATTTAATCTTTTTATCCAATTATTCTTAATTTAAGCTAATTCACTTAATTAAACTCTAATTAACCACTCAATTAACTTCGTAAATATTTTTAATAAATATCTATGAATCTATTTTTCAGAAATGAAGACCCGAAAATATACTTTTCTGGTAACAGTAAAATTCAGGTCATTACAATTCGCTTGATAGGAGGTTCGCTGAACAGGGACACATGTATAATATGTGGTTTGCCCATTGAGGACACATGGAGAAAGTACAACAATATTCTATTAATTTGATCCTAAATGTAAAAAGTTCAACAAAATTAACACTCAATGTTTACAAAATTTGTCATTTTAATTCAAATTCTAAAAAGTTCAAAAATTTTAACTCTTAACATTTACAAAATAATGTTTTTTTTTTTTAATTTTTAAACGTTGAAGACTAAATTTTGTTTTTATTACCTAAAATATTATTCCGTTATGATTTTTTATCCACATTTTTAACGAGGGTTTAAAAAAATTGTAGACTATTTTACCTAACCAAATGGCGCCACATGACATTCTTAATAAAATATATAAAATTTATTTTATCAAATATATATAAACTTTAAACATTTATAAAAATAGAAAGAAATACACAAAAATAGAAATATATATAAATCTAATATATAAATTAAAAATTATAAAATATTTTAAAATTATAAAAATAAATAAACTCTAAATATATGTGTGTGTATATATATATATATATATATATGAAAAAATTAAACTTTCTTAACCAAAAAATCAAAAGAAATTTTGGGTTTCTTCTTCATTGAGTTCTTCAAATTTGCTTCTTCTTTTTTCATGCTTAAATTTTTCTGCTAACATCGTTGGTTCATATGGACTGGATTTTGGAATCTTGGTTCCGGGGTTAGATTATGTATACATATATAAAAATAAACCCTAAACCCTATATATATATATATATGTAATATACCATAAAATTAGGATGTATTTTCACATGACATTTGCCTGTATTTTTTGGGAAAGTCAGAGAATTTTAACTTTGTTTGAAAATAACTTAAATCATCCCAGGTGAAATAAATAAATAAATTCAAACCCAGAATTTATTTGAAAATCTTAGTATGTGGTTTCATCCAAATCGGATTTAATTAAGTATTTTTCTAAACCCATGATTAATCAAAATCTTAATAAGTCAAATTTAATTACTAAAAGGAAATAGTTAAATTGTATTTAATTAAATCTAATATCCTATAAGTTTGAATACTCTATTTTCAAAGCTTACTCACCTGCACCTAGTGGAAAGAGAAGAAAGAAAGAAGAAATTAACAAATTCAGTTGATTTTATTCAAAACAAAAGAAGTTAAATGGTTCCGGGGAATGAGGAAGGAAATAGCAAAGACTAGGGAAAGGAGATAGGAATGCGTGAAGGGTGGTGACGTTACTACCGGCAGAGGGGTGGTGTCAACAGACACACCTATAGACATGTTGACGGCAGTGAAAGGAAAACCAAAAGGAAGACAAAAATGGGGAAAAAGGGGAAAGAAGGAAGGGAGAGGAAGGAGAGAAATGGGGAGATGCCGAAGGTCAGCCCTAAGGTCTCCGCACGGCTGGTCGAAGAGCCAAAATTGCAAAAGAAAAAAAAAAAGCCGCTTTACCAAATAGAAATTTTTTCTGTTTCGGTTAAATTTACACTATTTTTAAAAATAAAAATTTGTTAATGTTAGATTAAATTTATTAAATTTGAACTAAAGTGATAAATTTTATAAATATTAAGGGTTAAAGTTTGTTAAATTTTTTATATTTAGGATCATAAAATGTGTAAATATTATATGACTAAATTTATTAATAGACCAATAAAATAAAAGTCCATTTACTATTAATTAATGTGAGAGTGGTTAAAATATTTAATTTTAAAAAAATTAGTGATTAAATAAAAATAAAAATAATTAAATGACCAAAATAGAATGAAATAAATAGCTTAGTGACCGTTTTGATACTTTACCTTATAAAATATGATATTTGAATTTATATATATATTTAATAGTTTAATATTATATTAATATTTTTATTCTGAAAAAATTAAATCTAAATAAAAATTTTAAAATTTAGAATAAAATCACTTATAAAATATTAAACTATTAAAAAAAATAACATTTATATTTCATATAATTTTTTCTCTTAAATTTGATGTAGAAGCCATAAACTACTGCCAAGAAGGTCCAACTAAGAAGCACGGACATAATGGTTTCCTCCTTATATCGGTGTTGGACACGTATTCGGTATGTATTCATTTCGAACATACTTGGATATGAAAAGATAAAATAAAAATATCGGATACAGCTCTAACACGATCAAGACACGTGCTTAGAAACGGATACTAACTGTGTCTGGAGACAACTAAAGAATAGGAAAAAAAAAAGGGTACAAGAGTTCTGGAAGAGAGGGAGACGAGAAAAGAAGATAAACAAATAAATAAACAGACAAAGCAATACCGATGTAAAGCAGGAAGTAAAAAGAAAAAAATAAAAATTTTCCGTAACTAATCACGTGACAAGCATGTTCTTGTCTCATTGCATGGAAAAAGAAATATACTAACTCAATTCCAATTTCAAAATCAACTATAATGTATTAATTGACACTATAAATTGGGCTTGGTGATGCCGTTAATGAAGTGAGACTTAGCTCAATTAAATGTAAAAATATTTGGATTTTAGTTGAAGTTAAAAGGAAAATATAACTCTAAACTTTACAATTAGATCCACTTTGATATTTGTATTTTTTTTATTTTGGTATATAAACTTGATAAATAGGTCCATTTTAATCCCTAAATTTAAATTTGGTCAAGATATGATTTGATCAATATTTTTAGAATATAACTAGATTGATTGGTCTAACTGAATTGGTCAATAACCAATTGGTATATTGCTCCAAAAAAAAAAGATTGAATTGAAAGCTATTTGAAATCGATAAAAAAAAAAAAACTGAGATAAAAACTAATAGTTGAACATGTTTACTAAATTTTTTATGAATTTTTAATTAATTAATTAATTATTGTTGGTCTAACAGTTGAACTGATCAAATCGATTAAATCAGAAACTAGTGGCCTGAACGATTTAACTATTGGTTCGATTATGAAAATACTGATGGAATACTCTGAGATTATATCACGTAATCACCTAAAAAATTATATAAAATTTTAATTTTTAAGTGATGATGTGACATAATATCAAAACTTCACATCATTAAATTTTTATATTTTTTAAATGAAGGAACAAAATAAATTTAATTGTCAAGTTTAAGTATCAAAGTGAATTAAAAAAAAAGTTCTAAATAGATCTAATTGTCAAATTGAAATACCAAAAATTCTATTATCGCAAATTAAAATCATAAGTATCAATAATTTAATATATTTTAGGAATCTTAATATAAAAATATATTTTTTACTGTTGTCTTGTTGTATTCATTTTAGTTGTTTTTTTTTAATTATTGTATGGTATTTGTACCATGTCGTACTTAGATTTAATCATAGGTCGGCCCATCCGTCCAGACCCGAAGGCTTGCCTGAAAAGTAGGAGAGTTTGGACAAAAATATAGGTTCGAAAAATATGTTTTAACAAAAAATAATGTCTGTTTTCTAAATGGACTGAGTCTCGAGTAATAATTTTTTGGCTTAGGCTTGACTCAAACTGCTTAAAATTTTTTCCCTGCTATCATTTTGTTATTGTTTTGTTACCATTTTGCTATTATATTGTTATTATTTTGTTGTTATTATTTAGATATTATATAATTTTTATTTTAAAAATATTTGCTTACTCAGTTGCAACTATATTAATATTTTTAAGTATAAATTTTTTTAATGTATTTTTAATTTATTGAGAAATATTTATTTTAATATTTTTAATATATTTAATGTATTATATTTTTTAAATTTATTTTTATATAAAAATAATAATATATAATTATTTAATATAGACGGACTGAACTCAAATTTAACATTTTTTTTATCTAGATTGAACTTGATAAAATTTAGACCAAAGATAGAGATTAGTACTCGTATTACATGTATGTGTCGTGGTAAAAAAGAAAAACTACTACCAAACCTTAATAAAATAACGAAAGGCTAATGGCTAAATTAAAAAAGGACAATGGCTTTTCTTTACAGGATCCGGTTATCATTGCTAAATATAAGGATAGACGGATTTAAATAAGTGTAAAGCTAAGTAATTTTATAAATTCTTAAATTTCTAGCGCGCGTTCTCTCTCTCTCTCTCTCAGAGTCATGGAACCTCACAGTTTCAAAAAAGTTATCATTGGCCTTATATTTTCAATGACATTGCTGCCAAGTTCCAGCAGTTCTTCAGCGCCTTGCAACTTTCCAGCCATCTTCAACTTCGGTGACTCAAATTCCGACACCGGCGGTCTATCAGCTGCATTTGGACAAGCCCCTGCCCCTAACGGAGAGACCTACTTCCATGCGCCGGCAGGTCGGTATTGCGATGGCCGACTCTTAATCGA
Organism: Gossypium longicalyx; assembly: GCA_025698465.1. Taxonomy (NCBI): domain Eukaryota; kingdom Viridiplantae; phylum Streptophyta; class Magnoliopsida; order Malvales; family Malvaceae; genus Gossypium; species Gossypium longicalyx. The sequence goes on from CM046997.1 coordinate 95,096,351, forward strand.
TTTCGTAGGTATTTATTTATTTATATCTTATTCTGAGTTTCCCATCTGCTCATCATCCATCTTACTTGACATGATTTTGCTTGCTTCCAATAAGTACCATCTGCTTCGTACTAATGATTCCCAAATCATACAATTCACTTCCTCCTTTCAGAAATCAGGATTAATAGCATGAAATCCCTTACCTGATGATTCAACGGAACACCATAAATATTTGAATTTTTAACTTTTGATAAATTTCTTTTGCGGTGAAATTTAATTTTTTAAGAAGAATTTTAGTTGATTAGTCTTTATAGATATGGCTTTTTTTTTTTTTTGAATTTAAGGTATTGTTTTTATTAAATTCAAGAAATGTTTATTAATCGTTTTTTTTCTTGCTTAAACATTATTTTAAAATCCATTAACAATTTTCTTTAGCAGCTTGAATTTGAAATTTTGAAATTTATCGGATAGTTTAATTTTTTTTTCCATTGAGAGGATATTCATATAAATCTTACTGTTTGTCGCTTTACGTTTTAAATTTTGAAAGTTTATTGATGACACTGATTTGGAGTTATAAAGACCAAAATGAGTGATGATTCAGTTACAGAGTCAAGTTTGAACAAAAAAGAACAGAAGGTGAAACATGTGATTCTTTAAAGGTCAAATTTTACTGGTACTCCCTCACTCTGCATAAATTGTTGATTTAGTTTTTATACTTTTTTAAATTTTAAAATTTTAATCCTGATTACACAATTATAGTTAAATTCATTTGGTTAAATTTTGATATTAGTAACATCTATGTAAAGTTGTAGATTTAGCCAATGTTTTCTAATTGGATTATTCTTAGTTTCTATTTTTTTTTTAAATTTCAGTGTTATGCAAACAATAATCATTAAATCTATGAGATGATTTTTTTATGAAAAATCTGAAAAATAACAAACTAACATGCCATTATATATATAATAATATATTTGTTGTAGAACTTAATAAATTTAATAGCTACTACTATTTCGATTGAAATTTTAAAATTCAAAAATTACAAAAACTAAAAATTATTAAATTAAAATACAAAATTTAAATTCACAATATTCACATATAATACAATGACTAGTGACAAAATTTAAAATTCTTTAAAATATTTAAAAATTTTAATTCCGTTTTCCTTTGCCAATAAATTATTATTAAAAGATAAAATTATTTTTTTAAAAAGAACCAATCAAATATATATATCTATAAAGTATCTTCTAAAAATATTATTCATTTTTAGAGACAAAATTTCGTCTTAAAAAGTTTACTATTTTTTTCTAAAATAACCAGCTTTACAATAAAAATGCTTCCACTTAAATAAATAAACAAAACAACAACAAAAAATATAATTTTTTAATTATCCAATAAATTAAGTTTTTTTTTCAGATAAGGGAATTAATTATCATTAAACCAAAATCAAGAAATTGTTGGATACAAGAAGCTACCTTGTATATCACTAGCTAATAAATAAATTAAATAATTAGGAGGAGTCCTCCATAACCAAAATAAATTTTGAATTGCAATGTGTTCAACTATAGATTAATTAGGTTGGAAATTGCTTCCAAGTCGAGTTAAGGCATTGACATGCTTAAGTAACCTAATGCAATACTGCAGAGTAACATCTTGCACTAATTAATTAGAGTTAAGGCATTGACATGCTTAAGTATCCTAATGCAATACTGCAGAGTAACATCTTGCACTAATTAATTAAAGAGGGTAACTAAATATTAAAGACTTTATTAGTAAACATAAAAGGTAGTAGCATCCATTTTTATTTCTAGATTAGTAATGTTAGGATACCTAGTCAAAGATAAATCCTTTCTCAAGGCCCATAGTTTTGCCTTAACAATGGTGGCTCTTAGGACATGTTGATGTAATATCCCACACTCGACCTAGTCGTCAAATTCGAATGTGTAATGTCATATTATGTCGTTGAAACAACTCAAACTACTAAAACACAAATACATTCAATTCAATCATCAAATACTTCATATGCATGCATTTATTCAATTATTGATTTCAAATTCATCAATTTACGAGATTTTATGGATTAATTTCAAAGTTAGAACTCAGATCCAAGCTCAAATGTAAAAATTCAAGGTTATGTCTCGAGACATGCCATAATTTAATTTGGAATTTTTGGCTTCAAAGTCAATATGTCTCGAGACATTACATGTCATGTCTAGAGACTAGGTCTGTAGACCAATCTCCCTTATTTTTTTATTTTTGCTTCGATGTTTGAATGTATTGGGATAATGGGTTCCTATCTCAAGACCTGGTGCAGGGCAAAATCTATTTAGTTTTGATGTTCTTCTATCTTGAGATAAAGGTCACCTATCTTGAGACTACACAAGTATGTCTCGAGACCTTAAGCTAACATGTCTTGAGACTCAATGACCAAATGGTCAAAATGATGCACTTTAAATTTCCAAAGCCTTAACCAAATAAACCTAAACATACCTAAAATGTACCACAGATCATATTCATCTAATTGACTTACCTATACACATTCAAATAATTCCAAATTTTAACTGTAACACCCCTAACCCGTATCTATCGTCAAAACAGAGTTTCGAAGCATTACTAGAATTTACGAATCACCTAAAAAATATATTACCGGTTCAATGCATCATATAAATAAATAAATATATTACCATTCGATCAACAGCTTGGCACTTGTATAAGCATCAAACAGCAACATTGTTAGTATACTAGTACATATTTCATATAAATTCAACATTGATATACTTATTTTCTCGACATGTCACACTTGAGTTTAATAATTGTCTTTACTTATATAATTTCCTTATATCAACATATCAAAGATAGTCATATATGTACATGTCACGAGACATATTATTCTCTTACTGTTTCTTCATAAGCATATATCATTCATTTCGTTATATCAATATTTCATGCACCATAATTTCCATATGACCAATTCTTGTAAACATTTCACAGAACCATTTCATATAACCATTCTTCATCTGATACATATTACTTGAATATCAATTGTTCAACTGATGTCATAGCATCTCCCATCCACGATCTTATTTATCTTCGACATGATGTCATAGTGTCTTTCAACTATAGTCTTACTCATTTTCTGTCAGGTTGCCATGGTATCTTTCAACCATGGTCTTGTTCATTTCATGTTACATTGCCATGGTATCTTTCAACCATGGTCTTATTCATTCCCGTCATGTTGCCATGGTATCTTTCAACCATGGTCTTATTCTTTTCATGTCACGTTGTCATGGTATCTTTCAACCATGGTCTTACACATTTTATATCCTGTTGCCATGGTATCTCTCAACCATGGTCTTACACATTTTATATCATGTTGCCATGGTGTCTTTCAACCATGGTCTTACACATTTCATATCATGTTGCCATGGTGTCTTTCAACCATCGTCTACATATTTCATTTCAGAAAGCACACTCCCGCGAACCTTATCCTTACAATGGGATTACAGTCGAGCTAAATCTCTGTAATATAAACTCATAGAGTATTGTCGGGATTACCACCCAAAGCTAAATCTCCTGCGACAATTACTCTAATGAGCTTGGATCCAATTACGATTCAAAGCTAAATTCAGACCCTAATTTAGATTACCCGTCCGGGCTAAATCCATTTTCTACATATTCTTCGGGAGGGCTATATCAAGATAGGATCACCCGTCCGGGCTAGATCCTTTTTACCTTCAATTCCTTTTTTAGAGATCCATCGAATTTTCCTTTCATTCAACTGAGATTTCTTCCCCTTTTATCAAATTTATCAATGTTTCATCAATTTTCATACAATGAACATTCAAATTATTCACATCAATAACATACATTTCAATCATTTAAGAATATAATTCAAGTTACACGAACTTACCTCATTGCTTGTTTGTGTTTATAATTTTATTAATCCGATATCTTTTCTTTTCCACGATCAAGTCTCTTATTTGAGTCGTCTGGATCCTTATAAATAAATTTGATCATCATTTTCATTTATTTCATATTCTAATGTATTTAATTAATGCTCTAGGCAAAATTACCATTTTGCCCCTAAACTTTTATTTAATGATGATTTCATCCTTAGGGTCAGGAAAATAAAATTCTTGCAATTTTAATCCTTATTTCCGGCTATTATTGTCATACATATTGATAACAGCCCATGAATTCTATAAAATATCAAAATTTTCCATAATTTCAACACTTTTCAATTTAATCCCTAAAAACATGTTTTTCCCCGATCTTGAATTAAATTCATAATTTCATTCAATTTTGTAATTTAAATAATAAAATAATCCATTTCATACAATTTGGTCATTTCTGACATTTTTACAAAATTACCCATAAAGTTTTACTTTTATTCAATTTAGTCCCTGAGCCTAAAACATGCAAATTAACCATGCTGGATGAATATTCATACATATTTTCCTCCTCCTCCTCTCCATTCCACTTTCTTAATGTATATAACACACTTGTAAGTAACATTATCTATAATTTTTATTATTTACTTTTATTAATATTCAAGCTGTCCATCTGTGTCATAGTCACTAAATTGTTTATATCTGGAGCTATATAACTCCAAATTAAGATCCGATAATTTTCCCTGAAACTAGACTCATATATCTTATTATCATAAAATTTTAAGAATTTTTGGTTTAGCCAATAAGTACAGTTTATTCTTTAAAGTTACCCATGTTCTGCTGTCTGACAGTCCTGATCCTTCTTCACTAAAAATTAATTATCTTCTCGTACAGAATTTAAATGATGTTTCCGTTTATTTCCATTGAAAATAGACTCATTAAGGATTCTAAACATATAAATTTAAGCCCATAATTATTTTTCTATAATTTTTTATTATTTTCTAAATTCAGAATAGTGGAACCCGAAATCATTCTGACCTTATCTCACAAAATTTATTATATCTCATGATTTACAACTCCATTGCTTACATAATTTCTTCTATAAGAAACTAGACTCAATAAGCTTTAATTTCATATTTTATTCATCCTATAATTCGATTTCTAAAATTTTTGGTGATTTTTCAAAATTAAACTACTGCTACTGTCCAAAACTATTGTAGTGCAAGATATTATTTACCATGTTTATAACACCCTTATTTTCTTTCTCTACACTATTTCTCATCACTTTCTCTTGTTTTCTCTTCACTAACATGTCAAGAATATAGGACCATATGTAAGGAAACTCTACATTAACATTAATCCCATGCTTTTTCAATAATATCAAACTTAAAAATATATTGAAATCATGATGTTCTTACCTTGTTCTATTGATTTCAATCTTCATCTTGATTTTCTCTCTCCTTTAGCTTCCATTTCTTGAATTCAACTTGATATTCTAACTTTCCATAGTCTCCTTAACATTGTTCTCTCTTGGTAGCTATGAAAGTTCTTTTGATTTTTGGGTGAAAATGGTAAATTTTTGGTAGAAGGACCAAATTGTAAAGAAATGAAAAATTCTTTTCTTCTTCTTCTTCTCACGTTGGAATTGCGTGGGAAAGATAGATGAGAATTTCTCATCTTTCTTTCTTTATATACTAATAAAATAATAATAAAATATCTTATTAAAATATTAATAAAATAATATTTATCTAATTAAATAATTATAAAATATCAAATATCTCTAGCATCATTATTACTTTCTAGATTTCTCTCTCTTTCAATTGACCATTTTGCCCTTTATTATCTTTTAAAATTCCATCCTTAAGTCATCATTTAATTTGGTAAAATTACAATTTAGTCCCTTATAGTTCTTCATCTATTCAATTTGGTCCTAATTCATCCACTTTCCTTAGTTTCTAGATCATTCCACCCTTAAAATATTTACACTATTGGTCCTTTAAATTTTTCATATTTACACTTTAATCCCTCAAATTTTGAGTATTTACTCTTATACAACAAAACTTTTCTCACTTTTACAATTTAGTCCTTTCTTGAATTAATATATCATAATATACTTTTCAATATTGACATAACTCAAAATTTCCCTTTTTGTCACTTTATTTTCTTATTTTACTATATCACGGATAATATTTTACTGTAAAAATTTTTGAGGTATTACATTAACATTAATGTACCACAGATCATATTCATCTGACACATTCAAATAATTCCAAATTTTAACATTCAATACATCATTATTAAACCAACAAATTTTGTACATTCAATCTCACATAATCAAACATAATTAACTAGTAATTAAAAGATGAAATTCAACCAAAATAACATTATAGGTCACTTACTAAAAGTGCCAAGACTAATTTAAATTATAAACCAACCAACCTAGGTTAATGCCATATAACTTCAAAACATATAAATACATACAAAATAGGGTCACAATGGCTTCTGGGTTGAGCTTGAGGATTGGAAGCTTGACTGCGAAGTCACTTAAGCTTTAACTGACACTTCTATACGGAAACAAACAAATCCGTACACTGAGTAAATTATCTTCAGTAGTGCTGCGAACTTGAATTCAATTAAAAACATAACCAAATTTAAATAACATAAATAGTCATAATAATTCAAGTTAATCAATTAACCATTTTACATTAAAATCAAAGATACGCATATAAAGATAGTTTATATATCATTCTATCTTATTCTCAATGATGATTTACTCACGTTTTCGATAGAGATCCCGATACACTCTCAAGGTATTTGCAATTAACTTAACATATTTAAATCATGTCTCATATTAACATCAATGTCCCGTTTCAACACAATACATGTTCAAAATATCATTTTTATATTATAATCCCTATTAACCAAATCAAATATAATAATAAATACTTTAATCAATCCACCATTACATACGCACCAAAGTGCTAATTAGACATAAATGCATCAATCCCACCAACTACACCTAAATACGCTTGTACCCCTAGGATATTTGAGCTAGTGATATGTTCTCGACCCCACGGTATTAAAGAAATATAACAATATGTATGCACATAGTGCTGAATCTCCCACCTATCAATATGGACTTTATGACATGCCAACTATACTTGTGACTCTATTGAGCAATGATAATAGGAAAAGTATCATCATTATTAATCATATCATATCGTCAAGTATATATATAATATTTATTCAACCAATCAATCAGAATTCACTCAATCAAGTATATACGTACTTGTCGAACACATTCGTATTAATAGTTAACCGTTCCTGAACATATATCGGATCAAACATATATATATTTAATTATTTAATAAGCTCGAGTTATGAAAGCACTGATCAAAATATCTATTCGTCAACAGCTCTAAAGTTCTTTTTATCTTGGGATGGTCCTACATCTTCTTTAGCTACAAGTTAAATCTGAATACGAAAAATTCATTAATCACACAACACAAATACAATTCAATACATTATACACATGAATGCATTTTATTCGATTTAGTCGTTACACTATTAATACCAGAAACACTCATTTTCCACAACTTACTCGATTGAATTTAAATCTGACTTAATAAATATAGTATAAGGACTTCACACAACCATTATTTATTATCAAACTTCAAGTTTTTATTTCTTACAATTAAGTCCTTAATTACACATAATTTAATTATATAATCTTTACTTAGTTGTAACCTAATTCAATACTTTTCACCAAAATTTCAACATAAATAACTATGATATTGAATACTACTAACATCCATGAATTTAAACTATTAACATCAAAAGCTTTTAAAATTTTCCAACAATGAAACTAAACCAAAACTTAATAATTCTAAATTTTGTCATTTGGGCTTACATTATCTGGTATCAATCATTAATAATTCAATTAAAATTAAAGTTAAAAATTACCTATTTTTCCAATCGAAGCCACAATAATGAAAGAATGGAGGAAAAATTAAACCTTCGAGCATTCGAAAACTCACCCAAAAATCCGCAAAGTTTCCTAAAACAACTAATTCGTCGGAGGGAAATCTCAATTTTCTTAATTATCACCTAACCATAAAGATCTCACAAGATTAAGCATCGCTTTAAGAAAGATAAAAATATAACATTCATAAGCTTAACAAAAATCAACAAAACCACTTACTCTCAAATATCCAAAACCTAAATTCACAAGAGAACAGAAATTGAAAATGGGAAATGTGAGAATGAGGAATTTGAGAAAAGAAAAGAAAAGAAATTTAAAATAAAAAAAAGAATAAAAAACCAACACAATATTTTGATAACTTATCAGATTTTTCCCACAGACAGAGTTCAACTAGATCAAAACCACTACATGGTCGGCTGAAACAAAAATAGCAAAAATATTTCCAATTCACTTACACAAGGATTCAAACACAAGACTAAAGGGCAAGCTAACACCTTACCACTAAACCAACAGGCTCATTCTAATATAAGATGACCGAAAATAAAATTTAAATCAAAAGACTAGAGTTAGGGATATGGAAAAAAATAGCAAAATTTTCAAAGAACAAAATTTAAACCCATAACCTCAAACACACATTCTAAGCCCTTAACCACTGAAACAGATACTAATCAATGACATAATTTAACAATCATAAATTCATATTTTTGGGGCGTTACACCAATAGTCATCACACATGTCTCATATCACAATATCGCATTATAAAAACCAATCTACAATTATTCATATAATCACATAGTTTGCCAAAATAAAACAAGAGAAATAGAAAGCTTACACTCGAAACTTAGGATAAGGGTTTAGGCTATTCCTAAGCTCCCAATTAATACCATGAATCGTGTCTACAAGTAGAGATTCTAAACACTCATTGTTCACGCTTTCACCTAGCTGCTGAAAGCCTAAACTAGCTTTTCCTTGCCTTTCGCCTTACTCGAAGAATGTCCTAACGATTCCAAAGCTTCACCAAATTAAATCACATGATAAATACAATTAACATTCAGCCAAAGACTCATCAAAATCAACTAAAAACACAAGCCTAAGCTATATTTCTCATGAAACTAGAATTTCGACTAACAAACTTGAAACTCAGATATCTTAATTTTTACTCATTCCCATTGCCTATAATCGATTCCAATAATCTAATTATACAACTAAGAACAATTCCCAACCTTCAAACTACTCAAAACTATACAGATTCATGGATCCAAAATTTTGAAATACAATGACAATTTTCACGAAAATTCATTAAAACATTGGAATTATTTAACAAAACTTTAAGGAATGTTTAGAAACCTTCTAATCACATAAAAAATAATGAAAAAAATACTTTAAAACCTTGTTTCTATTCAAAATTTCGAAATCCACCATTAACGATCTAATTTTTGACTTTTATTCAAAACATTCAATTTAATGCCTAAAAACTCAGTTTTAAAGACTAGATAACATTAAAAACTAATAAGGAATCGAATCATTATCTTAGTTGATGAAGAATCAAGCGTTTGATCGAAAATTCGAAAAGCCCAAAAGTTCAATAATGGAGAAATCTATAGTGTTCTTAATTGTTTTTCTTGAAGTTTTATGGAGTTTTATGGCTTGGGAGATGATAGAAATAAAAGGAATTAAAATTTGTAAAAATAAAATTGAATGGGAGAAGCTTTGGAGAGCAGGACAACAACAAAAATGTGGAGAAGAAATTAATGTGGGTTTTATGAAGATGAAGGGGAAAATAGGGTATTTTTAGAACTTTGGGATATTTGCCTTAATGGTACTCCTAATTCAAACCCTTTTACAAAACAATCCTTATTTTAAAATTAAATATCTTTTCAACCTTATTTTTAAAAATTGATTTAACTTTTCAAAAGCTATGATCGAAAATAATTTCGGGTTACCACAATTCAGAATTTCCCAAACCTACTCTGAGCCAAAATTTCCTAATTTACCCTCAAAACTTCTAGACCCAATTTTGAGATGTGACAACAACATTTAAAATGGTTTAATTGTTATATAATATTTTTTTAATTGCCACTTAAGGCACCTAACAATTTAGAAATCAATTTCTTTTCATTTAGGTCACTAATCAATTTAATTCCTGTATTAATTTATTAATCAATTTAATTCAACAACATTTAATTATTCGACCTCTCATATCCATACTTGACTCATAAATTATTCTATTTTAATTATTTAATATCTCTACACAATTAATTCTATTCGAAACCAAATTTTATAATACTACTAAAAACCGAGTCGTTACAGTTGATATCCAATTACCAGAATGGTTATTTATGAAAGCTCTAATCTCCACTCTTATGGGTTTCCTATTGAAGATGTATAAGTTTGAACCAGTCCATTGGAGGTGGTTTCCAAGACATAAGAACAAAACATAGTAAATCTTTCCTATTCACTACTAGAGAAAGAGCAAAGAACTCTACCACTGCAGTATAGACTTTATCAAGGAATTGTTTTATATGGCGATCATTTTCAAAGACTAGTATGTTGTGAGTAAACCAAATTTCCCACGGGTGAAAACAAATAACATACTTCAAGAAATTTTTGGCTTTATTGACCAAACCTTGGGAGGGAGATTACCAATGAGCCAATCTTCCCATTTGACACCAAGAATGTGGGAAACTTTGGCAAAAGTAGAAATAGAAATCCAGATGATCTGAGTAAACTGGTCATTCTTATGTAGATGTTGTATATCTTCCTGTGCATTCAAGCACAGTGGACATGAATCTTCCACCATGACTTTTTTATGTCGGAGGAAAGATTTAGTGGGGACTACCTTGGAGTCTACATTTTCAATAGAGTATTTTCAATTTCGAAAGTAGCCTACATCTCCAAATATATGACCACAAATGAGAGTTGTGGTTCAACCCTGACAAACACTTCTCAAACACAGGACAACACTAAAGAATAAGCACTCGCAAGTGAGAATAGACCATTTTTTATGGTCAACAAATAGTATCTCTCTCGAGTTGAATTGATAAATGGGATATTAAAAAAAACGAGTCAATCTAATTTTATAGGATATAAATTGAAAAACATTGGATATAATTAAATCACTCTTCTTCGAAGAAATAGTCACGAATATTATAAAAATAATCTCAAAACAAAAATATATTAAAATAATAGAACCGAAGCAACAATGAGTGTAAAAATAAAATAAAAATAATGTTGTTTGTGGATGCCAAACTTTTACCTTAAGATTTTTAAATTTGCAAACCTAAAAAATTCCAAAATTTATTTTTGTTTTCTTTTAATTCATTATTATTTTTAAGGATAAATATTAAAATTATATATAAACTTTGATCTAATGTGTAATATTAAGTGAACTTTGATTTTGTGTAATTTTATACATGAATTTTGATTTTATTTAATTTTTACAAATTATTGACAACATTATCAAATTAGCATCATTTTACTTTGATATATTGCATACACAAATAATTATATTAATTCAATATGAAAATAAATGTATATATTTATTTCTTAAAATGTGTACAGTTGAATCAAAATCGAAGTTTTTTGTATACTTATGAATCATAATTCAAATTTTATGTGCATAATTGCATCAAATCAAAGTTCATGTATCAAAATGTATATTTGACCAAAATTCATATATAAATTTGATATTTATCTTCTTCTTTTTTAAATCAATCAGGTTAAATATTAATTTTACAATCATCTTAATTAATAGATATTATAGATTATAGATAAATGTAAGATTTATTTTGCATCCAATTCAGTTCATTCTTCTAAGTTTTATTTTATACTGTTTCAAATTTCCGCATTGCTTCTCTTAACACGCTTACACAACAAAAGATATGAAGAGTTGTAGCATATCCTAATAATTATACTGCTTTTCGTTGGGGGTTTCTTGTAGCTGAAAGCTTCGGATTACCTTATCTTAGTGCTTACCTGGACTCGGTGGGTTCAAACTTCAGCCATGGAGCCAACTTTGCAACTGCAGGATCAACCATCAGGCGACAAAATACCACCATTTTTCAAAGTGGGGCCAGTCCTATTTCATTAGATGTACAGTTGGTTCAGTTCTCAGAATTCCATACCAGATCTAAGATTATAAGCAAGCAAGGTACTGCAATCCTAATGCATGCATGTTACCCCATTTTTCTTTTGCATAAAACTTAACTTTATGATATATCAGGGGTATTTCATAAATTGTTGCCAAAGGAGGATTTTTTCTCAAAGGCCTTGTACACCTTTGACATTGGTCAAAACGATCTCACTGCTGGCTATAAGCTTAACCTGACGACAGAGCAAGTTAAGGCATATGTTCCAGATGTGCTCCTTCAGTTATCTGAAGCTGTTAAGGTTGGATAAGAACCGTTTTCGTCTCGAGAGAACAATTAATAGGTCAAATCCGTATACTTGATGACATGATTATAATCTGATGTTTTGTGCAGCGAGTATATGATCAAGGAGGAAGAACATTTTGGATACACAACACCGGACCGGTAGGCTGCCTACCGTATGTTCTGGACAGATTTCTTACCAGTGCGACTCAACTAGACAAATATGGCTGCGGCAGTCCATTCAATGAGGTGGCTCAGTATTTCAACCAGAGATTGAAAGATGTTGTTATTCAATTAAGGAAACAACTTCCTTTAGTGGCGATTACGTATGTCGATGTTTACTCGGTGAAGTATACTCTCATCAGCCAAGCCAAAAAACTCGGTAACTATTTCCAGCACAAGTAATTGTCTAGCGGTTTTATGTCTTTCGGATAAATAACTTGTCTCATATGGGAGCAGGATTCGAGCTCCCTCTCATAGCTTGCTGTGGGCATGGTGGGAAGTATAATTTCAACAATTCATTAAGGTGTGGAGGAAAGATTACAGTGAAAGGCAAGGAGATTTTGATTGCAAAATCGTGCGGAAATCCTTCGGTTCGGGTTAACTGGGATGGCATTCATTTCACAGAAGCAGCTAACAGGTGGATATTTCAACAAATCGCCAGTGGCTCCTTTTCTGACCCACCACTTCCATTGAAAATGGCTTGTCATTTGTCAAAGGATGGAGCAATGAATAAATTCAGGTGAAGGAAATCAATGTGTAAGTGTTCATTTTGACGCACGATAGTTTGGCCTTAAACCCTTAATAGTGGCAGATTGATACATGCATATCATATCAGGATTGTACTCCGGGAAGGAGAGTAATGCGAGCCTTTGGTAATGTCCATTAGCTTAGTAACATCTCAAAATTTATTCCTTTAGCTTTCTCCATCCAAATTACAAGCCTTTGATGATGTCATTCAATTTTCAACTTTTTTTTTCCTTTTTCGATGTAAGCAAAAGAGATATTAGTATTACCTTTCGATTTGACAAAATTAAGTGGGGATTGGTTATTGGCCCATAGATACCCTACATCCATGCTCGGAAAAGTAAGCTCTTAATATGAAAAAAGAAATTAAATAGGACGCAAAATGCATTAAGATTAACTCATGTAATAGAAATGAAATGTGATTGTTGGAGAAAAGATCAGTGGAGGTGAGTAGAGAATCGTCGCTGTAAGATGGTGAAAGAGGATTGAGGAGAGAGGAGAGAGGAGAGAAAAAATTGGATTAATAGTGAGAAAGAGTAAGGTTGTGTCCTCTTGCTATTGTAAGAGAGCTTATATATGAAGCACTAAAAATGTCACCAATATATCTTCACAAAAAAACATCTGACCAACCGGATCACATCTTATCTTCGGTTTTTTTATAAAATTAATCTAAAAAAAAAATTAATTATTTAAATGACTTATTTTTTTTTATAAAATACGAAAATAATCTAAAACTTACCTTAAAAGTTGGTGGAGCCAAACTTACAATAAGGCAACATCGTGAATTTGACTTTGATTTTAATGTCAGATGGATAGACTAGTTAGAATGCAGAGGAACATCGCAAATACTTGAAAATCCAAATTATGGTGGGAGTTCGTATAACAACCCTACCCCGGTCCTCATTTACAAATACATCTAGAGGTGATAACAAGTACAGAGGCAGATGTCAGAGAAATGACCAATAATGGTGAAGATTTTAATCAGGACGTTGAAGATTTTAGTGACCTCGATGTTGATGAGGTTCCGGACGGTATCGATGATGAAGGCCCGAATGAGGTTGAAGATGTTCATGGCTCTTCATTCAGTAACCCGAATATTTATACAAAAAGGTAAAATTGCTTAAACCCTCCATACTTTCAAAAATCACAATATTTCCCTAGTACTTATACAAGTGACACCATTCTACATGGCTCCGCAAAAAAATTAACTTTTTAATGTAGATTGCTGACGTGGCATGTTGGTGGTGCCAAACACTTTGACTCCACCAACTTTTACTGTAGATTTTGAGTTATTTTCATATTTTATCAAAAAAAATCATTTAAATAATTAATTATTTTTTTGAAGTTATTTTTATAAAAAAGCCCTTATATTCTCATAAGGACAACAAAGTGACTCTGTTGATAGTGATATGACATAGTAAAATGGCTTGATAATCATTGTTGATAGTGATATGACAAAGTAAAATGGCTTGATAATCAACGATTATCTCTTCATAATTGAAAGACTCTAAATGCTTTTAGTGAAGGTTCACTCAAAAATATGATGCTCAAGAGTGACAGGTGAAAAAGTTGCAAAAGTGATATAACAAGTTTCAACTTTTTTTATGGTAAACTATTAAAATAGTCACTTTTATTTATCTTATATTACATTTTAGTCACTTATGTTTGAAATATTACGTTTTAGTCACTTATGTTTGAAATATTACGTTTTAGTTACTTATGTTAACGTATTGTAATACGCCACTGTTTTGGGTAACACTTGTTTACGTTCAAGCCTAAATCTTAAAACATAAACCATTAACATTGAACCCCTAAACTTTAAACCCCAACCCTTAAACCATAAACCATAATCCCTAAACCCATAATCCATAAACCTTCAAATAGTAATTCATAACCCTTAAACCCTTAACTATATATCCTAAACCGTAAACCCTAAACTATAATGATAATTAATTCAATATTTTAAAATTAATACTATCTCTTTTACAACTATATAAGAAAATATTTAACATACAAATTAAAAAACAATCAGTCATATACCAAAAATCTTTAAATTTATTTTAAATAATAGTATTTTAATTTTTTTCATTTTTAACAAATATTTTTCTATGTTTTTACTTTCAAATTTTTCCAACGTGTCATTATTTTTTCTTGAAGAATTTAAATATTCAATTAAAAATAAATTGTATTTTAATATAAATCAACCAGTTAAATTATAAATAGATAGATGAAATATTTTTTTACAGCGTTTTTCAAAAAGTACCGCTAATACTCGAAATAAAGCGGCGTTTTTAAAAAAGCGTCACTAAAGCCACTAAAAGCTCAATATAAAATCGGCGTTTTGCAAAATTTTTTAAAGATAGAGCATTAGCGACGTTTTTTAAAAAGCGCCACTAAAGCCACTAGAAGCCCAATATAAAACGATAGCGTTTTGCAAAGCGCCGCTAAAGTAAGAGCATTTACAGCATTTTTTGAAAAGCGCCGCTAAAGATAGAGCATTAGCGGCGTTTTTTAAAAGCGCCGCTAACACTGCTGAAGTTCAATATAAAACGACGGCGTTGAGCATAACTTTTTGATACGTTTTTTTAAAAAGCGCCGCTAATGCTGATCTTTAGCGGCGTTTTTACGAAAAACGCCGCTAAAAACCTATTTTGGTGTAGTGCATTCAATATTATCAAGTTAATAAGACTAAATAGATCCTATCAAATTTCTTTTTAATCAACAATGGTAGGTTAATAACACTTTTTACCATAATTTTAATCAAATTCAAGAATAAATAACAAGAAAAAAATTTAATATAAAAATATTATGCATAGTATAATTTAATTAAAAAAAACTTCAAAAATAAATAGGAAAAAACATACCATATTCATAGCAAACATATCTAATTAATAATTATGTCTTTTACATAAAAAAAATTAACCTAAAAAGGCAAAAATCAAATACTCTCAGAATGTCAAATTTATGTCAAATAAAAATTAATAGTAGTCATACCTTAATTGAAAAAGAAAATACGGTCGAAATATAAAAGTTTCTTACCAAATCTATACTTTACCCATTCTTGTGCAATAAATCAAAAATCGAGAATAAGAACCGTAATCCATTCTGAGATTGAATCTTTCAACATCTCGAAGATAAAGTTGGAAAGGTGAAAGTTTAAGGTGAAAAAGAACTTGATCTGTGGGACGACTTTAAAAGATTTTGAAAAAAATAGAGAATCATTGTGCTGATAACGTGTTATAAAAAAGAGAGAGATGGAGAGAATAAAGAACAAATAAAATATGAAAGCAATAGAGGATGTACTTTATTGATCAAAATGGATGATTTACAATGCTTCATCGGAGTCTCTGTTTATAGGCATAAGAAGTATAAAAGAAGTAGAGATCTAATTCTAATAACTATTAGAATTTAAAACACATCAAAATTTTATCTTGATCATGATGGACATCTATTTAAAAAAATATTCATAACAGTGCGAATATTATTTAAATTTTTATATATTTTTTAAAAATTATTTATTTAAAGTTTAAATTTTTATTTACTTATTTTAGTCACCCAAATGTTGAATTTCTAATCGTAGTTGACTGTACACACCACATTATGTTTACACTTTTATTTTGGTCACCCAACTTTTAGATTGTTTTAGTTTTGGTCATCCAAATATATATATATATATATATATATATATATATACTTTTAAGTGTTGATTGGGGTAAAAAAATATAAAATATTAAAGTGAAAAAGCGTATAAACTAAAATAATGTATTAAAAATTGTCATATTGTACTTGTTTAGCCCCATATCAAAAGTTTTAATTTTTTTCAAAATATTAAAATCAATTAAATAAATTATTGAATTTTTTTTATCCTTGATAGTGTCAATCAATTTGTTATTGAAATATTGAAATTAATTAATTTGATTAATTTAATCTATTTCTAAAAGTTTAGATTTTATTCTATGTTTTCAAATTAAAATCAAATTAAATAACTTATCTTTAATAATTGTCTAAGAAACTCAAATTTATTTTATTTATATGATCTTGAATATTACATTCCAAGCTAAAAACAAATAAAAAAATCCTAGCAATTAATTAAATTAATTACTTTTCTCTTCCATGATAAACAAAACCTAAAATTATTTTATTACTTCTTTACCCAAACAAAGAACAAACAATTAATTCAATTAATTGTAATATTTTTTTCTTTACTTTTAGCTTAGCATGAAAGATTTAAGATTATATAATAAAAAAAATTTAAGTTTTGTAAAAAGAAATTATTAAATATGAATTATTTGAGTTATTTCGTTAAGGATAATTTAAAATTTAGAAGAAGATTAATTAATCTAATTAATTTCAATATAATAGTAACAAACCGGTTGACCTTATAAAGGAGTAAAAAGATTTCAACAATTTATTTAATTGAATTCGATGTTTTGAAATTTCAAATTTCAATATTGAGAAAAAAGAAATTTAGAAATTTCAACAATGGAATAAACAAGTACAATTTGACAAAATTTTAACGCATTATTTTAGTTTCTACCATTTTTTTCACTTTAATCTTTAATTTTTTACTTGGATCCGAGTTAAAAAAAAAAAGATTTTTTCCGGTAACTAAAATGAAAGTGTAAACATGATTTAGACATGATTTAACTATACAGTCAACTGTCATTAAAGATTTATCACTTGGGTGACTAAAATGAAAATACCCTAAAAGTTAGGTGATAAAATTGCAAAGATTTCTTTTAGATAACTAAAATAAAAACGCCCAAAAAGTTAAGTAACCAACTAAGTAATCTATCCTAAAATATATATCACTAATTAAGAGCTACTATTTAAGTGCTATAACAGTTTTTTTTTTTTTGGTGAATGAAAAACAAAAATTACATTAACCTAAAACATAAGAAAACTCTCTAGGTGGATCTGCCAATAGTAGCAAGCCCTCCTTTCTATCAAAAACCATTTTGGTAATGTGATATGCGATCTTGTTCTCTTCTCTAGGAATATATTATATCAACCACTAACTAATCTTCAAAAGTAGGGGTGAGTATTCGATCGAGTCGAGTCAAATTGAGTAAAAAAATTTCGAGTTAGTCGAGTTGACAAATATTATTTTTGCAACCGAACCTAATTTGAATTTTTTTCGAATTGAGTCGAATCGAATCAAAAAATTTCAGTCGAGTCGAGTCGAATTAGCGAATCTTATTATTTATACTCAATGTTCCATTTACATGGACTGATTATTTTACTAGTAGACGAAGTATAAGTTTTTAGATTAATTTTGAGTAAAGGAAAAAAGGAGAGTGGGGCGATTCGGGAAGGAAAGTAAGACTAATGGGTAATCATTTATTAAAACAACGTAATTTTACCTTTTAACTTGATAGTTTTGACTTTTAACTTTAGAAAAAGTGAACATTTATCAAAACGACGTAGTTTTACCTTTTAACTTGATAGTTTTGACTTTTAACTTTAGAAAAGGTAAATATTTATCAAGACGATATAGTTTTGCCTTTTTTATTTGGATTTTTGGATAACTCGAATTAGGGGTGAGAGTTCGATTGAATCGAGTGAAACCATTTGAGTTAAATTAGAAAAATTAATAATGTTAAATTAAAATCTTGTACAAAATAACTATTTCCATATTAGAACACAAAAATTTGAAACAATATATATTTGAAAACTTTTTTAAAGCAAAATAATTAAAAAAATAAAATATTTTAGTAGGATAAGCTTGAATCATTAATCACTTATTTAGATTCCAAAATTATTATTTTATTAAATTTTTAATATATATTTTAGATTTTTTTAAAAATTTTATAATTTTTTTAAAAATATAAATTTTAGAATTTCTATAAATATTTTGAATTTTAAAAATTATTTTTAAAATTTAAAAATTACTTTGATTTT
The DNA here is from genome assembly GCA_025698465.1 of Gossypium longicalyx. Classification (NCBI taxonomy): domain Eukaryota; kingdom Viridiplantae; phylum Streptophyta; class Magnoliopsida; order Malvales; family Malvaceae; genus Gossypium; species Gossypium longicalyx. The sequence goes on from CM046997.1 coordinate 95,115,217, forward strand.
TTTTTTGTAATTTTTGTTAAGAGAGAGCCAATTTTCTCATTTTCAAAATTAACAGGGACCAAAATGATATTTATACTAATCTGTTATTCAAATTATTCGAGTTACTCAAATTGTAAAAATTCAACTCAACTCAACTCGAACTCGAAATCTGAAATTTCTTATTCGAGTTGACTTGAATAATTCGAATAACTCGAATAACTCGATTCGATTAACTCTAAATTTGATTTTTTTTATTTTTTCGAATTGAATCGAATTCTGCCCACCCTACTCAAAAGGATAAAGTGGATCCCCGAGTGTAACATCCAAAAAAAAAATAAATTCCTGACCTGTTAAATTTTGCCATGATTGAGTTTTTACTTTAGTAGTTAAGTGCTTTGGGTATCTGTTTAAGGTCATGGGTTCAAATATCAACATTGGGAATTTTTGTTATTTTTTTTGCCCTTATTTCTATCTTCGTCCTTATGATTTAAATTACGTTTTTGTTAAATCTGTGTTAGAATGAGCCTACTAGTTCAGTAGTAAAGTGTTAGTTTACCCTTAGGTAGGGGTGTGCAAAGTTCGGGTAAAACTGAATTAATTCGGTTAACCGACCGAATTCGGTTAATTGGTCGGTTAACCGAATTAATTCAGTCGGGGGTTGGTTAATAGTTTTTTAGAAGTTCGGTTAATGGTTAATTCGATTCAAAATTGGTCGGTTAACCGAATTAACCGAATTTAATAAATAATATTATAATATATAAGTATTCGGTCGGTCTAGTTAATTTGTTAGAAATATAAATTAATCAGTCGGTTAAGTCGGTTAAATTTTTTTATATGTTTTATACTTGTTTTAACAAAAAAAAAACATATAAATTTCGGTTAATTCGGTTAACCGACCGAACTGAATTAACCAAAAAAGTTTGGTTCGGTTAATTTTTTTGAAAAAAATTTGGTTCGGTTAACGGTTAAGGGTTTAAAAGGGTTGATTAATTCGGTTAATGGTAGTTCAGGTCGGTTAATCGATTGAACACCTCTACCCTTAGGTCTTCTGTTCAATTCCTTGCATGAGCAAAATGAAATACTTTTATGCCATTTTTAGTGTCACTTTAGTGGATGAGTTTGGACTAAAATTAAACTCCTACAAAACTGATTAGTTAGTAGTGGGTAGGATTTGATTTCATTTAAAAATAAATAAGTTTGTTTTTCCAAAACTTGATTCCTACGTTTTCTTTATTTTTGGCACACCCATTCCTTTTTTTTTTTGACAAAATCAGATTGGGCTTATATAGAATAAAATCAAAGACTTACAAAAAACCATACCAAACCAAGGCCCAAAACAATGGCCCAGGCTAAAACAAAATATCTGACTTTAAAAAATAAATCTGCCTAAATAAACCAAAAAGAAAGTTCTAGATTCACAATTAAAACCACCGTACAGATGCCTAATCAGAGACTTCAATCGCCTGTTATTTCCATCATTTCCATCACTTCAGCTTTAATGGCGATACCAAATATCAAGGGAAGCAATTACCACCGAAAAAAGTGATCCATCGATTAAACCTCCCTTCTAACATTCATTTCCTTTCTTCTTCAATCCGGCTCTCTCTCCATATCATTTTTCCTCTGGTTTTCGGCATAAATGGGTACACTCTCGACTAGGTAAACTTCTTCCCGTCTTCTTAGGGATTCTTTAGCTAATATGTGGGCTAAACTATTTGCTGATCTAGGGGTATATTCAAACTTGATATTGCTAGATCTGGAAATTAACTGATGGATATCATGTATATAGGCCCCTATCTTCGATTTATATTCCCCTTTAGCATTGCATTTTTTAATAATGGATAAAGAATCACCTTCAATGATGATATCCTTTCCTTGCATGTCGAGACCTATTCTGGTTGCTGTCCTGCATGCTAATGCTTCGGCTGCGAAGGCAGAGGTGGTTCCAAGATGGGTCCTTGTGGATGACAAGAGAACATGCCCTTTTCTATTTCTGGCTACTATTCCAGAGGCCGATTGTTGATTTCTCTCATCAAAAGCTCCATCAAAATTTATCTTTATTGCCTGTCCAGGTGGGGGTTTCCACTTTTTAACTTCATTAACGGATTTTGCCTTGTTATTCTTGACACCTTCCAATTCTTCAATATAGCTAAGAACAAATCGTGCAATTTCTTGACCCGATCTTTTTGTTTTGTCATGAGCACGAGCGTTTCTGTCCCCCCAGATGGCCCATAGCGCACAGCAAAAAATTTTGCAAAGAGGCTGAGATTGGAGAATAAGATTCCTGGTAAGCCACCGATCGAAATCCAAGTTTGTGTCCTTTTCACTGTATAGTGTTGATAAAGTTCTCCAAACTGCTACTGATACAGGACAATGACGAAAAATGTGGTTCATCGTTTCTGGTTCAACACCACAGCGAGGGCATAATGAACAATATGTCAGTTTCCTACAAAGCATGTTCATTTTAGTAGGCAAATAATTCCAAGAGATCTTCTAGATAGAGATCAGAATTTTATGTGGTAGATCTAGGCGCTAAAGTTTTTTATAAAATTCCTTGTAGATGGTTTGTAAAGCGTAAGCTCTAGGATCCAAACCTTGTAATAGTTTATAGGCACTTCGAACTAAAAATTCACCCGAAGATTCACCACTCCACGCCTGAAAATCCTCATGAGGTTCCTCTACCAGTGGGATACTGAGAATCTTGCCTGCTACTTTTTCTGGAAAGGTATTGACAATCAACTCTCTATTCCATTTCCTCTCGTTATTATTGATAAATTCTGCAACCTTATAATCATGCAAATTGGCCTCACCAGAATATAATCTAACATTACTAAAATCTGGAATCCAATTGTCATTAAAAACTGATATGCTCGAACCGGTACCGACCTTTCAGTAAAGACCATCTGATAAAACTTTCTTCGTCGCCCATAAACTCCTCCATATGTATGAACAATTATTTCTAAAACATGAATTTAAAAAATCAACTTCCGGAAAGTATTTTGCTTTAAGTACTCTCGCTACTAATGAATTTGGGTTGGTTAAAATCCTCCATCCCTGTTTTGCTAAGAGAGCTTTATTAAACCGAGCCATACTTCTGAATCCCATACCTCCTTCTTCTTTGGATTGACACAAATGCTTCTATAGGCACCAATGGATTCCTCTTTTTCCATGTCCTTTTTCCCATCAGAACTTTACAAAAAAGCTTTCCAACTCCCTACACAATGAAATTGGTAGAAGAAAGCAAGACATGGCATAAGTAGGGATAGCCTGGAGTACTGATTTAATAAAGACTTCCTTTCCCCCTTGAGATAAAAACCTTGTACTCCACCCTTCGATTCTCAAAGAAACCCTTTCTTTAAGATTTTGAAAAGACTCTTTTTTTCTTTTTCCGACAACGTTAGGAAGTCCCAAGTACTTTTCGATATTTGTTGAACTTCTGACTCCAAGTAAGGACGAAATTTCTTCTTTTTTGTCTTCAAGTGTATTGAAACTGTAAAAAATTGTTGATTTGTCAAAATTCACACGTTGGCCGGAACAGTCTTCATATTTTCTGAGAATTTCTTTCAGAATCGTTGCATCCCTAATTGTTGCTTCACCAAATAAGATGCAATCATCCGCAAAAAGTAAGTGAGAAATTTCTGGCCCCTTTCGACTTGCCTTTGCACCTTTAAGCAAACCTACTTCCATTGCTAATCTCATTAATGCTGAAAGCCCCTCGCTGCACATAAGGAAAAGGAACGGACTAAGTGGATCACCTTGACGAAGCCCCCTGGATGGTTTAAAGATTATCCCATTTTTGCCATTTAAATGAACAGAACAAGAAACTGTAGTAATGCATTTCATAATCAAGCCAACCCATTCTCTTGAGAACCCCATTTGTAACATAATTGCCTTTAAGAAATCCCATTCAACTCTATTGTATGCTTTACTTATGTCTAACTTTACAGCCATATAGCCTTTTCTTCCTGTACGCTTCTGTCGAAACGTATGTAAGATTTCATATGCTAGAAGCACATTATCAGAAATAAGACGTCCAGGAACAAATGCACTCTGTACAGTATCAATACAGCTGCCAATAACCCCTTGGAGGCGATTTACTATTGTTTTTGCCACAATCTTATAAATGACCGTGCATAAGCTAATAGGTCTAAAGTTGACAAGTTTGGTAGGACTTGGGATCTTAGGAATGAGCACAATATCTGTTCTATTGAAAGCCTCAAAATTTTGATCACTATTTAGAAAATCTAAACAGAAAGTTTCAACATCCTTACCAATGATGTGCCAATAATTTTGAAAGAACAATGTTGGGAAGCCATCCGGGCCAGGAGCTTTTATGGACCCTATTCCTTTTGAAGCAATCTGGACTTCCTCTGCTGTGAAAGGCGATGATAGATCTAAATTTTACGCATGTAAAACTTTATTAACAATACCTATTAACAGATGAGATGCATCCCCAACACCATTCGTCATAAACAGCCTTTGGAAAAATAAAGTAGCTACCTCACAAATCTCTATACCATCTATAATCTCTCTTCCTTCATCTGATTCCAGCCGAATTATTGTGTTTGATCGCTTACGAGCTGAAGCACACTTATGAAAAACACTTGTATTTTTGTCTCTATGCCGAAGCCAATTTACTCTTGCTCTTTGTTCCCAGTATAATTCATCTTTATCAATCTCCATATTAAGATGGATTTTCTTATCAATGATTTTTGCCATCGTTTCATCGTCCCTTTCTTTCTCTACCAAAATTTCAAGATCTTTAGAAAGCTTTCTTTTTAATCCTTACCTCTTCTTTTTGATAGTGCCTGCCCAACTCTACAATTGGACCTGTAACCTCTCCAGTTTCTCTATTAGTGAGCCATTCGATGCTTCCCATGAATCATTTATTTCTTTTTCTAGAGAATCCTCTAATGTCCACCAAGCCTCAAATTTGAATTTAGAACTCTTAGTATGTACCTCATCACTTTCTGTGTTTAAAAGTAATGGGCAGTGATCTGATGTAGAGTGTGATAGATGACGAATATTACCTACCGGGAACAGATTCATCCATTTTTCATTTGCAACTCCTCTATCCAATCTCTCCTTGATATTTGTCGCCGGCAAATTTCCTCTTTCCCAAGTAAACCAATTCCCCGAGTACCCAATATCCACTAGTTGACATTCCTCTAGAACCTCCCTAAAAGCCTCCATTCTCCCTTGCTCCCTTTGAATTCCTCCACTTTTCTTGAAAGAATACATAATTTCATTGAAGTCCCCCCACACAATCCATGGAAGATCTTGTTCTTGGCCTAATTTCCTGAGAAGATCCCATAAAATATTCTTATTATTAAGGTAAGGGGAGCCATAAAATCCTATAAATCTCCATGCTTCTCGGACATCATCCTCCTTTATCATTACATCAACATGCCACTTGGACATACTTTTAAGATCAACTGTTATCTCTCATTTCCATGCTAGACATAGACCACCCTTAGACCCTTCAGCTTCAATATCAATTCCATTCATGAAACCACAACTCCTCCTAACTTTTTCCATATGTTTTTTTTTATCAATTTTAGTCTCCATCAAGAAGACCATTTGGGGATGATGCTGCTTTAACAAATGTCGCAGCCTCCTAACTGCCCGTTGACTCCCCAACCCACGGACATTCCAACTTATACTTTTCATTGTGTCTGGTCGGCTTGCCTTTTGGAAGCCGCCGATCCATAATTGTTTGAGGTAAAACTGTTCTCTGAGATTTCCACCATTGCATCTACTGAAACATCTTTATTCACAACTTCTTTATATTTCATTCTTTTTACGCCCTCTTCAAGTGATGAATCTGTGTCAATTTCTCCTATATCAACTTCTGGACTCTTCCTCTTACCCATAATGCTTTCTTCCTTCCTGCTATCTGCCAACTTCGATGTAATTTTCCTTTTCCATCTAGACGTTGTGCCTTTTGTTGGAACTTTCCCCATCTCACTGCTCCTTTCATGCAACTCACCCTTCGTAAATAAATCAGAGGCTGCCTTTTGATTATTTAATAAATTCTCCATACTAAGTAGTTGGAGTCCTTCGTGAAACTTTTCTTTCATAATGTTCCCTTTTTCTATATTCCCCTCAAAACTTTCTTTCATAGGTTGAACTTTGCACCCTGTATAGGAGTATTGAACTCCTATCTTTTTTGAAAAAGTATTTAATTTTAAACTTTCTTTGCCAACTACATTTGATTCATCTTTTAAAGCTAAAGAGAAAGGGGGATCATCTCTGACTTTATCTTTTTCTGCAGGACTTAACACAATGCAATCAGTAAGGCCATGCCCCATTCTTCCGCATCCAAAAAAAAATGGTAACTTCTCATATTTAAAGGGAACCCATGATTTAAAATTAGTATCACTAGTAACAAAAATACCTCTTCTAAGTGGTTTTTGAACATCCAAATTAACTCTTAATCGGCAGATAGCATCATTGATTTCATATCTAAGTAATCCTCCAAAAAAAACTCCAATAGCATGCAGTAGGTCTTTTTTATCAAATTCCATAGAACATGAAGCTATTTTGATCCAAAACGGTGACAAAATTAATCGGATTTGACTTCTTTCCACTGGTTCGTTTAGACGCTCAAACAAAATAAGCTGTTTACGGAACAACCACGGTCGCCCTTCCATGACTGTCTCCAAATCTTCTTCGAAATAAAAAATAATTAAAAAGAGATTCTGACCTGCACACTGGATCTCAAATCTTTTTCTTGATTTCCATATGCTCTTCATCTGAGCCCTAAAGCTCTGTGTATTATATGATTTTTTTGTCCAAAGAGAACAGATCAAAGTAGGTTTTACATTCGGCACTACCATAGAACTTTTAACGGATAACTGGATGAGCTCTTCTGCCAACAAGGAGATCTCGTCGCTACTCTCCCTATCATCGCCACCACCCCCTCCATCCTAAGCCGCAGCAGTTACTGCTTTCTTTGGGACTCTAAGGAAGCACTCTTGGTTTTGGCACACCCGTTCCTTTTGTTTTTCTTGTTTCTTGATTTTTTTTTTACTTTCGTTTACTGGCCATTCTTCCTTTAGTTTCTATTGTTCTTTGTCCTCTACTTTTATTTCTTTGTTTATTCTATTGCCACTCACACTTATTGCTCTTAATTCACGTTTTTATTTCCCCTATTTTCTCTATTCAAATTTCGAAATAGTGTGGTGATTGTGTACAATTGTATCGTTAGGTAAGATTGGGAAATCTTGTAGGATTGGGGTATTTATTATGTAAAGATTTTTTATGTGTGGAAAAGAATGTTAAGTAATTGGGTTTTTAATTTATTCTAATGCGTTTCTAGGATAAGAACAAGCGGGAAGAGGCGATTCTCCAACGATTTAAGTTCGTGTGTTGTTGTTGTGTGCTTGGGTAAGCGTTTAGTTCTGTTTTGAGGTTGTGTGGTTAATCGATTGTGAGTTCGTTTAGTAGTTTTATGAAAATCGAGATCTATGTTCTCAAAATTGTGTTGTTTTCATTATTGATTTCAATGATCTAATTGACTTTTTAGGTCTTGAAAGCCTTGTGGGTGGATTTGCATAAAAAATAGTTAAGGTGTGTAACAAAAACCCGAGAAAATAGCAAGTGGCGAAAGCCAAAAATTTGAACTGTCAATGCCACACAGTCGTTTGCCAGGTCGTGTGTGATACATGGCCGTGTGCTGGACCATGTGAGACCCACGATCTGGGCTATTTGGGTCGTGTAGACCACCGGGCTGGCCATTTAGGCCGTGTGAGCTACACGGGTGTGTGGGCCCAAAATCTGAAAAATTTACCTTGGGCTGTATTTGCCTTACAAGTTGAATGTAAGCCTTTCGTAGGGTCTGTAAGATACGAATTAGCTTATAAGACGTGGTATTTGATGTGTAAGTACGATAAAAGTATGCGCGCAAATTAAGTTATACACTCAGTATGCTTTAAATATGATATGTATAAATTTATTATTTGTATGTGCATTGGGGTGGGATTTGTATTATGGAGAAAGTGTGGGCAGTTTAATTATTTGTCGTATTTGGTGGCATAGCCACACATATTTCTATAAATAGCATCTAGTCTGTTCTGATTCTGTTTCTATATATGATACATATATATGTCTGTTTGAATTCTGAAACATAATTAAAGATTATATATGATATTTTTGCTTATATAAGTTACACACTGAGCTTGTAAGCTCACTCTCGGTTTGCTTGATTCTCAGGTAACCCACAAACTTAGGATGGGTCGGTGCGACGGGAGCTCTATTAAACTCTTTTGTTAATTTTGCAATTTTTTTTTTAAAATTTACCATTTCAATTTTGTTGGACTGTTTGGACGTTTTTGGGACTATTTTAACTTTTGGATTGATATTTTTCAATTTTAGCTATATAAATGTTTTGTTGGGTTTAAATCTGATCTCCAAAACATTGAATTTATCAATAACAAATCGCATTTTCAAAACTAGACTCAACTAAGTATTTTCGTTGCAACGTAAGTGTTTTACAAGTAATTAATTGAAAAGCTTATCAGAATATTTAAGAAAGGTAGTTTCATCAAACAAACTCGAATCTATCTTAACAAGAGCTAAAAACATTTTACAAATCAAAGGAATCCTATATTTTTAAATAAATTGCAGTAATGTCTCCAGATCTAGTCATAACATTTAGGCCAGGTTTGGAGTGTTATAGCGAGATTAAAACGGATTTCGATGATGATAAGGATGATTCCTGAATAGCCTTTGTAACCTCCGTACTATCGGTCTAGATCAACACTCTATCGTAATTTCGATTCTGCAAAATGTTCAAACCATCAAATAATCACCAAATTTCAACCTCAAAAATTGAGCATTCTCTCAAGGATCTGTTGAATCCCATGATCCACTTCCCTGCTTGATCCCACAAGACACCTCCTGACTCAGTGATTTTGGTATATTTCTTGATAGCACCGTCTATATTTAATTGAACCCATCCATTTTTCTAAGGAATTGTCTCCTTTACTTGTCTCCACTTGTGCCATTTATTTTTGTTCTAGGAAGCAAATTGCTTAGCCCAATTGTAAGAGATCTTAAAAGCTTCACAAGCACTCCATGTATTGCCTTGGAAAATAAAAAGATTCCTATTTTTCCAAATATGCCACGCTAGGATACTGAAGAGGGTCGCCCATTCCACCTCCCCAACTCCAAATTTTATTTATTGAACAAATTATCTGCAAGCCAGTCAAGGAGACTACTTGAGAAAAACCATATTCTTTTATTTGAGAGGATGATCTGCAACCAGATTTCCTTTTCCGTAGTACAATCTCTAATGGCATGTAAAATGTCTTTTGGATCAACTCCACACATTGCACAAGAACCATCAACTCCAATGATGCGTCTTACCCGTTCCATATTGGTGAGCAATATTTGTTTGAACATAAGCCAAATGAAAAGTCTAACTCTTTGAGGTCCATGAAATTTTTATGAGATATTCCAATTAGAATCTTTAGGATCCCAAGAACTTTCCTTCAGCTTCCAATAAGCACTGTTAAGGGAGAATGTGCCCCTAGAGGTGCCCAACCAAGCTATCTTATCAGGTCTCGCCGAAGGATACGGAGGCGGAATGCTTACAATACATCTAATAGTTTCCTCTGGTATCCATAAACAAAATAAATCAAGATTCCAATACCCATTCTTTGTGGTCACATCCTTGATAGTGCAACTAAATCAAGGTTACCTTAAGATGGATGATAGATATATTGGTATATATTAAATATGTGCCACTTTTACATGGCAATCAAAATTATCAAATATAATTTTATTTTTACAAAAAAATTTGTAAAAGAGAAAAAAAGAATGAAAATTAAATGATTGCGTCACAGTACATAAAAATTTTTTGATTGCATAATTTGTGATTTTATAAAAGTCTTGTAAGTACAACAATACAACAATACAACAAAAATTTTAAGTAAAATTTTCTACACACTTTTCCTTTCTTTTGTTTTTTTTTTTTGTATTTACCATATCTGTTTTCAATATTCCAAAAATATTTTTCAAGTATTTTTTACATATAAAAATACATATTATTTGAAACATAGTGGATATTTGAAATATTTTATATATAAAAATAATAATGATATTTGAAATAATTATTTAATTTTATAATATTAAAAATTACTATACCCAAAATGTAAGTGGATAAAATAAATATTTGACATATAAATATTATATATAAAAAAGTATATAAAAAAATTAGCTGATGTTTTTTAAAATATATATATATTTATTATATAATTATATAATTATTAATTTATTTATATAAATAAAGGATTTTTTTTATGAAAAAACATAATGATATATAATATATAATATATATTTTTATTATATTATTACATATTTATTATTTTATTTATATTTACTATTTGTTTGGTGGAGGAGTTAGTAGTAGTTTAGTTGAACTGCGATTGTTACATAAAGCTTTGCGTCGAAAATGAGAGATTCGTATCCGACATATCTCAAGAACTCTTAATGGTGTTGTTGATCACATGATTAAATGTGCCGATACAGGTAGTTCTTTGATACGTTTGTAGACACTCAATTTTGCCCGGGCCCAGAAATAAGTCCAAAAACAAAAATAATAAACCCAAAAAAAAAAGAAGTCCAAGTTCAGTCCAGAATTACAAATATAATTTGGCCCGATCGGAATGACCCATTACTTGAAAAGATTTAAGGTCCATCTACAAGCTTGACTCATATGGAAATATAATCTTCAATGATATGCAATCTTAGATATGATACAATCTTAGATATGATTGCAATCTTAGATATGATATGCAATCTTAGATATGATTGCAATCTTAGATATGATATGCAATCTTGAAGATATGATCTTGTAATCTTAGAGATTTAATTTGTAGATATCCTTTAATCTTAACCGTTGATGTAATTGATCTGTACCGTTAGATTTGGGGAGGCTCAACTATAAATAGAGGCCTCTCCTTCATTGTAAAACACACTTGAGTTTTGGGAAAGCAATAAGAATTCTTAAGAGCATTCACTCAAATTTCTCTCCCTCTTGCGTTCTTATTTTCTACAGTTTGTTCTTATTTATTCTTTGTTCATTTTCGTTTTCAACCTTTTTTTTATTTTGATTTAATCTCTATTTCCTTGATTTTTAATTCTCTTTTATATTTTATTTTTTTAATAATTTTAGTATTATATCAATCTATTTTTTTAATTAAATTCTATATTATTCATTGTTTTAAAAAATATATTTCATTTAATTGAAAAAGTTTTTCTTAAATAAAGCAATGTTTGGTGTTTAGAAATTCGGGAAATAGTGCCCTAACATGCTGGGTTGCGATTTTTCGTTTGACTAAATAACCAAATAGCCTTTTAATAAATTTTCAAAATCATGAGATAATTTTAGTTACGAGGATTTAAAACATCGTGTCCTAACATGCTGGATGTAATGTTTGTATACTTTCGGAACAAATGAATTTCAAGTTTCAACTTTAAATTGTTCAAGTTTTAAAATCTTTTCAAATTTTCGACATTAGGACAATAAATAATCAATTCGGTACCAATTTTGGGCGTTATGAGGTGCTAATCCTTCCTGTGTTGCAATTTGACTCCCGAACCTATTTTCTTGAATTTCGAGACCAAAATGTTTTATAAAGGTGATCCAATCACACCTAAAAAGGTTGGTGGCGACTCCCATTTTCATTTTTCAAAAAGTCGAACCCGCTTTTTCAAACCCTTTTAAAAATGGTTTTGATGACTTTGGCGACTCTCTACTGGGACGTATAAGAAAGTCAAGTTTCGAAAATTGATTATTTTTGTCTTAATGTCGTAAATTTGGAAAAATTTTAAAATACGTCATTTTTACATGTGTTTGTTGCATATGTTTGTTATTGTTTACGCACACATTGCATTTGCATGACCGTTGTGGTCACACCCTTAAGTGGGAGTGAGAAGCTATGCTTTCGTGAGGTTTTCACCTCCGCATGGGCTAGTAGATTGCTTCCGGGATACATCCGTACCTATGTCTTCGTGAGATTTTCATCTCCGCATGGTCATAGGGAAATGTGTCCCCCTGAATCGAACTTGGTCCATATGAGCCTATAATTGGTGAGGATCGAGGAATCACTTTGGTTCAGTGCCCTTGCTTTAGAATGAACTACATATAGTGAACTTTAAGTGCTTGCCCGGGGTAGTATGATGATGACCTTTAGTGCCTACCTTTATAAGTTCTTATTTATTATATTTTTTTTATATGTGACACTGACTTGTTTCTCTTATTTTGTTATCATTGCATGTCATTTATCATTAAAAGGTGTTGATTCAAGGTTCGATTTCTGAGTTAGAAAATTTTGTAATGGGGAACGAATATCTTAATAAAGTGGAGGACAACTCTTTCGTTTGTGCTTGGTTAGAGAAAACCCATATAGAAAAAGAAATTAGTGTCACCGAAGGATACACATTAGAATTATGGGACTACACTCTCATTACTGTGATGCGAAATAACCTCCAAGAGTTGAAGGAAATATGGGATTAATGGAGTAATGAAGCCAAGCAGTTGTTCTACAATAGTTATGGGGAATTGCAGTATTTGCTTGACATGAAGATAGATCTGATGGACACTTCTACCATTACAGATGAAGATAGTCACCTCGTGGATGGTAAGGGTATAAGACCTACAAAATTGAATTGGATGGAAAGAATTTTGCTTATGATGGTAGAAAGACTCACTTACTATAGGACCGCTACCAAACAACAAGCTGGAATTTACTGTAGTACTTTAGGATGTTGTACCTATCAGAAATAATAGAAATGCAAGCCCTAATGGTCGGGACAACCCAAAGGAGCATGAAAGAAAGAGATTAAAGAAGATCGTATCGTTTAAAGACCTTTAAAGTGGAGATTAGTTATGCTGCGAAGATACCCATGCAAGCAATTCAAAATGTTCTGGGGGGTAGAAATTTGAAGATCTTAAGAAGCACTGAGGATGTTTGATATCATTTTAAGGCAGTATGCTGCGAAGCTGGAATGCCTATTTGTTCGCCAATCTTTCTTTCAAGGTAATCAGAGCAACTTCATAGACATTGGAGGAGGTGTCTTTGGCTGTAGAGCTTACTTCATAGGTGAAGCCGTAATTCAAATTCAAGAGAAAGTTGATCATTTACAGATACTGGTAGAAAGGGCGAGCACGTTGAGCACCAATATGAGCTACAGTCAGATCGTGGTCAAAAGTTAGCTTTGTTATTAGATAGGGTTAAGACTCTGGGCTTACGAGCGAAAGCGTATTTGTAATCCGTTTTATAAAAAGACTTTTGTTCCTTAAATAACGTTTTCTAAAATGAAACTGAATCGAGATCGATACCTTTTCGCATTCATGCATTTGCATTACATTACATCAAAGAAAAGAAGGTGTTGATTCGAAATTCAATTCCTAAATAGAATAGTTTGTCATAAGGAAACGAATTTCTTGATAAAGTGGATTATAGTGCGGTAGTCTGAATATAGTCCAAGTAAACACGACGAGAGAAAACTGGTAGTTCACGGAGGAATACATGATGTAATTGCCAGAGATTCAAGCCAACAAAGGCATGACGAGAGAAAGCTGGCAGTTCACGGAGGAATACATGATGTAATTGCCAGAGGTTCAAGCCAACAAAGGCATGACGAGAGAAAGCCGAAAGTCCATGAAGGAATACGTTACTTGATTTAACTACCAACGAAGATTATCCAAGAGCCGTCACTTTTTAATGAGTATCATGGAGATAAGCGAGTAAGAGATTGAGGCTTAAATTAAGCAGCAAGGAGCTAGTAAAGGCATCTTTTGGAGAATTTACAGGATTCGACCATGAAGAAAAGATCAGTGTTTACTTGGACTATGAAGGGCAAGACCCCATATGTAATTTATTTTCATGTAAAGAAATCTGTTTTCTAGAAAAGTTATTCTAATGGAATTGAATTTAAGATCAACATCTCCTTTTCTTTTGCATTTGCATTGCATCACATCACATGAATTTAAATCCATAAAAAGACCCTAATTAGTTAAGGTTAAAAAGAGAAATAAAGAGAGAAGAGGGTCACAGTTGAGTGAAAAGAAGACGCTCCCTTACATATCCTAGACTTTTGTATCAGGAGGGATAGCTTACTTGGAGATGGGGGTGTTTGGAAATGAAAATTAACCCATCAATGTCATACATGAGGAAGGGACTGAACAAAAAAACCTTGAGGGCATTCGCCCTTACGAACCAGGAAGTTCTTTAAACAATTGGACTGCAGAAGAACTTCCTGTAATTTTTAGGAATTTTACGGAGTAATATTCAGAACACTCTTGTTGCTCTAAAGCCTAGGAGTAATGAGATTTCTTTTGAGAAGTAGGCTCATGTTCGGATATCATTGTTTCAATAAAACATATCTTTCATGATCAATGCGAGCAAATATTCTTTCATTCTTTTACTGATGAATATTCTTTTGACCTTTAAAATTCTTTCTAAATTACATTCATAACATGTAAATAGTCATGCTTGAATTCATTTATTCCTTGTATATTCTTTTGTGCCTACCATGGGTCCCTAAATATTAATGACATGGGCAACGATACTACAGATTCAGAGTTCCTTTTTAAGCGTGACATGTGTTTAGAGAAATCTTAGTACTTTGAAGATGACAGAGATTGTAATCTATCTTTTGATTTGTTGGAAATAGTAAAGCAAGAAGAGCAGCAAATTTTACCCCATAAAAAGGTGGTAGAGAATTTAGCCTTAGAGGAAGGAAATGTTGAGAAATTGGAACGTGCATAACCAGAGAGACAAAACAAGACCTTGTTGGGACTATTATGGGAATTCATATATGTCCATAGGAATGTCGGAAGAACACATGCAAGAGGGTTCATAATGACCAGGATAAACAAGAGCCTTGGGCACTGTTGGTTCACCATGGAAGGGGATCAAATCAGTTATATCATAAATGCCGAATTTAATAAGCCAAGACTTATAGGGCATGTATGTTATGGGCCCGCCAAAAGTTTCAAGTTGACAATGGTTCATCTGTGTGGTTGTCGACTGCTCTGTTAAGAGGGTAGAGATAGCTTCATATGCCAATATTACAAAGTCAATAGTCATCGAATTTAAAAAAAAAATCATATCCAACTGCATAATGCCAAAAGTTTGCAGTCTTTTCAAAGATAAGGCGCCATACCACAGTACAACAAAGGTTGCCAAAAGAAAAGAAAAAGAAAAAAAATAAATTACAGAAGATGACCGAGACTGGTAAAAATTGGCATAAGAAACTACCGCCTACTCTCTATGCTTACGCTGGGGCAAACACCTTCAATTCCAGTTGTTTCAAAGGTTCCAACCATCATCCTTAGAATGGGTGCATTGTTTGGCTTTCTGCTTGTGATCACGATGTCTTTGTCCATAGTTGCGATGGTTAGCTCCAGGCGGTGGCCATTGATTTCCAGCTATGGGGCATCAGGCCGTACACAGTCTCTGAAGCTTAAATGATAGATTCTTTCTTCAAAATCAGTTTCTGACAAAGTGGATGACGGTATCATGAATGAAGCTTTTTTAGACTTCTATACAAGTTCAGGGAAGAGAAAACCTGATCAAATCATTATTTTCAGGGATGGGGTTAGCGAGTCTCAATTCAATCAAGTTTTGATCAAGTTGTTGAGGCTTGCAAGTTCCTTGACGAGAAGTGGAACCCTAAAGATTGTGGTTATTGTTGTACGAAAAACCATCATACCAAGTTTTTTTCAGCAGGGATCTCCTGACAATGTGCTACATGGTACTGTCATTGACAACAAAGTATGTCATCCAAAGAACAATGATTTTTACCTTGGTACCCATGCTGGAATGATTGGAATCAAGAGGCAGACCCACTATCATGTTCTCTTAGACCAGGCTGGTTTTTCGGCTGATGATCTGCAAGAGTTTGTTCATTCTCTATCCTATATGTATCAAAGGAACACCACAGCCATATTTGTTGTGGCTCCTATTTGCTACGCTCATTTGGCAGCTTCACAGTTGGGGGCAATTTATGAAGATTAGGGATGCTTTAAAAACATCGTCGAGTCATGGTGGGATGTATGCTCTAGGAGTAATCTCTGTACCTCAGCTTTCTAGGTTGAAGGATAAAGTCAGCAACTTCATTATTGTCTGCTGAGAATCATTGAACCATCTTTTTGTAGGGTTTGACAAACAATGCCCGGGGACTTTGGGCAATCCCTTTCTCATGGGTTTATGAATCAAGATTTTTCCTCCAAGCTTTGATGGAGTCAAGAATTGAATACCTCTAGTAAACTTAACTTGAAAGTATTCATCCTAAGTAAATTTACCAAGAATGGATGACACAGACTTATGACAAAGAAGGTTCGTCCAAAAGAATTTCATAAAGGAAACCTTGTGCTAAAAGAGATCCTTCCCATGCAAAAGGATGCCGAATTGGGAAGGGACATATGTTGCGAAGAGGGCTTTCTCTAGAGGTGCATTGATTTTGACAAGAAATGGATAGGAAGATTTATCTGATCTAGTGAATTCGGATTCGGTCAAGGAGTACTTTGTTTGAAGGAGAAGGGAAGCCAAAGTGAAAACCCGCAAAGGGCACTTTGGGACTTCTATTTCAAAAAAAAAAAGAGGACAAAAGAAAAAAAAGAGAAAAAAAGAAAAAGAAAAAAGAAAAAAAAGAAAAGAAAAAAAGAAAAAATGGAGAGGCCAAGGTGAAAACCCGCAAAGGGCGCCTTGTGACCAAAGGGGTTTTGAGTTGACCCGAAAGGGCAGCTCAAATTTGGAAAGTCATGCAGTGACCTTGCTATACCAGATTCGACGAGAAGTGAAGTATGTTACATATCGAGGCATCAACGAATTACTTTGGATCTTTTAAACACATGTTGAACTCAAGAAAGTCTTCATAGATCTAGTGTATAGACGCTCAAGAGACGATATCTGGGGCATCTGATTTATGTCCTATTTACTATCTTTGGATTCTTTTTCTTCGCAAAGATATGTTCTCAATTTAATCTTTTTGCATTCCTTCTAATAATTTGTCCAAATCTAATTATCCTCAGGATCAATTTATTTGTCTCCCATTATTTATAAAACATGTTGCATTGAAATAATGATAGATGAACTGAAATATCTTCACAAACGAAGTTTTGCATATTACTCTGGAAATTTCTAGATAATACAAGAAACTGAAACAAGACAATTGTTTAAGGAATTCTCATATGTATGGGTTGGAGATACTCGAGAGATTTTCTTCTTCAGTCTAAAAGGTGGTTGGACGTTTTAAGCAATATTGATGGAGAAGATTCAAGGCATACGAGTAGAGTATGATTGATATGTTGAGAAGAATGAGGTGGAAAGCTCGATGGATGAATGAGTGATGACGTCCGAAATAGAAGTTATTTTCATAAACATTTTGCATTATAACAGGATTAATTAGGAGCACTTGACTCATTTTGATCATAGCATCCTAATCATTAGGCATAAACTCATACGCATTATACAGGTTATGTTCTTCAAGGGACAATGAAGATTGATGTGCCTTAATCCCCTAAGCAGTAGGGTAATAGGCCGCAACATAGCAGATCTGGTTGAAGTAAGATCCAAGATGGTTTGGCATCCTTGTGCTTACAAGGAACAAATCGAAGACATAGCTGATTTGGCTTTCACGTGCTTACGATGAAGCAAATCTAAGATGATTTGGCATCTTTGTATTGTCAGAGAACAAATCGAAGTTTGGCGTCTCCATATTCGACGGAGAGCAGACACATAGCAGATCTAACCTTCAGATGTTTATACTGAAGCAAGATCCAAGATGGTTTGGCATCCTTGTGCTTACAAGGAACAAATCGAAGACACAGCAGATTTGGCTTTCACGTGTTTACGCTGAAGAAAATCTAAGATGATTTGGCATCTCTGTATTGTCAGAGAACAAATTGAAGTTTGGCGTCTCCATATTCGACGGAGAGCAGACACATAGTAGATCTAACCTTCAGATGTTTATATTGAAGCAAGATCTAAGATGGTTTGGCATCCTTGTGCTTACAAGGAACAAATCGAAGACACAACAGATTTGGCTTTCACGTGTTTACACTGAAGCAAATCTAAGATGATTTGGCATCTCTGTATTGTCAGAGAACAAATCGAAGTTTGGCGTCTCCATATTCGACGGAGAGCAGACACATAGCAGATCTAACCTTCGGATGTTTTCGCATCGAAGTAGATCCAAGATAATTTGGCATCCCTGTTTTTATAGGGAACAGATCGAAAATACAACAGATCTGACCTTTATTGAAGCAGATCCAAGATGATTTGGCATCTCTATATTAGACGGAGAGCAGATCGAAGACATAGCAGATCTGACCTTTATTGAAGCAGATCCAAGATGATTTGGTGTCTCTGTATTAGATGGGGAGCAGATCGAAAATACAGCAGATCTGACCTTCATTGAAGCAGATCCAAGATGATTTGGCATATCTGTACTGTCAGAGAACAAATCGAAGAAACAGATTTGGCATCTCCATATTCGATGGAGAGCAGATCGAAGACATAGTAGATCTAACCTTCATTGAAGCAGATCCAAGATGATTTGGCATCTCTATATTAGACGGGGAGCATATCAAAGACATAACAGATTGGACTTTCATTGAAGCAGATCCAAGATGATTTGACATCTCTGTATTAGACGGGGAGCATATCGAAGACATAGCAGATCTGACCTTCATCAAAGCAGATCCAAGATGACAGATTTGGCATCTTTGTATTAGACGGGGAGCAAATAGGAGATAACAAATTTGGCATCTCTGTATTAGACGGGGAGCAGATTGAAGAAGCAGATTTGGCGTCTCTGTATTAGACGGGGAGCAGATCGAAGATAACAGATTTGGCGTCTCTGTATTAGACGGGGAGCAGATCAAAGATAGCAGATATCGCATTCCTGAGTTGCAGTGAAGCAGATTGAAGCCGTCAAGAGGCCATTTAAAGAAGATCAAGGATCAAGAACTTAAGACTCGGCGAGCCCGGGCAAAATTGGTCCTTTTATAGTCTTTGCTCTATTCCTGTTACACAGCAATGAGCAAAGAGGGGCAGCTGTAGACACTCAATTTTGCCCGGGCCCAGAAATAAGTCCAAAAACAAAAATAATAAACCCCCAAAAAAAACGAAGTCCAAGCTCAGTCCAGAATTACAAATATAATTTGGCCCGATCAGAATGACCCATTACTTGAAAAGATTTAAGGTCCATCTACAAGCCTGACTCATATGGAAATATAATCTTCAATGATATGCAATCTTAGATATGATACAATCTTAGATATGATTGCAATCTTAGATATGATTACAATCTTAGATATGATATGCAATATTAGATATGATATGCAATCTTAGATATGATTGCAATCTTAGATATGATATGCAATCTTGAAGATATGATCTTGTAATCTTGGAGATTTAATTTGTAGATATCCTTTAATCTTAACCGTTGATGTAATTGATCTGTACCGTTAGATTTGGGGAGGCTCAACTATAAATAGAGGCCTCTCCCTTCATTGTGAAACACACTTGAGTTTTGGGAAGCAATAAGAATTCTTAAGAGCATTCACTCAAATTTCTCTCCTTCTTGCGTTCTTATTTTCTACAGTTTGTTCTTATTTATTCTTTGTTCATTTTCGTTTTCAACCTTTTTTTTATTTTGATTTAATCCCTATTTCCTTGATTTTTAATTCTCTTTTATATTTTATTTTTTTAATAATTTTAGTATTATATCAAACTATTTTTTTATTAAATTCTACATTATTCATTGTTTTAAAAAATATATTTCATTTAATTGAAAAAGTTTTTCTTAAATAAGGCAATGTTTGGTGTTTAGAAATTCGAGAAATAGTACCCTAACATGCTGGGTTGCGATTTTTTGTTTGACTAAATAACCAAATATCCTTTTAATAAATTTTCAAAATCATGAGATAATTTTAGTTACGAGGATTTAAAACATCGTGTCCTAACATGCTGGATGTAATGTTTGTATACTTTCGGAACAAATGTATTTCAAGTTTCAACTTTAAATTGTTCAAGTTTTAAAATCTTTTCAAATTTTCGACATTAGGACAATAAATAATTAATTCGGTACCAATTTTGGGCGTTACGAGGGTGCTAATCCTTCCTTGTGCATAACCGACTCCCGAACCTATTTTCTTGAATTTCGTAGACCAAAATGTTTTATAAAGGTGATCCAATCACACCTAAAAAGGTTGGTGGCGACTCCCATTTTCATTTTTCAAAAAGTTGAACCCCGTTTTTCAAACCCCTTTTAAAAATGGTTTCGACAACGTTTATTTAAATCCCCACCGGCTTCGGTCATGAACTTGTTGGGAAGAAATCGTAACATGTCTATTTCCTTTTGATTATGGTTTTATCTAATGTAATTGCTTAATGTTGTCCTTTTCTAAAAAAAAAAGAGTTATTAATTAAAAAAATGAATTAAAAATAGGAAACTTGAAAAAAATATTTATTAATTAAAAATATTATTTAAAAATAAAAAAATTGAAACAATATGAAATAAAATATACAAATGTAATTAGAAGAGGAATCAAACAACATGAAATGACCTAATTTTCTAATTAACTTTAAAAAACGATATTTTTTAGCTAATTCTCTCGAAAATACATGTATCAAACTGATTAAGAAAATTCTCAAAAATTCAAAGTATTAAATCTTATCAAAGTTATAGAGATTATCATAGTTATAAATTTGTTTGTAAAACTTAATATCTATAATTTAAAGGTGTTCATGGGTTAAGTCGAGTCTAAGCATGAGAATAATTCATTCTATATTTGTTCATGCTCAAAATGTGCATCTCAAATTTTGCTCAAGCCCACTAATATTTGCAGATGGCCAATCCAAGCTTATTTCAGGCACGCCCATATTATTTTTTAAAAAAATGTTAAAAATATATTTATATTATTTTAATTTAATATTTAAAATGTTAACAATTTTTTTTTTAAATTTTATATATAATTATCTTAACAATTCTTAATGTTTACATTATAGTAGTATTATATATTACTATAGATTTAATTTTTGTGTTATAAATTATATAATATGTAAAAATAATGTACTATAAAATATTACAAACTTAGAAAATAGGTCGAGCTCGGGCTTAAACATTTAAGGCCCAAGTCTAACTCATATTTTAAACAAGTTTATTTTTTTTCCCAAACCCTCCAAAATTTCGAGAGGGCCTTCAAGCTTGAAAAAGTAGCCTAACCCTTGAAAAAGTCTAGAATAATTATACGCATAAAAATTTTGATTTATCAAATAGTTTATAATATTTTATGATTTTTATTATTTACATCTTGATTGCGGTCAATATTGATGAAAAAATGTAAAAAAAAAAAAAAAACCTCTTTGGTTTCTCTCAAATTTGAATTTAAGTAAATTGGTCCTTTTAAAAAAACGAAGCAATTTAATCATTATCAATTTTGAAGGTGAGCATCAAAGGACAATTAATCATAGTATTGATGTTTTTCATCAATTTTATATAATTTTGATTGGTATAATAATAAATTTAGCTTTTAAAATTTACACAACCTATATATTTTTATATAGCTAAATTTTTTTAATATATTTTGGATTTATTGCAATTTTATACATCTTTAAATAATATTTTTAGAATGAAGACTAAATTGACAAAATATGTAAACATTGAGGCTCAATTTATCATTATATCATCAAAATTATATACAATTGACAAAAAAATATTAATTGTTGTGATTAATTATCTTTCGTTGGTCACTTTCAAAATTGACATGAATCAAATTGTTCTGATATTTTCTTAGAGAGACCAATTATTCATTGAATTTAAGAGGGAGGGGCGAGGTATTTTTTTGGGTAAACTACACTATTAGTCACTAAACGAGAGTTAAGTCATTGAACTATTTAAAAGTTTTTATTTAAGTCATTAAGCTGTTAAGTTTTTTTAATTTTTAAAGTTTTGCTAGCAAGCTCCAAGCAACGATTCGATGACCGATACAGTGGATCAGTACCTATCAATGAGAAGAAGAAAATACCTTAGATCCAAATCGATCTAACAATCGGTGTTGAGATCGGAGAAAAAGCTGTTTGAATTTTGATTCACAGATTCGTAACATCCAAAACTGTTTTATGAATAAAAAAAAGAACTGTAAAAGAGAAGGGAAAAGAAAGCTTTCAATTGTTGCAGTCAATGCCAACTGAGAAAGCCATATAACATCGATTTTAATAGCCTAATGACTTAAAATGAAAATTTCTGAATAGTTCAGAGATCAAATTGTAACTTTTTTTAGGTAAATGACAAAAGAAAATCTTATCTATAATTTAGTAACTAATGGTATAATTTACCCTTATTTTTAAAAAAAGAAAAAGAAAAAAGAAAGCCTATTATTCGAGAGATTCCTTTGAGGAGAGCCAACATGGGATGGCAACCCTAACCAGTAACTAACTGCCTAATTCCATGAGGTTTTCCCTTTTGCATTTCACCCATTTATGACATTACTCTCAGTTTGAGGTTGGAGCTGACGCCTCACAAAATACTGTTACATTTAAGCTAAAGGCATTACTGTGAATGGGGATGGAGAGTTAAAAGAATTGATTTCATATTAAATGGATATATATGCCAATGGCATGGCGCATTGTTTGGACCAACCAATTGAAAGTGGGTTGTGATAGGGCAGGACCACTCCTTTTCTCCGATCTGACCACGCATTTTCTTTCATTTTCTAAAACAAACCGTTTCGGAAAGAAGGCCGACAGACAGACGACCCTTTTCTTTTACATAGCGATAACAATAGCAATAGCCATGGTCTGTGAGAACCAGTACAGTTGTTATTGGGCTAGCTTTTTCCCTACCATCCTTAACCTAACTTTTAGGTCTCTGCTCCACCACCAAGCCCATTATTACCATCCTTCTCTTTACCTTAAAAGTCAAGCCATCAATCTAATCTAAAGTATGATTTTTTGCCTTTTAAATTTACTTCAAATTTGTTTTAATTTATTTAGTCAAAGCTATGCTAAAATAGTGCTAAATCTACTTGTGACAAGCAAGTTGTCATGAGCCAGTAAGATATTTTCCTTTTTTCTCTTAATTTTGCAGTTTTACTTTCTTGTTGGATTAATCACATCCACATGTAGATATTCATTCACACATCATTGCACACAAAATAAAAAAAAATTCTAAAAATTTATATGTATAATAACTTAAAATTAATGAAGCAAATATTGGGAAAGTGTTGTTGATTGGAGAATTATTGGAAAAATTCAAAAGTCGTCCAATTTGGCTCGTCAAATGCTGTCTAATAATGACCATCTTCCAACTTTGTTTTGGGCCCTTGTGTTGTGGGTTAGCAAACCCAAATCTCTTCACTTCTCTGTGCTTCTTAATCATCTTCTTCAAAGGACTTTGATGATTCTTAATGAATACATGATAAACCAAAAAAATCACTCATGAATGTGATTTTCATTCGACCTTCCAAGCATATAGAAATAAGCAGAATATGGAGGAACTCATTGCATTATCAAAATTTGCTATTGCAGAACTGGGTTCTTGATTTGACACTAATGGCATCGATAATGAAGGGGATGATGGAATTGGGTTAAATATGAAAAGCCCATGCCTTGGACCCGAACCGAACAACCAATCATGAATATCCCAGAATACTTGTAATCCATTTTTCCCCACGTAAATCGACTCATTCCCTCTAAATTTTCATTGAAGATGCTTAACCTCAATCGCTAGTTTCCCATCCACTCTTATCTCCAATATTGGATCCATCCCATCAGAGCTGCATACCACTGATATATCATGAAAGGCTCCCTTTTCATTAAACTTAACCCTCATTGTAAACTTCTGATTTCCAAATATATGTTCCCTTCTAAACACTAACGTTGGTTCAATAAGAGATGGCCTGCAACCAGTCTTTCTATAAGCATCTTTCTTTTAATCACCCAAAAGTAAAACGCCTTCATCTTCGCAAACGATGGCAACGTAGTAATCTGATCGCAGCTCGGTCTCACCATTGAAATTGCCTGCCTTGAAGTCCCAAACCACATCAACAGTTGTACCATCAATGATGAAATACTTGGAGCCTTGTTTTCTCCAGAAATACCATGGCTTCAGCCAGTCCTTGAACCGAAACATATAGGCCATGAAGTAAAAGGTGTTGAAAAAATTGTAATTTTTAAAAATTTTAAGGCATATTCTTCATTGGTAAAGGTAGAGAGTTGAATAATAAAATTATAGTTTTATATTCTACTTCATGAGACCTTTATAACGGTATATCATATGCTTAAAATGATTGAGTGATGAATGATAAATTGATACTCAAAGTAAGCTCCTTATGAATATTTGTTAAGGAAAAGAGAAATTTAGATATCACATTGATTAAATACGAAATGTGAGATATGTATATATATGAGAACCCACTTAAAAAATTATTGAATGACTAAGTTTAAAACTTTGCCTCGCATGCAAGGGGATACAGACCCAAAGACGTGGAAGATGCAAAATGTCTGGACCGTTTGAGCCCAAAAAGGGTTTGCAAATATTTTAAGTCCAACACGTAATTTATTTTTCTTAGCAGATATTATATAGAATCTATTTTAAAATGATAAATATCTTGATTTGATTTGATTTTATTTAAATTGATTTAAAGACTCTTTTAATGCAAATTTGTATATTTATTCATGGAAATTTTTAAAATTCCTCCATATTGGATGCCTATAAAAGCCTACTGCAGAATTCTTTAGAGACACACAACAAATTTTTCACTCTAAAAAATTCTTTTCTTTTTCTATTCTAATTTTTCAAACATTTTGGTAATAGAAGAAGGCAAGGTATGCTCATTGATCACTGCAAATGTACTATTGCCGCGATCATTTTGTTGTTGTATCTTGGGAGACAGACGACCAACGTTTCTCCAAGTACCATAGTAACGGTCGAACATGTCTTAAGGAAACTATGAAAACAGGCCTCAACATCTAGTAAAACTCGATTCCCTTATTCCATTTCTAGTTTTTCAAAACCTTGTTTGTTTAATTATTTTCAAATATAATGTTTTAAATAAATATAAATATTTGTTTATATTATTTGTTCAGATCTTATATTTAACATAAGTATTTATATATTTATATTTGTTCGCTAACGTGTTTTGTCCAACAAAAGGTTCTTGTACCATGTGATAGTAATCAAGCGACACTCATTCACAAGCTTTGTTCGATACACAAACTTAAAAATGCACTGCCCTAATTTGCCTACATTGGTTGGCTCATCAGCTAGCCTCTGATGATCACTAAGTGAAAAACAAGTCGAAATTACTATCGAGTCATGCATGATCAATAATGGTGATCCGATCAAAGAAGAGTATAATATTTGGTTTTAAAGATTAATGATTGTAATAGAGTATAAAGGAGAAGGTTGAAAGAGAGGACATGAACATATCTTATGTAACACCCCTCACCCAACCCGATTATCGGGTTTGAGCTATACGCTGCCACATTCGTTGCGGAAGCAACTACAATTAATTACATAGTAAAACAAACATTAAAGCATACAATTATACGTTAAACACATTTACATCATGATACACAATTAATTCTGAGTTTTAATCGAGCTTACAAAAGCTCTTTCATTGACTCGAGCATGAAATATGACCTAATTGTAAAGTTTCAAAATCTCAAGGCCAATATTGTGACACTACTTCCTCCACTTCATAGTTTATCACATTGTGACACCAGGCCACTCGATGTCGCGACGTGACTCACTTTCGGCTGACATTTTGATGGGGAAGATTGCTTGTTGAGACGTGGACTTTGTTTTTGGTAAAAAATTGAGTCATTTGGTACCTATTTCAATGCTACCTCACAATAGTCACAACATTTGCACCTAATAGCCATTTCAAATGGTACCAAACATACCAAGCATCATACCAATTAGGCTTGAGCACAACTCAACTTCTAAACAAGTCATTCTCAACATAAACTAACTAAACTTAAGCATTTTAATATCATTTAAACATATCTACCAAATTCACGCTAGAACTTGACTTCAACCATGCCAAACCTATCAAACATACCATCCCAATAGTCATCATACATGGTTAATTCATGCATTCAACCAATTTCATGTCATAAACTATTCTTACACCATCATATGCCAAATTAGTCACAAGATACCAAAGTTACTAAAAATTTTACATATTGAAACACATGTACTACGACACTCATATACATGCCACATTACTTGATTCAAAATGACCAATAATCTACAAAATCAGTGATAAGATAGTGTGAGCTTCGAATGATCTAACTTGACGAGTTTCGCAAGGAGACGATCTACAAGGGAAGGGAAAACAAACTGGGTAAGCATATACGATGCTTAGTAAGTTTATAGGTATGAAACAACAACTTACCTCAATTTACCATTTAATACAATAAGCTATTTAACTTGACAAGTTTGCCTAAACAAGACAACCACATAACAACAAGATGAGCTTAACATATAAATCAACTATAATGTCATTTGAACATATACCAATTCAATTCGTTCCAATATCAATATATCAATATCATACTTTTATTCAATTCCACATTTATTCATTCAAACATCAATATTTTGTTAATTCATTTCAATTTTTCTTTTTCATTAGCTACCTAGCCCAATGAACTCTAGTAAATGGGTTTAGTTACACAGGTATCTCTAGTACAATAATTACTCGTCCGAGCTGAATACATATTCATGTCAAGTTACCCGTCCAAGATAAACCTTTAATGACACACTCAATTTCTTAGCTAAGCTGAAAATTTACATGTAAGGTTACCAGTCCTGACTAAACATTTAAAATGACATCAGGTTACCAGTCCAGGCTAAACCTGTGTCACATGTATCTTCGAGTCCACAACAAATGCTGGATCTCTGTAATCATCGGTAAACAATCCGTACAAGTGTGTAAAAAACCTGTACTATGTTCACCCGGGCATTTTCAACACATTTATATTCATTTATTTGCAATTTAGTCAAAATCTCACCTTTTGTACCCAATTGTAAAACAATCCAAATTTCAACAAAAAATACACATATTCATAATCCAGATACATAACAATTTAATACAATCATACCATATGAACTTACTTGGAAAAATTAACAATTAAGTTAGAACTTAAAGAACTATTCAACAATTTTGTCTTTTCCCCAACTATTTTTGATTTAATCCAATTCCCAATCTAACAATTATTCAATTCAATTTATCAATACCAATCATTTTATAATATCCACTAATATGCATGAATCAGTTCAGTTTTTTTTGGAATGCCCCTAAAATTTTGCATTTTATTCAATTTAGTCCTTAAAACCGATATTGTCATAATTCGATTTCGAAAGTGATCACAATAACATCCTTTTATTAACTTATATTATCTATTATTACATAAATTTCACATCACTTTTGAAATTTATACACTTTAGTCCTTATGTTCAAAAACTACCAATTAAACATTACAAATTAGTCATTTTTCACATCTAAGCTTAAAATCTAACAATTTAACACCAAATTCATCAAGAAATCATCAATGGAAACTTTCAAAAACTTCAAAAATTTTTCAAATTGGTACATGGTCTAACTAAATCAAGCTCCCATGACCTCAAAAACATAAAAAATACAAGAAAATGACTTGAAATTACCTTGGATCTGAGGACCGAATAGTGAAAAGTTTATTAGGTTTCTTTCTTTCTTTCTTTTGGTTAAATGGAGAAGAAGATGATGGAGAAATGACTTTTTCATTCTTTAATTTTAATATGTATACTTGTATTAACTTAATTAATCTAAATTAATTAATTTAAATTTTAATTAAAATTAATCAAAGATAATGAAATTTAATATCATCCATCACTTTTACTAAAACAAATTGGTCTAATTGCTCATTTGGTCCTTTGGATATTTTAAAATATATACTGATAAGATTTTTACAATTTAGTCCCTAAACCTCAATTAACTAGTAATTTAGGAAAATTATTGGACCAAACTTTAATATATTTCAATAATAGTCTCATAAATATTAAATATTAATATTTACAAACTTAGACTACAAAAATAGGGTTCCAGAACTGCTATTTGTGACACCACTAAAAATCAAATTGTTACATCTTATATAGAACCAACCAAAGGAAACGCAAAAAAGAAGTCCCTATAAGCTTGTCTCCCTTTCTTTTTGTTTTCAACAAACACAAACCTATTTTTTCCCTTTGTTAAAAAGAAGCTTGGCTTTAAATATATGAATGATATCGATAAGCTTTTTATTTAGATAAAAAGCAGATAAAATAAATTTTCCTCTATAATGAAGATTTGAATGCCTAGGTGTGAAAGTGTGGTACTCCAACAAATTTAATGACTTCATTGGGGAGCACCTAGTAAAGACAAAACTACCATGTACAAAATCTCATTTACTTCAAGAGACTTAACACACACATATAGGATAACACCGTTTTAACATACATCATCACATGTGAGCACATATAAAACAAAAGTTTATTAGGTGAAAAACTTAAAAAAGAGACAGGTAAGAGTAGCATACAAATAATCATATTATTTCCTTTCTAATATTATGCATGTATATTTGTGGGTTGATTCTATTTTTTTTATCCTTGTGTTTTAGGGTTTATTGTGAAGTTGATAGGAGTGATTTGGAGGGTGGAAGCTGAGGTTTCCATCCTAGAATAAAATTAGGAAATGGGTTTTGGCTTATTTCTTTAAACAATACCTCATCTTCTAACCTCCCTTGTTAATTTGTCATAATTTGATATGGCAAATTAGGCTTTCCAAGTATACTTAAGGAGCTTATTCTCAAGCAAATTAGAATTTTTTTTGTATTTTTTTTTAGATTTTTGGTTAATAAGTGTAAAAGACTTATTTTTACTCATTTTGAGACCCAAATTGGCCAATAGTGCCATTGAGGGCCCTAACATATGGTTGAGTGATGTAAGGATGTGTTGGAGGCTAAAAACTAGCGATAACGACACCGAAGGAGAGGATATTGTGATATCCAAACCTTCGAATCACGATACCTCCAACAAACTTGAGATTGGAGACCACCCTTCAGTGGTATCGCGATATCCACCCTCCAAGAAGACTCCCAAGTTCAAAACTTTCCAAGTTCAACTGAATGAGTTAGAAGAATTTTGAATGTTCTCATATGAGAATGCCAAACTATTCAAGGGAAGACTCAAAAGATGGCATGGCAAGCATATTCGAGTTCGAGAATTTGAAGCAGGTCAACAAGTTTTGTTGTTCAATTCCAGATTAAGGTTTTTTCCAGGTAAATTAAAATCATGTTGGTCTAGTCCATTTACGATTCACCAAGTTTTTCCATATGGAGTTGTAAACTTCAAGGTAAGGGAGGTAGTTTTCGAGTTAATGCTCAACGCTAAAACATTACTAGGGGAATAAAATTGAGCGGGATAAGGTATCATTCATTTTATCAGATAGTTAATTTTTCTTGTTTCCTTTTAAATAAATGATTTAAGGTATATTTTCGGGATTAGTATGTTAAAATAAATTCTGTCTAGGAGATTGGAACTTAAGCATGACCGATTGTGACCTATCCAATCTTTCCTGGGAATTGATTTTAACATATTCTTCCAAGAAATTATTCCCTAAATGACAAAATAATTTTTTAGTTTTTCAAATAAAATGGTCAATTTTGATCCAAGTTTTAATTGCAACTCAATTTTCAAATTTTCTTTAATTTTAGGTACTTAATTGAATTATTTGCAAAATTTAGTTGCTCTTTTTGTAAATATTGAAATTAGTTATCTCTTTTTTTAAATATCATTAAAATAAAATAAAATTTTTAATTTAATTTTTAATAAATAAGATGATAATAACTAATATATAATTATATTTATTATAATGTATATTAATTATTATCAACTTTGTATAGAATTAGAATTAGTTTAAATTTTATAATATTTTAATTAAGAGTTTTTATTTTAACAAATAAAGTAATAGCAAATAATATTTTAATATACAACATATTACTTATTAATTTTTATTAACTTTATATGACATTAGGACTTAGAATATTTTATTTTTAATTTGTTCTAAGATTTTTAATTGAACTCTTTCCCTCCATCACTTTAAATACCACCTCTTTCATCCATTATTCACACTATTCATCAAACTAATTTCCCCATACACCCTTTCCACCGTCGGCTTTAGCATCCAAACTTACCAAGTGCAACACCTCCAAGCTGCCAGCATTAGCATTTGCAAGTGCCCCTTGCGCCTACCATCAGCTGAATCCCTTAGCTGTTTCGCACCTCGCACGCTTGGGACTTGCGTGTTAGCCTAGCAGTTGCTTCCAACCGCATCCACCAACTCGCACGCTGCTGCTGCTCCTATGCACACGCTATCACCATACCTGCACTTGGTGCACCAACCTCTGTACATCCTTGCCCACACACTCTCCTGCTCACTCACGCCTGCCTTGCTCACGCCTTGCTTGCGCACCAATGCCACACTACTGCTACTGTTCCTTGCCTCTAACCGTGGGCACCTTTGCGTCAACCATGTGCTCCATTGTTTCGCACACCCCACACTTTTGTCACAAGTTGCCACAACCTCAAGCCACAATTCAACCACCCTCTTCCATCAACTTTACACCACGCCACCAACCAATTACCCTCCTACAAACCCTAAATCAACATTTTTAGCTTCACATTCTATTATTTATTTTATTGAGTTTTTAATTTTTTATACAAAGGTGGTAAGAAATTTTTTCTCCTAAATTTCAAATTTATTTAATTATTTAATTTTTCAATTTATTGAATTATTAATATTTTATATTAATTAAATTTTTGAGAAAATATTTATTCTATCTTATGTTAGGTTAATCATGTCTCACAAAAGAACTCGTGCTTTTGTCCAAGTTGAAGAATCACAAAACAAATTCCATTGTGAAGAAGCCAAAGTGAGATATGATAGCATCTTCAAAAATCAACAAATGCTCCTTGAAAAAAGCTTTACATTGAAAGAAAGCAACTATATCGATTTCATGGCGCACATTCGACAAATTGCTGAAGCCCTTAATTCGGAGTTGTTTTGTGAGAAAAGACCTAGTGTAGATGAAGAGTAGTTCGTGAATTTTATGCGATTTTGACCTCAAGCAAGTTAACGAAAGTTTCTGTTCAAGGAAACAAGGTACCAATAAGCTCAAACGCTATTAATGAATTCTTTGAATTACCTGATTTTGAAGACGATGGATATTCTTCTTTGATGAAAAGTATTGAGGCTGAAAAATTGCAAGAAATCCTCGAGGAACTTACAGTTCTAGGTTCTAAGTGGATAGTATCAAAGCTTGGAACTCACACTTGTTGTAGAGAATATTTGACACCATTAGCGAAGGTGTGGTTCTATTTCATTCGATTCAACCTTATGCCTATTTCACATAGGACTACAGTTTCATTAGAGTGAATGGTCTTGTTATACTCGATTTTAATGGCAAATAACATTTATGTGGGAAAAATCATTCTGAGAGAAATGCAAAATTGTGCCGCTAGACGTTCTAGCCCAGCATACTTCCCCTTTACGATAACAATTTTGTACTTGAAACCTAAAATTCTTGCAAACGTAAAGAAGACAGGTTATAGCTAGGGCACAATCACAGATTGGGACCTCTACCGAATAGCTGGAGATTTTGTTCTGCCACAATGAGTTTAATTGAGTGAGGATATCAAAGAAGAAGAAGATCCCAAAGAGATCGAACCAATGCAGTCAGCTGAAACCCTAATAAGGTAGAACCAATGGAACCAATAACCGAACCTGATATGGCAACGTCAACATTCAGAACTCAATCTCCTCGCCCAAATATTCGTGATGAGCTATCAAAGTTAATGGAACTAATGCAACATATGCAGTGGCAGCAATAAGCTTATTGGAGATATTCAAAAATATGGGATGACTCAATGAGAAGCGCTTTTACGAAAATATTCAATGACCCATTTATTTTTATTCCTGAGTTTCCTTATTTTATATTTGAACCATGGAGTCCAATATCAAAGAGGAATCGAAGCGATTCAGGCAAAAACAATGACGATGGAGCAAAAGATGAGTTGGATTCTGAAGGATCTGCAAATAAATAAAAAGGGGGGATCTTTACTTTATATTATTTTCTTTCCTAGGATATTTAATGTTTTTTTAGGTTAGGGTTTATTAGGATTTTTATTTCTCGTATAATAAAATAAGAGGTGGAAATCATAAATATAAATGAACATGTTGCAAAATAAGAAGTGTGACAATAATTATGTACATGTCTAGGATTAGATTTAGAGAGAGCATGGTACTTAAGCAGTCAAATTGACTCACCTCCTCTTTTCTAGAATCTTACTTGGTGTATAGTATCTATTCACTTCTTACAATGAGGAAATTGTTCATCTTAAGTAGGGGAGACCGAAAAATTGAAATTATTTCCTCTCAGAATAAATTTTTCTTTTAATTATTGTTAGGTTATATTTTGTTCAAAAATTTGAAATTTAGTTAAGTATGGTAAAATTCAATATGAATAAAGTTCTATTATTTTAATAATTGTTATGTTAGCAGAATTATGACATAAATGTACTCTTAATAAAAATGTAAATCAAACCATAAAATTTTTAGTTCATTAGGAAAGCTAGGCATGCATGAGAGTTTAAGTCTCTAGAATTGACTTAGTAATTTCTTGAGGTGAAATCTTAAGAAGCATGGAATGTTGAAAATGATTTAGGCAAACTTTTGTTTGGACCGTTTGAGTCTTTTAAGCTAATCTTGATGAATTTTCATCCCTTGAAACCCAACTTTGAGACTATATGGCCTAATTTTATTTGAACCTTTGCAATATTTAGCCATCGCTTCTCTCATAATTATCTTTAAATTGTCTCAAACACTAGACTCACTCTATTCAGAATATTCTTTGAAAATAAGATTAGAGGAGTTGAAAAGAAGTATCAAATGCTAAAAAAATTTGTAGTACATATAGTAAAATGCTCGTGAAAAAAGAGAGCATATGTACTCGAAAGAAATAGATGTACAAAAGAGCATGTAAAAGCAAAATGAGTTGGTGTTTTGAAGGCATTTATTCCAAAGGTTCGATGCAAGCTGAGTCTACGATTTTTAGCCTAAATTTATCTATCTTTTACCTACCCCTAACCTAGCCATGTTAGAACCTATTTAAAAGACCTATTGATCAAGTTTTTTTGCTCCCTACATTAGTGGAGAGAAATTGCTATGTTCAACATATGAAGGCATAAATTAAACTTAATGATTGCTACTTAATCTTAAATAAGAGAATAAAATCAAATTGGTAGGGATTTAACATGTCTTTATTGAGAAATAATTTAGTCCATTTTTGCTATCATAATAATAATTGAGATTAATTTGAATGATATGTATACTTAAG
The DNA here is from genome assembly GCA_025698465.1 of Gossypium longicalyx. Classification (NCBI taxonomy): domain Eukaryota; kingdom Viridiplantae; phylum Streptophyta; class Magnoliopsida; order Malvales; family Malvaceae; genus Gossypium; species Gossypium longicalyx. The sequence goes on from CM046997.1 coordinate 95,148,633, forward strand.
TAGCATAAATCTCAAAATTTTTATTCTTGAGCATAAGTATACTAAAATCATAATTTTGAGAAGAATGTTTTCTGAAAGAATTTTTTAAAGGTGTTTCCAAGAAATTATTTTCAATTTGTGCATTACTCGGGATGAGCAATGAATTAATTTTGGGGGTGTGGGAACACAAAAATTTATAGACTTTTTCATGCCCTTTTTAACTCAAATTCATGCAGTTTTGTAGTAATTCTTGTTGAAAAATATAATATAATTATAAAATAATTAAATTGAACTTAAATTATTAACATATTTAATTTTAAATAATTTTATAATAAATTTTCATAAGTTTTTATTTATTTTCAACAGATTTGCACAAAGGTGAAAATTGGCTCGACAAATACTGCTAGAAGCTCAAAATCGTGAAGCTATTTCTAACGCATCAAAGTGAATTAATTTTTCAGCCTAAGACGGTCCAAATGATGAATATTAATAAATAATATAATTAATTTTGATTTTAATCAAATTTTTTTTAGGTTAAATAATAATTATTAACTATATTATGGAAAAAAAGGCTCAATTGTGCTAAAACAAAAGACTGATCCAAATGAGCAAACGGGCTACCCAAAATCGTCCAATATGCTGACCCAATTAGCTCAGATTAGCTGATTTATTGACTTGCAGATCAGTCCTTGAAGTCTCCTTGAAATCGTATTCAAACCCCTCCATTTATTATGTTTTTGTAGATTTGCCCCAAGTTAAATATAGTAAGTTGAAATCTTCAACTTGTGCATGAGTGGTGGCCGAACATGGGGGCGTTAATGGATTCTAATTATTTTCTATTTTTAGAAGCCACTACCACCTATAAATACCCCATTTCACCTATTCATTCAACATACCTCTCATCTCACACATCTCTCTCTCTTTCACTCACTTTCTCTCCTTTTTTTTTTCCCATTTTTTCCTTCCACTTCCCTTGCTGATTTCCCTTTTGGAAAAAATCCCTTCAACCACCTTGGGTAGTAGCATTCAAGTGCTTATAGAAGCCTTGGAACAATAAGAACAAGTGGAGGAGGAGAGAAGCAATTAGTCTGGCTTCAGAGAAACACTAGATTTGATTCTAGTTTCTTATCATTTAACTTTTTCTTGTTGTTGTTATGAACATGTATATGAATATTTGTTATGTTGTTATTCTTAATTTAATTAACATGGCTTAAATTTAATTCATGTTAGGTTGATTGCATTTCGTCTATTTAAGTTATTAAAATCATGTTTGTGTTGTTATAGGTCTTGGTAAATTATTTGATTAAGTAAAATCATGATTATGTTATACTTACATTATAATTGTAAGGCAACTGATTAATTATTAATCGTGTTGGAATTGTTATTAATTGATACAATACTTAATCAGTGCATGTTTATTCTTCTAAGGTAGCTGAGGGTTAAATTAGTGATGATATTAAACAGTACATTAGCCTTGCATAACTTGCAAGATTATTGTGATTAAACTGTTTCAATGTAGGAATATATTGTTACCTTAATCTTTTACTTGCTTATTTAAATTGATTAATTGTTTAAATTGGCATAGTAATATGTTCAAGAGATTAATTAATTTAGTAAGTCTGTATGTGCTATAGTTAACAAATTATCAAATTGTCGTAAATTTATTCGTAACAATATAAACATTGTTTTAGTAATAATAAGTTAAAAAATGTAATTGATCTAACACAATTATGACATAGTGATTAAACTTGTTTTTCAGAAATTGTGCTTTGAAATTTTTATCTTTTAATTTTCTTAGTTAAAATCCAGTTTTATTAAACCATTTTCCTTCAAAATCTAAATATTTTTAATCACAAAAGTGTTTGGTTTTTATTTCATAAATATTTTTCTTTCACAGTCCCTGTGGTTATGATAACTCAACATTTACTTGTCACTTTATTACTTGTTGTGATTATGTACACTTGCACATTTCCATCGTTCCAGTTATACACTGAGTTATAAACTCATTTTGACTATTTGTTTGAATTTCAAGTAACTCAGACTTAGGCATGTCGATGTAGCAAGAGCTTGGTCCCGTTTTGTTTTGTTTTACTGTTTTATCTGAATTTATACTATCGCATACATTTTTTTGGATTGTTGTTTAAAAGCTTGGATTTCCATGGTTTTGTAACTATTTAAATGGTTTTAAACTGTTTGAATTTCAAGTAATTTAAGTTGAAATTTTCAGAAATGGTTATTGTAACTCTCCAAATCTAGCCATAACGTCTAGGCTAGGTTTAGGGTGTTTCGGTGAAATAGAAGAATTTTTCCCTTGGAATGACCTATTGAAGTCAGGTTTACCTTCTATCTCACTAAGTTTAATTTTCTAGCAGCAACATAATTTAGTGCATCAGCAATTGAAAGAGGCTCTTACCTCTTCCCTTTCTTCCAATCATGTTGTGTCTAATCTTTCCCTTTTGGCAAAGGCTACACAAGTCTTATCTGTAGAGCATGGACTTTAAAGTTGGGCCCTCAAAAACGCCAATAATCGATACAATCTTAAAATTGAAAATTTGGAGGAGCTACGGAAACTGACGAGAAAGTTATGGCTGAACTATGCCAAGATCATCAACAATCTATTAGCCTGATTGCAAGACTTGATTCTCGTGCCAGGGCTTTAAAGAGAAAACATAAGGAAACACAAACTGAGTGTAATCAGTTAAAGGAGGAAGTTAAACTGCTGAAGGATAAATAATCTACTTTGGAGGAAAAACTCAAGGCCCAAGAAGAACGCCATAAAGCAGAGCTGGATCGTCTATGCCAATCCAGTTAGGAAACTTTCAGAAAATATCAAGAGGACGAAAAAGAACCTTAATGAGGCTGTACCAAAATTATGGTCCATGTAACACCCCAAACCCAGCGTAGACGTTATGGCTGAATCTGGTGATGTCACAAGGAATGGGTTTTTAAAACGGTGTTGACTTGATAAATCATTCAATTTTGAGACGTCGTGTTCGTCATGATTATACTGAAAACGTTTATTTAATTAATTTGTTTACTAAACACTTAATACAACGGAATTTTAATACATTTGATAACTTTTGAAACCCGACTTGTTATTTTAGAAAAAGAACCTTATTTGCGTAAAAACCGTCGATTCCATAAAATAATTTAGCAAGGCATGCAAATTATTAACAAACCAAAAATCGATAGTTAAAAACCATAAAGTCCAGGGAGTCCCAGAAAGTAAAAACTCTCAGAATAAAACCAAAATCATAAATAAAACCCTAAAATAATAATTTTAAACAGTTTACAGTTGAGTGATCACCGTTGAGTCTCCGCCGCACTGGTCTGCCTAAGTCTGTGGATAATGTGAATAACACAGTCAAACGGATGTGAGTTATCGTAAACTCAGTGCGTAGCCCAATAGAAATAAGCATGCAAACATACAGATACAGAGTCAAGCTCATGGCCTTTTTAGATTACACAGAATCTGATATACAGATCAGAAACACAGAATGCTACCCCATCCTCTACATACCAACTCCGACCATCCCATCACACCATGTGGGGTTATAAACACCCACCTATCCCTACACACTATATCGTGTCATTATGACACAGATCAAATAATGTGTAGCCAAGTTGCCAGAATATAGGCGATGATCGTAGTATAGAATACATCCTCCTCATACACAAATCCCACCCATAATCATCTACAGAAACAGATACAGATTAACATACCAGACATGCTCAACATGCTTACGTACATATATCAGAATATTCAGGCATGCATAGTATTATCAACTCAGAACAGAATAACAGACTATCAGATCTACAGTTTTAAGGTTTAGTTAGCCCTTATCGACCCTACGATAGATTCACAGTCGATTGGAACGACCTGTGTGACCCGAGGGGTAATTTAAGAAATACGGCTAGGCACATGGTCGTGTGGCGATGACAGTGAATTTTTTCAACTTTCGTCGAAGCTCGTTTTTCTGCGTTTCAGGTACAGACCTAGTTCGTTTAAGATGCGACAACAACTCCTAGCCCTCCGAAACCTAAGAAACAGTAATCCACTGACCACTTAGCAATCATTTAATGAATCAACTCATAATCCCAAAATAACGCAAGAACTTACGTTGACAAAAAGCAAATATCGACACGCCTCAAACTGTCATAGTGAATCTCCTTCACCACCGCCTTCTCTTACACAAAAATGGGCAGAAATCAATCCTTAACTACTTACAATTCCACCAAACAACAGATATACCCAAACCTCCGTTAGAAATAAGAAGTTACAGATTACCCAAAACTTCACTTACCAATCAAACGAAGAATGACGAAATTCTCAAAATGCAAGGATTCAACAGCAGATTTGCAGAATTGGAAAAAGAACAAAATTCAGAAAAAATGGGAGAAGAACTGACGTTAATTTTTTTCTAGAAAAAGGAAAATTTTGAAAAAAGAATACAAATGAAAAGATAAAAATAATATCAGATTAACTCCCCAAATCTCTCAAATCTCTCCCACTAACCTCTCAATCTCAACCACTACATATTTCTATCTCAATCGAACCACTCTCAGTCTACTGTAGCAGAAATAAACTTCCTTGCTCACGTAGAGATTCAAACACAAGACCTCCAGCATACCAACCCCCTTACCACTCGAACCAGCAGGCTTATTCTGATATGAGTTAATAGACAATTTAATAAAAGTCCACTGAATAAGAATAAAGCTTGGATCCAAAAATAACAAAATTGATGGAAGGGGGACTTGAACCCAAGACCTCAAACATACACCCAGAACACTTAGCCACTGAAGCAGATACACATTTGTGTTAGATATTCACAGAAGCAGAAATAAATAAGTCAGGGCGTTACAACAGATATCCTAGGTTTTCAGAAAGAAAACTAGCTATATAAGAATGTGTTGAACCTATGTCTATCAAAGCAGTATAAGGTGCATCAAAAATAAGGAACGTACCAGTGATAACATTAGGAGCATCTTTGTCCTCTCGGCATCGAGCAACATAAACTAACGCAGGCTCCCTCACCTCAGTCTAACTAGCACCCTTGCCCGGTGCTCTCTACCTATGACCCATACCATTACCACCCCTAGCTTAACCACGGCCCCTAGGTGACTGTTGAATTACTCTCTAAGACTGTATAGAACTTGGTGCTGAAGCTTGTATCTAATCTGCCTACTGTGGACACTCCCTAATACAGTGCTCGAGAGACCCACACCTCAGACAAGCCCCTAACTACCTTCAACACTCGCCCGGATGGCTCCTACTGCAGTCTCCACACAGTTTAATCCTAGTAGTTGCAATATGAGCCCTTACTCTAACTGGCCCATCAGGTCTAGCCTTTTTCTTAGGCCTCTGAACAGAACTAGAGGGCTCCGAATCCCTATTATTCTTGCCTCTCTCACGATCCCTATTTTAGCGCTCTACGCGCTTATCCTCTTCGACGATCTTCACCTTATCCACAAGAACAGAAAACTCGTGCTCCTTCTGTGGAGCAATCAGAACCCTCAGACTAACTCTAAGATAGTCCTTAAAGCGGACGCATTTATCATATTCAGATGCCACCATGCCTCGAGCGTAGTGGCTCAACCTCAGAAATTCGGCTTCATCCTTGGGCACAGATCTATCACCTTGCGTGAGGTTCATGAACTCACGCCTACGAGCATCCACATAGCTCGCTCCCACATACTTTCCTTGAAAAGTAGTTTTAAAGAAATCCCAGTTTAGACGATTAGGCTGAGTGCCCTCCTCAACCGTTAACCACCATTGATATACCTCATCACGAAGCAAAGAAACTGCACCCTTTAGTTTCTACTCGGGAGCACAGTCTAAATCATTCATGTTCTTCTCTATGGCCTCCAACCAATACTCAGCCACAGTAGGGGCGACTCTAGTGACACCCCTAAACAGCTCAGCACCATTGGACTGGAGTCGTTCAGTTACCGACCAACAGCCTCTAGATCCAGAATGGGGTCCAGCGATCCTCTCTAATAACCTAAGCATGGCTTGGGACAATGCGTCATCCATAGCTGAACGGCTTTGAGACCCAGTCTCAGTAGCAGGCGAAACAGGTGTCTCTCTCGTATCTAAGTTTGGCATACTACCCCGAGAGGAAGACTCAAGTCGAGCCCCCCTAAAGCCTCTACCACAGCCTCAAATACCCCGTCTATGAGTTCCACGAGCGCTTATTGTATAATTCAAATTTATCTACATTGTAAAGTTTTATGCATCAGTTCTAGTGTTTATTAACATATATTTTGTGCATAAATCATCAGAAGTTCAATGATGTTTTCAGAAGTTTCAGTTTCTAACTATTTTAGTACAGTTTCAGAAAGTACTAACTATAGTGTTTTCAGAATAGTTCTATCTAAGTACAGAGATACTTACAGGATCGGCGCCGGAGACTCGATGCACCACATACTTTCTCAAATTATCCACAATATTTGAAAACCAATAGTTTTTAAATCCCAATTTTAGAACCCAAAATTCACAGCCCGAGTTTTGTAACCTGGCTCTAATACCACTAAATATAACACCCCAAACCCGGCTTAAATGTTATGGCTAAATCTAGTGATGTTACAAGGAATGGGTTTTCAAAAAGGTGTTGACTTGATAAGTCATTCAATTTTGATACCTCGTGTTCGTCATGATTATACTGAAAACGTTTATTTAATTAATTTGTTTACCAAACACTTACTATAGCGGAAGTTTAATAAATGTGATAACTTTAGAAACTCGACTTGTTATTTTAGAAAAAAAAAACCCCTTTTGCGTAAAAACCGTTGATTCCATAAAATAATTTATCAAAGTATGCAAATTATTAACAAACCAAAAATCAATAGTTAAAAACTATAAAGTTCAGGAGTCCCAAAAATTACAAACTCTCAGAATAAAACCAAAATCATAAATAAAACCATAAATTAATAATTTTAAACAGTTTACGGTCGAGTAGTCATCGCTGAGTCTCTGCCGTACCGATCTGCCTAAGTCTGTGGATTACCTGAACAGTACAATCAAACGGATGTGAGTTTTTGTAAACTTAGTGTGTAACCCAACAGAAATAAGCATGAAAACAGATAGATATAGAGTCAGGCTCATGGCCTTTTTAGATACTGTAATACTCATTACCCATATTCGACGCCGGAACAGGGTACGAGGCATTACTGGACACAAACTCACACAATCATACAAAATCGAGACCTAAATTTTCGTCCAATTTTAAAACTTTTCATTCACAAGCATATTGTCCCTTATATGGACCTTTGAGGCCCAAAAAATACATTGGGTGTGGTTCGAGACTAAACCAAGAACTCTCGGAACTTATTCAATACTTAGAAAATTTTCCTATTTAGGAGGGTCACACGCTCGTGTGGTCTCACATGCCCATGTAGGTAGGCCGTGTGGTCTCACAAGCCCGTATGGCTTGGGACACTCCTGTGTCCTCAGCCTGTGTAACTCTCTATTTATGACGTCATAAACTAAATTGAGGTCACGCGGCCAAGTCACAATCTCGTGTGCTTAGGCCGTGGCCTCCACACAACTGAGACACGACCGTGTCTCTACTCGTGTGTTTACTACTGAGCATTCTTTTTTACCAAATTAGGGTATTGGGGATACATGGCCGGATCACATGCATATGGGGGCAGACCGTGTGTCACACACGGTCTAGACACACGCCTGTATGCTTACCCGTGTGGACAATGCTGAGGCTATTTTCCAAGCCAGTTGCCACCCTTATTTGCACATATACATACATGACTTCAAAGGCATTTAGCATGGCATAAGTAAGCACTTAAACATACACAAACAAGACATGACCGTGATCATTTCATCTTTACTTATACATGCATAAGACTTCATACTTTGTCAAGCCCAACTTACCAATTCTCATTTAAGCCATGTTTATCATCATACTAAACAAATCCCAATTAAATCATCAAGCATTCATAACCACAACACATCTCATTACATTCACACAACCACCAACCACATCACCATTGCATGGACACATGTATACTTAAATAAATAGGCTTACAACCCAATAATCAATATGAACCACATCTTATGGCCTTATACAAAATGAATCAAATATCAATATAAGCCAATATAAGCCAATTTACATGGCTTCACCTTACATCAAACCCTTAACCAATACAAGCCAATACCTTTGGCTAAATCGTAATGACACATTCACAATTGACTAAGTCCCTATACATGCCATAAAATTAAGAGGTTTGTATTCATTTTTACCCACGATGATAGCTTGTAGTGTGATGGCATCTCCAACGGTCTCCAACCCGAGCTAGCTAAATTAACCTATAAGACATGGGAAAGGAAGGGGGGTAAGCTATATAATTTAGCTTAGTAAGTTCATATGCAAATAATAAACAACTATTAACATTCATTTACTTTATCCATCCATAAGAGTACTATAATTTCAATTTGGCATTAGATTTTAAGATTTCTACTTATCATTCATAGTGCTTACTCCTTTAACTTATAAACACCATTTACATGCCTTGGCATTAGCCTAGCCACTATAGTCTTCCCATTATAACATATCACATTAACTAACAAGTTATTTCCATCCTCTTAATCACATGCACATTATTTGTGAGTAATCATAAATTCAACATATAGTTCAACCACTTTTCACTTGTTTAAGCTCGTATCTTACTATATTCTCATAATGTCTTTATTCGACAATTATGCCTGTCTTTCTTTTCCTCATATCCAATGAAACACAATTTAAATAAATGAATCGTTTAAATATTACAAATCAATTAGGCTCGTAAGCCTATCACATGATTATTATCAAATCTTATCATGCATCTATTCATCATAAATATAGATCATTTGTCATAATGTTATCAATGTTTCACAAATATAACTTATTCATGTACATTCTTACCAAGAATTCATCATATACCAAACTCACTTCACATGAGTTCTGTGTACATACCTGTACCACTCAAAATATAGTCACATACTTTCTCATTCTTGACATACCCGTTGAAATACAATTCAAGCACATAAACATATTAGATCACATCTCAATTTGGCCCAACAGCCTAACACGTATTCATTATTTATATTTATCATATATCCAATATCACAAGTACGTGCACTATCAATCACAATGGGTAATAAACAATTATTTCCACAATAATCATAAATTTACAATTATAAGCTTACGTAAACGCCTGTTTACTCATAGTAATTTCATTCTCATACTCATCTTTGATTTACCTGTTGAACCATATTGGAATACTAATGATGCTCGGAGATCTCATAACTATAGTACCATATCAATGCCATATCCCGGATATGGTCTTACATGAAATATCGTATCGCCATGTCCTTGATATGGTATTATACATAATCACATACCGATGCCATATCCCAGATATGGTCTTATACGGAATCTCGGTAGCCCTAATATCATGACATTTGTATTTTACCCTTGAGGTTAAATCGAGATTTCCCATTTCTCGAAACTTCGTCAAAATCGTCATTAATCAATTTCATAAAAACAAATGTATACAATTCATGCAATATCAAAATATTAAATACATAACATAAGGTTGCATTATTTATGCATGAACTTACCTCGACACCAAAATGGCAAAAGGGACCTAACTGTCAATTTCTCATTTTTCCCCCATTTTAGGTCTAAACCTCGTTTTCTTTGATCTATAATATCACATTTAATCTATTTATTAGTCACATTAGTCAATGTGATCCAAAAATCATACTACGGAAAAATTATGTTTTTGCCCCTAAACTTTATCATATTTACACTTTTGCCCCTAGGCTTGTAAAATGTTTTTAATTCAATTTCTTTGCACTTTAAGCCTAGCTGAATCATTTTCATAACTATATCAGCCCAAAATTTCCCCTAAATCACACTTTTATGACAAATTTTATAACTTTTACAAATTAGTCCTTTTTAGCGTTTTCATCGAAAACTACTTCATAAAAGTCATTTAACACACAAAAAACATTCATATTCCTCTCTTAAACATCAAAATACACACATGTAGCACATGAATAAATTTTTAAACATCAACCCTAGGTCAAATCAATGGTAGAAATAGATAGATCTTGTTATGGGGATTGCAAAAACGTAAAAATCATTAAAAACGGGGCTAGAATAGACTTACAATCGAGCTTGGAAGCTTGAAAAACCCTAGCCATGGTTTCTCCATGCAAGTTTCAGCCAAGGGGTTGAAGATGGACAAAAATTGGGTTTTAAATTTTTTTAATTCATTTTAATAACTAAATGACCAAAATGCCCTTAATGAAAAATTTGGAAACATGCCTAACCATGTCCATTTTTGTCCACCAACTTAACCAATGGTCTAATTATCATATAAGGGCCTCCAATTTAAAATTTCATAACAATTGGACACCTCTAGCATGTAGAACTCAACTTTTGCACTTTTTACGATTTAGTCCTTTTGACTAAATTAAGTGCCCAAACGTCAAAATTTTCAAACGAAATTTTCACGAAATCATTTTGTGAAATCATAGAACATAAAAATATAAAAAAATAAATTTTTTTACATCAGATTTGTGGTCTCAACACTACTGTTCTGACTAGACCCTAAATCGGGATGTTACAGATACAATACACAGAATTAGATATACAGATCGGAAACACATATCCTACCCCCATTCTCTACACACCAAATCCAACCATCCCATCACACCATGTGAGATTATAAACACCCACCCATCCCTACACACCATATCGTGCCATTACGACACATATCAGATAATGTGCAGCCAAGCTGCTAGAATATAGGAAATGATCGTCGTACATAATACATCCTCCTTATACACAAATCCCACCCCACAATTATATACAGAAATAGATACAGATTAACATACTAGACATGCTCAACATGCTTACGTACAAATATCAAAATATTCAGGCATGCATAGCATTATCATACTCAAAACAGAATAACAGACTATTAGATCTACAGTTTTAGGGTTTAGTTAGCCCTTACTAACCCTTCGATAGACCCACAGTCGATTGGAACGACCCGTGCGACCTTAGGCTAAATTTTAGAAATATGGGTCACATGCCCGTGTGGCCCACATGGCCTGGCCCAAAATCTACATGCCCAACTTGGCCTAGCTCGTGTAGCCCACACGGCCACACTCAAGTCACCACACGATCGTGTCATGCGCACGACCATGCACACTCCCATATGGCGTTGATAGTGAAGTTTTTCAGCTTTCGCCACAACTCGTTTTTTTGCATTTTGGGTACACACCTGGTTCGTTTAAGATGCGACAACAACTTCGAGCCCTCCGAAACCTAAGAAACAGTAATCCACTGACCACTTAGTAATCATTTAATGAATCAACTCATAATCCCGAAATAACGCAAGAACTTACCGTCGACAAAAAGCAAATATTGACACGCTTCAAACTGTCAGAGTGAATCTCCTTCACAACCAGCTTCTCCTACACAAAAATTGGCAGAAATCAATCTTTAACTGCTCACGATTTCGCCAAACAATAGATATACCCAAACCCTCGTTAGAAACCAGAAGTTATAAATACCCAAAACTTCAATTACCAATCGAAAGAAGAACGATGAAATTCTCAAAACGCGAGCATTGAACAGCAGTTTTGCAGAATTGGAAAAAGAAAAAAATTTAGAAAAATAAGAGAAGAACCGACGTCAAATTTTTTCTGGAAAAAGAGGAAAATTTTGAAAAAAAAGAATACAAATAAAAAAATAAAAAAAATATCAGATTAACTTCCCAAATCCCTCAAATCTCTCCCACTAACCCCTCAATCTCAACCACTACAGAATTCTATCTCAATCCAACCACTCTCAGTCTACTGTAGCAAAAATAAACTCTTTTGCTGACGCAAAGATTCAAACACAAGACCTCTAGCACACCAACCCCTTTACTACTCAAACCAGTAGGCTCATTCTGATATGAGTTAACAGACAATTTAATAAAAGTCCACTGAACAAAAAATAAGGCTTAGATCCTAAAATAACAAAATTGACAGAAGTGGGAATTAAACCCAATATGTAACACCCGTAACCCGTATCCGTCACCAGACTAGGGTTAAGAGGCATTACCAGACACTTCAGAACATTTATCAAATCAATCCACAACTTTAATCATACATCATCATATCATAGCAATTCATACACATATAGTCCCTTTAGAAGGTCAACGAGACCTTAAACATGCTTCTGGAAGGGGTCGGGACTAAACCTATCTCAAACAAAAATTTTCAAAACTAAATAAATTTTCTAATTTATAAAGGCCACACACCCGTGTGAACTGGTTGTGTGCCTCACACAGCAGTAGACACGTCCGTGTATCTAGGTCGTGCCAAAATAGGGCATACATACTGACTTATTCACACCGATACCCGAATCGTATTTTTGAGTAAGAACTCAACTCTCTTAGCATTATCATCAGTAGTAGCACGAAATTCTTCAGCCCCATATTTTCTAATTTTATCAACCGGAGGATTATTCAGACGAATCAGATCTACCACTTGAGGAACTACGAGAACTTGTGGGGGCGGTGATTAGGGAGCAACCGGGTTTGTTCTAACATACTGAGTGAACCACTCATTCATCATTTGGAAGAAGGCTTGCTTAGTCTCTCCCCCATGGCTACTAGTAACAAGTCTAGAATCAGACGGCACAGTCTCTTGAGCGGGAACAAGCGCATTACTTTCGACATCGTCAGCTATGGCTCGTTCGGGATCCATTACTATATGAAGAACATATTTTGTTTGTCAGGATTCATCACACTATCACAGTTTGCATATATGGCATGTATAGCTAGACTCACAAGTTACTTAGTCCTAGAATCGACTAAACCGTAGCTCTGATACCAACCAAATGTAACACCCCTAACCCGTATCCATCACCGGACTAGGGTTAAGAGGCATTACTGAACACTTCAGAACATTTATCAAATCAATCCACAACTTTAATCATACATCATCATATCATAGCAATTCATACACATATAGTTCCTTTAGAAGGTCAACAAGACCTTAAACATGCTTTTGGAAGGGACCGGGACTAAACCAATCTCAAACAAAAATTTTCAAAACTAAACAATTTTTCTAAGTTATAAAGATCACACGCCTGTGTGAACAGGCCGTGTGCCTCACACGGCATTAGACACGCCCGTGTATATAGGTCTTGTCAAAACAGGGCATACATATTGACTTATTCACACGGCCACAAGATATGCTCGTGTGCCTTGGTCGTGGTCGAAACTGACTTAGGTCACACGGCTAACCACATGCCTGTGTGTTTAGGCCATGCTCGGGATTGACTTTAAATTGTAGGACTACCCCAGGAGACACATGGCCATGTAACATGACCGTGTGTCGCACACGGCTGAGACACACGCCCGTGTCTCTGCCCGTGTGGACAAAAATAGGCCATTTGAAAATCCAAATTGCCACCCATTTTAGGTCATACCTACAAGCTCAAAAAAGCACATAATTCAAAACCAAAATGCAACCAAAACATTACCACATCAAGCATCATATATGCTTCAATATCATTAATCATTTCCATACACAATTCTAACTCAAACATACTAATTCCATGTACCAAAATCATACCATAAACATATGATTCATATCACATTTATAACCATTTTAAGATCATAACAAACCTTACCAAATAGCCATATATACACATCAAAAATACCATTTTTGCATCACATATCATATACCAAAATTAAACCATAATCAAGCCATATCTCATGGCATGATATATATACAACTCAAAACATACCATAATAGTCCTAGCCTATACATACCATACTTTCAATATTCACAATTTCAAAAGATACCAAAACAGAGTTTGATAGTGTGGTGATGATTCTCAACAATCTCTGAGCTTCCACTAGCTTCGATATCTAGAAAACAATGCAAACACACGCAAAGTAAACTTTCAAAAGCTTAGTAAGCCATATACAAATAAACTTATTACATATCACAATTATAAACCAATTCATTCATATGAATCATGGCATAACATAATAGCAAATTCATATTTCTCATTTAGCTTAATTGTTCATAATCACATACTTATAAGTGCATCACATTTCCATGTAGCTCACATATCAAAAGATTATATTTATACTCACCTTTCATTGCTAAATTTCATATATAGTTCATACGTACCTGAATCAGATATACATTTACATAGTCATTTGTTTCTCAGAATGCCTATTGAACCGTATGGAATCAAATAGGGTATGCGGATAGCTCAGAAAGCTCGTATAATGCCAACGTCCCAGACATGGTCTTACGTGCAATCAAATATCGATGCCACTGTCCTAGATAAGGTCTTACACGAAATCAAATATGATGCCAATGTCCCAAACATGGTCTTACATGTAAATCTCAAATCGATGCCAACGTCCCAGACGTGGTCTTACACGAAATCACATATCGAAATCCTATGTCATGACATTTGTATCCTAACTATTCTTATGTTTCGTACAGGGCTTTCGGACGTCATCATATTATCGGAACTTTATCAATTTCACATATTCATCTTCTATAACCATTCATCACAATTCAATATCATATAAGCATGAGTAATTCAATTCAAACACGTTTATTTGTATATAGACTTACCTCGTACAGATTCGAACGGACGAAATCGATTACTCGACGACTTTCAACTTTCCCCGATCTAATTCCATTTTCTTTGGTTCTTGATCTATATAAATTCAAATTTAACTCTTTTATTCAACAAATCATTCAATTCAATCCATTTACACATATTTAAGGCATTTTACAAATTAGCCCTCATATTTTCACATTTTAACACTTTAGTCCTTAATCACAAAAATCACAAAATATACAAAATTTCATTACACACATACCTAGTCGAATTTTCCTTTAGCTCATATAAGCCCACATATTTCATTTATTTCACATTTAATCCCTCAAGAATCTCGTTTTTACAAATTAGTCTAAAATACTCAAATTCATCAAAAATTCAAATATAAAATATATTAACCCAACACATATCTTTCATTTTCCATCAACTAACATCACAAAACTTACAATTTCATCAATGACATAGCTCAAATACATCATCAATTTCAAAAATTGAGATATGGGCTTGATATATTACTAAGCAACAATCTCAAAAACGTAAAAATTATCGAAAACTGATAAAAAACATATACCTACTTGATGCTTGAGTTTGCCGAACCCTAAACAACTCTTTTTATTTTCTATTTCTTTGTATTTTCAGCTATGGATGATAATGGATGAACAAAATTTTATTTTTTTAATTATACTAACATAATATACTAAATACCATAATAACTTTTATTAAACCATTATAGAATCACTTAATGTATGGTCATTAATGTCCTTTAACCTTATCCATGGTCTAATTACAACATAAGGTCCTCCCATTTCATAAGACATAGCATTTAAGCACTTTTAACATACAACATGCTAATTTTGCATTTTCTGCAATTAAGTCATTTTTCTCTAATCGAACACACAAACGTTAAAATTTTCATACAAAATTTTCACACATATTAATTCACATATTATAAGCACAAAAAATAATATTAAAATATTTTACTGACTCAGATTTGTGGTTCTGAAACCACTATTCCGACTAGGGTCTAAATTGAGCTGTTACAACTCTCTCCCCTTAGGGATTTTCGTCCCCGAAAATCTTACCATTGAACAGATTCGGGTATTGCTCTCTCATAGCATCTTTAAGTTCCCTCGTAGCCTCTTTAACACCATGTCGATGCCACATTACTTTTACTAACAGAATTTTCTTATTTCTCAATTCTTTAACCTCGCGAGCTACGATACGGATCGGTTCCTCTTCATAAGTATCAGACTGAATTTCTATTTCAGACGGAGAAATCACATGCAAGGGATCCGATCTATATCGTCGAAGCATCGATACCTAAAATACATTGTGGATCTCTTCTAGCTCAGGTGGCAACAACAATCTATAATAAACCGGCCCGATACGCTCTATAATCTTATGCGGCCCAATGAATCTCGAACTTAACTTACCTGTTCTACCGAATTGGAGTATTTTCTTCCACGGAGATACTTTTAAAAACACTTTATCGCCGATCTCAAATTCAATATCTTTTCATTTTAAATCAGCATATGATTTCTAACGATCAGAAGCCGTTTTCAAACTTTCACTAATCACTTTTACTTTCTGTTCAGTCTCTTTTATCAAATCAACTCCATGAATCTTATTTTTACTAAGTTCTGACCAATATAATGGTGTTCGACATTTTCTACCATATAAGGCTTCGTACAGTGCCATTTTAATGCTCGATTGAAAACTATTATTATAAGTGAATTCAATTAATGGCAAATACTGTTCCCACGTACCTTCAAACTCAAGAATGCAACATCTCAACATATCCTCAAGAATATGAATAATCCGCTTAGATTGACCATCCGTTTGTAGGTGAAAAGCAGTACTGAAATGCAATTTCGTACCTAAAGCCTCTTGCAGTTTCTTCCAAAACCTCGAAGTGAATCTCGGATCTCTATCTGATACAATAAATAATGGCACCCCTTGCAATCTCACAATATTGGAAATGTATAACTCAGCTAATTTATCAAGCGAGTAATCAGATCGTACCGAAATAAAATGAGTTGATTTCATCAATCGGTCAACCACAATCCAAATCACATCTTTCTTTCTAGGAGATAGGGGCAAACCCGAAACAAAATCCATCGTTATTCTATCCCACTTCCACTCCGGAATCATAATCGGTCGTAACAAACCAAATGGCACTTGATGTTAAGCTTTAACTTGCTAACAGATCAAACATTTCGAAACAAAGTCGGAGATATCTCTTTTCATTCCAGACCACCAGTAATGCTGTTTCAAATCATTATACATTTTGATACTTCCTAGATGAACAGATAGACAATTGCTATAAACTTATTTCAAAATCATCTGAATTAACTTTGGATTTCTCGGAATACAAATTCTATCTCGAAATCTCAAACAATCATTATCATCAACTTTAAATTCTGAATCAAAATTCATTTCACACTGAGTTCGTTTTGCTATTATCTCATTATCAACTTTCTGGGCATCACAAATCTGCTGTAAAAACAACGATCTTGCTTTCAATTCAGCTAAAACTGAACCATCATCAGAGAGAACCAAATGAGCATTCATTGCATGTGAAGCAAACAATAATTTTTGGCTCAAAGCATCAGCAACAACATTTGCTTTTCCCATATGATAATCAATAACAAGTCCGTAGTCTTTTAGTAATTTTAGCCATATTCTCTGTCGCAGATTCAAATCTTTCTAAGTCATCTGATATTTCAGGCTTTTATGATCAGAATATACATGACATTTCTCACCAAACAGATAATGACGCCTAATCTTCAAAGTGAACACAATTGCAGCTAATTTAAGGTCGTGTGTTGGATAATTTTTTTTCAGGCGGTTTCAATTGTCTCGAGGCATAGGCTACAACCTTGCCTTCCTGCATCAAAATGCATCCCAGATCGTTCAACAAAGCATTACTATATATCACAAATTCTTTATCGGATTCTGGTTGTATCAACATTGGAGCTTCAGTCAATAGTGGTTTCAACTGTTCAAAACTTTTTTGACATCTATCTGACCACTCAAACTTAACATCTTTCTGTAACAATCTCGTAATTGGAGTTGGAATCATAGAGAATCCTTTTACAAATCGTCGATAATAATCGGCAAGTCCCAGAAAACTGCGGACTTCAGATATATTTCTCGGAGGTTTCCAATCCAAAATAGCTAAAATTTTGCTCGGATCAACTTGTATACTAGATGCTGACACAATATGGCCTAGAAAACCAACTTCGCGTAACCAGAATTCACATTTACTGAATTTCACAAACAACTGCTTATCACGCAAAGTTTGTAGCACTATTCTCAAATGATTGGTATGTTCGGTTTCATCTCATTAATATATCAAAATATCATCAATTAATACGACAAAAAATCTATCTAAATACTGTCTAAAAATTCTGTTCATCAAATCCATAAAAATAGCAGGAGCATTCGTTAATCTGAAAGGCATAACTAAAAACTCATAATGTTCGTACCGTGTTCTGAATGCAGATTTTAGAATGTCTGAATCTTTTACTCACAACTTATAATAACTTGATCTCAAATCTATCTTTGAAAACACAGTAGCTCCTTTCAACTGATCGAACAAATTGTTAATCCTGGGTAGAGGATATTTGTTCTTGATAGTCACTTTGTTCAATTGACGATAATCAATACACATTCTCATCGTGCCGTCTTTCTTTTTCACAAATAGAACAGGAGCACCTAAGGTGAGAAACTTGGTCTTGCAAATCCTCTATCGGTTAACTCTTGCAACTGGGATTTCAATTCTTTCAATTCCATCAGAGCTATTCTATACGTAGTTATCGAAATTGGAGTAGTCCCCGGCACTAGCTCAATGCCAAACTCAACTTCTCGAATCGAAGGTAATCCCGAAAGTTCTTCAGGGAAGACTTCAGGGAATTCACAAACAACAGACACTGATTCTACTTTCCTCTCTGTTACTTTCGTATCAATCACATATGCGAAATAAG
The DNA here is from genome assembly GCA_025698465.1 of Gossypium longicalyx. Taxonomy (NCBI): domain Eukaryota; kingdom Viridiplantae; phylum Streptophyta; class Magnoliopsida; order Malvales; family Malvaceae; genus Gossypium; species Gossypium longicalyx. Next base: position 95,167,252 of record CM046997.1, read on the forward strand.
CTTCACACCTCTTTTTCACATAATTTAGAGCTTTCATCGAAGATATCACAGCTGGTAGCCCATTCAAATCACTGGATTCGATTCGAACTATCACATCATGCTGACTTTTCAAATCAATAGTTATCCATTTACAATTTACAATAACATTATGCAAAGTTACCCAATCCATACCCAAAATTATATCAATTTCATCAAAAGGTAACAATATCAGATCAACCAAAAAATAAATATCTCGAAACATCAACGGACAACTCTTGCATATTTTGTCAACCAAAACACACTGACCTAAGGGGTTTGATACTCTAATCACAAATTCAGTAGACTCTACAGGAAAAATCTTATTGTATACTAAAGTCTCACAAACTTACGAATGTGTTGATCCAAGATCCATTAATGCAATCACAGAAGTATCGTAAAGAGTAAATGTACCCGTTATAACATCTGGAGATGAAGCTTCCTCACGAGCTCGGATAGCATATGCTCTGGTAGGTGCTCTAGCCTCTAATCATATAGCTATATCTTTAGTTGCTCTTTGGCTACCACTTACATTACCCGTGTTTCTGAGTGGTCTATCCCTAGCTGTATTGCCACTCAGCCTCAGATTTTACATAATTTCTTGCTCAGCAAACTCGGGACAATCATGTATAAAGTGATCTAAGGATCCACATTTGAAACAGGCTCAATCATTCAGTCTACAATTGCCGGGATGTCTTTTACCACAATGTTTACACTCGAGTCAATCAGATCTGACGTTTCTGACACTAGCAATAGAAGTAGCTAGAGTTTTAAAGCTCGAATGTGATCTTGCACGATCTCTACTCGAATGTCCCACATTAGCCTTTGAACGGCTATAATAATCTCAGAATTTCTTTGATGCGGACTGAAATGTAACACCCCAAACCCAGCCTAGACGTTATGGCCGAATCTGTGATGTCAAATTAGAGTGTGATTTTGAAAAATGTAGTTTCATTGTAAAAACTATTTCGTATTAAAACCCCATTGCGATCTTTAAGAGTAGTTATTGTATCTTGTTTATTGTTAGCACATAGGTTGGTTTAGCAAAACACTGTCATATTAAATTGTTATTACATTTAAAAAAAAAACAACGTTTGATGGGAAAGCTTTTAAAACAAGTTGCGTAGCGTGGTAGTTGAAAATCATTTATCTTTTGAAAAACCCAAGTCCTACTGCTAACAAATATAAACCAATTTAAATAAATTCCTAAATAAAAATAAAAACTTGAAGCGAACCTTATTACATAAAATTTCCCAGATAAAACTACTTTTATTAAAAAAGACAAATACGAAATCATAACCAGTGGTGTGGCCATCTCCGAGTCCCTTGCAGCATCGTCCCGTATAAGGATTACCTGCACAGATAAGTAGAAAGGTGAGTTATGAAAAGTCAGTGTGTAATCCCTATTTATCAAAGAACAACTCAAGTAGTGCATGACAGTCTGGGCCAAAGCCTATATCAGTGGCAGTATCAGTGTGGGCCTTAGCCCATTATAGTAATAGTATCAGTGTGCATACAGCGATCCTACCCGTCCATCCTCTACACTCCACTCCACTCCGTCCAGCGCTACACTCTATGTGGGGATAAAATGGACCTACCCATCCCTACACTCCAAAATATAGTACCAGTTGCGGCACTAAATCAATATTTGCAGCAGAGCTACCAATATTAGGCTTATAGCCTTTCAATACACTTCCTCCAATATCATATGTCCCACCCCATGCAATGCAACATAATATAGATGTACATACAGTAATAATGACATGCTCAAACAATTACACATCATATGGGGGTATATTAGTCATTTACCTCATAGGGGTATAACAATCATTTCATCAGATTAGGGTCTAGGTATACTTACCGACCCAACAATAGGTCCACAGTCGTCTCAGGTGACCCGTGCAACCTTAACGGTAAAACAGTGAAAATGGGCCCAAGCCCATAGTACGACCCATGTAGGCCCACACGGCCGTGTGGCCCACAAAGCCCAAAAATGGCCTTGGTCGTGTGAACTGCACAGCCTGACCCAATAAACTTGACGCCTCCGCGTAGTTTACCTGTGTGGGGCTCACGAGCTCATGGGGCCCACACGGCCTATTTCGGCCCATCGTGGCCCAAAATGGCCTAAGCCCATGAAATCGCTCATAGCAGCCTCTGCTATCAAATGCCCATGTTTACGCGTTCGAATCACCATACGAGCGAGCGCAAGCTCATATAGCGTCTATGGACATGTTTTTCGGCTTTTGCTGATTAAGAGTTTTATTGCAGTGTGATTACACACCTGTTATGAATTTGTAGTTGAAACGCTTTCGAGACCCAACACCTATGATGAAAACAATCCCATCATTAGTTCATATTCATGATTAATCCAAAACCATATTAGCGGAGATGCTTAACCATATTCATCAGTACTTACCAATTGAATAGTCACAGAACCCCCTCTTGAACCAGAACCAATGCAATCTCCCCAGAGCTCTATCCTTCACACAAACAGTTAACCGATTCATAAAAATCTAAACCCAACATAGACATATCTAGAACTTTAAACGCTTACCACTAATGAAAGGATCACTTGTCAGGAAAGAACAATCGGCCTTAACCCTTAACTAAAGAGATCGAACCCCTTAGCAACATTCGGCAAAACACAGTGTTAAAAGAGAACCATAGGTACGACAAAAAGAAAAAGGAATGAACTAAACAAAGTCAAACGAGTAGCACTTACCACCAAGACCAACAGATAAGAAGCAAAAGCCAAAGGAAGTGTCGGCACATGGAGGACAAAGAAGGAGTAGTATTCGGCCAGCAAAGAATAAATTACACCTGAGAGAAGAAAAGAAGAAATGGGAAACTCAATCACTCCAGGCTAAAACATAAATGGTCAGAGAGATAGGGAAGAGATAGGTATTCGGCCTAAAGGGAAACCGTTTGAGAAGAGTTGTGAGGGAGAAGAAAAACCGTGGGAAAAAGGTTTGGTTTAGATAAAGTAGTAAAATCGTAGGCAACAAAGACCAAAAAGGTACTTCCCAAAAGCACAGCTCGACTTCAGAAACAAAAGAAAATGCCCTAGTTGCAAAAACCTAAGAGGAAGAAGAGAGAAAAGATCCCAAAAGAGTAGCCAAAACCGAAAATACTAAGGAAAAACTACTCAGCCAAAAGTCCCTATGCATAATACCCAAATTCGGCACAACTTCACTCAACCTCAAACTCTAGTTTTTCCTCCCCCTTATCCCTCTCCTAAAATCTCTCCACCTTATTCTACTCAACCACCAATTCAAACTCCCACCAACTCCTCAATTTCGGTCAACCTAAGATACCTCCTTCACACTTGCGGCAAAAACAAAATACTCCTTCCACCCTGCCAACGCTTGAACCTCAGACCTCTAAGAAACACCCACACGCCATTTACCACCAGACTAGCAACCTCTTTGTGACAAATTTTATCCACAACAAATTAAAAGACTACTAACTACAGGCAAGGGTTATACATAAAAAGATCAAAGTTTAAGCAATTGTCCAGGCTTGAACTCAGAACCTCTCCAATACTCCTCAGGACACTTGAACACCAAAATAGGCATACATTTATGCAACACAACATACAAAATAAACACCTTAATTTTTTGGGCGTTACATGAAATGACTTATTCATTGATCTTTTTCGTACCTCCCTAGCTTCTGAGTTGACTTTTCTTTTCTCTTTACTCAATTTTTCAGCTTTACACGCTCGTTCAACAAGCACAACAAACTCTTTTATTTCCAGAATCCCAACTAACAAGCCGATATTTTCATTTAAGCCATCTTCAAAACTTTTACACATTATTGCTTTGGTCGAGACACATTCTCGTGCATAGTGACTCAATCTCACAAATTCTCGCTCGTATTCCATAACAGACATACGACCCTGTTTCAACTCAAGAAACTCTTTTCGTTTCTGATCTATAAATCTTTCACTGATTTATTTCTTTCTAAACTCTCTTTGAAAGAACTCCCAAATGATTCGTCCTTTCGGAACCACTGATATCAACGTTTTTCACCAATGATATGCCGTATCTCTTAGAAGTGAAGCAGCACATTTAAGACATTCGTCGGGAGTGCAAGATATTTTATCGAATACCCGAATCGTATTTTTGAGCCAGAACTCAGCGCTCTCAGCATCATCATCAGTAGTAGCACGAAATTCTTTAGCCCTATATTTTCTAATTTTATCAACCGAAAGCTTATTCAGACGAATCAGATCTACTATTTAAGGAACTACGAGAACTTACGGGGAGGTGATTAGAGAGCAGCCGGGTTTGTTCTAACATACTGAGTGAACCAATCATTCATCATTTGGAAGAAGGCTTGCTTAGCCTCTCTCTCATGGTTACTAGTAACAGGTCTAGAATCAGACGGCGTTGTCCATTGAGCAGAAGCAGGCGCATTACTTTCGACATCGTCAGCTACGGCTCGTTTAGGATCCATTACTATACGAAAAACACATTTTGTTTGTCAGGATTCATCACACTATCATAGTTCGTATATATGACATGTATAGCTAGACTCTCATACGGTATGTTAGTCCTAGAATCGACTAAACCGTAGCTCTGATACTAACCAAATGTAACACCCTTAACCCGTATCCGTCACTGGACTAGGGTTAAGAGGAATTACCAAACACTTCAGAACATTTATCAAATCAATCCACAACTTTAATCATACATCATTATATCATAGCAATTCATACACATATAGTCCCTTTAGAAGGTCAACGAGACCTTAAACATGCTTTTGGAAGGGGTCGGGACTAAACCGATCTCAAACAAAAATTTTTAAAACTAAACAATTTTTCTAAGTTATAAAGGTCACATGCCCGTGTGAACAGGCCGTGTGCCTCACACGGCATTAGACACGCCCGTGTATATAGGCCGTGTCAAAACAGGGCATACATATTAACTTATTCACACGGTCACAAGACATGCCCGTGTGCCTTGGCCGTGATCGAAACTGACTTGGGTCACACGGCTAGCCACACGCCTGTGTGTTTAGGCTGTGCTTGGGATTGACTTTAAATTATAGGATTACCCCAAGGGACACACAGCCATGTAACATGACCGAGTGTCACACACAGCTAAGATACACGCCCGTGTCTCTGCCTGTGTGGACAAAAATAGGCCATTTGAAAAGCCAAATTGCCACCCATTTTGGGTCATACCTACAAGCTCAAAAAGGCACATAATTCATTGCCAAAATACTACCAAAACATTACCACATCAAGCATCATATATGCTTCAATATCATTAATCATTTCCATACATAATTCTAATTCAAACATACTAATTCCATGTACCAAAATCATACCATAAACATATGATTCATATCACATTTATAACCATTTCAAGATCATAACAAACCTTACCAAATAGGCCATATATACACATAAAAAATACCATTTTTGCATCACATATCATATACCAAAATTAAACCATAATCAAGCCATATCTCATGGCATGATATATATACAACTCAAAACATACCACAATAGTCCTAGCCTATACATGCCATACTTCAATATTCACATTTTTAAAAGATACCAAAATAGAGTTTGATAGTGTGGTGATGATCCTCAACAATCCTCGAGCTTCCAGTAGCTTCGATATCTAGAAAACAATGCAAACACACGCAAAATAAGCTTTCAAAAGCTTAGTAAGCCATATACAAATAAACTTATTACACATCACAATTATAAACCAATTCATTCATATGAATCATGGCATAACATAATAGCAAATTCATATTTCTCATTTAGCTCAATTGTTCATAATCACACACTTATAAGTGCATCACATTTTCATGTAGCTCACATATCAAAAGATCATATTTATACTCACCTTTCATTGCCAAATTTCATATATAATTCATATGTACCTGAATCGGATATACATTTACATAGTCATTTGTTTCTCGGAATGCCCATTGAACTGTAGAGAATCAAATAGGATACGCAGATAGCTCGAAAAGCTCCTATAATGCCAACGTCCCAGACGTGGTCTTAAATGCAATCAACTATCGATGCCATTGTCCCAGACAAGGTCTTACACGAAATCAAATACGATGCCAATGTCCCAAAAATTGTCTTACACGTAAATCTCAAATCGATGCCAACGTCCCAGACACGGTCTTACATGAAAGCGCATATCGGAATCCTATGTCATGACATATGTATCCTAGCTATTCCTATGATTCGTACAGGGCTTTCGGACGTCGTCACATTATCGAAATTTTCTCAATTTCACATATTCAGCTTCTATAACCATTCATCACAATTCAATATCATATAAGCATGAATAAATCAATTCAAACACGTTTATTTGTATATAGACTTACCTTGTACGGATTTGAACGGACGAAATCGACTACTCAACGACTTTCGACTTTCCCCGATCTAATTCCGTTTTCTTTGGTTCTTGATCTATATAAATTCAAACTTAACTCTTTTATTCAAAAAATCATTCAATTCAATCCATTTACACATATTTAAGGCATTTTACAAATTAGCCATCATATTTTCACATTTTAACACTTTAGTCCTTAATAACAAAAATTAAAAAATATACAAAATTTCATTACACACATGCCTAGACAAATTTTCCTTTAGCTCATATAAGCCCACATATTTCATTTATTTCGCATTTTAGTCCCTCAAGAATATCATTTTTACAAATAGTCCAAAATACTGAAATTCATCAAAAATTCAAATACAAAACATATTAACCCAACACATATATTTCATTTTCCATCAACTAACATCACAAAACTTATAATTTCATCAATGTCATAACTCAAATACATCATCAATTTCAGAAATTATGACATGGGCTTGATATATTACTAAGCAATAATCTCAAAAACGTAAAATTATCGAAAACCGATAAAAAACACATACCTAATTGATGCTTGAGCTTGCCGAACCCTAAACAGCTGTTTTTCTTTTCTATTTCTTTGTATTTTCGGCTATGGATGATAATGGATGAACAAAATTTGATTTTTGTTTTAATTATACTAACATAATATACTAATTACCATAATAACCTTTATTAAACCATTATAAAATCACTTAATGGATGGTCATTAATGGCCATTAAACTTATCCATGGTCTAATTACAACATAAGGACCTCCCATTTCATAAGACATAGCATTTAAGCACTTTTAACATATAGCATGCTAATTTTGCATTTTCTTCGATTAAGTCATTTTTCTCTAATCGAGCACAAACGTTAAAATTTTCATATGAAACTTTCACACATTAATTCACATATTATAAGCACAGAAAATAATATTAAAATATTTTATTGACTCGGATTGGTGGTTCTGAAACCACTTTTCTGACTAGGGTCTAAAATGGACTGTTACACAAGACCTCAAACACACACCCAGAACACTTAGCCACTGAAGCAGATACATATTTGTGTCAGATATTCACAGAAGCATAAATAAATAAGTTAGGGCGTTACAATCCAACTTGGTTTTACACACCCAAATGGTTGCAGGTCCTCTTGATCTTAGTTGAGTAGAATTCAACTACCTCAAGGACATCTCTACTAAGTCATTGAACTTCAATGTTTACCACCCTAAGGGTGAATACTGAGAAACCTTTCAGAGAGAGTGGAAATAGTGAACTGACTTTTTCGTTCCAACTTCGCTCGAAGCTGAAGACAATTAAAAAGATTTAGTAGATGGGGGAGAAAACCCTAAAGATCATCTTCAAACAGGAGAGATCCTAACTAACTCTATTGACCAGCCCACTGAAGAAAGAGACTAAAAAATTTCTTTTAGTTTAATCTTATGCTTTATCTTTACATCATTTCTATAATACTCTTAAGATATTATGAATCAACCACTTGTTCCTCCACTATCTTTCTTATCATCATAATTATCTTTCAATATTGTAAACATATGTTTACACAAACAAGAAATTTCAACATACCTGAGGGGCTAAACTAAGTTCAACGTACTATACATACAAACTGACTCACTTATCTACTAGAAGATCAGCTAAACCAATAGCTCTGATACCAACTTGTAACGCCCTCAACCTGACCCGAATCACTAGGTCCAGATCTTAGGTGTTACATCACAATACTTAACAAATTTTCGCAATAGCTTTATTTAACTCTTGACTTAAAATGTTTTTCTTATTATTTTATTTAAAATCTCTTTATCAAAGAAACAAAGAAAAATAATTAAAGATAGTTTAATACATCAAACTCATCATAATTTATTACAACATAAAAGTTTGTTAAATGAGGTTCTACTATACGCCACTCTCCAAAGTTGTTCACTGTATGCATAATAACCCTTTTCGCCACTTTTTTGGTGCACTTTTAGCATCCTCCTCCTAGCTTACCACTCTTATGAAGATACCTGAAACATAAACATAAACATAAAATTTGTATGTTACACTATCTTAGTGAGTTTAAATATAAAAAAACCTTTAAACCATTTTTGATGTATGCGTTGTCTTGAATATTCGAATTACTCGTTTCAATATTTTGCGGATACCCTTCTCATCGTTGAATAATTTTACATACTTATAAGCTTGTAACACCTTAAACCTGGCCTGGACGTTATGGCCAGATCTGACGAAGTCACATAAGAGTGTTTTAGACAATGTGTTGACCTTCAAATCGTTCCATTTATTAACTATTACTCGGTTCAGGAAATCGAGCTCTAATTTATTTGATTTAAACATCTCTTTACGCGGAAGCTTTTGAAACCCAAATAATTAATTTTTGATAAAATCATTTTTATTTACGAAAACCTTAGTTTTTAGGAAAACTGTGTTTTGATGAGTTGTAGTTTAAATAATCACAAAACCGTAATAAGTCCCGAATTAAAACCAACAGTCCAAGTCCAGAACTACATCAAAAACCCCAAATAAGTAATAAAAAATGGATGTAATCGAAAAAAATAGTCTAAAAATTTACGTATGGCCACCATCGAGTCCTCCGCTTCATCGATTCGTCAAGTTTAGGGATTACTTACATAGATTAAACAAAACAAAAAGGGTGAGTTTTTGCAATTCAGTGTGTAATCCCCACAGAAAACATGTGTATAGGCATATATCAGATCATAATCATAATCAGTCTGGGCCAGAGCCCATTACAGAAATCAGTGTAGGCCTTAGCCTACTTAGATGCAGAATCAGACATATATGTTAGGGCCTTGGCCAATCTCAGATACAGTATGCAGAACAGAACAGATTAAACAGAGTCCTACCCACCAGCTTCAACACACCAACTCCGTCCAACCCTACCTACCATGTGGGGATAAAAATCGACCCACCTATCCCTACACACTATGCTGTACCAAATATGACACATGATCAGATAATTAAAGCTGTGCTACCAGATATCAAGCTTAGGAGCCTTTCAGAATACTTCCACCATACACATTAACCCAACCTTGATGTAATGCAACATACAATACATGACATGCAACTATGCAATTAATAGATCATACATACAAATCGGTAAGCATGCTAAGGCACGTATAAAACATAGTCAAATCACAAAATCAGGGATCAAGTAACTCTCACCTACCCTACAGTAGGTCCCAGTTGACTTGGGCGACTCGAGCAACCATTCAGAGTGTTTTAGAAAATTGGGCTCACACGCCTATGTGGCCTGCCCGTGTGGCCCACATGGCCCAAATTAGCCTTGGCCTATGGATCACACGACCTGGCGTAGAATCCCACATGCCCATGTGGTTCACCCGTGTGGGTCTACATGCCCGTGTGGCCCACACGGCCTAATAGGTCGAGCTCGTGCGTCCCATATGGCCTCACTGGCCATCTCATGGCTGTGTCATGCACTCGTGCCTTGCGCGCACGGCCTAGCTCGTCGATCACACACCTGTGTACTGCCACACGGCCTACCACACGGGCGACTACACGCCCGTGTGGCATTGACTGATTCATTTTTCAGCTTTTGCCGCTTCTCATTTTCTGTGTTTTCAGGTACACACCTGGTCTCGTTTGAAGCTAACCGAAACTCCAAGCACTTCAGTACCTAAGATCAGTATACACAACATCGATTTAGCATTTGTCTAACAGATTTTAATAGTAATTCACATTAAGGGCTCAACACTTACACTACCAGCTCGAGCGATTAAGACTCAAAATCCTTGAAATGACAGTCCAGCTCAGCTTGATCCCTCGCTATCAAACACAAGATACACTTCCCATCAGTCACTTAGAAAAAGAAACTAAATGCATGTTTTAAAAACTTACCGACAATCGATAAAAACGGTAGAACGAATCTCTAATCAGGCACCACTGAAAGAAAAAAGTAGAGTGGGCAGTAATAGGGGAAGAAAAATATGGCAAAAGGGCAAAAAGAAAGGAGTGAACAGAGGGGATATGAGAATTGTCAGTTTTTTTTCATGGAGAGAAAATTTGGGAACTGATTTTCCCACATCCCACTACCCACACTATCTCAACCACCCACTACTCAAATTTCCAGTATAACTCTAACTCTCAGCCACCAAACCGAACAAAAAAACATAACCTCTCTTGCTCACGTAGGGATTCGAACTAGAGACCCCCAGCACACTGACACTCCACTAAACCACTAGACCAACAGGCCCATTCTGATATGAAATTCCAAATAACTTAATATAAGCCTGCTGACCTAGTAGTTAAGGCTTAATTCAGGAAAAAAACCAAAATTTTCCCAAGGTAAGGCTTGAACTTGGGACCTCTCACACATACCTAGAACACTTAAGCACTGAAGCAAACATATATTTGTCAATTATTTATAGAACAAAATTTATCAAATTTTTGGGGCATTACAAAGCCATTTACCATTCTTTATTTATTATTTTTCACTTATTAAATGGTTGGTTCCAAAAATTCCTAGATATACCACCTCTTTTGTTATCTTCAAACAACTATAAACATTTATTCCAGAATAGTTGATCCCCAGTACTATTCTAGGCGCATCCTACTTGCGAATCTTACATTTGGCAGATTCTTACAATGAGTTGAATACCATCAATTTACCAACCAGATCATTTTCTAACTCAAACCCAATACTCGATTATACTGAATGTTAACTATCCATAGCATTTAGAAATATATCCCACATCTTCGTTACAGACACATTGTTACCCAAGATGATAAACAATTCAAGTTCCATAATATTCCTGAATAAAACATAATACTATTCAAATATAGCTAATACTAGATACTTAGATTTTTGCACTACATAACACAAATGAACTGAGATTGAAAATTTCTTATACTGTTCATAACTTCAAATACGCCCATGTTCTGAACTAACATGTTACCATGGTGGATACCACTTTTTAACATACAAATACACACTTCTTTTCAAGAACTTCCCTTAAAACTTATTTGATTACATCACATAACTAATTCAACCAAATTAACTTTAAACGTATCATAGCCTTATCATAGACTTACCTATCCAAGGATTCTCAGAATTTATCTTGAATTTACCACAAGGGTAGATAATCATATTCTACTATACAAACTTAGCAGAATATGCCACGAGGGTCAAATAGAATACGCCATAAGGGTAACATACAAAATCACATGTTTACTTTCTTTGCAAACTTCCACAGAAGGTGTCATGGGTTTCTCTCTCATGAACTTATACATAAATTTTATGTATCATGATCTGCTAGTTCAATCTACACATTATCGAAGGCTACACCATAAACATTCATGCAATTATATCTTGCCATAGGTCTCAGCCACATGGATTTACACACTTTCATGTATTGTTATCTGCCAGTCCAATATTCATTTTACTAGAGGCTACACCATAAGTGTTTTTGTAACAACCCCTTTTTAGTGGTGTTGAAAATAGTGGTTTTGGGGCCACAAATTCGATTAGTGAGTCCGTAAATATTATTATTTAATATTACAGGTCAAATATAGTATTATATTAAATTATAATTTGATAATATTTTTTATTTGAACGAATACTTAAGTTCAAGTGGTTTGTCCCTAAGGTCAAGTGGTTTTGGAAAACAAGATATCGAGACCTCGTTTCTATGAACCGAGCTCATAAATACTTTTATTAAATATTTATAGAGTTACTAAATAGGTGTATTGCAGTTTGGTCTAGAAATTTTAATGTTTAGATAATTAATTAAGGAAAAAAGACTAAATCATAATAGTTGAAAATTCAATCACTATTAGTTTAAAGATGTTAATTCACTAAAGAAACATGATTGGATGACTTTAATTGGTAAATTACCCATTCTTAAGATAGTGGGATAGTTTGAGCTTAAATTACTTTAATTTTTATATATTTTTTATTAAAATAAAATAGTAAATTTAAAATATGAAATATGAAAGGCATCTTCTGTAACGCCCCGAATTTGGGGTTAGAAGTATTGGGCCTTAAGTATGGGTCCGTAAGGGGGTTATATATAAATATTTAATCGTGCAAGGAAATGACACAATTAAATGTCTGCTCAAGTGGTTAAGGGTCCTGAGAGGAGTTGGGAAAGTCCTAGGTTCGAACCTGGGCTTTAGCAAAAATTTTGGTTGTAAGTGAATAATACCCTGGATGCTTGGATGATGGCCGTTTAAATTATTGTGTTAAGTAAATGACACAAGGAAGCATGTGGTCTAGTGGTTGTGGCGTCATTAAGGTTGCAAGGGAGCCTGGGTTCAAGTCTTGGCTCTTGCAATTTATTTTAGTTTTTCTTTTAAAGGAACTTGGAATTTGGCCTATAGACCTTATAATTCATTGAGGATAAAATATGACACAGAAAGTGCTTGTGGTGGAGTGGCAAGGTGGCGTGTGGTGTAACTATGAGGTTTGAGGTTCAAGTCTTGGGATGCGTAGTGGAGTATTTATTTTGCTATTTGAGCTGTGTAGGAAGTGGAGTTGGACTGGAACTCTGTGGTTCAAGTGGTCATAAAAATGAGGAATTTTTCAAATGGTTGAAAGTAAACCCCACATCGGGAAGTTAACATGAGAATTGGTGAGAAGCTGGCTTTAAGAGTGAACCAGATGAGTTGGTGAGGGGGAAAGTGATTAAGACTCAATGTAGGATGTGCCAAGGTTGGTAATCGTGGACTTTGGCGCGTTCTTATAAACAGGTGTGTATTCATGACCTTCTTTGTTGGAATTCGACAAACTGAGCCCTCACGAGCGTGCGATCGCTCGTGGGGTAAACCGAGCCCACAAACCATGGGCAATAGGCTGTAGAGGCCGCCACAAGCGTTCTCATGTACTAGGGCTGTTCTTAGCCTCGATGGGTTGGATGGGTTCGATAGGCCCCGTGAGCCCGCTTGTGTAAATCTAATTGTTAGGTGAAAAGTAGTTGGGCTTATTATGTCGTGTGTATGGCATAGGCCGTGAAGGGTTTCGTTGGGCTGAAATGGGCCGTGAGGGCCAATGGGCTCATAGGCCCCACACAGATTAAATCCACGATAAGTGATAAATTTTGGACTGGGCTCTGTAGGTCACATAGCCGTAGCTAAATTTGGGGTAACTGGGCCACATGAGCGTGTGGGCCCACTTGGGCCGAATAATGGGCCTTAGGCCAATTTACACTGTTAGGTTTGTTTAGGTTACTTAAGTCGCTCGAGGTAACTGTGGATCTTCCAAGAGGTCGATTATCTGTACCGAGACCCTAGAGGGTAAAATGACCAAAATACCCCTAAGGGGTAAAAATTACTATTCTACCCCTAATGGGTAGAAATGACTATTATACCTTAGAGATAGGTTGATTGATGAGTGTATGATATATGCATGATCGTATCTGAGTATGAAATCTTGCATACAAGAAATATTATGACATGACCTTCTGCATTAGGGTTGGGATATTGATTTGGAAGAAGTACTGTTCTCGTGGCTTTGCCACGTATTCTGATATTAGTGGCTACGCCACGTTTACCACTTTTAGCAGCTTTGTTGTGTTACTATTAGTAGCTTTACTGCGTTACTATTAGCAGCTACGCTGCGATATTGGTGAGTTGGCTGGGTGGGTCGATTTAATCCCCACATGGCGAGTTGGTTGGTACGGGTGGTGAGCATGATGGATTGGGTTAGGCTGCATACCTATATTGTGATTATACTGTTTTGGGCATATGCCCACATCAGCATTCTTGCATAGGGCTTAGGCCCGGACTTTCATCGTTGTTGAATAGGGCTCGTGCCCGCACTGCTACATTGTATGCAATATTCTTGTTGATCGATAGGGGATTGCATACTGAGTTTTCGTAAACTCACCTTTCTTTTAACTGTGCAGGTAATCCCCAGCCTTAGACAATTTGGAGCCACGAGGGACTCAGTGGTGGCCACACATCCGCAGACTGGTTGTTAATGATTCTATTTATTTAAGCTTTTATATTTGGGTTTTAATTATGTAATAAGGCCATTTGGGGGTTTTTAACTTTTAATGGGCTTTTGATTTCATATTCTAAACTGCTAGAGTAGGAACATCAAATTTTCAAAATAATAACTGTTTTCAAAAACTACGTTTTCGTAACATTTTCAAAATGCTTTCGCAACTTAATTTTGTTTTACATCAAGTTTTAGTAATTAATTTAAAACTAGCTTATACAACTAAAAGAGATTTTGGGAATAATATTATGTATTTTTCAATGACCCACGTGTTGAAAATAAACTAACGTAAACTGAGGTTTTCATAAGTTTTAAAATGGCCAGAGGTTTTAAATAGTAAGAAGGGTTTTCAATGAGAACATCGTTTTCGAAAAACACTTCAATGTGACACGCCAGATTCGGGCCTAACTTCTAGGCCGAGTTTGTGGTGTTACATCTTTTTTATTTCTCCTTTCTTCGATCGAAACTTCATTGTCAAAGAGATTGGAGGTTCAGTCATTTGCTCCCCTTGCATGTAAGTTGAATTTAAGCCTATTTTTCATGATTTTTATGTTCTTGAGATCGTTGTAACTTAATCTAGCTAACCCATGGACTAATTCGTAAAACTATTAAATGTTTTGATTATGACATTGATGAACTTGTGATGTTTTTAAAGTTTGATGATAAATTTATAAGTGGGATAGTTAAATAGAACTATTTTGTAAATTGATTTTGGTTAGTTTTAAGTTAAAGAGTTGAATTAATAAAATATTAAATTGGAAATAAAATCATTGTGAAATTTTAATAAATATAGGTTGTTTTGGTATAAGTGAAAATTCAGCTAGCATGAAATTGGGGTAATTGTTTTAGATTTGAAAGTTTCAAGTTTAGGGATTAAATTATATAAAAGGTAAAATTTTAGGGTAAAATATTGATAAAGGGTCAAATATGTGAATTTGAATATTTTATGATATTTGAATCCATTAATTGAATAAAATTAATATATTTAGATCAATAAACAGATCAATCAATTGATAAACGCGAGAAAGGAAAAGTCATTGAATAGTCGTCATTGAAGTGTGCGTAGATATTGCCTTTAGGTAAGTTCATATTAGGTTTAATATGTTTATTATGTTTGTGTATATATATTATAGTTAACATGACTAATTAAGGTAAGTCATGAAATTGGAAATGAATGATTGACTTGTGAAGCATGGTAAATGAGTATATGTGAATTGAATGGTATATCGTATGAAATGTATATGAGCAGGTTAATCATGATTTAAACGAGTAAGACCATAGCTGAAAGATGTTATAACATCAGAATAAAAGGCGCTATGGCATCATGACGGAAGTGAGTAACACAATGGCTGAAATACGCTATGACATCATGGTAAATAGGACTAAAACCATCGTTGAAAGACGTTATGGCATCCTTTGACAATTATTTAGCAGGTACTATATACCGGTGATGGATACGATATCAATGGCTTGAGATCTTGCATGTGTTGTGGATTATCTGAAGCTTGTGTTAGTAGCATCATGTATCGGTTAATATCCTTTTGTCAGATTGTGCAAGCAGTACCCTCCTACATATCCAAAGTCAATTTAATATTGTTCTTCAGGCAAAATAGTTAATAATTGCAATAGAAATGAAACAAGATGATATGATGAATTATGTTGTGTTGAGTATAACTTGATATATGAATCAGTTATATAGAAATAGATTTACTAAATGATTATATGAATTGGTTATATGAAAATAGTTCTATGAATTGTTTATACGAAATGTTTTTTTATTGATATAGATATGTAAAAAATGGACATTTGAAATGAATATTTGAAATGAAAATGTTAAATGTTAAATGAATAGATGATAGACGAATGATATATCAAATGTTTTTACTTGTATATGTTTTATGACATGAAGAAGTTACATGTCTTCATATATATATGAATTTACTAATTTTGTGAGACTTGTGATGTGTATAGGCAATTAAATGAACTCATGACCTTGACTATGATTTTTATTGTGAAAGATTTAAGTTAAGTCCCTTACGGTTTGTTAGATTTTACGTCCAATACGAACTTACTAGGCTTTACACAAGCTTACCTTGTTTTGGTTTTTTCTTATTGTAGATTGTCGGATACGAGCTATCGATTGGATTGATTTTGGAGATCACACTGTAACACCCCTTACCCGTACCCGAGACTGAGACAAGTTACGAGGCGTTACCAGACATATACTCGAACACTTTTGGAAAATACAGGTTATAAAATTTCATTCTAATTTAAATCGACCAAACAACATCGTAGTGTCCTGACTATAAACCTACAAGGTCCAAAACATACATTAAAAATGATCCGAGACTAAACTGAGATCTATAGAAAATTTTAGTAAAATTACTAGGGTTATGCTTCACACGCCCGTGTGGTGGCAAAGCACACGCCCGTGTGCTTAGGGACACGCCCGTGTGTCCTACCCGTGTTGAATTATTTGGATTTATTTTTCATTTTGAACCTACATGGGATTTCACACGGCCAAGCACACGCCCGTGTCCCTCACATAGCCTAAACATGCTCGTGTCGTCACCCGTGTCCAAAAACCTAGACATTCTGTTTATGACATCATCATTCATTTTGAGGCACACGACCAAGGCACACGCCCGTAGGCTAGGCCGTGTCCTCCACACAGTTGAGGCACACGGCCGTGTCTCTGCCCGTGTGTTTACTACCATGCAAACTAACCTAAAATTTTATGTGCAAGGGACACACGGCCAGGCAACATGCCCATGGGGGCTGACCGTGTGTCACACACGGCCTAGACACATGCCCGTGTGTCTACCCGTGTGGACTTTTTTCAGGTTTTTTCCAAGCCTTTGGTCACCTTCTAATATCCATAAACACTTATAGACTTCAATGGTATTTAACATGGCATAATTATAACCATATACCATTATATGTTATGTCCACTCTCAAATTATTAAGTCCCATTTCAAGCATCCATCCATGATAAACCTCATCATCATAACTCATGAAACATTTAAACATAAACATGCATCATTAGTAGGTTTATAACCTACATCAATATGAGCCATATCTCATGGCCATATACAAAAGAATAAGTATACCATTCAAGCCCTTACAATAGCTAGCCAAAATGACACATATAACAAAATAACCAAAAATCCTATACATGCCATTAAACAAAATAAAAGTATCTATATACCAAAGAGGGACAAGTCGATAGTGTGTTGATTCTCCAACCGTCTTCCAATCTTCACGAGTCCACGAGCTCTGTAAGACAGGGAAAAGAGAAGGGGGTAAGCATTTATATGCTTAGTAAGTCTGGATAACTAGAAAGTAAACTTACCGGTTAATTAGCATACGACCATATTTAGGCAATAAATCCAACAAGCATGAAATAGTTTCCCTATCACATGCACTCAATCATCAAGTTAGTCTCATAACAATACATCAAGTTACTAGTCTTAGATGAGCTCATCAATTCAATATTTCCATTCTTTATTTCATCATGTTAATCCCGTTGAATTTCTCAGAAATCTCGATGGATAGCACAATTACCATCAAGTCATACAAGTGATCATCACAAGTACACACTCGTAGATCGAGAGTCCACCCCCACTATCAGTCTTTTACAGTCTCAGTTTGTTCTAAATTCCTATATTATACTACTACCTATAACAATTTTCCAGCACAATATTACAGTTTAAAGCAATAGATACTAGTAGAGAACTTACAGATTTGGTGCCGGAGACTCGATGTGCCACACTTCTAACGACATTATTTCAAAAATAAGTCAAGTTCAGTTGGAATAGAAACGAAAAACAAAAAGAATTCCAAAAACCAAATTTTAGAAAAATCCCCCATTTTTGGAAAGAAAAGAAGATAATTTTCTGCCACCCACACCATAGCCGAGTTTTGTAACCTGGCTCTGATACCACTAAATGTAACACCCCAAACTCAGCCTAGATGTTATGGTCAAATCTGGCGTGTCACATTATAGCATTATTAAACACATTGATCTTTTCGGTGGAAAGCCGTCACTGAATCTAATTCCTTTTACCATTTTTTTTGAAAAAGTTCTCGATATTCGTTCACCAATTTGTTGGCCTATGGTATATTACTTCAGTTTAACCCGCGAAAACATTTTAAAAACTTTGTTGTTGCAAGCTCGTGCTCTTTAGAAAAATCGTGCCATTTTTATTTTTTTAAACCTCGTGTTTTTCCTAGACTAGTAGTTTAGTTTAAGAAATCAAAATCCAAATTTAAACTTAAAAGTCACCAATGGCCTTATTACATAACATTAAACCCAAAACGAAATCCAAGTGGAAATAAAAGAAATCGAAGCAGTAGTGTGGCCATCTCCGACTCCCTCGCAGCTCCAAATCGTCTAAGGCGGTGGATTACCTGCACAGTTAAAAGAAAGAGTGAGTTTACGAAAACTCAGTGTGTAATCCCTTCTCAGACAATAAGAAACCGTGTATGCAGAAGCAGTGTGGGCCGGTGCCCTGTTCAATAACAGTGCTATCTAGGCCTTAGCCCTAAACAGAAATAGTGTGGGCCTAAGCCCAATACAGAATCAGTATAATGCAAATATGCAACCCACCCCAATCCAACCAACACACCATTCCATATCAACCAACACACCATGTGGGGACAAAATCGACCCACCCAACCAACACACAAATATTGCAGCAAAGCTGCCAGTAATCGTAAATGTGGCAAAGCCACCGGTATCAGTATATGGGGCAAAGCCACCGGTAACCGTAATTGTTGCAGAGCCACCAATACAGTACTTCCTCCAAATCAGAATCTCAATCCCCATGCAGTATATCATGTCATACAAATATCACACACTCATCAATCAAACTACCTCTAGGAGTTTAATGGTCATTTCTAACTATTATGGGTAAAACAGTAATTTTTACCCTTTAGGGGTATTTCGATAATCTTACTTATTTTGGGGTCTCAGTATGGATAGTGACCTCTTCGTAGGTCTACAGTCGCCTCGAGCGACTCAAATAACCCAGTTGGTTGAAACGGTGTAATGAGCCCCAGCCCAACATTCGGCCCAAGTGGGCCCACAGGCCCGTGTGGCCCATTTATCCCAAATTTAGTCATGGCTATGCGGATTCCACAGCCCAGTCTAATATTTAACATCTTTTGTAAATTTTAATCCACGTGGGCCCACGAGCCCATTGGGCCCACACGGCCCATCGATGCCCATAGCGGCCTAAGCCCACAAGAACACTCATGGTGGCCTCTACCGTTTATCACCCATGATTTGTGGGCTCGACTCACCACAAAAATGATCGTATGCTCATGAGGCCTCAAATGTTGAAGTTTCAGCTTTTCGACTTTCGCTGATTCACAGTAAAGAGGGGTGTGAATACACACCTTTCGGCTTTTGGTCAGTAACAAAAATGGTGTACGGTTACACACCTTTTTGGAGAGGAAACGTTGAACCCTACGCACTCAACCTAAATCCAAAATAATGATCCCCTGTTAGTTCTCAACATTTGGGTTAACCACCCAACTATGTACTCATAAATCCCTAACAAAAAGCATCGTTTACCTTGCAAAGACAAGTAGGGCTTAAACCACCCTTATCCAATGATCACCCTTCTATTAACAACAATCAACACTAACATCCCATTTGTTCAATAACTTAAAAAAAGAGTACTTCATTAAAACCAAGTGCACTTCTTACCAAGACGTGAATTAAAACGAAAGGCACTAGCATTTGGCCCACCCCCTTGGGTAACGTCACGACCCCCTAGCACCATTTGAGCGAGAAAGAAAACGTTAGATGAACCTATCCTCACGACGGCCAAGAGGATTTGGCTCAAGAAATACCCAAATCGAATATGGAAAAACAAAAAGGAGCCTTCCCCCATTCGGCTAGAGAAAACACTTACCCTCAACTAAAAAGATTAAGAATCGGTTAGGCCACCACAACTTCAGTCGCACCCGGAGAGAAGCAATCGGCTAACTTTAGGAGAAAAAGAACGATAAAAAGAAACAAGGAGAAGTTGAGTTCGGTTTCTTTGACTTTAGAAATAAGGGAAGAGACGTTTGAGACATACAAGGAAAAAGGTTACCAATATTCGGCTAAAGAGAATTCGGCAATCTTGACCCAAAAAAGAAGAGAAAAAGAAATTAAGAAGAGAAAAGAGTCACAAACAATTCGACACTAAAGGGTAACATAAGAAGAATAAACCCAAAAGTTGAAGAAAAGACTTCGGCACCTACTCCTAAACACCAATTGCCGAAAATGCCTAACCCAACACCCGTTGGCCGAATTTTGCACCAACCAATTACCTATTCGGCTACAACTCTCCCCCCTCTCCAACTCCTTGAAACACTCCTCCAAACCCTCCTTGATATCCTCCACAATCTTCTCCCAACAACTCAAGACCAATTCAAACTTCTACCACTTAGAAGTCTACTCCAACTCCACCACTTGCCGTCCACAAGTGCAAAATAAATGCCCCTTGTTTGCCATGGGATTCGAACCCTTGTTCTCCCCAATAACTATGTCACACCACTTCCACCAAGCCACAAAACTTTTTGTGACATAACACAACCAAAATTATTTATAAGGCACAAGTGCCATTAACCAGGTTCTTTTAAGAGCAAAACAAAAATGCTGCAAAAGCCGCAGCTTGACCCTAGGACTTCTCAGACCCCTCAAACACGCCCAAATCACTTAGCTAACCCACCAAACGTGCAAGTAAAGCAACCATAAGCAAAATTCCAGACCCTAAATTTTGGGTCGTTACATAACCAATATGAAGCTTGAAATTCAAGGACTCGAACCGTTCATCTTTTTCTTCTCCATAAATGGTTTTGGCTTGCATGAAAAATAAAAGGTGGATGGATGTCTTTTTCATGTTTTGTTAAATTTTCTTTTAAGTTTTATTTATTAAATCTAAACTTATAACACTCACCATTAAAAAACCCCACCACCATTGCCCACTTCTATAACACCCCTAACTCGTAACCGACATCGAATTAGGGTTACGAGGCATTACCAGACAGACAGAACATCTCATACCAATTCCAAATGACAGATATTATTTAATATCATTTCGTAAGAAATTTATCTCATAAGATGGTCTACGAGACCTAAAACATACATTTAAGAACGATTAGAGATAAACCGAACACATTCATAAAATTCAGAACATAGAAAATTTTTCAATTCTGTTGGGGTCACACGCCCGTGCGTCCAGGCCATGTACCTCACACGGGCATCAGACACACCCATGTGAATCAGCCATGCCAAAATAGAGCATGCATACTAAATTTTTCACACGGCCAATAGGCACCCCCGTGTACTATAGTCGTGTGATACTTAACTAGCTACTGACTTTAGCTCACGACCATATGACACGCTCGTGTCAAGGCCGTGTGATTTTTAGGTGAATACTGTTTTTTTTACACGGCCACAAGACACACCTGTGTCCCCTAATTGTGTGGCACAATGCATGCTTGGTTTAAGCCAATTTTCCATTTCTCATTGGGTCAAACCTACAAGCAATGATATACAACATTCATACCAAAATTTCCAACCAATTCCATGTTTAAGAATGACCAAAACACATTAAAACTTAGCAAATTACAAACATACACCAAAACCATACACAACTTATCATTTGTTAGCTAACTCTCATAGCAAATATATACATATCAAAACTTATAAACATAATCCTTCTAGCCTATACATGCCATACATTAAAATATATACACTTTCAAAAGTACAAAAATGAGATCGATAGTGTGGTGACAATCCTCGACTATCTACGAGCCTTCAGTAGCTACGATATCTATAAAACAATACAAATACACACAAAGTAAGCTTTCAAAAGCTTAGTAAGCTCGTACTTAAGTCATTCATAATATATGAAACATAATATAACAACATATATGTATTTGCATAATTTCAATCCATAAGTCTATATCAACTCAATGAAATTCATATACATAACATCATCTACCACTTAGGTATTATACATACCTGAAAATTCCCGTACTTATACACTTTCATACTCACCTCTTGTGAATGTTATAAGACTTTCCATAACTTATTCATATTTTAGACATCTGCACACTTAGTGCTATATGGTTAGCCCAAAATAAATATTTTTTCACACTTAGTGTCATCTCAAATAATCGAGACTAAGTCGGTATCGCACACTTAGTGCCTCAAATAGCCGAAGCTAATTTAAATCGCACACTTAGTACCAAGATAATTTAAATCGCACCTTTAGTGCCAAAACTTTCGATTCATCATCATATCATCCAATTTAATTATATACAAACCATGTATAATTAAGGCATCAAAGCTTACTTAACATCATATTTTAAGTACGAATTTACCTCGTACTCGAAAGTTGTCGACTTCGACTATCTACTCGATAACCTTCAACTTTCCTCGATCTAAGTCCGAATTCCTCCTTTCTTGATCTATATGTTTTCAAAACTAACCCTTTTATTCACCAATTAATTCAATTTAATCCATAAACATTTATTTAGGGCAATTTGCAAACTAGCCCTTACATTTTCACATTTCGACACTTTAGTCCCTATTTCACAAAATCACAATATACACATAAATTGCATACACACAAGTTTAGCCGAATTCTCCTAGTACTCATACTAGTCCACACAATTCATTTATTTCACATTTTAGTCCCTCAAAAATAACATTTTACAATTTAGCCCAGAATATTCAAATTCTTCAAAAGTCCCAATACAAAGTATATCTATCTATCACCAAGCTTTCATATTTCACCATTTATCATTACAAAGCTCACAAAATCAACAATGGAATCTTATAAAATCCTCAACAATTTTAGAAATTCAAACATGGGTTTTGAAGAACACAAAGCAACGATCACAGAAACGTAGAAATTATCAAAAACTGAACAAAATGGACTAACCTATTCACACATGCAATGGCTGAATGCTTTGAAGCTTCAATGGCTTCTTTTTTCTTTTATTTTCGGCTGAAACAAGGTGTTTTTCATGCCTTTTTCTTCATTTTCTTTAATTTATTCTATTTATTTCATGATTTACCAATTTGCCCATGACATATATCATTAAATTTTCACCAACTATTGTCCATCATTGTCCACCATTAAAATTAATGGTATAATTAGCATGCAAGGACCTTTATTTTAAAAGTCAAGGCCAATTAACCCAATTAACATATAGTATGCAACTTTTTCATTTTACGCTATTTAGTCCTTTATCATAATTAAGCACAGAAACAAAAAAATTAAATCACAGAAACTTCATAGTTTTAAATTCACATATCACAGACGCAGAAAATAATATTAAAATATTTTTTAGACTCAGATTTGTGGTCCCGAAACCACTATTCTGACTAGGATCAAAACCGAACTGTTACAACTTCTATCTATATAGTGGTAATATTGCCTCAAATGTCACAACTAGTCCTCCTGGGGACTCTAATTTAAAAAAAAAACTTCTGAGAGCCAATTGGATGGAAAAGGGAATTTGATGACTTAAATGAGATATTAAAAACACTTGAATCTCTAGTTGGGAGATGGTTAAATTCCAATCAAGTTTTAGTTAGATTGGAACCCGTTAGTTCCATAGTGGGAGACATAATAATCAGTTTTGAGTGGCAACAATGGTCTGTGGAGATTGTGTTGATGGTATATATATAGGTTTGTGTGGGAATGGGATGCCTTTTAATTCTACTTCCCAAATATTTCTTTCTAAGCATCATCTTCTTCAGTCACTCTGAAGGAGAAAATGATGCAGCTGAAAGAAGTTCTGCATGTTGTAGTCATCATGTGGATTTGAGTCTAGAAGTAGAAAGGTTGGGAAGTGGTAAGTTCCTTATTCCTCTAAACTTGTAGATTGAAGAAAATGAGTAAAATAATAATCCTCTAACCTCTTGTTTAATTATAAATTCTAGGTTTTAAAATTCAGTGTCTTTAGGTTATTGGATAAAGGGTTGTTATGCTTAGCTACCAGGGCCAATGAGGCTTTGGTGTTGGGACAAGCTAAGTTATTAAGAATAAGGAAGCAAGGTGAGATTATACACTCTTTTTCTAGGATGCTGTGTGGTTAGCATGAATATGCGTTAATTCTAGAATGAGTTCCATGATAAAGCATGACTAAAATTGCATGAGAATGTTTGTCTGTTAAATGTTAAGTAAGTTATGAATATTTGCCAGCATGATGTTATGAATTTTCCTGTATTGTCTGTTTGTTTATAATGAGACATGAGAAGGGGATTATTGGAAGGTTTATATGAAGTAAGGATGGGAGAAAGGAGTGATTCTATTAGATACTATCATAAGTTGTTGCTGAGTGCACCCGTGATGTGTGAAACTCTAGGCCTTATAGAAGGGACACTGCGGTGTTTGAGCATCAAGGTTAGGATGACGAATGGAGGAATGGTTAGGTTGAAATAGGAAAAGTAAATAAAATATCATGCCTAGGACATGGGATCGATCGGAGGCTATACGCCTAAAATAAGTAAGACCATGGCTGAAAGATGTTATGACATCATGATAAAATAAGTAAGACCATAGTTGAAAGATGCAATGACATCATGTGAAAACACTCCAGAATGGCTAAATAAGACTAAGACCATGGTTTAAAGATGTTATGGCATCCTTCAATAATCCATCGAGACAGTAAACATGGGGTTATATGGTGTAAGACCATAGCTAAAAGACACTATGACATCACAGTTAGTCCGATGGGACATTAAATATGGGATAGTACCCTAGGATAGTAAACACAAAGCAATTCGCCAGGATAGAATGCATGGTAGCATCCATTGGGACAAGTTGCTTGGGAAGAAAGAGAAAGACCATAACTCGATTATGGCATCATGAAGAATCAGTTAGTGAGGTGAACTTGAGAGTTTATAAAGTGTAAATTCTTGGCTCAGTGATGAAGGTTGGTAAAGATTGCCGAATGGAGTGGATTTTATGAAAAATTGAACTAAATGATGTACTTAACAGAGGACCAAGACTTAAGGGTTTGCGGACAAAATGGGGCAATTAGGGAAGTTATGTTCGTCAAGGTTATATGGGGCTAAGTCACCTAATCTGGCAAAAGAAGGAGTCTGTCAAGGACTAACCTAAGGCGAGAAGCCCACTAGGAAATAGTGAGGATAATTTTTTTTGAAACCTGAGGAAATAAAGGTCAAATAACCAACGACTGACATTGAGACTCCCAAATTTGGATGAGGTGCATTCAAGTAATTTTTCTGAGAGAACACTTACTCTGAAGAGAATTGATATATACTATAGATAGAGGAGTAGTCAGTTAACTGTTGGCTATAGAGAAAAAAGGGAAGGGAAATGCCTCATTGATATAATCTACTAAATGCCAAAGTTGACAAGAGTGGAAAAATTCTTTTAAACCTTCAATCCCTTAGCTTTGAATTTTGATATATGTCTGTTATGCAGAATCTCACTAAGTTCTATTGAGATAATAAATGGTCTGCTTAATTGTAGGATAAGATTGCCATCGTAAATCCGATAGAGGGCTGACCCAGACTCTGCCGACATGAAAGAAAAAGGGAGTGGTAATCGTAACATACGTATAGAGGGGTGCTCCCAAAGGTTATGCCTTGTGGTATTAGCCTAGCCACAAATTCTTTAAGCATTACAAACAATAATTGTAAATGAAGTTGTTAAGCAGGAAAATATTAAAACATGTATGTGCTGGTATAGACTATTGCGTATATTTAATTTGTTGAAAACTGAATTTAAATAATGCTATTCAGTTATTTAAAATTTGTATCATCTGGGACCCAGACTTGGAGAGCGGGTCAGGTATTGAGAGTTATATCATAATTCCCTTAATAAAGTTTTAAATATTGATTCATTAACAATTTTAACTTTTGACACTTTTACAATTTGGTCCCTATACCTTAATTAATCACTAATTTGTTAAAATTACCTAATCAAAATTCAATTCAATTCTAATATAACATCCGTAAGTATTTATAAAAATATTCACGAGTCCGGCTTACAAAAAAGGGGTCCCGAAATCGTATTTTCTGACACCACTGATTTTCAGGTTGTTAAAGAGAAAATTTATTCTCAAATATTAAATATATTTTTCTAGAATAACAAATCTATCGGTTTCTAATAACGAAGAGAGAATTTTTGTTTTCTCCCCAAATAAAAGAAAGAAAAAATTTTATGGTTCTGTATTTTGATTCAATTGGTTCAATCCCACACACAAAACAGTTCGTGGTACAAGAATAGCAGAGAAGATCGTTTGGTTGAAAGTTGGGGACAACGAATGTCCACTAAACCGAAAACATATGTATGAATTTGGTTAAGGTTTATTGCTATAAATATCACAAGCTAAATCAATTTTCAAAATTTTAATTTTCCACTGTGCAACAAAATCGTTTTCAAACTGGATTTTTTCCAACAATTGCTCCTTCAATTAATGTTGTTAGTGTCACACAACAGGTGCCACTAACTATATTGTGCGTCGATTCCTATTACTTAATTAAGCATCCATTGACAATCAAATGGATGCACTCTTAACAAGTTTCACCTACAAATGTGTAAATATTTTTCCTTTATTTTGAAAAGTAATTCATTAAACCATAATTTATACAAAATAAGCAACTATTTATCCAATTTTTTGGTTCGATTATGCGTACAATGCTGTATATTCTAAGCCAAGAACATTCAATACCACAATTTTAATTAGCTAATTCTTGAAATTTACTGATGTAACACCCCTAACCCATCCCGGACACTAGAATTTAGTTACAAAATGCTATAACAAGTAACAGAACATTTACATGAAACTTTAAATCAAGAATTTATTTATTATTCAATAAATCTTTTACAACATACAATTCATGATTTACAAACAAAATCAAGCTTAAAACTAGCTTACGAAAGATCTAAAATCATCTCAGAAGTAAGCAAGGACTAATTTGAAAACTTAACAAAAAGTAAGAAAAATATGTAAACAAAGGTCACACGACCTTGTGACTAGGCCGTCTGACAGGTTGACCCTGTGTGGCAAATGAGTTACATGGCCTTGTGGTTAGGCCGTGTACTTGACTGAGGACGTGTGATACATTAAGAGATCCAATTTCAAAACATACAAGGGCGTATGGTCAGCCCGTCTTACGAATTGTGGTCGTGTATACAAGTGTTCCATAATTTTCATTGAGCACACAACCGTGTCACCTATCTGTGTGTGACACACGGTCCTGTGTTAGTCCGTGTGTAGTGTATATAACCCCTAAGATGCAAAGTACAAACCATCTCTTCAAAGTGACCTATAATGCATTTTTAAGCCATAAAAACTTGTTCAATAACATGCCCTAACCATGTCAAAATCTATCATCCAACTAATTCATCAATACCTAAACCATTATGTAAACCACTTAATATTCATTATACATTTCATACAAAAATAGTTACAAGCTCAAAAATTATCATAACTAACCATTCATATTTACATAACAAAGTACCCAAAATTTATGAGCTCAACCATTCATCATTTCATCAAATTACCATATATTTATGTATACATAAAGATTAACCATTCCAAAACACATTTATCACTTTGAAAGTATTTAACCATCCTATGTACATGCCACAAATAACCAAGCTTGAACATTCAAAAGTCTACTGAATCAGAAGACAAAAGGTGGGTGCTTCTCGCTGATACGACCGGCATGTTCTAGACGTCCAAAATCTACAAAGAAAGTAGTAATTCAAGTGAGTATTATAAATACTTAGTAAGCTCATACAATATAAAGAATGACTTACCTTATTCATTTAATAATTACAATTCGATATGCAAACAATTTCACCTATCATGGCATTCACAATAACATCAACCAAGTGAGATTTGGATCATAACCACATATATAATTTCAAATGGTAAAGTACAATTTCAAGTAAAAAATGTTTCATGTATCAATTTCTAATCATCAGTTTGCTCATATCAACATCATAATTTCCTCATTTCATTTTTCTCTTTTGTCAACATCAAATTCATAATTCCACATTTTTCATATTTTATTTTACCCAATGAAAACTTATAAAAGAACTCAGTACATAGGTGAAAATAATGTCAAATGCCTTTCCGAGCTAATCATAAACACTAGTGTCAGGTTACTCGTTTGGGCTAAACCTTTATCGACACAACAAATAGCCTACCCAATGCTCTATATACATGTTAGGTTACCCGTCTAAGCTAAACCTATAAAACGAAATCAAGTTACTCACCCGAGCTAAACCTGTGTCATATGTATCTTTGAGTCCACAAAAAATGCTAGAGCTCAGAATCATCGGGAATCAACTTGTAACCTCATGTACAAGACTTTTAATAAGTTCATCAAGGTTAATATCAATATTTCCATTCAGTATTATTTCATTTCATTCAAATCTAACACCAAGTTGAATATTATTTCATAACCAATCCAAACTTCCAATAACACAAGTATACACATTAAAACATAATTCAATAGCAAATTAAACTTATTTATATTGTATAAAATTTTTTGGAAAAATAATAATAAACACGACAGTAGGGACTATTTTGCAATTTTTCCCTTTTTTCGTGGTTTTCCCTTATCTTGTTCAAATCTTGATCGATAATATAAATTATTTTAATATAATTACTTAAATATCATATAATAGCCTATTATAAATATATGTAAGCTCAATTTCATCTTTCGATTATTTCTTCAAGTTTTAAATTTTATTCAATTTAGTCTCTAAAATCAAACTTGTCATAACTTCCAAATTTGAACTCCAAACTTTAAAACCAACTTCAAATATATTCAATTACAACCTCATTCTATTAAAAATTACTGAAATTACATACTAATTTAAAGATATTAGCAATTTAGTCCTTACGTTCAAAACTAACAATTTCCACTTTACAAATTAATCCTTTTTAATTCCTAAGATCAAAATCTAACAACTTAACATCAAAAGCTTCAAATATTAACAATTTTAACATTTTGAAACCATAATTTAAAGAAGAAAATACAGATTATCTAAAATGAGTGAAGTTAAAGCTCACCATGCAAGTGCCGATGTTTCTTGAAGCTCCACAATGGGTTCTCCTTCTTCAAATTAATATTTTGGTGATGAAAACAAAATAATTAAATGATGACCTTTTTGTTTGTTTTACATATTAACATATAATAATATTTAAGTTATAAATTAACATTATTTTAAAGAAAACCAATACCTAATCGTGCACTCATCTTTGAAGTGGCCAAATTGTGACATAAATCCCCAACAGTTATTATTTATTATTTATGCATCACAACTAATAGAACTTTATAGAATTAAATTTTATGGTTTTTATGATTTAGTCATTGTACCTTAATTACTAACTATTCAATAAAATTAACGAACCAAAATTCAATTTCATACTATGATAGGCTCGTAAATATTAATAAATAATATTCAATGACTCAATTATTGGAATTTGGGGTTCAAAACCGTTGTTTCTTGTATCACTGAAAAATAGGTTGTTACAACTCTCCCCCTTAAAAAATTTCATCCTCGAAACTTTTTACCTGAAAATAGATTAGGGTATTGAGATTTCATAGATTCTTCCGTTTCCCACGTAGCTTTCTCAAAACTGTATCGATGAAACAAAACATTCACTAATGGTACACTTTTGTTACGAAGTTTTTATACTTCCCGAGCAAAAATTCTCACTAGTTCCTCCATGTTTGACAATAACGGCTATAATTCGACCTTTTCAAGAGATATCACATGTGAGGGATCTAAACGATAATGACGCAACATCGATACATGGAAAACATTATATATCTTATCCAACTCTAGTGGCAAAGCCAATCGATACGCTACGGGTCTGATTATTTCAAGAATCTCATATGACCTATAAATCTCATGTTGACTTTCCCTTTTCTGCCAAATCGCAACAATTTTCTCTAGGACAAGACTTTTAGAAATAATTTATCATTAATCTGAAACTCAATATCCTTTTTTTTCAAATAGACATACGACTTCTTTCGATCAGAAGTAGTTTCAGACAATCACGAATAACCCTAATTTTATCATCTATTTAACGTATCAATTCAGTCCCAATTAACTTTCTTTCACTCAACTCTGGCCAGTATAAGGGAGTTCTACACTTATGTCCGCATAAGGTCCTGATAAATGTTATTATAGGTAAACTCGACCAACAGTAGATATTTCTCCCAGTTGCTTACAAACTCAATGACACAGCATCACAACATGTCTTCTAGAAATTGAATAACTCATTCTGACATGTCTTCCAGAATTTGAATAACTCATTCTGACATGTCTTCCAGAATTTGAATAACTTATTCTGACTTTCCATCTTTCTGAAGATAAAAAGCAGTACTGAAATTCAATTTAGTACCTCGAGCCACATGTAATTTACTCTAAAACCTAGAGGTAAACCTTGGATCTCGATCATATATAACAGACAAGGGTACACCATCTAATCTCATGATCTCAGAAACATATAAATTTGCTAACCTCTCAAGTGAATAATCTATTCTAATCGGAATAAAGTACGCAAATTTCGTCAATCTATCCACAACAACCCATATGACATCTTTCTTTTTTAGAGTTAATGGTAATCCCAATACAAAATCCATTGTAACTCGCTCTCATTGCCAATCCAGAATCATTATAGGTTGTAATAAACCTAATGAAACCTGGTGCTTGACTTTCACTTGTTAACAAATTTAAGCACTTAGTCACAAATTCAAATATTTTATATTTCATTCCTAGCCACCAATACATCTATTTCAAATTATTATACATTTTCGTACTACATGGGTGAATTGAATAAGTACTGCCATGAGCTTCGCATAAAATATCCCGTTTCAATGTTGCATTATTTGGTACACACAAACGATCTCTGAAATACAAACTTTTATCATCACCAAACTGGGAATTTTCAACCAATTCTCACTTCAACTACAATACAATATCACTTTTCCACAATTCTCGAACTTGCTATAAAAATGTCGGTCTAATATAAAAATGTCGGTCTAACTCTCAATTCAGCTAAAATAAAACCATTGCGGTCTAGATTCAATCGGGCATTCATGGCTTTTAGAGTAAATAAATATTTTCTGCTCAAAGCATCTACAATCACATTTGATTTACTTGGATGATAGTCGATGATCAAATCATTGTTTTTCAACAATTCAAGCCACCAACTTTGTCTTAGATTTACCTCCTTCTAAGTCATCAAGTATTTTAAACTTTTATGATTAATGTAAATGTGACATTTTCATTGTATAGATAGTGTCGCCAAATCCTTAAAGCAAAAAGCAACCACGGCTAACTCAAGTTCATGTGTCAGATAATTTCTCTCGTGCGATTTAAACAGACGAGAGGCATAAGTTATATTTTTTCCATCTTACATAAGTACACAACCCAGTCCGTTTAGTGAAGCATCATTGTAAACTACAAATTCTTTCTCGAATTTAGGCTAAGTCAACACTAGAGCTTTAGTCAACATATCTTTCAACTGGTCGAAACTCTTTTGAAACTTTTCAGTCCAAATAAAATGAACATCTTTCTGTAGCAGCTTTGTTAACGACAAAGTGATTGTCGAAAAAATTTTCATGAAATGTCGATAATAACTTGCCAAACCCCAGAAAACTACGTACCTCTATAATATTTTACGAAGGTTTCCAATTCACAATCACATAAATTTTGTTCAGATCAACTCAAATTCCATTCGTAGAAATCACATGCCCTAGAAACCCAACTTCAAATAGTCATAATTCACATTTACTGAATTTAGCATACAACTATTTTTCCCTCAAAGTTTGCAACACAATTATCAAATTTTGATTGCTCTTGATTTCATTTTTTTTAATAGATCAAAATATCATCAATGAATGCAACCACAAATCTGTCAAAATGCGAATGAAAAACCTTATTCATCATATCCATAAATGCAGTAAGAGCATCAGTTAAATCAAATGACATCACATCGAATTCAAAATGTCTATATTGAGTATTGAATACATTTTTCGGTACATCAGGTTCTTTAACTTACAACTAATAATAGCCCGATTGTAAATCAATATTCGAAAACACGATAGATCCTATCAACTGATTAAACATGTCATTAATTCGAGGTAACAAATATTTATTCTTGATAGTCATCTTATTCAACTGCCTGTAGTCGATACATAATCTCAAAATGACATATTTCTTTTTCATGAATAGAACTGGAGCATTCCATGATGATACACTCGGCTAAATGAATCCACAGTCTATTAATTCTTGCAACTGTGTTTTCAACTGCTTTAGTTATGTAGGTGCCTATAACATCCCTAACCCATCTCCACCGCCGAATTAGGGTTATGGAGCATTATAGTACAATTCAGAGCATCTAACATCGAAACAGAACTTAACATGCAATTTATATATTAACATTTGATAACATAATTTATTTATAGAAAAAAATACTTTTGTGGCCTTAAATCGAGCCTAAGAGACCTTAAAAACAGTTTAAGAACAATCAGGGACCAATTCGAAACAAATCAAAAAATTTTGGAAAAACATGACAATTTGGGAAATAAGGGTCACACAGCCGTGTGGCCAGGCTGTGTGACTTAGTCTAGGCCGTATGGATATTCGAACTATGGGACACACGGCCATGTCCTAGCCCGTGTGTCAAACTGTGTAACTTACTGACTTGGGCCACACGACCGTGTCGCAAGCTGTGTGCTAGGTCATGCAAAACCTACACCTGAAAATAAAATAACACACTGTCGTGTAGGATGACCATGTATGACACACGACCTATAACACCTGAATTAACCCTTAAAATAAGGCAACTCAAGGCTTATGCTTGCATTTCAAGACACACTTCTTCCCACACATACATGTGACCAAAAAAACACCTTACACACCTGTAATACCCTTACCCGTATTCATTGCCGGAATAGGGTACGAAGTATTATCGGAGTTTACAAATTAATTTTTTTTAACTCAATATAACCCCTTTATAGATATCTAACCTTCCCTGAAATTTTAAACCAAAAACAATCCACATCAACCAATCCAATTCAACATATTTTCAAGATAAATTCATGCATATTTATAAAATAACGTCATCACATACCCAAAACCAGGTTTGTTAACCATACCAATGGCT
The DNA here is from genome assembly GCA_025698465.1 of Gossypium longicalyx. Lineage (NCBI taxonomy): Eukaryota > Viridiplantae > Streptophyta > Magnoliopsida > Malvales > Malvaceae > Gossypium > Gossypium longicalyx. The sequence goes on from CM046997.1 coordinate 95,200,817, forward strand.
AACTCTACATTCATTTCACAAAATCATTTACTTTATTAGCTTATACATGCCCTTGATTTCCAAAATAAAATTTATTTATGTACTGAAATCCTGAGGTTGATAGTGTGATGTGTCTCTGACCAAATCCGGCCTCCGAGCTCTTAATACTACAAAATAGGGGAAAATGAAACAGGGTAAGCACTTTGTGCTTAGTAAGCTCATGTAACAAGAATTATACTTACCTAATATTTTCAATACAATATAATAAACATTTATATATCCATTCAATGCATTATTACCCTAATATGCACAAACTCAACATTCAAGTTAGTACAATAATTTGCATGTACCAATAATATATACCATGATTGATGAACTCATCAATACCATGATTACCATTCCCTTATTATTTTTCCATATTTATCCCATTGAATTTCTTGGAATTTTCGATGGATTTTCAGAGGTACACTTTTAGTGTACATTTTCGGGTCCGTCAATTCATATTCATGTGCACACATTTCCATTTCAAAGAGCACACTCCCGCTGAACCTCATCCTTACAGTGGGATTACCAGTCGAGCTAAATCCTGTAATATAAACTCATAGAGTATTGTCGGGATTACAGTCCAAAGCTAAATCCCCTGCAACGACAATTACTCTAATGAGCTTGGATCTGAATTACCAGTCTAGGCTAAATTCAGACCCTGATTCGGATTACCCGTTCGGGCTAGATCCTTTTTACCGTCAATTCCTTTTCAGAGATCCATCGAATTTTCCTTTCATTCAACAGAGATTTCTTCCCATTTTTATCAAATATATCAATGTTTTATAAATTTTCATACAATGAACATTCCAATCATATTCACATCAATAACATACATTTCAAGCATTTAAGAATATAATTCAAGTTACATGAACTTACCTTGATACTTGTTTGTGTACAGAAATCTACTAATCTTGAACTTTTTCCTTTCCTTGATCTAGCTTCGTATTTGAATCTTCTGGATCTAAATAAATAAATTTAATTATCAATTTAATACATTTCATGTTCATATGCAACATTCTCTATAATTCAACTATTATTTATAGTTCATTCAAAGCTGTCTACTTAAGTCATAGTCACTAGATTATTTATAACTCGAGCTACGGAACTCAAAATTAAGTTCCATTAATTTTTCCTAAAACTAAACTCATATATCTTCTTACCATAAAATTTTCAGAATTTTTAGTTCAGTCAAGCAGTACAGTTTAGTCTTTAAAGTCACCCCTGTTCTGCTGTCTAACAGTTCTGACCATTCTTCACTAAAAATTAATTATCTCTTCATACAGGATTCAAATGATGTTCTCGTTTATTTTTATTAAAACTAGAGTCATTAATAATTCTAGACATATAAATTTAAGCCCATAACTATTTTTCTTCAATTTTTTTATTATTTTTCAAAGTCAGAACAGGGGAACCCAAATTTATTCTGATCTTGTCTCACAAAATTAATTATATCTCAAAATTTACAAATTCATTACTTACACTGTTTCTTCTATGAGAAACTAGACTCAATAAAATTTAATTCCATATTTTTTTCATCTTCTAATTCCATTCCTACAATTTATAGTGATTTTTCAAAGTTAGTCTACTGCTGCTGTCCAAATTGTTTTAGTGCAAGCTGTTTATTACCATTTTTTCCCTAAGCTTTTAATAAATGAGAATTTCGTCCCTACTCAATTAGTCTCTCAATTGAGCTTATTTTTCTCAATTAACACTTTATTATATCACCTTAAACTAGTTTACAACCTTTAGGAATCAAAGTTTCAGAGATAGACTTTAATTCAAAACATTTTCACAATTAGGTCCTAAAAATTAATTTCCATTGAAATTACCTAATAAAATCATCTCATAAACAAATTAAAACTTTAATTTCATTCTATTTCATCATAAACTTATAGCACTCAATCATGGTTACTTTCAATTTCATCCATGAAATAAAAAACTAATGAATTTAATAGTAGGACCTAGTTGTAAAAGTCTTAGAAACACAAAAGTTACAAGAAAAAGGCAAGGATTAACTCACTTGGTGCAAAAATTATGAAATACCAGCTTATAGAACCCTCCTATGGCGTTTCTAGCTGCTGGAATTGAAGAGAAATGAAGAGAAATCTAGATATTTCCTATTTAGTCCTAGCTTTATTTAGTTAATTTTGCAATATTCTAATTTTGCCCTTAATTTATCAAATTCCTATTTGATTTCATGCCCTTGCCGTCCAGCCCAAATAAATTTTGGGTCTAATTGCCTTTTAAATCCTTTCTCATTAGACTCTTAAGCTATTTAATCATTCTAGCAACTTTTACACCTATTACAATTTAGTCCTTTTCATTTAATTGACTACCCAAACATTAAAATTTCCTAACGAAATTTTAATACCACATTACTAACATTTCATAAATATTTATAAAATTATTTTCGACTCGGTTTTACGAGATAAAGGTCCCGATACCTTTTTTTACCCAATTTCTTCAATAATTTCTTTTTCTAACTAACCACTAAATCGGTAAAATTTTTCTATCAATATTTTCATACGATTTTCCTATCATATCAATTTTCAAGCAAAAATATTGAAATAAATTTCTCTTTAAATTGGATTTGTGGTTACGAAACCACTGTTCCGATAACCTGGAATTTAAGCCATTACAACTCTCCCTCCCTTTTAGGATTTTCGTCCTCGAAAATCTTACCAGTAAAGAGGTTTGGGTATTGTTTCCTCATTGCCTCCTCCGGTTCCCATGTCGCTTCCTCAATCCCGTGTTTTTGCCAAAATACTTTCACCAAACTTATCTTTTTATTTCTAAGCTCTTTTGTCTCCCGTGCCAATATTTTGACCGGTTCTTCACTATAAGTCATATCCGGTTGAATCTCCACTTCTGTCGGAGAAATAACATGTGAAGGATCTGATCGATATCGTCGTAACATAGATACATGAAAAACATTATGGATTCTATCAAGTTCTGGTGGTAATGCCAATCAATAAGCGACCGGTCCAATTCTTTCTATGATTTCATGTGGCCCGATAAATCTTGGACTCAGTTTACCCTTTTGACCGAATCGAAGAACTTTCTTCCAAGGAGACACTTTCAGGAATACCTTGTCACCGACTTGAAATTCAATTTCTTTTCGTTTAAGGTCGGCATATGATTTTTGACGATCAGAAGCTGCTTTTAGACTATCCTAAATAACCTTTACTTTTTCTTCTGTTTCCCGAACCAAATCAACCCCATGTATCTTCTTTTCACTGAGCTCTGTCCAATATAACGGTGTTCTACATTTTCTACCATACAAAGCTTCATGCGGAGCCATTTTAATACTGGACTGATAACTGTTATTATAGGCAAATTCAATCAAAGGTAGATACCTCTCCCAATTACCTTCAAACTCTAGTATACAACATCGGAGCATATCTTCCAATACTTGAATTAAACGCTCAGATTGGCCATCTGTTCGAGGATGAAATGCAGTGCTGAAATACAACTGAGTACCCAAGGCTTCTTGCAATTTGTCCCAGAAACGAGATGTAAATCTGGGATCTCTATCCGATATAATGGAGACAGGCACTCCATGTAGCCTGACAATCTCAGATATGTACAGTTCAGCCAGTTTATCTAAAGAATAATCCATACGTACTGGAATAAAGTGCGCTGATTTTGTCAATCTGTCAACAATCACCCAAATAGCATTTTTTTCCTCGGAGACAACGGTAACCCCGATACAAAATCCATAGTGATTCTTTCCCATTTCCATTCCGGTATAGTAATTGGCTGAAGTAACCCCGATGGTACCTGATGTTCAGCTTTAACTTGCTGACATATTAAACACCTTGATACAAACTAAGAGATATCACGTTTCATTCCTGACCACTAGTACATCTTTTTCAGATCATTATACATTTTATTACTCCCTAGATGTACAGACATAGTACCGCTGTGAGCCTCACGTAGAATCTTCTATATGAGCTCTGAATTCTGGGGTACACATACTCTACCTCTGAATAATAAACAACCATCAGAACCAATATGAAATTCAGAATCAGTACCTGACTCACACTGTGCCCGTTTAACCTGTAACTTCTCATCATTCTTCTGAGCTTCACATATTTGATGTAAAAATGTCGGTTTAGCTCTCAATTCAGCTAGGATTGAACCATCATCAATCAATGATAACCGGGTATTCATAGCTCGTAAAGCAAACAGAGATTTCTGGCTCAAAGCATCAGCTACAACATTAGCTTTACCCGGATGGTAATCAATAATCAAATCATAGTCCTTTATCAGTTCAAGCCACCTGCGCTGTCTCAAATTCAAATCTTTCTATGTCATCAAATATTTCAAGCTTTTATGATCAGTATAAATATGACACTTCTCACCGTACAAGTAATGTCGCCATATCTTCAGCGCAAATACAATAGCAGCTAATTCAAGATCATGTACTGGGTAATTTCTTTCATGTGGTTTAAGTTGTCTTGAAGCATAGGCTATTACTTTACCTTCTTGCATTAAGACACAACCTAAATCATTTAATGAGGCATCACTATAAATAACAAATTCCTTACCCGGTTCAGGCTGCACTAATACAGGTGCTTTCGTTAGTAGATCTTTCAATCGGTTGAAACTCTGCTGACATTCATCAGTCCACTCGAACTTTACATCTTTCTGCAATAATCGAGTCATCGGATAAGCTATCATAGAGAATCCCTGTACAAATCTCCGATAATAACCAGCTAAACCCAAGAAACTTCTAACTTTAGATACATTTTTCGGTGGACTCCAATTGACAATAGCTGTGATTTTACTTGGATATACCCTGATACCTTCGGCAGATACAATATGTCCTAGAAAACCCACTTCTCGAAGCCAAAATTCACATTTACTGAATTTAGCATATAACTGCTTCTCTCGCAGAATTTGCAACACAATTCTCAAACGTTTTGCATGTTCTTCTTCATCCCGAGAATAAACCAAAATATCATCAATGAATACTACCACAAATCTGTCTAAATACTGTTTGACTATCCGGCTCATCAAATCCATGAATACTGTAGGTGCATTAGTTAACCCAAACGGCATGACCAGAAACTCATAATGCGTGCACTGTTCTCGAAGGCTGTTTTTGGCACATCTGACTCCTTTACCCGTAATTGATAATAACCTGATCGAAGATCAATCTTTGAAAACACAGTAGCACCTTTCAGCTAATCAAATAAATCATCAATCTAGGGTAACAGGTACTTATTCTTTATGGTTACTTTATTAAGTCGCCGGTGAGTCGATACACAATCTCAAAGACCCGTCTTTCTTTTTCACAAATGTAACCGGAGCACCCCAAGGTGAATGACTCGGTCGAATAAACCCCTATCAATAAGCTCTTGCAATCGTGTCTTTAACTCTTTTAATTCAGTAGAGCCATCCGGCATGCAGAGCTATGGAAATCGGAGTAGTTCCTAATCAAATCTATAGAAAATTCCACTTCTCTTTCTCGTGGCAATCCTGGTAATTCCTCCGAAACACATCGAAAAATTCACATACCACTCGAATCGCTGTATCTTTGACTCGAGATACCTTAGTGTCAAGTACATAAGCCAAGTAAGCATCATACCTTTTTTGACATACCCTGCGTGCGCCATTATCGAAATCATATCGAGATAACCCCTCTATCTCGATCGATTTAACCCGAGCAACTCACCATTTCGACATTTTAGCACAATATATTTTTGTCTACAATTTACTACCGCATCATCTTTGGGTTAACCAATCCATGCCCAATATCACGTCAAATTCATCAAATGGCGGTAACATCAAATCAGCCGAGAACAATAACCTCTTACCATCAGTGGACAATTTTTACAAATTTTATCCACCAAAACAGATTAACCCAGGGGGTTCGAGACTTTAACCACAAATTCAGTAGGTTCAACAAATAAATTTTTAACAATTGCAAGTTTAACACATATATATGAATGCGTAGAACCAGGATCAATCAATGCAGTAATATCAGTATCAAGTAAAGAAAATGTACCAGTAATAACATCGGGTGCTGAGGCATCTTCTCTGGCACGGATGGCATATGTCCTAGCAGGTGCTCGTGCTTCAGACCTGCCTGTAATATCTTTCGTAGTTCCTCGGCTACCACTGACATTACCAGATGGTTGACGTGGTCTGCCCCTCGAAACTGGATTATTTAGCTTCGATATCTGCTCAGCTTCTTTTTCAGCTCTTTTTGGACAATCTTTGAGGAAATGGTCAAAAGAATCACATCGGTAACAAGCCCCGCTTTTAAATCAGCATTCATCAAAATGAGCTTTATTACAATACTGGAATCTCGGTTTAAGGGTACCAACACTGCTAACACTGGTCACTGATGGAGTGGAAGGTCTTAGATTAGTGCGTTGAAAACCTCGTTCTCTACCCGAATACCCAGTGGATGAGGTAGAACGATCCTGGTACTTCTTCAATTTCTTTGGAGCAGAAAACTGAGATTTTTCTATTGATCTTTTACTAAAAATTCGAGCTTCCCTCTCAGCCTGTTTCTTCTCTTTGCTCAATTATTCTGCTTTATAAGCTCTCTCTGTCAATGTAGCTAACTCTCGAATTTCAAGAATTCCGATCAGTAGCTTAATGTCTTCATTCAACACTTCTACGAATCGTTTGCACATTTCAGCTTCTGACTGTACCCATTCTCGAGCATATTTACTCAATCGAACAAATTCTTTTTCATACTCAGATACCGATCTATTGCCCTGTTTCAGCTCAAGAAATTCTTTTCTTTTATGATCAAGGAACCTTTGGCTGATATATTTCTTTTTAAATTCGTTCTGAAAGAACTCCCATGTAATTTCTTCTTTCGGAACAACTGAAGCTTTAGTATTCCACCAATGGTAAGCTGTGTCTTTTAGCAGTGAGACGGCACATTTCAGACATTCTTCTGGTGTACAAGATAATTCCTCCAAAACCCGAGTAGTGTTTTCTAACCAGAATTTAGCCCGTTCGAATCATCATCATCAACATCGCTCAAATTATTCGGCCCTATATTTTCGAATTTTATCTATTGGAGCTTTCCTTTTTTGTGATTGATTGCACTGCACCTTGTGGGATCTCGGGAACCGGTGGAGGAGCAGGAGTGGGAGCTTGAACTTGCTGCACTACAGGGTTAGTTCTTAAGTATTGATTAAACCATTCATTCATCATTTGAAAGAAGGTTGTTTTTGTCTCCTCCCCTCGACCCTCTGTCTCGGGCCTTCTACTGCTAGTTTTTTTCTCTTTGTACTGAAGTCGGAGCATGACTCCCGGCTTCCTCGGATTGAGCTCGGTCGGATGACATTACTATAAGAAAAACACATTTAAATGGTTAGGAGATATCACACTATCAATAATAATTTAAATGGCATGTATAGCTAATCCCATATTTGCTACATCGGTCCTAGAACCGGCTAAATCATAGCTCTGATACCAATAAATGTAACACCCCTACCCGTATTCATTACCGGAATAGGGTACGAAGTATTACAGGAGTTTACAAATTATTTTTTTTAACTCAATATAACCCCTTTATAGATATCTAACCTTCCCTGAAATTTTAAACCAAAAACAATCCACATCAACCAATCCAATTCAACATATTTTCAAGATAAATTCATGCATATTTATAAAATAACGTCATCACATACCCAAAATCAGGTTTGTTAACCATACCAATGGCTACCTCTACATTCATTTCACAAATTCATTTACTTTATTAGCTTATACATGCCCTTGATTTCCAAAATAAAGTTTATTTATGTACCGAAGTCCTGAGGTTGATAGTGTGATGTGTCTCCGACCAAATCTGACCTCCGAGCTCAGTAAGCTCATGTAACAAGAATTATACTTACCTAATATTTTCAATACAATACAATAAACATTTATATATCCATTCAATGCATTATTACCCTAATATGCACAAACTACCCTAATATGCACAAACTCAACATTCAAGTTAGTACAATAATTTGCATGTACCAATAATATATACCATGATTGATGAACTCATCAATACCATGATTACCATTCCCTTATTATTTTTCCATATTTATCCCATTGAATTTCTTGAAATTTTCGATGGATTTTCAGAGGTACACTTTTAGTGTACATTTTCGGGTCCGTCAATTCATATTCATGTGCACACATTTCCATTTCGGAGAACACACTCCCGCGAACCTCATCCTTACAATGGGATTACAGTCGAGCTAAATCTGTAATATAAACTCATAGAGTATTGTCGGGATTACCAGTCCAAAGCTAAATCCTGCAACGACAATTACTCTAATGAGCTTGGATCCGAATTACCAGTCTAGGCTAAAATTGGACACGATTCGGATTACCCGTCCGGACTAAATCCATTTTCCACATATTCTTCGGGAGGGCTATATCAGGATAGGATCACCCGTCCGGGCTAGATCCTTTTTACCATCAATTCCTTTTCAGAGATCCATCGAATTTTCCTTTCATTCAACAGAGATTTCTTCCCATTTTTATCAAATATATCAATGTTTTATAAATTTTCATACAATGAACATTCCAATCATATTCACATCAATAACATACATTTCAAGCATTTAAGAATATAATTCAAGTTACATGAACTTATCTTGATACTTGTTTGTGTACAGAAATCGACTAGTCCTGAACTTTTTCCTTTCCTCGATCTAGCTTCGTATTTGAATCTTCTGGATCTAAATAAATAAATTTAATTATCAATTTAATACATTTCATGTTCATATGCAACATTCTTTATAATTCAACTATTATTTATAGTTCATTCAAAGCTGTCTACTTAATTCATAGTCACTAAATTATTTATAAGTCGAGCTATGGAACTCAAAATTAAGTTTCGTTAATTTTTCCTGAAACTAGACTCATATATCTTCTTACCATAAAATTTTCAGAATTTTTGGGTTATCCAATCAGTACAGTTTAGTCTTTAAAGTCACCCCTGTTCTGCTGTCTAACAGTTCTGACCATTCTTCACTAAAAATTAATTATCTCTTCATACAGGATTCAAATGATGTTCTAGTTTATTTCTATTAAAAATAGACTCATTAAGAATTCTATACATATAAATTTAATTCCATAATTATTTTTCTTCAATTTTTTATGATTTTTCAAAGTCAGAATAGAGGAACCCGAATTCATTCTGATCTTATCTCACAAAATTCATTATATCTCAAAATTTACAAATCCATTACTGACACTGTTTCTTCTATGAGAAACTAGACTCAATAAGATTTAATTCCATATTTTTTTTATCTTCTAATTTGATTCCTAAAATTTATAGTGATTTTTCAAAGTTAGTCTACTGCTGCTGTCCAAATTGTTTTAGTGCAAGCTGTTTATTACCATTTTTCCCCTAAGCTTTTAATAAATGAGAATTTCGTCCCTACTCAATTAGTCTCTCAATTGAGCTTATTTTTCTCAATTAACACTTTATTATATCACCTTAAACTAGTTTACAACCTTTAGTAATCAGAGTTTCAGAAATAGACTTTAATTCCAAACATTTTCACAATTAGGTTCTAAAAATCAATTTCCATTGAAATTACCTAATAAAATCATCTCATAAACAAATTAAAACTTTAATTTCATTCTATTTCATCATAAACTTACAGCACTCAATCATGGTGACTTTCAATTTCATCCATGAAATCAAAAACTAATGAATTTAATAGTAGGACCTAGTTGTAAAAGTCTTAGAAACACAAAAATTACAAGAAAAAGGCAAGGATTAACTCACTTGGTGCAAAAATCATGAAATACCAGCTTAGAGAACCCTCCTATGGGGTTTCTAGCTGCTGGAATTGAAGAGAAATGAAGAGAAATCTAGATATTTCCTATTTAGTCCTAGCTTTATTTAGTTAATTTTGCAATATTCTAATTTTGCCCTTAATTTATCAAATTCCCTGCTGATTTCATGCCCTTGCCGTCCAGCCCAAATAAATTTTGGGTCTAATTGCCTTTTAAATCCTTTCTCATTAGACTCTTAAGCTATTTAATCATTCTAGCAACTTTTACACCTATTACAATTTAGTCCTTTTCATTTAATTGACTACCCAAACATTAAAATTTCCTAACGAAATTTTAATACCACATTACTAACATTTCATAAATATTTATAAAATTATTTTCGACTCGGTTTTATGAGATAAAGGTCCCGATACCTTGTTTTTACCCAATTTCTTCAATAATTTCTTTTTCTAACTAACCACTAAATCGGTAAAATTTTTCTATCAATATTTTCATACGATTTTCCTATCATATCAATTTTCAAGCAAAAATATTGAAATAAATTTCTCTTTAAATCGAATTTATGGTTACGAAATCACTGTTCCGATAACCTTGAATTTAAGCCATTACAACACCTACAAAACATGTCATTCAATCATCCTAATTGTTCTAACCAATATGCCATTCAAATGCACTACAACTCAAACATTGACTCAACACATTTCAAGTCATTTTCATACCTTGAACATATACCATACAAATACACAATTGACATGCTTCAATGATATAAATATGTCCTCTATTTACCTGACCTTGAAATGACCAAAATACACATATTAACTTAAGCATTTACAAAGCCAAAATAAACATATACACAAATTTGGCATTAACCGAAACATATCAACTTACCAAGTAGTAAACTAGCCTATGCATTCAAGCTTTATACATGCCAAATACACATCATACACTCACCATTTAACACAAACATATACCAACTTAATATATATATATACGCAAGTGTGTTAGGCATAGGCTCGAAACAGAACAAACTAACATACAACCCTATATATGTCATTTATAACCATTAGCACTACTTATTTAAAAGCTAGCAAATTAGTCAACAAAAAGTGTGATTGTGCTCCAATGAAGATTCCAACAAATTGAGCTTTCCAATGATCTACAAAACAAAGAAAACAACTATATAAGCAACTTATGCTTAGTAAGCTCGTATAAAGGAAACTGAAACTTACCAAACATATTAAATTAAACAACCAAACATACTTTCATCATGTCATATGCCAGACTTCCTTTCCTATACACACTACTTCATAAGGTTAGTAAGTATAACATTAAATATAAGTTTCAAATAATTCATGGCATATACATAATAAGCATTTAGGCTTTATATATCATCCATCCCATATATATCCATTACACATTCTTCTCATTTGAATCCACATAGTTTGTAGATAATAAGTACATGTAACATCTATGAAACATAGCATATATTAAGAAATTAATTCCATGCATATTCCATCCATCACATGGTAAATTCTCATCCTTTTCATTTCATATATGCATATCCATCTTTCCATTCCATATGAACATTAGTAACATTAAGTTTTTATATGTCTTTCCATTAACATTTACTTACCCGTTGAACCATACAGAATTACATCAGATAATCAGGAATACTGGAAACATGAAAATATACACTCTTTTTCATGCATTTTTTAACTCAAATTCATGCAAGTTCAATAAAATTCTTATCGGAAAATATATAATTATTATAAAATAATTATTTTGTACTTAAATTATTAACATAATTAATTTTAATTAATTTTATAATTAATGTTTATTAATTTTTATTATTTTCGACAGATTTGCACAAAGGCCGAAAAATGGCTTGGCAAACACTGCTAGAAGCGCAAAACCGAGAAACAATTTTGAAGCATCAAGGTGAATTAATTTTTCAACCTAATACGGTCCAAATTATGTGTATTAATTCATAATATAATTAATTTTAATTTATATCCAACTTAATTTGGGTTAAATAAATTGTTATTAATTAATTATGAAAAGTGACCCAGTTGAGCTGAACCGAGGAAAACCGAACCGACTGAGTACTGGGCAGCCCAAAACCTTCTCACATGCTGACCCAATTAGCTTGCTTGGCTGATTAATTATCTTGCAAAATGGCCCTTGAAGACTTCTCCAAATTGCAAATAAACCCCTCCACTATTTGTGCCTTTCTAGATTTGCCCCTACATTAATATAACAAGTTTGAAAACTTCAAACTTGCCACATGTGTGGCCGGCCATGGGAGGGCTCTTTGGCTGATGATTTTGGCTATTTTTAGCAGCCCTATCAACCTATAAAAAACCCTCTTGGCTGCTCATTTCAAACACACCTCAACTTTTCTCATCTTTTCTCCTCTCCCTCAATTTTCTCTCTTCATTTCCAATCCATTTTTCTTTATTCTCTTGCCAATTTCACCTCTTGAAAAAGAGTCATTCATCCACCACTTGAAGCAGCATTAAAGTGTTCATAGCAGCCTCGGTTCGACAAGAACAAGTAGAGAAGGAAGAGTAGAGCAAACCAATCAAGCCACGGAGAAACACCGGATTTGATTCTTGTTCCCTATCCTTTTAATTTTTATTGTTGTTATGATGAACATGTCTATGAATATTTGTGATGTTGAAATTCTTAATCTAATTGATATGGCTTAAATTTAATTTTTGTTAGGTTGATTGCATTTTGTCTACTTAATTTATTAAATTTGTGTTTGTGTTGTTATAGGCATCGGTAATATGTTTGATTAAGTAAAACCATGACTAAGTTATTCTTGCATTACAATTGTAAGGTAACTAATGAATTAATTATTTAAACGGATTGAAATTATAATTAATTGACACAATACTTAATCAGTGCATGTTTAACCATCTAAGGTAGTTGAGGGTTAAGTTAGCAACGGTATCTAACGATACATTTGCCTTACATAACTTGCAAGATTATCGTGATTAAACTATTTCAAGGTAGAAATACATTGTTACCTCACGTAATCTTTTATGTGCTTATGAGATTGAATTAATTGTTTGAATTGGCATAGAGACATGTACAAGAGATTATTTTAATTTCATAAGTATGTATGTGCATTAACACATTTGCTTATTAAAATCTATTTAATCGGTTGAATTGACATAGATATATAGTCAAGAGATAAATGGATTTTGGTAGCTAAGTATGTTCATAAGTTAGCAAATTACCGACTTGCCGTGAATTCATTCGTAACAACATAAACATGAGTTTAGTAATTCTAAGTTAAGAAATGTAATTAACATAACACAATTATATCATCTTGATTAAAATCATCTTTTGAAATCATGCATTGAAACTTTATTTTATTTTATTTTATTTATTTTACTTTGTTTTCTAGTTTTTAATCACCTCTTCAAATCAAGATATTTTTCTTCACCAAAGTGTTTTAAATTGCATTCGTAAATAATTCTTTTCACAGTCCCTGTGGGTACGATAACTCGACATTTACTTGTCATTTTATTACTTGTTATAATTCTGTACACTTGCACATTTCTATCATTCCAAGTTTTTGGCACAGTTGTCGGGGACTGCTTTAAAAAGTCATTATTTGTGAATTTGTTAGTTTTGCATTTTGGTTTATTTTTCTGTTCAATTTTAACTTAATTAATTTTTTTGTGATTATTTCATGTGTTTATGAGTATGGACCGAATTATCGATTTACTCCTTGTAGACCTTGAGATTGAAAGAACTTTTCAACAACGAAGAACAGAAGCAAGTCAGAGAAGGACCAAAGAGATGAACCTTGAAAATTTGAATTAAGGAAACAGAGTAAACCTTGCTCAAAATCCTATCTTTATTGCTAATGATAGGGATAAAGCTTTAAGATAGTATGTCGTGCCAGTGTTTCATGATCTTAATCCGGGTATTAGGAGACTCAAAATTGAGGCAAAACAATTCAAGCTGAAGTCAGTCATATTCCAAATGCTTCAGACAGTGGGTCAATTCAGTGGAATGCCTACCGAAGATTCTTATCTTCACTTAAGATTATTTACGGAGGTGAGCGATTCTTTCAAGTTAGTCGGAGTACCCAAAAATGCATTACGATTAAAGTTGTTTCCATATTCGCTAAGGGACAGAGCTCGAGCCTGGTTGAACTTATTGCCACCAAATTCAATTTCCACATTGCATGAGTTAGCAAAAAGATTCCTTATGAAGTATTTCCCATTTAGCAGGAATGCTAAGTTGAGGAATGAGATCACTACTTTCCAACAAATAGATGATGAGTCCTTGTATGAGGCATGTGAAAGGAACAAAGAATTATTACGGAAATGCCCTCTTCACGAAATCCCACATTGCATCCAACTTGAGACATTTTATAATGGTCTCAATGTACACACGAGGATGGTAGTGGACGCTTCTGCTAATGGTGCTCTCCTTTCTAAGTCTTCTAATGAGGCTTATGAAATCATTAAGAGGATTGCTAGCAGCAATTATCAATGGCCAACCAATCTAGCAGCGTCAGGAAGACGAGTCGTTGGAATACATTAAGTGGACGCTCTCACTGCACTTGTATCTCAGTTATCCTTAATATCCTCAATGCTTAAAAATTTTACTGCTCATGGGTTTAATAGGTTCGCAACTCAGCCACTGAATCAAGTTGAAAATGTAGCCTGTGTCTATTGTGGGGAAGGACATTTGTTCGAAGAATGTCCATCAAACCCAAAATTTGTGAATTACATGGGTAACCAGAACCAAAATCGAGGAAGGCAATGACTGCAATCCAAATTCTATAACCCATCGTGGCGAAACCACCTGAATTTTTCCTAGAGTAACCAAGGGGCTGGAACCAGTAACACTTACGCCCAACCTTGACTGACCCAGCCACCTGGTTTGCCCCAACAAATTAAGAAACCAACCTAAGCTAAACCGTCCAATAGCTTAGAGAATCTATTGAAGGCATACATGGCAAAAAATAAGGTCGCTCTAAAAAATTTGGAGAATCAAGTGGGCCAACTTGCAACTAAACTCAGAAACTGACCATAAGCTGCTTTACCTAGTGATACGAAGAATTCGAGGAATCCAGGGAAGGAGCATTGTAAAGCATTGACATTGAGGAGCGAAAAGACATTAGAACCCAACACTGTCGAAGTTGAAAAGGAGCTAGCTAATACTCAAGACTCAGAAGAAGTTTAACTGAGTGTTGAAATTCCAGTTTCACTGAAACCAGAATTTGTAAAATTAGACAACATAACTTTAGAACCAGCTAATTCTGATCAACTAACAACTTCGTTAGATGTAGAATTGCCATAGAAGAAAAATCAACCAGTTCCAGTAAAGAAGCCTCCAACACCCTACCCTCAAAGACTTCAAAAGCAGAAGTAGGAAATTCAATTCAAGAAGTTCCTAGACGTACCCAAGCAACTTCATATCAACATCCCGTTGGTTGAAGCACTTGAACAAATGCTGAACTACGTCAAATTCATGAAGGATATCCTATAAAAAAATGAAGACTTGGAGAATCTGAGACGGTAGCCCTGACGAAGGAATGCAATGCTTATCTTCAAGACAAACTACCACCAAATTTGAAGGATCCTGGATGTTTTACCATACCTTGCAACATTGGAGCAACATATTGTGGTAAGGTACTATGTGACTTGGGTGGGAGTATCAACTTGATGCCTATGTCAATATTTAAGAAGTTGGGGATAGGTGAAGTTAAACCTACAATGGTTACACTTCAATTAGCAGATCGATCCTTAGCACATCCAAAAGGAAAAATTGAGGACGTATTTGTACGTATAGACAAATTTATTTTTCTTACTAACTTTGTGGTTCTAGATTTTGAAGCAGACAATGAAGTGCCAATCATCCTAGGAAGACCTTTCCTAGCAACCGGAATGACCCTTATTGATGTGCAGAAGGGTGAGCTTACTATGCGTGTTCAGGATGACTAGGTAACATTTAATGTTTTTAAGTCTATGCAATTTCCTGACATAATTGATGATTGTTCTACAGTGTCTGATTTAAAGGAGTTAATCATGGAAAAGGAACTCAACTATGTTGTGGACTCATTGGAACAAATTTTGACATTAGACCCTCCAAACGATGAAGAGGAGGATGAATACTTAGCTTTGCTAGAAGCTAATCAAAGGGGATTTAATCCGCAATCCTCTTTTGAATCTTTGAAGCTACAGAATAAGGATTATGCCTAACCAAAAGCGTCAATCAAGGAGCCACCTAAATTAGAACTCAATGTACTTCATTTACATTTAAAATATGTTTATTTAGGTAACACTTCTACTATACCTATGATTGTTTTAGTAGAATTAACTATTGAGCAATAAGAGAAACTCATCCTAATATTGAAACTATTCAAGAAGGCTATCGGATGGACCATAGCCGACATTCACGGTATTAGTCTTCCTATATGCATGCACAAGATTATCTTGGAAGATGATGAAAAAGGGATGATTGATGGACAACGAAGACTGAACCCCATCATGAAGGACGTGGTAGAAAAGGAAATCATCAAGTGGTTAGATGCGGGCATAATTTATCCAATCTCAGATAGTTCATGGGTAAGTCCGATCCAGGGCGTACCAAAGAAATGAGGTATTACGGTTGTTGAAAATAAGAATAATGAGTTGATACCAACTAGAACGGTTATGGGATGGAGAATTTGCATAAATTATCGAAAGCTGAACAAAGTGACTAGGAAAGATCACTTTCCTTAGCCCTTTTTAGACCAGATGTTGGATAAGCTCGCGGGGTGAGACTATTATTGTTTTCTTGATGGATACTTGGGGTATAACTAGATTACAGTAGCACTGAAAGATTAACACAAGACATCATTCACCTGCCCGTACGATATATTTACATTCAGACGTATGTCATTTGGTTTATGTAATGCACCTGCTACATTTCAAAGATGTATGATGTCTATTTTTACTAACATGGTTGAAAAATACTTAGAAGTCTTTATGGATGATTTTTTAGTATTTGGAGATACATATGATTATTGCCTAGCCAATCTAGCCAAGGTACTAAGGTGATGCGAAGAAACAAACCTCGTACTCAACTGGGAAAAATGTTATTTGGTACAAGAAGGTATTGTTCTAGGGTATCGGATAATGAGACATGGAATCGAGGTAGATAAAGCAAAGGTAGACGTTATTGAGAAAGTCCCACCTTCAACATCTGTAAAGGGTGTTAGGAGCTTTTAGGGCCATGTCGGTTTCTATTGAAGATTTATTAAGGACTTCTCTAAAATTGCTAAACACTTATGCAAATTATTGGAGAAGGACATGACGTTCAAATTTGATGAGGAGTGTTTAAGAGCTTTCAACAATTTGAAGAGTTGGTTAGTTTCGGCACCCATAATCGTCACACCAGATTGGGATTTTCCATTTGAATTGATATGTGATGTAAGTGACTTCGCGATAGGAGCTGTCACTGGCCAGTGAAGGAACAAAGTTTTTCATCCCATCTACTATGCAAGTCGAACTCTGACAGGAGCTCAACTGAATTATACGGTACCAGAGAAAGAGTTACTTGCTATTGTGTTTGCTTTTGACAAGTTTCGATCTTATCTTGTAGGTACCAAAGTGACTGTCTATATGGACCATTCAACAATTAAGTATTTATTTGCCAAGAAAGACGCTAAGCCGAGACTAATCCGATAAGTACTTCTACTTCAAGAGTTCGATCTAGAAATTCAAGATCGAAAGGGAGTAGAAAACCAAGTAGCAGACCACTTGTCCAGATTGGAGCCACAAGAAGGGAATTCTTCTCTTATACCAATTCAGGAGAATTTCCAAATGAACACATACTGAAGGTAAATCATGTCCATAATACCCCTTGGTTTGCTGATATTGCTAACTATTTAGCTTATGGTTTGATGCCGGTTGATAAGACGTATCATCAAAAGAAAAAGTTTCTTTACAATGTGAAGTACTATTTCTGGGAAGAGCCATATTTGTTTAAAAAGCTTGCAGATAAAATGATTAGGAGATGCGTGGAAGAAGATGAAGTAAATAAGATTCTCTATCATTGCCACTCAGCTCCGATTGGGGGACATTTCGGAGGTACATGTACTGCGGCCAAAGTATTGCAAGCCGGATTCTTGTAACAGCCCATTTTTGGTGAGATCAGAATAGTGGTTTCCGGACTAAAAATTCGAGCCAAAAAAAATTATTTTATTTTATTTTATGGTTGGTATCATGATAGGAAGGTCACATGAAAATTTTGGTACGAAAATTTTACTGATTGTGTGTTTAATTAGGGAAAGGACTAAATTGCATAAAATGCAACAGTTAGGTTCTAGTAGCTATAGGTATCAAATAGCTATGGAATTCAAAACTTAAGGTCCTTATATGGTAATTAGACCATCGAAGAGTAGTTAGAAGATATTTTAATGACTCATCTATGGAAAAATTAGAAAAGGGTACGGGCTAAATTGGAAATTAGTAAAATTAATAGATGATAATTAATTAAAAAAGAAAAAAAATCATCTATTTTCATATCATCTTCCCCAATTTTTATGTGGAAACCATAGGAGAGAGGAAGAAAATTTTTCAAGCTTAAAAAGGTATGGAATCAAGTCCTGTTTTTAGTCATTTTTATATTTTTGGAATCGGGATAGTCTAATCTTTCTTTTTAAGGGATTTATTTGAAAATTTGTCAAGGTATGAAATTTGGGTCATGGATGAATATTCTGGAAATTTAAAATTTATGGTAGAAAATAAAAAGTTATTCATAGATAAACAACTTTTACAAAGCAATTTTTTATGAAAACTTGATTTAGGGACTAAAATGAAAAAGTAGCAAAACCCATGGAAAATTTTGAAATTTGTAAAATGTATGTGTTGTAAGTGTAATATATAAATTTCGGCTAGGCTTGGAAAGAGGATTAAATTTCATGAATTTCATTTTCCGGGGCCTAGGGACGAAATCAAAATTTTTGAAAAAGATAGGGGAAAAATGGTAATTTTACCTAGGTTGTAATAGGATGCAAATGTATATGAAATTTGATAGATTAATAGTTAAATTTACCTATATAGATTTGGAGAGACCAACCACGGAACTAGATCGAGGAAAGCAAAAGGTTTTGGATTAGTTGAAATTCAAATATGATCCATTTTCAAGATAAGTTCGTGTAACTTTAATATGTATGTTAATATGCTTGAATTGAATGGTATAATTGTATTGATATGTGTGAGATGATATATACATAATGAAATAGTCTTAAGTTCTGTAATATGGACAAATTATCATGTTCTGGTTGAATGTTGAATTTCGATGCGTTAAGAATAATAGTGCATATGTTGCAAATAGAATTTAGCCCGGACGGGTAATTCTAATGTAAGCCCTCTTGAGTTTAGGTTATAAATTGGATTTAGCCCAGACGGGTATTCCATATTAAGCTCTCTAGAGCATATGCTACGAATAGGATTTAGCTTGGACTGGTAATCCTACTGTAAAATGTACGGCTCAAGAGTGTGTCTTTTTATTATGTACCCTAATGGGTACTTTTGTACATGTGTATATTACTCGAACATCCATCGAGATTTCAATAGTTCGACAGAAAAGACTCTTGAAGTGTGGAAAGGTGAAATTAATGGAAGCTTGTAATGTGATGAGCTCATCTATGTTTACTTGATATTCATATGAGATTATGTGACTAACTTGTTGACTAAGTGTATGTGTTTAGGTAACTTACCCAAAATCGATGGAATGTAAATTTATGTATGCTTGTATTAATAAATATGACCGTTAAGTTTATTTTCCATTATACGAACTTACTAAGCATAAAATGCTTACTCCGTTTAATTTCCCTATTTTTTAGTGCTCAAAGCTCGCGAAGGTTGGAAGTCGGTCGGAGCAATCACCACACTATCCACTATCTCATTTTGGTATAAATAGAAATCTCATTTTGGAATAATGGCATGTATAAGCTTATTTGGCCAATGATGGCTTGTAATTGTTGTTTTGTAATCTAGCCATTGGAGTGGCTAGTGGTGGTTTAAGTTTGTTTACTTGATATTCATATGAGATTATGTGACTAACTTGTTGAATAAGTGTATGTGTTTAGGTAACTTACCCAAAATCGATGGAATGTAAATTTATGTATGCTTGTATTAATAAATATGACCGGTAAGTTTATTTTCCATTATACGAACTTATTAAGCATAAAATGCTTACTCCGTTTAATTTCCCTGTTTTATAGTGCTCAAAGCTCGCGAAGGTTAGAAGTCAGTCGGAGCAATCATCACACTATCCACTATCTCATTTTGGTATAAATAGAAATCTCATTTTGGAATAATGGCATGTATAAGCTTATCTGACCAATGATGGCTTGTAATCGTTGTTTTGTAATCTAGCCATTGGAATGGCTAGTGGTGGTCTAAGTTTGGCTATTTTTGAAGTAATATTTTGGCAATCACATAAGTGCTTATTATGTGCTAGTTTGTTGGAATGATGTTAGCTTATAAGTTTATTGTAACACCCCTAACCTGAATCAGATCGCCGGATTAATGCTAAGAGGTATTACCGAACTAAACATTTAATAATCTCATTCACATTGTAAATAAACATAAACATAAACAGAGATCCAACTGAAATACATATTGATATTTAAATTATACGTCATTTTCGTATGGCCAGAATATTTACAATTTCAAAACATCGAACCTATACATGCCATATCGAGTCCAAAATATAACTGTACCAAAAAAAAAGATCGATAGTGTGATGAACGGCTGACGATCCCCGAGTCGGTGGCCAAAATCAATAATCTATAAAATAGAGAAATAAAGAACAGAGTAAGCTTTCAAAGCTTAGTAAGTTTTAAGCAATACAAACAATTAAAACTTGTCATTTAAATCGAGCATTAGTATCACAAAACTAATATTCTAATTACAAATCACTTGGCCGAATATACACAAGTACACCAATTAAAAAGCCTATTGGCCGAATATATATGTATATAAATATATGAATACACAAAGAAATTTCAGCACATACTTTACTTTACTTTATAGCTCATACAATTAGTTTAAGTCACATACTTTCATGTAATGACAAACATCGACCGAATAGGTCATGCTCTTATTCGTAGATATAGTAATCATTCACACACATATATCGTTCTTTGATACTAATAATTCACTTTAAAAAAAATCAATTCACATACGAGTACATAATACGTACCTGACTATCATAATGTATCATACATAATTAATAGTAGTTTACCTCGAACTTTCGAATTCATAATCTTACTCGAATCACCAGCATTAAGCCTGCTAGGTTTAAGACCCGGATTCAGTCACCAGTACAAAACCTGTGGGACTTTAAGCTCAGATATAATACCAGCACTAGGCTTGCGGGATTTAACCCGGATATAATACCAGCACGAAGCCTGCGGGATTTAACCCGGATATATTACCAGCATGAAGCCTGCGGAATTTAACCCGAATATAATTCCAGCATATAGCCTGCGGGTCTTTAAGCCCGGATACACGTCAAATATCATGCATATTTAATCATATATTAACACATCTCATTCAACATATCACATTAGTAGTCATTTGCTACATTCGGATATAAGCTCTATATGAACACCATCATTTACATTTCGGTTCAAAAGTCATACATAAATATCACATATCCATTTGACCATTCAAACATAACCCATAGTGATCATTTGACTATAAGTCATATACATAAATTATTTATCACACAACTTAATTCAAGTAGAACCAAAAGGTCACAATTCATCTAATATATAGATATCAAGGCATCATCAATTATATACTAAAGGTGACTACTCAAAACTTACCTCGGATATACTTGAACGGTTGCGGAATGGCTACTCGATTACTTTCTCTTTTCCCCTATCCAACTTCGACCCTCTTTGCTCTTGAGCTTATTTTAAAACAAATAGATTTATTTAATTACGTATCAAATAGGCAATTTAATTTAATACATGTATATCATATAATTAAGGTACAAATAACCTTAATAATTAACTATTAAACACCTTATATATATATATATATATCCTACTCATGCACAACCGAACACCTTACTAGGCATTATCAAGTTTATAATTATAAGCATGTCTACTTTAAGACCAATTATGGATTTAATAAATTCTACAAGTATGGTTATTTATATAATTTGATAAATAATCACACACATACAACCACTTATATATATATATAACATGTTCAAGTGTGATATTAAAAATTAAATACATACACATCCAATTATCAAATTATATACAAGTGTCGAATTACCAATTAAAAGGAAAATAAAATTAAAGCATAAATTTTTTTTTTGCTATGGTATAATCATATTAAAACAATTTATTTATTTATCAAATTCAGACACAACAAAATAGATTTAGATATCAAAACTCAAAATTAGTTTATAACTATTTAAATTACTTAAACATCCAACACCCAAATTTCTTTAACCAAGCACCTTTTCGGCAATGACAAGGCAATATAACAACCTTTAATCTAACTTATAATTTATGCATAACACATTCCAAACATTCACTCCATTCCATCATTTAAAATACAAACATTACTCAAAAATATCCCTAGTTCAAATTCGGCAATTACACAAATACACAAGCTGATTTTTTTTTTATCATCTAAACTACTTACAAGACCATTAAACTATCTCAAACATCATTCATTAAACTTGAAGAAAACCATATATCCCTTTCATTATCTACCATGGTCGAGAACTCAAATCCTCCCCAAAAATCAAAATTTTAACATGGGTTAAATAAAGAACTTGGTAACTAACTTAAAATTAACTAAAATTTGAAGAACTAACATGAATTTATTACCTTGATTCAAGCCTAAGATGACCGAATGGTGTTTTCTCCCCTTTTCTCTCTTAACATTCGGCTTAGAAGGAAATAAAGATGAATTCCTTGTTTTCTTCACCCATTTTCTATTTTTAATATCCTTATTCTATATTATAAAGCCATATAATAGAAATAATGCTAATATAAAAATTATATATATATTATATAATAAATAACAACATGGCCGACCACTAACTAGAATGGATAATTTGACATGCAAGTCCATACTTTTATAAGATGCATCAATACACCATTACACATTAACCTATCACATGTCAAAAATGTCTCATATAAGTCCTATTTAATAAATTTCACATACAAATGACAAAAATCAAAGCATAAAACTTTCACACATGCATTTACACATATAATAAGCATAGAATATAACAGTTAATTATTTTTGTGACTCGGTTTTGTGGTCCCGAAACCCCTTTCCGACTAGGGTCAAATTAGGGCTGTCACAACTCTCCCCCACATAAGAAATTTTCGTCCCCAAAAATCTTACCAGTGAATAAGTTAAGATATCATTCTTTCATAGAGTCCTCAAGCTCACAAGTAGCTTCTTCTACCCCGTGTTTGAGCTACAATACTTTCACTAAAGAAATTTTCTTATTTCGTAGTTCTTTTATTTCACGAGCCAAAATACGAACTGGTTCTTCTTCGTAACTTAAATCAGATTGAATCTCAACCTCTGATGGATTAATTATATGCGATGGATCGGATCTATAACATCGAAGTATCGAAACATGAAAAACGTTGTGAATATTTTCAAGTTCAGGGGGTAAAATCAATCTGTATGCGAACGGCCCAACTCGTTCGGATATTACATACGGCCCGATGAACCTCGGACTCAATTTGCCCTTATGGCCAAATCTGAGCACCTTTTTCCAAGGTGAAACTTTAAGAAACACTTTGTCTCCGACCTGATACTCAATGTTTTTTCGTTTTAAATCTGCATACGACTTCTGACGATCTGAAGCTGCTTTCAGACTTTCACGAATCACTTTTAAGTTCTGCTCAGCATCTTTAATCAAATCAACCCCGAAGATTTTACTTTCGCTAAGCTCGGTCCAAAACAACGGTGTACGGCATTTACAACCGTACAAAGCCTCGTAAGGTGCCATCTTAATGCTTGATTGAAAACTATTGTTGTAAGCGAATTCAATCAAAGGTAAATACCGTTCCCATGAACCACTAAACTCAAGGATGCAACATCTCAACATATCCTCGAGTATCTAAAATATCCGCTCGGATTGACCATCGGTCTGGGGATGAAAGGCGGTGCTAAAATGCAACTTAGTACCCAATGCCTCTTGCAATTTCTTCCAAAATCGCGATGTAAATCTTGGGTCTCTATCAGACACAATTGAAACGGGTACCCCGTGTAATCTGACAATCTGAGAAACATACAACTCGACTAGCTTATCAAGTGAGAAATCCATATGTACAGGAATGAAATGAGTTGATTTAGTCAATCTATCTACAACAACCCATATCGCATCTTTCTTGCTTGGTAACAAAGGTAACCCAGATACAAAATCCATCGTAACTCGATCCCACTTCCATTCGGATATCATGATCGGCTGAAGTAAACCCGAAGGCACTTGATGTTCTGCTTTCACTTGTTGACATATCAAACATTTCGTTACAAAGTCAGATATATCACATTTCATACCATGCCACCAATACTGACGTTTTAGATCATTGTACATTTTCGTGCTACCAGGATGGACCGACATTCGGCTATTATGAGCCTCGCTCAAAATTATCGAAATAAGTTCCGAATTTCTTGGAACACACAATCGACTTTTGAACCTCAAACAATCATTGTCGTCAATTTGAAATTCTGAATCCACATTCGAAATACATTCAGCTCGTTTAGCAATCAATTCATCATCGACTTTCTGAGTTTCACATATTTGATGAATCAATAACGGTTTGGCTTTTAATTCTGCTACTAACACATTATCGGATGAAACGAACAAGTGTACATTCATCACTCGCAAAGCAAACAGTGACTTGCGACTTAAAGTATCGGCAACCACGTTAGCCTTTCCCGGGTGATAGTCAATGACAAGCTCATAATCTTTCAACAATTCAAGCCAACGTCTTTGTCTCAGATTCAAATCTCTTTGAGTCATTAAATATTTGAGGCTTTTGTGATCTGAATATACATGACACCTTTCTCCAAACAAGTAGTGTCGCCATATTTTTAAAGCAAATACAATGGCAGCTAATTCGAGATCGTGGGTCGGATAGTTTTTCTCATGTGGCTTCAATTGCCTCGAAGCATAAGCTACAACTCGACCTTCTTGCATCAATACACAACCCAGACCATTTAAGGACGCATCACTGTAAATGACAAACTCTTTTTACGGATTCAGCCGCACTAACACCTGGAGCTTGGTCAAATAGGTTTTTAGTTGGTCGAAACTTTTCTGGCACTTTTCTCACCATTCGAACTTAACATCTTTCTGAAGTAGCTTCGTCATTGGTGTGGCTATCATCGAGAAACCCTTTACAAACCGTCTGTAATAACCGACAAGTCCCAAAAAGCTCCGAACTTTAGTAACATTTTTAGGATGCTTCCAATCAATTATGGCTGATATTTTACTTGGATCAACACGAATACTCGATGCGGATACCACATGCCCCAAAAAGCTAACTTCTCTCAACCAGAACTCACATTTACTGAACTTAGCATATAACTGTTTGTCCCGTAAAATCTGTAACACTAATCTCAGGTGCTCGGCGTGTTCAGTTTCGTCTCGCGAATAGATCAAAATGTCGTCTATAAAGACAACTACAAACTGATCCAAATACTGTCTGAAGATCCGATTCATCAAGTCCATAAATACCGCAGGGGCATTAGTGAGCCCAACGGCATCACTAAGAACTCATACTGACCGTATCTCGTTCTGAAAGCAGTTTTAGGCACATCTGAGTCTCGAACTCGCAACTGATAATAACCCGATCTCAAATCTATCTTTGAAAACACTGAGGCTCCTTTCAACTGATCAAACAAATCATCAATACGCGGTAACAGATATTTGTTCTTTATTGTCACTTTGTTTAATTGACGATAGTCGATGCACATTCTCATGGTTCCATCTTTCTTTTTCACAAACAATACTGGTGCACCCCAAGGTGAGAAACTCGGTCGAGCGAAACCTCTATCCGTCAACTTTTGCAACTGAGCTTTCAATTCCTTCAATTCGGTTGGTGCCATACGATACGGAGCTATCGAAATTGGTGTAGTCCCAGGTACAAGTTCAATGCCAAACTCTACCTTTCGAACAGGTGGTAATCCCGGTAACTCCTTAGGAAAAACATCCGAATACTCACAAACCACTGGCACTGATTCAAGTTTCTTTTTTGACTCTTTATTATCAAGTACGTACGCAAGATATTCTTCACACCCCTTTTTTACATATTTCTGAGCCAACATCGAGGATATTACCGCTGGTAACCCATTCAAATCAATAGACTTAACTCGAATTATCTCATCATTTGCACATCTCAAATCAATAGTCTTTCTTTTGCAATTCACAACTACATCAAGTACAGTCAACAAATCCATACCGAGAATAACATCAAATTCATCAAACGGTAAAAGCATCAAATCGACCGGAAAACAGGAACCTCGGATGATCAGGGGACATTTCCTGCACACTTTGTCGACTAGCACATATCGACCCAATGGATTCGACATTCGAATCACGAACTCAGTAGACTCAACAGGTAGAGTCTTACTGGATGCTAAAGTCTTACATACATATGAATGAGTAGAACCAGGATCAATCAATGCAATCACATCAGTATCAAAGAGAGTGAAAGTACCGGTAATAACATCAGGCGAAGAAGCATCCTCGCGTGCGCGTATAGCGTAAGCTCTAGCAGGAGTACGAGCCTCGGATCTGGTCGTAGCATCTCTAGATCCTCTCTGATCGCCGCTAGCATTTCTCGTATTTTTAGGTGGTCTACCTCGTGCTGTAGTAGTACTCAGTTTCCCACTCTGATTCACATTCTGCTCAGATAATCTCGGGCAGTCCTTGATAAAGTGGTCAGCTGATCCACACTTATAACAGGAGCGGTCATGAAATCTACAACTCCCCGAATACCATTTGCTACAAAACTTGCACTCGGTCCTATCCCGACGATCATTTCCAACACTGGCAACTGAAGTGGCTCGCGTACTCACAGGGGGTCTATCACAGTCTCGTCTGGAAAAGCCTGAAGTGTTCTTAGATCGGCTCGAATCATCACGGAATTTCTTCGGTGACTGCTGAAAGGGCTTTCCTGAAGATCTTTTACAGAACTCTCTAGCTCCATCTTCAGTTTTTCTTTTCTCCTTACTGAGCTCTTCGGCTTTGCAAGCTCACTCGACAAGTACTACAAACTCTCTGATTTCAAGAATGCCAACAAACAGTTTTATATCTTCGTTTAATCCATCTTCGAAACGTTTACACATAATAGCTTCTGAAGAAACACATTCTCGAGCATACCGGCTAAGTCTCACAAATTTTCGTTCATAATCAGTAACTGACATGGAACCCTATTTAAGTTCAAGAAATTCCTTCCGTTTCTGATCGATGAATCTTTGGCTGATATACTTTTTCCAGAACTCGGTTTGGAAGAACTCCCAAGTCACTAGCTCTCTGGGCACAACAGAAACCAATGTATTCCACCAATAATAGGCAGAATCACGTAGCAAAGATATAGCACATTTTAGGCATTCATCAGGTGTGCAAGACAGTTCATTGAACACTCACATAGTATTGTCCAACCAAAATTCAGCTTGCTCAGCATCATCACTGTCTGTAGCTTTAAATTCAGTAGCCTCGTGCTTTCGAATTCTGTCAACCGGGGGCTTACTCAACCTCATCTGATCAATTACCAGAGGTATCGTAGGTGCAGGGGGTGTATTATTCGGGAGTGGGGGTTGTGGAGCAGCCGTGTTAGTTCGAATGTATTGGTTGAACCAATCATTCATCACATTATAAAAGGCCTGTCTAGCCTCGTCATTTTGATTGCTTGCAATAGGTTGAGAGTCCACCGGCGCTGTCCCGTGCAAGGGAGCAGGTGCTACACTCTCGATATCATCAGCTACCGCTCGATCGGGATCGGGATCCATTACTATACGAAAACACATTTTTAATCAGCACGAAGCCTGCAGGATTTAACCCGGATATAATTCCAGCATATAGCCTGCGGGTCTTTAAGCCCGGATACACATCAAATATCATGTATATTTAATCATATATTAACACATTTCATTCAACATATCACATTAGTAATCATTTGCTACATTCGGATATAAGCTCTATATGAACACTATCATTTACATTTCGGTTCAAAAGTCATACATAAATATCACATATCCATTTCACCATTAAAACATAACCCATAGTGATCATTCGACTATAAGTCATACACATAAATTATTTATCACACAACTTAATTCAAGTAGAACCAAAAGGTCACAATTCATCTAATATATACATATCAAGGCATCATCAATTATATACTAAAGGTTACTACTCAAAACTTACCTCGGATATACTTGAACGGTTGCGGAATGGCTACTCGATTACTTTCTCTTTTCCCCTATCCAACTTCGACCCTCTTTGCTCTTGAGCTTATTTTAAAACAAATCGATTTATTTAATTACTTATCAAATAGGCAATTTAATTTAATACATGTATATCATATAATTAAGGTACAAATAACCTTAATAATTAACTATTAAACACCTTATATATATATATATATATCCTACTCATGCACAACCTAACACCTTACTAGGCATTATCAAGTTTATAATTATAACATGTCTACGTTAAGACCAATTATGGATTTAATAAATTCTACAAGTATGGTTATTTATATAATTTGATAAATAATCACATACATACAACCACATATATATATATATATATATATAACATGTTCAAGTGTGATATTAAAAATTAAATACATACACATCCAATTATCAAATTATATACAAGTGTTGAATTACCAATTAAAAGGAAAATAAAATTAAAGCATTTTTTTTTGCTATGGTATAATCATATTAAAACAATTTATTTATTTATCAAATTCAGACACAACAAAATAGATTTAGATATCAAAACTCAAAATTAGTTTATAACTATTTAAATTACTTAAACATCCAACACCCAAATTTCTTTAACCAAGCACCTTTTCGGCAATGACAAGGCAATATAACAACCTTTAATCTAACTTATAATTTATGCATAACACATTCCAAACATTCACTCCATTCCATCATTTAAAATACAAACATTACTCAAAAATATTCCTAGTTCAAATTCGGCAATTACACAAAAACACAAGCTGATTTTTTTTTATCATCTAAACTACTTACAAGAACATTAAACTATCTCAAACATCATTCATTAAACTTGAAGACAACCATGTATCCCTTTCATTATCTACCATGGCCGAGAACTCAAATCCTCCCCAAAAATCAAAATTTTAACATGGGTTAAATAAAGAACTTGGTAACTAACTTAAAATTAACTAAAATTTCAAGAACTAACATGAATTTCTTACCTTGATTCAAGCCTAAGATGACCGAATGGTGTTTTCTCCCCTTTCCTCTCTTAACATTCGGCTGAGAAGGAAATAAAGATGAATTCCTTGTTTTCTTCACCCATTTTCTATTTTTAATATCCTTATTCTATATTATAAAGCCATATAATAGAAATAATACTAATATAAAAATTATATATATTATATAATAAATAACAACATGGCCGGCCACTAACTAGAATGGATAATTTGGCATGCAAGTCCATACTTTTATAAGATGCATTAATAAACCATTACACATTAACCTATCATATTTCAAAAATGTCTCATATAAGTCCTATTTAATAAATTTTACATACAAATGACAAAAATCAAAGCATAAAACTTTCACACATGCATTTACACATATAATAAGCATAGAATATAACGGTTAATTATTTTTGTGACTCAGTTTTGTGGTCCCGAAACCACTTTCTGACTAGGGTCAAATTAGGGCTGTCACATTTATGATAAGAGTAAGTTTATATCCTTTGATGCATGAGATAATACCACATGATTGATGGCTAAATTCATGTGAATATGATGTTGGATTGGTGCATACATACTTGTGAGTTTTGGTGCAGGAAAATGGTAAGTTTTGGGTGACATATGAGGTCAGGAAATGGCTTTATTTTGTCCACACGGGCATGTGTCTTGGCTGTGTGTGACACACGGCTTGTCCCATGGGCATGTGGTCTGGCCGTGTGTCCCCTGCACTGGGCACACGAGTGTGTATCTCAGCCGTGTGGTTGACACGGCCGTGTGAAAACTGCCCCTAAATTTTGAAAATAAAATTTGCCACACAGCCTAGCACACGGGCATGTGACTTGGCCATGTAACTTTAATTTCTTCATGCCTCAAAATTTAGAGAGTTACACGGGTTAGGGACACGGGCGTGTCCCTAGACCACAAGAGTGTGTGGGCCTTGCACCTTGGAAAATTTTTGAAATGTCGTGAAAAATTTTATAAGTTTTTGATTAAGTCTCAACTTGATTCTAATGCTCGTATTGGACCTTGAGGGTGCTATTAATGGACGTTTTGAATTATCTCGATAAAGGAACAATAATTTTCATAAATTATTTGTAAAATGCTCTTAATGTTCTGGTAATACTCTGAAACCCTTTTTCGATGACGGATACGGGTTAGGGGTGTTACAATTATTTTAGCCAACACCATTTAAAAATGTGTATGCTTACATAAAGAGTTGTGATCGATGTCAAAGGGTTGAAAATGTCACCAACAAAAATGAGATGCCTCGAACAAATATCATTGAGGTAAAATTATTCAATGTTTGAGGTATTGACTTTCTCGGTCCTTTCCCTTCGTCTTTTGGTCACAAGTACATATTGGTGGTAGTAGACTATGTGTCTAAGTGGGTTGAGGCTGAGGCATATCTGACAAACGATGCTAAGGTTGTGATAAAGTTTTTGCAAATACATGTGTTCACAAGGTTTGGAACCCCAAGAGCCATCATCAGTGATGAAAGGTCCCATTTTTTGAACAAGTGGTTAAAATGGTTACTCGAAAAACATGGAATGAAGCACAAGGTTGCCACAGCTTACCATCCGCAGACGAATGGGCAAGCTGAACTAGCAAATAAAGAGATCAAAGGTATACTCGAGAAGGTAATTTGCCCAAACCGACGAGATTGGTCCAAAAGACTAGATGATGCTTTATGGGCTTATAGGACAACATACAAGACTCCTTTAGGGATGTCAGCCTATAGGTTGGTCTTTGAGAAAGCCTGTCATCTGCCCTTGGAGTTAGAGCACAAAGCTTACTGGGCTCTTCAACAACTCAACTTCGATCTTAAGCTTGCTAAAGAGAAACAGAGGCTCCAACTCAACGAGTTAGAAGAATTCCGAATGTTCTCATACGAGAATGCCAAATTACTCAAGGAAAGACTTAAGAAATGACATGACAAGCACATTTGAGTTCAAGAATTTGAAGCAGGTTAGCAAGTCTTATTATTCAATTCCAGATTAAGGTTCTTTCCAGGTAAGTTAAAATCACGTTGGTCCGGCCCATTTACGATTCACCAAGTTTATCCATACAGAGTTGTTGAGCTTCAAAGTAAGGGAGGTAATTTTCGAGTCAATGCTCAGCGCTTAAAACATTACTAGATGGTAAAATTGAACGGGATCAAATCTCGTCCATCTTATCGGATATTTAATATTTAATATTTTTATTTTTAAATAAATTATTTAGGGTATATTTTCAAGATTAGTTGTTTAAATAAATTCTATCTAAGAGATTGGAACTTAAGTGGGACTGCTTGTGACCCCTCCAATCTTTCCTGAGAATTGATTTTAACATAATCTTCCAAGAAATTATCCCCTAAATGACAAGATAAATTTTTATTTTTCAAATAAAAGGGTCAATTTTGATCCAAGCTTAAAATTGCAACTCAATTTTGAAATTTCTTTAAGTCTAGGTACTTAATTAAATTATTTTCAAAAGTTGGTTGCTCTTTTTTCAATATTAAAAATTAGATGTCTCTTTTTGTAAATATTTTCAAAAGGCATCTAGAATAAATGTTTTTAATTTAATAAAAAAGATGATAATCATTAATATATAATTATATCCATTATAACATATATTAATTATTATCAACTTTACATTAGGATTAGCTTAAATTTAATCATATTTTATATAATAAGTTTTTATTTTAATAAATTAATAGAAAATAATAATTTAATATGCATTATATTAATTATTAATTGTTGTTAACATTGTGTAGAATTAGAGCTTAGAATTTTTTAATTATTAAATTGTTCTAAGAATTCTAATTAAACTCCTACTCCTTTTCCTTATAAATTCCACCAACCTTCTCCATTATTCATCACTCAAACTCCATCCCCACCAAATACCAAATCACCTAGTGTCGCAAGCCCCCAACTCCCTAGCCGCAACACTGCCCAACAGCCATTCAGCTAGCAGCTCACCCTGTGCGCAGTGCTCCCATCGCGTGCTGCACGTCTTGCTCCGCGCACCTCGTGCTGCTCTTAGCTCCAACTCGCATGCGCCCACACTGCTGCCCGCTCGACATTGCTACCTGCGACCCGCATAGCTGCCTATACCAGGCCTCACTGCTCCCACACACATTTGCCCGCATGCCCAACAGCGTCCCAGTATCCGTGCAGCACACCAGCTTTGCACCAACATCCTTAACCGATAACCCTCCAACCTACCCTATATTAACCTCTTTTGATTTATAATTATTTTTTTAAGAGTTCTTAATTCTTATAAAAAGGGTGATAAGACAAATTTTTCTCCTAAATTTTAATTTTATTTAATTATTTAATTTTTCAATTTATTGAATTATTAATAGTTTATACTAATTAAATTTTTGAGAAAATCATTGTTTTCGTTCATGCCTCGGAAGAGAACTCGTGCCTCTGCCCAAATTGACAAATCACAAAACAAATTCCATTTTGAAGAAGCCAAAGCGAGATACGAAAGTATTTTTAAGAATCAACAGATGCATCCAGAGAAAGGCTTTACACTGAAAGAAAACAATTATATTGATTTCATGGCGTGCATTCGTCAGGTTGCTAAAGCTCTTAATTAGGAGTTGTTTTGTGAGAAAAGACCTAATGTGGATGAGGAGTTAGTGCATGAATTCTATGCGAATTTAACCTCAAGCGAGTTAATGGAAGTTTCAGTTCGCGGAATCAAGGTACCAATAACCTCAAATGCTATTAATGAATTCTTTGAATTACCTGATTTTGAAAATGATGAATATTCTTCCTTGATGAGAAATATTGAGCCTGAAAATCTGCAAGAAATTCTCGAGGAACTTATAGTTCCAGATTCTAAGTGGAAAGGAATTCACATGTGTCGAAGAGAATATTTGACACCACTCACGAAGGTATGGTTTTATTTCATTTGATTCAGCCTTATGCCTATTTCACATGGGACTACAATTTCATTAGAGTGAATGGTCTTATTATACTCGATTTTAACTAGAAAGACCATTGATATGGGAAAAATCATCCTGAGAGAAATGCAGAATTGTGCCGCTAGACGTTCTGACCCAGCCTACTTTCCCTTTACGATAACAATTTTGTACTTGAAAGCTAAAATTCTTGCAAACATAAAAAAGACAGGTTATAGTCAGGGCACAATCACAGATTAGCGCCTTTACCAAATAGTTGGAGACTCTGTTCTACAGCAACGAGTTAAAAAAAGTGAGGGTCTCGAAGAAGAAGAAGAAGAAGAAGAAGAAGAAGAAGAAGAAGAAGATCCCACAAAGATCAAGCCAATGCAATTAGCTAAAATCCCTGATAAGATAGAACTAATGGAACCAGAAGCTGAACCTGATGTCGCAACTTCAATGTTCAGAACTCAATCGCCTCGCCCAGATCTTTGAGATGAGCTGTCAAAGTTGATGGACATAATGCAACATATGTAGTGGCAGCAACAAGCTTACTGAAGATATTCAAAAATAAAGGATGATTAAATCAGAAGCGCTATTACGAAAATATACAATGACTCGTTTATTTTTATGCCTCAGTTTCCAAATTTCATATTTGAACCATGGAGTCCACTATAGAAGAAGGAGTGAAGCGATTCATGCAAAAACAAAGATGATGGAGCAAAAGATGAGTCGAATTCGGAAGGATCTGCAAATAAATAAATAAAAAGAGGATCTTGACTTTATTTTATTTCTGTTCTTAGGTTATTTTAGGATTAAGTTTAATTAGGAAATTTTATTTTCGCATAATAAAACAAGAGGTGGAAATCATTAATAAAAATGAACAAGTCACAAAGTATAAAGTGTGGTAATAGATATATACATGTCTAGGATTGGATTTAGAGAGAGCTTGGTACTTAAGCAATCAAACTGACTCACCTCCTCTTTTCTAAAATCCTACCTGGTGTATATTGTCTATTCATTTTTAACAATGAGGACATTATTCATCTTAAGTAAGGGGACCGAAAAATTGAAATTATTTCCACTCAGAATAAATTTTTCTCTCAGATATGATTAGGTTATATTTTGTTAAAAATTTTGAAATTTTGTTAAGTATGCTAAACTTCAGTATGAATAAAGTTCGATTATTTCAATAATTGTTATGTTAACTGAAATATGAAATAAATGTATTTTTAATAAAGCATGCAAATCGTACTATAAAATTTTTAGTTCCTTAGGAAAGTTAGGCATGCATAAAAGTTTAAGTCTTTAGAATTGACTTAGTAGTTTCATGAGGCGAAATCCTAGGAAGCATGGGAAGTTGAAAATGATTTAGGCAACTTTTGTTTGGACTGTTTGAGCCTTTCAAGCCAACCATGATGAATTTTTATCCCTTAAACCCTAACTTTGAGACTATATGGCCTAATTTTATTTGAACCCTTGCAATATTTAGCCATCACTTCTCTCTTAATTATCTTTAAATTATCCCAAACAATAGACTCAGTACTATTTAAAACATTCTTTGAAAATAAGTTTGGAGGAGTTGAAAAGAAGTATTGAATGCTCAAAAAATTGTAGTACATACAAAAAAAATGCTTGTAAAAAAAAGAGCATGTGTACTTGAAAGAAAATAGATGTACAAAAGAGCATGTGAAAGCAAAGTAAGTTGGTGTACTGAAGGTAAATATTTCGAAGGTCCGATTGAAGCTGAGTCTAGGGTTTTTAGCCTAAATTTAGCTATCTCTTA
This sequence comes from Gossypium longicalyx, assembly GCA_025698465.1. Classification (NCBI taxonomy): domain Eukaryota; kingdom Viridiplantae; phylum Streptophyta; class Magnoliopsida; order Malvales; family Malvaceae; genus Gossypium; species Gossypium longicalyx. The sequence continues at coordinate 95,235,770 of CM046997.1, forward strand.
CCTACCCCTAGCCTAGCCACGTTACAACCTTTTTAAAAACCTATTGATTAAATTTTCTATGCTACCTACATTAGTGGAGATAAATTGCTATGTTCAACATATGAAGGCATAAGTTAAACTTAATGATTGCAGGTTAATCTTGAATAAGGGAATAAAATCAAATTTGTAGGGATTAACCTGTCTTTATTAGGAAGCATTTAGTCTAATTTTTGCTATCATAAGAATGATTGAGATTAATTTGAATGATATGTATACGTAAGTAGCAAAAATATCAAATTTCTTATTCTTAAGCATAAGTATACCAAATTCATGATTGTTGGGAAGAATGTTGTTCTAAAGGAATTTTTCAAAGGTTTTTCTGAGAAATTCATTTCAAATTTGTGCATTACTCGGGACGAGCAATGAATTAAATTTGGGGGTCTTGAAACATCATGCCATTTTTAACTCAAATTCGTGCAAGTTTGGTAAAATTCTTGTCGAAAAACATATAATTATTATAAAATAATTATTTTGTACTTAAATTGTTAAAATAATGAATTTTAATTAATTTTATAATTAATTTTGATTAATTTTTATTATTTTTGACAGATTTGCACAAAGGGCGAAAAACGGCTCGGCAGACACTGCTAGAGCGCAAAACCGAGAAACAATTTTGAAGCATCAAGGCAAATTAATTTTTCAGCATAAGGCGGTCCAAATTATTTGTATTAATTCATAATATTATTAATTTTAATTTATATCCAATTTAATTTGGGTTAAATAAATTATTATTAATTAATTATGAAAAGTGGCCTTGTTGAGCTGAACCGAGAAAAACCGAACCGACTGAGTACTGGGCAGCCCAAAACCGTCCCACATGCTGACAAAATCAGCTTGATTAGCTGAGTAATTAGCTTGCAAAATGGCCCTTGAATACTTTTTCAAATTGCAAACAAACCCCTCCACTATTTGTGTCATTCTAGATTTGCCCCTACCTTAATATAGCAAGTTTGAAAACCTCAAACTTGCCACATGTGTGGCCGGCCATGGGAGAGCTCTTTGGCTGCTGATTTTTGCTATTTTTAGCAGCCCTCTCAACCTATAAACCCCCCCCTTGGATGCTCATTTCAAACACACCTCAACTTTCTTTATTTCTTCTCTTCTCTCTCAATTTTCTCTCTTCATTTTCTATCAATTTTTCTTTATTCTCTTGCTGATTTAACCTCTTAAAAAAGAGTCATTCATCCACCATTTGGAGAAGCATTAAAGCGTTCGTAGCAGCCTCGGTTCGACAAGAACAAGCGGAGAAGGAAGAGTGCAGCAAACCAGTTAAGCCACAGAGAAACACCGGATTTGATTCTTGTTCCCTCTTCTTTTAATTTTTGTTGTTGTTATGATGAACATGTCTATGAATATTTATGATGTTGAAATGTTTAACTTAATTGATATGGCTTAAATTTAATTCGTATTAAGTTGATTGCATTTCGTCTACTTAATTTATTAAAATTGTGTTTGTGTTGTTATAGGCCTTGGTAATATGTTTGATTAAGTAAAACCATGACTAAGTTATTATTGCATTACAATTGTAAGGTAACTAATGAATTAATTATTTAAATGGATTGAAATTGTAATTAATTGACACAATACTTAATCAGTACATGTTTAATCATCTAAGGTAGCTGAGGGTTAAATTAGCGACGGTATCTAATGATACATTTGCCTTGCATAACTTGCAAGATTATTGTGATTAAACTGTTTCAAGGTAGAAATACGTCACCTCACATAATCTTTTATGAGCTTATGAGATTGAATTAATTGTTTGAATTGGCATAGAGATATGTACAAGAGATTATTTTAATTTCATAAGTCTGTATGTGCATTAACACATTTGTTTATTAAAATATGTTTAATCGGTTGAATTGACATAGAGATATAGTCAAGAGATAAATGGATTTTGGTAGGTAAGTATGTTCATAAGTTAGAAAATTACCGAGTTGTCGTGAATTTATTCGTAACAACAAAAACATGAGTTTAGTATTTCTAAGTTAAGAAATGTAATTAACCTAACACAATTATGCCATCTTGACTAAAATCATCTTTTGAAATCATGCATTGGAACTTTATTTTATTTTACTTTGTTTTCTAGTTTTTAATCACCTCTTCAAATCAAGATATTTTTCTTCACCAAAGTGGTTTAAATTACATTCATAAATAATTATTTTCAAAGTCCCTATGGGTACGATAACTCGAAATTTACTTGTCACTCTATTACTTGTTACAATTGTGTACACTTGCATATTTCTGTTGTTCCAAATACTCACACAAAGAGTGTAACAACCCGTTTTTAGTCAAATCAGAATAGTGGTTTCAGGGACCACAAATATGAAGTCAAAATATTTATTTTATTATTATTTTAATGTTTACAACATGATATGATGATTGTGTGAAAATTTCGTTAAGAAATTTTATTGTTTGATTAGTCAATTTGATAAAAAGGACTAAATCGCGTAAAGTGCAAAAGTGCTATTCTAATAGCTAAAGGTGTCAAATAGCTATAGAAACTTAAAGTAAGGGTCATTAAGTAGTAATTAGACCATTTCATTTGTGAGTGGACAAATATGGGTAAATTTTAAGTGAAATAATAATGTTTTTATTAAGGTTAAATTGGTAAATTATAAAATAAAGGTTAATTATGTAACACCCTTATGCCCGTAACCGTCGCCAGAGTAGGGTCACAAGGCATTACGAAAACAACTCAACTTTAGAACATTCAAATACATATCAATAAGAAATTAGAATCATAAATTTAGTTAACTCAGCCCCAATATAATAAAATATTCATATCTAACAACCAAAATCCAATAAGCAATATACTAGAGTCTGCGCATATATATAAATATATATAGCCAAGATCTCATAGAATAGCATCACGCAAATATAAATCTTACTATTCATTTGGTATAAACCTTACCCTTAGCCGAATCCACTTGAGCATAAGATTCATTCATTCACAAATAGTACTTCAACTAATAAAAACATTTGTTAGTCTTATTATTATAGAACTTAATTAACCGAGCTTACCAAGTATAAAAATCCTTTCACATTTAAACTAAAAAAAAAATCCAACATTCAAACCATTATACTAACCTCAAGAAAGCACTTTCAATTTCTAATACGATTTACTAAGCATACAAAGGTACTTTGCTTATATAAATATAACATATCATCCATATCATAAATACGCATGCTAGTTAACAAGATTTTAACATTATAAGATCACAAAACTAGATCATGTGCCATTTTCGCATGGCTTATCAAAATGATAATTACATCATTCAAAATACAAAACTCATCCTTGTCTATCCTATACATGCCACATTTTAAACTTAAAGCTTCTTTTAAGATACCAAAATGATGACGATAGGTGTGATGACTTCAGTGATAGTCCCGAGCTCACAACGGATCCAAAATCTAAATAAAGATGAACAAACAATTCCAATGAGATAATACTCAGTAAGTCATAAGCAATTTAATAAATAAATCACAACAGAACTTCATTTAAATTTAATTTGTCTACATTATTCATTCATGATACCGTATAACCCCATACTCTTATTTCTTTTTCCAAGACATTATACATATAAATTCCATACATATTTCATTTTCTTAATTACCTATGATGTTAATCAGTGTTCTATTTCACACCCTACTATGATTATATTCCCTTAATCATTTCGCACACATAGTGCCCCACACCCGATCTCGCACACATAGTGTTTGGTTAATAAATTCGCACACATAGTGCATATATTCATTCACACACATAGTGCTAGCTTTTCCATACGCACACATAGTGCTGTCCCATTCGCACACATAGTGCCCTTTTTATTCATGCATATACGTACACATAGTACAACAAAAATAAAATAATAGCATATCAATTCAATGCCATCAGCTCAATATTACATTATCTATTCGACATTTCTCCACATATAGAATTTACATTTCATGAGCTATGAGTACTCTAAGCATACATAGAAATCTAAGTCTTAATTGCTTAGAACTTACCTTATTGTCGAACAAAAAGCTTTGATCGACTACTCAACAACCTTCACTTTCCCCTTATCCGAACTTGACTCTCTTTGATCTTGAGCTTAATTAAACAAATAAACTAATTCAATCATCTTATCAATTCATCATAACCCAAATTCTATTAATTTCAAACACATATATCATACGGCACTTTCATCATTGATGAATTAAACACATAACATGACTGACTGCACATAGTTCTTAAATTCGACTAGCTTGTCATAATATTTTCATATTAACATCATACCAAACCTAGATTGGACATTCATTTAATTGTAGTCAAGCAAATTAAATTTCTCTTCCCACTATCACATACACGGTAACTCAATTCATTTCATGTCAATTACATTTAACTAAACCATGTCTTAATATCAAGTGCATTCGATAATGACACAAACCAACTTACCTCAACATTTTATCTCCCATACCTTAACTGAATACTCCCTAGAGTATTTCAATCCTCCCAATTAAATCCAAGAGCTTAAAATTTACCTAATTGAGTTTGTCCATGTTTATCTTATTAATTAACTAGAACAATAATTAAATTCATCTCAAATACTCCATGACCGAATGTATATGTATATATATATATAAAACTCAATAAACAACAAATTATTAACCTCCCAATTCAATTCCGCATTCGGCATCTATAAAACACTTACTAACAATTAAATTATTTATTTAAAAAAAATAAACATAATTTCACCTTACTCCATAATAGTCGATTGAGATTTTTGTCCATATTAACCATTCATAGAAATTTTTACTTAGTTCATACTCATCTATAACCATTTCTAATCACGTAACTTCAAAACATCAACAATTTAACATATATGAAACATAATCAAATGCTTCATGTGTGACAACCCGAATTAGGGCCTAATCGGAATAGTGGTTTCGTGACCACAAATCCGAGATAGAAATAATTATTTTATAATTATTTTGAGGTTATGATATGATTGCATGATTGTGTGAAAATTTTATGAAGAAATTCCATGCATAAAATGCTTAATTTGAAGTTAGGGGCTAAATCGAATAAGCTGCAAAACTTGCATTCTAGAAGTTTTTAGTATGAAATTGCTTTGAAATATTAATTAAGAGGTCTTAAATAGCAATTTGACCAATTTCTAAAATTTTGGACAAAAATGGGCTTGTACATGAAAATTTTCAAAGAAAGGCATTAAGGGCATTTTGGTCATTTGTATATTAAATGAAATAAAATGGGAAAAATAACACAAAATTGGTTATCATCTTCATTAGTTGCTGCGAAAATTGCTCTCCTCCATAGCTAGGGTTTCTTCAACTTTGAAGCTCCATAGTAAGTGATTTCAAGCCCGTTTTTAATGTTCTTTACGTTTTTGGATTCCTGTAGCTCGGTAAGCTTATGCTAACAATAATTCAACCTAGGGTTCATATTTGGAAAAAATACCCATAGGTGAAATTTGTGTATTTTGATGTTTTATGATAGAATATGAGGTTTTAAATTATGTTAGACAACTTGTGCTACTCGGTTTTAAGTGAAAACGAGTAAAAGCAGCATAATCGGTAAAAATACCTATTGTTCACAACTATGTGTTAGAGTGAGAATTTGATGTGGTCATAGAAGATAAAATGTTCAGCATGTCATAAAACATAAGAATAAGGGCTGAAATTAAATTTCCGAGCCTAGGGGCAAAATTGTAATTTTGTAAAAGTTAGGGGGCAAAATGTAATTTTTCTATAATGTGATCTTTGGATTAAAATAAATAGTATGAGTGCTAAATGAGCTAAATGTGTTGTTATAGATCAAGAAAGGCGTGGAATTGACCTCGAACGAGGGAAGGAAAAAGTTTTGGACTAAATCACAAAATTTCCACATTTTGCACCGAGGTAAGTTTGTATGTAAATATTATATTATTTTCATTTACATTCCTATATATTTCAGCCTATTATATGAATATACTAGCTGATGTTAAAATATAAATCGACTATTGGGAGAATAAAAATAAATAATAGAGAGGAATCCAGATTGAACATTCTGGAGAGATCGAATAAAATAGAGGAGCGTAGCTAGGTCACATGTATGATGCTGAGTGCACATCATGTGTACAAGAAAGCTACGAAATACCATGTAGTAGCTAGGTCACATGTGTGATACGGGATGTATCCCATGTAGACAAGAGAGCTACGTAAGAGATAAATGTAGCTAGGTCACATGTGTGATACGGGATGTATCCCATGTAGACAAGAGAGCTACGTAATAAATAAATGTAGCTAGGTCGCATGTGTGATTCCAAGTGAAGGACACCATGTAGACAAGAAAGCTACTGAGACAAATTGGCTAGGTCACATGAGTGGTATTAAGTGTTCACCATGTGTACAAGAGAGCCGAATTAAATGAAGTATGATGGTGGGGGTGTGTGCTAAAACCATTAAATATCGAGGATTGATCCGAATTGTTCAACGGGATGGTTTTGTGGTGACGTTGTGGTTATGGACCTATACTTATGATGAATGAATTGTGGTGAAAATGATTTGTGGCATATCTATATATGTAAGATAAAATGAGGGTAGCATAAAGAATGTGTGAAAGAGTGAAATTTGCATTAAAACTGTTTTGGACGGTAGCAGTGATGTGATTTTGAAAAATCACCAAAAATAGGAGGAACATAATTAGAGGTTGAATGAGATGTGAAATTAAATTTTAATGAGTCTACTTTCATATAAAAGAATCAGAACAAGCAAAGGAATTTTATATTTTGAGATATTTACAATTGTGTGTGACTTGCTCAGGATGAATGTGTGATCCCCTGTTTCAACTTTGAAAAATCATTAAAAATTGTACAAAGCAAATTAAGAAATATAGTTTACATACCTAAATTCCTTATTGAGTCTAGTTTTAAATGAAACAAATTTCAGGGTTATTTGAATTGTGTACTGAGAGAAATTCAATTCTGTAGTGAACAGAGGTCAGAATAGTCGAGCTGTGTAACAGGGGAAGCTTTAATTAATAAACTGTACTAATCGGCTGAACCAAAAATTCTAGAAAAAATTAGCAAAGAGATTTATGAGTCTAGATTCAGGGAAATTTTACGGATTTGAATTTTGAGTTTTTCAACTCGAGTTATGATTTATTTAGTGAATATGATGCAGGGGACAGCTTGATCAAATTGGGACAAACAATAAAAGTATAAAAATATTTTATAATTGAGTTATGTTGTAAACATGTTAGATTTCTTATTTGTTATTTATATACTTACTTACTAAGCTATATGCTTATCTTCTTTTCTTTTCTTTTTTTTCTTGTCTTATAGAGTTACTAAGCTGATTGGGAATTGAAGATCGTCGGAGACCCATCCACGCTATCAATACTTTTTGGTACATTGTGAACACTATTTTGAAATATGGCATGTATAGCAGACTTGGTTATTTTTTTACGTGTCATAAATGTCTAGGTTTAAATTACTACTTATAGTATCAAGCTAATCATTTTGTATGAAACTTTTGGAGTTAGTTTGTATTGTTAATAACAGTTGTTATAATGATCAAATTGCACGCTATATTTTTGTTGGGTTTTATTTAATAGTATTTACCATGATTTGTTAATACCTCGTACCCTGTTCCGGCAACGGATATGGATAAGGGGTGTTACATTTAGTGGTATCAGAGCCAGGTTTAGTCGGTTCTCGGACTAATAAAGTGTGTGTAAAAGTCTAGCTATACATGCCATAAAAATATTGTGATAGTGTGGTTACTCCTGACTATTCTAAATTGTGTTTTGTTTTAATATAGTAATGGATCCTGAAGGAACTACGGCTGATGATGCTGCTAGTAATGCACCGGCTCCCGCACAAGGGACCGTACCTGTGGAAAGTAGACCAGAGACGTTGAGACAGGGAGATGAGGCTCGGGATGCCTTTCTCCAAAGGATGAACAATTGGTATACTGAATTTATTCGAGCAAATCCAAATACTCAACCTCCTCCACCCCTCCTATACCTCGGATGATTTCCTGTAGCTGCTCAAGATGTAAATTTGGTAAGGATGAACAAGCCTCCAGTTGACAAGATTCGAAAACAAGGGGCCAAGAGTTTAGAGCAAAGATCGACGATGATCTGAAAAAGCGGAATTCGGCTTGAGAATTCTACCCGTGTATTTGATGAGCTCTCATGTACACAGAAGAATGCTTAAAGTGTCTTTGTATCACTTTTGAGAGATTCGGCCTACCATTGGTGGAAGACTTTGTATCGGTGGTGCCAAAAGAAAAAGTTACTTGGGATTTCTTCCGGGAAGAATTTAGAAAAAATACATAAGTCAACGATTTATGGATCAAAAACGGAAGGAGTTCCTTGAATTGAAGCAAGGCAAGATGTCCGTGGCGCGAATATGAACGCGAATTTGTGAGACTTAGCAAGTATGCCCGGGAATGTGTGTCAACCGAGGCCATTATGTGCGAGAAGGTTTGAAGATGGGCTGAATGAGGACATTAAAGTGCTTGTAGGAATTTTGGAATTGAAAGAATTTGTTGTATTGGTTGATCGAGCTCTTAAAGTGAAGAATTGAACAAAGAAAAAGAAAAGTGCTATTGAGGCTCGAGATGCGAGAAAAAAAGACTGATAAGCAAGCCATTTCAATCTCAATCAAAGAGGTCCAAAGAGGCAAACCCTCGAATGACAGTTTCAATTGGGGAGTCACACGAGAGATCGTGGTAGAGCGTATTCGGGTCTAAAGCTCAAGCTACTTGGTGGCAAGTGTGGGTAATGTGCGACCTAGAAAGCCCGAGTGTCGCAATGTGGCGGCAACATTATGGTGAGTGTTGGGGAACCGAGCGAGCTTGTTTTGAGTGCGGTTCTCATGAGCATTTTATTAGAGATTGTCAGGAGAAAGTTAAGGAAGAAAGATTTTGAATGCTAGATGAAATACCACCGCTAGTAGAGGTAGACCACCGAGAAATATCTGGAGGTGGGACTAGCGATAAAGCTGCGATGAAAGACTCGAGTGGCAAGATCGAAGCTAGAGCACTGCTAGAGCTTATGCTATACGTGCCCGAGAAGATGCATCATCTCCGATGTCACATTGGTACATTTTTCTCTATGATACTATTGTTATTGCATTGATTGATCCCGGGTCCACTCATTCCTATATTTGCATGAATTTAGTATCTAATAAAAAGGTGCTGTTGAGTTTATTGAGTTTACGATTAAAGTGTCGAACCCTTAGGCCAATATGTGCTAGTTGACAAGGTTTGCAAGAATTGCCCATTAATGATTCAAGGTCACCGTTTTCCCGCCAATTTGATGTGTTACCATTTAATGAGTTTGATGTTATCTTGGGAATGGGTGGTTGACATTGTATGATGCTAAGGTAGATTGTAAACAAAAGACACTAGAGTTGAAATGTGAAAATGGAGAAATTTTGTGGGTTGAAACAGATTTAATCAAATAAATTGCCTATGGTGATTTCGCACATGTCTGCACGTAAATATATGAGGAAGGGTGTGAAGCTTATCCGCTTATGTAATGAATACCGAGTTGCCTCAATCAAGCTTAAATCAATCATCGATAGTTTGTGAGTTTCGGATGTATTTCCGGAGGAATTGCCAGGTTGCCTCCGAACAGAGAGATAGAGTTTGCCATTGATTTGTTGCTTAAGGCATCGCACCGATCTCGATTGCTCCATATAGAATGGCTCCGAGTGAATTAAAAGAATTGAAGGCTCGGTTGCAGGAATTAACAGATAAGGGATTTGTGAGACCGAGTTTCTCTCCAGGGTGCTCTGTATTATTCAGAAGAAGAAGGATGGTTCAATGAGACTTTGCATTGATTATCGTCACTCAATAAGGTGACTATAAAGAACAAGTACCCATTGCCGAGGATTGATGATTTATTCGATCGGTTAAAAGGGGCTACACTGATGTTTTCAAAGATTGATTTAAGGTCTGGTTACTACCCGGTTGAGAGTTAAGGAGTCAGATGTGTCGAAAACCGCCTTTAGGACAAGGTACGGACATTATGAGTTTCTTGTAATGCCTTTCGGCTTAACAAATGCTCCAGCTATATTTATGGACTTAATGAATCGGATCTTTCGGCCATATTTGGATAAGTTTGTAGTAGTATTCATAGATGACATTCTAATTTATTCTCGGGATGAGTTTGAACATGCCGAACACTTGAGAACCATATTGCAGATCTTGAGAGAAAAGAAATTGTTTGCCAAGTTTAGTAAAAGTGAGTTCTGGCTTCGTGAAGTCGGATTTTTGGGACATATAGTCTCAGGTGATGGTATTCGGGTGGATCCAAGCAAGATTTCTGCGATCGTTGATTGGAAACCGCCAAAGAATGTATTTGAGGTTAGAAGCTTTTTAGGCTTAGCCGGATATTATAGACGTTTTGTTGAGGGATTTTCGATGATTGCCTCTCCTATGACTAAGTTGCTTCAAAAGAATGTTAAGTTTGAATGGGTGATGAATGTCACAGAGTTTTGAAAAGTTGAAAGCACGATTGATCAAGCACCAATTTTAGTACAAATTTGAGCCAGGAAAAGAGTTCGTAATTTATAGTGATGCATCGTTGATGTGCCTTGGATGTGTGTTTATGCAAGAGGGTAAAGTGGTAGCTTATGCTTGAGAGACGATTAAAACCGCATGAAAAGAATTATCCTACACATGATTTGGAATTGGCCGCTATTGTCTTTGCTTTGAAGATTTGGCGACATTATTTGTACGGTGAAAAATGCCGAATTTTTACCGATCACAAAAGTTTGAAGTATTTGATGAATCAAAAGGATCCGAATCTGCGACAAATAAGATGGCTTGAATTATTAAAGGATTATGATCTAGTGATTGATTATCATCGGGAAAAGCAAATATAGTTGTTGATGCTTTGAGCAGAAAATTTCTTTTACTTTGAGAACCATGAATATGGGATTAGCATTGTCGATGATGGGTCAATCTTAGCAGAGAGATGAGAGCTAAACCGTTATTTCTCCAGTTGATTTGTGATGCTCAAAAGGATGATAATGAGTTGCGGACCAAAAGAACTCAATGCGAATCGAGTTACGACTCAGATTTTCGAGTTGGACCAGACGATTGTTTAATGTTTGAGACGAATATGTGTGCGAAAAATAATGAATTGATTCGAGAAAATATTACAAGAGGCGCACAATGGTCGTTTATCGATTCACCCAGTAGCACAAAAATGTATAAAGATTTAAAGAAGTTGTATTGGTGGCGTGTATGAAAAGGGACATTTCTGAATTTGTAACCAAGTGTTTGGTCTGTCAACAAGTAAAAGCCGAACATCAAGTGCCTTCAGGACTACTTCAGCCGGTAATGGTGCCTGAGTGGAAATGGGACAAGATTACCATGGATTTTGTAACCGGTTTGCCTTTGACTCCTAAAAGGAAGGATGCTGTCTGGGTAGTGGTTGATAGATTAACAAAATCAGCCCACTTTATATCAGTACGTACCGATTACTCACTTGATAAATTAGCCGAATTATATATTGCTGAAATTGTGAGGTTGCACGGGTACCTATGTCTATAATATCAGATAGAGATCCGAGATTTACCTCAAGATTTTGGAAAAAGTTACAAGAAGCTTTGGGTACAAAATTGAACTTTAGTACCGCGTTCCATCCACAAACAGATGGTCAATCGGAAAGAGTAATCCAGGTACTCGAAGATATGCTTAGATCTTGTGTTTTAGAATTTGGAGGTAGTTGGGAGAAATATCTATCTTTAATTGAGTTTGCCTACAATATGATTATCAGTCAAGTATACAAATGGCACCGCATTGAAGCCTTGTATGGTCGTAAGTGTCGGACTCCTTTATATTGGGTGAACTCGGTGAGAAAGCAGATTCACGGAGTTGATCTAGTTAAAGAAACCAAGAGAAAGTAAAAGTAATTGGGATTGCTTGAAAGTCGCTTGAGATCGACAAAAGTCATATGCAGACTTAAAAGAAAAGAGATTGAATTTCAAGTGGGTGATAAAGTGTTCTTGAAAGTGTCACCATGAAAAAGATTCTCGAGATTTAGTCGAAAAGGCAAGTTGAGTCCGCGTTTTATTGGGCGTACAAAATTACCGAGAGAATTGGACCCGATGGCATATCGGTTGGCCTTACGCAAAGAGAGTTAGAGAGAATTCATAACGTGTTTCACGTATCAATGTTACGACGTTATCGTTCGATCCTTCACATGTGATCTCCCCAACAGTAAATTGAGATTCGATCGGATATGACCTATGAAGAGGAACCAATAAAGATTTTGGCTCGAGAAATTAAACAGATTAAGAAATAAAAGTATAGCCTTAGTGAAAGTATTGTGGCACAGACATGGAATAGAGGAAGCTACGTGGGAACCGAGGAGGCTATGAGGAAACAAGAGACCAAACCTCTTTTATCGGTAAGATTTTGGGGACGAAAATCTCTAAAGGGGGAAGAATTGTGACAACCCGAATTAGGGCCTAATCGGAATAGTGGTTTCGTGACCACAAATCGAGATAGAAATAATTATTTTATAATTATTTTGAGGTTATGATATGATTGCATGATTGTGTGAAAATTTTATGAAGAAATTCCATGCATAAAATGCTTAATTTGAAGTTAGGGCTAAATCGAATAAGCTGCAAAACTTGCATTCTAGAAGTTTTTAGTATGAAATTGCTTTGAAATATTAATTAAGAGGTCTTAAATAGCAATTTGACCAATTTCTAAAATTTTGGACAAAAATGGGCTTGTACATGAAAATTTTCAAAGAAAGGCATTAAGGGCATTTTGGTCATTTGTATATTAAATGAAATAAAATGGGAAAAATAACACAAAATTGGTTATCATCTTCATTAGTTGCTGCCGAAAATTGCTCTCCTCCATAGCTAGGGTTTCTTCAACTTTGAAGCTCCATAGTAAGTGATTTCAAGCCCGTTTTTAATGTTCTTTACGTTTTTGGATTCCCGGTAGCTCGATTAAGCTTATGCTAACAATAATTCAACCTAGGGTTCATATTTGGAAAAAATACCCATAGGTGAAATTTGTGTATTTTGATGTTTTATGATAGAATATGAGGTTTTAAATTATGTTAGACAACTTGTGCTACTCGGTTTTAAGTGAAAACGAGTAAAACAGCATAATCGGTAAAAATACCTATTGTTCACAACTATGTGTTAGAGTGAGAATTTGATGTGGTCATAGAAGATAAAAATGTTCAGCATGTCATAAAACATAAGAATAAGGGCTGAAATTAAATTTCCGAGCCTAGGGGCAAAATTGTAATTTTGTAAAAGTTAGGGGCAAAAATGTAATTTTTCTATAATGTGATCTTTGGATTAAAATAAATAGTATGAGTGCTAAATGAGCTAAATGTGTTGTTATAGATCAAGAAAGGCGTGGAATTGACCTCGAACGAGGGAAGGAAAAAGTTTTGGACTAAATCACAAAATTTCCACATTTTGCACCGAGGTAAGTTTGTATGTAAATATTATATTATTTTCATTTACATTCCTATATATTTCAGCCTATTATATGAATATACTAGCTGATGTTAAAATATAAATCGACTATTGGGAGAATAAAAATAAATAATAGAGAGGAATCCCGATTGAACATTCTGGAGAGATCGAATAAAATAGAGGAGCGTAGCTAGGTCACATGTATGATGATGCTGAGTGCACATCATGTGTACAAGAAAGCTACGAAATACCATGTAGTAGCTAGGTCACATGTGTGATACGGGATGTATCCCATGTAGACAAGAGAGCTACGTGAAGAGATAAATGTAGCTAGGTCACATGTGTGATACGGGATGTATCCCATGTAGACAAGAGAGCTACGTAATAAATAAATGTAGCTAGGTCGCATGTGTGATTCCAAGTGAAGGACACCATGTAGACAAGAAAGCTACGAGACAAATTGGCTAGGTCACATGAGTGGTATTAAGTGTTCACCATGTGTACAAGAGAGCCGAATTAAATGAAGTATGATGGTGGGAAATGTGTGTGCTAAAACCATTAAATATCGAGGATTGATCCGAATTGTTCAACGGGATGGTTTTGTGGTGACGTTGTGGTTATGGACCTATACTTATGATGAATGAATTGTGGTGAAAATGATTTGTGGCATATCTATATATGTAAGATAAAATGAGGGTAGCATAAAGAATGTGTGAAAGAGTGAAATTTGCATTAAAACTGTTTTGGACAGTAGCAGTGATGTGATTTTGAAAAATCACCAAAAATAGGAGGAACATAATTAGAGGTTGAATGAGATGTGAAATTAAATTTTAATGAGTCTACTTTCATATAAAAGAATCAGAACAAGCAAAGGAATTTTATATTTTGAGATATTTACAATTGTGTGTGACTTGCTCAGGATGAATGTGTGATCCCCTGTTTCAACTTTGAAAAATCATTAAAAATTGTACAAAGCAAATTAAGAAATATAGTTTACATACCTAAATTCCTTATTGAGTCTAGTTTTAAATGAAACAAATTTCAGGGTTATTTGAATTGTGTACTGAGAGAAATTCAATCTGTAGTGAACAGAGGTCAGAATAGTCGAGCTGTGTAACAGGGGAAGCTTTAATTAATAAACTGTACTAATCGGCTGAACCAAAAATTCTAGAAAAAATTAGCAAAGAGATTTATGAGTCTAGATTCAGGAAATTTTACGGATTTGAATTTCGAGTTTTTCAACTCGAGTTATGATTTATTTAGTGAATATGATGCAGGGGACAGCTTGATCAAATTGGGACAAACAATAAAAGTATAAAAATATTTTATAATTGAGTTATGTTGTAAACATGTTAGATTTCTTATTTGTTATTTATATACTTACTTACTAAGCTATATGCTTATCTTCTTTTCTTTTCTTTTTTTCTTGTCTTATAGAGTTACTAAGCCGATTGGGAATTGAAGATCGTGGAGACCCATCCACGCTATCAATACTTTTTGGTACATTGTGAACACTATTTTGAAATATGGCATGTATAGCGAGACTTGGTTATTTTTTTACGTGTCATAAATGTCTAGGTTTAAATTACTACTTATAGTATCAAGCTAATCATTTTGTATGAAACTTTTGGAGTTAGTTTGTATTGTTAATATGATTGTTATAATGATCAAATTGCACGCTATATTTTTGTTGGGTTTTATTTAATAGTATTTACCATGATTTGTTAATACCTCGTACCCTGTTCCGGCAACGGATATGGATAAGGGGTGTTACATCATGCATCACAAATTCAAAAATTAGCACATGGGTCATGTTAAGAGCATCAAAACCAACTCAATTCCATAAAAAAAATTCACAAGAATCACATGAAATAATACCTTAATCTATACATTCACCATAGCCGAATGCCTTAGCTTCATTTTCTTTTCTTTTCTTTTCTTTATGGTTTCGGCAAAATGAAAGAAAGGATGGGTGAAACTTTGTTTTTATCACCCTTTTCTATTATAAATTCATTATTTCACAATATAAAACCATTATAATAAAATGCTTATTCCTTTATTTAATATATAATTTCCACCAACTAAAATAATGATGTGAAAACACATGATTGCATGCATGTGTTGACCGGCCATTTAAATTCAAAATGGTCCATTTGACATGCAAGTCCCCCATAATACTAAAACATATAATATTTGGCCACTGCACATTTGCCTATCACATTTTCAAGGTTTCTCAAACAAGTCATTTTTAATTAATTTCACATCCAAATGACAGAAATCAAAACACGATATTTTCACACATGAAATTTCACATATTATAAACATAGAATATACCATTCAATTATTTTCACGACTCGGTTTTGTTGTCCCGAAACCACTTTCCGACTAGGGTTAAAATAGGGTTGTCACAAATTAATTAAAACAAAAGACAAATTATTTCATTCATCTTTCTCCAAACCAAAAATAAGAAAAAAAAAAAGGAAGCCATTGATGAGCTTTGAGGGCTCAGTTAATGCATGCTTAAATTGTAAGTGATTTTTGACCTAGTTTTTAGTGATTACTATGTTTTTTTAGTTTATTCTTGCTCAATTTATCTAGCTCGTACCTTCGATTTCAAAACTGTTAAAATTTGTGAGAGTTTCCATTGATGTATATATGTGTTCTTTGATGATTTATTATGAATTGTGAATATCTGATGATAGTTATGCAAGTTTGGTAAAGTGATTTTGAGTAAAAAATGCAAATTAGGGATTAATTTGCGAAAAGTGATAAATGTGTGGTTGAATGTGTAAAAATTTGATAATTATGGGCTGTTAGGGGTATAATAGTAATTCGGCTAAGAATGAGTGTTTTGAAATTTGCATGAATTTGTGATTTTGTATAATAAGGACTAAATTGTAAAAACGTGAAAGTTTAGGGGCTAATGTGTAAAATAGATCAAATGTATATTTTGGATTGAATTGAATAAATAGAGAAATAAATAAGTTGATTTTGATATTATATAGATCAAAAGAAGCAGAATTTGGAATTAGATCGGGAAAAGACAAAGTACTCGATTAATTGACCAATTTCATCATTTTTGAACCCGAGGTAAGTTCGTATGTGATAAATTTCATTATAACTGTATTTTAAATGCTTTGATATATTATAAGTTATGAATATGAGACTTCGGTTAAGTTTGACATTGACTTTATGATAATTCAGCATTCGAAATCCTGGTTGAACCTTAGGAATAGTTTAGGATACTAGTGACATGTCATTAGGGGATACATTGAGTTGGCTTCGAGCCATGTTATTAGCACTTCGGGTGTGAGTTATACTGATTTGGCTTCGGGCCATGAATATCGGCTGATTTGGCTTCGGGCCATGATATCAATATTTCAGACATAAGTTACCTTGATTTGGCTTCGGGCCATGGTATATGTACCTAGTTTGTGAGACTCCTGAGTATCCGACCTCTATTTCAAATGGTTCAATAGGTAAATGATAGATGTGGATGATTATGAGATTGATGCTCGATGATACAGGTACGTACATGAATTATATAAGTTTCAAATTGAGGAAACTTGTGAAGGAAGTGTATACTTTCATAATTGAGTATTTGAAAGGTTTGTTAATTAATGTAAGTTATATGTTGGTATATTCAAATTATTGAATTATATTTGTGAGATTGCATTCAGTTTATTTCATACGAGCTTACTAAGCTTTATAGCTTACTTTGTTTATTTTTCCCGTGTTTTATAGTGTTATCAAAGCTAGCTCAAATTCGAGGATCGTCAGAGATCGCTTCACACTATCTACCTATCTCTTGGTACCTATGAACTTTGGTATTTTAAGTATATGGCATGTGTCGAAACCATTTTTTTTTAACTTTAAAATTTAATGAATAAAACGGGGAATCGACTTTTTGAAAATAAAACATGGAGTCGCCACCGATCTTTTTGTTTTGGTGTGATCAAATCACCTAAGAATTTGGTTATTTTAATAAAATATTTTTTGGTTTACTAAAACAACGATTTTGGCCTACAAACTTTTGAGAAAACGGGTTCGGGAGTCGGTTACGCATGAGGAAGGATTAGCACCCTCACTACGCCCACAATTGGTACCAAATCGATTAAATACTATCCTTATGTCTAAGATTTAAAAATGTTTTTGAAATATGATTCCCTTTCGATAACATTTGAATAACCTGAGTTGGTCATCAAAATTCTCTTGCTTAAGAGGAATATAGCACCACATCTAGCACGATAGGACATGATCCTTTATGCCCTCAAAAACATGATAAATTTCAACTTCCAAAAATTTATATGTTGAAAACCGCAAAAGGATGCCCAATTATTTAGTCCAACGAGAAAATCGAAACCCAGCACAATAGGGCACGACTCCTCAAATTTCTAGATATCAGACATTGCCTTATTTTAGAATTTAGAGAGTATGAGTGAAATTCTAAATGAATCTTCGATCATTTTGGACAAACAAGAAATCGCAACCCAGCACGATAGGGCACGATTCCCCGAATTGCCAAACATCGAGTACCTTTGTTTTGAAGAGTTTTTAGAAAACATAGGTGAAATTCAAAAGGGACCTTCGATTATTTTGAACAATTGAGAAATTGCAACCTAACACGATAGGGCACGATTCCGCGAATCGCCAAATATCGTCTTCGTTTAAAGGATTTTCAAAAGACATGGGTGAAATCCTAAAGGGACCTTCGATTTCTTTGAGCAAACGAGAAATTGCAACCCAACACGTTAGGGCACGATTCCGTGAATTGTCAAATATCGAATATCGCCTTTGTTTTAAAGAATTCTTAAATAATTGTGAAACTAGCTTAAAACGCATTAATTCGGTTTGAAATAAGACGAAATTAATCATAAAAATTTAGATTTTATAAAACCACATTTCAAAAACCAAGTGAAAAACGATGATATGGGGTAATATATGTACGCATAAAATACGACAATGGAAGAGCAGAGGTAATACAATTGATTTAATCGACTAACAAACACTTAAGCAACCAAGTATAACTAACTCGGAAATATAACTTAATTTCGACCATGCATGGAGAATAATTAACATGACAATATAAAACAATGAATAAATAATATGCAACGAAAACATACATGACATAATAAAAAATGATTACTATTAGATACACAAAACAAAATGCAAATCGAAGAAGCAATATGGTATAAAATTATTTTAAAACAATGATAAGTACACGATACACACTACATGAATTGATGGATTGATAAATTAAAAAACATTTGTAAAGATAAGCTTAATGCACACATGCAATCATTGAAATATATATTGTAGGATGAATATTTTTAAAATACATAATATATAAGTTGATAAATTTGTGTAGAAACTAAGAATATATAATTATTGAAAGAAATATTATAGAATAAAAGTTTGAATCAAATTGCATGTAAATATTTTAAACACAAATTCATTTAAAGGTTTACAAAATACATGATAATTTAAATAATATATAATACAAAAGAATAATAAGGATACAAGACAAGATATAACACACAAAATAGATTTATAAAATATATGTACATGTAAATCTATTAAAAAACATGAGATTAATAATAAGATATATATATAAATTTTTAAGTTAGTCTAAAAATTGTACATACCCCTAAAAATTGTACATACCCTTATATCAAGACATTTAAATAATAGGCCATATAAAACACAAAAGCAGTACAATATAAAGAAATATTCAAAAATAATAATTTTATAATTACAAAAAGGAAGTGTCTAAAATTGTTTCATATATACATAAAGGAAATACTTGACAAATCGTAAAGCAAAAAGTGTTTTAAAAAATAGAAAAAACTATTAGAGTAATAAGTGTATTAATATATATATATATATATAAATCTAAAAGTAAGTACATGCAAATTTATATAGAAATGATAATATGTATAGGTTTAATAATGTATATAAATCAAATATGTGTACTAATATAAGCAAGTAGAAAAATAATTTTATGCAAAACATATGTACAAAACATATTATCATAGCAAAAATATATGCTAAAATACATGGTTAGAATAAAAAACATTATATGTATGAAGTGACATTAGTTTTATTATAAAATATATATATATATATATATGTATGATAACATGAAGGAAATAAACATTTAAAGTATACAAAGTATGATAATAATATTACAAAAACGAATCTACAACAATGAAGAAACAATTATCAAAGTTGATTAAAATGTACAAATAAATAAATAAAAATAAAAAGGGCTATAAAATAAAAAGACTCAATTAAAATTAAACTAAAACACACGGGGTAATTTGAAAATAAATCAATAATTATAAAAGGACCTATAGGTAACGCGCGCAGCTATGTAGGGACTTAAACTGGAAATATTCCAGTCCCCCAAAACGCAGCACACAAGCGCGGACTAAAATACAAACGCACGCAAATTATGGGTAAAATTTAAAAGAAAGAAAAAAAAATATGCGAATATTAACTGATTTGAAAACGGGGCGAAAGGGGAAGGACTGATATTGAAAATATCCCCTCACCGCGAAAACACGCGGATCCCAGGGGCCATCGGGTCGGGTCACCGGGCATAGATTCGAACGACGTCATTTTTTAGGCCATTGCATTTGGCCTAAACGGTGCCGTTTTTGCCTCTTTAAAAGACTAAATGGGTCTTCATTCAGCCAAACCCTAGTAGTGTATTAGCCCCCAATCTTTTGCTGCCCAGTTAACCCCAAAACACTCCCCTCAACACTAACGCGCCACCGCGAACTGCGATCTACACATTCGAACTCCAAGGGAGCGGTTTTCGGCCTTGAGACCCCATTCAGACTCCGATTTCAACGAAGTGAAGGGGAAACGACGGCCAACTCGTGAGGTAAACTCCTCTTTCGTTTTCTTTTTATGTTTTTGTGATAGATTTCAAAATAAAAAAAAATAGAGGCGTAAAAAAAAAAGAACCACCTTTGAAGAATATTCAACTTCTCTGTATTCTATTGCTATTGTGTGCGTATATTGCTTCCATTTTTTTTGTAACCGATTACAAGGATTGAAATTTCGGCTTTATAGCCGAAGAAAAAAGGAAAATCAATAAATAATAAAAAAAATACAATATTTTCCTTTTGTTTGCATTTGCTACTGTGTTTGCCTCGTTTGTTTGCAGGTACGGAGGTACGGGGCCAGCTGTGGGATTATGTGGCACTCGACGTGGGGCGTATGGAGGCGTTGAGTGCGGTCGTACGGCGCGAGGGCTGGGGCTTGTCTATTGTTACGGCGCAAAAGTGAGGAGGAAACCCTAGGGTTTCTTTTCTCAACACATTGGGCTTATCGGGCTTGTAATTTGGGTTGGTTTTTTATATTGGGCTGTAGGGTATTAGTTTGTATTGGGTCTGGGACTTGGGTTATGTACTTGGACATTTTAATGAACTATCATAATAATAATTTTTATTTTTGTTGTAATAATTTTTGGTTTTTGGTTTATTTGTAACGGGCCGGGCAAATTTGGCCCACTACAGCATGTATAGGGACTTTGAGTTATTTTGGTACTGTAGCATGATTTTGGCCATTTGTGTTGGCTTGTAAATATTAAATGTTTGGTTGTATGTTAGCCATTTAAGTTGGCTTATTTTGGCAATTATGTGATGTATATATATATATATGTTAATGCCTCTTAGTGATGTGGTTCATGTTTGCTTGGGAATGGCTTGTTTAATGCAACTCTTAAGGTAGCTAATAGTTGATGAATTGAGAATGGTTATGCTTGTAAATTGGTGCAAAACGATGTATGTTTGGTAAAGGTTTATTTAGTTGATTTATATGTGTTTTTGGTATGTTTTGAATGAGTAAAACATGAGTTTATAAGCATGTTGGTTGTTAGTATTAGAAATGGAATGATTTAGCCTTGATTATGGATAAGTTAGATGTTCATTTATGCTATGAATTGGTATCATTTAGATTGTGTAGGTACATGCAAATTTTGGGTGGCAAATTGGCTTGGTAAATAACCTATTTTTGTCCACACGGGCGTGTGCCTTAGCTGTGTGTGACACATGGTCAAGTACACGGCTGTGTATCTCCTGGTGTTAAAATTGAAATCAAGTCAGTATGCTCCACACGGCCTCACACATAGGCGTGTGACTTGGCCGTGTGGCATAAGTCAGTATACCCTACAGGTTTAGCACGGCCTAGCACACGGCTTGTAACATGAGCGTGTATGGCCATTTTTAGGGCACACGGGTGTGTGTGTTGGCCGTGTGACCTAAGTCAGAGAGTTAAACAGAGTCGGACCGGGCTGGGACACGACTATGTGCTTCCATTTCGAATGTCCATACGACTTGTGACACGAGCATGTCTGGTGGCTGTGTGAGAAACATGGCCAGGCCACATGGGCTTGTGTCCCCTGTTTTGGGAAATTTTCAAAGTTTCGTGAAAGTTTCCTAAGATATCGGTTTAGTCCCGAACCACTCCCAAAGCATGTATAGGGCCTCGTAGGCTCGTTATAGGAACAAAATGATTGAGATTGAATGA
The DNA here is from genome assembly GCA_025698465.1 of Gossypium longicalyx. Lineage (NCBI taxonomy): Eukaryota > Viridiplantae > Streptophyta > Magnoliopsida > Malvales > Malvaceae > Gossypium > Gossypium longicalyx. The sequence continues at coordinate 95,257,801 of CM046997.1, forward strand.
TGAATGCTTGAATTGAGAAAATGTATGCTTAATTGATGTTTAAATGTTTTATAAGTTCGGTAATGCTCAGTAACCCTATTTCAGTATTGAATAAGAGTAAGGGGTGTTACATTTGTTGGTATCAAAACTAGGTTTCGTTGATTTTAGGACTAACATAGCGTATGTAAAAGTCTAGCTATACAGGCTATATATAAACTGAAATAGTGTGATGACTCCTGACATTTTAAAATGTGTTTTCATATAGTAATAGATCCCAATCGAGCTATAGCTAATGAGGTTGAAAGTAATGCGCCAGCTCCCGCTCAAGGGACAGCGCCTTCTGAATCTAAACCCGTATCGGGTACCCAGGGAGGAGAGGCTAAAAAAGCCTTCTTCCAAATGATGAACGAATGGTTTATGCAATATGTCCAAACGAATCTGGCTGTTCAACAACCTCCACCCCTCCTAATCCCCAACCAGTTCCCGTAGCCCATCAAAGTGTAGAAGTTTTAAGATTGAATAAGCCTCCAGTTGATATGATCCGTAAACATGGGGATAAATAATTCAAAGCTAATGTTGACGATGATCCTGAAAGAGCTGAGTTTTGGCTTGAAAACACTATCAGAGTATTTGATGAGCTTTCTTGCACACCGGCTGAGTGTTTAAAATGTGCTATATCACTTCTGAGGGACACCGCATATCAGTGGTGGAATACTCTAGTATCTGTTGTACCTAGAGAACGGGTCACCTGGGAATTCTTTCAGACCGAGTTCAGGAAGAAATATATAAGCCAACAGTTTCTGGATTAAAAGCACAAAGAGTTTTTAAAATTGAAACAAGGCAGTATGACCGTAACTGAGTACGAGAGAATTTTTACGGCTGAGTAAATATGCTCGAGAGTATGTTTCTACCGAAGAGATCATGTGCAAGCAATTTGTTAATGGTTTGAATGAAGACACTAAACTTCTGGTCGGGATTTTAGATTTGAAAGAATTTGTTGTATTAGTTGATTGGGCTTGTAAAGCCAAAGACTTTAGTCGAGAAAAGAGGAAAGCAAATTCAGAAGCTAGAGATTCGAGGAAAAGACCGATGAATAAACCTTATCATTATTCATCAAAGAGATCCCGAGATTTGTATAGTCGATCAAATGCATTAGTGGGATACTAGAATAGAAATCGTGGAAATCAATATGTGAGTCCTAAAGCTCAAACAACTTTCGTATCAAGCATTGGCAGTGTGAAAAATAAAAAACCCGAGTGTCAACAATATGGGAGAAGACATTTTGGAGAGTGCTGGAATAAGAGTATTAAAGCTTGTTTCAAATGTGGTTCGCTAGATCACTTTATTCGAGATTGCCAAGAGTTATCTGATAAAGATAAATTTTCGAATGCAAGACTGAGCAATACAACTGCAAAAGGGAGACCACCAAGAAATATGGGGAATGTGTCTAATGGAAAACATGTGACTAGGGATTCAGCTATGAGATCCGAAGCTAGAGCACCAGCCAGAGCTTACGCTATTCGCGTTTGCGAAGAAGCATCATCACTAGATGTTATTACCGATACATTTTCTCTTTACGACACTAATGTGATTACTTTAATTGATCCTAGATCGACACATTCGTATGTTTGTGAAAATTTAGTGCCTAGTAAGAAATTGCCTATTGAAATAACTGAGTTTTTTATTAAATTATCGAACCCCTTAGGCAAGTATGTTCTAGTTGATAAAGTATGCAAGAATTGCATTTAATGATTCAGGGTTACTATTTTCCGGCTGACTTGATGCTTTTACCATTTGATGAGTTCGATGTGATTCTAGGTATGGATTGGTTGACTCTGCATAATGCTATGGTGAACTGTAGACGAAAGATTATAGAATTGAAATGTCAGAATAATGAAATTCTTCTGATTGAATCTGATTAGTCGGGTGGATTGCCTATACTGATTTTGGTGATATCAACTCAGAGATATGTGAGAAAAGGTTGTGATGCGTACCTAGCAAATGTTTTAGATACCAAAGTGTCTGAAAAGAAGATTGAATTGGTGCTTGTAGTTTGTGAATATTCGGATGTATTTCCAGAAGACTTGTCTGAGTTGCCACCGGTCAGAGAGGTTGAGTTTGATACTGAATTGGTACCGGGTACATCTTTGATATTTATAGCTCCTTATAGAATGGCTCCAACTGAATTAAAAGAGTTAAAAGCTCAGTTGCAGGAGTTAACAAATAAAGGTTTTGCACGATCAAGTTTTTCACCCAAGGGTGCGCCAGTATTGTTCTTAAATAAGAAAGACGGGTCAATGAGAATGTGTATTGACTATCGACAGCTCAACAAGGTTATGATAAAGAACAAATATCCTTTGCCAAGAATTGATGATTTGTTTGATCAGTTAAAAAGGGCACCAATGTTTTCGAAGATTGATTTGAGATCGGGTTATTATCAATTAAGAGTCAAAGACTCAGATGTGCCGAAAACTACATTTAGAACGAGGTACGGACATTATGAATTCCTTGTTATGCCTTTTGGACTAACTAATGCTTCTGCAGTTTTTATGGATTTGATGAATCAGATTTTTCGACCGTATTTAGACAGATTTGTTGTTGTGTTCATTGACGACATTCTGATCTATTCTCGAGATGAGTCTAAGCATACCGAGCATTTGAGAATTGTGTTGCAAACTTTGAGAGATAAGCAACTGTATGCTAAATTCACTAAATGTGAGTTACGGCTTAGAGAAGTCAAATTTTTAAAGCACATTGTTTCAGCAGAAGGTATAAGAGTTGATCCGAGTAAGATTTCAGCGGTTGTTGATTGGAAACCACCGAGAAATGTATCCAAAGTTAGTTGCTTTTTGGGGTTGGCTGGCTACTATCGACGTTTTGTTAAAGGGTTCTCGATGATTGCTACACCTATGACCAGACTGCTGCAGAAAGATGTAAAGTTTATATGGTCCGAGAAATGTCAACAGAGTTTCGATCAATTGAAAGCATTGTTAACTGAGGCACCAGTGTTGGTTCAACCTGAGTCGGGTAAAGAATTTGTGATTTACAGTGACGAGTCACTGAACGGTTTGGGTTGCATGTTGACGCAAGAGGGAAAAGTGATAGCTTATGCTTTCAGATAGTTGAAGCCGCATGAAAAGAATTATCCGACGCATGATTTAGAGTTGGTCGCTATTGTATTTGCGTTGAAAATTTGGTAAAACCATTTGTACAGTGAAAAATGCCATATTTTTACCGATCATAAAAGCTTAATGTAACACCCCTCGCCCGTATTCGACGCCGGGATAGGGTTTGAGGCGTTACCGGTAATTCACCTTTACAAACTTACTCAATCGGGTTACTGAATTTCGCTCGTGATTTAACACTTTTCAAACGTGTGCACTTTGTCTCTTATACAGGCCTCTGAGGCCTAAAAACACTCCTAGGGGTAGTATGGAACAAAACTGAAATTTGTTCGATAGACTTGGGGCACTTTAGAAAATTTCCCCTTAATTGAAGTGTAACACGCCCGTAAGGCTTAGAACACGCCCGTGTCCTTTTCCAGTATGCAACACGGCCAAGGAAAACGCCCGTGGGCTTAGCCCGTGTGCTACACTGACTTCAACCTCACCATTTTGTTAAATATACACAGCCAAGGCACACGCCTGTGTGCTTAGCCCGTGCTCTATGCTGACTTAAAATTTCAAGTGCAGGGAACACACGATCATAGCACACACCCATGGGAGTAGCCCGTGTGTCACACACGGCCTAAACACACTCCCGTGTGTCTACCCATGTGGACCTTGTTAGGCTATTTTTCAAGCCTTAAGTCACCCTCTACTAGCCAATTTCACTTTATAGATTACTATAGTGCATATTTGAGCCAAATTATCCATTTGTAAGTATGAAACTTTGATTAACCTCATCGCATGTGAACCTCATGTCATTGGTTTCATACATGCTAAGTTAATTCTTATCTTGCGTTTAATGATTTATATGTCTGCTTGACATATTAAGATTGGCTCGTTAGTATAACTCATTGTCAATTATAACTAAGCCATCGCATATGAATATAAACATGCATAGATTTGTAGGGCGTAGCCTACTTCAAAATGAGTCAATTCCCATGGCCATATACAAAAAAAGATAAACATATTTTTACATGCCTTCACTAGGCAAATCAAATGACATATATAACAAAATACTCAAAAATCCTATACATGCCATTGGACAAAATAGAAATGTCTTTATACCAAAGCTTGTCTAGTTGATAGTGTGTTGACTCTCCAATTGTCTTCCAATCCTTATGAGTCCTTGAGCTCTGAAAAGCAGGGAAAAGAGAGGGGTAAGAATTTACATGCTTAGTAAGCCCGAATAACTGGAAAATGAACTTACCGATTGTTTAGCATACATTCATAATAGATAATGAAACCAATGAACATGAAAATGGTTTCCCTATCACATGCACTCAATCAATGAGTTAGTCACATAACAAATACCATGAACATTTTTATCTTATATGAGCTCATCATTTTACGTGTCATTTGTACATATACCTTGTGATAGTCCCGTTGAGATTCTAGGAAATCTCGATGGACTATCCAGTCACCGTCAATTCATACGAATGATTATTTTGAGTATGCACTCCCGCGAACCTCACATCTTACGGCGGGATTACCAGTCCAAGCTAAATCCCCTACAATATAAACTCATAAGGTGATGTCGGGATTACCAATCTAGGCTAAATCCCTTACGCGACAAACACCCTTAATGAACTCGGATCTGAATTACCAGTCTAGGCCAAATTCAGACCCTAATTGGATTATCCGTCTGGGCTAAATCCATAATGCACACATATCCTTCGGGAGGCTCGACCACTCAAGGAACACCAGTCCAGGCTAGATCCTTTTTATACTTGAGATCTTTGGATTACCAGTCCAGGCTAAATCCTTTTTTGCAACACATACAGGATCTCAAGTCTCATGTAAATCATGGTTTATCCATCGAATTCCAACAAAACATTATCCAACAATTCATTATTAAAGATGCGATTCATGCATTTTCATGCCATCAACAATGCAATTATTATGCATTCACAAAACATACAATTATGCATGTTATAGGCTTACTTCGAGTTATCCGAACTTAACTGGTATTCATTTTGGAGCTATGTTTCGGTTATTCTGAAACCTTGCGTTTACCTCGATTGGCCTCCGAAATTTGTTCCTCGGGGTCTATAACAAAAAAAAATTATATCATTAATTCACTACATTACACTTTTCAAGTTTAATTTCTACCCTCGATCCAAATGACCGTTTTGCCCCTAACCTTTGACATTTTTACTATTTAGTCCTTAAGCTCGTACAATGAAACACATGGAATTTCTATCTTACCCAAGTCTGACCGAACATTTTTCCCTCATATGGAAGCCCACATTTTCCATTATTTTCTCATTTCGACCACACATTTAACAACTTTTGCAAAAAAGGTCCCTTTAGGGGTTTTTCATGAAAATCACCTAAGAAAAGATGTTTAACACACCTTCAACTTTCATACCCCTCCATAATCCACCAAAATACAAGCAAATCATGCATGGGTAAATTTTTAAACATGAACCCTAGCATGAAATATGGGTAGAAATGGAAAGATCAAGCTACCGAGATTTTAAAAATACAAAGAACATTAAAAACGGGGCTTGGGAGCACTTACTATTGAGCTTGAAAATGTTGAAAACCCTAGCTATGGAGGACTTGAGAATTTTGGCAGGTCCAAGGAAGAAGAATGGCTGATTTTGGCTTATTTTTCCCATTTTATTTCATTAAAATGCCAAATGACCAAAATGCCCTTAAGTCCTTCCTTTGAAATTTCATCCATGCAAGCCCATTTTTGTCCAAAAACTTAGAAATTGGGAAAATTTCTATTTAAGACCTTCTAATTTATAATCTAAATAAATTTCATACAAATTGCTTCTAGAATCCAAGTTTTGAAATTTATTCGATTTAGTCCCTAATTTCCAATTAGACACCTTACTCAAGGAATTTCTTCATGAAACTTTAACACATGCATAATCTAATATTCTAGGTCATATAATAATCATAAAATAAATATTTTTATGTCAGATTTGTGGTCCCGAAACCACTGTTCCGACTAGGCGCTATTTCGGGATGTTACACTTAAAGCATATAATGACTCAAAAGGATTTGAATTTACGACAACGGAGATGGCTCAAGTTATTGAAAAATTATGAGATAATGATTGATTATCACCCGGGGAAAGAGAATGTAGTTGCGGATGCTTTGAGTAGAAAAGTTGTTTACCTTGAGAGCAATGAATACACAATTGACATTATCTAATGATGGTTTAATTTTAACTGAGTTAAAAGCTAAACCAGTATTTCTTCAACAAATTTGTGAAGCTCAAAAATATGATAGTGAATTGCAAGCTAAAAGAGTGCAATGCAAGTCGACTAGTGATTCAGAGTACCAAATCGAATTCGATGATTGCTTGATGTTCTGAGATAGAATCTGCTTACCGAAAAATTCAGAGTTGATTCAGAAAATTTTACACGAGGCACGAAATGTTTGTTCCATTCATCCTGGAAGTACTCAAAAGTATAATGATTTGAAACAACAGTATTGATGGTCGAGTATGAAACGAGACATTTCTGAATTTGTAGCGAGATGTTTAGTGTGTCAGCAAGTTAAAACTAAACATCAAGTGCCTTCGAGTTTACTTTAGCCTATGATGATACCAGAGTGGAAATGGGACAGAGTTATGATGGATTTCGTATCAGGATAGCCTTTTTCTTCGAAAAAGAAAGATGTTATTTGGGTTATTGTTGATCGATTAACAAAATCAACACATTTCATTCTGATACGTACTGACTATTCGCTTGATAATTTGGCTAAGTTGTACATTTTTTAGATTATTAGATTGCATGGGGTGTCAGTTTCGATTATTTCGGATAGAGATCCATGGTTTACCTTGCGATTTTGGAAGAAATTGCAAGAAGCTCTGGGTACGAAGTTGAATTTTAGTATAGCTTTTCATCCGCAAACTGACGAACAGTTTGAGCGAGTAATTCAAGTTCTCGAAGATATGCTCTGATGTTGTGTTTTAGAGTTCGAAGGCAACTAGGAGAAATATTTTCCATTGGTTGAATTCGCGTATAATAACAGCTTTCAATCGAGCATAAAGATGGCACTGTATGCAGCTTTGTATGGTCGCAAATGCAGAACTCCATTGTATTGGACTGAGCTGAGTGACAAAAATATTCACGGGGTTGATTTAACCCGAGAAACCAAAGTAAAAGTGAAGGTAATTCACAATAGTTTGAAAGCAGCTTCAGATAGAAAGAAATCATACGCGAATTTGAAACGAAAAGAAATTAAATTTTATATCGGTTATAAGTGTTTCTGAAAGTATCTCCGTGGAAGAAAAACCTTAGATTTGGTCGCAAAGGCAAGTTGAGTCTGCATTTCATCGGGCCGTACGAAATTATTAAAAGAATAGGGTCAGTGGCATATTAGTTAGCATTACCGTCAGAATTAGAAAAGATTCACAATGTGTTTCATGTATTGATGTTACGCTGATATAAATCTGATCCATCACATGTGATTTCTCCGTCAGAGATCGAAATTCAACCCAATATGACATATAATGAAAAACCGGTCAGGATTCTAACTCGAGAGATTAAACTATTGAGAAATAAAAGCATAGCTTTAGTAAAAGTCCTATGGCAATGACACGGTGTTGAAGAGGCTACGTGGGAGCCTGAGGAAGCTATGAGAAAACAATACCCTAACCTATTCACTGGTAAGATTTTCGGGGATGAAAATCACTAAGGGAAGAGTTATAACAGCCCGTTTTTAGTTAAATCGAAACAATGGTTTTGGGACCACAAATTCAAAGTCAAAATATTTATTTTATAATTATTTTAATATTCACAGCATGATATGATGATTGTGTGAAAATTTTGTTAAGAAATTTTATTATTTGATTAGTCAATTTGATAAAAAAGACTAAATTCCGTAAAGTGCAAAAGTGTTGTTCTAATAGCTAAAGGTGTCAAATAGCTATAGAACCTTAAATTAAGGGTTCTTAAGTATTAATTAGACCATTTAATTTGTGAGTGGACAAATATGGGTAAATGTTAAGTGAAATAATAATGTTTTTATTAAGGTTAAATTGGTAAATTAGAAAATAAAGGTTAATTAATTAAAACAAAAGACAAATTGTTTCATTCATCTTTCTCCCAACCGAAAATAAGAAAAAAGGAAGCCATTGATGAGCTTTGAGGGTTTGATTAATGCATGCTTAAATTGTAAGTGATTTTTGACCCAGTTTTTAGTGATTTCTATGTTTTTGAGTTTGTTGTAGCTCAATCTATCTAGCCCGTATCTTTGATTTCAAAACTGTTAAAATTTGTGAGAGTTTCCATTGATGTATATATGTGTTCTTTGATGATTTATGATGAATTGTGAATATTTGATGATAGTTATGCAAGTTTGGTAAAGTGATTTTGAGTAAAAAAATGCAAATTAGGGATAAATTTGTGAAAAGTGATAAATGTGTGGTTGAACGTGTGAAAATTTGATAATTATGGGTTGTTAGGGGTATAATAGTAATTTAGCTAAGCATGGGTGTTTTGAAATTTGCATGAATTTGTGATTTTGTGTAATAAGGACTAAATTGTAAAAATGTGAAAGTGTAGGGGCTAATGTGTAAAATAGATCAAATGCATATTTTGGATTGAATTGAATAAATAGAGAAATAAATAAGCTGATTTTGATATTATATAGATCAAGAAAAGTGGAATTTGGAATTAGATCAGGGAAAAGACAAAGTACTCGATTAATCGACCAATTTCATCATTTTTGAACCCGATGTGATTTTGTATGTGATAAATTTCATTATAATTGTATTTTAAATGCTTTGATATATTATAAGTTATGAATACGAGACTTCGGTTAAGTTTGACATTGACTTAATGATAATTCGGCATTCGAAATCTCGATTGAACCTTAGGAATAGTTTAGGATACTAGTGACATGTCATTATGGGATACATTGAGTTGGCTTCTGGCCATGTTATTAGCACTTCGGGTGCAAGTTATACCGATTTGGCTTCGGGCAATAAATATCAGTTGATTTGGCTCCGGGCCATGGTATCAGTATTTTAGACATAAGTTACCTTGATTTGGCTTCGGGCCATGGTATAGGTACCTAGTTTGCAAGACTCTTGAGTATCCGACTTCTATTTCAAATGGTTCAATAGGTAAACGATAGATGTGGATGAGTATAAGATTGATGCTAGATGATACAGGTACGTACATGAATTATATAAGTTTCAAATTGAGGAAACTTGTGAAGGAAGTGTATACTTTTATAATTGAGTATTTGAAAGGTTTGTTAATTAATGTAAGTTTATTTCATACGAGCTTACTAAGCTTTATAGCTTACTTTGTTTATTTTTCTCGTGTTTTATAGTGTTATCAAAGCTAGCTCAGATTCGAGGATCGTCGGAGATTGATTCACACTATCTACCTATCTCTCGGTACCTATGAACTTTGGTATTTTAAGTATATGGAATGTATAGGGACTTTCAATCATTTTGGTATTGTAACATGATTTCGGCCATTTGTGTTGGCTTGTAAATACTAAATGTTTGGTTGTATGTTAGCCATGTAAGTTGGCTTATTTTGGCAATTATGTGATGTATATATATGTGTGTTAATGCCACTTAGTGATGTGGTCCATGTTTGCTTGGGAATGGCTTGTTTAATGCAACTCTTTAGGTAGCTAATAGTTGATGAATTGAGAATGGTTATGCTTGTAAATTGGTGCAAAATGATGTATGTTTGGTAAAGGTTTAGTTAGTTGATTTGTATATGTGTTTTTGGTATGATTTGTATATGTGATTGGTTGTTAGTATTAGAAACGGAATGATTTAGCCTTGAATATGGATAAGTTAGATGTTCATTGATGCTATGAATTGGTATCATTTGGGTTGTGTAGGAACTTGCAAATTTTGGGTGGCAAATTGGCTTGGTAAATAACCTATTTTTTTCCACACGGCTGTGTGCCTCAACCGTGTGTGACACACAACCAAGTACACGGGCGTGTGCCTCAACCGTCTGTGACACACGATCAAGTACACGGCCGTGTGTCCTCTAGTGTTAAAATTGAAATCAAGTCAGTATGCTCCACACGGTCTCACACACGGGTGTGTGACTTGGCCGTGTGGCATAAGTTAGTATACCCTATAGGTTTGGCACGACCTAGCACACGACCGGCACACAGGCGTGCACGGCCATTTTTAGGGCACATGGGCTAGTCACACGGGCGTGTGTGTTGGCCGTGTAACCTAAGTCAGAGAGTTATATGGGGTCAGACATTGGCTGGGACACAACCATGTGCTCCCATTTTGAATGTCCACACGGCCTGTGACACGGGCATGTCTGGTGGCCGTGTGAGACACACGGTCGAGCCACACGAGCGTGTGTCCCCTGTTTTGGGAAATTTTCAAAGTTTCATGAAAGTTTCCTAAGATATTGGTTTAGTCTCGAACCACTCCCAAAGCATGTTTAGGGCCTCGTAGGCTCGTTATAGGAACAAAATGATTGAGATTGAATGATGAATGCTTGAATTGAGAAAATATATGCTTAATTGATGTTTAAATGTTTTATAAGTCCGGTAATGCTCCGTAACCTTATTCTGCCGTTGAATACGGGTAAGGGGTGTTACAAAGTGTGCATTTTCATATAACCATAACCTTTCCAATATTGCTCACATGATTTGTGGTTCACGATGTTAGCTATACGATGCTACTCACACAAGCTGTGGAGAATCCACAACAAATGCAAGACCTCAGCCATCGGTAGGACATCCAGGACCAACACCTGAAACCGTATAATCTTTAATGACATGTCATTTGTATCCTAAGTATTCACAAGGTTCAAACAGGACTTTTTCATATATCTGATTCTTTAAATTTCATTATATTATATCATTTCACACATGCTTCATGAAATACGCATTTTTCAATTTTACATATCCAAACTTTTTTCCTTTATTCCATTGTACCATTCCATTACACATTAGTGACGTTTATATTTTACATATATAAACTTTAATTTAATTAGCTTCATGACTTAATCCATTATACAATTATCCATCTAATTATGCATATCACAAATATTAATTTACATTCCATCCAAAACAGAAATAAAAAAATTAATCCTTATACGAACTTACTTCAATTAGAACGGTTGCTAAAATGGAGTCGACAACTAGTCTAGAACCTTAGTTTTTTCCTTGATTTAAATCCAATTGTAGCATTTCTTGATCTAAATAATAATTTTCATTCAATTAATACAATTCTAGCACTTAAATAATCACTTTTACTCAATTAAGTCCTTCCATCATCATTTTACAAAATTACCCCAACAATTTACCTTTTATGCAATTTAGTCCTAAATCCCGAAATTCATGAAATATCCATATTTAATCAAAATACTAGCTATCCCAATTTCATATGATTTATAATTAGCCCATATCCATTATCAATTCCCAATATTTACATGAATTTTTAATATTTTAACAAACTAATCCCTAAACATTAAAATTTAACAAAATAAGTTTATTTATCAACCAAGCTTAATATTCTATCAAATAAATTCACAATCACCCAAAAATCATTCATTAAAGTCCCTAAAATTTTTAAAACTTTACAAATTGACCTCCGGGCTAGCTAGATTAAGTTAATACGAGCTTAAAAACATAAAAGTTACTAAAAACGGGGTTAAAAAATCTTACCATGCAAGAGAAATCAACCTTGGCCGAAGATTTTCCCCACCTATCCATGGCTATTCAATTTTGAAAAGAAAGAATAAAGAAGATGACCACTTTTGGTTAGGTTTATTTTAGTTTTAATTATTTAATTACTAATGTAACCTTTAAAATTCATGAAATTTACCAAGCAACCTATCCATGAATATCCACTAACTTTAAATATGGTATAATTACCATTCAAGTCCATTAGCTTATCTTTTTAAAGCTTTTTGATCCATTTGACTAATGTAATTTAACTTTTACACCTTTTACGATTTAATACTTTTCGTTTAATCAACTATTTAAACGTTAAAATTTCTTAACCAAATTTTAATATACATATATAATCGATCCATAAGTATTTACTAAAAATATTCACTAAAAATATTTATGGGCTCGGTTTATAGAAATGAGGTCCCAAAACCTCATTTTATAAGACCACTTAACTTTAGGGACACACCACTTAAACTTAATTATTCTTTCAAATAATTTAAATTACCAAATTAAATTTTATTATAATACTATATTTGACTCGTAAATATTATATATTTAATAATAATATTTACGAACTCACTTATCATATTTGTAGCCCCGAAACTATTGTTTCCAACACCACTGAAAAACGGGTTGTTACAGTGTCATCCTATACAATGCAAAAGATATTAGAGCAGTCCTTGGTACTAAATCTATCACAAACTTAGCTTCTCTTTCATGTAGTAACCCAAGTAGCTTCTCTTTCATGCAGTAACCCAAGTAACTTTGCTAATGTCATTTTATAGGTTTGGCCCGGACAGGTAACCTTACATGTATATAAATCTCTAGTCAGGCTATTTGTTGTGTTGATAAAGGTTTAGCCCGAACAGGTAACCTGACACTAGTGTTTATGATTAGCTCAGACAAGTATTTGATATTATTTTCACCTGTGTACTGAGTTCCTTTATAAGTTTTCATCGGGTAAAATAAAAGATGAAAACTGTGGAATTATGAATTTGATGTTGGCAAAATATACAAATGAAATGTGGAAATTATGATGTTGATATGAGCAAAGTGATGATTAGAAATTGATACATGAACATTTTTTACTTGAAATTGTACTTTACCATTTGAAATTATATATGTGGTTATGATCCAAATCTCACTTGATTGATGTTATTGTGAATGTCATGATAGGTGAAATTGTTTGCATATTGAATTGTAATTGTAAAATAAAAAAGATAAGTCATTGTTTATATTGTATGAGCTTACTAAGCATTTATAATACTTACCTGTATTACTACTTTCTCTGTAGATTTTAGATGGCCAAAACATGTCAATCAGATTAGCGAGAAGCACACACCTTTTGTCTTCCGATTCGATAGACTTTTTAATGTTCAAGCTTGGTTATTTATGGCATGTACATAGGATGGTTAAATACTTTCAAAGTGATGAATGTGTTTTGGCATGGTTGATCTTTACGTATACATAAACATATGGTAATTTGACGAAACGATGAATGATTGAGCTCATTAATTTTGGGTACTTTGTTATGTAAATATGAATGGTTAGTTTTGATAAGTTTTGAACTTGTGGCTATTTTGGTATGAAATGGATGACGATTATAAAATGGTACTTATTAATTCTTGTACATGTTGCGTTTTAGTGCCAAATTTGGCATAATGTTTTAGGTATTGATGAATTAGTTGGATGATAGATTTTAACATGGTTAGGGCATGTTTTTGAACAAGTTTTATGGCTATGAAATGCATTATAGGTCATGTTGAAGAGATCGTTTGTACTTTGCATCTTAGGGGTTATATACACTACACACGGGCTAACACACGACTGTGTGTCACACACGGATAGGTGACATGGTCATGTGCTCAACGAAAATTATGGTATACTTGTATACATAGTCATGGTTTGTAACATAGGCTGACCACAAGCACGTGTATCTTTCAAAATTGGATCTCTTATTATTCCACACAGCCATGTAACTCCTTGCCACACGTGGTCAACCTGTCACACGACCGTGTGACCCCTATTTACATATTTTCTTCTCTTTTTGTTAACTTTTTCAAATTAGTCCTTGCTTACTTCTGAGATGATTGTAAAGCTTTCGTAAGCTCGTTTTAAGCTCGATTTTGTTTGTAAAGCATGAATTGTATGTTGTAAGATATTTATTGAATATTAAATAAATTTTTTATTTAAAATTTCATGTAAATGTTCCGTTCCTTATTGTAGCATCCCATAACTCGATTCTGGTGTCAGGGATGGGTTAAGGGTGTTACAACTAAGTCTAACTAAAAGAGGCCTAAAATTATACCCAGTATGTTTGGTTTGGAATTGAGTTGTAATTGAATGTTATTATGTGATAATATAATTGAGTTGAAATTGAACTGAATGAGTGTTACAATAGTTTGGTTGAGTAGAATGGAATGATTATCTATGTTCGGTTTAAAGGAACAAATATTATAATAGCATAAGGGAAAAAAACTCAAACAACTAGTATACCTTTTATAATTTTTTTTTAGGATAAGCTATACTTAAGGTTAATAAATTATTAGTAAGTTTACATTTTGGTTCCTCAACTAAAAAAGTTACAAAAATAGTCATTGAACTTAAAATATTTTCATTTAAGCCATTGGACTATTAAGTCTTTTTCTTAAAAAAATTTTGCCCGACCAAATTTAAGTGACAATTCAACGATTGGTAATGTGGAACAATACCAATCGACGAGTAGAAAAACATATCTCATATCCAAGCTCATCTAACAGTCGATCTTAGAGATAGGAGAAAAAAATTGTTTGGACTTTGGTTCGCAGATTCATGACATTCAAAGCTATTTCATGAAAAAGAAAACTAAATTGTAGAAGAGGAGTGGAAGTTTACCTTTTCGATCAGTACCAAAGGTGAGAACATAGAAGGTCATACAACAGTGATTTTAATAGCCTAATAAATTAAATGAAACATTCAAATAGTTTAGTGACTATTTTTATAACTTTTTGAAGTTGAGTGACCAAAATATAAACTCGCTAATATTTCATTGACCTTGGATGTAGTTTACCCTTTTCTTTTAACACAAAGTATCTGACTAGTATACTTGTTTTAAAATATATATTTAAAAATATCCAAAAAAATATTAAAATGCTCAAATCACCAATATATCATTTAATAGTTTTTTTTTAATAAAATAGGAAGGCATAACCCTAGAAAAATAAAAAATATAAATTACATTTGAACATAAAGAACTCCAAGCTTATCATTGTCAAGGGTCAACTCAACTTCAACCGGTGGAGCATCCAAAGTGTAGAAAGTGACAAACTTTGATACCACAATTTTGAAAAGCACATCAGCAACTTCATTTGCTTCCCGATAAACATGGTGCAAATTAAAATTCTAAAAACTAGTACATAAAGCCATGATGTTGTCAATAAATGTCTGAGACTCCCCCATTTGCAGTAATCATATCAACAATCTCTTTACAGTCGCAATTAACCTCTATATTGGTAAAACCACAATCCTTAGCAGGTTTTAGTCCATCATACAATTCTCATAATTCAGCTTCCATGGCTAAAGATGACCCTAGTCAATATGAAAAACCTATCAGCCAATGCCTTGTTTCATCTCAGATCAATCCAACAGCTAAGGCGAAACCATCTTTATTACTACATCAGACTACATTGAGCTTGACCCAACCCTCCTTAGGTGGTAAGCAACCAATGTAACTCACACAACATGTGTTACCATGTAGCAATTAGATACAAGATTTTTTAATATTTTGGACCCAACAAACAATAGACTAAACGAATTGCTTAGTATAGCAACTCACAGTCTCAAAAATAAATTTATTCCGTTACTTCCGGAGTAACCAACAAACTACACCAAATAAGATCTTTCAATCCAAACCCTCCTTATTAAACATTAGATTGCAGCTTAAATTACCACTTGCCCAATTAGATAAAGAAAAGGAAAAAAAAAAAACTTGGTGCTCTCAATTTCACAATCGTAGACATCATTATATTATATTCAACTAGTTTAGTTGTTGTTTAATATGTATTTATATAGATCTTCATTGTGTTAGCAAGTCTTGAAATATCTATGTAATTGAGATATGTATAGGTTATTGTAATGTTTTTTAGAGCACTTAATTTGTTCAAGTGAGGAATATTATTTGTGAGAGTGCAATTGATTCTCAAACATTTGTGTTGTGGTTTTACATGCTAAGTTTACAGTGGTGAACTTAACGGTGAAAGTACCAGCCTTCTTGGATATAAAAATGAGGAAACTATCACAGGGGTGTGATAGATTTAGGTTCACTTATTGTAAGCATTGAAGATAATAGATATTTTTCACTGAGTTAGGCTCCATAGACGTAGGAAACCAAACTGCGTAAACAAACTTTGTTGTTCCCTACTTTATTCTCTGTTTCGTAGGCCCACCTCCGTAGGCACTTCTTCTGTGTCTTAGCTTGTGCTTGCAACTGTTTTCAAGTCAACAATTTTCACATACAAAAAGTGTCAACCTTTTGTGGCATTACGACGCCTTGAAAACTTCAATGGTTGAAAATTCGTGAAGTGTCAAAAAATTTGTGACGTTTTGAGATATTAAATTGAAAGGTTTTCCAAGAATGGATATCGAGTTATTTCCATAAATTAATATAAGTGATTTTTCATTAATAATTTAGATTTAATTAGTTGAAATTGAGGAATTAGTAAATTGGTCTCTAAACTATTTTGTAATAAAAGGAAACTTTAGTGGCCAAATGTCTAAGAAATAAATTCATGATTTAGGAAATAAGAGAGAGGCTTATGTGTTAAATATCATAGAGATTAAATAGCTAATTTTTCATGAGATGAATTAGAGGGAAAGTTAGTTATTTCCCATTCAAATTCATGCCAAAGCTAGAGAAAAATTTTCTCTTTATTTTTTCTTTAATCATGGAGCAAAATCAAGCAATCAAGGAAGATGTTAAAAGGATTAGTTAGCTAGTTAGTTAGCATGTAACTAATTAGTTTTTTGCTATTAGGAAGTTAGTTAATTATTAAGTATAAGTACAGTACATTAGGTGATAAATAATATAGATGAATTTTTTAGTATTATGACATAGTATCAGATTGCCAATTATTTCCTCTGATTGACGGCTCCGATCATCGTTCTTGGCTGCTTTCTTTGGTTCTGTGAGTTTTTTTTCTTCTTCTTCTCCATTTCTGGTTTTGTTTTCTTCATTGCAATATGGTGAGTTTGAGCGCAATGTCGATTGATCCTTCTCATCCCCTGTATCTACATCCCTCCGATACTCCGGGGACTTTATTGGTTTCACATCAACTCACTAGAGTTGAAAATTATAATATCTGGAGTCGGTCAATGTGTATAGCCTTGCTTGCTAATAACAAAGTTGGGTTTATTGATGGTTCTTGTTTGTTTGAAGATACTATAGCGACTTTACAGCCACAATGGGAATGTTGTAATGCTTTGGTGTTATCTTGGATCTTGAATTCTGTCAGCCAAGAGCTTTCTGCTGGGATAGTTTTTGCATCCAGTACGGCCCTTGTGTAGTCTGATTTGAATAAGCATTTTGATAAGGTGGATGGTTCTCAGATTTATTTCTTGCATCGAGAGATTGCTACGCACGTTCAAGTTATGTCATCTATCTCGATTTATCACACAAGACTTAGGTTGTTGTGAGACGAATATGATGCTATTGCTCCTCTTGCTCCTTGCACCTATGAGTCTATGAAGACGAATACTGAAAATTTGAAGCAGCAGAGGTTATTCCAGTTTATTTTGGGCTTAAATGAGTCTTATTCGTTAGTTTGTAGCTAGATTTTGCTTATGAACCCTATGCCATCAGTGAACCAAGCATATTCTTTGCTTATTCAATAGGAAGGGCAGTGTCATAATGCTGAAAAAGTCTCGTTAGTTTCTGACTCTACTGCGTTATATTCTGGTGTATCTAACCAACCAGTGCAGTCTAAAAAACATTTTAATGGGACTTGTGATTACTTTCATATTAAGGGTCATAAAAAAGAAATATGTTATAAGTTGATTGGCTATCTTGCGGATTTTAAGTTTACAAAGAAGAAGGGAACTTCTGCTGATAGTGCAATTCTCACAGATACAGGTTCAAATTCTATTTCTGCTGGTAGTGAGAGTTTAAGCTCTTCTCAGGTACCTATGTTTACACCTGAGCAATATCAACAAATTCTGAAGCTGTTGGGTAAAGGATCTGAGGTGCAAGCATCAGCTCATATGGCAGGTACTAGTTTTGGTCCCTCATCACATGATTGGATTCTTGACACAGGAGCTACCAATCACATGACATTTAATCTCGAGTGTTTGCATTCACCTGCTGAATGTGATTCTCCATCTTTTGTTCAATTGCCAAATGGTAAAACAACCAAAATTGCTCATGTTGGAACTTATTCATTGACTCTCTTGTTTACCCTGTCCAAAGTTTTACATGTACCAGATTTTCACTTTAATCTCTTATCTGTTTCTCAACTCACCAAAGAATTAAATTGTTATGTTCTTTTTTATCCACATTTTTGTCTTATACAGGACCTTTGCAGTGGACAGATAAAGGGGATTGGTAGAGTCAAAGGAAGTCTATACATTTTTCATTCACCAACATTTTCATCACCGCAAAGTAAGTCTATTTAGTCATCATTTGTCAATTCTGATTTCAATTCATGTTTGTCATCCCGTTCAGTACCACATATATCCAACTCTGGTGTTTTATGGCATGCTCGACTTGGCCATTCTTCCTTAAGTACTATGAATAAAATGTCTCAGTTTGATTTTAATATCATTAATTGTGATCATGTTAAGCACTGAGGTGTATGTCCTCTTGCAAAGCAATCACATTTACCTTTTCCTATTAGTCATACACGGGAACAACAACCTTTCTCTCTTATACACATTGATTTATGGGGTGCCTATCGTGTATCAACACATAGTGGGCATAGATATTTTCTCACACTAGTAGATGACTTTACTAGAATGACATGGGTATATCTTCTTCATCTTAAAAGTGATGCCATAGTTGTTTTACAACAATTTGTTACCTATGTTCAAAATCATTATTCTACTTCCATTAAAACTATTAAGAGCGACAATGGTTCCGAGCTTTTTAATCATGCAGGGAAGGCATTTTTTTCTTCACAGGGAATTATCCATCAAAGCTCATGTGTGCATACCCCACAACAAAATGGGGTAGCTGAGCGTAAACACCAACATCTTCTCAATGTTGTCCGTGCCCTTAAATTTCAGTCCTATGTACCTATAAAATTTTGGGGTGAATATGTCTTGACAGCCTGCTACTTGATTAACTTGTTTCCTACCTCTGTTTTAGATTGAAAGTTACCTTTTGAAATGCTTCATAAGAGGGTTCCAGATTTGTCTCATCTCTGAGTTTTCGGATGTCTTTGCTTTGCAACAGTGCTTAACAATCATGATAAATTCACAGCTAAAGCTATTCCATCAGTTTTCATTAGGTATTCAATTGTCCAAAAAGGTTACTTGCTTTTTAACATTCATTCTAAGACTTTCTTTGTTAGTCGTGATGTTATATTTCATGAGAATTTATTTCCTTTTCAGTCCCTTGATAAAACTCCTTTGTTTCCTGTTTCTTCCTCTTCACCCGAGCTTGATTATGATTTTCTTCATATCCCCATCATTCCTATGCATGAAGCACTTCAGGAACCTTTTACACCACAGCGTGTTTCTTTTCCTCTTTCTGATGCTAGTGGTGCATCACCTAGGTCACTGGCTGAGTCATTCTTTGATTTTTTTACTGATCAGTTACCTGTTCCTACTGTGTCACCCACTGCTTCTTCTAGTTAACCACCTTTGCGCCGATCTTCGAGAGTCTCTAAACCTCCTTCTTGGCTATCAGGCTTTGTTTGTTCCACCAATCTGTCTTCATCTACTACTTTGCTTACTGGTACATATCCTATATCTAACTCTATTTCTTATGCTTATTTACCCTCTCATTCTCGTATGTTTGCCCTCTCTTTGTCCTCTATTTTTGAACCCCACACCTATCAGATGGCATTTAATGACAAGAGATGGATTGAAGCCATGCAGGAGGAAATACAAGCTCTTGAGGCAAATGGCACGTGGGAGGTGGTTGATTTACCCCCGGGGAAAAACCAATTGGCTGCAAATGGGTGTATAAGGTGAAGTATAACTCAGATAGCTCGGTTGAATGGTTTAAGGCATGCTTGGTTGCTAAGGGTTATAATCAGTGTGAAGGGATTGATTTTCATGACACTTTTTCCCCTGTGGTGAAGCAGGTTACTGTGCGTACTGTTATTTCTTTGGCAGCTATGTTTAACTGGCCATTGTTTCAAATGGACGTCTTCAATGCTTTTCTTCAGGGTGATTTGCATGAAGAAGTGTATATGTCCATGCTTGAGGGTTTTCGCAGCTAGGAGGAGTCTAAGTCTCGGGTTTGTAGGTTGCTTAAATCACTATATGGTTTGAAGCAAGCTTCTCATCAATAGAATTTAAAGCTGACTGAAGCTCTTGTTGATAATGGATATATTCAAAGTCTACATGACTATTCATTGTTTACCAAAGTTAAGGGCGACAAAATAGTATTGTTGCTTATATATGTTGATGATCTTCTAATTACTGGGAATAATGGAGAAATGGTTGAAGAACTCAAGGGCATTTTACACCTCAACTTCAAGATGAAGGACCTTAGGCATCTTAAGTATTTCCTTGGCATTGAAGTGGTTCGTTCCAAGGATGGTATTGTGTTACATTAAAGGAAATATGTGCTCGAGTTGATAGTTGATTTGGGTCTAGGGGGAGCACATTGTGCTTCAACACCACTTGAGCATAATGCAAAGTATACTACAGCTGATTATGATAAACAGGTTCATGGGAATACAATGGACGAAATGTTAGAAGATGTTACGGTTTATCAGAGATTGATAGGCAGATTGCTTTACTTGACTCATATGCATCCGGACATTACTTTTGCAGTTCAACATCTAAAGCCAATGCTGAATGCATATTGTGATTCAGACTGGGCAAGTTGTCTTATGACACATAGGTCGGTTATTAGATATTGCATCAAGTTAGGTGATTCTCTGATTTGCTGGAAGTCGAAAAAATAAAATACAGTGTCACGTTCTTCAGCAGAAGCCGAGTATAGGTGCATGGGTTCCACTGTTGCTGAGCTGGTATGGCTTAAAGGGTTGATTGAAGAGCTTGGGATCAAGCACGAGATTCTTGCAACGTTGTTTTGTGATAGTCAGGCAGCGTTGCAAATTACTGCTAAATAGTGTTTCATGAAAAACGAAACCCATCGAGATTGATTGTCATTTTGTGCGTGAAAAGATACAAAAAGGTGTTGTGCAGACGTTTCATGTTTCAACTAAAGATCAACAAGCAAACATTTTAACCAAGGGTTTAGGTCTGGCTCAACATGATCATCTTGTCAGCAAGTTAGGAATGAAAGATGTATATCATTCACCAACTTGAAAGGGAGTGTTAAAAGGATTAGTTAGCTAGTTAGTTAGCATGTAACTAATTAGTTTTTTGCTATTAGGAAGTTAGTTAATTATTAAGTATAAGTACAGTACATTAGGTGATAAATAATATAGATGAATTTTCCAGTATTGTGACAGAAGATAAGTTAGATTTCTAGTGATTTCTTCATCTAATTAAGAGAGTTTTTAGATTTGATATTTTTTATGGCAAAAAAAAAAGATTATTTTTTCTCTTTTTACGCTACCTTCTTTATGTAATAAAGGAAAATTTTGGTGGCCAAATGTTTAAGGATTAAATTATGATTTTAGAAATAAGAGAGGGGTTTATGCGTGAAATATCCTAGAGATAAATTAGAGAGAGAGTTAGTTCTTTCCCACTTAAATTCACGCCAAAGCTAAAGAAAACTACTAAGGAATTTTTTTGTCTCAATTTTCTCTTCAATCTTGGAGCAAAATCAAGCCATCAAGGAAGGTAAGTTAGATTTCTAGTGAATTCTTCATCAAATCAAGAGAGTTTATAGATAGTTGAACAAGTTTTTATTTTATCTCTTTTTCACACCACCTTCTTTTGGAAAGAGAGTGTGTGTTCATTTTTGTAATTTCTTGATGAATTTTAAGGCAAGCTTGTGTTAATGTGATACAAAAGACATCGAAGCTATACGACATATTGTCTTAGATATGATGATCATTCGGGACGCTTGGAGCTTTTTTTCTACCCAGCCTAAGCTGCATGGCATGCTTCACTCTTTCATTATGACCTAAATCCAATGAGATTTCCTTCCTTTGCGCAATGGTGGATTTCAGCGCAAAAATGCTTGCCTCCATTAACTCTTTTCTTGGTCCCAAGCACATTGCTTCATTTGTTAGGAGATTAGGAAAGCCCACAATACCGTCATTTTCAAAGGAAAAAATAGGACTTGGTTCAGGTTGGGAACGAAGCCTTTAAAGGATATTTGGACTTTCTTGCCTCAAAGCTTCCTTCGTTCTCATTTTTCCCTCCACCACCTCTTTTTTGACATGGATTTCTCCCCTAGAACGCAGTTTAAAGATTAATTGTGGCACAAATTTGTCTTCTTTGACCTCTACTACTGGTATTTTCGCATTTGTCGGAGACAACCTAAGATGTGTAGTTTCTGGAGCTAACGTGCTAGTCTACTCTTCTTCTATTTTAGCAACAAAAGCCTCTTCTTTAAGGCTTGGCTCAAAACTTCTACACTCTTTACCATTGACAAAGCACCATTTTAGAATCTGATAGCATGCTCTGCATTGATGTTTTAAACTTGGATTCAGATCATTCTTAGGAACCATCTGCAGTCCTAGACAACATTCTCATTTAGCATGTGAATTGCTAAACCAACCTTAAATGAGACCTTTCCGTTAATTGTGTTCGCATACCTTCAATGGATTTACGACATTGTATAAAAATAATATTAAGAAATAATTAATTACAAAAATGAGATGGGAGAAAATTTAATTATGAAAATGGATCGTTTGATACAATGCATGACGGTGTCGCCTGACACACCGGTGACACCATTTCACTTTTCAACTAATGATGAAGCAATTATTGCTTTAAAAAAAATGGTAACACCATTTTATCAGGCGGTACAAATATATATTTTTAAAAATACATAGAAAATATACACGATGAAAAAAAAATTATGGGTGTCACTCAACAAATCGACGGCATTACTTATTTCTTTAGCTATTGTTTCACTTGTTTCATTGATGTCCTTCAGTGCTTCTTTCACCTTCTCTCTTGTTCCATCACTAGCATTACTAGGGTCTTTTTCCCCTATGCCTCTAAAATTAACATTATGTTTAGTAACATTTTTTTTGTCAATCAAAATTTCTTTATAAAAAATTAAAGTAGTGCCGTTGGACTCTTAGGTGGCACTCATAAATTTTTTTATATTATCTTTTTAATACACATTTAAAAATATAAATATTTTTAAAAAATTCGTTATTGGCTGATGATAACTAAAAAGTGAAGATGATATCGTCAATTTATCGGGCGACATAGGTAAATACAGTAGATTCATATCATAATTAATTGTTGTTGTATATTATTTATGTAATTAATTAATTTTTAATTACGACTGCTAAGCATATTAAAAAACAAAAAAGCAGCTAAAACGTAGTCGTTTAATAAATATCAGCATTGAAACACCATTATCATTTGATTTAATTTTTGTTTTTGTTGTTATCCATCCAGTCCAGTCCACACTTATGGCAGCCTCGGTGGTTCCACCAATGCTTCTCTCTGCAATAACATCCCAACTCCCTCTTTCCCCGCCTAACTCCTCCACCAACCAAACCCTTCCACGTGCCCCCCTCTACCACCTCTCCTCCTCCTCTCTTCCCAAACCCCCTCTCAAACACCTCAACCTCAACCTCAACTCCACCTCCCTCCACCACGTCTCCGCCCCCACCCTCCCCGACGACGATGAATCCCCCCAATCCCAACCCGCCATGGTCTCCTCCGCCTCTGCCGTCTCCGCTGCCATCCGTAAAGCCTCCACCTCCCCCGTCGACTTCACTCAAAGAATCGAGAAAAACGACCACCGCAACCACAAATTAATCATGCCTACCCCCGACTTCCAGCGCCTCTGCCTCGAACAACTCGACCTCTTTCGCCGTATCGTTGACCACGACGCTGTTCTCTCCGTTTATGTCAGGCCGGCCGGTAGTTACGTCATGGACCAGCTGGAGTTACGTCGAGTTACCTCGTATCCGGGAGTCGAAGCCGCCGACATTTTGTTTTTAGTCGGAAACTTCACTGTTCCCGCAGGACTGCGTGCCGCTGAAGCGGCGCTTTCAAGTCAACAAATGGAGGTTGTGGGGGAGCATAGAGCGGTGGTATTTCCTATGGTGAAGCAGCCGTTCGTGGTGGGCTTCTTGGTGGCGGAGCTCCCGGGGATGGAGAAGGTGCCGCAGGGGAGTGAAAGTGGGGACATGGTTCGTTTTCCGACTCCTGAGGAGGCTTACGCGTTGTCTTCTCCTTCTCCAGGACTGGGTATGAAAAAATCGTGGGAAATTCAATCTCTTGAGAATGAAGCCATGAGGCAAAATGACATCTTTACTGTTGACGAGAGATCCAATGCCATCAATATATCTCGAACTTTAGCAGTGGCTTATGTTATGGATCAGGTTAGTCACTCACGTCATATTTCTTCTTATCTTTATGCTACCAATAATTTATACAAATGCTTCATTGCCATTATCAAGCGAAAAAAGAATTTAGCTTTGCCATGTTATGTTGTATGTATGTAGGAACTTAATGTGATTTTACTTGTGTGTCTTGAGTCAATGCAACTTTTATATTATTCGTATTTCTTCTGTAGAAAGCTATTTTACTACAGCAATCGACATGGCAAAACAATGTCAGAATGGGTGCTCTGGTTGAGCAGGTATAATGTGTTGCCTGCTGTACATACATTTCCTTCTTCCTTTTTTTTTTTTTTTTTTTTATTGTTCAAGTTATTATGGTTTTTACTTTAAATTTCAAAATTTTCTTACAGATTCGCGGTCCTCTTTCCAGCATTAGGACGTTAAGTAAAATGCTATCCACTCATGTCAAAGAACATGAGGTTAGTCCTTGAACCATCTGAAAAAATGTTGATCCTACTTTTCGATTTTAAGTGTTTCATTCTGCAATTCTTTCGACTGTTACATATTTAATTAAGGAAAGCATACTCTTGTAGATTTCTCACGACATTGTTGAAGACATATTGGTGCAAGGTGACTGTATCAGCGGCACCCTTCAAGAGCTACAAGATGCTGTTTACTTGACAAAGGTCAGTTTTCTCTCAAAGCATGTAGAGATACACACATTAAGACTGTTGCTGCTTCTTCTCCTTTTCATTTTTCTTCTTTTGACGATTCAGAATGTCCTTCTTTCTTTTGGTTGATGTGATACAATAGCTCCCTGTTATTTCTGTTCCCAGTTAGTTTCATGCTTGGAATTAAAAGTTTCCCTTTTCTAGTTATCTTCACGCCCATATCTGATTTTCCTATCTGACTTGTTTTTAGGCTAATATAATGCGCTACAATGAAGGATCTTTGAAAAAGATGCGTAATTCAACTCATTCGCACCCTGAGTCGCTAAGATCTCAATTATCAGATGATTTCTCCAGGGATAGGTCTGGCAATAGGTCAGAAACCTCTGGTTTACTACTATCCCTAAGTACTACAGACAAGGATTTAGAGATGCCAATGCCACCTCTGGCTCTTGCTCCATTACGAGAACACGGAATCAGGTATGCAATTCCTTCTGGTACTTGAGTTCATCTCCTCATAAAATAAAATAAAACCTAATTAAGTGTTCAATCATATCAATTAAATTCCAGTAGCAGACTCCTCTTTTACAGTTCAATTTTGATGTTAAACCTCATGTAGAAAATTGTTTATGATGCTAATTGTTGGAGAATGTATAGATTACATAGCCTGAACTTGTGCTGTGAGCCTAGGTTGTAGTCTAAAGCTGAATATAGGCTAAACTGCTTATCTTTCCTCTAAATAGCCTTCATAATAAATCACTTAGTTACTTTTAAATTGAATGCAATCCAGCCCCACCTCTTATTGGACATGCAATATATTTCTACCGTTGATTTCTTTTAGCAGCGTTGTTATAAGTTTGGTTATATTTGTTCTTTTCTCAGGAAGTCCTGCAATATTTCTGATGTACTCACTGATTTAGTTGATGCCGCAAGACCTCTTGCACATAAGCAGCAACGCATGGTAGAATTAAGTGAACTTTCGCAGCCTTTGCAAGTGGCTATAGAAGAACCTGCTTTGCGCCAAGGCCTGAGCAATTTGATAGAGGGTGCATTGTTACGTACTCAGGTTGGGGGGAAGGTTGAAATTGTTTCTACTAGTGCACCAGCAGGTGGTGCTCTACTAGTAATTGACGACGACGGTCCAGATATGCACTATATGGTATTGTTGGAGATTCCTTTTCCTCTGTGATAGCTTTTGTTTTTTTGTTCATTTTAGATAGTATTGAATGCCTTTAGTATGTCCTTTTTTGCCACTTAACCATTAGTACATGTATTTCTTTGTAAATGCTTAGTGTCTCCCCTGTTACAGTTATCTGGGAAATTGCAGTTATTTTACTTGCTTTTGAGTTAGATCTCATGCTCATCATAAATGAAATGTTTTGGTGATGTATGTATTTGCAGACACAGACGCATTCCCTCACACCATTTGGTGCCGAACTCTTTTCGGAGAACATGATTGAAGACAACATGACATGGAACTTTGTTGCTGGGCTGACTGTAGCACGAGAAATACTTGAAAGTTATGGGTGTGTTGTCCGTGTGATATCACCTCGGACCACGGATGCTGCTCTAGGAGCAGGTGGAACTCGTGTAGAACTATGGCTTCCTTCTTTTGCTGCATTATCCGACATAAACAACCCTAGTCAAGAGGCATAACAAGAAAGTAGGATACTAAGTTGTTTTGATTAAACTCAGGGCTTATCTGGAAGTCCCCGCTCGCACCAACACATGTATTAGTATCTGAATTTGAGGGAAATTTGTATAGTTGAATTCTGGTGCAGTGTATATATATATATATATATATATATATATATATATCATGAAGAAAAGGAAATTGTAAATGAAAATGTATTCTGGTGCAGTGTTTACATAAATAATATATCATGATTTGGGTCAAAATTTTGAATTTGAATTTAAAAGTCTTAAGTGTAATTTCATAAAAATTCATTTTAAAACTTAGAATTTTCAAAATATAAATTTGATTAAAAAATATGAGAATTTTTTTATTCTCTTCTTTCACACTTCCTTCAAAGCTCAAATAATAAATAATTAATTTACTTATATATATCATTAATGGAGCTCAAGGTTTTCAGAATTGAACTAGTAGGCGAATTGATTAAGCTATTAATTTTTGAATCACTCAATTTAATCGACTCAATCAGTTCAATTGAATAAATTATTAAAAAATATTTAAAAATAGATAAAATCAATTTGATTGTTGGTTCGACTGATTTGATCGATATCCTAATTGATTGTTCAATCGGCTGGTCCAATTCTATTCAACTAACAATGTTAAAAAGTCTTTTAAATAATTAAATTTCAAAAAATATATATTTTTTAAGACCTAAAATTAGTTGAAATCCAAATTTAAATTTGAATTATCGAAATAATGAATTTGGATTAAGTCAATATTTTGAATTTTAAATATTTTAATTTCTAAAAGAAATTGAAATAATAAATTTATAAATCATAATTTCAAAGTCAATTTCAAATCTAAATTTTAATTCTCTAATGCGAATTCACACTATTTACCTATTTAGTAGTGCTTAAAAAAAAGTATTTTTAGCTCCAAAAACACTTCTACAAAAAAAAAGGTTGTGCTAAAGAAACTGCTTTTAGCTTTTTTGAAGATGAGAAGTTAAAATTTTAATATATTTTATTAATCCATATAAATACAATTTACCAACAAGTGGTTAGGTGTAATTATTCCAAGATGCAACCATTTTTTTAAATTACAATTTTTTACAATTTTTAATTTTTTTTATAATTTTTACAGTTTTTTTAAATTTCTAATATATTTATATTTTTTAAAATACATATTTGTAATTTTATTTTGTAATTTTGAATTTTATTTTGTATTTTTATCTTATTTAAAAACTCTTTTAAGTTTTTACAACATCAATGTATGAAAAATAACAGATTATGATTGACTAGATATCCTAATCGATTTTTTTAAACATCTAAAAAACTAAATTGAGAATGTCTAATAATGCTAGAAATTGAACTAAAAATATTTGATAAGATTAGAGGCTGAAATAAACTAAAAAAGAAAATCTAAAGATGAAAGTGAGAAAACCAATATATTTAATAATTAAAGGTTTAATTAATATGTAATATATTATTATTTCCGAGGAGGACAAGAAAAGCAAAAAGAAAAAAGAGAAGAGCAAGGCCGAGGAAGGAGCCATGCACAGGAGGTTCGATATCCTTAAATTTTCTAAAATTGAAGTTTTAGAAATTTTTATTTTCATCTTATAATTAATGTTTTAAAAAATAAATTTGTATTTCTCTCTTTCAAAGTTTTCAAAGATTTTTTGAATTTAATTTCTTTTATAAATTTATAATAAATTTAGTAATATTTTTAGTTTAATTTGGTAAATTAATATAAAGTAGTATTTAAATATTAATTTGATATAAATAAATTTTAATAATTACAATATCTAAGTATAAATGGTACCTAATTATTAGTTAAGTAAAAATAAACTTAAATAATTATAATCTCTAATACGAATTAAGCATTTAACTTATTTTATTTTTTTAAAAATTTTAATAATTAAAATTATCTTAAATTTAAAAATGGCGAGAGACTACTTTGAACATTAATATTTATAAAAATATCACAATCCTTCTTAGCTTCGCCTATGTATACATTATTGACACTACATAGAAAGTCAAAGATAAAAAGGAAGGTGAAAGCTTTCAACTGTTATTTCTACTTTGTTGTGACTTCAACTTTTTGTTTTGGATTGGATACCATAATATGATTCAAATGAATTGAAATTTGTACTTCAATGTTTTTTTTTTTTAATATATATTTATGTATTTGATGATTTTCCATTATGAATGTCTGGCTTTGTGGACTTTTCCCTTTTATGGTTTCTCTTGATGGTTGACCTACTTGTGTTGCGCATTTTGGTGCGGTAATCTTGCTCACTAATTTGGACTCCCAGCACCTCACCTTGCGCCCCTTTGAAACATTTGAAAATAATCCTTGCTGACTTATGAGTTCTTTAACTTGTTTGTGTTTAATTCTCATGAAATTTTTAGTCTTTTGGGGTATAAAAACATGTAGATGTGCATGTCTTCCATGTAAAAGCATGTTGAACTCTTTTTGGCATCAAAACAATACCACTTCAATATTTTTGAAACTGGATAACTATTAATCTTAATCTTCATATAGTTGTATGTTTTGAGTATGCACATATGTATTTATATGGTGATGTATGCATGGATATGTTGATTGTAAATTGCTATATGATGTATATTTGTGCTCACATATAGTTGTGTGTATATACATGTATGTGTATCAAGATGATGTTATGTATAGTCGTGTGTGTTTGATTATATAATATGTGGATATAGATAAAAATATCATGGAGGTTTATGTATTAAAAATCAAATTACATTTTATTTCTTTTATTCAAAAAAGGGAAAAATTAACTCTTGTATGTTTTAAAAAAAAAAAAAGTGCAAATCTTATTTTAAAAAGTTCACCATTAAATGATGACATAAAGAAAACATATAAATACATGAAGGCTTCGTGTATGCCTCATGTTGGTGTGGAAATATTTAAACAAACTAAAAAAAATTATAAAAATAAATTAAACATAATTTTATAATTATTTTAAAAATTACATCTAAGATTAAAATTTATAAAAAGTCTTAGAAATGATAAAAATAATGTCCAAATGAACCTGAGATAATGATTGTTCAAGATAGAATGAATCTAAACAAGCATATGTCCAAATTCATTTTGAAGTGGTTTCTTAAATTATTCACAAATTATTAAGACTTAGATTCTTAAAAAAGTTATTTAATTTTTAAGATTTTTTAAATTTTTATATATTTACTAATGTGGCAAAATACCATATAAGTATTAAGTACACGTGGTACACTATGTGTTTTAATTCGGTTGCTCCGTTAACCACATTATCACTGAACAATAGAAATAAATTGAATTTTTAATAGAAAGTCAATTTATTTTTTAATATAAGTTATATGAATTAATTTATCAATTTTATTAATATAATATGCAATTCACCTCCTAATATATAAATAGATATATGTAGGTGAAGAGTTAAAATTGAAATGTTATGTTTGAAGAGTGTTGTGAAAATTCCATTTTAATGTTATTCACTCATGGCATCTTTTGTATGGACTTGTGTTGTTCATGTTGTTAAAGCATTTGTTTATTTGAGATTAATGGGTATTAAAATGTTTTTGGTTTTATTTTTTATTTTTTAGAAAAATAAAGTAACACTTGTGAATTAATTCGATGGGAGGTTGGATTTTATTAGTTTATTATTATTATTATTATTATTATTATTATTATTATTATTATTATTATTATTATTATTATTAAAAACATGATGTCATTTTCTAAACAGAGTCTTCTTATATGAAAACTATTTTTTTGATTCTTTTTCCATGCTAAGAGATACTCAAAAAATTATTTTGAAATTTTTAATTCACTAAAATTGTTTTTATTATATGAAATAGTTTAATGATTAATAAGGTATTATAATTTTAGATGTAATTGATTTACAAACTCAAAATTTTCCTAAATGTGCACATATCCTAAATTTATCTGTTTAAAAGAATTTTATTTTATTTTTTTCAAAAGATAGGTACACAATCACATCTAATAAAACAAATGAATGAGCAAAACTCAAAATCTCCAAAATCATATGGAATCATATTGCACTAAGTCCTAACCCACTTGGATTTGTCCTTCACCTAACTACAAGTTGAAGGCTCGACTCCACCACCACTACCTACATTTACATACATAGGTTGTTGATCCTCAATTTAGACATTCCAAATTTTACGGGGTCTAAAGAATCAGTTTTGGCAAGCAAACCATGCTTAAAAATCAGGCTCTTTTTGGAGGTTGGGTTAATGGCCCACTGCTTTGCCACTTGTTCTTTTCTTATTGAAAGACCATGCCATTTAACGTAGAGAAAATAACCTTTCAAAAAGTCAATTATTTATTATTTCTTTCATTTTTGGAGGTAGTTAATCTTCCTCTCCTCTCATAATCTCATTGTTGGTTGTGCAAGAGTTGGGGAAATAAAACACTATATTTAGAGTATTTAACGTTGAAGCTATTTGCCAATCACGATATTAGTTTAGTGATAAATTTGTGTGTTTCAGGTCAATTGTTTTACAAATTTTACAATTAGGTACAGACCGGATTAAGGGTGATAAGCTTTAAATAGTAAAATAGATTATGTTTATACTAATATTAAGTGTTTAGGTGAGTTCCATACCGCAAGTTAAGTGACACCAACTCAATTATTAAATTAATTGAAGAATCTTAAATTTAATTCATACATTTATATAAATCTATTCACATTTAAAAGAACTACTCACTTATTCTTTTAAAACACTAAAATGTCTATTCTTATAGAACATTTTTGTTTGCTCTTGTAGCATGGTTTTTTTTCTTGAAGTCTCATTCTCTTTTTTGTTTTCCTCATTTTTTTTACGAACCTCTAAGAAAGGTTCATAATGAAAAATGATATAGCAAGTTTAAGCATTAATGATGGTGAGGAGAAGGCATGGCAAGTGAGTTTGAGAGAGGATTATTCAAGTCCAAACTATAACCTTTTGTTTAGTCAGTAGTTTTCTAATCATAAGTATTGTTCATTTCCAATCAATGCGTGATGGCATGTTTATTTTGCATATTTTACGTGTTCAAATCAATTAATTCTTGAATTAGTTTCTATTAAATTGGTGATTTTATGTTTAAATTCTATCACGAACAAAATTCAGATGTTTTAATTTAAAAACTAGCAGAAAAGGATTAAATTAGAGCACAAGCAATAAAAGAGAGGCCAAATCAGAAATTTGGAGACATTTAAGGGTTGATCATATTTTTTATTTTGTAAAAGTCATATTTAGAAAAAAAATCTGACATGAATATTGTTCAGTCCAATTTTGGCCTGGGCGAAAACAAAGCCCAAACCACCAAAACCTAAAGCTACTCAGACCGACTAAAAACCTCAAGCCCACTAAACTAGCCCAAAACCTTAACACAAAAAAAAAAATAAACCCTAGCCCCCTCTAACCCAAGTGGCGCCGCAGCCTACCCTAGCCACTGTCAGAGCCTGGCCACCGCCTCTGCTGCCACCGCCACTGTCGCGTCACCACCACTCACTTGCACCTACAGGTTAAATTAAGAAAATACAGTAAATAAAAAAAAGCATGTAAAATGACTATAAAAAGGCAAGCCAAAATCCATTGTAACATTCGGTCATTTTTGAAATATAAAAAATTATAGTAGACATTGAATACAAAGAAAAGGGGGAGATTCAAATATCAAACCGAAATCTCCAAAATAGATTCGGAGAAAAAAACCAAGATATACAAGGGCAAAAGGTTACTTTTTTTCTTTTTATTTTATTTTCCTTTTCTTTCCGAACCTATTTATAGACATACATTGATATTTTCTCTATTTTTCCTCAAAAATCAGTAAAATATAAAAATAGAAAAAAAAGGAAGAAAAATACCTTTTTGGAATTCCCACCATGGCATGCGACAATGGTGGTCATGACGACATGGTCTTCTGAGGTCTAACTTAGGCCTAATACCCCCGCAGAGAAAAAGAAAAGGGTGAAGTTTTTTTCTTTAAACAAATGAAAAAAATGAAATTTTAAAAAAAAATCTGACTTAAATAGCCAAACGAAACGACGCCGTTTTGGCCAACCCTTTTAATGCCAAAACGACATCATTTTAAGGCCAGGATCAGCGCGTTGACCCAACCCGCCAGGGGGATCCGCGTGTTTTTACTTTTGGGGGTAATTGCGCTACAAGTCCCTCCGCATTTTATTGTGTTGTAATCAAGTTTCTTTTAATTTTTAATTTTACCCTATAATTTGTTTCGGTTTTCGATTTAGTCCCCTATGAAATGCGCGTTTTGGAGGGTGGAGATTATTTCCCTTTTGGTCCCCCTTGTCATCCGCGTGTTTAAATCGGTCCTTTTCTTTTTTATTTATTTCTAGATTTGCCCCGAAATTTTATTTTTAGGTTCGATTTAGTCCCTTTTTTTTATTTTCACTATCTTATTATTAAATTAACTAATTTAATATATATTATTATTACTATCATTATTTTACTATTATTTATATTATCATTATTATTATTATTATCACTATTATCATTTTTTATTACTGTTACTATTTTTTTTTACTATATAATATATTATTATTACCTTTTTTATTATTATTACTACTATTGTATTATTACTATTATTATATTTTCATCTATATTTATTTTCTTATTATTTATCTAGTTTTTATTTATCTAGTTATATTTCTTATCTATTTATATTTTGTTATTATTATACTTTAGGTATTATATCTTTATTTATATTTATGTATTAATATCATTATTATTATTATTATTATTATTATTATTATTATTATTATTATTATTATTACTACTATTATATTATTATAATATTATTTTTTACCTATTACTCTTTAAATACACTCATTTCATTTTTGTTCCTCACTCACATTATATATTATTTATTTATTTATATATCTTTTTATATCATTTCAAACTTTAAAATATTCATTACTTGTATTATTACCATTAATATTATTATCATTACTATTACTATCATTTTAAAAAAAAAATAGTTTTACATTATATTTATTTACTACTAGTTCTTTTTAATTTCAAATTTTTTTTAGCCCATTTATTATTTCCTTTTTATTTTGGCTTGTTCATTTTATTCATTTATTTTATGTTTGCTCTTATCATTATAATTCATATTCGCGTCTATGTTTATTCTGTATGCCTGTCAATACTAGAATTTGTATTTGTTTTTGCATTCTTTATTATCTCATTTTATTACAAAACTTATGTTATATTAACCTTTACCCAACCAAAAATTGATTCTTTTATAAAGATAATATTCCGTATTTGAAAATTCGAGAAAATCGTGCCCTAACTTACTGGGTTTCGATTTTTCTCATTTAATCTAAATAACGGAATATTCTTTTAAAATTGCAATACGAGTTTTGAATAAAATGCTTACTCTCTGAGATTCGAGGCGTTGTGCCTTAACTTACCGGGTATGACATTTTGTTACCATGAGATAAGATTTTTTTTTTTGTAAATAAAAGCAATATTCGATATTTGGAAGTTCGAGAGATCGTGCCCTAACTTACTGGGTTTCGATTTTCCTCGTTTACTCTAAATAATCGAATATCCTTTTAAAAAAGTTAAAATACACGAATTTTAAATAAAAGGCAAGCTCATTCTCAAAAGTTTAAGGTGTCGTGTCCTAACTTGCTGGATGTGACATTTCATCACTTCGAGATGAGAAGGTCTTTAACATTCAAAGTGTTTTTTTTTTTACAAAAAGAGGGATTGTATTTTAAAGTCTTTCAAGTTTTCAATTTTCGACACTAAGACACTAATTAATCAACTAGGTACCAATTTTTGGGCTTTACGAGGGTGCTAATCCTTTCTCGTACGTAACCGACTCTCGGACTCATTTTCTCGAATTTCGTAGACCAAAGTCAATTTTTTTAGTAAAATAAAATATTTTATTAAAACAATCAAATTACGAGGTGACCCGATCACACCTCATCAAAAAGGATCGGTGACGACTCCCATGTTTTCAAAATCAAGTTGACCCCGTCTTTTTAAAAAATGGTTTCGACAGCTTGGCGACTCTGCTGAGGACATGAAAAAGAGAGTCAAGCCACAAGTTGATTAACTTTTGTTTTTTTGTCGAAAATTGAAAACTTGGTTTAAATGTACGATCCTTTCGTTGTATTTTATCCGTCTTTGTTACGATCTCCATGGTTTATAATTGCTGTTGATTTTGGTATCTTTTGGCACATTGCATTGCATGATCGGTTGATCTTCCCCTTTTAAGTGGGAGTGAGAAACTATTCCTTCGTGAGTTTTCACCTCCGTGTAGGATAGTGGATCGCTTTTGGGATACATCCATACATATGTCTTCGTGAGATTTTCATCTCCGTGCAACCATAGGGAAATGTATTCCCCTGAACTGAACTCAGTCTATATGAGCTTATAATGGGCGAGGATCGAGGAATCTGCTAGTTCAGGTACCTTTACTTTAGAACCGAGCCTCATATAATGAGCTGTAGGAACCTGTCTTAGGTAGAGCTACGCCAAACCCTAGTGGTTACCTGAGCAAGTTCTATATTTATTATTCCTTGTTTGCTTTAAACTGTGTATGAAATACTGACTTGCTTTGTTTTACTTTGATTGTATTTGCATGGCATTTTCATCACAAAAGGTGTTGATTCATATTTGGTTGCTAAATAGATAACTTATCATGGAAAAGGGGTTTCTTGATAAAGTGGAGGACAATGTGACTGTCCGAATATGGGCTGAGACAACATAGCAAGAGAAAGGTAATAGTCTTACCGAGGGGTATATGTTAGAATTGTGGAATTTCACTCGGATTAGTGTAACCCAAAATAATCTCTAAGAAATGAAAGAAATTTGGGATTAGTGGGATGACGAGATCAAACAGCTATTCTACTGTCATTATGGTGATTTACCCTACCTACTCGATATCAAGGTAGACGAGCGCCTATTTTGAGCCCTCGCCCAGTATTGGAACTCTGCTTACAGTTGCTTCACTTTTGGGAAAGTAGATTTGGTACCTATTATAGAAGAGTACACGGCCTTGCTCTGTTGCTCGAAGATTCAGGTTGACAGAGTTTATTCCAGAGCTGCCAACATCCCAGCATTCTCAAAAAGGCTGATGAATATCACAGGAATGAGCGAACAGTGGGTTACAGCCCGGATCAAACAAAAAGGAGATTGTAAGTGCATTCCTTGGAGGAATTTAAGGTATTTAATCTTAGCACATCACGATATAAAGAAGAGGTTTGATATCTTCGCTTTGAGCATTTATGGACTGGTTATCTTTCTCAAAGCTTTGAGGCATGTAGACGAGGTAGTTTTTGATCTTTTTGACAGGCTTAGTAAAGGGGTCACACCTGTACCCGCGATCTTGGCTGAAACTTTCAGATCATTGAATGCTTGTCAAAAAGCGGGTGAAGGGAGATTCATTAGATGTGCATAGCTCTTTCTATCTTGGTTCCATAGCCATTTTTGGAAAGTGAAAAAGATCTTGTATCGCATCTTCTCCGAAAACTATTCTCCACTAAAAAAGTTAGTGGATACGTCGAGACGAGATGATATTACAGAGGAAAAGTGGATGACGGTTTTTTAGAATTTACAAGAGGAATACGTCGAATGGAGAGCCCCGTGGATGGTTCCTAACGAATTATTATATCGATGTGGAGATTTTGATTGGGTTCCCTTGTTAGGGATATGGGGAGCCGTCGGGTATGCTCCTCTGCTTGCGTTAAGACAGTATAGATCAAGACAGTTTATGCCACCAACATACGGGTTAGCTCAATGCGAGTTCGTATACATGGGGAATAATTACAAAAAGAAAGTTCATGAGATATCGAATGCTTGGAACTAGACTCGTAAAATGAAAAGGTTTACTGCCAATCCTATGACTACCCCTGAGTATGACCAGTGGTGGGATCAGAGGATCAACGACAACACCCCTACGTCAGATCAAGAAAACATCCGATCAATGGAAGAACACTTGAAAGTGATCCCATCTGAGCTAGAGATCCTCAAACAAGATTTCGAGAGAAAGAGTCTGGAACTAGAAAAAAGGCTCGTGCAATTGGAGGAAGAAAAAATACAGCTGGGGTTAGATGTCGATGTCCAGAAACTAGAAGCTGAAAGACTCAGAAAAGGAAAAAAAACAAGGCTGAAGAGGATTTGGACAGTTTGAAAAAACTATAAGAAGTTGCGAAGGTCAATGAGAACCGCTGGGTTAGGGAAAACGTTTGAACAGTGGCAGTAGGAAGTTAAAGAGGAGAAAAGTAAAGTTAGCCAATGGGAAGAAAAAATTCGAGATGCTCAAGCTTGAGAAGGTACTCTAAGAAGAAGTTTGGTAGAAAGCTAAAATGAGAATGAAGGATTAAATATTCGGGTGTCAGAGTTAGAAAGGTCCTTGTATCAGTATCGTACTCGTAACTCTGTAATCGAGTTGAAGGCTAGTCAGAGCAGAATAGAAGAGTTAAAAGAGAAGATAGGA
This sequence comes from Gossypium longicalyx, assembly GCA_025698465.1. NCBI lineage: Eukaryota > Viridiplantae > Streptophyta > Magnoliopsida > Malvales > Malvaceae > Gossypium > Gossypium longicalyx. Next base: position 95,294,966 of record CM046997.1, read on the forward strand.
GAACTTAAAACGGCACTGTAAAATCGTGAACTTCAGATTGAACTCCTTGAGGTAAATAACGAGCGATGGAAGGAGCAACTTCATCAATCTCAAGATCAGGTCAGGAATAGGGATTATGTCATGGACGAAGCTTTGACTCAAGTGCGAGAAGTGGCCGATCACTTACAAACATTAGCAGTCCAAGCCGATGTGCTGATTTTAAAATACGAGTCAGAATCAGACCCCATCAAAAAGGATCGGTGGCAACTCTCATGTTTTCAAAATCAAGTCGACCCCGTCTTTTTAAAAAATGGTTTCGACAAATATTATTTCATGTAACTGGTTGTTAGGTGAGTTAAGCTAATTTTAGTACATGATATATATAAATAAGGTGTGTGATAACCTTTAAAAAACACACTTGAATACATTGGAAATTGAATGAAATTATTTTTATTCCTTTCTATTTCATGCCTCTATAGCCATTTCTTTTTCATAAGCATTGTGCCATTTTTTTTTTCATTTCATTGTCCAAGTCTCTTGCCTTTCCATCTTCCATCATTTTCATTAAATCCACTTCCATAATCCAACAAATCATGATTAATTTCATGCTCCACTAAACTTCTACTTAATTTTAGGACGATATTCTTTCCGGTCAAGAATCGTGAGAAATGAATCTGTACTGAAAATCTTTTATAACTGTATTTACCATCTCTCTAGAATATGGGTTAAAGTCCATTCAATTTCAATTCAAAAAGCGCGGTTGGGTTGGAGTTGTCTAATGTATAGTTGGAAAGTCAAGTCGGTCGTGTTGTATTCGGATTCCCGCGAACAAATTGGCGTATCCTGGCGGGGTCATACTAACGGGATTTTCGTCAAGGGTGATAGTGATCGGATTTAAACGACCCACGCGGTTGAGGCCGTTGATTCGAGTTGGGTCTTCAGAATACAACACTGCCACGATCTTGAATTGCAAACGCGGGTATCGCAGTTAGACAATAAGTAAGGGTTGGTTTGCAGTCGTACTGGAATCAACTATGAAAAGAAGAATTGACAATTAGGATGTTATTAGCTGCTATAACCAGTTTATTTTTTGGAAGAGAAAACTCATTTTCAAGGGTCGATTTAGAATGGAATTAACCAAGTTAAGGCTAAGAATTTATATTATTATTTACAAAGTTCAACTCATTTACTTACTTTATTTTCGATTAGTATAATTGTTATTTGTTACTATTTGATTTTAGTTGCTTCCAAAACATTTTCACTTCCCCCCTTATTTACTTTATTTTAGCAAGCTCGTCAATAGTCGTGGGCACGACTATTATCACGACAATAATTTTGCTCACAAGAAAAGACAAAATTAGACAACCAATTCCTATAGAATCGACCCTACTGCTCTATATTGCTCATTCGTATTATTTTGTCGTAGGAATTTTTATTTGGTGGTTTCAACACTCATCAATGCGCAATACTCTAGTTAATACATGACATCCTATTGGTGGCATTGGTATTATCAATATAGGGGAGAAAATTTTTTGTTTAGGTTCCACTATGAAGTGGATTTAGATAGGGTCGTCAATGGTGATCTTAATACGTTTAATAATAATCTTTTGGTGATCCATAGGCTATTTGTTGGAAAATTGGGTTTGAAAAATGTAACAAAAAATAAGTTTAAGGGAAAAATAAGAGTTTTATTTTTTTTTCCAAAAAAAGAACTTGGTTGTGATATCTAAAGTAATAAACAATTAATCAAAGTACATTTTCGATTCATCTGGGATGAACGCTTCGACGTACTATTCTCTGCTATTTTTAAGCTCACGTCTGTCGAGTGTGAGCTTGCTTCGAATCAGAAATTTTTTCAAAAAATTACCTATGGGGTAATTTCACAATTTCTCTAAAATTTTAAGTGATGTTGTAAATAAGAAAAATATCTCTAGAAATCTTCTGAAATAATTTCTTTAGAGAATTTTCTCTCTACAACTTTTTCGTGAATTCAAGTTTGTGAAAAATAATGACCTAAGGCTCTATTTATATAGGGAGAGTTTAAAGAGTTCAATTAAGATCAAACTTAATCACTTTAATATTAAATATATTAAATTAATAGAATATTTATCTACAAGATAAATTTAAATTAAATTCAATATTAAGATAATCACTTTAATATTAAATTAATAAAATACTATCAAGATAAGTATTAAATTTGATTTAATATTAAATTTATTAAAATATTATTATTTTTAGAATAGTTAGTCTGAAATCAAATTATTCGGTAGAGTACCAGTAAGAGTGTGATTCTTCCATTGCTCAATCATCAAAGAACCACCACCGCCGATCATCTGTCAGCCATCGAAATTGTCGTTGTCGCAGCCGCCAACACCAACGTGCCTAGTGGTGTCATCACAAGCTCGACACCAGTTCATTCTGAGCTAGTGACGACCTGACCAGTCCAATCCAGCCACCAGTTGGACCGTCGATTAAGTTTCACATATCGGGTCCGATTTGACTAGTTTTGGATCTCGATTTTTGGTTCTCGGTTCCAGTCTTCAATCTCAAATCTAATTTTCAAGATCAATTACCTATTGGGCTAATTGTTTGACTTGAAAATTAATTTCCAAAAATATCATATTTATTTTAATTAGTTTGATTAATTTAATTTTGCTTGATTAAAATTAATTTTCCCAAAAATCATTGAGATTTTCCAAAATTAATTTTTCAAGAAAATTCTTTAATCAAATTCTCTACTTGAACAATTTTCACGATTGTCCAATTTAATTCCATATTGAATAAAATGACTCAATTAAATTATTTCCAAAGTTGTAAAAAAAATTTCTATTTCAAATGTAGTTCGATCGAACTTTTGTTAAGTTAGCGAAGGGACCAATCTGACATATACAATTAGGCTCTAGTAATTGCAATTATGTCCAGAAGCATCATTCCGATAATTCGTAATTTACTTAATCATGGAGTCAGTCCATAAGAAGTACCATGATCGAAAAATTCTTATTGTATAACTTTTACGAAAGTAATTCATCCAACAGTTTTATCTAATGACCTCGTCTTGTGTGTGTTACTTTCATATGATATCTTTGATTCCTTTGAATTAAATTCATCTACTCAATACAATCTTATTTTATCTCATTATCATCATTGTGTCTTCTTAATGATTAATATGATCACTGTCAACAAATGACTGTGATAAATTGCTCGTTCGAGAATAAGCAACCCATGACCATATTTCATATTTATCAACTCACACAATTCCCATGAGAGGATACTGTTGACTCTTTAATCGAGTTATGAATTCCATTGTTACTAGTAAATTCACGCCATACACAAGCATATACCTAACATTGTGGATATGCCATAATCTAGTATATATTTAAATATTTGATTGAGTTGGTGTCACGAGTTAATCGGATACCAACTTAATTGTGATATGACTAAAAAAACTTTCTACTTAAAAAGTAACAAATATTATTATAAGTATTTGTTTCTTTTTTTCTTTTTCTTTTCTTTTTTTTTTTTTATAAAATCTACAACGCAACAATTTAGACTCAAAATAAATCCATAAATGATGTGACTTAAATATAGGATACCAAAATTCTCAAAGCATAAAATTTACCATTTGGAGCAAAACATTATTTGTGTTTTTGCTTAATCCATAAATTGGTTCCTAAATTATAGCATTTTTCCATCTTGATACCTAAACTTTGTTTTTGTCATAAGTGGCATTTAAACTTTTTTTTTTTTACAAGTTGATACCTTCCTCAGTCAAATAGTTAGTCAAATTGTTAAGTTTATTTTAAAATAAGTTTAACCTACAAATTGGTACCTAAACATTTTTTATCATGAGTGGTACCAGAATTATTTTTTTCAAGTTGATAATTCTGTTAGTTCAATCATTAGTTAAGATTGTTAAGACTATATTTTTTTAAATATAACCAATTAAAAAGTTGACACATGGCAAAAAAGAAAAAAATATTATTTTTCTCTTATAAATATTTCTCTTTTTCTTTTTCTTTCTTTAGAATTAGAATAATGGTCGAACTAGTCATGCCACTAATTCCCGATTTGATCAATTTGTTCAAATAAATTATGTTATTATTTAAGTTTTTAATGAAATATTTCATTCTAGCATTTGATTTATGTTATTATTTAAGTTTTTGTTTAAACTGATTCACACAAGTCAATCGGACATCAATTGAGTTAGAAATTAATTAAAAATTTATTATTTTTAGAAAATAATAAATATCAATATACTGATGGGTTTTTTTATATATTTTAATAAAATATTACTACTGTGAAATATGACTATTTAACAAAATGTTGAAGCTTCAACTTAAATATAATTTTTTTCTTACGCATCGTAGGTGGTAAATTAGTAATCTAGTATAAATAAATTTAATTGGAGGAAGGTTGGGCATTGAACAATGAACAACAAAGCAATCGTGGTAAAAATACGAAAGTAGAACAAGAAAAAAGGAAATTCCGTAGGAAAGGGAAAGGTTCCTAATGTAAACACTCTTCTCCCTACGTCTAATAAGAGTAAATAAAGTCATGAAATTTTGGGCAAATGTGATAAGGATAGGGGGTCACGTTTTTAATATTGGTGGACAAACGAGAGATGCCCTACTTCTGACTTGGGAACCAAAATTAATCTGTAGCCGTCTGACTTGAATGAGTCTATGGTCTCTGGGGGCTTAGGCCCCCTGTCTCAGTTACATACTATTCCATTTTTTTTTAAATAATGATTTTAAGAAATAGGAAAGATGAGTCAGGGTCAAACTATACCACTCCTAATTAAACAACACGGTTAAGCATTAGCGGCTGATGGTTGTAATGAACCCATTCGGAGGTTGGAAGAATTTGGTCATGCTCTTCTTTTCTTGGTTGGAAAAAGGAAAAGTAGATTGATTAGAGACGACCCCTGGATTCTGTTAAATTAGTACTCACAAACATCTAAAAAAAAAAAGTAGAAATAATTTTAAGGAAAAAATTATATATATATATATATATATTTTGCTACATAAAAAAAAACTATATTTACCATACTTTATTATTTACATTTTCTATAGTATATCTAATTAATTCATGTTGGTTTACAATTTTATATGATTCGACATGTTTTCCTTTTGAAAGTATTATTCTACATAGACATGTCATTTCGATAATCCAATATATATATATATATATATATATATGTAGTCTTAATTTAAAAGATTGGAGTTTGAGTGCTTTTTCTATAATATATTATATTTATTGTAATTGCATTCATCGATTAACAGTAAACATTTTTTTGGTAGATTTAAATATTATGAGTGATATGGTTTATGATGTAAAACCACCAATTCCAAAACTAGATAGAAATAGAAAGAAAGTGACTTATTGATTTAAAAAGTTAGATAAATACCGTAGTTAATATTTTAAAATTAAAAAGAAAATATATTTTATATTTATATTTAAAAAAACTTTTTTATAACAAAGAGAAGAGGAAAGAGGATATCCAAAAATTAAATTTGAATTAATGTAAATTAAAAAATTGAAATTTTTTATGTACTTATAATCATCAACTCGAGAATTAGATAAGGTTTGGGTCACCCACCCGCGACCCAGAAGTTCATAAGGGGAGCTCGCGGTCTCAGCTCACACATGCCACGGGGTGCTCGCAAGGGGACCTCGCTATCTCAACTCGCATATACCCAAGGAGTTCTCATGTGGGGACCACGATGTCCAATAGGTAGCCTAGAACAGTACACGTCTCCTACATGCATAGAGTCTACTAAGAACGTCAATTTTATGACAATAATCATGTATATAAATATTCAATTGCCCTCTTTAATCAGGGAGTTTCTGATCCATTAGACTTGAACATATCCTCTAGGCACGGGCTACCACTTCCTTTAAATGAAAAAGCATCGCCACAATAATTTTTTACTCTCCAGGAGAAGATGAAATTTATGAGAGAACAAATGGTTGCACAAGAGGCACGATTCAAGCAACAACAGACTTTTCAACAATAGTTACTAAAGTAGAATGAGGAGTTAAGAAGGAAGGTATACCCTGACAATTCTGATTTTAATGATAATGTAAATATGCAAGATGATAGTTCAGGCATGCATGTAAGAGAATGGAAGAATGAGATGGACGAGTTACGATGAGACGTGAGAGCGTTGCACCCTGAGTCCTAGGATATGGATTGGCTTTTTTGTTCTAATAATCCATTGGCCTCTGATATAGCAGCAGTAAACTTACCACGTGATTTTAAAGTCCCAAAGGACATGTTTGAGCGGAGAAGAGATCCACGAGCCTACTTGATGCAGTACAATGATTATATAAACGTGTTGGGAGTGTCGAATTCAACAAAATGCAAAGCTTTTTCCACGACACTTAAAAGAAGTGCGAAGGACTGGTACTTCTCCCTTTCTCAAGGTTCAGTTTGAAGTTTCTCCCAATTGGGCTAGATGTTCTTAGAAAAATTCAGTTCCCACAGGATGATCATGAGCACGCCTACAAGATTAACGTCAGTGAAACAGAGAAAAGGAGAGTCTCTCCAAGATTATGTGAAGCGGTTTCATGCAGCAACTTTGAACACAAAGAATTTAGAGGATCAGTGGGGTATAAATACTTTCATAATGGGGATACAAAATGACCATGTACAGTACTTCTTTACTGATAATAGGCCATAAAGTTTGGCAGATCTATACAAGCGATCCCACATGTTCGCAGAGGCAGGGGAGATTAAAAAGGCATCATGTGGAACCTTTCAAAGGGAAGACAGACAGTTTAAGAACCGAGAGGAAGCTCGCAATAGGCATGTGTAACACCCATACCCGTATCCCACGCCGGGATGGAATATAAGGCATTACCTAACTTGATTTCATGCACACAAACAATCTCAAGTCACCAAGACTCGGCCCAAATTAAACTTTTTTAATTCTACTTTAAACTTCTTCTACGGGCCTACGAGCCCCAAATTGACCATTAGAAACTAATCGGGACCATTCCGGGTCCTTAAGCCAATTATGAAAATTTTGCCTTTAAACGGGGCACACGCCCGTGTGGAGAGGTAAAACGCCTGTGTGGAAGGGTAACACGCCCGTGTCCCACACCCGTGTGGAATTAAATTCTAATTCACACCTACAGGGGTTTTCATACGACCAGACACACGCCCGTGTCAATAGCCTGTGTCCCTCACACGGCAACGACACGCCCATGCCTTAGCCCATGTGCAAAAACCTGGGTATTTTGTTTCTGACGTCAGCATCCCCAAAATGTCACACGGCCATGGCACACGCCCGTGTACTAGGCCGTGTCCTCCACACGACTGAGACACACGGTCGTGTCTCTGCCCGTGTGTTTCTTACCATGCAAATTGACTTAAAATTTTTTTACGTGCAGGGGACACACGGTCAGACCACACGCCTATGGAGCTAGCCTTGTGTCACACACGGCCTAGATACACGCCCGTGTGTCTACCCGTGTGGACAATATAAGGCTATTTACCAAACCTCATTACCACCATTGCCTACCTGTTTTCATACAAATACCAACCAAACCAAAACAAGCATAATTTTCATAATCAAATTAGCCACAATAGACATTCATTCAACCATAAAGATGCATCTTTTATAAACTCAAAATGAAAGTTAGCCATCATTCAAGGCTTAATGCAAAGTGTGGAATCTATCCCAAGCCAACAAATTTAGCCAATTCACAAAGACACAACATAATAAGGTCTAGCCCTACACATGCCATACTCAAAAATATAAATCCAACTATATCGAATGTTTTGGCTGATAGTGTGATCGATATCTCTGACTTTCAGTGATCCTTAAGCTAGTTAGGCGGCATTGAAAGGAAATAGAAAGAAAAAGGAGTAAGCATAAAACTTAGTAATTTGTATATAAGCATGTATACTACAACACTTATATACAATCAACATGTTCATAACACCAAAGTAGACATAAGTATAACTTACTCATTACCATCCATACAAGTCACATATTATATATATTGAGCTCATACCTTATACATACCAATTAGGTACCTGTACCATTCATAACATGGTTATACTTTCCTCATTAACTCAAGAACATAACAATCACCGTTGAACCATTCGAAATATCACTGGATATTCATTAAGCCTCAAACATGGGTAAGGTGTTGATGCTATGTCCCAAACATGGTCTTACACTGGCTCATATCTCGATTCGATGCCATGTTCTAAACATGGTCTTACACTGACTATCATCTCATAGCCGATGCATGTCCCAGACATGTCTTACACTGGCTTACGTCTCGAGGCTGATGCATGTCCCAGACATGTCTTACACTAGTCCTCGTCTCAATACTGACGCCATGTCCCGGACATGGTCTTACACTGGCACTCATAATGTGGCCGATGCATATCCCAGACATGTCTTACACTAGCTCACACAAGTGGCCCTAATGTCACAGCATGAATATCCGATTTATTTTCCTATGTTCAACGGGACCTCTACTATCTCTAATATATTCATACTCTCTCTCAATTCCACAATCAAGCAATTTATGCTATATTAAATTTAAATACAATTCAACACATACATTAGCAATGTAGTTGTAATATTTACATACAACTTACCTCGAATTACAAAACATACACGACTAGTCGGTTTAGTCGATTTGCTTGGCCTTCCTCCAGTCTAGGTTCAGATTCAGTAAATCTTGATCTATAATAGCAAAATGCACTCATTTAATCTCTAAGCTCAATTAGGCAATCTAAAATTCACCTCTTAGGTAAAATGACCATTTTACCCCTAAACCTTGGCAAAATAACTATTTTGCCCCTATGCTCGAAAATTAATTTTTATCAAATTTCTTCTTATCTCAAGCCTAGAAGAACCCTTTTTACTCTTATAACAACTTCAAATTCTCACTATTTCACATATTTATCAATTATTTTACAACTTATGCAAAATAGTCCCTTTTAGGTGTTTTCCATGAAAACTCATTCACAAAAGTTGTTTATAAAACAACTAGGACTCATATTCTTCCATAAAAACTTAGCAACTATCACAAACCCATTCATGGAGAAACCCTAAACTCTTAATCATTTTGCAAAATAGACCCCTCATTTGAAAGCTCATGCTTCAAGGGTCTCAAAAATGCAAAAATCATCAACAAAGGGTATGTGAATCACTTACTTGTGAGTGCTTCAAGTTGCTGAAAATTTTAAGCTCTCAAACCCCCTTCAATGGCTAATTTTCAATGAAGAAAATAGATGAGAAAGGGGTGATATCATCCTTCTTTTATTTTTTTTCAATTTTAGTCAAATTAAGCTATCTAACCCACCAAATTTTAAAACTTTGTCTCCTCTTTGACTCAATGGCCAACCATGCTCTTATAAAAGGGTATAATTGCCCTTTAAAATCCTATAATTTTTATTCTCAAATAAAATAACACCTTTAGCTATCAAAATAGGACTTTTGCATTTTATGCGATTTAGTCCTTTTTCGCAATTGGGCTTACAAACGTCAAAATTAACTCACCAAATTTTTCATGTTCTAATATAAACATGCTATGACTCAAAAATAATAATAAAATAATCTTTTTAACTTTAGATTTGTGGTCTCGAGAACACTATCCCGACTAGGCCCTAAATCGAGCTGTTACAGCATGACCCTCCTAACTAGTCGTTGCAAACAATAGGTGATAGGCTACAGGGAGAAAAGACGCAGAGTAATTCTCCTAGGGCTCTTCAAAGGTTTCAATTAAAACATAATAAGAAATACATTCCCTAGGGTAGGTTTGAAGTTTACACTCCTTTGAATGCTACACATACTTATATTCTGAACTAGGTGAAGAGTTTTGGTATCATGCCTAAACCATCTCCAATGAGGCATAACACGAGAAGTTCGAACTGAAAGGATAGATCTGTCTTCCACAATGACGTTGGGCACAAAACTGAAGATTGTTTCACTCTAAAAGATGTTATCGAGGAAGTAGTGCAAAATGACAAGCTCGTCGAGTTTGTTGATCAGGGTGTTTCCCAGTAGGGTCAAAGCCCGTGTGGTGATCCTAAGGGTAAACAAAAGGTTAAATGTATAATCTATGTAATTGTAGGTACAAATAAAGAATAGGTAGGCTCCAGTGCAAAAAGGAAGGCACATATGAGAAATATGATATATGTTAGCGCTCCTAAGAGGTCATGTTAGTGAGGAAGATGGAGCATTGAATTTGGTAATAATGATAAAGAGTTGGTATGTGACGAAAAAGGGTAATAATCTGATGGTTACTTCTGCGACAATCGTAGGTTTTGAAATTAAAAGGATACTTGTAAATAATGGAAGTGCAGTAGAGGTTCTATATTGGGAAACATATCAAAAAATAGAGTTGAAAGAGCAAAATTTGTCCAGAGCTAGCTCGTTGTATGGTTTTGCAAACCATCTAGTCGAGGTGAAGGGCTTGATCACTTTACTAGTCACTTTAGGGGATGGCGAGCATACGACTATGGAGTACGTTTAGTTTTTTTTGTAAACCATCCTATGGTGTACAATGCTACATTCAAGCATCCAATAATAAGGATGAAAAAAATTTTGGTTGCAACGTTCTGTATGAAGATCAAATTCTTAACAAGGACAAGGGTTGGGTTCTTGCAATTAGATCAGCAAACTGCGAGGCAATGGCATATGTTGCCTGTCAAACAAGCGTGTGAGCCCATAGTTGGAGGACATAATTCACAAGGGATAAAAATCTTAGACTTGGATGCCCGAAACAGTAGAGCATACCGAGACTTTACAGCTATTGAGTGATAATAAAGAAAGAACTATAAAGATTTCATTAGTGTTGGTAACTGTGTAACACCCCCTAACCCCAAACCGTTGCCGGAACGAAGTTATGAGGCATTACCGAACATATCAGACAACTTACGAATAATTTACAATTAATATAACTTTCATAGTATAATATAATAATTAAGTCCCTATCTTGGACTCTCGAAGTTCAAACACGTATTAAAAGTAGAACGAGACTTGTTCGAGTGTTCCGAATTTTTTTTTTATAAAAATTTCGGCAGCATTTCTGCTTATTTTTACCTAAACCTCCTGCAAATTCAAACCAAAACAACCAACACCAATGTTTCACATTCATATAACTAATATTTATATCATTAACATAATTTTAACTTAATAACTATCATAGCATCATTCAAAATTGGTTAAAAACTTCATTCATTTAACAACTTAATGTTCATGTATCAAAATATCATGTACTTTCCTTACCATTTCATTTAACCATCTAAATTTTATAATTCGTCCTTCACTACCCAAAGTAATATACATATTTAAGTGACTAAACAACACTTATGTACATGCCACTTTTACCCAAAAGAAAATATACATCACCAAATTTGTATTGGAGTCGGGAATGTTCTAGATGCTGAGCCAAGACAATTGACTTCTACTAACCTGCGCACGGAAACAACCGTACGCTGAGTATGAATATACTCAGTGGTATTACCATAATTCAAAATATATTATCAATAATAAAAAATATAAATATTAAAATTCATAACAGTTAATTTCTTAAATACTAATTCATGCTTTATATATATATATATATATATATATTTTCATCATTTCATAATAATAATTCAATTTAATTATTCGACAATCAATGTAATTTTATTTTTTTTATAAACTTGAATTTAAACCACTTATGAACATTTAGCTCATACTTTTCTCTTTCTATCACAATTCTAATTTCTATTCATAATTCAATTTTTTTTTCTTTTTATTTCAATACCTTAAATTCACATTTCAAATTTTTACCCTATTAACGTAACTCGGACTTTGGCGGATACACGGATCCAACCAAACACATCAATATGGCACCCAGTGCCTCATCGGATAGTTCGAAGTAATAGTTGACACCCAGTGTCTCATCGGCCTAGCCGAAGTAAAGTTGGTACCCAATACCTCATCGAATCTATCCGAAGAAATATAGTGACACCCAGTGTCTCATCGACTCGAGGTCGAAGTATCCCTGAACACTTCCAATCCTATAGCATGCCAACTATATCCGACTCAGCCCGACTAGTTAATAGGGTATTCAATTCACAATTCAAATCACCATTCATTTTTCAATCAATACACTTTTCAAATAATCACATATTCCATAATTCACTTATTCAATTCCATTTGACTCAATTTGCATCACTTTCATTTTTACTCAATATTCATATCAATTTCACATACTTACCTCAAGTCTTACTTACCATACATAACAATTAAAATTTCAGCAATCAATAATAATTAAAATTAGAATTATAGTAATACACACCGTAATTCTCCGCTTTAGTCCTCGATGACTTTCTCCTTTCCTTTCGATCTTTGACGTTTCAGGTTCTTTGTTGGCTACTGAAAATAATAGTAATTTATATTATTATTTACAGCATTAATTATAATAAATAATTAAATTTCTAAATAATTCCTACCTTATTCCCAATTTAATCCTTTTTATTACTTACTCTAAATTAAGCTAAATTCACCTAATTAGATCCTAATTAGACACACCACTAGGCTCATAAATATTTTTAATAATTATTTTCGAACTTATTTCACTAAGACGGAGGCCCTATAACTCACTTTTCCGGTGCCCGGGAATTTCGGGTCATTACAAACTGAGGAAAAGAACATATTGGTTTATTGTCTGAGAGAGAATTCAGATGTTTTTTGTTGGTTAGTAGCAGATATGCCAGGGGTGAACCCCCAAGTGATCGTCTACAGGTTGAATGTACTCCTAAAGACAAAGCCAATTAAGCAAAAGAAGAGGAAGTTCACTCCGTAAGTGGTGGAAGCAGTAAGACAAGAGGTAGCTAAACTGTTATTAGTGGGTTTTATCAAGGAAGTTGAGTATCCAAATTGGGTCTCGAATGTGGTTATGGTGAATAAAGCAAATGGAAAATGGAGAATATGTATTGATTTCACTAACTTCAACAACGCGTGCCCTAAGGATAATTTCCTTTTACCTTCAATTGACCATTTGGTTGATGCCTTTGTAGGTCCTAGGTTCATGAGCTTTTTAGACACTTTTTTAGGTTATAACTAGATTTTGTTGGATCAGGGTGACCAAAAAAAGGTAACTTTCATCACTAAAGAAGAGTTTTTCTACTATCGGGTTGTGCCTTTTGGTCTCAAGAATATGGGAGCAACCTATCAAAGATTAGTGTATAGGATTTTCAGAAACCAAATAGGGCACAAAATTAAGGTATATGTAGATGACATGTTGATGAAAAGTGGATTTATAGAGGAGCATGTGTGGAACTTTTCAAAAGCGTTCGTAGTTTTGAGGGCCCATGAGATGAAATTGATTCCTGAAAAGTGTGCATTTGACGTACGAGCTGACAGATTCTTAGGTTTCATGATTTCAGAAAAGGAAATAGAGGTGAACCTAAAAAAGATCCTATGCTTCTTGCGCCTGTCCCTCAGAGTAGCTCATAGGTCCATAGCTTCATTAATTTCTCACGATACATTGGTAGTTTCCTCAGAGGCGTCTAGTAACTGTAAAAGAATTTCTTGGTTTCCTTTTTAAATCCTGCTAGAATTAGACCCAAGTCATCGTTGGTGTCATTTGCTATATAGGGCCATGTCTGTCTTTCAGGGTCTGCACCTAAAGCCTCAGGAACTTCCCTGTTGTCACCTCGCCTATATCCATTGGGGCTAAAGTCTTCTAAACAGTATTGAAATACATTTCTCATGGTTATAAGATCTTCGGTAATAGGAAACTACTAGCACGAAGCCTTTACAACTGCGCTGAACCACCATTTGTCCTAACAGTTTGCCTGAATGAACACGTGTCCCTATTAGGTGCGGACCACTCTGTAGGAAAACTAAACCCGTATAAGAGCCTACATCTCACCCTAATATATTTTCTCTAGTTCAGCCAAAGATTAGCACATTTGTTCGCAATTATGGTCTTGCCTTTATCACAAGGAGAAAAATTGTAAAAGCCCGATGAGTTCCCTCGATTTTAGGCCTTTAATAGATATAAGCTTTGGAACACTATGAGCTATGGTGCTTCGTTATGTTGGCATCAATCAATAAAATAAGCCATTGTGATCCACCAAGAGAACCCGCAGAGTTAACTAAGAGCAATCTGGTAATCTTGAAGAAGATGACAGAAGAACGAATGCAAGGGCAAGTGGAACTTTGCTTCCAGAACATGGAGGGGGAGTAGAAAGCTATCATCACTAGTATCACTAAGCCTGTGAAACCCCTCAGGGATGGAAAATTTGTAAGCAAAATTAGGGATTTGAATCCCCCGTGCACTCAAAACTCGACTTATTTCTTCATATTTTTGTAGTACAGATGAAGAAATTGGCTTCTATAATGACCTTCGAAGCACGCTCTTACGGTGGACAGCAGGGAATTATCCGACCACCAGTACCCCTCATTCTTGACATGTTTTTTATGTAGAAAGAAAAGAAAAGGAAAGAAGATGTTACCTTGAAGAAAATCTCAATCAAGCCTATTTGAAGGAAATGTTAAGATTGTGAGTTTAGGGTTTCCAAAAGCCCCTTTTAAATAAGCTTCTCTTCCCTGCGTTTTGATAGTTCAAATGACCGAGGAACACCAACGGTCAGATACAAACAAACGCGATCCACCTGTACACGTGGCAAAGTTAACGTCATGTCCCAGTAGTTGCTGCGTATTCAGCAAGGCTATATAAATGCGAAGTGATGGCTCTAAGGAGTGCCACTTTATAGCCCTCTTTAGACCCAATACGAAGGATTAGATTGTTATGTACTTATAATCACCAACCTGAGAACTAGATAAGGTCTAGGTCGCCTATCCGCGACCCGAAAGTTCGCAGAGGGAGCTCGCAAGGGGAGCTCGCTATCTCAACTTGCATATACTCGAGTTCGCATATGGGGGCCACGAAGTCCAGCAGGTAGCCTAAAACAGTACATGTGTCCTGCATGCATAAAGTCTACTAAGAACATCAATTCCACAAACAATAATCATGTATATAAATATTTGATTATCCCTTTTAATGAGACACAATGGAAAGTTACTCAACAAAAATAAATTATTTACTATGACATCAGTGATTCAATCAGAGAGTGTTTATTTGGTGTTTTGAGTTCAAATTTTATTATATTTTTGGAATTTATTTGTTATTTATTATTTACCATTTAAAAAACTTCAATAAATTGCTTTTATTTTGTTTTTCTTTGGAATTTATTTATTATTTACTATTTTCATAATCGAGACCTATGAAAAAAAAAAAAGAAAAAAAAAAGTAGAGGGTATTCATTTATAGCTCTAATAAAAACGGAATGAAATTTCAAATTTGATTTAAGAGTCGGGTTGATGAGTGCGTAAAGACGATACTTAAAAGTAATATTTACCATTTAAAAAACTTTAATAAAGTGCTTTTATTGATTAAAAAATTGAACATGAATTATTATATATTTATTGATTTTATATAAAGGCAAAGGACAGGCACATGCGTAACTTTTTTCATTTGTTCCTTCACACGCTTTTATTCCGATTACACCTACAGAGCAGTAATTTTAAGACGGTTAAGAAAATTAGTTGGCAGGAAATCTAGGAAGTTTCAGTTGGGGGCTGGAAATTTGAATGTCAAAATCCTCCCCCATTCATCTAATATATATGTTTAACGTCGTTCCAGGGTACTTTTTACATATTAACTACATTTTTCTTTTAAATATTTATATAGCCAAAAAATAAGAACCCAAATTCTAATTTCAATCTCTGCTCATCAAAACTTAGAAACAGTAGAAACATTTTTCTAAAATCTTCTCTCTTTTTCCTTCATTTTCTCTGTTTCTTTCCCCAGATTTTATAAAATCTTAAGATTTCTTTTCTTCTACCAAAAAGTAGTACAGAGAAAAAGGATAGAATTCTTTTCTTTTCTTTTTTTCCCGGGAAACTGAAATTCATCGTTCAGTTTCAGGTCTTTTTTCCTTCACGTTTTCTATATTTTTTTTTTCTGTTAGTAAGGCAATCAAGAAGTTCGTTCTCTCAATTCTCGAGAGAGAAGCATATACTTATTTCTTGCATATTTTCAGTTAAAGAGGAGAAGGTGATTTTTCTCGTGATTTAGAGCCATTTTAAATACAGTTTCAGTTTCCATCAGATCCTTTTCAGTTGTTCTCAATTATCTTTCCATTCAGGTAAGTAAATATTTGTAGTTTCTTTTCTTTCATTTAGCTTAGTTTTCCGTTTGTTTCTCGAGGAAATTCATCGTCTCACCTGCAGCCTATATAATCATTCAATTATTTTAAACCTTTCTGATTAGATTTTGAATCTTTGATTCGTTATTTTAGTGTATCCATTTTTTGCTCGTACTTACTTTCTTTCTTTTCTTTTTTATCTGGTTAATAAATTTTATTTATTGTTTGAAACTTATTGGACCAAAAAAAAGTAACAGGAAAGGAGTTGAATCTGAGATTTTTGAAGGAATAAAACCTGATTTTAAGCAAACTTTGAGGTCAGGTTTATGTTTTTGGTCATTTTGTTCAGTATTATATTTCAACCTAAGCAAGGCACGGTTATGCTATTAACTAAAATAAAATAAAATCTCGGTATTGCAGTTTTTTAATTCTACAATTGCAGGATATTAGTTAAAAAAAAAAAGAGGGAAAGACACATGTCTACTTGATTATGGAGTTAATAGAATTTATGATAGGAATTTCTCTGGTTATGTGATTGTCCGGCGACCGTGATCTTTTGTCCAGGGGATAGCACATGGTTGCTTACTTTGTTGCATTACTATTTGAGGGTTATGTGGAAGAGGTTCTTAGACGCTTCTTATGGGGATTCTTGCATCTTTTTACTATATAATAAGATCCTTGGGTTAAGTGTTAAAGGCCGGCCTAATTAGCTTGTCTTTTCCTGTTTGCATAAACTGGTAAAATTGATTCAACTAGGATATCAGCTTGGAATTAGGTGCCATTCCCATGAAGTTGCTGTTTGAATCTCAGTTCTTGTTGGTGTGCATCTTGGTTTCTTTTAACTGTAACTATTGTTTTGCTTCATCATTTTAGTTTTAATAAAAAAATTTGTTATTCAGGTCCTTTTGCTGAGGGTCTCTCTTTGTTTCATGGAGAATGGGCAACTGAATGCCTGCTAATTAATGCTCAAAGGCTCTTGCAATCTGAATTGCCCATAGTTTGTTGTGAATATACAATTCAGACGAATTTTTAAATAGAATGGGGATCTTTACACGCAGGTGCATGACTTATGGCGCCTTTTTAATTAAAAAGAATAAAGTTTATATTGTGTCTTATTGTGTATATCTGTAGAAAAGGTTACTTAGATGTGGAAGTTATTTAACTTTTATTCCATCTTGGTGACTGCAGTACGGTTAGTAGAAAGCCAAATGAGAGCATGAGGCTTATTGTGACAACATTTGTTGGAGTAGTTTTTGGCTTCTTAATTGGATTATCTTTCCCAAAATTGTCATTAACAAAGGTAGGCAAACCATTTCCCCCTTTTAATTTTATTTTCATTATTATGCATCTAGCAATAATGATCTTTCTCATCTGCGTAATGGAACTTTTTTGCTGTCTGAATTTGGCAGTTCAATATATCATCTGGCATTCTTACGACCATTGATATCAAATACACTGAATATACCAACTCAGTCCCCTCAGGCTCAACTCCTTTGCAGCATCCCATTGATAATAATAGAAGCTCTGCCAATGCCACATCAAAGAAGGTATTTTTACTGGATCTGGAGATACAGGTTCATTGAACCAAATCTCTTAATGCTTAACGTTAGTAAGTAAAATTTGTGGAATAAGGTTCTGGATAGTTTTTCACAGCAGTTTTCAGGTATCTTCGGGCGATTATCGTCCTGTAAAGTTTCAATACCTGACTGGTCTTTTCTCGTATTACCTGTTTACCAAAGTTTCGGTATTTGAGGGGACAGTAGAATTCATTGGATAGTTTTTTTCATGACATTTTGTATTCTTTGGTTTTTTTCATGACATTTTGTATTCTTTGAAGTTTTAAAGAGGGAGTGGGAGTTTTTCCTCGGGGAAACAAGAATAGTGTGGTTCACATGCCATTCAAGCTCCTGAATGTAGGAGCATTTTCTGTTCCATTTCATGCAAAAATAAACCTGATAGTTCTCATGGTAATACATATATGCCTTGGTTTACCTCTAGAATACATCCATTCGAAAACTGAATGAACACTATTTTGAAAAAAAAATTGGCACCTATTGCTTGTTCTTAGCCCAGCATGTTTCAATACTTGAATGAACATGTGCATTTTTCATCTATATTTATATGCAATTTCTCGCATAACCAGATGCATCATTCGATTCATCTCTTACTATCACCATGTTCCTAAATAATGTGATTTTTATGTTTGATGATTTTGCAGGACCTGAATTATATAGTGCTACTCTAATATGCCAAGTTCTTATGCTTCCTTTATGACTGATGCAGATTTGGGTCCCATCAAATCCTCGAGGTGCGGAAAGACTACCACCTGGAATTGTTAAAGCTGAATCAGACTTATACTTACGCAGATTGTGGGGCAAGCCGAATGAGGTGTGTTTACTTGAACCCTGAATTCCTTTCAACTTTCTAATGCACACATGAATAAGTTTATCTCTGGTCTGTAAAGATAAATTGCTTTGGTTTAGACCGAATAAGTTTTAGAAATGATATATCACTTCTAAAACTTTTGGAAACATCTCTTATTACAAAACCTACCGGGTGTATGCTAAATTCTAACTGAAACAACTGAATAAATGTGGAATTGTTGAATGTTTGATACATGATAAAGGGAAGGGGTTGGGGTGGTGGAGGGGAATAGTAGTGATGTATTTTGGTATCTTAGCCAATAGCCAGTGAACCTGGATATATGATATAACTCACTCTCATTGAGCCTGGAAAGAAGGAAAAGGGGATTAGTTAATTAACGTCAAGGAAGCAAGAGTTTCGTTGCTATGGGGTGAAATAATATCTGCATCTTTTGTTCCTAAAGCATAAAACCTTTTCAAATGCCTAATACATTTCAGGATCTCAGAAATGCAGATTTTAGTGTCTGAGAGGTTGTTTGCATTTTTAATCTCCATTCACTTGATAAAAACCATTATTATTTGTACCAGTCCATAGATTTAACGAAGAACTAAATATGATAAGAATAAAACATACTGTGGCCTTTTCTTTTCCTCTGGTTTCGGTTTTGACAGTATTGGCATCTTCAGGACTTGACCAGCACGCCAAAGTATCTTGTCACATTTACTGTTGGCTATAATCAACGAAAGAATATTGATGCTGCAGTTAAAAAGGTATCATTGTCTTTACATATTTGTGTGTGTGTCTGTGTGTGTGCACCTATGAATCTGTCTGCATTAAGTATGCATGAGTTTGTGCCTGAGTGCCTGTGTGAACATGCATCCTCATGCACATCTTCTTGGAGTCATTTCTGGAAGATAGGTAGGATGCTTAGGTGGGGATGGCATTTTCTGATGCTTATGTGATTGTGTGGTGCACATTGCATGTTGTGACTAAATGTGCTTCCAACAGTTTTCAGGGAATTTTACCATCCTTCTCTTTCATTACGATGGTCAAACAACTGAATGGGATGAGTTTGAGTGGTCAAAGCAGGCAATACATGTGAGTGTTCGGAGGCAGACTAAATGGTAAGTAGTTAATTTAGATTTTCAAATTCAAGTCCTTTTGCTGGCAGGATTGGATGCAATGACTGGTTACTATTGCATTGTTTAATGATTTTAAAGATTTAACTGTCATAATTTTTTATTTTATTTTTACCTAGGTGGTATGCCAAGAGGTTTTTGCACCCTGACATCGTGGCTCCATATGACTACATATTCATCTGGGATGAGGACTTGGGGGTTGAACATTTCAATGCAGAAGAGTTAGTTTTGGACAAACAAATTGTTTGTTTAACCTGTTTCCTTTAAAATGAATTTTTTTAAATGTATTTTCTACTTATTTCACTTTTCAGATACATCAAACTGGTGAGGAAGCATGGACTAGAGATTTCACAGCCTGGTTTGGAACCGAATAAAGGGTTAACCTGGCAAATGACAAAAAGGAGAGGGGATCGTGAAGTTCACAAGTAAGAAACAGTAGGCCCCGGAATCATTGAAGTTGGATCAATTCATTGAATGATAAAATAACTTTTTTCGTTTTTGAATTTTGGTTCAGGGAAACAGAGGAGAAACCGGGTTGGTGCAATCATCCACATGTTCCTCCTTGTGCAGCGTATGTATAGCTTTGAGCACTGTCGTTTTAATATATCATGCCTTAAATCTCTGTAGATTTTGTAGAAATTAAGTATTCTTTTCTCTTTCGTGAATGTAGGTTTGTAGAGATAATGGCTCCTGTTTTCTCACGTGACGCATGGCGGTGTGTATGGCATATGATTCAGGTATGGAGGTTGTTCTTAGCTTGTTCATTTTAACATTGCTATTTTCCCCATTGTTTTCTTGGCATATTCACTCTATTGTTTTTGTTGGATAATTTGTAGAATGACTTAGTCCATGGTTGGGGTCTGGATTTTGCCCTCAGAAAATGTGTAGAGGTTAGCATCCTTTTGTTTCTGCCTCTGTCGCTTTATATTGTTATGTCCTTTAATCTCTCCTTGTTTTCCCCAAACATACTTTTAGAAAAGATCTCTTTGCTCATTACTGGATTACTAATCACTAAGTGGGGATATATCTATTGAAAACAGCCCGCCCATGAGAAGATCGGTGTTGTAGATGCTCAGTGGATTGTTCATCAATCTGTTCCCTCTCTTGGGAACCAGGTACTGAGAGCTTTCCCTCTATCTTCCCACTTTTCCTTTCATAATAAACACTTACAATTTGCTTTTGGTAGGGAGAGTCACAAAACGGGAAGGCGCCATGGCAAGGGGTATGCACTATTGCTGTCTTACATTTTTCCATCAATTAAAAGTTAAAATTTGTTAGTAGTCATTTTAAGTTACTTTTATGCAAAAGTGTGGGTGATAATCACTATATTGGACTGGATGCCATTGGCAGGTAAGGGAGAGATGTAAAAAGGAATGGACTATATTCCAAACGCGGTTTTCAAGGGCGGAAAAGTCGTACTATAAAGCGATAAATTCAACTTCTCATTAGGTACAGCCATTACCCGAAAACCTGACCTAGATTCATTATTAGATCTTCCTCCCCTACTTATTTTCTTTCCTATTCACAAAAAATCTGTAGATGAGAACATTATATTTGTACCCATTGTTTACTAAATAATCATATGTTTTTGGTCAATTCCTTTTCTTATTCCAAACTTTGCGTACATTAGCAATGGCTAGCCTGTCTTCGGCCCTCCAATCAAGGATGGAATAATAGGATGGGCAGAACGATTTGAATTTATAAGAGTTTCAATCCGATTCAACTTGTAGGAGTATTTTTTTAAAAAAAGGGAAAATCGGATTCAAGCCTTCAAGGTAAGTCGATCTATTTAGTGTAAGTTTCGGAGTTGGGTGTAGTTTCGCATAAAATCTATACGATATGAGCTTTTTCTGTTAAAAAGGATTATTACTGTGTCTACTGTTAAGGGAATAAAAAATTATGAAATTTCATATTTTTTAATTGTATCATTTCAAGTCATATTTTAAAATTTGAAAGCGACAATGGATTCATTAATTGAATTATTAGTGAGTGATATGTAAAAATAATAAGATAGAATGATATTATATATACTATTTTTTTCCTTTTGGTTTGTAAAAGAGGAAAAAGCGCTTGGCAAATTTAAATCAGTAATGAGAAAACAAAAACATACATAAGGCTAAGCATTGATATACGTATAAAAAAAATTAATCATTTGTTAATGGAAAAATAGATGTCATGATTAACTATAAATTTGAACGCAATTTTAAAATTGTTATTGGGTAGTTACAAAAGAACTTGTGACCACATTCTTAGCCTGAGTCCAATGAATTCCAACTCCTTTATGGTCCTCCAACTGAAAATGTAGTGCTCCAAGAAGTGATGCGGGGCAGGGCGTGTACATATAGGATTTTAAGAAGTGTGGGTATAAAAAGGGGTGACCTCACAATCACATGGCCATGGCCATGGCGGAGTAAAGGGACCATTCCTTGCATTCCCAATCTTTTTAAAAAACCGAAGTTTCCAATTTCTTTTTATTTTGGGTGATGATTGAACTTCTTACCCACTGAATACTTGGGACCTTTTCCCCCTGCCCCGCTGATCCATTACTAGTTTTCCAGCGAAAATCCAACTTGTTCATACTTTTATCAAATCTTAAAACGTGAATGACAGAATTCATTGAATACAACAAAACCTTGGGATGCAGAATCAGTGCTGGTTTTTTATTTTATCTCAACCATGCTACTTGGCGTTAACATCAAACTTCAAATCTTATCTTATTTTTCTCTAAAAATATTATTTATGCATATTTAGTTATTTTACTAACTTATTTATAAAATAAAAAAATTTCGGAACTTCCTAGTAAATTAGTCTAAATTTACCTAAAGGTGAAGTCACGAGTTCTTGCGAGATAAAACTATAAATTTTGTATTAAAAATTTTAATTTTAATTATTAATGTTAAATAAAATAAAAAATACAAATTAAGTTATATATATATATTTTTTTTGCTCTTTGGTATTGGATACAAAAATATTTTAGGTAATGTATAAGTGATGTATGTTGATTCCATCAATTTGTCTTTTATATATTCATTTAATTGTAACTGCACCAACTTATTATTAGTTATAAATACAATTTGAAAACTTTCCTATGTCTTCAAGCTTTACTTAGAAAGTAATCCATTATAAATCAATAAGTATGAGCTATAATTTACATTCAATTCACCCATTAAGTTGTAATTTCACTCATATACTTCAATATAAATCACTCTTCCATTAAGTTTTTCCCTCTAAAGCTCACTTGTAAACTGATAAATAAGAACAATTTATTTAGAAAGTATGCACTCAGAATAAATTTCTAGACAAGTTCAGTGCTCTTCTACGCATGCATTAAACCTAAATAAGCCACCTTATATGTAAACATAATGTGACCTATCGAAATATATTTAGTGTGAATGCCTGATTCCTCAAAACCACCCTTCAAATATGTCTTCAATAAAGAGTACATTGGCAGTGATCTTCTCGACATCAAACTCCTTAAAGATCAATTGGAACTTTGATCACATTGAAAGTCTTGATACAATCTTTTCTTGACTTTATTGATGCACGATATGTCTTCACTAATGAGCTACTAAAATCATTAAAAATATGCAATTAAAAGCTCAAACAATGTTAGTGAAAACACGCTAACCAATTAAGACAAGTTACAACGGCTAGTTAGATGTTCGTTGAGTTACAATTGGCTTTTGTAACTAGCACTAATGATCTCTTCCTTTGATATTTTTGAATAAAAATATAGCATCACATAAAGCAACGTAAATCACTCGACACTCCCTTTACTCCATTCATTCAACTATGAATTTTAATCATGAAATTAATTGTTGATACAAGATAACATTAACAATAAAAACTCATAGTAAATGTGACTACATGTTAAGTAAAAAAACCAATTATTATCATCTGTATAAGAAAGAAAATTAGAAACAACTTTAAAAAACTTCACCAGTAACAACAACCAACAAATCAAAAAAATAAAAATAAAAATCCTACAACCCTCTATAATGAAGATCTCGAGTCCTCTAACACTAGAGAAATTTCAATTGCTGCTCATGATATTGGATATTCTTTTTAAGACAAAGTTACTTCTTTATCCAAATGCTCTATAAATCTAACATGTATAGCACTCGAAACTTTAGCTATGTTTGAGTAAGTTGCAAATGTAAATAATAATTCATGCAATCTACTTTTTTATCTATTCAATCAAAGTTCTTATTAGGTGTATGTTTAGAGTTACAATAAGCTAATAGAGACACCAATTAGACATATATAATTAGAGTTAAACTAATTTATAATTAAGGTTTAACTCTTCACCTATTAATTACAAAGTTATTTATTCATTAAGTTTATTAGGCTAAAATGATTAAATCGAACTAATGACCCACGACCATGTTTTATTTTCATAAACCTTAAAATGCCAAGGAAAAAAAAACATTTACAACTTTAATGAGCTCTAATTTCACTATTATAAGTGAAGCTAACGTACTAACTTTCAACTTAATATTTTGAGACATGAAGGTTTCCAATATATTAAAGTATATAAATTATGCACACATAATTATTTAGATTTAGCTAAGTCACCATGAAAGTCCAAATTAAATTAATTCATAAACAGATTTAGGATCAATTCAATTTAGATCAAATCCAATGCATCATTGTTAGTCCAAACAACCACATTTAAATCTCTATCTTGGAAGCCCATCAAATCCCGATAGTCAAGAGAAGCTTCTCCCCATTTGGAGTTACAAACAACAAAATAATTCTATCATGAGTTATTTGCTCACGAATGATTACATGGACTAAGAATTATTTAAATTATCTACTGATATAAATTGTCTTCTAAATTAAAAACACTCATCATAATGAAAACTAATATTAGTTTAATTTTAAGTATTAAGGAATATTTACTTAATCATTTGCTTTAAATGCTAATTCATTGTGGACATTCCAACATAGAGATAATTAATGACATTTATATATTTGCATTTTTATGATAATATAATGAAATTTAGATTTAGGGAAAAATAAAACCCTAACACAGAATTGTATTTGATATCAGTTATAGTATTTTTGAGACAAAAGTTTTACTAATATATTTGAGAAAAAGGGGGAAAAAAACCATGAAGTCGTTTATTGGTAGTGTTGGCATTAGATATTATTAGCCTGGAATTGTTTTGGAACCATGAAGAAGGATGTTCTCATTATTGGTTACAGAATCAGAGGAATTTCCTTTTGTTAGTGCATGAAATCACCTATGGATGTTGATTAATCACAAGAGAATGGACCGAAAATCTGCCCTAAGTGGATTGCATTGAGGACACTTGGTTTCCTGATCTCAAAAGATGGTTTTTCATATTGAAATGAGTTTAGGAATCTAGGAAAATATTTAAAACCCAAATCTATCATTTTTTAACCACAAAATCTAGAGTTCAATTTGTACAAATATGAAGATCTAATAAGTAAAATACAATAGAAAAAGAACTTCCTAAAGTTCATATGGTTTCCTTTTGTGAGGAAGCAAATAATTTTGGTGCAATAATTTAAGCTATACACTTTCAAGGAAATATGGAAAATTGCAAGGAAATGGTAATTACTATATTCTTTTTTTGTTATACAAGGTGTTATATAAAGAATAAACTCAAAACTGGTGTCAACTAAAAACTTGAACACTAAGTCTTTGTCACTCCATCTGCAATTCAATAGACTTTTGGTATTTAAGTATCTGGTTTTGCAAAAACATATATAATTTTTTACCTCACGAAGATAATTTGGGGAAAAAAAGAAAAAGAAAAAGTACATCAAACCAAATTTAAGAGATCCTTTCATTATTTTCCTTCCTTCTGGCAAAGGCAAGGCAATACGGTGTGGGATTTAGTTGAATCACAAGCTTTGTCATGGCGCTTAAAGCCTCACACTTTGATTTCAATAGGGTGTCAGACAGAATATTAAAAGAGAGTAACATAAAAAACAATAAAGCTTGTAAAGGCACAAGTACTGCTTGATCTATATTTCACAATAATTCACTAGCAAAGCATGAGTGCAGTCATAAGTATTACTGCTCTATCTATCATCAATGGAGCTTATTCATATGAATTGCTATGACTCTTGCTTCTTACTCACTTTTCTTCACATCCATGTACTCAAACGCGCAAACTTCTTGTGCTCTAACGCGATAAAGTCCTCAGCTTCTTGGTTGACATCTTCCTTAACTTGATAATTTTCACTCGTCTTCACATGCTGAGGATTATAATACTCGGATTCTATAATTTGGGACTTTGGAATCTCAAGAGTACGCTTATCCTCATAAACATGGTTGTATCCATAATCGACATTTGAATGCCTTGGTTTGTGGTTCGATGAAAACGGCATTGGCTCCGTTGTTGTAGCAGAAACCTGGTAGACATACGAGGTATCCCCCCAACTGACCCTAGGGTGCTTGCCATGGTGTTTTGGGCTACTGTATGACATTCTATACTATACACACTTCTGTTTAGGGTTTTTGGTTAGAAAATTATTTTCAAAGATGCCTGATTTGTCAAACTTGTGTTATGAGATTGTATTTTATAATGAAATGTGACGTTGTTGTTTTGAAGGTGAGATGGAATCTAATTCCCTTAATGTGATAAATATCAGCCAACATTGTGGACTGAATAAAGTGGAAAGAAAAAAGTAATTGTAACTGCTGATAGGATGGGGAGGAATAATATACCAAACTTTTCTTATCACCTATATCTATCCGCCTTTAAAAATCATTTAGATGTGCGTTTAATTTTCTTCCGCCCATTAAAACAAGCCTTAAATTTAGGTGGCAGTATATATTCTATCATTATGTTTCTGCCTCCAACTGGGTTTGATGAACTTTTTGCATCTACATATTTAGTTTGTGCCAAAGGAATAAGAAACTCATGGTTTGATATTAATTTTCTTTAAAACTAAAATTAAATCCATGGCCTTAATTGCAAGTTTGAAAGTAAATATCATTCTCTTTCTTTTCCCTTTTTCTTCCTGCTTTTCAATTTTGGAGCACTGTCTGATTTTTTTCAATTTTTTTTTTTAAAAACGTGTCTGGTAAAATATTTTAAAAATTAGTTGTAATATTATGTAAAATATAAAAAAAAAACCAATTTTTTTAAACAAGTAATGAATTGATTTCAATTCAAACTTATATTATTAGAAAATATTTTTTTTTAATTCCATTTCTCATATACCTATCATAAGAAAACAATTTTTATGATGTATTTTTATTTTTTTAATATTTGAAAATAAAAGTAAAAATTAAAAACAGAAAATATTTTGAAAAATCAAATGGTGTTTTAAAAAAAAATAATCTTTATATATTATATTTAAAAAGTTGCTATTAAAAGGAAAAAAAAAATTGAACCCGAATTATTACATATTAATTGAATGTTGAGTTTCCTTAATAATAAAAAGTAGATAGTTTCTCTTAAAGAATCTTGATGGTAGAAGCTTTATAAAGTGGGGCAGGGAGACGGTGGGAGGATCTCCACTCTCCACTCTCCACTACCCTCTCACATCTTATTTGGATCAAGTTAAAATATATCATATTTTCTTATATTTTAACACACTTAAAATATAAATTTTATTTTATTTTTAAAATTTAAAAATTTTAATTCAATCATCAAAATCCTTTTTTCTATTAATATTTACATATGATCATGTTAGATTGAAAATTTCTCATAAAAAAAACAGATGATATTAATGCCCAATTAAATATCAATAAATATTTAACGTTTAATTAAATATAAAAATTAATTCTCAAATTTTGTGAATGTAACCTTTGTATGGCAACATCCGCGAGGCACATATTAAAAATCACCTATTTATATTAGTGTTTGTAGGTCGGGTTGGATCGTATTTAGATAGAATTTATCTATAATATTTATACACTTTATATTTATTTAAGTTCGGCCCAATTCGAAATATGTTTATTAAATTTTGCTCAAACTTACTTATATTTGTAAACAATTAACCTCATTTTAGACCTCTACATATTATTTTTTTATTTTTTAAATAAAATTATCTTATTATAAATTTAATTTTTAATAATTTTATGTTTTTCATTTATTAAAATATTAAATATAAGCAATTTAAATATATATTTTCAAAGTTTACATTATAGTATAAATTTAATTTTTATGTGTTACAAATTACATAATGTATACAAATAAAATAACATAATATTTACAAACTTAGAAAACAGGCTAGGCCGATCTAGGCTCAGGGATTGAATGTTTAAGCTTACGTTTAACCCATATTTTAAGCAAATCTAATTTTTTTGTCTAATCTTGTGACACTTTATACCTGACCCAATTGTTGGATCCCAATATAAAATGCCACATTTCATTGTCGAAGTAACTCATTTTTCTATCTTTTTTTTTTTATAAAAAGAAACATAGTGGTAAAATTATTTTATAAAAATTTCAGCAGTATTTCTACTTATTTTAATTTATGTAAAACCCCTTGCAAAATAATTTAGATTTTCACAAAATATCCACATTCAAGTTATCTCTCAAATCAATTCCCAGCATTACAATATCTCAAAACATATCAATAAACTAGATTTCTACACTTTACTATTTTATCAAAACATTAGTTATAAAATACTAGCTAAGAAAACATAATGAAAATATTTAAATTCAGTTTACGACATAATATTATATATATAAGCCTAGGTACATGTCATTTACATCAACTATAAAGTAAACTCTTCACCAACATTGTTTGAGCTGAACTTCGGTTCTTCAGATGCTGGTGGAATGATCTAACGAATCTAACTACCTGAGCACAGAAAAATAGACAAACCGTATGCTGAGTAATTTTTATACTCAGTGGTGCTAATATCATATAAACCATTACATAAGTATTGAACACAAATTAATTGGTAGAAATAAACTAAAACATGATTATGAATATCATTAATAAAATCACAATAAAAGAAAATTCTAATATTAATAAACTTTAATATTTTGATATTGACAAATCGAATAAAGAAAATAAGCTTTTTAATTAAATTCAAAATCGGGTAACTAATTTAATTTGCACAATACGAAAATTTAAATAAATTCAAGTTTTGCTTGTGCTTTTCTTTCAATTTAGACCCCGTACTAAAGTTTAGACTTATAACCAGATACATGAATCCGCCACCCTGAGTTGTTTGGCAACGATGGCTATCAAAGTAGTCCACGACCCTCTGGGAATTGGGACTGCCCACGACCCTATGGGAATTGGGGCTAACAATAATAACAACTGACCGATTTGACCTTTTCTCCTTCGACCTTTTGGGAATTGGGGAGATCTAAATTCTCTAACATAAAGACTCTATGACATGCCAACTATATCTGATTTAGTCTAACTTAGTGAAATGGGGTAAATAATCCATTTCAATTCTATTTTCATATAATTTTCATTTTAATTATGTTTCATAGTCAAATCACATATTGCCTAATGTAAAATAGGCTTCCAATTTGAAACATATTAAATATTTTCTTACTTAATCATCTAAAATCATAATACTCAAATCCAAATCATAACCATGAATTTGCTAATTTAGTGTTATGAAAAAACATAGTATTCATCTCGAAACATAATTTTATAAATATTAACTAAATTATTCAAGCTCATCCAAAACTCATAAAAATAAAATAAAATAAAATATAACTAGTCATATTAAATTAAATATTCTAAAGCTTTATGTAATGAAAATAAGATATTAGTACAAACCGAAGTTTTAATCGCTTTACTCTTTTTCTTCACCTTTCTTCTTCAAGATGTTCGCTTCTTTTTTAGCTACAATAGGAGCAATTCAATACGAAACAACATCATATATCCATTCTAAAACTAAAACTAATAAAAACAAACTTAAATATGCATGATTATTCATATTGACAACTTAAGTTTTCTAGTCCGGAATTCGCATATCTTTTGACTCAATGATCCGTTTTCAATTCCATCTTCATCGGAATACTCACTGCTTCATAAGATATCATTTAACACCAATATTACACAAAGTGACCAATGTTCTCTACTTCCCCTTTAACATGACCAAATATACCAAATAAACCTTTCATCCATTTTTGTTTCCTTTCACACTTCTAACAAGCTAGAACTCATTTTCTAATAATTTCCTATCTAAAAATATACCTATTTTACTTATGTTTTCTAAGCTTCCATCAATGTCCTTTAATGGCAACTTCTAAAATACTTGATAAAATCAAAAACTATTGATATATATATATATATATATATATATAAAACAAGCTTCAAAGATTTAAAATCTATAAAAAAAATTAAAGAAAAACTTATCTTTCTCTTTATATATATATATATATTATAATATTTAATAAATTACTATTATTTTAAAAAATGTTAAATAATAATTATTTAATGAAAATATTATTTAAAGCTATCATGAAACTTTTGATTGTTTTTTAAGTAATGGAAAAATAGCCATTAAGTCTTTTTTATAAAAATAAAAAAAAGATAATTGCACTTTAGTCTTTATATTTTTTTAACTTATTCAATTTATCCCTAAATTTGATAATGAATTTTTAACTTAACCACGTACTCCTACTAATAATCCTATGTGTTTTCATGTTTGATGATTTTCTCTAAAAACAATCATAATTTCTTATACTACTATTTATTTATAGATAACTTATTCAAGGACTTCTACCATAAATATTCTTCTTCTCTTCTTTTTTTTTTAAATTGTGGATGTTACAAATCTTCTCAAATTTTGAGCAAACTTTCGGGCTTAAATGAATAGATCGGTCCTTAAACAGGTTTACTTAAGCAAGATTAATTTCTCATTTTAACCTTTTTCTTTTGCAATTTTCTTACTTTTATGTAAAAATTAAGTAACTTAAATATTTTAATTTAAAAAAATAATTTGATAAACTGTTAGCTATTTACTAATATCAACTATGAAATTGAAAACAACAATAATGTTGAGAATAGTAGTAATGAGATTGGATATTTAATTACTCTCAGTGGAGCATAATGCTATGGGTTTAGATCAAGTTTAGATTAAGCTTAAATACGATATAAATATATTTTATATTTGTTTAAATTTGATCAGACTCGAAATAAGAGTCTAAAATTTTTTCTAAACCCCACTATATTTATAAATGGTTAAACTAAATTTATTTTAAACCCTCTTATATTTTTTTTTGAATATTTTAAATATTTATATTACTTTTAATTTAATATTTAATATTTTATTTTTTCCATTTATTAAAATATTATGTATAAGAATCTTAATTTTTTTTTAATATTACATTGTAGTATTATATATTACTATAGATTTAATTTTTTATAAATTATAAATTATATAATATAATATATATTATAAATATTAAAAATAAGAAGGATCTTGAATATTTAAACCCAACTTATTTTTTAAATCTAATATTTTAACTCAAGACTAACAAAATTTTGAATAGAAGTTTAAATTTTAGTAAATAACAAGGTGATTAATAGGTCTTATGAGATTGTACTTGCCTCTGACCTAAATGAATAAAGCACAATGTTTGGTTAATTTATATCTTTATAGTTTACATGGATAGCTTAGTGAAGGAAGGGGTCCTTAAAAAGAAGATTGAGGAAATGAAATGATACCATCTTAGAAAAAAAAATTATTTTTCCTTCTTCAACTTAGGATAAATAAAAAGCAAGTGTTATAAGGAAAAACAAAAACACTAGCAAAATACAAAGGAGATTGAAAAGTGCGAATGAACTCACAAGGTTATCACTGCTTAGCCTTTACAACGCCTGGCAACCACGGCCTGCATGTAGTAACCATCCCCACCCCAATCACTGTGCTCATATATCATTACGCCCAAACTCAGGGATTGGCGCCTACTTTGAAAGAGCCAGGCATTTTGGTGCATATCTTGGGCAGCCTTGATATCCATTTTGTCATCCTTCCTGGTGTATAGAATAGCTACCTCTGCTGCCCAAATATCCAATGCGTAGCAGAGTTTCTTGATATTTCAAGAGTATATCTGTATATTGTTGAACTTGTATATTTCTTTGTGGATCTATGCTATATATAGGCATTTTCTTGGGCAGATAAGATAGCATCTCATACCCATATATATATTTCACCAATGTTGGATTCTATGCTTTTCTGACAAAATTCAGCAATGGGCTATTATGAAATAGATATAAAATAAGGGTTCTGTAATCAATAAAGAGACTGTGGCTTTCAACTTTCATTAATCACTAACAATAGTTTCATTAATTTATTCATTTCTAACTACCAGCAAAGGCCCAAAGCGCATCCACCCTTCACGTACAACACCAAGAGCTTTGCTTAACACACTTTTTGGTCGGAGGCAGATGCTATCTTACCTCAGGAATTTCCGCCCTCTTTTCCACATGCCACCAACTGTGATATAAAAATGGAGAATCCAAGAGGCACCAAACTTTTAGTGCCACCATCATTGCCTTTTCAAGTGTAAAAGTACCATAAAAAATTTTATATTAAAAATTCAAATTACATTTTACCTTTTTACTAGAAATAACAAATTAGCCTATTGATTCAAACAGCAACGAGTTCTTCCATTAAAAATTCATTTCTACCTTTAAGTGATGATGTAGCTGACAGAACAAGTAGCTAGCAAAATGTGGTTTGCCATGTGTACTTATGCTAATGTGACATTTATTCAAAAAAAATTTATTTAAACCACTCGGCTGTTAATTTTTTTTTTTAAAAAATTTACGCTAGCAAACTCTAATCAATACGGTGGATCAGTACCCATTGATGAATAAAGACCATACTTTAAATCTAGGCCATCTGACCGTCAATGTTAGAGTTTGGAGAAAAAAAAGACATTTTAATTTTAATTCATAGATACTTGGTGTCTAGAGCTGTTTCATTAAAAAAAAACTAAATTGTAAAAGAGAAAGGGAAAGAGAGTAGACAATGGAATAAAGAAAGTCATATAGCATCGATTTTAACAACCCAATAACTTAAATGAAAATTTTTGAATAGTTTAGTGACCAAATTGTAACTTTTTTATTTAAATGATCAAAACAAAAACTTACCCATACTTTAGTGAGTAATTAGTTTACCCAAAATTCTTTAGTTTTTGGTAGCAAATTAATTATTGTACATAAGCAAGAAGAATGAATAAAAATTATTATAAGGGCCCAAATTCATCCAGCCCAATGAATAAAACAACAAAATAAGCAAAATAATAACTAAAGTCCAAATTACAAGCCCAATTTACCCTAACCCAGATCTGCTAACCTAAAAACCCTAAAAGCCCAAAGCCTAAAGCCTAAAAACTAAACAAGAAACCCTAGCCACCTCTAAGCCTCTAGTCACCGCCGCTCCTCTGCCTCTCCATGTCAACAAGGGCGTCGTCCGAGGCCTGCCATTGTTTCATCGAAATGGTAAAGGCACGGCTCCCCATCATTGTTGACCACCACCGCCACTTGCAAGAGGAAGAAAATAGAAATAAAAGCAAAAAAGCAAAAAAAAAAAATATTGTGATTGATTTGACTATAAAAGCCTAACAAACACATTGTAATTTTTTTACACTGGATAAAAAAAAGAAAATCGGGAATACAAAAAAAGAACAAATTTAAAAAAAAGGTAGCCTTTTTATTTGTCTTTATTTCGAAGCAAAAATAAAAAAGAAACGAGCAAAGATTTTTTTTACCTGTTAAACGCCATTGCAAGTCCCTTTCCCCGACTTGAGAAGCCTAAGAACTCCTAGGGTTTTGTTGAGGGTTTGTTGGAAAAGGGAGAAACTGAAAGATTTCTTTTTCCTCGGCCGAACACCGGTTAATTTTTTGGGGATTTAAACCCCAAATCTACATTCCATTCAAAAAAGGGATCAAAAGAGGCTATTTTGGGGAACTCCGGCCACCGGAGGTGGCGGTTTCCGTCGCCAATGACTGGTGGCCATGGAGGAGACCCACCATCCCATGGCCGGACATAAAGATAACTTGAGAGAAAAAGTAGAAGGAAAGAATTTTTAAAAAAAAAAAACAAGTTTGAAATGATTTTTTTCGATGAATTTTACTTTATATAGGCTTTCAAAACGACAACGTTTTGGCCTGATTTCAGAAGCCACAAAATGACATCGTTTTGGGCATGATCCGACAACCCGACCCAGCCCCCTTTAAATCTACGTCCTTTCAAAAGGGGTGGGTAATTGTTGCCCAGGTCCTCCCACTTTTGAGCATGTTTTGATATAATCCTGATTTAGTTTTTCTTTTCTCTTTTAAATTTTACCATTTTATTTTATTTTTTTCATTTTGGTCCTCTAACCATTTACCACTCTTGGCAATGTCACGTGTACTGGGGTTTAGGATAATTTTCCATTTGGTCCCTTCACCTTTCGCATATTTTAATTTAATCCATTATTATTATTTTGTAATTTATTTTCCTCATATTATTCTTCTATTTTATTTTTTAATATAGCGCTTTATTTATTTAATTATACTCCTTTACTTACCTTTATATTATTTTCAGCGTTGCAAATTTATATTATTTGCATTTTGCCCCTTTTTAAACTATACATTTTTATTTTTTTTTTCTTATCCTTAGGTGATTATTATTTTTATTTATGTTGGTATTATAGTACTTATAATCATGTCGTAACTATGGTCATTAATATAATGGATTAATATTATTGTTACAATTATAGTAGTATTATTATCTATTAGCATAACTACTATTACTTTTATCATCATGTTATTATATCATTATTTTGCCATTTTTTTACTCACGTAGTTATTTCATTTCTATCCATTTATTTATTTATTTATTTTTGCCATTTTCATATACATGACTTGTTTACATATATTCATTCATTTTTGTGCCTACACCCAAATAAATTAAATGAACATTGCTTTAAATTTTATATTCGTTTTAGCCGACGTATAGGAAATAATTAAAATCGAGGCAATGTTCATTATTTTTGGAATTTGAGGAGTCATGCTCCTAACTTACGGAGTATGGCCTCTTTCTAAAACCAAAAAAATCGAAATCCTATTTAAAAATATAAAAAGAGATTTAAGTAATGATCAAATGGTGATTATTCTTATTTTCGAGGATTCAAAGCATCGTGTCCTAACTTACAGGGCACGATCCTTTCTTCTCAATTAACTCGAAGTAAGGCCTTTTCATAAAATTTAATTTAGTTAAGCGATATTTTAATAAAAAAAATCATGCAAAGAGGTA
The DNA here is from genome assembly GCA_025698465.1 of Gossypium longicalyx. Taxonomy (NCBI): domain Eukaryota; kingdom Viridiplantae; phylum Streptophyta; class Magnoliopsida; order Malvales; family Malvaceae; genus Gossypium; species Gossypium longicalyx. The sequence goes on from CM046997.1 coordinate 95,329,836, forward strand.
TCGTATTTTAAATTCACTTCAAATTTTTAATTTTCGATATCAAAACATTAAGTGATCAACTAGGTACCAATTTTGGGCGTTATGAGGGAGCTAACCCTTCCTCATATGTAACTGACTTCCGAACCCATTTCCTGGATTTTGTAGATCGAAAATTATTGTTTTAATAAATCTAACATTTTACTAAAATGACCAAGTTTTGAGGTGATCCAATCACACCTAAATAAAAAGGATTGGTGGCTACTCCATTTACATTTTAAAATAAAAAGTCAATTTCTAAAAAGGTTTTGACAGCTTGGCGACTCCACTAGAGACAAATAAGAGAGTCAAGCCGCGAGTTGATTACTTTTTGGTCTTTTTGTCGAAAATTAATAATTTGGTTTAAATTGACGATCTCTTCATTGCGCTTCATCCTTCATGTTTTGTCTTTGTTATTGAGAGTTACATAGCAATCTAACATATCTATTTTATTGGTTCGAGAGTTTTTCTTTTTATATTTTCACACATATTACATGACGTAACCGTTCCATTTTACCCTTTTTAAGTAGGAGTGGGAAGCTATTCCTTCGTGAGGTCTTCACCTCCGTATAGGATAGTGGATCACTTTCGGGATACATCCGTACCTATGTCTTCATAAGGTTTTCACCTCCGTAGGAAATGTAGTCTTCTGAACTGAACTTAGTTCATATGAGTCTATAATGGGTGAGGACTGAGGAATATGCTGGTTCAAGTAACCTTACTTTAGAACCAAACCGCATGTAATGAGCTCTAAGAGCCTACCCTAGGTAGTACCATATCGAACCAGTAAAGGTCACCTGAATAGATTGCAAAGAAAAGATGCTCTATTTATTATTTTTTACTTTGTGTTCAAGCTTTATACAATATATATACTGACTTGTTTTGTTTTGTTTTGGTTGTGGTTGTATTGCATTTTCATCTTTAAAAAAGGTGTGTTGATTTATGTTCGGTTGCTAAATTTAGAGCTTGCCATGGAAAATGAGTTTCTTGATAAAGTGGAGGACAATGCGGCTGTGTGGATAAGGTCCGAGAAAAGACAATAAGAGAAAGGTGACAGTTTGTTGGAGCAGTATATGTCAGAATTATGGGATTTCACCCGCATTAGTGTGACTTAAAATAATCTTCAAGAGTTGAAAGAAATATGAGATAAATGGGATGATGAAATTAAACAGTTATTCTACCATGAATATGGTGATTTGCCTTATCTCCTCGATGTCAAAGTGGATAAGTACCTATTCTGAGCTCTCACCTAGTATTGGAATCCCGCCTATAGCTGTTTCACTTTTGGGAAAATAGACCTGGTGTCCACCGTAGAAGAGTACACCACTTTGCTCCGTTTCTCGAAGGTCCAAGTTGACAAAGCCTACTCTAGAGCTGTCAACGTTTCGACTTTCTTAAAAAGATTAATAAACATAACTAGGATGAGTGAGCAATAGGTTGCGACCCAGATTAAACAAAAAGGAGATAGTAAATGCATCTCTTAAAAAAGTTTGCGGGATTTGATCTTAGTACATTCAGATACGAAGAAGAGGGTCGATGTCTTCTTCTTAAGTATTTATGGGTTGGTCATCTTTCCCAAAGCACTAGGGCATGTAGATGATGCAGTTTCAAATCTATTTGACCAACTTGACAAAAGGGTCACTCCCGTCCCGGTAATTTTGGTTGAAACTTTCAAATCTTTAAGTACTTGTCAAAGAGTGAGTGAAGGAATATTTATCGAATGTGCACGATTTTTGCTAGTCTGGTTCTATAGCCACTTTTGAAAGGTAGAAAAAGTCTATTATCGAGTGTTCTCCGAAGACTATTCTCTATTGAAAGAATTTTTGGCTATTCAAAGACAAGTCAACATTTTTAAGGAAAAATGGATGACAATTCTCCAGAGTCTCCAAGACGAAGACGTCGAATGGCGGGCCTGTTGGATGATTCCTGATGAAATTCTGTATCAATGTGAAGACTTTGATTGGGTCCCTCTACTCGAGATATGGGGAGCTGTTGGATATGCCCCTCTACTTGTGTTGAGGCAATATAGGTCGAGGCATTTTGTATTAGTAACGCAGGGGTTGGCTCAATGTGAGTTTGCATACAAAGATGATAATTACAAAAAGAAGGTTCGTGAAATATCAAACACCTGGAACCAAAATCAAAAAATAAAGAGATTTGCCACAAATCCCATGACGACATCCGAATATGATTGGTGGTGGGGTAAACGAATCATTGACAATGTCCCTTCGTCGAGTCAAGAAAGTACTCGGCCGAGAGAGGAACACTTGCAAGTGATCCCTTCTGAATTAGATATCGTAAAGCAAGACTTCGAAGGGAAGATTTCAGAGTTGGGGAAAATGATGGAGAAGTTAGAAAAGGAAAAGATTCAGCTAGGATTAGATGTCGTCGTCTAAAATTTAGAAGCCGAGAAAATGAAAAAGGGAAATAACAAGTCTGAGGAAGACTTGGATAGCTTAAAAACAGATTATAAGAAGCTCCGTTTATCGATAAGGACCTCTAGATTGGGCAAGACGTCGGGACAATGGCGACAAGAAATCCAAGATGAAAAGATTAGAGTTGATCAGTGGGAAAGGAAATTCTAAAATGCTCGAGTTCGAGAGGATACTCTAAAAAGGGAATTGTTAGAAAGCCAAGATGAAAAGGTTAGATTGAGAGCCCGAGTAGCGGAGTTGGAAAGGTCTTTGCATCAACATCGCAATTGCAACTCTATGACTGATTTGAAAGTAAGCCTAACTAAAATTGAGGAGTTGAAGAGAAAGAGAGAAGAGCTTGAGGCCGTCTAAGAAATTGTGAACTTCGGATTGAGCTTTTTGAAACGAATAATCAACATTGGAAAGAGTAACTCTAACGCTCTCAGGATTAGATCAGGGATAGAGACCACATCATGAGTGAAGTTTTGACTCAAGTACGGGAAGTAGCCAATCATTAACAAACCCAAGCAGTTCAAGCCGACATGCTGAGCTTGAGATACGAATCAGAATCAGATCGGGACCGAGAACTAGCTTGGCTTCTTAGGAAAGTTAAGGTTTTGAGTATTAGGGTAAGGCATTATATATAAAATATATCCATTTTATGTAAAGAAATTTGTTTTCTAGTAAAGTTGTTCTAATAGAGTTGAACCAGAATCAATGCATTTTTTTTCATTCATTAGCATTACATTTCATTACATGCATTAAATTTCATAAAAAGACCCTAATTAATTGAAATTATGACAATTACCCTAGAAACCACCAAGAATTTGCCAACCAAATATCGTTACGGTACCTGCGGTAACACCAAAGCCATGGATCAAAGGTTAAAGAGACTAGAACAAATTCAGAAAGACATACATGACCAATTGCAAGCACAGCTATAGGACCAATTAGCTAAGGTGCAGCAAGACATGAAGGACCAAATACAAAAGTCTCAAAAAAGCATAATAAGCCAGTTGACCTAGTTACTGGCTGAAGGGCTTGAAAAAGGGAAGAGGACTGTGATTAACTCTGGGGACAATAATGAGGACCATACGTGCCCCCGGGCTTTACCCCAATGAACTTCCAAGCCCAGCTGGATACATATCTACGAAGAGTACCCGTTACCATAAATCACAACAATACCAGGCTGGCGCTTCAAAACTAGTGAATTACCCAATAGGTTTAGGTTCCAGCCGAAAGATAACCCAACCAACCCCGTTCTTCCAAATTTGGACGACATGGAGAAATGGAGAGAGCCAGAGTAGAATTATTGAAATAGCCGGAAGACCGGTGCAAGTGGTTGAAGGAGAAATTTAGAGTTATAGAGAGTGCTGACTACCTTTGTAGGGTCGATGCCAAGGAATTGAGTTTAGCCCCGGATCTAGTGCTCCCAGCAAAATTTAAAATTCTAGAATTCAAAAAATACAATGGGACTAGTTGCCCTGAAGCCTATATCATAATGTGCTACTGAAGAATGAAGGGATACATCAATAATGACCAATTATTAATCCATTGCTTCTAGGATAGTTTGATTGGGTCGACTACCAAATGGTGCAATCAGTTGAGTCGTGCTAAGATCAATTCATGGAAAGACTTGGCACAGGCTTTCATAAAATAATACAGCCATGTGATCGATATGACTCTCAATAGAATTACACTGCAAAACATGAAGAAGAAGTAAAATAAGAGTTTTAGACAATATGCTCAAAGATGGAGGGAGCTGACAACATAAGTTCAACCACCTCTTCTGGAAAAGAGGATGGCAATGCTTTTTATAAACACTTTGAAGGCTTCGTTGATTAACCATATGATGGGTAGTGCTACCAAGAGCTTCTCAGATGTAGTTATGTCTAGATAAATGATTGATAATACAATAAGGAGTGGAAAAATAGACGCAAGGGAAAGTGCTAAAAGCTCTACCTCGAGAAAGAAAGAAATAAAGTAATTACCGCAAGTATGTATAATAAGAGCTATTCAAAACCAGTCACTATAGGCTAACCAAAGACCATGACAACCAGCCATCAAGGCCCTTCGAGGCAAGAATCTAACTCAAGGCCAAACATGGAAAAACTCCAATTCACGCTTATCCCAATGACAAATGGAGAGTTATATCAGAATATGTTCAATGTGCATGTAGTATCCCCGTTTTACTTAAAACCTATGCAGCCTCCATTTCCAAAGTGGTATGATGCGAATGCTTAATGCGAGTACCACGCAGAAATAATGGGACACTTAATTGAGAACTGCACTACATTCAAAAAGTTGATCGAGAGATTCATTAAGATGGGGATTGTAAGGTTCGATGATCCCTCAAGACCTAATGTGGTAGGAAATTCATTACCCAATCATCCTGACCAAAGGGTAAACATGATAATTGAGACTAGGGGCAAGAGGACCAAAATCGATGTTGCGGAGGTGAAATCCGCACTAAAATGGGTTTAGCAAAAAATGATAGACGTGGGATTAATCATTCAAAATTTAAAGGAAATACCCAAAGGAGTAAGGAGCTACTGTGAGTTCCATACTAAAGAAGGTCATGAGATCTAGGAGTACACCAAATTTAGAGCTCTAACGCAAAGTCTGATGGATAATAAAGAGTTAGAATTCTTTGAAGATAACAAGGGCTCGGAGAGGAGATGTTTGTGCCTTAGAGGAGGGATCAACGGAGAGAGTTTATAAGGTCAACTACCCAATGGTGATTATTTCCCGGCTGAGAAGCAATGAAATGGGAGCACAAGCTACGCCAAGAATTATAATTCAAAAACCCTTGGCTTTTCCCTACAATGATAAAAAAAAGGGTTTCATAGAATTATGATTGTAACGTGATGATTCTGGGAGAGGAGAACTCTGTTGGAACTTTAAAAGGGGTCTAGGATATTAGGTTCTTCACACGCAGTAGGAAACACTATGACCTTACAAATGCAAGAATCGAAACCCTTAAAGAAAAAACCCTGGTAGTTGAGCATAAGAAAGAAAAAATGACTAGATTTCAATCTTTTGTCAATGAGCCAGTAACCAAGAACGAGGCTAAGGAATTCTTGAAGTTCTTGAAACATAGTGAGTATAGTGTGGTAGAGCAGCTACACAAATAACTAGCTCGTATATCAATTTTAGCCTTGCTCCTAAGCTCAGAGACACATCTTAATGCATTAATGAAGGTGTTAAATGAAACTTGTGTCGCTGATAATATCTTTGTAAACAAGCTAGATCATTTAGTTAACAATCAGAGTGCCTATAATTTCATCTTCTTCAATGATGATAAAATACCTCCAGAGGACATGAGATCCACGAAGGCTCAACACATCACTACCCACTACAAAGGATATACATTGTCAGGAGTGTTAACCGACAATGGATTCATGCTAAATGTCTTGCCTCTATCCACATTGAATAAGCTGCTAGTGGATAACTCTCACATGAAGGCATGCCGTAATATAGTGAGAGCATTCAATGGTACAGAAAGGAAGGTGATAGGGAGGATTGAAATACCAATCTTAATTGGTCTGGACACATATGAGGTAGACTTTTTGGTAATGGATATCAAACCCTCCTATAACTGCTTGTTGGGTAGGCCTTAGGTTCATTTGGCTGGGATAGTGCCGTCGTCACTACACCAAAAACTAAAGTTGGTAATAGAGGGTCGACTAGTAACGATAAATGCTAAAGATAATATAATTGCATTTGTAACTAGTGACGCACCATACATAGGAAGGGACAAGTAGGCACTAGAATATTCCTTTCAACCTCTAGAATTTGTTAATGCAACTTTCATTGTTGAAGGAAACAAGATCCCAGTGCCAAAAATATCTAAAACAATGAGGATGAGTTTGCAATTGATGGTCGGAAAATGAGCCTTGCCTAGAAAAAGGGCTCAAAAAAATATCTCCAATGAAGGGCCAATAAATCAATGCTAATGAACAAACAAAACTATTTTGGCTTAAGGTTCAAGCCAGATACGAGATAGAAGAAAAAAGAATTGGAAAATAAGTAAGAAAGAAGAAGAGCACGGCTAAGTGGGGGAGAGATCGAATGGGAGCCGATGATCTTTCCCTATATATACAAAACATTCATGTTAAAAGAATTAATTTATCCTGAAATAATAGAAAAAAAGAACTTGTTAATCAAAACTATGAGAGGAATGTTGAGAAACTTGAGCATTAATGCTATACCCGAAGAAGGAATTTAGGAAAAAAACCAATCAGGAATTTGTCCTTATATCTTCGGAAGTGTGCTGAACAATTGGATTGCGGAAGAGATCTCTATAGTTTTTAGGACTATTTCAGAGTAATGTTCAAAACACACCTATTGCTTTAAGCTTGGGAGCAATAGGAATCCTTTTGCGAAAATGGCACATGTCCACTATTTTTATTTCAATAAAAACAATGTATCTTTGTGTCCCATTTGACAAATATTCTTCTATTTTTTTCATTTCATTCATACTCATACCACACAGATAAGTATTCTTAAATTTTTTTGTCCTTTGGATCTTTTTTTATTTTTATAACAGGTCTCCAAATATCAATGATATGAACAACGCTACTGTTGACTTAGAGCCTTCATTTGAGTAGGATATATGTCTAGAGGAACCTCAAGACTTTGAAAATGATTGAAACTGCAACTTATTTCCTAATTTGTTAAGGATGGTAGAACAAGATGAGAAACAAATCCTACCTCACAAGTAGTCAGTAGAAATTGTGAGCTTAGAGGATGAATAAGAAAAGAAAGAGGTGAAAATCAGAACTTACATTACTACAGAGATAAGGCAAGATCTCATTGAATTACTCCAAGAATTTAAAGATATCTTTGCATGGTCATATCAAGACATGCCTGATTTAAGTACTAAAATTTTGGTACACCAGCTTCCCATAAAGGAAGAATGCAAGCTGATTCAACAGAAACTTCGAAGGATAAAGCCCGACATTCTGTTGAAAATAAAAAAAAGGTCAAGAAACAATTTGACGCTGGTTTCCTACAAGTGGTTAAATACTCAGAGTGGGTAGCCAATATAGTCTTCGTCCCTAAAAAAGATGGGAAAGTACCAATGTGTGTAGACTACAAGGATTTAAACAAAGCCAGCCTGAAGGACAATTTCCTATTGCCTCACATCGATAACTTAGTGGAAAATACGATAGGTCATTCACTGTTCTTTTTCATGGATGGTTTCTTCGGATACAACCAGATAAAGATGCATCCTAAAGATATGGAAAAGACCACATTAGTAACAATGTGAGGAACATTTTGCTATAAAGTGATGCCATTTGGACTAAAAAATGCGAGAGCAATATATCAAAAAGCCATGGTAACTTTGTTTCATAATATGATGCACAAAGAAATCGAGGTTTATGTATATGATATGATCAAAAAATCCCGAACAGAAAAGGAGCATGTGAAAGTATTGAGGAAACTCTTTTTGAGGTTGAGAAAATTTCAGCTAAAACTGAATCCAGCAAAATGCACTTTTGGGGCCATGTCGGGTAAATTGTTGGTATTTGTAGTTAGCGAGAAAGGGATCGAGATTGACCCAGATAAAATCAAGGCTATACAGGAGTTGCCACCACCGCGTACCCAGACAGAGGTTCGGGGTTTCTTAGGAGATTAAATTATATTGCCCGATTTATTTCACAACTAACTAAGAAGTGTGACCCCATATTTCGTCTCCTTAAGGAACATGGACTAGGAGTATGGGATGAGGAATTCCAAAAGACCTTCGACAAGGTTAAACATTACTTGTCTAATGCCTTAGTACTGATGCCACCTAGCCTAGATAAACCACTGATACTGTACTTGATAGTATTTTGAAATTCTATGGGATGCGTACTTGGAAAACATGATGATTCAAGGAGGAAAGAAAAAGCAATCTATTACCTCAATAAGAAGTTTACTGAATGCGAGACAAGATATTCGCCAATTGAGAAGTTGTGTTGCACCTTAATCTAGACAACTTGGAGACTGAGACAATATATGTTGTACCATACGACTTGGCTTATCTCAAAAATGGACCCTCTAAAGTACATGATAGAGTCGACCGCATTAAATGAAAGAATGGCCCAGTGACAAATTCTACTCTCGGAATTTGATATAATCTATGTGAACAAAAAGGTAGTAAAGGGGAGTGCAATAGCGGATTTCCTGGCTAGCAGAGCTCTAGAGGATTACGAGCCTTTAAATTTTGATTTTGCAAACGAGAATTTGATGTATGTTACAACAACTGAAGAAGGTGCTTCAGGGGAATATCTCTGGAAACTAAATTTTGATGGAGACTCAAACGCCACGGATAACGAAATTGGGGCAATCTTGGCATCCCCAAATGGAGATCATTATCCTTTCACCAGTAAACTTGACTTTGATTGCACAAATAACATGGAAAAATATGAAGCATGCATCATCGGTATTCGTTCAGCTATAGAATGTAAGATCAAGGTGCTGGAGGTATATGAGGATTCTGCACTAGTGATCTATCAACTCAGAGGTGAATGGGAAACGATAGATCCCAAATTGATTGATTATCAAAAACTAGTCCTTGAGTTAATTAAGGAGTTCGATGACATCACCTTCTGGTATCTCCCGTGAGATGGAAAATGGATGATCAATGTCTTGGCTACCTTAGTTTCCATGATCAAAGTGAACAAAGAAGAGGATGTAAAACCTATCCAGATGAGTATTTATGAGGCTCCGACCCATTATTACAACATCGATGAAGAAGAAATGGATGGTCACCCTTGGTACCATAACATACTGCAATATGTAAAGATCCATGAATACCTTGAGTAGGCATCCAAGAATGATAAAAGAACACTAAGAATACTGGGCAATAAGTATGTCCTTGACAGGGAGATTGTAATACCCCTAACCCATATCCGTCGCCAGAATAAGGTTACGGAGCATTATCAGAATTTACAGGTCAAATATAGACATTTCATATCATTTCACATTCATATCGAAAATCAATCATAATGTCTCTTAGATGAGCCCTCGAGGCCTAAAATATGCATTAGGAATAGAATCGAGACTAAACCGGGTACTCAGAGAATTTTTCGCAAAATTTCAAATTTTTTCCAAGGTGTAGGGGACACACGCTTGTATGGCCAAGCCGTGTGAACATTTGAAATAATGGCATACGACCGTGTCCTAGCCTGTGTCCAAATTAGGGTGTTCTCTGACTTGGGTCACACGGCCAAGCCACAAGGTCATGCGTGAGGCCGTATGTCACACACAGCCGAAACACATGCCCGTGTCTCTACCCATGTGGACGAAAATAGTCCATTTCCAAGGCCACATTTCTCACCCAAATTTATCTTCCACCTACATGAGCACTTTAACACAATCGTAAGCCAATATACGACATTCAAATCAATCCAAAACCAAGTTTTAAACGAGTCTTATTATCACATATATCTTAGCATTCAAATTTACCATGATGATCAAAACACATATCTGCTTACTTATACCAAATATATTATTTCAACTCATTCATCAACATGCCTATATCCTATCCATCATTCAACCACACCAAATATATATCAAGAATAACCAAACACATACATACCATCATTGGCCAAATTTAGCCTATACATGCTGTAATAGGCCATTTTTGCCTGGTCCCAACAGAAAAAAATAAACCAAGAAATAAAATAAAAAATAATAATAAGTCCATTTACAAAAAATATATTAGGCCCAAATATCCCAAATCAATAAAAACCCTAAGACCTAGTGGCCCACAACTTAAACTAAGTTTTTAGTAAAACCAAAAACCCTAAGCCCCTTTACGCCGCTCCTCCCTTCGCACGAGGGCCGCCTGAGGCACCTCGTCTTGAGGCCTGACACACCCTTTCTCCAGTTGTTTCACCAAAATAGCCAAGGGTCTACCTCTTCTCTTCGTTGACTTCGCCACCTGCAAGAAAAGAGAAAGAAAAAGGATAGAGACAACATGCAAAGATAGACACAAAACAGTAGCAAAATAAGAAAATAAATAGTAGAATAACAGTGTATAATCGGCTATAAAAGGCATCAACAACATGTAATTTTTTGGAGAGAAAAACAGAAAAAAAAGCAATAAAAAAATAGATTAAAGAAAATTTAAAGGTGATTTTTCTTCTTTTTTTTTAAATTTTTTATTTCGAAAAAAATAATAAAAAATAGAAATCGCTTACCTAAGTCTTTTCATCTCCCCTTATTTTCGAGTGCCTTCTTCGAATTTTAGTTCGGCCTTGCCTTTAGATCGGGGCTCAAAAGGGGTTAAAGGTTTAAAAAAAAATAAAACAGGGACTTTTTCAGCCACCAGAGGCTGTGGCTACTGTCGCCGATAACTAGTGGCCCACGACGGTCATGGTAGCCTGATGGTTCGATTTTGGGCAGTGCCCTGAGAGAAAACAGAGAGAAAAATGAAGAGAAACTTTTTTTTAAAACTGTTTGAAATGTTTTTTTTTTAAACTTATATAGACTGAGCAAAACGACGCCATTTTGAAGCGGCTCCAAATGCCCCAAAACGATGTCGTTTCAAAGCAGAGCTCGACTTCCCGACTTATTTATTCAGCAAGATTCACGTGTTTTTTAATGGGGGTCTAATTGTCAGCCCCAGTCTTTCTGCTTTTTCCTTTTTTTTCAATATGGTCCTACTTCCTTTATTATTTTTGTTTTTAGATTGCAACGTTAATTTCAAATATCTTTCAATTTGGTCCTCAGACCGTTAACCTCCTGGGGAAGGACACGTGTCCAGGAGCTTTGGGATAATTCCCCATTTAGTCCCTGTTTATTTTAGCGTGTTCCATTTTGGTCCCCTATTCTTTTTTATTTTTAAAATTTAGGCTCTCAATTTCGATTTAATCCTTATTTATTTAACTTCGATCCTTTATAGATTTTTTTATATATATTATTTTATTTATTATTTGTTTATTTATTTATTATTCCTTTACTTTTTAATATTTAAAATTTATTTATTTCCTTTTTATTGTACATTTTATTTCTTCTTTTGTTTATTTATTTTTCTTTACCTTCTTAAATATTTAGAATTTATATTACTTATATTCCTTTTTGTACTTTTATATTTTATTATTATTATTATTATTATTATTATTATTATTATTATTATTATTATTATTATTATTATTATCATTATTTTCTTATGCATATTGGTATTCTGATTTATTACTACTATTATTATACTTTCATATTTTATTATGCATATAATTATACTATTGTTACTACAAATTGATGTTGCATTATTACTAGTCGCTAGTATAGTATTTTTATTTTACTTTTTAGTCATTTTTATTTCATTTATTTATTTATTTATCATTCTAATATCATTTTATTTTACTCATCACTATTTGGTTTTATTTCATTAATTACTATGCCGTCATGTTAAAATATATTTATTCATTTTTACACTATGCCCAAATAAATTAAATGTATTTCATTTTAAGAAATAACGTCATTTTATCAAACGTATAGAAAATACTCAAAACCTAGGCAATATTTGTTATTTTTAGAATTTGAGGAGTTATGCGCCTAACTTATGGAGTACGGCATCTTCTTAAAATCGAAATAACCGAATTTTCTATTTAAAACAACAAAAAGCAAGATTTAGATAGCAATCAAATGGCGATTATTTTCGTTTTCGAGAATCCAATGTATCGTGTCCTAACTCACGGGGCATGGTCTTTCTTCTCGATTAACTTGAAATAAGGCATTTTCCATTTAATTTAATTTAGTTAAATCATATTTTAATAACATTAATGCAAAGGGGTCGCATGTTAAATTCTCTTTAAATTTTCAATTCTCGATGTTAGGACATCAAATAATCAATTAGGTATCAATGTTAGGCGTAACGAGAGTGCTAATCATTTCTCGTGCGTAAACGACTCCTGAACCTATTTTCTGAATTTTTTTAAACCAAAAAACATTGTTTTAATAAATCAAACCTCTTATTAAAATGACCAAATTATGAGGTGACCCGATCATACCTCCTAAAAGTGATTGTGGGAACTCCCATTTTCATTCTTTTTAAAATAAAAAGTCATTTTCAGAAAAAGGTTTTGACGCATGCCATTATAACCCAAAATTTAGTTTGTTACATTCACCGAACTGAGTTGATGGATAGTGTGAGATATCTCCGCCAAGCTTCCAACCCAACGAGCTTTCGAAGTACTATAAAACAGAGGAAATAAAACAGAGTAAGTATTTAATGCTTAGTAAGTTCGTAAAACGGGAAATTAACTTACCATTTAATTCAAATTTAAGGTAAGCAAACTAAAAATGCTCAAACCAATTTGGCCAAATCCTTAAATACATATCCTTACCAAGCATGTTAGTCATGTATTTCATAGAAATATCAAGAAACATATATGAGCTCAATAATTAACAAATTGCTATATATATTTATTTTCCACATGATCTATCCATATAACATGTACAAATCATTTCCATATATTTCAGTAAATACAGATAATGATTCATTTTGAATTCATATATTTTCTCATGCCAGGATTTTGGCCGTTGAATCATTTAAAACATCGATGGATACACGGGTAGTACACATAAAGTGTACAAATTTGTAATCCATTAATTCATATTTAGGAATGCTCATACGAGCACATAAACAGGAAGCTTTTTCGAGCCATATAACAGAAAGCTCATGTGAGCCATGTAAAGGGAAACTCCGGAGAGCCATTAATGGGAAGCTTATACGAGCCAATATCGGGAAGCTCCAGAGAGCCATTAATCGAGAAGCTCATGAAAGAGCCTTTAATCGGGAAGCTCTAAAGAGCTCTATATCGGGATGCTCATAAGAGCTGCGGTGTGTCCACAACACATGTAGGATCACAACCAATCGAGATGCTCCAAAAAGCCATTAACGGGAAGTTCGAAAGAACCATATAATGAGATGCTTATGAGAGCTTACAACGGGACACGAACTGTGGTGTATCCACAACACATGTAGAACCACAACCAATTCAGGAACCCTGTATCTATTGAATTTGATTTATTCAAGCGAGACTTAATATTTGTTGGACATTGTCAAACATATGATTGAGTTTCATACATGACCATTACAAAATTCACATACATAACATTCAACTCAAACATATAAATATATAATTTAATTACACGAACTTACCTCGATAATGTTCGTGTACACAAAAGCTGCTAATCCGTTACTTTCTCATTTCCCCGATCTACCTCCGCATTTAATCTATCCGGATCTACAAGAATGAATTTAACATCAATTTATATTCAATTCAATCCAAATCACATCTCTGGAAAAATCACCATTTTGCCCATATACTTTTAACTAATTACGATTTCATCCCTAGGCTCGAAAAATGAAATTCATGCAATTTAATACTTGTTCCAAGCTTATCCTATTTTTACATATAACATTAGAAGCCCATATATTTCACAAAATTCAAATTTTTTCCATGAATTTTACATCTTTTCAATTTAACCCCTAAACCATAATTTCATCAAATTTCTCTTTACAAAAGTTGTTTATCTATCAACAACCTTTCATTTTCTACCATAAAACTTCATAATTCATGCATACTCATCCATGGAAAAACTTTAATACTTTGATAAATTTACAAATTAATCCCCGAGATAGCTAGATTAAGCTATTACGGTCTCGAAAATATAAAAATTATTAAAAACGAGATAAGAATGCTTATCTAATTAAGCCAAATAAGCTTGCTTGAACTTAGGTTTTCATGGCTAGGGTTTCCATCTTTTTATTTGGGAAAGATGATGAAAAATGATGATATTTTAGTATTTAATTAATTTATCATCTTTATTTTATCATCTTTCCAATTTAATCCTTTTCTTTTTTTAAATTTCCAATGATGAATCATCATACTTATCTACTAACTCCACTAAATGGTCTATTTGCCATATAAAGACCTCAAATTTTAAATTTCATAGCTATTTAATCTCTTTAGCTACTAGAATTCAACTTTTGCATGTTATGCAATTTGGTCATTTTATCAATTAAACATATAATTGGTGAAATTTTATTAATGAAATTTTTATATGATATTCATAACATAAGGTAGACCATAAAATAATATTAAAATAAATTTTCTTTTGAACTTGATTTTGTGGTCCTGAAACCACTATTTCGATTTTATTGAAAACGGACTGTTACAACTCTCCCCTCTTAAAGAATTTTCGTCCTTGAAAATCTTACCAATAAAGAGGTTCAAATATTTCTTTCTCATTGTTTTCTCAGGTTCCTAGGTAGCTTCTTCTATACCATGTCATTGCCAGAGAACTTTTACTAACACTACCTTTTTATTTCTCAATTCTTTCGTCTCACGTGCTAGAATATTGATTGGTTCCTCACTGTAAGTCATGTCAGGCTGAATCTCCACCTCCATTGAAGAGATAACATGTGAAGGATTTGACTGATACTGTTGTAACATAGACACATGAAAAACATTGTGGATTCTATCAAATTCTAGCGGTAGTGGCAATCTGTACGCAACATGTCCAATTCTTTCAGTGATCTCATATGGCCTGATAAATCGTGGGCTCTGTTTTCTTGTATGGCCAAACTGAAGAACTTTCTTCCAAGGTGAATCCTTCAGAAATACTTTATCGCCAACTTGAAATTCTATTTTTTTACGTTTAAGATCTGCATAGGATTTCTGACGATCAAAAGTTGCTTTTAAGTTGTCTCGGATCACTTTCACTTTTTCTTCAGTTTCATGGATCAAATCAATCCCATGTATCTTTTTCTCATTGAGCTCAGTTCAATACAGTGGAGTTCTACATTTACGACCATACAGAGCTTCATACGGTGTCATCTTTATACTTGACTGATAACTATTATTATATGCGAATTCGACTAATGGCAAATATTTTTCCCAAGTAACTTCAAATTCCAAAATACAACACAGAAGCATATCTTCAAGAATCTGAATTACATGTTCTGACTGACCATCAGTTTGAGGTGGAATGCAGTACTGAAATGTAATTGCGTACCAAGAGCCTCTTGTAACTTGTTCGAGAATTAGGATGTAAAATGTGGGTCTCTATCTGAAATAATAGAGACTGGCACTCCATGTAGTCTGACAATTTCTGAAACATATAACTCAACCAATCTGTCCAGGGAGAAATCTGTACGTACCAAAATAAAGTGGGCAGACTTTGTTAAGCGATCGACAATTACCCAGATGTCATATTTCTTTTTTGAGGATGAGGGTAACCCTGATAAAAAAATCCATAGTAACTCTTTCCCATTTCCATTCTAATATTGTGATTGGTTGTAATAATCTCAAAGGTACCTAATGTTTAGCTTTAACTTGCTGACATATCAAACATTTAGATACAAATTTAGAAATATCGCGTTTCATTCTCGGCCACCAATACATCTTTTTTAAATCATTATACATTTGATTACTCACCGGATGTACAGACATAATACCATTATGAGCTTCGAGCAAAATCTTCTGTATAAGTTTTGAATTCTTTGGTACACATACTCTACCTCAGAATAACAAACAATCATCGGGTCCTATTTGAAATTCTGAATTAGAAATCGTCATCACTTTTTTGAGTTTCACAGATCTACTACAGAAACATCGGTTTAGCTTTTAACTCAGCTAAGATTGAGTCATCATCAGAAAATAATAATCGGGTATTCATTGCTCGCACTACAAACAAAGACTTTCTACTTAGAGCATTTTCAACCAAATTTGCTTTTCCCGGATGATAATCGATAACCAAATCATAGTCTTTCAATAGTTCAAGCCATCTGCGTTGTCTCAAATTCAAATCTTTTTACGACATCAAATACTTTAAGCTTTTATGGTCGATGAATATATAACTCTTTTCACCAAACAAGTAGTGTCGCCAAATTCTCAGTGCAAAGACAATAGCTGCCAATTCTAAATCATGTACCGGTAATTTTTTCATGCGGTTTTAGCTGTCTGGAAGTATAAGCTATCAGTTTACCTTCTTGCATCAGAATATAGCCTAAACCATTCAATGACGCATCACTGTAAATTACAAATTCCTTACCTGATTTAGGCTAAACTAGAACTGGTGCTTCAGTCAACAAGGCTTTCAACCGGTTAAAACTTTGCTTACATTTTTTAGTCTATTTAAATTTCACATCTTTTTGCAATAGTCGTGTCATCGGCGAAGCTATCATCAAGATCCCTTTCACAAATCTCCGATAGCAACCAGCTAATCCCAAAAAACTTTTGACTTAGATACATTTTTCAAGGGTTTCTAATTAACAATAGCTGATATTTTATTCAGATCCACTCTAATGCCTTCAGCAAATACTATATGTCCAAGAAAAGAAACTTCCCGAAGCCAAAAGTCACATTTGATAAATTTAGAATACAGTTGTTTTTCATGCTGAGTTTGCAGAACAATTCTCAAATGACTAGCATGCTCGATTTGTAGCACCCCTTACCTGTGTCCGGTGCCGGGACAGGATACGAGGCATTACTGGACTTAAACATGCACATACATGTAAAATTGGGCCATAAAATTTCAATCATATCAGAATCATTCGATCACATGCAAAATGTCCCATACACGAGCCTTCGAGGCTCTAAACATGGATTAAAAGTAGTTCGGGACTAAACCGGGAACTTTGGAGAACATTGGAAAATTTCTTGAAATTAGGGGCACGTGCTTGTGCCCAATGCCGTGTCCCTCACATGACCATTCACATGTCGTAATTTCCATACTTAATCATTACACACCCATACAACAAAATCATGCATCGTCATACCCTATAACTTTAACAATATTAGCCAACATCAATGGCCATATACAAAATAAGCTATCAAATATTAAAGGCCAACACTTTAGGCCAAATTAATTATGACATATAACAAAATAATCAAGTCCACTATACATACCATAATCCCAAAATATTGTTTTCAGAATACCAAAAGAGTGTTGATAGTGTGGATGGGTCTCCGACGATCTTCGAATCCTGAGCTAGTTTGGTGACACTATAAGATAAGGGAAAGAAAAGAGAGTAAGCATATAGCTTAGTAAGTAAGTACGTAAATAATAAACAATATATTAACAAGTTGTTTATTTGAGTCATAGTCACTAAATTATTTATTTCTGAAGCTACAAAACTCTGAATTAAGATCCGCAAATTTTCTCTAAAACTAGACTCACTTATCCTCTTACCATAAAATTTTTAGAATTTTTAGTTTAGCCAATAAGTACAGTTTATTCTTTAAAGTCACCCCTATTTCGCTATTCGACAGTTCCAACCCCTCTGCACTAAAAATTAATTATCTATTTGTACAAGGTTTTGATAATGTTTCTGTTTGTTTATTTCAAAAATAGACTCATTGGATTTTAAGCATATAAATTATAACCCATAATTATAATTTTACAATTTTTAATGATTTTTCCAAGTCAGAATAGGGCATTCCAAAATCATTCTAACCCTGTCTCACAAAAATTCAAATATCACAGAATACAAAATTATTTTTCTTTCGCCATTTCTTTTATGTGAAAATAGACTCAATAAGATTTTACTTCATATCTTATTAAACTTCTAATTTGATTTCCACCATTTTTGATGATTTTTAAAATTCACACAACGGCTGTTGTCCAAGACTGTTTTATTACAAATTTCACTCTTACATAATCTCACTTACTCCATTCCATCTTACCTAAAGTTTGCTCTGTAACATCCTGAAACAGGGCCTAGTCGAAACAGTGGTTTCGAGACCACAAATCTGACAACAAAATATTTATTTTATGATTATTATGAGGTCTAAAATATGAGAATATGCATGTGTTAAAGTTTCATGAAGAAATTTCTTGAGTAAGGTGTCCAATTGGAAATTAGAGACTAAATTGAATAAATTGCAAAACTTGGATTCTAGAAGCAATTTGTATGAAATTGCTTTATATTATAAATTAGAAGGTCTTAAAGAGAAATTTGCCCAATTTCTAAGTTTTTGGGAAAAAATGGGCTTGCA
Source organism: Gossypium longicalyx (assembly GCA_025698465.1). NCBI lineage: Eukaryota > Viridiplantae > Streptophyta > Magnoliopsida > Malvales > Malvaceae > Gossypium > Gossypium longicalyx. Next base: position 95,348,266 of record CM046997.1, read on the forward strand.
TGGATGAAATTTCAAAGAAAGGGCATAAGGGCATTTTGGTCATTTAGCTTTTTAATAAAATAAAATGGGAAAAATTAAGGCAAAATCAGCCATCTTCTTCCCTATAGCTGCCGAAATTCTCTTGTCACCATAGCTAGGGTTTTCAAACATTTCAAGCTCAATAGTAAGTGCTCTCAATCCCCGTTTTTAATGTTCTTTGTATTTTTAAAATCCCAGTAGCTTGATCTTTCCATTTCTACCCATATTTCATGCTAGGGTTCATGTTTAAAAATTTACCCATGCATGAGTTGTTTTTATTTTGGTGGTTTATGGAGGGGTATGAAAGTTGAAGGTATGTTAAACATCTTTTCTTAGGTGATTTTCATGAAAAACCCCTAAATGGATCTTTTTGCAAAAGTTGTTAAATATGCGCTAGAAATGTGAAAATAATGGAAAATGTGGGCTGCCATAAGAGATAAAAGTGTTCGGATAGGCTTGGGTAAGATAGAAATTCCATGTGTTTCATTATACGAGCATAGGGACTAAATCGTAAAAATGTCAAAGGTTAGGGGTAAAACTGTCATTTGGACCGGGTAGAAATTAAACTTGAAAAGTTTAATGTAGTGAATTAATTATATAATTTTGTTGTTATAGACCCTGAGGAACAAATTTCGGAGGTCGATCGAGGTAAACGCAAGGTTTCGGAATAACCGAAACACAGCTCCGAAACGAATACCAGGTAAGTTCAGATAACTCGAAGTAAACCTATAACATGAATAATTGTATGTTTTGTGAATGTATGATAATTGCATTGTTGATGGCATGAAAATGCATGAATTGCATCTTTAATAATGAATTTGTGGATAATGTCTCGGTTAAGGTTGGAAAGGGAATTCGATGGATAAATCATGATTTACATGAGACTTGAGATCTTGCATGTGTTGCAGAAAAGGATTTAGCCTGGACTGGTAATCCGAAGATCTCAAGTATAAAAAAAGGATCTAACTTGGACTGGTGTTCCTTGAGTGATCAAGCCTTCCGAAAAATATGTGTGCATTGTGGATTTAGCCCGGACGGGTAATCCAATTAGGGTCTGAATTTAGCCTGGACTAGTAATTCGGATATGAGCTCATTAAGGGTGTTTTTCGTTATAAAGGATTTAGCTGGGTGGTAATCCCGACATCACCTTATGAGTTTATATTACGGGATTTAGCTGATTGGTAATCCCGTAAGTAAGATGTGAGGTTCGTAGGAGTGCATACTGAAACAATCATTCGTACAAATTGATGGTAAATGGATGATCCATCGAGATTTCCTAGAAACTCAACGGGACTATCACAAGGAATATTATAGATGATATGTTAAATAATGAGCTTATCTGAGATGAATTACATGGTGCATTGATATGTAACTAACTCGATGGTTGAGTGCATGTGATAGGGAAACTATCCTATGCTTGTTGGTTTCATTGCCTAATATTGTTGTATACTAAATAATCGGTAAGTTTACTTTCCAGTTATATGGGCTTACTAAGCATGTAAATGCTTACCCCTCTCTTTTCCTTGCTTTTCAGAACTCAAGGACTCATAAGGATTGGAAGACAATTGGAGAGTCAACACTCTATCAACTAGACAAGCTTTGGTATAAAGACATTTCTATTTTGTCCAATGGCATGTATAGAATTTTTGAGTATTTTGTTATATATGTCATTTGATTTGCCTAATGAAGGCATGTAAAAATATGTTTATCTTTTTTTGTATATGGCCATGGGAATTGGCTCATTTTGAAGTAGGTTATGCCCTACAAATTTATGCATGTTTATATTTATATGTGATGTCTTAGTTATAATTGGCAATAAGTTATAATAACGAGCCAATCTTAATATGTCAAGCAGACATATAAATCATTAAATGCAAGATAAGAATTAACTTAGCATGTATGAAACTAATGACATGAGGTTCACATGCAATGAGGTTAATCAAAATTTCATATTTACAAATGGATAATTTGCCCCAAATATTCACTATAGTAATCTATAAGTGTAATTGGCTAGTAGAGGGTAACTTAAGGCTTGGAAAATAGCCTAACAAGGTCCACATGGGTAGACACACGGGCGTGTGTCTAGGCCATGTGTGACACACGGGCTACTCCTATGGGTCTGTGCTATGACCGTGTGTCCCCTGCACCTGAAATTTTAAGTCGGCATAGAGCACGGGCTAAGCACACGGGCGTGTGCCTTGGCCGTGTATATTTAATAGAATGGTGAGGTTGAAGTCAGTGTAACATACGAGCTAAGCCCATGGGCGTGTGCCTTGGCCGTGTTGCATACTGGAAAAAGGACACGGGCGTGTTCTAAGCCCCACGGGCTTGTTACACTTCAACTAAGGGAAAATTTCCTAAAGTGCCCCAAGTCTATCGAACAATTTCGGTTTTGTTTCGTACTACCCCTAGGAGTGTTTTTAGGCCTCGGAGGCCTGTATAAGAGACAAAGTGCACATGTTTGAAAAGTGTTAAATCACGAGCGAAATTCAGTAACCCAATTGAGTAAGTTTGTAAAGGTGAATTACCGGTAGCGCCTCGAACCCTATCCCGGCGTCGGATATGAGCGAAGGGTGTTACACATCACATAGTCATATTCAAGTACACTAGTCATTACATGATCACATGTAGTTTCACTTAGTCAATTTCTCGTTGAACTCATCAGAATAATAACAGATACATAGTGGCCTGCACATATTTCCACCCTTGTAACCGAAGTTATTTGGTGCATATAGTAGCCTGCACTTAGTACTACATTTGTGACCAAAATCGTCTTTTACACATAGTGGCCTACACTTAGTACCATACATGTGATCAAAGCTATCAGGTACGCATAGTAGCCTGCACTTAGTACTACACATGCGACCTAACCATATGGTACACGTAGTAGCCTGCACTTAATACTACACACGTGACCTAAAACTATCTTAAACACATAGTAGCCTGCACATAGTACTATACATGTGTTCTCACAACGGATCATTCGTATCTTTTCTATTCCGAAGGTCCAACCAGGAAATTCCTCACTTTTCAACATTTTACCAATTCATCCATAATCAACTTAAATTCATAATTTACATCAAGTGATCATTCAATATACAACCACATCTCATATAATAACAAAATATTATAACATAAGTAAAAACGATATATTATTTACATACAAACTTACTCGTTTCAAAGAAATATCATGTTCCATCAAATTTCCATTATATTCAACATCCCATCACATGTTATCGACATTTAAGCTATCGATTACTTCATGGGTACATCACGTTCCCATGCACAATATCATTAACATATAAATCAATACAACCATAGCAAAATAGATTTCAAGTGTAACAACAATAACATGAATACCATGCTTATTTAATCACATGAACTTACCTTAAATGCAATTACAGCCAACTATTCAAATTTAGTCCATAATCTTGAACTTTCCCGATTTAGGCTTGAATCTCTATTTTCTTGATCTAACATTTCAAATATAGCTAATTTATTATTCAAATTATTCAAATTGACCCAAAAATTATACTTTTACAAATTTGCATTTTTACCCCTAAACTTTGTCATATTTACACTTTTGCCTCTAGGCTCGTAAAATGATTTTTATTCAATTTTTTTGCACTTTAAGCCTAGTGGAATCATTTTCATAACTATAGCATCCCAAAATTTCCACTAAATCACACTTTTATGACAAATTTTATAACTTTTACAATTTAGTCCTTTTTAGCGTTTTCACCGAAAACTACTTAGTAAAAGTCATTTCTCCAACCATAAACATGCATAATCTACCATTAGACATAAAAATGCATAAATTTATAACATGGTTCAAGCCCTAGACCTTCATCATAACTCAAATAAATGGTAGGAATATGTAAATCTTGTTACGAGGATTTTAAAAACGTAAAAATCATTAAAAACGGGGCTAGAACGGGATTACAATCAAGCTTGGAAGCTTGAAAAGCCCTAGATATGTCTTCTCCATGCAAGTTTCGGCCATGGTGTTGAATATGGACAAAAATTGGCTTTTAATTTTGTTTTAATTCATTTTAATTACTAAATGACCAAAATGCACCTAACTTAAAAATATTCTATTTCACCCATTTCATGTCCATTTTTGTCCAAAAAATTAACAAATGGTATAATTACCATTTAAGGACCTCCAATTTAAAATTTCATAACAATTGGACACCTCTAGCATGTAGAACTCCACTTTTGCACTTTTTACGATTTAGTCCTTTTGACTAAATTGAGTGCCCAAACGTCAAAATTTTTGGACAAAATTTTCACAAAAAAATTCCATAGAATCGTAGACCATAAAAATATAATAAAAATGAATTTTATTACATCAGATTTGTGGTCTCGAAGCCACTATTTCGACTAGGTCGTAATTCAAGATGTTACACGATTTCATCTCGAGAATATACCAGGATGTCATCAATAAATACCACCACAAATCTATCCAGATACGATTTGAAAATTCTATTAATCAAATCCATAAATACCGCAGGTGCATTTGTCAAGCCAAATGGCATAACAAGGAATTCATAATGTCCGTACCTAATTCTGAAGGCTGTTTTTAGCACATCCAAGTCTTTTACCCGTAACTGATAATAACCAGAACGAAGATCAATCTTTAAGAACACTATGACACCTTTCAACTGATCAAACAAGTCATCAATACAGGGCAGTGGATACTTATTTTTAATTGTAACTTTGTTGAGCTGTCGATAATCAATACATAATCTCAACGATCCATCCTTCTTCTTTACAAACAAAACTGGTGCACTCCAAGGTGAGAAACTAGGTCGAGCAAAACCTCTATCAGTCAGTTCTTGAAACTATGTTTTCAACTCTTTTAACTCTGTAGGGGCCATTCTGTATGGTGCTATAGATATCGGTGTCGTTCTCGGAACAAGATCTATAGAAAATTCATCTTCTCTGACCGGCAGTAATCTGGGTAACTCTTCCAGAAACACATCAAGATATTCACATACCACTGGCACTGATTTAATTTTTGACTCAGATACTTTTGTGTCCAACACATAAACAAGATAAGCATTACATCCCTTTCTAACATATTTCTGTGCTACCATATCCGATATTACATTAGACAACCCATCCATTTTATCTGATTCAATATAGATTATTTCACCATTCTGACATTTTAACATAATGTGCTTCTATTTACAATTTACCATGGCTTCATGCTGAGTTAACCAGTCTATGCCCAAAATCACATCAAACTCATTAAATGGTAATAACATTAAATCGGCCGAAAAACAGTAACCCTATACCATTAATAGACAATTCTTGCAAATTTTATCCACCATCACATACTGGCCTAGGGGGTTTGATACTTTAACCACAAATTCAGTGAACTTGATAGGTAAATTTTTATTAGACATTAGATTCGTGTAGATATACAAATAAGTTAAACTGGGATCAATTAAAACAATTATATCAGTATCAAGAAGAGAAAGTATCAGTGATAACATTGGGTGTAGAAGCATTCTCACTTGCACGAATAACATATGTTCTAACTGGTGCTTGTGCTTCCGATCTGACAATTGAATCTTTTGTTGTACCCCGACTACCACTCACATTGCCGGGATTACGGGGTGGTCTACCTCTTGCAGTGAGGTTGCTCGGACTTGAAGTTTGAACGGTATCTTTCTCAAGCTTTTCTGGGAAATCCCTAAGATAGTGATCAAACGAACTACATCTAAAGAAAGCTCCGCTTTTCATGAAAAATTCACCAAAATGCAGTTTATTAGCTTACATCTGGGTTTAGTATTTCTAACACTGCCCGCACTTGTTACAGATGTAGCCTAAGATCTTAGACTGAAGTATTGAATACCTTTATCTCTACCCGAATATCCTGCAAAGGTAGTGGAACGATCATGATATCTTTTTTATTTCTTTAAAGCTGACTGATATGACTTTCCCGTAAATCTTTTATTTGAAGTTCTAGCTTCCATCTCGGCTTGCTTTTTCTCTTTACAAAGCTCTTCAACCTTGTGAGCTCGATCAACCAGTACTACAAATTTATTTAGCTCAAGAATCCCAGCCAACAACTTTATGTCTTCATTTAAACCTTCTTCAAACCGTTTGCACATGGCGATTTCAATCGGGATACACTCTTTGGCATATTTACTCAGTCGGACAAATTCTTGTTCATACTCGGATACTGTCATATGCCCCTGTTTAAGCTCTAAAAATTCATTCCGTTTTTAATCAAGGAATCTCTGACTAATATACTTCTTTTTTAATTCAGTTTGGAAAAATTCTCATGTAATCTTCTCTTTAGGTACAACAAAAATTAATGTATTCCACCATTGATAAGCCGAGTCTTTTAACAAAGATACATCATATTTCAAACATTCATCTAGCAAACAAGACAATTCATCGAGAACTCTGATAGTATTTACCAACCAGAATTCAGCCCTTTCAGGATCATCTTCAGCGGTAACTCTGAATTCTTCTACCCCATATTTACAGATTTTATCTATAGGAGGCTTACCAGTTCTTACAAGTTTTGTACCTTGAGGCATATTGGGAATCGATTGAGAAACAGAAGGGGATGGAGGTTCTTGCACAGCCGGGTTTGTTTTTACAAATTCTGTAAACCATTCATTCATCATTTGGAAGAAGGCTTCTTTAGTCTCTCCTCTCCGGCCCTTAGATACGGGTCTTCTACTACTTGAGGCCGCTCTTGGCACAGAAGCTTGAGCATTACTTTTAACTTCTTCAGAATCAGCTCGGTTGGATGACATTACTATATGAAAAATATGTTTTAAAATGGTCAAGAGATATCACACTGTTACAGGTTATATAATGGCATGTATAGTTAGACTCGTACATGCTACTTTAGTTTGAGAATCGGCTTAACCGTAGCTTTTATACCAATAAATGTAACACCCCTAACCTATATCCATCGCCGAAACAAGGTTACGGAGCATTACCAGAATTTACAGGTCAAATATAGACATTTCATATAATTTCACATTCATATCGAAAATCAATCATAATATCCATTATATGAGCCCTCGAGGCCTAAATATGCATTAAAAACAGAATTGGGACTAAACCATGTACTCAGAGAATTTTTAGCAAAATTTTAAAATTTCTCCAAGGTGCAAGGGACACATGCCCTTGTGGCCAGGTTGTGTGGCTCACACAGTCAAGAGACACTTTCGTGTTTCTGACCGTATGAACATTTGAAATAAGGGCACACGTCCGTGTCCCAGCCCGTCTCCAAATCAGGGTGTTCTCTGACTTAGGTCACACGGCCAAGCCACACGCCCGTGCGTGAGGCCGTATGTCACAGACGACCGAGACACACACCCATGTCTCTGCCTGTGTGGATGAAAATATGTCATTTCCAAGGTCACATTTCTCATCCAAATTTATCTTCCACCTACATGAACAATTTAACACAATCACAAGTCAATATAGGATATTCAAATCAATCTAAAACCAAGTTTTAAACAAGTCATATTATCACATATATCTTAGCATTCAAATTTACTATGATGATCAAAACACATATCTACTTACTTATACCAAATACACTATCTCAGCTCATTCATTAACATGCCTATATGCTATCCATCATTCAACCACACCAAACATATATCAAGCATGATAAGACCACACATATATATACAAGAAAATATGTCCAACACAAGCCATTCCAATGGCTAGCCACAACGAAACACATACATACCTTCATTGGCCAAATTTAGCCTATACATGCCATTATAACCCAAATTTTAGTTTGTTACATATACCGAACTGAATTGATGGATAGTGTGAGATATCTCCGCCAAGCTTCCAACCTAACGAGCTTCCAAAGTACTATAAAATAGAGGAAATAAAATAGAGTAAGAATTTAATGCTTAGTAAGTTTGTATAACGGGAAATTAACTAACTATTTAATTCACATTTAAGGTAAGCAAACTAACCATGCTCAAACCAATTTGGCCAAATGCCTAAATACATATCCTTTCCAATCATGTTAGTTATGTATTTCACAGAAATATCAAGAAACATATATGAGCTCAATAATTAACAAATTGCCATATACATTTATTTTCCACATCATGTGTCCATATAACATGTACAAATCATTTCCATATATTTCAGTAAATACGAATAATGATTCATTTCAAATTCATATATTTTCTCATGTCAGGATTTTTCCCATTGAATCATTTAAAATATCGATGGATACATGGGCAGTACACATAAAATGTACAAATTTGTAATCCGTCAATTCATATTCGAGCCATATAACGAGAAGCTCATGTGAGCCATGTAACAGGAAACTTCAGAGAGCCATTAACAGGAAGCTCATACGAGCCAATATCGGGAAGTTCAAACGAGCCAATATCGGGAAGCTCCGGAAAGCTATTAATCGGGAAGCTCATGAAAGAACCTTTAATCGGGAAGCTCCGAAGAGCCATATATCGGAACGCTCATAAGAGCTATGCTGTGTCCACAACACATGCAGGACCACAACCAATCGAGATGCTCTAAAGAACTATTAACGGGAAGCTCGCGACTATATAACGAGAAGCTCATGAGAGCTTATAACGAGATGCTCTTTCAAGCTGTGGTGTGTCCGCAATACATGTAGGACCATAACCGATTTGGGAACCTTGTATCCATCGAATTTGATTTATTCAAACGGGACTTAATATTTGTCGAACATTGTCAGACATATGATTGACTTTCATACATGACCATTACAAAATTCACATATATAACATTCAACTCAAACATATAAATATATAATTTAATTACACGAACTTACCTCGATAATGTTCGTGTACACAAAAGCTACTAATCCGTTCCTTTCTCATTTCCTCGATCTACCTTCGTATTTGATCTATCTGGATCTGTATGAATGAATTTAACATCAATTTATATTCAATTCAATCCAAATCACATCTTAGGAAAAATCACCATTTTGCCCCTATACTTTTAATTAATTACTATTTCGTCCCTAGGCTCGAAAAATGAAATTCATGAAATTTAATCCTTATTCCAAGCCTAGTTGATTTTTACTTATAACATTAGCAGCCCATGTATTTCAAAAAATTCAAAATTTTTCCATGAATTTTAAATCTTTTCAATTTAGTCCATAAACCATAATTTCATCAAATTTCTCTTTACAAAAGTTGTTTATCTATCAACAACCTTTCATTTTCTACCATAAAACTTTATAATTCATGTATACTCATTAATGGAAAAACTTTAACACTTTGATAATTTTACAAATTAATCCTTGAGATAGCTAGATTAAGCTATTACAATCTCGGAAATATAAAATTTATTAAAAATGGGACAAGAATACTTACCTAATTAAGCCAAATAAGCTTGCTTGAATTTAGGTTTTCATGGCTAGGGTTTCCATCTTTTTATTTGGGAAAGATGATGAAAAATGATGATATTTTAGTATTTAATTAATTTATCATCTTTATTTTATCATCTTTCCAATTTAATCCTTTTCTTTTCTTAAATTTCCAATGATGAATTATCATACTTATCTACTAACTCCACTAAATGGTCTATTTTCCATAAAAGGACCTCAAATTTTGAATTCTATAGCTATTTAATCCCTTTAGCTACTAGAATTCAACTTTTGCATGTTATGCAATTTAATCCCTTTAGCTACTAGAATTCAACTTATTAATTAAACATGTAATCGGTAAAATATTCTTCACGAAATTTTTATACGATATTCCTATCATACGGTAGACCATAAAATAATATTAAAATAAATTTATTTTCGAACTCGAATTTGTGGTCCTGAAACCACTATTTCAATTTCACTGAAAACGGTCTGTTATAGAGATCCTATACAAAATAAGAAAGGATCAAGAGTTGCTAATGTGTGTAGATGCTATCGAGGCCAAGAAAATCTTGGAAGAAATCCACGAAAGTGTTTGCAAAACACATGTTAATGGTTTCACAATAGCCAGACAAATTATAATATTCAAATATTATTGGTCTACCATTGAAGGGGATTGTATCAATTATGCCAAGAGGTGTCATAAATGTCAAATTTCTGGAGACAAAATTCATGTGCCTCCCTCACCTCTTCATGTTATGACTTCTCCATGGCCTTTTTCTATGTGGGGTATGGTTGTTATTAGGCTGATATCGCCAAAAGCTTTCAATGAGTATCGATTCATCTTTATGCTTGATGATCGTTTTATGAACACTAAACTAGACTACGATCACGACTAAGACAAGTGCACCTATCGAATGGTAGTATAGCTACGGTGAGTCCAGAGTATCGTATCCACAATGACTAAAAGTACTAGTATTAACTTTCTTTTTATTTTTTAGCCTAAAATATGAGGGATTTGTTTTAATCTAAAATTAACTAACTAATTAACTAATGAACACGACAGAGAGTGAAGAAAGTAATCGAATAAAATAATAATAAAGACAATACCCAAGGAAGAATCCACCTAGACTTCACTTATTATTTTGATTCTGAATCTAACAGTTTATTCACTTGCCTTGATCCATAAAAATCCCTAAATAATGTTAATATCTCTTTCGAGACTAAAAACAACTGACTCTAGGTTGATTAATTGAAATCTCTTTCTAATTAAAACCCCTATTGTCGCATTAACTCAATCTATGGATTCTCTTATTAGATTTGACTCTAATCCGGTAGATTTATGTCGCCTTATTTCTAGGGTTGCATGAAACTCCACTTAATTATGTGAGATCTACTATTAAATAGGAACTTTTGCTCCACTGAATAAGCACATCAACTTGAATTAATATCCTAAAAATATTAAAACAAGAATTAAGAAAACATAATTAAGAACAAGAACAACTATTTATTATTAAATTCAAAACTTTAAATAAGAAGATCCACCTTAGGTTTCATCCTCCCTATGTATTTAGGGAGTTTAGTTCATATTGTAGTAGGAAAACATCTCAAAAATAGGAAAACAACAAAACATAAAGAAACCCAAAAACTTCGAGAGAGAAATTGGAGGAAGATCTTCAGTCTTGAAGGTGATCCTGCTTCTGAGCTGAATCAGTTGACGTTCTTCAAGTAATTCCTATGTTCTCCTCTGCGTATCCCCCATAAGTCCTCTTCTAGTGTGTTTATATAGACTTTAGAATGCTCAGGAAACCTAAAATTTGGCTTTTTTCGCGTATTTGGGAAACACTGAGCGATATTGATAGGGCTACCACATGGGCATGTGGCCAACCTGTGTGGATCACATGGGCGTGTGCTCAGCTCGTGTGGAATTAGTCTTGGCCGTGTGGCTCTTCCAATCAGCCCGTTTTGTCAGTTTTTGGCTCGTTTTATACTCCTTTTGTTCCCCTATTCTCTCTTGAGTATAAAACATGAAATTAAAGGATTAAGAGCATCTAATTCACTAAATTACATGATAAACCATCCAAAAATATGCTAAGTATGGGATTAAAATGTGTTATTTTTATGGTTTATCAAATATCCTCACACTTAAGCATTTGTTTGTCCTCAAAAAAAATTCTCAACTCACAATTAAAATTAAACTTTCTCAATTCATAATTCTCATCAATAATGTTTTATCATAATTTCACAAATAACCATACTTTGATAATTCAACTAAAAGAGTACTAAATGCACAAGCAATCCAAGTCTAACATTTGCAACATGAAGACATAGGTATTTCCCCTTATCTAAATAATTACCTTTAATTCAAAAATTAACAAGAATTTACATCCTCACTAAGGATTCACTCAAATCACTCAAAGTGTTTAAGGTTAAAAAATTAAGCACTCAAAAGTCAAACATGAAAAATTATTACCATAAGCTTGCATAAAAATCAAATCTCCACCACTATAAATGAGATGATGCACAAATCAAAAGGTCTTTAAAGGGTTGCAACGGGGCTTGGGTTAAAGGTGTGGATGAAGGCTGAAAAAGAAAGTTAGCATCGAGATTGAATTGATAAATTACCTAACTAGAAAAATTGACACTAAATAATTACATTAATCGAATTTATTAACGAGAAACATGAGCTTCTTCTCAGAATATGGAATTAAATACTTAAGCTTATAACAAAGAACTAATAAGAATCAACATAAATGTATATATATTTTTTCCTTTTTTCCTCTTTTTTTCACTTTTTGTTTCGAATGAATGAGTGAATAATAAGATAAAATTATACAACTAAAATAAAAGAACAAAGTTAGGCATTAAACCAAATCAAATCTCGACAAAAAGGGAGTTAATAAAATAGGAAAAATTCTTAGCGAATTAAAAAGTATGGTGTATGGGTTAATATTTAGGGTAAATAAAGAAATGGTTTGTTAAGCTCAAAGGGGTTCACTAAGGGTTACTTTGTGAATGTAGGCTTTTTGTGGGGTAAGTGGGTTAAAACCTAGTTGCCTTTATCATCTCAGTATATCAAATCAACGGTGTGGTCTTGACATGTATAATCGAAACAAGTTCTAGAATAATAATTTAATATTGACACACTCATAACCAATAAAAAAGTGAGTACAAAAACAACATGTATGCTCTAAAGGCTCAAAATCTCACAAAAATTATAACTTTTGATGTCAATCTTGTAAATTTCAAACTTTAAGGTAATACCTCAATTTAGGGAAATAACCTAAAAATTTTAATTCCGAAAAATAGACTTGTTATGTTTGATTCTCTAATGTCTTAAGGTTTAAATAATCAATGCACAATTACCTATAAATTTAATCTAAAACACAACAATGAAAATCAAAAATCAATAAGAGTTCTTTCTAAAAGTAATATGAGGAAATTACTTAAACATAAGGAATAATTCAGGGATTTTCAAATAATCATACAAATAAGCTCCCCACACTTAAGATGTACATTGTCCTCAATGTACAAACAAATATAAATCATAATAGAAACAAAATATCATAAGATAGGGAGATAATTGAAATTGCCCTGAATGGTGGATGAATTTCCCAGAATAGTGAAAAGCGAAATTATAGATAAATGTAGGGATAGTGCAAAATTCTAAGCAACTGATAAGAAAATAAACACAATGCTGAAGAAGATTAAAGGGTTACTTGTTAAGAAACAACCATAATAATTAAAATAAAGTTCAAAATAGGAAAACAAAATAAACATAAACATAAAAATAAAAATAAACATAAAGATAAATAGACTCAATGGTCCTCATCATCAAATACGTGCGTCGTCGGCGCTGGAGGAGTAATATGTAAATTCTAACAGATCTACTAGAAAGTCACATCAAGACTATGAAACCGCTTAGTACAGTACTAACAGAAACTCATGAACTCTTCATAAGACACTCCTCGAGAGCTAGCAGTGGAGGGAACATGTTGGTGACTCGATGGTGGAGGCTGTGGTGGGTCCTCGTGATAGGGAGGAACATCATCAGTGAAGTCCTTTGTGTCATGCTGAATGTCAGACTAGACTAGTCTGTATTGAGGAAGGTCCACTCCACGTCGCTGCTCGATCATCCTCATATGTATCATGCTTGAGATGCCCTGAAGGGACATCTGACCGACTAGGGTAAGTGTCGAGGATTGCTTCGGTGTGTCGAGTAAAACGAAGTATCGAGCGAGACGAGTTATGAAAGGGCCGAGAAAGATGGGGCCCTTCTTGTGGCGTTCAGTCTGATTATGGTACACGAGTGCGATGAAATATGCCAAATCAAACACATGTCCGGTAGTCATGCTCCATAAGAAACAGGCGTCATAAGCACTAACCACTCCTGTGCTCTCTCTCTGACCTATCAAGATGTAAGCTAAGAGGGCGTGAATATACCGTAGGGCTGGAGAGAGATGCATAGCCTTTGAGCGACTCGCATCAAAGTTAGTCAGGCTACCTGTGAGCTCAACCCAACATCGCGAGGGCCAGTAATGAATATGTTGGTGAAGGAGAAGAAAGTTATTGGCGCTCATGTATGCTAAATAACCGGTAAGTTTACTTTCCAGTTATTCGAGCTTACTAAGCATGTAAATGCTTAACCCGCTCTTTTTCCCCCTTTCCAAAGCTTGAGGACTCGTAAAGATTGGAAGACGGTTGGAGAGTCAACACACTATCAACTAGTCCAGCTTTGGTATATAGACTCTTATGTTTTGTTCAATGGCATGTATAGAACTTTTAAGTATTTTGTTATATGTGTCATTTGATTTACCAAAATAAAGGCATGTAAAGTTATACTAATCTTTTTGTATATGGCCATGGAAATTAGCTTATTTTGAAGTAGGCTATGACCTACAAATCTATGCGTGTTTACGTTCACATGTGATGGCTTGGTTATAATTGGAAATGAGTTATAAAAATGAGCCAATTTTGAATGTGTCAATGAGACATAGAATCCCCTTAAGTACAAGATGTGAATTAACCTAGCATGTATAAAACCGATGATATGAGGTTGTCATGCAATAAGGTTTATCATGGTCTTATACAAATGTATAATTTGGCCTTATCATGTGTAAAAGTAACTTATAAGTGTGATTGGTTGATAGAGAGTGACCAAAGGCTTGGAAAATAACCTAACAAGGTCTACACGGGTAGACACACGGGCGTGTGTCTAGGCCGTGTGTGATACACGGCTCACCCCCATGGGTGTGTGGTATGGTCGTGCTTCCCTTGCACCTAAATTTTTAAGTTGGTGTTGTATATAGGTTAGGCACACGAGCGTGTGTCTTGGCCATGTGCCCCTAATTGTGTGATGAGGTTATAGTCCCGATGATATGAGGTTGTCATGCAATAAGGTTTATCATGGTCTTATACAAGTGTATAATTTGGCCTTATCATGTGTAAAAGTAACTTATAAGTGTGATTGGTTGATAGAGAGTGACCAAAGGCTTGGAAAATAGCCTAACAAGGTCCACACAGATAGACACACAGGCATGTGTCTAGGCCGTGTGTGATACACGGCTCACCCCCATGGGTGTTGGTATGGCCGTGCTTCCCTTGCACCTAAATTTTTAAGTCGGTGTTGTACATGGGTTAGGCACACGAGCGTGTGTCTTAGCCGTGTGCCCCTAATTGTGTGATAAGGTTATAGTCAGTGTCGCACACGAGCTGAGGGTACAGATGTGTCCCAAGCCACACGGGCGTGTGTGACCACATGGCCCCACCCACACGGGTGTGTGACTCTGTAAAGTAAAAGAAATTTTCTACGGTGCCCAAAATTTACTGAATGTTTCTAGTTTTCTCCCGAACTGCCCCTAGCTATGACTTAGGCCTCGAAAGCCTGTGTAAGGGACTAGGTGTACATGTTTGAAAGGTTTTAAATTTTGGGTGAAATTTGGTGACCTAGTTTAGTAAGTTTGTAAATGTGAAATACCGGTAATGCCTCGAACCCTATCTCGGCATCAGATATGGGTGAGGGGTGTTACATTTAGTGTTATCAGAGCTACGGTTTAGTCAGTTCTAGGACTACCATTGAGAGCATTGAGGTTTGCTATACATGTCATTATACGAACGTTGATAGTGTGATATTTCCTAACTGTTTAAAATTATTTTTGAATATAGTAAATGTCTTCCAATCAAGCAAAAGATGAGTCAGGAGCCAATGACCATGCTCAAACACAGACAACGAAAGTGTATCTAGTAGTAGTAGAAGGGTTATGTTTGAAGGCCGAGAAGAGGCCCGAGCCGCCTTCTTTAACATGATGGATGAATGGTTTGGGGATTATTTGAGGAATCGCCCCAACATACCATGAACTCTCCCGCCCTTAACCAACCTGATGAGGATTTGCCACGAGGTATGGCACCAGTAAGAATTTGTAAGGCCCTTGCAGATAAGCTTAGAAAGTATGGGGCCGAGGAATTTAGAGCTAAAATTGAGGATGATGCTAAGAGAGTCGAGTTTTGGCTCGAGAATACTACACGAGTATTAGATGAGTTGTCGTGTACGCCTAAGAGAGTCGAGTTCTGGCTCGAGAATACTACACTAGTGGAAGACCGTATCTTCGGTAGTGCCAAATGAAAATGTCACTTGGGAATTCTTCCAAGTAGATTTTAGGAAGAAATACATCAGTCAAAGGTTTTTAGACTTGAAGTGAAAGGAGTTCTTGGAACTCAAACAAGGGAATAAGACTGTGACATAATACAAAAGGGAGTTTGTAAGGCTAAGTCAGTATGCAGCTGAATGGGTTCAAACTGAAACAGAAATGTGTAAACGCTTCGAGGAAGGTTTGAATGAGGAAATTAAGTTGTTAATTGGGATTCTTGAAATACGGGAGTTTGACGTATTAGCTGTTCAGACTAAGAAGGCCGAGAAACTCAATAATGAAAGAAAGAAAACAAAGAGAGAGGCTCGAGTTATGAGCAAGAGATCTAGCGGTAAGACACTCCCATTTTCTACAAAGAAATCAAGGAGCCAACATGAACACTCCACTTCATCTGTAGGATATTCGGGTAGAATGAGAGGCTCTAAATGACAAAATCAGAAGTCTTCCTCCCCAATGGTGACTAGTGTGGGGAGTGTAGATGACCAAAAGCTGAAGTGTAAGAGTTGCAACAAATTTCACTTCAGAGAGTGCCGAATAAAGAGATGCATGTTTCAAATATGGTTCTCTTGGCCACTTTCTCAGGGACTGCCCAGAGCGAATTGAAAAAGAAGTGGAAGTAACCCCGAAGTCGAGTGCTCCCATGGCACGAGGTAGACCTCCGAGATACCCTAGAAGTGCTAGTGGCAGTCAAGTTGCAGGCAAAGACACTGCAAAATCAGAGGCTCGAGCCCTAGCAAGAATGTATGCAATACGCGATCGAGAAGAAGCCTCTGCTCCTAATGTTATTACGGGTACTTTTTCTCTTTTCAATACATCTGTTATTGCCTTAATTGACCTGGGATCAACACATTCATACATTTCATGAGATTGGTGTCTAGTATGATCATACCCGTTGAATCTACGGAATTTGTTGTTAGAGTGTCAAACCCACTAAGCAAATCAGTTCTGGTTGATAAAGTCTGTAAGAATTTTCCTTTGACAATTCATGGTCAATGTTTTTCGGCTAACCTTATGTTGTTACCTTTTGATGAGTTTGATGTAATACTCGGTATGGATTGGTTAGCATTGCATGATGTAATTGTAAATTGTGGTAGCAAGTATATTAAATTGAAAAGCCCATATGGTAAGATTCTACGGATTGATTCAAGAGATTTGGGCACGTCACCAGCTGTAATCACGGCAATGGATGCTTAAAGATATATGAGAAAAGGGTACGAAGCCTACCTTGCTTTTGTATTGAACACGAAGGAAACGGAGTTGAAGATTGAGACTGTACCAATAGTATGTGAATATCCAGATGTATTTCTGAAAGAATTACCCGGATTACCTCCTAAAAGAGAAATAGAGTTTGGTATTGAATTGTTGCCAAGAACAGCTCCCGTCTCTATTGTTTCGTACAGAATGGCGCCAATCGAACTGAAAGAATTAAAAGCACAGTTGCAACAACTGATGGATAAAGGTTTTGCTAGGCCAAGCTTTTCACTTTGGGGTGCCCTCGTATTGTTTGTAAAGAAGAAAGATAGTTCGATGAGGCTATGTATAGATTATTGACAATTGAACAAGGTGAGTATTAAGAATAAGTATCATTTGCCAAGGATTGATGATTTGTTCGACAAATTGAGAGGAGCTACCATATTTTTTAAGATAGATCTGAGGTCCGACTATTATCAGCTGCGAGTTAAAGAATCGGATATACCTAAAATAGCTTTTAGAACGAGGTACGGTCATTATGAATTTCTTTTCATGCTGTTTGGGTTAACGAACGCACCGGCCGTGTTTATGGACCTAATGAATAGGATCTTTCAGCCATACTTAGATAAGTTTGTCGTTGAATTCATTGACGACATCTTGATTTATTCTAAAGATGAGGCAGAGCATGTGAAGCACCTGAGAACTGTGTTGCAGACCTTACGGGAAAAACAACTGTATGCTAAGTTTAGCAAGAGTAAATTTTGGCTCCAAGAAGTTGGATTTTTGGGTCATATTGTTTCGAGTGAAGGCATCCGAGTTGATCCAAGTAAAATCTTTGCTATTTTTGAATGAAAACCGCCTAAAAATGTGACCAAGGTTAGAAGCTTTTTGGGCTTAGCCGATTACTACCGAAAATTTGTAAAAGGATTTTCTATGATAGCAACTCCAATGACAAGGTTGCTACAGAAAGACGTTAAGTTTGAATAGACAGAAAAGTGTCAGCAGAGTTTCGAGAAGATAAAAATATTGCTGACTGAAGCTCCTGTTTTAATATTACTTGAGCCGGGAAAATAGTTTGTGGTCTACAGTGATGTGTCCTTGAACAGACTGGGTTGTGTACTTATGCAAGATGTCAAGGTGATAGCCTACGCTTCACATCAGTTGAAGCCACATGAGAAGAACTATCTGACACATGATTTAGAGCTCGCTGCCATTGTCTTTACCTTGAAAATTTGGAGGCATTATTTATATGGTGAAACCTATCGTGTATTTACTGACTACAAGAGTTTGAAGTATTTGATGACTCAAAAAAAATTGAATCTAAGAAAACGGAGGTGGTTTGAATTAATAAAAGATTATGAGCTAATCATTGACTATCACCCGGGAAAGGCGAATGTAGTCGCCGACGCGTTGAGTAGAAAATCCTTGTTTGCACTGAGAGCCATGGACGCTCGATTAGTATTTCTTGATGATGGTTCAGTCGTGGTAGAGCTAGAGGCTAGATCGACATTTCTTCAGGAAATCTATAATACACAGATTATTGATAATGACCTGCAAACCAAAAGAGCTCAATGCAAGTTGGGCAATGAATCAGACTTTCGGATTGGTCCAGATGGATGTTTAATGTTCAGGGATAGGGTTTGTATACCCAAAGATGATGAACTTATTCAGAAAATCTTGCAAGAAGCACATAACAGCCGTTTGTCTATTTATCTAGGGAGTACCAAGATGTACAATGATTTAAAGAAAATATACTAGTGGAACGGCATGAAAAGAGACATTTCCGAATTTGTATCGAAATGTCTGATATGTCAGCAAGTTAAAGCTGAACATCAACCGCCTTTAGGTTTGTTACAGCCTGTGATGGTCCCCGAATGGAAGTGGGACAAAGTTACTATAGATTTTGTGACAGGATTGCCATTGACTCCGAAAATGAAAGATGCTATATGGGTTGTGGTGGATAAGTTGACAAAGTCGGCTCATTTCTGGTAAGAACAGACTACTCTCTTGATAGATTGGTCGACTTGTACATATCTGAGATTGTAAGATTACATGGGGTACCGCTATCGATTATTTCAAACAGAGACCCGAGGTTCACTTTGAGATTCTGGAAGAAGTTACAGGAAGCCTTGGGTACAAAGTTGAATTTCAATACGACTTTTCACCCACAAACTGATGGTCAGTCTGAGCGAATGATTCAGATCCTTGAGGATATGTTGCGGTGTTGCATCCTCAAATTTTAGGGTAGCTGGGAAAAATACTTGCCGTTGATAGAATTTGCCTATAACAACAGTTTTCAAAAAAGTTTGAAGATGGCACCTTATGAAGCCTTGTATGGCAGGAAGTGCTGAACTCCATTGTATTGGACAGAACTCAAGGAAAGTCAAATTCATGGGATTGATCTGATTAAGAAAACTGAAGAAAATGTTAAAGTGATACGAGATTGCTTAAAAGAGGCATCGGATAGGTAAAAGTCATATGCTGATCTGAAAAGAAAAGAGATTGAGTTCCAAGTTGGAGATCGAGTATTCTTAAAAGTATCTCTATGGAAAAAAGGTGTTGAAATTTGGCCGAAAAGGTAAATTGAGTCTACGATTTATCGGACCGTACGAGATCACTGAAAGAGTTGAACCATTAGCCTATCGTTTGGCATTGTCACTCGAATTGGAAAAGATTCACGACGTGTTCCATGTATCCATGTTAAGGTGATATCGATCAGACCCCTCTCATGTGATTTCACCAGCAGAGATTGAGATTAGACCAGACATGACCTATAGAGAGGAACCAGTCAAGATTTTGGCTAGTGAGGTTAAACAGTTGATAAATAAAAATGTGGCTTTAGTAAATGTTTTATGGCATCGACATGGTGTGGAAGAGGCTATGTAGGAACCGGAAGAAACCATAAGAAGCCAATATCCGAACCTGTTTACTAGTAAGACTTTCGAGGACAAAAGTCCCTAAGGAGGAGAAATGTAACATCCCAAAATAGGGCCTAGTAGGAATAGTGGTTTCGAGACCACAAATATGACATTAAAATATTTATTTTATGATTATTATGAGGTCTAGAATATGAGAATATGCATATGTTAAAATTTCATAAAGAAATTCTTTGAGTAAGGTGTCCAATTGGAAATTGGGGACTAAATTGAATCAATTGCAAAACTTGGATTCTAGAAGCAATTTGTATGAAATTGCTTTAGATTATAAATTATAAGATCTTAGAGATCAATTTTCCTGAATTCTAAGTTTTTGGACAAAAATGGGCTTGCATGGATGAAATTTTAAAGAAAGGGCTTAAGGGTATTTTGGTCATTTGGCATTTTAATGAAATAAAGTGAGAAAAATGAATCAAAATCAGCTCATTTTCTTCTCCATGTTGCTGAAACTTCAAGAGACTCCATATCTAGGGTTTTCAACATTTTCAAGCTCAATAGTAAGTGCACCCGAACCCCCTTTTTAATGTTCTTTATATTTTTGAAATCCCAGTAGCTTACTCTCTCCATTTCTACCCATATTTCATGCTAGGGTTCATGTTTAGAAATTTACCCATGCATGAGTTACTTGTATTTTGATGATTTATGGAGGGATATGAAAGTTGGATGTGTGTTAATTATCTTTTCCAATGTGATTTTTATGAAAAACCCTTATAAGGACCTTTTTGAAAAAGGTGTAAAATGTGTGGTAGAAATGTGAAAATAATGGAAAATGTGGGCTGCCATAAGAGGGAAAAGTGTTCGGCTAGGCTTGGGTATTTAGACTTGCGACTAAATCGTAAAAATGTGAAAGGTTAGGGACAAAACAGTCATTCGGGCCGGGGTGGAATTTAGACTTGGAAAGTATAATGTGGAGTGTTAATAATTTAATTTTATTGTTATAGACCCCGAGGAACAAATTTCGAAGGTCGTTCGAGGAAAGTGAAAGGTTTCGGAATAACCGAAACATAACCCCGAAACGAGTACCAGGTAAGTTCGAATAACTTAAAATATACTCAAAATGTGTCTAATTATATTATTTATGAATACATGATGATTACATTTATTAATGGCATGAAATTATACGAAATGCATCTTTGACAATGATTTGTTGAAAAATGTCTCGGTTGAGGTTAAAAAGGAAATTCGATGGATAAACCATGATTGACATGTGAATTGAGATCCTGCATGTGTTGCAGAAAGGATTTAGCCAGGACGGGTAATCCGATGATCTCAAGTATGAAAAGGATCTAGCCCGGACGGGTGTTCCTTGAGTGATCGAGCCTCCCGAAGAATATGTGTGCATTATGGATTTAGTCCGGACGGGTAATCCGATTAGGGTCTGAATTTAGCCTGGATTGGTAACTCAGATCCGAGCTCACTAAGGGTGTTTGTTGTTATAAGGGATTTAGCCTGGACTGGTAATCCCGACATCACCCTATGAGTTTATATTACGGGGGATTTAGCCTGGACTGGTAATCCCGCCGTAAAATGAGAGGTTTTCGGGAGTGCATACCTGGAATGATCATTCATATGAATTCACGGTGATTGGATAATCCATCGAGATTTCCTAGAAACTCAACTGGACTAACACGAGGTATATGTACAAATGACATGTTGAATGATGAGCTCTTTTAAGATAAATTACATGGTGTTTTGTTATGTGACTAACTCATTGATTGAGTGCATGTGATAGAGAAACCATTTTCATATTCGTTGGTTTCATTATCTAATAAGGATGTATGCTAAATAATTGGTAAGTTTACTTTCCAATTATTCGAGCTTATTAAGCATGTAAATGCTTACCCCTCTCTTTTTCCCCATTTTCAGAGCTCGAGGACTCGTAAAGATTGGAAGACAGTTGGAGAGTCAACACACTATCAACTAGTCCAGCTTTGGTATATAGACTCTTATGTTTTGTTCAATGGCATGTATAGAACTTTTAAGTATTTTTTTATATGTGTCATTTGATTTACCAAAATGAAGGCATGTAAAGTTATACTTATCTTTTTGTATATGGCCATGGAAATTAGCTTATTTTGAAGTAGGCTATGACCTACAAATCTATGCGTGTTTACGTTCATATGTAATGGCTTGATTATAATTGGCAATGAGTTATAAAAATGAGCCAATTTTGAATGTGTCAATGAGACATGGAATCCCCTTAAGTACAAGATGAGAATTAACCTAGCATGTATAAAACAGATGATATGAGGTTGTCATGCAATAAGGTTTATCATGGTCTCATACAAGTGTATAATTTGGCCTTATCATGTGTAAAAGTAACCTATAAGTGTGATTGGTTGGTAGAAAGTGACCAAAGCTTAGAAAATAGCCTAACAATGCCCACACGGGTAGACACACGAGAGTGTGTCTAGGCCGTGTGTGATACACGGCTCACCCCTATGGGTGTGTGGTATGGCCGTGCTTCCCTTGCACCTAAATTTTTAAGTCAATGTTGTACACTGGTTAGGCACATGGGCGTGTGTCTTGGCCGTGTGCCCCTAATTGTGTGATAAGGTTATAGTCAGTTTCACACATGGGCTGAGGGCACGGATGTGTCCTAAGCCACACGGGCGTCTGTGACCACACGGCCCTACCCACATAGGCGTGTGATTCTGTAGAGTAAAAGAAATTTTCTAAGGTGCCCAAAATTTACTAAATGTTCCCGATTTTGTCCCGAACTGCCCCCAGCTATGACTTAGGCCTCGAAGGCCTGTGTAAGGGACGAGGTGTACATGTTTGAAAGGTTTTAAATTTTGGGCAAAATTCGGTGACCCGATTTAGTAAGTTTGTAAAGGTGAAATACCGGTAATGCCTCGAACCCTATCCCGGCGTCAGATACGGGTGAGGGGTGTTACAGTCAACCTTTTTGGAATGATGTTAGCAACTAAATAATTTACAATATCTGCAAACTAAAGGCTTTCAGAGTCCGTTATAACCAGGAGTTGTTCTTCAGGAAACGAGTCATTTATCTCATGTTCATCAAGCTCCTTAAGAAGTGGATTTTCTAATCTAGACAGGTGATCTGCTGCAAGATTTTCTGCTCCCTTCTTATCTTGAATTTCTAAATCGAATTCCTACAACAATAAAATCCATCTTATTAGTCGAGGTTTTGCATATGATTTAGTAAGGAGATATCGAAGAGCTAAATGGTCAATGTATACGACAACTTTAGATAATATTAAATATGGTCTAAATTTATCGAATGCAAAAACCACAGCCAATAATTCTTTCTCAATCGTCATATAATTTTCTTGTGCGGCTGTCAATGTCTTGCTAGCATAATAGATCAGTTGAAAATGCTTGTCTCTTCACTGTCCAAGAACCTCACCTACTGCAAAATCACTCGCATCACACATTAGTTCAAAGGGTAAATTCCAATCAGGTGTAACTACAATCGGAGCATTAATTAATTTATCTTTAAGAGTATTAAATCCTTCTAAACATTCCTGATTGAAATCGAAAGGCACGTCTTTTTCTAGTAAATTCGTCAAAGGCTTAGCTATTTTAAAAAATCCTTAATAAGTCTTCTATAAAATCTAGCATGTCTTAAAAATCTTCGAATAGCCTTAACTGAACTAGGGGGAGGTAATTTCTCAATAGTTTCAATTGTCGCTTTGTCAACCTCGATCCCTCTACTAGAAATTTAATGGCCTAACACAATCCCTTTCACGAACCATGAAGTGACATTTTTCCCAATTCAGTACAAGGTTCGTTTCCTCACATCTCATTAGAACTCGTTTTAAATTTTTAAGGGAAAGATGGAAAGAGTTACCGAATACCGAGAAGTCATCCATAAATACCCCCATAATGTCTTCTACGAGTTCATAAAAAATGGCCAACATGCATTGCTGAAAAATAGTAGAAGCATTACATAATCCAAAAGGCATCCGTCAATAAACAAACGTACCGTATGGACATGTAAATGTTGTTTTCTCTTGGTCCTCAAGAGCTATTGGGATTTGGAAGTAACCAGAGAGTCCATCTAAGAAGTAATAATACATATGCCCAGATAATCTTTCCAACATTTGTTTAATGAATGGTAAGGGAAAGTGATCTTTTCTTGTGGCATCATTCAACTTCCTATAGTCAATGCGAACTCTTCATCCCATGACTGTTCGTGTTGGGATCAATTCATTCTTCTAATTAGCCACAACAGTCATGTTTCCTTTCTTAGGGACAACCTGCACAGGACTTACCCAAGAACTATCAGAAATAGGATAAATAACTCTAGCATCTAGAAGTTTAATTACCTCAGCTTTTACGACGTCTTTCATATTAGGATTCAGTCGTCTTTGAGCTTGAACACAAGATTTATATTTATCTTCCATTAAAATTTATGTCTGCAAAAAGAAGGACTGATCCCTCTTATTTCAGAAATCTTTCAAGCTATAGCTCTTTTATGCTCCTTCAACACTTGAAGTAACTCGTCCTTTTCAGTTGGTTGTAAATCTGAAGCAATAATCACTGGTAATGTGGAATTATTTCCCAGAAATGCATATTCTAGGTAATTTGGTAATTGCTTCAATTCCAATTTAAGAGGTTCTTCAACAGAGGGTTTTAATTTTAATTCATTGGTTACCTCAATATCCTCATCATTCTTCTGTCTCAGTGAAGACTCATTAGAATTTAATTCAACTTTTGTCTTACCTAACGCAGCATCATCGTCATTTACCTCCTCTCATTGGGTAAGACACAGTTCCAACGTGTCCTTATGAACGATTTCCTGTAGAGATCTTGAGTAACATGATCAATAGAATCAATAAAATAGCATGAGTCATCTTGTTCTCTAGAAAATCTCATGGCATTCATAAAATTTAAAAATAATCTCTTCGTCACCTACCCTAAGTATAAGTTTACCGTCACCCACATCAATAACAGCCCTAGCAGTGGCTAAAAATAGGCAACTAAAATTAAAGGCACCTCAACATCCTCATCCATGTGAAGCACAACAAAATCAACAGGAAATATGAATTTATCTACTTTTACGAGTACATCTTCAATAATACCCCTAGGATATTTAACAGATCTATCAGCTAGTTGAATACTCATCCTAGTAGGTTTTGGTTCCCCAAGGCCAAGTTGCTTGAACATTTTGTAAGGCATCAAATTAATGTTAGTGCCTAAATCAGCTAGTGCCTTCTCAACATTTAAACTACCAATTAAGCAGGGAATAGTAAAACTTCCTAGATCTTTCAGTTTGGTTGGCAGTTTATTTTGGAGTATGACTGAGCACTCATTGTTGAGTTCTACTGTAGACAACTTTCAAACTTCCCTTTATTTATTAGAAGCTCCTTCAAAATTTTGCATATGTAGGCATCTGTGAAATAGCTTCAACAAAAGGTAAGTTAATATGCAACTATTTAAAAAGTTCAAGAAATTTACCGAATTGTGCATCCATGTGGTCTTTCTTCAACTTTGCTGGATATGAGATTGGTGGTTTATATTCCCTCAGCACCAGTTTTTCACTTATTTCGGGTTTTACCTCCTCATGCTCTTTCCTATCAGCTTCTTGTGGCAGCTTCTTTTCAGATTCAGTTAACACTTTCCCACTCCTTAGGGTAACTACTTTCACGTGCTATTTTGGGTTGGGTTCGGTGTTACTAGGTAGGCTCCCTTGTGGTCTCTCTGAAATCATCATAGCCAGCTATCTATTTGATTTTTGATCCCTTAAATTGATGCTTGTTGATTTTTAAGTGCAGTTTCAATGTTTTGGAAACGGGTTTCCGCCACTGAAATAAACTTCGTCATCATCTCTTCAAGGTTCGACTTTTTTTCTTGCTGGTAAGGTTATTGTTGGAAGCCTGGAGGGGATAGTGGTCTCTGATTTTCTTAGCCTCTCCATGATAAATTTGGGTGGTTCCTCCAACGTGCATTGTAAGTGTTATTGTAAGGATTATTTTGAGGTCAAGAATTATCACCCATATAATTTATTTGCTCGTTCTCCATGCTGGGGCTAAAGGGTGAATATTCTGAATTGTCCATTCCACCTTAACTCATGTCACACTATATCACAGGATGTATCTGCGTAGAAACACATAGACCGTCAATCTTTTTATTCAAGAGTCCTACCTGGTTTGATAGCATGGTGACGGCATCTAAGTTGAAAACACCGGTTGATTTCGTTGGCTTTGTTCTCATGACTGACACTGATAATTATTCAGTGACATCTCCTCTATAAACTCGTAAGCCTCCTCAGGTGTTTTGTTATTTATGGTTCCACCAGCAGCTGCATCGACCATCTGCCTAGTTGAGGGGTTCAAACCGTTGTGAAAAGTTTGAACCTGTAACCATAGAGGTAACCCATGGTGAGGGCACCTTCTTAGTAAGTCCTTATACCTCTCCCATGCATCGTATAAAGTCTCTAAATCTGTCTGCACAAAAGAAGAGATATCGTTCCTCAATTTGGCTATCTTAGCCGGTGGAAAGTACTTTAGTAGAAACTTTTCGGTCATCTGTTCCCAAGTAGTGATTAAACCTCGTGCTAGGGAGTTCAACTAATGCTTAGCCTTATTTCTTAACGAGAAGGGAAATAGCCTTAGGTGAATGGCATCGTCAGAAACGCCATTGATCTTAGAAGTGTCATAATATTCACTTGTCTTGATCCGTAAAAATCCTAAATTATGTTAATATCTCTTTTGAGACTAAAAACAACTGACTCTAGGTTGATTAATTGAAATCTCTTTCTAATTAAAACCCCTATTATCACATTAACTCGATCTATGGATTTCCTTATTAGATTTGACTCTAATCCAACAGATTTATGTCGCCTTATTTCTAGGGTTGCATGCAACTCCGCTTAATTATGTGAGATCTACTCTTAAACAGAGACTTTTGCTCTATTGAATAAGCATATCAACTTGAATTAATATCCTAAAAATATTAAAATAATAATTAAAAAAACATAATTAAGAACAAGAACAATTATTTATCATTAAATTCAGAACTTTAAATAACAAGATCCGTCTTAGGTTTCATCCTCCCTAGGTATTTAGTGAGTTTAGTTCATATTGTAGTAGGAAAACATCTTAAAAAATAGGAAAACAACAAAACATAAAGAAATCCAAAAACTTCGAGAGAGAAATTGGAGAGAAATCTTCAGTCTAGACGGCGATCCTACTTCTGAGTTGAATCCGTTGGCGTTCTTCGAGTAATTCCTGTGTTCTCCTCTGCGTATCCCCCATAGGTCCTCTTCTAGTGACTTTAGAATGCTCAAAAAACCTAAAATTTGGCTTTTTCTGCATATTTGGGAAATAAAGAGCGATATTGACACGGGTTACCACATGGGCGTGTAGCCAGCCAGTGTGGATCACACGGGCATGTGCTTGGCCGTGTGGATCTTTCAATCAGTCTGTTTTGTCCGTTTTTGGCCCGTTTTATGCTCATTTTGTTCCCCTATGCTCTCCTGAGTATAAAACATGAAATTAAGGGATTAGGAGCATCTAATTCACTAAATTACATGATAAACCATCCAAAAATATGCTAAGTATGATATTAAAATGTGTTACTTTTATGGTTTATCAATGGTCATCGATTACTTCACCAAGTGGGTAGAAGTTGCTTCTTATGCCAATGCCACGAAATCGACAGTTAGCAAATTCTTGAAGAAAGAAATCATATGTCGATATGAAACGCCAAAAAGGATCATATCTGACAATGCATTAAATTTGAACAACAACACGATATCGGAGGTTTGCAGTCAACTCAAGATCAAACATCATAACTCATCACCATATCGCCCAAAACTGGATGGCGTAGTGGAGGCAGCAACTAAGAACATTAAGAAGATCGTGGGGAAAATGACAGAGACCTATAATTGGCATGAGAAATTACCATTTGCCCTATATGCTTATCAAACGTCTGTCAGAACCTCCACTGGAGCAACGCCTTTCGAATTCCTTCTCTCTGAGTTTTATCAATATTGAAGTTAGATGAAGTAGAATGGATCCAATCTCAATATGATCAGTTGAACTTGATCGAAGAGAAGTCGCTAAAAGCTATCCGTAATGGTCAGATGTACCAAAAACGAATGATGCTAGCTTATGACAAAAAGGTTCGCCTCAAAGAATTCCATGAGGGAGACCTGATATTGAAAAAGATCCTTCCCATACAAAAGGACTTCAGAGGAAAATAGATGCCAAATTGGGAAGAACCTTATGTGGTAAAGAAGGCATTTTCTGGAGAAGCGCTAATTTTGACCGAGATGGATGGCAAAAACCTGCCCAATCCTATGATTTTGGATTCAGTCAAGAAATACTTCAGCTAAAAAAAAAGAGGAGAGGCCAAGATGAAAACTCGCAAAGGCACCTTGAAACTAAAGGGGTTTTGAGTTGAAAACTCAAAAAATGACGGCTTAAATTTGGGTTGAAGATTGAGAATGTGGTAGTTGTGTCTTCTTAGAAATAGCAAGAAGGAGAAATGTTCCATCTTAGGGCATCAACAAAGTACTTTAGACCTTCTAGACACATATCAAGCTCAAAATGATCCTCGAGAAGGTTGTGCAAAGAAGCTCATGCTGCGATATCTAGGGCACCTAGTTTCATTTTTACCTGCTTTGTGTTTTAACAATGTTTGCTATTTTGATTAATATTTTCATTAAGAGCTTTCCTCCCAATAAATTTTAATCTTGTCCATTGTTACAACCTTTTTTAAGCATTTTACATTGAAATAACAATTAATGGACTAACAATATTCAAGTAAAAGGATTTTTGCATATTGCTCTGAAAGGTTTCTAAATGGTACAAGGACCTAAAACAGGACCAATAGTTAGGACTAACCAAATTTGAAGGATGGAAAGATCTTGAAGTGAATAGTCCAAATTGTGATTATCTCTTTAGGTTTCTTGTCAAAGATACCAAACCTGAACAAGAAAGCATGGTAACACATCATTGATAGAACCTTGACAAGCAACGAGCAATGTCAACCTAAGCACTAAAAGGGGATCATTCTAAAAAATGTCATTCTGCATTCATACAAGTACCATTCATATACATCTAGTTAGGAGCATTTGATTCATTCTGATCATAACATCCTAATCGTTTGGCAGAAATATAGGCCTATGAAATGGATTTTACAAGTCATATTCCCCAGAGAACGGTGTAACAGATTAGTGAAACCACAAATCCTATACCCCTGAAGTTACAGTGGGTCGGATTGAATCTGCCATAGCAAATCTTATCTCCCTAAAGTTACAGTAGAGCAAGATGAAGCTACGAATCATATATCCCTAAAGTTAAAGTGGATCAGATTAAAGCTACAAATCCTATATCCTTGAAGTTGCAGTGAATCTGATTGAAGATACAATTCCTATACCCCTGAAGTTGCAATGGGTCGGAATGAAACTAAAATGGTGAATCTTATCTCCTTGAAGTTGCAATGGAGCAAGATAAAGATGCAATTCTTATACCCCTGAAGTTACAGTGGGTCAGAATGAAACTACGATGGCGAATCTTATCTCCCTGAAGTTACAATAGAATAAGATGAAGCTACAAATCCTATACCTCTGAAGTTGCAATGGGTTGGATTAAATCTACCATAACAAATCTTATCTCCCTGAAGTTGCAATGGAGTAAGATGAAGTTACAATTCCTATACCCCTGAAGTTGTAGTGGGTTGGAATGAGGCTACAAATCCTCACCCCTGAAGTCACAGTGGGTTGGATTGAATTTACTATAGCGAGTCTTATCTCCTTGAAGTTGTAGTGGAGCAAGTTAAAGCTACAATTCCTATACCCCTAAAGTTGCAGTGGGTTGGTATGAAGTTATAACAACAAAACTTATCTCCTTAAAGTTGCAATGGAGCAAGATGAAGTTGTGATATTAAATCTTACCTTCCTAAAGTTGTAACGAAGCGGATACAGTAAAGTAGAGTAACCAAGGAACTAAAAGAGTGGGTTACTTGAAAAAGAAAAGCACTAAAAAAGTCGAGATCCAGCTAGACCAGACATAACTGGTCTTCTTTTAAGGTATTTGCTCCATTTTCGCTACATGACAATGAGCAAAGAGGGGCAGCTGTAAGGACCCAAATCCGTCCGGACCAATGAATAAAAAAACAAAATAAACAAAATAATAACTAAAGTATAAATTACAAAACCAATTCACCCTAACCCAAATTTGCTGACTTAAAAACCCTAAAAGCCCAAAACCTAAAAACTAAACAAGAAACCCTAGCCACCTCTGAGACCCCAACCACTACCGCTTCTCTACCTCTCCATGTCAGCAAGCACGTTACTCGAGGCCTACCATCGTTTCACCGAAATGGTAAAAGCACGACTCCCCATCATTGTTGACCACCACCAGCACTTGTAAAAGGAAGAAAATAGAAACAAAAGAAGAAAAGAAAAAAAAAGAAGATATTGTAATCGATTTGGCTATAAAATCCTAACACATTGTAATTTTTTTACAGTGGATAAAAAAAGAAGAAAATCTAGAATACAAAAAAAGAATAAAATTCAAAAAAAGGTAGCCTTTTTATTTGTTTTTATTTCAAAGCATAAATAAAAAATAAACAAGCAAAGATTTTTTTACCTATTAAACGTCGTTGCAAGTCCCTTTCCCCCGACTCGAGAAGCCTCAGAACCCCTAAGGTTCAGTTGAGGGCCTCGTTGGAAAAGGGAGTGAATCCGTCGCCGGAACAAGGTTACAGAGCATTACCAAAATTTACAGAATAAATAACAGACATTTCATAATTCTTTAGTATTCATATCAGATTCCAATCAAATTTCATCATATAGTCCTTTACATGAGCCCTCACGACCCAAATCGTGTATTAGAATCAGGTCGGGACTAAACCGGGTATTTAGAAAATTTTTCGTGAAATTTTAAAAATTTTCCTAGGTGCAGGGGTCACACGCCCATGTCTTAGGCTGTCTAACTCTCTTACTTAGGTCACACTGCCAAGTCACATGCTTGTATGCTAAGTCGTGTATAGGTGCAGGGGTCACACGGCTAAGCCACACTCCCATGTGCCAGACCGTGTGATCAATTCTGAGCATTTTGTTTTGACATTTTAAAGATGCAAGGGACACACGGCCAAATCACACGCCCATGTTCTAGGCCGTGTGTCATACATGGCTGAGACACACGCCCGTGTCTCTGCCCTTGTGGACAAAAATAGGCTATTTTCCAAGCCACATTTCTCACTCCAAATTGTCATCCACCTATACCAACACTTTAACATATTCACAAGTCAATATAGGTCATTTAAACTAACTTAAAATCCAAGTCATATACATGATATTATACCTCATATAACCAAGTATACAAATATACTCAAATTACCATGTTCACTTATATACATTTTTTATCAAATATGCTAACTTAATTCGATCATCAATATGCCAATATAATTTTCATCAATCAACTCAAGCATATACCATACATGTCCATCACTAGCCATTCCAATGGCTAGTTATAACCTAAATATTTACATGCTAACATTGGCTAATTAACCTATACATGCCATTATAACCGTAATTAATTTACCATATATACCAAGACGGGCTGATGGATAGTGTGAGTGATCCCCGTCAATGCTTCCAATCCAACGAGCTTTCGAATTACTATAGACCAGGGGAAAATAAAATAGAGTAACATATTATGCTTAGTAAGTTCGTATAACATGGTAATAAACTTACCATTCATTTACATTCAATATAAACAACAAGGCATATTCAGTCAACTGAATCACGAGCCCTAACACATATCCTCATCACCCGTGTTAGTTATACATTTCACTAAAACATCAAGAAACATATATAGGTTCAACAATAATCAGATTTCCATATCCATATGCTTTTCATATCATGTATTCATGTAACGTGTACAAATCATATCCCTGTATTTCAAGTTCAGTTTCATAATAATTTATCTCGAGCTCAGATTATTCCATGTTAGAACTTTATTCATTAAATCATTCGAAATATCAATGTCACACAGATAGTACACTCAAGGTGTACAAATCTATAATCATGGATGAACGTATTCATTAAATAAATTCCATGTACAGATATCATCATCTCATATTTCCATATATCATGTATCATCATTTTCATGTATTTCATGTAGATACGTGTAATAATTCATTTCCTATTCATATCTTCTCATGATAGGATTTTTACCCATTGAATTTATTCTAAATATCGATAGATACACATGTAGTATACTTGAGGTGTACAAATCAGGATCCATCAATTCATATTCAGGGGTACCCATTAGGGCACATAACCAGGGAGCACACTCTTAAGCCACATATCATGATGCTCAGATGAGCCATGTAACCATGTAACAGGATACTTATCCGGGCTAATTAGGAAACTCATAAGAGTTTTACTCAGGAAGCTCATAGAGCTTATCAGATATCTCTAAAGAGATACTATCAGGAAGCACCAGATAAGGTAGCAGAGAGTTCAAGTGAGCTTAACAGGACGCTTATGAAGAGCTGCGTTTGTATCTGCATTATATGCAGGATCACAACTGATCGCATATCAGGACGCTCACAAAGAGCTACGGTAGTGTGTAACACATGCTAAATCACTACCGATCAGGATGCTCGCAGGAACTATATAACAGGATGCTCGAGAGGGCTTTTATCAAGATTACTCGTCCGAGCTAAATCCCGTTCGGAACATATGCAGAACCTTAATATTAATGTGGAAAAATAATGTATCCATCGAATTTTATTTATTCAAACGAGATTTAACATTTTTCAGGCATTATCAAGCATGTGATTATTTTATACATTTATAATATTCACAATACTTAAATAAACACATTTCACATTCATTTCAAGCATAAAAGTAACATTTTTAATCATTTATCATTTATTCGGCATTATCTTTTATCGGGTTTTGTCGGATATGTTTTCAATGTCATACATATATGATATTTATACAATTCACATGCACAACATCTAATTCAAGCAGATAAATATACACAATTTAGTTACACGAACTTACCTCGACAAATGTTCGTATACATAAAATCTACTGATCTGACATTTTCCTCTTTTCCTCGTTCTAGCTTCGAATTTGGTCTATCTAGATCTATACGAGTAAAATTATCATCAATTTAACTCAATTTAAACTCAATTCAGTCCAATTCACATATTAGACAAAATTACTATTTTGTACCTAAACTTTTAATTAATGATAATTTCATCCCTAAGCTCGGAAAATAAAATTTATACAATTTAATCCTTGTTCCAAGCCTAGACGATTTTTACATGTAACATTTACGACCCATGTATTTCATAAAATTCAGAATTTTTCCATGATTTTTACATCTTTCCATTTTAGTCCCTAAATCATGTTTTCATCAAAATTCACTTTGTAAAAGTTGTTTATCTATCAACAACCTTTCATATTCTACTATAAATTTAAAATTTTCAACATATTCATCTATGGAAAAATTTTCATACTTTAATAACTTTACAAATTAATCCCCAAAATAACTAGATTAAGTTGTCCCGTTCTCAAAAATATAAAATTACTAAAAACGAGACTTGACTAATTACCTAATTTGGCCAAGAAAGCTTGCTTTCTCTTTTCTAGGGTTTCCATGCAAAATATTTGGGGAAGATGATGATAAATGATGATATTTTCATCTTTTTATTATTTATCATCTTTATTTATTATCTTTCCAATTTTATCATTTTCTTTAATTTTATTTTTCATGGATGAATCATTATCCTTAACAACTAAGTATTTTTAATGGTCTAATTACCATATAAGGACGTCCAATTTAAAGTTCTATAGCTATTTAATCCCTTTAGCTATTAGAACTCAACTTTTGCACTTTGTGCAATTTAGTCCTTTATCAAATTAAGCATGTAATCGATAAAATTTCTTTACGAAATTTTCACACAATATTATTATCATACTATAGATCATAAAATAGTATTAAAATAATTTTTCTTTCCGGAATCAGATCTGTGGTCCCGAAACTACTATTCTGATTTTATCGAAAATGGGCTGTTACAGGGAGAAACTGAAAGATTTCTTTTCCTTCGGCCGAACACCGGTTAATTTTCTGGAGATTTAAACCCCAAATCTACATTCCACTCAAAAAGGGGATCAAAAGAGGCTATTTCAGGGAACTTCGGCCACCGAGGCGGTAGTCTTCGTCGCCGATGACCGGTGGCCACAATAGAGACCCATCGTCCCATGGCTAGACATAGGGGTGGCTTGAGAGAAAAAGTAGAAGGAAAGAAAATTTTTTTTTAAAACAAGTTTGAAATGAATTTTTTTTCAATGAATTTTACTTTATATAGGCTTCCAAAACGACGTCGTTTTGGCCTGGTTTCAGAAGTCCCAAAACGACATCGTTTTGAGCATGATCTGACAACCCGACCTAGCTACCTTTAGATCCGCGTGCTTTCAAAAGGGGTGGGATCATTGTTACCCCGATCCTCCAGCTTTTGAGCGTGTTTTGATATAATCCTGATTTAATTTTTCTTTTCACTTTTAAATTTTACGATTTTATTTTATTTTCATTTTGGTCCTTTGACTATTTACCACTCCTAAAAATGGCACGTGTATTAAGGTTTAGAATAATTTCCTATTTGGTTCCCACACCTTTTGCATATTTTAATTTAATTCATTATTATTATTTTGTAATTTCTTTTCCTCATATGATTCTTCTATTCTATTTTTCAATATAGTGCTTTATTTATTTAAGTATGCTCCTTTTACTTACCTTTATATTATTTCAGCATTGCAAATTTATATTATTTGCATTTTGCCCATTTTTAAACTATGCATTTTTATTTATTTATTTATTTATTTTTCTTATCCTTAGGTGATTATTATTTTTATTTATGTTGGTATTATGGTATTAATCATGTGGTAATTGTGGTCATTATTATAATGAATTAATATTATTTTTACTATTATAGTTGTATTATTATCTGTTAGCATAATTACTATTACTTTTATCATCATGTTATTATATTATTATTTTGCCCTTTTTTTACTCACGTAGTTATTTCATTTCTATCCATTTATTTATTTATTTTTGTCATTACCATATACATGATTTGTTTAAATATATTCATTCATTTTTGTGCCTACACCCAAATAAATTAAATGTACATTGTTTTAAATCTTATATTCATTTTAGCCGACATATAGGAAATAATTAAAATCAAGGCAATGTTTATTCTTTTTGGAATTTGAGGAGCTGTGCTCTTAACTTACGGAGTATGGCCTTTTTTTAAAACTAAAGAAATCGAATATCCTATTTAAAAATATAAAAATGAGATTTAAGTAATGATCAAATGGTGATTGTTCTTGTTTTCAAACATTCAAAGCATCGTGCCCTAACTTATGGGGCATGATCCTTTCTTCTCGATTAACTCGAAGTAAGGCCTTTTAGTAAAATCTAATTTAGTTAAGTGATATTTTAATAAATAAAAAACCATCATGCAAAGAGGGATAGTATTTTAAGTTCTCTTCGAATTTATAATTTTTGACATCAAAACATTAAGTGATTAACTAGGTATCAATTTTGGGCATTATGAGAGTGCTAACCCTTCCTCATACATAACCGACTTCCGAACTCATTTCTTGAATTTTGTAGACCGAAAATTATCGTTTTAATAAATCTAACATTTTATTAAAATGACCAAGTTTTGAAGTGATCCAATCACACCTAAATAAAATAGATTGGTGACAACTCCATTTTCATTTTAAAATAAAAAATCGATTTTCAAAAAAGTTTCAACAACTATTATTAATATCAAAGTAATTATTATTATAAAAATTGAAGATTCAAATTTCAAGACTAAAAGTATCACATAATTAATTGAACGAAGAATATTATATTTAGTATCTATATTTTCATAAAATATCTAACATGGCACTTATATTTTGAAAATATTCAACTTATACTTTCATAAAGCATACCATAATAAAAACACATTTTTTTTAAAAAATTCAAATATCATATTATATGTTTTATAAAAATATAGATTTTGACATAATAACCAACATTGTTAATATAAGAAACAACATTAAAAAAGCATCAACATGAATGTAAACTTTAAAAATAAAAATAATTGGAGCTACTAAAAAAATCTAGAAAATACAAAACCAAATCTAGTAAAATAATCGATTTAATTAAAAATATACAAATTAATTAAAAAATATGTTAGATATATGATTATAGAAAGATTTGAAATTATTAATTAGTGGGATTAACAAAAGAGGAAGAGATGGAGTTATAGTGGTGGTTCATCCTTGGTTGGGATAAAGAGCCACTAGATAATGAGTCAGATAAAATGGTTGTAGGAGATAGGTTTAGTAGAAAAATGATGAGTTTATATATAAGAGATAAACGTCATTATTTCTTTATACTAGTAGTAATGTAATATTCTAAGATATAATTTTTTATATAATTGAATTATCAAATGCATGCAGTTAAGGCTATTTGGATGTTGAAGTTGAAATATGATTTTTAATTATGTGGCAGCTTTTCAAAACGTTATGTGTAAACATAAATATAATTTTTTTATTTTTTTAATTTATGTTTATCACGTGGCATTCTAAGAGACTGCCACATGGCACCACTAGATTGTCTAGCAGTGTCAAATCAACACAATCTAATGTTGTTAATGCAGATGTATCAACCTAGTTGATGGCATACAAGTTCATGTACCAACTAAGTCAAAAAAAATTATAAACCAACTGAGTACAAATGGACAAATTTAGGGGCTAAATTATATATTATCCCTGAAAACAAAGTAAAGAATGCATGTATTGTTGAAGACTCCTGATATAGATTTGGGCCACTACAGTTTTGGTATGCAATGGATTTTCTTTATGGTGGCCCATTAATGAGACGTAAAGTTTGTGCTACATCAAATTCAGCCATTCACTTGATCAATTTAGTTTGTTTATCCAACAAAATTTCAAAAATTAGGTTGTAATATGATGATTTTTTTTTTTTTACTTTTTTTCCTGCAAACCCAAATTTATTAGTTATGTAGTACTAACTTTATTTATTTTGCTTAACACTATGACCATCAGAAATAAATATAAATCATATTGTGGCAGATGTTGGGTCCATGGATTTTCTTCACATGTAGCAACCAACTGCCCATGCTCATGGATGGTTTCCTTGGGCTTCCTCTGTTACTGTTCAAACTCTAGAATAATGAAATTTGTGCGACAATCTTCACGTGGGTATGGGCGTTGTAGACATATCCTTAATGCTCACTGACCCAATTCTACGCCGCTGTTTTCTCTTCTATATGTAGTAATGCTGCTGACAATGTCGGCAACTTTTGTAGGCCATTTCTGATTTTTGATCCTTCAACATTTACTACCGCTTGGTTCAACAGTTCCCCCACTCCCTTTTATACTAAAAAGAAGCTTTTGTTTAAAGAAAAAGTAACATTGATTAACGTAGTCAAAATTGATATACTAAAATCTAATGTAATCCTTAAAAAGAAATGATGATTGAAATCTTTGGATTAATTAGGGTAGGCCCATTAAATGAAAGCCTCTAAGAACAAAACTACTACTTTCCCAATCCCAACGATAAAAAAAAACTGTTGCCACTTTTTCTACTCATTCATGCACTTTTGAGCCACAATCACCTTAAAAAAGAAAGAAAGAGGGAATGAATACTCATTGCCAATGCCTTACACTGGATTTTGGATTAACATTCCAAACCCTATCTTATTCTACTTTTTCTTATATTACAATTGACTAATGACTTAATTTGTTGTTTGGTGCTGATCCATATCTTGATTGGGATGGAACCTTATCATTATCCCTTCTTCTTTTTGAATGGAAAAAGGGTTTTAGCCCCCCCCCCCCCTTGGGATTAGAGTCTCCATTGTTTGTATGAAAAATGCTGCAGAATTGTAGTCATTTTCCCCCTACTTTTTGGATTTCATTGATTGCTTTATGATATATAGTTAACCTAATTTTTATTACTATATTTAATGGGAGTTTGATTTTTGCAGCCATAGTTACTAAATTGATATGACAAACTGGTTTTTCTTTTCTTTTTTTTTTTAAATTAAGGTAAATTACTAAGTTGGTCACCTAACTTTTAGCGCATTTTCATTTTGATTATCCAAAATAAAATCCTTCCAATTTCGTCACTCAACTTTTAGGTACTTTCATTTTAGTCACTCGATTGTTAAATCTCTAAACAACGGTTAACTTGTACACGACACACTATGTTTACACTTTCATTTTGATCACTCAGAAAAAAAATTTAATATTGATCAGGCAAGAAACATTAAGGGTTAAAGTGAAAAAGCAGTAGAAACTAAAATAATGCTTTAAAAATTGTCAAATTGTACTTGTTTACCCCTTGCCGGAAGTTCTATTTTTTTTTCAATATTGAAATTTTAAATTTCAACATATCAAAATCAATTAAATAAGTTATTGAAAATTTTTTATCCCTTGATAGTGTCAACCAATTAGTTACTGTAATATTGAAATTAATTAATTTAGTCTTCTTTTAAATCTTAAAATTTTATTTTATGTTCCCAAATTAAAATCAACTCAAATAAAACATATTTAATAATTGTACATGAAACCAAATTTCTTTTGATTATATGATATTGAGTCTTTCA
The DNA here is from genome assembly GCA_025698465.1 of Gossypium longicalyx. Lineage (NCBI taxonomy): Eukaryota > Viridiplantae > Streptophyta > Magnoliopsida > Malvales > Malvaceae > Gossypium > Gossypium longicalyx. Next base: position 95,387,046 of record CM046997.1, read on the forward strand.
TACTAAGCTAAAAGTAAAGAAAATCTTTACAATTAATTAAATCAATTAAATTTATCTTCCATGCCAAACAAAACCTAGAATTTTTTCATCACTTGTTTAACCAAATGAAAAACAATAATTTACTTTAATTAATTGCAATGATTTTTCTTTGCTTTTAGTTTAGCATGAAAGATTTGAGATTATATAATTAACATAAATTTAAGTTTTGCAGCCAATTATTAAATATGAGTTATCGAGTTGATTTTATTAGGAATAATATGAAAATATAAAAGAATTTTTTTTAAATTTAGAAGGAGATTAATTTAATTAATTTTAATATTATAGTAACAAATCGGTTAACATTATCAAGGGATAAAAAAAGCCAACAATTTATTTAATTGATTTTTATGTTTTAAAATTTAAAATTTCAATATTGAAAAAAAAAATTAGAATTTTCGGCAATGTGATAAACAAGTAAAATTTGATAATTTATTAATACGTTATTTTAATTTCTACTACTTTTTCACTTTAATCCTTAATTTTTTTAACCTCAATCAATACTTTAAAAATGATATTTTTTATTTTGTTAAAAAAAGATATTTTTCTGGTGACTAAAATGAAAGCATCCTAAAAGTTGGGCGACTAAAATGAAAGTGTGAACGTGATGTGGCATGTACAAGTTAACCGCGGTTAGAGATTTAACAGTTGGGTGACTAAAATGAAAGTGTCTTAAAAGTTGAGTAATGAAATAGCAAAGATTTCATTTTAAATAACCAAAATAAAAACACCCTAAAAATAGAGTGACCAACTAGGTAATTTACCTTAAAATTAATATAAAGAAAGAAATTAGATTTAGATATAAACCATGTTTAAAGATATTATGAATCTATGATGGTATTAAAAGTTGTATAAATAATCTATATATATCATATAAAATCAACTCTTAGGGAATTATAAAGAGTTAATAGGGATATTTTAGATAATACAAAAAACCAATAGGAATAATTTAATCCTTAGGACTGAACAAGGGTTATTTAAAAATTTTACAAAAAAAAAATAATAATAATAATAATTAGTTTATTTATAAATTTTATTATTGTATTTTAGTTATTATTATTTATTATTTAATTTATAAATAAAGAAATATATTTTATTTTTAGTTAATTATGTATAGGTTGAATTAATTAGTATGGGTGAAAAAAAATCAACAACATTTTGATTCAAAATTAATTAGGCCTAGATTTTATGACTTTGAACTTAATAAAAATATGTGTTAATATTGTTGTTACATTTTAATTTTAATTTTTTATTGTTTGGAAATTACGTAATTTTTAAGTTGATAAAAGTTACAAACAATCAATTATATATACATAAGCATACGCGTACGTGTAACGTTCTTTGAGTTTTGATTTTTTTTTTTTGGTGATAATTTTATTTCACTTTGATTTGTTTTTCTTCCATTTTCACTGTCATCTTTACATAAATATATATAAAAAATCATCTCTTATTTTCTCAACAAAATACTTATATAGCTAATATTTTTTCATTACATTTGTCATATGAAAAAAAAAGGACAAAACGGTGCTTAAAATTTTGACTTTTTAAACTTTTTCCCCCTTTTTTTTTTTTTTTTTTTTTTTTTTTTTTTTTTGCGAATGAAAGACAAGAAGTCAAATTGTTAAAATAAACTACCAAGATGATCAAGCCAGGAAAAAAAAAACACAAAACAATATAGTAGCAGTACGTATATTAGACCCATCCCAACAAAAAATCAAGCGTAGAAATCAACAAATTGAACAACAATAGAATCTTGAACCAACATTATCTTAACTCAAATCATCGACTCATTAACAAAAAAATTAAAAATAAATATAATATTGATAAAATATTAACTTAGAATTTTAAACACCTAAAATAACATATTTCATATTAATTGGTCTTTCTTTCGCTCCATTCCCATTTTCCTATTTCTTTTCCCTCGCAACATTTTTTTTTCTTTTTCTTATTTATTCTTATTTTTAAAGAATTATTTCGAGTTTATTTGTTATAAGTTAATGCTTTTATATATATATATATATATATATATATATATATATTATCAAAAAGTATAAAACAACGACTATAAAGAACATAGGTAGGGCCACTTAATTTCATCATATATGTATTTAGAACAAAAATAAAAATAAAAACAAAAAATTTGTGATAAATACCAAAACTATACATCAACTATAGTTTATGAATTTTTCTTTTTGTGTAATTTTATACATAAAATTTTGATTTGACCTAATTCTTGTAAATTATTAACACAATTATTAATATAATTTATGATTTTATGTTTATATATTGCATACATAAATAATTATATTATCCAATATAAAAATAAATTGATGTATTTATTTCTTTAAATATATATGATTAAATCAAAATTAAAGTTTTATGTGCATAATTGCATCAAATTAAAATCTATATATGTATATAATTACAGATTAAATTAAAATTGATGTATAGTTTTAAGATTTATCCCTAAATCATTTAATTTAATTAATTAAATTTAAAGATTTGGCTATCCTGAAAGCGATGATTAAAACTTGCTTTTTTTAAGGAAAAAAAATCAGTACAACATGCATTTATAATTAAATAGCGGAAACGACGCTCCAAAATGATATCGATTTAACATACTCATTGCCTATATACTTTTTCTTTAAGAAAAAAATTAGAGCTTATTCAAATTAAACATAAATTAATTAAAGTAATGCTTTTTATGATTGTGAAATCCCTCGTGTTTTTATTAAAGAATCTGCTTTACCAAAATAATGTCTAAGATGTTGAAACTGTAACCATTTGTATCCTAACTTCTACACCCTATTTTCTGACTTCACAAATCAACGATGCTGCTCATCAACAATGCAATGATTGATTGCAAATCTAAAGTGAATGAGACGTATTTGTTGATCACACACTGCTTTTTGTAATTACCAACATGCAAAATTGCATGTATTTGGAGCATATTATCAACCTACATAGCTGGCACCCTACTTGCTTTTTTATTATTATTTTACTTTGGTGCTGTCAACTTTTGAAGTCTGGTGTAAAACTTTAGACTTTTGAAGATGATGAGGTAGTAATTGGAGATTCAACCAAAGGCAACACTGTGTCTTGTCTTGCTGTCTCAGCAGTAAGCCTCAAATTTTAGATTTGACATGCATTTCTTAGCTGGATGAAATCATCTTCTTCTTTTTTTTTTTTTTTCTTCCCTAAAATACAAAATCTTGAATTTTAGGCCCTCCAAATAGTGAAAAGGTAAAATCGGGTGTTATTATACCGACACATTCATCAAATTGGGGTCATATTGATGATTGGATTACTACTAATCATTCACACTCATCCAAAAACAACAAAATCTACTACATTCCTTTTTTCCCCCTGCTGCAAGTCTTTCACAGTAAATACTAATAAGGTAAAGCTACTGAAGTGTACTAGTTTGGAATTTGTGTTAAGATAAAATCATAAAATTTTAGGGACCAAGTTAAAAGTCTTTAGCTACTAGGTTAAGTGGTAAGGAGTTTAATACCTTCTAAAATAATATTTCAATTTCAACACTGTTGAATTCTGGTTTTAGATAATAATAAAAAACATGACACCGTTTGTGGTATGACTCTCAATCCTGGCATTGCCATGCGTTGCACGCGAATCTCAAGTTATGGTGGTTTACTTGAGAGAAAAGACCTAAAAGAGTAGCCTAAAACCCATCATTTACCAACTGCTACTGTGATGTTCAGGCTTTACTTATTAACTAATCCTCTTACTTTTTCCATAAATCCCACCTAATGTTGATGATTAGAGACAAGTATTCTGAGATAGTCATCGTACACTTTGACTTAAACATTAGACATGTTGCCATCATTTTGTTTTTGGCATATGGTTAATGATCATGACTGGACAATATGCTATTTTTGGTGGGAAAATGTTATAACAACTATACAAATATCACTATTCACTTTTAACTTATATTATCTATTCATAACTTCTTAAATTTGTAGGTTCACCAGTAGAAAAATCAGACATTATTAAGTCAAATTAATGGGGTTGGACCAACTAACTAATGGCAGGAGGTGGAACTTCAACTTGTGTGAGAGTTAGGACCTTCTTCTTCCCCTTTGTGTAAAATTTGGTTAACTCGGGTCGGGCCAACTCAGTAGAAACACAGAAACCCCACACGGGAAAAAGCTGAAAGTGACTTTTTGTTGGAAAGCAGGGGAAGATGAGGTGGTGACACCGTGAGAAGACTGAGCTGAAGGTTACAATTCATGAGTCTCGATTACAACATCAACATACCAATCTGGCAGAGATGGTCGTTAGGGTGTGCGTGTGAGTTACTTTTGTTAATATGCACACGAAATTCCAAACCCTAAAAAGGGAGTTTACATAACATGACAGACAGACAGCGATCACACAAGCTTGTAACCTTTGCTCAACACCTAGAGTATTACCAAATAAACCAGACAAATAGCTTTAAATATCATCACCAGTCCTTCCAAGTTGCCAGCATTTCTCTGATGACTAGACTTAAACTTAATTTTGGGTGTCGGGTGCAACCCTGATCACCGAGCATTTCACTGTTATGGGCCCATCTTTTATATCTCTGTGCTTAATTTGTATGTTATGTAAATATCAAACTCAATAGTTATTTGCTGCAGATATTGTTTTTGTTGGTATGAACTTTGGAATTTCCAGCACGAAAATGTACAGAGAAAAAAGTGTATATTCTTCTGTGAAAGACAAATTTGTTTATTATTGCTTTGAAGTTTGATAGAATCTTGAAGTTTCATGATTTCCCTAAGTAAAATCCCTGAAAGAACAAACGGAACAGTGGTGCATTAGGGAGGATCCCACGTCAACGATCAACATTGCACATTTCTATAATAATTAAATTAAAAAGTATTAAAAGTAAAGAAAAAATAAGTTTTAATATATATATATATATATTATGTATATGTTATTTGGAGAATTAAAATTAGTAAATAAAATAAAAGAAATTTAATAATTTTTGTCTGCTTCAAGCGGGAAAAGAAAAAAACTATTATAATACTTTTTTAACTATACTTAAATGGCTCGTATAAAAGATAAAGAGAATAAAATAGGCAAAATTATTATTATATATGCAAATTTCAGAAATTTTTTATTTTTGATTTTTTTTTCATAATTAAGAAACTATTTGGTTCATTCATCTAATGTAGATCTATTTTTTTAATAAAGAGATCAACATGTAATCCAAAATATAATATAGGGACTGTTATGGTAGTTTTACCGCAACTCAATTGGTGAGGTAACAAAATTTGGAGTTGTTAAAAGAGGTGAAAGGGGCAAGGTTGAAAGCACCAAAATTCAACCCTTGAGGATCCAAAAGGGTTTCCATTGAAAGAGTGGTGGGGTCCTACAAAAGGAGGAGTTGTCGGTTGGCCACCCCGTTGGGTAGCACAGACAAGGACCATCAATACACCCATTTTTGGATCACCTTTTCTTTTCCACATAGGATTTGAATTTTGACATCAATTTATACCCACATACACTTCACCAGTATCCAATGCCACTCATTTCTTCACAAATTATCCTTCTCTTTACCCATCATATATCATTTCTTTTTAAGTTTTTTATTTTATTTTATTTTAGGATTAAATATCTAATTTATATATGATTTGTAGTTTAATGTGTAATTTGATACACATAAAATTTGAATTGTGTAAAACTTAAATTTTGATGCAATTATATATATTTTAAAAAAACAAATACATACATTCATTTTTATATCGAATTAATATATTTTAATAAACTTTTGGGTACGTTGCTACTGCATAATTTTTATTTAAGTGTAGTGCGAGTCTAAAATGTAGAGAATAAGTGAAAACATGAAATCACATGAAAGATTTGGACATGAGAGTAATAATTTGATATAGAAATTAAATTTTTTAAACTTTAAGATTATTTTATTTTTATTTAAATATTATTTGTAAATATATTTATTAGGAGTTAAATTAAGATTAGGTTTTATCTCTTATATTATATTTAGATAAATATTTAATTTTATCAAGTTAGTATGGTTGGATGCGGAGTGCAGTTGAATGATGTCATGGGATTAAGTGATCTAATTTAAATGATCCATACGGTTGATATCATTAATTAGAGTCGAGTTCTTCTAGTTCGCAAAATTACGAAGAGATGATTAAATTGTAGAAACATCTTTCAGGCTTATTCGTTTAATAAGGGTTAACAATTGAGTGATTCTTGCGATTAATTTACAATTAAGGAAGAATCTATGGCTAAGACTTTTGATCACTATAAGCCGCTTACCAATGGGTGAGAAAACATTCATAGTCCGTAATAAATTCCGGGAACATTCATAAATTGGCTTTGCCTTATTTAATTTCAAAACCAGCTTTTATTTACTGTTTTACTGTTCTTCGATTTTTATTTATTTGATTTTGTATTATTTTAATCTCCCTTAATTTATTTTATCAAGACTCCAAACGAAGTACCTTAATTGTGAGAAATTCGAATATGGGACCAGATCGATCCTAATATTTTATATTTTATTTTTGGTATTTGATGAGATAAATGGCAGTGTATGGAGCAGTGAAAAGTGTAGGTAAAGCTTTAGATTGGTTGAAGTGAAGAACACATATTTTCCTATGAAACCATGAAATGCTCATCATTCTTACTGAACCCACATTCATGTCCTGTTACTAAAATAAATATGATAAATGAATCCCTTGAAGAAGCTATATTTAATCCATCCAGATATAATATGCAAAGTGCAAAGCCGTCGATAAGGATTGTAAAAGGCTTTAAAGCATAAAGGCAACTATGCATGATACCCTGTTCCTTTTTTCTTTTTCTTTTTTTGAAAAGCTAGAAGATAATTGTTTAAATGACAGAAACTCTTTTTTTTTTTTTCTTTCTAAGATCATATTTGATTTTATTAAAAAATAAAATAGTAAACGAGAATTAAGAGGCGTACGGTGTGGCGTATAGATGAACCAGACTTTGACTAAAATAATCCAGGAGTGTGCGTACAGGTGAAAACATCAATGATGAGAGGGAAGGGGCACTAGTGGGCGCAGGTTAAGCACGTGGCTGCTTCCTGTCTCATTTTGCGCGCTGCCATGGCTTCGTCTTATGTGTTAGGAACTCCCTCACAAGACACCGCAGATTGCCCTTCATAGCCTTCTACACTTGAAAGTTGGAGAAACCATATAATTTTTTTCGATATTACAAAAGCCTTACTATATTCAGACATTTTTTAAAAAAATTACAGAGTTTTCTTTTCCCTATGTACTCAAGTTGAATTTTCCGATGAATGATTGGGAGATGTTTGTGAATAGTATCAAAAGCGTTAAATTTCAGGTAGCTGTCTCAGAAAAAGAACACTTATTTATTCGAGTGTGTGAGACAGTGTTTCTACTTTAGAGTAAGGCAGTGAGAGAGAGAGAGAGAGAGAGAGAGAGAGAGTTGTTTTATGGTTGATTGAATCGGTGAGAGCTTTAGAATACTTAAATATCGATGGGATTGCAATGGTTTTGATTCCTTGTTTATATATCCTAATCAGATGGGTATCTGTCTTTTCCATGATTTCATCTTCTGGGCTTTGATTCCTTTTATCCTTTCTTCTTGGATAATCTCTCCTCTCCAGTAAAATCGTTTGTTTTTACTTCCTATATAGAAGATTTTGAAACTTTCTGGAGTTTGAGCTCTTCTTTCTTTCCTTTTCTGGTTATGGTTTGCTTTTAGGTGAAAAATAAAACCCAACCCATAAAACAAAAGCAAAATCAGTCATGAAGTTTATGAAACTAGGATCTCGGCCTGACACTTTCTACACTAACGAGGCTGTAAGGTATGGCTTTTTAGCGATTGAAGCCAAATGGTTTTCTTTTTCCTTATTTGAGGGAAGTTGCCATGAATTTGTTTTGTTGATGCAGGTCTGTCTCTTCTGAAGTCACTAGTGACCTTATAGTCCAAGTGAAAGGAAGTAGATATCTACTTCACAAGGTAAAGTTATCTAAGACTGATATATGTTTCAATTGAATTATGTTGTTTTTCTTTTATATTGATTATCTGCAAATTCATTCTACATGCAGTTTCCTCTCTTGTCCAAGTGTTTGCGTTTGCAGAGGATATGTTCCGAATCCCCTGAAACATTACAGCACCAGATAGTCCAATTACCCGACTTCCCTGGTGGAACTGAGGCGTTTGAGCTTTGTGCTAAGTTCTGTTATGGTATCACAATCACTCTCAGCGCCTATAACATCGTAGCTGCACGATGTGCGGCTGAATACTTGCAGATGACCGAAGATGTTGAGAAGGGGAATTTAGTTTACAAGCTCGAAGTTTTCTTCAATTCCTGCATCTTACATGGTTGGAGGGACTCTATTGTGACTCTTCACACCACCAAAGCCTTTCCTTTATGGTCTGAAGACCTTCGGATTACGAGCAGATGTATCGAAGCCATTGCTTTGAAAGCTTCCACACACCCTTCCAAGGTGAGCTTGTCACATAGTCATTCGAGAAGGGTCCGGGATGATGTATCATGTAATGGCGTAGAGGGCCAGCGGCAACGACCAGCAGCCAAAGGTTGGTGGGCTGAGGACATTGCTGAGTTGGGTATTGACCTTTACTGGAGAACCATGATTGCAATTAAATCTGATGGCAAAATACCCTCTAATCTCATTGGTGAAGCATTGCAAAACTATGCATCTAGATGGCTACCTAATATTTCAAGAAAAATAAAAGCTACCAGAGAACCAGCAGGGTCCAACTCGGATTCGGACTCAGCTAGTGAGGTTACTTCGAAGTCTAGGCTGCTGTTGGAATCAATAGTGAGTTTGCTCCCATCGGAGAAAGGCGCTGTTTCGTGCAGTTTTCTACTTAAACTCTTGAAAGCAGCCAACATTCTTAATGTTTCATCTTCTTCAAAGATGGAATTGGCTCGAAGGGTGGCACTTCAGGTAGAGGAAGCAAGAGTCAGTGATATGTTAATACCCTCCTTATCAAGCTCAAGCAATACCCTCTATGATGTAGACATAGTCCTTACAATTTTGGAGCAATTCATGTTACAAGGACAGAGTCCACCAACTAGCCCTCCAAGATCGAAGCTGGGGACTGAAAGGAGAAGACGATCTCGTTCAGCCGAGAACATCGATTTTAAGCTTCAGGAAAGTAGGAGATCTTCTTCAGCATCACACAGTTCCAAATTGAAAGTAGCCAAAATTGTAGATGGGTATCTGCAACAGATTGCCAAGGACATAAATTTACCTCTATCAAAATTCATTGCAGTAGCTGAGACAATCCCTGATTTCTCCCGGCTCGACCATGACGAGCTTTACCGAGCCATTGACATTTATCTCAAGGTAACAAAAAAAAAAAAAAGAAAAAAAAAGAAAACTGATTTCATGCTGTCATTAGTATTAGTTTGCCATATTTCAAACTTGTGTTGAATTCTAACAATATTGCTGCATTACCATTTAGGTTGTGGATCACCACTTTCAGAAGATAACTAAACTAAACCAACTCTATTGACTTAGTAGCCTTTTTCATGTTCTTGATTTAGGTGCAGTTAGGATACAGCTGACCTAACGAATGTAGCATAAATGATTTTACATTCTGCTGACTAAAATGTGACCGCAATTCAAATGCTCCCTTTGTGGACATTTACAGAGTTGTCTTTCCTTCACTTTCATCATGGAGGGAAATCCTTGGCATAATTGCAATCATATCATTGAATAACATTAGCATTAAATAATGCTATTAGTGCTCACATGAAGGGCAGATAACCCTAGTTCTTGTTTTTCAAATATCCAGGCACACCCTGACCTAAACAAGAGTGAAAGGAAAAAACTGTGCCGCGTTCTAGACTGCAAAAAGCTCTCTGTTGAGGCCTGCATGCATGCTGCACAAAATGAAAAACTTCCGCTTAGAGTAGTGGTACAAGTTCTGTTCTTCGAGCAAGCTCGAGCTGCGACGACTGGGGGCAAAGTGACGGACCTACCTAGCAACATTAAGGCACTTTTAGCCTCTCATAACATTGATCCATCAAAGCCTCCAAGGGCTTTAAGCACTACTACTAGCATTCCAGGAGATGACCAATGGAGTACCGTCTCAGGCCTTAGATCACCAAAGTCTAGAATCTCAACATTAAGGATGAAGCTTGCCGAAGATGATGATTTGGACGAAAACGATATGAACCCTGATGGAATGGGAAGGCCTTCCAAGTTTAAAGGTTTCTGTGCTCTACCTACAGGACCCAAAAAAATGTTCAGTAGGTTGCTGTCCACCAATAGAAATGCCACTGAAAAGAGTTGAGTGATATTTTGTTCATTTCCAAGTTGGGGATGGTAATTTTAAGGGTAAAATATACACTCTTAAATTTTTTTTCTCTTCCTTTTTGGTTCTTTGAACAAATTGCCTTGTAAGTTTAGCAGAGAAACAAAGAATCTCAATGTGCATTGTTGATGTAACCTAAAATAATAAGAATCAGAATTTCCAGGAGAAACTGGAAATTTCTCCTTGTTGAACTTGAATCTCTCTCTCTTTAAAAAAAAAAAAAAAAAAAGGAACTAAACTCCCCTAGTTGTAATTACAAAACGTGGGGCCAATATTGCTGTTTTTGTCCATGAATCTGCAAACACTTTTCTTTGTCACATAGTCGCGAATCCCTGGATCCTCCCCTGTTAATCAAAGATTTTAAGTGTTGCTTTTTTCCCCCTATCTGACAGGAAGGAATCAGGACGCAGTGCTGTTAAATTGGAATTTCTTTGTCTTACATCTTTGTTTTCAGCTAACTTCGGATATCTATACTCCTTATATATACACATAAATATAGAAATTTGCGTTGGCATCCGCACAGAATCGGATTTTGTATTTGCTTGAAATTCTTTGCAGGGAATCAACAGCGAAGTTGGAAAAAAAAACAATGATACAAGGAACAAAATCTGCAGGGTTTTGGCACTTCACATGGATGAGATACTTTGCTATTTCATATTATCAACTTTCAATTTAATTAAAAAATAAAAACCCATATTGATATTTACCTTGATTGAATGTAGAACTGCAAAAATATCCACAAGTTGAGAATCCCATGTAACCTGGGCATATACAATGAAGAGAAAAAACAGCAAATATGTGATACATGATTCCTTGTTTGTATTAATGAGATTTAGATGCATGCTGATTCAGATGTTCCTCACTTAGGCTAAAATTTTCGACATTACGTCAATCATAGAGCACTACCACATCATAGTCACGTCGGTCGTAGTTGTTTTATAACCATCATTTTATTCATCACCTTCATCATAGCTTTCCTCAATAATTCATTCCATTTCCAATGGCCATTCGCTATGTGTTTCCTTCCCATTTAATTTTCCCCTTCATATTAGACAGCTGTGCTATATATGCACTATGATTAACTTGGTTGGTTATCTAAATCAGATTCATCTATCAAGCAGTAACTATTTTTTATAATAATCTTGCTGTTTTATAATAAAATTTATATCCTCAATTTCGAATAAATGAAGAAAGTGAGAATCAAATCAATAAAATTAATGCATGCATTATTATTTTGTTTTATATTTCTTCACATGATTAATTATGAAATTTATAATTCTAACAATTTCAATTAAATCAAATAAATTAATTTATTATGAATTATTAAATTCAAATAATTAATTTTTAAATTTATGATGTTCTAAATTTATAGTAAAATATTTAATTAAGAAATTTAATAATTTTTATTTAACAAAATTTGATTACTAGATTTTTCATGTAAATTTATAATTAAGATTATTGTTATTTAATAAATAACAATTATACTAAAAATTTTGACTACAATTATACTAAAATAACTACAATTATACTAAAATTTTTGACTACGTGTTGTTATAGAAAGAATATATTTTTTAATTATGGAGATTGTCAAAGTTGTTATAAAAAAAAATTAAAATAAAACATAAAAATCCATACTTGGGTGTAAAAAGAGAGATGAGTAGCATTAAAAAGAATGGTGACAAGACATTGAATACAATGATAACCAAAAGGCATACAAATCACAACACCAAAATTTTACCACCAACCATTAACACGTTGATTTCTCCACCTCATTATCTGCAACAAACAAACATATATTACCAACTTTATACTTAAACATAATCCACAACTTTCATGGTTAATTGTAACAATTAGTTCACTAAGAAACAGTAACCTCCCCTTCATTAATAAATCATAAATTAATTGATTAATTTTTAATTATATTTGTATAAGTGAGAAGTGCTATTAGTACACTTCAAAACTTAAACCAAGATTTTTCTTTAAATAAAACACCATTTAACAACTTTATGAAATTCTCATAATGATTTGAAATCATTTTGACTTGTTGTATACATACCAGGACCTTACCAAATCATAAAAATGGGTGTTTGTAGCTCTTTAGCTTAAAACATCATTCGGGTTGGGAAAAATAGAAATTGTCATAAAAATTTTAAACAAATTAAATAAAATTATAAAAAATATAAAATCATTTTAAAATCGGTTCAAAAGCGGGGACCCAAAACAAACCTTGGGAGGTAAAAAAGGCTCAAAATAGTGCAGTGGCCTGAATCCTCATTATAATATAAGTGGGGAGAAGTACCGATACTTCTCCCTAAATTGTAGACTTTTACATCTGTATATTAGAAATAGAAAAAACTCGGTTCAACTGGCACATATTAGTTCGTGAATCAATCAATTCAACCTCTTTCTTCGAATCGGTGTATTGACTGGTTCTCAATTCAATCGATACCGACCTGTCTAATTTAATTCTAATAATTTTGGAACACACATTATACATCCATCTTGTAAAGTAGCAAAAAAGAAAAAACTGAGGAGTAAAACAGTCGTATCTATACTTTATTTGAATTTAGAGTTTTGAAAATTTTAAATCCTTATTTAAATAAAGGATAAAATGAAAAATGAAAAAAAGATGGGGTGTTAAACAATTTATTTTAATGATATAGGATAAATAATAAATTTAAAGTTTAAAAGCATTTTTTTTTTTTTTTTGGTTAGAGCAGTTTAGTTTGGATTTAAATATAGTTTTCGTGCCTCGAGTGATCCTTTGCAACCGATAAAAGATTGGATTGTTCATAGCATTAATATAGATAGATTAGAGAACAAAACCAATAGGTAATACTTTAGAGATTAGACCAAACCCGATTGCAGTTGTTAAAGAAGCAGATGTACGTATATTAAACAGGCCAATGAAGTTTTTAGCATGTCTGTTAATTCGTCAACATAGGTTGGGAACAGTACAAGTAACACAAAAGACATCCTTCAATATGGCATGGATATGTATCACATTACTGATGGGTGGCACAAAAGAAATGATCTCATGGCATGGGTGGCTTACATTAGAAATCCAAACAATAAGATCGGTTTTTTCGTTGATGACATTCTCAAACATGAAAATAGCACCATGAGAAAATTGATGTTGTTAAGATGGGTACTAATAGTGGTGTGACAATATGAGATCCGGGCTTACAACATAGACATCAAAGACAAACTAATTGAAAGCATCATTCGAAAGAAATCTATAGTTATACGTTGGGAGCAAAAATCAATCCTTTACGGCATCCAATACCTTAGCAATTTGATCAGAATTAAATTTAAGAACGAAATGTGCGAAGAAACACTCAATGGGCTCGAAGGAAAGCGAAGGAGAAACTAGGAGTTTGTCATTAAGTTTTTCTTTTTTCTTTGTTTTGTAATTTCATCTAACATTAAAAAAAAAAAACATTTATTTTAATTCAAGGATAGATAATATTTAGTTCTCACTGTTTTTATTATAAGTTTTGGTTATAGTTATTACTGTTTCTTATTTTTATTTTTTTCTGTACTCTATTTATTTGGTATTTTACATAATTTATCATGTTTATTAAAATTTAATTCTAAATACATTTATATAAAAATATTCAAATATAATTATTTAAAATAATTAACTTAAATTTATTCCTAAAATCTAATATATATAGAGAGAGAGAGAGAGAGTTAGGATGAATTTGGATGGGCGATACATTTATCTACGGTTAGTGTAAAAATAATTGTGACGGTGTGATTATGTACTGTAACGATACTGTAGCGTATGACAAAAAATAAGCTAAACACACCACACCTAATCATTCATCCAAACCCACCCTTATACTCGTAATTTTAAAATGCATTTGATATAATAAAATGACAAGGCTTTCCAAGTTTAATGCATCATAAATCACAGAGTAGGTACGGGTCTATACAATATTAGCTTATAGCTGTCCTCTTCCTCCTAAGCAAACTATAATACTATCAACATTCAACTAGCGGCAATGGTCTATTTCTGTTTTAGATCTTTTAGTTTCCTCCAAGTTCTTCATAAAAATCCTTTTGAGCTGTCGAGGACCGGTGCTAGCAAATTAATCACGGATTCCTTCTCCCCCTCCTACTTTATTCTACAATCTGCCTCATCCCCATTTGTATTTCTTTTGTTGTAAAATTTCTTTACTTTCTAACTTTTCATTTCCTGGTTAGTATACTTAGAAACCTTGTAATGAGGCAAACATTTGAGAGTGTTATGAGATTTCCATTATATATATGCATCAGGCAACACTGAACATACTCCGTGGTGGTCAATTTCTTGAATCTTTATAAAATTCTCCCTAATTGTAGTTCAAGTCTAGACTTTCCACTTCATTTTTTATCTGGGAATCATCCACTCCGGTAAAGAACTTGTGGGGATTTAAAGAAAGGCGTAAAGATACGTGTTGTGGAAGGTAATTAAATCATGACCTGCAACTTTATCCTATATCAAAGCGCATGTTCCAATGCATGAGTGCCCATTTGTCTTGCTTGGTAGTTCAGATATCCCCAGGTCCAACATTATTTTAGTGCCGTCTACAAGCACACACTGTTAAGATAAGGTGCCATGGCCTCCATTCCTTATTTTCTCACAACTCACCCCATCCAGACCATGCCATATTTCAGCTGCTACTGTTAGATTCATAGACAATTCTATGTTACAACCTTACGATTACTCGTCAATTTGATAATCTTAATGCATTCGACTAGACTTTTTTTTTTCGGTTCCTTAGAATTAATGTGATAAAATTGTGAAAACCATAGGATATGTATCCAACATATTACCTTGAAACCTTTTAACACAGCAAAACAATTTAACAAAACTTCAATCCAGCTTGGGGAAAAACTTGGCTATTGGCCGATTCTATGTACTATAATTAATTTACACTAAAAGGATATTAATATTTCAAGAGAAATCGAGATGGGGTCATGCTATATTATTATCCGCATCTGATGCGACTCGGATAAGGAAAATGATGCATTTTAGTCGTATTTTCTAAGGCGAAAAGATAATTTGACTTGATAGTATGTAAAATTCACCATTGATGAAACCTAGAATCGACTTTATAAATGTTTCCAGCATGCTGAAGTGAAAACTCCAGCAATACAACAAAGAAAATAGTTGACGCAGAAAAATGATACTATTTTAGCTGATTTGGTAGGATCAACAAGATCAGTCAATGATACAAGGAGAATTATTGGTGCCCCGTACATCTGCACTAATACTACATTATTATTCAGCAGTGTCAGAATCAGGCTTAGATGTATGATCCTGAAGGGTTGCGGATTGAGATTCAATGCTTTTGGTACGCTGGAGGCTTGGGGCTCGATGAACCCTGCAACGGAATGAACCGGGATGCGTCGTTGGAGAGCATAAGCAATTTGTCTTTGTGACACTCGGCTGTCGGCTAAGTCCAGGCGCACCTTGACCTTGCCCTGATGCTGGCCCCGCCGCATTAGACTCTACAGTACTTGCTGTTATCGTTTCAGTCTTTGATGGAATCTCCATCTTCAGATTCTTCTTTGACATTGTCTCACTTTCCATTATCGCTTTTTTTTTTCTCCTGCCAAATTTCAATGCTTAGGCATATAAATATAATACTTGATCAACATGAAATACTACACTAAGTGGCAAGACAGGAAAAAACAGTTTAATAAGTGAAAGATGGAAAAGACATAGATATTGTACTTGCAACGAGGGCCTTGAATGGCCTAAAATTGGTTGAGTCTGCAATAGCTTTGAAGTGAAGAAGAGGAGAGATAACAATTGGCAAAAGAGATAGAAATGGCCTGTCACGGGATCTATAATCCAATCCATTACCCTCCCACCTAAATTTATCACTTTTCTTAACGCTTCAACCACTCTAAAAACACAGAAAATAAAAGAAACAGTTGATCATCAAATAGGACCCCAACACCATTCAACTTTTCTCCTTTTCTTTTTTATATAACTAAAGAAAAAAGCATGCATATGAATCATGAGACCTAATGTTTCAAAAACGATTTATCATAACTAAAGAACGATATATTTAGGGTCATCATAGTTTCTTTTTCTTACCATTGCCTTAGATATATTTACAAGAGAGTTGTTTTGATAACCATGAGTCGAGCCACAAACGATTGGATCAAGTTTTTTCAGGATTTTTGAACATTTTATTCAAATAAATTTATTCAATTAATGTTATTTTTATTTCTGAATCCATACTTGATTTAAACTCATCTATAAAATTAAATACCCAACCCAATCAAAAAAAAAAAAATTATAAAACATCACTAATTAACCTAACACTAAACAAAAAACCATCAGCATATAAGAACATAAGGACGACCTTCATCTTCACTTGATGTAATTCTTGTCGTGAGACTTCTTTTCTTGATTTTTTTTTTCTTTTTTGGGTTTAAATTTGAAGTTTTTTTCTTTATATATAGGAAAATATTTTTGCCACAGAACATGATTTGAGGTAGTAATTTGTCTAAATATTCCCTCGTTGTGATTTGATATTCAAAATTGTTGGTTTTTTACACAAGAAAGAAAAAAAATGAATAGATGAAATTTTAGCAATTAAAATTGACTTTTTGTCTTTTTTATTCCAATTCATATGTTTACATATAAAGTATACATTTAAATAGGAAAATTTTATCAAATGTAACTTGACAAGTTAACATGTATAAACACATAGAATCACTCTTTAGTTAATTTATATATCTAATCGGCACCGATTACATTAACCTATCAAATTAAAAATAAATAAAATAATCTAATAACTTTTTT
The DNA here is from genome assembly GCA_025698465.1 of Gossypium longicalyx. NCBI lineage: Eukaryota > Viridiplantae > Streptophyta > Magnoliopsida > Malvales > Malvaceae > Gossypium > Gossypium longicalyx. The sequence goes on from CM046997.1 coordinate 95,404,207, forward strand.
TAAACAAGTTGACACGCCTTGTTAGCTTATATCAAAAATTTCGGGACAATTAGCAGTTAAACTAACCACCACTTTGACTCGCACTTGAATTGTCCGCCTTTTTTACTTGCACTTTTTTTGCTTAAACTTTTGGCTTGTCCGCCTCTACTGCATAGTTGGCCGACTTTCAACACTCCTCCATCGTCTCCCTCTGTTAACTCCAATCATTACTTTCGCTTCTTACTATTTACACATATAAGTCAACATGTTTATCTTTATATTTTCATATAATGAATCATATAGCTCTTTTAAGCATGACAACCCAATCGCATTAACTAATGCACATACAAGCAAAATTTCCAATAACTCATGTTTCTCACATTCTTAAGCATACGTGACATTTCTAAAATATATTAGCGCACACGTTAAGCAAGAAAGTATAGTAAGTTCTGTGATAACTTACAGTCAAGCAATAAAATGGAATGAGGGCCCTTTCTACGGCTTTCACTCCACAACCTTTTCTTTTCCCTTACCAGAACATCCTCTAGCAAGCTCTTTCTCTTCACCAACCATACAAAAAAGGTAAGATTTCATAAACAACAAAATAAAAGTTTACAAATACAAAATGAGATAAAGAGATGTTGGAATATTAAGAGCTCTTACCAAAAACCACACTTTCTCACTCTAGGACCAACTTCTCACACTAAAGCAGCGAGTGCTAGATACAATGAGAGAAATGGCTCAAATGGTGTTTAAATCAAGGGGGTTTCAAAGAAAATCAAAGGAGAATGGTGAAAATTCGAAGAGGAATGAATGGAAAATGACAAAGAAAAAAGGGAAGCGCTTTCTTCTTCCTTTCAAGTGATGGTTGACTAGTAAGGGAAGAGGAGGGTTTTTCTCCCTTTTTCCAACATTTTAAACATTTCAAAATACGATAAAAAGTGCTCAAAAAATCAAAGTATCTCAATGTGTGGCACATAATTGTTTTTTAATATAAAATTTGGTTTTTAATGGTCAAATTATTATCAACATAAATGTGTCAAATGATAAAAATGACTTTTTAAAAAAAATTACTATTTTACTTTTAACTCTCGTATTTATATTCGACCGGGGTTAAAACTCTAAAAATAATTTAAAATATTTACAGATGACCTTTTAAAAGTTCAAATACAAATAAATTCAAAAGAATCAAAATTTTCATATCACATTACGAGTGGAATTCTTAAAAAATCATTGTACGGTTAAAATTTTTATCTATTATTAGTGTATACATATAAATTAAATCTAATCTTAATTCTCAAAATACTTTTTCGCTAATCTCTAATATATTTAGATGAATTTTCAAGATGGAGTTACTATTCTACCTTTATTCAAACTTTCAAGTATGTTGGATAAACTATTAAAAAAATTTATTTGTTATATTTAATATATATATATTTTTAATATTATACAAATTCTCAAATTATATTTTGAAAATATTTTTTTATAACATTACATATGTCTTATTTATCTTTAAGGTTAACTTATGCTATTAGTCTTATACTTTTACAAAAAGTATAGATTTAATCCTTATACTTTGATTTTGTCATTTTTAATCTTTGTAATTTTTTAAATTTGGAAGTTTCAGTTCTCAACAAATGATAACTGTTAAATTAATTAGGTTAAGCTCTTTTATTTTCAAAATCTGATACGTCAAACATATTAAAATATATGTAATGTTATTTCAAATTGTTATTTCATCATATTAGTCCCTAAAATCCAATTAATAGGTTAACGATTGCCATTTGCATCAAGATTGATATTTCAAAATTTGACAAGTATAGGGACTTAGAATGATTCAATTGGAGAATATAGACCAAATTTATAATTGTACGCATAATTGAATTTAACTAAACATATTTAAATGTTACTATTTGGGTTAAAATTTTGAAAAATATAAAGACTAAAATTTACTGGATTAAAAAGTATAAGACCTAAAATTGATTATATTAAAATATAAAGACTAAATCTACAACTCTAGCAAAGTACATGAACTAATAGCAGAATTTAACCTATCTTTAAGAATGATTACTTATTTTAATTACATGAAATAAAAAAATTATAAAAAATTATTATTATAAAAACTCAATTAAAATATGTTAAATTTTAAAAACCAAATTAAAATTTTAAGCAATAATTTGGGAACGTTTAACGTAATTAATGCAACCCATTTCTATTTACAATATTTGCTTCGTATTTTCTTTACTTGTCATAAGTCATAAGGTATTTTCTTAACCCTTTTCTATCTACCATGTTTTTATGTGTTTTCCTTTTATGCATGTTTAATGTATGGAGGTATGTGCTCATAATTTCAACCAAAAAAAAAAAAAGAGTATAACCCTTATTTCATCACATTTGATTACTCTATAACTAAATATAATAACATAAAAATAGCTTCTCCTAACTTAGTTAAATATGAGAGACCTTTCATCGTATCCATGCACCATGAGCTACATACTAGCATTCTATCCCCGGAGGTTTTGGGGAGATTCAACCAAATAACTCATACTTCCTACATTTAAGGTATAATAACTTCCAACTTTATAAAAAAAATTATTTTAGTCCTTCATTTAAACTTTTTTTTGGGTCAAATCAGCACAAAATGAATAAAAAATTAACATTTATTAATTTTATTGATGTGACATATACATAGATTATCATATGGATGACACATTAATATTTAATTAATTTTTTTAAAATTTAAATATATTAAAAATATATATTTTTATAATTTTTTAATAATTTTAATGACTTAATTTTTGAAAATATTTTTTTAAATTTTAAAAAATAATTAAATGTTTATGTATCATCCACATGGTAATCCATATCTATGCTGCGTCAGCCAAGTTTAAAAAAATATTAACTTTTTCATTCATTTGAGAGTAATTTAACAAAAAAACACAAATTTAAGGAATAAAAATTTAAAAAAAAATTAAATGAGCCTAGATTTAAAATAAACAAAAGATATCCGCCACCACCATCAAAAAAAAAAAAAAAAAAAAAAAAATCTTTTCCCTACCATTATAGGGTTAATTGCATCAAACAATCCAAATTATCATCTAAGTTTTAAATTAGACCCTAAACTTTAAATTATTCTAATTGAGTCATTATTGTATCACTCAAGCTTTTTCATCAACTTAACCTTCAATTTAGGCGTTAAATGTCAATTCAGATTTGACATGAAGTATATTTAAAACACATATATTGCCTATAATATTGACAACTTGGATATGACATATTAAAAAAAAATCAATAAAATTAAGAAGTGTTATGATTTAAAACACGTTTAATTTAAGTTTTACCACGCAATAAATACATGTGTGTATAATTTTATTTATGTGCTTCACATAAAATTTTATGTGAAATTTAAGAAGACAATTGGCATGAACTTAGTTAACACAATATTAATAATTTTAAAAAGATATCAATTACAACAAAGTTTGGAATAAATTCCAAAATTTGACCGTATCATGCAATCAACCCTTTAATATATCAAAGGTGGTTAGATTTATAGATTTTGGGCCGTGAACTAGGCCCGCTACATAAAAATGGCCAATAAATTATTATTAGGTGGATGCACATTTTAAATTTCCTTTTTCTTTTTAAATAAATAAAGTGTTGGATTGGGAAGAGCAAAAATAGTGTTCGAAAATAAATAAAATTAGTTTGGTTTCACTTACTTAGCACAAAATAATTGGTTTTACTCTTTTTTTTATATATAATTAATTTATATTTCTAAATCATCTCACAAGTTTTTTCTTTTTCATAAATTTGAGATTTTTTTTTTATACTTTTACTTTTTAAAATTTAGCTTCTTTATTTTTTTTATATTTTAAAGTATAGGTCTAATTGTTAATATTGTTAAAATTATTTTATTAAATTCAAGTTTGTTACAACGTCAATTTTTTAGTTATATTGCTACCAAATAAGTAGTTTTTTTTTTATTTATTTCAAATCTCACACTTACAAATTTAATGACTTAGCAATTAGACTTGAAAATTGAAATCTGTAAAGTACAGAAACTAAATTCCTAAAAATAAAAGTACATAGATTAAATTTCAAATTTATGAATGTTGAGAATCAACCCAGTTAAGTATAAGACAAGTAAAAAATAGCAAAAGAAATTAAAAAATTGAACACAAAAATTTAACATGAAAAAAATCCTCCAAAGAAGATACAAAATCACTGGCAAAGATAATTTTACTATAATGACAAATGAACGAAGAATACAAAAGATGAATATAAAACCTAAACCCCGAAACTCGAAAATAAAAAACCCACAAAACGTAAAAACAAAATAATCTATCTATAAGCTAAATTTGTGGGTCAAATAAAAAAAAAAAATCTAACCTAATCAGAGTTGAACTGAAATAAATAAATAAAAATTAACTAAAAGATTATCTTTCAATTTTAACTAAAATATAAGTCGTATTCAACAATAAAAAATACAAAAAAACTTAAAACATATTTTAACCTCATTTTTTATTAATATCATAACTTCTCATTATTTTATCACATCATTATTAATTGGGAGTTATCATCCACTCATTCTAAACTTTTGCCATATGTTTTACAAGCATCGAACGTTACCCGATTATCTCAAATATGTGTTCCTAGGCAAACGGGATACTCTATTAATTATAACTTCAAACAAGTTCTTAAAGTTGGAAGAAAAAATACTCGATTCGAGTTTAAAGGGATTACAAGGAGCACAACTATTGGTTGGACCATTGCGACCATTGATAACATCCTATTTAGACATATTCAATAACTTAGATTATTATTAGTGTTAACTCATTTTATCTTCACTCGTTCGTAATCTTTTCATTTTAATTCGTGATCTTACTTTAAAAAGATGTTAAAAAAAAGTAAAATTTTAGATTTAAATTAAGAATTTACATTTGAAGAGTCTTCTTTTAAAGTTTATAATCATTATAATATTCAACTCTCAATTCGCTTGTGGATTACAATAATTCTTTTACAAATAATTTATTATTAAATTTACTTAACTTTATTTAATTTTTTAATGCTATGCTTTCTTTTCCTATCTTTTTATGTTGTCTATGAGCTAAATTATTTATGTGATTATGAGATTCATAAGTTAATAGTTTGGTGATTGAAATAGAGTTAAAACTTAATTTAAAAAAGATAAATATGGTTTAATTCTCTTGATTTGTACACATGCATCAATTTTAGGTGGCAACTAAATTCATTAAAATTCTAAATTAAGAATGAATCGCCTATTCTACTTTATCGAACTAGTAAGAGGTTAGGTTACCCATGATTAGCTTCAAGAAAAACAGCGAATTAAGGACCATATGTTAATAAACTATTGAACTACTTGAAGCAGTCGATGAAGTTGCAATAGTGACATTTCTGCTTTTAGCAATTGGCCCAAAACTAGATGTGCATCCATGTCATTAATTCAATATTGAGGATAAGACATAGGTTATTAACTGCCATTAGCCAAAGGTAATCCTTAACCACTACATGGGAATTGAGGTTGAATGGCATATTACATTCGCATTCATTTTATTACTTATCTATTTTTATTTTATTGTCTTTGTTTTAGTAATTTAATTAATTAATTAGTTAAAATTATTCATGCATTCTCGAAATATTTCCTAACTACATTACTTTGTTGTAATTATTACTTGATAATAATACTCTACATTTGTCATTATTTTAATACTCATTTGAATATTTATGTTTGAACTAAATCTATATGCACTATTCTCTTCTCGATCAACCTCTAGTAGCTTATGATTGATGTGGGTAATTTTGGTATTACTTTGGAAGTTGCTTCTGCCAAGATTGCTGACAGTAATCTCCCTAGCCACCAGGTTTGTTGCACTAGTTCTAAGCAACATAATATTGATATTCCATGCCTGACTAATAATCGTACTAGTAGTATTCTCCCAACACATATTGATTATCTTCATACTTGTATTGGTTGTATATTGGTTCCGGTAAAATTGATTATCTTCGTACTCGTATTGACCTCATTCACTTGTATTATCGGATATTCTAAGTCGATTAAGTCATAGTTTTTTGTCTAGTTTTTCATAGACGGCGTTAATTATTATAACAATTAAGTTATATGCATTGTTGAAGAAAACAATCACTACAGGAAAATAGGCTTTTAGTGGCATTTTTAGTGATGCTTGGATAAAAAACACCGCAAATGTTATACATTAGTGGCGTTAGAATGAAAACGCTGCTAAAAACTGAGCAATAGTGGCGTTTAGGTCCAAATGCCCCTAAAAGATGAGCAATAGTGGCATTTGTGTCCCAAACGCCGCTAAAAATTGAGCAATAGTGGCATTTTTGGTCCAAACGCCATTAAAAGCTGAGCAATAGTGGCGTTTTTTATCCAAATACCGCAAATATGTATTATTTTTTGCGAAACAACTTCGTTTTGTTATATCCAAAATGCCTTGGTCTTTTTTCCAAAATCAGTTCCCCCTTCCCAAAATCCCAAAATAAAACTTAATCAACTACTTTTGAATGCCTCGATTTTTATTTTAAATCTTATAAAATTGAATCCAACTTAAATAAAACTTTACGTCTCAAATTACAAATCCAACTTGAATTCGAGTTTTTACAATCTCAAGTGAATCATATTCAATTAAATCCTAAACCCTATAATTAATATACATTTGAGGGCATAACTAGGGGTGAAAGGGTCTTGACCCCCCTAAAATGAAAAATTTTCCATTTAGGCCTTTTGAAATTTTTTAAAATTTTAAAGGTAAAATTGCACTTTGTCCCTCTGATGATGAGATTGCATTTTTTACTTACAATTTAATTTCAGCCCCTAAAAAAATTTCTAATTGTGTATCTGTTTATCCCTAAACCCTAAACTTAAACACAAAACCCTAAACCCTAAACCTTAAACTATGTACATTAAACCCTAAACCCTAAACCATAATTTATAAACCCTAAACCCTAAACATTAAACTATGAAACCCCAAACTCTAGACACTAAAGCCTTAAACCCTTTAAACCCTTAAACCCTAAATCTTAAAACTCCAAACCCTAAAAATGAATTTCATATGGATATATATTGATCTGTGTATATATATAGACGTTAATGTAAAAGCTTATGTTTATAATTATAATAATTTGTGGAAGCACTTAATATTGATTAAAAAGTCAAAAAGCAAAACACAAACAATAAAAAAGAAAAAAAAAGAGTGAAATGGCAAAGTGATGCATTTAACAAATGGAAGCTAGACTAATATATCAAAATATCAATTTTCCTTTTCAATTCAACATGTATTTCATGTTTATTTTTAGGTTTATGAAAAATATTTTTTCAGAATTCATAATTACCTCTCTTAAATTATTGTTAGCATTCTAATTTAGTTGTTTTAAAACATTTTATTTGAGTCATCGAATAATCAGTGTCTTATAAATCATATTCTTCTGTCATTTTAGTTGTTAGTTTCGGAAATAAAAGTTGGCTCATATCTAGATTAGGGTATAACGTGAATCAGATTTTAATTAAGTTGAACAATAGTGGCGTTTAGGGTCAAAACGCTGCAAAAAGGTGAGCAATAGTGGCGTTTTTTGTTCAAATGCCACTAATATATATTAAAAGATTAAATAACAGCATCGTTTTATGTTGCATATTTAGTGGCATTTTGAATAAAAACGCCGCCAAAATGTATCAAGATTTTAAACGACACTGTTTTTAGCTTTGTTATTAGTGGCGCTTTTTTAAAAAATGCTACAAAAGGTATGAATTACTGGCGTTTTACAAAAATCTATTAAGTGACTACAAAACGGTGGCGTTTAATGTGTTGTTATTAGTGGCGTTTTGTCTAAATCGCCGCGAATATGTATTAAGTGTTCAAAAAACGACACCGTTTTGTGCTTTGTTTTTAGTGGCGTTTTGCGTAAAACACTGAAAAAAATGTATTAAGATTTTAAACGACACCATTTTTAGCTTTTTATTAGTGGCGCTTTTTTATAAAACGCCACAAAAGGTATGAATTATCAGCGTTTTCAAGGAAAACGCCACAAAAATCTATTAACTGATTGCAAAACGACGGCGTTTAATGCTTTGTTACTAGTGGCGTTTTGTCTAAATCGCCGCGAATATGTATTAAGTGTTTGAAAAATGGCACCGTTTTGTGCTTTGTTTTTAGTGGTGTTTCACAAAAAGGTTACATTAGTGGCGTTTTTTTCTGAAGCGCCGCAAATCCTCATAAAAAAAATTTAAACGACATCGTTTTTTGGAGCCCCGAATTTCCTTTACTTTCCACAAATTTCCTCGATTTTTTTCACCAACACCCTAACTATTTTCCCCCAATTTCCCCAAGTTCTTCTTCTCTAAAAATTTCCCCCTAATTTCCCAACTTCCAAAATCTTCTTCGACTCTTCTGTCCGCCGCTTCAAGAGGAAATTCTTCGCCTCTTCTCTTAGCCGCTGCATCTTCTCTTCGCCGCCGCCGTTGGAAATTTGGTTACTAGAGGTTTTTTTGTTTGCTCGCTGATTTGGTTACTATAGTATTTGTACCCTGCTGGTTGTCGCTCATATTTTCAATGTATATAATATTTATATGTAAGAAACTCAATAGTTGAAGTTGTTAGTTCATCTCCAAGAAAACTTTCCAAAACAGCACCATTTTTTTCCCTCTTCTTTGCAAATTTTTTCAGCTGAAACAAATCTCGAAAAACCCAATTTGAAGATTACAAATTCAAATTATTGAGTCACACTTTCATTTTGTAAGGAGGCCTTTTCCTTCTATTTGTTTCATTTTTCTAGAAAGTTGAAGGTTTTGGATTTGAAATTTTGGGTCATTTTGACTTTGTTTGATTTGAGATAAGAATTGGGTTTTTTTATTTTGATTTAGATCATTCAGTACTTTCAGAAGAAGAACAAAAAAAAAAAAGACTTGGAAAAGCAAAAGATTTGATCCAAATCCAAAATCTATAGTAACAAAAAGTTGACTCTTTTGCTTTGCATTGGCTGTTTTTTGTGCTGGAATGCTCTTTTCTGATAGGTAAATTTCTTTTAATTTTCATTTCTTGATTTGGTTCTAGCTTGTATTTGCAGTTTGATGAATTAGGTGATTGTAAATATTATATATATATAAACACTTAGTGAAAGCAATAGTTGTTTTTCTTTGTTTTAATTAGTTCTATGGACCAAATTTTAAATCACTTTTTTAATAGGTTTATTGTTATATATTTGTGTATATTATTTTAGTGGCAATGATTATGAAAACTTTTGATAAATAATCATTAATTTTTAGGGATTTTCTTTTTGTTTTTACCTTTAGATTGATATGTGCTATGTAATTAATGAACCCACTTTGTTTAATGGTGTGTAACGCTAAAATCTGCACTTCATATAGCATTATGAAGGTTTTCATGTCCTTGTTTTATGCTTCTTTCATGGTGGATTCAAAGTTTTAGCCATCATCAAGATCTTTCTGTATTCGCTTTAACGGTGAGAATTGGTTAATGTCCTCTGAAAATGGTGTTTAGTTAATGATATTCATTTGACATTTCATTTTGTTTATTGTCCTTATATCGAAGATTGTTGTTGGGATCTTCCGTTATTACCGTTATCTCGAATTACAAGTTATGCTAGTGCTAGGGACAGTAATCCTGTTGAGAGAAATGTGGAGTATTATGGACCTCTTATTGACGTTATTGATTTGGATTATTATGGAAAACAGAAGGTTGTCTTATTTCAATGTGATTGGGCTGATGTTAATACTGCTCGCGGAATTAAAAAAGATTAATTTGGTTTTACAATGGTGAACTTCTATCGATTAATTCACACTGGACAACAATTGATAGATGAGCCGTATATATTTTTTTCTCAAGTGAAACAGGTTTTTTACTTGAAAGATCTAACTGATGAGGGTTGGTACATTGTATTCCATAACAACCCTAGAGACTTGTTTGACATGGGCAATGGAAGTAGAGATGACATCGACAAAAGATTAGAAACTTTGCCTTTTCCAGAACAAAACTTAAATTAAAATATCCCTAGTATTAGTACACAATTTCAATGGGTTCGCCAGGATGTGGATGAAGATATTTACGAATTATAATGTAGTAAGATTTTACGATTTTTTAATTATATGTAATATTATATTTTAAATCTTGATTTTGTTAAATATTTCATCTATTTTATATGTACTATTATTGTTGTAATTAGTTACTAAAATTTCAACTATTTTATGTGTATTGTAGATAAAATGCCGAGAAGAAAATTATGAGATCTAAGTATTGTTCAAAATCCTCCAAATTCAGAAGAAACAACTAGTGAGCAACAAATCGATATTGGATCTTCGAATGTTCCGAATACAGCTGACGAACCTACAGAAATTGAAAGTAATGTTAAACTTTAATTTACTTGCATGTTGACTTTTATTATTGATTTGTGTTTCAAATCCTTATATTATAATATACCATTTTCAGCTAAAAGCGATGGGACGCGCAGAACTCGAGTACGTACGCTACTAAATGATTTATATGAGTTAATTCCGTCGAGCGTGTCAGAGTAGCTATAAACAGTCTTGGGTAGCTTGTTGGATCAGAAGCTCGACTTTTAGCAGGATACTTGGGCATTATAGCACGAAATGCCAATCTGTTGCCCATCAACTTTGAGTCATGGCATTATATACCTTATAATAACAAAAATCAAGCTCTCGATAATATTAAGGTAATAACGTAAATGTAATTTATAATACTTTGTTTAAGTTTCATTTATATTTACTATCTAAACTTTTTTTTTTGCAGGAGAGATTTGTTTTAGAGGTCTTGGATAATTATGTCAAGAAGGCATTAGGAAAGATATGGAGAGACCATAAAAGTACTTTAAAGAAATAATATTTTAAGAAAAATATAAGTCTCGAAGAGAAACTGCGAAATTTCCCACCGGGAATGCTGAGGTACCAATGGAAATATGCAGTTAGATTTTGGAATTCAAAGAAATGAGAGGTATTACGTACTTCCAAACTTGTATAATTATAGTATTTACTATATAAGTATTAATGATTTCATAATGTAGGATCGGGAGCACGTTGGAACTACAAGTAGGCAAAAGCAAAAATTCACGCACACAATTGGGTCAAAAAATTTTGCTTGTGTAGCTGAGGACGAGGTATTTTGAATTTATTAATTGTGCCACATATTAATTAATCTCTATTAAATAATATTTTTACTACTATATTGTAGGAACAATCGTTTGGTCAAAAAGTTGGACGCCTTTAACTTTTTGAAATTACACATAGAAAGAAATATGGATCTCCTATAACTACTGAAGCTGCAAAAATTATGGTATATTTACTTAATAAAATTTGAATTATTTTAAATATTTATAATGTTTAATTATAATGGTTTAATTCGTTGTTTGTATTGTAAATAATGTTGTGTTGCATTTGTTTATTTTATATATTTCATTTCTAACTTTTTGATTGATTTATTAGGAGAAACTAAAGGATAAAAAGGCGGAGTATGAAATGATTGCTTCGAGTGATAGCTCTATTAATCTTGACGACATTGATAACCGAATAATTATTGAAGTTTTGGGTCTTTAAAGGTTTGGTTGGGTTCGATTTCAAGGATCGTTTGTTAATCCAACCCAATATTTTGGATCCAGCTTGCAGCAATATATGCCTTCGAGGACTCAGGCTCAAGTTGAAGTTCAGAGGTTAAAAGACCAGATGGCTCAGATGCAAGCGAGCACAATTGACCAAATTGCTTAACTTGAAGCGGAGGCAGCGTCGAGAGAAGCAGAGGTTCAAAGAAAATATGAAGAACTCCAGCTACAACTTAGAGCGGAAGCAGCAGCGAGGGAAGCAGGGTAGAGCAAAAAATATGACGAACTCCAACTACAGCTTCAGAATATGATGAAGATGTTTCAGCAGTCGCAGAATCCGCCATCTTAAACGTTTGTTTTCTTATTGTAAGAATAGTTTAACATTTTTAACATTATTGTAAGAATATTTTGTTATTTCATTTTTTTAATTTAGATTATATATATTTCGTTGAATTTGAATTATCAATTGGATTTGCTGTTTTTGGTTGGATTTGTTGTATTTACTGTTTTTGGTTGTTATAGGAAGGGTTTGTATATGAATGAAAATGGATATTGGAAACCTGTTAAAATTAGTGGTGTTTTTGCGAAAAGCGCTGCTAAAAACCAAGTTCTATAGCGGCGTTTGCGGTAAAAGCACCGCTAAAGGCCATGTTCTATAGCGGCGATTGTGGGAAAAGCGCCGCTAAAGGCCACGTTCTATAGTAGCGTTTGAGGAAAAGCGCCGCTAAAGGCCACGTTCTATAACGACGTTTTCGGGAAAAGTACTGCTAAAGGTCACGTTTTATAGCAGCATTTGTAGGAAAACTGCCGCTAAAGGTTATGTTCTATAGTGGCGTTTGTAGAAAAAAATGCCGCTAAATGTCATGTTCTATAGCAGCGTTCACTGCAGCAAAACAGGTTTTTAGCGGTATTTTTTGGCCTTATAAGCGCCGCTAAAATAATTTGCGGCGTTTCTATAAGCGTCGTAAAAAATGCCGCTGTAATAGGCCAATTTTGGCCCAAATTAAAAAATAAATAAAACCAAATTTTAATAGTCTAGTTTTTACAGTCCAATTACAAAAAACTATAGCCCAACTGCAAGAACAGGCCCGAAAGGCCCAAAATGCTAAGGTTTTCAGAAAAACCTTACCCTAAACCTAATGCTTGTGCCACAGCTAGCCTCCAATGCCTCCGTACACTCCGGCGCTTTAGCAGCCACGCCCACGCCTCCGTACGCCAGCACACAGCCCCCGTACACGCGCCACGCACACCCCGTACCTGCAAAAAGGGACGAACACATAGCAAAACAAAAACAAAAACAAAGAATATTGTATTTTTTTTTATTTCTATCATTTTAATCCCTTCGGCTATAAAGCCAAGGGATTTCATCGTTTGTAAGGTTATACACACACACTGAAATACATACGAAATATAAAAAAAGAGCAATCATAAAGTTATCCAAAGGTGATCCAAAAATCTCTTTATTTCTTTTTGTTTCTTTCAATTTGCTCACGATATTACCATGAAAAAATGAAAATGCTTGAATCGGCACCGATGAATGCCCATATATCTCGAAAATATAAAGATTCGGGGTAAGGGTCGAATGTTTCTTTTCTTTTGAATTTTTGCTTTGTTTTTAGAAAGAATAATACATTATGTGAGTTTTTTTAAAGAAGAAAAGGAGAAGGATTAACTTACCAGATTTGTATGAGTGACCTTTGTTGGCAAGATCGGGTCTCTACTCGTGCTTCGTCACCATTAAATTGAATGGTGGGTTTGACGGCTGCTAAATGAAGCCCTAGCAGATTGATTTTAGGTCATAGATGCTTGTTAAAAGGTGGGATGCATTTGGAAAGGAAAATAAGAGAAAAGGAGCAAAAAATGGGGGTTTAAGGGCTGCGTTAAAAACGACGCCGTTCCAAGAGGGTAAGATCCGCGTGCTGACCCGCTTAGCAGGCCGGATCTGTGTGCCTTTGCTTAAATTGGGAAATTTACGCGTGTGGCCCTTCTCCTTCGCGCTGATTTTGAATCAGGCCCTATTCATACTTTATTTGTTTTTAAATGGCACCTGGAATTAGGATATCGCATCAATTCAGCCCGCGCTTAAGCCCTGCGTTTTGGGACCAGGATTATTTCCAGCTTTAGTCCCTTGGCATTGGCGCGCATTGTGTGTTAGTCCTCAGTTCAATTTAAAAAATTTATACATTATCCTCGTTCATTTTAAATTTATTTTAATTAGGTTTTTTTATTTGTATAATTGTTTTGAAGTTTGTTTTATCATGTTATTTGCATAACACTTTGTATAATATCTCATTTCAATATTTTTGTGTATATTTATACATATATTATTTTGGTGGAACTTTCTATTTAAAATACTTATTGTTTTAAAATTTACTTAATGATTTTATGTATATGTAAAGTTATTTTAGGAACTTTGTTTTTGTGTTTGTAAACTATTATTTTGAAATTCTTCTGTATATTATATTATTCTAATATTTTATATAGTATCTCATTTAAGTGCTTTTATGTATAATGGTACATATATAATTTATAGATTAACTTAATTTTATATGCGTTATTAATTTCATGCTATTTTTACAAATAATTATTCTTAAATCAACTTATACGTATATATGTTTTGTAAACCTATTATGTGTATTTCCTAGGATTATATTTTATAATGTATCCTTGTTATCCTTTTATATTTTATATATTATTAAATTTTCCTTTATCGTATGTATCTTAACAAATGTTTTCTTTGTATATTATTTGATTCAAAAATATTCATTCTATAACACTTATTTAGATAATTACATATATATCTCTATTTTTTAAATTCATCAATTCATATATTATATTAGGTATTTATCATCATCTAAAACTTGTTTTATAACATTTTTTTTAATTTTCATTTTGTTTTGTATATCTTGTATTGATTATATTAGACTAGGCTATGTATATTATTGTGGCATATTATTTTCGTTTTTGTATTGTTACATCAATTATTCCCCATGCATGATTGAGATTGGGTTATATTTTTTAGGCTTGTTATATTTAATTGTTTATTTTATTAGTTGGTTAAGTAAGGTTATGTTATCTTCATTCATCAATTATTGTATTTTACGCATGCATGTTATCCTATATTTTCATTTTTTATTGATTTACAAATGTCGCTTTACAATTTCTAACTCTTAAAAATCAATTATTTCATTCTATTTCAAATAAAATTAATGTGTTTTCAGCTGGTTTTACAATTATTCGTTTAAAAATTCTTTAAAACGAAGGCAATGTTCAATGTTTGGCAATTCAGGAAATCGTGCCCTATCGTGCTGGGTTGCAATTTCCCGTCTGTTCAAAATAATCAAACATTCCTTTGGGAATTTCACTCATGTCTTTAAAAATTCTTTAAAACGAAGGAAATGTTCGATGTTTGGCAATTCGGAGAATCGTGCCCTATCGTGCTGGTTGCAATTTCCCGTTTGTTCAAAATAATCGAATATCCCTTTAAAATTTCACTCATGTTTTCTAAACTCTAAAACAAGGCAATGTTCAATGTCTAGAAATTCGAGGAATCGTGCCCTATTGTGCTGGGTTTCGATTTTTTCGTTGGACTAAATGATTGGGCATCCTTTTGTGATTTTCAACATATAAACTTTTGGAAGTCAAAATTTATCGTGTTTCCGAGGGTATAAAGGATCGTGTCCTATCGTGCTGGATGTGATGCTATATAACTTTGAAACAAGAGAATTTTGATGACCAACTTAAGCCATTTGAATGTTTTAAAAGGAATCATATTTCAAAAAAAGTAGCTTTAAATCTTAGACCTAAGGACAACATTTAATCAATTTGGTACTAATTTTGGGCGTAGTGAGGGTGCTAATCCTTCCTCATACGTAACCGGCTTCCGAACCCGTTTTCTCAAATTTACGTAGGCCAAAATCGATTTAAATAAAACAAAGTGTTTTATTAGGTGATCCAATCACACCTAAATAAAAGATTGGTGGCGACTCCGTGTTTTCAAAAAGTCGATCCCCGTTTTTCAAAAAAACTAGTTTCGACAGCTTGGCAACTCCACTAGGGACGAACAAGAGAGTCTAGCCATAAAATCGATTATTTGTTGTCCTTTTGTCGAAGTATCAGAAATTTGTTTTATCATGATTACATTTGTTTGTATGATTGTTATGGTTCGGGCTTTTAGAATAATACTGCATTTCATTGCATGGCCGCTATGGTCACACCTTCTAAGTGGGAGTAAGAAACTATGCTTTCGTGAGGTTTTCACCTCCGCATGGGCTAGTGGATTGCTTCTGGGATACATTCGAACTTATGATTTCGTTAGATTTTCATCTCTGCATGGTCATAGGGAAATGTATTCCCCTGAATCGAACTCGATCCATATGAGCCTATAATGGGTGAGGATTGAGGAATCTGTTGGTTCAGGTACCTTATCTCTAGAACCGAACCACATAGAGCGAACCTTAAGAGCTATCCTTGGGTGGAGTCACATCAAGCCTTAGTATTTTCCCATATATGTGTTATAATTATCTTTTCTGTGCTTGTATTTTATCACTTATATTTGATAATAATTGGTGTTTTGTTTTGATTGTATTTTGCATGACATTGTATACTAAAGGAGGTGTTGATTCGTATTCGATTACTAAGTTAGAAAGTTTGACATGAAGAATGAATTTCTTAATAAATTTGAGGATAATGCAGCCGTCCGTGCATGGTCAGAAAAGTTACAATCGGAGAAAGGGGATAGCTTGACAGAAGAATATACATTAGAGTTGCAGGAATTCACTCGCGTCAATGTAGCACAGAATGAGTTGCAAGAGTTGAGAGATATATGGGCTTGTTGGGATGAAGGAACCAAACAGTTGTTCTATCAAAGCTATGGTGATATATCCCACTTGCTAGATGTTAAGGTGGACAAGCACCTGTTCCGAGTTATGGTTCAATTTTGGAATTCTGCTTACAAGTGCTTCACCTTTGGGGAAGTGGATTTAGTGCCTACCATGGAAGAATATACTACCCTGCTTAGGTGTCCAAAAGTTCAAGTTAGAAAGGCTTATGCCAGGGTTTTTAATGGTCAAACTTTTGCAAAGAAATTGACGAATATTTCAGGGATGAGCGAGCATTGGGTCACTGCTCGGATTTAACAAAAGGGAGATAGGAAATGTATCCCTTGGGAGAGCTTGCGAGATTTGGTTTTAACACATCCGGATGAAAGAAAGAGGGTCGACATCTTCGCTTTAAGCATCTATGGATTGGTAATTTTTCCTAAGGCTTTAAGGCACGTGGATGAGGCAGTCACCGACTTATTTGATCATCTTGAGAAGGGAATCACACCTGTACCGGCAATATTGGCTGAGACGTTCAGATCCTTGAGCATGTGTCGGAAGACGGGCAAGGGGCGATTTATTGGATGTGCACAGCTGTTGATGGTGTAGTTTCATGGGAATTTTTGGAAAGTAGACAAGGTTTGGTTATTCCCCGTTAAAGGAGGAGGTAGCCATGCAAAAGAGAGAGGATATCTCAGAGGAGAAGTGGATGGAAATCCTCCAAAACCTCAAGGAGGGGGATATAGAGTGGAGAGCTTATTGGATGGTTCCTGATGAAATCCTGTATCGATGTGGGAAATTTAATTGGGTGTCGTTGTTAGGAATTTGAGGAGCTACTGGGTATACTCCATTGCTTGCATTAAGGCAATATAAATCGAGGCAGTTTGTACCCACGACTTACGAGCTTGCTCAGTGTGAATTCTCCTTTAAAGGTGACCATTATAAGAAGAAGGTTCGGGAACTGTCTGATGCTTAGAAGCAAACTCGCTAGATGAAGAGGTTGGCTGTCGATTCTATGGTGACACCTGAATACAATGGATGGTTTAGGAAGAGGGTCAATGATAAGATTCCTAGGCCAAGTTAAGAAGATATTCGGCCTGTGGAGGAACAATTACAAGTTGCCCCGTCAGAGTTGGAAATTATAAAGCAAAACTTCGAGAAGAAGAATTCTGAGCTTGGGAAAAAGATCGAACAATTAGAGGAAGAAAAGATGCATCTGCGATTAGACGTAGACGTTCAGAGATCAGAGGCTGAGAAGTGGAGAAAAGGGAAAAGTAAGGTCGAAGAAGATCTAGACAGTTTGAAGAAAAATTATAAGAAGTTATGCCTGTCTATGAGGACTGCGGGGTTAGGTAAAACTTCCGAACAATGGCGCCATGAAATTCGAGAGGAAAATATCAAAGTCGACCAATGGGAAAGGAAATTCCGAGAGGCTCAGGCACGAAATGAGAATTTAGAGAAGAGTCTGTTAGAAAGCAGAAATGAACGAGGTGAATTAAGGGTTAGAGTGGCAGAACTCGAGAAGTCTCATCAATACCGAAGTCGTAATACCGTAATGGAGTTGAGGGCAAGCTTGAGTGAGGTGGAAGAAATGAAAGGAAAAATAGAAGAATTAGAAGCGTCACTAAAAAACTGTGAGATGTGGATCCAGTTTTTCGAGGCAAGTGAGGAGCGTTGGAAGGAGTAGCTTCACCATGTGCAAGACCAAGTCAGAAACATGGATTACATTATGGGGGAAGCTATAACCCAGATTTGGGAGGTAGCCGATTACTTGTAAGCTTTAGCGATACATGCAGATACACTGAACGTGAAGTATGAGTTGGAGTCAGATCGGAGGCAAGAGCTAGCCTCGTTGCTTAGGAAAATTAAGGCTCTGAGCATTAGGGCGAAGTTTTATTTGTAACTCAGTTTTATGTAAAGAATTTTATTTTCTAGTGAAGTTTTCTAAAGGGAATTGAATTAAAGTTGAAGCCTCCTTTGGATTCATGCATCTGCATTGCATTACATCATATGCATTAAAGGTCATAAAAAGATTCTAATTAATTAAAAATTATTTCAGTAATCTTGAAACCAACGAAAACCAACCAACTACGCACCCCTACGGTACAAGGAAAAAGACCAAGTCAATGGATAAAAGACTTGAGAAATTGGAGGAAATGCAAAAGGACATGCAGAAACAAATGCAGTCACAGATACAAGAGTAGCTAGCCAAGATTCAGCGAGAGATGAAAGAGCAAATGATGGAATCCCAAAGAGAGATGATGAGTCAGTTGTCCCAATTGCTGATGGGAAGAATGGATAAGGGAAAAGGGTCCTATGGATAATATTGGTGAAAATAATAAAGACCCTCAATATCCTCCTGGCTTCACTCCAACACATGTACCGACACAACCTGAGATTCATATGTAAAGACCATCTATTATGATCTTGCCTCAGCAGATTTAGGCCGGAGCTGCGGTACCAATGAATTTCCAAACCGGCTCAGGCTCTAACCTTGTTAATAACTTAAATTATCCACTCGTTCCTGATTTGGACAAAGTCGTAGAAGAGGAAAAGGCAAGGATAGAATCATAAAAACAATTAGAGAAACAGTGTAAATGACTGGAGGAAAATTTCAGAGCTATGGAAAGCGCTGATAGTCATCACGGGATTAATGCTAAGGACCTGAGTTTGGTCCCAGACTTGGTCCTTCCCCCTAAGTTCAAAATGCCTGAACTTGAGAAGTAAAATGGAACGAGCTGCCCTGAAGCTCATATCACTATGTTTTGCAGGCAAATGATGGGATACGTCAACAATGACCAGCTATTAATCCATTGCTTCCAAGATAGTTTAGTCGGGGTAGCATCTAAGTGGTACAATCAGCTGAGTCGTACCAAGATTAGTTCGTGGAAAGATTTGGCCCAAGCGTTCATGAAGCAGTACAGCTATGTGATGGATATGACTCTTGACAGGATTACTCTGCAGAATATGGAGAAGAAACCAAATGAAATTTTCAGATAATATGCGCAAAGATGGAGAGAAGTTGCCATACAAGTTCAGCCGCCACTCTTAGAAAAAGAAACCATGATACTCTTTATCAACACCTTAAAGGCCCCGTTCATTACACACATGCTGGGAAGTGCCACAAAAAGCTTCTCGAACGTGGTAATGACTAAAGAAATGATCGAGAATGTAATAAGAAGTGGAAGGATAGAGGCAGGAGAGAATACAAAAAGGCCAGCCCCGCGAAAAAAGGATAACGAAGTAAACAATACGAACATAGGGCACTCAAAATCATTTACCGTTAATCAGCCGAGAGCAGTGACCACTGGGAGTCAAGGTTCGTTAAGACAAGAGTCTGGCACAAAGCAAAATACTGAGAAGCTTCAATTTACGCCTATCCCAATGTCATATAAGAAGTTGTATCAAAGTTTATTTGATGCCCATGTGGTGACCCCTTTTTACTTAAAGTCATTACAACCCCCATACCCTAAATGGTATGACGCAAACGCTCAATGTGACTACCATGCAGGAATTCCGGGGCATTCAATAGAAAACTGCACTGTCTTTAAGAAAGTAGTTGAAAGACTTATTAAAGTGGGCGTTGTGAAGTTTGATAATACACCCAGTACAGAAAATTCGTTACCTAATCATGTCGATGGTGGGGTAAACGTGATAAGTATGGGGAGAAAGATCAAAGAAGACGTTACAGAAGTCAAGACTCCTTTGTAATGGGTTTGGAAGGAAATGGCAAAAAAGGGATTAGTTATCTCATATCCAGAAATGAGCGGCAAAAAGATAGAAAGTTATTGCAAATTCAATCATGAAGAGGGGCACGGAATTCACAAATGTGAAGAGTTTAGAGCTTTGATTCAGGGCCTGATGGACAACAAGGAGATGAAATTTTATGAAGAGACTAAAGAGGAGGGGTGTGTATGCACGTCAGAATCAACGTCGAAAGGCCCAAAGGTCAATTATCCTGTGGTCATCATCTCACGTCTGAAAAATGAAGCAGGAGTTCAAATGGCACCAAAGGTTATAATTCAGAAACCTGCTGCCTTCTCTTACGAGGACAACAAAAGGGTACCTTGGAATTATGATTGTAATGTGACAATCCCAGGGAAGGAGAGTTCAGCTAAGGAGGATCAAGATATAGGTTCTCACACGCGTAATGGAAGATGCTATGATTTGGTGAATGCCCGAATAGAATCTGTAAAAGGAAAAGTTCTGACAGCGGAATAAAAGAAAGAAAAAGCTATTGAGATTGAGTTGCCTGTTAATGAACTAGTGAAAGAGGAGGAAGCTAAGAAATTCTTAAAATTTCTGAAACATAGTGAATATAGCGTGGTGGAACAGTTGCATAAACAACCATCCCGTATATCTATACTAACTTTATTCCTAAGTTCAGAGGTCCACCGAAATGCATTGATGAAAGTGCTAAATGAGACGTACGTAACTAATGATATCTCTATCAATAAGTTGGACCGGCTGGTTAATAACATAAGTGCTGATAATTTCATTTTCTTCAACGATGACGAAATACCATCAGGAGGTATGGGGTCCACTAAAGCTCTGCACGTTACTACCAGATGCAAATGATACATACTGTCGGGAGTCTTGATAGACAATGGGTCGGCATAGAATGTATTGCCCTTCTCCACATTAAATAGATTACCTATAGACAGCTCGCACATGAAGAGGTGTCAGAATATAGTACCGGCTTTTGATGGTACGGAAAGAAGAGTCATGGGTAGAATAGAAATACCTTTGTTGATTGGCCCAACTACATATGAGGTGGACTTTTTAGTGATGGATATCAGCCCCTCATACAACTGCCTGTTAGGAATACCTTGGATACATTCGGCAGGAGTAGTGCCTTCATCGTTGCATCAGAAGTTGAAGCTAGTATCAGAGGGTCGGTTGATAACGATAAATGCTGAAGAGGATATCATTGCAGCTGTAAGTAGTGATGCACCATATTTGGAGACAGATGATGAAGCAATCGAACTTTTATTCCGGTCTTTAGAATTTGTTAATGCGATATTCAATACTGAGGGGAGCAAGATTCCAATGCCGAAATTATCCAAAACTACAAGAATGAGTCTACAGTTGATGGTTGGGAGAGGAGCTTTCCTAGGAAAGGGACTTGGGAGGAGTCTTCAGGGAAGAGTTGAGGTGCCTATGCTGAAAGAAAAATGCGACCATTTTGGTTTGGGGTTCAGGCCAAATGCAAGATAAAGGAAGAAAGAATTAGAAAGAAGGCAGGAAAGAAGGAGAGCACGGTTGAAGGGAGAGGAAATCAAATGGGAGCCAATGATATTCCCCATATATCAAAAAATTTTGTGTCCGGAGGAATCATTCATCCCGAGTGGGGCATAGAAGAAAAGTTGGAAAGCTTAGACATCAACGCCACATACGAAGAAGGGGCCAGAAGAGAAAATTTGTCGAGCATTTGCCCCTACATACCTGGAAGTGTTCTGGATAACTGGACTGCGGAAGAGATTCCTATAGTTTTTAGGGCTGACTCAGAGTAATGTCCAAAACACACTTATTGCTCTAGGCCTAGGAGTAATAAGAATCTTTTGTGAAATAGGCTTATGTTCAAAAACGTTATTTCAATAAAATGTACAGTTATTATCATTTTGAGCAGATATTCTTTAATTCTTTCCATTTCATTCATAACCATATTATACAAACGATTACTTTCGGATTCTTTTGTCCTTCAGACATTCTTTTAAATATTATTTCGTTCTTCATTCATAATCATACCATACAGATAAGTATTCTTAAATTCTTTTGGTTCTTTGTATCTTCCTTCATACTCATAACAGGTCCCCAGATATCAATGATATGAGTGACACTACTAGTGGCTCAGAGTCTCCTTTTGAGCGAGATATGTGTATGGAGGATTCTTAGGATTTCGAAGATGACCAAGGCTGTAACCTATCTCCTGATTTGTTGAGGATGGTAGAACAAGACGAGAAACAAATCTTACCTCACAAAGAATCAATAGAAATTGTGAGCTTAGGAGAGGGACAAGAGGTGAAGATCAGAACCTGTATCATCATGGAGATGAAGCGAGACATTATCAAATTACTTCAAGAATTCAAAGATGTCTTCTCGTGGTCGTACCAAGATATGCCCGGGTTAAACACTGATATCGTGGTGCACCGACTCCCCAAAAAAGAAGAATGTAAGCTAGTTTAGCAAAAACTCCGAAGAATGAGGCCCGACGTCTTGCTAAAAATAAAAGAAGAGGATAGAAAATAGTTTGACGCTGGATTTTTAAAGGTGGTAAAATACTCAGAGTGGGTAGCCAACATCGTCCCCGTCCCTAAGAAGGATGGAAAAGTATGAATGTGTGTAGACTACAGAGATTTGAACAAAGCTAGCCCGAAAGATAATTTTCCACTACCTCATATTGACACCTTGGTTTACAACACGACAGGACACTCACTGTTTTCCTTCATGGACGGTTTCTCCGGATATAACCATATCAAGATGCATCCTAAAGACATGGATAAGACCATATTTGTAACCATGTGGGGCACGTTCTACTACAAGGTGATGCCGTTTGGACTAAAAAATACGGGGGCAACATATCAAAAGGCCGTGGTAACCCTGTTTCAGGACATGATGCACAAAGAAATTGAAGTTTATGTCGATGATATGATCGCAAAGTCCCGAACAGAGAAGGAGCATGTACAAGTCTTGAGGAAGTTGTTCTTAAGGTTGAGGAAGTTTCAGCTAAAACTCAATCCAGCCAAATGTACCTTCGGAGCCAAGTCTGGAAAGCTTCTCGGATTCGTGGTTAGTGAGAAAGGGATTGAGATCGATCTAGACAAAGTCAAAGGCATACAAGAGCTATCTCCTCTGCATACCCAGAAAGAGGTTCAAGTTTTTCTAGGAAGATTAAATTACATCGCTCGGTTCATTTCACAACTAACCGAGAAATGTGACCCTGTTTTCCTCCTCCTCAAGAAACACAACCCAGGTGTATGGGATGAAGAATGCCAAAGGGATTTCGACAAGGTTAAACAGTACTTATCCAACGCTCCGGTGCTGATGCCACCAAACCCCAATAAGCCATTGATACTGTATTTAGCAGTATTTGAGAATTCCATGAGATATGTACTTGGTCAGCATGATGAGTCGGGAAGGAAAGAAAAAGCTATTTACTATCTGAGTAAAAAGTTCACTGAATGTGAGACAAGATATCCGCCGATAGAAAAGTTGTGTTGTGCCCTGGTTTGGACAACTCGAAGGTTAAGGTAGTATATGTTGTATCACACTACTTGACTCATCTCAAAACTGGACCCTTTAAAATACATGATGGAGTCAACAATTTTGAATGGAAGGACGGCCCGGTGGCAAATTCTGCTTTCTAAATTTGACATAGTCTATGTGAACCAGAAAGCAGTAAAAGAGAGTGCAATAGCAGATTTTCTAGCCAGTAGAGCTTTGAAAGATTACAAGCCCTTAAACTTTGATTTCCCGAATGAAGACCTGATGTGTGTTGTGACCACTAAAGAGGGTGCTCTGGAAAAACTTCCCTGAAAACTAAACTTCTATGGGGTGTCAAATGCTGTGGGTAATGGAATCGGGGCAGTCTTGGTATCTCCAAACGGAGATCATTATCCATTTACTAGTAAATTAGATTTTGATTGTACGGATAACATGGCAGAATACGAAGCGTGCAGCATGGGTATCCGTGCAGCCATAGAACGCAAGATTAAAGTGCTAGAGGTGTATAGAGATTCTGCGCTAGTGATTTATCAACTCAAGGGAGAATAGAAGACCAGAGATCCCAAGTTGATCGATTATCGAAAATTAGTCATTGAATTGGTTAAAGAGTTCGATGACATTACCTTCTGCTACCTTTCACGGGACGAAAATCAGATGGCCGATGCTTTGGCCACCTTAGCTTCCATGATCACGGTGAACAAACAAGAAGTTATCAAGCCCATTCAGATGAGCATTTATGAAACTCCGGCTCACTGTTACAATATTGAAGAAGATGAAGGAAAAGATGATCACCCTTGGTATCACGATATATTGCAATACATGAGGAATCGTGAGTACCCGGACCAGGCAAGCGAGAATAACAAAAGGATGCTGAGAAGATTGGCCATTGGCTATGTCTTAGATGAGGAGATCCTATACAAAAGAAGAAAGGATCAAGTGCAATTAAGATGCGTAGACGCTGTAGAGGCTAAGGAAATCTTGGAAGAAGTCGATGAGGGCGTCTGTGGGACACATGCTAATGGCTTTACAATGGCCAAGCAAATTATAAGAT
This sequence comes from Gossypium longicalyx, assembly GCA_025698465.1. Classification (NCBI taxonomy): domain Eukaryota; kingdom Viridiplantae; phylum Streptophyta; class Magnoliopsida; order Malvales; family Malvaceae; genus Gossypium; species Gossypium longicalyx. The sequence continues at coordinate 95,428,885 of CM046997.1, forward strand.
TCGGGTATTATTGGTCCACTATGGAAGGAGATTGTGTCAATTACGCCAAGAGATGTCATAAATGCCAAATCTATGGAGACAAAATTCATGTGCCTCCTTCACCGCTGCACGTCATGACTTCCCCATGGCCTTTCTCTATGGGGGTATGGATGTGATTGGACCAATATCGCCGAAAGCTTCCAATGGGCATCGGTTCATCTTTGTGGTTATCGACTACTTCACCAAATGGGTAGAAGCCGCTTCATATGCTAATGTTACAAAGTCGGCAGTGAGCAAATTCCTGAAAAAAGAGATCATATGTTGATATGGAATGCCAGAGAGGACCATATCTGACAATGCATTAAACTTGAACAATAGTATGATAGCAAAAGTCTGCAGTCAATTCAAAATCAGACACCACAACTCGTCACCATATCTCCCGAAAATGAATTGGGCAGTGGAAGCGACCAATAAAAACATTAAGAAGATTGTGGGGAAGATGACTGAGACCTACAAAGATTGATATGAGAAGTTACCATTTGCCCTCTTTGCTTATCGAACATCAGTCAGAACCTCTACTAGGGCAACGCCTTTCTCTTTGGTCTACGGAATGGAAGTGATTTTGCCAATCGAAGTCAAGATCTCGTCCCTTCAAGTGTTGTCGGAGCTAAAGTTAGATGAAGCAGAGTGGATCCAGTCTCGATACGATCAACTAAACTTGATTGAAGAAAAGAGGCTAACAGCTATCCGTCATGGTCAGATGTACCAAAAACAAATGATGCGAGCCTATGATAAAAAGGTTCGCCCTAGAGAATTTCATGAGGGAGACCTGGTCTTGAAAAAGATCCTTCCCATACAAAAAGATTTCAGAGGGAAATGGATGTCAAACTGGGAAGGACCTTATGTGGTAAAGAAAGCTTTTTCTAAAGGAGCATTGATCCTAGCCGAGATGGATGGTAAAAACTTGCCCAATCTTGTGAATTCAGATTCCTTCAAGAAGTATTTTACCTAAAAAGAGAGAAGCCAAAGAGAAAACCCACAAAGGGTGCTTTGAGACCAAAAAAATGAAGAAGAAGAAGAAGATAGAGAGGCCAAGGTGAAAACCCGCAAAAGGCACTTTGAGACCAAAGGGGTTTTTTAGTTGAAAACCCTAAAACGGGCAGCTCAAATTTTAAATATGGGGCATGTGGTAGTCTTATCCTCCAAAAATTAACAAGAAGGAAGAACAGTACATCTTGGAGAATCAACAAAATACGCGGGATCTCTTGAACACATATTTAGCTCGAAATGGCCTTTGAGAAGTTGGAATAGTGAAGCTCGTGCTGCGATATCTGAGGCACTTTTTTCTCATCTTATATTGTACCTTAGCAGCTTTGCTATCTAGTTTAATTTGTTCACTTTGAGTTTTTCTCAATAAAATTCCATCTTGTCCATTATGATAGTCTCTTTCGAGCATTTTTTGTTTAAATCACGATTTTTGGACTTATAATATTCACATAAAAGAAGTTATGCATATTACTCTGGAAGGTCTCTAAATAGCATAAGAACCTGAAACAGGACCACTAGTCAGAACCAACCAGATTCGAAAGTTGGAAACATTGGAAAAAGAATATTCCAAATTTTGACTATTTCTTCAAATTTTCTGTCAGAGATAACGGCTAAACAAGAAGACACGATAGCACATCAATGATAGAACCCTGATGAACAATGAACAATGACACCTTAAGCATTTAAAAAGGTCATTCTCATTTCTGCATTCATATATCATTTATATCACATCTAGTTAGGATTATTTGATTCATTTTTATCATAAGCATCCTATTTATTTGGCATGAGCATGATACATAAAACCGAGTCTACAGGACATGTCAAGAGGACGGAGTAGTAATATCGGTGAAGTCAAATCTTATCTCCCTGAAGTTGCAGTGGAGCAAGTTGAAGTTATGAGTCTTACCTCCCTGAAGTTGCAGTGGAGTAGACTAAAGATACCAATCTTATCTCCCTGAAGTTGCAGTGGAGCAAACCAAAGACAACAAATCTTACCTCCATGTATCGACAATGGAGCAGATTTAAACCACCAGCCTTATCTCTCTGAGATAGCAAGAGAGCAGGTTGGCGACTGTAGTCTAATCTTCTTGAGGTAGCAAGGAAGCAGATTGAAGATTGAAGATCTTATCTCCCTAAGCAGTAGTGGAGCAGATCGAAGATGGCGAATCTTATTTCCCTGAAGTTGCAGTGGAATAGATTGAAGCTATAAATAAGCAAATCTTATCTGTCTGAAGATTGTAGTATAGTAGATCATAGCAAGTCTTCTCTCACTGAAGTTGTAGTGGAGCAGACTGAAGATAGCAGATCTTGTCTCCCTGAAGTTGCAGTGGAGCATATCGAAGCCACAGTTCTTATCTCTCTGAAGTTACAGTGGAGCAGTTGAAGTAGAGCAGAATAAAAACACAAATCTCTTCTCCTTTAAATTACGTCGGAGTAGGTCAAAGCACTAATTCCTATACCTCTGAAGATACAGTGGGATGGAGGCAAAATTGGCCCTTTTATAGTCTTTGCTCCATTCTCGTTACACAACAATGAGCAAATAGGGGCAGCTGTAATAGGCCAATTTTGTCCCAGATTAAAAAATAAATAAAACCAAATTTTAATAGTCCAGTTTTTATAGTCCAATTACAAAAACCTGTAGCCCAACTGCAAGAATAGGCCCGAAAGGCCCAAAATGCTAAGGTTTTCAGAAAAACCTAACCCTAAACCTAATGCTTACGCCGCAGCTAGCCTCCAACACCTCCGTACGCTCCAGCACTTCAGCAGCCACACCCACGCCTCCGTACGCCAGCACACAGCCTCCGTACATGCGCCACGCACACCCCGTACCTGCAAAAAGGGACGAACGCATCGCAAAACAAAAACAAAAACAAAGAATATTGTATTTATTTATTTATTTATTTATATCATTTTAATCCCTTCGGCTATAAAGCCAAGGGATTTCATCGTTTGTAAGGTTATACACACACAATGAAATACATACGAAATATCAAAAAAGAGCAATCATACAGTTATCCAAAGGTGATCCAAAAATCTCCTTATTTCTTTTTTGTTTCTTTCAATTTGCTCGCGATATTACCATGAAAAAATGAAAATGCTTGAATCGGCACCGATGAACACCCATATATCTCAGAAATATAAAGATTCGGGGCGAGGGTCGAATGTTTCTTTTCTTTTGAATTTCTGCTTTGTTTTTAGAAAGAATAATACATTATGTGAGTTTTTTTACAGAAGAAAAAGAGAAGGATTAAATTACCAGATTTCTATGAGTGACCTTTGTTGGCAAGATCGGGTCTCTACTCGTGCTCCGTCGACCATCAAATTGAATGGTGGGTTCGGCGGCTGCTAAATGAAGCCCTAGCAGATTGATTTTAGGTTATAGATGCTTGTTAAAAGGTGGGCTGCATTTGGAAAGGAAAATAAGAGAAAAGGAGCAAAAAATGGGGGTTTAAGGGCTGCGTTAAAAACGGCACCGTTCCAAGAGGGTAAGATCCCCGCGCTGACCCACTTAGCAGGCCGGATCCGCGTGCCTTTGCTTAAATTGGGAAATTTGCGCGCGTGGCCCTTCTCCTTCGCGCTGATTTTGAATCAGGTCTTATACATACTTTATTTGTTTTTAAATGGCACCTGGAATTAGGATATCGCATCAATTCAGCCCGCGCTTAAGCCCTGCGTTTTGGGACCAGGATTATTTCCAGCTTTAGTCCCTTGGCATTGGCGCACATTGTGCGTTAGTCCTTAGTTCAATTTCAAAAATTTATGCATTATCCCCATTCATTTTAAATTTATTTTAATTAGGTTTTATTTATTTGTATAATTATTTTGAATTTTGTTTTATCATGTTATTTGCATAACACTTTGTATAATATCTCATTTCAATATTTTTGTGTATATTTGTACATATATTATTTTGGTGGAACTTTCTATTTAAAATACTTATTGTTTTAAAATTTACTTAATGATTTTATGTATATGTAAAGTTATTTTAGGAACTTTGTTTTTGTGTTTGTAAACTATTATTTTGAAATTCTTCTGTATATTATATTATTCTAATATTTTATATAGTATCTCATTTAAATGCTTTTATGTATAATGGTACATATATAATTTATATATTAACTTAATTTTATATGCGTTATTAAATTCATGCTATTTTTACAAATAATTATTCTTAAATCAATTTATACGTATATATGTTTTGTAAACTTATTATGTGTATTTCCTAGGATTATATTTTATTATGTATCCTTGTTATCCTTTTATATTTTATATATTATTAAAATTTTCTTTATCGTATGTATCTTAACAAATGTTTTCTTTGTATATTATTTGATTCAAAAATATTCATTCTATAACACTTATTTAGATAATTACATATATATCTCTATTTTTTTAAATTCATCAATTCATATATTATATTACGTATTTATCATCATCTAAAACTTGTTTTATATCATATTGTTTTTTTTTTTAATTTTCATTTTGTTTTGTATATCTTGTATTGATTATATTATACTAGGCTATGTATATTATTGTGGCATATTATTTTCGTTTCTGTATTGTTACATCAATTATTCCCCATGCATGATTGAGATTGGGTTATATTTTTTAGGCTTGTTATATTTAATTGTTTATTTTATTAGTTGGTTAAGTAAGGTTATGTTATATTCATTCATCAATTATTGTATTTTACGCATGCATGTTATCCTATATTTTCATTTTTTTGTTGATTTACAAATGTTGCTTTACAATTTCTAACTCTTAAAAATCAATTATTTCATTCTATTTCAAATAAAATTAATGCGTTTTAAGCTGGTTTTACAATTATTCGTTTAAAAATTCTTTAAAATGAAGGCAATGTTCGATGTTTGGCAATTCGGGGAATCGTACCCTATCGTGCTGGGTTGCAATTTCCCGTCTGTTCAAAATAATCGAACATTCCTTTGGGAATTTCACTCATGTCTTTAAAAATTCTTTGAAACAAAGGAAATGTTCGATGTTTGGAAATTCGGGGAATCGTGCCCTATCGTGCTGGGTTACAATTTCCCGTTTGTTCAAAATAATCGAATATCCCTTTAGAATTTCACTCATGTTTTCTAAACTCTAAAACAAGGCAATGTTCAATGTCTAGAAATTTGAGGAATCGTGCCCTACTGTGCTGGGTTTCGGTTTTTTCGTTGGACTAAATAATTGGGCATCCTTTTGTGATTTTTAACATATAAACTTTTGGAAGTCGGAATTTATCGTGTTTCCGAGGGTATAAAGGATCGTGTCCTATCGTGCTGGATGTGATGCTATATAACTTTGAAATAAGAGAATTTTGACGACCAACTTAAGCCATTTGAATGTTTTAAAAGGAATAATATTTCAAAAAAAATAGCTTTAAATCTTAGACCTAAGGACAACATTTAATGAATTTGGTACCAATTATGGGCGTAGTGAGGGTGCTAATCCTTCCTCATACATAACCGGCTCCCAAACTCGTTTTCTCAAATTTACATAGGTCAAAATCGATTTAAATAAAATAAAGTGTTTTATTAGGTGATCCAATCACACCTAAATAAAAGATTGGTGGCGACTCCGAAATTTGTTTTCAAAAAGTCGATCCACGTTTTTCAAAAAAACTAGTTTCGATAGCAGCTATAGATAACGCCGCTAAATTTTGCGGCGTTTATGTTGAAAAACGCTACTATAAAACATGACCTTTAGTGACACTTCTCCCATAAACGCCGCTAAAGAACATGGCCTTTAGCGGCGCTTTTCCCAGAAACGTCGTTAAAGAACATGACATTTAGCGGCGCTTTTGCCACAAACACCGCTACAGAACACGATCTTTATCGACGCTTTTCCCGCAAACGCTGCTAAAGAACATGACCTTTAAAAAAAATTAATTAAATAATATTTATTTCTATGATAAATATATTATTATGTTTTATTTTTAAAATTTGAACTTTAAACTATATATTTTTAAGGATAAATAAAAAAATATTATTTAAATTAAATTTTCTATGAAAATTTTAACTTTAAAACTAAGTATAAAAATTAATGAATTTAAATTAGAATTTAAATATTATGTTTTGAATTCAAGTTCAACTTTTGGCACACTTTACAAACATGGGCTCTAAACAGGGAGAAAGATTGCATCTCGGGCAACAAAAATCAAAACAGTTCAAAGGTAATGTCTTCAATAATTTTATCAATATCGATACAGTACAATAACCCTGCTCACAAGTTACAATCATTTTTATGCTCGACTCATAATATTTATATACCAACAATGAAGGATCCAACCTCATAATCAATGAACCTAATCTAGTTAGGAGCTACAATTTTCTCTATAACTTCAAATTCCCAACTACAGTCTATTCTCCAAAATTTCAAAATCCTTGAGGTTAAAGAGTGCAAACCATGCATCGTACAGGGCCCATGCAAAAGTATGTCATGCAAAAAACGAGAAATGAAATCTTTTAAGTATTATGGTTTGCCCAACTGCAAAGACTACCTTGCTTGTACAGCCACCAAGAAAGCTTCCTTGTGTACTTCACGGTAAATTTATATTCATTGATCCATCCATCTTTGCACATGCTTGTTCACAGCTGGCACGGGCTCGGGTTCCTTTATTTCCACAACCACACAATCGAACCTCAAGAATGTCTTGGTCACTGATGTTGCATGCTCCAAGCAACATCTGACCACCTATATCAAGAAAAATATAATCATCAAAAACTGGGATTTAAACACAAATCCTTTCCCTGAATTCCCCCTAGGCTTCCTTTCTACCGATTATTCTTGCAAGTCATGGATATACAAATTTTATTTGAGTCTCACTAGCTCTGAAAACACTTAGGGTTAAAATTGTAAACTAGGGACGAAGCTATTTGGCACGCGAGCATTCAATTAAAGTGGAGTCAAGCACTTAACAAGGGAACTAACCTTGGTTGGATCAATAATTCCTACAGAAATAAGATCCTCATAATTTCTAGTGGCAGCATTGAATCCATACCTAGGGTTATCATTGGAGAGCACCTACAAATAATTAAATAACAGAAGGAAAACCACAATTGTTATCACATTGCGTAAAAAGCAGAATACTGGTCATGGTGACTTGAAACATCATATTCTTAGCAGTTAAGAATAATATTCAAATGCTTAACATAACGGCGGATAATTCACTTGAGCTAGACTATTTCGAACAACTTACTTTAGTCATATCAGTTGCTTGTAGAAATGTTATAATTTAATATGTATAAATATGAAATAAGACTTACTAAATTAAATGCTGGAAATTTAACATGATGGGTTGCTTGGACATTATAATTAAGATCAATTCAAAACTCATGTAAATACTGAAATTTTAACATTTATAGGCTGTTCCGGACAACCATGAATAAGGTACATTAAACGTAGGTTATTTTGTCAATAATTCTTCCATGTACAAGCTATTTCAGACAGCACAAGTAGGCACTTCATGACATTTAACATCACTTATAAAATGCTAAGATTCTAATTATATAGGCTGTTTTGGACAACCATGAATAAGACGTATTAAATGCATAATACCTTGACAAGGTAAAATCATGAGATTTAATCCGGCTTTTACTCATTAATTTTATTCAAAGTCGAACCGCATCTTTCATGTCCCAAAAATCATAAAATTTAACATGCAGTATCACTGACATATTGTCCAAAATTTCGAACATCAACATGGTAGAGAAAACCAAACTTTAACCACTTTTACTTACAAGTAGGTAAAAAACACACACTCAATTTAGGACATTTAAGCAGCATGACTAACACAAATTGAACAGCTTATTAGTGTCATTTAAGACAGCATCAATATCGTCATATCATTTTCGGACATCCAAAGAAAACTAGGAAACACATAGAACTGAATAAGTGAAGGTTTAATTCATTGTACTCCACAGTCGAAAGTTGCATGTTAATTTAGCAATAATTAAAGCATGAAATCTAAAGACAAAAACCTCAAGAACTTACCTCACTTAAACACATATAACAAATAAGTTTACGAACAAAATTTTTGCAGAACCATGCATGTCAATTTAGTCACTTAGCAAGCCTGAAAGAAATTTAAGAAGCTTACTACAACTACAACTTCCCAAGTCGGTTTCCTACTGTAACAGCCCGATTTTTGGCTTGGTCGGAATAGTGATTTCGGGACCACTAAATCGAGGTTAGAGAAATTATTTTTGATATTATTTTATGTGTTTTGGCATAATTATATGAGATTATGAAAATTTTGGTGAATTAATTTTATCGATTTCATACTTAATTGTGAAAAATGACTAAATCGCATAGAGTGCAAAAGTCCTATTTTGATAGCTAAAAATGCCAAATAGCTAGAGAACCTAAATTGGAGGCCTTTAAAGAGAAATTAAACCCTTTAAAGAGGCATGGTCGGCCATAGGAGACAAACTTGGTCAAAAAGTCCAAATTTGGCGGGTTTCGTGGCTAAATTGATTAAAATAGAAATAAAATAAGGGAAGGATGATATCACCTTAAATTGATTAAAATAGAAATAAAATAAGGGAAAGATGATATCACCTTATCATATTCTTCACTACCACCGAAATTCTCAGCAAAATAAGGGTTCTTGGAGTTTTAAAAATTTCAGCCAAGCTATCCCCTCACAAGTAAGTGATTTTAATGAGTTTTCATGATGATTTTTAAATTTTTGGACCCCTTGAAGCATGAACATTCAAATGAGGGGACCATTTTGCAAAATGGTTGGAATTCTAGGGTTTTACCATGAGAGTGTTCATGTAGTTTTTTGAAAATTTATGGAAGAGTATAAGTCTTTGATGTTTAATAAACAACCTTTGTGAAAAGGTTTTTCATGGAAGCCTTGATTAGGGACCTTTTTGCACAAATGGTAAATAAATGATAAATTTGTGAAATAGTGAAAATTTTGGATTGCTATAAGAGTAAAAAGGGTTTGGCTAGGCTTATGATATGAATAAATTCGATAAAAATTGATTTTCGAGCATAGGGGTAAAACGATCATTTTGTGAAAGTTTAAGGGCAAAATGGTCATTTTGCACCATTTTACCCAATTGTGAATTTTCGAGTGTATAGATTAATATGCTAATATAATGAATGAATTTTTTCCATTTTAGATCAAGAAATACCAAATCCGAACTTAGACCGGGGGAAGACCAAGCAAGTAGAATCGACCGACAAGTCGCCTACATTTTTGTTTACTGAGGTAAGTTGTATGTAAATAATACAACTATATTGTTGTTATATGTATTGAATTAATATAGCATGATTTGCTTGATTTTTGAAATGATAATGCATGATGATACTTGAGATAGTAGAATTCCCGTTTGAACCATAGGAAATAAATCAGATATTCATGTTATGACGTATGGGTTATTGTGAGCTCGTGTAACACATGTCTGGACATGCATCGGCCACATTAAGAGAGCCAGTGTAAGACCATGTCTGGGACATGGCATCGGTATTGAGACAAGAGCTAGTGTAAGACATGTCTAGGACATGCATCGGCCTCGTGAAGTAAGCCAGTGTAAGACATGTCTGGGACATGCATCGGCTACAAGATGTGTCAGTGTAAGACCATGTCTGGGACATGGCATCGACTTGAGATATGAGCCAGTGTAAGACCATGTCTGGGACATGGCATCGACTTGAGATATGAGCCAGTGTAAGACTATGTCTGGGACATGGCATCGGCATTCTACCCCACGTTCGAGGCTTATTGAATATCCGGTAGTGTTCTGAATGGTTCAAGGGTGTGAGTTACAGGTCAAGTTAAACGAGAAAAGTATAATCATGTTGTGAGTGGTACAAGTGCCCATTTGAAATGTATGAGATATGAGCTCAATGTATGCTATATGAATTGTATTGGATAGTGATGAGTAAGTTGTGCTTATGCCTACTTTTGTATTATGAGCATGATGATGAATGGTAAAGTTGTTATATTTATTTGCATGCGACTTACTAAGCTTTATGCTTACTCCCTCTCCTTTCCATTTTCTTATAGTGCTGCCTAATTAGCTCGAGGATCATCGGAAGTCGGAGGCATCGATCACACTATCAACCGAAGCACTTGGTATAGTTGGTTTTATTATTTTGAATATGACATGTATAGGGCTTAGACTTTTGAAGTTTGTGTCATGTTAATTTGGCCAAATGTGTTGGCTTGGGACGAATCCCTTCATTTTGTATCAAGCCTCGAAATAATGGCTAGTGTTCATTAATGATATATGCAAATGATGATATTTTCATGAATGAGATAATGCCTTCTGTGGCTGATTATACCTTGTACTTTTGAATGGATGTTGTTATATTGTGTTCCAGGGTGGCAAAAGGGCTTGGTAGATAGCCCTATATTGTCCATATAAGTAGGCACACGGGCGTGTAGCGGCCAGCCCCATGGGCGTGTTGTCTGGCCGTGTGTCCCCGTAAAATTTGCAAGTCAGAATGCATGATAGTAAACACACGGGTAAAGGCACGGCCATGTGTCTCAGCCGTGTAGAGGACACGGCCTCTAGCCACGGGCGTGTGCCTTAAATTGGATGCTGACATTAGAAATAGAATTTCAAGGTTTTTAGACACGAGCTAGGACACAGGCATGTCATAGTCTTGTGAGGGATACGGGCCATAGACACGGGCGTGTGTCAGGCTGTGTAAAAACCCCTGTAGGTTCGAATTTGGAATTTAATTCACACGGGTATGGGACACAGGCGTGTCCCTAGGTGCTTAGGCCGTGTGTGTCACACGGGCCATCAGTACAGCCATGTCATAAGAGCCACACTGGCGTGTTGCCTTTCCACACGGGTGTGTATGCCCTATTTCAAGGGTCATTTTTATTAATTCGATTTAACCACCCGAGTGGTTTCCAATGAATGTTTGAGGCCTCGTAGGCCCGTATTAAGGGGCTTAAACAAAGTTTGAAAAAGTTTTTAAATTTGATTAAGTCTTGGTGACTCGGAAATGATCGTGTGCATGCGTTAAAGTTTAGTAACGCCTCGTATGCCATCCCGGGGTAGGGTACGGGTGTGGGGTGTAACACCTACAAAAGTTCAAATATGGCATTAAATTAGTAAATTTCCCTTTCATTCGAACAGTAACCACAACAGTGGCATTGAATTGAACAAAACAAGTTTTCTCTTCAATTTAAACAACAACATAAGGCAATTTAATCTCAATTTCTCCTCTTCAATCGACAATACAAACAACAGTCATTTCACTATTCTTTAACTACCAAAACTTGGTTTAAATTACTCCTAAAGGCCGTGTAATGCATGCAAACTTAACCATTAAATATGCATGATAGTTTAGGCATACCTTGTAACACCCTAACCCGTTTCCGTCGTCGGAGGGGTTACAAGGTATTACTAGATGTTAACTAACATTTATACATCGTTCAATTCAATCATGATTAATAATTCACTTCAGTTCTATAATAATAAAATACAGATAAAGTAAATAAATTCGGTTAAAAAATAGCCATGACATTCGGCAATTTCAATCGTTTTAATTGCAACTCCTCTAATCATTTAAACCAAACAAACATATGCATATATCATTAAAATTAACATAAATAGCCATTAAAGAAAAACATATCACACATATATCATGAACCCATTAACGTTAAAGTCTAAGAAAGATATAACCATTTTTCAAAATAACATTATCAAATAAGCAATCTTGGCCATTTTCACATGGCTCAATTTACACGCCATTCAAAATCGACTCAAAAACCAACTAGCCTATACATGCCATAAGACCAAGATTAAACTTTCAAAAGTACCAAAAGTTAATGATAGTATGATGAGCTTCTCCAACGATCCTCGAGCACAAGACGATCACCAAGAAATCTATAATCAAGAGCAAACAACCACACACAATGTAAGCTATTTTTAGCTTAGTAAGTTAAAATCAATTAAATACATCTATTAATCAATCTAATAATAATAACTTCAAGCATGTTTTAGACATGTTTTCACCAATTAAAAACTTACTTACACAATCATAAACGCGCATATTACTTCTAATCTCAATGCCAAAACAATAAGTAAATTCATTTTTAATGTATATCCAAAATTCTAAGTACAAAGCCATTCACATATACGGCTTATGCTAAATTCCAAATAATCACTCCACACATAAAATTTTCATATAATTCATAAGCAACCATATATAATTTATGTCTCAAATGCAAACATTTCATAATATCGAAATTTATCGAACTCCATCTTTGATGCTTAAAGATAAACTCGCACACTTAGTGCTCATTAACCGATCTCATACACTTAGTACTCGGTATAAATTCAATTTGCACACTTAGTGCCAAATGACCAATTTCGTACACTTAGTACTCAGTACCAATTTCATTTCGCACACTTAGTGCTCATCTCAAGCTTACTACTCTTTTGATTATATATACACATACCTATACCACAATCGGCTAGATACACCTTCGGTTATATCAAACCATACATATATATTCACTTCCGATTATACCAAGCTATACATATATAATCACCTTTGATTATGCCAAGCCATACATTTATATTTATGTACTTCCATTGAATTCATGAATTACATTATAATTAAATTCAATCAACTCAATTGCTTAAAACTTACCTCAATTATCGACGGATTAAGTTTCTCGGCTATTCAATTAATTTCGCTTTTCCCTTATCCGCTTCTGATCTCCTCGTTTCTTGATCTAATTAAAATTTCAATTTCAACTCATTCAATTTAATTTATAAACAAATCAATTCTTAATGCATAATTAATAAGTTTACTTATTCGCTCCTCATAGTATTCAACATTTGCTAAATAGTCCAAAGTATTTAATAATTAAAATACATCAATTCTTTATTTCAATGTACCATAACCGAATGCTCCATATGCCTATATGAATCCTTACGTATCTTCTTTCGCAATTAACTTCCCATTTAACAATTTATTTCAATTTCATACCATAAACACAAAATCACCTAACATCTAAATTTAAACCTCAATAATCAAACACCAACTTTTATTTTCTAACACATTCAACAAAGAACTAAAGCATTTCTTCATATCAACCTCATGACTGAACATTCAATATTCAACAATTAGGAAAATAAATTCATGGGTTATGATCAAAAGACAACTAACATCTCAAAAATACAAACAATTTTCAAATTAAAGCTAAACACATACCTAAATTTTGAATCAATGAAGGCCGAATGTCTTGTTTCTTTTATATTTTCTTCTTCTTTTTATTTCGACAAGAACAAAGCAAGTGGTTTTATTTTATTCCTTTTCTTTATTTTTATTACTTTCCTTTCATATAATATAATAATACTAATAAGTAAAATGTATATATTCATTATATAAAATTAATAACAATTAACAAGTGCCATCCACTACACTTGGAAATGGCAAAATTTCCTATGAAATCTTTCCACTAATAATAATCCTCATAATTTGGTTATCACCAAATAATTCATTAAGTTTTAATGTTATGCATTTAGACCCTATTCAATAAATCGGCATTCAAATGATACAAATTTTAAAACAAAATTTCACGCCAACCAAATTCATGCATTCAAAACATAGATAAATAATAAATAAATATTTTTTTACTCGGATTCGTTGTCCCAAAACCACCGTTCCGACTAGGGTAAAAATCGGGTTGTTACAACTCTCCCCCCTTAGGGATTTTTGTCCCCAAAAATCTTACCGATGAATAGGTTTGGATAACGTTCTTTCATTGAATCCTTACGCTCCCAAGTTGCTTCCTTGACCCCATGTTTATGCCAAAGCACTTTTACCAACGATATTTTTTTATTTCTCAATTCTTTTATTTCGCGAGCTAAAATACGAATTGGCTCTTCCTCATAAGTCAAATCGGGCTGAATCTCAATCTCAGACGAACTAATCACATGTGAAGGGTAGGATCTATACCGGCGAAGCATCGAAACGTGAAAGACATTGTGGATCTTTTCTAGTTCAGGTGGCAACGACAATCTATAGGCAACTGGTCTGATACGTTCGATAATCTCGTATGGTCCAATAAATCTCGGACTCAACCTGCCCTTGCGACCAAATCTAAGAATTTTCTTCCATGGTGAGACTTTCAAAAATACCCGGTTACCAATCTGAAACTCCATATCTTTACGTTTTAAATCTGCATAAGATTTCTAACGATCGGACGCTGCTTTCAAATTTTGACAGATCACTTTTACTTTCTGTTCAGTTTCTTTAATCAAATCAACCCCATGTATCTTGTTTCACTTAGCTCGATCCAATACAAAGGTGTACGACATTTACGACCGTACAAAGCTTCGTAAGGTGCCATTTTGATACTTGACTGAAAACTATTGTTGTATGCAAATTCGATCAAGGACAAGTATCTTTCCCACATACCCTCAAACTCGAGAACACAACATCTCAACATATCCTCGAGTATTTGGATGATTCGTTCGGACTGGCCATCTATTTGGGGGTGCAAGGCAGTACTGAAATGCAGTTTAGTACCTAAAGCATCTTGCAGTTTCTTTCAAAACCGTGATGTAAACCTCGGATCTCTATCCGAGACTATAGAAATAGGTACTCCGTGTAATCGCACAATCTGTGATATGTACAATTCGGCTAGCTTATCGAGTGAGTAATCTGAACGGACAGGAATGAAGTGGGCCGATTTCATCAATCTATCAAAAATCACCCAAATTGTATCTTTCTTGCTCGGTGTTAATGGTAATCCAGATACAAATCCATTGTGACTCGATCCCATTTCCACTCGGGTATCAAAATCGGCTGAAGTAATCCCGATGGTACCTGATTCTCGGCTTTTACTTGCTGACATACTAAGCATTTCGACACAAAGTTTAAGATATCTCTTTTCATACCACGCCATCAATAGTACTGTTTCAAATCATTATACATTTTCGTGCTACTCGGGTGAAAAGACATTCTACTATCATGAGCTTCGTTCAAAATCATACGTATCAACTCTGAATTTCTCGGAACACACAATCGATTTCTAAATCTCCAGCAATCTTTTGTGTCAAGTTGAAAATCCAAATCAACATTGGAATCACATTGAGCCCTTCTTGCTAACAAATCATTATCCATTTTCTGAGCTTCACAAATCTGTTGGACAAAAAACGGTTTTGCTTTTAGTTCAGCTATTATCGCACCATCTACGGACATAGTCAAACACGCATTCATCGCACGTAAGGCAAACAGTGATTTTCGACTCAGAGCATCTGCAACAACATTAGCCTTTCCTGGATGATAATCTATTACTAGCTCGTAATCTTTTAATACCTCAAGCCACCGACGCTGTCTCAAGTTCAAATCCTTCTGAGTCATCAAATATTTAAGGCTTTTGTGATTGGAGTAGACATGACATTTCTCACCGAACAAATAATGAAACCAAATCTTTAAAGCAAACACAATAGTGACCAATTCAATATCGTGAGTCGGATAATTCTTTTCGTGTGGCTTTAACTGTCTCGAGGCATACGCTACAACTTTGCCTTCTTATATCAGAACACAGCCCAACCCATTCAAAGAAGCATCACTAAAGATAACGAACTCTTTACCCGATTCTGGTTGAACAAGCACTGGAGCTTCAGTTAACAAATTTTTCAACTAATCGAAACTTCTCTGACATCTTTCTGTCCACTCAAATCTTACATTTTTCTGAAGTAGCTTTGTCAACGGAGTAGCAATCATTGAGAAACCTTTCACAAATCGCCTATAATATCCGGTAAGTCCCAGAAAACTCTGAACTTCGGTAACGTTTCGCGGAGGTTTCCAATAGAGTATAGCTAAAATCTTATTCGGATCAACCCAAATACCTGACGCTGAAACTACGTGCCCTAAGAAACTAACCTCCCGCAACTAGAACTCACATTTGCTAAACTTCGCATAGAGTTGATTATCTCGTAAAGTCTGTAATACCAATTTCAAGTGCCCAGCATGCTCAGTTTCATCACGGGAGTAGATCAAAATATCATCTATAAACACAACCACAAATTGGTCTAAAAACTGTCTGAAGATTCAGTTCATTAAATCCATGAAAACGGCAGGTGCGTTAGTAAGTCCGAACAGCATTACCAAAAACTCATAGTGTCTGTATCTCGTCCGAAAAGCAGTTTTAGGCACATCAGAGTCTCTAACTCGCAACTGATAGTAGCCCGAATGCAAATCTATTTTCGAAAACACTGATGCTCTTTTTAATTGATCAAACAAGTCATCGATTCGCGGCAACATATACTTATTCTTGATTGTCACTTTATTGAGCTGTCGATAATCAATACACATTCTCATAGTTCCATCCTTCTTTTTCACGAATAGCACAGGCGCACCCTAGGGAGAAAAACTCGATCGCACGAAACCTCGATCTGTCAACTCTTGCAACTGTGTTTTCAACTCTTTTAATTCAGTAGGTGCCATTCGGTATGGAGTAATCGAAATTGGAGTCATCCCCGATACTAACTCGACACCAAACTCTACCTCTCGAATAGGCGGCAAACCCTGCAATTCTTCAGGAAATACATCCGAATACTCACACACAACTGGTACGGATTCAATATTTTTGTCGATCACGTTACTATCAAGCACATACGTGAGGTAAGCTTCGCAACCTTTCTTCACATACTTCTGAGCTAAAATCGAAGATATCATAGCCGGTAAACCATCCAGATCAGTAGACTCAATTCGAAGTATCTCATCATTCTTCGTTTACAATTCACCACAGCATCGTGTACGGTTAACCAATCCATACCCAGAGTTATGTCAAACTCGTCGAAAGGCAATAACATCAAATCAGCCAGGAAACATGAACCTCGAATCATTAGGGGGCAATTCTTGCACACTTTATCAACTAACACAAACCGACCCAGGGGGTTAGATACCCGAATCACAAACTCAGTAGACTCAACAGGCAAAGTCTTACTAGATACTAACGTTTCACACACATAGGAATGAGTTGACCCGGGATCAATTAAAGCAATTACACTAATATCATAGAGAGTGAATATACCAGTAATAACGTCAGAGGATGAAGCCTCCTCTCGAGTGCGAATGGCATATACTCTAGCGGGTGCACGAGCCTCAGATCGAACTTTGTATCCGAAGCCCCTCTCTGAGTACCACTCCTACCTCCCGTGTTCCTAAGTAGTCTACCCCTAGTTGCAGTGCCACTCGGTCTTGTGCTCTGAACATTATCTTTCTCGACTGGTTCTGGACAATCCCAAATGAAATGATCTCGTGCACTACATCTATAACAAGCTCTATTGTTATACTTGCCCCAACACTCACCCACATGTCGTCTTCCGTGTTGTTGACACTCGGGTTTATTCGATCGAGTATTTCCAACACTGACAATCGAGGTATCTGGTGAACTCACTGGTAGTCGATCACGTATAGAAAGCCCTGCAGTAGTCTTAGATCGGTTGCTATCATCTCTGAACTTCTTTAGTGCCGACTGAGAAGTTTTACCCGCAGATCTCTTACGAAAATCTCTAGCTTCAAACTCAGCTTTTCTTTTCTCTTTTCCAAGTTCTTCGGCTTTACAAGCTCGCTCAACGAGTACCACGAATTCTTTTATTTCAAGAATACCAACGAGCAATTTTATATCTTCCCTCAATCCTTCTTTGAACATTTTACACATAGTTGCTTCGGTCGAAACACACTCCCGCACATAACAGTTAAGTCTCACAAATTTTCGCTCATACTCAGTAACAGTCATACGGCCCTGTCTAAGCTCGAGAAACTCTTTACATTTCTGGTCAATAAATCTCTGACTGATATATTTCTTGCGAAACTCAGTCTAAAAGAAATCTCAGGTGACTTGTTCTTTCGGTACAACCAAAACCAGAGTGTTCCACCAATGGTAAGCAGAGTCACGTAACAAAGACATGGCACATTTTAAACATTCATCGGAAGTACATGATAATTCTTCAAATACTAGAATAGTATTATCGAGCCAACATTCAGCTTTCTCAGCATCGTCATCATCTGTAGCCTGAAATTCTTGGGCCCCGTATTTTCTTATTTTATCGACTGGGGGCCTACTTAATCTCATAGGATCAGCAGTCGGTGGTTCCACAGGCACCGGAGGTGGGTTATTCAGGTTCGAGGGTTGTTGAACAATCGGATTTGTCTGGATATAATGATTAAACCAGTCACTCATCATATTATAGAAGGCTTGTTTATCCCCCTCGTCTTGGTTACTCGCAGCTGGCCGAGATTCAACTAGCGCGGCCCCTTGAACGGGAGCAGGTGCCACACTCTCGACATCATCGGCTACTGCTCGCTCGGGATCTTGATCTATTTACTATACGAAAAACACGTTTTAAGCATCAGAAGTCATCACACTATCATTTAATAACATATGGCATGTATAGCTAGACTCGTACGCGCTATGTTAGTCTGAGAATCGACTAAACCGTAGCTCTGATACCAATAAAATGTAACACCCTAACCCGTTTTCGTCGCCGGAGGGGTTACAAGGTATTACTAGATGTTAACTAACATTTATACATCGTTCAATTCAATCGTGATTAATAATTCACTTCAGTTCTATAATAATAAAATATAGATAAAGTAAATAAATTCGGTTAAAAAGTAGCCATGACATTCGACAATTTCAATCATTTGAATTGCAACTCCTCTAATCATTTAAACCAAACAAACATATGCATATATCATTAAAATTAACATAAATAGCCATTAAAGAAAAACATATCACACATATATCATGAACCCATTAACATTAAAGTCTAAGAAAGATATTACCATTTTTCAAAATAACATTATCAAATAAGCAATCTTGGCCATTTTCACATGGCTCAATTTACACGCCATTCAAAATCGACTCAAAAACCAACTAGCCTATACATGCCATAAGACCAAGATTAAACTTTCAAAAGTACCAAAAGTTAATGATAGTATGATGAGCTTCTCCAACGATCCCCGAGCACAAGAAAATCACCAAGAAATCTATAATCAAGAGCAAACAACCACACACAATGTAAGCTATTTTTAGCTTAGTAAGTTAAAATTAATTAAATACATCTATCAATCAATCTAATAATAATAACTTCAAGCATGTTTTAGACATGTTTTCACCAATTAAAAACTTACTTGCACAATCATAAACACGCATACTACTTCTAATCTCAATGTCGAACCAATAAGTAAATTCATTTTTAATGTATATCCATAATTCTAAGTACAAAGCCATTCAAATATTCGGCTTATGCTAAATTCCAAATAATCACTCCACACATAACATTTTCATATAATTCATAAGCAACCATATATAATTTATGTCTCAAATGCAAACATTTCATAATATCGAAATTTATCGAACTCCATCTTTGATGCTTAAAGATAAACTCGCACACTTAGTGCTCATTAACCGATCTCGTACACTTAGTACTCGGTATAAATTCAATTTGCACACTTAGTGCCAAATGACCAATTTCGTACACTTAGTACTTAGTACCAATTTCATTTCGCACACTTAGTGCTCATCTCAAGCTTACTACTCTTTTGATTATATATACACATACCTATACCACAATCGGCTAGATACACCTTCGGTTATATCAAACCATACATATATATTCACTTCCGATTATACCAAGCTATACATATATAATCACCTTTGATTATGCCAAGCCATACATTTATATTTATGTACTTCCATTGAATTCATGAATTACATTATAATTAAATTCAATCAACTCAATTGCTTAAAACTTACCTCAATTATCGACGGATTAAGTTTCTCGGCTATTCAATTAATTTCGCTTTTCCCTTATCCGCTTCTGATCTCCTCGTTTCTTGATCTAATTAAAATTTCAATTTCAACTCATTCAATTTAATTTATAAACAAATCAATTCTTAATGCATAATTAATAAGTTTACTTATTCGCTCCTCATAGTATTCAACATTTGCTAAATAGTCCAAAGTATTTAATAATTAAAATACATCAATTCTTTATTTCAATGTACCATAACCGAATGCTCCATATGCCTATATGAATCCTTACGTATCTTCATTTCGCAATTAACTTCCCATTTAACAATTTATTTCAATTTCATACCATAAACACAAAATCACCTAACATCTAAATTTAAACCTCAATAATCAAACACCAACTTTTATTTTCTAACACATTCAACAAAAAACTAAAGCATTTCTTCATATCAACCTTTTGAGAAAAATAAAATAAAATAAAATAAATAAAAAGATAAAGAACACACAAATTTTACGTGGAAACCCTTTCGGGGAAAAAACCACGGGCAGAGGAGAAAAAAATTCACTATGTCGAAGATTTTGAATCGATAGAAAAGGAATAGACTATGTCTATTTATAGGCTTGTAAAGCCATATTCTTGTAGGATTGAAACACCTTATCCTAATCAATATAAAATAGATGGAGTTTAATAAGGTTTAAAAAACCTTATTCTAAAAATAAAATAAAAGAAGTCTAGTTCTATATGGATTTTACTTTTATTTTATTTTCCATCGTATTTTATTTAAATAAGAATTTGGGTCACTTAATTCTAACAATCTCCACCTTGACACAAATTCTCAATGAACAAGTTCTTCATCGCAAACTTTCAATAAACAAGTTCTCCACCTCTTCCATATAACCCCTTAAGGGTTTAACTTCAACAATGAACACCAACCAAGTCTAAGCAATGCTCAAACTTGGTTTTAGGAAGTGACTTAGTCATCATATCTGCAGGATTTTCATGAGTACTAATTTTGCTCACAACAATATCACCACGAGCAATAATATCACGAACAAAATGATACCGAATATTAATGTGTTTTGTTCTCTCATGAAACATTTGATCTCTTGTAGGAAAGATGGCACTCTGACTGTCACAAAATACTGTGCTGATTTGAAGGTCTTCATTGAGTTCACTAAAGAGTCCCTTCAACCAAATAGTTTCTTTACAAGCCTCAGTAATCGCCATGTACTCAGCTTCAGTGGTAGACAAAGCGACTATAGATTGCAAAGTGGCTTTCCAACTGGTTGCACAACCTCCGATTGTAAAGACATAACCTATGAGAGATCTTCTTTTATCAAGGTCTCCAGCAAAATCAGCATCAACATACCCAATGACTCCATCTCTAGTTCTTCCAAACTGTAAGCAAACATCAATAGTACCTCGTAAGTATCTTAGAATCCACTGAACTGCTTTCTAGTGTTCTTTACCGGGATTCACCATATATCTGCTAACTGCACTGACTGCATATGATAGATCTGGACGTGAACAAACCATAGCATACATGAGAGATCCCACTGCATTAGAGTATGGAACATGTGACATGTACTCAATCTCATCATCTGATTGTGGAGACAAAATCGATGAAAGTCCGAAATGAAGTTTTGCTAAAGGAGTACTAACAAGCGTAGTAGCACTCGCATATTGAACTCGCAAAGAACTTTCTCAATGTACCCCCTTCCGACTTAGGTACAATTTACTTGTTTTTCTATCTCCGAGAATCTCCATTCCAAGTATCTTCTTTCTTTGGTCCTAAATCTTTCATCTCAAATGCTTTACTTAGTTGGGTTTTGACCTTTCTTATCTCTCATTTATCTTTTGCTGCTATCAACATGTCATCAACATAAAGAAGTAGATACACAAAAGAACCATCACTTTATTTTTCTTAAAGTAAACACAAATTGTCAAAACTACTTCTTTTAAAATCATGATAAGTCATAAAGGAATCAAACCTCTTGTACCACTGTCTTGGTGACTGTTTCAAACCGTAAAGGGACTTTTTCAGCAAGCAAACATAGTCCTCTTTTTTTGAGACTATAAAACCCTCTGGTTGTTGCATGTAAATATCCTCCTCAAGTTCTCCATGCAGAAATGCAGTTTTTACATCTAACTGCTCAAGCTCCAAATCATGCATGGCCACAATACCAAGCAAAGCTCGAATCGAACTATGCTTAACAACTAGGGAGAACACATCTGTGAAGTCCACTCCTAGAATTTGACTGTAACCTTTTGCAACAAGCCTTGCTTTATATCTGGGTTCTTCAACTCCTAGAGTCCCTTCTTTCTTTTTAAACACCCATTTACAACGAACAACCTTTTTACCTTTAGGAAGTTTCACAAGATCCCATGTTCTGTTTTTGTGGAGTGATTCCATCTCTTCTTGCATAGCAAACATCCACTTTTCTAAGTCTTCACAGCTAACTGCCTCAGAATAATTAGATGGCTCTTGATCCGCATCTATATCTTTAGCCACATTTAAAGCATAAGCAACTAGATCAGCCTCGACATACTTCTTTGGAGGTTTAATTTCTCTTCTAGTTCTGTTTTTGGCGATAGAGTATTGTGGTGAAGAAGCAACTCTATTCTCAATTTTTGTACTGGCTTGAGGAGTTGACTCTGTATTAATCTGATGCTCCACCTGCTTTTGATTTTCTTTATTGGAAGAGTCTTTAAGAGATAAGTTAGGTAGCATAGCAGTTTCATCAAAAACAACATCTCTGCTAATCACAACTTTTCTATTTTCAGGACACCATAACTTATACCCTTTTACACCAGCTTTATAACCAAGAAAAACGCATTTAATGGATCTCGGTTCCAATTTTCCATTATCAACATGAGC
Organism: Gossypium longicalyx; assembly: GCA_025698465.1. Classification (NCBI taxonomy): domain Eukaryota; kingdom Viridiplantae; phylum Streptophyta; class Magnoliopsida; order Malvales; family Malvaceae; genus Gossypium; species Gossypium longicalyx. The sequence goes on from CM046997.1 coordinate 95,451,550, forward strand.
ATACGCAGGACACCCAAAAATCTTTAAATCAGAATAATTAGCAGGATTACCAGACCATACCTCTTGTGGAGTCTTTTTCTCAATGGCAACGGATGGAGATCGGTTGATTAAAAAACATGCAGTAGAGGCTGCTTCTGCCCAAAATGACTTTGGTAAGTTGGCATTTGACAACATACATCGAACCTTCTCCACGATCGTTCTGTTCATTCGTTCTGCAACGCCATTTTGCTGTGGAGTATGACAAACTGTCAAGTGTCTCATGATCCCTTCTGACTTGCACAATCTATTAAACTCATCAGAACAGAACTCTAAGCCATTATCTGTGCGGAGGTATTTTATTTGTTTTCCCGTCTGTCTTTCAATCATAATTTTCCAAGACTTAAATGTGGAAAACACATCGCTTTTCTGCTTCAAGAAGAACGCCCAAACTTTTTTGGAAAAATCATCAATAAAGGTTAGCATATAATTAGCTCCACCTCTTGAAGGCACTCTGGATGGCCCCCACAGATCAGAATGAATATACTCCAACGTTCCCTTTGTATTATGGATTCCTCTAGTGAATCGAACTCTCTTTTGCTTCCCAAAAACACAGTGCTCACAGAAATTCAGTTTGCAAATTCCTTGCTCATCAAGAAGTCCTCTTTTGCTCAATTCTACCATGCCATTCTCACTCATATGTCCTAAGCGCATATGCCAAAGTTTAGTAATATCCTCATCTGATAAGGAAGAGGAAGTGAAAGCTGCATCACAGTAACAGTAGAGCCCTGCAAAACATATAACTTGGCAATCTTTCTCTGCCCTTTCATCACAACAAGGGACCCTTTGGAAATCTTTAAAACCCCACTTTCAGCTATGTATCTGTACCCTTTTGAATCAATAGTACTCAACGAAATTAAATTTCTTTTCAATTCTGGAACATGTCGTACGTCACTAAGTGTTCTGACAACTCCATCAAACATCTTAACTTTAATTGTTCCAACACTGCGATTTTACACGAAGCAAGATTTCCCATCAAAACAACACCTTCGGATAACATTAAGTAAGTTGTAAACCAATCTCGATTGGGACTCATGTGGAAGGTGCGGCTGAATCAAGTATCCACTCCTCGCTTACATTAGAATCATTGTGAAGCAACTAGAAGTTCACCATCATTTGTAGTCTTCTACAACATCGACTTCACGAGAATTTTCTAGGTTGTTTTCCCTTTTGATTTGTAGCCTCCCTTTTAATCTTATTCTGTAACTTGTAGCACTCAGATTTAATGTGCCCTTTCTTCTTGCAGAAGTTGCAAGTTTTACCTCTATTTGAAGACTTTGATCTACCCTTAGATTTACCGCGAGGATTCCGTTCCTTTGTCCTTCCACGATCATCATCAGCATTCCGATCTTGTCTCCCACGAACAATGAGACCCTCTCCTTGAGAGTCGGGTTTAACTACAAGATGCTTCATCTTATCCTACGAGGTTAAAGAATCATAAACCTCATCAACTGTGAGAGACTCGCGACTATATAAAATCGTGTCTCTAAAGGTTGAATAAGACGGGGGCAACGAACAAAGTAGAATCAACCCTAGATCTTCCTTATCATACTGAACCTCCATGGCCTCCAAGTTTGAGAGAATTTCTTTAAACACTGTTAAGTGTTCGTGTACAGACTCCAAACGATGGGCATAAAGACGTTGTTTCATATGCAACTTTCTTGTTAGAGTTTTCGACATACTTAATTCTTCTAGCCTCTTCCATAATGCAGCGACGGTCTTCTCTTTTATCACATCCTGCAAAATTTCGTTGGACAAATGCAGATGTAATTGTGTTAATGCCTTTCGATCCTTACGCTTCTTCTCTTCATCTGTTAATGTCGAAGGCATCTTATCTATCCCTAGCAGTGCATCCTCCAGATCCATCTGCGCAAGAACTGCTTGCATCTTAATCTGCCACAACGCAAATCTGGTGTTGCGATCCAATAGCGAAATTTCATACCTCAAAGACGCCATTACCATGATCGAGATGAATAACCCGGAAGCTCTGATACCAATTTTGAGAAAAATAAAATAAAATAAAAAAATAAAAAGATAAAGAACACACAAATTTTACGTGGAAACCCTTTCGGGAAAAAAACCACGGGCCGAGGAGAAGAAAATTCACTATGTCGAAAATTTTGAATCGATACAAAAGGAATAGACTGTCTATTTATAGGCTTGTAAAGCCATATTCTAGTAGGATTGAAACACCTTATCCTAATCAATATAAAATAGATGGAGTTTAATAAGGTTTAAAAAACCTTATTCTAAAAATAAAATAAAAGAAGTCTAATTCTATATGGATTTTACTTTTATTTTATTTTCCATCGTATTTTATTTAAATAAGAATTTGGGTCACTTAATTCTAACAAACCTCATGACCGAACATTCAATGTTCAACAATTAGGAAAATAAATTTATGGGTTATGATCAAAAGACAACTAACATCTCAAAAATACAAACAATTTTCAAATTAAAGCTAAACACATACCTAAATTTTGAATCAATGAAGGCCGAATGTCTTGTTTCTTTTCTATTTTCTTCTTCTTTTTTATTTCGACAAGAACAAAGCAAGTGGTTTTATTTTATTCCTTTTCTTTATTTTTATTACTTTCCTTTCATTTAATATAATAATACTAATAAGTAAAATGCATATATTAATTATATAAAATTAATAACAATTAACAAGTACCGTCCACTACACTTGGAAATGGCAAAATTTCCTATGAAATCCATCCACTAATAATAATCCTCATAATTTGGTTATCACCAAATAATTCATTAAGTTTTAATGTTATGCATTTAGACCCTATTCAATAAATCGGCATTCAAATGATACAAATTTTAAAACGAAATTTCACGCCAACCAAATTCATGCATTCAAAACATAGATAAATAATAAATAAATATTTTTTTACTCGAATTCGTGGTCCCGAAACCATCGTTCCGACTAGGGTAAAAATCGAGCTGTTACATACCTCCTTTGAAAACTTACCAAAACTCCTGCAAGTTGTCAACCGACTACCCGACTTGCTCCCTCCTATCCCCATAGCATTTAAAAGGACATAAATTCTATTCTAAAATGTAAAAGTAAGTTTGAGCATCAAATATTTCAACAATACCTTCCTCAACTGTTGCCTGATAAATAGCACAAAACATGTAGTTTTATATGGTATTGAAGGACAATAATTACAAAACAATCATCAAGACAAGCTTCAAGATTTATATATTACCTTAGTTGCATTAAGAGCATCTTCTACTCTCAACTTCTTTTCTTTAAGCTCTGTTTCAGTTTAAGCTCTAACCTTTAAATTTTCAAAAGAACACCACATCAAAAATTTGATAGAAATAATATAAAATTTTCAAAAGAACATCTCATAATCTTGTTCTACAACCTGCATTAAAGTAATAATAAGTTAGACATTGTAGGCCTACAAGAAAGCCTGGTAACCATAATTAGCGCAAACTTGAAAGAAAACCTCAATGAGATTTTTAATCTGTTCAATTAGCGCAAATTTCATATGGAACTCAGTGTTGTTGTTTGTAAGAATGTGCCCGATTTCAAGTTTTGATGTTGTCAAGTGTTACCTGCTTCACTATTCTAGTCATCGGACCTAGTTTTTTTATACGAGACATTACTTCCTCCTCAAATCGCTCCCGCCCATCCAGTAATATGCTAAGGCATCTATACATATTACTCTAGATCATCAACTTGAGATTCTGCAAATCCTCTGTAGAAAACCCATTCCCATACAAAAATTTTGCCTGTTCAATTTGCATACTGAACATTAGAAAAATAACATGAACTGCAATGAAAGACTGAAACAATCAGTTTTCTATGCTAACTCTGTTTGATAAATGCAGCTGTAGCCAATGCTAATAACTTAATTTTATCACTTGAGCACAAAGGCAATTTGCCCACATCTTAATCATCCGTACACCATAAGACCAATTATTCCTAAACCAGAAAGCATGAAATAAAACGAAATGCAGCCCAGAACATTAAAAGCATTGTTGAACTATATGCGAAGCTACAAATTCAATGCTTTCATAAACTGCATCTCCTTAAATACTCCTCATCTACTAATGGATTGGACTGGTAGAGGTTCTTCATGTTCATGCAAGATTGCCTAGCTAACTTCCATCTAAGCAATAAATTCCTAAAGTGATTTGACTTTCATTTTCAATGCAACTACACATTTGGCATTGCAATACACAACATAATAGTTAGAGCAAAATAGACTATTAGCAACAAAGAAAAGGCCACACCTACTTGAAGAGGTATTGCAAGATTTTGAAAATTTTCCCAGAAAAAAGAAAGAAAGTAAACTTACTGTGATTCTTGGGTTTTGATTGATTTCTTTATTGAGTCCTCCATGAGAGAAACTATCCATGTCGATAACAAAGCTATTGGGTTCATCAGCTGTGTATTGAAACCCACTTATATGATTCGAAACTGAGATTTTTTGTGTAGAAATCTCATTGGAAGATGCCAAATCCTATCCCCAAATTCGAAGATAAAATTTTTTCAAGGATTTATATTAGAAATGAAACGATTGATTATGATGATGAAAAACAAAACCTATTGAACAGTGAATAAGGGGGAAAATGAAGAAAACCCAGAGAGATTATACTTACCAACTTGGGATTTTCCGTCAAGTCCAACATTTTCTCGGGAAAATGAAATGAAGAGGTGGAATTAAGACTTTATAGAGCGTCAACGATTGCGTATCGAATTGAATAACTCTTTAAATCAAAATTTCAAAACCACTTGATTGGTAGATAAAACGAAAGAAAGAAAAACAGAGACACCCTCTAAAATGGTGAAGAAAATCTTCCAAACATGAATAAAATATTTTCTTAGAAACCAAACAAATCTCGTGATTTATACACAAAAGAACAAAGACTGATGTTTTTTTTAAAATCAAAATCTTATATTTGGGTATAAAGGTTGAAGCTTTAACTGATATATGTTGCAGAGAGATTTAAAATAAAAAAACACATAAAAATCAATGAAGGAAGGAAATTTGAAATGGGAATTTGGTTAAGATGAAGGGAAAAAAATGATTTTAGGGGGAAAAATTAGGGGTTTCAGGGGGGAATAAAAAGGCGTGATTTTTAAAGTAAAATGATTTTTTGCAAACGCCGCTATTGCTTACCTTTTGCGGCGTTTTTCATTTTGAACACATAAAAAAACGCCACAAAAAATCATTTCATTTTGAACAAAACAATGTCGTTTTGCTCTGCTAAAAATCCTTTATTTTGTCTGCTAAAAATTATTAGTTACGTGATTTTATAAAACATTTATTATAACTATTTTTTATAAATTGGATTTTTATAAAAAAAAAAAATAAGTACTCTCAAAATAAATATCATATATTTTAATAAGAGAACAAATGATTAAATGGTTGTAATTAATTATTAAGTTAGAATTATCCAATGTAAGCAATCAATCTCTCACATATCAAATTTCTATTAAAGATTAAGACGTTAATCATGATTTTATATTATTCTTTTTCGATCTAATCTCTATTTTATTAGAGATATTTCTTCCAAACTAAAATATAACTATTTTGCTAGATGTTCGATGTGTAATGATTTTAGTTTTTGTATTTCATTTTTATTTGTTATAATTTGGTCCTATCCAAAATAGGTAGTTACCTATCCATATCAATCTGTTATTTTATTTTATTTATTTATCAATTTTTTTTTGTAAATCTAATATTTAAATATATCAAATGGTTTAGATTAAATATTTTTAAATATATCAAAGCATTAATTGATTGTATAAAATTTCATCATTTAACAAATCTCAAGTAAACCTTAAATCCTAAACCATTTAATATATATAAAGCTTATCTATTATCTCTTAAATAATTTAAACTATAATCATAATTTTAATATATTAAAATTAATATTATCTCTTTTACAATTATATAAGAAATTATTTAATATATAAATTAAAAAATACTTATTAATCTAAACCTTAAACCCTTATCACATATCCCTTAAACCCTAAATCATAAAACATAACCCATAAACCCTAAACCCCTAACTCTTAACCCCTAACCCCTAAACCTTAAACCTAAACCCATAATCCATAAACCATAATCCCTAAACACATAATCCATAAACCTTAAAATAGTAACTCCTAAACCTTAAACCCTAAACCATATACCATAAACCCTAAACTATAATGATAATTAATTTTTTTCATTTTTAACAAATATTTTTCTATGTTTTTACTTTCAATTTTTTTCTAGGTGTCATTATTTTTTTTGAAGAATTTAAATATTCAATTAAAAATAAATTGTATTTTAATTAATATAAATAAACTAGCTAAATAATAAATAGACAGATAAAATGTTTTTTGCGACGTTTTTGATAAAGCGCCGCTAAGGCTCGATCTATAGCGGTGTTTTTCAAAAAGCGCCGCTAGTGCCACTAAAGCTCAATATAAAACGACGGCATTGTGCTTAATTTTTTTGCGGCGTTTTTTAGAAAGCACCATTAATGGTCGACCTATAGCGGCGTTTCTTAAAAAGCGCCACTAATGCCACTAAAGCTCAACATTAAACGACAACGTTGTGCTTAATTTTTTTGCGGCGTTTTTCTAAAAGCACTGCTAATGGCCGACCTATAGCGGCGTTTTTTAAAAAGCGCTGCTACTGCTCAATCTATAGCGGCGTTTTTCAAAAAGCGCCGCTAATGCCACTAAAGCTCAACATAAAACCATGGCGTTGTACTTAAATTTTTTAGGGTATTTTTCAAAAAGCGCCGCTAATAGTAGACCTATAGCGGCATTTTTTGAAAAGCGCCACTAATACTCTATCTATAGCGGTGTTTTTCAAGAAACGCCGCTAATGCTCAATCTATAGCGGCGTTTTTATCCAAACACCGCTAAAAACTTGCTTTACTGTAATGGTTTTTTTAAACGAACGCCTTAAAGTTTAGCGGTGTTTTTTGCGGCGCTAGTAAAAACGCGACAAATAGGCCAAAAAAAGCGCCGCTAAAAACTTGTTTTCATGTAGTGAATAATAATAGTTCTCATCGTAGGTAATGTGAAGAGTCATAAATGATATGATTTATTTGAGTTCAGAGGGCGTTTGAGTAGAAAATTAATTGTACAGTTGATTTTGTGTCTCTTGAAAGTACTCGATCATGGGATTACAGCAATTTTCATTCTTTTCGGAATCACTCACTGCCCATCCGAAGAAAGTGGGTTAACATCAAACTTGTGTGGGTGAAATAAGTACGATACAAGTTCCACGAGTTGTCATCTTATAACTTGCAAAAGCCTCGCTTGTTGAGTAATACATGGTTGGTATTGAAAAGATGTCGGTAAAGGATGTATTTGTTTGTCGCAGTGTTAAAAACACAACAGCTGGCAAAGGCATCGTGAGACAATACTTGGATGGGACAAGTTTTAGGGTTGTCCTATCTACACCGCCATTTTAATTACTTAGCCGATCCATCGGCATGGCCTTGGTGACCTGCATTGTGGGTAATATTTCTTCAGCTTTTCCTTTACCAATCCATTTAAACGACTAGTATTGTAAAGGATCATCATATACAAAACAGAATGCAAGCTACATTTATTTAGATGCCGAACCTGTCATCTGTCAAATAAACTGCATGCAACACCAGTTTCAGAAGCTTACTAGTATTTATACGTTGGCAGATATGAGCATACACTGCTATTACTTGATAAAATTATAGAAAAAGTTTCTGAGTTTCTCTTTATTATTGTATTGAATTGGATATGACCCTGCCTAACCCTAGATGTTCTCTTGTGTCTGGACAATTCTCAGATCCAGCGCTTTAAGCTGTATTCATAATGGCAAAGCAAATGCTCTTTTAATTTAATATCTTTTATGCATGGTAAAGTAATTAATTACAATAATTTTCTCTTTTTTCTTTTTTCTTTTTTCCTTTTCACCACAATGGGATCTCAGAAGGACCATGCTCACATTTTTAATGTTTTTTTAAACATTAAATTGCTTGGAAGAATGTATGCATTATCAGATAATAGCCAATTACTTTTTTTTTATCTATAATTTATATAAAAATACGAGTTTAGAAAATTTTTTGAGCCGACGAGAATATCATTTATTTTTCATTATATCACTACGTTGACATTTAAAAATAATTATAATATTTAATTTAAAATTATTAGTTAAAAAATTAACATAAAATAGAAGTAGTAATCATTATACATTTAAAAATAATTATAATTTAATAGAATTTGCTATAATTACACATTTAAAAATAATTATAATTTAATTTATATTACTTTAATTTTAAATAGAATTTAGCATTATATTTGAATTATCGAAATAATTTATATAGTTATTATTTTAAATAATACTTTTTTTTCCAATCACATCAAGTAAAATTATTTTTTACATTGAATATGGTACAAATGATTTAATTATGATTTGAGAATTTTTTTTTCTATTTATATTTGAATTTTTAAATAATATAACATATTTTATGTTTGAAAATTTGAATAATGAATTAAAAATATATTGCTTAAAAAATTAATTAAAAATTGAATGCATAAAATCAAATATAATCCATGAGGCTTTAGAAAGTAGTTGCTATAAAAATGAGTAATTCTGAATTTGGTATGATTCTCCATGATTGTTTGATGTTGCAATCTTCTTTTAGATTTGTTCTTCTAGTGGACTCATCAAGGTGCAATTAAAGTGGCTTATACTCTTGTTAGGGTAGTCTTATTAGATACAAACCACCACTCTAAATGGGAAGCTCTTCCCACTAATATTTATTCTATGTAGCTTCGAATCTTGCTTCCGCTTTGAATCATGGGGGTGAGGAACTTAAGACGGGCTGTATGGGGTAAATTTATTGATTTGGGTATAGGTTATTCTCTCTTAGTGATTTGGGTCCTATTATTTAATTTGTTACCGGTAGTAAATTTTGTTTAACCTTATTAACAAATGAATAATTTATTTAACGTTTAAGGGTGTAAAAATTTCTCAAACTTAAAAAAAAAAAAGTAATTAAATCTCTTTTTTTTATTCAATTGGATACTTGAACTTTTAAAATGCATCAAAATGACTTTCAAACATTTTCAAAAAAAAGCAATTAAGCTCTTACTTTTCTTTTCTTTTTTCTTTTTTTGCACTCAATTGAGTACTTGAATTGCCTAAACACAATAAAAAAGATCCTCAAACTTTTTCAAAAAAGCAATTAAGCACATGCTTTTTTTTAACTCAATTGCAAAAAAAATACATAAAAAAACCTTTTTGACTGTTAACTTTAACGGTTAAAGCTAATCGCCCATAATTTTTTTAGTTAAAGTCATTACGTGTCACAACTACGGCGTGACATGTGGCAAAAAATGATAAAAATAAAAATCAATAAAGGTTATAAAAAATATTAAATTTTAATAAAAAATAAGAAATGTTTAATTTAACTAAAAATTGGAAAAAGATTATAAAAATTGTAAAAAATATAAAATATATAGAACTATAAAAAATATATATATAAAATTTTATAAAGTCGTAAGAAAATGATAAAAAATTATAAACGAATATAAAATTATAAAAATGTTCATATCAAAAGAAGTATTTTATAATTTTTCTATAACGTTTATTTATTTTTATTTTTTATCATTTTTCGCCACATGTCACGCTGTGTTTTGTGATGGCTTTAACTGAAAAAAAATGAGGATCGTTAACTTAATGGTCATCTATTAAAGTTAATGTTTAAATGGTCTTTTTTTATGCATTTTATAATTTCTTATGATTTTTATAAAATTTTACAATTTTTTTATATTTTTTACTATTTATATAAATTTCTAATTTTTAGTAAATTTTAAATATTTTTATAATTTTTTATTAAATTTTAATAATTTTTAAAACTTTTATTGATTTTTACTTTTTTATAACTTTTTTGTCACATTTGACATAGTAGTTGTGACACGAGATGGCTTTAACTGAAAAAAATTAGGGGCAGTTAATTTTAACAGTCAACTATTAAAGTTTACGGTCAAAGGGCATTTTTTATTCATTTTGGCAATTGAGTGAAAAAAAAATAAACAAGGGCTTAATTTTTTTTTGAAAAATTTTGAGGGCCTTTTTTTATGCATTTTGATAATTTAAGTACCCAATTGAATGCTAAAAAAAAAAAGGGCTTAATTGCTTTTATTAAAAAAGTTTAAAGACTTATTTGATGCATTTTGAAAGTTTAAATATCCAATTGAGTGGCAAACAAAAAATAAAAATTTAATTACTTTTATTTAAAAAGAATTTGAAGGCTTTTTATACCCTTAAGTCTTTATTTAATCTATATTTTATTTTAAAGAAAATTAGTGAAATTTTAAATAGTGATTATTTTAAAGTTAAAAGTGAGATAAAATAATTAAATGGTAAAAATGATTCATTCAATATTTGACCTTATCTATTTGGTTAAAAATTAAATATAGAAACCTCTTTCAAAATATATTATTTACACAAAGCTTTAAATATACAATGGCTAGCCAATATGACCTTTGGTCAATGGCAAAGTTTGGATTTTAGATTTTAATGTTATTAGAAGTATTAAATGTAATTAGTATGAATTGAAACTGTACCTTCTTAGAGTAAAAAACTAGTTTAATCCCAAAATTATAATACAAGAATCCCACCCCATACTAATTATTAATATGATTCCATGTAAAAGCATTCCTTTCTTTTGGACTGTGAAGCTTAAGTGCATGATGATTATTACCAAAATAAGTTTTGCGAGGAAGAAGAGTACATTAAATTGACTCACAACTATCTATACTAGTATCCTCAAAATGTTTTAATTATGGGGCTAAGAGGCAGCATCCCCCTCTTTCATCTACTGCTAAACAATGGTCCCTGCCCTCCTTTATCCCAACTTTAAACCACTGATAAAGTGCGTTTTCTTATTAAATCCCCCATTTAAGGAGCAAACCTTTGTAGCTAAGCACATACTAATGCCAAACCCCACTCTCAATACATCTTCTTCTTCTTCTTTTTCTTTTTCCTTTGTGGGTGTCACCAAATTACCTTAAGCATGGGCAACTTTACTTTTCTAGTGCCTCATTAATTCTTACAATTAAATTAATTTACGGGTATAATTAATTAATCGAATCTCAACTCAGTTAAAGAATCATCAAAAAATTATTATATTTACAAAGTAAACTCTATAATTATACAAGTGTTTTTATCTTTTTATAAATAAATAAAAAAATCTATCCATAATGAGATTTGAACTAAAACAATTTTTAATTTTTATTTGAAACTTTAATAATTTCTTTATGTGTTCTAAATTTTTTTATATATTTATATATAGTAATAATATTGTTAATTTAGTGCCACAAAATAAATCAACACTAACTCAAGATTAATAAAAATAATAATTAAATTTATTTAATATCTTTAATTTTATGTATTTTTTATTTAAATTCTATTTTAAATACATAATTTTCACATATAATAAAATCTCTAATTTCTTTATGTGCAATCTAAATAATGTCACCTCAGTATTTTAAAATTTTTAGGAGTTTCAAAAATGTTAGTATTTAAAATGCATCATTTTAAATTTTTATTATTTTATTTGGAAAATTTAAGGTTAGGGAAATTTCATCAATTAAAAAAAAGTTATAAAAGAATAATATTAAAAATATGTAATATTTATAAAAATATTTATTTTTCTAATATAAAATATTAAAATTATATTAAAATTAAATAAAAACTACATTTTGTACTTTATATACACCATATGTGTTAAAACAATACAATTTTGAAAATCCACCTATTTAAGTGGACTTTTTAAACATATCTTACGAATTTTAAAAGTTTTTATCATTTTTATCCCAAAAAAAAAACGTTTTTAAAATATTAAAAATCTTAACACAAATAAAATACTTCCTCCAAATTAAACACACTATATTTTGATCTAAAAATGTTTGATAAACTCAAGTAATATGATTTACTCAAAAAAGAAAAAAACTTTAGTAGTATGATTACTCCTTATTTGAATTATTATGTTATAATAACATATTTTGTTCATTTAATCATAATATAAGAAGAGATACATGTTTGAATTTTAATGACGATATTATTAGGAGAGATAACCATAAATCTCGAACATGAACTGTAAAATGAACATGAATGATACAAAAAAAAATCACATTTTATTAAATTGTCTTTAAAAAATTTTTATTATTTATTGCAAAATATATCATCTTTAAATGATATTTTATTTTTTCAAAATTAAGAATAAAAAAAAATGGACACGAAATTTAGAAGAAAAAAACACATAATATATACTATTTATTAAGCCCTTTACTAAGTTAGTGTCATCCATCAACTGGATCCTAACTCACTTAGGGAGTTACTAAAAAAACCTTTTTATTTTCAAAATAAGTTATGCGATTATGTGGGTTTTTTTTTTTACCTTTTTATTTTTTTTAGATCAATAAAAATTTGTCCATAATGAGATTTGAACCGAGTGCACTGTGCATATGAAACTTTTTCATTTACTGTTTGAGCTAAAACAATTTTTTTATTTTTATATGGAACTCTAATAACTATACTTGTTATATTTTTTTTATATGTTTGTGTATCTATATTATTTATTAAGTCTTTTATTGAGTTGATGTCACTCATCAACTATGTCCCAACTCAGTTAGAGAATTACCAAAAAAAATATTTTGTTTTCAAAGAATGTTGTTATATGATTATGTGAGTGTTTTTATCATTTTATATTTTTTTTATAAAACTTTTTCATTTACCATTTGACCAAGTTCAACAAGCATATAAAACTTTTTCATTTATCATTTAAACTAAAGCAATTTTTTGTTTTTATATGAAACTTTAATAATTATACTTTTTATATATATTTGTGTATCTATACTATTTATTAACTATTTTATTCAGTTGGTGTCACCCATTAATCGGGTCTCAACTCAGTTAGGGAATTATAAAAAAAAAAAACTATTTTATTTTCAAAGTAAGTTATAGGATTATGTGAGTGTTTATTATTAATTAGTCTCGAACCATATATTTATTTGTTTATTATATTTTATTTTTAAACACACATCTGTGCTCTAAATTTGTGGTTTTCACATGTATACTCATGTGATAAGATTTCTTACTATTAATAAAACCTGTGACACCAATTCAGTTAGGTAATGACTAATATACCCTTTTATTAAATGACTACTATTATTATTTTGATACCATTTTTGTCTTTTCATACTTTTATATCATTTTTAAATAAAAGAACTAAAATTAACATGTCTAGGGATTAAACCCGAATTTAACGGATATATGAACAAATTCTTTAACATTACCCAAATAATAATTATTGAGTAAACTTTAAAAAAAATTTACTTTTAATATAAATATTTTCTCTCACCAAATTGTGTATATAGATAATGTCATTGATTATATTGGTGTCACAAGTCTAACTCAATATTTAATTTTTTTTTAAAAATTTAATATTAAATTTTCTTTTCACTAACTTGATAACTTTTTGACGTGCTATAAAAAAATGAAAATACCATGACAGACAATTTGAGTAAATTTAATATTCTTAATATGATGTATTTATCTATTTCAATTTTCTTTTACACACAATTTAAACTATTTTTATATATTTTTTAATTCCGTACATAGTGCATATATGGTGTTGTTATTAATTTCAAACCTTATGGTACGTTTGGTTCACTGTAATGGAATAGGGTTGTAATTGAATAGAGTTGTAATCAGTAATTCAATTGTTTGGTTGAATGGAATGGAATAGAGCTGTAATAGAATTCTTATGTTTGGTTAAATGGAATAGATGTTGTAATAGTATGAGAAAAAAGACTTAAATGACCAAAGTACCCTTAGCGGAATTTTTTTTAGGTAGATGATTATTGTTATTGTTATTAAATTTTAATAAAATTATTGTTAAATATATTTTATTAATAAATAATAAATAATTTAACCATATTTTAACATAATTATTATTAAATATAATTTAATAAAATAAAATAAAATTTAATAACATTCTTAATATAATTATTATTATATGAATTAAAAAATCATAATATATAATACTATAAAAATAATATATAATCTACTTTATTATTTTTAAACTGCAATACATATTTAATGTGCTAAAATATCATTAATGAAACAAATAATTTAATTATTCTACAAAAAAAAGAAAAATATTAAAAGTAATAAATAACTTGAGAATTATATTTCACATCCAAGCATAATATTCATATATTAACAAAAAGTTACATGATTCCATTAGTTTATATGTCATAATCCATATGTTATAAAATTTTACAACATCAAAAAGTTACAACATTGTAATGACATTCTATTATGTCATTATACCATCCAAATGTTACAATCACAAAAAGTTACCAAAACATCATCAACACAACCATGATTTTTAATGGTCAGCAAGAAATCTTCTGGCTTAGTACAATCGCACAGAAGAAGGTAAACTAAAGAAAATGAGCATTTGCGTTGGATGATCTGGAATTTTGCTCAATGCTCGATAACGGTAATCCTCAGTTAAACCTTCTACTTCACATAATGTTGGATATAATTTTAGAGCACTTTCTTGAATGGTCATTTCTGACTTTTGTTGAATTAGCACTTCGGAGGCAATACTCTTATTGATTTCAAGGCCAACGGTCTGAATGTTTTCCTCCAATAAAGTGGCAGTATCATTAAATGAAGTAAAAAAATCACTTGCATCAGAAATCTTTTTTTTCTTCTTTGAAAATGTGGAATCACCTTAGTTTCTAGCTGGTTGCGATTGTGTAGCTGAAAGATCCTTGTCATCCAAAGAAATATCAGCTTCACATCCATGGAAATCATTTCTTTCTTCATGAGTATTGTAGTAGCTACATCCTCAACATCTATTTATTCAATAATATCAGCGGCTGTTTGAGCATCTTTCCCAATGGCTCGATCTTTTGCATAGATGGCAGTAAGTTGGTCATAATAAGGGAAACTACGATGTTTGAATTGAGCGGCTTCTTTATGACTCTATAAAAATGAGGAATTCATATTAGATATAAGTTTGGTCAAAATAAGATAATAAAGACTTGAAATAATTCTTACATTTATATATGAGTTCCACACCGCATCTTCAGCAACAACAAGCTGCCAATGCTCATCCCAACCAAAGCCGCTATTATTTTTTTCACTAAGCATATCATAAACGATTGACCAATCCCTTTTCAATGTCCTAATCCTCGATTCAAGATTAGGTTTAGCCTTCAACATGGCATGGGGTAAAACTTTTTCTAACATTTTTTTCCAACTCATTTAAATAAACGACTTTGAATCAGGTATCTGCATTAAAGGTTTCAACATTGTGCAAGTCGACCATATAAGCAACCAACACAACATCTTTTTCTGGAACCCATTTCTTTTTGGTTCATCAAGAATTTTGGGAAGAAACACTTGATTGTGAAAAATCTGACATAAATATCTTAAGAAAAAATGCAAATTAAAATTAAGTTCAATATTATGAATCAAAAGGTCAACACTTTTTAAAATTATAACACATGATGAATCAAAAAAATAAATAAATTATAATTCAACAAGTCTAGTACAATACAAAAAAACAATTTAAACACCACCAAAGTTTCATAACTAGATACATGAAATAACATAAACAAATTAACATTTACTATTTTTACCCTAAACCTAACTAATTTCTAGATGTTTGTCATTCATTGAACATTTGGTTGGCTAGTTCCATGCTCTAAGTAGCCCATGCATTCGATGGATGAATATTTATGATATTTGGTTCATCGTCATCTATCACATTACTAGGTAATCCTTCTCCCAACTCCGCTTCAATAGGATTAAGACTCATATAGTTTCGAATAAAATTATAAAGCAAACAACATGCAATAATGATTCTATTGTGCAACCTCACATGATAGAATGATGGACTCCTAAGTATTCCCCATCTAAGTTTTAATAACCCAAAGCATCTTTCAATAACATTACACACTGAAGCATGTTTCATATTAAAAAAATTCTTTCGGAGTACTTGGCTGGAAACCCTAACGCCACTCATTCAAATAATATCTTTGTCCTCTAAAAGGCACAAGAAATCCCTCACAATTTGTGTATCCAGCATCAACTAGATAATAACAACCTATAAAAAGAATCTATTTATCATGGTTAATTTCCCAAAAAAGTATGATCTTAAAAATTAATTCAAATTCCTCTAATTTTGCACTTTACCATGAGGAAATTTTAGTCCATGTCTCCTACTAATGACGTCTCAAAAAACCCATCCATCAGCAACAAAACTTTCCCAACTAGGAAGAACATAAACAAAATGCATATCAGGTGTACAAACACCTAACATATTTATTGCTATGTCACCTTTTCGCGTTCGATATCTAGGTTTATCAACTGTTGGAACCCTAATCTTGATGTGGGTTCCATCTAAAGCACCTAAGCAATTCTACATCACATGTATCAAACCTCGAGTTAGGATATTATATTTAAATCTAAATCAACTAAATTATGTACGAGCTATATATAGAACTCACTCTAATTCCTTGAAGCATTTCCACATTGGGTCTGTAGAATTAGTTGTAATTGGCTCTGCCTTTTTAAAAAACACATCTTGTAAGTGTATGACAGCATTTAAAATATTGTGAAATGATCTACTAACGGTTTCCCTGGACCTCTTAAAGTGATGCTTGATAACTCGATTTTTAAGGTGATGAGAAATGATATGTAAAAACATTGCCACTTGCTCATCAACAAGCATGTTCCTTGACGACTTTAATCCCTCTAAAGTTTGTAACATAAAAAAGGTAATTCTATTCATCCTAACTTGTTCAATACAGGTCTCGTCACTAGCATATACAAGTCTTTTCTCATAATCTCGTTTTGCATAAAAATCCAAAATATAGGATCTAATCCTTGGTTTATAAGTATGTAGGCTACGGATGGCACCCAATGTAACTAAGAACCAAATCGCAACTGTACAAATTTGCAACCATATTGTCATAACAAGACCAATTCTTTTACGCCTCTTATTTTGTACTATTAGAGATAGACGAGCCATTACTGCAAGATATTAAAGTGTTACATATCTTCAAATCATAGTAAACGGGTCACATTTCTCCAATATTAATTTCAATAGTAGAAAAAACAAAATCAAAGAATTTAATTGCCAAAGAACTTATAGTGATTCAATGAATAAAAGATGCTCAACTCTGGGTGGAGGAAGCAATCAAACAAGTCAAATAAGAAGAGGAAGTAATAACAAACTGTCAAAGAAAAATGAATAATACATATTAAGAATCTTTACAGAGCACAAAATAAAAATTACAACTAAATATAAGGGTCTATTTAGAATCTTTTAAAAAAATACATGTTAAGAAAAATGAACAATACATATTAAGAATGTTTAAAAAAATACCAAATAAATTCACTACTTTATCCTACAATGCGCTTGTTTTATTTTTTTATCTATTTTTTGTGTTGTTTTGTAACACCCCAAACCCGGCCCAGACATTATGGCCAAGTCTGGTGTGTCACATTGAAGTGTTTTTCGAAAATCATGTTTTAATTGAAAACCCTTCTTGATGTTTAGAAACTTTTACCGTTTAAACTTGTAAACCTTTGTAGTGGCAGAAGCATGTTATTTTAAAAACTGTTAAGTATCAAAAAATCAAACCTTCTTTGTTATGGCTTAGAGTGAATGGATACTACGCACCAGGTAGGATTCAAGAAAAGAGGAGGTGAGTCAATTAGACTGCTTAAGTACCTAGCTCTTCCATGATCCAATCCTAGACATGCACACATCCATTGCCACACTTTAAGCTTATTACTTGTCCACGAACAACAAATTAAGTTTAAGTCTATTTAAAATATTTATTTCCTTTGAAAACATTTACGTTGCGGAAGCTTTGCTCGGTTATCGTGATATTTTGAAAATAAGTAACTTTTATAAAACGCGCCATAGAGCTAACCAATTTTAAGGAATCAATTTAAGTGATGTGAATCTCAAGTTGAAAACAATTTAAGTAATTTAAAAACTCAAATAAAAATAATAGAGCGGCCTTATTACAACTTTAACCAAAATAGAAATAATCAAAAGTAAATGCGAAATTTAAAAGGGAGCTAATTGAAACTTATTTTAAAAAAAAACCAGAAATTTAATCTTCGTGGCCACTCTGAATCCCGCCCAGCTCCAAGTCCACCAACTAGGGCTCACCTGCAAGGATGGAAGAGAAAGGGGGTAAGTTTGGAAAATTCAGTGTGTAAAGTATCCCAACCAGAACCCAAATCAGTTCAAGCTTTACTAAGCCTAAGCCCTATTCAGAAATCAGAGCTAACTGGGCCTTAGCCCATATCAATATTAATTTGGGCCATAGCCCCTTATTACAAGTCGAGATATATTAGGCCTTGCCCATATTAACACAGTTGGGCCCATTACAATACAGTTGGCCCATAACAAAACAGTCTCATAGGATTAATGCATGATAACCTCATCTAACTCTGCACTTGCCTCCGTCCATCCCTACACTTCCTGTGGGGATTAAATCACCCACGCCATCCCTACACTTACAGTATTAGCACCGATTGCAGCACTAACTATAATCCGCAAAGAAAGTCGCTATATCGTAATATGTGGCACGACCATCGAACGCAGTTCTTCCTCCATAACAAAACCCAACCCCATGCAAAGATGACATGTATGCGAGAATATATATATAATTAACAAGGCATGCTTGTAAAGACAATGATTATAGCGTAAGAACGCTTATTCACCCTCGAGGCGTAATCGTAAACTTACCCCTTTAGGGATATTACGGTAATTCTACCTTACAGAGATATTTCAGTAATTTTATCATTCTTTTTAGGGTTTCATGCTCATTACAGTTATTAACGTACTATCAGCAACACTTACCGAGCGTTTTTACCGAATTGAGTCCGTTGGCCCATTAACCCGATTTCGGCCCATGAAGCCCAAATATACCGGCGCATTTAAATTACGTGACTCAGTAATCATCGCTTGCGATTACCAAAAATTAACAACCAAACCACCTCACGAGCGCTCGCAGGCTCGCAAGTTCACAAATGCCGGTTTTTCAGCTTTTCGGCTTTTCGGCTTTTCGGCTTTTCGGCTTTTCGACTTTTGCTGATCTAGTCTACTAGTGAGTGTCGTTTACACACCTGATTTGTAACGACACGTTGGCGAGATCTACACACGAGTTGCCTACAATCGAGTTACTAATACGTCAGTCTAAATATCAAAAACAAGCTACGTACTAAACCTCTTACCATATTCGGCCAACAATGCCTTAAACCATAAAGTTCTTACCTTTTTGCCGAAATTGATGACTACATCTAGATTTAGTCACTCCGATGATCCAAGATTTTCACACACTCCTCGATCGGAAGCCTTTAATCCTCACTAGCACCAACAAACCAAATAACACCAAAAAAACCCTTTC
Organism: Gossypium longicalyx; assembly: GCA_025698465.1. Lineage (NCBI taxonomy): Eukaryota > Viridiplantae > Streptophyta > Magnoliopsida > Malvales > Malvaceae > Gossypium > Gossypium longicalyx. The sequence goes on from CM046997.1 coordinate 95,471,051, forward strand.
AGCCTTAGTCGATAGCCACCCTATGTATATAGGGGTTTTCAGCTTTTCTTAACCACAACATACGAATGGAAAGAAGGTTCGAATACTTACCAAGAGATCTACTCATTGAAGAACGTTCCAAATACCTTTCTACCCCCGATCCGTTGTGAATCCAACTTAAGCGTGCGTAGAAAATAGATCTAACTATTAATTCCTGAATCACTAAAATATGAAGCTTTTCGGCTTTTGGATCTATCCTAGAATATGGCTATTGCGATCTAAAAGAAAAATAGGTAACGATAAGTTCACCATTAAAGAGACAATCAGTAGAGAAAGAGATGTAAGATTAGAGGTTTGGTCTTTTGAAAGATTAAAAGGAAAGGAGATATGGTTTCAACCAAAGGAGTAATCGGCAACCAATATTTGAGAAGAAAAAATTATTTTAAATAGAATTTGGCTTCGAGGAAAGAAAATAGAAAAGGAGAGAATTGTTCAGCTTTTGGGAAAAAATAGAAAAGAATATGAGCAAAAGAAATAACATAAAATTAGAATAAAATAGAAACAAAGAAAAAATACGATTGAAAGGAAAATAAAATTAAAATTGGCTACCACACTAAAAAAATATCCCAAACCTCCAAGAAGGATATAACTCATGAAGGCCCCCCCAAAATAAAAGCAATCGGCACCTCATGCTTATGCCCGAATGGGTGCTTAAATAGGCACAAAAGTCCTTTTCCAATTTTAATTCCTTCCTTAGCTCCTTAATTCATGGCCAAATTCAAAGTTTGAATTTAATTCAAACTCTCCACTGCTTAGCAGCAGTCCACCCCTCAGCCGACTCCTCCTGTTGCTGGTAGAGTTTCAATCTCGTACGGCCCTTCCCACGCGCGTACAGCAAAAAGAAGCACTCTCTTGCGCGTAACGCTGCTCGAACCTGGGACCTCCAGGTTGCCCAGCACGCTGCTGGCCACTGGGACGCGCATTCGCTTTCAACAATATACCGTCACATTTTATCTTAAAGGTTACCTGCTAAAGTCCCGTTCATTTTAAAAAATATAAAATTAAAACATACCTGCGCCTAGACTCGAACCCGTGCCCTTGTGGAACTCCTAGCACCCTAGATGCCACTGCGCCACAAGCGTCCTTGTAGCATAACTCGGTCTCAACTATTCTTAAAACTTATTTTAGTGCGACCTGGCTTCTAAAATAAAAACAAGCCTTTACGTGCGCCAACCCTCGAACCTAGGCACTATATCACACTCCCAGCGCCCTTGCCACTAGACCGAGCTTCCCTTTGTGTTACCTTTTAACCCCAACTCTATATAAGGCTTCCCTGCATCGTTCCCTGATATAAAGAAAAATAAAACACTTTTGCACTTGCTGGGAGTCGAACCCCAGCTCTCCTTCCCACTTCCTAGCATGCTAACCACTGGGCCAGGTACGCTCCCAATCTTGCTCAATTTATTAATAAAGCCTATTGCCCAGATTCCCTTAAGAGACAAAATTTAAAAAAAAATTTGCTAAAGCTATGGGCCGAGCCCTGGACCTTTTTTTTTTCCTACACCATAACCTTTCATAATTTATTTAATTACTACACTAAACATATGAAATAAAAATAATAATAACAATAACATCCAAATTATTCGAGCCGTCTTCTGCCTGAACCCAGACTCAAGGCCCATTACTCCTAGGCCCAAAAATCGGGGGGTTACATGTTTGTATTTCAATTATTTTCCTTATCATCCCTCAACTCTTTTTATAGTTACTATTTACTAGTCTTTTTACATTATTGCTTTTTAATATCATTTCTATTATTACAATTTAATCATCCATCTTTAAATAAAAAATACATCTAAACGCATTCGAATCAATATTTTTATTATTATAACAATAACATCAACTAAATTAAAATTTCATTATTAATTATTGCAACTAAATTAAAATTTCATTATTAATTATTGTTATCAAATAGATTGTAAATTAGGATTTCATCACCTTAAAATTGAAGAATCCAATAAACCTATAAAAGCTTTCAGTGTCCCAAATGGCTTTTATCAATGAAATGTTTTACCTTTTGGTTATAAAAACACTCCAAGAAGATTTCAAGCTTTTATGGATAAAATATTCAGAGACTATAATGATTTCATTCTCGTTTATATAGATGACATATAAGATCCTTATATTCTCAAAAATATTAGAAGAACATTGCAAACATCTAGATTTATTTAGTGATATTGCTTTCAATTTAGGATTAGCATTATCAAAAACTAAAGCAAAATTAGTTAAACCCCAGATTGATTTCTTAGGAATAACTATTGATAAACAAGGAATTAAAATGAAAACATTTATTATTGAAAAAATTATTAAATTTGATACAAATTTATACGCTAAAAAGAGAGTTCAAAGCTTTTTATGATTAGTAAATCAATTAAGAGATTATGTCCCTGGATTAGCTAAAAATTAATTGAACTACAGAAAAAAATTAAGAAAGATTTAAAACATTCTTGGAATGAAAAAGATGTTGAAATACTAAAAGATATTAAAAAACATTATGAAAAATATGGAAAAATAAAACTAAACTTCCCAAATAAGAATAAACAATATGTTTGGATTATAGAAACAGATGTTAGTCTAGAAGGATATGGAAGTGTTATAAAATTTAAATACCTTAATTCATCTAGAGAATATATCTGTACTAGATTTTACCGAACCAGATTTTAACTTATATAAATATGTAAAGAATTATATTAACATTACAAAAACAAAAATTTGTTTTGTAAAAGTTACAACAACTATGGAAGATATTCAAAAGGATCATGTCAAGAGACCTCTTTAAGTGGTAAAGATAAACATTACTATGAATTACACTATTAATAACAAAGCAAAAACATTGCCAAAAATTACAAAAGAAAAATTATCAGACATCCTCAGAGTGAAGATCAGTAAAGAGCTTAAGGAACTCTTAGAAAAAAGATACTGTAACACCCTCTAACCGTTATCTATCCCACAAGATTACAAGGCATTACCGGTCTGTACAGTTCAATTATAGTCATTTATTAAAATAAATGTTTCTAACCCTGCAAATTAAAACTTCAACCAATACAATTTGCCAACATTCAAATAATCCAAATACACTTAAATATACTCAAATCTTACCAATCTAAAATTTTATAACCTATCCAATGAATCTTGTTAAGTATATCACTTACTTTATCAATTATTTCAACTTCATACTATATACCATTGCCAACCATAATTTACTTATTTCATCAATACTTTCACAACCTAGATGACTCTCATAAGACATCTTAGGTACATGCCATTACTAATACTCAACATACTTTACCTCATCGAATTCGGGGTCGGCCTGGGATGCTGATTCAACGGTCTAGCCTTAACTTAACCTGTGCACAGAAACAAACCGTACGCTGAGTATACACTCAGTGGTATTTCTATAATCTAAACACTTAAACAATTATAAAACATATTAATTTATATATTGAACTATTCAAACTCAATGAGTATTCAAACATTCACTTTCCAACCAATGTTTTGGTCTACTTTAAATTCAAAATCATTTATTATTTTTCAATAGCAATTAATCAATCAGTAATATTCATTAACAATCAGTCAATTAGAACAATTATTTATTCAGTAACAGTCAATTATTCGGTAACAATCAATTATTCAATAATAATCAGTTATTCAGTATCAATCAATTGATCGGTTATCCAAAGAATGATTAATTATTCAAGAAAATCAAATATACAGTAACAATTAAATTATTCAGTAACAGTCGATCTTTTCAGTTCCTTTATTTACCCCTATTAACATGACTCGGACCTAGACGGATACACGGATCCAACCAACACACCAGTACGACACATAGTGCCTCATCGGTCGAAGTCGGAACAAGAATGCTTGAGAGCGAGTGATGGTACACGTGAGTACCTCATCGTAACAAATCCGGAATGGTAATAAGAATAAGAGACGGCATACGAGAGTACCTCATCGGAACAAATTTAAAACAGTAACAGTAACAATATCCGACACACAAAGTGCCGAATCAGTAACAGTAATAGTAGTCGGCACATAAGTGCCTGATCAGTAAGCCGGCAAAACCCATACTCTTCCATATCCTATAGCATGCCAACTATATCCGATTAGCCCAACTAGTTAATAGGGTATTTAATTCACTTTTCAGTTTTCAATTAATTCATATTTTAATTAATTAACTATATATTTTCAATTCAATATAATTTCATTCATTTTTCACTAATAAATATTCAATTTCACAATAATCACATTTTTCTATCAATTTCATCACACTTCCAACTACATATATTTTCCAATATAATAAATATTTATTATTCAATTTCCACATCAATATTCATTTCAATTCAAACATTCACATATATTCATAAATCAATTCAATATAATCAATATTCAATCCAATTCAAATAATCATCTCAAAACACCTACTATATATATATATATATATATTAAATAATAAATCAAACAATTTAAATATTAAGTTCAGATTATAGAAATACAAATCGTAATTTTCGAGCTAACTCCCGTTGTCTTTGTCTTTTTCCTTGCTTAGCCAAGATTTCCCGAGACAACATTAGCTATGGGAATTAAAATAATTATACCATTAATTTTCAGCACTCATTATAACAAATAATTAAATTTCTATTCAATTTACACCTTATTTTCAATTAGGTCCTAACTAATTCATTCACTTTACTAACTTAATTCATACTCTTTTTCTATTCAAGTTCCATCCAAACTCAAATTTAACTACTAAATTTTCAGCTTATTTCACTAGTTTCGAAATTTCCTCAAATTAGCCCTTCAACATAAAACTTATGAATTACTCTACAATTCAATCCTTATTTCATTTCTAACTTAAATTTCTATCAATTTAACCCTTATTTCATCATTTTACTTGACATGAACATTATCTAGAAATCTAATAACTTTCAAAATATCAACTTAATTTCATCAAAATCTTGCTCCAAAGCTTCTAAAACATTAAAATTAAGTAAAAAGAGCTAAATTGACTTACCTATTAAACTTCCAAGCTTTAAAATCTCTATTTCTCCTTTTTCCTTTCTTTTCTTCTTTCTTTCTTTCCTTCCCCTGCTTTTCGTTCCACATTCTGTTTTTTTCTCTTTATTTCATTTATTTCATTTGTTTTGTTTATATATATATATATATATATATATATATATATAAAATATAATAACATTAATAAATATCTATTTAATAATCAATTATTTCTTTTACATTTGTATACATATATATTAATACACTTTTATCAATTTATTTCTATACACTTATCTTTATTTAATTTATTTATCATATAAATATATTATAACTTAATTATTTAATTAATAAATATATTTTATAAATAATAAATATCTATTAATACTTAAATACAAGTATTACAAGTGTATGTATTTTTATTAATACATTTGTATCCAATCATTACCATACATTTGTCTTACTTTTATTTATTTATATAATATCAATTTAATAATAATAAATACATTAATACTTACTTAAATAATAAGTAAATACATACATGTATTACAAATATATGTACATTATTTATCACACATGTATTTTATTTTTATCACACACTTGGCACTCAGTTTGGCTTATTTACTTATTTAATCCCCTCAATTTTCTTTATTCTATAATTAAACTTTCACACTTCATTCAATTTAATCCTTTTATCCATTTATCCTTAATTAAGTTAAATTCCCTTCATTAAACTTTAATTAACCACTCACTTAACATCGTAAATATTTTTAATAAATATTTACGAATCCATTTTTCAGAAATGAAGACCAAAAATACACTTTTTCGATAACCGTAAAGTTCGGGTCATTACAGATACCCCAATCTGGATCTATGAGAATCGAAAGAATAAATTATTATATCTTGTTGCAAGAAAATAGGATGATCAAGCTACCAAATAACAAATTTATCATTGGATCTACACCATTAACTGCCCAGATGCACCAAAAGCGGATCGCACCAGAGCAATTCCTAAAGACTTTGCATTATTGGAACTAAAAAAGAAATTATGCCAGCTGAAAAGTAGATTCAACTACTAAGTGGTAGAATCTTCGTAAACAATGTATCATTAGTCATTAAACATATATATACATGCTCTCTAGACTGAAAAAAGCTAATTATTATTAATTTAAACTATTTTTTTGTTAATTACTTGGATTGAGGCTCTCATGGAAAATAGTAGAGGCCATCTAATGTGCATAGATTGGAAAGTTATATAGAGTTAAAACTTAAAAGCAAATACCTTTGATTTCCATTTCAATTCAGCCCACTTGATGGCTCGAGTGCAAAGTGCTCAACCCTCTTGTGAAGAGCATGAGATTTCCCTGGAATCAAAAGTCAAAAGGACCATTTTAATCAACTCTAAAAACATTTTTTACTTGAGCCAGAAAGCCCAAAAATTATACAAATGACAAAGATAAGTGAAGCATGAGAGGAGACCACCAAAGATAAAGCAATAGACAAACCTCTCATTAGCTAAAAAACTAAGCACCTAAAATCAAACAACGAAATTGAAGAAAACAATCAGAAACAGTAACCTTAAAAAAACCCCCTAAATCAAATTTACAAAAACTTGAAAAAAATCGAGATAGAAAAAGTCTCAAAATATTGAGCAGAGAACTCTCACCCTCCATGGCTTTTTTATTTTGCATGCTGCCAATTTACAAAGGAATTTACACAAGCAATACCAAGAAAAACCAATGAACCTTTGGCTAGATCACAATTTAGTTTACAAGCTGCAATTTTTTTAGTTTATTACAAAATAACAGCTCCGGAGGTAGTAACCACATGCTTTTGTACCTCATTTTACAACAAAACCATCATTGTCTTAACAGCTTATATCTTTAAATCATTGGCACACCAACAACCTCTTAACAAATATATACATGCATCCAACATTGGATTGAAAGGGGAAAAAGAAAAGTTAAAAGAAGTGAAAGAACTTTAACTAAAAAAAAAATCAAATAAAAAAGAATCAAAGGCACTTACTGTAAATAAGGAGGTTCAACTAGAAGGAAAATGAAGATGAAGATGAAGATGAAGGGCGAATGAATGCTTGATTTTTCATCGATTAAGGAGCTAATTTCTAAGGTTCACTTTGCAAATAAATGTTGAGAAAGAAATTTGGAGTGAAAACGATGAAGAAGAGAGGTAGGCTATTTGAGCTCAAAAAGTAAAAATGTTATTACGGGTGTGGTTTTGAATAGGCATTCAGACTCCCAACCCCCGAATTTCTATTACAAGAGTTGAGGGAATAAATGTGCAATAGCAATTCTGTGGAATCACTTAAACGGTTAACCAAATTACTGCATTACTGTAGCACGCGGAATAGTGACGGAATGGAATAGCAATTCCATCCAACCAAATATGCTCTTACATTTTATTATTTATTGTATGATATTTTTAAACACATACTTGTATTTTAAATATGTGGTTTCCACGCGCATACACATGTGACGTAATTTCTAATTTTTAGTGAAGTGTATTACTTTGATATAGTTTAATAGTAAATTTTACCCAAATCATAAAAATGAAAGATAAAATTGGTTTAAATTTAACATTCTGACCATGTCTATATTAGATGGTATTGAAATTTATCCATAAATTACTTTTTACAAGAGTTATTATTCATATTTTTAGTTTGGGTAAACTACATCATAGGTCACCTAACTATTGTCCATTTTTATTTTTGGTCTCAAACTTTTTTTTTAATTTGATCACCCAATTAATCGAGATTTTTTTTGTCCATTTCCGTCAAATGTCATTGTATCTCTGACGGGAGGTGATATGACTGTTAAAAAAATTAGAATAATAACAAATTTAGCTCTCAATTTTTACATATTATATCGATTTAGTCACATTTTAAAAAATTAATTCCCAAAATTTACAAATGCAAAAGTAATTTTTCCTCTTTCCTCATTGCTTCCTTGGTCTGATTCCCTTACTAACGCTTTCCCAGCAAAAGTAAGAGCCTTTCAATTTGATTTTAAGCTGTTTTACTCCATTTTCCTACTAGTTGCTAACATCAGCTTTGTCACTTCTTTTAGGTTCTTCATGCTTCACAAAGTCTTCATTTGGGTTTCCACAAAAGCATCATGATATTAATTTCCCTTGAATTTGCTTATTTATCTTCATATTTACTTTCTCTGAAGAATATTTATTTATGAAGAACATGTTTATATATTTTTTCCTTATAGAATTACCTAGTTGGAGATTTCAAGCCGCCGTATAATATTTTCATTTCATTTGCATATGGAAAAAGTTGTAAGCAGGTTATATATTACTTCTAATTGCTATCTTTTACGTATCTAATAGAAAGCTCTGAACATTTAGGTACAAAGTGAATCATATGATTATACTTTTGTAAGAACCTTCCCTTAAATACCCACAAAGGGTAGCCACTTTGATCACTGGTTTCGTTGCTGCCATGACTTCCATTGCTCTCTAATTTTGATGATCAAATTAAGATTATTATAAATTTTAAGTGTTAATTCTCTATTTTGTTATTAGACATATTTTTTTAATTGCCATATCACCCTCCCATCAAAGATTCAACGACATTTAACAGAAATGGACAAAAAAAATCTCGATTAGTTGGGTGATCAAATTAAAAAAAAAATTGATAGCTGGGTGACTAAAATTAAAAGAGGTGATGGTTAAGTGACCAAAAAAGAAAATGGACAATAGTTGGATGACTTGTGGTATAGTTTACCCTTCTAATTTTAAGTTTAAATTTATTCTAACTACTCTTTATTTTAAGTCTTTTTTTATGAACTAATTCTTACCAGAGTTATAAACAGACAATGAGGGATAAGAGCACTCTAAAGAGTACTTGTAGCAAACTCTAGACATAGAGCAGCGTTCTATATGGAAAGGAGAAGAACAATAGTAGGAACCAAACTTAAAGCCTATAGACATATAGTGCCCTAGGTGAAGTAACTCATGGCCTAGATCTCGAAAGAAGCAGACCACAGTAGAACTATTTTGAGCAGTAGAATAAGACTGAACTTGCGGAGGCATTATTGGTTAATGAGGGTACATTCTTGGTAATCCCAGCCTTATGATTCAATATCGTAGATCCTTTAACCTTTGTTGTAGCATCTCTATTTTCACATCCTTGGTTGTTACTTGTTTACATATTATTCACGTAATCATTCTTGTAATTGCGATTGCATACTTATTCTTGTCTTGCCATAGCATTTTTATTTATTTGTTAAGATTCACATATTACACACATCAATATTCCTTGATTATCTCTGCATTCTTATTATTGTTTTTGCCATAGCATTAAACACATTCCCTTTTAATAACTTGACCAATTTATACATCCCTGTAGAGACAATCTCACTTATCACTTTATTACTTGATCCAACGTGTACACTTGCACAATTCGCTTAGCATATCCACACACGACAACAATCATGTGATGGGGGTCTACGGTACAAGCACATGACTAAAAACTTAGTCAAGTGCATCAATTTTGTATTGAAGAGGATGCGTCATTCACCAATAGCCTTGATTGTCAAAGAAACATACTTTCACATGGCTGCCTTATTTCTAAAGTGGGATGCGGCATATGTTGGGCATATAGGGGACGGTCACGTTTGGTGTGAGGATGTCATGAAAAAAATTAGACGAAATACAATGAGAGCGAACATTATGTATGTAGTGTGTCACTGGTGTCAAAACTTTCAAATTCAGGTCACGGAGTTTGTTAGACCCAACCAGGACATGTCAAGGGCATCATATCGTGTCAACCTACCAAAAAGGGCTTGCGATTGTGGGAGATTTCAAGCACTTCGATTCCTATGTGCACATGTAATTTTTGCATGTGTGTATGTACAAATTGAATACACACTTTATATTAACAATGTGTACAAATTGGAACACATGGCTAATGTTTGGAGACCTGATTTCCCACTCGTCCTAAATGATAGTATGTGGTCGCCAATGTCCAGCGCGCTGTTCAAGTTAGCCCCAAACATGGACTTGTCTCACGTCCTAAGAGGTCGTCCAACTTCCATTCGGATAGGCACCAATATGGTTGTTTGGGAGAGGGACAATCAATAGAGGTTATACAGGTACTGTAGAAACCCAAGGCATACAAAGGCAATATGTTTTATATTGAAGGGTACATTTTTTTTTATGATAGAAAATTGATTACAATGTTTCCTTTTTTCTGTAAAATATTTGTTATTTCTTTTTAACTTGCATTTCAACTGTACTTGTCACCATCCACTAACACTTACGTATTGTAAAAATTGCTACTTTAAACGCATCTTCAAGTACCAATTACCAATTACAAGTGATATATTAATTCAAATATATAATAAATAAACAACATTTACTATACAAATTATATATTTATTAAGAAATGATTTTTACCTTATCACAAACGGGAACATATATCATTCGTTCACTTGGGGACGTAAAAATGGTAGTCACCACCAGACCCATGATCGTAACAGGAGCAGGCAACCACCAATTGACATTTTATCTAGTTTTGTTGCCTGACACAACTGCCGATACAATGTGGCCAACACAGCTGATCCCCAACTCATTCGTCCACTTTCTTTGAAATCGATCGTTGTAGTAGTCACCTTATGTATACCAAATTTCAAGATTTATCGGGCATTAGAATGCCCCTAATTAACCTCAGGATGAATGCTTGAGCGTATTTTTCTTTGACGACGTCGGGTGCGTCCTTAGAAAGATCTTTGAAATTTGTTTCCAACCACTTCATATCTATCCGGCCACCGTAAAACTTATTTGACACATTCCCCAAAAATGCCAAAGGTCATCTTTACCGAGAATGATTGTTGATTTCATGATGACTGTCCCATCCACCAGTAAACCGAGTTGTAAAGCTATGTCATTGTGTGTGATTATACACTCGCCTCATGAAAGATAAAAAATATGTGTCTCGGGCCTCTATCTTTCCCCCAACGTATTGATGAGTGTAGGATTGAGTTTGCAGCCCCTGAGTATACGAGACACATGTAAGAATCCCACATCTTGCAAATAACCACGAATTTTAGTATTTGGACCCTTTGACAGGTTATATATTAACCTTTTTAGAACACGATCATTTGCCTATTTATATCGGCAAAAAAATTAATTTAAAATATTTTAAAAAATAAAATACTTTAAATTTAACTTAATTGAAAATAATAGAAGTTAAAATTTTGTCTTACCATTATTGCTTGAGCAGCGAAAATGTGCTTGTTGTCAAAACAAATCAGAAAGGTTGACATTCTTGAAAATTTAATCGAAACGAATAATATACAAATAATTCAATAAAACTATAATATTTTAAACAAGCGTATCGGAAAATTTAGAACAAAACTTGAGAAAATTGAGAGAATTGAAAGAGTTAAGAGTTTAGAAAGAATTGAGAGAGTTGCATTTAAATGAAAATAATGAAAAATGATATGGTATTTATAGGGGAAAAAATTACCGTTGAGGCCCTTAAAAATTTTATTGTTGCCAACGTTAAAAAGTGATCGTTGCCTTCATACCCTCCCTCCAAAAACGACATATTTCCTTAAATTTAAAAAAAAAAGCCTAAAAGGCCAAATAAATAAATAAAAACAACATATATGCTTTATTTAGCCAAAATTTCAATTATCTTACTTTTTTTATTTAAAAAATTCTAGTCCAATTATCATTATTGTTAATAGTTTCTGTTGAAATTTGTCAACTTAACATATTTCTTTCCAGTCAACCATATGTCACGCAATATGAAGATAGCCTAACCCACATGTCAAGCTAATAAATTTTAACAAGAAATACTAATAATACTAATGATTGGACTAAAATTTTTAAATTAAATTTTGTTAAGGGAGCAACAACATATTTTAACCAAAAAATAAATATGCTTACATTATTTTCAGAAACAAATAAATATGTTGATTAATTAATGAGATGACCACGCCCATTTTAATACAAACTAGTTTCTTATCCCGTGTGATGTACGGGTTAGTTGTATATATTAATTACATTTTATTAAATTGGTTTTTATCTCATGTAATGCGTGAATTTGTTGTATATATTTATTAAAAATATATTCATTTACTAATTTAAAATAAATTTTAAGATATATAATATTTGAAAAATAAAATGATTAAAAATAATAATCTTCATTTATGATGTTATAATGATTGTAAAAATTATATATGATATTAATTTAACAAAAATAAACATTTAAGTATATAAATTTGTAAGAATCAAAATTATTACATATGTTATTTAAAGATAAATCTTTAGATTAAAAAAAATACACACTTAGAACTATTTGCGTAAATATAATTAGATAGTCATTATATTAATTAAGGTTGCATTTCTGGAACATATATTCAAAAATTTATGCTTAAAAATGGATTGATGTTAATTGTTTTTATTTATGGTACAAACTTAATATCTTGTCATTCCTTTAATAATGCATGCAATTGGAAGTAAACAAAATTCTTTCATAATATTATATTTTAATAAGTGCAAAATATTATTCATATTATGGCAGAAGAAATGGAAATAATATAATATTTTAATTAAATATCGTTTTTTTTTTCATTGCTTGGTAATTCCAAATTGAGTGACTGAGTAAAAAAAAAGAAAGTCACGTAAAAGAAGTCTTAGTTAAAAGTTAATATGTAAAAGGAAAATTAAATTAAAAGTTGAATTAGATGGCCTAAGCCTCTCTGCCTTATGAAGTCTTCCTGGTATGTAGAGTGTGGAGGTGGCCACCTACGTACCTTCGGCGGCTGACGTCCATGGATACCGTTGCCCACATTTAACCAATATAGACAAAATTTGTCGCATAAGTGAATAACATTAATAAATAAATATATTCATGACATTGCTTTGGCCACGGTTTCTGTACTAGAGGCAAATTTATTCCATTACTCAATGTTTGCCTACGTCTTCTGCATTTATTTCTCCTATAACACTACTAAAACAACTTTTAATTTACAATTAAGCTTGATTTATGTTTATTTTACATCATTAAGATTTTGAATTTTCATATTTACGTTTCCTTAGAGAGCAAAAGTTGTGTTAAAAACTTAAACGACAAAGGTTTTGATTTATGGTTGTGGATCACTTGAACAGAAACTTTTTCCCTTTCCATGTGGACTTATTCATAATGGGGAAAGAGGTTAGGATGATGCTAGGGATACAATCCAATCTTTTATACTACAAAATAAGTATATTGTTACTTTTAAAAAAGAGTGATAAGTAAAATAACTTTATTGCTATATACCCTCCTCAAATCAATTAATATCTACATTTGAAGATAAAATTAATGGATGAAACTCGACCTTGTGAATTCACTTGAAACTTAATCTCAATTTCACCTTATCAAACCACGTACATCACACAAGGTTAATCCTAGAATATATACAAAGAAAGAGTTACCCTCAACATCCATCGTCTCTTCAAGCTTGACAATGTTTTGTCTAATCATCTCATATCAAGTCTAACCTTCTAGTACAGTATGGTGCTCGATGGCTTGAAACCAACCTCACTCTATACCTCGTCCCAACACCATGAGCAAGAATCATTAACCATCATTTTGCTAAAATACCAACTCAAACTTTCATCCTCAGTGACTGTTGAGCCAATTTGCCATAGTTATACCAAATTCTTAACCATGTTTCTCAGTTAAATTAGCTTTAAAAAAATAAAAGAAATTAAAGTCTTCAATTGGACTAAAATTTTAATTGATATTCCCAACTGTGGAATTGGCCCATCAAAGCTACTTGCAAAAGTAATTTAATTTAACGCTCACTAGTAGTAACAATGATGCAGAATTGAATTGCTTGATTGTAAAACCTTACTGAATATGTAATTGACTTTTGAGTTACTAAAAAGGGATAAATAAGAAAGCAATCTACTTCCATTACAATCACCCTGTGTCTTTTTATTTTAATCATTTAATTTAGCAACAAGAAAATGAATTACAGCTTTCGTTCTATATGTTTTATCTTTTTCCAACTTATTTCATTTCATATAAGTTAGGGTTTGCGAAACTCAGAAGGAAACAGAAAACCCAGTAAGATCCTTAAGCAATGCCGTTTTCATGTTTAAAGGAAACATAGAATCCAAGAGCCAGCCGGACAATATCAGACTTTTGAGTTCCAAGGTCAACGCAATTTATGCTATCCCTACCACATTCAAAACCATCCTCACTCAGAATTTGTTTCCACTAAAGAAGAAATACTTCTTAAATTTTTTTTCTTATTTCCAATGCTGAAGCAGCAGCAGCAGCAGCAGCAGCAGCAGAAGCAGAAGAAGAAGATACATGCTATACGTAACTCAGAAAAAGATTAGTAAGATTACGCTTTCCTCCAGGGAATTTCATTACATTTTATAAAACTAGTACTCGCTGGCAAATAATGACGATTATACTATCATCATATAATAACAACATCACGATTTTAATCTCCTATAGATGTACCTAAAAGACTTGGATTACTCGACAGGATTTAAAAAAAAAAAAAAACCCTAAACACTGCATCTACTTTCGACTTGTTTATTTTCAACTTTGAACTTGCTCTCAACCATTTTGAACCCTAGCTGCAAGGACACTCATTAATTCTGGGTACTGAAAGATATCATCCAACATGTCTTGACCCACCTGTTGATGTTTCGCTGGTATTTCGTTAGCATAATGCGTCGCTGTGGTTCTATTGAAACTCTCAAACTGCTGAGAAACTGCTTGACTGTTGTAATCAACGTAAAAACCTAAAGGCTCCTTCTTCAACCCACTCAGGGACTGACCCAATGTCATCTCATTTACCGGTGAAGATATGGAATGATAAGTGCAGTTTGTGGTTGCAGCGGAATCATCTTGTTTCTTTGAGCTGGGTTTGGGAAGGAACCCTTGAATTACTTCTTGCAACAAACCAGAGTCAGAAGGCTCCTGCGGGAAGAATTCCATATCATCAGTGGTAGGGGCGACAGTTGCATGACTTGAATTGCTTTCCTTGAGAGGAAGTGTCATGGTGGAGCCAGTGAGAGATTCAGATACGCTATCGCTTGCTCGTGGACTAGTGTTGTTGATTGAGGAGTTCAACAAGGAATCGCCAGGCAAAACGCTAGAATTAGGTGAAAAAGAAAAAGGAAACGAAGAAGCACAAGTTCCATTGGTGAAAGAGAAATGGTCAGGAAGAGAATGATGCGGAGGCGCGTGGAGGGAGGAATTTGAAGATGAATTCAACAAGTCGCGAAATAAAATCATGTTAAGAGAAGCATTTCTTTGAGTGGAAGACCCACCGCCGGAGAAGTCACCCGCATGTGGGCTGGCAAACGGTGGCCAATTTGAAGATTGCCCGAACTGATGACGGATGCAGTTAAGATCCCTGATGGATGACTGAGACTGCTTGGAGAAGCTGAAAGGTGGAAAGAAATGGTCGTTGGTGGAGTGAGGCTCGGTGGCCGGGTAAACGAAATTGGTTCGAGCCTTGATTCCACGCATAGCTCGAGCGGCACAGTCGTAGGCGCAAGCAGCCTCCTCAGCAGTGTCGAAAGTGCCGAGCCACCGCCTCTCTTTGGACCGTGGGTCTCGTATCTCAGCAGCATAACGCCCCCACGGCCTGCGGCGAACCCCACGGTACCTCATGGTTCCACCAGAGCCACCATTTTCTTTGAGAGAGCGCTTGTTAGTGGGGGTATTAGATGTTGTGGGGGAAACGGCAGTAGTGGTTGAGGCGGCACACTTGTTTGGATGGTCGGAAATGGAGTCTCTAGGGTCAGGGTCAGGAACAAAAGTGATGCCGCTTAGTGTCTTAAATGCTTCTTCCATTGGCTAAATCTAAGAGATCACTCGAGAGAGAATGCCCAAGGAAACAAGGAACACTGGAGCCTTGGCACCTGGAATTCGGATTGTGGTAGATGAGATGGAGCATAACATAAAGCATAAGCATATATGCTTGTATTTATAGTAAATAAATATTGAGAGAAATCTAGAGAAAGTGACCCCTTTTTTGTTCATGCCTTTTTGCTTTCCTTCTTTTTACTCCCAAAACCCAACGAATAAATAAAGTAGAGTTTCACTTCTCACCCATACATACATTGGTATTTTTATAACATACTTTAGATTAACTCTCCATAATCTACCTATACTCTTCTATTTATTTAATTAAAAAAATATTTTAAAATATAAGTTCATTATTAATTTTGCTGATTAATTATTTGTTAAAGAAAAAATATTTTTAATTTATTTTTATTATGTTTTGAGTTTAATATTATGTAACTATATCTAAAAATTTAATATTTTGTTACTACAACTTATTTCTTGAGGTCTTTGCTCTCCTACATGTGGATGCCAAGTATTTTATATCTATCTATATCCTACTCACCATCCTAATTGAATTACGATGAAATATCCATTAACAAAGTTAATGGAGAAATGATAGAACATACTGTTTTATTTTATGGAATAAATTAATTCAGTTGTAAAATAATTAAAATTATTTAATATTTTTAAATTTTTATTTTTATCATTTCAACTAAAATTTAATTTAATTTAAATTTTATATTTTTTTTAATTCTTTTTTGCACTCACGTTATGGGTGTAATATAATTTAATATTAATATTAAATTTTGATTAAATTAATATCACAAATTAATTAAATATTAATTTAATTAGAAAATTATATAAAAAATAAAAATAAACACTTTAAATTGATAAAATAATATCTTCGCACCACACTACATCTAAAAAGAAGTACCCAACCAAAAACTTATCATTACTTTCTAAAAATTCAAACTCAAGTAAATTCTATAGATAAACAACCCTTAGCCATTAAACTAAATAGGTAATTTAGCTAATAAATTAAAAAAGGTTATCCGTTATTTTTCACCGTAAGTAAATAAAATACTAATCTTATTATTTACTTATATTGGACCATAAATAGATGTGGTGATTATAATATTTTAGCAGTCCCCTATACTAGGCAGCGAGTACTTTATTTTAAGAGCGTTATTATCTGTTTGTCAAATAACTTTCATCTCACCAAAAGCATTTTTTAAAATTCCATATTGCACTGTATTAATTCAGCTTTTTGTTTTAGGGTTTTCAGGATAATATCTGTCACAAATTATTAAAGGTTACTAATAATTATGTATGTGTCACTTGAATTTAAAAAAAAAAGAAAAAAAAAGTTGCTCCCATTCAAGAAATGAACAAGTTGAAGTTGGATGTCAGCCTCCGCCAGCTAAGAAGTAATTGCCTTGGTCCATTTCCGAGAGAGAATGAAACCATGGAAGGAAAAATGGGAAGAAAAATGGTAATGGGTGTTGTCGTTTTGAGGGAAAATAGCGATGGCTTTGAATTTTGATTGATGTGGATTGAAGATATCAATGATATGTTACTTTATTGTTTTTAAAATTCTTCTGGGTTTGCAATGAAAAAGTAAATAAATAAAAGAAATGGATTTCTGTTTATGGGTCTGAATCTACACGTCTCAATCTAACATGTAATAAAGGATCCAGATTTTAGAGCAAGAAAGAAGATAAAGAGGTAGCTTAAGGTAAGTAGTTTAATTCTGTTTTCAAAGTAGAAATTGAAAAAGAAATATTATCTGGGGAGTTGAAGAAAGGTTTAGAATATAATAAATAAAAAAGAAAATAATTCTGAATGATTACACTGGCGGCGCTCAGAAGTTGTTCCTCCAGCTTTGGTCTGTGTTATTTTCTTTTCACCATTTTTGAGATGATTTTCCGTTGACAAATCTTTGCAAATAATTGGGTTTTCAAGGAACTGTGAATTTGCTTTGCTGTGTTTAAGTGATGGGGTTAGGGTTTCAAAATTTAAATTTTATTTATGGGTCACATGGAGTTGTCTCACGTAGGGGTTAACTAGGGTCTTTAAACTATTTGAGTTGTTTAGGTTCCTGTTGGGTTTTAGACACAGGCTAAAAGTTGTTGTGTATTTGTTCCCTTTTTAAGTCAGAAATTAAATAATACCCAAAATAAAAAAGCTGTCCATTATCTCATCTAATTTCCATCCTCCTTTGCCCTAACCCTAACCTCATCTTTCAGTTTCTAACTCCCTCTACTTTATTCTCTCTTTCATCATCTTTCTTATGGATCAATTAATTCCTTAAATGCTGCTTCTTCAAGAATTCTTTGTTACATGTTAATCTACTTCCTTTCGTGGGATAACTCTCTTTTTCGAAAAACCAACCGACTTGGGCATCATTTAGCTAATCTTCTATCTTAGTCACGATTTGATTTGGGAAGTGGAACTTTATTTGAACCCTAAAACCACTGGTTGCTATACGTCTGATCAGTGGCATACATCATAGTGAAAGGAAAAGAATGACATTAATTAATTGTGTAAAGTTATACCTAATTCTCTATACATTATGCCAACTAATCAAGATGTATAATGGAAGCTTATAGTTTAGCACCATAAACTGCTCACCTTAGTATGGATATATTGCCATTAATTCAACATTAACTGATTATTATTGCTCAGTATATATTATATAATTTTAATCATAAATATACATGCTCATGCATCTCCCCCATGAACTAGCTGAGCTTATTAATTTAATAAATAATAATTGTACAAACAATAATTCATTTTTATCTGGTATTTCACATGTGTCAGCTTTTTGAGCCACACCTTCATGGATGTGAGCCTGCAAAATATTTAGTGTTCGTTGAGTTTGTTAAATGAGAAATTGGTATGAAAAGGATAAGAAATGTGGAGACAATCATTTTTAATCTTTAAAATATTTCTACTTATATTTAAAAAATAATATTTTATTTTGCGTAATCCATTTATTGGTCATTATCTGAAGGGGTTTGTTATCACATAGTGGAAATGACGGTATGTAAAGGTAGTGGTGATGGTGATGGTGATGGTGATGCCCCTCCCTGCAGATATGATACGAGTGTTTGGTGTTTTCTGATAAAGAATTATTGTGAGATGAATTTGGATTTAATAACTCAGCCAATGGGTTGTTCAAATTATTAGTCACTTCGCGTATCGCAAGTGATTAAACTAGTTGTTGCTATCACGTTAGAGGGCAAAATGAAAAGAAAAGGGTGATGTTGGAACAGTAATGCATTGGCTTGGGATAAGACCCAAAGTGAATGACCGGAGAGGAAGAAGGGAGATGAGGCATTAAAGAAGAGGCTGAGACACCAACTAGAAAATATTATTATTATTCTAAAGCCTCTCAGAAATAATTGATAAATCAATTGAGTTTATTGTTGAAAAGTGCAATTAATTGAGCTTTTAATTCAAAGTTAACCATAGTTGACCTCTATAATTCGATTTTTCCTACACACTATTAAGTGTTAGATGTGGCAAGTGATATAATGTAGTATCTTACGTGAAAAAATGTTGATATGGAAGGTTTAATTAATTCTTTTTAATTATTTAAGCTTAAAAAGTATTAAAATATTATAAAAATTATAAAAAAAATTTATAAATTTTATTAAATATTAGAATTTTTAAAAAAATATTAAATATTATTAAATCAAATAAGGGTGTCAAGTACAGAGTTTGAGAGATAACGAATATAGTGTTTGGTAACTTGAGGTGAGTGGTTAGCAATGGTTCTAATTGAGAATAGTTGATGCAACGGAAATTGATAAGGATGGTTTAATGTATGATGTAGAGTAGCATGTGAAGGAAACAAAATATTAGTAGTAATTTTTTTATTAAAAAGTTTTTGAAAAATTATTAGAAATTACTCAAATTCGATAAATTTATAAAAAATATATAATTATTAAAAACTATTAAATGTTATAAAAAATTAAATTTTTTTATTTTTTATATTTTTTGAGAATTTTTATATAATCTCAAAAAATCAATTAAACCTTCTTAAAATAATTAAAAACAATTAATTCCTCGAAAAATTTCACTTGAGTATTTTTTACATCATCAAATTTTCCATGCTAGATGCCACATCAGCCACCACATCACTTGCCACGTCAGTATTTAACAGTCCGTCAAGAGCTTCAATGAAAACCCATATTACAAGGTTTGATTAATTGCTAACTTTCTATTAAAGGTTTAATTGATTGCACTTTTTGACAAGGGGTTCAATTAATTCCTAACTTTCGATTAAAGCTTTAATAGATTGCACTTTTTAACAATGGGCTCAATTTATTTTGTAATTATTTTTCAAAGACTTTTTAATACTTAAGCCTATTGTAAAATAAATAAATAAGGTAATGATATTTTTAAAGATATAAGAGTTCTTATAGAGGGAAATAGAATCAATAGAGCCATCAACTTTGCACGGCCAACATATGCGATGAGGTAAGAATTTAGATTTCCCCATCCTCCTTCCTTCCGCACCATAAATGCCTTCTTCATTTACATGCTATCCCTTCTATTTATTATGGTTACAATAATTCTTTTATATATTTAATTAATTTATAATCTAATATTTGGTTTTTTTAATAAAAATATTATAATTTTAAAAATTATTTAGAGAAATGTTGGTAGGCTTTAATTATATAAAAATATAGTATTTTTTCTCATCTAAATTGAATCCACTGCGCCAGTCGATAAGTTTAGTGTGCATTTATCATGTGACATTATTTTTTTAATTAAAAGAACAAGGATGAGTGTATTGTATGTCGTAATCCCATGAATCTGACAATTCTCATTTCAAGTTACGAGCAAGTCTATTAATTTTTGCATAAATGTCATTCAAAACCACAGTAGTCATAAAGTAATTAAGAATAGCCACAAGGATTGACCTTACCAATATAACTCTACCAGCCACAAATAAAAGTTTCACATCCCAGTTATTCATATGGTTTCTTACCTTCTTAAGTATGAAACTGAAAGTATTGTTTGTAAACTTCTAATGGAACAAAGGCATACCCAAATATACATCTAAACCAAAAACTTGTTGAAACCCCAATTTATCACTTATAGATTTTGTCACTATGACACTAGTATTAGTAGGAAAAATCTAGGTCTTATGCATTAACTTTGTATCCGGATTTTTTTATAAAAATGGGATTAAAAAAATAAAATAATACTTAAGTAATACAACAAAAAAATTATGTACCAAAATGGTACATCCCAGGGTGGTGTCGCCTATAGTAGTGGCGTGACCACCCTAGTCTGCCACTTTTCTGTTAAAAAAAGAGTAAAAAACGAAAAAAAATCTGAAAAAAATGGGTGGAGGGGGTGCCAGAGGCGGCATCGATTGTGCCTTTGGCAGAGGTGGCACCCAAACCGTATAAATACCAATCCAACAACTCTGGAAATAAGAAGCAGCAGCAAGGAGAAGATTGAAAAAGAAAGAAAAGGAGAAGAGAAGAGGAAAAAGGGAAAGGAAAAAAAGAAGGTATTATTATTTTTTAAATAATGGAAATTTATATTGTTATTGTGTTTTTGCTGTTATTATTATTGTTGATTATTATTGTTTATTATTGTTAGTAATTATTATTATTAGTAAAAAAACATTATTATTATTATTATTGTTAGTAAAAAACCCTTATTATTATTGTTAGTTATTATTATTGTTAGTAAAAAAACCTTAATTATTATTATTAGTAAAAAACCTTAATTATTATTATTGTTGATTTATATTAATTTTGTAAAAAAAAACCCCTAAAAAAGCCTATTTATGTTACATAAAGAATGTTTTATTCTTTTATGTAATTTATTTGTTATATGTGTTTTAGGTTGATTAGATAATATTTATGAAATTTATTTGACATGTTATAGATATTGTTAGAAATGACAACATATTTGGTATTGCCTGATGAGATAATAACTTAAACACAAAGGGAGAAAGTTGATAAGATGATGAGAGAAGTGCAAGATTACAGAATGAAACCAGAAGAAGATATTGTTCAACACATTATCACAGTAAATAAAAAGATGCAAGAAGTGCTGTGGAAGGATCATGAAATGATTAGAAAGAATAAAGTGCATTACTTAACCCTTAGAGTGACATTAATAGAACGGGACCATCAAATCATTTTAGACCAACTTTGGAAGACATTGGTACCACGAACCTATTGGAATCTAGTTATATGCTTCGTAAAGTTTATAATCTCTTATGGAGTAAGGAAAATAGCGAGACAAAGTATAGGTTCACGAAAGTTAACTGAGAAGCAAAATGTGATTGACATACCATGGATGGATAAATTAGATGTTAGGAAATTACCAAGAGAATTTCTAATTTCAATACCCATTATAAAGATTGAAGAGGAAGAAGATCCAGAGGAATTTTCAAATTGGATTGTAGAAGATGAATATGAAAAGTATCAAGAATATCTAAATTAGATTGTACAGTATTTCCCACAGGAAGATACAAGGTCGAAGATGAAAGAAAACGTAGAACTGAATTTAAATGGTTAAATGTAAAGATAAATGTTGTTCATGTACAAAATGAGAACAGAAAAAGTATGAGCTTATGAATGAAAAAATTTGCATATTGATTAATTAAATTTTTTATTTAAGTAATTTATTTGCTGTTCGAAATTATTTTGAGAAATTTTGTTTATTTTTTAACAGATTGAGCATTGAAGATGGATAATCAATTTTTCGTATGCGTTTATTTCAATGGAATCATCTTGACAACAACCGTTGGATGCATATTTGAATGTCGGCAACAAATAGCAATGAGATTTAATAGAAATGTCTCGTTGAATGATATAAAGGGAAGTATTAACGCAAAAATTGTTAGACGTTATGGGAGAAGGATCTCGAAACTTTTCTACAAGTTTCCAATTTTGACAGATCCCATCAAATTCACCGAAATGGAACTTGTAGACGACGAAGACATGGAGACAATGATCGCTCTTTACTATGGCAATGGGAGTGAAAAAAAATGCACCGATTCACTTATTTACTCAGTTAGTCGGTATGGAGCAAAATGAAGATATCACTACATATGGTGAAGAACATAGAGCTCAAGAACCGTGCATGGTGGCTCCAATATCGTACGTTGATAGTGAATCGACTATACATGGTATCGATATCGATCTTAATGTTACATCCGATATTGATGTGGTTGGTGATGATGGTTACGATAGTAGTGATCCTTGTGATCAAGAGGTCGATGGTGATAGTGATTCTGATGTGGACGATGTCCCCGATGATATTGACGATGAAGAAGTGAATGACGATAGAAACATTAACGCATCTTCGTTCGGCAATCAGATGCGACGTATTGTGATACACAATAATCCTAGGCCACACATGTCGCTCATAGACCCTGACGCGAAGCATGTAGCTGAGTTCTTAGAGTACCCTGAAATACTTCCTACTTACTGATTAGCCGTAAATTTCGATCTTGAGGAGTTGTTCGTTGGCCAGAGATTCGAAAGTAAAGAAGAGTGCGTATTTGTTATTAAGCGGTATAGCATGAATATATCAGTGGATTACAAAGTTGCAGTGTCTAAACCGACATTATATATTGAGGAGTGTTGGAAGTCGGTGGAAGGCTGCAATTGGTGGGTACGAGCTGCATTTATTCAAAATTCACAAATGTGGGAGATACGCAAATTTGCTGGGCCTCACATATGCACATCAACACGTATGATAGAAGATCATCGAAAACTTGATTCTAAAATTATCTGTACGTTTATCATGCCAATGGTGAAGGACATGACGACCATTAAAGTTTCGATACTGATTGTCGAAATGCAGACACGATTTCAGAATCGAGTTTCATATCGAAAGGCATTAATAGCTAAACAGATAGCAATGGAGCAATTGTATGGGGATTTTGATGCATTGTATAATGAGCAACAAGGATGGATAGCCGCTATGCGGGAGTAGGTACCGGGGACTGTCATTGAGTTATAGACACGACCTTATTACAGCTCGGATGACCAACTACAGGTGGGGAAAAGAATTTTCTATCGGATGTTTTAGACGTTTGATCCATGTGTGCGCTCATTTCCCAACTGCAAGCCGTTTGTGCAAGTGGATGAGACCTGGTTATATGAAAAATATACACAGATCTTACTTCTTGTGGTTGCTCAAGACGACAATAGGAACATGCCCCCGATAGCATTTGCCATCGTAGATAAGGATAACATGGAATCGTGAGAATTCTTCCTTACCAACCTGCGGAGGTATGTTATTAGCAACGATAATATTTGCATCATCTCCGATAGAGGGAAATGATTAATTGCCGCTATTAGATGTTCCGGTGTACCATTAAGATCCGTTTACTGCATTCGACACATCGCGGCTAACTTCCATCGAGATTATAAGAATGCAGACTGGAAGAGACAAGTTGTGAAAATGGGTAAATGATTACCTTATCGTTTCAATATAAGTTTTAATGTTTTAGGGCAATACTGTAACTTATCTTTTCTTAATACATATACAACACATGAGCTAGAAGAATGACTTGACTTGAGAGTGACATGGAGGGTCAAACGAACACATCTTTCCGGCAGTAGTTGGGTACTATGAAGCCGTGGCAATGGGCTCAAAGTTTTGACGACGGCTTTCGTTATGGTCAAATGACCACAAACTTAGTG
This sequence comes from Gossypium longicalyx, assembly GCA_025698465.1. Lineage (NCBI taxonomy): Eukaryota > Viridiplantae > Streptophyta > Magnoliopsida > Malvales > Malvaceae > Gossypium > Gossypium longicalyx. The sequence goes on from CM046997.1 coordinate 95,495,603, forward strand.
GAGGGGGTCAACGCTGTGTTGTTGAAAACACGACATCTTCCGATTTCATCTGTCTTCTCGGCTACATTCTACAGGTTGGCTACCTTAATGCCAAGAATGTGGCAGCAACAAGTCAACCAGATAGAGGCGGGACACGTGTTTGTGGAAGATGTTAGGGATGCAATGACTGTAAACCGTCAGATGGCGAGGTCGATGAATGTAGAAATATATTCATGACGTCTTGAAATGTTTCAAGTTATGGAGACCATTGGTCATCGACCCGGTATACCACATAGGTCTTATGGAGTTGATCTCCGAAATAGACGGTGCGATTGCAGGAGATTCTAAACACTTCATTATTCGTGTGCGCATATCGTGGCAGCGTGTGCTATAGTGAACCTTAATGTTGAACAATTTATTGATGATGTGTACACACTGGAGCGCATGTTACGTGTTTGGGAAAATGCATTCCCTGTCCTGCCTGACCTGTCTACGTGGGAGGTGCCTCCGACGACTTTTGAGCTTGTCCCAGACAGAGGGCTACGCAGGAATTCGAGAGGTCGTCCACAATCAACCAGAATCCGTAATGAAATGGACATTAGGGAGAAATCCGACGGTATGCGTTGTGGATTATGCAGGTTAGCTGGTCATAATCAGAGTAAATGCTCGCAGCGAAACTATCATGTTAGACAATCGTCACGATCAGGTAGTAATTGAGCTTATGTTGTAATGTATTTAATTTATATAAAAAAATTATATTGCAAAGTTTGTTCCAATTAGATTAATGTTGTAATGTATTTAATTAATCTTCCAATTAGATTAATGTTGTAATGTATTTAATTAGATTAATGTTGTAATGTATTTAAAGTTTGTTCCAATTTATATTACAAGACTAAGTTTATTACAAGTTTTAGTGTTTTAATGTTCAAAATGTCCTAATTAATCTAATTTATGTTACGGTTAGATCTTGTTCAACTTTTCAAAGTTAGATCTTGTTCAACTTTTCAAAGTTTCAATTAATCTAATAAAAGATATACAAAAAAAATACAAAGCTTTTAAATATCAAAGCCCAAGAAACCCCTAAAATTGATGGTTCGATGGTGTGGTCCTAGGTATATATTTCTGCGGAGGTTGACATTCACGTTGTGGGTGATTGCGACGACCAACATCCTCTTCAGTCGCAGGTGAGGGTGTCTGATACATGGAAGAAAAATCATATGGCTCGAATGGCATCGATGAACTTGAGTCAGGTGGAGTGCCATGTTGCGGTGGATACAACCCAGGAGGAGTAGAGTACTACAGTGGATACGGGCCGGGGGTAGTGCTATACTGCAGTGGATACGGATCAAGGGTAGTGCTATACTGCAACGGATATAGGCCGAGAGAAGTGCTGTGCTGCGGTGGATACGACCCAAAGATATCAAATCCGTAATGGTATCTGCCCCCTGACGATCTCGAGAAGTAGTCATTGCCCGGTAAATCCAGATTATAAGAAGTACTAGCCGAATGTGAATGCGATCGTTTGAACTCAGCCTCCTGCTGTGGCTCGGGCTCCAGCTCTAGCTCGGCTTGAGATCTGGCTGTGGATCGGGCTCTATTCGACTGCTGGCTTGTATGCCCTAGGTCGCTGCACGTGCGGGGGGACTACAGTCGACTGCCCACCAAGTAAATATGGCTTTCCCATACTAGAGTACCATTGTATGTACTCTAACGATGGTTGCAAATCAGAAGACATGTCCATTTGAGGTCTTCGACCAATCCGATTATCCCACACCGCAACAAATTTCCGGTGCACAACCCCCCAATGCATTCCATGTTTCCCTCTCTTGTTGATGCTATGAACCTTCTCCACCTGCATTGGCGGATTCGGGATATACTAGATGCAATCAAACTGTCGTAGTACTCGATCCCCATGGTACCAGTCGACTACATTGAAATTGATAATTGGTGCGTTAGTGCACCACAATTAAGAATAAATGTAGGCAGACGAGGGTATAATAGCTGCAATTTCTGGTCTACGATATGACATCCATATAAACTGCACGATTAATATCATGGTTAAAATTTAACACGGTTCGCGTAAGATATACAAAGTAATTACATGTCACGAATATTTGAATAGCTTACCCCTTCCCCTACATATTATTCAATCATCAGTAAATATTCTATCTACGAAAACAATTTTCAAGTAAATATAGTATTGTTAGAATAGTATCATTATAAAGAAATTGTCAATTAATAACAAGTTAAATTTGATCACCTCTTAACTAGTGAAAATATGTATGGTTGGTGACTAACCGATGCCAAGAATGGCATCCGATAAAGAACCCATGACTGCATCAATAAAAGGCATCCGCCTATGTCTACGGCATTAGGCTTTCTCGTCCGACAAAGCTCACGATACAACATAGCCATAACTGTAGAACCCCAACTATACGAGCTAACATTATGCAAATCAGCTAATAGAGGTAAATACTGGAGATGAACCTTATTGTTGTTCGCATTGGGCATCAGTACACCCCCTATAATATGCATAATCTACGCTCGAGCTGCGCACATCAACTTTTCTTCTGTGGCATTAACTGATAAATGCTCAAAATTAGCTTTTAGCCATGTAAATTTCAACTCCGAAAAATTAGACTCATCATCACCGAGTGAGGCTCCTATTAGGCTATAACAAAGTGTAGCCGACTCAGCTATTGCACTTACGCCCGTTACGGTATTCCCGTCGATTGGGAGCCCAAAGTGCAGTGCAACATCCTCCAGAGTGACAGTGCACTCCCCACACGGCAAATGAAAAGTGTGGGTCTCTGGGTGCTAAAGCTCGACCAATGCGAATATTAAATCGTACCGCAAATCGAATGTCTGGGTCAATGCTGCTGACCCGAATCCAGCTAGCTCCAAGTAGGGCATCACTCGTGCATCCGGGGAATATCCTAAACCATTCTCCCGGCCCCTTAATACGCGGTACGAGTCCTAACAGTGTTAAATTACAAAAAATAGTTATAATAACATAATTTATTTCCTTAAATTATGTAGATCTTAATGGAACCCGTGATTAACAAATAACAATATATTTCCATATTATTAACTGTGTGACATATGTGAAGATCTTTCTTAATCAATGAAGCCATTGCAATGCCTACAATTTCAAAATAAATTTCGGTTATTAATTTTAATGTTTGATAGATTTTAAATATTTATCAGAATAACTAAATTTTATTTATTGCTTCTAATTACAAAAAAATATCAATCAGTTTTTTCTACAATATATTTTTTGCTATACTACATTAAAAAAAATATATCCAACTTAAATACAAATATTATTATTTTAAAATGATAATAACTAAAATATTTTGGTTTAAAATATAATATATATAATATACCCAGCATGTAGTTGAATATATTTTAAATTAATTTTTATTTAATAATAATGTGAGTGATGTAATAATAATTAAATAACATGATAAGTTGTTCAATATTATTTTAAAATATATTATAATACGTAATTAAATTCTTTGGGAAATAAAAAAAATGGGAAAATAAGGAGGGGTTATGTTGCAAAATTCTTTTTTTGTTCAGTGATTTTGGCCCTTTGTTGGTATTTTTTTATTTTCATATTTTATTTTTTAAAATATATTAGTTTCGTATTTTATTCTTTTATATTATTTTAGTACATAATGTTTCAAATGTATTATTTAAGTGTTTTTTATATTAATTTAATAAATAACCCTGATTTTGACACTTTATTGATATTTTTTTTATTTTCGGATTTTATTTTTTAAAATATACCATTTTCGTATTTTATTTTTTATATTATTTTAGTACATAATGTTTCAAATGTATTATTTTAGTGTTTTTTATATTAATTTAATAAATAACCCTAATTTTAACACTTTGTTGGTATTTTTTTTATTTTCATATTTTATTTTTTAAAATATATTATTTTCGTATTTTATTCTTTTATATTATTTTAGTACGTAATGTTTCAAATGTATTATTTAAGTGTTTTTATATTAATTTAATAAATAACCCTGATTTTGACACTTTATTGGTATTTTTTATTTTTGGATTTTATTTTTTAAAACATACTATTTTCATATTTTATTTTTTAATATTATTTTGGTACATAATGTTTCAAATATATTATTTTGCTGTTTTTTATATTAATTTAATAAATAACTCTGATTTTGACACTTTGTTGGTATTTTTTAAATTTTTAGATTTTATTTTTTAAAATATATTATTTTCGTATTTTATTTTTTTATATTATTTTAGTAAAAAACTCGCCAGCACCACCTTCCTCAAAAAAGTTTTTTTTCGTATTTTATTTCTTTTTGTATTTTATTTTTTCATTAAGATATTTTTTTAGTATTTTATTTTTTTATACTATTTTTGTAAAAGGTTTAAAACCTCATCACATAAAAAATAAAATAAAATTAAAATAATCAGAATATAACATGCCAAATAAATTTTATAAAAAATATATCTAATTAACCTAAAACACACTTAACAAATAAATTACATAAAATAATAATAATAATATATTTTTTACACATAACATACATACGCTTTTTTACTTCAATAAAAATTGAACATAAATTAGGAATGAATGAAAATATAAAATAAATACAAACATACCTTAATATCTTTTTTTAACCAGTTAACACCTTGCAAAAAAATAAATTTAAAAATTAAATCTGAATTAAATTAAAATCAACAATAATAATAATAACACCTAAAATAAATAAATTATTTACTTAAATTAACATTAATTACTCAAATTTATAAAAAGAATTTTACCTTTTTTTTCCTTCTTTTTCCTTCCCCCTTCTTCTCCTTCTCTTTCTCTTTTTCTTTTTTCTTCCCTCACCAATGCCGCCTCTTTCCTTTTCTTCTTCTTCTTCTCATTCTTTTCTTCTTTCTTTTCTTCTTCTCCTTCTTATATATTATGGTCCCTCAAAGGAAAAATAAAAAACCCCTGCATGAGGGGCCTAATCAGCAGTGCCGCCTCTGCCAGAGGCACAACAGGTACCGCCTCTAGCACCCCCTCCACCCTTTTTTTTTTCAGATTTTTTTTTCGTTTTTTACTCTCTTTTTTTAACAAAAAGTAAAAAAAAAGTGCAGAAAAGTGGCAGACCAAGGTGGTCACGCCATTGCCATAGGCGGCACCACCCTAGGGTGAACCATTTTGGTACATAGTTTTTTTGTTGTATTATTTAAGTATTATTTTATTTTTTTATCCCATTTTTGTAAAAAACCCTTTGTATCCAAAGAAGTGGTTAAACTGATCAAGTATACTCTTGACAATATCTACCTAATCTAAGTTATTTCTGCAAAATAACACAAGATCATCTACAAAAAATCGATGTGAGATTGACAAGCTATCATTTGACAAAATAATTAGGACCATAATTTTCCATCCATTACCCTATGAATATGATGAGCAAATATTTGTTACATATTTTAGGTCTTAATTCACTCACACTTGCATTGTTCTTGGGTGGTTTTTATTTAGTTTTTAATTATTAGGTTCATTTTTACAACAAATTATTGTAAAATGAGTTTTAGATTATATTTAGTGTTTTTATGTTATTTTAAATACTTTTAATGCTTTTTAATTAAATAAGCTTTTCAAAGTCTTTTTAAAGACATTGGATTGTGTTCAAGGAAGGAGAAGTGGATTCGGAAGAAGTAGAGTGAGAAAAGGCCTTCTTACTCTACATTAGGATTGAGTTTAATTTTCTTATTTTAGTGCATATGTTAATTCTAGGTGAGATAGTTTAATTGAATATTTTTAAAGGGGAAGTAGGTTGAGAGGCCTTCTTACTCTACCTTAGCAATCTAATCAGAAAATTATTAAAGATTACTTTTAGATAAAATGATTAACTAAGGACCACATTATGCTTAGAACGAGGTTGGTAAATTGTTAAACTACAACTATGACACTTCTTGTAACAACTCATTTTTCAGTGCTATAAAAAACGGTGGTTTTGAAATTCCATTTTCGATATTTAAGTTTGTAAATATTATTATTTAATATTTAAGAGGTTAGCATAAAGTTTAATTAAAGTTTGGTCTTTTAATTTTGTTAATTAGATAGTTAATTAAGGCAAAAAGACTAAATTGTAAAAGTGATAAAAGTTAATTGCTATGAATTTTTAAATAACCGAAAGACAAATTGAGCAATTGTAGTTTTTTAAATATGCAAAACGATGGTGGTAGATAGCTAGAATCCACTGAATTGTGTTAATTAAGACTAAAAGTTAATTAATTCAGATTTGATTAATTAATTAAGATTAATTAATTAATTCAGATTTGATTAATTAATTAAGATTAATTAAAAGCTAATTAAGGTATAAAAAAAAGAAAAGAAAAAAAATGATATTTCGATCATCTTCTTCACTTAGCCGTAGCAAAAAGAAAAGAAAAGGGTTTAAAAGCTTTTAGCTTTCGGCTCTTAAGTAGATTGAGAATTGAATCAACTTGAAGATAATCAGAGAAAAATATAAAATTGATTATTAGTCTTTAAAGAGGTTTGTTTGTTGTTTTTCTAGGTAATGTAACACTTTTAACCCATATATGTCGCCGGAATAGGGTTACGAAGCATTACCAAAAATTTTTAACTAAAAACATTCAATTTCAACCATGTTATAAATCATGGCATAATTTAATCAAACTCATGCATAACCTCCTTTATTCGAGCTCTTGAGGCCTTAGAAACACTTTAGAGACGATTCGAGACTAAATCAGAAACATTTAGAACTTCATGGAAAAAGATAGAATTTTTCACATTGCAGGGGTCACACGGTCATGTGACTCACATACGGCTGAGATGCACGCCTGTATTTTAGGCCATTTGGACAAGAAATAGGCCATTTTCAAGCCATTTCTTTCACCCAAACCATGCTCACACCTACAAGCCATTTGCACATATATTCAAGCTTTAAATTGTACCTAAACCATGCATATTAAAGCTAGTTCAATATGGTATCTATCCATACAACCAATATGCCAAAAAGGCACAATGATCAAATCAACTTAACATAACATACTTATCCTTGAATTAACCGTATATAACTACCTAATTTCCATACCAAAACATAGCACAATTGCTCATATGCCAAACCATAACTAAACATACCAAATTGGTCATTCAAAATATAAATTCACTTGACCATTTGAACGTCAACCATCAAGGCATTAGTATGCCAAAAGTTCATAAACCAAAATACCATATTTACAAGCCAAACACAATGACCATCTCATTAAACACAACTTGTAACACCCCTTAACCTGTATCCGTCGCCAGAACAGGGTTATGGGACATTATTAGAACTTTCAGAACATTTTTCAGATAATTCATATAAATTACTATACGTTAATTGAGATTATTCATATCGTCCCATAAATGGACCCTCGAGGCCCAATACAAACATTAGAATCAAGTCGGGACTTAATCGGAAACTCTAAGAATTTTTTGCTACATTTCAAAAATTTTCTAAGTCACAGGGCTCACACGCCCGTGTGGTCCAAGGGAAATGCCCGTGCTGCAGGCCGAGTTCAACCCCGTGTAACTCTCTGACTTGTGCACACGGCCATGCCACACGTCCGTGTAATAGGCCGTGTGGTTAATTAAATTCTTTCGAAATTAAGTGCAGGTTTTACACGGCCAAGACACATGCCCATGTTCTAGGCCATTTAGTACACCCGACTGAGACACACGCCCGTGTCTCTGTTCATGTGCTCAATTTTGAGCATTATGTTTCTCAAATTTAAGGTGTAGGGGACACACGGCCTAACCACAAGCCTATGTACCAGGCCATGTGTCACACACGGTCTAGACATATGCCCGTGTGGACAAAATGAAGCCATTTCTAGTTTCATTTCTCACCCAAAATCACACCAATGATTTGCACTTAAACTCACATCTAAATACCAACCATTTCAAGCATTCAAATTAAGCAAACTCTATCATTCAACATGGCAAATCATTACATGCATACATGTTTATAACCTTACCTTGATATATTCCATATGTTAGGCATAATTTGAACAGCCATTTAACATATATGTAACTACCATAGTATGACATTACAAGTATATAAAAAACAACCATTACTAGCCATTCCAATGGCTAGATTACAAGCCACATATTTAACCCATCTATGGCCAATTTAGCTTATACATGCCATTATACCAAAACGATTTTACTATATATACCCAAAATAAGCTAGTGGATAGTGTGATGGTACTCCAATGACCTCCAACCTTCGTGAGCTTCCGAGCACAATAAAACAGTGGAAAATAAAACGGAGTAAGCATTACATGCTTAGTAAGTTCGTATAATGGAAACTAAATTTACCAATTCTATTTATTAAATCTATGCATACAATATCATGTTTTCCATCAACTTGGCAAAATTGCCTAAACACAATCATTCAACCAAACATGTTAGTAACAAAATTTTCATATACATTAAGTAAGCATAAATGAACTCATCATACAATTCTCCTTCAAGGAATTATTCATTTCATCCCATAATTCTCTTACGATGCCAAGAGTTCTGTACATTGAATCATTGAAAATTTGATGGATACTCGAGTAGTACACTCAAGGTGTACAATTCAATAACCCGTCAATTCTTATTCAGAGGTACCCATTGGGGCACTTAATCAAAGAACACACTCTCGAGCCACATATCATATTACAGGATTATCAGTTCGGGCTAAATCTTTTATGTAACGTATGCTTAGAAGAGCTCAATTAGGATTACCAATCCAGGCTGAATCCTAATTGTAACATATGCTCGAGAGGGATTGTATCAGGATTACCCGTCCGGGCTAAATCCTTTCTATAACGTGGTCAATAAGATTACTCATCTAAGCTAAATCCCATCAGTAACAAATACAGGACCTCATTTATTTCAGGAAAGCACATATATTCATCGAAATTCAATATTCAAACGGAGCTTAAACCCTTTTTCACCGTTTTAAACATGTATTCAATTCCACATCATAGCAATCAAACAATTTACATAAATATAAGTCATATTCCATACAAACACAACATACAATTTAACATATTTACATGCTCATTTAAGTTACACGAACTTACCTCGACACTTGTTCGCGTAAATAATCTACTAATCTAAAACCTTTTCTTTTTCTCAATCTAACCTCAAATTTGTGTTGTCTGGATCTATATAAATAACTTTAATCATCAATTTGACACATTTCATATTCATTTGGACTCAACTTACGTCCTAGGTAAAATTACCATTTTGTCCCTGACTTTTCTATAAATTCCAATTTCGTCCCTAGGTTCGGAAAATGGAATTTATGCAATTTAATCCCTATTCCAAGTCTAGCCAAATTTTCAATATAGAATTTACAGTACATATTTTCTATAAATTTCAGAATTTCTCATCAATTTTCACAACTTTACATTTTAGTCCCTAAATCATGTTTTCATCAAAAATCACTTTGTAAAAGTTGTTTAGCTATCAACAACCTTTCGTTTTCTACCATAGATTTCTAATTTTCAATATATACATCCATGACCTAATTTCCATACTTTGATAACTCTTCAAATTGATCCCCCAAATAGATAGATTAAGCTATCCCAGTTTAAAAAATATCGAAATTACTAAAAACGGGAATAAGAAACTTACCCAATTAAGCCATGAAAGTTTCTTCTCTCTCTACTAAGGTTTCCATGTATTTTTGGGGAAGAAAATGAGTAAATAAGATGATATTTTTTTTTCATCTTTTAATTAATTAAATTATTTAAAATTCCAATTTAATCCTTACCCTTTTTCTAAATTTCCATGGATGAGTCACCAAAATATCTACATACTTTTTTTAATGGTATAATTACCATATAAGGACCTCTACTTTTGAATTCCATAGCTATTTAATCCTTGTAGCTACTAGAATTCAACTTTTGCATTTTATGCGATTTAGTCTTTATCATAATTAAGCACATAATCAATAAAATTTTCTTATCAGAATTTTCACATGACATTTCTAACATATTACAGACCATGTAATAAAATAAAAATAAATTTTATTTTCGAATCGGATTTGTGGTCCCAAAACCACTGTTCCGATTTCACTGAAAAATGGGCTGTTACATAACTCCCCTATACATGCCATTATAATCATGACCCAAAACATCAAAATCTACCGATATCGTCACTAGATAGTGTGATAGATCTCCGACAAGCTTTCAAACTGATCGAGCTTCCGATGATCTATAAAACATAGAAAAGAAACACAACATAATCATATAATGCTTAGTAAGTTCGTAAATCAATGCATAAGCTTAAAAATAAACATGAATCAATCCAACATAACTTGGCAAAAGCCTAAGCATCATCAACAACACAAGTTAGTGGTTAAACACATAACTTTACAATATCATCACATGGTAATATAATTTTCATGAACATAATACATTTGAACTCATACTTTTCATATCATGGCTATACAAACTTGATCATCAATACTTCATAACTTTCCATAATTCTATAGTGAAATCAATCGGAACCCTTACCGGTTCATCCCTTTTCATGCCCATTGAACCAGTTAGAATAATATCGGATACACGAGAAGCTCACACATAGTGTGCTAACACATGGTCCAAGCTATTTATTTCCTTTTCCTTTACCTAATTTCTCCTACGAGTCATAAATGGGCTTACTTACACAAGCTGACGGTCGAAACATAGCTACACGATGTCGCTCACACAAGCCAATGAGTATCCGCAACAAATGTCAGAACTCAGCCATCGTTAGGACGTTCAGGACCACCACCCGAAACATGGTAGTGTTAATGACATGCCATTTGTATCATATATATTCCTAAGGTTCAAACAGGGCCCAATAGTTGTCGTATCGCCTTTGGATTTTCTGTCATGACATGATATGACAAATAATATAAAAACATTTAAATCAAATACATTAAAATGCTATTTAAACATATGAACTTACCTCGATCACAAAATGATAAAATAGGATTGACTAGTCCGACACTAATTCTTTCCCTCGATCTAAATCCGTACGAGGCTTAACTTGATCTAAACAATAAAATTTAATCCATTCAATAATCATTCTATTCAATTCAATCCAAAAATCAAATTTTTGAAAAATTACGCGTTTGCCTTTATTGTTTTGTTACAATTTAGTCGTGAAGCTCATAAATTGAAATTCATGCAATTTCATCCCTATCCAAGCTAGCCGTATTCAATATATGTCCAAATCAACTCATAAAATTCATTATTTCACAATTTTCACCATGAATACTTCACATTTTTCAATTAAATCATTATTTGACATTTTCAACAAAATTCACTTTACAAAGGTTATTTATAAATAAACAAGGATTCATTTTCTTCCATCAAACATAAAAAACGACATGAATGCATTCATGGAAAAACCCTATCCTTTTAAAATTTTGCAAATTAGTCCCTAGGCTAGCTAGATTAAGCTACAACGACTTCAAAAACATAAAAATCATTAAAAACGAAATGGAAAATCACTTACATGCACAAGAAAGAGATGGCTGAATACTCAAGCTTGGCTATGGATTCTTTCTACTCTTATTTTCGGTCAAAAATGGACAAACAAAGATGATGGCCAGTGTTTTGATTATTTTACTAACCTTATTTATTAATTTACTTAATTAACCTGTTATTATAAACCTTAAAACCCTTTAATTAATGTCCATATTTGTCCACTCAATATAGATATGGTCTAATTAGAATTTAAATCCCTTAACCATTTAATTTCATAGCCATTTAGTTCCTTTAGCTTATAGAACTCTAATTTTGTATCTTTTACGATTTAGTCCTTTTCAACAAATTAAACATGCAAATGATAAAATTTCTTAACAAAATTTTCATACGATACTAATAAAATGCTATAGACATTAAAATAATAATAAAATAAATATTCTCACATCAAATTTTTGGTTCCGAAACCACTATTTTGATTTCACTAAAAAAGGGTTATTACAAGTAAGCTCATATGGTATGATTTTATTTAAATTGTTATATACTTGAATTATGTATTCTGCGTGTGTTTACTAATAATTTAAATTGTTTGAAATTTGGTACAAAGGGTGAGATATGGACTAAATCGTAAAAAAAATGATAAATTGAATATGATGAATAGTAATTTTAGATATTTAATGAATTAATAACTAGTTTATGATTGATCGAATCATATTGGTTTTAATTTGATTGATTGTCGAGATAAAAGACTAAACTGAATAGAATTGAAAATAGCATAACTCGGTGAAATTGTGAAATTGGCTTGGAATTGAGATGAATCATGATATGCTATGTATGAAATGATTTTTTAAATTATGAATTGATGATATTGAAATTGATAGAATAGTTGTTCGGGTAGAGTCAAATATAGTTGGCATGCCTTAGGATAGGTTGAGTACGGGCTATTTTGACTATATGTTGATAAGCGTTGGCGCATTTTTCTTTCAAATGTTCTGATGAGCGTTGGACACAATTATTATTATTCTGGTTAAATAGATGAGTGCTAGGCGTAATTTATTTATTTTAGACGTTTCGATAAGGCATTGGCTGCCAAATTAGTGTTTTGGTTGGATCAGTGTATCTGTTCGAGTTCGAGTTAGGTTAATAGGGCTATAAAATGTAAATTTGATAATGGTATATCAATTAAATAGATATTTTGAGATAATGCTTAAAAAAAGAGTTATAAAATATTAATTTCGATGGTATACAAAAGGCTATGCAAATGGGATATACAAGTCTAGAGGACTAATATGAGAATGTGAAGAATTAATTGATTCACTTTGGAAATTGACATGAATTTGATATTGAATTAATTAAATGTTGATTGATTATATGAATGACATTGAAATGTAGATTAGAAGTGAATTGGAATGTTATTGGTTTAAATTACTATATGATACGATATATATTAAACTCACCTTATTGGTATATGATTTCCTTGTTTAGGCAAACTTGTCAAGCTAGTAGCTTATCGTATTAGATTGTAAATTTAGATAAGTTATTGTTTAATGCCTATGAAATTACTAGGCATTTGATATGCTTACTTCGTTGTTTTCTCTTTCCTTGTAGATCATCTTGCAGAGCACCTCAAACAAATCGTATGAAACTCACACTATCCCTCTATTGAATCAATAGCTTTTCGATAGTTTTAAGTTCGAAGTTATGGTATGTAGATAGATGTCTTTATATATTTAATCTTTTGATGTGTTTATGGTAATGAATTTGATATATACCTATATGTGATCTAATTGTTGACTTTGCATATGATTTAAAAATGCATGAATTGGTAATTGTGATGTTTAGATGAATGGATATTTTGATTTGTATGTTTAAGTTAAGTATGACATATAAATGGTTATATTTAAACTTAAGTTGGTATAAGTAAAGACATTGTTATGACATAGCCTTGTGACCCAAGTTAGTGAGTTACGCGGTTTTACACATTGGCGGGGATACGGCAGTGTGTCCCATAGTCTGAATGCCCACACGGCTTGGGTTATGTCACATGGTCGTGTGACCCTTATATTTGTAAATTTTCAAGTTTGGCCTGAAGGTTCTGTTTTGATTCGAATAAGTCCATGATTGTTCCAAAATTATTTTTTGGGCCACTAAAGTCCAATTTAAGTCCCATAAAAGTATTTATATCATATTTAAATTATGTGAATTGCATGTTGGTCTATGTTGCAATGTCTAAGGTTATGTTTTGCATTGTAATGCTCCATAACCCTAATTTGGCATCGGAGACGGGTTAGGGGTGTTACAATGTTTTTATTTCTTTTATTCATTATTGATATTTAATTTATTTTTTCTCATTTATGTTAGTAGTTTAGTTAATCAATAGGTTGAGTAAATAGTTGATATCATTTGTAACATTTTCCTATGGGTTCGATCGTCAACATACTTTCTAATGGATTTATTTCATTGTAATTATTACTTGACAATAATATTATGCACCTGCAATTATGAAGGGAATAATTAGCAATATTTTGAAGCTAATTGAATATTTCTTTTTGAACTAATTTTTTATGCACTATTTTTGTCTAGTAGAGTACTTTGGCCAAGATGCTCTATACTTAAAGCAAAGAGATAATGAGATAAGGGGCAACCTTCTCTTGTCGATTTAAACACCTTCGTTAGAGCACTTGTAATGACCCAAAATTCACGGGCACCGAAAAAGTACATTATCGGGCCTCCGTCTTAGTAAATCGAGTTCGTAAATAATTATTAGGAATAATTATGAGTCTAGTAGTGTGTCTAATTAAGTTTTAATTAAGTGAACTTAGCTTAATTAAGAGTAATTAATAAAAAGGAATAAATTGAATAAAGGGCAAAGGTTCAATTATAGATCAATAAAAAATAAAATGACTAAACTGGTAATTGTACCAATTAGCAAAGATGGGGCGGCATAAGCTGTTAAAGATCTAAGGCTTTTCTTAGATAATTGTATATTGATTAATTAATTAGTTATTATTACTATTATTTTATTTAAGTTATAAATTATATTAAATAATATTATATTTAGAATTAAATTAAGTAAAAACAAATGTTTGAAAAAGAAAATAGACATGTGTAGTAATACATGAATATACACTTGTAACATGATTACATGTTTTCTTATTAATTAAGTAGAAGATATTTATATATTATATAATTAAATTATTATAATATATTATTAGTAACTAAAATAAATAAAAGAAACAGAATAAAGAAAAGAAACAAAAGAACAAAGAAAAGAAAAAAGAAAGCATTCGAACAGGGGAAGGAAAGAAAAAAAAAAAGAAATAAGGTTTTTGAAGCTTGAAGTTTAATTGGTAAGCTCAATCAAGTCCTTTTCTCTTAATTTAGATGTTTTAAAAGTATTAAAACAAGGTTTTGATGGAATTAAGTTGGTAGTTTAGAAGTTCTTAGGTTTTTAAACAAAGTTCATGTTGAATAAAATGATGAAATAGGGGTGTAATTGAATGAAATTTAAGTTAGAATAGATAAAGGGATTGAAATGTAAAGTAAGCTATAAGTTTTGTGTTTTAGGGACCAAATTGAGAAAATTTGAAATTAGGAAAATATTTTGAAAATTTAATAGTTAAATTTGAGTTTGAATGAAATTTGAATAGAAATAAAGTGTGAATTGGTGTTGTAAATTTGGTTATTAACATTTTACACCAAAATAGTTTTGGGCAGTAGTAGTGTTTTGAGTTTGAAAATTCGCCAAAAATTGTATAAATCGAACTAGAGAATGAAAAAAAATGGAATTAAATCTTGTTGAGTCTAGTTTCTAACAGAAGAAACTCTGTAAGAAACGAAATTGTAGATCATGAGATATTATAAGTTTTGTGAGACAAGGTCAGAATGAATTCACGTTCCCCTGATATGACTTTGAAAAATCATTAAAAATGGTATAAAAATAATTATGGGTTGGAATTTATATGTTTAAAATCCTTAATGAACCTATTTTCAATATAATCAAATAGAAACATCGTCTGAATCCTATACAAGGAGATAATTAATTTTTAGTGAAGAATGGTCGGAACTGTTTGATAGCAGAACATGGGAAACTTTAAAGAATAAAATGTACTTATTGGTTAAACCAAAAACTCTAAAAATTTTATGGTAAGAAGATATGTGAGTCTAGTTTAATGGAAAATTATCAGATCTTAGTTTGGAGTTTTTTAGCTCAAGATATAAATTATTTAGTAACAATGACTCAAGTAGACAGCTTTGAATGAACATAAAAGTAAATAGTGGAATTATATGTACAAAAAAAGAGAGGTTAAATTTGCATGTTTAGGCTCATGGATTAAATTGAATTGTGTTGTATTGATGATTATAAATTATTATTATTTTTGTAGTTAACAAAAAACCCAAGACATCGGCGCACAAAGGAAAGGAGAAAGCTATCGAGGATTAAAACGAGAAATTCACGGTTTGTATTACTATAATTCAAATTACTTTTTATTAAATGTTTTATATAAATTCTATATTTAATAAGTGAGTTATAAGGTAAGTATTGATATTTGAGTTGAATGAGAATTGAATTGAATGGTGAATGTGTATGAATAATTGAATTGTAAATTGATTTGAATGTGAAATTGTAATTGAAAAGTGATCTTGGATTGGAAATGAAAGTGAATTGAGAATTGAAATTTCCTATTAACTAGTCGGACTGAGTCAGATATGATTGGCATGCCATAGGATCTGGAAGTGTACGGGATTTGCCGGCTTTATCGATCAGGCACTTTATGTGTCATATTTCAGGCACCTTGTGTGTCGTATCAGGCACTTCGTGTGTCGTTTTAGGCACTTTATGTGTCGTATACTGATCAGGTACTATGTACCGTTTTAGGCACAATGTGTCGTACTGGTCTGTTTGGGTTGGAATTTGTGTATCCGTCAAAGTCCGGGTTGTTAATAGGGTGAACAACTGAAATGAGAAATTTAAAATAAATTGATTGATTATATTATTGAAATATTGAAAGAAATGAGAAAGTTGAATTATTGATTGAAATTGAGATTGAAAATGAAAGGCATGAATTTAATATTCATGTAGTGATTGAAATTGTTACATGTGATATGTGATGGAAATTGAAGAATAGCTAAAAATTGTATTGTTATTATTAATTAATGAAGTATAAGAATGAATTGATATTTGAGAAATTGGATAGTTATATGTTCGGTAATATAATTCTTTATTGCTATTATAATTTCAATTATGGTAATACCACTAAGTATGGAATACTCAGCGTGCGGTTATTTCTGTGCGCAGGTTAATAGGAGTCCAGTGTCCCGGTCCAGCATCCGAACGATCCCGACTCCAGCAAAAAGATTTTTGGTGATGTTTTCTTTTCTTAATTGAAAGTGACATGTACTAGGTGTTGTATAAGTTATATTGATATGCTTGTAATGTTGGTTGTAAGAATGGTATACCATATTTTGTTATTAGTTTGATAAATGGTAAAGATTATATTATATAATTTGGTATTAAGTTAGAATGAAAAAAGAATGAAGTTATTAGTTAATTTTGATTAATATTATGAATGTTTTGTTATTAAATTACTATGTTAATGAATTGTTTATGATTTAGGTGTATTTAGGTTTAAATTGTTTTTGATTGTGCCATTGGTCTTGGATTAGTTGGTTTCTGGTTTGAACTTGCAGGGGGTTTTATGTAAAAATAAGAAGAAATGCAGTCAAAATTTTTAAAAAAAATTTTTGAATGAATGAAGTCAATTAGAAATAAAAATATAATTTATATGAATTTATGATTATACTATAATATGTTTGTTAAATAATTAATTGTTTAATTATACATTTTTTAAGAATTATTCGTAATTTGTCTGATTTGTCTAGTAATGCCCCGTAACCCTTTTCTGGCGACGGTTTAGGGTTGAAGGGTATTACAGCACCATTCTCAAGAATCTGCATTGATTGAAGATGTGATGTAATCCATTATGACTCGAATCAAATTCCTTAGAATGCATGCGTTTGTCAGATAGTCCTTTATAAAATCCATCCTCATATAATCATATGCTTTATCTAAATCCACTTTGATAAGAATCCAAAATGTCTTATTGTTCGCGACATTCAAATGATGTGCATGTGTACACAATCGTAAACAAGTAATAAAGTAGTAAGTATAGAGTTATCATCTCTATAAGGATTGTATATGTGAATCAACAATTGCAAAGTTAATTATTAACAATTAAGTGAATAATAGAGATTGTGATTTGAAGATTTAATTAAGGACTTAAATAAAACAAAGCAAGCAAACAAATTAAATAACAACACAAAAGAGAATAACAATAGGAAAGTTTAACACAAAGTTTAACAATAATTGAATGAAAAACTAGAATAATTATTTCTCTTATAACATTCAATTAGTAAAGGCAGTGCTAAAAAAATGTTACAATTAATTAGTGGCAATATGATGATTTATTAATCCAATTTCTTCAAGTTATAGGCTTCTCTCGAAGTCCTATATCAATCTTTTAGTTACTTAATATATATATGCCAAATTAACATCAAGATCACCTTTTCAAGCATCGTTTATAAGGACTATGTATGCAACAATTATTTTTCGATATTGACATCAACATGTACCATTCAAGTTGTGTGTCTATCAATTATTTCCTCCTCTTAGATTAAATAATTAATTCGTTTTACTTACCAATGATGGCCATGCATTTGTAAGCTGAGCGTGTAATTACTTCAGCAAATAAACAATCATAATCACAAACATTAGTAGCAAAGAATCAATAATAACATATAAAATATTCATAGTCATTTTAGTAAGATAACATTGAGTGATGATCATTAAATTGAAATCAAGAAGGCAATTTGCAATCATGTTCATCAACACAACAACAAAACAACAGATAAGATACGAGGAAGATGAAAGATGAATAGCCAATGGTGGTTCTCCGTGACTAATGCACGTTTAAGAAGTGATGCTAGTTGAATCTGGTGGTTCTCCGTGGCTAACTTTTGCTTGCTCTCTCATGGTGGCTCTGCTCCTCTCCTTGGTGTTACTCTCAACTTAACTTTTTTAAGCTTTTGATTTTCTTTTCAGCTTTTAATTTCTAAAATGAATGCTCTCAATTATGGTGTGTTTGAAGTGTAGCTAGTGCACCCTATTTATACTTGTTAAGCGACTTGATCTCCATCTATTTTTGACATTGGTTCCTTGATTCATGGTGGAGTTTGCTTGATTTTATCCATGCTGATTGGGGACTGTCGTTATTCTCTCCTTGGTGGTTGATAGTTGCTTGATTTTCTCCCATGCAGTTAAGGTAGGTGTAAACTAGGTCTTCTTCCTCTTTTGTGGACGATTTGGGCAAATTTGGACATTTTAGGTTGTCCAAACTTAGTGGTCCTCTCCAACATTGGGTTAAGGAGTACTTTGAGGTCTAATAAGCAAATTTGAGGCATCCAAAGATGACAACATCTCAGCCCAATATCATAAGTCCTATGTTGTAGTCTTGTTGCGGCATTGATCATCAGCATGTGAACTTCAGCTCCTTCTTTCCTCTAAGTCCACCAGTCACCTTTATGGATGAAAATCTCTTGTTCTAGAATATAAATAAACCAATGTGTATTATTTTAATAAAAATTATAATTAACAAAAATTAGAATAATTGCAATAGAAATTGTTATCAATCACCCTTAACTTGTATGAAACTGTAAGCTAAAAGGTAATCAAATAACTCTATAATTTAGAGTTATCACTTACCTCAACTAGTCCATATTGAATAAAAATTATAAATAACTCTTGCACATATTATCGAAGCTAGCCTAGTTTGGTGCAATCAACATTCGAAAGATGATCTTCTAATGATCAACAATGAGTTAAGTCACAAAATTGTATAGCACAATACATAAACTCTTATTGAGAGATGGGCTAAAGTTATTACTAGCGAGAATACCTTTGATCCTTTCGCACACTAAGTTTTCAATTGTATGTAATTAATTTTGAAAAAAAAATAATGCAAGAAAACCAGCACATCATATTGTCTTAAATGAAGCCAAATCGAAGAGAGCCTTTGGTTGCAATTACGTTAGTGAAATAAATAGTAATGAACAATATTGATTTAAATCACTAGATCAAACCAGAACAATATATATATATTGAAAAAAAACAAAAGTTGGAAATAAAACTGGATTGAAATTTTTTACTCATAGGTAGGCAAAAATCCGACTGGTAGTTGAGGCATGTTTTCACAGTTTCCTTCAGATAGATTTGGCCACTCTTTTGGTGTTGGAGAAATATTGGATAACTGTCTCCCAGGATACAATAATAAGATGAGCACAGAAGTAGCACAACTATTGTGATCAACGAACAGTAGCCTAGTTTTTTTCTATCATCAAAAACAAGTTCGGTATATGCAGGGAAAATATCTCGAAATTTTTGCAGAAAAAATAAAGAAAAATTCATTGTGCTTTTTCTTCTTTAGATTATTTCAGTTTAAATAAAATATTTAAAATGACGGAACTTTTGGAAATTTTGACTATTAAAGCCATTAATGTCTATGAATTAAGGAGCCACTAAAAACCTAAATTAACGTCTGAATTAAAGGAGCCATTAAACTCAATTTAATATTTGTCTTTTTAATTCCAAACAGAATTCATAGAGATAAGCTCTATTATGGAAAAATAAAATTACGTATTGGGATAAAATATCCACAAGCCTAGAAGGACCCGGGCCCAAACATTTCAGACATTTCACATCGCCCACATCGTGCGAGGGCACCCCCAACCCTGGCAAGTTTAGATTTACACCCCCTGCATGCAAGGGAGAGCATTAGCTTAGTTATTCAATAACCACCAAGTTGGTTCATATATATAAACATATTCCCCACTTGATATCTAACAAATGTAGAACTAAGCTTTTCATTTCCTTAACATAATTCACAAGCGGCTTACTTTGAGCATCAGGTTCTCATTCATCACACAACCATTTTGAGCATATGATATACTGTTGTAAAGGTCTCATGAGATAGAATATAAAACCATAATGTTATGATTCATATCTCCACCTTTACCAATCGAGAATATGCCTCAAAGCTTCCAAAAATCTATTTTTTTCCAACAGCTTCATTATCTTATCATTGGTGACTTTTATATTTAGCATTTTAGAATCAACAAGGTCTATTATTGTAAAAAGCCCATGTAATAGAAATAGTCTTGCAGTAGCCCATTATTTGTATAAAGTTGTTGGAAGAAAAAAATAGTCTTAACTTTCCTTATAAAAGAGAGAAAAAAAAGAAATAGTCTCAGTTTGGAGAAGTTCATAACCCTTACACGAGTTCCGATGACAAAGCTTTAATGTTGAGATACGATTTGTTTCCTTCTCACCAATGTGAAATTGTGGAAACATCTTGTATTACAGTCACCTGTTCCAGTCATTTGCTTCTTAATTTTTGTCTCCAAAAAAGCTTTTCTTGGTCCAATAATCCTTCTATTATAAAAATAGGTATGAAAAATAGTTTATTGCTGCAATGAAATTTTGTTTTTTTTTTCATAAAATAAGACATTTGTCATGATATCTAAAGTAATAATTTTGATCAAACAAAGTATATGTATTTCTAAGCTAAGAAGATAG
The DNA here is from genome assembly GCA_025698465.1 of Gossypium longicalyx. Classification (NCBI taxonomy): domain Eukaryota; kingdom Viridiplantae; phylum Streptophyta; class Magnoliopsida; order Malvales; family Malvaceae; genus Gossypium; species Gossypium longicalyx. Next base: position 95,516,727 of record CM046997.1, read on the forward strand.
GCAAAAAATTAGAGCTGAATGATCATTTGCACTATTCTCGAAAGTGGGTTCTAACTCAAAAAAACCCAACACATGATGAAAACCGAGGCTTTTGAAAAGGTGTAGTCGACTTTCTCTTTGGGTGGATATCCAAAATAAAAAAAAATCAATTTTAAAATTTGAATTATATTTGTCAAGGAGAATGCAATTATAATCTCACAAATTTTAAACAAGAAAAGAAATTTAGAAGTATTTGAGTTCGAGAGAACAACTCAAATAAATTTTTCACTAAAATTCAGCAAAGTTTTCCCATGATTTCCTTTTAATTTCAGTACCCCCCTAATGTCTATGTGTAGAGAAATATTCACAAGAGTTATAATATAATAGGATGAAAGAGGAAAAATAATATTTCAATAGATAACTGAGGTTCTACTAGAACTCTACATAAAGGGGTGGCACAAAAAGTTAAGAATTCCTTGTGTGTTGTGACACACGTGACCAATTTAGGCATTTAGAATTTTTATTTATGGTTAAACTACAAAAGTAGCCACCCAACTATTAATAAATTTATTTTTGATCACCCAACTATAAAAAAAATACAAAATGGTCATTAGACTATTAATAAATTTATTTTTTGGTCACCTAGCTATAAAAAGTTGCGAAATGGTCATCAAACTTTTTATAGTTGGGTGAACAAAAAAGAAGTTTCCTAATAGTTGAGTGACTATTAGTATAGTTTATCCTTCATATATTAGGTACAATTATATGAGTGGACCAATTTTAAAATAAACTAAATCAAACTCATAATTATTCAATTTAATAATCCACTTTTCTAATTAAAAATATTTACTTTTCACGGTTAATTAGATTAATTAATTAATTAATTAAAGGGTTAAATATATAATTAGTACCCAAACTGTCCACTTCTCCCAGATTGGTACGTATGGTTTTTTTGTCCCAACTTGGTACCCGAACTTTTTTTCCGTCCACTAGTTTGGTACTTGAACCTAATTGTGTCGATTTTTTGTTGACGTGCCAGCGCTAGCCATTCACGCACTACCACGTGTCTCTCTTTTTTACTACACACCATATCCCTTTAATTATTTTTCCTTTCATTTTTCTTGAATTTTTTAATTATTTTTCCTTTAAAAAATAATATATTTTTTTCTTTCTTCTAAAACAAATCAAAATTTCATGATTCCATTCTTTTGTTCATTTTTTTTTTCGTTTTCTCATTTCTATCTCATCATCATCATCTTCTTCTTCTTCCAATTTTCTTCTTCTAACCCTAGCTGTTGTTGCCATGAGTTGTCGCCATCCATGGCCTTTTCTAGTCAATCCGAACATCTCCACTTTTAGTCCATTCTTTTAAACATCCTATCCTAATAAATTATTAATTATCAATGGAGTATCATATTCCTAGTAACACAACAAGCTGATAATAACCGGAGGGATTTTCCCATCATAAAACCCTAAAAAGCAATCTTCTTGAAGCCGCCTACTTGTGGGGTTTTTCATGGACACTAACATCAGATTCATTAGTAAACCACCCTTACATATTTTTGGGCTTCTAACATAATTTGTCATATACATGTGTTTTACACTAAAGAAAAGCAAAAAAAGGCATCTAGTTTAAGTGTGAAAAGCAAAACTACAGATTGGTATTTGCAGTCTAATAGATACTCTAGATTCATACCTTAGTATAATTATTGTAATTGAGAAGCTTAGCCTTTTCCAATCGAAGTTTCAATATCTGGTTGATGATTGGTGTACTATCCAAATCAGCATTTGATGTCCAAGTTATATAAGCACGGTAGAGTTCCTCACGCTAGGCACGATTACGAGCATGTTGCATAACATAAATAAAACTTGGAGCATCCAATGTAATCATCCATGGTCTATTCTCAGTAGTTGAATTTTCATGCCTCTAGGTGAGTACAAAGAAAGAACAAATATTAGATGACAGAAACAGAAATTGCACTAGACTTGACAATGAGAGACTATTAATAAATGCAAACACGTGCTAAAATTTGGAAAAGAATACCTTGGACACTGCTATTTGAATAGCTAGCCCAAAAGCAGTTGCAAGCAAACCATCAATTTCTTTCTTATCAGTTATTAGAGGGTCAAGGGAGGAAAAGCCAAATTGATCAGTTATTATTATTATTAGCCATAATTCCAGAGGATTGTGGGCAATCCCAACTCCCAGTGGGTCGTGGACTACTCTGATAGCTATTGTTGTGGAACAACTCGGGGTGATGAATTCGTATATTTGGTTATTAGTCTAAACCTTAGTGTGGGGTCTAAATTGAAAGAAAAGCAAGAAACAAAATTTAAATTTATTAAAATTTTCATATTGTGCGAATTAAATTAGTTACGTGATTTTGAATTTGATTAAAAACGCTTATTTTTGTATTCGATTTGTCAATATTTTAATATTAAGTTTATTAATATTAGAAATTTTCTTTTATTGTGATGTTATTAATGATATTTATAATCATGTTTTAATTTATTTCTATCAATTAATTCATGTTCAATACTTATGTAATGATTTATATGATATTAGCATCAATAAGTATAAAAAATTTTCAGCGTATAATTTGCCTAGTTTTCCGTGCGCAAGTAGTTATATTCGATAGGTCGTTCCAACAGTATTCAAAGAATTGAAGATTAGCTCAAACAATGTTGGTGAAAGGCTTACTGTAACACCCTTAACTCGACCTGATTCGCCGGGTCCGGATCTCAGGTATTTCTTTAAATATTTTATTTATTACTTCAAGTGAAAAACTTAGAATTTAAAAGAAAAAATGTATTTTAAATAACTTATTACATCAGAATTGATATAGATCATTATAGTATAAAAGTTTGATAACGACAGACATATATGGCATATCCTAAAACGACCCCACATTCCACTATATGCATAATAACCTACTTTGCCACTACTTTGGTGTACCCCTGGCATTGTCCCTTGTTGCGTGTGAAAATAGGATGCGAAATGTGCAAGTACACACGTCGAATCAAGTTATATAATGATAAGTAAGATCATCTCCACAGGGATCGGTTAGGATTAATTTGGTTACATTACTACTATAGAGTGTATGAATTATGTTGTGGCAAAACAGTGACAGAAATGTAAACAAACAAATATATATATAAAAAATACTATTGGAAAGATATCAGGGCAAGAAGGAGAGGATTAAATCTGTTGAATGGGAAGCTTCGGATTAGTAGGAATCTACCCTTATAAACCAAAAATGCCTTAGTAAAATCTTAACCATTTTACCGCTCAGAACGGATCTAAGATAGTCTACTTGTTTCGAGAGCAAGACCTTAGGTTACCCCACCTAAAGCAATATATGTCTATAGGCCTCAGATGTGATTCGCAGCACTGATTTCTCTTCGTTTTGTACAAACACTACTCTATGTCTAGAAATTGCTATGGGTATTCTGCCGAACAACCATTTGTATCATTCAATTTCAATCCAACAAACCTACCATTTTCCAAATTAGATTATGTTTATAAGCATACTAAACATTCATCTATGTCTAGATTCTGCATGCATTCAATTTAAGAAGAACAAGTTGAATGAAAAAGTAAAATAGATTAGATCAAAGCTTCAACATTAATGAAAAATTAGAGGATCAGCCAATAAATCCAACCCAATGAAATTTAGCTCATGAGTTGATTAATGAAATCCCAATTCACAATACCATTCAATATCTTAAACATTTAATCGCACAAAGAAGCAATGTAAAAGAAAATAAGGAAGAACTTCAGGAAGCACGCTTTCGCTGGTCCAGCCCTCAACTACGACATTGCTATGTTTTGAAAAGACCTAGTTGACTGCCTTCATCCTCTTTCTCACATTCTGCTATGCTTGTTATCTACTACTACTAATCTCTATTGTCGCCTCAAGGTCCTTCCTCTGAGAAAGGCTTGTTTTCTCTCTCTCCTCTCTTTTCTGGATTTTCCTCACTTTTTATAGGGTAGATCCCCTTCTCAGCACACAATTTTTCCTCCCTCTTTTTCAAGTAGATCTTTCTGGTACAAGTACAGCTGACTGAGAGTAACACAAATTGATTGCTGACTCGGCGTCTTCCTAGAATTACCATGGCATGCATTAATGTTGGCAATCTTTCCAGCCTTTTGCCATGACAAAATTTAACTCTTTCATTTCTTTCCCACGTTCTACACCTGCCATTCAAACACAAACAAATCCTTTCCACCCACAAGTAAAAGTAACATAATAACATTTAAGCACAATCTAAGCTTCATGATGCAATGTTCTAAAAATACTAATATAATATCTTAAAATGCAAATGCACCTGTCGAGACCATTTTTTTAAGAGGTTTTAAAAAACGGGGTTCGACTTGAAAAACGAAAACGGGAGTCACCACCAATCTCTTTAGGTGTGATTGGATCACCTTTAAAATATTTTGTTTTAAAATCATTAGTTTTGGTCTGCGAAATCAGAAAACGGGTTCGAGAGCCGGTTACGTACGAGGAAGGGTTAGCACCCTCGTAACGCCCAAAAATTGGTACCTAATTGATTATCAAAATGTCCTTAATGTCGAAAATTTAAAAAATTTAAGATGTGATCCTCTTTACAATATTTTGATTTTGAAAATTAGGGTTCACTTGTACCAAGTGAATCAAAATATTACATTGAATAAGTTAGGACGCACTATTTTAAGACATTCGAGACTAAGCTAACCATTTTTGAAAATCCCTATCTTGAGACGTCAAAGCGTCATATCCGAAGAAGTTTGGACACAACGCTTTGAAATTTCAAGACAGTTGCTCGTATTTTGAAATCCTTTAAAAAAATTTAGAAGGGTGCTTGACTATTTGAACTCAACGAGAAAAGTGGCAACCAGTAAGTTAGGCACTACCTTTCTCGAAGTTTCCAAACATCAAGCATTGCTTTTATTTTTATAAAACTTTTAAATATTGTTTTAAATGACTTTTTAGAGTGACAATTTTGTATTACAAAACATAGATATTCAAATAACATATATTACAAAATATTATAACACTTTATACAAATGCAATCACTATATATAGAGGGCAAAATAGAATAATAAAAATAATCATGCTAAGCAAATAGGAATATACCTAAAAAAGAAAACATAATAAATGCACTAATTATATACAATATATCATAAATAAAACATTAAATAATAAATATAAAAAAACATGGTAAATATTAATGTGTAAAATATGTATGAGTAAAAATAGATGACATGCATAGAAAATGGATAAATAGGATCTTCATAAAATATAAAATATACAATCCAATAATTTAATGTACACATGAATGGATTAATAAATGAAATGATGCATATAATACAATATATCAATTTACATGTATATAAAAATATGCATTTGAAAATAAATTATAAAAGTCTAAGATATTACATAAAATACATAACATAACAATAATACATTAATTCTAAAGTAAAAACAAATATTGTATAATAATAAAAAAACATAAGTTTTAAAAATATATGTATAATATAAATAATTGATAAATAGAATGAGCATATAATAAAAAAAATGTGATGTTTAATAATAAATTTAAAATATAATATAAAAAATATATTTATAAGAATAATAATTATAAAAATATAAAGTATATTGGTTTAGAATAATAATGTATAAAATATAAAATATGTAAAAGAATTTATATTTATAATTATATAATTATATAATATATATATAAATATAAGTTTAGAATAATATAAAATAAGTAATTAATGATGAAATATACGTATTATACAAATTATAATATAAAATGTGTAATAATAGAATATAAATAAAGTAATTATTAACATATAAATAAAAATAAGTATATAATACAAGTTAAAAACCTTTAATGATAATAATATATAGATAACAATGTATAATAATAATAAAATGACATAATAATATATAAAATAAATAATAAAATAATTATAATATATAATATAAAAGTATATATGTAAAAATATATATATAATATATATAAATAATAATTTACGAAAAATAATATATAATAAATAATAATAATATAAATAATATATATAAAAAAATAATTATATAATATATAATATAAAAATAAGGTTAAAAAAAATAAAACAAATAACAATATATATATAATAATAAAAATAAATATATAGGGTTAGATTTGAAGTTCAATAAAATTATAGTGCGAAATTAAAAAAATAAAGCTGAATTAAGGTCCTAATTAAAACACGCGTAAAACAAAAGAGACTCATTGGGCAAAATGCCCTATTCCCAAAACGGCAGCGTTTTAATTCTGTGTTTAAAAGGGTCGGGGATCAAATTGAAACCAAAATAAAAATAGTGGGCAAAAATTAAAAATTGCAATAAACTTAATTTAAAAGATGAAAAAGACGGAAGGACTAAAGGGATAAATATCCCATTTTCTTAAAACGCGCGGACCCTCCGGGTCGGATCGGGTCGGATCCTGGGCCCTATATAAGTTAAATTTTAATTTCAAATTTCATTTCTAACACCCTGTTAAAAAAAACAAAAAACTCTGAAACCCTCTCCTCAGTCCTCTGGCCTGAGTTCTAACCACGACCGATGGCCACCGCTCCACGCGCCCATGCGCCGCGGTGCACGGCGGTCAGAAGGCCAAAAATCCTTCCTCTTGCAGCCGAAACACTGGTAGTACTTCTCCTCTCTATTTTAAAAAGTATTTTTGTGTATTACAACTTAGAAAAAATGAACTGTTTTCCCTTTGATTTTCAAATCTATTTTTGGATCATCTGTTATATTAAAAATACATGTATATATAAAAATAAAATAAAAAACAGAAGGAAATAATAGAGAATGAAAATAATAAAACCTTTGGATTTGCCGTGAGTTTTTATTTCTTCTATACTGTTTGTACATGTGTGTTTAAAACCAAAAGAAACTCCTCACCCTTTTACAATGTTTAGATCCGGGCTTTATAGCCACTGTTAACTGATACAAATTTGGTATAAAAATCCTTCCTATTTCTTGCCGTGTTTTGCTTCTTTTCTTTGTTGTTTTCTCTTCCTTTTTTGCAGGTAATCACAAGATCTCCGGCGGAGATGAGGGGGACCTTCGTTTGGTGCTTGCGGCGCGAGGAGAGGGCTAGGGTTTCTAACCCTAGCCGAATGCTTCTAGATTTTGGGCCTCTGAGAGTTTGGGTCTGTAACGGGTAGGGATGGTTTAGATCTGTTAGGTCGGGTTAGGTATTGGGTTAAGTTTGGCTGATGAATCTGTGTATTTGGGCTACTGGGACTACTTTGGGGTTTTGGGTAGTAACGAGTGGGCTGCTTTGGCGTGGTCACGGTTTGTTGGGTCACGGGTCTTGTAATGGGTAGGTTTAGGCCTGGTACGGTCTAAGTCTAGGTGGGTTATTGGGTTTTAACATTTGTAAAAGGACTGTTAAAAAAATTATTATTATTATTTTTTTGATATTTTGGACTATGCCTTGGCTTCCAATGGGCCGGGCAAAATTGAGGTATTACAGCTGCCCCTCTTTGCTCATTGCTGTGTAACAGGAATAAAGTAAAGATATCAAAGAACCAATTTTTCCTGGGCTCGCCGAGTCTTGAATTCCTCGATCTGCACCCCGTCGAATATAGAGATGCCAAATCATCTTGGATCTGCCTCAATGAAGGTCAAATCTGCTACGTCTTCGATCTGCTCCTTGTCAAATACAGAGAGATAAGATCTGTTATCTTGGATCTACTCCCCGTCCATTACAGAGAGATAAGATCTGTCATCTTGGGTCTATTCCTCGTCCATTATAGAGAGATAAGATCCACCATCTTGGATCTGCCCCGATGAAGGTCAGATCTGCTATGTCTTTGACCTGCTTCCCGTCGAATATAGAGAGATAATATCTGTCATCTTGGATCTGCTCCCTGTCCATTACAGAGAGATAAGATCTGTCATCTTGGATCTGCCTCGATGAAGGTCAGATCTGCTATGTCTTTGACCTGCTCCCCGTTGAATACAGAGAGATAAGATCTGTCATCTTGGATCTGCTCCCCGTCCATTACAGAGAGATAAGATCTACTATTTTTGATCTGTTCCCTATTGAATACAGAGAGATAAGATTTGTCATCTTGGATCTGCTCCCCGTCCATTACAGAGAGATAAGATCCGCCATCTTGGATCTGCCCCGATGAAGGTCAGATCTGCTATGTCTTTGATCTGCTCCCCGTCGAATACAGAGAGATAAGATCTACTATTTTTGATCTATTCCCTGTCAAATACAGAGAAATAAGATCTGCTATCTTCAACTTGTTCCCTATAAGCATAGGGATGCCATGTTGAAATCTTCGATCTTCATTGTCCCCTAGAGGACATAACCTGTAGAATGTGTATGTGCCTATGCCTAATGATTAGGGTGCCATGATTGAAATGAGTCAAATGCTTCTAATTAGACATATTATGATGCAAAATGTTATGAACATGACCCCTATCCTAGACGTCACCACTCATTCCTTCATTTGTCTTTTCTTTTCTCAAAGTATTATTCTTGCTCAGCCTGTAGGCCTGTACCCTTCCTCAAATGCTACGATCCACTGAGGATGTCTATAAGATAATCTTTCCTTAGAATTGAATCGTTGGTTTTGTCCATTTCCTTTTGGACTGGAAGAAAGAAATTCCTCGAGTTCCTTCATTCCTTACTTATGTGAATTTCTCGAACAATTGTCCTGTTTTAGTTTCTTGTATTATCTAGAAATTCCAGAGTAATGCGCAAAACTTCGTTTGTGAACATATTTAGTTTATCTATCATTATTTCAATGCAACATACTTAAAGAATAATGGAAGATGAATAAATCTTTAAGAATAATTGGATTTGAATGAATTATCAAAAAAGATACAAAGGAAATTAATCTGATAGCCTATCTTTGAAAAGAAAAAAATCTAAAGATAGCAAACAAGCCAAAAGTTAGATGCCCTAGATATAGCCGCTTGAGCGCTTATACATCAACTTCATGAAGGCATGTGTTTAGAAGATTCAAAGTACTCTGTCGATGCCCTAGTATGCAACGTTCTTCGTTCTTTGTTGAGCAAGATTACCGGATGCTTCAAAATTTGAGTCGCCCTTTCGGGTTTTCAACTCAAAACCCCTTTGGTTACAAGGCGCCCTTTGCGGGTTTTCACCTTGGCCTCTCCATTTTTCTCTTTTTTCTTTTTTCTCTTTTTTTTTTATTTTGGAAACCTCAAAGCGCCCTTTGTGGGTTTTCACCTTGGGTTCTCTTCTCTTTTAGACAAAGTATTTTTTAACTGAGTCTGAGTTCACTGGGTTGGGTAAGCTTTTTCCATCCATTTCCGTTAAAATTAATGTACCGCCAGAGAAAGCTTTCTTCACGACATACGGCCCCTCCCAATTCGGCATCTATTTCCCCCTAAAGTCTTTTTGAATAGGAAGGATCTTTTTCAGTACAGGGTCTCCCTCGTGGAACTCTTTTGGTCAAACTTTCTTGTCATAAGCTTGCATCATTCGCTTCTGATACATCTGACCATGTCGAATGGCTCTTAGCCTCTTTTCCTCAATCAAGTTCAACTGGTCATATCGGGATTGAACCCATTCAGCTTCATCTAACTTTATCTCCGTCAAGATTCGAAGAGAAGGTATTTTTACTTTAATAGATAACACTGCTTCCATCCCATAAACTAACGAGAATGGGGTTGCCCCAGTAGAGGTTCTGACAGACGTTCGATAGGCCAGGAGTGCAAACGGTAACTTCTCATGCCAATCTCTATAAGTCTCAGTCATCTTCCCCACTATTTTCTTAATGTTCTTGTTGGCAGCCTCCACTGCCCCATTCATTTTTGGGCTATAGGGAGAAGAATTGTGATGCTTGATCTTAAACTGGTCGCAAACCTCTGCTATCATTTTGTTGTTCAAGTTCAATGCATTGTCGGATATGATCTTCTCAGGCATTCCATACCGACAAATGATCTTCTTCTTCAAGAATCGACTCACAGCTAACTTAGTAACATTCGCATAAGAAGCGGCCTCTACCCATTTTGTAAAGTAGTCAATTACCACGAAGATAAACCGATGTCCATTCGAAGCTTTCGGTGATATTGGCCCAATGACATTCATGCCCCATATGGAGAAGGGCCATGGAGAAGTCATAACATGTAAAGGTGAAGGTGGTATATGAATTTTGTCCCCATAAATCTGACACTTATGGCATTTCTTGGCAAAGTTGATACAGTCCCCTTTCATAGTGGCCCAATAATAGCCAAACCTCATGATTTGCCTTGCCATCGTGAACCCATTTGCATGCGTCCCACATACACCTTCATAAACTTCTTCTAAAATTAGCTTAGCTTCCACAGCATCGACACATCTCAAAAGTAATTGGTCTTTCTTTCTCTTGTACAAGATATCCCCGTCCAAGACATAGTCGCAAGCTAACCTTCTCAAAGTTTGTTTGTCATTTTCATTGGCCTATTCAGGGTATTTATGATTTCTCACATATCGTAATATATCCTGATACCAAGGGTTATCTTCCTTTTCTTCCTTCTCAATGTTACAACAATAAACTGGAGCCTCGTAGACACTCATTTGAATTGGTCTCATCTCTTTCTCTTTATTTGCCTTAATCATTGAGGCTAAGGTTGCTAAAGCATCTGCCATTTGGTTTTCGTCTCGTGGGAGATAATTGAAGGTGATGTCATCGAACTCCTCAAGTAACCCCAAAACTACCTTTCGATAATTGATCAATTTAGGGTCCCTAGTCTCCCATTCACCTCTAAGCTGATAAATTACCAACGCAGAATCTCCATATACTTCTACGGTTTTTATACCTCGCTCTATAGCTGCTTGAAGTCCCATAATGCATGCTTTATACTCAGCCATATTGTTCGTGCAATCAAAGTCCAACTTGCACGTGAACGGGTAATGATCGCCATTTGGGGATACCAAGACTGCCCCAATTCCATTTCCGACTGCATTAGAAGCCCCATCAAAATTTAGCTTCCAAGGAGAATCTTCGGTCGTTGCTATACACATTAACTCCTCATTTGGAAAATCAAAGTTCAATGGCTCATAATCCTTTAGAGCCCTACTGGCCAAGAAGTTTGCTACCGCACTTCCTTTTATAGCCTTCTGACTTATGTAGACTATATCAAACTCTGAAAGCAAAATTTTTCATCTCGCCATTCTCCCATTTAGAGTCGTTGACTCCATCATGTATTTCAATGGATCAAGCTTTGAGATGAGCCAAGTGGTATGGTATAACATGTACTGTCTTAATCTCTGAGTTGTCCAAATCAGCACACAGCACAACTTTTCAATTAGCGGATATCTCATTTCATAGTCAGTGAATTTCTTACGAGATAATAAATTGCCATCTCCTTTTTCCCTGACTCGCCATGCTGACCACGCACACATCCCATAGAATTACTGAATACTGACAAGTATAGTATTAACGATTTATCTGGGCTAGGTGGAGATAATACCGGAGCATTCAACAAATACTGCTTGACCTTTTCAAAAGCATTCTGGCATTCCTTATCCCAAGTACCTTGATTGTGCTTTCTGAGGAGGCGAAAGATAGGATCACATTTCTCGGTTAGTTGTGAAATGAACCGAGCGATGTAATTCAACCTTCCTAGGAATCCTCAAACTTCTTTTTGAGTTTGTGGTGGAGGCAATTCTCGTATTGCTCTGACTTTGTCTGAATCAACTTCTATTCCCTTTTCACTGACTATGAAACCCAATAGCTTTCCCAATCTAGCTCCGAAGATGCACTTTGCCGGATTGAGCCTCAACTGAAACTTCCTCAACCTCATGAACAGTCTTCTCAAAACTTCAATATGCTCTTTCTCTGTTCGGGACTTAGCAATCATTTCATCAACATACACTTCAATGTCCCTATGCATCATGTCGTGGAACAAGTTCACCATAGCCCGCTGGTAGGTTGCCCCATGCGTTCTTCAATCCAAACGGCATTACTTTGTAGAAGAAGGTGCCCCACAAGGTTATGAAGGTGGTTTTATCCATGTCCTCTAGATGCATCTTTATTTGATTGTACCCCGAGAAACCATCCATAAAGGAAAACAACGAATGTCCCCCCGTATTGTCTACCAAAGTATCGATGTGCGGCAAAGGAAAGTTGTCTTTTGGGCTAGCTTTATTCAGATCTCTGTAATCAACGCACATTCGTACCTTCCCGTCCTTCTTAGGGACCGGCACGATATTGGCTACCCATTCAGAGTACTTGACCTCTTGTAAGAATCCTGCATCGAACTGCTTCTTAACCTCATCTTTTATTTTCAGAATAATGTCCGGCCGCATTCTCCGCAACTTCTGTTGGACTGGTTTGCAATCCTGTCTTATCGGAAGACGATGTACTACAATGTCGATACTCAATTCGGGCATATCCTGATATGACCACGCAAAGATATCCTTGAACTCTCGAAGCAACTCAACCAGACCATGCCTTGTGTCCTCGGTAATCAGTGTTCTAGTTTTCAACTCCTTCCCTTCCTCTAGGGCTACATTTTCTATTGCCTCTTTCTTATACGGCATAATTCATTTTTCCTCCTGTTTTACCATTCTTAACAGATCAGGAGACACATCACAATCTTGAACACCTTCAAAATCCTGAGATTCCTCTAAACACATGTCTTGCTCGCAAGAGAAATCGGAGTTTCTGAGATCGTTGCTCATATCATTGATATCTAGGGACCTGTGGGGGTATGAAAGAATATACAAAGAATGAATGAATCTAAGAATGGTTATTTATGTGCTATGAATGAAAGAATGAGAATTGCAAAAGTTTAACGAAATATGGATTGATAAAAAGAAACCATATTCGTCCAAATTAATAATAAAATTATGTTTTATTAAAATAATAATAGATAATCATAAGCCTTTTTCACAAACATAATCTTACTACTCCTAGGCCCTAGAGTAACAGACATGTTTCAAGAATTACTCTGAAAAATTCCTAAAGACTACAGGAAGGTCCTCCGTAGTCCAATTGTTCAGAGAGCTCCCCAGTTCGTAAGGGTGAATGCCCTTGAGGCTTCCTTGCTCCAATCCCTCATTGTGTACAGCATTAATCTGATGACTTTCTTCTACCAGTAACCCACTTGACTTAAAGGATTTGGATATAGGTGGGAATGTCATCGGTTCCCACTCCACTTCTCCTCCGTTCAAACGCGCCTTTCTTCTCGCTTAGCACTTCTCAATCTCTGCCTCTTACGCTTATGGTCTGGCTTGAAGCCCAAACCAAAGCGATCATTCTTCTCAATCAATTTTAGGATTTGAACCCCTCCTTCCAACTATCTTCCTAGTCCTTTTCCTGGCAATGCTCCCTTCCCCATCATCATTTGCAGGGCCATCCTTGTAGCTCTAGACATTTTAGGTACCGGCACCTCACTTCCTTCCAAAATGAAGGTTGCATTGATGATTTCTAAAGAGCAGAAAGAACACTCAATAGCCTCTTCATTCGCCTCGACATAAGGGGCCTTGCTAGTGACTACTGCTATAATATCCTCCTCCGCATTGATGGTTATTAACCGTCCATCTGTCACTAACTTCAATTTTTGGTGCAATGAGGAGGGCATCGCTCCTGCCGAGTGTATCCATGGTCTCCCCAATAAACAATTATAGGAGGGCTTGATATCCATCACCAAGAAATCAACTTCATATGTATTTGGCCCAATTTTCAAAGGGATGTCAATTCGTCCCATCACTTTCCTTTCGGTTCCATCGAAGGCTCTTACCACATTGTGACATGTTTTTATATGCGAACTGTCAATGGGTAATCTGTTCAATATGGATAATGGAAGGACGTTCAAAGCCGACCCGTTATCAACGAGTACACTTGGAAGCGTGTATCCCTTGCACCGAGTAGTGATGTGCAAGGCCTTGGTTGACCCTATGCCCCCAGGTGGAATTTCATCATCATTGAAGTAGATGAAATTGTCAACACTGATGTTATTCACAAACCGGTCCAACTTGTTAATGGATATGTCGTGGGTGACATATGTTTCGTTAAATACCTTCAACAATGTATCCTGATGCACCTCAGAACTCAGAAGTAGGGCTAATACTGATATACGCGCTGGCTGCCTACACAACTGCTCGACCACACTATACTCGCTATGCTTAAGGAACTTTAGAAACTCCTTAGCCTCCTCCTCCTTTACCGGCTCCTTGACAGGTACTTCAACCTCTTTCTTCTTCTCAACGTCAACATCCTTTGTTTTCGTGGGATCCACTCTGATGCCCTCCACATCATAATGTTTCCCACTTCGTGTATGGGAACCTTCATTTTGCACGCCCCTAGACGCACTGGCTATACTCTCCCCCTCAGGTACTGTTACACTGCAGTCATAGCTCCATGGCACCCTCTTGTCATCCTTGTAAGGAAAAGGAGTGGGTTTATAGATGACGAACTTGGGCCCGGTTTGCGCCCCTACTTCATTATTCCCTGGCAAGGAAATAATAATTCTTGGTCGGCTAGTTTCTTGTCGTTCATTTTCCAGTACACATATTTGTCCTTTGCAAGAACTACCCTAAAAAATCTGTAGCTCTTTGTTAACCATAAAGCCTTGCACCATGGCCTTGAACTCTTCGCAATTTTGGATCATATGACCCACCTCTTCATGGAATTCACAATAGTTCCCCATTCTTTCTCTACCTTTTCCAGAGGTCAACATACCTCTCTTCACCATCTCCTCCCATATTACTTTCATGGGTGTCTTCACCTTAACAACATATTCCTTGATTCTTCCTTCCCTAGTTTCATCAATGGCATTCACTCCTTGATTGCCATGATCTGGTAACGGATTTTCAGCATTAGGGGTACTGTTGAATTTCACAACCCTCATCTTGATAAGCCTCTCTACGGTCTTCTTAAATCCGGTGCAATTTTCAATCGAATGCCCCGGTATTCCCGCATGATATTCGCATTTAGCGTTTCCATCATACCATTTGGGGTACGGTGGCTGTAGCGGTTTCAAGTGAAATGGAGCAATAGCATGTGCATTGTATAAGCTTTGATAAAGCTCACGATACGTCACAGGGATAGGCGTGAATTGCATCCTTTCTGAATTCTGTCTTGTGCCCGATTCCTGTCTTTGAGTACTTTGTTGCTCGACCGCGGCTGCTTTGGGTTGACCAACTGTGATTGCCCTCGAGTTGAAACTATTCATGTTATTCACCTCGTTGTCCTTTCTCCTTGGGGCTGATCTTTTAGCCGTTTCCCCCTCAATTTTACCACCCCTTATGGCGTTCTCAATCATCTCTCCTTCCATAACTACATTCGTGAAACTTTTCATGGTGCTTCCAACCATATGAGTGATGAACAGCGCCTTCAAAGTGTTGATAAACAACATGGTGGTCTCCTTTTCTAACAGTGGTGGTTGTACTTGCATTGCCACCTCCCTCCATCATTGTGCGTATTCCCTAAAACTTTCATTAGGCTTTTTCTCCATGTTTTAAAGCGTGATCCTGTCTGGCGTCATATCAGTCACATGGTTATACTGTTGTACGAAGGCTTGTGCAAGATCTCTCCATGAACTGATTCTTGCACGGCTCAACTGATTGTACCACCTAGCCGCTGCTCCTACTAAGCTATCTTGAAAACAATGGATCAATAGTTGATCATTGTTCACATACCCAGTCATTCTCCTACAAAACATTGTTATGTGTGCCTCTGGACAAGTAGTCCCGTTGTACTTTTCAAACTCCGGTATCTTAAATTTGTGAGGAAGCACCAAATCTGGGACCAAATTTAAGTCTTTGGCATCAATCCCATGATGATTGCCAGTGCCTTCCAAAACCCTAAACTTCTCCTCCAACCACTTGCAACGATCCTCTAACTGTTTTAAGGATTCGGTTGCCATTCTTTCCTTCTCCATCATATCCAGATTAGGAGTGATAGGGTTGATCAGGCTATTGCCCAAATTAATTCCCGACCCAGATGGGAAATTCACGGGGATTCCCGCATCAACCGGCCTATGTTGAGGCCTTACAGTGACAGATGGCATTCTAAGAGGTGCCTCGGTTTGTAGTGGCACATGAGGCGGAGTAAAACCCAGAGGATGATCCTCACCCTCCTCACCAGTGATAGCCATGGGGGCCTTCCCTTTATCAGTAGCCCTTAGCAGCTGAGCCATTTCAGCCATCATATTCCTCTGAGCCTCTAGCATTTGCTCCCTCATGTTATTCTGCATCTTGGCCAACTGCTCTTGCAATTGGTCTTGCATATCCTTTTGCAATTGTTCGAACCTTTGATCCATACTCTTAGTTTTAGTGCGGGTACCGTAAGGATGTGTGATTTCCAAATTTTCTTTTCTACCTTTAGAAGTAAACTTTAACTAATTAGGGTCTTTCTATAACTTTGAATGCATATGATGTGATGTAATGCAAATGCATGAATGCAAAAAGGCATCGATCTCGATTCAATCTCATTTAGAAAACTTTATTTAGAAAAAGAATATCTTTACATATAAACGGATTACATATACGCCTTTGCCCTAATGCCCAAAGTTCTAACTTTATCTAATAAAAGGGCTAACTCTCGACCTTTATCAGACACTGACTCATACATCATACTCAACGCATCAGCTCGTACTGCTAAGTCTCAAACATATTCAGCAATCTCTCAGATTTGGGCTATAGCCTCCCCAATAATGTAACCCATATCTCTGGCTTGACCTTTAACTTGATGGAACTCTCCTTTTAAACAATCTTCTTGCGCCACGAGCTGCTCAATCCGAAGTTCACCATCATGCAATGCCACTTCCAAATCTTCAACCTTACTTTTTAGCTCCTTTAACTCGACCGTAGGATCATGGTTTCGGTGCCAACGAAGTGATCTTCCAAGCTCAGTTACCTTAGTCTTCAGCCCTTTATTCTCTTTCTCTAATGCCAAATTCTGCGACCGCATCTCTTGGAACTTCCTCTCCCAATACTCGGCTCTAGCTTTTTCCTCTTGAACTTCTTTCTGCCACTGTTCCGAAGACCTTCCTAACCCCACTCGCTTTAAAGATACTTGTGCCTTCTTATACTCCTCTTTTAAATCATCTCGGTCTTCCTTAACCGTCCTCTTTTCCTTCTTAACTTTTTTCAACCTCCTTCTATTGCAGGTCAACATCTAGACTCAGGTACATCTTCTCCTCCTCAAGCTTTTCTATCTTCTTTTCGAGTTCCAAATTCTTTCTCTTAAATTCTTGCTTCATAATATCAAGCTCCGAGAGTTTCACTTGCAAATATTCCTCCATTGGTCGAGCTTCCTCCATTTTTGTCATAGGGACATTATCGTTAATCCTTCTACTCCTCCACTCGACATATTCTGGGGTCGTAATAGGATTAATGGCCACTCCCTTAAACCGACAAGTCTTGTTCCAAGCACTAGAAACCTCGCTAACCTTCCTCTTGTAATCGACTCCTCTGTATACAAACTCACTTTGCGCCAACCCATGAGTTGTTGGTACGAACTGTCTCAATCCATGCTGCCTCAGCACGAGCAACCAAATTCCTAACAGGGGAACCCAATCAAAGTTGCCGCATTGATAAAGTATCTCACCAGGAACCATCCATAGAGCTCTCCACTCAACATCCTCCGACTCAACATCTTCCGGCACATCCACTTTCCTAGATGAGGCTACTATATCTTTCAACGGGGAGTAGTTCTTAAAGAAAACTTGACAAATAATCCCATCAATCAATCGGAAGTGACTGTAGAACCAAGCCAAAAGTAACTGAGCACACCCTATAAACCTGCCTGCACCAGCCCTCCTACATGGACCTAAGGACCTGAATATCTCCGCCAAAATCGCAGGGACGGAAGTAACCTTTTTGCTGAGTCGATGTAAAAGATCCGTGGTTTCCTCGTCCACATATCCCAAAGCCCTAGGGAAAACCATTAGTCCATACAAACTTAAAGAAAAAAATGTCTACTTTCTTCGTCTCATTAGGGTGTGTCAAAATCAGATCTTTCAAAGCGTCCCACAAAATGCACTTGCACTCACCCTTCTCTTTAATTCTGGCCCTGATCCACTACTCGCTCATCCCCGTAATGGTCATTAATTTCTTCCAAAAGGTAGGGACACAAGCAGCTCGAGAATAGATCCTATCACTCTGAAACCTGGGACAACGAAGTAAGGCAGTGTACTCCTCCATGGTAGGTACCAAGTCTACCTCCCCAAAAGTGAAACAACTGTACGCCGGGTTCTAAAACTGAGCAAGGGCTCGGAACAAGTGCTCATCTACCTGAATATCGAGCAAGTAAAGTAAATCTCCGTAATTATCGTAGAATAACTGCTTGGACTCATTGCCCCACTAATCCCAAATTTCCTTAAGCTCTTGGAGATTATTCTGTGTGACACCAATACGAGTATAGGCTGACAGCTCCGACACATATCCCATAGTTATACTGTCTCCCTTTTCTAGCTGAGTTTGCTCTGACCATCTATGAACATCGGCGTTGGCCTCCACCCTATCAAGAAGTCTGTTCTCCATAATAAAACTTCCTAATTTAGAAACTGACCGTGAATTGATACCTTTGTAAATGCAAAATAACATGCAAACAAAAGGAAAGAAATAGTCAGTATCACATGATATCAATAAATCTCAACGACAATTTATAAGGGTAATATCTAAAGTATAGCTCTAACTAAGTTGGGCTCTTACGGTTTTTCTATATGAGGTTGGTTCTAAAGTTTGAGGTACCCGAACCAGCAGATTTCTCAATTCTCACCCATTATAGGCTCATTTGAAATGAGTTTAGTTCAGGGGACTACATTTCCCTATGGCTACACGGAGATGAAAATCTCACGAAACCATAGGTACGGACGTATCCCGAAAGTGATCCACTATCCTACACGGAGGCAAAAACCTCACGAAGGCGTAGTTTCTCACTCCCACTTAAGGGTACGACCACAACAGTCATGCAAATGCAATGCACATCATAATTTAGCGATATATGCAATAATACAAACACATGTAATGCAAAAGGATTGAATTTCAAAATTTTCTAAATTTTCGACATTAGGACAAAAGGGTAATCAACTATACGGCTTGGCTCTCTTATTGTCCCCAGCGGAGTCGCCAAGCTGTCGAGACCATTTTTTAAGAGGTTTTAAAAAACGGGGTTCGACTTGAAAAACGAAAACGGGAGTCGCCACCAATCTCTTTAGGTGTGATTGGATCACCTTTAAAATATTTTTTTTTAAAATCATTAGTTTTGGTCTGCGAAATCAGAAAACGGGTTCAGGAGCCGGTTACGTACGAGGAAGGGTTAGCACCCTCGTAACGCCCAAAAATTGGTACCTAATTGATTATCAAAATGTCCTTAATGTCGAAAATTTAGAAAATTTAAGATGTAATCCTCTTTATAATATTTTGATTTTGAAAATTAGGTTTCAATTGTACCAAGTGAATCAAAATATTACATCCAATAAGTTAGGACGCACTATTTTAAGACATTCGAGACTAAGCTAACCATTTTTGAAAATCCCTATCTTGAGACGTCAAAACGTCATATCCAGTAAGTTTGGACACAATGCTTTGAAATTTCAAGACAGTTGCTCGTATTTTGAAATCCTTTAAAAAAAATTTAGAAGGGTGCTTGACTATTTGAACTCAACGAGAAAAGTGGCAACCTAGTAAGTTAGGGCACTACCTTTCTCGAAGTTTCCAAACATCAAGCATTGCTTTTATTTTTATAAAACTTTTAAATATTGTTTTAAATGACTTTTTAGAGTGGCAATTTTGTATTACAAAACATAGATATTCAAATAACATATATTACAAAATATTATAACACTTTATACAAATGCAATCACTATATATAGAGGGCAAAATAGAATAATAAAAATAATCATGCTAAGCAAATAGGAATATACCTAAAAAGAAAACATAATAAATGCACTAATTATATACAATATATCATAAATAAAACATTAAATAATAAATATAAAAAAATGGTAAATATTAATGTGTAAAATATGTATGAGTAAAAATAGATGACATGCATAGAAAATGGATAAATAGGATCTTCATAAAATATAAAATATACAATCCAATAATTTAATGTACACATGAATGGATTAATAAATGAAATGATGCATATAATACAATATATCAATTTACATGTATATAAAAATATGCATCTGAAAATAAATTATAAAAGTCTAAGATATTACATAAAATACATAACATAACAATAATACATTAATTCTAAAGTAAAAACAAATATTGTATAATAATAAAAAAACATAAGTTTTAAAAATATATGTATAATATAAATAATTGATAAATAGAATGAGCATATAATAAAAAAATGTGATGTTTGATAATAAATTTAAAATAAAATATAGAAAAATATATTTATAATAATAATAATTATAAAAATATAAAGTATATTGGTTTAGAAAAATAATGTATAAAATATAAAATATGTAAAAGAATTTATATTTATAATGAAATAATTATATAATATATATAAATATAAGTTTAGAATAATATAAAATAAGTAATTAATGATGAAATATACGTATTATACAAATTATAATATAAAATGTGTAATAATAGAATATAAATAAAGTAATTATTAACATATAAATAAAAATAAGTATATAATACAAGTTAAAAACCTTTAATTATAATAATATATAGATAACAATGTATAATAATAATAAAATGACATAATAATATATAAAATAAATAATAAAATAATTATAATATATAATATAAAAGTATATATGTAAAAAAATATATAATATATATAAATAATAATAATTTACGAAAAATAATATATAATAAATAATAATATAAATAATATATATAAAAAATAATTATATAATATATAATATAAAAATAAGGTTAAAAAAATAAAACAAATAACAATATATATATAATAATAAAAATAAATATATAGGGTTAGATTTGAAGTTCAATAAAATTATAGGGCGAATTTAAAAAAATAAAGCTGAATTAAGGTCCTAATTAAAACACGCGTAAAACGAAAGAGACTCATTGGGCAAAATGCCCTATTCCCAAAACGACAGCGTTTTAATTCTGTGTTTAAAAGGTCGGGGATCAAATTGAAACCAAAATAAAAATAGTGGGCAAAAATTAAAAATTGCAATAAACTTAATTTAAAAGATGAAAAAGACGGAAGGACTAAAGGGATAAATATCCCATTTTCTTAATACGCGCGGACCCTCCGGGTCAGATCGGGTCGGATCCTGGGCCCTATATAAGTTAAATTTTAATTTCAAATTTCATTTCTAACACCCCGTTAAAAAAACAAAAAAAACTCTAAAACCCTCTCCCCAGTCCTCTGGCCTGAGTTCTAACCACGACCGATGGCCACCGCTCCACGCGCCCACGCGTCGCCGTGCACGGCGGTCGGAAGGCCAAAAATCCTTCCTCTTGCAGTCGAAACACAGTTAGTACTTCTCCTCTCTATTTTAAAAAGTATTTTTGTATATTACAACTTAAAAAAAAATGAACTGTTTTCCTTTTGATTTTCAAATCTGTTTTTGGATCGTCTGTTATATTAAAAATACATGTATATATAAAAATAAAATAAAAAACAAAAGGACATAATAGAGAATGAAAATAATAAAACCTTTGGATTTGCCGTGAGTTTTTATTTCTTTTATACTGTTTGTACATGTGTGTTTAAAACCAAAAGAAACTCCTCCCCCTTTTACAATGTTTAGATCCGGGCTTTATAGCCACTGTTAACCGATACAAATTTGGTAGTAACAGTGGGTCTGCTGGGTAGGGTCACGGTTTGTTGGGTCACGGGTCTTGTAATGGGTAGGTTTAGGCCTGGTACGGGCTAAGTCTAGGTGGGTTATTGGGTTTTAACATTTGTAAAAGGACTATTAAAAAAACTTTTATTATTATTTTTTTGATATTTTGGACTATGCCTTGGCTTCCAATGGGTCGGGCAAAATTGAGGTATTACAGATGCACCTACTTAAGTACAAACAATTAACCAAGTCTAGTGGCCTGAAATATAATTCTTTTCAAAAGTTATCATCCCTCTTGGCGCAATCTCTTTCTCAAACAGATGAAAACTATAACAAACCTTATGAGTACAAGAATAATTGGTGATCTTTATCACATCATACCTTAGCAGATTCTTTATTTTCTTGGAATAACATTTACGCATCAATCGTCATTCTAAACCATCTATATTGGACGGATACTACAGTTTTGATACATACATACACAGTAACTATCATACTCTTAATATACGGATTCTTCCTTTTCTGACTAACTGAAATTTATTCTGACATTTCTTTAATTATCTTTGTCACATATGTACTTCTCAACAGAACGTACCTTCCGAATTCATTCATACAGACCATATCCTAATATTCGCACTTACCTCAAAACAATAGTCTACAAACATCAATAACGGGTGGTTACATACAAACATGGCGAATACTTATGTAGATATGATTACCATCAAACTATTCAAAAGATCATACCCTAATTCAATTCCACAACTCTTTTACTACAAAAATCCAAATACTCAAAATAATCAATATTCAGATTCCATACAATTTTAGACGAAGTCATTATACAACTCATATATGACAGATTCCAGTTAACTCTAATTCAACCATAACACAATGAACCCAAAATGACAAAGTTCTCAGGGCATACATAGATACGAATATATCCATATCCAACATTATTAGACAATCATGGCAGAAACCTCTATTAACATACATATACAAAGTTCTTTTCAAAAACTTATACAATTATTTCACCAATCTTACTCAACCTTTAATTTGAGCATATCATTATTTTAGCTTAACCATACTTATTATAGAACTAACAAAATTCATCCAAAATTTACATTAAAAATAGTTATACACATCTTACGAGGCATACATGATAGATCATGCCATAAGGTCCAAACAAAACACGCTACAAAAGCATCATATAAAGTCTCGTGTTTACTGTCCCGGTGGACTTGTAGAAGACGCTGTGGGTTTCTTCTTCATGGGCTTATCCAGAGTTTTATGTATCATGATCTGCCATTTCAATTTACACATTATCGAAAGCTACACCATGAACAATCCATAGTCATATCATATCATGCCATGAGTCTTAACTACATGGTCTTACACACATTCATGTATCGTGTTTTGCCATTCCAATTTCATTTTTTTAGAGGCTACACCATGAATGGTTCCAAATCATATCAAGATGCCATGGGGCTCTACCTCATGGTCTTACACTTATTTTCATATTGTGATATGCCAATCTGGTTAGCAATATAACTGTCCTACCAAAGGCTTCATGATAAAACATTTCTCATTACTTACTTACCCAAATGATCACCTTCTTACTAACTAGCAACAACAACTACTTAGAGAACATAAACTCACTATTACAACTCTTATTCATACAATTTACTTATCATCTCAATCATTAACAACCTCATGCAAAACCTTGTACTAAATGCTTTACTGTTTATATAACTCTTATAGTCTTACTTTTTTCAGAACTTAATATTTAGAGCTGAAATACTTATCCGAAGATGGAATACCCACTAATTAAACCTAAAATCGTAACTTCCACCTTAAAAAGAAAGAGATATCAATTGATTTAAGATAAAAAAAATTAAATAACAACATGCAAGAAAGAAGAAGAATCTCCTCTAGAACCCATCACACACACACACACACACACACACACACACACATATACACACACGTATGACCCAACCTACCTAGTGGAACTTAACAAGTGTCACACATTTCAAAATTTTCCTTCTTAATGGTTTATAGTTTCTGAGAGAAACATAATTAAGTACCTTGTATTAAAAATTATCAGGCTAAGCTATTAAGTTGATATCTAGCCAGATTACTTATAATCTAACTAGCATAGTAATCCAGACAAAAGAGGCGTACTAAACCTTTGGCGATAACTCACACCTTACTTCCCCTTTATTGCTTAATATAATTATGATTTGTGAACTAACTCAAAATTTGACTAAGGGAAATACACCTATGGAACGACGGAAATGTGCAAGTGTACACAATCGCAACAAGTAATAAAGTGACAAGTAAATGTCGAGTTATCGTACCCACAGGGACTGTAAAAAGATCTATTTATATGTTATTTAAAACACTTTGGTGAAGAAAAATATTTTGTTTAAAGAGGGTGATTAAAAACTAAGATTTTAAACTAAGTAAACTAAATAAATAAATAAATCTCAAATGCAATATTTTAAAATACAAGTTTAATCAAAATGACATAATTGTGTTAGATTAATTATATTTCTTAACTTAGAATTATTAAACTCATGTTTATATTGTTACGAATAAATTCACGGCAACTCGGTAATTTGCTAACTTATGAACATACTCATCTATCAAAATCCATTCATCTCTTGACTATATCCCTATGCTAATTTAACCTTCAGTTGCCATAGATGATTAAACATGCACTGATTAAATACTGTGTCCATTAATTAAAATTTTAATCCGTTTAAATAATTAATTCATTAGCTACCTCACAATTTTAATGCAATAGTAACTTAGTCATGATTTTACTTAACCAAGCATCTTACCGAGGCCTATAACAACATAAACACAATTTTAACAATTTTACTAAACAAAATGCAATCAACCTAACACGAATTAAATTCAAGATAAATTGATTAATTAACCATTCCAAAAACATAAATATTCATACATATGTTCATCATAACAACAACAAAAATTAAAGAGATAGGGAACAATAATCAAATCCGGTGTTTTTTCGTGGCTTGACTAGTTTGCTCCGTTCTTCCTTCTCCGTTGTCCTCATTGACCAAGGCTATTATGAACACTTAATTTCTGCTCCAAATGGCTGATGAATGCCCCTTTTCCAAGAGGATAAATCGACAAGAGAGCAAGGGAATTTGGAATGGAAAAGAAGAGAGAAAGTGGAGGGAAGAGCGAAAAGATGTGAATGCTTGAGGTGTGTTTCAAATGACCAGCCTAAGGGGGTTTTATTCCTAAAGAGGGCTGCTAAAAATAGCTAAAATTATCAGCCAAAGAGCCCTCCCTTGGCTGGCCACACATGTGGCAAGGTTGATGGTTTCAACTTTGCTAATTTAAGCTTGGGGCAAATCTATAAAGCCACAAATTGTGGAGGGGTTTGTTTGCAACTTGAACAAGTTTACAAGGGCCTCTTTGCAAGCTAAATAATCTGCCAATAAGCTGATTTGAGTCAGCATATGGACGGTTTTGGGCTGTCCACTTCTTGGTCGGTTCGGTTCACTCGGTTCGACTCAACTAGGCCACCTTTCATAATTAATTAATAATAATTTATTTAACCCAAATTAAATTGGATTAAAATTAAAATTAATTATATTATGAGTTAATGCACATAATTTGGACCGTCTTTATCTGAAAAATTCATTCGTCTCGATGCCTCAAAAATCACTTCTCGATTTTGCGCTTCTAGTAGTGTCTGCCGAGCCAATTCTCACCCCTTGTGCAATTCTGTCGAAAATAATCAAAATTAATTAAAATTCATTATGTTAATAATTTAATTAATAATTTAAGTACAAAATAATTATTTTATAATATTTATATATTTTTCGACAATAATTTTATCAAAACTGCATGAATTTGAGTTAAAAAAGGCATGAAAAAGTGTGTATATTTTCGTGTTTCCACACCCCCAAACGTAATTCATTGCTCTTCCCGAGTAATGCATAAATTGAAAAAAATTTCTCGGAAACACCTTTGAAAAACTCATTCCGAACAACATTCTTTCCAAAATTATGAATTAGGTATACTTATGCTCAAGAACAAGAATTTTGATATTTATGTTACTTATGTATACATATCTTTCAAATTAATATCAATAACTATTATGATAACAAAAATAGACTAAATGCTTTCTTAACTAAAACATGTAAATCCCTACCAATTTGATTTTATTCCTTTATGCAAGATTAAGCTGCAATTATTAAGTTTAACTTATATCTTCATATGTTGAACTTAGCAATTTCTCTCTACTAATGTAGGTAGCATAGAAACTTGAATCAATAGGTCTTTAACAAGGTTGTAACGTGGCTAGGCTAGGGGTTGGTAAAAGATAAATTTTATGCTAAAAACCCTAGACTCAACTTCAATCGGACCTTTGGAAGATTTACCTTGAATACACCAACTTACTTTGCTTTCACATGCTCTTTTGTACATTTTCTTTCAATTACACATGCTCTCTTTTTTTTTACGAGAATTTTGTTGTATGTGCTACAATTTTTTTGAGCATTCTATACTTCTTTTTAACTCCCCCAAATTTATTTTCAAAGAATATTCTGAATAGTACTGAGTCTAGTGTTTGGGATAATTTAAAGATAATTAAGAGAGAAGTGATGACTAAATATTGCAAGGGTTCAAATAAAATTAGGCCATATAGTCTCAAAGTTGGGTTTCAAAGGATAAAATTTCATCAAGGTTGGCTTGAAAGGCTCAAACGGTCCAAACAAAAGTTGCCTAAATCATTTTCAACGTTCCATGCTTCCTAGGATTTCGCCTCAAGAAACTACTAAGTCAATTTTATAGACCTAAACTTTCATGCCTACCTAACTTTCCTAAGGAACTAAAAATTTTATGGTACGATTTGCATGCTTTATTAAAAATACACTTATGTCATTATTAAGCTAACATAACAATTATTGAAATAATCGAACTATATTTATACTGAAGTTTAGCATACTTAACAAAATTTCAAATTGAACAAGATTTATCCTAATCATAACTGAAAGAAAATTTATTCTGAGTGGAAATAATTTCAATTTTTCAGTCCCCTCACTTAAGATGAACAATGTCCTTATTGTTAAAAGTGAATAGATACTATACACCAGGTAGGATTCTAGAAAAGATGAGGTGAGTCAATTTTACTGCTTAAGTACTAAGCTCTCTCTAGATCCAATCCTAGACTTGTATATATTTATTTTCACACTTTTCACTTTGCAACTTGTTCATTTTTATTTATGATTTCCACCTCTTGTTTTATTATACGAAAAATAAAAATCATAATAGAACCTAATCCTAAAACATTAAATAAGCTAGGAAAGAAAATGAAAAAAGGAAAGATCCCCCCTTTTTATTTATTTTTATATCCCTCAAAATCGACTCATATTTTTCCTTCCTCGACATTGGAGCCCATGGTTCAAGTATAAAGTTTGTAAAATCTGTAACATCCCGAAATAGGGCCTAGTCGAAGCAGCGGTTTCGGGACCACAAATTCGACGTTGAAATATTTATTTTATGATTATTATGAGGTCTAGAATATGAGAATATGCATATGTTAAAGTTTCATGAAAAAATTCTTTGAGTAAGGTGTCCAATTGGAAATTAGGGACCAAATTGAATAAATTGTAAAACTTTGATTCTAGAATAAATTTGTATGATATTGCTTTAAAATATTAATTATAAGGTCTTAAAAAGAAATTTTTCCAACTTCTAAGTTTTTGGATAAAAATGGGCTTGTATGGATGAAATTTCAAATAAAGGGCTTAGGGGCATTTTGGTCATTTGGCATTTTAATGAAATAAAATGGGAAAACAAGCCAAAAATCAGCTCATATTCTTCATGCTGCTGTCGAAAATTTGGGGTTCTCCATAGCTAGGGTTTTCAACATTTTCAAGCTCAATAGTAAGTGCTCCCAAGCCCCTTTTTAATGTTCTTCGTATTTTTGAAATCCTGGTAGCTTACTCTCTCTATTTCTACCCATATTTCATGCTAGGGTTCATGTTTAGAAATTAACCCATACATGAGTAACTTGTATTTTGATGGTTTATGGAGGAATATGAAAGTTGGATGTGTGTTAAACATCTTTTCTTAAGTGATTTTCATGAAAAACCCCTAAAAAGACCTTTTCGCAAAAGGTGTAAAATGTGAGGTAGAAATGAGAAATAATGGAAAAATGTGGGCTTACATAAGAGAGAAGAACATTCGGCTAGGCTTGGGTAATGTAAAAATTACATATACGAGCCTAGGGACTAAATCGTAAAAATGTGAAAGGTTAGGGGCAAAACGGTCATTTGGATAGGGGTGAAATTTAGACTGAAAGAGTACAATTTGAGGTGTTAATGATTTATTTTTATTGTTATAGACCTCGAGGAATAAATTTCAGAGGTCGATCGAGGAAAATGAAAGGTTTCAGAATAATCGAAACACGATACCGAGACGAATACTAGGTAAGTTCGGATAACTTAAAGTGAACTCATAATATGCCTAATTACATGGTTTATGAATATATGATAATTTCATTCGACGATGCCATGAAAATACTAGAAATGTATCTTTAATAATGACATGTTAATAAATGTCCCGGTTGAGGTTAAAAAGGAAGTTAGGTGGATAAACCACGATTTACATGACTTGAAATCCTGCATGTGTTGCAGAAGGATTTAGCCCAGACGGGTAATCCGTTGATATCAATATAGAAAGGATCTGGCCTGGACGGGTGTTCCTTGAGCAATCGAGCCTCCCGAAGAATATGTGTGTATTGTGGATTTAGCTTAGACAGGTAATCCAATTAGGGTCTGAATTTAGCCTGGACTGGTAATTCAGATCCGAGCTCATTAAGGGTGTTTGTCGCTATAAGGGATTTAGCCTGGACTAGTAATCCCGACATCACCTTATGAGTTTACGATACGGAGGATTTAGCCTGGACTAATAATCCCGCCGTAAAATGTCAGGATCACGGGAGTGCATACCTAAAATGATCATTCTTATGAATTGAAGGTAAATGGATAATCCATCAATATTTCTTAGAAAATCAACGGGATTAATATGATGTATATCAATGAAATGATGAATGATGAGCTCATCTAAGACAAATTACATGGTACATTATTATTGTGACTTGTTGATTGAGTGCATGTGATAGGGAAACCATTTCATTCCTGTTGGTTCTGTTGCTTAATATGATTGTATGTTAATCAATCGGTAAGTTTACTTTCTAGTTATTCGGGCTTACTAAGCATGTAAATGCTTACCCCTCTCTTTTTCCCTGTCTTATAGAGCTCGAGGACTCGTAAGATTGGAAGACGGTTGGAGAGTCAACACACTATCAACTAGTTCAGCTTTGGTATAAAAACACTTTTATTTTGTTCAAAGGCATGTATAGGGTTTTTGTTCATTTTGTGATATGTGTTATTTGAACTGCCCATATAAAGGCTTGTAAAAGTTTACATATCTTATTGTATATGGCCATGAGAATTGGCTCATTTTGAAGTAGGCTATAACCTACAAATTTATGCATGCTTATGTTTGCATGGGATGGCTTGACCATAATAGGCAATGAGTTACAAAAATGAGTCAATCTTAAATGTGTTAATGAGACATGGAAATCCTTAAATCAAAGGAAATAACCTAGCATGTGTTAAACCGATGATATGAGGTTTACATGTAATGAGGTTTATTAAGGTTATATGTATGAGTATAATCTGGCTTTATTATGTATTAAGGTAACCTATAAGTGTGATTGGTTGATAGAGGGTGACCAAAGGCTTGGAAAATAGCCTTACAAGGTCCATACGGGTAGACGCCCGGGCGTGTGCCTAGGCCGTGTGTGACACACGGATCACCCCTATGGGCGTGTGGTATGGCCGTGCGTCCCCTGCACCTAAAATTTTAAGTCAGTGTCGAGCACGGATTAGACACAAGGGTGTGTGTCTTGGCCGTGTGCCCCTAAATGCATGCTGACTTCATAAACAGAATGCTTGAATTTTTGGACACGGACGGCCACACGGGAATGCCTAGGCCGTGAAGGACACGGGCCAAGGACATTGGCGTGGTGCTCGGCCGTATGAAAACCCTTGTAGGTTCAAAATGAAAAATAATTTTCATAAATTCAACACGGATAGGGGGCACGGGCGTGTCCCAAAACACACGGGCGTGTGTATTGCCTCTACACGGGCGTGTGAGGCTTTACCTAGAAAATTATTTTATGAACTTTCGTAAGTTCTCGATTTAGTCTAGGATCGTTTTCAATATGTGTGTAGGGCCTCGTGGGTCCCTTAATAGGGACATTAAAACAAAATTTGATTGGTTTTATATTGGATTGAAATTTTATAACCCGTATTTTCCCGGAAATGTTCGAGTACATGTCTGGTAACGCCTCGTACCTGGTCTCGGTCTCGAGTACGGGTAAGGGTGTTAGATTTAATGGTATCAGAGCTACTATTTAGTCAGTTCTAGGACTACTGTAGAGAGTTTTGAGTTTTGCAATCCATGCCATTATTCGAACATTGATAGCGTGACATCTCCTAACTGTTTAAATTGTTTTTAATATAGTAAATATCTTCCAATCAAGCGCAAGATGAGTCCGAGGGAGCCGAGAGCCATGCTCTAACTTCCGTAGAACGAGCTGTATCTAGTAGTAGTAGAAGGCTTATGTCTGAAGGCCGGGAAGATGCCTGAGCCGCCTTCTTTGACATGATGGATGAATGGTTTGAAAATTATTTAAGGAATCTCCCCAACATACCACGACCTCCCCCACCTCCTAACCAACCTGATGAGGATTTGCCACGAGGTATGGCACCGGTAAGAAGCCCTGTAGATAAGCTTAGAAAGTATGGGGCTGAAGAATTCAGAGCTAAAATCGATGATGATGTTGAAACAGCTGAGTTTTAGCTCGAGAATACTACACGGGTATTAGATGAATTGTCATGCACACCTGATGAGTGCTTAAAGTGTGCCGTGTCTCTCCTGAAGGATACTCCATTCCACCGGTGGAAGACCGTATCTTCAGTGGTGCCAAAGGAAAACATCACTTGGGAATTTTTTCAAGCAGAGTTTAAGAAGAAATACATTAGTCAAAGGTTCTTAGACTCGAAGCGAAAGGAGTTCCTGAAACTCAAACAAGGAAATAAGACTGTAGTGGAATACAAAAGGGACTTTGTAAGGCTAAGTCAGTATGCGACTGAGTGGGTTCAAACAGAATCAAATATGTGTAAACGTTTTGAGGAAGGTCTGCATGAGAAAATCAAGCTGTTCATTGGGATCTTTGAAATACGAGTCTGTTGCAGATTAGCTGATCGGGCCAAGAAGGCCGAGGAGCTCAATAATGAAAGAAAGCAAGCAAAGAGAGAGGCTTGAGTTTCGAACAAGAGATCCAGTAGTAAGACACTCTCGTTTACCACAAATAAATCAAGGATTCAACATGAATGCTCTACTTCATCGGTAGGATATTCGGGTAGTGCAAGAAGCTCCAAACGACGTAATCAGAAGTCTTCCTCTCCGATGGTGACTAGTGTAGGGAGTGTAGTTGACCAAAAGCCGAAGTGTAAAAGCTATAACAAATTTAACTCCAAAGAGTGCCGAATGAAGAGCGGTGCATGTTTTAAATGTGGTTATCTTGACCACTTCCTCAGGGACTGCCCAGAGCGAAATGAAAAAGAAGTAGAAGTAGCTCCGAAGTCGAGTGCTCCCATTGCACGAGGTAGACCTCCAAGATATCCTGGAAGTGCTAGTGGTAGTTGAGTTGCGGCTAAAGACGCTATAAATCAGATGCTCGAGCCCCGGTAAGAATGTATGGGATACGTGCTCGAGAGGAAGGCTCTGCTCCTGACATCATCACGGGTATTTTTTCTCTTTTTAATACATGTGTTATTGCCTTAATTGATCCAGGGTTGACACATTCATACATTTGCATGAGATTGGTGTCTAATATGAACATACCCACTGAACCTACGAAATTTATTATCAGAGTATCGAACCCATTAGGCAAATCAGTTCTGGTTGATAAAGTCTGTAAGAATTGTCCTTTGATGATTCAGGGTCAATGCTTTCCGGCTAACCTTATGTTGTTACCATTTGATGAGTTTGATGCAATACTTGGTATGGATTGGTTAGCCTTGCATGATGCAATTGTAAACTGTGGTAGCAAGTATATTGAATTGAAATGCCCAGATGGTGAGATTTTACGGGTTGATTCAAGAGAATTGGATACATCGCCAGTTGTAATCACGGCAATGGTTGCTCAGAGATATATGAAAAAAGGGTATAAAGCCTACCTTGCTTTTGTATTGAACACTAAGGAAACGAAGTTGAAGATTATGTCTGTGCCAATAGTATGTGAACATTCAGACGTGTTCCCGGAAGAATTACCCGGATTACCTCCTGAAAGAGAGATAGAGTTTGGTATTGAACTAATGCCAAGAACAGCTCCCATTTCTATTGCTCCGTACAGGACGGCGCCAACCAAGCCGAAAGAGTTAAAAGCACAGTTGCAAGAGTTGACGGATAAAGGTTTTGCAAGGCCAAGTTTTTCACCTTGGGGTGCCCCCGTATTGTTTGTAAAGAAGAAAGATGGTTCGAGGAGGCTATGTATAGATTATCGCCAACTGAAAAAGGTAACTATCAAGAAGAAGTATCCTTTGCCAAGGATCGATGATTTGTTCGACCAGTTGAGAGGAGCCACTGTGTTCTCTAAGAAAGACTTCAGGTTCGGCTACTACCAGTTGCGAGTTAATGAATCGGACGTGCCGAAGACAGCTTTCAGAACGAGGTATGGCCACTATGAATTTCTTGTTATGCCATTTGGGTTAACGAATGCACCGGCCGTATTCATGGACCTAATGAATAGGATCTTTTGGCCATACTTGGATAAATTCGTCGTTGTGATCATTGACGATATCTTGATTTATTCCAAAAATGAGACAAAGCATGCAACGCATTTGAGAGCTGTGTTGCAGACCTTACAGGAAAGACAATTGTATGTCAAGTTTAGCAAAAGTGAGTTTTAGCTCCAAGAAGTCGGGTTTTTGGGTCATATTGTTTCGGGTGAAGGTATCCGAGTTGATCCAAGTAAAGTCTCTACTATTGTTGAATGAAAACCACCTAAAAATGTGACCGAGGTTAGAAGCTTTTTGGGCTTAGCCGATTACTACCGAAGATTTGTGAAAGGATTCTCCATGATAGCGACTCTAATGACGAGGTTGCTACAGAAAGACGTTAAGTTTGAATGGACAGAAAAGTGTCAACAGAGTTTCGAGAAGTTGAAGACACTACTGACTGGAGCTCATGTTCTAGTATTGCTCGAGTCAGAAAAAGAGTTTGTGGTCTATAGTGATGCATCCTTAAATGTACTAGGTTGTGTACTTATGTAAGATGGCAAGGTAATAGCTTATGCTTCACGGCAGTTGAAGCCACACGAGAAGAATTATCCGACGCACGACTTAGAGCTTGCCGCCATTATTTTTGCCTTGAAAATTTGGAGGCATTATTTATATGGTGAAACTTGTCGTATATTTACAAACCTCAAGAGTTTGAAGTATTTGATGACTCAAAAATAATTGAATCTGAGACAGTGGGGATAGTTAGAATTAATTAAAGATTATGAGCTAATCATTGACTATCACCCGAGAAAGGCAAATGTGGCCGCCGACGCGTTAAGCAGAAAATCTTTGTATGCACTGAAGGCCATGGATGCTCGATTGGTGTTGCTTGATGATGGCTCAGTCTTGACAGAGCTAAAGGCTAGGCTAACATTTCTTCAAGAAATATATGATGCTCAAACTAATGATAGTGACTTACAAGCTAAAAGAACTCAATGTGAGTTGGGCATTGAATCAGATTTTCGGATCGGTCCTAATGGATGTTTGACGTTCAGAGATAGGGTTTATATACCCAAAGATGATGAGCTTATTCAGAAAATCTTGTAAAAAGCACATGATAGCCGTTTGTCTATTCATCCAGGAAGTACCAAGATGTACAATGATTTGAAGAAAATGTACTGGTGGAACGGTATGAAAAGAGACATTTTCAAATTTGTATCGAAATGCTTGATATGTCAGCAAATGAAAGCTGAATATCAAGTACCTTCAGGTTTGTTACAGCCTGTAATGGTCCCCGAATGGAAGTGGGACAGAGTTACTATGGATTTCGTGATAGGATTGCCATTGACCCGAAAAAGAAAGATGCCATATGGGTTGTGGTGGATAAGTTGACAAAGTCGGCTATTTTATTCCGGTAAGGACGGATTACTCTCTTGATAAGTTGGCCGACTTGTACATATTAGAGATTGTGAGATTACACGGGGTACCACTGTCGATTATATCAGACAGAGACCCGAGATTCACTTTGACATTCTGAAAGAAGTTACAAAGAGCCTTGGGTACAAAATTGAGTTTTAGTACGGCTTTTCACCCACAAACTGATGGTCAGTCTGAGCGAATGATTCAGGTTCTTGAGGATATGTTGCGATGTTGTATTCTCGAATTTCAGGGTAGCTGGGAAAAATACTTACCATTGGTAGAATTCGCCTACAACAACAGTTTCCAAACGAGTTTGAAGATGGCACCTTATGAGGCCTTGTATGGCAGAAAGTGCCGAACTCCATTTTATTAGACAGAACTCAAAGAGAGTCAGATTCACGAAGTTGACCTGATCAAGGAAACTGAAGAAAAGGTTAAAGTGATATGTGACTGTTTGAAAGTAGCATCGGAAAGGAAAAAGTCATTTGCTGATCTGAAAATAAAAGAGATCGAATTAAAAGTTGGAGATAGGGTATTCTTGAAAGTATCTCCATGGAAAAAGGTATTGAGATTTAGCCGGAAAGGCAAACTGAGCCCGCGATTTATTGGACCATACGAGATTACGGAAAGAGTTGGACTATTAGCTTCTCGTTTAGCATTGCCACCCAAACTGGAAAAGATTCATGACATGTTTCATGTATCTATGTTAAGGCAATATCGATCAGGCCCCTCTCATGTGATTGCACCGACTGAGATTGAGATTAGACCGGACATGACCTATGGAGAGGAACCAGTCAAAATTTTGGCTCGTGAGATTAAACAGTTGAAAAATAAAGATGTGGCTTTAGTAAAGGTTTTATGGCATCGACATGGTATGGAAGAGGCTACATGGGAGCCGAAAGAAATCATGAGAAGCCAATATCCGAACCTGTTTACTGGTAAGGACTTTCGAGGACGAAAGTCCTTAAGGGGGAAGAAATGTAACATCTTGAAATAAGGCCTAGTCGGAACAGTGGTTTCGAGACCACAAATTTGACATTGAAATATTTATTTTATGATTATTATGAGGATTAAAATATGATAATATGCATGTGTTAAAGTTTCATGAAGAAATTCTTTGAGAAAGGTGTCCAATTGGAAATTAGGGACCAAATTGAATAAATTGCAAAACTTGGATTCAAGAAGCAATTTTTATGAAATTGCTTCTAAATATTAATTATAAGGTCTTAAAGAGCAATTTGCCCAATTTCTAAGTTTTTGGACAAAAATAGGCTTGTATGGAAGAAATTTCAAAGAAAGGGCTTGGGGGCATTTTGGTCATTTGGCATTTTAATGAAATAAAATGGGAAAACAAGCCAAAAATCAGCTCATATTCTTCATGCTACTGCCAAAAATTTGAAGTTCTGCATAGCTAGGGTTTTCAACATTTTCAAGCTCAATAGTAAGTGCTCCCAAGCCCCGTTTTTAATGTTCTTCGTATTTTTGAAATCCCAGTAGCTTACTCTCTCTATTTCTACCCATATTTCATGCTAGGGTTCATGTTTATAAATTTACTCCTGCATGAGTTACATGTATTTTGATGGTTTATGGAGGAATATGAAAGTTGGATGTGTGTTAAACATCTTTTCCTAAGTGATTTTCTTAAAAAACCCCTAAAAGGACCTTTTTGCAAAAGGTGTAAAATGTGAGGTAGAAATGAGAAATAATGGAAAATTTTGGGCTTCCATAAGAGGGAAGAACATTCGGCTAGGCTTGGGTAATGTAGAAATTGCATACATTTCATTATACGAGCCTAGGGACTAAATCGTAAAAATGTTAAAGGTTAGGGGCAAAATGGTCATTTAGATCGGGGGTGAAATTTAGACTCAAAAAGTACAATTTGAGGTGTTAATGATTTATTTTTATTGTTATAGACCCCGAGGAACAAATTTTAGAGGTCGATCGAGGAAAATGAAAGGTTTCAAAATAACCAAAACACGATACCAAGACGAATATCAGGTAAGTTCAGATAACTTAAAGTTAACTCATAACATGCCTAATTGCATGATTTATGAATATATGATAATTGCATTCGACGATGGCTTGAAAATACTTAAAATGTATCTTTAATAATGACATGTTAATAACTGTCCCGGTTGAGGTTAAAAAGGAAGTTAGGTGGATAAACCACGATTTACATGACTTGAAATCCTGCATGTGTTGCAGAAGGATTTAGCCCAGACGGGTAATCCGTTGATCTCAATATAGAAAGGATCTGGTCTAGACGGGTGTTCCTTGAGCAATCGAGCCTCCCGAAGAATATGTGTGTATTGTGGATTTAGCTTGGACGGGTAATCCAATTAGGGTCTGAATTTAGCCTGGACTGGTAATTCAGATCCGAGCTCATTAAGGGTGTTTGTCGCTATAAGGGATTTAGCCTGGACTGGTAATCCCGACATCACCTTATGAGTTTACGATACGGGGGATGTCGCCTGGACTGGTAATCCTGCCGTAAAATGTGAGGTTCATAGGAGTGCATACCTAAAATGATCATTCTTATGAATTGACGGTAAATGGATAATCCATCGAGATTTCCTAGAAACTCAACGGGATTAATATGATGTATATCAATGAAATGATGAATGATGAGCTCATCTAAGACAAATTACATGGTACATTATTATTGTGACTAACTTGTTGATTGAGTGCATGTGATAGGGATACCATTTCATTCTTGTTGGTTCTATTGCTTAATACGATTGTATGTTAATCAATCGGTAAGTTTACTTTCTAGTTATTCGGGCTTACTAAGCATGTAAATACTTACCCCTCTCTTTTTCCTTGTCTTACAGAGCTCGAGGACTCATAAAGATTGGAAGACGGTTGGAGAGTCAACACACTATCAACTAGTCCAGCTTTGGTATAAAAACACTTTTATTTTGTTCAAAGGCATGTATAGGGTTTTGGTTCATTTTGTGATATTTTTCATTTGAATTACCCATATGAAGGCTTGTAAAAGTTTACATGTCTTCTTGTATATGGCCATGAGAATTGGCTCATTTTGAAGTAGGCTATAACCTACAAATTTATGCATGCTTATGTTTGCATGGGATGGCTTGACCATAATTGACAATGAGTTACAAAAATGAGTCAATTTTAAATGTGTTAATGAGACATGGAAATCTTTAAATCAAAGGAAATAACCTAGCATGTGCTAAACCGATGATATGAGGCTTACATGCAATGATGTTTCTTAAGGTTATATGTAAGTGCATAATCTGGCTTTATTATGTATTAAGGTAACCTATAAGTGTGATTGGTTGATAGAGGGTGACCAAAGGCTTGGAAAATAACCTTACAAGGTCCACATGGGTAGACACGCAGGCGTGTGTCTAGGCCATGTGTGACACACGGATCGCCCCTATGGGCGTGTGGTATGGTCGTGCATCCCCTGCACCTAAAATTTTAAGTCAGTGTCGAGCACGGGTTAGACACACGGGCGTGTCTAGGCCGTGTGAAAGACACGGGCTAAGGACTCGGGCGTGGTGCTCGGTCGTGTAAAAACCCTTATAGGTTCAAAATGAAAATAATTTTCATAAATTCAACACGGGTAGGGGACACGGGCGTGTGTATTGCCTCCACACGGGCGTGTGAGGCTTTACCTAGAAATTTCTTTTTATGAACCTTCGTAAGTTCTCGATTTAGTCCCGAATCATGTTCAATATGTGTGTAAGGCCTCGTGGACATTAAAGCGAAATTTGATTGGTTTTATATTGGAATGAAATTTTATAACCCGTATTTCCCCGAAAATGTTTGAGTACAAGTCTGGTAACGCCTCGTATCCGATCCCGGTGTCGGGTACGGGTAAAGGGTGTTACAAATTCATGCACAAACATAAACGGGTTATGAAATATATATTTTAAATGCATCTCTGGTTGAGTCATCCCGTATTTTTTAGTATCTCTAGTAATCTTGTTACTGCAATTACATGTGTTGCATCATAGCCATTATTCCAAACTGTTCGCTTTGTGGAATGGTGCTAGATAAAGGGACTCTCAGCGTCAAACTTAGGAAATTTCTTAAGGGTGGTTTCAGTTTTGGGCAGGTGTGTGAGTAGCTGAGGGTAAGGTTTAGAGTTGAAGAGGGTGGCGGTTTTAAGGATAGTTTAGGTGCGGTAGTTGGTGACTTCGAATGAAGGTGTTTGGGGTGGTGATCTAGGGAGTTAAGGCTACAACATTAAGGGGTTAAGTGAGATGCACTATTGGGCTACTTGAGAGTGGTGGTAGAGCAAGGTAAGGGCTATAGGTTTGTGCGAAAAAAGGGTTGAATATTTCCCATCTTAGTAGTGTCTTAAGCCCAATGGCAGCTCCTTTTTGGATCCTAGGCTCCTATACTGAAAATAAACTAAAAAAAATCAAATAAATTAGTGCTTGGGTTAAAAGTTGACCCTTTATTTAACAAAACAAATACTTAAATTCTTTGGGCTACTTAGAAAAATATTTTTTTGAAAAATTACATTAAATTAAACTCCTAAGAAAGATTGGAGGGGTCACGGATGGTCCCATTTAAGTCCCAATCTCTTAGACAGAGTTTTAATTAATGCAATGAGTTAAAGAAAATTTTATCTAAGTCTACCATTTTATTCAAATGAGGAAAAAAAACTAAATAATTTAAAATAACGATAGAGAAAGTGAAGAGAACTCCCTCCATTTTATTTAGGATCGTCATTGACCATGATGGTGTCAAATGGCCATTTATCATACCAACCATAATCATTTAGGAAGTAATCATATTCTTTCCCATCAAATCTACCCAACATCTTATTAGGGAAAGAAAACCCGTAATGACCTTTCTTGGCGGCCTTATTTAACTTCTTGTAATTCCAACAAATCCTCTAACCTGTGACTCGAATATGTGAAATAATCCATCCAATACCCTTCTTGTGCCTTTCCAAAATCACAAGTGCCTCTACTTCTTGATCTTTGGTGAACTCAACTGAAATAATGACAGGAAAATTTGAAGATAGACCCAAATAGTCATATTTCAAATGAGGAGACAAAATCTTCAGTTCCAATTTAGCTGGCTCTTCAATCAACGAATTTGGTTGCGTATACTCCTGAGATGATAACTCTAATGATTCAAGTGGAACTTCTTGAGTGAATTCCTTCGAATTATCTTCTAACCAAGCTAAACATTCTTTGTCTTCATCATCACTTGGTGAATTCTCTAGTAGAATATATTCTAATGGATTGTCTAAAGAATTGAGCTCTAATTCTGTAGAATCCAGTTATTCCATCTTCAAAATAGCAGAGCAGTCTTCAACTATATCTTAGGATTTAGCAACATCGAAGTCATTAAAATCACCTTTTCATAAAAAATTTCTTTCAATTGAGTATCTCATTCTTGTTTCTGGAATCGTTGAGGATATGGCAATGGTGGAATCTTAGCTTTAACCGGACAACTCTTCTGTGGAAATTTTTCTGCATCTGACAAGAGTGTTAGATAATCAGAACTAACTGGTTTAGATTTTACCTCAACAAGGATCACTGAATCTGACTTCTGTGATACAGGAGTTTCAACACTTGGTTGAACTTCTTCTTTGTCTTGAGCTACAATAAGCTTATCTTCAACCTCGATAGCTTTGGGTTCCCATGTCTTCCCACTTTGTAAAGTGGAGGTTTTCCAATGCTCTTTGCCTGTGCTTCTCAGATTTTCTGTATCACTCGGTCAAATACCTTGGGGTCTGCTTTTGAGCTCATTGGCTAACTGTCCCACTTGGCTTCCTAAACTCTTTAATGTTGCTGCTTGGCTTTAGATTAGTTCATCATTCTTCGCTATGTACGCCTTTAACAAATTTTCAAGATTACTGAAGATTCAGTTGGTGTGGGTTGTTGCAATTCTAGCAGATAATTTGGTTGAAATGACATAAAAGAGTCGCTATGGTCCGCCCATTGATTACTCCATGGAGAAATTGGATGATTTTGCCATGAAAAGTTGTAATAATGTGGAACATTCCAATTTTGATTTCCCATGTAATATTTTGACTCTTTATTCGATAGACAATTTTCAAATAAATGGCCATCTCCATAGTATTCACAAGAAATATCCTTAAACTGGTTCAATTGCTGACCTGTCAGGTTACCATTGAAACCATTAATAGCTATGTTCTTAAGCATAGAAGACATAGAGGATACCTGGGCTGCCAAAGAAGCAAGTGTGACCGCTTTATGTACTCCTGATGCTCGTCTTTCTCAGGCTGCTCGGTTGATTGGCTACTGATAGTTATTACTGGCAATTCTTTCAATAATCTCATAAGCATCGTTATAAAACTTAGAAAGAAGGGATCTATTTGTTGAAGCATCCACCATCATTCTAGTATGAATTTTGAGACCAATATAGAAAGCCTCCATTTGAACGCAACAAGGAATACCGTGATGAGGGAACTTTCGTAATAACTCCTTGAATCGTTCCCATGCCTCATATAAAGATTCCTCATCAAGTTACTGAAATGAAGTGATTTCATTTCAAATCTTGGCAGTTAAAAATGGAGGGAAATATTTCATTAAGAAACCTTCAACCAACTCTTGCCATGTAGTTATGGAACCAGAAGGTAGGGAGTTCAACCACGCTCGTGCTGTATCTCTTAAGGAGTATGGAAATAATCTCAGTCTCAAGGCATCCTCAGTTAGCCCGACTAGTTTAAATGAGTCACTCATTTCCATGAATAGCCGAAGATGAAGATGTGGATCTTCAGTAGGAATCCCACTAAATTGACCCATATTTTGCAACATTTGGAACATGACTGGCTTCAGCTCGAATTGTTGTGCCTCAAATTCGGGTCTGCTAATACTCAAATTAAGCTCGTTGAATAGAGGAATGGCATATTGTTGAATGGCACAGTTTCTATCATCGGCAACACTGATCGGATTGTGAGTATTATAAATGAATGTTCGTCCTGGATTTTTGAAATTCATATCTTCGGTCCTTCTTTGGTTCGCTTGTCTTCTCATTTGTCAGAAAGTCCTTTCAATTTCAGGGTTTACGGGAAGTAAGTCAAAAATTTGATCAATATTCATAAACACCTGAAACAAAAAAAAATGGAATTAAAATTTAACAGAAAAAAAGACCAAAATTAAAAATTAAAAATTTCATAAATAATGTTTTCTAAAACAATCCCCGACAATAATGCCAAAAACTTGGAACAACGAAAATGTGCAAGTGTACACAATCGCAACAAGTAATAAAGTGACAAATAAAAGTCGAGTTATCGTACCCACAAGGACTGTGAAAAGAACTATTTATGAATGCTATTTAAAACACTTTTGCAAAGAAAAATATTTTGTTTGAAGAGGGTGATTAAAAACTAAGATTTTAAACTAAGTAAGCTAAATAAATAAATCTCAAATGCACGATTTCAAAATACGAGTTTAATCAAGATGACATAATTGTGTTAGATTAATTGCATTTCTTAACTTAGAATTATTAAACTCATGTTTATATTGTTACGAATAAATTCATGGCAACTCTGTAATATGCTAACTTATAAACATACTCATCTACCAAAATTCATTCATCTCTTGACTATATCCCTATGTCAATTCAACCGATTAAACAAACCTTTAATAGGCAAATATGTTATTGCACATACATACTTATTAAATCGAAATAATCTCTTGTACATATCCCTATGTCAATTCAAACGATTAATTAAATCTAATAAGCACATAAAAGACTACGTGAGGTAACAAAGTATCCCTACCTTGAAATAGTTTAATCACAATAATCTTGCAAGTTATGCAAGGCAAATGTATCGTCAGATACCGTTGCTAATTTAACCCTTAGCAACCTTAGATGATTAAACATGCACTGATTAATTACTGTGTCCATTAATTACAATTTTAATCCATTTAAATAATTAATTCATTAGCTACCTCATAATTGTAATGCAAGAGTAACTTAGTCATGATTTTACTTAACCAAGCATCTTACTGAGTCTTATAACAACATAAACACAATTTTAACAATTTTAGCAAACAAAATGCAATCAACCTAACATGAATTAAATTTAAGCTAAATTGATTAAATTAACCATTCCAACAACATAAATATTCATACATATGTTCATCATAACAACAACAAAAATTAAAGAGATAAGGAACAAGAATCAAATTCGGTGTTTTTCTGTGGCTTGACTAGTTTGCCCCATTCTTCCTTCTCCATTGTCTCGTCGACCAAGGCTGCTATGAACACTTAATTTCTGCTCCAAATGGCTGATGAATGCCCCTTTTCCAAGAGGAGAAATCGGCAAGAGAGCAACGGAATTTGGAATGAAAAATAAGAGAGAAAGTGGAGAGAAGAGAGAAAAGATGTGAATGCTTGAGGTGTGTTTCAAATTACCAGCCTAAGGGGGTTTTTATAGCTGAAGAGGGCTGATACAAATAGCTAAAATTATCAGCCAAAAAGCCCTCCCTTGGCTGGCCACACATGTGGCAAGGTTGATGGTTTCAACTTTGCTAATTTAGGCCTGGGGCAAATCTATAAAGCCACCAATTGTGGAGAGGTTTGTTTGCAACTTGAACAAGTCTTCAACGGCCTCTTTGTAAGCTAAATAATCCACCAATAAGCTTATTTGGGTTAGCATATGGACTGTTTTTGGCTGTCCACTTCTTGGTCGGTTCGGTTCACTGGGTTCGGCTCAACTAGGCCACTTTTCATAATTAATTACTAATAATTTATTTAACCCAAATTAAATTGGATTAAAATTAAAATTAATTATATTATGAAATAATACACATAATTTGGACCGTCTTTAGCTGAAAAATTCATTCGTCTCGATGCCTCAAAAATCGCTTCTCGATTTTGCGCTTCTAACAGTATCTACCGAGCCAAATCTCGCCCTTTGTGCAATTCTGTTGAAAATAATCAAAATTTATTATAAAATTAATTAAAATGAATTATGTTAATAATTTAAGTACAAAATAATTATTTTATAATATTTATATATTTTTCGACAATAATTTTACCGAAACTGCATGAATTTGAGTTAAAAAGGGCATGAATAAGTGTGTTTATTTTTGTGTTTCCAGCCTATCAAATAATAGTATAGCTACAGTGAGCAAAGATATCATTCCCATGAATACTTAATGTACTAGTAATTTGTAACACCCTATACCTGGTCTTGTCACCCAACCTAAGTTATAAGATGATACAACTATAAAACGTTATCAGTTTTCAACAATCAAACAAATATAGACAAAATATATCATTTCATAATAAATCATAATCATTTCCATGTTATTCAATCATATTTGGACCTTAATTGGGCTTACGGAACATTTAAAACAAACTAGAATCAATTCTAGATTAAATTGAATCTTTTATGAAATTTTGAGTAAATAGTGCAAGTAGGGGTCACATGGCCGTGTGGCTAGGCCATGTAACAACCTGTGACCGTGTGAAAAATCCTGCACTTAAATCAAACAACCACATAGTCATGTGGGTGACTGTTTGTGGCCCACGGCCGTATGACAGCTCGTGTCTCAAGCTGTGTACACCTGAAATAACTTTTAAACCAAGCTTTTTCACCTTTCATTTCTTAAGTTCCAAGCCAAATCATTTCCAATCATTTTTAGCTATTCAAAACTCTTTAAAACATTCCCAAAACATACCAAAATCATCCAACCTAAGTGTCTAACCAATATGCCTCATTTGACACCAAATTCAATCATGAAAAAACAACCATTGTAACACCCCTTACCTGTCCCAGTCGCCAAACCCGAGTAATAAGATGCTACGACATAATTCAATAATTCAATAAATACCTTACTTAATGAAAATTCAATTATTTCTCAATAAATTATGGATAAAAAGAAATATATTAAATAATTAGAATTCTACAATGACCAAATTACAAAATACAAGCATATAGTAAGATTGGATTGTAAAATTTGAAGTTAAAAGTCAATAATAGAA
Source organism: Gossypium longicalyx (assembly GCA_025698465.1). Taxonomy (NCBI): domain Eukaryota; kingdom Viridiplantae; phylum Streptophyta; class Magnoliopsida; order Malvales; family Malvaceae; genus Gossypium; species Gossypium longicalyx. The sequence continues at coordinate 95,560,654 of CM046997.1, forward strand.
ATTCGCAGATGGTATCGATACCAAAATTCAATTATGTTTACTTGAAAATCAATGGCATCGATATTTATTTTATGGTATCAATATTTGATGAAAAAGTATCGATACTTCGATACCATTTTGACATTCTGTTTGTTTTAAAAATGTTAATAAGGTCAGGTATCAATACTAGATGTAAAAATATCCATACTTGAGTTCAGAACTGGTGAAAACTACTTTTAAAAGATGCACTCATGCTCAAAACCTGCCTACACTCAAATAACATACCTAAACATAAATAAAGGCATGCAAATCATAATTTAAACATCTTATCTATGTACAACTCAATTCAATATATCAAAATCTAAGCCAAATATATATATGTATTCTTAAGATCAACCAACCTAAATAATTAGCCATTAAGTCATTAAGGTACTCAACATGAACAACTAAGCATTTAATTTCATTTATAAAGCACACACCAAAGCATTATCATCTATTGAGATCAAACCATATATTAACTATCATTCTCACAACTATGCATTAACTAAAAACTTATCTAACATAACAACACTTCAACTGTCAAATCATCATGCATATCACCAAATTACTCTAGCAAGACATTTTCAAAATGATCATTCCTATCAACCACACATACACAATACTTACAAACTTAGAACTCAAATACCATCAAGACACAAAATGAACTTTACATATATCTAGAACATCCTAGGTACATGCCAAGATCAAAGACCATTTAACCAATAGTTGAGTTCGGGATGGTCATTGGATGCTGAGTAGACTATCGAAGCGATAAGTACCTAACCTGCGCACGGAAAAAAAACCGTACATTGAGTATAACTCAGCGGTATTTCTATAATCCAAACATAAAAGTAAAATACAATACAATTATATGCTCAAATTAAAAAAATGCTATGCAATATTATCTCAATCATAGTTTAATTAATTTCATACTTAATTAAACATCATTCCTTAAATACATATCCATTCACTACTATAGTTTCCAATTCACATTTCATTCTATATTTCACTCCATTCTATCACATTTTCTACTCAATAGCATTGCCGTTTTCAAATCATTACCATCTTAAATTGTTATATCGAGTTTACCGTTTACTTCCCCTATTAATGTGACTCGGACTCGGACACATGGATCCAACCATCTCATTTTCATATCAAATTCACATCTCATGAAATTATTTCAAAGGAATAACTCACCTTATATATATACTTACCAAATAATGCAATGTATAAAAACAACGTTTTTAAATAGTTTAGATTATAGAAACACAAACTGTAATCTCCGAGCTATTCGTCGATGACCTTGCATTTTCCATTCTTTTTCGAGGAATTTGAGTTAACGTCAGCTATAGAAATAAATAAACCATACATATCATTAACACACAAATAATTTCTCATTTAATTGCTAATTTATACAACTTTTACACTTTAGTCAATTTAGTCCCTAAAGTAGGGACTAACTTAACTTCCATATTTAACCCCAAACTTTAATATCAAATTCACTCTAGGCCAAATTTAATTCCCTGATTCTCATTTCTAACCGTAGATTTCAATTTTTTTACAATTTGGTCCCTATTTCTCAAAATCATCAATTAATTTCACATTTTAGTTATTTTTCACTTCTAACCTAAAAATCTATCAAATAGTCCCTAAAGTTTTAACTACTCAGCAATGGTAACATCTAAAATCTTAAGTAGTACTAAAAAATAGGACATGGGTCATCTAGCTCATAGTATCAGAATTCCGAAAACATAAAAATTACAAGAAAATGGACTAAAATGACTAACCAATTGAACCTAGAAAAATCAACACCCTAAGTCATTTCTCCCTTGTTCTTCTTCAAACCTTCGGCATGCAAGAAAATGGAAAAATGCTAAGTTGTTTCTCTTTCTCCCCACCATGCTACTTGTTTTCATTTCATTTTTATTTCATTGTTATTTTATTTACTAATGATTATAATTAAGTATTATAATATAATATATATTACATATACTACAAAACATAATTGGCCATCATTAAAACATATAAATAATGGTCTATTTATTTTACAAGTCCTAGATATTCAATTTATATTTATAAGTTCTTTATAAATCTTACTTTATTCACCTACACGATTTAGTCCCTTTACTCTAATTAAAAACTAATTTAACGAAAATTTCTAAATAAAATTCAATTTGCTTTTAATATAACTCTGTAAGTATTTAATAAGAATATTTACGAGTTCGTTTTACGAAAATGAGGTTCTGATACCTCAATTTCTAAAACCACTGACTTTAAAGCCGATACATTTGTACCTTATCTAACTTTCCAAATATCCAAAATTATTAAACCAAACTTCAATATAATACTATAATACTCTCATAAATATTAACAAATAATATTCACTGATTCTATCATTGAAAAATAACATTTTGAAACCACCATTTTTGACTCTGTTAACTTTTCGATTGTTACAATTCTCCCCTTCTTTAAGAAATTTCGTCCTCAAAATTTACCTGAAAAGAAGAGAAGTACTAAAATTTCATTTAACCTATTCATATGTTGTAAATTTATTGATCTTGATTAGACTCAAGTCAAATACATAGATTAACTAACTTGTATCCCAATCTAGCATCGTAATTGTGTAGCAGTCTAGTTTAGACCCTAGTCAAAATAGTGGTTTCGGGACCACAAATCCAAGTTAAAAAATATTTTAATATTATTTTTCATGCTTATAATATGTGAATTGACATGTGTGAAAGTTTCGTATGAAAATTCGATTGTTTGTGTGCTTAATTTTGAGGAAGGACCTAATCGCGTAAAATGTAAAAGTTGCTTGTTCTATGTTAGAAGTGTCAATTTGATATGGCTTATTAATTTTGAGGTCCTTATGTGGTTATTTGACCATTGAAAGTTTGAATGGACATATATGCCAAAGGTTAGTGGAATTTAAATGTGTATAATAAGGCTATTATGGTAAAATGTAATTATGTTAATAAAAATAAAACAAAACATGAAAGTTGGTTCATTAATGTTCATATTGCCGAAAACCAAAAATAAAAAGAAAAGAAAAAGCTTGCTAGGTTTCAGTACTCATCTTGGCAAATTAGGTATGTGTTTTTGTTCGATTTTTTTATAATTTCTACGTTTTTGTAATCGTTTCTTTGTATACTATCAAGCCTTTGTCTTAATTTCTAATTTTGATGATGATTTTGAGTTATTCCATTGTTTATTTTGTAAGCTTTGTGAAGTTAGTTGATGGAAAATGAAAGATATATTTTGGGTTAGTATATTTTGTTTTTGAATTTTTAATGAAATTGAGTAAAATGGACTAAATTGGGAAAATGAGTTTTGGAGGGACTAAAATGTGAAATAAATGAAATGTGTGCACTAGTATGAATACTATGAGAATTCGGTTAGGCATGTGTGCAAAGAAATTTTGTGTATTTTGTGATTTTTGTGATTAAGGACTAAAATGTCAAAATGTGAAAATATGATGGCTAATTTATAAAATGTCGTAAATATGTGTTTTTGGATTGATTTGAATGATTTGGTAAATAAAAGAGTTAAATTTGAATTTAAATAGATCAAGAATTAAAGAAAATAGAATTAGATCAGGAAAAGTCAAAATTCGTCGAGTAGCCGATTCCGTCTATCCGAATCCGTACGAGGTAAGTCGATATACAAATAAATGTATTTTGAATTGAATTATTATTGATTTTATGCTTTTGAACAATGTTGAATGAATATATGTATTGAGAATGAGATATCCGAGAAAGTTACAACAAAGTTCCGTCGTCCGAAAAACCCCGTACGAACCTTAGGAATAGTTAGGATACATATGTCATGACATAGGATCCGATATGTGTTATTGTGTAAGACCACGTCTGGGACGTTGGCATCGACTTATGATTTACATGTAAGACCACGCCTGAAATGTTGGCATCGTATTTGATTTCGTGTAAGACCCTATTTGGGATAGTGGCATCGATATTTGATTACATGTAAGACCACGTCTGGGACGTTGGCATTGTACGAGCTGTCTGATCTATCCACGTATCCTTATTGATTCTGAACGGTTCAACGGGCATTCTGAGAAATGAATGACTATGTGAATATGTATCCGATTCAGGTACGTTTGAAATGTACATTATGTTTGAGAATAGGGTAAGTACAAAGCATATGCATATATGTGAACTTATGGAATAAGTATGAAGTATGTGAAAATGAAGTATGTTAAGTATAGGTGAATTATGCATATATGAGCAAATGATTATGAGCCTTTGAGCTAAATGAGAAATGTGAACTTATCATTATGATATGCCATGATTCATACAATTGAATTAGATTATAATTGTATTTTATGATAAGTTTATTTGTATATGGCTTACTAAGCTTTTGAAAGCTTACTTTGTGTGTGTTTGCATTGTTTTATAGATATCGTAGCTATTGAGAGCTCGGGGATCGTCAAGGACCGTCACCACACTATTGAACTATATTTTGGTACCTTTTGAAAATGTATATATTGAAGTATGGCATGTATAACCTAGAGGTAGTTGAATATGTTTTATGAAGTGTATATTAAGCCATGTGATATGGCTTAATTATGGTTTGATTTTAGTATATGATATGTGATGCAATAGTGGTATGTTTGATGTGTTCTTGAATGGCCAAAGAAATTGGTCAATTTGGTAAGATTTTGAATCGTGCTTATTTGGAGAAAAGGTAAGATTATAGCATGAGATTTGAATGATGGATATTAAGGTTATAAATCATATGTTTTGGTATGTATTTGGCTTATGGAATGATATGGTTTGGTATGTGTTTCAATCATGAAATTTGTGGATAATGAATTGGTATAAATGGTGTATGTTTTGGCTGTGAAATGGTTGATAATTTATGTGTAATTTGTGCCTATTTGATGATTGTAGGGAGGACCCTTAATGGGTGGCAAGTTGGCCTTGTAAATGGCCTATTTTTGCCCACACGGGCAGGGACACAGTCGTGTGTCTCAACCGTGTTGCTCAATGACCATTTCGAAGTGAGCTTGAGCAGACCACATAGTCGCACACACAAGCGTGTGCTAGGCCATGCGACTAAGTCAGTTTCGACCACGGGCAAGACACACGGGCATGTGACTGGCCGTGTGATCCAAGTCAGTGGCCTCCCTAATTTTCATACGGCCTGGCACACGGGCGTGTCTTGTGGCAGTGTGGGCAAGTCAATATGTATGCCCTATTTTGACACAGCCTAGACACATGGGCGTGTCTAAAGCCGTGTGAGGCACATGGCTTGTTCACACGGGCGTGTGACCTGTACAACTTTGAAAAATGTTTATGTTTTGAAAAAAACTTGTATGAGTTCGGTTTAGTCTCAACCCCTTTCTAAAGCATGTTTTAGGTTTTGTTGACCTATGTAAGGGACTTTGTATTGATATTTGACCTTTGATACTGTGATGTTTGTGAAATGAATGCTAAATGTTCCGATATGTCCAGTAATGCCTTTAACCCTAGTCTGGCGACGGGTACGGGTTAGGGGTGTTACAAATTGCATCATCATATAAAATTGAAATCATCATGCTAACATATAAGTGTATTATCGAATGAACCTGCGCAATTATACCGGCACATAAGTGCATCATTGGATCAATTGAAGAAAATATATTGGCACACAGAGTGCATCATTAGATATACCGAAGCAAATATACTAGCACACATAGTGCATCATCGAATGAAACCGAAACTATTATACTGGCACACACAGTGCATCATCGGATAAACTGAAGAAAATATATCGGTACACACAGTGCATCATCGGATGAAACCGAAGCTACTATACTGGCACACATAATGCATCATCAGATAAACTGAAGAAAATATACTGGTACACACAGTGCATCATCGGATGAAACCAAAGCTACTATACTGGCACACACAATGCATCATCGGATAAACCGAAGAAAATATACTGGCACACACAGTGCATCATCGGATATGCTGAAGTAAATATACTGGCATACACAGTGCATCATTGGATATACTGAAGCAAATATACTGGCACATGCAGTGCATCATCAAATATACCAAAGTATAACCTGTACATTGATAGCATAAACCAGTTTTCAATTTCTTTACAAATTCAATTTACGTTCTAACAATCTCCATTTTCCATTCTAATACCATATATAAATATATATCATAATTCAAATTAATTACATATCAAGCACCACCTATCAATTAAATTGTACTATTTTCTATTTTATTCAATTCAGTACGATTTTCAATATTTAATACACATAGTCACAATTCAATTTATACGATAATTATGAATTCATTTTAATTCACCATCATGTGAATAACATAATTTTATAACAAGTAAATTGATCTTAAATCTTAAAGATGCATTCCAAATCCCTGTTCCTTTGATTCACCTATAATTTTTCCTCGACCTTTTTCTCGCTGATCTGATCAACACATTCTGGACGTCCAAAATTTACAGAATAGTACTAACTCGAGTAAGTATATAAAATACTTTGTAAGCTTATACAATATAAACAAATAGCTTACCTTAACCGTTCAACAATTACATGAATCAATATGAAACAAATTCACCTATCATAGCATTCAAAACATTCACCATATGAGATTTAATCCAAACCATATATATAATTTCAAATGGTAAAATACCAACTTAAACTCAAAATTCATCATGTATCCATTTTCCAATTTATCACTTTGCATCACTTTCATCATTAAAAATTTCATCGTATATCATTGCCATATTTATTCATATCATGACATAATTCAACAATTTCGGTCAATAAGTAATGAACATACAGATATTCAAAGTTCATAATTCGTCTACGTCAACGTCACAAATTCACACTATATATCATTTAATTTACTGGCGGAACTTCGTAAAAGGAACTTAATACACGAGTGTGGGTAACATTTGGTGCTTGTCTGAGCTAATCATATATAGAAATATATGTCAGGTTACCTGTCCGAGCTAAACCATTGACAACATAGAAAAACAACCTGGCCAGGGTTATATATACATGTAATGTTACTAGTCCTAGCTAAACTTTTAAAACGACAACATATTACTAGTCCAAGCTAAATATGTGTCACATGTATATCCGAGTCCAGAACAAATGCTAGAGCTCGATCCAGAACAAGAATCATTCAGAAACCTCATGTATGAGACGTTTACTTGGTCCATCGGAATTATCTCAGAATTCAATTTATTACCACATAGTTCGATTTTCATTTCAGTAGTTTATATATAAATAATTAACATTTAATAAAAAAAATTTATAGCCGTGGAAGGTAGTATGAACTTACTTGACAAAATGGTAACATTTTGGATACTAGGGACTATTTGAAAACTTTCCATTTTTCGCCTAAGTCAACAACTTGATCTATATAATAGTTAAGATTCAAAGCATCAATACCAATCTCATAATAATACTCAAATTCATGCTTATAATCTTTTAATTTCATTTTACACAATTTCTATGAATTTTTACATTTTATTCAATATAGTCCGTAAAATAAAACGTATCATAACTTTCAAATTTGGACTTCAAACTTTAAATCAATTTCAAATACATTAAATTTCAGCCACCTATTATAAAAAAATCACGAAAATTACATATCAATTACAAGATATTAACAATTTAGTCATTACGCTCAAAATTAACGAAAATCACTTTATAAAATAGTCCTTAAACATTTCATAGCCTCCAAATCTACCATTTCTATCAAAAACAACTAATATTCATCAATGGCAAATTTTAAATTCGTTAACAATTTTGAAAATAGAGGTACGAGTCAGTTGGACCTAGTTGCAACGATCACAAAAATATAAAAATTACTGAAAACGGACTAGGAAAACATACCATGCAAGAATATTTTAATATGATATTATTTTTTAAAACAATCTTTTTATTTTTTACTTTATATTATTTTTTTACTAATATTAATTATATATTATTTACAAATTATTATAATCAATTTATAAACTAATAAGAAAATAAAAAATGAGTTTATTTTACAATACATTAATTTTTTTTATTATCTGTACTAATGCTAGTACTATGATTTTTTATTAGTACTATATTTGAATTATCAAAAGAATTAGTATATTTTAATAATGTTTATTAGTTATTATTTTAAATTAAGATTACAATAAGTAAAATTATATTTTATGTTGGAAATAGTATAGATGTTTAGATTATTGAAATTTTTTAATATCATTAAAAAAATTATTGATCTATAAAATATCAATCTTTTAATATGATATTGGAAAATTTTATTTTTATTATATTTAAATTGTTAAATAAATTAATATATTTTAATTTTATTCAACAGTTCGAATAATGAATTAAAAATTAATCACAATAATTAAAAAATTAAATGTGTAATATCACATGTGTGATATTAGAAACTTGATCAAATCATTAAAAATAAAATTATATTAGTTTTTTATAATATGTTATAAAATATAAATGTAAATGGTAAAACATTAAATAAAAAACATATCCACACAAGTTCAAAATCCTAAGGAGCCTAACCCTAACAAACTCTGGGGCTCTCTTTCTCCCTGAATCACACATTCCTTTTCGAGATCCAAAAATGCGCAGGCAACTGCTACAGGTCTACCCCCAACCTAGCCTTCTACTACACCACTGTGAACTCCTCAACATACATAGTGTTATTATTAGTGTATAAACATCCCGAAATCCCCTCTTCTGGTCGACTGGATGATGTGCAACGCGTGGCAATTATCACTGCAATACACTGCCTTTAATTCTTATGCCAATACCCAAGGCTCCTTTCAAGTACATTCTCGAACACTCAATGCTATATTTTTGGTACATTACCAATGAAACAAAGCTTAGATTAAGTGTGGTTAAATTTGGAACCCCACTTGTCTGTTTGGAGGGCTAGAAAATCTTTTTGATGAGACCAGTATCAAAATTTCCTGTCGGTCGGGTCCCAGTGCCTTTTTATTCGTTTTAACCGGATTATCCCTTTTTCTTTTTTCATTTTTTTTGAAACCATAATCAAATTGCCCTAGCTAGCTAGTATAGTACACACGCTTGACCCTCTCTCTCATGGAATTCAGAAAAGGTAAGAGCATAGCCCTGTAATTCTACGCCATCGTCCTTAACTCCTTTGCATTGGTTACATACAACCATGCTGCTTTCTTTCACGGTTATTTTGAAACATCTAATCTCTGAAAATCCGAAACCTTTTTCAGAATGTGAGCAGATGTGAGTGGCGTCCTTATCTGTCGCTTTGGGGGTGCATGTGTAGATTTGCGAGAGAGACAGAGGGATGGTTAACACAGCATATGGCCATGCCATGCCATGCCATGGATGGATGTGGTGACAATTGGATAGAGACTAGAGCTAAGATGTGTGAGAGGACATTCATGGACAGCGATTACAGTATTAACATGCCCTCATCATCACTCTGACTCCAATATGGCTTGCCCTTTAAAGGGCTGCTTGTCTTTTGTTAGCATACATACATAAAATATATACTTTCCTTTTTTTCTTTCTTTTTGCTGCCACAACAGGGATTTTAAAATAATAGTGCCAACCCTTTGGGGAACTCTAGTCCACACTCCACTTCAACCCCCTAACTCAAAGTTTTATCCAACCTAGCTGCCTATATATACCCCCCCCCCCCCTTTTTCCATACTTTTTTTTTTCAACGCAATAGTTGAACTGCGACCAATTTTGAGATCCAAAAAATTAGTCCCTAGTTCAGTCACTATGAGTTAGCTCATCGCATCATTCATCCACCCTAAAAACGAAAGTTATTAAAGACCTCATTTTCCAGGGAAGAGCAACCGTACAAGAAGAAACCTTTGGCAATAACAAATATAGTTTTGAAACTCTCTTTTTTCTCGATACACAATTATAAAATACGTTTAATTTACCCAATTGGGAGAAGCATTGCATGGTGGGTAGCTAGCTAGGTATACTAAAGCTAATAAATCAAGTGGCCTGGAGATGAAAAGGGGAGTATGTACCTGTCCCAGTCTCAGTTCCTATCCACCTAAAAATATATACACCACTTGATAACAAACAAGTTGCGGAGTCTCTTCACCATTAGGAACTTAAAACTAAAATAACCAGCAGGAAAGTTGAAACACATATACAGTGGTATGATGCTAACTAGGTACCTTCCACAGCTAACACCACCCCTAAGGCTAAATCCCACGAAGTTTCACCTCTTTTTTTTTTTTTTTTTTTTTTGCTACTTGAAAGTGATGCTTTAAAATCTGTCGGTTAGTCAACTATATGCAGTTGCAACAAGCAAGATTTTAGGAGAAATTTAAATTTTTTGTTTTCCTTTTTTAAAAATTTTGTAGCTGTTTTGAAGCAAGTAGATATCAGGATGCTTGATTTATTGCTTTTTCAATTTTTTCTTTCTCTTATAACGTATTCTATAAAATTCAGCATTTTGTGATCCAATAAAATGCAGTGTTAAGTAATAAAAATTACAATTTTTTTCAAAATTTCTGGGTTATTTTTACCCTAACGTAGTGGCGATAGGGTCACTTGTTATCTCGAGGGATATGTGAAAAATGGAAGAAACAAACTTCACAATCACACTGTCAATCTTCAATGAAAAATTTATCAAACATGAGTTGTTAAAAGATGAATCCTCGCTTGCAAGATCTTGACATCTGAGAAGCAATGGAAAATGATTATGTATTTTCTCCACTTTTAGTCCATTCAACACCGGTACAAATCAAGAATCACAACGAGGAGAAGAAGACTAGGAAGGTTAATAATAGGGGTGAGCAAAATTCGATTCAATTTGAAAAATTCGATAAAAGTTTTAAATTTTGAATTAAATAATTTTACTTATTCGAGTTATTCAAATCATCTCGAATAAAAATTTTAAAATTTTTGGTTTAACCCGAATATGAATTACACAATTTGAGTTATTCAAAAATCCAAATATGGAAAAGTAAACTACGTCATTTTAATAAAAGTTTATCTTTTTTAAATTTAAAAGTCAAAACTATTAAGTTAAAAGGTAAAACCACATCGTTTTCATAAATGTTTACCTATTAACCTTACTTATTTATGCGGTTTAATAATCTTGTATTTCATCTATTAGTTAAATAATCAGTACATGTAAATGCAACAATGAATATACATAATAAGATTCATTAACTCAACTCGAAATTTTTTGACTTGATCGAATACTTACCCCTAATTAATAATATCAAATTGTAACATTCAAATTTTACAGTATGACATTTAGTATTATTTCAAGATCGAACACATTAAAATTATGAAAACATTGAAAAGTGAATAAAATAGAGAATTTTTAAGAAAATAACATTAATATTAGTGGTGAAAAATAATGAAAAGAATTGAGGATGAGACAATGTGACAAAAAAATCAAATTATAAATTAAAAAAATTTGGAGATTAAAATGTAAATTTGACTAAAATAATAAGAAATGTAAGCAATTATTGATTATTTGGAATTAGGATAACAAGGAATGTGGATTGGTATGGTAAATATGTTTTTACTACGAAAAAAGTGAAATAAGAGGTAAAAAAAATACAAATGATAAATTTTCCACGTATAAGGCATTTTGATTATTTTTGATGAATTTCATATTGAAAATATTTTTTTGATGTCATAATTTGTATTCAAAAACGAATATGTGCCATTGAATCTCATATTTTATTTGGTGCTTTAAATTAAGGAAAGGGGATCAAAATTCACCCCAATAAGCTATACCAACTTTCCTTCCTTCTCCTACCATTTTGTGCTTTTAGTGAAGTGATTTTATCATTTAGATTTATAATTTTTTGAATAGATTGATTAATAAATTTCTATTATTAAATTATTTTTTTATTTTGTTCTTAATGATTTTATACGAAAAGCAAAATGAACAAAGAAAATATTGGCTCTGATTATTTATTGTTTAACCAATACTAAGTTGCATCATAAGGTGAGATTATGATGCAAGAAGACAACTTATATTAGAAGGTAATTTAAATGGCTCCTAGTCTACGGGACCAAAATGAGCAATTGATTCAAGAGATTATTATGTTGTCTATCAAGTCTAATTTGAGAAATATCTTATCTTGGGTATCGAAGTGGATGACTCCTAAAAAGATAGAGACATAATTGTGATTATCTGAATTGACAATATATTGGATATGACCCAAGTTGAATTAATCCTAAATTTGTTTATGGGTAAAGTCATTTTGTGACATTCATAGTGTAACTTACCTCAATTATGGGTAAGTGACTGACTATGTGTATGTAACTCATATACTTTAATATATTGAAAGTCAGAGCTAGGTTGATGTCAAAGCTGAAAGCTGGTAAGTTTGAAATATGACTTTTGTGTTGCATGACTTCACTTACAATAGTGGAATTCATACCTCGATTAAAGAGTAAATGGTATCATTCCACTGACATTGTATGAATTATGTAACAGGAAGATGGTCACAGGTCATTTGTCGAAATGATTATTATTACTATTTGTTAGTAATAATATTTTTCATCATGGAAGATGCAATGGCGATCATGAGATAATTTATGATTATATGGGATGAGCGAATACAACCTAAAGAGATAAATGATATCCTATGAGGGTAATACACTAATGGGAAGATCATTGGACAAATCATAAATTTAAGTTGCTTTCATAATGATATATAATGGAGAGTTTAGTAATGTTACTTTTAATGTATTGACTCCATAATTAAATAATATTGTTATTAATATCTGAAGATTCGAAACCTATAACAAATTATTTAAACCCTAATAATATAGATTGTAATTAGAACTTAATATAGATTGTAATTAGAACGAATATCATAAATAAATGAAAACGACTAAAGTTAAATAGATTCATCAATAACTATTTACCATAAATGCATATTTTGAAAGGAACAAGAGATGATTTAGAATTTAATTTAATTTCTTTAAATTATTATTTAATTTTTTGTAATTAAATAATTAATTTGAATTGAAAATTAAATTAAGTAGTCATTGCAGTTTTATTGAACAAGATGATTAAATCTTTGTACTCATAGATTCTAATACAAAAATGTCATAATGACTTTAACATAATTAGAATTGGTTAAAAAAATAATTTAATTGAATTAACTATTTTTTATTAATCAATAAATAATATTTTGGGAATAGAAAAACTGCTTATTAGGTTGGATAATTATATGAGTTTGTTTTAAATTAATTTAACACGAGATTGCATATATAATTGTACCCAATACATGAAAAACCCAATAAGCTTATTTCATTAAATGGCGGGCGGCACACTGGCATTTCTAGTATGGGTGTACCATCCACCACATGTAAGTCATTATAGAACTCTAAGTTTTCTATTAAAATATTTTTCTTCGATCTCTTCTTGTTTTAGAAGAACTCCCGTAGTTTTTACTTATATATAGGGACTATGGGTAAAGCCAAATAGACACATCATTGAGCGTAGTTACTCTACTAAAATTTAGTGATATTTATTTACAGAAAATAATTTTTTTTGTAAGAACTCGAGTATTTAATCTTGGCTTTAATTTATAACTCCCCCTGCTCAACTCGATCGTTGGGTTCAAACTACAGGATGTCACATCTGTTCCTAGAGCAAGTACCGTCATATACACTGCTATTAGGGTCAACCCAAAGCAACAAGTAAAAAAAATAGCGGAATAAATTGAGAAATTGAGCACACAAATTTAATGTTGAAAAACCCCTCTAAAGAGGATAAAAAATCACGAGCAAAGATAATTTTACTATAATAGCAAAAGAACGAAGAGTACAAAAGATGGAGATAAAAACTAAACCCTGAAACCTGAAAACAAAGAACCCTCAAAACGTAAACACAAAATTCTCTAAATGTGTTATGAGTTCTAATCTCTAATGGGTGTTTTTTCTAATGTTGTAAAAAAGCTTATTTGCAGGCTAAATTGATAGGTCAAATAATAATAATATAATCTAGACTAATTAGAGTTTGATTGAAATAAATAAACAGAGTTTAACTAAAAGATTATTTCTCAAATTTGACTGAAATAGGAGTCATACTCAACAAATCTCCACCTTGACTCATATTTCCACAACGCCATCTTTGCCAAAGCTCGCCACAAGCCTATCTTGAACTATGCAGGGAATTAACTGAGTCGAATTTATGCTTAAAAACTGGAAGACTTCTAGTCTTCGACTTGTACACTCCCAAATCAAAATTAACCCGGGTCTGATTTTCATGAACATAGTGCCCTAACTTTTCAAAACCTGCATCCAGAAGAGAACCTCTCTTCAACGAAATGGTCATACCTTTTTCCCTCTTATGACCAAGTTGCCTCTGCTCCAAACAAGCTGACATCGACTCTGTAATGGACGAGGGACGTCCGATTTCGCAGGTCACTATAGAACCTTCCAGAATATAAAGATTGTTGGTTCTTTTATCGTTTAACAAAACGAGAGCTCCATGAGATACTTTAATGCCGCTCGACTTGATGTTGATTCTGCATCCTTTCAAGTCTCAAATACTCAAGGAGATGAGATTTTTTTCGTAAATCAGGTACATACCTGACATCTCAGAGTGTCCTAATCGTCCCATCGTGTATCTTAATTTTAACAATACCAATACCAATTACCTTACTAGATGAATCATTTCTCATGCGCACAACTCCACCTTCAACCGAACTGTATGTGGGGAACCATTCTCTATTGGGACACATATGGAAAGAACATCCCGAATCTAAGATCCACTCGAACGTGAGCTTAGAGTTATTGCTCGTTGACACTAACAAGAAATCATTACTGTTTTCATCGGCCAAATTAGCACCAGCTACATATTCCTCGTTACTCTCAGCAACTCTTTTATTTCGCAGTTTATAATAATCTGCTTTGACGTGACCTAACTTTTTACAATAGCGATACCTTTTGTCTCATTTCTTTGATGCTACCAAAACGGAAGCTTGCCTATCTGCCTTGCTATCCAAGCCAAACTCATTTTGAGTTTGTCTCTATTCAACAAATGACCCTTCATATCATTGAATGAGAGTTTGTCTCTACCATAAATCAGGGTCTCCCTGAAAGACTTGTATGAAAGGGTTAAAGAGCACAATAATAGCATAACTTGATCTTCATCGTTAATATGAACCTCAACATTCTTTAAATCATTTAAAAGAGTAACGAATTAACTAATGTGATCTCTAAGAAGCTCACCTTCGTTCATGCGAATCATAAATAGACGTTGTTTCAACACTAAACAATTAGCCAAAGACTTAGTTGCATAAAGAGTTTCTAACCTTTTTCCACAAGGTGGATGAGGTTTTCCCCATCAATATCTCCTGCAATACCATATTCGCAAGGCACAACTAGATTACAGATAAGGCATTTTCATCAAGCTCTTCCCATTCTATTTGATTTAGATTCTCAGGCTTTTTCTCAGTAACAACATTTTTCAAGCCGGTTTGAACTAGAATTGACATCATCCGAACTTGCCACATATTCAAATTTGTCTCACCATCGAACTTCTCAATTTCAAACCTTGTTGCTGCCATCTCTGAATGGTTTGATCTATGAAAATTGAACTAGCTCTGATACTGCTTGTTAGGATCAACCCGATTAAGCAACAAGTAAAAAAATAGCGGAATAAATTGAGAAATTGAACACACAAATTTAACATGGAAAAACCCTCTAAAGAGAATAAAATTTGATTGAAATAAATAAAAAGAGTTTAACTGAAAGATTTTTTCTCAAATTTGACTGAAATAGGAGTCATACTCAACTACTGCAAATAAATCACTTAAACATTCAAACATTCCAAAAACACAATCATCACATGTTATACAAACTTACGAAATCTTAATTGTTATTCTGAACATGAAACATGACCAAATTGCAAAGTTTTTAAAATTTCAGATTAAGTATCGATACCCCTGCCAGGTACCAATACCATTTTGAGCTTCGATGTTTAGAAAAATTGAATTAAAGCTAAAGGTATTGATGCCAGTCATAAAGTATTGAGATCTTGTTCAAGGTATCAATATCTTACATCTCTACTGATACCATTATAAGGTTCAATATTTTGAAAATGAAATAAAAAATTGCTGAGTATCGATACCCTCCCACAAGGTATCAATACCTCATAAGAAAAATGTCAAATTCTTCATTTGGTACCTAAATCATTCCAAACTAAAACAAACCTTACACAACTAATGCATAACCAATAACTCTCCTACACAAAATCATGCTAAAACATACCAATTCATAAACCAAAACAACCATTTTCCAATCAACCAAACCAATATGCCACAATTTGGCACCAAAACATTCAATTTAACTTAGTCCAATTCAACCTAATTGACCATGTCCTTTTAACTATTCTATAACATCATTTTACCATATCATTTCATACTCAATTATGCAATTATAAAAGCCATTCATAACATATAACATGTAACACCCACATTTCTAATGACTCGAAAACTTAAAATAATTGGAGTACTAAATTGAAAGAGATCGCAAGTTGACGACCTCTAGTGAACGGAATAGGAAAGTTAGAAACTGAATTGGACATAGTTGAGATCCAATTCTGGTTCGGTTAGAATGGAACCAATCGGTTCTTTAGTGGGGGACAACATGATTAAGAATGAATGGTTCTCATAAGGTTGGTAATAGCGCGAGAAGGGATATAAATAGCTAAAAATGGCTTCTTAGGGATAATTTTTTCCCCGATTCTGCTTTAGTTTCTTTCGTTCTTCATCTTATTTGGTAGCTCAAAGAAGGAATAACTATGGAAGGTTTTGCATGAAGCAGACTTCATGAGAATTAAGCTAGAAAAGTAGGGAAACCAGCAAACTCGTAAGGTTCTTAGCCCTTCTGTGTACGTAAGAATAGGTAAATAAAGTTATGGACTTTAGAACCATTTCAAAGGTTCTGCATGTATGGGGTTAAAGCAAGAATATTGAGTTTAACCCATAATTTTGATTGAAATGCTTAGCTTCTAAAAGAATGGAAGCTCTAGCGTTCGATAAAGCTAAGTTTTGGAAACGATGAATATTCAGGTGAGTTTCAGACTCCAACCTGCTTTTATAATCTATATTGTTTAAGTATGCCATGTTTGCATAAACATGAATATTCGTAGATGCATGACAGTAAGCATGAAATGATCATGGTATGGCATGTGCATGCTTTGCATGAAAATTGTTGGAAAAACCTATATGGGATAGATGAAGTTAAGAAAGGAAATGGGCAGTGACTCTGTTAGTTACTGCCACGAGCAAAGCTCTAGACCTTGCAGAGGGAACACTAAAATGTTCAAGCATCAAGGTTAGGTGGATTAAAAGAGGTAATGGGAGAAAGATTCGAGAAATAGAAAGTATGGAAAGGTATTTACCATGACGATGGTATATGGTGTAAGACCATAGATGAAAGAGACTATGGTAGTCTGGTATGAGGTACGTAGCGTAAGACCATAGATGAAAGATGTCATGGCAGCATGGTATAAGGTATAAGGTATAAGGTATACAGTGTAAGATCATACACGAAAGATGTTATAGTAGCTAGGTATAATGAGTAAGACTATAGATGAAAGACTTCATGACATTCACAAAACATTAAAAGCCCACTAGGACAGTAAGCACATAATAGAGATTATCCACTGAGACAGTAAACATAAAATAGAAATTGTCCACTAGGATAATAAACACATAATAAAGATAGTCTGCTATGACATTAAACACATAACAGAGATAGTCCACTGGGAAAGTGAACATAGATAAAGTTCATCGGGACAGTAAATATGGGTTAGGTCTGCCAGGACAGTAAACACGAGGTAAGCTCGTCAGAACGTGAGAAATGAGGTGAGAAAGGTGTAAGACTACAAATTGGCTACAACAACCCATAAAGTCTACCTGGACCACAAACGCGAGGTATATTGCCAGTGCCTTGAGCATGAGAAACCACGCAATTGGAAGAAGAGTTGAAAGAAAGCATAAGTATGGCTAGCGGGTCGTGAGGAATTCACCAAAAATGATGAAAATGATAAGGATATAGGTGAAAGTCAACCAAGCATGGGCAAGGACCCGACAAGAAATAGAGGAAGATAGGCTATGTGAGAGCTAGCCTAACTATGGGAAAGTAAGAGATGGAAGGTATTCGGGGATTAAGATCAAGGATCCGTCATGAAGAGCCACCAGGGGTAGCTCAAAAAAGTTGTATGTGAGAGGTAAATCCCATGCAAGGGATGGAAATTTCCCTCCCAAGATAAGGATTCTATCCAGGGGAGTGTATGCTTGTCAAGAGTATTCCTATTTGAGGATAGTACTCTATGAAAGCATGTCATGAAGCTAGCTTCGAAGGGAGAACTTATAAGAGGGGAGGCGGACTCGTATAGTTTGATGAGCGATGGCCTGCCAGGAAGATAAGTTAGTTGTTTATCATATAGGACAGGTGAGGTCCCATGTTAGTCTTGGTTATAAAGTGGATTACTAGAAGTAAGCTCACCATTGTACCAATAAGATGGAACAAGAATGGGTTCACCAGAGTGACGAGATCTGCTTTAAGTTAGCACAATACGAAAATGTCAATGAGTCCTTCGCGACTATGGTCTGGGGAGAGGGAGTCTGCTAAGGATTGGTTTGACCATAGAAGTCTACCAAGGAAGGTAAGTCCTAAAAACCTTTGGGCGGTAAGGCGAGAAAGCTAATATAGAGGTAACTCCACTAAAGTGGAAAGCCCGTAGGCTACCATATATAATCGTATAACAATACGTCCCTCCACCATATCAGGGTCTCCAAAGAGACATTCAATATTCGATGATCTACAATAAATATTGGATCCCAATATCATCTAATATCTATAATAAACTCCATACAATCAGATACTCCATACCATCACAAATATCTCGTACTAGCGCGCAAATAACTCTATTGGCATGCTAATCGTATAAAACCATTTCTTTACAATTTAGTCCATATCTCACATTTTATACCAAATTATAAAAATTTTCAATTATAATCAGACATATTCATAATTCAAGAATATATTAAAAATACATATAAACATATCGTATGAACTTACCTAGCAAAAATAACAACAAACAAAACATCGAGGACTAATCCACAATTTTTCCTTTTTCCTCAATTTTCCTTCGTTGATTCAATTCTCAATCTATATGATAATTCATTTCAATTTATCAATTTCAAATATCTTATAACATCCTATTATATGCATATGACATTTCAATTTCCTTTTTCAAAATTTTCCTAAAGTTTCACATTTTATCCGATTTAATCCCTAAATCAAAATTACCATAACTTTCAAATTTGAGTTTCAATTTCGAAACCAATATCAAGTACATCCTTCTATGACCTTTTAATTTATAAAATTACAAAAATATTATACCAATTTTAAAATTTATGCACTTTAGTCCCTCTATTCAAAAACTAGTAATTAAAGTTTACAAATTAGTCCTTTTTTTCACTTTTAAGCTTAAAATCTAACAATTTAGTACCGATTTCATCAAGTATTCATCAATTAAAACTTTTAAAAACTTGAAAAATTTTGCAAATTAGTACACAGATCAACTAAATCAAGCTCTTGAGACTTCAAAAACATAAAAGTTACAACAACAAAAAAAAAAAACCGACTTAAAATCACTTACTAATTGAAGGATTAATGCTTGAAACTTCAAATCATCTTTTATTCTTTTAAAAATAACGATGAATAAGAGATGAAAGAATAAATAGCTTTTAATATCTTTTAATTTCCTTTTATACTTAGATTAATTATTAATTAATCAAAAATTTACTTAATTAACTAATCTTAATTAATAAACCATGATGGATGACAAGATAAAATCCCACTATCTAATAAGGATAATTGGACTAATTGCTCTTTTGGTCCCTTAGCAATTTAATCCTCGTTCCTTTATTAACCATCAATTCAATAAAATTACTAGACCAAAATTCAATATATTACCAATTTAGACTCGTAAATATTAAATAATAATATTTACAGAATTGAACATCAAAAATGGAATTTCGAAACCATCGTTTCTAACACCACTGAAAAATAGGTTGTTACATAGTTTATCCATGGAGAGAATTAAATTTTCTCATAGGAAAATTGAAGTTTCCATTTTGTGATTGGTTCAAGATTAATATCCTACCTTTTTAGCAACTGAGGGTTCTAGGATAACTGAGAAAATTGTTTAGTTGATAGTTAGAAATTGACAAATCTTGCTAGATCAAAACACAGGTTTTAAATTTGGTAAAATTTATTGGCATGGACAACACAATAAAAGTTTGGTTTTACGAAAATTTTTAAAATCCCACTATTCCTATAACCAATTTTTGTAACTAGTTTTTCCAACACATGAGCATTCTCTTTTCTTCATTTTCTTGCTTTTCTATTCAAACCCCTTAAGAATCTAACACTCTAACTTTGAGTTTTTGTTAAAACCTCCTAGAAAGCGACCTCTTTGTTAGATTTTCACCATCAAATCCTCCAATTTCAGATAAGGCTTTATATGAGCCTTGAGAGAGAGAACTTTAATAAGGTAAAGAATGGTGTTTTTCATCTCTTTTCTAGTCATAAAGTAATGCCATTGGTAAAGCTATTGAAAAATGTTACTGCGAATTGGGATTGATAATGTTAGTTTCAACGATGTTGTCATGCCTTATGTGAAGAAAACATTTATACATATAGGAACTAGTATACTGGGAGACAAGTATATACATATGAGCTGATGGCACATATAATAAACCTTGTTATTACTGATGGTTTAAAGAAGTTTAAGGAATCTATGGCTCGTGTTAGAGGTGCAGCCCAATATGTTAGACAATTATCCTCTAAGTAAGAGTTATTGTGTATGAATGTCAGCACTAATTGGAATTGAACTTCTTTTATGTTGAATGCAACACAAAAATTTGAAATGTATTTTGAAGCTTATGAGGAAATAGATCCTTGTTTTAGATAGGGGAATTTTCATGGGATATGGGGGTGCTCGATCATCATGAGTGGGAGGTTGTTAGAATGTTTTGGCTTTTCTTAGAAAAATTTCATACTCTCACAACAAAGTTCTTAGGTTCTTACGTCACCTCTAGTTTTTTTCTTGGTTATATTTCCATCGTGTATTCAACATTGATAGAATAAAAAAAAATTCTTGATCTTGATTTGAATATGATGACTAAGTGAATGAAAGAGAAATATGAGAAGTATTGGGAAATATTGATAAGACAAACATGATAGTGTGCATTGCTTTTATTCTTGATATAAGCAATAAACTTCCTTTGTGGAGTATTTGATCATTAAGATGTATTCAAAAGAAAAAACTTGTGTAATTATGAATCAACTTTAACAAGCATTGGAGAAATTATTTGTGAATATAAGAAGTAGAAGGAAGCTCTGCTAGAGGTAGTTGGTGAAAGTATCCAAGTGAGTCAAGTTGCACAATTGACGGTTGAATCATTGTTACCAAAGTTAGTAAGCCTTAGGTACAAGTTGAAGAAGTATAAGATTGAATAAGGTAAGGAAAAGTATACATCAAAGTTGGCTAATATTTGAATGAACAAGTAAAGGACAATGAGGATGAAAATTTTGATGTCTTTTGGTGGAAACATAACTAACAATGGTTCCCTATCCTATCTATCATATCTTGTGATGTAATGGCAGTTCCAATATCAATAGTGGTCTCAAAAGCTATTTTCAGCACTTACGAACGTTTTCTTGATGCATATAACTCTTTAAAGATTGTGCAAGAATATTTTTTTTCTCAAGATTCAACTTTTCTTGATCCAAACACTCTTAATATATTTTACCCTAAGTTGAACATGGAACAATGTGATAACTTTGATTTGGGTAATTTACTAATACTTTAGTTATACCATAAACTCATTATTTCACTACATGAAATTAAGCTTTTAGTGACGTTTGGACCAAAACCGCCGCAAATGTTATACATTAGTGGCGCTAACCAAAAAACACCGTAATAAGTAAAGCAATAGTGGTGTTTATGAGAAAAATGCTGTAAAATATCCTTTTATTTTTAACAAAATGGCACCGTTTTATCCCCAAATCAGTTTCCCGAAATCCCTTATTTTTTACGCAAAAAATTTCCCCAAATCCATAATTTTTTCCTCGAACGTCTGCTACATCGCCGTCTATAGCCCTCTACTGTATCACGGTGTAAGTTTTTGTGTTTAGGGTTTAGTTTGTTTGCTAATTTATTTTCTCATCTTTCAAATCCTAACCTACAACAATGTAGAAACATCACTTCTGTATAAACACTTCATTAGAAACAGCAACCTCATCTGGTAATTTTTCATCACTCTATTATATTTTATATCTATGTTTTAAAAAATTTTGGATAATATGCTTAATTTGTATGAAAAAGATGTGTACTTTATATAATGTAAGCTTTACATTTTGCCTTGCAAATTGCTTGAAAAGGATCCGTTCCACTTGAAATGTACCTTGGTGCATTTAGTAGCGGCAATGGAGCTTGGGAATTCAAATGAGCTTTACCTAATGGCTTGCAATTTAGTAAAGGATTATCCTCAAAAGTGAGAAATAGTTTTAGTTGAGCATAAATTTCTTTTTCTTCTCCTTTATGAAGACTTTCTATAGTGTATTACATTGTTCACCTGATTTGTACTTTATTATAGGGCATTGTCATGGTTTGCGATAGGCTGTTACTACTGTTGTATCAAGAAATATGATCAATCACGCTGTTATTTCAGGTAAATATTTCAAAGCGTTACTCATTTACCAATGTAGTGGATGCTTAAGTAACTTTTTATATTTATGTTATGAAACATCACCTTTTTTTATACTAACAAAAACTTGCATTTGATAGAAAGAAAAGCACCTATCAATATAAACTTCATAAGATGCTTTGATGATGGTATTGCATCTTGAATTCATGTGTGCTTTGAAAAGGTTAAACATTGTGTCCATGTTCAGTTAATTTAGAGATATCTCTACTATGATAGTTGGAAATTGTTCTAGGATAAAAACTCTCATGGGTTGGCCTTGATTATGTTTGTTAATTTCTGTTAACTTTGCTCACTGTCCTTTTCCAATTTTATTGGTTGGTGATATGCTTTGTTTTCTTGGAGATTTGATGCCAGGTTGTTTGATGATTACTTTTTTTTAGTATGCGTTATACCTTTAATCTCTATATTTGTCTGTACCGCTAGTAAAATATATTTTAGTTTTGCAGAATAAATTAACCACTAGAGAGTGGTTACTATTGAATTATTTTTGGAAAGAGAATATGTAAAAATGGCATATTACATGGTTTGTATCTTAGGGTATATTTTCTAACAAACTAAGGAGGTGGGCATAAGGACAACTCTAGGAAATATAGTCTTGTGGTGGGAAGGACTATAATGTTACATAGTGAAGCAAGTACATATATAACAGTTAGTATCAATATTGATATTATTTTCTATTACTTGAAAATTATCTTGGTAGCATGCATTGTGCCATCTTCCCCAACATTAGGAGAGACTGATGTTATAACTTATTCTGTAGAACTATAAAATATCTAAACATCAAAACTTGGATTTTCATGAATAAGTTTGGAAACTGAAGTAAACTCTATATGAATGATAATCTCTTATTTATTTCTTAAATTAAGCAACATTGGTGGTCAATTGTTTGGCTGCAAAAGAGATCAGTATAATGATTGACAAGGTTAAAGAAAAAGTTCTTTATAAATTATTAATCATTGTGTTTTTTGCTTTTGGTTGTGGATTGTGCTGTTTTGTTAAGTTTCCTTCTCTTTTGTCTTTATTTTATTTCAATTATCTTTTCCTAGAATCTTCAGAAATCATTATTTTCTGGCGTGATTAAAAATTTTAACAAGGGCATTGCTTTTCAATTTATCATGCAGGCAAAGGCAATTTGTCCTACAGATCTATTTGTATATAATGAGCTTGGAGTTGTTGCATATCATATGAAAAAGTAAATATAATGCACCTTATTTTAAAGTTGGATTTTTAAACTTGTTGAAGCTTGTTTTAAGTTTAGTAGATTAATACTTCTATGTTTGAAAATGAGAATCAGGGAACAATCTAAAATTTATTATTACTATTATTCCATTGAACTTGGTCAACAGATTTTTTTATTTTTTTTGCTTCATTCGAACTACTCTGTTGTTAGAGACAAAACAGAGCAGCAATCAAAATAGAAAATTACAGAAGTCAAGTCAAGAGCACAGTCCCAACCACATGAAAATAACTAACAAAATAAGATATCACCACCAAGCTTTAAACACTTGCGATAAGTTTTTGTTTTTCTTCCAAACATAATTTTCTATTACTTGTTTACCTAGTATGCTGTTATCTTATGCACCATGTTTTTATGCCATTTTTTGGTAAAGATTCCATTCAGAAGGTTAAGTTCTTTTGAAGTTATATATCTAGTATTAATTATTATAACAACATTTTCCTTCCTTGGAAACCTTGCAGGTATAATCAAGCTGTTTGGTGGTTTGAGAAAACATTGGCTCTTATTCCAAAACCATTAAGTGAAATGTGGGAACCTACTGTAGTTAATTTTGCCCATGCTTATAAAAAACTAAAGTATGTTATTTTAACTTTTTAGAACTCCATGCTATCTTAAAACTTTTTGTTCCCTATTAACCCCACAGTAATGTCCATGTTTTTTCCGAAACATTTCTATACTCTGATGTTTTTAAATCTTTTGCAAGAAAGAATTATAGATACTGGTTTAAAGAACATGATTTTTAGTGGCATTTTTCTTACAAACGCTGTTAATGAACATGATCTTTAGCGGTGCTTTTATTAAAAATACCGCTATAGAACATGATCTTTAGCGACGCTTCTTACAAAAACATCGCATTATCTTCAGCGACATTTGTAAAGAAAAGTGCCGCTAAAGATCATGTTTTTAGCGATTTTTATGAGAAGCGCTGTTAAAAATCATGTTCTATAGCGGCATTTTTCCACATAAACGCCACAAAATTTAGCGGTGTTATCTATAGTGGCGTTTTTTGCGGTGCTTATCAAAATGATGCAAATTATTTTAGCGACGCTTATAAACACTGCTATAGGGCCAAAAAAAAGCCGCTAAATACCTATTTCGCTGTAGCGTTTATTTATTTTATTTGAAGCATACTAATACAATTGTTCTTTGTTTATGTACGTGTAGATTCACCTAATGTTCCATTGGATCCCATTGTTAATTAGAGCTAAAGGTAAATCATTTTTAGAATTAACTAACTTCATATTGATATTTTTATACATATATTGGATTGATTCATATCTTTATTGTTTATTTGTAGATTATATTTGAAGGTGCATGATGGCTTTGGATTAAGGAATTGTATAAGATTTGTTGTTGTTATGATCATCACGAATTTAGTGAACTTATTTGTTATTTGATGTCAAATGTAGTGTTTGAGCATTTTAGATTGTATTTGCATTTGTGCATTATCATGTTGGCACTTCGTAGTAGGCATTTGTGGATTTGTATTTGTCTAAATCTTTGAAGTGTAGATTATATGTAATGTTGGCACATGATAGTAGTCTTTTGTGGATTAGAATTGGTACCCGCACCTTTGTAGTACTTGAATTATTTAATGTCGGATTTGCAACTAAAAAAATGGAGCTTAAGCTCTAGTTTGAATGGTTGTTTCAAAGATAAAATATTATAGGGAAATAAGACATTAAAAAAAGGATCAACTTAAAGTTAGTTAATTTATGGTTAGTTAAATCAATTTAATAAAAATAATAGGAAAAAAACTGGTATGCCCTCCCTTAGATGCAAAATGAGATTTTTAGCTGCCAGAAAAAAGAGAAGAAGCCTATGAAGTTGTATGTATAAGGAGGATGGGATATGATCGGATGTGTAATGTAATTGACGACAACAAGGTCAGATGGTATAGTTTTAGCTTGGGTTCAGTGTTTTCTCGTGAAGTTGGAAAAAAAAACAAGACACTGTGTTTTCTCACGTTGCTATTATTTTCCTTAATATCATTGTATTAAGAAATTGAAAATAAAGAGGAGATACGCCGCCAGATCAGATGATATGCTGGTTCAAAAATAGACGGCCAGGATATTTGTTTGCAGAGATTTGTCTTTTGAAACTGACGGCATCTGGGTCCACCCGTTTACTGACACGTGTTTGCACTTACGGATTTTCTGCCCAGATTTTACCTTTATGATTTAGAGACAGAAACTCAGAGGTGGTCTCATCAAGTGCTGCTGCTGTGTTTTTTTAGTTGAACAAAAAACATTTAATGGGAAAGCATCTATTTAAAACCGACGGCCTGCCCTTGAGAGTGACTTGTTGATTTGAGTGTTTTACTTTTTGTTGGTTTGAACCCAAAAAAAGAACACCTTGTAGTTTTCGGGATAATTCTTCTCTTTTCTGTTTTTCTTATTATTTTATTGATTAAATTAAGTGATATTGGGATTGGATGAAATTTGCCATGTTCCACCTTTATATCCATCAAAGGTAAGAGCCCTCACATGGCACCCCTTATCAACATTGTATAACGCCTAAGAGTAACCTTGGGAGACCAAATAAAAAGTTGCTGATCAGACCCATTGCAAACTCAACAATGGGCTCCAAACGTGAATGTGAAAACATGTCCAACTCAGTAAATGCATGAGGCTTTAAGATGTGCAGCAGCGGATTGACGTCATGCTCTCTGTTCTTACAATTGCTCCCACGTCTTAAAATTCTAATGTTTTACAAAATCCCCATGTTCTTTTTACTGCAAAAAGATATTAGAACTAGCAAGTACGGGGCAAACTGTAACCGTAATAACGCCTCACTTTGGACTTCAGAAGTGAATCCATCTCCATCTCTTTACAATCATAACATGTGTTTAACTGAACCTACTCTGTTTTGATAAATACTCCACAAATTTGTATTATTTCAAACACACATTTATCCTGAGGACTCTAACTATCATCTTCATCAACACAAATCAGGGTCAGGTTGGCATCAGAAACAAACTTAAAAACACACACACAACAGTTGACCTATCGTAGCCACCATGCATATTCAACAAAACAATAAAGGAAAATAAAAACATTCAACTACATTGTCAAGTTTAAGAAAACTACCTATTTATTTTGGAGTTAGCAGCTTAAAGGAGCCAAACCCAACGACGGCTTTGAAGCCACTATACACAAATCACATTGCGTCTATTCAGCTCCCACGCATATATATCCGAGGTATCCTCATTATTACAGAGCACATATACACAAATCTTGTAGTTGCTAAGCTACTCTTATTTGGCGACTAGAATCTTTTGAAACAGCTACACATACGACATATCGAGCACCAAGAGATCACAGTTGTTGATCCAGATACGGATCCCTAGGAGCCTTTGGCCCACTCAGGTATTCTCCAACACTTTGGGAAACCCCAGAGATGGCGTTACTCACCAATGAAGTTCCCCATGACAACCATCCCGTCTGACCTTGCTGATTACTTGCTTCAAGATTGATTCTCTTTTGCTCCTCCGTGATTATGTCGAGCCACTTTTTCGACATGTAATCTTTCACAGCATCAGCCCCCTTATTTGCTATCTCAATTGGAGGCACTATGAGCGGATTCTGGTCCAAATTGAGCTTCACTAGTTTCCCAAGGCGGCCGAATGTGCAAGGCAGAGCCCGGATTTGGTTGTTGCTGAGATCGAGTTCCTGGAGATTGGTCAGATCACTAATAGTATCAGGAAGTTCTGTGAAGTCATTGAAATTACTACTAAGGTTCAGGACTTCAAGTTTTGTCATTCTCCCAATCACTTGTGGCAAGCCATGGAGCTCATTGAAATGAGCATCCAGATACCTCAAGGACCTCATTTCACAGATTGATGATGGTAGGAAGTGGATCTTGTTCAGCTGGATCGACAGCTTTTCAAGATTTAGGAGCCCATATCCAATATTGTTCGGCAGAAATGTCAGGTTGTTAAAGCTTGCATCCAACTCGACCAGTGAACTGCAAAAGAATGATGAACTTTTATCATTCAGGCAAGACCATGAGCACAGTAACTGAAAGTAACAAAAGCTACTAAGAATAGTAGGTAAAGATACACAAACCCCCTAGATAAACTGGAAAGGTCACAAATCCCCCTCCAGTTTGAAAATGCTATTTTTCCCCCTTTGATATGAATAGAGGCTAGTCAGTTTGATAGTCTAATTAGTATTGAATGCCCCAGCAACTAAATTTGCCATTTCAGCCAACCTTTTTTTTACACATTAAACACTAATTTATGCTTTAAATAGTATTTTAGCTTAAAACTTCAAAATTAAGGGGCAAATTCTAAATTCTATTTAATCCCTCACTATAGCTACGAGGAAACAAAAACATTTTTTTTTTCCTTTTTAAAGGATAGTTAAGCAATATCAGGAATCATTGGATTCTTCATTGGAACACTTTTTCTCAAACAATATGTCATTGCCAATCAGCCAAGGACTTCAAAGTTACTACATTGATCATACCTTCATGCATGGGCCATGACTTATGTTACCAAATTCGGGTGCCCAAATTTTCTAGGTGTTTTTATTGTCTTCATATATTTGGAGGATTGTTCTCTCATACCCATCTCCAAATATGTGCTTGACACAAGTACTTCAGGGAAAATGAAGAGTTGAAGTAACGTAAGCCATGACCATATTTCATTCTCAAAAAAGTACAGAACTTTTGAGTTAAATTCCCTATGATTCAGAAACTTTTGTGGTTGCCTATAATTGACAGTTACTTGCTCTTCAATTTTTTGATAAAAAGGATGAAATGGCCCGATAATGGACCCAAATTTGGCTTTGGTCCAGTATGTAGCATCAACGCACCCAAATTCACAACTATAATTGTAAGAATATTTGAAACCACTAATCAAAATCAAGTCTCAAAATGGATAAAAATTCAAATATCTTACCTCACTAGAAATATAACCAAAATTTTCAATGGAATTGTTATGTGGATGTAACAGAACCCAAATTCTATGAATACCAAACCAAAGGGAAAGATATTTTAGAAGCACAATTGACTTGGGAAATTTTGCTCTTCAATCTAGAAAGAGAGTGAGAATCACTGTGTATTTTCTTTTCCAATACATTTGAAGGGGAAGGCTGAACTTCTACATTAGAGAAAGAGAAAAAAAATTTTTTTGATGAATACAGATGTTTAGCTAGAATTTACAGCTCTTTTTTGCTCTAATGGTTTAGGGTTTAATTTGTTAAAAGAGGGGGTTGGTGTAGCATCGGGACTAATTAGATTAAAAGATTGACAAACTCCTTTTACTGGCAAGGGGGCACGTTTGGCTTTCAAAACAGATACGTTTTACTCATTCCTACTTTATCAGGATTGGTTTTGCATTTCACTCCTGGAACAGTAATTTGAGAACAAAAGCAGTACAAGAGTGAACAAAAATTAGTATAATACCCGCATCGTGCAATGCTTTCCGGGAGGGCATTTAGCTTGTTTCCCGAGACATTGAGGATCCTCAGATTAATCAACAAACCAACTGAGTCAGACAGATGTTGCAAATGATTGGAGGATGCATTAAGCTCCTCAAGTTTCTTTAGTCCACCAATCGAATCAGGAATGAACTGGTTCCCAAGCACAAAAACACTAGTACATAAGCATCTACCCATATTGTATACAGTTAAACAATTTACACATGTAAAGTAGTGAAGACCATAAGCAGCAGTTCTTTGTGCAACACAGAGAAAAAATACCAATACCCTCAGTCTCATGAAATACGCCATACTTTTAGAACAGGAGATAAACAATTTTAATTGAATAGCGAAAAAGGAAAGAATCCATGTATTTAGTTTATCAATTGGTATAGTGTTAATCAAAGGAACATAACGTAGCTACTATAGTTCTTAGTTTAAACATCACAGCTTTCGCAATTTCATCAAACCTTGGATCAATTTGGCATAAACAGAAGAAAAGATAATGAAAATAAACATATAATACCTCTATCTGGTTATTGGAAAGATTGAGATAAACCAAACCGTGAAGTTTACCAAAGGCCTCAGGCAATAGCCTCAACTGTCTTCCAGAAAGCTCAACTCTTTCAATCACCCCATTCTCAGCTTCTTTCAATATCCTCACAACATCCTCATTTACTTCATCATCGCCGCTCATTTGCTCGACAGCTGAGCAATACAGACGACCCAGATTCTCCTCCACCTCAGTCAACTGTCTCTCATAATCCTCGTGCAAGCCTTCCAATCTAAGCACGGTCTTATATATGTCGGCCTCCTGTAAGGAAGATTGGGTTTCTTGAATGTGGGTAATCTTGGAACGAGCAGCGGAGACAGCTGATGGATCGGGTCGAGCTCCTAGGGAGCGTAGGAGGGAATGGGTTTGAGTGACGGAGGTGGGGATGGATCGGGAAAGTGAAGCAAGGATTGATGGATCGGGTAAATGGGGGAAACGGGTGAGTAAATCCTGGCGGATTTGGGGAGGGAGTGATGGGTAATTGTAAGGATCTTGTTGGGAGAAGATGTAGGACAAAATGGGGAACTTTGAAAGATTAGGATCCATTAAGGTGATTGAAGGAAGCAGGGATGAAGGAAACAGGGTCAGGGGGAGGGGGGAAGCATTGACGTGTGAGAACGACGAGAGAGTAGTGAACAGCAATGACTCATGGAGCTGATGAGCAGTGTCTCTCGGTTAGCAGTTAGCATCGCAACGCCGAATGCCAAATGGGTATGCCAGACCTGGTCTACCGCTTTCCTTTGCTCACATGATCACATTCTATACCGTGCCTTTGGGTTCTTAATTTCTGAGCTAACAGTGGGTTCCTAATAATGGGCTTTTCATTTATTGGTGGCTCTGGAAGGAAAGGCTTTATAGAATGACCCACCATCCCCCCACAATACATTTTATTATTATGGTTAGGGTATCAATCAAGCATGAACAATTCTATTATTAAGGTTCCACACTTGATTTACATAAAATAAGATAGGTTCACTTACATAATTTATATTTAGTAATTTTACTATTCTTAATTTTGAAAGGGAGCAACTAAGGACAATAATCACGGTATTAATGTTTTCCATCAATTATACATAATTTTAATTTATATAATAGCAAATTTAACCTTTAAAGTTAAGCCTCAGCATTTTTGCAAATGTTACGAAATAAATTTATTAAATTTGATAAGAGATTAAATAGCTCTAATTTTTTTAGAAGGACCAATTTACTCAATTTTGAAACTGAGGAAGATTGTAAAGTTCTTTTTACCTTTATATTATAACAACTCAATTAATAATAATTGTATTTATCCTCCACTTAAAAGATTTTAAACTAATTCAATATCTTTATCATATCAATTAAAATATGATATTTATCATTATATATTTAATAGTCAATATTTCATCACATAAAAATATTTTATTATACAATTTTAATTGACTCAAAATTTGGTATACATAATTGAACATAAAATATAAGGGTGAAGTTATTAAAATACTAATTATACACAAAATTATATATAAGTTGTGTATAAATGCCACAGAAAACAGAAGCGTGATGAGTATTTTGAGGATTTGAGTCAGCCAGCCAGCCATAGACACCCTGGCCTCTTGGTCCATTATCAAGAATCAAAGGCTTTAACGTCGCCAATATCAGACCCGGTCATAGTTTTCAAATGGAAGATTAGACGCATGTGGGATCCGTGATGGCTACACCATTCTCTTTTTTAATAATGAACCCACTCCGCTCCTTGTCCAAAATAGACTTCCCAACTTCATGCTTTCTCCATTAGCATCCTCTGTAGTATGGTTTGTTTGATGTAAATAAAAAGGAAATCAATCATATACATTAGGAGGAGAAAAAGAAAAGATGGGCACATGGTAGGGATAACCTTAAAACCACTTTATCTTTATCCCCAAAAGATGATAACATAGAATCATCAAACTCTTTTCATTTTCGGCTTTAATATTAATAAATAAACCCTCTCATATTATCCCTGCAAGATTGTATGTGACACTGGCGACCCTTCCTTTGAACCAGAAATCACAACTTCTTACTTCTTTTAATTAATTAAAACTCAGCTCAGCTGGAGTTGGAGACTTTTTTTAAAATTTACTCCAATATCTACAGTCCTCTCTCCTATATTGTACTTGTTCATTTTGCGTCTTGGATTGAAGGGAACTCTTTATTCTGTTTTCTGTTGTGAATATATTTTAGCTTTATTCCAAGGAAATTATGGTGTCCCACTACTATATTTAGATCCTTTTGAGTGCATCTTCTTCATCGGTTAAAATACCAGCTGTCAAGGGGGGATATGTTTTGTCCATTGCCTGGTGTTTAATAAATTCCAGTCATGACTCCATTCATCTGATTCTTCCAATGGTCCCTCCTATGCTTCCACAATTTATTGCAATTGCTACTTGGAATTTTGTTTGATATCGGAAACCACCATTGCTTCGGTGCTTCTTGTTGCCATAGTTAACTCCTGATCAGTGATTTTTTGTTTGTTTGTTCATTTATGAGCCAGATTGGATCAACTATGGCCCATTGCTTAGCACCATCATCAACAAAATTATCTTCAAATGAAAACCCAAAGCACCGTTTCTTCAGAACATCCCGATTCTTCCACTCAAAGCTGCCAATCACCTCAAAACTAAGAAATCACTGGACTTGATGTTATTCATGTCTTGTCCCTAATCGATATTAGGTAAAAAAGAATCAAGTAAAAGCAACTTACCTTCCACCACCCATTGCTAACTCAGATCATTCAAAGATCGCCCAGATTAGTATCTTCATTAACCTGCAATATCACAAAACCGAAAATAAAACTCTATCATACGTAATCAAAAGGATAAAGCACTCAATATATTATATATGATATATAAAAGA
Source organism: Gossypium longicalyx (assembly GCA_025698465.1). Taxonomy (NCBI): domain Eukaryota; kingdom Viridiplantae; phylum Streptophyta; class Magnoliopsida; order Malvales; family Malvaceae; genus Gossypium; species Gossypium longicalyx. The sequence goes on from CM046997.1 coordinate 95,593,529, forward strand.
AAAGTGACGACAAAAAGAAAAAAGAAGATTAGAACAAGAAAAAAAAAAGTAGACACGAAAAATACGAAAGGAAAACGGACGAAGATAATGCCGGCGAAAGTGTGTGGGGCACACGTGTTAAATTAAATAGGGTTGAGGATAAAGAAGATGGGACGAAAATTCTGGAACCTGACATTAGGGAAAAAAAAACCTATTGTTTTAATGATTGCGTGCAAATGGAAATTGAACGGAACGGAGAATTGGGAGAAGCTGTAAAAAGTTGGAAGTGAAAAGGAATTGGACCAACAAACAATCCACGAATGGAGAAAATTTTTTGGGTTTTTTTTTTTTTTTGAAAAAATCCAAAACGAAGGAGTTGAGAATTAATTAATGGCCACTCATTCATCAAAAGCAGTTCTCCTTTAAGGATTTACAGTTTCAAATACATAATCATAAAGCTAAGGTTTTTTTTTTCTTTTTTTTTCTATGGGTAGTATTGTTCTTTACTTGTTCTTCGCCGAGGACCATAACGGATTAATAAACTATATGATCCTTCGTTTGTTTCGATCTTCTGCTATTGCCAGTGATTCCCGCTGTGAATAAGGTAAATATGGCTAGGGTTGCCATGGTGAACATGGTAACCATAGTAAGGGATCATCTTCCCCGCAGATTTTTCCGAGCAAAGAGGATAGGCAACGGGAGTCCTCGAGATCTGGCGTATGCAGGAGTATCTAGGAGTGGATGTAGATGACGACTTTGAAGACGAAGCCGATGACGAAGGCGGAGAAACATCTTTTTTGGTGGATCTCGGAGGCGAAAGAAAAGCTCTGATCTTTATAGAAGAGGGTGGCGACGCTACCCGATCGTATTCCTCGATGAGATTCGCGAGATCCTCATCGGAAGTGATCGAAACCAGTGCGTCTAAATCCTCTGTAGGCAATTGGCAACGTAGGCTCACCGCTGACCCATACATCTCTCCCATCTTCACCAACAGCTCTGTACCAATGATGATATACATTTATTTCATTCCTCATCAATTTTCCAAAGCTTAAAACAGCGCCCTTTTAACTAGTCTATTTTTAAATACTAAACGCGTAGAAACAAATATATAAGAAACAAAGAAAAAGAAGAAAATACAGACCAGAGAAGGGAATGGAGCGATCGACGGCGAGGACACGGGTTTCACCGCCGTAATAACGGAGTTTGCCGTCAGGGTAACGAGGGACGATTTTTCCGCCGTAACTACAGAGGAACTTGATGGTGGTTTTAGTTCCGACCATGCTTTTTGGAGGGTAGATGAGAGTGGAAGGCAGAGGAGGTTGAAGAGGGGAAGGCGGCGGGGGAAGATGGTGCGTTTTGTTGTCTGGTGGCGTCTTCAAGCCTAGGTTTGGTATTCTTGAAATCTTATTTATAGAGTTTAGGAAACGAGGAAGGGGTGAAATTGTGAAGAAGGGTCCCACCCTGCTTACGTCATAGATTCCCTTTCTTAAGGTAAAAGTTTCAATCTCTTTTCTTTTTGTTTGTTTTTCATATTTCAAAGTTCAAAAGCTCATTCACCCGTTTTCTTCGGTGTTTGGTACTCTTTACTTCACCCGGCCCATGTCCTTTCCCTTTTTCCTGTTTTTTTTCTTTTTGTACTAAAAATATTCCAAAGAATATTGATTTATTTACATTTTAGCTTATATAATATAATAATGTTTTGGGAAATAATAATAATAATAATAATAAAAAGAATCGAACATATTTTGGGGGCTAACAAATATGACTTGATTTACGGACGGAGATAATGGAGACGTCTCTTGTACAACTCATATTATTAAACACTTTAAAATAAAAAAATAAAAAACATTGCTGAAAGTAACGCAGAACAAAGATTTGAAGTGAAAGATCCTAAATATATAAATCTTGCGACCAGGCTCCCTTTTCTCGATTGTAATTCTTGGATAACAACATTTAATATTAAAAAAAGTGTCACTTCTTCAACCCGATAAAACATGAAACAACAAAGTTTGTTTATCTGGTTTAGTTTCCCTACATTTACAAAGCCTAACTTAGTGAGAAATATTTACTATCTTCAATACTTACAACAAGTAAACCTAAATCTATTACATCCCGTGATAATTTCTTCACTTTTGTAACTTAGAATACCTGTACTCTTACCATTAAGTTCACCCTAGTCAACATAACATGTAAAATCATAACACAATCAAATGCACACTCACAAAAAATATTCTTCACTTGAACATGTTAAATACCCTCGATTCTATTTACAACTAACCTATACAAGTATCTCAATTATAGAGTTTTTCGAGACTTGCTTACATAATGAATATTTATATCAATCCCTATTAAACAATAGTTAAACAAGGTGAATACAATATAATAATAACAAGCAAGGTAAATAAGGATCGTTGGCAACTAAGTCTTCAATGTTCCAATCCGATCCAACTTCCTCAATCCAAAAGATTAGATAGACATGATTCGGTCTTATTCTCAAATATGTTTCCCAAGTGATGCAATCTTTATTGATGGGCTAGATACAATCTATAATATCAGCACAATCCAATAATTTGGTTTAATAAATTGTCAATTTCACAAATATGGAAACAAGTCAATCTATCGCAGTGCTTCAAAAAGGGAGCACTTCTTCAAACACATTTTATTCATTCAATATTTTTCAACATTTGTCACAAGTGGTGCCTAAATAATTCTTTCATTACCCACTTTCCACCAAAATCTTATATCCATTAAAAATAAATTCCAACCAATAATACACAACTAAGTCATATAAACTTTAAAAAATAATCATTTTAATTCTTTTATTTTCATTATTTCTTTCACATTATTTTCTCTCTTTAATTTTTTTAATTTTCCTTTTATTTTTCTTTCTTCTTCCTTTATAATGCCTGGCAATGCCGGAAATGCTCGAAATTCATCCTCTTGAGGTCAAGATGCTGTTGATTAATTCTGATTTCGAACCTTATTACCTACTTGCTCAACCTAATGGAATAAAAAAAGTTCTTTCATCGATCAAAACCAGATTTTTCGGAACCAAACATGTTGGGCTAAGAACTAGCTGAGATATCAGTTTGGAGATAAGTGTTGGATTGATTGACTTGAGAACTAATATAGATCAATTGGTCCGAGCCAAAAAAACCAACTAAGCCAATTGAACCAGTTTTCTCTATTTTTAAATATTTTTAGTTTTATTTTTATGAGTTTTTAATAATTTATTTGATTGAACTGAACAAACTGATAAAATTGAGATTTGGTAATTTAATCGGTTCAACCACCAATATGATTTTTAAAACCTTGAAAAATACCATAAAGTACAAAATGGTGCTAAACACAAGCACTAAAGACAACTCGTGAACTTTTTAATTTGAGGCATCCAAGGCTTCAAATGTAGTTGAGAAGGCATTTGTTATTCTAAAAAAAATATTTATTGTATTAACAACATTACCTTAGTATAGCCTAAAAAAAAGGTTGGATCGTACTAGCATGTTACATATTTTATAACTTCAATTATATGTGGAATTAATGATACTTCAAAGAGTTCATGGAAGAAGAAGATCTTGATAATCTTAGTGATGCATATTCAAATTCAGATGATGATGATGATGAACTCGGTCAAGGACCAACAAATGATGATAAGAAGTATATTTTAAATATTAAAATGGACTAGCCCAATAAGTATACACTAGAACAATTAGATAAAAACTATATATGATGTTTATTTTTGTTATTATTTTTATTAATAATCGTATTATCAACTACTTTTTTAGACTAATATAATGTTAGCTTTGATATCTCAAGCTTTGAGATAAATTTTATATGTCCTAAACTATATGGTGAAAATATGATTGAAAATCTTATCAAACATTTTCAAAGACTTGCAAAATACTTAAAAATATGTTTTAAATGTGTTTTAATTTATCTAAATATTTTTAGGTTAATACCAAAGTCTTCTAAGGTGTTTAAGATATTTTTAAAGAACTTTGGTATGCAAGTCTCGAAAGTCTCAAGACATACAACTATTGTCTTGAGACAAAAAACCATCGAAGTAAAATTCTGTTCTAGGGGCTGCTATCTTAAGACAAAAACTTGCATATCTTGAGACAAAAGCCTGTTTGTCTTGAGACAAAGTTTGCCAATTGTTATATAATAGTTTGTTTTCAAATATTTTTGAGACCGATGTCTCGAGACATACATTGCAGAGACACTTTTTTAGCCCAAAATTAATATTTGCAACGGCTCCAAACCATCTCCAATAGTCATAAACGTCTACAAACTTATTCCATGATATAAATACACTTTAAGACTTAAGAGAGAGATATCCAAGTATCAAGATGAAGAGAAAAATATTCAAATCTTTATTTTTTTTTTCATTTCTCTTGTAAATATTCTCTAAAAGGTTAGTGTCAAATCTTTTACCATTCACATATATTTATTTTGATAGCTTAATTTTTTGTGAATGTATACCTTGTAAAGGTCTCTTTGTTTACTCAGTTTCATATCATCAATTGTAAGTTCAAAGGGTTTTAGTTGAGCCATAAAAATTAAGAAGAGTTCTAATTTAGCCATAAAAGTTAAGGGGGAATGTTCTATCTTAGCATTGTGAAATATAGAGAATGTAAAAGTTATACATTTTTCTTAAAAGATATCAATTCTAGTAGTGAATTGAGAAATCCTTAGTGGTGAAAAGCCAAGGTAATGGAGGTAGACAATTGAGGCTGAACCACTATAAATTAAATTGTCCAAGCTTTTCTTCACTTTCCTTATCATTTACAAAAGTTTGCAAAAAAATTTTAAAATATCAATTTATACCCCCTCTTGGTATTTTGAATCTAACACATAGTACATATGATGATTTGATTTTAATTCTTATAATTAATAATTTTAAGAATTTTTTTATCATACTAATAATTTTTATAGTAATTAATATTTCTAAAATTATAAATTATATAATTATAATTTGTACTACCAAACATGACACAATGAATTATGATGTAGTTACACTCCATCAACCAAACACGTCGAAAAAATTAGAATTCTTTATAAATACAATATATATATATATATATATATATAATTAATACTTTAATAAATACACTTTTATTTAATTATTCTGTATTATCTAAACAAATACTTTTAACTTAATTCAAGTTGTCTTAGTTTTGCAATAAAATTTTTTGTACTCTCTCAGGTGACACATGGCTTTTCGTTACTCTGAATCAAGCAAACGAAACCATCAAGCCATAAAACTTAATTCTAAATGAAATTTTATTAGATTTCATTAACGATGAACTGTTTTTTATTAATGATGTAAATTGAAGTTATTAGGTATAAATTTTAAATGAACCCCTGTTTTACTCTATACCTCAATAATTAAGTCATTTAAAAATCAGTTGTCATGTTTTGAGGGTAGCACATCTATCATATGCTAATATTAATATATCTTTCTTTCCTTTATATTATACCAAATCAAACATATTAATTTACATGATTTTTGTGTTTAATTTAATTTATTTATGAATTAATCCCTGCTTAATTGGTGTTTTATGATTTAATCTTGTCAGAGATGCGATTGGTCAAAAACGAGCAAAAATGGGCCAAATTGAAAGACAAATCGTTGAATTGGGGCCAAATCAAAAGGATGGAGAAAGCCAATGATTTATCATATATTTTGACTTTATAGAAAGCTAAAAATAGGAAAATATTATTTTGTTTTATTATTTATTTTATTTTATTTTATTAATTTAGGCTAGGCTATTTTTAGTAAACCTCATGTATATAAATATGGGCTTTTAGTTCTTAGGAAATCATCCCTTGTTTTATATTCCTATTTCAATTTGGAATTTAATTACTCTCTCTCTTGTATTTCCTTCTTCAATTTGGAATTAGAATATCTTTTTTTTTTCTCTTCAATTTGACGTTACATTTTGTAGCTTTGTCTCTAATTTTTGTTTCTTTTCCATTATTGAGCCAATTGCTCTCCAAGTCTTCCCCATTCATTTTTTCACCATAATCATCAATCTCCTTTCCAAGCTCACAAAGCATGAACAATTTCATGCTTAACTAAATTCTATCTTAACTTTAGGCCAGTTTTCTTTCCGGTCGAGAATCATGAGATTTGTACTCGCGCTTAAAATCCTTCCAATCGGTATTTACCTTTTTTCTAAGTATAGGAATTGACAACTCATCCCTTAAGGATAATTCAATTTCAAGTCAAAAAGAGCTCATTGGGTTGGAGTCGTGTTTTCTAACAGTTGGAGAAACGAATCGGCCGTGCTGTGTTTGGATCTTCGAGAACAAATCGAGGAAAAGGTGATTGGGTTTAAACGATCCACGCGGTTGAGGCCGTTAATTCGAGTTGGGTTCTTCAAAATGCAAGGCTACTGAAATATTGAATCGGGAACACGTGTATCTCGATTAGACTATCGGTAAGGGTTGGTTTGCAGGACGTACCGGGACCAGCTACGAGAGGAAGAATTGATGGTTAGGACGTTCTTAATCACTATAACTAGCTTATCGTTTGAAGGAGAAGATCAATTTTCGAGGATCGATTCTCAACACGAAATTTACTGAGTCTAAGGCTAAGGCTTATTACATTTGATTGCAAATCTCAATTTAATTTCTGATTTATTTAATTATTTAGTTTCTAATCAATTTCAAAATCCCCCGCTTTACTTATTTATTTGCTTATTTTTCAGTTGGTACGTTTTGAGTCGTGGGCACAACTCTAGCCACGACCCTTGACACGACATCCTGTTCATAAGTCAAACTCAGAAGTTGATTAGAGAACCAATCCCTGTGGACTCGACCCTACTACCACTCTTACTACTATTTAGAGTATTTAGTAGGAATTATTTTTGGTGGATTCGACGCCCATCATTATTGTTAAATACATTAAAAACAATTATTTGTCTCTAATTTTGATAAGTTTATTTAAATAAATGAATTTAGAGTAAAATTAATCATTATAACGAAGAATACTTATTTTAAACGTATAATTTCTCTCCAACCCTTTAATCAGTGTAAAAACACACTTAAACATGTTCAAGCTCACGTCTTTCTGAATGCTATAATAACAACAAGTTAACCGAACTAAAACTCAATCTATATAAAAAATTTATAGTAAGAAATTCAAAATTTTTTAAACCAAAACATAGATTCATGAAAAATATCAAAAAATATATATTTATTTTAATTTTCTGTTCATGTTCGTTTATTTAAGAATTTCAAAATTTTTGTTCGTGTTTATTTATTTAAAATTATATGTGTTCATGTTTGTTCATTTAAGTTAAACGAACATGTTATGTTTGAGAACATGTTTATGAACATATATTAACATGAATAATAAACAAACAAACAAACAATAAACATATATATATATATATATAATATCTTTTAGATATAAAATAATCAAATATAAATATTAATAATTATATTATAAATAAAAAATAAACACAAAAATCATAATAGTTTTATTAATATGTACTAATAGACCAAAAAATAAGTTTTAAATGATTTATTAAATAAACTTCTTCATGAACGTAAATAAATTAAATAAACTTTATTCATATTCAATTCGTTTGATAAATAAATCTTAAAATCTTATTTATATATATTTAGTTAACTTAATAAACAAACAAAAATAAAATTATCCATAAACTATTCATCCAACCCTATGTTCTATTTCCGTTTTCACTTCCCGGGTTTTTTACTAATATGGGTTTAAAAATTTTATTATATACCAAAATAGGTTGTCAGATAGATTATTTATGAAAATAGGTTTTTTTTTAGTCGCGCCCGTCAGAGAGGCGCGATATAATATTTTAATAATAAAATTTTATTATTATTATTATTATTATTATATTTAAAAAAAATCAGGTATTGTCATGTCAATATGGGGAGGGTATAAGGTCCCCCCCCAAAAAAAATGTTTGTGCGTCTAGGAAGAAGCAAAGAGTGAAAAAAAAAAGAGAAGAAGAAGAAGAAGAAAGAAGAAAGAAGAAGAAGAAGAAGAAAAGGTTAGTAATTTTTTATAATTATTTTAAAATTAAATTGTTAGTAATTTAGAATTATTTGATAAAATTTTGTGTTTGTGATTATTTTAAAATTAATTTATTAGTAATTTAAGATTATATATTCTAAATTATTTTGTTTAGTTTAATAATGTTAAATTTATTTTGTTAAATATTTTGTTATAAATAATCTATTTTCGTAAATAATCTATTTGACAATCTATTTTCGTATATAATAAATTTTTTAAACCCATATTAGTAAAAAACCCGAATTTAGCAAAGAAATTTTTTTTAAAAAAAAAAAATTCTAATGAGATGATTATTGACTAATAGCAGAGATTGATTTTGAAGGAAAAAGACACGAGTTTTTTTACCTATTTGGTATAAAAGAATTTATTATATACAAAAATAGATTGTCAGATAGATTATTTACGAAAATAGTTATGCAATAAAATTATGTTTTAGTAGTGTATTAGTGTATTGTGATTTTTTTGATAATGTATTTTAAAAAAATGATTAGGTTATATAAATTGTTAGTGTTTAGTGATTTTACTGTATTATGATTTTTTAGAAATGTATTTTTTTTAAGAAAATAATTTTATAGTTATTTTGTGTTAGTAATTAATGATTATAAGTTGTTAGTGTTTATAGTTTAGTGTTTTATGAATTTTTAATGTAATTTTTATATAATGTAAATTTATATTATTATTTATTTATTTGATAATTTTTATTGATTGATTAAGATTTTGATTAAATTTGTTGTTATATAATTTTATAGGTTGTGTGAAAGAAACTACTTAGGTATGTTTCAATTTCAATTATTTTTAATTCATATTTTTTTAATCTTTAGATAATTTATATTTATTTTTTATTGTATGTAAATGATGGGGAATTATGAGATATTTATCGTATTTTGTTTCTAAAATTTTGAAATAATTTATTGAAATTTTTGAAATAAATTAAATAAATTTAATTTTTTTAATTGCAGATTTGCGACAAATGGATTCATTGATCGATAATAATAATCACATATCAAGTAACATTAATGAGATGGTAATGAAATTTTTATTTGATAGTCACATTATTTGTTGAATGAAATTATATTGTATTAACTATTTCGTTAATATAATAATGTCAGGTCGAGTATCGCGTATTGAAGGGCTGTATTCATAGTGTAGGGTTTCAGCCGGATGAACGCCTAATACCGTTCTTAAAGTTAGCCGGGTTTGGATCAGCAGCATTGATCCGGACTTTTAATCTACAATATGACTTGATTTCTGCCTTAGTAGAGCGATGGCGTCCAGAGACTCACACATTTCATTTGCCCTGCGGGGAGTGCACCGTCACTCTAGAGGACGTTGCATTACAGCTGGGGCTCCCCATTGATGGGAACGCGGTCACGGGCGTAAGTTTGATCTCCAAGCCGGCTCGTCTTTGCTATGACTTACTTGGACGTTTGCCAAGTGAGGGAAAATTTGCCACCTTGCGGTTTTCATGGCTAAAAGCCAATTTTGAGCATTTGCCGAGTACTGGCACTGAATTAGAGGTTATGCAGGCCGTTCGAGCTTATATTATGCACCTTATAGGAGGTGTACTCATGACGAATACACATGACAGTGACGTCCACTTGATGTACTTACCGCCACTATCCGATTTGCATAACACGCGTTCATACAGTTGGGGGTCCGCAGTGTTAGCCATTTTGTACCGCAAACTTTGTCGGACGACAGATCCCTCTGCGATGGACATAGGTGGATGTCTTATACTGCTGCAGTCGTGGGCACTTTATCGGATGCCATTCTTGGCATCCATTAGTCACCAATCATATACATTTTCACTCGTTAATAGGTGATGAATCTTTACGCGTTACAGCAATTAATTGTCTCTTTTTTCAGATTATATTGTTCTAACAATTTGTTTTCATAGATGGAGCACGAATCCAGGTATCGGGAGGCCATACACGGTTCCGATATACCGTCTGATGATTGAGAATCATTCTAGAGAGGGAGTAAGTTTTTATAATATTAATTTTATTTTATTATTTTATCTCACTTGACCCACGTTAATATAAAAATGTTATGAACTGTGTAGTTCATTTGGATGTCATATTCTGTTCCTGAAGTTACAACTGTTATTCCATCGTATGCTCAGGTCCACTCACACTTATGGTGCATTAGCGCACCCCTTATCCATTTTCAGACGGTGGAGTAGTATCATGGCGATCGGGTACTCCGACAGTTTGGTTGTATACAATATATCCCGACACAACCAGTACGATTGGATGCACAGCTACATGGCATGACTAGGAGGGGGAGGTATGGAACTGATTGGGGAGATGAGCATGAACAATATATTACGATGTGGAACAACTGGTTTAGTAGGGTACCTCAGATGGATCGTTGTTTGAATCTGCAGCCATCGCCACAGTACCTACAGTGGTACTATGAGAAGGGGAAACCATTTTTATTTGGTGGGCGGCCGATGGTAGTCCCCCCACATACGACATGAATTGGGTAGCATTTACCACATCCACATTATGCACCAGAGCCGGAGCCGGAGTCGGAGCCAGAGCCGGAACTACACTCCGAGAATAGTTCTTATCATCCAGATTTGGGAGGCGATAACTATTTCCCGGGCTCTTCATCCCATAGATATCATTCAGATTTTGATACCTTCAGCCCACCATCATACTTCGCTCCTTCCGGCTCATATCCACCACAGTACTCTGCTCCTTCCAGCTCGTATCCACCACCATACTCCGCTCCTTCTAGCTCGTATCCACCACCGTACTCCACTCCTTCTAGCTCGTATCCACCACCGTACTCCGCTCCTTTTGGCTCGTATCCATCGACATTCTCTACTCCTCCCGGCTTGTATCCACCACCATACTCTACTCCTCTAGAGTCGTATCTACCGTCGTTCTCTACTCCCCCCAACTCGAGTTCATCAATTGCATTTGATATGGATGAAGAGAACGTTGATTGTCATAATCGTCCGCAACGTGAACGTCGAGCTCCACAATTATATACCCCTAGAACGACACCATCAAACCATCAATTTTAAGGGGTTTTGTAATATAAATAACTTCATATTTATGTAATGAATTTTATTTGGCATTTTATTTATGAATTTGAGGGTAAATTTTGGAATTACTTGGTTAAAGTATATAATAAGAAAAAAAAGAGTAGTATTAAAAAGTAATCAATTTTAAAATACTTAAAAATTAAAGAGACAAGACTTTTTCTTTCAATTTTATTTAGGTTGTCTAACCCCAAATGACAACCTATGCATTTTATTCCATACATGGAACCCTCACATTTTATTAATAATCGAATTTCCAAGTCCACAAGATTTATGTTTTTATAAATAAAATAAAAAAAATTCACAATAATATTTCTTTTATCTTTTCTATTATCAGCCACATTATTATTTTTTTATTTTTAATACCCAATATTATTCCAAATTTTTAATATTTTATATAAATTGATACCTATATTTTGACACTTTTTTTAACTTAATACTTCAACTTTTATGACTCATATTAATACCTAAGATTCACAATTTATAGCAAACACAGTTACTATTCGAAAATTTTGGTGAAATAATGTGAACAAATAAGTGAGTGGCCTAATTGCTTGGGATTAGATTTTTCAACCCTGCCTGACTTGTTATACTTATTAAAAATAACATAAAAATAATTTTATATTAATATTTATATAGTTTTTTTAGAATCTAGCCTCCTATGAATACTTTTACTCAATAACTCTTTTTATTTTATTTTATATGTTTTTAATTTATATATATATATATATATATATAGAATTTTTATCATTTCTTAGATTTCTAAATTAGAAGAACTAAAGTGTAATGCTTGTGTGGCCCCTTATTTAGTTACGTCACCAAAAATTTCAAAAAAGTAATGAAACTGTAATGTAATATAAATACAAAACATAATCTCAATTTTAATGAAAAAAAATTCAAAATTTAAAAATAAAAATAAATGTGATTCTAATGTGAATGAAAAAGTAAAAAAATAAAATAAAATTATCAATTAAAACATTGATTCAAATTGGAAGCTTGTATTATATTTAATTTTGAGATAATATTTATAAAAATAGTTGTTTTAGATAGAAACAAACACGTACAATCTAGGATTACAAATCAACTGATATTTTTCCGTAACAGTGGTGGGTAATGAAAACATAAAAATTTTCTCTTCCTGTAGAACGAAAAAGAAAGTAGACTCTGGCAAGGACCTGTGCCTATAATAAAAAATTAATGCCTTCCTTTACCCGTAAGCTTTCTGGATGGTGGACAGATATGGTCCTGCAGGGCGTTGGAGTCGTAATCAATCACTATACACCCCCCAGGCCCCAATGCAATGGATCATAATTTGTAATTTATTGGATTGAAGGTGATAATTTCATATTATTTAATCGAGATTTAATATAATTATTAAATAATAGGTTTTTTTTAAAGTAGTAAGTAATTAGCCATCTTTTAAAAATATTTAAAATAATCAAACGGAGATTCATGATTTGGGATGATGACACGTGAGAGAAGAGGCAGTTTGTTTGTCGAAGAAACGTAAAGATGGATGGTTGGCCCGTGTTACTCTCACCCATCCCATCCCATCCCATCCCATACAACAGATATCATCATGTAATTGGATTTTATACCACATTGAGCTGTGTCCTCCACTCAACTTTGAACTTCCAATTACCCCCAACAGTTTTCAGTTTTGCATTCTGTTTTGAAAATTACAACCATCTTTGCCTTCTTTTATTTTTCCTGCTAATTATAGATCTGCCACTCCATTTCCTTTGGATGGCGGCTTTGTGGTCCTGTTACTTCCCACACTGTCCACTTAAATTTCCCATCTAATATGTTCTTTCAACATATGTAATAATATATAAACGTTTCAAAATTTATGTAATTCAAATGATTCATGCATCATTATCTTTATATATGTAGATAACAACAATTTTAGTCAAATACATGTATTTTCAAGTATAGAGATTCACTATCTTACATGGTGAAAGTTGCAATACAAAGCCTCCTAGAGTTGTCACAATAGATCTTTAATGGCCTTGTAATAGAATCAACAACTCTTAAGTCAAAACTGAAATGTCTTAACCATAATGCTTGTGATGTTGCTTTATAGCATGCAATAAACTCAACTTCCATGGTAGAAGAAGCAACAACTATTTGCTTAATAATTCTCCAAGATACAACCTCACTAGCTAGGAGGAAAATACATCCTGAAGTGGATTTCTTTGTATCCATACAACCATCAAAATTTGAATATGAATATTCAATTACTTCTAGATGTTCAAATTGCATGTATATGAATGTGCAATCTTTAGTTCCTAGTAGATAATGCATGGCCATTTCGAAAGCTTTCCAATGATCAATGTCAGGATTACGTTGATATCTTCCATTCCTACTACAAAACTTATCTCAAGTATTGTACAAACCTAAGCATACATAAGACGGTTGACATTAAATGTATCTGGAATGTTGCTACACTGTCCAAGGGATTTAGACTGTGTTTTACAGCAGAAGCTTGATAATTATGGTAGAAAAACACAACTAAATTTTCATTTATAAAGTGATGAATGTTGTTATACCTTTTAAGACCTTTTGGAAGTGTATGGGATCATGTTGCACTTTAAAAGAGTAAGAGGAAAACTATTATTAATGAAGCCCTAACTAGGTGTCAAATCATTTAGTGGCATGCAACGAGTTGCATGCTATGCAAGTAAGAAATTCAATATACTCATGATTTATTTTTCTCAGTGATGTGTCATGGAGCATCTAACAACATTGTTACACTTTGTGGGAGGTGGTTTGGGCCTTATCTCTAGAACTTATAGCATGCTTTGTTGCTTAGTAGGATGCTTTCTCAATTGAATTGTACAAAACACTTTGGTTTATGTTGTTCTATGTTATCGTATAGTTTGTATGGCTATGAAGGAATGATGCCATTTCCAACAATTAGATGGTTGATCAAATGCAACCTAAAGATACTATTAGACTAAGGTTTGCTTGGTAGGTTATCACGAAATGGATGATGATGGTATAAGAAAAAGACTTTTTTTTAGGGCCCTAATGTAACACCTTTCACCCGGCTCAATCGACGAACCAAGTTACAGGATGCTACTTCTGTTACCAGAACAATTCACATTAAAACATTCAATAGAAATCTATTTAATCCTCATTTTCTTAATATAAATACATGCATCACACATTAATCAAGTAAAATCGAGACTTAATCAAGCTTACGAAAACTCTAAATTTGACCCGAGCATGAATAAGGACCAAACAATAAACTTTTCAAATTTTTTGGAAAGATACCGATACTATTTTGGCATTCTGCCAATTTCAAAATTTGAAAATGAGCCAATTTTATCGATACCTTTAAAAATTATTGTTCCTTAAATAAAAAAATATTGATACTTATAAATGTATCGATACCAAATTGACATTCTGTTTATTTTAAAACACTATTAATTAGGTAAAGTACCGATACTTCCATCTATAGTATTGATACTTTTTACTAGAAGGTTAAAAATCTTGCATGCTTAAACCAAACTTTAACTTATAGGCACCTTTGAGCATGTTACTACCTACACAAAAATCATCTCAACCATGCTATGTACCACAATTCAACCCTTCCTCAATCAATGATGGTAACATGTCACATTTGAAATGCAAACTTAATACTCATTCAAATATAATCTATATCAATTCAAACCAATTACACCATTACATATCTAACTTTCAAACTCTTCCATTTTCAATTGGCAATCAACACATACTTGCCAATACAATCCATACTAAGGGACCATACCAATTCGTTACATATCTATTTTCATTTATCAACCAAACATTCTATTAATCATTCACAAGGTTAACCAAGTACATTTAGCAAAAATTCATATTTATACACATTATATATAACCATCCAAATTAAAGCATCATTTAGGTCCAAAACAATTATCATTCAAGATGAACATGTATCTATAACAAGTCCTACATATATGCCACATAATCGAGGCTAGAATATTAAAAAGACTACCGAATTGAAGGCTTGATAGTGTGAGCTTTAAAGTGATTCGATCTCCTTGTTCCAGAAAAGACAACTACAAGCAAAGAAAACACAATAGAGTAAGCATTTCGTATGCTTAGTAAGTTCATATGAGCTAAAACAATAAACTCACCTCAAATCACAAATAACATAATGAATTAGCTAATTATACGAATTTCCTATCATTACATTTCATATCAGTAGGGTGAGTTTATCAGTTAGAATCTCATAGCATTTTAGTAGGTACAATACATTTTTATATAGTATCATTGTAATAGCCTGTTTTCTAGTGGTATCGAAAACTATGGTATTGGGACCACAATTTTGACGGGTCAATCCATAAATATTATTTAATTAATATTTATGAGGTTATTAAGGTCGTAGTAAAATTTGGCTAAAAATTTTTAATGTTTAAATAGTTAATTAAAGAAAAAAGATTAAATCGTAAAAGTTGCAAAAGTTAATTGATATTCAATTAAAAGTGCTAAATTGAGATAATGGCATGAATAAATGGATTTATTTGACAATTATACCATGGATACTTAGTTGGATAGTTTTAATTCATGTAATTTAGATATATGATATGTTTGTTTTAAGGGCAAATTGGTAATTAAATAAATTATAACATAAACAAATAGTTAAAAAAATGTTATCATCTTCTTCTTTTCTTTGTTTAAACTGAAACCACTATTAACAAGAGCTTGAGAATCGATCAAGCTATTTCTTAGTGCATGGTTTGTAATTGTTATCCATTTTTAGTGATTTTTATGTTTTTGTAATCATTTTATCTTAATCTAGCTAACCCGAGGGTTAATTTGTAAAACTGTTAAATATTTTGGAAGATTCCATTGGTGAGTTTGATGTGTTTTTGAAGTTTTATGGTAGAATATTAAGCTTGGTTGTTAAATAGAATTATTTTGTAAAGTAATTTTGTATAATTTTTAAGTTTGGGGATTTAATTGAAAATAATGAAAATATGATCCTTGTGAAATTTTAGCTTGTGAGGATTTATTTAGGATGGTTATGAATTAGGTTCAATGGGTATAAGGTTTAATTGAGAAAATAATCATATTTTGGTCTTAAAGATCAAATTGAATAAAATGTAAAAGTTTGGGGCAAATGTGAAAAATTGTAAATAGAAAGTCATATGCATTAAATTGAGTATTATATTAAATTGAGGCTAACAAATTGAAATAAGCTATTTTATAGATCAAGAACAAGTAGATAACCTGAAGAAAAGGGAAAGTTGTTGATTAGCCTTTGAATTTTCACTATCTCTGCGGTTTAGCCCTGGTAAGTTTGTACGGTTTAGTTTAATATATATCGAAATGTGATATTGATATTGTGTTGTTGTTATTGGTTATTTTAGGAATAATTGAATTATTACAATTCAATGTGATTCGAGAAAGTAATTGATTTAAACATTGTTAATACGTCGAGATATTAAATCAGATGAATGTAGGATAGGATGCAATTGGCATGCCGATAGGTTTTTAATGCACAAGGTACGAGTTTGATTTGTGATGAGATGGTAATTATTGATTTGTTACTACTCACAGAATATACTGAAGTCCAGCATTTGTCGCGGACTATCGTGTTACATTTACCGTGATTCTGGTGTGTTATTGGGGGTGGATGTAAAGCCTTCGGGCTTAGCACTTGGTGCCTTGGTGTGTTTCTGGAGGGATGCTAGCCTATGGGCTAGGCACTTGGTGCTCAAGTGTGTTCTCGATTGGCTTGGCTCATTTGAGCGTTCTAGTGTATTTTGAATGGTTAATTGTGTATCCGAATCTGTTTATATCGTTCATCGGGCAGGTTTTCATTGGTTATATGATTCGTTACTTAATTTTATAAATGTTTACATGATATTTTGAGTGTGTAAAATAAGAATTGGTATTGATTGATTTAGTATAATTGATCAGGTTATACAATATGTGTATTAACACAAAGACTCACCTGTTAAATGGTTGTGGTTAACAGGATTTTTGTTTATTAATTGTTATTTTGTAATTGATATGTTTATACGATAAGTTTTATCATTTCAAATTTTGAACTTACTAAGTTTATAGAAGCTTACAAGTGTTATTTTCCTATTTCTTTGTAGATATCGTTTTGTGGAATTAGGCGATCGGATCAACTTAGAGATCACACCATCCAGAGATCTATTGATAGATTTTGG
Source organism: Gossypium longicalyx (assembly GCA_025698465.1). Taxonomy (NCBI): domain Eukaryota; kingdom Viridiplantae; phylum Streptophyta; class Magnoliopsida; order Malvales; family Malvaceae; genus Gossypium; species Gossypium longicalyx. The sequence continues at coordinate 95,610,804 of CM046997.1, forward strand.
CAAGTTTATCTTTAGGTTATATGGCATGTAATAGGTGTTTTGTATATGTTTGAATACTTATCACTTGTGATGCATTTTATACTTGAATAATGTTATGCAAACTTGATTATGGCTCCCTTGTATATATGTCTTTGGCATTTGGTTTGTAAATGTTTATATGTATGTGTTTTTGGTTATTTTGGTTTATATTACTTTTGGATGACTAGATTATGATAAAAGTGGACATGATTTATATGAATGAATTGTAAGTTGGTTGTGTGTTTAAAGTAAGTATTTGTGAGCTTTGAATGTGAATTGGTTGGTGTATAAATTGTGGTGCCATTGAGGGCATATTGGTTACGCACTTAGGTTGTATGTTTTGGTATGCTTTAAGTTTGTTTGAATGTATTTTGAAGGTATATGAATGCTTGTTTTTGGTTTGGCTTGGCACCTAAGGAATTGGTTTAATTTTGCTTTGTTTTGGAAGCTATTTTAGGTACACACGACCTGGGACATGGGTTGTCACACGGCTGTGTGTCGCACATGATCTCCTTACACGGTTGTGTGTCCTTTTTATTTTGGTGCAAAATTAACACATACAGTCACAGGTTGTTACACGATCTATAGACACGATCGTGTGACCTTATTTTGAATACTCACACGGTCTGGGACACTGCAATGTGACCCTATTTTGATTTGTACACGAGCAGGCACATGGGCTGCAAAACGGTCGTGTGACCTTTACTTCGAATTGTACATGGTTTGGCCAGACGGCCATGTTTATGAGCCACACAGTCTGGGCTCTATCACACAGCCTGGTTACACAGTTGTGTGACATCTGTTTCCAAAATTTTTAAATTTTTCTATAATTTCCTATTTTGTTTCAAATTAGTCTTTGATTGTTCTCAAATTATTTTTAAAGCCCTGTAAGCTCAATTTAAGGTTTATAAATGTAATTATGCTATGAATAGAATTTGGATTTGAATGGTTTATTGATGTTAATTATTTTTATATGTTTCATAATACTTCGTAGCCCTAATTCGGCGGCGGCGATAGGTTAGGGGTGTTAAACCATTCTATTAGAATAATCTGGCATATACGTTATCTCATCATTCCAAACATATAGCCATTTCTAAATGCAATGCATATGATCAAGTAGATGTTTTCCATTTTACACTAACTGTTTAGCCCGATAAACTATATTAAAGAGATACGGATACATGGGTAACCACCAAAACACACCAGATTGCTCGTTCGAGTGATAACTCCAAAAACACACCTAAGCATCGAAGTGTTAAGTCCTTAAGCATCATATATCATAAGACATTACATCCCTCTAGAACACACCAGGGTCTTCATAGACATAATTAGTAACAGAAGTCTCCATAAAGACAAAACTCAGTAATTTCCAACAAATGTTGGATTCAGGTTTAAACAATGAATTCTCCGTACATCAGTATCATCACATAACATATCTCGTATAGCGCGCAAATAACCCTATTGGTTGCAACTATGCTTATTGTCGAACCTAACAATACTAAATAAGTTTTTTTGGGTGTTAAGTGGACACAAGTAGCACAACAAGAGTATGATGCTCTAATTAAGAACAACACATAAAAGCTTATACCTTTACCTACTAACAAAAAAAATTGTTGGTTGTAAATGGGTTTTCAAGATAAAAATACAAACTGATGGATCTATAGCAAGGTATAAAGGCAAATTGGGAGTTCAAGGTTACTTGTAATGTGAAGGTTTTGACTATCAGGAAACCTTTAGTTCATAGTCCAACTGGCTACAACTAGGGTTATTTTGACGCTTGCAATAACAAGGAATTGGTCTTTAAGGCAAGTTTATATTAATAATACCTTTTCAAATGGTGATTTGGTCAAAGGAATTTATATGGATCAACCTTCTGGGTTCAAGTGTAATAATGGGGATCAAAAGTTAGTATGTAAGCTTAAGAAAGCTTTGTATGGACTCAAGCAAGCTCTGAGGGCTTGGTTTGACAAGTTAAAAGAAGTTATTCTTTCATAAGGCTTTATTCTATCAAAGTCTGATGCATTATTATTTATCAAAGTTTCTTCTGATTTAACAGTATATGTTTTGGTGTATGTGAACAATATAATAATTATAGGGAGTAGTGATGAGTATGTTAATTAGTTTGTTTAGACTTTTCATAAAAAAAAATCCCTCTTAAGGATCTAGGAAAACTAAGATATTTTCTTGGCTTCAAGGTCACTTACTCATCTGTTGGAGGTGTGTTTCTTAGTTAGAGAAAGTATGTTTTAGATTTTTTGAAAAGATGCAACATGGATAAGGCAAATGGTTTTACCTACACCAATGGTGAGCACTTATAATCTCTTAGGTTAGGTAGGAAATTCTATTGAGAATGCTTCAGAATACAAGAGTATAGTAAGGGCTTTGTAGTACGTAGTTGTTACCAGACTTTAGATATCATTTGTTGTTAAGAAAGTTTGTCAATTTATACAAAAACCACTAGATCTACACTTTAAGGTAGTAAAAAGAATTCTAAGATATTTGCAGGCTATTGTTGATTATGGTATTTATTTTAGGCTAGCTAAGTGGTTGTATTTAGTTGGATATGATGATGGAAATTGAGTACAGATCTTGATGATAGAAGGTCTACACTAGAGATGTGTATTTTCTTTGGAGGCAGTCCTATGACTTGGTGTTCTAAAAAGCTATAGGTGGTTTCTAGTTCTACTTTAGAGGCAGAATATAAGAGTCTTGCACATGCTATAGCTAAGATTGTTTGGCTAGAGTCTTTGTTACATGAGCTACAAGTTACAAGTTACATTCGATGATAAAGCTTAACTGTGGTGTGACAATTTAAGAGCTATTATAATTTCAGTCAATCCTGTTTTACACTCATAATTTAAACATGTAAAACTTGATTTGTTTTTTGTTTGAGAAAAGGTAACATCGGGCATGTTAGAAGTTGGACACTTGCCAACACATTAACAAGTTGCAGATCTTCTAACCAAACCTATGTCTGAGCCATTCTTTTGTAAGTTCGGACACATATTATGTGTAGAGAACAAGTTTTTTTAGGAAGAAGAAAATGAGTGAATGTTGAAGAAAGAGCAACAACAAAGAAGATGATGGGTGAATATTAGAGTAATCAATTGAGCTAGTAAATTTTTAAGTTGTTAAATTGTTAGTAGTTTGGTTAGTTTGTTTGTTAGTTAGTTAAATATGGTTGTAATTTGTTTCTTTAGTTAACTAGCTAAGTAAATTAATTTAGGATTGTTTGTTAGCATTAATCAAGTTTAGCACCTGCTGACTTTTAGTATAACTACCTAGACTATCTTTATTGAGATATTAGATTATCTATCAATAAAATAAGTAGACTTTATTTTGTTTTTTTCCTTTCTGTTCTTTTTTTTTTTGTGATAATCAAAAATTAAAGAAAAAATTCTCTTTAATCCAAAGTAAAATAAGAGATTTCCTCCAAAAGAAAACATTCTTTACATCCCTTTGTTTTGCAAAGTAATTTTTTCTTTTATGCTCTTCTTTTTATTCTCCCTCTATCACAAATCTCATTTTTTTTTTATTTTGTGTGGGCCTTTAATTGAATTTTTTTTTTTACTTTCCATTTCTCTCTCAAAAGATTTGCAATTTTCAATAAATCATTACAAAATTCTTTGGGAAAAATGGTGTCAAAGTGAATTTTCAATCACTCGTAGTGAAAAAGTATTGGTTAAATTTTCACCATGTATCACTCTTTAATTGAATGGTGAAGGCTTTCCTAGTAAGATATGGTCAACTTACATAGGTACAGCATCAAAAAATATTTTATCGCGGTATGTTTCAATAGTAAAATAAAGAGTAATATGTAGTTTGCCCTTTGAATATATCCAAAAATACTTCGTTGGTATTTGCACTTGCTTTTGTACTTAGTTGGTACCTAAACTTGTATTCTGTCATCCAGGTTGATATTTCTACACTAACACCGTTAGTTTGCGCTAATATGGCACTGATGGCCAGTCATTTATTGACACATGAGCATACAACGTGTGGTGAACATAAATTAAAAAAATATTTAATAAATATAAATTAATTTTAAAAGGTATATATATTTTTAAATAACTGCAAGTACCAATTACAAGTTCAAGGGACAAACTATATATTAAACCTTAAAAAATAAACGATGTTAACAAATTGAGACAATGTATATAACATAATACAAATTTAAGTATCAACTAAATAAAAAAAATTCCAACAGAATATTTTAAAACAAATTTAGGGATAAAACTATCTTTTAACCCTAAAATAAACAACTACTTAATTGGTTTGCAATTGTATTTAATATGGTGTAGGATGTCCCTTACGTGTAAGCCATGGCTTATCAACAAGAATTCCACTAGCGACGTTAGTATAACCCCACCATCAATGATCATGGACCATACTTCACCTTGATTGAATCAAAAAGTACATTTCTTGTCATTGGAGATGATATCATAATTTTTGAATTTTTTTTAACCAAAAAATTAGTAATAGAAGTGCTTAATTTTTTTTTTTAAAATGGAAAAATAAATACTGTTGAGTTGTTTTGAATTGATTTGATTATTTGATCATCAAATAAGAAAAAAAATATAAAATATAAAGTCATCATTTGTATTCATTTAAGCATTCTAGTCTTAGTTCAATTTGTCAAAAAAATTAAAAAGAAAAGTCTTGCCATTAGATTTCAATCATTAATTATAAGAAAAGTAGAAGGAAAATTTATATTAGAAATAGATAATAAATTTATGATATAAAGAAAACTTAAATCCTTTTAAGACAAGTTGTTTTGATGCAGCGGGTCCATTAGGGTTAGGGGTGGCATTCTTTTTGTGCCTAACAATCTCACATGAATGTGTTTATAATTATATCTTCACACGAAAAGATACCCAATCTTGATAGAGAAATGGAAACATAACCTACCTTTTGATTTGATTTCCACATTACAACACTTGATATATTATTAAATATATATTCTTCATTTTCATATTTAACTTTTTATGATTTTAATAAAAAAATATTAAATATTAAATCTCATATTAACTTAATGATTAAGACATTCATCGCTTCAGGTATGACCTGAGTTCAAATTACGCTAGTTGTGTTATTATTCTCTTCTTATAATTAAATATATATATATATATATTAAATATGAATTATTTATAATTTTAAAATGTATGATATTTATTATTTTAATAGTGCCACTAGAAACAAACATAATCTCAAGTCATTTGATGTTAAATAGAAGTCCAACATTTGTCGAATGCCTATTTAGAGTACAATTATCATTAAAATTCCCTAAAGAAAAGACGGTCATATAATAGTTCACACTTGTCATGTAATCATATGGCAAGGCATTAAGCATCATTATCAGCTTATCGGTTAATTTATCTAAATAATATAAAAAAAATTAAATACTGAAATAGGCTGTCAGCAGGATTATTTATCAAACTAGTATATTTTTTTGGGCGGAGCCTTTCTCATAGGCGCCACCACCATTTTTTTTAATAATTTTTTTACTTTAAAAAATATTATTATTTTATTTTAAAAATTTTTATATATATAATGGGTCAAAATACAGTTAACGGGTCAAAATACGAGTTAAAAATACTCGCCCGTGTGACGCCACCTGGACTGGTGGCAACAGTCGTGCCTGTTAGATAGGTGGCATTGGTTGCACTTGCCAGGTAGGTGGCACTGGAGTGACCAGTCCCCTCACCCTTGCAAGCGGATCGCCCAGCGTCTCAGCCTTCTCCTGCCCCTTGTGCACAATACTCTGCCAAGGCAGTGTTTAGTCCCTTCAAAAGGGAAAAAAAAAATTAAAATGGGGGACCTTATAAGCATGGTCCCTCAAGATGAAACACCGGTGTGTGGGGAAGAAGAAGAAGAAGAAGAAGAAGAAAAAAGGTAATGTATTATTTTAGTAAATAATTTTGTTTTTAATTTAAAGAGTTTAATTAAGATGTTGTGAAATTTTTTTTGTTATTAATTATTATTTATAAACTGTTTATGTTTAGTATTTATGGTTTTGGTTTAATATTTTTTATGAATGTAAATTTTTTATAATTATTTTAAAATTAATTTGTTAGTAATTTAGGATTATGTTATAAATTATTGTATTTAGTTTAGTATTTGGTGATTTTTTATTAATGTAAAATTATTTTGTTAAATATTTTGTTAGCAATTTATTATAAATTGTTCTGTTTTGAGAGTTTTTAGTAATGTAATTTTAAAAAAAAAAATTTATAGTTATTTTGTTAGTAGTTTATGATTAGGTTATAAATTATTAGTATTTAGTTTAGGGTTTTGTGATTTTTTAGTAATGTAATTTTTTTAAAAATAATTTTATTGTTATTTTGTTAGTAATTTATGATTATGTTATATAAATTGTTAGTATTTAATTTAGTGTTTTGTGATTCTTTAGTAATTTAATTTTTTTAAAAATAATTTTATAGTTATTTTGTTAATAATTTATGATTAGGTTATATAAATTGTTAGTGTTTAGTTTAGTGTTTTGTGATTTTTTTAGTAATGTAATTTTAAAAAAAATAATTTTATAGTTATTTTGTTAGTAATTTATGATTAGGTTAAATAAATTGTTAGTATTTAGTTTAGTATTTTGTGATTTTTTAATGTAATTTGTATATAATGTAATTTTATTTGATTTTTATTTATTTGACAATTTTTATTGATTTATTAAAATGCTAATTAAATCTGTCATTATATAATTTTATAGGTTGTTTGAAAGAAACTAATCAAGTATGTTTTTATTTCTATTTTTAATTTTTTTTAATTCGTATGTTTTTTATGTTTAGATGGTTTATATTTATTTTAATTATATTATTATTATAAACTAACATAATTTTTTTATTGTAGGTAAATTATGAGAAATTATGAGATATTTACTGTGTTTTTCTGTTTCTAAAATTTGAAATTATTTATTGTATTTTTTTGCAACAAATTAAATGAATTCATTTTTTTTAATGGCAGATTTGCAACAAATGAGTTCTTTGATTAATATCAATAATAATCACATATCAACTACTATTAATGAAATGGTAATGAAATTTTTATTTGATACTCATGTTATTTGCGGAATTAAATTATATTGTATTAACTATTTTGCTAATTTAATAATGTCAAGGCCCGTACCGCGCATTGAGAGGTCGTCTTAATAGTGTATGGTTTCTGTCAAATGAACACCTAATGTCATACTTGGAGTTAGCTGGGTTCGGACCAGCGGCATTGATCCGAACCTTTAATCTGCGATACAAATTGATTTTCACTTTAGTCGAGCGATGACATTTGGAGGCCCACACATTTCATTTGCAATGCGGGGAGTGTACCATCACTCTAGAAAATGTTACACTGTAGCTCGGGTTCCCTATTGACGGGAATGCTGTCACGGGCGTAAGTTTGATCCCTAGGTCTGCTGCCCTTTGCTATGACTTACTTGGACACTTGCTAAGTGAGGGAAAGCTTACGAGTTTGAAGTTTTCATGGCTAAAGGCCAATTTTGAGCATTTGCCAAGTATTGCCAGTAAATAGGAGGTGATGCATGTCGTTCGAGCTTATATTATGCACCTTATAAGGGTGTACTCATTCCGGATGCAAACGACAACAGGGTCCACTTGATGTACTTACCCCTATTATCTAATTTGCATAACATCTGTTCGTACAGTTGGGGGTCCGCAGTGTTAGCCATATTGTATCGTGAACTTTGTCGGACGACAGATCCTTCTGCGGTAGGTATAGTTGGATGCCTCATATTGTTGCAGTCGTGGGCACTTTATCGGATGTCATTCTTAGCATCCATTAGTCACCAATCATATGTATTTCTACTCGTTAATAGGTGATGAATTTTTACTTATTATAACAATTAGTTGACTTTTTTCGGATTATATTATTCTAACAATTTGTTTTCGTAGATAGAGCACTAATCCGGGTATCGAGATGTCATACATGGTTCCAAAATACCATTTGATGATCGAAAATCATGCTGGAGAAGGGGTAAGTTTTTCCAATATCAACTTAATTTTATTATTTTATCTCACTCGACCAGCATTAATATAACCATGTTATTAACTATGCAGTTCATTTGGATGCCATATTTTATTCCAGAAATTATGGCGGTTATTCCCTTGTCTGCCCACGTCCACTCAAACCTATGGTGCATTAGCGCACGCATTACCAATTTTCAGATAGTAGAGTGATATCATGGTGATCGAGTACTCTAGTAGTTCAGTTGCATACATATATCCCGGCACTTCCAGTACGATTAGGGGAGATCCATGAGATTAACAAGAGGGGGAAACATAGAAATAATTAGGCGGAAGTGCATGAAAAATATATTACAATGTAGAACAACTGGTTAGGGAGGGTACATCAGATGGATCGTGCTTTGGATCTGTGGCCTTCGTCAGAGTACATACAATGGTACGTTGAGATAGGGAAACCATTTTTGTTTGGTGGGCAGCCGGTGGTAGTCCCCCTGCATATGACATGACTTGAGCAACTCCTTCCAGATCCGTATTATGCACCCGAGCCAGAGGCAGAACCAGAGACAAAACTGGAGGCAGAGCCGGAGCTACACTTTGGGGATAGTTCTTATCATCCAGATTTGGGGGGTGATGACTATTTCTTGAGTTCGTCAAGCCACAGATATCATTTAGAGTTTGATATCTTCAGCCTACTACCAACTTAGTACTCCAGTCATCCCAACTCGTATCCACCTCAGTACTCCACTCCTCCCGGTCTATATCCATCGCCGTACTCCACTTCTTTCTGCCTGTATCCACCGTCATACTCCATTCCTTCCAGCCCGTATCCATTACCGTACTTTACTACTTTTGGCTCAAGTTCATCGATGGTGTTTGAGATATATAATTTTTCATCTATGTTTCATATACCCTTACATGCGGGTGAAGAGAACGTTGATCGTTGCAATCACCAGCAACGTGAATGTTAAACTCCACAAAAATATACCCATAGGACCACACCATCAAACCATCAATTTTAGAGGGTTTTGTACTTTAAATAACTTTATATTTATGTAATGAAATTTTTTCCATTTTAGTTATTAATTTTAGGGTTTTTTTTTTGCAATTTAAATAGTCAACTTTGTATTTATGTAATGACTTTTTCGCCATTTTAGTTAATAATTTTTAGGGTTTTTTGCAATTTAAATAATAAACTTTGTATTATTTACGTAAAAATGTTATTTAATTCAACAAAAATATAAATGCAACAAGCTTTAGACTAACTTTGTAATTCAAATTAGATTAATTACAACAAATTTTAGATTCAATCTTCTCTACATGTAGTGAATGTAATTAATAGGGCTTGAACAACATCTCAATTCCTACCCGATCGCGATGATGATCTAATATGGTAGTTTTGGAGTTGGTATTTACTTCGATTATGACTGGCTAATCTATATACGCCATACAAATTCCCGTCAGATTTCTCCATAATGTCTATTTCGTTATGGATTCTGGATGATTGTAGACGACCTTTCGGATTCCTATGCAACCTTTTTGTCTCGGTCAAACTCAAAAGTTGTCGGAGGCACCTCCCATATAGATAGGTCAAGAAACATGGGGAACTCGTTCTCTCATACATGCAACGTGCGCTCGAGGGTGTACACTTCATCAATAAATTGTTCAACATTGAGTGAGACTTTAGCACAAGCTGCCATGACATGTGCACATGGATAATGAAGTGTTTGGAACCTCCTGCAATTGCATCGTCTGTTTCGGAGATCAACTCCATAGGATCTAGGTGGTATACCGGGTCGACGACTGATGATCTCTATAACTTGAAACATTTCATTACGTCGTGAATTTACTTCTACATTCATCGACTTCGCTATCCGCCAGTTTTGCAACCATTGCATTCTTGACATATTCGACAAATACGTGTCCCACCTCTATCTGGTTAATCCCATTCTTAGAATCAACAACACGGAGTTAACCCCCTCCCCCAAATTAGTGGTCATATTACCATAGCAAAAGCCCTCGCCAAAACTTTGAGCCTATTACCACGGCTCCATGGTACCCAACCATTGTCAAAAATATGTTTGTGTGACCCTTCATGTCACTCTCAAGTTGAGTCATCCTTTGTAGGAAAATGTGTGGCTCTAGCTCATACGTTGTGTATGTATTAAAAAAATATAAGTTACAGTCTCACCCTAAAATATTAGGTTATATATTGAAAGAATAATGTTATTCTTTAACCATTCTCACAACTTGTATCTATCATTCTGCATTCTTATAGTCTCGGTGGAAGTTAGCCGCGATGTGTCGGATGTAGTAAATGGATTTCCATGGCACACCGAAATGCCTAATGACGACTGTCGAAACCATTTTTTGAAAAAAGGATCAACTTTTATTTTGAAAACTAAAAATGGGAGTTGCCACCAATCATTTTTGATGAGGTGTGATCGGGTCACCTCGTAAAAATAGTTGTTTTTAATAAACAGTTTGATTTATTTAAACAACAATTTTGGTTCACGAAATTCAAAAAGACGGGTTTGGGAGTCGGTTACACACGAGGAAGGATTAGCACCCTCGTAACGCCCAAAATTGATACCTAGTTGATTAATTAGTGTCATAGTGTCGAAAATTGAGAACTTTGAAGAAAAATATGATCCATCATTAAATATTGCTTAATTGAATTTTTTTTTGGAGAAAATAGCGTATTTCACGTTAATCGAGAAAAAGAATTATGTCTCGTAAGTTAAGACACAATATTTTAAATCCCCGAAACGAGAATAAACACCGAAAATTATTTATTTTTGAAAGATATTTGATTATCTCGGTTTTAGAAAGAAATCATACTCCGTAAGTTAGAATACGATCTTTTCTTAATACCCGAGAATATTTAAAATTCGTGCTTCAAAAACGTTCGTTTATTTGGATTCATCGAGAAAATCAAAATCCCGTAAGTTAGGAAACGACATTTCGAATTCCAAAATACAAAAATGTTGCTTATTTTAAAAAACAAAATTTTATGTATCGAGTAAAAATTAATGCGACATGAATTTGTAGAGATAACGGCATAATATGTTTGATAAAATGTAAAGAATAGTAATAATAAATCACGGTACGAATATGCATAATAGAATAATAATAAATGTGATAGCATAATTAACGATAATACGAGCAAAAATAAAAATAAGATAAATAAACAAAAACAAACCAATTATAAAATAGAAAATAAGTAATAAACAAGTAAAACTAATAAAGGGTTTAAATAATTAAACAAAATTTGAAAATAAGCAAATAAATAAAAGAATAAAAATATTAAATAAAACAAATTAAAAAGGGAAATAATAATAATAATAATAATAATAATAATAATAATAATAATAATAATAATAATAATAATAATGTATAAAATAATCTAAAGTAGAAATATAATAAAAAATATGTAAATAAATATGAATGGAAATATAATAATAATAGTAATAATGATACAAAATTAATTTAATAATATGATAATAATAACTAGTAAGTAAATACAAGAAAAGAGAAAATAAAATAGTAATAATAATATTAAATTAATTATTTTGATAATAAAATAGAAAAAATAATAGAAAAATGGACTAAATTGAATTTAAAACAGAAATTTAAGGCAAATCATAAATAAAATAAAAAGGAAAAGGACCAAGTTGAACGCGCGAGTAACAAAGAAGGATCAAAATAGGCAATATCCCACCTTCCAAAATGCACAGCTTCAATGTGGACCAAATCGAAAGAAAATGAAAGTTTGTGGCAAAATTAGAAATAAAGAAAATAGAATAGGATCTAATTGCAATCAGCCTCAAAAGCGGAAGGACTAAGGGCGCAAATAGCCCCTTGTTCCAAAAACATGCGGATCCTAGACAGTTCAGGTCGGGTCGGTTCGACCCAGCTCAAAATGACATTGTTTTGGTGCCTGAGGGAGTTGACCAAAATGACTTCGTTTTGACACCTTATAAAAGTAAAAAAGCTCTTCAAAAAAATTTCATTTTTCCCTTTCTTGAAAAAAAAACAAAAAAAAGCTCTCCCCTTTGCTCTCTCACACCCCAAGCCTCCGGCCAAGTTCCGTTCGTCTGCGCCACTATGGACCGCCGATCACCAGCGACGGCGCTGCCGTCCACAGTGGCCGACGAAAAAAAATCCCTTTTTACCCTCTTTTTGCATAGAACCTTGTTATGGGGTTATAAACACTGGAATCTTGACCAAAATCAGGCAAAGGGGAGAAAACCTTTCGGTTTCTCCTTCTCCGGGAAACAAAAAAAAAGGTAAACTTTTCCCCTTTTTTATTGTTTGTTTTATAAAATAGACAAAAAAGCGAATATAAAAAAATCACATTTTCTTTTCTTTTTGCTTAAATATGTTTTTTACTTCGTTTTTTTTTCTATATTCAATCTTCTTTTTTTATTGATTGTAAAAAAAAAGTCCTTTTACATTCGGTTCTTGGCTTTTTAAAGCCATTTACATATTATTTTTATATCATCTATCTTTTCCATTTTCTTTTGCAGGTGTAACTTGAGGGTGGTGGAGACGGTGTTGCAGTGGCGGCGTCAAAATGGCAGAGGGCGATGGTAGTGACGGCTGATCAGAAAACTAAGGGCGGTTAGCATTAGGGTTTCTAGGGTTTGTTTTGTTTTTTTGTTTGTTATGGGTTTGGGCTTTCTTGTTTTGGGCTAGGGTAGTTTTAATTGGGTTTGATTTGGTTTAAGTTGGTTTGGTTTTTGGGTTTTGTAAAAATAGGCTTTTAATTGTTTTAGGCCCGGGCAGAATTTGGGCTATACAACTACCCCTCTTTGCTCGTTGTCGTGTAATGAGAACAGTGCAAAAAATTTTAAGGAAGACCAATTTTGTCCGGCCTCACCGAGTCTTGACTTCTTTTGGTGCTTCTCTTTTCAGGTAGCTTCATTTCAGTCCATTGTATGTTGTTGCTTTGATCACTCTACCGCAACTTCAGAGAGACAAGACTTGTAGTTTCAATCTACTCTGCTACAATTTCAGGGATATGAGATTTGTGTTTTTAGTCTGCTCTACTAAACCTTTAGGGAGATAAGGTTTATGGCTTTGACCTGCTCTACTGCAACTTCAAAGAGATAATATCTGTAACTTGTAGCTTCAGTCTGCTCCACTGCAACTTTAGGGAAATGAGATTCGCTATCTTCAGTCTGCTCCTATTGCAACTTCAAGAGGATAAGACTCACAACGTGTAGCTTCAATCTGTTCCGCTGCAACTTCAAGGAAATAAGATTCGTTATCTTCAGTCTACTCCTTCTGCAACTTCAAGGAGATAAGGCTGGTGGCTTCAATCTGCTCTACTGCAACTTCAGGAAGATAAGATTTTCCATAATTTGTAGCTTTAATCTGTTCCACTGCAATGCCAAGGAAATAAGATTCCCTGTCTTCAGTCTGTTCCGTTACAACTTCAGGGAGATAAGGCTGATGGCTTCAATCTACTCTACTGCAACTTCAGGAAAATAAGATCTGCCATAATTTGTAGCTTTAATCTGTTCCGTTGCAACTTTAGGGAAATAAGATTCACTGTCTTCAGTCTGCTCCGCTGCAACTTCAGGGAGATAAGGCTGGTGGCTTCAATCTGCTCCACTTCCAGGAGGATAAGATACGCCATTTTCGATCTACTCCACTACAACTTAAAAGAGATAAGATATACAACTTCAATCTGCTCCACTGCTACTTCAAGGAGATGAGATTTGTGGATTCATCGAACTTGTTATATCGTTCTCTGAGGGACACGACATGTAGAATCGATTTCATGGGCCTATGGTTATGCCAAATATTAGGATGTCATGATTAGAATGAATCAATTGCTCCTAACTAGATATGTATGAATGATATTTGTATGAATGCAGAATGTCATGAGAATGATCCCTTCTTAATGTTTGGGTTGTCACTGCTCATTGTTCATCAAGGTTCTATTACTGACGCAATATCCTATCTTCTTATTCAGCTGATATCTTTGATAGAAAACTTTAAGAAATAGTCACAATTTAAACTATTCTTTCTCAAATATTTCCAACCTTTAAGTTTGGTGAGTTCTAAATAATAGTCATGTTTCAGGTTCTTATACTATTTAGAAGCTTCCAGAGTAATATGTAGAACTCTTTTTATGAAAGTATTATTAGTCTATTAATCGTTATGTCAATGCAAAATGCTTGAAAAAGATCTTAATGATGGATAGAACTGAAATTAATTAGGAACAAAAATTAAAAAGAATAGATTAATCAAAGAAAACAAATATTGCTGAAATACAAAATGAATAAAAGGAAAATAGGTGCCCTAGATATCGCAGCCTGAGCTTCTCTGTACAAACTTTTTAAGGACCATTTTGAGCTCAACATGTGTTTAGGAGATCAAGAGTACTTTGTCGATGCCTCGAGATATAGCATAACTACTTCTTGTTAATTCAGACATCGTAAGACTACCGCATGCCCCACCTTCGATCAAAAATTGAATTGCCCTTTCACAGGTTTTCAATTCAAAATCCCTTTGGTCTCAAGACACCCTTTGCGGGTTTTCGCCTTGGCCTTTCCTTTCTCCTTTTTCTTTTTTTCAAGTGAAGTATTTCTTGACTAAGTCTGAATTCACTAGATTAGGCAAAGTCTTGCCATCCATTTCAGTTAATATCAATGCTCCTCTAGAAAAAGGCCTTCTTTACAACATAAGTTCCTCCTCAATTTGGCATCCATTTTCCTCTGAAATCCATTTGTATGGGCAGGATTTTTTTCAATACTAGGTCCCCCTCATGGAATTCTCTGGGACGAACATTTTTGTTGTAAGCTTGCATCATTCACTTTTGGTACATCTAACTATGACGGATGGCTTTTAACATTTTTTTCTTCAATCAAGTTTAACTGATTATAGCGGGATTGAATCCATTCTACTTCATCCAACTTTAATCCTGACAAAACCGAGAGAGAAGAAATCTCGACTTCAATGGGAAAAATCGCCTCCATTCCATAAACCAAAGAGAAAGGTGTTGCCCCGGTGGAGGTCCTGACAGACGTTCGATAAGCATAGAGGGCAAATGGTAATTTCTCATACCAGTCTTTGTAAGTTTCAGTCATTTTCCCCGCGATCTTCTTAATGTTTTTATTGGCTGCCTCGACTGCACCGTTCATCTGCGGGCGATACGATGATGAGTTGTGGTGTCTGATCTTGAATTGACTGTAGACTTCTGATATTGTGCTGTTGTTTAAATTCAATGCATTGTCAGATATGATCTTTTCTGGCATTCCATACCGACAAATGATTTCCTTCTTCAGGAATTTGCTAATTGTCGACTTTGTAACATTGGCATATGATGCAACTTCTACCCACTTGTTGAAATAATCGATGACCACAAAGATGAACCGATGTCCATTGGAAGCTTTTGGCGAAATCGGTCCAATAACATCCATGCCCACATAGAGAAAGGTCATGGAGAAATCATAACATGAAGAGGTGAAAGAGGCACATGAATTTTGTCCCCATAAATTTGACAATTTATGGCATTTCTTGGCATAACTGATGCAATCTCCTTCCATGGTGGACCAATAATACCCGAATCTCATGATTTGCTTGGCCATTGTGAAACCATTAGTATGCGTTCCGCAGATACCCTCGTGGACTTCTTCCAAAATTTTCTTGACCTCGACAGCGTCTACACATCTTAGTAGCCCTTGATCATTTCTTCTTTTATATAGGATCTCCCTATCCAAGATATAGTCACTGGCCAGTCTTCTCAATGTCTTTTTATCATTCTCAGTAGCTTTGTCAGGGTATTCATGATTCTTCAAATATCGCAATATATCGTGGTACCAAGGATGATCATCATTTTCTTCTTCTTCTTCAATGTTGTAACAATGAGCTGGAGCCTCATAAATACTCATCTGGATTGGTTTCACATCTTCTTATTTGTTTACCTTGACCATGGAAGCTAAAGTTGCCTAGACATCAGCCATCTGATTTTCATCCCATGAAAGGTACCAGAAGGTGATGTCATCAAACTCTTTAATTAATTTAAGGACCAATCTTCGATAATCAATCAATTTGGGATCTCTCGTCTCCTATTCACCTTTGAGTTGATAGATCATTAGCGCAGAATCCTCATATACCTCTAATACTTTAATTTTGCGTTCTATGGTTGCACGGATACCCATGATGCATGCTTCATATTTTGCTATATTATTTACTAGTAAAAGGATAATGATTTCCATTTGGGGATACCAGAACTGCCCCGATTTCATTATCCACAGCATTGGATGCTCCGTCGAAGTTTATTTTCCACGGATGGCCTTCTTAAGAGTCTTCTTCAATGGTGGTAACATACATTAGATCTTTGTTTGGGAAATCAAAGTTGAAAGGCTCGTAATCCTCTAAAGCTCTACTGGCTAGAAAATTTGCTATTACACTCCCTTTTACAGCTTTCTGGTTCACATAGACTATCTCAAATTCAGAAAGCAAAATTTTCCATCGGGCCATCCTTCCACTCAAAGCAGTCAACTCCATCATGTACTTTAAAGGGTCTAGTTTTGAGATGAGTCAAGTTGTGTGGTACAACATGTACTGTCTCAATCTTCAGGTTATCCAGATTAATGCACAACATAACTTCTCAATTGGCGAGTATCTCGTTTCACACTTAGTAAACTTCTTACTGAGGTAGTAGATCGCCCTTTCTTTCCTTCCTGATTTATCGTGGTAGCCAAGTACACATCCCATAGAATCTTCAAATACTGTCAAATATAGTATCAGTGGCTTATCTGGACTAGGTGGCGTCAGCACTGGGACATTAGACAGGTATTGTTTAACCTTGCCAAAAGTTTTTTGACATTCGTTATCCCATACACCTGGATTGTGTTTCTTAAAAAGACGAAATATGGGGTCACATTTCTCAGTTAGTTGTGAAATGAATCGGGCAATGTAATTTAGTCTTCCTAGGAAACCTCGAACTTATTTTTGAGTGCGTGGTAGAGGCAATTCTTGTATAGCCTTGACTATGTCTAGGTCAATCTTAATCCCCTTTTCACTGACTATAAATCCCAGTAGTTTCTCCGATCTAGCCGCAAAGGTACATTTTGCTGGATTGAGCTTTAGCTGAAACTTTCTCAACCTCAAGAACAATTTTCTTAAGACTTGCACATGTTCTTTCTCTGTTCAGGATTTTGCAATAATATCATCGATGTAAACCATGATTTTCTTGTGCATCATGTTATGAAGCAAGGTTACCATGGCTCTTTAATACGTTGCTCTCGCATTTTTCAGTCAAAATGTCATCACCTTATAACAGAATGTTCCCCACATGGCTATGAATGTGGTCTTATCCATATCTTCAGGATGCATCTTTATTTGATTGTATTCAGAGAAACCATCTATGAAAGAGAACAGTGAGTAACCTACCGTGTTGTCTACTAGGGTGTCGATGTGAGGCAATGGGAAATTATCTTTCGGGCTAGCCTTGTTTAGGTCCTTGTAGTCTACACACATTCATACTTTCTCATCTTTCTTAGGGACATGGACGATATTAGTTACCCACTCCGAGTATTTAACCACTTGTAAGAAACCATCATCGAATTACTTTTTGACCTCTTCTCTTATTTTCAAAAAACATTGGGCCTCATCTTTCAGAGCTTCTGTTGAACTGGCTTGCACTCTTCTTTTATGAGGAGGCAGTGCACCACGATATTAGTGCTTAGCCCGGGCATATCTTGATACGACCATGCGAAGACATCTTTGAATTGAAGTAACTCAATGAGGTCTAGCTTTGTCTTTACGGCAATGCAAGCTCCAACTTTGACTTCTTTTCCTTCTTCCAAGATCACAATCTCTACTTTCTCTTTGTGAGGTAGAATCTATTTCTCTTCTCATTCTACCATCCTTAACAAATCCAAAGATAAATTACAGTCTCTGTCATTTTCAAAGTCCTGAGATCCCTCTAGATACATGTATCACTCAAAAGGAGATTCTAGGTCTGTAGCAGCATCGTTCATGTCATTGATATCTAGAGACCTGTTGTAGGCACGAAGGAATATCCAAAGAGTAAATAAATCTAAGAACAGTTATTTATATGGTATGAATATGAATAAAATGAAGGAATAAAAGAATATTTACTCAAAGTGAGACACAAAAATGCATTTTTCATTGAAATAAAAACGTTGGACATGAGCCTATTTCACAAAAAGATTTTTATTGCTTCTAGGCTTAAAGCAACAAACGTGTTTTGAACATTACTCTGAATCAGCTCTAAAAACTATAGAAATTTCTTTCGCAGTCCAATTGTTCAGAACACTTCAAGGCTCATAAGGGAAAATGCCCGATAAATTTTCTCTTCCAATTCCTTCTTTGGATATAGTATTGATGCTCCAATTTTTGAACATTCCTTCCGGGTCTTCAGTATATTTAAAGAATTCTAGTTCTTTATTATTCATCAGGCCTTGCACCAAAGCTCTGAATTCATTGTACTTTTGAATCTTGTGACCCTCTTTATCATGGAACTCACAGTAGTTCTTTGCTTTTTCGGGTTTCTCCCCTAAATCCTGTGTGATTAATCCTCCTTCGACCATTTTCTTCCAAATCTCCCTCAATGAGGTTTTCACTTCTACTACATCTATCTTGTTTCTCTTCCCTACACTCTCGATTATCGCGTTTATCCCTTTGTTAGAATGGTTGGGTAACAAATTTTCTGCCTTAGATGGATCATCAAATTTCACAATATCCATTTTAATGAGTCTTTCGATTATCTTTTTAAAAGCGATGCAGTTCTCGATCGAGTGTCCTGTGATTCCCGCGGGGTACTCGCATTAGGCGTTCACGTCGTACCATTTGGTGTATGGGGCTGCATAGGTTTTAGGTAGAAAGGGGATACTATATGTGCATCAAACAAACTTTGGTACAACTCCCTATACGTGATTGGTATGGTTGTGAACCATAGTTTTTCTGAGTTCGGTCTTGGATTGGGTTTTTGCCTTGAGGGGATCTGATGGCTAGTAGTTGTCGTCTTTGGCTGGCTTACGGTAATCGACTTTGAATAGCCCTTGTTATATATACTCGCATTATTCACCTCATTTTCCCTCTTCCTCAAGGCCTTTAAAGTATTGATTTGGGAGCTCTACTCTTACCCATTCTGTTTGTAACGATCTTCAAATTGTTTTGGGAGCTCCACTCTCTCATTTTTTTGTTTCTGCTAGATCATCCAGATCAAGGACAACAGGATTGTTTAGATTATCCCCGGGTTAGAACCTAAACCTATCGAAAAGTTCACTGGTGTCGAGGTACCAATCTGGTATTGGGGTCTGATGCTAATAAACACCATTTGTGGATATGCGTTTGGTTGTGCTTGAGTGTTTGTTGGGGTAAAGCCTGGAGGATAAGTAGAGTCCTCGTTATCGTCTCTGGAATTGACCATAGGGCTCTTTCCTTTTTCTAACACTCTAACCAGCAACTGGGTTAACTGGCTCATCATATTTCTTTGGAATTCTAGCATCTGATCCCTCATATCTTGTTGAATTTTGACCAATTGCTCTTGCATCTGTATTTGCATTTGCTCTAATCTCTCCAACCTTTGATCCATTATTTTAGTTTTTCCTCGTGTATCGTAACGATATTCTAGGGTAACTGCCATGATTTTAGGGTCTTTTTATGAGATTTAATGCATAGGATACAATGCAATGCTAATGCATGAAATGAATGCAAAAAGAGGCGTTGATTCTGATTCAATTCTATTAGAACAACTTTTCTAAAAAACAAATCTCTTTATATAAAACGGATATTTATACTGCCTTGTCCTCATACTCCAGGCAAAGACATCGATCCTTTTCTTCATATCCGGAGGTTAAGATCAAATCTTACGAACTTTCCAATGGATGTCTTTACTAGCTTCTTTTTGCTCGATCCAAGCCGCGACCTATTGCTCACTCATCCTCGTGATACTTGTTATCTTTTTCAAGAAAGCTGGGACATTGACGGCTCTCGAATAAGCTTTGTCGGCTTGAATCCTCGGGCAACGAAGCAAAGACGTGTATTTCTCTGTCAGATTACCAACCTTCTCTCGTTGCATTTTCTCGGACCATATTCAGATGACCGCATTTTCTTCCACTTTATCAAGAAATCCAATTTTCCTGACAAGCACTCTTTTTAGAAATTGAATGTAAATCAACACCTCTTTTTCATGATGAAAATACAATGCAATCATAACCAAAAATGAAATAGGTTAGTACAAAGAAAAAACAACTAAGGAAAAAAAATAGAGCACCTATTCGGGTGACTACTAAGATTTAGAGTGGTTCTACCTAGGGTGGGCTCTTAAGGCTCGCTATATGTGGTTTGATTCTAAAGTAAAGGTACCTGAACCGGCAGATTCCTCGATCCTCACCCATTATAGGCTTATATGGATCGTGTTCAGTTCAGGGGAATACATTTCCCTATGGCTACACGAAGATAAAAATCTCACAAAGACATAGGTACGAATGTATCCCAAAAGCGATCTACTATTCTATGCGGAGGTGAAAACCTCACGAAGGAATAGTTTCTCACTCCCACTTAAAAGGGTAAGATCGACCGATCATGCAATGCAATATGCATAAAGATACCAAAACTCAAACCAACATAGCAATTATAAACCACAATGATGAAGATCGTAACAAAGACGGATGAAATGCAACGAAAGGATCTTACATTTAAACCAAGTTTTCAATTTTGGACAAAAAGACAAAAAGTAATCAACTCGTGGTTTGACTCTCTTTTTTAAGTCCCTAGTGGAGTCGCCAAGCTATTGAAACTATTTTTTTTTTAAAAAGGGTCGACTTTTATTTTGAAAACGAAAAATGGGAGTCGCCACCAATCCTTTTTAATGAGGTGTGATCGGGTCACCTCGTAAAAGTGGTTGTTTTTAATAAACGGTTTGATTTATTTAAACAATGATTTTGGTCCACGAAATTTAGAAAGACGGGTTCGGGAGTCGGTTACACACGAGGAAGGATTAGCACCCTCGTAATGCCCAAAATTGGCACCTAGTTGATTAATTAGTGTCATAGTGTCGAAAATTGAGAACTTTGAAGAAAAATACGATCCATCGTTAAATTATTGCTTAATTGAAAATTTTCTGAGAAAAAAACGTATTTCATGTTAATCAAGGAAAAGAATTATGTCTCGTAAATTAGGACACAATATTTTAAATCCCCGAAACGAGAATAAACACCGAAAATTATTTATTTTTAAAAGATATTTGATTATCTCGGTATTAGAAAGAAATCATACTCCGTAAGTTAGAATACGATCTTTTCTTAATACCCGAGAATATTTAAAATTTGTGCTTCAAAAACGTTCATTTATTTGGATTCATCGAGAAAATCAAAATCTCGTAAGTTAGGGAATGACCTTTCGAATTCCAAAATACGAAATGTTGCTTATTTTAAAAAAAAGAAATTTTATGTATCGAGTAAAAATTAATGCGACATGAATTTGTAGAGATAACATCATAATATGTTTGATAAAATGTAAAGAATAGTAATAATAAATCACGGTACGAATATGCATAATAGAATAATAATAAATGTGATAGCATAATTAATGATAATACGAGCAAAAATAAAAATAAGATAAATAAACAAAAACACACCAATTATAAAATAGAAAATAAGTAAATAAACAAGTAAAACTAATAAAAGGTTTAAATAATTAAAATTTTTGAAAATAAGCAAATAAATAAAAGAATAAAAATATTAAATAAAAGAAATTAAAAAGGGGTAATAATAATAATAAGAAGAATAATAATGCTTATGATATTAATAATAATGTATAAAAAAATCTAAAGTAGAAATATAATAAAAATATGTAAATAAATATGAATGGAAATATAATAATAATAATAGTAATAATGATACAAAATTAATTTAATAATATGATAATAATAATAACTAGTAAGTAAATACAAGAAAAGAGAAAATAAAATAGTAATAATAATATTAAATTAATTATTTTGATAATAAAATAGCAAAAATAATAGAAAAAGGGACTAAATTGAATTTAAAACAGAAATTTGGGGCAAATCATAAATAAAATAAAAAGAAAAAGGACCAAGTTGAACGCGCTAGTAACAAGGGAGGACGAAAATAGGCAATATCCTACCATCCAAAACGCACAGCTTCAAGGTGGACCAAATCGAAAGAAAAATGAAAGTTTGTGGCAAATTTAGAAATAAAGAAAATAGAATAGGATCTAATTGCAATTAGCCTAAAAAACGGAAGGACTAAAGGCGCAAATAGCCCATTGGTCCAAAAACACGCGGATCCTAGGCGGTTCGGGTAGGGTCTGTCCGACCCAGCTCAAAACGACATTGTTTTGGTGCTTGAGGGAGTTGGCCAAAACGACGACATTTTGACACCCTAAAAAAGTAAAAGAACTCTTCACAGAAATTTCATTTTTCCCTTTCCTTAAAAAAAAAAACAAAAAAAGCTCTCCCCTTTGCTCTCTCACACCCCAAGCCTCCAGCCAAGTTCCGGTCGTCCGTGCCATCGTGGACCGCTGATCACCGGCGACGGCGTCGCCATCCATGGTGGCCAGTAAAAAAAAACCCCTTTTTACTCCACTTTTGCATAAAACCTCATGATGGGGTTATAAACACCGGGATCTTGGCCAAAATCGGGCAAAAGGGAGAAAACCTTTCGATTTCTCCTTCTCCGGCGAACAAAAAAATAAAGGTAAACTTTTCCCCTTTTTTATTGTTTGTTTTATAAAATATATAAAAAAAGAAGATAAAAAAAATCACCTTTTCTTTTCTTTTTGCTTGAATATGTTTTTTACTCTTTTTTTTTTTGTATTCAATCTCTTTTTTTTTTATTGATTGTAAAAAAAAACTCCTTTTACATTCGGTTCTTGGCTTTTTAAAGCCATTTCCATATTATTTTTATATTATCTGTCTTTTCTATCTTCTTTTGCAGGTGTAACTTGAGGGTGGTGGAGACGGTACTGCAGTGGCAGCGTCAGAATGGCAGAGGGCAGTGGCAGTGATGGTTGATCAGAAAACTAAAGGCGGCTAGCATTAGGTTTCTAGGGTTTGTTTTGTTTTTTTGTTTGTTATGGGTTTGGGCTGTATTGTTTTGGGCTAGGGTAGTTTTAATTGGGTTTGATTTAGTTTAAGTTGGTTTGGTTTTGGGTTTTGTAAAAATGGGCTTTTAATTGTTTTAGGCTCAGGTAGAATTTAGGCTGTACAACGACAATTAATCTTTTTTCTCTATTGAAGATGATGCAAATATTATCTTTACTAATACATACCTCCGCAGATTTGTAAGGAAGAATTCCCACGACTCCACGTTCTCCTTATTTACGATGGCAAACGCTATCGGGAACACGTTCTTGTTCTCGTCTTGAGCAACCGTAAGAAGTAGGATCCATGTATATTTACCATATAGCCATGTCCCATCTACTTGCACAAACAGCTTGTAGTAGGGAAATGTACGCACGCATGGATCAAACGTCCAGAACATCTGTTGGAAAATTCTTTTTCCTGGTTGTAGTTGGTCATCTGGGCCGTAATAAGGTCATGTCTACAACTCAATGACAGTCTCCGACACGTACTCCCGCATAGCGACTATACATCCCTGTAACTCATTATACGACATATCGAAATCTCCGTACAATTGCTCTATTGCCATCTGTTTAGCTATCTATGCCTTCCAATATGATACTCGATACTGGAATCGTGCCTGCATTTCGGTAATCAGTACCGAAACTTAAATGGTCGGCATGTCTTCCACCATTGGCATGATACACGTAGAGATAGTTTTAGAATCAAGTTTTCGATGATCTTTTGTCATACGTGTTGATGTACATGTCTGATATCTGTGACTTCTGGATAAATACAGTTCGTATCTGCCAATTGCAGCCTTCTGCCAACCTCTAACACTCTCTAATATATAATGTCAGTTTAGACACGGCGACTTTGTAGTCCACTGATATATTCATGCTATATCGTTTAATGAAAAATACGCACTCTTCTTTACTTTAGAATCTCTGGCCCACGAACAACTCCTCATGATCGGAATCTACAGCCAATCGGTGAGCATGTAGTATTTTAGGGTACTCCGAGAACTTGGTCGTGTGCGTCGCATCGGGGTCTATCCGCGACATATGTTCCCCAGGATTATTGTGTATCACAATACGACAAATCTGGTTCCCGACTTAAGACGCTTTAATATTTTCATCGTCATTCACGCCTTCATCGTCAATATCATCCGAGATCTCGTGCGCGTTAGGATTACTATCACTATCGACCTCGTGATCAGAAGGATCACTACTATGGTATACATTATCACCAACCACATCAGTCTCGGGTGCAGCATTAAGATATATGTCAATCCCATGTATAGTCGATTGACTATCAACGTGCGATATCGGAACCACCATACATGACTCTTGAGCTCCATGTTCTTCATCTAATGGAGTGGGACTTCAGTTGGCTCCACACCAGCTAACTCAGCAAATAACTGAATTGGTGCATTTTGGTTGCTCCGAGTCCAACAATAAAGAGTGACCATTGTCTCCACGTCTTCATCGTCTACAAGTTCTATTTCAGTGAATTTTTATGGGATCCGTCGAAACTGGAAACTTGTAGAAAAGTTTCGAGATCCTTCTCTCACAATGTCTATAAACTTTTGCACTAATCCTTTCCTTCATATCATCAAACGAGGTATTTCTATTAAATATCATTGCTACTTATTGGCGACATTCAAATATAGATCCCACAGTTGTTGTCAAAATTTATCTATCGAAATAAACGCATACGAAAAGCTGATTCTCCATCTTCAATACTAGATCTATTAAAAAAATTCAAAATTCTCAAAACAGTTTCGAATAGCAAAAAAGTTACTTACATAAAATTTTTAATGCAAAATTTTTCATTCAGAAGCTAACAAAATTAATAACCTAACAAAATAAATTTCAAATAACAAAATTACTAACAAAACTCTCCATTCTATTTAAAAAGAAATAAATTAAAATACCTTATCATTCTTTTTGTTTTCCTTTCTTTCTTTCTTCTCCCTATCTTCTTATTTCTATTCTACTAAAATTTTTGGATATCTCCTGCTTATTTGATTTTTAGGTGAGTTTAAATAGATGAAAATTTAAGCACTAGTACCGCATATAAGGTTGGAGTCACCAGTGGCGCCTACCAGTTAGGTACCACCTATCTCATACCACATTCGTACATATACACGAGTCATGTATTGTACCCGAAAAATAATACAAGTGGTGCCGCCTAAGAGAAAAGCACTACTAATAAAATAATATTTTAAAAAATATATTATAAAAAAAAGGTGGTGGCACCTATGAGAAAGGCTCCATCCAAAAAAGATACCATTTCCGTAATTAATCCCACTGTCAACTCATTTCAAAATTTAATTTTTTATATTATTTGAGTAAATTAACCCAATTTATCCCTTAATTTTAACATTATTTTTAATTTAATACTGGAATTATTTTACTTTTTTATAAACAGTTTATATTTATAAAAGAATTATAATTGATATACTTTTTCATAATTATGAGGTAACTTTTTCATAATTTATGAGGTAACTAATTATAAATGCTGAATTTCTAGTGTACATGTTATAAGTATTGAATTTCTAGTATATTATTTTATTTTTTTATAAATTTTCATAAAAATAAAATAATAAATGGAATATCTCACTTTTTAGAAAGAAAAAAAGAAGAAAAGAATAGAAAGAGATAATTTATGTTTAAAAACAAAATCAATTTAACAATTTTAATTCAATTTTAGTGGCTATCTACCTACTTACTTTATTCAACACTTTTTTATTGAATTTTTTATTAATTAAAAAATTAATATAATTATTAAATACGCTTAAAATTTTAAATATTGAAATTTTTTTATTTTCAATTAAATAAAAAATTTTAATAATTTATCAAACACACTTAAATCTTTTAATTTTTGGCAAACTTTTTAAAAGAAAAAATAAATTAAATGGAAAATTTATTATTTTTAGTAATTTTTTTTAGTTATTTTTTGTAAAAACTAAAAAATCGAATATATCTAATTTATTTTATTATTAGCAATTAAATTTTTATTTTTATGCGGATACCAAATTTAATCGTACAAGGGTGGGTGATCAGAACACAAATGGACAAAATTTGAGTAGTCAGGCATGATTATCTTCAAGGAAGAAGTCAACTTAAAGAAAATGTCCATTATAATGTTATACTATGTATCTATTATTTAATTGTTGAAAACAATTAATAAATTGGATTACGTGTAATAGTATATATATATATATATATATATAGCTAAACCAACTGAAATCTATCTATAGAATAAGAGATGAATATCAAAATTATAAATGAATTTTGATTTAAGTTAGTAATGCTATACTTGAATTTTTATTAAATATGATTTTATATATAAAAATTTAATTTGATTTAATTTTTACAAATCATTGACAACAATGTTAAATTAGCACCATTTTACGTTGATATATTTCACACACAAATAATTATATTAATTCAATATAAAAAAGAATGTGTACAGTTGAATAAAATCAAAGTTTTATGTACACATATGAACCGCAATTCATATTTCATGTGTATAATTCCATCAAATCGAAGTTCATGTATCAAATTGCATATTGGAGCAACATTCATATATAAATTTGATATTTATCCTTATAGAATTATTAAATCTTTCAATAAATTAGGGTTAAGAACATAAAATAAATTTTTAAATAATGATTTTTATTATATTATTCGAATAGGGGAGAGAGAGTAATAGGGTTTAATTCTTGTTATTTAAGTGAGAGACAAAACTTTTAACCACAACTTCTAACAAGTCTTGATAACATGAGTTTGAGTTAACTCCTATTATCATTTAATTTATTGTTTTTTTTTAAATTATAATTTGCATTTACAAGTAATACATATGTAGAACAACAATTACAATTACATTCAAATAATATTAACTACGATTAAATTATTACAAAATACACTAATAAATTAATAATTAAAATATATCTAAAATTAAATCAAAATAAATTTAGATAAAATTCAAACCGAAAATATGAATGAAAACCAAACTCATATTTCAAATATAAAGCACTCAAAAACTTTCTTTAGTTTTGTTGAATAATAATTTCCATCTATATCTAAGCTTTCTCTTAATTATAATATATATACACATATATACATACATGGATTTGGACTCTTTAATTTTTAAGGTACATTCATTTTAGACGTTGTTTGTATATCTATATATATGAATTATTTGTTGGGTCACATAACTAGTTATAGCTTATATTTTGAATTCAAATTCTAATTAATAACACCAAATACCAACAAGTTAATTATAGTCAAACATGATTACAAGTTTGTAAAAATTAAGCTACAACAACTAATATTCATATGATATAAGAAATATCATGATTGACCAACCAGTAAGGTAGTGCTAGTTTTTTGGGTCACGATGTGTGGCTTCATAAGCACAATATTGATATTGTCTTCTTTGATCACCTATTGATCCTTAAACCTTTTTCATCTTAAGGACCTGACCGCCTCTGGACGTATTAATGTCTAGAGTAGAAGTCCTGCACAAAATATATAAAAAGGCGATATCTGCAAGTATACGAGTCATGTTGTAATATAGTTACAACAAAGTAGATGAGTACTCTGAGAATCGTACTCAAGGGAGATGAGAACTAAATTAGTTCTAACCTAAGCATAAATAGATCTAATTAGTACTTTAAATGGATTATATTATGATCAAATAAAAAGAAATGTTTTGATGATCTATACTAATAGTAATAATAAAAGAAAGAAAGAAATCACGAGAAATCAAATAACAAATATATCAAATCTAAGTATGGGTGATTAGCTCGCTTCAGTAATCATAACCAACTATTGTTTCGGGTTTTCTTCTTCAATCAACTAGTCAATAACCCAACAGGATCTTCTGATCTTCCACTAAACTATTGAGTCAGCAAGAACTACTTCTCTCTCAACCTCATAATCCAGATTGGTTCAGGGTTAAGGTGTTCACGGATATGCCATACCAGATTAGGTTAATTCACACATTAATGACTTCCTAGGGTTTTTAGGCCTGAGGTTTATGTTCTTCCTTTCTTGAACAACTAGTCACTAAGGGAACCCTACAAAATAGTTAATTAATCATACCTCCACTTGCTAATCCCCCAAATGAGGATTAGTTCCTCATAGATCTAATAAGCAGTATATACTTGATAGAAAGAGTAAACATGAGTAATAATTCAATAGTATAAAGTTTAGAAGAAGCCTGATTTGTATTAAAATTAAGCGCAGAATCCTCACAGAGTTTGACTATGTTCTACAAATCTAATTTCTCTACAAAAACAAATAACAAAACCAAAATAAACCTAAATTCTAAGAAAAGAGAAAAACTTTAAAGACTAAATCTAAGAAGAAATTTATACAATATGAAAGTTGTCCATAACATATGTTAAATGAGCCTATTCATAGACTTTAAAGTGGCCATCATCTTTAACCCTAGGTCAGTCGTCGTCCTCTTGTTTAACCTTTGATTGTATGAACCAAAATGCCCTTGGCTCATATATATTTCCTGTACAGAGGTGATGTTGCGACACACTAGGATTTGTGTCGCGACATCGAGGGTAGTATGCTCATCTTTAGGGGTGTGTCGCGACATCCTCAAGCTATGTCGCGACACCGAAGGCAGTCTTGAAATTCTTCTATTCTACTTCCTATGTTGTGACATCCAATGCTCCATGTTGCAACACAATGACCAGTATCAAGTTAGCACACCTTTAATTGGTCTTTTACACACTCGTAAAGTATATTAGCTCACCCTAAAGCCTTATCCGACCCCTAAGGTCAATAAAAAACTCAAATTATGCACTTTATTGAATGTAACTAAATTTAAGAGAACATAATTAAAACTTAACTAAAATGTTTATGTTTAAGCTCTTAAAGTGCGAAAATTAGTTTAATCTACTACACCAAATTACGACAAATCAGGATCCCTTTATATAAGAGTCATTTTCATAATCATGGTACAATTTTATATCTCCTATGAAAACAAAGGTCTTTAATTCAAATTTGGAGATGTGCACCTTAAGGTGGTAAAGCATTGAAGAATTAGTAGATGTCCAAAAAGGATGATACTGATAATGTACTTATAATGCTAATGTGATATGACCAAAGGAAGTGGTAATACCTTCCCGGTCGACAAATCATGATAGAACAAATAAATGAGTTCTGAAATTTTATATAATATTAATGATTAATATATCATGATTTATATAAATATTAGTTGTCTTTAGTATTATTAACACAACTAAAATGTCCATGAACAACCTCAATGGTTGATGCATAAACTATATATATGCACATCAAAGCTCTATAATTTTCATTAGTCCTTCATCTTTTTAAATTTTATTATAGATGCTAGGAAAAAAATTGTAGCTAATATGATTCAATTCCAATATTTAATAGTTATATTAAAATTTTCTCATTGTTGCACTAGAACATAATATATTAAACAAAAAAATTTAGGACAAATAATAAAAATTGATGTATGGAAGGTACTAGAATAGAGAATATGCTCTTGCTATCTAAAGGGTTTGGAAACTAGAGTCAACTGTTGGGTTTGAGGAATAGTGGTAAGAACCACTCAAAAAGTTTGATTAATGGAAGATGACCCACCAAATGCGAATAATGTGTAGATGAAGTCATTTGTGGTTGAAGATCATGTGACATTCAGAGAAAAAAATATTGAATTACTTAAATGAGACAAACAACAAGGAAGAGTCTCTAAATAATGGTGACATAGACTTGTTGAATGAGGATATAATGAAAAAACTGGTTGATGGAATTCCTTCAATCTAATTCGTGAAAAAGGTTCATCAATTGATGGAAGAAAGTATGCATAGTACAGTTGTCATTAAGTTTCTTGTGCAAAAGATCATCTTCAATTACTCTTGAATAAAACCTTTGCCTTATGGAAATAAGAGAAAAAGATTTTCTGATTAATGGACTTGGAGAATGATTACTACTTGATAAAATTCAGATTGAAGGAGGATTATCCTTGGATGGACTATAAACAGTATTTCATGCTACAACCATGAAATTCAGAGTTTAACACGTCATAACCATATCCACTTAATGCCAAAACCATATCCACATAATGTTATGGCTTGGATATGATTGCTTAGTTTATCAAGAGAAATGTACAAGAAGAGTATCTTGTAAGCTATAAGGGATACTATTGGCATAGTGGAATGGATCGATCATAAGACATATATTAGATTGAAAGGAATGTTTTCGAGAATTACAATACACATGATCTAAGTAAACCATCAGTGTTTAAAACTTGAATATAGAACTAGATTCAAAGAGTCGAGTACGAAGCTCTACCTATAATTTATTTTTGTCGTAGGTTATGATCACTAAAGATGAGTTTTCTATTGAATCTTTCTATCATGGTGAAAATGTGGGGTTTTGGATGTTAGAGCTTCATTGCTGGTTAATGTTGAGTAGCAAGGGGGGAGAGAGTTTTGGAGCTTGGATGGTGATAAAGGAATGTACTAAGAAGCAAACTAGGAAAGTTGACAATGAGGGAGTCAAGAATCATGGAGTTAATTTGGGAAATCAAGGTTTGATAAATAAAAAAATTTATAAGAATCTAAAATGGCTAAAGACATGAATTAAGATAATTAACTAATAGTTTGGTGCAAGGATAGAGTAAAGCATATTTCAATTCATGGTTGGTTGGGTTGAGGAGAATGGCTTCTTAGAAACATAAAAGGAAAAGGTTAGCTGACTAAGATAATTTTAAATATAGTAGGCTGAGTAAAGCTCTTGATTCTATGTTTTATGACTTTATAGGGAAGGGGATTTGAACCTGTACTTCATGGCTTAACGAGTTTCATCAAAATTACAAAATTTGCCTCATCCCTCTTTTGTTTGTCCTCTAACCTCATCTGGAATGGTACATTTGTTGTGATTGGTTTTGAGATTACAGGATTAGGCATTGGTTCATTTACTTTCGCGATGGGCTTGTGGTGCTTGACTTCCTCCTCTATGGGTTCGTTGACCTCTTTGAGAATCTCCTCCTCCTCCTCCTCATGGCTTATTTGGTTGCAGAGACTATCCAATCGGGATTTAAGTTGTCCACATATAGATTAGACTTGTCGAATTTCTGTCCAATGTTTGCATCTCTTCCTCTAACCAGTCAAATCTTTAAGCACATGCAGCATGGTCATTCTCCATGGTTCTTTGTTGTAATGGTGGAGTTGATAATGAGGGTTTTGTTAGTTTGTGCTTGAGTTGCAGCTCCTTAATTACCTCCCCATTTAAGGTTCGAATGATCCCTTCAACTAGGATTTTGGGTATTTGAATAGGGACTTCCACCCCTATTGCCTATGTAGCTCACCACTCCGGTTGGTTTTTAGAATATGGCTCTGCTTTCTTCCATTTAATCAATGTCTCCAAACAATTAAGCTTTTCTAAAATTTATTAGTACCGGTCATCTTTATTGTTCTCGTTTATAGCTTTTTCCGTTAGAGGATTCGTTATCTTTAAATGGTTAAGCTTTTCTAAAATTCTTTAGAGGCTTCATTGGTCCATGTATACGAATTCATAGCCATATCTTCTATGATGTTGTAGGTTCGTTGACCTCTTTGAGAATCTCCTCCTCCTCCTCATGGCTTATTTGGTTGCAGAGACTATCCAATCGGGATTTAAGTTGTCCACATGTAGCTTGGACTTGTCGAATTTCTGTCCAATGTTTGCATCTCTTCCTCTAACCGGTCAAATCTTTAAGCACATGCAGCATGGTCATTCTCCATGGTTCTTTGTTGTAATGGTGGAGTTGATAATGTGGGTTTTGTTGGGTTTGTGCTTGATTTGCACCTCCTTGATTACCTTCCCATTTAAGGTTCGAATGATCCCTTCAACTAGGATTTTGGGTATTTGAATAGGGACTTCCACCCCTATTACCTATGTAGCTCACCACTCCGGTTGGTTTTTAGAATATAGCTCTACTTTCTTCCATTTAATCAATGTCTCCAAACAATTAAGCTTTTCTAAAATTCATTAGTACCGGTCATCTTTATTGTTCTCGTTTATAGCTTTTTCCGTTAGAGGATTCATTATCTTTAAATGGTTAAGCTTTTCTAAAATTCTTTAGAGGCTTCATTGGTCCATATATACGAATTCATAGCCATATCTTCTATGATTTTGTAGGTTCGTTGACCTCTTTGAGAATCTCCTCCTCCTCCTCATGGCTTATTTGGTTGCAGAGACTATCCAATCGGGATTTAAGTTGTCCAC
This sequence comes from Gossypium longicalyx, assembly GCA_025698465.1. Classification (NCBI taxonomy): domain Eukaryota; kingdom Viridiplantae; phylum Streptophyta; class Magnoliopsida; order Malvales; family Malvaceae; genus Gossypium; species Gossypium longicalyx. Next base: position 95,643,143 of record CM046997.1, read on the forward strand.
ATGTAGCTTGGACTTGTCAAATTTCTATCCAATGTTTACATCTTTTCCTCTAACCGGTCAAATCTTTAAGCACATGCAGCATGGTCATTCTCCATGGTTCTTTGTTGTAATGGTGGAGTTGATAATGAGGGTTTTGTTAGGTTTGTGCTTGATTTGCACCTCCTTGATTACCTCCCCATTTAAGGTTCGAATGATCCTTTCAACTAGGATTTTGGGTATTTGAATAGGGACTTCCACCCCTATTGCCTATGTAGCTCACCACTCCGGTTGGTTTTTAGAATATGGCTCTGCTTTCTTCCATTTAATTAATATCTCCAAACAATTAAGCTTTTCTAAAATTCATTAGTACCGGTCATCTTTATTGTTCTCGTTTATAGCTTTTTCCGTTAGAGGATTCATTATCTTTAAATGGTTAAGCTTTTCTAAAATTCTTTAGAGGCTTCATTGGTCCATATATACGAATTTATAGCCATATATTCTATGATTTTGTAGGCTCGTTCGTATGTATGAAACATGAGAGATCCTTCGACTACTCCATTTAGGCTAGATTTGATATAATCGTCAACACCATTATAGAAAATTTTAATTTGGAGTCACACTTGCATTCCATGATGTGGGCACTTCCTTTGAAGTGTTCCTATGCCTCATACAGAGACTCGCTTTCGTAGTTTGAAATTGAAAATTTCTTGCCTGAGCTGAATGGTTCTACTAATTGGGAAAAAATTATAGAGAAATTTTTTCACTAAGTCATTCCATGTTGTAATAAAACTCGATTCTAATGAGTCTAATCAATTGACTGCATTGTTGCACAAAGACAACGGGAATAACCGATGACATACATCATCATCAGATACCTCGTAGTACTAGAAGATGTCACATAATTGCAAAAAACACTTTAAGTGTTGGTTTGAGTCTTCCACCATGTTCCACTTGAATTGCAGCGTGTTTTGGATCATCTAGATCGTGATCGCTTTTATCTCAAAATTATTTGCGTGTTTATGTTAGGAAATGTGTCCATATTATGGTAAACATGTAATTATTTTCTATTTATTTGAACGATGAATAAATAAATAGAGTTGATTTCACATTTCACTATTATATCTTTTGTATTTTTGTCTTTTATATTTTGCATACATAGCGAATTTGTGACAAGCAAATATTAATTCATTGATTGTCTGAATTAAAACTGAAGATAAGTGGCATTGTAAGAACGTTTACATTGCAAGAAAGACAACTTATTTCCGTAGATAATCTAAATAAGTCTTTAATCTCGTAAAAGAATCGAAGTGAGCATTTGATTTAAATACTGAGAAGGATTATTATGTCATCTACAATTTCAATTGGGGAGATAGCTAGTCTTAGCTATTGGAGCAATTGACTCCATGGGTAGAGACATAGATGTATTCATTGGTAGAATGATACATCGGACTGGACTGAAGATGAATTAATTCTGAATTTGTTTGTGAGTTAATTCACTTGTGACGTTCATGGTGTGATTTACCTAAATCATGAGTTAGTCACTGACCATGTGTATGCAACTCATGTGCTTTGATATGAGTGGAGGCTTATGCTCTAAAGATGATCGAGCCCATAGCCGGTATGTTGGGTACATGACTTGTGTATGACATGACTTCACTAGCAAGAGTGGAATTCATAGCTCAATTAAAGAGTTAGTAATATCCTCTCATTGGCATTGTGTGGATTGATAAATATGGAACGTGGCCACGGGTTGCTCTTTCTCGAATGAGCAATTTATCACAGTCATTTGTTGAAAGTGATCATATTAATAATTAAGAAGACACAATGGTGACAATGAGATAAAATAGGATTGTATTGAGTAAACGAATTTAACTCAAAGGAATCAAGGATATCATATGAGGGTAACACACACATGATTACGTCATTGGACAAAGTAGTTGGATGAATTGCTTTCGTAAAAAATATACAATAAGAAGTTTTCAATCATGGTAGTTCTTGTAAACTGACTCCATGATTAAGTAATTGCAAATTATTGGAATGATGCTTATAGACATAATTGCAATTACTATAGCCTAATTGTATATGTCAAATTGGTCCTTTTGCTAGCTCAACTATAGCTCGATAGGACCGCATTTGTATCAGAAGAAAATTCTACGACTTTGGAAATAATTTAATTGAGTTGATTTATTTGATGTGAAATTAAATTAGGCGGTCGTGATAATTGTTCAACTAGAAAATTTGGTTAAAGAATTTTCTTGAAAAATTAATTTGGAAATTTTAAATTATTTTTTGGAAAAAGTAATTTTGATAAAGTAAAATTCAATTAATCAAATTAATTAAAATTAATATGATATTTTTGGAAATTAATTTCAAGTCAGAAAATTGACTCAATGGGTAATTGAACTTGAAATTTGGGCATTGAAGCCCAAAACCGAGACCAAGACCCAAAAATTGGTTGAACTAGACTGGTATGTTAAATCAGGCCGATGGTACTATGCGGTTGGACCATAATACGAAAAGATAACTTGTATTAGTAGATAAACTTAAAAATGTCCTTAGTCTAATTGGAAATGAGCAAATCGATAGGAAGACTAATATATCGTCTATCAAGTCCAATCAAGGAGATACTTTGCTTAAGAATCAAAGCAGAACAGATGGCTTCTAGAAGATAGAGACATAGATGAGAGTGACTCGACTAATAGTACATCAGACAAAACTCTAGTAGAATAGATCCTAGATATATTTATGGATCTATTCACTTGTGACATTAATAGTTTGGCATACCTTAATCCTAAGTGGATGATGAATTATATTTGTGTGACTCGTATGCTTTGATTTAAGTAAAATCCTGAGTTCGAATAGATAAGGAATTGAAAGTTGGTGCCTTGGGTATTCAACTTCTACAGTATGAAGAATCGTTTACAATAGTGGAATTCATAGCCTAACTAATGGGTAAATGATATCCTCTCATCAACATTACGTGATAGATGAAAAGTAAATATGGTCACGAGTTGTTTGTCTTTATGATAAATGACTTTATTACTATTTGATAGTAATTGACTTTTCATGAATAAAGATGTAATGGTTACCATAAGATAAAATAGGATCATATTGGAAGAACAAATTTATCCTAAAGAGATTAAGGATATCCTATGAGAGTAACACAGTTATGACAAAGTCATTGGACGATCACTTATTAAGAAGCTCTGTAAAGGTATTTAATTAAGAAGATTCTAGTCACGATACTATAGTGGACTGATTTCTTTACTAAATAAGTTTATGATTAAAATGTGAAAAATTGATACTTAATTATAAATTATTTAAGACCTAATTATATATGTCCAATTGGTCAATTGAAACCATAAATGAATTGCATATAGAACCAAATAAACAAAAATGAATGGAAATGATTAAGTTAGAGAAATAGGTCGCATTCACAAATTAATGTGTTTTCAAACTAAAGGCTAGTTTAGCAGTCCTTCTAAGGAGCACTTTTGGGACAAAAAGCACTTTTGGGATAAAGGTATTGCTAAATAAGGTGTTATATGAGAGAATTTGTGCTTTACAAAAACATTTTTTGGCCAAACACAAAAGCTAAAATTTTAGCTTTTCTGCAGCCAAAAGCACTTTTGAATGTTGAATTACTTTTTTCACCCTTAATTAACACGCCAATGGTAAAATATTATTACAACAGTTCTTAGTTTCCCTTCTTTCATTTTCTTTGAATAGAAGTCTAATACATCTTTTGGTCTTTGTTCCTTCAAGGTATGCTTCTTTTTTTTTTCTACAATCAATTTCTACTTTCTCCGTGATAGGTAAATGGCTTTGGTCTCTATCAATTTTGCAGTTACTGTTTGTACTCGATCAAAAATCTTTTCTATCATTTCCTCACATCCAAGTTGCTTATGGCATAATATAATGACCAATATTTTAGTCATGGTTAGCCTACCAACATGAAAAGTATTAGAGCATTTTATAAGTGCTGAAACAATTTACTAGGTTCACAATTTTCACGTTAGATTAATTGCTCCATATCCTTTCATAATAGGGTCACTACAAATCAACCAAAATTAGTTTTTCTCTGGTTCTTCAAATTTTAAAGCAATTCTTACTTTCCTTTCTTTCATTTTCTTTGAATAGAAATCTGATATGTGAAATAGTAGTGGAAGAGGACTTGTTCTTTTTCTTCAAAGATACATCTTTTGATTTTTGTTCCTTAAAGATTGACATAAAAATTTTCGTGATCTTTATATTAAAGAGATATTGAAAGGAAGTAGACTTGGTACTCATTTCACAAAATAGGGATGGTTGAAAATGATGGCCAACTTCAAGAGTAAATCAAGCAAGGCTTATTCACAAAGATAATTTAAAAATAGGTGGGATGCTTTGAAAAAAAGAATGGAATGCTTGGAAAAAAGCATGCAGGCGAAGATACTAGTCTAAGGTGGAATCCTATAAAAAAGAGTCGTTGATGCATTAGATGATTGGTGGGAGAGTAAGTTAAAGCTACATTGAGAATTCTTATCAATTTTGTTTTTTTTTTCTTATTTATGATTTGTTGATAATTTCTTATTAAACTATCAATTTATATGTAGGTTGTGTCCAAGCCTAAACTTTTAGAACTTCAGGCATTGATCCTGAATTCAAAGGGAAGTTAGACCAAATGTTCATGGGGATAGTTGCCACCGTGATAAAGAATGGACACCTTATTCGGGTACACTTCCTAGTGAATTTTTTGAGGATGTTGACAATAACATACTTGAAGAGAATGAGGAATAAATGCGATAAATGATGTTCACATTAATGGAAACAATAAAAAAAAGAAAACACATGAGGAAGGAACTTCACATTTTAAAACTCGAAGGAAGAAATCCTCAAAGCAAATTAGAAGGGCTACAAGATTGTCTAGTTAAATTGAAAAATTATGCAATGCAGCTGACAATATGAATTAAGCCACATATAGTTTGACTCTTGTTATGGATCCATATATTATTACACAAGAAATCAAAGTGTTTAATAGTTTGTCCAAGGAAGTTCCAGAAGATAGTTCGTTATACTTTTCATACTGAAATTACTACTCAATAAGGACAAGTGAACTATGTTTTTATCAATTAATCCCAAGATTAGAGCTTGGTGTCTTAAGATAGAAATGGAGGACAATTCAAATTTTTTGGTCTTCTAAGGTCTTGAGAGATCTACTATATGATTAAACAACAATGCTAAACTAGCTCTTATAAATGTCATCCATGTGTAATCTTTGTTTGACTATTTATTTATGTGCAATCTATTGTTATCAATAGTTGTTTATGTTTAGTTTTTGGATATAGAATTTGTTCACATGTGATGAGTATGGTTGACAATTCTAGTGGTGGTGAAAGTGATGATGAAAGAGAAAAGAAAGAGATTTTACAATGCATGAAAAGTTTTAATCGGTTATTTCATGTTACATCTTCTTTTGTGCAATTATGTTAAGAGAAGTATATTGAAGCAACCATGCATGGATTAAAAAAGGTCAGGTGAGGCATGGATCTGAGAGATCATTACGGTTATAAATCACGTTGCATGATTAATTTTAGGATGTCAAAAATTCTATTCACAAATTTGTTGAGAGTTTTGGTGACAAGATACAATTTGCAAACTTCAAGACACAAATATTCTCATGAAATGTTGGGATTTTTTTTGTACATCTTGGGCATCGGTGCAAAAGTTTCCCAATGTCGAGAAAGATTTCAAAGGTCTAGAGAAATAATAAGTCGATACTTTATAATTGTGCTTGAGAAAGTTTCAAGGATGGCAATTGATATAATTGCACTCGATGATCATTCTTTTAGCTTATTACCCAAACAAAAACGTAATGATTCTAGATATATGTCGCATTTTAAGGTTAAAATTTTAAATTATATTATTATATTTTAATATTTTTTAACTAAAAATATGCATGAGACTAATATGATAATTTGATCAGGATTTCTTAGGAGCAATTGATGGTACACATATTGTTGTTATTCTTCCACCAAATGAACAAATTCCCTATATTTGAAGAAAATATGTTTCGACTCAGTATGTTATGACAGTATGTGATTTTAATATGTGTTTTTCCTTTGTTATGGATGGATGGGAAGGACCACCGCATGACACTAGAATATTTCTTGATGCAATTCGAGATTCAAAATACAAATTTTTGCACCCACCAAATGGTAAGATATTGCATTTATTTCTTCTATTAAATAATAAGGTATCAGTTCTTTATTTGATAATTTTAAAAAAATAAATAACTCTTGAATTAATTGTTTATCATATTATGACATGTCGGAAAATATTATTGTAACACCCTTAGCTTGAATCTGTCGCTGGAACAGAGTTATAGAACATTACCGGAGTTTACAAATCAAACAGACAGCAATTTCAAACATTTCAAAACATATCAATATTCATATAAAAAACCAATCAAAATCACACATATTATCCCTTATATGAGCCTTCAAGGCCCTAAATACGGGAAAGAAACAAGTCGGGACTAAATCGAAAACTCAGAAAACTTTTAAAAAAAAGTAAAAATTTTCAACACTAGAGGGGTCACATGACCCTGTAACCAGGCCGTGTGACTCACACGACCAACAGACACGCTTATGTCTTAGGCCGTATGGGTATTCGAAATAGAGAGACACGGTCATGTCCCAGCCCGTGTTCGTGCCTGTGTAACTCTCTGACTTGAGTCACATGGCCAAGTCACACGCCCGTATGCCAGGCCGTGTACCCTTCAAAGTAGCCCCTGTAACACCCCTAGCCCGTATCCGTTGGAATAGGGTCTCAGAGCAGTGCCGAAACTTTTAGAATATTTTACAAATAATTTCTATAAATTACTATTCATTAACTGAGGTCATTCAAAACGTCCCTTAATTGGACCCTCGTGGCCCAATACGAGCATTAGAATCGAATCGGGACTAAATCGAGAACTTTAAAAATTTTTTGTGAAATTTTAAAAAAATTTCAAGGTGTAGGGCTCACATGCCAATATGAGCCTGGGACACGCCCGTGCTACAGGTTGTGTTCGACCCCGTGTAACTCTCTGACTTGTGCATACGGCCATGTCACACGCCCGTGTGCTAGGCCATGTGGTTAATTAATTTAATTCGAAATTAGGTGCAGGTTTCACACGGCCAAGACACACACCTGTGTTCTAGGCCGTGTATCACACACGGCTTAGACTCACGCCTGTGTACTCAATTCTGAGCATTCTATTTCTCAAAATTAAGGTGCAGGGGACACACAACCTAACTACATGCTCATGTACTCAGCCGTATGTCACACACGACCTAGACACACGCCCGTGTGTCTACCCGTGTGGACAAAATAAAGTCATTTCCTAGCCTCATTTGTCACCCAAATTCACCATTTTCCTGCACCAAAACATACGAAGTACAATCCAACATTCCAAGCATTCAAATTAGGTAATTTACATCATTCAACATGGCATATCATTGCATGCATACATATTTTCCATCTTACCTTGGTTCAATCCATGTGTTAAACATATTTTGATCAACTACTTAACATATAAGTAGCTACCATAGTTTAACATTACAAGTATATCTAAACAACTCATTACTAGCCATTCCAATGACTAAATTACAAGCATCATTTAAGCATCATTTACATTTACAAGCCAATATGACCAATATATCCTATACATGCCATTACAAACATAATTGATTTACCATATTGTACCAACATGGGCCAATGGATAGTGTGAGTGATCTCCACCGAGCCTCCAATCCAACGAGCTTCCGATTTACTTTAAAATAGGGAAATAAAACTAAGTAAGCATAAAATTCTTAGTAATTTCGTATAACATGGTACTTAACTTACCATTCATTCTATTTTGAGGTAATTGTGTAAGGCATAATCAATCAGTTTGATCTCAAGCCCTACACACATTCTCATTGCCCTTCTTAGTCATATATTCCATATTAACATCAAAACATATATGGGCTCAACAACAATCAAGTTTCCAAGCATATATGCTTTCCACAACATGTATTCATTCAACATGCATAATTAATCTCATTATTTCAAGTATAATTTTTATAATAGTTCATTTCGAGTTCAGATCATTTCATAGCAGAACTTTACTCATTTCAAGCTGTAATCAAGAATGAATGTATATTTATCAAATAAAGTCCATGTACAAATATCATCATCTCATATTTTCATATATCATATGTCATGTATCATCGTTTACTTGTATTTTAGCCGGATACGTGTAATAACTCATTTCTTATCCATATCTTTTCATGTCAAGATTTTTACATGTTGAATTTATCCGAAATATCGATGGTTACACAGGGAGTACACTCGATGTGTACGAATCAAAATCCGTCATTTCATGTCCAATGGTACCCATAGGGTACTATATCAGAGAGTATAGTCTCGAGCCACACATGTATACAATAGGATTACTATAACACCCCTTAACCCTAAATCGTCATCGAAATAGGGTTACGAGGCATTACCGAACATATAGGATAATTTACAAATAATTCTTAAATAAATAACAAACATGTTATAGAATAATCATAAATTCATATAAACTTTTACTAATTGACTTCATTCATTCATTTTTTTCATTATTATTATTTTTTAAATAAAAATTCAATATAACCCCTTTATAAATATCTAACCTTCCCTGCAATTTCAAATCGCAACCAAACCAATTCCAATATTTCAACCAATGCATTTATATACTCAAATATACTTGAATCATACATGACATATTGACTTAACAACTTAAGTAATGAAAACCCTACTATCATGTTTAATTAGCTCTTAAAACTATTCAAACCATTTCAATTCAATATCAATACTATAACAAGTTCTTCCATTTCACTAATTTAATCATCAAAATACCAAATACCTTTCTTTACAACAAAAATTATATAACATACTAAAATAACCATTAAAATCCCTATGTACATGCCACTTTCAGTTAAGGGAAGAAAACATCACCAAAATCTTTTTGCTGGAGTCAGGATTGTTCGGATGCTGGAACAGGACACTGGACTTCTATTAACCTGCACACGGAAACAACCGTGCGCTGAGTATGGGTTGCTCAGTGGTATTACCATAATTCAAATTATATTAACAATAATAAAATATAGATATTAAACATGTAACAATTTAATTGCTTATATACTAATTCATTCTTTATCTTTCATTATTTCACAATAACAATTCAATTTAACTATTTATCATTCAATACACATATCATAAACTTGAATTTAAGTTACTTTATGAACATTTAGTTCATGCTTTTCATTCTCTATCTCAATTTCAATCTTAATTCATAATTCAATTTTCTCTTCTTATTTCAATGGCTCAATCAATCAATTTCAATTGATTTATCATTTCATTTATTTACTCCTATTAACAAGACTCGGACCTTGGCGGATACACGGATCTAACCAAACATACCAGAATGGAACCCAGTGCCTCATCGGATAGTTCGAAGTAATATAGTGACACCTAGTGTCTCATCGGCCTAGCCGAAGTAAAGTGGTACCCAGTACCTCATCGAATCTATCCAAAGTAAAATAGTGACACCCAGTGTCTCATTGACTCGAGGTCGATGAATCCCTAAACTCTTCCAATCCTATGACATGCCAACTATATCCGACTCAGCCCGACTAGTTAATAGGCTATTCGGTTCACTTTCTCAATTCAATATCACTTTTCATCAATATACAATTCAATATCAACTTTCATTCATCTCAATATTAACATTTACCTCATATTCACTTATTAAATATAAATATCAAAATAAACATTAAATAATGAATAACTTGAATTATAGTAATACAAACCCGGATTTCGCGATTACTCCTCGATAACTTTCTCCTTTCCTTTTTGTGCCAATGTCTTGGGATCTTTGCTAGCTACAACAATAATAATAATAATTTACACTATTAATTACAGCACTGATTAACAATAATAACTGAATTTTTATCCAATTTATACCCTAATTCCAATTTAATCCTAATTAACTCATTTACTTTTCTAACTCAATTTATATTTTATTTCTATTCAATTTCCTTCCATATTCTACTTAACTATCTAATGTTCATAATAAAACCCTAATTTAAAAATTCTTTCAATTTAATCCCTTCAACACAAAATTTATAGCCTAATTTACAATTTAATCCTTTAATCAATTCTAACTTAAAATTCATTTAATTAAATTCCTAATTCATTATTTTGTTCAACATGAACTATGTTCAAAAACCTAAGAACTTTCAAAACTTCAACTTAATTTCAACAAAACTTTGTTCTAAAGCTTCTAAAATATCAAAATTAAGAGAAAATGACTTAATTGACTTACCAATTAAAGCTTAAATCTTCTAGACCCTAATTTTTCCTTTTTCTTTATTTTCTTCTTTCTTTCCCTCCCCTGTTTGAATGCTCTCTGTTTCTTTTTAGCTTTGTTTCTTTTGTTTTATGCTTTTTGTTTCTTTTCTTTTATTTATTTTATATTATTATTAATTTAATTAATAATTATAATAATTATAATAAATATATATTTATTAATTAATTAATTAAAAATATTAAAAATGTACATACTTAAATTAATACACTTGTATTTTATCTTTACCATACACTTAGCAAAATCATAATTATTAAATATCTTTTAATTTAATAATAATAGATAATAAATAATAAATGTCTTATGCTTAATAATTAAGCAAATTAAATCTATAAACTACAATTGTATACATATTTTAATTACACATGTATTATTTTATCACCATCCATTTGTCAAAATCATAACTTATTGATCATATAAAAATCTTATTATATAATTATTTTAAATTAATTTAATACAATTTATAACTAAAATAATATATTTATAATTTATAACTTAACAAAGTTCTTATATTTTTTTTTTGTTTTAATGTTTGCCGCCTAATATACCAAATGTGGCTTACTTGCCCATTTGATCCTTTATGATTTATTTTAATTTATAATTCAAGTTTTACACCTTATTCTATTTAATCTTTTTTTCCTAATTATTCTTAATTAGACTAAATTCAGATAATTAAATCCTAATTAAGCACTCAACTAAACTCATAATTACTTTTAAGAATTATTTATGACTCGGTTTACTAAGACGGAAGCCCTATGACTCACTTTTTCAGTACCCGTGAATTTTGGGTCATTGCAATTACCAATTCAAGCTAGATCCTTTTTATGACATATGCTCTAAAGAGCTTATCTAAATTACTCATCCGAGCTAAATCCTTTCTATCATGAGATCAATAAGATTACTCGTCCGAGCTAAATCCCGTTAGCAATAAAGGCAGGACCTCATTCATTTCAAGAAATTACATTTATCCATCAATTCTTCATTTATTCAGACGAGATTTAACATTTTTCAAGTATTAACAATCATGTGATTATTTCATACATCTAAATCATACATATAAATCAAATAGACACATTCCACATTCATTTCAAGCATATAAGTACCATTTCTATCATTTACCATTTATCGAGCATTATTATTGATCGGGTACTTTCATTTATCGGGCTATAACGAGTATGCGATCATTTCACATATTTATGGTATTTATACAATTCAAAAACAAAACATTAAATTCAAGCATAAAAACATATACAATTTAGTTACACGAACTTACCTCGACAAATGTTCATGTACATAAATTTACTAATCCGACATTTTCCTCATTTCCTCGTTCTAGCTCCGAATTTGGTCTATCCAGGTCTATACGAGTAGGTTTAACATCAATTTATCATATTTTATATTCAAGTAGACTCAATTTTTTTATCCTATGCAAAATTACCATTTTGCCCCTCACTTTTCCATAAATTTTCATTTCATCCCTAGGCTCGGAAAATGAAATTTATGCAATTTACTCCCTATTCCAAGCCTAACCGAAAATTATATACTACTTTTACAGCACATACATTTCACAAATTTTAGAATTTTTCATGGGTTTTATCACTTTTTCATTTTAGTCTCTAAATCAAGTTTCCATAAAAATTTGCTTTGTAAAAGTTGTTTATCTATCAACAATCTTTCATTTTCTACCATAAATTTCATATTTCCAACATATTCATCTATGACCCAAATTTCACACTTTGATAACTTTTCAAATTAATCCCCTAAATAGATAGATTAGACTATTCTGGTTTCAAAAATATAAAAACTACTAAAAACGGGGCTTGATTACTTACCCAAATAAGCTTGATAAGTCTTCTTCCACACTCCTAGGGTTTTGATGGAAATTTTTGGGGAAGATGATATGAATTTTTTTTCATTTAATTAAATTGTCATTTAATAACTTTTCATCTTTCCAAGTTAGTCCTTAGCCTTTTTTTTTTACATAGATGAGTCACCAAAATATCTACATAATTTTCTTTAATGGTCTAATTACCATATAAGGACCTTAAGTTTTTAATTTCATAGCTATTTGATTCTTCTAGCTACTAGAATCCAACTTTTGCATTTTATGCGATTTGGTCCTTCTCATAATTAAGCACATAATCGATAAAATTTTCTTATCAAAATTTTCACATGACATTTCTATCATATTATGGATCATATAATAAAATAAAAATAAATTTTATTTTCGGCTCGAATTTGTGGTCCCGAGACCACTGTTCCGGTTTCACCGAAAAAAGGTTGTAAACTAGTTAAAGGTGATAGAATAAATTGTTAATTGAGAAAAATCAGCTCAATTGAGAGGCTAATTGAGTAGGGATGAAATTGTTAATTATTAAAAGCTTAAGGGAAAATGGTAATAAACAGCTTGCACTAAAACAATATTGGATAACAGCAGTAGACTAACTTTGAAAAATCACTATAAATTGTAGGAATCGAATTAGAAGATGAAAAAAATATGAAATTAACTCTTATTGAGTCTAGTTTCTCATAGAAGAAACGGTGTAAGCAATGGATCTATAAATCATGAGATGAATTTTGTGAGACAAGGTCAGAATGAATTCGAGTTCCCCTGTTCTGACTTTGAAAGATCATAAAAATTTGAATAAAAATAATTAGGGGATTAAATTTATATGTATAGAATCCTGAATGAGTATATTTTCAAGAGAATCAAACGGGAACATCATCTGAATTCTGTATGAAGAGATAATTAATTTTTAGTGAAGAAGGGTCAGAACCGTCAGACAGCAGAACAGGGGTGATTTTAAAGAATAAACTGTACTTATTGGCTAAACCAAAAATTCTGAAAATTTTATGGTAAGAGGATATATGAGTTTAGTTTCAGGGAAAATTAACAGATCTTAATTTGGAGTTCTGTAGGTTGAGTTATAAATAATTTAGTGACTACGACTCAAATAGACAGCTTTGAATAAACTATAAATAAATAATAATGAAATTATAGAAATTGTTGCATATGAACATGAAATGTATTAAATTGATAATTAAATTTATTTATTTAGATCCAGAAGATTCAAATACGAAGTTAGATCGAGGAAAGGAAAAAGTTCAGGATTAGTAGACTTTTGTACACGAACAAGTATCAAGGTAAGTTCATGTAACTTGAATTATATTCTTAAATGCTTGAAATGCATGTTTTTGATATGAACATGATTTGAATGTTCATTATATGGAAATTTATGAAACATTGATATATTTGATAAAAAGAGGAAGAAATCCCGATTGAATGAAAGGAAATTTCGATGGATCTCTGAAAAGGAATTGACTATAAAAAGGATCTAGCCCGGACGGGTGATCCTATCCTGATATAGCCCTCCCGAGGAATATGTGGAAAATGGATTTAGCCCGGACGGGTAATCCGAATTAGGGTCTAAATTTAGCCTGGACTTGTAATTCAGATCCAAGCTCATTAGAGTAATTGTCGTTGTAGGGGATTTAGCCTGGACTGGTAATCCCGACAATAATCTATGAGTTTATATTATAGGGGATTTAGCATGGACTGGTAATCCTACTATAAGGATGAGGTTCGCGGGAGTGTGCTCTCTGAAATGGAAATGTGCGCACATGAATATGAATTGACGAACCCGAAAATGTACACTAAAAGTGTACCTCTGAAAATCCATCAGAAATTCCAAGAAATTCAACGGGATAAATATGGAAAAATAATAAGGGAATGGTAATCATGGTATTGATGAGTTTATTAATCATGTATATATTATTGACATATGAAAATTATTGGATTAACTTGAATGTTGAGTTGTGCATGTTAGGGTAATAATGCATTGAATGGATATATGAATGTTTATTACATTGTATTGAAAATATTAGGTAAGTATAATTCTTGTTACATGGGCTTACTAAGCACAAAGTGCTTACCCTGTTTCATTTTCCCCTGTTTTGTAGTGTTAAGAGCTCGGAGGTCGGATTTGGTCGGAGACATATCACACTATCAACCTCAAGATTTTGGTATATAAAGTAAATGATTCTGTGAAATGAATGTAAAGTTAGCCATTGGTATGGTTAACAAACTTGGTTTTGGGTATGTGATGATGTTATCTTATAAATATGCATGAATTTATCTTGAAAATATGTTGAATTGGTTTGGTTGATGTGGATTGGTCTCGGTTTAAAATTTGCAGAGAAGGTTAGATATCTATAAAAGGGGATATATTGAGTAAAAAATAAAAATTATTATAAAAAAAATCGTAAACTCCGATAATGCCTCGTACCCTATTCTGGCAATGAGTACGGGTAGGGGGTATTACACGTGCCACTTGGCCGTGTGTCACACACGACTGAGACACGCACCCGTGTCTCTGCCCGTGTGGACGGAAATAGGCCATTTTACAAACCATTTTTCTCACCCTATTTGGCATGAACCTACACACAACATTGCACATAGTTGCAAGCCATTATAATGCATCCAAATCAAGCATAAACAAGTCTTATACATATGGTATAATATCATACAACCAATATGCCCTTAGGCACCTCAAATGACAATAAATAAACATGTCTAACCATTTCTTCAATTTGACCAAATAATCAACTAATTTACATGCATATTTGCACCAATACATACCAAATAATTTACTTACCAAAACACAACAATTTGGTACCAAAATGCATTCTATAATTAGCATCAATGGTCATTTAAGCTATACAAAAAAAGTACCAATTCTCAACAAGTTACAAGCCATATAAATTATGCATATTCATCTATCATTTCATCTTCCATCATTCAACCACATTGATCAAACCATCAACCATATTAAATCTAATATTTACATGCCAAAACTAAACTCATACCATCATCAAAATACCGAAACACAAGCCAAACAAATGGTCATTCCAATAACTAAACATATAGGCCAACATTAGCCAATATATCTGTAAATGCCATTATAACCAAAATTTAACAACTGAAAATACCAAAAGAGCCGATGGATAGTGTGATATAGCTCTGAAAAGCTTCCAACCAGAACGAGCTTCTAATTCACTATAAAACATAAAAATAACACAGAGTAAGCATTTAAGCTTAGAAAGTTCATATAACTTAGAATTTAACTTACCATTTAATCAAGTAATAAGTAAGTACAAAGCATATCCCAACACATTTTGGCCAAATGCCTAAGCACATATTCACCAACCATATTAGCCATGTAAATACATATATGAATCAATCATCATGGATGAGCTCAACAATTAATCAAGTTTCATATATAGGTATCATCCATTTCATATATCTATATAACATGTAACATCTTTTCTAAGTATTTGGTCCCGAAACCACTGTTTCAATTTCACTAAAAACGGGCTGTTACAACTCTCCCCCTAAAGGGATTTTCGTCCCCAAAAATCTTACCAGAAAAAAGGCTCGGATATTGCTTTCTCATAGCTTCCTTGGGTTCCCAGGTGGCTTCTTTTATTCTGTGTCGCTGCTAGAGAACTTTTACTAAAGGTATGTTCTTGTTTCTTAATTGTTTCATCTTTCGAGCCAGAATTCTGATCGGTTCGTTACTATATGTCATATCAGACTGAATCTCAACATTCGTCGTGGAGATAACGTGTGAAGGGTCAGATCAGTATCGTCGTAACATAAACACGTGAAAGACATTATGAATCTTTTCTAATTTTGACGGTAAAGCTAATCGATACGCAACAGGTTCGATTCTTTCAGTAATCTTATATGACCCAAAAAATTGCGGACTCAACTTTCATTTACGACCAAACCGAAAGACTTTCTTCCAGGGTGATACATTCAAAAATACTCTATAGCCGACTTGAAATTCTATGTTTTTACGTTTAAGATCTGCATATGATTTCTGATGAACTGAAACTAATTTCAAACTATCTCGGATCACTTTTACTTTTTCTTTAGTCTCACGAATCAAATCAACCCATGTATCTTTCTCTCACTGAGTTCAATCCAGTATAACGGAGTTTGGCATTTATAACCATACAGAGCATCATACAGTGTCATCTTCAAGAAAGAATATATTTCTTTCAGTTGCCTTCAAACTCTAATACACAACAAAGAAGCATATCTTCAAGAATCTGAATTACTAGTTCAGACTGACCATCGGTCTGAGGATGAAATGTAGTGCTAAAATGCAATCGCATACCAAGAGATTCTTGTAACTTTCTACAAAATCGTGATGTAAACTGTGGATCTCTATTCGAAATAATGAAGACTGACACTCCGTGTAATCTAATAATCTCATAAACATATAACTCAGCTAATTTGTCAAGGGAAAAATTGGTACGTACCGGAATAAAATATGCAGACTTCGTCAAATGTTCAACAATAACCTAGATGGCATCTTTCTTTCTCATTTCCACTCCGGTAAAATCACTGGCTGTAACAGTCCTGAAGGTACCTGATATTTAGCTTTAACTTTCTGACTCATTAAAAATCTTGATACAAAATCAGAAATCTCACGTTTCATTCCTGGCCATTAATACATCTATCTCAAATCACTGTACATTTTATTGCTTCCCCGATGAACAGACAAGCTACCACTATAAGCTTTGTATAAGATTCTCTGAATGAGCTCTAGATTATTTGGTACACAAACTCTACCTCTGAACAATAAACAATCATCAAGTTCTATCTGAAATTTTGAATCAAAAGTCGACTCACACTATACCCGTTTAGCTAACAAATCGTCATAATATTTCTTAGCTTCACAGATTTGTTGTAAAAGTATTGGTTTAGCTTTTAACTCGGCTAAAATCGAGCCATCATCAGATAATGTCAGTTGTGTATTCATTACTCGTAGAGCAAATAAAGACTTATTACTCAGAGCGTCAACAACTACATTTGCTTTTCCCAGATGATAATCAATGATCAGCTTATAATCTTTTAACAGTTTGAGCCATCTACATTGCCTCAGGTTCAAATCTTTTGGCTATATTAGATACTTCAAACTCTTTTGATCAGTAAATATATAACATTTTTGCCGAACAAATGATGTCTCCAAATCTTCAACGCAAACATGATAGCTGCCAACTCTAGGTCATGTGTCGGATAATTCTTTCCGTGTGGCTTTAACTATTTGGAAGCATAAGCGATTACTTTGCCTTCCTGCATCAAAACACAACTTAAACCATTTAAAGATGCATTACTGAAAATCACGAATTCTTTACCCGATTCAAGCTAAACCAGAACTAGTGCCTCAGTCAATAGTGCTTTCAATTAATTGAAACTTTGCTGATATTTCTTGGACCATTCAAATTTCACATCTTTCTGTAAAAGTCATGTCATCAATATAGCTATCATTGAGAACCCTTTAACAAGCCTTCGGTAATACCCAACTAATCCCAGAAAACTTTTGACCTCAGATATGTTTCTTAGTAGTTTCCAATCAACAACTACTGAAATTTTACTTGGGTCAACTCTGAAGCCTTCAGCCGATACTATATGTTCCAGAAAACCAACTTCTCGGAGCCAAAACTCACATTTGCTAAATTTAGCAAAGAGTTGTTTATCTTGCAGGGTTTGCAACAAATTCTTAAGTGTTCAGCATACTCAAACTCGTCTCATGAATATATTAGAATATCGTTAATAAATACCACTACAAATCTATCTAAATATGTTCTAAAGATTCTGTTCATCAAATCCACAAATACTGCAGGTGCATTAGTTAAATCAAACAACATCACAAGAAATTTGTAGTGTCTGTACATGGTTCTGAAAGTAGTTTTTGGTACATCTGAATCTTTCACTCGTAGTTGATAATAGCCTGAACAAAGATCGGTCTTCGAGAATACTGTGGCACCTTTCAACTGATCGAATAGATCATCAATACGAGGCAGTGGATATTTGTTCTTAATTGTAACTTTGTTGAGTTGACGGTAATTTATACACAATCTTATTGATACGTCATTTTTCTTAATAAACAGAACCAGTGCACCCCAAGGTGAAAAACTAGGTCAAGCAAAACCCCTATCTATCAACTCTTGCAACTGTGCTTTCAACTCTTTTAACTCGGTAGGAGCCATTCTGTAAGGTGCTATCAATATCGATGATGTTTCGGTACAAGTTCAATAGCAAACTCAACTTCTCTAATCGACGGGAACCCAGTTAACTCCTTCAGAAACATATTAGGATACTCACAAACCACTAGTACTGATTCAAGCTTCGATTCAAATACTTTAGAGTCCAGTACATATGCAAGTAAGCACTACAACCTTTCCTCACATATTTCTTTGCGAACATAGCTGATATAACCGTAGGCAATCCATTTAGACTATCTGATTCAATACGAAACATCTCACTGTTTTGACATTTCAATACAATAAGCTTTCATCTACAATTTACAACCTCATCATGTAGAGTTAGCCAATCCATGCTCAAAATTACATCAAATTCATCAAACGGTAATAGCATCAAATTGGCCAAAAAATTGTAAGCCTGAGTCATCAAAGGACAATTCTTGTAAATTTTATCAACTAACACATATCGACCTAGGAGGTTCGATACTTTAACCACAAATTTAGTTGACTTAAAAGGTAAATTCTTACTAAACACTAAATTTGTACAAGTAATAACATCTAGAGTAGAAGCATCCTCTCGTGCGCGAAGAGCATAAGCCTTAGCTGGTGCTCGTGCCTTGAATCTCACAGCAGAATATTTTGTAATACTACGACTACCACTTACATTTCCAGGATTATGAGGTGGTCTACCTCTCACAGCAGTGTTGCTCAGCCTCGTGGTCTAAGCTTTCTCTTTCTCGAATTTCTCTGGACAATCTCTAAGATAGTGGTATAAGGAAGCACACCTGAAACACACTCCGTTCTTTAACCGACACTCGCCATAATGTGGTTTCTTACAATGTTTGCACTCGAGCCATACATCTCTGGCACTACCCACACTTGCTACAAATGTAGCTTTAAGTTTTGAACTGGTACGTCGAGTATCTCTATCTCTACTAGAATAACCTACATAAGCTGTAGAACGATTGTGATATCCTTTTGGTTTCTTTGATGCTGACTGATATGGCTTCCCAATCGATATCGTTATCGATTATCTAGCTTCAAAATTAGCACGTCTTTTTTCTTTACTCAGTTCCTCAGCCTTATGTGCTCTGTCAACCAACACAACGAATTTTTTCAACTCAAGAATTCCAACTGAAAGCTTTATGTGTTTGTGTAACCCTTCTTTGAATCTTTTACACATAGCGGTCTCGGTCGGAATACACTCTCGAGCATATTTTCTCAATCTGACAAATTCTCGCTTGTACTTTGATACAGTCATGTGGCCTTGTTTGAGTTCTAGAAATTCTTTACATTTCTGATCCAAAAAGCTCTGACTAATATATTTCTTTCAGAACTCGGTCTGGAAGAATTCACAGGTGATTTGCTCTCTTGACAGGACAAAAGTTAACGTGTTCTACCACTCGTAAGTTGAATCTTTTAATAACAACACCGCACATTTAACACATTCAGCCGTTGAACAGGATAACTCATCAAAAACCCTGATTGTATTCTCTAACCAGAATTCAGCTTTCTCAGGATCATCTTCAACAGTAGCTCAGAATTCTTCAGCCCTGTACTTGCAAATCTTATCGACCGGTGGCTTACTAACTCAGATTGGTTCCATACCTTGAGGAATAATGGGAACTGGTTGGGGAGAAGGAGGGGTGGAGGTTGTTGAGCAGCCGGGTTCATCCGTATGAACACAGTAAACCATTAGTTCATCATTTGGAAGAAGAGTTCTTTAGCCTCTTCTACTTGACCCTCAGATACGAGCCTTATAGTGCTCAATGCTACTCCGTGAACGGAAGCTTAAGCATTACTCTATACTTCATCGGAGTCAACTTGTTTGGATGTCATTGCTATATGAAAACATGTTTTAAAACGGTTAGGAGATATCACACTATCACATGTTATATAGTGGCATGTATAGCTAGACTCGCACATGCTACGTTCAGGCCGAGAATCGACTAAACAGTAGCTCTGATACCAATAAATGTAACACCTTTAGCCCAAATCTATCGCTGAAACAGGGTTACGGAGCATTATCAGAGTTTACAAATCAAACAGACAGAAATTTCAAACATTTCGAAACATATCAATATTCATATAAAAAACCAATCAAAACCATACATATTGTCCCATATATGAGCCTTCAAGGCCTGAATTACACAATAGAAACAAGTCAGGACTAAATCGAAAACTTCAGATATTTTTCAGAAAACAGTAAAAAATTTCAACACTGCAAGGGTCACACGGCCAAGAGACATGCCCATGTCTTAGGCCGTGTGGGCATTCCAAATAGGGACACACGGCTGTGTCCCAACCCGTGTCTATCCCATATAACTCTTTGACTTGGGTCACACGGCCAAGTCACACGCTCATGTGCCAAGCCGTGTACCCTTCGAAGGAACCCCACACGCCCATGTGCCAGGCTGTGTGCTAGGCCGTGTAACAGCCTGACTTGCAACCCTATGAAAGCTACAGGGGGCATACGGCCGTGCCATCTGGCCGTGTGTCACACACACCTGTGTCTCTATCCGTGTAGACGAAAATAAGCCATTTTACAAACCATTTTTCTCACCAATTTCGCATGAACCTACACACAACATTGCACATAGTTGCAAGCCATTATAAGGCATCCAAATCAAGCATAAACAAGTCTTATACATATGGTATAATATCATACAACCAATATGCCCTTAGGCATCTCAAATGACAATATATAAACATGCCTAACCATGTCTTCAATTTGACCAAATAATCAACTAACTTGCATGCATATTTGCACTAATACATACCAAATAATTTACTTACCAAAACACAACAAGTTGGTATCAAAATGCTATTCTATAATTAGCATCAATGGTCATTTAAGCTATACAAACAAAGTACCAATTCTCAACAAGTTACAAGCCATATAAAGTATGCATATTCATCTGTCATTTCATCTTCCATCATTCAACCACATTGACCAAACCATCAACCATATTAAATCTAATATTTACATGCCAAAACTAAACTCATACCATCATCAAAATACCGAAACACAAGCCAAACAAATGGTCACTCCAATAACTAAACATATAGGCCAAGATTAGCCAATATACCTATACATGCCATTATAACCAAATTTTAACAACCGAAAATACCAAAAGAGCCAATGGATAGTATGATACAGCTCCGAAAAGCTTCCAACCAGAACGAGCTTCCGATTCACTAAAAAACACAAAAATAACACAAAGTAAGCATTTAAGCTTAGTAAGTTCGTATAACTTAGAATTTAACTTACCATTTAATCAAGTAATAAGTAAGTACAAAACATATCCCAACACATTTTGGCCAAATGCCTAAGCACATATTCACCAACCATATTAGCCATGTAAATACATATATGAATCAATCATCATGGATGAGCTCAACAATTAATCAAGTTTCATATACAAGTATCATCCATTTCATATATCTATATATCATGTAACATCATTTCCAAGTATTTCATTTATATACTTGTAATAGTTCGTATCGAACTCATATCATTTTGTAATAGAACATTGTCCATTGATCCGTATAGATTACCGTTAGATACCCGGGATAGCTCATGCATAGTGTGCTAGCTTATATAACTGTAATCCATCAATTCATGTACATGTATGCTCATACAAGCTATGAATCGATATGCTCAATTGAACTGAAGATCGGTATGCTCTCACGAGCTATAAATCGGCATGCTCTGACGAGTCATAAATAAGTAACCCTAATGACATGTCATTTGTATCTTACAGATTACTCTGGTTCAAACAAGGCTTAATAATCGTTGTAACTCATTAGATATGCACTCAGTAATTATATATGACAAATCATAACATTTATATATATTTCAATTAAAAAACATATAAACGCAATTTAATTACACGAACTTACATTGACTTTCTCTTTACTCCGATCTAACTCCGTACGAGGTCTAACTAGATCTATACGGATAATTTTAATCCAATTTAACATATGATTCATTCAAGTTAATCAAAAACATATTTTGGCAAAATTACCATTTTGCCCTTATACTTTTAGTTTCTTTGCAATATAGTCCCTAGGCTCGAAAAATAAAATTCATGCAATTTTACCCTTACCTAAGCCTATTTGAATATCTTATACACTTATAGCAGCCCACATATTTCATAAATTCACTAATTATACTATGAATTTATCACATTTTTCAATTTAACCCTTAATTGTCAATTTCATCAAAAATCTCTTTACAAAAGTTGTTTTTCTAACAACAACCTTTCATTTTCTAACATCAAACTTAAAAAACTCATATACATGAATCAATGGTAAAACCCTAATAGTTTAAAGGTTTCACAAATTAGTCCCCAAGCTAGCTAGATTAAGCTACAACGATCTCGGATACATAAAAATCATTAAAAACGGGACAAAAATGCATACCTAATTGAGCAAAATAAGCTTGTCAAAAATTCAAGCTTCATGGCAAGGTTTTCTCTTCAAATATCAATGGAAGATGGTGAAAATGGATGATAACAGTTTGTTTTATTTAATTAATTATAACTTTAATTACTAATTTCCAAAATTAACCTTAATAATTCATTAAAATTTCAATAATGCCAAACCATTAAAATCCATTATCAACTATAATGGTCTAATTACCATATAAGGACCTCCATTGTATTGTTCTATAGCTATTTAATACCTTTAGCTATTAGAACTCAACTTTTGCACTTTACGCGATTTAGTCCTTTTTATCAAATTAAGCATGTAAATGGTAAAATTTATTAACGAAATTTTTATACGGTATTTCTATCATGCTGTAGGAAATAAAATAATAATAAAATAAATTTTTTGACTTCAATTTTGTAATCCCAAAACCACTGTTTTTGTTTTACTAAAAACGGACTATTACAATTATCTTGTTGATTATGGATATCCTCAAATGAAAGGCTATCTTAGACCATATAGAGGACAACAATATCATTTACTTGAATTTTGTAGATGTAGACCTATATATCGTAAAGAAGAGATATTCAATCGTTCACATTCATCATTATGTAATGTGATTGAACGAACTTTTGGTACTTAGAAAAAAAAAGGTCATTTTAAGGGATATGTTATGTTATAGTTTTGAAAAGCAAACGATGATCGTTTTTGTTACAATGGCGATACACAATTTTATCCAATAACATGTCGATCGAAATGATGCAAATTTTATGGAATGCAAAAAATATTGACAGGGCATAGAAGAATATTATTAATCTAGAAAATGTACATGATGATGATGAATCAAACAATTCAAGTGGTTATGAAATGGAATTAACAAGAGATGCCATAGCTTGTAGTCTAATGAATTCACTTTAAATTGCAAATGCTAATGTAAAATTTTTAATATTTATATTGGGTACACAATTATTACCCCTTTTTGAAACTCAATTTAAATACATAGAATATTTTATTTCTTAGGTTTTTGTTTTCTATGTTATGTTAATATCTAATATGGGTTATATATATATTCAAATTATATTTTTCAAAAAAAAAAATACAAGTTATTTATATTCAAATACATCTTTTTTTTTCCTTAACATCATCATCTTTAAAATAGACCTTTTATCTTTTTAAAAGCACTTTTTTACAGCAATGCTAAGCACTTAAATCTTAAACTAAACTTTTAAAAATAACTTCTCATAAGCACTTTTCTACGACACTTTTTAAAAGCACTTCTCAACAGCAATGCTAAACTAGCTCTAAATATAGAGATGACTTGAGAATTAATTAAGATAGCATTTGGGAACTAAGATTTCTTTGGATTTCAAAAATACTATAAATTGAATAATAAACTATTTAGAAATATAACATTCATGATCATTTCTTAAATCCATAGATTTGTTAGAAGCCTAACTAGTAATGAATTTGAAATCCTTAATATTTTTTTTTTGACAAATCCAAGCTTTTATAATTTTCTATATATGTTAAATTGAATCTCAACTAGTTAACCTACTTTATTCTTACCATTTACATGATAATTGAAATCTAATTCCAACTTTTCAAATCCAAGTTCCCTACGGATCATTAAGGCTTTCAAATTATTATTTAATTAATTATAATTAAATAATTAAAGTTCGAAAATAAAATAAAATAAATTAGTCATTATGGCTCTATTGAATAAGGAAATTAAATACATTTTCTCATAGATTCTTTTACAGTAAAGTTGTCATTACTTTAACGAAATTAGAACTAGACTGAAAAAATTATTTAATTGAAAAATTAATTTAGTTAACTTAATTAATTAATTAATTAATTAATTAATTAATATTTATTTATTTATTTGTGGAAAATAGAAAACAAATATTGGATTGGTTTAAATTATAAAGTGTCGGGTCAAAAGTAAAAAAAACACAAATAATTGGACCCTACATGAAAGGCCCAAATTCCCTTCATTAACTAGAGAGGGGCAACAACTCTAGTATTGTTAACTAGAGTGCGCCGCCTACCCCTATTTCAATTGGAGTAGGTGTGTGTTTTATATTAAATAAATATTATTTCTGAAAGGCTTATTCAACCAGGATTCTTTTATCCCTCTCTATAAATAGATGACACTGGTTGACTTAATACAAACACTCCTTGTTTATTGAGTTATTATTATTCTGCCAGAAAATAGTGCTAACTTATATACTTAGAATTGTAGAGTATGTCTCGCATTTCGGTCAAATTAATACACAAACAGAGAGCGACGTCATACGAGGAGCTATGCGAAGTCATGACAACGCGACGACGAAACAGGGAGAAGCGAAAACGACGTCGTGATGTGGCGGTGTGTTAAGCAATTTTCTCAATTTTTTTTCTTCCAGAAAAATTTTGATTATTTGTCCTAGTCGAACTCTGATTAGTATAGGTTATTTTAAGATTTTTTGACCTACGAATTTAGCCTATAGATAGGAATTTTTTTACCCTAGAAAGAAATAACACATTAAAGTATTAGCTTTTACAAGCTTTCAAGGAATTTCGTATTTAAGTTTTGAGGGTTTCTATTTTCGAGTTTCAGGGTTTAGTTTTTATCTCCATCTTTGTACTCTTCATTTTTTTTCGATTTAGTAAAATTATCTTTACCCGTGGTTTTTTATCCTCTTCGAATGGGTTTTTTCACATAAAATTTGTGTGTTTGATCTATTCAATTTCTTTGTTATTTTTCTTATTTGTTGCTTACATGAGTTTATCCCCAACAAAATGGTATCTAAGGGTGAGTGTTTGATTGAGCCAAGTCGAATCGAGTCAAGAAAATTTGAGTTAGTCGAGTTGACAAATCCTATTTTAACGACCGAACTCGATTTGAATTTTTTTAATCAAATCGAATCGAGTCAAAAAATTTTAATTAAGTCGAGTCGAGTTAACAAATCATATTATTTATACTCAATGTTGCGTTTACATGAACCAATTATTTAATTAGTAGACGAAGTACAAGATTATTTAACTACATAAACAATATAATTATTTTACCTTTTATCTTATTGAGTAAATATTTATCAAAACGACGTAATTTTATCTTTTAACTTAATGGTTTTGACTTTTAAGTTTAGAAAAGGTAAATATTTATCAAAATGACGTAGTTTTACCTTTTCTTATTCGGATTTTTTGGATAACTCGAATTGTGTAATTCATATTCGAGTTAAATTGAAAAATTATATTTTTTATTCGATTTGATCCAAATAACTTGATTAACTCAAATAACTCAAACTATTTAATTTAAAATTTGAATTTTTTATCGAGTTTTTCGAATCGATTCGAATCAAATTTTGCTCACCCCTACTGGTATCAAAGCTTGGTTTGATTTTTGCATCCAACCCATTCAGAAATGGCAGCAACAAGGTTCGACATTGAGAAGTTGGATGGTATCATAAATTTTAATTTGTAGCGCGTTTGATGACGACAATTCTAGTTCAGAACGGTCTGAAAAAGGTCGTTACCGGGAAAAAGCCCAATAATCTAGATCAGTCAAATTGGGAAGAGCTTGGTGAGAATGCCTTGTCTACAATTTAGTTGTGCCTCATGAATAGTGTATTGCAAGAGGTGTTGATGGAGAAAATGACATTCAACTTGTGGAAAAAGTTAGATACCCTTTACGCGACAAAGTACCTGCCTAACCAGTTGGTGTTGAAATAACGACTATACACATTCCGTATAGACAATGGTAAGAACTTTTAAGGTCACATCAGTCAATTTATTACTTTTTTAAATTATTTAAAGAATGTTGAGATTCATTTTGATGATGAAGATCAGGCTATGTTATTATTGTGCTCATTACCTCCTTTATATAAGTCTTTTAGGGAGATCCTAATTTATGGCAAAGATAAACTCTCGTTCGAGGATGATAAGGGTCACTTGTTGAGCAAAGACAAACTCAATAATGAGTTTGGTTCGAATAGCAAGTCAGATAGGCAAGCTTCGATTTTATTAGCATCAAGAAATAGGGACAAAAAATGTCGCTACTGCAAGAAGTTAGGTCACGTTAAGTCCTATTGTTACAAACTACGAAATAAGAGGGATACTGAAAGCAATGAGGAAAAATTAGTTGATACTAATTTGGCCTATGATAAGAGTGATGATTGGTTGTTGGTGTCTACAACCAAAAGGTCTAAGTTTACATGCAAATGGATCATGGATTTGGGGTGTTCTTTCCACATATGTCCCAAAAAGGATTGGTTCTCCACATACAATTCAATTGAAGGTGAAGTTGTGTGTATGAGAAACGGCTCATTCAGTGAGACAAATGGTGCAGGTACCATTTAGATTAGGATGTACGACGGGACAATTAGGACATTGTCAAGTGTCAGGCATGCACCTAATTTAAAAAAGAATCTCATCTCCTTAATTATGTTAGACTGGAAGGGTTGGAGAATTAACATCGAGTCAAGCGACATTAAAGTGTCTTATAGGGCTCTCGGTCTAATGAAAGGTCGAAAGACTGACAGTCTTCATGTTTTGCAAGGTTTAACGATGACAAGTAAAACAAGAAGTCCCTCATCTATTAAGGAGTCGGAGTTGACTCATTTGAAGTAGAGGTAATTTGGTTATAGGAGGGAAAAATGTATGACCGTTTTGAATGAGAGAAGTTCTCTTTTGGTGTAAAATTTGGAAAGACAGAACACTGCGTTCGTGGAAAGTTGACTCGAGTCAATTTTGATTTGACAGTTTACAAGTCGAAGAATAGAAGTTTTCCCGTTTCAAAGTTCAAGCACAACTTGGACATAGCTAATATCCTACAAAGTCCAAGATAGGCCCGTGACGAGCTTGGCAAAGAAGGCATTATGGAAATACAAGTTAAGGTGGAGATTTGTGGAGTATATCTCGCATTTCGGTCAAATTAAGACAAAAACAAAGAATGACATCGGGACAAGGAGCCATGCGATGTCATGACAAAACATGGGAGAAGCAGAAATGACGTCACGATGACACGATAGGGGACGTGGCGATGTGGCGACATGTCGTGAAATTTTCTCGATTTTTTTCTTCTAATCAAATTTTGATTATTTGTCCTAATCGAACTCTAATTAGTGTAGATTATTTTAAGATTATTTGACCTACGAATTTAGCCTATAAATATACCATTTTCTACCTTAGAAAGATTAAAATATAACAACTTTAAGTATTAGCTTTTACAAGCTTTTAGGGAATTTGTAAGTTTTGAGAGTTCTTATTTTCGGGTTTCAGGAGTTAGTTTTTATCTCCATCTTTGTACTCTTTGTTTTTACCAATTTAGTGAAATTATCTTTGCATGTGATTTTTTATCCTCATCGGAGGGGGTTTTCCACGTAAAATTTGTGTATTCGATCATTTCAATTGCTTCGTTATTTTTCTTATTCGTTGCTTACACGAGTTTATCCCTAACAAGAATAAATTCTACTTTTGGATAATTATGATCTTTACTGATTCTATTGAGAGAATTATTTTCCTACTGAAGGTAATAATATTGTTTCTAGTTCAAAGTTTGGTTCGTGTTGCTCAAGCATACAATCGGTGCAATTTGTGGTATGAGGATAGTGGAGAAATTGTTCGGTTGAAAACTAGAATCAACTTGAATCCGTCTCACACAAAACACAAATACTATAAATATCACAAACCGACTCAGTTTTAAATATTTTTAATATTTTGTTATAACTATAAAAACTGTTTTCTTAAACGAATTTTTCCAATAAATCCATGATGAACCCCAAGACCGCACCTGGGGTTAAAATTTTCTATCATATTGAATCCTTCTTATTTCAAATTTCTGTTGCTTTACCTTTAGTTTTCTGTGGTTTACATTTATTTTATTATTCTCGAAATAATTAAAATTCTGGTTTAATATATATTCCTTGCAGATTATTTAGTTGTTGGTCGCAATAAATTTTAATTCTTCCTATCCATCCACCGTGGGATTGGACCATACTTCCTAATTTACAAGTTTAATCTGTTTTTGATCCTAAAATCTAAATTTGGTCAAGTTGATGGGAATTGATTGTATAATTTGTATTTTAGGACAAGATACTCAAATCTAAAAAAGCTGAAGCAATAGGTAACATACTAATTCAGTTACGAGTAACTATATTAAAATTTATATAATTAAAAAAATATCAAAATCCAAACAAAATTGAAAACAGAAGATGTGACAAATTGAGGGATAAACTTGTGGGATAGACTTTAGATTTAAGATGAAAAAAAGGAATTGCTCTCTATTACGTGTCCTTTTCAATGGGCATTCATTCATATAAAGCCAGCATTTATCCAAAGACAGGTCCTTGGAAAGATCGATGAAGCCATGACAGATCCTACTATAATATAATATATATATATATGTTATATGCCCCTATAGCTAAAGATAGAAGCTGCTGCATGTCTCGTCACTCGAACATACTACTTCCATCTTAGTACATATAGATTAGGTTTTTGCGTAATTTTAAAAAGATGGCGAAGCATATCTGCCTTTATCTCCTTATCCTTTTGATGAAAGAATCATGCATGCACTATCCCACATGCATTTGCTCCTTCAATATTGCAATTTGAGTCCTTTAGTAGGTCCGCATTTTTCCTTTCTTTTTTTAAAGCAATTCACATGTTCTATTCCCAAAAAATGGGGTTCCTCTTCGGACCTACATTCAGATCAGTGCATGTAATATCGTATTTGGTAAATTCATGGTTGTTTCAAAATTTGAAATTAACACTGAGTTTGTGCTTGTAAAACATTCATAATTCAACAAAAGCAGACAAAATACTAAAATAATTTGCGACTGTATTTAGCATCATCTTGTTTCTCTTTCCTTGAAAGTAAAGACGTTAATATTTTGGCTTCCCCTTTGCGTTTGGTAGCATATAGTTATTTGGGGATAGGATATGCTGTTCGAACCCAGACCTTACATTCTATATACACGTGGAATGGGTCCCTTTTGCTACTTGTAAATCACTAAATTGGGATGTCTGACTCAGAGACCCCAGCATTTAACACGCAACCAGACCAAGTTGGCAATGGCATACACCAGTCCATTGTAGAATGTAGTGAGCCAAGAAAAGTCGGCTGTCTTTTTCTGGGTTTTTATTTTAATATTTTCATTTTTCAAAACTGTGTTGACGTCACACGTGTCAATCAGAAGAAGGGCCCAAAGTTAAATTTATCTTTAATCTTTCCAAAGTTTTCTTGACACATAATTTTGGAATCTGAGATACCTAATTGGAACCCAGGACGGTGACCTTATTACACAACATTTCTTGTGGTTGTAAAAAAAAAAAGACCTGTTCGTCATACCTAATAATCATCTGGTGTGGCGAGGTTCGATGCGCGTCGATGTTTGCCGACATTCACCCACGCCACCACATGTTTCTTCAAAGTGTTGTCTGCCTTGTTCCGCAGCTGCCCTCCGATTACAAGTTTTTGTTGTCTTTTGGTAACTTGTAACCGGTACAACATTTTTATGCATGTATATTTAGTTTGAAACATGAAAATAACATGTCCTTATAATGATCCAAGGGGGAATGAACCATTATGGTAACATTTCATGCCCTTCATCGATGTTTTGTTGCATATAACCGTTTCACAGTTGGTACAAAACATAGCAAATCCGAGGGTCTGGCGAATGGGATGAGGGGAAGGCGTGGGCATTGACTGGGATGGTTGGGCAGTAGTGGTCCCATCAAACAGGACCACGTTTAGAGGATGGGTTCGATGGGGCAATACCAAATAGGTTTAAAAAAAGAAGTTACAGTTTGGGGGCAAGTGGGCAACCTTCTTGACTTTTGAAAGCACGAACGAAGAACATTCTCTTGTAGATTCTACATAAAAAAAAACAAAAAAAAAAAAACTTAAAAGACCAAAAAGGTTCCATGTTGCATTCAAATGGACTTTTTGGGGTTGAACGTTGAAAACGTAAACAATGACACGAACACTTGTTTTGCATACCCGAAATCTTCAAAGCGTTTACTTTTTTTCTTTTGGAATCGTTTTTTGTGTTCCGACTATCTTTTGAACAGTGTCGCCTTACTACAAATTAGATGAATCGAGAGAGGGCGCCATTTGTTCCTATTTAATTGGGCAAAAATTCGTATTTGGAATATATTTTGATTTAGAGTTAACCTCTTTAATTAAAACCCCTACGCGATTATTTAAATCAAAACAGGTGTACCCAATCAAGGTAAGCAATGGCTGGCTGCCACTGCCACTTGGATCAACTCTAACATACTATTGCTGATTAATACCATGTATCGGGGACCTTATTCTAATTATAAGCCTACTCTAAATTCAACTGCTATGTCCAAGTCTCATTTCTCCAATTCTCTTCATCCCATTTGAATAGATATTTTTATTTATTGAAAAGAAATAGATTTGTATGATTTTGACCAAGTTTTCCTCTTTCTGAGAAAAAAAAAATAGAATAAAAATAAATAAAATAAAGAACACACAAATTTTACGTGGAAACCCTTTCGGGAAAAAAATCACGGGCAGAGGAGAAGAAAATTCACTATGTCGAAAAATTTGTATCAATACAAGAGGAATAGACTATGTCTATTTATAGGCTTGTAAAGCCATATTCTAGTAGGATTGAAACACCCTATCCTAATCAATATAAAATAGATGAAGTTTAATAAGGTTTAAAAAACCTTATTCTAAAATAAAATAAAATAAATCTAGTTCTATATGGATTTTACTTTTATTTTATTTTCCATCATATTCTATAAGAATTTGGGTCACTTAATTCTAACAATCTCCACCTTGACACAAATTCTCAATGAACAAGTTCTTCATTGCGAACTTTCAATAAACAAGTTCTCCACCTCTTCCATAAAACCCCTTAAGGGTTTAACTCAACAATGAACACCAACCAAGTCTAAGCAATGCTCAAACTTGGTTTTAGGAAGTGACTTAGTCATCATATCTGCAGGATTTTCATGAGTACTAATTTTGCTCACAACAATATCACCACGAGCAATAATATCACGAACAAAATGATACCGAACATCAATGTGTTTTGTTCTCTCATGAAACATTTGATCTTTTGTAAGAAATATAGCACTCATTTGTCACAAAAAATCTTTGTCTTTGATTTGAAGGCCTTCATTGAGTTCACTAAATAGTCCCTTCAACCAAATAGCTTCTTTTTGCAAGCCTCGATAATCGCCATGTACTCAAACTTGGTGGTAGACAAAGCGATCTGTAGTTTGCAAAATGGCTTTCCAACTAATTGCACAACCTCCTATTGTAAAGACGTAACTGTGAGAGATCTTCTTCTATCAAGGTCTCAGCAAAATCGGCATCAACATACCCTATGACTCCATCTTTAGTTCTTCCAAACTGTAAGCAAACATCAGTAGTGCCTCGTAAGTATCTTAAAATCCACTGAACTGCTTTCCAATGTTCTTTACCAGGATTTGCCATGTATCTGCTAACTGCACTGACTGCATATGATAAATCTGGACGTGAACAAACCATAGCATACATGAGAGATCCCATTGCACTAGAGTATGGAACATGTGACATGTACTCAATCTCATCATCCGATTGTGGAGACAAAATCGATGAAAAAGTCGAAATGAAATTGCTAAAGGAGTACTAACGAGCTTAGCACTCTGCATATTGAACTCGCAAAGAACTTTCTCAATGTACCCCTTCCGACTTAGGTACAATTTACTTGATTTTCTATCTACGAGAATCTCCATACCAAGTATCTTCTTTCTTTGGTCCTAAATCTTTCATCTCAAATTCTTTACTTAGTTGGGCTTTGACCTTTCTTATCTCTTCTTTATCTTTTCTTTGCTATCAACATGTCATCAACATAAAGAAGTAGATACACAAAAGAACCATCACTATTTTTCTTAAAGTAAACACAATCATCAAAACTACTTCTTTTGAAATCATGAGAAGTCATAAAGGAATCAAACCTCTTGTACCATTGTCTTGGTGATTTGTTTCAAACCAAGTAAAGGGACTTTTTCAAAGAAGCAAACATAGTTCTCTTTTTCAAAGCTGTAAAACCTTTCGGTTGTTGCATGTAAATATCCTCATCAAGCTCTCCATGCAAAAATGCGTTTTACATCTAAGCGCTCAAGCTCCAAATCATGCATGGCCACAATACCAAGCAAAGCTCGAATCGAACTATGCTTAACAACCGGGAGAACACATCTGTGAAGTCCACTCCTGGAATTTGATTGTAACCCTTTGCAACAAGCCTTGCTTTATATCCGGGTTCTTCAACTCCTGGAGTCCCTTCTTTCTTTTTAAATACCCATTTACAACGACAAATGACCTTTTTACCTTTAGGAAGTTTCACAAGGTCCCATGTTGCTTTTTTGTGGAGTGATTCCATCTCTTCTTGCATAGCAAACATCCACTTTTACGAGCCTTCACGGTGTAAGCGCCTCAGAATAATTAGATGGCTCTTGATTCGCATCTATATCTTCACCACATTCAAAGCATAAGCAACTAGATCGACCTCAAAGATATTTCTTTGGAGGTTTAATTTCTCTTCTAGTTCTGTTTTTGGCGATAGAGTATTGTGGTGAAGAAGCAACTCTATTCTCAATTTTTGTATTGGCTTGAGGAGTTGACTCTGTATTAATCTGATGCTCTACCTGTTTTTGATTTTCTTTATTGGAAGAGTCTTTAAGAGATAAGTTAGGTAGCATAGCGGTTTCATCAAAAACAACATCTCTACTAATCACAACTTTTCTATTTTCAGGACACCATAACTTATACCCTTTTACACCAACTTTATAACCAAGAAAAACACATTTAATGGATCTCGGTTCCAATTTTCCATTATCAACATGAGCATATGCAGGACACCCAAAGATCTTTAAATCAGAATAATTAGCAGGATTACGGCACCATACCTCTTGTGGAGTCTTTTTCTCAATGGCAGCGGATGGAGATCGGTTGATCAAAAAACATGCGATGAAGCCGCCTTACGCCCAAAATGACGGTAAGTTGGCATTTGACAACATACATCGAACCTTCTCCATGATCGTTCTGTTTCATTCGTTCGCAACGCCGTTTTGTTGTGGAGTATGACGAATCGTCGGTGTCTTATGATTCCTTCCGACTTGCACAATCTATTAAACTCATCGTAACGTAACTCTAAGCCATTGTGCATGCGGAGGTATTTTATCTGCTTTTTCCGTCTGCTTTTTCAATCATAATTTTCCAAGACTTAAATGCGGAAAACACATCACTTTTCTCGCTTCTGGGAAGAACGCCCAAACTTTTCTCGGAAAAATCATCAATAAAGGTTAGCATATAATTAGCTCCACCTCTAGAAGGCACTCTAGATGGCCCCCACAGGTCAGAATGAATATACTCCAATGTTCCCTTCGTGTTATGGATTCCTCTAGTGAATCGAACTCTCTTTTGTTTTCCAAAAACACAAGTGCTCACAGAAATTCGGTTTGCAAATTCCTTGCCCATTAAGAAGTCCTCTTTGCTCAATTCTCGCCATGCCATTCTCACTCATATGCCCTAGGCGCATATGCCAAAGTTTAGTAATATCATCATCGACAAGGACGAGGAAGCGATAGTTGCATCACGAAGATGATAGAACCACGCAAAACATATAACTTGGCAATCTTTCTCTGTCCTTTCATCACAACAAGGGACCCTTTGGAAATCTTTAAAACCCCACTTTTTGTGTATATCTGTACCACTTTTGAATCAAGAGTACTCAACGAAATTAAATTTCTTTTCAATTACGGAACATGCCGCACGTCACTAAGTGTTTCGACAACTCCATCAAACATCTTAACTTTAATTGTTCCAACACACTGCGATTTTACACGAAGTATTATTTCCCATCAAAACAACACCTTCGACCTTTGTTTCGTAAGTTGTAAACCAATCCCGATTGGGACTCATATGGAATGTGCAGCTGAATCAAGTATCCACTCTCGCTTACTTTAGAATCATTATGAAGCGACTAGAAGTTCACCATCATTTGTAGTCTTCTACAACATCGACTTCACCGGAATTTTCTCGGTTGTTTTCCCTTTGATTCGCAGACCTCCTTTTAATCTTATTTTGTAGCTTATAGCACTCAGATTTAATGTGCCCTTTCTTCTTGCGGAAGTTACAAGTTTTACCTCTGTTTGAAGACTTGATCTACCCTTAGATTTACCACGAGGATTCCGTTCTGTGTCCTACCACGATCATCATTAGCATTCCGATCTTGTCTCCCACGAACAATGAGACCCTCTCCCCGAGAGTCGGGTTTAACCACAAGATGCTTCATCTTATCATACGAGGTTAAAGAATCATAAACCTCATCAAGCTGTTAGAGACTCACGGCTATATAAAATCGTGTCTCGAAAGGTTGAATAAGACGGGGGCAACGAACAAAGTAGAATCAACCCTAGATCTTCCTTATCATCTTTGAACCTCCATGGCTTCCAAGTTTGAGAGAATTTCTTTAAACAACATTAAGTGTTCGTGTCTGACGCACCTTCCTCCAAACGATGAGCATAAAGACGCTGCTTCATATGCAACTTGCTTGTTAGAGTTTTCGACATACATATTTGTTCTAGCCTCTTCCATAATAATGCACGTGCGATTTTTCTTTCATCACATCTTGCAAAATTTCGTTGGACAAATGCGGATGTAATTGTGTTAATGCCTTTCGATCCTTACGCTTTTTTCTCTTCATCCGTTAATGTCGAAGGCATCTTATCTATATCTAGCGGGGCATCTTCGAGATCCATCTGTGCAAGAAGCGCTTGCATCTTAATTTGCCACAACGCAAATCTAGTGTTGCGATCCAACAATGAATTTCATATTTCAAAGACGCCATTACCGTGATCGAGATGAATAACCCGGAAGCTCTGATACCAATTTGAGAAAAAAATAGAATAAAAATAAATAAAATAAAGAACACACAAATTTTACGTGGAAACCCTTTCGGGAAAAAAATCACGGGCAGAGGAGAAGAAAATTCACTATGTCGAAAAATTTGTATCAATACAAGAGGAATAGACTATGTCTATTTATAGGCTTGTAAAGCCATATTCTAGTAGGATTGAAACACCCTATCCTAATCAATATAAAATAGATGAAGTTTAATAAGGTTTAAAAAACCTTATTCTAAAATAAAATAAAAGAAATCTAGTTCTATATGGATTTTACTTTTATTTTATTTTCCATCATATTCTATAAGAATTTGGGTCACTTAATTCTAACACTTTCATTACATTAATTAAATTTTAAGCTAATGTGTTGTTTTTAATTTATTTTCTATTTTTTATATTTCAAATTTGTGAAAGGAGACTTAAGTGATATTGATTCGGTTGAATTATTTTTTTTTTAATTTTTTGAACCATCCATCATAATTTGATTTGGTTCTCGATTTTTTTTTCTTCTTCTTTTTTGTGTTTTTTTAGTCTTATTTTTTATAAAATGAACTTTGTTTTATGACTTTTGAATCTTATTTGACAATATTTGTTTAGTTCTTTTTCATAAATATTTCTACAAAACAACAATGTTTCAAGAACTTTTAGATTATTTTCACCATCTTAAATATAAAACATTTATTTTTATATCATAAAATTTAAAATTAATTATATATTAAATTAAAATATAATTTAATTTAGTTTTGAATTACTACGGTCTTTGAACTTGCAACTTCCATTCCATAAACTGTCCAAACATCTTAGTTCGGGCTGATTTTCAATTTTTCTTGTTCAGCACTAACTTGAAGATTAAACCTTAAATTAAGGGCATAAAAATTCAATCACTTGAAACACCGAAATTTAAAAAAAAAAAATTCAAATTGAACGTGTATTAGTGAATCGCGTTGAATAAACTTTTGTAAAGTTCTGGAATGTTGACTTTTCATCTTTGAAACATTAAAGCTCGAATATAAAGAATAGGGAAACCAATAAACATCAGATTGAAGACTAGCATTATGAGGTAGGGTGATTTCCCACATTTGGGTTACTGCCTGGGCATGTATGATTTGGGTCATAACCCATAAAATATGGACTTGATGTTTGTTAATATAATGGTTTGTTCAAAATGTATTTCTCAGAGCAAAAGTTATTGGAATAAAAGGAGATGATTTTTAAAAAAAGAATAAGATACGAAATTAGATAAAAGGAGTAGACTTGAAATTTCTTCATAATATCAAAAGGATGATGAACCTGAGAGGTTTTTTTTTTTTTTTTTTAACTATTCTAAAATGAATTTTTTTCTTTTAAATAATAATACAACATAAAAATTTGTAGGGTAACACATCTCACTAAACAACAATAATTTAATACGAAAATAATATCAGATTAAAGAAAATGAAAATAATAAAAATAATATTCAAAATCATTTATTTAAATTATTTTAATACTTGTATGCCATGATGAATACTATTGGGTGTTTGTAAACACTAATTAAAAAGATTTCTAATTAAAATCATTTTAGGATAATATAATAGTGCGTTAATATCGTTGCAGAACTAAGAAAAAAGTACCTTTGTCCCTAATCGTAGGGCCTGACCCATTCGTGGTTTTTCTTTTTTCGGTTGATTCAGATTTTTTTTTTTTTTTTAGATTTAATCGCCTGAATCATAATTCAATGTTAAACGACTGATCAATTTAGGTTTGACCATCTCAATCAAGCTGACTTTATTTTTTTATATATATTTATTAAAGAAGGGATTCAATTACTTTTTTTTCGTATATTTTTGTACGATTAATAATTTAATAATTCAATTGTCATATTTTATATTTTATTTATATAATTTATGCATGTCAATTTTGACGTAAATTAAAATTTTTTAAGCATTTTTTTCATGCAAAAAACTTTTGAATTAGTTTTAAAAAATTATATGCATGATAAGTACAATCATTTTAATAAATCAATTGTTGATCGTTAAAATAGTTTTACACTAGTGTACGTGGACCCTTCTTTTATTTCTAATATAAAATAAATAAAATAGTTAAATTAAGTTGATTAAGTTGTTCAGTTCGATTATGAAATTTACTAAACCGACAACTAATCGATTTAATTGAATCCATAAACCTGTAAAACTAACTTAGCCATCACTAAATTAACCAAATGGGTTGGTTTAGTCAGTTATAATCGATTTTTACTCACCCCTAACTAATTGGTTTGGACCTAACCTGGTTGGTCACCCCAACATAAATAAATATTTTTTTAGTATTGGATATATGTATATAATATTTAATAATTTATAATTTATTGTTGGGACCATAGTTATCCTGTTTCTAAAGTTTCATCTCATGTTCAAACATTCCCTTGTTAGACGTCATGTTTTTGTCGTGTCAGGATAGCTCTTTGAACAATTGTTTGAACATTTCTTCAAAACAACTAAGTGCAATATAAAGTCGATATTTTTTACTTTGATTTTCATTGTGTGTTACACTATTAGCAAATGATCCTTAAGGCATGTTTTATTATATATTGAATGATGTTGATCGAAATTGAGAAGAGTAGGAGGAGGAAGGATCGACAATCTCATCTCAAGCATTATCTTTATCCTTTTTCAGAGAATTTGTAGTTGTTAGGGAGGTTATTTATGAAGGGCTTTTTGAGATAAATATTCAAGATAATTCAAGTGATATATTCAACTTTGAAATAAGAGTTTAAAGTCTGTTAAAACTCAACTAAAGAGACTCATGTACTAGCATATAAATAGACTGTTGATTTAGACACTCATTGTTTAAGGATTTTTACAGAGAGATATTATATGTAATGTGAGATATTTAGGGATAGTGATTTGTAACAGTTTGTGTTTGACTTTAGGACCACAATAATACATTAGGAAAGGGTATATTAAGATTGGTGAATCTGAACTTCGTTGAATAAAATCATTCTTTGAGTGAGGCTTTGTAGATGTAGTGAATCCAAACTTCATTAACAAATATTGTGTGTTGATTCTCTCTTTATTTATCTCTTTGACTCACGTTTTGGATTTGTGTTTATTTCTCTTATTGATTTGCTTTTTGCGTTGATGTGCTTAAATGGTTTTATCCAAACCTCTATTACAACATTTTTCTAAACATTGAATTAAACAGAGAAAGCAAGTAAAGGTCTAACAATTGGTATTAGAGCGGGTTTCAAGAGTTATTTGAAGGTGAACCCGTGTTTGACTTGCAGTAATGAAGTTTATTGACGCTTGGGTGAAAATATGATGAACAAGCATGTTAATAGGGTGAATATATGTTTTAGCTTGGTTCTACTTCTTAAGAGGAGTCTTTAGCATGATGCACCTTGTTAGGAGGAGTTCTAATTTACTTCCCTTTATTTACACTTTATTCATATGTGTTGTAAGTGTTATCATTTGCTGCAATATTGTAAAAAAAAAAAAAAGCACCAAAAAGGGATTTGTTGGGACCTTAGTTGTCCTGGTTTTGAAGTTTCATCTCATGTTCAAAAATTTCCTTCAACTACTTATTGGACACCATGTTTTTGTCGTGTCTGAACAATAGCCCTTTAAACATGTCTCCAAAACAGCTAAGTGTAGTATAAAGTTGGCATTTTTTTTACTTTGATCTTCATGATGTGTTACACTATTAACAAATGATCCTTGAGTCATTTTTTATTATATCTTGAATAGTGTTAATCGAAATTGGGAAGAGTAGAAGGAAGAAGGATCGACAACCTCATCTCAAACATTATCCTTATCATTAATCTTATCCTTTTCAGAGAATTTGTAACTGTTGGGGAGCTTATTTATAAAAGCGCTTTTTGAGATAAATATTTAAGATAATTTAAGTGATATATTTAGATTTTAAATAAGAGTTTAAAGTCTATCAAAACTCTACTAAAGAGACTCTTGTACTAGCCTATAAATTGGCTACTGATTGACTTCATCACAAGCCATTTGAGGGTGTATTTAAACACTACTTGTTTAGGGATTTTTATGGAGAGATATTGTGTAACACCCCTATCTGTATCCGTCGCCGGAACAAAGTTTCGGGGCATTACCAGACTTTACAAATAATCATACAATTCCAAGTTATAAATTTACGTCCAAATTAAAACCATTTATAATTAATCATAAAGTCCCTAATACGAGCCTACGAGGCTTAAAATATGCTTTGGAAGTAGTTCGGGACTAAACCAAAAACTTTAGAAATTTTTACAAAACTTAGAAAATTTTCTACTATACAGGGGTCACACGCCCGTGTGAATATGGGACACGCTCGTGTGGGCAGGTCGTGTGGTCACACATGCCCGTATCCCGACCCCGTGTAACTCTCTGACTTGTAACTCATGAACAAATTGAAATCACACAGCCAAGTCACACGCTTGTGTGTTAGGTCGTTTGATTAATTAATTTAATTCGAATTAGGTGCAGGTTTCTTACGGCCATGACACACGCCCGTGTTTTAAGCCCATGTCTCTGCCCGTGTGCCCAATTTTGAGCATTTTGTTTCTCAAAATTAAGGTGCAGGGGACACACGACCTAACCACATGCCCGTGTTATCAGACCGTGTGTCACACACAGTCTAAAAACACGCCCGTGTGTCTGTCCATGTGGACAAAATGAAGTCATTTCCTAGCTTTATTTCTCACCAAAAATCACCCAAAAACCTACACATAAAACACTCAACCAATTCTAGCCATTTCAAGCATTCCAATTGAGCAAATTCATCATTCATCAAGGCATACCATTTCATGCATACATGGTTTCAAACTCACCTTAACTTAACTTAGGCATTCACAACACTGTATCACATAAACTTAGCATAACACATGTGGATATATATACCATAATAGCTTACTAAATCATATCCAAAATGAACCACTATGGCTAGGTTGCAAAATGACATTTCAAGCCACTATTGGCCAAGTTTCTTTATACATGCCATTACACCAAAATGATTTCACTAAATATACTCAAAATGCTAGTTGATAGTGTGACGATGCTCCAACGATCTTCCAACCTTCACAAGCTTTCGAGCACTATAAAACAAGGGAAAAAAAAAGGAGTGAGCATGACATGTTTAGTAAGTTCGTATAACAGAAACTAAACTTACCAATCTTGTTTATTAAAATCTAGGCATACAATGTTATGTTTCCATCCATTTGGCTAAATGGCCTAATCACATACGTTTCATCAAACATGTTAGTCACCAAACTATTTATATAAATCAAGTAACATAGATAAGCTCATCAAGCAATATTCTTTCAAGTCATTTTCAATTCATCACAAAGTTCTTGTGCCATGTCAAGGGTGTTATGTCCGTTGAATCGTTGAAATTTCGATGAAGGCTCAAGTAGTACTCTCGAGGTGTACCATTCATTAATCCGTCAATTCTTATCAAGGGTACCCCTTAGGGTACTTAACCAAGGAACACACTCACGAGTCACATGTTGTACAACAGGATTACTAGTCCAGGCTAAATCTTTTGTATAGCGTATGCTCACAAGAGTTCAATTAAGGTTACCAGTCCACGATAAACCCTAATCATAACATGTGCTCGAGAGTTATTATATCGGGATTACCCGTCCAGGCTAAATCCTTTATATAACAAGGTCATTGGGATTACTCGTCTGAGCTAATTCCCATCTGCAACAAATACAGGACCTTATTAGTTTCGGGAAAACGTACACAATCATCGGAATTTAACATTCACTCGGGACTAACCCTTTATCACCATTTCAAGCTTATTTTCATTTTTTATCATAGCATACGAATGAAGCACATCAACATAAATCACATTACATACAACACAATAATTAATTATCATAATTACATGTCTGATTAAGTTACACAAACTTACTTCGACACTTGTTCGCATAAAAGTCTACTAACTGAAATCTTTTCTTTTCCTCGATCTAACCTCAAATTAGTGTTGTCCAGATCTTTATAAATGAATTTAATCATCAATTTCATACATTTCATACTTAGACGGACTCAATTTACGTCCTAGGAAAAATTACCATTCTCAATTTACGTCCTAGGAAAGATTATCATTTTGCCCCTAACTTTTTCGAAAATTCTGATTTTTTCCTTAGGC
Organism: Gossypium longicalyx; assembly: GCA_025698465.1. Lineage (NCBI taxonomy): Eukaryota > Viridiplantae > Streptophyta > Magnoliopsida > Malvales > Malvaceae > Gossypium > Gossypium longicalyx. Next base: position 95,685,060 of record CM046997.1, read on the forward strand.
CCGAAAAATTAAAATTGTACAAATTACTCTCTATTCCAAGCCTAACCAAAGCCCCATTACAAATTTTCAAGCACATGTTTACATAAAATTTTATAATTTTTCCTTCAATTTCACAAGTTTACATTTTAGTCCCTAAATCAAGTTTTCATCAAAAATCACCTTGCAAAAGTTGTTTATCTATCAATAATATTTCATTTTCTACCATAAATTTCAAATTTCCAGCATAATAAATCCATGACCCATTTTCATACCTTGATAACTTTTCAAGTTAATCCCTCAAATAGAGAGATTAAGCTATCCCAGTTTCAAAAATATCAAAATTACTGAAAACGGAACAAGGAAACTTACCCAATTAGGCCTTGAAAGCTTTTTTCTCTCTCCTAGGGTTTCCATGTATTTTTAGGTTGAAGATGATGAAAATAAGATGATATAATTTCTTTTCATCTTTTAATTAATTAAGTATTTTGGTATTTTCAATTTAGTCCCTTGTCTTTTTCTATAATTCCATGGATGAGTCATTATAAAAATATACATACTTTTATTAATGGTCTAATTACCATATATAAAGACCTTAAGTTTTGAATTCCATAGCTATTTAATCCTTATTGCTACTAGAATTCAACTTTCGCATTTTATGCGATTTAGTCCTTCTCGTAATTAGGCACTAAATCGATAAAATTTTCATATTAAAATTTTCACACATCATATCTATCATATTACGGACCATATGGTAAAATAAAAATAAAATATATTTTGGATCGAATTTGTCGTCCCGAAACCACTGTTCCGATTTCACTAAAAAATGGGTTGTTACATATTGTATGTACTATGAGGTGTTTGGAAAGAGTGATTGACAATAATTTGGCAACTTTGGGGATGCAATTATCCATTGGGAGATGGTAGATTGGCCTTTAGAAAATAGTTGCATTGGATGAATTGTTGAACAAAATCATTCTCTAAGCGAGACTTCGCAGATGTAGTGTCACACCCTGAAAATCGACAGATCCAAAAAGATGAGTAAGGTAGGTATGTAGATTGTTGGGCACATTGTGGTAACATAATTTGCCACTCTATTAGCATGATGGTGAGATAGAGTATTGGTACATACTACCATTAAAGCATCCGTCCGTTGGTAGTATCTAAGGAATTGATAGCATGATGTTTCCAAGAGAAGAAAGATTACGTCTAAGAAAGTGAGCGCCTATGAAGGGGTATGCCCTAGAGTTTTGTTTGAGCACTAAGAGCCTGTCAAGTGTATGAGGAAGTTGTATGAGACTTAATTGTCTTTAAGATCACACTGAACACGAGTCACCACTAAAATATGATACGCCCAATTTGTAACACCCCTAACATGTATCCGTTACTAGAACAGGGTTACAGGATATTATCGGAGTTTATAGAATAATTACACATAATTATTGTCATTTATTATTTATAATCAAGACTAATCATGTTGTCCCTTAAATGGACCATCGAGGCCCAATTTAAGTATTATAAGTAGGTCGGGACTAAATCGGGAACTCAGAAAATTTTTCGCAAAATTTTAAAATTTTTCCTAGGTACAGGAGTCACACGCCCGTGTGGCCAAGGGACACGCCCATGTGGTCCCATGACATGCCCGTGCTTCAGGCTGTGTCTTACCCCGTATAACTCCCTGACTTGGGTCACACAGACAATCCACACGCCCGTGTGCTAGGCTGTATGGCCAATTTATTTTCCCAAAGTTAGTGCAGTTTTCAAACAACAAAGCCACACACCTATGTGCTAGACCGTGTGCATCACACGGATGAGACACACGCCCGTGTCTCTGACCGTGTGCTCAATTTTGAGCATTTTGTTTCTAAATTTTAAGATGTAAGGGACACACGGCCAGACTACACGCCCATGTGCATGGTCGTGTGTCACACGCGGCTAAGACACACGCCCGTGTCTCTACCTGTGTGGACAAAAATAGACCATTTAAAGACCATTTTTCTCACCCTTTTCACAATCAACCTACATACTCTCATATACCAATATAACCCAAACAAGCAACCAATATAAACCAATAATCAAGTTTTAGACCTAATATATCATCAAACAACTCATTTGCATAAATTTATCACATTAACTCCATTCATTGATTACTATAGGCTATTACTAAGTATATGCATACAAACATACATATATGTATTTGTACCACTCTCAACCATATTACAAGTTTACTTCTTTTAAATTTAACCCTATACATGCCATATAAACCTTAAGTTGTATAACAAAATCTACCGTAGTTATCTGGATAGTGTGAACCGATGTGTTGATCCGATCATCTGAACTTCTTAAAAATCTACAAAGAACATTGAACAACTAAAGTAAGCTTAATAAAGCTTAGTAAGTTCGATGGTTTTAAAAATAAATCTTACCGAACATACTAAAACAATGTATTTAAATAAATTATTCATTATTTCCTGCCAATCACAATTTCAGTTGATGAATTCACTTATTTCATCTCAAAATCAACAATATCACTAAATCTTCAACCTATAGTATCAAATATCATTTACCAAATTATCAACCTTTGTCAGACTGATGAACATCTTACGAATATGAGTACATTGTAAATGAAAACCCGAGGGCTGAACAGAAGCACATAAATGCTAACGGAAACCCGTAAGGGTTGAACAAAAGCTCATAAGAGCTGAGCGAAAACCCAATAGGGTTAAACTGAAACTCGTAAGAGTTGAACTAAAACCCATTAGGGTTAACTGAAGCTCATATGAGTTAACTGAAACTCATGTGAGCTAACAAAAATCAAACACGAGTGTTCGCAACAAATGCTGAATCTCGGTTTATTTGGGTAATTTTGCCGTCAATTCCCTTTTTACACTGAACGATTGTACTCAATCATGCGTTCCGCTCACTTTGAACACTTGATTCAATTTCGTAAATTTAATAATAATTTTATTTTCAACAAATGCTACAAATAAATACAAAATACTATTTATCAATTAATATATAACATTAAAATTTAACCATACGAACTTACCTGGACTAGTTTGTAAAATTTGTTGTAGCTCATGAACTATTCAGATAATTTCTCTTTTCCTCGATTTTCTTTGGACTCTTGATCTATAATATAAAATTATTCATTCATTAGCACATATATTTCAGCCTCATTCCACTTCACAAGTTATACCCTTCAATTTTTTAAATTACACATTTACCCTAAATTTTACAATTTTTACACTTTAGTCCCTAATCAATTAACCCATCAATTGAACTAATTTTTATCAATTAACACTTTATTTCTTCATTCTAAACTACTACACAACCTTTGATATTCAGAATTTTAGTACCAAACCCTAATTCTTAACTTTTTCACGACTAGGTTTTAAAATCAATTTCTATCAAAATCACTTAATAGAATCATCATATAATAAAATTAGATATTCAAATCCATGTTAATTCATCCTAAACTTCCAGCACTTGTACATGGCAACTTTCAAAATCAATCATAAAATCAAAAACTAATGAATTCAATAGTTGGACTTAGTTGTAAAAGTCTCAAAAATATAAAAATTATATGAAATAATCAAAAATTAAACTTACATGAAGTAAAACTATGAAAAACCAGCTTCTTGGAGACCTCCTATGGTGTTTTTGGCTGAGAATTAGGAAGAAATGTCTAGATTTTTCTATTTGGTCACTTGTTCTTCCCACATGACATCCAGCCATTTCATATATGTCTAATTACCTATTTGATCCTCCCTAATTATCACTTATACTATTTAACCTTTAATTAGAAAGTTTTGCACCCTTTTCAATCTAGTCCTTTTTATTTAATTAACTATCAAAACGTTAAAATTTTCTAACGAAACTTTAATTCTAAATCAATGACACTCTGTAAATATTTATATAAACATTTACGACTCTATTTATGAATCGAGGTCTCGATACCTCATTTTTTACCCAATTTACCTATTAAATTCTTTTAAATCACAAAATTCACTAATTCAAAATTACTTCTAAAATCTCACTTGACTCATAAATATTAATTTATTAAATTTTTGAACTTACTCGTCGGATTTAGTGAACTCAAATCACTGTTTCCGACACCACTAAAAATTAGGCTGTTACACAATTTGTATAAGTACTGTCTAATTGGATTTTGTATCGTGTTTGGTAGGAAGTTGTTGGGATTCTGCAGCAATAAAAGCAGATATCAAAGTAAAGAGAAGAGCAGTGAGATGTGTGAAAGATTTCTTATACACTAAAACAAGTCAACTAACAAATCATCACAAACAGCATGGCTGGCCATTTCTCAACAAGAGTCAATTAGATTGATTTGACCCTCCCCATCGAATTTTCTTTTACCTACCCTGGAATTTGTAGGGAAATCAGAGGGACCGGAACTATATCTATGGGAAAGGGATATTTCATATTGTTTTTCTATATGCTTAATGTTCAGGTTCTTTTTTCCAACTTCAATATCCTCTTCTTCTTCTTCGTTACGATCGAACTAAGATCTCGTCTATTGAGTAGATGATGTTTCTTTTTGGTAGGTTTTACAACTTTGCACGTTACGATTATAGAATGGAAGAGTGTTATAAGAATGCCCTGCATGGGGGTTACATGTAGTTGAAATGTTAGTAAAATGTTTGTAATGGAGATTCTAATAGAAATCTTATGATCTTTTAAGCAGTTGCTACTACTAGATTAAGAAAGATAATCGAAACAGAAACTCTAGGTTGAAGTAAAGGTAGGTTTCCGTGAGCCTTTGAACTTGACTCTTGTATGTCATTTTATGTTGATTATGTTATGGTTGATGTTCCTATGAACGAGTATGTATTCTTGTAAAATGATGTAAATATTTGTATGTATGTTTTCTGAAAAGTATTTGCAAGTACGTAAATAAAGTGAACAATGAGTGGCATGGTATGACAATGTGTGATATACTTATTTGGGGAATTATGTGTTAGAAAGTATGAGTCCGTTATAAATATGAATGAGATTTACATAAGTGTCTATGTTGTGGTGAGTTGGCTCATGGAGTCTGGGTAGGTGTAAGTATGGTCATCATCTAATACCTTCCTATTATACAATCCCAGTATTGACAAATCTGTGTCATATGAAAATATGGAAAGAAGGTTTATTTTTTATGCCTTTGGTAGGTCAATTTTATTGCAAACCGGATTGTTAGATCACGGCTCGACCTTGGGGGCAAATACAATAAGTGTAAGACCATGTGGGTGAGGCCCTATTGCATCATTTGATAATATGCCAAGATGGTGAGAAGGTGTAAGACCATGTGAGTGAGGCTTCATGGCATCCATTGTGTTGGTCTGTCGGGACAGTAAACACGAAGGCTAGCATGGCAAAGATGTAGTCTGCTAGGACTGTAAACTCGAGAATTCTCTGGAAAGCCTTTGTAGCATATCATTTGGAAAGCCTTTGTGAAAATTTTTTTAGAAAGCCCTTGTGGCGTATTATTTGGAAAATCTTTGTGGCGAATTATCTAGAAATTCATTATGGTGAGTTGTTATTCCATCCTTGTGGTAAGGCCTTGGCATGTTTATGAGGAATTATCTGAAAAAGTTTTCAATAGTTAACTGATTTAATGATTTCATCATAATGACCACCATGACAAAGAACTTGGAGTATTTGGAATGGTTATAGTGCAAGTGTCTGTCAAACTTGGAATTTCTTAATTTTAGTATTAAAGTCATCTGGGATTCTATCGCTTGAATTAAACGTTACACGCTTCAAAGCAAGTCTGGTTTTCTGGATTGATGTAAAAAATGATTTAATTGGTGTTCTGATAATTGTTAGATTCTATGAAGGAATACGTTTAGAGTAGTATCTACTGAGTATCATTCTAGAAAGTGCAACCAACTACTATTTGTAAAGAAATTTTGTAATAGGATTCAAAATATGGTGTGAGGTTTGCGATCCACTAGTTGGATGAAATGAGTATAAGACGATTAAGTGCAAAGATTGACGTATCATTACCCACCAACCAAGAATTAGAAAAGTACCCGCTAAGGTTTAAGAAAGAATCCAAACCCTTGAGTCGAGGAATTCTACAACACTATTTAAAGGTAATAATGAGTGAGGCTCACTAAGTTCCTTTGGGCTTATATGTGTCTTTTGGTATGCAGGTCTGAGATCGAATAAGTGCGTCGGGAGTGACTAAGCCAAGGATACACCAGGGTGTATGCCGAAGGCAATGTTATGCATACAGAAGGACATTCTTAGAAATATGTTTTTCAAATGAAAAATAATAATACACGTTACGTATATGTCTGTTAAATCAAACATTTATGTTGTAAGGTTTTATACTACCTTTGAAAGTCTATGCCAAACGATAAATGTTTTATTCAAACTTATTATCTTAGAAAGTATTTTAAATAAATAAGAGTTACATTCAGTATGGCTTTCATAGATTGTGAAATTTTGTTAAGTATGTAAGTATTGTGACAGCTTATATTCGATCCTGATAAATCGAGTTGGGTATAAGATGTTACATCTAGGATTGGTGAATCCAAACTCATGTTTGGATTTGTGTTTAGGCATAATATCAAAAATAGCCCTTAACGTTTGGCTATTTGGTCACTTTAACCTTTAACCCTTTTTTTTTTTTTGGATCACTTTCACACCTAACTTTTTTTTTGTCAAATTGGTCTGTTTTTAACGGACATACTGACGTGGCCATTAGTTGACTAATAGTCAATATTAACCATCGACATGGAGGTCCAAATGTAAACGCTGACATGGCACTATTTTGTCTTATATGTCACGTCAGCAAATAATTTTAAAATTATTATATTATTTTTTAAAAAAATAAAATTATTAAAATTATTAAATAATTTTAATTTCCAATTTCAATAATTTCTTCTTCTCCACTGTTTCTTTCCATTGTTCATTATTGTCACTATCGTCTTTGATTTTATTCCCTATTGTTTCTTCCATGAAATTTGGAAATTTTTTAAAATCAAACTTAAAAACCTGGGCTTTTGAAACCTATTCTTTGCCCCAAATGAAATAAAAACCCCTAATTCTATGAAAAATAACATAAAATGGCTTTTGACTGCTCCTTGAAAAAACCCAAATCGAGTTTAACAATGAAATCTCTCTAGATGTTGTAGCTTTTGCCAAAGAACCCAAAACAATTCTCATCCTCACTATCCAAATCCAAACCCAACAACCCAAAACAATTCTCACTATACCAATGATCTTAAAACTAGATTCTTCAACAGCAATTATACAACCAAAAGGTTGAACCAAACCACCCATTTGGATTCTCGACAAATAAACAGTTATTTGTTCTTCAGGCACACTATGTAGAGCACAAAGAATCGATTTTGAATAGTTAAATGAGAAGTAGCTGAAACTTTATCGTCACTATGTATTTTCTTTTGCCACACTCACTGTGCTTTTTGATGGATGATTGATTAATAACCCTTTCACACTCTGTTTTTCCACAATTTTTTTAATCTCTCACCCTTAAAACATGATTAACTGATTTCATGGAAGAAAATAGGCATTCGATTTTGGGTTTTTTATTTCATTTGAGGGGCAAAGAACAGGTTTCAAAAACCCAAGTTTTTAAGTTTGATTTTAAAAATTTTCAGATTTCATGGAAGAAAATAGGCAACCAATTTTCTGGAGGATTAAGGGATTTTAGGGAAGAAATAATGGGGAAGAAGATCGTAGGTGACAACGATGATGGTGAACAATGGAAAGAAACAGTGGGGAAGAAGAAACTGTTAAAATTGGAAACTAAAATTATTTAATAATTCTAATAATTTTATATTTCAAAAAATAATTTTAATAATTTTAAAATTATTTGCTGACGTGGTATATAAAACAAAATAGTGTCATGTCAGCATTTAGTTACATTTAGACCACCATGTCAGCGATTAATATTGATCGTTTGTCAACCAACGACCATGTTAGCATGTCTGTTAAAAACAGGTCAATTTGACCAAAAAAACACGTAGGTGTGACAATGGTAAAAAAAAACGTTAAGGGCCAAAGCGACTAAACAACCAAACGTTAGGGGCTATTTTTGGCATTATGCCTTATGTTTATTTCTCTCCATATTTTGTTTCTTGCACTGATGTGCTTAAATGGTTCTATCCAAACCTCTGTCTGAACATCTATTTGAACATCAAATTGAATAGAGAGCAAACCAAGGTTCTAACATTTATCATTAATTAAAAATGATTAACTTATTAATATTATATATTCCAATTAATTAGAATATAACCAAGTGAAAATAGAGTATTAGTTTAGTTGATTTCAGTATTAGGAATTTTAGCAATTCCTTTATGTTTGACCAAACTCCTTATTTTCCACCATTTGAGTTATTTAGTTCTTTAATTCTTCTTGAGACTTAGCCAATTACTCTTGCAGCTCTTCTATGCCTTTTCTGACCGTTTAATCTAGATTCTTTGTTTGTTTTCCATAATTCTAATATTTTATCTTGTGTTATAATAATAATGGATCTTTTGATTAACATTTAAATCTAGTGTAACAACTAATGGTGAATCTCACCATGTCCATTAATTATGGATCAAATGATGAAAAGATGATTACCTTTAGGCTTGAATTTTAGAAGTATTTTCAATGGAGTCACAAAATTGTCGAAACTAATTTTAACAAAAAAAATATTAGCTTGATGAATTTGATAAAAACATGAAAATTTTTAATCATTAAAAATTAGGAATTTTATAAAAAAATCATTACTGATATTCTTTATTAGGTGTGATCGACCACCTATGAAATTATCTTCCTTTTAGAAAAGATATTTTAAAATCTTTAAAAAGATATGTATCTAAAAAACAGAGTAAAATAAGTTTTGTGCAATAGTCAATTGCATAAGAAAACAATTATAACACCCTTATAATGCCTAAAAATTGAGATATTGTTAAATGTGTTATTAGATTGTAAAAATTACATGTCTGAATTTAGTATTTAATCATGATCCTATAAATTTTAAAAAGGGCATGCTTTTTTTTTATAATTAAGTGAATCGAATTTTATAACTCAAAAAAATTCAAAACATGTAATTTGTTACATCCCAAAAACTGGGTTAGTATAAATTAGGTTAATGAATTGAGAGAATGGCTGCTCGAATTTTATTTCTTATTTATTTATTTATTTTAGATGATCTTTTGATATTGATAAATATCAAGTATAGTGGTTGAGTAGTGGTGGAGTTGTCTATGTTGACTTGTATTCTAATCCCTTCCTTCACATTATTTGTATGTGGTCTAATTTTGCCTCAAACCTTAGCAACAATCACACCATGTTTTTAAAATAAATGTGGTAGGAAATAAAACAAGAAAGTGAAGTAGTCAAGTGGTTAAGTGTTCCTAAGCTATCCTAGTGGTCTTAAGTTTAAGTCCCTTTGTTCTTATCTTTTTATTTATTTATTTTTAACACAATTTCCATGTGCATAATATGCTTGTCGTCTACTCCATTGTTACCATGTTTAGGAGGATTCATTTCCCTCTTCATGAGTCAAACTTACCATATGTTGAGGTAACATGATCCCCTTTTCACTCCACATCTCCCTCCCTTGACAAAATTTCATATCTTGTCTTTTGTTGTGATTCAATGAACTTGGTCACAGTTAACCAAGCTTACCACTCCCATTGTCGTCTCTACCTCCTTCATTGTCCCATATACTTTTTTTTTTCATTTTTTTCACCTTCATTTTCTCTCAACTTCTTGTCTTTTGTTATGATTCAATGAACCTGGTCACAGTTAACCAAGCTTACCACTCCCATTGTCGTCTCTACCTCCTTCATTGTCTCATATTCCCTTTTTTTTTCCATTTCTTTCACCTCCATTTTCTCTCAACTTGGAAAAAAGAACCACCCATTTTCTTTAGTATTTGCTCTTCCTCCACCACAATAGACCCTTGTACCACCATCAACACACCTTTTAGCCACCATAAGCACCGTACCTCCTCACTCCTCCTTTCTTCTATCGTCGACTGCCGTTGAGATACAACAGCCAATCCTTCTCCTCAACCTTATTTTCTTTTCTTACTCATTTCTCCCCCTTTTTTTCACTGAAACCCCATAGCCCTTTACTGCCAAACCGCCAATTCACCATCGTTGGACTACCATTGACCCCCACCATCGTCGTCGTCGAACCACTGCCGCCGCCTAAAACACCCTTAACCCGAAATCGTCGCCGGAATAGGATTACAGAGCATTACCAGAACTTACAGATTAAATAAACAGGTATTCTACACCATACAGTATTCATGTCTAAAATCAATCATAAAATCCCTTATATGAACCCTCAAGGTCCAAAACATGCATTAGAAACGAGTCAGGACTGAATCGGGTACTCAGAAAATTTTTTCGCAAAATCTCAAAAATTTTCCTAGATGCAGGGGTTACACGTCCGTGTGGTTAGGCCGTGTGGCTCACACGGCAAGGGACACGCCCGTGTTTCAGTTCGTGTAACTTTCTGACTTGGGTCGTACAACTATTCCACACGCCCGTGTGCTAGGTCGTGTGTCACACTGCTTAGACACACGCCTGTGTCTCCGCCCGTGTGGACAAAAATAGGCTATTTTCCAAGCCACATTTCTCACCCAATTGGTCTTCCTCTTACACCAATACTTAAACATATTTACAAGATATTTTAAAATAATTAATTCAAGTCAAAACCAAGTCTCATGCATGACATATCATCGCATACAACTAATGTGCTCTTAAACACCTCAAATGACACTTTACCATCATGTAATTAAATATACAAACTTACTTAACTTATCGAATTCACCTATATGCATATTTTATCAAGTATGTTAGAATTAATTTTCAATATACCAACATGATTTCTATCAATCAATCATTTAAGCAGACACCAAACATGTTATAGCCTCATTTATACATATCAAAACATGTTCATCACAAGCCATTCCAATGGCTAGTTATAACCCAAACATTTGCATGCCAACATTGGCTAATTAACCTATACATGTCATCATAACCGTAATTAATTTACCATATGTACCAAGATGGGCCGATGGATAGTGAGAGTGATCTCTACCGATGCTTTCAATCCAACAAACTTCTGAATTGCTATAGAACAAGAGAAAATAAAACAAAGTAAGCATGAAATACTTAGTAAGTTTGTATAACATGGTAAATAGCTTACCATATAGTTATGTTCAAAATAAACATGTAAGGCACTATCAACCAATTTTATCACAAGCCCTAAACACATATCTTCATCATGTTAGCCAAGTAATCACATATAATAGTCCTTAATCATGGATGAACAAAGTCATCAAGCATGATCCATATTCATGTAACAACCAATTCATGCATCATTATATAAGATAATGTCATTTCTATGTACTTCATGTACATAAGGGTAATAGTTCGTTTCTAAGTCATATAATCTCATATAAACATCAAGAAACATGTATGAGCTCAATAACAGCCAAATTCCCATATACATATACTTTCCACATCATGAATTCAAATAATATATATAATTCGTACCCATGCATTTCAAGTACATTTTCATAATATTTTGTCTCAAGTTCAGATTATTTTATGTCAGGATTTTGCGCATTAAATTAATTAAAATATCAATAGAAACTTGGGAAAATACACTCGAAGTGTACAAATCTATAATCTTAAATGAACATATTCATTAAACAAGTTCCATGTCCATATATCACCATCTCATACTTCCATATATCATGTATCATCATTTTCATGTATTTCAGGCAACTACATGTAATATTCATTTCGTGTTCATATTTTCTCATGTCAGGATTTCGCCTGTTAAATTTATTTGAAATATCGATAGATATACATATAGTACACTCGAAGTGTACAAATCAAAAACCGTTAATTCATATTCAGGGGTACCCATAAGAGCACATAATTAGGAAACACACTCTCGAGCCATATATTAGGATGCTCATGTAAGCCATATACCAGGAAGCTTATTCGGGCTATACCAAGAAACTCATAAGTGTCTATAACAGGAAGTTCACAAAGAACTTTTAATCAGAAAACTCACGAAGAGCCTATCAGGAAGCTCACAAAGAGCCATGTAACAGGAGCTCCAGATAGCATAACAAGAATTTTAAGTGAGCCATGTCAGAAAGCTCATAAAAGCCTATATCAGGACACTCACGAAGAGTTGTATTTGTATCCCCAATAAATGCTAGATCACAACGGATCGAATCACGTAACAGGACGCTCGCAAAGAGTTGCGGTAGTGCGCAACATATGCAGAATCACTATCGATCAGGATGCTCGCAGGAACTATATAACAGGATGCTCGAGAGGGCTTATAACAGGATTGCTCGTCTGAGCTATATTATGTCCGCAACATATGCAGGACCACATTCAATACGGGAAATCATGTATCCATCGAATTTCATTATTCAAATGGAACTTATTATTTTTGAACATTAACGGGCATGTGATTATTTCATATATTTATAACACTTATATAATTCATATAAACATATACCACACTCAATTCAAGCATAAAAATAAACACAATTTAGTTACATGAACTTACCTCAATAAATGTTCGTGTACATAAAATCTACTAATTCGACACTTTCTCTTTTCCTCGCTCTAACTCCGAATTTGGTCTATTCGGATCTATACGAGTAAATTTAACATCAATTTAATACAATTCATACTCAATTCAATCCAATTCACATCTTAGACAAAATTATCATTTTGCCCCCAAACTTTTAATTAATGATGATTTCGTCCCTAGGCTTGGAAAATGAAATTCATGCAATTTAATCTTTATTCCAAGCCTAACCGAATTTTACATATAAAATTTACAGCCCATGTATTTCATAAAATTTAGAATTTTTCCTTAAATTTTACAACTTTACAATTTAGTCTTAAAATCATAATTTAATCCAAATTCATTTCACAAAAGTTGTTTATCTATCAACAACCTTTCATTTTCTACCATAAATTTCAAATTTTCAGCATTTACATCCATGAAAAAATTTCTATACTTTGATATCTTTACAAATTAATCCCTAAAATAGATAGATTAAGCTATTCTGATCTCAGAAATATAAAAATTACTAAAAACGAGACAAGATTACTTATCCAATTAATCCAAGAAACCTTGTTTTCTCTTTCCTAGGGTTTCCATGTATTTTTGGGGAAGAAGATGATAAAATTGATGATATTTTCATTTTTTTTTTATCATTTATCATCTTTTATTATTTCACTTTCCAATTTCATCATTTTCTTTATTTTATTTTGCATGGATGAATCATCATCCTTAACAACTAAGCATTTTTAATGGTATATTTACCATTTAAGGACCTCAAATTTTGAATTCCATAGCTATTTAATCCCTTTAGCTATTAGAACTCAACTTTTACACTTTGTGCAATTTGGTCCTTTATCAAATTAAACATATAATCAGAAAATTTTATTTATGAAATTTTCATACGACATTATTATCATACTGTAGATCATAAAATAATATTAAAATAAATTTCTTTTCCGGAATCAGATTTGTGGTCCCGAAACCACTATTCTGATTTTACCGGTAACGAGCTGTTACACCACCACCGCCGGTGATCGAGATTATTCTCTTTTCTTCCCCTTTCACTTACTGACTCTTTAATTGATAAAACTTACATTTTCTCTTCACTCCATTAATCATTTAAATCACTCAAATCATCGATCTCATTCCTTCTTTGATTCATCGACCATTCCGTATTGAATCAAGTGCAAGTGTGGTTATTTGGATCGTAAAATCCTTCACTTAAAGGTTTCATATCTTAGTCGAATGGTATAGTGCCATAGTGTCAACATAATATATTATTATATAATTATTATCGTACTAATACAATTTCATATCAACTTTGAATGGCCAAACAATATTAGTAGGGGAGACCCCTAACTTTGCAATTGGAAATCCTTCTTTCGAGAGTCTTAAATCGTGGGGTAAACGTTGATGAGACTTCTAATAATCAATATTTTAAGTGACAAAAATATTATCAAAGGATCCTAATTAATAAACGTTACTTATAAGTTAGATTGTCTTGCGAGATAAACCAAGTGAAATCATTAAAAAGGATTGTGGCAATCGGATCTACAATATAAGGTGTGGGATTTAAATCTTTAATTTGTGCATAATATGTTCACTTGCATTTTAATAATATGATATTAAATAATAGATTGAGAGTACATTAAGTACTCAAAGAGGAGTTGAAAAACTCATCAAGAAGAAACCCAAGTAAGTGATCCTAACCCATTAGTTTCATGAAAGGTAATTTTTGTGATGTGTTGATGTATATGATGATGACATGTGTGCAAATATCATCTCTATGTTATGTGATACATAGTTTATCTGGTATGTTGATGATTTAAATGTGTGATATATGTGTATGTGATGAGATCTATGATTTAATATGAAAAGTATATTAAAGTATGCTTAAGTGAATAAAAGTGAATATTATGTGATATATGAAAATGTAGGCATGATTACATGCATAAGTGTAAAATTAATTGTAATACCCCGAAAACTTTTACAGTAAAATATTATCCGTGATATAGTAAAATAAGAAAATAAAGTGACAAAAAGGGAAATTTTGAGTTATGTCAATATTGGAAAGTATATTATGATATATTAATTCAAGAAAGGACTAAATTGTAAAAGTGAGAAAAGTTTTGTTGTACAAGAGTAAATACTCAAAATTTGAGGGGTTAAAGTGTAAATATAAAAAATTTGAAGGACCAATAGTGTAAATATTTTAAAGGTGGAATGATCTAGAAACTAAGAAAAGTGGATGAATTAGGACCAAATTGAATAGATGAAGAACTATGAGGGACTAAATTGTAATTTTACCAAATTAAATGATGACTTAAGGATGGAATTTTAAAAGATAATAAAGGGCAAAATGGTCAATTGAAAGAGAGAGAAATCTAGAAAGTAATAATGATGCTAGAGATATTTTGATATTTTATAATTATTTAATTAGATAAATATTATTCTATTAATATTTTAATAAGATATTTTATTATTATTTTATTAGTATATAAAGAAAGAAAGATGACAAATTCTCATCCATCTTTCCCATGCAATACCAACGTGAGAAGAAGAAGAAGAAGAAAAGAAGTTTTCATTTCTTTACAATTTGGTCCTTCTACCAAAAATTTACCATTTTCACCCAAAAATCAAAAGAATTTTCATAGCTACCAAGAGAGAAAAATGTTAAGGAGACTATGGGAAGTTAGAATATCAAGTTGGATTCAAGAAATGGAAGCTGAAGGAGAGAGAAAATCAAGATGAAGATTGAAATCAATAGAACAAGGTAAGAACATCATGATTTCAATATATTTTTAAGTTTGATATTATTGAAAAAGCATGGGATTAATGTTAATGTAGAGTTTCCTTACATATGGTCCTATATTCTTGACATGTTAATGAAGAGAAAACAAGAGAAAGTGATGAGAAATAGTGTAGAGAAAGAAAATAAGGGTGTTATAAACATGATAAATAATATCTTACACTAAAACAGTTTTGGACAGCAGCAGTAGTCTAACTTTGAAAAATCACCAAAAATTGTATAAATCGAATTATAGGATGAATAAAATATGAAATTAAATATTATTTAGCCTAGTCTCTTATAGAAGAAATTATGTAAGCAATTGAATTTTAAATCATGAGATATAATAAATTTTGTGAGACAAGGTCAGAATGATTTCGGGTTCCCCTGTTCTGACTTTGGAAAATGATAAAATATTGTAGAAAAATAATTATGGGCTTAAATTTATATTTTTAGAATCCTTAATGAGTCTATTTGCAATATAAATAAACAGGAACATCATTTAAATTATGTACAAGAAGATAATTAATTTTTAGTGAATAAGGGTCAAGACTGTCAGACAGTAGAACATAGGTAACTTTAAAGAATAAACTGTACTTATTGGCTAAACCAAAAATTCTGAAAAATTTTATGATAAGAAGATATATGAGTCTAGTTTCAGGAAAAATTAGCGGATCTTAATTTGGAGTTATATAGCTCCAGATATAAACAATTTAGTGATTATGACACAGATGAGCAACTTGAATATTCATAAAAGTAAATAATAAAAATTATAGATAATGTTACTTACAAATGTGTTATATACATTAAGGAAGTGGAATGGAGAGGAGGAGGAGGAAAAATATGTATGAATACTCATCTAGCATGGTTAATTTGCATGTTTTAGGCTCAGAGACTAAATTGAATAAAAGTAAAACTTTATGGGTAATTTTGTAAAAATGTCAAAAATGACCAAATTGCATGAAATGGATTATTTTATTATTTAAATTAAAAAATTGAATGAAATTATGAATTTAGTTCAAGATCAAGGAAAAACATGTTTTTAGGGATTATATTGAAAAGTGTTGAAATTATGGAAAAATTTTGATATTTTATAGAATTCATGGGCTGTTATCAATATGTATGAGAATAATAGCTGGAAATAAGGATTAAAATTGCAAGAATTTTATTTTCCTGACCCTAAGGATGAAATCGTCATTAAATAAAAGTTTAGGGGCAAAATGGTAATTTTGCCTAGAGCATTAATTAAATACATTAGAATATGAAATGAATGAAAATGATGATCAAATTTATTTATAAGGATCCGGACGACTCAAATAAGAGACTTGATTGTGGAAAAGAAAAGATATCGGATTAATGAAATTATAAACACAAACAAGCAATGAGGTAAGTTTGTGTAACTTGAATTATATTCTTAAATACTTGAAATGTATGTTTTTTATATGAATATGATTTGAACATTCATTATATGAAAATTTATGAAATATTGACATATTTGATAAAAAAGGGGAAAAATCCCGGTTGAATGAAAGGAAAATTCGATGGATCTCTGAAAAGGAATTGACGGTAAAAAGGATCTAGCCCGGACGGGTGATCCTATCTTGATATAGCCCTCCCGAAAAATATGTGGAAAATGGATTTAGCCCGGACGGGTAATCCGAATTAGGGTCTGAATTTAGCCTGGACTGATAATTCAGATCTAAGCTCATTAGAGTAATTGTCGTTGCAGGGATTTAGCTTTGGGTGGTAATCTCGACAATACTCTATGAGTTTATATTACAGGATTTAGCTCGACTGTAATCCCACCGTAAGGATGAGGTTCAAGTGAGTGTGCTTTCGAAATAAAATGTGTAAGACCATGGTTGAAAGACACCATGGCAACATGATATGAAATGTGTAAGATCATGGTTGAAAGACACCATGGCAACATGATATGAAATGTGTAAGACCATGGTTGAAAGACACCATGGCAACATGATATGAAATGTGTAAGACCATGGTTGAAAGACACCATGGCAACGTGACATGAAAAGAATAAGACCATGGTTGAAAGATACCATGGCAACATGACGGGAATGAATAAGACCATGGTTGAAAGATACCATGGCAACATGACGGGAATGAATAAGACCATGGTTGAAAGATACCATGGCAATGTAACATGAAATGAACAAGACCATGGTTGAAAGATACCATGGCAACCTGACAGAAAATGAGTAAGACCATAGTTGAAAGACACTATGGCATCATGTCGAAGATAAATAAGATCGTGGATGGGAGATGCTATGACATCAGTTGAACAATTGATATTCAGGTAATATGTATCAGATGAAGAATGCTTATATGAAATGGTTCTGTGAAATGTTTACAAGAATTGGTCATATGGAAATATATGTACAAAATAGTTGAATGAAATAATTAAAAAGATAGATAAATGAAATAAGTATAGGTACATGGAATTTAATTTATGTTAATTTTAATATGAACTATTACCGGAATAAATATACATAAGATATATGGAAATTATGGTGCATGAAATATTGATATAACGAAATAAATGATATATGCTTATGAAGAAACAGTAAGAGAATAATATGTCTTGTGACATGTACATATATGACTATCTTTGATATGTTGATATAAGGAAATTATATAAGTAAAGACAATTATTAAACTCAAGTGTGACATGTCGAGAAAATAAGTATATCAATGTTGAATTTATATGAAATATGTACTAGTATACTAACAATGTTGTTGTTTGATGCTTATACAAGTGCCAAGCTGTTGATTGAATGGTAATATATTTATTTATATAATGCATTGAATCGGTAAGTATTTAATTGAAATTTTTTTTAGGTGATTCGTAAATTCTAGTAATGCTCCGAAACCCTATTTCAACGACAGATACAGGTTAGGGGTGTTACATTGATAAATATGTGTTTTGTGAGATTATGAGCATTATTACATGAAAAATGTGAAAAGTGAATTATATGTGTTAAATTTGACAAATGGCCATATCACATGCATGGGGTGGATTTTATGAAATGTGGAAGTTATGTGACAGTTTATTTGCGATTATGTGGCCGTTTATCAGCAATTATGTGGTGGCTTATCCACAAATGGTGTGTTATTGGATGGACAAGTTCTAGGGAACTCGATATTGGAGTGTAGCAAAGGTGGGTAGGACATTCTTCAAAATGTGCATTATTACATAAGCATACCTCGATATATTCATGTATGTGTATATATGATGATCTGAGATTTCTACAAATATGATATATATATTGAAATGGATGTTTTTAATTGATGTGTTGTTATTTATGTTACAATAATTTGATGATCTCACACTAAGCTTATAAGCTCACCCATCTTATGTGTATGTTTCATGTGATCCTCGTAATTAGTACTCGGATGCAGATTTTTGGTAATGCTCTCAGATGTGAACTTTATAATAAATTATGGACTTTATACCATTTAATGGATTTTTATGGACTTTGATTTGGGTTTGTTTTAATAACTTTTGGGGACTTTATTTAAATTGTGGACTGTGGCATTGGGATTTTCCTTTATGATATTTTTGGCATTATTGCATGGATTTCTTATGTTGGATTTCAGTTTTAAATGATCATTAAACATTTTAAGAATTAGTATCCACTGCAAATGAGTTTTCAAAACTAAGTTATAACTCAAGTATTTTAATAAAAAGGAACAAATAAATTTTATTGAAAAGAACTTGATATTTTCAAAATGACATGTTTTAAGGACAAATGGACTTTTCTTATGAAAACATCTTAGCCATCTTCATGGCCCATGTAATTGCTCAGATTGGGTCATAACATCTAGGCTTGGTTTGAGGGGTTACATAATTATTATTTTTTATTGTAGAAACATAATTTTTACTCACTTGTTTTTTGCAAAGGACTTTTTAACATTAAGATCATATCTCGAAAAAAAATCTCACTCAACTCTGTTATAAGCTTTACTCATGTCTAGCTTGAGTGTCGTATATCCTATCTTTCCCATTCTCCATTGTTGAAGGCGTTGAAAATTTCATAAGCCACCAAAACATTATCTGTAATTAATCTTCCTCGAATAAAAGAACTTTGAGATTCGTCAATACAAACATCTAACACTTTTTGGAAGCTATTTGCCACTGTCTTTGAAATTAATTTGTAAAATACAGTACATAAGCTAATGCGCCTAAAGTGTAATAGATTCTTAAGATGTTCAATTTTTAGAATACACACAATCTGTGTAGAATTAATAAATTCGAGAGAAGTACCTCTATTAAGAATATCAAGACAAAATTGGCCAACATCAGGTAGGCTATCAACTCTTGGTGCTTTTGTTGGGGGCATATCCTTCAAAGCCATATAAATTTCCTCTAAACTATATTCTGCCGTGAGGAATTGATTTATGTTGTTCGTAATGCTTCATTTAACTCCTAAAAAAATACATTCAAGATTACCCATACCTTTTGTGGTAAATAATCCTTAAAAGTACTCTGTTGATCCAACTCCTCCTTGGTGGTAGCAAGTTGATCATCAGATCCTCTTAAACCCTAAATATGATTTGTTCTACGCTGTTGAGAAGCAAATCTATGGAAAAAAAATTGTATTTTAGTCACCAAGCTTTAACCAATTAGCACAGGCCCTTTACTCCCAATACATTTCCTTTTTATCAATCTCTATATTCAAAAATAGTTTTGTGTTAATTATCTCCTCAATTGTCTCATCATCTCGCTTTTTCCCATTCAATTGTTCCAAACGCTCGCAAAGCCTCCTTGAAACTTTCTTTTTTTCATTCCTTAACCCTTTTACCCATTTTTGCAAACCCTTTCCAATTGTATTGAGATGATTTGCTATATGTCCATGGTTGTTTTCCCACAATCTCCTAATTTCTCCTTCACATTATTCCTCCTTAGTCCACCACACTTCAAACTTGAAACCATGTTTTACCGATCTCTGTTCCTCTTGATTGGTGTGTATAAGCAGCGGACAGTGATCAGAGAATGAATGTGGTAAATGTTTGACTAAGAAATCTGGGAAAGCTAAAAGCCATGTCGAGTTCGTGACTCTCATATCCAATCTTTCCCGAATATTATTCTCCAGCTGATTACCCCTCTCCCAAATAAACCAAGGCCTCGTATATCCCAAATCCTTTAATTGGCATTCAGTTAAAGTTTCACGGAAGACTTTCATATGTCCTTCTTCCTGTGGTAATCCTCCCTTTTGCTCAAAAGAATATAAGATCTCATTGAAGTCTCCACAAACCATCTATGATAGACCTTGATCTTGTCAAATTTCTTTCAAATGATTCTAAGAATCTTCTCTAAAACGCACATCTGATGAGCCATAAAACCCTATAAATTGCCAATTCACATTATTGTCGTCTGTTTGTACTTCAAAATCAATATGATTTATTGAGTAGCTTCTAAAAATTATGGTATTATATGTATTCCATCCCAAACAAAGACCACCTCGTGTACCATTAGTAGCTACATCAATCCCATTTAAAAAACCATGTTTCCTTCGAATTTTCTCCATTTGTCTTGTATTGACTTTTAACTTCATGAAGAAGACAATTTGGGGACGATAAACCTTCAGTATATGCTGAAGTCTTCTGATTGCCTGTGAACTCCCCAACCCATGGATATTCTAACACAGGAGCTTCATTGTATCTAGTCGGCCTGTCTGTTGATGGTCATCGATATCCTTTGTTGAGCAGTTGACGTGTGCCCATCACTATGCACCATCAAATTAGAAATGTTAAAAACATTTGACGCATGAATCAAGACACGTGGTTTCTTTTTTCTTCTGTATCTTCTAATAGATTTTCCTCCATATCATGTTCCATCATAATTGAGTTGGCCCCACTAGGATTTTCTCCTTTTTTTTCATCAATTACAATTGATTTTCCTTCCAATTTAAAACCACGAATTAGATCAAGTTTGTGAACCCAGTCCGCCCGCTGCCCAAATTGATTCTCCAACCGAAAATTACTCCGCTAATTGCCCATTCTAGATTTTTTTTTCCAAAAACAACAATGTTACCATCCTTTCTCAGCCAACGTTAGTTCCAATGATTGCCCTCCTTGTCGGCGCACACAAGATTAGATCCCAACCTAATTCCATGTCCTTTCCGCCTGTTGTTAATAGAATGTGACAAAAGTTATCATTGTGCCCAAGACACCTACAAAAAAATAGAACAACTTTCATATTGAAATCTGGAATAGGTAAATTTTGTAGAAGTGAGCATGATTTTCTTTCGACGTTTCAAAGGCTTTCGAACATCAATCTTAACTTAGATTTGTAAATAAATTTTATAACCCCAGTTCGGCTGTTTTAGATCATAATCCACAAATTCTCCAATGAAATTCCCAAATTGCTTGGCGATATTCTCAGAAACAAAACCCAGTGGAAAGTCATGAATTTGAACCCAGAAGTATGAGAAAACCAATGCCACTTGTAGGATCCTCATCTTCTTTCAATAGATCAAATATCAGAAGATGATTGTTGAAGGTCCATGGTGTGCCATTTATAACCCAATCTAAGTCCAATTGGTTATAAAACTTGAATAAATATCTTTTCTCCCCCATATCCGAAATGGTAACGCCTCCTAAAGGGTGTCATAGGTTCGCCATGGTGTTTCTCATCGCCTGAAAATGGACAACACTCGCCTTTAAAAAATAACCCACAATACAGTACTCAAATGTTGGTTTGACCAATCCTACTTCCTCCTTGAATAACCAGGCCTCATCTTCTCCTTCCTCAAGATTCAAGTTTGCCATTTTATTTTCCATGCAATTAGACTTGAACAATCAGATAGAAGGGTCAACAAAATATTTTGCGGAAAAGAAAAGAAAGACAAGAAGAACAAAAATGTATCACAAAGAGCAGACTAAAACAGAGAAAACAGTGCCATTTGACAAACTAAAATTTTAGTTTATTAATTTCAACCAAAAAAATTTATTCTGAATTAAATCCATATAAGACGTGAATATTTAAAACTGCATGCTAGCAATAATTATTAAATTGCTAATATCTTAATCACAAAATACATCATGGGTGAAAGGAAAGGAAAATGTTAATACAAAAATAGAAATAAACAACACATCTAATATGTATTACATTTACTTATCAAAAAGCTGCTTTCAAAAGAGAAAAGTATCAAAAGCCTAATACCAAACCCAAATGAAATTTCCAAATAATACACAAGCAATGTACGGCCCATTTAAAATTTCTGTACTAATTGAACAAGCCTGTGCCCCGAAATCCTTTATTAAATTTTAGAAAGCATTGATATATAAACATACATTACAATAGAAACTCTATCACATGAAAATTACACATTTGTATTTAAGAAATAATGAAATATATAATTAAAAACACCAATTGTAGATTTGATTCGACCCTCCATTGAATCCTCGACATTTTTCACTCTCAAAACCCTTATACACAACTACTTCTGTGTGAACCCATCTACTTACCAGCCTCCTCCCACACTGTCTCCCTCCTTATTCTCCACGTCGATACCGTGACCAAAAGAATTAGAGGTCCTTGACCCACAATTTTTCTCTCTCCTTTTCTTTCTTTCCTTCTTTACCCGTTCAGCTGCAGCTTTCCCTGTCCTGGAGCCGTCCCTGCCTCACTGCTGCCAACCCCGCCTGGCCGTTCGCCGCCCATACCGGACACAGACC
Organism: Gossypium longicalyx; assembly: GCA_025698465.1. Taxonomy (NCBI): domain Eukaryota; kingdom Viridiplantae; phylum Streptophyta; class Magnoliopsida; order Malvales; family Malvaceae; genus Gossypium; species Gossypium longicalyx. The sequence goes on from CM046997.1 coordinate 95,708,104, forward strand.
CGACCCCCAGTCTGTGCAGTCGACTTGCCCAGCTTTGCACAGCGGCCGCCGTCGCTCCTTCCTTGCCGTGCCTCAGCCGTCCCTGCCCCAAACCACATGAGATTGAGATGAAGCTTCTTCACGCTGCTTCCTTTATTATTAAAAAGGAAAAAGAAATACACGCCATATAAAACCATGTCATTTCTTAACTACCACCATTGCATCATAGAATAAATTCTGACATCTCCATTATCTCTTAATTGCATTATAGAAATAAATTTTGGCATTTGCTTGCCATATCCAATGCACGAATAGCGATTCTCTGGTCTGGTGATTATCAAATTCTTATGTTTGCAGTTCCATTGCACGCGCAACGATCAGCCATTGGGATCATTTTGTTTTTCATTATTATATCATCTACTAATAAAATCTCTTTATATTTAGATAGATTTTGTGTTGGAAATCAATATCTTTGTATGAACTATTATCTTGTATGACACCACTTGTAGTTGGTCTTCACGTGTGTTTTGATAATTTTGATTTTTCTTTAACTTAGAAATTGCTTTTACATAGAAATGTTAAATTGATGGGAAAGATATTTTGTAATTCCTCTAATTAACTTGGTGTCATCATCCTAATTTAACCAAAAACTTAAATAATAGTATAGACATAATGCTTGATATATTCTTAAAAGGTATGCATTTAGTTAGTTCGATTTTTATAAAAATAACCTAATAAATTAAAATTTTTATGCTAATCGAACTGAATTTGATCCATTCAGTTTGTTGGTTTTTGTAATTCTTTTATCTGGTTTAATACAAACAGATCAAAACAAATGAAAAAAATACCAAAATAACAAATAAATACAAAAAAAAAAGTGTGAAAGATACCAAAAAAACTGGTGTCTCAACAGCAAGAGAGAAATGAAATCGAATTACTATGAGTAAACAAAAATCTCAACAACTCGCACATCATTTCTCTTTATTCAAAGTTGAAGCAGAAGTAATCAAACTCGAGCCAGATTAATTAATTGTAACAGTACAAATTCAAGTTTTAAAAGTGAAACAGTCAAACTTAAAGCCAAAAATAGCTTGAGCTCCACTGCCAAAACCCAATTTGAAATTAGACGATAATATAATTAGGCATGTGATGTGAAGATGCTGCTCTCTCACAGACCCAAGTAGGATTTTTTACAAACACTTTCTCCCCACCACTTTCTTTTTCTTTTTCTTTTATCAATAATTTTGTTTAAGCCATTGCCACCAGATATAATTATTAAATGGGTAAATTACACCAACAATTACTCAATTTTGAGGTAGCTGACAAAATAGTCACATAGGTTTTATTTCAGTCACTCAATTTTTGAAAAATGACAAAACAATAACCAACATTATAAAAAAGTGACAAAATGGTCACTGATTAACAATTTCCGTTAGTGTGGGATCGCTGATGTGGCAAGTTAACTTGCCACGTTGGTGAAGCAACTGATGTGTCTTGGTTTGGGGCAGGTTTAGGGAAAAAATTGAAGGGTTATGTTGGTTTAGGGCAAAAAATTAGAAACTGATTGTGATAAGAGGGAAGGAAAAGAAAATCGATTTGGGAAAAAAATTGATTGTGATTTGAGTTGGTTTGGGTTTGAAACTTATTCAAGAATCGATTAACAAGGTTGATTTAGGGTTAGAATATTGGTTCGATAATCGATTAACAGGGTATACGGTTAGAAATCGATTGGTCTTTTCCGTTTGGGGAAAAAAAAGACAAAACCAGAAACCTATCAGTGTTTTTGGTTTTCAGCAACAATGGTCAATAGAAGAGAAGCTGCCAATGTTGTTACATCCACTGTAACAAGTAAGTTTCTGCATTTAGTTTTTTATTTTTTGGATTTAGGGTCATTTCGATTTATGTTATTTTGGGTTATTTCGATTTTGATTTTGGATTTAGGGTTATTTCAATTTTGGTTTCATTTGTTATTAATGTGCATAACAGATTAGGGTTTGGTTATTAAAGTGAATAGCAAATAATGTGTACGGTATGTCATATGCATGATGTTTATTGTTTGTATCAAACTAATGTTTGTTGTTTGTTTCTGTCATTGTTTGTATCCTAGTTGTTATATTATATGAATGGCAATATCAATTTTGTTATTTACCTCCTATATTGTATTGGTTCTTGTTTGCCATTACCTAGGTGTAAGGTTAAAGTGTTTGGTTATTGTCTGCCATGTGCATGACAGAAATGGTTGTGTTTGTATTAAATTATTTTTGTATTGGTTATTGTCTGATAGAAATGGTTAAAATGTTTGCCTATGTTGTATTAAATGGTTTGGTTATTATTTTCCTTTATTGATGAGTAATTTGTTTGGCAAGTTTAATTGATGACAATTTTAATGAGAGTGAAGAAGAAATGTCTGAAACTGATGTGTCTGGTAGTGATGTATCTAAAAGTGATGTGTCTAATAGAATAAGAGTTAATTTAGATGGTTTAAACATGGATGATATAGAAGTAGGTGAACTGTGTGATAGTGATGATACTGGGAAGTTAGATGGTGCACATGAATTTGGCTCAAATGGCCAAAATTGGCCTGAGTTCAACCTAGAGAATGACATGAGTAATCCTAGACTTAAGGTTGGAATGTTATTTAACTCCAAAGACAGTCTCAAAAAAGCTACCAAACAGTATGGTAGGTTGAATAGTTATTTTATTAAGTTTCCCAAAAATGATCTAAAAAGGTTAAAGGCAGCCTGCAGTGAAAAATGTTATTAGTTCATATGGGCCTCTAGACTAAACCCTAATGACCTTACTGACCAGACTTGGTAAATTAGAAGTTCAAACCCTAACCATACTTGTTCTAAATATTATAAAAATAAGAATGTAACCTTAGCTTGGATAGGTCAACATTATAAAGAAAAATTCATTGATGATCCTGTTTATTCTCTGAAATCATTATAACAAGATGTCAAAAGATATTTATGTTGCATAATCTCACTAACCAAGTGTAGGAGTGCTAAACTTAGGGCATTGGAATTAATTAAAGGAGCTCATAAGGCTCAATATGAGAAGATTTATGAGTATTTGTTGGAGGCTAGGACCCAAAATGAGGGAACAAAAACAATCTATAATCCGGATAACAAGTTGTTTCAAAGGATGTATGTCTGTCTACAGGCATGCAAAGATGGCTATAGGGTTGGTTGTAGAAGGATAGAAGGTTTAGATGGATGTTTCTTGAAGGGCTACTATGGTGGCTACTTACTTGCAGCTATTGGGATAGATTCAAATAATGGCATTTATCCTATTGCATATGTTGCTATCGAAAGTGAAAACCAAGCATCATGGTTCTGGCTCTTGGAGTTGCTCGCACTAGACTTGAAAATTTGAGTTCATACCAGATATCTTTCATGTCTGACAAACAAAAGGTAAAACTCCATTTGTTTATTTTTTTATGTTGTTTCTATTTAGGGTTTAAAGTTTGTTAAAGGATTAAAATTATTTATTCTATTTGTAGGGACTTTTAGAAACAATATATATCTTGTTTTCTAATGTAAAAACAAGACACCGTGTTAGACACCAACATGCCAATTTCAAAAAGGTTGGTTTTCTAACAAAGGAATTGAAAGATTTGCTTTGGAAAGCTACAAAAGCAAGCACTCCAAGGGATTTTGAAGATGTCATGGATGACTGAAGAAAACCAATCAACATGCTTATGATTGGTTGAAGGAAAAGAACCCTACTCACTGGTCAAGGTCTTACTTCTCAATTAGGAGCCATTCTAACATGTTGGTGAATAATCTTTCTAAATCCTTTAACAAGGCAAACCCCTATTTTTTTATGTTTTTTACTAATCATTAGAAATCCACAAATCTTTTATGTTGTTTACTGGTAGATGATACTGGAAGCAAGAGAGAAATCTATTCTGACTATGATGGAAACAGTATGGACCAAGATAATGTTGCTGATTATCAAGAAGAAAGAAAAAGCGAAAAAATGAAAAGGAATGTTGTGTCCAAAGATCAGAAAAAAGCTAGATGTCAATATTAAAGATTCATTGAGGTAAAGTTACCCTTTTTAATCTTTTTGATGCCTTTATTGTGCCTTTATATTGTTGGTCACATGCTACTTTAGTGAGAATTTTTATATGCATGCAATGTTTTTTAATTTATCTGTGTATGATAGTTGGTAGGGCTGGTAGCATGCTATTGACTATTTTTTAATATGCATGTAGTGTTTTTTAATTTGTCTGTATATGATTGTTGGCGGGGATGGTCATATGTGTTGACTATTTTTAATATGCATGCAGTGACTTTTTTTAGGTGTGTGTGTATATGTATGATTGTTGGTGGGGTTAGTCACAATGTTATTTTAGTGACTTTTTTGTGACTTTTTTAGGTGTGTTCTATCACATGTTGGTGGGGTTGAATGTGGTCTAGGCAGTCAGCATGTTGTGGACCTTGTTGAGAATTCTTGCTCCTATAAGAATTGGGATCTCACTGGCATCCCTTACATGCATGCACTGGCTGTCATTCATCTAAAAGATGAGTTCCTAGAGACTTATGTACAAACCTAGTAAACCAAGCAAACCCAGCTTGACATTTCTCCAACTTCATAAGGCTAGTAAGGGGTCTTAGACAATGGTTATCTTTGTCAAACATGTTGTCAATACTACCTCCTATATTAAGAAGGCCATCTGGCAGACCTACTAAGATAAGAAGGAAAGAACCTGATGAACCACAAATAATAGAAAGGTTGAGCAATAGAGGGGTGGACATTAGGTACAGTAAATGCAAAAAAATAGGCCACAATAAGAGGAGTTGCAAAGGGAAAGTTGGCCAAAACATTCCAATAAGTCATTTACCTTTTCTTATTATATTACTTAAGTTATGAATTTGTTTGACAAATTTCACTTGTTCTTGTAGGTCAAAAGATACATAGTTGGTGTTCACAACTAAGTGGTTGCCCCAACTCAGCAACAGGCTACCCCAAATCAGCAAGAGAGTACCCCAGCTCAATAGGAGGCTGCCCTAACTCAGTTACAAATTGCTCAAACTCATCAACAATCTACCCCAACTCACTAAAAAGATGTTGCCCCAAGAGAAAAGCTCTCATGCAAGAGGAAACCAACCACTGTTAGATGGATGCCTTCTACTCAAGAGTCATCTATTACAAACCAATGATGACATTGTGAACAAACCTTATTTTGTTAACTTTTTGAAATTGTGTAAATTTGCCTATACCTGCTATTGATTTATTAACTTAGGCAAATTACTTTTTTGTAAATCTACCTATGATTGTTACTGTTATCTAAACTTAGGCATATAGTCACCTTTTTTTTTTTTTGTAAATTTGCCTACAATTCACCTCTGTTCAATTGTGTTGAATTGTAGGAAAATTTGGCAATAATTTGCCTTTCCTTCCTTTTATAAATAGTTTGACGTTTGGCTTTAATATATGAGCATTAATCCATGCAATTTGGCAATGAAATCAAATGTATGAGAATTAAGAAATACAAATGTTTTTCTCTTTTTTTTCATTTGTGTTATCTCTTCTAACATATGAGCATTGAAAAATACAAATGAAATGAAATGATGATTAAACATTCTTTCAAGTCTTTCAATTTTGAAATAAAATCAAATATTACAAAACAACTTTCTAACCACATAATCTCCCATTACAATTTGTAAGCAACAACAATATTACAAAACAATTTGTAAGCGACAACCACATATTCTCTCATTTCAAATCTTTCAACTTTGAAGTCTGTAAGCAACAACATAAGTTGGTTAGCCATGTATACTAGCAGCCATGTATAACAACATAAGCAACAATATACCAACAATAATATTACAAAACATAAGCTGGTTTGTCATGTATACCAACAGCCTTGTATAACAACATAAGCAACAATATACCACCTACAATATTACAAACATAAGCTGGTTAACCATGTATACCCGCAGCCATGTATAATAACATAAGCTGGTTTAGGGTTTAAAAAATAGCAACATAGTTACAAATACAAGCACCAAAAACCATGTTTTTCTCTCCCTCCTCATTGCATCCTCCAATGTCCTCACTTTTTTCAGAAGACCCAACAACACAATTCGTGAACGAAGCGTCAATGGTGGATCAAATCAGGTGAAAAAATGACATGATTTTTGAAACCCACTCCCAAATTTCTTACACCCAAAAAACCTCCTACCTGGACTTTCATTGGACTAAGACGTGTTTAATTTGGCTGGGTTTCCACAATAGCACACCGAAATCACTCCAAGCATATCTATTTTTTCTCTTCTTCTTCTTCTTCTTCTTCTTCTTCTTCTTCTTCTTCTTCTTCTTCTTCTTCTTCTTCTTCTTCTTCTTCTTCTTCTTCTTCTTCTTCTTCTTCTTCTTCTTCTTCTTCTTCTTCTTCTCTTTTGAATCTACTGGTCAAACCCTAAATGGCTGTTTAAATTGGTGTTAACCGGCTAGCTGGACGATTAATGATACCAAACAAGCTGTCATCTGCCATGTCACTTTGTCGTTACTTCTATAACGGAAAATGGCACAAAGGACTGTTTTGTCATTTTTCAAAAGTTGAGTGATTGAAATAAAACCTAAGTGATTGTTTTGTCAACTACCCTAAAATTGAGTGTCTGTTGGTGTAATTTACCCTTATTAAATTGGGTTGGGTTTAGTTTTCAATTTATATTTATTTTTTTTGAATTGAGTATTTGGTTGGACTGGATTTATATTGGGTTGAGTTAGGTATAATTATAAGACTATATTTTAATGATTAAAAAAATAATTTATTCTATTTTAATCGAATTAAGTTAACAATTTAAACAGACATAACTAATTAAATTAATTGAAAATAGTTTTAACTAATAATCTTCGATTTAATTTAATCAATTTAACTGATATTTTGTCAAAAAAAAAAAGTGCAGCAACATCGCTACAATAAAACATTAGATTTCGACAAAAAAAAAAACAATAAATTACTCATATGACCGATATCATCATAAAAACTTTAAATTCTTCATAGTTTGCGAATAACCTAAAAACTAAAATATGAAGCCTTAAATTCTCTCTGTCCTCTAAATACAAATAAAATAAAGAAAAAAAACGAATAAATATATAATAAGGGGGATAATTTACCAACACCCAAAGACAAGGTAAGTTGGCTTCTATAGATTCTTGATTCTTTTGTTAGGCTGCTCCGTATTAGTCTCCATTGTTGAGTTGAATCCACGCAAAGGTGATTCGATATAGAGAAAATGGAGTAAGGCAGTGAATTATGATGATGGACAATAGTTTGAAAGTCTCCGGAACTTGATGTTGTTGAAGGTTTAATTTAAAGATTGTCGGTACCGGTAATGAAGTGCTGTGAGATTAGGGGGAGTAAGATCATGGAAGGCGAGGATGGTGATGGCCGAATATATACTTTAGTGAAGATGCTTATGAACACTGGTGCTAGCTTGCAAGATTGGTATGAAGCAATAATAAAATCGAATCTCTATATATATAATTACATTTAGTTCTTAATTAAATCATTGTCACGAATTAATCTAACATTAATTTAATTTAAAAATTACCTATTTTTTACAAAGTAACAAATGTTAAATATAAGCTTTTTAGAGTTTGGTATACTAATCGCTTTTCTTGGAATTTATAGAATTTTGAGGTCTCATAAATCATTTCTTCAATTTCACAAACAATATTCATTAAGGATCTCAAGTCACCTACACTATTTCTTCAGTGTTGAGGTATTACGGAATTCTGATAGTCTCGTTTTGTCGTAATCAAATTACATTTATGATGTTGATAATGAAGAAGGAATGAAGGAAAGCAAAAGAGTTCAAACACCCATGAGTGAGTCACAAGAACTTCAAACAACTGATGTAGCTCTGCCAATAGATGGCACTCACTACCGAAAGATAATTGGCAAATTGCAACGTTTGTCTTTTATGAGACTCAGTATCTCCCTCTCTCTTTTTTCCCTGTAATGAATCCATCTGAATACTGTTAAAAGGTTTTTTTTTTTTTTTCTATTTATCACAAGAACACAAATAATATGGTTTGTGTATTATTAAGAACAGGGAGACCAATCTTTATAAACATGCAGATCATGGTTGGGCTGATGATTTAACTAATCGTATCTCCACTACTAGCTACATTGGTTTGAATTTAGTAAGCTGTTCCTCAAGAAGCAAACACAATTGCTGAGTATCAGGCAGTTGCAAAAACTACATGGGCAACAAACCTTCTTGAACTACATACTCTCATACCAGGGCCTCTGTGACAACCCAATGTTTTATAGCCGCATGAAGCATACTGTAGTATTATGTTGGCAATCAGGACGTTACCACTCACCCTCATAGCACTGTTCAACTTGACAAAGCTCTTAAGTCTTACCAGGGTGAGGACCCAATTTGATGGGGCGTATCTTGCTCTTCAACAAATAGTTGCTTATTTTAAATATTGATTTCTACTTATCTTTTAAATTACTTTCTATTTATTTAAGAGTATCTCAGACCCTTTTTACACCTATAATATTTGTTTAATTCTAGTCTTGTTTCTTTGTTCAAAAAAAAAAATTCTAGTATTGTTTCAGCCTGAAGATATAAAGAAAATTCAGGGAAAAAATGAAGACATATTAATCAAAGATATATATATATATATATAAGGAATTTATCACTAAAATATGAAATAGGAAGTCATCAATCAAATTTAATTTCAACAAAGATAGCTTAGCCATCTGGATGATGTAGTTATCTGATCCCCATTTTGGATATATTAGAAAATAGTGTACAATATTTGGGCTTAAATTTTATGTGAATATTGTAGGAGATGTATGGATGGAGTAGAAAGGTAGTCTAAGAAGCCATTCCCACCACTCATTCGAATCGAAAAGACCAAAGCAATCAAACCCCCCAATTATCCATTCCAAAAGAAAACCTCTAAATCTAAATGTTGCACACTCCACCAGTCTTCTTCCTCCACCACCTACTTCCTTTTCTCTACCATATTCCATGGTTACCAACAATTCCCCTGTTTAATTCTCTCTCTCTTTCTCTCTTTACAACCTCTCAACCTACTTAGTTTTATTCTTTTCAGACATGACTCCCTTCTCTTGTTTACCTTGTGCCAGAAGTACCACTTCCCCTGATGCATTCCTTCTTCGGTATCCTCATCTACGTCTTCTGAAATGCCGTCACTACGAACCTCAACTTCCCAAGGTAGAGAATCTTATGTTGAGGCCTTTCCAAGTTCCAACCAGGCCTTATCTCCCTATCTTGAGCTTGAGAAACTCTAGGCGCACGCACCCTTGTGCTAATATATCTTCTTTCGCTGAGGCGGAAGGTGGGAAAGAGCAAAATGATGAAGCAATCCATCTTGGAACTCGGCAAGAAGATGCTAAACCCAATGAAGAGTACCTGCCTGGAATGGCTCAAGCCTTTAATATATCTTCCAGAACTGCTTCTGCTATTGCTATATTCATAGCCTTTGCAGCTCTCACTCTTCCGTTTTTTATGAAGTCTTTAGGTCAAGGTGTTGGCGTGAAGACCAAGTTCTTATCATATGCCACACTTTTATTTGGGTTTTACATGGCTTGGAATATTGGAGCCAATGATGTGGCTAATGCCATGGGAACTTCAGTGGGATCAGGTGCATTGACCCTGCGTCAGGCTGTTGTAACGGCGGCCATTTTGGAGTTCTCTGGAGCATTGTTGATGGGAACTCATGTGACCGGTACAATGCAGAATGGGATCCTTGTTGCTAACATGTTCCAGGGGAAGGATACTCTACTTTTTGCTGGATTGCTCTCTTCTCTCGCTTCTGCTGGTACTTGGTTGCAGGTGCTTTTCATTTGGCCAACTTTGTTCTCAATTTCATACTTTTGTTTATGTTTTTTTTTTTTTTTTTGTTATCTTTGAAGACATTGAATCAATATGGCAACATCATAAACTATTTGCTAGCAATGCGAACTATGACCTTAATTGTTAGCCTCATTGGAATGAAATTGGAGGGCATTGATCAATCTGTAAAAGTACTTGCTTGTGTTGCCTCTTGCCCCCATAGCTTTGAACATCAAATATATATATATATTTTTTTTTGGGTTGGGGGGAGGAGGAGGGAAGCACTTTTCACTTTCTAGAGCTCTGCAACAATTGACATCGTATATGTCAATTGTATTTTCTTTCCGGTTCGGCTCCTATTAATGTCAATTCATTTGTACTTTTAACAATTATGTGGAATCTCTAATTGCTCATACGAATTTGATAGGATAGAGGGGGAGGAAGAGCAATTATATACTTGAAGATGTTCTTAGAAGCAACTTTTTAACTATATGGTTTCTGTTTTGTTTAATGGCCAAGCTTTGAAACCAGTTGTTCATCTATCACTTACAAGTTAATTGCATCATCCAGTTTTTGCTTCTAGTAATTTCATAACGTATTACTAATGTATTGCCCAGGTTGCATCTTATTATGGTTGGCCAGTTTCCACCACGCACTGTATAGTAGGATCAATGGTTGGATTTGGGCTGGCATATGGTGGAGCTGGCGCTGTTTTCTGGACGTCTTTGGCAAGGGTAGCATCATCGTGGGTTATCTCACCTGTAATGGGAGCATTGGTGTCATTTCTAGTCTACAAATGCATCCGCAGAGTATGTTCTTTCTCTTTGGAATATAAACCAGCCTAGCTAGCTTCCTAAATTTGCCTGTTTCTTGAAGAAATATTTGTCTAACATCTTATGGTGCTTCATGAGGAGGCTTCAATTTCTTAAAGTTTCTTGGATCTCCCTTGTTCAGTTGTCCTTACAACGTGTTTTCTGGTTTTCTTAGTTTGTTTACAGTGCACACAATCCGGGACAAGCAGCGGCTGCAGCGGCACCGATTGCGGTTTTTCTGGGTGTAACCGGGATTTCTTTTGCAGCCTTTCCATTAAGTAAGAGCTTTCCAATAGCTCTTGCTCAGGCTTTGGGTTGTGGAGCAGTTGGGGCAGTCCTAGTTTACAATCTTATCAGAAAACAGCTCGGTCATCTCCTTGAGAAGTCAGCTTCATCACACTCAGAGCCACAAGAGAATACTACTCAGACTAAAAATCTTGGCCTTCTCTCGGATGTCGCAGGGCCTAAAGGCACCCAACTGGAAATAGTTTATGGGGTATTTGGATACATGCAGGTATTGTCAGCTTGCTTCATGTCATTCGCCCATGGAGGAAATGATGTCTCAAATGCAATAGGGCCTCTAGCTGGTGCATTATCGATTCTTCAAGGTGGTGCCAGCAGCGCTGAGATCGTTATCCCAAATGATGTTCTTGCATGGGGAGGATTCGGGATTGTTGCAGGGCTTTTGATTTGGGGGTATAGAGTGATAGCAACTATTGGGAAGAAGATCACCGAACTCACACCAACTAGAGGGTTTGCAGCTGAGTTTGCAGCTGCTTCGGTCGTTCTCTTTGCATCAAAGCTGGCATTGCCGATCTCAGCAACCCATACTTTGGTCGGAGCCGTCATGGGAGTCGGCTTTGCGAGGGGATTAAATAGTGTTCGAGCTGAGACCGTGCGAGAGATCGTGACATCCTGGGCTGTGACAATCCCGGTTGGTGCTTCTCTTGCGGTTCTCTACACATGGATCTTAACCAAACTTTTGTCATTTATTTTATGACAAATTATTCCACAAAATTTAAACAGCTTGCTGTATGGGATTAATTCAAACCATTCACCTTTTTTTTCTCTTTCAAACTATTTAATGAATTGTTATGCCTTGTTGAGTTGGTGTGATTTCCTTAAAGTGGAAATCACTAAATATTTTGGATGCAGATATTGGAGGAAAATTTGTTGGAAACATTTTAAAGGAGATTCTTCAATTTCAAATAGTTTTCTGTTAGTAATAAAGTCATCAATGCCTTAACGGCAAAAATTTTTGAGTACAACCATATGGTGGGAACAGCGCCAGAAACCAACAGCTAAAACGAAGAATATCTTCTGCTTTGTGAAGATTGCTTTTATCTACTGATGGCATCATAGTATCTACCACATAGGAATGGTAGTAATATCACCTGGTCTTCATATTCTAATATAAAAAATCTATGTTACTCAAATTCAGTTGTGAATGTTAAATATGTGTATGTATCTGATTTGGGTTTTTAAGTTTTTTCGTGTATTTGAAAGTTATATTTATACTCATATTTGGGTATGTATTTGATATGGACTCTTTTATTGCAATAGGAATTTTAGTTTTATTTATTTATTATATCATTACTTATTTTCTTTATTATATTAGGTTTTTATTTCGTTCCTAAACTTTGAGAGGGAGTTATTCTATAAAAAAGAAACGTTATTTTGAGAGGGAGTTCAGTCGAGGACGAATCTATCTTTTGAGTAACCATAGGTCGAAGTAAGAATTCTTTCTCGTCTAGACCTGTGGCTAGATCTTACACCAAGGCGCATAATAACTTGATACCAGAGCCAACTGTTATGGGTGACGAAAAGACTTTGACAACCAAGTTGAAAGCTTTTATGGAACAAATGGTTATAAGGCAACAAGCATTAGAGGAGCAGGTGGCGATATTATCTCTTTCATTCCAAAAGATAACGAAAGGGGATTCAGAGAAAAATAATGAAGAACAGGGCAGCAACAAAGGCAGGAAAAGGAATTCATACTCGCAACACGGTGGGTGCATGGTGCCACGATACTCTAAGATGGAATTCCCCACTTATGGTGGTGTTGAAGATCCTTTAGAGTGGTTGAAAAGATGCAAAAAAAATTTTTTAGCAATTAACGAACTAACGAAGAAGACAAAGTAAGCTTAGCTTCATTCCATCTCTTAGGAGAGACATAATTGTGGTTTGATTAAATGGAAGAAGATAAGAAAAATCTTGATTGGTGGCACTTCAAAGAGTGTTGTCATGTAAGGTTTAGGCCACCTATGAATAATAACTCCTTAGGGGAAGTTGCCAACTTGAGACAAACTAGGACTATAGAGGAATATCACGCCAATTTCAATCACTATTGGCTAGGACTAGTGATCTTAAACCTCGACAACAAGTAAACCTCTTTACTGTCGGGTTGGTAGAGGAACTTAGAATTGATATTGAGATGCAACAATCAGAAAACCTTGGAGTTGCAATGAATATGGCTCGAACATTAGAACGTAAACAAAATGTCTCTTCCAAACTGTCATCTCGAGCCATCCTGAACTGGCCAACTTCCCAAAATACTAGCAACAATTCAATCATTCCAACAACTAAGAGCATTGCAAAGGGAGGGGGACAAACAACAGAACCAACAGGGAACAACGGGAAAATAGGTTCTTTTGCACCATTTATTAAAAGATTGACACAGACAAAAATGGCGAAAAGAAAGGCTAAGGGGCTTTGTTATAATTGTGACGAGTCTTATTTCATGGGACATAGATGTAAAAAGTTATTTTAGATAGAAGTACCAGATGTTGAAGGCAAGCAAGATGATGATGAGATAGATGATTTTGGATAAGTTTTGAAATTTATTCTGAATTTGAGCTTGAGGACAAGCTCAAACTCTGAGAAGGGGAGTAATGATATGAACGCTTTTTTTGCAATAGGAATTTTAGCTTTTTATTTATTTATTATATTAGGTTATATTAAGAGTTTTAGTTTTACTCATTTTCTCTATTATAATAGGTTTTTATTTCCTTCATAAACTCTAAGTTACAAATTCTATTAAAACTCTTTTCTTTGTTATTAACCGTCTATAAAAGGGTGCCAATATAAAATAAGGAGAATCTACCTTTTGAGTAATCATAGGTCGATGTAAGAATTCTTTCTCGTCTAGACCTATGACTAGATCCTAGGTCAAGGCGCATAACAGTATCAAACAGAGTAATTAAAAAAAAAAAGTCAAAGCGAAGGGAAGAAGAACAAAGTAGTTGCTGCAGCAAGATATTAGCTCAGCAGTAGTGCGCTCATCTGCCAAGCAAAGCTAGTTGTACGAGAACTAGAAAGAGCCAAAGCATTATTAACAAAGGTAAGATGAGTCCAAATTGGATATCTCGGGTAAGGGTTCATATAGTATTTGCTAAAATATTCACCATTTGAACTCTTTTGGAAAGTTATGCAAGAAAGCTGGTAGAGCTAACTCTGGATGCTTATCATTTCATTGTAAACACAAGATCCATGACAGAGCACAAAGTATGTAATTACTTGGGCTCGAATTCAATTGAGCATTTTAAAGAGCATTCAGTCCGCCAGAACCAAACTGGTGCAAAGAATGTTTTCCAATAATCTTATCAAGTAGTAATCATGGCATGAAAAGCATATCTCAAAGGATAAATAATATTGAATCAGCATGCTTCTCAAAAAGGCCCTCTAACACCACATGACAAATGAAAATGGTTCAGTTTATTCAAGTTAATATTGAGCAATTCACTCTTTTGCATATGATTGCATAACCAAACAAGAACAGAGGAAAAAGAAGAAAAAACTTGGGAGGTAGAAAAAAGAGTCATGGAGAAAGTTCTTGTATAGAAGTTAAACTGGGTTCCCAACCTGATTCCCGCAACAATCCTGTCCTTGGGAGTGGAGGTACAAAAGGCTTCTTTACCCTTCTACTCCTTCGCAGTGAATGTTTTGACATCCTCTCCTTTGGAACTTTAGGTACCTTGGAGGGCTTGGTAACATAGAATTCTTGTGCAGAATTAACAGATTCCTCCAAGTTTTCTCCAGATATATCCCAAGTGATCCTTGCATCTGACATATCTTCTCTACCTTCAGCAGCTTGTTTGAATTTAAGTTTCTTCCTGTGTCTATATTTCAGTTTTTCCACTGTAGAGGATGGGATAATGTAATACTTTTGGCCAGGCAACAGGCTATCTTCAGGCCATAAAAGGGACTCATCAGGATTCGTAAAAACTTCCGGACGTGCAATACACATCCCTGGATATTTATTCATCAGATGGGATACAGGAACAGCATTTTGATATAGTTCCTCTTGCCCACCTGCATGAACTATCCTCACAGATATATCCCTTGATTGCGAGAAGTCAACTGACATCGGAGATCCTCGCACATCTTTCTTGCTTCCAGAATCCTGGTTGCCATGCCTAACCAACCCACAGAATGCAGCACAATTCTTCGGCATAGCTGTGGATCCAAAGCCGTCTGATCCAGATGTTTCATTATATTCTGTTGCATGGACCATTCTTTGTTTTAAGGTTGAGTATTCTTCTGCCTTACCTGCTCTGGATGTCAGTTTGTATTTTTATGGCCGGCTTATCTAGTTTAATATTCTCCCACAGAAATATTGATGAAACCAAGGCATTACACAAGCAAAAATGGCATTTTCTTTTGTTATATTCCTCAGGAATTCCAAAGTTACCCAACTAGGTTACGAAACTTCAAGCCAACTAATTCTTAGATCACACGAAGCACATCCTTGTAGTAATATCATAGTCCCATAAGCCGGATATTACCTGACGCTCCAGCTTCTTTACTCTTCCACTAATCCAATTGTTATGAAGAACAAGGCAACCCTGCTTCTTGCAGGCTGATTTCACATTTTTTCTCTCCCATAGCCCCAAGTATGCACCATTCGGGAAAAGGTTTCTGTCCAAGAAATGAACGGTTAAATTTGTCCCAGGTTCCACACATCTATTATCACCCTTGCGAGTCGAACCCCCTTCACCACATAACGTGTCATAGAAACTTGGCTGCTCGGTTAGGCCAGAAGTTGCAGCATGCCTCACTACCTTTCCCATCGCAGAAATGGTGGGGGCATCAGAATGTGCAAAGTAAAAGCCAGAGTTCAAGCGTCTAGGTAAGTTTATGGGTCCTGCAAGGGAACAATACTAAGATAAAACCTAGGATGCATTTTCCATTCAGACCAACTGTTGATGTTATGCTTTCACAGTCCTTTGATGTGGATGCTAAATACAATCAGGTATTGAATTCAAAGAAATAGATAATAACCATTTTCTTCATAAACCGGACACTAGAAATAGAAAGTAGTTCATATTACCGAACTGTGGAAAGAATTGGTTATTCACTTAAGTCTAGTAATAGTGCTAAGTGCTATGGTAATACTCACTTGTTTGGTTGTATTCATCAGACTGAGCGGCAAGAGTGGCAGGACCAAAAGTGGAAAGCAATGGCAAAGGATTTTTAAACCAGTATACATCCACATCACTCAAAAGTACATTGTATCCTAGCTTCAGTATCTCTAAAACCAATCTGGATTTCACCTTGGTTACTCGCTGAAAGCATTCCGTTCCAAAGTGGCAGTCATTAAAGCTAATATTACTTGGAGCTGATGGATCATTGAAAACAGGCAGGCCCTAGAACAAAACAGAATCCTTCATTCAGATGCATGCCGGAAAAAGGTCCCAGAAAGTTTTGGCGGAGAATGTTCAGAAAGAATTCCCAGAAGATAACAAGGACAGTAAATCATCACCATTACAGAACTTGGATTTAATGCTATTAGATCTTATATTTTGGGGACCAAAAAAAAAAAAAAAAAAAACAGTGACCGTAGAAGAGAGAAAACAAGAAAACTACCACAAACAAGGTCTTTAAATCATCCTATAAGGCCAATCCCTAGCCAGAAGAAAATCTAAAATAGAATTTTATGAAGAGGCAAAGGCAATAGTTTTCTAGCAACAACTATACTTATTCTACATAAATCATAACTTCTGATTTAGTTCCAAAATCTGTTTTCACAGAATACAAATAGTTATTAAAACTAGGATTAGCTATAGAAGAATAAGAGGAAATACCTGCATTACGGAGAACTGATAGGTCTCATAATCAAGTGAAGAAACCAAAAAGTTTGTGATTCTGAGGCGCCTCAATCTGCAGACCCAACTCATTAGCATGTCCTTATAACTATATCCAGCAACCGTGAGCACAACTGTCTTATTCTCGTCTGCAGTGATAGCAAGAAGTGACTCTAAGGAATAGGAAAGCTTTAATGTTTTTGTGTGAACCGATCCATCTTTCAGAGAGCAACCTGACGTTTCGTTCTGCATCTTTATAGTTCTAACAACACAAGCCAAAGTTGTCTTTGATCTCCAGCATTTTGGGATGTGTCTTTTCCATAAACTCTTCCTTTTGTAGGCATATGTATGAAGGAAATCTTCTGTGGCATTAATAAGAAGGTATTGGCCATCACATTTAACAAGTTTCATCACAGCAGAATAACTAAATCCGTGAAGAGATGATAATCCATACACTGCTGCAAGATGAGAATTGCAATCATATTCCCAACTTCCCTTTTCAATATCTGAAACATTGGAGCCCTTAACCAAACAGTTAGACTGATGCCTTGAATCCCCCAGGGCAATGTTTGAGATAGTCCAACTGGCATCAAACACGAACCTTAAACCACTAGACAAAGCCTCGTTGATTAGCCAATGGTTGTAAACTCCCTTTCCATACAGGAAAGGAGGAAGCACCCCATGATGTAAGGGCATCTCCCCATTGTTCCATGCTATGACCATTCTACTGTCACAACAACTCCACTGCCAACTTGAGCCAAGAGTATCCTGCAACTGATGAAATGGACAGTGATGTCAAATGAAGTTTTTCCCACTAGATCTCCAATTTCGATGTGGATTCTATACGTACCTCCTGAATTCTTATCCTTTGGCCATCTTTTAGCCAATGTTTCCTATCCTCATCCAGATAGAATGGGAAATTTGGAACATCTCGTGGAGAAGCAAAAAGGAGCCAATCATCATCAAGTTTATGAGCATAATTCAATGCCAACACAAAGTCAGGGAGGAGAATAGTTTCAGTATCCATAAAAACATATATGTCAGATTTAAATGCCCGTGATTTTGCCACCATGGAATGAAAGAAAGGAACCCCAAGAAACCTATATCATTCAAAGACAGCAAAAATACCTATTGAAATTGTTGTGAACCGAATGTTAATCAATGCCCACAAAGTCACCGCTAAAATAACTCTAGAAGTTGAGTGATATTTTCCAATCAGTCTGTATACCAGTCAATGAATAAGGATATAAAGATTCCTACAAAGAAGATAAATTAATTCCTTACGTGAAATCAATATCGGATTCAACCAAAGCCCGGGAACCAAAAGATTTGGCAAAAGAAGCAGCAGAATGGTGTTGACTAAAGAGAATGACTGAGATTTGTGGAGACAAAGCAAGCCATGACCGAATAGCTAGACTCTGTTTAGTCCCTGAGGAACCTGTAAACGGCGCCGGAGCAGTGAAAATAGTAATTTTGGGAGTGTCAAGGTCGCTAAAACTTGTATGGCTGAAAATAGGATTCTTGGAGAGTGGCAACCTCTGCGTAGCATAAAGAGATAGAGCAATAAGGAGAACCCCAGACACCCAAACTGACCATAATCCAATCAGCAACGCCTGTATAAGTAAAAAACATCAAATTAAAAAAAAATAGATTAAGAGCTAGATTGCATGATATTGATGTGAAAAAAAAGAATAGACCTTCATTGTAGAGTTGTCAGAAGAAGAAATGCAAGTTGTTGGTGGGTTTTGGATGTGGTAAAGGAATGACCGGATGGGTAATGAAGAAAGACAAAAAGAATGGAACTTTAACTGAAAGAAAGAAAGAACGTGCACGAGGGAAGCATTTAAGCACTAACGTTGTCAGCACCAAGACGGGGGATACCCACAGGACATGTGATGTATTGCATCATTAAAAGTCAAATTCCATTTCCGCAAACTGCTCGCCTTTCAACCAAATAAATCCGACTTTTCTATTAAATTTGCCTCGTATTCCCCACTTCCGGGATGAAATTGATAAATACAATTAATTCTTTAAGGAGTCTAGAATTTTTTTTAAAGAATTTTGTCGAAATTAAATGGATTCTTTGTCGATAGCCCCATTTTAGTTTCTCTCCTTCTATAATCAATGTATACATACATTCACATAATATATAATCAATAATTACTATAAACATGCTTCTCAATAAAAAAAAAATTGCAATTTATTAAACATCATTTTTTTATTGACTTTTATCCCAAAAGTTCAACTTTAATCAGGTTTAATTTATAATGACATAATATATTATGAACATATGTTGTAAGAAAATGGAAGGATGGGTGATGGAGTTAAAAATTAAGTTACTTCATGTATACATATAGGTAAACTATAAAAATATTTATTTTTGTTTAGCTCAGGTTACATTTTAGTCACTAGTGTTTGAAATGTTATCTTTTAGTCAGTTACATTATCATGTTGTAACATTTTAGTCATTCAGTCGTTAATTGTCGTTAAAGGTATAACAGTGAACTGATGTGGCACATTAAATCATCATTTTAAATAAAAATTTTAGGTTAAATTATACAATTGGTCCTCATATTTTTTGTTTTGAATAATTAATTTTTTCTTTTATATTCTTTTAACTTTCCTTTTCTTTTCTTTATTTTCCATTCTATTCTGGTTCTCCTTTTGTTTTCCTCCCTTCTCAATTTTTTTAACGTAGTTTTTCTATTGTTTCCATTTGTTAAAACTTTTTTATGTTTATGGAAAAAGAAAAAGCAAAAGCTTAAACTAAAATAAAACTTGCTTCGCATATTCTCACCCCAATTTTAGTTTAGAAATTAGGTTATATTCAAATTGATATTTGATTAAAAATGATTGATATTCGGTTTTTAGTGAAATTCAATTTAAGAATAATGTGAAAGAAACAAGGACTTGGTTTATTTGGTAGGCAAAGGTTATGTTTCTGCAATGAAGAATAAAAGAAGAGAGAAAAATAAAAGGGAAGAAAAAAAAGGAAAAAAAAAAGAACAAAAATTTAAATTGTTCAAAAAAATAAAAGTATAGGGACTAATTTTAACAAATGGAAAACATAGAAAAACTATTTTAAAAGAAATGGAGAAGGGAGGAAAGCAGAGAAAGAAGCATAAGAGAATAGAAAATAAAGGGAAAAAAAGAAAATTAAAAGAACATAAAAGAAAAATTAAACTACTTAAAACGAAAAAATATAGGGATCAATTGTATAATTTAACCTAAAATTTTTGTTTGAAATGATAATTTAATATGCCATGTCAACTTATCGTTACACCGTTAACGAAAATTAAAGATTCAATGACTAAAATATTACAACACGATAACGTAAGTGGTTAAAACTTAACATTTCAAACATAAATGACTTAAATGTAACTTAAAACAAACAAAAGTGACTGTTGTAATAATTTACCCATATATATTATCACTATTTCTTTCAACTATATATAATCATATGATAATTATTTATATTATTTTTTAAATAGAGAGAAAATTATATTATTTAAATATTTTATAAACTAAAAAAAATTATATTAATTACTCTTAACCTAATTACTTAAAAAATGTTCTTAATTAAAACTATTCATTTTTTTCTCATAAACTAAACAACCCATTATTATTCATTAACTTCTAATTATTAGAAAAAAAAATCTATTCAACTTTTTAAAATATTAATTTTTTCAAAATGTAAAATTTATATATGAAATATTATTTTTAAAATTAAAATTTATATATAATATATTATATTTTTATGTGTGACAAATTTTAGTCACTAATTATACAGTTCTCGCAAACTTCTTTTTGGAGATAAACATGTTTGAAAGGCTAATGTGTGCTTGATAATATGAGAAAGGGTTGTACAAAATAAGTATATTATCTCTTTTTTATAGTTTAATGTTATTTAAGGGTGTTTAAATTTCGGTTAAACCTAAATTAACCGACTAAATCGATTTAATTCGGTTAATCGGTCGATTGATCGATCTAATTAGACCGGAGGTCAGTTAATAATTTTTTGAAAATTCGGTTATTGGTTAATTTGGTTCAAAATTGGGTAATTAATAGAATTAACCAAACTTAATAATTAATAATACAAATTATATGTAATTTTAATTCGGTTAATTCGGATAATTCGGTTAAATGAGCATTATCAATTTATTTTGTTTTAATATATTTTATACTCGTTTTAACAAAAATATATATATATAAATGTCGGTTAATTCAATTAACCAACCGAATTAACCGAAATATTTTGGTTCGATTAATTTTTTTTTGAAAAAATTTTGGTTCAGTTAATGTTAAAGATTAAAAAGTTTGGTTAATTCGGTTAATATTAGTTCGATTCGGTTAATCGAATGGTTAACCATTTGAACACCCCTAGTCATATCAACAATTTCATCCTGAATTTCAGGATTTTCGTTTGGATTTGATTTTTTTAAAGATGAAAATGCGGATGCTGCATTAAACTAATGAAAAAGGAATACAGATGATATGGCGTCACTCTTTCATACAATTCTTTTTTTTGTGATAATAATATTTTGCTTATAGTTTTGGTATATGAAATTTGTTTGGAAAATTGAATCATGAATTAAAGGCTTTTTCACGTAAATAATATAAAAAATTAAAATTTTCTAAAGTGGTATCCCACCCCGATTTATTACTGGAATGGGGCGTTTGGGGTGGTGAGGGGTGGTGAAGGGTGGTGCATAGGCAACACCACCCCTATTTTCTGACAATCATCAGTAATCAGTTAAAAAATAATTTTTTAATAGGTGCAACCTTGTTGATAAGTGGCACCGAAAAACCTGACTACAAAACCCGAATACAAATACAAAATGAAAAAAAAAAAAAAAGAAGGGAAAACTGACAAAATATGGTGAAGGCCACGTGTCAAGCGGCACAGGTGAAGCCCTACTGACAGGTAGCACCAGTGTCAGCCTTGACTCCCCTGCGGTTGATGCGTGGTGATGGGACGAGACCCTTTAGAGGCTCGGGAATTCGGGGTTGGTGGACCTTATAACCATGGTCCCCCAAAGTGAAAAAAAAACAGATTTAGAAGAGAAGAAGGAAAAAAAGAAAGAAAAAGAGAAGATTAGCGGAATAGAGAAGAAAAAAAGGAGAAGATAGAAGAGAAAGAAAGGAGAGTAAATGAGAACCGAAAAGAAAAGGATTTTGTTAGGAATTTGGGGTATGAAGAAAATGATTTTATTAAAATTTAGGGTTTGAATAAAAAAAAAGGATAAAAGGGTTTTGATTAGGATCTAAAAAAAGGGGGAACTATGGAGTTTTGTTTAAAATTAAAAAAAAAAAGGTTTAGAGGGCTTTGTTTAGGGTCTAAAAAATGGTTTAAAAAATCTAAAGAGGATTTTGTTTAAGGTTTTAACAAAAAAAAATTGCAAAAGGTAATTTAGTATTTATAAATTATTTATTTAGTTTAGTGTTTATTGTGATTTATAGGTTATAAATGTTATTTTTTTTGAATTATTTGACAAATGTTTTTATTTTATTGAGATTTTGATTTTTTTTAAATTATTTTTGTAAGGTACTATTTTTGTAAGAAGTAAAGTTGTTTGAAAGAAAGTGTGCAAATATGTTTCTGTTATATTTTTTGAAGGACATTTTTTTTGTTTATTATTGGATGTAGATAATAACATATAGTCTAATTAGGTTTATTTTATTTTGATAATTTCTGTTATTTTAACATAATTTTTTTTTATGTGGGTAAAAGATGTGACCATTGAGTTGAAATTTATGATATATTTTTATTTTGTTAATTACTGGACCAATATAAATAAGTTTATTATATACTGCAATAGTATAGCAAAAAATGTGATGTGGACAAAGTTTTTTAGTATTTTTGTAATAATATTATTGTACTATATTTATTGTATTATATTTAGGTGTTTTTCTAATTATTTAAAATGGGTCACCTTACCCATTAATTATCAAAATGTGTTATTCACAACTCTGTATTAGGTTGTCACATTTCTGTATTTTAATAATATTTTCCCTATTAGTGGGATAAAAAGGTCCAAATACAAATTAATTATTGAAATATGTTTTTTACAACAAACTAATTGAACTCATATTTTTTAAATTGCAGATATCTAAATGGGTTCTTTGATTAAAGATTATGATCACATATCAAAAATAGTTAATGAGATGGTAATAAATTTGTTATTTGTTACTCATGGGTCCTTTTGTAAAAAGTTCCACATTTTATGAAATTAAATTAGGTTATATTAACAATTTCTATAATTTAATAGTGTTAGGGTCTGTACCACACATTGAGAGGTTGTGTGAATGGTTTAGGATATTAGCCAGATGAACGACTAATGTCATACTTGGAGTCAGTTGGATTCGGATCAGCGACATTGATTTGAAAGTTTGATTAGCAGTACGAATTAATATCTATTTTGGTTGAGTGGTGGCATCCGGAGACCCACATTTTTCATTTGCCGTGTTGGGAGTGCACCATCACTTTGGAAGATGTTGCATTGCAACTCGGGCTCCTAATTGATGGGAGTGCGATAATGGGCGTAAGTATGACTTTTGAGTCGGTCGCCCTTTGCTATAACCTACTAAGAGTCTCGCCCGGTGATACTGAGTCAAAATTTACGATTTTGAGGTTCTCATGGCTAAAGACTAATTTCAAGCATTTACTCATTACTGCCATTGAGTGGGAGGTGATGTGCGCCATTCGAACATACATTATGCACATTATAGGGGGTGGGATTTTCAGTTGGCTATTAACGTACGATATCAAAACCACCATAAACAGATCTTGGACTTTATGTTCTTCACCTAATGGAGTAGGATCTTCAGCTGACTCCACATAAGCTAACTCGGCAAATAACTGAATTGCTGCATTTCCCTCGCTTCAATTCTGACAATAAAGAATGATCATTGTCTTCACGTCTTCATTGTTTACAAGTTACATCTCAGTGAATTTGATGGGATCTGTCAAAACTGGAAACTTGTAGAAAAGTTTCGAGATCCTTCTCCCACAACGTCTAATAATTTTTGCACTAATCATTTCCTTAATATCATCAACCGATACATTTCTATTAAATCTCATTGCTATTTGTTGGCAACATTCAAATATACATCCAACTGTTGTTGTCAAAATTACTCCATCGAGATAAATGCATACGTAAAATTGATTATCCATCTTCAATACTAATCTGTTAAAAAAGAAAAAAAAATTCTCTATACAATTTCAAACAAAAAAATTACTGTAACGTAAATCTTCTCTATCTGTTTACTCTTCTTCTACAAAAAATCTTTTTTTTTTTGCTATTCTTGTATTTTCAATTTTTTTCACAAACACTACTTAAATACTGGAATGCTTGATCGGTGTCGCCTATGAAATTGGCACTACTAGTGCTGCCTATCAGATTGGCACCACTAGTGTCGTCTATGCCATGGGTACTACCATCCAGTCCAGACTCGTATTAAACCTGTATACCTACACTAGATTCGTATTTAATAGTGTCGTCTATCAACAAGGCTGCACCTATTAAAAAAATATATTTTTTAACTGACTACTGATGGTTGTCAGAAAATAAGGGTAGTACCGCCTATACACTACCCTTCACCACCCCAAACACCCCATTTCCGTAATTCATGAGGGTAGGATACCATTTTGGAAAATTTTATTTATTTTTATATTATTTACAAAAAAAGCCTGAATTAAAGGAGTGAGGCACAAATTTTAAAAACTTTAGAATTTCATGGGTGGGCTTGGGCTTTTGACCCATTTGGACAATTTTTAAGGGAAAATTTAAGAAGAAGCCAGCCCTTATCAGCTGTGTAATAGTCGGCCTTCGTTTCTCATGGAAGTTTTTCTTCTTCTCTCATTTTCCCTTGCATTTTCTTGAATTTTCTCAAAAAGTAAATACTCAAAATTTTACTAAATCACTTGAAAAACAAACCTTCTAAACTCATTTACACCATCAATGTTTCAAATGTTAACCTATCATTTCATGAGTTTTAGTGAGTTTTAGGGTTTTAAAACAAAGCTAGAAAGAAAATGTTTCAACAAGGTAAGAATAGTGTTTTTTTTTTATTTCTTTAACATGATATTTTAGTTTAATAATTATGAGAAAGCTTGAAAAGATTTGTAATTAATATTGTGATATATTTTGATGTATATAAAATTTTGAACGATGAGAATGGAGTTCAATTCCTAAAACTTAAATGACGGTTGAATGAAGTTTATGAAAGCAAGATAATGTGTTGTAGAGCACCCAAAACAATAACAGTTAACTTTTCTTATTAATCTTGTAATATGTCTAAAATTTTAAATTTAGTTAATATTTTTTAATTTAATTATTTTTAGTCACTATATTTTAGTAAAAATTTTTATTTAATTCTTGTACTTAAAAAATTAAAAATTAAGCACTCTTACTTTTTCAATTTTAAAATCTTAATCTAATCATTAACACAATAAATAATTTTCACCAATTTTTATCAATTTAATATGTTTATTTCCTTCAATCATATGTACGACTATAATAAGGTAGCCTAATCAACTAGCAAAATTGATAAATTTTGATTGAAATTGAATTTCAAATTATGCCCAAGTATATGGATTAACAACAAGTTTTGACCTTTACTTAGTACATAACCTTTTTTTCGCCAATATTACATGAAAATGATTTTTTAAATAATTTATTACTTAAGCTTTTTGTGGTCTAATTTGATACCTAAATTTATCAATGAGAGACCATATACTTAAAAAATGTTACGGTCTTCATAAAGTCTTTAATTTCATAAGAATAATGAAATTCGTGATAAAAATTGTGATGAAAGAAAAAAAATAAAATTTTAAAAACCCAAAGTAAAATAAATAAAAAAAGTAAAAAAAAAATCTATGTCATATTCACCAACCATTCATTGATTATCTTTGTGAAATCGTAAAAACTGTATATTGAAGTAATTTGTATAGGAGAAAAAGAAAGGAAAGAAAAAGCCACGGAGAATATGTGAAATTCACGTAAGCCAAATGAAAATATTTCATATATAGATCAAAATCCCCACAAATCCTTTCTCATCTCTCATCCGCTTTTACCTTATTCTCCCTCCAAAAAATCGCACCAATCCGATTACCAACAATGACAACCGTTTTAAGAAGAACCGTGAGAAGCGAGGCCACATAAGCATCGGGCATAACCGTATCAGTAAGCACCACAAGCATCCGGGAGGTCGAGGAAATGCCAAAGGTATGCACCACTATCGAATCCTCTTTGACAAGTACCACCCTTGGTATTTCGGGAAAGTGGGTATGAGGTATTTCCACAAGTTCCGCAACAAGTTCTATTACCCCATCGTCAACATCGACAAGCTCTGGTCTCTCGTCCCACAAGACGTGAAGGCAAAGGTCAACAAGTATTTGGCGCCGTTGACCGACGTGACCTAATTCAGGTATTTTAAAGTCTTGGGGAAAGGTGTCATGATGCAAGACCCTACTGACCATATCGACACTGAATCTCCTAAGTAGGAGGTGAAGCAGTAGGAGAATGCTCAGCTGGAGAATAAGGCACATACACACCCACTTAGAGGAGTAGGAGAAAGGAGGGCGCCAACAAACTTAATGGATTTTGTCTACTACTGAATCAGTTATGAGACTTACTATTTAATATTTCAGTTGTAAACAAAAATGGCATGAAAAACCAAAAACTAATTTTATTTTCTTGAATCTATTTTCTCCTTTCTTCTAATTTTCATTGTTTGTGCTACTGAGTTCTTAACATTTGATGCTTTTGTTGAGAGAATAACATGGTTAATAACACAGAAGCAATCAGAACATTGCAAGAATCAATTACGTCCCTACAGAGGCATGTCGAAAACCAAAATTGATGAAATGAGGTCACTGAGAAAACTTTACAAGACATAATCAAACAATTGGAAGGTATTGCTGCGTAATTGGGGGTGCACCTTCATCATCACAGGAAGGGGAGGCCAATGTCTGTGTGGCAAATCAAAGTTGCGATTAGATCTAGAAGACGCTTTTCCTTTTGCTTCTCGACCTGCATAAGTCAAACTTTCGATTTTCACAAGAGTGGATCTTGAGGAGTGGTTGGCGTCCGCTCAGGATTTTTTTGAGTTCTACCAAATCGAAGACCACCACCGCGTCACCATGGCATCGTTCGGATGGAAAGAACGGCAAAACACTAGTATCGCTGGATGTAGTGGCAGCGCCAGTTATCGGGATGGAATCATTTTGTAGAAGCCATTCCCCGCCGATTTTCTATCACAAAAATTGAGTCACCGGAGGGACAACTGACGAAGCTTACACAACTATTCACAATGGAAGAGTACCAGACTCGGTTCAAAGAAATGGCCATGCAAACGACGGCGTCATTGTCGGAGGAGTTTCTAACTCAGTGTTTCATCTCTGGGTTGGATTCAGATACTAAACATGAAGTACTGGGTCAGAGGCCCACATCAATGACAAAAGTGTTAGCCTTAGCCCGCTTCTATGAGGCAAAATTAGGGGAACTAAAGAAATTGGTGCCGAAATGTGTTGGGCTCAAGTATTCCCCTACGTCGATCACTGCCCCTCAGTTAACATCGGGACCTAAATCTTTACAAGGCCGACCTCCACCATTAGAAATTTCTCTTCCAAGAATGAACCCTAATTCTAGTTAACATCGTCGATTAGCGTTGATAGAGGTACAGGCATGCCGTGAGTAAAGGTTGTGCTATTATTGCGACGAGAAGTACGCCAAGGGTCATCGATGTAAGGAAACACAGTTTTTCCTCCTAGACGAGGAAACCCTAGAGGAAAATCGAGAGGATGGGGATCTGCACGAGGCGAAAACTGATGGATATGAGATTACGGATGACACACGGTTGCTTGTATTGTTTAATGTGTTGGCAGGCTGTGTGACCCCAAACACGATCTGAGTCAAGGGTATGGTCAAGGGACGAGAAGTGCGCATTTTACTCGACGGGGAAAGTACCCACAATTTTGTGTAGACACGTATAGCTAAATATCTTGGTTTACCCATTACCGCCGCTTCTAATTTTTGAGTTTTAATAGGCAATGGGGTGGCATTACCGAATGAAAGGTGCGTGAAGAATTTGAAAGTGGGGATTTAGGGAATGGAGATAACCACGAATTTTTATGTACTACCGCTGGAGGGTACTAAAATGGTGTTGGGGTGGTTTGGATGGCCACATTAGGACCGGTTACCATAGATTTTTCGAAGTTACAATTCAAGTTTGATCAAGGAAACAGGGAACACGTATGGCAAGGGGAGACGAGAGCAGAACTGCAACCAGTTTGTTTTCAATCTTTGAGACGTATAGCTGAAACTAAGAGGGTAACTAAGTGTTACAATTTGCAAGTGTTGGGTGCTGAGCAACACACCATAGCAACTAGGTAGAAGGAGATGCGCCAACTGATCGAAGAGTTCCAGGACATCTTCTAAGCTCCCAAGGAACTGCCACCTGAGAGAGCATTTGATCATGTAATTCACTTAGAATCATCGAGCAAACCGGTGAATGTGAGACCTTACCGTTACCCTTATTTCCAGAAAGTAGAGGTCAAACGTCAGGTACAGCAATTATTGGAACAAAAGTTCATCAAAAGGAGCAAGAGTCCATTTTCTTCTCCGGTGTTGCTGGTTAAGAAAAAAGACGGGACGTGGAAGTTCTACATTGATTACAGGGCCTTAAATGCAATCAAAATCAAGGATAAATTTCTCATTCCCATTGTTGAAGAGTTGTTTGATGAGTCAAGAGGTGCGAAATTTTTCTCAAAATTGGATATGCTCTCCGGTTACCATCAGATATAAGTGTGAGCTCCAGATGTACCCAAGACAACATTCAGGACACACGAAGGCCATTATGAATTTCTCGTAATGCCATTCGACCTAACTAACGCGCCTTTAACATTTCAAGCGACAATGAACGAGGTATTCAAGTCCTTCTTGCGTAAATTTATCTTAGTCTTTGTGAATGATATTCTGATCTACAGTAGATCTTGGCAAGAACATTTAAACCATGTTAAACTAGTTTTGACCAGACTAAGAGAGTGGGGGTTGGTGGCTAAGGCATCTAAATGTGTGTTTAGACAAGAAAAAGTAGAATATTTGGGGCATTTGGTAACTCGAAAAGGCTTAGCAGTTGACCCTAAAAAAATAGAAACAATCAAAGTGTGGCCACATCCCACTAGGGTAAAAGGGGTGAGAAGCTTCCTGGGATTTGTAGGGTATTATTGCAAATTTATCAAGGGCTTTGCCGTAATTGTTGTTCCTTTTTCTGACTTGTTACGAAAAGAAGCTTCATTCACATGGACTGATACGGCACAGGAAGCCTTTGAGAAGCTCAAACAATGTCTATGCACTTCACTTGTGCTAGGACTACTAGACTTTTTACCAAGGACTTCGTAGTGGAAACCGATACTTCTGAAGTGGGGATTGGAGCTGTTTTACATCAAGGTGGGAAACCTTTAGCTTTTTATAGCCAAAAATTGAGTCCCAGGATGTAGGCTACTTCGACATACCACCTTGAGATGTTTACAATTACACAGAGTATAGAGAAATAGAGACAATATTTGCTCAGAAGGAAATTTGTGATCATTACCGACCAAAGATCACTAAGGGAGTTAAATCAACAAACAATTCAGACTCTTGAACAACAAAAATGGCTATCAAAATTGATCGGGTATGATTTTAAAATTAGATATCGACCAAGAAAAATAAACGAGGTGACGGATATTTTGTCAAAAAAATAGAAGGAAGCTGCATAGCTCTATCCTAACCGGTGTATGGGGTACTCAAAGATATATGAGCTGCAAGTGTTTTGGATCCTGAATTGTACCAATTGAGATCTGCACTTAAAGAAAATCAACAAGAACATGGAGACTACAAGGAGCAAGAAGGGTTGATAGTGTTCAAAGGGTACATTGTAGTTCCAAACGAAATTGCACTCAAGACTTTATTAATGAGAGAGTTTCATGATTCCAAAATTGGAGGGCATGCAAGAATAAACTGTACGTACCAGAGAATCGCAACTAATTTTTTCTGGCAAAATTTGAAGCATGATGTAAAATAATTTGTGAAGAATTGTCAGACTTATTAGCGTATGAAGAGCGAGAGTCTAAAACCTGCTGGGCTTTTACAACCACTACCTATACCCAAATAAGTCATTGAGGATTTATCATTAGATTTCATTGTCAGGTTGCCTAAATTGAATGGGAAGGAAACCATTTTAGTGGTCGTAGATCGTCTTTCCAAATATGCTCATTTTTTTTCACTGCCAAAGAAGTTTGATAGCAAAACAGTAGTGAGGGTATTGGTCCAAGGGGTGGTGAAACTGCATGGAATCCCTAAATCCTTGGTTAGTGATTGAGATAGAGTGTTCACCAGTGAAATTTGGACTGAAATGGTGCGACTTTAAGGTACAAAGTTATGCATGAGTTCGGCATACCACCCCCAAACTGATGGACAAACTGAAGCCTTAAACAGATGCTTGGAGATGTATTTAAGGTGTATGGCAGATGAAGATCCAAGTAAATTGGAGCAATTCCTGCCTTGGGCAGAATGCTGGTACAACACAACATATCAAAGTTCAGCAGGCATGGCACCGTTTAAGGCTTTGTATGGCTGAGATCTGCCCCTCATGATAGATTATTTAGAAGGTGCTTCAAGAAATGAGCTGGTTAACCATGCTCTCCAGGAGTGAAATGAGATACTTCGCGTGCTAAAGAAAAATCTAATGCAAGCTCAGAACAGAATAAAGAATTAGGCAGATCAACAAGGAAGGAAATTAGAGTTGGAAGTGGGAAGTTTGGCTTTTGTAAAACTACAACCATATCGGCAATTATCTCTTCAGTTGAGAAGGCCACAAAAACTCAGTCCACGTTTTTTGGACCATATCAAGTGGAAAAAAAGGTGAGAGCAGTAGCGTATAAATTGAAACTTCCAGAACCCTCTCGACTCCATCTTGTCTTTCACATTTCACAACTTAAACCTTACCAGGGTCAACCAATGCAATGGGTCACACCGTTACCTTTGCTACTCGACCATGATGGCCATCAAGAAGTCCATTCGAACTTTGAGGACAAGGTTCCAATTGAAGAGGGGGTGATGTCACAATGCAAGACCCTATTGACCATGTCGACATTGAATCTCCTAAGCAGGAGGCGAAGCAGCAGGAGAATGCTCAGCTGGAAAATAAGGCACATACACACCTACGCAGAGGAGTGAGAGAAAGGAGGGCGCCAACAAACTTAACGGTGTAATGGCCTATTTTCAGTAAAATTGAAATAGTGGTTTCGTGACCACAAATCCGATCTAGAAAGAAAATTTATTTTAATATTGTGGCATAGTCTATATTACGATAGGAATACTGTATGAAAATTTTGATAGGAAAATTTTATTGATTATATAGTTAAATTGATAAAAAGAGAAAAGAAAAAAATGCATTCTCGGGACTCCGTTCCGATAAATCAGATTCGTAAATATTTATTATAAATATTTACAAAGTTAGTTATGTGTCTAATTAGGTTTTGATTAAGTGAATTCGACTTAATTAGAAGTAATTAGGAAAAAGGATTAGATTAAAATAAGTGTGAAAGTTTAATTATAGATTAAAGAAAATAAAAAGGACTAAATAGGTAAATATGCCATTATTATAAAATGAGGCGGTTTAACGTTAAAAAGAAAAAAAAATCTAAGATATTTTTGATATAAAATATATATTATATATTATATTAACTTAATATTTAAGTACTAATATATAATATATAATATTATTATATTATATATAATATAATAAATAAAACATAAAGTAAAGTAAAGTAAAGAAACATAATAAAAAGAAGAAACAAAACAGAATAGCAGGGACGAAATAGAGAAAAAGGGAGAAAGAAAAAAAGAAAAAGAAAATTTGGGATTTCAAGGGTTCAAATTCAATTTGGTAAGTCAATTTAATTCATTTTCTTGTAATTATTGAGTTTTTATGATCCTAGAACAAAATACTATTAGGTATATGTTGAAATTTTGAGAGTTAGTAGATTTTTTTTATAGTTTATGTTGAATTTATGGATAAATTAGAGATTGAACTTATGAAAAATTCAAATTTGAATTGAGAAAAAAAAAAAGATTGAATTGTGAAATAGATTGCAATAAGGAGTAAATTATAAGAAGTTTGAAATTGGGGTTTATTAGTGAAAATTTGGGAGTTAAACTAAGTTATAAGTAGAATTTAAATAAAAATAAAGTATAGATTGTAATAGAAATGGAAATAATTTTAGTTATGGAATAAATTGAAATGTAAGTTAATGTAAGAAATGATGAATTTATTATATCATACATGTTTATTTTTTTAATAGCATAGGAAAGTCATTAAATTATTTTTCTCTAACATATAAATGTTATATGTTTTATATGAAATTGAAGAGACAGAAAAGAAAGGAGAGGACCTAATTGAAGAAAAAGGAAAAGAGAAGGCTAAGGAGTGAAGGAAGACATCATCCCAATCTTTTTGTTGTAAGTACTACAAGATTTTTTTTAAAATTAATTTTATTTAGATGCTTATATTGTAGTATAGAATTATTTAGAAATAAAAATGTAATATATATGTATATATTTAAATTTATAAGTAAATAAATAATAATAATAGATTATGAAATTATGAAATTTGAAAAGAAAATTATAATTGGAGAATATAAGAAGTTATATTGTTTGAACATTAAGTAATAATGTTGTGACAAAAGTATATGTGTGAAAAAGATGTGATATTTGTGAATTGTGTAATATGTACTAAATTGTAATGATGAAGAAATGAGAAATCTTTTTCGAGATATTTATGTAAAGTATTTAAATGTATGAAATTCAGTTTTAATGCCCAAGTAGATGAGTTTAGAACTACTAGGATATTAGTGGCATGCCATTAAGGAACTCTAGCGCGCTCTCTAATTATTAGCACATTAGTGCTCTCCGTTTTATTATTAACACGTTAAGTGCTCTCTGTTTAGTACATCTGTGCTCTCTGTTCGTTTGTGCATAATAATATACTTCTGTATTTGTTCTGTATATCCAGTGTGTTCTATAAAGTCTACATTGAGCTAAAGTTATAAGTTGTGAATCAAAACGAATTATCAATGTATTAAGGTAAGTTTTATAACTTATATAATAATAAATTAAATTTTATTAATATAAGATACAACTAAAGAAACTTATATGCATATAAATATATATTGATCAAATGAGATTATAATATTTTAATAGGATTTATTTGCCTATTTATTCTTGTAGTGCTTACTAAGTCTTCACCGGCTTAACGCGTTTAATTTTAACGCGTAGGTATAGTTAGACTCGAAGAGGTAGAGTCGGCTAGAAGATCTCTCATCTCATCACATCATCAAGAGCTTCATAAGTAGGTATCATATTTTGAATTAAAAGTGGCATGTACATAGGTGTTATTTTGATCACATTAGAATGTTACAAGACTTTTGTTGTAAAAAAAAAATAGTATTTAGTATTATAATGTTTATACTAATGAAATGATATAAAAGTTTATATAGTATATATATATATATATGGTATTGGTTGTTTTTGGTTTGAACTTGCAAGGGTTTTATACAAAATAAGCAGAAATGCTGCCGAAATTTAAAAAAAAAAATCGTTCCACTCTTAATACGTATTTTGGGCCTCGAGGGTCTATTATAAAGACTTAAAAGTTAAACTATGCTATGAATGTTATTTATTTATGAATTATTTCTAAGTTGTCCAATTTGTCCAATAATGCTCCGTAACCCTGATCCAGCGACAGTTTAGGATTAAGGAGTGTTACAAACGGATTTTGTCTGCTACTGAATCGATTATGAGACTTACTATTTAATATTTCGGCTGTAAACAAAAACGACATGAAAAACCAAAAACTGATTTTATTTTCCTGAATCTATTTTCTCCTTTCTTCCAATTTTCATTGTTTGTGCTACTGAGTTTTAACAAAAGGTGTGTTGCCCGAGAATCAACTAGTCGTGGTTAAGGCTAAGTTGGTGTCCAAGACTGCTGAGAAGAAAATTAAGGAGGCTGGTGGTGCGGTTGTGCTCACCGCTTAGGTTAGGTCTTTTGCTTTTAGATCTGAATGGCATCTCTGTTATATTATTATCTTGGACTTATTTTGAAATCAAATTTTGCATTAAATCAGATTTTGCATTAACATTCGTAATTTTGGCTCAATTATAGATATTATATGTGATAAGTTTTGAGATATGTAGTTCATCTTGTTGTGTTTTGAGATATGTTAGGTAGACATGGACTTAAGTTGAATACTTATTAGCCCCAGATGCAATGGCTTGTTGTATGTGATGTATGCCATTAAGGTTTTCCTGCATAGTTTGAAGCGGTTCAAAACTTTGGCATGGAAATTTATGATGAATCTTATAGGAGGACTAGCAATAGCTTTCTTTTGTATTGGTGAATTTTGGAATAAATTTTAGTGCGATGCAGTCTGTTATTGCTCACAAGTTACTCGAGTTCAACTCGAAAAAACTTCAAACTTGCTTCGGTAATTATCGAGTCGAGCTCTCCATCGAGCCAACTTCGAGCGTAGTAATACTTGACTCAAACTCGCAAGCCTTATTGAGCTTTTTATAATTTTATATTATTAAATTACATTATTATCCTTAATATGTATTATTAACCCTAAGCTTAATTGTTGAGTTGAGCTTGAACTCGAGTTCAGAAATTAGTAAACGAGCTTAATAGAGCACGATTATATCTTGAGCCGAGCTTAAGCTTGGCAGTATTCAGGCTTGGCTCGATTCGATTTTGCCCGTAGTTGAGCCATTCCCCAATTTCCATGCTGAAACCCATCTTATTAATAGGTGTTGCAGACCAAAATGAAAGTACGAAAAGCATGTCTTAGCTGTAACGCCCCGTACCCGAGACCAGTGTTAACAGACTTAATTCATTACTTAAACAGCTTAAACAATTTAATTTTAGAAATTCCAGACAAGCTGGCTAACTGCGTCACAGTCGCTTAAAAATTCATATCTCGAGTTCTGAGACTCAAAATCCAATTCCGTAAATTTTCCCTGAAACTAGACTCATATATATATTTACTAATTTTTTTTCTAGAATTTTTGTCTAGGCCAATTAGTACAGTTTATTAGTTAAAATCTCCCCTATTTCAGGGTTTGACTACTTTGACCTCTGTGTATTTCGAATCAGATATCTCTTTGTACATAATTTCAAAGACTATGAAGTTTGTTTCTCTTAAAACTAGACTCAATAATAAATCTTTACATATAAATTATGACTTCTAATTATTTTTATACAATTTATGGTGAATTTCCAAAGTCAGAACAGGGGATCCAGAAATCGCTCTGGCCCTGTTTTACAAAAATTTAAACATCTCATAAAATATAACTCATATACCTATTTTGTTTCTTCCATATGAAAATAGACTCATAATTCTTCAATTCCATATTTTATTCATCATCTAATTATATCTCTACTATTTTTAATGATTTTTCAAATTCACGTCACTACCGCTGTCTGAATCTATTTTATGGTAAATTTTACCTATCTCATGGTTTCCATGGATTAACTAGCAATTTGACATACATTACACCAAATATGATCATAATTAGCCATTCCAATGGCTAATCATTACCAAGCATTTTTATACTACTCAATAACCATATCATAAGACCATATATACAAAATGATTATAATGCTATACATGCCATACTCAAAATATACAAGCCATTATGCCAAGATGGTATACGGATAGTGTGAGCGTGCCTCCGACCGTTCCCGATTTCCGAGTGGCTTGTCAACACTACAAGGAATGAAAAGGAGGGAGTAAGCATAAATGCTTAGTAAGTTCACATGCAAATAGCAAGTAAGATAACCATATAAGCAAACATAAAACATCATTTGCATAATCATCAGCAAGACATTCATATCATATTTTCATTTATCATCTTACCGTATTGTTGTTATATCGATTTTTCAACCCGAGGGTTAAGTACATACCTGTTCAAAGTATCCGCTTCACAACACTTACCAATACGTCCCTTTCATCTTGAGTATTCCTCCATTTGAGTAGAACTTTACGCGTTGAACACATCGGAATATAATTCAGATACATGGAAAGTTTGCACATAAGTGCCACATATGTAGCCAAGCTACTATGTAACCCGCCCATAAGCGAACTCGGACTCAACTCAACGAGCTCGGGCGTTCGCATCCATAAGTGAACTCGGACTCAACTCAATGAGCTCGGATGCCTAGTTACATTTCATGAACTCGGACTCAACTCAACGAGTTCGGACATTCGCATCCATAAGTGAACTCGGACTCAACTCAACGAGTTCGGATGCCTAGTTACATCTCACAAACTCGGACTCAACTCAACGAGTTCAGACATTTGCATCCATAAGTGAACTCGGACTCAACTCAACGAGTTCAGATGCCCAAATATCCCAGTGACATGTCACTTGTATCCTAATCTATTCCTAAGGTTCAAACGGGATTTTCCTCGAACACATATCCTTACCGTCTTCCGTAGAATGCCGAAACCAATACTCGGTAACAATTTATATTTAACAAGTAGCTCACATAATTTGCATTTTATTCGAAATTAACCACAAAGCATATATTTCATGATAAAAATCAGCATATCATATAATTAACATCAATGACTTAAAAATAACAATTATGTTACTACATTTACACATGAACTTACCTCGTATGCGAAAATGGCTACTTTTACCATTTCGTCCATAACTTGGTATTTTCCCCATTTTAGCCTGAATTTCAGTTTTCCTTGCTCTATCATTTAAAACATAGTCTAATTAGGACTCACATTATTCAAATTGACCCAAAATCATATTTTGGAAAAATTACAATTTTGCCCCTAAACTTTTGCATATTTACACTTTTTCCCCAAATCTCGTAAATTAAACTTCAGCCTATTTTCTTATGTTTTATGACATGCTGATCATTTTTCCCTTCTATGGCAACATCAAATTCTCACTCTAACATGTACTTATGACTATTAGGTATTTTTACCGATTAAGCCCTTTTGCTCATTTTCACTTAAAACCGAGTAGCACAAGTTGTCTAACATAATTTAAAACCTCATATTCTATCATAAAACACCAAAATACACAAATTTCACCTATGGGTATTTTTTCAAATATAAATCCTAGGTTAAATTATTGCTAGCATAAGCTAAATCGAGCTACCGGGACTCCAAAAACGTAAATAACTTGAAAAACGGGGCTAGAATAGACTTACAATCGAGCTTGGAAGCTTGAAAAACCCTATCCATGGTTTCTCCTTGCTATATTCGGCCATGGGGTTGAAGATGAGCAAAATTGGCTTTTAATTTTGTATTTTAATTCATTTTACCCCTAAATGACCAAAATGCCCTTACTACTAAACTTTCAAAAATTCCTTCCATGTCCTAATTTTGTCCATGGACTTAAAAATGGTCAAATTGCTATTTAAGACCTCCTAATTAATATTTCAAAGCAATTTCATACTAAAAACTTCTAGAATGCAAGTTTTGTAAATTATTCGATTTAGTCCCTAATTTCAATTTAAGCACTTTAGGCATAAAATTTCTTCACGAAAATTTCACACAATAATGCAATCATATCATAGACCTCAAAATAATCATAAAATAATTATTTCTATCTCAGATTTTGTGGTCACAAAACCACTATTCCGACTAGGCCCAAAATCAGGATATTACAACTCTCCCCCCCTTTAGGGATTTTCGTCCCCGAAAATCTTACCAGAAAAGTGGTCTTCACTTTTAATCTCATATTCGGTGCCAAAGAACTTTCACTTAGGCTGTACCTCCAATACATCTCTTTAACTTCTCATATGATCTGAAAGCTTACAGTCTCAACTCTTAACTGTTCTTAAATTTTCAACCCTTCTCAGTTTTCCATGATATCATGACATAAAACCCGGATCTTAACTTGATTAATGGAGACTGGAATTCCAAGAAATCCAACAATCAAAGAGACCTGAATTTCCATGAATCTGATGAGTAGGAATTCATTCAATATAGATATGATTTATAGATCTCGCCAAACATTTAACAATAGGATACATCCCATTTTCCTCTTTCTGCCATGGAAATAATTCTGATATGGCCTCAAGAATAATCCTTCACATTTCCATCCCAATATCAACACTGACAAGGATAATTTTGATAGATCCCAATGCTCGGCTTTAATCCCTTTAACAACTCCGATTTTATGTAACATCGAATGCTCTAAACTATCACATTACCTCACCGTCTTGAAACACATCACAATTCATACCACAAGACATTTATCGAAAGTCGGAAGTCTTTACTCAATGTAGACTAGTCTAGTTCAGACGCTTCGGTTACCAATATTCTCATCTATCCGAACTTTGTCAACATGTAATAAACTTTTCAGCTTTTACAAAACGAAAACCTTATCATTCGTAGTGACTTTAACTAATATCAAACTCTTTCTAATAAATATACACTTCTCGTTCAGACTATTTACTCTTTTTATCCGTACAAAATGAAATTCTATTATCAGACTTGGTAAAAATAATCCTGAAATAATTGTCGCATGAAATCTTTCAAATAGATAATTCACCATACCGACTGAAACTCGCACTTTTATCACTTATGCCTTTACTGATGTCAAATCCTTACACAGAAATTAGAAAAAAAACACCAATACTAAAATCACCACATTACCAAGATCAAGTTAGAAGTTTAGTCATATTTGACGTGATTATCACGAGCTGAAGAACGCACTTCGAACACGAGTCATAATTGACAAATTATGGAACAAAGATAACAAGAAAACCGAATAAAGAAATCCAAGATAGAGAAATCCAGAATAAAGAAATCCAGAATAAAGAAACCCAAGATACGATACTATGCTGGAGAATCGAAAACCAAGCCGGAGAATCGAAAACCAAACTCATAGAGAAAATACAGAATACCCCGATAATTCTTCAAAGAAAGAAAGTCCAAAAGAAAACATCATTTAATCCCACTGGAATCAAATATAACAAGAACAATATATCTTCCCATACATATATATCAGATGAAGCATCAAGTAGAAGAAACAGAATCATAATACCATATGTATTCTCTCATCAATTCTTATCAGACGAAATGAAATAGAATACCCGATGAAATAGAGCAATATAAATTATAAACCAGTCAGACTACCAATGCTTTCATCCAACACTAGGATTAAAAGATATTCCCATATAACAAGAATTTCTTCAGAAGATCAATAGCCATAGAAACATTTCTGAGAACGGGTGAACACATAGAACATCTCAAAAGAGACTGCTAAATCTGTCCAGTCATAACCATCACACTCAGATAGTTCACATTTCAAATATCATTTCCCCAACTAGTTCTGCCGTCACAAATTTCATATTAAACCATTCACTAAAGAAGGCCAGTTCTAAATAAATTTCGATTTACACTTTTCTCGACCTTGCACCTGAGTAATTCGGTTTACCAAGGAGAATTCCTTTTCTAACTGGAACAGTGCATAATTCCAATAATCTTTACGTCAATCTGATACTTTACTGGCTCTGACTTTACTTATCAGCTCATTTTCACTCTCTGATCATACTTATAATTATTCTATCACTGAACTCTTTGGGTTCTCAACCGGAAACTTATTCAATACAAATCTCATGAAATTCCATTATAAGTACCATTTCGGTAAGGGGGAGGGGTTGTAGGACCTCTGACTCGACTTTCTTATACATACACATATGACACAACTTCCATCATCATAGCAACATCATCAAAATCATGTCATTCATTCATGTTGGCTTACACCAATTTTCCTATTGTCCCATTTAGACAATATACTTATGCATACATTCTATGTTTTCTTGATAGCTTTACTTATCCATTCATTTAATTAAATTAAGTCATGCTCATGACATCATATAAGGCAAAACAAACATAGATATTTGCACCACAATCATAACTTTCATTTCGTGCATCATCATGTACATATCATTACAATCATATAATTCAGTCCAACAATTTAACACAGATAAGTTCATTTCATTATAATCCTTTATCTCATAAAAATTATATATCATTAGCATTCATCAACATTCGACGTCCAAATCAAAACAAGGACATTTTCATTCGTATCATAATATTATGACTTTTATTCATACCTCTACTACTTTCTATTTATTCCGTTCATCTTATCAAGTAAGCCATATACACTACATCATATGAGCATTAAGCAAATATGAATATTTATCACATATGTATCATAAACCTTTATTCATACTTTTATGAATCGATACTTATCATAATCATAATTTTACTCAAATACCTTCACATAACATTGAACATGGTCGGCGCAGCTCGGTTGGAGAGTACCCTGTCTAAATAAGACGGTACTCATACGCGTCAGAAGACATCACACTATCACAGATCAGTGGCATGTATAGCTAAACTTTTACACATGCTAGGTTAGTCCGAGAACTGACTAAACCTGCTCTGATACCACCAAATGTAATGCCCCGTACCCGATACCATCGCTGGAGTCGAATACGAGGTGTTAACAGACTTAATTCATTACTTAAACAGCTCAAACAATTTAATTTTAGAAATTCCAGACAAGCTGGCTAACTGCGTCACAGTCGTTTAAAAATTCATATCTCGAGTTCTGAGACTCAAAATCCAATTCTGTAAATTTTCCCTGAAACTAGACTCATATATATATTTACTAATTTTTTTTCTAGAATTTTTGTCTAGGCCAATTAGTACAGTTTATTAGTTAAATTCTCCCCTGTTTCAGGGTTCGACTACTCTGACCTCTGTGTATTACGAATCAGATATCTCTCTGTACAGAATTTCAAAGACTATGAAGTTTGTTTCTCTTAAAACTAGACTCAATAATAAATCTGTACATATAAATTATGACTTCTAATTATTTTTATACAATTTATGGTGAATTTTCAAAGTCAGAATAGGGGATCCAGAAATCGCTCTGGCCCTATTTTACAAAAATTTAAACATCTCATAAAATATAACTCATATACCTATTTTGTTTCTTCCATATGAAAATAGACTCATAATTATTCAATTCCATATTTTATTCATCATCTAATTATATCTCTACTATTTTTAATGATTTTTCAAATTCACGTCACTACCGCTGTCTGAATCTATTTTATGGTAAATTTTACCTATCTCATGGTTTCCATGGATTAACTAGCAATTTGACATACATAACACCAAATATGATCATAATTAGCCATTCCAATGGCTAATCATTACCAAGCATTTTTATACTACTCAATAACCATATCATAAGACCAAATATACAAAATGATTATAATGCTATACATGCCATACTCAAAATATACAAGCCATTATGCCAAGATGGTATACGGATAGTGTGAGCGTGCCTCCGACCGTTCCTGATTTCCGAGCTGGCTTGTCAAAACTACAAGGAATGAAAAGGAGGGAGTAAGCATAAATGCTTAGTAAGTTCACATGCAAATAGCAAGTAAGATAACTATATAAGCAAACATAAAACATCATTTGCATAATCATCACCAAGACATTCATATCATATTTTCATTTATCATCTTACCGTATTGTTTTTGTATCGATTTTTCAACCCGAGGGTTAAGTACATACCTGTTCAAAGTATCCATTTCACAACACTTACCAATACGTCCCTTTCATCTTGAGTATTCCTCCATTTGAGTAGAACTTTACCCGTTGAACACATCGGAATATAATTCGGATACATGGAAAGTTTGCACATAAGTGCCACATATGTAGCCAAGCTACTATGTAACCCGCCCATAAGCGAACTCGGACTCAACTCAACGAGCTCGGGCGTTCGCATCCATAAGTGAACTCGGACTCAACTCAACGAGCTCGGATGCCTAGTTACATTTCACGAACTCGGACTCAACTCAACGAGTTCGGACATTCGCATCCATAAGTGAACTCGGACTCAACTCAACGAGTTCGGATGCCTAGTTACATCTCACAAA
Organism: Gossypium longicalyx; assembly: GCA_025698465.1. Lineage (NCBI taxonomy): Eukaryota > Viridiplantae > Streptophyta > Magnoliopsida > Malvales > Malvaceae > Gossypium > Gossypium longicalyx. The sequence continues at coordinate 95,749,845 of CM046997.1, forward strand.
CTCGGACTCAACTCAACGAGTTCGGACATTTGCATCCATAAGTGAACTCGGACTCAACTCAACGAGTTCGGATGCCCAAATATCCCAGTGACATGTCACTTGTATCCTAATCTATTCCTAAGGTTCAAACGGGATTTTCCTCGAACACATATCTTTACCGTCTTCCGTAGAATGCCGAAACTAATACTCGGTAACAATTTATATTTAACAAGTAGCTCACATAATTTGCATTTTATTCGAAATTAACCACAAAGCATATATTTCATGATAAAAATCAGCATATCATATAATTAACATCAATGACTTAAAAATAACAATTATGTTACTACATTTACACATGAACTTACCTCGTATGCGAAAATGGCTACTTTTACCATTTCGTCCATAACTTGGTATTTTCCCCATTTTAGCCTGAATTTCAGTTTTCCTTGCTCTATCATTTAAAACATAGTCTAATTAGGACTCACATTATTCAAATTGACCCAAAATCATATTTTGGAAAAATTACAATTTTGCCCCTAAACTTTTGCATATTTACACTTTTTCCCCAAAGCTCGTAAATTAAACTTCAGCCTATTTTCTTATGTTTTATGACATGCTGATCATTTTTCCCTTCTATGGCAACATCAAATTCTCACTCTAACATGTACTTATGACTATTAGGTATTTTTACCGATTAAGCCCTTTTGCTCATTTTCACTTAAAACCGAGTAGCACAAGTTGTCTAACATAATTTAAAACCTCATATTCTATCATAAAACACCAAAATACACAAATTTCACCTATGGGTATTTTTTCAAATATAAATCCTAGGTTAAATTATTGCTAGCATAAGCTAAATCGAGCTACCGGGACTCCAAAAACGTAAATAACTTGAAAAACGGGGCTAGAATAGACTTACAATCGAGCTTGGAAGCTTGAAAAACCCTATCCATGGTTTCTCCTTGCTATATTCGGCCATGGGGTTGAAGATGAGCAAAATTGGCTTTTAATTTTGTATTTTAATTCATTTTACCCCTAAATGACCAAAATGCCCTTACTACTAAACTTTCAAAAATTCCTTCCATGTCCTAATTTTGTCCATGGACTTAAAAATGGTCAAATTGCTATTTAAGACCTCCTAATTAATATTTCAAAGCAATTTCATACTAAAAACTTCTAGAATGCAAGTTTTGTAAATTATTCGATTTAGTCCCTAATTTCAATTTAAGCACTTTAGGCATAAAATTTCTTCACGAAAATTTCACACAATCATGCAATCATATCATAGACCTCAAAATAATCATAAAATAATTATTTCTATCTCGGATTTTGTGGTCACAAAACCACTATTCCGACTAGGCCCAAAATCAGGATATTACATTAGCTGCCCTCCTTCATTGACATTAGCAATTTACTAATCTAGGAATAGTGTGTTAAATGTGGTGCCATTGCTTAATGTGGTCGTACGTAGTCAAGAAGTTATGTTAAAGTTCATGGATGCAGAAGGGAAAGAAGTAGACATTTATTATGGAACCATAAATTGGTAATTCACTTGGTGACCATCTTATTTTGTAATTGGTATTTTGAGATCTAAACTATGTAGGTTAGAATTATTTTGAAGACGATACTTTGATCGAGTTTTCTTTATTTTCTAGTATTATTACCGTCTACTCGTAAGCATGAGAAATGCATGAAGTGAGTGAGGCATAAGGTTAATTTCTTGCTCGATACCACAGGGATTTAAGTGTTGATTTGAGGCGAAGCTGAAACAATACATACAGCAGTGAGTGAAGAATAAGATGACTATAAAACAATAACCAAAATTTCCCACTGCAACCATAGTTGTAACTTTGAAATAAAACCGTTGCCAAGAAGGGAAGCAAGGCTGTAGCTTTAAGGTTCAGCAAAGAGAGGGCTTTCATTTTCCTGCTCTTAAATGTACACCGGAAGTGAGCGTGTTGAAATCCACATGGCTAACGCAACGACGTGTTCGGTTGATTGTCGTGGTTCAACTAGCTAAGCTTTTCCGGAATCGCGAGGCAATTTGTAGGCTGCAACGCTACCTTAAAAACTGTGGTTATTTGTTTGTTACAACCCTTTCAACAAAAGCAAATGAAACATGATTTACTGGACTTTATCACTAGTATTATATTAGTTTACTTAAATTAGTAGTGAACACATTAGCCAAGTAAATGTGAAACTAACCTTAAGGCCCAACCCCAATCAAAATATATCCTATGCTAAATTTATCTATATATTTTCCCAAATATGAAAATAACCTCCTATCAGCAAATTAAAAAAAAAAAAAAGGCCCAGCGTGATAAGGGCCAACCCCTGTTTAGATCCATCAAATCACAAAGCCCTAAAAGGCAAAACCCCATTGTCCACCACACAATAAAAACTTACAAAACCCTATTTTCATTTTTCTCGTCTATCAGCCGCGCTTACAGAAGTCCCGTTCAATCCAAGTATCTAACAATGACAACCCGTTTCAAGAAGAACCGTAAGAAGCGCGGCCACGTGAGCGCCGGTCATGGCCGTATCGGCAAGCACCGCAAGCACCCGGGGGGTCGAGGAAACGCCGGAGGTATGCACCACCACCGGATCCTCTTCGACAAGTACCACCCTGGGTATTTCGGGAAAGTGGGTATGAGGTACTTCCACAAACTCCGCAACAAGTTTTACTGCCCCATCGTCAACATCGACAAGCTCTGGTCCCTCGTTCCACAAGACGTGAAGGCAAAGGCCAACAAGGATTCGGCGCCGATGATCGACGTGACCCAGTTCGGGTACTTTAAGGTCTTGGGAAAAGGTGTGCTGCCCCAGAACCAACCGATGGTGGTTAACGCTAAGTTAGTGTCTAAGACTGCTGAGAAGAAGATTAAGGAGGCTGGTGGGGCGGTTGTTCTTACTGCCTAGGTTAGGATTTTTGCTTTTGAATCTCTTATATTATCATCTAGGACTTAATTTTTGAAATGAGATTTTACCATAACATTCTTAATTTTGCTTCAACAACATATGGTATGGTGTTTATTTACTCGTGTTTTGCTTTGTTGCATTTGCTTGATTTAATTTAAGATGCGAAAATTCTTGATACTTTACTGAGATTGCTATTAGCTTTTCGTGCTATCTCTATCGTCAGACCATTGCACATTCTGTTCACGCCCTTCATTCCCAAGTTGGCTTAACCTTCCAATGCACTGCCATTCTTTTGTTGTCAACAATGTTTTTCATAAGTTCGTCTCTAGATTTTATGATCCATGAGGTAATTCCTCCTTCGCTAGAGTAGTGTTGGAAAATCTCCATCAAGAGTGGTCCCTTTGCTAATCAATGCTGGAAAAAAGATATTGAAATTAAGATTATTATCAAATGCTTATGTCTGGACTGGAGTAAGCCTTTGGGTCAGTGATTTAAATTCGCAGTTGTTGTAATTCACGTTCATCATTTTGGTCATTCTCCTTTACAGATGAAAATTCACGATTGCATACCAATTTAAACTTTAAAGGACTAATTATTAATCAAAATTGAACATTTTATTATTTTTTGGGCTTGGGTTCCGACCCAACGCCGTCCTAAGTTGTCCCCTCCAGGTCGACTCAGCCGCTGCTTCCCCACTCTGCTCAGCCGTTTGCACCATAAAGAAACGAAGTAGAATGATGGTTGCTCAACAAATAAGTATAAACATCTATTCTTCTTTCGTCTCTGAAAATTTTGAAAGGCAGACTATCGATGCAACAGCTAATTTTTGAACCCTCCACTAAAATAAGTGTTGATTAAGCAGAGAAAAAGCACATATACACATGAAAACTTTTGTACCAAATGTGGCTTCGTTTGAATCTGATCGTTAAATTCACAGGTGGTTTATGCCTGTAAGCATCGGCCTCACCTTTCTGGTGGAAATAATTCTTGGGTGGATCGTGGTTAAGATACTGAAACCAAAACCCTATCTGAAGGTCTTATCATTGCTACATGTTCATCTGGTAAGGTTGACGCACACACCTTTAGTTTTGTTAAAGTCCCCTTCAAGTAACTATGTATTTAAAAAACAAATTCTTGTTGAATTAGGGAACTTTTGAAATCTTCTCCTGCAATCTGTAATGGGGATGGAAGCTGGTTTGGGGATAGTAATGTTTGCAGCACAGTTGCATCTTTTTCAATGGCGGTAATGTGATATCATATTTCAAGCTTATTTTTTATGTACAATAAGCGTTGGGGTGCAGGAATTAGTTTAGAGGTGTTCATGGGCCGGGCTGGGTTCAACTAAAAAATCATGTCTATTAATTGGGCTCGGGTCGGGCCGGGCTAAAAAATGGGCTTAAAATTTTGTCCAAGCCTGACCCGGATAAAAATACTAAAATCTGGGCTCGACCCGGCCTGCCCGTATTAATTTTTTATATTATATTATTATTATTTTTAAATATATATAATACATTAAAAATATTAAAAATATCAAAATAAATATTTCTCAACAAATTGAAAATAAATTTTGAAAAATATGTAGACTTAAATAACACTAAGATAAATGTAACTTAACAAGCAATTGCTTCTAAAATAATAAAAAAATTAACAAATGTCTTTAAAATAATAAGAAAATTAACAATAAAATAAATTTTATACAATATCTAAACAATAATAACAAAATAATAGCAACATAATAGTAAAATGGTAACAAAATATGTGGAAAACAACAAGAAAATAACATTCAAAAATAAAAAAAAAGCGGATTTTTTTTGTCTTTTAGTGAATTCGGGTCAGGCCGGGCTCGGGCTAAAAATATCTTACTCGAGGCCCGGTTTATTTTTTAAATGGGCCTTATTTTTTTGTCCAAGTTCATTTTTTGGGCCTATATTTTTACCCAAACATTCTCACATTTCGGGTGGGCTTTCGGGCTGGGCCGGGTAGCCCGGCTCATGCACACCTCTAAATTAGTTGTTTACTCATTACAAAGTAATAAAATGTTTAATTTTGGTTATATTTTAGTCCTTTAAAGTTTAAAGTGATAAGCAACGGTAAATTGTGCCTTGTGGCATCTATTTATAAAAAAAATCATTTCATATTTTTGTTAGAATTTTTAATGGGAATGATGAAAATGGATGCCTAAATTATAATTTTTTTTATTTTAAAAATATTTAATAATTGAGTGGCTATATATATAACCAATCTCATAATAAAACATAACAATAATAATTTCAATTATAAAAAGTTATTTTTAATGATTTTTAAAGGTTTACAACAGTCAATGAAATAAAATGTGAGAACTTAAATTTTTTTAATAATTATAGTAAAATGTTTTTATTATTAAAATATGTTTATTTACATAAGAATATAATTTTTTTTATCATAGTCAAAACCATTTTTCGAATAAAAATAGTTTGACAATTTTTGAGAAAAATATGAAAATTTTAATTTTTTAAAATGTTGGAATTTTATTAAGGAAACAAGAGTCATTATCAATTTTTTATTAGGTGTGATTAGACACCTATAAAATCACTTTTTTTAAAGAAAAATTTTGTAAATTCTTTTAAAAAGATAGATTTGATTTGCACTTTGAAAATTAGAGTAAACTCAAGTTCAAGAGGAAAATATTAACAACATCATTATGCCTAGAAATATTAGCACCTTGTTTAATATGTATTTTTAAATTTCGAATATTAAAAGTTTGAATACAATATTTTAATATGACCCCATAAATTTTAAGTATACATGAATTTTATTAATTGATTGAATTTAATTTTGAAACTCAAAAATTTAATTTATTTTTATTTTTAAAATTCACTCAAATTTAAGGATATTTTAACATTAAGAACAATAAAGGGAATAACTTGCATTAGAATAATTCTAAAAATTAAAATTTTTAGGCACCAATAAAATATTGCCACATCATTAAATTTTAAAGAAATTAAATTATTATTATACACTCATCTATAGAAAAATTATTTTATAGATCATTTCTACCACATTATTCATGGTCCCTTTCAACAATTATAGGAACACAAGATTAGCACGTTAAAGTATTAACAATTAGTAAATGCACACGTAAATATATTTTGAAAGTTTTTAGAAGTATGTATGTATACATATATAAATATATAAAATAATTTATTTGTTTTTTATTCAATAAATAGTTACCCAAAATACAATCAGGTAAGAACATCATTAAGAGAAGGAGAATTTTGCTAACTGATGAGCCTCCATGTTGTCGTTCCGTAATAAATTTTTGCACTCTGAGATGACCGTTCCAAACTCGGTCTAGTCAAGCTCTTTTGATTTCGTGCCAGCCACAATCTCTTAAGCATTCGTAAAAATTAATCCAGGTCCCTCCTTGTTATTAACAATCCATTGTATAGCCTTGCGTATCACAATAGCTTCAACAACCCTCGAAGAAAAGAACCCCGGTGAGGATTGAGCAGTCGCTTTCTACAAATTCCCTTCTGCTGATTGAATAACAAAACTCGAGCCTTTTTTCCTTTCACGTTCACCTATTGTTGCGTCTGTCTAGCATGTCCACTCACTGCTTTCCACCTTTATCGATTGCTGCTGCTCAGTAGAACTGTTATATACAGCAGCAAGCTCGATTTGAGCTTCCTTCCAGTCAGCCAGATATCACAGCGATGTGTTAATGATCCGATTCGCTGATACAGTTGTATTGTTCCATACAAACTCGTTTCTAGACTACCAGATTTGCCAGCTGATAACACAAAATTCCTCCAAAATTGCAGCTGGAAATAGCCCCGAGAGACGATTAAAACTGTGAGCAAAAGAAGTATCAACGAAATGGTTAGCATGGCTCCATAATCTCCAGCATGCTTTCGCTTCATTACAGGAAATCAATATATGGGACTTGTTCTCCTCCTTACCACAGCGTTGACATTCCCCATTCACATCCACCCCCCTTGCACGCAAGCGAGCCTTCGAAGGCAATACATCCCACAATGCCGGCCACATAAATTCCTTGACTCTAGGCGTTACATGTAACTTCCATAAAATTTTCCAGTTCATTAACAGATCGTTTATCTCTTGCTCCCAATATACGCCACATTCGACATTGTCCCTTCTTGTCAAAATGCCATATTAATATATCCGTCATGTGCTTTGAAGTGATCAGAATTCTGCAAATGGCCTCAATATCCCTTTCAACAAACAACTCCCTTACCCTTTGCATGCCCCATGCATCATTATCATTCATCAACTAACAAACGCGGAGCCCAAAAGGAATCATATTATCCACTCGAAAATCAAGGTCCCTAGGCAGCCTAGGATCATCATGAACAAGTATATTTTCCACGGATCCAAATCTCCACCTTAATCTAGCAGCTCATACATCTTTAGCCTTAAAAATACTCCTCCAAGTAAAACTAGGATTGGCAGCCAACCTAGCTGTCAAGAAATCCCCCTGGCAAAATATTTGGCTTTGAGAAGTTTATAGAGAAGAGTATTTGGATTTGAGAAAAGTTTCCAACCTTGTTTAGCAACCATGGCCAAGTTGAAAAATCTAAGATTTCGGAAACCCATTCCGCATTCCTCTTTTCACCTAGACATACGATCCCATCAACACCAATATATAGTGCTTCCACCATTGTCTTTCATGCCCTACCAAAAGGAATTCATTATACGTTGAAGCTCATCATATAGGGATATCGGCAATAAGAAAGTGCTCATACAATAAGACAGGGTTGCCTGTGCAATTGGCTTAAGTAAAATCTCCTTATTAGCCCGAGAAACTAGTTTATTATTCCAATTTTGAATGCAACTCCACATCCTTTCTCTTAGGAAAGAAAAGATAGATCGTTTAGTATGACCCACCAAAGATGGCAATCCCAAATAACGACCATGATCCAAAGGTGTATTGACACCAAAAATATCAAACAACTTCCACCGCACCCCTTCAATCTTATTCGGGCTAAAAAATATTCTTGATTTTTTGAAGTTCCCCGCTTGCCCTGAGGCCTGTTCATACACATCAAGAATAGTTTTAATTGAAATACATTCACTTCTAATAGCTTTAAAGAACAAGAATGAGTCATATGCAAAGAATAGGTGTGTTATAGTGGAGCTGCTTTTACACACATTAGCGCCAGGGATAAAATTATAAGCTTCGACTTCCTTCAAAAGATAGAAGAGGCCTTTGGCACAAATAATGAAAGGATAAGGGGACAAAGGGTCTATTGAAGAAGTTACCTTTTTTTTTTATTTATAAAAAGACCAAAAGGTCAAAACTCAATTAATTGCATCGTTCATTACAAGGTCATGAATATCCAAAGGGTAATCAATGTTAAAATTCCAGTAACACTTATTATTAATGCGGCTTCACAAAATAGTTATATCTTTCCCCCGATTATTGATTCTATTTACCAAACTTGCACAGTCTGATTCGAACATTGCTTTTGATATGTTGAAACTGTTTGCCACCTTCAAGTTTTCTTCAAAAGCTTCCAGTTCCGCCCATTCAGCAGGCACAATCTTCTCCTTAAAGCCACCGCTTCTCCCAATTACAAAACCATCAGAGTCCCTAGCTATTACTCCAAAACCCACATTTCCATTAAAGACAGAAGTATCGAAATTGATTTTAACGTAACCATCAGGAGGTTTAACCCATTTTTTACAAGCAGGGGTGGTGGGAATCACTGGCTTATTTTCTAAGTTATGGATTCTAAAATCATGACTGAGTGTTTTAGCCCTCTCCCACAACTCTTGCATCGTCCTCTTTTCCCTTAAAAACAAAATTATTCCTGTTGTTCCAATTGTTTCAGAGGGTCGTGAAAAAATCTGCAACAGCCTTCAAATCCAAAACTCGCAGCATATCTTTCAGCCAATCAATGCAACATGAGTAGTCCCCAATGAGCAGTCGATTGTCGATGCCCCCAAGAGTCAGAATGGCGCGAGCTGAGGGGTAGTCCTTAAGGGCGTGGATTAGAGTTTCCTCTTTAGCACCACATTTGGGACATTTCTTTTCAAAGTTCTGCCGGATGAAAGAAATATTGACATAAGTTGGGAGAATATCGTGACCCACCCTTCAGCTGAAGACCCGAATTTTAGGGAGCGTTTTCAACTTCCAAATGGTTCTCCAATAAAATTTATGCGGATCGAAGCCAATCTGCTTAAGAAGAAGCCAATAGTAAGCAGATTTTGACGTATAAAAACCATGCGGATTATGAAGCCAGACCTTTCTGTCATTAATACCATCATTCAAAATGGGAAAATTACAAATCTGGTCCCCCACCAAACTCCCAAAAAGTTCATTAACCCTTTCCCTGTTCCAATTCGTATGGTTATAGTTCCATAAGTCTTTAACCTTTCTTTCATTGTCGGTCAGCAAAGAATGGCAAAGAGAGTCACCATTTAAGCCTATAAAACCCCAATTATCATTGCGTATGTCAATACTTTTGCCGTCCCCTACAAGCCAAACAAAACCGTTCTCAAGAGCTTTGGTGGCGTTAGCAATACTTACCAAGTATACTATGGTTTGTCAACCACTTTGGGGTGAAAGATATCCCTATTTGGAAAATACTTAGAGCTCAACACCTTGTAGCATAATGTGTCTTTGAACTGGGTGAGCCTCCATACTTGTCTGCCGAGAAGAGCCAAATTGAAGAAGCGCAAGTCGCGGAAGCCAAGCCCTCCCATTCCTTTCGGGTGGCACATTCTATCCCATGCCAACATGTACGGACCTCTACTTCTTTCATTACTTGTCCACCATATTTGACTCATTTTTGATTGCATGTCCTCGAAAATGCCCCTGGGTGCAAGGAAGACAGAAAATGCATAAGTAGGTAGTGGTTGGAGGATAGCTTTTATGAAAATCTCTTTACCGCTGTATGAAAGGAGTCTCTTCGACCAACTATTTATCCTGCATGAAAAATGATTAATAATACTATTAAAAGCAATAGTTTTTTTTCTTTCCAATCGAAAAAGGTAAACTAAGATAATTGTCAAGATTATTGACCATAAGCATCCCAAGTAAAACACTATATTCTTGCCGTTGGGCAAGGGGTGTATTTGGGCTAAACAAAATCATAGATTTTTCAATGTTAATATTTTGGCCGGAAGCTTTGCTAAAATTTATAAGGATTTTCAAAACAGCCTCGACATCTTTCCTTTTGTTCCTAACAAAAAGGAGGGCATCGTCGGCCAAAAAAAGGTGATTAATATGAGGGTAGTTAATGCTAGCCCAAATGCCCCTAATAATGTTATTACTCTAAGCATTAATCAACATTCTTGAAAGAGCCTCCATACAAAACAGAAAAAAAAGGTAAGGGGAGAGGGGATCCCCTTGTCTAAGGCCTCGCTTCAGAACGATGATCTCAAAAAGAACCATATTGCATTTTACCACATAACGAACTAACCGGATGCAACTCATAATTTTTCCAACCTAAGCTTTTGCATACCCTAAAAATTTCATTACTTTTTCAAGAAAATACAATTCGACACGGTCGTAGGCTTTGCTCATATTGAGCTTGATGATAAAGCTTTTATTGGGGCCATTCTTTGAGTTTTGAAGATAATGTAACAACTCGTGGGCTATCAAGATATTGTCATTGATCATGCGGCCAGGAAAAAATGCACCTTGGTTTTGACTAATACATATCGGGAGGACAGTCTTGAGCTAGTTTGTGAGGACTTTGGAAATAATTTTGTATAAGACCCTGCATAAGCTGATAGGGCGAAAGTTAGACATGTCTTTGGGATTATTAGTCTTAGGGATAAGAAAAATCATAGTACCATTAAGGCTAGCAACATCTTTGTTGCCATTTAAAACATCATGACAAAATTTGATGACATCCACACCCATAAAATCCCAATTTTCTTTAAAAAAACAACTTGAAAGGCCATCAATCCCGGGCACTTTGCGAAGGTCCATTTGGTTGAACGCCTCCAAAATCTCTTTATCCGTAAACTCCTTGGACAAACTACTATTCATATCCTTTATAATACAATTGTCAATGAAATCAAGATTAAGCTCATCGTTTGAAAGCACAGTTGACATAAAAATATTGTGAAAATAATCCTTGGCAATATTACAGATATTGACTTTGTTATGATTCCAGCAGCTATTCGAATCCATCAAGCTATCAATATTATTTTTCTTCATCCTACCGGTGGCCCGTACATGAAAAAAACAAGTGTTCCTATCTCCTTCCTTAAGCCACCTTATACAAAACTACTGAGCCTAGTAGCACTTCTCCTTTGCAAAGAGATAGCCAAGCTTCATACGCGTCGTTTTCAGCATACACACGTCACTCTCTCTATTGGGGCCATCAATGATGTTATTAATCTTAGCAGTCAACTTGCCAATTTGGTTTTTCATTCTATTGTAGCGTCTATACTGCCACTAACCAAGCTCCAAATCCACTTTCTCGAACTTCTTAATGATGTCCAAGTTATTCCCGCTCCATGTATTTTTTATAATATTTTTTACATTCTTCTCCTTTGCTTAACAAACGTCGTATTTGAAGAGAAGTTTAGGATCTTTGAAGCTATCATGTGGCTTGTGACCCATCGTGTCCAAGATAATAGCATGATGGTCTGATTTCGATTGTCTCACCACCCTAGTTTCTAAAAACGAAAAATTATCAACATCATTCGCAGAGATTAGAAACCTATCTAACCTCTTTTTGACCATAGCGTTCCCCTCACGATTGTTCATCCAAGTAAACCAACCCTTGTCCATTTTTATATCAACCAAAGAGAACTCCTCCAAAACGTTACAGAAATCATCCATTGAAGCTCTTGATTTTCTACAACCCCCTCTCCTTCTCGGCATCATTAACAATAGCGTTAAAATTCCCTCTCACAATCCAAGTTTCCCTGACCAATCTTCCAACACTTTTAAGAATGCCCCATGAACAATTTCTTTGGTTAGGGACTGCATGTTTATAGAAATTGTAACAACCCGTTTTTCAGTGGTGTCAAAAATAGTGATTTCAGGGCCACCAAATCCGGCGAGTAAGTTTGTAAATATTATTATTTAATATTTATGAGTCAAGTATGGTTTTAAAAAGGTTTTTGATTTGATAATTTATGTTTTAAAAATGTTTTTGATTTGATAATTTATGTCATATAAGCGATTTGTTAAGTCCAAGTGGTATGACCCTAATGTCAAGTGGTTTTAAAAAACGAGGTATCAGGACCTTGTTTCTATAAACTGAGTCGTAAATATTTATAAAAATATTTACGGAGTGTCGTTAAGGTGGTATTAAAGTTTCATTGAAAAATTTTAACGTTTCGATAGTTTATTAATTAAAAAGGACTAAATTGTTCCCAATAATTTTCCAAATTTATGAAAAAAGTAAGGTTTAAACTGTAACACCCTTAACCTGTCATCGTCGTCAAATTAGGGTTACAGAGTATTACCGTACAAATCAAAATAATTAACTTCAAAACATATCAATAATTCCATTTAATATTAATTACCAAAAACTCATTACAAACATAGAAAATATATATTTGGGCCTTAAATCGAGCCTTCGGGGTCCTAAAAACAATTCGGGAACAATCTGGGACTAATTTAAAACAAATAAAAAAATTTGGGAAAAAGTTAAAAAAATTGAAAAATGGGTCACTCGACTGTCTAGCCTGGCCGTGTGACAAAACCCAGACCATGTGGACATTCGAAATAAGGATACACGACCGTGTCCTAACTTGTATGTGTTTATGAAATTAGGTCACACGGTTGTGTTACTAGGTCGTGTAACTCTCTGAGCCTGTGTGGTTCATCTTGTACCTAAAATTTATCTATCATATGGCCGTGTGGGGTGACCGTGAGTGGCACATGACCATGTGACAGCCCGTGTCCCAGGCTTTGTGCTCCTAATTTAGCTTTTAAAACAAGTCATCTCAAATCCTATACTTGCACATCAAGACACACCTTTCCCACACACTTTCATATGACCAAAACACACCCTAACACATTCGAAACATACCAATTCAAGCATCCTATATGTTCTAAACAATATGCCATTCAAAGGCATCACATATCATATACAAAAAAACCATTCATGAAAAATATTATAATACCACATCTCAACCATACAATTTAACAGTCCGATTTAGACCCTAGTCGGAATAGTAGTTTCGGGACCACAAATCTGAGTCAAAAAAATATTTAAATATTATTTTTTGTGTTTACAGTATGTGTTTAAGCATGTGTGAAAGTTTCGTGTGAAAATTTTATCATTTGTGTGCTTAATTTTGAAAAAGGACTTAATCGCAGAAAATGCAAAAGTGGCATTCTATTTGATTAAGTGTCGAATTGTTGTGTCTTTTTAAATGTGAGGTCCTTATGTTGTAAATGAACCATTGAATTCATGAATATACATAGATGGACATGAGATAGTGGAATTTTAATGTTATTAATCAAGGTTAATTTAGTAATTAATTAAATAATGTATATTAAATAAAACCAAAAGATGAAAACATGTTCATCTTTGTTGAATGTCAACCGAAATTAGAAGAAAAGAAACCAAGGGAGAGCTTTTAGGGTTCGACTACTACTAAGCTTGATTAAAGGTCCGCTTTTGTTCAGTTTTTGATAATTTCTATGTTTTTGTAATCGTTGCTTTGAGTTCTAGTTAGCCCATGTCTCGATTTTTGAATTTTTTGATGATTTTGAAAGATTTCATTGATGAATTCATGTGTTTTATGATGTTTAATGATGAATTATGAAAGCTTAGTGCTTAATATACATGTTCTGTAAAGTGATTTTGAGTAAAAATGCATATTAGGGATTAAATTGAGAAAAATGTAAAATTGAGGGGTTGAAATGTAAAATAAATGAAATTTTTGGGCTGCTAGAGGTCCCTATGATATTCGGCCATATATGGTTTTGTTGAAATTATGTGTATTTTGTGATTTTATGAAATAGGAACTAAAGTGTTAAAATGTAAAAATGTGAGGGATAATTTGTAAAATACCCTAAATATGTGTATATGGATTGAATTGAATGATTTGTTGAATAAAAGGGAGAATTTTGAATACATATAGATCAAGAAAAGAGGAACACGGATTTAGATCTAGGAAAATCAAATATTATCGAGTAAACGATTCGAATTGTCAATTCTTAGTACGAGATAAGTTCGTGTATAAAACATATTGTTTATATAATGTTTATATGAGATGAAATAAATAGAAATGAGATTGAGAAGTTGGAGTATGTGAAATGTGAATTGAATTTTAGGCACTAAGTGTGCGAGAAATGAAATAGCTACGGCTACAAAAAAAAATGGCACTGAGTGTGCTAGATTATAATAGCGATGGCTGAATAAATGGCACTATGTGTGCGATACCGATATAAGTTTAGTTTGATGAAATGGCACTAAGTGTGCGATATTATTATGGCTTCGGCTAATTACTTGGCACTGAGTGTGCAAGTTCATTGAGTGTTCAAGTATGATCGAATGAATTAGTGCATCAATCATCGAAATGATAAATGTGATAGATAAGAACGTGATGATACAGGTATGTACGGAACCTATGTGGTTGATGATATTGAGTATAAAGTAGATGAAAGGTTATGCAATTAAATGATGAGATGAGTTATAATAAGTATTAGTTAATTGATTGAATTTTATTTGATTTATGAGTTAAATGTGTTATATCATGAACTTACTAAGCTTTAAAGCTTACTTTGTGAAATGTTCTCTGTTTTACAGCAGAGATTGTCAGCGAATCATTCACACTATCGGAAATCTATTTTTGTACCATTTTGAGAGTTGTACATATGGTATATGGCATGTATAAGCTAGAGTTATTTTGATAGGTTTTGTGATATGAATATCTAGCTATGAGATTTGACTTGTAAATATTGGTATGTATGGCCTTTTGAGTTAGCCTAAATGATATGTTTGATAGGTAAGTCATATGATGTATATAATGCTTATGTGATGGTTTGAATATGGAATGTTGAATTGGAAAATTGTGGTATGAAATAGGTGATAAGATGATGAGATTATACTTTTGAAACTTATGTGAGTTTTAATGATTTTGGTATAATTAGGTTGTGGAATTGAGTAGTGAATTGGATGTTATGGAATATGTATGAAATGGTTGATTTGGTTGCTTATAAATGATGCAAAAATGTTATGATTTGGTATACTTGAGTTAGGTGGGAAATGTGGGTTAAACCAAGCCTAATTTCACCTCACACGGTTGAGCACATGGGCGTGTGTCTCGATCGTGTACCTGCTGTAGTTTAGTTATACAAGTCAGTCTTGACCAGGACCAAGGCACACGGGCATGTCTTGTGGCCGTGTGGTGAAGTCAATATGTATCCTCTGTTTTTCCACGGCCTAGATACACAGACGTGTCTAATACCGTGTGAGGCACACGACCTGTTCTCACGGGCATGTGACCTGTATAACTTTGAAAAATGTTTAATTTTGAAGAATTTTATATGCGTTCGGTTTAGTCCCGATCCCTTTCTAAAACATGCTTAAGGTCTCGTTGATCTATGTAAGGGACTCTGTATTGATGTATGACTATGATGCTATGATGATTGCAAAATGAATGCTAAATGTTTCGATATGTTTGGTAATGCCTTTTAACCCTAGTCCGGTAACAGATACGGGTTAGGGGTATTACATTTTATTAGTATCAGAGCTGCAGTTTAGTCGATTCTAGGACTAACGTAGTGTATGTGAGTCTAGTTATACATGCCATATATATGAACTTCGATAGTGTGATGATTCCTGACAGTTAAAATGTGTTTTTTATATAGCAAATGGATCCCGAACGAGCGATAGCTGATGATGTTGAGAGCAATGCGCCTGCTCCCTCTCAAGGGACAACGCCGGCCGAATCTAGGCCGATATCTAGTAGTCAGGGAGGAGAGGCTAAGCAAGCCTTCTTCTAAATGAGGACTGAGTGGTTTACGGAGTTCGTTCGAACGAATTCGGCTGCTCAACAACCTCCACCCCCATCTGTTCCTCAACAAGTCTTGGTTGTGCCACAAGTAATAGATCCGATTCGATTGAGTAAGCCACCTGTTGATAAGATTCGTAAACATGGGGCTAAAGAGTTTCGGGCTACAGTTGATGATGATGCCGAGAGGGTTGAGTTCTGGCTTGATAACACTATCCAAGTATTTGATGAGTTGTCCTGTACTCCAGAAGAATGTATCAAATGTGTAGTATCTTTGCTTAGAGATAATGCATATCACTGGTGGAAAACGTTGAAATCGGTGGTTCCTAGGGATCGAGTTACCTGGGAATTCTTTCAGACCGAGTTCCGAAAAAAGTTCATAAGCCAGAGATTCCTCGATCAGAAAAATAAAGAGTTTCTGGAGTTGAAACAGGGTCGCATGACTGTAACAGAATACAAAAGAGAATTTGTACGTTTGAGTAAGTATGCTCGAGAATACGTGTCTACTGAAGAGATCATGTGTAAAAGATTTGTTGATGAATTGAACGAAGACATAAAACTGTTAGTCAGGATACTTGAACTGAAAGAATTCGTAATATTGGTTGAAAGAGCCTGTAAAGCCGAGGATCTCAGCAAAGAAAAGAGAAAAGCTGATTCAGAGGCTAGAGATTCAAGAAAGAGATCAATGAATAAATCTTATCATTTCTCGTCAAAGAAATCTAGAGATTTTATTGATCGATCGATAGCTTCAGTGGGATATCAGAATAGAGATCGTGGAAAGTAATATACCAACCTTAAAACTCAAACTACCTCAGTATCGAGTGTTGGTAACGTAAAGGATGTAAAGCCTAAGTGTAAAAAATGTGAAAGACGGAATTTTGGAGATTGCTGGGGAAAAAGTAATAACAGAGCTTGTTACAGTTGTGGTTCATGAGATCACTTTATAAAAGATTGCTTAGAGTTAGCTGAAAAAGATAATGCTTAGAACATGAGGCCGAGTAATACTGCAGCTAGAGGAAGACCACCGAGAAACAAGGGAAATGTGAGTGGTGGTAAAGGTGTGACGTGAGACACTGCAGAGAGATCTGATGCTAGAGCACCTGCACGAGCCTACGCTATTCGAGCACGAGAAGAAGCGTCATCTCCAGATGTTATTATCGGTACTTTTACTCTTTATAATACATAAGTTATTGCATTGATAGATCCAGGGTCTACTCATTCGTATATATGTGTGAATTTAGTATCCAGTAAGAATTTGTCTGTAGATTCTACTGAATTTGTAATTAGAGTATTGAACACCTTAGGCAAGTGTGTATTGGTTGCTAAAGTGTGTAAGAATTGTCCATTAATGATTCGGGGTAATTACTTTTCGACCGATTTGATGTTGCTACCATTTGACGAGTTTGACATAATCCTGGGTATGGATTGGCTATCGATGCATAATGTTGTTGTAAATTGCAAACGAAAGATGATTGATTTGAGATATCAGAGTAATGAGATTATTTGAATTGAATCAGATGTTTTGAACGGATTGCCAGCCATGATTTCAATAATGTTAGCTCAAAAATATGTGAGAAAGGGTTACGAAGCTTATTTAGCTTATGTGCTTGACACGAAAGTGGCTAAAAAGAAGATTGAATCAGTGCCAGTTGTGTGTGATTACTCAAATGTGTTTCCTGAAGAGTTACCGGGTTTACCACCAATTCAAGAGGTTGAATTTGGTATTGAGTTAGTGCCTGGAACAACTTTGATATCGATAGCTCCGTACAGAATGGCACCAACTGAATTAAAAGAGTTGAAAGCTCAGTCACAAAAATTGACAGATAAAGACTTCGTACGACCGATTTATTCTCCCTAGGGTGCACCGGTGTTATTTGTGAAAAAGAAAGACAGAACTATGAGAATGTGCATCGATTATCGACAGCTCAATAAAGTGACGATGAAGAACAAATATCCTTTACCGTAGATAGATGATTTGTTTGATCAGTTGAAAGGAGCTACTGTGTTTTCAAAGATAGAACTGAGACCAGGTTACTATTAGTTACTAGTAAAAGATTCAAACATTTTGAAAACTGCATTCAGAATGAGGTATGGACACTATGAGTTTCAGTTATGCCTTTCAGATTAACGAATGCTCCTGCTATTTTTACGGATTTGATGAACAGAATTTTCAGACCGTATTTAGATCGATTTGTTGTTGTATTCGTTGATGATATTTTGATTTATTTGTGTGATGAAACTGAGCATGCTGAACATTTGAGAATAGTGCTACAGACTTTGCGAGAAAAGCAGTTATATGCGAAGTTTAGCAAATGTGAATTTTGGTTACGAGAAGTTGGTTTTCTGGGACATGTTGTGTCAGCATCTGGCATCCGAGTTGATCCAAGCAAGATTTCGGCTATTTTGGATTGGAAGCCTCCGAGAAATGTTTCTGAAGTCCGCAGTTTTCTAGGACTTACTGGTTATTATCGACGGTTCGTAAAAGGCTTTTCAATTATCTCGACTTTGTTGACGAAACTACTTCAGAAAGATGTGAAATTTGATTAGTCTAAAAAGTGTCAGAAAAGTTTTGATCAGTTGAAAGCCCTATTGACTGAAGCTCCGGTGTTAGTTCAGCCAGAATCGGGTAAAGAATTTGTGATCTATAGCGATGCATCTTTGAATGCTTTGGGCTGTGTTTTGATGCAAGAAGGCAAAGTCGTAGCTTATGCCTCGAGACAGTTAAAGTCGCATGAAAAGAATTATCTGACCCATGATCTTGAGCTGGCTGCGATTGTATTCGCGTTAAAAATTTGGCACTACTATCTATTTGGTGAAAAATGTCACGTATTTTCTGATCATAAAAGTTTGAAATATCTGATGACTCAGAAAGATTTGAATCTGCGACAGAGAAGATGGCTAGAATTGCTAAAAGACTATGAGCTTGTTATTGATTACGATTTACGAAAGGCCAATGTTGTTGCTGATGCTTTGAGCAAAAAATCATTGTTTACATTTTATGCCATCAGTGCTCATTTAACTTTGTCTGATGATGGTTCGGTTTTAGCGGAATAAAAGCCAGACTTTTATTCTTACAGCAGATTATGATGCTCAGAAGGTTGATAATAAGATTTTAGCAAAACGAGCCCAGTGTGATCTAGATTCTAATTCTGAATATCGAAATGATAATGATGATTGTTTGTGATTTCGAGGTCGAGTTTGTGTTCTGAGAAATTCAGAGTTAATTCAGATGATTTTGAACGAAGCTCATAATAGTCAGTTATTTGTTCATTCGGGTAGTACTAAAATGTATAATGATCTGAAACAACTTTATTGGTGGCATGGTATGAAATGAGATATCTCAGAATTTGTTTCAAAATGCTTAATTTTTCAGCAAGTTAAAGCTGAACATCAGGTTTCGTCTGGGTTACTTCAACCAATTATGATTCCTGAGTGGAAATGGGACAGAATCATAATGGATTTTGTATCGGGTTTACCTCTGTCATCGAGTAAGAAAGATGCAATTTGGGTTATTGTTGATAGATTGACTAAATCAGCTCATTTTATCTCGGTTCGTACAAATTATTCACTTGATAAGCTTGTTGAGTTGTATATTTCTCAGATTTTGAGATTGCACGGAGTACCTATTTCTATTGTTTCGGATAGAGATCCGAGGTTCACATCACAGTTTTAGAAGAAACTGCAAGATGCATTAGGTGCGAAACTACACTTTAGTACTGTTTTCCACCCACAGACGGATGGTTAATCCGAATGGATTATTCAGATTGTCGAGGATATGTTGAGATGTTGTATTCTTGAGTTTCAAGGTACGTAGGAACGATACTTGCCACTAATTGAATTTGTATATAATAATAGCTTTCAATCGAGTATCAAAATGGTTCCTTAAGAGTCTTTATATGGTCGAAAATGTCGAACACTGTTGTACTGGACAGAGCTTAGTGAGAATAAGATTCACGGGGTTGATTTGATTAGAGAAACAGAAAGAAAGTGAAAGTAATACATGATAGTTTGAAAGCAGCCATGGATCATCAGAAATCGTATGCAGATTTGAAAAGAAAAGACATTGAATTTGAGATCGGTGACAAAGTGTTTCTGAAAGTATCACCATGGAAGAAAATATTTTGCTTCGGTCGTAAAGGCAAATTGAGTCCGAGGTTCATCAGACCGTATGAAATCATAGAATGTGTTGGGCCAGTTGCGTATAGATTGCTATTGCCACCTGAGCTAGAAAAGATCCATAACGTATTTCACGTATCTATGCTACGAAGATATAGATCAGATCCTTCACATGTTATTTCCTCGACTGAGGTTGAAATTCAGCCTGTTATGTCTTATGAAGAAGAATCGATCTGTATCTTAGCTCGTGAGATTAAAGAATTGAGAAATAAGAAAATTACATTAGTGAAAGTATTGTGGCATCGGCACGAGGTTGAAGAAGCCACGTGGGAACCCGAGGATGCTATGAGAAAATAATATTCAAACCTATTCACTGGTAAAATTTTCGGGGACAAAAATCCCTAAGAGGGAGAGAGTTGTAACAGCCCGGTTTAGACCCTAATCGAAATTGTGGTTTTAGGACCACAAATCTGAGTCAAAAAAATATTTAAATATTATTTTCTGTGTTTACAGTATGTGTTTAAGCATTTGTGAAAGTTTCGTGTGAAAATTTTATCATTTGTGTGCTTAATTTTGAAAAAGGACTTAATCGTAGAAAATGCAAAAGTGACATTCTATTTGATTAAGTGCCAAATTGTTGTGTCTTTTTAAATGTGAGGTCCTTATGTTGTCAGTGGACCATTGAATTCATGAATAGACATAGATGGACATGGGATAATGGAATTTTAATGTTATTAATCAAGGTTAATTTAGTAATTAAATAAATAATGTTTATTAAATAAAAGAAACAAAGGGAGAGCTTTTAGGGCTCGACTACTACTAAGCTTGATTAAAGGTTCGTTTTTGTTCGATTTTTGATAATTTCTATATTTTTGTAATCGTTGCTTTGAGTTTTAACTAGCCCATGTCTTAATTTTTGAATTTGTTGATGATTTTGAAAGATGCCATTGATGAATTTGTTGATGATTTTTGAATTTGGTTTCGAAACCACTAACCCGAGGTCAGAGAAATTATTTTTAATATTATTTTATGTGTTATAGCATGTTTATATGAATGCATAAAAAATTTGGTAAAATAATTTTAGAGATTGCATGCTCAATTGTGAAAAAGGACTAAACCGCATAAAGGGGAAAAGTTTTGTTTTTGTAACAAATGGTGTTAAATAGCTAAAGAATCATAATTAGGGGTCTTTAAAGGGAAAATAGACCCATTTCAATAGGGTGGCTGGCCATAGAGACAAATAGGAGTAGAAAAGTCAAAATTAGGTGAAGTTAGTAACTTAATTTTGACTAGAAATAAAACAAAAAGAAAAGGGTTGTCATCTTTTTCATCTCTTGTCCATACCACTGAAAATATCAGCTATTTTAGGGGTTTTGGAGCTTCAAAATTTCAGCCACTATTTACCCTTACAAGTGATTTTGATGGCATTTCTTGATAATTTTTGTACTTTTGGGACCCTTGTAGCATAAGCTAACTAAAGAGGGGACTATTTTGCAAAATGGTTGAGAGCCTAGGGTTTTTCCATGAGAGTATTCATGTTGATTTCTGAATTTTTATAGAAGGAAATGAATCTTGGTTGTTAAACAAACAACTTTTGTGAAGTAGTTTTCATGGAAACCCTAACTAAGGACCATTTTGCATAAGTTATAAATTATGTGGTAAATGTGTGAAATAATAGGAATTGTGGGTTGCTTCTAGTGTAAAAAGAATTCAGCTAGGCTTGGGTAGTGATAAAATTCGATAAAAATTAATTTACGAGCCTAGGGGTAAAATAGTAATGTTGTGAAAGTCTAGGGGTAAAATGGTGATTTTGCCAAAATATGAATTATGAAATGTGTTAATTAATATGATGATTAAATTAGTGAATATTTATCATTTTAGATCAAGAAATACGAAATCCGAACCTAAACCGGGGAAAGGTCAAGCTAGTAGACTAAAGCCAATTAGTCGTCCACTTTTTGTATACTGAGGTAAGTTGTATGTAAGTAAGGTAACTTTATTATTATTATTATGTGTTGAATGATTAATTTTGCGTAATATGGTTGAAATTGCTTACGAATAATGCATGATGAAACTCAATGTAGTAGAGTCCCGATTGAACCTAGGAATAGATTGGATATCCATGCTATAACATTTGGATGATATGTGTGCCAGTGTAAGACCATGTTTGAGACATGGTGTCGGCCACGATATGAGAGCCAGTGTAAGACCATGTTTGGAACATGGCATCGGTGATGTTGTGAGAGCTAGTGTAAGACCATGTCTGGGACATGGCATTGGCCACAACATGAGAGCCAGTGTAAGACCATGTCTGAGACATGGCATCGACATTGAGACGAGAGCTGGTGTAGGACCATGTCTAGGACATGGCATCGGCCTTGACATGTGAGCTAGTGTAAGACCATGTTTAGAACATGGCATCAGTAATTCACCCTCTTGTGTAAAGCTTGTCAGATATCTTTTAGTATTTCACATAATTTCACGGGTTATTTTAAAGCTTATGACAATGATATGGAATGATATAATCATGTTGTGAGTGGTACAGGTTCTTATTCGAAACTCATGAGATATGAGTCTAGTTATGTTGCTTTGATGGTAAGAATGCCATGAGTAAGTTCTAGCTATGAAAATGATCTTGGTACTATATGGAAATCTTTGGCTTATACTTGTGATATTTATATATAAGCATGTAGTGATATTTAACCAAGTTTACTCAAGAATGTTGTGTTGAATTATAATATGCATGGTTGATACTGTTACTTATTTATATGCAACTTACTAAGCTTTATGCTTACTCCTTCTCTTTTCTATTATCTTATAGTGCCGCCAAGCTAGTATCGAGGATTCAAGGACGTCAGAGGCATCAATCACACTATCACCTGAAGCTTTTGGTATAGCTAGTTTAAATGTTTTGATTGTGGCATGTATAGGGACTCGAATCTTTTGTTTAGTGTCTTGTTAGTTTAGCCGCAGGTGTTGGCTCATATGATGGATTTGATATTCATTTTGTATAGGCCATTAATGTAACACCCCTAACCCGTATCCGTCATCGGAATGAGGGTCACGAGGTATTATCGGATGAGACACCAAATTTAGGACACTTTCATATACACATATGTTATAATCACATAATTAAAACATGAACCTGTTTAATTATTAAACGCATAAATTAAATCATAATACAGAGTCATTAAAAACTCAAGTTATACATAATAAAATTTTAAGCACATGCAAAATTAAAACCAAACAATATCACGATTTATTACATTAATTAATTGGCCAATGCACAATTTATAATACTTATATACATTCGAATTATAAGTTCAAATAATGCATATCATATAGCTTATAAAACATGCATACATGAAACATTCCCACACGTTATCAATTGAACAAATATATTCATGTACTTCAATAATTCATAAGTAATCCACTATAAATTTTGTTTAGTCATTTTGAACATCAAAGACATCTTAAAGTACCCAACCCTTATGCTCAATTAGCGAACCAAAACATATACCTAGCTACTTTAATTTATCAGCTTAGGCGCATATAATGACTAAAGTATACCCATTTCACATACCAAGTTACCATGAATAGAAATACATACACACAACGAATAATTTAATTACCTGTTCGGTCACCAAGGGTAACTTCAATGCATCATATAATTTGCCATAAACCAAAATCACTCTTACCCAATATCCATTATAATCATCTCATAGATATATAACATAGTTCCCAAAATAATCTAAGCTTCAAGGCCGAATACATCCCTACCAGCCAAACATAACATATAATATATGTAACAAAATCATTCCCAACCACACTAGAACATAGCTGAATATTCCCTAGTACCAATGCATATAACAACACTTTAAAAAAATGTAGCAACCGTTTCATATATGTTTATACTCATGCAAAAGCTATAATCGAATTAACTATAGATGCTATCCAATTCATTAATTATTTCAACGCACAAAACACAAAAAATCTTAACTAAAGTTTAATTCACTCACAACATATTAACCCTAATGAGCTCATACCATGTTCATACATGACCGAATACAAATAGAGAGAAATAACCACATCCAAACCAACTTAAGATTTTAGCTATTTTCGGATGGCTTTATACATAACCATAAGTTCAACATTTCCAAAATATACTTTAGCCTATACATGCCATAATCTTTAATTTAACTTATAAAAGTACCCAAAATAGAGGATAGTGTGATGAGCTTCACAGATGATCCCCGAGCTTATAGCTTAACTTCAAAATCTATAAAACAAAGCAAACATAACATAGAGAGTAAGCTATCAAAGCTTAGTAAGTTATACGCAGTAAACAACTCAATAACATATCTGATTTTTATTAACTGAACGAAATGCATTAACATTATTCACTACCTAAGCCGAATACATATATAATCATCTAATACACTATAATTCAACTTCCATTTCCAAGCCTAATAGCCAAAATAACCATACATCCATATACTCTTTTATGCAACTCAAAAATCATCAAAAGTCACCCCATATAAAATTTATACCTAAGTAGTCGAATACACAAAGTATATATATACACATATTAAATGACATTTCAATACCACAAAATTTATTCATCACAAGCCGAATACAAATATCCAAATACACATGGATTCCTCATTTGCATTATATATGATTTATAGCACACAACCATAACATTTTCTTACATTGTCTTAAGTAAATATCAAATAAACTCATACCTGACCATTTAGCTCGTATTATACAATCTGCACGGGGTTTACCTTTGCCTGATAAACCATTCGGAATCGGACAGGACACTCAGATAATCACATATATCGTACAATGCCAACGTCCCAGACGTGGTCTTACATGTAGCCACAGATCGATGCCACTGTCCCAGATAGGGTGTTACTCGTAAACACATATCGAAATCACAAATCGATGCCATGGACTTACTCGCACACATATATCAGAATCCTATGTCATGAAATATGTATCTTAGTTATTCCTAAGGTTCATACGAGGCTTTCGGATGTCGTAACTCGGTCGATTCGAACTCGAAAATTTAGTAGCCACATTTAATCATATTCAGCCAAAATATATATTTTTTCTATCATTTCATAACATCTTGTAAACATAACATTTAATTACAAATAAACACGCCTATTTGGTTATAAACTTACCTCGGACGTCGTAAAATAGAACAGGGCTGCTAGTCGATAACTTTCGTTTTTCCCTGGTCCAAATATGATTTCTTTGGTTCTTGATCTAAACATATTCAAATTAAGCTCATTCAAACATATTTTCGTTCAATTTAGTCCAAAAACACATAAATGGGCAAATTACCATTTTACCCCTAACACTTACAATTTTTACAATTTAGTCCCTATTGCACAAAACACAAAATACATCAAATTTCTCCATACACAAGCTAGGCCAAATATTACCCATGTCTATACAAGCCCATATAATTCATTAATTTCACATTTTACTCCCTAAAAATTATTATTTTTGCAATTAAGTCCTAATTACTCAAAATCATCAAAAACTCCAATACAAAATATGTTAATCTAAAACATATTTTTCATTTTTCACCATCAAAAAACAAAAAACACAAGCTATAAACAATGGCACAACTCAAAATATTCATCAAAATAAAAAAATTCAAGCATGGGTTTAGTAGTGCTCGAAGCAACGATCTCAAAAACGTAGAAATTATCAAAAACCGAACAAAAATCTCACCTTGATTGAGCTTTAAAAGTGCCGAAACCTAGCCCTTTGTTTTCTTCTTTATCTTTTCTATGTTTCAGAAATGGAAGATGATGAAATAATAATATGAATTTCATACTTTAATATTAGCTTATTATATGTTATTTGATAAATTACTTATTTGACCTTTATAAAATAATAATAGAATTTTATATACTATGCCCATTACCATCCAAGCATCAATCTAAAGGTATAATTACAACATAAATACCTTAACTTAATAAACCACTAACCATTCGGCCCTTTACCATTTAAGCTACCAAATTTTCAATTTACGCGATTAAGTCCTTTTATTTAATCGGACACCTAAACGACAAAATTAAATTACAAAAATTTAACTGATATAAATTCACACAAAATAAACACAGAAAATAATTTTTAAATATTTTTCTAACTCAGATTCGTGGTCCCGAAACCACCGTTCTGATTGGGATCTAAATCGGGCTGTTACAATTAATGTTGGCTAATATTGATTACTATTAAATGCATTGATACAAATTTCTCATGGTTGTGGTTGATTTGGTTATATATGTTATGCTTGGATTGGTTTTGGTTGATATTTTTTAGGTTGGTGCAAGAAAGGGTGGCAAAGAGGCTTGGTAAATAGCCTTATTTTGTCTACACAGGCAGGTACATGGGCGTGTGTCTAGGACGTGTGTGACACATGGTTTGCCCCACGGGCGTGTAGACCGACCGTGTGTCCCCTGGACTTCAATTTTACAATTTAGTATGCATGGTAGTAAACACACGGGTAGAGACACGGTTGTGTGGAGGACACGGCTTAACACACGAGTGTGTGTGCCTTGGCCATGTGCCCTTAAGGAGTTGCTGATGTCAGAAACAGAATGTCAAGGTTTTTGCACACGAGCTGAGACACGGGCGTGTCATGGCTGTGTGTGGGACATGGGTCATGGACACGGGCGTGTGTCTAGCTATGTGAAAACCCCTATAGACTCGAACTAAAAAATAAATTCACACGGGCTAGGGACACGAGCGTGTCCCGATATACTCAGGCTGTGTGAGTCACATGAGCCTTCGACACGGCCATGTTAATTAGGCACACGGGCGTGTCACCCTTCCACATAGGTGTGTGCCCCTGTCTACTTGAAATTTTACAAAGATTTCTAGAGTGCACAGATTAGTCTCGAATCAATATCAAAGTGTGTTTGGGGCCTCGTAGGCCCATGGTAAGGACATTAAGGTATTGTGAAAAGTTTTAACTTGGAGCAAAATTTCATAGCTAGGAAATGTATGTTTGTATGTGTTTAAGTCCGGTAACACCTCGTATTCCTGTTCTGGCATCAAACTCTGGTAAAGGGTGTTACACTTCTCCTAAGCCACAGAATTCAACGATTACCCCCAATATGATTATCCACACAAAGCACAAAACTCAAAACTAACCTTAACAAAAACCAAAACTACCTTACCAACCCAATTGAATAATTCAAAACATAAAAGCAACAATTGATCAAAAAAAGGCAGTAACAAGCAAAAAAAATCGAAAATTGAAAGTGACAACAAAGGAGGGAAGAAAAACGTCAAAAAGAAAAAAGAATTGACGTCAAGAAATTTTGGGAATTTTCTTCTGGAAGGGAGAGAAAGAAAAATAAAAATAAAAATAAAAGATAATATAATCCCCTATTTTACTCCCCACTAACCCCTTAACACCCAACTTATTAGAATCCAACTCCATCAAGACTCTATCAAGAAATTGAGCAAAAAGATTAGCATTAACGCTCACGTAGAGATTCAAACACAGGACCTCCAACACACTAACTCCCTTACCACTCGAACCAGCAGGCTCATTCTAATATGGTTTTACAGACGATTAAATATAAGCCCACTGAATAGAGATAAGACTCAGATCCAAAAATAACAAAAATTGCTAAAGGGAAGGTTTGAACTTGAGACCTCCCACACACACCCAAAATACTTAACCACTGAAGTAGATAGATATTTGTGTTAAATACTTACAATAACAAGAATAAGATCTTCAGGGCGTTACAATACATGTGTAAAAATAATAATCATATGTATATAATAATACATGTATTTCTTATTGTATAAGTAAAATATATATTATAATATAATAATAATAACAAAACATAAAAGAAAAAGACAAAGAAAGAACATAATTGGGGAACAAACAGGGGAAAGAAAGAAGAGAAAGAAAGAAAGAAAAAGAAAGAAAAGAGAAAATTTACGGTTTTAAGGTTCAAACTGAAAGTGGTAAGTCAATTTAGTCCATTTTCTTAAAATTTTTATGTTTTTAAAATCCTAGAACAAAATACTACTTGATTTATATTGAAATTTTAGAAGTTAGTGAGTTTTTAGAAGTTGTTCATGTTGAATAAATTGAAGTGTTAGGGGTTAAATTGATAGAATTTCAAGTTAAAAGTGAAAAAGGAATTGAATTGTAAAATAAATCATAAGTTTTAAGTAATAGGGACTAAAATGAGAGAATTTTAAAATTAGGGTTTATGGTGAAATTTGAAAGTTAAAATTAGTCTAAAGTGGAAGTTGAATGAAAATATGAAATTAATTTTAAATAAAATAAAGTTAGTTTTCATTAAGGATTAAATTGAAATGTGAGAAAAAGTTGAATAAAAATTAAAATATTCAATGTGAAATTGTGTATATTAATGATTTTAAATTGTTTTAATTTCTGTAGCTAACGTTGTGCCGGAGACCTCAGCTAAGAAAGGAAAAGACAAGATTAACGAGGAGTAGCTCGAGAATTACGGTTTTTATTTTTATAATTCGAAGCTAGTTTTTAATTATTGTATTTATTATTTAATATGTATGCCAAGTGGAATTAAGGTGAGTGTTGTTTATTATTATCTTGATATTGGATTGAAATTATATGAATTTGTGATTGATGAAATTATTGCTTGGTATTGAAATGTGAATTTTGTGACAATGGAATACTGAATATTGGTTGTGTTTGAAAAGTGAATCGAAAACCCTATTAACTGTATCGGGTTGATTCAGATATAGTTGGCATGTCATAGGATTGGAAGAGTTCTGGGATACTTCAACCACAAGTCGACGAGACACTAGGTGTCAAACTATTTCTTTGGATAAATTCGATGAGGTACTGGGTACCAACTTACTTCGGCATGGCTGATGAGACACTGGGTGTCAATCTATTACTTCAAATTATTCGATGAGGCACTGGGTGCCATACTGGTGTGTTTTGGTTGGATCTGTGTATCCGTCCATATCCGAATCCTGTTAATAGGGGTAAATAAATAATAAAGTCTTACAATTGATATTGGAATGAAATGATATGAGAAATGGAAGTGATATAGTGAATTGAAAATACAATGTGAAATATGTTGACAATACATGGAATATATGAGTTATATACTCATGAATTGAGTATGGTATGAAATGATGTATTCATGAATTGAGTACTGCATGACTGATGCCATTGTACGAATAAATATGGTTGATATGTGAATAATTATTTATATAGCAATTGTGTAAATTAGGATATTGTTTAATAAATGAAAAATGATAGTTATGAGATGATACTAGACAATATGTCTTTATAAAGTTAATTTTTCCTATTATATATATTATATTATTTTTAAATATTCGGATTATAGAAATACTGCTAAGTTTTTACTCAGTGTACGATTTTATTTTTCGTGCGCAGATTAGGCACAGTGATTTTGAAAAGTTGTAATTGAGGTTGTAAGCATTCATCTCATCACATCTCTAAGTGCCAAGAGGGTATGTTTCAAATTTTTTGAATAGAATGGCATGTACTTAGGAAGATCAAGTATGTTCCAAGTGGTAGGGACTAACATATAAATTATACTTTTTTTTAATGTTCAAATATATTAGTGATTAGCCAAAATCACTTTGGCACCAAATGTAATATTCCTATATTAGGTTTCTTGGGTCGAACCAGGTATAGGGGTGTTACATTTAGTGATATCAGAGCTTAGGTTTTCTAATTTCTTGGTAAAGAATGAGTCTAGAAGTACATGCCATGTAGGATATATCGATGCGATGAGATGTGATATCAATATTAAAAGTATTGATAAGTTTGAAAATATGAATTGTTACTGATAAGGAAATGATTTTGAATTAGTTAGTAATGACTCAAGAGGGAAATAGATAAATACTGAAATTTGATAAAAACTTATTTTCTGTCATAGATATTGGAAGAAATGGCAATAAATCTCAAATGGAGCACAGAAGGAGAAAGTTGATAGAATGATGAGAGAAGTGCAAGATTATAGAATGAAACCAGAAGAAGACATTATTCAACACCTTATTACTGTAAATCGAAAGATGCAAAAAGTGTTATAAAAGGGTAATGAACTGATTAGAAAGAATAAAGTGCAATACTTGACCCTTAGAGGAACATTAATAGAATGAGAGCATCAAATGATTTTAGATCAACTTTGGAAGATATTGGTACCAAAAACTTATTGGAATGTAGTTATATACTACGTGAAGTTTGTAATCTCTGATGGAGCAAGGAAAATAGCGAGACAAAGTGTAGGCTCACGAAAGTTGGCTGGGAAGAAAAATGTCTTTAACATGCCATGGATGGAAAATTAGTAATTAGAAAATTACCAAGAGAATTTATAGATTTAATACCCGTTATAAAGATGGAAGAGGAAGAAGATCCTAAGGAATTTCCAAATTGGATCGTAGAAGATGAATTTGACGAGAATTTGGAACTTAATATAGAGAATTTTCCAGGGCAAGATACAAAATCAGAGATGGAAGAAGATGCAGAAACAGATTTAAGTGGTTAAAAGTAAAAGTTAGGGACTAGTGAATGTGAAGGAAAATGAGTATATATGTATATATAGTTGTACATGTACAGAATGAGAACTTAGAAAGTCAGAGTTTTTAAATGAAAAGTTTGGTATATTAATATAAGGTTAGTCTTTTGGAAATAGAAGAGATAATAGAAATATGAGAAGTAGAATAGAATAGTAATATTTTCCAATTATGAAGATCAGAAAATGAATTTTTTTTAAGAAAGAAGTATAGAAAGAAATAAAGACCTTAGTTAAGTAAATAATCAATATTAATAAAAGAATAAGAGAAAATAGAGGTTTTTGAATGAAAAGAATATAATAAGTCTAAGGGATTGATGATGTAAAATATTACAATGTATTGATAGAGATAAGTTATAGCAAAGAAGCATAGTATTTTTGTTAAAAAATGTGAAAATTATCAATGGTATATTTTTAAGATAAAAATTTAATGAGAAGATGAATTGGAGATTTTCTTTAAAAAGTACGAAAAGAAGAAAATAAAAAAGAATTAGGTAAAAGAGTGATGACAAGTTCAATTCTATCACGATCAACTAAGAAAGGTAAAGAAGTTTGAGAATTTGTACTCGTATACGAATATGAAGAGCAAGATAAAATAGGGTCTCAGGTTATCTCCAAGGCAAGTAGTAAAGGTTTAAGGAAAAGAGTTATTCGACCTTGTGATAAATGCGAAAAAAGAAAATCTCATTTAGGTGAATATTGGATATTTTTTGAAATATGCTTTTAAGTATGGCTCTAAAAGACATGGAATAAAGGATTGTTCAGAATTGTTAAGAAAACCAAGAAATAGTCTGTAATAGGCATTAATAAGAGGATAAATTGAATATAAAAAAAATTCAAAATAGATTATAGAAGATAAGAATAGAATTGACCATGAAAAATGGTGTAAGTACTTTAGAGAATATGAAAAGGTAGCAAAATGATTTTAAGAATTGTGAATAAAGAACGATCTAAAGTGTGAAAAGAAGTAGTAGCAAAGTTGTAAATTGTGTAATAAAAGAGGCAAACTTAAGAAAGAACAGTTACCTCAAGGAGATTGTTGGCAACGGCCGGGCAATAGATTTCTAAGAGGTTGGATTAAGAGTAATAACTCTGATCTATAACTAGAATAATCATTGTTTGCCTGAAAAGAGAAAGAAAAGAAAGGAAATGAAAATGAGAATATAAAAGTATAACAAAGTAGAGCTTAAAAAAATGTTAAAAAGAATAGTGTCGTGATTTATATGAGATAGTTATGATAATAATAATAATAATAATAATAATAATAATAATAATAATAATAATAATAATAATAATAATAATAAATGAAAAGAAAGGATAGAGAATGAATATAAATGATAAGCTAGGTAAATATGTGCAGAAAGGAATTATAGAATTATAGAGATGATTTTAGGAAAACTAAATAAAGAAAAGACTTCTAGTTAAGTGGAAAGAAAAGAAATAAGAGACCAATTGAGTAAAAAGGAAATATAGGATTATAAGAATAACTCCAAAGGTAATCTACTAAAGGTTTTTGATTTTTTTTGGAAAGAATTTTGTCGTTTATAGTGATGCTCCTTGAGTGGTCTTAGTTGTGTTTTGATGTAAGACGGGAAGTGATTGCTTATGCATCTCAAACGCAATTAAGACGGGAAGTGATTACTTATGCATCTCAAACGCAATTATCTGACACACGATTTAGAACTAGTTGTTGTGGTTTTTACTCTAAAGATTTGGATACACAATCTGTATAGTAAAAAGTGATATATTTATACCGATAATAAGAGTCTCAAAGATCTTCTATCTCAAAATGAGTTGATTTTAAGACAACATCATTGAACAGAGCTTTTGAAAATTTTTTATTGTGTCATTGATTTTGATTCAGGTTGGGATCGTTATTTACTGTTGGCTGAATTTGTATATAATAATAGTTTCCAATCAAGTATTCAGATGGCTTCATATGAAGCTTTATATGGTCGAAGATGTCGATCACCTGTTTGTTGGATGAAATTGAATGAAAGAAAAATGATTGGGCTAGAGTTGATTCAAGAAACAGAGGATATTGTTAAGAAGATTCGAGGTAGATTGAAGGCAACTTTCGACAGACAGAAATCATATACAGATTTGAAAGGTCGGGATATTGAGTATTTTGTTGGTGATAAGGTATTTCTTAAAGTTTCACCTTGGAAGAAAATTTTGAGATTTGGTCGAAAAGGAAAACTGAGTCCTTGTTTTATTGGGCCGTATGAAATTGTGGAAAGCGTCGGGTCTATCGCTTATCGTTTAGCATTGCATCTAGAATCACAGAAAATTTATGATGTATTTTATGTATCAATGCTCCAAAGGTACTAATCAGACCCGTCTCATGTTATTTCGACAGAGGATATTGAAATCCGACCTGATTTGTCATATGAAGAAGAACCAGTAGAGATATTAGCTCGAGAGGTAAAAGAATTGCATAATAACTTAGTATCGTTAGTAAAAGTACTGTGGTAAAATCATAATATAGAGGAAGCAACCTAGGAACCGGAAGAAACAATGAGATCGCAATATCCCCACCTCTTTTTAGGTAAATTTCGAGGACAAAATTTATTAAGGGGGAGAAATGTAACAACCCGATAGTCATGGGTATCGAAAAGTGTATTTTTGGGTCTCCGTTTTCAAAAAATGAATTCGTAAATTTGAAATGTGGTAATCATAATCGTAATTTGAAAGTTGAAATTAAAATTTGATTAAATCTTGAAAGAAAAATAATTTAAAACATAAATTTTGAAAACTTAAAAATTTGGAGAAACGAGTTTTGATATTTGAAATGGTTATTTCCAATTGTCCTCTTCATTCTAAATCTGATAGCCTTTTATAGAAGGCTATTCTCTTTACATCATTTGAATCGGGAAATTTAATCCCTTACATCATTATATAATTGAAACTTTGATTACATAATTGAAACTTTTCAGAGAATATATTCTCTGGTTACAAAAATACAAACTACAGAGAATATTCACTATTCATGCGCCAGAGAATCTTACTGTTCTTGCCAAGGAATATTTACTGTTTATGCCAGAGAATATTTCCTGTTCACTTGTCTTTTCTTGCAGAGAGAATCTTACTGTCCTTGCCAGGGAATATTTATAATATTTCATGTTCCTCTTCTTTCATTTCTTTCTTTTACATCATTTTTTTTAGTCCTGGTAATGGTTACTGAGGTGGTATCGTCTGCAAGATCCACCGTTTTGATTAAAGACGCTGAAGATTTCTCATCTTCGGGTTCGGAATCCATTGAGCTGAGCATTTCAGCCATGAGTTTTTTGTATTCCTTCTTGGTATTGGCTTGAGCTAACATCGTATTAGCTGTCGATTTTGCTTGAAGGAATTTCGCTGTGGTTTAATCAGAGGCTGCGAACTTACATAATCTCGAATTCTTGTTGAAAAAATTATTTAAATATTTTGAATTATATATTTTATCATTAAACTTGTCCCAGCATTTAGTTTTGTAGTTTCGAACTAGTAATGGAATTCCAGTACATTGATCTTGCTCATAGGAATAATTCCAAGAAACAATCCAAGAAATGCACAATTTTGAGAAAAATAGATTGTCTGTAAATGTGTTTTTGGTCTGGTTCATGTTGAAATTTGTCAAAGAATTTGGGCCATAAATTTTGAATTTTTTCTGGTAGGATCTTAAAGGATAATGGTCCATACCAATTCCACCATTCTTGGAACCAGTTTGGGAATTTGAATTGGGTGCCATATTTGAAATATATGAGCCAAGAATGTCTCATGTGTAGGTTTTTCATTAAGAAGGCGTTATACCACGCCATTTGGGAATCCCAATATGTGAAATATGGGTAGTGGTCAATTTTGGTGGTAAATGTAACGCCCCAATTTTTGGGCCTAGGAGTAATGGGCCTTGAGTCTAGGTCCGGGTAGAAGACGGCCCGAACAATTTGAATGTTTTAATTATTATTATTATTATTATTTAGTATGTAATTAAATAAATTACGAAGGGTTATGGTGTGGGAAAAAGCCCCAAGAGTAAATTTAATTCGAGACAATTTTTGAATTTTTAATTTTGGAGAAAGATGGTTCTGGCGATATGGGTTTTTAAAATTAAGGTGGTAAATTATGATACAAATAAGGCCTTGGTAAAGTGGCAAGGTGGCGCCACTAAGTTCCTAAAAAAAATGGTGCCTGGGAAGGAATTAAAGGTCCAGGGTTCAAGTTGCAAGATAGGCATACTATTACTTTTTAATTTTAGGCATGTGCCGGGCATGTGATCACTTAAGTGAATTTCGGCAAGGGCCTTAATGAGGTTCGGCCGATTGTTTTAGTTGATATTAGGGTTAGGTTCTTTTCTTTTTCTGTCTTGGAGAATTAGGGTTAGCCACCTGAAAGCTTTCACTGTCATTCATCCTTTCTGAGTTCTCACAAAAGCCGAAAACGCAAATTCCTTCTCCTTGATGCCGAGTTCTTCTTCCTCTCTTTTTCCTCCATTTTATTTCTTCCTTTTTGCTTTTTCTTCTAGCAGAAACCTTCTGATCACCTTACTCACCTCCTCTATCGATCCCATCCTCCACAAAACCTTCATAGCCGATCGTCATAAAAGCCGAAATCGCGAAAACTCACTTCTTGTGCCGATTTCTCCAAGCCAAAATCCTTCAGTTATTTTTGTTCCTTTTGATTAAATTTCATCTTCTCTAAACCCTTAGTATCTGTCAGCAACATTACTTCAAAGTTATAGCCTCAAATCGTCATCTTCTTCATCACTTAAAAAGCCGAAGTACCATAGATTTAGGGACTTATAGCCAAAACTTCAGATCTCCTGGATTTGAGTTCTACTATCGTTTAGAGGATAGATCTCCATCAGATTTGCATAGAAATCAAAGAGGAATAGGTGGTAAGTGCTCATCACCTCAGATCTAGTCTTATTTTACAATTTAGAAAAAGCCGAAGTCCCTAAAATCTAGAAAGGCTGTCGATTTGGGCATAGGGCTTTAAGGGTCTTTAACCGATGATTTGTTTTGGTGTTTAGTGTCTTCCAGAGGTTAGATCGAAGGCTTGGATCTTTGGAACAACTAGACTTAAATCTAGTCATCGGTTTTCGGCAAAAAGGTAAAATTCTAAAGGCTTTAGGGGCATGGTTCGAATATGGTAGGTGAATATTGGGATTAGTTATTGTGGTTTGCAATCTAAGAATTGTGGTAATCAATTGTAGGACATCGTAAGGGATCTTATTGGCAGTCGTCACAAAGCAGGTGTGTAACAAACCCTCGTAGTAGCTTAGGCTAATATTCGCAGAAAAGCCGAAATACCAAAATTCTGGCATTTCGGGAACTTGAGACTTTGCATGTGGTTTTAGATGCGATAAAAATTATATGAACGGTGTTTGGATCAATGGAACAGGTAAGAGCGCAATTCTGTGCACGACGGTAAGTTGGGCCTCAATGGGTTGAAATTGGGCCCAATGGGCTTTCGGGCCCATTTGGGTAAAATTGCTAGAAAATGGAATTTGGAAAGATTGCATGTTAGCGCGGTTAGTACTGTTGTAAAATTTGGATTATGTGGGCTTAATGGGCTAAATCAGCATTCGTAGGACCCATTAGGGATTTTGGGCCCAAAAGCCCTAATTTGATAAAGTGCGTTAAAATCACTGTTTAAACACTTGAGAATGTTGATAATTGTTAATGATCATGGAAAAACTATAATATTTGGTAAATTTATGAAATTACCCCTAAAATATGGAAAATGACTGTTGTGCCCTAGATAAAAATGACCATTATACCCCTAGGGTTTAATTATGAATACGATGCATGAGATTTTGATATACATGATATGACATGATATGCACATGATATGTTTTGAGATACACATGATATACTCGTTATATGCATGGGTTGGGTTTGATATAAATGGAGGAAGTGCAAAAAGGGCTTTGCCCTAGTTTTCTCAAAAGGCTTTGCCCTGATTTATCAAAAGGGCTTTGCCCGATTATTAAAGAGGCTAGGCCTCGGTTATATGATAAAATGACTATCTTTGCCCAGAGAGAGTTTGGTTGGGTGGGTTGAGTTATTCCCCACATGGAGAGCTTGGTTGGTACGGGTAGAGAGTAGCGGATGGTGGGTTGAGTAGTCTCCCTAAATGGGCTTGCATACATTCATTGGTATTATATGTGATATTGAAATGGGCCTATGGGCCATACCAATTATAGTAAAGGCTTCGGCCGCCCAGTGATATGATTTACGAAAGGCTTCGGTCCAGTATATGTCGAGACTGAATTAGGGCTTAGGCCCAGTATGCTGGTATTAGTTTGGGCTTTGAAAGGGGCTTGTTGCACACTGAGTTTCCCAAACTCACCCCCTTTCTCTTCCATCCTTGCAGGTAAGCCCTAGTTGGTGGACTTGGAGCTGGGCGGGATTTAGAGTGGCCACGAAGATTAAATTCCTGGTTTTTAAATAAGTTTCAATTAGCTTCCTTTTAAATTTCGCATTTATTTTTTATTATTTCTATTTTGGTTAAAGTTGTAATAAGGCCACCCTATTATTTTTATTTTGGGTTTTTAAATTACTTAAATCGTTTTCAACTTGAGATTCACATCGCTTAAGTTGATTCCTTAAAATTTGTTAGCTCTAGGGCGCGTTTTATAAAAGTGACTTATTTTCAAGATATCACAATAGCCGAGCAAAGCTTCCGCAACGTAAATGTTTTCAAGGAAAATAAATATTTTAAATAGACTTGAGCTTAATTTGTTGTTCGTGGACAAGTAATAAGCTTAAAGTGTGGCAATAGATGTGTGCGTGTCTAGGATTAGATCATGGAAGAGCTAGGTACTTAAGTAGTCTAATTAACTCACCTCCTCTTTTCTTGAATCCTACCTGGTGCGTAGTATCCATTCGCTTTAAGCCATAACAAAGAAGGTTTAATTTTTCGATACTTAACTGTTTTTAAATAACATTTTTCTGCTACTACAAAGGTTTACAAGTTTAAACGGTAAAAGTCACTAAACATCAAGAAGGGTTTTCAATGAAAACATGATTTTCGAAAAACACTTCAATGTGACACACCAAACTTGGCCATAATGTCTGGGCCGAGTTTGGGGTGTTACATTTAGTGGTATTAGAGCCAAGTTGCAACAACTCGGCTGTGGGTTTCTAAACAGGTTTAAAATCAAGAATTTCAAAATAAGGGTATTTTAAATCAATTTTTTTTAAGAATTTCTATTCTCTATGACCAAATACATGTTTTTGTTTTAAATGGTTTGAAGAAAGAAGTGGCACACTGAATCCCCGGCACCAAGTCTGTAAGTACTTTCTCCTTAAATACTGTACTGTACTAAAACCTTACTATAGATAGGATTGAGACTTTACTATGATACTATAGCTAGGTTGATACTAAAACCATAGAGACCGAGGCAATAAGAGCTAAAAACCCAAAAAGACTGAGACTGTAACTAGGCTATGATTCTGTAAAGAACAAAAACTCTAAAATACTATCTCTGCATAAGACATATGAATGAATAGTAAAATTTTGAGATCTTTGTAGTTATTTGATATATGCATTGGTAATGTAGAGTATTGATATGGATTCTGAGGGTAAGCAAAGTCTGCCAACTTCAGGTAGCGGTAACTCGGAGCTTGGGACTGAGGCACTGACCGAGTTAGTAAGAAAAGTGGTAGAAGAAGTATTAGAGACCAAGGTTAAGGAAATTAGGGAAACGCTTCAAGCAGGGTACTTAGAGTGTAAGAAGAGGAAGGATTCTAGTTCTCAGAAGACTAAGCCTCGTTCTGTGAAACATGTTAAGATACGACCAAACTTTCCAACCTACAAGAACTGCAACGGGCGTCATCCAGGTGAATGCCATAGGAAGAGAGGAGCATGCTTTAGATGTGGGTCCAAGGAGCATCGAGCTCGGGATTGCCAAGCTTATTCTATTTAAGTGTGCGTTATGAATTGTATGCGTGCTTGATAAATGTTTCTTTACTTTGGTAATTAGATGTCCTGGGTCGTACTAAGAATTATATATATATTTTAAAATTTTAAATTAAATTAGAGTGCGCAGTGGAAGCACAGTGGTTTGACTTAAGTAATAAGGTTAGTTGGTAGTTTGAAATTTTGAGGACGGAATTTCTTTAAGGGGAGTAGAGTTGTAACGCCCCGATTTTTGGGCTTAGGGGTAATGGGCCTTGAGTCTAGGTTCGGGTAGAAGACAGCCCGAACAATTTAGATATTTTAATTATTATTATTATTATTATTTAGTATGTAATTAAATAAATTACGAAGGGTTATGGTGTGGGAAAAATGCCCAAGAGTAAATTTAATTCGAGGCAATTATTATTATTATTATTTTTATTTTCTTGTTGTATGATTATTAGCGGTATGGTTTTCTTTATAATGAGAAAAGGATAAAAAAGAGTAGGTTAAGGCAAGGGAGAAGAAAAGTCTCTTTTCTTGTTCAGTTTTCTTATAGTTTCTGTTGTCTTTTGGGGGATTGGGTTCTTAGAAAGGGAAAAGCCAGTTCTCTTACACTTTCTATTTTTCATCTTTGTAGATTCTTGTATCTTGTCTAGGTTTCTTTGTTTTCTCTGGAGAAAAAGGGTTCTGGCGATGTGGGCTTTTAAAATTGATGTGGTAAATTATGATACAAATAAGGCCTTGGTAAAGTGGCAAGGTGGCGCCACTAAGTTCCTAAAAAAAATGGTGTTTGGGAAGGAATTAAAGGTCCAGGGTTCAATTTGCAAGGTAGGCATACTGTTACTTTTTAATTTTAGGCATGTGCCGGGCATGTGATCACTTAAGTGAATTTCGGCAAGGGCCTTAATGAGGTTGGGCCGATTGTTTTAGTTGATATTAGGGTTAGGTTCTTTTCTTTTTCTGTCTTGGAGAATTAGGGTTAGCCACCTGAAAGCTTTCACTGTCATTCATCCTTTCTCGAGTTCTCACAAAAAGCCAAAACGCAAATTCCTTCTCCTTGATGCCGAGTTCTTCTTCCTCTCTTTTTCCTCCATTTTATTTCTTCCTTTTTGCTTTTTCTTCTAGCCAAAACCTTCTGATCACCTTACTCACCTCCTCTATCGATCCCATCCTCCACAAAACCTTCATAGCCGATCGTCATAAAAGTCGAAATCCCGAAAACTCACTTCTTGTGCCGATTTCTCCAAGCCAAAATCCTTCAGTTATTTTTGTTCCTTTTGATTAAATTTCATCTTCTCTAAACCCTTAGTATCTGTCAGCAACATTACTTCAAAGTTATAGCCTCAAACCGTCATCTTCTTCATCACTTAAAAAGCCGAAGTACCATAGATTTAGGGACTTATAGCCAAAACTTCAGATCTCCTGGATTTGAGTTCTACTATTGTTTAGAGGATAGATCTCCATCAGATTTGTATAGAAATCAAAGAGGAATAGGTGGTAAGTGCTCATCACCTCAGATCTAGTCTTATTTTACAATTTAGAAAAAGCCGAAGTCCCTAAAATCTAGGGAGGCTGTCGATTTGGGCATAGGGATTTAAGGGTCTTTAACTGATGATTTGTTTTGGTGTTTAGTGTCTTCCAGAGGTTGGATCGAAGGCTTGGATCTTTGGAACAACTAGACTTAAATCTAGTCATCGGTTTTCGGCAAAAAGGTAAGA
Source organism: Gossypium longicalyx (assembly GCA_025698465.1). Taxonomy (NCBI): domain Eukaryota; kingdom Viridiplantae; phylum Streptophyta; class Magnoliopsida; order Malvales; family Malvaceae; genus Gossypium; species Gossypium longicalyx. Next base: position 95,789,983 of record CM046997.1, read on the forward strand.
TTCTAAAGGCTTTAGGGGCATGGTTCGAATATGGTAGGTGAATATTGGGATTGGTTATTGTGGTTTGCAATCTAAGAATTGTGGTAATCAATTGTAGGAAATCGTAAGGGATCTCAGTGGCAGTCGTCAAAAAATAGGTGTGTAACAAACCCTCGTAGTAGCTTAGGCTAATATTCGCAAAAAAGCCGAAATACCAAAATTTCGGCGTTTCGGGAACTTGAGACTTTGCATGTGGTTTTAGATGCGATAAAAATGATATGAACGGTGTTTGGATCGATGGAACAGGTAAGAGCGCAATTCTGTGCACGACGGTAAGTTGGGCCTCAATGGGCTTTCGGGCCCATTTGGGTAAAATTGCTAGAAAATAGAATTTGGAAAGATTGCATGTTAACGCGGTTAGTACTGTTGTAAAATTTGGATTATGTGGGCTTAATGGCCTAAATCGACATTCATAGGACCCATTAAGGGTTTTGGGCCCAAAAGCCCTAATTTGATAAAGTGCGTTAAAATCACTATTTAAACACTTGAGAATGTTGATAATTGTTAATGATCGTTGAAAAACTATAATTTTTGGTAAATTTATGAAATTACCCCTAAAATATGGAAAATAACTGTTGTGCCCTAGGTAAAAATGACCATTATACCCCTAGGGTTTAATTATGAATACGATGCATGAGATTTTGATATACATGATATGACATGATATGCACATGATATGTTTTGAGATACACATGATATACTCGTTATATGCATGGGTTGGGTTTGATATAAATGGAGGAAGTGCAAAAAGGGCTTTGCCCCAGTTTACCGAAAAGGGCTTTGCCCCAGTTTATCAAAAAGGGCTTTGCCCCAGTTATTAAAGAGGCTAGGCCTCCAGTTATATGATAAAGCAGCTATGCTGCCAGTGGAGAGTTTGGTTGGGTGGGTTGAGTTATTCCCCACACGAAGAGCTTAGTTGGTATGGGTGGAGAGTAGCGGATGGTGGGTTGAGTAGTCTCCCCAAATGGGCTTGCATACATTCATTGTTATTATATATGATATTGAAATGGGCCTATGGGCCATACCGATTACAGTAAAGGCTTCGGCCCAATGATATGATTTACGAAAGGCTTCGGCCCAGTATATGTCGAGACTGAATTAGGGCTTAGGCCCAGTATGCTGGTATTAGTTTGGGCTCTAAAAGGGGCTTGTTGCACACTGAGTTTCCCAAACTCACCCCCTTTCTCTTCCATCCTTGCAGGTGAGCCCTAGTTGGTGGACTTGGAGCTGGGCGGGATTCAGAGTGGCCACGAAGATTAAATTCCTGGTTTTTAAATAAGTTTCAATTAGCTTCCTTTTAAATTTCGCATTTATTTTTTATTATTTCTATTTTGGTTAAAGTTGTAATAAGGCCGCTCTATTATTTTTATTTTGGGTTTTTAAATTACTTAAATCATGTTCAACTTGAGATTCACATCGCTTAAGTTGATTCCTTAAAATTGGTTAGCTCTAGGGCGCGTTTTATAAAAGTTACTTATTTTCAAGATATCACGATAACCGAGCAAAGCTTCCGCAACGTAAATGTTTTCAAGGGAAATAAATATTTTAAATAGACTTGAGCTTAATTTGTTGTTCGTGGACAAGTAATAAGCTTAAAGTGTGGCAATGGATGTGTGCATGTCTAGGATTGGATCATGGAAGAGCTAGGTACTTAAGCAGTCTAATTGACTCACCTCCTCTTTTCTTGAATCCTACCTGGTGCGTAGTATCCATTCGCTTTGAGCCATAACAAAGAAGGTTTGATTTTTCAATACTTAACTGTTTTTAAATAACATATTTCTGCCACTACAAAGGTTTACAAGTTTAAACGGTAAAAGTTACTAAACATCAAGAAGGGTTTTCAATGAAAACATGGTTTTCGAAAAACACTTCAATGTGACACACCAGACTTGGCCATAATGTCTGGGCCGGGTTTGGGGTGTTACAGTAAATTTGGCTGGAAATTTCTTTGGAGAATTTGGTTTTTCTCTCCAATCCCTTGGTCGAAGAATTTTTAATATTCGAGCTGTTAAATGGGTAATAATTTTTGGATCTTTTGGGTCTGTGTTGTGTTTGAACAGTACTGATCCAGTTTGAACGAATATGTTTTCATAATACTGTTGGCGTTTTTGAGAATCCAATGGCTTGAAATGCCATCCATTGAAAAGTTCTTTTGCAAGTATATGTGGAGGTTTTTCTGAAAATTCTTCCTTCATAATAAGAATTTTTTCAAAATATTTGTTTGAAAAATATTGTGAGGATTTTTGTGTAGCAGTCTGTGAAGACACTACTATTTCTTTTGGAAAAACATCTTGGAGAGATGTCTCTTTTAAAATATTTTTGAGAGATTTTGGTTTGTGTAAAACAATCGCTTTATTTTTTAAAATCTTTGCTGCTTCAACTGCAATTTGCTTGAGAGGAGTTTCCCCTTTCATTTAAGAAAAAGCCAATGCCACTTCGGGAGATTAAGAAAGGGACTCAATCCATTTTTTGATTTGAGAACCAATTTCATTTGGATCTTGTGCATCTTGAATGATTGTATTTTTGGAGGATTTTGATGAGGATGATTATCTATCATTTTCTTCTTCATGGAAAATTTCATACCATGACTTAATTGGTTTTGAGGAAATTTGGGTTTTGGATGACTCTCCTATTTTTCCTTTTCCTTTGTCTCGGAGTTTGGGTGGCATTTTTGAAAAAACTCTCTAGTGAGAAAATCATGCAAAGAATTAGTTTCTCCTTTGATTTATTCAATATCAAAATCAAATATGCTCAAAATTGTTTACCATCTTGCAAAAATCTGTTTTAAGGCAATATTTTGAACATCTTTTTGTAAAACTTCTTTTGTTGATTTGCAATCAATTTGTAAAAGAAATTTTTTATTTAATAAATCACTTTGGGATTTTGTAATGCATAAAACAATTGATAATTTTTTTAATAGTACTATAATTTTGCTGAGTTGAATTCCAGTGTCTGGAAGTAAATTAGACTATTTGCTCTTTTTCCCCTTTAACTTGTTTTAAGATCCTACCATATCCTATTTCAGAAGCATCTGTTTCTACAATATTGGGGGCATTTGGATCAGCTAATTATAAATAAGGAAGCTTAGTGATTTGTTTTTTAATTTGGGTGATAATATCGGTGTCGTCATTTGTCCAAGGTTGTGGATTCTTTTTTAGCCTATCATATAATGGTTTACATAATTTGCTAAGACCTGGATAAAAGTCTATGGCCTAGTTGAGGCTTCTTAAAAATCTTTGTAATTGGACTTTATCAAGGATTTGGTCTGGGAATTTGCTAGCTGAGGTAATGGTTCCTTGGGTAATGTTATGACCTAAAAACCTTACTTTGGTTTGGAACAAACTTATCTTGGATTTAGAAACTACTAAACCATTATTTTTTATGACTTTTATAAAGATGGACAAATGTTTGAAGTGTTTTTCTAAATTTTCTGAAAACACTAATACATCATCGATGTATACTATTGTGAATTGAGAATATTGGTAAAAAATGTCATTCATTATTCTTTGAAATTCGGATGGAGCATTTTTTAATCCAAAAGGCATTACATTCCATTCATATTGTCCAAACGGTACAGTAAATGTCGTTTTATATCTTTCTTCTTCTTTTATTTGGATTTGCCAAAATCCAGATTTCATGTCAAATTTTTAGAAAATATTTGCATTACAAAGTTTCTGTAATAAATCTTTCTAATTTGGTATTGAGTACCTAATCCATTTTAAGGCTTGATTGAGAGGTTTGTAATTAATTACTAATCTTGGCGTTCCTCTTTCAAGTTCTGCATTTTTTATTACATAAAATGCTGAACAACTCGAAGGAGAACTGCTTTTCCTAATTAAATTTTTATTTTGAAGATCTTATATTTCTTTTTTACAAAATTCTTCTATTTCTTTGTTCATTTGTATTGGTCTTGCTTTTGTGGGTATTTATCTTTCATCAAAATTATTTTCATATAGTAATGTTACTTCGTATTTTTTCCTATTCCAAAAAGCATTAGGAATGTTAGAAAAAATTGTTAATTCTATTTCTTCTTTAATTTGATTTATCCTTTTTTGTACTTCTCTTTTTTCTAATTGTTCAGTCAATTTTTTAAAACATATTTCTTCTTTTAGAAAAGAAATTTGTTTCTATTTATGATTAATTAAATTATTGATTTGCCCATTATGGATGGATAAAGATTTTAATAGGTTGAGATTTCTTATTTTTGGTTTTTCTACAAAAGGAAATTCTATTTTAGTGTTTAAAATTTTGGTGGTGATAGAATTATTTGTTACTTCATATGGTTTGAGTAAGGATATTATTGGGGTTCCTAATATGACGTCTTGGGTAATATCTTTTACCATTAAAAACATGTTTGATATTTTATACCTTTGTTGCATATTTTTGCATTGGGAATTTTATAAGCAATTTTTAGTTTTTTACCATTTGCAGCTTTAAGAGATTCTGATGTTTTGTCATAATATTTTGTTGGAATTATTCCTTCTCTAATATTGTTTTGGTCTGCTCCTGTATCAAAAAGGGCTATTGTTTCTAATTGAAATTCATTATTTATGACAATAATTATTTTTATTAAATATCTTTGGATAGATACTTCAGTTAGAACCATCATATATTCCTGTGTTTTTCTTCAGGTTCGGGTTTAGTTTCTGACGAACTATTTTCTGGGATTTCATGTTTTAAGGTTTGCATTTGTTTTTTCATTTCTAGTTGTTCCATTTTAAGCTAAGAAAGTTCTAATTTAAATTTTTTTTATTTCTAACTATAATTCAGAATTTGTAATTTGTCTGGATTTTATTTTTCATATTTATTAAATATTATATCTTGTATATTATACATTAGTGATTGACTAGAAATAATTTCTTTTTTCTTTTTATAGTTTATCTTTTAATGAAGATTTTAATTTCAAAAGGTATTCTCTTTTAAGTTTTGGGTTTTGAATTTTATCAATAACTTCAATCATAAATTCTTGGTATTTGGTTAACATATTAATTGAAGGTTCATTTTCATCATCAGAAGATTGGGATGTTGTATGTAATTCATCTATTTGTAATTTCTCTATTTCGGTAGATGTATCATTTTCAGAAGAAGTTGTTTCTAAGAGAATCTCTTTTAATTTTTGTTCTATTTCTTCATCTAGATTTAAATTATTAATTTTTCTTTTAATTTTGCAATATTTTGAGATGTGTCCTGGTTTTCCACATCTATAACATTTTATTATTTTATCTAATTTATTTATTTTGTTTTATGTTTTTGGTTGTTTCTTTGCTTTTTGGTATTTTCTATATTTAGGTTTTTTTATAATATTTTGAAATATTCTTTCACCTATTTTTTGGTTTTACAAGGCAACATGTTTTTGAAAAAGAAGGTTCATTCCTAATGTCAAATTGGTGGCAGAATGATCCTAATTCCTTTTTGCATTGATATCTTTCTTTCTTAAGTTGTTTTTGTAATTTTAAATCTTGACAAATTTTTAATCCTTCTTTCTGGGTGAAACTAATTAGTTCACCATATGTAAGTTTTTCATATGGAATAATACATCTGTAATTTTCTCTGATTTGATTTCTAACTTTTTCTCCTAGTAAAGTAGGAAGTATTGCTAGAAATTTTTCTTTCCAAAATGGTTGATGGTTATTAGATCTTTGCATAACTCTAGTTATAAAGACATCTTTATAACATTTAAAATCGGTTAATTTTTTGCATTTTAAATTTGATAATAATTCTAAATTTCTATCTTTAAGATGAGAAGGATCTCCTATAAAGTGTTTAGAGATTGAGAAAATTAAATTTGCTACTGCATCTTGGATTTCTCTTCCTCGTTCATCTAAAATAATTCTTCCTTGATCATCTTTTTTTATTGCTTTTAAGATTTCTTTTTGTTGGGTTTTAGTGAGTGTATGGTCCCACCATCCTTTTAATTGACCAGTAAATGCAACTAAAAGATTAGCTATAGCATAATCACTGATTAATCCATTTTGGTTTTGGGTTTTATAAACATTTGAAACCATTGTCATTTGTTGTAATAAACTAAGAATATTGTATTATGACATTCCGTCTATATTCCATTCATAAATTGTATTAGCATTGTATTTATTTTGGAAAACAAGTTTTTCTTCTATATTAAGATCAGGTGCGGTGGTTTTTGGATAATATAATCTTTTTGGTTCTTTCCAAGCCATCTTGTTAATTTGTTGTTCATCTGATTGGTTAGAGTCAGATTGGGAGGATTGGTGTAATGTATTTACTGAATGTTGGGCTTGCATTGGGGTATCAAATGAAATTAATTCAGGCTTATAACTTTCCAAAGCATTAAGTCTATTTTGGATTTCTATTAAGAAATCATTTTGGGATTTTTGGAAAGGTTTTGGAATCTCATAATGTGTAAATATTGGTTCTTTAGAACTTTTTTCTGTTACCTTTTTTATTAGTTCTTTCCTAATCTGTTGACTTTCCACCAAATTCTTAATATAATCTAATTGTTTTTTTATTGTATGAAGACTAATATTTGTATAGTTGTTTTGTTCTACTATCATTTTAATATCTTTTAATGAGATTTGTTCTCCTGCATCAAGAGCTCTCATTCTTAAAGGATTTGCTTTTATTCCAGTATTTTTGTGAAGATATTGAACCTCCATTAAAGAGGGATGTTGAGATTCAACTTCTCCTTTATAAGTCTGCCATCTAGTATTATGTTTTATTGTATTAATAGATTCTAAATAATATTCTTCAGGCCATTCAAATAATTTTATATGAATTTTATGGGTATTCATAAATTCATAATATTCTTGAAGAATGCTTTCTTTTTTATCATTATAATTTTTAAAGTAATCTTCTCTTTTTTGCTTATTTTTGTGGGAATAGAAATGTTTTCTACACCATTCCTTATTTATCTCAAAAATTTTTTTCTAAAACAAATATTTCTGAATTTTCTCCTTGTCTAGCATTATTAGACATTGATGAATATGTTAGTGACATATTTGGTGAATTTTGGGGACTCTCTTCCTGTTTGGCATAGATAGGTTGAGTTATATTTGAGAAATTATCTATTCCATGTAAATTGGTTCTAAATGTTGTTAGGATAGAAGAGACAGAGGCTCTAGCTGTCCTAAGATCTGTCGTTTGTGTTTCTGGATTTGACTCTTCTTCTAAATTTAACCTTCTAAAAGTTGTGCCGGTACTTCCTATTTCGAAGGAATGTCTTGGAATGTCTTAGAGGCATTCTTCGTGGCCTGTTGAATATTAATTCAACTATGCCATCTTGATGTTGAGAAATTTCATTTAATGAAGTGTTTCTTATTGGAGTTGGTGCCACAGGATCTGTAGCACCCTTAAGTTTCCACCTATCAGGAAGGTTTATTTCATGCCATTGTATTGTTCTTGGGATTATGGTATAAGATCTTGAAGTATCTGTTTCTATTAAGAGGGTTTCTCCTTTTGGGCTTTAAAGTAGAGTCTATAAACTAAAGTTAGTACTTCTGAACCAGGAAGCATTTTGTAGTTATAGGTATGTATTTGGAGGGTCAAAGATTCTAAAATATTTTTTTCAGTCAAAGAAACCATAAAATTTGGGTAACAATTAAAATGTATTAGGCCAGTGCATAGGCTTGTTTCTATAGTTCCTAATAATGAGTCATTAAACATGATGTGTCTTTAGTCTCTTAAGACAATTAAAATTGAGGTATTTTTAGTGGCTTCAACACTAAGAGGTTTGACACTAACTTAGACTAGTCTAAAATGAACATATTTGTATTTTTTTTCTTTGAGTTTATTAATGACGACTTTATCTAATAATTGGATTGTTTCATATTCTTTTTGAATAGGTAAACTCCTTTCTTTTGTTTCTATAATGTAACTGCAAAAAGCATTTAAATTTTCAAAAGTTGTTTTCTTGTAAACTTGGTTTGTTGGAACTCTTGGAAGAGTCCAATTATCAAATCTTTGGGGAATATTTTCAAAATATTCTTCTTGTTCATTAACAATGTTGTTTGAGGTTTGGTCGGACTCTTGGGATTGATTAGAAACAAAGCTTGCAGACGAATTGGTTCTTCTAAGGAAGAGAAACATTCGTTGTTTTCTTATTTTCTACAAGGGGGTCTACTATCAGGATTTTCGAATTATTATAGTTGCCTACAAGGATACTTTGTCCTTGACACGTCTAACCCATGGCTAACTGGATTGTGCATCAATACTCAGCAAAATAATAATACATTAATAAAGAGAGTTAAACCAGAACTCAGAAATATAGAAAACAAATTGAATATTTTCAAAACTTAGAAATACCTGCTCCTTCTTGGCTTTGATAAATATTTACGACGATTAGTAGTGTAGTTAATTAGGTTTTGGTTAGGTGAATTTGTTTAAATTAAGGTTAATTAGGTATAAGGAATAAATTGAATAAAGTGTGAAAGCTTAATAATAGAATAGAAAAAAGTAAAGGGACTAGTTAAGCAAATAAACCATAAAATTTACAATTGTATGGTAATAGTAAATTACATATGTAACAATATTATACATATACTTGTAATAATTATATATACTTACTTATTATTTAAGAAAATATTATATTATATTATATTATATTACATTATATTATATTATATTATAATTAAAATATAAAAAAAATAAATAAGTAATTAACTAAATTATGACAAATGTATGGTAATGGTGAAATACATGTGTAAAAATAATAATCATATGTATATAATAATACATGTATTTCTTATTGTATAAATAAAATATATATTATATTATAATATAATAATAAAAACAAAACATAAAAGAAAAAGAAAGAACAGAATTAGGGAACGAAACAGGGGAAAGAAAGAAGAAAAAGAAAGAAAGAAAAACAAAGGAGAAAATTTAGGGTTTTAAGGTTCAAACTCAAAGTGGTAAGTTAATTTAGTCCATCTTCTTACATTTTTTATGTTTTTAGAATCTTAAAACAAAATACTACTTGATTTATATTGAAATTTTAGAAGTTAGTGAATATTTAGAAGTTGTTCATGTTGAATAAATTGAAGTGTTAGGGGTTAAATTGATAGAATTTCAAGTTAGAAGTGAAAAAGGGATTGAATTGTAAAATAAATCATAAGTTTTGAGTAATAGGGACTAAATTGAGAGAATTATGAAATTAAGGTTTATGGTGAAATTTGAAGGTTGAAATTAGTCTAAAGTGGGAGCTGAATGAAAATATGAAATTAGTTTTAAATAAAATAAAGTTAGTTTTGATTAAGGATTAAATTGAAATGTGAGCAAAAGTTGAATAAAAATTTAAATATTCAATGTGAAATTGTGTGTATTAATGATTTTAAATTGTTTTAATTTTCGTAGCTAACGTTGTGCCAAAGACCTCAGCTAATAAAAGAAAAGACAAGATTAACGAGGAGTAACTCGAGAATTACGGTTTATATTTCTATAATCTGAAGCTAGTTATTAATTGTTGTATTTATTATTTAATATGTATGGTAAGTGGAATTAAGGTGAGTGTTGTTTATTATTATCTTGATATTTAATTGAGATTATATGAATTTGTGATTGATGAAATTATTGATTGGTATTGAAATGTGAATTTTGTGACAATGGAATACTGAATATTGGTTGTGTCTGAAAAATTAATCGGAAACACTATTAAATGTATCAGGCTGAGTCGGGTATAGTTGACATGCCATAGGATTGGAAGAATTCAGGGATACTTCAACCACGAGTTGATGAGACACTAGGTGTCAAACTATTTCTTCAACTAAATTCGATGAGGTACTAGATACCAACTTACTTCGGCATGGCCAATGAGACACTAGGTGCCATACTGATGTATTTTGGTTGGATCCATATATCTGTCCAGGTCCAAATCTTGTTAATAGGGGTAAATAAATAATAAATTCTTACAATTGATATTGGAATGAAATGATATGAGAAATGGAAATGATATAGTGAATTGAAAATAGAAGGTAAAATATGTTGACAATACATGGAATATATGAGTTATATACTCATGAATTGAGTATGGTATGAAATGATGTATTCATGAATTGAGTACTGCATGACTGATGCCATTGTACGAATAAATATGGTTGATATGTGAATAATCATTTATATAGCAATTGTGTGAACTAGGATATTGTTTAATAAATGAAAAATGATAGTTATGAGATGATACTAGACGATAATATGTCCTCATAAATTTGATTGTGCCTATTATATATATTATATTGTTTTTAAATATTCGGATTATAGAAATACCATTGAGTTTTTACTCAGCGTACGATTTTGTTTTTCGTGCACAGATTAGGTACAATGATTTTAAAGAGTTTTAATTGAGGTTGTAAGCATTCATCTAATCACATCTCCAAGTGCTAAGAGGGTATGTTTCAAAATTTTGAATAGAATGGCATGTACTTTGGAAGATAAAGTATGTTCCAAGTAGTAGGGACTAACATGTAAATTATAGTTTTTTTTAATGTTCAAATATATTAGTGATTAGCCAAAATCACTTTGGCACCAAATGTAATATTCTATATCAGGCTCCTTGGGTCGAACCAGGTATAGTGGTGTTACATTTATTACCTTCATTGATGATAACACAAAATATTACTACGTATATTTGCTTAAGAGCAAAGACGAAGATATAGAGAAATTTATTCTCTATAAATAGGAAGTCGAAACCCAACCTAATAAAAAGATTAATATGATGAGAAGTGATCGTAGTGGTGAATATGTTGAATCATTTGGTGATTACTGTGCAAAAAATGGTATTATTCATGAAGTGACACCACCATACTCTCCTCAATCAAATGGAGTAGCTGAGCAAAAAAATAGACTCTAAAGGAAATGATGAACGCATTGCTAGGAAGCTCTGGGTTATCATAGAACATGTGGGGGGAAGTTATTTTATCAGCTAATTACCTTTTAAATAAGGTTCCCCATAAGAAAAGGGACAAGACACCATATGATTTATGAAAAGGTAGAAAACCTTCCTACAACTAATTGAAAGTTTGGGGGTGTCTTGCAAAAGTAATGGCTCCAATACCAAAGCAAATGAAAATAGGTCCTAAAACGGTGGATTGTATTTTCATTGGCAATGCAGATTATAGCAATGCATATCGGTTTCTTGTGTATGAATAAAAGAATCCTAACATTCACAAGAATACTATATTATAATCAAAGAATGTCTCATTCTTTGAAAATATCTTCCCTTGTAAAACTAGGGAAGTTGATTTAAGTTCAACGAAAAGAACTTCAAAGACTATAGATGAAAATAGTAAAGAAGTTCAACAAAAGGTTGAAATTGAGATAGAGCCAAGAAAGAGTAAACGAGCAATGGTGGAAAAATCTTTTGGATCGGATTTTCTAACCTTTATGCTAGAGGCCAAACCTTAAACATATAATGATGCTATATGGTCATCCGAAAGCATTTTATGGAAAGATGCTATTAAAAGTGAAATTGACTCCATCATGCAAAATCATACGTGGGAATTAGTGGATCTTTCTCGGGGAATTAAACCATTAAATTCTAAGTATATTTTCAAACGGAAAATGAAAGCAGATGGAACAAGTGATAAGTACAAGGCTAGATTGATTATAAAAGGTTATAGAAAAAAGAAATGTCTTGACTATTTTGATACTTTTTCTCCAGTATCTAAGATAACTTCTATAAGGATGATACTTGCAATTGCCACCTTGCGAAATCTAAAAGTACATCAAATGGATGTTAAAAAAAAACTTTCCTAAATGAAGATCTTGATGAAGAGATTTACATGGAACAAATTGAGGGTCATGTAATTTTAGGACAAGAAAGGAAAATTTGTAAATTGGTGAAGTCTTTGTATAGACAGACTTAAGCAAGCACCAAGGCAATGGCATGAAAAGTTCAATAATGTCATGATAACAAATGGCTTTAAGTTTAATAAGTGTGACAAATGTATGTATGTCTGTCAAAACTACCAAAATTGAATATATAATCCTATGCTTATATATTGGTGACATACTCATTGTTGGAAGTAACAAGGAAAAGGTAAAACGTACCAAAGACATATTAAATTAAAGATTTGACATGAAATATATGAGACTAGCTAATGTGATTTTAGGCATCCAAATCATAAGGTCATCTAAAGGTCTCATATTGGCTCAATCACACTATGTGGACAAGATTCTTGGGAAATTTAGCAAGGATGATTCTAGTATAGCCAGAATTCTAATAGATACGAGTGAACATCTGTCCAAAAACAAAGGTGAAAGTGTTGACCAAGTGGAATATGCAAGGATCATAGGCAGTCTAATGTACCTTATGAGCTGTACTAGACCAAATATTGCTTTCACTGTGAGCAGTTTAAGCAGATTCATAACCAACCCAGTGGAAAACCACTGGAAAGCAATTGTGAGGATACTAAGATATCTCAGATATACTCGAGACTATGAACTGTATTGTTCCAGAGATCCTGCTATTTTAGAAGGATTCTCCAATGTCAGTTGGATATATGATATTCGAGTTACCAAAGACACAAGTGGATATGTTTTTACATTGGGAGGAGGTGTTGTGTCATGGAAATCCTTAAGACAAATGATTACAACTAGATCCACAATGGAATCTGAGTTTGTAGCTTTAGATAAACTTGGAGAAGAGGCTGAATAGCTTCAAAACTTCTTGGAGGATATTCTTGACTGGCTAAATCTTGTGCCCACAATATGCATATATTGTGATAACCAAACAACAATTGGTAGAGCACAGAACGTAATGTATAATGGTCAGTTGAGACATATGTGTCGTCAACACAATACCGTTAAACAATTGATCTCAAATGAAATTATTTCTATTGATTTTGTAAAATCAAAAGATAACATTACGGATTCGCTAACTAAAGGCTTAAATCGAGATCAGGTTGATAAAACATCAAAAGGAATGAAACTAAATCCCATGAAAATTAAAGGCGTTATGTGAAGGAAAACCCAATCTAGTTGACTAGAGATCCCAAAATCTAGGTTTAAAGGGACAACCTACTTGCATAAACCTTGTGAGGTCACTGTGGGGGGTTCTTATCCCAAGTTCGTTCCTATGATATAAACAGTGATTAAAAATGAGATAGGTTAAGCAATGCTTTTAATGACCATTGTGTGTTTCGGTGAGTTGAGCTACATAAGTCACCTATGTGAGAGTGAAGTAGGGCCGCTTCGATAGGACTAATGGGACATAGTTCTCTAAAACTCTTGTAGAACTAATAGATATTCATGGCCATATGAACATACCCATGAGAACTAAAACCTAGCCAGGGAGGTAGTTGTGTAAGGTATATCATCGTTTACTCAAATGAAAGAATAGTTCAAGGACATCACGTCTACTTGTCAGCTAGTAAAGTAAATATACTTTCACAATAGAAGGTTCAAGGTTTGATGCCTACCCATCCTATGCAACTATCGATCGTAGATTCTATCACCACATCGAGTCAATGTTTTTCATTAAAACTATCAATTTCATTCATGTGGGGGATTATTGTAAAAAATAGATTTTTGGAAGCTTTGAGGCATATTCTCGATTAGTAAATGTGGAGATTTGAATCATAAAATTATGGTTTTCTATTCTAACCCATGAGACCTTTATAATGGTATATCATATACTCAAAATGATTGAGTGACGAATGAGAAATTGATGTTCAAAGTAAGCCACCTGTTAATTATGTTGAGAAAAATGGATAGCTTGGTCCCACAATGGTTAGATATTAAGTGTGGAATATGTATATATATATATATATGAACCAACTTGGTGGTTATTGAATGATTAAGCTAATACTCACCCTCGCGCGTAAGGGGGTGCAAATCCAAACCAGCAAGGGTTGGGGGCGCACCTGCATGACATGGGCGATGCGAAATATCCAGATCGGTCAGGCCCTTCTAGGCCTGCAAATATTTTAGTCCAATACATAATTTTATTTTCCTCAACAAAGCTTATTTCTACAAATTCTGTTTGGATTTAAAAGGACAAATATTAAATTAAGGTTAATGACTCCTTTAATTCAGACGTTAATTTGAGTTTTTAATGACTCTTTAATTCACGAATGTTAATGGCCTCATTAGTCAAAAATTTCCAAAAGTTCTTTCATTTTGAATTTTATTTAAAATCAAAATAATCTACATGAATGATACACACTAAATTTTTGTCTATTTTTCTTGCAAAAATTTCAAGATATTTTCGCTTCATATTTCGAACCTGTTTTCGGTAATAGAAGAAAGCTAGGATACAGTTCGTTGATCACTGCAACCGTGCTACCGCTGTGCTCATTTCGTCATTGTGTCCTGGGAGACAGTCAACCAATGTTTCTCCAGCACCAAAGGAGCGATCGAATCTATCTTTAGGAAACTGTAAAAATAGGCCTCAAATACTAATTGGATTTCTACCTACCTATGAGTACACAATTTCAATCCAGTTTTATTTCCAGTTTTTGTTTTTTTTCAAATTATATATATATGTATCTATATTGTTCTAGTTCGATCTTGTGTTTTAAATCAATATTTTACATTACTGTTAATTTCACTAACGCATGTGCAACAGGCCCAGGTAAATTATCTTCATGCATAATAGATAATGTAGGAGATTGTGTACCTAAATCTGAAACTTGATGATTTTCCAAGTCATTTGATGAAGGAACTACACCAAGAGAAGCATTAGTAGTTGAAAGTGTGTCAATAGATGTACATGGGACACTTGTGGTAAAATTGAAGAAGTGGATGTTATAGGAAGAATATAGTGAGGAACCCACTCATGAAAAGACTCTTCAAAATGATGAGTGGAATGAATATCAAGATTAGTATATAGAAAAATATTCTCTAGAAAATGAACATGACGAGAAATATAAATTTTATTTGTTGACAAATTAGAACACTTGTAAGTAGAGCTTAATTTAAAGCATAGCCTAAAAAGATACAAGGTCTAGATCTGGGTATCTAACTTGTTCCTAGAGTAAGGTTTCAACCAAGGATAACACAAACAATTAAAAACTCTGAGACGAATGTAATTTGGTAAAGAACCAAAAATTTGAAAGTATAGGGAATCATTATTTATGATGGAAGTTGACCTCCAATTTAAAAATATAGCAGATTGCATGAGACCATAATTCTAAAGGTAATTTAGCTATACGAAGTAAAGTAAGCCCATTTTTAACAATATGAAAATGACGACAATTTCCTCACCATTATCTCAATAAAAAGAAACATGAGACTATTGAAAGTATTTTTTAACAATAGCTTTAAACTTAGGAAAGATATCAAAAACTTCAAACTTATGTTGTAACAGATATAGCCAAATGTATTTAGTGTAATGGTCAATAAATATAAGATAATAATGAAAACCATCAATTGATGAAATAGGTGTCGGACCCCAAAGATCAATATAAATAAGCTCCACTGGAGAAGAACTTTTTATTGAAGATATAGCAAATGAAAATTTATGCATTTTATTTCACTTACAAGAATTGCAAAAGAAACGTGAACTAATAGACTTTATTGGAAGATTCAAAGAATAAAAAAAAAGACGTATATTGGAATGGAGGGATGACCGAGACGACAATGTCAGGTTGACACTTGAGAAGTTTGGGTAGAATATGCTAGTGGTGATGGACGCAACTTAAAAACGTATAAAGGCCATTTATACATACCATCCTTAGGTTTTCCAGTTCCTAAATGCTCCCCCATGCAGTAGTCCTTCACAATAAATGAGAAAGGTGAGAACTCAACAGTTACAAAACTTGAAGAACACAATTGATAAACAAAAATTAAAATGTTCTTCATAGCAGGAACACAAATAACATTAGATAAATGTAAAGGCTTATAAGAAGGCGGCAAAGTTATGGAGCCACTATGAGTTACTTGCAAGTTATTACCATCACCAATCATAACAACATCACCACCTTCATAATTAGAATGAAGAGATCAGTTCTGAATGCCTGTGTGAAACACTTGAATCAACTAACCAATTTGAAGAACCATTAGAAGTAGATGAAGAAAAATGTGCTTAAGGAGCAAAAGAAGGGGCAACAGTAAGCGACGGAAACACAGCTTGCAACTTACAAAATTGTTTAACAGTATGGCCAGGTTTATCACCAATCTGACAAATAACGTGATTATTCACTACAAGAAAATAGACTTTTAGCGGCGCTTTTTTTAGCCTTTAGCGGCGCTTTTAAGCTCCACTAAAACTTTTAGCTGCGCTTTTTAAAACGCCACAAAAATGCCGCTATAGGTAACACCACAAAAATTTGTGGCGTTTATTGAAAAAAAACGTCGCTAAAAGTGCTGGCTTTTTGCGGCGTTTGTTTAAAAAGCGCCGCTAAAAGTGCTGGCTTTTTGCGGCATTTGTTTAAAAAGCGCCGCTAAAAGTGCTGACTTTTTAACGGCGTTTGTTTAAAAAGTGCCGCTAAAAGTGCTGGCTTTTTAGTGGCGTTTTCTAAAAAAGCGCCGCTAAAAGTCATGGCTTTTAGCGGCGCTTTTCCCACAAACGCCGCTAATTTTGGCAGATTTGCAAATTTTTTTTCACCAATATCCAGCCCTTCCTACATTAAAATCCAACCAAATACAATAAATATAGTATAAAAGACAGCTAAAAATAACAAATTTAGCATAAAAAATACAACCAAAAACATTAATTCTAAATAATACTTCAAATTTAACTAAAGATATATGATATAATTAATAAATAAAGTATAATTTTAAATATTCTTACAATAATGTTAAACGTAGTAATGTGAAAAACATTCTTACAATGAGAAAACTAATGTCTAAGATGGCGGCTTTTGCGATTTTTGGAACATCTCGCATCATCTGTGAAAGTCGTGGTGGAGGTCATCGTATTTTTTTGCTCTACTCGCTACCATCGCCGTGCCTCGCCTCTCTCTTCGCCGCCGCCGCCTCCTCTCTCGCCTCCGCTCTAAGTTGTTTGCTGGAGTTCTTCATATTTTCGTTGAACCTCGGCAATTTGCTCAACCCGTGTTCGCTTGCATCCGAGCTATCTCGGTCTCTTAACCTCTCGAACTTCAACTTGAGCTTGACTTAGGAGGAAGGCATGTATTTTTGGGAGCCGGATCCAAAATATTGGGTCGGGGTAACACGAGATCCTTGAAATCAAACCCGACCGCACCTTCAGGACCCAAAACTTCAAAGTGATAATTTCGTTATCAATGTTCTCAAGATTAACAGAACTATCGATTTAAGCAATCGCTTTATATTCCGCTTCTTCTTCTCCTTTAGTTTCTCCTAAAAATCAATTAAAAAGTTAGAAACGAAATATATAATAAAAAGGAATGCAACATAACTTAACATTATTTAAAACTACTAATGATGAATTGAATTAAACAATTATAATTAAGGATTATAAATATTTAGAATAAATCAAATATTATTAAGTAAATATACCATAATTTCTCCAAACCGGATGCCATAGAGATCCATCTTTCTTCCTATGCGTAATCTCAAAAAGCTGAAGGCGTCCAACTTTTTGTCCGGATTTGACTTCCTACAATATAGTAGTAAAAATATTATTTAATAATAGAAAGTTATTAATATTTGAAAGAATTAATAAATTCATAATACCTCGGCCTCAGCTACAGAAGCAAAACTTCTCGACCTTGCTGTGTGCGTGAATTTTTGTTTTACTCACGCTTGTTCCAACTCGCTCACGGTCCTACATAATAAAATTGTTATTACGTATATAGTAAACACTATATATAAGAGTTTGGAAATACGCAATACCTCTCCTTTCTTTGAATTCCAAAATCTAACCGCATCTTCCCATTGATACCTCAGCATTCCCGGCGGGACATTTCTCAATTTTTCCTCGAGGCTTATGTCTTTCTTAAAATATTGTTTCTTTAAAGTGCTTTTATTGTCTCTCCATGTTTTACCCAATGCCTTCTTGATATAATCATCGGAGACTTCTAAAGCAAATCTCTCCTAACAAAACACAAGTTTAGAATATAAATATAAATGAAACTTAAACCAAAGTATTATAAATTACATTCACATTTTGTTACCTTAATATTAGCGAGAGCCTGATTTTTGTTGCTATCAGGCATGTGATGCCATGATTCGTAGTTGATGGGCAACATATTTGCATTTCGTGCTAAAATGCCCAAATAGCCTGCTAAAAGTCGAGCTTCAGATCCAACAGGCTGACCATGAGTATTTCTACATACTTTAACACGCTCGACAGGATCTAAGTCGTATAAATCTCTAAGCAGCGTACGTCCTCGAACTCTGCGCGTCCCACCACTTTCAGCTGAAAAATGATATACTATTATTATATTAAAATTGACAAATAATTCAATAATAAAAGTCAACACATGTAAAATGAACATAACATTACTTTGAAATTCTTGGGCTCATCAAGTGTCTCCGGCACATTCAAGATCCAACAACTGTCTCATTGTTCACTATTTCCTTCTTCTAAATTTGGAGTATTCTGGACAATACTTAAATCTAGTAATCTTCTTCTACGCATTTTTCCTGCAATACACATAAAATAGTTAAAGCTTTAGTAACAAATTACAACAATAGTAGTACATATAAAATAGTTAAATTATATAACATAACAAAGATTAAAATTATAATATTACATACAATTAAAAAATCATAAAATTTTACTACATCATTATTCGTAAATATCTTCATCCACATCATGTCGAACCCATTGATGTTCTGTACTAGTACTAGGGATATTTTCATCTAAGTTTTGTTCTGGAAAAGGTAATGTTTCTGATCTTTCGACGATGTCATCTCTACTTCCATTACCTATGTCAAACAAGTCTCTAGGGGTGTTTCGGAGTATAACATACTAACCCTCATCAGTTGGATCTTTCAAACAAAAAAACTTGTTTCACTTGAGAGAAAAATACATATGGCTCGTCCATCAATTGTTGTCCAGTGTAAATCAAGCGAGAGAAATTCAACATTGTAAAACCAAATTGATCTTCTTTAATTCCTCGAGCAGTATTAACATTAGCCCAATCACACCGAAATAAGACAACTTTCCATCTGCCATAGTAATCCAACTCAATAATGTCGGTAAGAAGTCTGTAATACTCCACATTACCCTCAACCGGATTACTGTCCCTAGCACTAGCATAACTTGTAATTGAAGAATTAACAACAACTCCATAATTTTGAGTTCTCCTCATTCTCTCACGATACTTTGTATGAAATTTGTATCCATTGATGAGGAAGGCACTATATCTTTTTATTACTCTGTTCAGACCTTGGGAAAGCCATTTAACTTCGTCATTGACGTCCTTTCCACTCCAAACCTATTGAATCGAAAGTAAATTGAATAATTAACTAAATTTCACAATTATGTGTAACTTATTAACTTTAGTTACATACCGTTTGACTTAACCATTCATGAAAAGATTCTGTGAATAACTTATTAATCTCTCGATGTTGCAATCTTCGAGAGCGTGCACGAGATCTCAAAATTTGTTTGTACTCACTATGTTAAAAACAAGTGTAATTAGTTAGAAGATAAACAAACCAAAACGATAAATATGTGAGGAAATTTTAGAACTTACTTGCATAACGGTTCAACTAAATCGTGGTGAAAAAGTACATATCGATGTGCTTGTATCCACGATATATCATCTAATTCTGCAATTTCAACTTTGCCGATTGGTTCTCCATAACTTTGGAATAAATAAGTTTCGGCCAAGTTATGATCATTGAGCCCAACATTTCTATTTGGTCTATTCAATCGTGTTTCAACATCTTCTAAATATCTAGAACAGAATGTCATGCACTCCTCTACCAAGTAGCCTTCAGCAATTGATCCTTCTGGATAACGCTTATTGCGACAATAAGATTTCAATTTGCTTAGGAACCTAAACACGATATACAATATTTATCAAAAGTTGTAACTAAATGTATGTAGACGCGAATAAATAAATACTTGACAAATAAATTAGCACCTTTCTATAGGATACATCCATCGATAAAAAACCGGTCCACCAAGTATTGCTTCGTGAGGGAGATGGATTACCAAGTGACCATAATAGTGAAGAAGCAAGGTGGAAAGATCTTCTCCAAATTGCATAAAGTCAAAGCAACTCGATCCTGTACTTTCTTAAGTTCTTCAACATCCAAAACTTTGCCACAAATAGCTTTCATTATATTGGATAGTTCAATTATACAGACGCCACATTTTTTTGACATGCAAGACCGTAAAGCAACCGGGAGTAAATCTTGCATCAAGATGTGGTAATCATGTGATTTTAATGAATATAATCTTCGATCTTTAAGACTCACACATCGAGATATATTTGACGCATACGCATCTAGGACCTTTATATCCTTCAACACCATCAAAACACCTCTTTCTCTTCCTTTGACATTGAAAAAATAGAAGGTGGCAACCGATATTTCCCATTCGGAAATACTTGAGGATGAAGATCACGCCGAATTCTCATGTCAACTAAATCAAGTCGACTCTAAAGATTGTCTTTTGATTTTCCATCGACATTCAAAATTGTCCCAATTATGTTCTCGCAAACATTCTTCTCAATATGCATGACATCAAGATTGTGGCGTAAAATATTATGCTCCCAATAAGGCAACTCCAAAAAAATACTTCTTTTTTTCCACAAGTCTGCCTCATTAGGATCATCCTCTTCGTTAGATTCATCATCGGATTCATCCTTCGATCTTCTCTTTGATTGCGTGTTAGGTGGTTGATTCATCTTCCCATAACTGAAGTTGATATCTTTTAACATAAACAAGATTTCAGATCCAACGGTCTGCTGAGGAGCTCCTCTGTACTCTTTAGTACCGTCAAATAGAGTCCTCTGAAATCTAAATTTATGATTTTCATCTAACCACCGACGATGGCCCATGTAAGAGAACTTTTTTCCATTGTACAACCACTTCGAACAAGTTTGTGCAGCACAACAAGGACAAGCATAATGTCCTTTAGTACTCCAACCCGATAAATTAGCATAAGTCGGGAAATCATTAATTGTCCACAATAAAGCTGCACCTAAATAAAAGTTCTCTTTTTTTAATACATCATATGTCTCAACACCCGACCATAATTGTTTTAACTCTTCAATAAGTGGCTGCAAATAGATGTCAATATCATTTCTGGGACCTTTCTCTCCAGGAATAATCATTGATAAAATAAACGAAGATTGCTTCATGCAAAGCCATGGAGGCAAATTGTAAGGAACAAGCACCACAGGCCAAGTACTGTATGAAGTACTCATGATTTTAAATGGATTAAAGCCGTCAGCTGCTAGCCCAAGCCTCACATTTCGAGGATCGCTTGCAAAGGTTGAAAATTTCATGTCAAATGATTTCCAAGCTAAAGAATCCGCAGGATGTCTTAATAATCCATCATCGGTCCGTTGATCATTATGCCACCTCATAGATTCGGCCATCTTTGACGACATGAAAAGCCTTTGAAATCTTGGTATTAGGGGAAAGTATCGCAAAACCTTGACTGGCTTCTTTCTTAACTGTGCCCCACCTTCATCCGCATTCATATCTTCTGTATTCCTATTCATCCAACGAGACTTGCCGCAAACATTACAACACTGTTGGTTCTTCTGATCACCCCAGTACAACATGCAGTCATTTGGGCAACTAGGAATTTTTATCGTACCCAAGGCCCAAATCTTTTATTAGTCTCTTCATATCTTGACAAGATTGGTGGATTTTTGCAAAAGGAAACATCTCTCTCAGAAACTCAAGCAGCATTGTAAAAGAATTTCCAGTCCACCCTCCCAAACATTTTAAATGAAATAAACGAATGCGTATGACAATTTGAATATTTTGATCCTCGTAAAGTTCTTCGCTCATTTCATTAAGTAAATTGTAGAACTTCGCGCTTCTTCATTTGGCTCCTCATAAGGTGCACTTGTTCCCGTTTCGCCAAAAACATTTCCACCAATATTACAATCATCGGATGCAATAAAGTCAGGTGGAAATGATTGCTTACCATGACTGTGTATATTAAATGCATCCCGCAACATACCTTCCATGTCATCTTGTCTAACATACTGATGGTAATCAGTATCAGGATAAGTCGGATTAATCGTTGAAGAAGTTCCACTAGATGTACACTTTTCATGGAAAATCCATTTTTTATACCCCCGAATAAAGCCATCAACAATTAGATGTTCGTAGAAAACTTCACGAGTATGCCAATTGATGTTGCCACACTTCTTACACGGGCAAAGAATCATATTCTCTTGGCTTGCATTTTGAAATGCAAAATTCAGAAAAGTTTGTACTCCATTTCGATAGGCGTTGCTTACCCTTGACAATTTCATCCAACTCCTATCCATTTCGTAGTTCTTGAATTCTAAAGTTGACAATAAATTACATAGGTAAGTTGTTTATTATGTAAGTCTTGATATGATATATTTTTATGTTTTATGTAAGTTATGTAGATTATGTAAGTTATGAAATTTGAACTTTAAACTATATGCTTTTAAGGAAATTATTAGATTACACTACATGTATTAGTTAAGTTCCGTAAGTTGTTATGTACGTTA
This sequence comes from Gossypium longicalyx, assembly GCA_025698465.1. NCBI lineage: Eukaryota > Viridiplantae > Streptophyta > Magnoliopsida > Malvales > Malvaceae > Gossypium > Gossypium longicalyx. Next base: position 95,812,536 of record CM046997.1, read on the forward strand.
TGTGACTTATGTAAATTATGTAAGTTATATGAGTTATGTAAGTTATTTTTTAAGATTCATCATACGTGGCGTTGTTACACCTAGGGAGGATCCATTATATCTTACAAGCTCGATATAAGGCAACCCGTCAGGTTTCAAAATTTATATACTTTGAATCTTTAAAATATTTAAAAAAAGGTTGGAGAGAAGGTTAGCTATTGTTGTAATTTTAATGGACAAGCAAGCTACATGGTAATAAATATTCAATAGTAAATGAGCTCGATAGAACTTTTTTCAAGTCTTTTTGAATTTTTTAAGATTCATCATATGTGGCGTTATTACACCTAGGGAGGATCCATTATATCTTACAGCTCGATATAAGGCAACCCACAAAGTTTCAAATTTATATACTTTGAATCTTTAAAATATTTAAAAAAAGGTTGGAGAGAAGGTCAGCTATTGTTGTAATTTTAATGGACAAGCAAGCTACATGGTAATAAAATTAATTCATACTTATTCATACTTAAGAACATACGCATTGGAACCAGTAGCAATGATAAAAACATACGCATTGGAACTAGTAGCAAAGAGATCCAAAGGATAAGCAGAATAAGCAGAATAAGCAAATTAAAAAAATTAAAGACAGCATAACAAGTCTCTAAGGATAAACAGCATAAGCAAATTAAAAAAATAATCAAAGGACAGACTTGAAATAAGTTAAAAACATGATCCATTAATGATCCATTAAAAAATAAGTTAAAAACAGATTTAACAAATTAAATATACATACCTATTTGAAATTGTAATTACCTTGTAATTAGCTCATGGAATACATACCAAATATAATCTCCTAGAAATAAAGATTTAGCAAATTAAATATACATACCTCTTAGAAATTATAAATTGATGGAAGAGTCAATTCTAGCAAATTAAATTACACTGCAAACAATAAATAAAACCATGAAATAAAAAAAATAATCGACTCAAATATGCCTTTCAATAACATTATAGCATCAACCTAAATTTTTAAATTGGTTGAGCTACGGTAACACCCTCAGCTTCTTAACAACACTTTTGCCAGTTCACTCTAGTTCAAAATTTATTAAAAAAAGGTAAATATTTAAAGGATCCTCACTACAGGAATGGCATCCTCCAGTCTAATTATCATCGAGATTCAAATTTAAGAAGAGCTACTAAATCACTAACATAGATACTTGGAATTGCGATGTGTCCGGTAGAATATATTAAAAAATTAAAAAAAAAAGCTCATCGCAATCTAAGCTTTATTGTCGAAAACTAGGTTCAAATGTGTTTCTCGATTAGTTCTTGAATTTTTTGTCACTAGAACTTTTAGGTGAAGAACAAAAAAAGATAAATATGTTTATAAAAGAAATAATATTTAATCTTTTTTTTGGATATTTTAGTTAAAAATTATATCGTGCCACAAAATGATTGGTTAAGGGAATTTTTTTAACAACAGAGATAAAATGGGTAAGTGGTATAGTTTAAGTACCACTTATGACAACAAAAAAGTTTAAATGTCAATTTGGGAAAATAAATATAGTTTAGTTATCATTTTGTGATTTAAGTATATATATTTTTTATATAAAAAATATAAAATGAAAAAAAAAACACTCAAAACAAGTGAATTAATCATTTTTCAATTGAGTTAAATCCATTTAACTCATCACAGAAGTGATTATCTGTCAAGGGAAATTCTTATCTCTTAAGCCTAACACAACAACAGCTTTAGTTTCTTACATAGGTCTATAAGTGTATGCCAAAGGTTGGACCACTTTTTTTTTTTTTTGAAATCCACTTTAAAACCCCTCCCAAAATGAAATATTTCAGTATTAGGCCCAAAAACATAATTAAGCAGTGCTTGTCAGTCTTACTAAATTATTCGTGTAAATAGGGTCTAATTATCTAAGAATTTGATAAACAAGGGGTAGTTTCGTAAGAAAAAATTAAAACTCTATGTGGATCAGCTGAATTAAATTTCGAATTTCCCGAAGCAAAATTTTAATATAAATTCATTTGAAAAAACAAACCTCAAAAGCTATAATAGAAAAATATAGATTCAAGGATAAAATAATTTGGCAAAGAGAAGCTTATTCCAAGTATCTTGAAGGCCAGGCAAACACCAATGAATACAATCCACATAGCTAAATTTAAGATGTTCACCAACCTGTAATTACGATAACTACAGGTACAAGCCACTGACTAGCAACTAGTTCAGGCACATCGAGCTGCGAAAACAAGAGGTAAGTTTTTTCGGTCTTCGGGTTCAATATTCTAAAAGAATGAATCTGTTTAGACAGAGTTTTATGCTTCTTACCTCACCCAAGTATTGAAACAAGCATTGCTAGAAGAGGCAAGCATTGGAGGAAGTGCATGTATGCTGCTGCAGTATCTAAGAAGAAAGGAGAAAGTTATGGTCATCGCAATTACCACAATGGAGGGCCCAAAGCCTTACCTAAGTCAATGTGAATTGAAGCTAAGCAAATTGGATGGCAGAAAACTAAAGAAGCAGCAGAGGGATGCCGACGGAGATGTAGAAGAGGGATGCCGATGGAGATGTAGCAGAGGGTTGCCGACGACGATGCAGAGGACTACCGAAGGCGATGCAACAGACGTAAACCCAGAATTCTTGACCAACTATCAACATTAACAAATATATATGAGTTCCAGATCAAATATATATTATCATTTTAAAGAATATTATTAATATACTATACTTGTTAACTCAGAAATTTAAAAAATATATATCTAAATATCAAATGTTATTATAAGTGTAACAGCAAAAATCTTGGTAAATAAATGAAATTATAAATATATTTACGAATACAACTTTAGAGAAAATTTGTTCTTTTTTAGGAAATAAAAAATTTCGAGTATTTTTTTTAAAATTATAAATATATTTACGAATGCAAATACAATTACACTTATAAATAATACACATCTAAGTATTAATAACTAAAATTGATTATTAACTCATAATCAAAATACATTCCAACCAAAATAAAAAAATTTAAATTAACATCAAACATTACATAGAATTAAGCAATCAAGCAGTAGAAGACTTTGCTTATCAATCAAGAGATAATTAATTATTATATAACACAACACTCTTTGAAAATAGTTTGTTATGGTTGTTCATTCTTTCAAGCAAAGAGGAAAGCTAGCTTATATTAATAATAAACCATATAGTAATCTTTTATTCATTTTCGAATGGGAAATGGTTGAAGCTATTATTTATTTCTTTTATCCAAATAAATACTAATGGTTTAAACTCTTCTATTTTAGCGTAAGTAAAAAAAAAGTAAAAATACCACAAGCATTAATGATTAAACCCGTACATATTCTATAAATGCATCACAAAAATTATGGACTCAATAAATAATACAAACTCAAAATGCTTTCACTATTAACAGACAATAATATCATGGCTCGTGAATCTGTTGGAGGCTGTGGTCGACCATTATATCCCCCAGATGTGCCCTTAGATCTTTTAAGTTAAATGGTTACATAAAACTGTACATATATATTTTGATTTTTTTATATTTATTTTGCTTATCCTATATATAATACTTGAATGCTTATGTTTTTTTTCCCGATATTGGAATACTAATGTTTACAGTAAAGAAAAATATATTTGTATGTGAATACCATATATATTATCAGAGAAATTGAAAATAACCTATATACATGAAAATTGGGGGAACAAATTCAAAATGATAATGCAAAAACATATTATTAGCATCATATAACAATACCAAGACAAAATTAACATAACTACCGATATACTATTGATTATCCTAAAGCAATGGTTTTTGTGCATTTATTTATCAAGGATTAAAGAATGAGAATGGCGGACTCTATACATATTCTTCTGAAACTGCTTGATTTTAGCAGGCTAACTGCTTTCTTTGATAATGAAAACGCTAAGAACTTATCCCCCCCCCAAAAAAAATACTGAATAAAAATTGCAGAGCAATGAAAATCAAGGGGAAAAAACGTGTTTAAAGGAAAGAAAAAGGAATCATGATGAACCAAACTATATTACTTTCCCTTGAATGCTTGATTTCTTGAAACAAGGCGCCTTGCGGTGAGCATATCATCTATTTTAACAGAGCATTGTTAACAGCCCCAAAACCCCGAAAAGAGAGAGAAGCACAACAATCTAAGATTACCAATGTCAGCATGCTAAAGTCTAGGGTTCAAAAGAACAAGTAAATGAGAGTACCTTGATTTGATGGACTCGCCAAAGGTAGCCTTCAATCGGGTTTGATTTCAAAATGAAATCCCTTAATCTTTCTGCTTGCTGCAAAAAATAAAATGTATGAAATCAAGTCGAAATGAAATAAAAAATAAACGGCTTGCTTGCTGCAATGAAATCAAAATGAAAGAAGGAGCTTTGGGTTTGATTAGAAAATTATAATACCTGTCGATCGAAAAGAGAGAGGGAGACGGCAAATGGGTTTGATTTGGGGAAATTTTAGGGTTTAGGGGAAACTATGATTTGGGGGAAAATGAGGGTTTTGGGTTTGCAATCGGGTGAAATGGCTTAGTCTGAGAAAGGCTGAGAAAGAAAAGGGAATTGGGAAAGAAAAGGGAATCGGGGGAGAGAAATAAAAGTACAGGCTGAGAATGGCTGAGAAAGAAAGTGGAATCGGGAAAGAAGGGAATTAGGGGGGGAGAAATAAAACGGCGTCGTTTCAATCAAAACTAAAATTTAGCCGCGTATTATATCAAAACGGTACCGTTTTATTTAAAATAAATTACTTTTTTGCGGCATTTTTATCATAAACGCCGCTAATGTTTGACTTTTTTATAATTTTTATATTGAATTATTATATCTTTTATATTAATTTTAAATAATTTTTTTTTAAAAATTTAAGTAATATTTAAAATAATTAGATAAAATTTGAATTTTTTTATATATTTTTATATATCAAATTGTTTAGATTAAATATTTTTAACTATAAAAGCATTAATTGATTACATAAAATTTCATCATTTAACAAATCTCAAGTTTAATCCTAAATATATATAAAGGTTATCTATTATCTCTTAAATAAATTAAACTATAATCATAATTTTAATATCTTAAATTTAATATTATCTCTTTTACGAATATATAAGAAATTATTTAATATATAAATTAAAAATACTAATTAACTAATCTAAACCTAAACCCCTAACTTTTATCCTCTAAACCCTAAATCATACAACATAACCCTTAAACTGATAACCCATAACCCCTAACCCCTAACCCCTAACCCCTAACACCTAAACCTTAAACCCCAACCCTTAAACCATAAACTATAAACCATAATCCATAAACCCATAATCCATAATCCATAAACCTTAAAATAGTAACTCTTAAATTTTAAACCCTAAATCATATACCCTAAGCCATAAATCTTAAACTATAATGATAATTAATTCAATATTTTAAAATTAATTAAGACTATCTCTTTTACTATTATATAAGAATTTATTTAATATATAAATTAAAAAACAATAAGTCATATACCCAAAAAACTTTAAAATTATTTTAAATAATAGTATTTTAATTTTTTTCATTTTTAACAAATATTTTTCTATAATAAAAATTCGAAACACAATTAACTTTATGATTATAACCAAAATAACAATTAATTTTTATATAGACTTTTAAATTAATTTTTATATAAACTTTTAATAAATATACGAGTTAAATAATATCTTCTCGCATAGGAGTGTTAAATCTTAAAAAAGAAAAAGTAATTCTCTTAACATACTTTAACAAATTGAATACTAAACCACTTAATCTGTAAAAGCTAAAATATGAGATAAGTATTTGTACTTTTCGTAAAATTAAAATTTAGTCATTATATTTCTATTCTTAAGAATTTAATTCCTCTATGTTTCAAATTTCTGAATTTAAGTTTAATTGTTAAAATTACTTTTTTATTATTATTAAATTCGTTAGGGATTTGGGTGTCGAATTTGGGAATGGGTGATAATACTTTAGGGATTTAGGATGAGAAAGAAGGGGGAAATAGAACTGGGGAAAAATGGAGAAAATGTTAAGTGTATCAGGTGTGGGTAAAAAATAAGACAGTTAAACGACGAAGTTTTGAACAAAATAATTTAACATTAGCGGCGTTTATAACTTAGCGCCGCTAAAAATACACCTATTGTGGCGTTTAAGGTTTTAGGGGTTATAGTTTAGTGTTTAGGGTTTGTTAGGATTTAGGGGTTTACTATTTTAGGGGTTATAAAGTAGTGTTTATGATTTTTTTGGGGTTTAAGATTTTAAGAGTTATATGACTTTTAGCGGCGTTTTACCAAAAGCGCTGCTAATTCTCTGTCTTTTAGCGGCGTTTTACCAAAAGCGCCACTAATGCTGTCTTTTAGCGGCGTTTCACCAAAAGCGCCGCTAATGCTCTGTCTTTTAGCGGCGTTTTACCAAGAGCGACGCTAATGCTCTGTCTTTTAGCGGCGTTTTACCAAAAGCGTCGCTGTTTCTCTGTTTTTAACGGCGTTTTGCTTAGTCTTTAGCGGCGTTTTACCATTGCTCTGTGTTTTACAATTTTTGCAGTGTTTTCTGTTAAAACGCCGTTAAAAATGCCGCTAAAGCCCTATTTTCCTATAGTGATTGTTCCATTGAGGAGTTTAATAAGTAGAACGATGACTGTTCTAATTGTTTTGCCGCGGGTAGTTGAATATTTGATTTTGACCATTAGTCAAATGAGACCTTCATAATCACATAAAAGCTCATGCAATTCTTCAAAATTCAATGGTGTCTCTTGTTCGATGAGTATTGGTATAGGAACGATATTCTGATGGAATACCATGAATAACGTAAAGAGTAACATTATCCATTGTGATATTAGCGCCTGCAATATTAGGTAAATCATTCCAAGATTTTTTTTATGTAGCAGGTAGGCTTCTATGCTTTGAGATCCCTTTTTGGCAACAGTTAAAGACTCTTTCAAAGAAAGCAGCTGAACACGAGAAGGATGTGCATAAATTTTTTGGAGTGTTGTCCAAATAGCAAACAAAGTGTCTGCAGATAGAACATGAGAGACAACCTCAGGAGAAAGAGAACCAACCAAAGCACCTAGAATCAGTTGATCCTGACGAAGCCAAAAAGTAGTTGGCATAGAGGGAGGTGGTACTGTGACATATGATGTGAAATCATATCCAATGAGCAAGGATCGCCATTGTGTATACCATAGCTGACAGTTAGAATGGATAAGCTTGATTGGTGCTCAAGCAGAGACATTTGTTGTAAGGAGTTGTTGCGTAGAAGAAGAAGAGTAGACAGTTGTAGTACATAATGTTGATGGTTGAATTTGGGCTAGTAAGGAAGGAAGAGAGGATGCGGTTTGAACGTTAGGAATTGCTTGTGGAATTGTGGGTGTATTAAGTACCGGGACAGATAAGGTGGGAGAAGATTAGTTTGGTTCCGTGAGAAGATTAAGGAGAGATTGAGAGACTACAATAATTTCGCTCATTCCAATAAGAGAAAAGATAAAAAAAAAATGCCGTTTAGCTTTAGGCTTGTGATACTATGAAAGAGTTTAAATGCATGGGCAAAAAACTAATCAATTATTATGAAATAGATACCTCAAAACATAAAAGATAAAAATAAACTTTCTAATATCCAAGTTAATGGGGGCGGGGGGATAATAATGGACGAATATATTTCAGTCCACGCTTTTAGGAACTGCTTGAAGTGCTTAACATTCTCTTCAGTTATTACTATTTTTTAACATGTTCGTCTCTTTAGTGTCAAAGTCACCTCCCCATTTCTTTATCCTCTCCCCCGCCACTGAAGCCTGCAATAATACACATATATAATTCAAGTTAGATACAGCATTTCCACTTTTTTCTGTATATATATATATATATCATAAAATGATGGATATTATTTAATTTCTCTTACCTCTTTATTCCAATTGGTTCTGTAAATCATTCCAAGTAGTACACAAGTTTGGACGACTGTTCCTGTTAACATCCCACACCAAATTCCCTGCACAACAAAATGTAAATAAAATTAAAAAGATAAGCAATTGAGCTAAGCTCAGAAAAACATTTCTAAAAATCCAACTCTTCCAAAATAAACAATCAATATCAACTGCAGTAGACCTTAGCAACAAGTAGAAGCTTTTAAGGCCGTTGCACCAGCTAAATACAAGCCCCATATGCTCTTGAAACACCAAAACCAGTAACCCAAATCATGCCTACGTATTTCTCAAAAAGTCATACCAAAACATCCTAAATGATATCAGCGAAAGCTCCCCCACTCAACAAAACTCCAAAAACTGAGATAAGATTCTATCAAACCGAAGGCCTCACCTAATGTGAGAGTGAGACCAAAGGATCTCCAAACAGATAATATAGGTATTTACGAAATGAGGAGATAAGGAGATACGTACCTTGACACCCATGTGAAGCAGGAAACCTAACGTCAGACCTAAAGGAACTCCAAACAGATAGTAACACGTAACATTTACGTATGCAACAGCAGTCTGCCATCCAGCTCCAACCGCCATTCCTATATCATACGTAAACTTAAAACCATGCAACCAAATTTCCATTAAAACATAAATTGAAAATTTATGAAAATGGATGTCATAAAGTCAAACCTGAGAGGACAGGTTGAACATTGTTGATGGTAATGCAAAGGGCCAAGAGTGGCGTGAGGTCAATAACCATCTCTTGAACTTGTGAATCGTTTGAAAACAAGTAGGGATAATGGTTTCTGAAGATGATAAGAATAAGGGCTATCGTAATACCAATCATAAATGAATACGACACTGCCACCAACAATGAAAATTTCGCTGTTCTAGGATGCCCTGCTCCCAATTCATTTGAAACCCTCACGCTGCACTTTCATTCATTTTTAATAAAAAAAAAAAAAAGAGTTAATGTCTGCCACTATTATTAATTATTTTTTGCATTTATTTTGTAAATAATTAAGATACTATATACTTTATAGTTTCAGTATCACCTTATAGCTGCATTCATTCCCATAGCCACCATGATTGTCCATCCCAGTATGTTCATACTGCACAATTCAGCATTCCAGATCAGTTCTTAATTCTACTCATATACTGGGATGTCAACAAAAAGAAATTAATTTAAACAAGAATAATAAAACTACAGCTAAACATAAAATTAATTTGCTTTTATACCAACTATATATTTACCGGGAATTTTCTCAAAGTTAAGATTAGAAAAATATCATGCGGTATGCATGTGTGTCACTGTTATTGTCTGTTTGTATGACATAACTGCGTGCGTCAGATGTGATTGAAATTTGGGTCAGTTACAGTTTGAATTATTAGTTGAATGGAATGCTAGATTTTAGATGAAATCAGCAGATCCTCCAGTAGGCGACCTTCACATTTAATAGAAACAAACAGTGCCCCACAATCAACAAGTAGTGGTAAAATGATTACTTAAAAAAATGCACTCACCAGATAGACAACGCAGCCACTGATACTTCGGCGTTCGTTAGGTATCCAGCGAAAAGTATCAATGCCATGAAATACCATACCTCTAAACTGCAAATCATTTTATACATTTATTAACCATTTCTCTCTTCCTTTCCTGGAATCTAATTATCTATTTTTTAAATTTAGAATTTAATTTCAATTATTAATACTATTATATTTACTTTTATAAATTTTATTAGTGTGATATTTTAAAATAAAAAAAATACTTACTTGATATCAATATAATTAAAAAAATAGCGTGGTAATAAATTTAAATTTAATAAAATAATTTTAAATTATATTTAAATTTTAAAATCTAAAATAATTTAAAAAAAAAGTATATAAATAAAATTTTAATTTTACCTGAGTTTTTTTACCTAAATAATATAAAAAAATTTGATTACAAAAATAAAACATTACTTATGAGAATAATATATTTTCTACAATAAAATTGGATACCACCAATATGTGTCAGATGAGGACCAACTATAAAAAACAATATGTTAATAAAAATAAATAGATCCTAAAATAGATGTATAAAACTCCAAATTAAAGAGAAAAAAAAAAACTAAAACTAAGGAAATTTTTTAATTTATTTTTATTAAAATATTATTTTTATAACTGTGGCTGACTACATCCAATTTCACTGTAAAAAATATATAATACTCCTAAATAATCTAAAATATGTCCATTTTCTTAATTAATATTTTTTTATTATTTAAAAAAAAAAAAACCAAGAGTACACTCATATTTTAATTATAACAATAAACCCGACAAGCTTGTACTGGATTGCTGATATAGAAATTTAAAGCTGCACCTACCTTACTGATATAGAAAATTGAAGTGTAGGAAACTTGTTTTTTTTTTTTAGGTCATAAAGTCCAATAAGGATTTTTTACCCCATTAATTTAAAAAAAAATAATTAAATATTAATATGATTACCCTACAAATTAATTATCAAAATGAATTGTTTATTAATTTTATATCAGCCTGACTGATTAATATTATTTTAGTTCACCACAAATAATAAAATGTTATATGTAATGTAAGAATTAAACATCACACTCACTCTACTGCCTAAGCTAAAACAACTAATTTTTTTATATAATAATTCGATATAATTAATTTATAAAGATTGTTGAGGGTGAAATTAGAAAGGATATCGTTTCTATCTTTTCATGTCTTGTATTGGAACTTCATAAAATATTTCAAAGAAAAATGAATGAATGGTAGGTATTCAACTGACAAGTAGGCCGACCCTCTCGTATAATATCAGACTAGAGGTCGGAAATCTTTTTTAAAAAAAAAATAATAATTCTAAAAAGCCCAAAATTTAAAATGTATTTGTTTCAATGTATATTTTAAAAAAATTATATCAATTTTGAAACGTAACAGATGTGAAATAATTTATGAAAATTAAATAAAAAGTCAAAATTTATATAAATAATTACGTGAAATTAAAATTAAGCATTTAAAAATAGTTTTAGGTAAAGGGTTTAAACTCGTTCTTAAAAATGTTATAAAGCATTTCTCACAAATAGAATCAGACTGAAATTGAAATAATAAATTTAGGGATTTATTTTTTGAAAAATAAAAATAAAAAAGACCTAATTCATTTTTAAAGAATGATTTTTAGTTTTTTTCTGCCTATGTGACTTACCAGAGCATTACTGCTGAAGCTAAAGACAATCTAACAAAACCCCACAGATGTTGAAATGCCTTCCAAGAGAAGCCGGTCCAAGTCCTATCACAAGCGCCGCTAATTATGTACAAAAACTGAGCCACAACTATGAAAATCCACGACATATTTAAAACAACGGCTGCACCCACTAGGCCCCATCCCAGCTTTAGCATCAAGAGCCAGCTTAATACAGTGTGCAGAACCAACGCCACTCCTGCTATCACCGCCATCACCATGATCTTGCTCTGCGCCTGTAAGAACTTCGCCATCGGAAAGTTGAACGCGTAAGCAAACAGTTGAGGCAACATCCACATTGCGAACATTCCGGCCGCCTTCGATATGCTTTCTGTTTGGCCTATTACCCTCAAAATTTTTGCCGCGAATATGTATAACAAGCTTAACATCAAAGCCGTTGAGTTGAGGATGACCCATGATCTTTGCATGTACACCCCTAACATATCAACCTGCCCTGCTCCAAATGCTTGGCCGCATAAAGTTTCGAGTGCACTTCCCATCCCAAGCTATTCAAGTTTTAATCAAGTATTGTGTGATTACTGTTATTTGTAACTAAGCTGACAAAACTAAAACTATTAACAAAGGAAATTTAATTTACAGATTTACCATGACGCCGAAGGAGAAACCGGCGATGACTGAATTCTCCACGGAGACGGCGGCAAGAGCTAGAGTGCCAACTTGGCCGGAAAAGACTTGAGTGATAGCGCCGAGGGAGTATCGGCAGAGAGATGTGAAGATGGCGGGGCCAGCAAGGAACCAGAGCTTCTTGGACTCTATCAGGTATTCTCTGAAGAAGTCACGGACGCCGTTGATCGGTGGGATGTCATTGATGCCGGCCGTGAAGGTGGTGTTTGATAGTCTAGAAAGTAACTGCTCCTGGTGGTGGCTGTCCTCGCCGACTAGCCGAGGGGAAAGAAGCGGTTGCTCAGCGTCCTCCATTGCCATATAAGAGCACAAAGAGCAATCGGCCAAGATATATGCAGATAATATTTTTGGATAGGAGAATGCTTTGGTTGGAGATTTTATTAACTGTATATTTATATTCGAATTTAAAAATAAAATTAAATCAGGGAAATTTATGTGAATATGTTAGAAAAAAAACATTTCAGAAATTACACTATCTTTTTAAAAAAATTACCCAGTTTTATGAATTTTATCCATAATTTTTCCTACCATCAAATGTTTTGGTTTTTTTGCTACATATGACTTGATTTCGGTCTAACATTCCTTTGGTATAAAATGATTTTGCAAAGCATGACCAACTCCTTTTTTTTTCTCAAGGGCGAAATCAGAGTTCTTTATTCTCGCCCAACCTTTTTGACCATTATTTTAATATTTTAAATATTTATATTGTTATTTTAAATTTGTTTGGACACATTATAATTAGATTAAAGGATTTTTTTTTTTTACTTACATAATATAAAAATAATTTTTAAATAGTATTCCTTCTCTATTATTTACCAAAATATATGGATTGAATATTATTTAGGGGTGGAGGATTTGAAGGTGGCGGCTCCACCATTATTTTGCAAGCAATCATAACTCTTCATTAAGTACATAATTTGTGTTAAAAAATATAATTAAATGATGGAGGGAGTGGGACAGGCAACACATGTATCTAGTTTACACCGGTTAAAATACAGGTTGAGAAAAAATAATTTTCAAAGGCTATATAAAAAAACATGAAAGGCAACATCAGTGGAGGCATCGTTTATTTTGCTAGCAATCATAACTCTATTATTAAGTATATAATTTGTGTTAAAAAATATATTTAAATGATGAAAAATGTAGGAGAGGCGACACCTGTATGTAGTTTATACCCGTTATAATATGGATTAAGAAAATTTAATTTTTAAAGGCTGGAGGAGGAACCTGACAGGTAACACTAGTGGAGGCATCGTGTCAAGCGGCACCTTTCTACGGCAAAAGTGACCACACACTCAAGGGGTCTGGCGACTTAAATGGCTGATTTAGCTCTCACGGGTGAAAAAAAAATGAACTTTAAAAGAGGGGCCATGGTCCTCTCAACTGTTAAAAAAAAAAAAAAGAGTAAGAAGAAGCTAACAGTTTATGAGAAGAGAAGAAGGGGAAGATTAGCATAGAAGAGAAGAAAGGTTTTGAAAGGTTAAGTTTTATTATTGTAATTTTTTTTTTAGGGCTTTAAAGGAGGAATATATTGTTATGTGGTTTTAATATTTATTATATGTTTGATTTAGGGTTTAGTGTGACAGGAGACAACAACAAATTTTTTGAAATGTAATTTTTTTTGTAATTATTATTTATTTGTTTAATATTTTTTAATACTTATTATTCATTTGATTTTGTGGTTTTGGAAGGAAATGAGGCATCAACAAATATTATTTTGAAGGTATATTTTTGTTTTGTAGTTATTATTTACTTGGGGTGATTTACTTAAAAATGCCCATCTCCAAGTGTATTTATGTAAATGGCCTAATTTCTGTATTATTTACCGAAAATGGCCGGTTTTGGCAAAATACGTCCACGTATAAGCGTTTTAGGGAGAAAATACCAACAAATCGCGCCCTTGGGGAACATTTTGCCATGTCAACATAAAACGCGTTAACGTAGACGCGTTTTACTGACCTAGTGGGACCGCATGTTTAAAACATGGCCAGGTTTTCACAAATTCCTCGATTCCACAAAACATTGTCAGAATTAGAGGAAATTTGTGTTAAAAATTATATTTTGAGCTATGATTAACAAATGGATATTGAAGATGAGAACAAAACTTTTTAAAAACTAAAATAAAAGAAATCTATTATGTTATATAAATTTAAAAGTAATTAAACATTTGAAATATAAAAAAAAAAAAATTCTATGTCATCTGCCACATGTTAGTTATACATTGTATGTAATGTACTCAAAAAAATGTTTACATGGATTGATAGCTATTGATGAAAGATTTATGAAATGATTTTACTTAATTTGATCTAGATTTATAGATGTAAAAATAATTATATAAAATTCAAATTCATAATTTAAAAATAAAATAATAGTTCAAGATCATTTAAAATTAGGATGTTGATAATAATTAATTTATTTAAATATTTCAAACCTAATGCCACTATTAATAGGAAAGATAATCTCATAGACGTTCTCATGAAAATGAACGTAAAAACCAGTTTTCTTTTTTCTTAGAAAATAAAAGAGCGAAAGCAAACCATAAGAAAATTCTAGTTGAATGTGGACAAATTAGAATCTATCATAAGCAGTTCTCTCACTGAAATTAGGGTTCCTCCAATAGATGAAAACACAATAGCTCTTATTAACATTCTTTTTAGCTATTGTTATTATTATCTTGTAGCATATTCTTCTCTTCAGAGTGAATTTCGCCTCCCCATTTCTTTATCCTTTCCTCCGCAATTGAAGCCTGCAATAATATATATATATATATAATTCAAGTTAGATGCAACATTTGTAGTTCTTTTCTATATATCTGTTTAATTTTTCTTACCTCTTTGGTCCAATTGGTTCTGTAAATCATTCCTACTAGTACACAAGTTTGCACGACTGTTCCTGTTAACATCCCGCACCAAATTCCCTGGAGAGTAAAATTAAAAGAAGCAATTGAGTGTTTGCAGCACTCAGCATTTTTATAAATTCTCTTGCACTACAAAGATTTTCTTGAAAAGTTTTTATTTGAGTTGGATGATGGAGAAGATACATACCTTGACACCCAGGTTAAGCGCAAAACCTAATGTGAGACCCAGAGGAACTCCAAAAATATAGTAACATGCAATGTTTACGTAGGCAACAGCAGTTTGCCATCCAGCTCCCACGGCCATTCCTATACAATAAATAATTTTGTTTATAATGTTTTAAAGGTAACTGATATCCCTGAAACTAATTAAGAAGCAAAGAAGACGAAACCTGAGAGGACAGGTTGAATATTGTTGATGATAATGCAGATGGCCAAGAGTGGAGTGAGGTCTATAACCATCTCTTGAACTTGTGAATCATTTGAAAACAAGTGGGGATAATCATCCCTAAAGATGATGAGGATTAGGGATATTATAACACCAACCATAGATGAAGATGTCACCGCCACCAGCAATGAAAATTTCGCTGTTCTTGGATGCCCTGCTCCCAGTTCATTTGAAACTCTCACGCTGCACATTCATTCAAATATTTATAAACAAAAATTAATGTCTGCCTTAATTATTAATTATTTTTTGTATTTAATTAAGAAACTAATACAGTTTCAATATCACCTTATAGCTGCATTCATTCCAAAAGCCACCATGATTGTCCAACCCAGTATGTTCAAACTGCAAATTTCATCATATTCCAGAGTTTTATTTCCAAATATATATATATATATATTTTAAGACTGGAATTTTCTTATTAATATGATGAAAAAGTTTAGACAGAGGTCAAGTGATGTGTCACTGACAAAACTGCGAGCGTCGAATTTGTGGTGAAATCGATCAAAGTGACGCAATTAATAGTCCTGACTCTCCTCTTCTGCAATGCCCACCTGACTTCATTTACTCCACGTTACTAAACGACGAAACCAAACGCATCTTTGCTTTTTCTTTTTCCTTTGTCTTCTATGTCTTTAATTTTAAGTAATTTATTTTTATATAAAAACTAATATTTTTTATATTTTTAATTTTTAAAAATATTAATATAATATTATTAAACATACCTATTTAATTATTTATGTTTAATAATATGATTTTATTTTAATAACATATTTTGACAATAACAATTTTAAATTTTAAATAATATTCTATTGAAAAATATTTATACTAATATTTTGATAATATATATTACAATTTATAAATATTTAATTATAAATGTTTTATAGTATGAAATATTATTACTTTAATTATACGAATATCAATATTTGTTTAAATCATTCACTTATAATTCTAATCTGTCACTTTCCGCACTTACATATCTAATATATGTAATTTAAATTAAATTTTAATTAAATATTTATTATTATTAATAATTTTATATATGATATTTATTGTTATAAAAATATTATCTTATTACGAAATAAAATTTAATTGTCAATTGTAACAAATATATTTATGTTATATTTGTTTTACTAAGAACAACTTTTAAAAAATGATTTCAAGAAAAATGATCAAATAATAAAAAATATTTTACACATAATCATCCAAAATTAAGAAATATTAAATTTTTTAAAAATTGAATCCGTAATTTAGAAATTATTTTTCGAAAATTATTTTCAATAAAACAAACACAATTATTATTGTATTTTCTCACAAAAGGTGGTAAAAGAGATCGGCTTTAACTGATGCATATAAATATCAGTTGAAATGTTATTATTATTTTTTAAAATTTATACAAAAATAAATTATGCATTTAGTATATTTCTCTTTCTAAATCTATATATATAGTATAAATGAGATATAATTTATGCACGGTTTTCTGATCGAATAGCAAAGTTGGATTTATTTTTTTTTTTTTTTTTTATAGTTACAAAGGTCTAGTAAATTTCTTGATATGTAACTTTGTTTCTAAGATATTGTTGTTTATGAATTTGGGTTATTTTTTTACTTCTTGAATTTTAGTGAAAGATTATGTATTAGTGTGAGTTGTGACAGCATTACTCATACATATATAAATTTGGTGGATAATGACTTAGTCTAGTAAATTTGTATTTCTATTTATACCAAATTTCAAATCAACTCTTTAAAGTCAAAACCCAACCCAAATTATAATATAATAATACATACTCCAATCCAAATACTAAATATTAGATAAGTAGTCCAAATTTTGTTTTAAAATCCGAATATTACTGTTCATTGGGAGTTCAACTTGGGATAGCTTAATGTTACAATATATGTATTAAGAATGGAATATATTATTATTATTATTATTATTATTATTATTATTATTATTATTATTATTGTACGACTTTTGAGTCTTTTAAGAGTTTAAGATATAATTTTTTATGCTATATTTCATTTTGATATCATGTTTTATCTTTTAATTTAATTGTTTATACTTTAAATTTTATGTTATAAATAATGTTTTCTTCTTCTTCTTCTTCTTCTTTTTTTTTTTTTTTTGTTAAGATGAATATGATTTAAAATTAATTTAATAATTATATTGTTACATAAAAATCAAAAGTTCAAAATTTTAATTTATGTCTATTGGTCGAGTATTTATTTTCTTCAATAATAACTTCGATTCATATTATAATTATAAAATAAAAATAAAAAAACCAAAAGTTCATAAATAGAAATTAAGATTGATAAAAGATGTTTACATTTTCATTTCATCCGTAATTAATTCAATGAATAATTTTTTTTACATAAAGATTTTAGTTCCATCCACGACATGGGTGTAACATAATATAATAGTATTAGACTTACATAATATATTATTTTTAATCATTTATGAAAATTAGAAAATTAAAGTACTAGATTTGAATTATTATATTATTAAATATATATTACATCATTATATAATTTATATGTATTATTAAAATTTGATTTCTTTTAGATTTATTATTAAAAATATTGTATACTCATAATTATTAATAATAGAACAATTAAAGCAAAGCAAAAAAAAAAAACCCAAGCTTTAATCTTAATGTAAAATTGAAATAATTAAAAAATAAATAAATTACACTCTAGATTCCCCTAACCTAGGTTCGATGAACCCAACCCAACTAATCCATAGATCGGAGTGCAATGATTAATTTGCTAAATGTTGAAAAAGTAAAATTGATGTAAAAAAGAATATAGTTAATAAAGAGAAGTAATACCCTACCCAACTAATCTGTAGATCTAGTAGTCATAGTCGAGTGCAATTAAAATTAGTTTGAAATCTTCAAAAAGCGACACTTATCTTAAACAAATATAAAAAAGAAAATTTAATAAAAGACAAGTAATGACAACTAGGGGTTAAAATGATACTTAAACCAAAAAAAAAAAAAAAGGTGCACTCACCAGATAGACAACGCATCCACAGATATATCAGCGTTTTTCAGGTATCCAGCGAAAAGTATCAATGCCATGAAATACCATACCTCTAAACTGCAAATGCTTTTTGTGTTAAAACTTTATAAACTTAAAACATATTCCTTCAAATTTGTAATAATAATGATAATAAATAAATTGGATTTAAACATGCAACACATGGAGCTTCTGTTTTTGTTTTTGTTTTTGCTTGAAACAAATAAAAAGCTCCATTTCTAAAAGTAACTTTTTTTTACTTCCCTAACAAAGAAGCCCAAGTGTTAGGTTGGACTTACCAGAGCATTATAGCTGAAGCAAAAGACAACCTGACAAATCCCCATAGATGTTGAAATGACTTCCAAGAGAAGCCGGTCCAAGCCTGACCACAAGTGCCGCTAATTATGTACAAAAACTGAGCCACGTCTATGGCAATCCACGACCCGTTCAACACAATGGCTGCACCAACTAAGCCCCAACCCAGCTTTAGCATCAACAGCCAACTAAACAAACAGTGCAGAACGAACGCCACCCCGGATATCATCGCCATCGCCATCATCTTGCTTTGTGCCTGTAAGAACTTCGCCATCGGGAAGTTAAACGCGTAAGCAAACAGTTGCGGTATCATCCATATTGCGAATATTCCAGCGGCCTCCGATATGCTTTCCGTTTGGCCTATTACCCTCAAAAGTTGGGCCGCGAATATGTATAACAAGCTTAACATCAAAGCTGTTGCGGTGAGGATGACCCATGATCTTTGCATGTATACCCCTAGCATATCAAGTTGCCCTGCTCCATATGCTTGGCCGCATAAAGTTTCAAGTGCACTTCCCATCCCAAGCTATTCAAGTTTTAATATCAAGAATTGTAATTAGTGTTATTTTTAACTAAGCTAGCGACCCAAATGAAAACGGAAATCTAATTTACAGATTTACCATGACGCCGAAGCAGAAACCGGCAATGACCGAATTCTCCACGGAGACGGCGGCGAGGGCCAGAGTGCCAACTTGGCCAGAAAATACTTGAGTGATAGCGCCGAGGGAGTATTGACAGACGCTGGTGAAGATGGCGGGGCCAGCCAGGAACCACAGCTTCTTGGACTCAATCAGGTATTCTCTGAAGAAGTCACGGACGCTGTTGATTGGTGGGATGTCATCGGTGCCGGCAGTGAAGGTGATGTTTGATGGTCTAGAAAGTAACTGTTCCTCCCCGCCGACTAGCCGAGGGGAAAGAAGCGGTTGCTCAGCTCGCTCCATAGCCACGGGAGAGCTGGAATACAATATATAATATCAAGTCAACCGGCCAAGGTATATAAATAGACAATATTTCAGAAGGCGGTTTTGGGTAGAGACAAAATTAATTAAAGAAATTTAATGCATTTTAATATAGTATAACATTTTAGTTTAAATCTAAAATAAAGATCCATTTTGGAAATTTTGCTTTTCTTATGTTTGGGCGTTTACATAAATCTTATAATATTTGTTTTTTTCCAATTATTTTAATTTAAATTCAATACATGTGACTTTTTATTTTAATTATAATTATTTAAATATATTATATAGTTGTAATTGTAATTAACTTGACTTAATCATATGATTTTTACTTCTTGTTATTATTATTAAATCCAGTCACATATTAATTAAAAGATCACGCTTGTCTCATGGTCATTCATGCATGCCCTCTCATAAACTCAAGCAAACCCACAATTGTATCATGTGGATTGTTAAGATTTGTATATTTGTTTTTCTTATTTAGTATTATTATATATTTATATAAATTAAAATATTAATTTATTTTATATATTCGTGTGTTTAAACCTTATTACTACCAACTCAATTAGAAAAATTATAAAAAATATCATTTTATATTTAAAATAAATTATATTATTTGATGATATTTTAATTTTTTTATTTTATAAAACAACAATAAAAATATGTATAGGATTTGAAACCATATCAATTGTATTGATAAAATGTTAAATTTACCACTAAACCAAAACTCTATTTTAATCTTTTTATATATGTTTTAGTTTTATCATCCACACTTTATTGCATCCATCAATTGTATATATATATATATATATATATATATATTAATATTGTTGTTGATTGAGTTTGTGTCACAAATTAACTCGACATTAAGTTAGGATTGATATATTTATTTAGTGCTCTAAATATGATGTCTTCATAATGTTGGTGATTGAGTTGGTATTACAAATTAACTTGCCACCAACTTAAGATTTATGTAGTTATTTAGTATTATTCTTAATCTGATTTAAATTTCATTTTATTTACATTTTAATCTAATTTTATTTATTTATTTTAAAATCATATATATATATTTAATATGTTATTATTAATTAATTTCGAACCATATATTTTAGTAATTATTGTATGTTATTTTTAAACACATATGTATTTATTATATAGGAATATTATATGCCAACTTTTGTTAGATATTATACTATTGAAAAAGAATCTAACTTATCTGTTTTCTGTTTTTTTTTGGGGGGGGGGGGGTGGAACGTCATATTGAAAGCTACTGAAAATGAAACACGACATTCTATGTCTAACATATTTACGTTTTTATCTTTAAAAAACAATTTTTAAGTTTTTATTTTGTTTGGGACGAAAATTCTGCTCTTCATTAAACATTTTTATCACTTTCTAGTGGCTAATAATGCAGGCGGATACAACACCCATTCAAAGCTATCCGGTCCACAACAACATTAAAAGCACGAGGCATACATGAAAAATTTTGAATGTTAGGAAAAAGAATGAAGATGTATTCAAACAATTACTAGTAAATATGTTTTATTAGTTAAATTTTCACAAAATGTATGGATGCATTGACATCCTCTTTTATAAATATCTCATCTTATTTTCTTTTATTTTCACGAAAAATATTCTTTAAAAATATTTTTAACACACTCATACCTTAATTTTTTCACTTCTCTTCTAAAAAAAAATATGACTTATCTAAGGTTTTAAGAACAAAACTTAGCTTATTATACCATAAATATGATAAATTTGTTCTTATTAAATTTCGTTATAATTAAATCTTATTATTATGAACATTTTTAGGATTTTACAATATTAAATATATATATATTAAATAAAAAAGAGATTAAAGGATTCATGTTGAACATATATAATTTAAGCTTCCCGGAGTTAATCAACATACCTGAAACTATCTAAGGGTTGTTGGTTGAGTTGCAAAATCTGCAATAATCAAGTTTGGTATTAAACTAGATTTGCTTGTTTTCTTGATAGTTCATTTCATGGAAGTGGCTATAATATTGGAATATGTTGCTTTAATAACAAACCTTAGAGTTGACAAAAAGGCAGTAATCATTTATTGCAACATTAATCTCATACATCATTTTATGCTTTTATTGCTTCTATTGTTTTTGGTTTATGTAAAATTTTACTATAATATGATAATAAATTTTCATTTTTTCTCTACAAACATGGGGAAAATCCTCTCTTATAACTATCTCACATAATTTTCTTTTCTTTTCATTCAAAATCTTATTTAACATAAAAAAAAAAGAAACTTCAGTTTTTCTACTTCTAAGAAATGGTTGCTCCAAGGTTTTAAGAACCACACTTAGTTTACTATACCATAACGTGGTAAAATGTTTTACTCAACTTTTTTGGTTTTGTTCTAAAAGGGCTGTGTTAATTTTGTTTTGGATAAATTACATAATTAATCATTAAACTATTAAGTTATTTCTGTTTTGGTCACTCAATTATTAATTTTTTGTTTTAGTCACTCAACTTTTCAAAATAAAATATTTCAGTCAATCTTCATTAATTCCCGTTAAATGACTAATGGTGGTGCTGAGCTGTTATTTCTCCATTTTCCACGTAATTTCTTCATTTTCCATGTAATTCAATAAATATGTAACACCCTTAACCCGTATCCGTCGCTGGATTAGGGTTACGAGATATTATCAATCAAAAACACAATTTCAAAAGATCATATACACACACTTGCATTAACACTTTTTTTTTTTAAAATAATTTCAATAGCCAATTTAATTACTAATACCACAGGGCTGAATATACTTTTAATTCAAACTCATAATACATGCAGATATACAGACTTCATAACACCTTAATCTTATACTGTAACCATACAAAATTGGATTACGCAAAATGTAATACTTATTATCGTTTGATAAAAATCAAATCAAATTCAGCATCCATTTTATATTAAGTTAAACACTTATTCACCACATAAAACACGTATAATTATTATACTTTATTGTTGCACATGCCTTTATTCACCTAGTCATCCTTCTATGCATTTTGCCAAGACAAGTTTGTTCTTAACTATTACTTACTCACAGTTCAAATCAATTAACTTACAATTCTATATACTTCAAATGTTTAATTCATTATACATAATATATAATAAAATATTCCAACATTTAACATGCTACAGTTGGATATAACATACTAGAACCACCTATGTTAATCACATTTACCGAACTACATTATAAAATAAATTAATGATTCCATATAACATACCCAACTTGTCATTATCAGATCAAACATTAATTAGCTACTACAACCGAATTTAAACAGCTTAAACTTACCCAAAAACATGCATGCATAACTCAACTAGTTGACCGAAAATAATTATTAACTAAAGAGGATTATTTCTATAATTTCGAACATTACCCACATATAGACATATACAGAACGTAAACATTTCATACTATGTATCAAATATATTAAGTCAATTCATCATATTCAATAAACATTTAACAAGCAATTATCGAATTACAATTTGTTTATAACTATTTCATATAATTTCATTTTATAACCGAAGTTTCATATACATTATGGTAATAATCTTCAAACCAACTTATAGTACAAATTATATTCACTAGGGTAAGGCATTATACGCAAATAGACATATAATCAAAACATACACCTTATATGTCATATAATAGCCTTACCCAAAACAAACTCCTATCATGTTCGGATTTAGCCAACAACCTATTATGCCAAGTCATATATAACATATTATCCTAATACAACCACACATCCACATATATTTTACTTTATGCTTACCATAGCCGAATCAACCTTATACTCACCCAAAATTATTTACCATTTCCAAAACCTAAAACACCTAACACGAACAACATTCAGTCATAGCACCTAATTTCATAATCAAAATAAACACAAACCAAACTAAATATAACTGAATTCAAACATAAAAGATTAAAGCCATTTTCGCATGGCTCAATTTATACAAACCAAAATCCAACATTTCAAAACACATTTCAGCCTATATATGCCATAAATTCAAAAATTCAGCTTATAAAATACCGAAGATAGTCGATAGTGTGATAAGCTTCTCTGACGATTCCCGAGCTCGAAACTTGAATTCGAAATCTATAAAACAGAGGTAAACATAAACACACACAGAGTAAGCTTTCATAGGTTAGTAAGTCATAAGCAAATAAACAACATAGTTACATAATCAAATCATTTAAACTAAACCAAATTATACTATCATAGTTACTTTGAATCTTAAGCTTTCAATTCCATGTAATTTATATGCACTTTCACATGTATATATTACTCATGACCGAATGAACATATGTATATTTTAACAAACTATCATTCAATTTCCAAGCAAAAATATCTTTATCATAACTAGTACATAAACTCTTATATGCATAAATCCATAGGTCAAAGGATAATAATCACATACATATTTATATTATATGGCTGAGTACACATATATATA
Source organism: Gossypium longicalyx (assembly GCA_025698465.1). Taxonomy (NCBI): domain Eukaryota; kingdom Viridiplantae; phylum Streptophyta; class Magnoliopsida; order Malvales; family Malvaceae; genus Gossypium; species Gossypium longicalyx. Next base: position 95,836,433 of record CM046997.1, read on the forward strand.
AGCAAAATATCCTTCAATTTCAAGCTAAATATCATTATGTGAACAGATATACCTATACTCATGAATCAAAATATAACTTTTTATGCATAAGCATAGCAATGACCGAATGAACACTTTCATATATAAAAATACATTAACAAACTTTCATTCAATGACTAAATCAAAACATCTTTAACATACCAAATACACATACCATTTTATGCATATACTCGTAAGTCAAAATATAACAATCACATATATATTTATCAATGGCCGAATATACCACCATTTGCATATATTCACAAATAATCTAAATAATGTTCATATTATTTATTTACAGGGCCGAATACCTTTTTCACATTCACTTACATTCTTACTTTACTTCAAGCATGTTTTGAACAAATATTAAGTAACTTACTCACTTTGTTTCAAATAGGGAATAAATCATTTCATACCTGATCATTTTAGCTCACTTTTGCATATTTGATCACAAATTATCGATGCCTGATGAACCATTCGGAATTGGGTAGGACACTCGGATAATCACACAAGTCGTACAATGCCAACGTCCCAGACGTGGTCTTACATGTAGTCACATATAGATGCCATTGTCCCAGACAGGGTCTTACTCGTAAACACATATCGGAATCACATAACGATGCCATGGTCTTACTCGCACACATATATCGGGATCCTATGTCATGACATATGTATCCTAATTATTCCTAAGGTTCATACGGGGCTTCCGGACGTCGTAACTCAGTCGAAACAATTGCATGAACATAGTTACCATGCTTATACATATTCAACATTAGCGCATAATAAATGATATATTTCATTTTAGCATATAAACTTTGCATTTAATTAAATTTTAGTACGTCTATTTGCTTATAAACTTACCTCGGACGATGGAAAACGGAACAGGACTACTAGTCGACAACTTTCGTTTCCCCCCGATTCAAATCCGATTTCTTTGGTTCTTGATCTAAACATATTTAAATTAAGCTCATTCAACCGTATTTTCATTCAATTTAGTCCAAAAACACATAAATGGGCAAATTACCATTTTACCCCTGACATTTACAATTTTTACAATTTAGTCCCTAATGCACAAAACACAAAATATACAAAATTTCAAGATACCCATGTTTGGCCGAATATCCCTAGTGTTCATACAAGTCCGTATATTTCATTTATTTCACATTTTAGTCCCTCAAATTATTATTTTTACAATTTAGTCGTAATTACTCAAAATCATCAAAAACTCCAATACAAAACATGTTAATCTAAGACATATCTTTCATATTTCATCATCAAACAACAAAAATCACAAGTTCTCAACAATGTAACAACTCAAAATATTCATCAAAATCAAAAATTCAAGCATGGGTTTTGTAGTACTCGAAGCAACGATCTCAGAAACGTAGAAATTATCAAAAACCGAACAAAAAACGAACCTTGATTGAGCTTAAAAGGATGGCTGAACCTAGGTTTCTCTTTTTATTTTGTTTTGTTTCTAATTTCAGTCAAAATAATGAATAAAAACATGGCTTTCTTTTATGATATAATAACATATATTAGTATTTTTATTTAATTACATTTTTAACCTTAAATAAATTATAATTAAATCATATATTATAAGCCCATTACCGTCCACCCTTTCTTAAAATGGACTAATTGCAACATAAAGATCCCCATTAATAAATCCACCAACAACTAGGTCCTTTTTAGAAATAACCACCAAATTTTCATTTTACGCGATTAAGTCCTTTTATGAAATCGGACACTCAAACGATAAAATTAAATCACGAAAAATTTCACAGATATAAATTCACACAAAATAAACACAGAAAATAATTTTGAAATATTTTTTTGACTCGAATTCGTGATCCCGAAACCAACGTTCCTATTAGGGTCTAAATCGGGCTGTTACAAAATATATTTGTTGACCAACAAATAATGTGAAAAATGGGGGTTCATTCAGCCATGGTGAAGACCTTGCAGTTGTAGGTGTTCATGGGTTGAGTGAAAACAATTAAGAAAGGACAAGGAAAGTGAGTGAAGGGAAATGAGAATTTTCTCGATAAGGTAGAGAAGTTGTTAAAGTAAGAAAGAAAAGAGAAGAAGAACGAATTACCAGAGTCTTAAGCATAGTGTCATGGAGAAAAACAAAAGGAAGAAGAATATGACATCTAGCACTAGAGAAAGTCAGCGTAAGAAAATCCTCAAAGGAGGATTCAATCATTTGGCTTGAATTTTTTGGTAATGCAAAGTAGGTAATCCCACATTGGTTGAGAAAATTCTTCTTTGGAGGTTTAAATATAGCCTTGCCTTTTACCCTCATTGAGTAATTGAGGCTAAAGGCCTAACATACATGCGTCGCTACTCATCCACGTCAGTGCATGTGTTTACGACACATATCTCATGTGTTTTTGACATTGTGTGTTTTACCGTTTTGCCCATTCAAAAAACAATATGAATAGCAGGTCATATTCCTTAATTTTTACAACAAGCAAACAACAACCTTTCTCTTAATCTCCTTTTATCTTATATGTTTTCTTTTAGCAGTTTTTAGTCAAATTTTTAGACTAAGTTTTCTGCTTTATTTTTTTATTCCTTTCGAGAATAGCAATATCAATTGTTTTCCACCTCGGGGGCCGACATCCTTTACACGATTACATTGATCAGGGCAGATTTACTTCTAAAGCAATGGTTCCTCCATGGCACAATGATTATTTTTTATTTGTTTCACTTAGTTTATTTTCTTGTCAGTGCTAACGACTTTGTTTTGCAATAGTATATTTCCAACAATTTAGAAGTAAGACTCTATTATTGTTTAAACATGTCTGTCACAATGAACAAGTACATTTCTGATCTCTCCAAGCTTTAGCCTTTCGACGAAACCAACTACCACCACTAGTCTTAAAGGATGGTTATATTTTTCAAGTAACTTGAATTCAACTATGTCTTCTTCAATCCACCTGTGTAACACCCCTAACCCGTCTCCGCCACCAGATTAGGGTTATGAAGTATTATGACACATATCAAAACACTTAACACTATTAAACCATTCATTTATTAATTTAAATAACAACATTCAAATCCAACTTTCATTCATAGCATAATTATATTTATGAGCCTTAAATCGAGTCTATGAGTCTTTAAAATAGTTTGGAAACAATAAGATATTAATTTGAAATAAAATAGAAAATTTTAGAAAAATCTGAAAATTTTGGAAATAGGGGTCACACGGCCGTATTGCCAGACAGTGTGATAGAGCCCAGGCCGTGTGGCTCAGAAACATGGTCTTGTGGCCAAACTATGTACAATTCGAAGTAAAGGTTACACGATCGTGTCGTAGCCTATGCACCTGCCCGTGTACAAATCCAAATAACATCACACGGTCGTGTCGCAGGCTGTGTCCCAGACTGTGTGAGTATTCGAAATGAGGTCACATGGCCGTGTCTCTAGATCGTGTAATAACATGATGTTGTATGGGGAGATCGTGTGTGGCACACGGCCATGTGACAACCCGTGTCCCAAGTCGTGTGCACCTTAAATAACTTTCAAAACAAGGCAAAATTTTCATCCAAACTTAGGTACCAAGCCAAACCAAAAACAACCATTTCCATACCTTTAAATCACATTAATACATGCTTAAAACATATAAAAACACTTCGCGTAAGTGCCTAACCAATGTGTCCTCATTGACACCTCAATTCAATTATCAAACCAAATATAGATTTTAATGTAATGACCCAAAATTCATTGGCATCGGAAAAGTACAATATCGGGCCTCTGTCTTAGTAAACCGAATTAGTAAATAATTATTAGGAGTAATTATGAGTCTAGTAGTGAGCTTAATTAGGTTTTAATTAGGTGAATTTAGCTTAATTAATAGTAATTAGGAAAAAAGACTAAATTGAATAAAGGGTAAAAGTTGAGTTATAGATTAAAAGAAAATAAAAGGGATTAAATGAAAATAAAAGGGATTAAATAGGCAGTTAAGCCTATTTCAATGAAAGAGGCGGCAATGTGTTGGTTAAATATTAAGTTATATTATTATATCATATTTTAAATTATATTAATTATATTATATTATATTATTATAAATAAACTAAATAATTGACATATGTATGGTGTTAATAAATTACATGTGTAATAAATATATGTGGACAATTGTAAAATACTAATGTATTTTCTTGTAATTTAAGTAAATAGATATTTATTATTTATTAGTATTATTTTATTAAATTATAATTTATATTAAATATTATTGATATATTATGAAATAAATTGGAAATAGACAAGTGTATAGTGATTAAATGATACATATGTAATCCATATATTTATACAATTGTAATATATTTATTTAATTACTTTTTATTTAAGTAAATAGATATTTATTATTTATTAGTATTATTTTATTAAATTATAATTTATATTAAATATTATTGATATATTATGAAATAAATTGGAAATAGACAAGTGTATAGTGATTAAATGATACATATGTAATCCATATATTTATACAATTGTAATATATTTATTTAATTACTTTTTATTTAAGTAAATAGATTTTTATACTAAAATATTAAATTATAAAATAAATTAAGATTTTGACAAATGTAGGGTGATGATTTAGTACAAGTGTATTAATAAAAATACATACATTTGTAATATTTATATCTAATTAGTAAATAGATATTTATTATTTATTATTATTAAGTTAAAATATATTTATTAATTAAATAATTATATTATAAGATTTTTGTATTATTAACAAATTAAATGGTGACAATTGTAATCTAAATATTTGTATTTAAATAGATATTTATTATAATTATTATTATAATGTATTATTATTAACTAATATATATATATATAAAGAAAAGAAAGAAACAAAAAGAAGGAAAAAATAGAATAGCAAACGGGAAAGAAAGAAAGAAAGAAAGGAGAAAAAGAAAAAAAAATTAGGGATTTGAAGCTTTAAGCTTTAAAATGTAAGTCAATTAAGTGTTTTTACTTAATTTTGATGTTTTTGAAGTTTTAAAATAAGGTTTTGATGAAATTAAGTTAATATTTTAGAAGTTTATAGGTTTTCAAATATAGTTCATGCTGAACAAAATGATGAATTAGGGGTTTAATTGATAGAATTTTTAGTTAGAATTGATTAAAGGATTAAATTGTAAAAGAAGTTATTAGTTTTACATAGTAGGGACTAAATTGTAAGAATTTTGAAATTAGGGTTTTATGATGAAATTTAGATAGTTATGTCTAAGTTTGGTTGAAAATTGAGTAGAAACAAAGTATGAATTGAGATAGAAAAGTAAGTGAATTTAGTTAAGATTAAAATTGAAATTAAAGTAGAAATTGAATAAGAAATTTAAATATTAAATGTAAATTAGTATTGTATTAATGATTATGAAAATTCTTTTAATTTTCGTAGTTAATGTTGTGCCAGAAAACCTCGGCTAAGAAAAGAAAAGACAAAGTCAACGAGGGTTAGCTCGAAAATTACAGTTTGTATTTCTATAATCTGAACTTAATATTTAATTGTTGAAATTATTATTTAATATGTATGGTAAGTGCATTGAAATGATTATTTGAATTGGAGTGAATATTCGTTGAAATTGAAAAGTGAATTTAATTTTTAATTGTTGTATATCGATTAAATGTTATGGTAAGTAATTAAGGTGAGAATTATTTGTATTGAGTTTTACAATTGAAATGGATTGATTTGATATGTGATTATTTTATTGAATTTATATGGATATATGTAATTGATTTGGAAATTGAATATTGAATGTATGTTATATTGAAAATTAAATTGATTGGGAATGTGATGAAATAAATATGAATAGGTGATTATTGTGAAATTTGAGTTTATATTAATGAAAAGTAAAGTGAATTGTATTGAATTACTAATTTATGTGATTAAATTGAAATATGTATTGATTGAATACTGAAAATTTATTAAAACCCTATTAACAGTATCGGGCTAAGTCGGATATAATTGGCATGCCATAGGATTGGAGGTGTTCAGGGATACTTCGACCTTGAGTCGATAAGGCACTATAAGTGTCGTACTGTTACTTCGACTTTGAGTCGATGAGGCACCATGTGTGTCGTACTATTACTATTACTTCAGTTTAATCCAATGAGGTATTCAATACCGTATTGTTATTGTTTACTTCGGCAAAGCCGATGAGGCACTGAGTGTCGTACTGGTGTGTTGGTTGGATCCGTGTATCTGTCAATGTCCGAGTCATGTTAATAGAGGTGAATAAAGGCACTGAATGACTGACTGTTACTGAATAATTGATTGTTACTAAATAACTGATTGCTACTGAATAATTAATTGTTACTGAATGATATTGAAAAATAATGACTGATATTGAGCTTGGAATAAAACTGATTACTGATTGAAATGTGAATTGTTGAATATTATTTATTAATATTTAACAATAAACTGAAACATGATTGAAACACATGAATTTATGTAACTCTAAAAGGGATATAAGTGAATAATATTATTGTTCAAGTGAATTGTGAACATATTGTGGAAAATTATACAGGTTAGTAGATGAAAAAATTGAATGAGTTATAAAGGACTTATCTATGAATTGAACAATTATATAATTGTGATTGTTATATGATTTTTAAGTGAATGTTATATGTTCATATTATTAAGTGTTCGGATTATAGAAATACCACTGAGTTCATACTCAGCGTACAGTTTGTTTTCGTGCGCAGGATAAGTTAAAGTCAGATCGTTGGATCAGCATCCCAAGCCAATCCCGAACTGTTAGTGGAAAGGTATATTATTTATTGGTAATGACATGTACCTAGGATATCATATTCATATGAGTGTATTTTGAATTATGAATGTAAAGGTGAAATAAGTAAATTTTAGACTTGGTAATGGTATATGGTAGGAATTAGCTTAATAAGTATGAATTTGAACTATTTGAAAATGTGTGTGAAATACTTAAAATGACTCATCATATAGGCACATAAAATATCTAATTTGACATGTTTTGAGCAAGTTTGAATGAGATTTAAAGTAATTGAATGAATGGTTATTAGAATATTTGGTATATTAAGTTGTAGGGCTGGTAAATTTATTGTTTAAGGCTCATTTTTAGTCCACACGGTCTAGCACACGGGCATGTGGACTGGCCGTGTGAAAACTGCAGAATAATACTTTCAAGTCAAAAAGTTATACGGGCTCTCAACACGGCCGTGCAACCTAGTAATATGGCCATGTGTTCTAGTGACACGGCCGTGCGAGCCACACGGGCAATCCACACGGGTGTGTGGCTTCTGCTCATAAGGAAAATTTTGAAATTTTGAGAAAAATTTGTAGTGATTTTAAATTAGTCCCAAATTGATTTTACTGTTCACATTAGGCTTCGATGGCCCATTAAAGGGACGATATGTTAAATTTATGATAAGTATAAACAATTATTTTAATTAATGACCGTAATTAAATTGCATTGACTGGTAATGCCCCGTAATCCTGTTCCGGGGACGGATAAGGGTTAGGGGGTGTTACATTTTATACCAAACTAAATTGCATTCAAAGTTCACAAGTTCATACATTAAACACATGCCACACTTACCATTTCATCCAATCCATTCACATTCAATCTTCACTTTCATAAGGTTTATGTAACGACCTGATAGTCAACAGTGCTGGAAAACGTATTTCCGAGACAACGTTATCATAATCTGGACTAGTAAATATTTAATTAAATATTTATGAAGTTAGTTAGGTAGCTAATTAATTTTTGGATTAGTGAATTTTGTGAAATTAGAAGTTATTAAGGTACAAGAACTAAATTGCGTAAGGGATAGAAGTTGAATTATGAATTAAAATAAACTAAAGGGGTTAAAATAGCAATTAAACCATTTAATAAATGGTTTTGTATAGGTGGCCGAATATGGCTAAGTAAAATGCATGTATATATATTATATATACATGTGTTAACATTAATGTATATATATTATAATAATTAAAATTAAAGTTATAATAAAAGAAAAGAAAGTTGAGACATGCAAATTAAACAAAAGAAAGAAAAAGGAGAGTAGAACGCACAACACTAGGGGTTTAGAAGTTCAAGCTCAAATTGGTTAGTGCAATTTAGTCCTTACATTTGTAATTTTTACGTTTTTGTAGTCCCAGTACTTAGGGTTACCTAACCCATATTGTAAGTTTTAGTATTGTTCAAGATTTTAGATGTTGACATTGTTGAATAGTTTAAGTATTAGGGATTAAATAGATAGATTTTTAAGATAGAAATGGAAAAGGATTAAATTATTAAATTAATTGTTGATTTTGAGCAATAGGGACTAAATTGTGAAAAAATCAAAATTAAGGGGTCAAATTAGAAAGAGGAAGCTAAATATGGTCTAGAGTGAAATTAGTATTAAAATATGAAGTTAAATGTGATGATTAAAATTAGTCTCAGTTTAGGGACTAAATTGAAGAATAAGCAAAATATAATGTGAGAATTGAAATTTAATGTGAAATTGAAATGTGTAATATTAATGTGATTTAATTGTTTTATCTTGTAGCTAACGTCGTATCGGAATCCTCGAGTAAAAAGGGGAAGGATAAAATCGACTTCAAATAGCTCAAAAATTACGGTTTGTGTTTCTATAATCCGAATTAAATAGTAGATTATTTCATATATAATTGTTTGCATGTGGTAGACATTTGAGGTGAGTATTTTAGTACTTGGGAATTGAAATAAATTCATAATTGAAATGAAATGGATTTTGTATATTATGAAATATATTGATTATGAATATATGTGTATTGAGAAAAAATGTGATTATTATCAAATTGAATATATGCTTATATGTGATGATATATATTCATGAAATTGGATATTGGTTGTATTTGAAAAGTGAAATAAAACCCTATTAATTGTATTGGGCTGAGTCGAATATAGATGGCATGCCATAGAATAGTAAGAGTTCAAGAATTACTTTGACCTTGAGTCAATAAGGCACTGGGTGCCAATTTGCTTCGGTTTAACCGATGAGACACTAGGTGTCATTTTGTATAGCGTTGGGCGTAGTTATTACTTCGGATTTATCCAATAAGGCACTGGGTGCCAAACTGGTGTGTTGGTTGGATCCGTGTATCCGTTTGAGTCCATATTGTGTTAATTGGGGAAAGTAAAATAATAATTTATGTGATTGATACTGAAATGGCAAAGATGAAAAATGAATATGAGATGAGAATATATTGAAATGGCAAATATGAGAAATGATTATGAGATGAAAAATGAAATATGAAATAATGAATTGAGATGTGAAACTTGAATGAATTCAAGTATTGATCAAAGATATGAATCATGCCATTGCATGAGATGATGTATTCAAATGTTAGATGAAATGCCATTAATATATACTTATATATTTGAACATGTGAAAATCTTAGTAGATGTGAATAAGGAATGAGCAAAAATTATACTATCTAATTGGAACACATGAACATAGCTTACTTGTTGCATTTTGCATTTTAATTACTTATATTAAGTTTATGTTATTCGGATCATAGAAATACCACTGAGTTTTACTTAGCGTGTGGCTTTTTTTCCGTACGCAAGCTAGGTACTGTTCGAATTATTGCCGACTCAGCATCAAATCACAAATCTCGAGCTCAAGTGTGGTGATATTTCATTTTGTAATGGCATGTACCTAGAGAGTCTTTTGTTGATATCATTTATAAGATGTTAACTTAGTTGCTAGTGAAGTGATGGTTAAATGTGTATATGGTTGTGGTTGAGGCTATGTTGGTATGCTAGCTTAGTTTATATTTTGGTATGTGATAATTTAAAGTTTGGTAGCTTAGCTTAATTCTTGGTATGTGCTTAGCTTCATATTTGGTAACTTTAGAAGTTTGAAAGTTAGTTCAAATATGGTAAGTGTGATATGAATGAAAGTCTTTAATGTTTGATGTGTTGTTGATGTATTTGAACATATAAAATGTGGTACCAATGAGGGTACATTGGTTAGGCATATTAGGTGATGAATTTGGTGTATTTTGGGCATGTTTAATTGTGTTTTGAATAGGTTAAACGATTGTTAATTGAGTTGCTTAGTGTCCAAGTAAATAGGAAATGGTAAACTTAAGTTTTAAGGTACTTTTGGGTGCACACGGCCTGGCCACACGGGCGTGTGTCACACAGGCAACACACATAGACATGTGACCCAAGTTAGAGAGTTACATAGCCTGAGACACAAGCATGTGTCTTAGCCGTGTGAGGCACACGGCCTGGCCACATGGGTGTGTGACCCTTGAAATCAAAATTTTTGTAATTATTTCCCAAACTTTTAGAATTGTTTCAAATAAGTCCATGCCTATTTTTAAACTACTTTTAGGGTCCTATAGACTCGTAATAGGGGTTGTAAGAGTAACTTTTACTCTGAATTGGGTTGGACTAGCAAACCTAAATTAATTGCATTCCACTAACATCATTGAAGATAAATTAAAAAGATATTGTAGACGAAGTATAAACTAATACTCCGATGCTAATAATTGGAATAGTCTTGTATGTATACAAATTTTGACATTCTAGATGGGATAAATAGTGATAAGAGTGTAAACAGTGGAAGACTAAGTTTAGCAATGTATAAATAGTGATAAGAGTGTAAACAGTGGAAGACCAAGTTTAAAAATGCATAGCATAATTTATTATTCGAATGTATAAGAATCTAGCATGAAAGTATTAGATTTTCGTGACTTGCCCCTGCATATTATAATGTTATTAGTTGGTTTGTATGTTGATTATGATTGAATTAATTGTTTGATTCGTTAGTAATGCAAGTGACCCTAATTTGACGACGGAGAGGGGTTAGGGGTGTTACTGTCTATGTCAAATAGCCAAAACAACTTTACATGGACATTTACATACCCAAAGCCAAAGGTACATACACAAGCAAGCTCAAACAACCTTATATCAACCAAAGATGCAACACATGAAGTCATTATCCAAAACATACACATAACACGCGTATTACATATCATATAACTCAAAAGTGAACATGTCAAAGACTACCAATAAGTGTCTGGATAGTGTGATCTTCAATTTGATCTGATCGCCCGATTCCACAAAATGATATCTACAAAACAGGAAAATGGCACGAGTAAGCTTCTATAGAGTTTAGCAAATTCAATGGTTAAAACGATAAACTTACCTTATAAACATATCAATCACACAATAACAGTTAATAAACAATAATCTTGTCAACCACCACCAATTAGCAGGTGAGTCTTTATGTTTATACACATTATATAATCTGACCAATTAAACTAGATCATTCAATACCAACTCATTTTATACATTTAGAAAATCATGTGAAAATTTATAAGATTAAATAATGAATCATATCACCATTGTAAACTTCACCGATGAATGATATAAACAGATTTATATATGCGGTTAATCATCTAGAACACACCAGAACGCTCAAATGAGCCAAACCAATCAAGAACACACCTGGACACCAAGTGCCTAGCCTGTAAACTAACATTCCTCTAGAACACACATGGGCACCAAGTGCCAAGCCCGAAGGCTTTACATCCGCCCCCGGTAACACACCAGAATCACTATAAATATAACACGATAGTTCGCAACAAATGCTAGACTTCGGTATATTTAATGGACAGTAACAAATCAATAATCACCGTCTCATCACAAGTCGAACTCGTACCGTGGGCATTAAAAGCCTATTGGCATGCCAATTGTATCCTATTCTATGTTCATTCGGCTCAACATATCGTCATTTAACAACGTTCAACCCAAATACTTTTTTGACTTACATCAATTTATTACAATTCAATTTTACTTAAAATATTCAACAATCACAATTCACAATCATTATAACATGTCAATTTATACTAAACTAAACTGTACGAAATTACCAAGGTTATACTGCAGAGATAGAAAAAGTTCAAGGACTAATTAGCAACTTTCTCTTTTCTTCAATTATCTACTTGTTCTTGATTTATAAAACAATTTATTTCAATTATTATCCCTAATTTCATATAACATTCAATTTAGTACATATTTCTTCCTATTTGAAAATGTTCACAATTGCCCCAAACTTTTTCACTTTATTCAATTTGATCCCTAAGGCCAAAACAAGATTATTTGCACAATTAAACTTTATACCCATTGAATTGAATTTTTAATTATCCCAAATCAGTCTTCACATGTTGGAATTTCATAAGAAAAACATGTCATATTTTCATTATTTCAATTAGATCCCTACACTTAAAAATTATACAAAATTACTTTACAAAATAATCATATTTAACAACCAAGCTTATCAATGACATTTTTCAAAATATTTAAAAGTTTTACAAATTAACCCCAAGTTAGCTAGTTTAAGCTAAAACGATTATAAAAACATAAAAATGACTAAAAATAGGATAAAAAATCACTTACATGCATAAAACTTAGCATGACCGAAACTTTTTCTTCAAAAATGGTGTTTTCTCCCTTCTAATTTCGGTGTAAGCATGAAGATGATGATAAATCTTTATTTTGTTTTTACTTTATGTTATTTTAATTTTCAATTTACTAATTTACCCTTACAATATTAACTTAATAATAACAAAATATTGTCCATATTTGTCCACTAACTTTCTAAAAGGTCTAATTACCAAACAAGTCTATCTACTTACATTTCAATAGCCATTTGACATAAGTAACTAATAAAATTAACTTTTTCAGCTTTTACGATTTAGTCCTTTCCACTAAATAAACTATATAAACGTTAAAATTTCTTAACTAAATTTTAATATGACAATAAAAACAATGTGATGTGGGCAACCGTACGGTGAAATGTAAGTATGTCTTTGAGGCATTTTTTTTAATGAATCCTCAAAACAATGTGATGGATTAGGGAATATGGCATAGTTACTGCTAAGACAAAGAACTTTATATACCGAGATTTAAAGGTGGCGTAAGTTGCCTGCCATATCTGGGAATTTTCATGTTCTATATGGAATTCATTGAGATTCTATTATGTGAATAAAAATGCTACATTCTTTTAAGTAAGTATGTTGCTTGGGTTGATTCAAAGTTATAAGGTAACTGGTATTCTGATAATCACAAGAGTCTGTAATAGAATCTATCAAGAGTAGAATCTGATGAATGTCGTTCTAAGGTGAGTATCCAACTACAATCTTCAAAGGGATATTGAAGAAGGATTTAAAATATGGTGTGAAGTATAGAATCCTCCATTCGGGTGATATGAGTATAATGTAGTTAAGTGTAGAGTTGGCGTATAATTATCTGCCAACAAGAAATCAGAAAGTATTAGCCAAATTCTAAGAGGGAACCATAATATTAAAGTTAAGGATTTCAATATCAAAGTTAAAAGGTACTACTAATTTAGACTCATTAAGCTCCATTGAACTTATAGGCATTTGTTTGTCTGTGACAGGTCTCTTGAGATATGAACTAGTTTGTCTGTGAGGGACCAAGCCAGGATTGTGCCAAAGCGGTTGATCGAAGTGTGATATTATGCATACAAAGAGATTTTGGAGAATATGTTTTATACGCCACTTTGAGTCTATGTTGATAAAAAATTTAAGTTGTATTGTTTTATATCACCATTTGGGAACCAATTATAATTAATAAACATTTCTCACAAAATCTTTGATTTGGAATAAAAGCATATAAGTGAAAAAGTATGGTCAGTAAAAACTTATTCAATTTTAAAATTTTTTTAAGTGTTTTAGTTTTGTGGCATCCTATATTCAATTCCGATAAATTGGGTCGGGTATAAGGTGTTACAAGATGGGTCAATATAGAGGTATAAGGCAAGACTAGTTGTAAAAGGATTCACTCAGAAATTTGGAGTAGATTATTCTGATACATACTCTACTATGACTAAGATTTCAACCATTTGTATTTTATTTTCTTTAGTTTCCATTCAAAATTTGCTTGTATATTAGATGGATGTGAAGATAACTTTCTTGAAACTTTCTTGAATAGTGATTTGGACGAGGAGGTCTAAATAGAGAAACCTCTAGGATTTGTGGCACTTGGTATGAAAGATAAAGTTTATAGACTCAAAAAATCTTTGTATGGTCTCAAACAAGCTCTAAAATAATGGTATGAAAAATTTCGTAAAACTATTCTTAGTTTTGGTTTTATTGTTAATGATGCAAATGCATGTGTGCATTCTAAAATGTTTGGTTTTGATTGTGTCATCATAAGTTTATATGTGGATAACATGTTAGTTTTCAGCACTAATATAGAAGCCATTAACAAAACCAAAAATTTCTTATCTACCAAGTTTGATATGATTGATTTAGGAGAGGTATATATAATCTTAGGGGTTAAGGTTACTAAATCAAAAAAAACATTTGTTTTAAACAAATCACACTATATAGAGAAAGTGTTAAAGAAGTTTAATAGCTTTGATGTAATCCTTGTGAAGACTCCTTTTGATTCTAGCATGCAACTAATAAAGGATAAAGGAAATAATGTTTCACAATCAGAGTATGTTAAAATTATTGGAAGTCTTATGTTCTTGATGAACTACATTCGGCCTGATAGTGTTTATGCAGTCAGTAGACTAAGTAGATATACTCATAATCCTAGCAATGAAATTGTAATGCTCTAAAGCGATTGCTTAAATACATTAAAGATATATTAACTTGGAAATTGGAATTTGTTAGATATCATGTAGTCCTAGATGGATATTGTGATGCAAACCGGGTAATTGATTATGATGAAATTAGATTTACAAATGGCCATGTCTTTACTTTGGGTGAAACAACTTTTTCTTAGAAATAGGTTAAGAAGATGTGTATTACTTACTCCACGATGGAGTCAAAGTTTATAATTTTGGACTTAGTCGGGCAAGAGGCCGAGCGGCTTAGGAATCTACTTGCAAAGATTCTTTTATGGGAAAAACCAACACCTCCCTTATCTCTATATGTAACTCATAAGCTGAAATTTGCGTTGCTAAAAGTCAAGCTTACAATGGTAAGAAGAGACATATTCGAATAAGACATGAACCTGTGAGACATTTAATAAAGAATTGAATATTTTCTTTGGAGTACATGAGGTTTAAAAGGAACTTAGTTAATCCACTGACTAAAAGGTTAAGTAGGAAAATGATTCTTGATTTTTTGAAGAGGATGGGTCTTAAGCATAGTGGTTGAGGAATCCATGGTGGATACCCAACTTATTTTCTAAGTTCAATGTGGTCAAACGAAACCATGAAAAGATTCATACTGTATACTTTACCTATCATTATGGCAAATGATGTACATGCATAAGGTTGAGTTTTTACTCTTAATGAATTCATATCCCAGGGTTTGGGTGGTCCTATTAAGACAGACTTTATGAATTCACTGACATGTGAGGTTAAGTTTCTTACTTTAATGAGTTCATATCCTAGAGTTTGGGTGGTCCTAATTAGACGGACTTGATGAATTTACCAAATTTAAATTTGAAAGGATGAGCTTAATAAATGCTCTTAATGATTTCATAGTCTTGATTTAGTTAGTCTATATTGAGATAAACTTGATAAAATCACATACGTATGTGCGAAGAACTAGCCATCTTCTACGAAAGACACTGGGTAGTCTTTCTAGATCACTTACCAGTTTATCGAGATGTATTGGCTAAAACTTGTTGATCTATCACAAAACATCAATTGGATCTAAGATTAGACGTGTCATGAGTTAACCCCAATATTTACAAATTTAAGATTTGTTCACTTTTTAAATAAAAGAATCACTCATTTCACTACGTACTAGTTCAAGTCCACAAGATACTAGTACTTAAGCGGCTAATTTCGCTATTGCCCTTCTCACATTTTACCTTTTCTCATGTCTAAAAAATTTCTAATTCTTCCACATTAGTGGGGGAATGTTAATAATGCAAAGTGAGTAATCCTACATTGGTTGAGAAAAGGCTTCTAAGGGATTTTAAATTTAACCTTGTCTTTTACCCTCATTGAGTAATTAAGGCTTTGTGTGTGTGTGTTCTTTTGGATAAAATTTCTGTTTTTCTTTTTTAAATTATTTTCAAAATATTTTTAGTTGCGAAAAATCCTCTGACTGTTGCGGAAAGTCTGGTCAGTTGCACTTTTCGAGGAAACTAACACTATGTGTTTTACCGTTTTGCCCCTTCGAAATATAGTATAAGTAGTAGGTCATTTTCCTAATTTTATGCTAATTGTTTTTCAAGTAAAGGTTCGGGCTGTTAGGGAAGGCCTATATTTATTATGGAATAGGGGCTATCGACAAATGATGATCGAAAGTGGGAATACTCTTTTGGTCCAAACTTTTGTAGTAACTATTACCCCAACAATGGAATGGCTGAGATTCAATATGTGCAGATGCTATGTAGAAGGTCTTAACAACTTGATTTTAAGCATATTAACAAAGAACAAAATGCTTGCGTGGATAAATTGACAAGGATTGATAAAACCATATTAGGAGGACTACACATTTTTTAAGAGCCTCTTAATATTTTGATAGGTTGATTGCTATAAGATTATTTTAATATTGTTAATTTTGGTTCTATGATGATATATAATGATGTTTATGTTCTTTTGAACCTCTTTTCTCTATAAAAAAAAAAAGAAAAGAAAAAATGTACTATGTGAGTTAACCTTACTAAAAACAAGCTAAATTCTAGAAGAAGTGACTAGGGAAGTTGACACTTCTTCAAGCATAAAAAAATTATTTACGTAGTTCGATTTTCCTATGCTGCAGAGCCTAGCTTAGTGATAAATATCTACTTTCTTCAACACTTACAACAAGTGAACCTAAATTTATCACAACTAGTGACAATTTCCTAACTTTTGTACCTTGAAGATTGATATTTTCTCTACTAAATCCACCCCTAAAAACTTAGCTTGTAAAACTTCAACAAAATATTTTATGATCAAATGCACTCTCATAAATAATATTTCTCACTTGAATAGATTAAGTGCTCTTCAATCAATACAACAACCTATATAAGTCTCTCAATTATATAAAGTTTTTCGAGACTTGCTAACATAATGAATATCTATATCAATCTCTGTTAAACAATAGCTAAACCAATTGAATACAATATAATAATAACAAACAAGGTAAATAAGGACTATTGGTAGCTAAGTCTCCAACGTTCTAATATGATCTCACTTTCTCGATCCAAGAGATTAGAAAGACTCGACCTGATTCTCCAAATATGTTTCCCCAAGTGATACAATCTTCATTGATGAGCTAGATATAGTCCATAATATCAGCATTATCCAAAATCTGATTCAATAAATTGACAATCACCTAAATATGAAAATTGTCCAGTCTATCGCAAGTGGGCACTTCCTCAAATACATCAATCATTCCATATTTTTCAACAATATCAATAACCTAATATTGTAATGTGTACAACTTTAAAATTTTAATGATTTTTTTTCTGTTTAATTTAATTATATGTAAATAATTTATTAGAATATAAAACTTTATTTTTAGCAGAGATACTTTATTCAACTAAAGTTGACTTTCTATTAAATTATCTTAAACATATTTAAAAGTAAAAATGACAAGAACAGTTCACATGATAAAACAATTTATCTAGTTCTTAAATAACACTATACTAGATCAAATTTTGATTTAAATTGAACTGTTCCAATGCCCTAACCTCATGTGATTAAAATGAATAAAAAATTGTCACCAACCTCATGTGGCTGTTTGATTAAAATTTTGAATACGAGAACTTATATGTATATATATATATATATATATATATATCCAAATATCCCCTTATAATAAAGCATAGATGTTCTTTCAACAATAAAAATAAATACAGATGTTCAATATATTAAATAAAAGAAAACTCTAACTAGAATTCCCTCGAAAAGAAAAAAATTCTACTTAAAAATATGATACTAAACCTGATTCTACTTAAAAAAAACAATTAAGTTAATTATTATTAAATTAAAGAGCAAGGCAAAATCCATCAAATTAATTTAGAGGTCGAAATTAAATTATAATTTTTGTGATAGTAAAAATATAATTTTTAAAAGATTAATCAAAATTTTATCATTTTAAGGGGGTCAAAGTATAATTTTACCTTTATTAATTTAATATTTTAAAACTTTTAAAGGGCCCAAAAAGAGAATTTTCCATTTGAGGGGGCCAGGGCCCTTGCTAGCCCCTAGATGCACTCTTGGATACACGTATGTACCACTTTTATCTCATGCTGACGTAGAGAGATTTATTTTTAATAATAGATATGGATGAATTTTTTAACAAAAGGATCTGTTTACTCTTTGACTAAACATACATAGATTAATTTGCTCATTTTTTGAATAAAGGGTCATAATGCAATCTAACTATTAGTATAAGGGTTTCCACTGTTACCTAAAGTGTAGAATTGAATTTGAATGTTTAAAAAAATTATTTAAAAAATTTATAAGTTGATACAATTTTAACAGGGTTTTGATTCCTTAATGTTTAGATTTGGGCAAACTATATTGTCAGTCTTTTAATTATGGTTAAATTTTTTTTGGTAACTTAATTAAAAAAGTTACAATTTGATCGTTATCGTTTTCGAAATTGTTTTTCTGATCACCTGACAATTTAGTGGCTAACAGTAGCACTTTTTAGTTGGTAATATAACAATTTTAGTCCTCGACTTTTAAACTTTTTGTCAATTTAATCTTGATTTTATATAAAAATGATAAAAATAGAATTTTTTAAAAAAAAATAGAAAATTCCGAAGAATATAAAAATTCAAAAAATAAAAATAAATAAAATTTCAAAAAATTCATAAAGTGAGAGAAAATGAGGTAAAATTATTTTTAAATCCTTCAAAATTTCTTTGTAGTATTTGTATAGAAATATTGAATATCTAGAAAAATTAGAAACATTAAGCAAAATTGTTAGTTGTCTATTTTTGACTTCTTTTGTTTCTTGACAAAGTTTTTCATTATAAGAAAAAAAATTCACAATATAATTTGTTTTTATGATTTGGGTTTTAAAAAATAAATTTGAATTAATTGAAATTTTGAATTGAGTCTAAAAAAAAATTCATGGTATATTTTTTTATTTTTTTTGCTAAAGAAATGATATTAGAGTTGATTTCACAAGTATCTGTAATACCAATTCTAGAAGAAGTTTTCAACAACGTGGAACTCAATTTGAAAATACTGCTAATTTAGTTTCTAGGAAGTATACATCTGAAATTTTTATATTTAATTTTTATAATGAAATATCTAGTTTTTATTAAATAATTTTGAATTATTTTATTTTATATAAAACCAAGGTCAAATTGATAAAAAAGAATAAGAATTAAGGACTAAAATTATTATTATTATTATTATTATTATTATAACTAAAAAAGTGTCATTATTACTTACTTAACAGTTGAGTGACAAAAAATAATAATTTTAAAAAGAATAATGATCAAATTATCCATTAATAAAGTAATATGCATTGAGTTTATGAAAAACATGAGCAACTGAAGTAAATTATAGGAGTGAAGGTAGAAGCCCATTAGAGCCGAACTCAAAGTTAATAAAATTATGTGGATTTTAGGGCCACAAATAAAATGTTCAGCACTCATTGCATGATTATGGGTTTTTCTATTCCTTAGCAAATGGGACTGGGCTTTAACTTCAATATCTTGGGGGATCAACCCCATCTGGAAATCGAAAACCGACTACAATATCACAATACATTTACTTTCCATAAATCAAACCAGCCGAGGTGTGAATTCTTCTTTATATAAAAATTCAAATAAATTAAATTAATCAAATTAAAAAATTTCGATTTGTTATTAATATCTTATTAAGTGGATATCCATCATGATCAATATAAAGTTTTGATGTATTTTAAATTCTAATAGTTATTAGAATTAGATCTCTACTTCTCATGCCTATAAATAGAGACTCTGATGAAACATTGTAATCATCCATTTGATTAATAAAGTACATTCTCTATTGCTTTCATGTTTTTTTGTTCTTTATTCTCTTCATCTCTCTTTATTTTATAACACAGTTCGATTTAGTTTTGCGATTTTTAGATTTTTTTAAGTTGAATTTTTTTTCTAATTGAGGTGCTTATAATTTTATCTCCTTTAATTTTTTTTTTTTTGTTTTACATAATTATCTTCTTTCTTCAATTTAGTATATCATATTACTTTTATTTTTATTTTTATTTCAAAAATTCATTATAAAAATATTAAAAATCAAATCAAACATTTTAATGAACTCAAAAAATATTTACTTTACCAACATACAATTTCCATGTCTTCTACTATTCTTAATGGGGTTTTTATATATTAAATAATAAAAATTAAAAATGAATGTCACTAAAAAAATTTAAATTATCAATTTGAGTTTTAAATATTAATGGACTTGAGTATTAAATTTTAATAAGTATTTGGGTTTAAAGTTTAATTTTAGATTTGGGTGTGTAAATAGATTATGGGCTTTTAGCCTTAAGTTATAACATTAATAAGTTAATTCAGTTTAAAATGTCAAAATCAAAAACCAATTGAATAAATTAATTAAATCAAACATTAAAATCGAATAAATTTAAAAATCAAATAAATTAAAAATATTCAAAATTTTTAATTCGATTCACTTCCATCATGCCACACTATCTTCATGGTTGGATAGCATTTATTTAGAGTAAGTTTAGCATTGTTTCTTACAAGTATTTTTGAGCAAAAAAATATTTTTGAGTAAAAGTTAAAATTTTTTATTTCTATTTTTAATTAAAAAAATTATTTTTTCCAAAAAAATTATTTTAAAAATACTTTGGAAAAGCTGAAAAACATCTTATTTAATCCCACAAGTTGTAAAACACAATTCTAAATTGGGGTTTATGCTTTTGTGTACCAACTTTGTATCCCCCAAAGTTTATATCAATAAAGAAAAATATTGCTCTTTATTTATTTTGTTAATTTTCTTTCATTCCTTCAACAACACCAACCACTTTGATTATTATTATTATTATTATTATTATTATTATTATTATTATTATTATTATTATTATTATTATTATTATTATTATTATTATTATTATTATTATTATTATTATTAAAGTACCCTAATATATATATAAGTATTTCTTCCATGGCAAGTAATATTTTTCCAACAAAATTTGATGGTTGGTTTATGTTGAATACTCTTCTTTAACATTTTAAATTTGATCTGTTGCTAGGTAATTTGGTTATGGCTTATGTCAACTAACTCATTAATATAGTGACAAAATATTTATCTTTATTTACATTAAATTTAAAATTCATTACTTGGGGTAAAGTAATCATTATAATTGGGGTAAATTATTTAACTATTCGCCTAATTTTTAGAATATTTTCATTTTAGTCATTTAGACATTAAATCTCAAACTGCGGTTAATTATATATACCACATCATGTTTGCAATTTTATCTTTGGTCACTAAAAAGTTTCTTTTTTAAAATTTTGATGTAGGTAAAAAGAATTAAAGATTAAAGTGAAAAAATAGTAGAAACTAAAATAATGCATTAAAAAAAATCAAATTGTACTTGTTTACTCTCTTGCCAAAAGTTTTCAATATTCTTTTTAATATTGAAAATTAAAATTTCAAAACAAAAAAAATCAAATAAATAATTTGTTGAAATTTTTTATCCGTTGATATTGTCGGTCATTTATTACTATAATATTAAAATAAATTAATTTAATCTCTTTCAAATTTTAATTTTTTTTATGTTTCCAAATTAAAATAAACTCAAATAATTAATCTTTAATAATTGTTTACAAACTCATCTTTAATAATTTTTTACAAAATCCAAATTTCTTTTGACTATATGATCTTAAATATTCCATGTTAAACTGAGAGTAAGGAAAAAAAATTGTAATTAATTAAATTAATTAATTAACTTTATCTTCCATGCCAACAAAACCCATAAATTTTTCATAACTTCTTTAACAATAAATTAATTTAATTATTTGCAACGAATTTTTCTTTACTTTTAGCTTATCATGGAAGATTCGAGATTACATAATAAAAAAATAAAGTTTCGTAGACAATTATTAAATAAGAGTTGTTTGGATGATCTGAAATCATAAATTAAAATTTAAAATTTTATAAGGATTAAATTAACTAATTTCAATATTATAGTTACAAATCGGTTCACACTATTAAAGGATAGAATATTTTTAACATTTTACTTAATTTATTTTAATGTTTTGAAATTTAAAATTTCAATATTAAAAATAAAAAAAAAAGAAATTTTGAACTTTCAGCAAGGGGTAAGCAAGTACAACATGACAATTTTTTAATGTATTATTTTAGTTTCTATAGCTTTTCACTTTAATTATTAATATTTTTTTACCCAATCAATATTAAAAAAGAGAGGATATTTTTTGTGACCAAAATAAAAGCGATCTAAAAATTAAATGATTAAAATTAAGTTGTAAATATGATCTGGTATGCACGGTCAACCACAATTAAAAATTTAATGCTTAAATGATTAAAATAAAAGCATCCTAAAAATTTAATAATAAAATTGTAAAAATTTCTTTTTGAATACCCTCAACACCTAAATAGGTTACCCTAATAATTAAGAATTACGATGTTACCTTGGAACATAATTTGGTCACTTCGTGAGGCGCTTTTTTTTTCTTATTTTTTACTTAATAATTTAAAAAAATATTGGTAAAAGTATTATGGAGGTCTTTGTATTAGAAGTCGGATTATATTTTATCTCTTTTACTTCAAAAGGCAATAAATTAGTTCTTGTATGTTAGATTAAAGAGTAAATTGATCATTTCTATTAAAAATTCATCCATTTGTACTATTAAAAATTGGCATGGCTAGCGGAATAACCAGATAGTGACACATGATGTGGCACGTGTACCTCATTTTGATGAACAATGACTAGTTTTTAACTGTAAAAATGAATGAAATTTTTAATATAAGGATTAGTTTGCTCATTGATTTAACCTAATTTATCTATTTTTTAATAAAGAAAACAAAATACAATTTAAATCTTAATACAAAAACTTCCACGGTATTAAAAAAATTTTAACTATTCATATAAAAACAAATAGCAACACAAAATCAAATATACATTATGAGGATCAATTAAAAGAGAGTGTAATAATAATAACAATAATAATAAGGCTTAATATAAGATTTGGTACTTAAACTTGCTAACCATTACCCAAGTTACCCCAATATGCTAGCGGTGTTAATTTTTTTATGAGGTGGCACCCGTAACTAGAGGTGTTCATGGGCCGGGCCGGGTCGAGTTCGGGTCGGGCTCAACTAAAAAAGCATGCCTATTTAATGGGCTCGGGCCGGGCCGGGCCTAAAAATGGGCATAAAATTTTGCCCAAGCCCGACCCGGATAAAAATACTAAAACCCGGTCCCGGCCCGGCCCGCCCGTATTAATTTTTTTATATTATTTTATTATTATTTTTAAATATATATAATACATCAAAAATACTAAAAATATCAAAATAAATATTTCTAAACAAATTGAAAATAAATTTTGAAAAATATGTAGACTTAAATAACACTAAGATAAATACAACTTAATAAGCAATTGCTTCTAAAATAATAAAAAAAATTAACAAATGCCTTTAAAATAATAAGAAAATTAACAATGAAATAAATTTTATATAATATCCAAACAATAACAATAAAATAATAGCAACATAATAGTAAAATGGTAGCAAAATATGGAGAAAACAACAAGAAAATAACATTCAAAAATAAAAAAATATGAAAAATTTTTTTGTCCTTTAGTAAATTCGGGCCGGGCCGGGCTAAAAATATCTTACCCGAGGCCTGGCCCATTTTTTAAACGGGCCTTATTTTTTTGTCCAAGCCCATTTTTCGGGCCTATATTTTTGCCCAAACCCTCCCACATTTTGGGCGGGCCTTCGGGCCGGGCTACCCACCTCTACCCGTAACCAATGTATGGCTAACACATGGCATATGAAACCATCACAATTTCAAATGTGAAAAATACATAAAAAATTATATATTAATTTCTTAATTAAAAATTAATCTTCTTTTTGGGAAATTCTTTACAAAAATTTAATCGCCAAAAATAAGAAATTCACATTTTCTTTCAAAAGCTAAACCATAAACCATAAAACAACTAAATCATTTATCTTCTTCAGATTTCTTTGCAATCAAAGAAAGAAATCAATATCAAGTAAGATTTTCTTTTTATAAATCAACTAAATCATTCATCTTCTTCAGATTTTCTTTCAAAAGTAAGATTTCTTTGGGAAATTATATATTTTATCTTGAATGGTTCTATTGATTTTTTTATTTGAAAATCTCTTTTTTCTTTTTATAAATCCTTTTTCTAATTTTTTTATTTATGATTTTTTTGTTAACCATTGAAGGAATAAATTGTGTTTTATTGTTGAAATATCAAGTTTTCAATATTTGAAACCCAAAATATGTTGTTATTTTAAACTGTGTTTTGTATTTGGGCTGGGTTTTTCTTATTTGCTTTAAGGAGTTTGATAATCAAGTAAGAGTTCTTTTTGGATTTTTTAAAAAAAATTGTTTTATGAGTATTCAAAACTGATTTGAGGGTTCAAAATAAGTATCTAACTTGGGTGTTTTTGGATTATTCTTCAAAAATCAAGTTGAGAGATTTCAAATTTGAGTTCATACTTTGATAGGTTTTCCTTAATATGGTTCAACTTATAATAATATTATTTGGAACTCATTTTGATTTTGAATAATTAAATTTTTTAATTTCTTTGTAAGCACATCTTTAAGGAATCTTCTTTTTTAGGGAGTGAACTAAGTGAATTAAAATTATTAACTGTGATTGTAGACAGGTTAAGGAACAATGTTTTCTTTATTTGAAATTTAATATACACATGCACTGCATATATTGTTATCATTTTATGGAACTCATGTTTTTTTTATATGCAATTTTTTGTGTGTGTTAAGTATAGGCTTGTAAATGGTTGTTTTTGCATAGTAAAACATGGGTTTTACTAGTGCACCAATTGATGTAGACTCTGAGCCTTTATTGCATAATATAGAAATTGAGATAGGTGATTTAAGCCAAAGGCAAAAGAGCAATAAAGAGATAAGTGGGGTTGGTGGGTCTAATTATGTTAGTGGTATAAAGGTTAATGAAGATAATATCATTGAGTTCCAAAGTTTAGAGAATGATGAAAATGAGGCCTCCAATGGTATAGAGGAGTTAGAGGGCGGACTTGATGATGTGGATGAAGAGGAAATTAGGATTAGGGGAAAATATAAAGCCTTTAAAGCAAAAAATAAAAATAAAAAATTGTTATGGTAGATTACCTTCAATCTAAACTAAATTTTGAAGACTTCATTAGTGAAATTGAGAGGAAGAAAACAAATGGTAGGAAAGTAAATGATGTATAAGCATATTCTGATAGGTATAGTGGAGATGCCATTGATTATTTAGGTCTTCTGATTTGGGTAATTATGAAATTGATTCAAATGGTGAGTTAGCTTGTAAGACAGGGAGAAATATATTATTTGATACAACGACCACAATGCCTAGATTCCAGCTTGGAATGAGTTTTACTAATAGTACTCAATTCAAGAATACTTTAGCAGCTTATGCTATAGCTAAGAGATTTGATATTAAGTACATTAGGAACGAGAAATTTAGAAAAGAGCTAAGTGTAAATCTTTTGGTTTTCCTTTTCTTATATATACTACTAAGGATTGTATTGATGGATTTTTCAAGATTAAGACCTTTGTGAATGAGCACCAATGTTCTTAACATTTTGAAATAGATGAGCCAGCTACAAGTTTGTTGGAAGGCATTTTCTTAGTAAGTTGAGAATGTTACTTCAGTTAAAGCTAGTCCAGATGCAAAGGATTGCACAAGAGGAGTTGAAGGTAGACTTGCAAATAAGTGTATACAGTAGAGCTAGGGCGTGGGCCTTACAATATGCATTCTGGGCTTGTTGTAAATCAACAATTGAGGCCGAATATGAAAACAATATACAAAAGGTAGGTGCAATCAAGCATGAAGCCATGGTAAGTCTTCAAAGTTCTAAAATGAAACATTATTGTCAAGTATTCTTCCAAAATAGACGTCACTTTGATGTGGCGGATAACAACTTTGTTGAAGCCTTTAATTCAACCATAGGAGGGGCTAGATTTATGGCCATTATTTCATTATTTGAGGAAGTGAGGTAGTATGTAATGGGTAGGATAGTGAACAATATGGATAAATGTGCTAAATGGGATAACCTTTTTTGTCCTAAGATATGTAGGAAATTAAAGAGAAACAAGAAACTTAGTGCTTTTTGTCATGTAAGATGGAATGGATCCAAAGGATTTGTAGTGGTCTATGGAGATGATGTTTATGTGGTTGACCATGTTAAATGGAAATGCAGTAGTAGGGCTTGGATCTCACTAGTATCCCATGCCCTCATTCTATTATTGCCATATTGTGGAATCAAAAAGATATTGCAATTATGTCTTTACTGGATGTACTACAGGTATATAAAAAAACTAAATAAATATGTATTGCCTCCTCTACCAAGTGAAAAATTCTGGACAAAAACAAAAATGGGATCAATTGATCCACCTATCCCAAGAAAAATGTTCAGAAGACCCAAGAGATGTAGAGTGAAGGAGGCAAGTGAATCAAGTCATGGCACTCGATTATTAAGGAGAAGAAGGAAAATGCGATGCCAAAAGTGTTTCAAGATCAGACACAATGGAAAGAGTTGTATAAGTGTTTTTATTTTTCTTATTCAATTCTATCGTGCATGTATCTATATATAAATATATGTGGTTATTATTGTTGCAGGGCACATCAACACCTATCAATAATGGTCCAACCCTTATCACCGACAAATCAGGTAACCATTCATGTATTAATATTACAAAAAAATTAATTCTAAGATATTTAAATTACATTTGTTATATCTAAGATATTTAACTTACATTTGTTATACTTTTGTAGGACAATGAAATTTTCTACCAACTTAGATTAAGAGATGTAGTAAACCTTGATACAAGAGCACCTACTATTACAACTCCACCATCACAAAAAACAGTTGAGGTAAACTTCTTATTATAAATACTATGAATTTTTATATAAAATGAATCACTTTATAATTTCCTATAGGCTTAAGGAATTTTTTTTTGTTTATTCCAATGTTTCAAAAGCACATTCAGCCCCTACAATTGGTGGTCCAACAATACCACATTCAACTTCTACGCTAAATTTTGGTTGACTTGGGAGAAGGGAAAAGCAAATCTTACAAGGAATTGGTTTATACACATATGATAGAACAAACATGCAAATTTTGAACGTAAGTGATTTTCCTTTTTAAGTTTTATTCACGGTTTATTGTATAAGTTTAATTCTACTGATACTATGTTTTTTTCTTATGAAGCATGGGTTTCAAGGTGAAACATTAATCTCTCTACTTAAGAAAAAAAACAGCTAGCAAAAGGAAGAAAATTAACATTGATGCAATAATAGGTACAAAAGCAAATGAAAAACCTTAGCCCAAATACAAAACACAATTTAAAATAACTACATATTTTGGGTTTCAAATATTGAAAGCTTGATATTTCAACAACAAAACACAATTTATTCCTTCAATGGTTATGTAACACCCTATACCCGACCTGAACGCCAGGTCTTGGTATTGGATGCTACACTAACCCGAATAACCTAATGATACTTCTGTGTCTGATTTAATTATATGATTGGTCAACTTAAATTAAAAAAATCTAACTACCATTTAAAATCATACAAAAATTGTGATAAATTCCTACGCCTATTTACAAATTTTGGATTAAGACTCGATAACGGATATGATCATCCTAAACTTTGAGGCGAGGCCTCAATGGGTGCCCCTCTAAATAAATGAACCGTTACGCTCACCACTTCACTTTGATGAAGTCTTGTAATAGCCCGATTTTGGGGCTAGTCAGAATAGTGGTTACAAAACCACCATTTCGAAGCCATAAAAATTATTTTAATATTATTTTATGTGTGATGGCATGTTTATAAAGGTGCATGAAAATTTTGGTGATTTAATTTTAACGTTTGAGAGCTTAATTGCGAAAAAGGACTAAATTACATAAAGTGCAAAAGTCCTATTTTGATAGCTAATGTAACACCCCCTACCCGTATCCGTCGCCGAAATAGAGTACGAGGCATTAACGAGGACTACAAAAACACTTACAGATAATTTAAATATATTTTCATAACAACTTGTCTTGATTTCATACTATTTCATATTTAAGCTTTACTCACCAAAGTATTTGAAATATTATCTTTATGCAAATAGCACACATGAGGTACATAATTCCATAATTAAGAATGAACACATTTATCAAACATATTCCACATTCATATATCAATGTCTCACATTTTCATATATCAATAACCGTCATTTTTCTTGTTTTTCAGATAATTATGTATAACCATTGATAAGCATGCAACTCCTTTCATTTCTTCTTGTCAATCACAATTTCAAATGACAAATTCGTGTGAATGAGCTCAACTTCATTTGGTATTTAAATTCTGTCATTTTGATTCACATACTCATAATTTACTAACATATCCTGTCAAACACAATCTCTGAATGACAAAATCACATAATTGAGCTCAATAATAATAATGATAACATTACTTACATTTCTTTTCCACATGCTACATTTACGACTTACCAACTTGTCCATTCAAGGAACGACTTACGGATTTGAGTACATCATAATCAAAGCCCAGTCTAGTGAAGCACATAAGTGCTAGACGGAAGCCAGAAGGCTAAGCTAATCAAGCACATAAGTGCTAGACGGAAGCCAAAGGCTAAATGAAGCACATAAGTGCTAAACGAAAGCCGAAGGCTAATCAAGCACATAAGTGCTAAACGGAAGCCAGAAGGCTAATCAAGCTCACGAGCTAAAGCTGAAACCCCAAAAGGGTTAACTGAAACTCATATGAGTTAACGAAAGCTCGTAAGAGCTAAACGGAAAGCAAACACGAGAATTCGCAACAAATGCTGAATCTCGGTTTACTTGGGTAATTTACCGTCAATTCATCTTTTTCACTGAAAGATTGTACTTATTTTCTGCGTTGTTCCTCCAAAATTCTCAATTCAATTTCATAACTTTTGTACATAATTTACTTATTTTCAACAATTAACATACATAAATATTAATCACCATTCATAAAATAATATTGAAATTTAATAATATTAACAAATGGTCACTAAATGTAGTTATATAAACTCACAAGTTCGATTTTTATATTATAGCGATAATCATAATTTCATAATAAATATTCCAAATAAAACATTATATCGTTTCTAATTCAACACTTATCGATTATAATCAGGCATGTGATTAATTTATACACGAGTCATTCATATATTTTTGTATATTTTCCTCCTCCTCCTCTCCATCCACATCCTTAGTATAAACAACACACTTGTAGGTAACATTATCCATAATTTTCACTATTTACTTATGTGAATATTCAAGCTGTCCATATGTGTCATAGTCACTAAATTATTTATATCTGGAGCTATAGAACTCCAAATTAAGTTCCGCTAATTTTTCCTGAAACTAGACTCATATATCTTCTTACGATAAAATTTTCATAATTTTTTGTTAGGCCAATTAATACAGTTTATTCATTGAAGTCTCCCCTGTTTCAGAGTATGACTACTCTGACCTCTGTGCACTACGAACCAAATTTCTCCCTGTAAAGAATTCCAACGACCATGCTGTTTGTTTCCCTTAAAAATAGACTCAAAAAGGAATCCATGAATGTAAAGTATGACTTTTAATAATTTTTTTACAATTTATGGTGAATTTCTAAAGTCAGGACAGGGGATCTCGAATTCATTCTGACCTTGTATCACAAAATTTATCATATCTCATGATTTAAAATTCTATTGCTTACATTATTTCTTTTATAAGAAACTAGACTCAATAAGCTTTAATTTCATATTTTATTCATCCTCTAATTCTATTTCTACAATTTTTGGTGATTTTTCAAAGTTAGACTACTGCTGCTGTCCAAAACAGTTTTAGTGCAAAATGTTGATTTCCATTTTGCCCCAAATTTCACAATTCATACAATTCAGTCCTTGCTCAATTAACCCCTAAATTAAGATAATTTTCTCAATTAATACTTTTACTAAACATTATAAGTTATTTCATAACTATTAAAATTCAGAATTTCCACATAACACTCTAACTTCAAACTCTTTTACACTTAGGTCCCAAACATTCACTTTCTATTCAATTCTTTCAATAAAATCAACATATAAACAATTTAAAGCTCTAAATCCATGTCAAATCATCATATACTTCCAGCACATATTCATAGCAACTTTCAATTTCTTTCATGGAATCAAAACTAATGAATTCAACAAGTGGACCTAGTTGTAAAAGTCACAAAAACACAAAAATTTCAAAAAATAATCAAGAATTGAACTTACTTGCAGTAAAAATATGAAAAACCAGCTTGAGGGAACTCTTTCCTGGTGTTTTTGCTGATGAGAATGCAGAAAAATAAAGAGAAATCTAGATAATTCCACTTTAGTCCTAACTTTATTAAGTAAATTTTACAATTTTCCAATTTTGCCCTTAATTCTCCTTGTTTTTCTTGCTGATTTCATGCCCTTACCGTCCAGCCCAAATAGACCTTGGGTCTATTTTCCTTTAAACCCTCTTTCTTTTATCAATTAAGCTATTTAATCATTTCCTACAATTTTGCATTTGATACAATT
The DNA here is from genome assembly GCA_025698465.1 of Gossypium longicalyx. Classification (NCBI taxonomy): domain Eukaryota; kingdom Viridiplantae; phylum Streptophyta; class Magnoliopsida; order Malvales; family Malvaceae; genus Gossypium; species Gossypium longicalyx. Next base: position 95,867,174 of record CM046997.1, read on the forward strand.
TAGTCCTTTTGTTCAATTAATTATCAGAACTTTAAAATTTCTTGACGAAACTTTAATACTAACATATTAACACTCCATAAATATTTATAAAAATATTTATGGCTCGATTTAAAATTCCCGAGGCCTCGATACCTCGTTTTCGATTCTAATTATTTTAATATTTATTTTTAGTACACTATTCACTATTTCAAAATTTTTCCTAACTTCACATTTAATTTATACTCACTAAATTAATAATATTTCCTACTCATTTGTCGGATTTAGTGATCTCGAATCACTGTTCCGACATCACTGAAAATTAGGCTGTTACAGCTAAGGGTGTCAAATAGCTAGAGAACTTAAATTGGAGGTCTTTAAAGGGAAATTAGACCATTAGAGAGAGACATGGCCGGCCATAGGAGACAAAGATGGTCAAAAAGTCAAAAGATGACTATGGTTGGTAAATGATGACATTAGCAAATTGAATATTAAAATAAAATTAAACGGGTCATCTGTCTTCTCCATTTTTTTCCACCAAAAATAACAGCCATTAGAGAAGTTTTTGAAGCTTGAAATTTCAGCCACTTAGTCTCTCTACAAGTAAGTGATTTTGATGGTCTTCCTTGTTGATTTTTGTACTTTTAGAACCCTTATAGCATGAGCTTTCAAATGAGGGGACTATTTTGCAAAATGGTTGAAAGTCTAAGGTTTTACCATGAGTGTGTTCATGTTTTTTTCTGAAATTTTATGGAAAAAAATGAGTTATGGTGGTGTCGTAAACAACTTTTGTGAAGTAGTTTTCATGGAAACCCTAACTAAGGACCATTTTGCATAAGTTGTAAAATAGGTAATAAATGTGTGAAATAATAAGAATTTGTGTTTCTCCTAGTATAAGAAGTATTCGGCTAGGCTTGGTTAATGAGAAAATGTGATAAAAATCGATTTTTGGACCTAAGGGTAAAATGGTCATTTTGCAAAAGTCTAGGGGAAAAGTGGTCATTTCATCCAATTTTTAAATAGTTGAGTACTTAGATTAATAACATGATTAAATGTGTGAATTTTCATCATTATAGATCAAGAATTATAAAATTCGGGCCTAGACCAGGGAAAAGCAAAGCAAGTAGTCGCCCCATTTTGAGTGCCGAGGTAAGTTATATGTAAATAATACTACATTGTTATTATATGTGTTTGAATTGATATAGTATAAATTTCTTAATTGTGGTAATGAAATTACATGATGATAATTGAGATAATAGAACTCTTGGGTGAACTTTAGGAACAAATCAAATATTCGTGCCATGACATTTGGGTTACATGTATGCTAGTGTAAGACATGTCTAGGACATGCATCGGCCACATTATGAGAGCCAGTGTAAGACCATGTCTGGTACATGGCATCGGCATTGAGATGAGAGCCAGTGTAAGGCATGTCTGGGACATGCATCGGCCTCGAGATGTAAGCCAGTGTAAGACATGTCAAGGACATGTATCGGCTACGAGATATGTCAATGTAAGACCATGTCTGGGACATGGCATCGGCACGTATAAAGGTGTTAGTGTAAGACCATGTCTGGGACATGGCATCAGCATGGAGATGTGAGAGCCAGTGTAAGACAATGTCTGGGACATGACGTTGGCCTCGATTTTGATAGTCAATGTAAGATCATGTCTGGGACATGGCATCGACTTGATGGATAAGCCAGTGTAAGACCATGTCTGGGACATGGCATCAATATTACACCCTATGTTTAAGGCTTAGTGAATATCCGATAGCATTCCAAATGGTTCAACAGTAAGAGTTACAGTTTAAGTTAAACGAGAAAGGTATAACCATGTTGTGAGTGGTACAGGTACCTATTGAAATGTATGAGATGTGAGCTTAACATATGCTATGTGAAATGTATTGGATAGTGATGAGTAAGTTGTTCTTATGCCTACTTTAGTACTATGAACATAATGATGAATGATAAAGTTGTTGTTATATTTATTGTATGCAACTTACTAAGCTTTATGCTTACTCCCTCTCTTTTCCATTTTCTTATAGTGCCGCCTAATTAGCTTGAGGATCATCGGACGTCGGAGGCATCGATCACATTATCATTCGAAGCACTTGGTATAGTTAGATCTTTTATTTAGGTTATGGCATGTATAAAACCCTAACTTTTGAATTTTGTGTCATTGTTAATTGGCCAAATGTGTTGACTTACTTTAACATTTGATTCATTTTGTTTAAGGCTATGGAAAATGGCTAATATTGAAATTTTATATATGAATGCAAGATAATCTTTCATGAACGTGAAATTGTTGGCATGGTTGAATATGAAAAATGTATATAGGCCTTAGCTATGGTTGTTTGATTGAGAAATCATATTTAGTTAGACTTTGATTCATTTTTCATTGTACCATCTCCCTAATGCTTACATTCATTACTTCTAGCTGGCGACGCTTGACGACTACCCAAGTAATTGCCCTTATAGCAATCTTTCAGGAATACAGTGTCCTTACCACCTTGGAGTACTAGTGCCCGCAATACAAAATCATAGTACTCGCTTTGTCGATCCGTTACTTAAAGAGGTTTCATCAGACATACAGCTCCTACCTTTGGTAGATCGAAAAGATTTCTATTGTTTTTCATTGTCCTGATAGACTTTTGTTTTCCAACTATTCTCTATCGATCTTTACTAGCCATTCAGTCTTGAGCAGACATTTCCTCCCAAGAAGACTCTTATCGGCCTACCAAATCTTCTGGCTGACTGACTTATTGTTGACTTATAATTTATGACTATACTCTATTACAACCTATTTCATATCTGTTTAAGCCATGTAAGATCCACAACTTCCCTAGCGGACTCGTTTTGATGTATACTTCGTATACCTCCTTATTTAAGGAGACTCTTTCTCTTTTTACCTTAACTGGGTTGAGATGTTTCCTTAGCCTAATTTATCATTGCCTTTGACGAATTCTCTCATTGTCCCAATGATTTGTGTTCCTCGGACACATCAAGCTCATTCATTGTCACGACTTATCGTACCAGTTACACCGTGAACTCTACTTTAAACCTTGGTGTCTCTTTGACCATACAAACCTGTGAACTTCCTCAATGAGACCCATTGTTTCACGTTCTGGTGGACTTGCCCGTGTTTAGTTTCTCGACAAACTACTTATGTTGCCATGGCCAAGCCATGGTCTTACACATTATTTCCCTTGTTTACTGTCCTGGTGGACTTCATTAGTTGCCGTAGCTAAACTATGGTTATACAACTTGTAACCTCATGTTTATTGTCTTGGCGAACTCTATATATTGCCATAGTCGAGCTATGGTCTTACACATTAAACGTTTTTAGAAGTGTCATCCCATAGGACATTACTGCTATCGCGGTGTTACCCTATAGAACATGCTCATCTCATATTTAACCTTGATGCTCGTACACCGAAGTATCCCCTTCATAAGGCCTGGAGCTTCGTACATCACAGTTTACACTTAGTAACACCATATGGTGGTATTTAATAGGAATTCCATTTTTCATATCCATCTGCCCATCCCTTTGTTTTGCCATTTCTAACCTTGATGCTCAAACACTGTAGTGGCCCCTCTACAAAGCTTGGAGCTTCGCACATCACGGTTTGCAGTCAGCAACACCGTACGAAGGTATCTAATAGAAGTTCTCATTTTCGAAATCCTAACTTCATCTAGCCTGTCAATAATTTCCCTTCTCACCAAACATACAATACTCAAGCATAGCATACAAATTATTGTTATATATACAACACACTAGTTAACTAATCATCAACTATCTATTATTAAAAAATTAGTAAACAACGGGTAAGCTTACACAATATTTTGCACATACATACCACAATCTTAGGCAACTTCTATACGCAAACAAGTTATACAAGCAAGTCACAAATTGTCATCTATCATGTAGAAGGTAAGGTACAAAAACTCACCTTGCTTCATTCTCTTTGTCGACTTAGTTTGTCCGTACGCTAGAGCCTCTTTTGTCTTGGAAGCTAAGCATGACAACTATTTATCGATTAAATTAAAGGTGTTCAACCCTTAAAACCCATAATCCATTATTGTGCAGAAGCTTTTAAGAGTTCTTACTCTACTTGTAACGCATCTAACCCGTATTCGTCATCGAAATAAGGTTACGAAGCATTACCAAAAAACACGTAACTCAAATCATTCATTCCCAAGATTTCATAATCTTTGCAAAATCCAAACAAACACATACATAATGTCCCTAATCTGAGCCCTCGAGTCCTTAGAAACACTTTAGAAATGATTCAGGACTAAATAAAAAACATTTAGAATTTCATGACAAAAGATAGAAAAGTTCATACTACAGGGGTCACACGGCTGTGTGGCTAAGCCGTGTAACTCACACGGCTGAGACACAAGCCCGTGTCTCAGGCCGTGTGGGCATTTAAAGTAGGGACACACGACCATGTCCAAGCCCGTGTCTGTGCCTGTGTAACTCTTTGACTTGGGTCACACGGCCAAGTCACACGCTTGTGTGCTAGGCTGTGTAACTCTCAAAATGCAACACATAAAAACCTACAGGGGACACACGACCGTATCGCATGACCGTGTGTTACACACGAATAAGATACATGCCCGTGTAGATAAGAAATAAACCAATTTCAAGCCATTCATTTCACCCATTACAAGCTCACACCTACGAGACATTTTCACATACAATCAACCTTTCAAACATGCCTAAAATATGTATAATAGGATCAATTCAATAGGTCATTTATCCTACAACCAATATGCCAAAAGGCTCCTCAAACATAATCATCAAATCAACCTAAATATGTGTACATTTACCATTTATCATATATATTGTCTCTATGTCAAAACATAACATAATTGACCATATTCCAAAACACAACCAAACATACTAAATTGGTCATTCAAAGTATACTTTCATTTGACCATTCCAACACCAACCATTTAAGCATTAAAACCATCTAAATGACACCAAGCCAACCAATTCCAAATGAATCCAACAACTAACATATATACAAACCAAATTTGATTCATGCACATCTATTCAAACCTTTACAAAGCATGCCATAACTTGAACATGTTGTGGTCAATCTATCACCTACCATTTTAGCCATTCCAACAAGCATTAATTCATTGTCAAATAACACACATCAATAAAGCCTCACAAGTACCAAGGTTACACCAGCCACAATGATATATACATGCCAAACTCATCAAACTAACATATACAACAATTCCCCCTATACATGCCATTATAACATTGATCAAGAAATCAAAATCTACCAATAAAGTTGATGGATAGTGTGATGAATCTCCGACTAGCTTCCAACATGAACAAGCTTCCGATAATCTGTAAAGTAAAAGAAAGATTACTACGTAAGCAATGAATGGTTAGTAAGCTCGTATAAACCATAAGCATAATATTAAATTTCAATAATGAAATTTATAGGTTAAATACAAGCCTATACCAATGCCTCAAAATTTATCCAACCATAATTATCAACTCACAATTGAATAAGTTCATTAATGTCGCATAATTATTAACCATTCATAACATGATAGGATTTCATGAGACGTAATATATAATCATCAACCTTTCTATAAGATTATTTATCTTTCTATTTACTTTCTTTTCATTCTGTTCCCAATGCTTATCATAAGCCTAAACAATATTATCAATTCCCGATTTAGTGTATTTATTCATGATATAGGTATATTCATCCATAGCATAAGCAATTTGCTCACATATAAATACATCATTTATCACATTTGACCTTTTATAACATCATAATACATCCCAATTACGTACTTACCGTTTCATTTCATTTTCTTACCCGTTTTATATACATAGTACGAGTGTAATTATAAACATCAATAATATTCACAAGCTTGGCATAAGCCTAAGCACATGAACAATACAAGTTAGTTCATTTAAACATGATTCATATGAATTTGGCGTGGATAACCATTATACTTGAGCATGATTTAATTGGATTTATCATCCATCTTATAACATATCATGTTTTCCATGTATCACTATTTCAATGAGTTTTATATATACATATCTTAACTCATATTGAACACTTACCATTTCATTTGTATAATACATAAGTCATAAACATAGCATTAACCATACTCACTAGTTAGTGATTAAACATATAACTTAGTTATATCATCACTTAGTAAGATATGGTACATAAACATAACATCACTTAAATCATACTTTTCATAATCATGATTGTTCTTACTTTGATCATCGATACATCATACCTTTCTATAATTGTCGTAGTTAAATAAATCAAAACCCTTACCAGTTCATCCCTTTTCATGCCCGTTGAACCACTTAGAGTAATACCAGATACGTGGGAAAGCTCACACAAAATGTGCTAAACATATAGTCGTAGCTCACACGAGCTGTAAAATGGGTCAGCTCACACAAGCTGTCGGTCAGAATGTAAGCTACATGATGCTACTCACACAAGTTGTCGAGTATCCGCAACTAATGTTGGACCTCAGCCATCGGTAGGAAATTCATGACCAACACCCGAAACATGGTAACCTGGGTATGCTCACGCAAGTTGTCAGTCGGAACGTAGCTACACGGTGTTGCTCACACAAGCTGTCAAGTATCCGCAAAACATGCCGGAACTCAACCACCGATAGGAATTCAATACCAGCACCCGAAATATTGTAACCCTAATGACGTGTCATTTGTATCCTATATATTCCTAATGTTCAAAAATGGCTCGATAATTGTCGTACGTCGTTGAATTTTCATCGTTTCTTAACATAAATTGCATAATAAAATGTATATAATGATTCAATCACAATAGAATCACACACTAACATTCAATTTAATCAACATTATATAGAATTCAGTTCATACGAACTTACCTGGTTAAATTGCAGAAATGACAAAGTACATGGGCATTTTGGTAATTTTCCATTCTCCTCGATTTTCCACTTGATCTTGATCTAAATTAACAATTTCATTCAATATATTAATTTAGATAGTAAAACAATTTATTTTATGTAATTTAGTCATTTTTTACATTTTTACAAAATTGCTCTTAAAGTTTTACTTTTATTCAATTTAGGCCCTGAGCCCAAAACATGCAAATTAACCATTTTTAATGCCAATTTATAAAATTTGAATGTTCATGGCACTCATATCAACCCATATTTGCTACAATTTCACATCAAATCCTTAAAATTTTACTATTTTAATAATTTAGTCCCTAATCAAAAAATTCATCAAAAATCACTTAATAAAACACTTTTAAATAACAACTAATATCTCAAATTCATCATTTAACATCTAAAATCACAAGGTTCAAAAATGGAAACATTCCAAATCTTTAACAGTTTCAAATTCGAAGGTACGGGCTAACTGGACCTAGGTGCAACAATCTCAAAAACATAAAAAAAAATAATTTAAAAGAAATGGATGAAAAATGGCTTACCATGCAAAGTTATAGCCATAGCAAAACCTTGAAGCATAACAATGGTGTATTACGGTGGTGAACAAGCCAAATGAAGAAGAAAACTTTATGTTTTCTTATTATTATTATATTTTTAACTTTATTCTTTATTTTAATAATAAAGTAACTTATAAAACTTATAAAATTAAAAGAAATTAAAACTTAAACCGTCCATACTTAAGAATGGGTAATTTACCCATTAAGGCCATCCAATTATGATTCTTTAATCAATTAATACCTTTAAACTAATAGCGATTGACTTTTTCAACTTTTACGATTTAGTTCTTTTCGCTTAATTAACTATCGAAACGTTAAAATTTTTCAACGAAAATTTAAAATACCACCTTAATGACACTCCATAAATATTTATAAAAATATTTATGGATCAATTTATAGAAACAAGGTCCTGATACCTCATTTTCTAAAACTACTTGACCTTAGGGTCTTACCACTTGAACCTAATTAATCATCAATATAACAAAAATCACTATATTAAAAACCTTTTTAAAACCGTATTTGACTTGTAAATATTAAATAATAATATTTATGAACTTACTCATCGAATTTGATGGCCTCGAAACCACTATTTTTGACACTACTAAAAAACGGGTTGTTACACTACTTTATTTAATCTACGAGTTTAGAGATGTAACATTGCGATTTAGGTCTAGTCGAAACAGTAGTTTCGGGACCACAAATCTGACACAGTAAAATTTGTTTTTATTATATTTTTATGTTCTACTATTTTATGGAACTATTCTGTGAAAATCTTGTTCGAAAATTTCGACATTTGGGCACTCAATTTAGTTTTAAGGACTAAATTGTAAAAAGTGAAAAACTTGAATTCTAGATGTTAAAGGTGTCAAATTGTTATGAGATTTTAAATTAGAGGTCCTTATATGATAATTAGACTATTAGTTAAGTTTATGGACAAAAATGGACATGATTAGGTGAACTTTCAAAGTAAGGCATTAAAGGCATTTTGGTCATTTGGTTATTAAATGAATTAAAAAGGGAAAATAAAGCAAAATTTTGTTCATCTTCTTCATGCTTGTGCCGAAAATTTTGGGGGAGACATAGCTAGGGTTTTGCCACTTTTCAAGCTCAATTGTAAGTCTATTCTATCCTCGTTTTTAATGCTCTTTATGTTTTTGAAGTCATCATCACTCAATCTACCTATTTCTACCATTAATTTAAGATGTGGTTGATGTCTAGGGTTTGACCCATGTTACACATATGTGTATTTTGATATTTAATAGTAGATTATGCATGTTTGATGTGTAATAAACAACTTTTACTAGGTGATTTTTTTATGGAAATGTATAAAAGGACCTATTTGTAAAAAAAGTTATAAAATTTGTAGTAAAAAAGCGATTTGATGAAAAATGTGGGCTGGTTTGAGCATGTATATGGTTCGAATAGGCTTCGGTTACCTAGAAATTGAACACATTTCATTTTACGAGCCTAGGGATTAAAATGTAAAATGTTAAAAAGTTAGGGACAAAATGATAATTTCTCAAGCTTAATACAAACTTACGTAAGCTCAAAAGTTAACCCGGGATTGAATAAGCACCAAATTGAAAAGTTTTCAAAAGCTCGGAATGACATCACAACGAGACTTCCCCTACGTCGTGATGTTGCTAAAATTGTATGTCACTTCACAATATCAGACCACTTGACGTTTGTACATCACAAACTATTGGCTGACATTGCGATGAGAGGAAAACGACGTCAAGATGAGGAATTTGTTTGATGAAAAAAAATATCATTTGTACTTATTTCAAATCATCATTCAATTCAACTCAAAGGAACCACTTAACACAACCTATGCCTGCACATTTCATACCAATTTTCATACCAAACACATGCCATTTAAACACTATTCCAACATATGAACCAATATGCCACATTTGGCACCAATTTACATAAAAAAAATATTTGTAACATTTCAAGCTATTTAACATTCACTTTCTCAAGTCAATCCATACTCAATATATCCAACATTAAGCACCAAACAAACATAACACCTTATATTATCTAATATGCATACATATACTATTAACATTTATATATAAGCTTAATTCAAGTAGAGTTCCAAACAAAAAACGTTATAAGATACTATGACACTCCTAAGTACATGCCATATATAAATGAGCTCAAAATGATCAAAATGCTACCAAAACGGGAGGTGGATAGTGTGAGCTCCAAAGTAATCCAATCTTCACGCTCCGCGATCAACAATCTACAAGTAACTGAAGTCAATGGTAAGTATAACAAATACTTAGTAAATCCATACGAAATTTAAATCAACTTACCTAAGTGTTATATCAATTAATCAATAGAAACTCAAAGATGCACAACATGGTGATACTTTGACATCCTTAAGCCTATTTAAACAATTTCTCAAAACCATCATCAAGTTAACAAATTAATACTATAACATCAAAGTGCTCTAATCACACACATACACCAAATAGTACTATTCCATTCCAACATATACGATATTACAAACATGTCAACTAAGTTCCTTATTAGTCTTTTGAACCATTTCTTTATCAACTTGTCAATATCTTTTCCTTGAGAACTATAGTAAATTAACTTGGGATACTCAAGACTAGATTGCTTACACAGGTTGCAACATATAATTTTGCTCACACAAGTTGTATAAATTGTGTTTGCTTACATAAGCTATAGGTCAGAATTGTTCATATAAGTTTTATTTGATGCTATTCACACAAGCTGTAGAGAATTTGCAACATATGCTAGATCTCAGCCATCGATAACTAAGTCCTTGACTAGCATCTAGTTTGTACCATTTAGGTCTGCTCTCACAAGCTATAGGTCGGGATTGTTATGCTAACTCTATTCGATGCTGCTCACACAAGCTTTAGGGAATTCGCAACATATGTCGGATCTCAGCCATCGATAAAGTAATCCCTGACCAGCACCCAATTCCTTTAAAATGGTAACTGTTTGCTATTCTTATCGTAATATTTACTAAATTCTCATGGGCTCTGTATTCATACATTTTTAATTTCTCTAATATCATCATTTATACATATCGTTTTACCATATAAACATTTCATAACCATCTATTGACGTGTATTTATTCAAAAATGTTTATATTACATACTTCACAATTTAATCTATTTGGTATTAGAACTTAACATTTCCACTACAACTCAACTAACAAACAAGATATTATAACACTTAAATAAATAAAATCAACATAATAAGTTCCATATGAACTTAACTGGTAAAAACAGCAACCAACAAGATGTCAGAGACTAATCCGTAATTTTCTTTTTCCGTGATTATCCTCTGATTGGTTTAAATCTCGATCTATATCATAATTCAATAAAATTATCAATTCCAAACATCAGTTAACAACCTATTATAGTTACTTATCAGTTCAATTTCTTCTATTATATATTCTCTCAAGTTTTACATTTTATTCAATTTAGTCACTAAAATTGAATTTATCATAATTTTCAAATTTGAGCTTCGATTTTGAAGTTGATCTCAATTACATCCTCATATAGCCCTATATTAAAAATAATTACAATAATTTCATGCTAATTTCGAAATAATCATATTTTAGCCCCTATGTACAAAACTAACAAATTTCACTTTACAAATTAGTCATTTTTCATATCTAAGCTTAAAATCTAACAATTTAGTACCAAAAGCTTCAAGATTCAACAATGGAAACTTTTGAAAATTTTAATAGTTTTACAAATTAATCCCCAAGTTAGCTAAATTAAGCTCCCGAGATTACAAAAACATAAAAATTACAAGAAAATGACTTGTAAACATACCAATTTTGAGAGGGTTGAACAGTTTGAAGCTCAATAATGACTTCGTAGGTTTTGTCTTGGTGTTTTCGTGGAGAAGAAAAGATGAAGATGTTTATCTTTTCTTTATTTCTTTATTGTTTTTTTATGTTTTATACGTTTACATTATAATTAAAATTTAAAATTAATTTACTTATAACTTCAGGCTACTATAAATTTATAAGGATCTAGTTTCTATTTCAAGTCATGATTTTAATGGCTAATTTAGTCCATAGAAAATAAAAATCTATAATGATTAACTTTTATCACTTTTATGATGTAGTCATCATACCTTAATTAATCACTAATTCAAAAAAATATCATATCCAAAATTTAATTCATCTATATAATAACTTTGTAAATATTTAATAAATACATTTGCGAGCTCAATTTACAAAAACAAGGTCTCGATGCTTCATTTTTCGACATCATTGACTTTAGAGTCAAAACACTTGTACCCTAACTAACTATCCAATTAACAAATTCGTTAAATCAAATTTCAAAATAATATTATAATTTACTCGTAATTATTAATTAATAATACTTACAGACTCAATCATAAAAGAACAATGTTTTGAAACCTCTGAAAAATGAGTTGTTACATTCAAGATCCTTCCAAATCTCTGTTATAGAAGTATAGTACAATAAACTAGTAGTGATATCGTTTGAAATAGCATTAATAATCCATGAAATGACAAGATTGTTCGTTCGTATCCAAGCATTGAGACAATCAACTAAAGAAGATTCTAGTTAAACAATAAATCTATCAACAAAACCCAATTTGTTCTTGGTTGATAACGTCATAATCATGGAATGATGCCAAGTGTTGTAATTGTCAGACAATAATGTGTGAGAAACCAAAAGCAACCTTAGATTATTAAATTGATGCAGGTAATAAAGATTATTATCATTGTCAAATAGATCAGTCATAGAAACCATGTTGAAACTTAAGAAATAAAAAAAAAAAAACGTTTGGTTGGTGAGAAAATGCCAAGAAAATGAAATATGAAAAGAAAAAAAATTAATAAAAAAATTCAAGAAAAAGCCTTTGATACCATATTGGAAGAAAGAATTTGTTGGAAAAATATTCATTAATGAATGAAGTTTACAAGAATGAATATATAACCAACTATGGCTAGCTAACTAACATTCTAATTGAAATAGTAACAAATTAACAAACTATGACAATAATTAATTATGTAATACAATATGTAAAACACAAGACGAACAGAAACACAAGATGTACAAAATCACATTAGCAACGATAATTTTTAATCTATATTCAATAAATACAATATTATACAAACAACCAGTCCTAATTTCTTCAAGAATTTGTATTGATATTCTCTAAAAAAATATAAATCAATTAAAATATTAATAATCTTATACAAAATCATTATCCCAAAATTATTCCATAAAAAAAAAAGACTTAATCTTGCATGAAAATTCTAATTTATCACAAGTAAAGCCACAATTTTAATTTTTTTTAGAGATGAATTAGTAAGGCTCTAACAAAAAAGAAGCATTGTTATCAAATTAGAGAAACCTTCTTAAAAGTATTGAAAAATTGATAATTTATCTTGTAAAAATTATAGAGAGAGTATGAGAGAAGAAGAAAATTTTGTGAAAACAAATTATGAATATTGAAAGAAAATTAAAAAAGACTAAAGATTTTTGGACGTTAGTGAGTGTCAAGTATTGTAATTGAGTTAATAACTTAATTTACTACTTATATTATTTTTTATAAAGTATTTTTTTTAAAAATTATGAAATTAATTGACCTCACAATTTTAGGTGTGGCTCCACCATTGCATGCTATGATGTAGAGAAAAATAAACTTGGGTTTATATAGAAAGAATATTAGGAATGTAAAAGAAAGAAAGAAAGAAAAGGGGCAGATTTCATGATTTAATATGAATTAAACTTTAAAATGATGGGTAAAATATATAAAAAAAATTTTAAATATGAATTGAACTTGTTCACTCCATTTTCAGATTAATAGATCAAATTAAGATTCAGTGTAATATTTCGGTGAAATGGATTTCATTAATTAATAGTACAGAAGATAATTTTCATTAAGTTTCAATTTTTCTTAAATAAAAAAAAAGTTAACTAATGAGTATTGAGTTAGGTATATTGGGAAATTAAACATAATAAATATACTTTTATAGAGAAAAATAATACTTTTACATGAGAAAAAAAATTAAAATTTTATTTTAAAATACAATGAGAGTAAACTTGAGATATTAAATGCCCAAAACCCAAGGACATTTTGGACACAAATCATTTTCATTTGCAAAAAAAAAAAAAAAAAAATGGACAACAAGAATAATAACTTGAATTCAATCGACCATTATCTAGCCTAGCTTAAATAAGTGGACCCATATAGCAGTTAGTATTGAAAAGTTAATTTTAACTCAAAAGCATAAATAATCCAACTTGAAATCAAACATGAGAATGGAGGGCATAATCAACAAGCCTAATTAAGCAAAGTTAGTAGTTTAATCTTAGTGTCGAATTGAGCTTGAGATTTAAGTGAAACTCGACTAAGTTTGAACTAGCCAAACTTCAACCCTTGAATATCTATTAGCTCAATGACACCCCAATCACTAATAACTAGAATAAACTATAATACTAAATATATACTCATTTGTAAGATATTGTTCGTATTAATCCATTGAGCTTTATATTTTGTTTTACAAATTGAATAGGATGTGAATGCATAATTGATGATAAATTAATAGATTTTAATAAATAAATAAATAAGGTACGATGAAAATTTTTATATTAAGAGTTGGATTACATTTTTCTTTCTCTATTAAAGAATAGGGAAATTAGTCTATTATGCATTATATCAAAAAAGTAAACTAATCCTTTTTTGTTATAAATTTTATTCATTTTTTCTGTTAAAAATTAATTCTTATACGTCAGTATGAGATATATGTGGCATGCCACGTATCATTGTCATGTTATTTCGTCAGTCATGCTAGTTTTTAATAATACAAAATACAAAAAAGATAAATTTATCTAATTTTTAAATAAAAAAACCAAAATACAATTTAACTTTTAACTACAAACAACTCCATACTACTTTACCCATCATGAATGCATGTGAGGAAATGTATTCAGAGTAGTGTTACGAAGCGGAAAGAAAATGATATGACAGCGAACTCTATCCAAGACATTATAATTGCTAAGCCTTTGAAGGGAGTTGAGGAGTGAGCAATATTATTTTCATCAAATTATTTAGTACTAAAGTAGGCATCAACATTTCTATTTAACTGTTAAAGGATCAACCTCTGAATAATAATGATAGTCTTCCCTTAAAAATGCTGTTGGAATTATTTTATTAATCATCAAATAATTTGATGGGGTGTCGGGGTGCTTAGTCAAGGAATGTCTGAGTCAATCGTTAGAAGACTAATTAATAAAATAGTAGATGTCATCTATCTTAAATGTATTGGGAAAATAGAACACAAATTCAGAAGCAAGTCTTCTTCAAAAATTTCATCACTCTGTTTATCCTTCGGGTCAACCGCTAAGGTTTTTCTTTCTTTCTTTCCAGTCTCATAATTCTTTTATATAATTACTGGATATGTTTTTGTCTATATGAATTATCAGAATATGTGTTGAGTTGCAGTATGAACTAAGATGTGCGAAAGTAATTGGAAAAGTAAATTAAAAATAGATGGAAAAGTATGCTTTGACCCGAAACCAGTAAAAGAAAATGAAAAAGGAAAGAAGGAATAGTTTTCAAGTGATGCTTCGGAGCAAGTGCTTTTCACCTTCCTATTACGAAATGTAAGAAACTTAATCAATTCACTCCTCCTCATCTTCTTTTGGCGCATTTTAATTTGTTATTATTATCATTTACTACTATCGTTGTTTTTTCCATTCACGCGCCTGCGTGGAAAGTGGGATACCAATAATGGTGTAACAAAAAAAAAAAACAGCACAATTCCCTAGAAGAGGAGAGGACTTCCTAAAAGAAACGCCAGTAGCAGCTAGCCGAGCTGATTGATTGATTTTCTACTTCTTGACTCGCCCTGGACTCACCAAACGTATTAACTCATTGAGTTGATGATGGGATCGGCGGAGGATAAAAGAATCGAGGATGAGCTGTCGTATCCGATTATGCTAGCTGAGCGAGTTCGGGCGGCGGCGGACGAGGCGGAGTCGTTTAAAGTTGATTGTGGGGAGGTAGGGAAGCTAGTAGATCGGCTTTCCCAAATGCTTCGAACCCTGGTCCGCTCCACCACCTCGGTTCAATCCCTCTACGAACGCCCGATTCGCCGGGTAGTCTCCGAGGTCTCCAAGAATCTAGAGCGAGCCCTCACCTTAGTCCGAAAGTGCAAGAGGCAGAGCATCTTGCGTCGAGTCGTGAGGATCACGAGTGCCACCGATTTCCGCAAAGTGTTGAACCTTCTGGACGCTTCCATCGGCGACATGAAGTGGCTCATGGGAGTCCTCGACACCGAGAACAACGGGACTGCCAGCGGAATCTTCCTTTCTCTTCCCCCGATCGCCAGCAACGACCCGATTATTTCCTGGGTTTGGTCTTACATCGCCATCGTCCAAATGGGCCAATTAACCGATCGAATTGAAGCCGCTAATAACCTCGCTTCTCTCGCTCGAGACAACGACCGAAACAAAAAGATAACCGTCGAAGAAGGCGGCATCCCTCCTTTGTTAAAGCTTCTCAAAGAAAGCTCCTCAGCGGATGCCCAAATCGCAGCGGCTAATGCGCTTCTTGTTTTAGCAAACGAGCAGGAAAGAGTTAGGAGTATTGTCGATGAAATGGGGGTTCCAATTGTGGTTCAAGTGTTGGGAGATTCCCTTATGAAGGTTCAAATTCCGGTAGCAAAACTAGTGGTGAGAATGGCGGAGCATGACCCTGTGGCTCAAGAGGATTTCGCCAGAGAGAATGTGATTAGGCCGTTGGTCACTTTGTTATCGTTCGAGACTTTTGTGGAAGATTCTAAGACACAGTTGGGTAAGCAAAGCATTCATTCTATAGTTCAGATCAATAAAGAAATGGAGAAATTTTCTTCTGCTGGATCGACTTCGAGAAACTATAGTTATAGACCGTATTCGAACTCCTACTCGAATTTGCATATGGAAGGGAGTAGTAGGGGAGGAAATCATAGGAAAGAAAGAGAAAATGAGAAGCCTGAAGTTAAACTTCAGTTGAAAATTAATTGTGCTGAAGCTTTATGGATGCTTGCTAAGGGCAGTGTTTCAAATAGTAGGAGGATAACTGAGACAAAAGGATTGCTTTGCTTGGCTAAATTGGTGGAGAAGGAACAAGGTGAATTGCAGTATAATTGTTTGATGGCAATAATGGAGATTACAGCTGCTGCTGAATCCAATTCCGATCTTAGACGTGCAGCTTTTAAGACGAATTCACCTGCTGCTAAGGCTGTTATCGATCAGCTTTTAAGGGTGATCAAGGAATTGGATAGTCCTATATTGCAAGTTCCTGCTATTAGATCAGTTGGTTCATTGGCAAGGACTTTCCCAGCTCGGGAGACTCGAGTGATCGGTCCTTTGGTGACACAACTTGGTACTAAGGATCAAGAAGTAGCAGTGGAAGCTGCCATTGCATTGCAGAAGTTTGCATCTCCAGAGAATTTTCTCTGTATGGATCATTCAAAGTCGATAATCGAATTCAACGGTGTTCCACCTTTGATGAGATTGCTTAGATGCGGTGACAAGGCACAACTGCACGGAGTAGTTCTGCTCTGCTACCTCGCTATACATGCTGGTGATAATGAGGCTTTGGAACAAGCTAGGGTTTTGACTGCCCTCGAAGGGGCAGATCGAACTGTGGTTGGGCAACATCCTGATTTGAAAGAATTGGTGACAAAGGCCATATATCAGCTCAACCTTTATCACACGGGAGTCCATCCGCAGAGGCAATTGTTTGCACCATGAATGTGCACCCAATATTTTTAAGTTATTGTTCTGCTTATGTTGGTTTGAACTTTTGGAAGGCAAGCTGAAAGGACATTCACAAATATACACATTTGGATCAGTTAGAAAAAGGAAAAGATAAAGAGTAGTATTATCAAAGTAAACAGGCTTCTGCTTAAAGTAATTATACACTGATCAAAATACTTAGATGCTTTAATGCTTTTTATAGTGGACATAAAACTGTTTGTGAATACTTTCATTTTTTGTTTTTAAGGACATCGAATGAGTGATATAATCTTCCCTGTGCTTCTCACATTACTATTGCGTCCATAGTTGCTTCTGTGGGATTAATACACTAGAGAATTTGTCACATATCAGACTTGTTTTGATTTTTTATCGTAATCAGGTATCCGCCGCTGACAGCAAACCATGAAATGTCCCTTTTTCCCATGAACAGAGATCAAACTCCCGATCACATCGTTAAGAGATGAGGTGACTAGAATATGATAGACTATGTTTTTAGAACATTGTGGTGGGTAATAGATAATTTTTTCCCCCTCGGCCATTCATTTTCTTTTCAACTGACTTTTGTAGTGGATTTTTACTTCATCAACAAGATAAGGTTTGTCCTAATCCCAGATTGTTCATATCCCTTTTTCTTTGTCCCTTCTTCTGTAGAGGAATTTCAGTTCCTGTAATGCAAGTGTTTGGAACATGAATGGTTAAATCGTTGGAACCAAAAGGAAAACAAACAGTGATAAATTCTGTCATGCATCAAAGCTTAAGAAAACAATCAAAAGGAAGAGGCAATTTTACGGTTATTTGAGAGTTTAATTCAGGCTTTTTATTAATGAAATCATATTTAGTTACTGTTAATTATTAAGAATGCTATAAACTATATGTATTATTATGCATATTTTAATGACTAGTAAATCACCAAAGATGCTCAACTCTAACTTTAAAAAAAAAAAAATCATTTTAACATTTCATTTATTTATTCTTTATTCTTTTAGTTGTTAAATTTGTGTTCTTGTCAAATTACCTCAAAATTAATAGAAAATTTAACATTTTTTAACTTTGCTGACCTTGCATACACATAGATTGCCATTTGGGTGATAAATCAACATTTAATTAATTTTTAAAAATTTTAAAATTTCAAAAAAATAAAAATTATTTTTAAAAATAAAAATAATTAAAACTATAAAAAATTATTTTTAAAATTTTTAAAAATTAATTAAATATTGACATCTCATTTACATGACAATCCATGTATATGGCACGTCAATAAAATTAACATATATTAATTTTTTCGTCCATTGCAGGTAATTTGACAAAAAAAAATGTAAATTTAAATGCTAAAAGAAGCTAAAAATGATATGGAGGGTTATTTTTATATATATATATAAAATTGGAGAGTTAAAAAATTCGATCATGACCTAAAATTTTCATAAAATGTGTTCGCATTAAAAATTGATAAGATAATAAGTATATCCATGCTTGAGGTGCTCATAGGTAGAGAGCCCATGCAAGGTATTAGAGACCAATTTTTTAAGTTTGGACTTGGTTCAACTCAAAAAATGGGTTCATTTTTTTTTATCTAAGCTCAACTCAATTTAAGAAAGATAAATTTAGGTTCGACTAGTTTTTATTGAAAACATAATACATAAAATGTAGTAAAAAAGGTTAAAATAAAAGTTTTGTAACAAATAAAAAAATATTTATATTAAAAAACAATACCAAAAATATAATAAATATTTTATTGTATTAAATATAATTTTTAAAATTTTATATTTTGGGTGGGTTATTTAGTTGGGAAAGTTTTTTTTTTTTTTTTAAGTTTTGGGTAATGAAATTAATTATTATTGGGCTAGTGATTTAAAAAATATATAATTATTATGTAACATATATAATTAATATAATTATTTTTTATAACATTATATATTCAGGTCAAGCTAGGTTGGGGTTAAAAAATCTTGCCCAAGATCCAATCCATATAGAAAATGTGTCTTAAAATTTATCTAAGCCCATTTTTTGGGCCTTGTATTTTTGTCTAAACCTTTTAATTTTTTGAACAGAACTTCGATCCTAAGCTGGTGGTCTAGCCCATGAGTAGACCTAATCCACGATACGGGTGAAAATAATTATGTAGTAAATTTAAATAATAAAAAATTGATATGGATATTGAATGTTGCTTTGATTGAAATTATAAAGTTGCGATGGTAAAGATTGATGTTCAGGGTTTAAAGGTGGGTTTGGAAGGACAATGTGTTTACTTGCTGTTATTGTAAAAATAACGATGGAGGTGGGATTAAATATTGTAATGATACTGTAACGTGAGACAAAAAGTAGGTTAAACGCACCGCACTCTACCGCTCATCCAAACTCACCCTAAATATCATGGTTTATATTTTGTGCATTTATTTTTCTAGATTTATCAAAATATAAAGACATAAATACCCTAAAAATAATATTTGTTACTTGGAATAAAATTTTTTTAAAAATAATTTTACAACTTAATACCCAATTAATGAGTAACATTATATGTAAATTTTCAACATTTGAGTTGGGATGAAAATTTTTGGGCGGCAGATTTTATAGTTTATACAGAGTCCATTTGGGCGGCAAGTAAAATTTTGGCCCCTAGGCCCACGACTCTAGAAAATATACATTTCGGCCGAAGGAAAAAACAAATGTAATCAAAATAAAAGGAAATAAATTATATATTGGATGCACATGCACTTAATTAATTTATGTTATCTCATCCTTTTAGATTTCAAAAGAAATTTATATTAATTTATTACTATACTTATCCATATCTAGTTAACTTATTTTACTTTAATTAAATTATTTAAAAATTAAAATCTTGAAATAAAACACGTTGAAAGTATATTTAAGAAAAAAACTATAAGCAGAAAATTGAATTTTAGAAAAAAAAACTGATATCAATAATTAAAAATTAAGAAAATTGGTAATAAAAAAACTCAAAGCAGAAAAAAAAATATAAAAAAAATTAACCAACATATTAAAAAAAAAAAAAACTGAAATAACAGACCATAATCAGAAATTAAAAATCGAATAACCATAACCTCCATTAATTTTATTACAAACTTTGATAAAAATTGAAATAATTAAAATTCTGCATTAGAAAGGAAAAAAAAAATTAACCATATAAAAGAAGTCAAAACATAGAAGTTAAAATTGACCTTCCACTTTTCATATTCTTCAACCTTTAACTTTTAACTTTTTATCTTCTTTAACTCTTTCATCTCCTTGTAACCTCTCTTTTTTTAATTTATGTATTAGAATATGAAAAATCTAATTTTCCTATATAGTGAGGTATACTACTTGAAAGTATGATGATAAAGTATAGAATGCAATAGAAATCTTCATATTCTGATATCCATCTTTTATCTATTAGTTTTGTTTATAATACGTTAGCAACACGAGTACTTACATCAACTCAAGAGTCTTGTGTTTTTTGTTAGTTTAGATTAAAGTATGTAATACATTTTATCAAGAAGTTCGTTTTGATAAAATTACTTATCTTTATAATTTGTTTCATTTTTTTTAAGGGTTCCACTAATCTCACAATTTGTTAAAAACTTCTATCATAGTCAAATTACTTGTAATTTATTTTATAACTAAATTTTGTTTGTGAAAATGACAAAAATGATTATGGCATCGTTGATACAACTCATTTTGAAGCTACTGATTTCTTCACCACTCCTGAAGGGAATAATTGATCTTTTAATTTTATTATTATAGTTTTAAAGAATAAATTTTATACAAGTTTGTTATGTTTTTAACAACATAGTTATTATATTATGTTTTAAACTATTTATGAAAATTTTATATATTTTGAAAATTTATGTGACATTTATTTGTTTTATTTGAAGAATATGAATACCTCTCAAATTCAACTAACGACAAATGGTGAGGACTTATGCTTAGCAAACAGTGCAACTACTCATACTATACTTAAGAAAAAAATATTTTTCTCATTTAACAATACAAAAAGCTAGTGTGAGTACTATATTTGATAGTACCAAAATTGTAGAAGGCTCTGGAAGAGCAGATATATTGTTGCCTAGAGAAACTAAGTTTCAAATTAATGATGTATTATACTCTCCTAAGTCTCATAGAAATTTGTTAAGTTTTAAAGATATTCGCCATATTGGATATCATATTGAGACAATAAGTGAAAGGAATGATGAATATATTTAAATTACAGTATAATTCAAGGAAATAAAATTATTTTAGAGAAATTGTCTGCACTCTCCTCTGGTTTGTACTACATGAGAATTAGCACAATTGAAGCACATGCTATAATAAATCAGAAGTTTACTGACTACTTTATTATTTAGCATGAACGGTTAGGCCATCCCAGTTCAATTATGATGCGAAAAATTATTGACAATTCATGTGGACATTCATTGAAGAGCCAACAGATTCTTCAAGCTAATAAATTTTCATGTGGTGCTTGCTCTCAAGGAAAATTAATCATTCGACCATCACCAGTCAAGATAAACTATGAATCTATTACTTTTCTAGAATGGATATAAGGAGATATATATGGACCAATACACCCTCCGTGTGGACCATTTAAATATTTTATGATTTTACTCGATGTTAACACTAGATGGTTGCATGTATCCTTATTATTAACTCGAAACATGACATTTGTTAGGTTACTTGCTCAGTTGATCAAATTACGAGCACATTTTCCAGATTTCCCTATCAAGGAAATTTCTCTTGACAATACTAGTGAATTTACTTCCCAAGCTTTCAATGATTTTTGTATGTCTATTGGAATAAGTGTTGAACATCCTGTAGCACATGTTCATACATAAAACGGTCTTGTTGAATCATTAATCAAACGTCTTCAATTGATTACAAGACCATTACTTATGAAGTCAAAACTTCCAATTTCTGTTTGGGGGCATGCCACACTACATGCAGCATCTATAATTCGAGTCAGACCAACAACTTATCATAAGTTCTCCCCATTACAAATAGTTTTTGGTCAAGAACAAATATTTCCCATATGAGAACTTTCAGATTTGATGTATATGTTTCGATTGCTCCACCACAACGCTTTAAGATGGGTCCTCAAAAGAGGTTAGGAATATATGTTGGATATGAATCTCCATCAATAATTAAATATCTCGAGTCATCAACAGAGAATTTATTTACGACTCAATTTGCTAACTGTCATTTTAATGAGCCGGTTTTCCCAATGTTAGGGGGAGAAAATAAACATCTGGAAAAAGAAATAGATTGGAATGAATTATCATTGTTACATCTTGATCCTTATATGCAACAATGTGAATTGGAGGTTCGGATGATAATTTATTTACAAAGTTTAACAAATCAAATGCCAGACGCATTTAGTGATCCAAAAAGAGTGACAAAATCACATATACCAGTTGTAAATGCTCCAATCAAAATCGATGTCCTTGAAGGGCAAACTCTAGTTGCTAGTGGGTCTAAAGCACGTTTGAAGAGTGGTAGATCAATTGGTTCCAAAGATAAGAATCCTTGAAAAAGAAAATGAGAAAAAATAAACAATGGTCAGATCGAGGAAGCAATAACTTTAAAAGGATCTCTAGAAGATATTTTAGACAAATTGAAGTTCAAGAAAAATCTCAGATACTTGATAATGAAGATATCTCAACAAATTATGTCATATCAAGAATTAAATGGAACCAAAATCAAATCGACGTCGATGACATATTTGCATGCAATGTAGTACTAGATATTTTGAATGATAATGTGCATCATGAACTAATGTCAATTAAAGAATGTAGACAAATAGATGATTGACCAAAATGGAAAGAAGCAATTGAAGCGAAGTTAAAATCTCGCAAAGAGAGATGTATTCAAACATGTAATTCGTTACACCTTAAAACCTATTAGATATAAATGGGTTTTTATGAGAAAAGAAACAAAAAAGGAGAAATTGTGAGATATAAAGTGCATTTGGTTGCACAAGGATTTTCACAAAGACCTGATATTGATTATGAAGAAACATACTCTCTTATGGTTAATGAAACTACTTTTAGGTTCTTGATTAGTCTAGTAATAAAAGAAGGGCTTGATTTACGCCTAATGGATGTAGTTACAGCTTATTTATATGGCCCACTTGATAATAACATTTACATGAAACCCCCAGAAGGTTTTAAACTGCCAGAAGCAGCTAATTCATGTTCTTCAGAATATTACTCAATCAAATTAAACATATCCTTTTGTGGATTGTAACTAGAGATGTGCATGGGTTAGGTCAGGCCAGGTCGGGTTCAGGCCAAGCCCATACAAAATTTTAGGCCTGCTTTTTAGGCTCGGGCCCGACCCAACCCGAAATATGGGCCTAAAATTTTATCCAAGCTTGGCCCGAAACAAAAATGGTAGGTTCGAGCCCGGCCCGGCCCGGCCCATATTAATTTTTTTTCTTATTTCATTAAATAAAAATTTTGAAAATATAATAAATCAAATGCATTTAAAAACATAAAAACAAATATTAAAACAAGAAACAAATAAAAAATGAGACTAAAACAATTCTTAAAACAATATACAAATTGAAAATATAATAAAAAGTGGTTATATTAAAATTAAAACAAATTAGAAAAAAATAATAACCAAATTAATAATAAAATAAAAGTTTTACAATATCGAAATAATATTAAAAATGATAACAAACAACATAATAAATAGTTGTAAAAGAACAATAAAACACCACAAAAAGTAGCACCAAAACAACACCAAATAGGCATCAAAACAACACCAGAACAACATTAAAATAGCACCAAAACAACAACAAAACAGCACGAAACAACAACAAAATAGCACAAAAAATAACACCAAATAGCAGCAGTGAAAACAACATCACCAACAACACAAAACAACACCAAAAACCTGCAAAATATAATCAACCAACCAGAATATCTATACATTAACCAATCAACATATTTAATTTTATAACAAACTATAAATTGTAAGCTAAATTAAATTGTCAACAATTAAAAAGGAAGGTAACCTAAAAAGCAATCGAAGAAACATCATCCTCATCGTCATCACCATTCTTGCAACCAATTTCTAACATGAAATAAGAATAAATAATTAGATAATCAAATTGATAAAAAAATAATATAAAATTACAACAATAAAACGTGAATAATAATTACCTGTTGAAAATCCCTTAGCTCGCATCCAATCATCCAAGCAAACAACGGCTTGAACCGTTTTTGGCTTAAGTGAACTCCTCAAAGGTGTGATAACTTTGTTACCCATGCTAAAAGTCGATTCAGAAGCTACAATTTATATTGGAATTGCCAAAAGATCACGAGCCAATAACGAAAGCTCATTATATCGAACTGAACTTTTGCTCCAATAATCCAAAACATCTATTTGACTATTCAACTCAAGCTCCGGTTCTTCCAAATAAATGTCCAACTGTGACTTTTCACTCTTAGTGCTAGATTCATTTAAAAACCGTTTATAGTCATCATTCTCATCAAAATCTCCCCCAAAATCAACACTATTAACATTGTGTTCATCCAAACTAGAATCAACAGAATTTTTATCTGAAACCTTAGAATTCCCAGCCAAAGAGGAAGACGTGGATTTGGATTTCTTAACATACTCGTCAAACAATAGTCTAAGATTGCTGAGAATGGTTTCAAAAAAATCTGAAGCATGAATACCATAGATTGTAGTAAAGCAATACTGCACATAATTCAACTTGTAACAAGGATCTAAAATTACAGCACATGACAATATCAACGAATACTCAGCCCAATATTTATTAAATTTCTCTTGCATTTGCTTAACCATTGGAGTTAAAAACGAATAAGGACCTTTAACTGTATCAAGCAAGACCTTGTGAACCTTCCAAACCCCTCTAAAATAAAGATTAACTGTTGGATAATTAGAACCAAAAAAAACACAAGTCACATCATAAAAGACTTTCAAAAATTTGCAAAGAATAGCAACATTTCTCCACTCCTCATTAGAAAGT
The DNA here is from genome assembly GCA_025698465.1 of Gossypium longicalyx. Lineage (NCBI taxonomy): Eukaryota > Viridiplantae > Streptophyta > Magnoliopsida > Malvales > Malvaceae > Gossypium > Gossypium longicalyx. Next base: position 95,892,408 of record CM046997.1, read on the forward strand.
GCAAATATTTGATAATCTTTATCCCGTTGGCTTCAATAATCTAGCACATCTTTATAGTAAAGAGAAGATTCAATCATCAAATAAGTAGAATTCCATCTCACACACACATCTTGACGCAACTTTTTGGTCACACTCAAATGAAAACTTTTGTCGGCCATATCATAAAATATTATGTACTTAATTCCATTTTGAATCTTATCAACAACATTATCAGCAAGTTCCAAACCAGCTTTAACTATAAGATTCAATATATGTGCACAACATCTAACTTGAAAAAAAGCACCATCACACAAAATAGCTCGGTTTGCACGAAAACGATTTTTAAGACAAGAAACCATAACATTATTATAAGAAGCATTATCCAAAGTGATGCTAAAAATTTTCTTGTCTATACCCCATTGAGATAAACATAAAACAAGTTCATCCGCTATGTACAAACCATCATACAGAGGAAATAAAGCTCTAAACCTTATGATTCTCTTTTGTAGCTTCCAATCTTTGTCAACCCAATGAGCTGTAATGCAAATATATTCATCATTAGTATGCTCCGAGTTCCAAATATCGGAAGTTAGTCAAATTAAACCAAGTGCTTTAGCCAACTCTTCTTTAACATGATCTCTCTCTTTTGCATAATACATTAGGACATCCCTAGCAGCTGTATATCTACCTATATTCTTAAAATTAGGACTACCAATTCTCATCATGTATCTAAATCCCGGTTCTTCAACTGTCCTAAATGAATGCTTGCCCCATACAAGGAAAGTAGAAATAGCTTGACGGCACTCATCAGCATCAAACTTGTAGTTTTTTTATAAATGGAACACCTCCTAATGATGGTTGGGTGGCTATGGTGTATTTAGTGATGTCCTTATTAAATTTTTTCAAATAGCTATTTAGATGACGTCTTAAATGAGAGGTTCCACTAGAAGATTTAGCAGAGAAGATAGTCTTACAATGATTACACTGTGCCTTCAATTCATTTTTGTTCTCACATTTAAGCTTTGTCATTTCATCCCACACATTTGAAGTGGTAGACTTTTGACGTTTGAGAGCACTTTCATACTTATTAAACCCATCGTCCACAGGTATAAGACTGTTCGAACTAGCCATAGTCATAAAAACTCAAGTCTTGAAATCCAAATAAACCAAAAGATTAGTAATTTTCATACTAAAAATATCTAATAATTATGATACAATTTATAATTGAGACCAAATGGCTTCATCTATTTAAATATCTACCACAAACCTAACAAAATCAACTATAGTTTGACAGTAATTAAACAGTCATTGAAACCCCAAAAATAACCAATTTTCAGTATTAAAAAAATAATAGACTACAAAGCATTGAGAGCATGAAATAACGACAAAAAAAAATAATAAAGGGAAAAATAAAAGCAAAGCCTGATAGAAATCATTAGGCTAACTACCAATATCGATATAAATAAGAACACAAAATTAAGCCTATGAATAATCAAGTAAATTAACATACAGATCAAGCATTTTCAAAACGAAATAAAATCCCCATAAAATATATCAAACATTTCAAATCACTATAATTTATAACAACATATATATCAAACCTTCCATATCTTTGCTTGTCTGTCAATATCACCAACCAAAGCCACAAAACTACATACATAAATGGATTGGACCCGGAATAATTAAGCATTTTGTGACCATATTTTTCTCTAACCTATCTTTTTCATTTCATTTATTGTTCAACACTAAATTAGGATTACAATAATACATTTTTTTTAAAATATGTACCAAGAAAAATATATAATTTTTAATATATATAAAAAAAAGACACATGATGCTTATAATATAAAAAAAGAGAGTAAACTGCCAATAGAACAGAACAAAATTGGTTACAAAATGCAACAAAATCGTATAAATTTACTAGCTAATTCAACTATTAATATTAATAGATGTATATATTTACTATTTTGAGGTTTCTTTACAATAATCCTGCAAATAATTATTTTATTTTATTTTAAATTTGAATTTAAAATAAATGTTTCAAACGAAGACAATTTAATTTAAAGCTTTTTATTTAAATATAAATTAAAGTTTACTAACTTATTTGGTTCTAAATTAAAATTTTATGTTCTGGAATTTTATTTAAAAGAATTTTGAATGTAGATTTAAAAATTAAAATACTATTGAAATAAAATATAAAGCTTAAAAAATAGTAAACACAGAAACATAATAGAAGCATGCACCGACAGGAGTCAATTAGTCCACATGCATTATTATTATAATAATAAGTATCATAAATATAAGAAAAATATAAGAAAATATAAGATAAATGTGAAAGACAGTGGCCTCGGGTGGTGCGGGTGAGAAAATATAAGAAAAATGATATAATGAAAGAGAGCACTAAAATAATTACAGTAAGAAGAAGATGCACTGTCAAAAACCTGCAATAAGAAGATGCAGCAGTGAAGAAGAAGAAGAAGAAGAAGAAGCTTACCGTGAAGAAGAGGCTTTCTGAGATAAAGTAAGGCACAACAGCAATCTTTAACAGCAGCAGTCAGTAGTATAGGGAGCCTTAGTAAGGACCAAACTTTGGGGAGCACCGAGATTGCAAATGAAGAAGTTAGAGACAACTAGATCGGTTATCGAGACTGCAAATGTAGAAGAAAAAATGAAGACGCTAAGTTGAGCTTGAGGCTAGCTGGAGGTGGCCGACAGACAACTGGATCGGTGGATCAGTGGAGGTGAGCTAGGGATTTGGGTTTTGGAAATGGGAAAAAAGGGAGGAAGGCAACAACACGAAATGACAAAATGAAAGTGGGAAAAAATGAGTAAAGTTAAAGTTAAAAATATAAGAAGGATTAACAAAATAATAATTTAATATAAAATTCAGGCTAGGTCGGGCTCAGGCCAAAAAAATTACCCGGGGCCCGGCTCATTTTTGTCCAAGCCCATTTTTCAGGCCTATATTTTTACCCGAACCCTCCTATTTTTCGAGCAGGCCTTGTTTGTGTTCAGAGGTTTTCTAACATTGTGGTGTGTATGTGCAAAATACTATGTAAGCTTGCCAGTTGTTTGATAATTGTTTAATAATATATAGTTGATGATTACTTAACTATTGTGTTGTATATATAACGATAATTTGTATGATATGCTTGAGTATTGTATGCATGGTGCGAAACGAAATTATTAACGGGCTAGATGAAGTTAGGATTTAGGAAATGGGAACTTCTGTTAGATATCATCATACTGTGTTGCTGACTGCAAATCGTATTGTGCAAAGCTTTGGGCCTTGCGGATGAGACATTTTTGTAACACCCCTAACTCGTATCTGTTGCCAAATTAGGGTTACGAAGTATTACCGATCAAAACACAATTCAGAACAGACAGTCATTACAAATCATGCACCTTGTAATATAATTTCCTTTATAAAAGTTATTTTTAAAAAATGACATAATAACCAACCTCTTATTCATACAAGTCAACTTCCTATATTTGATTCACATATTCAAACACACAATTATGCTTTATCGAACATTCTCTTATACAAAAGATGTTTCAATATTTAACCATTTCCATACCATTTGCTTACAATATATATATTTGAAACAAAAATATCAATTATCAAAACCAATTTGTACACATTTCATAATTACAAAATTCAAACCATATGATCACCACCTTAATAGTAATCGAATACATAAATTATGGTTAAGCATATTTCATTACATATACAAGTGCATATATCATATCATCCCTTTATACATATCCATTTCATAAGCTAAATATCATTCATATCATTTATTGAGTATTCAAGTATGTATCTATATCAAACACTACTAAAGGAACGAGTATAACATTTGGACATTATAATTTCATGCGCATTTTTTTGCCATAATCTCAATAGCTAATTATAAACTCAATTTCCAAGCCAAACCTATCAAATTTCATATGCTGTACAGCATATCAAAATTTATATATATACACAATTAATTTGTTTTCCATCTATACGACTAGCAAATCAACCTAAAAATAACACCCATTTCACTATAGCAAAATTTACCAATTTGAGCCCAAATAATAATTCAAATTATCCATTTTTAGCATACAAATTTTCTTGTTTAAATCTCATATATCTAACTATTCAAAATAAACAATCATTCGAACATCAATTTCAACCTCAATAAGTCATAACATTTCTATCACCCACATTTTAAGCTAACATGCTATCTCAAAACTTAATATCATAACAATTATGTCTCTTCTGTCTATTTATGTGACCATCAAGCATATTCAAAATATAATCGTCAATTTCCATCATGAACCGTACCTGAAAACAAAATCACTTAAGCATAATATAAGTATAAACTTTTCCGTCGCAAAACGAATCGACATAATTGTTAGGATCGACCAGATTAAACAACGAACAAGAAAAATAGCGAAATAAATTGAGAAATTGAACACACAAATTTAACGTGGAAAAACCCCTCCAAAGAGGATAAAAAACCAAGGCAAAGATAATTTTACTATAATGGCAAAAGAACAAAGAGTATAAAAGATGGAGATAAAAACTAAACCCCAAAAACCCGAAAACAAAAAACCCATAAAACATAAACACAAAATTCTCTAAATGTGTTATGAGTTCTAATCTCTAATGGGTTATTTTTTCTAAAGTTGTAAAAGAGCCTATCTATAGGCTAAATTAATAGGTCAAATAATAATAAAATAATTTAAACTAATCAATGTTTGATTGAAACAAGTAAACAGAGTTTAACTGAAAGATTATTTTTTAAATTTGACTCAAAATATGAGTCATATTTAATAAATCTCCACCTTGACTCATATTTCCACAACGCCATCTTTGCCAAAGCTTGCCATGAGCCTATCTTGAACTATGCAGGGAATTAACTGAGTCGAATTTGTGCTTAGAAACTGGAAGACTTCTAGCCTTCGACTTGTACACTGTCAAATCAACACTAACCCGGGTCTGATTTTCACGAACACAGTGCCCTAACTTTTAAAAAACTGCATCCAAAAGAGAACCTCTCTTCAACGAAACGGTCATACCTTTTTCCATTCTATGACCAAGTTGCCTCCGCTCCAAACGAGTTGACTTCGACTCCGTAACGGACGAGGGACGTTCGATTTCATCGATCACTGTAGAACCTTCCAGAATATAAAGACTGTTGGTTCTCTTACCTTTTAACAAAACGAGAGCTCCACGAGATACTTTAATGCCGCTCGACTTGATTTGATTCTGCAACCTTTCAAGTCTAAAATACTCAATGAGATAAGATTCTTTCGTAAATCAGGTACATACCTGACATCTGAGAGTGTCATAATCGTCCCATCATGTATCCTAATTTTAACAGTACCAATACCAATTACCTTACTAGATGAATCGTTTCCCATGCGCACAACTCCACCTTCAACCGAACTGTATGTAGAGAACCATTCTCTATTAGGACACATGTGGAAAGAACATCCCGAATCTAAGATCCACTCGGACGTGAGCTTGGAGTTATCGCTCGTTCACACTAACAAGAAATCATCACCGTTTTCATCGGTCAAATTAGCACCAGCTACATCTTCCTCGTTACTCTCAGCAGTTCTTTTATTTTGCAGTTTATAACAATCTGCTTTGACGTGACCTAACTTTTAACAATAGCGACACCTTTGGTCTCGTTTCTTTAATGCTACCAAAATGGAAGGTTGCTTATCTTCCTTGCTATCCAAATGAAACTCATTGTCGAGTTTATCTCTACTCAACAAATGACCCTTCACATCTTCGAACGAGAGTTTGTCTCTGCCATAAATTAGGGTCTCCTTGAAAGACTTGAATGAAGGGGGTAAAGAGCACAATAATAGCATAGCCTGATCTTCATCATCAATATGAACCTCAACATTCTTTAAGTCATTTAAAAGAGTAATAAATTGACTGATGTGATCTCTAAGAAGCTCACCTTCGTTCATACGAAACGTAAATAGATGTTGTTTCAACACTGAACGATTAGCCAGAGACTTAGTCGCATAAAGAGTTTCTAACCTTTTCCACAAGGCGGATGAGGTCTTCTCCATCAATACCTCCTGCAATACCGTATTCGCGAGGCACAATTGGATTGCAGACAAAGCCTTTTCATCAAGCTCCTCCCATTCTATTTTATTTAGATTCTTAGGCTTTTTCCCAGTAACAACCTTTTTCAAACCAGATTGAACTAGAATTGCCATCATCCGAACTTGCCACAGATTGAAATTTGTCTCACCATCGAACTTCTCAATTTCAAATCTTGTTGCTGCCATCTCTGAACGGGCTGATCTATGAAAATTGAACTAGCTCTGATACTACTTGTTAGGATCGACCCTATTAAACAACAAACAAGGAAAATAGAGGAATAAATTGAGAAATTGAACACACAAATTTAACGTGGAAAAACCCCTCCAAAGAGGATAAAAAACCACGGGCAAAGATAATTTTACTATAATGGCAAAAGAATAAAGAGTACAAAAGATGGAGATAAAAACTAAACCCCGAAAACTCGAAAAAAAGAACCCACAAAACGTAAACACAAAATTCTCTAAATGTGTTATGAGTTCTAATATCTAATGGGTTGTTTTTTCTAAGGTTGTAAAAGAGCCTATTTATAGGCTAAATTCATAGGTTAAATAATAATAAAATAATCTAAACTAATCAGTGTTTGATTCAAACAAGTAAACAGAGTTTAACTGAAAGATTATTTTTCAAATTTGACTCAAAATAGGAGTCATATTTAACAATAACCAATACTCAATCAAATATATATATCACTATACCTTATTATCAAACCAAATCATAACACTTTTCATACTTTCCAAAATGAACTACTTTCATGGTTGATTATTCATTTTCGTTAGCATTTCTTAATGCCGAAACATATGACCAAATACCACACACACACACACATATATATATACCATAAAACATATTTCCATAATAACCTTAAGACTTGATCTAATACACACAACAGTTGTAATATCCTAATTTTGGGCCTAGTCGGAATAGTGGTTTTGTGACCACAAAATCCGAGATAGAAATAATTATTTTATAATTATTTTTATGTTTATGATATGATTGCATGATTGTGTGAAAATTTTGTGAAGAAATTCTATGCATAAAATGCTTAATTTGAAGTTAGGGACTAAATCGAATAATTTGCAAAACTTGCATTCTAGAAGTTTCTAGTATGAAATTGTTTTGAAATATTAATTAGGAGGTCTTAAATAGAAATTTTACCAATTTCTAAGTTTATGGAAAAAAATTGGACATGGATGGAATTTTTGGAAAGTTTAGTAGTAAGGGCATTTTGGTCATTTAGGGGTAAAATGAATTAAAATACAAAATTAAAAGCCAATTTTGCTCATCTTCAACCCCATGGCCGAATATAGCAAGGAGAAACCATGGCTAGGGTTTTTCAAGCTTCCAAGCTCGATTGTAAGTCCATTCTAGCCCCGTTTTTCAAGTTTTTTACGTTTTGGAGTCCGTAGAGCTCGATTTAGCTTATGCTAGCAATAATTTAACCTAGGGTTTATATTTGGAAAAATACCCATAGGTGAAATTTGTGTATTTTGGTGTTTTATGATAGAATATGAGGTTTTAAATTATGTTAGACAACTTATGCTACTCGGTTTTAAGTGAAAACAAGCAAAATGGCTTAATCGGTAAAAATACCTAATAGTCATAAGTACATGTTAGAGTGAGAATTTTATGTTGCCATAGAAGGGAAAAATGATCAGCATGTCATAAAACATAAGAAAATAGGCTGAAGTTTAATTTACGAGCTTTGGGGCAAAATTGTAAATATGCAAAAGTTTACGGGCAAAATTGTAATTTTTCCAAAATATGATTTTGGGTCAATTTGAATAATGTGAGTCCTAATTAGACTATATTTTAAATGATAGAGCAAGGAAAACTGAAATTCGGGCTAAAATGGGGAAAATACCAAGTTGTGGACGAAATGGTAAAAGTAGCCATTTTCGCATACTAGGTAAGTTCATATGTAAATGTTGGTAACATAGTTATTATTTTAAATGTTTTTATGTTATTTAAATGATATGATAATTATTATGAAATATTATACTCGTGATAATTGTTTGATAATATGTCAAATTATGTGATATACTTGGAAAATGTGAAATACTACCGAGTATCGGTATCGGTATTTCGTAGAAGATGGTTGAGACACATGATTGGGAAAAAGGTCCCGTTGAACCTTAGGAATGGATTAGGATACAAGTGACATGTCACTGGGATATTTGGGCATCCGAGCTCGTTGAGTTGTGTCCGAGTTCACTTATGGATGCGAATGTCCGAACTCGTTGAGTTGAGTCCGAGTTTGTGAGATGTAACTAGGCATCCGAGCTCGTTGAGTTGAGTCCGAGTTCACTTATGGATGCGAACACCCGAGCTCGTTAAGTTGAGTCCGAGTTCGCTTATGGGCGGGTTACATAGTAGCTTGGCTACATATGTGGCACTTATGTGCAAACTTTCCATGTATCCGAATTATATTCCGATGTGTTCAACGGGTAAAGTTCTACTCAAATGGATGAATACTCAAGATGAAAGGGACGTATTGGTAAGTGTTGTGAAATGGATACTTTGAACAGGTATGTACTTAACCCTCGGGTTGAAAAATCGATATAACAACAATATGGTAAGATGATAAATGAAAATATGATATGAATGTCTTGGTGATGATTATGCAAATGATGTTTTATGTTTGCTTATATGGTTATGTTACTTGCTATTTGCATGTGAACTTACTAAGCATTTATGCTTACTCCCTCCTTTTCATTCCTTGTAGTGTTGACAAGCCAGCTCGAAAATCGGGAACGGTCGGAGGCACGCTCACACTATCCGTATACCATCTTGGCATAATGGCTTGTATATTTTGAGTATGGCATGTATAGCATTATAATCATTTTGTATATATGGTCTTATGATATGGTTATTGAGTAGTATAAAAATGATTGGTAATGATTAGCCATTGGAATGGCTAATTATGATCATATTTGGTGTTATGTATGTCAAATTGCTAGTTAATCCATGGAAACCATGAAATAGGTAAAATTTACCATAAAATAGATTCAGACAGCAGTAGTGACGTGAATTTTAAAAATCATTAAAAATAGTAGAGATATAATTAGATGATGTATAAAATGTGGAATTGAATAATTATGAGTCTATTTTCATATGGAAGAAACGAAACAGGTATATGAGTTATATTTTATGAGATGTTTAAATTTTTGTGAAACAGGGCTAGAGCGATTTCTAGATCCCCTGTTCTGACTTTGTAAATTCACCATAAATTGTATAAAAATAATTAGAAGTCATAATTTATATGTAAAGATTTCTTGTTGAGTTTAGTTTTAAGAGAAACAAACTTCATAGTCATTGAAATTCTGTACAGAGAGATAACTGATTCATAATACACAGAGGTCAGAGCAGTCAGACCCTGAAACAGGGGAGATTTTAACTAATAAACTGTACTAATTGGCCCAGCCAAAAATTCTAGAAAAAAATTAGTAAATAGATATATGAGTCTAATTTCAATGAAAATTTACGAAATTGGATTTTTAGTTTCAGAACTCGAGATATAAATTTTTAAGCGACTGTGATGCAGTTAGCCAGCTTGTCTGGAATTTCTAAAATTAAATTGTTTGAGCTGTTTAAGCAATGAATTAAGTCTGTTAATACCTCGTGTTTGACTCCAGCAACGGTCTCGGGTACGGGGCGTTACAATTAACATACTAAACAAGCCATTTTCGCATGACTATTTATATATATACACAAATTTCAAAACCAAATATATCAAAACTTGCTTATACATGCCACATAACCTAATCTCTAAGCATTAATTTACCATAATGAAAGCTAGATAGTGTGATGAGATCTTCTACAACATCCAACCCGAGCAAGTCTCTGAAACTCTATAAACATAGGAAAAACATATAGAGTAAGCTTTAAAAGCTTAATAAGCCATAAGCAAATAAATCATTTCAATAATATTTATAAATCAACATCACTAAGCCAAATTTAACAAATTACAATCATATATACACTAAAAAATTACAATCATATATACATTTATTGTACTTGTAAATTCATATACCACATTAAATAACTTCTCTTATCTTATTTACCAATGAATATATATACCATTTTTTTTTAAATTCGAATAACAACCATTATTTCAATCATATAAATCAAATTTGCACATAATTATTACATGGCTAACCAAAACATGTCATGCTTCACTTGCCAATTTACATATATACAAATCTTACATCATAACAACACCTTCTCAATATCTATTTCATATCAGATTTTCAAATCAAAATAGTATATCTCAAAACCATGTTTCTTGTTTCATATTTCTCATGTTCGAATCATAGAATCACAAGGTCATATAACTAGCACATATAACACACATTCATTTATATACATTTCTTTCATTCATAATAATATATGTCACATATCGTCATTAGAAACATATTCATCTACCATTTCTGAATTAATATACAATTCATACGTACCAAAAATCATATATGTATACACATGTTTCACACTTTAATATCACATACTTATATCATTTTGCCAAATATAGATTTGCATTAAATATACATATAACCAACTTTATAACATGATTCATATCATTACTTCAAAAACCAAAACTTACCTTAATTTCAATACATTAGCTAACACATACCTGAACCTTTTAATTTGATTTCATATTAAGTCTTTAATTAAATTTGCTCGTTGAATAATTCAGAATTAAATAGGATACTCAGATAGTCACACATACCTTACAATGCCAACGTCCCAGACGTGGTCTTACATGTAATTACGTATCGATGACACTGTCCCAGACAAGGTCTTACTCGTAAACACATATCGTATAATGCCAACGTCCCAGACGTGGTCTTACATGTAATTACGTATCGATGCCACTGTTCCAGACAGTGTCTTACTCGTAAACACATATCGTACAATGCCAACGTCCCAGACGTGGTCTTACATGTAATTACATATCGATGCCACTGTCCCAGACAGGCTCTTACACAAAATCATATCTTGAAATCCAATGTCATGACATATGTATCCTCTACTATTCCTAGGGTTTGTACGGAGCTTTTCAGACATCGTCACGTTATCGAAACTTTCTTGTATTAATATATTCTGCTTCTCAAACAATTCAATATCATAATAATATATATAACTTATTCATAATAAGAACATTTGTATTACCATTCAGCATATATATATTTATTTACTTATAAATCAATTCAGCATATATAATACATATACATTTCAATTTAACAACATTTATTTACTTATGACTTACCTCGTACAGACGCGAACGGACTGGAACGACTATTTAATAATTTTTGACTTCCCCCGATCTAGATCCGATTTCCACTTTTCTTGATCTAATTCAATAAAAATTTGGTTTGTTTAATAACATTTTCATTTAATTTCATTCAAAAACACATAAATAGGAAATTTTCACTTTAGCCCCTAACATTTTACGTTTTCTCAATTTAGTCCCTATTTCAAAATAACACAAATTACTCAAAATTTCCACAAACCCATGTTTGGCCAAATATTACTTATGTTCCTAGCAACCCATTTATTTCATTTATTTCACATTTTAATCCCTAAATTTACAAAATTTATAATTTAATCCCAAATAGACATTTTTACTAAAAATCACTTAATTAAACAAGATAATCTACGGGTGTTACATCTTATACAGATGTATCTTGAAACTTTTCTTTCTTATTCATTAATGTAAATGTTTATCTTTATATAAAAAAATTTCTTATGGTGTACATTGTATAGTTACATTTACGTCTAGCCTATGTACAAACTATTATCTATGGCTACTATAAAGTTTCTTGTAAAAATACAATGTGTAACACCCATTACCCGTGTCCGACACTGGGACAAGATATGAGGCATTACCAGACATAAACATGCACATACATGTAAAATCGGGCCATAAAATTTCAATCATATCAGAATCATTCGATCACATGCAAAATGTCCCATACACGAGCCTTCAAGGCTCTAAACATGCATTAAAAGCGGTTTGAGACTAAACCGAGAACTCACGAATATTTTTACAACACTTAGAAAATTTTCATGTTTGGAAAGTCACACGCCCGTGTCACCAGGCTGTGTCCCTCACATGGTTGAGACACACGGCTGTGTCTCATCCCGTGTAGTTAACTCTTAGGCTATTTTCCAAGCTTTTTTGTCACCATTACATGCACACAGATATACATGGATCCAATGGCATTCAACATCCTCAATTATGACACAAACATATCATTTACCTATCAACATGCATGTGTTACACATTCTCACATTAAACCAAGACTAGTCATGCCATAGTTATCTTTGTGCCATTTTAATTCTAACTTAGCATTAAGCATACATATTCTAGCCAAGTTATGCCTTTATAGCGTATCCACATTTCACATGCATAAAACAATATGCTTGACTAAGACATTCTACACCAATTCAATATTCAATTTAACATTATTACTATTTATCACATTATACCATTGTACCATGGTTACCAAACTATCTATCAAACGTCCATGTTCAAGGATTATCATTTTATTTCCATATTACACATTTAATTCATGGTCATATCCACCTCGATTGGTCATAAAACATGAATTCAACACACATGACATATTACTGACCATGCATGGCAAACAACCATATTCACATCACAATTATCAGACATAACATGAATAGCTAGATTTACAAACCATAATCAATAGCTTAATATAGGCCAATACATTTGGCCAAATTATAATAACACATGTTATAAAACTAGGTCTCTATACACGCCACTCACTTGATAATTCTAACATATGTAACAATATTCCAAAGGTATTGGCTTGATAGTGTGATGCTACCTCCGACGATCTCCAACCCCGAGTCGACCTGACAACACTAAAAGAAATGGAAAGGAGGGAGTAAGCTTTATGCTTAGTAAGCTCGCATGAAAAGTAATAAGCAATGTATTAACATGCTATGTTTCAATTTCTCTCTATTTATTCAAAGTCCAGTTAAGCTATTTTCTCGAGTCACATTCATTAAATTATTTACATCCAGAGCTACAAGACTCTAAATTGAGAACCACTAATTTTACCTGAAACTAGACTCACATATCTTATTACCATAAAATTTTTAGAATTTTTGGTCTAGTCAATAAGTACAGTTTATTCTTTAAAGTCACCACTGTTTCGTTGTCTGACAGTTCCAACCCCTCTGCACTAAAAATTAATTATCTCTTCGTACAAGATTTGGATAATGTTCCCATTTGTTTCTTTCGAAAGTAGACTTATTAAGGATTTTAAGCATATAATTTATAACCCATAATTATTTTTATACAATTTTTAATGATTTTCTCAAATCAGAATAGGGGATTCCGAAATCATTCTGACTCTCTCTCACAAAAATTCAAATATCACAGAATACAAAATTCTTTTGCTTTCACCATTTCTTTTATGTGAAAATAGTCTCAATAAGATTTTATTTCATATCTTATTAAAAATAGACTCAATAAGATTTTATTTCATATCTTATTCAACTTTTAATTCGACTTCCACCATTTTTGGTGATTTTTCAAAGTCACATAACTGTTGTTGTCCAAAACTATTTTGTTACAAATTTCACTCTTACATAATCTCACTTCATTCCATCTTTCTGAAAGTTCACTCAACTATCGATCACATTGCTCATAAATTTTCACACACATATACCTGCACTTATTCATCACATAGTCATATTCAATTACACTATTCATTACATGATCACATGTATTTTCACTTAGTCAATTTCCCGTTAAACTCATCGAAATAATAACAGATACTCGGTGGCCTGCACATATTACCACCCTTGTAACCGAAACTATTTGGTGCACATAGTAGCCTGCACTTAGTACTACATCTGTGACCAAAACCGTCTCTTACACATAGTGGCATGCACTTAGTACCGCACATGATCGAAGCTATCGGGTACGCATAGTAGCCTGCACTTAGTACTACACATGCAACCTAAACATCTGGTACACGTAGTAACCTGCACTTAGTACTACACACGTGACCTAAAACCATCCTAGGCACATAGTAGCCTGCACATAGTACTACACATGTGTTCTCACAATGGATCATTCGTATCTTTTCTATTCCGAAGGTCCACCCGGGAAATTCCTCACTTTTCAACATTTTACCAATTCATCCATAATCAAATTCAATTCATAATTTACATCAAGTGAGCATTCAATATACAACCACATCTCATATAATAACAAAATATTATAACATAAGTAAAAACGATATGTTATTTACATATAAACTTACTCGTTTCAATGAAACATCACATTCCATCAAACTTCCAATATATTAAATCATACACTTTATGCCATAATAATAGAGAATTACAATTCAAGCATGATATTGTATTATTATTATCATACGAACTTACCTCGACACCCGAAATAGCAAAAAGGAACCTAACCGTCGATTTTCCATTTTTCACCTGATCTAGGTTCAATCCTCGTTTTCCTTGATCTATAATATCATATTTAGTCTAATTATTAGTCACATTATTTAATGTGATCCAAAAATCATATTTTGGAAAATTTACAATTTTGCCCTTAAACTTTCACATATTTGCAATTTAGTCCCTAAGCTCGTAAAATGAAATGTGTTCAATTTCTTGATTACCCAAGCTTAGCTGAACCATATTCAAGCTTACGGAAGCCCACATTTCTCATTAAAATAGATTTTTATTTACCTATTTTATACAATTTTCAATTTAGTCCTTTTTAGGCTTTTCATGAAAAATCACTTAGTAAAATGTGTTAAACACACTCCAATCTTTCATATTCTACCATTAAACATCAAAATACTAGCATTTCATGCATGGGTAAATTTTTAAACATAAACCTAGCTCAAAATAATGGTAGAAATGAATAGATCATGTTACCGAGACTTTAAAAATGCATAGAATGTTAAAAATGGGGCTCAGAATCACTTACTATTGAGCTTGGAAGCTTGGAAACCCTAGCCATGTCTTCCCTCATGATTCACATGGCCATGGGAGGAAGATGGACACTAATTTGGCTTTTATTTTGTCTTTTAGTTCATTTTACCCTTAAATGACCAAAATGCCCTTTTTACTATTCTTTCAAAAATTTCCCATCCAAGGCCATTTTTTTTCCAAATCTTTAGAACTTGGTCAAATTACTCTTTAAGGACTCCTAATTAATAATATAATTCAATTTCATGCAAATTTCTTCTAGAACACAAGTTTTACAAATTATTCGATTTAGTCCTTAAAGTCTAATTAAGCATTTTTCACATAAAATTTCCTCATGAAATTTTCACACAAGCATAGAGATCATAGACCTTATAATAATCATAAAATAATTATTACCATCTCGAATTTGTGGTCTCGAAACCACTGTTCCGGCTAGGCCCTAATTCTAGATGTTACACAATGTGTGGTTATCGTTTCAATTCAATAGCATTTCAAACTTTCTTACTTATCTTTTAGTCTACTGAGTATACTTTGGGATACTACTTAATGAACTTTAGCGTAGACTTTTACACGCCACTTATTTTCCCTTGTATACATAATAGCCCACCACGTTGTTTCCTTGGCGTAGCCCTAGCATTGTCTCTCGATGCATATTATTTTACAGACTTGAAAATAGAAACAACTTTTGTAAATTCGTAAAAACTTAGTGAGTTAAACCTTAAAGTACTTTTTCATTCATTCATTCTCCCTTTTTTGGTGGATACAATACTGAGGCTACCATTTTTCTTCTCTTGTACGTATTATACTTAACATTCTATTTACCTTTTGTATCTATTCTTAAATTTTATCTTTACATAATCCTTAATCTCTTCACTTACCTTATTATCAGACTTAATAACTTATTCCATACTCACTAGTCTTATCATTATCGTCGGGTGGGGTAGATTGTAACCAATACTTATATTAAAACTAGCCCATATCTTCCTTACTTTAGTGGTGTAACACCCTATACTCGGTCCGATCATTAAGCCCAAGTAACAGGACGCTACACCACTGTATCATCATCAACAAAGCATAAAATATCCCATTAAATTGTGACTAACATCATAATCAAGTAACTATACGAGGTTTAAGTTATATCCCATTGAATTGTGACTAACATCATAATCAAGTAACTATACGAGGTTTAAGTCTAATCTTCCCAATCAAAAGTTAAAATTTCACTTAAACATACAATAATCGACCTTACAACAAGTTAAAAGCATGCTTAAAGACCATTTAATAGAAGCTCTTTAAAAGATCACGTAGGTATCGATACTTATTCAATGGTATTGATATTTTCATAAGGGGTATTGATACCGTTTAGAAAATCGATACCAATTTAGCATTATGTTTCCCTGTAAAAATTAAAACTAGCAAACTACCGATACTAGTAAAAAAGTATCGATATTTTTACCTTGAGTATCGATACTTGAGAAATGGTATCAATACCAAAATGAGCTACTGACTTCTTGCACATTCGAAATATCATAGAGGTATCGATGCTAAATACCCGATTATCGATACATTTGCACAAAACAACAAAAATAACACCAAAATAGGGAATTTAAGACAACCATCCATATACCAACTCATCATGCATTTAAAAACTCAATGTTTAGCATTGAAAATATCCAAATTTTGCAGTTCCATGCATCACTAATGATTTAAGCTAAGCAAACCGATGAACTAATATTAACATCCATAATTTTACAAGTAACAAAAATTGAATAATCATCTAAAAAATAATGAAAATATTCATGCAACAAATCTACCACATTGCCTTATTCCCACAGTTCAAGATAATAACTATAAATCACCTACTCAAATGCTAAATCTTCTTGGATCACTCCCTTGTAAATTTCTACATCGCTCAAATGCTATAAATCACCTACTCAAAAAGAGTGGGTGAGCTTAAACAAGCTCAATGAATGATCAGAATAACCACCAAATAGATATAAATTCACACGTTAAACGAAAACAATCAAAGCTCAACTACATACGCAATTTATTATTAGTACTATTCAAGTATATTAATCAACTCATTTAGCTTATTATTCACATGTTTATACATACATCACATATTGGATTATCACATTTAAATGATAATTTGGCACTTGAGGTCATGGAACATTAAGTGGGCTCTAATCACCACACATCAAATACATGGATCTCCAATACACCAATGACTCAATGAGTCGAACATATCCCTAAAGTGTAGCATCTATCTAATACTCTCCAACACACCAACATATCCCATTGAATGGAGCCGAGCTCATATTCCCTTATCTCTCCAAATCTGTCTCGAGCCTTAATGCCACAGAAACACAACAAAAGGGTGAGTACTCAAAAATCTTATGGCATGCCAATTATATCCAACGGTCTTAAAGATCACAAAGCCAAAATATTCACAATTAAACACACATTTTACTTAACATTTTCTGCACTTTTTTTCACTGCACATTCACTTTATAAGCACAACATTATCACAGTCAATTGACAAACATGCCCACAATTAACTCTTTCACAATAGCCATCACAAGCATATTGCATACGTCATAGTATCACATCTTAATTCACAATTCCATAACATACAATCACATATTTCACAAATTAAATAAGGGTATGAGAAAGCTTACACTTGAAATTTAGAGTAGGGGTTTAGGCTACTCTTAAACTCCT
Organism: Gossypium longicalyx; assembly: GCA_025698465.1. Classification (NCBI taxonomy): domain Eukaryota; kingdom Viridiplantae; phylum Streptophyta; class Magnoliopsida; order Malvales; family Malvaceae; genus Gossypium; species Gossypium longicalyx. The sequence goes on from CM046997.1 coordinate 95,910,202, forward strand.
AATTAACACTGTGAATCATGTCTACAAATAGGATTCCAAGCACTCATCATACGCACTTTCGCATTGTCGCTAAAAGCTTAAACTAGTTTTTCCTTGCCTTTCACTCTACTCATAGAAGGTCCTACTGATTCCAAAGCTTCACCAAAATAAATCACATAATAAACACAATTATCATTCAACCAAAGACTCACCTAAATCAACCAAAAACGCAAGCCTATGCTATATTCTCTTGAAACTAAAATTTCAACTAGCTTATCCCCAAAACACAAAAATCTCAACACCTACTCATTCCTACCGCATAAAACTAATTCCAATCGACTAATTAATCATTTATGACTGGTTTTCAACCTTCAAACCACTAAAAATTACACAAATTCATGGTTCCAAAATTTTGATGTAAAATAGCCATTTTTCATGAAGACTTATTAAAACCTTAGAATCTCTTAATGAAACCTTAGGGAAAGTTTAAAAACCTTCTAATCACTTTAAAACAAGTTGAAAAACACTTTGAAATATCGATTTCATACAAAATCCTGGATTTCACCATTAATGACCAAAATTTCGACTTTTATTCAAATCTCCTGATTCAATGGATAAAAACTCAATCTATAAGGCTAGATATCATTAAAAACTAATAGGAAAATGAAACATTACCTTAGTTTATTAGGATACGAACTTTGATTAAAAATCCAGAAAACCCATAAGTTGAGCAATGGTGAAATCAATGTTTTTTTTATGATTTTTATAGAATTCTAAAGAGGTTTAATGCTATGAGGATGAAAGAAATCAAAGGAATGAAGTTTGGGAATCAAATTGGAGGATTAGTCCTTAGAAAACTCAAGGGACGACAACAAAATGGTGAGGGAAGAAAACTATCATGGGTTTCTTGTAGGTGGGGAAATATTAGGTTGATTTTAAAGTTTTGGGTTATTTGCTTTTAAATCACTTCTAATTTTGACCGTTTTTCAAAATAGTCCTTATTTCAAAATTAAATATCTTTTCAACCTTATTTACAAATTCTGATTTAATTTCCAAAAACCATAATCGAAAACAATTTCGAGTTACCACAATTCAAAATTTTCAAACCTATTTTGAGCTAAAATTCATTTTTATGCTCGAAACTTCTAGAACCAATTTTGAGATGTGACAAGTGCATTCTCTATACTTGTTTTAGCTCATATTTTTGCCTCGCCACGCACTCTGTCGTGCATTGGCCTTTCTATTCATCCCTTTTAAATATAGGGGGTTCATCATTCATTCAGTGTCCACCTAGAAGTGTTGTCTTCAGATGGTCATAATGAGAACTATTCTTTAGATTTTGCCACGAATGTGTTCCTTTCCAAAAATAGCCACAAAGGCTTTCCTTTCAGAGTCTTGCCACAAATGCGTCCTTTTAACGAAGTTTGCCACAAGGCATTCCTTTAATAGAGATGGCTACAAAAGCATCCTTTTGACAGGGATAGCCACAAAGACATCCTTTTAACAAAGATGGCCCCAAAGGGATTCATTTAACTGAGAAATCCACAAAGACATTCGTTTAACATAGATAACCACAAAAACATTCGTTTAACAGATATCACCACAAAGGCATTCATTTAACTGAGATAGCCACAAATGCAACCTTTTAACAAAGATCTCTAGAAAGGCTTTCTTATAACAGAGATCGACATAAAGGCTTCCGTTCAAAAATAACTACAAAGGCGTCTATTCAGAGATAGCCACAAAGGCTTCCTTTTAGAGATAGCCACAAAAGCGTTTATTCAGAGATAACCATAAAAGCTTACTTATACGGAAAGTGGTGTTTTTGACAATAGAGATTTACCTAAACTCACTGTCGTGAGGCTTGCCCCTCATCATTGGTACTCACCTAATTGTCCTTTACATATTTCATATACTGCCATTGCCCAACCATTGTCTTACACTATATGGTCTTTAGAGTGCCATGGATTTTTCCTTTCAGATATTCGTGTTTTTAATCCTAACGGACCCTTTTAGAAGATTCTAGAGACTGACACAAACACTTTATGCAAACTCATTCACATCTAACTGACTCATGACTGACTCTTTCACAATGGACTTGTTCATGTCATCAAAACACACACATACACACTTTACTCATTCAGACATATTAACCATTGATGTTAGAGATCATATCCATTTTCCATAAGAATCATTCATGCAAGTTCATCAGACAGACATTTCTCACAGAGTCATCACATCATGTATTTTAACTTATTTTTATAGAAGTTCTAACATGCATAATACATTTGCAGGAGTCGACTTAGAGACTCACCTAACTTGCATCTTTAGCAGCTCTAAACACCAGGTTCGGGCTTCTGTCAAGTAGATTAGCAGCCCCTAACTGGTAAAACATGAGAACTCATTAAGATCTGTATACTTAACTCATTTTCTTTCACTTTGAACATTAGAAATCTCTTAATAAGACTTTACCATACTTACTTTGTAACACCCCGAATTTGGGTCTAGAAGTATTGGGCCTTGAGTATGGGTCCTTAAGGAGGTTGTATATAAGTATTTAATTGTGCAAGAAAATGACACAATTAAATGTCTACTTTGGTGGTTAATGGCCCTGAGAAGTGTTGGAGAAATCTTGGGTTCAAACCTGGGCTTTAGCAAAAATTTTGGTATTAAGTGAATAAAACCTTGGATGCTTGGATGATTACCTTTTAAATTATTGTGTTAAATAAATTACACAGGGAAGCATGTGGTCTAGTGGTTGTGGCGTCATTAAGGCTGCAAGGGAGCTTGGGTTCAAGTCTTGGCTCTTACAATTCATTTTGGTTTTTCTCTTAAATGAATCTAGACGCTGGTACATATGTCTTAAAGTTAATTATGGATGTTTTTATCATAGAAAGAGCCTGTGGTCGAGTGGCAAGGTGGCGTGTTGTGTAACTGTGAGGTTTGAGGTTCAAGTCTTGGGATGGGCAGTGGAATAATTATTTTGCTATTTGAGCTGTGTAGGAGGTGGAGTTGGACTGGAACTCTGTGGTTGAAGTGGTCATAAGAATGAGAAATTTTCCTAACGGTTGAAAGTAATCCCACATCGGGAAGCTAACATGAGAATTGGTAAGAAGCTGGCTTTAAATAGAGCCGAACCAGATGAGTTGGTGAGGAAGACTCAATGCAGGATGTGCCAAGGTTGGTGATCGTGGAGTTCGGTGCGTTTTCATAAATAGGTGTGTATTTGTGCCCTTCTTTGTTGGAAGTCGACAAAAGCCGAAAAGCCAAAACTTCGGCATTTGAGGCTTCACGAGCGTGTGATCACTCGTGTGGTAAATCAAACCTACAGATCAGGGGCAATAGATTGTAGAAGTCGCCACGAGCATTCTCGTGTACTGGGCCCCACACAGATTAAATCCACCGTAAGGGATAAATATTAGACTGAGCTATGTAGGTCACATAGCCGTAACTAAATTTGGGCTAACTAAGCCACACGAGAGTGTGGGCCCACTTAGGCCGAGTTAGGGGTTTTAGGCTCATTTACACCGTTATATCTGTTTAGGTTATTTAAGTAGCTCAAGGCGACGGTGGACTTTCTGTTGGGTCATTAAGACCACGGATTATAAATTACCGAAATACCCTTAATTTGTAAAATTACCGAAATACCCTCAAATTGTAAATTATCGAAATACCCTCGGTTTATAAAATTACCGAAATACCCCTGGTTTGTAAAATTATCGAAATACCCCCGATTTTTAAAATTACTGAAATACCCCCAGATTATAAATTATTGAAATACTCCCAATTTGTAAAATTACTAAAATACCCCTGATTTGTAAAATTACTGAAATACCCCCAGATTGTAAAATTATCGAAATACCCCTAGTTTGTAAAATTACTGAAATACCCTCGATTTGTAAAGTTACTAAAATACCCCCAGTTTGTAAAATTATCGAAATACCCCTATATGGTAAAATGACTATTTTGCCCTTGTGGGTAAATGACTGACTTGGACTATGAATTTGACTGATTTGACTGTGATTGTATAATTGTCATTTAACTAACTTGACTATGGTTGTAAAATTGATATGCTTTAAATATACGTTTAAATGATTGTTACTAAGCATGGCCATTTTGCGTACACATGTGATGATTGAGCATGACATACACGACATATAGCATAGGGTTGGGACATTGATATGAGGAAGTATTATTCTGATAGGATCGCACGGGTCGTACGAGACGACTGTAGATCCAGTATTGATCTGTTAAGGTCGCACGGGTCGCACGAGACGATTGTGGACTGATGGACGGCTTAGTGCCGCTTAATCTGTTTATAGTTCTATGCCAGCCTAAATATGGCTCTGTGCTATCTTGATTATGGCTTTGTGCCAATCGTATTTACCTGTGGCTATGTGTCTATCATATTTATTGATGACTCTGTGTCGATCATATTTACCCATGGCTGTGTGCCCATTATATTACCGTCGCTGATGGTTATGTGCAGAACTTATTACAGTTACCGATGGCTTTGTGCCAATTATAATACCACTACTGAAGGCTTAAAACCGTATATATACTAGCAGCTGTTAGTCCTGCAATCGGTGCTAACATTATAAGTGTAGGGATGGCGTGGGTGAGTTATTCCCCACAGGTAGTGCAGGGTTGGATGGGATAGCATGCATCCATGAATTCACACATTCTGTTTTGTAACTGAGATGGGCTAGGCCCAATTGATTTTATTATGGGTTGTGACCCAAATGATATTGTAATGGGCTTTGGCCCACGTATGCTCTCGACTGACTGATCGCATCATTCTTTGTTAAGGGCTCTCGCCTGCATCATTTTCTGCTTCGTATATTAACTGTTACTCTAGAAAGGGGATTACACACTGAGTTTTCGTAAACTTACTCCGTTTTTCTTTGTGCAGGTAATCCCTAGCGATAGATGGATCGGTGCTGCGAGGGACTCGAAGATGGCTACACACTGCTTACATTTTTATATTTGCTTATTTACTGTTGAGTATTTTTTATTTGGGTTGTAATAAGGCCTCTCTTAATTTCTGGTTTTTATTTTAAACTTTGGGATTTTATTTACTATGTTTTATATTTGTTAGAAGTAGATCGCAATTTTCCAAAACAATAACTGTTTTCAAAACACTAAGTTTTTGCAACTTAACTTTTAAACATCATGTTTTCGTAAATCAACTATTTTAAATTAAGTTTCCACAACAAACCCCATTTTAAATAGGAATAACTTTCCAGTAAACCACGTTTTGCAAAATAAATCAACGTAAACTGAGGTTTTCACAAGTTTTTAAAAAGGCCAGAGGTTTTAAATAGTAAGAAGTGTTTTCAATGAAAATAAGGTTTTCGTAAAATACTTTAATGTGACACGCCAGATTCAGCCATAACGTCCAGGCCGAGTTTGGGGTGTTACATACTTTACCCAGCTAAATTGGGTTGCTTCCTAACAACTTAGCATGTAAAGTTGTAGCTCTTACTTTAACAAGGGGCATCTCAGAGCCTAGATCCATATCTTCAACTCAACTAAAAGGATAAGAGGAATTCTCTCTGTTCCCTCCCCCCCTTTGATAAATAGAGATTACTTCTTGAAGAAGAAGGAGAAAGGTCATTCATTCTTATCCGGGTTACCTTGATATTTTACCTTTGTCTCTATAGAATTTGACACACGTCCCAATCTTTACAATCCACTTGATAAATGCTTGACAATTGTAAAGAGACGTGTTCTGGAACACATTTATTTATATAACATACCCTTATGCCTTAATCCATCATTTTTCCTTAGTCATTACATTAGAATGTAATTGGTATCTTAACTAATCACAATTGACGCGTCATGTCTTATTGGCGACGATCTTATTATTCAAGTTTCCTTAATATCTTACTAGACTTCTTTTTCCTAATGATTTATTCCTTTTTATAGTATTTTCTTGCCTTAGTCCAATATTGGTTACACGTCCACTTAGCACGCTAAGAGCATCAGTGGGGCGGACAACACTTCACCTTTTTAAAGTAACACTTAGTTTACTTATTAAGTTCATAGCTCACCCAATTATCGGGCGTTGCCTTACATTTAAGGAAATCTTGTTTAAACATCATGGTCTCAAACTTACATTAGAGGAGTATCTTGCATTTCTTCTTGTCCTATTATCTCAAGAAAAGGAAGAAAGAAGATATTTTCTCCTTAACCTATTTTAAACACTTAACTCAACCTAAGTCTTTATTGAAACTTGTTAAACATCACATCAGTCATTGGATGGTCTTATCCAAATCTACAATTTCCAAGAAAACTAATTGAGTACCTATCTTTGGTCCTTAGCCATCTCGGTTCTCATTTGGTTGGTTCCTAACTATTATTCCTTCCATCTTGACAGGCTCAAAGCCAATCTTATAGGATAGTTTACACTGTTGACATAAACTCACATCATAAAGATCGTTTCATTTATCTATAACAGAGTTTGCCCACTCTATACGCCATTAAAGCTTTTGGGTGAATCCTTCCTAACCAGACACTTCTTGATCACTATGTGCCAACCTAATGCTTACCAACATCAAGGCGTCACAAGCGTGCTCAAAGGGTTCTTATACTTAGTTTACTTTTAACACTATACCTATTCGAAAATTATCTTATCCGCCTAATTTACCTAAACAATATCCAGACACTAAGGCTTCATTAGGTAGGGTGTTACAACTGTGATGTACGAAGCTCTAGGCCTTATGGGAGGGACACTTTAATGTTTGAGCATTAAGGTTAAAATTGAAATGGAATTATATCGACCGGTCCTTTGAGGCAACACCATGACAACGATTATTAGGTTCTATAAAACAACATCGTGACGACAGTTAGCAGGTTCTATAGGGTAACACAGCGACGACGTTAAGTTCCCATGGGTGACACCTCAGAAGAGGTTTAATGTATAAGACCATAACTCGACTATGACAGTATATGGAGTCCGCCAGGACAATAATCGAATATGCTCCCCTTTTTCGTGCTTAACGTCCCATGGTTTTTGCTGATGGAAAATTTAGCTAAAAAGTACTCTAATTCTATTCAAACTCCTAAATATAAAGTATACTATTTATTTAATTAAACAAAGATGATTTTAATCCTAATTCAACTTTTTACAAAATATATTTTTTAAATAAAGTTTAAATAAAACTAAACCTAAAAATAATTATTAAAATAAAATAAAATAATTCTAAAATTTATAAATCTTATACACTAACTTTTATTATCATGTCAAATTTTACCAGTAATTTTACATTTCAGCTTTTATTTTAACACTTTGAACATGTGTTGTACCTACATAAAAAAAACAATAAAATACCAAATTTAGTAGCATCTATATTCAAATTTCACTAGAATAAATAAAAAAAGTACATAAATTAAGCTTGTTATCATAAACTGTACCAAAAAATACTTACATTAATATAAATTCATCTAAATAAATTTAGTAGACTAACATATAAATAGAAGTGATCATGGGTTGGGCCGAGTCGGGTTTGGGTTGGGTGTCAATATAATTTTAGGCCTGTGTTCTAGGCTCAACTCGAAAAATGGGACTAAAATTTTGCCTCAAGCCCAACCCAGATAAAAATACTAAAATCTGAGCTCAACCTGGCCCGCCCATATTAAATTTTTATATAAAAATAATTTTAAAATACATAACACATCAAATACACTAAAAACATTAAAATAAATGTTTCCCAACAAATTGAAAAAAAAAGTATCTAATATTTATGTTTAAATAACACTAAGATAAGTGCAACTTAGCAAGTAAAATGCTTCTAAAATAGTAGCAAAATTAACAATAAAACAATAGTTATACAATATCCAAATAATAACAACAAAATAGTAATAATATAATAGCAAAATGACAGCAAAACAATGGTAAAATAACACCAAAATAGTGGAAACAACAACATTTTTTCAAATTCGAGTTAGGCCCGACCTATTTAGAAAATGAGTCTTTTTTCCAAGCCCATATTTCGAGTCTATATTTTTTCCCTAACCCTCTCATTTTTCCCAACCCATGATTAGGTCTACACATAAATATAGGTGTTCATAGGTCACATAACGCCCCAAACCCAATCCTTAAGGAAGATCCAAGAATAGCGCATCACTACTTTAAAATCAGTATCTCTTCAAAACCATGTTGGACACAACCACCACTTAATCACAACATTACTCATGTACATATATACATATATATATATATTAATAGATGCAAAACAATGATCAATCGAAGTTAAATAAATTTGGGCTTTATATAAAACGTAATAACTTTACTAAATTTTCATCGGATCTATGGTTTCAAAAGCATAAGCTTAAATATACGAAGTTCATTCTTAAAAAAAAAGAAAAAAAGACATCATCATGACAACACCCTCATGTCATACATAATAGAAAATACTTAGAAATCTCACGGTGATGATTTATCCTTTGACGTAGTCTTTGGAGGTTCCTTTTGTAACACCCCAAACCTGTATCCGTTGTCAAAGTAGGGTTACAGAGTATTACCGACTAATCAAAACAATTTACAAACAATTCATGAATAATCATAGACATATATTAAATCATCAACAACCAATATACCATCTATAGGTATCTCAATCAACTCAAATATACAAACCATTGAATTTGCTAAATGCACAACCTACATATATCATTCCTATTCAATTCACAACGTAAGTGACACAAAGAATAGCTTTACTTTATCTAGCAAATAAACAACCTAGGTAAATCACCAAAATGACCAAATCATTTAAGCAAACATTACTTTCAAGTATTGCATAAAACTTTAAACATGTATTTACAATTATTTACACTTAATATTCATATTCCCTAGAACTTACTAAACAAAAGGGACGCTATCATTAAATTTTCAATCCTAGGTACATGCCAAAAACACAAAAGAAAATGTCACCAACATTGAGTATGGGATTCTTGAGGGATGCCGAATCCAATTCTACTATTTATCTAACCTGCAACATGTAAATCAATTTACCATTAATAGGTTCCATTTATTAACTAAACACAATAACAATCAATATTAATATGAAATTATAACTTAACCAAATAAGATTTCAGTTCTTTCAATAATTCAAGTAACCTTATCACAAGATCTATTAACGTTGTGGCACCTGGTGCCTAGCGGTAAATAGCAAAGGAGATTGCGCCTAGCGCTAGTCGGATTAACCGACATTATTGAATGCAAGCCCAGCTCTAGTTGGATAAACCAACAATATTTGCACCCAGTGCTAGTCGGATATACCGACGATAATAATTGTGAGTCTAGCTCTAGTTGGATGAACCAACAATGTTTGCACCCAATGCTAGTCGAATAAACCAACAATTGTGTGCCCAGCACTAGCCAGACAAGCTGGTAAACATTGTGCCCAACGCTAGTTGAATATATCGACAAAATCCATGGTGATCCCAGCTCTAGTCGAATATATCGACGATTGTACAATTATTTACTTCCACAAATTCCTCATTCATTTTCATTAATGTTAATTCGATAATATACATACATTTTATATCAAGAGCTAATTTAGTATTAATTAATTTAAATAGTAATTAGAAGATTAAGTTCGAGTCCATGAACTTACTCGTGCAGTGACAACCGGTATTCAACGACGTCTACTCAACCACTTTTCCCTTCATGCGTTTAACAACAGAACCGCTCGTTTCTTGCTCTAGATATAATGATATAACTTAATTAATTTAATTGGTTATCTTAAAACATTAGAAAGAAAATAACATAATTCACATTTAATAGCATTTTGCAAAACTAACCCAAGTTATGGCATTTATACAATTTAATCTAAATTCCTTAACCTTATCAATATATAGAATTTCAGCTAAAAAAGCTTGTGCTAAATTCCTACTAATTTTAAGTTGTCCTTAAATAACTAAATATTTACTAACAACCCATAAATTTCATAATTACCACAATTAAATCTTTAGCCACAAACCAACCAAATTACGTGGCCATCCAATCTAAAGCACATCATTCAACTTATAAACTCTTCTACTAACAACAAAAGCATTCAAGCATCATTCATGGTACATCCAAAACTCTTAACAATGCCACAAAATATAACTAGTCCATTCAATGTTTATAATAATTTCCTCATCTCCCCGAATATATTTATATACATATCTATATAATTCCCAAACGATCCTTATACTCTTGAAATTATCACTTAATACCATGCCATTTTGGAATTTAACAGTAGCTACATCCCTAACAGTCAATTCCATTTAAACTCATCATACAATTACACCAAAATGACAATTGAAGTTAACATCCTTTCTTCATTTAATTATTTTTTTTCCAGCTCACAAACATACAAATAAAACAACCCTTGCATGCCAAAAATTCTCCCAACAACATCAAGCTCAATCTAAATATTCAATACATCACCAACTTACAAATTATGAAATTTTCCTTAACAATTTTTCCATAAAGAATCTATGTATAAAAGTTCACCATTAAATCCAAAGAAAACTTAAACTTCATCTGTTAGAATTAAGTGACCCAAATTCTTATAGAATATGATGGAAAATAAAATAAAAGTAAAATCCATATAGAACTAGATTTCTTTTATTTTATTTTAGAATAAGGTTTTTTAAACCTTATTAAACTTCATCTATTTTATATTGATTAGGATAGGGTGTTTCAATCCTACTAGAATATGGCTTTACAAGCCTATAAATAGACATAGTCTATTCCTCTTGTATTGATACAAATTTTTCGACATAGTGAATTTTCTTCTCCTCTGCCCGTGGTTTTTTCCGAAAGGGTTTCACGTAAAATTTGTGTGTTCTTTATTTTATTTATTTTTATTCTATTATTTTTTTCACAAATTGGTATCTCGAGCTTAGGGTTATTCATCTCGATCACGGTAATGGCGTCTTTGAAATATGAAATTCATTTGTTGGATCGCAACACTAGATTTGCGTTGTGGCAAATTAAGATGCAAGCAGATTCTTGCACAGAGATGGATCGGAGGATGCCCCGCTAGGGATAGATAAGATGCCTTCGACATTATGAGATGAAGAGAAAAAGCGTAAGGATCGAAAGGCATTAACACAATTACATCCGCATTTGTCCAACGAAATTTTGCAAGATGTGATGAAAGAGAAAAGCGCATTTGCATTATGGAAGAGGCTAGAACAAATATGTATGTCGAAAACTCTAACAAGCAAGTTGCATATGAAGCAGCGTCTTTATGCTCATCGTTTGGAGGAAGGTGCGTCTGTACACGAACACTTAAAAGTGTTTAAAGAAATTCTCTCAAACTTGGAAGCCATGGAGGTTCGGTATGATAAGGAAGATCTAGGGTTGATTCTACTTTGTTCGTTGCCCCGTCTTATTCAACCTTTAGAGACACGATTTTATATAGCCGTGAGTCTCTAACGATTGATGAGGTTTATGATTCTTTAACCTCGTATGATAAGATGAAGCATCTTGTGGTTAAACCCGACTCTCGGGGAGGGTCTCATTGTTCGTGGGAGACAAGATCGGAATGCTGATGATGATCGTGGTAGGACACAGGCGGAATCCTCGTGGTAAATCTAAGGGTAGATCGAAGTCTTCAAACAGAGGTAAAACTTGTAACTTCTGCAAGAAGAAAGGGCACATTAAATCTGAGTGCTATAAGCTACAAAATAAGATTAAAAGGGAGGCTGCGAATCAAAAGGGAAAACAACCAGAAAATTCTGGTGAAGCTGATGTTGTAGAAGACTACAGCGATGGTGAACTTCTAGTCGCCTCATCAATGATTCTAAAGTAAGCGAGGAGTAGATACTTGATTCAGGCTGCACATTCCATATGAGTCCCAATCGGGATTGGTTTACAACTTACGAAACAGTGTCTGAAGGTGTTGTTTTGATGGGAAATAATACTTCGTGTAAAATCGCAGGTGTTGGAACAATTAAAGTTAAGATGTTTGATGGAGTTGTCAGAACACTTAGTGACGTACGGCATGTTCTAGAATTGAAAAGAAATTTAATTTCGTTGAGTACTCTTGATTCAAAAGGGTATAGATATACAGCTGAAAGTGGGGTTTTAAAGATTTCCAAAGGGTCCCTTGTTGTGATGAAAGGACAGAGAAAGATTGCCAAGTTATATGTTTTGGTGGTTCTCATCATTCATCTTGGTGATGCGACTCTCGCTTCCTCGTCCTTGTCGGATGATGATATTACTAAACTTTGGCATATGCGCCTAGGGCATATGAGTGAGAATGGCATATGAGAATTGAGCAAAAGAGGACTTCTTAATGGGCAAGGAATTTGCAAACTGAATTTTCTGTGAGCACTATGTTTTGGAAAACAAAAGAGAGTTCGATTCACTAGAGGAATCCATAACACGAAGGAACATTGGAGTATATTCATTTCGACTGTGGGGCCATCTAGAGTGCCTTCCGGAGGTGGAGCTAATTATATGCTAACCTTTATTGATGATTTTTCGAGAAAAAAAGGGCGGGCGTTCTTCCAAGCGAGAAAAGTGATGTGTTTTCCGCATTTAAGTCTTGGAAAATTATGATTGAAAAAGCAGACGGAAAAAGCAGATAAAATACCTCGCGCGCAGACAATGGCTTAGAGTTACATTACGATGAGTTTAATAGATTGTGCAAGTCGGAAGGAATCATAAGACACGGCGATTCGTCATACTCCACAACAAAAGCGGCGTTGCGTAAGCGAATGAACGAGCGATCATGGAGAAGGTTCGATGTATGTTGTCAAATGCCAACTTACCAAGTCATTTTGGGCGTAAACAAAGCGTTTCATCGTGCATGTTTTTGATCAACCGATCTCCATCCGTTGCCATTGAGAAAAAGACTCCACAAGAGGTATGGTGCGTAATCCTGCTAATTATTCTGATTTAAAGATCTTTGGGTGTCCTGCATATGCTCATGTTGATAATGAAAAATTGGAACCGAGATCCATTAAATGTGTTTTTCTTGGTTATAAAGCTGGTGTAAAAGGGTATAAGTTATGGTGTCACGAAAATAGAAAAGTTGTGATTAGTAGAGATGTTGTTTTTGATGAAAGCTGCTATGCTACCTAACTTATCTCTTAAAGACTCTTCCAATAAAGAAAATCAAAAACAAGTAGAGCATCAGATTAATACAGAGTCAACTCCTCAAGCCAGTACAAAAATTGAGAATAGAGTTGCTTCTTCACCACAATACTCTATCGCCAAAAACAGAACTAGAAGAGAAATTAAACCTCCAAAGAAATATGATGAGGCTGATCTAGTTGCTTATGCTTTGAATGTGGCTGAAGATATAGATGCGAATCAAGAGCCATCTAATTATTCTCGAGGCGATTACTGTGAAGGCTCGAAAAGTGGATGTTTGCTATGCAAGAAGAGATGGAATCACTCCACAAAAAGCAGAACATGGGACCTTGTGAAACTTCCTAAAGGTAAAAAGGGGCATTCGTTGTAAATGGGTATTTAAAAAGAAAGAAGGGACTCAGGAGTTGAAGAACCCGAGATATAAAGCAAGGCTTGTTGCAAAGGGTTTCTGATCAAATTCCAGGAGTGGACTTCTGAGATGTGTTCTCCCGGTTGTTAAGCATAGTTCGATTCGAGCTTTGCTTGGTATTGTGGCCATGCATGATTTGGAGCTTGAGCAGTTAGATGTAAAAGCGCATTTTTGCATGGAGAGCTTGATGAGGATATTTACATGCAACAACGAGAAGGTTTTCTGATTTGAGAAAAAGAGAACTATGTTTGCTGCTTTGAAAAAGTCCCTTTACGGTTTGAAACGATCACCAAGACGATGGTACAAGAGGTTTGATTCCTTTATGACTTCTCATGATTTCAAAAGAAGTAGTTTTGTGATTGTGTTTACTTTAAGAAAAATAGTGATGGTTCTTTTGTGTATCTACTTCTTTATGTTGATGACATGTTGATAGCAAAGAAAAGATAAAGAAGAGATAAGAAAGGTCAAAGCCCAACTAAGTAAAGAATTTGAGATGAAAGATTTAGGACCAAGCAAAGAAGATACTTGGTATGGAGATTCTCGAGAGATAGAAAATCAAGTAAATTGTACCTAAGTCGGAAGGGTACATTGAGAAAGTTCTTTGCGGAGTTCAATATGCAGAGTGCTAAGCTGTTGTTAGTACTCCTTTAGCAGCCCATTTCAGGACTTTCATCGATTTTGTCTCCACAATCGGATGATGAGATTGAGTACATGTTACATGTTCCATACTCTAGTGCAAGTGGGATCTCTCATGTATGCTATGGTTTGTTCACGTCAGATTTATCATATGCGATCATGTGTAGTTAGCAGATACATGGCAAATCCGGTAAAGAACATTGGAAAGCAGTCGATTCGGTGGATTTTAAGATACTTACGAGGCACTCACCGATGTTTGCTTACGATTTGGAAGAACTAAAGATGGAGTCATAGGGTATGTTGATGCTGATTTTGCTTGGAGACCTTGATAGAAGAAGATCTCTCACAAGTTACGTCTTTACAATCGGAGGTTGTGCAATTAGTTGGAAAGCCATTTTGCAAACTACGATCGCTTTGTCTACCACTGAAGCGTTTGAGTACATGGCGACATCGAGGCTTGCAAAGAAGCTATTTGGTTGAAGGGACTATTTAGTGAACTCAATGAAGGCCTTCAAATCAGCCATGATATTTGTGACGAATGAGTGCTATATTTCTTACAAAAGATCAAATGTTTCATGAGAGAACAAAACACATTGATGTTCGGTATCATTTTGTTCGTGATATTATTGCTCGTGGTGATATTGTTGTGAGCAAAATTAGTACTCATGAAAATCCTGCAGATATGATGACTAAGTCACTTCCTAAAACCAAGTTTGAGCATTGCTTAGACTTGGTTGGTGTTCATTGTTGAGTTAAACCCTTAAGAGGTTTTATGGAAGAGGTGGAGAACTTGTTTATTGAAAGTTCGCAATGAAGAACTTGTTCATTGAGAATTTGTGTCAAGGTGGAGATTGTTAGAATTAAGTGACCCAAATTCTTATAGAATATGATGGAAAATAAAATAAAAGTAAAATCCATATAGAACTAGATTTCTTTTATTTTATTTTAGAATAAGGTTTTTTAAACCTTATTAAACTTCATCTATTTTATATTGATTAGGATAGGGTGTTTCAATCCTACTAGAATATGGCTTTACAAGCCTATAAATAGACATAGTCTATTCCTCTTGTATTGATACAAATTTTTCGACATAGTGAATTTTCTTCTCCTCTGCCCGTGGTTTTTTTCCCGAAAGGGTTTCCACGTAAAATTTGTGTGTTCTTTATTTTATTTATTTTTATTCTATTTTTTTTTTCACATCATCTATGGCATTATCCACTACTTCCAAAATTTTTACATTTTAGCATATGGAATAGCTAAATTAATCTATTCCCAACTCAAAAATATAATCAAAATGAAAATCCCTTTGAGAAATACTTACATGCATTCAAGGTTAGTAACAAAAATAGCAAAGCTTTTTCCTAAACCTTCAATGGTTTTCGACAGCAACAAAGAAAGAAGAAAACATCCCTTTCCCCCATTAACATTCTTTTCTTTATTTTATTTAATATCCCTTTATTAACATTTTCCTTTGTTTTATTAATAAAATAATAAATATAATATAACTATCATCTTATCAAAGATGATATTCATACTTTTCCACTATCAATAATTTATCAAATTGGTCTATTTATTTAATGAGTCCTTTACCCTATTTTCACCATGCAATTTAATATACATTAAAAAAATTTTGTCACATACTTGATTTGGTCCCCATATTTTAATTGAATATTAACTAATTTAAATTTTATGCCTATCATTCAATTCACTTCTAAGGTAACTATAAAATATTTAATAATAAAATAAATAAATAAAAATTATAAGCCCGATTCACGAAAACGGAGTCTCGAAAGTATGTTTTTCAATACCCCTGACTTTTAGGTCATTACACATTTACTTTGTCAACAAGCCTAAGAAGGAAAGGTAACTAAGTAAGTTTGAAGAAATTAGTGAGTTCCAAAGGTAAACAATTCAATAATCATATACAATTCAAGTAAGCCTTTCCACCCAACACAGTTACACAATTCGCCAGTTGGTGAATACCAAACTCATACAGACAATACCCTAGGCACTATTCACTTGGCGTGTACTCTACACCTAGCCCATACTCAGGGTCATATCATTCACTCATTTATTTTTCCTTTATCATGCCTCACCAATCTGGTTTGTAATAATACTTGCCCTACCACACAACCATTTTCATGTATCACGATCTGCTAGTTCAATGCTCATTTCATTGGAGGAATAGCCATGAAGTCATTTTCTTTTTCTTTTCAGACCATATGGTTCGTTTCAAAAGCAAAAGAGGGAGGGGGTAATGACTTAACACAAAGAAAGACCCTTACTTCTTTCACACGGACATACCAAAACAGACTATTGACAACGTCTTCTATCTCACTTGCACAAACATTTTATTTTCACAGGATAGGTATACTTACCTCAGACCATACACAAATAAAAGTATACACACACATGGAGTAAGAAGGAACTCACTAGAAAAGTGCAACTAGGTTACACAGTAGGACATTTGCCCTTATCTTGAGAGCCTTCGAGAGTATCTTAAGCTATATATAAAAAGTTAACCTTTTTAGATCTTTTTAACAGAAAACTATACAAGTTACAAGAACATTAACAGGAAACTTAGAATTTGGAAGTTTCCTTCCTTACACTTTAAACTAACCCTAAAACATGAAACCCTAAGGACTTGTAAGCAACCATGAAATAACTTGAGTTTCATTGATTTTTACTAGGCGTTAACAATGATGGAGCTGGCTGAGTACAGCTGACCCAAATCTTTGAGCAAGTCTTAGGTCTTGGGTTTCCGAGAGAAAAATGCCAAAAAAAAAAAAAGTTTTGCGAAGATAATATGGTGGCCATAGAAATCATAAACTTGCTCAAGAAGTCAAGGCTGGCTTTATATAGAAGTACATGGAAGGTAAACCTAGTGGGCACATTAAATTACCCCACTACCCTTCCTTTGGTGCCTGTGACTAAGAACTTTCTCTCTCATCTTAAATGTGTATCCTGACATCTATAGTAACTTGTCCCATTTTAACTGGTTCTCATCAAGCTACCTATATCGTTCAATCAAAATAATAAAATAACAATATAATAGAAAGTTCCTCCAAACTAAGGACTTAATACTAAGGACTTAACTCTAAGAGCTTAACTTTAAAGATTCAACATATTCGTCTAACCGTTGGGGTGGCGTATACTCTACAGGAGAGTCTGCCAAACCACCAAGCTTGCCTAATAGAGACTTCGCCTGAAGGCGCATCCATGGATTTCATATACTTAGATAGATTTATTACCTTACTCAAAACTTACTCTACATACTTTACTTCTATAAACAATGCTTAAACACTAGGGTTTCGCCAGGCGGAATGTTACAGATCAAGTTTGGGCTAAGTCTATGCATTGTAGCAATATCATGCATAGGTGCCCAAGCTCGACCCAACTTGAATATGAGTCTCAAATTTTACCCAAGTCCACCCATATTTGTAATTGACTAAGCCAAACCCATTTAGACTCACCCATATTATTATTTATTTTTAAAATATAATTTGTAATATATGTATTATAGTATAACACATTTAATATTTCTTATGATATAAACTACATAATATATAAAATAAATAATAATATATTAAAAATTTGAAAACAAATTACATCATACCAGATTTAATCTTTGAATAGTAAAATTTAATATTTTTGTCTAAATTAATATTTTAAGCTTAATATTTTTTTATTCAAACACTTATAAATTTCGAAGAAACCTTCCACCTTGAATGAATGGTGTCAAAGTCAAATAGACAATTGACAAGAAAGCAAAAATAAAAAAGTTTGGTGCACTTTTGCTTTTCATGATTAATCATTAATTATTAGTCATTCTATTGAAATTAAAAAGGTATAATAATTTTCTATAGAAAAATTATACATTGATGTTCTTCCATCATTTCTAATTCAAGCCGAGGTTAATAGTTGGTCATGATGATCCCATGATCAGTCAATATGTTCCATTCAATTCAAAGCCTATAACCTTTCACCACACACTCTTCTTCACTGGTCAAAATTGCCGGGGCTGGCTTTGGCTATGCTGTCATACCCACAGCTCGTAAATTTATATTATTTTATATCACATTTTGGATTTAAATATTATATAATAATGATAATTAATGTTAAATAAATTTATTATTAACATGGTGTTAAAAAGATGAGGTGTAAGTCTGAAGTGTCCCCCACATGATGTTTTGGCAACGTAAACATCCCGCAAGATTTGTTGGGTCATTGTTGATCACAGACACGTCCCCACACTTCACTTGACTCAACCTAATATGTTGTTATTGTTCTTTATTTGCTACGTACCTTGTACTCTTTTCCAATTATTTCATCCCACTCTCCTACTTATTGCGCCTTTGCTCATGCCCCTATGCTTCTCACTATTGTATCAAGTTTGTGTAATTTTGTGTCTCATCCAAATTTAATTGTTTTGATCCAATCTATACTAGTTGATATAAGATTCTATATCTTCAATGCATTTAAAAAAAAATAAAAATTATCTTGATCATTTTTATTTTTTATAATTAAATTTTAATACAATATATTTGTATGAATATTTTATTAAAAAATGGAATTAAATCATAAATCTGTATAAAGTATTTTTTAAAAATGTCGATAATTTCAAAAATATGCGGGGATGAGTAGGTAGGGACGACAGGTCCCCCTAACTCGAACAAATCACATTGGTTTTGCCATGAGAAAACGACAGAGTTATAAGCTCTTCCATTCAATTTTAGCCAAATTCAGACCCAAACCCCTTTCTGACAACCAGCCATTTAAACCACATCTTTCTACAAATGTCGTCATTAAAAAGAAAAAAAAACAGAGCGGGTTTTTGCTAGCGCTCTCCAACAGTATTCTAAGGCTTTTTCAGTATTTATAGAGGGTTTGGAAACGGTTTTGTGTAAAGCTGTGTTACAATTTCAAGTGGCAAAGGAATTGAATTGGGATATGATTTTTGCATTATGTTCTGGTGGATATCACGTGATGTATATATAATGCCAGTAGTAGAGATTTACACTCAGATTTCAGTACCCTACTGTATAGCTCTAACTAGGGGGCATATGTCAGGTTCAAGGCTGATCATCACAAGGATCCATCATTATTGATGTAGTGTTAATTATTTAGCTGATATAGTAATTAATTCATTTTGACTCTCTTAATTCTCAGCATATTCTTGCATGATTTACCCCATTGTTCCCTTGTCTCCTCCCATGGTACAGGTGAAAAACAGGCTCAAGAAGAATGTATTACATAAAAAAGTGTTTTTTTTTTTTTTACACTCAATGACAAATTAGCCACCCATACTCCCATGTGGGTCTCCAACAATACCACTAAGTATTGGCCTATTGGGTTAGTTTAATTTTAATGAATAATAAACTAATCTAAAATGATGTCTCTAGAGGCCAACACCAGGAAATTCGTACTCTTTGTTAAACGTGTTCAAACATGATTGCTTCAATCTCAGAGCTCTGATCCCGATAAAGCTTTGTTTAAAGTTTATAAAAATGAAGCCCAAATTAGGTTAAGACCCCCTTGTCATTTTTTTAACTACGCCTGCACATTCTTCAGTTTTAAACAAATGGCTTAACTTTGTTTTTGATAATAAACATTCCGGCCCCATTATCCTAATTCAAAAAATAATATTGGAATAATTAGTAGTATAAAGTTACTTTTAGAAATAGAGATGCATATGCAAATGCAAGTGACATTGTCAATTATTGGTGGGCAGAACTTGAGGGGTTGAAAGAGTTAAATAAGGTCCATTCAAAGCCTGCATAGGATTCTAATCCAAGTCTTCCCACATGTTCTTTGTCCTTTTTCTAGGGGGAGATTGAGTTATCACAAAAAGGTGAAAAGCATTACAAAGAACCTTCCCACTATCATAAGAGTCCGAGGTGGGTGGGGGGTCATCGGTCATGTTTGGTGGGGCACTCAAAAGCTAAGCTCTAAGTCCAAAGATGGGATTATGGCAGAGACCGGCCCCCCCTCTCTCCGGTGGGTCTTTGGGCTAAGCCTTTTGTAGGAGATTTGTCTCAGTCAGTCACCTGCTGTGTGAAGCATCCGTGCAGCATCTTCCTTGCCATTTGAAAAGGGATTTACCATTACAAAGTGGTGACGATTGCAAATGTTGAAATTAAAGTTCGAATTTATTACAAAGATGATCTCATGAACTGGATGGATATGTCACTTTTTTTAGAGTGAGTCTCTAACCTTTTTATTTTTACCAACTTTTGGAATAAGCTCTAACTTTGCTTAGATGTTGACTTGCATGTGTCTCCCCACATGAACATGATTCATATACAGTTTCAACTTTCAAACAAAAAGAGAGTACAAAGCGGAAGCTATAACATTAATAACAGCAACAAGAGATCATATAAACTGGAAGAAAATTAAACCCAAATGCTCACCATTTCTTAATTGAAAACTGGATGCTTTTTCTCTATTATAGATAATTAACACAAGAAGCTAGAGGAAATAATTACTTACTACAGATATAGAAACTTAAAAGGTAAAAAAGGAAACCTAAGAACGAACTCAAAAGAAGTTAAATTTCCACTTGTTATTTATTTATGGATTCCCTCTGTACGTGAACTTCTAGTGATCACTACAATTTAAATACCCTAAATTAGAAAGAAAAAAAAGTAAGAGTGAGAGTACAAAAAAAAATGATAAACAGATGACAATAGAGGTAGAGATGCAAAAGCTATGAAGCTTTTATGCAAATTGGTCCAAGCTTGGTTTGGCGAGAGTATGAGTTAGGTGTTTAAACATGGCGAATGAAGACACTCTCCAAATCTGGTGGAGTAAAGAACTCTCTAACACTTCCATAATTACACTTCAAAGTAGGTTTACGCTTGACTGGAGCAGGTGGACATGTGAGTAAGGTTGGAATCCTAGCTTCTTGTCCCGTGGGAGTGGTGGAACAGGATTCGTCTTCTTTGTCATCAGTGCTATCTTTATCTCTCTGATCATCCACTGGATGTGTGTAAATAGACTTCAAAGGAGCTCGTAAAGAGATCCCAGCAATGACCCATTTTTTGCCTTCGGATTCTAACCCTCCATCCACTTGAGGCTTCCCTGAAACCCCCATATCTTGGATTGGATAAAAAGACAAACCCCAAATCCAAGTTTCAAGTTTCAACTATAAATAGTGTAGCTTTAACCGGGAAGGAATAAGTAAGCGAATAAAGAAGAAAGAATAAAGATTAGGCTTTTCTTTCTTCTTTTTTTTCTCTTTTTGCGGAGAGAATCAATAGAAAAGCAGAAGGAAAGTTATGGAATGGAAATGGAAGAAAGAGAAGAAGGGGAAGAAGAAGATGAGAGAAATTGAAATGTTGTGCAGCTAAATGAAAAGGGCTTTAAATAAACAAAAATAATAGTAGATATTAATGGCAGTAAATTGCAAGGAGGAAGTAATAGGGGAAACGAGGGGGCAACGTTGAATGTTGTGTTTATACCAATCAGGGAGAGAGAGTGAGAGATAAAAAGAGAACCCGAGGAAACTCGTGACATGACATGAGCAAAGCCATACCTAAAACTAAACACTCATATTAAATTTTTACTATAGCACAAATATAAGTATATATTTGAATAACCACAAAATAAATTTAATATTAAATCAATATAATATATAATATTAAATTTTATCTTATTTATGATGCTAGTGATTGAAAATATTTTATATTAAAAAATTTATTTATAAAAATATATTAATTATTAGTGGAATGGTAAGAAATTTTTATTACAATATAATATATAATGTTAGATTTCATCTTATTTATGATGTGAGTGAATAAACATATTTTATATATTAAATTTTTTTAAAAATTAAATAAAACTCATTTATAGCATAGGCATATGATAAAACCTAAATATAACTAATAAAATACTTAGGCCTCAACGTTAATCAATAATAACAAATAAGGTAAATTAAATCAAAAGTTATTAATACTAAGTTTATGTTTTAGTTATTTAATTTTTAAAAATTATAAAATGTTTATTAAATTATTCGAAAGTTTCTATTTAAGTCATTGAGCTTTTAAAATTGATGTTGCATGGCTTTCTCCATTTGTATCATCTACACCAATCAAAAGCTCTTTTTCCCCTTTCTCTTTTATAGTTTTGTTTTTTGTTTTTTTATAAAATAATTTTGAACGTCATGAATATGTAAATAAAAATTCAAACAATTATGTAAATAAAAATTTAAACAATTTTCTTATCTGATACTATCACATCAACTTAAATTTAAAGTATATTTTTTAACCTATCATACTGATCATCGAAAAGTCACTTAGAGCTCGCTAGTTAAAATTAATAATCCAGTAATTTAAATAATTTTTTTAAATATTTTAATGACTTAAATGAAAACTTTTAAATAATTAAATAATAATTTTATAATTTTTTTTTAAAATTAAGTAATTAAAACATAAATTTATTTATAATTTAGTGGTTGGGGTATAGTGGTAAATAACAAGATCTCATTAGTTAACTTAAATTAGCTGACGGCAAAAAAGGAGAGTCTGAGTGACTGACGGCAAAAACAACTACTTCTATGAGTTGCCCGTGAAAATAGCTAACCGCGGGCAGCCTTTGAAGAAAAGATACAGTAATATTAACAAAATTGGGGATTAATCTACCAAAAAAAAAAAAAAAGTGGGGATTACGGATTGACATGGATTTTGGCGCCAAATTTTGCGATGATAGATCATATGTGGGGCAATGAGATAACCCGATGGTTTCCCTGTTTTATTTTATTCTTATATATTATTATCTTTTATCTTCTTCTTTTTTTTCAAAACTTCCTTGTCCGATTTCTAGTTTTCTTATGATTGTTTGATAATTTTTTCTTTGTTATTTTTGAGGGAGATTGGTACTCGGTTTCTCAATAATGAAAGATATATATTGTCATTTGAGAGAGATTTGTTTCTTTTTGCCATCCATCAAGAAGTAATGTGAGTGTCTCGCCTTTGATGGGTTTAAACCCTTGACCTATGCCATCTAGGTTATTCGTTCCAAAGTGGTATTGTATACCCCAACATGTGACCTATATATAGGTTAAGGGTTCAAATTTTACCAAGAGCAAGATGCTCATGTTGTCTCTTGGTAGGTGGTTGTACGTCCACATATCGAGAAGCTTCTTTCATGAACCGTACATTGTTCTTTTCAAAATCCCTTCCTGAAGGACAATATCTTTCATTATTGAGGGGTCGAATCAGTGTCTCTAAAAACGATATTTTGAAAATTTCTCATGGAATACCTAATTCCCCTCATATTAGTAGATGAATGAGATGATTAGAATTAAAATTTTTTGTTTAAATTTATTTATAGTACAAATTAATAAAATCTTTAAAACTATATATAAAAAAGAAATAGCAACGCTGACTTAAAAGTGATAGAAGAATTAAATCCAAATAACAAAAAGAGAATGCAATAAAAAGTCAACTAGTATGACCTGATTGACAAAGATGGAGGGCTCTTAAAGGATGGTTTTAATGGAGGTAGTCATCTATGATTTTGGCAAAACTGTAGTTTTTAAGGTCAAAATTTATCCCTTCTGACAAAAAAGAAATGTTAAAAAATAAAATAAAATCATGCTAAGATCATGTCAGCAGTGGTACCAAGGAGTATGAAGAGTCATGCATTCATTCATTCACGCTTATCACTGGCTTTAGTACACAATCGAAGTAAGAAGACTGAAAACAAACCTTGATTCAATCGAATGCTAAGGAATTTGAGGTATCATAAGGAAAGTTTCAAAGAAAAATAAAATGCTGGTTTAAAGTTCAATTTGAGGTATCATAAGGAATTTGAAAATGAAATATATATATATATATAGATATATATATATATATATCACATTAGTTTAATTTTGTTGTTAATCTTTTAATAAAGTTTTACTTTTGGAAATAAGTTTAAAGTTGATTTTACAAAAAGGTGGTTGGTTACATGCTTTTAAAACAACTAGGGTTTCTCTTAAAAAAAAAAAAAAAAAAAACCCTTACAAGCGCAACCGAATAAAAGTTAATTAATGATAAAAGAAGTCCACAATAAAAAGAATTATAAAATTAATTATAAAATATTTTGACTCAGTTCAACCTTTATAGCTACAATAAGTAAAATCTTAGGGGAAGTTAGAAATAAAATTTTAAATAAAATTTTGTGAGTGAAATTAAATTTTATATTTTTATGATAATAAAAATATAATTTTATTATTTTAGGAGTTATAATGTAATTTGTCATTATTAATTTAAAATTTTATAAATTATAAAAGAGTCTAAATGGATTTTTTATTTTATTTCAAGGATGACCAAGGCACCTGCTAGCCCCTTAACTTCACTACTACAATGAAACCCTCGACTAACATTGATTGTCCTTGACCATGACATTTTTACTAATGTGATTAACAGTTGAACCAAATAGTGACATATGGCATGCCATGTGGACCATATGCTAATGCTAATGTGACATTTTAAAGATTAAAAAGTTAAAAATAATTTTCCAAAATATTCTAGCACAGAACAATATTTTAAAAATTAAAAAATTCCTCAAAATAAATAATTTATTTAAAAATTATTTAAAATAACCCGTCCAAGTTGAACATAAACAATTAGTTATCCAAATTCATCTTAGACGTGGTTCTTTAGATAATTACTAAAAAAAATATTTAAAATTATGAAATTTTATTTAAAAATTAGTTATAAGAAATTATTAAAATTATTAAAATTGGGTAAAAAATTAAAAATTGTTAAAAAATACGTTTCTAAATGAATGTTTGTTCGGGTTTAAATGCACATGAATAACCAATTATCTAAATTTATTTTAAATGTAATTTTTTAGATAATTAATAAAAAGTTTAAAAAAGTTAAAATTTATGGGAAATCATTTAAATTTAATTGTTATTCAAAATTCACTCATATTATAGATAGGTTATAATTTAATATGTATAATATATTTTTTCATTAATGGTTTTGATATCTATTTAATGTATGTAGCAAATTATAATATTATCTTATTAAAAAATTTTAAGAATAAATATCAATAAATTATTTTTAATAATAAAACATTAATTAATTAAAAAATAATTTAAATACTATAGTATCAAATATAAATTAAAAAAAGAGTTAAATATAAAATTAGTACCTGAACTTGTCCACTTCTCCCAGATTGGTACCTCTGGTTTTTTTTGTCCTAGATTGGCACTCAAACTTTTTTCCACCCACTAGTTTGGTACCTAAGCCTAACGTCGTTAACATGTTGTTGATGTGGCAGCGTTGGCCACTCACGCGCTGCCGCGTGCTGCAATCACAAGACCCCCTTTGACCCATGTTTCCTTTTTTTTTACTAGACCCCTTGAAAAAAAATTAAGCACATCATTTATTAAAATAAGAAAAATGAAATCCTTTCGATTACCCACCCATACCCAGCTGAGAAATTCTTCACCATCTCACTAGAAAAAAAAAAAAAACCTTGTTTCATCATCGATTAGTCGTCCCTTTCGATTACCCAACTATTTGTTGTATTTGAATCAATATTTTCATATTTTCATCATTGATTATAGGTATTTCACTCTACTTTTGTGGGCTTTTTATTTCATCATCGAATTAAGATTGTCATATTTTCATCATAGAAAGCTTTTTTTCATCTTTGTTGGGTTTTTTGTTGTCTTTTTTTTTAAATAAAACCTTTTTGTTTTAACTTATTCTCACAAACTGATAATATTTTTAGGGAACATTCAGTTTTATGGTATAGGGTTTAGGGAAACAATTTTTTCTAATTTTTTTTAACATTCTATTTTTTTGGTTTAGGGAGAACTTTTTCTAGTTTGATATTGACAATTTTTTTTTGGTATTATATCTGACTTCTAATTTTTGTTTTTGTTGGCATTCGTGACTGGAGTGTATTTTTTCGAGAGTTAAAGAGATTTAGATCGAAGGTGAAAGGTATGTCTGTTATGTATGTTTATTTACCAAAGTATGTTATGTATATTACTATTATGTATGTATGCTATGTATATTACTATTATTATGTGTATTATGTTTAATGTATGTATATTATGTATGTTATGTATATTATTGTTATGTATGAGACTGTTATGTGGTATATTACTGTTATGCTTCATGTATGTAAATTATGTATGTTATGTATATTACGGTTATGTATGTACGTTATGTGGTATATTTGTAACATCCCGTTTTTCATTGGTGTCGAAAATAGTAATTTCGAGACCACAATTCCAACTAGTATGTCAGTATTTATTAGTTATTTATTATTTATAGGGTTATTACAAAGTCATATTAAAATTTGGTTAAGAAGTTTTAACGTTTAGATAGTTAATTAAGTAAAAAAGGATGAAATCGTAAAAGTTGATAAAGTTGATTGCTATTAGTAAAATGGGTCCAATAGTTTTAGTAACTTGATTTGGTGCCTTTAAATGGTAAATAAACTATAATAGGTTGGTGTGGTCAATTATGGGTTTTGTATTTGTTAAGTTTTATATGTTAGCTAAGGGTAAATAAGTAAATAAATAAAAAAACAAGTTATCATCATCTTTGTTGGGTCTTTGTTGAAATTGAGAGAAGAAAATAGCCATGAATAAAGCTTGAACTTATGTAAGTCAATTATGATTCTGTTTTTAGTAATTTTTATGTTTTTGTGATCGTTGTAGTTAAGTGTAACTAACTCGGGTGTTAATTCACAAAACTATTAAATGTTTTGACATGTGCCATTATTGAATTTATGAGATTTTTGAAGTTTTATGATAGTTTTGTAAGCCTGATAGTTAAATAATATTACTTTGTAAAGTAAATTTTATTGGTTTGGATGATTAAGGATTTATTTGTTAAAGTTGTAAAATCTCAAGAAAATATTGTGAAATAGATAAATATATGGGCTGTTCATGGGATATATGAAAATCAACTAGCTTGATTTGAGCTCAATTGTGCTCAATTTGATAGTTTTGGGTTAAGGGACTAAAATGTATAAAGGGTAAATTTTAAGAGTAAATTTGTAAATGTGACAACAAGGAATTAAATGCATAAATTAATTGTTTATTTGGTTTGTATTGATTTAATTAAACTAAACTATACTTTAGATCAAGAATCTCAACGAGTAGGGGACATATGAGAAAAAGGGAAAACTGTTGATTAGTCCCTAATAGTCAAATCATTTTACAAGTCCACACTATTATCCTTAGTTATAATTTGTTATTAAATGTTGTTAGTGAAATATATTTAATCTACTAAAATGGAATATGGTTTGAGTGAAATAAATTAAATTATGAAGTGATTTCGATGGATTGAGTAAAAGTTTCGTACATGAGATTTTTAACTGATTTACAGTTCTGGATCAAGCTCTAGCATTTGTTGCGGACTCGGATATACATGTGACTCAGATTTAGCCTATACTGGTAATCCATTGTTGTTTTAAAGGTTGAGACTGGACTGGTAACCTTACATGTATACATAGCCCTAGCCAAGCTATTTTTCTATGTTGCCACTAGTTTAGCCCGGATGGGTAACCTGACACCTTTACTCTGTATCTGATTAGCTTATATAAGTATCATCTATTTTTAGACTTATGTATTGAATGCTTTTACAAAAATCCATCAGAAGAATAAAAGTTCACTGATATGGAACTATTTCATTGGAGTAAGCAAATTACGAATTCTGAATTTCTGTACGTTTAAATGTTACTGACTTGGAATGATTGATCCATGTTGTAATAAGGTTGTTACTTGAATGACTAAGTTCAAATAACTATTTAGTGAGTATGGTAAGTTGAATTGTATTGTGGAAGCTTGCTAAGGATTTCATATACTTACTTCTATTATTATTTTCCTTGTAGATTTTGAACTTTTGAATAGTGTTAATTGGATCAACGGATCTCACACCTACCATTGTCTCTATTCGGTAGATTTTGAAGTCTTGAAACATGGTTAATTATGGCATGTATATAGGATGCTCATGCTGTAAATGTTTGGATATGTTTTAGTACTTTGGTTGTAAATAAACTTTTGTGAAAAGTTAGTATTTATACATATAAGCTTTGCTGACATCTAGGTAATGTGAAGTTATGGTATGTTTAATGGTAGTTTTGGATGTTCATATGGTAACAAATTTTGGCATGTACATTGTTAGTTAGATGGTTTGAATAGATGAATTGTTGTGGTTGTTAAATGTTGTTTATATATGGTGCCAATAAGGGCATATTGGTTAGACACATAGGTTGGTTGATTTTGGCATGTTTTAGGTGTGTTTGATTGTATTTTAATGTGTGAAAGTGTTTGGAAATGGTTTGTCTTGGTGTGTAAGAAATGGTTATTCAATTGGCTTCCTTAAGGGGTTATTTTGATAGCACACGGCTTGGGACACGGGCTGTCAAACGGCCGTGTGTTAGTTTAATTTTAAGTGTAGGATTGTTCACACAGTTTCAGAAAGTTACATGGTCTGCGACACGACCATGTGACCTTATTTCGAATACTCAAACGGGCTAGAACACAGCCGTGTGACACATTTTTGATTTGTACATGGTTGGCCACACGGTCATGTTTTTGAGCCACACGATCTGGGCTCTTTCACACGACCTAAACACATGATCGTGTGACTCCTATTTTTATAAATTTTCAAGTTTTTTCATATATATTTTTCTATTTTGATTCAAATTAGCCCTAGATTGTTCCCAAACCATTTTCAGGGCCTCTAAGCTCGATCTAATGTTGTAAATGTGATTTTGATATGAATGAAATGAAAATTCAAATGTTGTTATTTAATTTATGAAATGAATGGTTTAACGATGTAAATTATTCTAATATGTGCCTTAATACTCTGCAACTCTAATCCGACGATAGAGACAGGTTAGGGGTGTTGCAATGTTACTGTTTATGTATGTACATTATGTATGTTATGTTTAATGTATGTATATTATGTATGTTATATTTAATGTATGTTACATTTAGCATTGTTTAAAATATGTATGTTTATCATGTATGTATATTACAATTTATATTATGCATGTGCAGTGTGCTATAATGTCTTGGAATAAATGTATGGTGCATATACATTTGGGTGGAACTTTTGTTACAAACCCTTGTGCATCTTATGTTGAAGGGGAAGTGCTGCAATGTGATTTCGACTTAGATTTATTGTGTTATTACACTTTGTGTGAGATGATAGTAGAAGCTAGGTGCAAAGCTATGAGGAACTTTATATACCGTGAGGGTGGGATAGATTTTAGTAAGAGACTGAATGTTTGCTATGATAATTAATCATTCATAGCAATGACCAACCATATTAGAAAAAGAAGGTCCACACATGTATATGTTGAACACGAGGTAGACACACCAAATGTTGTTGATGATACCATGTTGTTGCATGCCACTAGGGAAAAGGATGTAAATGTTGGTAGTGAGGAGCCAAATTGTAATGAAGAATTAAATCGTAATAATAGAATTAATGGTAGGGTTGGGAAAACATTTACCAAGTTGGTGGGAAATCTAATATGGAACCAGATTTTAGTGAGAGTAATGATGCATGTGGTGAGAGTGGGGAAAGTTCTGAAAGTAGTGGGGCCAGTGATACAGACAGCTTATTGGGCAATGAAGGGGCTTTAAGGGTAGAATATGAAGATGAAGAGGTGAGAAATATCAAGGCTTGGTATAGAAAATATAAAGGAAAAAAACAGAGAGATGAAGGTCCAAAGGTAGGTAAAAGTAATGAAGGGGGAAGAAAAATGGTGAAGTTTTAGATAATCAAGTGAGGGAACTGATTATGTTGATTCATCAGGTTTGAAGTCTTATAGAAGTGATTCAGATGGTGAAGTAGTCTTTAGGAGAAGCCGCATGTATGTTTCGATCCTAATAACCCAATCCTATATTTAAAGTTTGGTATAGTGTTTAAGGGACTAGAGGAATTTAAGACTGCATTAGCAAAGTATGCAATAAAAAAAAGGTTTGATATTGTCTATCTTAGGAATGAAAAGAGAGGACTAGGCTAAGTATAGGGAAGATGGGTGTCCATTTAGAATATATGTTGCTATTGATAATAGCGATAGGTTTTACAAGATAAAAACCTTCATAGAAACTCACGAGTCTTCTATAACTTTTAATGACAAAAAGGCATCTTACAATTTATTGGGGAGTATTTCTTAAGTAAAATCAGAGTGATTCCAAAGTTGAAGTTAACTGAGATGCAAAAAGTAGCCAAGGAAGAGTTGAAAGTTGATTTGAGTAGGGGTACATACAATAAGGCTAGAAAATGGGCACTAAAGGAAATAAATGAAAGGGTAAGCTATATGTTTAACAAATTATAGGACTATGCAAATGCACTTAGAAAGACAGATCCAGATGACAATATAGAGGTGATGATAGAAAGATCAACCCCAAGTTTATGAGATTTTATGTAGGGTTTAGTGCTTTGAGAAAAAGGTTTATACAGTATTGTAGGCCTTTTATTTGTTTGGATGGATGCTTTCAAAAGGGAAAATTCAATAGGGAACTTGTGTGTGCTGTGGAGAGAGATGGTACCATTAGTTGTCTATAGGGATCTGGGATTTGGTATTGAATCAATCCTTAACTTCGTTTAGTCACTTCAGAAGTCATATAAAATACCTAATTCTATTGAGTTGATTCCATCCCCTTGACTTTGTTTACATTCGATGAGTGACTTCTTGTGGTGTCCCTTCAGTCGGGAACTCCTGCAATAGGCGACTACCCTCATAAAACTAAATAACACTACTCTCATCCCTCCCCGAGGTAGCTACTATATGTATTCGTGCTTCTTAAGTCGATGTTGACTCTGTATATAAGTCGGATGTTATAAGGGAAGCTTCCCATAATATGAGTACTCTTTCGGTCAAGTAATACCCTTAGCCTTTATTATAGTATAGCTAAGTAGCTAAGAGCTTCGGTAATTTAAAAACGTAGGGATCGAGTTGTTTTTTGCGTTAATGGGGCTTTGAGGATGTCTTCTGTTTCCTTATCAAGCAAGCCACACTTAATCGCCCTTGATGCCATCTTGGCGGTATCGGTGTCCAGTCCCCTATTAGTAAAGCTTTTTGACCAATGTATTTGTTGGTAAAAGAACTTCTTAGCAAAAACGTCTGCTAGTGGGTGTATAAAATAAACAAAACATCAGTGCTTTCATCTAACATTAAAGTTGGCTAACATTTTCACTTGATAAGAATTTTATCAGAAAACGAACATTCACATGAACCCCTGAGGACGAATGAATATATATACAGAATACTTAGAAGAAATCATTGTAATCTATTCAACCATAACTGTTACACGCAAACATCTTTACAATTCAAATATCATTTTTCCGACTAATTCTGTTACCCTATTTCATGGTCAGTTGTGGAGAATGAAAGTAGAGAAACATGAAGATGTTTTTTTAGTAATCTTATTTCAGATTTACAAATTAGTGATGGTTCTGGATTCATTTTTATGTCTAATAAACAGAAGGTATGTTAGAGACATTACTTAAATAATAATTATTTTATGCTTATTTTCTTAAACCAGTCATCTAATACCTTTGCTTTTGTTTGCATTTAGGGATTGATGGAGGATATTTCTGAGTTGTTACCAAGGGTTGAGCATAGAGTCTGTGCAAGGCATTTATATACCAACTGGAGGAAAGAAAATCCTGGAGAAGACCTGCAACAAGCATTTTGGGAAGTATGCAAATCATACATAACTGTTGACTTTGAAGATCACATCAAAAAGATTGACCGTATCAAACATAGTGCCAAGGTAAGTCTACTTAGGGTTGATCCTAAGCAATGGTCAAAGGCCTTTTTTTTGGTAGGTCCGTATGTGATGCAACTAATAACAATTTTGTCGAGTCATTTAATGTGGCAATTTTAGAAGCTAGGTCAATGTCTATAATTTCCATGTTAGAAGAAATTAGGCAGTATGTTATGGGGAGGATTGTAAACAATTTGACCAAATATAAAAATTAGAATGATCAATTTTGTCCTAAGATATGTGAGAAGTTACACAAGAGAATTCAAATGAGTTCATACTGTCATGTTAAATGGAATAGAGCAAAAGGGTTTGAAGTGACAAACTTTGGTAATGTAGTAGTTTTTGACTTATTTCAGTGGTCATGTAGTTGTAGGAGATGGGATCTTACTGGCATCCCATGTCCACATGCTGTTGTAGCCATTATGTGGAAAGAAACTAATATTTTTGATTTTCTATATAAGGGGTTTAAAAAATATGTGTTTAGAAAATTGTATAGTTTTGCATTGCCTACTGTCCCAAGTGACAAATTTTGGTTGAAAACAGATATGAGACCAATTGACCCCCCATTCCAAGGAAAATGCCTCGAAGACAAAAAAAGAATAGAGTTAGAGAAAAGAGAGTAAACTGTCTAGGAGAGGGAGGACGATAAAGTGCCACAAGTGTTCCATTGTTGGACATAACTCTAAAAGATGTCAAACTTCATCTACTGTAAGTGTAACTCTGTCTTAAGAATTTTATTTTAATGCAACACATGTTTATTTTAAGAACTACTAACATGTTTAAATTTGCAAAATACATCTCCACCAGCTGAAGTAGCTCCAACAACTCATTTTTCACCAGGTCCAGTAGCTCCTACTCCACCAGCCCCAATAACTCCTTCTCAAATTGTTGCATCTGAAACATTTACATCATTACCACTAACTCCTTCAACACAACCAACTCCTCCCACCATGCCAACCTCTTTAACGCAACAAATACTTACAAGATTTCGTAGCAGGGGAAAAAAAGTTGTGCAAAGGATTGTTAACATATGATGGATTGTTTTATTTTGTTAGATCATTTTAATGGATGTATTTTGATAGACGGTTTAATTTTGTTGAATCATTTTGATGGCTGTATTTTGATGGAAAATTTATATTGATCCTTTATATATGATGGTTGTAATGGATGGTTCAATTTTGTTTATGTTAATTTTGGTATATGCATATACTTTTACAATAATATTATTCAATTAATTCATTCATTCTTAACAACTAATGCAAATATATAGACAACATTTCACCATCCACAAGCAAGATAACCAAAAATACATCATCCATGATACAATTAACAATAACTTATAAGTAACTATTAATTTATTGTTCCTTGAGATTTTATACTTATACAATTTTATCTTCTATTTCAAATGAGTTACCCTCAATCGCAGTCTTCGCATTTTGTCAATATTGAGCTCATCGTTCTCAAGTCTTAATCTTTTGTTCTCTATCAATAACATCTTATTTTCTAGTATTATTTCATCGATTATGCATTCTTCTTCTTTTGCAGTTGAGTTTGTCCCCTCACTATTACCTTCAACCCACCAAAAAAAATCGCATCCCCTGGTCTCCATTTATAACATTCAACAAAAAAAGTTAGAATATTAAAAAACGAAGATTACATCTTAAATCCAAATTACAAAAAAATGGTAGATCAAAAACATAAACCCTAATTTACCTCTTTGAAGTTCAAACACCCAAAGAATTTTCTCACTTTGTTCTTTGGAGTATTCTGATAGCCATGAAACCAACTAAAGATACAACAAAGGCAAGTGTACCTATCGATAAATAGTATAGTTATGGTAAGCAAGATATCGCTCCCATGAAAACTAAAAGTAATAGTAATTACCGTCTTACTATTATTTAACTGACAAATTGGATTGATTGATTAAAACTAAAATTAGCTAAATTAATTAACTAAGAACACATCAAAGAACAAATTAGGAAAATAATCGATTAACAACTAAGTAGCGAAACAATACCCGGGAAAGAATCCACCTAGACTGCATCTGTCATTATCAATCTGAATTAAACAATTTATTCACTTAATATCTTAATCTGTAGAAATCCCTAAATTATGCTAATATCTCTCTTCAAGACTAAGAACAACTAACTCTAGGTTGATTAATTGAAAACTTTTTCTGATTAAAACCCTATTAACGCATTAACTCGATCTATGGATTCCCCTATTAGATTTGACTCTAATTCGGTAGATTTATGTCATCCTATTTCTAGGATTGCATGCAACTCCACTCAATTATGCTAGATATACTCTTAAACAGGGTCTATTCCTCTTCTAAATTAAGCACATCAAATATGAATTAATAATCCAGAAATATTAAATCAAGAATTAAGCACACATAACTGAGAACAATATTTAAGTATTTATTGCGTAAAATAGAAATCAAAATACATAATTCATCATAAGGTTTATCTCCCCTAGGTATTTAGAAAATTAGTTCATAATCACGAATAAAAACATCTTAAAGACAGTATAACCACAAGAAATAGAGAAACTCACAATAAACTTCAAAGAAATCAAAAGGAGATATTCAATTTTGGTGGAAATCTACTTTAGAGTTGGCTTCAATGGTGTTTTCCAAGTTGTTTTCTTCAATATTCTCTGACGACTCTCACTTATCTTCTTATATTTGGTATATATAAGTCTTAGAATGCCCGAAAAACCTATAAATTACGGTTTTTTTTTTTTGCGTTTTGGAGTGTGAATCACGAAATCCACACGGTCGTGTGTCCAACCCGTATGGGAGGTCCAACCTGTGTCTCTTGAAACTTGCTCCGATTTTTCGATTTTTGCTCATTTTTCTCTCCTTTTACTCCCAAATGCTCTCATAAGTATAGAAACATAAATTTAAAATATTAGGAGCATAAAATTCACCATTTTAACTCTAATAATCATCCAAAAACGCATTAAGAACGGGATTAAAACATGTTACTTTAGCACTTATCATATCTGCGTTGCAAACAGGAGCCTTTAACCCACAATGGTAGTACACAACACTTTTTTACGCACTTGATTTCTATTCATAGAAGAAGACATGGTGGAGATGTGAACGAGATGGAAAACGTAGGAGATAGGAAACGAAGAAAATGAAAGAAAACATGGGAATGAAATAGGGAAAAATTAAGAGAAAGCAAAAGAGGGAAAAATAAAATAGATGCAGAGAAAATGAAAGAGGGAAAAAAATGAAAGATGTTGAAAAACGAAAGAGAAATAGATGGCAAATGTTGAAGATGATGGTGAAACAATAACTTTAAAGGCAAATAAAAATTAAAATAAAAAAATTCCAAGGGGTCGGGTAAAAAAAAAAGGAAAACATGGGTCAACAAGGGTCCTAGGGTTGCGACACATGGTGACACGCGAGTGGCTAGCGCTGTCATGTTAGCAAAATGTTAACAACATTAGACTCAAGTACTAAACTAGTAGACGAAAAATAATTCAGGTGCAAATATGAGAGAAATAGACAAATTCAAGAATTAACTTTATATCATGTAGATAAATCATGTAGAAAAAGAGAAGAGGAAACCCTCCCCCCAACTGTTCAAGTTGAAAGCCGGATGGGTTTCTTTAACAAATCAAATCATTAAAATATCAAAAAATTCTTTATGGCCACTTGTTTCTACTCTAAAACACCACCTTTTCTTTTTGGTATATACTTATGTTATATAATTGCTCAATTAATTTATTTTTTATTACTAAAAAATATTAAAAATATTAAAAGTTATCTTAGAAAAATATTAAATAATTTAAATAAATTTTTAATAATTATCTAAAGAATTACATTTAAGATGAACTTGACAAGTGATTGTCGAGTTTCATTCCAAACGTGATTTTTAATCAATTTTAAATATTTTTATTAATTTTTATAGCTACTTATAATTATTAATAACTTTTTTAAAATTTTTTAACAATTATCTAAAAAATCACATCTAAGATAAGCATAAAAAGGTTATTATTTTAATTTAAATAAACATGAATAACCATTTAATCATGTTCATTTTGAATGTGTTGGTTTTAAATAATTTTAAATGATTTTTAATAAAAATTTAAATATTTACTGACTTGATAAAAAAATTACATTAATCCAGGATTCACATGTAATATATTATTATTTGATTAAATTATTAATCATGTTAATAAAAATGTGATGGTGAACCGTGATCAACGCTAATCAAGAGTTCATTACTTATTTTTCAGGTATAAAAGTTAAAACTTATATAACTTAACAATCAACAATGACGTTGATGGAGCAAGAAGTGGAGCAAATTCTGAAATTCTAATTCTAAGATTCTTCCTTAATCAACAATGTGTGTCTAACAATTCATATGATTTTTTAAATACAATAAAATATATTAAACATATTTTTAAAAAATAATAATTAAAATTTATATTATTGTAGTTTTCAAAAAAAATTTATATTATTGTAAACTTCCTAACTGAGTTTGTTTAAGCCAAATCAATCCAATGGAAGACCTAGAAGTGAAATCAAGTGTTTCACTTTGGGGTCAAAATAAAATTATAAATATTTTAAGGTTGGGCTAAAAATTGAAAAAATATAACTTGAGACATTAATTTAGGTTAATATATATTTTTTCTACTGAATTTATTTTTCGTATTTAGTTGGTACACAAATTTTTTTAAACTTAATAGTAAGTAGTGTTTGAATTTAAATTTCATCATACACTTTGATACTTTTGCAATAATACTATTAGAAATTGATGACATGACATTGACAACGAATCACAAAATAACACTTGATAGACCCTTATTATGATACGTTACAAACCTAAACAAAAAAATAAATAAAACTTTTGCAAGGAATTAAACAAGTATAATTTTACAATTTTTTAATGTATTATTTTAATTTCTTTTATTTTTTTCACTTTAATCTTTAATGATTCTTTTTACCTTGATCAATACTTTAAAAAATATTTTTTGAGTGACCAAAATAAAAACTACCTAAAATTTAAATAACTAAAATAAAAATACATTAAAAATTAAATTACAAAATTACAAAGATTTTATTTTCATCACTACTATAAAAACCCCCTTTAACTAGAAAATTTACCCTAAAAACCATACAAGGAATTGACGTCAAATTACTGTCAGCTAAACAGATATGCTTAGTTGTCTGCCACTCTTTCGACAAAGTAAAGGGGAATAAAAGAGACAAAAATGTACAGTATTTAGCTATTCAGATCATCAGTCACCACCTGTCAGAGCCGGCCAATATACGATCAAAATACAATCAAATTTTCAAAAAAAAAAAAAAAAAAAAAAAAAAAACCAAAACTGACAGGGAACAAATCTCAATCTCAACCTCAATGACGCATATATTACAGCAGCATGTGTTAGCAGATTGACAGCAGATAAAGAAATAACCCATAATTCAGATTTTGCAAAAGAGACCCATAATTCAGTAGTAGAGATTCCATGAGAGATGTCATTAGAGAAAAAGGAAAGAGAGAAGCAGGGGTAAATCTTCAGTAGGATTTAAGTTTTACAGCTCAAGGACAAGGAGAAGATGAATAAAGTTTTACAACATGTATTATAGAGTGGTTTGCCATAGCTAATTAATAGATAAATACAGTATTAAGGACTTCTAAACATGCTTCACATCCTTGAATGATTCCAGTTATCTTCATATTGAGCCATGAACTCGTCGTTGAATTTCTTGAAACTCGACATGATTTCAGGCATGTCTTCCTCAGCAGGTAGAATTGTAGTCCTCAAGTGAAACACCCTGTTTATGGAAAGCATATAATTAGAAACACCATGTATACATATATGCATAATTTAAAGTATACGAATAAATAGCACAACTGATCCATGCAAATCATCTAAGATGACCAGAGAAAACAGAAACAAATAAAATATTTTTCCCGGAAAGAGAAACAAGAAAGATGATTATTAAAATTAGGAAGTAATGAATATGGAGAAGTACCCTTCTTTTTGTCCGAATCCGGAGCCCGGGACAGTGGAGATGCCTGTTGCTTCCAACAACTTGAGACAGTAGAAAACATCTGGGACTTTTCCTGCCTGTTTGGCAGCTTCTATAGCTTTTGGTGGTAAGCGTAATTGAGGAAAAGAATACATGGCACCTGTATGATAGCCAAGAAGAAGTGCTGAGAAGAAATCACAAAAAACAAAAGCTTTTGAGTGACCTGTTGATAACAACGATTTACCTTCAGTGAAATTACAAACCACATTCTTGCAGCTGTTAAATCCATCAGTCATTATCCTTGCTCTTCTTCTCAATGATTCAAGGATTCCTTTGCTGCAAGTATTAAACAACATTGTTAGTTAAAGTTGAAAGGAAAAAAAAGCATTGTTCCATTCCATGGTAGAAATCAGAATCCTAAAGTTCAAACCAACTTATAAGTTTCCCCAGGTACATTATTTTACCAATAACCAATAAAAAACTTCTTTCAATAATTTCTAGCACCAAATTTTAGATGGTTTAAAAGGCGTTCACTTAACATGATCATTAGAGAGCTGAAAATGCAACCTCCATATTCAGTAAACCAGAAAGAAAAACGTGGATTAACTAAGTCTTTGCAAACTTTCTTAGTAGGCATACCTTTCCCTAACATATTGATCATATGAAACATCTCCAGGTTTGAGTGGGTTGACCATCAATCCCATCTGTAAAGAGAAGAGGTAGCTTACTCATCTTATGGTTAACAGCCGAAACATTGAATTGCTCAAATTCACAGAAAATAGGATGACATTAACTCACAAATATCTGAGCGGGAACATTAGGACTGAGGGATATTGATGCAATCTTGTATATCTCGTCAACTGTCTGTAATATAAAATCATGAAAGCAAAACAGAACTGAGCATCAGTTCAAGGATCAATATTGTGTTTGATTTCCAGAAGAAGTCTATGAATGTGAATATGTAATATGGTAAAGCAATTTAGTTGTGTTTATAAATAGAAAGAATCATGATAAATTTATCCATTTGACAATCATCAAAGTAGGAAAATTGCTTTTAATACCTTTGGAAGTAATTTTAACATGAAAATTCGACAGCAATAATGCTAAAATTATTTTACAATGCATCATGTATTGGCATTTGGGAGATTTTTGGCTCCCTCTGAAAAACATGAAACTCATTAGGCAAATTAAAACAATGCAAACCTTTGGAGGAATGTTGGTCATCTCAAAGTATCCCCCTCGCTGCCCACATTCACCCCAATATCCTTTAGACACAGTGTGGAAAGAAACAAGCTGGACTTCCTTGCTAATTGGAGGCCCCATATCCATCAACACCTTCCAGTGGTAAAAGGAAAAATATGCAATTAAAAAAATTGAAACTCCATGAAAAAGATTCAGATGTAGTTTGATCTAACAGCAAGATGGCATCTACCTTTCTAGAACTGATAAAGGGGCGCTCGTCCTGGTATATATTCTGTTGGTAAACCTCATCTCCAAGTAATACCAAGTTTTCTTGGTAACAAAAGTTCAATATTTCTCTTAAATTAGCTTCACTGAGACACTGACCAGTAGGGTTCCCAGGGTTAATAATTACCATTGCTCTCACCTGGTCATATACAGCACAAAAGAGATTCAGTTACCAAAACAAAGACAGGTACTGTAGTCTTAAATCCAAATGGAAAAAAACTTGTAAAAGTGTAACAAACAGCTTTTACAAATTTGAGCAGGGAAAATAAATTTGCGAGGTAAAACTGTTTGTTGCCAGCCTAAATAAATAAAAAATTGAAGTCTCAACATGAAGAATGGGGTAATTTAGTCAAATAAACTATCTATGCTTATGATTTTTAATCAGGCCTCCTTTTATTTCATCCAATTGAAATGTTTGCATAGTTTCAGACCATATCCTCAAATTCTTTCATAAACAAGAAAAACAAAAAGTATACTAACAGTTATTCCTTTGAAGCGAGCCTGTGCAACTGATTCACGAAGATTGTTTACGTCCAGCCCCCAGTTTGCAGTCTCTTCTAGGTAGTAAGGAACAAGTGAACCGCCAAAGAGAGATATTGTAGCTGAGTAAAGTGGATACTGGGGAACAGGAACCAAAACCTGGCAAAGCAAAACTTTGAATACAATATGACAATATGGGAACATAGTAAATCTGAATTATATGCCAGAAGAAATGATAAGAAACAAAGATAAAGATGATGAAATTATGTTCTAGCAAAATGGATGAGGAAAATATGTTACCCCATCCCCTTGACCACGGATAATACAATTCAAGATCTGCATCACACCTTTGCTGGCACCGTCAGTGAGAAATATGAGCTCTGGGTCACTGCAATTGGTAAAAGAAGCAAAGAACCACTAAGGTTACAACTTTGGAACCAAAAAGAAATTCTTTTGTAAGAAAGGTGATATTAGGAGTGATAGTATCTAGATTATCACCTAGGATACCCATCACGCCTCTCAATGAATTCAGCAACCTCCTTCCTAACGCCTGGAATACCTCTGGAATCACTATATGCACCTAGATGTATGGTGAAGGAACAAACAAATGTTATTTGTATTGTAGGCCATGTTCGAATTCCTTAAAATTCTGAAAACCATTTGGCACTGTTCATGGACCAGCTACAGTAAAATACTTGTAAGTAATAACTAAAATTGAAGACTAAGGTATATAAAAGAAAGGGTTAATTAAAATGTATTATTAGTACTTATTTAAAATAACAACATTCAGCATAAAATAAAAATACTTCAAATAAATGACAAGATAAAAATTGCCAATTGTGATGCAGTTTATTGGTAGAATGTTGGGACTCTAAGTTACGGTGAACAGGAACGAAAACCTTGGCAATCTCAAATATTGAAGAGATATATGACTAAAAAATTAGTAGATTATTTAACAAGTAGACTGAAGAAAATAAAATGCAAGTTATTAAACAAACAGGAGGTATTTCAGGTGGTTTAACAACAATTTTCGTATAAATAACACAATGATATACCTAGACCACCAGAAGTCAATGAAAGATAATGTTTTGCTCTTGCAATGGCATCGGCGGGAAATATAAGTCCTACATTAGGATCATCTAGCAGAAATGGAGCTTGGCACAAAGCAACCACCTGCAGTAGCACAGATTAGTTGGTTCAATACATGCTATTAATAACTGAATGAGCAACACAGAATAATTCCAACAGATGAAAACTTAAAAACATAGAACTGATATATATACCTGACGAGGGAAAGTCAGTGGCTTCTGTCCAAGAGCATGAGGATTGCCTACATTTGTGAAAATAATCTGCAGACATAAAAATAAAAGCAGCTAAACGAATTAACCTATACACATTATTTTTTTAATAAAAAATCTAATAGTGCCATGTTTTTGGAGCTCCACTCAGTAATGACATGGAAGTGCATGCTCCCCCAGCAAACAGTGGATTTCATATACTGCATAGAGGTTCATGTAGACATTTTAATTGTGTTTTACACGAGGAATCCCTCCTTGAGAAGCTTTCGGACAAAAGATGAAAATAGAATCAAGGCAGGCATTTATCTAGGAAACTAGTAGTCCAATCACTTAATACTCAAAAGGCACTAAATAAGTTACAATTAAAAAAATAAATAAAGAAATAATAAAAAGATATCATAAGAACAAGCTGCATGTACTTGAATGGTAAATAAGTACTCTAAATCTAGCTCAAACTGTGATTACACTAATTATCATAAGTTTTCAAAAATATCTAAGAACAACAGTATGGTTTTAAATACCCCAACAAAGAATATGTAGGAAATAGGCATTTACACATTCTCTGCTGATAGCAAAAGCTAAAAGCACCAACATATAAAACTCTGCAAATTCAGCATACGAAGCAGAACTGCATGCTGAAATAAAATAAGAAGAAAGCAGGACAAACATACCTTCTTCCCTTCCTTCTGAAGCTCAGAAGCTCGAAGATACAACTCACCTCTAACTGCATATTGAACTTTCTTCACGTTTTCATTCATTGTCTCATAGTCTAATGCCTTAAGACCCATGATGCCCAAGTTCCTTCCTTGAACTTAACAATATATGGACTCGGTACTCAACCTGTAAGAGAACTACAAAGCATAAGTCCAATTTAACATTTTGGTTTTGCATATAAGTTTATTAGTTGGCTTTCCAGTTCCGATACGAGAGTAACAATCAGCAAAACAATTCGAACGTTATAATATAATCACTATAAATTCGCTCTAATCCTAAATCTTAAAATCGGGTCTAAACATTTGAAAAGGAAAAACAAATATCGGCTCTAAGGTTCATATGATAGGAAAACATGCATTAATGAAAAGGATTAAAAGGAAAATCATAAAGTGAAAGAGAGCTTCTTGCGATGCGATCAATGCAATTATCAGTGCATAAGGAGCCAAGCCAGAATACTTGAAAATCCAGGCATAGAAATGCATTTAGAAGTTTGAAAACAGTCAATAATCAATAGTCTATCAACAAAATCACACGGTTACCTTATACCCAAAACCAAGAATCAGTAAAATTCAGGACCTAAACTCAATAAATCAAGAATTACCAGAAAATCCAAACAGTTCACCCTTAACACTAAACAGGGAAGTGCAGAACAGAAAAAAACTCCGTAAACGAGACTAACCCGTGGGATGAGTGGAGTTGAAACTGATATCCCGAGGTGTGCAGAGCAAAGGGCAGGCACAGATTCTATGTGTAGTTTATTGTGTTGCAAGTGTCAGAGACTTTTTCATGTCAGGGAAAGGCAATATATACAAATAAAGAATTGATATATATAAAGATGTGGCAGTGTGTAAGGATTTGAAAGCAGTGGCAGCAGCAGAGCCACTGAAAAAGGGGATTTATTTTGAAAATGTGGGGATGTTGTGTTTTATCTTAAAAGATCAAAACACAAAGGATAAAATTGATCGAGGAGGTGTGGTGCAGCTTCAAACTGTGAGTTATTGGTAGATAATGAACCCTTTGGGGACTCCCTCACATCTTCTTTGGACTCATGTTCAACATTGGTCGCTCTCACCAACTCCCAAGTGTGGTTCACGCTCCATTCTTTAGAGGAATTTTCTCATCTAATGGCAAATGGTAGTAAGGTAATTTGGTCAACTTTCATGAATGAATTATTATGAATATTAGCGAACGTCAATCATTGTTGTTTATTTATTTTTATATTGAGCATAGAAACAAAATTAAAAGCTAAATGTCTTAAGATGGATAGCGAATGCCTTTTTCATTGGTGATAATGTTGCTGCTCTATGAACTTCACCCGGAATGAACGGATATCAGTATAATCATAGCACTTGATATAATATGAAACAAATTAGGAATAACAAAATCAATAAACTTAATTGATTAACAATAAACGAATAAATTTTGATTTGTATGAAGTAATAGTATTGACTTTTATAAAATAGTAGTTAAAGTTTCTACCGGATGTTCATTTGACATGAGTTCAAATCGTGTTATCCCATTCCCATTTCTAATATTGTATAAATAAATAAAAAAGACAATGAATGAATATATTCTATTTATAAAAAATATATAAATATTTTACCTAAACTCGAACTTTCTTTTAAGAGAATTACTTTTGAGGATAGTAAATATATAGAAAAAAACAGTTA
This sequence comes from Gossypium longicalyx, assembly GCA_025698465.1. Classification (NCBI taxonomy): domain Eukaryota; kingdom Viridiplantae; phylum Streptophyta; class Magnoliopsida; order Malvales; family Malvaceae; genus Gossypium; species Gossypium longicalyx. The sequence continues at coordinate 95,953,689 of CM046997.1, forward strand.
ATCAATGACATTGGATTTGCAACTAATTTTTAGATGGTACAAAATTTTAATGCTATCAAAAAACAGATACAAAAAAGATATCTGTAAAAGACCACTTTCTCTCCTCTAATTAAGAAAAAGACCAAAAAAATGCGAGAGAAGCAGGCAGTGCTCCATACAAGTTCATTATTTTACTTTGTGCGACATCTTTATATAATTTAGGAGCCTCTTATGGGCCTGACCACTGTCAATGGCTTCTTTGGCTCTTTCCAAAGCTAAGGACACGTCTTCTGCCCCATCACATCCTAGTAAATGATCCACAATTCCAGCATTCAAAACAATCCGGTCATATGCCGGCCCTTTTTCACCTCGAAGAGCTGCCAAACCGAACTCGATATTCTTCGATACCTGATATATTATAGCAAACATCGTCATTTGACAACAGGTTTTCAAAAACAACAAACATAAGAGACCAAGGCAAAGAGGAGTTTCATATCCACACTTTCTGGTGGTTGGTTGGAAGGGGATATATAGAAAAGGATTTTCGAATTTTACCGATCTATCGGTTCTTGGAGTATCAGTTGGTTCAAAACCATAGTCCATTGCATTAACCTCAAGCCTGAAACTCTGACGTGATACACCTGCAACGTTAGGATATTGGTTGGCATTAAAATTCTGCAAATAATTTTATTTCCATTGGATATCCAGAAAGCTTCCAAAATGGATTAAACAATACAAAGCTAAATACGAACCATCCACTTCACAAGCTGATTCCATGCCTACCGAACGAAAACCAGAACAATGGTTCACAGGAAGTCCTTTTGATGTGCTTGCTGATCGCAACCTAGTTGTCATTGAGAGGGCACCTTCTTCACCCTTAAATAACAGTAGTCTCAAACATTTAAGTGTTTTGCTTGGATTACTCGTTGATTTTTTCAGAATTTAAATTGAATCAAGATATCTTGAATATCATAAAGGAAAAGTCCAAATTTATTCTTTTACTCCATTACCAAATCATTTTTTAATTTAACATAAAGTGCTAACCTTCACTACTAAACCAGAATGAACACCTCTTCTTTTCATAAGCATTAACAATGGTTCCTCATAACCTTCATGATAAAATCCAGCAACAATTGATTCCCTCCCCTTTGCCTGTTAAAGAAACACAACATTCCTTGAGAAATAAGCACACCAGTCTACATTAGGAATTTTTAGCTAGATAAAGCATCCTAAAAATGTATCCACATATGTACAATGTACACAATATATTAAACTAACACCGCTAACATTGCTATCCACCTATACACTCACCCTAATAAATTGCTGAACCTTTTCAGTTGTTGCCAGTGATGGACGTTTCTTTATTTGCTCCCTCAACCCAATCAGTGAATATCTATGAAAATCATAAAAGATTCTTTACCTCCTTCATTCTATTATAGGAAATAAACATAACTGGTTACACCGGTGATACACTAGAAAATCAAATCAAGTACAACACTTCCAATGAGAAGTGAAAAACCAAAATCCTAAGACTTTTCAGTTCAATAGTGTTATGTTTCATGATAAGAAACCACTTTAACCAAATAGACCATAAACTAATAGAATTCTTAAATTAAGTATCTAATTACATCTAAGTTTTGGAGAACATAGAAGAAAAAGAACTGTGGAATTATAACCCAAGAACAAACAATGTTAGAGATCTATTTCTTAGGTGCTCAGGTTTTCAACTGAAATAAGATCATATGCAGAACTTCATGCAAAAGGAAATAAAATTTAAACGTTTTTAAACATGTTACAGTTACTCATCATGAAAAAGGAGAAAAGATGTACTAAAAAATTGATTGCAAGAACAGGCTAGCTTTTTCAGGAGCAATACTTTTTGAACTTGGAACTAGATAGAAATGTTAACATTAAGTATGTTGAACCTTTATCCATTTTTATTTCCAATTCCTTTTTTGTTTTGTTCCCTTTTTTTTTCTTTTTTTCATTTTTTTTTTTTGCAATAGGGATAAAAAAACTGTTAAGTAAAAGAAATTCAATAGCTATATTTGGTTAGATTCCATACAAAGATGGGCGAGCTTCACGTTTACTTATGTAAGCAAAACCAATCTCCTCAGCCTGAAATAACAACGTTAAAAGTTTCAGCAACAAAAAAGAAAACAGGATGGAGGGGGTAGTGAAAGAGGGAGAAGGGTAAGTGAGAACCAACTTCAATAAGTTCTTTTCCTTGATGCAAGGATAAGTTTGTCTTTGCTCCCATAAACTTCAGCATTTGTTCTTCAGTTACACCCCCCTGTGAAAAGGAAGACTTATGATGAAATCAACATTTGGAGCAGTGAGTGTGCAAAACAGTACAAGCATTGACACTAGTATTTTGAAACTCAAAACAATTTTATAACAGAAAAGGATGCTATAATTTCAAACGGACTTGTACTTGGAAGATGAATTGCAGCAGTTGCAACATCAACACCTAATTCTTAATTTCCACAATTAATCATAATAGAGAAAGTGATTCACACAGGAAAACTGAGAAATTACCTTAGGTGGCATCCATTCCACACCATGAAGCAAGGAAGATTCACCATAACAGGATCTAACTGCAGCAACAAACAATGTGCTCCTAAAGTATCGTGTGTTTCCGTCATAAGGCTCACCATAATGAGTTAAGGATCTAACATCAGCAACTGGAGCAGGCCCTGAATTTACTCAATAGATTAACCAGAAGATAAAAAGTTTCATTTTGTTGAAATATCTTTCAATGCAGCATCCTAACAACATTTCCAAAAATAAAATAAAATTGTAAATCACATACCAAGTTCATCATCAAATGCAAGGCAGTATGCCTTAAGCTCACGATCTGTTTCCCTGTTCATACGCTGACCAATTAAGAATGCTGAAAGCAATGATTCACTAACTCCATTGGATTTTCCATCTTCCAATTTCAATGTAAGAACATCTTTAAGAACACCTTGGATTTCCTCATATCCTAGGTGACCTCCAGCCAAAATTTCTCTAAGTGCACCAACCAATCTCATTTCACTCGTGCCATTCCCAACAAATTGTGGCCCTACCGCACTTCCTAATCCCATTATAGACCCTTCAGGATCAGCAATGAAGATAACATCAGGTGGTAGTGCTCGTACAAGAAGCGGCCAAAATTTTTTCATTGCACACCTTTCTCCTTCACTCCATTGTGTTGCTTCGGGAAAAGCATTTGCACGGATTGTCATTCCAGCAAAGAACGCTCCAAGTTGCGCTTTCGAGACTTGTTCTTCATCTTTCAGTTCTCCCCTAACTGTCAATATCTGCAAAACATGTTAGAAAATAGGTCCTAGAACCAATGGTCTTGAATGAGGCATATTGAGTTGATAAAACAAACTAATCACTTAATATAGCGATACAAGGTTTTCCTTATGGATCAAAGCCATCTACTAAGTGGGACAAAACGCAGGAGATACAATGACATTGCAAAAGAATTAATGAGATACGATTATGTATCCTTATGCATCAAAGTCATTTCTCTAAAAATTTGTTCCTAGTCATTGTATTGTCAAATACAAGCCATTGGTAATGCTCAAAGGCTGACATATGTTAAACCTCCATTCAAATTCCAAAGGAAAAATAAATGAATTGAAAAATGCAAATCCCTATACTAAAGCAACCTTTAGCTAAACTTAGTAATTGGTATTAACTTTAAGATAATTTAGATAATAATAAAAAAATGAGGTTAGGTTATAAGAGAGAAACGGACCTGATCTTAAAATGGTGTCCAAAACCTTAAACGTCTGCTCCTCGGAGAGCGGCCTGGTCTGCGTGGGGCCAGTACAAACCCGAGCTTGAGCTTCAAGCACCGTCTGGTTCGGCTTCGGTAACTTAGAGTTTCGATATGTTGAAGAAAGCGACGGGTTTCTAGTATCGGATTCTTTAAGCCCTAACTGCTCGATACTTGCAGAGTCCAGAACAGCTCTCGTGGCGATGAAACGCGGTTTACGTCCAACCAAACGGTGACGGCCATCCCTATTCAAGAAATGAAGCGAGGTCCAAGTTCGGGATGGATTAGGATTGCGAGAGTTGATTTGGATTGAAGAGAAAGAGAGTGTAGGTTCTGGAGTAAGCAGCGCTCGCATTTTGAGTGTTAGATTAATGTTTTTGGCCGTTACTGTTGTTTTTCTTCTTCAATATATATATATATAAAGACCCTGAATTCTCAGGAAATTGTTAGTGCCTCTAATTCTCAGTCGACCGATGATCGAGAAACGAAAAAAGTCGGATTTAAAGAAGACGGTGGTATTGTGGATGTTGAAATGATACAGGATTCGGGCTCGCCGTCAAATGGCTCGGATTCACCGGCAAAGGTTTCTTGGAAGCAGATGCTATTGGGAAAAAGGAAACATAATCAAGATGAAAGGCTGCAATCTGTTGGGAAGGATAGTGATGGAGATTTTGAATTTCTAGAAGGTGAGGTTTCAAAAACTATGGCTAACGACATCTCGACTATAAAATTTTTGGAAGGTATTCAATAGATCCTGTTCAAGGATATGGAGACTACAGTGATGCTGAAATTGTTGGGTAGGAATATTAGTTATGCAGCTTTGTTTAATCGGATGAGTAGCTTATGGCTTCCAACTAAGCCGGTCCATCTCATGGATATAGAGAATGGTTATTTTTTTTTTTTTGGCTAAACTTAAGTGTATTGAGGATTATAACAAAGGTCTTTCGCAAGAGCCTTAGATTATATATGGCCAATATTTCACTGTTCAATCATAGACAGTTTTTCAATCATAGACAGTTTTTCAATCCCGACAAACTTTACTTGAGTATGGTGTTGGCGTGGATTAGGTTATCGAGTTTTCTAGGCTTTATGTATAAAAGGAGAATATTAGAAGAAGTTGGAGGCTTGGTAGGTAAGGCGGCCAAGTTTGATCTTAATACTGACAGCAAAACAAGAGGTCGTTTTGCTAGAATCGTTGTCTTCATTGACCTTGATAAACCTCTTGCCTCCCAAGTTATGGTAAATGGAGAATTGCAAAAGGTTGAATACGAAGCTTTACCAGCCATCTGCTTTGCTAGCGAAAAATATGGCTGCTTTAAGGATCAATGTAGTTCGTCAGTAGTTGAGAAGAATAATGTGTCTGGGGAAGTCAGTGGAAATGTGGTGGATTCGACGTTTGGGGGCAAGGGATCGGCATTTGGCTTGTGGATGGTGGTGGAGCGAAAATCTTAGGGGGTCAGAGAAATTTGTGAAATTAGAGGGGAGAAAATCAAGGAAATGGTAGATTGGGGTCAAGATTTTTAGTCTTAATAGGAAGGAGAATCTGGTCTTAACGGATGGATTGTAGGAAGATAGGAACTGGTGAAGAGGGGTTGTTAAGGAATTTAGTAATTTTGAGGGAAAAGCTACGCGATTCTTGGGGGAAGAAAAGGTAAGTGATACTGTTTTGTCGGTGACTCCTACCAAAGAAAGGGTTGACCAGAGTACTAAGAAAAATATGGTTGTAACACCTTTAACCCATATCCGTCACCAGATTAGGGTTACAAAGCATTATCGTACAAACAGAACATTTAAACATACATTTTATATACTATCATAAACATATTGTAAAACTAGTCATTCACATACATACCATCCCTAAATCGAGCCTTCGAGGCCCTAAACATATATTAGAAACAATTCGGGACTAAACATACCTAATTCGAGGCCCTAAACTACAGGGATCACACGACCGTGTGGCCAGGCCGTGTGCCTCATACGGTTGAGACACACGCCCATGTCTCAGCTCGTGTAACCTTTGAACTAAGGACACACGACCATGTCCCAACCCATGTCCTCACTCGTGTAACTCTCTGAGTAGGGTCACATGGCCGTGTCACACACCCGTGTGCCAGGTCATATGCTAGGTTGTGTAACTAACTAACTTGCATGCAAAGGAACCTACAGGCACGACCGTGTCTCAAGCCGTGTGGACATAAATTTGCCCAAAATCAAGCCATTTCTAACACCAAAACATGCATAAACCTTTAGGCCTTTTGTGCACATAATCAAAGCATCAAAACCTTACAAAAATATACATATAATGACCAATTCAAAAGTCCTAAATCAACTAACCAATATGCCATTCAAGGCATTTCAAATGCATTCATCCACAACTTACCTAAACATATATGTTACCAGATTTCAATTATCAACATCTAATTCAATAAATTCCCAAAACATGGCATATCTTATCCATAATCAAACCAACTTAACACATACCATTTGAGCCAATCAAACATGCAACATAACATAGCTACAATGGCACAAACTAGCAAGGCATCAAATGTACCAAACCAAGATAACTTAAACATACCAAACCATCAACTAAACATCTAACTAAAAACCATTAAAAGTCCACCTGTACATGCCATTATAACATTGACCAAAACATTCAAAAACTATCGATATTTATGCTGGATAGTGTGATAGATCTCTAACTAGCTTCCAAACCGATTGAGCTTTCGATAATATATAAAACATAGAAATAAGCAAAGTAAGCATATAATGCTTAGTAAGTTCGTAGAACATGAAACATAACTTACCATTTCATTTATATAACATTAAGTATAAGCATAATGTAATCCAACTACAAGCTTGACACAAGCCTAAGCATCATCATCAATACACAATTTAGTGCATTTATACATAATTCACTTGAATTAAAAATTAAACATATGATAATTCATTTCCATATGAACATACATCATTTGATTCATTCGTCATTTTCATGAGCATATGCATAACTCTATTTGGAAACTTACCATTTCAATCCTTTTTCTTACTTGTTGAACCATCTAGAATATCATCAAATACTCGAGAAAGCTCACATGAAATGTGCTTAAACATATAACTGTAACATTTCCTTTACATCGTTGCTCACATGAGCTATGAAATGGGTCTGCTCACACGAGCTGTGGGTCAGAATGTAAGCTACACGATACTGCTCACACTAGCTGTGGAGTATCTACAACAAATGGAGGACCTCAGCCATCAGTAGGACATTCAAGACCAGCACCTAAAACATGAAATCCCTAATGACATGTCATTTGTATCCTACGAATTCGTAAGGTTCAACCGGGACTTAATAATCGTCATAGCATTGCTTTAGATATACATTGTTCAATAGCATTATAAATACATAATAACATACAATTGAATAACATGAACATAGTAATTCGTACATACGAACTTTCCTCGACGACTAGGGCATAGATACAAAGTCGATCTAATCCGAGACTTTAGATTTTCCCCAATCTAAATCAATACATGGTCTATCTTGATCTAAATATACAATTTCAATCCATTTAATACTTCTATTATTCAATTCAGTTCACAATTCATATTTATACAAAATTATCAATTTGCCCTTAACGTTTTAACTTTTCACAATATAGTCATTAAGCTCATAAATTGAAATCTAAGCAATTTAATCCTCCTTTCAAGCTAACCAAATTCTCAAGGGACTTAAACCAACCCATACCAATCATCATTTCATAAATTTAACATGAACTTTTTTTATTTTTACAAACAAGTCCCTAAATACAATTTTCATCAAAAATCACTTTACAAAACTTGTTTATTTATCAACAAGGGCTCATGATCTATCATTAAACATCAAGAATTATACAAAGGCATTCATGGTAAATCCCTCAAATTTTAACATTTTTACAATTTAACCCCTGGGTTAGATAGATTAAGCTAAAATGACTTTAAAAACATAGAAATCATTAAAAACGGGCTCAAAATCACTTACATGCAAAGGGAGAGCTTGGCTGAATGTCCTAAACCTTCTCTAATGGTGATTTTATATGGTGAGTAAGAAATGAGGGAGAAGATGTTCATCTTTTTTTTGTTTTTTTTTCAATTTAATTACCGATTTACTATTTTTCCATTTTAAAACTATCATAATTTCAATAAAACCTAGCCATGAATATCCACTAACTATTAAAATGGTCTAATTACCATATAAGTCCTTTTACTTTAAAGTTTCATAGCCATTTGACACCTTTAACTAATGAAACTCTACTTTTACACTTTTTTACGATTTAGTCCTTTTCACTTAATTAATCATGCAAACATCAAAAATTTTTAACAAAATTTTAATAAGGCCTCACTAAAATCCTATAGACATTAAATTAATAATAAAATGCTAATTTACTCATCGAATTTGTTGTCTCCAAACTACTATTTCGATTTCACTAAAAACGGGCTGTTACAATGGCGTTTGCGTCAGTTGGGATTGTTAATGAGAATGTGGGCCAGGTTTTATTTAAGGAAAGCCCAATTTTAATTATTAGTGATGCAGGCCTTAAAGTTCCCTTAGTGGATCTAAAACACCAGGCTAAGAAGGGTAATATTCCTAGGCTAAATAAAGAAGATGGTGTTGACTTGGGCTTGCGGTCTATGGGGCATGTTGCTAAGGAAATAACTAGTAGGCAGAGTAGGAAGGGCGGTACAAGAGAAGCTTCAAATGGCCTTTTTTCAGCTAGGACTAGTTCAAATAAGGGCCAATAATTTAATTGTGATGAAATTTCTTTAGAGACGCGAAAGCAGTGCGCTGAAACAGAATTAAAAGGGACCGATTTGGGGACTAATAATCATATGGAGTTTTCTCATACAGATTCGGTAAAAATAGCTAATCTTTTAAATGATCATGATTTGACTACTTCACATTTCAACCCTACATTTGAAGAGTCGGAAGGAATTATGGTTCAATTAGATGGAAAAGTCCTAGATCAAAGTAAACACATGGGGTTATTTTCAAAAATAGGAGTACTACTAATAAAAGACAAAATTTGGGGAACGATGCTAAAGTAGATAGAAGAAATCGTAGTGGAAAAAAATGAATAAGGCTATCTATAATCGTGGGAATAGTTTTAAATCAGATGGGACTGCTCGGGTTTTGTTGTCAAATTCTAGGAGTTCCTTGGTTGAATTGATTAGTGATCATATTGACAAGGAAAATATTAAAGATTCAGATGTCTCGAAGGGAGTGTAGAAACTTGAGCATTTGGGCTTAAATTTGTAAGTTGGTTTCTTTTTAATTTTTTATATTATTTATGAATTTAACGGTTTTTTCATGGAATTATCAAAGATATGCCAGCCCAATATTTCTTTGAATATTTCGTGAATACAACAGAGAGTATAAGCCTGATTTTGTTAGTTTACTGGAAACAAGAGTAAGTGATCTTAAAGCTAACAATATTATTTCTAGTTTGGGGTTTCAATTTTCTCATAGGGTGGAGGTTATTAGATTCTCTAGAGGCATCTAAGTGAGTTGGAAGAAACTGTTATCCATTAAGGTTTTATGCAGTAATCCCCAATTTATTTGTGTTCGAGTTTTTAGATATGGTTTTGTTTTACTTGTTCATATTATTTTTGTGTATGGAAGTCCTGATAGACAGAAGTGGAGGAAACTTTGGGAGGACCTTCTATCTGTTATCCCGACAAATAAAACTCCTTGGATGACTATTGGTTATTTTAATGCTTTGTTTTATTCTAGTAAGAAGAAATGAGCGCTCAGTTGGGAAAGGTTGCCTCATTTTTAATGGTTTTCTTGAAGTGGCTAATTTGCAGGGTTTAGGTTTTAGAGGGCCACCATTCACTTGGTATCGTGGTGGGCTATTTGAGAGACTCAATAGAGCTATTAGACACGACATTTGGTTAAGAACTTTCCCGAATTGCTCAGTTACTCATCTTCTGAGAATCAAGTTGGATTATAAACCTCTACTATTATCACTCAATTCGAGACTTAGCTTGCCCAAAGGTCGTGGAACACTATAATTTTTTGGAGTTTGCTAAAGAGAAGTGGTGTTTTAAAAGTAACATGGTTGATTCTCTAAATAGTTTTACCAATAATATTAAAGGCTGGAATAATTTTGTCTATGGTATTATTAGGGTCCGTAAGAGGTATTTGATACAGAGATTATCTAATGTCCAAAAGGCCCTAGATAGATCTTATTCTGTGAATTTAAGTGAGGTGGAAAATCAAATAAGGGAGGAGTTAGAGTGTGTTCTTAATCATGAATATCTACTTTAGAAACAGAAAGCTAAGTGTGATTGGTTGCAGTTTGGCGATCGAAACACTAAGTTTTCCCATTCCCGTACGGTTTAGAAAAAGATTCGTAATAAAATCTTTGCTTTAAAGAACAATGAGGGTAAATGAATTTTTGAGGATAAGTAGCTCTAATATAAGGCTATTAGATTTTTCCAGAATTTGTATGGTGAAGTTCTATCTTGTACGAGAGCTTTACCCACTAGCTCTTTTTCGAAGCTCAGTCGTGAAGATGAGGTTTTCTTAAGGAGATTTTTTTTCAGATAAAGAGATTATGGCGACTATGTTCGACATGGCTCCTTTAAAAGCTCCTAAGAGCGATGGTTATTAGGCTCTTTTCTTTCAAAGTCAATAAAAGCTGATTGGTGGAGTTATCTCTGATTGGGTTAGGAAAATTTTTTATAGAAAGGCAATTGATAAGGAGCTTAATAATACCTTACTTGTGCTTATCCCTAAGATTCAAACTCTTGAGGACTTCATGCAATTTCGTCTAATAAGTTCCTTTACAAGATGGTCATGAAGATTATTGCAAACAGGTTTAAGGTGGTTTTTCCGAGATCATAGGTCAGAGTAGACTGGTTTTATTGCTAGAAGGAAAATTACAGACAATATTATTGTGGCCCATGAAGTTATACACTCAATAAAAAGTAAGTAGAAAAAGTGGATGGCTATTAAGATAGACTTGGAAAAAGCCTATGGCTGAGTGAGTTGAGACTTTATTGACGTCTCTCTTCAAACGACAAGTATTCTCGATTTTCTCAAGAAAGTCATTATGTCTACTATCACGAGTTCTACCATGCAGATCCTTTGGAATGGGGTACCTACTCAGAAGTTCAACACAGTTAGAGGTATCAAACAGGGGTGTACCCTCTCCCATTATCTCTTTGTTCTTTGTATGGACTGGTTAGGTTAAAGCATTAGTGCTTCTATAAGTTTAGGCATTTGGTCTTCTATCCGTTTGTCTAGGTATGACCTTACTCTCTCTCATTTATTTTTTGCTGACGATTATGTTATCTTTGAAAAAGCTGATATTATACAGGCTAGGCTAATAAAGGAGTTGCTGGATAATTTCTGTGGTTATTTTGGGCATCAGGTGAATGCTCAAAAGATGAACATTTTATTTTTTAAAGGAGTGGATGAAAATCTGGTAAGGCACCTTTGCGATATGCTTGGTTTCGTGGAGTCCATAATTTGGGTTTGTATTTAGAAGTTCCTCTCTTTCACGATAGGGTTACCATCAGTGTATTGAAATTTGTGGTGGAAAAAGTCAAGTCGAGGTTACAAACATGGGATGCAAGGTAGTTGTATCTAGCTGGTAAAGTTACGTTAGCTCAATCGGTTCTTCTTAGTATTTCTTGCTATTTTATGCAGTCATTGAGGATTCCACTGGGAATTTGTGATAAGATTGAGAGCATTGTTAGATAATTTATTTGAGGATCATTTAGAGGGAGTAAAAAAATGGCCTATGTGAATTGGAATTCGATTTCTCAACCTAATATTTGTGGTGGACTTGGGATTCATCAGCTAAATGATCAATACCTTATTTTTGTTAAAGTTGGGCTTTAGTATTCTGACAAAACTAGTGGCATTATGGGTGCGGGTTTTGTATGCAAAGTACGGTGTTAAGAAAGGTATACCTCTCAGTATATATCATAGCATTTGCTTTTTTCTCTAGAGAGCCCTTTCTAAGATATGGTCCCTACTTAAAGAAAACATCTTCTGGTCTGTGGGAGATGGTAACACTATTAGTTGTTGGAAGGATAGTTGGATTCTGGAGGTTGGGCCCTTGGTGAACTTAATCCCAGCAAATGATAAATTTGCTACGGATTGTTTTCTTAAAGAGATGATTACTGAAGACAGATCTTGGAATCTAGATCTTTTTTTATTGTGGTTACCGAAAGATTTAATTGGACGTATTATTAGCATCCCTCCCTCACATCCTTCAACAGGTTTGGATAAAATCGCTTGGACAGGAACTTTCTCAGGATGTTTCTCCATTAAAAGTGCTTATCGTAGGTTAATGAGAGTTCATGGGATCCTACGAAAGAGGCTTGGAAACTACCTTGGAAGGTTTAGGGACCCAAAGGGTTTAGATTTTTCTTTGGTTGGTTCTCAAACAAAGGTTGCTTACTCAGGCAGAAAGGCTAAGACGTGGTGTGAGTAATGCTGCAAGATGCTCAATCTACGGTCATGGATTTGAAGATGTGCTTCACGCTATAATAGATTGCGACGTAGCGAAAAAGGTATGGTACTGAATTATTCCCCCTAATAAACTAACTGCTTTCTTTTCAGGTAATTTGTAATAGTGGCTTGAGTATAATTTGGAGTGTTGATTTAATATCAATTGGGGGAATGTTGATTGGTCGTTATTTTCTTGGCCTCCTTGCTTGGCAAAGTTGGAAGAATCGAAATATACACACTTTTCAAGGAGTGTCGTAGAGTACAAAGGAATTGTTAAAGGCACTTACAGATGGGCTAAACAATACTAAAAGACATGCATTAAGAAATGACTTTGTGGGAACTGAAAAGTGGATTCGCATTAGGTTTGATGGAGCTGTTAAAGTTAACACAGGTTCTGCCTCGGCAGGTGGAGTCCTAAAAGACCAAAATAGCAATTGTGTCATTAGTTTTAATCATAGAATAGGGATTTGTTCTATTTTTAAGCTGAATTATGGGAAATTCTTGATGTGTGACATTGGCACAAGGAAGACTTCATGACAAAATTTTGATACAAACCAATAATATGGATGTTATTGGGGCCATTAAGGAATCCTTTTTGAACTGGTCAAATTTTGCTTTAATAAGACGCATTAATCAACTCTTACAGAAGAAGGCAAACTGGTCAATAGATTATGTTCCTAGGGAAGACAACATGGAAGTTGATCAAATTACTAAGTTGGCTTTTGATAGAGAGGAAGGCTTATAGTTATATGTAGTTTCTCCTCTAGTTTCTTTTTAGTTTTTTATTTCTGTAACACTTCTTTTATTCATAAAAAATATATATAATTACCAAAGGTTGTATTTTAGTCATTTAATTATAAATTTCTTTAATTTAATCATTAAATTTAAATTTTGGTTTTTTAACCACTATTTGTGAGTTTCTGTTAAATTATTCATAGAAATCTAATTTAGAATTTGTTTTTAATTTTCTATACAATTTTCATATTTCTCTTCTTTTCCTTCCTCACTTCTTTTTCTCCAAAAGTCTATTATCGTCGCACCTTGTGGCCATCGCCTATGGTTGAAGAGATACGTGATCGAAGACGACCGTAGAAATACGAAAATTTGTACAACTTTTTATTGACACCATCAACACCACTTCAGCTCCACCTTTAACCATCACCATTCCCTATCACAACCAAACTAGCATCAACCCTAGACTTGATCATGGGTCAGACCACCTGCTCAGGCCCGCCTAAAAAATACGAGGGTTTGAGCAAAAATATAAGCCCAAAAAATGGACTTGGACAAAATAAGACTCGTTTTCTAAACAGGTTGGGCTATGGGTAAGTTTTTTTGGCCTAGACTCGACCCAACTCGAATTTGCCTAAATTTTTTCACTAATGTTTAGTATTATTTTGCTACTATTTGTTGTCATTTTGATCTTGTTTTCCTATCATTTTGTTACTATTTTGTTGTTATTATTTGGATATTGTATAAGTTTTGTTTTATTATTAATTTTACTACTATTTTAAAGGCATTTGCACTATCTTAGTGTTATTTAAGTAGAAAGACTTTTTTTAATGTATTTCAATTTGTTGGGAAATATTTATTTTAATATTTTTAGTATTTTTGTTGCATTATATATATTAAATTAGTTTTTATATAAAAAAATTTAATATAGGTGGACCGAGCCAGGCTCGGGTTTAGCATTTTTATTTGGGTCGAACTTGGACAAAATTTTAGGCCCATTTTTTGGGCAGAACCCAGGCCTAGACTTTTGAATTGGCCCAACCCATGATCAAGTATAATCACCACCAATCACTACAATATTACCTTTTTCCTCACCTTCGAACTATTTCCCTTAACACCATCACTATACTACCTCTACAATTTCCATTACCAATTGTCACTAACCTAGTAATACCAATTTGGTTCTTACCGAGCCACCATTTCCCCTATCACCATTGAACTCCCACTCTCAACACAACCACGATTATCACCATCTCCATAAGGAAATCTTAAATCTCATCACTTATACAACACTGATACCAACCTCTTTATAACCTAGCATTACTTAAGGCTAAATATTACATCAAAAATACAATCCACAATAGCAAAAAAAAAAACCATAACCTTAAAGGTGAAACTTGTGAAAGGAAAAACCAAGAATGAGTGAAAAAATTAGAAAAAAAGAAAAAATTAAAATAAAATAGGCTTATCTTTAGGCCATTTCAAAATCAAGGATTCTGAGGAGCTTTTACCTGATCTGAATGGTGAAACAATAGTTTCAGATTAGTAGAACAACTTATCAAAGAATGAGGTTGATCTAACGGTGATCTAGGTTTTGGCTTCGAACATTTGTTGGAGCTTTGAAGATTTTGGGAATTAGGCAGCTTTCAGGAAAATCTAAACCATAAGGTGAGAAGCAAGAACTTTGGGCTAACGACTGATGGTCTCCAATCACCTCTCTCACAATAGGCGGTGATCATAAGGTGCGGCGATGTTAGACTTTTAGAGAGGAAGAAGTGGGAAAGAAAAATAGAAATATGAAAATTATATGAAAAAAGCACATCAAATTTATGTTAATTATTTAACAACAATTAACAAAGAGTGAATAAGAAACTAAATTTTGATAATTTTAATGTCTATGTAACACCCCTCATCTGGTCTGATCGTTGAACCCAAGTTATAGGATGTTACCGTTGGGAAATGTGCTCATATTGTAGTAAACATGTTACTGTTTTCTATTTATTTGAACGATGAATAAATAAATAAAGTTAATTTCACATTTCACTATTATGTCTTTTGTATTTCTATCTTTTATATTTTGCATGCATAGCGAAATTGTGACAAGAAAATATTAGCTCATTGATTGTCAAAGTTCAAACTGAAGATAAGTGGCATTGTAAGAATGTTTACATTGCGAGAAAGACAACTTACTTCAGTAGATAATCTAAATAATTCTGTAATCCCATAAAAGAATCGAAGTGAGCATTTAATTCAAATAATACTAAAAAGGATTATTATGTCATCTACAATTCCAATTAGGGAGATGGCTAGTCTTGGCTATCGAAGTAGTTGACTCCACAGGTAAAGACATAGATGTATTCATTGGTAGAATGATACATTAGACTGGATCTAAGATGAATTAATTCTGAATCCGTTTGTGAATTAATTTACTTGTGACATTCATGGTGTGATTTACCTAAATCCTGAGTTAGTCACTGACCATGTGTATGCAACTCATGTACTTTGATATAAGTGGAGGCTTATGCTCTAAAGATGATTGAGCTCATAGCCAATAGGTTGGGTACATGACTTGTGTATGGCATGGTTTTACTAGCAATAGTGAAATTCATAGCTCAATTAAAGAGTTAATGGTATCCTCTCATTGGCATTGTGTGGATTGATAAATATGGAACGTGGTCACAGTTTGCTTGTTCTCAAACGAGTAATTTATGACAACCATTTTTTACAGTGATCATATTAATTATTAAGAAGACACAATGGTGACGATGAGATAAAATAGGATTGTATTGAGTGAATGGATTTAACTCAAAGGAATCAAGAATATTATATTAGGGTAGCACACACATGGCGAGGTCATTGGACAAAACAGTTGGATGAATTATTTTCATAAAGAGTATACAATAAGGAGCTTTCAATCATGGTACCTCTTGTGGATTGACTCCATGATTAAGTAATTGTGAATTATCGGAACAATGCTTCTGGACATAATTGCAATTACTTGAGCCTAATTGTATATGTCTGATTGGTTCCTCCGCTAGCTCAACAAAAGCTTGATCAAACTACATTTGAATTAAAAGAAAATTTTACGACTTTGGAAATAATTTAATTAAGTCAGTCAATTCGATGTGGAATTAAATTAGATGGTCGTGAGAATTGTTCAACTAGAGAATTTGATTAAAGAATTTTCTTGAAAATTAATTTGGAAAATATAAGTGATTTTTGGAAAAATTAGTTTTGATCAAGTAAAATTAAATTAATCAAATTAATTTGATGTTTTTTGAAATTAATTTTCAAGTCAGATAATTAGCTTAATGGGTAATTGAACTTGAAAATTGGACTTGAGATCGTAAATTGGGCCTGGGAGTTCAAAACGGAGATCAAGACCCAAAAGCTGATCGAATCGGGCCCGGTATGTGAAACTGGACTGATGGTCCAACTGGTGGCTAGACCAGACCGATCAGGCTGTCACTGGCCCGAATCGAACTAGCTCAGGCTGTCGTAAGGGTGTCGCACCTGCATCATCGAACACGGTGATACCGGCATCATCCCAACGACTGGCAGCAGTTGGTCTTCGGTGGTTGAGTAATGGAAGAGGTACACTCCTACTGGGACTCTACTAGAGAATTTGATTTCAGATTAACTATTCCAAAAATAATATTATTTTAGTAGTTTAATATTAAATTTAATTGAATACTTATATTAATAGTATTTTATTAATTTAATATTAAAATGATTATCTTAATATTAAATTTAATTTAATGTTTATCTTGTAGATAAATATTCTATTATTTTAATAAGGTTTAATATTAAATTTAATCTAATATATTAATTTAATATTAAAGTGATTAAGTTTAATCATAGTTGAACTCTCTAAACTCTCCATATATAAAAAGAGTGCTTTGGGTCATTATTTTAGACACACTTGAATTCAAAAGAAAGTTGCAGAGAGAAAATTCTCTAAAGAGATTATTTCAGAAAATTTCTAGAGATATTTTTCTGATTTATAACTTGACTCAAAAGTTTAGAGAAATTGTGAAATTACCCCACTGGTAATTTTTGTGAAAAATTTTCTAATTCGAAGCAAGCCCACACTCGGCAAACGTGAGCTTGAGGATAGCGGAGAAGACAACTCGATCAAAGTGCTCATCCTAGATGAATTGAAAATGTACTATTTTTGATTAAGTATTTATTACTTTAGATATCACAACCAAGATCTTATTTTGAAAAAAAAAAATTAAAACTCTGATTTTTCCCTAAAAAAAATTTTCCGCTATGTTTTCCAAATCCATTTTTCCAATAGTTACAACAATCAACGAAACAATTACATGCAAACTAATTTTTAAAAAAAATTAAAATAATGTATAATTATTACATTTATCATGAATCACAAAAAAATCGAGTCTAAAATGAGCTTACGAAAGCTCTAAATTAACTCGGGAATGAGCAGGGATCAAATAGCAACATTTTCAAAAGATAAAGACACTCATGTAAAATAAGGGTCACACGACCGTGTAACACATTGAGGTCATGCGAATTCTAGACGACCAAACCTACAGTACTCACACGGACGTGTGGCTGGCCCGTGTGATAATCGAAAACTGTATGGTTCCAAAGCTTTCTACATTTCAGTGGTCACACGATCGTGTCACTAGCCCGTATGGAACAAAATATGCCATTTAGACCTGTTACATAACAACCTAAACTTTTAACATGTTGGTACATACTTGCACCCTTAAACTTACACCAAAACATACTAAATCTCTAACCAAAATGTTCATTTACATATGCACAAAACTTTAAAGAATTCAAACAAGAAATCCATTCCAAGTCAACATCTCATTCCAACCATTTCATCTTCAACATTTACCACTTATACATTTCAATTATAGCCCAAGTCAATGTTATACACCTATGTACCAAAACCATCTATTCCATTACCAATTCCATAAACAATTATACTTAGCTACCACCACATTTTGATAACTAGATAACATACCATTTCAAACATGTTAAGACAAATTTTACAGATCCAAATTGGCCATTCTTATACTTCAAGCATAGCTTGCCAAATTACCATTACGAACTCTTTCAAAACATCATACTCAGACATCCAAAATCAATATCATACTTAACTCAAACTCAAGAACATCAAAAGTAAACATAAGTACAAAACCAATCCTATTTACATGCCATATAACCATATTCAGAATGTTTAAAAGACTATCAAATTAGAAGTTAAATAGTGTGTGCTCTGAATTTATCCGATCGATGCTTTCCGTAAAAATGTCAATTACTGAAAAAAAAATAGAAAATGAAACTGAGTAAGCATTACATATTTTTAGTAAGTTCATAGGTTAAGAAACTATAAAACTTATTGTCAATCACAGTTAATATACCAATTTAATTTAACTACATGACTTTCCTGTCAACACAATCCCAACAATGCGTTGAGTTCAGCAAATACTAGATTTGTAACATTTTTACTATACAATTCCATTCAAAACCAGTCTATTAAATCATCCAACCAATTCGTTTGCATTTCTTCAATAACATATATATATATATACACACATTTCCATTATAACACATATTATAATTCAATCTTGTAACGTGTGATCGTCAAATCGTAAACCATTTATAGCATATTTAATTCCATTCATATTTACATGTAACAATCAAACTATGAACACACAATTCCAATCATATGCAATATTTCAACTATTCCTTTTTTGTTTAAGTACTTTATTCAATAACATTTTAGCCTGATGAATTATAATAAATAGATACAGATACACGGGTAACCACCAAAACACACCCGATTACTCGTATGAATGAAAACTCTAATACACACCTGAGCACTGAAGTGCTAAGCATGTAGGCACGTGTCATAAGACATTACATCCCTCCTAACACACCAAGGTCTCCGAAGAGACAAACAATGACAATAGTGTCCATAGAGACAAACTTGATAATCCGTAACAAATGTTGGATTCTGGTTTAAACAGTGAATTATTCGTACATCAACATCATCTCATATGATATCTTGTACAGTGCACGAATAACCCTATTGGCATGACAATTGTATCGTATCTTATCATTCATTCGAACACAACTTATACATTTATTCATTTATTTACAATTCAGTCCATTTCTAACCTTTTATACCATTTTGAATACAATTCAAACACATATACCCATAACTACACCATATGAACTTACCAAGTAAAATCAACGATAATAGAAGTATCAAGGACTAATTCATAATTTCTCATTTTTCCTCAATTTTCTACCAATTGATTCAAATATTGATCTATATGGTAATTCGTTTCAATTTGTTAGTTTAAAATTTCTTAAATAATTTATTTCATGCATATAACAGTCTAATTTCATTTTACTATAATTTCCTAAAGTTTTACATTTTATTCAATTTAATCCCTAAAATCGTAACTACTAATTCTTTCACATTTAAGCCTCGTTTTACAATCCAATTTCAATCACATCCTTCTAAAACCCTCTAATATCTATAGTTATATAATTTTCATGTAAATTTCAAAATATTTACAATTTAATCCCTATACTCAAAACTAACCACTTTTACTTTACAAATTAGTCTTTATTTCATCTCCAAGCTTATAAACTAACATATTAACACCAAAAGCTTCAAAAATCATCAATGACAACATTTAAAATCTTTAAAATTTTCACGATTTAATCATTGGGCTAGCTAAAACAAGTTACAATGATTTTAAAATTATAAAATTTACAAAAACGGGTTGATTTAAGCTTACCATACAAGGGAATAAAGCTTAGCCAAATGTTTGAAAGTTAACCATCGCTTCCTTCTTTTGTTTTTTGAGCAAACGATGACCAAAATAGAAACACTTACATAGTTGGTAGGTTTTTTTAATTAATTATTTGTATTTATCAAAAGTTATATTTTGATTGTAAATTTTATAACTTTTGTGTTTAATACATTTTAATGGTTCACTGCAATTTTTCACTGGAAATAATAAAATTTTTCACTAAAAATAATTTGTAAGACTAAAAGAATTGAAGACAATGCTTTTTACCTTTAAGTTTAATTAATGAATTTACCTTGGTTTGAATCATTTAAGTACAAAAATAATTTTTATAATTTTTTGAATACCAAAATTTATTACCTTGATTGAATTTCATATAAATGTAAAAAAAAAATTACTTCTCGTATTTCTATTATAAAAAAAATTAGTATATCAAATATACTTTCAAATTTTCATTGTTGAAAACAAAAATTTATTTTTATTTATCAGATGTGTTTTTCAATTTTCAAAAAATAAAATAATATTTTTAAAAATAAAAATAGAAAATGAAAATATGTGAAAAATGAAAAAAAAAACACAATATTTTGATTAAAAAATTCAAAAACAATTTTTGAAAAATGAAGATGCGTGAAAACTAGATTACAATAAAAAAGTTATTTTCATATTTGTTATTTTGAAAAATTGAAAAACCTGAAAGCAAGGGTTGAAATACACATAAACGCAAAAAATATTACTATTTTAATTATTTTTAAATGAGACGTTAGTTCGAATTTGAATTTTTTTAATTTTAATTTTTATCATTCGATTAAGGGAAAAGTTATTAAACGTATTTTCATATCCTCATCATTAAAAACAATTTTATATTTCTATTTACAAACGTATTTTTTAATTTAAAAAAATAAAAAATGGAAAATACTTTTAAAAATAAAAATAAAACATATTTTCATATACCAAACGAAGCGTAAACTATTTAGAAATTGGTTTCCACAACTTGCCGGTTAGGGACGCAACAATGGAGCTTTTTAATAGGAAAATAAAAATAATTTTGTATAAGTTTACATAAAGGATTTATGTAAAAATTTAATAAGAATTAGATTTGGAGGTTTTAATAACTTGATTTATAAATTTTATAAAAATTTTAAAAAGCAAAAATACTTTTATAGTAATATTTATAATTTTTAAATAAAAATAATATATTAATTATTTTTTTAATTAAGTTGATGTTTGTTAAATCGTCCAAAGAAACGAAAAATTGAACCCATTGTTTAGCACTCTTAATGACCATATTCAAACTCTCTAAAAAAAAAAATTTAAAAACCAATAAATAAAGACTGTGATGAAATACTCCAAATGACATTACAATTTAGTTCATGAGTGATTTTACTTATCGAGAAGAAACCACGAGAAAAAAAAGTTATCCCCACATCTCATTCCTTTGACAATACATTAGTAATTTCATGGTTCCTACTTCTTAACTTGCAACAGTAAAAAAAAAATAAAAATAATAGAAATATAAAATATTTATTTTCTCACTTACATTCTATACAAGGAGAGATATTTTCAATTAAAACTAAGAAAATCAATTAAACCGATCGAATCAATTTAGTTGGTTTTAAGTTCAGAAGATTTTTTGGTTATGGATTTTGTAACACCCCTCACCCGATTCGGTCATCGGACTCAAGTTACGAGATGTCACTACTGTTACCAGAACAATTCTCACATAGTTCATAACAATAAATTCAATTAAACACCAATTCATTTCATAATTTCTTGTACAATATGACATACAATCAAAATCGGGCATCAATTGAGCTTACGAAAGCTTTTAAGTTGTCTCAAGCATGAAGAAGGACCAAACTATAAACTTTGAAAAGTATAGGGCTAACAAAGTGACAAGACTTTCTTAACGTCCTGGCGTCGCCAAATAGTATGTCACATCACAACGTCAGACCATTTAACGTTGAGACATCACAAATTGTTGGCTGACATTGCGATAAGGGAAGGCTAACGTCGAGACAAGGAACCCATTTTCGGTAAAAATTGGCCAGTTAGTACTTCCTTCAAACCAACCTTTCCATTAGATCAAAATAATGCACTTAGCATCACTTAAGTCTGTTCAAAACATACCAAAATATAACATACAATCATCTAATCAATCTAGAAAACCAATATGCCACATTTGACACCAATTCACAACAAGGATACAAGAATAAATATAAGCCATTCCACTTATTTATACCATTTCATATCACTTATCCATTCCATACAACAAGTTGATTCATGCATACCTAAATCATTATAATTGCCAATCCATATATGCATAGCAAAATACCAAATCTATCAACAAGAGAAAATTAACATTACCATAAGTGTTCATAATCAATTATATCTCAAAACATGCTTAACATTACAAACAAATTGACACTTCTAAGTACATGCCAAATATAACCGAGTTCAAGAGGTTAAAAGTATATCGAATCAGGAGATGGATAGTGTGAGCTCTTGGAGGATCCTATAGACACATTCCATAAGTTAAAATCTATAGAAAGAAAGGCAACGAGGTAAGCATTAAGAAATGTTTAGTAAGCTCATATGTACATAAACAATTATCTTACCTCATATAACAAGTACATAAGTTAATCTAATGTGTATAACTCAATTTAACTAACATATCAAAGCACAATCACAATAAGGTGAGCTTAATTCATATTCAATCATATAACTTTTTAAATACTAAGCATAACATTTCATATATTTGAAATCCAATTCATCCACATTTCAATCACATATGTATACTCAAACTTGTCATTAAGTTTTCCACTTTGCTACCTTTGATCATGAGACACATAACATATAATTCAATTCCACATTTAGTATCTTGTAAGTTACCCGATGAAATATTGTAAAAGAACTCAAATACGTTGGTACAAATCACATCATATGCTCGTTCGAGCTAATCAAATCCATTTGTGTCAGGTTACTCGTTCGGGCTAAACCTTTTATCGAAGCATCAAATATCTTAGGCAAAGCTGTAAATATAAATGTAAGGTTACCTACCTGAGCTAAACCTTTAAAACTACATAAGGTTACTAGTTCAAGCTAAACCTACGTCACATGTATTTTTAAGTCCGCAACAAGTTGGATCTCGATAATTATCAGTACTTAAACACATTTGTTGCTCGTCTGAGCTAAATGTATATTTTTATCGGGTTACCCGTTCGGGCTAAACCTTTATATCAACACATTAAATAGCTTGGTTAGGGCTGTATATACATGTAAAGTTACTCGTATGGACTAAACCTTTAATACGACATCAAGTTACTTGTCCGAGTTAAATCTATGTCACATGTATCTTCAAGTTCGCAACAAATATTAGATCTTGGAATCATCGAAAATCAACCTGTAACCATGTCTATGATACATTTACAAAATTTCATCAGGGTAATTTCCATCATGTAAGTTTATACTTATCCCTTTTCACATTAATCTCAATCTCACCCTTTAGTACTAAATTGCAAACAATTCAAAGTTCACTAAAACTTATATATATAACATTAAAAATATAATATACATGAGGAATAAAATCATAGTTACACCATATGAATTTACTTGGCAAAAATAACAACCGATAATGTATCAGAGACTGATCTGTAATTTTCTCTTTTTCATAAATATTCTCCAATTGGTTTAAATCCCGATCTAAATTATAATTTAATTCAATTATCAATTCCAAACATCATTTAACATCATATTATAACTATATATTAGTTCAATTCCATTTCTCAGATATTCTCTCAATTTTGGCATTTTATTCAATTTAGTCCCTAAAATCGAAATCACTATAACTTTTAAATTTAAGCTTCGATTTCAAAACCGATCTCAATTCCATCCTTATATAGCCTATAATATATATAATTTTAGAAATTTCATACCAATTTTGAAATATTTATACTTTAGTCCCTATGTTCAAAATTGAAAAAAATTCACTTTACAAATTAGTCCTTTTTCATTTTTAAGCTTAAAATATAAAAAATTAGTACCAAAAGCTTCAAGATTAAACAATGAAAACTTTTGGGAACTTTAAAAATTTCACAAATTAATCCTTAGGCTAATTAAATCAAGCTCCCGAGATTTTAAAAACATAAAAATTATAAGACACGAGCTTGGAATTGCTTACCAAATTGAAAGCCGAATGCTTGAAGCTCAAACCCCTTTTTTATTCTTTTCTTTCGTGAGGATGATGAATGAAAGAAGGAAAATGACTTTCTAACTTTTAATTTTTATGATATAAAACTTATTATATTCTTTTAATTATAATTTTATTAATTATTATTTACTAAAGAAAATCCTCTATTACTAAAAATGGCCTAATTGCCACTTTGACCCTTTGTATAATATTATTTAATCCTTTTAACAAATAAAAATCAATAGCGATTAACTTTTCTCATTTTTACGATTTAGTCCTTTTACCTTAATTAGCCACTAATTCGACAATTTTACTTATTCAAAATTCAATTCACCTATTTAATAACTACGCAAATATTTAATAAAAATACTTATGGGCTCAATTTACATAAACAAAATCCTGATATCTTATCTTTTGACATCACTGACTTTAGGGTCATTACATTTATACATTAATTAACTATCCAATTAACAAAATTAAAGAACCAAATTCTAATTAAACTTTATGGTAACCTTGTAAATATTAAATAATAATATTTTAAGGGGTCAATCATCAGAAATGGGATTTTGAAACCACCATTTTTGACACCACTAAAAAACGGCCTGTTACAAGTGTGGTTTTATTGGTTATTTTTGCTAGTTAATGATTTTTGAATTTTCAAACAGATCCGATCGAAAAAATTGACTTAATTTAATATATATTTTAATTTTTTGAAATATATTTATAATTTATATATAAAATAAAAATTATTCAAGCCCAAACTAAAGTCGGTTAACCAACAGAACTAACCGACCTAAAGTCGGTTCGATTATGTCGATTCTAGAACTTTAATTCAATCTAGTCAACTTTTGTAGATTATGGTCAATTGGTTTAATAATAAAAAACCAACTACTCTCCCTTAAATCTATATATGGATTTTTTTATGAGTATCACATTTAGGGGAAAATTTTAGGGAAATAACATACTTAAGTTTTTATTTAGGTAAATAGCTCGATTTTGTTGATGGGCCAACTTGTGTGGTGCAAAAACATTGCATCACGTAGGTTGCTTGTTAGCTATTTTTTTTCTTTTTCCTTTTAAATATTGATTGTTGGATCCAACCTGTAACAAATTTTAGATTATTAGATTGTAGTTAGTTTTACCTGTATAGTTAAATCAAAAAAGCTACTCTTAGAAAATTTTCAATAAATTGCTTCTAATTAGAAGCATTTTTTTATTTATCTTATGATTTCTAACAGTTTTAACCTCTAGAGGAAAATGCGCAATTGAAGTAATTCATCAATTGTTTCAATAAAGTTCTTCTAGTTAGAAGCATTTTTCACATACCCCACAGATCTTGCTTGGGTAGTATTGTTCGGTCTTTTCCAACATTTTAATTTATGTTTTAGACTCGATGATAGTAGTTGCTTATAAATTAAAGATGATTTGTGATTCAACTTCACAATAGAAAATAAAAGCTTTTGCATACTTGAGAAGAGTTTGCTCTTTACAATATAATTTAGTGTTTTTCACAATCAAAGTTTGTAGTTGCTAGATCGTAATTTGGATAATCAATTTTGTAAACTAAGTTGTTTGAAGTAAGAAACTAATAACTTTGTTACTCTATCATAATTACTATGTCTAAAAATTCAATATTGTATTTGTGTTTTAGTAATTATGTTGTAAAATTATGTTTGTAACAATCCGCTCAGCAAAGTCTCTGTATTTGATTATTGTTTGGCTTATAGTTGGTTAAATAAGGATAGATAAGAGTAAGTGTTTGGTTCGCCTAAGTATATAATTGTGTGTATTACTCCACTTGGTGAACTCTTTGTTTTGGTGCGATCTATGGTTTGACAGATCCTTCTATTAAGAATAAACCACTCCAAATGCTCTAGCAAACTCATCAAGTTTGTAGTTGTTTAGATTTGTTTATTTTTTTAGTAAGGTAATTTAGTTAGTTACGTTGAGATTTAATTAGAATGGAACTAGGTTACTGTATATGAAAAGACTTAAATTATGATAAGCGCACCCAATCACAGAAATCAAGAGTGTTAGTGGGATTATCTAATTCTTCTACTGATCTTTGTCTCTATGATTAAGTATATAAAGATACCGGTAGGTTCTCTCAAAGTCTTTGCATCTTCTTTGTTTTCTTCTTTCCTCTTAAATTTCTTTGGGCTCTTTGAAAACCTAAGTCTAGTAAACCTCTTCGAATTTAGGTTTGTTGTATTCAGCTAACTTATACATTTGTACTAGTTCACTGGTAATTATTGATGAACCCTAGTTTAGCCTCAAAGTTATTACGTGTTTTTAATTCTGCATGCATATATGTTAGAATGGTGTGTAAAGAAGGAGACTTCCTGGTTTTGGATGAAGTTTTGTTGATTTTTGCATGCATGTTCAGATTTGATATATTAGTAATCTGATATGTTTAATTATCCTTATTTTTTTAGCTCAACTGAAGGTCGAAATGATAAAGGAAAAGGACCTACCTTGTAGATTTTGCTAAAGTTTCTAGTGAGTTCCTTTTTACTTCCACATGTTGTGATTTTCTTTAGTTTATTATTTATGAAAGGTAAATATTTTTTTCTCTATAAAGGATAAAAAGTGTATGTGTGGATAATGTTTGTCTAGATCATTAGTTGAGTTCAGTATGTCGGCAATATGGAGTATGGGTAATTTTTCATGTTTAAGCCACTACCATATGCTTTTGATATGAACTAATATATGGAAATGAAGATGATGAGATATGTTTGTGTCGCCTTTAGTAAGGCAAATATATTGTAAACTAGATTGAAAAATCATGATTAAATAGGCTTTACTGAATGAAAAAGATATGAGGAGTTAAGAGGGACAATGCATATGAATGAGATCGTATGTTATGTATCTGACTTTGAAATATAGGTACGTGGCTGGCATGAAAATGAATTGTCTGAGTTATAAGTAAGTTGGCGTACTAAGTTTGTCTAAGTTCTATATACATCATTAGGCTTACTCCGTGCAAGTGTACAAACCTTTTGAAAGATTCAATTGTACAAATAGAATCCTTATTTATGATCTCATTGGAACTCACTAAGTTCTTATGAACTTACTCTGTTACCTTTTCCTGCTAAGGTTTGCTGACTGAAGGAAGACTTATTTGAAGGACTACGCCAGAGTGTTGCTACTATTGTGAAATGACTGCTTTATTCTGTATTATGCATGACTCGTGGGGATGAAACCTAAATTTATTTTGAGAAGGATAGGTACAAAAAATATCTGATGATTAGACTATGTTTTAATGAAATCTCTATGAAGTTTCATAGATTGGATTTAAAGTATTATGCTTTGTTTGATGAAAATATCATACTTAAACTTATACGCCACATGGCTTATATGTTATTACTTTTAATCTGTTAATGGTTTAATTCAAACATTGAAGTTTCACAAAGCTTTGACCAGAAATGGTATTGAAGTTAAGTTGGTTCTTGAGTAGTGACACGTCATATTTGGATCTTTCTAAAGGATTGGGTTTGGCATGTTATAATGTTAGAAAAATGTGTTTGAAAATATATTAATTTTTATGTAATTAATATACTTGATATTTAGTTTGGGTATAATTGGTGGTTTATGTACATGACAACATTTTCATTGTGACGACTTGGATTCCAATAGTGTTGAAAAATATAGTTTTGAAATCCTATTTTCATAAACCAAATTCGTAAGTATAAAGCAGAAATATTTCTAGAGTTACTTTAAAAATATAGTAAAGTTCGATTAAGTAATTTAGCTGAAAAAGTAGTTAATTAAAGCCTAAGGACAAAATTGTAAAAATCTAATCGCTATTGGTTTTAATTAAGAAAAGGCTTGGAGATCTAAATGGAAATTATTCAAATGATCAAAATGGAAAATAAATCGATATTAAATAGTGGAAAGTGGATGATGATGGTGGATGTCATTTTTTTTTGGTTAAATAAGCAAAAGATTACATAATTATATTCTTCTATAAATTGCCTCTAGTGTTATCCTCTATTATGACTTCTTGAATCTTCATAGAGGGTCTTCGACCATGTGCAAACCTTCAACATTAGAGAGAGTCATTTTTACTAATGCATATACAATCTTGTTATTCTCCTTGGAAACATATCTCAAACACCACCTCTCTTCGACCTATAGAATATGTCGAATCTGCCTAACCAGAGTAGAGTTTAACCTTTCAAGTTCCTATTGCAAATAGCAACAACAACCTCAAGGTTGTCAGATTGAATGACGACTTTATTGTATCTTTGTTTTTAGAGTAGAAACAAGCCATCTAATATGCCCCATAGCTTAGCCAAAAAGATTGTACACTTCCCTAAGAAACAATTATATCCCATGATCCAGTTTCTTTTCTCATCACGTATTACGCTACCTGCAGCAAACAAACTAGAGACTGAGTGAACAACACCATCAGTGTTAAGGAAAAAACACATACCTGAATATGATTGTATGGGAGTCTGTTACAATTCCATCACTAAATCTTCTTTGTGAATGAAGAAAATTATTTTGCCCAATTGTAAGAGACCTTAATAATTTCTTCTGGATTCATAGATTTTCCTTGAAAGATGTACAAGTTTTGATTCTTTCAAATACACCAAATAATTAAACCGAAGAAATAGGCCCATACTGAACCTCTCGTGCTATTATCCGACTGGTCACATAGATTAGAGAGTAACCATTTCGATAAATTACCATTGAAGAATGATCTATGTTGATTAGAAAGGATAAGTTGATTCCAAATATACTTCACGAACGAGCAATCTCTAAGGACATGCAGAGCATCCTCAAAATTATGACCATATATGTGACATGACTCTTTTTTTCCAATCCCTTTCCGGACTCTTTTAGAGTTAGTTAATAGTCTTTGTATAAAGACCAACCAGATGAATTGTTTGACTCTTTGAGGCCTCGAGATTTTCCAAACAATGCTCCAAGTATCGTTCATCGGACTCCAACACTCATCCTTAAGCATCCAATAGGCGCTCTTGACTGAAAAATGCCACATGTAGTCTGAGTCCAAGATAAATAATCCAGTCGAGTTGACTCCATGGGAAGGGGAATGCTAATGATACGCTGGACAACTTCTTCTAAAGCTAAACCAGAAATAAATCAAGGTTCCACTTGCCATTTTCCAATATCATCTCATTCACTTTGGAATCAGAAATGATATTTGCATGACTTGGAACATGATTGATTAAAGGTCCCATGTTGGGAACCCAAGTATCCTTCCAACAAAAAAATGGTACGCCCATCACCCACTGACCAAATCATGTTATCTCGTAGCAAAGGCCAAACCTTAGCAATATATTTCTACATAAAGGAACATCTACTCTTCATGATGCAATCATGTGACCTTTCAAATTAAACTAAATTAAAATAAGGTTAATTTAATTAACTAAGATTAATTATAATCTAACCTAAGTATAAAAGAAAAATTAGTGGATGAAAACCATCATCTTCATCCTCCATCACCGTCCACCATTAAAACCAAGGAAAGAAAAGCTTTGAAATTCTTAAGCATTCGGCTACTATTGCAAGTAAGTCCCTAAGCCATTTTTCTTTTAATTTTATAGATTTATGATATGGGGGCTTGATTTAGCTAGCCCATATGTCAATTTTTTCAAATTTTTAAAATTTAGCAATTTACCGTTGTTGAGAAATTGATGAATTAGGCTTGAAATTGATAGAAATTAAGGTTAGATTATGATAAGGACTAAATTGTAAAGCTTAATAAGCTTGGTTGTTAAATCTGTAACATTAGGGACAAAATTGAATACATTAAAAACCTATTACAAAATTATGCTAGGAATAGAAAATATAGGGTCCCTAATGAAAGAATGTGAAATTGGATTTTGATTCGAAGCTATATATAAAAAGATATGCATCTCCCGAGTTTAGGGACTAAATTGAATGAAATAAAAAATATGCTTGACTTTTTATTTAAATTGTGAATTGGATGAAAATTGATATTGCTTATATTTCGTATTAATGTACGTGTGAGGGAAAGGAAAAGCGAGAGTCGTCGACGAATAACGTGAGATTTCAGTTTATACTTTTATGATTCGAGATCATTATATTTATATGCATATACATACTGAATATATGATTGAGTATCAAGTTGAGTCTATAATGGTCGTATGAATTGATTCGTTGTAATTGATATTGAATATCAATATAGTGGGTTGAATTGAATAAAATAGAAAGTAGCATGATTTAATTTATCCATGATATGTGATATGAAAATGGTTTGAACTATGGTATTGGTTTTATATATATGATTTGATAATGAAATGAATTTATAATGATGATATGCAAGTTGGTTATATAATGCAATTGGAACACTGATTACCCCATTAGGTGTTCGGACATGGTCAAATATAGTTGGCATGCCATAGGGTCAAGACAATGATTAGAAACTATCATTATTAGGCAACCCAGGGTGGCAGAGTATTAGATACTTGTATTCATTTTAAGTTCGTGTCTAGTTAATAGGGTTATAAAAATATGAATTGGTAAAATGGTAAACGAGATGGAAATGATTGAAATAGTATGATTGCAAAAATGTGGTATGTGGAAAATGGCAACATGTAAAAGACCATGCGAACTAGTTAGAACAAGCCTTAGAGGCCGAATCGAATTTGAATAAGTCAGTAGGCTCGAGAAAGAGAATTGAATTGTAAAATGAATGAATAAATAACTTTTGATGAAAATGAGATTAAATGTCATATTAATGCATACATGAATATATGAAATGGAAATGAAAATGGAAATGATTACATCTTTGACATTAGAATGCATGATATAAAATGCTATTTTGTTCATCAATTGAAATGGTGTAAAAGTATGATATTTGAGTATTGAATATGAAAATTGATCTAGTTGAATTGTGGCATATATTGATTGAATTTCTATATTAAGTATGCTCATTTGTGACTTGAATCATAAACGTACCACAGCTAGTTTAATCATCCATTGAAATGGTGTAAAAGTATGATATTTGAGTATTGAATATGCCAATTGATCTAGTTGAATTGTGACATATATTGATTGAATTTCTATATTAAGTATGCTAATTTGTGACTTGAATCATAAACGTACCATTGCTAGTTTAATCATCAATTGAAATGGTGTAAAAGTATGATATTTGAGTATTGAATATGCGAATTTATTTGGTTGAATTGTGACATATATTGATTGAATTTCTATATTGAGTATGCTTATTTGTGACTTGAATCATAAAAGTACCACTGAGCTTTATTGCTCAGCGAACAGTTTGTTTATTCCGTATGTAGGCTTAGGTGGCTCTCGAAGTCCCGAGATGTGATTCAGCATCCAGCCAACAGTCCTCGATTCAGTAACGTTTGTATAGTCCATTTTCATTTTAATGTTTGGTATGTACCTAGATTGAGTCAGTTTTGTGTTATAAATACGCCCCAAATTTCTGTAATTTCGGCTTTTGTGATTGTTGAGCATAAAAATATCGGGACTTATGTTTTGAATCATTTTGGCATAAAATATATGTGGTTTAAGAGATTATGTGCTCTGGGGTGTGTTTGGGAGGTCCTAAGTTCGAGCCTTAACTTGGGTTAAATTTTGGGTTTTATTTGAATAAAGCTTGACTTTTGGTTAATGGGCTTATAAGAATTTATTAGTAGGAACTTAACAAAATAGGCCTACTGGTCTAGTAGTTAAGGGGCAAGAGATTATGCCTGAGATCCCGAGTTTGAGTCGTGAGTGTGGCATTATTTTACTAATAAGCCGTATGGACGTTTGAGTTAGACTAAAACACTAAAGGGGGGAAGGGTTTATCAGATGTTTGCCTAACCTATTTTCTTTTTGGCTTTCTGCTGTTTTCTTTTTTTCCCAAACCCTTTGCTGCCGAAATTTTATCTTTTACCCTTCTTCTTCGTTTTTCTTTCTTTCGATTAGTTTTAGCGTACTGCTAGTGGTTCCGTCGGCTTGGCAAGTATGGTTCTGTTAAATTGTGTGGTTTATTTTGAAGATCATTTAAGATGGATTTAATTTACTGTTTAGGGGACAATCAAGGTTCTGTGGATCACTAATCGGGGTTCTAAACAGCAAGTAATCACCATTATTCGTTGAAGGTAAGAAGATCTCTCGTTTTGAGATTTGTCTATTCTAATCTATTCGAATCAATAGATTGAAAATTTTGCTTACAATTGATAATAATAGGTTCTGGAGTGTTCGGGATTGCGTTAGGCGTCAATCAAAATCAGGTGTGTACTCCAATCGATCTGAAATCGCATTTCGACGAAAATTGAAAAAACTACTATCGATGCCACACGGGCGTGTGGACTGCCCTTGTAGAGGCTGTGTGGCGAGACACGGCTATGTGGTCGATGAAGTAGGTCGTGCGCACGCCACATAGACACAATGGACACGGGCGTGTGAGGCTAGCGAGGCTGTGTGCAAGGCACTGAATTGATCAATTAGGCCGTGTAGGCCACACGGGTGTGTGGGCCACGCGGGTGAACCACACGGGCATGTGGGATCTTGGGCCAGGCCGTGTGATCCACATGGGCTAGGCCAATTCGGGCTATGTAAGCCATACCGGCGTGTGAGCCCATAAGGGCAGGGCACATGGGCGTGTGAGTTGAATTGTTTGAAATGTTCTGGAAGTTTACACGGATCGCCCAAGTCGACTGTGACCTAATTGTAGGGTCGGTAAGCGTTACTTAGACCCTTATACTCTGATCTGATACTAAGATGTATGTAAAAGCATGATAATTAAAGCATGTGTATCTGTTTTGATTTGATGATGATGTTATGATTTGATATCTACATACGAACATGCCATATTATTCTGCTGCATTGCATTGGGTTGGGTTTGTTGTTAAAGAGAAAGAAGACTGAAAGGCTACTAGCTTGTCATCTGGTAGCTATGTTGCATATATCTGATACGTACTGTATACTGTTCCACTTGGTGTGTAGGGTTGGATGGGTTGATTTTATCTCCATACTTGGTGTGTAGGGCTGGGTGGGTCAATTTTATCCCAACATGGCGTGTTGGGTTGGACGGAGATGGTGTGCAGGGTTGGTGGGGATTACTGTTCTGATTGATATGCATGTATGTCTGTATGGGATAAGGCCCGAACGTATCTGATACTGTTCTGGGTGGGCTAAGGCCTACACCGATTCTGTTAAGAGCTCAGGCTCGAGTATGACTGTTTGACTGCTATCCGTTTACATGCATGCTTTACTGTGGGGATGTACACACTGAGTTTGCGAAAATTCACCCCTTATTTTATTTGTCTATCAGGTAATCCCCAATAGTAAGTGGATCGGTGCAGCGGAGGGATCGACGGTGACCACTGCTACATACTGTGATATCCCAAATTAGGGCCTAATCGGAATAGTGGTTTCAGGACCACAAATCTGAGATATAAATAATTATTTTATAATTATTTTTAGATCTATGATATGATTGCATGATTGTGTGAAAATTTCATGAAGAAATTCTATGCATAAAGTGCTTAATTTAAAATTAGGGACTAAATTGAATAAGTTGTAAAACTTGCATTCTAGAAGTTTTTAGTATGAAATTGATTTGGAATATTAATTAGGAGGTCTTAAATAGCAATTTAACCAATTTCTAAAATTTTGGACAAAAAGGGGCTTGTACATGAAAAATTACAAAGAAAGGCATTAAGGGCATTTTTAACATTTGGTAAATATAGTCACTAAAAAGGAAAAATAACACAAAAATAGGCTCATCTTCTTCATTAGGCCGAAATTTCAAGGTTTATCCATAGCTAGGGTTTGTTTCAAGCTTCCAAGCTCCATAGTAAGTGATTCCAAGCCCTGTTTTTAATGTTCTTTACGTTTTTGGAGTCCCGGTAACTTGATTAAGCTTATTCTAGCAATAATTTAACCTAGGGTTTATATTTGGAAAAATACCCATAGGTGAAATGTGTTTATTTTGATGTTTTATTGTATAATATGAAGCTTGAAATTGTGTTAAACAACTTTTTCTAAACGATTTTACGTGAAAACGAGTAAAACGACATAATCAGTAAAAATACCTAATGTTCATAACTACATGTTAGAGTGAGAATTTGATGTTTCCATAGAAGGGAAAAATGATCAGCATGTCATAAAACATAAGAATTTTGGAAAAATTTTAATTTCTGAGCTTTGGGGTAAAAGTGTAAATATGTAAAAGTTTAGGGGCAAAAATGCAATTTTGCCAAAGTTTGAGTCAAGAACTATTTTAATAAATGTGAGTATTAAATAAGCTAAATTTTTTATTATAGATCAAGAGAAATGAGATTCAAGTCGTGATCAAGGGAAAAATAAAGTTTCCGAGGAATAGGCTCGATTTCTAACATTTTGTACCGAGGTAAGTTCATGTGTAAATGTGATAACATAATTGTCATTTTAAGTAATTTAATGATATTTATATGATATGATAATTATTATCATGAAATATTATGCTTTGTGGTTATTATTGAGAAATATGCAAATTATGTATGCTACTTGATAAACATGAATTGCTACCGAGTATCGGTTTCGACATTCCGTGGAAGACGACAAAGATGTGTAATCGAGGAAAAGCCCGTTTGAACCTTGGGAATAGATTAGAATACAATTGACATGTCACTAGGATATTTGAGTTCCGAACTCGTTGAGTTGAGTCCGAGTTCACTTATGGATGCGAACGCCCGAGCTCGTTGAGTTGAGTCCGAGTTCACTTATGGGCGGATTACATGATAGCTTGGCTACATAATTTTCGCAGGCTATTGAGTTTGTCTAGCTGTGGGTATGGCACTTATGTGCATGCAATCCGTGTATTCGAATCATATTCCGATGTATTCAACGGGTGAATCTTAAGTGAATAAGGAGAGTACCTAAAACGAAGGTGACATGTTGGTAAGTGTGGTGAATGAGAAAATTTGACAGGTATGTGCTTAAACCCTCGGGTTGAGAACTTGGTATGATGAAATTGTGGTAAGATGCAAATGTAACATGAATGCCTTGGTGTTGTTTATGCAAATGATGTTTTATGTTGGATTGCATGATTATGTTACTTACTATTTGCATGTGAACTTACTAAGCATTTATGCTTACTCCCTCCTTTCCATTCTTTATAGTTTTAACAAGCCAGCTTAGAAATCGGGAACGGTTGGAGACTCGCTCACACTATCCGTGGATTATTTTGGTATATTAGCTTGTATATTTTGAGTATGACATGTATAACATTATAATCATTTTGTGTATATAATCTTATGATATGGCTATTGAGTAGCAAGATAATACTTGGTTATGATTAGCCATTGGAATGGCTAATCAAAAATCATGTATGGTGTTATGTATGCTTAATGTGCTATCTAAATCATGGAATTTCATAAAAAAGGTGAAATTTGTTATAAAATAGTATCATACAACAGCAATGATGTGAGTTTGAAAAATCACTAAAAATAGTAGAGACAGAATTAGATGGTGAGTAAAATATGAAATTGAATCTTATTAAGTATATTTTCATATGGAAGAAACAAAACAGGTAAATAAGTAGTATTTCATGAGATATTTGGGTTTTAGTGGAACAGGGTCAGAGTGATTTCTGAATCCCCTGTTCTAACTTTATAAATTCACTAAAAATTGTAAAAAAATAATTAGGAGTCATACTTTATATGTATAGATTTCTTATTGAGTTTAATTTTAAGATAAACAAACATCATATTCATTTGAATTCTGTATAGAGAGAAAAGTGATTCATAGTGAACAGAGGTTAGAGTAGTTGAACACTGAAACAGGGGAAAATTTAACTAATAAACTGTACTAATTGGCCTTACCAAAAATTCTACAAAAAAAATTAGTAAATAGATATATGAGTCTAGTTTCATAAAAAATTTACGGATTTGGATTTCGAGTTTTGAAACTCGAGATATGAATTTTTTAGCGACTGTGACACAAATGGGTAGATTATTACGAAAAGTGAAATAAATTGTTTGAGATTGTTCAAGTGATAATTTAAGTCTGTTAACGCCTCGTGCTCGACTCTGGCGACGGTCTCGGGTAAGGGGGTGTTACACATACACTCTGGTTTTAAAGATTTTTAATACTTTTATTGTTTTAATTGCTATAGTTGGGAGTAATTATGTAATTTCTAGTTTTAGACTGTTTGGTTTAATTTTGAAATTTTGAAATACTGTTTACGGATTTTGGAACTGCAACTTTATTTGTTCTTAAGCTTCTGTAAACTAAGAAATATTTTCAAGCAAATTAATCAATATATGTTTTTGGAGTTAAGTAATAGGTGGTAACTAGAACGGTTCTTGGGTAAACACGGTTTTAAATACATTCTCATGTGACTTCGCCAGATTCAGCCATAATATCTAGGCCGGTTTTGGGGGTGTTACATTTAGTGGTACCAGAGCTAGGTTACAAAACTCGACTGTGGATTTGGGTTTCAAAGTTTGGTTTTAAGAAAATGATTTGTAGAACAATTTGAAATATCTTTGATAACAAGTATGTGGTACACCGAGCCTCCAACACTGATCCTATAAGTTCTCTGAATCTCTGATATGTACTGTTTGAAAGCATGCTTATACTGAAATTTTGTTTATATCTGTCTGAAATACTGTGTATGTGTTATAAGACTACTATGGGTAGTACGTTATTGAAACACTTTAGGTAGTGTAAATTGAAAACCGTAGTGAGCTTACTACTCGCGATAACTGACTCTGAAACTCTGATACTATTCTGCATAAAATATCTGCTAATAATTATCAGAATTGTAAACTGATTTGTATAAAACTCTTAATACAAATTAATTTGTTAGTTACGATAAGCACACGCGGTACTCGTGGACGGGGTACTAAAGGCAGAGGTAGAGGCCGTATAGGGATTCGAGCTGAGTCCTTCGCATCTGATACGATTCCTAATCTGGACACTAGCGAGACGCTGGTGTCACCATTGTTATCGAGATCAGTGCCTTTGAGTCTCAAGATCTGCATGGTGGG
This sequence comes from Gossypium longicalyx, assembly GCA_025698465.1. Classification (NCBI taxonomy): domain Eukaryota; kingdom Viridiplantae; phylum Streptophyta; class Magnoliopsida; order Malvales; family Malvaceae; genus Gossypium; species Gossypium longicalyx. The sequence goes on from CM046997.1 coordinate 95,990,638, forward strand.
GACGACGACCGCCCCGAGCCATGCTTTGTGAATTTCGGAGAGGGTCGCTGGGGCTAATGCTGGATCTGGAGGTCGTGGGTCAGTTACGGAACGATTCCGATCGAATGGGGCTGAGATATTCAGAGGCATCGCTGGAGTTGCTCCGAGTGTGGCTAAGTACTGGATGGAGGCCACAGAGCGTATCATGAACGATCTGGACTTCGTTGATAAGTAGAAGCTCAAGGGAGCTGTGTCATTACTGTGAGATGAAGTGTATCAGTGGTGACTGATCGTTAAGGAGGGCACTCAACCCGATCGACTGACTTGGGATCTGTTTAAGACCACTTATCAGAGTAAGTATATGAGAGCCAGCTACACTGATGCTAGGCAACGCGAGTTCTTAAATCTCACTCAAGGGGACCGTTCAGTGGTTGAGTATGAGGCCGAATTTCTGAGACTGAGCCGTTATGCGAGGGGCATAGTGGCGACAGAGTATGAGTGCGGTGTTCGATTTGAGAATGGTCTATGAGACAGTTTGCAAGTTTTGATAACTCCATAGGGGAGTGGGATTTCTCAGCCTTGGTCGAGAATGCCAAGATTACCGAGGAGGTAAAGCGCTCTGAGCGCTAAAACTGTGAGAAGGGGAAGGCTAAGAGGGATTCTGAGCCTTCAAATACTAGGATGAGGCCTAAGAAAAATGTCAGGACTAATGGGCCCGTGAGAGCTGGGCTTACTGTTGCTGTTCCTGTTGGTGTAGTGATGTGTTAGCTTTATAATAGACGTCATCTAGGTGAGTTTTGGAAGGCTACTGGAGCTTGTTTGAGGTCTGGTTCGACTGAGCATCGTGTTAAGAATTGTCCACTGAGGAGTAATCAGATGCAAGCTCCGGTTGTTGAGACTGCACAACTGACAAGAGGGGTACAGCAGCCACTTGGGGGTTGAGGATAGGCTAAGGGTGGTAACGGTAGGGGTTTAGGTTAGAGAGCACTAAACAGAGGTGCTGGGCTGACTGAGGCAAGGCAGCCTGCACTTGTCTACGCTGCACACCTCCGTGAGGATGGAGATGCTTTGGACGTCATCACGGGTACGTTTTTCATTTCTACTGTACCTTATGTTGCACTGATAGACATAGGCTCTACACATTCCTATATTGCATATTTTTTGTTTGAGACTTTGGGAATTCTATGTGAGAGCACTTCTAGTGAGATTTCAGTGATGAGTCCATTGGGGCAGTCTATTAGGGTCAGTAAACTATTTAGAGACGTTTCGTTGGAAGCTCAAGGAACGGTTGACTTAATTCTGGGCATGGACTGGTTGGTGAAGCATCGTGTAAGCCTAGATTGTGCTGAAAAGAGGGTTGTTCTGAGGACCGAGGAGGATAATGAGATAGTCGTGGTTGGAGAGCGATGAAATTATCTGAGTAATGTGATATCTGTGTCAGTAGCGGTGAAGCTTGTGAGAAATGGATATGAGGCATATTTGGCCTATATCAGTGTTTCTGACTCTGTGGACTCATTGGTTAAGGACATCCGTATGGTGAAGGACTTTTCAGCTGTTTTTCTAGAGGAACTACCAGGATTGCCTCCGATTCGTGAGGTAAAATTTGGGATTGAGTTGATTTCTGGTACAGCTTCGGTGTCTATCGCCCCTTATCGAATGGCACCAAAGGAGCTGGCAGAATTAAAGGCTCAAATTTAGGAGTTTTTGGATCGTGGGTTTATTCGTCCCAGTGTGTCTCTGTGGGGAGCACCTGTTCTGTTCGTAAAGAAGAAGGACGGTACGATGAGGATTTGTATCGATTACCGTCAGTTGAATAAGTTAACAATTAAGAATAAATACCCACTTTCGAGGATAGACGATTTATTCGATCAGTTTAGAGGGGATTCTGTGTTCTCAAAGATCGATCTGCGATCAGGTTATCATCAATTAAGAGTCAAGGAGGCCGATGTGCATAAGACGACATTTAATACTTGTTATGGACAGTACGAGTTCCTAGTTATGCCCTTTGGGTTGACAAATGCACCAACAAGGTTCATGGACTTGATGAACCATGTGTTCTAGCCCTACTTAGATCAGTTCGTAGTGGTATTCATCGATGACATCTTGGTGTATTCTAAGACATAGGATCAACACGATGAACATTTAAGAATGGTTCTATAGGTTCTTCGGGAAAAATAGTTGTATGCGAAGTTCAACAAGTGTGAGTTCTGGCTTTGGGAAGTGACATTTCTAGGTCATCTAGTCTCTATTGAGGGGATTCGTGTGAATCCTCGTAAGATTGAGACTGTGTTGGATTGGAACCAGCTGAAGAATGTGTCAAAGATCTGCAGTTTTCTGGGATTGATAGAATATTACCGACGTTTCGTAGAAGGGTTCTCGTTGATCGCAGCGCCATTGACTAAGTTACTGTATAAATGAGTTTCTTTTGTTTGGATTGACGCACAACAGGAGAGCTTTGAGAAGCTCAAGACAGTTTTGACTCAGGCTCCAGTTCTAATACAGCCTAAGCCTGGTAAAGACTTCGTGGTTTACAGTGATGCGTCACATGTGGGTTTGGGTTGCGTCTTGATATAGGACGGTAAGGTAGTTGCCGCTTCTCGACAGCTCAAAACTCACAAGGCTAATTATCCAACGTATGATTTAAAGTTGGCTGCAATTGTCTTTGCATTAAAGATTTAGAGGCACTATCTGTACGGTGAGAAGTGTACTATCTACAGTGATCACAAGAGCCTCAGGTATCTCCTCACTAAAAAAGAGTTAAATCTTAGGCAGCGACAATGGGTTGAGCTGCTTAAGGATTACGACTACAGTATAGAGTATCACCCTGGAAAGGCCAATGTGGTGGCTGATGCATTAAGCTGTAAGGCTGTGGCTGATTTGAGGGCGTTGTTCGCTCGATTGAGTCTTTATGACGATGGGAGTCTTCTGGCAAAGCTACAAGTGAAGCCGACATGGATTGAGCAGATTCGAGCTAAGCAGTTAGAGGATAAGACTCTCGAGATGCGATTTCGTCAGGTTGAGACTAGGACTACTACAGCTTTTGAGCTGAATAATGATGGGGTATTGTACTTCCGAGGTAGGACCTGTGTACCTAATGATGAGGATTTGAAGCTGTCAATTTTGTGGGAAGCGCATAGTAGTCCGTACGCTATGCATGCTAGGGGTAGCAAGATGTATAAATATCTTCGAGAGTTGTACTGGTGGCCAGGGTTGAAACGTGAGGTGACAGATTATGTTGCTCGTTGTTTGACTTGTTAGCAGGTTAAGGTTGAGCATCAGTTACCTTCGAGTTTGCTACAGCCAGTAAAAATACCGATGTAAAAATAAGAGCGTGTAACGATGGACTTCGTTAGTGGGTTGCCTCTAACACCCACTAAGAAGGATTCTATTTGGGTCGTTGTGGATCGTTTGACCAAGTCGACACATTTTATTCCGGTTAGGACGAGGTTCTCTCTGTAAAAGCTAGTTAATATATACATTTCTGAGATAGTGAGGTTGCATGGGGTTTCTATTTCGATCATCTTCGATAGGGATCATCGTTTTACATCTCGGTTCTAATAAAACTTCATGAGGCTTTGGGTTCTAGTCTGGATTTCAGTACTGCTTTTTATCCTCAAACAGATAGCCAATCGGAGAGGGTGATTCAGGTACTGGAGGATATTTTGAGGGGATGTGTTATGGACTTCCGAGGTAGTTGGGAGGAGTATTTGTCTTTGGCAGAGTTTGCTTACAATAACAACTATCAGTCTAGTATTCAGATGGCACCGTATGAGGCACTTTATGGTCGTAAGTGTCGCACTCCATTGTGCTGGACTGAGTTGGGTGAGCAACGTGTTTTGGGTCCGGAGTTGATTTCAAAGACTGAGGATAAGGTTCGGTTGATTCGAGAGCGTCTAAGAGCGGCTTCTGAGATAGAAGTCTTATGCTGATTTGAAGAGGAAGGACATCGAGTATTCTGTGGGGGATTTAGTCTTTCTTAAAGTTTCACTATGGACGAAAGTTTTAAGGTTCGGACGCAAGGGTAAGCTGAGTCCTCAATTTATTGGGCCGTACTAGATCCTGAAGCGAGTTGGGCCAGTCATGTATCAGTTAGAGCTTCCACCAGAGTTAGATCACATACATGACGTATTTCATGTCTCGATGTTGAGATGTTACCGCCCTGATCCCACGCACATTATGCCTGTGGAGGAGATTGAGGTTAGACTAGATCTGACATTCGAGGAGGAGCTAGTTTAGATTGTAGATCACGATGTTAAGGTTCTGCGTTGGAAGTCTATTCCTTTAGTGAAGGTGTTATGGCGGAATCATAGCACCAAGAAGGCTACTTGGGAGCCAGAGGATGCAATGCGACAACAGTATCCTCACATTTTCTGATCAGGTAAAAATTTGAGGACGAATTTAATGGGGTAGAGTTGTAACGCCCCAAATTTCTGTAATTTCGGCTTTTGTGATTGTTGAGCATGAAAATATCGGGACTTGTGTTTTGAATCATTTTGGCATAAAGTTTATGTGGTTTAAGAGGTTATGTGCTCTGGGGTGTGTTTGGGAGGTCCCAAGTTCGAGCCTTAACTTGGGTTAAATTTTGGGTTTTATTTGAATAAAGCTTGACTTTTGGTTAATGGGCTTATAAGAATTTATTGTAGGAACTTAACAGAATGGGCCTGCTGGTCTAGTGGTTAAGGGGCAAGGGATTATGCCTAAGATCCCGAGTTCGAGTCGTGAGTGTGGCATTATTTTACTGATAAGCCGTACGGACGTTTGAGTTGGACTAAAACACTAAAGGGGGTAGGGTTTATCAAATGTTTGCCTAACCTGTTTTCTTTTTAGCTCTCTGCCGTTTTCTTCTTTTCCCAAACCTCTTGCTGCCGAAATTTTATTTCTTTTACTCTTATCCTCTGTTTTTCTTTCTTTCGATTAGTTTTGGCGTACTGCTAGTGGTTCCGTCAGCTTGGTAAGTATAGTTCTATTAAATTGTGTGGTTTCTTTTGGAGATCATTTAAGATGGATTTAATTTATTGTTTAGGGGACAATGAAGGTTCTGTGGATCACTAATCGGGGTTCTAAACAGCGAGTAATCGCCGTTATTCGTTAAAGGTAAGAAAATCTCTCATTTCGGGATTTGTCTATTCTGATCTATTCGAATCAAGAGACTGAAAATTTGGCTTACGATTGACAATAATAGGTTCTGGAGTGTTCGAGATTGCATTAGATGTCAATCAAAATCAGGTGTGAACTCCAATCAATCTGAAATCGCATTTTGGCTAAAGCCGAAAACACTACTATCAACGCCACACGAACGTGTGGACTGCTCGTGTGAAGGCCATGTGGCGAGACACGGCAGTGTGGTTGACGAAGTAGGCCGTGCGCGCGCCACACGGACATGACGGACACGAGTGTGTGAGGCTGGCGAGGCCGTGTGCGAGGCACGGGCTTGACCAATTGGGCCACCCGTGTGGCCCACACAAGTGAACCACACTGGCGTGTGGGATCTTGGGCCAGGCCGTGTGATCCACACAGGCAAGGCCAATTCGGGCCGTGTGAGCCACACGGGCATGTGGGCCCACACGGGCAGGGCACATGGGCGTGTGAGCCGAATTGTTTGAAATGTTCTGCAAGGTTACACAGGTCGCCCAAGTCGACTGTGACCTGATTGTAGGGTCGATAAGCGTTAATTAGACCCCTATACCCTGATCTGATACTAAGATGTATGTAAAATCATGATAATTAAAGCATGTGTATCTGTTCTGATTTGATGTTGATGTTATGATTTGATATCTGCATATGAACATGCCATATTATTCTGTTGCATTGCATTGGGTTGGGTTTGTGGTTGAAGAGAAAGAAGACTGAAATGCTACTAGCCTATTATCTGGCAGCTATGCTGCATATATCTGATACGTGCCGTATATGGTATCAATTGGTGTGTAGGGTTGGATGGGTTGATTTTATCCCCATACTTGGTGTGTAGGGCTGGGTGGGTCAATTTTATCTTCACATGGTGTGTTGGGTTGGACAGAGATGGTGTGCAGGGTTGGTGGGCATTATTGTTCTGATTGGTATGCATGTATGTCTGTATGGGCTAAGGCCCGAATGTATCTAATACTGTTCTGGGTGGGCTAAGGCCTACACCGATTCTGTTAAGAGCTCAGGCTCGAGTATGACTGTTTGACTGCTATCCGTTTACATACATGCTTTACTGTGAGGATGTACACACTGAGTTTGCGAAAACTCACCTCTTATTTTATCTATCTGTCAGGTAATCCCCAGTAGTAGGTGGATCGGTGCAACAGAGGGCTCGACAATAACCACTGCTACATACATTCTGGTTTTAAAGGTTTTTAATACTTTTATCGTTTTAATTGCTATAGTTGGGAGTAATTATGTAATTTCTAGTTTCAGACTGTTTGGATTAAGTTCAAAATTTTGAAATACTGTTTACGGATTTTGGAACTGCAACTTTATTTGTTCTTAAGCTTCTACGAACTAAGAAATGTTTTCAAGCAAATTAATCAATATATGTTTTCGAAGTTAAGTAATAGGTGGTAACTGGAACGGTTCTTGGGTAAACACGGTTTTAAATACATTTTCATGTGACTTCGCCAGATTCGGCCATAACGTCTAGGCCGGGTTTGAGAGTGTTACACGAAGGTTAATAGCTATGTTACTTGAATTATGTATATATGAATGGTAGTGAATGAGAATGAAACATATGAATAGTATTGAAATGCTTAGAATTATGGAATGATGAAAATATCATATGTTGAATGTGTTATGCATATGTGATATTGATGCAACAAGATGTAATTTAGTATATGAAAATGGTTAGAATGTTGAATTGGTTAGTTTGGTATGCATATTGAATTGGATGAATATTTTGATTAGGTACCATTTGGACCATGTAGAAAACAAACGGTCATGTCGTGATGAGATCAAGTTAGTGAGTTATGCCACGACGAGGAATCCCCGAAGTCGTGATGTCAACCCGATAAATTGAAAACTTTATAATGTGATCCTAATTCAACCATGAGTTAGCAAAAGAGTTTTCGTAAGCTCGTATAAGAATCAGAAATGATTGTGTAACATATTATGAATGCGTTATATACTTATTTGCATGTATAAATGGTTGCATTGTGTATAATTAATCGTAGTTATTCCGGTAACGGATGTGACATCTTGTAGCTCGGACCTGATGACCGATTTAGGTATAGGGTATTACACTTGTATTACTTAGTTGAATTTGAAATGTTATATAGGTTTTAGCATAAAAATGATTAAGATATTTTTCACAATTATTTATCACAATGGGCAAATTTATGACACTAAAATAGGGGTCATTTTTGAATTCACTCAATCTATAAGCTTAGCTTTTAGGAAGAGTACTAAATTGGATAAACTTCTATAAAAAATTAGTAGGAAAGTCTGGTTCAAGCAAAAGGAAATTATCTAGCTTGTAATATAGATTTTTGACATCATTAAACTCAATCAAATATACTAAAATTGATTTGAATGATGATAATAATGCCAAAATAATGATTGATGCACATTGCTCAATTAAAAATACACAGTAGAGATATATGCCCAATTTAAATAAGTAGAGACAAATGGCTTGAGTTTGTTAAGATTTCCTATTAATATGTACCCCAATATTGGTTAGCAATATGAATTAGAAAGTCCAACAATTTGTTTGTGTAATTATTCACGTCGTTGTTGGAAAGCTCATATCCAGGAATACTGCCATCATCTTTGGATAGTTTATTGTATATAAAGCAAAACATTTATACATGGTCTTTCCCATTTTCAGAATTCCACTAAAACACACACACACACACACACACACAAAGAAGTTTAAGAAGTGAGAAAAATGGCGGGATGTTTAGCAGTCGTAGAAACTGATCGCCCTGAGAACAAGAAGCCAGTGTACGCCATTAAAGGCCAATGGCAAGTTCATTTCGCTCGTTTCATAGTCTATCCATCTTTACCTTCCACCTGTCCCTTCCTCGTACCTAAGAGCCGACGCGGTCGCGCGTCTAGTGGCAACTGGATCGCCACTTCTTCTCCAGCCGCTTCTCTGCAGATCATCAGTGATCTTTCCAGCTCCGAAACCATCCTCTCCATTTGTCTGGGCGGGAAGATCCTTGTGAGTTGTTCGTTACTGATTCTTCTAGATCATAGTTTCGATTGTTTTGGAATCTCGCAAGCTATAAATTGATTTATTTGATCAATCTTTTAAGCTGATTTTCAATTTCGTTTCATTGATCGTTAAAATAATAAACAAAACGGTTTTTCATTTTATCGGCAATAAATGAGTGTTTAGCAAATTAGAATCTCGCTAGCAGTTTGCCTTATTTGATCAATCTCTTAAGCAGTTTATTAATTCAGTTTGATTGATCATTAAAATAATGAGGAAAGAGAACTTTCATTTTACCAGTAACAAATCGAGTGTTAAGCAAAGGAGAACGAATCCAGGTTCGGAAGCCTGTTGATTGTTAATTTCTCATAGCCAGATTAATAATTGCTCTCGAATCTCGATCCTTCTATTTTTGGAGCTCAAGTTTGAATCTATATCCTCGTTTTTTCTTGGATCAATTTTGTGGAGTTTCAAGGATATTGTGTTTTGCATATTCACTTGTTGATTCTTTTCATTTCCAAAGTTCTCATTTACGATGTATAACGAATGTATAAAATATGTAGATGAAAGCATATCCAAGTCTACTTTCTGGTTGTATTTGACTTGATTTGATCTCAAATTACCAGCTCAAGTTGCATATTTTTTTCTTTTCTTTTTTGTTAACAGATTGGCGGTTTGCTTAGCTCATTAATTCATGATCTTATTTCATTTGGATTTGCGTCTAAAATTGTGTTCTACTGTTATAAGGAAATTGTATTCTGTTATTTGGAGCAGGAAGAGCACTACATTTCCAAGTTGCACTTCTCTTGGCCTCAGATCCAATGCATCCCTGAAATTCCTGCTAGGGGCAGCAGAGCTGTATTTGTAAGCTACAAAGACTGTGCTGACCAGGTAAGCCTATTACAAGGATGAGCAGGTTTTTGCATTTCATGGTCTAACTGAAGCCGAAACTGGCAAGTATCCTCGACTATATTTCCTTTGCTCTTGCTTAAGAGATTTCATGGCTACCGTTGAAAGTGTTTGAATTCGTAGGAGCAAAATAGTAAAGGTCTTTACCTATTTGTAAAGTGAACTTGTAGAATATGGAAACTTCATCACACAATGGTGTAGGAGAAAAAGGTTATCCAAAACAAAAATGTGTACGGACTTTCCTGTTGTTTTTCATTCTAGAGCCACTTATTGAAGATCAGATCTGCCATTATGGAGTCTACACATGATAAAGATATTTTAGCTTAAGGAAAAAAACAACTTTATCATGAATGTCCATGATATCTAAGCAATATCAATTGTTACTTTTCCTTTAAAGACTGCCTAAACAAACTTTAGTGTATTTCTTCCATGCAGCAAACTCATGGGTTTCTACCCATATTTTTGCAGATCCAGAAGTTTGCTTTGCGATTTTCTACACATCATGAATCAGAATCATTCATGAATGCTGTGAAGGTGGAGATACGACCATAGAAACTGTTTATTTCTTGTAATAACTATCCAATAGCTTTGGTCTGCTGCTGGGAATCTCTTATATATATATATATAAAACTTGGAACTATCAGTTTGTCTCTTTTCTCAGGAGGAGTTCCAGGGTGACGCTGAAACTGAACCTTTAAATCCAGATTTTGGATCTGACTCTTCACCACAATCAGATTTCATATCTAGTAATGGACTTCCTTCTAGGTAGATATGAAAACTGAAATGATACTCTTACCAGTTTGTTTCTTTCAGAAGATAAACCACTGGACAATATCAAAGAGCTAATGACTTAATGTCTGCAGAGCCAATCAGGAGTCGAGTGATTTGAATCCTGATGGTTCGTACACTCCACAAATGTCTCCCGGCTTGAGTTATGAAATTAGACAGCAGTCATTTGATCAAGATGAGATGCTTACTAACAATGCGGAAGGCATTTTTCCACCCTTGCCCCCCAGTTTCTCATCATTACTGACCAATTGCCGTCCTACCGCTGAAAAAGGTAGATTTCTTGACCTAAATATAGGTAGCGATATCCAGTAACTGAGTTCATAACACATGTCCTTGAATGATATAGCTGCTAATCAACCAACAGTGTCTCAGGAAATTGATCTCAAATCCCAAATTGTGGTAATGATTTCAAACTATTTATCTATATTTTAGTTATTACTTTCAGTATTTAGAAGGCAAAGGAGTACTTTATTACTGCATTGCTTGGCACCTATCATTTCTGAAACTGCAACTTTTTTCTAAAATCTCTACGAGACTGTTCTTTCATTGGTAGTTCTGTTTTTTCACAGAGATACATGGAAGATTCTTCCTTCCAAGGTACCTTTTATTTCTATTTCACTTGAATTTTTCCAAGCCTGCAATCTATGTTTGAATGGGGGCTCTGTCTCCATTAGACCATATAAACATTTCGCTAGGAAAAAATTGTTTGATACGCCTTACTGTTCCATTTGCTAATTTTCTAGAGATAATTTTTACAGATATGTTGACTAAAGTAGAGAAAATTATCAGTGAAGTTGGAGCTGACATGCTGCTGTAAGTTACCTTATCTGCTTGAGCTTTCCAACATGTAGAGGAACTCATAACATTGAATGCCTGTCTGTTTTTCCTTTTATTGAGTGATGATGCTACTATTTCTCAATCCCTTCTATTTTCTGTTGTAAATGGGAAAATTAGTTTATAAATTAGGATAACTTTAGAACAGCCTTGTAAGTTATTGCAACCGGGCTGCTGATTTACAAGTTCTACGCTCTCTCAAACCCAAAAGTCAAATTGAAATGCCACATGGACTCTGTTTAGGCTATTGCTAAGGAAAAGCCCCACTGAAACGGCAATTCTTCAGTAAAATAACTTATTACGTAGATAGCACCTTAACCGAGTCCAAATCTTGCCACTAATCGGAAGGTCTGACTGTTTGAGAAATAAATTTATGCCATTTTTCGCTGGCAGCGTGAATAGAATATGCCATGAATAGATAGCACCTAAATACGTACACAACGGAATATGCCATGAACGTGAAGTTATTAAGTAATTCTTATTTTACCAATTGTCGCATTTTCCTCCCTATCATTTTTTTTATAGGTAACAATAGAAGGCCACTAGTAATTTTGGGTGATTAATAAAAGCCTCTTCTGAGTTTCAAACTCTATGCTTAAGCTGGCTAGTAAATATGCCAGTCTACATGTACATACATGGCTAATGGCTTAATTATATCAAGTAGTTGTTACATGCTCAGTACTCCGATTTGATGGTGCTTTTGTTTTCCTTGTGCTTGCTATAGCTAGCAAGATAAGACTGCAAGTAAATTCTAATAGAGGGTTTTCCAAGGCTGTTAGAGCATGGAAGTTTGGAAATAGAACTGCTAGTAAAATTTTAAAACCATAGTAATTAATGTAAGACCGAAAAATTTCTCCTTCTAGTTTGGATTTTAGTTTGAAATAGAATCAGTGTCATACACAAGTATATATCAGATATGAATGTACTTTTATTTAAAAAAGATACAAGGTTCATACCCTTGTTGGAATGTATGTCATCAATGTTCCATAGCTGCTAATTCCTTAAGTACAGTATTTGACCTCATTTCAAACTATAAAATTGAACAACTGGGAACACTCAATCACCAGAATAAAATATTCTGTTGCTAACCAGGAAACAGACATGTCTATGGAAGGCGACTTAACCAATGTACTCCAACTCGGTTTCTCTTAGCTTAGGTTAAAAAAAGTCACGTCCAATAAAATAATAGTGATGCTAATATAAATATAAATCTCAGCTTATTATATGCGGTGGTTTTACATTCCATAAAAATTAGATTATGTTACATTCCAAAATATTATGCAAAACTTATATTTATTAAAAAATCATACGAAAAAAATAATGTTTTAGTTGAAATGATAATTTTAAATCTTTAATATTCATGTTATCCTTAATTCAAATATTATCATAAATACATTTTTATTAATTTATAAAAATAAAAATAAAAAACACTCTCAAAATAATCTTATTTTGTAAAAAATAATGATTTATAAATTGAAATAAACTCAATTAAAAACTTTATGGAAAAACACATCATTGAATCCAAACAAAAGCACCACGTATTACAGCATGCCATGTATTTAAGCCAAGAGCAAGCGTTATCTTCTCCATTGCATTTGCTTGCTTTAGATAACATTGTTGAACACGATACCATTAAATAACTTAATATGATAGAAATACAATATAAAAGTATAAAAAAATAAAAATATAATATAAAATAATTGTAAACTATATTATTAATCATTCAAATATAGGTAAATTTTCGTTTTGATCATTTAACTAAAGAAATTACTATTTGATCACTAATATATTCAAAATTGTTTTTTTAATCACTTGAGTGTTGAGTGACTAAGGAAGGCACTTTTTAATTAGTATAATAACAATTTTAATCAAGGTCAAATTGACAAAAAAAAAAAAAGAAGTTAAGGATTAAAATTATTATTATGCCAACTAAAAAAATGCCACCATTAGCTATTAACTGTCGGTGAAAAAAAAACAATTTTAAAAATATTAATGATTAAATTGTAATTTTTTTAGTTAAGTTATCAAAAATAAATTTATTCATTGTTAAGTGACTAATAATGTTGTTTACCTTTAAAAACATATATACTATACATAAATTACCAAGTCTAACTTGCTCAGATGAACCGTTGCCCAGAAGTGTATATTGTAAGTATCGACGAGAACCCGCTAAATGATAAATCCATGACAATACTGTGGGTTCACAAATAGCAAATTTGTCGTTTCAAAAGAACAACCCTAAGCTTCATGTTTTTTAATAAGAAAATTAGAGGGCATTCCACTTGGAAACTTTCGAACAATACCCAATGAGCCAGCAAACATGTGCAGACAGAAACAAAAACAAAGGCCGTAATTCTAGCTCTTCCATTTTCATGGTTTCATCTACTCTTCTCTCTTTCATTGCAAAAACAAAAAAAAGGAATCTCCCATGCTCATAACCATGGTTTCACTTTCGCATCATCTCCTTGCTTGCCTTACCCTGCCTTTATTGGTAACTCTACTTGTTAGAATTTGTAAAGCCGATGATATGTACCCTTTTCCTTGCTCACAGGAAATCCAGAAATGTGATGCCTTGTTATACCACACCAATACTGGTCTAGATGAAGTCGAAATCGCTTCCTACTACTCTGTTGATCCTTCCACTTTCCGCCCCATTTCCCATGGTAATAACAAGGATTACCTTATACCAGTCCCCTGTTCTTGCGGAGACACCGATAACGGCACCCAAGCGTACTTCTATGATGTATACTATACTGTGAAAAAAGGGGACACGTTTAGGGATGTTTCAGCTCATTTTTACAATGGACAAGCTCTTGAAGGAGGAGGAGAAGAAAATAATTTTCCTACTGGAAGCAAGGTAACAATGCATCTGATATGCGGATGCTTAGAAAGTCAGTCCACAACCGTAGTTACTTATACAGTTCAGCAGGGCGATACTTTGTCAAGTATGGCTACCCAGCTATCAACCAGCATAAATGATATACAAAGCTTGAACAGAAATCTGACGAGTAACCCCGACATTATAAATATTGGTTGGGTTCTATATGTGCCTATGGCTAAAGATAGAATTCCAGCAGTGCCAAAGAGAAGTGAGTGATGTTTCAATTCAAGATCATTCTTCTTTTTCATTTCAGACTGCTTTTTCTTTTAGCAAATCCAAATGTTAATTGTTTTGTACTAAAGTTTTACTTTTAATTTTTTGCTTGTTTTTGCCGTCGATTACCAGAGGGCGGAATTAAATGGACAATTATTATTGTCATATTATCGGCAGTGACATTATTTTCAATGATTGCATTGCTGATCATTCTTGTAAGGAGAAAAGCACAACAAATGAGTGAGGAAGATCCGAAACCAGTATCCAAAAGCATAAGTGCAATAGCATTTTCATTGCAAAACTCGTTTCTCTACAAGGACAACATAGAAGGTCAGCATGACTAAAAGACAACTAGAGTAATCCCTTTCCGGAGGAGGAAAGTAATTAACTCATCTATACTGCATTTGCATATTCAGATGTAACAGCTTTTGAATCAGATAGACCAATGATATATAGCCTGGAGGAGATTGAAGAAGCTACAGATAATTTTGATGAAACTAAGAAAATCGGAACTGGTGGATATGGTTATGTGTACCATGGAATACTAGGAGCAAAGGTGACAGTTTTCTTTGCTAATTTTTCTACTTGTCTTGATAATACTTTTAACCAAAAAAATGCTTCATGGAAAAGACTTAAATCTTTTTGCACTTTCAGGAGGTTGCGATAAAGAAGATGAAATCCAGCAAATCCAAAGAGTTCTTTGCTGAACTCAAGGTCTTATGCAAGGTCCATCATATAAATGTTGTAAGTTTTACCAACCATTAACTCTTTGTTTGGTGTCAAAACAGGAAGCATCATGTTTGCTAATAGAAGGGAAAATACATTTTTGGTTACTTGCAGGTTGAGCTCTTGGGATTTGCTAGTGGAGATGACCATCTCTACTTGGTTTATGAGTATGTCCAGAATGGATCACTCAATGACCATCTCCATGAGTCGTTATTGAAAGGTCACCAGCCGCTCTCTTGGACTGCGAGAGCGCAAATCGCACTTGATGCTGCCAAAGGCATCGAATACATTCACGACCACACAAAAGCACGGTATGTGCATAGGGATATCAAGACAAGTAACATACTGCTTGACAAGGGTCTACGAGCAAAGGTACTAAAATGAACTCCGCTACATTATATAAACTAGTAGACATATATATAGGCTAATCTTCTTAAGACTACGAATGGAATTCAATTCCATTAGGTTGCCGATTTCGGATTAGCAAAGCTTGTCGAGAGAACAAATGAAGAAGATCTAATAGCTACACGATTGGTTGGAACTCCAGGTTACTTGCCCCCTGAGTAAGTTTTTAACTTGCTACAAAATCATTAATGAAATATTGTTTTGTTTCTTACAAAAATCTTTCCCCAGTTGACATTTTTTTTTGGGGTTGATTTATATGGCTATATTGGAAAGATCGGTGATGGAGTTGCAAGTGACACCGAAAACCGATGTGTTTGCATTCGGGGTGGTACTGGCAGAGCTGATAACAGGCCAACGAGCACTGGTCCGTGATAACAAGGAGCCGAATAAAATGAGATCACTGATAACAGTCGTAAGTAAATTGATAATTCGATATAACAGATGAATGAAGATTGACAACTGTTAAGCTGAACGTGTTTGCTTCCTTTCATTGTGGTAAGGTGAACAACGTTTTCGAAGAAGAAAACCCAGAATCAGCTTTAGAAGAAGTGATAGATGGAAGTCTTAGAGGAAGCTATCCTATGGAGGATGTATACAAGGTATATAAATATAACCCTAACTTCCTGCGACAATCATAACATGCATTTTTTCTTTAAAAAATTTGGTTAATATTGCATTTCATATATATATATATATATTGGATGATGCATTGCAGATGGCAGAACTAGCAGAGTGGTGCTTGAGTGATGAGGCAGTAAACAGACCAGAAATGAGAGATGTTGTTTTAACGCTTTCTAGAATCGTGATGTCGTCGGTGGAGTGGGAGGCCTCACTGGGAGGAAATAGCCAAGTTTTCAGTGGAGTTTTCAATGGAAGATGAAAACTAAACAAACTTCCATTTTACTCATTTCTCAGCAATTTTATATTCAACTGCAAATGAAAAACATAATTGTAACTTGTTCTTCATTTTATGTTCCATTAAGATTTTCTTTAAAAAAGAAAAGAAAAATTGTTGGGATAGACATTTGGTTTCAGTTAAGCATATGGGCAGTTTGGGAGACAATTGTGTAATTAGGTTTTATGATTTGTGTCTCTAATGAAAAAAAAAAAAAAAACTTTCTACTTGTATGTCTTTAGTACTCCATTGTAAAATCTTACCTACAAGGTCTCATTCTACAACCCTTTCCAATTAAAAAAAATTAATTTAAATACATTTAAATTCTTGTCCTTCTAATTGTTATAATAACACAATATTAATTAAGTTGAAACTCAACCCTCTTGCAAAGAACGGACTAACAGGGTCAGCTGCCCAATTAATCCTCATCCTTACATATCGTTATTGTATAAGATAGATATCGTTGTGAAAGATCTATTACTGAAAAATTTATGAGTAGAGCCAAAAATGTGTGAACTGTACAAGTTACCAATTAAATGAAGGAATGAGCTCCGGTGTATAGAGAGGACCTCACCGTTTAAGAAGTAACCATAGAAACGATGGAACCCACTATTTATTTATCCATTTCTATTTACTCCTTTATTTTAGTTAATATGCTTTTTTTGATACCTAGTATCAATACAATTTCTTATTTCAAGGTGAAATGAAATGCCTAAAAAAAAGAAAAATCGTGGTCTGGACGATTAGAGTAGCAAAAGCCATTGAAAATTTTATTTTATACATTGGAAGAATCCGTTTTGTTATTAATAGACTAGAAAAGAATAACTGAAAGAAAGAATTAGTTATTCATCAAAATTTCTTTTATTCAATGACCAGAATTAAACGGGGATATATAGCTCGTAGACGTCGAAAAAAAATTAGTTTATTTGCATCAAGCTTTCGGGGGGCTCATTCAAGACTTACTCGAACTATTACTCAACAAAGAATAAAAGCTTTGGTTTCGGCTCATCGGGATAGAGATAGGAAAAAAAGAGATTTTCGTCGTTTGTGGGTTTTTGATTAATATTATTATATTACTCTATTTTTTAAAAAAATCTTAAAATATTCAAAATTTAAGATATATTTAAATATAAGTATGATCATGATGGTTTAAATATATGAAAAGTAATTGAAAGTTATTAAAAGGTTTATAGAATTTGATTTTTTAAAAATTGATGGATGGTGAATTGATTGTTGAAAAAAAAAATTACAATGTTTAGTGTAAGCAAGAAAATATTGATTAAAATCTCTCAAAAATTATAAAAAATATTCTTCTTAATTAAAAGATAACATTAATCTATTTTAATATTTTTAAATAACTGTTGTTATTAATGTGCATTAAATATGTATACCAAATATTCGTGAATTAGAATAAAAAAAAGTATTGATAGTTTTCGTTGATTTTTTTAAGATAGATAAAATTTTAATTAGAAAGAAACATCATATAAGTAAAATAAGAGAATACAACACATTACATGCCACAAAATTTAATCATGTTGTCTTAAGCTATGAAACAACTTTAAATACTTAGACAACTAATATTTATTTTATGTCTTTATTAAAGGCACAAGGTTTTAAAACATTCCCTTCAAAAGATTTGTGGTCGTCGAAATGGCGACTCCAATGGTTTTTTTAAAGATTAATAAAATTTCATTTAGAAAGAAATATCACAACGGTAATACCTCTTATCTGTCCTGATCGTTAGATTTGAACTACAGATGTTATATTCGTTGTTAGAGTAACTTTATTTTAACTAAATATTTTTTTTCATCAATACAAAAAATTAATTCCAATAACACAATTTTCAAACCACTATATCATAATATATTCCAAATCAGCATTTATACAAAGTTTACGAAAGCTCTTTTATTACTCAGAACCTTTGAATGACTAAAATGCAACAGTTTCAAAAGATTTTAAATTGATGCCACGACATCAAAATTTTAATGTTGCAACCTCCAAAACAATAGACAAGCTTTACTACTCGAGGATTAAATTACAAAGTTTTCCAAAATTGTATCGATTGCGACATCCACAGAGTGGTGTCACAACCTTAGAGACAGTATACCATAGTCCATGCTTTCTATCATCTGGTGTAGTGACATCAAGAATTTCAAGGTCGCAACATTGAGGCTGATGTTGCAACATCCAAAGAATGGTGTCACGACTTTGCCAAAAGTCCACTATAAACTCAATTACTTCTTCGGTTTTACCCTATCAAACACATATATGCAATCATACACTTAACAATTTCAAACAAACATCAACTAACCAATTTTACCTATGCATAACATCTTATCAAACTATGCCAAATCATCTTTATAGAATTTTTGCATTCATGGATCACAAAGCACGATCACATATTTAAACTTAGACATTTTAAGTCATATTCCCACGTTAACATGTCAAGGTATCCTATCAATTCATTTAAAGTTAAAAAAAAAATCCTTATTTTCAACTTTTCCAATTTTGAAAATAATTTTTATTGAAATAATGAAATCGGATTTTTATTATTTTTTAATTTTCACATAGTTATATTTTTATTTTCTAGAAACCATTTTTCTAAAATTTCAACTAAATACATTTCTTTAATGTTTTCCAAAATGAAAATGAACTCTATTTTTTGAAATTAAATAATTTTTTTTTTACTTTCTACCTACGTAGGAAAGAAAACTTACACATCAATTATCAAGGCACCTTCTATTATTTGTAGAAAAAAAAAACTTCTAAAGGAACGTAACATTTTTCTTAACTCTGATTGTGGAATTAAAAACTCCATCGTAATGTATCAAATAATAATCCAAATAATATTATAAATTATTAGGTAGTTTTCCTTATTACATTGTTCTTATTTTGATCACACAATTTTTTTTGTTAATTTAGTCATTGTCATTAATTAAATTGACCAAATTGATCACTCCATCATTAGATCTAACATAATGCTCTAATTTTCCTTTTTATTTCTTTTTGTTTTCTCTTTTTACTTCGTTTTTTTTATTTTTTCGTTCATTTTTCTTTCTATTCTCTCTCTTTTTCTTTTGTATTAGGAAACATATTTGTTGTATTGGAATGCCTCAATTCTTGAAAATTTTCTATTCTTGAAAAAATATGGTGAAGTGGGAGAACCTCATTTTTATTTTCCCTCAATATTGTTCTATTCTAGGGTTGAAAATTATATTGAAAGCAACCTAGAGTTAGAAGAACTTGAACCATTGAAACACCCAAAAAAAGTTCCCAAAAAAGTTCTCAAAACCCCTCCTCTTTGCCTCAATCTATTACCTTGGCTAACTCATGAAACCTTCTATGGCAACCTTCTACTGCTAAAACCATTGCCCACCGTCGTGTAAACCATTGGAAAATCTCTATTCTCTCCACCACCTTTAATTCCTCTTGGAACTTGTTATTTGCGAACCCTCCATTATGTAACCTCCAAACAATCAGTCGAATCAAAATCTCGTCCAAATTTGAATACACACATCCAATTTAGGCTCCTCCATCACCATCAATGGCAGCAGGCAATTCGTGGTGGAAAGCAAGGTACAAAATTCATAATTGAAGCCATGGGAGTATGCAGTTGGAATGGTATAGATGACTGAAAGGAATGTTATGAACATTGGCCCTTCAACTTGAATTGATCCTTGAAAATCGCTAACAAAATTTGTTGTATGTATGGGTTTAATGTATTTCCACTATTGGCATTGCTTCCACTGCCACTTTTGACGTCGGTGGTTGTTCATTCCATCTTTGTGTTTGTAACAGCCCGATTCTGGGCCTAGTCGGAACAGTAGTTTCGAAACCACTATTTTGAGGCCGGAGAAAATTATTTTGATGTTATTTTATGTGATATAGCATGTTTAGAAAGGTGCATGTTAATTTTGGTATATTAATTTTAGCGATTTCTAGTCCAATTTCGAAAAAGGACTAAATCGCGTAAAAAGTAAAAGTTGTGTTTTAATACCTAAAGGTGTTAAATTGCCTTGTATCTTAAATTGGGGGGGGGGTTTAATGTCAAATTAGGCCATTGAAAGAGTGATGGCCGGCCATGAGACAAGGAACTAAATGGTCAAAGATGTTAGGTAAGTGTTGGGTGACTTATTTGACAAATAAGTAATAAAATAAAGAAAAGAAAATATCATCTTTTCTTCATTTTCTCTCCACCGATTTTTCCAGCCAAGAAAAGGGTTTTGAAGCTGGAAAATTTCAGCAAAGAAACTCCCATGCTAATGATGAAAAACAAGATTCGGGCTTAGAACGAGGAAAAACGAGAAATTGATGTTTAGGCCTCTTTTACCAATTTAGTGTCGAGGTAAGTTTGTATGACTAAATAAGCATGTTATCCATGTTATTGTTAATATACTTGAATCTATCTTGCCTCAATTGTATTGAATCATATGTTGGTGATATCGAGTATGATGAAAGTGATGCCAAAAGTTAATAACATTCACGTGACGATAGAATACATTAGAAATTCAATGGAATATGATATCCCATAGAAATGAGTAAGACGTATATAAATAATATAATTACATCATTATTATACGTATTTGGATTGATATAGTATAAATTGCTTGATTGTGAAAATGATTATGTAGGATGAGAATTGATGTAAAGGAACGTCCTGATTGAACCTTAGGAATAAACGAATATTCATGCCATGACATTCGGACGAGATGTGTGTGCTAGTGTAAGACATGTCTGGGACATGCATCGGCCATATTATGAGAGCCAGTGTAAGACCATGTCTGGGACATGGCATCGGCATTGAGATGAGAGCTAGTGTAAGACATGTCTAGGACATGCATCGGCCTCGAGATGTAAGCCAGTGTAAGACATGTCTGGGACATGCATCGACTATGAGATGTGTCAGTGTAAGACCATGTTTGGGACATGGCATCGGCACGGATGTGAGAGCTGGTGTAAGACCATGTCTGGGACATGGCTTCGACCTCGATCTCGATAGTCAGTGTAAGACCATGTTTGGGACATGGCCTCGACTTGATGGATGAGCCAGCGTAAGACCATGTCTGGGACATGGCATTGGCATTATACCCTATGTTTGAGGCTTAGTGAATATCCGATAGCTTTCCGAATGGTTCAAAAGTGAGAGTTACAGTTTAAGCTAAATGAGAAATGTTATGACCATATTGTGAGTGGTACAGGTACTTACATGAAATTGATGAGATGTGAATTCAATTCATGTTATATGGTTAGTAAGGAATGAAAATGAGCATGTTGAGTAACACAGGTATGTATGCCAAGCTCATGAGAAATGATTTCAGTTTATGATGCACATTTGATGAAGATGTAAATAGGTAATTCATGCCTATGAGAATGATTTTGTGATGACCTTGTGATTATAGGTCTATACTTATGATGTATGAATATGTAGCCTTACGAATGTGGTGGAAATGAATTAATATGGTGTGACAAATTTAGTATCGTTAATTTACACTAAAATAATTTTGGACAGCAGCCATAGTCCGACTTTGAAAATACACTAAAAATAGTGGAAAAGATTTAGAGGCTGAATAAATTATGGAATTAAAGCTTATTGAGTCTAGTTTCTTATAAAAGAAACCGTGTAAACAAAATAATTTCCTATAATGAGATATTTGAAGTTGTGTGAGACAGAGTCAGAATGACTTCGAAATCCCCTGTTCTAATTTGAGAAAATCATTATAAATTGTAAAAAAATATTTATGAGTTATAATTTATATGTTTAAAATACTTAATGAGTCTATTTTCAAGAGAAATAGACAAGAACATTATTCAAGTCCTGTGCTAAGAGATAATTGAACTTTAGTATAGAAGGATCGGAACTGTCAGATAGTGAATCAGGGGTAATTTTGAGGAATAAACTGTACTATTTGGCTAAGCCAAAAATTCTGGAAATTTTTTGGTAGAAAGGTAAATGAGTCTAGTTTCAAAGAAAATTAACAGAACTTAATTTGGAGTTTCATAGCTCCAGATATAAATATTTTATTGACTGTTGTACAATAAGACAGCTTATCATGAACTTGAGAATATGTTGGGAACATTGATGAAACATGTTAATGAGTTGCTTATTGTTTTCATATGAACTTACTAAGCGTAAAGCTTACCCCCTTCCTTTCCCATGTTCTCTAGTGTTGACAGGTTAGCTCGGGTTGGGGTTCGTCGGAGGTATTATCACACTATCAAGCTGTCGCCATTGGTGTAAGTAATTTCAAGTACTTTGAGTCTATGACATGTATAGGGTTTGAATATTCGAGTATGTGATATTACTTTAGCTAAATATATTGGCTTATTTTGATTATGGGGTTGTAAATCCATTTTAAATATGCATGCTTATGCTATGGGCTTACGTGATGAGTTTATGATGATTATGGCATGAATGTAGTAAAGATGTGAGTAAAATCTATAATATCTATTGCATGTGAAATTGCCATGGTCATGACATGTTAGGAATGTTTAAGTGCATAATTTTGCCATGTTGCATGCTATTGTATAAGTATGCGTGCATGTGCTGTGAGGGTGACAAAATGGCTTTGAAAATAGCCTTGTATTTGTTCACACGGGTAGACACACAGGCGTGCGTCTAGGCAGTGTGTGACACATGGTCGGCCCCCATGGGCATGTCGTCCAGCCGTGTGTCCCCTACACCTAAGTTTTTAAAGTCAGTATGTATGGTAGTGAGTACACGAGCAAGAGACACGGCCATGTGTCTCAGTCGTGTGAAGGACACGACTATAGGACACGGGTGTGTGCCTTGGCCATGTGGCTTCAATTTGTTCATGACTAAATTGGCAGAATGTCCAGGTTTTTGGACACGGGCGTGTCCCTAGCACACGGGCATGTGGAGCCTTAAAGCATGAAATTTTTCCAAATTTTTCTTAAGTTCTCGGTTTAGTCCCGAACCGTCTCTAATGTATGCTTTGGGCCTCGTGAGCCCGTTTAAGGGATAAAATGTATGTTAAATGAAAAGTTCTAAATTGATCAAAATTTTACGGCCCAGTTTTATAAAGTTGGTTGAGTTTAAGTCCGGTAGCACCTCGAACCCTATCCCGGCGTTGAATACGAGCGAGGGGTGTTACGGTGTTAACCATTGAAAAATATCTATTCTCTCCACCTCCTCTAATTCCTCTTGGAAACCTGCCAATTACTAACCCTATGTTAGGTAACCTCTAAATAGTTAGCACAACTGAAATCTCATCCAAATTTGAATACATGTCTAGTTTTGGCTCTTTTATCGCCATCAATGGTGATGGGTAATTTGTGGTGGAAAATAAGGTACGAATTGAATAATTGAAGTCACTGGAGTATATAGTTGGAATGGTACAAATGATATCAAGGAATTTTATGAACTTTGGCCCCCAACTTGAATTGATCCTTGTAGATCACGTAACACAGTTTATTGCCGGTGTGGGTTTCATTTATTTCCACTGTTGGCATTCCTTTTACTGCCACTTTTGACATTGGTGGTTGCTTTGTAACCTTCCATACCTAGCCTGGTCACCAGACTCGAGCTAGAAGATGCTACCACAGAAAAACAGAGAACAACACATGCAATTTCCATTTAAAAATCAATTTATCAATTTATAATCTATGCAAAACATGATTAAAAACTTAATATAATTCTCAATCAAGCTTAAAAAATCTCTAAAACAAGTTTAGGATTAAATGAGGACCAAATTAAAACTTTTGCAACAAAATAAGGCAAACACTAAATGGGGTCACATGTCTATATGAAAGGCTATGCCCATGTGTGCATATGTCACACGGCTGTGTGTCCAAGTTGTGTAACTAACTATGATTATGTGATCCAAACATTACTAAACCTATAGTATCCAAATGGGCGTGTGGCTAGCCCGTGAATGACACACGCTTGAGTGTGAGGCTGTGTGGGACAATTATGTGTCATTTTAAAATTTGTCAAGAACCAAACAAGCCTATGCTTCAGATAATACCTAAATGGATAAATAGCTTACAGAAGAATCAATTATAATTCATACTAAATCATCATCAAACCATTCATATAACCAGTTATCCAAGTCATGTAAGATTTTACCTATTTCTAAGTTTAACAACTTAGGCAATCCACATCTATTCAACAATTCACTAGCTTTATTTTATACTTTCTAACTCAATTCAAAACATACCATATATACATATACATTCCTAGTCTTCTAACCAATATGCATACATTTCAAAACATTCATCTCAACCTTGATAAAACTTACCAAATTTCAAAAACACACTTAACACAAGTGGTCAACAAGGGTTTTTTTATCCAACACCTTCATACACATCTCAAATCACACACACACATACACACACACACATATATGTTTACAAACCATAGAAATAAAACAAGAGTTCACATCATTTCTTTCCAAGACAACACATGTACACTTAACCTATGTATATGCCACATAACCATAAAAGATCTTTCAAAAGAATTATTGAGTCTGATGCTGGATAGTGTGAGCTTTGAGGAGGTCCGATGGTCGTGTTCTGCAAAATATCAACTATAAGAAACATGAAACAAAACAAGTAAGCTTTACAAAAGCTTAGTAAGCTCATATAAAAAAGTACATATCAGAAGTACAATTATATAAATATGTATTCATGACATTTTCAATCCTGGTATTTCATTTAACAAGAAATAAGTGAGTCATCATATACTCATGTAACAGGACAATCAATAATACATTTCAATCAACTCAATTCCAATATTCAATACTGTGAAAAAATAAAATAAAATAAAATAAATAAAATAAAGATAAAGAACACACAAATTTTACGTGGAAACCCTTTCGGGAAAAAACCACGGGCAGAGGAGAAGAAAATTCACTATGTCAAAAATTTGAATCAATACAAGAGGAATAGACTATGTCTATTTATAGGCTTGTAAAGCCATATTCTAGTAGGATTTATAAAATAGATGGAGTTTAATAAGGTTTAAAAAATCTTATTCTAAAAAATAAAATAAAAGAAGTCTAGTTCTATATAGATTTCACTTTTATTTTATTTTCCATTGTATTTTATTTAAATAAGAATTTGGGTCACTTAATTCTAACAATCTCCACCTTGACACAAATTCTCAATGAACAAGTTCTTCATCGCAAACTTTCAGTAAACAAGTTCTCCACCTCTTCCATATAACCCCTTAAGGGTTTAACTTCAACAATGAACACCAACCAAGTCTAAGCAATGCTCAAACTTGGTTTTAGGAAGTGACTTAGTCATCATATCTGCAGGATTTTCATGAGTACTAATTTTTCTCACAACAATATCACCACGAGCAATAATATCACGAACAAAATGATACCGAATATCAATGTGTTTTGTTCTCTCATGAAACATTTGATCTTTTGTAAGAAAGATGGCACTCTGACTGTCACAAAATACTGTGCTGATTTGAAGGTCTTCATTGAGTTCACTAAAGAGTCCCTTCAACCAAATAGCTTCTTTACAAGCCTCAGTAATCGCCATGTACTCAGCTTCAGTGGTAGACAAAGCGATCAGAGATTGCAAAGTGGCTTTCCAACTGATTGCACAACCTCCGATTGTAAAGACATAACTTTGTGAGAGATCTTCTTTTATCAAGGTCTCCAGCAAAATCAGCATCAACATACCCAATGACTCCATCTCTAGTTCTTCCAAACT
This sequence comes from Gossypium longicalyx, assembly GCA_025698465.1. NCBI lineage: Eukaryota > Viridiplantae > Streptophyta > Magnoliopsida > Malvales > Malvaceae > Gossypium > Gossypium longicalyx. The sequence goes on from CM046997.1 coordinate 96,016,084, forward strand.
GTAAGCAAACATCAGTAGTACCTCGTAAGTATCTTAGAATCCACTGAACTACTTTCCAGTGTTCTTTAAGGGATTCGCCATGTATCTCGCTAATCGTGATCGATCGCATATGATAGATCTCGGACGTGAACAAACCATAGCATACATGAGAGATCCTTTGCACTAGAGTATGGAACATATGACATGTACTCAATCTCATCATCGATTGTGGAGACAAAACCGATGAAAGTCCTGAAATGGGCTGCTAAAGGAGTACTAATGAGCTTAGCACTCTGCATATTGAACTTTGCAAAGAACTTTCTCAATGTACCCTTTCTGACTTAGGTACAATTTACTTGTTTTTCTATCTCTGAGAATCTCCATTCCAAGTATCTTCTTTGCTGGTCTTAAATCTTTCATCTAAAATTCTTTACTTAGTTGGGTTTTGACCTTTCTTATCTCTCCTTTATCTTTTGCTGCTATCAACATGTCATCAACATAAAGAAGTAGATACACAAAAGAACCATCACTATTTTTCTTAAAGTAAACACAACTGTCAAAACTACTTCTTTTAAAATCGTGAGAAGTCAAAAAGTAATCAAACCTCTTGTACCACTGTCTTGGTGATTGTTTCAATCCGTAAAGAGACTTTTTCAGCAAGCAAACATAGTCCTCTTTTTTTGAGACTATAAAACCCTCTGGTTGTTGCATGTAAATATCCTCCTCAAGTTCTCCATGCAGAAATGCAGTTTTTACATCTAACTGCTCAAGCTCCAAATCATGCATGGCCACAATACCAAGCAAAGCTCGAATCGAACTATGTTTAACAACTAGGGAGAACACATCTGTGAAGTTCACTCCTGGAATTTGACTGTAACCTTTTGCAACAAGCCTTGCTTTATATCTGGGTTCTTCAACTCTTGGAGTCTCTTCTTTCTTTTTAAACACCCATTTACAACGAACAGCCTTTTTACCTTTAGGAAGTTTCACAAGGTCCCATGTTCTGTTTTTGTGGAGTGATTCCATCTCTTCTTGCATAGCAAACATCCACTTTTCTGAGTCTTCACAGCTAACTTCCTCAGAATAATTAGATGGCTCTTGATTCGCATCTATATATTCAGCCACATTTAAAGCATAAGCAACTAGATCAGCCTCGGCATACTTCTTTGGAGGTTTAATTTCTCTTCTAGTTCTGTTTTTGGCGATAGAGTATTATTGTGAAGAAGCAACTCTATTATCAATTTTTGTACTGGCTTGAGGAGTTGACTCTGTATTAATCTGATTCTCCACCTGCTTTTGATTTTCTTTATTGGAAGAGTCTTTAAGAGATAAGTTAGGTAGCATAGCAGTTTCATAAAAAACAACATCTCTGCTAATCACAACTTTTCTATTTTCAGGACACCATAACTTATACCCTTTTACACCAGCTTTATAACAAAAAAAACGCATTTAATGGATCTCGGTTCCAATTTTCCGTTATCAACATGAGCATACGCAGGACACCCAAAAATCTTTAAATCAGAATAATTAGCAGGATTACCAGACCATACCTCTTGTGGAGTCTTTTTCTCAATGGCAACGGATGGAGATCGGTTGATCAAAAACATGCGAGAAATTCGCTTTTGCCCAAAATGACTTTGGTAAGTTGGCATTTGACAACATACATCGAACCTTCTCCATGATCGTTCTGTTCATTCGTTCTGTAATGCCGTTTTGCTGTGGAGTATGACGAACTATCAAGTGTCTCATGATCCCTTCTGACTTGCACAATCTATTAAACTCATCAGAACAGAACTCTAAGACATTATCTGTGCGAAGGTATTTTATCTGTTTTCCCGTCTGTTTTTCAATCATAATTTTCCAAGACTTAAATGTGGAAAACACATCACTTTTCTGCTTCAGGAAGAACACCCAAACTTTTCTGGAAAAATCATCAATAAAGGTTAGCATATAATTAGCTCCACCTCTTGAAGGCACTCTGAATGGCCCCCACAGATCAGAATGAATATACTCCAATGTTCCCTTTGTGTTATGGATTCCTCTAGTGAATCGAACTCTTTTTTGCTTCCCAAAAACACAGTGCTCACAGAAATTCAGTTTGCAAATTCCTTGCCCATCAAGAAGTCCTCTTTTGCTCAATTCTGTCATGCCATTTTCACTCATATGCCCTAGGCACATATGCCAAAGTTTAGTAATATCATCATCTGATAAGGAAGAGGAAGTGACAATTTGCATCACGATGAATGAAGAGAGCCCTGCAAAACATATAAATTGGCAATCTTTCTCTGCCCTTTCATCACAACAAGGGACCCTTTGGAAATCTTTAAAACCCCACTTTCAGCTGTGTATCTGTATCCTTTTGAATCAAAAGCACTCAACGAAATTAAATTTCTTTTCAATTCTGGAACATTTCGTACGTCACTAAGTGTTCTGAAAACTCCATTAAACATCTTAACTTTAATTGTTCCAACACCTGAGATTTTACACGAAGCATTATTTCCCATCAAAACAACACCTTCAGACATTGTTTCGTAAGTTGTAAACCAATCCCGATTGGGACTCATGTGGAAGGTGCAGCCTGAATCAAGTATCCACTGCTCGCTTACTTTAGAATCATTGACAGAAGCGACTAGAAGTTCACCATCGCTGTAGTCTTCTACAACATCAGCTTCACCAAAATTTTCTGGTTGTTTTCACTTTTGATTTGCATCCTCCCTTTTAATCTTATTTTGTAACTTGTAGCACTCATATTTAATGTGCCATTTCTTCTTGCAGAAGTTGCAAGTTTTACCTCTGTTTGAAGACTTTGATCTACCCTTAGATTTACCGCGAGGATTCCGTTCCTTTATCCTTCCACGATCATCATCAGCATTCCGATCTTGTCTCCCACGAACAATGAGACCCTCTCCTTGAGAGTCGGGTTTAACTACAAGATGCTTCATCTTATCATACGACGTCAAAGAATCATAAACCTCATCAACTGTGAGAGACTCGCAGCTATATAAAATCGTGTCTCTAAAGGTTGAATAAGACGGGGGTAACGAACAAAGTAGAATCAACCCTAGATCTTCTTTATCATACTGAACCTCCATGGCCTCCAAGTTTGAGAGAATTTCTTTAAACACTGTTAAATGTTCGTGTACAGACGCACCTTCCTCCAAACGATGGGCATAATGATGTTGCTTCATATGCAACTTGCTTGTTAGAGTTTTTGACATACACAATTGTTCTAGCCTCTTCCATAATGCAGCGACGGTCTTCTCTTTCATCACATCCTGCAAAATTTCGTTGGACAAATGCAGATGTAATTGTGTTAATACCTTTCGATCCTTACGCTTCTTCTCTTCATCTGTTAATGTCGAAGGCATCTTATCTATCCCTAGCAGTGCATCCTCCAGATCCATCTGTGCAAGAACTGCTTGCATCTTAATCTGCCACAACGCAAATCTGGTGTTGCGATCCAACAGTGGAATTTCATACTTCAAAGACGCCATTACCGTGATCGAGATGAATAACCCAGAAGCTCAGATACCAATTTGTGAAAAAATAAAATAAAATAAATAAAATAAAGATAAAGAACACACAAATTTTACGTAGAAACCCTTTCGGGAAAAAACCACGGGCAGAGGAGAAGAAAATTCACTATGTCAAAAATTTGAATCAATACAAGAGGAATAGACTATGTCTATTTATAGGCTTGTAAAGCCATATTCTAGTAGGATTGAAACACCTTATCTTAATCAATATAAAATAGATGGAGTTTAATAAGGTTTAAAAAACCTTATTCTAAAAAATAAAATAAAAGAAGTCTAGTTTTATATGGATTTTACTTTTATTTTATTTTCCATTGTATTTTATTTAAATAAGAATTTGGGTCACTTAATTCTAACAAATACATATTCAAGTCATTAAGTCATTCACTTCTTTTATTTAATCAAGACAACCCAATGAACAATAGTAAAAGAGTTTGGTTACACAAATTACAATATCGAGGAACACTGAGGTGTTAAATAGGGCACGAAAATGCATACAGGAGCACCAAAGTGCTTATCATGGCACCAGAGTGCATAACATGGTACATATGTGACGTTAAGGCATCAGAATGCAAACATGAGCATGAATATGCTATCAGGAGCACCGTAATGCTAAAAGGAGCACGAATGTGCTATTAAGAGCATTGTAGTGCTAACAGGAGTACGAAAGTACTATAAGGAGCACGTATTCAGGATTCAGGACATTCATCTTATCATGACACTTCCAATAACTAAAACATGTATCAGATTCACCTCAATGTCGTGCAATACTCTACTCATGGTTTAATTCTCACATACACATCTAATTACCTTTCAATTGAGTCCAAACCCAACTTTTATATCAATGCCATTTTTAATTCAAGATTCATTAAATATATTCAAGTATTATAAAGAAATTAATCAAAATTTATAATGGTTATAAGCTGTATGAACTTACCTAAAATAATCAGCTAACGAACTGAAACGTAGGAATTATTCAGTAGTTTTTCCTTTTCCCCGATTATCAATAATTTGATCTATATATTAGTTAAAATTCATATTATCAATTCCAAATGTATTATAACACTCAAATACATGCGTATGACCTTTTAATTTCATTTTACGCATTTTCTCTTAACTTTTACATTTTATTCAATTTAGTCTCTAAATCGAAAATTAAACCCCCAAATATAAACTCACATACGTAAACATTCTTAAACAGTTCTCAAGCATTTAAAATTATAGAAATTTCATGTTAAAATTGACATATTCTCATTTTGGTCCCTAAACTCAAGACTAACAAAAATCACTTTACAAATTAGTCTTGTTTAACAACCAAGCTTACAAATCTACCATTAAACATCAAGAAATTCAATAATTCACTATTGATAACTTTTAAAACCCTTAAGATTTTTACGAAATAGTCCTTAGGTTAGCTAGGTTAAGCTACAACGATCTCTAAAACATAAAATTTACTAAAAATAGGTTTGAAAATAGCTTACATGCAAGAAGGAGAAGCTTGGTAAGGTTTGTCTATGGCTTCATAATATTATTTCTTATTTCAAATGGTGGAAACAAGCAAATAATGAAGATGAAAATAGTGGTTTAATATTTTAACATATTATAATATAAAGTTTAATTAATTTTAACATATGTTTAACTAAAATAACTTATCCAACCGTCCAATATATAAGAATATGGCTAAATTACCATTTACATCCCTTAATAAATCTTAATTAAGCCTTTTATCAACTAAAATTCAATAGTGATTAAGTTTGACAGTTTTTAGGATTTAGTCATTTTCCCCAATTAACTATCAAATTCACTAAAACTTTTAGACCAAACTTTAATTAACCTATATATTAGCTTCGTAAAAATTCAATAGAATTTTTTATGCGCTTGGTTTACTAAAATGAGGTCTCTATATCTCATTTTTCAAAACCACTAACTTTCAGTAAAAACCACTTGTACTACAATTAATCATTCTATTAGTAAAATTTACCAAATCAAGATTCACTAGCACATTGTAATTGAATCGTAAATATTAAATAATAATATTTATGGACTCGCTCATCAAATTTGTAGTCTCATAATCACTTTTTTTGACACCATTGAAAAATGAGTTGTTACATGCTAATTCACTAGGTGTTCTAGAATTCCATTTGTGATAATTGCCATTGCTTGTGACTTAGATGTAGGATGAGATGGGTTTAAGGAAGAAAATGAGGAAAAAAAGGAGATGAGTGAGAATGGAAAGGAAAAAAATGAAAAATAAATAAAGAAAAAATAATAAAAAAATTATAAAAATTATGAAGAAATAGAAAATAATTAGATTTAACGCTAGTGTTACACCTTATACTCAACCCGGTCGTCCGGTTTGAGCTAGAGATGCTACAACTATCGACTGAGTAAATTCAAACGATTATGCAACATTTAATCATTCAAATACGTAAATTAATAACATTCATGTACATAAAATGTTACACAATCATTTGTGGGTCCCACACTGTAAGACACAACCCTTACCCGACCCAATCATTAGGTTCGGGTAATAGAGTGCCATATTCGTTACCAGAGCAACTACTGAAAAATTTACAATAAAACATCTTTTGACTTCATAAATCATGCAATCAATCAATAGTACAACATGGAATAACATGAACGTTCTTTTCGAGTCTTATATGAGCATACAAATGCTTTAAAGTCAACCTAATATCAAATAGGAAACTTTTTGTAACATTTTTAAAATTTCAGATCAAGTACACTATAAATGAATCATTAAAATATTCAACCATGCCATAAACACCTAAATATTATAGGCATAATACCAAAAACAGCCCCTAACGTTTGGCTGTTTGGTTACTTTGGCCATTTATGTTTTTTTTTGGAACACTTTAACACCTAACATTTTTTTAGTCAAATTGGTCTATTTTTAACGGACATGCTAATGTGACCGTTATTTGACTAATGGTCAACATAAACCACTGATGTGGCGGTCAAAATGTATTTAAATGTTGACATGACACTATTTTGTCTTATATGCCACATCAGCTATAACAACCCGTTTTTAGTCAAGTCAGAAAAGTGGTTTTAGGACCACAAATCTGAAGTCAAAATAATTATTTTATTATTATTTTAATGTCTACAGCATGATAGTATGATTGTGTAAAAATTTCGTTAAGAAATTTTATCGTTTGAATGCTCAATTCGATAAAAAAGACTAAATTACATAAAGTGTAAAAGTTGGGTTCTAATAGCTAGAGGGGTCTAATAGCTATGGAAATTTAAAGTGGAGGTACTTAAGTGGTAATTAGACCATTTGTGTGTTAGTGGATTATTTTTAAAGGTTAATTAAGTAAATTAGTTAATAAACATAAAATAAATAAAACCAAATTAAAAGCTTTCTTCCTTATTTCTTTCTTCAACCAAAATTGGAAGATTAAAATGGCCATGGAAGAAGATTGTTTCAGCCAACCCTAATTTTTCAATAGGTAAGTGATTTTTGATCTGTTTTTAATGATTTCTACGTTTTTAGAGTCTTTGTAGTTTAATCTAGCTATCTCAGGGACTAATTTGTGAAACTGTTAAAAGTATAAGGTTTTACCATTTATGAATATGCATGTGTTTTGATGTTTGATGATAGAAAATGAATGGTTGTTGTTAGGTAAACAACATTTGTTAAGTGATTTTTGATAAAATTGTCAATTAGGGATTAAATTGAAAAATATGATAAATTGTGTGGTAAATGTGTGAAATAATGAAAAATATGAGTTTCTGTTAGTATAGGTGAAATTTGGCTAGCATGGGTGTGGACCCAATTGCATGAATTTGCATTTTTATGGGCTAGGGACTAAATTGTAACGAAGTCTAAAGTTTAGGGGCAAAAGTGTAAAATTGCCATAATACAAAATTTGGATTAAATTGAATAGAATGATAATTAAATAAGTTAAATTTGATTATATATAGATCAAGAAAAGTGAAGTTCGGAATTAGATCGAGGGAAAAACAAAATAGTGGATTGATAGCTCGATTCTCTTCGTATAAATCCGAGGTAAGTTTGTATGTTAATAAGCATTAATGTAATTGTGTTTTAAATGCTTTATAATTTTATTGTTGATGGATACGATCTTACGGAAATTTTTGACAAGATTCGGCAATGTGAAATCCTGGTTGAACCTTAGGAATAGATAGGATACAAATGACATGTCATTAAGGGTTATAGTGTTTGGGTGCTGGTCCGTACGTTCTACCGGTGGCTGAGTTTTCTGGCATGTGTTGCAAATTCTCGTCAGCTTGTGTGAGCAGCACTGTGTAGCTATGTGTTGACTGTCAGCTTGTATAAGCAGACCCGGTGATAGCTCGAGATGAGCATTTACATATGATATATGAGATTGAGATGGTTTTGACTATGTATTGACACTTAGGGTCTAAGATTCTCGAGTATCCGGTATTATTCCAAATGGTTCAATGGGTATATCGAGGATATGAAGAGTAAGAGATAGATATGTATTAGTACAGTTATGTACGTAAATCATATGAGCATTAAATCCATGAAATTTGTGAGCTTCATGATTAACTATGTGAATGAATATATGTAAGCCTTGTGATTAAATGGATTTGTAGTATATTATGTTTATATTACTTAAATGGTGAATGAATGGTAAGTTATACTTATTAACTATACGAGCTTACTAAGCTTTATAGCTTACATTGTTTACTTTTTCATATTTTTTAGTGATTTCGAAGCTTGCTCAGATTGGGAGTCGTTGGAGATCTCATCACACTATCCAGCTGTTACTTTGGTACTTTTGAACTTTGGACATATAGGTTATATGGCATGTATAGGAGTTGTGGTTAATATAGCCTATATGTTGGTAATGTATTTAGCCAACTGATTTGGCTTGTAAATGGTGAATGTTTTGGTTATGTGTATAGCCATATGATTTGGCTTGTTTTAGTATACTTGGTTGTGTATATATGTGTGAAAATGGTCTTTGATATGTGGTTTATATTTGCTTTGTGACTGCCTTATGGAGAACTGGTAATGAATGTAGCAAATGATTGAATTTGAGAATGAATTAGCATACTAAGTATTAGGCAAATAATGTATATTTGAAAATGACCATTTAAGTGAATGCTTGAAAGTGGAATGGTATGTAATGAAATGGCATATTGAATATGTGTTAGGCACAAAAAGTGTATATATACATTTGACCATTTAGGTAATTTTTGATAGTGGTAATGGTATGTTTTTGATTGGTTAATAGTGATACTTATGAACCTTGTGATTGTTGATATTAATTTAGCATGATTTAGGCTCGGTTGAGATTGATTGAATGCCTGTTGATGCTATGTTATATGCCATTTGACATGTTTAGGTTGATGCATATTTGAGTGAGAAAGATGGCTTGGAAAATAGCATATTTTTGTCCATATGGATAGGGACACGAGCGTGTTTCTTAGCCGTGTGTGACACATGGTCAGGTGACACAGCTGTGTGTTCCCTGATGTTTATTAGAAACCAAGTCAGTATGCTCCACACGGCCCAGTACACAGGCATGTGACTTGGCCGTGTGGCATAAGTCAGTATACCCTACAGTTTTGGCACGGCCTAGTACACGGTCTGGCATATGAGAGCGTGAGGCCATTTCGAAGGGTACACGGGCTAGTTACACGGGGTAAGACATGGGCTGGGACACAACCATCTGATCCTATTTCGAATGTCCACACAGCCGGGCCATACAGGCGTGTGTCCCCTGTATTTTGAAAATTTTCTATGTTTTCCCAAAAAATTTCCTAAGTTTTTGGTTTAGTCCTGAACCACTTGTAATGCTTATTTTTTGCCTCGAGGGCTCGTTTTAGGGACTATATGATGGTGTTTGAATGATGTTTGCTTGGATATGAGAAATGTATGATTGTTTAATTGTTAAGTTTGGTAATACTCTGTAACCCTATTCCGGCAATAGCTATGAGTTAGGGGTGTTACATTAGCAAATGGTTTTACAATTATTAATTTTTTAAAATTATTTAAAAATCATCATCATCCTCACCATTTCTTCTTCTCCATTTTTAATTATTTTAAAAAAATCATCATCATCAAAATTTCACGATCTCTGGACCTAATTTGGCTTCCATTATCTATAACCAAATTAACTATTGATTCATTTTTAATTGATAAAGAAATTACAATAGATTGAGCTCGCTTTAGTTTCATGTTTTTGGTTGCATTTGAGTTCTAAAATATATTTAGAGTTTTTATGAGAAATGGGTGAATAGTTTGTGAATTGTGCAAAAAAGTAAATATACGAATTTGGAATACCAAAAACAACAATTTTTCTTCTGTTTCCTTCAAAATATAAACATGAACAATTATACAAAATTTGTGAAAAGGATGAAAAACCTAATGAGATGGAAAAGAAAAGAAGAACAAAACAATTGGTCAAGCAAACTCAATCTTGATTTGGTTTCCGTGCAAGGTGTCTTCTTGGAGAGAGTCCTTCATCGACTTCGCATCCTCTATGTGGTTAAAGTAGACAAAGTGTAGCTTTTCATAGAGTATGGGTGACACTATTGAGTGTGCTGAATTTCTTGAAATCCATCATATCTGAATCAACCGTCTCACTTGACAGATTTTTGACCCACAAACGGTTCGATGGCATTATGGATTCCTCTAATTTTTCCCTAGCTTAGGTAGATTCATTGGTGGGCCCATTGTAGCTTTAAGAATTTGTTAGAACGAGACAGAAAAAGGGAGATATAAAACCCTAAAGTTTTAGAAAATTGATTAAAAATTAATTTGAAAAAGAACCATGGAAATAAAGAGGGATTTGGGGAAGTATATAATTGACATACAAGGATAAATAATAGGGCTATCTAGAGGAAATACATACTAAAAAATGGAAGAAAGGAGAGATTTTGGGAAATATATAAACAACAGGCAAGGATCAATGGAAAAGAAGATCGGTGAGAAGTAATAGCTCAACGAGAGGAAATACATACTAAAAAATGAAGGTTGTCTAACTAATGGAAAAGAAAATCGGAGTCAAGGATGGTCGAGGCTCAAGGATGGATTTTAAGATTTTCAAAGAGTTTCTTTGAGAAAACAATGGAGAAGATGAAACGGTAAGGATGATGATGATTTTAAAATAATTAAAAAATCAATAATTTTAAAATCATTTGCTGATGTGGCATATAAGATAAAATAGTGCCATGTCAGCATTTAAATATATTTGGACCGCCATGCTAGTAGTGTATGTTGATCGTTAGTCAACTAACAACCACATCAGCATGTCTGTTAAAAATAGACCAATTTGACAAAAAAAAAGTTGGGTGTTAAAGTACCCAAAAAAAAAAACATAAAGGGCCAAAGTGACCAAACAACCAAACGTTAGGGACTATTTTTGGCATTATGCCAATCTTATAATACACAATTCAGTCCAAGACTTACTTGAGCTTACGAAGGCTTTTTTGTAGGCCTAAATGAATTAGGATCAAATTGCAATATTTTGATAGTTTAGGTTCCACATCATTATGTCTTCAAAATATTGAGTCACGTCACGATGTTAGATCACTTGACGTCGAGAAATCACAAACTGTTTACATTGCGACGAAGGGGTATTTCACGTTAAGACGAGGACCCTATTTTTTTTTATGAAATTTGTCCATTTGGTACCTATTTCATGCCAAGCCAAATCTTAAGCTTAATTAATGCATATATGTAACAGCCCTACCTGACCCGTTCGTTGAATCCAGTTACAGAGCGTCATAGTCAAATTGGGTTCCTGTACACATCTAAATATTATCAATTTAGAATAAGACTATACTACCTAATTGAAACATCTTACAACAAATGAAAAAAAATTAAATTAAAGTTCATTCTCTTTACTCTTCTATAAGGGAACTACATAATTACAATATATTCGCCCTCATAGCGAAGTTCCTAAAGGTACCCCCACCTATGTGCATAACACTAAATTAATGATTGCCCCTCGTTCTACCACTGTCTAGCTTGGTCCCTTCTTGAGTTTCTTGTTTCGTAAATCATGCAAAACATAGGCCACACTTTGGTAAGTTTGGATGAACTTATTGAGTTTCTAATTTACACGTAATCAATCCCCATCTTACAAGGGTTTAAATAAATAGAACTAAGTACAATAAACTCCCTGATCATTCTAGAATATTTCTGTTAAATCTTTCGTAATGGTCTTTATCTTATTCCTAATCCTATCTATTAGTGGGTAGATTATTGAGTGATTACTTTTCGACCATTCTATCAGCCTTTAATCAATCTTAACAGTTCCTCCTATTGTCTTTCTATCTCTGTAGACTCTATCCCTTTCTTTACCTTACGTTGCTTCTTCCAATTGTTTCTAGTGTGGAAATCTTCTTCCTACCATGTCCCTAGAAGGCAATCCTATGGTCTACCCTTCTAACAACCCTTAGATATTTTACCTTTTTTATGGTCAATCCAAATTTGAACAGTCTTTGGCACACTCTTACTATTACCTTAGCCCCGATGGGCTTGCTATCATCCCATCCTTTAGGATACCTAGAAGGTTTCTTGCCAATTTGGTAGACTAAGTCCTACTTGAAACAAATAACAATTGGATTTCCTCTTTGTTATCCACCTTGTTCGAGGTACTATACTCATAAGTGTGATATATATGTATGTTGTGGACCATTTTAGCCTTCAGTGATCAGCCAATTATCACTAAATGACCTTCTAGGTTCATGGTTTCTCTTTCATTCGACATCCCTACCTAACTAACCGTTAGGCTAATATTCCTCAATGGTTTTGTTTTTTTTTTCCCTTTAAAGAGAAATAAACCTGACAGACATTTCTGTCATTCAGTGTATCCTTCTTTGTTGGTGGGTTCTCTTTATCCCCTCATTTCTTTAAGGACTAACTTGCATTCTCATGATGAACCCCTAACCTAGAGGGTTTCTCTGAGCACCCTCTAGTGGATACTATTGGCGGATCCTTATCCACAATCTTCTAGCAACTAATGCATGCATATAATTTCATTTTCTTTCTAACGATTTTTCCTTATTTTCTTAATTTCCTACAATTACTGTCCTGATTAACCACCCAGAATGACCGATACTAAATAACTCATGCAATCATGCAGCATACATTAGCAGTTCAGGGTTTGAGTACAAAAACTCACCTAATGCTTCCTTGCTTCAATAACTTAGCTTTTCCTAGCACCAGAGCTTCCATTCTCCTAGAAACTACCAAATCTTGGATTAAACTCAAGATTTTTAGAAACACGCAGAACCCTTTAAAATGGATTTTAGAAATCATTATCTTTATTCTCTTAACTTTACGTATACCAAAGGGTTAAGAACCTTACCGGCTTGTTGGATTATCTATTTTTCCTACTCAAACCTCATGATCATCGTTCCATGTAGAGTTTTCTTGTAACCATCTCCTTTAGGAGCTACTAAGGAAGAAGATGAAAAATGAAACAAGTTGAAGAAGTATCCCCGAGAAGTCATTGTAGAACACATATTTTGCCCAGGCTTACAAAAATTAAAAAATGGAATTAAACAAAAAAAAAAGAAAATTAAACAGTCCATTTAAGTCATTTTACAGAACCCAAATACCATAGCCCACTAACCCGTAGGCCTAAAATTAAATGACTAACCCAATAATCCGCTTAACCCAGCAGCCCATTTACAATCAAATACCCAATACCCCTGATACCCTAAACTAGTCCAGTAACCCAAGACTTAATTGGCCCAATTGGCCCAACCTATTTTCAACTTCGGGAAACCCTAGCTAGGGTTTACGCCGCAGCTCCCAAGCCATACCAAAAGTCAGAAGATCTCGCGCTGCAAGCACCAATGCACAGTCAATGCCTGGTCCGCCGCAACCATCCCAAGTGTCACGCCCTTTCGTCTCGCGCCGTTTCAGTGGGCTTCATCGCCGCCATGACTCCGGCCTCGTATCACGCTGCAATCGACATCAACGCCAGCACTCGTTGCCGAGATTCTCGTTTACCTGCAAAGAAGGAAAGAAACAGCAGCAAACAAACAAAACAAATATGGAAAGAAATAAAAGATTTCTTCCAAAAATATGTAATAGAAATAGTGGCTATAAAAGCCTCCTTTGTAACCTGTAAACGGGGATAGAGATTTTAACAAGAAATATAAAAGCCAAATACAAACAGTTTCTTTTAGATGAATCATCAATCTTTTATTATTTTTCATTATTTTAGTATTCGAAGCATATACATACATATATAAATAGTTGGTAAACAGTTTTAAAAACGAGGAAGGAGTCTTACCTTTCAGTATAGGCGAAAAAAATGAAGCTTTTTAGCTTTCGGCCGCCATAAATGGCAAAGTCAACGGTTACGCGTGGGCGCGTGCGGAGGTTTGATGACCGGAACCATGATGGCCGATGGCCAGAGCTCTGAGAGCTTTAGAGCATTTCTGAAAACTTTTTAGAAATGTTTTAAAATGATTTTTTTAAGGGTTTAATTGGCATATATAGCCTTCTGAAAATTGTGCCGTTTTGGTTTAAGTCAATAAGCCTAAAACGACACCATTTTAAGGCTAGGATCCGCGCGTTGACCCGAGACCCGGGGAGTATCCGCGTATTTTTAGAGAATGGGCTAATTGCTCAATTGGTCTTTCCGCATTTTTAAGCTTTATAATTTCATTTTATTTTTATTTTAATTCGGCCCTAATCTTTTATATTTGTTTCAATTTAATACAATGGCCATTAAAATCCATTCTGAAGAACGACGTCGTTTTAGGATTAGGGCAAATTGCCCAGGGAGTCCCTCCGAATTTAACACGCCTTTAAATTAAGCCCGAAATTTTTTCATTTATTTATAATTAACCCTAGATTTTTAAATTAAATTCGATTTTAATTTTTTTACATATTTAATTTATTTTAAAATAAGATATGTATTATTTATTTTTATAAATATTTATTATATGAAAACTAATATATATTACCTATAATACTATATACATTTTTTTATAAATTTTATCATATGTTAGATTTTTAATGTATATGTTATATATTTTTACTATATATTATTTATTTTATTACATTTTACTTATTATATTATTTTTATTATTTTATATTTTATTTATCATATAGTTTATATCATTATACATGTATTTGGTTTATAAATTTTATTATATATCATATATCTTACCATAAATTATTCCTTACATTACTACTATTTTATTATAAAATATATATTATTTTATTACTTATTAATTATATATGTTTTTAAATTATCATTACTATATAAATATGTAACTTCATTAATTAGTACATTATTTCTTAGTATATTAAGTTATTAAATCTTATAATACGATTTATACATATATCTTTTTTTAAAAAAAGGAGGTTCTCCTTTATTTTTTTTATTATTCTAAATATTTCCAAATATCTTTATTTTTATTTTATTTGATTTATATTTTATATATTATAATTTGCTTATTTATTCTTGGTTCTCTTTATTTTGATTTTGTTTCGTAGGTTAAATCTTATATATTATTTTTACATGTTCGCATGAAATTAATTATTTATATTGATTTAATTTACATTTGCATGAAACATTATATATATTGCAATTTATATTTGTCGTATTCATTATGCACTATGTTGTATTTTGCATGTAACAATAATGCATGAACATTTATGTTATTTATGAAAATATATGATAATGTATATTGTGTAATTTATGCCATTATTTTTTTTTACTATATTTGCATAAAATGATAAAGCATGTATTATGTAGCTAGGTTTATATAATATTAATTTCTTGTAATATGTGAAATACATCATTATTTTCAAAAAAATAATATCTCATTTGATTCAAAAGGAATTTTAAAAAGTGAGGCAATGTTTTGGTATTCAGGAACTCGGGAAGTAGTGCCCTAACATGCTGGGTTGCGATTTCCCGTTTGTCTGAATGCCTAAAAATATCTTTTAAAATGAGTTTCATAAATCACAAGATGATTTCAGTTGCGAAAGTTTAAAAATATCGTGTCCAATCATGCTGGATATGATGTTTATATTCTTTCGAAGTTAAGAATCTTGATTCTTTTTAACTTAAATTATTATGGTTTTAAAGAGATCTTATTTCTACATTCTTTCAAACTTTTTGATATTAAGACAAAATTAATCAATTTGGTACCAATTTTGGGCGTTACGAGGGTGCTAATCCTTCCTCGTGCGTAACCGACTCCCGAACCTATTTTCTCATAATTTCGTAGACCAAAACGATTTATAAAGTGATCCAATCACACTTTAAAAGGTTGGTGGCGACTCCCATTTTTGTTTTTAAAAAAAAAAAAAGTCAAACGCGGTTTTTTCAATTCCGCTTTCAAAATGGTTTCGACAGCTTGGTTTCAAACCCATTTTTTCAAGCCAAAAAAATTGATAACTTTCTGTCTTAATGCTAAAAAATTGAAAGGATTTAAAGATAAAGATCCCTTTTCATGTGTTCGTTGCATATGTTTGTTATATTATCTGCACACATTGCATTTGCATGACTGTTGGTCGCACCTTTAAGTGGGAGTGAAAAGCTAAGCTTTCGTGAGGTTTTCACCTCCGCATGAGTTAGTGGATTGCTTCCGGGATACTGTACCTATGTCTTTGTAAGATTGTCATCTCCGAATGGCCATAGGGAAATGTGTCCCCCTGAACTGAACTTGGTCTATATGAGCCTATAATGGGTGAAGACCGAGGAATCTGTTGGTTCAGGTACCCTCACTTTAGAACTAAAACTCGTATAGTGAACTTTAAGTGCTTACCCTAGGGATTATGGTGATAGTTTTTAGTAAACTACCCTTATAAGTGTTTGTTTGTTATACTTTTATACGATACTAATTTATTCTGTTTTGCTATTATTGCATGTCATTCAACATTCAAAGATATCGATTCACAGTTTAATTTCTGAGTTAGAAAGTTTTGTAATGGGGAACGAATATCTTGATAAAGTGACAATGCCTCTGTCATGCACTGGTCGAGAAAACCCGATAGAGAAAGGAGATAGTGTCACTGAGGGGCATACGTCAGAGTTATGGGACTTCACCCGTATTAATTCGACGCAGAATGAGTTTCAGGAGTTGAGAGATATTTAGGCCCAATGGGATGACGAGGTTAAGCAGCTTTTCTATTATGGAGACCTTCCCTATTTGCTAGACGTCAATGTAGATAGGCACTTGTTTCGAGCTATGGTACAGTTCTGGAACCCTGCTTATAGTTGCTTTACATTTGGTGATGTTGATCTTGTACCTACTTTGGAGGAGTATATGACTTTACTGCGTTGCCCGAGGATTCAGGGTCACAAGGCTTATGTTAGGCCTGCTAGCCTTCCAACTTTTGCGAAGAAGTTGATGATGATTACTGGGATGAGTGAGCAGTGGGCTATAGCTCGTGTGCAGCAAAAAGGTGATAGTAAGTGCATTCCATGGGTCGTTTTGAGGGATTTGATATCGACACATCCAGACGTAAAGAAAAGGGTCGACGTCCTAGCTTTGAGTATTTATGGCATGGTGATTTTCCCAAAGGCATTGGGACACATAGATGAGGCAGTAGCGGATTTGTTTGATCGCGTTGGTAAGTAAAATACACCGGTACCAGCAATCCTAGTTGAGACATTTAGATCTTTGAGTGCATGTCGAAGGGCCGGCGAGGGTAGATTTATTGGATGTGTGCAATTGTTTCTAGTTTGGTTCCTTAGCCACTTCTGGAAGCTTGATAAGGTTCCTTTCCGAGTATTCTTTGAGGGTTATTCTCCCTTAAAGGAAGCAGTAGACATGCCTAGGAGAGATGATATTTCAGAGGAGAGGTGGATAGACATTCTTCAGAATCTTCGGGAGAAAGATGTTATGTGGAAGGCTCCTTGGTTGGTTCCTAGTGAAATCTTTTACCGCTGTGGCAGTTTTGATTGGGTCCCTTTGCCAGGAATTTGGGGAGTTATTGGATATGCACCGTTGCTTGTTCTAAGGCAATATCGAGCGAGGCAGTTCATACCGGCTACACAGGGTTTAGCTCAGAGTGATTTCTCTTATAAAGGAGATCACTATAAGAAGAGGATGTGAGAGATTTCTGAGGCTTGGAAGAAGCCTTTCTGTATGAATATCTTGACCGAAGGCTCGACGTCAACCCTTGAGTATAAAGGTTGGTTTAGTAGGAGAGTCAATGATAACGTCCCTAGACCAAGTTTGGAGGCTGCTCGATCAATGGAGGAGAAGTTACGAGTAATTCCATCAGAGTTAGAGGTCATAAAGCAATAGTTTGAAAGGAAGAGTTTGGAACTTGGAAGAAAGATAGAGAGGCTTGAGGAGAAAAATATGTACCTAAGCTTAGACATCGACGTTCAGAAAATCGAGGTCGAAAAAGTAAGGAAAGAAAAGAGGAAGATTGAGGAAGACCGAGATGACTTGAAGACGCAGTATAAGAGGACACAACTATCATTGAAGAGAGTTGGATTGGGGAAGTCTTTAGAGCAGTGGCAACAAGAGATTCAAGAAGAAAAAGCCAAGGTCGAGTATTGGGAGAAGAAGTTCCAAGAGATGCAGTCTCGTAATCAGGCCCTAGAGAAGGAAAGTCAAGGATTAAAAACTAAGGTGGCTGAGCTTGGACGATCTCTTCATCATCACCAAAGTCGTAACTCTGCGGTCGAGTTAAAAGCAAGTTTGGATAAGATCAAGGAAATGAAGCACAATATTGGAGGATTGGAAGCAGCATTACAAGGCTGTGAGCTACGAATTGAGCAGCTCGAGGCAAGAGAAGAGCAGTGGAAGGGAGAACTTCACCATTTTCAGGATCAAGTTGGAGATAGCGATTATCTTATGGGAGAAGCTATAGCCCAGATTCGAGAGGTTGCTGATCATTTACAAGACCTAGCGACACAAGCTAATGTATTGAATACAAAATATGAGTTAGTGTCAGATAGAAGTCTAGAGTTAGCTTTATTGTTGGATGGGGTTAAAATCTTGGGCCTGAGGGCAAAGGCGTATTTGTAATCCATTTTGTGTAAAGATTTTTGTTTCTTATATAATGTTTTCTAAAAAGAAACTAAATCAGAATCGATATCTTTTAGTATTCATGCATTTGCATCTCATCACATCATATGCATTCAAGTTTATAGAAAGACCCTAATTAGTTAAAATTATTAGGGAGAAAGAGAGAGTGAGAGAAAGAAAATCTGGAAGCAACACATCACTACGGAACTCGTGCAAAAACTAAGAACATGGACCAAAGATTTGAGCAGCTACAGAAGGACATGCAGGACCAATTGCAAGAGCAACTAGCAAAAATGCAAAACAACATGAGGGAGCAAATGTTAGAGGCTCAAAGGAACATGATGTCTGAGATGGCTTAACTACTGAGGGCCGCTGATAAGGGAAAGGCTCCCATGGTAATTACTGGTGAGGATGGTGAGGATCATCCTCTAGGTTTCACTCCACCCCAAGTGCCTACACAAACCGAGGCACTTTCTAGGAGGCCATCTGTCACTATAAGACCTCAACAAGGGCCGGCCGATGCTGGGATCCCCATAAATTTTCCAACCGGCTCAGGGTTTAATTTGGGTGACAATCTTGCAAATCCTGTCATTCCTGACTTAGATATGGCTGAAAAAGAGGATCTAAGAACTGAGGCTGCAAGACAGTTGGAAGAACGCTGCAGATGGTTGGAGGAAAAATTCAAAGCTTTAGAGAATGTTGATGGGCATCATAGAGTTGATGCCAAAGATCTAAGCTTGGTCCCAGACTTGGTGCTCCCTCACAAATTCAAGATGCCAGAATTTGAAAAGTACAACGAGACTACTTGCCCAGAAACCCACATTACAATGTTCTGTAGGAGGATGACTGGGTATGTGAATAATGATCAACTGTTGATCCACTGTTTCCAGGATAGTTTAATTGGAGCAGCAACCAAATGGTATAATCAACTGAGCTGGGCCAAAATAAGTTCATGGAGGGAACTTGCACAAGCCTTCATGCAGTAGTACAATCATGTGACTGACATGACTCCAAATAGGATCACGCTGCAAAACATGGAAAAAAAGCCTAATGAAAATTTTAGGTAATATGCACAGAGATGGAGAGAGGTAGCAATGCAAGTTCAACCACTGTTGTTGGAGAAAGAGACTACCATGTTGTTCATCAACACTCTAAAGGCTCCATTCATCACTCACATGATTGGAAGTACTACTAAAAGCTTTGCGGATATAGTCATGGCGGGAGAGATGATTGAGAATGCCATAAGGGGTGGAAAAATCGAGGGGGAAGCGACCAAAAGATTGACCCCAAGGAAAAAAGGATAATGAAGTGAATAACACAAGCACCTTCAGCACGAAGGCAATCACAGTTGGTCAACCTAAAACAGCTGCGATTGAGCAACAGAGTTCTTAGAGGCAGGAGTCGGGTACAAGGCAGAATTCTGAAAAGATGCAGTTCACACCTATCCCCGTGATGTATCGTGAGCTTTATTAAAGCTTATACAATGCACGTGCTATTGCTCCTTTTCACTTGAAACCACTGCAGCCCCCATATCCCAAATGGTATGATGCAAACGCCAGATGTAAATACCATGCTGGAATACCGGGGCATTCGATCGAAAACTGTACCGATTTTAAGAAGGCCGTAGAGAGGCTTATTAAGTTGGGGGTAGTAAAGTTTGACAATACCCCTAATACTGAAAACCCATTGCCAAATCATAGCGATCAAGGAGTGAATGCCATTGGCGAGGCCAGTGAGAGGAGAATGAAAGAAGATGTTGCTGAGGTGAGGATGCCTATGAAGGTGATTTGGGAGGAGATGATGAAGAGATGTATGTTAACCTCTAGAAACGAGAGAAGAGAAACAAGGAACTACAGTGAGTTCCATGAGAAAAGAGGACATGAAGTTCAAAAGTGTGAAGAATTCAAGGCCTTGGTGCAAGGCTTTATGGACAACAAAGAGCTACAAATTTTTGAAGATAGCTCTTATGAAAAACAAGTATGTGTGCTGGAGAATGAATAGAAAGGAACTAACCGGCCAAGGATTATTATTTCCCTACTGGGGAATAATGAAGTGGGGGCGCAAACGGTACCTAAGGTCATTATCCATAAGTCTATGCCTTTCCCTTATAAAGATAGCAAGATGGTACCATGGAGTTATGACTGCAGTGTGACAGTGCTGAAGGAGGAGAATATAGCCAGTACGTCTAAAGATGTACAAGTTGAGGGTTCCCATACACAGAGTGGGAAGCGGTATGATACAGTGGGCGTCAGAGAGGAGCCCACAAAAATAAAGAATGATAGTGCGAAGAAGGAGAAAGAGGCTGAAGTGTCTGTCAAAGAGCCAGTAAAGGAGGAGGAGGCTAAGGAATTTCTAAAGTTCCTTAAGCATAGCGAGTATAGCGTGGTTGAGTAGTTGCGTAGGCAGCTGGCTCGCATATCAGTATTGGCTTTACTTCTAAGCTCTGAGGTGCATCGGGATGCATTGATGAAGGTGCTCAACGAAACATATGTCACCCATGACATATCCGTTAACAAGCTGGACCGGTTGGTGAATAACATAAGTGCGGATAATTTCATCTATTTTAATGATGATGAAATTCCACCGGGGGGCAGGGGGTCAACTAAGGCCTTGCACATCACCACTCGATGCAAGGGGTATACACTTTCAAGCGTGCTCGTTGATAATGGATCGGCCTTGAATGTTCTACCGTTGTCTACTTTGAACAGATTACCCATTGACGGTTCTCACATGAAGACATGTCAAAATGTGGTAAGAGCCTTCAACGGGACAGAAA
This sequence comes from Gossypium longicalyx, assembly GCA_025698465.1. Lineage (NCBI taxonomy): Eukaryota > Viridiplantae > Streptophyta > Magnoliopsida > Malvales > Malvaceae > Gossypium > Gossypium longicalyx. Next base: position 96,037,354 of record CM046997.1, read on the forward strand.
GGAAGGTGATGGGAAGGATTGACATCCCCTTGGAAATTGGGACGAGTATATACGAAGTTGACTTCTTGGTTATGGATATCAAGCCCTCCTACAATTGCTTATTAGGGAGGCCATGGATACACTCAGCGGGAGCGGTGCCCTCATCATTGCACCAGAAATTAAAGTTAGTGACGGATGGACAGTTAGTAACCATCAATGTGGAGGAGGACATTATAGCCGCAGTCACTAGCAAGGCCCCTTATGTCGAGACGAACGAAGAGTCTATTGAGTGCTCCTTTCGCTCTTTAAAATTTGTGAATACAACCTTCGTTTCAGAAGGGAGTGAGCTACCGGTGCCAAAGATAGCAAGAGCCACGAGGATAGCTCTACAAATGATGATGGAAAAGGGATCCTTACCAGGAAGAGGGTTAGGAAAATACCTGCAAGGAGGAACTCAAATCCCAGAACTGAAAAAGAAAAGAGATCGCTTTGGTCTGGGCTTCAAGCCATACTATAAGCAAATAAGGAAGGAAGTTGAGAAATGCTAAGAGGGAAGAAGGGCGCGCCTTAATGGAAGAGAAGTGGAGTGGGAGTCGATGACATTCCCTCCACTATCCCAAACCTTCATATCGGGAGGGTTACTTATAAAAGAATGTCATCAGGTTAATGCTATACACGACGAAGGATTAGAGCAAGGAAACCTTGAGGGCATTCGCCCTTACGAACTGGTAAGCTCTCTGAACAATTGGACTGCAGAGAAACTTCCTGTAGTCTTTAGGAATTTTTCAGAGTAATTTTCGAAACATTCTTGTTACTCTATGGCCTAAGAGTAATAGGATTACATTTGTGGAATGGGTTTACCATCATCTATTATTTTTTTTTAATAAAACATAACTTTTATCAATTAGAACGAGTATTGTTTCATTTTTATCAACCAATATTTCGTTAAACTTTTGCAATTCTTATTCTTTCATTCATAGCACATAAATAATCATTCTTAAATTCATTCATTCTTTGTATATTATTTATACTCTATAGGCCCCTAGATATTAATGACATGAGCACTGATATTACAAATCCTAATTTCTATTGCGAGCAAGACATGTGTTTAGAGGAATCTCAGGATTTTGAAGATGTCCAGGATTGTGATGTGTCTCCAGATCTGTTGAGGATGGTAAAGCAGGAGGAGAAACAAATCATGCCCTATGAGAAAGAGGCAATAGAGAGTGTAGCCCTAGAGGAAGGGAAAGAGGTGAAAATCGGCACGCATATTGCCAAAAACACAAGGCAAGGACTGATTGAGTTGCTACATGAGTTCAAGGATATCTTCGCATGGTCCTATCAAGATATGCCAAGGTTAAATACCGATATTGAGGTGCACCGTCTCCCAATAAGACAGGATTGTAAGCCAATCCAACAGAAATTGTGAAGAATGAGACCAGATATAGTATTGAAGATAAATGATGAAGTCAAAAAACAGTTTGATGCTGGATTCCTACAAGAGGTTAAGTATTCAGAATGGGTGGCCAACATTGTACCTATCCCTAAGAAGGACGGAAAGGTACGAATGTGTGTTGATTATAGAGATTTGAACAAAGCTAACCCAAAGGACAACTTTCCTTTACCGCACATTGATACTTTGGTGGACAACACAGCGGGATATTCGTTATTCTCCTTTATGGATGGCTTCTCAGGGTAGAATCAAATAAAGATGCATCCTGGGGACATGGATAAAACCACCTTTATAACACTGTGGGGTACCTTTTGCTACAAGGTAATGCCCTTTGGACTAAAGAGTGCAGGGGCAACATACCAAAGGGCTATGGTGACTTTATTCCACGATATGATGCACAAAGAAATTGAGGTGTATGTTGATGACATGATTGCTAAATCTTGAACAGAGAAGGAACATATTGAGGTTTTGAGGAAGTTGTTCCTGAGATTAAGGAAATTTCAGTTGAAGCTTAATCCAACAAAGTGCATCTTCGGAGCTAGGTCGGAGAAGTTATTAGGCTTTTTGGTCAGCGAAAAGGGAATAGAAGTTGACTCAGACAAAGTTAGAGCCATACGAGAATTGCCTCCACCATGTACTCAGAAGGAAGTTCGGGGTTTTCTTAGAAGATTGAATTATATTGCCTGGTTTATTTCACAATTAACCGAGAAATGTGATCCTATATTTCGCTTCCTTAGAAAACACAACCAAGGTATTTGGGATGAGGAATGCCAGGTTGCTTTTGATAAGGTTAAGCAATACTTGTTAAATGCTTCAGTGTTATCTCCGCCTAGTCTAGATAGACAATTAATTCTGTACTTATCAGTGTTTAGCAATTCTATGGGATGTGTGCTTGGTCAACATGATGAGTCGGGAAGGAAAGAAAAGGCCATATACTACCTCAGCAAGAAATTCACAGAGTGTTAGATGAGGTATTCGCCAATTGAGAAGTTGTGTTGTGCCTTGATTTGGACGACTCGGAGATTAAGACAGTGCATGCTATATCATACTACTTGGCTAATTTCAAAACTTGATCCATTAAAGTACATGATGGAGTCAACAGCACTAAATGAGAGAATGGCAAGGTGGCAAATATTGCTTTCAGAATTTAACATAGTCTATGTGAGTCTAAAGGCTATAAAAGGGAGTGCGATAGCAGAATTTTTGGCAAGCAGAGCTCTAGAAGATTATGAGCCATTAAACTTTGGTTTCCCTAATGAGGAGTTGTTGTATGTGGCAACTATTGAAAAACGTCCATGAAAGATGAACTTTGACGGTGCATCCAATGCGGTAGGAAATGGAATTGAGGCAGTTTTGTTATCCCCAAATGGGGATCATTATCCATTCACATGTAAATTGGATTTTGACTGTACAAACAATATGGCTGAGTATGAAGCATGCATCATGGGGATCCAAGCGGCTATAGAGCGAGAAATAAGAACCTTGGAAGTATATGGAGACTCTGCGTTGGTAATTTACCAGCTTAGAGGTGAATGGGAGACAAGGGATCCTAAATTGATCAATTATTGAAAGGTAGTTTTAGGGTTACTTGAGGAATTCTATGACATCACTTTTAATTATATCTCACGAGACGAAAACCAGATGGCGGACGCTCTAACAACCTTGGCTATAATGATTAAAGCAAATAAAGAGGAGGAGATGAGACCCATTCAGATGAGTATCTTTGAGGCTCCAGCTCGTTGTTGTAATATTGAGGAAGAAGAAAAGGATGATAACCCTTGGTATCAAGATATATTGCGATATGTGAGAGATTATAAATACCCAGAATAGACAACTGAAAATGATAAGCGAACTTTAAGGAGATTAGCCTGCGACTACGTTTTGGATGGGGATATCTTGTACAAAAAAAGAAAGTACCAAGTATTGTTGAGATGTGTTGACACCGTGGAAGCTAAGTTAATCTTGGAGGAAGTTCACGAGGGTGTTTGTGGGACGCACGCTAATGGTTTCATGATGGCTAGACAAATCATGAGGTTTGGATATTATTGGTCTACTATGGAAGGAGATTGTATCAACTACGCCAAGAAATGCCATAAATGTCAGATTTATGGAGACAAGATCCATGTACCACCTTCACCTCTACATGTTATGACTTCCCCATAGCCTTTTTCCATGTGGGGCATGGATGTCATTGGGCCAATATCACCGAAAGCTTTAAATGGGCATCGCTTTATCTTTGTGGTCATTGATTACTTCACGAAGTGGGTAGAGGTTGCTTCTTATGCGAATGTTACTAAGTCGGCTGTGAGTCGATTCTTGAAGAAAGAGATCATTTGTCGGTATGGGATGCCTGAAAGGATCATATCAGACAATGCATTGAACTTGAATAACAGAACGATAGTAGAAGTTTGCAGTCAGTTCAAGATTAAGCATCATAACTCTTCTCCGTATCGCCCAAAGATGAATGGGGCAGTGGAAGCTGCTAACAAAAATATCAAGAAGATAGTGGGGAAAATGACTGAAACCTACAGAGATTGGCATAGGAAGTTACCATTTTCACTCTTAGCTTATCGAACGTCCGTCAGAACCTCTACTGGGGCAACTCCTTTCTCGTTGGTTTATGGGATGGAAGCAGTGTTACCCATTGAAGTGGAAATACTGTCTCTCCGAGTCTTGTTAGAGATAAAGTTGGATAAAGCTGAATGGATACAATCTCGATATGATCAGTTGAACTTGATTGAGGAAAAGAGGCTAAGGGCTATTCGTCATGGTCAGATATATCAGAAGCGAATGATGCGAGCTTATGACAAGAAAGTGTGACCAAGAGAATTCCACCAAGGGGATCTTGTGCTAAAAAAGATCCTTCCCATTCAGAAGGACTTTAGAGGAAAACGGATGCTGAATTGGGAAAGGCCGCATATCATGAAGAAGGCCTTCTCTGGAGGTGCATTGATCTTAACGGAAATGGATGAGAAGAGTTTACCCAATCCAGTGAATTCAGACTTAGTCAAAAAGTACTTTGTCTAAAGGAGAGGAGGATCCAGGGTGAAAACCCGTAAAGGGCGCCTTGAGTTTTCAAAAAAAAAAATAAAAATGGAGAGGCCAAGGTGAAAACCCGCAAAGGGCGCCTTGTGACCAAAGGGGTTTTGAGTTGAAAACCCGAAAGGGTAGCTCAAATTTTGAAGAGCACACGGTAATCTTGCTATATCTGATTCAACAAAGAGCGAAGCGCGTTGCATATCAGGGCATCAACAAAGTACTTTGGATCTTTTAAACACATGTTGAACTCAAGAAAGTCTTCATGGAGCTGGTGTATAGATGCTCAAGCGGCGATATCTAGGGTTATGTCCTTTAAGGGACAATGCATATCACCGATAGCAAATTCGGCATCTCTGTATTGCTAGAGAGAAAATCAAAGAAACAGATTTGGCGTCTCTATATTCGACGGGAAGCAGATCGAAGACATAGCGGATCTAATCTTTGGATGTTTTCACATCGAAGTAGATCTAAGATGATTTGGCATCCTTGCGTTTACAAGGAGCAGATCGAAGATATAGCAGATTTGGGTTTCACGTGTTTACGCTGAAGCAAATCTAAGAGGTTTGGCGTCTCTGTATTGTAAGAGAGCAGATCAAAGATAGTAGATTTGGCATCTCTGTATTGTCATAAAGCAGATCGAAGATAGTTGATTTGGTATCTTTGTATTGTCAGAGAACAAATCAAAGAAATAGATTTGGCATCTCCATATTCGACGGAGAGTAGATCGAAGACATAGCAGATCTAACCTTCGGATGTTTTCATATCGAAGTAGATCTAAGATGATTTGGCATCCTTGCGTTTACAAGGAGCAGATCGAAGACATAGCAGATTTGGCTTTCACGTGTTTACGCTGAAGTAAATCTAAGACGATTTGGCGTCTCTGTGTTGTCAGAGAGCAGATCGAAGATAGTATATTTGACATCTCTGTAATCGACGGAGAGCAAATCGAAGACATTAGTAGATTTGAACTTCATCAAGGATGATTCAAGATAATTTGGGCGTCTCAATGTTCAACGGGGAGCAGATCGAATAACTCAAGACTCGGCGAGCCCGGGCAAAATTGGTTCTTTTATATCTTTGCTCTATTCCTGTTTCACAGCAATGAACAAAGAGGGGCAGCTGTAGAACCCATATTTTGCCCAGGCTTACAAAAATTAAAAAATGGAATTAAACAAAAAAAAATTAAACAGTCCATTTAAGTCCTTTTACAGAACTCAAATACCATAGCCCACTAACCCGTAGGCCCAAAATTAAATGACTAACCCAATAATAGCAGCCCATTTAAAATCAAATACCCAATACCCCTGATACCCTAAACTAGTCCAGTAACCCAAGACTTAATTGGCCTAATTGGCCCAACCTATTTTCAACTTCAGGAAACTCTAGCTAGGGTTTGCGCCGCAGCTCCCAAGCCATACCAAACGTCAGAAGATCTCGCGCCGCAAGCACCAATGCGCAGTCAATGCCTGGTCCGCCGCAACCATCCCAAGTGTCACGCCCTTTCGTCTCGCGCCTTTTCAGTGGGCTTCATCGGCGCCATGACTCCGGCCTCGTATCATGCCGCAATCGACATCAACGCCAGCACTCATTCCCGAGATTCTCGTTTACCTGCAAAGAAGGAAAGAAACAGCAGCAAACAAACAAAACAAATATGGAAAGAAATAAAAGATTTCTTCCCAAAATATGTAATAGAAACAGTGGCTATAAAAGCCTCCTTTGTAACCTGTAAACGGGGATGGAGATTTTAACAAGAAATATAAAAGCCAAATACAAACAGTTTCTTTTAGGTGAATCATCAATATTTTATTATTTTTCATTATTTTAGTATTCGAAGCATATACATATATATATAAATAGTTGGTAAACAGTTTCAAAAATGAGGAAGGAGTCTTACCTTTTAGTATAGGTGAAAAAACGAAGCTTTTCAGCTTCCGGCCGCCATAAATGGCAAAGTCAAAGGTGGCGCGTGAGCGCGTGCGGAGGTTCGATGACTGGAGCCATGATGGCCGATGGCCAGAGCTCTGAGAGCTTCAGAGCATTTCTGAAAATTTTTAAGAATTGTTTTAAAATGATTTTTTAAGGGTTTAATTGGCATATATAGCCTTCTGAAAACGGTGCCGTTTTGGTTTAAGTCAATAAGCCTAAAATGACACCATTTTAAGGCTAGGATCCACGTGTTGACCCGAGACCCGAGGAGGATCCGCGTATTTTTAGAGAATGGGCTAATTGCTCAATTGGTCCTTCCGCATTTTTAAGCTTTATAATTTCATTTTATTTTTATTTTAATTCGGCCCTAATCTTTTATATTTGTTTCAATTTAATACAATGGCCATTAAAATCCATTCTGAAGAACGACGTCGTTTTGGGATTAGGGCAAATTGCCCAGGGAGTCCCTCCGAATTTAACACGCCTTTCAATTAAGCCCGAATTTTTTTCATTTGTTTTTAATTAACCCTAGATTTTTAAATTAAATTCGATTTTAGTTTTTTTTTACATATTTAATTTATTTTAAAATAATATATGTATTATTTATTTTTATAAATATTTATTATATGAAAACTAATATATATTACCTATAATACTATATACATTTTTTTATAAAATTTATCATATGTTAGATTTTTAATGTATATGTTATATATTTTTACTATATATTATTTATTTTATTACATTTTACTTATTATATTATTTTTATTATTTTATATTTTATATTTTATTTATCATATAGTTTATATCATTATACATGTATTTGGTTTATAAATTTTATTATATATCATAAATCTTACCATAAATTATTCCTTACATTACTACTATTTTATTATAAAATATATATTATTTTATTACTTATTAATTATACATGTTTTTAAATTATCATTATTATATAAATATGTAATTTCATTAATTAGTACATTATTTCTTAGTATATTAAGTTATTAAATCTTATAATATGATTTATACATATACCTTTTTTAAAAAAAGGGGTTCTCTTTTATTATTTTTTTATTATTCTAAATATTTCCAAATATCTTTATTTTTATTTTATTTGATTTATATTTTATATATTATAATTTGCTTATTTATTCTTGGTTCTCTTTATTTTGATTTTGTTTCGTAGGTTAAATCTTATATATTATTTTTACATGTTCGCATGAAATTAATTATTTATATTGATTTAAGTTACATTTGCATGAAACATTATATATATTGCAATTTATATTTGTCGTATTCATTATGCACTATGTTGTATTTTGCATGTAACAATAATGCATGAACATTTATGTTATTTATGATAATATATGATAACGTATATTGTGTAATTTATGCCATTATTTTTTTTACTATATTTGCATAAAATGATAAAGCATGTATTATGTAGCTAGGTTTATATAATATTAATTTATTATAATATGTGAAATACATCATTATTTTCAAAAAAATAATATCTCATTTGATTCAAAAGGAATTTTAAAAAGTGAGGCAATGTTTTGGTATTCAGGAACTCGGGAAGTAGTGCCCTAACATGCTGGGTTGCGATTTCCCGTTTGTCTGAATCCCTAAAAATATCCTTTAAAACGAGTTTCATAAATCACAAGATGATTTCAATTGCGAAAGTTTAAAAATATCGTGTCCAATCATGCTGGATATGATGTTTATATTCTTTCGAAGTCAAGAATCTTGATTCTTTTTAACTTAAATTATTACGGTTTTAAAGAGATCTTATTTCTACATTCTTTCAAACTTTTTGATATTAAGACAAAATTAATCAATTTGGTACCAATTTTGGGCGTTACGAGGGTGCTAATCCTTCCTCGTGCGTAACCGACTCCCGAACCTATTTTCTCATAATTTCGTAGACCAAAACATTTTATAAAGTGATCCAATCACACTTTAAAAGGTTGGTGGGGACTCGCATTTTTGTTTTTTTGTTTTAAAAAAAAGTCGAACGTGGTTTTTTCAAACCCGCTTTCAAAATGGTTTCGACAGTCATTTCTCAGCTATTTATAACCCTTCCCGAATGACCTCCTACCGTATAAAATCTCTCTATTTACAATCATTTTGTCCTCCACTAAGGTATCAGCTAGTTTCATCTCAACTGAACAAAAATTGATTTTCAACCATATCCAATTTTGTTCTTAACTAATTTCTTATTTTTCAATAGAGACTTCCAACTTACGGTCTCTTTCAATCTAACCCCCTAATTGGTCCAACATTGCCGAGTTTAAAGGAATCCAAGTGTGACAATATATTCCCTTCTAAACCAGCACAAAACCAATTTAAAGGCATTTCCAAACATTCATTTATCATTACTCAATTCAAGCAATTCTAATTGCCAATATATCATGTCCAAAATTTTGGCACAAAAAATTATCAAAACTACTTGCTCAATTCAAACTTACCTAACATCCATATACAATTTAAAGTCATCATATTTTCATAGCATTATGCATTAAACCATACCAATAAACTCCATCCAAATACCTTAACACACAATTTCTCAATCAACCAAACATTTATATATCATTAAAGTCCTTAAGTAATCATTTCACTTGTAAATATTTAATCCTTCTCCTATTGTACATTTAATCAATTTCACCAATATAAACATACTAATTATTTTCCAAAATTTTCAATCATAAGATCCACATGCAATATAACATATTACCAAGCTTGCACACATTTATACATGCCTATGGACAAGTTCAAAACTAGACATTCAACAAGGTTCAAACCAAAATCAACCAACCAAGATAAACACTTATATCAACCCTATATACATGCCACATAACCGAACATAAAATGATCAAAAGAGCTACTAAATTGATATTGGGATAGTGTAAGCTTCTCGACGATTCATTTGACATGTTTTGCAAGTTATCCCTCTATAGAGAAAGGGAAACAACAGGGTAAGCATTACATATGCTTGGTAAGTTCATAGATATGTAAACAACAACTTAAGATACTATTTTTACGAGTTAGCCAAAACATGGCAACCACATATCAATAAGGTGAGTATCAACATATATTGCATCTTATAATAAATCAAGCATATAACATTCCCAACCACTTATAACCAATAGTTATTCAACTCAATATCAATTTCATATCAATTTCTATTTATTATCAACAATACATCCAATTTCAATATAATATTATTCACTATTTCATTTCATTATTCAAATTTCGAATCAAATCATTAATTCATCAAATTTCTGTATCGGCCCTCTAGGCTCGTATAATAAGTTCGCATGATCTTTTATAAATCACAACATGTATTTGTATTATAAAATCATATTAACAACACAATTCATATATTATTTATCCCATTTACACTTTGTATCCCTGTTAACCTAACTCGAACTTGGACGGATACACAGATCCAACCAATCACACCAGTTTGGCACCAGTACCTTATCAGACAATGTGAAAGTAAAAAGTTTGCGGCCAACGCTTATCAATGTGTTTGGTACCCAGTGCCTCACCAGTATAATCGACGTAATTGGCACCCAGTGCCTCATTGGCACGTAGTCGAAGTAACCCTAGACTATTGTAAACTGAAAAATATATAGGATTTTTCCTATGTAATTTATCACCTTTTTACTTAAATTCATTGTTAAAACTAAGTAATTGTTTAATAAATAAATGAAATATGTGAAAATATGAAATTAGGACATAGAAATTATTGAAATGTGATTTTATGCTTTATTATATAGTTTTCATGCATAAAATGGCTTATTTTATATTGATTTGAGCATATTATATTTTTATGACATAAAATGGGCCATGCATGATTAAATTAAATAATAACATATAAAATTATATTTAATAATTCATTTTAAGATATTTCATTAATAATTTGGGTTTTAATTAATAATTTAAAATTGGTTAAATTTTATTCTTTGGTCCTTTAACTTATTGATTTATTTTGGACAGGTCTGATAGCTTTGTTGGATTACAAAAACAGTCCAAATTGAAGACCAAGGCAACCCAAATTCGGCTACACATGGCTGTCCACTTAAACCACTTTTTGTTTAATTACACAAGGTCATTGCATTGTTGAAGAAATTAGAGATTTGCCCGAAGATTTACGATTGACCGAGTCTCAGTCCTGAGTTATTACGACATTTAATTTGCTTAAAAATCAACCAAAAATCAGCTCAAATTCCACTAATTGTGGCTGGCCATCCAAGGAAGAGATTGAAGAGACTAAACCTAGCTATTTTTAGCAAACTACCCACCTCTCTTCACCTATAAATATGACCCCTTCATTCCCTCATTCCCTCATCCCTTATCATTCATCATTCTCTCTTCTCTTTCAATTCTCTTAGCATTTTCCATTTCCCATGCCTAGCATCATCTCTTCATAGAGATTTTAGCAATTAAATCCTCTTAAAGAGCCCTTGGTCGACCACTTTGGAGAGCCATCAGCAAAGAAGTAAAGTGAAGAAGCGAAGGAGCCTCGTCAGTCAGAGTCTTGGGTGACAACCACCTTGATTTGAGTTTAATCTTTCTTTTTTGTAATTTAATCTAAAAATGTTTGCTATGTGTTATTTGTTCTTTTTTACAACAATTTTAGCTTAATTTTATTTAAGCTATGATGATTGCTTTGATTAAATAATATTTGTTTGATTCATGTTTATAATGTTTGTGCCTCAATTGATCAAGTTTTCAATTAAAATCAAGTCTGTATTTTGTTCATATGTGATTGAAATGCACCTGAATTAGTTGAGCTATCCTAAACAGACGATGGCTAGTGGAGACAAAATTGAAATGTGTGTGCTCAATTTAGATCCTAACCCAATTAAATTGCAGGTTGCATAACAACTCTAATCAAGCTCTATTATCTGCAAAGTTTTTAAATTTGTGTGATTAAACTATTTCAAACCTAACACGTCCCTATTACCTCACACGAATACTAAGAAACCCTTAGTAAATAAGGATCAGTAAAATGCGTATTTTCTAAGTAAATGATTTCGAAAGGACCTAATGTGGTTTCCAAACTCATGAAAGATCGAGTTGCCATGGAATGCTTTTCCGAATGTTATTAAGCATGTTGAAAATAAATTGAGTTTAATTAAAGTAATTGTCCTAGTTTATTTATGTTATAATTGTTGCAAATTATGTTTAATTTTGCTAAAATCTATTTCAGTCATATAGTTTGCATACTTAGGATAATTTGCATTAGGGATCATTGCATTTAGTTTAAATATTTTAATCATCACTTCTCAATTATATTGTGTTTTTATTTACCAAATTGTTAATATAATTTTACAAATTAGGTGACTTAGCACAAATACAATCCTTGTGGAGATGATAACTCGATACTTACTTATTACTTGATAATGACTGTGTATACTTGCACAAACCTACGCGTTACAAGTTTTTGGCGCTGTTGTCAGGAATTGTTAACTGTTGTCAAAATCATTTCTTTTTGTGAAATTATTTACTTCCAATTTGGTTTATTTCTAACATTACTAACTTATTATTATTTTTAATTTTGTGATTTTCTTCTCAGGTGTTTATGAGCATAGATCGAATTATTGATTTACTCCTTGTAGACCCTGAAATTGAGTGAACTTTCAAACAAAGAAGACGTAAATGAACAGCTCAAAGACAAGTCGAGATGGACCTTGGAAATCAAAATCAAGACTAAGGTAATAAAGCCGATCATGTATGAAATCTCATCCTCATTACCGATGATAGGGATCGATGCATTAGACAATATGCTGTGCCACTTTTCAGTGAGTTAAATCTAGGAATTAGAAGGCCAGATATTGAGGCAACCTAATTTGAATTGAAACCAGTGATGTTTCAAATGCTCTAAACGGTGGGCCAATTCAATGGTATGCCTACGAAAGATCCACATCTCCACCTTTGATTGTTTATGAAGGTGAGAGATTCATTCAAGATAGTCAGTGTGACTGAAGACGCATTGAGGTTGAAGTTGTTTCCGTATTCATTGCGAGATCGAGCACGAGCATGGCTCAATTCATTGCCACCAAGTTTCATATCTACATGGAAAGAATTAGCAGAAATATTTTTGGTTAAGTATTTCCCGCCTAGCAAAAATGCTAAGTTGAGGAACGAGGTCATAACTTTCCAACAATTAGATGGCAAGACTTTGTATGAGGCTTGGGAGCGATTCAAGGAGTTACTTCGTAAGTGTCCTCATCACGGGATTCCTCATTGTATCTGGTTGGAGACATTCTATAATGGTCTCAATGCACATACAAGATTGATGGTAGATGCTTCTTCGAATGGTGCTTTTTTGTGTAAGTCTTATAATGAGTCTTATGAGATCATTAAGAGGATCGTGAGTAATAACTATCAATGGCCAACAAATCAAACAGCTTCAGGAAGACGTGTAGCTGGAGTTCATAAAGTTGATGCCCTCACTTCGTTATCAGCTCAGGTATCGTCTATTTCCTCTATGTTAAAATAGTTTACCGCTAATAGTGCTAATCATTTTGCAGCTCGCCATCAAGTCTGTTTGAAGTAGTTTCTTGTGTGTACTGTGGGGAAGGTCATTCTTTTGGGAATTGTCTATCAAATCTCGAGTCAGTGTACTATGTGGGGAGCCAACAACAAAATAGGAGTGGACAAGGACCCCAGTCCAACTTCTACAATCTTTCATGGCGTAATCATCCTAACATTTCTTGGAGCAACCAAGGAAATGGACCGAACAATAACTTCTTACAGCATAGACCCAACCAATCTTAAAGGTTTAATCAGCAAGCTCCAAGACCACCTCAAGTTGAGACATCAAATAGTTTGGAGAACTTGTTGAAAGCGTAAATGGCAAAGAATGACGCTTTGATCTAAAGCCAAGCAGCAACATTGAAAAATTTGAAAAACCAAATGGGTTAATTAGCTACGGAGCTTCGTTATAGACGACAGGGAACCTTGCCGAGTGATACTGAGAATCCAAGAAATTTGGGTAAAGAACATATCAAGGCAATGGCATTGTGAAATGGTAAAATTCTAGAACCCCGATTGATTGATGTTGAAGATAATCCCGTTGAGAAGAATCAACCAGCTATTGAAATTCCTACACCAAAGGAATCATAATCTGCAAAGACTGACAAGGTAAATTCTAACATAGTGAATTCAGATACTTTAACATCTTCTTTGGATATAAATTTATCTACTCAGAAGAGTTTTCTAGTTCAACCGAAAGTTTTATCACCTCCATATCCGTAAAGATTGTAGCAACATAAGCAGAAATAGGAAGTACAACTCAAGAAGTTTTTGGATGTTCTGAAGCAGTTACACATCAATATTCTGTTGGTGGAGGCTTTAGAACAAATGCCAACTTATGTGAAGTCTATGAAGGATATACTGTCCAAGAAGAAATAGATGAGTGAGTATGAGACTGCTACCTTGACGAAGGAGTGCAGTGCATTCTTGTAGAACAAACTGCCACTGAAATTGAAAGACCCAGGAAGCTTTACTATACTTTATAATATTGGTGAATCTTACTGTGGTAAAGCTTTATGTGATTTAGGAGCGAATATCAATTTGATGCCTAAGTCTATTTTCAAGATGCTAGGGATAGGTGAAGCAAGACCTACAACTGTGATGCTTCAACTAGCAAATCGATCTTTACTATATCCCGAAGGAAAGATCGAGGATGTTTTGGTAAAAGTCGATAAATTTATTTTTCCTGCTGATTTTATTGTCTTAGATTTTGAAGCAGATAAGAAAGTGCTGATCATCCTTGGGAGACATTTCTTAGCCACAGGAAGAATGTTAATTGATGTGCAAAAAAGTGAACTCGCCATGCGAGTTCAAGATGATCAGGTAATCTTTAACATTCTTAAAGCGATGAAATTTCCCGATTCGGCAGAAGAGTGTTCAGTTATGGAAGAGATAGAAACCTTGGTTTCTATGTAAAGTAATTTTAAAGAAGATCCATTGGAGAAAGCCTTAGATTTTGACCTTTTGGAGGATGAAGAAGGTGAAGAAAACATGGCTTTGATGGAAGCCAATCTGTGGAATTTTATTCAATCTACACGGTTTGAACTGTTAGAGTTAGAAGTTAGAGAATTTGTGCAACCTAATTTGTCAATTGAAGAACCACCTAAACTCGAACTAAAGGTACTTCCTTCCCATTTGAAATACATGTATTTAGGTGACTCTTCCACTTTGTCTATGATTATTTCAGCAGAACTAACAAAAGATCAAGAGGACAAAAGATCAAGAGGAGAAACTAATTGCTGTTTTAAAGAAATTTAAGAAAGCAATTGGTTGAAACATAGCTGATATTCGAGGTATAAGTCCTTCTTTATGCATGCATAAAATTATTTTAGAAGAAGGTGAAAGAGCTCGAATTGATGGGCAAAGGAGGTTCAATCCTATTATGAATGAAGTTGTGAGAAAGGTGATCAAACGATTAGATGCAGGAATCATCTATCCTATTTCAGATAGTTCGTGGGTAAGTCCGGTGCAGTGTGTGCCGAAGAAAGGTGGAATCATGATTGTTGAAAATGAGCGTAACGGCTTGATTCCAAAGATAACTGTTACTAGTTGGAGAATCTATATTGATTACAGAAAATTGAATAAAGCCACTCGAAAGGACCATTTTTCGTTGCCTTTTATGGATCAGATGTTAGATCAACTGGTAGGTAATAAATTCTATTGTTTTTTAGATGGTTATTTAGGATATAACCAAATAGTTGTAGCTCCAGAAGACCAACATAAAACAACCTTTACTTGTCTATATGGTATGGTTGCTTTTAGGCGAATACCTTTTAGTTTATGCAATGTACCTGCAACATTTCAATGATGCATGATGGCAATATTCATTGATATGGTTGAAAATTTTGTTGAGGTTTTCATGGATGATTTTTCTATTTTTGGTAACACTTATGATATTTGTTTAAGTAATTTGGCTAAGGTACTGAAGAGATGCGAAGAGATGAATCTTATCCTTAATTGAGAAAAATGCCATTTTGTGGTTAAGAAAGGGATTGTCTTAGGGCATAAAATCTCAAAGAGAGGAATTGAAGTCGATAAAGCAAAGGTGGATGTAATTGAAAGATTACCGGCCCCAATTAATATGAAAGGAGTCAGAAGTTTCTTAGGCCATGCCGGTTTTTACTGAAGGTTTATCAAAGATTTTTCGAAAATTTCTAAACCGTTGTGTTTGTTGCTAGAGAAATATACAATGTTTGATTTGAACAAAGCATGTTTGGAAGCTTTTGAAGATCTAAAAAATGATTAACCTCAGCCCTAATAATCGTTACACCTGATTGGAGCTCACCTTTTGAGTTTATGTGCGATGCAAGTGATTATGCTATTGGAGCTGTGATGGGTCAAAGAAGAAACAAAGTGTTTCACCCTATTTACTATGCAAGTAGAACTTTGACGAGAGCCCAACTCAATTATACGGTAACTGAAAAGGAACTATTTGCTATAGTTTTTGCTTTTGACAAATTCTGCTCATATCTTATAGGTACCAAAGTTATAGTATTTACTGACCATGTGGCCATTAAATACTTGCTCATGAAGAAAGATGCAAAACTGAGGCTAATTTGTTGGATATTGTTACTTTAAGAATTTGACCTTGATATCCAAGACAGAAAAAGTGTCAAAAATCAAATAGATGATCATCTGTTGAGGTTAGAATAAGATGAGTGTGCAGATAATACAATCCGAAAGTGTGTAGCTAAAAGTGAGATTGTTGAGATCTTTTATCATTGCCATTCATCTCCAAGTGGGGGACACTTTGGTAGTTCACGTACTACAGGAAAGATTTTGTAAGCAGGTTTCTTTTGGTCTACACTATTTAAAGATGCTTATGCCAATGTAAAGAATTGTGATAAATGCCAAAGGAGCGGAAGTATATCAAGGAGGAATGAGATTCCCTTGACAAACATTTTGGAGATTGAATTATTCGATGTATGGGGCATTGACTTCTTAGGCCTGTTTCCTTCTTCGTATGGGAATAAATACATCTTAATTGCTGTGAACTATTTATCCAAGTGGGTTAAAGCTGAAGCATACCTTACAAATGATGCTAAGGTAGTCATGCGATTCCTACATAAGCATGTGTTTACACGATTTGGGACACCAAGAGCTATTATTAGTGAGAAGGTTCTCACTCTATGAACAAATGGCTTAAGTGGTTGCTTGACAAATATGATGTGAAGTACAAGATTGCTACTACCTATCACCCCCAGTCCAATGGGTAAGTTGAGAGAGTGAACCGTGAAATCAAAGGTATCCTTGAAAGGGTAGTATGCCCTAGCAGAAAAGATTGGCCTCAAAGGCTTGATGATGCATTATGGGCCTATTGAACAGCATTTAAGACACCGTTAGGAATGACTCCTTATCGGTTAGTCTTTAGAAAGTATGTCATTTGCCATTAGAGTTGAAGAATAGAGCTCACTGGGCTTTGAAGCAGTTGAACTTAGATCTTAAGCAAGCCGGTGAGAGAAGGATGTTACAACTTGATAAGTTGGAAGAGTTGAGGTTGTTTTCTGATGAAAATGCCAAAATGTGTAAAGAAAGATCAAAGAGATGGCATGATAGTCATATACAACTTCGTGAGTTTAAAGAAGGTCAGAGGGTTTTGTTGTTTAATTCAAGGTTGAAGTTATTTCCTAGGAAGCTTAAATCCCGATGGAAAAGACCCTATACCATATATTGAGTTTATCCTTATGGAGCTATTGAATTATACAACAATTATAGAGGTACGTTTAAAGTTAATAGTCAACATCTCAAACACTACTGGGATGGTGAAGTTGAGCGAGTTGAATCCTTGTTCAAGTTAACAGACCCTTGATTTTTCATGAACTCATTTTGTAAATAAATAAATAATTAGAACTTATTTTCTTAGCTTATTACATTTAATTAATTTTGTCTAAGGAGATCGAAACTTAAGCGGGACCGCTGTGATCCCTCCAACCATTCCTAGGAATTAATTTAATGTAATTTGTTAAGAATAAATTTTCTAGTTAAGATTTAAAATTTTTAAGTTTCATTTGTTTTGTTTAAATTTTAAATTTTTATGTTAATAAAGGGGGTCAAATTTGGCCCAAGTACTAATCAGTTTTTTTCTTGAGATAAGATAGTCTGAGTTTGAGGCCCAAGATAGCAAAAAGGAGGGAAAAATCCATACCTTGCCACCACTCCCATTGCTTGCCAGCCAAGTTACCTAATGTAGCTAAATTTTTGCTACATATTGCCTTAATTTTTCCTATACAAACCCCTCTTCATTCTACTATTTTTCATATCCCTCAAAGCAATTTGCTTACACTTTAAAAATCCTTAAATCTCTCTTTTGTGCCATCAACCTCAAATATCGAAAGAAACCATAGCTCTCTTCCCTTTTTGACAAAATTACCTATTGCCACCGTAAGAAGATTGCCGAAGCACCAAATTTGATGCCGTACATCGCCGTTGTGGCTGCCACACACCGCCGTTACTGTCGCAAACTGTCGTTCTCGTTGCACCATCCTTGCCATCGCACGATTTTTTCCATAGCAAGTATTTACCCACCTTGCCGATTTCTCTTTTCCCCCTTTGAGCATAAATTTTGCTGAAATTTTTGGGAAAAGATATCATGTCTCGCAAAAGAACTAGATCTTTAAAGACTACTCCTGAAAACCCAATTTTCATCGATGAAGAAGTGAAAGAAAGATTTGATTCAATCTTCAAGCATCAACCCAAGATGACGGAAAAAGGTTTTGACTTGATGAGTAATGATTTGATGGTTGTTCCTATACCGATTAGAAAGAAAATCAATGCTCTCAAGTGGAAACCATTTTGTGAAGCTCGTTCACTTCCTGATGATGAACTAGATTGAGAATTCTATGCTAGTTTGACTACACAAGACGCTACTAAAGTCATCATTCGAAGGAAAAAAGATACTTCTTACTTCTAAGTCCATCAATGATTTGTTTAACTTACCTGATGTTGAAGAAGATAAGTACTACCCTATGATGAACAATATCAATTGGGATTTTCTTCAATAAGTGCTTAATGTTGTGACAAATCTAGGATCCCAATGGATTATAAGAAAGTATGGGAGCCATTCTTGTCGAAGGGAATATTTAAAACCAATAGCAAAGGTATGGTTTTATTTCATTCGCTACAGTTTTATGCCTATCTCACATAGTTCCACCATCTCGATGGAACTGATACTTTTATTATATGCAATCTTGACAGAAAGGTCCATTAATGTTAGTAAAATTTTTCTCAAGGAGATTCATGATTGTGCTAAAAAGAAGGAAGAAGTGCTTATTTCCCATCATTAATCACTTCACTTTGCTTAAGGGCCTGTGTTAAAACATAAGCAAATCTGAAGGGGCGATATGTTCAAAGATGCATTACAAATTATGATCTTGAAAGATTAGTAGAGAGGGTGCATGAGTTGAATCAAGGTGAGCAAGAAGAGCCAACTGAGCCAGATACCGAGAAGTCAACAGATGGAACTGAGACTGAAGCTAATTCAGTTACAGACACTGAAGAGGAAGAATCTGATAAGGAACTGAATAGTCCTAAACCAATTAAAGGTTCTGAAAACCCTGAACCAAGGGTTGAGCCAATAGAAGAACCAGTCAGGCTAAATGTTGAACCTAAGCCTACAATTCTTATGCCGACTTCTGCAAGTGCTTCAAGGAAATCGGAGTTGTCAATTTTGATGGATATGTGCAAGGTCATGCACAATCAACGAAAAACTTACTAGAAATATGCAAAAATTAGAGATGACTCAATTCGAAATTCTTTTAAGAATATCTCTACTTTTGTTCCTGAGTTCCCAGATGCTATCTTTGAGACATGGATAGAAGGTATTGACGATGCTAGCAGAGATGGAGCTGACAAAGACAAGGGGATTGAGTCAGAAAAATAAAAGGGGGGATTCTTGTCTTGTTATTTATTTAATTATTTTTAGATCTTAGGAATTTATTTCTTTCGTAATTAGGATTTAATTTTTGCAAAATAAAACAAAGAAAAAAATGAATAAACTTACAACTCTTTAGAAAGAAAAAGACTAAATGATGTGGTAATGGGAATGAACATGTCTAGGATTGGGTTATTAGGAAAGACTTGGTATTTAAGCAGTCTTAATGACTCACCTCTCTTTCTTTACAACCCCACCTAGTGTTCAGTTTTCATTCATTACTTTGTTCTTCCAATGAGAACATTGCTCCTTTTTAAAGGGGGTAAGGCAAATAAATTGCTCAAATTTTTAAAATTTTCAAGTACGTTTCAATCATTTCTTTCATAAGTATGTTTTAATAAATGAATGTTTAGAGATATTTTTGTTAATGAGATAGTTTGTATGCAAATATGAATGATGATTTTATCTGAGTGAAAGTATTTTATCATGAAAAATGGAATGCTTGTATGATCTTAGCCTTAGTAATGTTTACCATGAAAACTTAGTTACTCTTGAGATTAGGCATGCATGAAGGTTTATATCTTTAGAATTGACTTAGTAACTTTCTTGAGGCGAAATCCTAGGGGACATAAAATTCTAAAATGAGGATCGTTTGAGCCTTTTCAAGCCAACCCTATGATATTAGACCCTTGAAACTGTAATTTTAAGCTTAAAGGCTTGTTTATTGCAATGAACCTACATTATAAGCCACATTACCATCATTTAAAGTTATCCTAATTTTGTGCACCCATCTTAACTAAATTTTTCTTGGTAACCAACATTTGAGGAAATTTTTAAAAAGATGTATGTGCTCATGCTTAAAAAAAACGAAGGAAGAGCGAAGAAAAGTTTGCTCAGTCTCCAAAAAGGAAAAATATATGAGCTTGAGTTCAAAATAAGTTTGCGGGTGTTCTAAAGGTTCACTTAAAGAGAGAGGTTGTGTTACGAGAAAACCAAGACAAAGTTAAAGGTTAAGATTTTTAAAACCGAAATGTCTCATCTCTTAAAATCCCTACCTTTAACCGAGCCCCATTACAACCTTATAAAAGACCTATTGATTTGATGATTATGTTACCTACATTTGTGGAGAGGAAGTCCTAAGTTAAACATATGAAGATCATAAATAAGCCTTATGATTGTTTGCTTGATTGATAAGAAATTATGTTGAATGAAGAATGTTATCTATGGCTGTGACATACATACAAACTATGATTCATGTTGGCATATTTTGAAACTTAGTATAAAATTCTCAAATTTTTTGCATAAGAATTACTTGTTAATAAAAAATATCGGTGAGTATGAAGTTATTAATGCATGATTATGGGACAAAGATTGATGCTGCTTACATAATTAGCAATTTTGCCTTAGCAAGACCTTTTACTGTGCATAAACATTACTCGAGACGAGCAATGATTTAAGTTTGGGGGTGTGTAAAACTGAAAAATATATAGAATTTTTCCTATGTAATTTATCACCTTTTTACTTAAATTTATTGTTAAAACTAAGTAATTATTTAATAAATTAATGAAATATGTGAAAATATGAAATTAGGACATAAAAATTATTAAAATGTGATTTTATGCTTTATAATATAGTTTTCATGCATAAAATGGCTTATTTTATATTGATTTGAGCATATTATATTTTTAAGACATAAAATGGGCCATGCATGATTAAATTAAATAATAAAATATAAAATTATATTTAATAATTCATTTTAAGATATTTCATTAATAATTTGGTTTTTAATTAATTATTTAAAATTGGTTAAATTTTATTCTTTGGTCTTTTAACTTATTGATTTATTTTGGACAAGTCTGATAGCTTTGTTGGATTACAAAAACTGTCCAAATTGAAGACCAAGTCAACCCAAATTCGGCTACACATGGCTGTCCACTTAAACCACTTTTTGGTTTAATTAAACAAGGTCCTAGCATTGTTGAAGAAATTAGAGATTTACCCGAATATTTACGATTGACCGAGTCCCAGTCCTGAGATATTATGGCATTTAATTTGCTTAAAAATCAAGCAAAAATCAGCTCAAATTCCACTAATTGTGGCCGGCCATCCAAGGAAGAGATTTGAAGAGACTAAACCTAGCTATTTTTAGCAAACTACCCACCTCTCTTCACCTATAAATATGACCCATTCATTCCCTCATTCCCTCATCATTCATCATTCTCTCTTCTCTCTCAATTCTCTTAGCATTTTCCATTTCCCACGCCTAGCATCATCTCTTCATAGAGATTTTGGCAATTAAATCCTCTTAAAGAGCCCTTGGTCGGCCACCTTGGAAAGCCATTAGCAAAGGAGCAAAGTGAAGAAGCAAATGAGCCTGGTCAGTCAGAGTCTTGGGTGACAGCCACTTTGATTTGGGTTTAACCTTTCTTTTCTTTAATTTAATCTAAAAATGTTCGCTATGTGTTCTTTGTTCTTGTTTAGAAAAATTTTAGCTTAATTTTATTTAAGCTAGGATGATTGCTTTGATTAAATAATATTTATTTGATTCATACTTATAATGTTTGTGCCTCAATTGATCATGTTTTCAATTAAAATCAAGTCTATATTTTGTTCATATGTGATTGAAATGCACCTAAATTAGCTTAGATATCCTAACAAGACGACGGCTAGTGGACAAATAATTGAAATGTGCATGCTCAATTTAGATCCTAACCTGATTAAATTGCAGGTTGCATAACAACTCTAACCAAGATCTATTATCTGCATGGTTTTTAAATTTGTGTGATTAAACTATTTTAAATCTAACATGTCCCTGTTACCTCACACGAATACTAAGAAACCCTTAGTAAATAAGGATCAGTAAAATGTGTATTTACTAAGTAAAGGATTCTGAAATTACCTAATGTGGTTTCCAAACTCATGAAAGATCGAGTTGCTATGGAATGTTTTTCCGAATGTTATTAAGCATGTTGAAAATAAATTGAGTTTAATTAAAGTAATTTTCCTAGTTTATTTATGTTATAATTGTTGCAAATTGTGTTTAATTTTGCTAAAATCTATTTCAGTCATATAGTTTGCAAACTTAGGATAATTTGCATTAAGGATCATTGCATTTAGTTTAATATATTTTAATCATCACTTCTCAACTATATTGTGTTTTTATTTACCAAATTGTTAATATAATTTATTAGTTGACTTAGCACAAATACAATCCCTGTGGAAACGATAACTCGATACTTACTTATTACTTGATAATGACTGTGTACACTTGCACAAACCTACGCGTTACAACTATTCCTATCTTATGACATGCTAACTATATCCGACTCTGTTCGAGCAAATAATAGGGTTGCAATTTACTCAATTTCATTTGTAAGCCAATTTCTCAATTCAATGTTTTCATTTCATAAACCAATTATCAATTTGTATGCATAACATTATAATTCATCTTAACATAAAACCAATTTTGCAATTACAACAATATACAATATTCCCTAATCTATTCAATTTAGTTCTCTATCTCGAAGATCAAACATAATCATATCAATTTGGTTCAATTCAACTAATCAACCTCAAATTTCAATTCATTATAATCAATTTATCAGTTAATTTGTCATTTTTTATGATTTAATCCATATCTCATATTTTTGTACCAAATCTTAAACAATCAAAATTTTAATTAAAAATATTTACAATTATAATTTTAAGTACATAAAATTCAATATAAACATATTGTATGAACTTACTTGTTCAATAGAACAAACAAACAACACTCTAAGGACTAATCAACAAATTTTGCCATTTCCTCGAATATATTCAATTTGGTCCAAATCCCAATCTATACAATTATTCAATTCAATTTTTCAATTTCAACTCTCTTATTTCATCTTATTCTAAATATGCATTAGCTCAATTTCATTTTTTGAATGGTCCTTACAGTTTTGTATTTTATCCAATTTAGTCCTTAAGACAGAAATAGTTATAACTTTCAAATTTGAGTTTCAATTTGGAAACTGGTCTCAATTTTATGCTTCTACAGCTCACTACTATACATATTTACAGAAATTTCATACCAATTTTGAAATATTTGCACTTTAGTCTTTATGTTCAAAATTAATAACTTTTACTTTACAAATTAGTCTTTTTTTATATGTAGTATTTAAATGTAACCATTTAACACCAAAAGCTTCAAGATTCAATAATGAAAATATTTATAAACTTTAATAGTTTTGAAAACAGATGTATGGGTTAACTAAATCGAGTTACAACAATCTCAAAAATATAAAATTTACAAAAAAATAAACTTGAATACATACCAATTTGAAGGACCAAAAGTTGATATGCATGAAACCTTATTTTTTCCCTTTTTAGCTATGGGTGGAGAAGAATAAAAGATGAACAATAGCTTTTGTTTCTTTTATTTTAACATATATACTTACTTTAATAATTAATTAATCCTAGTTTATTTAATTAACCAAAATTTAATCATGTTAATCATAATTAACCTGGTTGGTGCATGCTAGTTGTCATTCACCACTATTTTTCAAACAAGGGAGGGTCTAATTGCTCATCTAGTCCTTCAGCTAATTAAAAATTTATAACAATTTGACTTTTGCAACTTTTATGATTTAGCCTTTGTACATTAATTAATCACTAATTCAACAAAATTACCTATTCAAAATTCAATTCACCAATATAATAACTTCGTAAATATTTAATAAAATTATTTATGGGCTCGATTTATAGAAATGAGGTTCTGATACCTCATTTTCTAATAACACTGACTTTAGGGTCAATATATTTGTACTTTAACTAACCATCCAATTAAAAAATTCGTCAAAATAAATTTTAATATAATATTATAATTGACTCGTAAATATTAATTAAAAAATTTTACGGACTCGATCATCGGAGAACAGGGTTCCAAAACCAATTTTTCCAACACCACTGGCTTTTGAGTTGTTACACACGCGAGCTTACGAAAGCTCTTTTGTTAACCCGAGCTTAAATTATGACCTAATTGTAAATTTTGAAACAATTTGGACTAACGTCATGACTTCACACTATCCATGTCGTGACGTCACCATCTCAATATGTCACATCACGACTTCATGTATACCGACGTTGCGATGACATCCTATTTTGAAACCATATTACGACGTTGATAGTTGGAGGTTGTGACAGGGCCTATTTTTGGTAAAAATGCCATTTTGATTCCCATTCAAGACTTGCAAAAAATACCCACATAATTCATATGTAGCACACTATACCCGACCAGATCACCAAGCCCAAGTACTCAGTGTCACAATTAACCTGAATAACTTAATAAAACTTCTAATATGATTTTCTAGCAGATTTAGAAAAAAAACTAATGTTTTTATTTCTATTATTGTAACTAATCAACCCATAATCAATTTCATGGTCAATGATAGATTTCAAGGTTAAATTTCCAGTTAAATTCTATAAACTTAAAGTATTAAGTTTTAGCAGTCATTCGTCCTTATCAAACACAAACCATTATTTACAAATTACAACTTAATGCCTCACTACAACTACACTAAATTTGTCCCCGACATGTGGGCTCTAGGGGAGCCCATCTATACAAATGAAATGGATTCAACACTTATCGCGGGAATTTGGAGGAGTCTGGCTTATCCCTTTTTTTAAGGTCTCAACAATCCTTGTTCCTGCATACAAGGTAGCAAATCATAAGTTGAAAAAGAACTTACTGGGATTTTAAATGACAGTGCATTGTAACCACTCTATATTTTTAGGAAGAAACAATAAAGGCACATAATTTCAACTTCTTGTGTATAGATAGAAACTCTACAATTTTTTGACATGGTCAAAGCCTTATCTTTTCCAACTTTCGCTGTTAGCTAACTTTTCCACTGATTTATTTTCAAGCGTACTTTTCCAAATAGCAATTCCTTTTCAAACTTGATTCCTGTCCTACTTTATTATAGATTTTCATTTTACCTTTCCTGGTTATGCCTCCTTAAGATAACCATATATGCATCTATGTGGTTTGGTCACTACCTCTTCTACTGGCGGACTTGAAATCATCTTCGCCATCTTGGCGAATCCCTATCCTGATCCATCCATTCCACATTATTCTAAACATGTGATTACCATGTTGCCCCGTTGAATGTCTTTCTTTAACTTAGCCTCTTGCATAGATCCTACCTTAAGGAAAACCCAACTTAATATC
The DNA here is from genome assembly GCA_025698465.1 of Gossypium longicalyx. NCBI lineage: Eukaryota > Viridiplantae > Streptophyta > Magnoliopsida > Malvales > Malvaceae > Gossypium > Gossypium longicalyx. The sequence goes on from CM046997.1 coordinate 96,062,881, forward strand.
ATCATTTGCAGTCTTGGATATGATATGTGGCTAATAACTAAGTGTCTTCTATCTTGCAGACTAGTATTTATTAATCAGTCACGTAATACCTTGCTTATTTCAAACCATTTACCAAGAAATTCTCATTACAGATAGTTCCCAGTGGACTACCTCTTTCCTAGACTGCTCATGGTGGGCTTCCACGTCTAATAGCCCCAGATTAACTTTATCATGCTAGATAGTCTTGACAGACATCTTCTTTCCTTAGTAAATCTCTTACGAATTTTTCATCCAATTTAGTCCTTGGTGAACTCCCCTCCTAAAAGGGTCATTGGTGGACTTCCTCGTCTGATAGTCCTCGTGGACTTTTTTACACTATATAATCCTAATGGACATTCCCGTCTTTATTCTCCACAATTTTCTACCCAAGATAGTCTTCAGCTGACTTCCTTCCTAAGAGAGTCTTCAATGGACTCCCCTCTCATTTTGACAACCCTTTTTTGTTCATGAATACATAGGACTAATGTTTGCATAGTTGTCCCTCTTTATTATAGCCAAAGATAGTTTAGTCATCAAACGTTGGTGAACTCATATGAGGGATGTCTATTTACCATCACTTTGAAGGAACTGCCCATTTCCTCTCTTATAAACCTGTATTATGATGTTTCCACCAATTCCACTTACCTTTGTATTTTAGTAGATCCTCTCATAACTATGCTTATCAGCGTTCATAGGTGCGCCATGCTCATTCTATCAAACTGTTCGCCGCGCGAGTCATAGTGAATTTCCATTTCTATGCCCTGAAAGGCTTCCTGGTTCACCATTCTAGCAGACTCTATCTCTCCATAAAGTGTACCTATTTTGTGATTGGATAGCACCATGAGTTAACCACGGACTTTTGATTTTGAAGAATCGAAACCCCTTTCAAAGTGTTACCCCAAAGGACTTGTATATCATTTAAATGGTGTCACCCCGAAGGACCAGTCAAAAATCATTGTCACGGTATCGCTCTAGCGAGCCAGTAGATAACCATTTCCATGTTGCTGCCAAACTCCCTTGAATCCTATAACAATCCACCCATTCCTCTAATACGCTAATTTTTCCTATCTTTACCTACCCCATCAAGGTAATTCTCTCCATACTCCGTATACAATAAATATGCATATCACTCAAAAAATTGTACTTAATATTATATCATATAGTACGCCATTGATTACTTATTAATTTTACAATCATTTGGCACCTACTGTAAATACTTACACAGTGTTTGTGTTATGTATACTTAGCGTTTTCATTCACTATTTTGATACACAACAGCATATTTAGAAAACTCATATTAGACACAAACACAAGTCATATAGACATCACAATACCATAAATCACCCAAAAGCATAGTACAAAACCTCACCTACTATCCTTCCTCCTTGTTAGCTTAACTTTTTCAAACACTAGAGTCTCATTTATCCTAGTAGCTGAGCATGAAAATCATAATACAAATTAAACTAAAAATTATTCATACTTTAGAAACCAATATCCAGTAACATGCAGAAACCTTTTAGAGTTTTTCTAGAAATCCTTAACTCCCTCCTCTTTTTCTCAAATCCATGAACGCAGACAGGTTAAGTATCTTACTGATTTATACAATCCTCTACTGGTAGACATCAAACTCCAGTTCTAGCTAGCCATCCAGAGCTTTCCCTTTTAACACACTCTTCTTCGGGGTAGACTCAAGAAGAGAATGAAGAAGATGAAATAGAAATGAGAAGACTTTCTTTTTCGAATAACACTTCTCACATATATATACCCACGCATGGTCATCAAAGACCTAAATTCTAAATCATGAGTCAATAACCATTATGTTCCCTACTAAGGAACCACTAAGTTCCAACTTAACTGAACCAGAATCAAAACTCAATTATTTTTCATTCAGCCACTAAATTTTTCCAAGATTTAGAGTAGAGCCCACCAACTTACTATTTTATTCAATTAACTCCCAAGTCTTCCTTAATTTCGAGAATTTAATAGGAATCGGGTGTGACAAGTCTCCCACCCTTAAAAAATATTTCGTCTTCAAAATTTCACACCTAATTTCCTTTGAAACCTAAAAATTAAGAACCTTTAGGGGTTAAATTAAAAGAGACTGTAAGCTGGCGGTCTCTACTGGAAAATTTGAGAATGATAGTAACTAGAATTGGATAAGGTTAGAAACCAAGTCTGGTTTAGTTGGGTTAGAACCAGTCGTTCTCTTAGTAGGAGACATAATGATTTTTAATGAATGGCTCCTAAATGGTTGAAGAACGTGAGAGGTGAGGGCTACAAATAGCTGAGAGGTGACTTCAAGAAGATTATTCATCTCAGTTTATTTCATTTCCTCCCTTTATTCATCTTCTTCGTTGCTTCGAAGATGGGATGATTATGGGAAGCTCTGCATGGAGTAGTGATCATGAGTTTTGAGTCGGAAAAATAGAGGATCCAGTAAGTTGGTAAGGTTCTAAGTCTTTTAGTGTACGTAAGATTTTAGAACCAAAGTTAAGGGCTTCCAAAAACCTTTGTAAGGATTCTGCATACTTTTGGAAAACTAAGTTTAAACTTGGATTGTTGGTTTTAACCAATGAATTGGTTGTTTTACTTAGTTTTCAGGAGAATGAAAGCTTCGGCATCCAGAAAAGCTAAGCGGACAAGACCAAGAAGCATCATGTGAGTTTCTATGCCCCATTTTTGGAGTGTTGAATGAATAACATGAATTCTATGATGATACTTGTACAAGATGGCATGGTTTATGTTACTGAGCTCATTTGAATATATTCCTATGCTTGTGTATGTGATGATTTGTGAAATACGACGAGAAATTATTGTCGGGTTAAATGAAGTTAGAAATTGGGAAAAAGTGTGGTTTTGTTTGATACAGTCATATGGTGTTGTTGTGTGGAAACTGTGATGGCGAAGCTCCAGGCCTTGCGGAGGGGACACTACGGTGTTTAAGAATCAAAGTATAGGACACCGAATGGAGGAATGGATGGAATACAATGGGAAAAGTAAATAAAAAAGATCATGGCTAGACCCTAGGTCCAATAGGAGGTTATACGCTTAAGATGAGTAAGACCATAGCTGAAATATGATATGGCATCATGATAAAATGTGTAAGACCGTAGCTAAGAGATGTTATGGCATCATAGATAGTCAGCCGGTATGATAAACACGAGTCAAAATATGTAAGACCGTAGCTGAAAGACATTATGACATCATAGATAGTCCATCAGGACAACAAATATGTGATAGTTCACCGAGACCATAAATGTAACAACCCGATAGTCATGGGTAATCGAAAAGTGTATATTCGGGTCTCCGTTTTCGTAAAATAGATTCGTAAATATTTATTAAAAATATTTACAAAGTTATTTGTGTGGTTAATTAGGTTTTGGTTAGGTAAATTTGCATGAATTAAGGGTAATTAGGTATAAAGACTAAATTGTATAAAGGGTGAAAGTTTAATTATAAATTAATGAAAAAGTAAAGGGACTAAATAAGTAATTAAGCCTTATCTAACAAGTGTATGGTAAAAATACTTACATATATAAAAATAATATACATATGTATATAATGTAATACTTAATATTTAAGTATATATATTATATTATATTATATTATATTATATTATATTATAATAATTATAAAATAATAAACAAATAAATATAAGAAATGAAATAGAAAAAGGAATAGAAACAGAGAAGTAAAATGAAAGAAAAAGAAAGAAGGAAAAAGAGAAGCAAAAAGGAGAAAAAGCCAAGGTTTTCAAAGTTCAAAGTTCAATTGGTAAGTCAATTTAATCAATTTTCTTGTAATTTTTATATTTTTAGAATCCTAGAATTAAATACTACCCAACCCATGTCAAAATTTTAGAAATTATTGAGTTTTTAAATGTTGTCTATATTGAATAGTTAAAGTATTAGGGACTAAATTGATAGATTTTTAAGCGAGAAATGAAAAAGGATTAAACTGTAGAACAAATAGTAAATTTTGTGTTATAGGGACTAAATTGTGAAAATTTTGAAATTTATGGATTTAAACGAAATTAGGAAGTTAAATTTAGTTTAAAGTGGAATTTATATGAAAATATAAGATTAATTGTGAAGAAATAAAATTAGTCTCGGTTTAGGGACTAAATTGGAATTTAGGCAAATATTGAGTAAAAATTGAAATTTTCAATATGAAATTAAATTGTGTTGTATTGATGAATTTTAATTGTTTTAATTTCGTAGCTAACGTAGTACCAGAACCCTCGACTAAAAAGGGGAAAGATAAAGTCGACGAGGAATAGCTCGAAATTTTCGGTTTGTATTTCTATAATCCGAATTTAGTTATTAATTGTTATAATTCAATTTAATGTATATGGTAAGTGTTGAGGTGAGAATTATTGTGTTCTACAATTGAAATGGATTGATTTAGTATGTGATGAATTTATTAAATTTATATTGATTGAATTGGTATATATATATTGAATATATATTGATTATTTGAATTAAATTGAATATTGGTTGTATTTGAAAAGTGAAATTAAACCCTATTAACTGTATCGGGCTAAGTCGGATATAGATGGCATGCCATAGGATTGGAAGAGTTCAGAGAATTCTTCGACTTCGAGTCAATGAGACACTGGTTGTCAATCTATTTCTTCGGATTAATTCGATGAGGCATTGGGTGCCAATTTACTTCGGTTTAGCCGATGAGACACTGGGTGTCAATTTATTACTTCGAATTATCCGATGAGGTACTGGGTGCCAAACTGATGTGTTTTGGTTGGATCCATGTATCCGTCCGAGTCCAAGTCGTGTTAATAGGGGTAAATGAATAATAAAGTTTTAATATTGATATTGAAATGGTATGGTATGAGAAATAGAAGTGAAATAGTGAATTGAAAATAAAATGTGAAATATGTTGCAAATATATGGAATTTATGGAATGGATAATGCAATTGTATAATGAAATGTAAAATGAATTGTGAAGAAGCTATTTATATAGCAAGTATGAGAATTGAGATATTTGTGAAATAAATGAAATATGATATGGTTGTTGTAAAAATTAAATATTAATCTGTGTTTATATTTTGATTGTATATTTGTAATTTTTTATCTTTAATTATTCGAATTATAGAAATACCACTAAGTTTTTAGTCAGCGTACGGTTTTGTTTTCCGTGAGCAGATTAGGTACTGTGATTTTGAAGAGTTGTGAGCATCCATCTCATTACATCTCCTAGTGCCAAGAGGGTATGTTTCAAAATTTTGAATAGAATGGCATGTACTTAGGAAGATTAAGTGTGTTCCAAGTAGTAGGGACAAAAATATATGTTATGAAAACTTAATTTTTTTTAAATGTTCAAATATATTAGTGATTAGCCAAAATCACTTTGGCACCAAATGTAATATTCCTATATTAGGTTTCTTGGATCGAACCAGGTATAGGGGTGTTATATTTAGTGGTATCAAAGCTTTGGTTTTCTAATTTCTGGGTAAAGAACGAGTCTAGAAGTACATGCCATATAGGATATATCGATGTGATGAGATGTGATATCAATATTAGAAGTATTGATAAGTTTGAAAATCTGAATTGTTACTCATAAGGAAATGATTTTGAATTAGTTAGTAATGACTTAAGAGGGAAATAGATAAATACTGAAATTTGATAAAAACTTATTTTCTGTCATAGATATCTGAAGAAATGGCAATAAATCTGATATTGTCTGATGAGATAATAACTTTAGTATAGAAGGAGAAAGTTGATAGGATGATGAGAGAAGTGCAAGATTATAGAATGAAACTAAAAGAAGACATTGTTCAACATCTTATTATTGTAAATCGAAAGATGCAAGAAGTGTTATGGAAGGGTCATGAACTGATTAGAAAGAATAAAGTGCAATACTTGACCCTTAGAGGGACATTAATAGAACGAGAGCATTAAATGGTTTTAGATAAACTTTGGAAGACATTGGTACCACGAACTTATTAGAATATAGTTATATACTACGTGAAGTTTATAATCTTTGATGGAGCAAGGAAAATAGCAAGACAAAGTGTAGGTTCACGAAATTTGACTGGGAAACAGAATGTCTTTGACATACCATGGATGGAAAAATTAGTTGTTTGGAAATTACCAAGAGAATTTATAGATTTTGTAACAGCCCGTTTTTAATCAAATTGAAACAGTGGTTTCGGGACCACAAATCCGAAATCAAAATATTTATTTTAATATTATTTTAATGTCTACAACATGATAGTAGAGTCGTGTGAAAATTTCGTTGAAAAATTTTATTGTTTGAGTGCTCAATTCGGTAAAAAGGACTAAATCGCGTAAAGTGTAAAAGTTGTGTTCTATAAGCTAAAGGAATCTAATAGTCATAGAACTTTAAAGTAGAGGTCCTTATGTGATAATTATCCCATTTATGAAACAGTGGATGATAGTGGCATGGTATTTGGTGTAATTACTAATGTTTTTAAATGTTAATTTTGGTAATTGATAATTAAAGACATAATAAATAAAACAAAACAAAACATTTGTTTCTTATCATTTTCACATCGATTTTCAAGAGGAAAAGGAATCTATTTTTATCCTTTGTATTCAGCCAAGCTTCCTAGCTTAATTGGTAAGTGAATTTTATTCCGTTTTTAATGATTTCTATGTTTTTGATACCGTTGTAACTAGGTCTAGCTAGCCCAGAGACCAATTTGAAAAATTGTTAAAGGTTTAGAATGTTTCCATTGATGAATATGTATGAGCTTTAATGATTTATGATAGATTACGAATGTTTCATGATAGTTATACAAGTTTTATTAAGTGATTTTTAGTGAAAATGCAAATTAAGGATTAAATTGTGAAATGTGGAAAATTTGTTGTTAAAATTTGAAATAAATGAAAAATATGGGCTGCTAGGACTTAATTGAAATTCAGCTATCATGGGTTTAGGTGGAATTGGATAAATTTGTGTTTTTATGAGATAAGGATTAATTTGTGAAGAAATTAAAATAATAGGGGCAAAAGTGTAATTTTATCATAATGTGAAATATGTATTAGATTAAATAGAGTGATGATTGAATAAGCTAAATTTTATATTATATAGATCAAGAAAAACGAAGTTCGAATTTTGGTCGGGGGAAAAACAAAGTAATTGACTAGTAGATCCATTTCGCCAATTTTACGTTCGAGGTAAGTTTGTATGATTAATAAGCTTTATGTTATTTGTGTTTTTATGCTTAAATATTGTAATTGTGATATTACGACATTGCGGAATCTATCAACAAAGCATTGACTGTAACACCCTAAAATTTTAATTTTTGATTTCGTGTACGTGTAACACACAAGTGTGTATTTGCTTCAGTGGTTAAGTGTTTTGGGTGTGTGTGTGAGGTCCCAACTTCAAGCCTTACTTGGGAAAATTTTGGTATTTTTATAAATAAAGCCTTAACCTTGTGCAAATGGCTTAAGTTTAATTGTTGGTAAGTTTATATCGGAATGGGCTTGTTGATTTGGTGGTTAAGTGGAGTGTTGGAGGTCCTGTGTTCAATTCTCTGTGATGGTGTGGAGACAGTATTTTTGCTCCAATTTCGGCTAAGAGTTGTGTTGGGACAAAATTCTGAGTAGTTGTGTTTTGGTGGGTTAATAGGGAGTGATTTTATGAGATAATTGGGGAGAGGTTATTAGAATCTGATTATCTTTTTGTTGCAAAAAAATAATAATAATAGAGTTTCGATTTTCTCTCTAATTCCCCAAAATTTTTCTTACGTTTTCTTCTTCTTCTTCTTCTCCTCTGCCGATTCTTTCCCTAGATGCTGCCGAAATTTCCATTATTTTTCCCTTTCCATTTTTTTCTTTTTTTTCCAATTGATTCTGTTGTTCATCATTGGTTGCACGTTCTCGGTAAGTAACAATTTTTGTCTATTGTTAATCGTTCTTAGTTAATCTCTAAAAAGGGGATTCCATTTTGGCGTTTAGGAGTTAATCAAGGGGCTGGTGGTTGTGAATCGACGCTGTGGTTGTGTGAAGTTGTGGTTACTCAAGCAAGGTAAGGGTTTTGTTAGGTTTTTAGTCGAGTTCCTTCCGAAATTGGTTGATTAAGAATGAATTAAGTGATTAATATGGAGATATGTTGCTCAATTTTTAGGTTCTAGAGGCTTAGGAGTGCTTACGCATCAGAAACAATACTAGGTGTGTACTCGGAATGCAAAAAACGAGATTCATAAAAAACCAGAAATTGCTTGCTATCGAGAAATAATAGAAATAAGAGAAAATGATGCGAAAAAAATTGTAGAGAAAGGAAATACGGATGTAATAAACTTGGAAATCAACATTTTGCACTAAAATAGTTTTAGACAGCATCAGTAGTCTAACTTTAAAAAATCATTAAAAATAGTGAAAATTGAGTTAGAGGTTGAATAAAATATAAAATTAAAGTTTATTTTGTAATACCCCCAAACCTGGCCTAGACGCTATGGCCGAATCTGGCGGCGTCACATGTGAGTGTTTTTAAAAAACCTTTAGCAAGTTAAAATCCGTCCAATTTGTTATATTTACTTAAGTCGTGAAATCTCTATTCCAAATATTATGTGAAAAAATTCCATTAACGCAGAAGCTAAAACGTCATTAATTCTTAAATCAAGCATTTATCAATTTAAAATCCCAAAATAAACCCAAGAATAGTTCGAGTCTGAACACATAATCAATCCCAAAAACAACTTTTAAAGTAAAACAGGTAAAATGAATATTACACATAAAACCATTAAATGTCTACCAGTGGTCACCATCGAGCCCTCCATCGCACCGATCCATCTACTGCTGAGGATTACCTGACAAACAAATAAACAAAGGGGTGAGTTTTCGCAAACTTAGTGTGTACATCCCCACAAATAGCATGCATACAAACAGATAACAGGATATTTCGGCCTTAGCCATACAAATATCACACGCATAACAGATCAGATATCAGAAAACATGCCCACCAACCCTGCACACCATCTCTGTCCAACCCAACACACCATGTGGGGATAGAATCGACCCACCCAATCCTACACACCGTATATGGGGATATAATCGACCCATCCAACCCTACATACCATAAGGTACCGCATCGCAGCACATATCATAAGTATGCAGCATAGCTTCCAGATAAAGGGCTTATGAAGCCCATTAGCTACTCCCTTCACTTCGTCAAACCCACCCAGATGCAATGCATCATACAAGTATGGCATGCTATAATGCAATCAAACAGATCATACATTTATTTACGGAACAGATCAGATAATCATGGTAAGTATATCATGCGATCAAATACATCACAGAATTAAGAGTCTAGATAAGGCTTACCGACTCTACTACAGGTCACAGTCGACTTGGGCGACCCGTGCAACCTTACAGAGCATTTCAGATTAAAGGGACTCACACGCCCTTGTGCCTTGCCCATGTGGGCCCACATGCCCGTGTGGGACATACAGCCCATATTGGCCTTGCCCGTGTGGATTACACGGCCTGGCTCAAATTCCCACATGCTCGTGTGGTTCACCCGTGTGGGCCCACATGCCCGTGTGGCCCACACAACCCATTTTTTTGAACCCGTGCCTCGCACACGACCTTGTCAGCCTCACACGCCCGTGTCTATCGCGCCCGTGTGGCATGCACACGGTCTAGCTCGTCAGTGATATGCATGTGTCTCGCGACGCAGGCTGCCACACAGGCAAACCACACGTCTGTGTGGCGTCGAAAGCCACTTTTCAGCTTTCGTTGAAACTCGATTTCTGCGTAATCGGAGTACACACCTGGTTCGTTTTTGCTGCTAATCCAACCACGAGCACTCTAAAGCCTGAAATCGATCATAGCGAACCCAAAATCAGTTTCTTAAGTCAGATTATTAAGAGTGGGCAAATCTCGAAACGAGAGATCTACTTACCTTTCACGAATAACGGTGATTCCTCGCTGTTTAGAACCCTGATTAATGACCCACAGAACCTTGAATATTCCCTAAAAAACAACCAAAATCCCTTTTAAACGATCTCCAAAGAAAATCACACAACTTAGTAAAGTGATACTTACCGAATCAACAGAATTGCTAGCAATACGCCTAAGCTTATTGAAAAAGAAGAAAATGAAGGAGAGAGGGGAAAAAGAAAAGAGAATTTTCAGCAGCAAGGGGGTTTTTGGAAAAAGAAACAGCAGCGAGCAAATAGAAAAAGAAAAAGAAAAACATCTGAGAAACCCTACCCCCTTTAGTGTTCTAGTCCAACTCAAACGTCCGCACGATTTAACATTAAAATTAATGCCACACCCACGGCTCAAACTCGGGATCTCAGGCATAATCCCTTGCCACTTAACCACTAGACCAGCAAGCCCATACTGTTAAGTTCCTACCAATAAATTCTCATAAGCCCATTAACCAAAAGTCAAGCTTTATCCAACTAAAACCAAAATTTAACCCAAGTTAAGGCTCGAACTTGGGACCTCCCAAACACACCCCAAAGCATATAACTTCTTAAACCACATATATCTATACCAAAAAGATTCAAAATAAGAGTTTCAATATTTCCATGCTCAATAATCGCAAAAGCTGAAATTACAGAAATTTGGGGCGTTACAACTCTACCCCCTTAAAGGGAATTCGTCCTCGAATTTTACCTGATCAGAAAAGGTGAGGATACTGCTGACGCATTGAATCCTCTAGCTCCCAAGTAGCCTCCTCAATGCTATGATTCTGCCACAACACCTTTACTAAGGGAATAGATTTCCTATGTAGAACCTTGATGTCGCGATCCAAAATCTGAACTGGCTCCTCTTCAAACATCAGATCTAGTTTAACGTCAATCTCTTCCACAAGCACAATATGCGTGGGATCAGAGCGGTAACATCTCAAACATCGAGACGTGGAACACGTCATGCTTCCACAGGCACAATATGCATGGGATCAGAGCGGTAACGTCTCAACATCGAGACGTGGAACACGTCATGAATACGATCCAACTCTGGAGGTAGCTCCAACTGATACGCGACTGACCCTACTCGCTTCAGAATCCGGTATAGCCCAATAAATCGAGGACTCAGTTTGCCCTTACGACCGAACCTTAGAACCTTCTTTCATGGCGAGACCTTAAGAAAAACCATGTTTCCAACAGAATACTGGATGTCCTTCATTTTCAAATCTGCATAGGACTTCTGTCTATCAGAAGCTGCTTTCAATCAATCTCGAATCAAGCGAACCTTATCCTCAGTCTCTGAAACCAACTCTGGACCCAAAACTCATCGCTCACCCAACTCAGTCCAGCATAGGGGAGTACGATACTTATGACCATAAAGTGCCTCATAAGGTGCCATCTGTATGCTAGACTTATAACTGTTACTGTAAGCGAACTCCGCCAAGGGCAAGTACTCCTCCCAACTGCCTCGAAAATCGATAACACAGCCTCTCAAAATGTTCTCCAATAGCTGAATCATCCTCTTTGACTGTCCATCTGTTTAAGGATGAATAATAATACAGAAGTCAAGATGGGAACCCAAAGCCTCATGAAGCTTCCCCAAAACCGATTCATAAATAGAGGATCCCTATCATAAATGATCGCAGCCTCACTATCTCAGAAATATACAGCTTGGCCAACTTTTGTAGAGAGAAGTCTGTCCTAAAAGGAATTAAATGTGCGGTCTTGGTAAATCGATCCACGATGACCCAAACAGAATCCTTCTTAGTGGGTGTTAGGGGCAACCCACTAACGAAGTCCATCATCAGTCGTTCTCATTTCCACATCGGTATCCTAACCGGCTGCAGCAAACCTGAAGGTAACTGATGCTCAGCCTTAACCTGCTGACAAGTCATACAGCGAGCAACAAAGTCAGTAACCTCACATTTTAACCCTGGCCACCAATACAACTCTTGAAGATCCTTATACATCTTGTTTCCACCAGGATGCATAGCGTAAGGGCTACTATGCGCTTCCCTCAGAATTGAAAGTCGCAAATCCTCATCATTAGGTACACAGATCCTACCTTAGAAACACAGTACTCCATCACTATTAATCCCAAAGTCAGTAGCAGTCCCAGTCTCAACTTGACGAAAACATAACTGAAGAGACTCATCTCCTAACTACTTATCCTTAATCTGAACCAGCCATGTCGGCCTAACCTGTAACTCATCCAGGAGACTCCCATCATCAAAAAGGCTCAATCGAGTGAACATTGCTCTCAGATCAGTCATAGCCTTATGGCTTAACGCATCGGCCACCACATTGGCCTTACCAGGGTGATACTCAATACTGCAGTCATAATCCTTAAGCAGCTCGACCCATCGTCGCTGCCTAAGATTTAACTCCTTCTAATTGAGGAGATACTTGAGGCTCTTGTGATCAGTGTAAATGGTACATTTCTCTCCATACAGATAATGCCTCCAAATCTTCAATGCAAAGACCACTACAGCCAACTCCAAATCATGTGTCAGATAATTAGCCTCGTGACTCTTAAGCTGTTGAGAGGCATAGGCAACTACCTTACTGTCTTGCATCAAGATGCAACCCAAACCCACATGCGACGCATCACTGTAAACCACGAAGTCCTTACCAGGCTCAGGCTGTATCAGAACTGGAGCCTGAGTCAAAACTGTCTTGAGCTTCACAAAGCTCTCCTGTTGCGCGTCAGTCCAAACGAAAGAAACTCCTTTACGCAACAACTTAGTCAACGGTGCTACGATCAACGAGAACCCCTCTACAAAACGTCGGTAATATCCTGCCAGCCCTAGAAAACTACAGATTTCTGACACATTCTTCAGCTGTTTCCAATCCAACACAACCTCAACCTTACGAGGATCCACTCGAATCCCCTCAGCAGAAACCATATGCCCCAAAAAGGTTACCTCCCTAAGCCAGAACTCACACTTCATGAACTTGGCATACAACTGTTTCTCACGAAGAATCTGTAGAACCACTCTTAAATGCTCGTCGTGCTCGTCCTCTGACTTAGCATACACCAGAACGTCATCGATGAACACCACCACAAATCGATCCAATTAGAGCTGGAACACACGGTTCATCAAGTCCATGAATGCCGCTAGTGCATTAGTCAACCCAAAAGGCATGACTAGAAACTCGTAATGCCCATAACAAGTTTTAAATGTCGTCTTATGCACATCGGCCTTCTTGACCTTCAACTGATGATAACCTGATCGCAGATCAATTTTTGAGAACATAGAAGCCCCTTCGAACTGATCGAATAAATCGTCTATCCTCGGAAGTAGGTATTTATTCTTAATCGTCAACTTATTCAACTGACAGTAATCGATACACATCCTCATTGTACTGTCCTTTTTTTTTACGAACAAAACAAGTGCTCCTCACGGAGACACACTAGGACGAATAAACCCACGACCCAACAGATCTTAAATCTGAGCCTTAAGTTAGGTCAGCTCCTTCGCTGTCATTTGGCAAGGAGTGATAGATACCAGAGCTGTGCCCGGAAGCAACTCAATCCCGAATTCTACCTCACGGTTCGGAGGTAATCCTGGTAGTACCTCTGGTAAAACATCTGAAAATTCATTCACAGCATGGATGTCCTTAACCGATAAGTCCACAGAATCAAAAGCAGTTATGTAGGCCAAAAACGCCTCACATCCTTTCCTCACCAGCTTCTCTGCTACCAAAGCAGATATCATATTACTTAGATAATTCCATTGTTCTCCAATCACGACTATCTCACTATCCTCTTTGGTCTTTAAAACAACCCTCTTTTCTGCACAATCTAGACTTACATGATGCCTCACCAACCAGTCCATACCTAGAATTAAGTCGAACAACCCAAACAGAAGTTCCATCAGATCAGCTAGAAATATCATTCCTTGGACTTCCAATGGAATGTCTCTGAACAGTTTACCAACCCTGACAGACTGCCCCAATAGACTCACCTCTAAAATCTCACTAGAAGTGCTCTCATATGGTATTCCGAAAGTCTCAGACACAGAACATGCAACGTAGGAATGTGTAGAGCCTATACCTATCAGTGTAACATAAGGTACATCAAGAATTAAAAACGTACCTGTGATGACGTCCGGGGCATCTCCATCCTCATGATGACGTGCGACATAAACAAGTGCAGGCTGTCTTGCTTCAGTTAGCCTAACACCTCTATTTGATGCTCTCTAACCTCAACCCATACCGTTACCACCCCTAGCCTGTCCTCAGCCTCTAAGTGGTTGTTGTACCCCTCTCTATGGCTGCACAGTCTCAACAATCAGAGCTTGCATCTGGTTACCCCTCAGTGGACAATCCTTAACTCGATGCTTAGTCAAGCCACACCTTAAACATGTTCCAGTAGTCCTCCAACACTCGCTCGGATGGCGTTTATTACAAAGCTGACAAATCGCCACCCTAGCAAGATCAACAACAGTAGGCCCAGCTCTCACTGGCCCAACAGTTCTGACCTTTTTCTTAGGCCTCATCCTAATACTCGAAGGCTCAGAATCCCTCTTAGCCTTTCCTCTATCACGGTTCTGGTGCTCAGCGCGTTTAACCTCCTCCGCAATCTTGGCCTTCTCGACCAACACGACAAACTCACAGTCCCTCTACCGAGCTATCAGAACCCTCAAGTTTTCCCTAAGGCAGTCCTCAAAATGGACACAGTGCTCATACTCAGTTGCCACCATGCCTCGTGCATAACGGCTCAGCCTTAGAAAGTCGGTCTTATACTCAGCCACCGAACGGTCTCCCTGAGTAAGATTCAGGAACTCACACCTCCTAGCGTCTATATAACTAGACCCCACATGTTTTCTCTAGAAAACCTTCTTAAACAAATACCATGTCAGGCTGTTAGGCTGAGTGCAATCCCTAACCGTCAGCCACCACTGATATGCTTCATCGAGAAGCAACTAAACAACCCCCTTGAGCTTCTACTCGGCAGTAAAATCCAGATCATCCATAATACGCTCCGTGGCCTCCATCCAGTACTCAGCCATATTAGGAGCAACTCTAGCGATGCCCCTAAATACCTCATCCCCATTGGACCGGAGTCGTTCTGTAACCGACCCATGGCCTCCTGATCCAGTATTAGCCCCAGCAACCCTCTCCAAAATTCGTAGCATGGCTTGGGACAATGCGTCGTCCCTAGCTGCACAGTCCTGAGACTCAGTACCAGTTTTAGTCACAGGTGACACCGGTGTCTCGCTAGTGTCTAGATTAGGGATCATATCAGATGTAAAGTACTCAGCTCGAATCCCTCTACGGCCTCTACCCCGGCCTCTAGTACTCTGTCCATGAGTACCATGTGTGCTCATCGTAACTATCAAATTAATCTATATTAAAAATTTTTATGCAAGTCAGTTTACAGTTTCTATAGTTGTTATCGGGTATTTTATGCAGAGGAGTTATCAGAGTACTTAGAGTCTGTTATCGCAAATCGTAGTTTACTACGGTTTTCAGTTCACACTAACTAGAGTGTTTCGATAAGCCTACTACCTACAGTAGTTTCATAGTAAACATTAGTGTTTTCAAACAGAAATCCAGTATATTCTAAGCATGCTTTCAAACAATTTCATACAAAGTTTTAGAAACTTACAAGATCGACGTTAGAGACTCAGTGAACCACATACTTAGTCAGAATATTTGGAAACATTCGAAAGTGTTTCTCTGAAACCAATTTTGGAACCCAAAATTCACAGTCGAGTTTTGAACCTAACTCTGATACCACTAAATGTAATACCCCCAAACCCAGCCTAGACGCTATGGCTGAATCTGGCGGCGTCACATGTGAGTGTTTTTAGAAAACCTTTAGCAAGTTAAAATCTCTCCAATTTGTTATCTTTACTTAAGTCGTGAAATCTCTATTCCAAATATTATGTGAAAACATTCCATTAACGCGGAAGCTAAAACGTCATTAATTCTTAAATCAAGCATTTATCAATTTAAAATCCCAAAATAAACCCAAGAATAGTTCTAGTCCGAACACATAATCAATCCCAAAAACAACTTTTAAAGTACAATAGGTAAAATGAATATTACTCATAAAACCATTAAATGTCTACTAGTGGCCACCATCGAGCCCTCCATCGCACCGATCCATTTACTGTTGAGGATTACTTGACAAAAAAATAAACAAAGGGGTGAGTTTTCGCAAACTCAGTGTGTACATCCCCACAAATAGCATGTATACAAACAGATAACAGAATACAGATATTTCAGCCTTAGCCATAGAGATATTACATGCGTAACATATTAGATATCAGAAAACATACCCACCAACCCTGCACACCATCTCCGTCAAACCCAACACACCATGTGGGGATAGAATTGACCCACCCAACCCTACACACCGTATATGGGGCTATAATCGACCCATCCAACCCTACACACCATAAGGTACCGCATCGTAGCACATATAATAAGTATGCATCATAGCTACCAGATAACGGGCTTATGAAGCCCTTTAGCTACTCCCTTCATTTCGTCAAACCCACCCAGTTGCAATGCATCTGATAAATCGTCATTTATACATATTTTTACCCTATGCTTAGCATATTTTATGGATTATTTTTCCTTAGAATTGGTGAATTCGATGCTCCTAATGCCTTAATTTCATGTTTTATACTTAGGTGAGCTTAGGAGAGTAAAAGGAACGAGAAACAGACCAAAAACGGAGAAAATGGGCCAACGTACGAAATCAACACGGCCTGGACTTCCTCACACGGGCAGACCACACGGCCGTGTCAATTTGGCAGAATCGAAGCACGACTCACACAGGTAGACCACACGGCCTGTGCTATTTTAACAGGCTTGACCACGGCTGGAAGTAATCGTATACGGACGTGCCATACGGGCGTGTCTCTGCTGAACCCAAGTTGAGTCCAATTCGGAAAAGGCTAATTTTGAGGGCTTTTAGGCATTCTAAAGCCTATAAATACACCTTAAAGGAGGAGAAAAGGGGAACACACAGGAGGAAGCAAGGAATTGCTCAAGAAAAGCCGATTGATCCATCTCAGAAGCTAGATTCACCGTCAAGACTGAAGATCTCCTTTCAATTCCCCTTCAGGAGTTTTGGGTTTTTCTTTATGTTTTATAGTCACTATTCTTCTGAGATGTTTACCTTTTCAGTTATGAACTAAAAACCCTTAAATATCTAAGGGGAATGAAACCTAAGACAGATCTTGTTATTATTATTTTCTGAATTGTATGATAAATATTTGACTTGTTCTTATATGTGTTCGTCATTCTTGTTTTGATATTCCAGGATATTAATTCAAGTTAAGCTCTTATGCAGAAGAGGAATAGACCCTGTCTAAGAGTACATTTGTCATAATTAAGTGGAGTTGATTGCATGCCTAGAGATAGGGTGACAAGATTTTGCTGGATTAGGGTGAAACCTAATAAGAGGATCCATAGATCGAGTTAATGCAACCCTAGAAAGTTAATTAGAAAGAGATTTCAATTATTCAACCTAGGATTAGACGTTGTTAGTCTCGAGAGAGATAATAATATAACTTAGGGATTTCTACGGATCAAGTCAAATGAATAAATCGTCAGATTCAGAGTCAAATAACAAGTGAAGTCTAGGTGGATTTTTCCTTAGGTATTGTCTTAATTCAATCATTTTCCAAAAGTAATCCCCCAATTCTATTTTTTGTGAAATCTTAGTTTAGTTAATTAGTTAGTTAAAACAAACCCCTTTATTCTTAGGCTAGATAATAAAAAGACAGTCACTACTAATGCTTTTAGTTCCTTTGGGTTCGACAATCCGGTCTTCCTAAAACTATACTACTGTTCGATAGGTACACTTGCCTACATCGTGATAATAGTTAGTTTTAATAACGATTAATTATAAATATTTAAAACCTGTCACAAAATCACAATCATGTTTTTGGCGCCGTTGCCGGGGAACTAAGATATTAGGAACACTCAATTTTTATTACTTTAGCCATTTATTTTCCTTGCAAGTTAATTTTATTATTACTATTATTAATTTACTTTTTCTTTCTCTTGGCAGGTTTTTATAGTTTATGACTAGAAGAAACCAGTCAGGACCACTACTTTTTGACGAAGAAATCGATCGCACAGTTCGCAAAAATCGGCAAAGCCTAAGATATACAAAGGAAGAGCAAGAGGATGATATCTCAGCTACGACTGAGGAGATGGCTGAAAATTAAGATAATCAGCTACCTCCTGCGATACCCGCTGAACTAGCAAATCAGAATCCTGCTCGTACTATGTATGATTATGCTAAACCTAATTTAACAGGAACTGAGTCAAGTATAGTTAGACCTGCTATTGCTGCGAATAATTTTGAACTAAAACCTAACATAATTCAAATGATACAGTAATTTGTTCAATTTGATGGTTTGCAGGATGAGGATCCAAACACTCACTTGCCAAATTTCCTAGAATTCTGCGATACAGTTAAAATTAATGGCCTTTCTGACGATGCCATTCGTCTTCGGTTATTCCCTTTTTCACTGAGGAACAAAGCTAAACAGTGGTTGAACTCGTTACCACGAGGGTCAATTACTACTTGGGAAAATGATCGAAAAAAATTTATTAAAATATTTTTTGTCGGCTAAAACGGCCAAATTACGGAATGATATCTCATCGTTTGTGCAGATGGACTTAGAAACTCTTTACGATGCATGAGAGAGATACAAAGACCTACTGCGAAGGTGTCCTCACCATGGATTACCTCTATGGTTGCAAGTTTAAACATTCTACAATGGTGTGAACCCCTCAACAAGACAGATGATTGATGCAACAGCCGGGGGAACCATCAATAACAAAACACCTAAAGAGGCTTACGAATTTATTGAAGAGATGTCACTGAATAACTATTAGTGGCAAGTCATGAGGACTAAGCCAACTAAAACAGCAGACGTTTATAACATCGATTCGGTTACTATGCTGTCAAATCGGGTAGAACTTCTAAATAAAAAGATTGATGGTTTACTTGGTTCTACGCAGGCTCATCCAGTAATGCACTGTGAAGTCAGTGGAGGTGGATCAAGCAATTCAGAATATCAATCCTTTGGCCACAGCATGGAGAACGAACAATTAAATTACATGGGTAATAATTCTCGATCTCAAAATAATCCTTATAGCAATACTTATAATGCAGGTTGGAGGAACCACCCAAATTTCTCCTGGGTGGTCAAGGGAATCAAAGGCAACAGAATCTTCCGGGTTTCAGCAACCACCCTATCAACAGGAAAAGAAACCGAACCTTGAAGAGATGCTATCTAAATTTATCTCAGTGTAAGAAACTCGTTTCTAGAATACTGAGACAGCACTTAAAAATCAACAAGCGTCGATCCAAGGGCTCGAAACTCAGATTGAACAGCTTGCCAAGATGATTTCCGAACGACAGCAAGGTAGCTTGCCAAGCAACAACCCAAAAGAGCACGTGAAAGCAGTTACACTGAGGAGTGGGAGAGTATTAGCTGAATCTGAAAAGAAGCCACCATAAGAAGCTGACAGAAACGAGGTCGAACCTAAAAACAATGACAACCTAATGGCAAAAGAACATAAACCACCAATCCCATACCCAGCAAAGTTGAAGAAAGACCGCCGCATGGATGCATAATTCAGTAAATTTCTTGAACTTTTTAAACAACTGCATATTAACTTACCTTTTGTTGAAGCTATATCGCAGATGCCCACATATGCAAAATTCCTAAAGGAACTTCTAACAAACAAAAGGAAATTTGAAGACTTATCTACAGTGGAACTTAATGAGGAGTGCTCAGCCATACTCCAAAATAAATTGCCAACCAAACTGAAAGATCCAGGAAGTTTTACTATTCCCTGTTTAATTGGTAGTTTGAATGTTGATAAAGCACTAGCTGATTTAGGCGCCAGCATTAATTTGATACCATATAAAATGTTTAAACAACTTGGTCTTGGAGAACCTAAACCCACTAGGATGAGTATTCAATTAGCTGATAGATCTGTTAAATATCCTAGGGGAATTATAGAGGACGTACTTGTAAAAGTAGATAAATTTAAATTCCCTATTGATTTCGTTGTGCTTGACATGGATGAAGATGTTGAGGTGCCTTTAATTTTAGGTCAGCCATTTTTGGCCACTACTAGAGCGGTAATTGATGTGGGTGATGGTAAATTGGTACTTAGAGTAGGTGACGAAGAGATTATTTTTAAAATTTTTGATGTCATGCGATTTTCTAGAGAACAGGATGACTCATGTTATTTTATCGACTTTATTAATCATGCTACTCAAGATTCTTTTCAGGAAATCATACATAAGGACACAATGGAACTGTGTCTCGCCCAAGGAGAAGGGATGGATGATGATTCTAAATTAGGAACCGAACTAAACTCCAATGAAACCTCCCCAAAACTAGCAGAATATGAGGGAATTAACGTAAAAGATGAACTTCAGTAAAAACCCTCTATTGACGAACCCCCCAAACTGGAACTTAAACAATTACCGAATCACTTGGAATATGCATTCCTTGGAAATAATTCCACGTTACTAGTAATTATTGCATCTAACTTGCAACCCAAGGAGAAAGAAGAAATACTCCAAGTATTAAGAGAGCATAAAAAGGCCATAGCTTGGAAAATTTCTGACATTAAAGGGACCAGCCCTTCTTTTTGCACCCACAAAATTTTAATGAAAGATGAATATAAACCATGCGTGCAAGCCCAAAGACGACTGAACCCCAACATGAAGGAAGTTGTTAAAGCTGAGGTAATTAAACTCCTAGATGCTGGAATTATTTATCCTATTTCTGACAGTTCTTGGGTGAGTCCAATGCAAGTTGTTCCTAAGAAAAGAGGCATGACTGTTGTAGCCAATGAGAAGAATGATTAATCCCAACAAGGACAGTCACAGGTTGGAGAGTGTGCATTGATTATAGGAAGCTAAATGATGCCACGAGAAAAGACCAATTTCCCCTTCCATTCATTGACCAAATGTTGGAAAGATTGTCAGGACACATGTACTACTGCTTTTTAGATGGACTATTTGGCTATTTCCAAATCCCAATAGCTCCTGAAGATCAAGAAAAGACGACATTTACATGTTCATATGGTACATTTGCTTATCGTAGAATGCCTTTTGGATTATGAAATGCTCCTACTACTTTTCAGCACTGCATGATGGCTATTTTTGACGAACACATAGAAGACGTCATGGAGGTATTTATGGATGATTTTTCAATTTTTGGTAATTCTTTCCATCTTTGCCTAAAAAATTTAAAACGAGTGTTAATTAGATGTGAGGAAACAAACCTTGTGCTTAATTGGGAAAAATGTCACTTCATGGTTCAAGAAGGTATTGTGTTAGGACATAAAATTTCTAGTAGAGGGATTGAGGTTGATAAATCTAAAATTGAAACCACTGAAAAACTACCTCCCCCTAATTCGATTAAGGCTATTAGAAGCTTCTTAGGACATGCTGGGTTTTATAGAAGATTTATTAAAAAATTTTCTAAAATAGCTAAGCCTTTGACTAAATTACTAGAAAAAGATGTGCCTTTTAATTTCGATCAGGAGTGTTTAAAAGCATTTAATACTTTAAAGGATAAACTGACTAAAGCTCCAATTATAATTGCACCTGATTAGAATTCACCTTTTGAACTAATGTGCGATGCGAGTGATTTTACAGTAGCTGCAGTTTTGGGACAGCGAAGAGATAAACATTTTCAACCTATCTATTATGCTAGCAGAACTTTGACAGCCGCACAAGAAAACTACACCACCACGGAGAAAGAGCTGCTAGCTGTAGTTTTTGCATTCGATAAATTTAGGCCATATTTAATATTGTCTAAAGTTGTCGTTTATACTGACCATTCCGCTCTTCGCCACCTTTTGACTAAAACTGATGTAAAACCTTGACTCATTCGATGGATCTTATTATTGCAGGAATTTGACTTAGAAATTAAGGATAAGAAAGGAGCTGAAAATCTTGCAATTAACCATCTCTCCAGGCTTGAAAACTCAAGTACTACAGAACTAGATGACATTGAAATAAAAGATTCATTCCATGAAGAATAATTTTTTATTATATTTGATTCTGAGATACATTGGTTTGTAGATATTGCAATTTTTTTAGCCGCTAACATTATCCCAAAAGGGTTGACACATCAGCAAAAGAAGCGGTTCTTCACTGATGTGAAAAACTACTTCTAGGAAGATCCTTTTCTTTTCCGTAAATGTGCAGATCAAATTATTAGGAGATGCGTTACAAGGACAAAAGCATTGAAAATCTTGGAACATTGCCACTCAGGACTGGCTGGAGGACATTACGGTGGAAATAAGACTGCACATAAAATCATCAAATCAGGTTTTTATTGGCCCACTCTATCCAAAGACGCCAACATGTGTGTTACTTCTTGTGACAAATGTCAAAGAACAGGTAATATATTCAAACATGATGAAATGCCTCAAACATATATGCTCTCATTTGAAATATTTGACGTTTGGGTATCGACTTCATGGGTCTATTCCCTAGTTCATTTGGGAATAAATACATCTTAGTAGCTATTAATTATATGTCCAAATGGGTTGAAGCCCAAGCTTTACCTACTAATGATGCTAGAGTACTAGTACGATTCCTTAAGAAACTTTTCTCTCAATTTGGTACACCTAAAGCAATTATCAGTGATAAGGGTACTCATTTTTGCGACACCCAATTTGACAAGACCCTAAAGAAATAAGGAGTTCATCACAGAACAACTTCCCCCTATCACCCTCAAACTAGTGGCCAAGTCGAAGTACTGAACCGAGAGCTTAAATGTATCCTAGAAAAGACAGTAGAATTAAACAGGAAGGATTGGGAGATGAAAGTAGATGATGCTTTATGGGCTTATAGAACTGCTTTTAAGACTCCCATAGGAACATCACCTTACAGACTTGTTTATGGAAAAGTTGTCACCTACCGTTTGAGTTGGAACACAAGGCATTCTGGGCTATAAAATTTCTAAACCTTGACCCCAAACTTGCAGGTGAAAACAGGTTGATGCAGTTGAACGAGTTAGATGAGTGGCGAGCCAATGCATATGAAAATTCGCGCCTATATAAGGAAGCGACGAAGCACCGCCACGACGCCCGTTTGAAGCAATGAAGGCAATTTGAAGTTGGAGATCTTGTCCTGCTATATAACTCGAGGCTCAAATTGTTTCCAAGAAAGCTTAAATCACGATGGTCAGGTCATTTCGTAGTTCAAACTGTGTTTCCATATGGTACAGTAGAGGTAAGTCATCCATCACAAGGCACTTTTAAGGTAAATGGACATCGTCTCAAAATGTATAATGGTAAGAATTTCAAAGGCGATAAAGAGGAGCTATGAATCCATGAAGTTACCTAAATACACCCACAACTTAGAGTCGAGCTTAGACTCTAAATAAGCGCTTCTCAGGAGGCAACCCGAGCACTAACAATATTAATTTCTTTAAATTTTAGTATTTAACACCTAACTTACTAACGGAGATCTTGAATATAGGTTTTCCACATAGACACGGCCAGGCACACAGGCGTGCTGAAGACTGTGTGGAAACAGGGCTGAGATTTTTCCCAAACACGAGCTACGATAAAACGCCATGTCCGTGCGACATGGCAGTGGGTGAACCTGCCAAAATAACACGGGTGTTCACCAAGCCCGTGTTGCAAAACTGTGGTTGAACCTGAAAAAATAGCACGGGCGTACAACACACCCGTGTTTAGCACCCGTGGTCGAACCTGTTAAATTAACACGGGCGTGGGCCTACATACACAGGCGTGGGAGAAGCGAACGAGGCCAGGCATGGTCGTGCGACACGGTCATGTGCACCCACACGCACAAGGAACACGGGAGTGGACTAAATGTCAGACGCACCCAAAATTCAAACTTTGCGAATCACACGGGTTGAAATTGGGGAAGTTCCTTGGCCATGTGCCCCAAAATCTATAAACAGGTTGCACTATTAATTGTCTCCTTCACCCAAAAAAAACCCTAACCCTAGCCGTTGCCGTTGCAAGTCCAACGATTCGAGCAGCAGTATTTTCAATTATTTGACAACATTGATGCTACTCTACAGTAGATTTGTCACCACCTCCACATCTCATCGCCAGTCCCACCTCGCGAACCATCCAACGATGAAGATGTTTAAAAACAATTTATTATTTTATGATTTTAATTTTTATTAAAACTATTTTTTATTTTTATTAGATTTTAGAATTTTATTTTATAATTATCAATTTCGGTTATTCCATTAAGAGTAATTATTCTTATTTATATCTCCTAAAAAGTTCCTGATTCTGTCACAGTTATATAGAGCTCCTAAGCTCATCATCGCATAGGAATTAAAAACTCCACCGGGAAAGGTTCTCCACGACTACCATGTCCTGCTCGACCACAACCGTAGCTACCACTAGATATAATATTCTTTTGGCGCAGGACTTAGGATCTAGCGAACCTCTACTCCCCACCGGAGTATCCTCCTCCACTCTCACGCCGATTACTCTCCAAAACTCCAGTTCAAGGAATTCATTCATCATTCAGGAAGTTTCACTTCTCTCCCTATCTTATGATTACAAATTTATCTTTTTCCTATATATCTTTGTACATTAAGAACAATGTACATCTTAAATGTGGGGGGTATTCATTTCACTATCAGAAAAATCCCTGAATGATTGCCTTATTCTCTTAAAATGCTCTCATATCATGTTTAGAATAAATTTTGATTGATTTATGATTTTTATTGATATATCTTAAATTAAAACATAGGCATTCATGCACTGAGTATTTAAACTTTAAGACCTTAGGGAAGCAAGCATGATAAGTTAATTTTTTTAAGAATTCAAAATTTTAGGTTGTTTCCCCAAGTCTAGGTATTCTCTTGATTTGAAATTCACAAGTTTAAACATCAAAAAGCCATAATTTTGTGAGATCTTTAGCCTTCAAGAGCATCTATTAATTCCTTTATGCTCACTTTCATTATGAGTACTCCAATATTGAACTGTTATTCTAGAACTTACTTGATTATGCATGTCAAGACCACACCATTTGATTTGATATGTCAAAATGATAAAGGCACTTAGGTTTAACCCATTCACTCCAAAAAAGCTTACCTTCACAATTAACCCTTAGTGAACCCCCTTGGGCCTAATAACCCATTCATTAATTTACCCACAATATTAACCCATAACTCATTATTGTTGAAATCCCCTAAATTAATTTAATCCTTATTTTTGTCGAGATTTGAGTTGGAATAGTTGTTTAGCTATGTTTTATTTTGTATTTGACTTGTTTTAAAAAAAAAACAACAACAACAACAACAATACTTGCATACTTATTAATAGTAATTCGCTATTTTTGAGCTTGAGTGTTAATTCCAC
Source organism: Gossypium longicalyx (assembly GCA_025698465.1). Classification (NCBI taxonomy): domain Eukaryota; kingdom Viridiplantae; phylum Streptophyta; class Magnoliopsida; order Malvales; family Malvaceae; genus Gossypium; species Gossypium longicalyx. Next base: position 96,088,181 of record CM046997.1, read on the forward strand.
ATTCTGATAAGAAGCTCACTTGTAATCAATTGATGACCAGTCATTTTTATAGTTAGGCAATTTTTCAATTCAATCTCGATTCTAACCCTTTCTTCCAGTTTGTGACCACAACCTTTAACCAAAGTCACATTACAACCCTCTAAAGACCTTTTGATTGATGTTTCATCTCAATTTATAATGGTGGAGATTTGATTTTCATGCAAGCCTATGGTAATGAATTTTCATTATTGACTGTTGAGTGCTTCATTTATTGTCCTTAAACACCTTGAGTGATTTGAGTGAATCTTTAGTGAGGATGTGAAACTCTGTGATATTTTGAATCAAAGGTAATTAATTAGATGAGGGGAGACACCTATGTTTTCATGATAAAATGCTCAACTTGGAATGCTTGAAACTTTGATGTTCTTTTAGTCAAATTTTCAATGTTTGATTACCTATGGATTATTTTGAGGCATTATCGATAAAAATTATAAGTTACGAAGAATTTGTTTTGATTATGAGATGAGGATTTTGCTTGAGGACAAGCAAATGCTTAAGTGTGGGGGTATTTGATAAACCATCATTTAAACATATTTTTACCCCATTCTTAGTGCATTTTATGGATGATTTTTCCTTAGAATTGGTGAATTCGATGCTCCTAATTCCTTAATTTCATGTTTTATACTTAGGTGAGCTTAGAAGAGTAAAAGGAACAAGAAACGGGCCAAAAACAGAGAAAATGGGCCAACGTACGAAATCAACACGGCCTGGACTTCCTCACACGAGTAGACCATATGGCCGTGTCAATTTGGCAGAATCGAAGCACGACTCACACAGGTAGACCACACGGCCCATGCTATTTTAACAGCTTGACCACGGCCTGAAGTAATCGTACACGGGCGTGTCTCTTCCGGGCCCAAGTTGAGTCCAATTCGAAAAAGGCTAATTTTGAGGGCTTTTAGGCATTCTAAAGCCTATAAATACACCTTAAAAGAGGAGAAAAGGGGAACACACAGGAGGAAGCAAGGAATTGCTCAAGGAAAGGCGATTGATCCATCTCAGAAGCCAGATTCACCGTCAAGACTGAAGATCTCCCTTCAATTCCCCTTTAGGAGTTTTGGGTTTTTCTTTATGTTTTATATTCACTATTCTTCTGAGATGTTTACCTTTTCAGTTATGAACTAAAAACCCTTAAATATCTAAGGGGAATGAAACCTAAGACAGATCTTGTTATTATTATTTTCTGAATTGTATGATAAATATTTGACTTGTTCTTAATTATGTGTTCATCATTCTTGTTTTGATATTCCAGGATATTGATTCAAGTTAAGCTCTTATGCAGAGGAGGAATAGACCCTGACTAAGAGTACATTTGTCATAATTAAGCAGAGTTGATTACACGCCTAGAGATAGAGTGACAAGATTTTGCTGGATTAGGGTGAAACTTAATAACGGGATCCATAGATTGAGTTAATGCAACCCTAGGAAGTTAATTAGAAAGAGATTTCAATTATTCAACCTAGGGTTAAACGTTGTTAGTCTCGAGAGAGATAATAATATAACTTAGGGATTTCTACAGATCAAGTCAAATGAATAAATCGTCCGATTCAGAGTCAAATAACAAGTGAAGTCTAGGTGGATTTTTCCTTAGGTATTATCTTAATTCAATCGTTTTCCAAAAGTAATCCCCCAATTCTATTTTTTGTGACTTCTTAGTTTAGTTAATTAGTTAGTTAAAACAAATCCCCTTATTCTTAAGCTAGATAATAAAAAGACAGTCATTACTAGTACTTTTAGTTCCTTTGGGTTCGACAATCCGGTCTTGCTAAAACTATACTACTGTTCGATAGGTACACTTGCCTACATCATGATAATAGTTAGTTTCAAGAATGATTAATTATAAATATTTAAAACATGTCACAAAATCACTATCAGCATCATACAAATATGGCATGCTAAAATTCAGACAAATGGATCATACATTTATTTACAGAACAGATCAAATAATCATGCTAAGTATATCACGTGGTCACATACATCACAGAATTAAGAGTCTAGATAAGGCTTATCGACCCTACTACAGGTCACAGTCGACTTGGGCGACCCGTGCAACCTTACAGAGCATTTCAGATTAAAGGGGCTTACACGCCCGTGTGCCTTGCTTGTGTGGGCCCATACGCTCGTGTGGGATACACGGCCCATATTGGCCTTGCCCGTGTGGATCACACAGCCTGGCCCAGATTCCCACATGCCCGTGTGTCCCACACAGCCCATTTGCCTAAGCCCGTGCCTCGCAAATGGCCTCGTCAGCCTCACACGCCCGTGTCTGTCGCGTCCGTATGGGACGCGCACGGCCTGGCTCGTCAGTGACACGCCCATGTCTCACAACGCAAGTACCACACGGGCAGACCACACGTCCGTGTGGCGTTGACAGGCCACTTTTTGGCTTTCATTAAAACTCGATTTCTGCGTAATCAGAGTACACACCTAGTTTGTTTTCACTGCTAATCCAACCACGGGCACTCCAAAGCCTAAAATCGATCATAGCGAACCCAAAATTAGTCTCTTAAGTCAGATTATTAAGAGTAGGAAAATCCCAAAACGAGAGATCTACTTACCTTCCATGAATAACGGTGATTCCTCGTTGTTTAGAACCCTGATTAATGACCTACAGAACCTTGAATATTCCCTAAACAATAACCAAAATCCCTTTTAAACGATCTCCAAAGAAAATCATGCAACTTAGTAATGCGATACTTACGGAATCGATAGAACCGCTAGCAATACGCCTAAGCTTATCGAAAAAGAAGAAAACGAAGGAGATAGGGGAAAAAGAAAAGAGAATTTTCGGCAGCAAAGGGGTTTTTGAAAAAGGAAATGGCAGCGAGCAAAAAGAAAAAGAAAAAGAAAAACATCTGATAAACCCTACCCCATTTAGTGTTTTAGTCTAACTTAAATGTTCGCACGATTTAACAGTAAAATTAATGCCACACCCACGGCTCGAACTTGGGATCTCAAGCATAATCCCTTGCTACTTAACCACTAGACCAGTAGGCCCATACTGTTAAGTTCCTACCAATAAATTCTCATAAGCCCATTAACCATAAGTCAATCTTTATCCAACTAAAACCAAAATTTAACCCAAGTTAAGGCTCGAACTTGGAACCTCCCAAACACACCCCAAAGCATATAACCTCTTAAACCACATATATCTATACCAAAGAGATTCAAAACAAGAGTTTCAATATTTCCATGCTCAACAATCGCAAAAGCCAAAATTACAGAAATTTGGGGCGTTACATATTTAGTCTAGTTTTTCAAGGAAGAAACAGTGTAAGCAATGGAATTGTAAATTATGAGATATAATAAATTTTGTGAGGCAATGTTAGAATGATTTCGGGTTCCCCTGTTCTGACTTTGGAAAATCATAAAAAATTGTAAAAAAAATAATTAGGGGCTTACATTTATATGTTTAAATCCTTAATGAGTCTATTTTCAAGAGAAACAAATAGAAACATCATCTAAATTCCGTACTAAGAGATGAACAATTTTTAGTAAGGAAAGGTTGACGTTGTCAAATAGTATAATAGGGATAAATTTGAAGATTTACTATACTTTTTTTATAAACTATAAATTCTAAAAATTTTATGGTAGGAAGGTATTTGAGTCTAGTTTCAAAAATCAGGCGGATCTTAATTTGGAATTCTGTAGCTCAAAATATAAATAATTTAGTGACAATGACTCGAGTAGACAGCTTTGAATGAACATATAAGTAAATAGTGAAAACATATATGAATATTTAGCTAGCATGGGTTACATTAAAAATGGATCACACGGCCAAGGCCTAGTTGGGCCGAGTGGGCCACAAGGGCGTGTGGGCCCACACAAGTAGATCACATGGGCATGTGAGCCCATTTTTATCGAAATGTTTCTAAGGTTGCACGGGTCACCCAAGTCGACTGTGAACCTACTGTAAGGTCGATAAGCACTACTTAGACCCCTAAATATCTGAAATTGACTGAATGATATCTGTATTGAGCTTGTTAATATCTGAATTGAATATATGTACTAAAATTGCATAATAGCATATCATCCATTGTATGTTGCATTGCATTGGGTTGGGGGTTGTTACTTGGAGGAAGTGTACTGAAAGGATTTAAGCCTAATTAATTGGTAACTCAACTGCAAACTATTGTTTTGTGCCACATTCGGTACTACTTGGAGTGTAGGGATGTGTGGGTTGATTATATCCTCACATGGAGTGTAGGGTTGGATGGAGATAGTGTGTAAAGGCTGGTTGGGCAAGATTTTTCTACTGCATAACTGTTACTACTATTAATACTGTGATGGGCTAAGGCCGTACTGCATTTTTGACACTGTATTGAGATGGGCTAAGGCCCAAACTGTCATTGATACTGAAAAGGGCTTAGGCCTAAGACTGTTCAACTGTGCACTGTGAATACTAATTGTTTGTCTGTTTCTGGGGGATTACACACATAGTTTAATTAAACTCACCTTTTTTTTAATGTGCACAGGTAATCCCCAGACTTAGATAGATCGGTGCGACAGAGGACTCAGCGGTGACCACAATAATTTTTACACTTCATGGTTTTCAATTTACGATTTATAATTTGATTATTATTAATTATTTAGGTTGTAATTTAAGGACCCTCTCGGACTTTGGTTTTAAATTTGGGTTTTTATTTATTTATTTTACTTTATGGATTTATACCTGCTGGTCGTAGGAAATTCGATTTTCAAAAATTTAAAGTATTTTCTAAACGCATGGTCACTTAGATTGTTTTATTAAAGTTTCCGCAATGAGGGATGTTTCAAAATAAATGTTTTAAATGAATAGACGACCTCCTAAGTTCTAACAAAGGTTTACTAAAGATAATAACATGAAATGTTTTCATCATAACAACAAGGTTTCAAAAACACTATCGTGTAACATTGTTAGATACAGCCATAACGTCTAGGATGGGTTTGGGGTGTTACATTTAGTGGTATCAGAGACAGGTTGCAAAACACAACTATGAATTATGGGTTTTATAAAAAAATAGGCTTTCAAAAAATTGATTGATTTCCAAATGATTTGAAATGTTTTTACTGAGTAAGTGGTACACCGAGTCTCCAGCGCCGATTCTGAAAGTATTCTAAACTGTGTTTTGTTTTAAGTTGAAACTGTTATGGATAGTATATTCTGAAACTACTATAGGTAGTAAACTGTACTTAGAACACTCTAGTTAGTGTATACTAAAAATTGTAGAGAAACTAAAAACTGTAGTGAGACTGAGATTTATGAAAACGAACACTGAATAACTGATACTGTTTTACATAAAACACTTGATAATAAACACTAAAACTGTAACTGATTCATAAAACTATTAATACAGATAAACATGATTGGAGAATGAGTGCATGAGGCATCCGCGAACGGGGTATTAGAGGCCGAGGTAGAAGCAGTAGAGGAGCTCAAGCTGAGTCTTCTTCACTGGGTAGCATACTGAATTTGGATATGAGTGAGACGCCAGTGTCGACTGCTACTAAGACTAGGTCTCAAGATTGCATGGCTGGGGATGATGCATTGTCTCAGGCTATGCTAAGGATTTTGGAGAGGGTCGCTGGGCCCTGTCGAAACCTCCTTAAAAACGAGTTTTTTCAAAAGAAACAAAAACGAGAGTCGCCATCAATCTTTTAAAGTGTGATTGGATCACTTTATAAAATGTTTTGGTCTACGAAATGACGAAAAAACAGGTTCGGGAGTCGGTTACGTTCGAGGAAGGATTAACACCCTCGTAACGCCCAAAATTGGTACCAAATTGAATAATTTTGTCTTAATGTCAGAAATTTGAAAGAATTTAAAAATGAGATTTCCTTAAAACTGTAATATTTTAAATTAAAAGTATCAAGATTCATTCGCTTCAAAAGAGTACAAACATCACATCCAGCATAATTGGATACGATATCTTTAAACTTTCGTAACTGAAATCATCTTGTGATTTGTAAAACCCGTTTTAAAAGGATATTTTAGATATTTAGACAAACGAGAAATCGCGACCCAGCATGTTAGGGCACTACTTCCCGAGTTCCTATATATCAAAACATTGCCTTATTTTTTTAAAAAAATCCCCTTTTAAATTAAATGAGATATAATTTTGGTTTTAAAAGTAATGATATGTTTTACATATTACAAGAAATTGAATAAACCTAATTACAATATATAAGCTTTATCATTTCATGCAAATATAGTATAGAAAATAATAATGATGGCATAAATTACACAATATGCATTACCACTTTAGGCATATATCATCATAAATAACCTAAATGTTCATGCATTATTGTTACATACAAAACATAATGTAGTGCATAATGAATACAACAAATATAAAATCGCAATATACATATATGATAATATCTTATGCAAATCACCATATATAATTAATTTCATGCAAATATACGAAACAAATGATATGTAAAAGTTTAACCTACTATATCAAAATAAGAGAAAACTAAAAATAAATAAATAAATTAAAATGTATAAAATATAAATTCAATAAAAAACAAGATATTTAGAAATGCATTGAATAATATAAGAACGATAAAAGAGAACCCCCTCCTTTTTAAAAAATGATACATACATATAAGTTATATTATAGGGTATAATAATTGTATATAAAAATGTATTAAGTATTAATATTACATTTATTTATAAAATTTTTAAAAATGTATATAATTAATAAATAATAAAATGATGTATACTTTATAATAAAATAAATGTAATGTAAGGATATATAGTATAATATATAGTGTATAACATAATTTACAAATAAAAATATATATATAAAATATAAATTATATAATATAAAATTATATAATATAATGTATATAATATAATATAGTAAAATATTATGATATATAGTAAAATATAATATGTAACAAATATATATAAATAGAATATAATAAAATATAATATGATAAGGGATATATAAAATAATAATAATAATCTAATGAATAATATATACTATTTTATATAACCAATATTTTTTTTAAAAATAATATAAAATAAAAAGGATTAAAATTGAATTTAATTAAGAAATCTGGGGGTTTATTTGCAAAATAATAAAAATTCTGGGCCTGATTGAAATGCGCGTTAAATTCAGAGGACTCACTGGGCAATTTAGCCCTAATCCCAAAACGACACTGTTTCCCAAATACTGTTTTAAAGCCACCGTGAGGACCAAATTGAATCACAATTAAAATACTAGGGCTAAATTAAAAAAATAAATAAAATGAAATTATAAAGATTAAAATTGCGAGAGGACCAGTTGGGCAATTACCCCACTTTACGAAAACACGCGGATCCTCCTCGGGTAATCGGGTCAACACGCGGATCCTGAGCCTTGAAACGACGTCGTTTGAAACTTATTGGATTAAACCAAAACGGCAACGTTTCATTTTGGCTATATAAGCCAAATTTTAAGTTTAAAAATCATTTTTGAAGTCTGTTTTTTTTTTTTTAAAAAATAAACTCTCTGAAAGAGAGTTAGGGAGGGGCTCTCGGAGTGTCACCGGACCTCCGTCCAGGGGTTTGCACGCGCTCACGTGCCCCCATCGTCTCCACTGCATACGGTGGCCAGAGGTTTAAAAACCTCGCCTTCCAACGCCGATTAAAGGTATATCCCTTTCCTTTCTATTTTCTACAATATTTGTATGTGTTTAAAGAGAAAAATAATAATCACCTGAGTATTCTTTATTGACTGTCGATTTTTAGTATAAAATGAGTTCTCCTTTTTTATTCCCCCCTATTACAAGTCAGAAGAAGGGCTTTATAGCCTTTAAACTATGCATATTTAGGAAAGAAATCTTTGATTTCTTTCCTTGTTTGTTCGAGTTTATCTGCTGCTATTTGTCCTCTTTTGTCTATTTAGTTTCCTTTTATGCTCCGTTTTCTTTCTCTTTTTGCAGGTAATCAAGGAAAATCCAGCGATGATCGTGCTAGTGACGTAGATCTACTGGTGGTGTTGATCACGGCGTGACTAGGAGCCTGGAATCGTGGCCTTGATGGTGGGCAGCTGGAACGACGAGAACTGAAGGGACGTGACGATTGGCTTAGCTTCTAGATCCTCCCATTTGCGACGCCTAGGGTTCCAGAAACCCTAGGTCTTCCCTCATCTGTTAAACATTTGGGCCCCTTGGGCCCCGGGTGTAATGGGTCTACTGGGTTTAGACTAAAACCGGGTGTAGGACTTTTGGTAGTTGGGTCAAGTGTAAACGGGTATAGGGTAGTAGTAGGCTTACTGGGTTGTAACCAGTTTTAGGCTTATCAGGCCTTGAAGCCTGTTTATTTGTAAATGGACTTTATTAATGGACTGTTTAAACATTTATTTATTTATTTTTTGTATTAAAGCCCGGGTGAATTTGGGTTATTACAGCTGCCCCTCTTTGCTCATTTCTATGTAATAGGAATCAAGCAAAGACTATAAAAGGACCAAATTTGCCTGGTCTAGCTAAGTCTCAAAATCTCGATCCTTATCTTCCTTAAATAGCCTCTTGACGGCTTCAATCTGCTTCACTGCAACTCAGAAAGGCGATATCTAATATCTTTGATCTGCTCCCCGTCTAATACAGAGACGCCAAATCTGTTATCTTCGATCTGCTCCCCGTCTAATACAGAGACGCCAAATCTGCTTCTTCAATCTGCTCCCCGTCTAATACAAAGATGCCAAATCTGTTTCCTCAATTTGCTCCCCGTCTAATACAGAGACGCCAAATCTGTTTCTTCAATCTGCTCCCGTCTAATACAGAGATGCCAAAGCTGTTATCTCCAATTTGCTCCCTGTCTAATACAAAGATGCCAAATCTGTTATCTTGGATCTGCTTCGATGTAAACACATGAAGGTCAGATCTGTTATGTCTTTGATTTGCTTCCTGTCTAATACAGAGATGCCAAATCATCTTGGATCTGCTCCAATGAAGGTCAGATCTACTATATTTTCGATCTGCTCCCCGTCTAATACAGAGATGCCAAATCATCTTAGATCTGCTTCAATGAAGGTCAGATCTACTATGTCTTCGATCTGCTCCCCGTCTAATACAGAGATGCCAAATTATCTTAGATCTGCTTCAATGAAGGTCAGATCTGCCATGTCTTCGATCTGCTCCCCGTCTAATACATCTTGGATCTGCTTCAATAAAGGTCAGATCTGCTGTGTCTTTGATCTGCTCCCCGTCTAATACAGAGATGCCAAATCATCTTGGATCTGCTTCAATGAAGGTTAGATCTGCTATGTCTTCAATCTGCTCCCCGTCTGTCTGAGAGATGCCAAATCATCTTGGATCTGCTTCAATGAAGGTCAGATCTGCTATATCTTCGATCTGCTCCCCGTCTAATACAGAGATGCCAAATCATCTTTGATCTGTTTCAATGAAGGTCAGATCTGCTATATCTTCGATCTGCTCCTCGTCTAATACAGAGATGCCAAATCATCTTGGATCTGCTTCAATGAAGGTCAGATCTGCTATATCTTCGATCTGCTCCCCGTCTAATACAGAGATGCCAAATCATCTTGGATCTGCTTCAATGAAGGTCAGATCTGCTATGTCTTCGACCTGCTCTCTGTGGAATATGGAGATGCCAAATCTGTTTCTTCGATTTGTTCTCTGACAGTACAGAGATTTCAAATCATCTTGGATCTGCTTCAATGAAGGTCAGATCTGTTGTCTTTAGCCTATTACCCTACTACTTAGGGAGTTAAGGCACATCAATCTTCATTGTCCCTTGAAGAACATAACCTGTATAATGCGTATGAGATCATGCCTAATGATTAGGATACTATGATTGAAATGAGTCAAGTGGTCCTAATTAAACCTGTTATAGTGCAAAATGTTTATGAAAATAACTCCTATTTTAGACGTCATCACTCATTCATCTATCGAGCTTTCCACCTCGTTCTTCTCGACATATCAATCATACTCTGCTTGTATGCCTCGAATCTTCTCCATCAATTTGGTCTACCGTACCATTCCCCGAATGTTACGACCCACTAAAGATGTTTATGAAATGATCCTTTCTTAAGATCAATATTGCTTAAAACGTCCAACCACCTTTTGAACTGAAGAAGAAAATCTCTCGAGTATCTCCAACCCATACATATGAGAATTCCTTAAACAATTGTCTTGTTTCAGTTTCTTGTATTATCTAGAAATTTCCAGAGTAATATGCAAAACTTCATTTGTGAAGATATTTCAGTTCATCTATCATTATTTCAATGCAACATGCTTTATGAATAATAGGAGACAAATAAATTGATCCTGAGGATAATTAGATTTGGACAAATTATTGGAAGGAATGCAAAAAGATTAAATTGAGAACATATCTTTGCGAAGAAAAAAAATACAAAGATAGTAAATAGGACAGAAATCAGATGCCCCAGATATCACCGCTTGAACGTCTATACACCAGATCCATGAAGACTTTCTTGAGTTCAACATGTGTTTAAAAGATCCAAAGTAATTCATTGATGCCTCGATATGTAACATACTTCACTTCTCGTCGAATCCGGTATAGTAAGGTCACTGCATGACTTTCCAAATTTGAGTTACTCTTTCGGGTTTTCAACTCAAAACCCTTTTGGTCACAAGGCGCCTTTTGCGGGTTTTCACCTTGGCCTCTCCATATATTTTTTTTTAAATAGAAGTCCCAAAGTGCCCTTTGCGGGTTTTCACCTTGGCTTCCCTTCTCCTTCAGACAAAGTACTCCTTGACCGAGTCTGAATTCACTGGATCAGATAAATTCTTCCTATCTATTTCTTGTCAAAAATCAGTGCACCTCTAGAGAAAGCCCTCTTCGCAACATATGGCCCTTCCCAATTCAGCATCCTTTTGAATGGGAAGGATCTCTTTTAGCACAAGGTTTCCTTCATGAAATTCTTTTGGACGAACCTTCTTTGTCATAAGTCTGTGTCATTCATTTTGGTACATTTGCTTAGGATGAATACTTTCAAGTTAAGTTTACTAGAGGTATTCAATTCTTAACTCCATCAAAGCTTGGAGGAAAAATCTTGATTCATAAACCCATGAGAAAAGGATTGCCCCAGCAGCAGTCCTGGCTGTTGTTTGTCAAACCCTACAAAAAGATGGTTCAATGATTCACAGCAGACAAGAATGAAATTGCTGACTTTATCTTTCAACCTGGAAAGCTGAGGTACAGAGGTTACTCCCGGAGCATACATCCCACCATGACTCGATGATGTTTCTGAAACATCCCTAATCTTCATCAATTGCCCTCAACTGTGAAGCTGCCAAATGAGCGTAGCAAATAGGAGCCACAACAAATATGGCTGTGGTGCTCCTTTGATACATATAGGATAGAGAATGAACAAACTCTTGCAGATCATCAGCCGAAAACCCAGCCTGGTCTAAGAGAACATGATAGTAGGTTTGCCTCGTGATTCCAATCATTCCAGCATGGGTACCAAGGTAAAAATCATTGTTCTTTGGATGGCATACTTTGTTGTCAATGACAGTACCATGTAGCACATTGTCAGGAGATCCCTGCTGAAAAAAAACTTGGTATGATAGTTTTTCGTACAACAATAACCACAATCTTTAGGGTTCCACTTCTTATCAAGGAACTTGCAAGCCTCAACAACTTGATCAAAACTTGATTGAATTGAGACTCGCTAATCCCATCCCTAAAAATAATGATTTGATCAGGTTTCCTCTTCCCTGAACTTGTATAGAAGTCTAAGAGAGCTTCCTTCATGATACCGTCATCCACTTTGTCAGAAACTAATTTTGAAGAAAGAATCTATCATTTTAAGCTTTAGAGACTGTGTACGGCCTAATGCCCCATAGCTGGAAATCAATGGCCACTGCCTGCAGCTAACTATCGTAGCTATTGACGGCACATCAGACTGCTCAGGAAAGCCAAACAATGCACCCATTCCAAGGATGATGGTTGGAACCTTTGAAACAACTGGAATTGAAGGTGTTTGCCCCAGCGTAAGCATAGAGAGTAAGCGATAGTTTCTTATGCCAATTTTTACTAGTCTCGGTCATCTTCTGTAATTTATTTTTCTTCTTTTTCTTTTCTTTTGGCAACCTTTGTTGTACTATGGTATGGCGCCTTATCTTTGAAAAGACTGCAAACTTTTGGCATTGTGCAGTTGGATATGATTTTTTTTTTTTGAAATTCGATGACTATTGTCTTTGTAATATTGGCATATGAAGCTATCTCTACCCTCTTAATGGAGCAGTCGACAACCACAAAGATGAACCATTGTCAACTTGAAACTTTTGACGGGCCCATAACATACGTGCCCTATAAGTCTTGGCTCATTAAATTCGGTATTTATGATATAACTAATGCGATCCCCTTCCATGGTGAACCAACAGTGCCCAAGGCTCTTGTTTATCATGGTCATTATGAATCCTCTTGCATGTGTTCTTCCGACGTTCCTATGGACATCTATGAATTCCCATAATAGTCCCAACAAGGTCTTGTTTTGTCTCTCTGGTTATGCACGTTCCAATTTCTCAACCTTTCCTTCCTCTAAGGCTAAATTCTCTACCACCTCTTTATGGGGTAAAATTTGCTGCTCTTCTTGCTTTACTATTTCCAACAAATCAGAAGATAGATTACAATCTCTGTCATCTTCAAAGTACTAAGATTCCTCTAAACACATGTCACGCTCAAAAGGAACTCTGAATCTGTAGTATCGTTGCCCATGTCATTGATATTTAGGGACCCATGATAGGCACAAAAGAATATACAAGGAATAAATGAATTCAAGCATCACTATTTACAAGTTATGATGTAATTTAGAAAGAATTTTAAAGGTCAAAAGAATATTTATCGGTAAAAGAATGAAAGAATATTTGCTCGCATTAATCATTAAAGATATGTTTTATTGAAACAATGATGTCCGAACATGAGCCTATTTCACAAATGAAACCTTATTGTTTCTAGGCTTTAAAACAATAAGTATGTTCTAAACATTACTCTAGATTAATCTTTAAATACAAGGATCACTTCCACAATTTCGTTGTTCAAAACATCCCCATATGTGCAAAGGCTCAACAATTTTTATTTCTTGGTTCCTTCTTCGATACGTCATTCAAATCCTCCAACATCAAGTTTTGTTTAAAAGCCCTGAACTTGGCGCATTCTTGGATCCCATGCCCTCTTATCTTATGGAATTTGCCCTTTTATCTAGATGATAGAATAATAGATTTTCTGCTCCAGAGGGACCACCGAAGTTTACAACACCCATCTTAATGAACCTCTCAATTGCCTTTTTAAAGGCAGTGCAATTCTGAATCGAATGTCTTGTGATTCCCGCATGGTATTCGCATTGAGTGCTCGAATCATACCATTTGGGGTATGGGGGCTGCAACGATTTTAAATGAAAAGAGGCTACTACGTGTGCATCAAATAATCTTTGATATAGCTCCTTATACGACATCGGGATTGGCGTAGATGTGAGTTTTTCAGAACTCGATCTCGAATTGGATTCCTAATGGCTAGTAACTCTTGGCTGGCTTATGGTAATCGTTTTCACCTCTTTTTCCTTTTTCTTCATTGCCTTCGAAGTATTACTTCGGCAGCTCCACTCTCGTCTTTTGAAAGCTTCGTGCTGTTTCGAAAGATCCACACATGTCTTCTTTGCTTTTTCAATGGCAACAAGATTGGCTGAATTGCCCCTCGAATTGGGACCTGAGCCTACTGAGTAATTTACTGGTGCCACCATACCTACCGATCTTTGTTGGAGACTGATAGTAACAGGTACCTCGTCTGGTCGAGTTTGGACGCTTATTGGAGTAAAACTTGGGGAATAAACAATGTCCTCAATATCATCCTCAGTGTTGACCACTGGGCTTTTCTTCTTTTCAAGCCCTTCGGCTAGTAATTGCCCCAGCTGGCCAATTACATTTCTTTGGAGCTCTAACATTTGATCACGTATATCTTGTTGAATCTTGGTTAACTGCTCTTGCATCTGTATTTGCCTTTGCTTCAATCTCTCCAACCTTTGTTCCATATCCCCGGTTAACCCTCTGAAATAATTTTTTCCTAATTAGGATCTTTTTATGGGTTTAAATGCATATGATGCGGTGTGATGCAATGCAAATGCATGAATGCAAAAAGGTATCGATTCTGATTCAGTTTCATTTTAGAAAACTTTATTTAAGGAACAAAAATCTTTTCATAAAACGGATTACAAATATACTTTCGCCCGTAGGCCTAGAGTCTTAACCCTATCCAATAATAATGCTAACTCTTATCCTTTGTCTGACGATGACTCATACATTATACTCAGTGTTCTAGCTTGTATTGCCAAATCCTGCAAGTGTTCAGCAACCTCTCAAATCTGAACTAGGGCCTGTTCCATAACATGATCTCTATCTCTCACTTGATCCCGAAGATGGTAAAGTTCTCTCTTCCATTATTCTTCTCTCGCTTCAATTCGTAGCTCACAGTCCTATAGTGCTGCTTCTAACCCTCCAATATTGTGCTTCATTTCCTTGATCTTATCCAAGCTTGCCTTTAATTCGATCGTAGAGTTACGACTTCGATAATGATGAAGAGACAGTCCAAGTTCAACTACTTTAATCTTTAATCCATGCTTCTCTTTCTGGCTTTCTGCCAAACTCCTTTCTAAGGCTTGATTCTGTGCTTGCATCTCTTGAAACTTTTTCTCTCAATGATCAGCTCTGGTTCTCTCTTTTTGAATCTCTTGCTGCCATTGCTCTGAAGTCTTTCCCAACCCAGCTTTTTCATTGACAACTGTATCTTCTTATAATTCTCTTTCAGATCATCTCGGTCTTCTTCGACTTTCCTCTTTTCCTTCCTTACTTTTTCAACCTCAATCTTTTGAACGTCGACGTCTAGGCTCAAATACTTCTTTTCCTCTTCTAGTTTCTCAATCTTCTTCCCAAGCTCCAAATTCTTTCTCTCGAACTCTTGTTTCATGACGTCTAATTCTGATGGAACTACTCGTAAGCTTTCCTCCAATGATCTAGCAATTAAGGAAGATCTCTATAGTCCTAGTAGAACAGCTGCCTAACCTTGTCATCCCACTGGGCCCAAATGTCATTCATCTCTCAAAAATCATTCTGTGTCGAACTGATACGAGTAAAGTCTCACAACTCCAATGTATATCCCTCGATGACACTATCTCCTTTCTCTAACTGGGTTTTCTCTGACCACGCACAAACAGAAGAGTTGTCCTCCACTTTATTAAGATATTCATTCCTCATTACAAAACTTCCTAACTCAGAAATCGAACCTTGAATCGACACCTTTTAAAGATGGATGACATGCGATGATGACAAAAAAAAACAAGTCAGTATCATATAAAAAAGATGTAATAAACAAGCACTTATAAAGGTAGGTACTAAATGTCATCACCATACTACCTAGGGCAAGTACTTAAAGTTCACTATATGTAGTTTGGTTCTAAAGTGAGGGTACCTGAACTAGCAGATTCCTCGGTCCTTACCCATTATAGGCTCATATAGACCAAGTTTAGTTTAGGGGGACACATTTCCCTATGGCCATGCGGAGATGAAAATCTCACGAAGACATAGGTACAATATCCCGGAAGCAATCCACTAGCTCAAACGAAGGTGAAAACCTCACGAAAGCGTAGCTTCTCACTCCCACTTAAGGGTGCGACCACAACGGTCATGCAAATGCAATGTGTGCGAGAAAAATAACAAACATATGCAGCAAACACATAAAAAGGGATATTTATCTTTAAATCTTTTAAAATTTTTAGCATTAAGACAGAAAGTTATCAATTTTTTTTTTGGCTTGACTCTCTTAACATCCCCAATGGAGTCGCCAAGCTGTCGAAACCTCCTTAAAAACGAGTTTTTTTTAAAAAAAATGAAAACGGGAGTCGCCACCAATCTTTTAAAGTGTGATTGGATCACTTTATAAAATGTTTTGGTCTACGAAATTACGAGAAAATAGGTTCGGGAGTCGGTTACGTTCGAGGAAGGATTAGCACCCTCGTAACGCCCAAAATTGGTACCAAATTGAATAATTTTGTCTTAATGTCAGAAATTTGAAAGAATTTAGAAATGAGATTTCCTTAAAACCTTAATATTTTAAATTAAAAGTATCAAGATTCATTCGCTTCAAAAGAGTACAAACATCACATCCAGCATATTTGGATACAATATCTTTAAACTTTCGTAACTGAAATCATCTTGTGATTTGTAAAACCCGTTTTAAAAGGATATTTTAGATATTTAGACAAACGAGAAATCGTGACCCAGCATGTTAGGGCACTACTTCCCGAGTTCCTATATATCAAAACATTGCCTTATTTTTTTAAAAAAAATCCCCTTTTAAATTAAATGAGATATAATTTTGGTTTTAAAAGTAATGATATGTTTTACATATTACAAGAAATTGAATAAACCTAATTACAATATATAAGCTTTATCATTTCATGCAAATATAGTATAGAAAATAATAATGATGGCATAAATTACACAATATGCATTACCACTTTAGGCATATATCATCATAAATAACCTAAATGTTCATGCATTATTGTTACATACAAAACATAATGTAGTGCATAATGAATACAACAAATATAAAATCCCAATATACATATATGATAATATCTTATGCAAATCACCATAAATAATTAATTTCATGCAAATATACGAAACAAATTATATGTAAAAGTTTAACCTACTATATCAAAATAAGAGAAAACTAAAAATAAATAAATAAATTAAAATGTATAAAATATAAATTCAATAAAAAACAAGATATTTAGAAATGCATTGAATAATATAAGAACGATAAAAGAGAACCCCTCCTTTTTAAAAAATGATACATTCATATAAGTTATATTATAGGGTATAATAACTATATATAAAAATGTATTAAGTATTAATATTACATTTATTTATAAAATTTTTAAAAATGTATATAATTAATAAATAATAAAATGATGTATACTTTATAATAAAATAAAGGTAATGTAAGGAAATATAGTATAATATATAGTGTATAATATAATTTACAAATAAAAATATATATATATAATATAAATTATTTAATATAAAATTATATAATATAATGTATATAATATAATATATAAAAATATTATGATATATCGTAAAATATAATATGTAACAAATATATATAAATAGAATATAATGAAATATAATATGATAAGGGATATATAAAATAATAATAATCTAATGAATAATATATACTATTTTATATAACCAATATTTTTTTTAAAAATAATATAAAATAAAAAGGATTAAAATTGAATTTAATTAAGAAATCTGAGGGTTTATTTGCAAAATGATAAAAATTCTGGGCCTGATTGATATGCGCGTTAAATTCAGAGGACTCACTGGGCAATTTAGCCCTAATCCCAAAACGGCACCGTTTCCCAAATACTGTTTTAAAGCCACCGTGAGGACCAAATTGAATCACAATTAAAATACTAGGGCTAAATTAAAAAATAAATAAAATGAAATTATAAAGATTAAAATTGCGAGAGGACCAGTTGGGCAATTACCCCACTTTACGAAAACACACGGATCCTCCTCGGGTAATCGGGTCAACACGCGAATCCTGAGCCTTGAAATGGCGTCGTTTTAAGCTTATTGGATTAAACCAAAACGGCACCGTTTCGTTTTGGCTATATAAGCCAAATTTTAAGTTTAAAAATCATTTTTGAAGTCTGTTTTTTTATAATAAAAAAAAAAGAAACTCTCTGAAAAAGAGTTGGGGAGGGGCTCTCGGAGTGTCACCGGACCTCCGTCCAGGGGTTCGCATGCGCTCACGCGCCTCCGTCGTCTCCGCCGCATACGGTGGCTAGAGGTTTAAAAACCTCGCCTTCCAACGCCGATTAAAGGTATATCCCTTTCCTTTCTATTTTCCACAATATTTGTATGTGTTTAAAGAGAAAAATAATAATCACCTGAGTATTCTTTATTGACTGTTGATTTTTAGTATAAAATGAGTTCTCCTTTTTTATTCCCCCCTATTTCAAGTCTGAAGAAGGGCTTTATAGCCTTTAAACTATGCATATTTAATAAAGAAATCTTTCATTTCTTTCCTTGTTTGTTTGAGTTTATCTGCTGCTATTTGTCTTCTTTTATCTGTTTAGTTTCCTTTTCTGCTCTGTTTTCTTTCTCTTTTTGCAGGTAATCAACGAAAATCCAGCGATGATCGTGCTGGTGACGTAGATCTACCGGTGGCGTTGATCACGGCGTGACTAGGAGCCAGGAATCGTGGCCTTGATGGTGGGCAGCTGGAACAACGAGAACTGAAGGGACATGACACTTGGCTTAGCTTCTGGATCCTCCCATTTGCGACGCCTAGGGTTCCAGAAACCCTAGGTCTTCCTTCATCTGTTAAACATTTGGGCCCCTTGGGCCCCGGGTGTAATGGGTCTGCTGGGTTTAGACTAAAACCGGGTGTAGGACTTTTGGTAGTTGGGTCAAGTGTAAAGCGGGTATAGGGTAGTAGTAGGCTTACTGGGTTGTAACCGGTTTTGGGCTTATCAGGCCTTGAAGCCTGTTTATTTGTAAATGGACTTTATTAATGGACTGTTTAAACATTTTTTTTATTTTTTATTTTTTTTATTTTTTTGTATTAAAGCCCGGGTGAATTTGGGTTATTACAGGCCCAATACCGAATTTGGGGGCCGAGGGTCAGTTACAGAACAACTCCGGTCTAATGGAGCGGAGCTCTTCAGGGGTGTCACTAGAGTTGCCCCTAATGTGACTGAGTACTGGATTTAGGCCACGGAGAGGATCATGGATGACTTAGACTGCACCCCAGAGCAGAAATTAAAGGGTGCAGTCTCACTATTGAGGGATGAGGCTTATCAGTGTTAGCTGACTGTTAAGGAGGGCACTCAGCTCGAACGTCTGACTTGGGAGTTCTTTAAGACCACCTTCCAGGGGAAATATGTGGGAGCGATGTAACAGTCCGATTTTGGCCCTAGTCAGAATAGTGGTTTCGAGACCATGTAACCAATTCTGAAAAATATTTTAACATTATTTTCTATGTCTGTGATATGTGAATTTATATCTGCGAAGTTTCTATGATTTAATTTGTCCGTTTCTATGCTTAAGTTTGAATAAGGACTTAATCGCATAAAATGTAAAAACTGTGAACTGATTGATAAAGTGCCTATGTGAAGTGGCTTTTTACTTATGAAGTCCTTATGATGCAATTGGACCATTGTACTAATGCATGGACATGAATAGACATTAGTAGGTGGATTTTCATATGTTATTAATAAGGGCAAAATTGGTAAATGGCATATAATGTTAATATTAATAAAATAAAAGCATGAAAATGGCTATTATCATCTTGTTCATGTCGAAATTGAAGAAAGAAAAAGCTAGGTTTTTTTGTTTTAACATTCGGCCAATGAAGAATTTGATTAAGGTATGAATTTCCGTCTGTTTTTGATGATTTCTACATTTCTGTGATCGTTGCTTCGTGTTCTTCAAAACTCATGTCTGAATTTCTGTTTCTGTTGAAGATTATGAAATATGCCATTGAAGATTTTATGAGCTTTGTAATGTTTTATATGGATTATGAAAGATATATGTGAGATTATCATGCTTTGTTCTTGAATTTTGATGGAATAGAGCTATTTGGGCTAATTTTTGAAAATGAGGTTTTGAAGGACTAAATTATAAATTAAATATGTTATTTGGGCTTGTATGGAAGTTATGTATATTTGGCCAAACTATAGTCTTCGTGAATTTTGCATATTTGTGATTTTGTGAAAAATGGATTAAATTGTCAAAGTGTGAAAATGTAAGGGCTAAAATGCAAAGTGCCCTAAATATGTGTTCATGGATTATTTTGAATGAAATGAATGATTGAATGGTTGAATTTGAATTGTATTAGATCAAAAACAAAGAAAATCAGACTTAGATCGAGGGAAGTCCAAAATAGTTGAATAGTCGACTCGTTTCTGTCTGAAATCCGTACGAGGAAAGTCCAATTACAATTTCGTGTTAAATTGACTAAATTCTACTCATATATATTGTAATTTGTATTGGATGGCCTTGAGAGCCTGAGGAATAAATTTCGAGTAAACTCCGTTAATATGCTAGTATCTAAAAAGCTCTGTACGTTTCTGAAAGAACATTGACATTGATCTGAGATATCATGTAAGACCGTGTCTGGGACACAGGCCTCGATTTGAGATTTATATGTAAGACAATGTTTGGGACATTGGCATCGTATTTGATTTCATGTAAGACCCTACCTAGGACAGAGGCATCGATACTGAATTACATGTAAGACCACGCCTGGGATGTTGGCATTGTACTCGTTTATAAATATTGTATCGTTTCTGAACCGTCTAATGTTAGAGTACGAGATATGGGAATGAATATATGAAATGTATAATCCATACAGGCACGTTTGTATCGTACTAAATTTTTGAATATGAAAGACTCTATTTCTGTGAAATAATGAATGCGAAGTGTGTATGGAATTTGGAAATGAAGCATGACATGTATGCAAGCAAATGAGCATGGTTAGGCTTATGAACTGTTCTGTGAAATGGTTATGAATTCTTACTGTTGAGTTTTACTTTATATGCTTTAGTATTTAGACCAATTGTATTTGGCTTACTAAGCTCTTTGTAGCTTACTCTGTGTGGTTTCTGTCTGTTTTACAGTTTTTGTAGTTACTGAGGTTCAGTGATAGTCGAGGATCGTCACCACACTATCAAACTCATTTTGGTATTTTTGAAATTGTAAATATTTTTAAGTATGTCATGTATAGGCTAGAATGTTTATGTAAGTAAGATTTGATATGTATATATGTTATGCCATGAGAGTTGGCTAGCAAATGTTATGTTTGTGCATAGTTTTGGTATTTCGTTGGTGATGCTAAAAGGTGTATATTTGAAATGTTTTATGATCTAATATGATTTGGTCATCTTAAGCATGGAATTGACTTAAAATTGTGGCATGAATGTTGTTTTATATTGCTTGTAGGAATGACCTAAAAAGGGGTGGCAAGTTGGCTTAAACCAAGCCTGTATTGTGCCACACAGTCAGGGACCAAGAGCGTGCCTTGTGGCCGTGTAGATAAAGTAGTAACCTCTTAAGACCACACGGTTAAGACACATAGGCATGTCATCTGGCCGTGGGCTCAAGCCAGTAGCTAGCTAAGAATCACATGGCCATAGCACACGGGCGTGTCTGTTGGCCGTGGGTGAAAGTCAGTATGTATGCCTTATTTTTGGCACAGCTAGATCACATAGGCGTGTCTAGTGCCCATGTGAGGCACATGGCCTAGTCATACAGGCGTGTGACCTCAACAGAATTGAAATATTTTCTGAGTTCTGAAATTCATGAATGTGTTCGGTTTAGTCCCGATCTTTTCTAAAAGTATGTTTTAGGTCTCGTAGACTATCATAAGGGACGAATTGTTGATGATTGCTTATGTATTAATGTTATTCGATACCTGTGATTCTGAATCGGTCTGAAATGTTCTGTCTGTCTGGTAATGCCCCTTACCTATTCCGGTGATGGTTACGAGATAGGGGTGTTACATTTAGTTGGTATCAGAGCTATAGTTTAGTCGATTCTAGGACTACCATAGTGTATGTGAGTCTAGCTATACATGCCATATATCTGAAACTGCGATAGTGTGATGAATCCTGACATTGAAATGTGCTTTTATATAGCAAATGGATCCCGATAGAGCCGTAGCTGACGATATAGAAAGCAATGCACCTGCTCCCATGCAACGGACGTGCAAGCTGATTCTAGACTAGCTACGAGTAGCCGTAATAGTGAGGCTAAAACAAGCCTTCTATCAGATGATGAATGATTAGTTCACCCAATATATTAGAACCAATCTGGCTATACAACAACCTCCACCTCCGGTTAATCCTTCTCAAATTCCTATTATGCCTTCAATGAATCCAGTTCAGTTAAGTAGACCACCAGTTGATAAGATTAGAAAGAATGGGGCTGAAGAGTTTCGAGCTACAACGAATGATGATGCTGAAAGAGCCAAATTCTGGTTAGAAAATACAATACGAGTATTTGATAAAATGTCTTTGAATCTTGAAGAATGTGTAAAATGTGTCGTTTCACTTCTGAGAGATACGGTGTACCATTGGTGGAAAACTTTAATATTTGTGGTTCCGAGTGAATGGGTTACTTGGGATTTCTTCCAAGCCGAATTTCGGAAGAAATACATTAGTCAGAGATTTATAACGTAAAGAGTTTCTCGAGCTTAAACAAGGTCATATGTCTGTTACTAAATACGAACTTGAATTTGTAAGATTGAGCTAGTATGCTCGGGAATGTGTATCAAATGAAGCAATAATGTGTAAAAGGTTTAAAGATGGACTAAACAAAGATATTCGTCTGTTAGTTAGGATTTTGGAGATTAAAGAAATGGTAGTGCTAGTAGAGCGAGCTTGTAAAGCTGAAGAATTAAGTAAAGAGAAAAGAAAAGTTGATTCTGAAGCTAGAGAGGTTAAAAAGAGATCTGCGAGTAGATCATTTCAGTCTGTGTCAAAGAAATTTTGAGATGATCATAGCCGTTCAAAGTCTGATGTAGGACATTCGAATCTAGATCGAGCTAGATCGCATTTGAATTTCAGAGCTCCTGCTACTTCTGTTGCAAGTGTCGGGAATGTCCGATCTGAGAAACCTAAATGTAAACACTGTGGTAAAAGACATCTGGGAAATTGTAGATTGAATGACCGAGCTTGTTTCCGATGTGGATTTCTGGACCATTTTGTAAGAGATTGTTCTGAACCTGCTGAGCAAGAGAATGCACAGAGTCCAAGATCAAGCAACACCTCAGCTAGAGGTAGACCTTCCAGAAATTCGGGAAATGCAAATAGTGGTCAAAGAGCTACTAGGGATACTGCTATTAGATCTGAGGCCAGAGCACCTGCCAGAGCCTATGCTATCCAAGCTCGTGAGGAAGCCTCGTCTCCAGACGTGATTACTGGTACTTTTACTCTTTATGATACTTCTGTGATTGCATTGATAGACCCTGGATCAATGTATTCTTATATTTTTATGAAATTAGTGCATAGTAAGACTTTGCCTGTAGAGTCTACTGAATTCGTAATTAGAGTATCGAACCCCTTAGGCAAAAGGGTCTTGGTTGATAAAGTCTGCAAGAATTGCCCGTTATTGATACGAGATATCTGTTTTCCTGCTGATCTGATGCTTTTGCCTTTCGACGAATTTGATATAATTCTGGGAATAGACTGGTTAACTTTGCACGAAGCTATTGTGAATTGCAAACGAAAAGTCATTGATTTAAGGTGTAAGAATGATGAGATAATTCAGATTGAGTCTAGTGATCTAAATGGACTACCAGCTGTGATATCTGCAATGAAAGCACGAAAATATGTGAAGAAAGGCTGTGAAGCCTACTTAGCTTATATGTTAGACTCGAAAGTGAATGAAAAGAAAGTTGAATTTGTGCCTATTGTCTGTGAATTCTCTGATGTGTTTCCTGAAGAACTACCAGGTTTGCCTCCGATTCGAGAAGTCAAGTTTGGTATTGAATTAGTACCTGGTACTACTCCGATTTTGATAGCTCCGTATAGAATGGCTTCGACCAAGTTAAAGGAATTAAAATCTCAGTTGCAAGAGTTGACTGATCGAGGATTTGCTAGACTGAGCTTTTCACCATGGGGTGCTCCTATTCTATTTGTGAAAAAGAAAGATGGCACAATTAGAATGTGTATTGATTACCGTCAGCTTAACAAAGTGACTATAAAGAACAAATATCCTCTGCCGAGAATTGATGATTTATTCGATCAGTTGAAAAATGCTACTGTGTTTTCAAAGATAGATCTGAGATCCGGTTACTATCAGTTGTGAGTAAAGGACTCTAACATTTCAAAAACTGCTTTTAGAACGAGGTACGGGCATTATGAATTTTTAGTTATGCCTTTCAGATTCACTAATGCACCTACTATCTTTATGGATTTGATGAATAGAATTTTCAGACCGTATTTAGATCAATTTGTTGTGGTATTCATTGATGATATATTGATTTATTCACGTGATGAATCTGAACATACCGAGCATTTGAGAATAGTGCTACAAATTCTGCGAGATAAACAGTTATATGCAAAGTTCAGTAAATGTGAATTTTGGTTGCGAGAAGTTAGATTTCTGGGTCATATTGTATCAGCCTCCAATATCCGAGTTGATCCGAACAAAATTTCTTCTATTCTGGATTGGAAGCCTCCGAGGAATATTTTTGAAGCCCGTATTTTTCTGGGACTTACTGGTTATTGTAGAAGATTTGTAAAAGGTTTCTCGATGATTGCGACTCCGTTGACAAAATTGCTCCAGCAAGATGTGAAATTTGAGTGGTCTGAAAAGTGTCAGAAGTTTTGATCGGTTAAAAGCTGTGTTAACTGAAGCTCTGATACTTGTACAACCTGAATCAGGTAAAGAACTTGTTGTTTACAGTGATGCTTCGTTGAACGGATTAGGTTGTGTTCTGATGCAAGAAGGCAAGGTTATAGCTTATGCCTCGAGACAACTAAAACTGCATGAAAAGAATTACCCGACCCATGATCTGGAATTAGCTACTATTGTGTTTGCTTTGAAAATCTGGCGTCATTATCTGTTTGGTGAGAAATGTCACATGTTTTCTGATCATAAAAGTCTGAAGTATTTAATGAAACAAAAAGATTTGAATCTGCGATAGAGAAGATAGTTAGAACTGCTAAAAGACTACGAACTTGTGATTGATTATCACCCGCGAAAAGCAAATGTTGTTGCTGATGCTTTGAGTCGAAAATCGTTATTTGCTTTGCGTGCAATAAATGCTCATTTAGTTCTGTCTTATGATGGTTCAATTTTAGCTGAATTAAAAGCGAGACCTTTGTTCTTACAATAGATTATCGAAGCTCAGAAGGTTGATAACGAATTAATAGTAAAACAAGCTCAGTGTGATCCTGAATTTCGAGTCGATGTTGATGATTGTTTAAGATTCAGAAATAGACTTTGTGTTTTGAGAAATTCAGAGTTAATTCAGATGATTTTGAGTGAAGCTCACAGTAGTTAGTTATCTGTACATCCTGGTAGTACTAAAATGTAAAATGATCTGAAGCAGCATTATTGGTGGCCTGGAATGAAAAGAGATATCTCTGATTTTGTTTCTAAATGTTTAACCTGTCAGTAAGTTAAAGCTGAACATCAGGTGCCATCTAGGTTATTACAACCGATTATGATTCCGGAGTGAAAATGGGATCGAGTGACCATGGATTTTGTTTCGGATTTGCCCTTGTCTCCGAGAAAGAAAGACGCAATTTGGGTTATAGTTGATTGTTTGACGAAATCAGCTCATTTTATTCCAATTCGATCTGATTATTCACTTGATAAATTAGCTAAGTTATACATTTCTGATATCGTGAGACTGCATGGTGTGCCATTGTGGATAGTGTCAGATAGAGACCCGAGATTTACATCATAATTTTGGAAGAAATTGCAAGATGCTCTGGGTACTAAATTGCATTTTAATACTGCTTTTCATCCGTAAACGGATGGTCAATCTGAGCGGATTATTCAGATACTTGAGGATATGTTGAGATGTTGCATTCTTGAGTTTGAAGGTATGTAGGAACAATACCTACCTTTGATTGAATTCGCCTATAATAATAGCTTTCAATTGAGCATTAAAATGGCACCGTACGAAGCCTTATACGGTAGAAAGTGTAGAACTCCGTTATATTGGTCTGAGCTCAGTGATAATAAGATTTATAGTATTGATCTAATAAAAGACACAGAACAGAAAGTGAAAGTAATACGAGATAGTTTGAAAGTTGCCTCTGATCGTCAGAAATCTTATGCAGATTTAAAATGAAAAGATATCGAACCGTTTCGATTTGGTAAAAAAGAGAAGTTGAGTCCGAGGTTTATCGGACCGTATGAAATCATCGAGCGAGTTGGGCCGGTTGCTTATAGACTGAGGCTACCATCTGAGTTAGAAAAGATTCACAATGTGTTTCATGTATCGATGCTTTGACGATACAGATCTGATCCTTCGCATGTAATTTCACCGTCTGAAATTGAAATTCAGCCTTATATGACTTATGAAGAAAAGTTGATCCGTATTTTAGCTCAAAAGGTTAAAGAGTTAAGAAATAAGAAAATTCCCTTAGTTAAAGTGATGTGGCATCGACACGGTGTTGAAGAAGCCACGTGGGAGTCTGAAGATGCTATGAGACAACAATATTCGAATCTGTTTAATGGAAAGATTTTCGGGGACAAAAATCCCTAAGGGGAGAGAATTGTAATAGTCTGGTTTTGACCCTAGTCGGAATAGTGGTTTCAAGACCACGTAACCGATTCTGAAAAATATTTTAATATTATTTTCTGTGTCTGTGATATGTGAATTTATATCTGCGAAGTTTCTATGATTTAATTTGTCCGTTTCTGTGCTTAAATTTGAATAAAGACTTAACTGCATAAAATGTAAAAACTATGTGCTGATTGATAAAGTGCCTATGTGAAGTGGCTTTTTAAGTATGAAGTCCTTATGACGCAATTGGACCATTGTACTAATGCATGGACAAGAATAGACATTAGTAGGTGGATTTTCATATGTTATTAATAAGGGCAAAATTGGTAAATGGCATATGATGTTAATATTAATAAAAAAAAAGCATGAAAATGGCCATTATCATCTTGTTCATGCCGAAATTGAAGAAAGAAAAAGCTAGGTTTTG
This sequence comes from Gossypium longicalyx, assembly GCA_025698465.1. Lineage (NCBI taxonomy): Eukaryota > Viridiplantae > Streptophyta > Magnoliopsida > Malvales > Malvaceae > Gossypium > Gossypium longicalyx. The sequence continues at coordinate 96,114,916 of CM046997.1, forward strand.
TGTTTTAACATTCGACCAATGAAGAACTTGATTAAGGTATGAATTTTCGTCTGTTTTTTATAATTTCTATGTTTCTGTGATCATTGCTTCGTGTTTCTGAATTTCTATTTCTGTTGAAGATTATGAAATATTCCATTGAAGATTTTATGAGCTTTGTAATGTTTTATATGGATTATGAAAGATATATGTGAGATTATCATGCTTTGTTCTTGAATTTTGATGGAATAGAGCTATTTGGGCTAATTTGTGAAAATGAGGTTTTGAAGGACTAAATTGTGAATTAAATATGTTATTTGGGCTTGTATGGAAGCTATGTATATTCGGCCGAACTATAGTCTTGGTGAATTTTGCATATTTGTGATTTTGTGAAAAATGGATTAAATTGTCAAAGTGTGAAAATGTAAGGGCTAAAATGCAAAGTGCCCTAAATATGTGTTCATGAATTATTTTGAATGAAATGAATGATTGAATGGTTGAATTTGAATTGTATTAGATCAAGAACAAAGAAAATCGGACTTAGATCGAGGAAAGTCCAAAATAGTTGAATAGTTGACTCGTTTCTGTCCGAAATCCGTACGAGGTAAGTCAAATTACAATTGGCACCGCCCCTTCAGCCAGAGCCGGTGCATTACTTTCTACATCATCAGCCACAGCTGGATCGGGATCCATTTACTATAAAAAAAATCATTCAAAAGGTCAGAAGTCGTCACACTATCACAATATATGTACGGCATGGCATGTATAGCAAAACTCGTAAATACAATACGTTAGTCCGAGAACCGACTAAACCTGCTTTGATACCACCAAATGTAACGCCCCATACCCGATACCGTCGCTGGAGTCGAGCACGAGGTGTTACTAAACTTAATTTCATCAATTAAACAGCTTAAACAATTTAATTTCAAAATTTCCAGTCAAGCTAGCAATCTGCATCACAATCGCTTAAAAATTAATATCTCGAGTTCCAAAACTCAAAATCTAATTTCATAAATTTTCCCTGAAACTAGACTCATATATCTATTTACTAATTTTTTTTATAGAATTTTTGGTTGGGCCAATTAGTACAGTTTATTAGTTAAAGTCTCCCCTATTTCAGGGTTCGACTGCTCTGACCTCTGTGTATTACGAATCAGATATCTCTCTGTAAAGAATTTAAATGACTATTACATTTGTTTCTCTTAAAACTAGACTCAATAAGAAATCTGTACATATAAAGTTTGACTTCTAATTATTTTTTTACAATTTATGGTGAATTTCCAAAGTCAGAACAGGGGATCCAGAAATCACTCTGACCCTGTTTCACAAAAATTAAAATATCTCATAAATTATAATTTAAATACCTGTTTTGTTCAATCCATATGAAAATAGACTCATTAAGATTCAATTTCATAATTTACTCATCATTTAATTTCATTTCTACTATTTTTAGTGATTTTTCAAATTTACATCACTGCTGCTGTCAGATTCTGTTTTATGGCAAATTTCACTTTACTGAGGATTTTTCATGGACTAAATATCATTTTAAACATACATAACATCAAATATGACTTAGATTGGTCATTCCAATGGCTAATCATTTACAAACCCTTTTCTTGCCAAACCATAGCCATATCATAAGATCAATTACACAAAGTGAGTATTTTGTCATACATGCCACATTCAAAATATACAAGTCATTTTACCGATTTAAGCCTTCGGATAGTGTGAACGAGTCTTCGACTTATCCCGATTCTCAAGTCGGTTTGTCAAAACTACAATGAAGGAAAAGGAAGGAGTAAGCATAAATGCTTAGTAAGTTCACATGCAAATAGTAAGTAACATAATCATGCAATTCCAAATAAAAACATCATTTGCATAAACAACACCAAGACATTCATGTTACATTTGCATTTAATATTATGCTACGATTTCATCATACCAAGTTCTCAACCCGAAGATTTAAGCACGTACCTATCAAATTTTCTCATTTACCACACTTACCAACATGTCACCTTCGTTTTAGGCATTCTCCTTATTCTCTTAAGATTCACCCGTTGAACACATCGGAATATAATTCGAATACACGGAAAGTTTGTACATAAGTGCCACATATATAGCCAAGCTACCATGTAACCCGCCCATAAGCAAATTCGGACTCAACTCAACAAGCTCGGGCGTTCGCATCCATAAGTGAACTCGGACTCAACTCAAAGAGCTCGGACTCAACTCAACGAGTTTGGATGCCCAACCATCCTAGTGACATGTCACTTGTATTCTAATCTATTCCCAAGGTTCAAACGGGATTCTTCTCAATTACACATTTTGATCGCCTTCTTCGAAATGTAGAAACCGATACTTGCTAGCATCTCATACTTATCAAGTTGTTCACATAATTTGCATATTACAAAATAATAAGTATCATATCATATAAATAGCATTAAATCACTTAAAATGACGATTATGTTACTACATTTACACATGAACTTACCTCGGTATAAAATTATTAGCAGTCGAGCCTATTCTTCGTAAACTTTGTTTTTCCCTCGATCGCGACTTGAATCTCGTTTCTCTTGATCTATAATGCCAAATTAATCTTATTTAATACATACATTCATCAAAACAGCCCCAAATACGAACTTTTGAAAAATTACCATTTTGCCCCTAAACTTTTGCAAAATTACACTTTTGCCCCTAGGCTCGGAAATTAAACTTCATCCCATTTTATTATGTTTTATGACATGCTGATCATTTTCCCTTCTATGGAAACATCAAATTCTCATTCTAACATGTACTTATAACTATTAGGTATTTTTACCGATTAAGCCCTTTTTTTCTCGTTTTCACTTAAAACCGAGTAGCACAAGTTGTCTAACATAATTTAAAACCTCATATTCTATCATAAAACACCAAAATACACAAATTTAACCTATGGGTATTTTTCCAAATATGAACCCTAGGTTGAATTATTGCTAGCATAAGCTAAATCAAGTTACCGGGACTCCAAAAACGTAAAGAACATTAAAAACGGGGCTTGGAATCACTTACTAGGAAGCTTGGAAGCTTGAAACAAACCCTAGCTATGGAGAACCCTTTAATTTTCGTTCTAATGAAGAAGATGGACATATTTTGCCATCTTTTTCCTTTTTTGGATCTTTTAATTACCAAATGACCAAAATACCCTTAATACCTTTCTTTGAAAATTTTCATGTACAAGCCCATTTTTGTCCAAAATTTAAGAAATTGGTCAAATTTATATTTAAGACCTCCTAATTAATATTCCAAAGTAATTTCATACTAAAAACTTCTAGAATGCAAGTTTTGCAACTTATTCGATTTAGTCCCTAATTTCAACTTAAACACTTTATGCATAGAATTTCGTCACGAAATTTTCACACAATCATGAAATCATATTATAAACATCAAAATAATTATAAATTAATTATTTCTATCTCAGATTTGTGGTCACGAAACCACTATTCCGATTAGGCCCTAATTCGGGATATTACAATGAGAGTTGGCTAGCAAATGTTATGTTTGTGCATAGTTTCAGTATTTGGTTGGTAATGCTAAAAGGTGTATATTTGAAATGTTTTATGATCTAATATGATTTGGTCATCTTAAGCATGGAATTGACTTAAAATTATGGCATGAATGTTGTTTTATATTGCTTGTAGGAATGACCCAAAAAGGGGTGGCAAGTTGGCTTAAACCAAGCCTGCATTGTGCCACACAGTCAGGGACCACGGGCATGCCTTGTGGCCGTGTAGATAAAGTAGTAACCTCTTAAGACCACATGGTTAAGACACATGGGCGTGTCATCTGGCCGTGGGCTCAAGCTAGTAGCTAGCTAAGAATCACACAGCCATAGCACACGGGCATGTCTCTTGGCCGTGGGTGAAAGTCAATATGTATGCCTTATTTTTGGCACGGCTGGATCACATAGGCGTGTCTAGTGCCCATGTGAGGCACACGGCCTGGTCACACGGGTGTGTGACCTCATGTAATTGAAATATTTTCTCGAGTTCAAATTCATGAATGTGTTCGGTTTAGTCCCGATCTTTTCTAAAAGTATGTTTTAGGTCTCGTAGACCATCATAAGGGACGAATTGTTGATGATTGCTTATGTATTAATGTTATTTGATATCTGTGATTCTAAATCAGTCTGAAATGTTCTATCTGTCGGGTAATGCCCCTTACATATTTCGGTGACTCTTACGGGATAGGGGTGTTACAGGCAAGCTACGTGGATGCCCGTAGGAGGGAATTCCTGAATTTGACTTAGGGAGATCGATCAGTGGCTGAGTTCCTGGGACTGAGCCGCTATGCGCTAGGTATGGTGGCCTTTGAGTATGAGCGATATATTCATTTTGAGGATGGGCTCAGAGATAATCCGAGAGCCCTGATAGCTCTACAGGGGGAGCGTGATTTTTCTTCACTAGTGGAGAAGGCGAATATCACCGAGGAGGTTAAGCGCGCTGAGTGCCAGAACTGTGACCGCGAGAAGGGTAAGAACAAGAGGGATTCAGAGCCCTCGAGTTCTGCACAGAGGCTTAAAAAGAAGGCCATAGCTGATGGGCCGATTAGAGCTGGGGCCCCTATTTCTGTTGCAGGACTACAACCATGTATTAATTATGGTAGACATTATCAAAGCGAGTGTTAGAGAAGGATTGGGGCGTGCTTGCGGTGTGGGTCATTGGAGCACTGTATTAGGAAGTGTCCACTGAGGGTCGATCAGATACAAGCTCTGGGTACTGGTACGGCACAACTACAGAGGGTAGTGCAGCAGCCACTAAGGGGTCATGGATAGGCCAGAGGTGGTAACAGTATGGGTCGTGGGCAGAGAGTACAGGGCAGAGGTGCTGGACAGGCTAAGGCGAGACATTCGGCCCTAGTTTATGCTACTTATAGCTGAGGGGATGGAGATGCTTCAGACGTCATCACGGGTACGTTCTTTATTCTTAATGAACCGCATATTGCATTGATAGACATAGGGTTTACTCACTCATATATAGCTAGCAACATATCTGAAAACTTGGGGATTTCAGTTGAGAGTACTATGAGTAAGGTTATGGTACTGAGCCCGTCAGGGCAATCTGTTAGAGTTAGCAAACTGTATAGGGACGTTCCTTTAGAGGTACAAGGGGCAATCTTCCTGGCTGATTTGATGGAGCTTCCATTTAGGGAATTCGACCTAATTCTGAGGATGGACTAGTTGATCAAGCATCGTGTTAGCTTGGACTGTGAGACTAAGTGGGTCGTACTAAGGACTAAGGAGGATAAAGAGGTAGTCTTGATTAGAGAACGCCAGAATTACTTATCTAATGTGATCTCTGCACTGGTGGAAGAGAAGATGGTTCGTAAGGGATGTGAGGCATTCTTGGCCTACTTAAGTGTTTCGGATTCTCAGAATTCTACAGTTAAAAATATCAGAATGGTAAAGGATTTTTCAGACATCTTTTCGGAGGAGCTACTGGGGTTACCTCCGAATCGCAAGTTGGAATTTGGGATTGAGCTACTTCCAGGTACAGCTCCGGTATCCATCGCTCCCTATCGAATGGCACCGAAGGAGCTTGTGGAGCTTAAGGCTCAGATTTAGGAGCTATGCTATTGATTTCTGAGGCAATTGAGAGGATTATCTGCCACTAGCGGAGTTTACCTATAATAACAGTTTCCAGTCTAGCATCAAGATGGTAACTTACGAGGCACTGTATGGTTGTAAGTGTCGCACTCCTTTATGTTGGACTAAGTTGGGCGAGCTACGTGTTCTAGGTCCTAAGTTAGTATAGGACACTGAGGATAAGGTTAGATTGATTCGAGATCGTCTGAAAGCGGTATCTGACAGACAGAAATCCTATGTGGATCTAACGCGTCGAAAGATTGAGTATTTCGTGGGGGACTTTGTATTTCTCAAGGTCTCACCATGGAAGAAGGTACTGAGGTTTGGTCGTAAGGGCAAGTTGAGCCCTAGGTTTATTGGACCTTATAGTATTCTTAAGCGAGTGAGACCAGTTGCTTATCAATTAGAGTTAGCTCCGGAGTTGGATTGGATTCATGACATGTTCCACGTCTCTATGTTGAGGCGCTATCGCTCTGATCCTACTCATATTGTTCCTATTGAGGAGATTGAGGTGAGGCCAGACTTGACCTTTGAGGAGGAGCCAGTTTAGATTCTTGATTGTGACTTTAAGGTTCTATGAAGGAAGTTTATTCCTCTGGTGAAGGTTTTGTGGCGAAATCATAGTACTTAAGAGGCGACGTGGGAGCCTAATGAGGCAATGCATCAACAGTATCCTTACAATTTTGATCAGGTAAATTTCGAAGACGAAATTTTCTTTTAGAGGGTAGAGTTGTAACGCCCCAAAATTTTAATTTTTGATTTCGTGTATGTGTGACACACAAGTGTGTATCTGCTTCAGTAGTTAAGTGTTCTGGGCGTGTGTGTGAGGTCCCAACTTCAAGCCTTACTTGGGCAAATTTTGGTATTTTTATAAATAAAGCCTTAACCTTGTGCAAATGGCTTAAGTTTAATTGTTGGTAAGTTTATATCAGAATGGGCCTGCTGGTCTGGTGGTTAAGTAGAGTGTTGGAGTGTTGGGGGTCCTATGTTCAATTCTCTGTGATGGCGTGGAGACAGTATTTTTGCTCCAATTTCGGCTAAGAGTTGTGTTGGGGCAAAATTCTGAGTAGTTGTGTTTTAGTGGGTTAATAGGGAGTGATTTTAGGAGATAATTGGGGTGAGGTTATCAAAAAATAATCTGATTATCTTTTTGTTGCAAATAATAATAATAGAGTTTTGGGTTTCTCTCTAATTCCCCAAACTTTTTTTGACATTTTCTTCTTCTTCTTCTTCTTCTTTTTTCTCTGCTAATTCTTTCCCCTAGTTGCTGCCGAAATTTCCATTATTATTTCCCCTTCCATTTCTTTCTTTTTTTTCCAATTGATTCAGTTGTTCATCGTTGGTTGCGCGTGTTTGGTAAGTAATGGTTTTGTCTATTTTAATCGTTCTTGGTTAATCTCTAAAAGGGGGATTCCTTTTTGGCGTTTAGGAGTTAATCAAGGGGCTAGTGGTTGTTAATCGACATTGTGATTGTGCGAAGACGTGGTTACTCAAGTGACGTAAGGGTTTTGTTAGGTTTTTAGTTGAGTTCCTTCCAAAATTGGTTGATTAAAAATGAATTAAGTGATTAATCTGGAGATATGTTAGTCGATTTATAGGTTCTGGAGGCTTAGGAGTGCTTACGCATCAGAAACAATACCAAATGTGTACCCGAAACGCAAAAAATGGGATTCGACAAAAAGAAGAAATTGCTTGCTATTGAGAAATAAGAGAAATAAGAGAAAATGATGCGAAAAAAATTGTAGAGAAAGGAAATACAAGTGTAATAAACATGGAAATCAACATTTTGCACTAAAATAGTTTTGGACCGAAGTAGTAGTCTAAATTTGAAAAATCATCAAAAATAGTGAAAATTAAGTTAGAGGTTGAATAAAGTATGAAATTAAATTTTATTGAGTCTAGTTTTTCATGGAAGAAACAGTATAAGTAATGGAATTGTAAATTATGATGTATAATAAATTTTGTGAGACAAGGTCAGAATGATTTCCAGTTCCCCTGTTCTGAGTTTGGAAAAATATCAAAAATTGTAACAAAATAATTAGAGGATTTAATTTATATTTTTAAATCCTTAATGAGTCTATTTTCAAGAGAAACAAACGGAAATATCATCCAAATTCCGTACTAAGAGATAAACAATTTTTAGTAATGAAAGGTTGAAGTTGTCAAACAGTAAAATAGGGATAAATTTGAATTTACTGTACTTATTTGATAAACTATAAATTCTAAAAATTTTATGGTAAGAAGGTATTTGAGTCTAGTTTCAAAAACATCAAGCGGACCTTAATTTGGAATTCTGTAGCTCAAGATATAAATAATTTAGTGACAATGACTCAAGTAGACAACTTTGAATGAACATATAAGTAAATAGTGAAAACATATATAAATATTTAACTAACATGGGTTACATTAAAAATGGATCATACGGCCAGGGCCAAGTTGGGCCGAGTGGGCCACAAGGGCGTGTGGGCCCACACAGGAAAATCACATGGGCGTGTGAGCCCATTTTTACCGAAATGTTTCTAAGTTTGCACGGGTCACCCAAGTCGACTATGAACCTACTATAAGATCAGTAAGGCTACTTAGACCCCTAAATGTGTGAAATTAACTGAATGATATCTGTATTGAGCATGTTAATATCTGAACTAAATATATGTACTAAAATTGCATAATAGCATATCATCCATTGTATGTTGCATTGCATTGGGTTGGGGTTTGTTATTCGGAGGAAGTGTACTGAAAGGTTTTAAGCCTAATTTTCTGGTAGCTCAGCTGCAAACTACTGTTTAGTGCCGCATTCGGTACTACTTGGAGTGTAGGGATGGGTGGTTGATTATATCCCCACATGGATTGTAAGGTTGGACAGAGATGGTGTGTAAAGGCTGGTTGGGTGGGATTTTTCTACTGCATAACTGTTACTGCTACTGAGACTATGATGGGCTAAGGCCTTACTGTCTTTTTGACACTCTATTGAGATGGGCTAAGGCCCAAACTATCACTGATACTAAAAAGGGCTTAGGCCCAAGACTATTTAACTGTGCACTGTGAATAATGATTGTTTGTTTGTTTCTACGAGATTACACATTGAGTTTACGTAAACTCACCCTTTTTGTTTAATATGTACAGGTAATCCCCAGACTTAGACAGATCGGTGCAACGGAGGACTCAGCGGTGACCACAGTAATTTTTGGACTTCATGGTTTTCAATTTATGATTTATAATTTGATTATTATTGATTATTTGGGTGTTAATTTAAGGACCCTCTGGGACTTTGGTTTTAAATTTGGGTTTTTATTTATTTATTTTACTTTATGGATTTATACCTGCTGGTCGTATGAAATTCGGTTTTCAAAAAGTTAATGTATTTTCTAAACGCATGATCACTTAGGCTGTTTTATTAAAGTTTCTGTAACGAGGGATGCTTCGAAACAAATGTTTTAAATGAATAAAAACAACCTCCTAAGTTCTAACAAAGGTTTACTAAAGATAATAACATGGAATGTTTTCATCGTAACAATGAGATTTCAAAAACACTATCGTGTGACATTGCTAGGTACGGCCATAAACGTCTAGGCCGGGTTTGGGGTGTTACATTGACATAGTAAGAATCCTGATTGGACCTTAGAAATAGATAGGATACTAGTGACATGTCATTAAGGGTTATTGTGATTATGTAATTCAAGTGCTGGTCATGTACGTCCTACCGGTGGCTGAGTATACCGGCATGTGCTGTGGTTACTTGACAGCTTATGTGAGTTGTACCATGTAGCTACGTCTTGACTGACAGCTTATGTGAGCATGCCCGATGATAACTCGAGAGTGAGTTTATATGTGATATTAGATTGAGATAGCTTTGGCTACGTATGTGGCACTTCGGTGCGAGATTCCTGAGTATTCGATATTATTCCGAATGGTTCAAATGGAAAAGATAATGGTACGTGGATGTAAGAAATGATACGGACTAGTTCAGATACTCGTGATAAGTTTGGCAAGTATGTGATAATGGATAAGTTCATATGAAAATAAGTTAAAGTTGATAAATTTATTCATGATACATAGAATTATGGCAATGTGAAAATTGTTGAATTAAATATATTGTTTATATTTACTTATGTTCTTTAGATTGTGAATGAATTGGTATATTATACTTATTAATCATATGAGCTTACTAAACTATAAAGCTTCCTCTATTTATTTTACCGTGTTTATAGTAATTTCAAAGCTAGCTCAGATTCGAGGATCGTCGGAGACATCATCACACTATCCTACTATCATTTTGGTACTTTTAAACTTAAGTATTTTGAGTATATAGTATTTATAGGAGTTTGGTTATTTTGGTACATATGTGTTAACAATGAATTTAGCCATTTGAATTGGCTTGTAAATGTTTAAAGTTTGGTTTTGTATATAGCCATGGAAGTTGGCTTAATTTGGTTGGACTTGGTTGTGTATATAATTGTGCATATGGCTTGTGTGTGAACTTGATGATGGATATATGTGATGCTTGTTGATAAAAGTTAATATGGATAGCAAATGGTTGAGTTATAATATTGGTATGATAGTGAATCTAAACAAATGATGCATATTGGAAGTGGTTATTTTGTTGTTTTGGTAAAAGTGAGTTTTGGTATGAAATTAATTGGTGTATTGTGTTATTGATGTGTCTTGTATTGGTTGGTGTTGAAATGGTATGAACTATGCTTGAAAGAGGTTAATAGAATGCCTATTTTTATGCCATGAATTGCGCCATTTGGTTTAATGTAGGTATATGCATTTTTGAGTGGCAAAATGGCTTGGTAAATAGCTTATTTTTACCCATACGGGCAGAGACACGGGCATGTGTCTCAGCCGTGTGTGACACACGATTATGCTGTACGGCTTTATGTCCCCTGGTGTTGAAATAAAAATCAAGTCAGTATGCTCCACACGGCCCAGCACACTGGCATGTGATGTGGCCATGTGGCATAAGTCAGTATACCCTACACGCAGGGCGTCTGTGGCCATTTTTAGGGCACACGCACGTGTGTGTTGGCCGTGTGACCCAAGTCAGAGAGTTACACGGGGTAGGACACGAGCTAGAACACGACCATGTGCTTTCATTTCGAGTGTCCACACGGCCATGTCTTTGGCCGTGTGAGACACATGGCGGGCGTGTGTCCCCTGTATTTTGGAAAAATTTTCTAAGTTTTGTAAAAATTTCCTAGGTTGTCGGTTTAGTCTCGAACCTTCCCGAATGCATGTTTTAGGCCTCGATAGGCTCGTATTAAGGACGATGTGAATATTTTTAAATGATGATTTATTCAATTTGAGAAATGTATGTGAAATGTATGATTTTCTGTGCTATAAGTCCGGTAATACTTTGTAACCCTATTCCGGCATTGAATATGGGTTAGGGGTGTTACAGATTCAAAACTCATTATAAAGATGGAAGAGGAAGAAGGTCTTGAGGAATTTCCAAATTGGATTGTAGAAGATGAATTTGAAGAGAATTTGGAACTTAATATAGAGAATTTTCTAGGGAAAGATACAGAATCAGATATGGAAGAAGACGCAGAAATGGATTTAAGTGGTTAAAAGTAAAGACAAAGTAAAAGTTAGGGACTAGTGAATCTGAAGGAAAATGAGTATATATATAGTTGTACATGTACAGAATGAGAACTTAAAAAGTCAGAGTTTTTGAATGAAAAGTTTGGTATATTAATACAAGGTTAGTCTTTTGGAAATAGAAGAGACAACATAAATATGAGAAGTAGAATAGAATAGTAATATTTTCCAATTATGAAGATTAGAAAATGAATTTTTTTTAAAGAATGAAGTATAGAAACAAATAAAGACCTTAGTTAAGTAAATAATCAATATTAATAAGAGAATAAGAGAAAATAGAGGTTTTTGAATGAAGAGAATATAATAAGTCTAAGAGATTGATGGTATATAATATTATAATGTATTAATAAAGATAAGTTATAGTTAAGAAGCGTAGTATTTTTGTTAAAAAAAATGTGAAAATTATCAATGGTATATTTTTAATATATAAATCCTAGTAAGAAGATGAATTGGAGATTTTCTTGAAAAAGTACGAAAAGAAGAAAAAAGAAAAGAATTAGGTAAAAGAGTGATGACAAGTTCAATTCTATCACGATCAACTAAGAAAGATAAAGAAGCTTGAGAATTTGTACTCGTATACGAACATAAAGAGCAAGATAAAATAGGGTCTCAGGTTATCTCCAAGGCAAGTATTAAAGGTTTAAGGAAAAGAACTATTCAACTTTGTGATAAATGCAAAAAAGAAAATCTCATTGAGGTGACTATTGGATATTTTCTAAAAGATGCTTTAAGTATGGCTCTAAAAGGCATGGTATAAAGGATTGTTTAGAATTGTTGAGAAAACCAAGAAATAGTCTGTAATGAGTATTAATAAGAGGATAAATTGAATAAAAAAATTCAAAATAGATTATAGAAGATAAGAATAGAATTGACCATGAAAAATAGTGTAAGTACTTTAGAGAGCATAAAAAGGTAGCGAAATGATTTTAAGAATTAATGAATAAAAAGTGATCTAAAATGTGAAAAGAAGAAGAAGAAGAAGAAGAAGAAAAATAGCAAAGCTATAAATTGTGTAATAAAATAGGAAAACCTTGGAAGGAATAGTTACCTTGAGGAGATTGTTGGCAGCAGTTGGGCCAATAGATTTCTAGAAGGTTTGGATTAAGAGTAATAACTCTGATCCATAACTAGGATAATCATTGTTTGCCTTGAATAGAAAAAGAAAAGAAAGGAAATGAGAATGAGAATATAAAAGTATAACAAAGTAGAGTCTGAAAAAAAAATTAAAAGAATAGTGCCATGATTTGTATGAGATAGTTGTGATAAGAATAATAATAAAAATAAATGAAAAGAAAGGATAAATAATGAATACAAATGATAAGCTAGGTAAATATATGCAGAAAGGAACTATAGAATTATAGAAAAGATTTTAAAAAAACTAAATGAAGAAAGGACTTCTGGTTAAGCGGAATGAAAATGAATAAGAGACCAATTGAGTAAAATGGAAATATAGGATTATAAGAATAATTCCAAAGGTAATCTGCTAAAGGTCTTTCATTCTTATAGAAAGGATTTTGTAGTTTATAGCGATGCTTCCTTGAGCGGTCTTAGTTGTGTTTTGATGCAAGACAGGAAAGTGATTGCTTATTCATTTTGTCAACTAAAAATGCATGAACGCAATTATCTGACACATGATTTAGAGCTAGCTGTTATGGTTTTTGCTCTAAAGATTTGGAGATATTATCTGTATGGTGAAAAGTGTTATATTTATACAAATTATAAGAGTCTCAAATACCTCTTATCTCAAAAGGAATTGAATTGAAATATTTTGATTATGTTATTGATTACCATCCTGGTAAAGCTAATGTTGTAGTTGATGCGTTGAGTAGGAAAGTAGCAATTGAATTACGAGCAATGTTTTCTCAATTCAACATCAATAACGATGGAAGCCTATTGGCTGAACTAGAAATCAAACCGGTGATGTTTGATCAGATCAAGTTAGCACAGTTGGAAGATGACAAGTTGGCGAAGAAAAGAGAAATGGTTCAGAATGGTATATTAGAAAATTTCAGCATTGATAATTATGATCGTTTGAGATTTCATAACCGAATTTGCGTTCCGAATGTTTTTGAATTGAAAGAGTTGATATTTTGCGAAACTCATGATATTCCTTTTGCTTTGCATCCTAGAGGAACAAAAATGTATCACGATTTGCAAGAATTTTATTGGTGGCCAGGAATGAAAAGAGATGTGGTCGAGTATGTGGCTAAATGTTTAACTTGTCATCGAGTTAAAGTAGAATATTAGGAAATGGAAATGGAAATTGAAATGGGATTACTTTAGCCTATTTCTATTTCTGAATGGAAATGGAATTGTATCACGATGGATTTTGTAATGGGGTTACCTTTATCGACAAGTAAGAAAAATGTTGTATAGATGATTGTTGATCAATTTACGAAATCGGCTCATTTCATCGCAGTCAGGATTGATTGGGCACTTCAAAAGCTTGTTGAAGTATATATTAAAAAAAAATTGAAATTGCACGGTGTTCCTATGTCGATAATATCTTATCAGGATTTGCGGTTTACTTCTATAACGCCCCCTAACCACAAACCATCACTGGAATAAGGTTACGAGGCATTACCAGACTTATACACTAGCATTTATACAAAACCGATTCATAAATTTTCAATCTAAATCAAAACTTTTCAAATTTCACCTTAAAGTCCCTAATATAGGCCTACGGGGTCCAATATATGTTTTGGAAGTGGTTCAGGACTAAACCAACTTTGAAAATTTTTCCTTGAAAATAGGGGCACACGCCCGTGTGGCCAGAGACATTGCCATGTGGCCAGCCCGTGGGTAGATCTGACTTGTAAATTCTTAAGTATTAGAGAAGCACACGGCCTGGGCACACGCCCATGTGGCTAGGATGTGTGGTAATCTGATTTTTCACCATTTTTAGGTCATTTTCACATTATTTTGACACACGACCATGCTTAATACCTGTGTCATTCACACGGCCAAGACACATGGCCTTGTCTTTTGACCGTGTACTATCTTGACTTCACATTTAAGGATGCAGGGGACACATGGCCTATCAAATTGCCCGTGTACAAGCCGTGTGTCTCACACGGTCTGATCACATGCTCGTGTGCAAGTCGTGTGTCTCACACGGTCTGATCACACGCCCGTGTGACAAACCTTGTGGACTAAAAATGAACCCAAAAATTTAAATTTATTAACCCTGCAAACCTTAAATAACAAGCAATTCAAGATTCAATCTTTCAACCAATCCAGAACATGATAAAACACACCTAATACTCATTAAAACTATCAATACAATAATCTAACACATGGATTCAATAACCATTAAACAAAGTAACTTCAAAATTTGTACATTAATATCATTCAAATCAATTCAAAATGAATTATATTATAACACACACATTACATTTATTAACTATCTATTAACATTCTTCACTAACATCACTTATAAACAGAATAACTTCAAAAATAATCTAGGTACATGCCATTTCTTAAGATAAGATACATCACCAAGTATTTGAGTTCGGGAGTTGGCTTGGATGCTGAGACGTTATTTACTTTGTACCTAACTTGCGCACAGAAACAAACCGTACGCTGAGTATACACTCAGTGGTATTTCTATAAACCAATTGTAACACTTCTAACCCGTATCCGTCGCCGTAATAGGGTCATAAGACATTACAGAATGATAACACAATTCCAAACAGTTATATATATACATGAATAAATTCCGAAGATTGGTCAAATTTATTTCATAAACTAACACAACTCTTAAATTTTAAAAACATTTCACATCTCATGTTTATGCAGTTATATCACTTATAAGCAATAAAATATAATATATCATCGGAAATATTTAACTTATGCCGATATAACAAGGATAAAATATAAACTCTAATGATCATCTAATTAATATAATGCATAAGTATATATATATTGGCTATTAAATTAATACTTAAAAAATCAAATATCGGTATATTATATAAATTACTATCTTTATAAATATATACAAGTAACTAACAAAATTATTACATAATATCTATTTGAAGAACAACCACTTGAGTCACATATATATATATTTGTCCAATATTTATACATGCTATAATCATATAATGGCTCATTCATAAAACTAATCTCTATGACTTTATTGAATGTTATGTCATGGTGATCGAATATAATTACAACAAAGTACCTATTTATAATATCTATCAATCAATATAAATTATACTCGATTTACCATTCATCTCAACTCAATCATTTATCTTGCAAGCATTTAATTTAAATAATATATATATATATATCAAACCATCTCAATTATCATACCTATTTTCTCCATCACTAAAGGAAATTAATTTATGCATTTCCATTACCGTACAACCAGGACATGTGGACCAACGTTCATTCAATTACAAATATATATATATATACTATATCCAAATCAACTAATATGTCAATGAACAGGAACATGTCTTGTACCTTGACTGATATGTCACAAACCTAGATGTATGCATAAGCAATATACGAAGCACCAACAAATTCCCAAACACACATCACATGATGGAACTAGTTAAATACTTTATTCGCAAGCCTTATACTCATATATAACCTTAGTCAAACTATGCACAAATATTTTTAGTAATCATTATCCACTTCAAGCATATATGTTATTTACCACAACTATCATGCAAATATAGAACGTAGCATTATAACTAAGGTACTTAAATCTTAAGCAAAATATATAAATGCAAACATTAAATTAAGCCATTTTTGCATGGCCTTTATACAACCATATTTCCAAAATAACCAACTCCAAAACAAGCCAATAGATGCCATAATTCGAGTTTAGCTTATTAGGTACCAAAGTAGTAGATAGTGTGATGAACTTGGCTGACAGTCTCTGAGCTTGTAGCTTGAATTCAAAATCTATAAAATGGAAACACATATAAAACATAAAGTAAGCTATTGAAGCTTAGTAAATTATAAGCAAATAAATAACTCATTAGTACTGTCCATTTTTTTTCTAACTAACATTTAACATTATCATTACCATACTTGACCTTGAATTACATTTTCATATTTAAAACACTTTTATGAACAATTTCCTATTTAAGCCGAATATCTACAAGGCTATTTAACATATTTTTCATCAACTTCCAATCAATTAATCTTAATAAACCATGCATCCAATTACCCACATATTTAAACGTAAGAATCACAGAATAACATCACTAATATAAGAATCATCCATAAAGCCAAATATACTAAATCATAAGTGCACATACTTAAGAAACATTTCAATAGTACACGATTTATACATTCACAAGTCAAATACATATACCACCTACTCATATATTCTTTATTTGCATTGCACAATATTTACAACAAATATTCTTAATATTTACTTACCTTATCTCATGAAAATATCAAATAAATTATTACCTGACATTTAACTCGTTTTACAAATCTGATCAAGATTTACCTTTGCCCGATGAACCATTCGAAATTGGATAGGACACTCGGATAATCACAAAAATCGTACAATGCCAAAGTCCCAGACGTGGTCTTACATATAACCACATATCGATGCCACTGTCCCAGATAGGGTCTTACTCGTCAACACATATCGAAATTACAAATCGATGCCATGGACTTACTCGCACACATATATATATCAAAATATTATGTCATGACATACGTATCCTAGCTATTCTTAAGGTTCATACGAGGCTTCCAGACGTTGTATCTCGGTCAAATCGAACTCGAAAGTGTAGTAGCCACATTTAATCATATTCGGCTATAGTATATTTAAATTCCAACATTTCATAACAGATTATAAATATAACATTAAATTACCAATAAACACGTCTATTTACTTATAAACTTACCTCGGACGATACAAAACGGAATCGGGCAGCTAGTCGACAACTTTCATTTTTCCCCGATCCAAATCTGATTTCTTTGGTTCTTGATCTAAACATATTCAAATTAAACTCATTCAACATATTTTCACTCAATTTAGTCCAAAAACACATAAATGGGCAAGTTACCATTTTACCCTTGACATTTACAATTTTTTTTCAATTTAGTCCCTATTGCACAAAACACAAAATACACAAAATTTCCAAATACTCATGTTTGGTCGAATCTTACCCACTACCGTACAAGTCCATATATTTCATCAATTTCACATTTTAGTCTCTCAAATTATTATTTTTGAAATTAAGTCCTAATTACTCAAAATCATCAAAAACTCCAATACAAAATATGTTAATCTAAAACATATCTTTCATTTTTCATCATCAAACAACAAAAATCATAAACTATCAACAATGGCACAACTCAAAATATTCACCAAAATCAAAAATTAAAGCATGGGTCTTGAAGATTACTAAGCAACGATCTCAAAAACGTAGAAATTATCAAAAATCGAGTTAAACTCGTACCTTAATCAAGCTTGAATACCACCGAACCCTAACTTGTTTTTTTTTCTTTTTCTTTCGTCTTTAAGTTTCGGCCAAGAGAAAAGGTAATATGAAAACCTTATTTTAATTTGATATAAGTTATAACATATAATAACATATAATAATATTTTATTTAATTATTTATTTAACTTTAATAATATTATAACAAAGCCATATAACATATGTCTAGTACCGTCCACTTATTCTCTTAATGGATAAATTGCAACTTTAAGGCTTCCATTTAAAAATCCAAGTACAATTTAGCCCTTTTTAGAAAAACTACTAAATTTTCATTTTACGCGATTAAGTCCTTTTATTTAATCAAACACCTAAACGACAAAATTAAATCACGAAATTTTCACAAATATAAATTCACACAAAATAAACATAGAAAATAATTTTTTAATTATTTTTCTAACTCAGATTCGTGGTCCTGAAACCACCGTTCCGATTAGGGTCTAAATCAGGCTTTCCACCAATACTTAATTTATGTATTTATACATAAACCATAGAATCCAATAAATAAACACCTCATGAACATACAATTAGTTGTCTTCATTTTGTAATAACATTTATCATTAGAATCGAAACTAGTAAGAAATTCAATTCAGTCATTGTTATTCAGTCTTCAGTGCAGTAATTTATCCCTATTAATATAACTCGGGCCAGGACGGATACACGGATCCAACCCACACACCGGGATAGCATACAGTGTTTCATCGGCTGAAGCCAGAATACACCGTAATGGTAATAGTAACAGTAACAGTAGCGGTACACAGAGTATCTCATCAGAACAAATCTGGAATAGTAACAGTAAGGTACGGAGTACCTCTTCGGAACGAATCCGAAATAGTAACAGTAAAACGACACTTATAGTGTCTCATCGACACAAATTTGGAATATCCCTGAACACTTCCAATCCTATGGCATGCCAATTATATCCGACTAGCCCAACACTGTTAATAGGGTTTTAGTTTCACTTTCAATTCATTATCATCAACTAATATACATTTCAAATCAAATATTCATAAGTCAACATTATACCATAATATCAATTCTTACCTTAATTTCAATAGTCATACATAATATCAATAATATGTATCAAAATAACTATTAAGTTTGGTTATAGAAATACAAACCATGGTTATCGAGTTTACTCGATATCTTTGTTCACTTTCTCTTTTCCCTTCTTCGATGACGTTACTAGTGCTACATTAGCTACGGAAAAATTAACATTTTAAAATCATCAATACATATCATTTAATAACACACTCTTCTATTTTCCATGTAACTTTTACATAAATTCCAATTTAGTCCTTCCACCATAATCATTCTTTCTCTTTAAATAAATCTCATATTTTCATTTAATACCTATTTTAAACAAGTTTCAACTCTTAATATTCAATATAAAACATCAATTCTACAATTTAAACAATTTAGTCCCTACTATAACAAAACTTATATCTATCTTTACAATTCAATCATTCTCCCACTTCTAACTTGAATTTCTATCATTTTATCACATAATTCATTCAAATGTTCAACTTAATCAACATATAAAAATTTAAAAACTTTCTAAATTTCAACATAATTCAAGTAGGTCTTTATTCCAAGATTCCAAAAACATCAAAATTATAAGAAAATTGACTAAATTGACTTACCAAATAAGCTTCAAACTTCAAAACCCTAATTTTTCCTTTTCTTTACTGTCCTTCAATTTTCATTACCTCTCTGTTCTATTTCTTTCTTTTATTTCTTTATTCTTTTTATTATTTCTTTTATTTCTTTTACTTTATATTATTATATTATATTTTTAATTATAATTATTATTTCTTAAATAATAAGCAAATACATATATATACATACATTTGTACCAATTATAATAATACACATGTATTTATACTTACCACACACTTGTCACATAAGGCTTATTTGCTAATTTAGTCCTTTGACTTTTTTTATTCTACAATTAAACTTTTACACTATATTCAATCTAGTCCTTTCACTAAATTAGCCTTAATTCAAGCTAATTCACTTAACCAAAGTCTAATTAACTACACTACTAGCTTCGTAAATATTTCTAATAAATATTTATGAATTCATTTTACAAAAATTATGACCTGAAAATTCAAATTTTTGATACCCGTAAATTTTGGGTCGTTACAACTTCAAGATTTTGGAAACAGTTGCATGAATATCTTGGTACGCGACTTAATTTTAGCACATATTTTCATTCACAGACTAATTATTGATTTTGAATCAAGTTGGGAGCGTTACTTACCTTTGGCAGAATTTTTATACCATAATAGTTTTCAATAGAGTATTCAAATGACTCCATATAAAGCCTTATACGGTCGTAGGTGTCAATCACCTATTTGTTGGATGGAATTGAGTGAAAGAAAAATGATTAGGCCGACATTAATTTAAGAAATAGAAGACATTGTTAAGAAAATTTGAGATAGATTTGAGACAACTTTTGACAGATAGAAATCATATGCAGACTTGAAACGTCGAGATATTGAATACTCTATTGGTGATAAGGTATTTTTGAAAGTTTCACCTTGGAAAAAAATTTTGAGATTTGGTCGAAAAGGAAAATTGAGTCCTCGTTTTATTGGATTGTATGAGATCATGGAAAGAGTGGGACCAATAGCATATCGTTTGGCTTTGGCTGCAGAATTACAGAAAATACATGATGTATTTCACGTTTCAATGCTCAGAAGATATCGATTAGATTAATCTCATGTTATTTTGATAGAAGATATTAAGATTCGACCTGACTTATCACACGAAGAAGAACAGGTTAAGATTTTGGGCACGTGAAGTAAAAGAGTTGCGTAATAAGCTAGTTCAAAGAGTTGCGTAATAAGCTAGTTCCGGTAGTGAAAGTATTATGGCGTAGTCATAGTGTTGAGGATGTGACTTAGGAACCGGAAAAGACTATGAGATCTCAATGCCCCCACCTCTTCTTAGATAAATTTCGAGGACGAAATTTATTAAAAGGGAGAATTGTAACGACCCGATAGTCACGAGTAATCGAAAAATGTATATTTAGTTGTGTGGTTAATTAGGTTTTGGTTAGGTAAATTTGCATGAATTAAGGGTAATTAGGTATAATGACTAAATTTCATAAAGGGTGAAAATTTAATTATAGATTAAAGAAAAAGTAAAGGGACTAAATAAGCAATTAAGCCCTATCTAACAAGTGTATGATAAAAATAATTACATGTGTAAAAATAATATACATATGTATATAATAATATATGTAATACTTAATATTTTATTATATTTTATTATATTATATTATATTATTATAATAATTATAAAAGAATAAACAAATAAATAAAAGAAATGAAATAGAAAAAGGAATAGAAACAGAGAAGTAAAATGAAAGAAAAAGAAAGAAGGAAAAAGAGAAAGAAAAAGGAGAAAAAGTCAAGGTTTTCAAAGTTCAAAGTTCAATTGGTAAGTCAATTTAATCCATTTTCTTGTAATTTTTATATTTTTAGAATCCTAGAATTAAATACTACCCAACCCATGTCAAAATTTTAGAAATTATTGAGTTTTTAAAAGTTGTCTATATTGAATAATTAAAGTATTAGGGACTAAATTGATATATTTTTTAAGCTAGAAATGAAAAAGGATTAAACTGTAGAACAAATAGTAAATTTTGTGTTATAGGGACTAAATTGTGAAAATTTTAAAATTTATGGATTTAAGCAAAATTAGGAAGTTAAATTTAGTTTAAAGTGGAATTCATCTGAAAATATAAGATTAATTGTGAAGAAATAAAATTAGTCTCGGTTTAGGGACTAAATTGAAATTTAGGCAAATATTGAGTAAAAATTGAAATTTTCAATATGAAATTAAATTGTGTTGTATTGATGAATTTTAATTGTTTTAATTCCGTAGCTAATGTAGTACCGGAACCCTCGACTAAAAAGGGGAAAGATAAAGTCGACGTGGAGTAGCTCAAAATTTTCGGTTTGTATTTCTATAATCCGAATTTAGTTGTTAATTGTTATAATTCAATTTAATGTATATGGTAAGTGTTAAGGTGAGAATTATTGTGTTTTACAATTGAAATGGATTGATTTAGTATGTGATGAATTTATTAAATTTATATTGATTGAATTGGTATATATATATTGAATATATATTGATTATTTGAATTGAATTGAATATTGGTTGTATTTGAAAAGTGAAATTAAACCCTATTAACTATATCGGGCTGAGTCGGATATAGATGGCATGCCATAGGATTGGAAGAGTTCAGGGAATTCTTCGACTTCGAGTCGATGAGACACTGGGTGTCAATCTATTACTTCAGATTAATTCGATGAGGCACTGGGTGCCAATTTACTTTGGTTTAGCCAATGAGACACTGGGTGTCAATTTATTACTTCGAATTATCTGATGAGGCACTGGGTGCCAAACTAGTGTGTTTTGGTTAGATCCGTGTATCCATCCGAGTCCGAGTCGTGTTAATAGGGGTAAATGAATAATAAAGTTTTATGATTGATATTGAAATGGTATTGTATGAGAAATGGAAGTGAAATAGTGAATTGAAAATAGAATGTGAAATATGTTGCAAATATATGGAGTATATGAGTTATATACTCAAGAAATGATTATGGAATGGATAATGCAATTGTATAATGAAATGTGAAATGAATTGTGAAAAACTATTTATATAGTAAGTATGAGAATTGGGATATTTGTGAAATAAATGAAATATGATATGGTTGTTGTAAAAATTAAATATTAATATGTGTTTATATTTCAATTGTATATTTGTAATTTCTTATCTTTAATTATTCGAATTATAAAAATACCACTGAGTTTTTACTCAGCGTACGGTTTTATTTTCCGTGCGCATATTAGGTACAGTGATTTTGAAGAGTTGTGAGCATCCATCTCATCACATCTCCAAGTGCCAAGAGGGTATGTTTCAAAATTTTGAATAGAATGACATGTACTTAGTAAGATCAAGTGTGTTCCAAGTAGTAGGGACAAAAATATAAGTTATGAAAACTTTTTTTTTAAATGTCCAAATATATTAGTGATTAGCAAAATCACTTTGGCACCAAATGTAATATTCCTATATCAGGTTTCTTGAATTGAACCGGGTATAGGGGTGTTACAATAAAAGCTGGATAGCCCGTAGGGACACTAAACACGAGGATCCTGAGGTGTAAGACCATATTTAGATTATGCCAACCAATAGACTTGTAACGCCCCAAAAATTTGAAGGTTTGTCTGATAAATTCTATCAATAATTAAGTCTTTGTTTCTATGATTACATGCTCTGTTTATGTGATCGAGGTCATGGGTTCGAGCTTTGTTTTTGAAAAGTTTTGCTATTCTAATTTAATTCAATCCTTATCCTTGAACTATCGATTTGAGTTTAATTCTGTGTAAATCTATGTCAAGAATGAGCTTGTTGGTACAATGGTTAAACTTTTGTATTCTCTCAGGTCCTGTGTTCGAGTCTCAGCACATGTGTTAAGAAATATTTTTGCTAACAGTCAGAATCTTAGTTATTAGTTTTAATTAGAAAAAAATACAGTTAACGTTCTTTCTTCTTTTTATTTTTATTTTCTTCCTTTTCTTATTTCTTATTCAATTTCTTTGTTTTTTCTTTTTCTTTACTTTCGATTTGCTTCGATAATATTGCTACTGGGTCTAACATAGGGTTTACGTTTTTTGTTACATCGATTGGAAGGTGATTGAGTAAGTTTTTGTTGTTATCTTCTCCTATTTTTGCGAAATTTCTGTTGTTCTTTGTTTGTGTGTTCGGAACTGGGTTTTTCTATTGCTTCACTTGATTTCTCTGTTAAACAATTGTTTGGCTTTCTTTTTAGGTGTAGATATCGAAGATAGTGATTCTCAACACACTAATTTGAGTAATTGCTAGTGATTCAATGGTAAATGTTGGTTTCATTTGAAGGATTTGCTTTGAAACTTTTAACATAGTTAGTTTTGTACTAAACTGTGTGGTTTTTGTTAAATAAGTTGTTTACTTAGTTATTGGATGGTCATTTTAGGCCTCGAGAGTCTTCTGCATTATTTCTACTTCGAAACTACTTCAGGTGTATAACAAAGACTCGTTTCTCTATGAATTTCAATCATTGAAAAACATGGCTATTGACGCCACATGGTTGTGTGGGTCACATGATCGTGTAACTTACTATTTGCAAATTAGGGTCACACGGGCTTGGAATACGGGTGTGTATCCAGGCCATGTAACTCATTGTTTTGGAACTGAGAACACATGGGCGAGAGATACGGGCATGTGTCCAGGCCATGTGGGGATTATTTTGAGGCTTGGGTCACACGAGCATGTGTTTGGCCGTGTGCTAGATCATGTAACTCATTATTTTGAGCCATATGGCCATGTGTTAAGCTGTGTATGCCATATAAAAGGGCCACACAGGCGTGTGCCATGCTAGTGGACCATACGGGCCAAACTCCTTGGCCGTGTGAATCCATACGGGCGTGTGGGCCAAAATACTGAATTTTTTTCCTAAGGTCGTAAGCGTCGTTTGACTCAAACATAGGCCTTCTATAGTGTCTGTGTGATTCGAATTAGACCATATAAGTTGCTATGCAACAGTTTGAGACTGAGTAATTGATTATCTACACGTATACTGAATGTGATAATTGTTTACGTTATGGATTTGTTCTATCTGTTTATGAACTGTATCTAAATAATTATGTGGGTGTCCTTGATACCTGACATTTGTAATTTGCATTTGCACTAGGTGGGAATTGTGTAAAGGGAGAGTGATTTGTTTTGATTAGTGGCAAAGAAACAATCTATATTTGAATTTGGCATTTTATCGTAATCTGATCTAGCAGCTAGTCTGCAATCATATTGTACGTGTTATACCGACACTATGTGGTGTGTAGGGCTGGCTAGGTACTATACCCTTTGTGGTGTGTTAGGTTGGTTGGAGATGGTGTGTAGGAGATGGGGGGTAGGAAAACTGCATCTATTTTCGACCTATTCTATATCTGAATTCGAATTGATTTGCCTTTTGTCTGGTCTATTAAAAATGTATTGAATATCCTCTGATTCTGATTCTGAACATAAATTTGGGAATTTACTGTTATATTTATAATTTTTTTTAAATTTATATCTGTTACACACATTGAGTTATTAACTCATTTTGTCTATTGATTAAGTTACATGTCACTCATAGTCTTGATCGGGTCAGCGTAGTGGAAGCTCGGTCATTTTGGTTCATCGTCTTTTATGTTATCAGTATTTTCTTTGTATTATGACTTCCTAAGATTGTTGTTTTATTGACTAGGTTTTTATGATTGTTTATCATCTGTTAAATGGTTTTGTACTGTTCCATACTACATTTATAAAAGTTGGTTTTGTTTTTCCTAAAAACGTTTAATGTAATACTTCAAACTTGGTTTTAATGTCTAGGTCGGGTATGAGGTGTTATAGGACCCCATCAGGACATTAAACAGAGAGGTATACTATGTAAGACCATGGCTTGACTACGGTAGCATAAGGAGTCTATCGGGACAACAAACATGGGTGGAAAATCAAGACAATAATTGTAGGAAATTCCACCTCTAAGGAAAAAGGGTTGGAAGAAAGGTAAGTAATGGCAAACGATAATGAGTCAGCAAACTATTGGGTAATTAGTTAAATAAGGAAAAAGAAAAGTAGAAAAAGAAATAGTTTGCTAAAACAATAATCATGGATGCCAAAAAGGCATAAGGAGGGTAACCCAACGGAATTAGATGTGTGAATTTTTGCACCAGTAGTCTTGGTGTATAAGTAAGCAAAAGAAAGAGAAATAGAGGATTGCAGAAAGGATTCGCTGATAAGAATTCCTTATGCTTAGTGAAATTGGTAGGTTAGAGGTAAGATTGTATGCACCTCGGCAAAGAGTGTCTTGGAGTAGGAGGGATCGACTGGAGACCTAGGATAGAAAAGTACTATGAGGGATAACACCAGTGATAGGTATGTCTATTAAGACTATTCCTCATTAAAGGGGAAATATTAAAGAAGTGTCATACAAAGGTCTAGTTATGTGGGGATACAGTATGAAAGAGGAATCATGAACCAAGAAGGCCACTCCGTGACAGTTGGCTGAGTACGATAAATCATAGCAACCCGTAACAGGAGGGTGTGTCACATTTCAAGGTAATGTAATACAGCTAAAGCGGATTACAAAAAAGCAGTTTGACCACTAATTAAACCAAATAGACCTTGGTTCACCAGAATAGCAGGGGACTACAATAAGTTATCTTGATAGTTGGGATGCCAGTAAGTCCTTCAGGACAAAGGTAAGAGGAGGAGTCACCTCTGGACTAAATAGAATTGAAATGGTCATCCAGGGGAAAATATTCAAGGATCAATAGAAATTTAGGCCAAAAAATACCTTATAGGAATACGATGAAAGGAAAAGCCTACAATAGGGATAGAAAGAACGTAAAGTAAAAGAATGAAAAGAACGTAAAGTAAAAGAATGGATAGAGTTCACAGAGATGGAAGGACGATCAAAGGAATTGTAAAGGCTAAGCGAAGGCCGATAGAATGGCTAGAATGTAATTACTCAACGACCTATCGACTAATGGATAGGATCGGGAATAAGATAAAGTCCGTTATGAAGAGTTTAAGGGAAATTTTCCAAAACAAATAGGGAGTTTATTGTATCTAGCTCAATTTATTTAAACCTCTATGGATGGAGATTAATTACATGCAAACTAGAGACTCATTATGTTCATTTGAACATACAGGGGTTTGATTTATGGTTGTAGGAATTGCGAACTAAGCAACTGGGGAAGGAACCAAGCCAGACCTTGTTGAATCAAGAAGCTCCGTAGTAAAGTGTCATGCACATAGGAAGTGGGTACCTTTAGAGACTTCATCAATAGGGAGAATATGTTGTAACCAAATAATTCCTTTAGAATCTAGAGTTAAAACTGTGAACCTTATTTTAATTTATTTATTTCGGTTATAAATTTTTTAAATAGGTAATACAGTTTGATTTTAAAACATTGATAATTAGACATGTATATCCACCCGGTTCGACTGTGACACTCCATACCTAGATTCAGTGAACAAGTCGGGTAGGGGTGTTATACAAAATTTCTTCTCATGACCAAAACCAGAAGCGAACTCAGAGTAATACTCTTTTCTGTGATGACCCTCTTCTTATCATAGAGGTAAACACCTCTACTCTTCCCAGATTGTTTAGCAGGGTTTACTTCATTACATACTCACCTTAAACTCATTCCACTCGAATGGCGGATTCATCTACAAGCAGATAGTTGCATACAGATACACTCGCTGTAATATCCCTAAATCGGGTTAGTAGTTTCGAGTATGTTTTTTCGGTTTCCAGTAATTTTTAATTTAATTTAGGAGGTTAATTTCATCTAAAATTGATTAAACAATAATCCAAAAAATTTTAAAACATATTTTTGAAAAATAAATTTTAAAGATTTTAAATAATTATTAGTGAAAATAATATATTTGGGTTGAAAAATAATTTTAAAATATTTTTTATTGGAGTTAATTTGAGTAAAATTTAAATATTAATTAAATAGGATTTAATTGTAAAACAAGCGAAAATTTAAACTATTTATATGGAAAATAAACCTTAAAATTCAGAATTTTAGAGAGAAATGATTAAATGGTAAAGTAAGAGAAATGTGGGAGTGGCCATTAGGCAAATTTCCCAATTTTTTAAATTTCTAATGGGTGGTTTCAGTTTTTAAAAACTAATGTATCTAGCCCACTTTTCACACATTTTACATCACATTAGAGAGCTTTAAAATTCGTTTTCTTTGCATGATTTAAAGATCCATTATCAAGGAATAGATCTAACAAATTTCCTTCCCAAAATAATCTCTCAATTCACCCGAAATTATTCTCAAAAGTAGCTAAAAATATTCTAAAATTTCTCAAGTTTCTTGAATCAAGATTTTCAATCAATTAATTTAGAGCGAATCAAAGGTAATCTTCAATCCTAAACTTGTTTTTATGATGATTAGAAATATTTTTACATAATTTGAAGTCAGTTAAAGGATTTTTTATCAATGTTATCTTTTTCCAAGAACACATGATTCTTTAATGATGGATCTTGAATTTTGAGAGGAAATCCACAAATCAATGGATGTTCCAACTCAAAATGGATCTATTAAAAGGTTTTTGATCTTATTTATCAAGATTAAACACGATTTGTGAGGTAATTTAAAGAAATCCAAATTTTATCATCTTCATAAACTGATTTTCTGATATTTTGTGAAATTAATGCTTAGTATAAATGTATTTGGCCTAGTATTGATGATTGAAAGTGTTTAGAAGGGCTGGAGAGGTCGATTTTGTGATGAATCAAGTTTTCGACTTGATGTTACAAATTTGGTAAGGTATCTTTGTGAGAGGATTTCGATTAGTATGGTTAATTAAAATTTATGTTTATTATAGCATTAGAAAAGTGGTAATGTCTACTTTATCTCTGCTAAAGCTCCGAATCATGAAAAGGACTGAGCTAACCGAAATTGAAGCTTGGATTTGCTTGGTTGATCACTTGTTTGTGGTAGAATAAATTGTGTGGTAAGTGTTTCTAAGGGCGATTTGATAAATTCACCCTTATTTATGTTTAGTTAGTAGCTTAATTGATTGTTTCAATTGATTAATTATGGTTGAATGGCTAATTTTTACAAGATTGATATTATATGTACAAGAGTTGAATTTTTATTAAATAATGGTAAGCAAGCATTTAGGTGATTTTGTACAATTTAATTAGGCTAATTATATTGATGATAAGAGCATGGTTACTGGAGTTTTTTATCATGATATAATGGTGTTACAATTGGTAATTGAATATTGGAAAATGGCAAATGACATGCTTGATTTAATTGGATGTTAAATGGTTATGTTATATGTTACACAAGCATTTTGTCACATTAAATTGAGCACAATAATGACTGATTTATATACTATGTTTGACTGAATATATTGGCAACATGCATAATGGATCCATTGGATATAGTTGGCATGCCATAGGATTTGTAAGTGCTCACCTTTATTTGTGACGTTGTGAGCATATGGCTCTAGTGGATTGATTTGTTTGGAGTAGATAAGGGAGTGTTGCGCATTAGTCTCCACTCATTGTGCTTTAGCCCGCAACTTGGTGGATTGCATTTGATATTTGTGTGAGTTCAAAGATCTATTTATCTGATGTATGATCACCTGATTAAACCATAAGAAGTGTATGCCAATATATTTATTTGTGATTATTGTTATACCATTCAATGTTTGTAAACCATAAATAATTGATTCTTGATATTGATAAAGCATATGGAAATTAAATTGACATGTTTCATTATTATGGTTGATAATTAGTGATTGATTAAATGTGATTTAAGCATGATTTGGATGTTGATTTACTAGTCGTTTTTATTAACATTCACTGAGCTTTTTAAAGCTTACACCTTCACAATTTGTGCAGATAATTGTCAGGCTTGAGGAGTTGAGGAGCTGAGCAAGAGATTTCCAAGAGATTTAGGCTTGGTAGAGAATTTATTATACATTTCAGAGAATGCAATAGGACATTGAGGAACTCCTAGGAATTAGTTTAATTTTGGTTGTAATTGGACTTTGGACATTGGACATTTCATTTTGGATGGTTTTATAATAATTTTGAGGTATGTTTGAGTTAATTATTGAATGATTTACGGTGTATTGTTGCTTGATAACACGATGTGTGAGGCATGAGATTTGTACTAACAATTGTTTAAAAGAAACTTCCATGAAGTGGTTTACTAAATACTAAGGTACACCACTTGTTTGATTTATTTGGTGTTTGTTATGCACGAAATTGATTGCCTAATTTTATATAATTGAGTTTTGATTGATTTCAATAAACTCAATTGAAGGTTTATGTATATGTTAATTAACTGCAGTTAAATCGATTTTAATTGGCCATTAAAATATGCAAAATCGGGTTTTAAAAAGAGTTTTTCACAAAAAATAGGTGTAGTGGTTTTCACATAGGCGTATGTCTGTCCACACGGGCGTGTGAGGGGTTGCACACAGGCGTGTGGAGATTGGAGCTATCAACACGGTCGTGGGGGGTTTGAATTTTTGTCTCTTTAAATTCATGTTCTAATTTGTTTAAGTTACAATTTAGTCCCTAATAATAGAACTTGAATTGGACATAGTAAACGAACTCAAGTTAAGCTGAAATTTTTTGGCTTGCATAATTCGACTAAAAAAAAGGTTGGTAAACACTAGAACTAAAATCGAGTCAGTTTTACCATAGGTGGTAAAATAACGAATATGCCCTTAGGTTAAATTACCTAGGAAAAGTTTAAATTTGGCTCATAATTTGCTTTTGCATTAATAAATAACTAATAATTAGATAAGATTGGCATGTTATAAGGTTGGGGTGTGTCTTGGATGATCGTTAGTTGGAGAGTCACTTAGGTGGCTAATGTAATGCTTTGAATTCAAGTCAGTCCGTCTCGATTTGGTTTGGGGTGTCACACTCGCGGCTACCTTGGCGGAGCCTTGGTTTACACCCTGAACTAGATAGTTACCTAACCTAATGCTATTTGGAAAATTCTCTATAGACAAATACCAATTGGCGGGTATTTGTTAGAAAATTGGCTTTGCTGGATTGATCCAAACTTATCAGGAGGCAATTAGTGTCTATAAAAGTATGATAGTGAATACTTTGGTAGAGTACTTTGACTTACAATCTTTAACAAGAAATTTCCCTACAATATAATTCTTGGCGGACACTCCAATGAGTGAATACCTTATTAACAGATACATCATACGTGAATATTTACTTGACATATACAGGTTAGTTGGACCCTATTTGAGGGATATTTCCGCTTTCAGAAAATCAAAGGGTTTTAAGAGAAACCCTTCCCGATGACAATAAATGTCATATGCTGATTGGAGGGTTGAATAGTTTATCATAAACTTAGAAAAAAAATCTCATATAAAATTGACTGAAAATACCAAGACGGAGGGGAGGGAAATCATTGCTTTCCCATATAGTTTTTTTTCCAAATTTTCTTATTGGTTAAGTTTCTTTCTGAAACCCTAGGTTTATTTTCTTCCATCTTCTTCCTTCATATTTCTATTTACCCTACCAAAGTTGGGTTTCTCAGCTCTAACAAAACAATTCTCAGTTCCAAGATCTCTCATTCTTCTTTCTTTTATTCTTGGCCATCAAAATAAATCCCTTTCATATAAATCACAATTAATTAGTAGACTCGACGAAGGTCATTGGTAGCACAGCCATCCAACCTTATTACCTAATAAGGTTGGGGCATTCACCCTTATCCAACTTTTCAAATTTTGATACATTCCACAAACGTTATGTAGAATAATCATATTGTATTCAATTCTATAATATAGTCCACATAAAAGAAGACACCTATACCTTTATACAAAAATCACTAGATATTAAAATAATCTTATTGTCTTCACTTTGGACAGCACACTTATCATAAAGGTGGAAATCTGACTGCCTCCAGATGTACTAACGTCTAGTGTGTGAATATTACAACAAAAGTTATATATAAATGAGGCAGTGTCTGCAAGTATACGGGTCAGGTTGTAATATAGTAACAACAAAGGAGGTGAGTACTACGAGGATGGTACCCAAAGGAGACTAGTATAAGATCAATTTCAACCTAGACACCAAAAGATCTAATTAGTACTTGAAATATGTTATATTACGAAAATATAAATAATAGGGATTTGGGGTTTTAATAATAATAGTAATAATAATAAGAAAAGAAAATAATATTGGGAATTTAAAAAGTAAAATTGATTAGATCTGATTCTGGGTGATTAGCTCGCTTTGGTAATCTTGATCAACTATCACTTCGGGCTCCTTTTCAATCAATTAGTTGGTACTATAGTAAGATCTTTCAATACGCCTACTAGAATAAAGAGTCAGCAAAGACTACTTATCTTCCGACCTCACAGTCTAAACGGCTCGGAGTTGAGGTGTTCATGGATAGGCCATACTAATTTTAGGTTAATTCCCACCTTTCTAACGTTCTAGACTCGTCAAGCTTAGGGTTTATGTTCTTTTTTTCCCGAACAGTTAATCCATTGAGTAACCCTGCAAAACAGTCTGTAACACCCCAAATTTCTGTAATTTCGGCTTTTGTGAAATTGAAGCATAGGAAAATATATGTATATGTTTTTGCACGAATTTGCATAATATCTGTCTTCTTTTGTGTTTAAGTACTTTGGGGGTGTGTTAGGGAAGTCTCAAGTTCATGTCTCAACTTGGGCAAAATTTTGGTTTTTTTTTTAAAATACAGCCTGGCTTTTGGTTAGTGGGCTTATAAGAATTTACTGGTAAAAACTTAATAGAATGGGCCTGCTGGTCTAGTGGTTATGTGGCAAGGGTTTATGCTAGAGGTCCTGTGATCGAATCCTGTCTTGGGCATTATTTTTGCCACTAAGGTCGTGATAGAATTGGGAGTGAACTAAAACACTATAGTGGTAGGGTTTATCAGATTTTTCTGAGTAGTTTCCCCAAAAGAACTCTCTATGCCGAAATTCTCTACTATTTTTCCCCTCTTCACGTTCTTTTTCTTTTCTTTTTGCCGAAATTTCCTTGCCTTCCTCCCATTCGTTTTGATTTCGTATTAACGGGCTTCTGCGATTTATTGACGTTCTCCTCATTGGTAAGTTTCTGCTTGTCGTTCGTAAACATCGTTTTGATTAAAAGATTAAGGGGGAATTTTCTTTGGGTGTTTAGGTATTGATCAAGGGGTTATTCTTCATTCCTGAACAGCGAGTTAAGCGCATAGTATTCGTTGGTTTTCGCTCAAGGTAAGGAAATTTAATAATTTCAGGGCAGAATTCCTCGTTTAGTTTCAATAAAAAATTATTTAAGTGATTGAAATGGGCCTCGACATTGTTGAATATAGGTTCTGGAGTGCTTGGGATTGCGTTAGGCCTCAATCGAAACTAGGTGTGTACCCCAATCGATCTAAGATCTCATTTCGGCGAAAGTCAAAAATGCTACTGTCGACGCCACACGGGCGTGTGGACTACCTGTGTGGAGGCCGTGTGGCGAGACATGACCATGTGGTTAACGAAGTAGGCCATGCACGCACCACACGAGCAAGACGGACATGGGCGTGTGAGGCTGACAGGGACTTGTGCAAGGCATGGGCTTGACCAATTGGGCCGTGTGGGCCACACAGGTGAATCACACAGGCGTGTGGGATGTAACACCCCTAACCCGTATCAGTCCCCAGATTAGGGTTACAAGGCATTAACTAACCGAAAACATAATTCTGAACAATTATATAAATAAAAACAAATCTCAAAAATCGGTCAAATTTTATTTTTAAACTAGCACATAATTCACATAATAATAACGTACATTTATGCATGCTAATACCATGTAATAGATTATTTATGAAACTAACTATTATAATTTAAATGTATAATTTGTCATGGAAACCTAATACATATAACTAAATACACATATATATATATATATATATATTTCTTTCTTTTCAACGAATATAGATCATAACCAAATTCTCAAATTTCAATATTTTTATCTTGTAAATATACAAATCAAATAATAATAAATTCATCCACTTCATTTCATGTATACTCACAAGTGTCGAATCATAGGTGACTCAAAAATAATATTCATAACTTTCATTCCATAATCGAATACCATTTCTTTAGTCATAGTCATTTAACTAACAATTATATAATCAAAACATGCATTTTCTCATTCCATATAATGAACATATCAAGACAAAGTTATATGATGTTCGGACATAATCTACTAACCTTTAAAGTCAAATCACATATAATATCTTGACTATATTCTATAATAAAAATTCAAATAATCATTCATTCATAGTACTTAACATGTTAACTAAAACTAATTCACACCACAACCAAGTATAGCTGAATTGAAACTTAGTATTTAAGCCATATACGCAGCATATTTATCCATTCTAAATTTCAAATACTGAATACAACCATAGCAAACCAATCATGTTTATGACCGATTTCTTCACACCATAACCTAATTATTAATCAACTTCAATACACAAATTCATATCACTATCAAACCATTTCCAACACATATATCATAGTGTTATAAACAAAACAATTTAAACCGTAACTAAAGATGATCGAAACCAAACTTAGAAGTAAAGTCATTTTCGCATGGCTCAAATTATACATACCCAAATTTGAACAAAATGCATATTAGCCTATACATGCCATAAGTTCGAAAATAAACTTTTAAAAGTACCGAAAGTTGACGATAGTGTGGATGACTTCGATATCAATCCCCGAGCTCGTAACTTACAACCAAAATCTATAAAACAGAGTAACAAAAACACACAGAGTAAGCTAACTTAGCTTAGTAAGCTTTAAGCAAATTAAACAACTCAAATGAATAAATAAAACATTTCAAACAAGCCAAATTGTATCATTAATATTATACTTTAACACAAAGAAGTTACCTTGGCCTAATGTTCAAAGTCAATATTAACACCATATAAATACTTACCAATATAACCAAATATACAAGATCCATTATATCATCTCATAAATACTTACATGTATGGCTAAATACACAAGGTTCATTTTATCATCACATATGGCCTAATATACATGTTCAATATGTCATCATATATGACCGAATATACAAGTTAAATAGAACATCACTTATAGCCAAATTTACAAGTTCAATATATCATCACATATGTACATACCTACGTGGCCGAATATATACAAGGTCATTTAGCTCAATTTTACTTGCTCACTTTCCATAACAACTTGAAATCTTATAAGCATAGACTTGAAAATAATTCACCGGTATAAAACCTGCTAGGCGTAAGCCTGAATCACACACCACACACATGGCACCGCTAGACCCAAGGTCCGATATTTATTCTAAGCACTAAGCTGCTAGGCACAAAGCCCGATCAAATTCACACCAGCACAAGGCTTGCTAGGCTCAAAGCCCGAATATCACAATTATAAAATCATTCCATAACAGTTCATATATCGAATCGTCCAAATATTCCATGTAATTCATACAAACTTTCAGAGGTTTTAACTCAATCGAATAAAACTCAACCACATTAATTCAATGTTAAACCACATTCAGCTATTGTACTATATAGTTATAAAATTCGAATCATCATAGTAAACCATTATATATTCGAATTAAACTATGTTTAATTGCTTAAAGACTTACCTCGGATATCGACGAACGTTGTAAATCGGCTATTCAACTATTTTTGTTTTTCCTCGATCCAAGTCTGATTTCTTTTGTTCTTGATATGCATGAGAAATGAGTATAACCAAATGCTCAAGCTTCCATGGCTGTTCTAAATGTGAGTTTTCAGTGGTGGAAGGTGATAATGAACCAAATTTTTCTTTTGTTTTATTTAATATTAACTTATTTACTAACTGCCAACTTTAACCTTTAAAAATAAAATAAATTTCAACAATGCCAAACCAAATCTTCCACTAACCAAAATAGTGGCATAATTATCCAATAAGGACTCCCACTTTAATATTCCATAGCTATTAGACACATTTGACTTATAAAACACAACTTTTACACTTTACGCGATTTAGTCCTTTGTACTCAATTAACTATCGAAACGATAAAATTTTTCAACGAAACTTTTACACATGCTAATTCACATATAATAAACACGAAAAATAATATTTAAATATTTTTCTGACTCAGATTCGTGGTCCTAAAAACACCATTCTGATTAGGGTCGAAATCGGACAATTACAACTCTCCCCCTTAGGGATTTTCGTCCCCGAAAATCTTACCGGTGAATGGGTTCGGATAACATTCTTTCATTGCATCTTCTGGCTCCCACATTTCTTCCTCAACTCCATGCTTATGCCACAGTACTTTAGCCAACAGAGTTTTCTTATTTCATAATTCTTTAATCTCATGAGCCAGAATACGAATCGGTTCTTCCTCGTATGACATGTCTGACTGAATCTCAATTTCTGATGGACTAATCACATGTGAGGGGTCGGATCTATATCACCGAAGCATCAAAACATGGAATACATTATGGATCTTTTCTAACTCAAGTGGCAACAGCAGTCTATACGCAACCGATCCAATCCTCTCTATAATCTCATACGGTCCAATAAACCTCGGACTCAATTTGCCTTTACGAACGAATCTGAGTATTTTCTTCCATGGTGAGACTTTCAAAAATACTTTATCCCCGATCTGAAACTCTATATCTCTACGTTTCAAGTCTGCATACGATTTCTGACGATCTGATACTGCTTTCAAACTTTCACGGATTGCTTTTACTTTCTGTTCGGTTTCTTTGATCAAATCGACCCCGTGTATCTTATTTTCATTGAGCTCAGTCTAGTACAAAGGTGTACGACATTTATGACCGTACAAAGCTTCATAAGGTGTCATTTTGATACTCGATTGAAAGTTATTATTGTACGCAAATTCAATCAGAGGTAGATATCATTCCCACGTACCTTCAAACTCGAGAATGCAACATCTCAACATATCCTCAAGTATCTGAATAATTCGCTTGGACTGACTGTCTGTCTGGAGATGAAAAGCAGTGCTAAAATGTAGTTTAGTACCTAATGCATCTTGCAGTTTCTTCCAAAACCGTGATGTAAAACTTGGATTTCTATCTGAAACAATAGATATAGGTACACCATGTAACCTTACAATCTGAGAAACATACAATTCAGCCAGTTTATCAAGTGAGTAATATGTACGAACTGGAACAAAGTTAGCAGATTTGGTCAATCTATCAACAATAACCCAGATTGCATCTTTCTTGCTCGGTGTCAACGGTAAACCGGATACAAAATCCATCGTAACTCTGTCCCATTTCCATTCAGGTATCATGATTGGCTGAAGTAATCCAAAAGGTACCTGATGCTTCGCTTTTACTTGCTGATAGACTAAACATTTTGATACAAAGTTAGAAATGTCTCGTTTCATACCTTGCCACCAATAATACTGTTTCAGATCATTATACATCTTCGTACTACCCAGATGAACAGATAGTCAACTGTTGTGAGCTTCATTCAAGATCATCTGAATCAACTCTGTATTTCTTGGAACACATATTTGGTTTTTGAATCTCAAACAGTCATCAACATCAATTCAAAACTCTGAATCAATTTTTGAATCACATTGAATCCGTTTCACTATCAAATCATTATCGATTTTTTGAGCTCCACAAATCTACTGAATAAATAACAGTTTTACTTTTAACTCAGCTATTATCGCACCATCATCTGACATAGCTATATGTGCATTCATTGCACGCAAAGCAAACAGTGATTTTCAGCTTAAAGCGTCAGCAACAACATTGGCCATTCCCAAGTGATAGTCAATCACAAGTTCATAATCTTTCAGCAATTCTAACCATCGACGCTGTCTCAAATTCAAATCTTTCTGAGTCTCAAATACTTCAGACTTTTGTGATCGGAATAAATATGACATTTCTCCCCGAACAGATAATGACGCCATATCTTCATCGTGAATACAACAGCTGCCAATTCTAGATCATGTGTCGGGTAATTCTTTTCATGTGGCTTTAACTGTCTCGAGGCATAAGCTATATCTTTGCCTTCCTGCATTAAAACACAGCCCAAACCATTTAAATATGCATCACTATATATAACAAATTCTTTACCCGATTCTGGCTGAACTAACACCGGAGCTTCGGTCAAAAGGGCTTTCAACTGATCAAAACCTTTCTGGCACTTTTCTGACCACTCGAATTTAACATCTTTCTGCAGCAGCTTTGTCATCGGAGTTGCAATCATAGAGAAACCTTTCACAAACCGTCTATAGTAACCAGCAAGTCCCAGAAAACTTCTGACTCCAGAAAAATTTCTCGGAGGTTTCCAATCAAGTATTACTGAAAAGTTACTCGAATTAACTCGAATACCTGATGCTGAAACAACATGTCCCAAAAAGCTAACTTCATGTAACCAAAACTCACATTTACTAAACTTCGCATACAACTGTTTTTTCTCGCAAAGTTTGTAACACAAGTCTCAAATGTTTGGCATGTTCAATTTCGTTATAGGAGTAGATCAGTATATTATCAATGAACACAACTACAAATCGATCTAAATACTGCCTAAAGATCCGATTCATCAAATCCATAAAAATAGCAGGTGCATTAGTAAGTCCGAACGGCATAACTAGAAACTAATCATGTCCGTACCTCATTTGAAAAGCTGTTTTTGGCACATCGAAGTCTTTGACTCACAATTGATAATAACCCAATCTCAAATCTATCTTCAAAAACACTAAAGCCCCGTGGCAACGGATATTTATTCTTTATAGTCACTTTATTTAGCTAGTGATAATCAATACACATTCTCATAGTTCCGTCTTTCTTTTTCACAAATAGAACTGGCGCACCCTAGGGAGAAAAACTCGGTCGTGAAAAACCTCTATCTTTAACTCTTGCAACTGTGTTTTCAACTCTTTTAATTCTGTAGATGCCATTCGATACGAAGCTATTAAAATCGGAGTCGTCCCCGGTACTAACTCAATACCAAACTCTACCTTTCAAAAAAGGTGGCAAACCCGACAATTCTTTAGGAAACACATCCGGATACTTGCACACAACTGGTACAAATTCAATCTTCTTTTCAGTTACTTTACTATCAAGCACATAAGCAAGGTAAGCTTCACAACCTTTTCTCACATACTTCTGAGCTAACATTGAAGATATTACTGCTGGTAAACCATTCAAATCATTAGATTCAACCCGAATAATCTCATTGTTCTGACATCTCAAATTAATGGTCTTTCTTTTGCAATTAACAACGGTATCGTGCAAAGTCAACCAATCCATACTCAAAATTATATCAAACTCGTCGAAAGGTAACAACATCAAATCGGCTGGAAAACATGAATCTCGAATCATCAACGGGAAATTTTTACACACTTTGTCAACTAGAACACACCGGCCTAGGGGGTTTGACACTCGAATCACAAAATCAGTAGACTCAACAGGCAAAGTCTTACTAGATACTAATGTTTCACACACATATGAATGAGTCGAACCAGGGTCAATCAAAGCAATAACACTAGTATCATAAAGAGTGAAACTACTGGTAATAACATCTGGGGAAGAAGCATCCTCATGAGCACGTATAGCATATGCTCTGGCAGGTGCATGAGCCTCAGATCGAACCACTGTATCTTTCATCCCTCTCTGACTACCACCTACATTACTCAAATGTCTAGATGGTCTACCTCACACTGACATGTTACTCAGTCTCTCATTCTGAACAGTGTTTTGCTCGGCAAACATCGGGCAATCTTGGATAAAATAATCCATCGATCCGCATTTAAAACAAGACTGATCATGCAATCTACAATTTTCAGAATGCCATTTACCATAATGCTTACACTCGAGTCTGTTTTGCCAATCATTGCCAACACTAGCAATCAAAGTGGCTCGTGAACTCACAGGAGGTTGGTCTCGATCTCGTCTAGAAAAGTCTAAAGTAGCTTTAGATCGACCTGAATCATCTCTGAACTTCTTCGATGCTGAGTGAAAAGTCTTACTCGATGATCTTTTACGGGAATCTCTAGCTTCAAAATCAGCTCTTTTTTTTCTTTCCCGAGCTCTTCGGCTTTGCAAGCTCGCTCAACAAGTGCCACGAACACTTTAATTTCAAGTATACCAACCAGAAATTTAATGTTTTTGTTCAAACCGTCTTCGAATCTTTTACACATGATAGCTTCAGTTGAAACACATTCACGAGCATATCGACTAAGTCTTACAAATTTTCGTTCGTACTCAGTTACAGTCATATGACCCTATTTTAATTCCAGAAATTCTTTGCATTTCTGATCAATAAATCTCTAGCTGATGTATTTTTTACGAAACTCAGTCTAAAAGAATTCCCAGGTCACTATCTCTTTCGGGACCACCAATACTAGTGTATTTCACTAGTGATATGCAGTGTCTCGTAATAAAGATATGGCACACTTTAAACATTCATCCGGAGTTTAAGATAACTCGTCGAACACACGGATAGTATTATCGAGCCACAACTCAACCCGCTCAGCATCATCATCATCATTAGCTTTAAAATCTTCGGCCCCGTGTTTTCTGATTTTATCAACAAGAGGCCTGTTAAATCTCATTGGATTAATCATCGGGGGTACCACAGGTATCGAAGATGGATTATTTGAGGGTGGAGGTTGTTGTACAGTCGGATTATTCTAGATATACTGAGTAAAACAATCGTTCATCATTTGATAGAAGACTTGCTTAGCCTCCCCTTCATGGCTACTCGAGATAGGTCAAGATTCAACTGGCGCTGTCCTATGCACGGGAGTAGGCGCTACGCTCTCGACATCATCAGCTACAGCTCTATCAGGATCCATTTACTATATGAAAGAACATTTTCAAATGTCAAAAGTCATCACACTATCGCAGTATAAATTATGGCATGTATAGCTAAACTCACACATGCTACGTTAGTCTTAGAACCGACTAAACCGTAGCTCTGATACCAATAAAATGTAACACCCCTAACCCGTATCCGTCGCCAAACTAGGGTTACGAGGCATTAGATAACCGAAAACATAATTCTGAACAATTATATAAATAAAAACAAATCTCAAAAATTGGACAAAATTTATTTTTAAACTAACACATAATTCACATAATACTAACGTACATCTATGCATGCCAATACCATGTGATAGATTATTTATGAAACGAACTATTATAATTTAAATGTATAATTTGTCATGGAAACCTAATACATATAACTAAATACACATATTTATATTTCTTTCTTTTCAACGAATATAGATCATAACCAAATTATCAAATTTCAATATTTTTATCTTGTAAATATACAACTCAAATAATAATACATTCATCCACTTCATTTCATGTATACTCACAAGTGCCGAATCATAGGTGACTCAAAAATAATATTCATAACTTTTATTTCATAATCGAATACCATTTCTTCAGTCATAGTCATTTAACCAACAATTATATAATCAAAACATGCATTTTCTCATTCCATATAGTGAACATATCAAGACAAAGTTATATGAGGTTCGGACATAATCTACTAACCTTTAAAGTCAAATCACATAAAATATCTTGATTATATTCTATAATAAAAATTTAAATAATCATTCATTCATAGTACTTAACATGTTAACTAAAACTAATTCACACTACAACCAAGTATAGCTGAATTCAAACTTAGTATTTAAGCTATATACGCAGCATATTTATCCATTCTAAATTTCAAATACCGAATACAACCATAGCAAACCAATCATGTTTATGACCGATTTCTTCACACCATAACCTAATTATAAATCAACTTTAATACACAAATTCATATCACTATCAAACCATTTCCAACACATATATCATAGTGTTATAAACAAAATAGTTTAAACCGTAACTAAAGATGATCGAAACCAAACTTAGAAATAAAGTCATTTTCGCATGGCTCAAATTATACATACCCAAAGTTGAACAAAATGCATATTAGCCTATACATGCCATAGGTTCGAAAATAAACTTTTAAAAGTACCAAAAGTTGACGATAGTGTGGATGACTTCGATATCGATCTCCGAGCTCGAAACTTACAACCAAAATCTATAAAACAGAGTAACAAAAACACACAGAGTAAGCTAACTTAGCTTAGTAAGCTTTAAGCAAATTAAACAACTCAAATGAATAAATCAAACATTTCAAACAAGCCGAATTGCATCATTAATATTATACATTAACACAAAGAAGTTGCCTTGGCCGAATGTTCAAAGTCAATATTAACACCACATAAATACTTACCAGTGTAACCGAATATACAAGATCCATTATATCATCTCATAAATACTTACATGTATGGCCAAATACACAAGGTTTATTTTATTATCACATATAGCCTAATATACATGTTCAATATGTCATCATATATGACTGAATATAAAATTTAAATAGAACATCACTTATAGCCAAATTTATAAGTTCAATATATCATCACATATGTACATACCTATGTGGCCGAATATATACAAGGTCATTTAGCTCAATTTTACTTGCTCACTTTTCACAACAACTTGAAATCTTATAAGCATAGACTTGAAAATAATTCACCAGTATAAAACCTGCTAGGCGTAAGCCTGAATCACACACCGGCACAAGGCCTGCTAGACCCAAGGTCTGATATTTATTCACCGGCACTAATCCTGCTAGGCACAAAGCCCGATCAAATTCACCAGCACAAGGCTTGCTAGGCTCAAAGCCCGAATATCACAATTATAAAATCATTCCATAACAGTTCATATATCGAATCGTCCAAATATTCCATGTAATTCATACAAACTTTTAGAGGTTTTAACTCAATCGAAAAAACTCAACCACATTAATTCAATGTTAAACCACATTCGGCTATTGTACTATACAACTATAAAATTCAAATCATCATAGTAAACCATTATATATTCGAATTAAACTATGTTTAATTGCTTAAAGACTTACCTCGGATATCGACGAACGTTGTAAATCGGCTATTCAACTATTTTTGTTTTTCCTCGATCCAAGTCTGATTTCTTTTGTTCATTATATGCATGAGAAATGAGTGTAGCCGAATGCTCAAGCTTCCATGGTTGTTCTAAATGTGAGTTTTCAGTGGTGGAAGGTGATAATGAACCAAAATTTTCTTTTGTTTTATTTAATATTAACTTATTTACTAACTACCAACTTTAACCTTTAAAAATAAAATAAATTTCAACAATGCCAAACCAAATCTTCCACTAACCAAAATAGTGGCATAATTATCCAATAAGGACTCCCACTTTAATATTCTATAGCAATTAGACACATTTGACTTATAGAACACAACTTTTACATTTTACGCGATTTAATCATTTTTACTCAATTAACTATCGAAACGATAAAATTTTTCAACGAAACTTTCATACATCCTAATTCACATATAATAAACACAAAAAATAATATTTAAATATTTTTTTAACTCAAATTCGTGATCCTAAAACCATCGTTCTGATTAGGATCTAAATCAGACTGATACATGGGATCTTAGGGAAGGCCGTGTAATCCATACGGGCAAGGCCAATCTGGGCCATGTGAGCCACACGGGCGTGTGGGCCCACACGCGTAGGGCATACGGGCGTGTGAGCTCAATTTTTTAAAATGTTCTGCAAGGTTGCACGGGTCGCCCAAGTCGAATGTGACGTGATTATAGGGTCGGTAAGTGTTACTTAGACCCCTATACTCTGATCTGATACTAAGATGTATGTAAAAGCATGATAATTAAAGCATAGGTATCTGTTCTGATTTGATGATGATGTTATGATCTGTTATCCGTACATGGGCATGCCATATTATTTATGTTGCATTACATTGGGTTGGGTTGTTGTTAAAGAGAAAGAAAACTAAAAGGCTATTAGCCTGTCACCTGGCAGCTATGCTGCATATATCTGATACGTACCATATACGATACTACTTGGTGTGTAGGGTTGGATGGGTTGATTTTATCCACATACTTGTATGTAGGGCTGGGTGGGTCAATTTTATCCCCACATGGTGTGTTGGGTTGGACGGAGATGGCGTGCAGGGTTGGTGGGCATTACTGTTCTGATTGATATGCATGTATATCTATATGGGATAAGGCCCAAATGTATCTGATACTAATCTGAGTGGGCTAAGGTCAACACTAATTCTGTTAAGAGCTCGGGCTCGATTATGACTATTTAACTGCTATCCGTTTATATGCATGCGTTACTGTGGGGATGTACACACTGAGTTTGCAAAAAATCACCCCTTATTTTATTTTTCTGTCAAGTAATCCCCAGCAGTAGGTGGATCGGTGCAGCGGAGGGCTCGACGGTGACCACTGCTACATACACTCTGGTTTTAAAGGTTTTTAATGCTTTTATTATTTTAATTGCTATTGTGAGGAGTAATTATGTAATTTTTGGTTTTAGACTATTTGGTTTAAGTTCGAAATTTTGAAATATTGTTTATGGATTTTTGAACCGCTACTTTATTTGTTCTTAAGCTTCCGCGAACTAAGAAATATTTTCAAGCAGATTCATCAATATATGTTTTCTGAGTTAAGTAAAAGGTGGTAACTGGAATAGTTTTTGGGTAAACACGATTTTAAATACATTCTCATATGACTTTGCCAGATTCGGCCATAACGTCTAGGTCAGGTTTGGGGTTTTACATTTAGTAGTATCAGAGCCAAGTTACAAAACTCGACTGTAGATTTGGGTTTCAAAATTTGGTTTTAAGAAAATGATTTGTAAAGTGATTTGAAATATTTTTTATAACAAGTATGTGGTACGCTGAGCCTCCAGCACTGATCCT
Source organism: Gossypium longicalyx (assembly GCA_025698465.1). NCBI lineage: Eukaryota > Viridiplantae > Streptophyta > Magnoliopsida > Malvales > Malvaceae > Gossypium > Gossypium longicalyx. The sequence continues at coordinate 96,158,990 of CM046997.1, forward strand.
ATAAGTTCTCTGAAACTCTGATATGTACTTTTTGAAACTATGCCTATACTGAAATTTTGTCTGTATCTATCAAAAACATTGTGTAGGTGTGATGAGACTGCTGTAAGTAGTACTCTACTGGAACCCTTTAGGTAGTGTAAATTGGAAACCATAGTGAGCTTATTACTCGCGATAACTGACTCTGAAACTCTGATATTGTTCTGCATAAAATATCTATTAATAATTATCGAAACTGTAAATTGATTTGCATAAAACTCTTAATACAAATTAATTTGTTAGTTATGATGAGTACACGTGGTACTCATGGACGGGGTACTAAGGGCCGAGGTAGAGGCCGTAGAGGGATTCGAGCTGAGTTTTTCGCATCTGATACGATTCCTAATCTAGACACTAGCGAGACGCTGGTGTCACCTATTACTGAGGCTGGTGTTGAGTCTCATGACCGTGTAGCTGGGGAAAACGCACTGTCCCAGGCCATGCTGTGAATTTTGGAGAGGGTCGTTAGTGTCAATACTGGATCTGGAGGCCGTGAGTCAGCTACGGAACGACTCAGGTCAAATGGGGCTGAGATATTCAAGGGCATCGCTGGAGTTGCTCCGAGTGTGGCCAAGTATTGGATAGAGGCCATAGAGCTTATAATGGATGATTTGGACTTCACTGATGAGCAGAAGCTCAAGAGGACAATGTCTCTACTTCGCGATGAGGCGTACCAGTGGTGGTTGACTGTTAAGGAGGGCACTCAGCCCAACCGGTTGTCATGGGATTTGTTTAAGACCACCTATCAGAGTAGGTATGTGGAAGCTAGCTACACTGACATTAGGCGGCGTGAGTTCTTAAATCTCACTCAAAGTGACCGTTCAGTAGCTGAGTACGAGGTCGAGTTCATTAGATTGAGCCGTTATGCGAGGGGCATGGTGGTGACCGAGTATGAGCACTGTGTCCGATTTAATGATGGTCTACGAGATAGTCTGCGAGTTCTGATAGCTTTACAGAGGGAGCGAGATTTCTCAGCCTTGGTCGAGAAGGCCAAATTTGCCGAGGAGGTGAAGCGCTCTGAGCGTTAAAACCGTGAGAAGGGGAAAGCTAAGAGGGATTTTGAGCCCTCGAATACTGGGATGAGGCCTAAGAAAAAGGCCAGGACTGATGGGCCCGTGAGAGCGGGGCCTACTGTTACTGTTCTTGATGGGGTGGCGATGTGTCAGCTCTGTAATAGACGTCATCCAGGTGAGTGTTGGAGGGATATTAGAGCTTGTTTGAAGTGTGGCTCGACTGAGCATCGTGTTAAGGATTGTCCACTAAGGAGTAATCATATGCAAGCTCCGGCTATTGAGACTGCATAGCTTTCGAGGGGGTACAGCAGCCACCTAGGGGCCGAGGACAGGCTAGGGGTGGTAACAGTAGGGGTCGAGGTCAGGGAGCACCAGGCAGAGGTGCTGGGCCGACTGAGGCGAGGCAGCCTACACTTGTCTATACTACACGTCACCGTGAGGATGGAGGTGCTCCGGACGTCATCACAGGTACGTTCTTCATTTCTAATGTACCTTATGTTGCACTAATAGACATAGGTTCTACACATTCTTATGTTGCATATTCTGTGTCTGAGACTTTGGGAATTCTGTGTGAGAGGACTTCTAGTGAGATTTCAGTGGTGAGTTCGTTGGGGCAGTTTATTAGAATCAGTAAACTATTTAGAGACGTTCTGTTGGAAGTCCAAGGAACGGTATTCTTGGCTGATCTGATGGAACTTCTGTTTGAGGAGTTTGACTTAATTCTGGGCATAGACTGGTTGGTGAAGCATCGTGTAAGTTTGGAATATGCTGAAAAAAAGGGTTGTTTTGAGGACCGGTGAGGATAATGAGATAGTCGTGATTAAAGAATGATGGAATTATCTGAGTAATGTGATATCTGCGTTAGTAGCAAAGAAGCTTGTAAGAAAGGGATGTGAGGCATACTTGGCCTACATTAGTGTTTCTAATTCTGTGGACTTATCGGTTAAGGACATCCGTGCTGTGAAAGACTTTCTAGATGTTTTTCCAAAGGAACTACCAAGATTGCCTCCGAGTCGTAAGGTAGAATTTGGGATTGAGTTGATTTCTAGTACAGCTCTAGTGTCTATCGCTCCTTATCGAATGACACCAAAAGAGCTGGCAGAACTGAAGGCTCAAATTCAGGAGCTTTTAGATCGTGGGTTTATTCATCCCAGTGTGTCTCCATGGGAGCACCTGTTCTGTTTGTAAAGAAGAAGGACGGTACGATGAGGATGTGTATCAATTATCGTCATATGAATAAGTTGACGATTAAGAATAAATACCCACTTCCGAGGATAGACGATTTATTTGATCAGTTCAGAGGGGCTTCTGTATTTTCCAAGATCGATCTGTGATCAGGTTATCATCAGTTAAGGGTCAAGGAGGTTGATGTGCATAAGACGGTATTCGTTATGGACATTACGAGCTCTTGGTTATGCCCTTTGGGTTCACTAATGCACCAGCGGCATTCATGGACTTGATGAACCATGCGTTTTATCCCTATTTAGACTAGTTCGTGGTGGTGTTTATCGACGACATCTTGATTTACTCTAAGTTTGAGGACGAGCACGATGAGCATCTCAGGGTTGTTCTGTAGATCCTTCGTGAGAAACAACTTTATGCGAAGTTCTCTAAGTGTGAGTTTTGGCTTCAAGAAGTAATCTTTTTGAGACATGTGGTGTCTGCTACAGGGATTTGTGTTGATCCTTGTAAGATTGAGGCTGTGTTGGATTGGAAACAACCGAAGAATGTGTTGGAAATCCGCAGTTTTTTGGAACTGACAGGATATTACTAACTTTTCGTAGAAGGGTTCTCGTTGATCACATCACCATTAACTAAGTTACTGCGTAAAGGAGTTCCTTTTGTTTGGACTGACGCACAGCAGGAGAGCTTCGAGAAGCTCAAAACAGTTTTAACTCAGGCTCTAGTTCTGATACAGCCTGAGCCTAGTAGGGACTTTGTGGTTTACAGTGATGAGTCACATGTGGGTTTGGTTTATGTCTTGATGCAAGACAATAAGGTAGTTACCTATACGTCTCGACAGCTTAAGACTCACGAGGCTAATTATCCGACATATGATTTGGAGTTGGCTGCAGTTGTCTTTGCATTAAAGATTTGGAGGCACTATCTGTACAGTGAGAAGTGTACCATCTATATTGATCACAAGAGCCTCAAGTATCTTCTCACTCAGAAGGAGTTAAATCTTAGGCAGCGACAATGCGTTGAGCTGCTTAAGGATTACGACTGCAGTATAGAGTATCACCCTAGAAAGGCTAACATGGTGGCCAATGCATTAAGCCGTAGAGCTGTGGCTGATTTGAGAGTGTTGTTCGCTTGACTGAGTCTTTATAACGATGGGAGTCTTCTGACAGAGCTACAAGTGAAGTCGACATGGATTGAACAGATTAGAGCTAAGCAGTTAAATGATAAGACTCTCGAGATGCGATTTCATCAAGTTGAGACTGGGACTACTACAGATTTTGGGCTGAATAATGATGGGATATTGTGCTTCTGAGGTAGGATCTATGTACCTAATGATGAGGATTTGAGGTTGTCGATTTTGATGGAAACGTATAGTAATCTGTACGTTATACATCCAGGTGGAAATAAGATGTATAAAGATCTCCGAGATTTGTACTGGTGGCCAGGTTTGAAGCGTGAGGTGACCAATTTCGTTACTCGCTGTCTGACTTGTCAGTAGGTTAAGGCTGAGCATCAGTTGCCTTCGGGGTTTCTATAGCTGGTTAAGATACCGACGTGGAAATAGGAGCGAGTAACGATGGATTTTGTTAGTGGGTTGCCTCTAACACCTACTAAGAATGATTCTGTTTGGGTTGTCGTGGATCGATTGACCAAGCCTGCACACTTCATTCCTGTTAGGACAGACTTCTCTTTACAGAAGTTGGTTAAACTTTACATCTCAGAGATAGTAAGACTGCATGGGGTTCTATTATCGATTATATACTGCATGGGGTTCTATTATCGATTATATCCGATAGGAATCCTCGGTTTACTTCTCGATTTTGGCAGAAGCTTCATGAGGCTTTAGGTTCACTACTTGACTTCAGTACTGCATTTCATCCTTAAACAGATAGTCAATTGGAGAAGGTGATTCAGATACTGGAGGATATGTTGAGAGGTTGTGTTATGGATTTCCGAGGTAGTTGGGAGGAGTATTTGCCTTTGGCAGAGTTCACTTACAATAACAGCTATCAGTCTAGTATTCAAATGGCACCTTATGAGGCACTTTATGGTCGTAAATGTCGCACCCCTTTGTACTAGACTGAGTTGTGAGCAACGTGTTCTGGGTCCAGTGTTGGTTTCAGAGACTGAGGATAAGGTCTGTTTGATTCGAGATCGACTGAAAGCGGCTTCTAATAGACAGAAGTCCTATGCTGATTTGAAGAGGAAAGATATTGAGTATTCTGTAGGAGACTTGGTTTTCCTTAAGGTCTCGCTATGAAGAAGGTTCTGAGGTTCGGTTGCAAAGGTAAGTTGAGTCCCCGATTTATTGGGCCGTACCGAATTCTGAAGCGAGTGGGGCTAGTCGCATATCAGTTGGAGTTACCTCCAGAGTTAGATCGTATTCACGATATTTTTCATGTCTCGATGTTGAGATGTTATCGCTCTGATCTCACGTACATTGTGTTTGTGGAGAAAATTGAGGTTAAACCAGATCTAATGTTCGAGGAGGAGCCAGTTCAAATTTTGGATCGCGACGTCAAAGTTCTGCGTAGGAAGTCTATTCCCTTAGTAAACGTGCTGTGGCAGAATCAAAGCACTGAGAAGTCTACTTGGGAGCCAGAGGATTCAATGCGTCAGCAGTATCCTCACCTTTTCTGACCAGGTAAAATTCGAGGATGAATTTTCTTTAAGGGGGTAGAGTCGTAACACCTCAAATTTTTGTGATTTTGGCTTTTATGAAATTGAAGCATAGGAAAATATCTGAATATGTTTTTGCATGAATTTGCATAATATCTTTATGTTTTTGTGTTTAAGTACTTTGGGGGTGTGTTAGGGAAGTCTCAAGTTCAAGTCTCAACTTGGGCAAAATTTTGGTTTTTTTTTTTAAATAAAGTCTGGTTTTTGGTTAGTGGGATTATAAGAATTTATTGCTAAAAACTTAAAAGAATGGGCCTGCTGGTCTAATGGTTATGTGGCAAGGGTTTATGCTAGAGGTCTTGTGTTTGAATCCTAGCTTAGGCATTATTTTTGCCACTAAGGCCGTGATAAAATTAGGAGTGAACTAAAACACTGTAGTGGTATGGTTTATCAGATTTTTCTGAGTAGTTTCCCCAAAAGAACTCTCTGCCGAAATTCTCTACTACTTTTCCCATCTCCACGTTTTTTTCTTTTCTTTTTGCCGAAATTTCCTTGCCTTCTTCCCATTCGTTTTGATTTCGTATTAACGGGCTTCTGCGATTCATTGACGTTCTCCTCATTGGTAAGTTTCTGCTTGTCGTTCATAAACATCATTTTGATTAAGAGATTAAGGTGAAATTTTCTTTGGGTGTTTAGGTACTGATCAAGGGGCTGTTCTTTGTTCCTGAACAGCGAGTTAGGCGCGCAGTATTCGTTGGTTTTCGCTCGAAGTAAGGAAATTTAATGATTTCGGGGCAAAATACCTCGTTTAGTTTCAACCGAAAATTGTTTAAGTGACTGAAATGGGTCTCGACATTGTTGAATATAGGTTCTGGAGTGCTCGGAATTGCGTTAGGCTTCAATCGAAACCAGGTGTGTACCCCAATCGATCTGAAATTGCATTTTAGAGAAAGCCAAAAACGCTACTATCGACGCCATATGGGCGTGTGGACTGCCCATGTGGAGGTTGTCTGACGAGACACGATCGTGTGTTCGACGAAGTAGGCCGTGTGTACGCCATACGGGCACGACGGACACGGGCGTATGAGGCTGGTGGGGCCGTGTGTGAGGCATGCGCTTGACCAATTAGGTCGTGTGGGCCACACGGGTGAATCACACGAGTGTGTGGGATCTTAGGCCAGGCCGTGTGATCCATACGGCAAGGCCAATCTGGGTTGTGTGAGCCACACGGGCGTGTGAGCCCACACGAGCAAGGCATGCGGGCATGTGAGCCCGATTTGTTTGAAATGTTCTATAAGGTTGCACGGGTCACCCAATTCGACTGTGACCTAATTGTAGGGTCAGTAAGCGTTACTTAGACCCCTATACTCTGATTTCATAAAGATGTATGTAAAAGCATGATAATTAAAGCATGTGTATCTGTTCTGGTTTGATGATAATGTTATGATTCGTTATCTGCACATGGGCATGCCATATTATTTATGTTGCATTGTATTGGGTTAGGTTGTTGTTGAAGAGAAGGAAGACTGAAAGGCTATTAGCCTATCATCTGGCAGCTATGCTGCATATATTTGATATGTGCCGTATACGGTACTACTTGGTGTGTAGGGTTGAATAGGTTGATTTTATCCCCATACTTGGTGTGTAGGGCTGGGTGGGTCGATTTTATCCCCACATGGTGTGTTGGGTTGGGCAGAAATAGTGTGCAAGGTTGGTGGGCATTAGTGTTCTGATTTATATGCATGTAAGTCTGTATGGGCTAAGGCCCGAATGTATCTGATACTGTTCTGAGTGGGATAAGGCCTACATTGATTCTATTAAGAGCTCGGGCTCGATTATGACTATTTGACTGCTATCCATTTACATGCATGCTTTACTGTAGGGATGTACACACTGAGTTTGCGAAAACTCACCCCTTATTTTATTTGTGCGTCGTGTAATCCCAGAAGATGGGTGGATCGGTGCGTGAGTGCTCGACGGTGACCACTGCTACATACATTCTGGTTTTAAAGGTTTTTAATGCTTTTATTATTTTAATTGCTATAGTTGGGAGTAATTATGTAATTCCTGGTTTCAGACTGCTTGGTTTAAGTTTAGAATTTAGAAATACTATTTATGGATTTTTGAACTGCAACTTTATTTGTTCTTAAGCTTCCGCGAACTAAGAAATGTTTTCAAGCAAATTAATCAATATATGTTTTCTGAGTTAAGTAAAAGGTGGTAGGTAAATACGGTTTTAAATACATTCTCATGTGACTTTGCCATATTCGGCCATAACGTCTAGGACGGGTTTGGGGTGTTACACAGTCAATCCATCATACCTCCACTCGCTAATCCCCCATAGAAGGATTAGTTCCTCATGGTTTTCGTAAACAATATAAAAACAATATAAAACGTATATATAATAAACGAATCAAAAGTATAAAGTTTAGGAAAAAAACCTGATTTGTATTAAGAACAAGAGTGAATCCACAAAGTCTGATTGCATCCACAAATCAGATTTCCGAAGATAAAACAAAGAACAAAATGAAATAAATTTAAAAACCTATGAAAAGAGAAAAAAACTAAACTAATATTAAAAAGAGAGATTCTAAGCTAAGTAATTTGTGTTCATAACATGTGCCAAATGAGCTTATTTATAGACTTGAGGTAGTCATCTCCTTAACCCTAGGTTAGCTGATGTTCATGAACTTTAAATTGGACTATGTGAAGTAAAACGCCCTCTGGCTCGTATTAATTCTCGTCTAGAGTCGATGTCGTGATACATTAGGACCTGTGACATCACGACGTGTTCTCCTGTTTAGTAGTCAAATTTTAGAATTCGAGCAAGACTTCTTCTCCCAATTAGACTCTGATTATTCCAAGGATATTTTAGTATGATTAGAACTTTAATTTAATTCTATTTAAAAGGGCATTGTATCCCTGTTTTGAGATGTCAATTAGTAAGGGCTTTTTCTTTGAAGGCGACAAGATGTAGTCGCATATGAGTTTTAGCGAGAGTTTCGTGATAACTATGGAGAGAATTTTGTTCTCAAGTTAGGACTTTGTTTTCGGGTTTAGGATTGTACATTTAGTACTTTTAGGTTTATTTTCTTCATATTGTACTCTTGTTTGTTTAATCATTTAGTGAAAAGCTAAAGCCTCTTTTGCCTGTGGTTTTTCGCTCTTCAAGGGTTTTCCACGTAAAATATTAGTGTTTGTTCTTCTTCACTTTTATTATCTTGTTATTTCTACGGGTCGATCCCCAACACATACAAAGATCAAATTATGATAAATTAAAATAAAAAGACTAACTTCTAATTTTCATAAAATAGAGGTACGAAATTCAAAATTATACAACAACAACCCCAATTTTTTGTTTAAAAAAAGAATAAGCTAAAAGTAAGGAGGCTGCCTGACATTTTGGCTTTAACCCTTTTTACATTAAAATATTATTTTTTAAAATTTATTATTATTTTATTTATTTTTATTAAAATATTATTTTTATAACTGTTGTCGCTTGACACATTGGTGGCACCAAATTTTACTATAGAAAACATACCATTCTCGTAAATAATCTACAACATGCCCGATTTTCGTTTTTTTTTTTTGTATTAGCTAAGTAAAAAAAAAAACCCCGACCTGACCATAAACATTTTTTTATTCTTTTTGTTTTTAATAAAATAAAAATAATAGCAAATAAAAATAAATTATGAAAAATTAAATTAAAAAATGCAACCTTAATTGAAGAAAATCATAAACTCAAAATTGTTAATATTAAAATAATAGAAAATAACAAATAATTTTTGAAAAAAATAAAATTAAATACTGTAACAACTCGGTATAGTGGTGACAAAAAGTACAATTTCGGGTTTCTTTTTAATGAATCGAGTCTATAAATAATTAATAAAAATATTTACGGAATTATGTTATAAATGAATTGAATCAATGATAAGTAATTTAGTTAATTTAAGTGTTTAATCTAATCCAATGAGTAAATTATAAAGTTAAATAGCTATAAATTTTAATTTGAAAATAGTTAAAGAGACTAAAATTACTAATAGCACAAAAGTTTAAGATGGCAATAAAACATGTCAAATTTGTGGTTGTGGTTGTTATATTATTATTATTATTATTATTATTATTATTATTATTATTATTATTACAATAATAATAATAAAGTTGAAATGATTGAAGTGGAAGGAGAGAGAGGATTTTCTTCTCCATCTTTCCACACACGAAAAAAGAGAGAAAAGAAATAAAGGAAATTTGTTTAGGGTTTTCAAGCTTTAACTCATAGGTGAGTATAATTTATTACTTTTCTTATAAATTTTATGTTTTTGATATTGTAAAATCATAATTTAATTAACTTGTGTATCAATTTATAAAACTGTTAAGGTTTAAAAAAGTTATCATTAATGATTTTTCTATATTTTTTATGTTAAATTGATAGATTTTTAGTGTATATATGAAAAATGAATAGATTTTGAAGTTAGATGTTAGATTTTTCACTTGAGAAAATAAAGTGGATATCAAGTAGAGTTGTTATGAGATTTTGTTAGAAGTTGATAATAGAGGGTCTAAAATAGAAGGAAATTAAGTCAGATTATAAATCAACGATTAGAATGAAGGGTTATGCTTATTTCAATTTTAAGAATTTAAATTGAATGAAATGTAAAGTTTATTTAAGAAAATAATTGACTGTGAATTGGATGAATTATTGATGGTGTTATTTGTTTATGTTAATTCTTAGATACTGACGATCCGATTTTTTCAAAAGCGATGGAAAAAGCTAAAGTCACAGACGAATAGTTCGAAATTCCTTATAAGTATCACCATATTTCAACTTATTATTTATTTTTCCTTTTATTTTCATTGTTAGGTAACTTGGCAAAACGAAAGAAGCTACACATAGTGGTTGACTAGAAATACAATATTGAGATTGATTATAATGATAGAGAGATGTATAAAAATTTGAAATAGTATAGTTTAGTGAAGTTGCGCATTTGGCTTAAACATGAGACGATTCATGCCATGTTTTATATGAAATGACAATCAACGGAAAAGTTGTTATTGAGATCAATAGAATGGAAACTAAACTGAGAATGAAATTAGACTATGGGTTGTTGTACTAATTGTTGGGCAAAGTTGAGAATAATTAATGAGTTATAAAATCAAGTAAAAAAATAATAATAATAATTGCTTAAACTATAAGTCGATGAGCGCCAGGCGCATTTTCCTTTGAACGCCCCAACCGTGGCTTTCACAATTACTACTTTGGCTTAGTCGATGAGTGCTGAGTGCACTAACCATCGGACGTACCGACGAGTGCTGGGTACGATTATTGCTTCGGATTAACCGATGAGCACTTGGCGCAATTTGTTTAGTTCGAGACGTATCGATGAGGCACTGGGTGTCGAATTATAGTATTAGTAGGTTCCGTACGTTAGTTTGAATCCGAGCTATGTAACAACAAACATCAATATTGAACAGAAAGAATGATTTGATTCAAATTGGTAAGGTAATGCAATATGACAAAATGAGACAAAATTGAATAAGGTTGCATACATTGTTAGCATAAAGTGTTAATAAGTTCATTAAAATAGATTGGTTAGTTAAAATATCGCATTTGCTTTATTCGGGATACATGTGTATATTAATGTATTGGATAAACTTTGATATGAAACATACTTGAATTGGTCTAAGGAAGAAACAAATCAATTGAGTCCAATTATTCAAATTTCATGTTATATTGAGTAAGTTATAGTAATACCATTTGAAATTAATACTCACTAAATGATCTTGTTTTCATATGCAAGCTAGGTGTATTTTGAGATTTTGTACTCAGAGTTGTCAGTATTCAATCGACAAATCCTATACTCAACAAAGTTTGTATATTTTGTTTTGTTTCAAGTTGGCATGTACACGATTTTTAGTAAAGTCATTTGGCTATAGATAGGTATTTGTGACATAAAAAAGTAACTTTTAGTTGCTATAATTATAATATTACTAGTTAATGTGAAAATAAAATAAAAAAATAAAGAACACACAGATTTTACGTGGAAACCCTTTCGGGAAAAAAACCACGGGCAGAGGAGAAGAAAATTTACTATGTCGAATTCGAATAATTACAAGAGGAATAGGCTATGTCTATTTAAAGGCTTGTAAAGCCATATTCTAGTAAGATTGAAATATCTTATTCTAATCAATATAAAATAGATGGAGTTTAATAAGGTTTAAAAAACCTTATTCTAAAATAAAATAAAAGAAGTGTAGTTTTATATAGATTTTACTTTTATTTTATTTTACCACTGTATTTTATTTAAATAAGAATTCGGGTCATTTAATTCTAAAAATCTCCACCTTGATACAAATTCTCAATGAACAAGTTCTTCATTGCGAATTCTCGACGAACAAGTTCTCCACTTCTTCCATAAAACCCCTTAAGGGTTTAACTTCAACAATGAACACCAACCAAGTCTAAGCAATGCTCAAACTTGGTTATAGGAAGTGACTTAGTCATCATATCTGCAGGATTTTCATGAGTACTAATTTTGCTAACAACAATATCACCACGAGTAATAATATCACGAACAAAATGATACTGAACATCAATATGTTTTGTTCTCTCATGAAACATTTGATCTATTGTAAGGAAGATTGCACTCTAACTGTCACAAAATTCTGTACTGATTTGAAGGTCTTCATTGAGTTCACTAAAGAGTCCCTTCAACCAAATAGCTTCTTTACAAGCTTCAGCAATTGCCATGTACTCAGCTTCAGTGGTAGACAAAGCGACTGTAGTTTGCAAAGTGGCTTTCCAACTGATTGCACAACCTCCGATTGTAAAGACATAACCTATGAGAGATATTATTCTATGAAGGTCTCTAGAAAAAATAGCATCAACATACCTAATGACTCCATCTCTAGTTCTTCCAAACTGTAAGCAGACATCAATAGTACCTTGTAAGTATCTTAAAATCCACTAAACTGCTTTCCAGTGTTCTTTAGCGGGATTCGCCATGTATCTACTAACTGCACTGACTGCATATGATAAATCTGGACGTAAACAAACCATAGTATACAAGAGAGATCCCACTACACTAAAGTATGAAACATGTGACATGTACTCAATCTCATCATCTGATTGTGGAGACAAAGCCGATGAAAGTCTGAAATGAGATGCTAAAGGAGTACTAACAGCCTTAGCACTCTGCATATTGAGTCTGCAAAGAACTTTCTCAATGTACCCTTCTAATTTAAGTACAATTTACTTACTTTTCTATCTCTAAGAATCTCCATACCAAGTATCTTCTTTGTTGGTCCCAGATCTTTCATCTCAAATTTTTCACTTAGTTGGGCTTTGACCTTTCTTATCTCTCCTTTATCTTTTGCTGCTATCAACATGTCATCAACATAAAGTAGATACACAAAAGAACCATCACTGTTTTTCTTAAAGTAAACACAACTGTCAAAACTACTTTTTTTGAAATCATGAGAAGTCATAAAGGAATCAAACCTCTTGTACCACTGTCTTGGTGATTGTTTCAAACCGTAAAATGGACTTTTTCAGCAAGCAAACATAGTTCTCTTTTTCTGAGACTGTAAAACCCTCTGGTTGTTGCATGTAAATGTCTTCATCAAGTTCCCCATGCAAAAAAATAGTTTTTACATCTAACTGCTCAAGCTTCAAATCATGCATGGCCACAATACCAAGCAAAGCTCGAATCGAACTATGCTTCACAACTGGGGAGAACACATCTGTGAAGTCCACTCTTGGAATTAGACTGTAACTCTTTGCAATAAACCTTGCTTTATATCTAGGTTCTTCAACTCCTAGAGTCCCTTCTTTATTTTGAAACACTCATTTACAACGAACAACCTTTTTACCTTTAGGAAGTTTCACAAGATCCCATGTTCTATTTTTGTGGAGTGATTCCATCTCCTCTTAGCAAACATCTACTTTCCTGAGTCTTCACAGCTAACTACTTCAGAATAATTAGATGGCTTTCGGTTTGCATCTATATCTTCAGCCACATTTAAAGTATAAGCAACTAGATCAGCCTTGGCATACTTCTTTAGAGGTTTAATTTCTCTTCTAGTTCTGTTTTTGGCAATAGAGCATTGTGGTAAAGAATCAACTCTATTCTCAATTTTTGAACTGACTTGAGGAGTCGACTCTGTATTAATCTAATGCTCCACTTGCTTTTGATTTTCTTTATTGGAAGATTCTTTAAGAGATAACTTAGGTAGCATAGCAGTTTCATCAAAAACAACATCTTTGCTAATCATAACTTTTCTATTTTCAGGATACCATAACTTATACCCTTTTACATCGGCTTTATAACCAAGAAAAACACATTTAATCGATCTCGGTTCCAATTTTCCATTATCAACATGAGCATACGCAGGACACCTAAAGATTTTTAAGTTAGAATAATTAGAAGGATTACCAGACCATCCCTCTTGTGGAGTCTTTTTCTCAATGGCAACGGATGGAGATTGGTTTATCAAAAAACATGTAGTAGAGGCTACTTCTACCCAAAACGACTTTGGTAAGTTGGCATTTGACAACATACATCGAACATTCTCCATGATCATTCTGTTCATTCGTTCTGCAATGCCGTTTTGCTGTAGAGTATGACGAACTGTCAAGTGTGTCACGATCCCTTCTGACTTGCACAGTCTATTAAACTTATCAGAACAAAACTCTAAGTTATTGTCTGTGTGGAGGTATTTTATTTATTTTCTCGTCTATTTTTTAATCATAATTTTCCAAGACTTAAATGCGGAAAACACATCACTTTTTTGCTTTAGGAAGAACACCCAAACTTTTCTGAAACAATCATCAATAAAAGTTAGCATATAATTAGCTCCACCTCTCGAAGGCACTCTGGATGGCCCCTACAGAACAGAATGAATATACTCCAACGTTCCCTTCGTGTTATGGATTCCTTTGGTGAATCGAACTCTCTTTTGTTTCCCAAAAACACAGTGCTCACAGAACTTCAGTTTGCAAATTTCTTGCCCATCAAGAAGTCCTCTTTTGCTCAATTATGCCATGCTATTCTCACTCATATGCCCTAGGCGCATATGCCAAAGTTTAATAATATCATCATTTGACGAGGAATAGGAAGCGACAGCTGCATCACCAGTAACAGTAGAACCCTGCAAAATATATAACTTGGTAGTCTTTCTCTACCCTTTCATCACAACAAGGAAACCTTTGAAAATCTTTAAAACTCCACTTTCAGTTGTGTATCTGTACCCTTTTGAATTAAGAGTAATCAATGAAATTAAATTTCTCTTCAATTCTAGAACATGCCGTACGTCACTAAGTGTTCGGATAACTCCATCAAACATCTTAATTTTAATTGTTCCAACACCTGCGATTTTACATGAAACATTATTTCTCATCGAAACAACACCTTCAGACACTGTTTCGTAAGTTGTAAACCAATCCTGATTGGGACTCATGTGGAAGGTGCAGCTTGAATCAAGTATCCACTCCTTGCTCGCTTTAGAATTGTTGACAGAAACGATTAGAAGTTCACCATCGCTGTAGTCTTCTACAACATCAGCTTCACCGGAATTTTCTGGTTGATTTCTCTTTTGATTCGCAACTTCTCTTTTAATTTTGTTCTGTAGCTTATAGCATTCAGATTTAATATGTCATTTCTTCTTACAGAAGTTACAAGTTTTACCTCTGTTTGAAGACTTTGATCTACCCTTAAATTTACTGAGAGGATTCCGTTCCTATGTCCTTCCACGATCATCACCAACATTCTGATCTTGTCTCCCACGAACAATGAGACCCTCTCCCTAAGAGTTGGGTTTAACTACAAGATGTTTCATCTTATCATACGAGGTCAAATAATCATAAACCTCATCAACTGTAAGAGACTCGCAGCTATATAAAATCATGTCTCTAAAGGTTGAATAAGACGGAGGCAACAAACAAAGTAGAATCAACCCTAGATCTTCCTTATCATACTAAAACCTTCATAGCCTCCAAGTTTGAGAGAATTTCTTTAAACACTGTTAAGTGTTCGTGTACAGACGCACATTCTTCCAAACGATAAGCATAAAGACGTTGCTTCATATGCAACTTGCTTGTTAGAGTTTTCGACATACATATTTGTTCCAGCCTCTTCCATAATACAGCGGCGGTCTTCTCCTTCATCACATCCTGCAAAATTTCGTTAGACAAATGCAGATGTAATTATGTTAACACCTTTCGATCCTTACGCTTCTTCTCTTCATCTATTAATGTCGAAGGCATCTTATCTATCCCTAGTAGGGCATCTTCCAGATCTATCCGCACAAGAAGTGCTTGCATCTTAATCTGCCACAACGCAAATCTGGTATTGCGATCCAACAGCGAAATTTCATATTTCAAAAACGCCATTACTGTGATCGAGATGAATTACCTAGAAGCTCTGATACCAATTTGTGAAAATAAAATAAAATAAAGAACACATAGATTTTACGTGGAAATCCTTTTGGAAAAAAAAACCACGGGCAAAGGAGAAAAAATTTACTATGTCGAATTCTAATAATTACAAGAGGAATAGACTATATCTATTTATAGGCTTGTAAAGCCATATTCTAGTAAGATTGAAACACCTTATTCTAACCAATATAAAATAGATAGAGTTTAATAATGTTTAAAAAACCTTATTCTAAAATAAAATAGAAGAAATGTAGTTCTATATGGATTTTACTTTTATTTTATTTTACCACTATATTTTATTTAAATAAGAATTCGGGTCATTTAATTCTAACAGTTAATTAAATGGTTTTAATGTGATATGCTTAGTTTGCGGCATGTTTCGGAATATCGAAGTGTTGAGAATTGATTTGGGGGATGATTTGAATATGAATATATTGTAAAATCTAAATTTTGCAGGGGGTTTTACGTAAAATAAGTAGAAATGTTGTTGATATCTAAAAAAAAATACCACTACACTACCATTTCAATAAAGTGAAATAATAAAATAGGTTGTTTCAACATTTTAATGTGGCATTTTATATTTGAATCCTCTAACCGGGTCGGATATAAGGTGTCACATATACAATTTTAATTGAAGAAAATCATAAACCCCTAATAGTTAATATTTAATAATTTTGATGAGAGAAAATATGACAATTGAAAATACTAAAATACGATAAAACGTAATAGGAAAAACTAACCTAATATGAATGTGTTAAATTATATAAAATATGAATTATTAACTTATTCAAATTTATATAAACATGAGATTTATTTGGAGATATTATTATAATTATATTTGACAATTCTATAACATGATTTAAACTCTACCATCTTTTAAAAAGATTAAATTAGATAAATATGGAACTAATAAAAATATAAGATAAAATACAACATAATTTAATAAATTAATTATTTGTATATTAAGATTTAATTTATATGAATAACTAACACTTAAACGGAATATAAATGTAATATAGTAAAAAGGAAAAAAAAATATTTACAGAGAAGGTTAGAAGTGAGTAAAACTCGATTCAATTAGGAAAAATAAAAATAAAATTTAAATTTCGAGTTAATCGAATCGAGTTATTCGAATTATTCGAGTCTACTCGAATAACTCGATTCGAGTTTCGAGTTTGAGTCGAGTTAAATCTCACAATTTGAATAACTCGAATAATTCGAATAACAAATTGAATTAGATACCCTTTTGGTCTCTGTCAACTTTGAAAATAAGTAAATTAGTCTCTCTCTCAATAAAAATTACAAAATAATTCAAAATCATTTTTAAAATTTAAAATATTTATAAAAATTATAAAAAAAGTTAAAAAAGTTAAAATTTTAAAAATTTCTAAAATAATAATTTTGCACCCAATTAATAATTCAAATTTATCATACTCAAGTTTTTTTTTTTTTTGCTTTGAAATTTTTTTTAAATATATATGGTTTCAAATTTATGTATTCTAATGGTTTGAAATTTATGTATTCTAATATAAAATTAGTTATATTGTAATAATATTTTTATTTAACATATTTAATTTTTTTAATTTATCTCGAACAATTTCACTTGATTCGACTCGACTCGACTCAAATTTCATTTCACTTAACTTAATTCTAAAAGAAAAAATTAAATTGAGTTAAGATGATAAAATTGGATTCGTGAACTTGAATAATTCAAAAAATTTTCATTTGATTCGATCAAACACTCATACCTAGAGAAGGCAATTGAGCTATGGACACATTCTTGTGACTGCTTTTAGTCGACCTTTGGGGGTTTGATGCTTCATCCAACCTCTTGATAAGATGTTGACAATCTTACATGATGATTTGAGTGGTTTAAGGAGACCACAGTTAGTAGAGATATAGGCAGGGGCGTAGTTAAGGGGATTGGCAAGGGTCTTGACCCTCTTAAAATGAAATATTTTTTATTTAAGACTTTTAAAGTTTTAAATTAGTAAAAATAAAATTATACTTTGGACCCCTTAAAAATGATAAAAATTTAATTTAATCATTTAAAAATTATAAAGATATAAGTTATTGAAATGGTGAAATTATATTTTTATTATCGTAAAAAATTAATTTAATTTCGGCCCTCAAAAATTTTCTTAACTTTGCCCTGGATGTAGGATTTTTTTAGATGAAAGGTGTATTTACTTGTAATTAATGTAAAAATAATAATAACAATAACATTAAATAGTATAGTTTACAAAAGAAGAAAGCGAAAACACATTGGAGGTAAATTATATGTAAATTAGATTGTCAAATAAAGTAGGAAATGTCAAAAACAACTCACAACATTGGCGCGTGAGTTTCAAACGAAATAAAGCGACGTCGTTTAGAAATATGATGTCTAAAATCATTTGGCACCGGGAAAAGAAAACAGGTATGGGAAGATGAAAGTTGAAGCCTTCCATTTAAAATCTGAAATAGAAAGAAAAGTAAATTAGTGTGTATGGAGAGGGCAGATCGTAACGAACATAAACAAAATATGGTTCAGCTTCAACAAGCTTGCTCAACTTTGCACTTCTTTCATTTAGATCTTTCTTCTCGCTTCTGATTCAAATCAGATCTTAAGGAAACCGTGAACCGCATCGATCTGATCTGCAAAATTACTAGGGATTTCGTAGGGCAAAAAATATAAACAAAAGAAGAAATGGCGGGGGCAGCATCTGCACTATTTCTTCTAGATATAAAGGGCCGTGTTCTGGTGTGGCGTGACTACCGTGGCGACGTCTCCGCTGCTCAAGCTGAACGCTTCTTCACCAAACTCATCGAAAAAGAGGTTTTTTTTTTTTCGTGCAATTTCAGATTTCGATTCGATATTTTTTTCCGTTTAGAATAAATATATTTCTTCTCTTTGTTGCTTTAATTTTTTTTTTTAAAATTTGAATTAAGCTTAACTATACTTCGAATCAGTTTTTAAATTGATGGTGCTCAAAGTGGTTAGCGTATTATTGAATTCGGTGGACCTTTGGATTTGGTACGCAGGGAGATCCGCAGTCGCAAGATCCAGTGGTGTATGATAATGGAGTTACGTACATGTTTATACAACACAGCAACGTGTACTTGATGACTGCAACAAGGCAGAATTGCAATGCTGCCAGTCTTCTTTTCTTCCTTCACCGTGTAGTTGATGTAAGCCAATTCGGTAATTTTAGTTTTATGCCTTCTTTATTTTCAAATTTTCAATTGCATTAAATTTTTTTTCTAAACATTTTTTTAATGTAGTACTAATATGTGATCTCGATTCTCTATATTGATCTGAATTAATGTTTCAGGTTTTTAAGCATTATTTCGAGGAATTAGAAGAGGAATCGCTTAGGGATAACTTTGTTGTAGTGGTATGAGGAGATCAAACTTCCTTTTTTTTTTCAGGATAACTAGTTCCAGCTTTGGTTGTTGGACGATATTGGTTTATAATCTTAGTAGAAGAGTTTATAATTGGCTCTTTTTTTATGCATTTTCCAGTATGAGTTACTTGATGAGATTATGGATTTTGGTTACCCCCAATACACTGAAGCAAAAATACTTAGTGAGTTTATCAAGACTGATGCTTATAGGATGGAAGTTACACAGAGACCTCCAATGGCTGTTACAAATGCAGTCTCTTGGCGGAGTGAAGGAATAAACTACAAGAAGAATGAAGTAGGTCACTTTTTTTATAGTTGTCGTTTTTGAGTTATTTATCAACACATTTGAGACACTAGCTTATGAAGATTCGTTCTTTAATTTCAGGTGTTTTTGGATGTGGTAGAAAGCGTGAACATACTTGTCAACAGCAATGGACAAATAATTAGGTCAGATGTTGTTGGGGCGTTGAAGATGAGAACTTATTTGAGGTATGTTTTCTGGTTGTTTGATGATATATGGTATTGGTCCATCTTAAGGGAATATGCTTTAGTCAATGCAGAACTCTATCTTTACTTCTAGAGTGTAATTGCTTATTTTCGTGAATAGATTTAAAATGGAAATATAAAAGAGTGTCAAATGTAGCAAAACTTATATTTAAACAAATATTGCATTTTAGAGAGAATGATGATACTGTGTAATTTGCAAGTTGCAAATAAAAGTTAAGCGGATATCAATTTCTTTAGGAAAAAAGGTGATGCTGATTGAAGTGTACCTGGATTTCAAGAGATATATATATCTTTCTGCAATCTTAAAAAGAGCATTATTAATTTGGAAGTGGGAATTGGTGTCTCTCCATCACAATTTCGCACCCTTGTTTACTGCACCATTCATTTGAAACTTCTGGTTGCCGTGTCATTCATGCCGGTAATGCTGGAAGCTCTCAAAAGTTTGGCATGTTCTGTCTATGCTATATGATTGTAGGCAACTCAAACCTTCATACACAGACATTGTCTAAACTATTGCTTTTTCTTGATATTTATGACATCAAAAAGTGTCCTTTCATTTTGGAAGTTCTATTTTAGGCTGTCTATTTATTTGGGTTCAATTATCCTTTTCAGTGGCATGCCTGAGTGTAAGCTTGGCCTAAATGATAGAGTATTGCTTGAGGCACAAGGACGAGCAACAAAGGGAAAGGCGATTGATTTGGAGGACATAAAGTTTCATCAGTACGTAACCTGACTCTCTTTTCTACTTTTACTCTGGTTTTTATATATGCTTTTTCTTAAGCTTTGGGTGTGACAGCTACTGAAGTCTGATGGTGCAAATTTCCCTCATTAATGCTTTGTCCTAGGTGTGTACGTCTGGCCCGATTTGAAAATGACCGAACTATATCTTTCATACCTCCTGATGGTTCCTTTGATCTCATGACATACAGACTTAGCACTCAGGTTAACCATTTTTCTTATGAATTTTCACTCCCTTTCTTTCTTTCTTCTAATTGCTTATTCTTTTGATGACTGATTTTGGTGATTACTTCTGCTTTTAGGTAAAACCGCTCATCTGGGTGGAAGCTCAAGTTGAAAAACATTCAAGAAGCCGTGTTGAGATTATGGTAAAGGCCAGGAGCCAGTTCAAGGAGCGTAGGTATTGGGTTTTTATCCCTATTCCTACATACTCTTCTAATTTCCCTCATATCTAGGTGGGTTATTCAATGTTTAGATGACTAAGCACTGATGAAAGCATTATTGTTCTTTACAGTACTGCTACGAATGTTGAGATTATGGTGCCTGTGCCTGCTGATGCTTCCAGTCCAAATGTTCGGACATCAATGGGATCTGCAGCATATGCACCTGAAAATGATGCATTATTGTGGAAAATAAGATCTTTTCCTGGTGGGAAGGTATCATCTGCGAACTCCAAACTTATAAAATTCTCTTGCTAGCCGTGGTACTAATTATTTTGAAATTCCAACATTAGGAGTATATGTTGAGGGCTGAGTTTACTCTTCCTAGCATAACAGATGAAGAGGCGACTCAAGAGAGAAAAGCACCTATACGTGTGAAGTTTGAGATTCCATATTTTACTGTTTCTGGGATACAGGTATGCCTTCATATGTTTTTTTATTTTTTAAATTTGGTTATGCTAACTTTAACTGTTTTGTCACTCATCTGTTCTTCTTATTCTGATTGGGATACAAAATTGTAATTTCTTTTCCATAGTCTCCCTCCTTTTTCTTCCTCATGCTGTCAGTCAAGAGCTAGAATTTCTAACTGAATTGGGGAGAACATAACCTGTTTTAACTTCCATTGCTGATATTGATTTTCTTTTTTTATTCGGTTATGCCATCTGTAACTGTTTTGTCATTCTTCTGTTCTTCCTCATGCTGAAAGGGATACAAAAATGAAATTTCTTTTCCACAGTCTCCTTCCTTTCTCTTCTTCACACACTCATCAGTCAAGAACTAGAGTTTCTAACTGATATAGGGAGAACACAACTTGGGTTAGCTTCCATTGCTAATATTTATTTATTAACATACTAACGAATATCCTTGATTTTAAATTAACATCATAGTAATAGGGAACAAAAAAGTGAATACATCACAAATAAAAAACACCACTTTTGCACTTTGATATGGGTTTTGTTGTTGCCTAAGAGTTAAAAGTGAAAGATAGCCCAACTATTGGCCTAAATGTTCATAAAATTCCTACCCTATCCCTCCAGACAGGTGTCATTAAAAGAAGGCATGTAGTTAACTTTTCTTTATAGGATGGGTACCTTTTTATTTTGCAATGAGTGGAAATTTATGCTTGGACTTTAGAATGTCACCCCGTTTAGAACAATCATGTTACAGCTAAGAGATGTCGCTTGTTTTCCCAAGTAACATGTAAGTTACTTCAAATAGCATGTAGTAAGCTGTTAAGGGCTAGGTTGGCAATTCAATTGCGGTTGGAAAGTGTTTTTAAAAAGCTTGGTTTGGAAAAGTGCTTTTGAAAAGTGTTGTGGAAAAGTGTTTTGTTAATTTTAAGTGTTTGGTATTGTTGTTAAAAATTGCGATGGGAAGTTAAAATGTCTATTTTAGACATGATGTTGGGAAGTAAAAATTAAGTTAGTTTAAACAATTTAACATGATATATGAAATATAACTTTTAAATACCCTAAGTAATTAATATAAATTATTTAAAAAAATTAATTTAAATACATATATTGTATTTTAGATATTAAAATCATAAACTTCGTCTTTGGATAATAATTTGGAAGCATTGATGCAGCTAAATCCTTGTAAATGGGTATGTGTGTTCAAAGGCAAATCTTACCTTTGCTGAAGTATTGATTAATTATTTATGGCTACATAGTAAGTTCATTAAAGATATTATTAGGGTGTTTTGATGGAGGAATAAATAAGGGTGTTTTGATCATTTCACTTCAAAACCCCTTAAGCCAAAAGCACCTCATCTCAGTTTTTGGGTTTAGGTATAAAAGAAATTTCAAAAAGCT
This sequence comes from Gossypium longicalyx, assembly GCA_025698465.1. Classification (NCBI taxonomy): domain Eukaryota; kingdom Viridiplantae; phylum Streptophyta; class Magnoliopsida; order Malvales; family Malvaceae; genus Gossypium; species Gossypium longicalyx. The sequence goes on from CM046997.1 coordinate 96,181,154, forward strand.
CTTTTGATTCCAAAAACCAAGTATTTGGCAATGCTTGTGCTGCCAATTGCCTTTGGCAACTCAAAAGCATTACTGAATGCAGCCTAAGTCAAATTATCCAACCGGAGATTGCATGAAACATCGAACTTTTTAAGCTATTATGCACTGTCAAAAAGTGTGGTACACTGTCTAGATTGTGTGGGGTAGTCAAGGCGGTGATGAATTGTTGGCAGGTGGATAAAGTTGATTAAAGATGACAATCTAACATGACACCGGGCATGTCAAACATAAATAGTCTGCTGGTCAGACATATCCTGTCTCATTCGAAGATTATTTTGTGAAATGACTATTCGGTTAGCATGCTAGTTTTACTCGCTAGCTAGTTATCCATTATAAACATGCTAACCACACAACTTGTATAAATACGAGTCCATCCTAGTAGCCTTGGAAACCACAGATGAGATTCAATGTAAGCATCAATAATAACCGCTTGGCAGCACTATGTAGATAACTCTTTGCTTTAGGAATTGCCCAGAATTAGATTATTATTGTTTCAATTTGCTAAGAAAAACAAAATCACTAAAAAAACACCTTGGGATTCCTATTTTGTGTTTCATTTGGTAATTTTTCTAATTTGCATGTTGGGGTTTTTGTAGGTCCGTTATCTGAAAATCATTGAGAAAAGTGGTTACCAGGCTCTTCCATGGGTACGGTACATTACAATGGCTGGCGAGTATGAACTAAGACTTATTTGATAGCCATTGGTTTTAAGTTGACATTTCAAATTCACCGAGTTTGAATCAATGGGGGCATATGGATACAAGAAACTAGTTGGTTGATAAGCGAAGGCCCTATGAAGAGCATGCAAGTGTTTCGTCGTGAAAACTCTTTTCTTCTTCACATTATACTTTTTGTGCATTATAATTGTTTTATCTAGTAGGTGTGTAAGAGTTTTTAATCACCAAGAACCCTCTTTTTCCCCTTCCATTATCAAACTTCAAATTGAAAGCTATGAAATTCTTTTTCCCTTTTTTTTCGGTTGTCAATGGTTAATTGTTTGAATGTGTCCGCTCAGTACACTAGGAAATCATTGCTTAGAGCTGATTGTTTTTATGGAAAATGATTTTTTAGAAAATTATTTCTATAATCATAAGACATTTTTTCTTGGAATGTAGATTTTTGTACTTTGAGAAATTCTGCGTGAAAGATTTTACCTAGTTTGGTTGTATTCCAAAAAGTCTGCGTTAATACGAAAATGATCCATCCTTACTTTTTTTATATTTATATCTTGTGAGCTCGTCTGGCATCTCAGCGACCTCACAGATCAATGTCTTTTTTTTTTTTACTATGAAGAATCACATTATGAGCTGAAGGCACTTGCAAGTTCAAGACTTAGCAGTCTCTTATCATAGGGATTATGCACTTGACACAGTTAGAGAATTTACCATTCACATGTTATATATATATATATATATATATATATATCCATTCTCTTTATATGATAGTCTATACTTATGAAGATAAGGTGTCAATATGTTGGTTAAATCTTAGGGAGTTTGGAGCCAAACATGGGTGTACATTAGATTTTGGGAACGATCAAGGACAATCCCTTAAAATTCTAATAGAAGGCCAAGTCACACTTAAGTCTCTCAACCCACTTTTGTGGTTCTTTTCTATCCAATTCTCTTCAAGTACTCAAATTTTGATTAACTTTGCGTCTTTTCGCTCATTGGGTGAAATGTCACAAACTAACCGCATATTTCTTTTTGTATCAACAATTGGTGAAGTAAATTGGACTCACTTTTGACCTTCAAAATCAATCGAAAAAGATGGCTCATTTAAACAATTTCTTTAATGACCAAAAATTTCCCAATAACCAAAACTTATTGAACTTCCTCCGTAACCAAAGTTTCCCCAATTACCAAAATCAAATGATAAGGTCATTGGATAAGCACTTATTAAGTTGCTTTTGCAATGATATATAATAAAGAAGAGTTCAATCACGGTACTTTAATAGAATGATTTTATGACTATAATGTTTTAATTAATATAAGAAGAGTTGGAACTTAATTATAAGTTATTTGAGCCCTAATTATATATGTTCAATTGGTCCCTCCTCCAGCTAGATATAACTGAAAATGAATTGCATGTAGTGTTGGAAAAAAACCGATTTAAAACCGATTTTGTCACAATGAAAAATTAAAAGTTTTGAAAACCATGTTGATTTGTGATATTTATAGTAATAATTCCCCCCTGAAAAGCATCTATGCTTTGAGCGAGATGAATCCTAAACGTTATCAACTTTTAACTGAATGGTCTTCTCCATTGTTCTCGTATCATGAATTGCTTTGAGTGTGGGCTCGAACAATTACAAACCAAACACATAACTAGAGACGATTTATTACTTTCAGTAGGAAAGCAATTCTCTTACAATAGAAACTGATAGAATTGTAATTCCCAAAAAATAAATTCTCACTACTTTATGACAGAATAACAATATATTAAACTTATATGAAAAACTTGTATAAATAGTTCTACCAGTGCTGTCTATTTATAAGAAGAAATAGGAGAATACTGGTTGAATTAGTAAAACACAAACAATATTTATTTAACAGAAAAACTAGTCTTCTAGTTTAACCATAAGAGAGAGGTGGCACTCCCTATTTAAATACACCATTGGGTCTCTCCTATATTGGGTCAAATTATGTGATTTTTGAACATTTAACCCAATACTTTATAATTTAATTTAACCCAATACATGTTTTTCTATTTCTCAAAATAAATATTAATTAATTAATTTAGATAAATTAATTTTTCAATTAAATAATTTTCTCAACCTAATTTTAATTTCGTTAAAATTATGACAATTTTACCAAAAAAGAATATATGAATAAATATATTTAATTTTCATATTTAACGGATTCATAATTACTAATTAATTTAATTTCATTTCCGAACTTTAATATTTAATTAAATAATAATTCGAAAACCTTAAATTAATTCTCAAGTCATTTTTATACTCAATGAGAAAATACATTCATTTGCGAATGTGACCCATGTATCTAACTTTATCATTTCCATCAACTTCTGTCCATTTGGTTTGACATGCAATTCATTTATGATTTCAACAAGCTAGCGGATGCATCGATTGAACATATGCAATTAGGGCTCAATTGATTTATAATTAAGTTTCAGCTTTTCGCCTATTAATTATAAACTCATTTAGCCATGAAGTCATTCCACTATAGTATCGTGACTGAGCTCTCTTTAATTACATACCATTAGAAAAGCTACTGTAATGGCCTAAATTCAAGGTTATCGGAACAGTGGTTTCGTAACCACAAATTCGATTTAAAGAGAAATTTATTTTAATATTTTTGCATGAATATTTATATAATAGGAAAATTGTATGAAAATATCGATAATTTTTTTTTACCGATTTAGTGGTTAGTTAGAAAAAGAAATTATTGAAGAAATTGGGTAAAATAAGGTATCGGGACCTCTATCTCGTAAAATCGAGTCAAAAATAATTTTATAAATATTTATGAAATTTTAGTAATGTGGTATTAAAATTTCGTTAGGAAATTTTAATGTTTGGGTAGTTAATTAAATGAAAAGGACTAAATTGTAAAAAGTGTATCTGGGTACCAATTTTTGCCCGGGCCCATTTACCATTAAAGCCCAAATTTTTAAACCAAAAACAAACCCCAAAGACCAAAAATAGACCCAAAATCAAATCAAAAACAAAATAAAATTAACCCAAATTTGAAGCCCAAATTATCCAAGCCCTAAATTAACCCTAAACCTAAATATTTAACCCTAAATCAAAAAGAAAAGAAAAACCCTAACACCCTTTTTTGTTGCAGCCGCCGCAAGCCTTCCCACACACGTCCTCCACGTTCGCGCGCCCATGTTGGCTTCCTTCACGTCGCCTCTCGCCCATGTCGGCTCCAATAGCTCCACGTTCGCCATAATTTAATTTTTGTACCTATAAAAATAAAGGCTATAAAAGCCAAAGATTGTAACAAGGCTGAAAAATTTTGGATACAATACAAACATAAGATTTAACACCAAATACCAAGATTTAAAATACCCAAAAGAAATAAAAGCAGAGATCGAACTCAGACGGTCACACAAATCGGGAAGACAGCAAACATACAAGGCAATTTTGTAGAATCGAAAGTTACCAGGGTTGTTGTTTTGATTCTTTTCTTTTTTCTTCTTTTTTTTTTTTCATTTCTTTTTTGGATCTGACCACTCTTTACTATGTATACCTGTTAAAAAGAATAAAAATATAAAAAAAAACTTCCTTTTTTAATTTCGGCCATTGCACGTGGTGGCCAACGACGGCGACAAAACGACGGACGGGGGCGAAGCTCTGGTCCGGTTGCTGAAGAATTGGATGGGGCGAGAGAATTTGGAGAGCTTTTCAAATGGTTTTTGAGGAAAATGAAAGGAAAATGTTGTTGAAGGGTTTTTTTTCTTTTATTCCTTATTTATTATGCTAATTAATTCAATATTCCCGTATTTATGTTTCATTATGATTATTTTAATAATTAAAATGGTTTCCATTATTATGGCGTTTTATATTATTATTGTCTTAATTATTTATTTATCATCATTAAATACCACTGCTATATCATTTTATATGAGTACCTTTTTCATATATAATTATTGTTATCTTTATTATTTGTTGCTATTATCCTTACCTTTTTTTTTGTTTTAATATTATTTTTACTTTCTAATGCTATTTATCATTAACTTATTATATTATTTTTATCATTTTTTTACTACCATTGTATATTATTATTTTGGGTTTTTTTTATTATCTTTATATTATATTCATTTTTTATCTATTTTATTAAAAGTTAATTATTTTAAATATAGTTTATTATACTTATTATTATTTATTATTTATCATTATTGTTAATTTAGCATCGTTATTATTTTAATTTTACTATTATTATTATATTTAGTAATACTATTGATATATTGCTATTATTGTCATGTTTATTATATTATCATATTTATTACTATTGTTGTTTCCATTTTTTATTATTTATTAAAAACTATATTTTTTTGTTATTAATATAGGGTTAGCATGATTTTCATATTGTCATTTTTATGTCATCCATCATTATTTATCGTTTTTTTCCTCCAAATTTTAATCGTTTTAATTCTTTTATTCCATAAGGTATTCTCAACTTGTTTTTAACATAAAGACAATTTTCTATACTTAATCGTTTTAAAAAACGTGTCCTACCGTATTGGGTTCGTTTTTTTTATATTCGATTTAAGTATTTTATTCAACATTTTATTCCCAAATAATTTTTAATAAAGGCAATTTTCTATACTTAATCATTTTAAAAAAACGTGCCCTACCGTACTGGGTTTCATTTTTTATTCGATTTAAGTATTCGAATATCCTTCTTAATCGATTTATTCTCCAAATTTTCTCCTAAACAAAGGCAGTTTTCGATATTTGGAAGCTCGAAAAATTGTGCCCTACCATATTGGGTTTCGGTTTTTGTTCGATCCAAATATTCAAATATCCTTCTTATTGAATTTCTCCAAGTTTTGAAAAGTGGAGGCAGTGTTCTGTATTTAAAAAATTCAAAAAATCATGCCCTACTGAACTGGGTTGTGGCTTTATGTTTGATTTAAATATCCGAATACCCTTTTTCTTTAAAAAAAAAATAAAGTGCACGAATTTTTAAATAAAGGACAAGCTCATAATCGGGGGTCAAAAACGTTGTGTCCTACTGTACTGGACGTGACGTTTTACCTTGAAGCGAGTTGGTCTTTAACTCATGTTTAATTTACTCAAATGTTTCAAAAAGGAGGATCGTACTTTAAAGTATTTTCAAATATTTAATTTTCGACATTAAGACATAAATTAATCAATAAAGTACCGATTTTGGGTGTATTGGGGGTGCTAATCCTTCCTCATACGTAACTGAATCCCGAGCCTATTTTCTCAAAATTCGTAGACCAAAATGTTTTATAAGGTGGCCCAATCACACCACAAAAAGGATTGGTGGCGACTCCAAATTTTCGTTTTCAAAAGTCGATTCCCCGTTTTCAAAAAAAATGGTTTCGACAGCTTGGCGACTCCACTGGAGACCCATAAAGAAAGTCGAGGTGTAAATTGATTATTTTCTGTCGTCTTATCGAAATTTGAAGTTTTTTTTTCTAAAAATCCATGATCTTCGCGTTGCATCTTCTGTGTCCTTGTTAAATTTACTTTTGATATGCTTTCGCACCATATTGCATGACCGTTGGGGTCGCGCCTCTTAAGTGGGAGTGAGAAACTATGCCTTCGTGAGGTTTTCATCTCCGCATGGGCTAGGGGATCGCTTCTGGAATACATCTGTACATATGTTTTCGTGAGGTTTTCACCTCTGTATGGCCATAGGGAAATGTATTCCCCTGAACTGAACTTGGCCCATATGAGCCTATAATGGGTGAGGATCAAGGAATCTACGGGTTCAGGTACCTTTACTCTAGAACCAACCCACATATAGTACGCCTTAGGAGCCTGCCTTACGTAGAACTACACCGAGACCTAGTGGTTGCCGAAGTAGGTGCTTGATTGCTTTGATTTTTATTTTTATATACATGATTTTGACTTGTTTTTTATTTTTATTTTTTATTTTCTTAAATAGTGATTGCATATCATTTTCTTCATAAAAGGAGGTGTCAATTTATGGTTCGGTTACTAATAGAAAGTTTTGCCATGGAGAGCGAATTCTCTGATAAAGTGGAATATAATGCGTTTACCCAGAAACGGTCAGAAAATACACAATTAGAGAAGGGTGACAGTTTGGCGGAGGGATATACATCGGAGTTATGGGACTTTACCCGTATTAGTATGGCACAAAATGATCTTAGGGAGCTGAAAAAGATATGGAGTCATTGGGATGGTAAGATGAAGCAGTTATTCTATCATAATTATGGTGATATGTCTTATCTTCTTGATATTAAGGTAGATAAGAATTTGTTCCGAGCCGTGGCTCAATTCTGGAATTCTGCTTACAGCTGTTTTACTTTCGGAAAGGTGGATTTAACACCTACTATAGAAGAATATACGGCTTTGTTGCGGTGTCTGAAGTTTCAAACCGACAAGATTTATTCTAGAATCGTCAATGTCCCAACTTTTGTCAAGAGATTGATGAATATTACCGGGATGAGTGAGCAGTGGGTTGTGGTTCGAGTCCAGCAGAAGGGTGATGGGAAGTGTATCCGTTGGGTAAGTTTGAGAGAGCTGATTCTGACGCATCCTGATATGAAGAGAAAAGTCGACGTCTTTGCTTTGAGTGTTTATGGATTGGTGGTTTTCCCTAAGGCTTTAAGGCATATAGACGAAGCAGTTACCAATTTGTTTGACCAACTTGGTAAAGGGATCACACCTGTTCCTACAATATTAGCTGAGACTTTTAGATCTTTGAATGCATGCCGAAGAGCGGGCGAGGTCAGATTTATTGAATGTGCACAGCTTTTATTAGTTTGGTCCAATAGCCATTTCTGGAAGACAGAGAAGGTCTCTTATCAACCCTTCCTTCAAAATTTCTCTCCTTTGAAGGAAATTGTGGCTACGTCGAGGAGGGACGATATATCAAAGGAGAGATGGATGGCGATATTGTAAAATCTTGAAGAGGATGATATCGAGTGGAGAGCCTCTTGGATGGTTCCCGGTGAGATTCTTTTCAGGTGTGGAGATTATGATTGGGTTCCTTTGTTAGGGATTTGGGGAGGCATTGGTTACGCCCCTTTCCTCGTATCGAGGTAATACAGGTCAAGGCAATTCATACTTGCAACACAAGGGCTGGCTCAGAGCGAGTTTTGTTATAAATGGGATAATTACAAGAAAAAGGTTAGAGAGATTTGTAATGCTTGGAACCGAACCTACCGGATGGAAGGAGTTGCTGTAAACCCGATGGTGACCCCTGGGTATAACGAATGGCGAAGAAGAAGGGTTAATGATAACATTCTGAGGCCAAATCTATAAGATGCTCGACTGATAGAGGAATATCTACGAGTGGTCCCTTCTGAGTTGGAAATTATAAAGCAAGACTTTGAAAAGAAAAGTTCAGAGTTAAAAAAGAAAATAGAACAGTTGGAAGTGGAAAATGTGTACTTGAAGCTGGATGTGGATGTTCAAAAGTCGGAGGCCGATAATTTGAGAAAAGGAAAGAGAAAAGTTGAAGAGGACCTTACTAGCTTGAAGGAATATTACAAGAGATATCGTGCATCAATGAAGAACGCTAGTTTAGGTAAAACGTCTGAACAGTGGAGGCAAGAAATCCAAGAAGAAAAGGCAAAAACTGATCAGTGGAAGAAGAAGTTCCATAATACTAAGGCACGAGAGGTTGGGTTAGAGTAAAGCTTGGATGATAGTCAAAATGAAAAGAAGATGTTAAGGGCTCGGGTAACTGAGTTAGAGAAGGCACTACACCAGCATTGGAGTCGAAACTCGATGATTGAATTAAAGGACAGTTTAAGTAGGATCAAGGATTTGAAAGGAAAAGTAGAAGAATTGGAGTCTACACTTCAGAATTGTGAGCTCTGAATTGAACGACTGGAAGAAAATAATGATTAGTTAAGCGAGAAACTTCATCGATCTCAAGATCAGGTCCGGGATAGAGATTACTTCATGGGCGAAACTATAATCCAAATACGAGAAGTGGCTGATTACTTACAGACTCTGGCAGTTCAGGCAGATGTGCTGAGTGCCAAATATGAGTTAGTATCAGAACGAGGGCAGGAGTTAGCCTCCCTTCTTAGGAAAGTGAGGACTTTGAGCATTAAGGCTAAGCCATATATGTAATCCGTTTTATGTAAGGGATTTTGTTTTTGAAGTAAAGTTTTCTAAATGAAATTGAATCAGAATCGACGTCTTCTTTTTTTCATTCATCTCATGCATTTGTATTTACATCATATCATATGCATTAGCTTTCATAAAAAGATCCCTAATTAATTAAAATTTATTTTAGTTAATCTAGAAACTCGCGAAAGTTTACCGATTAAACACCACTATAATACACGAAGGAAAACGAGAGCCATGGACCAAAGATTAGAAAAATTGGAATAGATGCAGAAGGAAATGCAAGAGCAACTGCATTTACAGATGCAAGAGCAGTTAGCCAAAATACAACAAGACATAAGAGATCAGATGTTAGAATCCCAGAAAAACATGATAAACTAATTTGCACAAATGTTGGTTGGAGCTTCGAATAAAGGAAAGAGTCCTATGGTTGGTACCAAAAACGATGATGAGGACCCTTCTGTTCCCCCAGGCTTTACCCTGGTGGGCATTCAAACGCCACAACCTAGGGTATCTGTTAACATTAAACCTCAGTGTCAAACTGGTACTTCAGCCCCGATGAATTTCCCAATAGGCTCAAGCTCTAACCCCGAGGATAATTTGGCGAATCCTAGGGTCCCCGATTTCGATGAGGCAGTAGAAGTGGAAAAGGCGAGAATGGAGATCCCAAAGCAGTTAGAGGATCGTTGCAAGTGGCTTGAGGAGAAGTTCAAAGCGTTGGAGAATGCTGATTATCACGGTGGGATTGATGCTAAGGATCTGAGTCTGGTCCCAGACCTAGTACTTCCTCCAAAGTTCAAGATGCCGAAGTTTGAGAAATACAACGGGACCAGTTGTCCTGAGGCTCACATCACAATGTTCTGTCAAAAGATGACAGGATATATCCATAATGATCAGTATTAATCCACTGCTTCCAAGATAGCCTGACTAGGGCAGCGGCCAAATGGTATAACCAGTTGAATCGGGGTCAAATTAGTTCATAGAAAGACTTGGCACAAGCTTTTATGAAGCAATATGGCCACGTGACGGATATAGCGCTTGATAGAATCACTTTACAAAGTATGGAAAAGAAGCCGAACGAAAGTTTCAGGCAATATGCCCAGAGATGGAGAGAAATTGCTACGCAGGTTCAACCGCCACTGCTTGAGAAGGAAACGACCATGTTGTTTATCAATACCCTGAAAGCACCTTTCATCAATCACTTGCTAGGAGGCGCAACCAAGAGCTTTTCAGATATAGTAATATCCAGTGAAATGATAGAAAATGTAATAAGGTGTGGAAAGATAGAAGCTGAGGAGAGCACCAAGAAGTTGGTCCCACGAAAGAGAGAAAATGAAGTAAACAATGTAAGTAGGAGTTATGCAAAACCAATCACTGTGAATCAACCGAGAATAGTAAACGCGAGTCAGCAAGCCTCATCAAAGTAAGACTCTAATACAAAGCGGAATACGGAGAAACTCCAGTTTACGTCCATTCCAGTGACGTATAAGGAGTTATATCAAACTTTATTTAATGCACATGTTGTATCCCCAGTTTACCTGAAACCGATGCAACCTCTGTATCTCAAGTGGTACAACGAAAATGTCCAATGTGAATACCATGCGGGAATCACAGGACATGCGATAGAAAATTGCACCGTATTTAAGAGGTTAGTGGAAAAGCTCCTTGAAATGGGCATTATAAAATTCGATGAGTCATCTGGCAGGGAAAATTCGTTACCCAATCATGCTGACAAGGGGGTAAATGCAGTAATTGAGAATACCGATAAGAGAGTTAGAATGACTGTGGCTGAAGTAAGAACACCATTGAGAGAGTTTTGGAAGGAAATAATGAAGAGAGGGTTAATCACGCAGAGTTCGGGAAACAGACCCCAGAAAATAGGAAACTATTGTGAGTTCCATGATGAGGAGGATCATGAGATCCAAGAATGTGATGAATTTAGGGCCCTAATACAGGAACTAATGGACAACAAAGAGCTAGAATTCTTTGAATATGTAGAAGAGAGAGATGTATGCACCTCGGAAGGAGGGTCGTTAGGAAAAGACTGTGAGATTAATCGCCCAAAATTAATTATTTCACAGCCAAAGATTAATGAAGTTGGATTGAAAATGGCACCAAGAATAGTGATACAGAAACCCCTTGCTTTCCCTTATAATGATAGCAAGAGGGTACCTTGGAGCTATAATTGTAATGTGACAATCCCGGGAGAAAAGAACCAGGTCAACACACAAGGGGAAGCCCAGGATGTAGGTTTTCATACTAAAGCCGATTTAGTAAAAAGGAAATCTTTATTGAAGCAAGGGGAGGAGCTACCTGTTAAGGAGCCAATAGCTGAGAATGAGCCAAAGGAATTTTTGAAATTCCTAAAGCACAGTGAATATAGTGTCATGGAGCAGCTACACAAACAACCAGCTCGCATCTCGGTACTGACCTTGCTTTTAAGCTCGAAGATACACCGTAACACGTTAATGAAGGTGTTAAATGAGACATATGTTGCGAATGACATCACAGTAAACAAGCTAGACCGCCTTATCAATAACATAAGCGCAGACAATTTCATCTTATTCAGCGACGATGAAATACCATCGGGGGGTAGGGGATCTACTAAGGCCTTACACATCACTACCCGTTGTAAGGGGTATACTATGTTGGGGGTTCTAATTGATAATGGGTCAGCACTGAATGTTTTACCCTTATCTACATTGAATAGGCTACCAATAGATAGCTTTCACATGAAGACGTGTCAGAACATGGTGAGAGCATTTGACGAGACTGAAAAAAAGGTGATGGGAAGGATCGAAGTACCTCTTTTAATTGGTCCGAATACATATGAGGTAGATTTTCTAGTGATGGACATTAAGCCCTCCTATAATTGCCTGTTAGGGAGGCCTTGGATTCATGCGGCAGGGGCAGTACCGTCATCATTGCATCAAAAGTTGAAATTGATAATGGAGGGTCGATTGATAACAATAAACGTGGAAGAGGACATTATTGCATCTGTTACCAGTGATGCACCATACATTGAGAAGGATGATGAAGCGTTGGAGTGTTCTTTCCATTCGTTGGAGTTTGTGAATGCCACTTTTATTATGGAGGGAAGTAAGATCCTGATACCCAAAGTGTCTAGTGCTACGAAAATGGGTTTACAACTAATGGTTAGAAGTGGACCATTGCCTAGAAGAGGACTCGAAAAGTATCTGCATAGACGGGTCGAGGTACTAGTCTTGACTGATAAGTGGGATTACTTTGGCTTAGGATATAAGCCAGATGCAAAACAAAAAAGGAAGGAAGCAGAGAAGAGACAAGAGAGACGAAGAGCACGTTTAAGTGGGGCAGAAATCAAATGGGAGCCGATGAGCTTTCCCCACATATCCAAAACTTTTGTGTCAGGAGGAATAATTTATCTAGAGAGCGGGATGACAAGGGAAGAATATTTTGAAGACATGTTCGATAGCCTGAGCATTAATGCTATACTTGGAGAAGAAGTGGAAGAAGGAAACTTACTGGGTATTCGCCCTTACGTGCCTGGAAGTGTGCTGAACAATTGGACTGCAGAAGAGATTCCTGTAATTTTTAGAGCAAATTCAAAGTAATGTTCAGAACATACTTATTGTTTCGGCCTAGAATAATAAGAATCTTTTGTGAAATAGGCTCATGTTTAAACATCGTTATTTCAATAGAGAAATGCATTTTCATCACTCTTTGAGCAAATATCTTGTTCTATTTTTCATTCATTGTCATGTTACAAATAAGTTATTCTTAGATTCATTTTTGGACATTCTTTTATATTTGTAATAGGTCCCCAGATATCAATGACACGAGTAGTACTGATATGGACCCTGAATCTCTCTTAGAGCAAGGTTTGTGCTTAGAGGGATCTCAGGATTTTGAAGATGATGAGGATTATAGTTTATCTCTAGACTTGTTGAGGATGGTAGAGTGGAAAGAGAAACAGATTCTACCTCACTAGGAGACAATTGAGAGCGTGACCTTGGAAGAAGGAAAGGAGGTGAAAATTGGCACTTGCATCAATGAGAAAACAAGATAGGACCTTATCGAATTATTGCGAGAGTTCAAAGATGTCTTCGCGTGGACGTATCAAGATATGCCAAGTTTAAACCCCGATATTATAGTACACCGTGTCCCTACAAAGGAGGAGTGTAAGCCCGTACAGCAGAAGCTCTGAAGGATGAGACCCGATGTGGCAGTGAAAATAAGAGAAGAGGTCAAGAATCAATTTGATGCTGGCTTCTTACGAGCGGTTAATTACCCAGATTGGGTAGCTAATGTTGTCCCCGTCCCTAAAAAAGATGGAAAAGTGCGGATGTGTGTGGATTACAAAGATCTAAACAAAGCTAGTCCAAACGATAACTTCCCCTTACCTCACATTGATACCCTAGTAGATAATACGGTAGGCTATTCACTATTCTCTTTTATGGATGGATTCTCGGGGTATAATCAGATTAAGATGCATCCTGAAGACATGGAAAAGACTACGTTCATAACCCTGTGGGGAACGTTTTGTTACAAAGTGATGCCATTCGGTTTGAAGAACGCAGGAGCAACGTATCAAAGGGCTATGGTAACCCTTTTTCATGACATAATGCATAAAAAGATTAAGGTTTACGCTGACGACATGATCGCAAAGTCTCGAACAGAAAATGAGCACTTACAAGTCTTAAAAAGGTTATTTCTGAGGTTGAGGAAATTTCAACTTAAACTCAATCCGACGAAATGTACTTTTGGAGCCAGGTCAGGAAAATTACTGGGTTTCGTTGTCAGTGAAAAAGGAATTATAGTTGACCCGGACAAAGTCAGAGCTATACAGGAACTGCCTCCACCCTGTATTCAAAAAGAAGTTCGTGGTTTCCTAGGAAGATTAAACTACATTGCCCGGTTCATTTCACAACTAACAGAGAAATGTGACCCCATATTTCGCCTCCTTAAGAAACACAATCCAGGTATATGGGATGATGAGTGCCAAAAAGCTTTCGAAAAAGTTAAACATTATTTGTTCAACCCTCTAGTGCTGACGCCGCCTAGTCCTGATAGGCCACTGATATTGCATTTAACAGTATTTGACAATTCAATGGGATGTGTACTTGGCCAACATGATGAGACCGGAAGGAAGAAAAGACTATATATTACCTCAGTAAAAAATTCACTAAGTGTGAAATGAGATACTCGTCAATTGAAAATTTATGTTGCGCTTTGGTTTGGACCACTCGGAGATTGAGGCAGTACATGTTGTACCATACGACGTGGTTAATTTCGAAGCTAGATCCTTTAAAGTACATGATGGAATCAACTGCGTTAAGTGGAAGGATGGCCCGATGGCAAATTTTGCTTTCTGAGTTTGACATAGTCTACGTGAACCAGAAGGCCATTAAAGGAAGTGCCATAGCAGATTTTCTGGCCAGTAAAGCCCTAAAAGATTATGAGCCTCTAAACCTTGATTTTCCCAATGAAGATTTAATGTATGTGGCAACTACCGAGGAAGACACATCCGAAAATTCTTCTTGGAAATTGAATTTTGATAGAGCATCAAATGCCGTTGGTAATGGAATTGGGGCAGTTCTGATATCCCCGAATGGAGATCATTATCTGTTTACTTGCAAGTTGGATTTTGACTGCACAAATAATATGGCAGAGTACGAGGCATGTATAATGGGAATTCGTGTGGCCATAGATCATAAAATCAAGGTGCTAGAGGTATATGGAGACTCTGCATTGGTGATCTATCAGCTCAAAGGAGAATAGGAGACGAGAGATCCCAAATTGATCAGTTATCGAAAGTTAATTTTGGAATTAATTAAGCAGTTTGATGACGTCACTTTCTTTTATCTCCCACGTGATGAAAATCAGATGGCAGATGCCCTGGCTACATTAGCTTCTATGATCAGAATAAATAAACAAGGTGATATGAAGCCAATTCAGATGAGTATTTGTGATGCTCCAACTCATTGCTGCAATATAGACGAAGAAGATGAGAGAGATAACCATCCTTGGTATCATGACATTCTGCGATATGTGAAGAATCGTGAATACCCCGATCAAGCCACTGAAAATGACAAGAGAATGTTGAGAAGGCTCACTAATGACTATATCTTAGATGGAGAGATCCTGTATAAAAAGAGGAAGGATCAGATACTGTTAAGGTGTGTTGACGCTGTGGAAACGAAGAAAATCCTGGAAGAAGTCCATGAAAGTGTTTGTGGAACGCACGTCAATGAATTTACAATGGCTAGGCAGATCATGAGATTTGGGTACTACTGGTCTACGATGGAGGGAGATTGCATCAGTTACGCCAAGAAGTGCCACAAGTGCCAAATTTATGGGGATAAGATCCATGTGCCTCCTTCCCCGCTTCATGTTATGACTTCCCCATGGCCTTTTTCAATGTGGGGCATGGATGTCATTGGACCAATCTCGCCAAAAGCCTCTAACGGTCATCGGTTCATTTTTGTGGTTATTGATTATTTCACCAAATGGGTAGAGGCTGCTTCATACGCCAATGTCACGAAGTTAACAGTCAGCAGGTTCTTAAAGAAGGAGATTATATGTCAATATGGCATGCCAGAAAGGATCATATCAGATAACGCGTTGAATTTGAATAATAACATGATAGCAGGGGTCTGCAGTCAGTTTAGAATTAAGCATCATAACTCATCTCCATATCATCCGAAGATGAATGGTGCAGTTGAGGCAGCTAATAAAAATATAAAGAAGATTGTGGGGAAAATGGTTAAGACTTATCGGGATTGGCATGAAAAATTAGCATTTGCTCTTTTTGTTTATCGTACATCTGTCAGAACTTCTACTGGGGCAATGCCTTTTTCATTAGTTTATGGAATAGATGCAGTTTTGCCTATTGAAGTTGAAATCCCCTCTCTCCGAGTGTTGTCAGAATTAAAATTGGATGAAGCAGAATGAGTCCAATCCAGATATGATTAGTTGAATTTGATCGAGGAAAAGAGGCTAAAAGCCATACATCATGGACAAGTGTATCAGAAGCGAATGATGCGAGCTTACAATAAGAAGATTCGCCCTAGAGTGTTCCATGAGGGGGACTTGGTGTTAAAAAAGATCATTCCTATACAAAATGATTTTAGAGGGAAATGGATGCCAAACTGGAAGGGACCGTATGTGGTAAAAAATGCCTTTTCTGGAGGAGCGTTGATATTAGCTGAGATGGATGGCGGGAACTTACCTAACCCAGTCAATGCAGATTCAGTTAAGAAATACTTCGCTTAAAAAAAAAAGGGGAGGGGGAGAGGCCAAGGTGAAAACCCGCAAATGGCACCTTGTGACCAATGGGGTTTTGAATTGAAAACCCAAAAAGGGCAATTCAAATTTTGATCGAAGGTAAGGGCAGATGGTATTCTTGCTATGCCTGAATTGACAGAGAAGAGGTATGCTGCATCTTGGGGCATCGGTAAAGTACCCTAGATCTCCTAGACACATGCTGAGTTCAAAATAGGCCTCAAGGTGTTCGTACAGAGAAGCTCAGACTGTGATATCTAGGGCACCTAGTTTCATATCTTACCCATGTTGTATTTATATTTGACTCTATTTTTCCTGAGATATGGTCTCAATAAATTTTCTTCTTATGATATTTCTCATATTGGATTAACGTTTTTTGAGCTATGTTCCTAAACAATTTTCTGTTAGCCTATTATTTTCTTTCGAGCATTTTTTGCATTGAAATGACGATTAATAGACTAATAATACTTACAAAAGAGGTTTTGTTTATTACTTTGGAAGCTTCTAATATTACAAGAACCGAAAACAGGACTATTGTTCAGAACTCCCCAAGCCTAAGTGCGGGAAATGTTGAAAAGAGGGGTCTAAGTTAGTACACTTCTCGGGATTTTGTTTGTCAGAGGTACCTCGACGAGTAACGAGCAATGTCAACCCAAGTTTGAAAAGGGGCTTATTCTTGAGAGAAAAATGATATTCAGCATCCATGCAAATATCAGGCATACACATCTGATCATGACACTCAAGAAATGGTGTGAAAGATCAAATTAATGGAGGAAGATTCAGATCTTATACCCTTGAATTGTGAGGGGAATGGTTGAAGAGGAATCAGATTATATTCCCCTGAGTTGCAGTGGGAGAGTTTGAAGATGGTGCAAGCCAGAAGTACAGTGCACTGGACCTTGAAGTTATAGTGGGGTAAACCAGTTGAAAAAATGAGATTGTTTCTACGAGTTCTCTATCGAAAAGTATCAGCTGAACGAGAAGACCCATGTCAGTGAAGCGATAGCCTTAACAAACAACGAGTAATGTTAGCCCAAACATGTAAAAAGGGATCATTCTCATGACATTCTGCATTCATACAAATGTCATTCATAATACATTTAGTTAGGAGCATTTGATTTATATTGATCATGACATCCTAATCATTTGACATAAGCATACCCTTGGAAATCAATTCTACAGATGGATTCCCCAGTGGACAGTGTAGCAAAATTGAAAACTACAAATCTGATCTTCGCTGAGTGGAGCGGAACAGATCAAATTTTGGTAGATCTTATCTTCGCTGAACAGGAGCGGAGCAGATCAAATTTTAGCAGATCTCATCCCGCTGGCAAGAGTGGAACAGATTAAATTTCGGTAGATCCTATCTCCCTAAGCAATAGTGGAGTGGATCGAAAATTACAGATCTTATCTCCCTAAGCAGCAGTGGAGCAGATCGAAGACGATGAGCCTTAACCCCCTAAGCAGTAGGGTAATAAGCGAGAAAATGACAGATCTTTATCTCCCTAAGCAATAGTGGAGCAGATCAAAGATGGTGAGTCTTAACCCTTATGCAATAGGGTAACAGACTGAAAATACAGATCCTATTTCCCTAAGCAATAGTGGAGCGGATCGAAAATGGCAAGCTTTATCTCCCTGAGCAGCAGTGGAGCAAGCTGAAGATTACAGATCTTATCTCCCTAAGCAGTAGTGGAGCAGATCGAAGATAGCGAACATTATCTCTCTGAAGTTGCAGAGAGTAGGTTGAAGTTACAAGTCTTATCTTTCTGAAGTCGTAGCGGAACATATTGAAGATAACAGATCTTATCTCCCTAAGCAGTAGTGGAGCAGATCGAAGATACCAAACCTTGTTTCTCTGAAGTTGCAGAGAGCAAGTTGAAGATACAAACCTTGTGTCCTTAAGTAGTAGTGGAATAGGTTTGAAGTGACCAGTTATTATCTTCTTCATGTGTCAGTAGAGTAGATTGAAGCTACAAATCTCTTCTCTCTGAAATTTATTGGAGTAGATCGAAAATGTTAATTCCTATACCTCTGAAGATGCAGTGGGATGGAATATGGCTACTTGAGCAAAATGAACAACAAGGAGTCAGGAATCAGCAAGACCGAACAAAATTGGTTCTTTAATGTCTTTACTTCGTTCTCGTTACACAAACAACGAGCAAAAAGGGGCAGCTGTGGGTACCAATTTTTGCCCGGGCCCATTTACCATTAAAGCCCAAATTTTTAAACCAAAAACAAACCCCAAAGACCAAAAATAGACCCAAAATCAAATCAAAAACAAAATAAAATTAACCCAATTTTGAAGCCCAAATTACCCAAGCCCTAAATTAACCCTAAACCTAAATATTTAACCCTAAATCAAAAAGAAAAGAAAAACCCTAACACCCTTTTCTGTTGCAGCCGCCCCAAGCCTTCCCACGCACGTCCTCCACGTTCGCGCGCCCATGTCGGCTTCCCCCACGTCGCCTCTCGCCCATGTCGGCTCCAATAGCTCCATGTTCGCCATAATTTCATTTTTGTACCTGTAAAAATAAAGGCTATAAAAGCCAAAGATTGTAACAAGGCTGAAAAATTTTGGATTCAATACAAACATAAGATTTAACACCAAATACCAAGATTTAAAATACCCAAAAGAAATAAAAGCAGAGATCGAACTCAGACGGTCACACAAATCGGGAAGACAGCAAACATACAAGGCAATTTTGTAGAATCGAAAGTTACCAAGGTTGTTGTTTTGATTCTTTTCTTTTTTCTTCTTTTTTTGTCATTTCTTTTTTGGATCTGACCACTCTTTACTATGTATATCTGTTAAAAAGAATAAAAATATAAAAAAACTTCCTTTTTTAATTTCGGCCACTGCACGTGGTGGCCAACGATGGCGGCAAAACGACGGACGGGGGCGAAGCTCTAGTCCGGTTGTTGAAGAATTGGATGGGGCGAGAGAATTTAGAGAGCTTTTCAAATGGTTTTTGAGGAAAATGAAAGGAAAATGTTGTTGAAGGGTTTTTTTTTTCTTTTATTCCTTATTTATTATGCTAATTAATTCAATATTCCCGTATTTATGTTTCATTATGATTATTTTAATAATTAAAACGATTTCCATTATTATGGGGTTTAATATTATTATTGTCTTAATTATTTATTTATCATCATTAAATACCACTGCTATATCATTTTATATGAGTACTTTTTTCATATATAATTATTGTTATCTTTATTATTTGTTGCTATTATCCTTACCTTTTTTTTTGTTTTTTTTGTTTTAATATTATTTTTACTTTCTAATGCTATTTATCATTAACTTATTATATTATTTTTATCATTTTTTTTACTACCATTGTATATTATTATTTTGGATTTTTTTATTATCTTTATATTATATTCATTTTTTATCTATTTTATTAAAAGTTAATTATTTTAAATATAGTTTATTATACTTATTATTATTTATTATTTATCATTATTGTTAATTTAGCATCGTTATTATTTTAATTTTACTATTATTATTATATTTAGTAATACTATTGATATATTGCTATTATTGTCATGTTTATTATATTATCATATTTATTACTATTCTTGTTTCCATTTTTTATTATTTATTAAATTGTTATTAATATAGGGTTAGCATGATTTTCATATTGTCATTTTTATGTCATCCATTATTATTTATCGTTTTTTTCCTCCAAATTTTAATCGTTTTAATTCTTTTATTCCATAAGGTATTCTCAACTTGTTTTTAACATAAAGACAATTTTCTATACTTAATCGTTTTAAAAAACATGTCCTACCGTATTGAGTTCGTTTTTTTTATATTCGATTTAAGTATTTTATTCAACATTTTATTCCCAAATAGTTTTTAATAAAGGCAAGTTTCTATACTTAATCATTTTAAAAAACGTGCCCTACCGTACTGGGTTTCGTTTTTTATTCGATTTAAGTATTCGAATATCCTTCTTAATCGATTTATTCTCTAAATTTTCTCCTAAACAAAGACAGTTTTCGATATTTGGAAGCTCGGAAAATTGTGCCCTACCATATTGGGTTTCGGTTTTTGTTCGATCCAAATATTCAAATATCCTTCTTATTGAATTTCTCCAAGTTTTGAAAAGTGGAGGCAGTGTTCTGTATTTAAAAAATTCGAAAAATCATGCCCTACCGAACTGGGTTGTGGCTTTACGTTTGATTTAAATATCTGAATACCCTTTTGCTTTAAAAAAAATAAAGTGCATGAATTTTTAAATAAAAGACAAGCTCATAATCGGGGGTCAAAAACGTTGTGTCCTACCGTACTGGACGTGACGTTTTACCTTGAAGCGAGATGGTCTTTAACTCATGTTTAATTTACTCAAATGTTTCAAAAAGGAGGATCGTACTTTAAAGTATTTTCAAATCTTTAATTTTCGACATTAAGACATAAATTAATCAATAAAGTACCGATTTTGAGCGTATTGGGGGTGCTAATCCTTCCTCATACGTAACTGACTCCCGAGCCTATTTTCTCAAAATTCGTAGACCAAAATGTTTTATAAGGTGGCCCAATCACACCACAAAAAGGATTGGTGGCGACTCCGAATTTTCGTTTTCAAAAGTCGATTCCCCGTTTTCAAAAAAATAGTTTCGGCAGTGTAAAAGTGGATGGGATGATTAAATAGCTTAAGTGTCTAATGAGAGAGGATTTAAAAGGCAATTAGACCCAAAATTTATTTGGGCTGGACGGCAAGGGCATGAAATCAGCAGGAAAATTGATAAATTAAGGGCAAAATTGAAATATTGCAAAATTAACTAAATAAAGCTAGGACTAAATAGGAAATATCTAGATTTCTCTTCATTTCTCTTCAATTCCAGCAGCTAAAAACGCCATAGGAGGGTTTTCTAAGCTGGTATTCCATAATTTTTGCACCAAGTGAGTTAATCCTTACCTTTTTCTTGTAATTTTTGTGTTTCTAAGACTTTTACAACTAGGTCCTACTATTAAATTCATTAGTTTTTGATTTCATGGATGAAATTGAAAGTCACCATGGTTGAGTTCTGTAAGTTTATGATGAAATAAAATGAAATTGAAGCTTTAATTTATTTATGAGATGATTTTACTAGGTAATTTCAATAGAAATTGATTTTTAGGACCTAATTGTGAAAATGTTTGGAATTAAAGTTTATTGCTGAAATTTTTATTCCTAAAGGTTGTAAACTAGTTTAAGGTGATAGAATAAAATTTTAATTGAGAAAAATCAGCTCAATTGAGAGGCTAATTGAGTAGGGACGAAATTGTTATTTATTAAAAGCTTAAGGGAAAAATGGTAATAAACAGCTTGCACTAAAACAATATTGGACAGCAGCAGTAGACTAATTTTGAAAAATCACTATAAATTGTAGGAATCGAATTAGAAGATGAACAAAATATGAAATTAAAAATTATTGAGTCTAGTTTCTCATAGAAGAAACGGTGTAAGCAATGGATCTATAAATCATGAGATATAATGAATTTTGTGAGACAAGGTCAGAATGAATTTGAGTTCCCCTGTTCTGACTTTGAAAAATCATAAAAAATTGAATAAAAATAATTATGAGATTAAATTTATATGTATAGAATCCTAAATGAGTCTATTTTCAAGATAATTAAACAGAAACATCATCCAAATTCTGTATGAATAGATAATTAATTTTTAGTGAAGAATGGTCAGAACTGTCAGATAGCAGAACAGGGGTGACTTTAAAGAATAAACTGTACTTATTGGCTAAACCAAAAATTCTGAAAATTTTATGGTAAAAAGATATATGAGTCTAGTTTCAGGAAAAATTAACGGATATTAATTTGGAGTTCCATAACTCGAGTTATAAATAATTTAGTGACTATGACTCAAATAGACAGCTTTGAATAAACTATAAATAATAATAATGAAATTATAGAAATTGTTGCATATGAACATGAAATGTATTAAATTGATAATTAAATTTATTTATTTAGATCTAGAAGATTCAAATACGAAGCTAGATCGAGGAAAGGAAAAATTTCAGGACTAGTAGATTTTTGTACACGAACAAGTATCAAGGTAAGTTCATGTAACTTGAATTATATTCTTAAATGCTTGAAATGCATGTTTTTGATATGAACATGATTTGAATGTTCATTATATGGAAATTTATGAAACATTGATATATTTGATAAAAAGGGAAGAAATCCGGTTGAATGAAAGGAAATTTCGATGGATCTCGAAAAGGAATTGACGATAAAAGGATCTAGCTCGGACGGGTGATCCTATCCTCGATATAGCTCTCCGAAGAATATGTGGAAAATGGATTTAGCCGGACGGGTAATCCGAATTAGGGTCTGAATTTAGCTTCTGGACTGTAATTCAGATCCAAGCTCATTAGAGTAATTGTCGTTGCAGGATTTAGCTTGGGTGGTAATCCCGACAATACTCTATGAGTTTATATTACTGAGGATTTAGCTTTGGACCGTAATCTCTTTGTAAGGATGAGGTTCACGGGAGTGTGCTCTCTGAAATGGAAATGTGCGCACATGAATATGAATTGACGGACCCGAAAATGTACACTAAAAGTGTACCTCTAAAAATCCATCGAAAATTCCAAGAAATTCAACGGGATAAATATGGAAAAATAATAAGGGAATGGTAATCATGGTATTGATGAGTTCATCAATCATGGTATATATTATTGACATATGAAAATTATTGGATTAACTTGAATGTTGAGTTGTGCATGTTAGGGTAATAATGCATTGAATGAATATATGAATGTTTATTACATTGTATTGAAAATATTAGGTAAGTATAATTCTTGTTACATGGGCTTACTAAGCACAAAGTGCTTACCCTGTTTCATTTTCCCTTGTTTTGTAGTGTTAAGAGCTCGGAGGTCGGATTTGGTCGGAGACACATCACACTATCAACCTCAGGATTTCGGTATATAAAGAAACTTTATTTTGGAAATCAATGGCATGTATAAGCTAATAAAGTAAATGATTTTGTGAAATGAATGTAAAGTTAGCCATTGGTATGATTAACAAACCTGGTTTTGGGTATGTGATGACGTTATCTTATAAATATGCATGAATTTATCTTGAAAATATGTTGAATTTGTTTGGTTGATGTGGGTTGGTCTCGGTTTAAAATTTATAGAGAAGGTTAGATATCTATAAAATGGGATATATTGTGTAAAAAAAATTATTATAAAAAAAAATCGTCAACTCCGGTAATGCCTCGTACCCTATTCCGGCAATAAGTACGGGTAGGGGGTATTACAGCTACTCATTCAGTGCACGTCTAATGATCTTACCATAAGTGTGTTACCCTTATAGGATATCCTTAATCTTTTGGGGATAAATCTATTTTCCTAATATGATCTTACTTTTTTTCTCATGGTAACCATTACATATTCCTTCATGAAAAGTCAATTACTATCAAATAGTAATCAAATCATTTATCACAAAGACAAACGATCCATGGCCACGTTTACTTTCATCTATAATGTAATGTCAATAAGATGATATCATTTACTCATTTCTTAGGGGCTTAATGACAAATTTGGCTACTAACATTTGAATGTTTTGTCAAAATGACCCTAATTGTACTTTTGAGCCATTTTTTACTATCAACCTTTGTTCTCTTTTTTTTTTTTCAATATGCTTTTTTGAACAATTTTAACGAAAGTATCGTTAAAAAAGTTAACAAGGATGATGTGGAATTCCATATGTTGAATATTTTTAATGAGATGTAATTTATTATTTAGATAACTCAGTAAGATAATTGCACGTGGAAAATAATAAAATAAATAAATAATACATTATAGTAAAAAAAAACTCTTAATTTAAAGAAAACAAATGTAATTATCTAATAAAAACTAACTCAATAAAAAAATTTCTCAATAAACAAACATATGAAATATTGAAACCTTTTGAAAGAAAAGAAAGATTGAAACCTTGAATTTATTTATTAAATTTGTTAGAAAATGCAGTTTGAAAAAAAAAAATCAAAAGTTGATGGCCAAAAAAGGCTCAAAAATACAATTAGGACAATTTTGACAAAACATGCAAACATTAGTGGCCAAATTTATCATTAAGCCTTTCTTAGGTTATGAATTCTACTATTGTGAATGATGCTATATATTACAGAAGTCGTATACCCAACGCACCAGTTTTAAGTTTATTATCTATTTAAACACAAGCTTTTACATACATCAAAGTAGGGGTGAGAAAAATTCGGTTCGATTCGAAAAACTCTATAAAAAATTCAAATTTTGAATTAAATAGTTCAAGTTATTTGAGTTAATCGAGTTATTTGGATCAACTCGAATAAAAAAATCAAATTTTTTTGGTTTAACTCGAATATGAATTACACAATTCGAGTTATCCGAAAATCCGAATAACAAAAGGAAAAATTACGCCGTTTTGATAAATGTTTACCCTTTCTAAAGTTAAAAATCAAAACCATTAAGTTATTTGACAAAATTACGTTGTTTTTATAATTGTTTATTCTTTAAGTTAAAAGGCAAAACCATTATATTGTTTATGTAGTTAAATAATCTTGTACTTTGTCTACTAGTTAAATAATCGATCCATGTAAACGTAACATTGAGTATAAATAATAGGATTCGTTAACTCGACTCGGATTGACTCGAAATTTCGTGATTTGATTCGATTCAATTTGAAAAATTTTCAAATTGAGTTCGGTTGCTAAAATAGGATTCGTCAACTTTAGTAACTCTAAATTTTTTTACTCAATTCGACTCAACTTGACCGAATACTCACCTCTACATCAAAGTATATAAGTTACACATACGTAGTCCATCATCCACTCAGGATTAAGGTACACCACACTATATACTTCACAAGTGAATAAATCCATAAACGTATCTAGTTTTTATTCTACTTGGGTCATGTCCGATATATTATCAATCCAATTAATCACATCTATGTCTCCATCTTTTGGGAATCATCTGCTTCGATCCTTAAGACAAAACATCTCCTTAATTGGACTTGATAGACAACATATTAGTCTTTCGATTGGTTCACTTATTTTCGGCTAGACTAAGGGCATGTTTATATTCATTTGCTAATACAAGTTGTCTTTTCGTATTACGATCCGACCATGTAATATCACTTAGTGTTAGTTAAATGTTAGATAACCAGTGAGCCAATATTTGCTTCCATTTTACTTTGCGTGCAAAAGCCAATGAAGATAATATAAAATAGTGTTAATGTAATTAATGAATATTATTATTAAACCAATTTGTTTGAAAAATAAAAATATACAAAATGAATATATTACACTTAGGGCACTAGATCCAACATGTAGAACTGATAATATAGAATAATTGAAAACGACGATTAAGAGAAATGATTGCATCCCTATCCACGGCCAATGTGTTTTCTCGCTAAATACAAAAGATGACTTAGAACTTAAATTAATTTTTTTGAATTATTATTTAATTGATTTCAGTTAAATAATTGAAGTTCGAAATGAGAATTAAATTAATTAGTCATAATAGTTTTATTGAACATGACAATTAAATATATTTCACCGTAAATTCTAATACGGTGAAGTTGTCATGACTTGAACGAAATTAGAATTGGATTGATAAAATAATTTAATTGAGTAAATTAACTAATTAATATTTTTGGAAATAGAAAATAATTATTGGGTTGAATAAATTATAAGTGTTTGTAACAAATTCAGATAACACATATAATTGTATCTAATATATGAGGGCTTGAGAGCTCATCTTATGTGAAATGGGTTTGTCAGTGCCCCATAGTATTCTATATATAGTGGAATATTGTATTTTTTATTAAAATATTATTATTTAATTACCCTTTATTTATGTAAAATTTTTGTACTTTTTTCTTATTTATAGGAACTACGAGATAACCTAAAACACACAAGGATCAATTGATCGAGTGTCGTTACTCTATCAAAAAATAGTGGTAATTTATTTACAAAATAAATTCTATTTTCTGTTAAGCTCAAAAAAAATTTTGATTCCCATAGAGATAAAATTAACTTTCCCACTTAAAGTTAATCAAAGTTTTAGTTATGTGCATTTGGTTCTTTTTTCTAGCCAACACTTAAAGCAATTCGGGGTTCAAGGATAATTGAGAAAATCATTGGTAAGAAATTAGTAAACGATTTAGACAGCTTTGCTCAAAGCACAAATAATAGTTGGATTTAGGGTTTATTATATATATATATATATATCGGAAGGCTTTGGTTATAATAGAAAATGTTAAACTTCTGTTATGCAATGCTCGCTATTTTTTTGATCTATTTCCATTTTCAGTGATTGTTCTTTGAATAGCCTAAATGATTTGCTAAAGGAGTGTGAAATACTGTAGCATCTTTCATCTTGAACTTGTTTAATATCTTTTCAATGTAACTAGCTTAGCGACAACTTCGAACTCCCAACTATTCTATCTCGGATTATTCTCATCCCAAGAATTTGCTTAGCCTTTCTAAAATCTTTAATTGTGAACTTGGAAGCCAATTGGTCCTTCAACTTGTTGATTTCTTGCATAGTAGGTCTTGCAATGAGCATACCATCCACATAAAACAATAAGATAATATACCAATCATCATAATATTTGTAATAACAACAATGATCCATCACACCGTTTGAAACCATGACTATCCATGAATGCTTCAAACCGTACAAGTTTTTTCAAGCTTGCGCACAAGACTTTCTTTACCCTGAATTAAGAAAACCTTTCAACTAAACTAAATAGATCTCTTCATCCAAATCACCATGAAAAACGTGGGTTTTACATCTAGTTGTTCAAGATGTAAATCTTCAAAAGTAACAATACTTAACATCAACCTGATTGTAGTTATATTAACAATAGGAAAGAATATTTCAGTATAATCTATACCTTCCCTTCGTGGAAAGCCTTTCACAAATAGCCTTGTACCTCTTACTACCATCATGGTACACATATATTTTGCAATTCATCTTTCCTTTGAGGACTGCGGTTGGTACCCTGTCTAATTCTTTTGTAATGAGTTCATCTCGTCTTGGATAGTTTACTCCCACTTGACAAAATCATCCACTTGCCATGCTTCATCGTAACATTTTGGTTCACTTGCATTAGTTAGTAATAAATAATACTAGGAAGGAGAATAGCATTGAACAAGTTTAGGGGTTCTGCTACATTTTGTAATTTGAGCCTCAGGTGTAACCTGTTCTGTTATTATCGGAATATTATCTGAATTTTTTGTTGCCCTTCAACCACATCATCCTCATAAGTCTCTTCTAGCTCAACATGTTCACACTTTCATTCTTGCTTTCCTACATTAGCAAACTCTGGTGTCACAGGCTGAGGATGATCTAGCCCCGAGGCACTTAAACACAGGACCGAAGCCAGGGGCTGGCATAAGCCCCGCCCTTCTAAAATATAAATTTACTCTTTTGACCCTTAAAATTTTTTAAAAATTTTAAATTAGTAAAGGTAAAATTACACTTTGACTCCCTTAAAATTATAAAAATTCAATTTAATCCTTTACAAATTATAAAGATATAAACTATAAAAAATTAAAATTTTATCCGCCCCTAAATATTTATTCTGGCTTCACCCCTGCTTAAACATGCTTATCTTTATAGACATCTGTTGAGTATGTATCATATTTCAGATAAATAAGAGACTGTTTGTAAGTCAAGTTAACTAAAATATATATATTTTAAAAGATTTAGTATTTATTAGTATAATATATTTAGCTTTTATTAATATGATTTATTTGACCTATGAATTTAGCCTATA
This sequence comes from Gossypium longicalyx, assembly GCA_025698465.1. Taxonomy (NCBI): domain Eukaryota; kingdom Viridiplantae; phylum Streptophyta; class Magnoliopsida; order Malvales; family Malvaceae; genus Gossypium; species Gossypium longicalyx. The sequence continues at coordinate 96,208,990 of CM046997.1, forward strand.
AAAATGTTCTTTTACAACCTTCGAAATACATTCATTAGAGATTAGAACTCATAACATTTTTAGAGAATTTTATGTTTATATTTTGAGGGTTCTGTATTTTCGGGTTTCAAGGTTTAGTTTTATCTTCATATTTTGTATTTTTCGTTCTTTTGCCATTATAATAAAATTATCTTTACCCGTGATTTTTTTTTTCACATGAAATTTGTGTATTCAATTTTTCAAATTCTTCTATTATTTTTACTTATTTGTTGCTTAATCGGGTCGATCCCAACAACATCATTTCCATTAAATATTACATTTCTCCCTCTTAGAATCTTGTTATTCTCAGCATCCTAAAATTAGAAGCTAAAATAATTTCCACCATATCCAACGAAAAAGACGTTCTAGTCTTGGGTTCTAGTTTATCTCATTATTGGAGTCGATATGCAGATATGAAGCACAACAAAATATCTTTAAATGCAATAGGTGTACTTCTTTCCCTATCCAAACTAGATGGTAGTTATTGTAACAATGCCGACGCTTGGACTTCATCAAATTAATATCAGCAGAAGTTAATTGACGAGTATCATGTTGAACTCATTGATATGATCCATAATTGAAGTACCTTTAGCCATCTTTAGATTGAACAAACGGCGTATTGTTTGACGTAGATGGCCTTTCATACATGTTTCGTAATGCGCTTATTGGATCAGCCGAAGTCTTTTCATTCCTGATGTTGTACACAGTTTCTAGCTAAAGTCAACTGAATAATTCCTAAGTTTTGCCTTTAGCTAGAGGAACAAAATGAAATAAGCATTGAAATGTTCCAGCAAAGCAAAACTGAGTACACACTTGCTGCAAGAGGACTCTACCTACCCTGTAGACAGAAGTTTGCATCACAACTAAGTCTAATACAAATTTAAACTAAATTATCGTCCAAGGATCTGACTGAAAAATGAAAAGCCATGTCTTCGTAGTGAGTTATTTGCATCCATTGGGAAAGATGGCAAGCCTTGTCTCCTTTGTCTCTGGAAGCAAACGAAACATGGAAGATATTATAATAGTAAATTTGTCCCCTCAATGGGACATTTTTTCGATTCTGTAAATTGCATTCTGTTAGAGTTAAGAGGAGACAAGAGATCCCATCCTAACCGTTCATTTCACTTATGATTTCTAAAAGCAGCTTTGGAAGAAGGTTCTTATTGCCAGCGGCATTCAAAAAACAATGGGGGATTGGCAAGCTTAGTTGGACAGGGCAAAGTCGAGACTTCTAGCTTGGGTATGTGTTCGATTTGATGTGATATATTTAATTTGTCAAAGTACTTTTCATGCATTTAAAATATAATTAAAACTAACATAGTGAAACAAGCAACATGGATGTGAAACCATCATAGATAGAATGAACTGTTTAAACCATAGAAATAAGCCCCAACCTTTTTAAGACCCAGAAAAAAAGCATTCTATACTGATTCCGTATGGAGCTGAAGTCTAAATACTCAACCTATACACCTAAAGAAGAACGAAGGCTTTTGATCTTCATCAAAACTAATTATTTCCATTGATGATGGTGCCTTGGATTGCAGACAACCTCTCCAAGAGAAGGTTAAACTCCTCATCAGGACTCAGCATGCTAATCCTTGTATAATTTGAGTCCACCCCAAAATTTGTTCCGCCCCTTGTGACTATCTTAAGCTCTCTTAAGAGATTGTCACAGTTCAACCCGTCCTTGCTCTTCAACCATGCAAAGGCTGTACCAGGAAACAGAAACCGAATTTCACAAGTTAAATGAAATAGCTGTTTTCATTATATGCCAAAATGATATGATCAGTCATTTACCAGGGCTTGGATCAGTGTATTTGCCAATGAAGTTGCAGTAATCTTGAGGGTACTTAGGCAGACTGAAAACTCCATTGCGTTTAACCACCTCACGCAGCTTTTCCCATCTATCAGACATGAGCCGCTGTCCATATTCAAAGAAATTCTCCTCTTTATCAGGCGCAGAATTCTGGCAGTCGTCACTGATCACTTCGAGAATCTTGGCAGCCCGGAGTTGGGATTCTTTCGACACCCCAATGCTACTCAGCTCCATGAACTTAACCATCTTGGTTGCCACTTCTATATCCTTAACGACAGCCCATCTGCAGAATAAAAAAAGCTTATAACTTGAATGATCAAAACATTTCGCAAAAAAAAAAAAAAAAAAAAAAAAAAAAAAAAACTTCCATCTTCTCGATTATTTCATGGCAGGAGATTCTTACCCTATGCGGGAACCAGCATGTCCAGTGGCTTTGGAGAAGGTGAAAAGCATAATATCATTATCAGCCTTACCAGTAATGGGGGAGTATTGAGGCCAATAGTAGGCTAAGTCGTGAATAAGTTTACCACCATCACGATTCACCACTGCTTCTCGAATTGCACCATCAGGATTGTTGGGCGAAGTGACCACCTCTATATATGCTCCATCTTTATCAAAGGAGTAAGCATCGCCTGCCCATTTGTACAGCCCTGAACGGAGGAACTCCGTTTCCTCTGGATATGACTGTGAATTCAGAGGTAAATTTTAGCAAACAGATTGTAGGCAACAAGCGGAAAAGACGAGGTAGTGGCAGCACCAGGTTTAATTTCATCTTTTGAAGAAACTAGAGACATGAAACACATGAAAATGTGCAAATCATTTAGAATATCTCCATGCTGTCCGGAAAACGTGCGTAACATGAGTAATGTCTGGCTTTTGTATCTCAAAAACCGCTTATAATATAGTGTTGAATGTTTATGGTTGGGTATTTTTCCTCAAACAACCATGATGGAGTCCAATCACCCATATAAATCCTAGTTGGTGCTTAATAAATTTGATTAAGCTTGGCCCATGAAATGTCATTTTAATCATAAACATGGTGTAGAAATTTTTAAAAAAAGCCGAAAGGTGAGTGGGTTTTTTCACCAGACCATGGAGAATCTGGGGTTGACCCACCACATGGTTTCAAAAGCAAGACATGTCCATGTTACCATGTTCGCCCTAAGATCCAAAAACAATGCTTGCATGCATATGTTTGATAACTAATATGTTTTTAAGAAAACATGTTTGTTCCATTGTCCCCATTTCTTTCTCAGTAATTTGTCTATTCCACTTTTGACAACCCCTTAATGCAAACGTTTCCCAATGTCATTGAAAAATGGAACCGAATGCATTAATGGAAGATGTTCTAATAAACATGGAAACACCCCTTGGCCCGTCCCTGAACCACCCTCAATCAATAAGATAAGAACCTAATAAATCCAATACGACAACATTGATTTTGACTTAACTGGGTTAAAAGAAAAAAAAAACAAAAAAAAGTCAAAATCTCTCGTGTCAACCAAAATGAAGGGTTAAAAGTTTATCAAAGGGCAAACCGAGTAGAAAGGGGCGGCGGCGACGACGCTGAGGGGCTCAGTGTCAGGGTCGTAGGAAGAAGAGAGGGCGTAGAGCACGGCCTGGAAGAGCTGGGTTGAGCCATTGCCTACCACGATATATCGATCGTCGTCAACCACTGCATTTCCAACGACGCAATGCAACCTCCGGATGGCACGATCGAGCTCCGGCATCAAAAACCAGCAAAAGTGTCCCGCGTTGCTGAAGTAGCTCATCAAATTATGGCCAGAGATCACGACCGTACATTTCTCTCCCATTTGCCTCCAGTATGACTCGTACATGGTAGGATCACCACTGTGAAAAATAGAAATAAAACCAAATCCTATTATCATGCTTTCGATTTAGCCAATAAATCTAAAATCCCTCGCATTGCATGCACCAATGTGGGATTTAAGTGGAATACTGATTAATGTAACAGTCACAAACCCCCCACAGAAAGGGAAAAATAATAAAATAGAGGTGAAAATGATTGAAAAGAAAAACATGCAATAGCCGATGAAATCAATGCAGGCGATGGACAAACCGAGCGAAGTTGATGACACGGTCGGAGGAGAGAGTAGTGGGTGCCTTCTTGGCGGAGGTCACGACGGATTTCGTAGCGGAAACTGCCTTCTCAAAGCCGACCACCATCTTGGCTTCTATAAAAGTGAATGTGAAATAATACTCTTTTTTTTTTCTTTAGCAAGTAAATAATGTTTTGGGGTATGATGTGGACGGAGGATGGATATGGGTTTATATTTATAGGGGGACAAAATTCAAGAGCTCAATAGATGCATGAACCCTAATTCATTTTATATTGGTTTCCAAAAAACATGTCGGATTCTGGTTTTTTGAGTGAATCAAACCAACGAAAAATTTAACAATGAGGCCTAAAAGGCAAAATATCTCGGAAATATTAATGACGATATCCAAAGATGTACTTACTATAATGGAGAGTTATCTGTTTTAGACTTGGTACACCTCACTAAAGTTAAGGTGTTGAGTAGATTCTTCACAAAATTACAATTAATTCCACTTTTTTTGGATAATTTTCTGTTCATTGCATTTTCATTATTCATAAATGTATCCTAAAGATATTTATTGCTAATAAATAATTGATAATAATTGATTAAATTTTAATTTTGAAAAGAATTAGAATTCAACTTTCCATAAAATTTTTTTATCCGTAAATGATGATTTAAGTTACAATGAATAAGAATCGATAGAAAAATAGAAAGATTTTCGTCCCATCTCCCCTACAATATTCATTTTTATTAGAGGTGGACATAACCTTTTTCTTATGGAATCCCCTATTGAAGGAATAAAATTGAGGTGCTAAATCAAATCAAAAACTTGAGAGGGAGGGCTCTCTTCTAGCCTAGAGCCGTTTAGGAGACTTCACTGCTATTAAAAACCTTGAGGACAAAAAAAAAAAAAAAAGGGAAAAAGAAAAAAGAACCAAGTTGTACCAAGAAAATGCATCTTTTAGCTAATGGATTGATGATTCCAATCTCATAGACATGCACATTAGTGGAGGTGCTTTCACTTGGTCTAATAATTGAATAGGCATCTAGGCAATCCAGTAAAAGTTAGACAGGATGGTATGTAATGAGAAATGGATTGATCTCTTTTCTTTGGCCTTTGGAGTTGCTGACCCACCATCCACTCGGATCACTCTCCCATCAAGAACAACTTTCACTATAGAATGTTTAAGTTCCAGCTCAAATGGACCTTGGATTAAGAATACGATCGAAGAGCTAATTTAAGGGAAATGGCTAACTCCTCGTTCTCTCAACTCTTAAATCACCTTAAATGAGAAATTACAAGCCATTCAGCATGGCTTACAAGCATGGAAACTCTAGAAGAAACATCGACTTCCTCATGAAAAAGACTTGCTTATATCCAAGAAGAGCCACTCACTCCTAAATCTAAAGAAGAAGCAATGAAGATAAAACGTCAACTTGATAAATTATGGAAATGGAGGAATGTCATTAGCTCCAATGCTCTACAATCCAATGGTTCAATCAACGGAATTGTAAGACATGCTTCTTCCATGCCACCACCCAAAATCATAAAAGGGTAAATGCTATCCACCGGCTCAGAGGAATGCATAGAATTCAACACTATTCTAGAATTCAACAAGGTTATAGTATGGAGGGTTTCTCACTTGAAAGCGAATGAGCTTAGGAGGGGTGAGCAAAATTCGATTCGATTCGAAAAACTTGATAAAAAATTCAAATTTTGAATTAAATAGTTCGAGTTATTTGAGTTAATCGAGTTATTTGAATCAGCTCGAATAAAAAAATTAATTTTTCGATTTAACTCGAATATGAATTACACAATTCGAGTTATTCGAAAATCCGAATAAAAAATACAACACTACGTTGTTTTGATAAATTTTTATTTTTCTAAAATTAAAAGGTAAAATTAAATCGTTTTGATAAATATTTACCCATTAAGTTAAAAGCTAAAAGCATTATATTGTTTATATAATTAAATAGTTTTATACTTTATCTACTAGATAAATACTTGGTCCATGTAAACACAACATTAGGTATAAATAAAAAGATTCGTTAACTTGACTCGAAATTTTTTGACTCGATTCGATTCAATTTGAAAAAATTTCAAATTAAGTTTGGCTGCTAAAATAGGACTCCTCAACTCGATTAACATGAAATTTTTTGACTTGATTTGACCCGACTCGGTTGAATACTCACCCCTACCAAGGGAACCTACCCTCCCCTTATCTATTCACCATCATTGGTAACGTCCTCTTACTTCTCCTTGATAAAGTAAGTCATGAAGGCTTTCTTAATGACTATAAAACTAATAAATCGAGCGAATCTAGAAAATTTTGATTGTGGGATTGTATAAGAATATAAATTGTTGGATTTAAAAATTATCTGTTAAAAGGATTAAATTGTATAACTAAACAATAAAGGGTCTAAAATTTCAATATATCCATTTTGTCCAAGAGGCCTTCCTTCCCCCATTGGATTCATCCGTATAATAGATATTCTACCACCCTTTTCCGCCTCCTATTTTCAGACGACTGTCTCTTCTCTGTAGAAGCTAGTGAAGGAAGTTGTATCGCTATTAGAAATATTTTAGCTCTCTTTCAAGAGGCTTTGAGGCAAGAGGTTAACATCTATCAATCGGCGATTTTCTTATCACTTGATACAAGACTTTTCAGCAGTCCATCCAACAAAACCCTGGAGTTGCTTTCCTAGACCTAAACTGGAAGTATCTTGGCCTCCTATCTATTCGGGGAAAAAAACAAATAAAAATAAGCCTTAAGATTTTCTCTTGAGAAGTCAAATCCAAAGTGTAAAATTGGAAATGAAGGTTACTGTTTCAAACAGGCAGTGAAATGTTTATTATAGTGGTGTCCTCTTCTTAGTTTTCATCATACATTTTAAACTACCAATTTTCTTTTTTGTAATGAGCTAAGCTTACTCTTTAACCTATTTTGATGGCGGGGGCTTAGATGACGAACATGGGAAAACTCAATGGACGGACTGCTCCAAGCTTACGAGGAAAAGGAGTGGAGGATGTATTGCTTTAAAAAACTTATCATACATCAATTCGCTTTCACTGCTAAACAGGCATGACGACTCATCAAAAACCCAAATGCCCCTTTGGTGAATTTAGGAAGGGAATATACTTTACTTTCTCTTCACCTTTCAACGCCTCCCCTACCCGAGCTCCTTCTTTGGCTTGGAATAGTTTGACCGAAGCTCTGTATTTCTCCACATAGGAATTCAATGGTGTATCAAAAACATGTAATGTGTTTCTATATGGGAAGAAAAATGAGTTCCAAAGCTACTAGAATGCAAAATTAGCTCACCCCTTCATACTTGGACATTTTTACAATCGAGCTGAATAAAGTCTGAAATTTAAAAAAAAAAAATTAGGGATGAAAATTTGAATTTTCAATTCGGATATTTGATTTCAAATATATTTGAATTTTAAAATCACATCCAATGTGGGTTTAGAATGAATGTAGATATATAACTTAAATATTCATTATCCAAATTTGCATTACTTATTCAGATATTCAAATCCACCGATTATATAATGTTTATAATTTTTATTATATATATTTTAAAAAAGAATTTTAACGAATTCAAATTTGAATTTTTGGAAATTTGAATATCTGATTAGAAATTTTGAAATATTCTTTTTGAAAATTTGGATTTCCAGCAAATTTGGATAATAATAGTGCAATAATTTATAGATAATAGACAGATTTGAATTTATTTGTGAATTTGAATAATTCAAAAAATAGAGATTTTTGACCCGTTCCCCTTCCTAGATTTTTTTGTCTCCTTTTTCACCCAAAGGAAGTTGACTCAATCTAACAAATCTCGCTCGACCCTCTATCCATCAACGACATTTTGGTTGGGTATTTCTTTCAAAAAGACAAGTATGATGTTAAAATGAGGTATCATTTATACTTAAAACACAATAGAGACAATAAAAAAAGGAAAGATTATCTTGCAGGCCACATGGCATGAAGCCTGAATGGGCAAGTATATGGACCCTCAATATCTTGGTAAAGATTAAGCACTTTATTTAAAGAGCTTGCCGAGATGTTATTCCTTCAAATGGTAATTATGCTCCATGATGCAAAAGTTTTCTAGTAGGTTTTTTTAGATGTGGCGATAACAACAAAACAGTTGAACATATCCTCTACTTTTACCCTTTCGCCTAAGTGACATGGAGAGTGTTCATGTTTAACTATTGTCTTGATTTTGTTGAGTTCAAATCCTTTGTAAAATGGTGGTAGACTATCATGAAGATTGTTCCCATCTTTGGTAATTTCTTAGGCCTGAGTTTTATACCATGGACTTCTTATAAATTATGAAAGGCCAGAAATATGACAATATTTGATGGTGTTGTAAAGTGGCCATTCATGCAGTGGCGAACTCTTCCTGTGAAGTTGCGAGCTCACTTGAAGTTGTGAGCTCAAGCAAGCTTACGAGCTCTACATTTGTGAGCTCACTAAAAGCTGTGAGTTCAACTAAAAGTGCGAGCTCATAAAAAGATGCGAGCTCAACTTAAATTGCTTGCTAAGTCAAATATGGGCTGATATGAGTTGTTGGCGAACCCTCAAATGTATTACAATAAGGGTTTGTATATTCTGATAATGATATTTTGTAATTAGTCTGCTTGTTTGAGTTTGCTTGTGAAAACAAGTAGAGTTAGTATTGATTTGACTTTTTTAGGTAGTAACCTTTACATAATCAATTTAAGTATAAGTTTCATCTTTGTATTTTCAAGGTGTTTTAGTGGGGTTTGTTGAATTATCTGTAACCACTACTCTTATATGTTGTATTTCATGTGTAATGAAAACGATGATGAAAATTTTGATAGCAGTTTATCAAAATCTACTAAGTATTTTTTTCTTGTTTTATTCTCTCAACTTTTCAAAACGCCAACAATTGGTGTCAAGAGCCTTAGTCTTTGGGGGCCTTGTGAGTGTTTTTTATTGTTGAAAAAAGAGTGTTGATTGTATCTTGTTCGTATTGCAATGTCATCTGGAAGTTTTACACCACCTCCACCTCCTATCTTTGTTGGAGAAAACTACCATATTTGAGGAGTGAAGATAAAGACATATCTTCAAACATATGATTTGTAGGAAGTTATTGATTCAGACAGAGAACCACCACTGTTGCGAGCTAATCCAACGATAGCTCAAATTAGACAACATAACAATGAGGCTGCTAAGAAGTATAAGGCTTTGTCTTACCTTCAAAGTGGTGTGTCTGATGTTATTTTCACAAGAATCATGGCTTGTGAAACTTCCAAAGAAGCCTGAGATAGATTGAAGGAGGAGTTCCAGGTGACTAAAAAGACAAGGCAACAACAACTTTTGAATTTGAGAAGAGACTTTGAAAACCTAAAGATAAAGGAGACTAAAATGCTCAAGTAGTATACAAACAGGACCATGTCCATTGTCAACAATATAAGGCTGCTTGGCGATCAGTTCAGTGATCAAAGGGTTGTTGAAAAGTCATCACCACTTTAACAGAGAAGTATGAGTTCAAGATCTCATCATTGGAGGACTCGAGAGATTTGACAACAATCTCTCTTTCAGAGCTCATCAATGCTCTATATGCATAGGAGCAAAGAAGAGCGAACAGAGAAGAAGGGCACATATAAGATGCTTACCAAGCAAGGAATAAGGAGACTTCATGTTCTTTAAGCAACAAAGGTAAGAAGAAATGGAATCAAGCAAAAGAGATGGTGAAAAGAAAAAGTATTCACCATGCTCGAATTGCAAGAAGATGGGTCATTCAGAAAAGTTTTACTGGACAAGACCTGGTGTATAGTGTAAAAATTGTAAACAATTTGGCTATGATTTTAGAATTTGTAAAAACAAAGTGCAGTAGCAACCGCAGTAAACAACCAGGAGGAGCTCGCATTTACTGCCTCATGCTTTGATGTAAATAACCATGTAAAGAAAAATTCGTTGATTGACAGTGGCTGTATGAACCACATGGTTTCAGATGAAAGCATGTTCAAAAGAATTGACAAATCATTCATTTCGAGATTTAGAGTTGGAAATGGCTAGATTATTGAAGCAAAAGGAAAGAGAGATGTTCAAGTTAGCATTTCTACAGGTACAAAAGTTATTACTGATGTTCTTTTTGTACCTGATATAGATCGAGACTTGTTTAGTGTTGGTCAGCTTATTGAGAAGAATTATTCTAGTATTTTTGAAAAGAACAAGTGTGTTGTATCTGATTCAACTAGTCATGAGCTTATGTTAGTGAAAATGAGTGACATGATCTTTGTTCTAAACTGAAACTTAGTTACCTTTAAAGCTTACTCTAGTTCAACTAATGGTACTGACTTGTGGCACAAGAGACTAAGGGATGTCAATTACAAATAGCTTGGCATGTTGTATAAGCTGGGTTTGGTTAAGAACATGTCTGAAGTCGAAGAGAGAACTACAGTGTGTGGGGTATGTTAGTTTGGGAAGCAAGCAAGACTTCTATTTCCTAGGAACAAGGCATGGCGAGCTATTAAGAAGCTACATCTAGTTCACACTGATTTATGTGGACCAATGAAGACTACTTCACTTAGCAATAGCAGGTACTTCATTTTGTTTATTGATAATTACACTAGATATTGTTGGGTGTATTTTTTGAAGGCCAAGTCTGAAGTTGTTGAGGTCTTTTAAAAGTTTAAAAGTTGTTGTTGAGAATCAAGCTTGTTGCAAACTGATAATACTCAGGTCAGATAATGAGGCTGAGTATACTTCTGAGAAGTTTAAGAAGTTTTGTGAAGATGTTGGAATCAAGCATCATTTGACCAACACATACACCCCTTAGTAAAATAGTGTGTGTGAAATGAAAAATAGAATGGTTATGGATATGTTAAGATGTTTGTTGTTTGAGAAGAAGCTACCAAATAAGTTATAGGCTAAAGCTGCGGACACCTCTGTTTATCTGCTCAAAGATTGCCAACAAAAGTTGTGAAGGGTATGAAACCGTTTGAAGGATGGTTCGAATTCAAGCCATCAGTGTTACACTTGAAGATCTTTGGTTGTTTGTGTTATACTCTAATTCATGCTGTCAAAAGGAATAAGCTAGAGAAAAAAGCTTAACCAGGTATGATTATAGTAGTTGTAAGAAAGGGAACATAATTTTTTATCCCTTCACTAGTAAAGTGTTTAAAAGTAGAGATGTGAGGTTCAGTGAAGAAGCTTTGTGGAATTGGGAAGCTACAGAAGCTGAAATGGTTGAAAAAAGTTAGTCTGAGTTGAATGTGCGAAGTGGTGAAATTCAGAATCAAAATGTTGATTGTTTTGATTACTTACGAGCCAGAAGCACCAGGCCTATATCTGAGGTATATGAGAGGTGTAATATTGTAATACTAGAGCCTGCGAGCTATAAAGAGGCAAAAAAAGAAAATGGCTGGATTGAAGCTATGGAAGCTGAGATAGCTATGATAAAAAAGAATGAGACCTAGGAGTTGGTTGAAAGACCAGTTTGCAAGAAGGTCATTGGTGTAAAATGGGTCTACAAAACCAAGTTAAATGTTGATGGCTCAATGAACAGAATCAAATTTAGATTAGTTGTAAAAGGATTTAGTCAACAATATGGTGTTGACTATGCTGAAATCTTTGCACCAATAGCCAGACTACATCAGATTGCTACTGATTATGGCAGCTCAAAAAGGGTGAAAGATACGTCAACTTGATGTAAAGTCTACATTCCTCAATGGTATCGTAAAGGAGGAAGTTTATGTTGAACAGCCATAGGGATTTATAGCTGATAGCAAAGAGTATATGGTTTTGTAAGCTAAAGAAGGCTTTGTATGGGCTGAAATAAGCTCCGCAAGCTTGGTATGAAAGAGTTGACAAGCATCTAGCGAGCTTGAGCTTTGAAAGGAGTGTTAGTGAACCCACATTGTATGTAAAAAAGGAAAGAAATAAGACATTGCTAATAGTATCCTTGTATGTTGATGACCTGCTAGTTACTAGTAGTGGTGGAAGGCTGCTAAATGAGTTTAAGTAGTAGATGCGAGCTGAATTTGAAATGTTTGATCTTGGAGACATGACTTATTTTCTTGGTCTAGAAGTGTTTCAGTCAGATCAAGGTATCTTCATCAGTCAAAAGAGCTTTGCATTGAAGATCTTGAACAAATTTTGTATGGAAAATTCCAAGCTAGTAGGAACTCCTATTGCTCAAGGTGAAAAATTCTCAAGCCATGGTGATTTTGAAAAGGTTGATGGAAGTAGGATGTTTGCTTTATTTAACAACATCGAAGCTAGATATTATGTTTGTTGTAGGTTTTCTTTAAAGGTTTATGCACTATTGTAATGTTGTGTATTTTAAAGTAGCGAAGCGAGTTCTCAAATATGTCAAAGGAACCCTAAGTTATGGAATTGAGTATGTGAAGGAGAATTATTTGAAGTTTATTGGTTTTACAAACAGTGATTGGGCTGGTTTTGTTGAAGATATGAAGAGCACTTCGGGGTATTTCTTTACTTTAGGTTCAAGTGTATTCAGTTGGAACTCAAGGAAGAAAGAAATAATCGTGTAATCAACCGCTAAAGCTGAGTACATCACAGTAGCTGTAGTAGTAAGGCAAGCACTTTGGCTAAGAAAGTTGATGTCTGACTAAATTTGAAGCAAGTGGAGGCAACAGAGATATATTAATCAATCTGCTGTTGCAATTGCAAAGAATCTCGTCTTCCATGGAAAGACAAAACACTTCAAGATAAAGTATCATTTTGTACTTGAAGTCGAGCAATTAAATGAAGTGAAGCTGGTTCATTGCAGCTCAGATGTTCAACTTTTTGATATTCTTACAAAACCTCTTAGAAGAATGATGTTAGAGAAGCTAAGAGATGATATTGGAGTTCGCAACATTGTTTCCAAGAAGGAGTGTTGTGAAGTGGCCATTCATGTAGTGGCGAACCCTTCCTGCGAAGCTGCAAGCTCACTTGAAGTTGCGAGCTCAAGCAGGTCTGCGAGCTCACCAAAAGCAGCGAGCTCTACTAAAAGTGCGAGCTCATAAAAAAATGCAAGCTCAACTTAAATTACTTGCTAAGTCAAATGTGAGCTGTTATGAGTTGTTGGCGAACCCCTAAATGTATTACAAGAAGGGTTCATATATTCTCCTAATGATATTTTGTAATTAGTCTGCTTGCTTGAGTTTACTTGTCAAAACAAGCAGAGTTAGTATTGATTTGACTTTTTTAGGTATTGACCTTTACCTTAACAGTTTATGTATAAGTTTCATCTTTGTATTTTCAAGGTGTTTTAGTGAAGTTTGTTGAATTATCTGTATCCACTACACCTATATATTGTATTTCATGCGTAATGAAAATGATGATAAGAATTTTGGTAATAGTTCATAAAAATTTGGTAAGTATTTTTTTCTTATTTTATTCTTTCAACTTCTCAAAACGTGAACAGAGGGACATGAAAAAAAGAAAAAAAAACCAATACAAGTTTGGAAGTAAGCTTCCATGGATGCCACGAGTTCATGAACACATACCTCAACTCCTCTGAACCGAGACCAATAGCCCAAACTATAACTTCTTGGACTTCGCCTCTAGAGCAAGTAGTTAAAATCAACTGCAGTGCAGCCTACAAAAAGGTTAATTTATTGTACAGTGGGCATTGCAGTAATACCTAGGAACTATCATGGACATATTCTAACTACAACCAATGTGCGAATGCTTTCCTCTTAAGCATTGGCGGCTAAAAACTTGGCAACAAAGCTTGGCTCAAGACTTTTATGACATCAATATTGGCAGAATATTATTATCAAATCTAACTACAAAGTTGTGATTTTGATGGCAGTTTGATAACTAGGTTTTGATCTCTAAATTGTTAGCATTGTTTATTTAAATATGAATTTAGAAAATTATTTTATATAATTATTCTTCTAAAAATAATAAAATATAGTAGCAGAATAACTATAAAGTAAATATTTGTCTTTGTACAAAAACTATATTTATCTTGTAAAAAGCCATTGAAATTCTAAATTAACTAAAATTGTGATTTCGATAGAAATTCGACTAAAATTGTGATTTTGGTAGAAATTGTTAGGGAATAATGATAAAAGGGCTAGGTTGCAAAGAGAATCATTAACAAAGGAGATAATGATATAGATAGAATGTAATTAGTAGCAATATTTTAGATTAATGACGTGTAATTTTTTTTTTTGAAATATGAAAATGTTTTAGTGTTGTAATAAATATAATATAGAAAATATTTGGTTTAGATGTATTTTAGTTCGAAAGATATTTGTAGATTGAGTTTTAACTCGATTGATATGGATATTGTTATCAATGTAGGAGGACGTGGATTTCAATGCACTGAAGCAGTGGCGAAACTGGGGGGCTGGTAGGGGCCCCAACCCCCCTAAAATGAAAAATTTTCTATATGGCCCCTTTTAAAATTTTTAAAATTTTAAATTAATAAATGTAAAATTGCACTTTGACTCCCTTAAAAATATAAAAATTTGATCTAATCTTTTAAAAATTATAAATATATAGTCTATTAAAATGGTGGAATTACATTTTTTCTATCGTAAAAATTACAACTTAATTTTGGCCCCCCTAAAATTTTTTTCTAGTTTCGCCTCTGCGCTGAAGCGTATTATATTTCTATTTATAAGTTGGGGAGAGACAGTAAATATAATTAAAACCTATAATAAGATTATATAAAAAATATTCTATAAAATTTTATAATATTTTTATTTAGGTAATTTTTAATAAAAATAAAAATAATATTATCATTTATATATCAAACTAAATTAATTCTTAAGTCACATAAATAAATAAATGAAACTCATGCATCGCATGGACCACATATTAGTTATTATTATAAAAATTTAAAAGAATAAATATCAATTATACACGAACTTTGGTTTAATATGTAATTTTGTACATGACCTTTAATTTTGGACAATTTTATAAATGACATTTTGATTTGATCTAATTCTCACAAATTATTAACACAATTATTGATATAGAATCATTTTATTTTTATATGTTGCATACACAAACAATTCTATTTATCCAATATAAAAATAATTTGATTCTTTATTTCTTTAGATGTATATGATTTAATCAAAATTAAAGTTTCATGTATATAATTGCATTAAATCAAAGTTCGTGTATAATTTTGAGATTCATCATTTTCTTAAAATGATTTGACATAATGACTTTTTTAACCCTCAAACTATACAAAAAAATCATTTTAATCCACTTTCTTCTATTTTTTTTTTTGTTTCATTTAACCCTCCAACTTTTGATTTTTGTCAAATTATTTAGAAGTGAATGAAAAAGTTAGTAGTTAGTTAATTTTGATTATGTGGATGATTAATGTTGATGTGACATTTACGTGGCAATCCACGTATATATCACATTAGTAATTAATTATTATTTTTAAAAAAATACTAAATACTAAATAAACTCTAAAAGTTTTATTGTTTTAGCACCATCGCTGGAATTTGCTTCTCTCTTAACATAGCCATTGGTACTGAAATAGCCGACACCATCTCTCATTGACCTCCATTCAATCCAATGTTAACATCAAAGTGAAGCTTGTTGTCTTTTCTTTTTCTTCCTCATTTTGGTTTTCTGAAATCTTTCTTGAAACCTTACCAAATCTCCTTTCTAGCCTCGAAAAATGGAGTTTCAATCTCTTAAGCCCACCTTCGGATTGTCTTTCAATTCTAAATGTAGCATTCTCTCCACCAAGGCTTTCCTTTGACCACTCAGATCATAAAAAAGTTACTTGAAGCCTATGAACTAGATTTGGGCGAAAATAGTGATTGATAAAAAAAGATTACTTGAAAGCTTTGCTTCATGTCTTAAACCATGTTCTTTGATGATTTAGGCTTTAGGTAATGTTGGAGATATTGAGTGGAGATGATAGATCTGGAGATGATATGGAAATAAAACAATAGACTTCAAGGCGCGGCTGATACTTTCCAAATAGAACTATTTGCCCCCACACAAAGTTACTAGAGGGTTAAGACAAAGGTCCTCCCGGGATATAACGAACCTTTTGAATTTCCTTTGATTAGCAAAATCGAGAAATTCTCTAACTCTTACTCTAATTTCTGAAACTGGATTGATTGTAATGTACTTTTGAGCACCATAAATCCTCTATTTATATGCACTCACTGGATACTATTTTGAAGAGCCACAACCCTTCGTGTTGAATATACTTCTTAGTCGAAACATGTCTCATGTAAATGTATTCATTGGATGATAAATCATCACTTTTTAATTTGAATAAGTACTTATGAAAAATTAATTTGCAATAAAAAATTTCTAACAATCCCCCACTAGATTGCTAATTCAAGAAAAGAAGTACACAACAATTGTGCATAAAGAAAGGTGTTTGCAGATTGAACCTTCCTTTAGTGCAAACTCTTAAAGTATCAACAAAGTGAATGGTGTCTAGTCACTTGAACTATCACTCTTAAAGTCAATATCGAAATTTTTTTACACATAACCGTAGAGTATTATAGTAAGAGTTTATTTGCTTTAGCATCATTATGACTATGTGCTCATTTGTTTCATGAACATGTACGAGAGAAAACCATAAAGAAAATCTCACTGAAGCGACACCACTTCATGTCCATATAGGTGGATTTCATGACAATTAATGTCCATCCATTATGAGTAAAACTCATCCTCCTAAAATATAAACACTAAATCCTAATTCTTAGTGCACATTGTTATTCGATAACTTGTTATTACCCTTTGAACCTTGAAACTAACTTTTGGGCTAGAATAAGGTAGGGTTTCCATTATCAATGACGCGATTAGGATGGTTTTAATCCCATATTAGTGGTGATACTCTTAACCAAATCCCTTGACAAACCTTTTGTCAATGGATCCACTAAGTTGTCACTTGACTTAACATGGGTAATAGTTATCACACCGTTCCTAATCAATTGTCTCACATACTCATGTTTCAAACTTATATGTCTAGGCTTTCCATTGTACACCTTATTATACGCTCGAGACATAGTGGATTCATTATCACAATATACAGAAATGACAAAACTACATTGTGGCCACAACTTCATATCTAGCAGGAGATCTCTTAGCTATTCTGCTTCCTTTCTAGTAGTCACCAAGGCTATAAATTCAATCTTCATAGTTGAATGTGAGATGCAAGTTTGTTTCTTGGAGGTCCAACTAATGGCTCCACCATTGATCGTAAAAATCCATCATGATGTGGACTTATTGTCGCTTAGACTTGTAATCCAACTTTCATATGAGTAACCTTCTAGTACCGCAAGATAATCACTATAGAATAATTCCAAATTTTTTGTTTTCTTAAGATAGCCAAGAATCCTACAAATTCCTTTTCAATGATAGGTATAAGGACAATTTATAAATCTCGCCATTTTGCACACAACAAATGCGATATCGAGTCTAGTGCAATGCATTGCATACATTAGACTTCCAATTACGTTGGCGTAATCAAGTTGCGCTATGCCATTATTGTAACACCCCTAATTCGTATCCGTTGTCGGAACAGAGTTATGGAGCATTACCGAAGTTTTCAAATCAAACTAACAAATAATTTCAAACATTTCAAATTATATCGATAATCATATTAAAACCAATCCAAATCATAAATTTTGTCCCTTATACGAGCCTTCGGGGCCTTAAAAACACGTTAGGACCAAGTCTGGACTAAATCAGAAACTCAGAGAATTTTTTAGAGAATAGAAAAAATTTTCAACATTGCAAGGGTCACATGGCCAAGAGACATGCTCGTGTGGGCATTCGAGGTAAGGACACACAGCCGTGTCACAGCCCATGTCCGTGCCAGTGTAACTTACTGACTTGGGTCACACGGCCAAGCTACTCGCCCGTGTGTAAGGCTGTGTACCCTTCGAAATAACATTACACGCCAGTGTGCCAGGCCGTGTGCTAGGCCATGTAACAGCCTGACTTGCAACCCTTTGAAAGCTACAAGGGACACACGGATGTGTGTCACACACGGCTGAGACACACGCCCGAGTCTCTGCCCGTGTGGACATAAATAGGCTATTTTATAAGCCATTTTCTCACCCATTTTGGCATGTACCTACTCCCAAAATTTCGCATATATACAAGCTATAACAAGCTCCAAAATCATGTAAAATCAAGCTATATGCATATGATATATTAACATACAACAAATATACCCGTAGGCACCTCAAATGTCAACATATAAACATGCAACCATGTAGTCAATTTAGCCAAATAATATTCACTATATTTTAAACTAAATTTGTTTCAACATATGCCATTAAAATTTACCTAGCAACCAAACACCAAGAAGATACCATTTGTATCATTCCACTACTATTACCAACAAACTTATATGCTATTGAAAACAAGGATACCGAATCCACATTTAGAACATATCACATAACCTATATAACATGCCTTTTCAATCTAGCCTTTCATTTTTAATTATTCAAACACTTAACCAAATACAAATACTAGCATAACAACCTAAACAAACCATTCATAAGTGATTGCATTCATACCAATTTATCATGTCAAAAGATACATATGTACAACATAGAAAACAAAGTATCCAAACATACAACTTAGTAATTCACTTTTATACCAAAATGAATAAGACACAAACACATATATACTTATAACCACATATACATGCCACAATCCCAAAAAAGTTTAAAAGCTACTAAGGATGATGGATAGTGTGAGCCAAAGTTTCAATCTGTCCCAAGTCAACAAAAGTAATCTACAAAATGACAAATAAACTCATATAAGCTTATAAAACTTTGCAAGTACATAGCAATTTATTTAACTTAACATTAAATGAATGAATTTCTATTTTACTTAATAAATGTTACCGAAATGTAATCACGGCACGAAAGTGCTATCAGGGGTACCTAAGTACAACAGGGGCACGTAAGTGCGATTAGGGGTACCAAAGTACAATAGGGGCACGTAAATGCGATCAGGGGTGCCGAAGTACAACAAGGGCACGTATGTGCAACCAGGGTACAATTATATATATAATAATTAACTACTTGATTATAAAATACAAATACATAAGGAAATCAAATAATATAATTCAATTACTATGAACTTACATAAACAAGTATCGCGTAGGAGTATGATTGGTTAATCTGCGATTTTTTCCATTCCTCGATTTAGATCCGGTTGAGATTTATCTTGATCTAAATAAATAAATTCAACCAATTTAATAACTATTCTATTCAATTCAATCCAAATTGCACATGTTTGCAAAATTACTTTTTTGACCCTAAACTTTTAATTTCTTTTCAATATAATCCCTAGCTCATAAAATGAAAATTCATGAAATTCAACCACATCCCATCATAGCCGAATATCAATTAGATCCCTAACAAGCCTTATATTTCATTTATTTCACCATTTCACCATGAATAGTTTTCTATTTTTCAATTAAATCACTATTTGTCAATTTCATAAAAAATCACTTAACAAAAGTATTTTATCTATCAACAACTAACCATTTTCTTCCATAAAACATCAAAAATCTTACACATTCATCAATAGAAAAACCCTAATAGTTTGACAATTTCACAAATTAGTCCTTGGGCTAGCTAGATTAAGCTACAATGATCCCAAAAACATAAAAATCATTAAAAACGGGACAAAGTACATACCAATCTAGCAAGGAATTTGTTGCTGCAAGCTCAAGCTCAACAATGGCTTCCACAAGCCCTAATTTTTGGTTCTTAATTGAAGAAATAAAGATGACACTTGATTTGTTTTATTTAATTATCATTTATTTACTATTTACCTTTATAACCTTTTAATTTATTACAAATTTCAAGAATACTAAGCCATCATATTCCACTATCAGTATTTATGGTCTAATTACCACATAATGACTTATATTTTAAGGCTCCATAGCTATTTAATACCTTTTTCCACTGGAACTCAACTTTTATACTTTATACGATTTAGTCCTTTTTATCAAATTGAAAAAATAAACGATAAAATTTCTTAGCGAAATTTTTATACGACGCTACAATCATGCTGTAATCGTTAAAATATTAATAAAATAAATATTTCTATATCAGATTTGTGGTCTCGAAACCACTGTTTCGATTTCACTGAAAATAATTGTTACAACTCTCAACCTCTAAAGAAATTTTCGTCCCAAAAAATTCTTACCAGAAAAGAGGTTTGGATATTGTTTTCTCATAGCTTCTTTGGGTTCCCAAGTAGCTTCTTGTAACACCCCCTAACCCTAAACCGTCGCCGGAACAAGGTTACGAGGCATTACCGGACATATCAGACAACTTACGAATAATTCACAATTAATATAACATTCATAGTATAATTTAATTATTAAGTCCCTATATTGAACTCTCAAAGCCCAAACATGTATTAAAAGTAGAACGGGACTTGTTCGAGTATTTTGGAAAATTTTTCGTAAATTTTTTTTTTACAAAAATTTCGACAATATTTCTGCTTATTTTTACCTAAAACCCCCTACAAATTCAAACAAAAAACAAACCAATACCAATGTTTCAACCAATGAATTTACATCTTAAACACTACTAGATCATGCTTAATCCATTGATTTATTACTTAAATTTTTAAATGTTAACATATAAGGAACTAATTCATATTTTTCATTTCATTTCAAAATTTAATACCAAATTTACTAATTTATAACTTTAAACTTACCTATCATCCAAAATTTCATAACTATCTAATTACAACAAAATCATTTAATCTATATATATATACATGACTCATGTACAAGCACCTAGTACATGCCACTTAAACAAAAATAAGAAATACATCACCAAAATTTTCTTGTTGGAGTCGAGATCTTTCTGGATGCTGAACTGGATCTTGAACTCTAATGACCTGCGCACGGAAACAACTGTACGCTGAGTATTTTATACTCAGTGGTATTACTATAAACCAAACTATTTAACATTAATAAATTACAACATCAACCATAAGCTAATAAATCATTTAAACTAATTATACATAATTATATATCACTTTATAAATCTTAAATTCATTTTTCATTTTTTTACATACTAATTAAATTGATAATTTAATTCATACATTCTTTCCCGTACTTTTTTGTAGTGCCGAATCAATCAATCTCATTTTCAAATTTTCATTTCAATTATTTACCCTATTAACAAGGCTCGGACTCTGATAGATACGCGGATTCCACCCAAACACACCAAAATATCCAACCCAAACACACCCAGAATAATATAAATCATCCATAACACACCAGTATAATATAGCCTCCCAAACACACCGATAAGGTATTAAATGCATCTTCGGTTAAACCGAAACATATAATAATAGAATCATCTTCTCGGCCGAGCTACAAATCTTCTCATCACATCACAATCCTATGGCATGCCATTTGTATCCAATCTAGTCCGACCAGTTAATAGGGTATTATTTTACTTTTTCAATTTCGAATTCATTTCCACACCAATTTCAAATATTCAATCAATTCAAAAAATCTATTATCCCAATTCAAATATAATTCAATATTCACACATATTCTTACTTAATTTCAAATATTATTACTTACCTTATCTTAGATGTCCCATAATTACAAATTCAATATAACATTTAATAAATAATTTGGGTTATAATAATACAAACCTGGAATACGCGTTTACTCCTCAACGATCTTTTCTTTTCCTTTGGATGTCGATGCCTCGTTTTTCTTGTTAGCTACGAAAATAATAATAACAATTTGCATTATTAATTACAGCATTAATTTAATAATTAATTGAATTTTTATTCAATTTATTCCCTAATTTCAATTTAATCCTAATTAACTCTTTTATTTGTTTAACTTAATTTATACTTCATTTCCACTCAATTTCCTTCCATATTCACCCTAACAATCTAATGTTCATTATAAAACCCTAATTTAAAATTTCTTTCAATTTAATTTCCTAAAACACAAAACTTATAACTTCTTTTACAATTTAATCCCTTTTTCAATTCTAACTTAAAATTCATTCAATTAAATCCCTAATTCTTCTTTTTGTTCAACATAACCCATGCTTAAAAACCTTAAAACTTCTAAAACCTTAATTTAATTTCAGCAAAACTTTGTTTTAAAGCTTGTAAAACATCAAAATTAAGAGAAAATGGCTAAATTTAGCTTATCAATTAAACTTGAAGCTTTAAAATCCCAATTTCCTCCCCTTTTTTTTTCTTTCCCTTTTTCTTCCCCTGTTTTCGTTTTGTTCTCTGTATCTCTTTTGTTCTTCTTTCTTTTACTTTCTTTCTCTTTATTTTATTCTATTTATTTATTTCTTTTAGTTATTTTATATTGCTTTAATATTAAGTAAACAAATTATTTTATAACAAATGTACCAATATTATTGTTACAATTGTCATTATTCAATTTGCTTTTTTTTAAAAAAAATCTTATAATTTAATTATTATCATTTACTTATTATATAAGAAATTATATATATTCTACATATGTACCAATAATAATTATACACTTGTCTTATTTCATAATATAATATCAATTTAATAATTATTAATATATATAAATATCTTTTACTTATTATTTAAGAAAATATACAAATATTTATATATATATATTTTCATGTGTATAAATACACATATCACACATGTACATTTTTATCATCATACATTTGGCACAAATTTTAATTTATTTATAATCTAATAACAAAATTTTAAATTAAATAATAATAATAATAATAATAATAATAATAATAATAATAATAATAATAATAAAATCTAAGAAAATCTTAGAATTTTTTTTATCCATTTTGTCGCCTCAATTATTACAAATGGCTTAATTGCCATTTTAATCCTTTTTTTTCTTTCTATTGTTTTAGAATTAATCTTTTAACCTTTACTCAATCTAGTCCTTTTTACTAATTACTCTAAATTAAACTAGTTTCACCTAAATAAAACCTAATTAGACATATAACTAGACTCATAATTATTCCTAATAATTATTTACGAACCCGTTTCACTAAGACGGAGGCCCGATAATGTACTTTTCTAGTGCCCACGGATTTTGGGTCATTACACTTCTTCTATCCCATGTCATTGCCAAAGAACTTTTGCTACAGCTATGTTCTTATTTATCAATTCTTTCACCTCTTGTGCTAGAATTCTAATCGGTTCCTCACTGTACGACATATTAGGCTGAATCTCGACATCTGTGAGGGAGATAACATGTGAAGGGTTAAATCAGTATCGTCATAACATAGACACATGAAAGACATTATGAACATTTTCTAATTCTAACGGTAAAGCTAATTGATACGTAACAGGGCGACACTTTTAGGAACACTTTTAGTAATCTCATACGACCCGATAAATCGCGGACTTAACTTTCCTTTGCGACTGAATCGAAGAACTTTCTTCCAGGGCGACACTTTCAGGAACATTTTGTCACTAATTTGAAATTCAATATCTTTACGCTTAAGATCCGCATATGATTTTTGTCTATTTGAAGCTGCTTTCAAACTATCTCGGATCATTTTTACTTTTTCTTCAGTCTCACGAATTTAATCAACCCCGTGTATCTTTTTCTCACTAAGCGCAGCCCAATATAATGGAGTTCTGCATTTACGACCATACAAAGCTTCATACGGTGCCATCTTTATACTAGATTGAAAACTGCTATTGTATGCGAATTCAACCAATGGTAAATATATCTCCCAGTTGCCTTCAAACTCTAATACATAGCATCCAAGCATATCCTCAAGAATCTGTATTACTTGCTTAAATTGACCATTGGTATGAGAATGAAATGTAGTACTAAAATGCAACCATGTACCTAAAGCTTCCTGTAACCTTTTCTAGAATTGTGACGTAAACTACGAATCCCTATCCGAGATGATGGAAATCGGTACCCCATGTAATTTGACAATCTCAGACACATATAACTTAGCTAATTTCTCAAGGGAGTAATTTGTACGTACCGGAATAAAATGCGCTGACTTCGTCAAACAATTAACGACAACCTAAATGACATCTTTCTTTCTTAGAGATAGGGGTAAACTCGATACAAAGTCCATAGTAACTAGATCCCATTTCCACTTCGGTATCATTATTGGCTGCAATAAACTAGAAGGTACCTGATGTTCAGCTTTAACTTGCTGATATACTAAACATCTTGATACAAAGTTTGAAATCTCTCGCTTCATACCTGGCCACCAGTACATCTGTTTCAAATCGTTGTACATGAGCCTCATACAAAATCTTCTGAATTAACTCTGAATCTTTCGGTACACAAAATCTACCTTTAAAAAGTAAATAATCATCAAACCCAATTTGAAAATTTGAATCAAGAGTTGACTCGCAAAATTTTCGTTTAGCTACCAACGCATCATCGTATTTCTGAGCTTCACAAATTTGTTGTAAGAACAACTGTTTAGCTTTTAACTTAGCTAAAATCGAACCATCAATAGACAATGACAACCGCATATTCAACACTCGCAAAGCAAACAAAGATTTTCTACTCAGAGCATAAACCACTACATTTGCTTTTCCTAGATGATAATCAATAATTAAATCATAGTCTTTCAACAACTTGAGCCATCTGTGCTGTCTCAGGTTCAAATCTTTCTGTGACATGAAATACTTCAAACTTTTATGATTGGAAAAAATGTGAAATTTTTCTCTGAACAAATAGTGTCGCCAAATTTTCAACGTAAACACAATAGCTGTTAACTCTAAGTCGTGTGTCGGGTAATTCTTTTCATGCAGCTTTAATTGTTTGGAAGCATAAGCTATTACTTTGCCTTCCTACATCAAAACATAGCCTAATCCATTTAAAGATGCATCATTGAAAACCATAAATTCTTTACCCAATTCAGGCTGAACTAGAACGGGTGCCTCGGTCAACAGTGCTTTCAACTAATCAAAAATTTGTTGGCACCTCTCAGATTATTTGTATTTCACATCTTTCTATAATAGTCGTGTAATCGGTGTAGCTATCATCGAGAATCCTTTGACGAATATTCTGTAATATCCAACTAATCTCTAAAAACTTCTAATCTCAAATACATTTCTTGGAGGCTTTCAATCAACAATAGCTGAAAATTTGCTCGGGTCTACTCTGATGTCATCTGCCGACACAACACATCCCAGAAAACAAACTTCTCATAGCTAGAATTCATATTTGCTAAACTTAACGAATAATTATTTTTCATGTAAAGTTTGCAAAATAATTTGCAGATGTTCAGCATGCTCGGATTCATTCTATGAATAAACCAAAATATCAACGATGAAAACCACAACAAATCAACTTAGATATGGTCTAAATATTCTATTTATCAGGTCTATAAACACTTCAGGTGCATTGGTTAAAATAAATGACATCACAAAAAATTCATAATGTCCGTACCTGGTTCTGAATGCAACTTTCGGCACATCCAAATCTTTAACTCGCAACCGGTAGTAGCCAGAATGAAGATCAATCTTTGAAAATATTGTTGCACCTTTCAACTGGTCAAACAGATCATCAGTACGCGGTAATGGATATTTGTTCTTTATTGTACTTTGTTGAGCTATCGGTAAGCGATACATAAGCGCATAGATCCATCTTTCTTTCTAACGAATAAAATAGGAGCACCTCAAGGAGAAAAGCTAGGCCGAGCAAAGCCTCTCGCTGTCAACTCTTGCAACTGTGCTTTTAACTCTTTCAATTTTGTAAGTGCCATTCTGTATAGTGCTATAGATATCAGGGATGTTCCTGACATTAAGTCTGTTACACCCCTTACCCAAGTCCGAGGCTGGGACCGAGCACGAGCCATTACCATACTTAACTACATGCATACAATCATTTTTGAGTCACTAAGACTTAATCAAACTTAAAACCTTTTCGAACCTTGTTTAAACCCCTTAATGTGAGCCTACGAGGCCTCAAACTCTCATTGGAAACGATTCAGAACCAACTCAAGTCCTTAAACCAACCTAATAAAAATGACCCTTGAAATAGGGCACACGCCCGTGTGGAAGGGCAACATGCCCATGTGATCATTACAACATGGTCGTACTGATGGCCCATGTGACACACACGACCTAAGCATTTAGGGGTACACTCGTGTCCCATACCCGTGTGAATTAAATTCTAAATTCGAACCTACAGGGGTTTTCACACAGCCTGACACACTCCTGTGTCTATGGCCCATGTCCCTCACACGGCCATGACACGCCCGTGTCTAAAAACCTTGACATTCTATTTCTAACTTCAGCATCCAATTTAGGGCACACGGTCAAGGCACACGCCCGTAGCCAGAGGCTGTGTCCTCCACACGGCTAAGACACACAGCCGTGTTTCTATCCGTGTGTTTACTGCCATGCATACTGACTTGCAATTTTTACGTACAAGGGACACACGGCCTAGCAACACGCCCATAGGGCAGACCGTGTGTCACACACGGCCTAGACACACGCCCTTGTGTCTACCCTTGTGGACAAAAATAAGGCTATTTACCAAGCCTTTTGCCACCCTGAAACATAATCGAATACCAACTAACCTATCAAAGTTTAACCTATTATGATTTCTCAACCAAACAACCATAGCTAAGGCCTATGTACATTTCATATATTCGAACATGCCATTAATTTCACATTCGTGAAAGACTATCTTGCATTCATATATAAACTTTCAATATTAGCCATTTTCCATAGCCTTATACAATATGAATCAAATGTTAAAATAAGCCAACACATTTGGCCAATTAACAATGACACAAAATTCAAAAGTCAGGGTCCTATACATGTCATAATCTAGATAAAAGATCTAACTATACCATGTGCTTTGGACGATAGTATGATCGATGCCTCCGACGTCCGATGATCCTCGAGCTATGTCCTAGACACTGGCTCATCTATCAAGTCGATGCCATGTCCCAGACATGGTCTTACACTGACTTTCGAAATCGAGGCCGACGCCATGTCCCAGACATGGTCTTATACTAGCTCTCGCATATCCGTGCCGATGCCATGTCCCAGAAATGGTCTTACACTGACACATCTCTTAGCCGATGCATGTCCCAGACATGTCTTACACTGGCTTACATCTCGAGGCCAACGCATGTCCCAGACATGTGTTACACTAGCTCTCGTCTCAATGCCGATGCCATATCCCAGACATGGTCTTACACTGGCTCTTATAATGTGGCCGATGCATGTCCCAGACATGTCTTACACTAGCACACATATAACCCAAATGTCATGGGATGAATATTCGATTTTATTCCCTAAGGTTCAAACGGGAATTCTACTATCTCAATATTCAACATACATAATCATCTCCACAAACAATCAATTGATGCTGTATCAATTCAAACACATATAATAACAATGTAGTTGTATTATTTACCTACAACTTACCTCGAATTACAAAATGCGTACGACTAGTTTGGCTTAGTCCACTTGCTTTGCTTTTTCCCGGTCTAGGCCTGAATTTTGTAATTCTTGATCTAAAATGTTAGAAATTCATTCATTTCATCAGCATATTAATCTAGACACACAAAAATTCATAATTAGACAAAATGACCATTTTGCCCCTAGACTTTCACAAAATGACCATTTTACCTCTAGGTTCGAAAATCGATTTTTATCATATTTTCTTACTAAAAAAGCCTAGCCGAATACTTTTTACACTAGAAGTAGCCCACAATTTTCATTATTACACACATTTATCACCTATTTTACAACTTGTGCAAAAGGGTCCTTAGTTAAGGTTTCCGTGAAAACTTCTTCACAAAAGTCGTTTATTTAACAACCATGATTCATTTTCTTCCATAAAATTTCAGAAATAAACATGTTTAATATTATGGAAAAACCCTAAACTTTCAACCATTTTGCAAAATAGTCCCCTCATTTGAAAGCCCATGCTACAAGGGGTCCAAAAATACAAAAATCATCAAGAAAAACTATCAAAATCAGTTACTTGTGTAGGTGAAGAGTGGCTGCAATTTTTCAAGCTTTCAAAACCCTTAATTTTCTGGTATTTTCAATGGATAAAGAAATGAGAAGAAGATGATATCTCTTTCTCTTTCTTTAATTCTTATTTTATTCTTTTAAGTCACCAAACACACCTAATATTTAACATTTGACCTCTCTTGTCCCCTTATGGCTGGCCACTCTCCTAAAAAGGGTCTATTTTCCCTTTAAAGACTCTAAATTAAGGTTCCTTAGCAATTTAACACCTTTAGCTATCAAAATAGGACTTTTGCACTTTATGCGATTTAGTCCTTTTTCACAATTAAGCATGAAATCGATAAAATTATTTCACCAAAATTTTCATACTCTCATGTAATTATGCCACAACACATAAAATAATATTAAAAATAATTTCTCTGACCTCGGGTTAGTGGTTTTGAAACCAATATTTTGACTGGGCCCAAAATCAAGCCGTTACAAAGTCAATTCCAAACTCAACATCTCGAATTGGAGGTAGCCCAGGTAACTCTTCTAGAAACACATTTGAAAATTCACACACCACTAGAACCGGTGCTAGTTTTATTTTCGAGATTCTAGAGTCAACTACATAAGCAAGATATGCTTCGCAACCCTTTTTAACATATTTTTATGCCGTCATAATAGAGATTATACTAGGTGTATCGTCCAGTCTTCCTAATTCAATTCGGACCCATTTACCATCCGGACATTTAAGCATAATAAATTTTCTTCTATAATTCACAATAGCATCATGCTGTGTTAACCAAACCAGTTCAGTCCAGAATTACATCGAATTCCTCAAAAGGTAAGTACATCAAACTAGAGAAAAATTCGTAACTCCTAATTTTCAATGGGTGAGACCTACATAACTGATTAACTAGAACACACTGACCCAAAGGATTTGTGACCTTAACAATATATTTAGTAAAAACAATAGGTATTTTCTTTTTGTCTACTAATGTAGTGCATATATACGAATGATTTGATCTAGGATCAATCAATGCATATAAAGTAATATCAAAGAGAGAAAAAGTACCCGTAATAACATCTAGAGTAGTAGCTTCTTCTTGAGCCTGAATTGCGTACGCTCTAGTTGGTGTTCTCGCATCTTATTGTTCATTCATCTTGTTATTGTTTCCTCGACCGAGGGCAGTATTTCTAGCATTTCCAGATCTTCTACCCCTATGAGAGGTGGCTTCAAGCTTATTTGATTGATTCTCGAAATCGCTTTGCTTCTTGGGACAGTTACAGAGAAAGTGATTGGTAACTCTACAACGGAAACAAGCTCCTGATTTCGAGCGGCATTCACGAAAATATTTTTTATTATAGTCATCACACGTCGGAATGATTCTCTTCACATTTCTTACACTTCCAACACTCGCCGTTGGAGTATTGACTGACTTGAAATTGCTTTTTCTCAGTTTCTATCGATTAACAAACTCTGAAGGAGTAGTTGGCCGACTTGTGTCATTTTTAACTTTCTTTGAGGGAGACCACTGAGTAGGCTTGAATGACCCTCTCTTGTTATAGTCTCTGTATGTAAGACCCTAAACCCGGCCTAGACGTTATGGCCGAATCCGGAGATGTCACAATGTAGGGTTTTGAAAATGGAGTCGTTTCGTCAAGTTGTTCAAGTTTCAAAACTCATATACGTTTGTATCTATTTTTGAAAGCGTTTTCTTAATTTATTTATTTGTCAAAGCGTAAGTATAGCGGAAGTCATAAAACGTTTAAGTAGGAAATCTCATTTGAGTTTTCAAAAAACCTTTGTTTTGATAAAACCATGTTTTAGGCTATTCGTCTCAAATAAAATATTTAAATCGAAAACTCAAATCCAAAATAAAACCAACAGTCCGAAGAGTCCAATTTTTAAAAAACTCCTAAAATAATCCTTAATTTAAACTAAAACCATAATCATAAAGTCAATTTATAGACATGTGGTCACCGCGAGACTATGCCACTCCGATCAACCTAAGTTTGTGGATTACCTAAACGGAATAGACAAACAGTAGTGAGTTTACGTAAACTCAGTGTGTAACCCACACAAATAGATATGCAAAACATACAGAAAACCCATATACAGTCAGACAGAGATTCAGACTTATGTCTATTTCAGATACAAAAAATAGTTACAGATATGCAGATCAGATATACAGAATCCTACCCCCATCCTCTACACACCAATTTCGACCATCCCATCACACCATGTGGGGTTAAAAACACCCACCCATCCCTACACACCATATTGTGCCATTACGATACATATCAGATAAAGTGCAGCCAAGCTGCCAGAATATATGCGAAGGTCGCCATACAGAACACTTCCTCCATATATACAATCCCACCCCAAATATAGATATATAATACAGATATAGATATAGATACAGATATAATATGCTTATCATGCTTGTGTACAGATATTAGATATACAAATAGCAGAATAATCAGACATGCATAACAGTGTCCTACTCAGAGTATACTATTAGAATATCAGATCACATAATCTAGGGTTTGGTTAGCCCTTAACGACCCTACGGTAGGCCTATAGTCGATTGGAATGACCTGTGTGACCCTAGGAAAAATTTCAAAAATATGGGCCTACATGCCCGTGTGGCCTACACGCCTAGATTGACCTTACCCATGTGTCCCACATGCCCGTGTAGCCCACAAGCCTAACTTGACCTAGCCCGTGTGGCCCATACGGTCACACTCACACCACCACACGGTCGTGTCTTGCTCACAGCCATGCCCTCGTCAATCACATGGCTGTGTCTTACACACGGCCTATCACACAGCCAGGCACACGCCCGTGTGGCGTTGACAGTGAGGTTTTTCAGCTTTCATCGAAACTCGATTTTCTGTATTTTGGGTACACACCTGGTACGTTTTCGACGTGAAACCACTTTTGAGACCACCAACACCTAAAAATAGAGTACCCAAAACCTTTAGCAACCTATTTATGAGTCAAACACGATTAACCAAAAACACAAAAACCAACTCACCACTAACAAAAATGACCATAACCTCTAATTAAAACGCTGTAGTGAAATCTTCTACCTTATAACCTTCACCTAAACATGGATTTTATCGATTAACCACCAACACCTGGCATTGCCAAACCCAAACCATAGTTAAAAAGGATGCAAAATCTATTTACCAGCTGACTAATGAGTAGGAAACTGTAGTAACAATGATTGAATGTAGGATTTACACTCTGAATCAAAGAAATGAAAGAGAGTTTACCGAAAGGAGAAAAAAAAGCCAGAATAGGGAAAAGGGGAGAAATTTGACGTCAGAACTTTTAGGGATTTTTAGAGGTGAGAAAAGATAACTGACCGTGATTTTGTGACAGGTTTTAAATATTTATAATTAATCGTTCTTGAAATTAACTATTATCACGATGTAGGCAAGTGTACCTATCGAACAGTGGTATAGTTTTAGTAAGACCGGATTGTCAAACCCAAAAGAACTAAAAGTACTAGTAATGACTGTCTTTTTATTATCTAGCCTAAAATAAGGGGGTTTATTTTAACTAACTAATTAACTAAACTAAGAATACACAGAAAATAGAATTGGGGGTTTACTTTTGGAAAACGATTGAATTAAGACAATACCTAAGGAAAAATCCACCTAGACTTCACTTGTTATTTGACTCTGAACCGGACGATTTATTCATTTGACTTGATCTGTAGAAATCTCTAAGTTATATTATTATCTCTCTCGAGACTAACAACGTCTAACCCTAGGTTGAATAATTGAAATCTCTTTCTAATTAACTTCCTAGGGTTGCATTAACTCGATCTATGGATCCCTTTATTAGGTTTCACCCTAATCCGGTAAAATTTTGTTACCCTATCTCTAGGCGCGTAATTTATGACAAATGTACTCTTAGACAGGGTCTATTCCTCCTCTGCATAAGAGCTTAACTTGAATCAATATCCTGGAATATCAAAACAAGAATGACGAACACATAATTAAGAACAAGTCAAATATTTATCATACAATTCAGAAAATAATAATAACAAGATCTATCTTAGGTTTCATCCCCCTTAGGTATTTAACGAAATTTAGTTCATAACTAAAAAGGAAAACATCTCAGACAAATAGTGAATATAAAACATAAAGATAAACCCAAAACTCCTGAAGGAGAATTGAAGGGAGATCTTCAGTCTTGACGGTGGATCCGACTTCTGAGATGGATCAAAGGGCTTTCCTTGAGCAATTCCTTGCTTCCTCCTCTGTGTCTCTCATTTTCTACTCATTTAAGGTGTATTTATAGGCTTTAGAATGCCTAAAAGCCCTCAAAATTAGTATTTTCTGAATTGGACTCAACTTGGGCTCGGGAGGGACACGCCCGTGTACGATTACTTTAGGCCGTGGTGAAGCTTGTTAAAATAGCACGGGCGTGTGGTCTACCCGTGTGAGTCGTGCTTCAATTCTCCCAAATTGACACGGCCGTGTGGTCTGCCCGTGTGAGGAAGTCCAGGCCGTGTTGATTTCATACGTTGGCCCATTTTCTCTGTTTTTGGTCCGTTTCTCGTTCCTTTTACTCTCCTATGCTCACCTAAGTGTAAAACATGAAATTAAAGGATTAGGAGCATCGAATTCACCAATTCTAAGGAAAAATCATCCATAAAATGCGCAAAGCATGGGGTAAAAATATGTATAAATTACGTTTTATCAAATGCCCCCACACTTAAGCATTTGCTTGTCCTCAAGCAAAATCCTCAACTCACAATTAAAATAAATTCTTCTCAACTTATAATTTCTATCGATAATATCTCAAAGTAATCCATAGGTAATAATACATTGAAGATTTAACTGAAAGAACATCAAAGTCTCAAACATTCCAAGTTGAGCATTTTATCATGAAAACATAGGTGTCTCCCCTCATCCAAGTAATTACCCTTGATTTCAAAATATCACAGAGTTTCAAATCCTCGCTAAAGATTCACTCAAATTACTCGAGGTGTTTTAAGGACAATAAATGAAGCAATCAATAGTCAATAATGAAAAGTTATTACCATAGGCCTGTATGAAAATCAAATCTTTACCACTATAAATTGAGATGAAACATCAATCAAAAGATCTTTTAAAGGGTTGTAACGTGGCTTTGGTTAAAGGGTGTGGTCACAAGCTGAAAGAGAGGGTTAGAATCGAGATTGAATTGAAAAATTGCCTAACTAGAAAAATGACTAGTCATCAATTGCGTACAACAGAGCTTTTTTTATTCTCGGAATATAGAATTTAACTACTTTAGCTCAAAAGATCACTACTACCTATATGTATACATGTTTTTTTTAAGAACAAGTCAAATACAAAATAAAATAAAACATAGCTAAACAACTATTCCAACTCAAATCTCGACAAAAATAAGGATCAAATTAATTTAGGGGATTTCAACAATAATGAGTTATGGGTTAATATTGAGGGTAAATCAATGAATGGGTTGTTAGGCTCAAGGAGGTTCACTAAGGTTTAATTGTGAAGGTAAGCTTTTATGGGGTGAGTGGGTTAAACCTAAGTGCCTTTATCATTTTGACATATCAAATCAAATGGTGTGATCTTGACATGCATAATCAAGCAAGTTCTAGAATAACAGTTCAATATTGGCGCACTCATAATGAAAGTGAGCATGGAAGAAATAATAGATGCTCTGAAGGCTCAAAATCTCACAAAAATTATGGCTTTTTGATGTTTAAACTTGTAAATTCCAACCTAAGATAATACCTAGACTTAGAGAAACAACCTAAAAGTTTTTAATTCTTCAAAAATCAACTTATCATGCTTGATTCCCTAATGTATTAAAGTTTAAACAATCAATGCATAAACGCCTATGTTTTAATTCAATACATATTAATAAAAATCATGAGTTAATTAAAATTCATTCTAATAGTGATATGAGTAATTCACATGAGAATAAGACATATTCTAATGGTGATATAAAAGACCCCCCACACTTAAGATGTACATTGTCCTCAATGTAGATATATTGAAAAAGATAAATTTATGATCATAAGATAAGGAGAGAAGTGAAACTTCCTGAATGTTGAATGAATTCCTTGAACTGGAGTTTTTGGAGAATAAATGGCGTGAGAGTGGAGGAGGATACTCTGGTGGTGGTAGAGGTTCATTAGTCCATAAGTCCTGCGACAAAAGAATATTATATCTGTTGGTAGCTATAGTCGTGGTCGAGCAGGACATGACAGTCGTGGAGAACCTTTCCCGGTGGAGTTTTTAGTTCCTATGTGAGGATGAGCTTAGGAGCTCTTTTATAGCTGTGACAAAATCAAGAAATTTTTTTAAGAAATGTAAGGAAACAAAATTACTCGTAATGGAATAGCTGAAGTTGGTCATTGTAAAATAAAAATTATAAAATCTAATAAAGATAGGCGTAAGGAAAAATAAAAAGGAGTCTGAAGATAAAATAAAAGTAAAAATATAAAATAAAATAATTAATGGAAGTTTTTAAACATCTTCATCGCTAGATGGTTCGCGAGGTGGGGTGGCGATAAAATGTGAAAATGCTGACAAATCTGATGTAGAGTCACATCAATGTGATCAAATCATCGAAAACATTGCTGCTCAAATCGTTTAAGGCGCTCAGAGATGTCAGCGTATGAAGCCGTCGTATGAACTGGACGAGATGGGCGTGGTGGCTGAGACGATGGGTCCTCGTGCTGTGGAGGGACATCATCAGTAATGTCCTTGGGGGCCTCATCTTCGGTAGATTGGGCGAGAAGATATTGAGGAGGGTAAGTTCCTTGGTGCTTTTCAATCATCCTCATGTTTAGCATGCTCGAGATGCCTTGTGGAGACATCTGGCCAATGAGGGTCAATGATGATTCTTGGGCTGTAATGTTGAGGAGCCCGAAGTGTCATGCCAATCGCGTCACATAGGACCCAATGGAGATGACTCCTTTCCGATGCCACTCTATCTGGTGGCGAATGGCAAGGGCGATAAAGTAGGCGAGGTCGAAGATGTGCCCGTGCGACATACACCATAAGTAGTAGACGTCGTTGGTGGTGACGATGCCAGTGCTCTCTCTCCGCCCTGTCAAGGTGTGAGATAGAATCAAATGTAAATACCTCAAGGATGGAGGGGGAGCTGATGCCTTAGAGCGACTGGGGTCATAGGTGGCCGAATGTGGTACGAGTGTGCCCTAGCACCGTGAGGGAGAACGGTGGATGTGACGGTTGAGAGAATCTAAGTTATTTTCCTCCTTGAATTGCTCTGTATATAAGCCCAATGCAGTATCGAATTCTGGGACGCTTAGCTAGCGGACTAATCCGCCTAGGCGAAATTGGACCGTGCCGAGATCATCGTAATTTGTCATTACGGTTTGAATATGAAACGTTGAGCATAGTTTCATCGTAAGCTTGAGATACGTCAGCTCGATGATCCCCAAAAAAAGCTCCCAAGGGTCGGTCGTTAGAAGGGCCCGAATTGCATCAGCCAACTGAACTTGTTCTACTGCAGCCCAGTCGATGCAGCGGCCTGCAGTTAAAGGTCGGGCCCGGAGTATTTGGTAAATTTCTTCTTGGGGCCTAATGGGGAACAGCAGAAAAGGGTGGCAAATTTTCACGGTAGGACCCGAGGAAGATGACGCCCTTTTCTTCTCTTTGAAAAGGGGACGACGGCTTTCTTTCCTCGTGAAGACGACATTGTACCTGCAATCAAAACCATTAATTCATCTTGAGGAATGGTCAAAGTAAAATGAAGACAAAAATTAAAATAAAATAAAAATCATAATTTCAGCCACAACTGCTAAGACTAACAATTTAACCAAAGCAATCAATTTTATGGCATAAGAATGGCAGAGAATTCCATGGAATGCAATCATACTTGACGGATGAAACATGTCAACACAAAATGCATGAGTATGTCTGTTATTCTAACCATGAATAATTACTTCAAACTAGTCAAATGGGGCAGGAAAATCATGTAATGAGTAAGAATTTCACATGAAAAAGATGATAACTATTCTCGATAATGAATTTGAAGTGATAGAAAGATAAAAATAACATATAAAATGCAGATTGCTATGGAAACTAGCATGAAAAATGAGTGCAATTAAAGGGAAAAGAGTAAACAAACGCTAGAAAGGGGAGAATGACCGTCAAAAACGGGGTTGGAAGCGGTGCACGGGCGTGGCGGGACGGGTGTGTGGACTTGCAGCGGCTAGGGTTAGGGATTTTGGGTGAAGAAGACAATGAATAGTGTAGCCTATTTATAGATTTTGGGGCACACGGCCAAGGAACACGCCCGTGTTCCCCAATTTCAGCCCGTGTGTTTCGCATTTTTGAATTTGGGTGCATCTGGCATTCAACCCACGCCCGTGTATTTTGGGCGTGTGGGTACATACGGCCGTGTCGCTGTAACGCCCCCACGCCCGAGACCGTCGCCGGAGTCGAGTATGAGGTGTTACTAAGCTTAATTTAACATTTTTAGAATTTTGAAATATTTGTTTCTACATTCACAGCTTTCAAGCTACTTGCATCACAGTCACAAGAAAAATCATATCTCGAGTTACAAAACTTGAAATCAAGATCCGTAAATTTTCCCTGAATCTAGACTCATATACCCATCTAATAACTTTTTCTAGAATTTTTGGTTGGGCCAATTAGTACAGTTTATTAGTTAAAGTTACCCCTGTTACAGGACTTGACTAGACTAACCTCTGTTTACTACGAACCACATTTCTCTCTGTATAAAATTCATATGACTATGAGGTTTGTTTCTCCTGAAACTAGACTCAATAAGGATTCTGAGAATATAAAATACACCACCTAGTTATATCTGTACAATTTATGGTGAATTTATAAAGTTGAAACAGGGGATCCAGAAACTTCTCTGATCCTGTTTCACTAAAATTCAAATATCTTCTAACATATAATTTCTTTACCTGTTTCATTTGTTTCATGTAAAAATAGACATAATAAGATTAAATTTTATATTTAATCTATCACAAAATTCAATTTCTATGATTTTCAGTAAATTTTCAAACTCACATCAGTGTTGCTACAATATTCTGTTTATGGCAAATTTCATCCCTTTTTATGAGTTTTCATGCACTAAATATCTTAATAACTTTCCATAACATCAAACATTTTCTCAACCATTCCATCACCATATCATAAGATCATTTACACGAAATAGGTATATTGCTATACATGCCATACTTAAATTTACAATCCATTTACCAAAAAGTTCTTCCGGATAGTGTGACTGATCCTTCGACCTATCCCGACTCCTGAGCTGGCTTATCCAAAACTACAATGAGTAAGAAGGAGGGAGTAAGCATAAATGCTTAGTAAGTTCATATGCAAATAATAAGTAACATAACAAAGCAATCAAACCAATCAACATTAGCATATATCACCAAAACACATATCACATTTCTAATCATTTTTCATCATCTCATTACCTTATCGTGGTTGTATCAATACTCAACCCGAGGGTTAAATACATACCTGTCCAAAATATCCATTTCACATCACTTACCAATACGTCTCTTTACATCTCGAGTTTTCCTCCATTTGAGTAGAACTTTACCCGTTGAACACATCGGAATATAATTTGGATACATGAAACTTTGCACATAAGTGCCACATATGTAGCCAAGCTACTATGTAACCCGCCCATAAGCGAACTCGGACTCAACTCAACGAGCTCGGGCGTTCGCATCCATAAGTGAACTCGGACTCAACTCAACAAGCTCGGATGCCTAGTTACATCTCACGAACTCGGACTCAACTCAACGAGTTCAGACATTCGCATCCATAAGTGAACTCGGACTCAACTCAACGAGTTCGGATGCTCAACCATCCTAGTGACATGTCACTTGTATCCTAATCTATTTCTAAGGTTCAAACGGGATTTTCCTCGAACACATATCCTTGCCGTCTTCCGTAGAATGCCGGAACCAATACTCGGTAACAATTATGTTTAACAAGTAATTCACTTAATTTCCATTTTATTCGAAATTAACCACAAAGCATATATTTCATGATAAAAATCAGCATATCACATGATTGACATCAATGACTTAAAAATAACAATTATGCTACATTATTTACACATAAACTTACCTTGGTACCAAAATACAAAGATTTTGCAATTTAGTCCACAATCTTTTCTTTTCCTCGATTGGGGTCGTTTCCACGTCTTTCTTGATCTAAAATAACACATTTAGATTATTTAATACTCACATTATCAAATTAATCCTTAATTCAAATTTTGGCAAAATTACAATTTTACCCCTAAACTTTTACATATTTACATTTTTGCCCCTAGGATCGGGATTAAAATTTATTCCTTATTCTTATGTTTTACAACATGCTGATCACTTTTCCCTTCTATGGCAACAACAAATTCTCACTCTAACATGTACTTATGACTATTAGGTATTTTTACCGATTAAGCCCTTTTACTCGTTTTTGCTTAAAATCGAGTAGTGCAAGTTGTCTAAAATAATTTAAAACCTCATATTCTATCATAAAACATCAAAATACACAAATTTCACCTATGGTTATTTTTCCAAATATAAACCCTAGGTTAAATTATTGCTAACATAAGCTTAATCGAGCTACCAGGATCTCAAAAACGTAAAAATCATTAACAACGGGGCTTAGAATCACTTACTATGAAGCTTGAAAGTTGAAGAAACCCTACCTATGGTGAGATAGAGCATTCGGCAGCAACTAAATGGGGAAGATGACTATTTTGTGTCATTTTTCCCATTTTATTTCATTAATTATCCAAATGACCAAAATGCCCTTAATACCTTTCTTTGAAAATTTTCATATACAAGCCCATTTTTGTCCAAAATTTTAGAAATTGGTCAAATTTCTATTTAAGACCTCCTAATTAATTTTTCAAAGCAATTTCATACTAAAAACTTCTAAAATGCAAGTTTTGCAACTTATTCGATTTAGTCCGTAACTTCAAATTAAGCATTTTATGCATAGAATTTCTTCACAAAATTTTCACACAATCATGCAATCATATCATAAACCTAAAAATAATTATAAAATAATTATTTCTATCTCGGATTTGTGGTCACGAAACCACTATTCCGATTAGGCCCTAATTCTGGATATTACAACTCTCCCCCCCTTTAAGGATTTTCGTCCTCGAAAATCTTACCGGTAAACAGATGTGGGTATTGATTTCTCATAGTTTCTTCGGATTCCCATGTAGCTTCTTCTACTCCATGCCTTTGCCACAACACCTCCACAAGTGCAATCTTTTTATTCCTTAGTTGTTTGACCTCTCGAGCTAAAATCTTAATCGGTTCTTCTTCGTAGGTCATATTTGGTTGTAGTTCAATTTCTGTCGGTGAAACCACATGTGAAGGATCCGAACGATACTGACGTAACATAGATACGTGAAACACATCATGAATCTTTTCTAATTCAGGTGGTAATGCTAGCCGATATGCTACCGGTCCAACTTTTTCAATTACTTTATATGGCCCGATGAAACGCGGACTTAATTTACCCTTCCGTCCAAATCTGAGAACTTTCTTCCACGGAGACACGTTTAAAAATACTTTATCACCAGTTTTAAATTCAATGTCCTTTCGTTTTAAATTTGCATAAGATTTCTGTCTATCTGAAGCAGCTTTCAAACAATCTCGAATTACCTTCACTTTTTCTTCAGTTTCTTTTATTAGATCAACTCCATAAATCTGATTTTCCTTGAGTTCAGTCCAATACAAAGGCGTTCGACATTTACGACCATACAATGCTTCATAAGGTGCCATTTTCAAGCTCGTCTGATAACTATTATTGTAAGCAAATTCTACCAACGGTAAATATTTTTCCCAACTTCCTTGAAATTCCAATACACAACATCTGAGCATATCTTCAAGAATCTGAATTACTCTCTCGATTGTCCATCGGTTTGTGGATGAAAAGCAAGATCTTGAAATTTAACCGCACCTAACGCGTCTTGCAACTTTTGCCAAAACCGCGAGGTAAACCTTGGATCTCTATCCGAAATAATCAACAATGGTATTCCATGTAGTCTAACAATTTCTCTAATATACAATTCAGCCAACTTGTTAAGAGAATAATCCCACGCATCTTAGGGATAAAATGAGCCGACTTAGTTAATCATCAACTATTACCCGGATGGCATCTTTCTTTCCGGAGTCAATGGCAACCCCGATACAAAATCCATAGTAATCCGATCCCATTTCCATTCGGGAACCATAATAGGTGAAGTAATCCCGAAGGCACTTGGTGTTCAGCTTTCACCTGTTGACAAATTAAGCATTTGGACACAAACTCTGATATATCTCTTTTCATTCCATTCCACCAATACATTTTCTTCAAGTCATTATACATTTTCGTACTACCTGGATGAATCGAGAAACAACTACTATGTGCTTCCTGTAGGATCTTTTGAATCAATTCCTCATTCTTTGGTACACAAATCCGATCTTTAAACATTAAGCACCCATCAGAACCGATTCTGAAATCTGACTCTGTATCAACTTCACACTGCTTTCTCTTGGCTTGTAAATCTTGATCATCTTTCTGAGCTTTAGAAATTTCTTGTAAAAACATCGGTTTTACTCTTAGCTCTGCTAGAATCGAACCATCATCTGACACTTTCAACTGAGTGTTCATAACTCTCAAAGCAAACAACAACTTTCTGCTTAAAGCATCGGCAACCACATTCGCTTTTCTCGGATGATAATCAATAACAAGCTCATAATCTTTCAATAACTCCAACCATCTTCATTGTCTTAAATTCAAGTCTTTTGTGACATCAAGTACTTAAGACTTTTATGGTCGGTATATACCGGCACTTTTCACCATACAAATAATGTCGCCAAATCTTCAAAGAAAACACCACATGCAGCCAATTCCAAATCGTGAGTAGGATAATTCCTCTCATGAGGTTTTAATCGCCTCGAAGCATAAGCCACCACTTTTCCTTCTTGCATGAGCACACACCCCAAACCATTTAAAGAAGCATCACTATACACTACAAATTCTTTACGATTTGGGTTGTACTAACACTGGTGCCTCTGTTAATAACTTTTTCAATTCTTCAAAACTCTGTGACATTCTTCCGTCCATTCAAATTTAACATCCTTTTGAGTAGTCTAGTTATAGGAGCAGCAATTATAGAAAATCCATTTACAAACCGCCGATAATACCCAGCTAACCCCAAGAAACTTCTAACTTCGATTCACGTTTTTGGTGGTTTCCAATCAACAATGGCTGAAATTTTACTAGGATCAACCCGTATACCATCACTGAAACAATATGACCCAAAAATCCAACTTCCCGGAGCCAAAATTCACTTTTACTAAACTTAGCATACAATTTGCTTATCTCTCAAAGTTTGCAAAACTATCCTCAAATGCTCAAGCATGCTCTGTCTCATCTTTTGAATAAATTAAAATATCATCTATAAACACCATAACAAATTTGTCCAAGTATGGTCGGAATATGCAATTCATTAAATCCATAAACACACAATGAGAGCATTTGTCAACCCGAATGGCATAACTAAAAATTCATAATGACCGTACCTTGTTCTAAAAGCGTTTTTAGGCACATCCGACTCTTTTACTCGCAGTTGGTAATACCCAGATCTCAAGTCAATCTTTGAAAACCATGTCGCTCCTTTTAGCTTGTGATCAAACAAATAATCAATTCTTGGCAACGGATACTTGTTTTTGATTGTCACCTTGTTTAATTGCCGATAATCAACACACAACCTCATAGAACCATCCTTCTTTTCACAAATAACACAGGAGCACCCCAAGGTGAAAAACTTCGGTCTCACAAAGCCTTTATCAGTCAACTCTTGCAAGCTGCGACTTTAATTCTTTCAACTCTGCGGTGCCATTCTATATGGAGCAATCGAAATCGGAGTTGTTCCCGGTATCAAATCAATACCAAATTCTACTTCCCCGATCGAGGCAAACCAAGCAATTCTTCCGAAATACGTCCGCAAATTCACACACAACCTAAGACCGATTGACTTTCTTTTCAACTTTTTTGTATTAATTACATACGCCAAATAAGCTTCATAACCCTTTCTCAAATATCTTTGAGCCGACATTGAAGAAATCACACTAGATAATGCCTCTGATTTGTCTGATTCAACCCGCAGAATTTCACCACTTTCATACTTTAATTCTATAACCTTTTCTTTGCAATTTATTTTAGCATCATGCAATGTCAACCAATCCATACCCAAAATAACATCAAACTCATCAAACGGCAACAACATCAAGTCAGCCGGAAAGTAATGATGCCGAATCATTAAAGGACATTTCTTACATACTTTATCAATAATCACATAT
This sequence comes from Gossypium longicalyx, assembly GCA_025698465.1. Lineage (NCBI taxonomy): Eukaryota > Viridiplantae > Streptophyta > Magnoliopsida > Malvales > Malvaceae > Gossypium > Gossypium longicalyx. Next base: position 96,251,168 of record CM046997.1, read on the forward strand.
TTGCCTAATGGATTCGACACTCTAATCATAAATTCTGTGTTCTCAACAGGTATATTCATACTAGACACCAATTTCATGCACACATATGAATGAGTAGAACCGGGATCAATCAAAGCAATAACATTAACATTATAGAGAGAAAATGTACCGGTAATCACATCAGGCGAGGAAGCATCTTCGCGCGCTTTAATAGCATAAGTTCTACCCGGAGCCCTTCCTTCAGGTCTAACTGGTGCATCCCTGGCTACATTCTTACTGCTTGTTTCACTTTCAGCTTTTCTTGGATATCTTTTTCTCGAATCCGCCCCACTTGTTTTTGTATTCTAAAATTTTTCTTTTCACTCTCTCTCTGGCAAATTCTCTAATAAAATGATCAGGAGAACCATATCGAAAACATTCATTTGCTCTGCATGGACCAAAATGATTCCTACACATCATCGCTGCTTTTCAGTTTAACAAATCTCGAATTCCCTACACTGGCTGCCGAAGTAGTCTGGGACTTAGGACCCACATTTTGCTTCTTATAATTCCCATATGATTGCCCAGCTGAATTTTGGGAACGAGGATTCATATTTCTTGATTTTCCAGGTTGCTGTGAGAATGAACTACTCATCGGTCTTTTCTTCCAATTTCTAGTCTCAGCCTCTACCTTTTTCTTTTCTTTAAGTAGTTCTTCGGCCTTGCAAGCTCAATCAACCAATACTACCATTTCTTTTAATTCAAGAATTCCAACAAATACCTTGATATCTTCGTTGAGCCCATCTTCAAATCATCGGCACATCTTGGCCTCTGTAGGAACGTACTCTTTGGCATATTTACTTAATCGAACAAACTCTCTTTCATATTCTGTAACCATCATATTGCCTTGCTTCAGCTCAAGAAATTCTTTACGCTTCTGATCAATAAATCTTTCACTAATATATTTCTTTCGAAACTCTTCTTGAAAGAATTCCCAGGTTATTTTCTCTTTCGGTGCCACCGAAATCAAAGTCTTCCACCAATTATAAGCTGAATCCCTCAACAAAGATATAGCACATTTCAAACATTCTTCAGGTGTACAAGATAATTCATCAAATACTCGGATAGAATTTTCAAGCCAAAACTCTGCTTTCTCGGCATCATCATCAATATTTGCTTTAAATTCTTTCCCCTTGCTTATGGATTCTATCAACTGGAGTTCTATGAAATTTCATCAGATCCATACCTTGAGGCATCGAGTACAGATTGAGGAATTGGGGAAGGTGGGGAGGTTGTACATTTGGGTTCGCATTTAACGAACTCGGTGTACAATGCACTCATTATTTGGAGAAAGACTTCGACCCCTTTCTCCTCCTCCCCGACCAACAGTAGGAGGTGGATTTTTCGTCGGTTGCTCCTTCAGCGGAGTGGCGCATTACTCTCTACTTCATCCGCCACAACTGGACCGGGATCCATTTACTATAAAAAAAATCATTTAAAAAGGTCAGAAGTCGTCACACTATCACAATTTATACATATGGCATGTATAGCAAAATCCGTACATACAACACGTAGTCCGAGAACCGACTAAACCTGCTCTGATACCACTACATGTAACGCCTCCACGCCCGAGACCGTCGCCGGAGTCGAGTATGAGGTGTTACTAAGCTTAATTTAACATTTTTAGAATTTTGAAATATTTGTTTCTACATTCACAGCTTTCAAGCTACTTGCATCATAGTCACAAGAAAAATCATATCTCGAGTTACAAAACTCGAAATCAAGATCTGTAAATTTTCCCTGAATTTAGACTCATATACCCATCTAATAATTTTTTTCTAGAATTTTTGGTTGGGCCAATTAGTACAGTTTATTAGTTAAAGTTACCCTTGTTACAGGACTTGACTGGACTGACCTCTGTTTACTACGAACCACATTTCTCTCTGTATAAAATTCATATGACTATGAGATTTGTTTCTCCTGAAACTACTCAATAAGGATTCTGAGAATATAAAATACACCACCTAGTTATATCTGTACAATTTATGGTGAATTTATAAAGTTGAAACAGGGGATCCAGAAACTGCTCTGACCCTGTTTCACTAAAATTCAAATATCTTCTAACATATAATTCCTTTACCTGTTTCATTTGTTTCATGTAAAACTAGACATAATAAGCTTAAATTTGATATTTAATCTATCACCAAATTCAATTTCTATGATTTTTAGTAAATTTTCAAACTCACATCAGTGTTGCTGCAATATTCTGTTTATGGCAAATTTCATCCCTTTTTATGAGTTTTCATGCACTAAATATCTTAATAACTTTCCATAACATCAAACATTTTCTCAACCATTCCATCACCATATCATAAGATCATTTACACAAAATAGGTATATTGCTATACATGCCATACTTAAATTTACAATCCATTTACGAAAAGTTCTTAGGATAGTGTGGTGATCCTTCGACCTATCCCGACTCTGGTGGCTTATCCAAAACTACAATGAGTAAGAGAGGGAGGAGTAAGCATAAATGCTTAGTAAGTTCATATGCAAATAATAAGTAACATAACAAAGCAATCAAACCAATCAACATTAGCATATATCACCAAAACACATATCACATTACTAATCATTTTTCATCATCTCATTACCTTATCGTGGTTGTATCAATACTCAACCCGAGGGTTAAATACATACCTGTCCAAAATATCCATTTCACATCACTTACCAATACGTCTCTTTACATCTCGAGTTTTCCTCCATTTGAGTAGAACTTTACCCGTTGAACACATCGGAATATAATTCGGATACATGGAACTTTGCACATAAGTGCCACATATGTAGCCAAGCTACTATGTAACCCGCCCATAAGCGAACTCAGACTCAACTTAACGAGCTCGGGCGTTCGCATCCATAAGTGAACTCGGACTCAACTCAACGAGCTCGGATGCCTAGTTACATCTCACGAACTCGGACTCAACTCAACGAGTTTGGATGCTCAACCATCCTCGTGACATGTCACTTGTATCCTAATCTATTCCTAAGGTTCAAACGGGATTTTCCTCGAACACATATCCTTGCCGTCTTCCGTAGAATGCCGGAACCAATACTCGGTAACAATTATGTTTAACAAGTAATTCACTTAATTTGCATTTTATTCGAAATTAACCACAAAGCATATATTTCATGATAAAAATCAGCATATCACATAATTGACATCAATGACTTAAAAATAACAATTATGCTACATTATTTACACATGAACTTACCTTGGTACCAAAATACAAAGATTTTGCAATTTAGTCCACAATCTTTTCTTTTCCTCGATTGGGGTCGTTTCCACGTCTTTCTTGATCTAAAATAACACATTTAGCTTATTTAATACTCACATTATCAAATTAATCCTTAATTCAAATTTTGGCAAAATTACAATTTTACCCCTAAACTTTTGCATATTTACATTTTTGCCCCTAGGCTCGGGATTAAACTTTATTCTTTATTCTTATGTTTTACAACATGCTGATCACTTTTTCCTTCTATGGCAACAACAAATTCTCACTCTAACATGTACTTGTGACTGTTAGGTATTTTTACCGATTAAGCCCTTTTACTCGTTTTTGCTTAAAATCGAGTAGTGCAAGTTGTCTAACATAATTTAAAACCTCATATTATATCATAAAACATCAAAATACACAAATTTCACCTATGGGTATTTTTCCAAATATAAACCCTAGGTTAAATTATTGCTAACATAAGCTTAATCGAAGCTACACGGATCTCAAAAACGTAAAAATCATTAAAAGCAGGGCTTAGAATCACTTACTATGAAGCTTGAAAGTTGAAGAAACCCTAGCTATGGTGAGATAGAGCATTCGGAAGCAACTAAATGGGGAAGATGACTATTTTGTGTCATTTTTCCCATTTTATTTCATTAATTATCCAAATGACCAAAATGCCCTTAATACCTTTCTTTGAAAATTTTCATATACAAGCCCATTTTTGTCCAAAATTTTAGAAATTGGTCAAATTCTATTTAAGACCTCCTAATTAATTTTTCAAAGCAATTTCATACTAAAAACTTTTAAAATGCAAGTTTTGCAACTTATTCGATTTAGTCCCTAACTTCAAATTAAGCATTTTATGCATAGAATTTCTTCACAAAATTTTCACACAATCATGCAGTCATATCATAAAACTCAAAATAATTATAAAATAATTATTTCTATCTCGGATTTGTGGTCACGAAACCACTATTCTGATTAGGCCCTAATTCGGGATATTACAGTCGCACAGCTGTGTCTGTCTTTATTTGCTTCTCTCACGCCCGTGTATGCAGCTCCATGCCCATGTTAATTTAACATGTTCGACCACGGGTGCTAGACATGGGGATGTCACACGCCCGTGCTATTTTCTCAGGTTTAACCACGGTTCTGCAACACGGGCGTGGTGAACGCCCGTGTTATTTTGGCAGGTTCGCCCACGGCAATGTCGCACGGCCATGGCATTTTATCGTAGCCCGTGTTTGGGAAAAATCTCTGCCCTGTTTCCATACGGTCATCAGTACGCCCATGTGTCTGGCCGTGTCTGTGTGGAAATCCTGTATTCAAGATCTCCGCTAGTAAGTTAGGTGTTAAATACTAAAATTTAAAGAAATTAATATTGTTAGTGCTCGGGTTGCCTTTCGAGAAGTGCTTATTTATTATCTAAGCTCGACTTACCTCTCTATTGAATGGTCATGGTGGTTCGAAGAGTTTATACTCCTCATTCCTTCTATCCATCTTATCAAAATAAGGTTTTAGACGAGTGTTGTTTACCTTAAAAGTGCCGAACTTGGGATGAATTACCTCGATTGTACTGAATAGGAAAATTCTAAGTTCCGTAAGAGGGACTTCTTCATTCGGGTTGGTAGTGACAATGTGAGGATCTGCGGCTTTTAATAAAATTTTATCTCCAACCTTAAGTTGATTTAGAAAGGTATTGAGCTCGTTCTGGCGTAGTTTTGGTTTATCGGGTGTTCTTGGTTTATGCGTTCGCCATTCATCTAGCTCCTCGATTTGTAGCCTTCGATCTTCATGAATAGGTTCTTTACTATTGCTTGAGAATGGCTCATGTACTTCCTTCAGACTCATTTCCTGTAAAGTAGGTTGCAATATATTGTCAGTTTTAGTAGAATGGTTTAGACGATCACCTTTAATTTTCGATGTGTTGCTAGAATTGCGAGCTTAAAGGGTGATTGTTTCGTCTCCCACACGAAATGTGAGCTCACCTGTGCCAACATCAATAATCCTTTTAGCAGTTGCTAAAAAGGGTCTTCCTAAAATCAAAGGAGTGTTGCTATCCTCCTCTAAGTCTAGAACAATGAAGTCAACGAGAAATATAAATTTATCGATTTTAACTAGCACATCTTCAATAATACCCCTAGGAAATCTTATAGTTTCATCTGCTAATTGTATGCTCATCCTAGTCTATTTGGGTTTCCTAAGACCTAATTGTTTGAATATTTTGTAGGGCATGACGTTAATACTAGCCCCTAAATCAACTAATGCATTATTAACATCTAAACTACCAATTAAGAAAGGAATTGTAAAACTCCTTAGATCTTTTAATTTGTTGGGTAGCCTATTCTGTAAAATAGCTGAGCAAACTGCGTTTAGCTCCATATGCGACACTTTGTCCAACTTTCGCTTATTTGCTAAAAGCTCCTTTAAAAATTTCATTATGTTTAGCATCTGTGATAGAGCTTCAACAAACGGTAAGTTAATGTGTAATTTTTTAAGAGTTTAAGGAATTTACCAAATTGTTCATCTGAGCGGTCTTTTCTTGTCTTGTTAGGGTATGGCACATGAGGTTTGTATTTTGTACTTACCGGTTTCTGTTCTTTGTGGTATACCTCACCTTTACCTTTGCTTATCTCAGTATCTTGCCTTGGTTCTTGTTCAGGTGTAACTAACCTTTCCTCATCTTGACTAGTAATCGCGTTGAGTTGCTCCCTTGGATTCGATTCTGTGTTGCTTGGCAAGCTACCTTGTGGTCGTTCAGAAATCAACTTGGCAAGCTGTCCAATCTGAGTTTCGAGCCATTGGATCGATGCTTGTTGATTCTTAAGTGCTGTCTCGGTATTCTAAAAATGAGTTTCTGACACTGATATAAACTTTGTGAGCATCTCTTCAAGGTTCAGCTTCTTCTCTTGTTGGTAGGGTGGTTGTTGGAAGTCTGGAGGGGGTCTCTGATTGCCTTGGCCTCCCCATGAGAAATTTGGGTGGTTCTTCCAACCTGCATTGTAAGTGTTACTATAAGGATTGTTTTGAGATCAAGGATTGTTACCCATGTAATTTAACTGCTTGTTGTCCATGTTGTGACCATATGGTGGGTATTCTGAACTGCTCGATCCACCTCCATTTACTTTGTACTGCATTACTGGGTGAACCTGTGAAGAACTAAGAAAACCATCAATTTTCTTATTCAAGAGTTCTACTTGATTAGAGAGCATGGTGACCGAGTCGATGTTATAAACACCGGCTGTTTTCGTTGGTTTTGTCCTCATGACTTGCCACTGATAGTTATTCAATGACATCTCCTCTATAAATTCATGGACAGCTTTAGGTGTTTTATTGTTGACAGTTCCGTCAGCAGCTGCGTCAACCATTTGTCGATTCGAAGGATTCAGGCCATTATGAAAGGTTTGAACCTGTAGCCAGAGTGGTAACCCATGGTGAGGGCATCTTCGCAAAAGATCCTTGTATCTCGCCCATGCATCGTAGAGTGTCCCTAAATCCATCTGCACAAAAGAAGAGATATCATTACGTAATTTAGCCCTTTTAGCCGGCGAAAAATATTTTAATAAGAACTTTTCGGTCATTTGTTCCCAAGTAGTAATTGACCCTCGTGGTAATGAGCTCAACCACTGTTTAGCTTTATTCCTCAATGAAAAGGGAAACAACCGAAGACGTATGACATTATCAGAAACGCCATTGATTTTAAATGTACCACATAGTTCTAAAAAGTTTGCCTAATGAGCATTGGGATCCTCGTCCTGCAAACCATCAAACAGAACATGTTGTTGTATCATTTGAATTGTGTTAGGTTTTAGTTCAAAAGTATTTGCAGCTATAGCAGGTCTAATTATACTCGATTCAGTTCCTGTTAAAGAAGGTTTAGCATAATACTACATAGTGCGTGGAGCAGGATTCTGATTTATTGGATTAACAGCAATCGCAGGAGGTATCAGGTTTTCCTGATTTTCAACCATCTCCTCGGTTATGGCTTGTATATCGTCCTCTTGCTCTTCCTCTGTTTATCTTTGGCTTCACTTTATTTCTCTTCGGTTTCTGCGAACTGTGCAATCGATTTCTTCGTCAAAAAGTAGTGGTCCTGACAAGTTTCTTCTAGTCATAAACTATAAAAACCTGCCAAAAGAAAGAAAAAATAAATTAATAAATAATAATAATAATAATAAAATTAACTTGCAAGGAAAATAAATGGCTAAAGTAATAAAAATTGAGTGTTCCTAATATCTTAGTTCCCCGACAACGGAGCCAAAAACTTGATCGTGATTTTGTGACAGGTTTTAAATATTTATAGTTAATCATTCTTGAAATTAACTATTATCACGATGTAGGCAAGTGTACCTATCGAACAGTGGTATAGTTTTAGCAAGACCGGATTTTCGAACCCAAAGGAACTAAAAGTACTAGTAATGACTGTCTTTTTATTATCTAGCCTAACACTAAGGGGGTTTGTTTTAACTAACTAATTAACTAAACTAAGAATACACAGGAAATAAAATTGGGGGTTTACTTTTGGAAAACGATTGAATTAAGATAATACCTAAGGAAAAATCCACCTAGATTTCACTTGTTATTTGACTCTGAATCAGACGATTTATTCATTTGACTTGATCCGTAGAAATCCCTAAGTTATATTATTATCTCTCTCGAGATTAACAACGTCTAACCCTAGGTTGAATAATTGAAATATCTTTCTAATTAACTTCCTAGGGTTGCATTAACTCGATCTATGGATCCCTTTATTAGGTTTCACCCTAATCCGGTAAAATTTTGTCACCCTATCTCTAGGCGCGCAATCAACTCTGCTTAATTATGACAAATGTACTCTTAGACAGGGTCTATTCCTCCTCTGCATAAGAGCTTAACTTGAATCAATATCCTGGAATATCAAAACAAGAATGACGAACACATAATTAAGAACAAGTCAAATATTTATCATACAATTCAGAAATAATAATAACAAGATCTATCTTAGGTTTCATCCCCCTTAGGTATTTAACGGAATTTAGTTCATAACTAAAAAGGAAAACATCTCAGAAGAATAGTTAATATAAAATATAAAGATAAACCCAAAACTCCTGAAGGGGAATTGAAGGGAGATCTTCAGTCTTGACGGTGGATCCGACTTCTGAGATGGATCAATCAGCTTTCCTTGAGCAATTCCTTGCTTCCTCCTCTGTGTCTCTCCTTTTCTCCTCGTTTAAGTTGTATTTATAGGCTTTAGAATGCCTAAAAGCCCTCAAAATTAGCCTTTTTCTGAATTGGACTCAACTTGGGCTCGGGAGGGACACGCCCTTATACGATTACTTTAGGCCGTGGTCAAGCCTGTGAAAATAGCACGGGCGTGTGGTCTACCCGTGTGAGTCATGCTTCAATTCTGCCAAATTGACGTGGCCGTGTGGTCTGCCCGTGTGAGGAAGTCCAGGCTGTGTTGATTTCGTACGTTGGCCCATTTTCTCTATTTTTGGTCCGTTTCTCGTTCCTTTTACTCTCTTATGCTCACCTAAGTGTAAAACATGAAATTAAAGGATTATGAGCATCGAATTCACCAATTCTAAGGAAAAATCATCCATAAAATGCGCAAAGCATGGGGTAAAAATATGTATAAATTACGGTTTACCAATAACAAAAAATAAAATAAAATCAAGTTTTTGCCCACATATCCCTAAATTTTCTCTCCCCACTAACCACTCAAAAATCTGCTCAACAGAAACTCTAATAGACACGCCAGACAAAAATAAACATCTGCGCTCATGTAGGGATTCAAACGTAGGTCCTCCCACGCACTAAACGTAGGTCCTCCCACGCACTAACTTCCTAACCACTCGAACCAGCAGGCTCATTCTGATATGAATTAACAGACAATTTTATGTAAGCCCACTCCTCAAGGGTAAGGCATGGATAAAAAATAACAAAATTTGCTAAAGGTGAGAATTGAACCCAAGACCTCATACACACACTTAGAACCCTTAACTACTGAAGCAAACAAATATTTGTGTCAGATATCTACAGAAATAGAAATAAATTATTTAGGGCGTTACACTGTATTTTGAATCTGATTGTCGTTTACTCTTACAAATCTCTTTAACCTTTTGTGCTCGCTCAGACTGTTCTACAAATTCTCGTAACTTTAGTGCTGCTACCACCAACCGGATCTCATCGTTTAACCCATCTTCAAATTTGATACATATTTCCTCCTTAGTCGATACAATGTTACGAGCATACTTGCTTAATTGCACAAATTCTCATTCATACTCAGCTATAGTCTGATTTCTTTGCTTTAATTCGAGAAATTTTTCTTTTTTTGATTGATAAACAATCGGCTAACATACTCTTTCTTGAATTCACTCTGGAAGAAGTCCCTATTAATTCAATCATCTGATACCATTGTGCTCAAGGTATCCCACCACAAATATGCTTCGTCTTTCAGCAAAGACACTACGCATTTCAAGCAATCATTAGGGGTACATAATAATTCTACAAAAACTTTCTTTGTATCTAATAGCCAATACTTGGCTTTTGACATATCATCATCAACCGTACCTCTAAACTCTTTCGCTCTACATTTTTGAACCTTATCTATGGATACCCGAGTAGTCGACACCGATATAGGGGTGGCAGTATTCAGAGCTACCAAAGGAGGCACAATAGGGGGTGGGGGAGGCGGAAGAACCATATTTGCTTGTTTGAACTCGTTGAACCATTGGTTCACCATTCCCATAAACATATGTTTCATTTCATCACCAACCGATTGAGGAATAGGAGCACTGTTACTTGCTTTTGGATTCGAAGCTTGAACATTACTTTCAGGTTCTTAACTATAGCTCAATTAGATTCTGCTGACATCTTGAATCTATAAGAAACAAATCGTTAGAACAAATCAAACGCATCACACTATCATAGGGTATATGAGGCATGTATATACTAATTCTTATTTCGCTATGCTAGTCCTAGAATCGACTAAATCGTAGCTCTGATACCAATAAATGTAACACCCCTAGCTCGTATCCATCATTGAAATAGGGTTATAGAGCATTACCAGACTTTTCAAATCAAACGAACAAAAAATTTCAAACATTTCAAATTATATCGATAATCATATTAAAACCAATCCAAATAATACATCTTGTCCCTTATATGAGCCCTCGAGGTCTTAAAAACACGTTAGGAACAAGTCGGGACTAAATCGAAAACTCAAAATTCTTTTTAGAGAATAGAGAAAATTTTTAACACTACAGGGGTCACACGGCTGTATGGCCAGGCCGTATGACTCACACGACCAAGATACACGCCCGTGTCTCAAGATGTGTGGGCATTCGAAGTAGGGACACACGGCTGTGTCACAACCCTTGTAACCCATTGACTTGGGTCACACGGCCATATGCTAGGCCGTGTACCCTTTGAAATAACCTCACACGCCCCTGTGCCAGGCCATGTAATAGCCTGACCTGTAACCCTTTGAAAGCTACAGGGGACACATGGCCGTGTTGCCTGGCTGTGTATCACACACGGCTGAGACACACGCCCGAGTCTCTGTCCGTGTGGACATATATAGCCTAGCCATTTTTCTCACTCCTTTTGGCATGTACCTACACCCAAAATTTCACATATATACAAGCTTTAACAAGGCGCCAAAATCATGTAAAATCAAGCTATATGCATATGATATATTAACATACAACCAATATACCAATAGGCACCTCAAATGTCAACATATAAACATGCAACCATGTAGTCAATTTAGCCAAATAATATTCACTATCTTTTAAACTAAATTTGTTTCAATATATGCCATTATAATTTACCTAGCAACCAAACACCAAGAAGATACCATTTGTATCATTCCACTACTATCACCAATATACTTATATGCCATTGAAAACAAATATACCGAATCCACATTTAGAATATATCACATAACCTATATAACATGCCTTTTCAAACTAACCTTCATTTTTAATTATTCAAACAGTTAACCAAATACAAATACTAGCATAACAACCTAAATTCATCAATAATAAACCATTCATAAGTGATTGCGTTCATACCAATTTATCAAGTCAAAAGATACATATGTACAACATAGAAAACAAAGTATCCAAACATACAACTTAGTAATTCACTTTTATACCAAAATTAACAAGACACAAATACATATATACTTATAACTACATATACATGCCACAATCCTAAAAAAGTTCAAAAGCTACTAACGATGATGGATAGTGTGAGTCGAAGTTTCGATCTGTCCCAAGTCAGCAAAAGTAATCTACAAAACGAAAAATAAACTCATATAAACTTATAAAACTTTGTAAGTGCATATCAATTTATTTAACTTAGCATTAAATGAATGGAATTATATTTTACTTAATAAATGTTACCGAAATGTAATCATGGTATGAAAATGCTATCAGGGGTAACGAAGACAACAAGGGCACGTAAGTGTGATTAGGGGTACCGAAGAACAATAGGGGCACGTAACTGCGATCAGGGGTACCGAAGTACAACACGGGCACATAAGTACGATCATGGGTACCGAAGTACAACAGGGGCACGTATGTGCGATCAGGGGTACAATTATATATATAATAATTAACTACTTGATTATAAAATACAAATACATAAGGAAATCAAATGATATAATTTAATTACTATGAACTTATGTAGACAAGTATTGCGTAAGAGTATGATTGGTTAATCTGCGATTTTTTCCTTTCCTCGATTTAGATCCGGTTGATATTTATCTTGATCTAAATAAATAAATTGAACTGATTTAATAACTATTCTATTCAATTCAATCTAAATTCACATGTTTGCAAAATTACTCTTTTGACCTTAAACTTTTAATTTTTTTTAATATAGTCCCTAGCTCATAAAATGAAAATTCATGAAATTCCTAACAAGCCTTATATTTCATTTATTTCATCATTTCACCATGTATAATTTTCTATTTTTCAATTAAATCCCTATTTTTCAATTTCATAAAAAATCACTTAACAAAAGTATTTTATCTATCAACAACTAACCATTTTCTTCCATAAAAAATAAAAAATTTTACACATTCATCAATGGCAAAACCCTAATAGTTTGAAAGTTTCACAAATTAGTCCTCGGGCTAGTTAGATTAAGCTACAACGATCCCGAAAATATAAAAATCATTAAAAACGAGAAAAAGTACATACCAATCTAGCAAGGAATTTGTTGCTGCAAGCTCAAGCTCAACAATGGCTTCCACAAGCCCTAATTTTCGATTCTTAATTGAAGAAATAAAGATGATACTTGATTTGTTTTATATAATTATCATTTATTTACCATTTACCTTTATAACCTTTTAATTTATTACAAATTTTAAGAATACCAACCCATAAAGACTTATATTTTAAGATTCCATAGCTATTTAATACCTTTAGCCACTAGAACTCAACTTTTGTACTTTACGTGATTTAGTCTTTTTTATCAAATTGAACACATAAACGGTAAAATTTCTTAGAGGAATTTTTATACGACGCTACTATCATGCTGTAATCAGTAAAATATTAATAAAATAAATATTTCCACTTCAGATTTGTGGTCCCGAAACCATTGTTCTGATTTCATTGAAAACGGTTGATACAATTATTCTCACTTAACTTGAAGTTAGAATTGAATGGAGTGTTTGAATCCTTGATATTCAAGTGTTTGAACTTTTCCAATACTTTCTCGATGTAGTGAGATTGGCTTAGTGCAAAGCTCTTTTCAGGATTTTGTACCTTTATACTTAGAATTGTATTTATCTCATGCCACTGTTTAGACACTTGTTTTAAACCATATAATGACTTGATCAATTTACACACCTTATGTTCATTCCCAAGAAGCACAAAGCCTTCTGGTTGCTCCATGTAGATTTCCTCTTCGAGTCACCATTCAAAAAAGTCTTCTTAACACCCATTTGGTGTACATGTAATTTATGGATAGATGCAAGTGCCATAAGAATTCGAATGAAGGTCATTCTAGCCACCGGTGCATAGGTGCCAAAATAATTTAGGCTTTCTATTTGCCTAAATTCTTTTGCCGCCAACCTAGCCTTAAAGGTTGGAGAACCCCCTGTTGGAGTATTCTTTCTTTTAAACACCCATTTACACTCAACAGGCTTCGATCATTGAGGAAGATAAACTAGGATCTAAGTATTGTTGGACAATATTGAATCCATTTCATCATTGATCGCCTCTTTCCAAAATACCGCGTCCCTAAAAGTTATGGCTTTACCATAGGATTGTGGATCACCATCCACATTAAACATTATGGGGATATTCCTAATTACAGATTCTCTATTTCCCTCAACAAGGAATGGTAGAGATTGCGAGGAAATGAAATCGGGACCAAAGTCCTTTACTTTTCTTACTCTTTGACTTTTCCTCACCTCCGTATCTATATTGTCATAAAGACTTCTCTTGGTTTGATCAGTTGAGATCATAGGTTGATATTCTTTTTCTGAATCCATTAAGTCATTGAAAACTTTATTTTCAATGAATATAACATCTCTTGTTTCACTTATCATATTTGACACTAAGTCAAGAACACGATAAGCCTTAGAGTGTTGGGCATATCCAACGAATGCACCCTTGATGGCTATTGGTCCTAACTCTATTATCCATTGGTCGAGAACTCTATAGTAAGTCAAACACCCCCACACTTTGAAATAATTTAAATTTGGCATCGACCCTTTCATAACTCATATGGAGATACTTTGAATTTTCTCGATGGTATTCTGTTAAGACACGCAGATAATAATGCTTCACCTCATAAATTATATAGAAGTTTAGCATTTAACAACATCGAGTTAACCATATCCATTAAAGTACGATTCTTTCTTTTCGTCAAACCATTTTTTTGCAGAGTATAAGGCGTGGAACACTCATGTACCACACCTTGTTCCTCACAAAATGCATTAAATTTATTTGAAAAATATTCAGCACCTATATCACTACGAAGCACTTTGATTTTCTTACTAAGCAAATTCTCAACCTCATTTTTAAAATGTTTAAACATATCAAAAGCCTCGTATTTACTTCTTATGAGATACACATAAGTAAATCTAGAGAAGTTGTCTATAAGAGTGATAAAATATCGTTTACACCTCTTATTAGTGTTCCATTTAATTCACAAACATATGAACGGATTAAATCTAACACTTGTGAATTCCTTTCACACTTATTAGGAAATTGCTTCTTGGTAGTTTTTGATTGAATACAAACTTCACATTTATCTAAAAACTTATCATTACTTAGACTAATATAACCATTCTTTTGCATATATTGTAAATTTTTAAAATTAAAATGCACTAAACGCGCATGCCACAAAGGATAAGATTCAATAATATAAGTAGATGAATTGACTTAAGCAAGACTAAATTATCAATGCTCAACTTGAACATGCCCTTGTTACAATATCCTTTTCCTACATATAAATCACCCTTAAACAAGACTAACTTATCAGATTCCAAGATAACCTTGAACCCTTTGTTACACAGAAGACTTGCAGACACTAAATTCTCTCTCACGTCGGGAACATACAACACATTGGTCAAAGTTAATTTCTTCCTGGATATGAAGTTGAGTTCCACTGTCCCTTGACCGAGCACCTTTATCGATTGATAGTTTCCCATTGGCACTTCACGGTTTGCCACTAGTTCATAACTCTTGAATTTTTGTCAGTCATTACACACATAGAGAGTAGCTTTGGAGTTGGGCCACTAATTACAGGACTTATTGATCATGGCTATGTTGAGTTTAGTAATCATATCAATCTCCAAACTCTCGATCCCTTCCGTAACCATGGCCACTGAGTCCATGTCCTCTACCATATTGGCTTTGGAAGTTGTGGCATCTTGCTTCTTTTTGAGAAGTTTGCAATCCTTAATGTAGTGTCTTATTTTATTGCAATTATAACAAGTGCGATATTTTTTCTTCTTGTCTTGCACATCCTTGGTCTCAGATGTGGCCTTTCGCTTACCATTTTGAGAGTTTTTGGACTCACTCCCATGGTTTACTTTAGAACTTTAGGGAAGATACATTGCATCACGCTTTTGAGTTTCCTCTTCAATATGCAAATGCCTAAGTATATTCTCCACAATGAAGTCCTTTGCCATATGCTGAAGTTTCTTCTGATAATTATTTCAAGATGAGGGAAACTTCGAGATAATAGCCTCAACTTGTAACAATTTCAAAATAACAACTTTCAAGTCACGAAGCCTACTTACAAGGACTTATAGTTCATGGACTTGATCCATGATCGGGATACAATCGAGCATTTTGAATTCAAAATACTTCATTATTAAAAATTTATCGGTACCTTGTCACTCGGAGTTGTATTTCTCTTTAAAAGCTTTTCATATTTCCACCGGGGATTGCACCGACATGTAGAGATCATACAATCGATCATGCAAAGTGTTAAAGATGTATCCATGACATGTGAAATTGTCTTCTTCGTGCTTTTTCTTGAGTTCGGTGACTTTCACAATTTCCTCAAGGTTTGCATTGAGGGCGGGATCTTCCACGAGTTATAGGTTTGGATCTAGAACGTATGCCACATTGAAGACAGTAAGAAGGAACAACATCTTGTCCTTCTAGCGATTGAAGTTTGAGCCATCAAATTGGTCAAGATTCACAAACTCTTGGTTCATCACTTTGAATCTAGTGGTAGCCTCCGCCACCATGTCCAAAATAGTTCGCTTTGATTGTTGGAAATTTTGAATGGAGACGATAGATTCAGAGACGATATGGAATTAAAACAGTAGACTTCAAGGCGCAAGTGACGCTTTCCAAAGAGAACTATTTGCCTCCACACAAAGTTTCTAGAGGGTTAAGACATAGGTCCTCCCGGGATACAACGAAGCTTTTGAATTTTATTTGATTAGCAAAATCGAGAAATTCCATAACTCTTACTATAACTTCTAAAATTGGATTGATTGTAATGTACTTTGTAAGCACCATAGATCCGCTATTTATATGCACTCAATGGATACTATTTTGAAGAGCCACAACCCTTCGTGTTAGATATACTTTTTAGTAGAAACATGTCCCATAAAAACGATCTGTTGGATGGTAAATCATCATTTTTTAATTTGATTAAATGCTCATGAAAAAATCAATTTGCAATCTATAATTTCCAATAGGTAAAGGGATGGGTTTAGGCCATCAATGAGGGAGGAGAGATGCAAAGAAAAAGTAGAGGTTTTAGTGACTGTGGGACTTATGTTATGCAGTTTTGGTATGAAGGTTTAGTAATGGGATTGTATTGATGGCAACGATGGTGAAAGCAATGTGAACCAAAATCTGATTTTCATCAGTTCTGAGCAATTTAACAAAAACCAAAAGTTGGAGTGCTAAATGAAACGAAAAAAGAAAAAGAAAAAGGGTTAACATGTTTTTTTCCTTATAATTTAAGAGAAAAAAAATCATTATGTCAGATTGTTTTAATGATTTCATTAAAAAGAATTTTTGTTCATTAAATATATTGATATTAGGTATTAAGCAACTCTTTTTTTTTAGCAAATACCGACTTTCATAATTAAATGGATTTGAAAGATGACTCCTTTTTTTTTTAGCAAATACAAATTTTTATAATTAAATGAATTTGAAAGATAATTATTTTGAGAAAATACCAATTTTCATAATTAAAAGAATCTGAAAAATAACTTTTTTTTAGCAATTACTTATTTTCATAAGTAGTGTTTGGAAAATTACTTAATAATTAGATTTTGATGTAATTATTTATAATTATATTCAAGTTTAATTTAAAAAAATATTTTTATAAAAATTATAAAAATTATATTATAAGCATAAACATGTATAAGTGTTTGGGATAGTTATGACAAAAAAATATTATAAATCCTAAAAAATTACATTATCAAAATAATTTGTGTATTTTATAAATTTATAATAAATATATATTATTTAAATCCTAAAAAAATTATAATGTTATGAAAAAAAATTATTATAAAAAATTAATTTTCATATTATAAAAGTGTTGTAATATATATATTTATAAAAAGTTATGACGAAGGAGTATGGGCATAACTTTTTTATGTTTACATGCTATATATTATAAAAACAATATACTTATTCAAAAAAATATTATAGTTTTTTTATCATTACTTATTTATAAAAAATAACTTCCTAAAATTATGGAAAAATTATATTATTTATAAGAAGTGTTATGATTATATTATTTATAAGAAGTGTTATGAAAGTTTTGAACAACTTATAAAATATTATTTATAAATGTTAAATATTATAAATATTATATTTTTTTACTTAATTTACATATTAAAAAGGAGATATAAACTAATGTAAATCTTTCTTCAAATTAAATTTATATAAGTTTTTATAATTAAAATTATAGACTATTTGAACTATGAACTCAAATATTATAAGGTTAATGCTAATTATGTAAATATAAAAGATTTTTTTACACCATATTGTGGAGTATAATACCATTTGAGGGAATGGTACTAGACAGAAGCACCATTGAAGTTCCTGAACTTTTTAATTTGAGACATTTAAGGCTTTGAAATGTAATTGAGAAGACATTTGTTGTTCTAAAAAAATATTTATTGTATTAAAACATTACCTTAGTATAACATAAAAAAAAGAAAGAAAAGAGGATGGATCGTACTAGCATGTTGCCTATTTCATAACTTCAATCATAGGTGGAATTGAGATGATTCATATTTCGAAGAGTACATAGAAGAAGGAGATCTTGATAATCTTAATGACGCAGATTCAAATTGAAATGATGAACTTGATCAAGAACCAACATATGATGATAATGAGCATATCTAAAATATTAAAGAGGATATAACCTAACAAATATGCACAATTAAATCAAATTGCATATGATGTTTGTTTTTCTTGTTATTTTTATTAGTAGTCATGTTATCAACTATTTTTTTAGAATAACATAATACATATGATTATTTAATTTTAATTTTCGCTACTTGTTTAGAAATTATTTTTATCATACTAATATTTTTAGTAATTAATTATTTAAAAAAATATAAATTATGTAACTATATAATTACAATTTGTACTACTAAATATGACATAGAGAATTACGATGTAATTACATTTTATCAGCCAAACATATCTAAGGAATTGCAATTCTTTATAATTACAAGTAATTACACTTTTATTCAATTACTCTATGATGTCAAAACAAATTTTAAATAAATATATTTTATAAAGATTAAAATAGTGTGTGGAAATAGACTTAAGTGCAACAATGATTTTAACTCAATCATAAACTAGTGATAGAATCTAAACAGTAGGAAGTATGTTTCAATCAATTAAAAATGAAAGTGACCATCCTTATTAAGTTGGGGATGAACTTTATTAATAATATTGAGGCATTCTGGGTGAAGGTGATGCGATTAAAGTACAAGGTGTTTGATCGCTTGTTGGATAAAATCTCAAGTAGGCATTATAGTTATGTTTGGTGATCAATGTGGAGGATTTGGAGAGATTTACAGGAAAATACAGCTCAGAAAATAGGTAATGGTAGGGATGTCAAATTCTCGACGGATACTTGGTTTAGGGTCTTGGGACCTTTAATTGATTATTGTACACAACAAAAGCCGTTCCCGGAGGCTTCTGTCTACGCGATGGTGACATTATTTGGAGAGTGGAATTGGCCTTGCTTTATTGGTAAATTACAACATGAGATTATTCATTTGCTAGCTAAATCGCGACCATAGTTGGAAATCGAAGGAAGGGATAGTTGCATGTGGAAGGCTACTGCATCGGTTAATTACACAGTAACTAGGGGGTATAAATTCCTCAAGCAGGACTCTTGGAATGAAGCAAATGCAAAAAGGAAAATGATTTGGAGGATTTGGGTTTCACAAATGATAAGACAATTCCTTTGGTTATGCATGTAACACCCTCAACCCGATCCGATTAACCAGATTTGGATCTTGGGTATTACCACATGAATACAGACACAAGCTTAATCCACTTATACAATTTACAGATAATTACAACTTAATTACAAAATTTCAAACTAAAATACATAAGTAAAAATACAATGAGTAATTGTAACTTCAACTCAAGGTAATTAAATTGCAACAATATCTTATTTAACAAGCTAATCTATTACAAATACCCAAAGCATGGATTTCTAAGTAGCAATTTAAACTTTAAATATGCCGCTAGCTTGCTCTGTATGCATAATGATCCAATACGCCACTTCTTAGCGTATTCCTAGCATCATTTCTCCTGGCGTAAACTTGCGTCAATTTACCTATAACATATAACACACGTAGGTAAGTTCATAAGAACTTAATAAGAACAACATCCTTTACCTGCACAATGCTTGGGCATTTTTACTAAAGAATCGTTATGATGTTCTTATTATTCTGGTGAATACTTTTATTAGAATTTCATTTTTCATTCTCTATGGATATCACACCTTACTTTGAACTCATTATTTATCCATCAAACTCTTCGATACGCCACTTACCTATTTCAATCTGATCTTTTCATAAGTCTTTACCCATTTCCTTTATAGAGATCCATCCGACTGAAACATTATTACTCTAGTATATGTAACTTTAAGCCATCATTTTACCACAATTCATGTTTGATCACATATACAGATAACATGTACCTTCCTTTAGATATAAAATTAGAAAAATCATTATTTAGAATACGCTTCTTTTATTTCTGTCCATCATCCATTCTGCATCTCATCAGTTCACTATTCATAGTTGAATCATGGTCTTGCATAACACTTTACCGTAGCCCATGAAGACATTGTGCCTTTTTTATCTTTCTAATCACACTTACAAGCCATATTGGTCGCGCCAAAACAGTTTAATACATAATTCACTACATGAACATTCCCTTAGGGTACGCCATTGAGAGTCTCACAATGATACTCCACGAGGGCACTGTTTCAGAATTCGTCATGTAAATTATTCCTTCAGAGTGCGTTGCAAGGATTTACCTCTCAAACTATTACCACAAAGGCTATCTCTTTATGATTTGCCACAAAAGCGTTCCTTTTATATTGCGCCATAAAGGCTTTCCTTTCATATTGTGCTAGAAAGGCGTTCCTTTCACAATTCACCACAAATGCTTTACTTTCATATTGCGTCACAAAGGTAATCCTTTCTTGACGTGTTTACGATATGGATTTTCTTAAACTCATGTTATGTGAGGTTTGTCCATCATCATCCTGGGACACGCACAAAACCCCCATTGGGTAATCATTGTCTTTTAGTTCATTTCGGAAGGTGCTATGGGCTTTTCCTTCAAGACTCGTATAAAAAATCGTGCTTTTAGTCTCGATGGACCCCTTTAGAATCCACTACGGTGTACAAAGACACAAACTCACTTGATAGACTCTTTATACACTAACATCTTTTAAGACTCAATTCTTTAAATCACTAATCATACACCTCATCACATGCATTTCAGATGTGTCATACAAACACACTCAAACTTCAAACACTTAAATTGTTAGGTTCATACCAATTATATATGCAAACCCCCAACAAATATTCAGATTATACATTTTTGGTTCTTATTTCATAGTTTGATCAATTACTGCAGAAATACCTTATATTAACAATATACATGCATAAGCCAATATAAAGATTCATCTAACAACCACGGATAGCAGTTTAAACTCTAGATCCAACCTTAATCAAGATACTGCAACAACCACTTCTTATAAAATAGAGGAACACCGTTAAAGATCATTCAAATAACCTTATCATCATCTCAAACTCAGATGAACCTTATAGAAAGCCTTACTTCTTCATCTTACTGTTCATGCACTCTTATAGACTTACTCTTTCATATCATAACATGCAAAATCATAAAACTTACCTTGACATGGAGTAATCACTAATAATATTTCAGATACCAAATTTAGCTTAAAGAAGTGTCTTCGATTCCTCAAGCCTCAGATAACCATATTTTTTAAGAAAGAAAAAGAGAACTCCCCTTCAAAAACTTGAATATCTATTATTATAATCTAGATCCTTATTGGAGCTTGACAAATGTCATATAATTACTGAATTGTCTTATAAAAAAGTTAACAACTTTTGAGAAGCCTAATTGAGTATCCCCTCATCTTTTAACTATCATGGTTCACACTCAGTTGGTTCCTAACCAGCTTATGTTGTAACTTAACTTGCATAGTACCCTAGTTAACAGTCACACTATATCCTTGACGTGAACTCATTTTCTCTGTACCAATTTACTTGACTGTTGATCTTATTCCAACTAACATAACTACCTGACAAGGAACCTTTATTAACTTAACTACACAAATGTACACGCCCACTCTATACGCTGAAAGATGCACTTGGATGAAGCTACTCCACTAATCATACTACCTCAAGATTATATGCCAAACCTTGTACTCACCAGAATCGAGGTGTTACAATGCATACATGGTTATTTTCTTACTAATGAAGAAAGATGCAAAAGGGGCTTAACGAATGATAGGTCATGTTATATCTATGACCATATAATGGAGAATATTGACCATGCCCTAAAAACATGTCCAACGGCTCAAGCTGTATGGAAAAAGGTTAGTTCTAGTGTATCTTCATAAAGATTTCCTTACAATGAATTTTGACAAATGGTTATTGTCAAATGTCTTAAATGAGGCAAAAACCATGAAGAAGGGGATTTGGTGCAAAATAGTGTTTGCAAATACTTCTTAGAGACTATGGAAAGGTAAAAATTTGATTGTTTTCACATATCAACATCTTAGTATGGAAGAAGTGGTTATGACTAGTTTGTCATAGGCTAGGGTGTCAATGTGCTTAATTTTAGGTCCACAAAAGTCGGTAGCTACGCGATGGGAATATCCTCAAAATGGGTGGTTTAAGCTTAATATATATGGTTGTGCAGATGTAAGATTGAATAGTGCTACTACGAAGGACTGGCAAGTTAAGGTTCGATATGGACCACGAACAACAAATATGGTAGCCAACGCTATAACCAGAGAAGTTAGGAGTCATACAATGAGATTTCACTTCTTCATTCACCCCTCTTCGGTGGTGCAAGTGTTAGAGTATGCAGAAAGACAAATCATGAGATGATTGTAATTACATACTCGTTTTCCCTAGTTATTAATATAAGGCATTGCGATTGTTATTTCAATTTCTTTTTCTATGTGTATAAAATAAACTAATTAGTAATAAAGTCTTGAAAATAATATGATTATTCTTAAAGGTCGTTAGTCAAGTATTATTGTGGGCTTAGACAATAATAATGCATTGATACTAATGTGTAGTTGATTGATGACAAAGTATTGTCATTGACATAGGGATGTCAAATTCAATACATAAGTATGTGTTATAGAACAACGTATTGGACTGACTCGCCATGAGTATGTTTCTTGGATTATTATGTAGTAGTCACAAACATTACTCATAGTGCTAACTATGTATATGATCCTCAGGCTTGAGATCATCATTTTCTCAACATTGTGAGTTGTATATTTTGATACAATCAAATGTTTATCATATAGCTTGAACTATAAAGACTGATGTTGGATATACCACAATCCATGTAGTGGGGTATGATTTATCAAGATATGATTTAGCCCTCCTACATAATGGTAGTAAAATCTTGGGTGACTTAATGGAGTGAGACTAGAAATGTATTATCATGCTCAAATAAGCTGATATGAGATATCACACATATTTTTTTTTTATAACCTACTCAGAATATTAAGAAATATGAGATTAGACTATACAAGTGTGACTATACCATGACTTGTGTCCAATCTAGATATAAATGATAAAAGGATATAATACATGAAAAGTTTATCACAAAAAGGTTATGTCGAATCACGACTTCTTGTAACTTAGGTAGCAACGATACATTGCTAGATGCCACTCATTACTTGTAACATTATAAATGTTCTAGTATTACTACTAATGTTACAAGAACCTACAAGGTTACACCCTATGGTTAAAATGAACATACTTTATACAAATACGTTGGGCATATACCCTTTTACATACATCTTTGGCGATTTGTATTGTCTGACGGATAGTATCGTTTGGCGAATAGTATTACTTGGCAGATTGTATTGCCTGGAAGATAATATCTCTTAGTGAAGACGATTCGCAACTACTTTCCAAAGTTAATATTTATGGAAGTTAATATTCCTTTGGAAAGAATATAAAATTTTAATACCTTCCATGATTTTATCTAGAAGAACAAGGGAATTATTTCGTTTTATTATAGGTGATTAATAAAAGGAAAGAAAAAAGATCCTTGATGATGTGTAGTGGAAGTAAGAAAATTCAAGAGGTTAAACAGCCAATTTTGACTTCTATTTGAAAAATATTCAAAGAGTTTTCTTGTTCGTGCTTAACAGGGTGTACTACGTAGAGAGCAAGATGATTCTGTTGTAGCTTAGAATTGACACTCTGAAAGAAATCAGATCGTTAAAGGTATATTTTCAATCCTATTTCAACCCTATTCATTCATCGTATTTGGATCCTTAGTTGATGATCACCAGAATATTTTTTCCACTGTGCCACAGGTGTATCGATAATCCAACAATAAGATGTAATGATACGAGATAAGGGTCAAACAACCCATTTTTTAGCTTTCTTGGTTGAGCCTTACAGTTCAACTTCCTTTTGTAACCAAAAAATGTGCTTTTAAGGGAAGAACACATATTTTGAACATTAGAGACTATTATTAAAAGAAAGGCATAATTGCATAAAATACCCTCAATGTTTATGGGTTTTTAGGTTTGAGCCCTTAACCTTTTTTTATTGACACCCTCAATGTAATGATTTTTTTAGAAATCAACCCAATTTTAACGATAAACGTGAGTTGACCGTCAGTCAAATGGAAGGTCAACGAAATAGCCTATGTGGCATGCTACATAAGCACGATGTTATAAATGACATCATCAAAATTATTTTTCTTTTCATTTTTTTCCATCTTCTTTCTTCTTCTTCTTCTATCTTTCTCTCTTTCCCAAATTTTCTCTTTCCAAACACCCATTTTCACTTCACTTCCCTTACTTCATTCCCATTCTTTACCTCTCTTCTAACATCTTCAATGGTGATCATTGCAGTCATCTATCAACAAACACAAAAGATCCAACTAGAAGTTGCTTGTGGGGATCTGCTAACAAAGTCCTCATCATTAACACCATTTCTTCCTCCCCTACTCAATCAATCATACACAAAAAGGAAAAATAAAATAAAATATTATTTGGTTTCTTTCTTTTTCATGATCTTTTATGACTGACTTTAATTTAGTTTTTTAGAACACCTTTACAAGTTCATAATACTTGCAGGAAACTACTCTGCCTGACAATCTCAAAGTCATCTTTTATGTAAAGAAGGGCCTCTGATATTACACCTACAATTATTATCATTTCCAAATGAGAACATGTTTCCAGAGAAGTTAAATAGAAGAAGAAATGAAGAGAATCACGTGTTCCTGTTTTGTTTAGGTGAATATATGATATTGCTTAAAGAATTCCAGATAACATAATGTAGAAGCAATGAGCTAGATTAATAGTTTTAAGGGTTTTTTAAGTTACAAAAACTCAATTGAATTGAGGAATTAAATGAAAATCAATCATGTAATCATGTTAAATTAAGAATGTTTCTATCTTTGACACCAGATTTAAGACAAAAAAATGTGTTTACTTAGTCTTTTTCTTTTCCTGGTTCACAAAACCTTCAATGTCTAAGATCAGTTCAATTTTGTTGCTACAATCCAGACATTCAAACAAAACTTAGTTTCATCAATTGAAACATAAAAATCGTTTTCATTAGATGAACTGGACATTCAAACAAAACTTGGTTTCATTATAGAAATATACAAATCTTTGTCATCAAATGAACCAAACTAAACAATAAATCTCATGATGAGGTTAGAAATAAGGGTTGAAAGGGATTTAATACCTGTCTCATAGCCAAAGAGCAAGCCACCAATTCCAACAATTATAGTAAATCCAAAAACATAAGGATTACTGAAATATGACATTCGTCTCTCTGGAAACAAATCTAGATACCTTGAACTTCCTGGTAAAGACTATTGCGTCATCTCTCCAACTAACAAACAAACACTCAAATTCTAATTCCCAATCAATTGAGTTGCCAACAATGGTAGAATTTCCCTTAAAACTCGGAACGAAAAACAAATATATATATTTTGATTAATCACTGAAAACAAATCATGCATTAAAAAACCCAAAGCTTCACTTTTCCTTTTCTCTCTGAGAAAATGTGAATCCAATCTAATTTTCTGATAGATGACTACAACGATTGCCATTGAGGATGTTAGAAGGGAGGCAACGAATAAGAATGAAGTGAGAGAAGTAAAGCAAAAATGGGTGTTTGGAAAGAAAGAAAATGTGGGAAAGAGAGAAGAAGAAAGAAGATTGAAAAAAATAAAAATAAAAATTGTTTTGATGATGTTATCTATGATATCGTGCTTATGTGGCATGCTACATATGTTATTTCGTTGACATGTTGTTTGACTGACGGTCAACTCACGTTTACCGTTAAAATTGAACTAATTTCTAAAAAAAATTGTAACATTGAGAGTGTCAATAAAAAAAGGTTAAGGGCTCAAAGTAAAAAATCTATAAATATTGAGGGTAATTTATGCAATTATGCCTAAAAGAAACAATCATGAATCCTAAATATAAATTGTAAAATGAACATAAAAATAGAAAAATATTAATATAACCAATTAAACAATATTTTCATCAGTCTTACATTTACACTACCAATTTAACTACTTTAAAAATATATCTCCATTGCCATAATATATATATCGACAACTTCCGGTCTTCCCATTCTTATCTGGATAAATAACTTATGAAACGAAATGTTTTTTTTTTTCTGAACTTATATAAAAATGGTTGAAATTCATATTCATAAATAGAAATTTTAATTATTAGTTATTGGATGGTGAAGATTTTGTCAGCTTATACATAAAATATAAAAAACTAATCTACAATAGACATATGCACATTATGTATGTATACCAACTTAACATGGGATTATCTTCTTCTTTTGAAAGGAACTTAACATGGGATGATCAATATCTATGGATTTTGATTTTAAATATACGTTTGACTTTCTATTTCTATACATATTTTATTGTTGAACGGTACGACTTGTCGACTTCTAACCTGAAAAGAATTTCCATATATATTACACCTAAATTAAGTATAAAAAGAACATTACATTGAAGCAAATGAAATTAAATTAATTCAGTATGTGAATTATAGAATTGATTAATTCATAGTGTTTGTTTTAACTTGTCGTTTACATGTGGGAGGCCAGAATTGGGCATTAGCCTCGTTCCTTGCAATGTTCAACGCCGTGGTTTATTACGTATTTAAAGACCAATCATGTCAATTAATTACCGATGTTCGTTTGAGTTTTTAAGAGAAATTATATTAATTTTCTGGTTAAATATTAAATTTATACGTAATTTTTATTTAAGATGGAATTTAATATATAATTCTTCTTAATATAATTATACATATAAAATTTGAATTGTAATTCATGTATGTTAATGATATTTTAATTTTGATTCAATTGTACAGATTTATAAAAATTAATAAAATAATATTATTAGTAATTTATGAAAATTAAATTAAATTAAATTAAATTTTCATATATAAAATTACACAAAATTAAATTTACATATGACATTGCACAAATTAGAGTTCATATATTGCGTATAACTTTAATATTTATCTCTTAATTTTATTATACCAAACTCAACCTTAAGCCTGCAAATGCAATTCTTCTTGTGTCATAGTTTACCCATTCAAAGGCAATGCGACTTGGTTAGCATAATGACTCGCTTATTCAAGAGATTGCCAATACAAGCATCCCTTTACAGTATCTCATTTAAAGATATTGAAGTCGCATCCATCACACTTACAAGCTGTTCAATATATTCAAAGTAAGAATACAATAATTACGCAATAAAAATTGTAACACCCCTAACCAATGCCCATTGTCGGAATAGAGTTTTGAAGCATTACTGAAACTTTTAAAATATTTTTACAAATAATTTATGTAAATTACTATTCATTCACCGAGATCATTTAAAACGTCCCTTAATTGGACCCTCCGGGCCCAATATGAGCATTAGAATCGTGATGGGACTTAATCGGGAACTCTAGGAATTTTTCGCGAAATTTCAAAACTTTTCCAAGGTGCAGGGCTCACACGCCCATGTGGTCTAAGGGACACGCTTGTGTGACCCTGGCACACGTCCGTGCTGAAGGCCTTGTTCGACCCCGTGTAACTCTCTGACTTGTGCACACAGCCATGCCACACGCCTGTGTACTAGGTTGTGTGGTTAATTAATTCCTTTCGAAATTAGGTGCAGGTTTCACACGGCCAAGACACACGCCCGTGTCTCTACCTGTGTGCTCAATTTTGAGCATTTTTTTTCTCGAATTTAAGATGCAGGGGATGTACGGCCTAACCACACGCCCATGTACCAGGCCGTGTGTTACACACAGTCTAGACACAGGCCCGTGTGGACAAGATAAAGTCATTCCTAGCTTCATTTCTCACCCCAAATCATACCAAATTCCTACACCAAACTTACATCCAAGTACCAACTAGCCCAAGCATTGAATTCAAGCAAACTCCACCATTCATCATGGCATATCATTTCATGCATACATGTTTATAATCTTACCCTAGTTAAGACCTCAAGTTAGACATAATTTGATCAACTACTTAACATATATGTAGCTACCATCGTTTGACATTACAAGTATATTAAAACAAACCATTACTAGTCATTCCAATGGCTAGATTAAAAGCATCATTTACATTTACATGCCAATATGGCTAATATATCCTATACATGCCATTACAACCATAATTGATTTACCATATTGTACCGACATGGGCCGATGGATAGGGTGAGTGATTTCCGCCGAGCTTCCAATCCAACGAGCTTCCGATTTGCTATAAAACAGGGAAATAAAACTAAGTAAGCATAAAATGCTCAGTAAGTTCGTATACAATGGTACTTAACTTACCATTTATTCTATTTTGAGGTAACTATGTAAGGCACATTCAATCAATTTGACCTCAAGTCCTACACATATCCTCATTGCCCTTGTTAGTCATATATTCCATAATAACATCAAAAACATGTATGGGCTCAATAACAATCAAATTTCCATGCATATATGCTTTCCACAACATGTATTCATTTAACATGTATAAATCATTTCTTTATATTACAAGTATAATTTCATAATAATTCATCTCGAGTTTAGATTATTTCATATCAAACTTTACCCATATTACTCAGAATATCAAGGTCACGATTAGTACACTCAAGGTGTACAAGTCTATAATCAATTATGTACATACTCATTAAATAAATTACATGTACAATATCATTATTTCATATTTCCATATATCAATCATCACTTATTGTCATTTTCATGCGTTCTAGGACGATATGTGTAATAACTCATTTTTTATTCATATCTTCACATGTCAAGAAGTTTTACCTATTGAATTTATTCGAAATATCGATGGATACACATGTAGTACAATCAATGTGTACGAATCAGAATCTGTCAATTCGTGTCCAATGGTACCCATAAGGTAGTATTTCATAGAGTAGACTCTCGAGCCACATATATAAAAACAAAAGGATTACCAGTTTAGGCTAAATCTTTTTTATGACATATGCTCTAAAGAGCTTGATCTGGATTACCCGTCCGGACTAAATCCAATCCATAACATATGCTCGAGAGGACTTATATCAGGATTATCTGTCCGGGCTAAATCCTTTCATAAATGAGGTCAGTAGGATTACTCGTTCGAGCGAAATCCCATCATCAACAAATGCAGGACCTCATTCATTTAAGGAAATCACATATCCTTTGATTATTATTTATTCAAATAGGATTTAACATTTTTCGAACATAATTGCTCATATGATTATTTTATCTATTTATCACAATTGTATACAATAATTCCTTTACTCACATTTAATATTCAAACCATGTACAAGAATAACATTTTTATCATTTAGGTCAGGTATTATCATTTATTTGGTATTTCTCGGATATGTTTACAGGACTTAACTTTTGTTAAGTATTCTTGATCATGTAATAAAGTTCATATTTATGGCATTCGAATAATTCACACATATACACATTAAATACAAGCATAAGATTATACATAGTTTAGTTACACGAACTTACCTCGACAAATGTTCGTGTACGTAAAATCTACTAATCTGACATTTTCCTCTTTTCCTTATTCTAGCTCTGAATTTGGTCTATCCGGATCTATACGAGTAAATTTAAAATCAATTTATCATATTTCATATTTAGGTGGACTCAATTTAAATCCTAAGCAAAATTACCATTTTGCTCCTAACTTTTTCATAAATTTCCATTTCGTCCCTAGGCTCGAAAAATAAAATTTGTGTAATTTACTCTTTACTCCAAGCCTAACCAAAATCCTATTACAAAATTTACAGCACATGTATTCATAAAGATTCAGAATTTTTCATCAATTTTTATCACTTTGCATTTTAGTCCCTAAATCATGTTTTCATTAAAAATCACTTTGTAAAAGTTGTTTATCTATCAACAACCTTTCATTTTCTACCATAAATTTCAAATTTTCAGCATATACATCCATGACCCATTTTCCATACTTTGATAACTTCTCAAATTAATCCCCCAAATAGATAGATTAAGCTATCCTGGTTTCAAATTAAAAATGGGCCTTGAATTGTAACACCCCAAACTCAGCCCAGACGTTATGGCCGAATCTGGCGCGTCATATTGAAGTGTTTTAGCGAAAATCGTGTTTTCATTGAAAAGCCTTCTTAAAATAAAAGAAACCTTAATTAACTTAAAAAAAAACACACATTTCAGTTGCGAAAGCCTGGTTTAAAACATTTCATTTAAGAAAACTTATCATTTAAAAATTTAGTTGTGGAAACGTAGAAAACATACTATAATTTAGAAAACCCATGTTCAACTTTTTGTATTTACAGTAAAAATAATAATAATAACACAATGAAAACCTTGTTACAATCTGGTCTGAAACATACTTAATAAAATAAAAACTTATATGTTAAAAAAAAAGTCCAAATTATATTGCTAGCTAGCCACCCAGAGTCCCTCCAAACATCGAACCTTCTACTGAGCATCACCTGAAAATAAAATAAAAGAGGGGGGTGAGTTTTCGCAAACTCAATGTGTACAACCCTCGATGAAAACAAGCATTAAAAAAAACATCATTCATCAAACATGCAATGCAATCCCATCCAGATTATCCATCTGCTAAACACCAGCTCTATCCCCCGTCACACCATGTGGGGATATAAATATCGACCCACCCAACCAACACACCAATGGTAGCCCGGTTGCGGAACTACCTTCATTTACATATTGGGCTTTAAAAGCTGCCGTTGGATCCACGATTGTCAAGCAACCATGCGATCCTTATATACTTTTCTGTTCCATAATTCCCAACCCATATGCAACCTAAGTAGAATATCATATATATGCATGTCACATCCACAAAACTTACATTCAACACCTAGGGGTATTTTGGTCATTTTATCCCTTAAGGGCATTTCGGTAATTTTCTTTTAATTACTGTTTTCACTTACCTTGTCCCGTTAACAAGTCCGTGATCTAAGATGAACGAATACTATGCACCAAGTACGATTCCAGAGAAGAGGAGGTGGGTCATTAAGACTGCTTAAGTACCAAGCTCTCCCTAGATCCAATCCTAAACATGCATATACCCGTTGCCACACCTTAACCCTTTGACTTGTCCACGGTCGCAATATATGAATTAAGTGTTATGTAGTTCTCACATACTAGGCCCAAAACCCCTTACAGAGCCCAATCAAATTCACATACTTATATCTAGCCTATTAGGCCCAAATCACCTATATATGGCCTATTAGGCCCAAATCACATTTATATGCCCCGTTAGGCCCAAATCACATTTATATGGCCCGTCAGGCCTAGTCACTTTCATATTCATGCTCACATACAAATTCCTATCATATAGCATCAATATTCAGTTTTTGCATATTATGGGCCCAACAGCCCATCGGGCCCATTTGGCCCATTTTGACCCATATGGCCAATCATAATCCAAGTCCATGGAATCACCCATGGGCATTAGGCAACCTATCTGTCTCCCCCTTACGAGCGTTTGCGGACTCACAAGACTACTGTAGTTGAACTTTCAGCTTTTTGGTATTTCGGCTTTTCGGCTTTTCGGTATTTCAGCTTTTGCTGATTCATAGTGTGTGTGCAGTGTATGTACACACCTGGTGAGCAAACGTGCTGCGATTCCCTTAGTCACCAACCTACAAACGATATCACCCTTCAATTAATTGCATGCTTAATACATATCTTTACTAAAAATGAAATCTTACATTAACCTTACCTTGCGTGATAAGTATAACAACCCCTTCTTAAATCACTAACCATGATCAACTCCTAGATCTGCACCAATCTTAACTATTAAAACCAGAATAACAAGTGATTCGTATCCCACACAAGTCCCCTTACTTTAATTATGAACATTCGACCACCTTAGCCAATAGGAGAGGAATACTTACCAAAACCGCAACACCTAAGGAGTAATTTCGGCAGAGAGCTAAGATCCGAGATCTGATACTAATTTTTCATTTCTTTCACTTCACATGAGACAATAATCGATACTTAGCAAAACCAATCGATTGGAAGAGCGAACACTTACACTAGAACCGACTGGGTGGTAAAGGTAGTGGCGGCACCAAGAGTATTCGGCCAAAGGGGTATTCGACTCTAGAGATTTGAATGGCAACAATTGATTATTCGGCACCAAGGGAGAGAGGAAGAAGAATTGGCTAAACCAAAAGTGAAACAAAAAAATCGGCACAAGGAAAATAAAAAGGAAAATAAGGGTTTTCGGCTTTTGGATAAAGGGGTTTCTGGCAACAAAGTGAAGAAGAATTTCGGCAGTAGCCTGGCAACCTTGTATTCAGTCCCTATTTATAGCTCTTATAGCTGAATTTTCCATGCCCAATTCCCAATTTGGCTGCATCACTTCTCCCTTCTCATCTCTTCGTTTTTCTCCCTGATAACCCCTTGATCTTTTCCTTAATTTTCTCTTCTGAACACTCCCCTTGGAGTCCATCTTCACGTTACTTCCAAACTTCTAGAAGGCGAAAATTAAACTTCTAAAAACACTAAGCTAGGATTCGAACCTTGGATCCCCTTGCTAGCTAGTAACGCCACCTCCCTACTCCCTAAGTGGCGTCACTTAGCCACTCCTCCACAAAGCTTTTTGATGCCATTTTTCCCCTATTTTTATTTAAAAGCCCGACTACTTGCCAACAAGGTCCTTTTACTTATTAATACATACTTTCCTTTTCCCCTAAGTTTAAACTTAAACCTTAGCCAAAACCTACTATTACCTACTTAACCAAAAATACCTAGCACATTTTTTTATCAGAACCAAAAAAAAAAAGAAAATTCGGGATTTCAAGATTTTTGAGTTTCGAGATTTTTAGGGCGTTACATGAATACTTACCCAATTTGGCGATGAAAGTTTCTTCTTTTTCTCCTAGGGTTCCTAGATAGATTTCTCTATATCGTTTCATTGTCAAAGAACTTTCACTAAAGCTACCTTTATATTTTTCATTTCTTTCACTTCACATGCCAGAATTTCAACCAGTCACTCATTGTAAGTCAAGCCAAGCTGAATTTCAATCTCTATCAGAGAAATAACAGATGACGGGTCTGATCGATACTGTCATAATACATATACACATAAAACATTGTGAATTCTATAGAACTCTGATAATAATACCAATCAACACGTGATAGGTCTAATTCTTTTCAATGATCTCATATGACCCATTAAACCACAAAATTAATTTACCTTTACTGCCAAACCGGAGAACTTTCTTCCATGGCTAAACTTTCAAAAATATTTTGTCGCCAACCTGAAACTCTATTTCTTTTTATTTTAGATTTGCATCGGATTTCTGACGATCAAATACTACTGTTGAACTGTCTCAAATCAATTTCATCTTTTTTCGGTAATGAGTCAAACTTAGTACAGGTATCTTTTCTCACTGAACTCCATCCAAAACACTGGAGTTTTATATTTGTGACCATATAAAGCCTCGTACAGTAAAATTTAGTACTTGACTATTAACTGTTAAAATAAGCAAATTCAGTTAGAGGCAAATACCTTTCCTAGTTACCTTCAAATTCAAGTACACAACATCGAATTACATCTTCCAAATTCTGAACCATATGTTTAGATTGATCATCCGTCTGAAAATGAAATGCAGTACTAAAATGTAACCGTATACCTAGAGTTTCTTGTAACTTGTTTTAGAATCGGAATTTAAACTTTAGATCTCTATCAGACACAGCAGAAACTAGCACATCATATAATTTGACAATCTCAAATACAAATACTTCAAGCAATCTATCAAGTGTGAAATCCACTCATTCCAGAATGGAATGTGCAGACTTCATCAAACAATCAAAAATTACTCAAATAGTATCTTTTTTTTCATAGACAAGGATAATCCTAATATAAAATTCATAGTAACTTTGTCTCATTTCCATTTCGGTATTTTCACTGACTATACCCATCTTGAAAATATCATCTCTATCTTACTGATACATCCAACATTTAAATATAGATTCAAAAATACCACATTTCATTCTGGACTACCAGTACATCTTTTTCAAATCATTGTGAATTTTATCATTTCCTATGTAAACAGACATAGTACTACTGTGATTATTCATGTAAATTTTTCTGTAAAAGTTCCAAATTCTTCAGTACACAGACTCTATCTCAGAATAACAGGCAATCATCAAATTAAAATCTGCTATCCTGATTCAATA
Organism: Gossypium longicalyx; assembly: GCA_025698465.1. Lineage (NCBI taxonomy): Eukaryota > Viridiplantae > Streptophyta > Magnoliopsida > Malvales > Malvaceae > Gossypium > Gossypium longicalyx. The sequence continues at coordinate 96,285,355 of CM046997.1, forward strand.
ATTATTTCATTCTAAACCCGTTTACCTTACAACTCATTATCACTTTTCTGAGTTTCACTGTTTTGTCGTAGAAACATCAGTTTAGCTCTATACTCAGCCAAAATTAAGCTATTATCAGACAATCATAATCGGTATCCATGGCTTGCAAAAAATACAAAGATTTGCCACTCAGAATATCTGTAACCACATTCGTTCTTTCCAAATGATATACAATTGTCAAATCATAATCTTTTAACAATTCGAGCCATATATTTTATCTCAAAGTCAAATCTTTTTGCAACATCAGATACTTCAACTTTTTATAATCGATGAATATATGACATTTTTCACCAAACAAGTAATGTTGTTAGATTTCAATACAAAAACAATAGCCGTCAATTCTAGATTATGTATCAAGTAATTCTTTCCATGTGGATTTTAATTGTCTGAAAGTACAAGCTATTACCTTGCCTTACTGCATCAAAACACAGTTTAGCCCTGTCCAATAGTGCAGTACTGTAATAACGAATTCCTTACCCGATTCAGGCTGAACCAGAATTAATACTTTGAGCAACAAAGCTTCCAACTAGTCATAGCTTTATTAACATTTGTCAGTCCATTCAAATCTTACATCTTTCTGTAATAACTATGTCAACAATGTAGCTATTTCAATTATTAACATTAAAGCTTTGAGTTTTTCTATAGTCACTACCATAAGATAGATTTAAAACTATTGTGCAATAATATGACTAACATTTTAGCTGTATAGATAAAGCAACACTTCAACATCAATAGTACACCTCAACTTGAAAGAGGGAGAACCGAAAGTGGCCCCAATAATAACCAATGCAGTAATACAGTTTCTATAATCTGTGATCTCTATCACCATACCTCATGATCAAGTCAATATTTATAATGGTAATAAATGTAATTATCTCCAACTGATGAATATCTTTCATAGATAAACCATGCTTGAATAATAAAGAGATTGATGATATTTCAGAGAAAATTCAGAAGAGTAATATCACGCATACTCAGTAGAAACAACTATGGTAAATGCAATATAACTTGCACATTCTTAATTCAGGGCTTCAATCAGTAGAAATAGAAAATAAATGATATGAATCTTATCCACAAATCTTATATCAATTATGATAAATTAGAAAACCCAAGTATGATAGAGCAATACTGCTCATGAATCAACCAGACTTCCAGTAATTCCATCTATTATAATTAGCCAGCCTTTCAATACGACAAATGTTGCATTTGAACATGAACAATTTCATATGCCTCTGAGAATAACAGAACTTATAGAGTACCCAGGAGATGTTGCTATAATATACTCAATTATAACAGTTGTATTCAAATATCTTTACAATTTCATCACTATTCTATTGACTAATGAAGTCATCAACAATCTTACATTATTCTGTTCACTAAAAGAGTCAATTTGGAAGAATGTTTTGGCTAATCCATTATATAAATATCATATCTGGATAAGTCAGCTACTCATGATTAACTTCTTCCTTAACAATGACATCACATGTTCAGAATAATCTTTAAAAAAATCTTATATCTCTTTTGATACCGTCTTTACTTACTAACCCATTTCCAATTATGATTACATCATTAATCATTCAGCCTTTGAACTCTTTAGTTCCACATTCATGACCTTAACCCATATAAATCTTGTGAATTTCATTGTATAACACTATACTGGTAAGGGGGTAGAAATCGTAAGCCTCAAAATTGAACTTTCATAAATATACACTTATATCACTTAACATTTATCATTAACATGTCCATTATAAAAAAATTATTTCATACCTTTACAAGTCCCCTTTTTATCATAAGCAACATTTTTACTCATGCACGTGAGTATCACTTTCAGTAGTATCAGAATTAGCTCGGTTTGAAATTATTTCTATTTATTTGTAAAAGAATTTTCATCAGAGTCAGGAGATATCACACTATCGCAAGTTATATAATGGCATGTATTTTTAGACTACACATATGCTACGTTCAGTCTAACAACTGACTAAACCGTAGCTTTGATACCACTAAATGTAACACCCCTAATTCGTATCCGTCGTCAAAATAGGATTTCAGAGCATTACCGAAACTTTCAGAATATTTTTACAAATAATTTATGTAAATTACTATTCATTAACTGAAATCATTTAAAACGTCCCTTAATTGGACCCTCGGGGCCTAATATGAACATTAGAATCGAGTCCGGACTTAATCGGGAACTCTAGGAATTTTTCGTGAAATTTTAAAAAAATTTTAAGGTGCAGGGCTCACACGCCCGTGTGGTCTAAGGTACACGCCCGTGTTACCCTGGGACACGCTCGTGTGACCCTGGGACACGTCTGTCCTGGAGGTCATGTTCGACCCCGTGTAACTCTTTGACTTGTGCACACGGCCATGCCACACGCTTGTGTGCTAGGCCGTGTGGTTAATTAATTTTTTTTAAAATTAGGTGCAGGTTTCACACGGCCAAGACACACGCCCGTGTTCTAAGCCGTGTAGCACAAACGACTAAGAGACACGCCCGTGTCTCTACCCGTGTGCTCAATTCTAAGCATTCTATTTTCTAGAATTTAAGATGGAGGAGACACACAGCCTAACCACACGCCTATGTACCAGGCCGCGTGTCACACACGGTCTAGACACACGCCCGTGTGGACAAAATAAAGCCATTCCTAACTTCATTTTTCACCCTAAATCATACCAAATTTCTGCACCAAACTTACATCCAAATATCAACCAGCCCAAGCATTAAATTCAAGCAAACTCCACCATTCATCATGGCATATCATTTCATGCATACATGTCTATAATCTTACCTTAGTTAAGACCTCAAGTTAAACATAATTTGATCAACTACTTAACATATATGTAGCTACCATAGTTTGACATTACAAGTATATTAAAACAAACTATTACTAGCCATTCCAATGGTTAGATTACAAGCATTATTTACATTTACATGCCAATATGACCAATATATCCCATATGTGCCATTACAATCGTAATTGTCTTACTATATTGTACCGACATGGGCCGATGGATAATTTGAGTGATATACGCTGAGCTTTCGATTTACTATAAAATAGGAAAATAAAACTAAGTAAGCATAAAATGCTCAGTAAGTTCATATAACATGGTACTTAACTTACCATTTAATTTATTTTGAGGTAACTATATAAGGCACATTCAATCAATTTGACCTCAAGTCCTACACATATCCTCATTGCCCTTGTTAGTCATATATTCCATAATAACATCAAAAACATGTATGGGCTCAATAACAATCAAATTTCCATGCAAATATGCTTTCCACAACATGTATTCATTTAACATGTATAAATCATCTCTTTATATTACAAGTATAATTTCATAATAGTTCATCTCGAGTTTAGATTATTTCATATCAAGCTTTACCTATATTACTCGGAATATCAAGGTTACTATTAGTACACTCAAGGTGTACAAGTTTATAATCAATAATGTACATACTTATTAAATAAATTCCATGTACAATATCATCATTTCATATTTTCATATATCAATCATCACGTATCATCATTTTCATGTGTTCCAGGTCGATATGTGTAATAACTCATTTCTTATTCATATCTTCACATGTCAAGAACTTTTACCCATTGAATTTATTCGAAATATCGATGGATACACAAGTAGTACACTCGAGGTGTACGAATCAGAATCTATCAATTCGTGTCCAATGGTACCCATAAGGTACTATTTCATAGAGTACACTCTCGAGCCACATATATAAAAACAACAGGATTACCAGTCCAGGCTAAATCCTTTTTATGACAAGCTCTAAAGAGCTTGATCTGGATTACCCGTCTAGGCTAAATCCAATCTATAACATATGGTTGAGAGGACTTACATCAGGATTACCCGTCCGGGCTAAATCCTTTCATAAATGAGGTGTGTAGGATTACTCATCCGAGCTAAATCCCGTCAGCAACAAATCCAGAACGTCATTCATTTAAAGAAATCACATATCCATCGATTTTTTTTATTCAAACGGGATTTAACATTTTTCGAACATAATTGCTTATATGATTATTTCATCTATTTATCATAATTATATACAATAATTCCTTTAATCACATTCAATATTCAAACCAAGTACAAGAATAACATTTTTATCATTTAGGTCAGGCATTATCATTTATCTGGTATTTCTCAGATATGTTTAAAGGACTTAACTTTAGTTAAGTATTCTTGATCATGGAACAAAGTTCATATTTATAGCATTCAAATAATTCACACATATACACATTCAATACAAGCATATAATTATACATAATTTAGTTACACGAACTTACCTTGACAAATGTTTGTGTACGTAAAATCTACTAATCCGACATTTTCCTCTTTTCCTCGTTCTAGCTTCGAATTTGGTTTATCCGGATCTATACGAGTAAATTTAAAATCAATTTATCATATTTAATATTTAGGTGGACTCAATTTAAATCCTAAGCAAAATTACTATTTTGCCCATAACTTTTCCATAAATTTCCATTTCGTCCCTAGGCTCGGAAAGTAAAATTTGTGCAATTTACTCTCTATTCCAAGCCTAACCAAAATCTTATTACAAAATTTACAGCACATGTATTCATAAAGATTCAGAATTTTTCATCAGTTTTTATCACTTTGCATTTTAGTCCCTAAATCATGTTTTCATTAAAAATCACTTTGTAAAAGTTGTTTATCTATCAACAACCTTTCATTTTCTACCATAAATTTCAAATTTTCAGCATATACATCCATGAACCATTTTCCATACTTTGATAACTTCTCAAATTAATCCCCTAAATAGATAGATTAAGCTATCCCGGTTTCAAAAATATCAAAATTACTAAACGGGGCTTGAGTACTTACCCAATTTAGCCATGAAAGTTTCTTCTCTTTCTCCTAAGGTTTCTATGTTTTTTTGGGGAAGAAGATGATAAAATAAGATGATATTTCTTTTTACCATCTTTTAATTAATTAAATATTTTCACTTTCCAATTTAGTCATTGCCCTTTTTCTAAATTTACATTGATGAGTCACCAAAAATCTACATACTTCTCTTTAATGGTCTAATTACCATATAAGGACCTCTAGTTTTGAATTCCATAGCTTTTTAATCCTTCTAGCTACTAGAATTCAACTTTTTCATTTTATGCGATTTGGTCCTTCTCGTAATGAAACACTTAATAGATAAATTTTTTGTATCAAAATTTTCACATGACATTTCTGCCGAGAACATTTTTAACGGGTTTGAAAAATGGGGTTCGACTTTATAAAAAAACAAAAATGGGAGTCGCCACCAATCTTTTTAGATGTGATTGGATTACCTCTAAAACATTTTATTTTAAAATCATTAGTTTTGGTCTACGAAATCAAGAAAATGGGTTCGGGAGTCGGTTACGAATGAGGAAGGGTTAGCACCCTCGTAACGCCCAAAAATTGGTACCTAATTGACTATCAAATGTCTTTAATGTTGGAAGTTTAAAATTTTTAAGATGCAATCCTCTTTAGAATATTTTAATTTTTAAAATTAGGGTGCACTTGTATCAAATGAATCAAAATATTACATCCAATAAGTTAGGAAGCAATATTTTTAAGACATTCGAAGCTATGCTAGCCCTTTTTGAAAATCCCTATCTCAAAACGACAAAACGCCATATCCAGTAAGTTAGGACACAACGCTTTGAAATTCCAAGATAGTTGCTCGTATTTTGAAAACCTTAAAAACTTAGAAGGGTGCTTGACTATTCGAACTCAACGAGAAAAGTCGCAACTCAGTAAGTTAGGGCACTACCTTTCTCGAAGTTTTCAAATACCAAGCATTGCCTTTTTATTTTTGAAAACTTTTGAATCTCGTTTTTAATTAATGCATGAAGAACCATATATATACATTATAACATGTAAGATAGCATATTACAATAATAGGTAGCTAAAACATGCATTTAAATAATATGATAGCAATAATATAAATGTCCTATACTAGATACATACATAAATATAGCAAATCTTAGTTACATAACAACATACATATTAAGATATACATAGCATATATTGAAGATGAATAAGCAAAATATACGAACATACAAAGTAATAATTAATTTAAAAAACGATGCATGATATACAATTAGACATATAAATATATATACAAAACAAATGTGATAATATATAAAAAATAATAATAATGTAGTAACATATATATATCAAACAAACAACATTTAATAATATTATGAAACTAGCATTTAATATATAAACGATATAAAATATAACAATATATAAAAGATTTAATACATATTAAAATATAAAATAAAGTGAGTAATTATTTAAAAAATATACATATATAATTAAAATACAATATTTAATAATGCATGATAATAATATAGATAATATATATGTAATGAAAAACAATTTTATAGCACATGGTATAAAGTATAATTTTTTTAAAAAAACATGAATAAATAATTAATAGAATATATAATACCAATTTTGTACAAAAATCTATCAAAATAATAATATAGATAATAATATACAAAAATACATAATAAATATGATGTAATAATAATATAAAATAACATATATTAAAGTGTAAAATAATATAATAATAAAATATAAAATAGTATAATAAATATTATGCAATAAAATATAATATAGATATAGGTAAATAATAATATATAAATAAATTTTTTTTTAAAAAAAAGGACTAAAATTGAATTAAAATAAAAATCAAAGGCTAATTTAAAAAAAAGAAAGGGTTTGGACCCAATTGCAATGCCTATGTAAACCCCAGAGACTCATGGGAAAAATTCCCTTACCCCTAAAACGGCACTGTTTTAATCTAGGACTTAAAGTGGCTATTGCAGGGACTAAATTAAAACTTGAAAAAAACGAGAAACTGCCTTTTATTTCTTCTGCTTTGAATGAATACAACTGTTCGTAAATCTCTATCTCTCTATGTTTTTGTTTTTTTTTCTCTCTGTATGTGTAAAAAAAAAACTCTATTTTGTATGCCTGTGTGTAAGTGTGTGTGCTTCTCTGCCTTCTTGGGTGTAAATCTCTGCTTTTTCTCTGTGTATTGTGGGTATCATAAGCGTAGGTTTCTATTTACAGATTCCTAGAAAGGCTTTATAGCCTTGATCTGTCATATTTTAGGAAAGAAATCACAAGATTTCTTTCCATATCTTGTTCTAATCTGCCTACTAATTTTCTTTCCTTTTTCGCAAGAAAATCGCGAAGATCTCGGTGGTAGACTCGTTGGCGTTGATGGAGGCATGAAATCTGGTGGTGATGAGCCCTAGGTATGCTGAGAAATCTCGATTGGTAGCTGAGGAGTCGTCTGGGCTGTGCTGAGAAAATGCATTGATGGCCTCGACAGTGCATTGATGGCCTCGATTCGGGGAGCTAGACAGACGCTCCCCGAGGCTTCCAGAAGTTGTTGCGGCGCTAGGAGGGAAAGGCAGAAACCCTAGGGTTTCTTGCCTCAGTGTAAAAGTTTGGGCCAATTGGGCCACTTAAGTTTTGTAATCGGGTTAGGAGTTTTAGGGGCTGATAGGTTTATTGGGTTTGGTGTATGTGTTGGGCTTCGGGTGTATTTGGGTTACACGGGTATTGGTTATGCGGTTTGTTTAGGCTTGGGCCCCAATGCTTGGGCTTTGTAACCTGGACTGTTAAATGGACTTTAAAATAAATATTTATTTATCCATTTATCTGTTTTGCCCTTTTAAAGCCCGGTCAAATTTGGGCTATTACAATTTCTATCATATTATGGGCCATCTAATAAAATAAAAATAAATTTTATTTTCAGCTCGGATTTGTGGTCCCGTAACCACTGTTCCGATTTCACCAAAATTGGGCTGTTACAAAAATAGAATAGAATAGAATAGAATAGAATAGAGTGAGACAACTTCTTTGGGGCTCTTCCAATGGAAAAAGGAAATTAGCGTTAAAAGGGTGGCATGCTATTTGTCAACCTAAATCGTGTGGAGGTGTTGAGATATGCTATCTTAGAGATCAAAACGTTGCGTTCATGATGAAGTTAGGCTATAATATGCTCACTAAAACAGAAGCCAATCAACAATGGCTTTTCTTGAGGGAGACAAGATATAGTTGCATATGAGTTTTGGTGAGAACTTCGTGGTAACTATGGAGAGAATTTTGTTCCTGAGTTAGTGTTTTGTTTTCGAGGTTTGGGTAATATAGCACCTCTTACCCGATCCAGTAACTGAACTCGAGTAATAGGATGCTACAAACAAATACTAAACAATTACATGCAAATTATAGTTCAAATTCTATTAATTATCAACATATCATTTATATAATCAAGTTTAACATGAAATTCAATCAATTTCGCTTTAATATCGATCTTACAAAAGCTTAAAACTACCCCGGTATCAAATAGGGATAATTCTGAAACAAAAATAAAAATTTAGGAAAAATCTATAAACAGGGGTCACATGGCCGTGTCCCTTGACCATGTAAAAATGCTAGGGCCATGTGGGATGGGACACACGGTCGTGTGGGCAAGCCATGCAACAGATTGATGCCATGTGGGGTTGGAGTCACACAGCTGTGCTAACAACCGTGTACACACCCCAAGGTTGTGTGGGCCAAAAGTTTAAATATTCAAAAATATGTCACACGGTCGTGTCGCTGGGCCGTGTGCACCAAAAATCAACAAAAACCTAGAGACCACACAACCATGCAAGGCACACGGCTATGTGCCAGGCCGTGTGTGCCTAAAAATACCTTCCAAAACAAGTTATTCAACCTTAACTCACTTATGCCAGAAGCAACACATCATACGAATCTTTAAACACTTAAAAAACATCAACATTATACTAAAAACATTATTTTAACAATCAAACTATGTGTATAACCAATATGCCACAATTGGCACCTCAATTAACAATCCAAAATCAACTAAAACATTATATGCATATCATTCCAATATGCCTTCCAAGGTACCTCAAACAATAACTCAGTTTAACACCAAACTAACCAATCAAAATGATCACAAATTGACTCCAAGTCAACTTTATATCTTATCCACTAAAGCTACCAAATCATTTCAAGCATAACATAGGCATATGAATCACTTTTACACACCTATTCCATGGCACATTACCTAATCCCCATTTAAACTATCAACCATACAAACATTATATACATAATCAATGCCATCGCACAAACACATATATACATAAGATTTCTCAAAATGCCAACACAATCTAAATAAACATTATATAACCATAAGACATCCTAGATACATGCTTAGACCAAAATGAATTCATCGCCAACACTTAAGTTTAAGATTACAGCTGGATGTTGAGTTGACGATCAAATTGTAAAGTACCTAACCTGCGCACGAAAAAAATTGTACGCTGAGTAAAACTCAGTGTTATTTCTATAATCCAAACAATTAAGCATAACATAATTCATTGTAGTAGCATAAGTTAAAAGTAAATGATGATAGGCAATTTAACATGCCATATAATCATTTATCACATTCTTGGATCAAAACTAATACAATTTATCAATATGAAACCACGATAAAACCATTTCACATATCCTTGATATTTCAAGTCATACGATAGCACAATCCATTACCATTATCAAATCCATGAAGTCAATGAACTTATATATCATTGTTTCGACATTTTTCACATATCACATCTATTTTCTAACCATTTGCCATCTTAATATCAATTTCACATCTCTTGAAGAATATTCATTCACTTGAATTTGAGGACTTATTCAACATTATCATTTTCATTATAAACATTATGTTTTTATCATTTATTCCCCCTATTTACACGGCTCGGACTTAGATAGATACACGGATCCAACCAACACACTAGTTTGACACCCAATGCCTTATTGGATAAATCCGAAGCAAATAATTTTGCCCAGTGCTATCAATAAGTTTGACACAGTGTCTCATCGGTATAACTGAATAAATTGGAACTCAGTGCCTCATCAACTCGTAGTTGAAGTGACCCTGAACTCTTTCTATCCTATGACATGCCAATTATATCCAACTCTGCCCAAACAGTTAATAAGGTGTTCATTACTTAATTTATTATCAATCAACATCTCATTTCACATATATATATTTACCATTTTAACCATTCATCCATACCCATGACAACATCAATCATCTTTATATGCATTTAATTACAAAATCATATAAACATATACAATTTTCACATAATTTCAATTTAGTCCTCCCTAACTATGTTCAATTCAAATCAAATCAATCCCAACATAGCTCATCATATAAAAATGGCCCACCTTAAATTCTTACCTTGCAACAATAGTTCAATATGCAACAATTTACAAATAGTTCAGATTATAGAAACATAAATAGTAAACTTCGAGCTATTCGTTGAGAACTTTGTCTTTCCCTTTCTTTTTTGAGGAATCTAGGTCGACGTTTGATACAGATTAAAAAACCCATATAAAATTATCAATACACAACCATTTTCACATTCAATTACTAAATTATGCAACTTTTTCAATTTAATCAATTTAGTCCCTAAAATCGAGACTGACATAACTTTAACATTTAACCTCCAATTTTTATGCTGATTTCACTCTAAGTATAATTTAACTTCCTATCTCTCAATTTTACCACAAATTTCAAAATTTATGCAATTTAGTCCTTTTTCAATACTAAACTTAAAATTTATCAATTTTGTCCCTAAAACTTCAACATTCAACAATGGTAACATCTTCAAACTTTAACAATATCAGAAAATACAACATGGGTCAACTAGCTTAAGCTTCCAAAATTTCGAAAACATAAAAATTACAAGAAAATGGACTAAATTTACTAACCAATTGAAGCTTAAAAAATCAAGAACCCTAGGCCATGAGTTGTTTTTATTCCCCTTGATATTTCGGTGTTTTCATGAGAGAATGGATGAATGTTTTGTTTATTTCCCACTAACTATATTTATATTATTAATGGTTTAGTTTATTTATTAAATTTTTATAGTTTTATCACATTTTCTTCAATTTATAAGTACATTACCATCCAATATCACCATTATAATGGTTTAATTTCTATAAAGGTCCTTTGCTCTTATTTTAATAAAAGATTCCTTAAGAATTAAAAATTTAACACTTTTATGATCTAGTCCCTATACCTTAATTAATCTCTAATTCGCCAAAATTACTTGACCGAAATTTAATTCACGTCTAATATAACTCCGTAAAAATATTTATGAGTCTGGTTTACGGAAACGGGGTTCCAAAACTACACTTTTTGACACCATTGGCTTTCAGGTTGTTATAGGTAATGTAAGTTAAGTACATTTAGATTGATTTTCTCCATATTGTACTCTAGTTTATTTTCTCATTTAATGAAAATTCGATACGTCCTTTTCCCATGGTTTTTATCCTCTTCGGTGGAGTTTTACACATAAAATATTTGTGTATGTTGCTTTCCACTTTTACTATCTCATTGTTAATACATGTCAATCCCCAACAAATTAATATCAGAGTCAAGGTTCAGTTTCCACAAATTGACTCATTCGATGACACAACAACGATTTTAGATATAGAGAAGTTCGACAGATCACAAATTTTAATTTCTAAAAATTTCAAATAATTACGGAGGTAGCTAATGTGACTGAGGATAAGGGTGATGATTTGTTGCTCTTTACATAATCTAGTTGAAGGTGGAGTGATTTTCCATGAATTACACTAGTATTTACATCTTTTTTACATACAACTGTAGCATGTTTAATAGATAAATTAAACCATCTTAGTATATATTTAGGTTTTCATGCTTAAAGTAGTAATTTATGCTTTCTAAGTAGTTTTTATTACATTTTATATATCTAAATAAGGTTACATGGTCTTGTAGGTCAAGTCAAGAGCTAAAGATGCATATTCTAGCTGAAATTAATGCCAATGTCGTGATACCAAGACATTGATGTCTCAATACCTAAGACAAAAGCCGAAAACAAGTTTTAGATCAAAAATGCCCTTGATGTCGCAACACGACCCTCCTATGTTGCGACATACCCCCTATTCTTGGTTGCAATTACACATGCCTGTGTTGCAACCAAGCCCAGCATAGCTCAAAAAAAAAGTTCTGCACATGATATTTATGTTTTAGAGGAAAATTAGGTGTATTTGCCCTAATTGAATTCTAAGAACTTCAAGGTCAATTTAGGCACTTTATGTCAAGTTTAGCATATATAAAGGCCATTGTAATTAGTCTAAACACATAATTTTAAGGAGACAGAAAATATACTTAGGGTGTTTTATGTTCTTATAATCGCAGGATCCTATTTTGAAGTGAGAGTCTCAAGAGTGAAGATTGTTCCAGAGCTACGCTTTCATCGATAAATCCATGTGCATCTCTTTTCTTTTATTCTATTCTTTATATCTCTTTCTTTAACATTGTTTAATTGAATTTTTTTGTAAGGACTAGAATCAATTTATGTTTTATCCATATCTCGCATGATTTCAACTGTTCTAATGTTATTAATTGATTGAAGGATAGAGTTTCTTAGTGGATCAGCTATTTGGGAGAGGAAAAATGTAACATCCCGATTTTGGGCCTCGTCGGAACAGTGGCTTTGGGACCACAAATCCGATGAGGAAAATTTTATTTTTATTATATTTTTATGGTCTAAAATTTTACAGAATGATTTCATGAAAATTTTGTTCAAAAATTTTGACATTTGGGCACTCAATTTAGTCAAAAGGACTTAATCGTAAAAAGTGCAAAAGTTGAGTTCTACATGCTAGAGGTGTCCAATTGTTACGAAATTTTAAATTGGAGGTCCTTATATGGTAATTGGACCATTGGTTAAGTTTTTGGACAAAAATGGACATGGTTAGGCATGTTTCCTAATTTTTTCATTAAGGGCATTTTGATCATTTAGTTATTAAAATGAATTAAAAACAAATTTAAAAGCCAATTTTTGTCCATCTTCAACCTCTTGACCAAACAATGCATGGAGAAACCATGTATAGGGTTTTTCAAGCTTCCAAGCTCAATTTTAAGTCTGTTCTAGCCCCGTTTTTAATTATTTTTACGTTTTTTGCAATCCCCGTAACAAGATCTACCTATTTCTACCATTAATTTGAGCTAGGGTTCATGTTTAAAAATTGAACCATGTGTGACATGCATGCATTTTGATGTCTAATGGTAGAAAATGAGTGTTGGGTGTTAAATAAACGACTTTTACTAAGCAATTTTCGATGAAAACGTCCGAAAGGACCATTTTGTAAAAGTTGTAAAAATGGTATAAAAGGGTGTTTTGATCATAATTGTAGTTTTCTATAGTTATGAAAATGTTTCAAATATGCCTATAGAGTGAGAAAATTGAATAAAAATCACTTTACGAGCCTAGGGGTAAAAGTGTAATTTCGACAAAGTTTAGGGGCAAAAAATAATTTTGTCAAAATATAATTTTTGGATCACATTAAATAATTGGACTAATAATTAGACTAAATGTGATATTATAGATCAAGTAAAACGAAGATTGGACCTAGATCGGAGGAAAAATAGAAAATCGACGGTTAGGTTCCTTTTTGCTATTTTGGTGCCGAGGTAAGTTCGTGTGTCAATAAAATTTGCAATGCCATATTTGGATTGAAAATTCCAAATTATTATTGCACAAATGGCATGATTTAATATATTGAAAAGTGATGAAAGAATGGTATATAAAATTTGTAAGAACAATGATATATGACTAGTAACACATGAAATGTTAGATGGTTCAATCATTGATGGCTTGCTATATAATAGCTGAATATATTGAGAATTTGATATAACATGATGTTTTATTAAGTTGGATAACTTGTAAAAGAGTGAAAAGGAAGGTAAGTCCGTTTGCAAGTAAATACAATATGTGAGTTTTGTTAATTGCTTAAATGATGATTATATGATAAATGTATGCTCTTGATAAGAATATGATTTGAATGCTTAATGTATGAAAATTTATGAAACATTGACATGATTGATAATAAGAGGAAGAAAAATCTCGGTTGAATGAAATAGGATATTCGATGGATTCTTGAAAAGGAATGATGGTAAAAAGGATCTAGCTCGGACGGGTGATCCAATCCCTATATAGCCCTCCCGAAGAATATGTGTAAACAGATTTAGCTCGAACGGGTAATCCGAATTAGGTTCTAAATTTAGCCTAGACTGGTAATTCAGATCCGATCTTATTTGAGTATATGTCGTTACAGGGGATTTAGCCTGGACTGGTAACCCCGACAACACTCTATGTGTTTATATTATAGGGGATTTAGCCTAGACTGGTAATCTCACTGTAAGAAAGGAGGTTCACGGGAGTGTGCTCTTTAGAAAGGGAAAATACGAATTGATAGACATGAACTTGTAAAGTGATCTAGCCTCTCGAAGAATATGTGTGCTGAAATGGATTTAGCCCGGATGGGTAATCCGATTAGGATCTAAACTTAGCCTGGACTGGTAATTCAGATCCGATCTCATTAGAGTATATGTCGTTGCAGGAGATTTAGCCTGGATTGGTAATCCCGATGATACTCTATGAGTTTATATTACGGGGGATTTAGCCTAGATTGGTAATCCCGCCGTAAGAGCAAGGTTCGCAGGAGTGCGTACTTAAAACAATCACTTGTATGAATTGACAGTGAATGAGATATCCATCGAGATTCTGAGAAATTCAACGAGATTAATTTGAGAAATGAAATAAAAGGTTATTGCCATGATAAACTCATTTATGTTGTATGATATTATTATAATGCATATGAATTGTCATGTTTGGACGAGTGTTGTGCTAAATGATAACATAGGTAAGTATTTGAAACTCAAGGACTTGTGATAAGAATGAAAATGAATGAGTGATACTTATGAGAGTAATTTCATGAAAATCTTGTGATGGTATCATTATATTGTACTAAAATAGTTTGGACAGTAGCAGTAATCTTAATTTGAAAATCCACCAAAAATTGTGGAAATCGAATTAGAGACTGAATAAGATATTAAATTAAATCTTATTGAGTCTAGTTTTACATAGAGGAAACGGTGTAAGCAAAAGAATTTCATATTATGAGAAATTTGATTTTTTGTGAGATAGGGTCAGAGTGATTTCGGGCTCCCCTGTCTTAACTTTGGAAAATCATTAAAAATTTTGTGAAAATAATCATGAGTTATAAATTACATGCTTAAAATCCTTAATGAGTCTATTTTCAAGGGAAATATATGGAAGCATAATCCAAGTCCCGTACTATAAGATAAATAAATTTTAGTAAAGAAAGGTCGAAGCTGTCAAACAGCAAAATAGGGGAGAATTTGAATAATAAATTGTAATTATTAGCTTGACAAAAAATTCTGAAAATTTTATGGTAAGAATATACGTGAGTCTAGTTTCTGTAAAAATTAGCGGTTCTCAATTTGGAGTCCTGTAGCTCCAGATATAAATAATTTAGTGACCATAACTTGAGAAAATAGCTTAACTAGACTTTGAATAAATATAGAGGAATTGAAAAATAACATGTTAATACATTGCTTATTACTTTTCATGCGAGCTTACTAAGCTTAAAGCTTACTCCCTCATTTCCATTTCTTTTAGTGTTGTTAGGTCAGCTCAGGGTTGGAGATCGTCAGAGGCAGCATCACACTATCAAGCCAATACCTTTAGAATATTGTTACACTTGTTAGAATTATCAAGTGAGTGGCATGTATAGGGACCTAGTTTTATGACATGTGTTATTATGATTTGGCCAAATGTATTGGCCTATTTTGAGCTATTGTATATGGCCATGAGATGTGGCTCATATTGATTATGACTTGTAAGTCTAGCTAGTCATGTTATGATTTATTGCTTATGATGTGAAGATATGATTATGTTTATTTGTCATGCATGGTTGGCAATATGTCATGTATGTTGAATGCATGTTTTATGACTATGAATTAAATGTGTAATATGAAGATAAAATAATAATGCTTTGAACATAGAAGTTTGATGATAAGTTGAAATAAATTGGCACAAAGATAACTATGGTATGACTAGTCTTGGATTAATGTGAGAATGTGCAACACATGCATGTTGATAGGTAAATGATACGTTTGTATCATAATTGAGGATGTTGAATGCCATTGGATCCATGTATATGTGTGTGCATGTAAGGGTGACAAAGAGGCTTGGAAAATAGCCTAAGAGTTAATTACACAGGATGAGACACTGCCGTGTGTCTCAATCGTGTGAGGGGCACAGACTGGGGACACGGGCGTGTGGCTTGGCCGTGTGGTTCAATTTATTTGCTGACGTCATAAACAGAGAGTTACACGGCCTGAGGACACGGATGTGTTAATGGCACACGGGCATGCCCCTGTGTCCACATAGGTGTGTGACCCTATTTTATGAGAAAAATTTCTAAGTTTTTCCCAGAGCTTTTCGAAGTTCTCGGTATAGTCCCGAACCCTTTCTAAAGTATGTTTTGGGCTTCGTAAACCAAATAAGGGACTATGTGCATATGATTGAATGTTTTAAAATATGAATGAAATTTTATGGCCTAGTTTGCATGATTGTTTGTGTTCTGATAATGCCTCGTATCCTGTCCCGGCGTAGGACACGGGTAAGGGGTGTTACAAAAAACTTAAACCCTAGGCTTGAAAACCCTAGGAAGTTATTTAGGTGGGAATTAGCCTAAAATTGGTATGACCGATCCGTGAACACTTTAACCCCGAATCGGTTTGGAATGTAAGGTCAGAAGATAAGTAGTTCTTGCTGACTCATTATTCTAGTGGACGTAGAGGAAAATCCTACTAGGGTATCGATTAGTTGATTGATTAGAACCCTACATCAATAATTAATTAGGTAAAACAATTGGATCTAGGCTAAAAAAACTTGCATAGTCAAAACAAAGGATATGAGAAGTCAATATATAAACTTAAGAGTAGATTTAGGTTTTATTTAGTTTATTTAGTTCATTAATATTATTACCATCTTGCTTCCATATTAACATTACTAATTTGTGGCTCAAGTAGATTAGTAATCATTTCTCGTAATTGTTTTGATAACAATCTTCCCCAAACTATTATCCCTTAGGTACGATCCTCGGAGTACTTACCTACTTCATTGTAAATATATTACAACCTGACTCATACACTTGCAGTCACCGCCTCAAATCTATATTTTACCTACAGTATTCACACTCTGGATGTTTGTTCATCCAGAGGTGGTCAAGTTGTTGCCGTTGTTTCTGGAGATTGCGACAGTATAATTGTTATTGTATCAATTACTTGTAAATAATATTAGTCAAAAGACGAACGAGCTAGATAGTGTACTAATTTTTATATTCATTAATTGTGTTATTTTTATTTTCAATTTTTTTTTTTGTTGACTAGAAGATTTAATTATGGAAATTTTTTATTATAGGTGGTTTAATGATGAGAGGTCTTCTTGGGACAACAAATGGAACTTCAAATCATGTTGGTCGAACTGAACCATGACAAACCAATAGAGTAATGATAACGGGTGTGAGGACATTGAGTACTCATACGAATCTCTCTATGAGTCGTACAAAAAAGACAATGATATGCCCAAGAACTCATATTAGCCTCATTGTGATTTACATAAGATGCCCTCATGCAAAACTAAGCCATCCAACTCTAAAAGATTATCAAACACGTCAGACATGATGGAACAGATGAGGAAAATAATCCAAGAGATATTTGAGGTACTACCTCTAAGGGAAGAGGTCGTGCATGATGCTTCCAACCTTGATTTAGAGGACCCTTGTTTTATCGTTGACCACTATGAATTAGACAATAATAGTCAACAAGAGTTTAGAATTGGATATCATGGGGATGAATTGAATATGACCAAAGCAGTCTCTGATCCAATTGATGTAGAATCAAATGTAAAAGTAAAAGTAGCCACTAACATGGAGATAAAGCCAATTCTGAATAAAAGTGTACAAGAGCCAATACACTTTTTGTCTATAGTAAAGAAACTACAAGCCAAAGAAATCGATGAGTTTGATTAATTCTCATCTGATAAGGGCAATAAAGCTCGAGTGACTAAAACCACATGCAACATGGAGAGGAGGAAGCCGGACATCATAATACCTTGAAAAATTTTTGGGGTTGGCTCGGATTTGGTACCAAATGGCTCGTAATGTGGATGTCGTGATGGTTGAAAACAAGGCAATATCAATAGAATCGATTGGAGAGGCTGGTTCATAAACATCAACAGAGGAACAAACGATGGATTAAAGTGTCGAGAACCAGCTGAAAATTCTTCTATGGTGGCTACACAGATTGTCCCGATTTTTAAAGAACGTTTATTCCTTGTTTTAATTTTTTTTTGTTTTTACTTTTATTTTTTATTCATTTATTTTATTTTTATTAATATTTGTTGTGTTTAGTTTTCCTATAATAGGTGTAGATACCATGTATTGACAGAACAAAAAATAAATAAAATCAAAGAAGCCAGAAAAGGGCTCAATGTCGCAACATTGCACCCTAATGTCTCGACATCCTAGATAGGAAGCTCTGTGCAACATTGAAGGTTCAAGTTCATTTGAATATTTTTAGATGTTCTATCATCCATTATGGTCACTTCTTCTTTTTCGTCTTATTTTTATTTTATATTATATTTCATATTTTTTGTCGTAGTATTTCTTTCTTGTCATAGTATAGTTTTTTAGGTATTTTTTTCTTCCTTTTAGAGCACACAAATCTTGAGATTATCATAACAACAAGGATCCAGCCTATTCAGGGAAGTTTTCTTATTTACACTTTAATTATTTTTCGTTAAGGGCAATGTATGTTCTAAAGTGTAGGGGAAAGTGCAAAGGATTAGTTTATGTGTTTACTTTGTTTTAGTTGATTATTCATAAAAAAAACAAAAATATTATCTTTGTTGCATGATTCTTGGATTATATTAACACTGTGAATAGTGGTTGAAAATAATGAAGCATGTAATAATTTTTGTCAAGCATGAAGTTTTTTATTGATATGAGATAATTTGATTATTTTTTAAGGGGAATTGATTAGGTTACTTAGTTAAATTGCATAATAGATTAGAAGTACCTAAGTAAGAATGTTTGATGATGCCATATGAGATATAAGTCTTTTAGATAATCCTAGAGACATGAATGCTTGAACTGATTATTATTCATTCGGTATAATTTGAAGCATGAAATAAATTGTGTATAGTGGGATGCTTAAGGATGACCCAAGGCATTGTTTGAATAGCCAGTTCTCAAATGACCATACCTTAATGCTATAAATCCCTAGTCTCCTTATTTGAGCCTAATAACTCATTTGTGATAAACAAAAAAATTGAAACCCAAAAACCACACATAAAACTTGAACTTTTCCCTATCTTTAGTCCTTTAATACATTACGAAATAGACGTTAGACCATAGATATTGAAGATTTAGATAGATACCTTACGGTGGTTCAAAAAAAATGTGATACTGTGATTATAAGTTGGGCAAAAATGTGTAGAAAAAAATCCAAAAAAAGTCTAAAGTAGAAAAAAGAGTGGAAAAAGTATCGAACAAAAGCATTGTGATAGAGAAAAGAGTAAAAAGTCAAGTGACTAAATAAAAAGTGAGAAAACTCAATCATCAATGTACCAAAACTCTTTAAGCGGACCATAGTTTCTAATATTATATTTTATCTTCCTACATGGAGAGATAAGGTAGGTGAAAGAGGGAGACAAAAGGCGGTGAGCTTGGATGGGATTTTAAGGGGGAAGAGAAAGAACAATGTCATGTGCCTAACTATTTCTAGTGTTTGAACCATTTTAAGCCATATTTTTCTTTGAAATCATACCGTCCTAGGCCTCAAAACATTACAAGCCTAGAAGACCAATTTGACTTGAGCATTCTTTATGTATAATCTTCTGAAATTCCTAACAATTTTATTTAATGAATGTTTTTTATTCACATAATTGTGTCTACTACATATCTACTTGATTTATGTTAACAGTGGTATTGTTAAACATTTGGTCATGGGAATTATTTCTAATTTGTTAGTAATGTAACTATGTAAACTAATCCTAATTTACTTTAAAAAATTTCAAAGTATCAAACTATCAATATTAAGTTACATGTTCAATAAGAATTGTCATACATTTAATATTTGATAACCATGTTTATAGCAGTAATAAAATCCAAAGGACACCTTCTTATTGCATGCTATATATCTAGACTTGGTTTGCTTGAGGATAAATAAAAAGTTAAGTGTGGGGGAGTTTAGGTGCGAGGTTCTTATTTACATCCATCTTCAATAACTTTAGCTTGTTTAAAGAAAGAAATTAAGTCATTTTAATATTTGAATTTTTTTCCTTTTTTCGATATATGTATTTTTTTTGCTTGAGGACAAGCAACAAGTTAAGTGTGGGGGAGTGATCTGCCATAAATTACACTAATAGTTACATCCTTTCTACACATAACTTTAGCTTGTTTAATAGCTAAATCAAAGCATCTTAGTATATATTTAGGTTTTCCTACTTAAAATAGTAATTTATGCTTTCTAAGTAGTTTTTATTACATTTTATATTTCTAAATAAGGTTACATGGTCATGTAGGTTAAGTCGGGAGCTAAAGATGCGTATTCGAGTTGAAATTGATGCCTATGTCATGATACCAAGAAATTGATGTCTCAACATCGAAGAAAGAAGCCAAATAAAAGTTTTGGAGCAAAATAGCCCTCGATGTCGCAACATACCCCCGTGCTTGGTTCCAACATCGCCGGCTTGTGTTGCAACCAAGCCCTGCGTAGCCCAAAAAAGGCCTGCATGTGATAATTATGTTTTGGAGGAAAATTAGGTGTATTTGTCCTAGTTGAACTCTAAGAACTTCAAAGACAATTTAGACACTTTAATATTTCAAGTTTATCCTATATAAAGGCCATTGTAACTAGTTTAAACACACAATTTTAAGGAGATAGAAAATATACTTAGGGTTTTTTTTATTACATTCTTAGTTTTTTACTTAGGGTATTTTTTTTGTTCTTGTAATCGTAGGATCCTATTTCGAAGTGAGACTCTCACTAGTGGAGATTGTTTCAGAGCCACACTTTCATCGATAAATCCATAAACATCTCTTTTCCTTTATTCTATTTTTTATATCTCTTTCTTCAACATTTTTTAATTGAATGTTTGTGTAAAGATTAGAATCAATTTATGCTTTATCCATATCTCGAATGATTTCAACTTTTCTAATCTTATTAATTGATTGAATGATAGAGTTTCTTAGTGGATTAGCTGTTCTGGAGATGAAGAACTTAAACCCTAGGCTTAACAACCCTAGGAAGTCATTTAGGTGGGAATTAACCAAAAAATGGTATGGCCTATCCATGAACACCTAAACCCCGAACCATTCTAGATTGTGAGGTCGGAAGATAAGTAGTTCTTGCTAACTCATTATTCTAGTGGATATATCGGAAGATCCTACTAGGGTATCGACTAGTTGATTGATTAGAACCCTACATCAATAATTAATTAGGTAAAATAATTGGATCTAGGCTAAAGGAACTCGCATAGTCAAAATAAGGTATAAGAGCAACCAATATATAAACTTAGGAGTAGATTTAGGTTTAATTCAATTTATTTAGTTTATTAATATTATTATCAACTTAGTAGATTTAGGTTTAATTCAATTTATTTAGTTTATTAATATTATTAGCAACTTGCTTACATATTAACACTACTAATTCATAACTCAAGTAGATTAGTAATTATTTCCGGTAATTGGTTTGATAGTAGTCTTCCCCAAACTGCAATCCCTTGTGTACAATCCTTAGAGTACTTACCTACTTTGTTGTAACTATATTACAACCTAACCCGTATACTTGCAGACACTACCTCAAATCTATATCTTTAGTTGAAATATTCACACTAGAGTCGTGTCAAATGTCAAGTATGTGCCTGATTTAGAGAAGGATCTAATCTCTTTTAGTCTTTAGGACTCAAATGGTTCACAGACTGTTTGAGGCAAGGTTGGTCGTAAAGATTTATAGTAAGGTAGAGAGAGTTGATGTATTACTGGCCCTTGTTGCATTATAAAAATTTGTTTTGAAGACCATGTAACACCCTAACTCGTCTCTGTCACTAGATTAAGGTTATAGAGTATTACGACACATATTAAAAAAATTAGCAATATTAAATCATTTATTATTTAATTTAAATATCATATAATCAAAACTACATATCATTCATAGTAAATATACATTTGTGAGTCTTATGCTGAGCTTATGAGACCTAAAAGTTAGTTTAGAAGTAATCAGGCACTAATTTGAAATAAAACAAAAAGTTTTAGAAAAATTAAAAACATGGGTCACACGACCGTGTGGCCAGGCTATGTGACAAAGCCTAGACTGTGTGGCACAGGGACATGATCTAGAGATTAACTAACGAAATAGGATTCCGCCCTCCAATCTACATATCTCATAATGAATCCATCCACAAATGTTACATTCAAGTTTATTTACATTTCTGACACTAGTTGTACTGGCTACTAAAGTCATCAATGGTACCACATTACTTTGTTTCATTCTATCACTACCATAAAAACCTGATGGCACTGAAAACGGCTACTTGATTCTTCCATTTTTCTTTGGTGGGAAAGTAGAAAACGTTCTAAATACATTTTGTTTATTGAAGTCTCACTCTCAAACTATCAACGGGTCTGCTTACACAAGCTGACGAGAATCCAAAACACATGGCAGATAACTCAGCCATCGGTAGGATGTACGGACCAGCACCCAAAACAATAATAACCCCTAATGACATGTCATTCATATCCTAATCTATTCCTATGGTTCAACTGAGATTTCCAATGCCAAATCTTCGTCGAATAAGTCAGCAATGTTGTATTCACAATTTATGCAATATTAAAGCTTTTAAAACACAAATATAACAATACTTATTACATACGAACTTACCTCAGATGCAAAAACGGCAATACGAGTCGATTAATTCTAAACCTTTTTTTTCCCCGATCTAAGTTCGTATTTCGCTTTTCTTGATCTATATAATATCAAATTTAGCTTATTTAATTATCAATCTATTCAATTTAGTCCAATATACACTTTAAAGCCACTTTACACTTTTCCCCCTAATATTTCACATTTTTACAATTTAGTCCTTATTTCATAAAATCACAAATTCATGCAATTCAATCAAAACCTATGCTAGCCGAATTTCAATTAGGTCTCTATAAGTCCATGTTTTTCATTTATTTCACAATTTAACCACCAAATTTCAACATTTCACAAATTAATCCCTATTTTGACATTTTACTAAAAATCACTTAACAAATGTTGTTTATCTAACAACAAACATGCATTTTCTATCATCAATCATCAAAACACACATAGATTCATCAATGGAAAAACTCTAAACCTTTAATAGTTTTACAAAATAGTCCCTGGGCTAGTTATGTTAAGCTGCAACGATCTCAAAAACATAGAAATCATTAAAAATGGGATAAAAAATTGTACCATGCAAGCAATAGATGATAGCCGAACTTCCAAGCCCTAACAATGGCTTTTTCTTTCTTCCAAAATCGGTGAAGAAGACGATAACTAACATAATGCTTTGTTTTTCTTTAATTTGTTAACATTTATTACTAAATTACATAAATAACCTTAATATATAACAATTAAAAATTACTTAACCATGTCTGTCTTTGTCCACTCAAATAAATAATGGACTAATTGCAACATAAATCCCTTAACTATTTAATTTCATAGTTTATAAACCCTTTTAGCTATTAGAACATCACTTTTGTACTTTACGCAATTTAGTCCTTTTTATCAAATTAAGCACTTAAACGATAACATTTCTTAACGAAACTTTCACACAATCATTTTATCATACTGTAAACATTAAAATAATAATAAAATAATTATTTCTACCTTGAATTTGTGGTCCCGAAACCACTATTCTAATTTGACTAAAAACGGGCTATTACATCAGGGACATGGTCATGTGGCCAAACTATGTAACTCAAGGTCACACGATCGTGTCACCGACAGTGTGCCAGACCGTGTTCGATTTGTAGGGTAACACGATCGTGTCTCCAGGCTGAGTAACAGCGTGATGCCATGTGGAAAAACCTGCAGTTAAAATTAATAAGATACACGACCGTGTAAGGAGGGCATGTGTGACACATAGTCGTGTGGCAGCCCGTGTGTACCTAAAAACCTCAAATCCAAGCCACATTCAAACAAAATTTCTAAAGTACCAAGCCAAACCATTTGCAATCATTATCACCTATTCAAATCACATTCAAACCTACCAAAATCACATTATAACATTCAACCTAAATGCCTAACCAATGTACCATCATTGGTACCACAACTTAAACATCCAAACAAATAAACACTCAAAATTTACAAGTCATTACCTTAAAGACATACCAATTCGTCCATTTTGTCACAATCATTTACCATAACTCAAACTAATCACATAAGACAATTATCAATTGACCAAAAGAACTTCTAAAGACAAATTTAGACCAAAGGTGCAAAGCATATATTTATATACAACCACAAAACTTACTCAATCCAACTTATAGACAACATTGTTATAAACAAAATAACTTAAAGGCTCCTAGTACAAGCCATTTACACCCTAATCATCAACATGACCAAATCTTCTATTGTGATTAAGGATAGATAGTGTACATGTACTCTGACTTGATTCGAACCGATTGAGCTTTCCAATGATCTACAAGCTTACTGAATTTGAACCATTTTGTATAATTCATGCATAATTTCATTAACAAGCTTATGAATTCATTCATTTCCTATACAGACAACAAATCTCACAAGTTAATGACTTCACATATATACATGAAACTTGAGTAAACTATAGCAAAAGCATTCAAATAACGTATTAACAAATCAATTCGTCCCAACTCGTATTAAAATGGTAAATCACATTCCATTTTAATGTACCATTTTCAATTTCTCCATTCAATGTTTAACTCCATGTAGCTAATGCATATATTCTTTCCATTTTACTTATATAAGAACTTAAATCATATCATGTCATATAATGTTCATAATTAACAATTTCAATTCAATCATCCATCTCATGTTCATATTATATAACACATTTATCATTCGATATATATTACCTTCTAAATAATTGTTTAAAGATGTCATACTGTCTTTCAACCACAGTCTTATTTATTTCCAACATGATGCCATAGTGTCTTTCAACTATGGTCTTATTCATTTTCGCCATATTGTCATAATGTCTTTCAACTGTGGTCTTATTCGATTCTGGTATAGTGCCATAGTGTCTTTCAACTATGGTCTTATTCATTTTCGGTATAGTACCATAGTGTCTTTCAACTATGATCTTATTCATTTTAGTTATAGTGCCATAGTGTCTTTCAACTATGGCGTTATTCATTTCCAGTATAATGCTATAGTGTCTTTCAACTATGGTCTTACTCGTTTGATTCGTGATGCCATAATGTCTTTCAGCGATGGTCTTACTCATATTTTAACCAATAAACTCTGTCATCACATATATATAATTACCAAAACAACAATTAATTTAATTTAATTTAATTTATGAACTTACCTAAACAAAAACGATTGCAGAGACAAAGCCGACGCCTATTACGCTACTTAAGCTTTTCCATTATTCAAATTCGATTGGGTCGTTTCTTGATCTAAATAATAATTTCCGTTCAATTAATTCATTCAAACGTATAAAATAATAAAATTTAAGCTTATAACCCTTATCAATATAAATTTACAAAATTAACCCCACCATTTTACTCTTTTTTTAATTTAGTCCCTAAACCTGAAACTTACAATTTAATCACATTTAAGCAAAACCCATGCTAGTCGATTTCTATATAGTCCCTAATCAGCCCACATTTATCAAAGTTTCACAATAATTCCATTTAATTTCATTATTTTCACAATGAAATCCTTAAACATTAAAATTATTAAAAATCACTTTACAAAATAGTCCTATTTATCAACCAATCTTAACAATCTACCAAAAACTTCACAAACACCTCAAAATCATCAATGGCATAATCTAAAATGCTTACCAATTTTATGAATTAGTCCTCGAGTTAGCTAGATTAAACTAAAACCATCATAAAAAAATAAAATTCAAGAAAAACGAATGAAAATACATACCATGCATTTGAAATAAACCTTGGTCAAAAGCTTGGTTTAAGCTTCCATGGAGTATCGGCCTTCTCCCCAAAAAGATGACAAAAAATGGCTTTGTTCATCTTTCAATTTATGTTTTAATTCCATTTATTTATGTAATTACAAGTTTTCCCTTTACTATTTAATAAAATTTCATAAAACATATCACCTAAATCGTCCACTATCTAATAATTATGGATAAATTACCATATAAAGCCATTCAAATAAGTTTCTATGCTCAGTTAACCTATAATAATCAATAGTGATTAGCTTTTGCATCCTTATGATTTAGTCCTTTTTTTCTTTAATTAACAATCAAATCACTAAAATTTCCAAACCAAATTATAATATACCTATATTGTTCACTTGACGTTAGGGAAACGAGTTCTCAAAACCTCAATTTCCAAAACCACTTGACTTTAGGGACAAACCACTTGTACCTAACTATTTGTTCACTTATTCAAAATAATAAAATCAAAATTAAATATATTGCTACATTTGACTCGTAAATATTAAATATAATATTTACGGACTCACTAGTTAGATTTTGGGCCCAAAAATCACTATTTTCGACACCATTGAAAAATAGGCTATTATAACTCCCCTACTAGAAAATTTCATCCTTGAAATTTCTCTCCTAAAATAATTTTGATTATTGTGTTCTTAAATACCCTTCGGTTTTCCAAATTAAATCTGTCCCAATTAGCTTGTTCTCATGCAGTTGAACCCGATGATACAACACTATGATATGTCCTTTAGAATTTGTGTTACACGTTCTGACTACCTATCTGACGGTGGAAATGGACTCATAAAGTTTATTCCCCATATACCAAACAACACAATATCCTGTATACTTTGCAATGGCATTTCGTGTCTCCTAGATAGATTCTCTGTTTTCTAACAACGGTCACAAAACTGATAGAATTCATGAGCATTCTTGAACAAACTTCGCCAATAAATCCTAACTGAAGTACTTTAGCAGCATACCTCATCCCTCTGAAATGTCCTCCATATGGAGCTAAATGACAATGTTGTAGAATATTATGTATTTCATCGTCAGGGGCACATTTCCTAATTATTTGATCAGCACAATGTTTAAACAAGAAAGGTTTATCCTAATAATAGTGCTTGGCATCATGAAGAAATTTTTGTCTTCCCTGACTATTGAGATCAAGTGGCAACACACCACTTACAAAATAGTTCACTATGCCAGCATACCAAGGTAATGTCGTGGAAACTAACAACTGTTCATCTAGGAATTCTTCTTTAATAAGTTTATCATGACTACCTTTACTTCCAAATTCTATCCTCGACAAGTGATTAGCCACTTGATTCTCAGTCCCTTTTCGTCTCTAATTTCCAAGTCAAACTCCTGCAGCAACAATATCCACCTAATCAACCTCGGCTTAGCATCTTTTCCCTCATTAGATGTAACACCCCTAACCCGTATCTATTGCTGGAATAGGGTTACGAGACATTACCATTCAATTACAGCATATATCTTACATTTCTCACATGAAAATCCATTAACACAAAAACATCCATCAAACATAATCACATTGTCCCTTATAAGGCTCTACAAGACCTTAAATCATGCTTGGAATATGTTTGGAACTAAACCGATAACAGTTGAAAACTTTGGCAAACTTAGAAAATTTTCATGCATACAAGTTTCACAAGCCCGTGTGCCCGTGTCTCAGGCTGTGTGAAAATAGGGCATACATACCGACTTGCACCACATGGCCGTAGACACGCCCGTGTGCCTTAGCCGTGGAAAATCTAGAGGGGTTACTGACTTGGGTTACACGACTGACCACACGCCCATGTGCTAGCCCGTGTGTCACACACGGCCAGTAGACACACCCGTGTGTCTAGGCTGTGTCAAACCTGTAGCGTATATTGACTTAATTCAAAAGGGTACCCCAGGGGACACATGGCCGTATAGCATGACCGTGTGTTGCACACGGCTGAAACACACCCCCGTGTCTCTGCCCGTGTGGACAAAAATAGGCTAGTTATAAAGCCAAATTGCCACCCTTTTCTCATGCACACATAGTAACCAAAATTTCTACCATTTTAATACATTTCATACACATCTTATATCAATTCAACTTGGTGCTCAATTACCTAATTAATACCATGCATAATCTTTTCATATATCAATTACAAAACAAGACATCATTTGCACATTTTCATTCCATAAATTCATTGCCGAAACATACCATGTATATCATGATTCATCAACCATAATTTCCTAATAATACTTAACCTATGTTCAACCAAAACCATCACCTATATTAATTTTAAACCACATATAAGCACATACCAATATCAAATATTTATCCAACCATCTTGGCATTCATTTACAAGGCCAAAATCAAGCATAACACAATTAAACATATTCATCACTTATCCTTAACCATTTAAACATCCAACTCCATACCTAAATATGCCAATTCAAATCACCAACTTACAATCAAAGTATTAATATAGTAATCATAGACCAAACATCACAACTCATATACTCATATAATTATTTACTACCACATACACCACATTTAAGCCAAATCACATGGCTAATTACCACTGAAACACATAGGCATTGTAACACCCCTAACGCATATCTGACGCCAGAATAGGGTTACGAGGCATTACTAGATAACACACCTTATTCAGACACATTTATACATTCATAATCAAAATACATTCAAAAAAATCACAATGTCCCTTATAAGGCTCCGCGAGACCTTAAAACATGCTTAGAAATGGTTCGGGACTAAACTGATAACATTTGAAACTTTAGGAAACTTATAAAATTTTCTAACATTTAAGGGTCACACGCCCATGTGAACATGCCGTGTGCCTCACACGGCTACCAGACACGCCCATGTCATAAGCCGTGTGAAAACAGGGCATACATATTGACTTGTACCACACGGCTGAAGACACGTCCGTGTGTTATGCCATGTGAAATCTAAGGGGGTTACTGACTTGGCCACATGGTTGACCACACACCCACGTGATAAACTCGTGTACCTTTTGGAATGGACACACACGCCTATGTGCCAAGGTTGTGTGTCTCACACGGCCAATAGACACGCCTGTGTGTCTAGACCATGCAAAATTGTAGGGTATACTTCCTTAATTCGAAAGGGTACCCCAAGGGACACACGACCGTGTAACATGACCGTGTGTCACACAAGGCTGAGGCACACGCCCGTGTAACATGACCGTGTGTCACACAAGGCTGAGACACATGCCCGTGTCTCTGTTCATGTGGACAAAAATATGTCATTTGCAAAGCCAATTTGCCACCCTTTTCTTATACTCACCTAGCCATCAAAATGGTATCATTTTAACACTTATATAGGCAACCAAAAACATACCAATTCATACACATATCATGACATCTATTCACAAACATTTCAACCACTCAATTACATATTCAAACATACCAAATCATCACAATTTATCTAATTTCCAAATGCATTTACTCATCAACTTATCCTCTATTTCATGACACAAATTGCACAATATCTCTATCTCAAAATTAAACCACAATATACCAATCTTTCAAGTATTAATACATTATCTACTAATTAACCAAATGACAACTATTTGGCTATATTAACAAGTATGGCAAACATACAAAAATAAGCCAACATATAAGGCATTATATACATCACATACATATCACTTATCCAACACAATTCAAGCCAACTTAAATAGCCATACATATCAACATTTACAAGCCAAATCTCATGGCTAATATCATGACTCAAAACATACCAAAAAGACACTAGCCTATACATGCCATATACCATATATACAAAGCTCCAAAAGTACCAATAAGTAGTCGATAGTGTGATGATGGTTCTCGATGATCCCCAATGTCTGAACTAGCTTCGATAATCTATAAAACATAGAAAGAACACACAAAGTAAGCTTAAAAGCTTAGTAAGTCATATACAAATAAATTTACCATAGGAATCACAACATTTCAATCAATAAGCCAAATACAAGTAAACACACATATAGATACACAAACCTTTCTCAATGAATACATATTCAAATTCACCTGTAATTTCATCAACCATTTCTCTTTCCAATTCTCGTATGAATCTCGTACATACCTGAGTCGTTTAACTCATTAACACATTCTTTCTCAACTTGTCTTTGCCCATTGAACCATTCGGAATCGTTAAGGATACTCGAAATCACATAAAGCTCGTACAATGCCATATCCCAGATATGGTCTTACATGTTATCACATATCGATGCCACTGTCCCAAACAGGGTCTTACACAAAATCGATTAACGATGCCAATGTCCTAGACATGGTCTTACATGTAATCACATCTCGATAACCTAATGTCATGGCATTCGTATCCTATACTATTCCTAAGGTTCGTACGAGACTTTCGAATGTCGTAACTTCGTCGATTCATGCTCGTATTTGCTTGTTCGAAATTTGTAGCAATTCAATGATAATAAAACATATGTAATTCAATTCAAATACATTTATTTGCATATGAACTTACCTCGTACTCGAAATAGAGGAACTAGATCGATTATTCGTCAACTTCTGATTTTTCCCGATCTAAATTGGATTTCTTTCGTTCTTGATCTATATACATTCAAAATCAACTCTTTTATTCATCAACACATTCAATTTAGTCCACAAACACATATTTGGGCATTTTTGCACTTTAGCCCTTAAAGTTCCACATTTATTCAATTTAGTCTTCATATCATAAAAACACAATTTACAATAATTTCAACTAAACCCAAGCTAGCCGAAAATCTATAAGCTCCATAAAAGCCCATATTTTTCATTTATTTCACAATTTAACCCCTCAATTTACACTTTTCTCAATTTAACCCCTAATTAACATTTTTATCAAATATCACTTTACAAAACATGTATATTAAACACCAAGCTTGTATCATTCATCATCAAACATCATAAAACTCATGGATTCATCAATGGCATTTTTCAAAATCATTAACAATTTCAGAAATTAGGGTACGGGCTAGCTAGAACACTAAGCAACGATCATAAAAACATAGAAATCATCAAAAATCGAGTCAAAACGGACTTACATGCTTGAACAACAATGGCCGAACCTTCAAGCTTACAAAATCCCTTATTTTGATGACAATTAAAGATGATTTTTTTTTGTTTGTTTTATTATCATTAATAACCATTTTACAAGTTTACCCATAATTAAACCATTTAAAAACAACTTAATGGATGCCCATTTATGACAATTTCCACTATCAATGGTCTAATAACATAATAAGGACCTCAGACTTAATAAGCCATTGCAATTTGGCACTTTCATCTTATAGCATGCTACTTTTGCAGTTTACGCGATTCAGTCCTTTTCTCAAATTGGGATATTAAACGATAAAAGTAGCTCACGAAATTTTCACACATATAAATTCACATACTGTGTACACCAAAAATAATATTAAAATTAATTTTCCAATCTCGAATTTGTGGTTCCGAAACCACTGTTTCGATTTAGCTAAAATCGGGTTGTTACAGGCATCAATCGCCAAATTTACATTCAACATTACCAAAACACATGTCCACATAAATCAAGCATATATATGCCATCTAACCAACTCACAAGTGTATAAATATCAAAATAAAAAACCAGATAGTGTGATGCGATCTCCTCCGACTTCCAACCCGAGCGAACGTTCGAAACACTATAAAATATAGAAAAATAACACAAAGTAAGCTATAAAGCTTAGTAAGCTCATATGGTAATAAACTCATATTATTAAATAACTGCATTTAAAATGATTATTCAAAACATGATATAATTATATGTTTGCACTATTCTATCTCAAATTTATGCACATAGTTAATCATGATTTTCATGAGTTTATTTATTCAAAACACATATGGTTTGAATACTTCTTATCAATTCATTCACATCTTCATATGCATAAGCAATTATATATATATAATTTATTCAATTCAATTTCCATCACCTTTTCTTTAGTCAAGTGAATTATGTGAAATATCATCAAATAACGGTATTTCGCACACTATGTGCCATATGTATCTTTTGTTAAAACAACTATAACTCATATCTCACATATCATTCAATTCATACCTCATTATAGCCAAATAAACACATTTTGGCATGAAACATACTTATACACAACTCTTTCTTATTTAATATACATAATACAATATGAACTCACCAATTTACTTTCATTCGATTCTCACATATGTTCTGTACGTACCTATATTACTTATTTCGATCGTACTTTCATTCTCGTCTTGACTATGCCCATTGAACCCTTCGGAATCTCTAAGGATACCTGGGTATCACATAAAGCTCATACAATGCCATATCACAGATATGGTCTTAGATGTTATCTCATATCGATGCCAATATCCCAGACATGGTCTTACACGAAATCATATAATGATGCCAATGTCCCAGACATGGTCTTACACGTAATCATAGTACAATGCCAATGTCCCAAACATGGTCTTACATGTAATCTCATCTCAATAATCCTAATGTCATGACATTTGTATCCTATATTATTCCTAGGTTCGTACGGGACTTTCGGATGTCATAACTCTGTCGATTCTTGCTCATAATCAGGACCATTCATCATTCAATTCAATTTAATAATAAATAAGCATTTATAGCACAATTTAAGTACGTTTATTAGCATACGAACTTACCTCGTTTACTGTAACGACAAATTAGGTCGACTAATCTGATACTTTGTTTTCCCCTGTTCTAGATCCAAATATCATTTTTCTCTATCTATATAATAACAAAATTTACTTATTTAAACATTAATTCATTCAATTTAATAAAATTTACACATTTTGGCAAAGTTACACTTTTACCCCTATTATTTCACATTTTTTGCAATTTATTCCTTATCACATAAAATCACAATTTCATGAAATTAAACACAAACCCAAGCTAGTCGAATTTTCCATATATTACTATCAATCCATATTTTTCATTTATTCAAACTTTTAACTACCACATTTCACATTGTCTCAATTTAGCCCATTTTTGACATTTTCTCTAAAAATCACTTTATAGAACTTGTGTATCTAACAACAAGATTTCATATTTCATCATCAAACATCAAAGAATACAAATATTCATCGATGGAAACTTGCAAAATCTTTAACATTTTTGAAATCAGAGATACGGGCTAGCTAGATTAAGCTGCAACGATCTCAAAAACGTAAAAACTATTAAAAACGGGATAAAAACGAACCTTCAATTGAGCATCAACATGGCCAAACCCTAGCAAGCTTTCTTCCATGGTTTTTCATTTCCATATTCGATGGTGATGAATAAATAAAGATGATAATTTGGCTTTGTTTTAATTATTATTACATTATTAACCATTTTACCATTTTAACCTTTAATAACATTTAAAATTTCCATTATACCAAGCCATCACATTACAATAAATCAATAAATGGTCTATTTACCACATCAGGACCTTCACTTGTAACTTCTATAGCTATTTGACACCTTTATCTTATAGAACACAACTTTTACGCTTTACGCGATTTAGTCATTTTTACCGAATTAAGCATTTAAACAGTAAAATTTCTTTATGAAACTTTCACGTAATTAATGTATCATGTTGTAAACCTTACTAAAATAATAAAATAAATATTTTGAATTTGGATTTGTGGTCCCGAAACCACTGTTTTGATTTGACCCAAAAACGGGGTGTTACATTAGATACTTAATAGCAGAGTGATTTGTGTAGACTATGGCTTTTATACCATCTAGATACGAATAAAACTTATCGAAAGTGAAAACCACAACCAATAACTCCTTTTTTGTGGTAGTGTAGTTAAGCTGCACTTCCGATAAAGTTCTGCTACAATAGTATATTGTCCATAATGTTTTGTCTTTCCTTTACCCCAACATGGCTCCCATAACATAATCACTGGCATCACGCGTGAGTTCAAAAGGTAGTGTCCAATCCGGAACTACTACAATTGGTGTTGTTATGAGTTTTTTCTTTAACTTTTTAAAGGCTACCAAACATTGTTCATCAAACTTGAAAGGTCTATTTTTCTCCAACAAAGTGCACAAGGGTTTAGATATATTCGAAAAATCCTTAATGAATCTTCTATAAGAACCTGCATGACCTGAAAAAATTCTAATACCCTTGACACTGGTGGGAGGTGTCAATTTCTCTATCACTTCAATTTTTGCTCTGTCTAATTCAATTCCTCTCTATGACATCCTATGCCCCAGGACAATTCCTTCACGAACCATGAAGTGGCATTTCTCCCAATTTAAAACAAGATTCGTTTCTTCACAATGGCCCAAAACCAATTCCAAACTTTTCAAGAAATCTTCAAAATCATTCCCAAACATAGAAAAGTCATCCATAAAGACTTCAAGAAAGTTTTCCACCATGTTAGAGAATATTGCCATTATACAACATTGAAAAGTTATTAGAGCATTACATAACTTGAACGACATCTGTCTAAACGTGAAAGTACCATATGGACATGTGAAAGTTGTCTTCTCTTGGTAATTGGGGGCTATGGCAATCTGATTATATCCTAAATAACCATCTAAAAAATAGTAGAAAGCTTTCCCAGCTAACCTATCCAACATCTGATCAATGAATGGTAGAGGAAAGTGATCCTTCCTTGTTGCCAGCGTGACAGTGTGAGTTGGTATAAGCTTATTGTTATCATTACTTATCACTGTGACACCTCCTTTCCTATGTACACATTGCATAGGACTCACCCATTAGCTGTCTGAAATCAGGTAAATGATGCCAGCGTCAAGCTACTTAATAATCTCTTTCTTGACGACTTCTTTCATGATCAGATTCAGTCTTCACTGCTGTTCATGGAATTGCTAGGGCAATCCTCTAACAAAATCTTATGCATGCAAAATGTAGGGCTAATTCCCTTTATATCAGCCAAGGTCCATCCCAATGCCCTCTTAAATCGCTAAAGAACTTCTAATAACCTTGCCTCTTGCTCGTGTGTCAGTTTTGAAGAAATTACTATCAAAAAAGTACTATTGTCGCCCAAATATGCACACTTCAAATGTTGCGAAAAAGCTTTTAACTTCAATGTAGGAGGTTCTTCTATAAAGGGTTTACGAAGGTTGAAAGGTCAATTTGATAAATCTAATGGTTCAAACTTCTTCCCTGTACTATCCATCGTTAGCTTGGTGGCCATAAATTCATTGAACTCCTCAAAACTTACTGTATCACACTACTCAAGCAAGTTTTCATCATTGGTAAAATTGTTATGGTAATATAGGGTGAATTCCTCCACTACTATTTCTATTAATCCAACGACATGACATTTATCATTAACATCAGCACATCTCAAAGCACCAAATACATTAAAGGTAACCTGCTAATCATTTACCCACATGGTTAGCTCATTTTTCTGTACATCAATTAAAGTTTTACCTGTAGCTAGAAAAGGTCTTCCAAGAATAATTGGCACATCTTAGTCAGCTTCACATTCTAAAATAAGAAAATCTGGATGAAAGATAAATTTATCTAGTCTTACTAGCACATCTTCAATTTTACCTTTCGGATACGCATAGGATCGATCAACTAGTTGTAACGTAACTATAATAGGTCTCGCTTTTCCAATTCCTAGCTTCTTGAAAATAGATATAGGCATTAGATTTATACTCACCCCTAGATCACATAATGTCTTACCAGCATAATAATTTCCAATTGAACATGGGATAATGAAACTCCCTAGGTCGTTCAACTTTGAAGATAATTTATTTGTCAACATTGTTGTGCATCCTTCAGTGAGAGCAACAGTCTCAAATTCTCCAAATCTGTTCTTCTTCAACAATATATCTTTCATAAATTTCACATAATTAGGCATTTGCTCCAAAGCTTCAACCACTGGTATGTTAATATGGAGTTGTTTCAAAACCTCCAAAATTTTTTTGAACTGAATATAATGCTTAGAATTATGAAATCGCTAATGAAAAGGTCAAGGTGGTCGTCCTTCAGATTGCTGATATTGTTTTGCCATGGCATTCTTATTGACAAGATGATCTGGCTCTGCATAGCATTTCGCTACTCACCCTTTTCAAATTTAGTATATTCTTCAAATGACTCTGGAATCTTTACCTGGTTGTTATTCAAGTTTTCCTCTTTTGCCATGGCATCTTAAGCAATGTCATCAAGCTGAGTTCCACTTCTAAGAGTGAGGGCTTGCATTGTTCCCTCCCTTGTGATCTTGAATTCTTGGAATCACTAGCCAATGCCCCTTGTGGTCTCGAATTTAAAGAGTTCAATATTTGCCCCACCTGAGTGTCAAGAGCTTGGAGAGACGCAGCCTAAGTCTGAATTAGAGCATCATTCTTAGTCATATATTTCTTCAGCAAAGCTTCAATAAATGATGATGATGAAACTGATGCCTAACCTTACTGGACATATGGACATTTTGCCTCAACATAGGTTGAGTATAACCAGACAGTGCATTGATGGTGGTCTATCTTACTGTATTAGTGAAATTCCCCGCACCTTGATTATTCCAACTAAAGTTTGGATGTTTCTTCCACCTAAGATTATACGTGTTGGAATAGAGGTTTTTTTTCAGTTGAAATTACCCATGTAGCACACAAATGTTGGATTTGATGGGCATTCATCAAACACATGGTCTTCACCATAATGAACGCATGACAGTTTGATTGATTTTATTTCCTGAACTACAATAGGTTTTCATTGTTTCAATCATATTAGCCAAAGAAGATACTTGGGTTATCAACGAAGTGATTGCATCCAGCTCCATAGTACCAGCAGCTCTCTTGTCCGTCCCAACTCTTGTGGTAGGATATTAATAATCAGTATTGGCAATTTTTTTCCAAAATCTCATTTTCTTCATTATAAGATTTATCCAACAAAGTACCATTGGCCAAAGCATCAACTACCATCCTCGTATGTGTATTCAGCCCATTATATAATATCTCTATCTGAGTCCAGTGTTGAAATCCATGCATCTGACATTTCTGAATTAAATCTTTAAATCGTTCACGAGCTTCATATAATGTTTTATCCTCCAACTGCTAAAAAGATGTGATGTCATTTCTAAGCTTGGAATTCATATTTGGGGGATTATATCGTAGCAAAAACCTCTAGCAAAGATCACTCTATGATGACATTATTCCTGACGGTAAAGTATCCAGCCACGCTCTCGCTCGATCTCTTAAAGAATATGGAAATAGTTTCAGTCGTTGAGCGTCTTTAGGCACACCTTGCTGCCTAAATGAGTCACAAACCTCTAGAAAAAGTCATAAATACATTCTTGGATCTTCAGCGGGTAGTCCACCAAACTGTCTTATTGTTTGCAACATCTAAAACATTATCGGTTTCAGCTCGAATTGTTGAGCTTGAATTTTTGGTCTGACTATCATTGGATTCAAATCATCCAAAATTGGCACAACATGCTCTCGGATTGGTCTATCTCAGTCATCTATCACTCTACGAACATGAGGATTAGTGCCCTGTATAACAGCCCATTTTTCAGTGGTGACAGAACAGTAGTTTCAGGACCCTAAAATTCTATCGTGTCGATCCATAAATATTATTTATAGAATATTTATGGAGTTATTAGAGTAGTATTAAAATTTGATTAAGAAATTTTAACGTTTAGATAACTAATTAAAGAAAAAAAGACTAAATTGTAAAAGATGCAAAACTTGGTAATTATTGCATTTAGATTATTTAATAGCTTAAATATCAAAGGAGGGAGGACCTATGTAGCAATTAAACCCTAGTTATTATTGTTGGACGGCAATTGGAATGAAAAAAATAAAATAACACATGTTTTAATGGCAAAATGGTAATTAACATAAAATTAAAAAAAATTAGAAAAAGATAGCATCTTCTTCTCCATTTTGTTTTCATGGTTGGCTAAAAACACCATAGGAAAGAAGCTTAAACATTCATTGGTTTGAGCCTTGCATGGGTAAGTTTTGATTCCCATTTTTATTGAATTTTATGTTTTTGAGATCGTTACAACTAGGTCCAGCAAATCCGTACCTTCATATTTGAATCTATTAAAAACTTTAGAAGTTTCCATTGATGAATCTTGGTTTTTGTTTTATGATAATTATGTGTGTGAAGCTTTGATTGTGGTATTTGGTTGTTTTATGAAGTAATTTTGATTAGTTTTTATTTAAGGATTAAATTGTTGAAATGTCAAATTTTCAAGGTTTGATGGTGAATTAGAGGTATAATTGCAACTTTTTAAGGGCCTAGATTATGCAGCTTTAAATCTTGACTTAAGAAAATGGTTAATTTGATGATTTTCAGGTTGAGGGACTAAAATGAAAAAGTTGTAAGATTTAGGGGAAATTGTGTAATTTTAAAAAATAAAACGGTATAAAATGAAGAATTAATTGGCATATGAATATATGTTAATAAAGGGAAAATTTTACATTTTAGATCAAAACCTTGTTGACTTACGTGGAAAAGGGAAAAGAGCGGAATAGCCCCTGAACTTTTGCAACTATTACAATTTAGTCCAGGTAAGTTCATTCGGCTTGTGATTTAATATTTATGAATTCTATAATGATATGCTATGGAATAATGGATATTAATTGTTATATTAATGATGTGAAATTACTTGGAAAATACCTATTGAATTACTATGTTTGGGCCGGATGAACGTAGGGTTAGAATATAACTAATTACATGGCGTGCTATAAGGGCCTTGGAGAGGAGGAGATGTTACATGAATTATATATTTCCTGAGTATATCGAGGTTCAGTATTTGTTGCGAGCCATCATGTATTACTCCTTGATTCTAGTGTGTTACCAAGGGCGGATGTAAAGCCTTCAAGCTGACAGTTAGTGCCGAGGTGTGTTATTGGTTGGAATAGCTCCATTGAGCATATGGTGTGTATCGGTTAGATTACAGGGGTACTTGTAACATCCCGAATTAGGGTCTAGTCGGAACAGTGGTTTTGAGACCATGAATTCGAGATAGAAATAATTATTTTATGACTATTTGATGATCTATGACATGATTGCATGCTTGTGTGAAATTTTCATGAAGAAATTTTATGCCTAAAGTGTCCAATTTGACTTTAGGGACTAAATTGAATAAGTTGCAAAACTTGTGTTCTAGAAGCTTTAAGCATGAAATTTCATTGGATTATTAATTAGAGGTCTTTAAATAGCAATTAGACCAAGTTCTAAAAATTTGGACAAAAATAGGCATGAATAGGAAAAATTGGAAAGAAAGGGCTTAAGGGCATTTTTGTCTTTTGGTAAATAAAAGAATAAAAAGGGAAAAAGAAAGCAAAATTTTCTCATCTTCTCCAAGTGCTAGCTGAAATTTCAGGGAGTCTACATAGCTATGGTTTTCAACATTTCAAGCTTGATTGTAAGTGCTCACAAGCCCCATTTTTACTTATCTTTACATTTTTGAAGTTGTCATCAACCGATCTAGCTATTTCTACTATTATTTTGAGCTAGGGTTCATTGACCCATGTGTGACATGGTTGTATTTTGATGATTTATAGAGGAATATGAATGTTTGATGTGTGATAAACAACTTTTGCTAAGTGATTTTTAATGAAAACACCTAAAAAGAACTTGTTTGAAAAAGGTGTAAAAATGAGTAGTAACAATGTGAAATAAAGGAAAATATAAGATAGAATATGAATCGGCTAGGCTTGGGTAACTAAGAAATTGCAGGCATTTCATTTTACGAGCCTAGGGACCAATTTGTAAATAAGTGAAAAGTTAGGGGTAAAATGGTAATTTTACCTAACTATGTGTTATGGGTCAATATAAGCAATGTATGTATTGAACAAGTTGAATTTGGTATTATAGATCAAGAAAAACATGATTCGGGTCTTAATTGGGGGAAAAACAAAGTTTACGAGGATTAGACCCGTTTCTATGATTTTATACTGAGGTGAGTTCATTTGCAAATTATGCAACATGTACCATAATTTCAATGCTCGATATTGCATGTATGGTAAGTATATATATAATTAGTGTGATGTTGTACCGTGTGTTTAAATGCTTACATTTTTACTATGGATGACGCCTTAATTATTCCATGAGTATGTGATTAATCTTTATCATGAGTTATATGATTGGTCCTTTGGACAAGTTCGACGAAGACATGTAATTAAGGAAATCTCATTTGAACCTTAGGAATAGATTAGGATACGAGTGACATGTCACTAGGAACTATGTGATCTGAAATCATTCAATTGTGGTCTGAGTTCATGATATATGTGACATTCGAACTCATGAGTTGTGGTCTGATTTCGTGATATATATATGACACATGTTTTAGTGTTTGGATACTGGTCTCATATATTCCATTGATGGCGAGGTAGTCCGGCATATGTTGCGGATAACTGACGGCCTGTATGAGCAGTCCTGTGAGTAGCTCGTAAGCGAGCAACATGTGATCTAACATATGAAGTAGCATTGGCTACATATGAGGCACTTAGGTGCAAGCTTCCAATGTATCCAATAGTATTCCAAGTGTTCAACAGGTAGTTCAAGAGAAGTTCAACGAGTAAGCTTAACGATGGCATCAAGACAAGAAAGTAAGTTATTATGTATAGGTGGGCACAGGTATGGACATCAAACTCATGTGAATGACATGAAATACAATGAGCTAGTGGTAAGAACATGTGTATATATATACATGAAGAATAAGTTATGAGATTTGATAAAATGCAAGATTGTTTTTATTATGTTAAATGCATGATTAATGCTTGATTAAGTTGCATTTTATTTGCATGTGAACTTACTAAGCTTTAAAGCTTACCCCCTTCCTTTCTTTTCTCATAGTGTCGCCAAGTAGCTCAGGGATCGGAAGACGTCAGAGACACGATCACACTATCAATTGAACACTTGGGCATAGCTAGTCTTATCATTTTTTAGTATGGCATGTATAAGGACTTGGTCTTTTTGGTATGTGTCATATTGATTAGCCAAATGTGTTGGCTCATGAAAGTATTATGATTATTTTGTATATGGCCATGAGAGGTGGCTCATATTGATTATTTGGGTTGTAACCCTAATTATTGATGCATGCATGCAAATGTGCTTATGCTTTAATGTGGTTATAGTTGCTTATGGCTAATGAATATAATGGATGGCTTGTATGTTGAGTGTACGAGATATGATTAATGTGTATACAATATATGTGACGTAAATGTGTAACTTGAAAGTAGGTTAGCAAGGATGGTAAATAAATATGAAATTGGTGCAGAATGCCATATGAAAGCATAATACTTTCGATAGGTGATATGTTGACATTGTTAAGTCACAATTTATCCATGAATGAGAATGTTTGAGTAATCAAATGTGCCATGTTGCATGCTATGATATGAGTGTAAGCATGTGAGTGTTTAAGGGTGACAAATAGCTTGGAAAATAGCCTAGAAATTGTCCACACAGTTAGACACACAGGCATGTGTCTAGACCGTGTGTGACACACGGGCTACCCCATGGGCGTGTGATCCGGCCGTGTGTCCCCTGCACCTTAATCATGCAAAGAAAAATGCCTAGTAGTAAACACACGGGTAGAGACACGACCGTGTGTCTTAGCCGTGGGAGGGACACGGCCTTAGGATATGGACATGTGCCCAGGCTGTGTAAAGTCTGAACTTAATTTTTGGAATTTAATTTGCCACATGGTCTAAGCACACGGGCGCGTGACTTGGCCATGTGACCTTATTTTGTTGATGACGTCATAGTTAGAGAGTTACACGGACTGAGTACATGGGCGTGTATGACCACATGGCTTACTCACGCGGGAGTGTGACTCTTCCAAGGCAAGATAATTTTTCAAGTGTTGAAGAGGCTCCAAAAGTTCTCGGTTTAGTCCCGAATCGCTTTCGATACATGTTCTGGGTCTTTTAGACCTTTATAAGGGACAATTTGCATGTGATTGAAAAGTTTTTAATTTGGATGAAATTTTATGGCCTAGTTTTGTATGAATGTTCATGTTTAAGTTTGGTAATGCCTCGAACCCTATATCAGCGTAGGACACGGGTAAGGGCTGTTACATTTTGTGGTATCAGAGCTACGATTTAATCGATTCTCGGAGTAACATAGCATGTGTATAATTCTAGCTTTACATGCCATACATATATTATGATAGTGTGACGACTCTTGGCAATTTAAAAATGTGTTTTCATATAGTAAATGGATCCCGATAGAGAAGTGGCATATGATGTTGAAAGTAACTCGCCTACTCCCGTTGAAGGAGCAGTGCTGTCTGATAGTAAATGGATGCTTGGTATACAAAGTTCATTCGAACGAAACCGAATGCACAACCTCTTCCACCCCTTCCAAATCCCTAACCTGTACCTCAAGTGCCTCAAGGTATAGATTTTATGAGATTTCATAGAACCCCAGTTGATAGAATTCGAAAGTAATGAGCCGAGGAATTTAGGGCCAAGCCGATGATGATCCCGAAAGAGCAAAATTTTGGCTTGAGAGCTCTATTTGGGTATTCGATGAGCTATCCTGCACACCTGATGAATGTTTGAAGTGTGTCATTTCATTGTTGAGAGATGCAGCATACCATTGGTGGAAGAAGCTAGTTTCGGTAGTACCGAGAGAAAGGGCCACATGGGAATTCTTTCAAGAAGAGTTCCGAAAGAAATACATTAGTGAGTGATTCATCGATTAGAAGCGTAAGGAATTTCTCGATTTTAAGCAAGGCCGGATGTCAGTTACTGAGTATAAAGAGAGTTTATTCAGCTCTACAAATATGCTCGAAAGTGTGTATCCTCCGAGGCTAAAATGTGTAGAAGGTTTGAAGACGGACTTAATGAGGACATTAGAGTGTTAGTGGGTATTCTTGAGCTGAAGGAACTTGTTGTACTAGTTGATCGGGCCTGTAAAGTCGAGGAGCTGACCAAGGAAAAGAGAAGAGTCGAGGCTGAGGCTAGAGATATAAGGAAGAGGTCGATGAGCAAGTCACTTCCATCCCAGTCTAAGAAATCTGGAGATATGTATTCTCGCTCTCGTGTTTCGGCCAGGCATTCGTACAGAAATTGTAAGAAGTAAAATTTGGGTTTTAGATCCTAAGCTACATCTGTGGCCAGTGTGGGTAATGATAGAGCTCTCAGACCCGAGTGCCAACAATGTGGTAGAGGTCATTTTGGTAAGTGTAGGGTGAGCAGCGGAT
This sequence comes from Gossypium longicalyx, assembly GCA_025698465.1. Classification (NCBI taxonomy): domain Eukaryota; kingdom Viridiplantae; phylum Streptophyta; class Magnoliopsida; order Malvales; family Malvaceae; genus Gossypium; species Gossypium longicalyx. The sequence continues at coordinate 96,328,734 of CM046997.1, forward strand.
CTTGTTTCCAATTGTGTTCTCAAGACCACTATATCAAGGACTGTACTGAGATGGTCGAGAAAGAAAAATTCTAGAGTACAAGGCTGGGCAGTATGGCTACAAAGGGGAGACCTTTTAGAAACACCGATAATGGGGCTAGTAGTAAAAATGTAACAAGGGATACGATAGTGAGATCTAAAGCTAGAGCTCCGGCTAGGGCCTATGCCATACGTGCGCGAAAGGATGCATATTCTTCCGACGTGGTTACGGGTACTTTTTCTCTCTATGACACTTCTGTTATTGCCTTGATTGACCCTGGTTCTACTCATTCATATGTGTGCATGAAATTGGTATCTAGCATGAACATGCCTGTTGAATCTACAGAATTTATGATTAAAGTGTCAAACCCGTTAGGCAAGCATGTTTTAGTTGATAAAGTATGTAAGAAATGTCTTTTGATGATTAGAGATCATTGTTTTCCGGCTGACTTGATGTTATTTCCATTCAATGAATTTGATGTTATATTTGGCATGGATTGGTTGACACTTTATGATGCTATAGTAAATTGTAGACAAAAAGTTATTGAATTGAAATGTGAAAATGGTGAAATTCTCCAGGTTGAATCAGATGATTCAGATAAGTTGCCAATTGTGATTTCTTTGATGTTTGTTCAGAAACATATTAGAAAAGGATGTGAAGCTTCCTTGGCTTACGTGTCGAATACAAAAGAGTCTGAGTTGAAGATTGAATCAGTGCATGTTGTATGTGAGTATCCGAATGTGTTCCCGGAAGAGCTACCTAGATTACCTCCTGTTAGGGAAGTTGAGTTTGGCATTGAGTTAGTCCCTGGCGCAGCACCTATCTCAATTGCTCCATATAGAATGGCCCTGACTGAGTTGAAGGAACTGAAGTCATAGTTGAAAGAATTGGCTGACAAGGGTTTCGTAAGATCGAGTTTTTCACCGTGGGGTGCTTTGGTATTATTCGTGAAAGAAAAAGATGGATTTATGAGGCTATGTATAGATTACCGATAGCTCAATAAGGTAATGATTAAAAATAAGTATCCTTTGCCAAGAATTGATGACTCGTTTGACCATTTGAAAAGAGCGACATGGTTTTTTAAAATAGATTTGAGGTCCGTTTACTACAAATTGAGAGTGAAAGACTCGGATGTACCGAAAATTAATTTTTGTACGAGGTATGGTCATTATGAATTTCTGGTCATGCCTTTTGGTTTAACAAATGCTTCTGCCACATTTATGGACTTGATGAACCGTATTTTCCGACCGTATTTGGATAAATTGGTTGTTGTTTTTATTGATGACATATTAAGTTATTCTCGTGATGATTCCGAACATGCTGAACATTTGAGAACTATTTTACAAACCTTGAGAGATAAGCAATTGTTTGCTAAATTTAGTAAAAGCGAGTTTTGGCTTCGAGAAGTTGGTTATTTAGGCCACATTGTTTCGGGTGATAGTATTAGAGTTTACCCGAGTAAGATCTCAGCCATTGTTGAATGGAAACTGCCGAGGAGTGTAACTGAGGTTAGGAGCTTTTTAGGCTTGGCTGGTTATTATAAACGGTTTGTTAAAGGAATCTCCATGATTGCTACTCCGATGAAAAAGTTGTTATAGAGAGATGTTAAGTTCGAATAGACAGAATAGTGCCAACAAAGTTTTAAGAAATTAAAGGCATTATTGACTGAGGCTCTGATTTTGGTACAACCCAAGTCAGGTAAAGAATTTGTGCTTTATAGTGATGCTTCCTTAAATGGTTTGGGATGTGTAATTATGCAAGAGGGTAAGGTAGTAGCTTACACTTCGAGATAATTGAAGCCTCATGAGAGGAACTATCTGACACATGACTTAGAATTGGCCATCATAGTGTTTGCTTTGAAGAGTTGGTAACATTATTTATTTGGTGAGAAATGCCATGTCTATACCGATCATAAAATTCTTATGTATTTGATGACTTAAAAGGATTTGAACTTTTGGCAACGAAGATGGTTGGAAGTACTAAAAGATTACGAGCTTGTGATTGATTACCATCCGAGTAAGGCGAACTTGTCGCCGACACTTTGAGCAAGAAGTCATTTTTTGCCTTGAGGGCTATAAATACACAGCTGACTTGGTTCAATGATGGTTCAATTCTAGCTGAACTGAGAGCTAGACCGACTTTTCTTCAATAGATTTGTGATGCTCAGAAAGTTGATAAAAAGTTGCAAGCTAAAAGAATTCAATGTGAGTCCAGCAGTGAACCGGATTTTCTAAGTGACTCCAATGGTTGTTTGAGATTTCGTGGTAGGATCTGTGTTTCGAAGGACACTGAGTTGATTTGGAATATTTTACATGAGGCAGACAACGGTTGTTTGTCAGTTCACCCAGGCAGTACAAAATTGTATAATGACTTGAAGAGAATGTATTGGTGGAATGGTATGAAAAGAGATATCTTAGAGTTTGTATCGAAATGCTTATTTTGTCAACAAGTAAAGGCTAAACACCAAGTACCTTCAGGTTTACTTCTTCCCATCATGGTTCCCGAGTGGAAATGGGACCGGATTACTATAGATTTTGTGATAGGGTTGCCTTTAACACCGAGAAATAAAGATGCAGTATGGGTTGTTGTAGATAGATTGACTAAATTGGCTCACTTTATCCCTGTACGTACCAATTATTCACTTGATAAGTTAGCCGAATTGTTCATTGGTGAGATTGTTAGACTTCATGGAGTACCTATATCGATTGTATCGGATAGAGATCCGAGGTTCACATCATGGTTTTGGAAAAAGTTACTAGAAGCTTTGGGTATGAAGCTGAATTTTAGCACTACTTTCCATCCACAGACTGATGGTCAGTCTCAGCGAGGAATTCAAATCTTGGAAGACATGCCCCGATGTTGTGTATTGGAATTCCAAGATAGTTGGGAAAGGTATTTACCGTTGGTGGAGTTTGCCTACAACAACAGTTACCAGTCGAGTTTGAAAATGGTGCCTTATGAAGCACTGTATGGACGTAAGTGCCGAACACCTTTGTATTAGACTAAGCTAAGAGCAAATCAGACCCACGGAGTTGATCTAGTCAAAGAAACCGAAGAGAAAGTGAAGGTAATTCGTGATTGTCTGAAAGTCACTTCGGATAGACAGAAATCCTACGCGAATTTGAAACGGAAAGAAATCAAGAATCAAGTCAGTGATAAAGTATTTTTGAAAGTGTCTCCATGGAAAAAGGTTTTGAGATTTGGCAAGAAGGGCAAGTTGAGTCCTCGTTTTATAGGGCCGTATGAGATCACCGAGAGAGTAGGGCTGGTTGCCTATCGGTTGGCTTTACCATCAAGGTTGGAAAAGATTCACGATGTGTTCCATGTGTCTATGTTACGTCGATATAGGTCAGATCATTCACATGTAATTTCACCGACAGAGGTTGAAATTCGACCAGATATGACATATGGTGAGGAACCGGTTAAAATTTTGGCTTGAGAAGTCAAAAAGTTGAGAAACAAAAGCATTGCCTTGGTGAAAGTGCTATTGCAAAGACATGGGGTTGAAGAGGCTACATGGGAGCCCGATGAGGCCATGAGGAAACATTACCCAAATCTTTTTACCAGTAAGATTTTTAGGGACGAAAATCCCTAAAGGGCGAGAGTTGTAACATCCCGAATTAAGGTCTAGTCGGACCATGAATCCAAGATAGAAATAATTAATTTATGATTATTTGATGATCCATGACATGATTGCATGTTTGTGTGAAATTTTTATGAAGAAATTCTAAGCCTAAAGTGTCCAATTTGACTTTAGGGACTAAATTGAATAAGTTGCAAAATTTGTGTTCTAGAAGCTTTAAGCATGAAATTTCATTGGATTTTTAATTAAAGGACATTAAATAGCAATTAGACCAAGTTCTAAAATTTTGGACAAAAATGGGCATTAATAGGAAAAATTGGAAAGAAAGGTCTTAAGGGCATTTTTGTCTTTTGGTAAATAAAAGAATAAAAAGGAAAGAAGAAAGAAAAATTTGCTCATCTTCTCCAAGTGCTAGCCAAAATTTCGGGGAGTCTCCATAGCTAGGGTTTTCAACATTTCAAGCTTGACTGTAAGTGATCCCAAGCCCCGTTTTTACTATTCTTTACATTTTTAAAGTTGTCATCAACCGATCTAGCTATTTCTACTATTATTTTGAGCTAGGATTCATGTTTGAAGATTGACCCATGTATGACATAGTTGTATTTTAATGATTAATTGAGGAATATGAATATTTGATGTGTGATAAACATATTTTACTAAGTGATTTTTAGTGAAAACACCTAAAAAGGACTTGTTTGAAAAAGGTGTAAAAATAAGTAGTAACAATGTGAAAAAAAGGAAAATATGGGCTGATATGAGATAGAATATGAATCGTCTAGGCTTGGGTAACCAAGAAATTGCATGCATTTCATTTTATGAGCCTAGGGACCAATTTGTAAATAAGTGAAAAGTTAAGGGTAAAATGGTAATTTTACCTAACTATGTGTTATGGGTCAATATGAGCAATTTATGTATTGAACAAGTTGAATTTGGTATTATAGATCAAGAAAAACGTGATTCGTGTCTTGATCAAGGAAAAAATAAAGTTTACGAGGATTAGGCCTGTTTCTATCATTTTGTATCGATGTAAGTTCATTTGCAAATTATGCAACATGTACCATAATTTAAATGCTTGATATTGTATGTATGGTAAGTATATATATAATTTGTGTGATGTTGTACCATGTGTTTAAATGCTTACATTTTTATTATGGATGATGCCTTATGTAACACCCCTTACCCGTACCTAAGAATGGGACGAGGTACGAGGCGTTACCGGATACAAACGCAGACACTTTCAAAAAATATGGGTTTTAAAATTTCATTCTAATTTAAAACCGATTAAACAACATCATGATGTCCCAATTATGAACCTATAAGGTCCAAAACATACTTTAAAAGAGATTCGGGACTAAACCGAGAGCTATAGAAAATTTTAGTAAAATTCCTAGGGTTATGCCTCACACGCCCGTTATTTAGCATACAACCATAAAAGATATTCATGCCAAGCATGCATAGTATAAATCCCCTATCACATACACTCAATCATCAAGTTAGTTTCATCTTAAGTAATATAGCATTAATCTTAGGTGAGCTCATCAATTCAATATTTCTATTCCCGTTTCTCATTATAGTCCCGTTGAATTTCTAGAAAATCTCGATGGATGGCCATTTACCGTCAAATCATACAAGTGATCATCTCAAATACGCACTCCCACGAATCTTACATCTTACGGTGGGATTACCAGTCCAGGCTAAATCCCTCATAGTATAAACTCATAGAGCAATGTCGGGATTACCAGTCCAGGCTAAATCCCCCGTAGTATAAACTCATAGAGCAATGTCGGGATTACCAGTCCAGGCTAAATCCTTTTCAATGACAATTGCTCCCATAAATTCATATCTGGATTACCAGTTCAGGCTAAATTCAGTCCTCAATCTGGTTACCCGCCTGGGCTAAATCCTTAATGCACCTATATTCTTTGGGAGGTTCGATCACTCAAGGAACACCCGTCCGGGCTAGATCCTTTTTATATTGAGATTAACGGATTACCCGTCTGGGCTAAATCCTTTTCTGCAACACATGTAGGATCTCGTATCATGTAAGCCATAATTTATCCACCGGATTCCCTTTTTTGTTTCAACCGGGACATTTATCATCTTTTCATTTATATTACCACATTTCATGGATTATCATACAGTGAATATCTAAAATTTTCATACATTCAAAACATGCATTTTAAGTATACTAAGAGTTTACTTCGCGTTATATGGACTTACCTGGTAATTGTTTCGGTTTCATATTTCGGTTATTCTGAAACCTTTCGTTTTCCACGGTCGACCTCTGAAATTTGTTCCTCGGGGTCTGTATCAATAAAATTAGATTATCAATACATCACATTATTCATTTTTAGGCCTAAAACTCACCCTCGAGCAAAATGACCATTTTGCCTCTAACCTTTCACAATATTTACAATTTAGTCCTAAGCCTCGTATAATGAAATGCATGTAATTCCTTGGCTACCCAAGCCTAGCCGAATGTTATTCACACTTATAGCAGCCCATGTTTTTCCCTCATTCCATATTTTTCTACCCATTTCCACAACTTTTACAATTTAGTCCTTTAAGCCATTTCCGTGAAAAACTACTTAGTAAAAGTTGTTTATCATCCTTTAAACTCTTATATTCCTCCATAAAACATCAAAACACAAGCATCTTATGCATGGGTAATTTTCTAAACACGAACCCTAGCATGAAATATGGGTAGAAATAGAAAGAGCATGTTACGAGGATCTTAAAAATACGAAAAACATTAAAAATAGGGTTAAGGAGCACTTACTATTGAGCTTGAAAATGTTGAAAACCCTAGCTATGGAGAACCCTAAATTTTCGGCAGCATGGAGAAGAAAAATGGCTGATTTTAGCTTGATTTTTCCCTTTTTATTTCATTTATTACCAAATGACCATAATGCCCTTCCTTACTAACCTTTCCAAATTTTTCATGTATGCCCATTTTTGTTGAAATTGGGTAAATTACTCTTTAAGTACCTCTAATTAATATTCCAAAGCAATTTCATACAAATTGCTTCCAGAATCCAAGTTTTGTAAATTATTCAATTTGGTCCCTAATTTCCAATTAGACACCTTACACATAGAATTTTTTTTTTATGAAACTTTAACACATGCGTGTTTTCGTATCCTAGGTCTCATAATGATCATAAAATAATTATTTTAACATCGAATTTGTGGTCTCGAAACCACTGTTCCGACTAGGCCTTATTTCAGGATGTTACACCTTAATTATTCCATGAGTATGTGATTAATCATTATCATGAGTTATATGATTGGTCCTCTAGAAAAGTTCAACGAAGAGGTGTAATTAAGGAAATCCCATTTGAACCTTAGGAATAGATTAGGATATGAGTGACATGTCACTAGGAACTATGTGATCTGAACTCATTGAGTTGTGGTCTGAGTTTATGATATATGTGACATCCGAACTCATAAGTTGTGGTCTGAGTTCGTGATATATATATGACACATGTTTTAGTGTCCGAGTACTAGTCTCATATATTCTATTGATAGCGAGGTAGTCCGGCATATGTTGCGGATAACTGACGGCCTGTATGAGTAGTCCCGTGAGTAGCTCGTAAGCGAGCAACATGTGATCTAACATATGAAGTAGCATTGGCTACATATGAGGCACTTAGGTGCAAGCTTCCGATGTATCCGATAGTATTCCAAGTGTTCAACGGATAGTTCAAGAGAAGTTCAACGAGTAAGCTTAACGATGGCATCAAGACAAGAAAGTAAGTTATTATGTGTAAGTGGGCACAGGTATGTACATCGAACACATGTGAATGACATGAAATACGATGAGCTAGTGGTAAGAACATGTGTATATATATACATGAAGAATAAGTTATGAGATTTGATAAAATGCAAGATTGTGTTTGTTATGTTAAATGTATGATTAATGCTTGATTAAGTTGCATTTTATTTGCATGTGAACTTACTAAGCTTTAAAGCTTGCCCCCTTTCTTTCTTTTCTCATAGTGTCACCAAGTAGCTCAGGGATCAGAAGACGTCGGAGACACGATCACACTATCAATTGAACATTTAGGTATAGCTAGTCTTATCATTTTGAGTATGGCATGTATAGGAACTTGGTCTTTTTGGTATGTGTCATATTGATTAGCCAAATGTGTTGGCTCATTAAAGTATTATGATTATTTTGTATATGGCCATGAGAGGTGGCTCATATTGATTATTTGGGTTGTAACCCTAATTATTGATGCATGCATGCAAATGTGCTTATGCTTTAATGTGGTTATAGTTGCTTATGGCTAATAAGTATGATGGATGGCTTGTATGCTGAGTGTATGAGATATGATTAATGTGTATACAATATATGTGGTGTAAATGTGTAACTTGAAAGTAGGTTAGCAAGGATGGTAAATAAATATGAAATTGGTGTGGAATGCCATATGAAAGTATAATAGTTTGGATAGGTGATATGTTGACATTGTTAAGTCACAATTTATCCATGAATGAGAATGTTTGAGTAATCAAATGTGCCATGTTGCATGCCATGATATGAGTGTAAGTATGTGAGTGTTTAAGAGTGACAAATGGCTTGGGAAATAGCCTAGAAATTGTCCATATGATTAGACACACTAGCATGTGTCTAGACCGTGTATGACAAACGGGCTACCCCATGGGCGTGTGATCCGGCCGTGTGTCCCCTGCACCCTAATCATGCAAAACAGAATGCCTAGTAGTAAACACACGGGCAGAGACACGGTCGTGTGTCTCAGCCATGAGAGGGACATGACCTTAGGACATGGGCGTATGCCTAGGCCGTGTAAAGTCTGCACTTAATTTTTAGAATTTAACTTGGCCATGTGACCTTATTTTGTTGATGACATCATAGTCAGAGAGTTACACGGGCGTGTTCCAAGCCAAACGAGCGTGTGTGACACACGGCTTACTCACACAGGCTTGTGACTCTCCTAAGGCAAGATAATTTTCTAAGTGTTGAACAGGTTCTGAAAATTCTTGGTTTAGTCCCGAACTGCTTTTTGTACTTGTTTTGGGTCTTGTAGACCCTTATAAGGGACAATTTGCATGTGATTGAAAAGTTTTTAATTTGGATGAAATTTGATGGTCTGGTTTTGTATGAATGTTCATGTTTAAGTCTGGTAATGCCTCGAACCCCGTCCCGGCATTGGATACGATAAGGGGTGTTACAGTACTCGTATCCGTACTTCATTCATCAAGCCGTAAGTATTGTATTATTACTTGTATAAAGACAAGTATACTATAAAACATTATTGAACTCTTGAGATAAATGTCATTACATTTTTTTTGGTATGTAAATATATAAAGTGTGCCTAAATGCAAGTTGAAAACATAGGCATCATTACAATGACCTTGGTGTTCATTTGCTAAATGTTTAGTTGATAACTTATTATGAGGTATGAATGATGGAATATGTCTTTGGTACAAAATTTTAGCATATATTTTACTAATAAGTTATTTTGAATTGTTGTGAATTAAGGTGTCTATGATAGGCATATTAGTTAGAAGTTTAAGTTGTGTGTATTGACATATTTTTGGTTGATGAATTATATTGTTGTATAAGTGTGTATACTTGTGGTATCATTGATGGTACAATGGTTAGGCACTTAGGATGGTTCAATTAGCATGATTTGAGAATGTTTAATGGCATTTTGAATAGGTCTACTGTCTGGTAAATGGATCGTTTAGTGTCCAAGAATTCTTGAAATGGTAAAATTGATGTTTAAGGTTCATTTAGGTGCACATGGGCTGGAACACGGGTAGCCACATGGCCGTGCGCCGCACACAGTTTGTGACATGACCGTGTGTATCAAGTCAGTGAGTCACATGATCTGGCACACGGCTGTGTGTATCAAGTCAGAGAGTTACACGGCTTGACATATGGCTTACAACCCGGCCGTGTGATCTAAGTTAGTGAGTTACACAGTTTAAGACACTGGCTGGGACACGACCGTGTGTCCCAACTTCGAATACACAACTTGGGCTATGTCACATGGCCTGGCCACAAGGCCATGTGTCTCCTATTTTTGAAAATTTTCATATTTTACTAAAATTTCCCAACTTGTTTCAAATTAGTCCTTAAGGGTTTTAAGATTATTTCTATAGTCCTTTAAGCTTGAATTAAGCCTCGTAAATGTTAGTTATTATTGTAATTCAATTACTTTATTGTATTTGAGGAATTATATTGTAATGATCATGATTTTACCTATTTATTTTTGTTAACTTGTTGTAGCATTCTTGTAACCCTATTTCGACGACAGATACGAGTTAGGGGTGTTACACCCTGACCATTCAGATTATCATTCATACCAGGTATCACCCTACGAACAAGGGGATTAGCATCTTGACCATTCGAATTATCATTGAGATCAGGATCATTCCCGTTCCTAGCCATCTTTCGCAGTTCTTTTCGCCTTCTTTGCAAAGTTCTTCGATCTCTGGGTCAAAAGGACATTCTTTGTTAATAGGAATGCATCTTCTCATGCACGGATGGAAAACCTGTAAAAATTAAATATAGTAAAACCTTGATAAATGAATATTCGATAAATTAATAATCTCAATTAAATAATATTTTTTTCGGTCTTGACTTGGGCTAAGGGGATAAAATAATAACCTCGCTAAATGCATAAGATAATAATTTTTAGAAAAATCCTTAAGGGCCCAATGAAAATATAAAATAATAATTAATTAAATATACTGAAAATTTTATATACAATACATAAAACTAAAGTGCTTTCTAGACAACTCTTTTTTTTTAAATTTTATTCTTTGCTAAAATATGCATCTATAGCTAACTACTTCTTGTTTGTATGTGAATCAAATTCAATTTCATCTTTAACTTTTAGAAAGGCATAAACTAGATATGGTATATTCTTCTCGTGTTGTATTAAATAATTCTTCAAGGTATCCACAACTAGAAAAGCCTCTTTTGGAGAAACATGTGGTAAAAGAATACTACCACCTAGATCTTGCTCATCATCAGCTAACACATCCATTACTCCTTGAATAATTTCTTCATCCGTAGGTGACTCCATCAAAGATTCATTTTCACTTGGATAATTTAAAATCGACTCAACATCCATGACATTTCTATAGTGTAAATCAGAAATTATTTCTTTTAATTTATGAATGCCTTCAACATCACCAATTTCTTGTTCAAGGGGCATATCCTCCTCAGATCGAATTTTGCAATTTCAAAAACAAATTGCAATATTTGTAGGCTTCACATCAATATTCCAAGCAACATTAATAAAATGGATTGCATCCAATACATTAAACCTTTCAGGATTTATTTCTCCTTTCTCTTAACCTTCCAAGATGCTAGAATAAAAGCAACGGGATACTAAATCTTAATTGCTCTAATAATTCCAGCATCACATGGTTGAATTTTTTATGTTGAATTTAGAGGCAAAAAGAATAATTCAATATTTCTCAAGCCTTCAAAAACCTTGGGATGGGTTGGGCAATTGTTTACTATAAGCAACACCTTTCTATCATCCATTTTAGCATCAAACCAGTGAACAAAATCTTGAAAAAGTAATCCAGTCATCAATGATTTTTTGTTGGCTCGATAATGACAATTAAGATTGTCAATATTCACATATGTAAAGCATCTAGGATTAGCAAACTTACCAATAACCCAAAGAGGCACTTTATCTGAATCATCCCCATTGCAACAAACCACAACAGTAAGTCTTTTCTTGTCCTTTTTTTGTCCTTCTAATTGTTTTATAGCCAGTGAATAATCTGCTTGCAAACGATAAAATAAGTATATTTCATCCATATTTTAGATATCCGTCCAATAAAAAATTTTCAATGTAACTCTTATTTGAGGTAAACCATCTTTAATATTCTCCATAACAATTGAATCACTTTCACCAAATCTTTTATAAGACTTAATCCCATGTCTTGCTTTGAATAGTTCTAGTCAATCAATTGAGAAGTTAAATTCAAATTTTGCATCACCATACATTTTCTGCAGAAACTCTTTTGCTTTAGTTTAAATCATTTCTCCAGTCATGTTTACTTTCTCTTGATATTGGAGAAACCACTCATACAATACATTTTCTAATTCGGGATATCTAGTTGATTTGTGCCTTTTAACATTGCTATTCTTTATCTCTTTTGACAAATATTCAGATGTCCTCTTAAGATATTTGATATTGTTGATTGGCTAACAGGGAGATCAAATGTTTGTTGAACCCGCTGTTGCAAATCTTTTTGACTTGAAGAGGGATTTTTATTTTTGTACTCACATAATGCTTTTCCCATCTCATCTGTTAATGTAGACTTTTTTACACCTTTCAAATGGGAAGCCATGGAGGAAAAGATTATATGAATTACAATATTTTGATACGCACATGTGTTTATTTATAATAAATTTTTTAATCTATCCAATGAATATATACATATTGGATTTTGAAACCATTAACTCTTTTTTTTCTTTTTGGTTACATGAACCAATTAATTAGCTCTTTTTTTTGTTGTTACATGAACCAATTAACTTTGATTCATTGCACTTACATGCATATTGGATTTTGATAATGAAAAAACCCTCACGCATAAAGTATGAAATATTCTCTAAATTAATAAATATTAATTTATCGATAAATTAATCAAATATTCATTTATCGATAAACTAATAACCTCGATAAAATAATAATTTTTTTGGGTCCCAAGAGTATTATTTTATAGAGGTTTTATTGTATAACTAATTTAAATAAAAGTAATGGAATTAAGTAAAATAACCAAACCAAATTACACCAAATTGCCGATCCTCAGCAACGGCGCCAAAAACTTGTCGCGTGTGAATATCATATGTTAATTGTGCAAGTATACACACCGAATCAAGTATTAAAGTGATAAATGAAATCGTCTCCATAAGGATCGGATTAGGTATAGAAATGGTCAAGTTATGATAATGATTAATGTTATTGCAAAGTCAAGTTAAGTACGTAGTGATAAATTAAAATAATAAGGTTGAGTGCGAAATGTATACTACCTAATATTGGAAAATGCTAAGGCAAAGAAAGAATAAAAATGCAATGCCAATTACGAGAATAATTGAGTGAACAAATAAATAAGAATGCTATGGTAAAGATGTTGTGGCAACGGATTGAAGGTCTATAATGCTGATTTGGAAGGTTGGGACTACTAAGAATCTATCCTTACTTTCAGTAATGCATCAACATAATTGTACTTAATCTACTACTCAGAAGAGACCTAAAGTGACATGCTTCTTTCAAGAGTAAGGTCTCAAGTTACCTGGCTTGTGTCTATAGGCCTTATCACGGTACCCTTCACTGTTTTGTCTTCATTCTATACAAATGATGCTCTATGTCTAGAGTCTACTATGAGTATTCGATCGAATACTCACTTGTATCATTCAATTTTGGTCTAACTAATCCAACATTTTCAGATTTCGATTCAGTTTATGGGCATGCTACACATTCATCTATGTCTAGAGAATATATGCATACATTTAGAAAATAAAAACAACTGAATGAAATAAGAGATTAATAAAATATATACTTCAACCATTATAGAAATTAAAAGTTTTCATCATGTAATCCCAACCCTATGAGATTTAGCTCATGGATTGGTGATTAAAATTCAAGTTCGAAATAACATCCAACACTGTTTTGATCAAATTAATTCACGGAATAAAAAATTAAGAAATAAAGAAAGAACTTAGGAAGATGGCTGTCACCAAATCAATTTGCAATCTAGCCTCTTTCCCATCTCTACTCAACTACTACCCTCTATTGTTGCCTTCAGCTCTCTTTCCCCTCTCCTTAGGGCGTCCTCCTTTTGGATTTTTATAAGCATTTTGTCCTAGGGTAACTCCAATAGCCCATGATATCCTCTCCTCTTTTTTAAGCAGATTTTTCTAGTACAAGTAAAGTTGAGTTGAGACTGGTATGCGCTAAATGTTGTCTCGGTCATCCTCCTAAATTGCCATGACATTCAAGGTGGAAAACTGTCCAACCTTTTGCCCTGACAAACATTTACTCCTTTTATTTCTTTCTCCCTAGCTTACACCTGCCAAAGCACCAAACACAATCCTTCCACATGCAATTAAAAGTATCTAACATGTAAACATAGTCCAGGCTCCTAATGCAAATGATAAAAATACTAATAAAATATCCTAAAATGCCACTAAGCGTACCTAAGCACAAACATTTAACTAGGTCTAAAGGCATGAAAGATAACTCTTTTTAAGAGTTATCAATGATCTACAAGGAAATAAAAAAATAGACATAAGCAAATCAATGCTTAGTAAGCTTGTATATAATGGAAACTTAAACTTACCAAATTTGAACCATTTTGTACAATTCATGCATAATTTCAATAACAAGCTTATGAATTCATTCATTTCCTATACACACGTCAAATCTCACAAGTTAGTGAGTTTCCATATATACATGAAACTTAAGTATACTATAGCAAAAGCATTCAAATAACGTATTTACTAATCAATTCTTCCCAACTCATATTCAAATGGTAAATCACATTCCATTTTAATGTACCATGTTTAATTTCTCCATTCAATGTTTAATTCCATGTAGCTAATGCATACATTCTTTCCATTTTATTCATATAAGAACTTAAATCATATTATGTCATATAATGTTCATAATTAACAATTGCAATTCAATCATCCATCTCATGTTCATATTATATAACACATTTATCATCTGATACATATTACCTGATAAATAATTGTTCAAAGATGTCATAGCATCTTTTAGCCACGGGGTTATTTATTTTCGACATGATACCATAATGTCTTTCAACTATGATCTTATTCATTTTCATCATATTGTCATAATTCCTTTCAACTATGGTCTTATTTGATTCTGGTATAGTGTCATTGTAACACCCCGCACCCGAATCCAACACTGGGACGGGATACAAGGCGTTACCTCACTTAAACACATGCATTCCAACATTTCCGAATCGTCAAGACTTGACCAAATTTGAAACTTTTTCCAAACTTTGTCTAAACTTCTTAACATGAGCCTACGAGGCCTCAAACAACCTTCGAAATTCATTCGGAACCAGCTCGGGTCCTTAACCAATTTTAGAAAAATAACCTTTGAAACAGGGCCCACGCCCGTGTGGAAGGGCAACACGCCCGTGTGGTCAATATGACTTGGCCGTGCTGATGGCCCGTGTGCCACGCACAGCCAAAGTATCTAGGGACATGCCCGTGTCCCATACCTATGTGAATTAAATTCCAAATTCGAACCAATAGGGGTTTTCACATTGCCTGACACACGTCCGTGTCTATGGCCCGTGTCTATCACACGGCCATGAACACCTGTGTCCATCACACGGCCATGACACACCTGTGTCCTAACACGTGTCTAAAAACCTTGACATTTTGTTTCTGACGTCAGCAATCCTTAAGGGTCACACGGCCAAGGCACACGCTCGTATGCTAGGCTGTGCTCTTCACACGGCTAAGACACACGGTCGTGTCTCTGCCCGTGTATTTACTACCGTGCATACTGACTTGCAATATTTATGTGCAAGGGACACACAGCCTATCAACACGCCCATGAGGCAGACCGTGTGTCACACACGGCCTAGACACACCCCGTGTGCCTACCCATATGGACAAAAATAAGGCTATCTACCAAGCCTTTTGCCACCCTAAAACACAAACTAACACCAACCAACATATCAAAGTCTAACTAAATATGATTTCTCAACCAAACAACCATAGCTAATGCCTATATACATTGTATACATATACGACCATGCCAACAATTTTCACATTCATGAAAGATTTCTTTGCATCCATAAATCAACTTTCAATATTAGCCATTATTCATGGCCTTATACAAGATGAGTCAAGTACTAGTTTAAGCCAACACATTTGGCCCCAAAACAATGACACAAAACTCAAAAGCCAAGATCCTATACATGCCATAATCAAAATGAGAGATCTAACTATACCGAGCGCTTCAGTTGATAGTGTGACTAGCTTCTCCGACATAAGTGGAGGCACTATAAGAAAATGGAAAGGAAAGGAAGTAAGCATAAAGTTTAGTAAGTTGCATGCAAGTGAATATAATAATATCTTTACCATTCATCATCATTCTCATAATACAAAAGTAGGCATAAGCACAACTTACTCATCACTATCCAATACAATTAACATAGCATATATTGAGCTCATATCTCATACATTTCAAATTGGTACATGTACCACTCACAACATGGTTATACTTTTCTCATTTCACTTAAAATACAACTCTCACCGTTGAACTATTTGAAATGCAATCGAATATTCACTAAGCCCCTAACATAGTGTATAATGCCGATGCCATGTCCCAAACATGGTCTTACACTGGCTCATCCATCAAGTCGATGCCATGTCCCAGACATGGTCTTACACTGACTATCAAAGTCGAAGCCGACGTCATGTCCCAGACATGGTCTTACATTAGCTCTCACATATCTGTTCCGATGCCATGTCCCAGACATGGTCTTACACTGACACATCTCGTAGCCGATGCATGTCCCAGACATGTCTTACACTGGCTTACATCACGAGGCCGATGCATGTCCCAGACATGTCTTACACTAGCTCTTGTCTCAATGCCGACGCATGTCCCAGACATGTCTTACGCTGGCTCTCATATTGTGGCCGATGCATGTCTCGGACATGTCTTACACTGGCACACAAATAACCCGAATATCGTGGCATGAATATCTAATTTATTTCCTAAGGTTCAAACGGGAGTTCTACTATCTCAATATTCATCATGCATAATCATTTCCACAAACAATCAATTTATGCTATATCAATTCAAACACATATAATAGCAATGTATTTGTATTATTTACATACAACTTACTTCGGATTACAAAATGTGGCGGCTAGTTCGGCTTAGTCCACTAGCTTTACTTTTCCCCAGTCTAGGCCCAGATTTTGTAATTCTTGATCTAAAATGATAAAAATTCATTCATTTCATCAGCGTAATAATCTAGACACTCGAAAATTCATAATTGGGCAAAATGACCATTTTGCCTCTAGACTTTCACAAAATAACCATTTTACCCCTAGGTCCGAAAATTGATTTTTATCGAATTTCTTAATTAACCAAGTCTAATCGAATACTTTTTATACTAGGAGAAGCCCAAAATTCTCATTATTTCACACATTTATCACCTATTTTACAACTTATGCAAAATGGCCCTTTTAGGGTTTTCATGAGAAATCTTTTCACAAAAGTTGTTTATTTCACAACCATGATTCATTTTCTTCCATAAAATTTCAGAAAAAAAATAAACATTCTCATGGTAAAACCCTATACTTTCAACTATTTTGCAAAATAGTTCCCTCATTTGAAAGCTCATGTTACAAGGGGTCCAAAAATGCAAAAATCATCAAGAAAACTATCAAAATCACTTACCTATGAGAATAGAGAGTGGCTGGAATTTTTTAAGCTTAAAAACCCCTATTTTTCTGGTATGAATGGTGGGAAGAAGATGAGAGAAAATAAAATATCATTCTCTCTTTATTAAAGTTTATTTTTAACCAATTTAGTCACCAAAACCCACCTAACCTAGTCAACATGTCTCAGTTTGGCCCCCATGCTGGTCACCTCTAATTTAAGGGTCTATTTTCCCTATAAAGACCCCCAATTTAAGTTTCATGGCAATATAACACCCTTAGCTATCAATTCAAGACATTTTCACTTTATGCGATTTAGTCCCTTTTTCGCAATTAAGCTCACAAACGCTAAAATTACTTCACCAAATTTTCATGCACTAATATAAACATGTTATAACTCAAAATTAATAACAAAATACTTTCTCTGACTTTGGATTAGTAGTCCCGAAACCATTGTTCCGACTAAGCCCAAAATCGAGATGTTACAGCCATAGTGCCTTTCAACTATGGTCTTATTCATTTTCGGTATAGTGCATAGTGCCTTTTAACTATGGTCTTATTCATTTCTGGTATAGTGCCATAGTGTCTTTCATCTATGGTCTTACGCATTTGATTCGTGATGCCATAGCGTCTTTTAGCTATGGTCTTACACGTATTTCAACCAACAAACTTGGTCATCACATATATATAATTAATAAAATAGTAATTAATTTAATTTAATTTAATTTATGAACTTACCTAAACAAAAACGGTTGCAGAGACAAAGCCGACACCTATTCTATTACTTAAGCTTTTCCACGATTCAAATTCGATTGGGTCATTTCTTAATCTAAATAATAATTTTTATTCAAGTAATTCATTCAAATATATAACATAATTAATTTTAAGCTTATAACCCTTATCAATGTAAATTTAAAAAATTAACCCCAAGATTTTACCCCTTTTGCAATTTAGTCCCTAAACTTGAAACTTACAATTTAATCACATTTAAGCAAAAACCATTCTAGCTGATTCCTATATAGTCCCTAATCAGCCCACAATTATCAAAATTTCACAATAATTCCATATAATTTCACTATTTTCACAATGAAATCCTTAAACATTAAAATTACTAAAAATCACTTTATAAAATAGTCTTATTTACCAACTAGCTTAATAATCTACCAAAAACTTCACAAACACCTCAAAATTATCAATGGCATAATCTAAAATATTTAACAGTTTTACGAATCACTCCTCGAGTTAACTAGATTAAGCTAAAATAATCACAAAATATATAATTTATGAAAAACGGGTGAAAAATACATACTATGCATGTGAAATAAACCTTGGCGGAAAGCTTGGTTTAAGCTTCCATGGAGTTTCGGCCTTCTCCACAAAAAGATGACAAAAAATGGCCTTGTTCATCTTTTAATTTATGTTTCAATTTCATTTATTTATGTAATTACAAATTCTCCCTTTACTATTTAATAAAATTTCATAAAACATATCATTTCATAAAACATATCACATAAACCGTCCACAATCTAATAATTATGGATAAATTACCATATAAAGATATTCAAATATGTTTCTATGCTTAATTAACCCATAATAATCAATAGCGATTAATTTTTACATCTTTTACAATTTAGTCCTTTTTTCTTTAATTAACAATCAAATAACTAAAATTTCTGGACCAAATTAGAATATACCTATATTGTAACTCCATAAATATTTAATAAAAATATTTATAGGCTCGGTCTATGGAAACGAGGTCCCAAAACCTTATTTTCCAAAACCACTTAACTTTAAGGACAAACCACTTGTACCTAACTATTTTTTTACTTATTAAAAATAATCAAATCAAAATTCAATATATATCTAGATTCAACTTGTAAATATTAAATAATAATATTTACGGGCTAACTTGTCAAATTTATGGTCCCGAAACCACTAAAAAATGGGTTGTTATAGACTAAGAGTCTTTCAGTTTCCAAGTTCGAGCTCATTTTAAACTTGGCTGACATTCTCCAAAATTCGAGTTTGGCCTGTGACGGGGCATGGATAAGGAGGCGTGATAAATACAAGTCAAGGTGAAGATTTGTTGGGTGTGTCTCATATTTATTAGATGTTTTGCAGGCACTTAGGAAAACATTTGACGATTTATTAGAAAAGAGGTAAAACAAGTGACGTCATGATGATACGATGAAACCCCAAACGAACATGACGGTGATGCCATGATGAGCATGCATGGGAAGTCACAGCGATTTCTCTAAGTTATGCAGTTGCATTTTAGACTCCAAGTATGACTTCTTCTTCCAGATGGACTCTGGTTATTCCAAGGATATTTTAGTATGATTAGAACTCTAATCTAAGCCTCTTCAAAGGAGCCATTGAATTCTTGTGAAACATGCCAATCAACAAGAGCTTTTCCTCAGGGTGACAAAATGTAGTCGTATATAAGTTTTGGTGAGAGTTTCGTAGTAACTATAGAGAGAATTTTGTTTCTAAGTTTGGGTTTTGTTTTCGGGGTTTGGGTAATGTACATTTAGTACACTTAGGTTTATTTTCTCCATATTGTACTCTTGTTTGTTTACTCATTTAATGAAAAGTCGATACCTCCTTTGCCCGTGGTTTTTATCCTCTTCGAACGAATTTTTTGCATAAAATATTTATGTTCATTCCTCTTCGCTTTTACTATCTCGTTGTTTACATGGATCAATCCTCAATAATATACTGTGAAAATAAAATAAAATAAAATAAAGAACACATAGATTTTACGTGGAAACCCTTTTGGGAAAAAAACACGGGCAGAGGAGAAGAAAATTCACTATGTCAAATTCGAATTAATTACAAAGGGAATAGATTATGTCTATTTATAGGCTTGTAAAACCATATTCTAGTAAGACTAAAACACCTTATTCTAATCAATATAAAATAGATAGAGTTTAATAAGATTTAAAAAACCTTATTCTAAAATAAAATAAAAGAAGTGTAGTTCTCTATGGATTTTACTTTTATTTTATTTTACCATTGTATTTTATTTAAATAAGGATTTGGGTCATTTAATTCTAACAATCTCCACCTTGACACGAATTCTCAATGAACACGAACTCTCAACGAACAAGTTCTCCACCTCTTCTATGAAACCCCTTAAGGGTTTAACTTCAACAATGAATACCAACCAAGTCTAAGCAATGCTCAAACATGGTTATAGGAAGTGACTTAGTCATCATATCAGCAGGATTTTCATGAGTACTAATTTTGCTCACAATAATATCACCACGATCAATAATATCACGAGCAAAATGATACCGAACATCAATGTGTTTTGTTCTCTCATGAAACATTTGATCTTTTGTAAGGAAGATTGCACTCTGACTGTCACAAAATATTGTACTGATTTGAAGGTCTTCATTGAGTTCACTAAAGAGTCCCTCCAACCAAATAGCTTCTTTACAAGCCTCAGTAATTGCCATGTACTCAGCTTCAGTAGTAGACAAAGCGACTGTAGTTTGCAAAGTGGCTTTCCAACTGATTGCACAACCTTCGATTGTAAAGACATAACCTGTGAGAGATCTTCTTCTATCAAGGTCTCCAGAAAAATCAGCATCAACATGCCCAATGACTCAATCTCTAGTTCTTCCAAATTGTAAGTAGACATCAGTAGTACCTTGTAAGTATCTTAAAATCTATTAACCTGCTTTCTAGTGTTCTTTACTGGGATTCGCCATGTATCTGCTAATTGCACTGACTGCATATGATAAGTCTGGACGTAAACAAACCATAGCATACATGAAAGATCCCACTGCACTAGAGTATGGAAGATGTGGCATGTACTCAATCTCATCATCTGATTGTGGAGACAAAGCCGATGAAAGTCTGAAATGGGCTGCCAAAGGAGTACTAACAGGCTTAGCACTCTGCGTATTAAACCTGCAAAGAACTTTTTCAATATACCTCTTCTGATTTAGGTACAATTTACTTGCTTTTCTATCTCTGAGAATCTCCATACCAAGTATCTTCTTTGTTGGTCCCAAATCTTTCATCTCAAATTCTTCACTTAGTTGGGCTTTGACCTTTCTTATCTCTTCTTTATCTTTTACTGCTATCAACATGCCATCAACATAAAGAAGTAAATACACGAAAGAACCATCACTGTTTTTCTTAAAGTAAACACAACTGTCAAAACTACTTCTTTTGAAATCATGAAAAGTCATAAAGGAATCAAACCTCTTGTACCACTGTCTTGGTGACTGTTTCAAACCGTAAAGGGACTTTTTCAGCAAGCATACATAGTTCTCTTTTTCTGAGACTGTAAAACCCTCTGGTTGTTGCATGTAAATGTCCTTCTCAAGTTCTCCATGCAAAAATGCAGTTTTTACATCTAACTGCTCAAGCTCCAAATCATGCATGGCCATAATACCAAGCAAAGCTCGAATCTAACTATGCTTCACAACTGGGGAGAATACATCTGTGAAGTCCACTCTTGGAATTTGACTATAACCCTTTACAACAAGCCTTGCTTTATATCTGGGCTCTTTAACTCCTAGAGTCCCTTCTTTCTTTTTAAACACCCATTTACAATGAACAATCTTTTTACCTTTAGGAAGTTTCACAAGATCTCATGTTCTGTTTTTGTGGAGTGATTTCATCTCCTCTTCCATAGCAAACATCCACTTTTCTGAGTTTTCACAGCTAACTGCCTCTGAATAATTAGATGGCTCTCGGTTTGCATCTATATCTTCAGCCACATTTAAAGCATAAGCAACTAGATCAGCCTCGGCATACTTCTTTGGAGGTTTAATTTCTCTTCTACTTTTGTTTTTGGCAATAGAGTATTGTAGTGAAGAAGCAACTCTATTCTCAATTTTTGTACTACCTTGAGGAGTCAACTCTGTATTAATCTGATGCTCCACCTGCTTTTGATTTTCTTTATAAGAAGAGTTTTTAAGAGATAAGTTAGGTAGCATAGCAGTTTCATCAAAAACGACATCTCTGCTAAACACAACTTTTCTTTTTTCAAGACACCATAACTTATACCCTTTTACATTGGCTTTATAACCAAGAAAAACACATTTAATGGATCTCGGTTCCAATTTTTCATTATCAACATGAGCATACGCAGGACACCCAAAGATCTTTAAGTCAGAATAATTAGCAGGATTACCAGACCATATCTCTTGTGGAGCCTTTTTCTCAATGGCAACGGATGGAGATCGGTTGATCAAAAAACATGCAGTAGAGGCTGCTTCTGCCCAAAACGACTTCGGTAAGTTGGCATTTGACAACATACATCGAACCTTCTTCATGATCGTTCTGTTCATTCATTCTGTAATGACGTTTTGCTATGAAGTATGACGAACTGTCAAGTGTCTCACGATCCCTTCTGACTTGCACAGTCTATTAAACTCATCAGAACAGAACTCTAAGCTATTGTCTATGCGGAGGTATTTTATTTGTTTTCCCGTTTGTTTTTTAATCATAATTTTCCAAGACTTAAATGCGAAAAACACATCGCTTTTCTGCTTCAAGAAGAACGCCCAAACTTTTCTGAAAAAATCATCAATAAAGGTTAGCATATAATTAGCTCCACCTCTCGAAGGTACTCTGGATGGTCCCCACAGATCAGAATGAATATACTCCAATGTTCCCTTCGTGTTATGGATTCCTCTGATGAATCAAACTCTCTTTTGTTTCCCAAAAACACAGTGCTCATAGAACTTCAGTTTGCAAATTTCTTACCCATCAAGAAGTCCTCTTTTGCTCAATTCTTTCATGCCATTCTCACTCATATGCCCTAGGCGCATATGCCAAAGTTTAGTAATATCATTATTTGACAAGGAAGAGGAAGCAACAACTGCATCACCAGTAACAGTAGAACCCTGCAAAACATATAACTTGGTAGTCTTTCTCTGGCCTTTCATCACAACAAGGGAACCTTTGGAAATCTTTAAAACTCCACTTTCAACTGTGTATTTGTACCCTTTTGAATCAAGAGTACTCAACGAAATTAAATTTCTCTTCAATTCTGGAACATGTCGTACGTCACTAAGTGTTCTGATAACTCCGTCAAACATCTTAACTTTAATTGTTCCAACACTTGTGATTTTACATAAAGCATTATTTCCCATCAAAACAACACCTTCAGACACTGTTTCGTAAGTTGTAAACCAATCCCGATTGGGACTCATGTGAAAGGTGCAGCTTGAATCAAGTATCCACTCCTCGCTCACTTTAGAACTGTTGATAGAAGCGACTAGAAGTTCACCATCGCTATAGTCTTCTACAACATCAGCTTCACCAGAATTTTTTGGTTGTTTTCCCTTTTGATTCGTAGCCTCTCTTTTAATCTTGTTTTGTAGCTTATAGCACTCAGATTTAATATGCCATTTCTTCTTGCAGAAAAGTTACAAGTTTTACCTCTGTTTGAAGACTTCGATCTACCCTTAGATTTACCACGAGGATTTCGTTCCTGTGTCCTTCCACGATCATCATCAGCATTCTGATCTTATCTCCCACGAACAATGAGACTCTCTCCCTGAGAGTCAAGTTTAACCACAAGATGCTTCATCTTATCATACGAGGTTAAAGAATCATAAACCTCATCAACTGTGAGAGACTCGTGGCTATATAAAATAGTGTCTCTAAAGGTTGAATAAGACGGGGGCAATGAAAAAAGTAGAATCAACCCTAGATTTTCCTTATCATACTGAACTTCCATGGCCTCCAAGTTTGAGAGAATTTATTTAAACACTGTTAAGTGTTCGTGTACAGACGCACCTTCCTCCAAACGATGAGCATAAAGATGCTACTTTATATGCAACTTGTTTGTTAGAGTTTTCGACATACATATTTGTTCCAGCCTCTTCCATAATGCAGCGGTGGTCTTCTCCTTCCTCACATCCTGTAAAATTTCATTAGACAAATGCAGATGTAATTGTGTTAACGCTTTTTGATCCTTACGCTTCTTCTCTTCATCTGTTAATGTCGAAGGTATCTTATCTATCCCCAGTAGGGCATCCTCCAGATCCGTCTGCGCAAGAACTACTTGCATCTTAATCTGCCACAACGCAAATCTGGTGTTGCGATCTAATAGCGGAATTTCATACTTTAAAGACATCATTACCGTGATCGAGATGAACTACCTAGAAGCTCAGATACCAATTTGTGAAAATAAAATAAAATAAAATAAAGAACACACAGATTTTACTTGGAAACCCTTTCAGGAAAAAAAAACCACGGGCAGAGGAGAAGAAAATTTACTATGTCGAATTCGAATTAATTACAAGAGGAATAGACTATGTCTATTTATAGGCTTGTAAAGCTATATTCTAGTAAGACTGAAACACCTTATTCTAATCAATATAAAATAGATGGAGTTTAATAAGGTTTAAAAAACCTTATTCTAAAATAAAATAAAATGGAGTTTAATAAGGTTTAAAAAATATTATTCTAAAATAAAATAAAAGAAGTATAGTTATATATGGATTTTACTTTTATTTTATTTTACCACTATATTTTATTTAAATAAGGATTTAGGTCATTTAATTCTAACATATACAATCAATTGAAACGAGCTTAATCTAACGATCTTATCATCGTCTTAGGAAAGCCACTTTATGATTTTTCTCTGAACGGGAAGAGCAACTGTTATACTAAATTAAACCTTAAGTCTACCAATTTAGTTGTGCTCACATCATAGCTTGCCGATGGAAGGGCAAAGTGACTTCCTCAGCATGTCTCATCCATTGAAGTGCTCTGCAAGTACAAAGCGTCCACCTCCTTAAAAAGCTTTTTGTATCTCATCTAAAAATTTTAAGTCATATCCATCACACATAAAATGCCATTACCTTATCTAACTCTAGCAACTCATCTATTACTCCATTTGACATACTACAAAATAAGAGTATGACGTACTAAAACTTGTATATAAAATCGCTAAGCTTCCTTTGGCCTATAAAAGGAACTTCCCTCCGGAGATATGAACAGCAACAACCTTCACAACCACTCTTTTTTCCTCTCCAAAATTAACTCCATCAAGGGCTCTAGAGTAAGATTTTTATATTTCGACAATGAATATTTTAATATTATAACATAATCTCTCTTAACGTGAACGGTTCTTTGCTTAAATCTAAACTAACAATAATATATGTTTTCATATTATCAAATTTATTAAAGAAAATTGTAGCGTTGGGTAAAAGAAGAGAAAGAAAGATTGTTTGCCAACACATGATATGACCAAAATATATTAGACACCCATTAGTTTCTTGACTGATTGTCGGTCTTAATTTCACGTGCCTGCAATAATCAGAAACCATGTGACTTTTCAGTTTTCAGATTACGTATGCATTCATTTTTAAAATATTTTTTACTTTCCAGAAATAAATCTCACATCCTTGAACTATTCATATTGTATCATGCTTTATTTCATTATTAAATTTATTAATTTAAGAGTAAAAGAAAAAGTTTGATGTTATTTGATATAATTTAAAACGAAAGATTTATAAAATTATAGATTTTAATGTTTTTGAAATTTTTACAAAAGCTATTGTTGATTCTATTTTTATTTCAATTTTATTTAATTTTTAATTTTTAATTTTTAATTTTTAATTTTATATTTTTTTAATTTTTATTTTAAATTATATCATATAAAATTTTATATTCGATATAATAATCAAATCAATAATTTTAATAATGGAAAAACATACTTGATAAAACATCAATAATTTAGAGATATCTAAAATATAATCAACTCTAAATATTACTTTAAAAAAACTTATTAAATACTACATTTTATTACATTTTTAATAAAAACAAATATTTGATGAGATTATATTATGTAATGTATTGATAGTATCAAGTTTTCTTTCAAATTTACTATTATTTAAAATATTTTTATTTATAATTCGATAATTCATTAAAATATTTTATTATAATTGTAAGATTATAGTATAATATCAAATATAGCCCTTAATATTTACATATTTTATCAATTTAGCTTTTTTTTAGTTAAATTTAACTCTTATTTTTTAAAAAAAGTAAAAGTTGACTATTAACTTTTTGAAAAAGAGTCTAATTAATTTTTTAACAAAAATATTAATTAAAATATTTAAATTTTTAAACATGACAACCCGTATGGCAATCCACATGTACTTTTTTGCTATTTTTTATAAATATTTTATAATTTTGTGAATTTTTATTTTTAAATATTTTTTAATTTTTTAATTTTTTTATGTGACTAATGAGATAAATAATGTTATGTTAAAATGAAGTACACATAGATTGCTACACATATTACCATGCCAACATCATTAAAAAATTAATATTTTAGTCAATATTTTTATTAAAGAATAGTAATATGTTTTTAGAAAAATTAATAATCAAATTTAAATAAAAAAGAAAAAATCAAATTAACAAAAGAAATATATTAATATAATAGTTAATATTTGATATACTACCTGTTTATTTTTTTATTTCATAAATAATTTTTAAAAAATTTATTATGTATATATTTTTTAAATATTTTTATATTTTTATAAAACACTTATTCAAATTCCTAACCCATAAAATCTAAAAACAACTCCGCTAAATACCAAATATAATCACTTAACTTAGATTAAAAAACTTAAAATCAAATAGCAAGTCAACTTTCAAGTGATATTTTTCTCATTTTATAAGAGAACATAGCTTTTCCCATCCCCAAGAAAATGTGCAGGGTAATAATTAGTGTCCATCAGATTCTTCTTATAGGAATATTATTTGATAGTAAAAAATTAGATATTTTCCTAGATTTCTTTAAATTTATTTAATTTTTAATTATATTTTCAATTATTAATTTAATGATTTATTGAGTGCAATGATTTTTATTATAAGTTTTATTATATTTTTATATATATAATATTTAGAATTATTCATAACTCCTATTCAAACTATAAATAAAAAGATAATATACTTCAGCGTACTCGAACTTATATTTTCATATATTAGACCTTTTTATAAAATTGACCCTAAAAATTTGATTAATTATAAAAATGACTCATGTTTCTGATTAAACACGAAAATAATCTGAAAACTATAGTAAAATTTGGTGGAGCCAAAGTATTTGACACCACCAACATGTCTTGTCAGCAAACGAAGTAAAAAAATTTATTTTTTTGTGCAACTATGGAGAATAACGCCACTTGTATAAATACCAGAGAAATATTATTATTTCTGAAAAATTGGGGGCTTTAAAAAATAATCTTTTTTTTAGAACTAAATAATTTGGTGCCACCAATTTCCAATGCATGCCAGTGTCTTTTTTTAAAATTTTAAAACCATAAATAATATTTTTTTCTTATTGGTGGTTTTTTTTATTTGCTTTTTAAACTATTAAAACTATTTCTTATTGGTAGAGTCATTCTAAATTACGCCACCACTTTATTACCATGTTTTTTTTTTAAATGTGGTTTTTTAATTTAAAATTTTTTAAAAATAATATTTTATTTAGTGGAGTCATATAGAATGGCGACCCTAGTGTATTGTATAATTTTTTTAAAATATGTTAAGTTTTTAATCTAAAAATTTTAAAAAATAATATTTTATTTTAGTGGAGTCATTCTTTATGGCTCCACACCTTGGTTGTCCTACTATATAGATATTGTTGAAGCTTTTTTGTAACAGTTGAACTGAAGAGAAGAAAAGAGTGAAATTGTTGTGTTTTGTAGGAAAGCTCAAAAATTTTGGTGAAGATGAATAACTCGGTGTTTTTAGTGTATATTCTTTTTTATGGTGAAATTGTAAAAGGTGATGTTGATTGTGTATTCTATGGTCGGTAGAGAGTAGGGTTGCTGTAGTAGCCCATTTCTGCCCGGGCCCGTAATTGAATTAAAAAATAATAAAGTTTATACAGTCCATGTACAAAGCCCAAAATTCATTTACAATCCATTACCCGTTTACATTTGACCCAAATACCTAAATCCTATGCCCAGTTACAACCCAATAAGCCTACACCCGGTTAGACTCTGACTCAACTCAGTGAAGCCCAAGAAGCCCAAACCACAAGCCAAGGACGGAAGACCTAGGGTTTCAGAAACCCTAGGCGCCGCAAACAATGTGTGTGTTCATTTCACGTCATTGCAGCTACCCACCATCGATGTCGTGATTCCAGGCTTCGAATCATGTCGTGATCGACGCCCGAATCAACGCCGATGCCGTCGTCAGTGCCCAACCATTACTGGCTTCCTCGCTGGTACCTGTAAAAGAAGAAGGAACCACAGCAACCAAAAAAACAAATTTGGAAAGAAATCAAATGATTTTTTTTCTAAAATGTAACAAAGGGTTATAAAAACCCCTCTTTTGTCTAATTTGTAAGGACGTTTTTGGAGAGATACACATATACAATAAAAGATCAGCATCTTATCAAAGAGACAGAGGTGATATATCTTTACCTTTTATTTTTTTTCTTTTCTCTAAATAACATGCAAGTATTATTAAAATAAATCAAGAAAGTTTACCATTGAAATCGCGTCGTAAAATCGAGATTTTTTTGGTTTCTGACCGCCGTATATGGCGGCGTTGACGATGGCGCGTGGGCGCGTGTGCCCGATGACTGGGACTTGGCCTGACGGAGGCCAGAGCCCGGAGGGCCTTTCTTCTCTCTCCTCTTGCAGAGGATTTTAAAGATTTTTTTTTCTGAAACGGTTTCTAAAATGAATTTTGAAACAAAAATTGACTTAAATAGTGCAATGGATACGGTGTCGTTTTGCTTAATTTAATAAGCACTAAAGCGCACACCGTAGGACTGAGATCCGCGTGTTGACCCGTGACCCGGGGAGGATCCACGTGTTTTTGGAGAGTGGGCAAATTGCCCAATTGATCCTTCCGTGTTTTTAATTTTTTTATTTCATTTTTTATTTTATTTTAAATTAGCCCTATTTTTTTCGCTTATTCCAATTTAGTCCCGACAGCCTTTAGATTCCATTCTGGAGAACGACGTCGTTTTGGGATTACAGTCGAATTACCTAATGAATCCCTTAACTTTTAGCGTGTGTTTCAATTAGGCCCAGATTTTTATTATTTTGCATTTAACCCCAGATTCTTTAATTAAATTCAATTTTAATCCTTTTATATACTTAATTTATTTTAAATACCTTATATATTATTTGTTTTTATAAATACAGTTATAAAATAATACATATTATTTTTATTTTCATATTATCAATATATAATTTATATTATATGTTTTATATATAAATTTTATTATATATTATATTTTACTATATATATTATTCCTTGTATTTTTATTATGTATTATTATTCATTAATTGTGTAAATTTTAAATTTTTTAAAAAATTATTATTAAATAATAGTATATATTATCCTTATTTATATGATAGTATCTATATTACATTATATTTTATTTATATTTTATTACATATCATATTTTATTATATATTATTCCTTATAGAATCTTCCTTTTATTATATATCATATTATATACATTTTATTATATATATTTTATATTATTTATCATATAGTTTATATTATTATATATTTTGTTTATAAATATTATTATACACTATATATTTTACCATATATTATTCTTTACATCACTTTTATTTTATTATAAAATATACATTATTTTATTACTCATTAACTACATATTTTTTATTAAATAAATATGTGTAATATTACTATTTAGTACATTATTTTGTTAATATTAAGTTATTATATCCTATAACATGATTTATATATTAATCATTTTTTTAAAAAGGTCCTCATTCATCATTCTTTTTATTCTAAATATTTTTATATATTTATTTTTATTTTGTTTATTTTATATTTTATATGTTGATAATTTGCTTCTTTATTTATTTTTATAGGTTATTTATTATTTTATGTTATTGTTTTTTACATATTCGCATGAAATTTATGTAGATCTAAGTTACATTTGCATAAAATATTATCACTTATATACTATACAATTTATATTGTTGTATGCATTATGCTCTATGTTATATTTAGTATGTAACGATAATGCATGTATATTTTATACCACATATGCATAAAATGATAGCGTATATTGTGTGTAATTTATGTTATTACTCATCATCTTTATTATATTGGCATGGAATGTTAAAATAGGTATCATGTAGGTTAGTATTGATCCTTGGTAGTATGTTAAATGCAACATCACTTTAAAGATTTTTTTTTTATTTGATCCAAAAAGAATTTCTTTTTTTAAAAAAAAAGCGGATAAGGCAATGTTTTTTGGTAGTTAGGAATTCGGGAAGTAGTACCCTAACATGCTGGGTTGCAATTTCCCGTTTGTCCTAATGCCTAAAATACCCTTTTAAACGATTTTATAAATTACAAGGTGACTTCAGTTACAAGAGTTTTAGAATATTGAGTCCTATCATGCTGGATGTGAGATTCGTATTCTTTTGGAATGAAGAAATCTCAGTTTTCAACTCGAATTATTTTAATTTCAAAAGGGATCATATTTTTAAATACTTTTAAAATTCTAACACTAAAGATAGAAAGTTATTCAATTTGGTACCAATTTTTTGGGCGTTACGAGGGTGCTAACCCTTCTTCGTACGTAATCGACTCCCAAACCCATTTTCTTGATTTCGTAGACCAAAACAAATGATTTCAAACAAAAGTGGTTTGAAGGTGGTTCAATCACACTTAAACTGATTGGTGGCGACTCCCGTTTTCTTTTTTTTAAGAAAAACTCGTTTTTCAAAATGGTTTCGACAGCTTGGCGACTCCACTGGGGACAGTAAGAGAGTCAAGCCAAAAAATTGATAACTTTCTGTCTTAATGCTAAAAATTTGAAAGGATTTAAAGATAAAGATCCCTTTTCATATGTTCGCTGCATATGTTTGTTATATTATCTGCACACATTGCATTTGCATGATCGTTGGTCGCACCTTTAAGTGGGAGTGAGAAGCTAAGCTTTCATGAGGTTTTCACCTTCGTATGAGCTAGTGAATTGCTTCCGGGATATTATACCTATGTCTTCGTGAGATTTTCATCTCCGCATGGCCATAGGGAAATGTGTCCCCCTGAACTGAACTTGGTCTATATGAGCCTATAATGGGTGAGGACCGAGGAATTTGTTGGTTCAGGTACCCTCGCTTTAGAACTGAAACTCATATAGTGAACTTTAAGCGTTTACCCTAGGGATTATGGTGATAGCTTTTAGTAAACTACCCTTATAAGTGTTTGTTTGTTATACTTTTATACGATACTAATCTATTCTGTTTTGCTATCATTGCATGTCATTCAACATTCAAAGGTATCGATTCACGATTCGATTTCTGGGTTAGAAAGTTTTATAATGGGGGACGAATATCTTGATAAAGTGGAGGATAATGCCTGCATCTCATGCACAGTCGAGAAAACTCGATCGAGAGAAAGGAGATAGTGTCACCGAGGGCATACATCGAGTTATGGGACTTCACTCGTATTAATTCGACACAGAATGAGTTTCAGGAGTTGAGAGACATTTGGGCCCAATGGGATGATGAGGTTAAGCAGCTTTTCTATCAGAATTATGGAGACCTTCCCTATTTGCTAGACGTCAAAGTAGATAGGCACTTGTTTGAGCTATGGTACGATTCGGAATCACGCTTATAGTTGCTTTACATTTGGCAATGTTGATCTTGTACCTACTTTGGAGGAGTATACGACTTTACTACATTGCCCGAGAATTCAGGGTCATAAGGCTTATGTTAGGCCTGCTAGCCTTCCAACTTTTGCGAAGAAGTTGGTGATGATTACTAGGATGAGTGAAAGGTTTGTAGAGCTCGTGTGCAAAGAAAAGAGTGATAGTAAGTGCGTTTCATGGGTCGTTTTGAGGGATTTGATATCGACATATCTAGACGTAAAGAAAAGGATCGACGTCCTAGCTTTGAGTATTTACGGCATGGTGATTTTCCCAAAGGTATTGGGACACATAGATGAGGCAGTAGTGGATTTTTTTTATCGCGTTGGTAAGCAAAATACACCGGTACCAACAATCCTAGCTGAGACATTTAGATCTTTGAGTGCATGTCGGAGGGCCAGCGATGGTAGATTTATTGGATGTGCGCAATTGTTGCTAGTCTGGTTCCATAGCCACTTCTGGAAGCTTGATAAGGTTCTTTGCCGAGTATTCTTTGAGGGTTATTCTCCCTTAAAGGAAGCAGTAGACACGCCTAGGAGAGATGACATTTCAGAGGAGAGGTGGATAGACATTCTTCAGAATCTTCGAGAAGAAGATGTTATGTGGAAGGCTCCTTGGTTGGTTCCTAGTGAAGTCTTTTACCGCTGTGGCA
The DNA here is from genome assembly GCA_025698465.1 of Gossypium longicalyx. NCBI lineage: Eukaryota > Viridiplantae > Streptophyta > Magnoliopsida > Malvales > Malvaceae > Gossypium > Gossypium longicalyx. Next base: position 96,361,054 of record CM046997.1, read on the forward strand.
GTTTTGATTGGGTCCCTTTGCCCGAAATTTGGGGAGTTGTTGGATATGCACCATTGCTTGTTCTAAGGCAAAATCGAGCGAGGCAGTTCATACTGGCTACACAAGATTTAACTTAGAGTGATTTCTCTTATAAAAGAGATCACTATAAGAAGAGGATGCGAGAGATTTCTGAGGCTTGGAAGAAGCCTTTTTGTATGAAGATCTTGACCGAAGGCTCGACGTCAACCCTTGAGTATAAAGGATGGTTTAGTGGGAGAATCAACGATAATGTCCCTAGGCTGATTTTGGGGGTGGCTCGATCATTAGAGGAGAGCTTACGAGTGATTCTATCAGAGTTGGAGGTTATGAAGTAAGAGTTCGAGAGAAAGAATTCTGAGCTTGAAAAAAGGATTGAGAAGCTCGAAGAGGAAAAAAATGTGTTTGAGTCTCGATGTCGATGTTCAAAAGATGGAAGTCGAAAAGGTGAAAAAGGAAAAGAGAAAGATCGAGGAAAATCGAGATGATTTAAAGACGCATTACAAGAAGGCCCAGGTATCGTTGAAAAGGGTCAGATTAGGGAGATCTTCAGAGCAGTGGCAGTAAGAGATTCAAGAAGAAAAAGCCAAAGCTGAGTATTGGGAGAAAAAGTTCCAAGAGATGCAGTCGCGAAATCAGGCCCTAGAGAAGGAAAATCAAGGATTAAAAACTAAAATAGCTGAGCTTGGACAATCTCTTCATCATCACCGAAGTCATAACTCTGCGATCGAGTTAAAGGCAAGTTTGGATAAGATCGAGGAAATGAAGCACAATATTGGAGGGTTGGAAGCAGCACTACAGGACTGTGAGCTATGAATTGAGCAGCTCGAGGCAAGAGAATAGTAGTGGAAGGGAGAACTTCACCATATTCAAGATCAAGTTGGAGATAGAGATTATCTCATGGGAGAAGCTATAGCCCAGATTCGAGAGGTTGCTGATCATTTGCAAGACCTAGCGACCCAAGCTAATGCATTGAGTACAAAATATGAGTTAGTGTCAGATAGAGGTCTAGAGTTAGCTTTATTGTTGGATAGGGTTAAAATCTTGGGCCTGAGGGCAAAGGCGTATTTGTAATCCGTTTTGTGTAAAGATTTTTGTTTCTTAAATAACATTTTCTAAAAAGAAACTGAATCAGAATCGATATCTTTTAGCATTCATGCATTTGCATCTCATCACATCATATGCATTCAAGTTTATAGAAAGACCCTAATTAGTTAAAATTATTAGGGAGAAAGAGAGAGTGAGAGAAAGAAAATCTGGAAGCAACACATCACTACGGAACTCGTGCAAAAACTAAGAACATGGACCAAATATTTGAGTAGCTACAGAAGGACATGCAGGACTAATGGCAAGAGCAATTGGCAAAAATGCAAAACGACATGAGGGAGCAAATGTTAGAGGCTCAAAGGAACGTAATGGCTGAGATGGCTCAACTACTGAGGGCCACTGATAAGGGAAAGGCTCCCATGGCAATTACTGGCGAGGATAGCGAGGATCATCCTCCAGGTTTCACTCCACCCTAGGTGCCTACACAAGCCGAGGCACTTCCTAGGAGGCCATCTGTCACTATAAGGCCTCAACAAGGGCCAGCCAATGCTGGGATCCCCATAAATTTCTCAACCGACTCAGGGTTCAATTTGGGCGACAATCCTGCAAATCCTATCATTCCTGACTTAGATATGGCTGAAAAAGAGGATTTAAGAAATAAGGTTGCAAGACAGTTGGAAGAACGCTACAAATGGTTGGAGGAAAAATTCAAAGCTTTAGAGAATGTTGATGGGCATCATAGAGTTGATGCCAAAGATCTAAGCTTGGTCCCAGTCTTGGTGCTTTCTCACAAATTCAAGATGCCAGAATTTGAAAAGCACAACGGGACTACTTGCCCAAAAGCCCACATTACAATGTTCTGTAAGAGAATGACTGGGTATGTGAATAATGATCAACTGTTGATCCACTGTTTCCAAGACAGTTTAATTGGAGCAGCAGCCAAATTGTATAATCAACTAAGTCGGGCCAAAATAAGTTCATAGAGGGATCTTGCACAAGCCTTCATGCAGCAGTACAATCATGTGACTGACATGACTCCGGATAGGATCACGCTGCAAAACATGGAGAAAAAACCTAATGAAAATTTTAAGCAATATGCACAAAGATGGAGAGAGATGGCAATGCAAGTTCAACCACCGTTATTGGAGAAGGAAACTACCATGTTGTTCATCAACACTCTAAAGGCCCATTCATCACTCACATGATTGGGAGCACCACTAAAAGCTTTGCGGATATAGTCATGGCGGGAGAGATGATCGAGAATGCCATAAGGGGTGGCAAAATTGAGGGGAAAGCGACCAAAAGATCGGCCCCAAGGAGAAAGGATAGTGAAGTAAATAACACAAGCACCTTCAACACGAAGGTAATCACAGTTGGTCAACCTAAAACAGCTGCGGTTGAGCAATAGAGTTCTCAAAGGCAGGAGTCGAGTACAAGGCAGAATTCTGAAAGGATGCAGTTCACACCTATCCCTATGACGTATTGTGAGCTTTATCAAAGCTTATACAACGCACATGCTATTGCTCCTTTTCACTTGAAACCACTGCAGCCCCCATATCCCAAATGGTATGATGCAAATGCCAAATGTGAATACCATGCTGGAATACCGGGGCATTCGATCGAAAACTGTACCAATTTTAAGAAGGCCGTAGAGAGGCTTATTAAGTTGTGGGTAGTAAAGTTCGACAATACCCCTCATACTGAAAACCCGTTGCCAAATCATAGCGATCAAGGAGTGAATGCCATTGGCGAGTTTAGTGAGAAAAGAATGAAGGAAGATTTGCTGAGGTGAGGATGCCTATGAAGGTGATTTGGGAGGAGATGATGAAGAGAGGTATGTTAACCTTTGAAAACGGAAGAAGAAAAACAAGGAACTATGGTAAAAGAGGACATGAAGTTCAAAAGTGTGAAGAATTCAAGGCCTTGGTGCAAGGCTTTATGGACAACAAAGAGCTACAAATTTTTGAAAATAGCTCTTGTGAAAAACAAGTATGTGTGCTGGAGAATGAACAGAAAGGAACTAACCGGCCAAGGATTATTATTTCCCTGCTGGGGAATAATGAAGTGGGGGCACAAACGGTACCTAAGGTCATTATCCATAAACCTACACCTTTCCCTTATAAAAATAGTAAGAGGGTACCATAGAGTTATGACTGCAGCGTGACAGTGCCGGAGAAGGAGAGTATAGCCAGTACATCTAAAGATGTACAAGATGAGGGTTCCCGTACACGGAGTGAGAAGCGGTTGATACGATAGGCGTCAGAGAGAAGCCCACAAATATAAGGAATGTTAGTGCGGAGAAGGAGAAAGAGGCTGAAATATCTGTCAAAGAGCCAGTAAAGGAGGAGGAGGCTAAGGAATTTCTAAAGTTCCTTAAGCATAGCGAGTATAGCGTGGTTGAGCAGTTGCGTAGGCAGTCGGCTCGCATATCAGTATTGGCCTTACTTCTGAGTTCTAAGGTGCATCGGGATGCATTGATAAAGGTGCTTAATGAAACATATGTTACCCATGACATATCCGTTAACAAGCTGGACTGGTTGGTGAATAACATAAGTGCAGATAATTTCATCTACTTTAATGATGATGAAATTCCACCGGAGGACAGGGGGTCAACTAAGGCCTTGCACATCACCACTCGATGCAAGAGGTACACACTCCCAAGCGTGCTCGTCGATAATGGATCGGCCTTGAATGTTCTACCATTGTCTACATTGAACAGATTACCCATGGACGGTTCTCATATGAAGACATGTCAAAATGTGGTAAGACCCTTCGACGGTACAGAAAGGAAGGTGATGGGAAGGATTGACATCCCCTTGGAAATTGGGCCGAGTATATACGAAGTAGACTTCTTGGTGATGGATATCAAACCCTCTTACAATTGTTTATTAGAGAGGCCATGGATACACTCAATGGGAGCGGTCCCTCATCGTTGCACCAAAAATTAAAGTTAGTGACGGATGGACGGTTAGTAACCATCAATGCGGATGAGGACATTATAGCTGCAGTCACTAGCAAGGCCCCTTATGTCAAGACGAATGAAGAGTCTATTGAGTGTTCCTTTCGCTCTTTAGAATTTGTGAATGCAACCTTCATTTCAGAAGGGAGTGAGCTACTAGTGCCAAAGATAGCAAGAGCTACGAGGATAGCTCTACAAATGATAGTGGGAAAGGGAGCCTTACCAAGAAGAGGGTTAGGAAAATACTTGTAAGGAGGGACTCAAATCCCAGAACCGAAGGAGAAAAGAGATTGCTTTGGTCTAGGCTTCAAGCCAGATTATAAGCAAAGGAGGAAGGAAGTTGAGAAGCGCCAAGAGGAAAGAAGCGCGCGTCTTAATGGAAGAGAAGTGGAGTGGGGGTCGATGATATTCCCTCCAATATCCCAAACCTTCATATCAGGAGGGTTACTCATAGAAGAAAGTCATCAGATTAATGCTATACACGGTGAAGGATTGGAGCAAGGAAACCTGGAGGGTATTCGTCCTTACAAACCGGGAAGCTCTCTGAACAATTGGACTGCGGAGGAACTTCCTGTAGTCTTTAGGAATTTTTCAGAGTAATTCTCAAAACATCCTTGTTACTCTAGGGCCTAGGAGTAATAGGATTACATTTGTGGAATGAGCTTACGATCATCTTTTTTTTTAATAAAACATAACTTTTATCAATTTGAACGAGTATTGTTTCATTTTTATCAACCAATATTCCGTTAAACTTTTGCAATTTTTATTCTTTCATAGCACATAAATAATTATTCTTAAATTCATTCATTCTTTGTACATTCTTTATACTTCACAGATCCCTAGATATCAATGACATGAGTACTAATATTACAAATCCTGATTTCTCTTACGAGCAAGACATGTGTTTAGAGGAATCTCAAGATTTTGAGGATGCCTAGGATCGTGATGTGTCTCTGGATCTATTGAGAATGGTAAAATAGGAGGAGAAACAAATCATGCCCCATGAGAAAGAGGCAATAGAGAATGTAACCCTAGAGGAAGGGAAAGAGGTGAAAATCGGCACGCATATTGCCAAAGACACAAGGCAATGACTGATTGAGTTGCTATGTGAGTTCAAGGATATCTTCACATGGTCCTATCAAGATATGCCAGGGCTAAATACTGATATTGTGGTGCATCGTCTTCCAATAAGACAGATTGTAAGCACCCAACGAAGTTACGAAGAATGAGGCGGATATCGTATTGAAGATAAAGGACGAAGTCAAGAAGCAGTTCGATGCAGGATTCTTACAAGAGGTGAAGTACTCTGAATGGGTAACTAACATTGTACCAGTCCCTAAGAAGGATGGAAAGGTATGAATGTGCGTTGATTACAGAAATCTAAACAAAGCTAGCCCAAAAGATAATTTCTCTTTGCCACACATAGACACTTTGGTAGACAACACAGCGAGGTATTCGTTGTTCTCCTTCATGGATGGTTTCTCAAGGTACAACCAGATAAAGATGCATCCAGAAGACATGGATAAAACGACCTTTATAACATTGTGGGGCACCTTTTGTTACAAGGTAATGCCCTTTGGGTTGAAGAATGCAGGGGCAACATACCAAAGGGCTATGGTGACTTTATTCCACGATATGATGTACAAAGAAATTGAGGTGTATGTTGATGACATGATTGCTAAATCTCGAATAGAGAAGGAACATATTGAAGTTTTGAGGAAGTTTTTCTTGAGATTAAGAAAATTTCAGTTGAAACTTAATCCGGCAAAGTGCATCTTCGGAACTAGGTCGGGAAAGTTATTAGGCTTTGTGGTCAGTAAAAAGGGAATAGAAGTCGACTCAGATAAAGCTAGAGCCATACGAGAATTGCCTCCACCATGTACTCAGAAGGAAGTTTGGGGTTTTCTTAGAAGATTGAATTATATTGCTCGGTTTATTTCACAATTAACCGAGAAATGTGATCCCATATTTCGCCTCCTTAGAAAACACAACCAAGGTACTTGGGATGAGGAATGCCAGAATGCTTTTGATAAGGTTAAGCAATACTTGTTAAATGCTCTAGTATTATCTCCGTCTAGTCCAGATAGACCATTAATTTTGTACTTATCAGTGTTTAGTAATTCTATGGGATGTGTTCTTGGCCAACATGACGAGTCGGGAAGAAAAGAGAAGGCGATATACTACCTCAGCAAGAAATTCACAGAGTATGAGATGAGATATTCGCCAATTGAGAAATTGTATTGTGCTTTAATTTGGATGACTCGAAGGTTGAGGCAATATATGTTATATCATACGACTTGGCTAATTTCGACACTTGATCCATTAAAGTATATGATGGAGATAACAGCACTAAATGGAAGAATGGAAAGGTGGCAAATTCTGCTTTCAGAATTTGACATAGTCTATGTGAGTCAGAAGGCTATAAAAGGAAGCGCGATAGCAGAATTTCTGGCTAGTAGAGCTTTAGAGGACTATGAGCCGTTGAATTTTGATTTCTCAAATGAGGAGTTGATGTGTGTAGCAACTACAGAGGATTATCCTTGGAAGCTGAGCTTTGATGGGGCATCCAATGCGGTGGGAAATAGAATTGGGGCAGTCTTAGTATCCCTAAATGGTGATTATTATCCATTCACGTGCAAGTTGGATTTTGATTGTACAAACAATATGGCCGAGTATGAAGCGTGTATCATGGGACTCCGAGCGCCTATATAGCGAGGAATAAGAACCTTAGAAGTATATCGAGACTCTGCGTTGGTAATTTACCAGCTTAAAGGTGAATGGAAGACAAGGGATCTTAAATTGACCAATTATCAAAAGGTAGTTTTGGGGTTACTTGAGGAGTTCGATGATATCACTTTCAATTATATCCCACGAGACGAAAACCAGATGGCAAATGCTCTAGCAACCTTGGCTTCAATGATTAAATCGAATAAAGAGGAGGAGATGAGACCTATTCAGATGAGTATCTTTAAGGCTCCAGCTCACTGTTGTAACATTGAGGAAGAAGAAAAGGATGATAACCCTTGGTATCAGGATATATTGCGATATGTGAAAGATCGTAAATACCTAGAACAGGCAACTAAAAATGATAAGCGAACTTTAAGGAGGTTAGCCTGCGAATATGTGCTAGATGGGGATATCCTTTACAAAAGAAGAAAGGACCAAGTACTGTTGAGATGTGTTGACGCCGTGGAAGCTAAGTTAATCTTGGAGGAAGTTCACGAGGGTGTTTGTGGGACGCACGCTAATGGTTTCATGATGGCTAGACAAATCATGAGGTTTGGATATTATTAGTTTACTATGGAAGGGGATTGTATCAACTACGCCAAGAAATGCCATAAATGTCAAATTTATGGAGACAAGATTCATTTACCACCTTCACCTCTACATGTTACGACTTCTCCATTACCTTTTTCTATGTGGGACATGGATGTCATTGGGCCAATATCACCAAAAGCTTCAAATGGGCATCGCTTTATCTTTGTGGTCATTGATTACTTCACGAAGTGGGTAGAGGTTGCTTCTTATGCGAATGTTACTAAGTCGACTGTGAGTCGATTCTTGAAGAAAGAGATCATTTGTCGGTATGGGATGCCTGAAAGGATCATATCAGACAATGCATTGAACTTGAATAACAGAACGATAGCAGAAGTTTGCAATCAGTTCAAGATTAAGCATCACAACTCTTCTCCATACTGCCCAAAGATGAATAGGACAGTGGAAGTTGCTAACAAAAACATCAAGAAGATAGTGGGGAAAATGACTGAAACCTACAGAGATTGGCATGAGAAGTTACCATTTGCACTCTTAGCTTACCGAACGTCCGTCAGAACCTCTACTGGGGCAACTCTTTTCTCGTTGGTTTATGGGATGGAAACAGTGTTACCCATTGAAGTGGAAATACCATCTCTCTGAGTCTTATCAGAGATAAAGTTGGATGAAGCTGAATGGATACAATCGCGATATGATCAGTTGAACTTGATTGAGGAAAATAGGCTAATAGCTATTCGTCATGGTCAGATGTATCAGAAGCGAATGATGCGAGCTTACGACAAGAAAGTACGACCAAGAGGATTCCACGGGGAGGATCTTGTGCTGAAAAAGATCCTTCCCATTCAGAAGGACTTTAGAGGAAAATGGATGCCGAATTGGAAAGGGCCGTATGTCGTGAAGAATGCCTTCTTTGGGGGTGCGTTGATCTTAACGAAAATGGATGGGAAGATTTTACCCAATCCATTGAATTCAGACTCAGTCAAAAAGTAATTTGTCTAAGGAAGACGAGAATCCATGGTGAAAACCATTAAAGGGCGCCTTGAGTTTTCGAATAAAAAAAAATGAAGAGGCCAAGGTGAAAACCCGCAAAGGGCACCTTGTGACCAAAGGGGTTTTGAATTGAAAACCCGAAAGGGCAGCTGAAATTTTAAAGAGCACATAGTAATCTTGCTATATCTGATTCAACAAAGAGCGAAGCGCGTTGCATATCGAGGCATCAACAAAGTACTTTGGATCTTTTAAACACATGTTGAACTCAAGAAAGTCTTCATGGAGCTGGTGTATAGACGCTCAAGCGGCGATATCTAGGGCATCTAACTTTTGTCCTGTTTGCTATCTTTAGATTCTCTTTCTTCTCAAAGATAGGCTATCAGATTAATTTTCTTTGTATTTTTTACAAATTCATTCAAATCTAATTTTTCTCAAGATTAAATTTATCTTCCATTATTCTTAAAGTATGTTGCATTAAAATAATAATAGATGAACTAAATAATTTTCACAAATGAAGTTTTGCTCATTACTCTGGAAATTTTTAGATAATACAAGAAACTAAAACAGAACAATTGTTCGAGAAATTCACATAAGAGAGGTTTGAAAGAACTTGAGGAAATTCTTTCTTTGGTCCAAAATGATGATTGGACAAATTAAACGATTCGATCCTAAGAGGGGATCATCTTACAGACATTTTTGGTGGGTCATAGCATTTGAAGAATGGTACAAACCCACGGGCTGAGTGAGAAGGATACTTCGAGAGAAATAAGGATAAACTTTGACAAAGGAATGAGTGATGGTGTCTAGAATAGGAATCATTTTCATAACATTTTTCATAACTAGGAGCGTTTGATTCATTTCAAGCATGGCATCTTAATCATTAGGCATGAACTCATACACATTATACAGGTTATGCCCTTCAAGGGGCAATGAAGATTGATGCGCCTTAACCCCCTAAGCAGTAGGGTAACAGGCTAAGACATAGCGGATTTGGCTTTCACGTGTTTACGCTGAAGCAGATCTAAGATGATTTGGCATCTCTGTATTGTCAGATAACAAATCAAAAAAACAGATTTGGCATCTCTATATTCGACGGGGAGCAGATCGAAGACATAGCAGATCTAATCGTTGGATGTTTTCACATCGAAGTAGATCCAATATGATTTGGCATCCTCGCATTTACAAGGATTAGATCAAAGACATAGCAGATTTGGCTTTCAAGTGTTTACGCTGAAGCAAATCTAAGACAATTTGGCGTCTCTGTATTGTCAGAGAGCAGATCAAAGATAGTAGATTTGGCGTCTCTGTATTATCAGAGAGCAGATCGAAGATAGTAGATTTGGTGTCTCTATATTGTCAGAGAACAAATCGAAGAAATAGATTTGGCATCTCCATATTCGACGGAGAGCAGATCGACGACATAGCAGATCTAACCTTCGGATATTTTCATGTCGAAGTAGATCTAAGATAATTTGGCATCCTTGCGTTTACAAGGAGCAGATCGAAGATATAGCAAATCTAACCTTCGGATGTTTTCATATCGAAGTAGATCTAAGATGATTTGGCATCCTGACGTTTACAAGGAACAGATCAAAGACATAGCAGATTTTGCTTTCACATGTTTACGCTGAAGCAGATATAGCAGATTTGGCATCTCTGTATTATCAGAGAGCAGATCGAAGATATCAACATGGCGTCCCTGAGGTTGTAAGGAGTAGATTGAAGATAGAAGATATTGCATTCCTGAAGTTACAATGAAGCAAATTGAAGCTATCATATTTATGGACCAATACTTCTGAAGTTGCAGATAGGTTGAAGGCCATTTGAAGAAAAATCTCAAGATTGGGTCAGACCGGGCAAAATGGGTCCTTTTATAGTCTTTGCTCTATTGCCGTTACACGACAATGAGCAAAGAGGGGCAGCTGTAGTAGCCCATTTCTGCCCGAGCCCGTAATTGAATTAAAAAATAATAAAGTTTATACAGTCCATGTACAAAGCCCAAAATTCATTTACAATCCATTACTCGTTTACATTTGACCCAAATACCTAAATCCTATGCCCAGTTACAACCCAATAAGCCAACACCCGGTTAGACTCTGACTCAACTCAGTGAAGCCCAAGAAGCCCAAACCACAAGCCAAGGACGGAAGACCTAGGGTTTCAGAAGCCCTAGGCGCTGCAAACAATGTGTGTGTTCATTTCGCGTTGTTTCAGCTACCCACCATCGATGTCGTGATTCCAGGCTTCGAATCATGTCGTGATCGACGCCCGAATCAACGCCGATACCGTCGTCAGTGCCCAACCATTACTGGCTTCCTCGCTCGTACCTGTAAAAGAAGAAGAAACCACAGCAACCAAAGAAACAGATTTGGAAAGAAATCAAAGGATTTTTTTTCTAAAATGTAACAAAGGGTTATAAAAACCCCTCTTTTGTCTAATTTGTAAGGACGTTTTTGGAGAGATACACATATACAATAAAAGATTGGCATCTTATCAAAGAGACAGAGGTGATATATCTTTACCTTTTATTTTTTTTCTTTTCTCTAAATAACATGCAAGTATTATTAAAATAAATCAAGAAAGTTTACCATTGAAATCGCGTCGTAAAATCGAGATTTTTTTGGTTTCTAACCGCCGTATATGGCGGCGTTGACGATGGCGCGTGGGCGCGTGTGCCCGATGACTGGGACTTGGCCTGACGGAGGCCAGAGCCCGGAGGGCCTTTCTTCTCTCTCCTCTTGCAGAGGATTTTAAAGATTTTTTTTTTCTGAAACGGTTTCTAAAATGAATTTTGAAACAAAAATTGACTTAAATAGTGCAATGGATACGGTGTCGTTTTGCTTAATTTAATAAGCACTAAAACGGCACCGTTTAGGACAGGATCCGCGTGTTGACCCGTGACCCGGGGAGGATCTGCGTGTTTTTGGAAAGTGGGCAAATTGCCCAATTGATCCTTCCGTGTTTTTAATTTTTTTTAATTTCATTTTTAATTTTATTTTAAATTAGCCCTATTTTTTTCGCTTAGTCCAATTTAGTCCCGACAGCCTTTAGATTCCATTCTGGAGAACGACGTCGTTTTGGGATTACGGTCGAATTACCCAATGAATCCCTTAACTTTTAATGTGTGTTTCAATTAGGCCCAGATTTTTATTATTTTGCATTTAACCCCAGATTTTTTAATTAAATTCAATTTTAATCCTTTTATATACTTAATTTATTTTAAATACCTTATATATTATTTGTTTTTTTATAAATACCAGTTATAAAATAATACATATTATTTTTATTTTCATATTATCCAATATATAATTTATATTATACATTTTATATATATATTTTATTATATATTATATTTTACTATATATATTATTCCTTGTATTTTTATTATGTATTATTATTCATTAATTGTGTAAATTTTAAATTTTTAAAAAAATTATTATTAAATAATAGTATATATTATCCTTATTTATATGATAGTATCTATATTACATTATATTTTATTTATATTTTATTATATATCATATTTTATTATATATTATTCCTTATAGAATCTTCCTTTTATTATATATCATATTATATACATTTTATTATATATATTTTATATTATTTATCATATAGTTTATATTATTATATATTTTGTTTATAAATATTATTATACACTATATATTTTACCATATATTATTATTTACATCACTTTTATTTTATTATAAAATATACATTATTTTATTACTCATTAACTAAATATTTTTTTATTAAATAAATATGTGTAATATTACTATTTAGTACATTATTTTGTTAATATTAAGTTATTATATCCTATAACATGATTTATATATTAATCATTTTTTAAAAAAAGGTCCTCATTCATCATTCTTTTTATTCTAAATATTTTTATATATTTATTTTTATTTTGTTTACTTTATATTTTATATGTTGATAATTTGCTTCTTTATATTTTGTTTTCTATTATTTTGATATAGTTTAGTAGGTTAAATTTTTATAGATTATTTATTATTTTATGTTATTGTTTTTTACATATTCGCATGAAATTTATGTTGATCTAAGTTACATTTGCATAAAACATTATCACTTATATACTATGCAATTTATATTGTTGTATGCATTATGCTCTATGTTATATTTAGTATGTAACGATAATGCATGTATATTTTATACCACATATGCATAAAATGATGACGTATATTGTGTAATTTATGTTATTACTCATCATCTTTATTATATTGGCATGGAATGTTAAAATAGGTATCATGTAGGTTAGTATTGATCCTTGGTAGTATGTTAAATGCAACATCACTTTAAAGATTTTTTTTTATTTGATCCAAAAAGAATTTTTTTTTTTTTAAAAAAAAAGGGATAAGGCAATGTTTTTTGGTAGTTAGGAATTCAGGAAGTAGTGCCCTAACATGCTGGGTTACAATTTCCTGTTTGTCCTAATGCCTAAAATACCCTTTTAAACGATTTTATAAATTACAAGGTGACTTCAGTTACAAGAGTTTTAGAATATTGTGTCCTATCATGCTGGATGTGAGATTCGTATTCTTTTGGAACGAAGAAATCTCGGTTTTCAACTCGAATTATTTTAATTTCAAAAGGGATCATATTTTTAAATACTTTTAAAATTCTAACACTAAAGATAGAAAGTTATTCAATTTGGTGCCAATTTTTTGGGCGTTACGAGGGTGCTAAACCTTCTTCGTACGTAACCGACTCCCGAACCCGTTTTCTTGATTTCATAGACCAAAACAAATGATTTCAAACAAAAGTGGTTTGAAGGTGGTTCAATCACACTTAAACAGATTGGTGGCGACTCCTGTTTTCATTTTTTAATCTAATACTTGATTTATTTTGTATAAGGTCTTGTGATTAAATGAAATATGGTTTATTGAGGCTGATTTGGTAGTTGATATAGTCTAGTATAGTTTTTGGATATTATTGTGTAGGTTGTGTAGGTAAGGGCGGCAAATAGGCTTGGTATATAGCCTTATTTTGCCTACACGGGTAGGAACACGGGCGTGTGCCTTTGGCCGTGTGACATTTTGGGTATGCTGATGTCAGAAACATAATACCAAGTTTTTACACACGGGCTTTGAACACGAGCGTGTTGAGGCCGTGTGAGAAACACAGGCCATAGACACGGGCGTGTGTCCAGGCCTTGTGAAGTCTGCACTTGAATTATGAAAAATTTTGGAAATAAATTGGCCACACGAGCAAAGGACCCAGGTGTGTCCCAAGCCACACGGGCGTATGCCCTATATTCACACTGGCGTGTGGAGCCTTAAAGTATGAATGTTTTCGAGTTTCCTTAAGTCCTCGGTTTGGTTCCGAAATACCCAGAATGTTTGTTCAAGGCCTCTAAAGTTCGTATAACGGTCAGTATGCATATGAAATGAAAATTTTTAAATTGATCAAAATTTTATGGCTCGATTTTGTATAATTGGTTGAGTTTAAGTCCAATAACACCTCAAACCCTGTTCCGACACTGGATACGGGCAAGGGGTGTTACATTTAGTGGTATCGATTTTATATAATTGGTTGAGTTTAAGTCCGGTAACACCTCAAACCCTATTTCGGCACTGGATACGGGCAAAGGGTGTTAAATTTAGTGGTATCGATTTTATATAATTGGTTGAGTTTAAGTCCGGTAACACCTCAAACCCTTTTTCAGTGTTGGATACGAGCAAAGGGTCGTTATAGGGGATTTAGCCTGGACCGGTAATCCCGACATTTACTCTTTGAGTTTATAATGCGGGGGGTTTAGCCTGTACTGGTAATCCCGCCATAAGATGTGAGGTTCGCGGGAGTGCATGCTGAAAATGATCACTTGTATGATTTGACGGTAAATGGGCTATCCATCGAGATTTTCGAGAATTCAATGGGATTAAAAATGAGAAATGAGAATGGAAATTCTTGAATGTGAAAATTCTTGAATTTATGAGCTCATCTAAGATTAATGTTATAAAGTATTGACATGAGACTAACTTGATTATTTGAGTGCATATGATAGGAAACTATCCTATACTTGTTGGAATGTGTGACTAATATAGTTGTATGTTAAACGACTAGTAAGTTTACTTTCTTATTCTCCAGACTTACTAAGCATATAAATGCTTACCCCTTCTTTTTTCCCTATCTTACAGTGCTCGCAGACTCGTAAAGATTGGAAGACAATTGGAGAAATTAACACACTATCGACTTGTCCTGCTTTGGTATATAGAAATTTTTATTTTGTTTAATGGCATGTATAGGGCTCTTGTTTATTTTGTTATATGTGTCATTTGGCTAGCCAATGTAATGGCTTGTAATGATATGCCTATTCTTTTGTATATGGCCATGAGATATGGCTCATATTTATGTGGGTTGTAACCCTATCTATCTTACATATTTGTGATTACTTGCCTCATGTGATGTGTTGATGTGCTTTGCATGGATGAGTGTGTATAACGAGGCCTACTCAGTTGAGGATGGTTTATGGTATAAATAACATGAGTTTTAAAATGGGCTAAGCATAGAATGTGATTTTGAAATGGTAACCTTAACACAAAGAGGATAGTATTAACATAGGTCAAAAAGGAATATGAAGTAACATGCATGGCCTTGGCCAAGATGGTTTAGGTGTACATTCATACAATGATAGATGTCCAAGAAGTTATATTAGAGTGTTTGAATGTTGAGGGTGACCAAAGGCTTAGAAATTAGCCTCCAAAAAGGTCCACATGGGTAGACACACAGGCGTGTGCCATGTGTGACACACGGTCAACTCCATGTGTGTGTGGTATAGTCGTGTGTCCCCTACACCTAAATTTTTCCAAGTCTGTATGCATGGTAGTATACACACGGATAGAGACACGGCTGTATGTCTCGACCGTGTCGAGGACATAGCCTAGTACACGGGCGTGTGCCTTGGCCATGTGCCTCTAAAATAATGATGACATCATAAACAGAATGTCCAAGTTTTTGTACACGGGCGTGTCGAGGCCATGTGAGGGACACAGGCCAGGGACACAGGCGTGTGCTCGACCGTGTAAAAACTTCTGTAGGTTCGAAATGAAAAATAAATTCTAATAATTTCACACGGGTAAGGGATATGGACGTGTCCCGAGCACACGGGCGTGTGCATTGCCTCCACATAGGCGTGTGAGGCTTAATTTGGAAAATTTTCTAGACTTTTCTTGAGTTCTCGGTTTAGTCCCAAACCGTTTTTAATGTATGCTTTGGACCTCATAGGTCCATATTAGGGACAATATGATTAAGTTTTGATTGGTTTTAATCTAGAATGAAATTTTATATCTCGTTTTCCCGGAATATCCTTAATTATGTCCGGTAACACCTCGTACTTTGTCCCAGTCTCGGGTACAGGTAAGGGGTGTTACACACAGGATGGAGTAGGAGAATCCTTCTAATTGTGTTTATAATAACATCGGGGGAGTCATGTGATGATTGGATTTCTTTCTTTCTAGGTTGAGGAGGCATGTTTGCCCCCAACTTGATATCTACATTATATCGGATTGGGGTATTGGAATACTGACCACAATTAAACGACAGGGAAGCCTATGGGATCGTACACACTATCGGTATTATCTAAGGTACGTTGCATCCAACTACTACAGGCAATATCGGTCTACCACTGAATAACGACAAGTGGCCAATATGGGTATTTAATTTCTACTAATATAATTTCGTTTGTAATATTCAATTTATTTTGAATGGAAGAGTGGTATGTAATTTTCTCTATCAACTTATATTGACAGGGTACGAGATTAATAAGGACCATTTTCATGAGATGTTGGTGATTTTGCGGTCAGTTAACGATCAAGGCGTAAACTACCTCTGTAACATACTTTTTAATTGGTGGACACAAGTATATGACAGTGGCGTACGATATGGTCATATGACCTCAAATATGGCTGAATGCATAAATTCTATTCTAAAAGGAACGCGTCATTTGCCGATAACCTCGGTTGTGCAGGAGATATATTTTCGTTTAGCGGCACTATTTCCAAAGCGAACAGTGATTTATAAAGGTGCCGAAAGGTATTGCAAGAAATTAACAAGGCAAATGCGCGGGCCAACACCTTGCACAGTGTGTCACGATCGCGATAACCTATGATTTCGTATGACGGAGTTCGACAGACCAAACTAAGGTATTACTAGCGGGAAATATCATGTACACATTAGAAATAGGACTTGCGATTGTGGAACGTTTGACGCACTTCGTATCCATGCACTCATGCAATTGCAGCTTGTCAGAATCTCCGTTTGGATCCCATTAGCTATGTTGACAAAGTGTACAAAATAGAATACATGTGCAACGTGTGGAGACACGTATTCCCACCGGTCTCAGATGAACGTAAGTGTCCATCTGTATCACTTGCTTTATTTAAGTTGTTACCGGATAGAGAATTGTATCACAAACTAAAATTTTGACTTTACTCGAGTAGAATACGCGATAAGATGGATATTCGGGAAAGAATGAACCAATAGAAGTTGTGCGGATGGTGTAGGAACCCAGGTCATACAATTCGAACATATCCAAAACGAAATAGATAATAATTGCTTAAATAAAATTATGTTGCATTATTTATATTTTCTTATTCAAAAGAACTTCTATTTTATTAAATAGGACAAAATATAAAAATAATTTACTATTAAAATATTCAAAACAACTTTTATTTTATTAAATAAAACAATATAAAAATAGTTTGTACAAATATATTAAAAAAATCAATTTATGTGCTGGTCGGAATCAATGCCACATAGGGGTGGTCGACGGTTACGCGCTGGATTCCTTCTTGGTTTAGCTTCTGGCGGGGGTTGTGGTTGTTCTAATTGTGGGTGTTGGGAGGATGACCCACCTTGATAGAATAAAGAATACGAATGTGTTTGCATCACCCACAGTGGAGGTGTTTGAATCCCATAAGGCGATGAGGATTAGAAGTAAGATAAGCTCCCCAACGGTGCCTCTTGCGATCCCTCATATGACGATGGCCTATATATCGTCGGTTGAGTCGGAGTCATTAGAAAAAGAGATGCATCGGGTCATGCATTCCAACCTGGCATAAGATTGAGAAAAGGAAACATATAAGGGTTAAGATACATATAAGGGCTAGAATACGCACCTGGCATAACCTGAAGTGGTTGTGGTGTGGGAGTCGCCGCTTGAGGCGTTGAGGTCAGTGATTGTGTGGGCATTGTTGATGAGCCCATCTCGTCATCTCTTCTCCTTGGATTTAAAGGGCCCTGTTGTTCCCTTTCAACACGGATTTGTCAACGCCTCTGCTCTTCCAAGAGCAAAAATGGCTTGCCATGGATCCTAAACCATGGCATGTAATTCGGCACGCACGCTAACTCTACAATGATGATCGATTTGTGAGTAGGTATATGATCATATCAATTTTTTCAAATTTTAATATATTTTTAGAAGAATACCGGCCAATGCGTATTCAATTGTTGTAAGTCGATTTTGTGCTCATCATCGAGCACTTCAGGTGTCACAAGAATCGGTTGTCGAAATCCAAATTGCCGCAACACTCTATTCGTTTGGTGCATCTCGATAGTAGCATAATTGACCAATGGGACCTTAACATACCAAATGTTTGGATTTTGAAAGAATTCATCCAAAATTACTGCCTGAATTACCGAATCCTCGTATGGTATCCATTGAAACTATATGAACATGATAAAAATATTAGTTATATACATAATACTAAATACTAAATATGAAACGACTATGTTATGTATATATATTTCATTTAATACTTGCACGCGCTTCCGACCGTTGGTCTAATAGAAGCCGTATATCTTCAAGAGCGGTAGATATTCCAACATAACTTGTCGAATGGTTCCACCTAATTAAATAAATTTTTAGCATAAAATTATATTTTAAATCTATGTAATAATTGTAAAATCTAATATAAATTTTACCTGGTTATGAGTAAGAATGTATATGGATGATTCACTCGATGACGTAAAAATGAAAAGTGAAACCTAGCCCATGATTGTAGTAGTGATAAGCAACCTCCTATTTTGGTTTTATTTGGTTTCGTCGCCCCTCACATCTCCTAATATAATGTTGCCAACACGGCAGACCCTCAACTAAGTTCGCTAGCTGCTCTAAAATCAATGAGTTTCAACAGCCACCTCAAATGTATGAGGTTTCGTGACAAGCCCGACATCAAATAACCTCCAATGATTTCAAGAATGTATGCTCAAGCATATCGTATTCTTTCTACTTCAGTTGAATCATTCCCTGGCTCCGGGAATGTGTCTCGTAACCAGCCCATCTCGATCCGACCTCCATAAATATTATCTGGAATTGCACCCAAAAGATCATAGCATATGGCTCCCCAATCAGCAAATTGAGCAGACCCGGTGAGTATGGACCCATCCACCAGCAATCCCAATTGTAACTGCACGTCCATCAAAGTGATGGTACACTCTCCGCATAGAAGATGGAATGTGTGCGTCTCGGGTCTCCACCTCTCTATGAACGTGCTGATAAGTTTGGGATCCAACTTGCATCCTTCGCCTATATTGCCCATGTGCCAAAAACCCGCTTCCCTCAAGTAATTACGATGATAGAGGACCAGACATATTACGAATATAACATTGTAACACCCAATCTACAGACTATTATAAAAAATTATAAAATAAAAATTAATTAAAATTACATAAATGAAAAAAATATTAAATAATATTCAAATTTTGAAATTAACCATTACCATTTTTATTTGTTCGATGGAGATATGTTTATGATCGAGACGAATTAATTTCCCTGCCATTACTAATACGATCAAATATTTTTGAAACTATAAAAAAAAAATACTAATTTAGAAAAAAAAATTAAAGGAAATAATTAATTAAAGAGAGTTTTGAGAAATTTAGGGAGAAATTTCTGAGCTTTTTAAATAATTTTGGAAGAAATGTTTGTGTGAAAAATATAGGATGGGAGTTTATAGTTTTTTTTTTTTTACCGTTGGGGGTCAAAAACACGGGCTAAAACGTGTCCTTGAGGGAGCGTGCATTTTGCCATGTCAGCGCATTTTTTGCTGACATGGCAAAATCACTCCCTCAAGAATACGTTTTGCTGAAATTTCCCCTTAAAATACTTTTACTTAGACGTGTTTTAGTATTTTTGGCTCATTCTGGTAAATAATAAAAAAAAGTAACCCATTTCCATAAATAAAATAAGAAATGGGCTTTTATTAGTAAAATGATGGTGAAATAATAAGGATGTTTAATGGCACTATATATTAAACAGTTTGCATTTATTTGAATTTAGTTAATTAGACTCCACAATTTTGAATTATATAATGCGAACTTAATAGGAAATATTATCAAAATATGAAATATTATGAAAAATAATAAAAATAAGCTTATATTATACCACTTTTGTGTTATGAATTATTCCATGTTTTAATTTTTTTAATTTATCTTATATTTGAGTAAATTATTATAATAATTTAGTTTTAAATATAAATTTATCTCGTTAGAATTAAGTAATTAAGATTAATAAACTTCATAATTATCTTCCTTCCGTTTTATCATTAATCTTCCTTATTTTAACAAAATATAAATGATTTAATTGCCCCCACCATAGCAAAAAATCCCATTGCTTTATTGTCCTATAACTGAAGGCATCAAAATTCTCATTCTCATTCTCATTCTCATTGGATGGGACAAATTTATTAGTAAGTTATAGGGTTGGATAGCTTATAATATAATTTTATATCAAATTTAAAAAAAAATATCTAATTTAATATTTATAAATTATTATTTAATAATAAATTATTATTTGGAATTAAAAAATATTAACCTACAGAGGTTATCCTCTTAGGGCTCGGGGGGAATTGCCCAAAAGTTTTTAAAAATTTCAGTTATACTCTTATAAGTTTTTTTTTTTTTTTAAATTTTAATTAGGTCCTTTAAAATCTTAAAAATTATTATTAAACCTTTGAAAATTTTTAAAAATTAAAATTAAACTCTTAAATTATTTTTGTAAATTGTCATAAAACCTCTAAAAAAATTTGAAAGTTTTAATTAAACCTAGTAAAATTCTTACTAAAACACTCAAAGTTGTTAAAAATTTTAATTCCCAAGACCATATCATTAATTCTAAAAAGAAAAGAACACAAACAGTAAGTAGGTATCATTCTTCAGCAAGTTTTTTCGCTGATGAACAATTATCACCACTTGAGTAAATCTCTTGTTAATTGCGTTTTAAATATGATATATTTTTTTTAATGTGTGATAAATATTAAGAACCTATTCTTAAATAAATAATTTAAAATTTAAATCAATATGATAAAAATCATGTTAATTATGAGATAAATTAACAACTAGCACAATGTTAAGGTTTTTTATTAAAAAAATTGTTTGTAATAAAGTGTAAGGTTTCGAAAAATAGATCTGAATAAAATTTTACACTCCTTTTGATTTGTGTCTGAACAAATTTTTTTAACATAAAAACCATAGCTTGACCCGACTATATATTCTTAATTTTATATGTTTTATGTAATTCTAAATAAAACCCAAACCCATACCCTAATACCTAAATTACAATATGTAAAGCCTAAATTTTATTAACTGCGAATAAATTAAAATCTGATGCTCAATTATTAGCTTACATCGTCATCTTCAACAAGGAAGAAAAAAAGCTTCTACTGCTCTCACAATAAAATCTATTTTTTACTCAAAATCTTTCTTCCTAAAAGACTTGCATTGGGTCTTACATGGTTTCTTTGATTGAAAATTTCCTGTACATTTATTTGGTGTATATGTGGTCTCATTGCCTTATTTTTTTCCCTTCTAATTATATTTTTATTTTTTATTTTATATGATAACTTTGGTGGGTCAAGGACCGGCCTAGATAGAATATTGAGCTTATATTTTGGGTTGAATAATTAGTAGGAATATTTTATTTAAGTCAACTCAAACTCAACTCAAGAACAAATTTAAGTAAAACAGATTTAACGAAAATTATACTATTCAAATTAAAACTCCAAAGAAGTAAAAATGCATAATAGTAAATTTAGCGCTTAGCCTTTGTTTGGTAGAGTGAAAAAAATTGTAATAATGGATAATTGAAGTGGTAAAAAATTAGAAGGATTAAAAACATAATTTTTCTTTTTATAGGTGTGTTTGGTAAGAAAGATGGAATAATGAAAGGAATTTTTATTATTATTTTCATCCATTACTTGCTAGAGTTAGAAAAATAAAAGCAAATAAAATAAAACATTTGAAAATTGCATAATTTTAAAGTAAGTAATATACACATCTCTCTTATTTTCTCCATTCTCATCATTCCAAATTAGAAGTATCAATTTTTATGCATTAGGAAAGAAAAAAACCATTTTATTTTATTTTATTTTCTTGTACTTTTCTTTCCAACCAAGCATACTTAATTTTTTTTTCCATTTTTTCACTCTCTCCTTTCATTTCTCCACTTTTTCACCCAACCAAGCACACCCTTAATGTTTATATCTTTTGTCAGTTTAGTTATTATTATTATTTTAGCTAAATTTGGCTCTCAACCTTTTAAATAAATTCAAATTTGACTATCAACCTTTCAAAAAAAGTTAAATTGTTGTTTTTCAACGAAAATATTGACTAAAACATTAAAATTTTAAACATGACAACTTACATAACAATTCACATGTATTTCATGCTTTTTCTTCTTCTTTTTTTTATGAACTTTTCATTTATTTTTATTATTTTTTTATAATTTTTAAATTATTTGTTGACATAATATATAAAAAAAAAATTGGTGTTATGTCAAGATGAAGTACTTGTGAAATGCTGTCACGACAATATCATTAAAAAGTTAATGTTTTAGTCAATATTTCTATTAAAAAAATAAATTGACACTTTTTTTAAAAATTAATTATAAAATTTAACTGAAAAATAAAAATCAAATTAAAAAAAATATAATCATTAAAAACTAAATTTATTATTATAAATAAATAAATAAATTTATATTTTATAAATAATTCAGTCCAATTTTATCATAGCTCACTTTAAACCAAGTTCTCTAACTTCATCATGTCCATCATTTTCTTAAGCTTCAAGAGCACATCCACTTTAGCCGATTTGGTAAAAATATCTACGACAAATCATGAATTTTATGATAGTGATCTCAATATTCTTGTTGTATGCATGAAATATTGGCTTCTTTGACAAAGTAAATTAGCCTATATATTATGATTATCAACTTATCTAATTTAATTACTTGATAATTCAATTTTGTAATTTTGTACACGGCGCGTAAAATTTTCGAATAAAATTTTTGAGTTTGCTTAATTTAGGAAATTCAACTTTGAAATTGATTTTTTTTTTTCACCAACGGAAATCACGTCATTATATTTGAGACATTTAGAGTTATTTCATGAAAAAGAAAATAAACTATAAAAGAGAAGTGAAAGAAGAACTTTCGATTAATGTAGACGGTGTGAATAGAGAAAGTCATAAAACAACAATTTTAACGACTCAATGACTTGAAAGAAAATTTTTAAATAATTTAGTGACAATTTTATAACTTCTTGAAGTAAATAAAAAATAAATTTACTAATAATTTAATAACCTTGGAATGTAGTTTTTTTTTTTTTTTTAAACTCTAAACTTTTGATTCCATTGCTTATTTTGCAAACTAAACCATTCAATCACATTTCCCAAATTAAAATTTGATTATCGGTATCTGAATATATTATTTTTTTGGAATAAATGTTAAAATTATATATAAATTATTGTTAAATGTGCAATTGTATACATGAACTTTGATTTTGTGCAATTTTATGTATGAAATTTTAATTTGATTCAATTCTTGTAAATTATTAACACAATCATTGATATAAGATCATTTTATGTTCATATATTGCATACATAAATAATTATATTTGTTTAATATTAAAATAAATTAATGTATTTATTTCTTTAAATATGTATGATTAAATTAAAATTAAAATTTCAAGGATACATTTGAACCATAATTAAAAATTCACATATATAATTGCACCAAATTAAAATTCATCTATATAATTTTACTTTAAATTTATTTTATTTTTAACCTTACCACGAAAAGAAAGCCTCAAAGGATTAAGGCCACATTTTCAATTTCAAATGGTTCATGTAACAAATCAAAAGCCGAAGTTTTAAGCCCAAATCCAGAAACCAAAGCCGGCTCGGCTGGCTCCCTCAGTTACTCCGCGGGCCCGCCCGGGGGGTGGGGTTCAGCAAGGGATTTTCTTTCATTTTCCAAAATTTATTTCATCAAATGAATCCAAAATAAATAATAAAAAGAAACCCTAAAACCCTAACCCCTTCTCACTCAACCAAATCAATGGCGTTGATGCAGCAATTGGGACGGACCAAGAATGTGACGAGAAGGTCAAACAAGTACTTAGAAGAAGCACTTTTCCACCGGCTTTTTAAGGAAGGCGGCTCGGAAATTAGCGTGCGGCAGCAGCTTAATCACTTCATCAAGAGCTCCAAGCGTGTCTACAAATGGGAAGTAGACGAGACTCTCAAGAAGCTTCGCCACCGTAAGCTCTATTTCCCTGCTCTCAAGGTTCGTATTCCTTTTTAGATCAAAGCCTGGGGTTTTTATTGCGAAATTTCTCTTATGGTGTTCTAATAGATATGAAACTTTGTTGATTTTGTCTAATGAAGTAGTGCGAATCTTGGCCCTTTTCTTATTTTTAATTCCTTCGGCTTTTGATTACGTGGTATTGCTATTTACAAACTACGATTGGGTTATATTGTACAATCAAGTGAAAGAGATTCAGAAGCGTTTTAGGATAGACAATGTACTTATATTATCATATAGTTCTCCTTTTGTTGTGGAGATTGCATATAATTGTTGCTAATACTTGGTTCAGAATGTTCTTATGAATGTAGGTTTCTATTTTTTATTTCAATACTTCCTAATTCAAAATGGATTATGTATGTCATTACATTTGCATTTACAGCTGTCTGAAATGATGGTGACTAAGCGGGGCATGAATAAGACTGTTAGTGATCAGGCTATCCATCTTGATTTGGTTGCCAAAGCTCAAGGGGTTCCTGCTGCTGAAAATTACTTCGTCGATCTTCCTGAAGCACTGAAAAACCATCTAACTTATGGTGCCCTTCTCAACTGTTATTGTAAGGAATTGATGACTGAAAAAGCTGAAGCTCTGATGGAAAAGATGAAGGAACTTAACCTTCCTTTAAGCTCTATGTCTTATAATAGTCTCATGACTCTTTACACAAAGATTGGCCAGCCTGAAAGGGTACAAGAAATTATACAGGAAATGAAATCATGTGGTGTCATACCAGATTCATATACATACAACGTTTGGATGAGGGCTCTGGCTGCTATGAATGATATTTCTGGGGTTGAAAGAGTTATCGAGGAAATGAAGAGAGATGCTGAGGATGCTGATGATTGGACAACATATAGCAATATAGCATCAATTTATGTTGATGCCGGCTTGTTTGAGAAGGCAGAGAAGGCACTTAAGGAATTGGAAAAGAGAAATGCCCACAGAAATCTTTCTGCTTTCCAGTTTCTAATTACATTATATGGCCGAGTGGGAAATTTGCATGAAGTTTATCGAATATGGCGTTCGTTGAGGCTCTCTTTTCACAAAACAGCCAATATAAGCTATCTGAATATGATCCAGGTATTAGTAAACTTGAAAGATTTACCCGGAGCTGAGAAATGCTTTAGAGAATGGGAATCGGGTTGCTCTACTTATGATATCCGGATTGCAAATGTATTAATTGGAGCTTATGCTAAGGAGGGTTTGCTAGAAAAAGCTCTAGAGCTGAAGGAGAGGGCCCGTAGAAGAGGGGCGAAGCCTAATGCCAAAACTTGGGAGATCTTTTTGGATTATTATTTGAAAAATGGAGACACCAAGCTGGCTGTTGATTGTGTGGCCAATGCAATTTCCACTGGCAGAGGAGATGGCAGAAAGTGGGTCCCATCATCTGAAACTATTGGGACGGTGATGCGTCATTTTGAGCAAGTGAAAGATGTTGATGGGGCCGAAGGTTTTGTCGAGATTTTAAAGAAAGCTGTAGACCGTGTTGGAGAGGAAGTGTTTGAATTATTGATAAGAACTTATGCAGCTGCTGGACGGACAAGTCCCATGATGCTTCGCCGTTTGAAGATGGAAAAGGTGGAAGTGAGTGACGCAAGTAAGCAATTGCTTGAAGTGATTTCGGTTGAGTGATTTTTCTCTAATATGTTGTTCTAAAGTTTGAATTCCTGGAGAAGTGATTTTTAATAGCTATAATTAGCTGCTGTTTTTTTTTATATAATAAAATGCAATTGGTAATTATTGTGTTGAACCAATGCACAGTAGTATAGCATGATCCATCTCAAGTTCTGTTTTTTTTGTGAGTAGATGTTGACTCATTTGATATGTTATGAGATAGGATCTTTCTGTTTTTCATCTTAGTTACTGGCAATTTATACTAGGTTTTCAGGTACATTATGGCAGCATGCAGTTGCTTCATTTATATTAGACTAGGATACTGTATCATGCACTTTCTAGTCACGATGCTATAGTTACTACATGCTTATGTTCTTCAGCCAATTCGTGAGAGTTGTGGCATTATAACTGGATCTAGAAGTGTGTATCGGTCCCTTAAATGAAGCAAGGGGAGTCTTAAAGGCAAAGCTGCCATGTCCTCTTGTCTTCAAGAATCTAAAGCTCCTGTTGGATTGTACCAAAAGTGGGATAAGTTGTGGTATTGTGTCCGTAACTGCCATGATGCTTGGTTTTTATCTTGGACCACCTAAAAGGACCCCAAGAAAGCAGAAGCTTCCTTCTTAGATTCTTAATTATCTATTGGATAAATAAAGTTTCCAATTCCATCCCCTTAGAATCTCAACTTGTTTCGACTTTCCTACCACCTAGAGCCCTGCTTTAGCATGTTGAAAACAGTCCTACACCGATGGCTTGAACCTAGTAATCTGACCCTTAGACAGTGGTGCAGAAGAGGGGCTTTTAACTTTACCAAACCACTTAGCAG
The DNA here is from genome assembly GCA_025698465.1 of Gossypium longicalyx. Lineage (NCBI taxonomy): Eukaryota > Viridiplantae > Streptophyta > Magnoliopsida > Malvales > Malvaceae > Gossypium > Gossypium longicalyx. The sequence continues at coordinate 96,387,371 of CM046997.1, forward strand.
TTAGTAGTTACCAATCGCCATGAGGTTGAAGAAAGCATCACCAAAATGAAAGGTGAGGATATCAAACAAAGAAAGATGCATGGTTTTCAGACACTGGAAAGATATAATGATGTTGCTATGTTTTGTCAGCTTTGTGGTCCAATTGGTTCGACTGAGAGAATTTCAATTAGTTTTTAGTGATAAGTCGGTTTCGAATTTTTAAAATGTCCATTAAAGGACCTACATTCCAATTATTCTAATTCATCCGAAAGCAGCCTTGGCCTTGCAAAATAGTTGTTGTCAATACTGGTAAGCTGAATTAAAGAGGAAGCATATAGCAGCTACTAGGATATATCAACTAGATTCCATATCTGCAATTGAAAGCCTTTCCCAACTCAACTCAACAACTAACATTGCTTGCCTTGCTGCTTCTATTAATTATATTATATATGTATATGTATTTGCTTGTGGTTGAAGTAAAGTTAGTATTTTCATATTTCGGTTTCAATGAATACTAGGGGTTTTTATTTATTTATCATATAGGAGAGGACCACCAACTTTGCTTCCAAGTAAAATCTGTTTTTTTCTCTCTTTTCTTTTTAGAGAGAATCATTCCTTGCTGCTTTATACGGGCACTATTATTTTTTACCTGCTATTAATATTTCAACCAGTCATAATATTTGGTTAAAATATGCTGTTAGTTTCTATACTTGGATAAAATTTAGGATTTGGCTTTCATATTTTTTTTTATAAAAAAAAATAGATTTTATTATTATTTTAATTTAATAATCTTAATCCAATCATCAAATTTTAATGGAAACTATCACCGACAATAATATTGGATTAAAATCTTTAAATTAAAAAAAAAGAAGAAGAAAAAAGAGTAAAAGGATTGAATTTTTAACTTTTAAAATACAAAAATTAAGTTTTAAATTCTGTACTGTAACTAACAACATATATTGACATAACATTTTGTGTAAAGTTTATTGAGGATGAAACTCTCTTCTAAAAGCAGAAAACAAAAGAAGGGGATGATAAGTTGAAATGAGTTGTGTTTATAAATAAAAATAATTCATTAATGCTTTTAAATAATGATGTGTAATGAATTAGGTTGAGTCTTAAAATGTATTTTCAATAAAGTATGAAAAGATTACTAAAAATTGACCATAATGGCAAAGGATTTAAATCTACAGAGTGGATTTAAAGTTAGAAGTTACTTTTAATCTGAGGTTTATATATATTTTTCTAACTATGGTGAAATTAATAAAAATTAAAAGGTCAAAATGAAAAATATATTTTTTTCTAACTAATTAAAAGCCAAAAGTAAAAGTAAAGCGATAATTTAATTTAAATAATGAGAGAAAAGCAAAGCATGCATGGAATTAATAAGAATAATGATATTGTCCCTATAATAGCATTCATGGAACTAATTTCATAATATATTAATAATGTAGAATGAAGGCCTGCCTCCATTTCCTGCTTTTTTATCATAAATTTTTTTTATATTTTATTTTTTTAATTAAAAAAATTAATTAACTCGATTAAATCTCAAACATTTTTCTCATGAAAATATTCTAAAATTATTGAATGTGTGAAATAATGAAGAGGATTATATTTTTCGTGACCCGACCTCTTTCCCCAATAAAAAATAATTTCAAGAGAAATATATATATATTTTTTATTTAAGACCAACGAAAACAAAAATATCTATTATCTATAATTTTATAAGTCTGGAGAAATTTTTGGACTCATGAATGTTGTTTATTATATTATGGAATTTGTTATTTTAAATATTTTTTATTATTTATAAGATTTATTACATTTATAAACAATATTTTAAATTTTATTAAAATATTTGATTAAATACATTTACTAATAAAAGATTTGCCATACTTATAAATAAAAAATTTAATTCTATTAAAACTTTTATTAAATGAATTTTTATCATAATAAAAAAAGAGTTAAATTTTATATTGAATTTCTTCATATTTAAATTATTATTTTTCCATTAATAATTAATTTTAAATAAAAAATTAATTATTTATATAATAAGTAACTTTTATCATGTATATAAATTTTATAGATAAAACATTTATACAATCTAATATACTATCTACCGAACTATCATGCTATTAATTAATTAACTATTAAGGAAAAAATGAATATCAAATAGTAAAGAGTTTACTGTAAATATATATACATATAATTCTTTTAGTTTGTATAAATGCTTTAATGATAATTAGAAGCTATATTTGAATTTTCAAAATAATCAGTATATTTAATTATCATATTTCAGATTCTATTCATATATATTGTGTATGTTAAATTTGACATAAATTAAAATTTTCTAATTTATTTATTTTATAATAAAAAAAAAGCTTTCGTTTATTCAATAAATATTAATATATACAATAATTTAGATTGATATGGTTGAGATATTAGATAAGTTTAAAATTTTACATGCATGTCAAGTACAATTATATTGATAAATTCGATAATTGAGTCGTTAAAATATTAATTGTATAAAAATATATGAAACGGTATTGTAAAAACTACTTCAGTTTTACATCGGTGTAAGTAGATCCCACCCCATTTATTTTGAATAATATTGTTTTGCATTAATTAATTATAAGAAATAAAATTATATTGTACATTGAATATAATATAATTATAATTATAAAATTTTTAAATAAGCTAGTATATTTTAATTATATTCACAAATTTAAATAACTAATGAAACCACTACTTAAAAATTAACAATAGTAATTAAAAGTAGATTTAAAAAAAAACGTATTAAAAAATTAAACGTGTAAAGTTACATACAAATATGTAGGGGTGAAGCTAAAATATTTTTTTGGGAGGATGGAATTGAGTTATGTATTCTTTTAGAGCTAAAATGTAATTTTATAATCGTATTAACTTATATTTTTATAATTTTTAAAAGATTAAATTAAAATTAATGTATCATTTTTGGGAGGTCAAAATGTAATTTAACCATTTACTCATTTATAATTTTATAAAATATAGAAGTGAATATAAAATTTTTCATTTTAAGGAGGGTTGATAAAGTGTCACCCATACAAATACGTAATATTAAAAACTAGCATATATAAATGATAACGAGTACTTAAGACTTATGAAGGTGATATTTATAGAAAAAATACAACCAGTACATTTTGAAATTAATAAAATTTATATATTAAAAATAAAATAAAAAATCCTTAAACCAGTATTTATAAAAACAGATTAACTAGGAATATTTTAAAGAGGATTATATATTGTAATAAGATAAAGTAGATACTGGTTGCCATCATGAATCCGAAAACGTTACATCATTTCCAGACATGCATATATTTATGTTGTTGTGTAATAATTATATTTAAATTATTTTATATTTTTGATGTCATAATTCCTATTAATAAAAATTTAAGATATTGTATTAATATTACTTGAAGTTGTATAATTTAATGATGAGGTATACAAAAAAATGCAAGTGTACCTGAACCTGAAGGAGAAAATATAGCATGTGGGTTAATTAAAACAGTGGTCCCTGTTGCGATTTAATTATTTATTGGCTATCCTTGAAAATGAACTCCCACTGTGCATTCTTCAAAATCTTCCAATAATATTAATTAATCAATGTTTTATTTTAAAAGGTGTAATTACCGTATCAATCCTTTTGGGATTATATTTAAGTTTCTTTACTTGAAAAACGGTCCTTGATTTTTGATGATTAATTAATAGAAAAGCTACAGAAGCATAGTTAACTTTAGTGGCACTAAGTATTGAAAATGGTTTTGGGAATTTGGGATATTTTGGTTTAAGGGTTTATTTATTTTATTAATTAACACTTCCTAATTTAAAATCTCAAATCATCAATTTGCATGGATAACCAAGTTTGAAAAAATGTCATCCATATCTGACTCTTTTAACCCTTTCCCTATACAACTTTTGACAATTTTAAAAAAAATAAAAAAAAGTGAAAATTAATTAAAAATATTAAAAGATAAAATTTATTCTGGCGATTGTAGTAGTTAAAAAATATTTTGGTAATTTTTAATATAAATTAAAAATGATAAAATATTTATGACTTTATTTTTTTTATTTTATAAATGGAGTATTTTGTAAAAGAAGAATGAATTATTTTTAAAATATCATCTAAAAAAACAATATGGGAAATTTTATTAAATATTTTTTTACAAAAAAAAAAAAAAGAAATTGACTTAAAAAAATTCTATTATTAATAAGAGCAGTAATATAGTGGGTGCAATAAAGAAGTGATAAAATGTTGGTATCATTTCTTGGATAAGTGAAAAAAATTACTCTAAACAGTTATTAAGTAATGATGATGGGTGGTGTGATTTTTTTTTCTTAAAATGTGATTCCTTTTTTTTTTTAATTAGTGTGTATTATTAATATAAAATTGTTTGTACCAAAAATAAAATAATAATTTGATTTTACCCTTTTTTTAATGATATTTTTTATAATTAAACTAACTAAATTAGTATCACTGGATTCATAACATCAAATTTAACCAACCATTGTATAATAATATGGATTTAATAAAAAAAACAGCTATTAAATGTCAAAAAAAAAAAAAAAAAGCTTGTCTAGAATTGCAAAAGAATACGCTTGCTCTTGTAATTTTAAATTTGAATTGCTGTATAGAATTTAAACGGTAGGATTCAAATGGGATATATATATATATATATAGAAAAGGGTTCGCATAGTGGACATGGAGCAATTAGATAATTGTTTCTCCCACCTCATTCTACTTCATTTTAAGAAATTATCATTTTATATTTTATACTTGTATATATATAACTATTAAAAGGATAAAAATATAATAACATATTATAAATCATGCTTAAATATATATATATTTTTTGAAGAATTAAGTTTTAAAAATATTAAAGATAAATAATAAAAATTAAATTGAAGTTTCAACTTATATGGAATTGATAATAATTTTAAAAATTATACATTTATAATAGTGGAGTCTCAATGTCTATCTTAAACTGAGAAATAAAAACAATGTATTAAATGCAAGAAAAGAAAATAAAAGAAGGGATGATTAGATAATGGCTTAAGGATTAGCTAATCAACATTAGACAGAGCACGCATTCACAACCCTAACTGTATTCACTATATTCTATCACTTTTTTCCACATTTACATAAAGTCCCCAAAGGTGGTCTAATTAATGGACACCTTGTTAGTTGTAAAGAAACAGAAAAGTTGGCTAACAAGGAAAATAATTATAAGAATACCCCCCGAAGACCCGTTATCACCCAACAATTATTAAAGAAGAAAAAGGAAAGGAAGATCTCAAAGTATACCCTTGATTTTAAGGACATTTAACGTTTCTTCCAGGTCCTCCATAGTAAAAATAATTGCCCCAAACTCTATTAATTCCTCCTTGAATATCATAGCAATTTGGATGATCCGCAAGGACTCGTAGATTTGACAATGGGATCAAGTTGTTATCCCAATCCACCACCTGCAAGTTCCGGAAATAAGAGGCCTTCCCAAAGCCTTGGCCCGCGAAATGACCACTGCCCATTTCGGTTGAGGTGTGGAAGCCCCCTGCCCTTGAGTTCACTACTTCTCCCCCGAATTGAACCATGCTTGCATGATCCCTTAGATGAGTAAACAAAAAGGATGGCCAGTATCCTACCAGGACCCCTGACCCGAATTCTAGCCACCAATTTCCATGCTTCGGATCCTGCTCCAAAATACATGCATTACTTGAGAGTTAATTGGTATGTAAGAAAGTATCAAGTGTTTGATGGTAAAATCAATGATTCTGTTGTTCCACAAAGTGGAGGGGTCTCTCACTGGTGAGGCCATTAAGAAGCTGTTTTTTACTTGGAAAGAATAGAATCTTATAAAGCAAAAAAGCAGTTGGGGAAATTACAGGCATTTCGAGAGGTTAACAGTGCACGCGGGGCAAAGTGCACTTCTCCACCATCAATGTAGTGCATGAATAGCGCTACCCCATTTGTATAATTTAAAAAAAAAAAAATCCTATTTTTTATTTAATTTTAAAAAGCGAGTTCAAATTAATTGGGTAAATAGTAATATATATATATATTTATATTACCTTCCAAATCAAGAGGCTAATATCAAATTGACCGCCATTGTATGATGATGTTGGGGAGATTGCAGCTCCAATTGCTATTCTATTATTCGTTTGAACAAATCCTGAGCACAACAAATTATAGCACCCTGTCGCCTGATATGCATCTGTCTGTCCAAACCATAATCATGCCATCTCATTAATTTCTTTCTTTTAACATTAAGAAAACATGAAACTAAGTTGTTTTGGAGTATTTCTAGTATACTTACGGTCCAATAAGTAAAGAATCTGGGATAGTTGTCCCCATATAGTTCTGGGCTCACCTGCATTTAACCAAACAATACCTTATTCAACCCAAATGATAATGATTTATAATAGATAGATAGAAATATTAAGAAAAGAAAAAAAAAAAAGTGAGAGGTAGTTGAGCTGTGATAATTGCCTTAAATGTGAACTAAATAAGTGCATAGAATTCAAAGTGTAGAAACAAATACTTTGCATCTTTAATTAATGCATTTAGTTATAATAATGGAATGGAAAACGAAGAAACCTGCCAGCCAGCTTCAATGGTGTTGAGATCATCGCCAAAAGAACCAGAGATGACCCACATCTGTGATAAGCTAAATTCATATTGATTAGAGACACGTGGAGTCCACACATTTATGCTTGCTTTTGCTCCATAGTATTGATCGCCGCTCACATACCCAACTGCATGCTGTAATACGGACGCACTAAAATTAGTGTGAATGTCTGAACCTGTTAGCCAGGTCGGGAAGGAACCCTGAAAGCTTATTAGTGTGGATTTTCACTGCTGGGGTTCTTTATTTACCAAAGATTCCATTTTCTGATCAACTCATCATGCTAATGTTATTTTAATATAATTTAATCAAACCCAATTTTTAATGATGCCTTCAATTCATCAAATAGTATACCCTTTTGAGAACCAAAATACGTCCTTCTAAATTCCCCCTTTTTGTTTTAAAGAAATGTTATTCAGCATCTAATAATTTTTAAAAATACATTTTGTTTTGAATCCAATGAAATATAATTATATTATCTTTTATGGTTTTGATAAGAGAGCAAAATAGAGACAATTGGGAAGCACAGTTTTGCTTTTCACTTTACCTACTTTAATATTTCTTTTTCTTGGTAGAAGATACTTTGAATTGCCATACCAATATTACTGTTGTTGTTTTTTTTTTCTTTAAATAAAAATTAAATAACAGCTTTTTAAGAGTTAAAAAACTTCATGTATCAAACAAGAATAAGAAGAAGAAGAAGAAAAGAAAGAAAAAGGAATAAGAATCGAAGGAGTTTTTGAAAGTAAAAATGAACAAGGAACCTACCTCATGGCCATTGCTAGTTGAGTCTCTTCTAACACGTCTTCTTGGTCTTTTTCTTCCAAATCTTCTAACAGAACTAGCCCTCAACATGTCTTCTTCACTTGTCCTTCTGATTGGAATTGTTCCTTCCGGACATGATTCTCCCGACATGCTCCACAGCTGAAAATCTTCACCCCCCATCCCATTTGGGTTAACACCACTTGGTCTCTCTGGTGGATCCTGAATTCTCAAAACCAAAATGAACCAAGTGTCAAATTCTGGAATTTATTTTTATTTTAATGCATGGTAGTAAAACTTACCAATGGTTTTTGTCCTTTTAATCGAGGATGATCGAAGGCTGGTTGATGATGCAACAAAACACAATCTATAATATCACCATCTGGACTCTGCAATGCGATTAGATAAAACGGAGCGTAAAACAGAGGAAATTGGAAACCAATGGCTAATTAAGACGACGAACAATAAGGGGTGCAAAATAAGATTAAATTGCCTGAATTGACTTGATTGGTGGCTTGTTGATCTCGTTGAGAAGTTCTCTTATTGTTTTCAACTTTTGCAACTCTACTTCTGGCCGGAAAGTTTGATTCTTTGCATGGAGACTACCGGTTTCCGAGGAACGGACGGGACAAAATGAAGAAGCAACAAGAAGAAAGAATACAAAGATGGGAATGATTGGAGGTGAGATGTTACAAGAGGAAGAAGCCATGTTTGAGGAAGTTGCCGATGTCGGTTGTTGTTGAATATTGGTTTCTGTTTTTGTACATTGGTGTTGTCTTCTTCTGTGATCGAAACAGCACCATTGGCTCCTAGTTGTTTTTCCCTTTGGAAATGAGGCTCCCACCAAATAATCCATCCAACACAACACCACCCTTCTAAGTAAACTTTCTTGACTTCCTCACTCTCTCGCCACCATTTCCAATGCTCTCGAAAAACACCCTACAAATGACTCCCCCCTCAAAACCCCTTCTTTCTTCTTCGTCTTCCTTCTACAGCTTCAAAATGTCTTCTTCTTTCTTTTTTCTTTTTTCTTTTTTCTTTTTTATGTACTGACACCTTGGATTGACCTTCTAAGCATTTGGCTCCTTGAAAAAAGAAAATCACACAAATGGGTAGAGTTTTCTTAAAGTTTTGCCCATGTGGGTGTGGGGATATAAATACTAAGTAGTGATGAAATCATGCTTAGGGTTTAATTATATCTTGGGGAAAAAAAGAATTTGCGGGTGGGAAGAGAGAGAGAGAGGTGAAAGGGTTGTGTTTCCAGTCTCCAATACAAAGACTGGGAACTTTAGCTTTTGTGTTAATATTATAGGGAAAAAATGGGTTCAGATTTTATTGTTATTCTTTACTTTGGTTTGTGAGGACAGATAGGGATTACGCTTGATTCTGGCCTTCTGGGCTTCCAAAGTTGTTTACTTTAACCTCTTCTCTTTCTCACTTCCCTAGATGTTCCTTGTGTCAGCTGCTTGGTTCTTTATTTCTCTCCCAAGCTTACCCACCTTAATTTTCCTGGAATTTTTATTTTACTAATATTTATTAACATTAATTACTTTCCTAACACAATAACAAGAAAGATAGTCATCTCTGTTGGCAATACTACAGTAATCAGCATGTGCCTTAGATGGAGGACTGCAGATTTGGTGGGTCAATTCTAGTAAGTCAAACATAAATAGCAGGAAATGAAAATCATTTTAGTTCGTGACGTATTAATACATATATATTATTAACAATTAGCAAAGAAGATTTTAAAGGGTGTCGTTTTGTGATAGGTGAAGCCAACTTAGTTAATATGTAGGCAATGGCACGCACGCGCACTTGGTTGTGGTGCACTGCTGCAGACACCCATGCAAACTTCATTCGCATGCTTTGTTTCGTTTCATTACAAAACAAGCGCCACCATCTCAATGCATGTCCCCTTCGTGTTTCTGATTTAGGGGCTCAACTTTGATTTGCTGCTGGAATGGAGCATAATTATTCTACAAACATTGAATTGAATTTAAGATACTGCTGTATGCTCTTTTTTTTTTTTGTTAATTTTTATTTTTATAGAGGAAATTTTATTCTATTGTCGGTATAAGCAAAAATTATCCACCCAATTTACCAAATAATTAAATGTCTCAATTAAATACAAAATTTTATTATATTAATAGTAATTTAAAGGATTGGTTTGAGCTTTGAAGTGAAATTTTTTACCTAAGCTCCAACGAATATGAGTTGGACAAGGTGGCTGCTCTATCCATGAACAAAATTACTGCTATATGTTACGTACAAGGTTATAGACAAGTACTAGATCCTACAATTCTACTGACTCACACAACAATTTTTTTTTTTTTGAATTTAATCTCTCTTAAAATAAACATAGCAATTTAATTATAAAATCCTTACAACTTAAAAGGAGTTTAAAATTCTTTACAAGTGTATTTGGATCAAAATTTTTAATTTTTTTAAAATTTTAAAATGTTAACTGGCCACTCAATTTCAAAAAGTTATAAAATAGTCATTAAACTATTTAAACGTTTTCATTTAAGTCATTAGATTATTAAAATCGTTAATATATGCCATTCTTTGTTCACACCACTTGCATCAATTGAAAGCTCTCATTCCTCTTCTCTTCTCTTCTATAACTTAGCTTCTTCTTCTTTTTTTTTTTTAATGAAACAACTTTAGTTGTCACGAATTTATGAACTAAAATCCAAACAGCTTTTTTTTTTCTGATCTCCTACACTAACTGTTAGATCAACTTAGATCTAAAATATATTCTTCTACTGGTTGATGAATACTAATCCATCGTACTCATTCATATTATCATTTAAACCCCACTTTTAACTATAAAATTATTATTTTTATTGCGTATGGAAAACTCAAATTATTTATTAGAATTATTTTATTATTCAAACTAGATTTTTCTAACCCAGCTATGCTCAAGTTTAAAGAAGTAATTTTAAATTTATTGTTTTTTTTTTAAATAAAAAAAATCATTATAGAACTCAAAAGCTTCAGTCCAAAAGAAACTCAAAGCAAGGATAGACAAGTAAAATTCCAAAGCAACAGATTTTTGCCATACAGTACTATACGTCCAAATCCCGATTTGAATTAAACCAAGATGAGAAATAGTAAGAGGAGGAGTATCCCAAACAAAAGAATTTGAATACAATAGGAAAATCCTAAGTAGCCAACACCCAAAATGAGATTTAAGCATACAACAATCCAAACATTAATTGTGGATTATTGGTAAATTATATAAATAAAAAAAACATAAAATTAGAATTAAAAACATTATCATTAAAATGAAATAAATATGGATCATGTTGATTAATAAAATAAATGGAAGGAAAAATATCTATAATTCAAAAACATAAAATTATATAAATTCTAAATGATTACCCTTCAATCGAATTAAAATGAAATAATTATTTAGATGATTTTATTTTCTAACTTTTTTTTCCTACATGCCAACCTTAAATCAACCAAATTGTCATTTTTAGATACACAATTAAAAAAAAAAAAAAAAGTAAAATAAAATGTCTTCTCCCAATTAAGTTATTATAAAAATATATAATTTAAAATATGAATCATTATGGACTATAAACATAAAATTAATTGTTGTGATAATAAGCCATATAAAATTTAAAATGAATTAGTACATAACACAAACAGTAACCGAGTTTAATATATTAACCACAACAAAATATAATTAAATAGGTGGCTATTAAAGGGATAGTTTGCCTTTGCCCACCATTATTCCCCTATCTATTCTGTTTATAGGGGCTCTGGCAATGATGCCTGCCTCATCCCCTATATCTTCATCTAATTTTTCTATCTCTGTCTCTCCATTTTGTGGGATTAAATCCCTTCTTTGACTCGCCCACTACCGTAACGTAATTTAATACCAACCTCTACATTGCCACCATTAAAAAGAAATCAAATATTTGAATATGATGTTTAAACTTTAAATATACAAGTGTTTTTTTTTTTTTTTACTCTACATGTGATTTTTATGGTGAGTAATAGTATAAGAGAATCTCAAATTCACACATGTAAAAATTACAAATTGATCCCATATATTTAAGGATATGATGAATATCTTTAACCAATAGACCAAATTGAATGATTAAAAAAAAATCACTTTTATTAGATCCTAAATGTACCATAATAAAAAAAGATACAATTTGAGTTAAATCCATGAGATGCAATGTGACAATCGAAACACAAGAAACGGATAATTTCGAAATGCATCAAAAGTTAGCAAGGGAAGGCTGCTAAAGAAATATTCACTTGCTTTTTTAATGGGGGAGACATCATGCACATGGATTTTCTTTTCATATATAAATAAATTTTAACTAGAAGTAATAATTAGATGAATTTGGAATAGAATTATTACAGGTACGTAGGTCGAACATATACTAGGAAATTAGCAAGCTCAAAAAAAAATAATAACAATAATAATAAAGTGGTTAAAATTTATTTTTACCAAGTAGGAATGCGAATGAACTGTTTTGTTATATTAGCAATTTAGGGTTAAGGTTGTTTTTAGATTTGTATGCATGCCTTCTTCTGTATGACTAACGTAATCTTTGAAATGAAGATCAATTCTTTTTCCAAATAAATAAATAAAAGGGGGAAAAAGAGCTTCATCAGACATGACAGGAATCTTGTATGTGGTTAAACAGAATCAATGATCTTTCAAAAAAAAAGGGATGGATTGAAGAAATTTGAAGTTAGATGAATGCATATGCATATGAATATAATATTAATTGCCTCTTTCGAGGGAGAAGATGCTGGCTGGTGTTGATGTTCTTGCTTGATTCTACCATGTGATACAATAATAATCTTCACACTAAAATTCAGTGCTACCCTTTTTCATCATCTGAAAAAATAAAAGCTGAACCAAACCCAAAAGACGATCCAAATTGTCCAATTATTTTCAAATTTTAATTACCCTTGATTTGGATACTCATACTATTGAAAGAAAAACTTTTAAAACTTCAACCATGTGTAGTCATCATTAATAGTTTAATACGTCTTAATTTATTTGTAAATGATTTCTTTAGAAATATGCCTGGAAATGATCAAAAACCATTTAAAGATATCTTTCATTATAGTAAGAAAAATATGGTAGAAAGTGTGAAGTTGAAAGACCTGGGCACTAATTTTGGATCATTTTTTTTTATTGTAAAAGAAATCAATAGCAAGAAACAATGATGGTGTCGCCATGTTGAGAAAGAAATGGGGTTTCCCTCGAGGAAAGAAGTGTTTAACATAAGGTCCACAATGTACAACTAAATAGGCATTTCAGAAGTGGATGCCAAAGGTCACCTTTTTTGACATTTCAGTGCCCCCTGTTTAATTGGATTGCATTGACTCAAGACTAAAAGATGCATGAATGAATGACATGTAAATCACTCCGCAACAATATTATTTATTTTTTGCCCCCTATATGCTATATCTTCAATCTTTCATGTTTCATTTTCTTTATTACTAAATGTATAATCCAGTCCTTATGTATTGCATATCATATTGATGTGCCAATTTCCCTTTATCTGGTGCTTTTGTCGACAGCCCATGCCCATTGCCAGATCAGTCCTCCACTCCTGCCTACTCGGCCTATGACCCATTTCTTATTTTTGCTACGGTTTCAAATACCAGTTAAACCATATGACCACCTACTGCAATGCCTTATATTGATATTTGCCAACAATCCACGTCAACAAATTCTGTATCGATCAAATTTCAAATTTTAGGCCTATTATTATAAACTAATTTCAATGCAATATTAATTTTCTTATACCTGTATCTTGCGAGTTCACTTCGTGTACCATTGATCTTGCTTGATAATACCTTTGACAAGAGTTACTTTGCGAGCTAAAATCTTGTGAGTTATCAACCTCCCGAGCGCACACAATGGAAATCAAACCCCAGACATGAACATAATACTTGTCACTTGTACATCACAGTTATCTATTATAGCACGTTTGGTTGGTATGAATAGCCAAACTATTCCTGGATGATTCGGTGATAAGCAGCTATTCATTAGTTTGGTTCACTGAATCCTCCATTCGACAAAATTTCATTCATCTCCTATTCCGTCTCCTCCCGTAATAGCCATTCCCCACCTGATCTAAAGAATAGCAATACAGAGCCTCACCGAATAAGAAAAAAAACATAACCTCCCATTCTTGCCCTTTACCACTCTCCCTCAGCAAACACCTCAAGCCACCACACCCCAACCCTGTCTCCTAGTTCTTGTTTAGTTATTTTCATCCCACGACCATCATCGACAGAGATCTCGACATTGTAAAAAGCTTTCCCAAAGTTGAGACGAGTAAGGTTATTATTCCCCTCAATCTTACCTCCATTGTGAGATTTTCATCTCTTTGCTTCTCTGCTTGTATTTCACTAGAAGAGGGCTATGAAAAAAATGAGTTTTCAAAAAAAAATTGGTCGATTGGTTGATCCGATTATTTTAGGGCAATTTAGGGTTAGAAAGCTAAGCTTGGTTTATTTGAATTGTTGGGCATTTCTGTTTATTGTAAGGGATTTTAGGTTGCTTGTCTCAATAGTAAGGGATTTCAATTTCAGGTTGGAATTTGTTGTTTGTGGTAAATGGGTTGAAGGGGTTTTGGATTTTGAGCTTTGAATCAGTTACAGAATTTTTAAGCAAGAAAATTAAAGAAAAATAAAACAGAGGCGAGGAAGATGAGGAAATCATTTTACTAGTAAATTTGCCATTGCTTTGCTTTTTTTCTTTCTTTTTTTTCAATTTTGATTCTGAAATGTTAAGCTAGTTACAGTGTAAGCTGAACGAAGCATTTCAGTTGAGAAAACCATTGAAGTTAAATTAAAGAGAAATTTGACATATGTGTTAATACGCTTTGTTTATTTTTGAATCTTAATGCTTAGAGAATCATAAGTTATTTGATGGGTTATTTGATTGCTTAGTGTTTCTGTAATACCCTGAAAATATTTACAGTAAGATATTATCCTTGATATAGTAAAATAAGGAAATAAAGTGAAAAAAAAAGAGGAAATTTTGAGATATGTCAATATTGAGAAGTATATTATGATATATTAATTCAAGAAAGGACTAAATTGTAAAAGTAAGAAAAGTTTTGTTGCACAAGAGTAAATACCCAAATTTTGAGGGGTTAAAGTGTAAATATGAAAAATTTGAAGGACCAATAGTGTAAATATTTTAAGAATGGAATAATCTAGAAACTAAGGAAAATGGATGAATTAGGACCAAATTGAATAGATGAAGAAATTATGAGGGACTAAATTGCAATTTTACCAAATTAAATGATGACTTAAGGATGGAATTTTAAAAGATAATGAAGGGCAAAATGGTCAATTGGAAGAGAGAGAAATCTAGAAAGTAATAATGATGCTAGAGATATTTTGATATTTTATAATTATTTAATTAGATAAATATTATTTTATTAATATTTTAATAAGATATTTTATTATTATTTTATTAGTATATAAAGAAAGAAAGATGAGAAATTCTCATCCATATTTCCCATGCACTAACGTGAGAGAAAGAGAGGAAGAAAGAAAGTTTTGCTTTCTTTACAATTTAGTCCTTTTACCAAAAATTCACCATTTTCACCCAAAAATCAAATGAATTTCCATAGCTACCAAGAGAGAAAAATGTTAAGGAGACCATGGGGAGTTAGAATATCAAGTTGGATTCAAGAAATAGAAGGAGGAGAGAGAAAATCAAGTTAAAGATTAGTATCAATAGAACAAGGTAAGTATATCAAGATTTCAATATGTTTTTAAGTTTGTTATTATTGACAAAGCATGGAAATAATGTTATAGTAGAGTTTTCTTACATAAGGTCCTATGTTCATGATATGTTAGTGAAGAGAAAATAAGAGAAAGTGATGAGAAATGGTGTAGAAAAAGAAAATAAGGGTGTTATAACATGGTAATTAATATTTTGTACTAAAACAGTTTTGGACATCAGCAGTAGTCTAACTTTGAAAAGTCATCAAAAATTGTAGAAATCTAATTATAGGATGAATAAAATATGAAATTAAAGCTTATTAAGTCTAGTTTCTTATAGAAGAAATTATGTAAGCAATGGAATTGTAAATCATGAGATATGATGAATTTTGTGAGACAAGGTCAGAATGATTTCGGGTTCCCCTGTTCTGACTTTGTAAAATCATAAAAATTTGGATAAAAATAATTAGGGGCTTAAATTTATATTTTTAGAATCCTGAATGAGTCTATTTTCAATATAAACAAACGGGAACATCATTTGAATTCTGTACAAGGAGATAATTAATTTTTAGTGAAGAAGGGTCAGAACTGTTAGACAGCAGAACAGGGGTAATTTTAAAGAATAAATTGTACTTATTGGATAAACTAAAAATTCTGAAAATTTTATGGTAAGAAGATATATAAGTCTAGTTTTAGGGAAAATTAGCGGATCTTAATTTTGAGTTCTATAGCTCCAGATATAAATGATTTAGTGACCATGATGCAGATAGACAGCTTGAATATTCATAAAAGTAAATAATAAAAATTATGGATAATGTTACTTACAAGTGTATTATCTACATTAAGGATGTGGAATGGAGAGGAGGAGGAGGAAAAATATGTATGAATATTCATCTAGCATGGCTAATTTGCATATTCTAGGCTCAAGGACTAAATTGAATAAAAGTAAAATTTTATGGGCAATTTTGTAAAAATGTAAAAAAATGATCAAATTGCATGAAATGGATTATTTTATTATTTAAATTACAAAATTGAATGAAATTATTAATTTAGTTCAAGATCGGGGGAAAACATGTTTTAGGGATTAAATTGAAAAGTGTTGAAATTATAGAAAATTCGATATTTTATAGAATTCATGGACTATTATCAATATATATAAGAATAATAGCTGGAAATAAGGATTAAATTGCAAGAATTTTATTTTCCGACCCTAAGGATGAAATCGTCATTAATTAAGAGTTCGGGGCAAAATGGTAAATTTTGCCTAAAGCATTAATTAAATGCATTAGTATATGAAATGAATGAAAATGATGATCAAATTTATTTATAAAGATCCGAACGACTCAAATATGAGACTCGATCGTGAAAAGAAAAGATATCGGATTAATGAAATTATAAACACAAACAAGCAATGAGGTAAGTTTGTGTAACTTGAATTGTATTTTAAATACTTGAAATATGTGGTTATGTGATGAAAATATGATTTGAATATTCAATTCATGATATTTGATGTAATATTGATAATACTCGAAATAAATTGAAAATAAATCTCGGTTGAATGAAAAGGAAAAGTTCGATGGATCTCTCGAAAAGGAATTGACGGTAAAAGGATCTAGCCCGGACGGGTGATCCTATCTGATATAGCCCTCCCGAAGAATATGTGTAAAATGGATTTAGCCGGACGGGTAATCCGAATCGTGGTCCAATTTAGCTCTGACTGGTAATTGGATCCAAGCTCATTAGAGTAATTGTCGTTGCAGTGGGATTTAGCTCGGGTGGTAATCCCGAGCAATACTCTATGAGTTTATATTACAGGATTTAGCTTTGGACTGGTAATCCCTTTGTAAGGATGAGGTTCGCGGAGTGTGCTCTCTCGATATGAAGCGTGTAAGACCATGGTTGAAAGATACCATGGCAACCTGATATAAGCGTGAAAGACCATGGTTGAAAGATACCATGGCAACTTTGATATGAAATGTGAAAGACCATGGTTGAAAGATACCATGGCAACTGATATGAAATGTGTAAGACCATGGTTGAAAGATACCATGGCAACCTGATATGAAATGTGTAAGACCATGGTTGAAAGATACCATGGCAGCGTGATATGAAATGAACAAGACTATGGTTGAAAGATATCATGGCAACATGATGAGAAAATGAGTAAGACCATAGTTGAAAGATACTATGGCATCATGTCAAAGATGAATAAGACCGTGGATGGGAGATGCTATGACATCTGTTGAACAATTGATATCCAGGTAATATGTATCAGATGACGAATAGTTATATGAAATGGTTGTGTGTAATGTTTACAAGAACTGGTCATATGGAAATATATATGTACAAAATAGTTGTATGAAATAATTATGAAGATTGATAAACGAAATAAGTATGAGTACGTGGAATATAAATTATGTTAGGTTTGATATAAGCTATTATTGGAATAAATATTCATAAAATATATGGAAATGATGGAGTATGAAATATTAATATAATGAAATGAATCATATATGCTTATGAAGAAACGGTAAGAGCATGATATGTTTCATGACATGTACATATATGATTATCTTTGATATGTTGATACAAGAAAATTATGTAAGTTGAGACTATTATTGAACTCAAGTACGATATGTCGAGAAAATAGTTATATCAATGTTGAATTTATATGAGATATGTGCAAGTACACTAACAATATTACTGTTTGATGCTTATACAAGTACTAATCTGTTGATTGAATGGTAATATATTTATTTACATGATGCATTGAATCGGTAAGCATTTAAATTTTTTTTAAGTAATCTGCAAATGGTAGTAATGCTCCGAAACCCTGTTCTGGCAACGGATACAGGTTAGGGGTGTTACAGTTTCAATAATCTTGGCATCTGTACTAGCATTCATGATTTTCTCTTAGCAGTGAAGACTCTGTATATCTATAATTAGTAGTGTGAATTGTATTGATTTCACCGATATTTGATTGCTTACAAAATTGTGGAAGTTTCTTTGAGTCTCTCTTGCATGCACTTATTTTTGATCATTTTCATTTAAGATTTGCCCCTCCCCCCCAAATAATTTTGGAGATGTATTTCATATCAATAAGCTTGGACAATATCTTTAACCGAAATTATGCATCTGTATGTCAGGCTCACATGCTCAAACTTGTGATACTTTGGAGGGCAACAGTGGTGGTCAATCATGTATGCTCAGCCTATCAGAAGACAATATCATGGACACTGTGGGAGTTATTTGTGTTGACACTGAAGGAGATATAGCATAGGAGCCTCCAGCGGTGGTATTGCACTGAAGGTGATAATTACTGGATGAAACTGTATTTCTTAGTTTATTCCTCTTTGAGGCTATATAATTTATGAGACACTTTTTCCCACAATTGTGACAGGTCTTTGGTCCTGTGGGATTAGCAGCAATGTGTGGTGCAAGTTGTTGGGCCTCCTCAAAAGGACCCTTTGGGGCTCATTTCATAGTTGGTTGTTGTGTTAGCAGTGCTGGAGAACACCTAATGAAAGGATTTTCAGCTCGAGAGTGCTGTGTCTTATCGTCACTGTAAGATTCTTTTGGATTTATATGCCTAACTAGAATTTGTTCCTTTTACATGAAGAAAGTTTCAGTTATCCTAAATGGACCTTGTTGAGTTAGGTTGTCTCTACTTGTATCTCTTTCTATTAATACAAAAGTAGTATAATAGGATACAATCTTTTGAAAAATTAATTGTCTACTTAATTCCGAGCATGGGTGTTGAAATTAGTAATGGTCTATGCTTGGTGAGAACTAGAAGTGATAAATCATATAATAGAAGTTGAATTTGTTCGATCTTAAATTATTTGCTTAAATTCAAAGATTTATCATCTTTGATCCCATTTAGAATATTTAAGGTAAGCTAAAAAGAGAAATGAAGGACATAAGTAAAAAATTTTGGCTACCTTTGAAACATACATTAGATTCATTGCAATTTGCAATACTTAGGGTACTAATAAGGTCATTTTCATGCTTAGCTCACAGGCAGGTCCTGCCTCTGCTTGCATGAAACTTCTTCGCTTTGTTGCTTAAGATAGTAATCAAGCTGATACTGATAAAAGTGCTATAGAAATCCTCCAAAACTGAAAGCTATAGAAATTGCAGCTGCATACTCATCCTTGTCTTTTGGGATAAGATATTTTGGAAGTGGCATGGAAAGGCCTAAGGTATGATGCTTGCAATTAAAACATGTTTTTGGAGTAGATGGTATATTCATTGATGTAGCAAATTATAAGGTGTGGTTAAGACACTGCATTATTTATGTATGGTTATGAAGTTCCATTTATTTCTGGCAATGCTTTGACAGCCATTAGAGATGAAAAGATTTATGTACTCTCTATATGTTGTTTATGCTTTTTTTTTCTTGATTCAGGTTTCTATTCTTAGGAGAAGTAAATAGCAGAATAGAAGTGGAATCGATCATTTTGAAGCTCGAGTTGATGTTTCTACATGACTGATTTTTGTTTAACCTATTTTTTCAAGGATAAATTATCATATCAAATCAAATCTCTCCAATTTACTTAGTTTCTTTGGGAGTGTATGTAGTACTATAAAAGAAAGTAACCTATCCCCCTTTGAGATTGCCAAGTTAAAGTGATCAAATCGATATGATCTTAACCTCACCAGTTCAATGGTATTACTATTGAGCCAAAGTCTATAATATTTGTTTTTATTACAGCAAAAGAAACAAGCAACCTTTATCATAGAAAACATATGATAATTACCTTAACACAGCAACATCTCATCCCTAAAGGCTTCCCCAATCTGAATTGTTCCTCCAAAAGGATAGTTAGCTCAACCAATACATAACTTTCATCATCATTGTTGAAGGTGAAATTAAATGCATTGCCTTTAATGTTTATGCCTTATTCCAATGTTATGAATGGTGTTGATTAGTCACCATTCAAGAAAGTGATTTAAAATTATATTCAACATTATGTGAAGTAGAAGGTTTAACTGAGGATGACCGTTATCGCACATTGAGCAAAATTCCAGATCATTACTTCTAATATTTTGTTTTTTATTGTAGAATAATTAAATTATTTGTTTCACTGATGATGTTTTAGCACATTAAATATGTATTGCAGTTTAAAAATAATAAAGTAGATTATATATTATTTTTATAGTATTATATATTATGATTTTTTAATTCATATAATAATAATTATATTAAGAATGTTATTAAATTATATTTTTTATTAAATTATATTTAATAATAATTATGTTAAAATATAGTTAAATTATTTATTAATTTTTTAATAAAATATATTTAACAATAATTTTATTAAAATTTAATAACAATAACAATAATTATCTATCTAAAAAAATTTCTGCTAAGGATACTTTGATCATTTAAGTCTTTTTCATTATACTATTACAACATCTATTCCATTCTTATTTTTTTAATAAAATATATTTAACAATAATTTAATTAAAATTTAATAAGAATGACAATAATTATCTATCTAAAAAAATTTCTACTAAGGATACTTTGGTCATTTAAGTCTTTTTCATTATACTATTACAACATCTATTCCATTCAACCAAACACAAGAATTCTATCACAATTCTATTCATTCCATTCAACCAAACAATTAAATTACTAATTATAACTCTATTTTATTACAGCTCTATTCAATTACAGCCCTATTTCATTACAGTGAACCAAACGTATCCTTATTATTTTAATATGACAACATATATATATATATATATAGGGAAAAGACATCAATAAATCAACTGGATTTATAAAAATGTAGAACTCATACGAGAATAACATGTGGCTTCTCAAAAGGACTAACAGCACCCCTTAATAAGACACTCAAGGACTAAGGAATATGATTCTATATTTTCTCTTTACACTCTTGCTCTAAATTATCTTCCTTCCCTCTCACGTAATCCTACCTTCCAAGTAACCCAAATATTGATAATTCATAATTACTTATATAGCTTTCCCTCCTCTGAGTGAATTATCATAATTTCAACTTTATTATCAATAAAATTTTAATATTTCTATAGTAAAATTATGAATTTGAAATCAAAAAAAAAATAAAAAAAATTGGTGTTTAATTATTTTTACATCTCTAACTTTTATTATTATTTTATCTACATCTTTTGAGCTTGTTTAAAATTTTTACTATATTTTCCTTATCATAGTTTTAAAACAAATATTTCTTTTTTAATACTAACCAAATTCTTATATTAATTTTATTCGAAATGTCAAAAAAAAAAAAAAAAAAGCAAAGGTGAACTTTTTAAGGGGAAAGAAATGTGAAAACCTCGAAAAAGGAGTTAATGAGAATGGAATGTTAGCAGAGAATGTAAGGTTTAAGTCCACAAACTTAGTGCGCACTTGGCTGACTAAAATGTTGTCAAGGGAGCTTTTTAATGATGATTTTTTTTTTTACTTAGATATTATAAAATATAATTTATTCATTTATTTAAATAATATGTATTTGAAATTATTAATAAAAGTATTTTATTAAATTAAACATCAATTTATCATTATTCATGAGGATTTGAGATATGTTGAAATAACATGTGAAATATGAATCTAATAAAAAAAATAATTATCACCTCTGAAATCACCACCAATATTATTTTGATCAATAATTAGTCACCATATTTTAATGAACATATCAAGTCGTAATGGTTTTGACATATAGTTTTATATTCTATACGGGCTTAAAACAAAAATAATTATTTTATTAACAATGATTTACAAAATAAAACATCTTAAAGGTTAGAATTATATATAAAATAAAAAAAATTTAATCAAAGTATAAAATTTATCTTATTTTTTGTTCATTAGTACGATGGAAAAGATTCTTTATAAAATAAAATTTTAAAGGAAGAATATTTGATGTATAAATCTCAGAATAATAAAATTATTTAAATAATAATTAATTATAAATAAATACTTAAATTCTCATACCTTAAACTTTTAAATTCAATATCAGCTATTAATATTTATTTATGGTTAATATTTAATAAAATTATTAATATTATTTTTTTTAGATAACATCAAATTTTAAATCCCATAATTTTGTTTTGTTTTTATAGAAAAAAGAAAGAATCAGGAAGAAGAATATATACTAGAATAGCATTATTTTTGTTAAAAAAACAAAAAACAAAACATAGAGCATTAGAATAATAGTTACAAAGTGGAATAAAAACAATAAAGCCAATTCCACTTAGACTTTCACATAAAAAGAAGAGAATAGAATGATGAGGAAGAGTGGTAGTTGTTTAAAGCTTTTACTATATTCATCAATTCAAAACTCTCCTATCCTGTCTCCATTGCTACTGTGACTGATACCCTTCTTTTCATTCCCTCTATTCCTGCGTAGGATATTAGTTTTTCAAAATACAAAAAAAAAAAAAAGCTCTTGAAATGGTAGAAAAGGAGGGGTTTTAAGCATGAAACACCGATCTTGAGCAATGATTTTGTCTCTGAGAGAGAGAGCAAATGGTCAGTTTTCCCTCAAGCTAAACTTAAGGTCGAAATAACACCCTCAAAAAAGGGGTTTACATATACAGACAGACACCACCCATGTCCAAATTGCTTAACAAATCAATAAAACCATGATTTGGGAGGGTGTAAAGTGTTTGGAAAAACCAAGGATTTGGAATCATAAAGTAATGCTTTGTTGGTGGTTTAGGTATATTTGGTTCTGAAGCATGCTTGTTTAAGGCATAATATGATGGACCATCATGCAGATGATGATGTTGGTATAACAAAGTACATGATCTGAATGACAGTCTCTTCACAGGCGGAGGGGACGACCACGCAATGATATTTAATCATGCCCCATCCGTTTCATCTAAGTGCACCTTGAATCATAACAGTTGTCTAAGCCTGACATGTTTCACAAATTCTTGTCAATTACATAGAGGTAGGTTCTCCCATAAATGAAATTATTGGTTTTGCTTTGAACCGCTTGAGTTTGTTTGGACCCATGAAATCAGTGTTGGGTCTGCACTATCATAAGATGATCCAGTTTCGAATGACCCGGCAGCCCAAGAATCTTTTCCCGTGGAGTGGCATACCCATCAAAATTAACCACCAAAGCCGTCTAATTAAACACTCACCACCAAGTTGATAAGCGGTAGAGGGCACTTGAATCAAAGAGATAAACCCTTCCTTTCTTTACTCGCACACACACAGTAGTTATAGATTTCTTGAAGTCTATATATAGATATTAGTCTCTCGAGTTTTCTTAATTGCAATTAAAGAAATAATTGAAATTGAAAATAATAGACAACATGACAATTGGTTATGCAGTTTGAAACTCTCCTTCATTTGTGAAGTCTTTCTCAAAGATTAATTCACTATAAATCAACAATTAATTGCTACTCAATATCCTAAAAAAATATGTAAGAAAATAATCAAGTCACCCAAGTCAAAACATGTCAAAGTATAAGACAAAATACATAATGTCCAGTTGTATTTAGAGCTGGCAAAACAAACCCGAGCTCAAAAGCCCACTCATGCCTATTTGAGCTCATAACAGATTCAAACTCAAAAAAGTCTAAGCCTAAAAAAGCCCGAGTCCATAAGAATCTGTGTCCAAGATTGATCTAACTTATGAACAACCATAATAGACATTAATAATTAATATCATTTTGTGATGTTACTTGAAATAAAAATAAAATAAAAATAATTAATAATGATTTATTTATGAAAATGTATTCATAAGAATTACATATTTATATTAAAATTTTATTAATAAAAAATGTAAATAATAATAAATTTTTATGTTAAACTATAAAATGAAATAAAATTTAAAAAACATTAATTGAATATAAAATATTTCATTTTAAGCTTAAATTGCTATTTTTTAAACTAGAAAGAAACGACTCTCTGCAGTAATATAACCTTATCTGCATGAAATGGATAAATGCAGCATAATGCTAAGCTTATATTGCTGCGTAGAGTCCTTTTTTTTTTTCTTCTAGTTTTCATGTTTTTCTTCTCTTTTTGTCATGTCTTTCCCCTTTATTTAACTTAAAATTTATGTTTATTTAGTTTTGACAATTTTTAATAATATTTTTATAAATTTTTTTAAAAAATTATTAAGACAAACAGTGGTGGATGATAAATGTACTCCACTAATGTTGTTAATTATGTTTAGTTTTAATTAAGTTTAATTAATTTAATTAAGATTAATTAATTACTAACCAAAGTATGTAAGTAAAAATAAAAGAAAAACCAAACATTTTCTTGTAATCTTCTTCATTTCACGAAATAAATGAGAGAAAGTTAGGGTTAAAAACTTTTAAACTTTCGGCTTCAATTTGGTAACTTCAAATTAGTCTCTCTCTTTTCTTTTTTTTCTTTTTCTTTTTTTGTAATTTTCATGTTTTTGAGGTTGTGGGAGCTTTACTTAGTTGGTCCATATACCAATTTGCAAAATTGTTAAAGTTTTTAAAAGTTGTCATTGATGAATTCTTGATGAAATTGGTATTAAATGGTTAGATTTTAAGCTTAGATATGAAAAATGACTAATTTGTAAAGTGAAAATTATTAGTTTTGAACATAGGGACTAAAGTGTAAATATTTCAAAATGGGTATGAAATTTCTAGAATTATAGATAGTAGTGGGCATTAAAAGGATGTAATTGAGATCGATTTCAAAGCTGAAGCTCAAATTTGAAAGATATGACAATTTAGATTTTAGGGACTAAATTGAATAAAATGAAAAACTTTAGGGGGTATTCAAATAATAAAATTGAGCTGATATATGCATATAATAAGATGATATAATATGTGTGGAATTGATAAATTGAATTGAATTATTGTTTAGATCGAGATTTAAACCAAACCAGATAATTGGGGAAAAATAAAATTACTGATTAATCCTTGCAATTCAACTTGTCTGTTGATTTAATCAGGTAAGTTCATATGGTGTACTGTGTTTAAATTGTTATCTATTTAAAATTGTGTGAATATGCATGTGTATTGTTTATGATTTAGTATAAAAAGTGAGATTAGACTAAATTGTAAATAAATTAATATGAACATATATGTCAAAATTTCCCTAATGAACTTAGTAAATGTCTTGTACCTATGGATATGGATTGATCATCGATGATTAACGAGATCCAGCATTTTTTACGGACTTGAAGATACAGGTAATACGAGTTTAGCTCGGACGAGTAACCTGATGTCATTTTAAAGGTTTAGCCAGACAGGTAACTCGACACGAATATATGTTCAGCTCAGACAATCATTTGGTATACCAAAGATATTTGTGACACAGGTTTAGGTCGAACGAGTAACCTGATGTCAATTTAAAGGTTTAGACTGAATAGGTAACCTGACATGTATATATTTTCAGCTCGGATGAGCAATTGATGTATCGAGGATACTTGGGACATAGGTTTAGCCTGGACTGGTAACCTGATGTCGTTTTAAAGATTTATCCCGAACAAGTAACTTGTCATGTATATATTTTTAGCTAGAACGAACGATTGATGTTTCGAGAATACTTGGGACACAGGTTTAGCCTAAACTGGTAATTTGATGTCGTTTTAAAGGTTTAGCACGGACGAGTAACTTGACATGTGTATATATATTAAACTTGGACGAGCAACTGGGGTTTTAAGATACTTGTGTATGATGTGAGTTTGATGTATAAATGATTAAATGTTGAATTAAACTTGAATGTTGATTTAGAGTAATGACATGAATATATATATGTATATTTCAATATCCCTTAATTGATCGAGATTGAAAATGTGATATTCAAATGACATGAATTGGGTTGATATATGATTGATATTGCTATATGATTTGAATTCTTGATAAGCTCACCATCGTTGTTGTTGTGATTTGTCATGTTTAGATAATCTATGTCATGCTAGTAGCTTATTGTGTTTGAATTGAAAGTTAAGGTAAGATTTTGTTTAAATACCTATGAACTTACTGAGCATTTGAAATGCTTACCTTGTTAATTTCCCTTTTCTGTAAATTGGTAGCTTGCGGAACAAGTTGATTGGATCTACGAGAAGCACACACTATCCCGTTATTAACTCGATAATCTTTCATTCATTTTAAAGTTCGGTTTCGTGGAATGTACTCAAGTGTTTATATATATGTTAATATAAGAATGATAGTATAGTTGGAACATTTGGTAATGTTTGATTTTAAAAATGATAAGCCTTGTTATTATGGTATATAATGGTAATATGGTGAAATATGATTGTGGCAAGAAAAAATGGTATAAATGGATGTATTTGGTATGTTTTGAAAGGCTTTGAGTTAGAAAAATGTTTTATATGTACCTAATGGATTGGTTTGAATGTATTAGTATTGAAATGTTAAGATTAATGGTTGAATTGTTGGTATAGTTGGAATAAAGATGACTGTAGATGTTGATATACATGTTTTGAAATGATTTGGTATGCTTTTATGCATGTATGTTTGGCCAGGCTTGAAATAGGTATCCAAAGGGCCTAAACTGTGCCAAAAACAAAATCCACGTCGTGACGTCAAGCGATGGTCGTCACGACGAGACTTGGATTTTAGGTCACGGTGTGACGAGGAAACCCATAATCACAACGAGGCAAGCCAGTATGTCATGTTACGACGAGGAACCTCCTTATGTCGTGGCATCATTTTGAAATTTTGAAAATGTTGCAATTTGGTCCTTATTTGATTCTGGGTTAACCTTAAAGCATATGTAGGCTTGTATAAGACCCAAGAAAGGTTGTATAACATAATTATGAATTGAAATGATTATGTTTGAATATTTTATGTTTTGATTTGAATGTTATATATTTGTAGTTGCTCCGACAACGGATTTGACATCTCATAGCTCAAACCTAATGATCAGATCGACGAGGGGTGTTACACATATTATCCAATTCAAGCATAATTCAATAGACACCTTTCTTTCAAGCTAATAGTAGACCTTTGTAAGCACCCCATAGTTCAACTTTTAAAGTTGAGTAAACCTCAATAGGCTAAATAAAATCTCTACTGCCATTTACTATTATGATCTCTTGCCTTCCAACTAACAAAAGCCAAATTCAAATCCCCTTTCCAAGATCCATCTATAAATCAAGATTTGAATTAACCGAAAGTTAATCGAAGAAAAAGGAAAATTGCGGATTAGTCATTGACACCTCACTTATTATCGTTTTGCAAGCTAAGTTCATATGGTTTAGTTGTGTTTGTAAATATATTGGATGAGTTTAAATTATGAAATTATATCTTGTAACTGTATTTTGAATTTGTTATAAAATGGTACAAAAAGGTGAGAAATAAACTGAATCGCAAAGAAATGAACTAACATGTTATATTTGCTTGGATGAATGTAAGAAAGGATAAGATACAATTGGCATGCCAATTGGGTTATTTGTGTGCTATACAGGATACGGTATGAAATGATACTGATGTACGAAGAATTAATAGTTTAAACCAAAATTCAACATTTTTTGCAGATTACCAAGTTTTGTCTTTACAGAGTCCATTGTTATTGATTGTCTTTACTGAGACCTTGATGTGTTCTGGAGGAATGTAATGTCTTATGAAATTTGATGCCTATGGGCTTAGCATTTCGGTGCTCAGGTGTGTAGTAGAGTTACCACTTGGATGAACAATTTGGTGTGTTTTGGTGGTTACCCGTGCATTTGTATCTGTTTATTATAGTTCATAGGGCTAAACGGTTATGACAACAAGGTAAATGAGTGAATGTTAGCATGTATTGTAATAAAAATGGAAATATAAGATTGAATGATTGAAATGATAATTTGTTTTCTGAATTGATATGTTTATATGATGATTGAATAATGTAACTGAAGTATATATATTTGATGAACTGATTGAATGTCATTGAATTGAGTTTAATTGTATTGTATAGATTGAAATGCTATAAGACTTGTATCTGGTGATCTCACCTTATTATTGTTAAATGTGAAAACAGGAAAGTTGTATAGTTAGATAATTCATTATGTTAATTGTAAATCAATGTGAGTTTACTGTTTTAAAACCTATGAACTTACTAAGCATTCGAAATGCTTACTCTGTTTCGTTTTTTGATTCTGTAGTGGTCATTTTGTGGAACACGTCGATCGAATCACCTTAGAGCTCACACTATCTAGCTTCTGACTTGATAGACTTTTAACGTATTGGACTCAATTACATGACATGTATATAGGAGATGTTTTGCATATGTGTTTACTTTAAATGTTTATGACTTTGAACCATAAATGATGTTTGATTTTGGAGGCTTACATGTTATGTTTATAAGTGTGAATTATGAAATTGTGATAAACTATAATTGAAGGATATGAGTGGCCAATTTTGAATGTATAATGGTTGAGCTAATGTGATAAGAATGGTATAATTGAATTGGCATGGTAATGTAGTGGTTCAACATGATGAATTGCATGGTTGATTAGGTGTGAAGTGTTTAAGTAAGTGTTGTGTTTAGATGCTAAATGAGACATGTTAAGATATTGGTAGAGTTTTGGTTGAATACAAGTACATTTGGTATGGTTTGAGTTGACTTTATGCATGTTGAGAGTGTGCTTAAGGCACTATTTGAATATGTGGTTGGTTTTATTGTGATAAGGTTCCAAAATGTGATATTTTAACCTTCTAGCAAAAAGTATCAATACTATGGTTTGAAGTATCAATAATTTACCAAATGAACAATATTTTAAAATGACAGAATGCCAATTTGGTGTAGATACCAGTATACAATATTAATACTTATGTTCAAAGATTGATACTTTATAAAGGTATCAATACAGATTGACTTGTGTCCAAAATTTTAAAATGGCAGAATGTCAAAACTGTATCAATACCCATTTTAGTATCGATACTTGTGTATTTTACTTGATTTTAGAAACATTGAAGCTAAAGATGGTATCAATACCTGACCCGGGTATCAATACCTATGCTCATACTTTGAAAATTTTACAGTTTGGTCATTTTCCATACTCGGGTCAACTTAAGAGATTTTGTAAGCTCGATTAAGTTTCAGTTTTGGTTAGTATACTGTGTTGTGAATGTATGTATGATAAGAATTAAGGATTGAATTAATTATTGTTGAGATTTGAATGTGAATTACTCCGGTAACTGTGGTAGCATCTCATAGCTCGGGTTCGACAACAGGACCGAGTGAGGGGTGTTACATTGAAGCTGCTAGAGTAAAGGTAGCAATCTTATTTAAATTTGCACCACATTCATTAATTAATGGACCTTGGTCTATTGTCCACACATCATTCCAAAAATAAACTAATTGCCCACTCTTCACACTCTATATGATACCTCGTTTAATGTAGCTCTAATTTTTACAAAGTCCCTTCCATAATGAGGAGGCATTACAACATTATAAAGTCATAGGCACAAGTCCTTCCCATTTATATTTGGCTCGAAACACTTGAATCCATAAGTGATCCTCATTATGTACAAGGTGAAATCCAATTTTCATTAAAAATGACTTGTTCAAGTCTCTCATCTTTTGAGTTTTGAGACCCCCATATGAACAAGGTTAACAGATTATATCCCACAAGACCAGATTCATACTTTTATGTTGTTGTGTATGTCCTCAAATAAAATTTCAAATAATCTTCTCCATCTCTTCACAAACCCCTTTATTGAGGATTGCATCGTATAAGTGGGAATAGTAGCTAAAACAACTTTTGTTAATGTCCCTCTAGTAGATAACTTTTGTTGCATCCTCCGTAAAGATATGTATAAGTATCTTTTGTGACCTGTCAGTGCAATAATGAAATTCCAAGTTATTTCATTTAGATTATCCATACTTTGGAATCCCCAACGATGACTTAGAGTGGTTTGCACATGATGAGAAACATTATTAGAAAAGTAAATTTGAGTATTTTAACGATTCACCTTGTAACCTGAGCTAATACAAAACTTATCTAATACAACACTCATTAATTCCATTAGATCTTGCGACGCTTTTGCAAAAAAGAACCAGATCATTAACAAAGATTAAGTGACTAATAACCGAACCACCTCTGTTCAACCTTATAGCCTTCCAATTCCCCTTATCAACTTTGTGCAAAATAGCTTGAGCAAGCCATGCCATACAAAGTACAAATAAATAAGGTGATAATAAGTCACTTTGACGAACCCTTTGAGATGGCAAAAATATTTTAGACAACTCCCTATTCCAATTAACTCACCTCATTCCAATTAACTCGCATAGACACTGTTCGAATGCATTGGATAATGACTCGTTTGAATCAATCCAAAATACCTACATATTGTAAAGTATCATCTATGAAATTCCACTCCAATCTATCATATGCCTTCTCAAGATCAATCTTTATTGCGACTCATCCTTTTTTTTCGGACTTTTGTTTCATTGAATAAATAATTTCTTGTGCTACAATAATATTAATGTTAATGTCTCCGTAAGATAAAACTAACTTGGTTTTGATGAACCTACACCGGCAAGAAGGGCTTTAACTGATTCACTATAGTTTTCGACACAATTTTATAAAAGACAGTGCAAAGACTTATAGTTATAGGATGAAGTTGCCTCACCGTCTCTGGACAATCAAAAATTGAAATTAGGACTAACACTATTTTATTGACCCATGATGGCATTTGTTCCACAATAAAAACTCGTTGCACAAAATCTATAACACTCTATTGAACACAAAACCAAGTTTTTTGAAAGAAAGCCGTTGGTAACCCATCACATCCTAGAGCCTTTAACGGTTGCATACTCGTGGCATCACTTTTAACCTCCTTAACAGAAATTGGGTCTTAAAAGGAAGCAAAATCACCAAGTCAAAATTCTAGAACCATCCATGAATATTATACAAAGGTATCTCCATTTCATTCATTGTGAACAAATTAGAAAAGAAAAAGACCACATGAATTTTTAAAATAGTGGCTTTGTCTCTCCATCCTACTCCTTCAACTTTTAATTTCTGAATAAGATCGCTCTTTTACGATGAATAGTATTGAGGTGAAAGAACCTTGTATTTCTATCGCCTTTAGTAATTTATTGAGCTCGTGATCTTTAAACCTAAAGACTCTCTTAATCCAAAACTATATTGAGCTCATTTCGAAGCTTTCCTTCAAGATTCTTCAAATAAGGCGAATATGTCCTCTTAAGAAACCTTCAATACCATCAATCCACGCTATTATTCATCGTTTCCTACTTTCAATATGACTAAAAAATTCCATGTTCGACCATTGTACTTTTCTAGTAAAATTAGTAAGATTGGAATTAATATCTCTGCCACCAAATAAAACCTTTTGTAAGAAAGAATCAAAGTTTGGATGATTTTGCCATACTACCAAGTAATGAAACAAAGGAGTTGGGGCACTTATGATATTGCATGGAACACTTAAAAGTAGAGGACGATGATCAGTTCGTGAGAATGCTGCATTAACGTCATTGTATGACTTCTTATAATGTAATTTTCTTAATGAAATCGAAATGTGAGAAGTGCAGATCAGTTTGCAGAGAAGTTTTTTAGTTGTAAACATTAGCTCAATTGTTGTTTAGCTCTCTCTTTTCATTGCTTGAGTACCAAAGCAAAGTAAGCGGTTCATTACAGCTTAAATCAATTTTTTCAGTTTCAATTGATTCAAAACGCCAACAATATTTACACCGGTTGTAGTTAGCAAACAAACGTTTGATGACAAAAATGAAGGGAATAGCAGTTCAAGGCAATTAGTAACCCACCTCAAGCTTCTGGATCAATTTTTTGGCATTTGGTGCAGAGACAATGATGTGGCGGTCGGGAGGTTTGATAAAGCCTTCATCCACGGCTTTGTCGCTAAAAGCCAGTAGAAGATCATAATAGCCATCAACATTAAGCAAGCCCACCTGCATATATTTGGAAACATAAGTTTGGTTTCAAAAGAGAGGTACCAAAGGACCCAGAAATCAGCTTTTTCTTTTCTATTGTGGAAATAATAACATTATGCATATTATTATTGCTTACAGGTTTGGTATGGATACCCAGCTGAGCCCCGCTTATCACTTCTGCTAACTCTTCCAAAGTTCCCAACCCACCTGACACCCAACAAGAGAGCAAAGTAAGCATTCTTTGGTTATGTTTGTTAGACAGAAAGGGTAAAGCACATGTGAATTTGGATATTATATTTAAAAGGGAAAATGGGACCTGGTAGGGCAATAAAACAATCAGAATGGGCGGCCATTTCTGCCTTTCTTTGGTGCATGTTGGCGACTAGTTTCTCTTCCCCTACCGTTACACCAGTTATCTGTGGTGTGGCTCCACATGCAACATATACTCAAGACATCATTGAAAAGCTACAGACTCATATCTCAGAAAAAAAAGGGAAATTGATCTGCACCTCATTGCTTTTCAGAGCTCTAGGTATGATCCTGTTAATAGGAATATAAAAAAATTTCATGGTCACAGATATGAGAAGCATTAACCAAAACCAAGAAAGTGAATAGTTTATAGGTTGATTATGAATGATGAGTGTACCTAACAACACTCCCTCCAGCATTCTCAACAGTTTTTGAAACTGAACCTATCACCCCCTCCACCATAAACAAGGTTGAAGCTTCTTGCCACCTTTCCAAAAACAACACAACAGAGAAAAAAGACCTTAAAACTAACTAAAGAAAAGAAACAAGTTGAGAGACATGTTTATAGTGTACCAATTCTTTGCCTAATTCAACAACAGCATCTTCGTAACATCCTTTCTTGCCTAAATTGCTTCCACATAAAATACATATCCACTTGAGTTTTGAATTCTCGACTTTCCCTTCCATTTCCATTTCCAGTGATTCTTGTCAAGTTCCTTTGTTTTCTTACCCTAGACAATATAAGATGGCACAGGCTCCTTATTTATATTTATAGATTCAAAGCCCTTACCAACGGAAAAACAATAATAAAATAATGAAAATGGTAATGAGAATAATATATGTAGATGAAGTAAAAGAAAAAAGGCCAAAAGGGTTGGCCATTGACAGAATGAGAATGGGAAAATGAGAACAGGTAAGTTTCTTGCAAATACTTCAATAAGATCAATGCCAGAAACAAGTAAATTGCATGTAGTGGAATTGTTGGCTTTTTTACCCAAATAGACCCCAAATATTATTTAAATATCAAAATGGCCCTCCAAAAAATTAATTACCAAAAGGATCCATTTTCAACAATACTCACGGGTGCCGCTTGATCAACTGGCGGCACCAGCTAAATTTTTTTTTGTACCGCTTAACAAATTAGCAGTATTAGACTAAAATGTAAAATGATAAATATTCAGAGACCTAATGAAATAATTACCCTTTTTAGATTGGCTCTTCTTTTCAATCTATCTAAAAAGGGTAATTGCTTCATTAAGTTCCTAAACGTTTTGCCCATTTACGCTTTAGTTTAGTATTGTCAATTTGTCAGGTGACACAAAAAAATTATTTTTTAATTGGTGCTGTCGGTTGATCAGGCAGTACCATTTTTTACGGTTGAAAATGTTCTCTTTTGGTAATTAATTTTTGGGGCTATTTTGGTATTTAAAAATATTTTTAATCCCTTTGAATAAAAAAACCGTAATTGTTAGTTTCATGAAATTCCTTCCCTTTTGGTTTTAAATGGCTATTTGAGTATGACAAACCAAATATTTAACTTCACAACACAGTTTTATGTTATTTCATTATCAACAACAGTTTTGACCCATTTGTCTACATTTGTCTGCTTTAACTTTCACATTTACAATGCTTAATCAGTTTTAAGTTTACCTTAACATCTACTACATTTGTTACTTATGTGAGAAAAACTCTATGAACTAGAGATATTATCTCTTTTTAATAGTTTGATATTACATTAACATTAAACATAATATTTTTAGTTGAATTTAATTTTTATAAGGTGAAAATATTAGAAAGTATGGGTGTAAATGAACCGATCTCAAACGAATAAAGCTGTGTTAGTGTTCGTTTATCTATTTTTGAAGTTGTTCATGTTCGGTTCGTGTTCTTTTAAATTTTTAATATCATGTTCTTGTTCGTTTATTTATTATTTGGTGTGTTCGTGTTCATTTGTTTAGCATTCGCGAACATGTTCGATTAACATTCGCGAACATGTTCATTTATATGTTCGCGAACATGTTTGTTTACGTTCGCGAATATTAACTAACCAAGCAAAAAAATTAAATAAAACAAAATCAACTAAATAAAACTTACATAAAAATAAACGATTCACAAACGAGTCAATAAACAAGCTTATAAACGAAGCGATAAACGACCCTATGCGAGGAAGATGAGAAATGATCATTTTTGGATACTAGATGAGCCATCCGCCATTACAAAGGAAATGACCTAACCTCTGTAACAAAGAATCTCGACACCAAGTAAACTTAGAACCATGATAACTAAGATCTGAAAACCTGTAACAACTCGTTTTTTAATAGTGTCGAAAATAGTGGTTTCGAGACCACAAATCTGACAAGTGAGTTCGTAAATATTATTATTTAACATTTACGATTCAAATATGGTATCATATAGAATTTTGATGTATGATAATTTTTGCTAATTGAACGATTAGTTAAGTACAAGTGGTTTGTCCCTTAAATCAAGTGGTTTTGGAAAATGAGGTATCATAACCTTATTTTTGTAAACCAAGCCCGTAAATATTTTATAAAAATATTTACTAGAGTTGCTATATAGGTGTAGTTAATTTTTGTCCAAAAATTTTGATGTTTGACAGGTTAATTAAGGAAAAAGGACTAAATTGTAAAAGATGTAAAAGTTACTCACTATTGGTTTTTATTAATTAAATGGCTTAAATGGTTAAAATGGAAGGATTAACATGGTAATTAGAACTTAATAATGGTAAAGGACAGTTGTAAATAAGATATAAATAAATTTTATGTTACTTTAATGTTAAAATGCTAAAATAATAAAAATAATAAAAGTTAAAAGCATAAGCATAAGTTGTCATCTTCCCCATTTTGAAGTCTCAACATCGAACACCATTGTTTTTAAATCTCCAAGCTTCAACCTTATTTATAAACTTGCATGTAAGTCCATTTTTCACTCATTTTTCATAAATTCCATTTTTCACTCGTTTTTCATAAATTTTATGTTTTTGAAATCGTTGTAACTTAATTTATCTAGCCTAGGGACTATTTTGTGAAACTGTCAAAGTTTTAAAAAATTTCTATTGATGTTCTTGAAGCTTTTTAGATTTTAATGCTTTGGTTTGAAGCTTGATGATAAGTTTGGACTAATTTGTAAAGTGATTTTGCATAGTTTTGAGTTTATGAACTAAATTGTTATATTGTTGAAAATGACGTGAATTTTCTGTAAATTTCATGATTTTAGGATTTTTTTAAGGATGATAATGAATTTGGCATAATAGTTTTGGGCTTAATTATGAAAAATAAACTTGTTTCAATTTTAGGGACTAAATTGTATTAAATG
This sequence comes from Gossypium longicalyx, assembly GCA_025698465.1. Taxonomy (NCBI): domain Eukaryota; kingdom Viridiplantae; phylum Streptophyta; class Magnoliopsida; order Malvales; family Malvaceae; genus Gossypium; species Gossypium longicalyx. The sequence goes on from CM046997.1 coordinate 96,422,918, forward strand.
TAAAAGTTTAGGAAAATTGTGAAAAATGTTAATAAAGAATTCATATGCATTAAATGGATTATATTTGGGCTGATAATTGAAATAAATTACTGTTTAGATCAAGAGTCAGCAGATAATCGTGGAAAAGAGAAAATTGTTTATTAATCCTTGATATTACAATTTTTGTTGTTTAGCCCTAGTAAGTTCATACGGTTTAATTTAGCATAACATATAATACTATACCGACTTGTGATTTATGATTTTCTGAATATGTGTATATATAATTAAACTGTATCAAATTGATTTAAGGTGAGAAATGTCATTGAACTGTAAAGTGTTACGTGATTTTGTATATTGAGCCCGGATGAACATAGGATAGGATACAATTGGCATGCCACTAGGTCATTTTGAGCGTTGTATGGGACTGACTTGTGATGAGATGATGATTATTGACTTGTTATTAATCACTGAATGTACTACAGTCCAACATTTGTTGTGGATTACCAAGTTATATTAAGAGTGATTTTGGCATGTTTTGGGGGGTGGATGTAAAGCCCACGGGCTTGGCACTTGGTGCCCAAGCGTGTTCTTGGTTGGATTGGCTCGATTGAGCATTTTGGCATGTCTTGGGTGGATAACCGCGTATCTGTATCTTTTTATATCATTCATCAGGCAGATTGTCAATGGTTAAATGACATGGTGATGATATGTAATTGTTATTTGATTATGATGCATTATTGATGACTTGTATATGCTTTCATGATTTTTGATATTATATTGTGACTTAGTGATGTTTGATATTGTACAAACGAGATGAAATGATTTGTGTATATGAACTTCACCTATTGAATGGTTGTGGTTGATAGAGTTAATATTAGTTAAAGAGTTCATTAATTATTAAACTATGTTTTCAAGGCAAGTTATATCGTTTCAACCTATGAACTTACTAAGCTCTTTGAAGCTTACTCGTTTTGTTTTTCCTATTTTCTTGTAGATATCATTTTGTGAAACCGGACAATTGGATTAAGTTAAAGATTACACTATCCAATTATCTTTCAGTAGACTTTGAAAACGTTTAGTTGGGGATATGTGGCATGTAATGGGAGTGAAGTTATGAATATAAATGTTTGATGTATTTAAAGTATATTTGAGATTTCCTAGCCCTGTGAATTTGTTAATATAATGATACGGTTGATTATGGTTGATGTGGTATGTGATGATAAAATATTTGAAATGATTTTGAAAGTTTAATTGCATGGTTGATGGAATATTGAATGCCATAAATGTATAGTTGGTCTTTGGTTACTTGTTTAATGGTTAATAGATATGACATTGTACTTTGATTGTTGACTTGAGATTTTTAATTGATTAAGTGAATTGGTAAAGTTGTTGTTGAATACATGCCTATATATACATATATATATTGATATATGGTTTGTTGGATCTTAATGAATTGGTGACATTTGACATTTTGTATAACATTGTTAGGCAAGCTTGAATTGGTTAGAAAATGACATTGGATGTTAGTTTGGATTGTTGTTTGTGATGGCCTTATGACATATTGGTTAGAACTAGGCAAATTGCATGTTTTGGTATGATTTGAACATGTTGAATGATTGGTAAATGGTATACTTGTAGCTTAACTAAACATGAACCGTTTGACTTGTTATTGAAGGTACATTTTAGGTCACATGGGTTGAAACACGACCTGACACACGATTGTATTCCATACACAGGGTCTTGGCACACCTGTGTGTTCTGTGTAATTTAATTTTCATTTTGCACACAAGACCACAGTTAGTTGCACAGACAGATTACACAGCCGTGTGTCTCCTTCCACACGATTTTAGTTTTTACACACAGTTGAACAACACGACCATGTCTCATAGCACACACGACCTAAACTTGTCACATGGCCTAGCCACACGGCTGTGTGACCCTTGTTTTCTGTTTCAAATTAGTCTCTGCTTGTTTTTGAATTGATTTTAGAGTTTCATAACCTCGATTTAAACCCCTTTTTGTATGAAAAGCATGATTATTGACTAATTATATATTGATGATTAATTAAAGATAAATTTTGAATTAAAATAGCATGTGTATGTCCTATTAATTGTTGTAGCATCTCGTAACCCTAATCCCGTAACTCATTAGCAAAAATGAACTCATTAAAATAGCCATTGACCCCAGTTTTGTTCACCACCCCACCTTTCCTCTTATCACTAAAACATAAATTAAAAATAATAAAATAATTAATAAATCTATAAAGTTATTGAATATAATGGAATAAATTAAAATAATAAAACATAATTTTTTATTTAAATAAATATATATTTATATATAAATATGATTTTATTTTTAATACGATGATTATTAATAATTTTAAAATATTTTTTTATAAATAAAATAATTAAATGTGTGACATTAGCATTATATATAAAAAGATTGTCGAAACCTCTTTAAAAACGAGTTTAAAAAAAAAAAACGAAAACGGGAGTCGCCACCAATCTTTTAAAGTGTGATTGGATCACTTTATAAAATGTTTTGGTCTACGAAATTACAAGAAAACAGGTTCGGGAGTCGGTTACGTTCGAGGAAGGATTAGCACCCTCCTAACGCCCAAAATTGGTACCAAATTGAATAATTTTGTCTTAATGTCAGAAATTTGAAAGAATTTAGAAATGAGATTTTCTTAAAACCGTAATATTTTAAATTAAAAGTACCAAGATTTATTCGCTTCAAAAGAGTACAAACATCACATCCAACATAATTGGGTACGATATCTTTAAACTTTCGTAACTGAAATCATCTTGTGATTTGTAAAACCCGTTTTAAAAGGATATTTTAGATATTTAGACAAACGAGAAATCGCGACCCAGCATGTTAGGACACTACTTCCCGAGGTCCTATATATCAAATCATTGCCTTATTTTTTTTATTAAAAAAATCCCCTTTTAAATTAAATGAGATATAATTTTGGTTTTAAAAGTAATGATATGTTTCACATATTATAAGAAATTGAATAAACGTAATTACAATATATAAGCTTTATCATTTCATGCAAATATAGTATAGAAAATAATAATGATGGCATAAATTACACAATATGCATTATCACTTTAGGCATATATCATCATAAATAACCTAAATGCTCATGCATTATTGTTACATACAAAACATAATGTAGTGCATAATGAATACAACAAATATAAAATCACAATATACATATATGTAATATCTTATGCAAATCACCATAAATAATTAATTTCATGCAAATATACGAAACAAATGATATGTAAAAGTTTAAACTACTATATCAAAATAAGAGAAAACTAAAAATAAATAAATAAATTAAAATGTATAAAATATAAATTCAATAAAAAATAAGATATTTAGAAATACATTGAATAATATAAGAACGATAAAAGAGAACCCCCTCCTTTTTAAAAAATGATACATACATATAAGTTATATTATAGGGTATAATAACTATATATAAAAAATGTATTAAGTATTAATATTACATTTATTTATAAATTTTTTAAAAATGTATATAATTAATAAATAATAAAATGATGTATACTTTATGATAAAATAAAGGTAATGTAAGGAAATATAGTATAATATATAGTGTATAACATAATTTACAAATAAAAATATATAAAAATATAAATTATATAATATAATGTATATAATATAATATATAAAATATTATGATATATAGTAAAATATAATATGTAACAAATATATATAAATAGAATATAATGAAATATAATATGATAAGGGATATATAAAATAATAATAATAATATAATAAGTATTCTACATATAATAATAATATAAAAATGTATAATAATAATTTAATGAATAATATATACTATTTTATATAACTAATATTTTTTAAAAAAATAATATAAAATAAAAAAGATTAAAATTGAATTTAATTAAGAAATCTGGGGGTTTATTTGTAAAATAATAAAAATTCTGGGCCTGATTGAAATGCGCGTTAAATTCAGAGGACTCACTAGGCAATTTAGCCCTAATCCCAAAACGACACTGTTTCCCAAATACTGTTTTAAAGCCACTGTGAGGACCAAATTGAATCACAATTAAAATACTAGGGCTAAATTAAAAAATAAATAAAATGAAATTATGAAGATTAAAATTGCGAGAGGACCAATTGGGCAATTAAGCCACTTTACGAAAACACGCGGATCCTCCCCGGGTAATCGGGTCAACACGTGGATCCTCTGTATAATACGATGCCATTTTAGTGTTTATCGAATTAACCTAAAACGGCGTCGTTTTACTGATGTTATAAAAGTAAAAAAAAAAATTTAAACCTTCATTTTAAAACATTCGACTCAAAAAAAAAGAGAAAAAAAAGCTTTAAAATTCTCTCAGAGCTCTAGCCAGTGGCCGTCCTGGCTCGTCCCGGAGCTCCACCGCCTTCGGCCACACGTGCTTCACGCGCCACCATCTGAGCCAACGCGCCCAGCGTTTAGGGCTTTCAAAATTCCGTTTTTTCACGGTGAAACGAAAGGGTAACTTCTTTACTATCTTTTTTTTTATGTATTTTTACTATATGCTGCATCAAAGAAGAGAATAAACAATGAAAAGAAAATTAAAAGTATCACCTCTGTTCCTCAGTTAACTCTTTGATTTTTTTTTATATCTTTTGTATATCTTCAAAATATATATATATATAATATATATATATCATTTTACATCATCTGATTCAGGCTTTTATAGCCACTGTACATAGCATTTTTACATGTTTAAAAATATTCCCTGCCATATTTGTTTCGTTTCTGTCGTTTTCTTTCCATTTTTACAGGTGATCGAGGAGAATAGACTACCGACGTTGATTTGTGCATCGATTACTGCATAACACGGGGCCTGGAATCACGACACCGATGAAGGGTGGCTGAAACGACGGGATTTGAAGAGGCACGGCTCTTGGGCTGATTGCGGCGCTAGTGCTTCTGGAAACCCTAGGATTTCCTAATCCAATTTTAGGCTTTGGGCCTTTCTAGGCTTCACTGAATTGGGTCAAGGGTAGGCTTAGGCTGAGGGTGTAAACGGGTATAGGGTAATTGTAGGTTTACTGTGTTGTAAAGCAGTGTAATGGGTAGTTTGAGTATTCAGTTGGGCTAACGGGTTAGTAGGTTAGTGGGCTATAGTATTGGGTTGTAACTGGTCATAGGGTTTAGATATTTAGGCTGCTGGATTTTAATTTTTGGGCTATGTATATGGACTTGTTTAAATAAATAAACATTCATTTTTTTGGTTTTATTTAATTATGGGCTCGGGCAGAAATGGGTTACTACAGCTGCCCTTCTTTGCTTATTGCTGTGTAACAGGAATAGAGCAAAGACTATAAAAGGACCAATTTTGCCCGGGCTCACCGAGTCTTGAGTTCTTGATCCTTGATCTTCTTTAAATGGCCTCTTGACGGCTTCAATCTGTTTCACTGCAACTCAGGAAAGCGATATCTGCTATCTTTGATTTGCTCCCCGTCTAATACAGAGTCGTCAAATCTGTTATCTTCGATCTGCTCCCCGTCTAATACAGAGATGCCAATCTGTTATCTTGGATCTGCTTCGATGTAAACACATAAAGGTCAGATCTGTTATGTCTTCGATCTGCTCCCCGTTTAATACAAAGATGCCAAATCTGTCATCTTGGATCTGCTTCAATGTAAACACATGAAGGTCAGATCTGTTATGTCTTCGATCTGCTCCCCGTCTAATACAGAGATGCCAAATCATCTTGGATCTGCTTCAATGAAGGTCCAATCTGCTGTATTTTCGATCTGCTCCCCGTCTAATACAGAGACGCCAAATCATCTTGGATCTGCTTTAATGAAGGTCAGATCTGCTATGTCTTCGATCTGTTCTCCGTCGAATATGGAGATGCCAAATCTGTTTCTTTGATTTGTTCTCTGACAGTACAGAGATGCCAAATCATCTTAGATCTGCTTCAGCGTAAACACGTGAAAGCCAAATCTGTTATGTCTTCGATCTGCTCCTTGTAAATGCAAGGATGCCAAATCATCATGGATCTACTTCGATGTGAAAACATCCGAAGGTTAGATCTGTTATATTTTCGATCTGCTCCCCGTCTAATACAGAGATGCCAAATCATCTTGGATTTGCTTCAATAAAGGTCCAATCTGTTATGTCTTTGATCTGCTCCCCGTCTAATACAGAGATGCCAAATCATCTTGGATCTCGCTTCAATGAAGGTCGATCCATTGTCTTCGATCCGCTTCTCGCCTAATACTGAGAGATGCCAAATCATCTTGGATCTCGCTTCAATGAAGGTCGATCCGCTATGTCTTCGATCCGCTCTCCGTCGAATATGGAGATGCCAAATGCTTTCTTCGATTTGTTCTCTCGACGAGATAGAGATGCCAAATCATCTTAGATCTGCTTCAGCGTAAACACGTGAAAGCCAAATCTGCTATGTCTTCGATCTGCTCCTTGTAAATGCAAGGATGCCAAATCATCTTGGATCTACTTCGATGTGAAAACATCCAAAGGGTAGATCTGCTATATTTTCGATATGTTCCCCGTCTAATACAGAGATGCCAAATCATCTTGGATTTGCTTCAATAAAGGTCCAATCTGTTATGTCTTTGATCTGCTCCCCGTCTAATACAGAGATGCCAAATCATCTTGGATCTGCTTCAATGAAGGTTAGATCTACTGTCTTTGATCTGCTCCCCGTCTAATACAGAGATGCCAAATTATCTTGGATCTGCTTCAATGAAGGTCAGATCTGCTATGTCTTCGATCTGTTCTCTAACAATACAGAGACGCCAAATCTGCTATCTTTGATCTGCTTTCTGACAATACAGAGATGTCAAATCTGCTATGCTTTAGCCTGTTTCCCTACTGCTTAGGGGGTTAAGGCGCATTAACCTTCATTGTCCCTTGAAGGACATAACCTGTATAATGTGTATGAGCTCATGCCTAATGATTAGGATGCTTATGATCAAAATGAGTCAAATGCTCCTAATTAAACCTGTTATAATACAAAATGTTTATGAATATGACCCATATTCTAGACTTTTCTACTCATTTTTTCGTCGAAGTTTATCCTTATTTCTCTCGAAGTATCATTCCTACTCAGCCTGTGAGTTTGTACCATTCTTCAAATGCTATGACCCACCAAAAATGTTTGTAAGATGATCCTCTCTTAGGATCGAATCGTTTGATTTGTCCAATCATCATTTTGGACTAAAGAAAGAATTTCCTCAAGTTCTTTCAAACCTCACTTACGTGAATTCCTCGAACAATTGTTCTGTTTTAGTTTCTTGTATTATCTAGAAATTTCTAGAGTAATGAGCAAAACTTCATTTGTGAAAATTATTTAGTTCATCTATCATTATTTTAATGCAACATACTTTAAGAATAATGGAAGATGAATTTAATCTTGAGAATAATGAATTTGTAAAAAATACAAAGGAAGTTAATTTGATAGCCTATCTTTGAGAAGAAAGAGAATTTAAAGATAGCAAACAAGACAAAAGTTAGATGCCCTAGATATCGCCACTTGAGCGTCTATACACCAGCTCCATAAAGACTTTCTTGAGTTCAACATGTGTTTAAAAGATCCAAAGTACTTTGTTGATGCCCCGATATGCAACGCGCTTCGCTCTTTGTTGAATAGCAAGATTACCGTGTACTCTTCAAAATTTGACCTGCCCTTTCGGGTTTTCAACTCAAAACCCCTTTGGTCATAAAGTGCTCTTTGCGGGTTTTCACCTTGGCCTCTTCATTTTTCTTTTTTTTTTTTTTTTTTTGTTCGAAAACTCAAGGCACTCTTTGCGAGTTTTCACCCTGAATTATTCTCTTCCTTAGACAAAATACTTTTTGACTGAGTCTGAATTCACTGGATTGGACAAACTCTTCCCATCCATTTCCGTTAAGATCAATGCACCCCCAGAGAAAGCCTTCTTTACGACATACGGCCTTTCCCAATTTGGCATCCATTTTTTTCTAAAGTCCTTCTGAATAGGGAGGATCTTTTTTAGTACAAGATCCCCCTCGTGGAATTCTCTTGGTCGCACTTTCTTGTCATAAGCCCGCATCATTCGCTTCTGATACATCTGACCATGACGAATGACCCTTAGCCTCTTTTCCTCAATCAAGTTCAACTGATCATATCGCGATTGTATTCATTCAGCCTCATCCAACTTTATTTCTGACAAGACCCGAAGAGACGGTATCTCTACTTCAATGGGTAACACTACTTCCATCCCATAAACCAATGAGAAAGAAGTTGCCCCTATAGAAGTTCTGGCGAACATTCGATAAGCTAAGAGTGCAAACGGTAATTTCTCATGCCAATCTCTGTAGGTTTCAATCATTTTTCCCACTATCTTCTTGATGTTTTTGTTGGCTGCTTCTACTGCCCCATTCATTTTTTGGGCGATACGGAGAAGAGTTATGATGCTTAATCTTGAATTGACTGCAAACTTCTGCTATCGTTTTGTTATTCAAGTTCAATGCATTGTTTGATATGATCCTTTCAGGCATTCCATACCGACAAATGATCACTTTCTTTAAGAATCGACTCACAGCCGACTTAGTAACATTCGCATAAGAAGTAGCCTCTACCCATTTTGTGAAGTAATCAACGACCACAAAGATAAAGCGATGTCCATTTGAAGCTTTTGGTGATATTGGCCCAATGACATCCATGCCCCACATGGAAAAAGGTCATGGAGAAGTCATAACATGTAGAGGTGAAGGTGGTACATGAATCTTGTCTCCATAAATCTGACATTTATGGCATTTCTTGGCGTAGTTGATACAATCCCCTTCTATGGTAGACCAATAATATTCAAACCTCATGATTTGTCTAGCCATCGTGAAACCATTAGCGTGCGTCCCACAAACACCCTCGTGAACTTCTTCCAAGATTAACTTAACTTCCACAGTGTCAACACATCTCAACAGTACTTGGTCCTTTCTTCTTTTGTACAAGATGTCCCCATCCAAAACGTAATCGCAGGCTAATCTCCTTAAAGTTCATTTATCATTTTTAGTTACTTGTTCTGGGTATTTAAGATCTCTCACATATCGCAATATATCCTGATACCAAGGGTTATCATCCTTTTCTTCTTTCTCAATGTTACAACAGTGAGTTGGAGCCTTAAAGATACTCATCTGAATGGGTCTAATCTCTTCCTCTTTATTTACTTTAATCATTGAAGCCAAGGTTGCTAGAGCATCTGCCATTTGGTTTTCGTCTCGCGGGATATAGTTGAAAGTGATGTCATCGAACTCCTCAAGTAACCCCAAAACTACCTTTCGATAACTAATCAATTTAGGATCTCTTGTCTCCCATTCATCTTTAAGCTGGTAAATTACTAACGCAGAGTCTCCATAAACTTCCAAGGTTCTTATTCTTCGCTCTATAGCCGCTCGGAGTCTCATGATGCACGCTTCATACTCGGCCATATTGTTTGTGCAATCAAAATCCAACTTGCACGTGAATGGATAATAATCACCATTTGGAGATACCAAGACTGCCCCAATTCCAATTCCCACTGCATTGGATGCCCCATCAAAGCTCAACTTCCAAGGACAATCCTCTGTAGTTGCTAAACACATCAACTCCTCATTTGGGAAATTGAAATTCAATGGCTCATAGTCCTCTAAAGCTTTACTAGCCAGAAATTCTGCTATCGCACTTCCTTTTATAGCCTTCTGACTCACATAGACTATGTCAAACTCTGAAAGCAGAATTTGCCATCTCGCCATTCTCCCATTCAACGCTGTTGATTCCATCATATACTTCAAAGGATCAAGTTTTGAAATAAGCCAAGTAGTATGATATAGCATGTACTATCTTAACCTTCGAGTCGTCCAGATTAAAGCACAACACAATTTCTCAATTGGCGAATATCTCATCTCACACTTTGTAAATTTCTTACTGAGGTAGTATATCGCCTTCTCCTTTCTTCCCGACTCGTCATATTGATCAAGCACACACCCCATGGAATTACTAAACACCGACAAGAACAGAATTAATGGCTTATCTGGACAAGGTGGAGATAGTACTGGAGCATTTAACAAGTATTGCTTGACTTTATCAAAGGCATTCTGGCATTCCTTATTCTAAGTACCTTGGTTGTGTTTTCTAAGGAGGCAAAATATAGGGTCACATTTCTCAATTAATTGTGAAATAAACCGAGCAATATAATTCAACCTTTCAAGAAAACCTCGAACTTCTTTCTGAGTACGTGGCAGAGGCAAATCTCGTATGGCTTTAACTTTGTCTAAGTCAACTTTTATTCCTTTTTCACTAACCACAAAGCCTAGTAATTTCCCCGACCTAGCTCCAAAGGTGCATTTTGTCGGATTAAGTTTTAACTGAAACTTCCTTAATCTCAAGAACAGTTTCCTTAAAACTTCAATATGTTCCTCCTCTGTTTGAGACTTGGCAATCATGTCATCGACATACACCTCAATTTCTTTATGCATCATATCGTGAAACAAAGTTACCATAGCCCTCTGGTATGTTGCCCCTGCGTTCTTCAACCCAAAAGGCATTACCTTGTAACAGAAGATACCCCACAATGTTATGAATGTGGTTTTGTCCATGTCTTCAGGATGCATCTTTATCTGATTATACCCTGAGAAACCATCCATAAAGGAGAACAACGAATATCCCGCTGTATTATCTACCAAAGTGTCTATGTGTGGTAGAGGGAAATTATCTTTTGGGCTAGCTTTGTTCAGATCTCTGTAATCAATGCACATTCGTACCTTCCCATCCTTCTTAGGAATTGGTACAACGTTAGCTACCCATTCAGAGTTCTTCACCTCTTGTAAGAATCCTGCATCGAACTGCTTCTTGACTTCGTCCTTTATTTTCAGTACGATATATGGCCTCATTCTTCGCAACTTCTGTTGTAATGGCTTACATTCCTATCTTATCGGAAGACGATGCACCACAATATCGGTATTTAAACCTGGCATATCTTGATAGGATCATGCAAAGATATCCTTGAACTCACGTAGCAACTCAATCAGTCCTTGCCTTGTGTCTTCGGCAATATGCATGCCAATTTTCACTTCTTTCCCCTCCTCTAGGGCTACATTTTCTATTGCCTCTTTCTCATGAGGCATGATTTGTTTCTCCTCCTGTTTTACCATCCTCAACAGATCTAAAAACACATCATAGTCCTGGACATCTTCAAAATCCTGAGATTCCTCTAAACACATCTCTTGCTCATGAGAGAAATCAGGATTTGTAATACAAGTGCTCATGTCATTGATATCTAGAGATCTGTGAAGTATAAAGAATATACCATGAATGAATGAATTTAAGAATGATTATTTATGTACTATGAATGAAATAATAAGAATTGTCAAAATTTTAACGGAATATTGGTTGATAAAAATGAAACAATACTCGTTGAATTGATAAAAGTTATGTTTTATTAAAAAGATAATAGATGATCATAAGCCTATTTCACAAATGTAATTCTATTACTCTTAGGCTCTAAAATAACGAGAATGTTTCAAGAATTACTCTAAAAAATTCCTAAAGACTATAGGAAGTTCCTCCGCAGTCCAATTGTTCAGAGAGCTTCTCGATTCGTAAGGGCGAATGCCCTTAAGGTTTCCTTACTCTGATCCTTCCTCTTGTATAGCATTAACTTGATGACTTCCTTCTATGAGTAACCCTCTCAATATGAAGGTTTGGGATATTGGAGGGAATGTCATCGGCTCCCACTCCACTTCTCTTCTATTAAGGTGTGCCCTTCTTCCCTCTTGGCGCTTCTCAAATTCCTTCCTCCTTTGCTTATAATCTGGTTTGAAACCTAGACCAAAGCGATCCCTTTTCTCTTTAAGTTCTGGGATTTGAGTCCCTCCTTGTAGGTATTTCCCTAATCTTTTTCCTAGTAAGGCTCCCTTTCCCGTCATCATTTGTAGAGCCATCCTCGTAGCTCTTACTATCTTGGGCCCCAGTAACTCACTCCCTTCTAAAGAGAGAAAGGAACACTCAATAGCTTTTTCGTTCGTCTCGACATAAGGGGCCTTGCTAGTAACTGCGTCTATAATATCCTCCTCCGCATTGATAGTTACTAATCGTCCATCTGTCACTAACTTCAGTTTCTGGTGCAACGATGAGGGTACCGCTCCTACTGAATGTATCCATGGCCTCCCTAATAAACAATTGTAGGAAGGCTTGATATCCATCACCAAGAAGTCTACTTCGTATATATTGGGCCCAATTTCCAAAGGGATGTCAATCCTTCCTATCACCTTCCTTTCTGTACCATCGAAGGCTCTTACCACATTTTGACATGTCTTCATGTGAGAATCGTCAATGAGTAATCTATTCAATGTAGATAACGGTAAAACATTCAAGGCTGATCCATTATCAATAAGTACGCTTGGGAGTGTGTACCCCTTACATCTAGTTGTGATGTGCAAGGCTTTAGTTGACCCCCTGCCCCCTAGTAGGATTTCATCATCATTAAAGTAGATGAAATTATCCGCACTTATGTTATTCACCAACCGGTCCAACTTATTAACGGATATGTCATGGGTGACATATGTTTCGTTAAGCACCTTCATTAATGCATCCCTATGCACTTCAGAACTCAGAAGTAGAGCCAATACTGATATGCGAGCCGACTGCTTACGCAATTGCTCGACCACGCTATACTCACTATGCTTAAGGAACTTTAGAAATTCCTTAGCCTCCTCTTCCTTTACTGGCTCCTTGACAGTCATTTCTGCCCCTTTCTCCTTCTCCGTACTAACACCTTTTGCTTTTGTGGGCTCCTCTTTGACGCCCACTGTATCATACCACTTCCCACTCCATGTATGAGAACCCTCAACTTGTACATCCTTAGATGTACTAGCTATATCCTCCTTCTCCGGCATTGACACTTGACAGTTATAACTCCATGGTACCCTTTTGTTATCCTTATAAGAAAAGGACACAGGTTTATGGATTATGACCTTAGGCACCGTTTGTGCCCCTACCTCATTATTCCCCTGCAAGGAAATAATAATCTTTGGCCAACTAATTCTTTGCTGTTCATTCTCCAGCACACATACTTGTTTTTCATTAGAGCTACATTCAAAAATCTGTAGCTCTTTATTGTCTATAAAGCCTTGCACCAAGGCCTTGAATTCTTCACAATCTTGAGTTTCATATCCTTCTTTCTCATGAAACTCACCATAGCTCCTTATTTCCCCTTTCGCATTTTTAAAGGTTAACATACCTCTCTTCATCATCTCCTCCCAGATCACCTTCATAGGCATCCTCATCTTAGTAACATATTCCTTTATTTCTCTCTCAACGGCTTCGCTAATAGCATTCACTCCTTGATCGCCATGATTTGGCAAAGGGTTTTCAGTATTTGGGGTACTATCAAATTTCACAACCCCTATCTTGATCAACCTCTCTACGGCCTTCTTGAATCCGGTACAATTTTCAATCGAGTGCCCCAATATTTCAGCGTGGTACTCGCATCTAGCGTTTGCATCATACCATTTAGGATATGGGGGTTGTAGTGGTTTCAAGTAGAAAGGAGCAATAGCATGCGCATCGTATAAACTTTGATAAAGCCCACGATACGTCACAGGGATAGATGTGAATTGCATCCTCTCGTGCTTTGTGCCAGATTCCTGTCCTTGAGAACCCTGTTGCCCAACCGCAGCTGCTTTGGGTTGACCCACTGTGACTGCCTTCGAGTTGAAGCTACTTGTGTTGTTCACCTCGTTGTCTTTTCTCATTGGGGCCGATCTTTTGGCCGCTTCCCCTTCAATTTTGCCACCTCTTATGGCATTCTCAATCATTTCTCTCACCATGACTATGTCCGCAAAACTTTTGGTATTGCTTCCAATCATGTGTGTAATGAATAGGGCTTTTAGAGTGTTGATGAATAACATGGTGGTCTCTTTCTCCAGCAGTGGTGGTTGAACCTGTATTGCCACCTCTCTCCATCTCTGTGCATATTGCCTAAAATTTTCATTAGGCTTTTTCTCCATGTTTTACAGAGTGATCCTATTAGGAGTCATGTCAGTCACATGATTGTACTGCTGCATGAAGGCTTACGCAAGATCCCTCCATGAATTTATTCTAGCCCGGCTCAACTGATTGTACCACCTGGTTGCCGCTTCCACTAAATTGTCTTAGAAACAATGGATCAACAGCTGATCATTGTTTACGTATCCGGTCATCCTTCTACAGAACATCGTGATGTGGGCCTCTGGGCAAGTAGTACCATTGTACTTCTCGAACTCCGGCATCTTAAATTTGTGAGGAAGTACTAAGTCTGGGACCAAGCTTAGATCTTTGGCATCAACTCCATGATGCCCATCAGCAGTCTCTAAAGCTTTAAATTTCTCCTCCAACCATCGGCAACGTTTCTCCAACTGTCTTGTAGCTTCGGCTCTCAAATCTTCTTTTTCAGCTATATCCAAGTCAAGAATGAGAGGATTGGTAGGTTTATCACCCAAATTGAATCCCGAGCCAGTTGGGTAATTTATATGGATCCCAACATCAACCGGCCTATGTTGAGGCCTTATATTACAGATGGTCCTTTAGGAGGTGCTTCATTTTGTGTAGGCCCGTGAGGTGGAGTAAAGCCTGGAGGATGATCCTCTTCCTCCTCACCAGTGATTGCCATAGGGGCTTTTCCCTTATCAGTGGCCCTCAACAATTGAGCCATCTCAGTCATCATATTCCTCTGAGCCTCTAGCATTTGCTCCCTCATGTCATTTTGTATTTTTGCCAATTGCTCCTGCAATTGGTCCTGCATGTCCTTCTGTAGCTGTTCAAATCTTTGGTCCATATTTTTCAACTTAGCGCGTGTACCGTAAGGATGTGTTGCTTCCAGATTTTCTTTCTCTTACTTTATTTCTCCCTAATAGCTTCCAGATTTTCTTTCTCTTACTTTATTTCTCCCTAATAATTTTAACTAATTAAGGTCTTTCTATAAACTTGAATGCATATGATATGATGAAATGCAAATGCATGAATGCAAAAAGATGTCGATTCTAGTTCAGTTTCATTTTAGAAAGGAACAAAAATCTTTTCATAAAACGGATTACAAATATACTTTCGCCCATAGGCCTAGAGTCTTAACCCTATCCAATAATAATGCTAACTCTCGTCCTTTGTCTGACGATGACTCATACATTGTACTCAGGGTTCTAGCTTGTATTGTCAAATCCTGCAAGTGTTCAGCAACCTCTCGAATCTGAACTAGGGCCTGTTCCATGACGTGATCTCTATCTCTTACTTGATCTCGAAGATGGTGAAGTTCTCCCTTCCACTGTTTTTCTCTTGCCTCGATCTGCTCAATCCGTAGCTCATAGTCCTGTAGTGCTGCTTCTAACCCTCCAATATTGTGCTTCATTTCCTCGATCTTATCCAAGCTTGCCTTTAATTCGATCGCAGAGTTACGACTTCGGTAATGATGAAGAGACCGTCCAAGTTCAACTACTTTAATCTTTAATCCATGCTTCTCTTTTTGGCTTTCTGCCAAACTCCTTTCTAAGGCTTGATTCTGTGCTTGCATCTCTTGAAACTTTTTCTCTCAAGGATCAGCTCTGGTTCTCTCTTCCGAATCTCTTGCTCGCCATTGCTCAAGTCTTTCCCAACTTGACTTTTTCATTGACAATCTGTATCTTCTTATAATTCTCTTTCAGATCATCTCGGTCTTCTTCGACTTTCCTCTTTCCCTTCCTTACTTTTTCAACCTCAATCTTTTGAACGTCGACGTCTAGGCTCAAATACATCTTTTCCTCTTCTAGTTTCTCGATCTTCTTCCCAAGCTCCAAATTTTTTCTTTCGAACTCTTGTTTCATGACGTCTAATTCTGATGGAACTACTCGTAAGCTTTCCTCCAATGATCTAGCAAATAAGGAAGATCTCCATAGTTCTGGTAGAACAGCTGCCTAACCTTGTCATCCCACTGGGCCCAAATGTCCTTCATCTCCCGAAAATCATTCTGTGTCGAACTGACACGAGTAAAGTCCCACAACTCCAATGTATATCCCTCGATGACAATATCTCCTTTCTCTAACTGGGTTTTCTCTGACCACGCACAAACGGAAGAGTTGTCTTCCACTTTATTAATATATTCATTCCTTATTACAAAACTTTCTAATCTAGAAATCGAGCCTTGAATCGACACCTTTAAATGCCAAATGATATGCAATGACAGCAAAATTAAAATAGGTCAGTATCATATATATAAGAAAATGATAAACAAATACTTACGGGGTAATTTTTTAAAGATTATCGCTATTTCCCTAGGGTAAGCACTTAAAGGTTCACTATATGAGTTTCAGTTCTAAAGTGAGGGTACTTGAACCAGCAGATTCCTCGGTCCTCACCCATTATAGGTTCATATAGACCAAGTTCAGTTCAGGGGGACACATTTCCCTATGGCCATGCGGAGATGAAAATCTCACGAAGACATAGGTACAGTATCCCAAAAGCAATCCACTAACTCATGCGGAGGTGAAAACCTCACGAAAGCTTAGCTTCTCACTCCCACTTAAAGTCATGCAAATGCCATGTACGAAATTAAAGTAACAACATATGCAACCAACACATGTAAACTTGATCAATATTTTAAAATTTTCCAAACTTTGGACATTAAGATACAAAAAATCAATTTCTTGGCTTGACTCTCTTATAAGTCCCCAGTGGCATCGCCAAGCTGTCGAAACCTCCTTAAAAACGAGTTTTTTTAAAAAAAAAACGAAAATGGGAGTCGCCACCAATCTTTTAAAGTGTGATTGGATCACTTTATAAAATGTTTTGGTCTACGAAATTACGAGAAAACAGGTTCGGGAGTCGGTTACATTCGAGGAAGGATTAGCACCCTCGTAACGCCCAAAATTGGTACCAAATTGAATAATTTTGTCTTAATGTCAGAAATTTGAAAGAATTTAGAAATGAGATTTCCTTAAAACCGTAATATTTTAAATTAAAAGTATCAAGATTTATTCGCTTCAAAAGAGTACAAACATCACATCCAGCATAATTGGATACGATATCTTTAAACTTTCGTAACTGAAATCATCTTGTGATTTGTAAAACCCGTTTTAAAAGGATATTTTAGATATTTAGACAAACGAGAAATTGCGACCCAGCATGTTAGGGCACTACTTCCCGAGTTCCTATATATCAAAACATTGCCTTATTATTTTTTTTTAAAATCCCCTTTTAAATTAAATGAGATATAATTTTGGTTTTAAAAGTAATGATATGTTTTACATATTACAATAAATTGAATAAATGTAATTACAATATATAAGCTTTATCATTTCATGCAAATATAGTATAGAAAATAATAATGATGGCATAAATTACACAATATGCATTATCACTTTAGGCATATATCATCATAAATAACCTAAATGTTCATGCATTATTGTTACATACAAAACATAATGTAGTGCATAATGAATTCAACAAATATAAAATCGCAATATACATATATGATAATATCTTATGCAAATCACCATAAATAATTAATTTCATGCAAATATACGAAACAAATGATATGTAAAATTTTAACCTACTATATCAAAATAAGAGAAAACTAAAAATAAATAAATAAATTAAAATGTATAAAATATAAATTCAATAAAAAACAAGATATTTAGAAATACATTGAATAATATAAGAATGATAAAAGAGAACCCCTTCCTTTTTAAAAAATGATACATACATATAAGTTATATTATAGGGTATAATAACTATATATAAAAAATGTATTAAGTATTAATATTACATTTATTTATAAATTTTTTTAAAAATGTATATAATTAATAAATAATAAAATGATGTATACTTTATGATAAAATAAAGGTAATGTAAGGAAATATAGTATAATATATAGTGTATAACATAATTTACAAATAAAAATATATAAAAATATAAATTATATAATATAATGTATATAATATAATATATAAAATATTATGATATATAGTAAAATATAATATGTAACAGATATATATAAATAGAATATAATGAAATATAATATGATAAGGGATATATAAAATAATAACAATATAATAAGTATTCTACATATAATAATAATAATATAAAAATGTATAATAATAATTTAATGAATAATATATACTATTTTATATAACTAATATTTTTTTTAAAAATAATATAAAATAAAAGGATTAAGATTGAATTTAATTAAGAAATTGGGGGGTTTATTTGGAAAATAATAAAAATTCTGGGCCTGATTGAAATGCGCGTTAAATTCAGAGGACTCACTGGGCAATTTAGCCCTAATTCCAAAACAACACCGTTTCCCAAATACTGTTTTAAAGCCACTGTGAGGACCAAATTGAATCACAATTAAAATACTAGGGCTAAATTAAAAAATAAATAAAATGGAATTATGAAGATTAAAATTGCAAGAGGACCAATTGGGTAATTAACCCACTTTACGAAAAAACGCGGATCCTCCCCGGGTAATCGGGTCAACACGCGGATCCTCTGTATAATACAGTGTCGTTTTAGTGCTTATCGAATTAAGCTAAAACGGCGTCGTTTTACTGATGTTATAAAAGTAAAAAAAAAAAAATTAAACCTTCATTTTAAAACATTTGACTGAAAAAAAAAAGAGAAAAAAAAAGCTTTAAAATTCTCTCAGAGCTCTGGCCAGTGGCTGTCTTGGCTCGTCTCGGAGCTCCACCGCCTTCGGCCACACGCGCTTCACGCGCCACCATCTGAGCCATCGCGCCCGGCGGTTAGGGCTTTCAAAGTTCTGTTTTTTCGCGGTGAAACGAAAGGGTAACTTCTTTACTATCTTTTTTTATGTATTTTTACTATATGCTGCATCAAAGAAGAGAATAAACAATGAAAAGAAAATTAAAAGTATCACCTCTGTTCCTCAGTTAACTCTTTGATTTTTTTTATATCTTTTGTATATCTTCAAAAAAAAATATATATCCTTTTATATCATCTGATTCAGGCTTTTATAGCCACTGTACATAGCATTTTTACATGTTTAAAAATATTCCCTGCCATATTTGTTTTGTTTCTATCGTTTTTTTTCCATTTTTGCAGGTGATCGAGGAGAATAGACTACTAACGTTGATTTGTGCGTCGATTACCGCATAACACGGGGCCTGGAATCACGGCACCGATGAAGGGCAGCTGAAACGACGGGATTTGAAGAGGCACGACTCTTGGGCTGATTGCGGCGCTAGTGCTTCTGGAAACCCTAGGATTTCCAAATCCGATTTTAGGTTTTGGGCCTTTCTGGGCTTCACTGAATTGGGTCAAGGGTAGGCTTAGGGTGAGGTGTAAGCGGGTATAGGGTAATTGTAGGTTTTCTTGTGTTTGTAAAGCAGTGTAATGGGTAGTTTGAGTATTCAGTTGGGTTAACGGGTTGGTAGGTTAGTGGGCTATAGTATTGGGTTGTAACCGGTCATAGGGTTTAGATATTTGGGCTACTGAATTTTAATTTTTGGGCTATGTATATGGACTTGTTTAAATAAATAAACATTCATTTTTTTGGTTTTATTTAATTATGGGCCCGAGCAGAAATGGGTTACTACAAAGATAATATCAATATATTGATAATCTAATCTATAACTTATAGATTTATTTATTTATTCTTAATTTATACGTCAAAACTCAAAAGAAAATAAATATATTTTATAATTAAACTAAAATTAATTTTTTTATAAATATTAACTGTTTCTAATCAAATCGAACATAAATTCTAACTCGATAAATAATATGACCTATTTTAAATCTATAAAACCAATAATATAATAAAAAAATTAATTATAATTTTTTATTAATAATGTTTCCGTTAAATCTTGAATATAAATTTACGTTCATAACAACTGATTAATATAAAACAATTATATACTAATTAAAACTAATATTTAGTAGTATAAATATATGCATTAGTAAGACATTTTCATTCAAAATAACATTTAAAAATTACTACAAAAATAATATTTTAATATTATTTAATAGGTTTTGTTTCTATCACAAAAAATATATGATTTTTATTATTATTTGATATTACATAGTTTTAGTATTACTTGATTTTAATAATATTTCCATAATCATAAATGTTGTTTTATCGTTGAATTATGAAATATCAAGTTAAAGACAACTGAATAATCAAGGAATTGTTCTTTGTAGTGAAATTTTGACTCATTCAAATCACACGTTATTTATCTAATTACTCAAAATATTACTATTGGTTGTTTTCCAATTTTTTATTTTATTCTCACAATTATTTTTCAAAATTAATAGATTTTTTAATTATAAATTAGACCAATTGTTATTTAATTAGAAAATATAGATATTTAAAAATTAAATATATAAAATCAGAAAACTAATATTAGAGAAAATAGTTACTTAAAAAAAACATAATTCCGTTGAGAGTAATCATTACCAATGGAATTAATCCTTATTCCGATGAGCGCTCACTTTTCAGCTTGGACTTGTACAATATGATGGTAAGTAGCTTCTTTTTTCATTTATTATGTCCTCCATAAAAACTTCCACTAATAAGAGATAATTTATATTAATTAGCATACATTAATAACAGCACTTTTCTTTCGCCACTAGTTTTATGAATCCAAGCTTTCCTTTTGTTGACTGCATCTATAAAATGTTGTCCAATATTCCCATAGAAAAATCCCAAAAATATAATTATTTGTAGATTTCGGTTGGTCATATCTAACCAAATTGGGGGTTTTCAAATGTTTTTATTCCTAGTAACCTACTAAAAATGGCTAATCAACTCCCTCATAATTGCTCAACTTGGGGTTATTTATTTTGCCTAATTTTTTAAAATGAATTAGGACCTTCAATTATTAGAGAAGGACTACAATTTGGTGAGTTGCTTAAATTTTTGTGAAGTGGTGGAGTGAAAGTGAGTAAACCAGAGGCCACTAATGGTTTTGATTAATTAATGGCTTGAAATCACAACTTGATTCTCTTTGTCTGCCTTATTGCACTTGTCATGGTTTGAAGAGTTCCAGGTGCCATCTATCTGCAGAATACAGCTGCTATATGCGTAATGTGAAATAACAGCAAAAGGAAAGATCAAATGGGGCCCTATTTTGGATATTAGTAGAGGAGATTTTTTTTTTTTTTTAACATCATTAATCAATAAAAACCATTAACAAAACTAAAACAAAGAAACGATATATAATATCAACGAGAAATATACCACTATAAATATATACACAAATCTCATGTAGTAAAATAATTTAAAAAAAAAAACAGTAATTGCAACATTAAAATAATTCAAAAACAAATAAAAAAGACTTATCAACTTAATCAAATCACTAATATTTGCATCTTAACTTCGCTATCATCAAATTAACCTGACGATAAACACTAATAAATCAATAAAAACTACCAAAAGCACCAAAAGAATCAATGTATCAATGATGCACAAAAGGCCAAGTTTTAAATAGCCTATCCTCCTTTCATTATTTCGAATCTATCACCACCACTATGATCTATTATGATAAAACTCTTCGAGAACAATTCCTAATAAATTTGTTGGCACAATTATATTGATAAATATCATATATATATACACCAAAAATGACTAAAAATTATATTTTTTTAAAAAAAATAGACGGAATAAAATAAAAACCATGAAAAATATAAACAAAATAAAACTATAAAACTAGTGACAAAACTGTGATAATATAGACTGAAATTAGATTCAAAATAAAATTATAAAAAAAAAAATGTTGTAGAAGCCGCAACCAACAATCAGTAACCAATCTGGAAGTCGGGGGTGTTTTTCAGTTATTAATTAGAGCATAAATATATTGAAGATCACATTGTAAGATGTATCTAAGTCACGTTAGGATATTGAAGTATTTTGGAATCGTATCTCGGCAATCAAGGATGATGATTCCATGGATTATGTAAAGGATGTTTATAGAGTGAGTGGTGCAAATCAAAGAAATTGTTTGTGAGTGAGGAAAATATTTATGGCTTCGCTCTTGGACATGTTCAATAGATTTAAGTCTAGATAAAAGACTTACAAACGTGCATTTAACAAAATTTTATTGCAATAAGTTAATAATCCAAAAGTTTTAAATATGCCTATTTTATATGTACATCCTGACCTTTAGTGATATTTCCAGCTTCGCCTTTTATCTTTGACATTGTTGTTACATGTTCAATGTGAAATAGCAGCGAAAAAGAAAGGATAAAACCGACATTCAAGTGAAATTTTGTTGGTTATATAATCCAGACCTATGCCACTCTTGTTATACAACATCAAGCAAAATAGGAAAAGGAAATGGAGAAGTTGCTCCTCTTGGTAGTGACAATGGCGGCTACCATAAGTTATCTAAGTGCAGGTAAGTTATTAGGTCTTTCAGCTGCTTACACCTTTGAATCCCCATCATACAGTGTGGTACACTTAGAATCTGATTTTGAAATAAGATTATATAAGGAAATCTCCTGGATGTCAGCTCTTGTCCATGGAACTTCCTTTCTAAACTCCACCAGGGATGGCTTCCACAGGTTTCCCTCTCCTATATTCCCATATAATTTTCTCTACTGAAGCTGGGACGTTCATCAACTGCTCACCTTAATTTTGTTCTATTGCTTTTGGTTCAGGTTGTATCAGTATCTTCATGGGGCAAACCTTAACTCCACCCATTTCTCCATGACTAAGCCCGTCTTAACCAGCATTAGCCCTTCGCACCACGGGTCATCGTCTTCCTCATATACCGTAAGGTATTACCTGCCTTCAGAATATAAATACAAGTCCCCTCCGCAGCCATCCGCTGAATTGAATTTGCAGTTGGACAAATGGAAGAGTCAGTGTATTGCGGTGAGAAAGTTTCCGGGATATGCTAGTGACGACAACGTGGAGAAAGAAAAAGATGCTCTGGTTTCAAGCCTAACAAAACGTTTGCCAGCGTTAATGCAAGCAGTGGAAAATAACCTGTATTATAACTACAGCATTGCACAGTACAATGCTTCAAAACATCGCACTGGGCGCATAAACGAGGTATGGATGGACGTATCGGGTTTCACCGCCGAGGGATGTCCAGTCTAGCTGTAAAAAGTTGGAACTTAGAAGCCATAGCTATGTTGTAAGATAAGTGAATAATGGCGTTAAGTAGGAAATAAATTTGTTGTTTCATTTTGATTTCTCACCATAGGGTTCCATAGTTGGAAGTAGCATTCAATAAACCAGTTTATACTAAGAGTGCATGTAAAAGTAATAATAATAAAAGAGGTATATGATCATGATGTGAGATTGAGCTTTTTCATAAAATTATTTGTATTGATTTTATATTTTTATAAAAAGCTGACTTTTCTAAATTTAAATTTTTGGATTAAATATTTAAATCATAATATAAACCTAAAATGGGTTTAGAGCTTCCTCTTTTTTTTTAACCCCGTTATTAAATTTTGGAGGTGAGATTTATTTACATATAATTAAATTAAATTAAAATTATCATTACTTTAATGAATACTTTATTTTTCACCAACATTCCATTGTGAATGGAGGCTGCAGTTGAAATTCATTACATCACGATTTTTTAATTAAGACCACTAACAGGTTTAAGATTTCTCCCGAGTTAAATGTGTTCTTATTGAATATTTTCTTATCATTTAATTTCCTTTCATCTCATAATGGTTTTTTTTTTTTAAAATCTATCAAAAATTTTAGTTTTTATATTTTAATTTTGAGAATTTAAGTGTTTGTATTTTTTTATTTAAATATTTTGGTTTTCCCGTCTATTACTGTTGAAGTTAATGTCAAAAGTAAAATATTTTTTTTAGTCCTCAATATTTACTGTTTTCTTTGTGAATTTAGTCATTACTCTTTAAAAGTATATATCTTTTTTTAAAGAAATAAAATTTATTTTTCTTTATATTTTAAATAAAAAGCATAAAAGTTTAAAAAATATATTTTTTTAAAAATAAAATAAAAATTTAAAATTTAAAAATAAAAAATCTCATATTTTTAAAATATAAAAATTCTCAAAATTCAAAGTTATCAAAACCAGACCATATTGGTCGGTTGGACTAGGAATTAATTGGGGGTATCGATCCGTTGAGAGGTAAGAAATCGATTGACCAACGAATTAATACAGACTAGTTGAACCAAGCTAAGAGATTGATTGAATCGATTTTGAACTAATCTAACCAATTGGTTCCCAAAATGACTGGTCTGACCAGTTTAAAGCAAATAAAATATTAAAAATAAAAAAATAATATTATAAAAATCGGTTCAATTGCTAGTTTAAATGATATTTTTTTATCTTGATTCAATCAATTCATATGAGTTCGTGGGTCATGCAATAGTTCGCCCTTGGTGCATTTCCTAACCACATTGGAGATGATCCTTGTTCATCACATAACAATGCCATGATATCTTGTGTGGATTTGATGAAAGAGTACGAGCATATTGATAAAGTAATGCATCAACAAAGTTTGCGACAAATATTGAATAATAGGTTACGAGTTAAGACTTCTATAGATGTTGTTTGATGGCTTGCATTTCAAGCTTGTACTTTTGGAGGTCATGATGAGACACTTGGTTTAAAAAATTGTGGTAATATTATTGACTTGAGTCAACTTTTAGCTTCCTATAATGGTGACATTAAAAATATTGTGTTGGAAAATGCTCCTAAAACCACTAAGTATGTCTCTCCAATTCAAAAGTTGATTTTGCATGTTCTTTGACCTTGCTCATGTTAAATATATATCATGATTAACACTTAAGAATGAAATATGTTCTATTCTCTCTCATCATAATCTTGATGTTCATAATACTCATGGTAAAGATTATGATAGGGCTAGAAATATACACGGGGAATGGAAAGGACTGCAAGCATTATTTCTCAATGATTATCCTCTAGTTTATTATGTGCATTGTTTAGCTCATCGCCTACAATTGGTTCTTGTTACTACATTCAGAGAAGTACATTTTGTTCACAAGTATTTTAATAATTTGAGTTTCATTATCTGTAATAGGCCCATTTTTTCCAGGCCCATAAAAAACAAAAAAACCAAAAATAAAAATATATTTATAAAACCAAACAAAAATAAATAATAGACCAAATTGTTTATAGGGCCAAAGTCCATTTACAAAATCCAAAACTAAAATGAAAAAAATAAAAAAAAACAATACAATAAAAGTCCATTAAACTAAAATAACCCATGACCCAATTGAATAAACCCTAAAACCCAATTTCAATAGCCCAAACCCGAGGCCCAATACACCCAAAAAGAATCTCAGTAGCCTGAGAATGCTAGAAACTTCTGGAATAAACTAGAGGGTCGGCTTCCCATGAGGGATTCTCACGCACGACTGCCTCCGTACATCCCAGGTGCACCTCCGTACATCCACGTCAACAGAACCTACGAGAAGGAAAAATAAACAGCAAAGGAATGCACGAGAAAGAGGCTAACAGAATTTACAGCGATTGACAGCAAGAAAATGTAATTTTATTTTTTGATTTTACTCTGTAAATTCGGCTATAAAAGTCGACGAATGTACCTGCAAAAAACTTACGCACACTGTACGCATACACACATACACTATACGCATATTGAATAGAAAAAAAAATTCAAAAATCGTTTCTGAAAAGGTGATCTTCTTTAGTCTTTTTAATTTTTCTGTTATTTTTATCTGTTTTCCTGCCTTTTTACTTGTTTTCATCATCGACATTTCAAAACAAAGAAGAGGGAAAGGCAAGTCTTACCTTGCGGATCAGCCCTTGACGTTTGTTCACTTCGTTGAGATCGAAGTTGGAAGAGGGATCCAAGGGGCGTCATCTGTCAATCGTGGTGTTGGAAGTATACTTAAAACGACGCCAATGAAATCCCAAATATCTCAAAAATATTAAGATACGGACGAGGGTCGAATGGTATTAAGTATTCTTTTATATTTAGCTTCATTTTCCTCGAATGAACGGTATTAGATCTAAAGTTTTTTTTTAAAAGAAAATAAAATGGTTTACCAGATTTCTTCGAGTGGAGCCTTTGAGGCGAGATCTGGTTGCTGCTCATGCATTATCGGCCACCAAATGAAATGGTGGTTCGGTGGCTGCTAGAATGATCCCTAACAAATGGATTTTAGGGCTGTGTATCTAGGTTGGAATAATAGCTACGTTTGGAGAAGAAAATAGGAAAAGAAAGGTTTTAAATAACCTATTAATAAAACAGCGCCGTTTGTAACAATAAGGATCCGCGCGTCAGCTCGAATAGCAGGTCGGATCTGCGCCATTTCATTCGAAATGGGAAATTTGCGCGTTAAGTCCTTCCATTTGCGCGAGCCTGCAATTGCGCTTTATTCATTTCACCTTGATTTTTCAATTTGGCTCTTTAATTTATGCGCATTTTCATTTTGGTCCACGATACAGTGATGCGTTTTGGGTTCAGGAAGATTTGCAATTCTGGTCCCTATATATTTACCGGCGTTTCTCGTTGATCTATTTTATGATTATTTTATTTATAAATTATCCTTGTTATTTGGGGTTTAATTTTAATTTGGTCTTTCATTTGTATAGTTTGCTAATTTAAAATACGTTTAATGTTTTTATATGTATTAATCCATGATAATAACTTTGTTTGTTTATATTTGTACAATTATTTTGATTTTTTTCTTTTTATCTTGTTATTTTTACATTGTGCATCCTATTTCCTTCAATATTATATATATATATATATATATATATATATATATATTTGTATGTACATCATTCTTATTAAATTTGTAATTTATAATAATTATTAATTTGAAGTTAACAATATTCTTTTTTTTTGACAAAATCATTGTTTTAAAATTCTTTTTACATTACATTGTTTTAATACCTTATTATCAATTTTTGTTTAGACCTTTTTTTATATATTGATACATAAATTATTTTAATAGAGTTTTCTACTTAAAATACTTCGGATTTATGATTCACTTAATATTTTTACGACATTATTTTGGGAACTTCATTTTTATATTTATAAAATTATTATTTTGAAATGTTTCTCTATATTATATTATCTAAGTATTTTATTTAGTATCTCTTTTAAATGTTTCATGTATAATGGTATGTATATAAGATAGACTAGCTAAATTTTATATGCATTATTAATTTCTTACTATTTCTACAAATAATTATTCTTAAGTTTATTTATATATGCATGTTTTGCGAGTCCATTATGAGTATTATACCTTATCATGAAATTTATTATTCTTTCATATTTTATATTATTATTCAAGTTACCATGTACATTGTCAATTTTTAAAATGAATTTGTGTTTAAAATATTTTGCATATAATTTGATTCAAACTTTTATTCTATAATATCTATTTCAATAAATATATACCCTTAGTTTTTATGCAAATTTGTCAACTTATATATTATATACATTATGAGTTCATTAGTTCATTATCATTTTGAAAATGTCTTATACTATATTGACTTCTAATTCCATTTTATTTTGTACATATTTTCTGGATCGTTTTATATTGTGCCATGTTAATTATTGTTGTATATTATTTTTGTATTGATTGTTCACCATCCATGCTTAAAAAAAATTTGGTCACATTATACTTAGAATAATTGTACATAATTGTTGGATTTATTAATTGAAGTTTATTGTACTATATGTGTGCATGTTATTTCATGTTCATTAATCCTTTTCTATACAAATGTGTCATTATAATACATTATGTATTCCATCTATTTTAAGGCAAATAAATGTGTTTTGAGCTAATTTCCAATTTTCCATATTATTCAAAAATTTTGAAATAAGGCAATATTCAATATTTGGGAATTCGGGAAATCGTGCCCTACCGTGCTGGGTATGATTTTTCGGTGAACTAAATGTTTGAATATCCTTTTATAATTTCAAAATACGAATCTTTGAGGGTCAAGAATCAATCGTATTTTTTGAAGGTATCAAGGATCGTGTCCAATCGTGCTGGATATGATGCTGCATATATTTGAAACGAGAGAATTTTGACTACTAATTTGAACTATTCAAACATTTTTCATACTTCAGAAATTTTTTTTGATACAAGGATAGCATCGAATCAATTTGGTACCAATTTTTGGGCGTGATGAGGGTGCTCACCCTTCCTCATACGTAACCGACTCCTGAACCCATTTTTGATTTTACGTGAACCAAATTTGTTTTAATGGAACAAAACGTTTTAGTAGATGGCCCAATAACACCTAAACCAAGAGATTGGTGGTGACTCCACATTTGATTTTTTTATTTAAAAAAAGGTCGATTCCCGTTTTTCGTTCAAATAAAAAATGGTTTCGACAGCTTGGCGACTCCACTGGAGAAATGAACAAAGAAAGTCAGGCCATAAATTGATTATTTGCTGTCCTTTTCGTCTTTTTAAAAATTAGTTTTGGAAATTATGATTCTTTTGATTGCATTTGTTTGTATAATTGTTGTGGTCTTGTAGAATAGTACTGCATTGTATTGCATGACTGTTGTGGTTGCACCTGTGAAGTGAAGTAAGAAACTATCTTTCGTGAGGTTTTCACCTCCGTATGGGCTAGTGGATTACTTCAGGGATACATTCGTACCTATGATTTCGTGAGATTTTCATCTCCGCATGGTCATAGGGAAATGTATTCCCATGAACCGAACTTGATTCGTATGAGCCTATCATGGGTGAGGATTGAGGAATCTGCTGGTTCGGGTACCTTTACTTTAGAACCAAACCTCATATAGTGAACCCTAAGAGCCTTCTTTAGGTGGAGCTAGGTTAAACTTTCGTAGTTGCCCATATATGATTATCTTTATTATGCTTGTATTTTATCACTTATATTTGACACTAACTTGTGTTTTGATTTTTGATTGTGTTTTGCATGACATTGCATACTAAATGAGGTGTTGATTAGTATTCGATTGCTAAGTTAGAAAGTTTAATATGGAGAATGAATTTCTGAATAAAGTTTAGGATAATGCGGTCGTTCGTGCATGGTCAGAGAAATTACAATCAGAGAAAGGGGATAGCCTGGCAGAAGGATATACATCAGAGTTGCAGAACTTCACTGCATCAATGTAACACAGAATGAGTTACAAGAGTTGAAAGATATATGGGCTCGATGGGATAAGGGAGCCAAACAGTTGTTCTACCAGAGTTATGGTGACATACCGTACTTGCTTGATGTTAAGGTGGACAAGTATCTGTTCCGAGGTATGGCTCAATTTTGGAATTCTGCTTATAATTGTTTCACTTTTGGGAAAGTAGATTTGGTGCCTACCTTGGAAGAGTATACTGCCCTATTGAGGAGTCCAAAGGCTCAAGTTAGAAAAACCTACGTTAAGGTTTTTAATGGTCAAACTTTTACGAAGAAGTTGGTGAATATTTCAGGGATGAGCGAGTCTTAGGTCACTACTCGAATTCAACAAAAGAGAGATAGTAAATGTATTCCTTGGGAGAACTTGAGAAATTTGGTTTTGGCACATCCGGATGAAAAGAAAAGGGTCGACATCTTTGCCTTAAGCATCTATGGATTGGTAATTTTTCCTAAGGCTTTAAGGCATGTGGATGAGGCAGTTACGAACTTGTTTGATCATCTAGAGAAGGGAATTACACCTGTACCTGCAATACTAGCTGAGACGTTCAGATCTTTGGGCATGTGTCGGAGGACAGGTGAGGGTCGATTTATTGGATGTGCACAGCTATTGATGGTATGGTTTCACGGGCATTTTTGGAAAGTGAACAAGGTTTCTTACCGAGTCTTCTCTGAAATTTATTCCCCATTAAAAGAAGAGATAACTATGCAAAGAAGAGACGATATTTCAGAAGAAAAGTGGATGGAAATTCTTTAAAACCTCAAGGAGGATGATATAGGGTGGAGAGCTTCTTGGATGGTTCCTGATGAGATCCTGTATCGATGTGATCCTGTATCGATGTGGGAACTTTGATTGGGTGCCATTGTTAGGAATTTGGGGAGTTACTAAATATACTCCTTTGCTTGCATTAAGGCAATATAAATCGAGGCAATTCATACCTACGACTTATGGGCTTACTCAGTGTGAATTCCCGTATAAGGGTGACCATTATAAGAGGAGGGTTCGGGAAATATCTGATACCTGGAGGCGGACTTGTTGGATGAAGAGATTGGCTGTTGGTTCTATGAAAATACCTGAGTACCATGGATGGTTTAGGAAAAGAGTTAATGATAATATTCCCAGACCGAGCTTAGAAGGCACCCAACCAATGGAGGAACAGTTACAAGTTGCCACTTCAGAGTTGGAGATTATAAAACAAGAATTTGAGAAGAAGAGTTTTGAGTTTGGGAAAAAGATCGAGCAGCTGGAGGAAGAAAAGATACACCTAAAATTAGATGTGGAGATTCAAAATTCAGAGGAGGAAAAGTTATGAAAAAGAAAGAATGAAGTTGAAGAGGATTTGGAAGACTTAAAAGTAGATTATAAGAAACTACGCCAATCAATGAGGACTGCTGGATTAGGAAAGACTTCGGAGCAATGGCGTCAGGAAGTTTGAGAAGAAATGACTAAAGTGGATCAATGGGAAAAGAGGTTCCAAGAGGCTCAAGCTCGGAATGAGGCCTTGGAGAAAAGTTTGTCAGAGAGTAAAAATGAAAAAGATTAATTAAGAGCCAGAGTAGCAGAACTTGAGAGATCTCTATGTTTATACCGGAATCGTAATTCTGCGACAAAGTTGAAGGCAAGCTTAAGTAAGATTGAGGAAATGAAAAGGAAAATAGAAGAGTTAGAAACAACA
The DNA here is from genome assembly GCA_025698465.1 of Gossypium longicalyx. Classification (NCBI taxonomy): domain Eukaryota; kingdom Viridiplantae; phylum Streptophyta; class Magnoliopsida; order Malvales; family Malvaceae; genus Gossypium; species Gossypium longicalyx. The sequence continues at coordinate 96,453,656 of CM046997.1, forward strand.
TTGCAAAGTTGTGAAATGAGGATTGAGTTCTTGGAGACAAATGAGGAGCAATGGAAGGGCCAAATTCATCACTCTCAAGACCAGGTTAGAAGCAGGGATTACATCATGGGAGAAGCTATAACGTAAATTCGGGAAGTAGCTGATTATTTGCAATCTTTGGCAGTACAAGCAAACGTATTAAGTGTGAAGTACGAGTTGGAGTCAGATAAGGTCAAGAATTGGCTTCATTGCTTAGGAAAATTAAGGTTCTGAGTGTTAGGGCGAAGTCTTATTTGAAACTCAGTTTTATGTAAAGAATTTTATTTTCTAGTAAAGTTTTCTAAAGGGAATTGAATCAGAATTGATGCCTCATTTGCATTCATGCATTCGCATTACATTACATTACATCATATGCATTAAAGGTTATAAAAAGATTCTAATTAACTAAAAATTATTTCAGTAATCTGGAAACCAACAAAAACACACCAAATACGCATCCCTACGGTACAAGAAAAAAAACCAAGTTAATGGACAAAAGACTTGAAAAATTAGAGCAAATGCAAAGGGACATGCAAGAACAAATGCAGTCACAGATGCAAGAGCAGCTGGTTAAGATTCAGCAAGAGATGAAGGAACAAATGATGGAGTCCCAAAGAGATATGATGAATCAATTGTCCCAATTGTTGGTAGGAAGGATGGATAAGGGGAAAGGTCCTATGGATAATGTTGGAGAAAATAATGAAGACCCTCAATATCCACCTGGTTTCACTCCAACACATGTGCAGATGCAACCTGAGATTAATTTACAAAAACCTTCTGTTACAATCAGGCCTCAGCAATTTCAGGTTGGAGTGTCAATACCCATGAATCTTCAAGCTGGATCAGGTTTTAATCCTAGTAATAACTCGAACAATCCAATGGTGCCTGATTTGGATGAAGTTGCGAAAGAGAAAAAAGTCAGGGCAGAGTCATAGAAACAACTGGAAGAGCGATGTAAATTACTGGAGGAAAAGGTCAGGGTAATGGAAGGCATTGATAGACATCCTAGAATTGATGCAAAAGATCTGAGTTTGGTTCTGGACCTAGTACTTCCATACAAGTTTAAGATGCCGAAATTTGAGAAGTATAATGGAACGAGCTGTCCTGAAGCCCATGTTACCATGTTTTGCAGAAGAATGACTAGGTATGTTAATAACGATCAATTGTTGATTCATTGCTTCCAAGACAGTGTGGTGGGAGTAGCTGCTAAATGCTACAATCAGTTAAGTCGAAACAGAATTAGTTCATCGAGAGATTTAGCACAGGCGTTCATAAAGCAGTACAGTCATGTGGCAGATATAATTCCTGATAGGATTACTCTGCAGAATATGGAGAAGAAATCAAATGAAAGTTTTAAGCAGTATGCACAGATATGGAGGGAAATGGCCATTCAAGTTCAGCCACCACTCTTAGAGAATAAAACTACAATGCTCTTTATTAACACCCTAAAAGCTCCGTTTATAACTCACATGTTAGGAAGTGCTACGAGAAGCTTTGCGGATGTGGTCATGACAGGAGAAATAATTGAGAATGCCATAAGGAATTGAACGATAGATGCAGGAGAAAGTACTAAAAGGTCTGTTCCACGGAAAAAAAGAAAATGAGGTGAACAATGCAAATATTGGATATTCAAAGTCTGTTACTGTAAGTCAACCAAAAGTGGTAACTGCTGGTCAAGGTTCATCAAGGCAGGAATCTGGAGCAAGACAGAACAGTGAGAAATTTCAATTTACACAAATTCCCATGACATAAAGAGTTATATCAAAGTTTGTTTGATGCACATGCGGTAGAACCTTTTTATTTAAAGCCATTACAGCCTCCGTTCCCTAAATGGTACGATGCCAATGCTCAATATGAGTATCACGCGGGGATTGTAGGACATTCGATAGAAAACTGTACTACTTTTAAGAAGTTAGTTGAGAGATTTATTCAGATAGGAATTGTGAAGTTCGATAATGCGCCCAATACAGAAAACCCGCTACCTAGTCATACTGATAGTGGGGTAAATGCGATAAATGAGGATATTGGAAAAAGAACCAAGATGGATGTTTCAGAAGTAAAAACTCCTTTGATACGGGTCTGGAAAGAGATGGCAAGAAGGGGGTTGGTTATTTCAGATACAGAAGGAAGTAATGATGGGATAGAGAATTATTGCGAGTTCCATCATAAAGAAAGACACAGAATTTAAGAATATAAAGAGTTCAGAGCTGTTATTCAGGGATTAATAGACAGCAAGGAAATAGAGTTTTATAAAGAGGTCAATGAGGAGTATATATGTGCGTCAGAATCCATGCCAAGCCCAAAGGTCAATCATCCTATGGTTATTATTTCACGACCGAAGAATGAAGTGGGAATTCAGATGACACCGAATGTTATAATTCAAAGGCCAGCAGTTTTCTCTTACAAGGATAACAAAAAGGTTCATTGGAAATATGATTGTAATGTGACGATCCTAGGAAAGGAAAGTTCAGTTAGCCCGTTAAAAGAGGATCAAAATATAGGTTCTCACACTCGCAGTGGAAGACGATATGATTTGACAAATACTCGAGCGAAACTTGTAAAAGGAAAGGATGTAATGGTCGAACAAAAGAAGGGAAAAGTGGTCGAACCTGGGGTGCCTGTTAATGAACCAGTAAAAGAAGAAGAAGCTAAAGAATTCCTGAAATTTCTGAAACATAGCGAGTACAGTGTGGTGGAACAGTTGCATAAACAACCAGCCCGCATATCCATATTGGCTTTGCTCCTAAGCTCAGAAGTTCACCGAAGTGCATTAATGAAAGTGTTGAATGAGACATATGTGACCAATGATATTTCTGTTAACAAGTTGGATCGGTTGGTGAATAACATAAGTGCTGATAATTTCATCTTCTTTAATAATGATGAGATACCACCAGGAGGAATGGGATCTACCAAAGCTTTGCATATAACCACCAGATGCAAAGGACACACGTTGCCAAGGGTTTTGGTAGATAATGGGTCAGCCTTGAATGTATTACCCTTGTCTACACTAAACAGGTTACCTGTGGATAGCTCACACATGAAAGGATGTTAGAATATAGTGCGAGCATTTGATGGCACGGAAAGGAGAGTCATGGGGAAAATAAAAATACCTTTGCTGATTGGCCCAACTACATATGAGGTAAATTTCTTAGTAATGGATATTAAGCCCTCTTACAATTGCTTGTTCGGAAGGCCTTGGATACATTTGGCCGGGGCAGTTCCTTTATCATTACATCAAAAGCTAAGGCTGGTATTAGAAGGACGGTTGGTAACAATAAATACTGAAGAGGATATTATTACGGCTGTAAGCAGTGATGCGCCATATTTAGAGACAGATGATGAAGCCATTGAATGTTATTTTCAATCTTTGGAGTTTGTGAATGCAGCATTCATCACTAAGGGAAATAAAATTCTGGAACCGAAAATGTCTAAAACTACGATGATGGGTTTACAATTGATGGTAGGATAGGGAGCTTTACCAGGAAAAGGACTTGGAAGATGTCTCCAGGGAAGAATTGCGGTTCCGATACTAAAAGACAAACATGATCGTTTTGGTTTGGGGTTCAAGCCAGATGCAAGACAAAAGAAAAAGAAACTAGAAAGAAAACAAGAAAGAAGAAGAGCACAAGTGAATGGTGGAGAAATTAAGTGGGAACCCATGATAATTTCTCATATATCCAAGTCTTTCATATCAGGGGGCATTATTTATCTTGAACGAGGGATGCCAAAGAAAGAAAGCATGGAAGAAGGATTGGGAAATATGTACATCAATGCCATTTTTTAAGAGATAATTGAAGAGGAAATTTCGTCAAATATTCATCCATATGAGCTTGGGAGTACTCTAGGCAATTGGACTGCAGAAGATCTTCCTGTAGTTTTTAGAGCTTACTCAGAGTAATGTTCGAAACAAACTTCTTGTTTTAAGCCTAGAGACAATAAAGCTTTCTTTATGAAATAGGCTCATGTTCAAACATCATTATTTCAATGAAGTATATTTTTTGCTATCATTTTGAGAAAATATTATTCTTTTCACAAGCAATTGCGTTATTCTTTTTATCCAAATAATTATCCTAATTCTTTCTTCAATCATTCTTTTATTTCATTCATAAACATACTATACAAAACAATAATTATCAAATTCATTCATTTTTTGTATATTTTGTACCTATAATAGGTCCCGAGATATCAATATCATGAGTGACACTGTTACTGACTCAGAATTACTATTTGAGCAAGACATGTGTTTAGAGGGATCTCAAGACTTTGAAGATGACAGAGACTATGATTTATCTTCGGACTTGTTAAGGATGGTAGAACAAGAGGAAAATCAAATTTTGCCTCATAAAGAAACCGTAGACATGGTGACTTTGGAAGAAGGGAAAGTTGTAAAAATTGGAACATGCATAACTGAAGAAACGAAGAGAGATCTTGTCTAAGTGACAGAAAGTGAAGAAATTAATCGAATAAACCAATAATAAAGACAATACACGAGGAAGAATCCACTTAGACTTTACCTATTATTCTGATTCTGAATCAAACGATTTATTCACTTGTCTTGATCCGTAGAAATCTTTAAATTATGTTAATATCTCTTTCGAGACTAATAACAACTGAATCTAGGTTGATTAATTGAAATCTCTTTCTAATTAAAACCCCTATTGTCGCATTAACTCGATTTATGGATTCCCCTATTAGATTTGACTCTAATCCAACAGATTTATGTCGTCCTATCTCTAGGATTGCATGCAACTCCGCTTAATTATGGTAGATCTACTCTTAAACAGGGACTTTTGCTCCATTGACTAAGCACAACAACTTGAATTAATATCCTAAAAATATTAAAACAAGAATTAAGAACACATAATTAAAAACAAGAACAAGTATTTATCATTAAATTCAAAACATTAAATAATAAGATCCGTCTTAGGTTTCATCCTCCCTAGGTATCTAGGGAGTTTAGTTTATAAAAGAAAAGCAAGACATCTCAAATTTAGAAAAACAACAAGACATAAAAAACCCAAATAAACTTCGAGGGAAATTTGAATGACGATCTTCAATCTTGAAGTGGATCTACTTCTGAGATGATTCCAATGGCTTTCTTCGAGTAATTTCTGCTTTCTGCTCTCTATCTTCCTTTAGGTCTATTTCTAGTGTGTTTATATAGACTTTAGAATGCTTAGAAACCCTAAAAATTAGCTTTTTCTTCGTATTTGGGAAACCTGGAGCGATATCGACATGGGCTGCCACATGGGCGTGTTGCCAATCAGTGTGGATCACACGGGCGTGTGCTCAGCCCATGTGAAATTCGTTTTGGTCGTGTGGATCTTTCAATCAACTCGTTTTGTCTGTTTTTGGCCCATTTTCTGCTCCTTTTGTTCCCCTATGGTCTCCTGAGTATAAAATATGAAATTAAAGGATTAAGAGCATCTAATTCACTAAATTATATGATAAATCATCCAAAAAATATGTTAAGTATGAGATTAGAATGTGTTATTTTTATGGTTTATCAAATATCTCTATAATTAAGCGTTTGCTTGTCCTTAAGCAAAATCCTCAACTCACAATTAAAATTAATTCTTTCTCAATTCATAATTCTCCTTAATAATGTTTTATCATAATTTCACAAATAACATACATTGATAATTCAACTAAAAGAGCACTAAATGCATAAACAATCCAAGTCTACCATTTTTAAAGCATGAAAACATAGGTATTTCCCTTATCTCAATAATTTCCTTTAATCCAAAACTGACAAGATTTGACATCCTCACTAGAGATTCACTCAAAGCACTCAATGTGTTTAAGGTTCAAATATTAAGTACTCAAAAGTCAAACATGAAAAATTATTACCATAAGCTTGTATGAAAATCAAATCTCCACCACTATAAATGAGATGATACACAAATCAAAAGGTCTTTAAAGGGTTGTAACAGGGCTTGGGTTAAAGGTGTGGATAAAGGCTGACAAAAGAAGGTTAGAATCGAAATTGAATTGATAAATTTCCTAACTAGAAAAATAAACTAACACTAAATAATTACATCAATCGAATTTGTTAAAGATAAACATGAGCTTCTTCTCAGAAATATAAAATTAACTACTTAAGCTCAAAATAAAGAACTAATAATAATCAACATATATGTATTATTTTTTCTTTTTCTTTTTTTCACTTTTTTTTAAGAATGAATGAATGAATAATAAGAGAAAATTATACAACTAAAATAAAAGAACATAGTTAGGCAATTAACCAAATCAAATCTCGACAAAAAAGAGAGTCAATAAAATAGGAAAAATTCTCAGTGAATCAAAAAGTATGATGTATGGGTTAATATTAAGGATAAATTAAGAAATATTTTGTTAGGCTCAAAGGGGTTCACTAAGGGTTAATTGTGAAGGTAGGCTTTTTGTGGGGCAAATGAGTTAAAACCTAGGTGCCTTTATCATCTTAGTATATCAAATCAAAGGTGTGGTCTCGACATGTATAATCGAAGCAAGTTCTAGAATAACAATTCAATATTAATACACCCATAACCAATAGTAAAATGAGCACGAAAAAATGTATGCTCTAAGGCTCAAAATCTCAAAAAAATTATGGCTTTTGATGTCAATCTTGCAAATTTCAAACTTCAATGTAATACCTCAATTTAGGGAAACATCCTAAAAATTTTAATTCTGAAAAATAGACTTGTCATGCTTGATTCTCTAATGTCTTAAAGTTTAAACAATCAATGCACAATTACCTATAAATTTAATCTAAAATATATCAATGAAAATCACAAATCAATAAGAGTTCATTCTAAAAGTAATATGAGAAAATTACTTAAACACAAGGCATAATTCAGGGATTTTCAAATAACTATATAAATAACCTCCCCACACTTAAGATGTACATTGTCCTTAATGTACAAACAAATATAAATCATAATAGAATCAAAATATCATAAGATAGAGAGATAATTGAAACTGCCCTGAATGGTGGATGAATTTCCCAGAATAGTGAAAAGTGAAATTGTAGATAAGTGTAGGGGTGGTGTAAAATTCTGAGCAACTGATAAGAGAATAAACACAATGCTGAAGAAGATTAAAGGGTTACTCGTTAAGAAACAACCATAATAGTTAAAATAAAGTTCAAAATAGGAAAACAAACTAAACATAAAAAGAAAATTAAAAATAAAGATAAAAATAAAAATAAAATAAAAGATAAAAATAAAAATAAACATAAACATAAACATAAAAATAATCGGACTCAATGGTCCTTATCATCAAACTGATCAGTGTCACGAGTCGGTGGCGCTAGAGGAGTGATATGAAGATACTGACAGATCTGTTGTAAAGTCGCATCAATACTGTCGAACCTCTGAGCATAGTACTGACGGAAACTAGTGAACTCCTTGGAAGATACTCCTAGAGAGCTAGCAGCAGAGGGAGCATGTCAGTGACTCAATGGTGGAGGTTGTGGTGGGTCCTCGTGATAGGGAGGAACATCATCAATAAAGTCCTCTGGGTCATGCTGAATGTCAAACTAGACTAGTCTGTACTAAGGAGGGTCCACTCCACATCGTTGTTCAATCATCCTACCGAAATTCTCCTAGAATTCCCCCTTCTTCCTTTTTCTTCTTTTGTTTCTTAAAACATCGTTCTCTCTTTGCATATTGAATTGCATTGGTGCGATTTTGGTAACTGGTTCTTTCTCCTTCTCTCATAGTTGTTTATCGAATGGTCGAAAATCTAATCCCTCTTTTTGGTGATGTTTGGTTTTGATGAAGGTATTTGAGTAGAGAATTTTGCCTTTTGGATAGAGAAGTGTTAACAAAGGATCTGTTTTGGCGGTTACGAGAAGCTTGAGGGTGATTTTAGCATCAAACGATACCAAGTGTGTACCCAAAACAAAGAAAATAGGGTTCGAAGAAAAGCCGAAAAAGTATTCTGTATATGCCACACGGGCGTGTAGTCGCTCGTGTGGTTCGCCGTGTAATGGAACATGGGTGTATGATCAATGGACCAGGCTGTGCGCGCAGGACACGGCCGTGTGATGGCCAGGTAGGCCGTGTGGGTGACACAAGCTACACTAATTTAGGCCGTGTAGACCACACGGGCTTATGGGCCCACACGGGTAAACCACATGGGTGTGTGAGCCTATTTTTTTGAAATATTTTGTAAGGTTGCACGGGTCACCCTAGTTGACTGTGGACCTACGGTAAGGTCGATAAGCTTTACTTAGACCCCTAACTATACGATCTGATTGTAGAGTGCCTGACTGAGCATGATATCTATACTAAACTGAATGTATGTTCTATTATTAGCTTATTTGCATGTCATTTGTGGTATGTTGCATTGCTTCGAGGTGGGTTGATGATAATTGGAGGAAGTATCTAAAAGGCTTTTAATCCTGTTATTTGGCAGCTCAGCTGTAACCTTTTAATTTTGTGTCGCGTCTCGGTACAGCGGTGTGTAGGGATGGATGGGTTGATTTAATCCCCACATGGTGTGTAGGGCTGAACGGAGATAGTGTGTAGAGGCTGGTGGGTAGGATTCTGATTTACTGTATCTACATATTGTATTTGATATAGGCCAAGGCCTTAACATATTTGTGGAACTGTATCCTCAGACTTGACAGATCAGCGCAGTGGAGGACTCGGCGGTGACCACGCCTAAATTTAGATTGTTCTTCGCAAGCTTTCAGATTTTATTACTTATTTGGGGTTTTTATGTAACCTATGGACTCTAGACTGTCTGGTTTTAAGTTTGTGACTTCTTATTTGTTTTACGATTTATTACTGCTAAATACGATTAAACTCGATTTTGCTAAAGACAAAGGTTTTACATAACACGAACGGTTTTCCTAAAATATGTGTTCTCCAAAGCTTCCGCTAAAAAGATATGATTTTAGACATAACGAATAACTTGTGTTTTACTTCGAACCAAGATAAAGGCTAATTTAACTGGAACAGTTTTAACTCGACAAACACGTTTTCAACTTTCTCTCTATGTGACATCGCCAGATTCGACCATAACGTCTAGGCCGGGTTTGGGGTGTTATAGCCATTTCCAAAACAGAAAGTCGCATTGCAACGACATACTCACAACATTGTGACGAGACCAAGTCAATGAGTTACGTCACGACGAGAACCCCGAATTCGCGACATCAACTCGACATTTTTAATTCTTTACAATTTGGTCCTAATTTGACCTCGGGTTAACAACAGATCTTTCGTAAGGTCGTATAAGACCCAAAAATGATTTCATATCGTATTATACATATATATTACTCATATTGGATGTTTAATGGTTCTAAATCGAATGTAACTATTCGTAATTGCTTTGACAAGGAATGTGGCATCCTATATCTCGAACCTGACGATCGAGTCGGGTATCAAAGTGTTACATTCCTTCTACACGTAACCTATAACAAAAGGGTTGTCATTTTCTTAAACTAACATATTTATTATCTATGCTTTTCACTTTTATATATGTTAGTATCTTTTTTATATAAAAATTACTGTAGTGTAAAAAAACTCTTATTAATGTATATAAAACTTTTATTTCCTTTGTATTTTCCCTTTTACCCATAACATTCAATAAAAGAAAAAGAAAGAGTGTTGTCATTTTCTTAAACTAGCAGTAGAGATGTGCATGGGCCGAGCCGGGCTGGGTTCGGGCCGGGCCCATAAAAATTTTGGCTCGTTTTCAAGGCCCGGGCCCAGCCCGGCCCAAAATATGGGCCTAGAATTTTGTCCAAGCCCGGCCCGAGAAAAAAATGATAGGCCCGAGCCCGGCCCGGCCCGGCCCGGCCATATTAAAAAAAATTACTTTTTTTATTAAATAAAAAATTTTAAAATATAATAAATCAAATGCATTTAAAACAAAAACAAATATTAAAACAAAAAAAATAAAAATGGCACTAAAATAATTCTTAAAATAATACATAAATTAAAAATATAATAAAAAGTAATTATATTAAAATTAAAAAATTGAAACAAATTAGAACTAAATTAAGAACTAAATTATATTAATAACAAAAATTTTACAATATCAAAATAACATTAAAAGCAATAAAAAAAGTAAAGTAAAAAAAACTAAAGTTACTTAAAATTTAAAATAAAAAATTTTAAAAATAATTTAATATTAAAATCGGGCTGGGCCGGGCCCGGGCCAAAAAATTTTACAATATCAAAATTGAAACAAATTAAGAACTAAATTATATTAATAACAAAAATTTTACAATATCAAAATAACATTAAAAATAACAAAAAAAAGTAAAGTAAAAAAAACTAAAGTTACTTAAAATTTAAAATAAAAATAATTTAAAAATAATTTAATATTAAAATCGGGCCGGGCCAGGGCCAAAAAAATCTTGCCCAAGGCCCGGCCCATTTTCTAAACGGGCCTCGTTTTTTGCCCGAGCCTATTTTTCGGGCCTATATTTTTATCCAAACCCTCCCATTTTTTGGGCAGGCCTTCGGGCCGGGCCGGGCCGCCCGGCCCATGCACACCTCTAGCTAGCAGATCTACTGTTTATGTTTTTCACTTTTATATATGTTTATAATAAATTTAATCAAACTTTTATTAATTGATATAAAAATAAATTTTATTGAGTGATAGTTATTTATTTAAATTTATTTTTTTAAAATTGGAATAATATTAATACATTATATTTTATTAATTATAGAAGTTAAATTTATGATATATATATATATATATAGGGGCACATACAAAAGATAAATCAACATGTGTTAACATGAAACCAACCCTTTTAAATAAATTAAGAAAATAATTTTTTTCAAATCTAAAGAGTAATTTGAAATTTGTTTAATAGTAGAGGGACATTTAGTGAAATAATCCATTTTATCTCCTTTATATGTTTCCCTTCCTGTATGCAACACAGTTGACGCTTTCCAAAAGAAGCACGTCTATAGTATATTTATGTATTCTACATTGTATTGAATATTTTGGGTCAAAATTAAATGTATGATATATTAGAATTATTTTTTATTGAGTGTTAAATGGTTTAAAATCAAATTTATGTGAATGAAAAATTTGTTGTTAAACAACTTTTTGATGACAAATTTCAAATCAGAGTTACAAAGAATTGTAAACAAGAGGTGTTTAAGTTTCAGACTTGCTTTGGGGGTAGCTTAACCCTACATATTTTTCTTTTTATCTTAGCCTAAGCTACTTTTATAATATATATATATATATATATATATATAATAGTAAATCTGGTTGGGTAGGACACCCAAGTTTGGGCCTTAAAATTTTCGACATAATCTTGAAATTAGCCCCAAACAAACATTTACATTTTTTAAATTTGATTTTTTTTAACTAAACTTAGCCGTTAATTTACATAATCTTGAAAAGAGACAAGGCACTCTTTTTAATAAAAATATAAATTAAAATATTAATTTTTAAACTATATTAGTATAGCAACTCGCGAGATAGTCCATTTGTACTTTATACTAACATAACATTATTTATCTTATATGTACGTCAACAAATAATTTAAAATTATAAATTGAATTCAATTTCAAAAAAATATAAAAAAATTATAAAAATTGAAGAAAAAACATGGTGTACATGTAGATTTCCATGCGGCTATCATAGTTAAAATTGTAATATTTTAATTAGTATTTTTTGTTAAAAAATAAAAATTCGACTCTTTTAAAAGGTTGAATGTCAACTTGAATTAAAAAAAATTAAATAAGGGCTAAGTTGATCAAAGATGGACTCTTTTACACAACTAGCTCAAAGGAATTAAGTATTTACGAAAATGACCCAAGTCAAAACTTATGTACGTAAATGATTTGTTCTCTACAGCATCATTAGCCAATCATTGGCTGTTTTTAAAAATATTTTTTTGGGTGTCACCACGTGTCAGGCGGCAGGCAACACTAGTATGTATTTTTCAAAATACCCATTAAAAACACAAGTATTCAGTGAGGAGAAAAAAAAATTTAATGGGTGTCGCTTGTCTGTCAGGCGACACCGAGTAAATTTAAAATATATATTAGATGCCATCAATATGTCAAACAGGACCCATGGGAATTTTTTAAAAAAATAGGTGAAATAGAAAAAAAAAGTGAAAAGAAACAGTTGAAATAGAAAGAAAAAAGAAAACAGAAAAAAAATAAAGGGGGAAGCTCGTGACCGATACTTCCTTCTTAAGTGGTCCTTGTCTTCTTGACTTGCCACCAGCAATGGATGAAATATTATTTCAAAACAATAATCTTAGATGAGATGAGGGATGACGGAGAAAGAGATATGGGGGAAAAATTGATGGAGAGAGGAAAAGTCAAATATAAGAAAGGAAAGAGAATAACAGTTATGTAAAATAGAGTTATTAAAGGGAATTAAATATTTTATAGAAAATAAAGAACCAAATATGTGAAACGAAAGAGAATAATAGATATGAAAAATAGAGATATGTATTTTCCATATAATATTAAATACCCTCTCATATCTTTATTTCTCAAATTTGTTGTTCTCTTTCTTTTCTCATATTTGATTCTCTATTATCCATATACTCTCTTTTCCTTTCTCATTCAAATTTCTCTTTTTCTTCTCAATTGAAAACCTTAGTCGCATACTCAGTTTTCCTTTTTGTTTTTTTTTTTTCCCTTCTTTTTCTCAATTGAAAATCCTAGTCGTCGTCCTCAATAACCACTAATGTCACCGTTTATGGTAGCCTTTCGGGCCAATTTCGACACCAAAGAAGAGATTTTCTCTTTCTCGTTGACTTCCACGGTTAGACCTCCCAATAGTCGGCTCCAAATCTTCTAAAACAATGACCAAAACTTCGAACTACTTTTTTTACAATAATTTTTTTAAATATTACCAATGTCGCATGACATGACAGCAACACCTAAATAAGTAATGGGTGTCACCTGACAGACCGACGACACCTATTAAAAAATAATTTTTTTCTTCCCGAATACCTATATTTTTAACAGTTATTTTAAATATATATATATATATATTAGTGTCACATGATACTATAGTGACACCCAAAAAGATTTTTTTTTTTTAAAAAAAAACCAATGATTGGCCAATGATGAGGGGGAGGTGCCACCGGTGTGTCAAGTGACACCGACGATTACTATGGAGAATGGGTCATTTACATATATAAGTTGACTTGGGTCATTTTTGTTAATCATTAATTCTTTTAGGTCAATTGGGTAAAAAAGCCTCAAAGATGTAAATTTGTGTCACAAGTCCCATACTCCTTGTAAATTTAAAATTTAGTTCATGTACTTTTATTTATGTCTAAAATTTTAATCTTTTTCTTTTAATATTTCAAATTTCAAATTTAAACTATTAACACTATTATAATGATTCTATTAAACTGAATTTCATTACAATACAATTTTTATTTAAACCATTACCAAATAATTTTATTTTTTTTTAAATGTCACACTAATAAATTTAACAAAAAAATTATTTAACAATAATCTGAAAAATAAAAACAGTAAAACTAAATCCAAAATTTGTAAGGAATACATAGTATGCCATTTTAACCAATTTAATATTATGCCAAAAATATTTGAATTCAACTCAGAACTCTTGGTTGTATCCAACCTAACAGATAATTATTTTAGTGACTTAGAAGAGCAACAAACACCAAAATCCATGAACACCCTAACAATAAAATTCTAACAAGTAATTATTTTAGAAGCGATTAAATCACTTAAGAATTCCGGTGAAGACAAATTATGAACGAAGAGATATCCAATAAAATCTTGATTCAAATTTTTAGTTTTTTGTTTTGTTTTCTACAGTAATTTATCTCCTAAGCTTCAAACAGAACTTGAGTTAATGTCAAACTTACACTGATTAATGAAAAGAAAAAGCATGAACATAATCCAAATATTCCAAGTCGACGGGCAGGAGAGATTCAAATCTGAGTTTTAAGTCCCATAAGACATTTTGCATTCAGAATATACATCATGGGCATAGAAGGCATATGCAAAACAAAAACCATATAATTAATTAATGATGTGGGATATACATTTATGAGAAAGCAAGCCAGTCGGTAGTTGCCCCCTACCTCAGTCCTCTGAAAAGAATTGTCCCGACAGATTATCCATAACCGCGAATTGCATGCTCTCCGATGGTTTCCAGTGCCGCTTTCTTTGATTTATAAACCAGTTATTGATTTGTTTCTGGTCTAGCCCCGTTGATTCCGCCAATGCTAGCTTATCTGCCTCCTGTTCCATTTCACCCACCAATATATATGAAACCACCTTAAAAGTCAAAACCCTAAGCTAGTGACAGACATGATTAAGGGGAAAAAAAAAAAAGTGGGAAGAAATTACCGTAGGGTATGGCCATTTGTAGTGAACATTCCACCACTCGAGCAATGTTTGTCGTGCTTCTCTTGGTAGTTTCCCTTTCTTCTTCTTCTTAGAGAATTCCAACTTCAAGCTGCTAATATGACTCCCAAATCTTCGAAGCAGCCTGTCCTTTAGACCTCTATCTTCACTTTTCCCCTGCCCTTCTTGTCCTTCTACTTCCCCACCACTAATATCTTCATCTGATGATACTCCCCCTTCATCTGCCCACCAAAATATCACACAACTTCATTTGCCTTACATTCCCACAATCTCATTAACAAATTTATTTATTTTTATTAATACTATAAAATGCATTTCCAGCACCATCCAACGTACAAACATTGAAAAATTTAGTTATAGATTTAAAGATGGGTTGAAATTGACTGTGAGCCAAGTAAGCAGCCTTAAATTTTACACGGCCTACTTAACCGTTCACACATCTTTATCCCTAGGTTCCAATAAAAAGACATAAAATAAAATTAATAAACAATAATAAAGCTTTTTTTACAAATATGCAATAAAAATATGTGAGGATTACGGAGTGAAAGAGCATGGAGAGCTGACTGTGCACTGCAAAACTTTCAGACGATGGACAGTGAGCAGCAACATGGTGACCCTAAAGGCAAAGACGTGACGATTTGGGCAAAGAAAAAAAAAAAAAAAGATCACTGTCTGGTTATGTCCATTGTCAGTCACACTCCGAGTCCGAGTGGACATGACAGTACGGCATCATATCACATAATGCATTTGCCAGAAAAGTCAAGGAGAGAGGAGAAAACTCAGCTTTTTTTCCCAAGAGGCTAAAAACCCCCCGAAAGCTACGGTCTCCAATTATTATTATCAATTATTATTTGGTGAAACATAATACCCAGCTGATCTCTCACAGAACAACCCATTACTCTGACTTGGAACTCTGGTAGTGGCATGGACCTAGACGGATACCTCATAAACCCATGTCAACCCCCATTGTCGATGAGTCTTTTTTTTTTTTTTTTTTTTCCTTTTATCAAAATGATAACAGGACACATTTTTTTTACACCCTTTGACATATTTTCATTCAATAAAAATGGAAATGATGGAAATAAATTATTGGGTAAATAGAAAGATAAAGACTACAAGTTGAGGAAGCAGAAACTTGGAAGCGATGTGGGTAAAGGGCGAGAAAAAGCCTAGCCTGAATAATGTGTAGAGGGAAAAAAAGGGCAGCAAGGGGTGGACCCAGTTACTGAGATATCATGCAGACACGTGTGGTGCAGGTTAATGAATGCAGAGAGAGAGACCCACCAAGGGAACAACAATGTCCAATGGATATGACAAGCACCAAACTAGCGCCTGCCTGAAGATGAGTGCATTCATTCAAGAATTGAATGAACCATCTGAATTTTCTTTTTCTTTCCATGAAAAAGCCTGATGGGGTTGACAGCGAAATCTACGCGAGTCCATGTGAAAACTCCGACCACTCCAATCGAATCCGGGGCCTTTTTGCCCCATAACAAATATGTTTTTTTCTTTTTTCAAGTAAATACGCTTTGGATTGGACCCCTATATTAGTTGCAGTTGAACTAAATGTCTAAATACTTGCTTTGGGAGGGTCAATGCTAACACAATTATGTACTTGCGGATTCCCCCCTACCAAACTCTCTTTTGAGGATCTAATGGCCATTCATTGGCCATTCAACACTTCAAGCACAGACAATAATATTTTTTGAAACTATCATCCATGTGCTTCTTAATATCAACTTACTATTCCTAGAAAAATTAAATACATCTCTATCACCATGGAACTAGCTTTCATACTGTGTCTGCTTCATCATTTTCTTTGATGAATCAACTCAAGAGCCACTTAATTTAATCAAGGCAAATAAGAACAAAAAGATCAAGTCATGAAAACTTCAGTATCATCAAAAAAACCAACATGAGAGAGATATAATAACTCAATTGTCACCATTGAAAAACTACTAAAATTGAGAATTCAAGAGAACCTAAAGGCATAATAACCTCAACCTTATTTGACGGATTAAGAACAATTTGGAAAATGTGTAGATAAAATTTATATATGCACGCTTGATACTAGGAACAGTATTTTCAAAACCAAGTCTGAAGGGATTATAATAAAAAAACTCTATATTCACAGAAAGTAAATATATATAAATGGACATTAAGCAGTTCCTTTGAAACCAGTACTTGGTACTTTCATGATCTAAGAACCAAATCAGAAGATTTAATAACTAATTCCAATCCAAATCAAATATGAAAATGTGATCAAATCTGAACAATAGATTTTCTATTTTCTAGGTTGGTTTTTTCTCTCTCTAACCCTAGGTTATCATACCTAACATTGGCAGCAGCAATACAGATCTGCTCTAAAATAGCATGTATACATACAAATGTATGTATATATGTACTGCTCTCATCATGTCGAAGTGATACAGCAGAATCCTTAAATGATATGTAAAATTAGTATCACCAGCACTTCACAAGTGGTACATCAAGAAAATATGCCACAAGAAAGAGGAACCACAAAAGGTAAATCTACCATATTATAGATTATTGCAAGAATGCACATATGTGAGAGAGTGCGTGTCCATTTGGAAGATTATTCTGTTAATTTAAACCAAACCAATCGCTGCTCCTCGGTGGAAGATAATTCTCTAGACAAGGGCAAAATGATTTGAACAAAGATAGCAATCCAACAGCATAAAAGCAGCCATGGTAGGTATACATTTTAATACGATGCAAACATGTGATTATACAAAAAAAGTGCCCAAATCAATCCCTACCGAAGATGACACTACAAGGTTACATGTGTCTTAGTTTTATATATATATATATATATATGTATATATATATATTCTTTTCTCTCCCAAATCTTAGTTTGAGCATAAAGCAGCAAGCACAACCCACCAAAGCCTTAAGAAAAATAAAATCAGATGAAAGTGATTAAATAGAATGATGATAACATCATCAAAAAGGTAAATTGTACTTGAAGCAAAAACAATTATAGTTGCCAACTATCCACAACCAGAGATATTGCAGTGATTTACAACCACCTTTTCAACTTCCATTCTTTATGCAAATATACTATAAAATAGTACACAATGCTATCACTCTCTCAAAGCATATATATATATATAATATTTAAGGCTGCTATACACACGCCGATAGCACAAGCCTTGCCCCGTCCCCCCGTGCAAATAGAAACATAAACAGCTTTTTTTGTGATAGATTCTTAAGATTTCTAACCCCCAGCTGAATAAAGAAAGAATTTATTAAAGCAAAAGCAGTATCTACAACCGAGATTTTGTTCAAGCCTATCCGATTTCCAGCCATAATGACAAAAAAGCAACCATAATTTACACTAAAATAATAGATATCGAAGAAACAAAACATGGTTGCAAGTCATTAAACCTTAATACATGTCCTTTTAGGAAAGCCACCATGATCTATGTTCACATGATCTCTGAAATCTCTTAAGCAAATCAATGGTTGACAATGACAATTGCAAAAATAAAGAAAAATGAACTATATTAACTTAATACTTTACATTTTTCAAACTCAGCTATCCGAAACAACATTCGAGAAGATATAGATGTTAATATATATATATTATTTTACTTCAGCAGCATATCAGCCAATCTGCTGGTAGACAATTCCCAAAATTCTACATTTTCCACTATCCATATGCATAATAACTTATGCTCTATTGGAACTTGATACTCATTCAAAAAACCAGACTGGACATCATTACAAGACCATCATCATTCCACTAAAATAAGGCAAAACATCTTACTTTAAAGCAGTGGATTGAAAGTATGTAATATAATAAACGGAATATGAATAATAAGCTTTCTTTAATGCTATTACACATCCACTTGTGTTCAGACCACTGGTGCTAATCAAAGTATGTGATAAGCTGAAGCATATACTGTTAGATTACTATGATGCGATTACTAAGACACTATATCAAAAACCAATACACCCAAATCGGAAAAAAAACATTCACTAAAAAAAAAAACACTCTTAAGAAATATTAGACAATGAGCACAGCAATAATATACACATGAAGATGCTTATTGCACTGTCCGAAATTTACCTCACTCTTTCCTGCTTTTAATCAGTATATGATCTCTTCTTTATCTTTATTAAATTAGGATATTAATATGTCATTTTAACCAAAAAATAAAAAGTTATTTACTTACCAAAACTCAACAATCATATGATCGATCCTAACAAAAATCATGACTAATACATAAGTAGGGCATGCATATGTTTCACTAATCCAACACATCGATACACAGGTATAACATTTGAATCCTACAAGTAATATGTAAAAATTAGTCAAAAACACGAAATACTTAGATTAACACTCTAATCAATCCATGCAACAACAATGCCCCTTACTTCCACAACTAATTTCATATTAAACAAATTAACAAGTGACTTGGAAATTCCAATAGTCAACATCCCCTAGCAGAAAGAAATATATAATAAGAATCTAATAGCTTTATATTCCTCGCATGATCAGTTTGATTGACTTGCATGTAACCTTATAAAATTTAAAATAAAAAAGATTGGAACTCATGTGTTGAAAACAGATGAAGTACTGCATGCACAGGACCACAGTACGGTTTACGATTTTAAAACACAACATAATACATAAACTAAGTGATTCTCACTAGCAGTTCCAGTACTTAGGCAGATTTTTTTTTTTTTGACCAATAAACTTGGGGAAGTAAGTGTCGAACCACATTTTGGTTAACTAGACTGCTTTCATCAAATTTCAAGAGGTTTAGCTGATTGGCAGTGAATCTTGTGGACTTGAGTTTCTGCCAAACCAGACATGCATTTTCAGAAAGAAAATATAATTAAATTAGCTCATAGGACCGAAACCTCATATACCATATCAGACCAAAGCAAATTACTTTGAGGACCAAAACAGCAAGGTTAATGAGGACAATATAGTTCCATAACTGGAGAGGAAAAAAAAACAACCATTTAGTCCAAACGTTCAATCAACTCAAACAATTTGGCCTTGGGCTTTTGTACTCTATTCGTAGGTTTTTTGAATCTTCTAAGGCATTGCAAAAAAAATAATAAAAAGAACAGTTGATGAGACATCATTATGTTCGGACCATCAAGCAAAGCAACTATTACGCATGGCATCACTGAACCCTGAAACGTCATTTCAGAATCTCAAAACACAAAAGGCGTCTATTTTGTTTCAGGCTTGCATTTTTTATCTAACACAGAAAAACGAAGAAACAAGAAAAGAAATGACAAACAAAGAAGATCAGCAGGCAAATGCAGGTCCTGGGTTAACACTAATCGAATGGTTAAATGAGGGTTCATCCGTATTATCATTCGTTTTGGAAAATACATATCAAAAAGAGAAGAAATAATAAAGTCATTGCCACCACAACTATGTTGGAAAATATATATATATTTTTTTCAGATTAGAAACACACAAAGAGATAGTTAAGAAAGCAATAGTGGTGGGTTAAACAAGGACACGGGTCCATTTCATCTCTAGGGTTTTCAGTTGTTTGTTAGTGGTTAGTATTATTATTGACATACTCGAAACTTTGGATTATTCTTTGAGTACTGTTGGTGGCCTCCATTAGTGGGTTCTTTTGCAGAAAAGGATAGATGAGATCTATGATTTATGACTAGGAAAGGAATGGTTGTCGCTCTCTTGTGGGGTTCCAATGACCCATATTATCATATGCACCGGAAACCTACAACACTCCAAGTTTTGCCTGCTAGTAGCAGGGATGATTCACTGGAAACTTGTAGATGGGTTTTTATTAGCTCATTTAGCTGTTTGGGGTAAAAATTTCTTTTGGTAAGTGGAGCAGATATTACGGGTAAGGAAAGGCAGACACAGATTTTGGAAGAGCACAAAACCCAAGAATCCAGCAAAATTAAACAAAGAACAAAAATTCATTTCAAAAGAAAGAGCATTACTGGGTCTGGGATATTGTAATACTCAGACTTCGGAAGAGAGAGAGAGAGACGGAAGTGACTGACCAGAAGGACCTCTAATGGAGGCACCGGTGCAGAGATTCCGAAGCTGCATTTCAATCTTGTTTAGAAAGGTGGTCGCTTCATCGAAAGGCCTTGAAAGATCAGATTTGAATTTCACTAACATATCGCAGTAAGTTTCCTGAAGAAACACACACACACACAAAGTAAAGATAGCCATCAAATCAAATATATAATGAAAATAGAACGGCAAAGCAAACTTAAAAAGCAAAGAGAAAGACAAGACCATGAACTCGTCGAGCTCGGGATCGACTCCCAAGCAAGTTGGCACGATATCCCGCCTGTTAACATCGTTCTCTCTCAGAATTTCATCCAATATACTCGCTATCTCCGGTGGTGCCCCAACCTAGAGTAGGAAAAAAAAGAAGAAGACTAAAACCTTAGTACAAAACACCAAAAAGTGAACTTATTTGCCAAGAAAATTCCAACAAACACTTGATATATATTTCATGAATTTCATCAGATATTTCCCATAAAATCATGGGAATTGATGGGGCAAGAAAGTTGGTTTAAGAAAGAGTAAGAAAAAGCGTTTGATCTTGGTAAACCAAAGATACGCAGTATAGTAAATAAAAAAGCTTCAAGTTCCCAAACCAGGACTAGCTGGAGCTGGAACCTTTTGCGTCAACCTTGGAGAATACCAAAGTAAACCCTCATTTAAGGCGGAAATTTGAAACACAACTAACTAACAAAAGCAACTGTAGCCAAAGCTTTCTTAAAAAAAAAAAAAAAAAAAAAAAAAACCACATATTGAAGTGTTACTAGTCCTGCACATATCATCCACACAGTTATATAACATCATATTTAATGAAGTTAGAGAGAAAAAGTGGGGGGAAAAAATCTTTAAACTAGAGTAAAAACACATCTTTTCAATGGTCTGTTTGCACCATAAATAGAAAAGAGAAAGAGGGCTTTAATTGGTGTTATATATTTTGACCTTCTGGCAATCAATATAAGCTTGAAGCAAACGAGGATAAGAAGGGTGGGACGCGATTTTGGCTTTGATGACGCATGACATGTCCTCTTCTCGTCGAATTTCAGGGGCGATGGAAGCAGCTTCGGATATGGCAGAGACAGCAGAGATTAACTCGTCCGATCCAAACATAGGAACCCGGCCCGATGAGCAAAGCCAAGCATGGTAATCTGAAGGAAGGATCAGGTTTTCCGGTGACATCAAAGCCTTGTCAGCGTACTCCCCCGTCGCGTTGAAACCATACATTTCATCCATCACAAACTAAGAGAGGGAGAGTGCCTTTCAACTTTCAAGGCCTAACCAAGGAAAAAAAAATTGAAGGTATGAGCAAAATAGAAGCTTCAGAATATTAATGATTAGTGGGATAAGAGAAGTTAACAGGTTTGGTATCAGAAAGAAGAAAATAGAATATGAATTTTTTGGGTTTTTGTTTTTGTGGGTAAAGAATAATAAATAATAACTAGGACGTATTTTGTTTTAAAATTGAAAGATTGGATTTGCTGGAATTAGAAAGGCAGAGAAGAAATTATAGTGGTGATGGAGAGTGTATATTTGTGAAGCAAAAGGACAGATGCTGCACTCTGAAGCGAAGCTAAGCTTAGAGAGGAGCTTCTCTATTTTGTAAATAAAAATAAAGAGCAAAGAAAGGGAGTGTGTCTCCCCATTGAAAACAAAGGAGGCTATCCTTGTGTGTGTTTTTTACCTCGAAGAAATAACATAGTAATATGAAAATACATGGATAAATATGAATAGGGTATGGAGGTGTAGTGTGAATTATGATTTGGTAACTACGATAAAGTTCACCATTGAAATTCAACAAAAAGCTGTTAATTTTGCCCCCAACAAAGTAGGATACTGAAATTTCTAATATTACCACTACAAAGTATGCATCACTTTATAGGATACGAAATGTATAATTAACATGATATCCAAAACAAATGAAATTCACACTTGCTACCACTCTATTTCATCAATAATACACTCTTTTTTTTACTTTCCTCTACTCCTAATTTATTTTCTTTCTTTTTGGTAATGAAATTTTAATTAGTTGAAAGCCTTAAATTGGGATTACAACTGCCCAACAACAAACAAGCAAGGGCAAGTCAACAGCCAAAGCAAATGTACGGAACCGGGTCTTAAGGGCAAAAAACAACCACTTTTTTCTCTCTAATATTTATATCTACCTATACCTACCTATACTGTAATCCATAGAGTTGGACTTAAATTCAAATTTAATTAATTAATATAATCCCCTATGATTTGTACGTAATCAATTCTTTTTCTTTTTCTTTTCCTTGCAATAATATTTATGAGGACAAAATTTAGTATTTTTAAAAGTGAGAGGGATTATAAGTAGTTCTAAAATTTATTATGATTAAAATATAACTCTCTATAAATTTAGAATTTAGTACATTTTGATTTAATTCCAAGAATTTAGTTTTTTTTACTTTTTTTAAGTTTTAAAATTTAAATTTAATTGTTAACATTATTTTTTTTAAATTTGTTAATATAATATTTTAAAATAAATAAAAACTCACTTCAAAATAATGTAATTAAAAAATAACTAAATTTAATAAAATAGTAATAATAATAATAGAAAAAGGTAAATTTAAAATTTCAAAGAGTGTAGGGAAACTTACTTTTAATCCATCCTAGTTTTTCCATAACCCGAAAAGACAAATATGTGATCACTGTTTACCGGTAAATTTGATGGAATCTGTCATTATAGTTGGAATGTGAGTATAAATGGCTGAACCTCAAGGACATAATACATACTAAACACTTGATGGAAAGCCTGAAACACGGAGTTTCATTTATATGTACTGTTGTCTGTGATAATATTTGTTTAAAGTTAATTTGGGGATGGGGGGGAGCTTAAAACCCTGAAAACAGGAGTGGTGAACATCAAATTTTCATGGAAAAGGACAATAGAGAAAGAGGTAGGAACGAGAAGAAATGGGTAGAAAACAACAACCCCAGTTACACAAGCATGGTCACACACGACGTTATATGGCAATACGAAAATTTTCAGAAAAATTAAACACAGATATGACGAGACACAATAATGATAAATATATTTTGTATTAGGCATTTTCATGAAAACTGAATGTAATCAATTTATTTAAAAATAATTTTGATTGAAATGGTAATATTATTATAGATGGGAAAAATTAAGTGGGTTGTTAGTAATTATATAAATTAGTTAGGACATAATAGACTTTTTTCTTTTTTCATCCATTTTAGGGTGCAATTGATATTTAAGTAAATTTCTCCAAACATTGTTGACTCTAAAATTTAAATTCGATATTGTATTTAATTTTTGTAATAATAATAATAATAAAACAGAGGCGTCATGGCTGCGCAGACGTGTGTATCCATATCAAATGGTATGAAGCGTGTCTACCCTTTTTTGATGTTAACGAAAATGCTGAGTAAAAACCCAAGCAAGCAAAGGCAATAACATCGATCAGTCGGCCGTATTTTGTTGTTCTACACTTACAATTTGTGTCTTTATTTAAATATTATATAAATGAAATGAACCATCATATTTAAATTGTATATAAAGTGATTCTGTAAGTTGTAGAGTTTTTAAAAAAAAAAAAAAAGGATAATTACGTAACATGTAGTTAAAAAGGAAAATGACGAAATACATTGTACTTAAACGTTAAGATTTGTATTAGGAGTAAAAGAATCTGGTGATATTGAAAAGGTTTGTTAATGTTGTTGTGGCCTAACCACATAATGTAAAGCAAGATTAAAAGAATCTATTCTACTCCTAATCAACTCATATTAATAAAATATTTATAAACCATATGCATAAATAAGATTAATTTTTAAGTTAGAGATTGATGCATTTTTTTTGTTGATCAAATATTTTAAAGAGATGAAAATAAGGTTGTGAGATTTGTAAAATTAAATTTCATTCGTGATGGTATTACAGTGGGACCTTAATTAAAAATAGCATAAAGAAAAGAAATTAATGTGAGGAATATTCTAAATAATTGCAATTATGTACTTGAGATTACTATAATTTAAAAGTAGAAAGTAAATATTTCTAGGGGTTGAGGGGAATTGTTCTGTGTTTGGGTTCAAATTATATTCCAATCACTGATACCTAATGCCTTTAAACGGTGGCCGACATGATTCTCAATGTCTGATCCGATCGACAACCTTGATCAATAGCATATTCATTTTATTAATCCTCCAATTATATGCTGCATCCCAACTCACTTTAACTCTTTTTACATCTCCAGTTTTCCACCCTTCCATCTGCCCCTGCAACTTTTGCTTCTTTCATGCCTTTCTTTTTCCTTTTCTTTACATTTAAGTGTTTTTATACTCCCTTAAAAATATTTATGTCATCTATTTTCCAAAAATTAAGCAAGCATTATTTTGGTTAAACTAGTAAAATTCACACTTTAGATTTTTTTTATAAAAAATAAAATTAAATTATTTTTTTTACTTTGTTAAAATAATGATCTTTTTTTTTTTTTATAATTTAACTATTGAATTGAGACTTGATTTATGAGTGATAACAACTCGGTTAAAATCTTTATAAATATGTATAAATCTAAATTTATTCAATTTTACTTGGATGATATTTAATAAATTTAAAACTCCTACTTAAATTTAATAATAAGAAATGTAAACATTAATATATATATATATATATTTAATATTTTATAATTTTTCTGGTGGAAGCAAAGTATTCCCTATGCCTATTTTACTCTTCATAGAGATTAATTTTTTTAGGTTTTGTGGTTGGTTTTTCTAACAAGATCATTTTCAAGATTCGAATTCAGGGGTGAAGCCAAAAAATATTTTTTGAGGGCGGATTAAGTTATATATTTTTATGAAAGTTAAAATGTAATTTTATAATTTTAATAACTTATATCTTTATACATTTTAAATGACTAAATCAAAATTTTGTCATTTTTAGGAGGCAAAAGTATAATTTAACCTTTTACTAAATCAGAATTTTACATTTTAAGGGATCGGGCCTCTACCAACTCTTTTAGTGTCGTCTCTATTTAAATCTAAAAACTTTTTTTTAAAAATGTAATATAGATTGCGATTGTGATATTTATTTTTATAGGGTAAATATAACTTTATTTAAAGGTTATTTAATGAATAATTTAAGCTTATTTATGTTGCTAACTATGTTTAACTTATTCGAATTAAGATTTTAAATGTGGACATGACATGATGTGAAATTAAGATACCATCAAAGTTTTAAAATATTATAAATATTTAAGTTTTTAAAGATATAAATGAAGTAAAATATTAGTATATCAAAATTTTAAAAATTTTGATAAATTTTAAAATTAGAAAAATAAAAGAGAAAATTGTTAAATAAATTAATACAGCAAAAAGAGCAGTTTACATAAAGCGGTGAGTTTTAGGGATTTTAAGAGATGGGTACGGATGCTTGAGGAGAGGGTTGGCCTCTTTTTGTTGGTGGGGAAAGCCTTATCCCCCTATTCATAGAAGAGGATAACTTCAATTTTAACCCCTTTTTCATAATTCTTTACTCCTTTTTATCCTTTTTAGCCTTTTCATTAATAAAAAAAATTCTATTTTTTGATCCAATAATAATAATAATTCAATGTAAGTCCTTTTAACCAAAAGCAAATTAACTTCCAACCTAAAATTTTATAATTTTATTTTTGCCCTTCAAAATATTCCTAATTTCATCCATACATATATATGTAAGTGATGAACTTTGCGTGAGCTCCATTAACAATTGCCTATCTTCATTTGTGCAGGTTGGTGGCAAGGTCATGGAATATCTTACTATGATGCGATGGAATACCACTAGACCATGCTACAAGTAATTGGTGGCAAGACTGTGGGGCTTTATTACATATATTGGAATGCCATTGATTAGTGTAGTTTGTGTTATCCAAGTGGTGGGGTTAGGATAAAAATTTTAGGAGTTGAGAATTAAATTATATATTTTTACAATAGTAAAAATGTAATTTTATCATTTTAATAAGTTATATCTTTATAATTTTTAAATGGTTAAATCGAATTTTTATTATTTTTAGGGGCTAAAATGCAACTTTACTATTACTAATTTAAAATATTATAAATTATAAAGAGCCTAAATTAAAATTTTACCATGTTAGGGGCCATGCCCCCTTGGGCCTCTTAGTGGCTCTCCTGCTTGTCGACAAATTCTTTACGTCGACAAATTCTTGATTGAGTAAGTACTTTTTTAATTTTAACGGAATGCTTGGAGTGAAATAATTATGTTAGATAATACTATACACATTTAATTTATTATTAAGATTATATTAGTGAAAGAACATACATCATAAGAATTGATATATGTAATATTTTTTTGAAACCTTTTTTTTTATTAATAGCTTAAGGTTTTAAAGTAGTTTCTTTCAAAGATTTTATATAAATTAATAAAACTTATCATTTCTTAAAAAAAATAATTTTTTAATTAAGTTGAATTTGGATCTTGAATGTTAAAGATAATATTAATTTTTTTTCAAAATATATTTTTATAATTAAGCTTAAATAAAATAATATTAATCAAAAATGAAAACCTAATTTCTTTAAAGAGGAAAGAAAGAAAAAGGCTCAAGCAAAACATTGAGTGGGAGTCGTAGGAGAGAATTTTAAGGTGTGTGACATGGATACAGAAAAAGAGTAGAATCTTTGAAGGATTGAAATAAACTCCCGCTGTTATTGGGTTGTCAAAAGTAATTGATTTGGTTTTACCCAAATCCTGAAGTAGGCAAAGCTAATGGTAAGCGTCGACCATAAGAACTGAAACATGAAAGATATTCAGGAAAAACAAAAGTGGATTCATCCAAATTCTTGGTGATTAAGTAATTGAATTGAAGAACGAAATTGGACAAAGCAAAAGATCCCATGAAAGGAATTCAACACTTCAAGCTTTACATCCAATTACATTTGTTGTAACACAAACGTTACACAGGGTGTAGAATAATACAATAATAGCAGTTCACATCGTTGAAGATGCGAAAAACTACTAGAATGGTGGTGGTTCACATCATTAAAAAAAAAAACTCCGCTATAAATGGTGCTTTGAGGAAATTGAGGCTAAGTTTTAAGCAGAGTACAGATACGTGAGATGTTTGTGTCTTTTTTTTCTTAGCTTGGTGCTGATAGGTTATTTATAGATAGATGCAAATTTAAAAACCTTTTTAGAGAGATAGGAATTGAATTATAATTTTTTAGAAGTCAATATAATTTTATCATATTTTAGTTTTATTATTTCATCATTTTTTTAAAAGATTAACTAGATTTTTTTTTCATTTAAGGGGATAAACTACAATTTTTCCATATATAAATTTATAATTTAATAATTTTAAGGGGGTTAAATCACAATTTATCCATTTTGGGGCTTGCCCTCTAGATTCGTCCTTGTTTATAGAGGAGGCTAGCTAGGCATGGATCACAACCATTGAATCCCTACTCCATATCTGGGGTGATAGAGTGATGAATGTTAGTTGACGGTACTATTGGAGTTCACTTGAAGGAATTGGACAAGGTGCCCATTAGGCTGGAGCTACGATAAACTGATATGTATTGTCAAGAACTTTCCCCCGCATAAATTTTGAGGATCATGTTGGCTAGCTCAATAAAGATATAACAATTGCTACCTTAAAAGAGAGGCAGGTTATACTGGATTCAATTCGTTGGTGAGCCTTATTTGGGGATATTAGCAAACTAATAAAGGGTTTTGAAGTGTCATTATTACTACTCTAATGATTATGTCCCTACATTAATTGCTTCTATACGCACATCTACCATTGACTGAAGTTTTTTCGAAATGCACATTTTCTTTGTCGTATCACTTCATTTTCCAACCTAGATACCTATAAATAATGCATCCTTAAGACTTTAGGTTCGATATATTTTTGTGCTTATTCTTCTTCTTATGCTACTGCTCTGATTTATTCTTTCAATGTCTTGCTAGAAAGTCAATTCTTTTTTATGTTTTGCTACTTTTGTCATTTTTTCTTTCAAGATGGCCATACATAAGGCTCTTGATAGATGACATGCCCATATAGATTGATAAGCAATTATATACTGCCACCGTAGATAATATAGTAGTCATACTACTATTGCGATGTTTGAAATCTCCTCAATATAGAGGTGAGTTTTTGGTATTGTCAAAGCTTCATTGGATTAGCGAAGTTACTACCAACCGAGAGGCTTTTCTCTCTCATTGTATTTACATGAAGCAATTTCCCATCTACACCTTCATATGTGGTTTATGGAAATTCTCCAAATGTACCATGTTGCCTCTAAGCAATCATTAGCGACATTTTGGGTCTATTGGCATATGCTTATTGGATTGTAGAAAACATTAAGAGATGCCTTCTTCAAATAGATTTAAAAATGTGTGTACACTTACATTTGAAGGTTCTCCTAACATGGATGAATTTTAGTTAAGGATAGTGGCATCTCCAAAGTGTATCAATTTCTAAAAAATGTGACTAGATATACAATTTGATAAAGAAAAAGCAAGGAGATTTTCCTTTTCCTCTACGGTAGATCATTCTTGTGCCTACAAGGCTTTTAGCTCCTCCATTGATAGATTCTTTGCCTAAGGTTTGAGGAAGTTTCATTTAGTGAGTAACTTCTGGAGGTTTTATTTCAATAAGTGTAATTGTAATGGTGCGACCTCAAATGAGATGACAGAGGTTCTTAACATTCCTAATTTTGTTGTTCTCCTTATGTCACATAAAGTGTTGTCATAGGGTGGTAAGGATCTCTTAGAGAAGCTAATGCTTGGAAAAGAGAATAATTTTGTTAATTTCATTCACTAATATATGTGCGAGCAATGAAAATTCAAGGCTCCTATAGTTGAAAATTTTATGGAAGACCCTGACGAGGAGCTTGTGGATCCTAGGGATGTAACCGACGCGGGTTCATGATATGTCAACCTTTACTCGTAGGACTTAATATTTTTACTATGTGTATTATTCCTTATTTCTTATTTGCAGAAAATGTCTTCTTTTGGTAATTCTCATGCCTTACTCTCTGTAAGGTCTTTGATTGAGGTTATTTCCACCTTAGGTAATGCTCAAGGTGATACCTCCCTCCCCCTCTCATGAGAAGGAGAAGGGGAAACTTGGGTCACCCTTTGATTAAAGGGGATTGTAATAGCTTAGTTTTCAGTGGTGACGGAAACAGTGGTTTTAAAACCACAAATTTTCTCGTGTCAACTCGTAAATATTATTTTTAGAATATTTATAGAGTCATTATAGTCGTATTAAAATTTTGTTAAGAAATATTAATGTTTAGTTAATTAATTAAGAGAAAAAGGACCAAATTGAAAATTGTGTAAAACTTGTTAATTAATACACTTAGGTGATTAGATGGTTTAATTAATAAATGAGGAAGGTTTTAAGTGATAATTAAACCATAAATAATGAGTGGGACTGCAATTAGAGTTAAAATTGAAAGAAAATTTAACGATAATGGCATAATTGTAAATTTGTTCAAATTAAAACAAAATTAAAAGAAGAAAAAAACATTCCTCTTTATCTTTCTATTTTTCATTGTCGAAACACCATGGGAGCTTAAGATGGAGGTTCGGCCACTTTATACTCTTGCATGTGAGTTCAATTCTTATTTGTTTCTTGTAATTTTTATTTTTTTAAGATTGTTGCAACTAGGTCCAGCTAACCGTACCTTTGATTTTGAAATTGTTAAAGATTTTGAGTGTTTCCATTGATGAATCTAGTGATTTTTTATATTAAATTATGAATTTGAAATGTTGGTTGGTATTTAAAAGTAATTTTTTAAGGATTTTTGATGAATTTTCTATTACGGACTAAATTGTTGAAATAGTAAAAATACAAGAGTTTGTTGTGAAATTATTGCAAAAAATGGGCTATAATTAATACCATGAATATTTTTCTAGAATGGGTTTGCATTAAAAATGGTTAATTTGCATGTTTTATGCTCAGGGACTAAATTGAATAAAAGTAAAATGTTAGTGGAAATTTTGTAAAAATGTAAAAATACTAAATTTCATAAAATAATTTTTTTATTTTTTGAATTAATAAATTGAATGAAATTATTAATTTAGATCAAAGTTTAGTGAAAAATCGAGGAGAATGGAAAATTACCAAAATACCCTTATACTTTGACATTTCTGCAATTTAGCTAGGTAAGTTCCTACGATTAAAATTTAACATTTGAATAAATTGATGATTGGTATTATATATATGTTCTATTGTTGGAATTGAATTATTGTTGGAAATATATTATCAAATTTAATACTCAGTTTGGATTGAATGAGTGATTTGAGTATATTCGTGACTTGGTGTATGATGGAGGTTTGGAGTGGAGATGATACTAGAGGGAGATATCGAAATTTTACCCAAGTAAACTGGGGTTCAGCATTTGTTGCGAACTCTCGTGTTTTTCTTTCTATTTGGCGTGATTCAGGTGGATCAGCTCTTACGAGTTTCTGTTATGCTCTTACGAGCTTCTGTTTAGCTCTTTTGAGCTTCTGTTCAGCTCTTTTGAGCTTTTGTTGGCATGTTCGGGAGGACCAGCTCTTATGAGCTTCTGTTGAAGATGTACTCTTACCCGTAAGTCATTCTTCGTATGGAAATTCTCGGTAAGGTAATTTGTTTAATAAATTTGAAAGTTTTTTTATTTATTGAATATTGACCTGAACATAAATGAATTCATCAGTTGAGATTTTGGATAATGCTTAGGTTTGTGCTAAGCTTTTGGATGCATTATATCATGTTGAATATTAATGATATACATTGACATGGTAATTGGTTAAATGAAAATATGCTTATGTTCATGAAAAGGTGGTAAGATTGAAAAGGTGTAATTTCTTATAAAATGGTTTATCATATGATTGACCCCAAATGAGTTATATACATAAATGCACTAACTTGTGTATTGATGATGGTGATTAGGCTTATGTCAAGGTTGAGATTATGATTGATGTATATGTTTATGTCTGATATTATACAAATGAAACTGTAAGTTCATAATTGAAATGTGATATGATGAAAAAGGGATTGATGAGTTGAATAATGTATTTATATATGAGAAATTACATATATTATGGTTGAACTTACCTATGTTATGAATAAATATACTAATTAATTAATTGATATTGTTATTTAAGTTTATGTTTAGTAAATGGAATGGAACGTAAGTAAAAGAAGTTATTTGTAGTTTTATGAAAAAGTTAATGATGGTGTAAAATGTTTATAAAATCTTATTATGTTAGGAATGAATATATATATATAATGTTGATAGACTACTCATTTATGAGTTGGTGGTAATGTAGTTGATAAATCTTAAGGCATTGATATAGCTTTATATTTATCATATAAAGTTTATTATTGAATTAGAATATTATTTTTAAAGTTTGTGCGAGCTTACTAAGCATTCATTGCTTACGTAGTTGTTTATCCCTTTACAGATTATCTGAAGCTCGATCGGGTTAGAAGCTCGATCAGGTTGGAAGCTCGTCGGAGATCTATCACACTATCCAACGATTATATTGGTAGATTTTGATATCTTGGTTAAGGTTATAATGGCATGTATAGGTGGATTATGTCTAATGTTTAATTGATGAGTTTAGTATATATATATATGTCATTTTGGTTGATAATTATGGCATTGAACGTTGCCTTGAATTTGAGGTACTTAAGGTACTATTGATATCTTGTTGGTTATGGTTAATATGGTAATTTGATGCATGTTTAGAAATAACCAAATATGGTATATGTTGTATTGATCTCAATATGGCCAAGACATGGTATGTTTTGAAAAAGTCTTGAATAGATATGCATGATTGAAATATGGTATGCCTAATATGGTAAGGTTGGTATGTGTCAACTGTGTTATGTATTGGTATGGAAACAAGTCAGTTTGGTAAATGGTATAAATGTAGTCAAATGTGGTGAGATTATTTTTGATATAGCATGGAAATAGTATTGAGATTAATTAGGTATGTATGGTTAAGGTTTGAACAAATATGCTCATGTATATATATAAGTTTGATGCTTGATGATTGAGGTGCCTTTTGGCATATTGGTTGTATGAACATTTGGTATGGAGATTAGTCATTATTTGCATGATTTGAGAATGTTTAAAGGCCTTGTATACATGTACAAATTTCTTGTAGGTTTATGCTTGAAAGGGGTGAAAGAAATGGCTTGGAAGTGGTCATTTTCTTGTCCACACGGCCTAAGACACGGGTGTGTGTCTCAACTGTATGTGACACACAACTACACGGGTGTGTGTCTCAACTGTATGTGACACACAACTATGTGACATGGTCGCGTGTCCCTTGTAATTTCTAAAGGTTTCAAATAAGCTAGTTACATGGCCTGGCACACGGGAGTATGGCTTGGCCATGTAGGACAAGTCAGTAAATTACATAGGCTGGGGCACGACCATGTGTCCCTATTTCAAATGTTACACAGCCTGAGACACGGGCGTGTGTCTCAGCCGTGTGAGTCACACGGCCGTGTGACCGTGTGAATCGTATAGTTTGAAGAAAATTCTCTTTTTCTATGAAATTATAAATGTTTCTGATTTAGTCCTGAATTGTTTCTAAAGTGATTCTAAGGCCCCAAGGGCTCGAATAAGAGACATTATGCATGTGTTTGAATGAATTATGCTATGATATATAAAATGTTTAAGAATGAAAGTTTTTAAGTTACGATTTCCTTATAATACTCAGTAAACCTATTCTAACGACGGATACGGGTTAGGGGTGTTATAGGGACCACATTTTTACCAGTCTTTAAGGCTTGGACTTCTATTGACAGAGAATCAAAAATTAAAATAAGTTAATTAGTGATTTTTATTAGAGTTGTAAAAGTATAAAAACAAAAGTCGGAAATAGGAGGTTGTTTTCTAGAAGTAGAATTATGGCACACGTAAGCAAAGGGCTATTGTTTGGAAAGAGTTGTTCTTTCAGGTGTGTGAAGTGATAAGTTTAATAACAGAGATTTATTGGTCTTTTATTTTATTAGGATTTTAGGATTTTTAGTCTAGTTTTTAGAAGATTGTATTAATTCTCTTTATTATGTAATTTAATTTATATTTCGGGTTATTCATATATTATAAGTGCTAGTTCAAACTTATTTTCAAATGTTTTTATTTATTGTAGGTCTCACGAAGTAGGAAGAAAGGAAATTTTAATTTATGCAAAGAAAGTGTTCAATTAATCAAATTTATAAGTAAACAAACCGAGTTAACTGAATTTAATATAATTTATATTTTATTTATTTTAAGCACATTTATAATAGATAATAGATAAATATAATAAATAATTTTTTAACTCAAACTCAACCCAATTACATCTCATACATAAAAAGTTAGTTAATCGATTTAGTTTATCAATGTTAAGTTTATATGATTAGGTTGATCAAGACTTTTACGAATCAATTAATCGATTAAATTTATGAGTTAGTCGATTAAATTAGTTATTTAATCTTTTTAGCAAAAATGTTGGACTATTCTCCCTTAAAAGTTATTTGATATTTAGTTATCTAAGAAAGTATGTACTTATATGCATAGGTTCTTTGGTAGCAAATTTGTAATTAAGGAGATTCAATTTGAAATGAAAGAAACTACGTAAAAGTTACTTATAGTGATTATGGGTACATAACTTTGTTAATATCCTATTGCCAGAAAAACTTTCTCCTTTAGAAGATCAAGATTGCAAGGATGTCAATATATCTATAGATTCAACCATACTTTCATGTCTAGTTTATCATTCTCGGTGACCTAATTATACGGTTCTTGATTGACAAAACTTTATATAAGATTTGTTTTGGCTCATAAAATTTTGAAGGTTTACAAAACTGTCTTTAATTTTGATTTTTGAATCTAGGTTAAAATTTTGAAGTGTTCTTTTTAATGGTAATATAGCGGTCTGGTTTGAAAAGTTTAGTTTTGAACTTGCTCAAAGTTTTACTTCAAAAATATAAATGGTGAATTAGTACCCAAATTTTGGAGTAGAAAATAGTTAATGGTTGGAGTTTTAGTTTGAGATGGGCAAGGCAAGGGGCAGTGTAGCCTCGTCACTGCTGCTGCGGTGTGTAAGGAATATCATTCTGGGTTAATTCAAGACTCCGAAATGCCATCTCCCACAACCCCAAGCTATCAATAAATCCTATTTTAGATACATTTGGGATGCCACAGTCTTGTTTAAACCGGTCTGGATCAATCAACCAAATTGATTGGATAGAGAATCAGTCAATATCCCGATTCGAAAAGTGGTTTTAAACTAGACTTGTTCATGGATCGGGTTACTCGTTCAGGCCTGAAGGCTTGCTCGAAATTTGGGAGGGCTTGGGTAAAATATTAGGCTCGAAAAATAGGTTTGGGCAAAAAATTAGACCTATTTAAAATATGGGTCGAGCTCGCCTTGAACATTTAAGTCTCAAGCCCAACCCGTTTTTATGTTAATAATACTTTATATTATGTTGTTTTTATATATCATGTAATTTAGAACACATTAAAAAAATAAACCTATGATAAATATATAATACTACTCTAATGTTAAGATCATTATATAAAAATTTTCAACAAATAAAAAATATATAAAATTATTAAATATAAAAACAATATAAAAATATTTTTTTAAAAATTTAAAAATAATATGAGTGAATCTAAAATGGATTTGGGTTAGTCTTTTACAAATATGGGCGAGTTTGGACAAAATTTTAAGCGCATATTTAAGGTTGGGTCGGGCTTCAATAAGTATAAAGTATGTTAATACCATGATTAGGCTCGACCTAAACTCGGCTCAGCCTATGAGCACCTCTATTTGAATCAATTAGATTGAGAGTCAGTTAAACCAACGGTTAAACCGATCTTTTTTAAAAAAATTATCTTATTTTAATTTTTAATAATTTTTTAATTGAACTAACGAACCAATAATCTAATCGGTTCGACCACCAATTTAATTTAAAAAACATTGGGTGTCATATCACCACCCAACAACATATTTTGGTTGTGTTTGGGGTGCCACGATGTGATCAATAATCTCAAATTTTAATTGTTAATAATTATAAAAATTTTAAGTTTGAATATTATTATGTATATATATATTTGAAATAATTAAATTGAGTTAAAGTATTTAAGAAATTTTTATATTATAGAAATTGGATCAAATTAGTTTTTTAATTATTAAATAAATTAATTTAGTTTATATATTATTCAAAAGAATAAAATAAGTTGAAATTGTAACAGAGTCAACATTTATTATATAAAAAATTTTTGATTTTTTTTTAAATAACAATTCAATTCCAAACAAAAAATTCTATTTATAGAACCATAAGAATGTTCTCAATTAAATGAAAAATGATATTTTTTAAACCGTAAATATTAACTTTATTCCAATTTAATCTTATGTAATTTATTTTAATAGTACAAAAATTAAATTAACATATTTAATAATAGAGAAATTAATTTAATCAAATTCCTATAATACAATTAAATTAAGTGTTGAAAGTGAATTTTATTGTGGGAATAATTTTATTTTGAAATATAAATGATTGTATGCTAATTTTGATTGGCACAAAATACAATTAATTTTAACTAATTTGTCTAAGCATATGTGGCAACTTAATACATTTTTTAATGCTTATGTTGTAATATTATAGATTTAATTTTCATTTTATATAATTTATAATATATAAAAATAATTATTATTATTATAATATTAAAGAAGTTAAAATTTTGATTGATATTTTAAAGGTATAATGATTTATTTGGCCCTTAAATTTTATAAAAAAAGAAAGTCATTTTAACCATTCATTTAATTTTTTAAATTTTTAGCAATTAAATTTACGTTTTTTTGTCAAATATTCACTAAATGAATAGAAAAATTAACGGTTTTTAACTTTGCTGACATTGGATACACTTGAATTGTCACATGATGACATGTAAGCCTTTAATTAATTTTTAAAATTTAAAAATTCAAAAAAATATTTTTAAAAATTTTGAAAATCATTAAATTTATTAAAAATTATAAAAAAATAATTAAATGTTGATATTTTATCTACGTAGTAATTCATATGTATGCCATATAAGCAAAGTAAACAAAAGTTAACTATTTTCATCCGTTTTGGGTGATTTAACAAAAAATACAAGTTCAAGAGCTAAAAGAAGCAAAAAAATTAAATGAGGACTAAAATGATATTTTTTTTGTAAAATTGAAGGGCTAAAGAAATTATTATGGGTATTTTAAACTTGTTTAATTTTTTATTCAAATTTAATTTTGATTTCCCGAACACTCCCAATAGTATTAAACTCAAAGGAATAACTCAAATCTCAACAGGGATATGAGAGAGCAGTGGGACTGGATCCATGACAAAACAAAGCCTTCCGCCACTCCTACTCTAATCCCCCAACCTAACTCAACAATCATCTTATAATTTCAATTCTGAACATATGTAAAGAGAGAATAAATGTTTGGTAAGTACCTGTGTGAGGGAGAGGTGCTTGAAACTTGGCTGTGTCTTTCAATCTCCACTTCCATAATGGTTTTCTTTTTTTTGTTTCTGAAAGTAAAATAGGAGCTGCTTTGATTCACTTTAAAACACTATGGGGGTTCATTTATTCGTTTTCAGGGCGTTTGTGGGGGACTGGAGTTTATATATACGCACAACACACTCCCACGTATCCATGATTAGCTTTAGAAGGGATCACAATTTTGGCCCTTTGGACTTGGATTCCTTTTCAATTATTTTATCATCCAGCCACCAATTTCCATTTCAACCCCAATTTAGCTAATTTAGGTGTATATTTAAAGACTTTGAAATACCAATGTGTGCGTTTTTATATACAAATTGGTCTGCGTGATTTTTTTTTATTGGTATAGTTATAATTTTAGTTTTTCAATTTTACAGATTTTATCAATTTTGTCTTAATTAATAAATTTAACTATTAACTTTACACCTTCGTCAATTAAATATTAATTTTTAAATTTTTAAAAACAAAAATGAAATTCCTAAAACTTTTTTTTTAAAAAAGTAGTTAAACATTCAATAAAAGAACATAAGATTTTATAATAAAAAAAATTAAATACAAAATTATAAAAATACATACAAAATTATAAAATTATTTATAAATAAATAAATACTCTTTTTTTTCTAAAATATAGTAATTTAGGGGGGGGGAAGCAAACCTACGAAAAAGACTTAAGGCATATTAAGACTTTCCTCCCTCTTTTTGCAAAAATAATAACCACCAACATGGCCACCCTCCATCGTTGTTGGCCTCTTTCAATTAGCCTAAGCTTGGCATCAAAAGTTGCTCTCCACCATTTTTCATATTCACCCATCTAAACCCAACCTCAACAATGTCACAACAAATCTTAAGAGTTTCATACCATCCCATCAACACAAGGCTTCTCATTGAAACTTGCTGAGTATTTTTCCATTGTGTCTCATTGAAGGGGACAATCAAATATTTATACACATGGTTACTATCATGGAGCTGACATTCTTAGTAGGCTCTATGCATTATGGACACGTGTACTATTCTAGTCTGTCTATTGGACTTTGTAGCCCCCACTATAAGGCATGTACGCATGCATTTGGTAAAGCCCAGCCGGGTCACAGGTAGGACTTTATCTAGGTTTCGGGTTGGTGATCATAAATACATAACAATCTAGACCCCCTTATTGGGTCTAAGGAGGGTTATAAAGTGGCGCTCCTTAGAGCCATCACTTCGCATTTATACAGCTTGTTGAATACACAGTGACCACTGAAGCATGACGTTAGCCTCGCCACGTGTACAAGTGGATCACGCTTGCAAGCAGGTTCGACTGAGGTTTTCTTCAAGGTAAATCTTGTTAACTTCATTGTCTTGGGTTTTACCTTTCTTCTCTCTTTATTATCCTTTTTTCATCGAAACTATGTCAAGAATGAGAGAGGTTGGTGGTCGAATAATCCCCAGCTATCCACCATAAAAGTGTGCATCGAAGGTCTATGTAGAAGACAACTTTAGCATCTGCGCTATAAAAAAAATAAAGAGATGACTCGAGCTTTGGGCATACAAGAGATTCAAACCCTCAATATCGCTTATGACTTCTTCGTTCATGAGGGGCCACATAGGTTGAACGACACCAGTGATGGTAACTTTTTGCTCCCCCTCCATGCTCTAGAAACCAGATTCCATTTGCCTCTACATCCATTCTTCTGCCATCTTCTTCAAGAGTACAAGATCACTCCCAATCAAATTTATGAGTTTTCTTGGTAGATTACGGTGGATTGTGGTTGCTTACTTCATCAATTGTTGCTAACACAACGAAGTGCCATAGCTCGTGGTTTTCCAATGCTTATATCTATTAAAGGCCCAAATTTGAGGGAATTCATCAGACTTCTATTATTTCTCTCATCGCGATAAAATCTAGACTATAATTGCCAACCAGTGTTCTAATCTCTGATTAAATTGGGGAAATACATTAGGGTGTAATGTAGACTTGCCGACGAATTTGGTCTTCCAACAGAGTGATCCGCACCAAGCAGGGACATGTGTTCAATTAATCGAAGCATTACGACAGATAATGGTTTAACCCAACTCGAAAGGCTTTACACTAGCAGTCCCCTTGTTGTAGAAGATGTTATAACCACAAGAAATGTGCTTTGATATTGTTTGGAATGCTTTATCCCCAATGATTATAGGTGAGGTGACAACATATAAGTGGCTGAGGTAGTTGGTG
Organism: Gossypium longicalyx; assembly: GCA_025698465.1. Taxonomy (NCBI): domain Eukaryota; kingdom Viridiplantae; phylum Streptophyta; class Magnoliopsida; order Malvales; family Malvaceae; genus Gossypium; species Gossypium longicalyx. Next base: position 96,492,729 of record CM046997.1, read on the forward strand.
CAGACTTTAAAAAACAAACATGGCCCCATGTGGCTAAAAATGATTTGAAACTAATTTTAATAAGGCGCAACGAGGAACTTAGGAACTTTTTTTACTGTTTCTACAGGATTAGACTTCGCCTTTAGATCTCGATTGTCTCATTGCACAAAAAAGTGGTACAAATATTAATTTGATAATTGCTCCTACTGACACTAGAATTATTGGTGGTGTAGGCACAGCTCGCAATTCTAAAAGCGACTCGAAGGAAACTACCATTTTATCCCAAGAAATTAATGAAGTTATTGACCTGCGAGCTTATTTGAGGGACATACATAAGAAGCACAAAACTAATGTAGAGTCTGTAAAAGTGGTTATTAGCAACGAATAGGAGGCAGATAGTGGAAAGCTAGAGTATCATCATAAAAGGAGGGAAAATCATGCTGGACCTTCTACTGTGATAGCAGCTACTCCTGCTTCTCCCTCGGTGAGCTTACCATCTATGGCTCGTGAGAGCTCTTCGATTGCTATTCGCAGTAGTTCTCCTCCTCATCCTCCTCTGTATATTCCTTCTATTTTATCCCATATTGAAGAATCCTTAATTGAAGAGGATAGCAAGCTATTCTCGTGGCGCAGACATCTGACCACATAGAAGTATCTCTGTAATCCTAGTAAGGTGGTTGAGAAGTGCAAGGCTTCTTTACTAGAGGCTGCAAAGAGGCATATGTGTATCATTGAGTCTTCCAATGGTGCGAAAAAGACTTCGTTGACAAAGCTTACCTCATGCTTGTAGGTTTTACTAGCTGAGGCTACCATGGTTAGCGTAGGCCATAGCAAAAATGTTGGTAATGCTAAAGCTAGCCAAAAAGAGCTCGAGAAAACTAAGTTGGAATTGGATAGGATTCGCAAGCTATACTTTAAGATGAAGAATGTGAATGAATAGCTCTATAGAGAAATTCATGAGCTCATTGAAGTAAAAAATAATAAGCTATCTAAGAAGGTTACGACTAAAAGAGAAAGAAAAGAAGCCCTAGATACTGATATAAAGAAAATGGTCGAAGAGTACAATGCTACTGTGAATTGAATTGTTGAGGAACATAAAGCTGCTATGTTGATGTTAGAGGAGAAACAAACAGAAGCATTAGAGGAATTCAAAAGGGAAACTCTAAAGAACTTGAGTAACATTGCTCAAGAGCTTAAGTCAAACATACTTCTGAATGCCCAAGTTGTTGGTAGCCCTTTTGATGTGTGCAGAGTTGATCTCGATGCTCTCTACGATGTGGACATGAACCAAATAGGTTTCGATATCCATTTTCCTTTCGGAGCTACCTGTGATGAGTTCGCATCCAAATGGAGGAATTCAAAAGACTTTTTCTTGGATGAATTCTCAAGTGAGACTAATGTTACTCCTGCTGACAACAATAAAGCTGATGGGGACTTCACTAAGGCCAACATTATTCTTCCTGATGGTAATGGAAACAATGAAGTTGTTGGAAAAGAATGAGAAAATGGGATCCCTAGTGACCATGAAGGGGCTGATGATATGCCTTAAATAATTATAACTTTGTAATAATTTTCTCCAGTAGAAATGAAAAAATTGAACTTTGAAAGTTTTTAAATTTCTTGTTACTATTATGTTATCACATCTTTTTGTGAGTTTATTTCGTTTTTTTCACATAACAACATTTCTTATATCAAAATTGAACTCAAACAAAATTTAAAAGGTAATATAAAAAACCTTTAATTGACTTAGCGCAATCCAATGACTCTGTTTTAGATAACTTATTATTAACTTTGACCCGAATGTTCTTAAACATTCTAAGTTGTGAATTTTAATTAGCAAACTCAAAGGAATTTAAGCTACGATCTTAAATCAATTAAGCCTTAAATACCACCCAAGAGGTAGCCTTGTTACCTGTGTTGGATCTATGAGCTTAATTATATGAGCACTTATAATGTCAGTTGAGAGTGTAGGTGAGTTGTGAATTTAATCAGCAAACTCAAAGGAATTCAATTTGCGATCTTAAATCAATTAAGCCTTAAATACCACCCAGGAGGATAACCTTGCTAGTTCTGTTGAATCTGCAAGCTTAATTTTGTGAGCACTTATAATGTCATATGGGAGCGTAGGTCTGTTAACTATGTCGGAGCTGCGAGCTTAACTCTGTGACCTCTTATAATGTCAGCTGGAAGCATAGGTCCACTAGTTACTTTGGAGGTTGCAATCTTAAATTGTCAAACCTTTATGACTTACCAAGTACAAGTATTTATAAAAAGAATAATTTTATTTGAGGAGTAAGAAATTGTACAAAGTACTTCTTGAGGTAATAAGCATTCTATGTTTACGGTAGAACTGCACCTTCCATTTTTGTTAGCTTATACGCTCCATAACCTATAGAACTGCACCTTCCATTTTTGTTAGCTTATACGCTCCATAACCTATCTTCTCAATGACTTTATAAGACCTTTCTGAACTCAAAGTCATTTTCCTTTGTTGCGAAGCTTTAGCTAGCATCAATCTTTCTAAGGACAAGATCACCTACTTGGAATTGATTGTTCTTAGCCTTAGAGTTGTAATGTCGAGCTACTTGCTAAGCACATGTTGTATTCTTAATCTCTTCTGCCTCTTTAAATTTATCCATGAGATCAAGGTTCAGCCTGAAAACCTCTTGGTTAGAATTTTAATTAAAATTTGTCCTGTATGGCTGCATACCAATCTCAGTTCGAATTACTGTCTCCACGCTATAGATAAGGGAAAATACAGTTTCTCTCATTACAGTATGAGGTGAAGTTCATAAGGCCCATAAGATCCCTTGCAACTCTTCTAACCACGCACCCTTAGCCTCACCTTCTTTTTTAAGGTTGTTAGAATATTCTTATTCATTATTTTTGCCTACCCATTCGTTTGTGGTATTGAACTCTGAGCCAAAGCGATTTGAAGATCTACACAAAAATTTTTAAACTTTCCCTAAAACTGTGTACCATTGTCTGTAATAAACAAGCGAGGTACTCCAAACTTGCACATAATTGATTTCCAAATAAAAGATTTCATTTGGTTCGTTGTGATGGTCGTCAAAGCTTCAACTTCAATCCACTTGGTGAAGTAGTCGACAACCACAACTATGAATTTTTTATGTGTTGTAGCTATCAGAAATGGACTAAGGATATCAATTCCCCAGGTTGCAAATGGCCTAAGGCTCGACATAACTTGGAGTGGCTTTGCTGGTTGTCGTTGCACTTAAGTATACCTCTGGCAGGAATCGCACGTGCGAACCAAGTGATATGCTTCCTTTTAAACTGTAGGCTAATAATACCCCTATCTAAAGATTTTTTGGGTATGCAATCTTTCACCCAAATGGCCACCACAGATGCCTTCGTGGATTTCTCGCATTACATACTCAGCAGTAGACGAAGATAGACATCGCAGTAGTGGATGCGAATATCGCTTTCTATATAGTACACTCTTTAAAAGGGTATACCTTACAACTTTGCATTGTAACTCGACGAGCTCTTTCTTGTCTAGATAATCATACACTCCTTATAGTGTGCGAACTATGGGAGTCATCTATGTCTCCTCCTAATTTATACTCAAAACTTGTGGCGTGACATAACTCAAGGTATCCCTATACACTTAGAATTTTCCCTATTTGCTCAATGACGATAGAGGATGCCATTTTAGATAAAGCGTCTGCACATATGTTGTCACTCTTGGCGAACTACTTTATTTGAACTTTGTTAAATCTTATGAGTAGTTGAACTGCGGCTGAATGATATATTTTTAACATTACCTCATTTACCTTGTACTCATCATTCATTTGCTTTGCCACTAACTGTGAATCTGTATGGATGATCAAATCCTTCACTCCTAGTTGGTGTGCTAATTGTAACCCTAGTATCAAAACTTCATACTCAACTATGTTGTTGGATGTTTGAAATTGAAAAGATAATCCGTATTGACATTCATTCCCACAGGGATCAACTAGAAGTACCCCTGCTATTGACCTTGCCTTGGCCACGGAGTTATCAACATAAACTTACCACCTTTACGAATTATCGGTTATATCTACACCCTTCTAAGGTGGACTAACTACTAGGTTGCGTACAATAAATGGAAAAGATATTAGAATAAAGTGTAAGTTGATCACAAATTATTATAAGAATAATAGGTTAAATTGATGCTATTCAAGAATTGTACATAGGGAACTATAAGCACCTTACATGTTCAATTTAATAAAATATTCACAATTTTAGTATTTTAAATTTCACACTATATTACCTGTTGGATTAACATGCTTCTCGAAAAAGCACTAAACTATGAAGTCAGCTAATATTTGTCATTTTATTTCCTTTCTCAGAGCAAACTCCACACCAAATTTAGCTAATTTAATACTCTACTTCGTCACCCTTCCTGAAGTATCAACTTTAGGTAACACTTCCTTTATATGCTGGTTAGTCGTGACAATAATTGGATGAGCCTGGAAGTAGGGGCACAGCTTGTGAGCTTCAACAATCAAAGCAAAGATCAATTTTTCAATTTTTGAGTACCTCAGCTCTTCATTTTGGAGTACCTTACTAACGTAGTAAACTGGGAATTGGCGAATGTCTTCGGCTCTAACCAGGACTGTTACAATTGTTTTCTCCAAGGTAGCTAGGTATAAATAAAGGGTCTCTCACACTCATGGTGACTTCAGAAATGGTGGGGAGGTAAGGTATGACTTAAGCTCCTTAAAGGTTGCCTAGCGTTCGTTAGTCCAAAAAAAAAAAGGTCCTCAAGGCTTTGAAGAATGGAAGGCATTTGTCTGTCATCCTAGAGATAAACCTATTGAGCGCCACTATTCTCCCTATGAGGTTCTGGATATCCTTGATAGTTCGTGGATGAGGCGTTTCTAAGATAGCTCGAATCTTCTATGAGTTCACCTCTATCCCTCTCTCTGAGATCATAAAACACAAAAACATGCTAGCTCGAATGCCAAAATCACATTTCTCAGGGGTTTAACTTCATGTTGTGTATTCTAAAAAATGAGAACACCTCTAACAAGTTCTGCACATACTCTTCCATAGTTATGCTTTTTACCAACAAGTTGTCGACATAGACTTTGAGATGTGCCCTATCTATTCCCTGAAAATCCTGTTCACCAGTCTCTAATAGGTTGCTACCGCATTCTTAAGGCCAAAAGGCATGACCCACTAACAGAACAACCCCTTATTAGTGATGAAAGTTGTTTTCTTCTCACTACTTTGATCCAAAAAAATCTAGTTATATTCATGAAAGGCATCCATGAAGCTCATAAACTTGTGACCTGCAGAAGCATCAACTAAACGATTAACCGAGGGTAAAGAGAAGTTGTCTTAGGGAACGCTTTGTTGAGGTTGGTGAAATCAATACACATCCTCCATTTGTCTTTGCCTTTTTCACAATAACCATGTTTGAGACCCAATCTGGATACTCAAATTCCTTGATAAAACCTGTCGATAATAATTTGACTACCTCTTGCCTCACAGCTTCCACCATCTGCTGAGCAAAATTTGTTTTCTTTTGCTTAATAGGCTTGGCTTTAGAGAGTATATTTAGCATGAGGACAATTACCTGCAAGTCGATCCCTAGCATAACTGCTGCTAACTAGGCAAAAACCTTGGAGTTTGCTTTTAAACACTGAACTAAAGTGTCATTTTCCTCAAGTAACAATGCTAGTGAAATTTTAATTATCCTTTGTTCATCATTGTAAAATAGTTGGTCTTTGAGTGCTCTGCTACTTCAAGTTTTTTACTTCTCTCTTCATTCTTCATATCTAGGCTATCCAAGTCTAAAGTTTGGCTAACTAGCTCTGTGCTTTGCGAAGTTTGCCCCCATTTGTGTGTTCTCATGCCTATTTTACAAATAACATGTGACATTGTCTTGCTGTTCACTGGTCAGATCACGTAAACCTGATCCTTATCCTTGTCAAAATTTTTTTCTTCATATAAAATAGCGCCACCACCATATTTGTTGTTCTCATAATCGGGTGTCCGAAGATGACATATACACCATAGGATTGTCCACAATAAAAAATTAGACATATTCTATAATTGTATGCTCACCATCTCTTAGGGTGACTGGCAAAGTAATAGAACCCTTCACCTCAGCTAGGTTGTTCGTGAAATCATACAGTGGGCTGGTCTTAAAAGGCCTATTCATTAAAGCCAATTTTCTAATAAGCCTCCCAAGTTAGAACCTACACCACACTTCCACTGTTAACTAGTATTCTTCACACCTCAAAACCTATGATCGTTGTAGTTACTACCATCAGGTCATTACCTTCTTCATCACACACGAGTTCATCATCTTTATTACCAAATTCAATACTTCACTTTCCCTGTTGACACTATCTCTTAAGTAGGTTTACCGATAAAACAATCATCATATGGGCTTTTCTCTTTGTATTGGAACTTGTTTAGTCCTTATCTGTACCTACAATCACATAGATGATACTCTTGACCTTCTACTTACCCTTGGGATTGCCATGCGAATTCTGACCCTATTGAGAAGTACCTTGATCCACAAACTCAGTGAGCTCAACATTTCTTACTGCCTCTTTAATAGCATCCTTTAACATAAAACAATCTTTAGTTTTTCGCTCCGCATCATTATAGAAAGCACATTTATCCCTAGAACTTGACTTTCTAAAATTCAGCCTCATAGGAGATGGCTTAGGTAGGATGCTTAAACTATTTACTTGGTTTAAGATGTATGCACGAGTAGCATTCAAGGGAGTGTAGGCCTCAAACCTGCCCTGAGGGATGTATCTCATCGTCTACTCAGACTGAGACCTTTAAGGACCCTTTGGAGAATTTCCCTACGCCTACGATATTTGCTACTTGTTACCTTGGGTACGTAGAGCCTGGTTAAGTGGCCCTGGCCTACTATGAGCTCATTTCATCTCCTTGAATTGTCTACCTTCTCCTTGAAATGTACCAAGCATCTCTCTCTTAATCTCTTCTGCCTCTACGAACTTGTGAGCCCTTTCATATAAGTCCACCAAACTCTAGGGCTTGTTGCCGATAAAAGAGTACTATATATTTTTATTTTGAACTTCTATGATGAAGGCATCAATAACCTACTGGTTCTTAAGGTTCTTCGTATTCAATGTTGTCCTATGAAACCGCTTCACGTAATCTTAGAGAGACTCTACTTCTCACTACTTTGGAGACAATAGTCTCATAGATGTGCTCATTATCGTTCTGTGAGCCTGAACCTTCCCAGAAACATCTGACCCAATTAGGAAAAACTTTAGATAGAGCCATGAGAAAGAGACAAGTATCAATCATTTGAACTTCGCTTAAGCATTATGGAAAAAAATTTACATTTCGCAGGGTTGAAAGCTCCCAACATATTCATATAATTGTTATATTGCATCAGGTGGACTTATGGGTCTCTCCTACCATCAAACATATTTTTTGGGACCTTAAAACCTCGTGGTAGACTTATTATTTCTATCTCCAAAGCCAACAGATTGTTAGAATAGAAAAACCAGTTCATATCGCTAGACTCAGAGTACAATTCCCTTATGTCTCGCCACAATGCATCCATCCCATTCTGTCATTCTTTCACATACAAGGCTGAACCTTCTTCCTACATGGTCACGTTATTGTGAAAATCATAATTTTCATATTGTACCTTACTTTTAAGTTCTTTGTTCTACTTCATTAACTTCGGTTGAAAAGTCTGATGCTGCTCAAATTGTGTACTATATGCAACCATTTGTTCCATCATCAACTTCATCCGTTCCTGAAGAGTAAGAAACTGTTTTGGCAACGCTTCTTAGTTAGAAAGAAGTGGCAGCCCTCGACCAAAAAAAAGGTTTAAGTTAAATAGGCTTGAAGCTCCCAAATTAGTCACATTACCTAGGTTTTCTGGCTGGTCATCAAACCATCTGGTAAAAAAGTCCATTCCAGTAGGTTGGCCATCGAAACTAAATGCTCCAGCTTATATGGATGAAAGATCAAAGGGGAAATTCTCATTTGGGTGAGCTTTTATAACTTTTAGTGATTTTTCTCAGACTAAAAGAAATCTATTGGTTAGAAGTATGTCCACGCTTACCGTACCAATTGTTGAGTATTTTTCCATTGTGTCTCATTGCAGGGGGAAATAAAATATTTATACACATGGTTACTGTTCATGAAATTGACGTTCTTAGTAGGCTATATGCATTCTAGACACGTGTACTATTCTGGTTTGCCTGCTGGACTTCGTAGCCCCTACATACGAATTCCTTGGGTATATGCGAACTAGAATCACGAACTCCCCTTGCAAGCCCTCCTTGGTTTATGCAAACTAAGACCACAAACTCCTCTTGTGAGCCCTCACTATAAGGTCTGCACGCATCTATCTGGTAAGGCCCAATCGGGTCGCGGGTAGGTAACCCAAACTTTGTCTGGGTTTTGGGTTGGTGATCATAAATACATAGCAAAACCAAAGGCTAATCACCCATTTCTCTAATACCAAAACCTTCTAAATTTTGAAAACCCAAGGAAAATTTGTAAAAAAAATCCAAAGTTAGGCATCAAAGAAATAGAGGGAATTCAAATTTGGCTTTTGAAAAATATGTAAAACAAAAAAAATCCAGATTAGGCAATTGAAATCGAAGGAAAATCTACCAAAAAAAAACCAAGAAGTTCTCAATTTTCATAAATTTGAAGGGGTTCAGGATTTTTTTCAAAGATCCCAATGGTTGAAGTGTCGGTCTTAGTAGAAAGAAACCTTGATTTGATTTTCAAGCTGATCTAACAATTAGATATGGAGATTGAAAAAGGTAAGGTCGAAATTTTTATCTTAAATTCATAGAGCTTAGGATGTTTTTCTGTGAAACAGAAGCTAGACTTGATCTAATGGGGTCCAAAATTACCACTAGTGAAGGTTAAGGTTCACCAACCATCAGAGACAGCGACTGACACAGTGGTCAATACAACGGTTTGTTGTTGAATTTCATTGTTTTATGAGATAATTGCAGAGAGGGAAAGAGAAAATCGGTAATTAATTTATTTACAAAGATTCTTACAATTTTTGAATGTGTTTTTACTAAAAAATTGAATTTTTAAATAATTTTGAAGTGTGATTTCTAAGGATTAAGATTAAATTAACGTGTAAAATTCAAATTTTATTTTTTAGAATTAGGATTAATTTGATATCATCTGTAAACATTGGAGGTTAAATTTATTATTATGACAAAAAAGTCACGTCACCATTTCGTTAATAAATTAACAGATGAGTGACCAAAATATCAAATGTTGATAATATTAGTAACTAAAATATAATTTCTTTAAACTTGGGTGATTACAACATAAACACACTAAAAGTTGAATGGCCACCAATGTAATTTACCCTTAATAAAAAGGATAACCCATTGTTATACTCTCACTTGGGCTAGACATGTAGCACTTTCGAAAGGTAACAGATGGATGCCTGAAGACGAGTTCTCTACCTCTAGTTAGTTAGTCTGCCGTCGACCGCTCAACCTCTCGAACTAATCATTTGATGTGAGACTACCTGCCGATAGAGGGAACGTCCCATTTCATCAGGCTTTCCATTTACCATGGCCTGGCCACCGGTTTCAAAGAGTAAACACGTTCTTTAGAGTCTTCCAAGGCCCACCTAGCATAACGATCTCAAACTCCCTCAAAAGAAATAATAGAATGGGCCCTACCTTGCACATTATCACATAGTCAATGATGACAATCTTTTTGTAACAACTTGTCACGTTGTCACTACCAAACAAGATGACCTATCTTATAAATACTCTTCAAGACGATGAAAAAAATAATATTATTCCTCATTAGCAACCTTGAGCATTTACTCTCTACCTTCCTCACTTTCATAGCAATCTTCTTCCTCTGGTACTTTTTCTTCTTTCCACCTATTTAAATGAATCAATCTCCTTTATATTACTATTTTTTCCTCCCTAACTTATTCCTTATAGAGACTTAGATAAACAACCATAAAATTATACATAATTTTTTTATTGAAATGTAAATTTTGATTTCATTTAATTACTTATATTAATTTTTAATATTGATTTAATTCTCTACATGAAAGTATAACTTTAATTTGATGTTTGTATATATTTAAAAAGAAAAAGGAATTCTAACTACTTTGATACGGGGTAAACCTAAATTATTCTTAAATCTAAAATCACATCATCTTTGTGGTGATTTATGAAAATTAGATTAAAATAAAATTATAGTTCATACAATCATATAAAATTAAAATTTAATATAATATTTATAATTAAAGATTGATTTGGAATCATCTATCAGTTGAATCTTAATTTATTGATTTGGTGTCGTCTATCAGTTGAATCTTAATTTAGTTTGTAAAATTATTAAAAATTTATTCTTTTTATTAAATAACAAGTATTATTGTGAGAGTATCTTTGTCATTTCATATTGTAGGCTGAATCTTAAATAAAGCACATAATAAGATAAGATTTGAACTTAAAATATCACAATTTTTAATATTTTAACTTTCAACTAAAACCTTATTTATTTATTATCCTAATTTTTTATAAATATATTTGTTACATTTTTTTCATCATAGTGTCATAACTTAATCTATGTCTACTAATATTAAACCCTTTATTGAGTTGGTGTACAAGTTAACCGGGTATAAACTCAGTTAAATAGTAATGAAAATACCATTACTTTATAAAGTAGATTATATTATTTTAAGGGTGTTTCTGGCATTTCATATATTTTTTATAAAAAAAATAGAAATATAAATACACAAAATAGAATTTGAACCCAAGTTTTTTATTATTATAGTTTTTAACATTTATATTTTACTATTTAACCAAAACTTCATTTGCTAATTGTAGTAGTTTTTTTTTATAAATATATTTATTACATAATTCAATTTTTCACCGACATAGTGGGTATATCATAACTTATTTTATGTTAAACACATGATTGATTTCGTGTCACGAGCCAATTTAACACCAACTTAGTTGAGAAAGTATTAAGAATACTCTTTTATAAGCAAAGTAAGTTATATTTAATATGAAGGTATTTTTATCTTTTTATTTTTATATAAAATCAATAAAAAACACAATCATAAAAATTGATTTGAACTCATGACACAATGAATTTTAAAAACTTAAACATTTCAACCAAAAATTTATTTGATTTTTATGTAAACTTTTAATAAAAAGATTTATTGGATAAATTTTTCACCCTGAGTATACCATAATCAAATATTAAATTAAAATTATTATTTATACTTATTATAAAATCAATCTTTGATTAAGTTGAAGTAACGGACTAATTGAGAAAAAATTAATATACTCTGTCTTTTAAATGATAATTAATATTATTATTTAATGTATTTATCTTTTTGTATTTTATATAAAATTTAAATAAAACAAATAAAAACTACATTTTCAAATATCCAACACACATTTAATAAAATTCATATAAAAAAATATTTTTTACTCGCATTCTAGATGTAACATAACCTAATATAATGAATTCCCCATAATATTTTGCACGTGTGGTTCGGAGTTACACATTTATTTAATAGTGAGTTTAGACACATTCCTTTGCTTACAAAATCGTGCGCGTTGCTTTTGTTGTTTTTCTCGTGTTATCACATTCCGGCACGTGTAGCAACACGAAGGGAGATCATATTAAATTATTTAATTAATTAAAGTAGACTGCAGATTTCGCCCATTGTCTGCACTCTTTGAGTGTTCAATGTTATGGCTGAGTTGACCTAGCTAGACCCTACTACTACCTTTTTCTTTCCTTTGTTTTACCCTCCATGAAGTACTTGAGAAGAAGAGAAATGGCCTAATGTTGGGTCCAATTCGGGAATTTCCTATTAGAGATTAGAATGAAATATTATTAAATTCGAGTAAAATAATGAAGTGGGAACCACATGAGGCACAGTGCGGTGAAAGTGTTTTTATTATAAGGATTGATTGGATTTTTTCATTATTAAATAAATAAAACCTAATCTTACTAAATTTTAATTAAAATTAAAATTTATTATTTATAAAATAAAAAGAAAATTATGTTTTTCATTTACAAAATCACACAACTTTTAAAAATATTGACTTCATTATAAATGAAGTTTAATTATGAAAGAGATATTGAGTTGAAGTATTTAGGTTCGAGTTCTACTATTCGTAATTATAATGTGTGGATTTTATTCGATTCATTATGTTTTGTATTGATTGAATTATATCTTGTAGTTGGTTAAATATATAGCTATAATTATACTAGTGAAATTTCAATAAAAATATTAATTTTATTAAATAATAATTGGTATTTTAATAAATAAATTCATTTATAGCATAAGGGCTGGTTTTAGTAATTAAAACCAAAAGATTCTATAATAGAAAATACTTTTTACGGAATTAAAACTATTTCCATTCACTTAAAACTTAATATTAAATTAAATTGGAATCGCATAAAACTAAAAGAAGAAACTAGAGATGATTAGTTAAACAAGTTAAATATGGACACCTGTTGGGCAACATCAACCTGAATGTTGGGAACAACAAATGATTTCTCGGGCATCTTCATCCCCATTAGTCAAAGCACTCAACCAAAAAAAAACAACATTCCAATTAGATAGTCAAACAAAAAAGCTTATATGTAATGACACCACAACCTTTTTTTTTTTTTTGTTTAAAGAAAGCAAGAAAGCTGGAACAATGCAAGATGAAAGATAAAAACCCTAGTCGTTTTCAAGAGATACCACATCATGTGAAACCCAAATTTTATAGTATTTGACTTGTAATTAAAGCACAAATCACGACTGACATGAATCCACGTTCCAATTTGGAGTGTGAAAAAGGTCCAAATTCCGGCACTTGATTAACCCATCTTTGTGCTGCCATTTAAACTCCTTTTAAGAATTATTTATCTTGTTAGCTAACGATTGGTAAAAATTGAATATATGAACATCAATGCAATTACAAACATAATTACCATTTAATTAATGAGTTTGGAGGGATAATTTTCTTTTTTCCTTTTAGTGCTACCTTTAATCTTTTGTCTAATTAAAGCTAGACAATAAATGCTAAAATTATCTTACATGTTCTTTGACTTTGGAATTTAAGTCAAAATATCCGTAAAAAGATTATAGGTTAATGGCTCAACTAGATTGGATCACATGAGTTGACCATAGAAGAATAATCGTCAAAAGCCTCGATGGAACATTTTTCTTTCTTTCTTTATCTTGGGTTCTGTCTTTTGCATTATTTCCTTGTTTTTTTTATTTATTTAACTTTTTTTTAGTAAACTACACTTAATATCGTTTAATTATTAGTAAATTTACATTTTGGACATTCAACTTCAAAAAGTTACAAAATAGTTTATTGAAGTCACTGGGTTGTTAAGTTCCTTTTAAGAAAAGTTTAACTAGCAAGTTTTAATTGACGATTGGTATAGTAAATTAGTACTCACCAACAAGTAAAAAAATATATCTTAGATCCAAGTCGATCTGACGATTAGTGTCGGAGAGCAAAGAAGAAACGATTTTAATAGTCGAGTGGCTTAAATGATTTTGTAACTTTTTGAAATTAAATAATCAAAATGTAAACTTTTTAATAACTTAGTGACTTAAGTATAATTTATCCAAATTATAGAAAATATATATATATATATATATTTGTTTGCATTATTGTGACTTGTCCATATAAGTAGCCGTATATATTTCTTTTTCAGTTCTTACTTCAAAAAAAGAAAAAGAAAAGAAAAGAAATTGTTTATTTGTTCTCAAATCTCAATGCAACGTGCAACAAAGCGGAAACAAATAATTATTAGAGTATATATGCTTCAAACAATTTATAGAACTCAAACGGCAAAAAAGCAAAACCGACTTAATTTTTTATTAAATTAAAGAGAAAATTATATTAATAGCGCATCCAAATCTCATACTACATTATCATAATCTTTATGTTATGCTAATTATGTACTTACTAAGAAGAGCTAAGTTATATTCATAAAATGAGAAATTTAAAATAAAAAAAAAGACAATGGTACCTATAACCACTTTGGGTTACTTTATACTTGTTTGTGTATATATATATATATATATATTCAAAGAAATTATAAATAATTCTTCCTCGATTATCTATTTATTTATTTCTTATAATTATTTAATTTTATTTTGTATTTGGATTAAAAAAGTTTCGTTTTTTAAAACAATCATCACCCTTATCTTTTAACTTTTACCTCTTTAAATTCAATTAAAAGTTTAAATTAATGTTTTTATAATTAAACTAGTGGTCGAACCAGTTAAAAAAGCAATACCTCAATCCGATTAATTCGACTAAAAAATTATTTAAAAAAATATAGTTTAACTATCGGTTCAATCATTTTTAACATGTTCAACTGGTTCATATTAATTTATGGTTCGATATCACTTTTCAAATGGATGCCTTGACCACTTCTTAGTTCAAACATCATTAGCTTAAATAATAGTGTGTGTATCCACGTGTATCAATTCTTAGTTCAAACATCATTAGCTTAAATAATAGTGTGTATATCCACGTGTATCCATATTTGTTCAACTAACTTGTCAAAACAAACTTGTAGATTGTGTTTGTTCAATAAGTATGTAATTGATAAGCTAGAGGAGCCCTTCTCTTTGTGGTACATGTTAAACATTAATGGTGGCGCATGTAAATCAACTATAGGTATAGCTGCTGGTAGAGGAGTTATACAAGATTGGAATGGGAAATGGATTGTTGGATTTTCTAGATTCATTGGTTTCTATTCAGCATTGAAATCGGAACTTTGAGGTGCTATTGAAGACATTAGGCTTACATGGTGGAGTGGAAAGAGAAGAGTCATTCTCGAGTTAGATAATATTGAAGTTGTTAATATGTTGAACAATAGTGCTAATGTTAGGGAGCATAACTTGACTCAGAAGCTCGTCCATACATGAAGAAGGAATGGAGGTGATTATGCAACACATCTATAGGAAAGACAATAAGCTTGCTAATGGTTTGGGGTTAACCGTTGTAATGTTTCGTCTTTTACTCTCCATCTAATGTGGTTTTTGACTTATTATATATTGATGCTCATATGATTTTGTAACACCAAAAATGGTGTCCACTTAATGTTTGTCTATTTTCTATTTGATAAAGAAAAAAACAAACTTGTAGATTACATATAAATAAATAAATAAATGAAGAAAACAGTAGTTTTACTAAAAACATTGAAAAAATGGTACAAAATCATGAAATGAAAGATTGCCAAAAACACACAGTAAAAACAGTGAAGAGGAGGAAAAACGTTGAACTCAAAACAGTGAAGGCAGATATACGTTAATTAATACTAAACTAATACAATATTTATTGGGGTGAGGTGAGAGATGGAAAAGAGACCTCAAAGAAAAAGGACTAATTTGCATTGGGTCAAAAGTGGGAAAGATTGTACAATTATGATAGCCATTTTTGGGCCAAAAAGTTTGTCTTTCTTTCTCAGCATATTATTCCAGGAGACAAAAGGGGAAGTACTGCAATAACTTGGAAATTGGAAAGTGTGTTGTCCATCCCTAAATCAAAATCAAAATTCCTATTATCTTCTTCGCCTTTAGACCTACCCCCAGGATATGTTCTAGTGGGAGTATATTTTCTTTAACTATGCTTCCACCAAATTCATATGCTTTCCTTTGGCTTTTTTAAAACATCTTTGCCTATTTTAGCCAACTATTTTCAACTCTAATTCCTAAAAAACTCTTTTTTATTTGATATTCTCTCTCTCTATATATATATATAAAGCAGCAATGTATTTTTTCTCTAGTCTTTCGAACTAAAATCATTATTATTGAGAGAATAAAATTAGACTTAACTATTAGAACGAATGAAAATATCTCACGATTTATGTATTTAATAAAGAGATTCAACGATAAAATATAAAGGAAGCAAGATGAATGTTGAAACTCTATATACTTCATTCTCTCTTCCCAACAATTTTAATTGTACCAAAAGAAAAACAAAAACCAAGTTTGAGGTCATTAAATCAAATAATATTGATTTAGATGAGAAATTAATAAAAAAAATTATATCACATTAAATACAAATTAAAAGATATGACATTCAATATAAAATTTTAAATTTTTTAAAGAATTTTCCAAAAATTAATGAAAAATAAAAATTACCCTACAATTTTATAGTTAAGTAATTTTTGTTCCATCTACTATTTCTCAATTTTTTTGTCTATTTATATTATGGACAAAAATTTATATCACAAGATAAAAAAAAATCATATGAAAAGTCAATAATATATTGTTAAAATTATGTTAATAATATAAATTTTATTTTTGGAAAAAAGAAAAAAACACACCTTTGTATTTCTTTTCTCCCTCTAGTTATTCCATATTGTTCTCTCTTATATTTCGGTCTCACTTTTCGAGTTTAGTAACATTTATTCAACAATTAAATATTTTTCTTTTGTGTATTTCGTTTATATGTAGTATTATTTATTTATACTTATTTTAAATGTTTTATTAAGTTAGTGTCATGGGTCAATTAAACACTAACTCAGTTATATGGAATTATTAAAACATCCTTTCATATATAAATTAAGTTAGAGTAAACTACACTATTAGTCATTAAATTGAGGGTAAGTTTTCTTTTTGGTCACTTAATTAAAAAAAAATTACAATTTGATTACTAACTATTCAAAAGTTTTCATTTAAATCATTGGATTTTAAAACCAATGCTATATGGCTTTCTTTGTTCACATTGCCTACACCAATTGAAAGTTTTCTTTCTCCTTCTCTTCATCAAATCATTTTTTTATGAAATAACTTTTGAGGTCACGAATTTGCAAACCGAAATTCAGCGGCTTTTTTCTTAGAACTCTAACATTAACAGTTAAATCAAATTGGATCTAAGGTATGTGTAAAAATAGAATGTCGATAGCGGCAAGAAAAGAGAGAAAAATAGGACACACGGATTTTACATGGAAACTCTTTCAGGAAAAAACCACGGACAGACGAGAAAAAAATTCACTATGTTGAATTCAAATGATTACAAAGAGTATAGACTGCATCTATTTATAGGTTTAGAAAACATTATCCTAATCAACATCTAATAGAAGTAATGCAATAAGGTTGAAACACATTATTCAAATCAATATCAAACAGAGGAAGTAAACTTCTATAGGGATTCTTCTTGTGTAGCATGTACCGTATTATATTTTAATAAGAATTTGGGTCACAACTCTAACAATATATTTTTCTAGTCATCGCTTTGAGCTCGATGGTGGAACTCTTTTTTTTTAAAAAAAAAAAAAACTTAACAGCCTACTTACTTAGATGAAATCTTTTGAATAGTTTACTAACTTAAATGAAAATTTTCGAATAGTTCAATAACCAAATAGTAACTTTTTTTAATTAAGTGAACAATAAAATTTTGATCATAACGACATTTGAATCTAAAACACTATGCATGAACAATTAACATTATCAGGATAACCAAGGCATCAAGTGATTTTTATGTAAATTTTTAATAAATATATTTGTTACATAGTTTTTTCCACCTACATCATGGGCGTGCCATAAATCTAGTATATATACACTTATTATAAAATTATTGACTAAATTGGTATCACGGGTTAACCGGGTACCAACTTAGTTGAGAAGAGACTGATATCCCTTTTTAAATCATAAATAATATTATTTAGACGATGTTTTCATCTTTTCATATTTTTATGTAATCTTTAAATAAAAGAACTAAAAACATCATTTTCAAGGATCAAACAGGCACATAATAAAATTTATATACAAGTTATTTACTACCCTACCAATAATCTTTATTGAATGAAATATTTGTTTACTTGTACTATATATTAAGGGGTTGACTGAGTTGGTGTCACCCATTATTTAGGTCCCAACTGAGTCGTAAAGTTACCAAAAGCTTGTAATTTTTGTAAAGCAATGTATAGTTTTTTTGTAGGGTAACTTTATCTTTTCAAGTAGGTTCCAGAAAAATACTTGCATATAATGGAATTCAAACCCAAAATCATTATGATATTTAACATCTTAACTTTATCATTTCAACCAAAGCTATATTTAAATGGTGTGGTATGCCATAATCTAGTGTATCTATTATTTCAAGTGTTTTATCGAGCTAATATTAAGAATTAACCGAGTACTAAGTTATGAAATTATTAAAATATCCCCTCTTATATAAATTATGCTATATTTTTATGATTGTGTTTTTGTCTTTTCCAATATAATAAATTAATTAAAATTTGATCATAATGAGATTTGAATTTTTATAACCAAAGCATCAATTGATTTTTATATGAATTTTTAATAAATATATTTGTTATATTTTTTACCCACATTGTGGGTGTGCCATAAATCTAGTATATTATATTTATCTATGTGTAATATACTATAGTTAAAGAGCAGATTGAGTCACTTATCAACTAGGTCCCAATTTAGTTAAATAATTACGAAGAAACATTATTAGGAGGATTTCTTTTAATTTTATATTATGTAAAATTTAGAGAACTACGGTTGATGTGATTCAGCCCCAAAAAATTATTATTTTAATATCTTAACCATATCATTCCAACAAAAGTCTTATTTGTTTTTAACATTAATTTTTTATAAATATATTTGTTAAATGATTTTTTTCATCCGCATTGTGGGCGTGACATAATCTAATATATTATTATAATCTATTTGATTGAGTTAGTGTAACCTATTAACCTAGTCCCAACTCATTTGTAAAATTACCAAAAGTTCATTCCTTTTACAAAATAATAAATATGTTATTTTAAAAATATTTATATCTATATATTTTGATAAATCTATAAAACTTATAAGGCCATTTGAAGCCAAAACATGATAGTGTTTATCATTTCCTTATTTAATTTTTATATTAATTTTAATAAATTTATTACATAATTTTTTTCACCTACCACAAATTAATATACATAATAAGAGTGTTTGGATAAAGAGTTTGTGGTGGATAAAGTGAAAGATTGTGAGGCTGGGCTTCCCTTCTTAGGCTTCTCCAACTTCCTATATGGGTTTGGATGATTGGATTAAACATATTCCAGCCCACAAAAAAAAAAAGAATTTAAAACGTACACCCTGCACCTTTTTTCTTTATGGAAAAGACAAAGGTTATTTTCATTCAATTATTCTTAGATATTTTTTGGAATTTTAAAGGAGAAAAAGAAATCCCCAGACTTGAACCAAGAATCCATGTGATGTGAAAGGCAAACAGGTGCAAACCCCTGTATAAAGGTGACAAAGGCTTGCTCTTTAAAAGCAATGAAAGCCAACGTTTTTTCCACATCACCGATTTGATGGTTTAAAGTAAGAAATTATGATGACAAGTTGAGCATGGTTTTACCATAAAAATCCACCACCACCACCCCCCTCTTGGTGGAAGAAATTCCAAAACATTTCTCTTTTGTGTTGAATAGGGTTGTTAAGTTTTCATTGGACGAGCTTGAAACTAATTCCCCCATCACCAGTTAAACCACCCTCATCCTCAATATTAATGCCCATTCATTTTGGCTCTAGTTTTGCTCAAATGCTGCATTTCTGAGAGGTTTTTTTTTGCATAAAATCTATGAGTATAGTATCCTGGGGAGGCTCAACTGCAAAGCCATCAACTAAAAATATATTGATAACCACTCTTACAATGACACGACTTACTACCTTTTACTTAATGGGAACAGTGTGGAAATCAATGTTTTTGGAATTAGATTCACAGTCAAACTAACTGGTTTCATCGGTCCAATAATTAAAACAATTTAGTTCTTGAAAACATAAAGGTTTAATGCATTATTTAGTCCTTCAAGTATATAATTTTTTCCACTTTGGACTTTAAAAGTTTTTTCTGTCCATTTTAATCCCTAAAATTGTCGGATATTTTCAGTTCAATTGTAACACTCCAAACCTAGTCCAGAGTTATGGCTGAATCCGGAAGTGTCACATAAAATGAATTGAAAAAAAAAAACAACTGTTGTAGTTAAATTAAAAACCCTTTCCAATTCATTTAGCCTTTATCATTAGTATTAATTTCAAAGCTCTCTTTCATTTAATCATTTAGAGATAAAACATATTGGTAGCGAAAGCTTGCAAAATCGTTGTTTTTAGAAAACCGTTCAAGTAATAAGTAATTAAAACCAAAAACCTGAACCAAAGCCAAACAGTTTTAAAACAGTCCAGAAAGTCCCAGAAAATACAAACTCTCAAAACTTAATGCCAAACTTAAATTAAAAAAAAACTAAAAATGAATAAATCAGTTTTTGCAAGAGGTCACTGTTGAGTCCTCCGCTGCACCGATCTGCCTAACTTTGTGGATTACCTGTACAGAATAACAGAAAAATGATGAGTTTACGTAAACTCAGTGTGTAACCCAATAGAATTAAGTATGTACACATACAGAATATCACAAATCAGACAGATTCATATTCGGGCCTGGGCCCATATCAGATACAGATACAAATATCAGAATCCTACCCCCATCCTCTACACACCATTTCTAACCATCCTTATACACCATGTGGGGTTTAAAACACCCACCCATCCCTACACACCACAGTGTACCGATGCGACACATAACAGATATAATGCAATCGTGCTACAAAATATTAGGCATAATATGCCTTTCAGAACACTTCCTCCAATATACATCATCCCACCCCAATCACAGTAGCAGAACATGCATATAATATCAACAGATAAACCATGCTTAACATGCTTTTCTTAACAGATATTAGATATACAAACATAGACATGTTCATAATCATATTTTAGTCTAACAGATCACTTGATTTTAGGGTTAGATAGCGTTTATTGACCCTACGGTAGGCTCATAGTCGATTAGGACGACCCGTGCAATCCTAAAAAAAATCTTAGTATAATGGGCACACACGCCAATGTGGCCCACACAGCTACACCCTGGCCATCACACAGCCGTGTCTTGTGCACGGCCTAGCCTTCGTCGTTTACACGACTGTTTCATCGTACACGGCCTACCACACGGCCGTGTGGAGTCGACAGTGGGGTTTTTTGGCTTTGCCGAATCTCGATTTTCTGCTTTTTAGGTACACATATGGTATGGATTCGATGAGAAACCACCCACGAGCCTTTCAGAACCTAAAATTGGCATTACCAAAGTCCGAATTAGCAACACTAACGAATTTCACACGAGGTTATTTCACAACCAAAACCTTACGCTCAACTGACAACGAAATCACAAACTTACCAGCAACGAAGTGGAACCCTTAACACTCAAACCACTTCAGTAACATCCACAAATCCTTGCCTTTCCCCTAATCTAAAGTAATATAAAAACTCTCATTAAACAATAGCCATGAAACTTAAGATTGAAACCACACAAGACTTACCGAACGAATGAAGTAAAAAAGAATGCACAAAAGAAGGCAAGTTTGGATAATCGAAAAAGGAAGAAAGAAGCAAAAATTTCGACAGAAGAGAAGAGGAAGGAATTGGCGTCAAAAAGTTTTTGGGAAAGAGAAAATTTTGAAAAATAAAATAATTAAAATAAAAGATAATATTTCCCCCCAAATCCCTAATATCTCTCACACCTTTTCACTATATTCCAACAAACACAGAATTCCTGTTTGACCAAAACTCTCTCGGCTAAACGAGCAAAAATAAATTCCCACGCTCATGCAGGAATTCGAACACAGAACCCCTATCAAACCCACACTCCACCTAACCACCAAACCAGCAAGCCCATTCTGATATAGTTTTACAAATAATTAAATATAAGCCCACAAAACAAAGATAATGCTTAATTCCAAAAATAACAAAAAATGCTAAAGCTAAGGCTTAAACTTAGGACCTCTCGGACACTCCCAGAACACTTAACTACTAAAGCAAATACACAGTTGTGTCAAGATTTCACAAAAATAAAGATAGAAATTTTGGGGCATTACATCAATCCTTTGAACGTTTAAAAACAAAGAGATTACAATATCCAACCATTCATATACTACCACGTGTCATATAATGACATCATGTAAAAAATTGATGGTTCACCATAACTCAGATATTGTCTTCATTTCTAAAGGTACTTTTGGGGAAGGACAAATATATTAAGCTGCTAGCTGCTACCATATCTATTTTTTTAATTTACTCAAATATTTTATTCAATTATTTTTCATGATCTGTAAATCTAGGTTTTGGGTTTTCTCATTTTTATTTCAAATGAAAATTTTTATCTTTTTTTAATATTTAATATTTCTATTTTGGTTTCTATGAATTAAATGCATATTTTACTTTCAACTTTAGATTCCATTCACTCCGTAGTTTATTTGTTTGAAATTTGTTATGAAATAAATAATAAAGAGGGTAAAGAAACAAAAAAATAGGACTATAAAAGAGAGCGTATTTTATTGATGAATAAGTATGTTTATAATGTTTCTCCAAAGTCTATATTTATAAGCATAAGAAGTATACAAGATATAAAACTCTACTTCTAATAAACATTAAAGTCCTAATGTATATCAAACTTATCTTAATCTTGATGGATATCCACTTAATAATAAAATATTCATAACACTCTTCTCTATTAGTAGATTATATGACTCGTTAAAGCCTTATTAAGATAAAAATCCAGTGAGAAAAAAATTCGTGGTGAAGGAAAAAGAGTACATATATACCTATAATACGCATAACATGTTGCCTCATTAAAACCTTACCAAGAAAATTCAATGAGACAAAATCTCAGTTAAGGGAAAAAAGGTACAATGCATATTTACTCTCTTTCATAATGACATCATATGATATCTCAAATTCTATATATTCAATTTTAAATGATAGCTTTTCAAATGATCACTTGAACATATTTGCTAAACATTTATATCATCATTCTTTTAAAAGTCATGAGTGAGAAAAAAATTTAGAAAAATATATTTTGGTCTCTTTTTTAACAATAATAATAGCAAAATTTGACCATGATCATTATATACTAATACATATGTTCAAATCTTTTCATATAAATATTTAGACAAATATATTGAACAATTTCCCTAAAATTTCTATATGCTTTCAACATTCTAAATCCTTCAAGGATTTTAATATAAACTTCCATTATATAGTGATTCATATAAAGATTGTAACGAGAATCATAAAATGCATGTCAAACCTTTCATGAATTGTCAGAATAATAAGATATCTAAATGTTATTCCATCCATCATAAAATAATATTATATTTTTCATAATCAATACTAGGACTTAGCAAAAAACTTTATTTTTCTTATTCCGTTTTTGCAAAACTATGCATTTGTACTGCCACTAGCTTTATACCTTTAGATGTTTGGATGATTGGTCCAAAATTTTTTCAAATTTAATTATACTTTCATCGCGTCTTTTCATTTTAGCTAATCTATTCCATGTCTATAATTCTCAACAAATTTCTTCAAGATTCTCATTTTCTTTTATTATTTCAATAATAAATTTGCACAAAACTGTTGTCGACAACTTTTCATTCTTATGGTTCCATAATTTCTCGTATTAACATAATTTATCGCGATCTCTTTATTTTCATTATTTCTATCGTCAACTTTAGGTACTTGAATCTCTTCTAGAGTTTTAATAATTAGTTATGTCTTGGGTCTCTTCAGGGGCACTTGTATCCACTATATGACTATCTAGATTTATTATTATATTTTATGAGAATTTTCATCTTTGGAACCAATTCTACCATTCTTCAGGCATGCATTACTTTTATTTATTCTAACAAATTGTCTTACTTGCAGAGGCGAAGCTAAGGGGCTAGCAGGGGCCCTAGCCCCCCTAAAATGAAAAATTATTATTTAGGCCTTTTAAAAATTTTTAAAAATTTAAATTAGTAAAGGTAAAATTGTACTTTGACCCCCCTAAATTATAAAAATTTAATTTAATCCTTTAAAAATTATAAAGATATAGACCATAAAAAATTAAAATTTCCTTCGGCCCCCTTAAAAAATTGTTCTAGCTTTGGCCCTACCTACTAGGACTTTGACACATCAACTGATATATAAGATTTGATCATTCTTGTTAGGCCAATAAATACATTTGACAGTTAACTTGTAATAAAATGAATTATTTTTTGAATTTTTGATTCAAATTACTTTTTATGAGAATCTAGATAATGATAATCCATCCAAGTAATTATTTTATCTAACTATCATTTCTCTCCTCCTAATGTTGGGAAAACTATCAAATCAAAATACCAGTCACGTCATAATTGAGTTTCCAATCCTTTTAAAAAATCTAATAATACAAGGAGATTCATAATTAATATATATTCTCAACATTCTTTGAATATTCATTTCGTACATTGTAATACTCATTTCGTACATTGTGGTGGAGCAACTTAAACGTATATTGCACATTCAAAAACTCTAAAATGGATTGTATTTGACTCTTTACCAAAAGCTAATTGTAATGGAGATATTTATCAAAATTTATTGGCATGATGTGTACAAGTGCCTATTCATATAAAATATCATACCCTTATACATGTATACAAAAAGTTTTGTTATCAAAAGTAATAGTTTAGCTACTAACTGGAAGCATTTAATTAATAATTTTGCTAAACCATTTTATACAAAAAAAACATCAAGCTTTGTGATAAGTATGCGCATTAACAATCTAGAATATAATAATATTTTAAAGTCTAAGAAATAAACTCATCAACATTAGCAGGAATTGTCTTGGTTGCATAATCTGAAAATTTTGTTCTTAAGCAAATAATTAAAAAAGTAATCTCGCAAACTATAGGTTGCGAGTTGATAACTCATATGTGATTAACTTGCAAATACATATATTAAAATTATATCAACACATCCAGTTGCTGGATAAATGGACTAATATTTCTTTCAAAATTGCAAGAGATTCAATCTCAACTTTTTCTAGTAAGGTTTAATAAATCTTCTTTAAGAACAAACAACACTTGATAAAAGAAGAATCTTCAAGTTCTTTAATAAATATCCATGTAAATTCTTATATTGTCGCATTGTTATTGATTAGGATGGTCTAACAGAATATGCCAACTAATTAGTATATTTGGACTAGTAAACTTCTGGTTTACTATGCCCTTGATTCAACGATACTAATTTAAACTTTTGGTTTATCATATCATATGATTTAACCATACTAATATATACATCGTACCAACTAGAGAAAAAGACGATCTTTTCCAATACACAATTCTTACTCAATATAATAGATTGAATTAATTGTCTTCTCATTCATAGTCTCAATATGATATCAATTACAACATATATTCTTTTAAAAACAAAACAATTTATTTGAAACTGACTAAAACATAGTGCATTAATTATCGCTTTGTTTCTTCGGATAACAATGTATTAACTCTTTTAGAACCTTAAATTAATTTTGTACTATAAAAGATTAACATGTTCCATTATCACATTGAACATAGGGTAACAATATATTAACTCTTCTGGAGCCTTAAATTAATTTTGTACAACCAACTATTGGTTCGTTCATTACCAAATAAGAAAAATGTTCTTATCCCTAAGGGTAGTATGCATTGTGTATTATGTACGAGACATATGTTTCATTTCCTTTAAGAAACATTAATTGAATAATAAAATTTTCATGTGTACGACAGGTACATAACCATTAACTTTTCATAAATTGTCTCTCTTCTTTGAAGAACTCTTATTGTTCTATTATTTATCTCTATATCTCCACTTCTAGTAGTGAGAAGAATTATTACTAATAAGAAATTCAATGATTAATTAATTAGTGTCATAATCCAAAAATAGGATGCAATTCATACTTAATGTTTAGGGGTACGACAATTATGCAACTAATGACCTTTCATACCATATCAATAACATAAGTTATTTTCACTCCTTAAAGGGTTCTCTTGGGTTTCTTGTTCTTCTCTTACTTACATAATTTTTTTTCACTTCTGGTGGTGAAAAGAATTATTATGACCATTTCTTTTACGATTATTATAAAGCCACTTACTATGTCCATATAAAATGTTATGTCTTTATATATTGCTATATCCGCTTCAGGGAATGGAGCAAGTTCAATACAACAAACTTTATGATTTTTCATTTAATGTCTCATTATTTAATTCAACCATAAGTAAACATGACATTAATTCATGATATATTTTAGAATATTTTTTATGGTATCACTACTATAAAAGCACATTTGAAGCATGAAAAGTTGAAAAATTTTTCTCTAACAACTTCTTATTAATAATATTATTCTCACATAATTTTAATTGAGAAAATATAATAGATACTGCAGAGTTATATTCACTCAAAGTTTTAAAATCTTGCAACTTTAGGTCAATCCAATCTTAACGAGCTTTAGATAAAATTATTATATTTTGATGGCCATATCTTTCTTTTAAGTTATTCCACAATTCAAGTGGGTATTTTATAGTCAAATATTCTACTTTCAATTCTTTATGAGGTTGATGATGAAGGAAGACGAAAGGGATAATCACAACTAATTTAACAGTCAATCAAGTATTTAAGCATAAGTATCATGCATTTAATAATAAAATATTTTTCTATCCTTCTCAAAATCAAAACAGATAGATATTCATGGCAAGAGTGGTTCATATCAAATATAATTTTTTTTCTCATTCACAATTTTAATGTAACACCCCTAACCCATATCCGTCGCCGGAACAGGGTTATGGTACATTACTAGAGTTTACAGAACAAATACAACTAATTTATATCATTTACTATTCATATTAGAAATCAATCATATTCAATAATGTAATA
This sequence comes from Gossypium longicalyx, assembly GCA_025698465.1. Taxonomy (NCBI): domain Eukaryota; kingdom Viridiplantae; phylum Streptophyta; class Magnoliopsida; order Malvales; family Malvaceae; genus Gossypium; species Gossypium longicalyx. The sequence goes on from CM046997.1 coordinate 96,519,460, forward strand.
GGCCCATTTGCCCGGGCCCATTAGAATAAAAAATAGAAATTAAAAAACCAAAAAATAAAATAAAAAGCACACAAACAAGAAAATTCAAATACCAATGTCCTTTTACAAATTTTACCAGCCCAAATACCCAAATTCATAAACCCCTAGCCTGTATAGCCCAAATTCAAAAAGAATTTCAGCAACCAAGCACCAGAAGCTTCTGGAACATGCCAGAATAGTGCCAGGGGTTTGGGTCTCACGAGCGGTTTCCTCGCATGCATGCCTCTCGTCGCTCCTCCGTACGGATGATCCTGCAAAGAATACACGAGAAAGAGGCTAACAGAATACAATAGATGACAACAAATAAAATGCATTTTTATTATTTATTTATTTACTCTGTAAATCGGCTATAAAAAGCTAATGATATGTACCTGCAAAAGAAAAAAACAGATACAAAATATACACCTATGTACGCACACTAAATACTGGAAAAAAAATATTTCGAAAGCAAATTTATAAAGGTTATTTTCAGTTTTTTTTCTGGCCTTTTAGTTTTTTTTTTCGTTGAATCATTTCATTTTCATTTTCAATCTTTCGATATTGTATTTCAAAATAGAAAAGAGAGTGAAAGAAGGGATCTGACCTTGTAAATTTGCCATGAATCTTTTTTTGCTTCGTTGAAATCGGAGTCAGAGGAAGAATCTTGAGGCTATAATACGATTTCATGGCTTGAAGGCTTGTAGGCAGCAGCAATATGCTATATGAAACCCTAAGGAATGGGCTGATAGCATAGTTTATTTGAAATTGAATGATTTGCTGCGTTTTAGGTAGAAAACGATTGAAAAGGGGGGGTTTAATGGAAAATCCAGAAACGGAGTCGCACCAAAGTGGGGGTAGGATCCGCGCGCTGACCCGCTTGGGGATCCGGATCCGCCCCTTTGCGCCTAAAATGGCTTATTTATGTAGCAAGCCCTTCGCAATCACGCTGTATTGCGATTAACTCCTTTTTGCGTTTGATTGGTTTTGTTTTATTAAAAATCTTCCCTAAAGTTTTGTTCGATGTTGCATTTTAGCCCATATCTTCATGCTGTTTCAGAATCGGGGATAATTTCAATCTTAATCCCTGTGAATTCATGCATGGTAAACATGGATCCTTTTATTATTCGAAGCATATTTTAGTTGTAAATTATTCTTTTTACTTTTACTTTGATTTTCATTAAGTAATTTATTAGATTTATGTTATAGTTTTAAATTTGGGTTTATTTACTCATATATATTGAGTTGCTTTATTAATATGTATATATTTATTCATTTATTTATTTATTTATTTATTTATTTATTTATTTATTTTTATCATTTATATTATTTGTAATGTTCATATTAATTGTATCATTTGTATTATTGGTTACTTATTTGTTGTAATTTGGGTAATTGTATTTCCATATATTGCATGCTATTTTATGTAATGCTTTATGAATTATCATACATGTATATACCTCATAATAAAATTGGCTTTATTCTACGAATATTATTAACATTAAATTATTATATATATTTAACTATTTTATTTATTTATTCACATATTAATGTTATATATGTATTTGTTTTTTAAATGAAATCACATGTTGTATACATTAGTTAAATTTTAACTATACATATACAAAAATTATTGGTATATATAATTTAAATACATTTCTAAATATTAGTATTTTATATATATAATTTCTTTTAGATTTATTCACATATTTTATCTCTTTCTTAATCAAAAGGAAAATCCCACATATTTTGTGTATTATTTAAGTTATTATTAAACATATATTTAGAATTTATATTTAATTTGCATCTATTATTAAAGCCAAGATATTCTTATATGTATATATATATTTTAAATAAACTTGTATATAATTGTGTTTTTAAAATTATTACGTATATAATTTATGATAAAATTAAGTCAATTTTATAATTCATATTTTAATTCAATGTTATCTTGGACATACTATTATTTCTAAAACTTCTTCATATATACATTACCCATATTAAATTATTTTTACTATAGTACATGGTATTATGTTCATATAATTTTATGTAAATATTTTTTTATGTATATATCCACTTTTAAAATTATTTATGCGTATAATATATTTCTTTTAAGAACCATATTTTAAATCATATAACTTATTTATTGTATATACTCTCATGTTATCCTTATGTATGCATTATTTATGTGTTCCGTCAATTCAAATCGTTTTGCTACATGTAAAATTATGTTATATATTATTTGTTTTAAAATTTCCTTTATAAATATAGTTTTATAAATATACATCACTAAATCTATGTATTTTGTAAATATTAGTTTTACCTTTTGTATATGATCTTGTCTTTTTTTTTTTTTAAATTTTGTTATATATATAATTTATATACTTTTTTTTCTTTATACATTATTAACTTCATTTTTTCACAAATAATTATTCCAAAATTTACTAGTATATACATATTTTATGAATTTATTATGTATGTTATATTATATTATGTATTGTTATTCCTTCATATTGAATCTATTATTTAAATTATCATGCGTTATCAATTTTTGAATGAATTTGTGCTCTAAATATTTTATATATAATTTGATTTGAACTTTTTATTTTATAATAATTATTCCAATAAACATGTATCCCAAGTTTTTATGCAAATTTGTCAACTTATATATATATATATATATATTATGTGATCATTAAATCATCATTATGTTGAAAATATCTTATATTGATTTCTAATTCCATTTTGTTTCATATATATTTTTTGCACATCATTTTATTTTGTGTCATGTTAATTATCATGTATATTATTTTTGTATTAATTATTTACTATCCATGCTTAAAGATTTTTTGGTTACGTTATACTGGAATAATTGTATGTAATTGTTAAATGTATTAAGTGAGATTTATTGTACTTTTGTGTATATTATTTCATATTCATTAACCCTTTTTTTATATATGTTTGTTGAAATGCATTAAGTATTTCACCTATTTAAAAATAAATAAACGTGTTTTTTTTGAGCAAATTTCCAAATTTCTGTCATTCAAAAATTCTGAAATAAGGCAATATCTAATATTTGGGGAATTTGGAAAATCGTGCTCAATCGTACTGGGTATGACTTTTCTGGTGAACCAAATATTTGGATAACCTTTTAAAATTTTAATATATGAGTTTTTCAAAAGTCAAAAATCAATCGCATTTTAAAGGTATAAGGGATCGTATCCAATCGTACTGGGTATGAAACTGCATATATTTGAAACGAGAGAATTTTGACTACTAATTTAAACTATTCAAACATTTTAAAAGGGGTCATACTTTGGAAAATCTTTTCTTTAAAAGGTCTTTTGACATAAGGATAGCATCAAATCAATTTGGTACCAATTTTTTGGGCATAATGAGGGTGCTAACCCTTCCTCATGCGTAACCGACTCCCGGACCCATTTTTTTATTTTTCATGAATAAAGCATTTTAGTAGGTGGCCCAATCACACCTAAATCAAGAGATTGGTGGCGACTCCACATTTTTGTTTTCAAAAGTCGATCCCCATTGTTTTCAAAATAAAAAAAAAGGGTTTCGACAGCTTGGCGACTCCACTGAGGAATTGAACAAAGAGAGTCAGGCCATAAAATTGATTGATTGCTGTCCTTTTAATTGAAAATTTGTTTCAAAACTATGATTCTTTTAATTGCATTTGCTTGTGTGATTGTTGTGGTTCGAGTCTTGTCTAATAAATATGGCATTACATTGCATGACCGTTGTGGTTATACCTATTAAGTAGGAGTAAGGAACTATGCTTTCGTGAGGTTTTCACCTCCGTATGGGCTAGTGGATTGCGTCGGGGATACATCCGTACCTATGATTCCGTGAGATTTTCATCTCCGCATGGTCATAGGAAAATGTATTCCCCTAAACCGAACTCAATCTATATGAGCCTATAATGGGTGAAGATTGAGGAATCTGCTGGTTGGGGTACCTTTACTCTAGAAACGAGCTTCATATAGTGAACCTTAAGAACTATCCTTAGGTAGAGCCACGTCGAACCTTGGTCATTACCCATATATGTGTTATGATTATCTTTGTTGTTATAGTTGTATTTTTATTACTCATATTTGATATTAACTTGTGTTTTGTTTTGGTTGTGTTTACATGATATTGCATACTAAATGAGGTGTTGGTTCGTATTCGATTACTAAGTTAGAAAGTTTAACATGGAGAATGAATTTCTTAGTAAAGTTGAGGATAATGCGGCTGCCCGTGCATGGTCAGAGAAGTTGCAAATAGAGAAAGGGGATAGCCTGACAGAAGGATATACATCAGAGTTGCAAAACTTTACTCGCATCAATGTAACACAGAATGAGCTGCAGGAGTTGAAGGATATATGGACCTGTTGGGACGAGGACACTAAACGGTTGTTCTACCAGAGTTACGGCGATATACCATACTTGCTCGAGGTTAAGGTGGATAAGCGTTTGTTCCGAGGTATGGCTCAATTTTGGAATTCTGCTTATTTGGTCCCTACTCTGGAAGAATACACTACTTTGTTGAGGAGTCTAAAGGCTCAAGTCAGGAAAATTTATGTTAAGATTACTAATGGTCAAACTTTTGCGAAGAGGCTGGTAAATATTTCGGGGATGAGTGAATCTTGGGTCACTACTTGAATTCAACAGAAGGGGGATAGTAAGTGTATTCCCTGGAAAAATTTGAGGGATTTGATTTTGACGCACCCGGATGAAAAGAAAAGGGCTGATATCTTTGCCTTAAGCATTTATGGATTAGTGATTTTTCCTAAGGTTTTAAGACATGTTGATGAGGCAGTCTCTGATTTGTTTGATCGTCTCGGGAAGGGAGTCACACCCGTACCTGCAATACTGGCTGAGACGTTTAGATCTTTGAGCATGTGCCGGAAAACAGGGGAAGATCGATTTATTGGCTGTGCACAGTTGTTAATGGTATGGTTTTACGGGCATTTTTGGAAAGTAAATAAGGTATCGTATTGGGTTTTCTCCGAAAGTTACTCCCCATTAAAAGAAGAGATAGCGATGCAAAGGAGAGATGATATTTCAGAAGAGAAATGGATGGAAATTCTCCAAAATCTCAAGGAAGATGATGTAGAATGGAGGGCTTTCTGGATGGTTCCTGATGAAATCTTGTATTGATGTGGGAGCTATAATTGGGTGCCATTATTAGGGATCTAGGGAGCTACTGGATATACTCCTTTACTTGCATTAAGGCAATATAAATCCAGGTAGTTCATACTTACGACGCACGGGTTGGCTAAGTGTGAACTTCCATATAAAGGAGACCACTATAGGAGGAAGGTTCGGGAATTATCTGATGCTTGGAGGCAAATACACTAGATGAAAAGGATGATTGTTGGTTCCATGGTAACACCTGAATACAGTGGATGGTTTAGGAAAAGGGTCAATGACAATATTCCTAGACCAAGTTCGAAAAGTGCTCGACCAATGGAGGAACAGTTACAAATCGCCCCGTCGGAGTTGGAAATTATAAAGCAAGATTTTGAGAAGAAGAGTTCCGAGTTTGGGAGGAAGATCAAGCAGTTGGAAGAAGAAAAGATGCATTTGAAGTTAGAAGTGGAGATTCAAAAGTCAGAGGCAGAAAAGCTACAGAAAAGGAAAGGTGAAGTTGAGGAAGATTTGGAAGGCTTGAAAATAGATTATAAGAAGCTGCGCTTATCAATGAGGACTGCTGGGCTAGGGAAGACTTCGAAACAATGGCGCCAAGAGGTTCGAGAAGAAAGGGCTAAGGTAGATCAATGGGAAAAGAAGTTCCAGGAGGTTCAAGCTCGGAATGAAGCTTTGGAAAGAAGTCTGTCAGAGAGTAAGAATGAAAAGGATGAATTAAGAGCTAAAGTAGCCGAACTTGAGAGATCTCTGTGTTTATACCAGAATCGCAATTCTGTGACAGAGTTGAAAGCAAGCTTAAGTAAGATCGAGGAGATGAAAGGGAAAATAGAACAGCTAGAAACAGCATTGCAGAGTTGTGAAATTAGGATTAAGTTCTTGAAGGCAAATGAGGAGCAATGGAAGAATCAACTTCATCACTCTCAGGACCAAGTTAGAAGCAGGGATTACATCATGGGAGAAGCGGTAACGCAAATTCGAGAAGTAGCTGACTACTTGCAGTCTTTGGCAGTACAAGCAGACGTGTTAAGTGTGGAGTACAAGCTGGAGTCAGATAGGGGACAGGAACTAGCTTCACTGCTTAGGAAAATTAAGGCCCTGAGTGTTAGGGCGAAGTCGTATTTGTAACTCAGTTTTATGTAAAGAGTTTTATTTTCTAGTAAAATTTTCTAAAAGGAATTGAATCAGAATTGATGCCTCCTTTGCATTCATGCATTTGCATTACATTACATCATATACATTAAATATCATAATAAGATTCTAATTAATTAAAAATTATTTCAGTAACCTGGAAACCAACCAAAATACACCAAATACGCATCCCTACGGTACGAGGAAAAAGACTAAGTCAATGGACAAAAGACTGGAAAAGTTAGAACAAATGCAAAAGGATATGCAAGAGCAAATGCAGTCACAGATGCAAGAGCGGTTGGTTAAGATTCAGCAAGAGATGAAAGAACAGATGATGGAATCCCAAAGAGAGATGATGAGTCAGTTGTCCCAATTGCTGATAGGAAGAGTGGATAAAGGAAAAGGTCCTATAGATAATATAGAAGAAAGTAATGAAGACCCTCAATATCCTCCTGGCTTTACTTCTGTACATGTGCAGACACAACCTGAGATTAATTTGCAGAAGCCATCTGTTACGATCAGGCCTTAGCAGTTTCAGGCCGGAATTTCGGTTCCAATGAATTTTCGAGCTGGTTTAAGTCATAATCCTGGTAATAACTCACATAATCCAATGGTCCCTGATTTGGATGAAGTTGCAAAAGAGGAAAGAGCAAAGGCAGAATCACAAAGGTAGTTAGAAGAACGGTGTAAATGGCTGGAGGAAAAAGTCAGAGCAATGGAAGGTGTTGATAGACACCTGGGAATTGATGCAAAAGATCTGAGTTTGGTCCTAGACTTAGTACTGCCATACAAGTTCAAGATGCCAGAATTTGAGAAATACAATGGAACGAGCTGTCCTGAAGCTCATATCACTATGTTTTGCAGAAGGATGACATGGTATGTTCATAATGACCAATTGTTGATTCATTGCTTCCAAGATAGCTTGGTAGGAGTAGCTGCTAAATGGTACAATCAATTGAGCCGAAACAGAATTAATTCATGGAGAGATTTAGCACAGGCGTTCATGAATCAATACAGTCATGTGACAGACATTACTCCTGATAGAATTACTCTGCAAAATATGGAGAAAAATCCAAATGAAAGTTTTAAGCAGTATGCACAGAGGTGGAGGGAAATGGCTATTCAGGTTCAGCCACCGCTATTGGAAAAGGAAACTATGATGCTCTTCATTAATACCTTAAAATCCCCGTTTATAACTCATATGCTAGGAAGTGCCACAAAAAGCTTTGCGGATGTGGTCATGACAGGAGAAATGATTGAAAATGTCATAAGAAATGAGAGGATAGACGCAGGAGAAAGTGCTAAAAGGTCTGTGCCACGCAAGAAAGAAAATGAGGTGAACAATGCGAACGTGGGATATTCGAAGTCTATTACCGTGAGTTAACCAAAAGCGACAACTGCTAGTCAGGGTTCATCACGACAAGAGTCAGGAACTAGGTCGAATAATGAGAAGATTCAGTTTACACCAATTCCCATGACATACAAAGAGTTATATCAAAGTTTGTTCGATGCATATATGGTGGCACCTTTTTACTTAAAGCCAATACAGCCTTCGTTCCCTAAATGGTACGATGTTAATGCTTAATGTGAGTATCATGTAGGAATTGTGGGTCATTCAATAGAAAATTGCACCACTTTTAAGAAGCTGGTTGAGAGATTTATCCAGATGGGTATTGCAAAATTTGATAATGCGCCCAGTATTGAAAATCCACTGCCTAATTATACTGATAGTGAGGTAAATGTAATAGATGGAGGAATTGGAAAAAGGACCAAGAGGGATGTTTTAGAGGTAAAGACTCCTTTGAGACGAGTTTGGAAAGAAATGGCAAGAAGAGGGTTAGTTACTTCGAGAACAGAAGAAAATGATAATGGGGTAGAGAATTATTGTGAATTTCATCATGAAGAAGGACACAGAATTCAGGAATGTGAAGAATTCAGAGCTGTTATTCAGGGCCTGATGGACAACAAAGAAATGGAGTTTTATGAAGAGATTCATGAGGAGGAGTATATATGCGCATCAGAATCCACATCAAATCCAAAGGTTAATTATCCTGTGGTTATTATCTCGCGTCCTAAGAATGAAGCAGGAGTTTAAATGACGACAAAGATTATAATTCAGAAGCCAACGATTTTTTCTTACAAAGATAGTAAACAGGTCCCTTGGAACTATGATTGTAATGTGACAATCCGGGGAAAGGAGAGTTCGTTAAAGGAAGATCAAAATATAAGCTTTCATACACGCAGTGGAAGGCGATATGATACCTGAATAGAACCAGTGAAAGAAAGAGATGTGCTGGTTGAGCAAAAGAAAGGAAAAACAATTGAACTTGATGTGCCTGTTAATGAACCAGTGAAAGAAGAAGAAGCTAAAGAATTCTTGAAATTTCTGAAACATAGCGAGTACAGTGTGGTAGAACAATTGCGTAAACAGCCAGCCCGCATATCTATATTAGCCCTACTTTTGAGTTCAGAGGTGCATCGGAGTGCATTGATGAAGGTGCTAAATGAGACCTATGTAACCAATGATATTTCCGTCAATAAGTTTGATCGGTTGGTTAACAACATAAGTGCAGACAACTTTATCTTTTTCAATGATGATGAGATTCCACCAGGAGGGATGGGATCTACCAAGGCTTTGCATATAACTACCAGATGTAAATGATACACATTGCCAGGGGTATTGGTAGATAATAGTTCAGCATTGAATGTGTTACCTCTGTCCACACTAACCAAGTTACCTGTGGATAGTTCTCACATGAAAGGATGTCAGAACATAGTACGAGCATTTGATGGCATGGAGAGGAGAGTCGTGGGAAGAATAGAGGTGCCCTTCTTAATTGGCCCAACCACGTATGAGGTAGATTTTCTAGTAATGGATATTAATCCCTCTTACAACTGCTTGTTGGGAAGACCTTGGATACACGCGGCAGGGGCAGTGCCTTCATCATTACATCAAAAACTGAAGCTGGTGTCGGAAGGGCAGTTGATAACGATAAATGCTGAGGAAGATATTATCGCGACCGTAAGCAGTGATGCGCCGTATGTAGAAACAGATGAGGAAGCTATTGTGTGTTTTTTTCGATCTTTGGAGTTTGTGAATGCAACATTCATCACTAAGGAAAGTAGAATTCCGGAGCTGAAAATGTTCAAAACTACGATGATGGGTTTCCAATTGATGGTAGGCTGGGGTGCTGTACCAGGAAAGGGACTTGGAAGATGCCTTCAAAGAAGAATTACAGTTCCAATGCTGAAAGACAAACAGGATTGCTTTGGTTTGGGGTTCAAGCCAGATGCAAGACAAAGGAAAAAGGAACTAGAAAGAAGACAAGAAAGAAGGAGAGCACAAGTGAGTGGTGGGGAAATCAAATGGGAGCCCATGATAATTCCTCATATCTCCAAATCTTTTGTATCAGGAGGCATTATTTATCCTGAACGAGGGATGCTAGAAAAAGAAAGTATGGAAGAAGCATGGGAAAATATGTACATCAGTGCCATATTTAAAGAGACGATTGAAGAGAGGATTTCGTCAAATATTCGTCCATATGAGCCTGAGAGTGTTCTAGACAATTGGACTGCAGAAGATCTTCCTGTAGTTTTTAGAGCTTACTCAGAGTAATGTTCGAAACAAACTTGTTGTTTTAAGCCTAGAAACAATAAAGATTTCTTTGTGAAATAGGCTCATGTTCAAACATCATTATTTTAATGAAGTACATTTTTGCTATCATTTTGAATGAATATTATTCTTTTCACAAGCAATTGTGTTATTCTTTCTATTTAAATAATTATCTTGATTCTTTCTTTAATTATTCTTTTATTCATAAACATATCATACAAAACAATAATTACTAGATTCATTCATTCTTTGTATATTCTTGTACCTATAATAGGTTCCTAGATATCAATGTCATGAGCGACGCTGTTACTGACTTAGAATCACTATTTGAGCAAAACATGTGTTTAAAGGGATCTTAGGACTTTGAAGATGACAGAGATTGTGATTTATCTCCGGACTTGTTAAGGATGGTAGAACAAGAGGAAAATCAAATTTTGCCTTATAAAGAAGCCATAGATATGGTGACTTTGGAAGAGGGGAAAGTTGTAAAAATTGGAACATGCATAGCTGAAGAGACAAAGCGAGACCTTGTTGGGTTACTTCAGGAATTCAAAGATGTTTTTGCATGGTCATACCAGGATATGCCCGGTTTAAATCCTGATATTGCAGTACATTGCCTTCCCATAAGAGAAGATTGCAAGCCAGTACAACAGAAGCATCGACGAATGAGACCAGATATCATCTTAAAAATCAAGGAGGAAGTCAAAAAACAGTTTGATGCAGGATTCCTTCAGGTGACCAAGTATTCAAAATGGGTAGCTAATGTTGTACCTGTTCCCAAGAAAGACGGCAAGGTGCGAATGTGTGTGGATTATAGAGATTTAAATAAGGCAAGCCCAAAGGATAACTTTCTTTTGCCTCACATTGATACACTAGTGGATATTACGGCTGGTTACTCATTGTTTTCCTTCATGGATGGTTTCTCGGGATACAATCAGATAAAGATGCATCCTAAAGATATGGGGAAGACTACCTTCATAACCTTGTGGGGCACGTTCTGTTACAAGGTAATGCCATTTGGATTAAAGAATGCTGGAGCAACGTATCGAAGAGCTATGGTGACTTTATTCCATGATATGATGCATAAGAAAATCGAAGTGTATGTTGATGATATGATAGCCAAATCTCAAACTGAAAAGGAGCACTTCGAAGTATTAAGAAAGTTGTTCATGAGATTGAGAAAGTTTCAGTTAAAGCTTAATCCAACGAAATGTACTTTGGGGGCTAGATCCGGAAAGCTATTGGACTTTGTGGTCAGTGAGAAGGGAATTGAGATTGATTTAGACAAGGTCTGGGCTATACAGGAGTTGTCTCTACCACGCACCCAAAAAGAAGTTCGAGGTTTCCTCGAAAGACTAAATTACATTGCGTTCTCAATTAACAGAGAAGTGTGACCCTATATTCCGTCTACTTAAAAAGCATAATCCAGGGGAATGGGATGATGGGTGTCAAAAGGCTTTTGATAAAGTTAAAGAATATTTGTCAAGTCCTCCGGTGTTATCACCCCCAAGTTCAGACAGGCCGTTGATATTGTATTTGACTGTTTTTGGTAATTCAATGGGATGTGTGCTTGGTCAACACGACAAATCAGGAAGAAAGGAAAGGGCGATATACTACCTCAGTAAGAAGTTCACCGAGTGCGAATTGAGATATTCGCCAATTGAAAAATTGTGTTGCGCTTTGGTTTGGACAGCACGAAGGTTGAGACAATATATGTTGTATCATACAACTTGGCTAATTTCAAAGTTGGATCCTCTAAAGTATACGATGGAGTCAAATGCCTTGAATGGTAGGATGGCTAAGTGGCAAATTTTACTTTCTGATTTTGACATAGTTTACATGAGTCAAAAAGCTGTAAAAGGAAGCGCAATAGCAGATTTTCTAGCCAGTCGAGCTCTAGAAGATTATGAGCCATTGAATTTTGACTTCCCCAATGAAGAGATAGTGTATGTGACAGCTGCTGAAGAAGACAGTACAAAAGGTCACTGTTGGAAATTGAATTTTTATGGAGCCTCAAATGCTGTGGGTAATAGAGTTGGGGCAGTTCTAGTATCTCCAGATGGAGATCATTATCCATTCACATGTAAATTGGATTTTGATTGTACGAATAATATGGCAGAATATGAAGCATGTATCATGGGGCTCAGAGTAGCTATAGAGTACAAGATCAAATCATTAGAAGTATATGGAGATTCTGTATTGGTAATTTACCAACTTTGAGGTGAATGGGAGACAAGAGATTTTAAGCTAATCAATTATAGAAGGTTGGTGTTGGGGTTAGTTGAAGAGTTTGATGATATTACTTTCAATTATCTCCCGAGTGATGAAAACCAAATGGCAGATGCTTTGGCTACTTTGGCTTCCACGATCAAAGTAAGGAAACAAGAAGATGTGAAGCCCATTCAGATGAGTATTTATGAGGCCCCGTCTTATTGTTATAATATAGGGGAAGAAGAAAGAGATTATCATCCTTGGTATCAAGATATATTGCGGTATGTGAGAAATCGTGAATATCTAGATCAAGCCACGGAAAATGACAAAAGAACGTTGAGAAGGCTCGCTTGCGATTATGTTTTAGATGGAGAGATCCTATACAAAAGAAGGAAGGATCAGGTACTTTTGAGATGTGTGGATGCCATAGAGTCCAAGAAAATCTTAGAAGAAGTGCACGAAGGTGTTTGTGGAACGCACGCCAATGGGTTCACAATGGCCAGGCAAATTATGAGGTTTGGATATTATTGGTCAACCATGGAAGGAGACTGCATTAATTATGCCAAGAAATGTCATAAATGTCAAATTTATGGTGATAAGATTCACGTGCCTCCCTCGCCTTTGCATGTTATGACTTCTCTATGGCCGTTTTCCGTGTAAGGCATGGATGTCATAGGACCAATTTCACCAAAGGCTTCAAATGGGCATCGTTTCATTTTTGTGGTTATTGATTATTTTACCAAGTGGGTGGAAGCTGCTTCGTATGCCAATATAACTAAATCGCCAGTCAGTAGATTCTTAAAGAAGGAAATTATATGTCGATATGAAATGCCTGAGAAGATTATATCTAATAATGCACTGAACTTGAACAATAGTACAATAGCAGAGGTCTGCAGTCAGTTTAAAGCCAGACATCATAACTCGTCACCCTATCGCCTAAAGATGAATGGTGCAGTGGAAGCAGCTAATAAAAATATCAAGAAGATTGTGGGGAAAATGACCGAAACTTACAAAGATTGGCATGAGAAGTTGCCATTTGCTCTTTATGCTTATCGAACATCTGTCAGAACTTCTACTGAGGCAACACCGTTCTCATTGGTCTATGGAATGGAAATAGTTCTGCCCATTGAAGTGGAGATAGCTTCTTTTCGAGTTTTGTCAAAATTGAAGTTAGATGAAGCAGAATGGATACAGTCTCATTATGATCAGTTGAACTTGATTGAGGAAAAGAGGCTAAAAGCTATTCAGCATGGACAAATGTATCAAAAAAGAATGATGCGGGCTTATGACAAAAAGGTTCGCCCAAGAGAGTTTCATGAATGAGATTTGGTTTTGAAAAAGATTCTTCCCATACAAAAAGATTTCAGAGGTAAATGGATGCCGAATTGGGAGGGACCTTATGTGGTGAAGAAAGCTTTCTCCGGTGGTGCATTAATACTGGCCGAAATGGATGGAAGAAATTTGCCTAATCTAGTAAACTCTTCAGTCAAAAAGTACTACACTTAACAAGAGAAGGAAGCCAAAGTGAAAACCCGTAAAGGGCACATTGAGGTTTTTGAAAAAAAAAGAAAAGAAAAAAAAGACTAAAGTGAAAACCCGCAAAGGGCGCATTAGGACCAAATAAAAATGGAAAGGGCCAAGGTGAAAACCCGCAAATGGCGCTTTGAGACTCAATAATAATTTTAAAAAAAAAGGAGAGTCCAAGGTGAAAACCCGCAAAGGGCGCCTTGTGACCAAAGGGGATTTAGTTGAAAACCCGAAAAGGGCGGCTCAAATATGGATCCAAAGAGAGAAAACGGTGGTCTGGCTATGCTTGAATTAACCATGAAGGGGATATGGTGCATCTTGGGGCATTGACAAAGTGCTTCTGATCTCTTAAACACATGTTGAGCTTGAATTGGTCTTTAGGAAGTTTGTACAGAGAAGCTCAGGTTGCGATAATAAGGGTACCTAGTCTTCATTTTCAGTAAATTGGTTATTTTTGAATTATCCCTTCTTTTCAATATATACATTCCCAAATTAATGGCCATGGTTGTTCTTTTGATAATTTACTTTGAGCTCAAGTTTAATTCCATTCTTGTCTATTATTACGATTTGATTGCAAGCATGTTGGATTGACATAATGATGAATGAACTAGTTATGTTTTCATAATAGAAGTTTTGCATATTACTCCAGGAGTTTCTAGATAATGCAGGAGTCTGAAGTGGAATAATTGTTTAGAATACGCTCAAGTTCAAGGATATATTTGAATAAATCGTTTCTCTAGAATTGTTGTCCAAATGATGACATGGTGCTGGTGATACAACTTTGAAGAGATGATTAGTACAAAAAGGGAATTATTTTCAAAAAAAGAGAAAGGATATTTGTATACATACAAATACCAAAGTATACATTCAGCTATAGCACATGATGAGTGAGGTAGCAAGTTGACCAAGAGGAAAATTCAACTATGAGTTGCAATGTTTTGTTTCAAACAGAGTAGTAGAAGGGACTTTGGGATACTCCGTCAAGATAATTGTTGAGCAAATGCATCAGTAACAGAGTATTAATGAGCAACGAGTGACGATACCCTAAATTGTTAAAATGGAATCATCCTCATTTCTACATATATCATTCATAACACATTTAGTTAGGAGCATTTGATTCATTTCGATCATAGGATCCTAATTATTTAACATAAGCATCACATCTAGTTAGGAGCATTTGATTCATTTTGATCATAATATCCTAATTATTTGGCATAAGCATGATACATGAAACCGAGTTTACAGGACAAGTCCGAGAGGACGGTGTAGTAACATCGGTGAAGTTAGATTTTATATCCCTGAAGTTGCAGCGGAATAGATCGAAGATTACAAACCTTATCTCCCTGAAGTGGCAGTGGAGCAGGTTGAAGTGCTAGTTACAGTAAAGTAGATCATAACGAGTCTTATCTTCCTGAGGTAGCAAGGAAGCAGATTGAGATTTGAAGATCTTATCTCTCTGAGTTGTAGCAGAGCAGATCTTCGCAGATGGTGAATCTTATCTTCATGTATCGGCAATGGAGTAGATTTTATCACCAGCCTCATCTCTCTGAGATAGCAAGAGAGCAGGTTGAAGAATGAATCTTATCTTCTTAAGGTAGCAAGGAAGCAGATTGAGTTTTGAAGATCTTATCTCCCTGAGATTGCAGTGGAGCAGATTGAGAATGGTGAATCTTATCTTCATGTATTGGCAATGGAGCAGATTTTATCATCAGCCTCATCTCTCTGAGATAGCAAGAAAGCAGGTTGTAGAATGAATCTTATCTTCTTGAGGTAGCAAGGAAGCAGATTGAGTTTTGAAGATCTTACCTCCCTAAGATTGCAGTGGAGCAGATCGAGAATGGTGAATCCTATCTCCATGTATCGACAATGGAATAGATTTTACCACTAGCCTTATTTCTCTGAGGTAGTAAGAGAGCGGGTTAAAGATGGAGTCTTATCTTCCTGAGGTAGCAAGGAAGCAGATTGAAGACTGAAGATCTTATTTCCTCAAATAATGGTGAAGATCGTATGGTGAATCTTATTGACAATGGAGCAGAGTTTAACCTAATCCTATGTCCCTAAGAGCACAGTTAAGATTCAACAAAACCGGGCAAAATTGGCCCTATTTGAAGTCTTTGCTCTATTCTCATTACACGACAATGAGCAAAGAGGGGCAGCTGTAATAGGCCCATTTTGCCCGGGCCCATTAGAATAAAAAATAGAAATTAAAAAACCAAAAAATAAAATAAAAAGCACACAAACAAGAAAATCCAAATACCAATGTCCTTTTACAAATTTTACCAGCCCAAATACCCAAATTCATAAACCCCTACCCCGTATAGCCCAAATTCAAAAAGAATTTCAGCAGCCAAGCACCGGAAGCTTCTAGAACATGCCAGAACAGTGCCAGGGGGTTGGGTCTCACGAGCAGTTTCCTCGCATGCATGCCTCTCCCCGCTCCTCCGTACGGATGATCCTGCAAAGAATACACGAGAAAGAGGCTAACAGAATACAATGGATGACAGCAAATAAAATGTATTTTTATTATTTATTTATTTACTCTGTAAATCGGCTATAAAAAGCCAATGATATGTACCTGAAAAAGAAAAAAACGGATACAGAATATACACCTATGTACGCACACTAAATACTGGAAAAAAAGTATTTCGAAAGCAAATTTATAAAGGTGATTTTCAGTTTTTTTTATTGCCCTTTTAGTTTTTTTTTCGTTGAATCACTTCATTTTCTTTTTCAATCTTTCGATATTGTATTTCAAAATAGAAAAGAGAGTGAAAGAAGGGATCAGACCTTGTAAATTTGCCATGAATCTTTCTTTGTTTCGTTGAAATCGGAGTCAGAGGAAGAATCTTGAGGCTATAATATGATTTCATGGCTTGAAGGCTTGTAGGCAGCAGCAATATGCTATATGAAACCCTAAGGAATGGGCTGATAGCATAGTTTATTTGAAATTGAATGATTTGCTGCATTTTAGGTAGAAAACGATTGAAAAGGGGGATTTAATGGCAGATTCAGAAACTGCGTTGCACCAAATTGGGGGTAGGATCCGCGCGCTGACCCGCTTGGGGATCCGGATCCGCCCCTTTGCGCCTAAAATGGCTTATTTATGTAGCAAGCCCTTCCTAATCACGTTGCATTGCGATTAACTCTTTTTTGCGTTTGATTGGTTTTGTTTTATTAAAAATCTTCCCCAAAGTTTTGTTTGATGTTGCATTTTAGCCCATGTCTACATGCTGTTTCAGAATCGGGGATAATTTCAATCTTAATCCCTGTGAATTCACGCATGTTAAACATGGATCCCTTTATTATTCGAAGCATATTTTAGTTGTAAATTATTCTTTTTACTTTGATTTTCATTAAGTAATTTATTAGATTTATATTATAGTTTTAAATTTGGGTTTATTTACTCATATATATTGAGTTGCTTTATTAATATGTATATATTTATTCATTTATTTATTTTTTTTTTGTTTTTTTGTATCATTTATATTATTTGTAATGTTCATATTAATTGTATCATTTGTATTGTTGGTTACTTATTTGTTGTAATTTGGGTAATTGTATTTCCATTTATTGCATGCTATTTTATGTAATGTTTTATGAATTATCATACATGTATATACCTCATAATAAAATTGGCTTTATTCTACGAATATTATTAACATTAAATTATTATATATTTTTTGCCGCCTCTTTCATTGAAATCTAACCAATGTAATTAATATAATTTAAAATATGATATAACAATATAATTTAATATTTAACCAATATAAAAATCTAAGATTTTTATGCACATTGCCGCCTCTTTCATTGAAATAGGCTTAATTGTCTATTTAGTCCCTTTTATTTTTTTTAATCTATAATTTAACTTTTACCCTTTATTCAATTTAGTGTTTTTCTTATTTTCTCTAAATTAAGCTAAATTCACCTAATTAAAACCTAGTTAAGCACACTACTAGACTCCTAATTACTCCTAATAATTGTTTACAAACTTAATTTATTAAGACAGAGTCCCGATATTACACTTTTCCGATGCCCGTAAACTTTGGGTCATTACATTTCATGTAAACATCAGGAATTAAAGATGAGCTCATCATGTAATAATTTTCATATACATAAGCTTTCCACAACATATATTCATATAACATTTACTTTTCCATAATAATTCATCTCAAGTTTAGATTATTCCATGTCAGAACTTTACCCATTGAATTTATTTGAAATATCGATGGATATTCAGGTAGTACACTTGAAGTGTACAAACTATAATTTGTCAATTCATATTTGGGAGTGCTCATTAAAACACATAATCCGGAAGTACTCTCTTGAGCCATACAAGGGGAAGCTCATGTGAGCCATATAACGGAAGCTTATCCGAGCTGTATAATGGGAAGCTCATAAGAGCCATATTCAGGAAACCCATGCAAGCCAATAACGGGTAGCTCCGAAGAGCCATTAACGGGAAGCTTCAGATAGCCATATATCAGGAAGTTTAAGTGAGCCATATCGGGAAGCTCATAAAGAGCCAAATATCGGGATGCTCATAAGAGCTAAGGTGTGTCCACAACACATGTAGAATCACAACCTATCGGGACGCTCCGAAGAGCTATAACGGGTAGCTCGTAAGAACCATAGAACGGGAAGCTTAAAAGGGCTAATAACATGACACTCTTTCGAGCTATGGTGTGTTTGCAACATATGCAGGACTACATCCAATACGGGAAATCCTGTATCTATCGAATTTCATTTATTCAATCGGGACTTGATGTTTGTCAAGCATTGTCGGTTATAATATTAATTTCATATTCATAGAAACAATGCAATCACATACATATACAACATTCAATTAAACATATAAATATATAGAATTTAGTTACACAAACTTACCTTGACAAATGTTCGTGTATTTGAAATCTACTAATCCGACACTTTTTCTTTTCCACGATCTAGACATTTTTTCTTTTCCATGATCTAATTTCGTATTTGAGTTATCCGGATCTATACAAGTAAATTTAAATCGATTTAATACAATTCATAATCAATTCAATTCAATTCACATTCTAGGTAAAATTACCATTTTGCCCCTATACTTTTTAATTAATGATGATTTCGTCCCTAGGCTCGAAAAATGAAATTCATGCAATTTAATCCTTATTCCAAGCCTAACCGATTTTTACATATCACAATAACAACTTATGTATTTCATAAAATTTAGAATTTTTTTCATAAACTTTACATCTTTACAATTTAGTCCCTAAATCACAATTTCATCAAAATTTACCTTACAAAAGTTGTTTATCTATCAACAACCTTCTATTTTTTACCATGAATTTCAAAATTTCAGCATACTCATCCATGGAAAAATTTTAATACTTTGATAACTTTGCAAATTAATCTCCAAAATAGCTAGATTAGGTTATTACGATATCAGAAATATAAAAATTACTAAAAACGGGACAAGAATGCTTGCTCAATTAAGCTTGCTTGAATTCTTTTCTCTTAGCTAGGGTTTCCATGAAAATAATTTGGGGAAGATGATGAAATAAGATGATATTAGTTTATTATCATCTTTAATTATTTCAATTTCTAATTTAGTCCTTTTCTTTTTTCTAATTTTCCATGGATGAATCATCAAACTTATCTACTAACTCCTCTTAATGGTCTATTTGCCATATAAAGGCCTCAGATTTTGAATTTCATAGCTATTTGATCATTTTAGCTACTAGAATTCAACTTTTGCATTTTATGCAATTTGGTCCTTTTCTCAATTAAACATGAAATCGGTAAAAATATTCTTAACAAAATTTTTATATGATATTCCTATCATAATGCAGACCATGCAATAATATTAAAATAATTTTTCTTACAGACTTAGATTTGTGGTCCCAAAACCACTATTCCGATTTCACTAAAAACGAGCTATTACACTTAATATGAGATCTATTACAATGAATGCCTCTAGAGGATTCTGCATTAATCCTCACTAATTTTGTTCCTTCATATATTGATATATTAATTCTTCTAGAACTTACAACTAATTTTGTACTACCAAATATTACAATAATATTGATTTGTTTTAGTACCAAATAAGATAAACACTTTCTATCTATAAGGATATTGTTACATTATTAGTAAGATATATATATAGACTTAAATACTCATCAATGTCGATTTTTTTAAAAAAATTACATGAACAGGTTGATTTTTGGAAAAATTACGAGAATAACCTGATTTTATAAAAACGTGTCCAATTGGAATCGTTTTCAAGTGAAATGCAGAAAAACACTTCCAACTGGACTCATTTTCAACATATTGACAGAAAAACGCTGCCAACTAGAAGCACTTTCTGCCACATCAGCAATAAAAGTGGCAACACCAATATTTTTTCTTATTTTCTAGTGCCACCTATTATTGTGGAAATAAAACTTACAAAACAGGTTTTTATATAGACCCAAAGTCTCATTTCCCTTATTTTATTAAACGATATGGGATATAGGATGTGGGATTGTTCTCTCTCCCTTTATTCACAATACCAAATAAGGGAAATATGTTAGTAAAAGAGTAAGCAATCCCATATTATCTAGGAACAAGCTGCAAATAAATTATGAATTTATATATACTCATATCTCATATCCCACATCGCTTAAGAAAACAAAGGGAAATGAGACTTTGGGTCTATATAAATACATGTTTTGTAAGTTTTATTTACACATTAATAGGTGGCACCGTAAAGTAAAAAAACATATTGGTGCTACCACTTTTAGTACTGATGTGGTAAAAAGCGCTTTCAGTTGGTAGCGTTTTACTGTCAATATGCTAAAAACGCAATGCGTTTTCGTAAAACTGATCTATTAACGTAATTTTTTAAAAAGTTCTGTATTAATGAGTATTTAAGTCATATTCTTAAAGAATATTAATATAGTTATATCTACCATTTGAAGGGTTATATTGAAGTATCTCATTGTTCTCTTATTTATTATGTTTCTAAACATCTCAATATATTCTCACTTTGGATAGTGCAATTGATCAAGTAGGATGAATTTCTAAACATCCCAATATATTCTTTATTTAAAAAGAATCAATATCACAAATATATATATATATATATATATGTTTGAGTCGACAATCAAAATATATTTAAACAAAGAACATTTGATAAGGAAAGAATATACACTCAAATATAAAGCAACATGGTATTAATATATTTCTACTAGCACCAGTTGTTTTCAAATATTAAATAAAAAAGAATATTATTATACATTTTTTATAAACAACCATTTGAAATTAATATATTATGAAGGTTTATTAAGAAAACTTATGAACCCACCAATCTTTAATAATATAACTTAAGAATTCGATTAGACTTAAAATAAATAAATAATAATCATACCTCAATTAAAAAAATCAAAGTTCCTTACCAATCTAAAATTTGTTCGATAAATCCAATTTTAAAAACTAAAATCAATGTTGAAGTCAAATTTGTTAGCAACAGAATGGTAAAAGGCGGTGAGGGTTATTAGGGAACATGGGTTCGAAACTTGCTTTAGGTAATTTTATCTCTCTAGAAACTATTGGTTCTATATACTACTGGACACAAAGTATCCATGTTAATTATGTGGTAGGGTGGTTAAAGAAGAAGAATTAATTTTTAGGGTTGAGTCTTATTGAATTTTTTTTTCCAAAAAGGAAAATAGAAGAGTAAAAAAAATGTATTTTATTGATCAATAAAGATATTTAGAATGTTTCTCTAAAATTTATATTTATAGGCATAATGAGTATAGAAGATATAAAACTCTTTTTTTAATAAACATTAGAGGCTTAATATATATCAAACTTATCTTCATCTTGATAGATATTCATTTAATAATAAAATATTCATAAATAATGTAATATTTTCCGGAAATCAATATAGATGTTGAGTTAATGAAGGTTTAATCTAATAATATGTGTATGTTATAAAAAAATTGCATGTTGATTTTTTTTTTGTTAGTTTTGTTGAATTGAAATTTTTATTTCTTTTTTTTAAAATAATTATGTTTTAGATTTTAGGTTGTGTTGGAATTATTTAAAAATTTTACTCCAATTTCAATTTAATTTCACAAGAATGACAGAATATCAATTTTGCATTTTACCATCATACATAAATAATATTTAAAATGATTCAATGAGTATAGCATTTTTCTCTTATTTCAAAGTTGTTATTTATCTAATAGTAATTATGAGAAAGAAACAACATAAGTTTAAGTTACAATTGAAACTTTCAAAAGTTTTTTTGTCTAATGGAAGCAATATTGAAATTTAGAGTTTGAATCAAATAAAGACATAATTCGAATTTCAACTTATGAGAATACATTTAATAATTTATATTACAGTGAGGGTTTATTCTTAAATAATTTTTTACTACCCACAACTTATAATTCCTAAAATACCAGTAAACCAAATTTCCTTCATTATATTTTTTAATATTAAAAATGTTTATTTATCAAAATTGTCAATAGTTAATAAATAAAATTTGGTACGTTATCTATTTTAAGGTTTTGGCATAACGCAATAAAATATATTACTTCAAACAATTATGGATTTTTTTAATCTTGCGTATGATGATTAGTTATTAATGTATTTATGTCACGAGGTTAGAAATTTAGTCTTGTAATTTGTGTATTTTTAGGTGATTCATTGATTTTAAATCCGCCTAAGTCAACTTAACTCTTATAAAGCGAAATTTTTTTATAGAAATTCTTCAAGGTATTGAAATTAAAGCAGAAAAAACTCAAAGACAAAAGAGTAACGAAAGAACAGAAAAGTCACACGAAAACAACACTTGCAAGTTGTTTGAGTAAATAAATGCTCTCAAGAGTATTCAATTACTATGAAATATTACAATTGAGTGATGACAAATAAGGGGAAATACCTCTATTTATAGTTGAGCTCTCCCAAATCTAACGATACAGATTGAGTTATATCGACGGTTGAGATTAGAGTCTATCTACAAGATAAAAGTCCTAAGAGATTTAAACTTTATACATCTTTATCCTTAAAATTTACAATAATTACCCTAATAACTTTAGTTTTACTGGAGTGTTTCACTGGGTCACTAAAACTTTAAGTAGATGAGTTTCTCCATATGTTTCATGAGTCGAACTAGTTCAAGAGGGTCAAATGAGCCACATTTCATCAATTGACCTTCATGTGACGCTCTTTCCACATTCGTCACGGACTTTGATCTACGGCCCATGACACTTGCATGTGTATAATATTGTAAAATTTTATTAATTTAGTTAATTTTGATTTTAATAAAATTTTAATGATTTTAATACCCTACAGAATGCCTTTATATTTGAATGTAAGTCAATACATAAGATAATAAATTATTATTTTTTTCTAAAACATAGAGTTATAATAATATTAAATGCAAGCATAAATTGAAGATATGATACATTAATAAGATTTCTAATTTTTGACGCTTAATTGTATACTAATCATTTTTTATATTTTTAATTATTTTGATTTTATATTAATTAATGTTTTTTCATATGATACTTAAAGGTATTCATAATACAAGCTTTAATGTCATTTTATAGAAACTTTTAATGTTAAATACCGAAGATTTAAAGCATTAACTGATTTTGAGATATTTAATTAAACATTAAAAAAATTTATTCACATAAATTAAGTAATAAATATATCATATTTTAATAAATATACATAATTAATCTATGCATCACACGAATAAAAATACATGAAAAATTAAAAATACATAAATTAATTCTATCCATAGTAAAAAGATTCATAAATAATTACTTCTGTGCCGCCGGAGCAAAATAGTGACTACCCATAATTTTTTATGCAATTCCAGAAATTGTGGAGTCAAAGAAAAAACTCATGGGCAAAGACTTACCCACTTTACACGATTGGGGTGCTCTTCATCTTGATAAATCAGTGTTAGGATTCAAAGGAAATGTTAAAAAGAGAAACATAAGTGGGTATTTTTTTTTACATTTAATTTGAAAATATATTAAAATTACACATGAGTACTTGATGGTAAAAGTAGACGAATATTTTAATAAAGGAATCATATTATTTATATTCATAATGCACATGGATTGATTTGCACATTTAAAAAAAGAAGAAGAAGATTATAATGTAATCTAAAATAAGCTACTTTTAATTCAAATTAAGAAATTTTAAAGAATAATGAAGTTTTATAAATATAGAGTTGATACTTGTGATGTTTATATGAGGGATGAATTTGTAGATATCTGAGTGATGGCATAAAGAATATTTCATAGAAGCAATATTTTGTGGGTTGGGTTTAAAGTTTGAGTGTTTGTTTTGTAATCTCTACTTAACAAAGGTGTATGATTAATTTTGATATTGATTATGTTTTCAACTTAGAAATTAGAATGCATGCAAGTAACATTACTTTTCAGCTTATTGTTAGATTTGTAAAATAAATCTGAAATAAAACTTAATAAACCAGGATCTATCATGTCAAATCATCAAGACTAAATTAAGAACAAATCAAGAACAAAACTAGATGCAGAAGCCTACCTGAATCCATGAATTTCTTGAAGTTTTACCGGATCTTAGGGATTTGATATTCCAAATTAGCACACAAAAAATTCAGAGAATATCTGCTCTCTCTTTCCTAATGATGGGATATTAGAAAAGATATCTTGTGTATAATCTGGGGACCATAATCCTAATATTTATAACCTTGGCATATTAGTTCTAATCAAATTCTAATTAGCCAATCATTAATCAGGATTTGATTAGAATTTAATTACTAGAGTATCTACACATACTTGACCCATACTTTATTTAATAATTAAAGCCCAATAAAATTTTAACCAAATTAGATCACTTTTAATTTGGACTAACCTATTATGATAGTAAATAATAACATGTAATTACCCTTATTATATATGTGATGTCCATATTTTCCAACGATCTCCCACTTGGACCACATATATATACTAATTACTCTATAATTACATGTCATTATATAACCTTATGAGCTCAAAATTTTACTATCATATCCAAAAGGTATTCCGAACAATCTCGTCCATTAATTATGTTAACATAGAACCAAGGCGACTTTCGTTACATATATCGTAACTAAATCCATCCATGATCACGTATATTAACACAATCAAATGACATAGATCAAGTATGGATGTGTAGCATGGAAATTACATGCAATATGATCTAAACATGTCTATTTCCAACTGGTCCTCCTTAGTGAGATCAAACCTTACGAAAATCAGAGTGTGAATAAACCAAATAAACTTTATTTCTGCAGAAAATAAACTTAATATCTTTAAACTGAAATAACTAAAAATGTGTCTATAACATAAAAGCATTTAAAAGTACAAACTCCCACTAAAACCAAATATCCTTAAATGATATTACACTCATATGAGCAAAGTGCTCATGAAAAAACTTGGGTGTAGTCCTTTAGTAAGCGGATCCGCAATCATGGAGTTTTTCCTAATATGCTTTATAGACACCTAACAACTCTAAACTTTTATTTTAACAACTAGGAACTTAAAGTCTATGTGTTTTGACTTTGATGTGCTCTTGTTGCTATTGGAATAAAAGGCTGCAATTTGTTTTCACAATTTGCACGTTAGTGACAAAATCTTGTATCCATATTCCATCAAAATCAGAGTCTGTAGACCTGATGATCTCTAACTGATTAAACCTCCGATATGTGAGCATGTAATCTTTCGTTCTCTGAAAATACTTTATAACTCTCTTGGATGCTATCCAATGGTCCAAACCTAGGTTGCTTAAAATATCTGCCTAACATCCCAATAGTGTACACAATATTCCAATATATACAAACTTGAACGTACATTAGACTTTCCATTGCTAAAATATAAAAAATCTAATGCATTTTTGTAATCTCCAAAACATTCTTAGGGTATTGATTGAGGCTATACTTATTATTGACAATCAATATGTCATTAACATATAAAACCAAATATAGAACCTTACTCCCACTAAACTTATGGTATATACGATTATCAATAAAATTCATCTCTAAACCGAATGAGATAATCAATTGGTAAAATTTGTAATATTATTGACGAGAAGTTTACTTAAGCCCATAGATGAAATTCTTTGCAAATCGTTAACTTTGCATCATTAGACACAAAGCTTTCTAATTGCACCGTATAAATGTATGATCAATGTTACCATTGAGAAACCATTAACTTAATATTCATCTGATGTTACTTAATGTCAAAATATTCCACTAAATCCATTATAACCATTTCTCTAGTGGACCTTTTTAATGACATTCATTCTGGAGGTTGTTGAATTTGTTCTTCTGAAACAATTACCTCGTCTTGAATAATGAGTTGTTCAATATTGTCTTATTGAGATTCTAGATTCACTTCTTAATCAATAATAGGTATGAGAACCTAAACATCATCAAAAATGATAGTAAGAACTCAGTTAGAATCCAATTCCTCCTCAAAAGCAATGTCTCTAACCTTATTTCTTCCCCAAACTCAACATCCTCAAAGAATGTTGCAATTCTCGTCTAAAAAATATTCCTAATTGTAGGATCATAAAACTCATAGCCCTTAGATTGCTCAGAATTTTCTTAACCCTTAACTTTACAGACATCAAAGAAGTCATAAGTGATGTCATTTCAACCTTATCGTTTTTAGTAAAACGTTTCTCAATTTTGTCAAGAAAACCTTGGCCTGAGTAATATTTTTAGATTCTGTGCCCTTAAAGGCTTCTAAAATGTTATGCTTCATGATCATTAGACTCATGCAATTTGAATGATCCCACCTCTCAAAATCCCTTTTAACATAAGGAGTGTTTTCCGCAGTGAGAGGTGCGGGTTGTTCTTCCCTTAGTGCAAGGTCTATGTTCATTGATAAACCATAAATATAACATGTTTTAATCCTATGCTTAGTGTGTTTTTGGATGATTTATTATAAATTTAGTGAATTTGATGCTCCTAATCCTTTAATTTTATGCTTTATACTTAGGAGAGCATAGGGGAACAAAAGGAGCGAAAAACAGGACAAAACGAATAAAACAGGCTGATTTAAATATCCACACAGCCAAGACCATTTCCACGCGGCTTGAGTATATGCTCGTGTGAGCCACACGGGCTAGCCACACGCCCATGTGGCAACCCGTCTCGATATTGCTCCCTATTTCTCAAACATGTGGAAAAAGTCAATTTTTAAGGTTTCTAAACATTCTAAAATCTATATAAACACACTAGAAGTAGACCTAAGGGGGCACACAGAGTAGAAAACAGAAATTACTCGAAGAAAGCCAAGGGATTCAACTCGGAAGCAGGATCTCCTTCAAGACTGAAGATCTCCGTTCAATTTCTCTCGAAGTTTTTGGGTTTCTTTATGTTTTGTTATTTTTCTATTTTTGAGATGTCTTTCCCCAAAATTATGAACTAAATTCCCTAGATACCTAGGGAAGATGAAACCTATGATGGAATCTTATTATTTAATTTTCTGAATTACATGATAAATACTTGTTCTTGTTCTTAATTATCTTGTTCTTGTTTTTCATTATGTGTTCTTAATTCCTTTTTTAATATTTTCAGGATATTAATTCAAGTTGATGTGCTTATTCAGTGGAGCAAAAATCCCTGTTTCAGAGTAGATCTAGCATAATTAAGCAGAGTTGATTGCAATCCTAGAAATAGGACGACATAAATCTGCCGGATTAGAGTAAAATCTAATAACGGAATCCATAAATCGAGTTAATGTGACAATAAGGGTTTTAATTAGAAAGAGATTTCAATTAATCAACCTAAAGTCAATTGTTCTTAGTCTCGAAAGAGATATTAACATAAATTAGGGATTTCTACAGATCAAGACAAGTGAATAAATCGTTTAATTCAGAGTCAGAATAATAAGTGAAGTCTAGGTGGATTCTTCTTTGGGTATTGTCTTTATCATTGGTTGATTCGATTATTTCCTTCACTCTCTATCGTGTTCATTAGTTAATTAGTTTAATTAATTCTAGATTAAAAGAAATCCTTTTTATTTTAGGCTAAATAATAGAAAGATAGTTAATACTAGTACTTTTAGTCCTTGTGGATACGATATTTTGGACTCACCATAGCTATACTACCATTTGATAGGTGTGCTTACCTTTGTAGTGATCGTAGGCTAGTTTAGTAAATCATAAAATGATCATCAAGTTTTTGGCGCCGTTACCGGGGACTAAGATATTAGGAACGCTTGATTTTTATTAATTTAGTCATTTTTATTTTGTTACATTTTATTTTTGTTATAGTTTTATTTTTAATTACTAATTTTTCTTTAATTTGCTTCTGGCAGATTTCTTTAGTTTATGACTAGAAGAAATCCGTCAGGACCTCTATTATTTGATAGCGAAATTGAAAGCACAGCTCGCAGAAATCATAGAGAAATAAGGCGGAGTCTACAGTATATAGAGGAAGAGCACAAGGACGATACTAATATTACTGAGGAGATGGCTGAAAATCGGAATAATGCACTATCTCCTGTGGTTGCCGCGAATCCTGTAACTCAGAATCCTGCTCATCGTACTATGTACGACTATGCCAAGCCTAATTTAGCGGGGGCCGAATCGAGTATTGTAAGACCTTCTATTGCTGCAAATAACTTCGAACTGAAGCCGAACACCATTCAGATGATCCAACAGTTTATTCATTTTGATGGTTTGCAAGGTGAAGATCCAAATACTCATTTGGCTAACTTTCTGGAGTACTGTGATACTTTCAAAATTAATGGCGTTTTTTATGATGCCATTCGCCTTCGGTTATTTCCCTTCTCATCGAGGAATAAAGCTAAACAATGGTTGAACTTTCTACCACGAGGGTCCATCACTACATGGGAGCAAATGACTGAAAAGTTTCTGTTGAAATACTTTCCGCCGACCAAGATGATAAAGTTGAGGAATGATATCTCTTCTTTTATGCAAATGGACTTAGAAACCCTATTGATGCATAAGAGAGGTATAAGGATTTATTGAGAAGGTGCCCTCAACATGGGTTACCCTTATGGTTACAGGTTTAGACTTTCTACAATGGTTTGAACCCCTTAACTAGACAACTGATCGATGCAGCCGTCGCCGGTACCCTAAATAACAAAACACCTGATGAGGCTTATGAGTTTATTGAAGAGATGTCATTGAATAATTATTAGTGGCAAGTCATAAGGACAAAGCCGACAAAAGCAGCTTGTGTTTTCAACCTCGACAAGGTCACCATGTTATTAAACCAGGTAGAGCTCTTAAATAAAAAGATTGATGGTTTATGTGTTTCTACGCAGGTACATCCGGTGATGCAGTGTGACACAAGTGGAGGAGGAATTAATAATCCAGAATGCCTAGCCTACGACCCTAGCATTACGAACGAACAAGTCAACTATATGGGTAACAATTCTAGACCTCAAAATAACCCCTATAGTAATACTTACAGTGTAGGTTGGAGGAACCATCCCAACTTCTCTTGGGGTGGTCAAGGCAATCAAAGACCACAACCCCTTCCAGGTTTTCAACCACCTTACCCGCAGGAGAAGAAGCTGAGCCTTGAGGAGATGCTAACGAAATTCATCTCGGTGTCAGAAACTCGCTTCCAAAACAACGAAACCGCACTAAAAAATCAGCAAGCGTTGATTCAAGGGCTCGAAAATCAATTTGGTCAACTTGCCAAGATGATTTCAGAACGGCCACAAGGTAGCTTACCGAGTAATACCAAAACTAATCTAATGGAGCAACTTCATACGATTACTGCTCGAGATGAAGAAGGGTTAGTTGAAGATGAACCAAAATCTAATGGAGCAAGTTCTTTGGGTTTCCTTATGTTTTGTTGTTTTCCCAATTTTAAGATGTTTTCCCCTATCATTATGAACGAAACTCCCTAAATACCTAAGGGAGATGAAACCTAGGATAGATTTTATTACTATTTGAATTATAATGTAAAAACTTATTCTTATTCTTAATTATGTGTTCTTAACTCTTGCTTTAATATTTGAGGATATTAATTCAAGTCTGATGTACTTTTTCAGTGTAGCAAAAGTCCCTATTTAAGAGTAGATCTAGCATAATTAAGCGGAGTTGAATGCAATCCTAGACATAGGACAACGTAAATCTACTAGATTAGAGTCAAATCTAATAAAGGAATTCATAGATCGAGTTAATGCAACAATAAGGGTTTTAATTAGAAAGAGATTTCAATTAATCAACCTAGAGTCAGTTGTTTTTAGTCTCGAGAGAGATATTAACATAAGCTAGGGATTTCTACGGATTAAGTTAAGTGAATAAATCGTCTAATTCAGAAGTAATAAGTGAAGTCTAGGTGGATTCTTCCTTGGGTATGGTCTTCTCCATCGGTTTTCCAACAGTATTTTCTAACTTTTACCTCTGTCCTGTTCTTAGTTAATTAAATAGTTAGTCTTAGTTTAAAAACATTCCTTTAATTCTTCGGCTAGATAATAAAAAAGATAGTAATTACTAGTACTTTTAGTCCTTGTGGATAAGATATTTCTGGTCTCACCATAACTATACTACTGTTCGATAGGTGCATTTGCCTTAGTCGAATTTTTAGTTAGTTTAGCGACCATCAAGTTTTTGGCGCCGTTGCCGGGCACTAAGATATTAGGAACGCTTTATTTTTATTACTTTAGCCATTTTTACTTTTATTACAATTTACTTTTTGCTTTTAGTTTCATTTTTCTTTTCTAATTTTTATTTTTTTTGCTTCTGGCAAGTGTCTCTAATTTATGACTAGGAGGAACCCGTTAGGACCTTTGCTTTTTGACATTGAGATCGATAGTACAGCTCGTACAAACCGAAGAGAAATAAGACGAAGCCTAAAATACATAGAAGAAGAGCGAGAAGATGATATCCATACTACAACCGAGGAGATGACTGATAATCAGAATAATCCACTACCTCCTGTGGTTGCTGCAAATCCAGTAAATCAGAACCTTGCTCCTTGTACTATGTATGATTATGTTAAGCCTACTTTAATAGGAACTGAATCAAGTATTGTTCGACCTGCTGTTGCTGCAAATAATTTTGAACTGAAACCTAACACTATTCAAATGATACAACAGTTTGTTCAGTTTGATGGTTTGCAGGACGAGGATCCAAACACTCATTTAGCAAATTTTCTGGAATTCTACAACATCTTTAAGATCAATGGCATTTTTTCACGATGCCATTCGCCTTCGGTTGTTTCCCTTTTCATTAAGGAATAAGGCTAAACAGTGGTTGAACTCGTTACCACGAGGGTCAATCATTACTTGGGAACAAATGACCAAAAAAATTTTACTCAAATATTTTTCGCCGGCTAAAACGGCTAAATTAAGGAATGATATCTCTTTTTTTGTGCAGATGGATTTAGAAACACTATATGACGCATGGGAGAGATACAAGGATTTGTTGAGAAGGTTCCCCCACCATGGGTTACCTTTATGGTTATAGGTTCAAACTTTTCATAATGGTTTGAACCCCTCAACTAGACAGATGATTAATGTAGCGGTCGGTAGAACCATAAATAACAAAACACCTGAGGAGGCTTATGAGTTCATTGAAGAGATGTCACTGAATAATTATCAGTGGCAAGTTTTGAGAACAAAGCCAATAAAATCAGCCGGTGTTTTCAACATAGATGCAGTCACCATGTTATCAAATTAGGTAGAACTCTTGAATAAAAAGATTGACGGTCTATGTGGTTCTATAAAAGTACACCTAGTGATGCAGTGTGACACGAGTGGAGGAAGAATAAACAATTCAGAATATTTACCTTTCGACCCTAGCATGGAGAATGAGCAAATAAACTACGTGGGTAATAATTCTCGACCTCAAAATAATCCTTATAGTAACATTTACAATGCAGGTTGGAGGAATCACCCAAACTTCTCATGGGGAGGCCAAGGAAATTAGAGACCACCACCCCCTCTAGGCTTCAAACAACAACCTTACCAGCAAGAGAAAAAGCCGAACCTTGAAGAGCTGATGACAAAGTTTATTTCAGTGGTAGAAACTCGTTTCCAAAACACCAAGACTGCACTAAAAAATTAACATGCATGTTAATTTCAAGGGCTCGAGAATCAAATAGGATAGCTGGCTAAGATGATTTTAGAAAGACCACAAGGGAGCCTGCCTAGTAACACCGAACCCAATCCAAAAGAGCATGTGAAAGCAGTTACCTTAAGGAGTGGGAAAGTGTTAACTGAATCTGAAAAGAAGCTACCACAAGAAGCTAATAGGAAAGAGGATGAGGAAGTAAAACCCGAAATTAGTGAAAAACTGGTGCTAAGAGAATATAAGCCACCAATCTCATATCCAGCAAAGTTGAAGAAAAACCGCATGGATGCACAATTTGGTAAATTTCTTAAAATTTTGAAAAAATTGCATATTAACTTTCCTTTTGTTGAATCTATCTTGCAGATGCCTACATATGCAAAAGTTTTGAAGGAGCTTCTAACAAATAAAAGAAAGTTTGGAGAGTTGTCTACAGTAGAACTCAACGTGGAATGCTCGGCCATACTCCAAAATAAACTACCAACCAAACTAAAAGATCTAGGAAGTTTTACTATTTCCTGCTTAATTGGTAGTTTAAATGTTGAAAAGGCATTGGCTGATTTAGGTGCAAGTATTAATTTGATACCTTACAAAATGTTAAAGCAACTTGGTCTTAGGGAACCGAAACCCACTAGGATGAGTATTCAATTGGCTGATAGATCTGTTAAGTATCCTAGGGGTATCATTGAGGATGTGTTTGTGAAAGTCGATAAGTTTATATTCTCTGCTGATTTTGTTATGCTTGACATGGATGAGGATGTTGAGGTACCTTTAATTTTAGGGCGCCCCTTTTTAGCCACTGCTAAGGCTGTTATTGATGTGGGTGATGGTAAGCTTATACTTAGGGTAGGCGATGAAGAGATTACCTTTAAAATTTATGATGCCATGCGATTCTCTAAAAAGCAAGACAATTCCTGCTATTTTATTGATTATATTGATCATTCTGTTCAAGATTCTTTTCAGGGAATTACTTTTAAGGACACGTTGGAACTGTGTCTTATTCAAGGAAAGGGGGAAGATAACGCTACCATTGAGTTAGAGAAGCTACAAACGAATGAAACCTCTCCAAGACAAGCAAAATATGAGGGTATTGAGGTAAACGATGAACTTAAGCAAAAACCATCTATTGAACAACCTCCCAAATTGGAACTAAAGCAATTGCCAAATCACTTGGAATACGCATTCCTTGGAGATAATTCTACATTACCAGTGATTATTGTTTCTAACTTGCAACTCAAGGAGAAAGAAGAGTTACTATAAGTATTAAGAGAACATAAAAGGGCCATAGCTTGGAAGATTTCTGACATAAGAGGGATCAGTCCTTCTTTTTGCACACTTAAAATTTTAATGGAAGATGAATATAAACCTTGTGTGCAAGCTCAAAGACGACGGAATCCTAACATGAAGGAAGTTGTAAAAGCTGAGGTAATTAAACTTCTAGATGCCAGAGTTATTTATCCTATTTCTGACAGTTCTTAGGTAAGTCCTGTACAGGTGGTCCCTAAGAAAGGATGCATGACTGTTGTGGCTAATGAGAAGAATGAATTGATCCCAACACGTACAGTTACGGGATAGAGAGTTTGCATTAATTATAGGAAGATGAACGATGTCACGAGAAAAGATCACTTTCCCTTACCATTCATTGATTAGATGTTCGAAAGATTATTTGGGCATATGTATTATTGCTTCCTAGATGGACTCTCTAGTTACTTCCAAATCCCAATAGCTCTTGAGGACCAAGAGAAAATGACATTTACATGTACATACAGTACGTTTACTTATAGACGAATGCCTTTTGGATTATGTAATGCTCCTGCTAATTTTCAGCGATGCATGTTGGTCATTTTTTATGAACTCGTGGAAGACATTATGGAGGTATTTATGGGCGACAGCTCGGTATTTGGTAACTCTTTCCATCTTTGCCTTAAAAATTTAAAATGAGTTCTAATGAGATGTGAGGAAACGAACCTTGTACTAAACTGGGAAAAATGTCATTTCATGGTTCGTGAAGGGATTGTGTTAGGCCACAAAATTTCTAGTAAAGGGATCGAGATTGATAAAGCAAATATTGAAACCATTGAGAAATTACCTCCCCCTAGTTCAGTCAAGGCTATTCGAAGCTTTTTAGGACATGCTGGATTTTATAGATGATTTATTAAAGATTTTTCTAAAATAGCTAAGCCGTTAATGAATTTACTAGAAAAGGATTTGCCTTTCAATTTCAATCAGGAATGTTTAGAAGCATTTAACACTCTAAAAGATAAATTAATTAATACTCCGATTGTAGTTGCACCTGATTGGAATTTACCCTTTGAACTAATGTGTGATGCGAGTGATTTTGTAGTAGGTGTGGTTCTTGGATAGTGAAGAGATGAACATTTTCAACCAACTTATTATGCTAGCAAGACATTGCCAGCCACACAAGAAAATTATACGACGACTGAAAAAGAATTATTGGTTGTGGTTTTTGCATTCGATAAATTTAGACAATATTTAATATTATCTAAAGTTATCGTATACACTGACCATTCAGCTCTTCGATATCTCCTTTCTAAATCAGACGCAAAATCTCGACTAATAAGATGGATACTATTGTTGCAGGAATTTGATTTAGAAATTCAAGATAAAAAGGGAGCTGAAAATCTCGCAGTAGATCATCTGTCCAGATTAGAAAACCCACATCTTAAGGAGCTTGATGAACATAAGATAAATGACTCGTTCCCTAAAGAACAACTCTTTGCTTTATCTAATTTTGAGGAACCTTGGTTTGTAGACATTGCGAGTTATTTAGCTGCTAATGTTACACCAAAAGGGTTGACACACCAACAAAAGAAGCAATTCTTTACTGATGTGAAAAACTACTTTTGGGAAGGTCCTTTTCTTTTCCATATATGTGCAGATCAAGTCATTAAAAGATGCGTTACAAAGTCAGAAGCAAATAAAATCTTGGAGTATTGCCACTCAAGACCGATTAGAGGACATTACAGTGGGACTAGGACAGTACATAAAGTACTTGAATCAGGTTTTTATTGGGCCACACTTTTCAAAGACGCCAACAGGTATGTTACTTCTTGTGAAAAATGCCAACGAACAGGTAATATATCCAAACACGACGAAATGCCTCAAACATATATACTAGCATATGAAATATTTGATGTATGGGGTATGGGTCCATTCCCTAGCTCATTTGGGAACAAATATATCTTAGTATATTAGCATATGAAATATTTGATGTATGGGGTATGGGTCCATTCCCTAGCTCATTTGGGAACAAATACATCTTAGTAGTCGTTGATTATATGTCCAAATGGGTGGAAGCCCAAGCTTTACCTAGTAATGATGCTAGAGTGGTGGTGAGATTCCTTAAGAAACTCTTCTCTCGATTTGGAACAGCTAGAGCAATTATCAGTGATAGGGGTACTCATTTTTGTAATGCTCAATTTGATAAAACCCTTAAGAAATATGAAGTGTACCACAGAATAGCTACCCCTTACCATCCCCAAACTAGCAGTCAAGTCGAAGTAGCAAAGCGAGAGCTTAAACGTATCTTAGAAAAGACCGTAGAGTCTAATAGGAAGGATTGGGCAATAAAAGTAGATGATACTTTATGGACCTATAGAACTGCTTTTAAGACCCCTATAGGAACATCCCCTTACAAACTTGTTTATGGGAAAAGTTGTCATTTACCGTTTGAACTAGAACACAATGCATTCTGGGCTATAAAGTTTCTAAACTTTGATATCAAACTTGCAGGTGAGAAAAGGTTGATGTAGTTGAACTAGCTAAATGAATGGCAAGCTAATGTATATGAGAATTCACGATTATACAAGGAAGCAACAAAGCGTCGCCATGATGCTCGTTTAAAGCAAGACAAGCAATTTGAAGCTAGAGATCTTGTCCTACTATACAACTCAAGGCTCAAATTATTTCCTGGAAAGTTAAAATCACGATGGTCAGGTCCATTCATAGTCCAAACCATTTTTCCATATGGCACAATAGAGGTAAGTCATCCAGTCCATGGTACTTTCAAGGTAAACAGACATCGTCTCAAACCTAATAACAGTGAGGATTTTAAAGATTATAGACAAGAGCTACGGCTTCGCGAACCTGCCTAAATATGCCACAAGGTAAAGTCGAGCTTAGACTCTAAATAAGCGCTCCTCGGGAGGCAACCCGAGCACTAACCCCACTAAGTAAGTTTATTTTTATTTTCTTCTCTCATTTTTCATAGTTTAAATGCACGTATTGTTGATACACATGGCCTGACACACGAGCGTGTCTTAGGCTGTGCCTTCACCACAGATTGGAGACATGGGCATGCCTTGAGCCGTGTAAACTATTACAACCTTAGTATTGGCATTCGACAGTGGCAAACACGGCCTGGGTACACGGGCATGTTCATGGCCGTGTTAAAACAGGACAAACATTTTCCCAGGACAAGATGATACACGGGCTGTGATAACTAGCCACGGCCGTACGACACGGCCATGCGGACCACACGGTTATGACACACGGGCGTGTCTCAAACCACGGTGAAACTGCACTTAAATTTCCCAAAATCTGATAGAGGCACGGAATGCAATAAATCACCACGGTCGTGCAACCCACACGGTTAAGAAACATAGGCGTGCTTGAGGTCGTGTAGGAACTTAATTACATACTTTGAAATTTTTAAGACAGAATCGAATACGGGCATATCCCAAGGTCGTGCTCAAAGCCGTGGGCAAACCTAACTACGTAATACGGGCGTGTTGGAACACACACGGGTGAGGAAGATGCGAACGAAAGAGCACACGGCTGTGCAATGCTCGTACGGTGTGGCCATGTGCGCCACACGGGTGTGTCCACCGGCCATTCGTAACACTGACTTCAATCATCAAACCACAAGCATAAATTAAGGCACGGGCGTAGGAGAAGCGAACGAAAGAGCACATGGCCGTGCGATGCAGCCATGTGCGTCATACGGCCTAGACACACGGGTGTGTCCACAGGCTGTGGATGATACTGACTCAAAAATTCACGAAAGACACGGGCTACGAGCGAGACACACGGGTATAGGCCATGGCCGTGTATTTTAAAAAGGGGCCTGCACGACCGTGGCCCTCTTCTAATCAAATCCCTAACCCTAAATTCCCCCAATTTCTATTTAAACCCCACTATTCACCCATCACACCCCCTTCCACTATTCATCTTTCCAACTCCGGCCACCATTTTCTGACAAACCGCCGATGACCCATAGCCTAGAAATTCCCTTTTCTCTCTTTCTTTCTTTTTTCCTTCTTTTATTTTCCCTCCTCCCTCCTCCCTCCTCCCTCCTTGCTCACCCCCACAGCCCATAAACCCATTCTCTCTCCTCTTTCCCCCATCTCTATCATCACATTCATTTCGCATTTTCCTCATGTTGGGCTACCCTCATTCTTGCTACGGGCATTTACGACCCCAGCCGCTTCTAGGCATCGGCTCTCTCCCTAGCCTTATGGTATCTCTACGCCCTTTTAGCTCACACCTTAACAAGGCGACGAGAGAGCACTGGCATCGTTAATACTCACGACGCATACTTCTTATGGAGCATGCGCCAAGGGTATGTTTTCAATCTCGCATACTTCATAGCCCTCGCCTTTCGCCATCAGACCGAATGGCACAGAAAAGGAGCCATCTGTATCGGACCTTATGTGACTCGTCTAGATTGACACTTCGGGCTCCTGAATACATCGGCGCAGTCGTCATCGCTCACATTCATCGGCCAGATGTCTCCACAGGGCATCTCAAGTATGCTTCACATGAGAATGATAGAGCGTCGTCGTGGATTCGATCCTCCTCAGTATCGACTAACACGTGCCATCGATTAAGATGACCCTGAGGATATTACTGATAATATCCCTTCATTTCAGGAGGACCCACCTTCTCAGCCACCGCCGAGTCATAAACCCGTTCATGCGGCTGCTTTATTGACAGAACTTTCTGACCACCTGGCTCGCTTCGAGCAATATTGCACTCAGCAGTTCAACAGCATCACTCGACAATTCAACAATATAGAGGCGAATCTGCAACAGATTTTCCAGTATTTTCACATTTTGCCTCTACCACCACCACCACACGATCCAGCCACCAATGAGGACTTTTCAGTCCTTTTTATTTGCACTTTGTTTTTCTTTTCCTTTGGTTTTTATTTTTATTTCTATCATGTTCTAAAAGACGTTTATTAGTATATTTTGAATTATGTATTTTTATGGTCGTTTCTTTATGAGCAACCATGACAACCCCATCGATATAACTCCCTAAAACATTCCAGATAATATTGCAGCTTCAAACGGTTTAGTCGATTGGTGGTACTCCGAAACATACAAGATATCATCAGTAAACCAAGTTAGAATTGTACACGGCTTGAGCACCTTCACACGGGCGTGGCACACTTCCATGTCCATGTCGAACCTAAGTCTAATTCTATTCTAAAAAGGTTAATTTTGGGCTATTTTGGGCATTCAAAAGTTTATATAAACACCCTAGAAAAGGATCAAGGGAGACACGGAGAGTAGAAAGCAAAAAATACTCGAAGACAGCCATCGAAATCAGCTCAGAAGTAGGATCTTCTTCAAGACAGAAGATCTCCATTCAATTTCCTTAAAAGTTCTTTGGGTTTCTTTATATTTTGTTGTTTTCCCAATTTTGAGATGTTTTCCCCTATCATTATGAACTAAACTCCTTAAATATCTAAGGGAGATGAAACCTAGGACAAATTTTATTACTATTTGAATTATATGAGAAATACTTGTTCTTATTCTTAATTATGTGTTCTTAATTCTTGCTTTAATATTTCAGGATATTAATTCAAGTCTGATGTGTTTATTTAGTGGAGTAAAAGTCTCTGTTTAATAGTAGATCTAGTATAATTAAGTGGAGTTGAATGCAATCCTAGACATAGGACGACGTAAATCTGCCGGATTAGAGTCAAATATAATAAAGGCATCCATAGATAGAGTTAATGCGACAATAGGGGTTTTAATTAGAAAGGGATTTCAATTAATCAACCTAGAGTCAGTTATTTTTAGTCTCGAGAGAGATATTAACATAAGCTAAGGATTTTTATGGATTAAGTCAAGTGAATAAATCGTCTAATTCAGAAGTAATAAGTGAAGTCTAGGTGGATTCTTCCTTGGGTATTGTCTTCTCCATTGGTTTTCCAACAGTATTTTCCAACTTTTACCTCTGTCGTGTTCTTAGTTAATTAAATAGTTAGTTTTAGTTTTAAAACAGCCCTTTAATTCTTAGGCTAGATAACAAAAAGATAGTAATTACTAGTATTTTTAGTCCTTGGGATACGATATTTCTGGTCTCACCATAACTATACTACTATTCGATAGGTGCGCTTACCTTAGTCGAATTTTTAGTTAGTTTAGCAACCTTCGCTTTTGTATAATTTGGGGACCATAATTTCCAACACGTATAAGATCACAAGTACTTGATTCTTGCTTTCAAAATTAGTGTGGTAAAATTCAAGGTTTTTCTCTAAATTTATTATCTAACTGGATTAAGGATTTCACATTTGCTTTAGTATGCTTGTCAATACATCCAAACTACATGATATTTCTCAAAGAAAAAAAATTGGTTCTTTTAATCTTTGCACATAAATATTTTTCAATTTCTCTAAATATTCCTTCCAGCCTTCACCGGCGAAGCATATTGCAGCTTGTTCAAAGTGTCGGGTACTCCAGGCAAGCACCAATGACTATAATCTTGAACTCTCCCTGCAGCATTCCCTTCTTGTTCCGTCTTATATTCTCTTCTGTAAATAGAAGGATGCCTATCTTTCCTGTAATCTGTAAGCCTGCTTATATTCAGTTAAATAACTGGAGTTTTGGCATTTTGGATAACATATTCTACAGCTCTCATTTTAGAAGGGTACTTGGTCAAGTAAGTTTCGCTCAAAATGGGTTCAGTTTCCTTGTCGCATTGTCCTCCTGAGTTCCACTGGCCCCTTGCAAGCAATAGAACATTAAATGTTTTACACTATTATTATCTGGAAAAGCATCAAACCAAGAGTAACATAAGCTTATGTATGTATGAAAGAGGTCCATACCAGAAATGTGCAACTGAATATCATCTGAAGAAAACCTGAGTTCTATGGCTATCAACATTCTTGTCAACGCATCTGGACCATGTTGTGAGTGCCTTCTGATAAGTGTTCAAGACTTTGAGTCGTGGGTAAACATAATCACCTTCTTGGTAATAGTCTTCTCTGCATGATCATAAAATGCATATAACTTAAAATAAACAAGTAGAGCTCTTACTTGGCATCATAGCTATTTGTTTTTAATTTATTTTCTCAGTTTTTTTACCACACGATAATCATGTAGCATCAAAATCCAAGGAGTTAAATGTTGCAAACACCCAACAAATGGTCACTACTACTTCACCTTTGGAGGTTTTCTCATGGGTCCACCAATGACCAGTGTTGAATACCATGAGATCAGTATCATGATATATTGAAGCTTGAAGGATTCATCAAATCCAGTCTTAGTGTATCAATTGATCCATTTTCTCGCTTGAAAGATGATTCTTTAACAAGAAATAGGGAAGCAACAAAGTCTATCGAACAATTATAATCCTACAAGGGCATATCAAATACAAGTTCTATTTGCAAAATGCCTTTACAATAGGAACAACTTTGTTGAAAAACATAATGATCTCTAGAAACTTGCCTCAAACCTAAAAGCATAAACCCCCTTCTTTTTAAAATCGCTTCTACCAGAAAATTCGTAAAATCATTTCCTCTTATTTACACTTCGATGGAGGATACAAACCATAGACTCCCACATGTTCCTATTCAGTGAATCCCCAATAAAAACCAACCTTTTGCCTTTCAGTCTCTCCAGAAAATCAGTTGCATTCAGCCTGGATGGTATTGGTGAAAATGAAGTTATATACATAAGTACAGTGAAAACACACGGAATTCCATTCAATAGACACGTATTCAGAGTTTCATAGTTGAAACATATCCCAATATCCTATGAAACATCATAAAAAGAATGATAAAACATCAAGTCATTTTCCCATTCATACATCTGATTTATGGTTTATGGAGACTAATCTTTTTGGTGTTCTTAGCTGGCCCTCAAAAGTTTCGAACATGAGTTCTCCCTTGAAAGTGGGATGGGCTTAACATTTTGTTGGTTGAACTGAACTTTAAACAATGGGATCATTTTTGTTCTCATTACAAAATACAACAAAAAATTTATTATTAAAACCAACCCTTAGCCATTCTACTCCTATATCACTT
The DNA here is from genome assembly GCA_025698465.1 of Gossypium longicalyx. NCBI lineage: Eukaryota > Viridiplantae > Streptophyta > Magnoliopsida > Malvales > Malvaceae > Gossypium > Gossypium longicalyx. The sequence continues at coordinate 96,560,444 of CM046997.1, forward strand.
AATAACAAACTTCACAGATATTTATGGAACTCAAAACCTATCTTTAAGTCCCCTTGCATGATTGGTGAAAACAGGGGGAAAGCCTGTAACTAAAGATAAATGAACATCAATATAGATAATACCTTGGTAATTTGCATCCATTTGGCTGCCATTTCCATTTAATGTAGCCTTTATTAGGCCTTCCATTATGCTGACAATCAAAATCTTTACCAATGTAAGGACAAGAACCTGGTCGATAATACGGCTTTGAATGATCATCCTTCACCCTCCTACCATCAAAGAGATCACATTACTCAAAAGAACCATTAGGTCCTTTCACAACTCGAGGATGATCATCACCACCAGGAGAGTTCGTGGTTTTATTCAATTCCACAACCTTTTTTTCTGCAACAAAATGTGCAACAACTTCCCTGTTATTTGACAAATTGGTCACATTATTAGCACCACCAAGATTATCAACAACTATATTGGCATTCATATTTTTACCAGCTAAAGTAGCATTATTTAATGTCTTAAAGAAATTCCCTAACCGGGCCTTCTCTAAAATCACTCCATCACCATTTTTGGAAACAACAGAACCATCTGCATGTTGGGCAATCTGTTGAATCCTTCCTTCCACAACATCAAAGTTTCCAGTTTTAGACCCCACATAAGAATTCTCCAACTGGGTTCCCTCTCTATCAATGTCAACCCCATCCTTCAAATCCACCTGACCACCCTCACTTTCCTCCCAAAAATCTTACTTTTTAGCAATCACTAAAGAACCATTGTCAAGTTCTAACGTATTTTGAGTATCCACAGTAGCTTTACTAACGGAAGAAGAAGAAGAAAATTGAAGTGAAACAGTGGCGTCGCTAACACTATAATACCTTAGAACAAAGATCTCACAATAGAGTCGTTAAAGGAGCTGTTAAGCATAAGACCTGTGATAGCAACAAGAGACGCTGCCAACCCCCAACAAAGCCTAGAAAACACTTTTCTCTTGGGTGAAAACTGGTCTGATAAAGCATGTTTCTTCACATCCATCGAAGGAAAAACCACCGAACACTCGCTTATAGTTTAAGTTGAGACTCGAGATCTAAAAAGGTTTTTTAAAAAATGTGAACAAATTATATTATGTTGTGATGCAAGGTGGGAAAAAAGAGAGAGGACAGTGCGTCAGTATGGTCCGCAGATAACAAAGAAGGCATAGACAAGGCTAACATGTGAATGATTTCATTTTGCTCAGAGACAATTATTACCAGGAAAAGAAGAAAAAAAAACAAAACAAAATAAAAGGAAAATGTGATGAAAGTATTATGGACGAAAGGTTGAAATAGGGTAGAGTTTGATAGTTTGCCTTTGAAAGAAACACAAACAAAAAGAGGTGGGGGACTGGGGATGGAATTGTAAAATTTTTTGGAGTTCTCATTTTTGTTAATGGTGAATTGTGGAATTCACAGGCAAAGTGGAGTAAAAAGAAAAGAAAATGCCATTTTTCTTTGAGCAAAATAGGGAATTTGATAATCATAGTAAGTGAATAGAACTTTTTTTTTCCATATGTAACGTGGGACTTTCTTTACATAGAAGTCAATTATCATATGGTTTAAAAATCTTGAATTAAATTATTTAAATCATTGCTAAAAGTTGATGATAATTTTAGTAAGTATCAAAGACTACTTACTAATCCTCCATTCTGATTCCATTAATTAATAATAATTTTACTTTTATTAATCATTCCCAACTCCCAACTCGTTTTTATCAATAAGAGATTTCACCACCATTACTAATAAATTATATCAAAGGTTAAAAGTGTAACTAAAATTAGAGGTGTTGAAACTTTGGTTAAAATTGAACTAATCGATTGAATTGATCTAATTTGATTAATCAGTTAGTGGTTGAACTTAATTCAATCAGAGTTCGATTAATGGTTTTTTTAAATTTCAATTATTGATTAATTCGATTCGAAACTGGATAATTAACCGAACTTAATAATTAATATTATATATTATATGTATTAGCCTACTGTCCACTGCCCACCTAGGCCCCAACCACTGGCCCACCCCCAAACACTCCTACCTAATATAAACTCAATCCAATAAATTCATAACCCAACCTAATTCTAAAAAATAAAAACAAATTAATAATTTATTAAAAAACCTAAAAATCTTAAAAATTAAAAATAATACACCAAAAAGAAAAGTCCACATCAAGTCTGCTACCCTAGCATGCATGTGTCTGCCTCTCTGGCATGTTTTTAGGTTTTTTGGGTTATTTTGTTCAAATTTTAATCTTGGCGGCGGCAGTCTATTAGAATCTCCTCTCATCCTCTAGGATAGCACGCATAACAGGGCTTAATCTCTAACCTGCAATCATGGAAAAAGAATTTGCTGAATTAACGCTTGATGAAGAAGAAGAAGCAATTTTGCAAGCACAAGTTGAGCCGAATTTGGAAAAGGAAGAAAGAACTTTTCGACTAGTGGGATGATTTTTAACAGCCAATGTTATTCACTTCCCAGTAATGAAAAGCACCATGGCGAACCTATGGCACCCAATTAGAGGCGTTTAGATCCGAGATCTGGAGTCTTTTCGCCTTTTTGGGTACAGATTCATGATAATCCAATAGGGTATTTTTCTGAAAGTTTGGCAAGGCAACTAGGTGATTTTTTGGGTAAATTTTTGGAGTATGATAGTTCAAATCTAGGGAAAGGTAATAGGAATTTTATGAGAATTTGAGTTCAATTAGATGTTCGTCACACATTAAAGAGGAAAAAGTAGGTTATGTTCTTATGAAACTGTTCATATGTCAGATTCAAATATGAAAGGCTAACTCTTTTCTATTTCTATTATGGTCAGCTGGGTCATAGTGATTCTTTTTGTGAGGCAAGAATGGCGTTAGGGGTGGAAGTGGTGGTGATGGCTGAGACTTGTCTTTATGAGCTCATTCCAAAAGAGCTTTGGCAATGAATAGTATCTGGTTACGCGAAGATAGAGAAGACGTCACAGGTGGAAGTCTCTATGGCGAACACAATTCAGAATATAGGCCATGGGGAATAAGGAATAAGTCAGAAACTGGAGTATCCATCGACCCTGTCCTGGGGATCAATTTGAAAGGTAATTTGCCCTTTTCTTCATAATGGGGGAAAATTTATTGGCCAAACAGACCCATCCTGTAATAAAACATGAGTTGGAGGAAAATGTGCTAATTGAAGAGGAAGGAAAAAAAAAGGCCTAAGAGGAAAGTGAAGACAAAAAAAAAAAGAGAAGAAGGTTGATAAACCGTAATTTATACATATTTTTATCCCATGTTTGGCACATTTATGGATGGATTCTCCTCAGAATTGGTGAATTTGATGCTCCTAATCCTTTAATTTCATGTTTTATACTTAGGTGAGCATAGGAAAGTAAAAAGAGCGAGAAACGGGCCGAAAATAGAGAAAATGGGCCAATGTGGAAAATCAACACAGCCTAGACTTCCTCACACGGGTAGACCACACGCCCGTGCCCTTCTAACAGAATTGAGCACGACTTACACGGGTAGACCACACAGCTATGTCTATTTAATAGACTCTAATACAGTTTGGAGCAATCGAACACGGGCGTGTCCTTATCGTGCCCAAGTTGAGTTCTATTCGGAAAAGGCCACTCTTGAGGGTTGTAAGGCATTCTAAAGCCTATTTAAACACCAGAGAGGAGGATGAAAAAGGGACACGCAGAGTGGGAAGCAGGAATTTACTCGAAGAAAGCCAATTGATCTATCTCAGAAGCAGGATTCTCCTTCAAGACTGAATATCTCCCTTCAATTTCCCTGCAGGAATTTTGGGTTTTCTTTATGTTTTGTATTCAATATTCTTCTGAGATCTTGTCTTTTATAATTATGAACTAAACCCCCTAAATACCTAAGGGGAATGAAACCTAAGACGAATCTTATTATTATTTTTTGAATTGTATGATAAATATTTGACTTGTTCTTAATTATGTGTTCTTAACTCTTGCTTCAATATTTCAGGATATTGATTCAAGTTGATGCGCTTATTCAGAGGAGCAAAAGTCCCTGCCTAAGAGCAAATTTGTCATAATTAAGCGGAGTTGATTGCACGCCTAGAGATAGGGTGACAAGATTTTGCCGGATTAGGGTGAAACCTAATAAGGGAATCCATAGATCGAGTTAATACAACACTAGGGGTGTTAATTAGAAAGAGATTTCAATTAATCAACCTAGGGTTAGACGTTGTTAGTCTCGAGAGAGATAATAATATAATTTAGGGATTTTTACGGAACAAGTAGAATGAATAAATTGTCTGATTCAGAGTCAAAAAACAAGTGAAGTCTAGGTGGATTTTCCCTTGGGTATTGTCTTAATCAATCGAATTTCCCAAAAGTATTTTCCCCAATTTTCTTTCTGTGAATTCTTAGTTAATTAATTAGTTTAGATAAAACAAACCCCTTTATTTTTAGGCTAGGTAATAAGAAAAGAGTTAATACTAGTACTTTTAGTTCCTTTGGGTTCGACATCCCGGTCTTGCTAAAATTATACTATTGTTCGATAGGTACACTTGCCTTCGTCGTGATAATAGTTAGTCTTCAAGAACGGTCAAATATAAATTTATTAAAACTTATCACAAATCAACACAATCAAAGGTAATACTACAACGGCAAGAAACAATAGAATGTTGGACAATACTCCATTATCATCGGCGGCTACCAAAAGGCAAGCCGACTGGTCGCAATGAAAAATTTAAGTTGGAATGTCCATGGTTTGGGGAGCCTACGGACAATTCGAAGGCTTCGGTATACGCTGAAGAAATATAATCCTTAGATAGTCTTCTTCATGGATACAAAGATAAACAAAATTCAGATGGAACAAGCACGAAGAAGCTGTAGCCTTGCTAATGGCATTGATATGGACCCTGATGGATCTAAAGGAGGTTTGTGTTTGGCTTGGAGAGGTGACGTTACCATCACTTCAGATTTTTTCAAAAAGGCTTATTGATGTGTTTATTGAAGATCCTGACGATGGAAAAAAATAGATATATACAAGATTTTATGGTTCGCCTTATGCACAAGATAGGGATGAATCATAGAATTTGTTAAAAAAACCTATATAGCAATGAAGAACTCCCTTGGATTGTTTGTGGAGATTTTAATGAAATCATGTACAGCTTTGAAAAGAAAGGAGGGTTTCCTAAAGACGAAAGAAAAATGGAAGTATTTCGAAATGTTCTAGAAGATTGTCATCTGATGGATGTGGGCTATTCTGTTAATTGGTTTACTTGAGAAAGAGGGAATTTGCCAGAAAAAAATATCCAAGAGCGTTTGGACAGAGGTGTGGCTAACGAGAATTGGATGTCTATGTTCCCTGAAGCTACCATTCAACATCTGGTGCACTCGATCTTTGACCATTGTCCTCTTCTAATTACCACGAAAAGAGAAGACAATAGAAGGAGTTGGAAAACATTTAAATTCGAGCCATGGTGGGTTTTGGAGAAGTCATTCGATGCTTAAGTTAAACTCATTTGGGAAACGACACTAGGAGGTCTATTACAGAAGCTGGATTGTCTAAAAAAGGGCTTGGAGAGTGGGTTGTACGTATTTGTCCTTCTAGAAAATGAAAAAAAGAATTTTTATCTTCAAAGCTGTCTGAGTTGATGGAAACTGAAATGAGTGATAATAATTTAGCAGAGCTAATTGATACGAAGCTGCAATTGAATTTTGAGATTGAGAAGGATGAAAGATATTGGGAGCAAAGAGCTCGAGTTAATTTACTGAAATTTGGGGATAAAAATACAGCTTTTTTCCCTAGTCAAGCAACAAAAAGACGAAGGAAAAATTGTATTCGAAAATTGCTGAATATGACTGGAAGGAAAACAAAGGATATACAAGAAATGGCAGAAATTGCTAGATCTTATTTCCAAAATTTTATTTGAGGCTGGGGAAAAGGGACATTATGAACATCTCTTTTCAAGTGTTGAACGTTGTATATCTGAAGAGGATAATCAAAGACTCACAGTGCAATATACAAAGGAAGAGGTTTGGAAGGTGCTTACTGAAATAGGGCCTACAAAAGCATCGGGTTAAGATAGGTTTTCAGCCTTATTTTTCAGAAATGTTGGCATATCATTGGGGAAGAGGTCACACTTTTTTGTCTTCAACATCTAAACGGAGGTATAGAGGTTAGTCGAATTAATACTACTCATATTCTGCTTATTCCTAGAAAAACAAATCCGACCAATCTTACTCATTTTTGTCCCATTAGCTTATGCAATGTTATTTATAAAATAATGGCAAAGGTTATTGCTAATCGATTTAGAGAAGTCTTGGAAAAATGCATCAATGGCGCATAGAGTGGTTTTGTGCCAGGAACGTTAATCTTGGATAATGTATTATTGGCATATGAAATTTTACACTCTAAAACGAAAAAAATTCGAAAAAAATGGGTTGATGGCGGTAAAACTCGACATGAGGAAAGCATACAATAGAGTCGAATGGAATTTTGTACAGGAGATGATAATTAGAATGGGTTTTGACCCTAGCTGGATTGCTTCTATTATGAAGTGCATATCTACTGTCTCTTATTCAGTGGTACTTAATGGTTAAGTTGGGGAAAATTTTCAACCAACGAGAGGATTACAGTAAGGTGATCCTTTGAGCTCGTTTTTATTTTTGATCTGCAGAGAAGGCTTATCTTTTCTTATGAGACTGGCACTTTAAGAAGGACAATTAAAAGGGGTTAAGGCTAGTAGAAGGGGGCCACAAGTATCACATTTATTATTCACTGATGATTGCATTTTATTTGGAAAGTCTACTGAAAGGTAAGCTTGTTTATTGAAGTATGGAACCTGTTCGAGTCAATGTGTCAATTTTAATAAGTCAACTATTTTCTTTAGCACTAATACACAGGAGGAAGAAAGACAATTAGTTACTCGCATACTCAAAGTACGAAGCTCAAATGACCCAGAACGCTATCTTTGATTACCTAATATGGTGGACAGAAGGAAAAAAGAGTCTTTTCAAAACTTAAAGGACAGATTTAAGCAACAAATTAACAACTGGAGTATTCGGCATCTCTCTCAAAGTGGGAAAGAAATTTTTATTAAGGTCATTCTTCAAGCTATTCCAACGTATACAATGGCCTATTTTTTACTACCTAAATCTTTGTATGTTGATCTTGAGAGTATTATTGCGAAATTCTGGTGGCAGAAGGATCTTGGCAAAAGGGGCATCCATTGGTGTGCTTGAAAGGATCTTTGTACCACAAAAGAAAATGGTGGTTTGGGGTTTGGAAATCTTGGTTAATTTAATATTGCTTTATTAGCCAAGCAAGGTTGGCACCTTATTAATTTTCCAAATTCTTTATTAGGAAAAATCTTAAAAGCCAAATACTACCCAAATTTAGACTTTATCAATGCACAGTTAGGTAATTTACCTTCGGTTACCTGGAAGAGCGTTTGGGCAACAAAATGGTTACTGAAAGATGGCTTATGTTGGTGAGTTGTTAAGAGAGATCATATATCTGTTTGGAGCGATCGGTGGGTAGTGGGAGTTGATACAGAGAGAATCAATGCTAATCCTAACAATGCAGAACTAGAGTTAGTTTCAGATTTAATTAATGCTTCAACAAGAAAATAGAAGATAGATCTAATAGTTAATACCTTTCAAAAGGAAACAGCACAGAAGATTTTGCAAATTCCTCTGGTGGAAAAAGAACATGATGATTTCCAAGTCTGGCGAGGAGAACATTCTGGCAAATTTTCAGTCAAAAGTGCCTACAAACTATTACAAGAGGCTAATATGGATCCTAGTGCTTATTTAATACAGGCCGAAACAAAAAATTTCTACATAAAGCTATAGAATTTACATCTCCCATAAAAAATTGCTATCACTATATGGCATATTTCCTGGAACTTTATTCCTCCTCTAACAAATCTCAGATTAAAAAGTGTGGCTACAGATATTTCCTATCCTCGTTGTCAAAATACGGAAGAAGATAGCAACCATGTTTTCAAACAATGCCCTATAATAACAGAGACATGGCAAAATCTAAATCTATCATGGGTCATTAATACTAATATTCAAGATTTGTGGGAATGGCTTACTTGGGTCTTCACCATGGGTAACAGAAAACAATGTTGACTCTTTTGTTGTGCTGTTTGGACAATCTAGAGTTCAATAAACCAGTTAGTTCATGAAGGGAAAATAACAACATGAAGAGATTTATCAAACTGAATCCAAAGTTATATAGCAGAGATCAATGGGTTGGAAGAAAAGCCACTTACCTTAAATGATGGTAGAAGACTGAGATAGGAAGAAAGAAATGCGAGAGTAGCTATTTATTTTGATGCAGCTTTTGATGGTATATACTCCAGATTGGCCTCGGGTCTGGTGGTGTGGGGGGAGATGAGTGAGTTTTTAGCCTCGAAGATAGTCTTCCATTCCACAATATTGTCTCCATTCATGGCAGAGGCACATGCAGGGTTACAAGTAGTGAAGTTAGGGATTTCAATGGGTTTTCAATTAGTAGACATCATAGGAGATTCAAAAATAGTCATAAAGAAATGCAACTCAGCAGCGACAAATAAATCAGTTATAGGGGCGATTATCCGATACATTCAAAGCAAAAAACAACACTTCCAAGTAACCAACTTCTAGTTTGTTCAAAGATCAGGAAATGATTCTGCCCACGAACTTGCAAAAGAAGCGTTAAGAAAAAGAGAAGAAAAGTACTTGGAGGGAGCAGATTTCATCCATATTCAACACAAACAAGAGGAGAGATGGCCTAGACATCCTCATTGAAGAGTCCCCATAGAAGATCTAAAGAGATAAGGATAGTAGAAATGAAAGCTTTTTTGAAAATTGCTATTGGTTGAAGTGTTGGTATAGATATTCGAAAAGACAGATAATTAATGGGTACCAGCTATTGACAGTGACTGGATTAGGTTTCCTATTTCTTTATTTTGTTTTATTTCAATTGTTATTGGTTTTTATCTTGGGCCATTTACTTTTTTTTGGGTCGGTTTTCTCTTTTATTTGTTTTTTTCTACTTAGGTCTTAGTTTCAAAGTTTTACAAGAACATTTCCTTATTATGTTATTTGTTTTCTGATTAATAAAATCCAGTAGAACTATTCAAATAATAATAATACACCAAAAATACCTAACCCTAAATCCCTAATATGAAATCTCCCAAAATCCCTACTGTTAGTCACCACCGTCCAGCATCCACCAGGTCACCATTATCGTTCAACGTTCATTCGCCATCGACCATCGTCTTTCACGCCCTAAGCTAACACAATGACGCACCTTCGAGTTCAACTTCACTCACCACTGTCTTGTTGAAAAATCGGGTTTGAAAAACACAACGAAAAATAGGTTTAAGGGAAAAACCCCACATACTAAACGTGACAAACCCCAATTGAATTTCTCAGCCCTTCAAACCTTGGATCATCCAGTGGCTTAGTGAACAAGTCAGCCAATTGATTTTCTATTTTCACATATTCTAACTTAGCTTTCCCTTCTTCAATGAGTTATCTGATGAAGTTGTGACATATGTCAATATGCTTGGTCCTTGAGTGTTGAATAATAATCTTTGAAATGTTAATTGCGCTATTGTTGTCACAAAAAACAGTGGCCACAGAAGTTGCCACACCATAGTCTGCAAGGATTTGTTTCATCTAACTTTGCTAGGAATAGTAGCTTCCAACTGCTATATACTCTGTCTCAGTTGTGATAAGTGAGATAGAGTTTGCTTTTTGCTATTCTAGGAAACTAAGTTTGAACCAAGGTAGAAGCAGTCACCGAATATGCTCTTTCGATCATCCAAATTTCCACCCCAATCTGCACTATTGTAGCCTACCAAGGACATAGCACTATCTTTAGATAACCAGATGTTATAATCTAGAGTGCCACATACATACTTGATCACCCTCTTAACTGTTTTAACATGGACTCATTTGGATTAAATTAAAATCGAGCACACACATTCACAACAAAGTTAAGGTTAGGCCTTCTTGTTGTTAAATACAATAAGCTCTCAATTATACTTCGAAATGTGCTTGATCCTATGGGCACTCATTCAACATCCAACTTAGTTTCACACTGGTCGACATAGATGTTATTACACCCTACACCCAATCTGGTCACCAGATCCGAATATAAAATGTCACATTTCGTTGCCGGAGCAACTCAAACTTAGTCATCATTAAATTAATTTAAGAATATAAATTTTCCACATTTTTTCTAATAAAAATTTTGACAACATCTCCTCTAGTTTAATTAAAACCCACTTGCAATTTAAACTTGAAAAATATTTCAATACACACTTAAAACTCCCAAATCAATTCCTAACATTTCTTCAAACATGTCATAATCAAGATTCATCACTTAAATTATATATATGCTATAATATAGAAGATAGTTCCTTATAACATAATAAAAAAATATTTAAGATAGATTTCATAAATATAAAAGTTTACAAAATCCTATGTACATGCCATTAAAGTCTTAAAACAAAAGAAAAATCACCAACGTTGTTGAATTGAAATTGGAGCCTCAGATGCTAATGACACCGGTAGTACTCCTTAAAAACCTAACTACTTGTGCACAGAAACAACAATCATACGCTGAGCATTGAATGTCTAGTGGTGCTAATAACATTTAAAATCACTACATAAATTAAGCATTAAGTAATTCACAAATTAAAATAATAATGATAAAACAATAATGATAATAAAAATAAAATAATATTCATTGATATATAAGCTAACATTATTGAACTCATTTTTTTCGCACAATTTCTAATTCCAAGTGATTTAAATTAATAAAAAACTTCGTAATCACTTTTTATATTTCTTTCATTTTAGTCCCCCGTTTTTCAAATTTAGACATAAGATCGGATACACCAATCAGTCATCTCGGGTTGTCCAACAATAATGGCTTAATGTATATGTCACCCCGGGTTGCCCGACAACGATTATTGCCATAGTACTCAACCCTCTGGGAATTTGAGTACTAATTCTCCCACAATCCTTTAGGAATCGAAGAGTAAAAATCAATGATATACAAATCTTGATCTTATGACATGTTAACTATATCCAAACTAGTCTTTCATCGACTTATAGGGAAATCTCAAAATTTTATGTAATTGAATCATAATCTATTATCGTACTCCATTATTTCTTAATCTCAAACGAATAACATATTTAATAACTTTATATATAATATGTAACTATTAATTCAATTATTTAAATTATCACACGCATACACACACATGCATATAAGTGTTTCTACATTTCTAATTAGTTCAACTAATAGAATTAAACTACTTAATGACACTATGTAATGAGTTCAAGTATATTAGCACAAACCGAAGTTTCTACTCGATCGACTCCTTTCCTTTTCCTTTTGCCTTTGAAATGTCAATTTTGTTTTTAGCTATAATTGGAAGAATCCATTACAAATACAATCATTATTCATTCTAATATCATAATCAAACATAATAGTAATAAGCTTACAAGGCATGTTTTAACTATGGCTACCTAAAAGTTCCATAATCCAAAATTCGTGTAACTTTCACCTCACTTAATCGTTTTCAATTTTGATTTCACAGTATTTTCACTACTCAAGCTATCCTTTAACACCAGATTAAAGCAAAATCATTAACATTTTCTACCTTTCTTCACCAAAGCAAAATATGACAAGGTGGTTTTCCATCAATTTTTTTTTTTTTCATTTTCTCACTTATCTCCTCATCATTTTTATCCAAAAACTAACTTATTTCTCCAAGCTTTCTTAAGTTTCCATCAATGGCAACTTTAACCATACTTAATAATTTCAAAAACTAATAGTAGATATAAGTAACATAAGATTCAAAGATTCAAAATCTAAGAAAATTTTGAAGAAAAACTATAATTTATGCTTGAAAATTGAACAATTATGAAAGAAAATTTGTTCTTCTTCCTTAGCTAGGTTTGAACATAAGAAAGGTGAGATGAAGAAAATATCATTTTTTCTTTACATATAATATTATATTACTTTAATAAAACAATATTATTTTAAATAAAATATTAAATATTTATTAATTAAAAAATATTGTTTAAATATTATCATGAAACCATTGATTTTTTTAGTAATGGTAAAATTGTCATAAAGTCCTTTTCATCAAAATAAAAATGGAATAATTTTTATTTAGTCCTTGTATTTTCTACCTTTTTTTAACTTAGACCCTAAAATTTTTTCGGGTTTCTAGTCTATTCCAAATATCTTATCTAATAATTCTCTACAACTTCGTATTTGTTAGTTTTATCTAAAAACAATCTCAATTTCTTGTACAACCAATTGTTTATAAATCACTTATTCAAAGGCTTTTATCATAAATATAATTTTGATAATACTACTTATAATTTAATATTAATGCGGAGTTATTACAATTTTCTCTCTGTTTAAAAATTTTATCCTCAAAATTTACTTGAAAGGTTGCATTGTATCTTCAGGTTCTCAAGTCGCTTCTTGTACCTTATGATTTCTCCATAATACTTTTACTAAATGAACTCATTTATTTTCTCAGTTCTTTTACTTCTTTAGTTAATATATGTATTGGTTCCTTTTCGTAAGGAGTAGGAATGGCAATGGAGGAGAGAATTAGAGTAAAACTAAGGTGTGTGTCCCCTCTAAGAGGTGAGAAGGGATTTATATATGGATAAATGTAAGGTGACATGTTACAAGCCTTGATTGGTGCCACTAGTTGTTCCAAGGGTCCTAATTAAGTGAGCAATATTATATTGCTTAAGTTGTAAAGTATGCAGGAGATAAGTGATGATCGTATGGTGTAATTATCTCAACTTCTAATTTATTTTTTTATTAATACTCGTGTCAATAGTTTAAATTTACTTTAAAATTTTGATTGAACATGAATAATATGAAACATAGATAGTGGCGGACCGAAAAGAACGCAAACATTTTATTTTGTTTTGTATTTGACAGGGCCTAAATACCAAACACCTACATGCATTGGAGTTTGGACTAATTTGTTGCCATCCTTGGAGTTATTTTTTTTTTTTTTGGATAATATTAGACTTGATACCCCTCATCACCCCTTTAAGATGAAGCCAACTCCATTTCACAATCGATTTTAGCAATGTATTGTGATGAAACCAAAAGCCCATTAAAGGAAGGCAAATAGCCCACCAACAAACATAGTAGACAATAGAAACCTCGACTAATCATCTATAATACATAAAAGCATAAATTAGTTTAACAAAGGAAAACTTTGTAATATAAATTAATTAGATATCGATAATAAAAAAAAATGTATATAAAAGATAAATGTAACTTTGGTTTTGAGTGATTAAAATTCAAGATGTCTTCACTTAAAATATCATAAAGTATAATTATTTTTCTAAATTTGTTTTAAGTTTAGATTATGCAACATTATAATATAAAAAAAAAACACTCTAATAATTATATTTATTACTGTGTATATAAAATTAATTATTTAATATTATTTAATTAAATTATATCTAATCCACTAGTAATACTAATTGAACCAGAAAACAGCTCAAGGAACAATAGCCAATGTTGAGCATCAAGGTTATTTTAGTTATTAAAAGAAGTAAACTTATGGTGGCCTCACCTCATGAGATTTAGCATATATATAAACTTAAAAAGTAGAATATTTTTGCATTTTTATAAAAGTTTAGTCAATCTTTTTTTAGTAACAACAATCTTAGTCCAATTATTAATACTATTAAAGTGTGTTTGATAAATTATTGATCATTTCATTGAAAATGAATGTGTTCAACATTTAATTTTTAAATTTTGTTTGATAATATTATATTTTTACTTAATATAAAGTTTTCAATAAAAATGTTGAATATAATAAATAAGTAGATGACTACTTATCATTTAACGTGAAAAATATTAAGCTGAAAAAATCTTATTTTTGAAATAAATTATTTCCTCATTTTATTAAAAAAATTAAAATATTCAAAATTTATCTTTAACTTCTATCTAAAACTATTCAAAATAAAATAAAATATATTATATTAATAAGATTCAAATTATGAAATAATGAATTTTTAAAAATCAAAATTTACTATTATCAAACAAAATAATTGTATTCAATGCTTAATTTTTATTAATTTATCAAACAATTTTATAATATAAATTCAATGTTTATAAAATCCATTACTAAAAATTAATTACTTATATTTTCAACCCTTAATTTTTTAACTTATCAAGCACACTCTTAGTATTATTTTTTTTTTATCAAAACTTGCCATTAATACACATGTACAATCATAATAACCTAGAAAGCAAATAATAATACTAAAAATACTAAAACCGTTAATGATTAGAATAAAATTTTCAAAAAAATAAAAATAAAAATAAATTAACTTCCTAAATATTAGGACCAAATTTCATATTTTATCCAAGCTCAGGTATTGTGAGCATATTTTTACCTTAAATAAAATAATTCAAAACCGTTGTGTAGTGTTTATTATTATTTTTAAATAAAAACAAAAAATAAATTTCCGAACCAAATAAATGCTAAATATCTAACATCTTTAAGCTAAAATAAATAATATTTTTTTTATGATTCATATTCGAAAAATGCTTCTCCCAATAATATTGTACTCTTTAATTAAATTGATTTGGTTTGATTTGTAATATAAATAAAATTTTGATTATTGTCTTTTATTGTTTCTACCAAATTCATTACATATATAGATGCATTCTGAAGTGGATCTTATCTCCTTCAACCAACTTTCGGCCAAACAATGTCTACTTGTACATGTTTTGTATTAAAATGGATAAGCATAGTAGAGATGGTTGTCATTGGTTGAGAAATGGACAAATTAGATTAAGTATATGGAATCATATGTGAAATATATATGATTGTTGGCCTAACAACCGAGGATAGTTTTGAAGCAATTGCAACATGAATGGACCATTAAGAATGAAGAAATTACCAATGGGTGTAGTTGTAATTTAGGTCATCAAATTCTTACCACTTCAATTTCACATATATTAAACCATTCCAACCATTAATTACTGCATGTCTTTTATGCCCAAAAACAAGTTACCCCTTAGAGTTGGTGGGATTTAGTTAATTTGGCAGTTCTTAATGATCAAAGTTGATTGTTTTAAGACAAAACAATGGTCTCTCAATCAGATGCTGTAAATTTATCTGAATTAAGGTCATCTACTTTTGACCTTTTCGACACACGCATTGCTATTACGTTTTCTTTTTGGTCCTTTTTTAAGTCAAAAAAAGTAATTGATTACTATAGAGGTTTATTAGGTTATAAGTAGGCCCAATTCATTGTAAATTCAATAAATGTTTAGTTTATCTACATCTAGTATTTCTATTAAGGTAGAGTTTGAAATTTTATATTAGGAGATGAACATAGACTTAAAAATAAAATGGGTAAACTACACCATTAGTCATAAATTATGAGTAAGTTTTTGTTTTTGGTCACTTAACTAAAAAAAGTTATAATTTGATAATTAAATTATTCAAAAGTTTTCATTTAAATTACTGGGCTGTTAAAACTGATGCTATATGCTTTTTTATGTTCACACTGTCTGCACCAATTGAAAACTCTCTTTCCCTTTATGTTTTTTTTTCCATGAAACAACTTTAGATGTCATAAATCTATAAACTAAAATTCTAACGACTTTTTTCTCTGATCTTCGAAATTGACCGTCAAATCAAATTAGATTTAATGTATGTTCTTCTACTGTCAATGAATACTAATCCACTGTACCAATCATCGAATTTTCGCTTGGAACTCACTAGCAGAATTTTTGTTTTGGAAAAAATCTTAATAACCTAGTGACTTAAATAAAATTTTTTGAATAGTTCAGTGATTTAAATAAATTTTTTTGAATAATTCAATGACAAACAAAAACTTACCCATAGTGATTTATTATGTAGTTTACCCAAGTAAATTTTTTTCATTCTGTAGTTAATAAAGGTAAAAGTATTTGTTAAGTCTCTCTATTATAGGAATTGAATCAAATTAGTCCTTTTACTATTAAATAGATTAATTTAATCTTTGTGCTATTAAAAATAATCAAATAAAATCAAATTGTAATAGAGATAACATCTACTATTTAAAAAACAACATGAAAATCAAATAAAAAACTACTTTTATTTATAGTTCAACTTCAAATAAAAAATTTAATTTATAGAATTATCAATACTTTCTAAATATGAACTCTATTAAATAAAAAAAAACATTTTCTAAATAATAAATGTTAAATTTATTAAAATTTAATTTAATTTAATTGTTTTAATAGCATAAGAAGTAAATTTATTCATTTTATAATATCTTAACTAATTTAATTTATTTCCTATAATATAGAGAACTAAATGATACTTTTATAGGCAAATAACTCTCCCTTCTTGATGTGTGAAGGAACAAAGAAGCCAAGCCTATTTTCCTTTTCATACAGCCTTTGAATTCATACCTCAATATTTATGATTTTTCTTTTTCACAATTTTTAGATAAATTATCCAATTTATCAATAAATTTTTGATCACTTTTATTTTAATCACTCAAATAAAAATACTTATAATTTAATGACTATCATTAGAAATTTTTTTCATTTTAATCATTCATATGTTAACCCCGTAATGGAAGTCTCACTTAGTAACCAAATCCCACTATAAAATACTTCTTTGACCAAGTCAAACTTCTCTACCAATAAAAAATTTCTTTCATTTTTCAAAATTTTTATTATTATTTTGGGTCATATTTCGTCGTTCTTTTTATTCTTCCCTAACCAACTTTTTTCCCCCCCTGCTTTTAACACCCAGAAATTTTCAAAGCCTGGAAAATCTAGATTTTATTAAAAAATTATTATTAAAACATAAAAATTTCAAATCCCAAATCAAAATACAACCAACAATTATAATTAAACCTATCCAGAAGCTGAATAGTCTGCCGGGCTTGATAGGCTCAACTTGTTACACTTCCAGCAACTTAAACAATATGAAGAAGATGAAATAAAAAAAAACCACTATTTATTTAGGGAAATTACTTTCACTGTTTTTCTTTTTAAACTAACCGTAAACTTGAATTTTTTTTTAAAAATCAAGTCTTGATCCAATGATATATATATATATATATATATATAATGAATGTGTTAAACGGGAACAAGAGGCCAGGGGGAGATGAGTTGTTTATTAATTCTCTTAGACAATATAAGGAGAAGAAATAAAAAAGGGAAGGGTTATTTTCCTTTTGGGTTTTCCTACCTTCACCATAAATTGATTGGAACGGTTTAGAAAAGAATATGGTGTTCATAGTCAACGATGTGATCATTTTAGCAATTAAAAATTAACACAATTACTTAAGAGTTATCGTAATAACCAAACTGTTCAAATAATCATCATGCCTAAAACCATATATCCACCAATTAATTTAATAATCAAATGAAAATCCCATTATTCACAAATACTGAAACGTACTTTGCCGGATTCCGCCGCTTTCCCCAAATCACCCAACCCCACGTCCGCGCATGTAAGCACCATCTTCTCCGCCACCCTACTCCGGTCGCTCACCGCCGGGTTCTTCAAACTCCCCCACCGGCAAATCCCTTCGCCCCCAATCTCACACATCACCAGTTCCTCAGGCTCTCGGGGATTGTATATATACAAAAAGTCACCTGTAGAACTTATTTTTATTGAATTTAAACTTGCGTCCTCCCCTTTCAGCTTTTCCACCAACTCTTTTGGCATTATCGCAATTTCTTCAAGAATCTCAAATGATTTCCCCTTTACTTCCCACACTTTGACATCTTTAACATTCTCGGAGTTTCCGAGTAACCCCACCAGTACCAAGTTGTTCCCGGAAATACCAATCACCGAAAAGAAAATGTTCTCATCGTGACGCAAATCCAACGGTCCGGACCAAATCCTGGACGTGGGATCGAAAGAATACGTAACGCCGGAAACTTGTTCCATTATGTACAATGTTTTTGAACTGGCTGCGACAGAGAGCCACGCGGAAGAAGCAGAGTCTTTGAGGATTGCTGGCATGGCATCACAGGCGTCCCACCTGCGAGCGTCGAGGTCGTAGATTTCAACAGAAAGGGGGTCATCCTCGAAATCGCATGCACCGCCGGCGACGATGACATGGCGGCCAACCATGGCTACTACAGGGTCTGTTCGCCAAACGAGGGGTGGGTCCACATGGTGCCACGTCAAGTGGAAGGGGTCGAAAGAGAAGGAGAATTTGGAGGGAGAGAGCATGTAAAGGAGGGTGGAGTTGGAGGAGGAACGGACAGCTGAGGCGTATTGGAGGGATGGGTTTTTGTTATGGATACGGAGCCAGTGGTTGGACCGTGGGTCGTAAGCGACGGAGGAGGAGAAGGCGTACGGAGGGCGTGAGTTTTGGCAGTGGAGAAAGAGCCAAGGTTTGGGGCGGTTGAAGTAGCGAAGAGAGGAGAAGACGGCGTGATTCCATGATTTAGAGACGTGGCTTGCAGGGAGGATATGGATGAGAGGAACATGAGATAGGATGGACTCTAGGACATCTCCTCTAATATCAGCTCCTTCAGTAGTCATGGTAATGTGTGAAGTATTTTGTTGATCAGAAAGAGGACCGGGGAATATTTATAAAGGCGTTGGAACAAAATAACCAAGTCATAATGATTTATTTTTAAAAAAGTTGTGTTATGTAACTTTTATTGTTTGTAGAATGATCAAAAATAGAAGAAAAAAATTAATATTTCTTAACATAACATATACGTGATGTCACATTAATAATTAATTAATTTTTTAAATTATAAAATTATAAAAAATATTTTTAAAAATAAAAAATTTTCAAATTATTAAAAATTATAAAATTAAAAAAATATTTTTTAAAAATTTTAAAAAATCAATTAATTCCTAACATGTTATACATGTCGCAATATTAAGAAAACATATTGACCTAGAAATGTCTAGATCCCTTCAAAAAATGCGTAACAAGTCAACTAATTATAATATAGCTAGGCGTGTGGGCTTGATTGGGATCCTTGTAGTGTAATTCCTAAACTTGTTAATATCTTCCACATGGGTTTGTCATCGTGGATTGAGATTTTAAGTCCACAAACAAAATTAGTTTCTTCTAATTTATCCTCGCTCTTATTGAACTCCAAAGTACATCATCTTGGATCCTCAACTTTTCTTCTCGAAATTTCTTTGTGATAAAATATTGAACGAATAAGTTGAATTTTGACTTCAACTACTTGGATTTAGATATTGTGATTGGACTTTGAGGTAGTGTAAGTCCATCATGTCCATGGGCTTGAAATTAAGTCTTGAGACTCGCGTCACTATTTTAGGATGATTTTACAAACAATGCAAGTTCAATGGCTAAAAGAAGTGAAAATTAAATGGAGGGCAAAAATGATTTTTTCTTGTAAGATTTAAGGGTAAAAAAGTCATTATGCTAATAAATAATGGCGTTCTTCATTTTTCATTGAACATAAGGGATCATATTTTATTCATTTTATTCGTAAAACATAGTTTTTTTTAATGACGATCATTCATGTCCCATCATTGTTGGCATTGACAAAGTAGATTCACTATTAGTAGTTCTTGGTTTAATCAGTTTTAGAAAATAAAAAGGAAATAGCACATTGTTGATACTGTATGCAAAAAGAAAAAAGTATAAGGGAGAGAAGGGTGGTTGCTATGGAGGCTAATTCACCTAGTCAGAATGGAGAGCCAAAGGTTATGGATAGTGGTGGAGAAGAGAACGTAAAAGGCTGAAGGCTGAAAGAGTGTTGACAGAGTGTAAGCTTAGTATTCTTGAAGGATCAATAATTTTTTCATCATTCTTGAAGGTATTTATAGGCAGAGGTCCCGTGTAAGATTGTGTTAATGTGTTGGACTTGTCATTTAGCCATCACTACGGAACGCGTCGGAGGGATGTCTTCAATGGGACGAGGATGCCTGTGACGGGACAAATCTTATCCTTCATTCTAACTTGATGGGATAAAGCAGTTGAGCCCATATGATGTTTGGTGACCAACAACTTCATGTTTTCAATGAAAAGTAAGCCACCCGGTGGTCGCTCTGAAAGCGTGAATGTGTAGATGGCATCCCGACTTGCTAGTGACAAGCTTATTGCTCAAGTGCCTTTTTGCTTGCCACTAAACCTATCCATGGGCTAGGTCGGGCCTTAACAAAATTTATGCTTGTTTGATAAGCTCAGGCTTGGCTCGATCCAGATAAAAATACTAAAATTCGGGCCCAACCTGCTCGTATTAAACTTTTTTATATTATTTTTTTAAAATATGATAAATCAAAAATATTAAAAAAATGTTTCCCAATAAATTAAAAAAAATTTAAAAAATATTTATACTTAAATAACACTAACATAAGTGCAACTTAACAAGCAAATACCTCTAAAATAGTAGCAAAATTAACAATAAAATAAGAGTTATGCAATATTCAAATAATAACAACAAAATAGTAGCAACATAATAATGAAATGGCCACAAAACAATGTGAAAACAATAGATTTTTTTTCTTTTTGCAAATTCAAGTTGAGCTCGGGCCAAAAAAGCCTTACTTGAGGCTCGACCATTTTCTAAACAGGCTTTTTTTTTTTTGCCAAAGCCCATTTTTTAGGCTTATATTTTTGCCCAAACTCTCCCACTTTTCGGGCAAGCCTTCAGGCCAGGCCGAGTAGCTCAACCCATGGACAGGTTTACTTGCCATGTGCCTTTGATACAAATAGGGTATAAGACATATCATTTTTCTTTTCATATTCACACATATTTTTTTCATTTAAAATCATTTAAAATTTATGTTTATAGTATCTTTTAAATATTTCTTATTATACATATTTATAGTCTAATTCATAATTTTTTAATAAACTATACCTCAATTATAATGTATAAATGTGCAAAATTAATAGAATATGTTACAAATTTTATTTAACAACTGTTTTTTTTTTAAATTTACCGATCTATGCTATTTTTGGAGAGAAAAAGGAAAACACACCCTGTAAAACGCGTCTTCACTGCCACATCGATGAAAACGCGCCATGTAGGACACATTTTTATTCTTTCTCCTAAAAATGCGTCTTACAAGGTGCGCTTTCACTTATATGACAGTGAAAATGTACTCTGTAAGATGCGTTTTCACTTTGCTAAAAATTGTTTTTTTTTTTTGTTGTGGCTGGAAATTAGAAGTTTGTAGATTTATTTTTGTTCGTGTTTAATATTGACATGGTTATAGTTTTAAGGAATGTTTGAATTTACGGTGGTGACGTGGAGTTGGGTAACCTACAAATTTCATCTGCCATGTGAGTATGGAGTCATCAACAGGGAAGCTGGATCGTGTTGCAACTTAATGTCTTAGTTGATGGTGATTATACGGTATCGGGTTGAATTATAACTAGGATTTCAAGTTTACAAAGGTTATGCTGTCAAGGGATGAAGCATAAATGGGGTCGTAGTTTATAGTGGTTATACGAGCATGAGAACGAGTTCTTCTCATTAGAAGAGGATGCTTTATAGAGCTCATACATAAGTATGAGAAAGAAAAACGTAATGACATTTTAGTATAATCAAGTAATGCATCTTATCCATCACCATCGAAGCTAATGACCCCACTATTATAACCTGTGATAGAATTGGGGTGTAACAGGTTATACTAACAAGTTCACCTCCTTCAGTGGAGATGGACAACACGAATTACTTGATTATACTAGAAAGCCCCTTGCATTTTTCTTCCTCGCACTTGTGTATGAGTGTTATAAAGCATGCTCCTCTAACGAGGAGAGACTCGTTGTCGTTCCAGCATAACCATCGTCAACTACGACCCCAGTTATGCTCTATCCTTTGATAACATAACCTTTGTAAAATTGAAGCCTCAGTTATACTTCAATCCGAAACGGTATAATCACAGTCAACTTGGACCTTGAGTTGCAAAGCGATGTGGGTAAGTAGGGGATAGGAGCATGCATTTATATAGGGGATGGGCAGGGTAAAATGGGAAATTTTTCTTTTTATCTCGGGAATCCCAGGTTGTAGGGGCTCAAAGGAAGAATCAATCAAGTTGGCCTAGGGGTTAAAATGACCAAAGAGAAAACGCCCCCTGCAGAAAGCGTTTTCAATTGACATGGTAGTAAAAATGCTTCTTGTAAGACGTGTTTTCCATTAACATGTCAAACATGTGGCTGCAAAGCACATATTGCAAAAGGCATTTTCACAACCATGTCAGGTGAAAACGCTTCCTACAAGGGGCATTTTCTCTATGGCCATTTCAACCCCCATGCCAATTTGATTGCTTTTACCTCTAAGCCCTACAACTCGAGATTCTTAGGATAAATTTCACTACCATGTTTGGGTGTTAAAAAATGCCGCTGTAGGGGAGTGTTTTCTCCTCCTCAAATTTCAACTTGTCATTTTTTCATCAAAAAGCCATAATGCTCAGGGCATATGTTGTTGTTGGAATCGTTTCATGTGTGTCGGAGTAAGATCTCTATAAAATAAACTCAATAAAATCCCTTAAGTTTCCATACTGACCCTTGAAGCAGATTGTTGATCTTGAGGATACTTGGGACTAAGAGTTATCAGTGTTGTCGTGAAAAACCAAAAATTCCGTTCCTACGTTGTTGTTGAAGCAAAGGTGATTTGTTAAATTACGCGTAGGTTTAAGGATTTGGGTGATGAGAACTATATTTTTTTTCTATTTTCTTTTAAACATATGGAACAAGCTATTTGGCTCAAGATAAGCAGATGAGTCAGAGCTGTTATCTATTACAACAGTCAAATTTGTGAGGTCAAAATTGGGCCCCTTTTTATATCACCTAAATCTGACGATCTAGCATTCAACGTAAGCATAACACTAAAAGAGCTTCAGACAAGGATTAGGCACAAAGTGGGGATCCGGAGAAGAATGCCAAGCCTAAAATATAGATATCTAACGTCATTTAACCCCGTTAGATATGTCATTTTTGAGATCACAAGGGACAACACTGACAGTGATCAAATCCTATTGCTCTAGTAGGAATGCTATACTAGAGTTTGATAGCAAAATAAATTCATATTTTTAATATATTTATTTTTTGCTAATTATCAAATAAAATGCTATTAAATTTAGATTTTTCTTATTAAGAATGAAGTTGGTGTGCCGAATTCAAACTCTTACAAAAAAGGGCTAAATTGGGACAAAAAGCAAAGAGAATGGCTTGATTGAAAGATTGAATATTCAAATATGATTGGATAAAGATTGAAAGGTTGAAACTTTTTTTAAAAGTGGCTGGATAAAGATTGAAGGATTTTTGATATTGTTACAACTCTGTAATTAGTTTAAATTCTAATTTGAATTTGATTTTTAAATTTAGAATTATTTAGTGATAATATTTCAAAAAAATCTAGCTAAATTTTAGCACTAAAAGTGTGTATCAATACCTAGTAGCTACAACCAATTGAACACACTTGGCTTTAGCCTTTAATAAATTCTTTTCTTCTTTTCCTTTCCATTACATGCGTCACTTCATTATGCCAATTTCAATTTTTTTTCTTTACTTTCAACATTTTGGTTTAATTGCCTTCCAAGGCCCTTCCCCTTTCCATCACCCACAATTTCACAAATCTATTTTCAAAGCATGATTTTTTCCATGATTAACTAAACCATTTTTAACTTTAGCCCAGAAATTACTCCAACAAAATAATCATGAGATTCAAACTTGCTCAAAAAAGCTTTCAACGCAATATTTTCTATCTCTCCGGTATATAGGATAGTACAAATTCGTCCCTTAAAGTTGATTTAGCTTCAATTTAAAAAGTGCACGTTGGGTTGGAGTTGTTTGGCATATAGTTGGGAAGACGAATCAGCCGTGCTGTGTACAAATTCTCACGAACAAATTGGAGCTTCTAAGTGGGAAAAGCCAGTTGGATTCCGTCAAGGGAGATAGAGATCGGATTTAAACGACCCACGCGGTTGAGGCCGTTGATTCGAGTTGGGCTCTCCAGATCACAAGGCTATTGAAATCTTAAATTGCATACACATGTATCGTAGTTAGAAATTTGGCAAGAGTCAGTTTGCAGGTTGTACCGGGATTGACTACATAAGGAAAAGTTGGCGATCGGGACGTTCTTAGTCACTATAACCAAGTTATTGCTTGGAAGAGAAAATCTATTTCAAGGATCGATTCAAGATTGGTGTACACCGAGGCTAAGGCTAAGCTTAAAAAAATATTTTATTTATCCATTTATTTTATTTTCTTAAATTTAGTTTTACATTTTCGAATTTGATTTGATTTGATTTTATTTTTCGTATTTCCTTATTTTATTATCTTAATCAATTTAAACCCTCTATTTTTTTCAGCACTACTAACAAGAAAGGCGAAATTAGATAACCAATTCCTATGGATTCGACCCTACTACTCTATATTTCAATTTATTGTTATATTTGTTGTAGGAATTTATATTTGGTGGTTTCAACGGCCATCAAATTTTGGCACCGTTGCCGAGGATTGGTGAAAATTTCTAATTTTTGTTTGTTTTCTTTATGACCAGGTTAGAATTGGGGACTCTAGCATTTGAACTGGAGTTAGAAAAGTTGGCTCATACACTTCGAAGAGAAGCTATTTGACGTGGTAAACAACCACAACCTGATTTTAAAAAAGGATCTTACACTGAAGATATCTACTCATCCGAAGATTCAGATGAAATGGCAGATCAAACTATACACCAACTTGCAGCTGCACCAGATGAACAACAACCGCTATGCATAACTTATCCGGTGGGCGTAACACCGTTCGAGTTAAAGTCAGGATTAATACATTTATTGCCTACTTTCCGCAGTTTGAAAAATGTGAAACCACATACTCATATAAAAGAGTTCCACATGGTTTGTTTGAGCATGAAACTAGAAGGAGTAACTGAGAATCAAATAAAACTATGAGCTTTTCCTTTTTCATTAGCTGACTCTGCTAGAGAATGACTATTTTATTTACTCCAGGATCTATTAATTCTTGGACTAATATGTCTCGATTATTTCTTGACAGGTTTTTCCCAGCAGCTCGAGTAGCTGAATTAAGGAGGAGTATAGTCGGAATACAACAAAAAGAAGCAGAGTCACTCTATGAATATTGGGAGCGATACAAAAAGTTGTACGCAAGTTGCCCATAACATCGTCTGTCTGAACAGTCGTTCCTACAATATTTCTATGAGGGGTTACTTCTAATGGAAATGAAGATGATTGATGTCGTTAGTGGAGGGGCTCTTGTGAACATGACTCCCCAAAGGGCTAGGGAATTAATTTCGACTATGGGTACAAATTCTTAATAGTATCAACCACCTATGGAACCTACGAGAAGGGTTCATGAGCTAAGTACTCCTTCCATAGTAAATAAGATTGATGAACTTACTAATATGGTTAAAAGTATGCTTGTAGGAAAATCAAACCTAACTTTGTTATACGAGATTTGCGCTCAGCCTGATCATCCAACCGACTTGTGCTCGACTTTACCTGAAGACACAACTAAACAAGTAAGCGTTGTTGGGAACTTCCAAAGGCCACTTAAAAGGCGTTATGATCCATATTTAAGCACGTACAATGTAGGGTAGAGGGATCACCCAAGCTTGAGCTATAGGAAGAACCTTCAATTTAATCAATCATATCAACCAAGACCACCTCCATCTCAACAGTATCAACCTCCAAAGTCATCTCTTGAAGCCATAGTAGAGAGATTAGCCGTTAGCACTGAAAAGTTCTAACAAAAGACTAGAGCACATTTTCAAGAACTAGATCAAAAAAATAAGTAAGCTAGCAGTTACAGTTAGTCGTTTGGAGAAACAAGGAAAATTACCATCTCAAACCGGGTCAAACCCACGTCAAAATGCATGTGTTGGGATCATAAAAGATGGAATAGAGTTAGAACTAGTGCCTGACATGAGTCATGACCATAATGTTGAATAGGAAGTCGAACCAGTACTCCCACTAAGCCGGCACCTCATAAACCATTTGTTATACCTCCCTCATATCCTGGAAGGCTCGTCCAACTTAAAAAAGGAACGAGAGGAAAAAGAAATCCTTGAGACATTTCGAAAGGTAGAAATTAATATTCCTTTACTCGATGCTATTAAACAGGTTCCATGCTATGCAAAATTTTTAAAAGAACTGTGCACCAGAGAAAAGAAGCTCCAAGGAAATGAATGGGTGAATGTGGGAGAAAACGTTTTTGCAGTGCTACAAAGGAAAATCCCACCAAAGTGTAAGGACCAAGGTATGTTTTCTATATCCTGCAAAACATGTAATATTGGTATAAATAAACCCATGTATGATTTAGAAGCATCTATTAATGGAATGCCTTTATCTATTTTTAAATTGCTAAACACGAGTCCTTTGAAAGAAACAAGGGTGATTATTCAATTGGCAGATAGGTCATGTGTATATCTAGAAGGGGTACTAGAAGATATCCTCGTAAAAGTAAATGAACTAATTTTTCCTACAGACTTTTACATCATCAATATGGAGGACGACTACTCAAAGAATGCTTCTGATATTTTACTCGGGAGACCATTCCTAAGTACCGCATGTACAAAGATTGATGTTCATAGTGGAACCCTCACTATGGAATTCGATGGTGAGGTGGTAAAATTTAATATTTATGAGGCAATGGGCCAACCCAACACAATGTCGAATATTTCTAGTGTTGATATTATTGAACCACTAACGAAATTTCATTTTGAGTATCATGAAGAGGATGGATTACAAATTGTACTTTCCAAAAGTTTAGACCTCAATACGATGGATAAATTGGAGGAGATAATGACATTCAGAGAACCAATTCAGGAAACCATTGTTCTATTGGAGACTCCTCAATTCCCTAAAAGCCAAGGTAAGTATTTTGAACTTTCTCCTTCTAAAACTAAACTCTTGCCTTCTATTTTGCAGGCTTGGAAACTGGAACTCAAACCGTTATCGAAACATTTAAGGATTTCGATAAAGGAAAAGGAAAACCCGAATGAAGAAGCTCAAAGATGCCTTAGTCCACCAATAATAGAGGAATTCCAAATGCATATAACAGAAGAGTTAATTCTTGAGAAACCAAATGAATAACACTCAGGTCGTCGAGCTAACGACGTTAAACAAAAGCGCTTTATGGGAGGCAACCCACATTTATTTTTATTTTATTTTATTTTATTTTATTTTGAATTCTAGT
This sequence comes from Gossypium longicalyx, assembly GCA_025698465.1. Lineage (NCBI taxonomy): Eukaryota > Viridiplantae > Streptophyta > Magnoliopsida > Malvales > Malvaceae > Gossypium > Gossypium longicalyx. The sequence continues at coordinate 96,587,600 of CM046997.1, forward strand.
TTAGTTTGAGAATTAAAAAAAATGTTATTTTAATCTGTTTGGTCAAGTTGTTTTCCAGGAGCAACCACCTTCAGCTGTAGATGAACAACTTCATCGCATTGAAGCTCGCCTCGAAATAATAGAAGCCAACATCTCAAAAATCCTCATTGTTCTCCAAAGCGATCACTTCCATCACCCTCCGGCCCATTAAATATAAACGGGGAGCACACTTTCTCCATTTATATTATTTTTTTTACACATTTGGGGAAATATGGGCTAAGTAGGGGGAATTTTAGATCATGTCATACTTTCTTTTTGCATGTGTTTTGCTAAGAATAATTTTTTTAATTCATTTAAAAAATAAACCTCTAATTCTTATGTTTAGTTTACTTAAATAAGTGGGTGAATCATGAATAACTATTGCTTATTTGATCAATGAATATTTTGTAGAATTGAAAATGTGACGCCTTAGCCAATATTTCATGAAAATTGTTGGTTTTGTTGAACTTGCCTAATAAAAGTACTCGTTTAAATAAATAAATAGCTTGGTTAAGAGTGAAGATTCAGGACCAAGTTGAGTAACCGGGATGAGGTGCTTGAGTTGTCATCTCATTTCGCGTCAAAAGGTTTGGTGACGAGCTAAAGCATGTAACACTCCTCTAATCGAGCTGTCTTGAGAAATAAATCAATTAGAAACATGCGAAGCTGAGTAACCGGGATGAAGTGCTTGAGTTGTCATCTCATTTCGCATCAAAATGTTTGATTATGTCTTGAATTCATTAAAAATAAAAAAAATTAAATAAAGAGAACGTGCCGAGTTAAGTAACCGGGGTGAGGTTCTTGGGTTGTCATCTCACTTCGCGTCAAAAGACTTGATTACGTTTGAAAAAAATAAAATAAAAAATAAAACAAAAAATGTATAAATAAAAGCATATATTGAGTATGACCGTTTTGCATGTTTGATTGAGCCTAAATTTAGTGAAATAGTTGAGTTTGGCATACTGTTTGAGATTTTATAAAATACTTATTGATTGAGTTTAGCAATTGTTTAGTTTTGATTCACCTAATTGTTTGATGTATGCTTGATTAGGAAATGGGGTTTTGTTTTTTTAAAGGGATTGACAAATTATTTTTAGTGGATATCATGCTTGAGGACAAGCATCAGCTAAGTAGGGGGAATTTGATAGTAAGATAAATTCGTATTTTTAATATATTTATTCTTGACTAATTATCAAATAAAATGCTATTAAATTTGGATTTTTCTTATAAAGAGTGAAGTTAGTGTGCCAAATTCAAACTCTTACAAAAAAGGCTAAATTGGAACAAAAAACAAATAGGAGGGCTTGATTGAAAGATTGAAGATTCAAATATGATTGGATAAAGATTGAAGGGTCGAAGATTTTTTTTTTAAAAAGTGGCTAGATAAAGATTGAATGATTTTTGATATTGTTACAATTCTATAATTAATTTAAATTAAAAGTTGAATTATAAATTAAAATAAATTAAAGGAACTAAAAAAGCAATTATGCTTTTGTTTCATTTAAAGTGCGGTCATAATAAACATTTATGATATATATATAATATATTATGCTAACTTAATATGTATATATATGTTATAATAAATAGATAGTATAAAATGTATGTATATTATATAATAAGAAATAATAATAGTTATAATAATAAAAGCAAAAGGAAAGAGATGATAACATACAAATTAGAGAGAAAAGAAAAGAAAGAAAGAAAACAGAAATAAGAACGCACGACTAGGAGGGTTTAGAGTTTAAATCCAAAATTGGTTAGTGCAATTTAGTCTTTTTCTTATAATTTTCATGATTTTAGAATCCCAGTACTTAGTGTAACACCTCAAACCCGGCCTAGATGTTATGGCTGAATCAGGAAGTGTTACGAAGAAGAGTTTTGAAACTAGTGTTACTTCGATAAAAATCTTGTATAGTTACTTGTTAATAAGAGTCCGAGTTTTTCAAAACGTATTCACTTACATATTCATTACAGAAACCATCGTAAGTTTGTTCATTCACCAAAACATAATTTGTAGTGGGAATCTTAAAAGCCATTTTTTTTTGAAAATCCAGTTCGTTTTTTAAAAAAACATTTGTTTGAGTAAAATCGGATTTTTTTCAATCATCGTAGTTTAGAAATCATAACGCATTCAAATCCAAAAATTTTAAACAAACAGTCCAAAAGTCCAGAGAGTCCAAAATTTACAAAACTCTCAAGAAAAACTAGAATTAAAAATATATAACCAATAATTAAAAGGTGGTTTATATACTAGTGGTCACCGCTGAGTCTCCGTCGTACCAACCTGCCTATGCCAGAGGATTACATGAACAAAGCAGACAAACAAATATGAGTTTTATAAACTTAGAGTGTAACTCACAAAAATATACATGCATAAAATTCAGATTTCCAGTATTTCAGATCAGTAGCGGACATAAGTCCTTAATAGAGTCAGATCATATCAGAATCAGATTTTCAGAACATACAGATATACAAAGTCCTACCCTATTTTCTAGACACCATCTCCATCCATTCCAACACACAATGTGGGGTATAACATACCCACCCATCCCTACACACCACATAGTGTCTATATGACACTTATCAAAATAGTATGCAGATAAGCTACCAGTATACCGGCGATATGCAGTCTCACAGAACACTTCCTCCACATATACAAATCTCACCCCATATACAGATACAGATACAGATAACAAGTACAAATAACAGATGTAGATATTCAGATTTAACATGTCTCGCATGCTCATCTACATATATCATACATGCTTTTACAAAATAAACAAATCATATGTATCAATATCTTAATCTCAAATCAATCTATTAGATTAAGAAAGTATCATGCATTAGGGTTTGTTTACCCTTACTGACCCTACGGAAGGCCCACAATCGATTGGAACGACTTATGCGACCCTAGAGAAAATTTTAGAATTTTGGCCCACATGTCAATATGGCCTACACACCAAAATCGGCCTTGTCCGTGTGGCCCTCACAGCCTGGTCCAAGACCTACACGCTTGTGTAGAATGCTCGTGTGGGCCCACACGCCCAAATAGGCATAGCCTGTATGGCCCATAGGCCACACACTTGCCCGTCACATGGCCGTGTGTCGCACACGCCGGGGTGGAGTCGACAGGCCACTTTTTTGGCTTTCATCGAACCTCATTTTTTCATGTTTTCGTTACACACCTGAGTCGGATTTGATGCGAACGCTCCCACGAGATAACCATAACCTAAAATTGATTAATAAATCACTGAATTAGACACTTAAATCGATACTAAACCCAAAACTAAATCGATTCATTCAATCCATTATTCTACCCAACCCTTACCTTCAATCGAACAATGGTAGTTCCACGTAACAAAATCATCGACGGACAACTCTGAGCCCCTTGGTCTTCCCCTAAACGACAATAACATAATACTATCAACAACAAATCATCAATCAAAAGCAAAAACCATACCTACCAAACTTACTTAATCGATAATTGGGACAGAATGAACAATAGATGCACCACAATACTGATCAATCAACAATAACGCACGGTTCCAACGAAATCAAAAATTGAAGAAAGGAGAAAATAAAAATTACCTAAGAGAGAAAGAGAATGGAGGAGAGGGGAAAACGTTAGAATGATGGAAATTTTTGGGAAAAAGGAAAAATATTAAATAAAATAAATTAAAAATAAACATAAACTAATCCCCACTCCAACCACTAATCACCTTATCCCATGGAATCCTACCCACTAACCACCTCTAACTCCCTCAAAATCCCAACCCCATTGAACCTCCATAAAACAACCAAAACAAAAATTAACATCCACGCTCACATGGGGATTTGAACACAAGACTTTCGCAAGCTAACACCTTACCACTCGAACCAGCAGGCCAATTCTAATATGAGTTTACTAAAGATAAAATATAACCCAACCCACCAAAGATAAGTCTAGGATCAAAAGGACAGAATTTTCAAAAAAGTGGAACTTGAACCCAATACCTCAAGCACACAATCAGAACACCTAGCCATTGAAGCAGATACATATTTATGACAGAATTTATAGAAACAAAAATAAATAATTCAGGGTATTACACTTAGAACTACCTGACTCATGTTGCAATTTTTAGAATTGTTCAAGATTTTAGATGTTGCTATTATTGAATAGCTTAAGTATTAGGGATTAAATAAATAGATTTTTAAGTTAGAAGTGGAAAAGGACTAAATTGTGGAATTAATTGTTGATTTTGAGAAATAGGGACTAAATTAAGAAAAATTCAAAATTAAGGGGTTGAATTGGAAAATAAGGAGCTAAATTTTTTTTATAGTGAAATTAGTATAAAAATATAAAGTTAAATGTAGAGGTTAAAATTAGTCTCAGTTTAGGGACTAAATTGAATTTTAAGCAAATATAGTGTAAAAATTAGAAGTTAAATGTGAAATTGAATTGTGTAATATTAATGTATTTTAATTGTTTTATTCCGTAGCTAACATTGTACCGAAATCCTCAAGTAAAAAGGGGAAGATAAAATCGACGTCGAATAACTCAGAATTCATGGTTTGTGTTTTTATAATTCGAACTAAATAGTATATTGTTGCATATTTAATTATTTGCATATGGTAAGCATTTGAGGTGAGTACTTTGGTACTTTGAGATTGAATTGAATTCATAGTGGATTTGAAATGGATTGATTTTGTATATTATGAAATATGTTGATTATATGATTATTGAATTGACTATATGTGATAATGTGTATATATGTGAAATTGAGACATTGGTTGTATTGAAAAGTGAAATGAAACCCTATTAACTGTTTGGGCTAAGTCAGATATAGATGACATGCCATAGGATAAGAAGGGTTTAGGGATTTATTCGACCTCGAGTCGATGAGGCATTGATTGACAATTTGCTTTAGTTTAACTGATGAGACACTAGGTATCAATTTATTTAGCGTTGGACGTAGTTATTACTTCGGATTTATCCGATGAGGCATTGGGTGCCAAACTGGTGTGTTGGTTGGATCTGTGTATCTGTCCGAGTCTGACTCGTGTTAATAGGGGAAATTAAATAATAAATTTATGTGCTTGATATTGAGATGACAATGTTGAGAAATGAATATAAGATGAGAAATGAAATATGAGATGATGAAATGATATGTGAATCTTGAAATCAATTCAAGTATAGATCAAAATGTTGAATCATGCCATTGCATGAGTTGGATTAGCAAATGCTATATATATGGAATATCATTGATATGTGCTTGAACATATGAAATATTATTGCTATGTGCTAAAACTTGTGAACTCTATTGAATGTGAATAAAGAAGGAGTAAGTTGGCATTATTGATTTGATACATATATTTTATTACATTACTTATTGTATCTTAATATCTTATCTATTCATATTAAGTTTAAATTATTCAAATTATAGAAATACCACTGAGTTTTACTCGAGAGTACGCTTTTGTTTTTCGTGCGCGGGATAGGTACTTTTTGACTTATCGTCAACTCAGCATCAAACAACAAATCTCGAGCTTAAGTATGGTGATATCTTATTGTGTAATGGCATGTACCTAGGAAGTCTATAGTTGATAGTTGGTTTGTTAATGTGATGTTATTTTGGTTTCTAGTGAAATGATAATCATATGTAAATATGGTAGTGAATGAGGCTATGTTGGTAGAATAGCTGAGCTCAATATTTTGGAATGTGTTAATTTAAAATTTAGTAGCTTAAGTAGCTAAGTGTTGATCCAATTATGGTTAAAATCTGGCATGAAGGAAAGCTTGAATGGTTGATTGCTTTGCTAGTGTGCTGATGATATAAAATGTGGTACCAATGAGGGTACATTGGTTAGACACTTAAAATGGACTATTTTAGCTTATTTTAAGCATGCTCAATCGTGTTTCGAATAGGTTAAATGGCTGGTAATTGAGTTGTTTATTGCCCAAGTAAGTAGGAAACAGTAAACTTGAGTTTTAAGGTACTTATAGGTGCACACGGCCTGAGACATGACCTATCACACGGCCGTGTGTCACACACGGGCAACACACATGGGCGTGTGCCCTGGGCGTGTTGAAAAATAGTATAGGTGTAGTTTTCACACTGGCTATTACATGGTCGTGTGACCCAAGTTAGTGAGTTACATGGGCAAAGCCACGATCGCGTGTCTCAATTCAATGAGTTACACAGGTAAGGACACAGGCTGAGACACGATCATGTGTCCTAATTTCGAGAGTCACATGGCCTGGGGCTTTCCACACGGTCATGTGTCCTATGTTTTTAGAATTTTTTAAAATTATCCTAAAACTTTTAAAATTGTTCCAAATTAGTCCATGTTTGTTCATAGGTTATTGTTAAGGATACACTGACTCGAATTAAGCCCTGTAAGAGTATTTTTACTCTGAATTGGAATGAATTAGCAAACCTGAATTAAGTGAATTCTACTAACATCATCGAAGGTAATAATAGTCGGAGTACGGACCAATACTCTGATGCTAATAATTGGAATAGTCTTGTCATGTATCCAATTTCTAGCTTCCAAGAGGGAATAAATAGTGATAAGAGTGTAGACAGTGGAAGATCAAGTTTAGCATTGCATAGCATGATTCATTATTCGATTTTATAAGACTCTAGTATGAACGTATTAGATTGTCGTGACCTGCCCCTATACAATATAATGTTAATGGTTAGCTTTCATGTTTAATTATGACTGATTATTTGTTTTGATTTGTTAGTAAGGCCTATGACCCTAATCCGACGACGAAGAGGAGTTAGGGGTGTAACAACATGCGTAAACTCGATCTTGCTGCTAAAAGTGGTTTAGAATTTCTTGACCCCCCTCAGAGAAGACCAAGGCATGCAACTTCGTTAATGAATTTTAGCCATTTAGAGGTTGGGACGAAGTTTGACTCCAAAGATGCTTTTGTAGTTGCAGTCAAGCGGTATAGCATATATCTTTGCATCAACTTCACCATTACAAGCTTGAGACTTTTCTGTTGAAAAATTTGGTTTGGAAAACATAGAGGAAAATAAGTATAAGGAAAAACAAAAGTTTTAATTTTTCTTTTTAAAAACAAAAACTTGGTTGTGATATCTAAAGTAATAAACACTTAATCAAAATTTTACATTTTTTTGTTCATTTAGGATGAATGCTTTGATCGGGTAGTCTTCTCGTTTATCTTCAAGATCACATCTACTGAGTGTGGGCTCACTTCGAATCAGAAAATTTTCCACAAAATTACCATTGGGGTAATTTCATAATTTTTTTAAATTTTGGGGTCAAGTTCTAAATAAGAAAAATATCTCTAGAAATTCTCTGAAATAATTTTTTAAGAGAATTTCTTCACTACAACTTTTTTTTTTTAAATTCAAGTGTGTAAAAATAATAACTCAAGGCTTTCTCTATATAGGAAGAGTTTAAAGAGTTCAACTATGATTAAACTTAATCACTTTAATTTTTAAATTTATTATATTAATAGAATATTTATCTATAAGATAAATATTAATTAAATTTAATATTAAGATAATCAATTTAAAATTACATTAATAAAATACTATCAAGAAAATTATTAAATTAAATTAAATTTAAATTTAAATTTATTAAAATAATATTATTTTTGGAATAGTTAATTTGAAATCAATTTATCCGGTAGAGTCCTAATAGGAGTGTGATTCCTTTATTGCTCAACTGTCGAAGGACCACCCGTCGACCATTGGAATGTTGCCGTCGACACTGTCGACACTGTCATGTCTAATGGTGCCATCGCAAGTGCAACACCCTTATGGCACCCTAAGCTGATTCGGTGTGGTCCTGCCACCGATTGGACTGTCGGTCCTATTTCAGGTCCAGTTTTCAAGTTCAATTACTCGTTGGGCTAATTGTTTGACTTGAAAATTAATTTCCAAATATATCATATTAATTTTAATTAATTTGATTAATTTAATTTTACTTTATCAAAACTAATTTTCCTATAAATCACTTAGATTTTCCAAATTAAATTTTCAAGAATTTTTTAATCAAATTTTATAATTGAACAATTCTCACGACTGTCTAATTTAATTCTATATCGAATAAATTGACACAATTAAATTATTTTCTTCTGATTCAAATGCAGATCGATCGAGCTTTTATTGAGCTAGCGAATGGACCAATTGGGTTTATACAGTTAGACTCGAGTAATTGCAATTATGTCTAAAAGAATAGTTCTGATAATTCACATTTATTTAATCATTGAGTCAGTCCACAAGAAGTACCATGATTGAAAACTCCTTATTGTATACTCTTTACGAAAGCAATTCATCTAACTGTTTTGTCCAATGACCTCGTCATATGTGTATTACTTTCGTATGATGTCCTTAATTTCTTTAAGTTAAATCTGCTCGCTCAATACAATCTTATTTTATCCTATTGTCACCATTGCGTCTTCTTAATGATTAATATGATCACTGCCAACAAATGACCGTGATAAATTACTTGTTCAAGAATAAGCAACCCATGACCACGTTCCATATTTATCAATCCACATAATGCCAATGAGAGGATATCATTAAGTCTTTAATTGAGCTATGAATTTCATTGTTCCTAGTAAAGCCATGCTATACATAAGTCATGTACCCAACATACTGGCTATGGGTTCGATCATCTTTAGAGCATAAGCTTCTACTTATATCAAAGAAAATAAGTTACATACCGACTTTGGGCTCGATCATCTTTATAGCATGAGCCTCTAATTATCTCAAAGTAAATGAGTTATATACGCACGGTCAGTGACTAACTCAGGATTAAGGTAAATCATACCATGAATGTCACAAGTGAATTAATTTACAAATAGATTCAAAATTAATTCATCTTGGTTCTAGTCTAATGTATCATTTTTCCAAAGAATACATTTATGTCTCTACCTGTGGAGTCAACTACTCTGATAACCAAGACTAGTCATCTCCCCAATTGGAATTATAGACGACATAATAGTCCTTTTAAGTATTTGAATCAAATGCTCACTTTAATTCTTTTTTCAGGATTTCAGACTCGTTTAGATTATCTACTAAAATAAGTTGTCTTTCTTGTAATGTAAACATTTTTACAATGCCACTTATCATCAGTTTGAACTTAGATAATCAATGACTATATTTTCTTGTCACAATTTCATTATCTATGCAAAACATGAAAGACAGAAACACAAAAGACATAATAGTGAAATGTGAAATATTCATTTATCATTCAAATACATAGAAAACAATTACATGTTTACTATAATATGGGCACATTTCCCAACAATTTCCTGTAGGAGAGATAAGACCATCGATTGTTATTAGTTATTGCATAGGCTGGTAACCGAAAAATCCTGCCAAAGCTTTTGTAATAACTCCTGAAAAATCCGAGGATAACTAGGATTTCTTCTTAATTAATTTGAGAAGGCATGTTATGCCGCAACCCGATGTATGCATCATTTTCGACAGAGGCACCAGAATACAGGTTGCATTTGGTCGACATTCAAACCTATGGGATCATACATACCATATGTATTGTTTGTGTCATATATGGTCTAACTACATAGCTCGATACCATAAGGATGTCAAGCAACGACATGTCATTAACATGGGTACCTTGCGCATAAAGTTTCTTCCCTACATAAAAAACCTGGCGGAATGTATTAATTACGTGTATTAAAGAGGAAGCGTCTTTTGCTAGTAACCTTGGTGGTCAAGGAAACATATTTTCGATTAGCAGTCTTGTTTCCAAAGCGAGCCGAGACATATGCGAGACAAATAAAAGGTGATCACATTTGGTGCAAGTCAATGCTAAAAGATATTGGGGAAAATGTAGAAATCACGAACTCAATGACTCCATTGTGTCACTCGAAGCCAAATCTAATATTCCAAGTTAATCAGGCTCATAGACACGACTGAGGAGTTATCAGTGGAGCGTACTATGTAGACCTACTACAAATGACCTACAACTGCAAGTGATTTCAAGCACTTTGTTATACATGCGTATATGCAATTATGGCACGTGCCTCGACATATGTAGATCGCATGACCTAGGCTGACGAATTTTAGAAAGTTGAACGCATGTATAATGTTTGAAAATTTGAATTACCACCTATCTCGGATAAAAGCATGTGGTCGCCTACCTCGCACGCTCCTTTCGAGTTAGTATTATATTAGAACTTGTGGCACAAGCCAAAAGGTCGATCGAAGTAAACTCAGATACGAGGTAATATGGATATTCAGGAGCAGAGAGACATACTAAGGTTATACGGTTACTGTTGGAACCTAAGGCAAATGAAGTCAACATGTCCACACAACCTAGGAGCATTGAGGAGAAAAGCTAATTAAAAAACTAACTTACTCATTTATTCATTAATTTTTTCTGTAAATTATAAGTTAATATTAATTATTGAAGTAAGATATATTATCATCCGCAAGCTACAGTTTTAATCTTTTCCGTATCTTCTCAGCAAATATTTGCTTTCTCAAAATATTTTGATTAACAAATGGACGAAGAAAAACTTAAATGAAAAAGTAACATAAATAATTGTAAATTTTAGACTCATAATATAATATGGTACAAAACAAACCAATTTAATAAACTTGTTTCGTATATTGTAAATAAGTGTACATTTAGGATGTAAAACAAAGTATACGATTTGAGAAAATTACAAATAACATAATCATCGGCGTCCTGGATATGTGCCACAATCGGGTGGGCATTGAGCACACCTAAGGTTTCGTCGCACTATTTGGGTTGGCAGTTCCTCATCAACTTTTGTCTTCGTTTTCACGTGCAAGTCGGGGTTGATCGCCACAATCATTTCTTTCTTTTGTGGTTGATTGGAACCGTGTCCTAGTTGCCCATCATACATCCCTCCTGTTTGAGTCAGTAGTTGTAAGGATGACCCACTTCGGTAGAACAACAATGCTGGGGGTGTTTGCAGCACTATCGACGAATAATTATATGGTGTCACATGGGTCAATTGCAGATAAAAGATGAGAACTATCAATGATATCATATGTGTCAGTGTTGCTGGCGGCATCGGCATGTAATATAGTACAGTGGGTGGCGATTGTGTGAAATATACCTTTAGAGAAAGTGTTGATGCAGAGAATGATTGTATGTGATATGGTGCTTGTGCAAAATAATCTAGTGCTGAATGTGTTGATGCAAGGAATGGTTGTGCGTGCTCTGGTGCTTGTGTAAAATAAACTGGAGTTGAAGGTGTTGATGCGGGGAATGATTGTATGTGATATGATGTGATGCTTGTGTCAAATAAACTAGGTTAGAACAAAAAAATAAATAAATCATACTGATCGGGAGGTTGTATGAAAATCGAGTCCTTCTGTAGAGATGAAGTAGATGTTGATCCTCCCACAGCATTTTTTCCCGACCTAGGATTGATGGACCCTCGACTTGGCCTCTTACAACAACATTGCCTACTCCTTTCTGAAGTCGACAGTAGATACGGCTTACCATTATGCCTGAACCAATCCATGTAATCTGGAGATGTCGCCAACTTCTGTGTGAGAAATGGTTCATGCGTTGGCAAGTAATCATACCTATGTTGTCAAATCTTAATTTACTTCTTGTGGAATGTTGGTTAATCTTCCTTGAGTGTCCCCCGCATGTTAACCTTGTGCAGGTCATCGAGCTCCTAGGATGGCGACGAAATACGTTGTATACACTTAAACTACTGCATCACTCGATCGAATTCGTGTATCTTAACCATTGCAAAAATGATCAATGGCACTTTCACGTGCCAAATGTTGCGGTTGGCCAAAAATTCGACCGAGACGTATTCTTGAGTCCTCGGATCTGCATATGGCATCTATACAAACTGCAGTACAAAATTATAAATTTTAGCACGTGCCTAATATTTAATTTCAAATGCTGGAATAAAAACTCGTTAACTTTGAAATTCATAAACTAACCCCATCTTCGGTTTGTTGATCTAAAGCTAGTTGGATATCCTCGAGCTCGGTCGATATACCGTTGTGTCTCACGAGGTTGTTCAACCTATTTAAATAATATGTTATTTCAAAATTAAAAAAATGAAAAATAAAAACGATAATGATATTATCAAATGAATTTTACCATATTAGAGTGAGAATTCGTAAGGGAGTTCCACTTGAGGGTGTAAAAATGGTAGTCGATACCATGCCCACGATTAAAGAAGAAGTACGCAACCACTGATTTTAACTTTTTCTGGCATCGTCACTCAACACATTTCTTGTTATAATGTCGCCAACACTACTGATTCCCAACTAAGTCGTCCCGTTTCTTTTAAGTTGACTAATAGTAATAGCCACCTTTAATGTACCAGAGTGCGAGATTTATCTGGCATTGGCAAACCCCTAATCAACCTCAAGATGAATGCGCGCGTGAATTGTTTTATTTTTTAACGTCACTTGCAGAAGCTTCGATAGTTTGGAAGTTTTCCTCCAACCATCTCATCTCGATTTAGCTACCCCTAAACTTGTTCGGTACCTTCTCTAGTAGTTGTTCGCATGTTGGACTCCAATCAACACTAATTATTAGCCCCGTAATGACCTCTCCATCGATCGGTAGACCGAGTTGTAAACTAATGTCATCGAGTTTAATTGTACATTCATCACAGGGAAGATGAAATGTGTGTGTCTCTAATCTCTATCTTTTTGACCAAAACACTGATAAGTAGGGGGTCCAATTTAGTCCCCCGAGCATGCGAGCCACGTATAAAAATCCTGCATCTCGAAAGTGTCCATAAATGATATCTGGTGCACTTTCACTTAAATTGTTTATGTACGTCTCCAAAATCTGATTTTTGGGCTAAATATATAAACATAAAAAATTAATAATCTAAACAACATAATAATTAACTATTTAAAATTAAATAATTTAATAATATTTTTTTACCATTTGTAATTAAACAGCGGAGATATGTTTGTCATCCAAATGAATGAATTGATTTGCCGTTTAAAAAATATAACGAATAAAATAAAATCAAAGAGAATAAAATAAAATCAAAGAGAATAAAATTCAGAAAAAGAATTAAAAAACAATTGAGAATTGAGGGTTGAAAATTGAGGATTGAGAATTTAAGATTGATGAATGAATATTGAGTATCTGGTTGAAAAGAATGAAGTTTGGGGGGGCTTATATAGGAAATATTATGGCTTTTGAAATCCTTTTAGCCGCTAAAAAAGGTACTATTGAAAGTAAAATATGTTTTATAAAGCGTGTTTTTACTGCTATATTAGTGACAACGAGCCCTGTAAAATGCGTTTTTTCTCTCTCTAGGATAAATTAAATAAAAATAAAAAAGGCTAATTTCTCAATTTGTTTTGAGCACATTCTATTCTGCCAGTATTAATGTGTTGTATTATAAAATTTGTTCATATGTAATATAAATTCTAAAATTATTCATCAAGTTTAATAATGATTATATTTTATGCTAAAATATAATTACTAAAAATAGATCATGAATTGACATAAAATCAAAATATTATTAAATACAGATCACCATGATGTTGACAGTTGCTTTGTCGGCTTTGGCCGGGCTTTGTTTAATGTTTTGAGGCGTATGTTCTCACCTGGGCTCCGTAGGTCTTTTCCTTAATGATAAGAAGTCATATTCTATCACCCAAAAGAAAAGAAAAGAAAAGTCATATTCTTAAAATAAAGAAGAGTAAACTGCACTCATGGTCACTCTATTTATCTCAAGTTATATTTTAGTTATTTATATTTAAAATATTATATTTTAGTCACTTATATTATCGTGTTGTAACATTTTAGTCATTGAGCTATTAATTATCGTTAACGGTGTAATGATAAGCTAATGTTGCACGTTAACTCATCATTTCAAACAAAAAAATTTAGGTGAATTTATACAATTGATCCCCATATTTTTTCATTTTGAGCATTTTTATTTTTTTATGTTCTTTAGACTTATTGTTCTTTCTATTCTCTATTGCTTCTCCTTTTATTTTTCTACCTTATCCATTTCTTTTAACATATCAGGAAATTAAATTAGTAATGAAAAAAGTAGGAAGTCAAAAGTTATCAAAACCCATACCATTTGCTACCTATCAAAACCCTCCACCATCACCCATCATTTTCATTTCATCTAGTAACACCTTCATCACTACCATGACCTATCAAAACCCTCCAACACCACCCATCATTTTCATTTCATCCAGTAACACCTTCATCACTACCATGACCTCATTCATGATAAACCCAACAATATCACCCCCTCACAAAATAACCCACGTTCAAATCAATTAAGAATCCAAGTAAACAACAATTAATAAGCCTCAAAAAATCATAGAAAGTTAAAGATTAGACACTGACTGGTGACAGAGGAGCACATATTAGAAAATCGAGCCGATTTAATGGCTAGTGAAGGAGATTTGATCTTGGGTAGTCCAAAAGTTGTAGATTTTTTGAGATATTTTCAAAAGGAGGTCATGATAGTGGTGAAGGGTTTTGATGGTTAGTAGATGGTATGAGTTTATGGGTTTTGGTTATTAATAATGATGACTTCGACTTCCTACTTCTTTCTTCACTGTCAATTTGACTTCCTGATATGTTAAAAGAAATGAAGAAGTAGGAAAACAGAAGGAGAAACAAAAGAGAATGGAAAAAAAAAACAAGTGAAAAGTTTAAAGAATATAAATAAAAAAATAAATTGCTTAAAACGAAAAAAATATAAGAATTAATTGTATAATTTAACCTAAAATTTTTATTTAAAATGATGATTTAACGTGTTATCTCAGCTTACTATTACACCGTTAATAGTAATTAACGACTTAGTCACTAAAATATTACAACATGATAACATAAGTGATTAAAATGTAACATTTCAAACATAAATGATTAAAATATAATTTAAAGTAAATAAAAGTGACTATGGGTGTAGTTTACCTAATAAAAAAAAGTTTAGTAATATTCAAAATTTTATATTTAAATAATTATATTGATGTAAAGTAGTCAAATTAAGCGGATTTTAAAAGTCGGAAGACAATTTATAGTATAAACTTATTTGAAAAAGGAGTCTTATTTTTTAAGGTTTATAGTTTTACTTAAATTCTTCCATCTTTCAGTAGATGATTTAGGCCATGATCAAATATAAATATATATATATATATATCATTAAAAACAATATTATGTTTTTATAAATTCAGTTTCACCATTAATTAGTGGATGGGATATTATTTTTCTTTTTGGGGGATCCATCCTTGAGAATCGATTGACCAATTACTTATATCATCGTTGATATAAATTTTGGGCAATAGAAAATGGAGTGACAGGTGAGCCGCCTTCATGGATATTATTTTTATCATTCCCTGTTTGGATTTTAATAATTTATTATCTATACTTTATCAATTCAGACTTTTATATAATTTTTAAATAAAAGAGTTAAAATTAATATATTTATAAATTAAACTCGTGTAAAATAAATTTTATAAGCAAATTATTTACAACTTCACTAATAATAATTTTTGAATGAACTTGAAAAATAACTTTTAATATAAAATGTTCTCCATATTGATTGTATTAGTGTCACAAGTTAACTCGATATTTAATTTTTAAAATATAAAATATTAATATTAAATTTTGACGTGCTATAGAAAAAAGATAATACTATAAGAAACAATTGGAGTGCATTTAATATTCTTAATATGATATATTTGCCTATTTCATTTTTCTTTTACTCACAAGTTAAACTATTTTTTTATTTTAATTTCGTACATATTGCATATGTGTTGCTATTTTAATTTCAAACTTTATATTTCATTATTCATTGTATATTATTTTTAAACACACATTTATATTTAAAGTTTGTAGATTTGACACGCATACGAGTGTGATAAAATTTCTAGCTTTATTTAATACTTTAGTGATTAATTTTGGATCTATAATTATTAGAAAAATTTTACCTAAATCAATTATATCAATATATATAAATTTGCACATGATTAATATGTCAACTATAATGTTTTATTTGACTTATTTTTACAACTTATAACTAATTGTTTGGATTAAAAAGAAGATTATCAAATAAAACTAACAAAAATATATAAAATGATCATGAATAGAAGCTACGAAGGTATTTTTATTTAGTTAAAATGAAACGTGTAGGGTGGTTTGGTATCCATCCACCACATAAGAAGTTGGTTGACTTTGCCTTCCACTTATATGCTTAGTTGTAATTAATCTTATTAATTAATAGAAGAAAAATATGAGATGAACTTTGGTTATGCAATTAACAAATTTTTTATATATGTGGAGTTTCCCTGTATTGTAATTTTCTCAATCAACAATATAATATCTACATCACTTCTATACATTAATTAGTCGTTTTTTTCTCTTAAGTCTTTTTTGTCATTGGAAAAATCGGTTTAGAAAACATAGTTATTGGATATGTAAAAGTTAAAATTTTTTTTCTTCTTAAAATCGAGTCTTATGATATTTATAGTAATAAATCTTTACTTGAATTATCACCTATGTTTTGTGTGAGACGATTAAATCGTTTCTCGACTTTTTAGCAAACGATTTTCTCTGTTATCCTTAAACCCTAAATTACTTTGAGTGTGGACTCAAACAAAAAGAATCAACACACACAGAATGAAAACTTTTATTAACTTTCAGTGGAAAAGTTAATTCTCTCTGTGAGAACCAGAAACTTTGAGCATAATATCCAAAACAAGATATCTCCGACTTGATAGACAATATAATAGTTATTTAGTTAATTTGCTGAATTTCAACTCATCAAACTATAGACCTTTTAGATTTACTAATACAAGTTATCTTATTGCATTACGATCTGACCATATAATGCATCTTAGTATTAGGTCAATATTAGGTAATCAGTGAGTCAATATTAGCTTATATTTTGTTTTGCGTGTAAAAATTAACGAGGAGAAACATAAACGATATTAATGTGAATAATTGAATTTTTTTTAAATTTAATTTGTTCGAAAAACTAAATGTACAAGTGAGGAATGAACTACACTTAGTCACAAGATTTTAACAATTTCTCATTTGTTTTAGTGAAATAGATGAGTCATATTTTGCATTCTCATCATCTCTATATATTTTTCAAAACTCCTAGCCATTAAAGTATTGGTAAGGTCACCCTCATATCCGCAAAATGAGTCTAAAATTATTTTCACTTAAATAAATAAATCCATTAGCTATCTAAGAGTATGATTAGTAACAAAAAAATTAAGTCGAAATTTATTCCAATATTTCAAAGGTTTAAGTCTCGAAGAGTTCCGCCTGTTGATTATAGGTTTTTCGCGATGAAGTTGAAATCAAGAGAAAAGCCCAAGATAGATGGTTAGCCTATTACTTGTCCTGTGACAAAATCCATTAGTTAGTAGTGTAACATTAACATCTGCACTTACTCGAAACACCAATTCCTGAGTTTGAGGCATAGATATTCGTGACTTCTCCTTTTATTACCAAAACACAAATATTTTATTGATTTAGTTTCTTGTAACCTTATTACCTCCAGATTTTTATTTTCCAGGGAAGAATATACATGTCTTTATGAATGAAAAAGATTACTGTGGATCAGAATTTTAACCCTGTCTTATATGTATATATAATGCAAGTCGCACAATCTATAGCTTAGGTTAAAAATCTTCTATATTTACCATGTCGACAATGGTTTCTATACAAATTCGATCATATATTTGGTACAACTTCCTACCAAAGACTCTATTGCTTGCACTTCCATGAACAATTAGTTTTTTTTTTTTTTCCATCAAAATGAAGACACTAGATTTCTGTAACCTTCCTGCTAGCTGATAGCATCCCCGAATTTCAACACCAGGAATCTCACTTTTCATGTCCTTTTTCGAAAGGACTCAGGTGATGACCTTGAGAAAGAAAAGGTCTTGAGTTTAATTATTAAAGCAAAGATGCCATAGCATGGGATATGCATCAGCCCTACTCCGAAGTACCTGTTTCAGTCCAAGAGATAAACGGAGGAGCACATTAGCAGCACATTTTATTGAGTTCAATACAGTACTGGCACGACTGATTGATCACCACAAGTTGCTCATATCAAACAACCAGCACAAGGAACTAAAACTTGCATTTGCTTTAGTATGATACTAGGGATTACAGCGCCGGCTCTATTTCAACCATTCAATGAATTTTCACTTCAATTGGTTTCCTAAAGACTGTGTGTGTGTGTGTGTATATATCAAAACATAACTGCAGAGTCTGCAGTGACATCTAATAAAAGATTGAATGTGTACCATAACGGAGCATATGGCGATGATAAGTCAAGGAAAGGATACGGCCACCTGCAAAGAGATAGGTACCACAATATGAGAATAAAGAATTTCACAAAAAAGAGAGGTAAAATATTTGAACTATAGATAAAACTGTAACCTGGAAATATAACATTACCAAAGGTTAATACAAGCATGGATGATCCATTGGAAAACAACAAATGTGCCCGTCCACAAAACAAAATATGCAATTCGAAAAAATGGGAACCGCTGCAAGTAAAAGGGAAAATTAGCTTTGTTATTGATAAGACGATACTAGAAATGACAAGCCACCAAGACAATCAAG
Source organism: Gossypium longicalyx (assembly GCA_025698465.1). Lineage (NCBI taxonomy): Eukaryota > Viridiplantae > Streptophyta > Magnoliopsida > Malvales > Malvaceae > Gossypium > Gossypium longicalyx. Next base: position 96,606,182 of record CM046997.1, read on the forward strand.
AAAGGGAAACTTACCATGCAATTCAAAACTGTGTCACCAAGTAGGAAAACAACATTGATCGAGTGCATACAGACAATCAACTGCAGTTGACAACGTGGAGGTACGTAAATCCCAGAAAAAGATGTAATACAAATAAAAGAATAGCATTTCAACTCTTCTTACATGAAAGCTAAATGGTATCAGGTGAAAACAGAGCAAAATGTTTCCTTCTTTTATATCCTAAATTACTTAATAGGAAGACCAGCAGATTGAGGTGCCACCGAAACTGTACATTTCCTACCTAAGACATGTGATGATAGTAGTGAATAAGTGGAGGAATCGAATGACATTTAACCAAACATTTTGTCAAAATTTAGAAGTAACACTCTCCTAATTGTTTGAGACAGCCAACAACTTGCATGGACTTTAGTCCTTGTATTGGTAACAAGTACTGTTGTATGCACGGTTTCATTGTAGGTTATCAGCCCACTATACATTACAAGAAGAAAAATGAATGGAAATGAACGAATGAAGTTAGCAGCCCTAGCCATAAAACTTCTTTGATCACCTTCCCAAGTTCATGTTGCATTGTGGCGGCCATATTTAGGCACAAATGGTCAACTACAGAATTCAATGCAGTGTCAAAAGAATCTGTGTTTCATTGCTCGTTAACTTCAGAATTCAATGCTTCATAAGGTACACTAGCTCCCACATGCAACTAGCTTAGCTAAGATCTCTCCATCTTGAAATGTATTACATTTAAGCCATTGGAGCAAAGGGGTTTAAACATATATATTGCAACAAAAGTTCCGACTAAAAGAAGAAAAATCTCAGGAACACTAGAGTTTGCAGCTTCATACTTACAAAATTCAGACCATAATCTTTGGATTTTAGGAGCGGAAAAAGAATAAACCAAAATACTGAATCGGTGAGTATTACTGCACCTGCAGAAGTCTATTCGGAAACACCAAAAAAAATTAAAAATCAAGTGAAAAGGCAGTAAAAATGTCACTAGAATAATTAGGATATAATCAAGAGCAGGGAGCACTAGAATCACAAAAAAGCGGCATTCAAGGTAAAACAAAAGTCATACAGTCAATTCACCCAGAATTTGTAAACAAAACATACCTGATAAATAATTTGGAAGGCATAAGTCCATACACCTGCTCTAGGAGGACAATGAGGTGCTCTGTGAGCATCAAAATGTTTGCACTGGTTGGACACATTTGCAGCTTCGCCAAGAATGGGAGGCGTGTAGGAGCCTTGCTCAGAATCTAAACTTAAATGATCACCCCTATCACCACCAACTTTTCCCCAGTGTTTTTGACATCCATATACTGAGATTGCTGATCCAAACTACAATAGTAGCAAAACAAGTCATCGAAGGATGATTCTTTAGCGATCTGAAACTGAGGGAGCACCACTTAAAACGAACAAATAGTGATGATAAAAAATGTCAAGAGACATACCCCGAAGTAAATTGTAACCAAAGTAAATGTCCACCTGTTCAGGAACAAAAACAAAACTGTTACTGAAATGTATGTAAGTAGAAGCAAAGGAATATGTAAGGTGTAGAGATACATCACTCACTGAGTATAAAAGTAAAAAATGCCACTTCCATCAATAGCGACATTGGCTAGAAGTAATGCCAAAAGCATGATGAAAGCAAACACTCTAAAACTAAGCAGCCAAGCAGGGTGAATGCTTCTGAGACATGTATTCCAAGCTTCATCCTCATATAAATGCCCTGGAGATTCTTTATCATTGTCCCTATCCTCATGTTCTGATTTTTTCCTACCTTCAAATTTCCAGATTATAATTGCTGCCACAGCCATAGTGGTTAAGATGAATAGTGCACAAAGTGAGAATCTCCAATTCAACCAGTAACTTAAGGTGGCCGTATCGGCAGTCATGACTGGCTGCCAAGTATGTGTTGAGGATCCTGTTAAGAAACTCAATAAATTACTCCTACTTGCTCCATTGGTTATCATAACTTTCATTATTTATCAGATAACAAATGATTGCCTCTCTACCCAAAAATCAACTAACTACAACATGGAGGTTCAAAAAGGGTAATTCTTTAAAATCAAATCAAAATTGAAAACCAAACAGCTGAAAGCAATGGGGCAATATTCAGCTACCAAAATAGTAAATTCTTTATGAAGAAAAACAAAGAAAAGTCTTTTTGCTTAAAAAAAGGGTAGTATTTGATTGCTAGGAAAAAGAAAAAAAGAAAATCAAGAACAACAATCCTGAAAGGCGGTCACATGCATATGATCAAAATTCAGGCTAATATTATAGAATTTTGCAAAAGAAACAAGGAGGCAGAAGCAGAGTGGAGGAAGGAATACTAAAACTAAAACTATAAACAACATGATGAAGAAAAGAAAAAACAAACATAAAATTTTAGATTAAGAAAACAGAGGTCAGATTCCTTACTTTAGATGGGTTCTTCCCATAAAGCTAAAATTGGATTAAAAATGGAAGAAAGAAGGTCGATATCAATGAAAAAGACAGATGGGGTTTTAAGGCGTTTACAATTTACGAATAAGAATGGTGAGGAATGAGTTTATCGAACAAGTGAGTCCACGTTGATGATTGGAATATGCTTTGCTTCTTCTTTGTATCGTAGTTAAGAGAGGGAAAACATTAAAAAAAGAAAGAAAGAAAGAAAGAAGAGTAAAGCAAAGCAAAGTAAAGCACAGTAGAATTTACCTTGAAGAGGAGGGAACCAGTTAATGAAGCTGGCTGAGGCAGGTAGTTGGTTGGTTGTATATTATGATATAATATATATATTTCTATGTACTTATAATTAGAAAATAGCTACAAAGGTGAAACACTATGAAGAAGAAGGAGAAAAGGAAGGACAAATTGTCTGAGTGGAAGAAACAAACAAAGATATCTGAAAAATGACAATCTGCAATCTCATTCTCAACCACAGGACTAGAGAAGTAGAGATTTTGATTTCTTCAGAAATACATGTCATGGATTAGTAAATTAGATCAAATTTAATTAAATATATAAATAAAAATGTGACCATTTTTTAAATTTATTAAAAATAGCATATGTTTTAAGATAAATTAAAAAGAAAATGGAAGTCTGAGGTTGGATCACTCTGTTAGACAACTATCCTTTTTCTTTTTTTCTAAGACATTTCAATATTTAGTAATCAGTTCTGTTTTTAATTAATATTTAAAAATAGATAATAAATGTAGCACATGAAGATTTCTTAAATCATTTATCAACTTAAAAAAACGAATATTTCATATAGTCAAATAAAAATTAATTAATTTTACATTAATTTATGTTAATTTTATTAAAATTAAATATTTTAATAAATTACTAAGTGCAGCGATAAAATATATTACACCCCTAATAAAAAAATAAAAAATTTAAATTTTAAAAATGACATTATTAAGAAGGAATAACCGTAAACTTCCAACATAAACATTAAAATCAACATAAAACTTTTAGAAAATATTTTAATAAATTCACAAACCAAATCACTACTTCCCCATATAATTGTTTACTAATTTACAACCAAAAAAATAATTGTTTACTAATCTTTTTCATGTACATTTTATCAATAAATATGTAATATTATTTATTTATTTTATCAATAAATTTTTTGAAAATAACTATTAGTTAGAATTTTTTTATGTTAATTTTATTTTTTCCCTCACATAATGGATGTTTTATGAATTAATCATAATTAAAAATTAAATTAAATTATTAAATTAATAATTTTTATATTTTATGTATCATTTTTTTTAAAATTTAATGTATCATATATTGATTGTTTATGGATTAGAGAGTGATTTTTTTCAATTTTATTAAAAGAAACTACTTAAAAATTATATAATATATGAGTTTAAAAATGTGTTAATTTTTTATGAAAAAATAATATAAAAAAGTTTTTTTTTTCATATTTAAATTTAAGATTCAATGTGAATAAAGACTTAAACAACATAAGATATACTACATTAGTGAATAATTCGCATTTTAATAAAAAAATTTATAGTTAACATATATAATTTATCATGATAAATAATAAAATAAATAATATAGGAATGTAAAAACATTAAATATTAATCATTCTATACTTGAAATAAAAAACAAATGATTAAGAGGGAGCACATAGCTACCACTCTCAAGGATATGTACATTTTCCCCACGAAGGAAAACATGAAAAAAGAAGAAGATATATTCAGCAGTATTTTATATTGTGATGTGTGACTTGTATTTATCGCATATATTATAGTCATTTTAGAAGAAAATTGATGAGTAACAGAAAAAGAGTCAAAATAGGTTCGATGTCGGGACAAAAAGGTTTCGGACATCGGGACGACGCGACAGTTTTTAACAATGGATGTGGCGACAACGTTGTGGCGAGGAGAGCCTACATGTCACGAAGATTATTAATGTTATGCAGTCACGTTTTGTACAGTTCAATAGAACTTTTTTTCCCAGTTGGACTCTAATTATTTCAGAATTATTTTAGTATAATTAGACCTCTAATCTATTTAAAGAGCCTTTGTAACCTTGATTTAAACATGTCAATCAGTAAGGGTTTTTTTTTAGGGAGATAATATCTAGTCGCATATGAATTTTGGTGAGAGTTTCGTGGTAGATATAGAGAGAATTTTGTTCCCGAGTTAAAATTTTGCTTTCGAGGTTTGAGATTGTACATTTAGTATTTTTAGATTTATTTTTTTTATATTATATTTTTATTTATTTACTCGTTTAGTGAAAAGCTGATAAATCATTTACCCATAGTTTTTCCCTCTTTAAGAGTTTTTCGTGTACAATATTCGTATGTTTTTACTTTGTTTATACGAGTCGATACTCAACATATTAGGCTTCAAACAATAAATTTCGGCTTTAAATCAACAACTATGCAATGCGATAGCAAAAGGAGGTTGAGTTGAGAGTATGAGAGCAAATGAAGAGGATGACACAGACATTGCCATTGCCAGACATGTAATAATAATCATACATCTCATTCTTCCCAGCCTGTTATGATTTAAATTAGAATTCAATTGCAGCTCAGCTGATAGCCCTTGGCTTTAATGATGTTAATATCGTTGCTGTAAATATCCATCTCACTGTAAGAACCTTGCCAATAAGGAACCGCGACAATCTCTTCCAACAACGCCGGCCACTGTTTTTGGGACATAACATGACAACCATCAAGCAACTTTGCAGTGTAAAAACCATAACCTTTTTCACATCGTAAAAGATGTCTACATCAATCTCGAAATGTAAGATGATGATTGAGGGGGAAATGAAGTAAATAATGCAGTTTCTAGGAAAATGCTGCGTTTCCTACATCTAATATGGACCATTACATCTTTCTTTTTTCCCAAAGACTGTATACTCGTACTTCTCAGGCATTTTCCCAGGATCCAAACAAACTGTCATGTTATCTGGTGAAATGCTAATTAATAGAGTTATGCTGTCTCACTCTTAATGGCCAGAAGAAACTTCGTTTGACATGAGTTGGTTTAATTCTCTCTACAAAATGCAGATTTTTGTACATAAAGCTGTTTTTTGAAGTTACAACTTATGAGTATATCAACGATGAGAATGATTGATAATCCTTGAAAATCCTTGAAAAATAGGATGCCTTGAGAAATATATCAACAATGATAATCCTAAAAGCGGAAAGTCTAATTTAGGATACTTAGTATTAATAAATAAGATTAAGTTAAGTTTTTTTAATTTAAAATTTGAAATTATAATTATATTTATAAAACTCTTAATATAGTATTAGTTATTTTTTTTATATATTGAAAAGAAATATTTAATTTTATATAGTTTGATTTTTTCTTTTATTTTTTTTACAGTTAAACCGTTCATGCTTTTTAAAAAACATTAAATTGATTTGTTTGATAAAAAAAAAAGGTATCCGAAAAGAATTGATACTTTTTTAAGTTAAAAAAAAATTATTTGAATTTAAAATTTTCGTCTCTTAGAGTGTTAGAATTGAGTGACCTGAATTCTTATTTAAATAAAATATAATGGTAAAATAAAATAAAAGTAAAATCCATATAGAACTACACTTCTTTTGTTTTATTTTAGAATAAGGTTTTTTAAACCTTATTAAACTCTATCTATTTGATATTGATTAAAATAAAGTGTTTCAATCTTACTACACTCCTATTAGAATACAGTTTTACAAGCCTATAAATAGACATAGTCTACTCCTCTTGTAATCATTCAAATTCAACATAGTGAATTTTCTTCTCCTCTGCTCGTGGTTTTTTCCGAAAGAGTTTTCACGTAAAAATCTATGTGTTCCTTTTTTTTTCTTTCTCTTTTCTTTGTGATTTATTGCCATTACTGACATTCTATTTTTTTACAAATTGGTATCCGAGCTTCCGGGTTATTCATTTCAATCATGATAATGGCGTCTTTGAAATATAAAATTTCGTTGTTGGATCGCAACACCAGATTTGCGTTGTGGCAGATTAAGATGCAAGTAGTTCTTGAGTAGATGGATCTGGAGGATGCCCTGCTAGGGATAAAAAAGATGTCTTTGACATTGGCGGAGGAAGAGAAGAAGTGTAAGGATCGAAAGGCGTTAACACAGTTACATATACATTTGTCTAGCGAAATTTTACAGGATGTGATGAAGGAGAAAACCGCCGCTGCATTATGAAGAGGCTGGAACAAATATGTATGTCAAAAACTCTAACCAGCAAGTTGCATATAAAGTAGCGTCTTTATGCTCATCGCTTGGAGGAAGGTGCGTCTGTGCACGAACACTTAATAATGTTTAAAGATATTCTCTCAAACTTGGAGGCCATGGAGGTTCAGTATGATAAGGAAGATCTATGGTTGATTCTACTTTGTTCGTTGCCCTCGTCTTATTCAACCTTTAGAGACACGATTTTATATAGCCGCGAGTCTCTCAAAGTTGATGAGGTTTATGATTCTTTGACCTCGTATGATAAGATGAAGCATCTTGTGGTTAAACCTGACTTTCAGGGAGAGGGTTTCATTGTTCGTGGGAGACAAGATCAGAATGCTAATAATGATCGTGAAAGGACACAGGAACGAAATCTTTGCAATAAATCTAAAGGTAGATCGAAGTATTCAAATAGAGGTAAAACTTGTAACTTCTACAAGAAGAAATGACACATTAAATCTGAGTGTTATAAGCTACAAAACAAGATCAAAAGGGAGGCTACGAATCAAAAGGGAAAACAACAAGAAAAATCTGGTGAAGCTGATGTTGTAGAAGACTACAATGATGGTGAACTTCTAGCCACTTTTGTCAACAATTCTAAAGTGAACGAGGACTGGATCCTGGATCCGGGCTGCACCTTCCACATGAGTCCCAATTGGGATTGGTTTACCACTTACGAAATAGTGTCTGAAGGTGTTGTTTTGATGGGAAATAATGCTTTGTGTAAAATTGTTTGTGTTGGAACGATTAAAGTTAAGATTTTTGATGAAGTTGTTAGAACACTTAGTGACGTGCAACATGTTCCAGAATTGAAGAGAAATTTAATTTTGTTGAGCACTCTTGATTCAAAAGGGTACAAATATACAGTTGAAAGTGGGGCTTTGAAGATTTCCAAAGGTTCCCTCGTTGTGATGAAAGTGCAAAGAAAAACTACCAAGTTACATGTTTTGCAGGGTTCTACTGTTACTGGTGATGTAGTTGTCGCTTCCTCTTCCTTGTCAGGTAATGATATTACTAAACTTTGGCATATGTGCCTAGGGCATATGAGTGAGAATGACATTGTAGAAGTGAGGTAAGAAGACTTCTTGATGGGTAAGGAATTTGCAAACTGAAGTTCTATGGGCACTGCGTTTTTGGGAAGAAAAAAAGAGTTTGATTCTCCAAAGGAATCCATAACACGAAGAGAATATTGGAGTATATTCATTCTGATCTGCGAGGGCCATCCAAAGTGCCTTTGAGAGGTGGAGCTAATTATATGCTAACTTTTATTGATGATTTTTCTAGAAAAGTTTGGGCGTTCTTCCTGAAGCAGAAATTTAAGTCTTGAAAAAAAATGATTGAAAAATAGACGGGAAAACAAATAAAACACCTCCACACAAACAATAGCTTAAAGTTCTGTTCTGATGAGTTTAATGAACTATGCAAGTCAGAAGAGATCGTGAGACACTTGACAGTTCGTCATACTCTACAACAAAATGGTGTTGCAAAATGAATGAACAGAATGATCATGGAGAAAGTTCGATGTATGTTGTCGAATGCTAACTTACCAAAGTCGTTTTGGGATATTGTATGTTTTTTTATCAACCGATCTCCATCCATTGCTATTGAGAAAAAGACTCCACAAAAGGTATGGTCTGGTAATCTTGTTGATTATTTTGATTTAAAAATCTTTGAGTGTCCTACGTATGCTCATGTTGATAATGAAAAATTGGAACCGAGATCTATTAAATGTGTTTTTCTTGGTTATAAAGCTGGTGTAAAAGGGTATAAGTTATGGTGTCCTGAAAATAGAAAAGTTGTGATTAGTAGAGATGTTTTTTATGGAACTGCTATGCTACCTAACTTATTTCTTAAAGAATCTTCCAATAAAGAACATCAAAAGCAGGTGGAGCATCAGATTAATCCAGAATCGACAACAGAGTCGACTCCTCAAGCCAGTACAAAAATTTAGAATAGAGTTGCTTCTTTACCACAATACTCTTGATGAGTCACGAAACTAACTAATATTTTGACGAAGGCAAGCGCACCTATCGAATGGTAGTATAGTTATGGTGAGTCTGAAATATTGTATCCATGAGGACTAAAAGTACTAGTAATAACTATCTTTGTATTATTTAGCCTATAATTAAAGGGATTTGTTTTAATCTAAAGTTAACTAACTAATTAACTATGAACACGAAAGAGAGCGAATTAGGAAAATACTTAAGAAAACTAATGAGAGAGACAATACCCAAGAAAGAATCCACCTAGACATCACTTATTATTCTGACTCTGAATCAAACAATTTATTCACTTGTCTTGATCCATAAAAATCCCTAAATTATGTTAATATCTCTTTTGAGACTAAAAACAACTGACTCTAGGTTGATTAATTGAAATCTCTTTCTAATTAAAACCCCTATTGTCGCATTAACTTGATCTATGGATTCCCCTATTAGATTTAACTCTAATCCGGCAGGTTTATGTCGTCTTATTTCGAGGATTGCATGTAACTCCGCTTAATTATGTTAGATCTACTATTAAACAGTGACTTTTGCTCCACTGAATAAGCACATCAAACTTGGATTAATATCCTGAAAATATTAAGACAATGATTAAGAACACATAATTAAGAACAAGAACAAGTATTTATCGTATAATTCAGATAATTAAATAATAAGATTCATCATAGGTTTGATCCTCCCTAGGTATTAGGGAGTTTAGTTCATAATGTAAAAGGAAAACATCTTAAAATTAGAAAAACAACAAGATATAAAAAACCCAAATAAACTTCGAGAGAAATTTGAATGGAGATTGTAATAGGCCAATTCAGCCCGAGCCCGAATTTCAAACAAATAAGAGGGCCCAAACCAATTAGCCCAAACAGAAATTAGATATCAAAAACAAAAAACAAACAAAACCAAAATAAAGAATAAAATCCATTAAGGTCCAATCCATTTACAACCAATGCCAAACCCATTACAAGCCCAAGCCGAAATTAAACACCAGCTCAAAGCCAACTAAACCCAAACCCCAAACAACCTAACTAATCCTAAGCCCAAAAGGGCCTAAAACCTAAACAACTTCAGCAAACCCTAGCCCCAATAGTTTGGTGCAACTGTTGCTCCCACGTATGGCCTCCAGCGCACTTTCGTACCCACCCTCGTGCCTTCATGTTCTCGCTCTGTACCTACAGAGAAGACAAACAAAGGACAGACACAATAGCAAGAGCAAAAAGGAAGCAAAAAAAAAACTTTGTATTATCTTTTTTCTTTTTTCTCGACTATAAAAAGCCACAACAAATGCTTGTAACTTTTTTACGGATACTAGACTGAGAATACTAATCTTTAAGGTGATTTTCTTTCGTTTTTGTTTCATTTCTTCTAATTCGAAAGCAAAATATCTAAATATATTTATAAAAAAAAACCTTTCACCTGTCGCTTAGTCTTGGAGCCACTGACATCGCCTATTCTGGCCAAAAGGTCGTCGAATCCCTAGGGATTCGGCTGCGGCCACGGCTGAGAAGTTAATAATCGAAAGGTTTTTGTGTTTTGCTTTGAAGTTTTGGCTTCGTTTTGTTTTCAAGCTTCGAATCGAGTCTTTTTTTACAAAAAAGGGGGTTAAAACGGGTCTTTAGGAATTTTTCTGGCTGCGGGGAATAGTGGTCACCGTCGCCGACGATCGATAGTGACGGTGGCAGAGGGAACTCCGAGGGCCAGACGTATGGGAAAAACTTGAGAGCATGAGAGAGATTTTTTTGTTTTTTTAAGAGGAAGGTTGGAATGAAATTTTAATTTTTTTTTACTTTTATAGGTTGTATAAAACGACGTCGTTTAAGGCTGAATTCAGTAGCCTTAAAACGGCGCTGTTTCAGGCTTCAACCCGCACGTGACTCGACCGAGTTAAAAGATTCGCGTGTTTTCAAAAAGTGGGCTATTTACCAGTTTAGTCCTTCCGTTTTTTACCCTTTTGCAATCAAGTTTTTTTTCTTTAATTTTGGCCCTGTAATTAATTTCAGTTTTCAATTAAGTCCACCTTGAAGTTGCACGTTTTGGAGGGGGGATTATTTCCCATTTTGGTCCCTCCATGTTATTCGTGCATTCAATCTGGTCCTTTTCTTTTATTTTATTTTAGATTTGCCTCAAAATTTTGTTTCAAGGTTCGATTTAGTTATTTTTTGTTATTTTTTACTATTTTGTTATTAAATTAACTAATTTAATATATTATTACTACTATTATATTTCTATTTCTATTTATTTATTTAACTTTTCTTAAAAATACATTTATTTTATTATATCTTCTCATTATTTTTTTTTATCTATATCCTTTTAACTATAAACTATTTATTATTTATATTAATCTTATTACCTCCCTTTTGATACATGTATCTTATTTTATCCTCACTTTTGTTATTATCTTTTTTTATTATTTATTTAGTTATATCTTTTATATAAATTTTAAACTTTAGATATTTTTACTATACTATTATTAATATCATCATTATTATTAATATTATTTTTTAAATTGTTTTACACAATATTTATTTATTCATTTTTTTAATATTAGTTTTTTTTTAGTTTCAATTTTTTAGTTTTTGCTTATTTTTTATTTATTGGCTTGTTTATTTTTATTCTTGCCCTTATTATTATTATTATTATTATTATTATTATTATTATGATTATGATTATTATTATTATTATGTTATTATTTTATTTATTACTTTACTTTCAATTTTTGTATTATTCATTATTATTGTTATTATTATTGCTACTTATATTATCATTTTCATCATTATTATTATCGTTCATGCATATTAACATTATGATTTATTGATGTCAATGCTATATATTTTATATCTTATTATGTATGTCAAGCCATCATTACTCCAAATTTATGTCGCACTATCATTATTCGCTAAGTATGACTCCCTTTTTATGTTTTAACTGTTTTTATGCCACGATCAAATAAACTAAACATATCGTTTTAAAAGTTACGTTAATTTTTACCCAAATTCGTAAAAAAGATAAATTTTTTTAAATAGGCAATGTTTCGCATTTTAGGAATTCGAGAAAACGTACCCTAACTTATGGGGTTTCGACTTTCTTATTAAACCTAAATAGCCAAATATCCCTTTAAAATTTTAAAATATATGAATTTTAAATAAAGGTAATATTTTGTGTTTAGAAACTCGGGAAAGTCGTGCCTTAACTTACGAGGTTTCAATTTTTTCTCGTTGGATCTAAATAATTGAATATCCTTTTAAATTAAAACGCATAAGATTTCAAATAAAAATAAAGGCAAGCTTATTTTCAAGGGTTCAAATGTCGTGTCCTAACTTAAGGGATGTGACATTTTGTTATCTCGAGACGAGAAGGCCTTTAAATACTCGTTTTAATTTATTCAAAATTTTTTAAGAGAGGATCGTATTTTAAATTCTTTTCGAGTTTTCAACTTTCGATGTTAAGACATTAGTTAATCAATTAGGTACCAATTTTGGGCGTTACAAGGGTGCTAATCCTCTCGTACGTAACCAACTCTCGAACCCATTTTCTCGAATGTCGTAGACCAAAATTGTTATTTTAGTAAATCAAAATGTTTTATTAAAACAATCAATCACAAGGTGATCCGATCACACCTCATAAAAAAAGATTGGTGGCGACTCCCTTTTTTCGTTTTCATTTTCTTAAAATAAAAAGTTAACCCTTTTTCAAAAAAATGGTTTCGACAAAGATCTTCAATCTTGAAGTGGATCTGCTTCTAAGATGATTCCAATGGCTTCCTTCGAGTAATTTCTACTTTCTACTCTGTGTGTCCCCTTTAGGTCTTCTTCTAGTATGTATCTATAGACTTTTGAATGTTCAGAAACCCTAAAAATTAGTTTTTTTCGCGTGTTTAGGAAACAAGGAGCGATATTGACACGGGCTGGCACATGGGCATGTAGCCTGCCCGTGTGGATCACATGGGCGTGTGCCCAGCCCGTGTGGAAAATGCCCAGGCCGTATGGATCTGGAAAACTCCGATTTTGGCCCCTTTTTTCGCTCCTTTTGCTCCCAAATGCTCTCCTAAGGCTCCTTTTGCTCCCAAATGCTCTCCTAAGTATAGAAACATGAATTTAAGGGATTAGGAGCATCAAATTCACTAATTCTCATCATAAGTCATCCAAAAATATGCCAAGCATGGAATTAAAATATATTACATTTATGGTTTAGCAAATATCCCCACACTTAAGCATTTGCTTGTCCTCAAACAAAATCCTCAACTCACAATTAAAATTAATTCTTCTCAACTTATAATCCTCATCAATAGTGTTTTGAAATAATTCACAAATAATCATGCATTGAAAATTCAACTAAAAGAGCCCTAAAGATTCAAACAATCCAAGTCACACATTTTTTAAGACATGAAAACATAGGTATCTCCCCTTATCTAAGTAATTACCTTTAATTCAAAATCGACAAGATTTTACATCCTCACTAAAGATTCACTCAAATCACTCAAAGTGTTTAAGGTTAAAAAATTAAGCACTCAAAAGTCAATTATGAAAATTCATTACCATAGGCTTGCATGAAAATCAAATCTCCACCACTATAAAATGATATGATACACAAATCAAAAAGTCTTGTAAGGGTTGTAACAGGGCTTGGGTTAAAGGTGTGATAAAGGCTGAAAAAGAAGGTTAGAATCGAGATCGAATTGATAAATTACCCAACTAGAAAAATAAACTAATACTGAATAATTACATCAATTGAAATTATTAAAGAATAACACGAGCTTCTTCTCAGAATATGAAATTAACATAAATGTTTTTTTTTCACTTCTTTTTTTTTCAATTTTTTTCTTCAATTTTTTCTCTTTTTTTTGAGAACAATGGATAATAAGAGAGAATTTAACAGCTGAAATAAAAGGACATAGTTAAGCAACTAATCAAATCAAATCTCGACAAAAAAAGAGGTCAATAAAACGGGAACAATTCTCAATGAATCAAAAAATGAGTTATGGGTTAATATTAATGGGTAAATCAAGAAATGGTTTGTTAGGCTTAAAGGGGTTCACTAAGGGTTAATTATGTAAGTAGGCTTTTTATGGGATAAGTGGGTTAAAACCTAAGTGCCTTTATCATCTCAGTATATCAAATCAAAGGTGTGGTCTTGACATGCATAATTGAAGCAAGTTCTAGAATAACAATTCAATATTGACACACTCATAACCAATAATAAAATGAGCAAGAAAAGTGTATGCTCTAAAGGCTCAAAATCTCACAAAAATTATGGTTTTTGATGTTAATCTTACAAATCTCAAACTTCAAGGAAATACTTCAATTTAGGGAAAACAACCTAAAATTTTAATTTTGACAATAGACTTATCATGCTTGATTTTCTAGTGTCTTAAAGTTTAAACAATCCATGCACAATTACCTATGAATTTAATCCTAAACATATTAATAAAAATCATAAATCAATAAAAATTCATTCTAATAGTAATATGTGAAAATTACTTAAGAACAAGACATAATTCAGGGATTTTCTAATAATCATATAAATAACCTCCCCACACTTAAGATATACATAACTCAGTGTATGAATATATATAATGACAGTATAAGTAGAATATCATAAGAGAGGGAGAGAAGTGAAACTGTCCTGAATTTTGGATGAAGTCCTCAAACTAGTGACTAGCAGAATTGTAGAGAAAGCTATATGTAGTGCATGATTCTGAGCAAGCTATTAAGAAAATAAACAAAACTGGTGGAGAAGATTAAAGGATTACTCGATTAGGAACAACCATAATATAGTTCAAAATATAATAGACAAGTCTTTAAAAGATAATAAGAAACATAAAAGATAAATAAAAAAAAAAAATAAAAATAAAAATAAAAATAGAAATAAGATAAAACAAGAAGACAAAATAAGAAAAGAGAAAAGGGGTTAGGGTTAAAACAAGAAGACAAAATAAGAAAAGAGAAAAGGGGTTAGGGTTTTATGGGGTGACACGGTTGTGTGAGGGTCCCTGTTGGGCCACACGACTGTGTCACATGCCCGTGTGGCTTATTTTCAACCCGTGTTCGTCAAGGGAGAAAAAAATAGCCCAGTCTTCACACGGCCTCGAACACGCTCGTGTGTCCAGGCCGTGTAGTTCACACGGCTGAGTCGCACGACCATGTATATCGCCCTTCGCTTCTCCCACGCCCATGTGACCTCCCACACGCCCGTGTGGCTAAGCCGTGTCTTGCACACAGCAGTGTGCCTTGCCCATGCAACTCTCTGACTTGTTTTAAAATTTGAAAAATTTTACTCCAGCTTTCACCCGGCCTAGGACACACCTGTGTGTCCCGGCCGTGTGGTCCACACGGCCGTGTCACACGCCCGTATGGTTTAATTTAAGACCGTGTCTCTGTCGATTTTTGGGAAAATTTTAGCCCTGTTTCCATACGTCCAAGGACACACCCGTGTGTCCAGGCTATGTGAGTCAAAAACCTGTATTTAAACATGAAAAGAAGTAAAAATAAACTAATTAGTAGGGTTAGTGCTCGGGTTGCCTCCTGAGAAGCGTTTATTTAGAGTCTAAGCTCGACTTACCTCTCATTCGCATGGTCATGGTAGTTTGAGAAGTTGAAACTCCTCTCTCCTACTATCAGTTCTAACATCAAAATAAGGTTTAAGTCGAGTAGTATTTACCTTAAAAGTACCAAATTTAGAATGAGTTACCTCGATTGTATCGTATGGAAAGACATTTAGTACCGCAAAAGGAATTGCTCTGTTTGTATTGGACTTTGAACTGACAACTTGAGGATCCATTTTTATCTAACAGTACCTGATCTCCAACCTTAAATTGATTGGTTCTATCGTTAAGCTTAACATGGTGTTGCTTCCGTTCCTCTTTGACATAAGTTCGCCATTCGTCTAGTTCATCTATCTATAGCATTCGTCTTTCATGGATGGTTCCATTGTTGGCGCATGAACCAGAACGTGGCTCATTTGTGTTTTTTGAAAGAGTTTCCTGTAAAGAAGGTTGAATCCCATGAATAGTCTTATTAATAGGATTTATAAATTCGTCTTTATTACTTGATGTCTTAACTGAATCACGAGCTTGAAGCGTGATCGTATCATCACCTACACGAAGCGTGAGTTCACCTATACTAATATCAATGGTAGTTCTAGCGGTTGCTAAAAAGGGGCGTCCTAAAATTAAAGGGACATCATTATCCTCATCCATGTCTAGGACAACAAAGTCAACTGGGAATATGAATTTATCAATTTTTACGAGTACATCTTCAACAATACCCCTAGGAAATCTAATGATTTTATCTGTTAATTGAATGCTCATCTTAGTTTGCTTGGGTTTCCCATAACTTGGTTGTTTAAACATTTTGTAAGGTATGACATTAATACTTACCCTTAAATCAGCTAAAGCATTATTTATATTTAAACTACCAATTAAACAAGGAATAGTAAAACTCCCTGGATCCTTCAATTTGTTGGGTAGTTTATTTTGTAAGATAGCTGAGCACACCGCATTTAGCTCCACGTGTGACAAATCATCTAACTTACATTTGTTTGCCAAAAACTCTTTTAAAAATTTAACTGAGTTGGGCATGTGTGAAAGAGCTTCAATAAACGGTAAGTTAATATGCAAATTTTTCAAAAATTTAAGAAATTTATCGAATTGTTCATTTGTGCAGTATTTCTTTGTCGCGTTGGGATATGGCATACGGGATGTATACTCCTTACTTACCGATTTTTGTTTTCTGTGGCTTTCATCAACCTTACCTTTACTTACCACGCTTTCTTGCCTTGGTTCTGGTTTGGACTCAACTAACCCTTCTTCATCTCAAATAGTAATCGCATGGAGCTGCTCTCTTGGGTTAGTTCCGGTGTTGCTAGACAAGCTACCTTATGGTCTTTCTGAGATCAGCTTAGCAAGCTGACCCATTTGATTCTCGAGCCCTTGAATCGACACTTGCTGATTTTTAAGTGTTGTTTTTGTGTTTTAGAAATGTGTTTCTGACACCGAGGTGAATTTCGTTAGCATCTCTTCAAGGTTCGGCTTCTTCTCCTACTGGTAAGGTGGTTGTTGAAAACCTGAAGGAGGTTGTGGTCTTTGATTACCTTGACGACTGTACGAGAAATTGGGATGGTTCCTCTAACCTACATTATAAGTGTTACTATATTGATTATTCTGAGGTCTAGAACTGTTACCCATATAGTTGACTTGTTCTTTCTCTGTGTTAGGGTTGTAGGATAGATATTCTGTGTTGTTCACCTCTCCTCCATTTGTATCGCACTGTATCACCGGATGTACCTACGTAGAACCATACAAACCATCAATTTTTTTATTTAAAAGCTCTATCTGGTTAGATAACATAGTGACCGTGTTAAAGTTGAAAACACCGGCTGCTTTATTAGGCTTTGTCCTCATGACTTGCCACTGATAGTTATTCAGCGACATCTCTTCGATAAATTCATAAGCCTCCTTAGGTGTTTTATTATTCAAAGTACCACAGGCAGCTACATCGATTAGTTGTCTAGTTGAAGGGTTCAAACCGTTGTAGAAGGTTTGAACTTGTAGCCATAGAGGTAACTCGTGGTGAGGGCACCTTCTCAATAGATCCTTATACCTCTCCCATGCATCGTAAAGGGTTTCTAAATCTATCTGCACAAAGGAAGAGATATCATTCCTCAATTTGACCGTCTTGGCCGGTGGAAAGTATTTCAATAAAAACTTCTCGGTCATTTGATCCCAAGTAGTGATGGAACCTCGTGGTAAGGAGTTCAACCACTGCTTAGCTTTATTTCTCAACGAGAAGGGGAAGAATCGTAGGCGAATGGCATCGTCAGAAACGCCATTTATCTTGAAAGTATCACAGAACTTTAAGAAATTGGCCAAATGAGTATTCGGGTCTTCATCCTGCAAACCATCAAACTGAACAAACTGTTGAATCATTTGAATAATGTTAGGTTTCAATTTAAAATTATTTACAGCAATGGCAGGTCTAACAATACTCGATTCAACCCTAGTGAGAGTGGGCTTAGCATAATCGTACATAGTACGAGGACCAAGATTTGGGTTTGGAGGGTTTACAAAGAGTATCTGATTATTCTGATTGTTAGCCATCTTCTCAATAGCGTCTTCTTGATCTTCCTCTGTATTTTATCGGTTCTGTCTCGCCTCTCTATGATTTCTGCGAGCTGTACTTTTAATTTCGCTGTCAAAAAGTAATGGTCCCGATGGATTTCTTTTAGTCATAACTTAAAGAAACCTGCTAGAAACAAATAAAATAAAAAAATTAGTAATTAAAAATATAACAAAAAAATGCAGTAAAATAAAAATGGCTAAATTAATAAAAATTTAGTGTTCCTAATATCTTAGTCCCTAGCAACGGCGCGAAAAATTTGATGGGTCACAAAACTAACTAATATTTCGACGAAGGCAAGCGCACCTATCGAATGCTAGCATAGTTATGGTGAGTCCGGAATATCGTATCCATAAGGACTAAAAGTACTAGTAATAACTATCTTTCTATTATTTAGCTTATAATTAAAGGGATTTGTTTTAATCTAAAATTAACTAACTAATTAACTTTGAACGGACAGAGAGCGAATTAGGAAAATACTTAAGAAAACCAATGAGAGAGACAATACCCAGGAAAGAATCCACCTAGACTTTATTTATTATTCTAACTCTGAATCAAACGATTTATTCACTTCTCTTGATCTGTAGAAATCCCTAAATTATTTTAATATCTCTTTCGAGACTAAGAACAACTGACTCTAGGTTGATTAATTGAAGTCTCTTTCTAATTAAAACCCCTATCGTCGTATTAACTCGATCTATGGATTCCCCTATTAGATTTGACTCTAATCTGGAAAATTTATATTGTCCTATTTCTAGGATTGCATGCAACTCCGCTTAATTATGCTAGATCTACTATTAAACAGGGACTTTTGCTCCACTGAATAAGTACATCAAACTTGGACTAATATCCTGAAAATATTAAGACAAGGATTAAGAACACATAATTAAGAATAAGAACAAGTATTTATCGTGTAATTCAGATAATTAAATAATAAGATCCATGTAGGTTTGATCTTCCCTAGGTATTTAGGGAGTTTAGTTCATAATGTAAAAGGAAAACATCTCAAAATTAGAAAAATAACAAGACATAAAAAACCCAAATAAACTTCGAGAGAATTTTGAATGGAGATCTTCAATCTTGATGTGGATCTATTTCTGATATGATTCCAACGGCTTCCTTTGAGTAATTTCTGCTTTCTACTCTGCGTGTCCCCTTTAAGTCTTCTTCTAGTATGTATTTATAGACTTTTGAATGTTCAGAAACCCTAAAAATTAGCTTTTTCTGCGTGTGTGGGAAACAGGGAGTGATATCGACACGGGCTGGCACATGGGCTTGTGGCCTGCCTGTGTGGATCACATAGGCGTGTGCCCAGCCCGTGTGGAAAATGCCCAGGCTATGTGGATCTTGAAAACTCCGATTTTGGCCCCTTTTCATTCCTTTTGCTCCCAAATGCTCTCATAAGTATAGAAACATGAATTGAAGGGATTAAGAGCATCAAATTCACTAATTCTCATAATAAATCATCCAAAAACATGCCAAGCATGGAATTAAAATATGTTACATTTATTGTTTATCAACTTTATCGCCAAAAACAAAACTAGAAAAGAAATTAAACCTCTAAAAAAGTATGTCGAGGTTGATCTAGTTACTTATGCTTTAAATGTGGCTGAAGATATAGAAACAAATTAAGAGCCATCTAATTATTCTGAGGCAGTTAGCTATGAAGACTCAGAAAAGTGAATGTTTGTTATGCAAGAGGAGATGGAATCACTCCATAAAAACAGAATATGAGATCTTGTGAAACTTTCTAAAGCTAAAAAGGTTGTTCATTGTAAATGGGTGTTTAAAAAGAAAGAAGGGGCTCTAGGAGTTGAAAAACCCAGATATAAAGCAAGGTTTGTTGCAAAGGGTTATAGTCAAATTTCAGGAGTGGACTTCACAGATGTGTTTTCCCTAATTATGAAGTATAGTTCAATTCGAGTTTTGCTTGGTATTATGGCCATACATGACTTAGAGCTTGAGCAGTTAGATGTAAAAACTGCATTTGTGCATGGAGAACTTAAAGAGGATATTTACATGCAACAACCAGAGGGTTTTACAATCTCAGAAAAAGAGAATTATGTTTGCTTGCTAAAAAAGTCCATTTAAGGTTTGAAACAATCACCAAGACAGTGGTACAAGAGGTTTGATTCCTTTATTACTTCTCATGATTTCAAAAGAAGTAGCTTTAACAGTTGTGTTTACTTTAAGAAAAAAAATGATGGTTTTTTTGTGTATCTACTCCTTTATGTTGATGAAATGTTGATATCAGCGAAAGATAAAGGAAAAATAATAAGGGTTAATATAACACCCCCTAACCTATATCCATCACCGGAACAGGGTTGCAGAGCATTACTGGACATTTCGGATCAAATATGAACATTACATAATTATCTAACAAACATATTATTTTTCATATACTATCCCAATCAATTTAATTACTTCATTCAAATCAAATCTAATTTTCATACCAAAAAATACTATTTATAATCTTAATATAGTACATAAGCTTATATATATATGTATGTATCCAATAACATTTTATAACATATTTTGCAACACTTTTCAAAATGACAAACACAAATGTCCTAGGTACATGCCATTACCAAAAAGATATGTACTTCACCACAATGAGTTCGGGATTGGTCTTGGATGCTGATTCAGCAATTCGACTTTAACTTAACCTGCGCACGGAAACAAACCGTACGCTGAGTATAAAACTCAGTGGTATTTCTATAATCCAAATACTTTAGAGAAAATAATATTATAAAACATACACATTTTATCATACGGTAGACATAGTTTTAAAAATAATCATTTCATAGATAAAGTATTTGTACTCATTCTATTCAATCAATTTTCCATCCCAAATAGCTTTCACTATATGACACAATCATGTGTCTCAAATCACATTTCAATTCATTCTTCGATTTCAATCATAGCACTGTCTCATTCAATAACCATTCCATGAACACATGGTTCATACATTTCATTTTCATAACTCAATTCAATATTTCAATCCAATTCATGTTCAAAATCATCCAATATCATTCATATTGCCAATTTACTTATTTACCCCTATTAACAAGACTCGGACTTTGGCGGATACACGGATCCAACCAAAACACACCAGTATGACACCCAACGCCTTATCGGATAATTTGAAGTAATAAGTTGACACCCAGTGTCTCATCGGCCTTTCCGAAGTAAGATGGTACGCAGTACCTCATCGAATTTATTCGAAGTAATAATATGACACCTAGTGTCTCATCGACTCGTGGTCAAAGGATCCCTGAACACTTCCAATCCTATGGCATGTCAACTATATCCGACTCAGCCCAACTAGTTAATAGGGTATTTAAATCACATATAACCTCAATTCAATCACAATTTCTCACATTTTCAATTCAATCATTTTTCCACCTTTTAATCAATATTCAATCCATATATTCACACATTTTTGCAATTCAATACATTTTCATTCAATTCAATATCAATACTCACCTTAATTTCTCTTACCATGCATATTAATCACTATTCACAATTAATAATAAATAAATTCGAATTATAGTAATACAAACCAAGAATTCCGAGCTATTCCACGTCGACTTTATCTTTCCCATTTTTAGTCGAGGATTCCAGTACGAAGTTAGCTATGAAATTAAAACAATTAATAATTCATCAATACAACACAATTCAATCTCATGTTAAAAATTTCAATTTTTATCTAACATTTGCCTAAATTCCAATTTAGTCCCTAAACCGAGACTAACTTTATTTCTCACATTTAATTCTTTATTTTCATACAAATTCCACTTTAGACTAAATTCAACTCCCTATTTTCACATAAATTCCTAAATTTTAGATTTTTCATAATTTAGTCCCTATTACTCAAAATTTACAATTTATTCTATAATTCAATCCTTTTTTCATTTCTAACTTGAAAATCTATCAATTTAGTCCCTATTACTCTAATTATTCAACATAGACAACATTTAAAAACTCAATAATTTCTAAAATTTTGACATGGGTTGGGTAGCATTTAATTCCGAGATTCTAAAAACATAAAAATTACAAGAAAATGGTATAATTGACTTACCAATTGAGCTTGGAACTCTTGAAAATCCTAGCTTTTTCTCCTTTCTTTCTCTTTTTCTTTTCTTTCTTTCCTTCTTTGTTTCGTTTCTGCTTTAGCTTTCTCTTTCTCTTTCTATTTACTTATTCTTTCTTTATTTGTTTTATTATATATAATGTAATGTAATATAATATAATATATATATTTATACTTATATGTTAAGTAAAAGATATTTTAATATAATATATATTAAAATAAAAAAACTCTTCCTTATGCCGCCTCATTTATGAGCAATGGCATAATTGCTTATTTAGCCTTTTTAATTTTTCTTCAATCTATAACTCAACTTTCACCCTATATGCAATCTAGTTCTTATACCTAATTATTTTTAATTCAAGCAAATTCACTTAATCGAAACCTAATTAACTACACAACTAGCTTTGTAAATATTATTTACGAATTCGATTTATGAGAACTGAGTCTCGGGAATGCATTTTTTTTAATTTGATCCTTTTTTAATTAATTAATTATCAAAACGTTAAAATTTCCTAACGAAACTTTAATACTAACTCAATGGCACTCCGTAAATATTTATAAAAATATTTATGGCTTGGGTTGTGAAATCGAGGTCTCGATATCTCAGTTTCAAAAATAATTAATTTGATAAATATTTCTATAGCACAAATCACTAATTCATAAGCCTTCCTAAATTCACGATTGGCTCATAAATGCTAAATAATAATTTATAAGCTCGCTTGTTAGATTTTAGTGGTCTCGAACCACTTTTTCTGACATCACTGAAAATTACGCTGTTACAGTTAAAGCCCAACTAAGTGAAGAATTTGAGATGAAAGATTTGAGACCAGCAAAAAAGATACTTAGTATGGAGATTCTCGGAGGTAGAAAGGCAAGTAAATTATACCTAGGTCAGAAGGGGTACATTAAGAAAGTTCTTTACAGGTTCAACATGCAAAGTGCTAAACTTGTTAATACTCCTTTAGCAGCCCATTTTAGACTTTCATCAGCTTTGTCTCCACAATCAGATGATAAGATTGAGTACATGTCACATGTTTCATATTCTAGTGCAGTGGGATCATGTTTCATATTCTAGTGCAGTGGGATCTCTCATGTATGCTATGGTTTGTTCACGTCCAGATTTATCGTATGCAGTCAGTACAGTTAGCAAATACATAGTGAATCTCGGTAAAGACTATTGGAAAACAGTTCAGTTGATTTTAAGATACTTACAAGGCACTACTGATATTTGCTTACAGTTTGGAAGAACGAGATGGAGTTATTGGGTATGTTGACGCTAATTTTGCTGGAGACCTTGATAGAAGAAGATCTCTCACAGGTTACATCTTTACAATTAAAGATTGTGCAATCAGTTGGAAAGCCACTTTGCAATCTATAGTCACTTTGTCTACCACTGAAGCTGAGTACATGGTGATTACTGAGGTTTGTAAAGAAGCCATTTGGTTGAAGGGACTCTTTAGTGAACTTAATGAAGACCTTCAAATCAGTACATTATTTTGTGACAGTCAAAGTGCTATCTTTATTACAAAAGATCAAATATTTCATGTGAGAACAAAACACATTGATGTTCGGTATCAGTTTGTTCGTTGTATTATTACTCGTGGTGATATCGTTGTGAGCAAAATTAGTGCTCATGAAAATCCTGCAGATATGATGACTAAGTCACTTCCCATAACTAAGTTTGAGCATTGCTTAGACTTGGTTGGTGTTCATCGTTGAAGTTAATCCCTTAAGGGGTTTTATGGAAGATGTGGAGAACTTGTTCGTTAAGAGTTCGCGATGAATAACTTGTTCATTGAGAATTCGTGTCTAGGTGGAGATTTTTAGAATTGAGTGACCCGAATTCTTATTTAAATAAAATAGAGTGGTAAAATAAAATAAAAATAAAATCCATATAGAACTACACTTTTTTTATTTTATTTTAGAATAAGGTTTTTTTAAATTTTATTAAACTCTATCTATTTGATATTAATTAGAATAAGGTGTTTCAATCTTACTACACTCCTATTAAAATATGGTTTTACAAGCCTATAAATAGACATGGTCTACTCCTCTTGTAATCATCCGAATTCGACATAGTAAATTTTCTTCTCCTCTGCTCGTGGTTTTTTCCGAATGGGTTTCCACGTAAAAATCTGTGTGTTCTTTTTTTTGTCTTGTTCTTTTTTTTTTTTGCGATATATTGTCATTGTTGGCATTCTATTTTTTTACATAGAGTAAAATTCGAGATTCGTAGCTGTGTAAAGGTATCCCAACTAAGCATTATGTAGAAGCCATAGATACAAGAATTTCAATTTAATATCTAGAAATGAGAATGATTTATGATCCTTGAATGTTCGATCTTCTTGTGCCGACAAATCAAACAAAAAATTCGAAAGAGAAAATTTTGTTATAAATATTTTATTATTAAGTGGATGTCGACAAATTTTATTTTACTTTAAATTCTATTAATCATAAAAAGTAGAGTTTTATTTCATTTATACTTTTTATGTTTATAATTTTATACTTTAGAGAAACATTGTATATTATTCTCATTGATCAATAAAATATGCTCTTTTTTGCTCTCCCATTTTCTTTCTTTTTACTCTCTGTCTTTTTATTTTATAACACGTCATCAGTACGATGATTCTTTATTTTTTTCACTTCAAAATCTTTCAAAGTCATCCCACAAATCCAATTCCTCTTTCACCTTAATCTTTCATCTTTACAACTTCATTTCTAGGATGTTGAAAGATTCAATTTCATAATTGATAATGGTTCTTATTCTTGATCTCTGATTTATCATTGTACAAGCATGGTAAAGTATAGATTTGGTAAGAAACTTTTATATTTCAATCATATTTCCTTTTTCAATGAATGAATGACTACTGTCGAAACCATTTTTTGAAAACGGGGTCGACTCTATATTTTGAAAAGAAAATGAAAATTGGGAGTCGCCACCAATCTTTTTTGTTTAGGTGTGATCGGATCACCTAAAAATTTGGTCATTTTAATAAAACATTTCGATTTACTAAAACAAAGATTTTGGTCTACGAAATTTGAGAAAATGGGTTCGGGGAGTCGGTTACGTACAAGGAAGGATTAGCACCCTCGTAACGCCCAAAATTGGTACATAATTGATTAATTAATGTCTTAATGTTGAAATTTAAAAACTCGAAAAGAATTTAGAATATGATCCCCCTTTTTATTAATGTTAATTTTGCAAAGATGTTTAGATAAATCGAAGCAAATGTTAAAGGCCTTCTCGTCCCGAAGTAATGAAATATCACATCCAACACGTTAGGACACAACACTTTAAACCTTCGAGAGTAAGCCGGTCTTTGGATTTTCAAAACTCATGCACCTTAATTTTAAAAGGTTATTTGGTTGGGTCAAATGAAAAAATCGAAACCCAGAACGTTAGGGCACGATCTCTCGAATCCCCAAAAAATAGAATATTGCCTTTATTTTTAAATTTTTCTTTTTAAATGATTATCAAACGTAAGCTAAAACGACATGGGCTTATTCGAAATGTGATTCAAAGATAACTGATTATATTTAAACATAGTTCATGGGGAATAATAATGCAATAATATAAAACAACTATACAAGTCAAGAATATATGATAAATAAATGATATGATAATACTAATGTACTATAATAGTCATAGTAATATTAACAAACGAATTTCAATAATAATAATACATGTGGATATGAATAAATAAAGATGAAATAAATAAATAAATAAATAATAGTGAGGACAATAATAATAAAGTGATGAATAAATAAATATAAGGGAAAATGTTTAAAAATATTGGAAGTAAATAACCAGATTAAAATAAATAATGCTTAAAGCACAACTTGTAATAAAACATATATGAAAATAATAATAATAATAATAATAATAATAATAATAATAATAATAATAATAATAATGAGAAAGACATAAATAAAATAAATAGCCGATGGAAGAAAATAAAGAGTTAAGAGAAATGAAATAATAATAAATAAACAAATATGGGGATATAAAAAATAAATAAATGAGCAATTTATAAATAAATAAGTACGCGAACAAGCAAATGAATAAAATAATAATGAATAAATAAACAAATGAATAAATAAATGAGTACATAAAAGAATTAAAATAAAAAAGGGGTTAATTGTAACTTGAATGAAATTAGAGGGATAAATTGAAAT
The DNA here is from genome assembly GCA_025698465.1 of Gossypium longicalyx. Lineage (NCBI taxonomy): Eukaryota > Viridiplantae > Streptophyta > Magnoliopsida > Malvales > Malvaceae > Gossypium > Gossypium longicalyx. Next base: position 96,632,231 of record CM046997.1, read on the forward strand.
AAAAAAGGGTTAAAATGTAATGTGTGAAAACAAGTGAGGGTCAAAGAAGGAAATAAACCAATCCCCTAGACGCGTGTCCCTGCTCAGAGAGTCAGGGATTGAATTGAAACACGCATCAAATTCGATGGCCAAATCTATAAGGAGAAAAAAAGTAAAAAATAACGGACTAAACTGAAGCGCGACCCAAAATCGGGGGACCACGCTCGCAAATGAACCAAAAGAATGGAAACACGCGGATCCTCCTTGTTCGTGGATCAGGTTCGGGTTGGCCTCCCCAAAACGACATCGTTTTGGCGCCTGGGGAGGCCAAATGAAAACGACGCCGTTTTAATGTGTTATATGGGGGCAAATTTTTTTTTAAAATTTCATTTCAGCCGATTTTAAAGGAAAAAAAAGTTCTCTTCTTTTCTCTGCTAGGGTTTCGAAACCCTAGCTTTTGCACCGCCATCGTCTGTCCACCGCTTCTCCGCCATGGACGGTGGTCGGAGTTTGGCAAATCAAGGCCTTTAGCCCTTGTTCTAGCCCCATTTGAAAGCTAGGCATACTTAGCCCACGATTGGAAGAAGAAAGCTTTTCCCTTGTCCCCTTTTGATTTGATTTTTGACGACGGAGAGAACTTCGACGACGTAACCGTGAGGCGATTCAGGTAAGTTTCTTCCTTCTTCCTTTTCGTTTTCGTATATACATATAAATAAAATATAAAGTAATTAATAAAAAAACAAAATGAACAAGAACTTAAAACGAAAGAAAAAAAAACCTTTGAGGCTTTTCTCTATTTTTTTTTTGATTTCTTAATGTTCATGTCCAATACATTTTTGTGCTTGTGGCTATATAGCCGAATGGGATACAATATTATGCATTTTGCTTTTGTTTGTTGGTTTCTCTGCTGCCATCTTCGTACTGCTTCTGTCATTTTTTTCTTGCTTTGTTTTTGCTTCTTTTTGGGTTACTTTGCAGGTCTGCTAGGAGTCAATTGGGGGCAGGCTTCCGTTTTGGTGCAAGGAGCAGGTGGTGCGCTCGAGGCACGTGGGGGGAGCTGTGGCGCTGGAGAGGGGAACCCTAGGGTTCCTCCAAAAATGTTAAGTTTTCGGGCTGGGCTTAGGGTTTGCAAAATTGGGTAGTGAGTTTTAAGTCCATGCTTGTAACTTGGGTATGCGGCCTGTAGCCTATTTTGTAACTTGGACCTTGTAATAATGGACTTTTGTTATTTTTTTATTTATATTTTTTTTTGAATTTTGGTTTTTGTTGATTTGGGCTCAGGCCGGGCAAAATAGTCCTGTTACAGCTGCCCCTCTTTGCTCATTGTCGTGCAACGAGAATAGAGTAAAGACCATAAAAGGGTCAATTTTGCCTGGACCTGCTGAGTCTCAACTTCTCTTGGCGGTTCTTTTCTTCAAGTAGCCTTGTTGTAACCCACTGCAACTTCAGTAAGATAAGATTTGTGACATGGTAAATTTGATTTGACCTACTGCAACTTTAGAGGTATAGGACTTATAGCTTTAATCTGCTCTACTGCAACTTCAAAGAGATAAGATTCGCTGTCTTCAGTCTGTTCCACTGCAACTTCAGGGAGATAAGACTTTTACCTTGAACCTGCTCCACTGCAACTTTAGGGAGATAAGACTAGTGATTCGTAGCTTCAATCTGCTCCATTGCAACTTCAGGGAGATAAGGCTTGTGTCTTCAACCTGCTCTACTGCAACTTCAAGGAGATAAAATTGGTACCTTCAGTCTGCTCTACTGTATCTTCAGGGAGATAAGACTTGTAGTGGTAGATTTGATCCGACCTATTGCAACTTTAGAGGCATAGGACTCATCGTTTTAATCCGCTCCACTGAAACTTTAGGGAGATAAGGTTTGATTGGTAGCTTCAATCTGCCCCACTGCAACTTCAGGGAGATAAGATTCACTATCTTCAGTCTGCTCCAATGCCATTTCAGGGAGAAGAGATTTGTAATTTCGATCTACTCCGCTGAAACTTTAAGGAGATACGAACTGTGGGTTCGAACCGCTCCAATGCCATTTCAGAGAGAAGAGATTTGTAGCCTCAATCTACTCTGCTGAAATGTAACGCCCCGTACCCGAGACCGTCGCCGGAGTCGAGCACGAGGTGTTACTAAACTTAATTTCATAAATTAAACAGCTTAAACAATTTATTTTTAAAATTTCTAGACAAGCTGGCTAACTGCGTCACAGTCGCTTAAAAATTCATATCTCGAGTTCCAAAACTCAAAATCCAATTTTGTAAATTTTACCTGAAACTAGACTCATATATATATTTACTAATTTTTTTCTAGAATTTTTGGTTGGGCCAATTAGTACAGTTTATTAGTTAAAGTCTCCCCTGTTTTAGGGTACGATTGCTCTGACCTCTATGTATTACGAATCAAATATATCCCTGTACAGAGTTTCAATGACTATGCCATTTGTTTCTATTAAAACTGGACTCTATAAGGAACCTGTAAATATAAAGCATGACTTCTAATTATTTTGATACAATTTATAATGAATTTCCAAAGTCAGAACAGAAGATCTAGAAATCGCTCTAGCCCTGTTTCACAAAATTTTAAACATCTCATAGATTATCATTCATATACCTGTTTTGTTCCATCCATATGAAAATAGACTCATCAAGCTTCGATTCTATAACTTATTCATCATTGAAGTCCATTTCTACTATTTTTAATGATTTTTCAAATTCACGTCATTTCTGTAGAAATATTCTGTTTTATAGCAAATTTTACTTTACTATAAATTTTTATGGACTAAATAGCATTTTAAACATACATGGTATCAAATATGATTTAGAGTGGCCATTCCAATGGCTAATCATTCACAAACTCTTTTCTTGCCAAGCATAATCATATCATAAGATCATTTACACAAAGTGAGTATTTTGCCATACATGCCACATTCAAGATACACAAGCCATTTTACCAATTTAGGCCTTCGGATAGTGTGAACGAGTCTTCGACCTATCCCAATTCTCAAGCCGGTTTGTCAAAACTACAATGAAGGAAAAGGAAAGAGTAAGCATAAATGCTTAGTAAATTCACATGCAAATAGTAAGTAACATAATCATGCAATTCCACATAAAAACATCATTTGCATAAACAACACCAAGACATTCATGTTACATTTGCATTTAATATCATGCTACGATTTCATCATACCAAGTTCTCAACCTGAAGATTTAAGCACATACCTGTCAAATTTTCTCATTTACCACACTTACCAACATGTCACCTTCGTTTTAGGCATTCTCCTTATTCTCTTAAGATTCACCCGTTGAACACATCAGAATATAATTCGAATACACGAAAAGTTTGTACATAAGTGCCACATATGTAGCCAAGCTACCATGTAACCTGCCCATAAGCGAACTCGGGCTCAAATCAACGAGCTCGGGCGTTCGCATCCATAAGTGAACTCGGACTCAACTCAACGAGCTCGGATGCCTAGTTACATCTCACGAACTCAGATTCAACTCAACGAGTTCGGACATTTGCATCCATAAGTGAACTCGGACTCAACTCAACGAGTTTGGATGCCCAACCATCCTAGTGACATGTCACTTGTATTCTAATCTATTCCCAAGGTTCAAACGGGATTTTTCCTCGATTACACATCTTTGCCGTCTTCCACGGAACATCGAAACCGATACTCGGTAGCAAATCATAATTTACATATTATTCAATAATAACCATAAAGCATAATATTTCATGATATTAATCATCATATCACATAAATAACATTAAATTACTTAAAATGACAATTATGTTACTACATTTACACATGAACTCACCTCGATACAAAATACTAGCAATCAAGCCTATTCCTCGTAAACTTTGTTTTTCCCTCGATCACGACTTGAATCTTGTTTCTCTTGATCTATAATACCAAATTAATTTATTTAATACATACATTCATCAAAACAGCCCCAAATACGAACTTTGGCAAAATTAGCATTTTGCCCCTAAACTTTTGCAAAATTACACTTTTGCCCCTAGGCTCGAGAATTAAACTTCATCCCATTTTCTTATATTTTATGACATTCTGATCATTTTTCCCTTCTATGGCAACATCAAATTCTCATTCTAACATGTACTTATAACTATTAGGTATTTTTACAGATTAAGCCTTTTTTTCTCGTTTTCACTTAAAACCAAGTAGCACAAGTTGTCTGGCATAATTTAAAACCTCATATTCTATCATAAAACACCAAAATACACAAATTTCACCTATGCGTATTTTTCCAAATATGAACCCTAGGTTAAATTATTGCTAGCATAAGCTAAATCAAGTTACCGGGACTCTAAAAACGTAAAGAACATTAAAAACGGGGCTTAGAATCACTTACTATGGAGCTTGGAAGCTTGAAACAAACCCTAGCTATGGAGAACCCTTTAATTTTTGTCCTAATGAAGAAGATGGACATATTTTGCCATCTTTTTCCTTTTTTTTAATCTTTTAATTACCAAATGACCAAAATACCCTTAATACCTTTCTTTGAAAATTTTCATGTATAAGCCCATTTTTGTCCAAAATTTTAGAAATTGGTCAAATTTCTATTTAATACCTCCTCATTAATATTCCAAAGTAATTTCATACTAAAAACTTCTAGAATGCAAATTTTGCAACTTATTCGATTTAGTCCCTAATTTCAACTTAAGCACTTTATGCATAGAATTTCATCACGAAATTTTCACACAATCATGCAATCATATCATAAACCTCAAAATAATTATAAAATAATTATTTCTATCTCGGATTTGTGGTCACAAAACCACTATTCTGATTAGGCCCTAATTCGGGATATTACATGAAACTTCAAGGAGATACGAACTGTGGCTTCGAGCCGCTCCAATGCCGTTTCAGGGAGAAGAGATTTGTAGCCTTGATCTACCCTGTTGAAACTTCAAGGAGATATGAACTGTGGCTTCGAGCCACTCCAATGCCATTTCAGAGAGAAGAGATTTGTAGCCTCAATCAACTCCGCTGAAACTTCAAGGGGATACGAACTGTGGCTTCAAGCCGCTCCAGTGCCATTTTAGGGAGAAAAGATTTGTAGCCTCGATCTACTCCGCTGAAACTTCAAGGAGATACGAATTGTGGCTTCGAGTTGCTCCAGTTCCATTTCAGAGAGAAAATATTTGTAGCCTCGATCTACTCCGCTGAAACTTCAAGGAGATACGAACTGTGGCTTCAAGCCATTCCAGTGTAATTTCAGGGAGAAGAGATTTGTAGCCTCGATCTATTCCGCTGAATACGAACTGTGGCTTCGAGCCGCTCTAATGCCATTTCAGGGAGAATAGATTTGTAGCCTTGATCTACTCCGCTAAAACTTCAATGAGATACGAATTGTAGCCTCGAGCCGCTCTAATGCCATTTTAGGGAGAAGAGATTTGTAGCCTCGATCTACTCCACTGAAACTTCAAGGAGATACGAACTGTGGCTTCAAGCCGCTCTAGTGTCATTTCAAGGAGAAGAGATTTGTAGCATCGATCTTCTCCGCTGGAACTTCAAGGAGATACGAACTATGGCTTCAAGCTGCACTAGTGCCATTTCAAGGAGAAGAGATTTATAGCCTCGATCTTCTCCACGAAAACTTCAAGGAGATATGAATTATGGCTTCGAGTCGCTCTAGTGTCATTTCAGGGAAAAGAGATTTGTAGCCTCGATCTACTCCGCTGAAACTTCAAGGAGATACGAACTATAGCTTCGAGCCGCTCCAGTGCCATTTCAGGGAGAAGAGATTTGTAGCTTCGATCTACTCCACTGAAACTTTAAGGAGATATGAATTGTGGCTTCGAGCCGCTCAAGTGCCATTTCAGGAAGAAGAGATTTGTAGTCTCGATCTTCTCCGCTGGAATTTCAATGAGATACGAACTGTGGCTTCGAGCCGCTCCAGTGCCATTTCAGGGAGAAGAGATTTGTAGCCTCGATCTTCTCTGCTGGAACTTCAAGGAGATACGAACTGTGGCTTCAAGCTGCTCCAGTGTCATTTCAGGGAGAAAAGATTTGTAGCCTCGATCTACTCTGCTGAAACTTCAAGGAGATACGAACTGTGGCTTCGAGCCGCTCCAGTGCCATTTTAGGGAGAAGAGATTTGTAGCCTCGATCTACTCTACTGAAACTTCAAGGAGAAACGAATAGTGGCTTTGAGCCGCTCCAATGTCATTTCAGGGAGAAGAGATTTGTAGCCTCGATCTACTCTACTGAAACTTCAAGGAGATACGAACTGTGGCTTCGAGCCACTCCAATGCCATTTCTAAGAGAAGAGATTTGTAGGCTCGATCTACTCTGCTGAAACTTCAAGGAGATACGAACTGTGGCTTCGAGCCACTCCAATGCCATTTCTGAGAGAAGAGATTTGTAGCCTTGATCTACTCTGCTGAAACTTCAAGGAGATACGAATTGTGGCTTCGAGCCACTCCAATGCCATTTTAGGGAGAAGAGATTTGTAGCCTCGATCTACTCTGTTGAAACTTTAAGAAGATACGAATTGTGGCTTCGAGTCGCTCTAGTGTCATTTCAAGGAGAAGAGATTTGTAGCCTCGATCTACTTCGCTGAAACTTTAAGGAGATATGAATTGTGGCTTCGAGCCGCTCTAGTGCCATTTTAGGGAGAAGAGATTTGTAGCCTCGATTTCTCCGCTAGAACTTCAAGGAGATACGAGCTATGGCTTCGAGTCGCTCCAGTGTCATTTCAGGGATAAGAGATTTGTAACCTCGATCTACTCTGCTGAAACTTCAAAGAGATACGAACTGTGGCTTCGAGCCACTCCAATGCCATTTCAGGGAGAAGAGATTTGTAGCCTCAATCTACTCCGCTGAAACTTCAAGGAGATACGAACTGTGACTTCGAGCCGCTCCAGTGCCATTTTAGGGAGAAGAGATTTGTAGCCTCGATCTACTCTGCTGAAACTTCAAGGAGATACGAACTGCGGCTTCGAGCCGCTCCAGTTCCATTTCAGGGAGAAAAGATTTGTAGCCTCGATCTATTCCGCTGAAACTTCAAAGAGATACGAACTGTGGCTTCAAGTCGTTCTAGTGTAATTTTAGAGAGAAGAGATTTGTAGCCTCGATCTACTCCGCTGAATACAAACTGTGGCTTCGAGCCGCTCCAATGCCATTTCAGGGAGAAGAGATTTGTAGCCTCGATCTACTCTGCTGAAACTTCAAGGAGATACGAACTGTAGCCTCGAGCTACTCCAATGCCATTTTAGGGAGAAGAGATTTGTAGCATTGATCTACTCCGCTGAAACTTCAAGGAGATACGAACTGTGGCTTTTAGCCGCTCCAGTGCCATTTCAGGGAGAAGAGATTTGTAGCCTCGATCTTCTCCACTGAAACTTTAAGGAGAAACGAACTATGGCTTCGAGCCGCTCAAGTGCCATTTTAGGGAGAAGATATTTGTAGCTTCGATCTTCTCCGCTGGAACTTCAAGGAGATACGAACTGTGGCTTCGAGCTGCTCTAGGTCATTTTAGGGAGAAGAGATTTCTAGCCTCGATCTTCTCCGTTGGAACTTCAAGGAGATAAGAATTGTTGATTTCAACCTGCTCCACTGCTGCTCAGGGAGATAAGATGGTGGCTTAAATCTACTCTACTACTGCTTAAGGAGATAAGATTTGCCATCTTCGATCTACTCCATTGCTACCTCATGGAGATAAGATCTGTGAATTCACCGATGTTGCTGCACCGTCCTCTAGGGACATGCTCTGTAGACTCGGTTTTATGTGCCTAAGTTTATGCTAAATTATTAGGATGCTATGATCGAAATGAATCAAATGCTCCTAACTAGATGAATGGTATGAATGCATAAATGTCATGAGAATGATTCCTTTTTAAATGCTCAAGGCGTCATCGCTCATAGTTCATCAGGGCTTTATCACTGACGTATTACGCCACCCTCTTGTTCGGCTGGTATTTTGATAGAGCCCGAAGAAACAATTATATCTTGCTTAACAGGTTTGCCCCACTGTAACTTTAGGGAGTTTTTTTTTATCTAACCTACTGCAACTCAGGGTATAGGATTTGTTTCATCTTCAATCAATTTGGTCTGTTACACCATCCCATGGGTGTAATGACCAGATGTATATGTCTGATATTTGCATGAATGCAGAGTATCATCTTTCTTTTCCTGAGAATGATCCCTTTTTACACTTGGGTTGACATTGCTCGATATTTGCCGAGGTTGTACCATCGACGGAATGTCTTATCTTTTTGTTCAACTAATAAAAAGTCCAAAAAGATAATCATCTTACTCCAATATTTCTAACCCTTAGGCTTTGTATGTTCTAAACAATAGTCCTGTTTCAGGCTCTTGTATCATTTTTGAATTGGGAATAACTCAACGATGTCTCACTTTGTCTTTGTGGTGAGCTAGGCTTTGATCTTCACCTCTTTTCTTGAAATGTCCACTGACCCATTGTAGAGTAGGATCTATTTTTCATCTTGTTCTACTATTCTTAACAAATTAGGAGATAAGTTATGATCTCTGTCATTTTTAAAGTCCTGAGATCCTTCTAAACACATATCTCACCCAAAAAGAAACTCTAAGTCAGTGACAACATCACTCACGTCATTAATATCTGGATACCTGTTGTAGGTACGCAGGCAGATTCAAAAGAATAAATGATTCCAAGGATGATTATTTGTATAGTATGATCATGAATAAAGAATAAATAAATTTTTGAAAGAAAGTCCAAAGAATAAAAGAATCTAAGAACAATTATTTGTACAGTATGAAATGGAAAGAATAAAAGAATATTTACTCAAAATGATAACAAACATGCATTTTATTGAAATAAAGATTTTGGATATAAGCCTATTTCACAAAAGGATTCTTGTTGCTTCTAGGCTTAATGCAGCAAGCGTGTTTTGAATGTTACTCTAGATTAGCTCTAAAAATAAAAAGATCTCTTCCACAGTCCTATTGTTCAAAACACACCCAAGTATGCAAGGGTTTGGCAACTTTTATTCCCCAGTTCCCTCTTCGGATATGTCGTTAATATTTAAATTCCCCAATATCAAGTCTTGTATTAGAGTCCTGAGCTTGATGTACCCTTTGATCTCATGCCCCTACCCATCATGGAACTCATAATGTTTACCCCTTTAACAGAAAGGTTGGATAACGGATTTTCTGCACCAGAGGGATTATCGAATTTCACGATACCCAACTTGATAAGTCTTTCAATTAACTTTTTAAAAGTGGTATAGTTCTCGATCGAATTCCCTGTGATTCCCGCATGGTACTCGCATTGGCTGCTTACATCGTACCATTTAGGGTATGGAGGCTGTATTGGTTCTATGTAAAAAGGGGATACAACATGTGCGTTGAACAAAATGTGGTACAACTCCCTATATGTGATTAGGATGGGCGCAAAATGGGGTTTTTCTGAGTTTAGTCTTCGATTGAGTTCCTGCCTTGGGGAGACCTGATGGCTGGTGGTTACCGTCCTTGGCTGGCTTACTATAGTCGGCTTCGAATGGCCCTTGTTATAACTACTCGTACTATTCGCTTCATTTTCCTTCTTCTTCAAGGCCTTTAGAGTCCACTCTTCCCTTTCCTTTGTTTCTACTAGAAGAACCGGTTTGGCTCAATCATCCTTCAGGTTAAAACCTGAACACATCGAGAAGTTTAACAATGTCGAGGTATTAGTCTGATGTTAGGGTCCTATAATGACGGGTACCCCTTGCGGATATGTGTCTGGTTGGGTCAGGATGCTTATTGGTGTAAAACCTGGGGAATAGATGGGGTCTTCATTATCATCCCCACTGTTGACCACTAGGCCACTCATTTTCTCAAGTTCTCCAGCTAGTAACTGGGTTAACTAGCCCATCATATTTCTTTGGAATTCTAGCATTCGTTCCCCCATATCTTGTTGAATCTTGGTCAATTACTCTTGCATCTGTATTTGCATTTGCTCTATTCTCTCCAACCTTTGGTCCATATCCTTTGTCGGTTCTGAAATAATTTTACCTAATTAGGGTCCTTTTGGGAAAATCTAATGCATATAATAAAATGCAATGCAAATGCATGAGATGTATGCAAAAAGAAAGAGAGGCGTTGATTCTGAATTCAATTCCATTAGAACAACTTTTCTAGAAATTAAATTTCTTTACATAAAACGGATTACATATTCAGCTTTGTCCTGATACTCAAAGTGAAGGCATCGGTCCTTTTCTTCGTATCCAGATGTCAAGATCAAATCTCGTGAACTCTTCAAGGGGGTGCCTCCTCTATCTCCTTTTTGCTTGATCCAGGTCGTGACTCATTGCTCACTTATCCTGCGATACTCATTAGCTCTTTTAAGAAAGTCAAGATGTGACGGCTCTCGAATAATTTTTGTCGGCTTGAATCCTCAAGCGATGAAGCAAAGTCGTGTATTCCTTTATGGACTATCAGCCTTCTCTTGTTGTTTACTCGGACCCTATTCGGACGGCCGTATTATATTCCACTTTATCAAGAAATCCATTCCCTTATGACAAGCTTTTCTATTTAGCAATCGAATATGAATCAACACCTATTTCTATGATGATGTAATGCAATCACAGACAAAACAAAACAAAATACGTCACTGCAGAAGATAAACAATAAAATAGAACACCTATCTGGGTGACCCCTAGGGTTTGGCGTGGCTCTACCTAAGGTGGGCTCCTAGGTCTCTCTATATGTGGTTCGGTTCTAAGGAAAGGGTACCTGAACCAGCAGATTCCTCAATCTTCACCCATTATAGGCTCATATGGATCGAGTTCAGTTCAGGGGAATACATTTCCCTATGGCCATGCGGAGATGAAAATCTCACGAAGACATAGGTACGGATGTATCTCGGAAGTAGTCTACTAGCCTATGCGGAGGTGAAAACCTCACGAAGGCATAGCTTCTCACTCCCACCTAAAAGCGTAAAATTGTCCGATCATGTGATGTAATGTGCAGAAGGAATACCAAAACTCAAACCAATACAACAATTATAAACCATAATGATGAGAATCGTAACAAAGACGGGTGAAATAAAAAGATCTCTAAGATAAAAATGCAATGCAATCCTAAAAGAAACACATTAGTACAAAAGCATAAATGACAAACAGAGCGCCTATTCGGATGGCCTCTAGGGTTTAGAGTGGTTCAACCTAGGGTCGGCTCTTAGGGCTCATTATATGTGGCTCGGTTCTAGAGTAAAGGTACCTGAACCAGCAGATTCCTCGATCTTCACCCATTATAGGCTCATATAGACCGAGTTCAGTTCAGGGGAATACATTTCCCTATGGCTACACGGAGATGAAAATCTCACAAAGACATAGGTACGGATGTATCCTGAAAGCTATACACTATCCTACACGGAGGTGAAAACCTCATGAAGGAATAGTTTCTCACTACCACTTAAGAGGTGTGACCACAATAGTCATGCAATGCAATGTGCGAGGATATATGCATAAAAAAACTCGAAGCAATAAAGAAAATAGGAATAAAATAATGAAAACCGTAAGAAAAATGGATGAAATGCAATGAAGGGATCATAAGTTTAAAACGAATTTTTAATTTTCGACAAAGGACAAAAATTAATCAACTTTACGGCTTGACTCTCTTATTTTCTCCCCACTGGAGTCGCCAAGCTGTCGAAACCATTTTTTGAAAACGGGGTCGACTCTATATTTTGAAAAGAAAACGAAAATTGGGAGTCGCCACCAATTTTTTTTGTTTAGGTGTGATCGGATCACCTAGAAATTTGGTCATTTTAATAAAATATTTCGATTTACTAAAACAACAATATTGGTCTATGAAATTTGAGAAAACGGGTTCGGGAGTCGGTTACGTACGAGGAAGGATTAGCACCCTCGTAACGCCCAAAATTGGTACCTAATTGATTAATTAATGTCTTAATTTTGAAATTTAAAAACTCGAAAAGAATTTAGAATACGATCCATCTTTTTATTAATGTTAATTTTTCAAAGATGTTTAGATAAATCGAAGCAGATGTTAAAGGCCTTCTCGTCCCGAAGTAATGAAATGTCACATCCAACACGTTAAGACACAACACTTTAAACCTTCGAGAGTAAGTCAGTCTTTGGATTTTCAAAACTCATGCACCTTAATTTTAAAAGGTTATTCGGTTATTTGGGTCAAACGAAAAAATTGAAACCCAGCATGTTAGGGCACGACCTCTCGAATCCCCCAAAAAACAAAATATTGCCTTTATTTTTAAATTTTTCTTTTTAAATGATTATCAAACGTAAGCTAAAACGACATGGGCTTATTCGAAATGTGATTCAAATATAACTGATTATATTTAAACATAGTTCATGGGAAATAATAATGCAATAATATAAAACAATCATACAAGTCAAGAATATATGATAAATAAATGATATGATAATACTAATGTACTATAATAGTCATAGTAATATTAACAAACGAATTTCAATAATAATACATGTGGATATGAATAAATAAAGATGAAATAAATAAATAAATAAATAAATAATAGTGAGGACAGTAATAATAAAGTGATGAATAAATAAATATAAGGGAAAAGGTTTAAAAATATTGGAAGTAAAGAACCAGATTAAAATAAATAATGCTTAAAGCACAACTTGTAATAAAACATATATGAAAATAAAAATAATATGACAATAATAATAATAATAACAATAACAACAACAACAACAACAACAACAATAATAATAATAATAATAATAATAATAATAATAATAATAATAATAATAATAATAATGAGAAAGACATAAATAAAATAAATAGTCGATGGAAGAAAATAAAGAGTTAAGAGAAATGAAATAATAATAAATAAACAAATATGAGGATATAAAAAATAAATAAATAAATAAATGAGCAATATATAAATAAATAATTACGCGAACAAGCAAATGAATAAAATAATAATGAATAAATAAACAAATGAATAAATAAATGAGTACATAAAAGAATTAAAATAAAAAGGGGTTAATTGTAACTTGAATGAAATTAGAGGGATAAATTGAAATAAAAAAAGGGCTAAAATGTAACGTGCGAAAACAAGTGAGGGTCAAAGAAGGAAATAAACCAATCCTCTGGACGTGTGTCCCTGCTCAGAGAGTCAGGGATTGAATTGAAACAGGCATCAAATTCGATGGCCAAATCTATAAGGAGAAAAAAAGTAAAAAATAACGGACTAAACTAAAGCGCGACCCAAAATCGGGGGACCACGCGCGCAAATGAACCAAAAGACTGGAAACACGCAGATCCTCCTTGTTCGCGGGTCGGGTTCGGGTTGGCCTCCCCAAAACGACATCGTTTTGGCGCCTGGGGAGGCCAAATGGAAACGGCGCCGTTTTAATGTGTTATAAAGGGGCAAATTTTTTTTTTTTGAAATTTCATTTCAGTCGATTTTAAAGGAAAAAGAAGTTCTCTTCTTTTCTCTGCTAGGGTTTCGAAACCCTAGCTTTTGCACCGCCATCGTCTGTCCACCACTCCTCAGCCATGGACGGTGGTTAGAGTTTGGCAAATCAGGGCCTTTAGCCCTTGTTCTAGCCCCATTTGAAAGCTAGGCATACTTAGCCCACGATTGGAAGAAGAAAGCTTTCCCCTTGTCTCCTTTTGATTCGATTTTTGACGACGGAGAGAACTCCGACGACGTAACCGTGAGGCGATTCAGGTAAGTTTCTTCCTTCTTCCTTTTCGTTTTCGTATATACATATAAATAAAAAATAAAATAATCAATAAAAAAGCAAAATGAACAAGAATTTAAAACGAAAGAAAAAAAAACCTTTGAAGCTTTTCTCTGTTTTTTTTCTTTTTGATTTCTTAATGTTCGTGTCCAATACATTTTTGTGCTTGTGGCTATATAGCCGAATGGGATACAATATTATGCCTTTTGCTTTTGTTTGTTGGTTTCTCTGTTACCATCTTCGTACTGCTTCTGTTGTTTTTTCTTGCTTTGTTTTTGCTTCTTTTTGGGTTACTTTGCAAGTCTGCTAGGAATCAACGGGGGCAGGCTTCCGTTTTGCTGCAAGGAGTGGGTGGTGCGCTCAAGGCACGTGGGGGAGCTGCGGCGCTGGAGAGGGGAACCCTAGGGTTCCTCCGAAAATGTTAAGTTTTCGGGCTAGGCTTAGGGTTTGCAAAATTGGGTAGTGAGTTTTGAGTCCATGCTTGTAACTTGGGTATCGGGCCTGTAGCCTGTTTTGTAACTTGGACCTTGTAATAATGGACTTTCGTTATTTTTTATTTATATTTTTTTTAATTTTGGTTTTTGTTGATTTAGGCTCGGGCCGGGAAAAATAGGCCTGTTACAACTACTACTATTTTTTATTTGACATAAATTTCACATTATGATGGTATTTGATTTTTGTCTTTCTAGGTTAATTTTATTTTTATGTAAAAGACTAAATTGTTGATTAGATGAATCCCCTTTGATTAGATTCAATGTTTTGTCATGAATTATTTAATTTCTTTCATAATTGAATTATAATTAACTTATATATATATATTATTAAGTGATTTTCCATGTGCTCTATTAATGAATAAAATATTTATTTTTTTAAATATATATTATCTTAACGTTATTTATATATATGTCATGTGAGATGGTATTTTGTCTCTAAATTGGTTTCTTACTTTCAGCTAAATTTTATGGAATTATTGAATTATAGAGATTTCAATCAAATTTTATGGAATTATGGATGAAGCATTAAGAATTTATATATATTTGTGATATTATTATGAATTATGTGATTTAATTATAGATTACATCTTGAAAAAATTTTCAAGAGTTAATATCATATGTATTTATGATTGAACAAATTTTTTTAATCACGAAATTTAATCATTCCCTCAAGAGAATGTAACAATATGTAATAAATTCAAAAGATATAATCTTGGATGTGGATGTAGTAAGTTGGACTATAATAATAGCCATAGAGGATGGTCGTAATAAATTTTCTCACCACTATAAATGGAAAAAAAATGAAGAAAGTAAGAAAAGAACAAGAATTCCCAACAACTCTTTAAAGAGTGGAGATAACGTATGTTATTAATATGGTATAGAAAGTTATTAGTTACGTACCTGTACACCTAAACATTTAGTTGAACTCTATCAAATGGAAAGGAGACAATGTAACAGCCCAATTTCGATGAAATCGGAACAGTGGTTTCGGGACCACAAATCTGAGCTGAAAAATAATATTTTATTTTATTTTTTTATGGTTCATAATATGATAAAAATGTCATGTGAAAATTTTGATAAGAAAATTTTACCGATTATGTGTTTAATTACAGGAAGGACCAAATCGCATAAAATACAAAAGTTAAATTCTAGTAGCTAGAAGGATCAAATAGCTATGGAATTCAAAAATTAAGGTCCTTATATGGAATTAGACCATTAATAAAAAGTTAGTAGATATTTTTGGATGATTCATCCATGGAAAATTAGAAAAAGGCTAAGGACTAAATTGGAAATCAAAATTATTAAAGATGATAAATTAATTAAATAGAAATAAAAATAATTTTTATCATCTTCTTCCCCAAAATATTTAATGGAAACCCTAGGAGAGAGAGAAGAAACTTTCTTGGCCAAATTGGGTAAGTTTTCTTATCCCATTTTTTGTAATTTTGATATTTTTGAAACCGAGATAGCTTAATCTATCTATTTTTGGGATCAATTTGAAAATTTATCAAAGTATAAAAATTATTTCATGGATGAATATGCTAAAAATATGAAATTTATGGTAGAATATGAAAGGTTGTTGATAGATAAACAACTTTTACAAAGTGATTTTTGATGAAAACATGATTTAGGGACTAAAATATAAAGTCGAGAAAATTGAAGAAAAATTCTGGATTTTATAGAATACATGTGCTGTAAATTTTATATTGAATTTTTGGTTAGGCTTGGAATAAGGAGTAAATTGCATAAATTTTATTTTCCGAGCCTAGGGACGAAATTGTCATTAATCAAAAGTTTAGGTGCAAAATGATAATTTTTCCTAAGATGTGAGTTGGACTGAATTGAGTTTAAATTTTATTAAATTGATGTTAAATTAACTCATATAGATTCGGGTAGACTAAATTTGGAGTTAAAACGAAGAAAAGAGAAAAATGTTGGAATAGTAGATTTTACGTATACAAACATTTGTCGAGGTAAATTCGTGTAACTAAATTGTGTATATTTATATGCTTGAATTTAATGTTGTGTTTGTGAATTGTATAACTATCATATATATATATGACATTGAAAACATATCTAATAAAGCCCGATCAATGATAATGCCCGATAAATGATAAATGATAAAAATGTTACTTTTATACTTAAAATGAATGTGAAATGTGTTTATTTGAATTATATAAATGTTATAGACGTATGAAATAATTACATGCCCGTTAATGCCTGAAAAATGTTTAAATCCCAGTTGAATAAATGGAAAATCGATGGATATGTGATTTCCCAAAATGAATGAGGTCTTGCATTTGTTGCTGACGAGATTTAGTTCGGACGAGTAATTCTATTGACCTCATTACATAAAGGATTTAGCCCGGACGGGCAATCCTGATATAAGTCCTATCGAGCATATGTTATGGATTGGATTTAGCTCAGACGGGTAATCCGGATCAAGCTCCTTAGAGCATATGTCATAAAAAGGATTTAGCCTGGACTGCTAGTCCTGTAGTATACATGTGTGGCTCTAGAGTATACTCTCTGAAATAGTACCTTATGGGTACCATTGAATATGAATTGATAGATCCTGATTTGTACACCTTGAGTGTACTACCTGTATATCCATCGATATTTCAAATAAATTCAACGGATGACAATCCTAATATGAGAAGATATGAATAATAAAATGAGTTATTACACGTATTCGTCTGAAATACAAGAAAATGATGATACATGACAAGTGATATATGAGATGATGATATCTGTACATGGAATTTATTGATGAATACATACATCCAAATTTATATGATAGATTTTAGTGAACATTGAAATTGCGCTCAATAAGTGATTTGGCAATTTAAAATCGTGATTGGTAGGAAGAGTTAATGAATTGCGTATTTATGAATTGTTACACGTATTTGTCTAAAATACGAGGAAGTGATGGTAATTGATACATGGAAATATGAAACTATGATATATATAAAAACATGGAATATGTTTGATAAATGTGTTCATTCATAATTATGGAATTTATGTACCTCATGTGTGCTATTTGCATAAAAATGATATCTTAAATACTTTGGTGTAAAAAGCTTAAATATGAAATAGTATGAAATCGAAACAAATTGTTATGAAAATGTATTTAAATTATCTGTAAGTGTTTCGTGCTTCTCGATAATGACTCATACTCTATTCCGGCGACGGATACAGGTAAGGGGTATTACAGGCGTGTCCCAGGGTTACATGGATGTGTCCCTTGGACCACACGGGCGTGTGAGCCCTATAATTTAGAAAATTTTTGAAATGTCGCGAAAAATTCTTAGAGTTTCCGATTAAGTCCCAACTTGATTCTAATGCTCGTATTGGGCCTTGAGGGTCCATTTAAAGGACATTTTGAATAATCTCGAAAAATGAACAGTAATTGATAACATTTATCTGTAAATGTTCTGAAAGTTCCGGTAATGCTCTGTAACTCTGTTCCGGCGACAGACACTAGTTAGGGGTGTTACAGACAATACAAAAATGAATAATAAAAATGATGCTGAATCAATTTTGACATATCAGATTAATGATTGTGACGAATCTAAACAATAAAGGGATATTGACATTGTCTTTATTATAGTGATCATTTTAAATTTTAGCATGTCAATTTTAAGATTTCTATAATTCATATTGAGGAATTTGTTGCTAGAATTTATTGCTATTGGTATTCATTACTAAACTTTAAGTCAATGATTTTATTTTGATATTTATATGTAGTCTTATGGTTAATTTTTAAAAAAATTATATGTATTTTGTTAAATACGTAATCTCTAGTATGAGTTGTATCCTTTTTGTGAATTGTAACACTCATTACTTGATTACTGGATATCTTCTTAAGGGGAGAGAAATAATAGTTGGATGAGGATAACCCACTTTATTACAAGTTAACTTTCAATTGTATTTACAAACTTAATGAGAATAATCAAGTGTTATATACCATATAATATTTTAATTTGAAACAAAGTCCCAATAGGACAATCAATTAGAATAAATGATAGATTGATCGGTTCCAAAGACGAAAATTCTTCTAGATGGTTATATAGTGGAGGCAAGTGCTCCAGAAGATACCCAAGATATAACTAATAACTAAAACTCCAGAAGAGATTCAGATACCTGAAACTAAATATTAAAATAGTGAAAATAAAAAAAATTTGGTAAGTTATGTCAATTCAAGAAAATGTGGAATCGATAATAAAAGTGGTCAATAATAGTTTTGCATGTAACATTATTGTTGAAATAATGAAATAAAAGGAGAATCTTGAATAAATCTATTGAGAAATATAGATATGAAATATATTGGTCAAAATAAAAAGACGTAACTCAAGTACAATTAAATTTGTGGAGTTTTTGGACTAGTAATCCAAATATCTAAATATATAAAGCCAGTTAGTGTACAAATGAAGTAGTTTTGCAAAAACGAAATAAATATATAAAGGTTTTCGCTAAGCCTTGTTGTTGATTATGAAAAGATATAGTATTCTTTTGTGGTAGATGCAATAACCTTTAGATATATTATTAAACTGGGAGTTCATGAAAAATTTAACACACGTCTAATGGTTGTTGTTACAACCTTTTATATGAATCACTATATAGTAAAGTTTATATTAAAATCCTTGAAGAATTTAAAATGCTAGAAACATATAGAAATTCTCGAGAAATTGTTCATTGAAATATTTTGAATATATGTGGTAAATTTGACTTAGTGAATAGTAGTTGAAGGAGGATTATAAAATGATCCAAAATACCTATTTGTATTTTGATAGAAGAATCATGATTAAAGTTAGATATGATTATTGTTGAAACTCTTGAAGAGATCAAAATATATTTTTCTAAAATTTTCCCTCACTCATGACTTTAAAAAAGATTGGTGATATAAATGTTTAGCAAATACATTCAAATAGTCATTTGAAAAGCTAGTACTCAAGATTGACTATGTAGAATATGAAATATTATGTGATGTTTTTGTGAGGGAGAGTAAATATGCGTTAACCAAAGTTTTGTCCCATTAGATTTTCCTAGTAAGGTTTTTAATGAACCGACATTTTATACGTATTATAGAAATGTGTATTATTTTTCCTTTACTAAGAATTTTTTTCTCATAGGGTTTTATCTTAGTAAGATTTTAACAAGACATATTATCTACCAATGGACATTTAAGGGAGAGTGTTATGAATATTTTATTATTAAGTGGATGTCATCAAGACCAAAATAAGTTTTGATGTACTTTAAATTCTAATAGTCATTAGAAATAGAGTTGTATTTTATTTATACTTCTTATATCTATAAATATAGATTTTGAAGAAGTATGGAATAAAAAATGCCTTTTTTTATTTTGTAACAAAAACAATTTTGTTCCCCACTATCAGTTTTAATTAACTTTTTGGGGTTCATTCTACGTTTATTTAAATTAATTTTTGGATAGTGATTAATAGATTGGGTGTTATAGTCTTGGATTTTTCAATTTCAAAGTAAGCCTATTTTTAGTAATATTATTTATTCCGGTTGAGATTATTTGTTAATAGTATTATTGGAGTTATAAATTTTTTGTTGCGATTTTTGTATTATGATCAATTATAATGAAACATTTGAATCACCTCTAAAATCCCATAATATATTGACTCTTTGTTAAGAGTTTTTCCATATAAAAAATGGTTTAAACCAACAAAAATGAAGATAAGACACGCCAAATCTACAGTAAGTGGTTATATCAAATCTTCATTAATTTAATTTCATGGAGCTCTACTTGCCTAGACCATTTTTATTTCACATTGGCATTGATTTGGGAGGTAAGAACATACGTCTCATACTGCTATTTCTCCGGTAAAGAAGAGCGGCTAGGATTTGTTTCTGAAAAAAGCAAGATTTACACGGGGGAAGGAATTCTAACACTTGGGTGCTTCAATTTCTATATATACAATGCAAGTGGGACGATCTCCTGTACAAATGGAATCCTAATACTCTATATAAACTGCCTACCATTGATTCTATATCTTGCTTGCACTTCCATTAATAACTAGTAACCCACCAAAACGAAGACACTAACTTGTATCTTCCTGCTACCTAATCCAACGCAGCAGCCGTCGGTCTTAACCTGGAATTTCGACACCAACCATCTCCTCTTTTTACGTAAATTTCCTATACGACTCAGGGAACAACCTTGAGTAAATAATTTCCTTGAATGTTACTACTAAAGCATAGATGCCATAGGCTGGTAAGTGCATCATTCCGACTCCTAAGTACCTGTTCAGTCCGACATAGAAGCCGAGACGGAATCATGGTTAGCAATGTACATGTGTCTGTAGTAAAACAAACATAACAGCAGTGATTTTAATGGAAGATTAAGTGTGTACCATAACGGAGCATAAGACGGTGTCAAGTCAAGGAATGGATATGGCCACGGAATGTTAGAATAAGCGTGGAGGACCCATTGGAATAAAACATAAATGCAGGTCCATAAGAAAAAATATGCGATTCGAAAAAATGGTAACCGCTGCAAGGAAAAGGTAAAAATTAGCTTCGTAATTGATCGCAAGGCATGAGAAGTAAGATGCCGCTATGAGTATCGACAAAAGTAAACTCACCAAGCAATTCAAAATTGTGTCACCAAGTAGGAAAACGACATTGACCGAGTGCATACATATAACAAGCATCTGCAGTTGCAAGAGTAGACATAAATCCCAGATATAAAAGAAGAGCAACTCAACTCTCATTACACGAAAAGCTAGCTGGCAACAGGTGAAAATTCAGCAAAGTGTTTCCATTTTCTATAACCTAAGTTACTTGATGGTAAAACCAACAATTGAGGCACGGTAAATGATAGTTGCGAATAAGTGCAGGAACCAAAAGACATATAACCAAACATTTTTGACAATATTTAAGGTTATATAGTCTCATAAGAGTCTGAGACAGTCAACAACTTTCATTGTGTTCTGTGGTAATTTGAGAACACTAAGTAAATGTTGCATGCATGGTTTTTTTTAGGTTTACGGCGCACTTTAATGCTGCATTGTGATAGAGATATTAAGGCAAAATGGTAAACTTCATAATTCAAATGCTCATACTTACCAATTCAAGACCGTATCTGGAAGTTATAAATGGAAAAAGAATGATCCAAAATACTAAATCAGTGAGCACCGCTGCACCCGCAGAAGCCTAGTCAAAGACAGCAAATAATAAATCATGAAGTCAATACACCCGAAATTCGCACAACATTGGAAACTGATTAGGATTAAAAAAAAATACCTGATAGATAATTTGAAAGGTATAAATCCATGGGCCAGCTATTTTGCGGTCATCAAAATGTTGGGACTCGTTGGACGCAACTGTAGTTTCTCCAGGAGTGGGAGTTATTTCAGTGCCTTGCTCGATATCTGAACTTACATGATCAGGGCTATCACCACGAGCTTGTGCCCAGATTTTTTGACATCCGTATATGGAGACTGCAGATCCAAGCTACAATGATAGTAGAGAAGATCGACAAGTTATGAAAGGATATTCTAGCAATCTAAAACTGATGGAACACCGTACTTGGAAACGAACATATAGAAATGATAAAACGGTACAAGAGATTTACCAGAAAGTATATTGTGACCAAAGTAAATGTCCACCTGTTATAATAAAGTATAACCCAAAAATTCAGCAACAATAACAAAGATCAAAGGGAAACTCTTCAATTCAAACTCCACGGTGAGGACTCTCATTACAAAAAGAAATAGACAACATAGCTCTGTTATACATGGGTTACAACATGCTCATAATAAGGAAACAATTTCAGACATTTACATGCATGTAAAGTAAAAGAATAGGGTAAGTTGCAGAGATATATGACTCACTGAGTATAAAAGATAAATATGCCAATTCCATCGACAATGACATTAATGACAAGCAATGTTAGAAGTGTGATGAAAGCAAACATTCTAAAAGCAAGCAGCCAAGCAGGGTGAATGCATTTGAAACATGTACTCCAAGCTTCCTCCTCATATATCACCCCTGGAGCTACCTCCTCATGATTTTCTCTATCCTGATTTCTCGATCTTCTTCGACCTTCGAATTTGCAAATTAAAATTGTTGCTAGAGCCAAATAGGCTAAGAGGAATAATGAACAAACTAGGAACCTCCAATTCAACCAGTAACTCAAGGTGTTGGTTATGGCAGTCATGATAGGCTGCCAAGAATGTGTTGAGGATCCTGTGAAGATAACTGTAACAAAATTAATCCTACTTGCTCCATTGGTTACCGTAGTTTCTTTATTAACATTTCAAATGCAGAATGTTCAAAGAACAATAATGCCTATCTACCCCAAAATCAACTTAACTAAGTACAACATGATATAGTTCAAAAAGGGTAGCTCTTAAATTCAAATAAAAACTGAAAACCAAACAGCTGAAAGCAATTGAATAATCTTCAGCTGCCAAAAGGATAGTTTCTTAAAAAGGAAAAACACAGAGAATCTTTTTGATATAAAATTTAGATAAATATTATCAAAATTCTGGCTAATGTTATAGAATTTTGCAAGGAGCTCTAGGAAGGAATACCATAATTTTTTTTTAAATCACAAAACATAAAATTAGATTAAAAAAATAAACAAGATTCCATACTTTAAATGGTTCATTCCATAAGGCTGAGATCATATTAAAAATGGAAAAATAGAAGGTTGACATCAAAGAAAAAAGAAAGATGGGCTTTAAGGCGCTTAAAATTCACCTGTGTGGAAGAAATTAGTCAATGAAGCCGGCTGGGGCAGAGGGGAGACCCGTTTGGGCAGGTGATCGGCGGTATTGGGACTTTCTGATTTCTTTAAATTTCAGACAATGGCAATGGCAATGGCAATGGCAATGGTTATATAATTTATTATTGTTATTTATTATTGAATTAGAGGTTTAATTGACGAGAAACAAAGATTTCATCCGAAAAAACAGACAGTGAATTCGCAACCACAAGAGAAGACAAAGATTTTCTCCAAAATTCTTGGGACTTGTTGTCTTCACTTATAATCCAATTATTATTATTATATATATATATATTATAGAATAATAATTTTTTATCATTTATTTAAAAAAAAGGAAAGACTTTTCAACCTCAACATGCAAAAACAAACTCGTTACATGCTACTTAATTTACTGGATAATCTTGTTAAAATAACACTATTAAACAATTGCATAACTAATTAACTTTATATTAGTTTGCGTTGATGGCGTAGTTACAACCTAAGTGTACACTTAATTTCTATTTTATATACTAAACAAGTTTATGAAAAGACCAAAAAGAAATTATTCTACAAAATACAATAATAATAGCAATTTATTGTTAAGGAATTCTTTTAAAAATAATTTTTATGTTTGCCGCTGTATTTCTAATAATATTAGATTGATTAATAGTTTGAAATAGTTGTTATTTCTATTTAGAATTTGTAAATAAAAAAGATTCATGATTATGATATAGGTAGTAATCATAAATGTGCTACCAATTGGTTTTTTCCAAACGGAGCTTGGATATTTCATACTACAAATTTTTGATAATTTAATCAATATTTTTAAGTGAAACAGGAGATATCTCCATCGGGCGAGAGAATGAAGAAATTCGACTCAATATATTTGACAAATCGCACTATACGTTAAGCCAAATTGCATCTTCCTCTCCTAGATTCGGAAAGAAACTTTTAAAAACATTAAAGAAAAAAAAATTGATTTGGAAGCTAGCGTAATAATGGTGTTAATAATATTGGCCGGCCTCCTAATTTATATCCTATCCTTAGAATTCTAATACTACAATTTTACCATAAAAGTTTACTAAATCTTTTGATATAATACTTATATATTGTAAAATATTTTTATGTAATGAATTGTGGGTGTCAATTTCTATTAAGTTAAAATTTGATAACAATTTGGATGACATAAGACTCCAACCTTGATTTTGTTGTACTAATGTCCCGCCAAGCACCTCATTGCCTAAAGAGCTCATCTATCTACGGAACTCCATCCTATCTTATTAAAAGCTCTCTTCAGTTTTTTATTTTTTATTTTTATTTTTATTTTTTACAAATTTCTTTAATTTATTAATTTTTTATTTTAAAATATTCAATAAATTTAGCCTCAATATTTATACATTCACATAAATATTGCAAGTCAAGTTTATTAAATCATTATCAAATTAACATAATCTGCAAACTTTAAGAATTTATTTATTATTATATCAATCAAAATTACGTGCAACTCACAGAAAATATTAACATTATAACTAATAATTCTTAATTGCTCACATTCAAAAATTACATAGATTAAATTACTCCAACAACTTTTTTGAGAAAAATCAATTTGCTTAATTTTGAAATTGAGATGAACTAAATAGATCTTTTTACCAAATTTTTACATATAAAATATTTTTTACCTAAATTATGAATATAGTAAAATTTTAATATTTTGAAATTAAATATTTATTTCAAATATCATTATTTTTCTTAAATAGGATTTTATAAATATGATTTTTATATATGAATTTTTTTTTGTAAGTGTGGCAAATTTTTATAAAATTAAAATTGGCTCATCTATAACTAAGCCTTTAACTAATTTTTTTTATTAAAAAAAACTCTCTAAATTTTTTACACTCAATTGAGTCCTAAACTAATAAAATTGATCAAATAAATCATTTAACTAATATTGACTGTTAATATTATTGTTACTATTTAACGATAATATTGACGAAACCATTAACAAACACCGCATCAACACTAATTGTTAACATAACAGTCATATCAATATCAATTTACTGATATGACAATGCCACATCAGCAAAAAATTAAAAAAATAAAAATTATTTTAAAATAAATATACAATTGTCATTCATTTACTAAGATAAATTTTGTCCAAATTCATTTAAATCTAGACACCCATTTTATCTAAATATATTCTGAAATTATAAAAAGACATTAAAAATTATAAAAAAAATATTAAAAATTTTCTTCTGTCATAAATAAGTAATGAGAAAATGAAACAAAAGCAGCAGCGATTAAAAGAGAGGCCATATGAAGAATTCTACATAGATATGTACATTTTCTGATTTTCCTGATGAAGGAAAACGTGTAAAAAATAAATATATGGTAGTATTTGATATATTATGCTTCAAACAGTAAATTTTCGATTTATTGAGAAATTGAAGGACTTAAATGGGATATACATTTTAAATCTACAGCTACGCAACATAAGTAGCTTGCCGTTTAGAGACATGTATAATCACACATCTCTTTCTACTCAGCCCCTAATGATGAAATTAATTTCAGTAGATATATATTACTACAGAAATTGCAGCTCAGCAGGCTGACCTTGGCTGATGATCTGCCCTTTTAAACTTCATTTTGATTCCCTTCGGAGCCTTTCTGCTATCTTGTCAACAGGTAATGACCCTAGCGGGATCGATGGATCGACCTCTCCAAATGAGTTGTCATCGTAATACTCATCATCAATGATGTCATCACTGCTGTAAATATCATTTTCATCCTCACTGTAAGAACCAACTTTGAACTCTGCCGAGGAACTACTGGAAGAACCATCTTCGCTGGACAGGACTAATGCTTCACAGGAATGCTCTATGGCCAGAGACATGCCTTCAAATTCCTCCACCTTTTCCAGAAGAGCATCCGGACCCAAAGCAAGCTCTTCCAATAACAATGCCTTGTTTGACTCGATTGCACGCCTCCAGAGGGACATCATTTTTGGGCTTGATACAACCCTTTGGGAATCAGGTGTACCACTATCATCACTAGATTTGGCTGCAATGCATCAACAAACTTTTAGAACTTGAATATGCATTCATAAAAAATTCAAAACTGCAATACAATGGAACATAACAATCAAGCAAGTTATCCAGGAAAACTAGAAGAGGTGGCCCAGCAGATACTGTCCAATACTATTATTCTATTAACCTTCACCACATGGTAAAACATAACTACGTCTACATCATTTCAAAATTTAAGAAGATAATTGAGGGTAAAGAAAAGGAAAGTAGAGAATGAACTTTCTAGGAATGCTGCTCTTCCAACATATAATACGGGCCATTGCAGCTTTCCCAAATATTTGGACTGTAAACTCGTACATAATAAAAAAAAATGTCTGGTTTTCTTGTCAGGCAACATAACTCGAATGCCACTAGAGTCATGCTGCACTGGCTCCTAATGACCAGATATAACTTCCTTGATTTTAATTGAAAACCATAAATCATATAACAGCTTGAAGTGAGTTGCACAGTATATTCCTTACAAATTGCAGATCCTGCCCATGACACTGTTTGTGATAGGCCTTCCATGTAAACCTAATGACATCTTAATATCTTGATTTTAGGACAAATTTAACCAATAGACTCCCTTGAGAACTTGTAACCTGTCCCTCTTAATTTTCAAAGAAAAACAGTAAAAAAAAAGGCACACTAATACTCTCTGTAATGCATACCTGAATTATCTATACCACTTAAAATGTCAGCTTTAGCAGGAACTAAAGTTGAAGAAGTGTCCCCATACATAGATTTCCAATCCCGTCCTCTCCACATCAAAATTTGTTCATCATCAAAAGATAATAAAACGCAAGGAACCAATTCCTGCCAAATAAGAAAGGACAGGCCACAATTATTAGGCAACCCATAAATAAATTAGTAGAATGACCAAAAAACATAACAGATATCATTCTGAACTCATATCTTGTCCGTACACTTCATGTTCTAACAAGCACCAAATATGTTTTAATAATGTTGCATTGGAGTACATTAGTTTCTTGTATTTCATATGCTTTTATATAGAATTGATTTGGGCATGTTCAAGTGTCTGTCAATAAGTAGGAAGATGTATCAGAGTTGAAGATAACATTAAGAAAAAGTTCTTGATGGCATTCATACGGTTTTGCATAAAAATTATTTAATTCAAACTACTAAGTAAAAATCTAGTAATTTATGAAAATCTAGTCATTTATCACAAGCTCAGATCTCCTAAAACCAACTCAAGATCCTTTGTTATCTCACATTTTTGCATGAAACAAACGTTACGAATTAATATTCCTTAAAGTTTTTTGTGTTCTCCTGGTTTTGGTTAATGAGTCAATAAGTAGGAAGATGTATCAGAGTTGAAGATAACATTAAGAAAAAGTTCTTGATGGCATTCATACGGTTTTGCATAAAAATTATTTAATTCAAACTACTAAGTAAAAATCTAGTAATTTATGAAAATCTAGTCATTTAATTCATGAAAATATAGTCATTTATCACAAGCTTAGGTCTCCTAAAACCAACTCAAGATCCTTTGTTATCTCACATTTTTGCATGAAACAAACGTTACGAATTAATATTCCTTAAAGTTTTTTGTATTCTCCTGGTTTTGGTTAATGAGTCTCAAACAAGTCTTCAAGAACGTCAAAACAATTAGGCATTAAAACAAAGACAAATTATAAAGCCCATGAAATAGCAAAAGAATGCTACGAACCTTTAGCTTAGCACCTATCTTCTTGTAGTCACTTGGTTGCAACCCTTTGCAGTCAATCTTCACCAAAGGGCACTCTTCAAAAGCATCTCTAACATCTTTCACTAGGGCAGCATACACACCATTTTTTGCTGCAACATGAACAAAAAAGGTTACTACTTCTAAAGTAGGCAAAAGCATATGGTAAAATCTCCCTAAAAACCAAGTAACAAAAGCAAACAATTGCCAACAAATGCAATCCATGCTCAACTAATTGTTGCCTTACCTAATGTACATATGGGCAGAAGAGATTTCCCTTTCTTCCGAAACTCATCTGCTTCAGCTTTTGTCAATCCTTCTGGAGCTTCTTGGATAAGTTTTGGATAGACTGGAGTAGCTGGTTTCCAAAGCATCACTGGGTACTGTGGACGAGTACAATAGTTGTAGTTTCGTCCACGGAAAAGATAAACAACACCACCAACTCGATGAATGATTTTTCCTCCAGTTTTTTCCTGATGTTAAGAATAAACTTGAGAGAGAAGGAAATAAGAGGTTTGTCTATTTTCCTAAGTAAGACATGTGACATGTCCATTCAAATGCTAAAGGCAATTTTAATATTACACTTAAAAGCTATGATCATACACACCTATCTTAACAAACATTGGATGCCAACTTACTTCCAGAAGAACTTTATTTGTTGGAGTGGATACCAACTCTACGATAGGAAACTAACTGGCTAACAGAACATGTTTCTCCTTTTGCAGCACAAATCAATCAAAATAAACTGAATCTACATTCTCAAAGGAGAAAGTGTGCGGAGTGCATCCTCTAAAATCACAGAAAGAGATGTAAATTCAATTTCCAAACCACCTGAATTCGACATGTGAGTAATGCAGCAGAATATTGGGTTTCTTATTCCATCATTGTTATCAAAATAAAGACGACTATACATATAAACACCTAAAGGCAATGCTACACTGTTAACAAAAATAGAAATGGGAAACATGGTTCTGCAAGGTTATGTACAATTCAAATGATTGAAAGCAAAAAAGAGTGTTAAAAGACAATTACTTCAATATGACGACAAACATTATCCATGTCCACGGTGGGAACTCCCTTGCACTTGATTTTGCAAACACGACGTCGTTTCCAATGAGTGTGTATCAAATCCAACATGTTATGCGTCAATCCATCCCTCCCTAAGTCCAAAAAAAAAATACGAATTAATTAAAACACTAAACCCCAAATCAAAAACACCTTCATGACACGTCTACCATTGTAAACTCACCGAGATTAACCTGACGGTTATCGGATAATAGAGGTTTAACCAGCATCTTAATCTCCCATTTCTTCAACGGCTCTCCTAATATTTCCTCTCTCGTTTTCCCTTCCTTAGGATATTTCCCGAACGGAAAGGGACCTGGCTTTTCCACGTGTTTCACGCCTTTTTTACCTGGGGGAGGAGGATTAAACGAATCGAAAAGCGGGATATTCTTCTTTGATTTCTTCAACGGAGCCTTCCCTGTCCATGGCCGCGGCATCGTCGGTGGAGCAAAGGGCAAATAAGCTGGCTCTCGAATAGCTATAGGCTCAGCGTTGGGCGTCTCGGAGTAACTGTACTGGAACTCGAAAGGTGCGCCGGGGAGCTTATAGGAGACGCCGTTTTCGCCGACGATGACGCATCGATCACCGTCGGTTGAGATGACGCCCTTTTGGACGGGCTTGCGGTAATTGGAGCGGCGGTGAGGGATGGAGAGGGCGGGGTTTGAACGGGGAACGTTAGTTTTGGGATTTCGACTACGGGGAGGAGGATATTTGGGGATAGGGATGGGAGGGGATGGAGAAGGAGTGGATGAAGTGGTGTCGTTTTGGGGTGGATTTGAAGGGAGGGAAGAGAGGAGGTTGAGTCCTGGGAGAGAGGCTAGAATTGGCATTGAAAATGTAATGTTGAAATTAAGATTGTTTCAGTTTGGGGTTCAAGAGAACGTAGTGAAGTGGATAATTTCTTCCGCCTCTTCGGTTTGAAGAGAAGGAGATGAGCGAGCCAGCCAACCAGAAGATTGCACTAGATATTTTTTTTCCCGCTGACAAAATGAAAAACGACAGCGTTGTAGTGGCCATCAACAATCGAGAATTCCACGTCGGATTTGCTTTTCGCAACGCATTGAAAAATTGCACATCATAATCTTGAACAGATTTCAAAACATAAATATTTTCTTCTGTTTGCTAAATAATGAGATGTTATAATTTTGAACTTACCAGTAAATAAATATTTAACAGATATATGAATTTGAATAATAATTAATGTTATATTTATGTGTTCCATCTTCTATTCGCAAACTAGAGAAAAAAAAACATAATTATTGAAAATTAAGGAGAGGACGAATGTTTTATGCTCGATAAAATGTGAAGAATAATGCAGAAGTAATGAAAATGTTTTACCCCAATGATTGGAAATTTTTGGCTTGTACAGAGGTAGCTTTTAAGTTGACTTTTATATAGAACTCTGATTTTAATGAAAATGAAAAGGAGATTCAGGTTTAAATGACTTTATAAATCAGCATATGTATATAATGTTTGTCGTTTTTCGTTTTTTTTCTCCGATGCACTGTCATGGTGTTTATGTTTGAATTGCAATAAAAAAAACATGCAGAACTAGTTCTATTTAAACCCTTCAACTTGTCTGCCTACAAAGTTCAAAGTTAAACCATGGTCCTCATTACACAAAAAACTGAGAATCCTAAACAGGCACTCGCATAACTGAAACGGAACATTGCAGGTAAGCGCTACTTGTTTCCTCAACTGGTCTCTGATTTCTCCAATGCTGCAACAACAAATAAGCAGAGTCAGTGGAACACTGACACCGAATATATCCAGCACTAAAGATGCAGATAAACATGAAAAACTTAGGAGTCGAAGCAAATCAAGGGCAGGGGAGGGAGACAGAGAGAGATTACTGTTGTAGTTCAGAAGCTTCTCGATTAGATCAACATGAGTCATAAGCATTCTCCTACAGCAATATCGAACCAAGCCCAAAGCATCAAGAGCATCGCTGCATGCCAAACAGAAGACAATTTTATTCTCTGCAAATCAAAGGAATACTTTGGTTCATAGATCAACAGTAATAATTAAATAGGATTATAGTTCATATCAACTTGCAACATAAAATTTACCAAATACATGTTCATTGCTTTGATACATTTCCGATAATCTATAACATTGCCAGAGGTTATACTTTTGCACTCAAAGGAAAAGTGAAAGCATGCAAAACATGGTTTCCGCAATCAGGAAAACTCCACCTTAAGTTCCTAAACTTTCAGAGGACAAAACTCACGAAGACTCTTGAAGTTTCAATGTTTACATTTAGACTTGCATTTTTCGTAATGAGTTGCTTACCGTCATATATTGATGTTCAATTCCGCAAATGGCACTAGTTCAAATAAATCAATGGGGATGCATAACTTAACCATGTGAATGAGGAAATAATAAGATTTGAAGAGGGTCAAAGATAATTAGCTAAGATAATTTTAAAGTAAAAATAAAAAAAGCAATTCAAACCCTGTACTCCCATCCCCCACCCTCAATATTGTATAAAAATAATAATTTTAAAGCTCTTGTCAGACAACCATTAGACACAGGTAAGTTCAAATCCTGTCACTTCCATTCCCCAACCCCAATATTATATAAAAAATAAAAATAAAAAGGCAATTTGGATATAATTTGCATTTAGCTAAAGCATTTCTTGCCTTACAAATATATCCCTCCAACTCCAGAACTTTCACCTTCTCTCTATCAATCAAGCATGCCATATCCTCACTTAAATTTTCATACAATGTTGAATCTCCAAGGACTATTTCAAGCATCTCTGTTTAAGTGACTACAATCTTGCTTCAAAATGTTTCTAATTGTGGATGTTTTGCACCACATAAATCACTAAAACAGCTAATCAACCAAAATACAAAACAGAGGAAAAACAAAAAGAATTACCAAAAAAGAGAGTCTAGTACTAGCAACATTTATGCAAGAAATTGTGGTCATACAGAGCTTCTTTATCACATTTACCTAGACTTCCAATGCCTTTCAAGGTAGATAGGGCACCATATGCCCATGTTTATTCCAGCCTTATCAGTTGGCATAACCAGGTACAATGTGGAAAACAAAAAAAAGCTACGGATAACAGTCAAAAGTAAACTTGGAGAAGGGTTTTCAGTTGAAAGCTCAAAGGCTACTCTCTACCACATGAATCTTTTGAGTACAAAAAGTAACTTGTAATTGAGAATTCATGATGAGAGTTTTCACCATTTGTTCGCTATTTTTCCTAGACTGATTTGTATAAGGTGGAAAGTTGGTACTCATACATGCAAAGGCTTTTTGCCTATTTCACCAAAAATATTATCGATTTCCATTATAAATAAAATGAACATCAATACAAAGCGTGCATCACATTGTACACGGCTGAAGGTTTGAGGAACCAATTCCTAACTACGAAAGCAGGAATGTATCTGTATTTTGTGGTTAAGGAGATACAGAGTATTCCTAAAAACTTCAATTGCCCAAAAAGAAATTTTTTTTTTTTTTTGTTGTTGATACAATGTCTAGACAACCCATAATCCCCCAAACCCCAAAGTGGACCCAAATAAGATTCCTTAAGTGCTCTTAAAAGATATCCATCAATCAAACACACCAGTTTCGGGCGATTTACACTGAAAACAGAATATTCATGGCAACGATGCAGTCACTTAATTGCTTCAGAACTATTAAATAAGAGAGAGATCGATGCAAACCCTTCAGTATAGTCGGCCTGGAGAAGATCAAGGTAGGTGTCCCATTTGTTACCAATAACCTGCAGATACGAAATCCAAATATACTAGTCGAGAAACAGATTCACCAAAGCCCTAAACCCACTTGAGAAGTACGAAAAATACCTTCCCGCATGTGAAGCAACGGACTGGGATTATCATCCTGCTCGGCTAATACGTCTTTTCTTCTTCTTCTTGTTTTAAAGATTTGCCCTAGCTAGTTCCACCCACTGCGCCCTTTTTAGCTTTGCGCGCTCTCGTCTTCTGCCCTACATGGCTTTAAGTACGGGGGTTTGCAGTTTTCACGAAAATACCCTTGTTCTAAATTTGACTTGTCCAAAAGTGCCTGATATTATTCAAACTCAAAAAGTTCCGTTTAATATTAAAAAAAGAAATAATAAGTTTGCTTTTAATTTGTTGACTTAAATTTTTATTTTTTATTTTTTCACCTTCCCTCATTTAGATTGGTATTTTTAAATTAACACTGTTAATTTATGTCAATGTAACACTAATAACCAATTTGGTGATGTCACGTGATAGTTTTTAATATGCTACGAAGTAGACATAAATTAAAATATCTTTAAAAATATATAAATTAATAAAAATATATTATTTTCACATAAAAATGAACTTGGAAAAAATGATTGTCCAGATACATTTGAATCTAGACACCTATTTTCCTAAATTCATTCTAGATGTATTATTTTAATAAGTTTATATATTTTAAAAAAAATTATAAAAGAGTTTAAAGTTATTTTTAATTATATTATTAATTAAATCTTTGATTAAATTGGTGTCACATGTTAATTGGGCACTAACTTGATAAGGAAATTACAAAAATTAAAAAATAAATAAAAATATACATTTGGTGGGATTTTAACCCATGCCAATTACACTAAAAAAAATTATAAATTTACCACTTAACCAAAATTTTACTTTAATTAAATTATACATTTTAATTATGTTATATAAATTTTATTTTGATTAATTTATACATTCTAATTTTTGTGTTCTAAAATTATAATTTCTAATTTTTATTATTTATTATATATTATTTTTAAACACATATCTATATTCTAAATTTTTGTTTTTCACATCCATATATGTGTGATAAGATTTCTAATTATTATTGTTATAAATAGAAGAAAGAAAATATGCACATGAATATTGTCCTAATATAATGGGCTTGTAGGCCTAATGGATCGGCCCACTGGCCATCAAATGGGCTCATCCAAAAAGACGGCAAAATATTAGGACTTGAATTAAACCAATAATTAACCGCCACTTGGTAAACAATAACACGTTGGTCTCTTGTGAAACACGAAAAAGAAAAGTTGACTGAAGTGATGACTTCCTCACAGAAAAACCACTGTTCTATGCTGTGTCTCCATCCTAATTTAATTCCACTTCTAATCTTAGGAATTCGGAGAAATCAAAGATGGTGGCAATTGCGTAATACATTCTTGTATTTGAAGCCGCCGATTAAACCGAGGCTCGTGACACTTTCATTCAAATGAATATTTGTCGCTGAGACAAAACCCTTTTTCTATTACCAGGTAAAAATTTTATGTTCGATTGCTTTCAACTTCTGCATTTTTTTTTGATGATGGAGAGAAAAAAAAAACCATTTCTTGATAATCTATTCCGGGGTTTTCGTGATTGTTTTTGTTATGTTGCTTTTCAAATGGACATGCTTTTGTTAACTCAATCCGGTCTTGGTTTTTGCTTTGTAAGGAAAATTTTGTCTCCTTCTGTTTTTTATTCATATTGTGATAAAGAACAAGAATATTTCTGCTCCTTTCAAACTCCTGGTTTGAATTGAACATTCTTTCAAGTGAGCTACCCACCAAAGATTTGATTAGTTTTTCTTAAATGGATTTGGATCCAATTATGTCTTTGATTCTGTTTGTCCAAAGGTTTAGTGGTTCTTGTTGCATACTTTAGGACCTTATTCATCTTATAATATGTAGTGGTTTTGATTCTATTTTGCTATCTGATTTTGCTGGTTTATTTGCTTGCGCTTGTTAATTCATAACCGTAGGTTGAAATAGACAGGCGTTACTAATAGTGTCCACCGAAAATTGGGAATTGCATCAGTGTCCAAGACATGGGGTCTCAAGAACCAAAGGCTGTAACTATTAATGTAACCGGATTTAAGAAGTTTCAAGGGATTGCTCATAATCCCACTGAAACTATAGTTAATAACCTGAAGAATTGCGTTGAAAGCAAAGGGTTGCTGCCTGCTGGTGTTACATTAAGGAGTTGCACTGTCCTTGAGACTGCTGGCAATGGTGCTCTTCCCGTGCTTCTCAAGGTCTTGGAATCTGGCATCTCAGGGATTGACACCAAAAACGAACATGTTATATGGGTCAGTTCCTATTATTCAGCTTTATTCATGTCTTGAAATGTACTCCTGTCTTGTAACATGCCCGTTGATCTAAAGACCTCAATTTTATTTTGTCTTTAGCTTCACTTGGGGGTTGATGGCGGAGCACGAAAATTTACCCTTGAACAGCAGGCTGTAAATGAAGCTTCTTTCTTTTGTCCTGATGAACTAGGATGGCAACCAATGGTGGATTATGGATGCTCTTCTTTCAATCTTAGCAAATGTTTCTCTGTTACCCTATTAATATCTATATCCTTGTGTTTATTGTTTCCCTTTGATGTCTGCAGCGACAGCCCATTGTTGCCGACGATGGGGGAATCTCCCGGAAACGACAGGTACTTTCTGATCTGTCTGTACATGTTATTTAGAGTTCCTTTTACGAACCATTATATCAAAGAAACCTATGTCGTGCCTACTGTCACCGGGTATTAATTATTGAGCATCTTTATTTAGTTTCAATTACAGCTGAAATATTTAACACCATTGATGCTTTATCTTTGTCGAATATTAGATATCAGCTGTTCCCTGTCTTCCCTTTTTGGATACTGTGTTTAACATAGTGAATCTTTTGGTTCTTGCAGACGACTTGTTCCATTGAAGCAATCCTCAGGTTCTTAAAGAACAAGGGCTATGCTGCGACGACATCCAATGATGCCGGCCTTTTTATATGCAATTATGTATACTATCACTCTCTCCGGTTCGCCGAACAGAAGGGTCATAAATCTCTATTTGTTCATGTTCCCCTCTTCTCAACAATCAACGAAGAGACACAGATGCAATTCGTCGCTTCTCTCTTGGAGGCCATTGCATCGACCTGCTAAACATTAAATGATTCAAATGATATATGATTATGCTTTATATTTATGCACGTAATTCTCTGATATCACAAACTATAAAAAATGATGGGACTTGGGAGCTTTCCCTTTGCCTCCCCACCACCCTTTCTCTCCACCATTGCTCTTGCTTCACCTTTGTGTTTCTTGTGTGAACTGTATTTGTTTAAGTGGGTTTTATGCAATGAAATTAGCTGCATTTGAACCTTGAAAGTTTGGAAAAGTATGACAAGTTATAATGGGCAAGTTGCCGTTTTCTTATTGACTGTGGTTATTGGGTCGGTCGTTTGATTTGAATGTGGTTTTGAGACGTTTACTGCAAGCAAAGTACAAAGCCCTCACGTTTATTTATCACTATCAACCAGATCTCAAGGTAAAGTTGCAATCCAATCCATATATTGCATTCAAAGTGAAAAATGGAGTTTACGTTATCTCATATCCAAGAATGTCGGTTCAACTTTTCGGGATCTACAATGATAGAAAATTCCAAATCAAATATTTTGTTTTTATCTCGATATATTTACTAGAAAGTCTCAGTATGAATAAAATTTGAAGTAAGTTTAAATTGAACTGATCAGTAAAAGAGGAAGAATTAAGAATTGATCAGAGCACCATTTCCATTAGAAAAATTACATCAATATAATCTGATTGAATCAAGTTAAAAATAAATTAAATTTATAGAACAGACTAGATTGAAAATCGATAATCTAATCAGTTACACCATCATAAAAACCTTAACTTGAATATCAAAGTTCACCATTATAAAAACCTTAATTTGAATATCAAGTTCAGTCGGTAGAAAACAGCCCGCCCCTCCGGGATGCATCTTCCATATATTCTTATTTCTGTTGATAGCTACTAAATTGTGTGTAGATGGCAACATGATCAGACTGTTACACGATCAATGAGGCTAAGTGGATTTTTGTCGTTGGTACGTAAGTTGCCAATCTTGGCACAATCGAATTACAGGGCCTTTACATCATACTGTAATATAAACCCTGATCTGGGTGTTTACTACAAAAACAAAACAATTAATGAGTTAATCAGATCCAGGCGTCTCGACGATGCCCAGAACCTTTTCGATCAAATGTCTATAAGAGATAGCATTACATATAATTTGCTAATTACTGGGCACGGTCGATATGGGAATCCAAAGCAAGCACTGTATATTTATAAGGAAATGGTTTCACAGGAAATCCAAGAAACTGGTCCTACATTTTCGTCCGTGATTACTGTTTGTGCGAATGAGGGGTTTTATAGAGAAGGTATTCAAGTTCATTGCAGGGTGATTTCACTTGGGTTTGGATTGAATTTGTTTATTGGGAGCTCACTTGTTAAGCTATATCTTCATATGGAACTTGTTGATGTCGCTTGGAAGTTGTTCGATCAATTGCCTGAACGGAATTTAGCCGTATGGAATTTGCTGTTAAACGGGTTTTTGGAGCTTGGTAAAATAGAGGAATTATTTGGGTTGCACGACCAAATGAA
The DNA here is from genome assembly GCA_025698465.1 of Gossypium longicalyx. Classification (NCBI taxonomy): domain Eukaryota; kingdom Viridiplantae; phylum Streptophyta; class Magnoliopsida; order Malvales; family Malvaceae; genus Gossypium; species Gossypium longicalyx. The sequence continues at coordinate 96,669,366 of CM046997.1, forward strand.
ATGGGAGGGTGTCAAGCCAAATGGACTTAGTTTTTGTTATTTAATTCGTGCTTGCTGTAATGCGAGGTTTCTGGACGAAGGAATGCAGCTGCATTGTCATGTGATTAAAGCTGGATGGGTGGAATGCAATGTTTTTGTTGCCAATGCTTTGGTGGACTTTTATTCTGCTTGTGGGAATTTCATTGATGCTAGGAAAGCGTTTTTGTTAATCCCTGTTGAAGATATGATATCATGGAATTCCATCATTTCTGTATATGCGGAGAATGATTTGTTGTATGATGCTATTGAATTACTTAGTAGGATGCATTTCTGGGATAAAAAACCTTCAATTCGTTCCATTGTGGGGCTCTTGAATTTATCCAGTAGAAGAGAGGATATTCTGTTAGGGAGGCAAATTCACTGTTTTATAACAAAAGTAGGGTTTGATTTGGGGAGTGTTCATATTCAGTCAGCGTTAATTGATATGTATGGAAAATGTGGTGAAATTGAAAGCTCTCTGTCTATATATGAGAGGGCATCTAAGAGAACTTTGGAGTGTTGTAACTCATTAATAACCTCCTTTTTGTACTGTGGTATCACTGGTGAAGTGTTTGAGATTTTTGGTTTGATGGTTGATGAAGGAATTAGGATTGATGAGGTTACTCTTTCTACGACACTAAAAGCATTATCACTGTCTACTTGGGCTAGTTTGGACAGCTGCAGACTGTTGCACTGCTGTGCTATAAAATCCGGTTATGAATCTGATGTCGCAGTTTCATGTTCTCTTATTGATTTGTATTCAAGATGTGGGCATTTTGAACTCTCCCACAAGGTTTTTGAAACCCTTCCTTTACCAAACATCTTCTGCTTTGCATCCATAATCAATGGATATGCCCGAAATGGTATGGGCAATGAAAGTGTCAGCCTGTTGGAAGCAATGATCCAGAAGGGCCTAGTACCTGATAAGGTGACATTCTTATGTGTTCTAAATGGGTGCAACCATGCAGGATTACTTGAAGAAGGAAAGTTTGTGTTTAACTTGATGAAATCTTATGGCATTTGCCCAGAACGACAACATTTTTCGTGTATGGTAGATCTTTTGGGCCGTGCAGGTCTAGTGTATGAAGCTGAGGACTTGCTGCAACAGTCACCAGGAGGGGGTGATTCTGTAATGTGGAGCTCATTGCTGCGAAGTTGTAGGGTCCACAAGAATGAATTAGTGGGTAAAAGAGCAGCAAAAGTCTTGATGGAGCTTGGTCAGGATAGTTTTGCCATTTATTTGCAAGTGTCAAATTTTTATTCTGAAGTTGGGGAATTTAAAGCCTCATTACAAATCAGAGAACTTGCCATGGCTAGAAAGGTGATGAGGGAGATTGGTCACAGTTCAATTGAGGTGAAGACTTACAGTTAACATACTTTTCTTATACTGCTAAAATTTACCTTGCATTGTCATCCAGCTGAGAACTTTGGAACAATGCTTGCTAGTCTGTTCCAGCATTATTTCCATGAAAGTTAAACCTGTTTGTGAAATCTTCATCTTCTGCTTAAATCTTCTAAAGATATGTTGCTTTAGCTTGAAGCCTTGGTTTGTAACTGGAAAAGAACCCCTTTCCCTCCTGATTCGCTAATTCAAGTTTCTTTTTAAGGTACTGATTGCCCCAGAGAATATCCATGCATGCATGCATGGTGTTTTTTTTTTTTCATTTCTCAATTTATAAAATAGGGTTTACTAAATAATATAATATAATACACTTTGTTGATTCTTTATCCACTTCCCTGAGAAATATAGTGAGAGGGATTTTACATAATCCATTAACATTTTGATTGGTGAAATGTTGCCTACTGGTTGAAGAGTAAAGCAAACAACTTAAAAATAAATTTACCCTTGTACTTCAAGTGTGGGCATGTAGAAAATGTAGCACCTTCATCTACTTTTAAGCCAAGCCATACAGCCCACAAAGCTGCTCTTTTCCAAAACTAATCTGCATATATAAATTAAACCAGTGCCTTATTGGATTTATGCAACTCAATCAATCTTCCAAATAGACAAAAAAGAACAAATCATGGATAAATTGTTCCTAGTTTCCTTCCTCGGTTTGCTGATCACACATGCAGTTGGCGAAAACATGTTATACGACAAATACAACATACTTGGAGAGCTTGAAGACCTCGACATAGCTGAAGAAGATATGGAACTCTTTGAGGGCCCATCTTGGATAAGTGAACGCGGTGGCAAGGTTCTTGTAAATGTGGATAGCTTTGGTGCGGTTGGGGATGGAGTTTCTGATGACACTGAGGTATATGCTTGAGAATTTCTTTTGAGTCCCTTGCAAATTACCTTGATGGTTATTTTAAGAAACATTGAAATTATAAGTTTTACTGATAAAGACTGCTAGGCAGTAATTGGCATTCTTGGTTTCTATGGGTGTTTGAGACATGACCCTTCTCAAGGATTAGGCAAATAGTTTTCTCTGAATATCATTTTTTACTAACTTATGCCTTTGATTTGATCTGGGAATTTAAACATTTTGTGTATTACTATTTGGCCAAATATGTTTTCATTGTCATCAAAATAAGCTAATTTCTAATGTGATAGATTGGCATTTTGTCTTTCTGCAATATTTTATCATAGGCGTTTAGAAAAGCATGGAACACATCGTGCTCTACTTCAAAATCAGTTCTCTTGGTTCCTCCTGGACGCCGATATTTAGTTAATGCTACGAGGTTTAAGGGGCCATGTGAAGAGAGGTTGGTTGTTCAGGTAATATCAATGTACACCAAATTGAACTTAAAGAAATAACATCTCCATAATCTTATATCTATGTTACTGATTAAATTATTGCCAATATTGATTCTATGTTGATATCAATTTTAACTTTAGTTGCTGTAGTTTTTTCTGTTTGTTATCATATTAATCATTATTGTTATTATTCAGATTGATGGAACAATAGTAGCACCGGATGAACCTAATGACTGGGACGCAAATCTTCCACGAAACTGGCTTGTTTTTTCTAAGCTGGAGGGAGTAGTTTTCCAAGGAAATGGAGTTATTGATGGCTCTGGCAGCAAATGGTGGGCATCTTCTTGCAAAAAGAACAAGTCAAATGTAATTCCTTAGGATTCTCTTTACAAATTCTTTCATGCTCAATTTACAAATCAAACAAATAGAATATTAACATATTTTTTCTTCTGTTTGCTTTTACTTTGGCAGCCGTGCAGAGGGGCACCAACAGTAAGGACCTTTCTCCACAATTAATAAATTAATTATGCTAAGCGATGCTTCCAATAAGCAGCATGCCGAAATTGTGCAAGTGAACTATTAAATGGATCTCAAATTAGATTTAACATATGAGTTTGTTGCAGGCACTGACTATTGATTCAAGCTCATCTATTAAGGTAAAGGGTCTTACCATTCAGAACAGCCAACAGATGAATTTCGTCATTTCCAGGTGTGAATCTGTTCGAGTATCTGAAGTACAAGTCTCCTGCCCAGGAGACAGTCCGAACACTGATGGGATCCACATCACTGGGTCAACTAACGTCGTTCTTCAAGACAGCAAAATAGGGACAGGTTCTTAATCCTTGTCTTTTGTCCTTCCATGCACCTGTTTTATTGTGAAAGAATACCTTATAGAAATTATATCACCAACTATTATATATGTGCATACTGACTCGTTAATTATGGTGACCATGCATATGAAATTCAGGAGATGATTGCATCTCAATTGTTAATGCTTCATCTGGTATCAAGATGAAGAGAATATATTGTGGACCAGGACATGGAGTAAGGTGTGTTCTAGACTTCCAGTTAGAGCCTATAAACAGCTGATTGTGTCCTCATCTACTTAGGATACAGTGTAAAGTGATTCTTATATCTTTTACTTCTTTGATTTAATTTGCTTCTTAGCATTGGGAGCCTTGGGAAGGATAACTCGACTGCCGTTGTCACAAAGGTGGTCTTGGATACAGCACTCCTCAGGGAGACTACAAATGGTGTCAGGATTAAAACTTGGCAGGTATTTTGATGACATATATATTCTAAACCTTGCACCATGTATTGATAAGAATATGCATCTAGTCAGTATCAGGAAAGTAGAAAGTAAAAAGACTATAAAGGGGCTTCAGTCGTCAATACGTCGATACCTGAAAAAATCAATATTATAGCAACAATTAGATGCTCTTTCTGAGTAAGATATGAAGCCTGATATTTTCTTCTTTGGGGAGGAAGCGGGAAATGAGTGCCATGGTGGGTTCAATACATGACTTTCTTTTCCCTGAATATGTTAAACACACAATTTGACTTCATTCCCCCCCCCCCTTTCTCTCTCTCTAAAAGTTTTAATACACAATTAGTATGTTCTTTGGTTCTCTTATAAAGGGTGGTTCCGGTTATGTCCGTGGGGTGCGTTTTGAAAATGTAAGGATGGAAGATGTTGCCAACCCCATCATTATCGATCAGTTCTACTGTGATTCGCCGAAAACCTGCCAAAACCAGGTGCATTATCCAAATTCTTGCCTGTCATATCTAAATTTCTCAGTGTCTTTAGATCAAATTTGCATCCTGAATCTTGCAGGAGGTTCTCAGCCAATGTGAACACTGATCACATGATTCTTGTTCTTATTTCTTGTTTTTTAGACATCAGCGGTGCAAATAAGCCAGATTATGTACAGAAACATTAGCGGGACAACAAAAAGCAAGGAAGCAATGAAGTTCGCCTGCAGTGATACGACTCCCTGTAGCAATATAGTCCTCAGCAATATAAACTTAGAGAAGAAGGATGGCACCGCAGAGACCTACTGCAACTCTGCTCAAGGCTTTGGCTACGGGATCGTTCATCCGTCAGCGGACTGTCTAAGTTCCAATGACAAAGGCTATATTCTCATTGATCATAAAGAAAACTCTGAGCTTGCTGAACCGACCAGAGATCATATTGTTCACACCGAACTCTAAGCAACCCGTAAGGCATATCAATAACACTGTTATAGTATATCACTATACAAGTAACTTAAATAGAGCAGCAAGAGGCCCGATAGGAGGTTTGAGGCACATGTTAAAATTTTTATGGGAAATTGCGGATGTAATTGATGTTATGCTCAAATTGCATTGAAACTAATCCACACATTAGCAAGGATGTGTAAAATGCGGCTTGTATACATTGCAGAAGAAACTCAATTTAATAAAATTATGAACTGAAGTTTTAGTTTTATTTTTTGACGACTTTATCCGACTTTCTGCAACATGACACAATTATATAACAAGAAGGCATATGGAAAAATAATTAAAACATGACATGAAATGTGGTAAGAAAAAATAACACAAACACAATATGAATATATAAATGTCTCTTAATCTATATATACAAATTACTAACGAATTAATATTTATAGAATATTAAAAATATACAAACATAGCATGAATACATGAATTATCAATGAAAAATAGAATCCTTTCAAAAAAAAAAGAAGAAGAAATTTTCTAACTCCTTTTGACTTGTGTTACTTGGACTGGGAATATTCGTTTTTTTAAATGTATATTTACATATCCAAAAATAATCCTTGCCACCACATAAAACAAAGCTGCTAAGATCAATATCCTACTCTTTGTTTTTGTCCAGAATTTCAATTTTTTTCAGGTTTCTCATCCCCCCTTAGACCTTTGGTAAAGGGTATATAACAATATATAATATATACGTGACCTTAAAACTCAACCCATTCGACTATGTGTTCGATATATATGCATGTTTGGATGTGGGAAAATACACCAGAAAACATGTTGTGGCTCTCAAGAGATCGATCTAAGTGCTTGAAATAGCTGAAAATGCAAAGACAAACAAGGACCACTGACCTCCAGATCGACAAATTTTCAACAAAAAAAGAACACATATATATTGTATTATTCTTTTAGGTGATGAATTAAATACAGGCATAAACAGAAAAAGGAAGGAAAAAAAAAATGGAAAGTTGGTTGCTTGAAGAATCACATACTCATAAAAAAGATTGCCTTTCAGCTTTCCTCTGTTGGCAAAGTGACAAAGTTCGTGACTTGTGGTGTAATAAAAAAAAAAAAAAAAAAAAAAAACAAACAAAACTGAAAGTGGTCCATGAACTCTATGGGGAAAGGGCAAAAAACAGAAACAAATATGGTTTTTAAAATAAAAACAACATATTGATTTTGAATTGTCAATCTTGTTTGTGTGGTGCACAACTGTTCTTTATGACTATATTTATGCTTACACGACGAGAAGAAAACACATCATGTCTTCTGAAGTTGTCAAGGTTGGAGTATCTTATGTTGTAGTAGTAAATTCGAATTTCATACTTGTTGGGTGTCGAATTTTAAAGATAGCTACATAAATTAACAGTTGAATTCGGGATTGATAATTGGTTCAATATTTTTGGCATCCAGTTGGTGTCTAATCATATGGATCGGGTGATTGAACTTATCTTGAAAGCAAAAACAATGGATGTCTGTCGGCAAATTGGCTTCTGCAACTGAGATTATAATATTCTCCATATTTATGATCTCTGATCTCAGCCCTTGGCAGCCAATTAAAAGCACTCCACAGGGTATTTACTGGTTAGTCACGAGAGGCTGCTCTATGAACACAAGATGTATGATAAGATAATATGCTTCCACACTTTCCTCTTCCTTTCATTTAAGGTCACGCATTGTGATTTATTTTAAGATCACAATTACAGCTCAATGGTGATTCATATGCATTTTTAGATCATAAAATATCTTTGATTCATTCCTTTTTTTTTTTTTTTTAATTCTAGGCCAAAATTATTAAAATAGATTAGAAAATTTATATTTAAATCTCAAATTTTCAAATTCAGTACAGTTATAATATATAACCCTAAATCAATATTTGGAGTGAAATTGAGTTGAACGTGGAATGACTGTCATTATTATTGCAGCCTTGTGGTCATATTATTGTACTAATGTTGGGGCGTACATGGTATAAAATGTCTATGGCATACTATATCTTAATGTTTATATATCCAACGTTATTTCATTAAAGAAATCTTAAAAGAATGGTGGGTGAAGGAGGGGACCAAAATCTCGACAAGAGAGAACATTCCAACTTGCAAAACCGAATTTACATGTGTATTCAGACTTGATAACAGATTTTGTGGGCATTGTCTCTGTGATATATACATAAATGAGTTTGAGCAGATTACTTCACGCCTTGGCATTGGCCCCATGTGGGTTTGCATCAGCTAACAATTCAGGCTATCGTTATAAATATGAATTGTAAATTTATCATTCTAAACTTAAAACATAGATGAGGAGAAGTCACTGAAATATTATTGGAATAATTATTTTAAGGAATGAAGACAGTAGAGAAGTACAAAGGAGGAGGAGCATGGAATGGAATGGAAGAGGTTTTAGGTCCGTGACATTGGTAGGTTAATGGTAGGGTATGAATTTGTAGGGTTTAGTAATGGAAACAAACAAGTGAAGACAAAATTAGCTTTTGTCTTTCTAAATGTAAGAATCAAGAAAAGAGATCCCATCCATCTTTCCACATAAACAGCAAAATAGAAGGGGATCTGTTCCCCCAACTGCAATTTCACATGCACAACAACATTAACTACTACTAATAATAAATAATGAGAGTTACCTATCCTCTTTCTCTAAACAATAAAAACTTTATGATTCTTTTTTATTGGTCCTTTTATGTAGTTATGAATATCATTAGGATCAATATCAATAAATTCTAGAATCATCTATTTGTCCACTCTAATATGAAATTCACTTTTCTAATAGTAAATAAAATTGCATGGAGCCTTTTGTTTTCTTTGTAATTTTCTTTCCTTCGGATGGGATGGATGTGACATTTTGGAATGAGTGTGTCAGAAATTTTTCAGAATTTAGACAATTAACTATGGCTCATATGAATTCAACCAAATATAACTTTTTTTTTCTCCCTGAAATGTGAATCCAGCTAATGTAACTTAAGTCTCATTGTGCAAAAACTAAATATTCCTATCAATCAGGGAGTAGAAGATATATTTGTTATGGTTTTTCTTGATATGGAGTTAGGCTAAAAATAGGTTGATTGGGGTTGTGGATTCAGCTTACGTTGTTGAAGGTCCAGCATGAAAAACGTAAGCTATGGGGTGTCTGCTTTGGGACACTCTCTAATACCTAAGTAATCAGAAGCTTAAGGAAAAGTAACGATCAAGTGGATAAGAATTATAAAGAATTATATTAAATAGTTATGCCTGTAAGGACCCTATTTTGCCCGACCCATTAGTAACCCAAGATAAAATACAAAATATAAATAAATAAAACTAAACCAAATAAAAGCCCAGCAGTCCATTACAAGCCCATTACAAATCCTAAACTAAGTCTAACCTAATTAACCCAAGTAGCCCAAGATACCCGTGGCCCAAATGGCCCGAAACTTAAACAAACTTCCGCCAACTAGGAACCCTAGCAGCAAGGAGCGCCGCAACCCTAGCCTCCAGCATGCCTCCGTATGACCCCTGTACGCCTCCGTACACCACCCTCGCGCCTCCATGTCGCCTTTCGTACCTGTAAGAGAAGACAAAAAAAAAAACAGCACAGCAAATAGCAATAAAGGGAAAAACAATAGCAATGAATTTCTTTGTATTTTTTCTTTTGGTTTCGGCTATAAAAAGCCATACCAGGTTGTAATTTGGGGGTTACGCAATATAGACACCCACTACGCATATGAAACGAAAAAATAGAAAAAGCAAATATTTCAAGGTGATTCGTAGATTATTTCTTTGTTCTTGTTCTTTTTTTTTACTTTATTTTGAATCCATCCAACGAATCCAAAGAAAGAGGGTTTATTTACCTTTTCTGGTGACAATTTGGTCGACGGATCCTCGTGGATCTGGTTAGAACCGCGACGGGTGGAAGCGCGTTTGGCGTCGGTGAAGCCCACGAGTCAACTAAGAGAGAAGTGAGGGGCATACCTTCGCTAGTCGACCATCAAAGTCCCTATTCCCCTCACCGAGATCGGAGTTGTGGAAGGGATTTGAAATTGGCAGTGTATTCAAATCAGTCGAATGGCCTCTTTTGTGAAATGGCCAAGTGATCTGATTTTTTAGGGTTTCTTTTCTTTATAAACAATGTAAAACGACGCCGTTTAAGGACTAATTTAGTGTCCTTAAAACGACGCCGTATGGCATGACCCGATGATCCATTTTCGACCCGATCCGGTTACCCAAGAAGATCCGCGCATTCAGCTTAAATGGAATATTTGCGCGTTGGCCCTTCCCCTTTTGCGCTAACATTCGATTGGGCCCTGTTCACAATTTTTTTTTAAATTTATCCCTGAAGTTCATATACAAATGCAATTTAATCCGTGCCTCAACGCAGTGTTTTGGGATCTGATATATTGCCAGTTTTGGTCCCCGCACGTTTGCGCGTATTGCGCTTTAGTCCTCCCTTTAATTTCAGCAATGCATTTTATTTATTAAATATCCTTTTAGTTTAATTTTATTTTAATTGAGTCCATTTGATTTGTATAATTTATTATTTTTTAAATCGACTTAATATTTATTTTTTTTTATACGTATATACATACCTTTTTTGAATTATCATGATAATATTACCCCCTTTTTATATATAGTCTCTATTTTAAAGTTTTTTTATCATATTGTTTTAAAAATTTTGTATATTACTTCATTTAAATATTCATATATAATATTACGCATATATAGTCCATGGCCAAACTAGTTTTTATTCTATATTATTAATTCCATGATTACTTTTACACACATAATTCCTTTTAAACCTATTTATATATATTTGTGTATGTGTTTTTAGCCCATTATGCATATAATTCACATCTTAAGAATATATCATGTTATATATATATTTTTTAAGACCCTTCATATTTTACATATTATTTAAATTTTCTTTCACTATATGTACATATTTAAGTTCTAGCCATTTTTTCATATTAATTTAAAATTTGTCGTGCCCTTTACTTTTAAATTGTTTCATTACTGACCTAAGGCTTTCATACATTATTTTAAATATGTTATTTATTTTATACAGTTACACATATGTATATATGTTTTCTGTTAAATCTATTCATGTATATAATGTACTCCTTTTGAGGTCCTATTTCAATGCATGTTTTTTATCCTTTAAACATTCATCTAGTATTTTTTATATATAAATTTGTTTATTTCAAACACTTCCAAATATTTTTTTATATAGTAAATTATTTGTATTTTATGTATACTATCTGATATATATATTATTTTGTATATTACTCATTTCTTTATTTGCGTAATGTTCATTTTAAAAAAATTTAATCTATATGTTACTATGTTATATACGATTTTATGTGTTTCTTATTTTGTGATTTATTTTAAGATCAAATTATTTTAAATATTTTGTTTTAAATTCTACTTATTCATTCGTAAGTGTTTTAACATTATTTCCACACTTATATATATATACATCCAAATATCTTACATATCATCCGTTTTAAATTGTTGTATATCGATTGATTCTTAGAACTACTCTCCCACATCAATTGTTTTAATTTTATGCATAATTATTCAGATTCTATTTATTTATTTATTTATTTCTATATATTTTGCCTTACGTTTATTTTCTATTATAGATTATAAATATGTTGTTGATATCCCTTAAAATTTGCATAAATGTTAGAATAGTGTACGATTATTTGTTTTGTTGGTCGCATTGTAAATTCATTACTCTTATATTGCTCATATCCGATTGTCTGTGCCTTGCAACCTCATAATCCGTGAATGCTTTGGCAATATGTTTTGACAAGATAATATGTCGTTATTTTCATGCATATTTCTACTATGAGTGGCTATTTAAATGTTTTAGCTCAATCAATTACCTTTTAATCATCAATTCTTTCTATTTTAAAACTACAATGAAAGGGACTCCCCCAGAACAAGGCAATACTCGATGTTTGGCAATTCGGGAATCGTGCCCTATCGTGCTGGGTTGCAATTTCTCGTTTGTTCAAAACAATCGAATATTCCTTTGAAATTTCACTCATGTCTTTAAAAATTCTTTAAAACGAAGGTGATACTCGATGTTTGGCAATTCAGGAATCGTATTGAATATTCATTCAGAATTTCACTCATGTTCTTTAAATTCTAAAATAAGGCAAAGTCCAATGTCTAGAAATTCGAGGAATCGTGCCCTACTATGCTGGGTTTCGATTTTTTCGTTGGACTAAATAGTTGGGCATTCTTTTATGGTTTTTCAACACATAAACTTTTGGAAGTCGAAATTTATCATGTTTTCGAGGGCATAAAGGATCATGTCCTACCGCGCTGGATGTGATGCTATATTCCTCTTAAGCAAGAGAATTTTGATGACCAACTCGGGTTATTCAAATGTTATTAAAGGAACCACATTTCAAAAACATTTTTAAATCTCAGACATAAGGACAGTATCTAATCGATTTGGTACCAATTTTTGGGTGTAATGAGGGTGCTAACCCTGCTCATACGTAACCGACTCCCGAACCCGTTTTCTCATATTTACGTTGGCCAAAATCGTTGTTTTAGTAAAAAAATATATATTATTAATATAGTCAAATTCTTAGGTGATCCGATCACACCTAAACAAAAAGGATTGGTGGCGACTCCATTTCCGTTTTTCAAAAAGTCGATTCCCCGTTTTTCATAAAATTTAAAATATTGAAAAAATAGTTTCAACAACGTCTATTTAAGAGATATTACTTGAATAATTGTATCTCTTACTTTAATAGTTATATCTATTTCTTTTTAAAATGTGATTATTCAAAAAAATAAACACTTATTGAAAGTTATGTTTTCATAAAGAGACATGAGAATTGCTATAAATAGGAGTGACATTTCATTTGGAAAATATACCAAAAAATTCTCAATTTTTTTTTATTCTTCCACCATCTTCTACTATTCTCAGATTATTTTATAAAGAATTAACGCAAAATTTTTTTGTAGAAATTGATTTTCTTGTTTTACTCTACTTAGTGTTTAGTGGACTATTTTCGTCATTACAAAATGCAAATAGTCATCGGCCTTCATTGCATCCTTGAGGTTCATTTGCTTGAAACTCATTTTCTCACCAAGTATATGCGGGGACGAATAGAACTTTAAAGATAGTGGCTTAATGCACGCCTTAGAGCCTTATCCTATTGCATTGTTTTTTTGTTCAAGTTGTTCATGTTTCATTAGTGTGTTTGAGATTTTTCTCACTAAAGTTCCATACTAACAATTTATCATTGGGCTTTTGGCTTATTTCAACATTTTATGACCTTTTGTAGATGTGCACAAGTTGGATAGGGAGATGCGAGCCCAAAAAGAGGCTGAAGATGTCTATCTTATGGGGGATGTTACTCCCACTACTCCAAATGTTGCATTTTCTCCAGACAGATGAAATAAATTCTTTTCCAAATTGACTGTGCCCCAGCGTGCGTGCATTGGGGCTATGAATCAACACTATTATACTTAAATATCTAGCGGCTTTACTACAAGTGAAATAGATCAGTGGTAATATTTGTAGTGGTACAATGGAACACTAAAGTATTTCAAGGATTGAACCCAAGAGAGTCGGGGACAAAGTGATCCCTAAGCAACAAGCATGCAAATAGGAAGTCTAGCTAACTATTTGTTAAGTACTATATTATGGCAATCCATAATCAAAGGTAATTATACTTATTTAACTAACTAACACTAAGAAGGACCAAATCGTAAAGTATGCAAAATTACGCGATTAACAATTCAAGACACATAAGCGGTTGGTTGACTTCCATGTTGTCAATTAGTTTTTGGATTAGGAATCTAAAAGGCTTAAAGTACCTGTAGTGGGCCAAATTTGCCCGGCCCATATAAAGAAAAAAAAACAAAACGAAAATACAAAAAATAAGTCACAAATAAATAAACAAAAAAATATTAAATGTCCAAAGTCCAGATTACATGACCCAAGATCCATTTACAAATAAAAGCCCAAATAAACCCAGAACCGATACCCATTACAAGCCCAAACTAATATTAAAACCCAAAATTAGCAAGCCCAATAGGCCCATCTCCCTAACAGCTCCAGAAACCCTAGGTCACCTCATCTTCCTTTTGCGCCGCAACCAGACAACCCCCCATGTACGGCCTCCGTCACCGCCCCAGCCAACCACACCGTGCCAAGACACGACCTCACGCAAGCACCACCAGCACACGCCGTACAAAAAAAGAAAGGACGAACACAACAAGAAAGAAACAAAAACGAGGAATATTGTATTTTTCATTTTTTATTTTCGATCATTTTATTTCTCTGGCTATAAAGCCAAAGGATCTGTCCATTGTATTTTTTTACACAATATACACAAGTAATACAAAAACAGTAGCAATATAAAACGACCGATTCTTGAAGGTGATTTTCCGACTGAAATCTCGGGGGCGTTCTTTTTTTGGCTTGATCTTTTGTTTATTTGTTGTTTTTTTACTCGAAGGCATGAATAAAAAAGGGAAAAGAGGGAGTTTACCTTGAAAGCACGCTGCGAATCTCCTCTTGCTTAGTTAAAATCGAAGTTAAGAGGAGATTGAAAGGCTGAAAGGTGCTCTCTCCAGTCTAAATCTGTTGGTTGCTACTAGGGGAAGGAGAATCGGCAGTTTTAAAGGGGATTTAGGGTTTGGAAAAGAAGAAAATGAATGGGGGTTCAGCTGAACGGGGTATTTTGTTGGGGATTTTAAGAGAGTAAGAAACGGCACCGTTTAGACCAATGATAATGGTCTCAAACGACACCGTCTAGGCCATCCCTTTTATGCCCGACCCGATCCGTTTCTTCGACCCTCAGGACCCGCGCGCCTTTGCGGTGAAGGGTTATTTTCCATATCAGTCCCTCCCTTTCGTGTCGTATTCAAATCAGCCCGTATTCTTGTTTCGTTTTTTTATTAATTTAGCCTTGTGATTTACACTCGTTTGCAAATGGATCTGCACTTAAACGCAGCATTTGGGATTTGGTATATTACCAGTTTTAGTCCCTAGCTGTTTCCGTGCGTTGACTATTGGTCCTTTTATTGTTATTGTTTTATTTTCGAATTGTCCCTCCTGTTTTAGTTTAATTTTAATTAAGTTTTTTTTCTTTGTTTTATACCCCTTTTTTATTCTTAATCAATTATTTTTACTTTCTAAATCACTTTGATAATTGTTCCTTCATTATTTTAAATGTGTTTTTTTTGTAATATTATTATCACATTTTGTACATTTTAAATGTTTATTTCCTTTGTATTATTATACATATACGTATATATTATAATAAAGTTAGTATTATTTCATACACCTAATGATTTGTTGACTCTATCCATGCATTTTAACCTATATTTTTGTTATTCCAAAATGTTTTATATATATTTTGCGTAAGATTTAAATTATTTTTACACTTACTTATATTAATACATATCTTTGATTTATATACATTATCAAAACCATACATTTTATATGTATAGTTTTCTTCATACATCCGTGAGTATATTCTTCAATCCATTATAATTTATAATAAGATTAAATTAAGCTCATAGGTATTTCTATATTTTTACAAATAGTTATTTTTAAAAAAGTTATTTATGTATATATGAGACTTGTAAATCCATTATGTTTTAAAAATTATATTTTAGTATACATTCTTATTATCATTACTTTTTATAGCTTACACATAATCTAAAGTTTTCCTTATTACATGCAAATTGTTAATTTTAGACCAAAATCCTTTAATACTTTACGTATCATTCGATTTGAAAATGTTCATCCTATAACATATATTTTAGAGATCGTGTGTATATACCTTTAGTTTGCTCTTACAAATGGTTTTAAATTTATCAATTTATATATCGTGTAATTTATGTGTTCATTTATTCATCATTATTTTAAAATCATTTCATATCACGTTGGCTTCTAAGTGTTATCCCTTTTTTATGCATTGTATTGATTGTTTTATATCACGTTATTTACATTATTGTGGTTCATTATCGTTGCATATGATTTATTCATTTTATTGTTATATCAATTGCTCCATCCATGTTTAGAAGTCCGATTACATTCGTCTTAGATTAGCCTTGCATGATTATTAGTTTGATAATTGGCATTGTATCACATGTGTGTATTACCTCATACCATGGTTTATGAAATTCGGTTTTATAAGGTCCAAATCTTCAAGACTAATTCCGTTTTGTTTCAAATCGAATTAATATGTTTTAAACTAGTTTTATAATTATTCATTTAAAAATTCTTTAAAACGAAGGCGAGATTTGATATTTGGCAATTCGCGGAATCGTGCCCTAACGTGTTGGGTTGCAATTTCCCGTTTGCTCAAAATAATCAAATATCCCTTCAAAATTTCACTCAAGTCTTCTAAAAATCCTTTAAAACGAAGGCAATACTCGGTGTTTGACAATTCGGGAATCATGCCCTATCGTGCTGGGTTGTGATTTCTCGTTTGTTCAAAACAATCGAATATTCCTTTAGGTTTTCATTCATGTTTTTCAAGAAAACCCTTTAAAACAAAGGCGATGTTCGATGTTTGGCAATTAGAGAATCGTACCCTATCGTGTTGGGTCACGCTTTTTCATTTGTTCGAAACGATCGAAGATCTCTTCGAAATTTCACTCGTATTTTCTAAGGTGAGGCAATGTTCAATGTTTGAAAATTCGAGGAATCGTGCCCTACTGTGCTGGGTTTCGATTTTTCGTTGGACCAAATAGTTGGACATCATTTTGTAATTTTTGAATTATAAACTTTCGGAAGTCGAAACAAGAAGGTTTTTGGCAACCAACTCGGGTTATTCAAATCTTATAAAAAAGAACCACATTTTAAAAACATCTTTAAATTTTAGATATAAGGACAATATTTAATCGATTCGGTACCAATTTTGGGCGTAGTGAGGGTGCTAACCCTTCCTCATGCGTAACCGACTCCCGAACCCGTTTTCTCAAAAGTTCATAGACCAAAATCGTTGTTTTAGTAAACCAAAAATGCTTTATTAAAATAACCAGATTCTTAGGTGGTCCGATCACACCAAAACAAAAGATCGGTGGCGGCTCCATGTTTTATTTTCAAAATGTCGATTTCCCTGTCTTTTTTTATCTCGAGAAAGGGATGGTTTCGACAGTACCAATCGGCTTAATTTTATCTCTCGGTCACCATTTTACCAAACTGGATAATTTAGTCCAATTTATCTCTCGACCTTACCAAGCTATCTCGGGACAACCAAATTTGTGTTCAATAAGATCTCCTCTAAGTCTCACCTATCTAAATATTCACCTAGAGGTGTCAATTCTAAGCTTTGAAGTCTATTTGATTTAGTCCAATTTTTATAAATTAGTCCTTGTACCAAAAAGTAACCAAACAAAATTTTCCATCAACCAATCATCATATATTTAGTTACCTAACATCATTTTCATACAAACTATAACCCAATAAACATTCAAAGCATACATTAGATTAAGCACAAAAAGTAGGGATAAGAAAGCTTAGTAAGTTCTCGATGGATGCTTGAGGGAGTAGATGTAGGCAATAATGGAGGAGAAAAAAATCAGTAAATATTAGATTTCTAAGCTTTTAAAATGAAAATGAAGTTGAGCTATAATAAAGCCCTTGGATGAAATTGAAAATACAAGCTAAAGTTTGAGTACTGAAATGTAAATAACATCTAGCTATAGTAACAACTAACTAACAACTAAAAACCAGAAAAGTGATAAATTAAAATCCTAAAAAGATGAAGAAGAAACAACTACTTAGCTAAAAAGATGATAAAAAAGTGTGTGGAATAATGTTAAAGATGGCTCATTTAAAGTTATCAGCCAACAATTGAATACAACCCCAAACTTTTGGACAAAAGTGCCCAAAGTCGTTGAATTTTGATTGGGGTTGGTGTTGGATAAAAACTACCCCTATAGTTAATTTTTTCCTTGTCCAATAGCGGTATCGCAACACTTAGGTTTTGGTGTTGCGATACCCATAACAATATTGAAATTGGGGATCTTGGGGTTTAAATGTTGTGATACTCATCCTTAATGTCATGATATCACTATAGTTAGCCTTAATTTTCTTCACTTTAGCACCTTTAGGGGTACCACGAATTCCATGGCCTCAATGTCGCGATACCCACTTTGAATGATGATTTCTTCAAGTTCGGGCCATTATCGACTTCTTACACCAACTCAATCACATTGTTAGGTCCCCCAATGCGCCATTTAGCCAATTTGGGTCTCGAAAGGGCATAAAACTAATCAAAACTATTTATTAATAACAAAAGCTAAAAATCGACAAAATTAAAGAAAAGACACCTAAATTTCTTGAGAATAAGCTTTTCTAGTGTAATAGAGAGCCTAATTTGACGTATTAAATTACGACACATCATAAATATATGACTCGGTGGTCCCTAAAACCCTAGAAGTTTTTAAATTTTATTGTAGATGTTGATTGTGGTTTGTAATGCCGCTATAAATTGAAGTTGTTGGAAAATTAGGTTTAAGAAACAATGTTTTTAGGCACAACAAAAGTTTAAGATTTTTCATAAAAACGAGCCTTATGATATTTTTAGTAAAAAAATTTTAATTGAAATAGTACATGTACTTTCTACGAGGAAGTCTAGGTCATTTTCGGGCTTTTTACCAATCAATCTTCTTCGCTATCTTAGAACCCCAAATTGCTTTGATTGCGGGCTGAAACAAAACAATCCAAGTGCACAGAATGAAAGCTTTTCTTAACTTTCAATAAGAAAGTTAATATTCTCTTATAACCGTAAACTATGAGTTTTTCACAAAAAATAAAAATTATTCTAAAAAATAAATTACCACTATTTTATGCCAGAATAATGGTGCTCTTAAAAAATATATGTAAATAGGTTAGCTCATAGTTCCTATTTATAAAGAAATTGTATAAGACTTTTGTTTTAATAAAGTATAATTAAATAATAATATTTTAATAGAAAACACAATGTTCCACTAGAATTGGAACACTAGGGATGGCGACACACCCTAGGGAATACTAGCGTTTGCCGCCCCTCTCATTTAACCAAGCCTATTGGGCATTTTGTGTATTAGGTAAAATTATATATTGTAACACCCCATGCCCGACCCGATCGCCAGATTCAGACTATAGGATGCTACACTTAAGATCTAAATTTAATTAACACATCCATTAATATATTCCACAATTCATATTCACTTAATACGAATATTATTTAACACGATTAGCTAATTGCCTTCACCACATACATGAATTTATTTCAATTATATAATTTTAATTTAAGATACAAAAATTTTACAAAGGTAACTTTACTATATAGAAATATTTACTTAATCTTGAAAATAATTATTTGATCATACTTAAATACAAATTCGACTATGACCTTGAGGCTCTACATTTAGGTCGCCACGTTGTATGCATATTACAATTAAGTAGCATGCCCGTCTAAGCACGACAGATTCTGGCATGTTCCTCCTTCAAACCTCAAATTTCCCTTTTTACCTGCAATACATAATAACACATACATGAGTTCAAATGAACTTAGTGAGTTGTTCATACCTTGCATCAGCATAATGCTAATAAGCTGGTACTTCATGGTTTGAAATTCATGTTTGGCTTTTTTTTGTACTAATATAATTCATCAATCTTACTAGCATAGTCTTGACATCGTACAAA
Source organism: Gossypium longicalyx (assembly GCA_025698465.1). Lineage (NCBI taxonomy): Eukaryota > Viridiplantae > Streptophyta > Magnoliopsida > Malvales > Malvaceae > Gossypium > Gossypium longicalyx. Next base: position 96,688,000 of record CM046997.1, read on the forward strand.
TTAGCTTAACTTGTACTTGATACATTATCTTGATGACACCATCACTTATTTAATTGTGTATCTTGAGAACAATTCAAATTGATTGACTGCCTTTGATCTATCACAGATGACCCGCAAATAGAATATTTCACATTCAGATTATTTGCGGTCTTGTCCATTTAAGGCTTCCACTTAGGGGATTCCATGGACATATAATCGGGAATACAAATGTATAGATGTTTAACATTGTGACATATAATATCTATGGATTATTTCTTTAATAGTAGTCCTTGCGGACTCTTGTGCAAATACTTCCTTGAGAGATAATCCTTGTGGGTTCTAATCTTATGGGCTTATGAAAGAAGACCGATAGATAATTCCCAAATCACGTCTTGCACCAACAAATATAGATAACCATATAAGATAGATCTTGGCGAATGGTTCTTGCTACGAACTGCTATTAGTAGCTTCTCCTAACAGACTCAAATTCGTAGTACGATCCTTGTGGATTCATGTTTCAGACCCAAGTATGTGAATTCATACTTATGAAACATATTGGCGGATTCATAAAAGAAGACCCCTGGTGAACTGTCATATCTTATATACGAATTGCCTTATTCAAGAAATCTAACCTTTTCTCAACCAGTCCGCAAATTCCTCTTATTCACATTAGAGCCCATTCAATTTGTAAGCTTTTCAATTTACTACCCAAACTAACCATTGCAACATTAGCTTAACATTTACGGGTGTGACATATATGTTATTCGAAATTTTATCAACACTTATAATTTATCGAACCCAATAGCTATTTTCTATTTCCCCAAATATTAATAATTAATTAATTATTCTAATTTAATTTACTTTCGCAATTAATTTATTTTAACCCAATTCTAATTTTGTTAAAGTCATGACAATTTTACTGCATTAGAATCTATAAGGTAAATTTAATTGCCTTATTCAATAAATCTATGATGACTAATTAATTTAATTCTCACTTCAAACTTCAATTATTTAATTACAATTAATTTAATAAAAAATCAAATAAAAATTCAAAGAAATTAAATTAATTTCTAAGTCATCTTTTGTACTTAGAGAAAAAACACATTCACTACAAATAGTGATACATGCAATCTATTTATCTTATTTTTTGTTTTCATTCATTCCACAGTTATCGATTCTACATGCAATTCATATCGAGTTAGCTCGAGCTAGTTAAAGGACCGATTGAATATAAATACTTAAGACTCAAATAATTTGAAATTAAGTTCAGACTTTTTGCCTATTAATTACAATATTATTTAATCACGGAGTCATTCCACTATAGTACCATGATTGAACTCTTCCTTACTATATTTCATTAGAAAACTACTTATTAAGTGCTAGTCCAATGACCTTATCATAAATTTGTTATCCTCATAAGATATCCTTAATCTTATTGGGATAAAATTCATTCTACCAATATGGTACTATTTTATCTCATAGTTTCCGTTACATTTTCTGATATGAAAAAAATCATTTATTAACACATAGTAACTAAATAATTTGTCTTATGACAAATGACTCATGGCCACGTTCCTTTTTCATCAATCATGCAATGCTAATGAGAGGATATCATTTACCCTTACAGGGTTATGATTCCCCTTAAAAGGGTTTTAATACATCAAAATATACAAGTCACACATACATAGTCCATCATCCATTCAAGATTAAGGTATGTCATACAATGAACTTCACAAGTGAAAAAAATTTATAAACAGATCTAAGATAAATTCAACTTGGGTCTTGTCCAATGTATTGTCAATCCAAACAATGACATTTATGTCAGTATCTTTTGGGAGCCATCTACTCCGATATCCAAGATAAAGCATCTCCTCAATTGGACTTGATAGACGTTATAATAATCTTTCAATCGATTTACTCAATTTTGATTAGACTACATACTATCTAGATTATTTACTAATACAATTTATCTTCTTACATTATAACACCCCTAAAATCGTTATGTTATAAAAGCAAAATTAAGTGAGAATTGTGCGTAATGAATTCCCTAGTAAAATAAAATAAGGAATATAAATGATAAAATAGAAGGTTGATGAATGTCAAAGAAATTTGAATTAATAATCAAGTCATGATATATTAATTTAAGGTAGGGATAAAATTATAAATATGTGAAAAATTTTGTGACTCAAGTGTAAATATTCAAAATTCCTAGGTAAAGTATAAATATAAAAAAGTTGAAGGACCAATAGTGAAAATGTTCTAAGAGTGGCAAGGACTAAAGAGTAAAATAAATTGATGAATAGTGTGAGAGACTAAATCCCAATTTACCAAAAGTGAATAGTGATTCAATGATGAAATTGTAGAGAATTATGAAGGGTAAAATGGTTATTTTTAATTTGGGTAAATAATAAGTGTAATAATTAAGGATGAAGGTGTTGAGAATGATTGGTTAGGTTATTTTAATATTATTTTGATATTATATTATTTTATTAATTAAATAATTAGATATTTGATGAGAAAAGTGTAGAATTTTTCATCATTTATCATCTATTCTCACACCATTTTCATCCATGTATAAGGGAAACTTTTATTTTCATTCATTTTAGTCTTTTTCACCATAATCATCTAATTCAAGCTAGAAACCATCAAATTTCCATAGAAATCCTTAGTGAAACCAAGAATACATCATAGAAAGGTGATTTTTAAGCGAAGAAGATGAATCATGTTGGAGGTGAGGGAAAATCAAACTAGGGTTGGATATCAAGAGAACAAGTTATGAATATTAAGGTTTCATAATGTTTTCAAGTTTAATGTTCTTAGAAAGGTATAGAAATGATGGTAAAGTGATGAATTCTCATGAAAAGTTTTATATTCTTGACATGTTATTAAAGAGAGAGAGAGAGAGAGAAAATGATTCAAGTGGCAAAGAAAAGAGAAAAAAAAACAAGTGATTAAAGGTTGAAGAAAGGTAAGTACCTTTGAATTCTCTTGTTACCTAAGGATTAAAATGTAAACTTCGTAAAAGTTGTGGTAAATTAGTAAAATTGTAATATCCCAAATTAGAGCCTAGTCGGAACAGTGATTTCGAGACCATAAATTCGAGATAGAAATAATTATTTTATGGTTCCCATGAGGTTTATGGTATGAATGCATGCTTATGTGAAAGTTTCATGAAGAAATTCTATGCATAAAATGTCTAATTACATTTTAGGGACCAAGTTGAATAAATTGCAAAACTTGCATTCTAGAAGCTTTAAGCTTGAAATTGCATCAGATTATGAATTAGGGAGTCCTAATTAGCAATTTGACCAATTTCTATAATTTTGGACAAAAATTGACATGCATTGGAAAAATGTGAAAGAAAAACCCTAAGGGCATTTTGGTCACTTGGTAATTAAAAGAATAAAAAGGGAAAAATAAGTCAAAATTGGTGTCCGTCTTCTTCCTTCATTGTCGAAATTTGCAAGACACCATAGCTAGGGTTTGTTCAACATTTCCAAGCTTGATTGTAAGTACATCCTAGCCCCGTTTTTAATGTTCTTTGTATTTTTGAAGTCCTTGAAGCATGATCTACCCGTTTTTAGCTATATTTCGAGCTAGGGTTCATGTATAAAATTTAACCCATGTGCAACATGCATGTATTTTGTTGATTAATGGAGGAATATGAATGTTTGATGCATGATAAACATCTTTTACTAGGTGATTTTTAGTGAAAACACCTAAACAAGGGACTTGTTTGTAAAAATGTAAAAGAAAGTAGTAATAATGTGAAATAAGAGAAAATATGGGCTGATATAAGCTTAGTAAAGGTTTGACTAGGCTTGGGTAACCAAGAAAATGCATGCATTTCATTTTACGAGTCTAAGGACCAAAGTGCAAATATGTAAAATTTTAGGGGTAAAATGTAAAATTTGCAAAAGTATAATTTATGGACCCATTTGAATAATGTGAATAATAAAAAAAATTAAATTTGGCATTATAGATCAAGAAAAACGTGAATCAGGACTTGATCGAGGAAAGAATAAAGTATAAGACAATTAAGCTCGATTATCATCATTTTGTACCGAGGTAAGTACATATGCAAATAATGTGATGTTGTAGTATGTTTTAATGCTTTAATAAATTGTGATAAATGTTTTATTATAATTATGAGTTTTATACTTATTGATTGTTATGAAAGCTTGAATGTTATTATGGTCGTTATCCTCGACGTTATGAGCAAATATAACGGAGATGCTATATGCAAGTGAGGAAAATCCCGTTTGAACCTTAGGAATAGTTTAGGATACAAGTGACATGTCACTAGGAACTAAGAAGTCCGAACTCATTGAGTAGTCTGGGTTCGTGAGTTATATGGCATCCGAGCTCGTTGAGAGGTTCGGGTTCATCATGGATGCAAGCATCTGAGCTCGTTGAGTGGTCCGAGTTCATAATGTATGCATTTCATGCAACATCTGAGCTCGTTGAGAGGTCCGAGTTCATTATGGATGTGTTACATGTTATGTGGTAGCTTCGGCTACGTTTGTATATATGGCACTTATGTGTAAGGTTTCTGCGTAACCAATACTATTCTGAGTGTTCAACGGGTAATGTAATGAATGTGATGAAAGTCCCGAGTAGGACATATGAAAGAGGTATGGTTATCAATACTTTACGATGAGTACAGGTACGTACGTTAAACCTATGAGTAATGCCTTAATAAAGATCGATTTACGATGAGCAAGTATATATATATATGCATATGATGAGTAAGCAAAAAGGTTTGAATGATGAATAATTTCTATGTATATGTTACCATGTTTTTGCATGTTGATTGTTTACTACTATTGCATATTATTTGTATGTGGGCTTACTAAGCTTTAATGCTCCCCTCTCTTTTTCCATCCTTTGTAGTTCTGCCAAGCTAGCTCGGGGATCGGAAGCTATCGAAGTATTCGACCACACTATCAAAAGACTATTGGGTATAGTGAAATTATTATTTTGAGTATGACATGTATAGGAAACTTGGTCATTTTGTGGTATGTGTCATGCTATTTGGCCAAATTGTGAAGGCCTATGATAATGATAATTCATTTTGTAATGGCCATGTGATATGGCTCATATTTGATTATTAGGGTTGTAATCTAATTACCCATGCATGCATGTGCTAATGTTTTGATGGTAGGATATGTTATTGCTTGGTGAGTGCATGATAATGATGTGATAAAATGTTAATCGATGAATGTATGGTAAAGTATGAATTAGGTGTTAAAGGATAATGGATGACCTAGTAGCTTAAAATGACTATATGCATGAATGCACAAATTTGAAGTCATGGTAACAAGTTTAATAATACATGAAATTGGTGTGGAATGTCTCTAAGTGGTGTAACAAATGAACGTGCAATAGGATGACATTATGAAGTTGAGAGAATGTCATGGTGTGAAATGTTTGAGTGCCTAAATATGTCATGTTGCATGCTATAAAGTATGTTTGAATGTATGGGTGAGTGTGGATAACTATTGACTTGGAAAATAGCCTTTAAATGGTCCACACGGGTAGACACACGGGCATGTGTCTAGACCGTGTGTGACACACGGTTTGCCCCATGGGCGTGTTAATAGCCGTGTGTCCCCTGCACCTACAATTCCTAAGTCAGTATGCATGGTAGTAAACACAAGGGCAGAGACACGGCCGTGTGTCTCAACCGTGTGAAGGACACGGCCTAGCACACGGGCGTGTGCCTTGACCGTGTGCCCTTAAATGAAAGATGACGCCATAAACAGAATGTCTAGGTTTTTGGACATTGGCGTGTCTAGGCCGTGTGAGGGACACGGTTAGGGACTCGGGCGTGTGCTCGGCCGTGTGAAAACCCTGTAGGTTCGAAATGAAAAATAAATTCTAGTAATTCCACACGGGTAAGTGATACAGGCGTGTCCCAAGGCACACAGGTGTGTGCATTGTCTCCATACGGGCGTGCGAGGTTTAATCCTACAAACTTTTTTCGAATTTTCTTAAGTTTTCGGTTTAGTCCTAGATTACTTTTAATGTATTTTTTAGACCTTGTGGGTCCATAATAAGGATAATATGATCTGGTTTGATCGGTTTTAATTTGGAATGAAATTTTATGACCCGTATTTTCTAAGAATGCCCTGTCTATGTATGGTAATACCTCGTATCTTGTCTCGGTCTCGGGTACAGGTAAGGGTGTTACAAAAATAAAGTATAAAATAATTTTATATGTGAAATATAATATTTTAAAAGAAGGCTTAATTAAAGTGAAATGTGGTAATGAAATAGACATAAAATGATTTTGAAGTGAAATTATAGTAAATATTGTATGTTCATGATGCTAAGGACTAAATCGTGAACTTTGAGAAATTTATGATTGAAATAAGAAAAAGTGAAAAACATATAAATTAGACATGTGAAGTAAGATGTTATGATGAGTTAATGGATTAAAGCGCTATGTGATAGTAAATATTGAATTTCATGGTAAAAAGGACTAAATTGAAAAGCATGTGAAAGTTTTACGTGTTATTATTTCAGAAGTGAAAATACTGTAAAGAACACGAAATATAAGGTGTATTCTGAATTAAGAATTTACTAAATAAAGTTTCGTGATTATTGTAAATAAAATTACAATTGTTCTTTAAATTGTGGAAAAGTGAGGACAAATTTGAATAAGTGCAAAAGTGTAGCTAAATTGTGAAAATCGTGAAATAAATACTAGTATGAATAAACATCATGGTTAGTCATGGATTGGAAGTGTAAAGAAAATGTTGTTGAAAATTTTAATGTTCGAAATTATATGTTCATGTAAAATTAAATAGTAAACTAGAATTAAAGAAATGTGAAAGTGTAATGAAATCGAGAAAATCATGGAAGTATTTGTGATTAATTATTGCAAATTCAGTGGTATTCGAGTGCCTATGTAAGACTAGCATTGAACTTCATAGATATAGTTGGCATGCCATAGTAACCTGAGTGCTCCCGTGTTATTTATGATATTTGTGATATCGCACTTCGGTGCCTCCTATTCTATTATGCACTTCAATGCCCATGTTTCTAGCACTTTTGTGCTTCTCGTATCGTGATAAGTTCCATGTATCAATCTAGTTCAAATGTGTCTATCATGGGCTAAAAAGTCATGATAAATGATTTTTGATAAAAAAGTTTCATTCTTATTAATCCTTGAAATGATAAAATTAGTGAATCAAAGTATTAGTGAATTTTGTAAATAAGGAATAACCTATTGATTATTAAGATATATTCATGACTTGTAATAGTAATAATGTTTATGATAAATAAAAATTAAAGAAATGGTAAGATCTGAATTCATGGGTACTTACTAAACTTTTATGAGCTTAACGCGTTATTTTTCAACATGAAGGTGAAAATTTTGGATTGAAGTTCTTGTTCAAAGAAGTAATCTCGACACATTTTATGACATCATCAAGGCTTAGGAGAAAAGGGGCATGAAATAAATTTCATGGCATAGAGTATGAAATGTACATAGGTGAATTAATGTAGTAAGAAAGAAAGTGTCTAGTTGTTCTAATATTTGAGTTTAATGTGTTTTGAACGGTAAATATGAGGTATTACATAGTTTATGAGCTTTTATTACTGTTTGGAATGACCGTGTATAGTTTTGGTATGGTTTAGAGGTGTTTAAAAATAGAATTTTTAGGTCTTTTGTCCCAAGTCTCGAGACAAATGAAATGTGTATCGAGACATAAGAACTTTGAAGCTAAAAAGCTAGAGTATCAAGGTAATGTCTCGAGACATACACTCATTTGTCTCGAGACAGGATAACTTTGAATCTAAAGTTCTATACTAACATGATATTGTCTTGAGACATTTAAGCCTTTGTCTCGAGACATATAGACCTAAAACTGAAAATTTTTAGTTAGGCTAAAAGAGACCTGAAACGAGTTTGGAATGGAATTAAACTTTATTGCTAGTCTAATTATGTTCTAAAAAGGGTAATGTGACCTTGATAAAGGCCCCAATTATAAGTATTTGATACGGAAAAGAATGTTCAGTGTTAAATGCAGCATTTATCACTCGAGTTTCTCGAGTTAGGGGTGTTACACGAATTATGGTCTGACCACATAATGCAACTTAATATTAGTTAAACATTACATAATCAATAAGTCAATATTTACTTACATTTTACTTTTCGTGCAAAAATTGTTGAAGACAAATGCAAATGATATTAATGTATAATGGTTTTTATTTAAACCATTTTGCTCAAAAATTACAAGAACAAAATGAAAAATACACTACACATATGGCACTAGATCCTAACAAAACTTCCATGGTGTACAAGCATCGGACAAGTGGATGGCTCAATGTCTCCTTAAGAGAAAACCTAGGGTTGGTTTGGTGCTATTGGGCCTCGTATCACTCGTTGTGTCGCGTAGTGAGGTTGGACTCTAGGTTTCTCTAAGCCCTTGGGACACTCTATCTGTAGTCCATAGTGCTACCTTTTGGATCATGAGATGATGTTAAGCAAGAGGTGCATCAAGCATAATTATAGGGTGAGCAACTAGTAGGTGGGCTAGTTACAAGTCTTGCTGGGAATGTAAAGATGTTGAGTGGACTAGTGTGTCGATGCTAGGACGATGCATTAGATTGAGCCTTAAGTTGAGTGCATAATGTTGAGTGTCTATCACACTTTAAACTAGCCTTGAATGGGGGAAAATGTGGAAGGCCTTTGAGTTACCTTATTAAGGAATTTGTTGGGCTAGAAACGACCTTTGGTTAGCAGAGGTGAACTATGGAGTAATGCCTTGGGTTTTAGCACATGTGATGTGATGAGTATACGTAGACCCGGTGTTAAGTTTGATGAAGTCTTTATTAAAGACGAATTACAACTTGGACTGTAATAGTCAATGCTCAAGACCATCAATGTAGATGGATGCTTGAGACCTTTACGGGTACAAGTGCCAAATGCATGATGTGAGTGAGAATCCTGCCTTGAGTATTGTGATTGGATGCAGATGGCTTAAAGTGGTTGATCCAAGCGAGAAGGCTTTGAAATGAGGTGCTAAAAAGGGAATAGAGATAGCCTATGGAAAAATGACATGCGAAAGGAAACACAGCTTAACAATGGTTCACGTGGACCAAACTACAAATAACTTAAACATAATAATTATGTGCAACAAAAAAAAATCAAAAACAAATTGGAATAAAAGTAAAATCAATTTCTTACCTCTACTCATTTATCGAAACTTTTATTTAACTTTTAAATTTAATTTAATATTTAATTTAATGCTACATCAATCACCTTTAAATCATGTCATTTCATTAACAGCAAAATTAAAGAATTAAAATGTGACTTAAATAATTTTTTTTTAATAATAGAAGAACTAAAATCAATGAGAGAGGACCCGTAAAAGTAAAAATAAAGTTTGAAAAAAAGAGAAAAAAAAGTAAAAAGAGAAAGATGTGTACTTTTTTTCCTTCTTTAATTCTCAAGCCATATGTGTAGAAAAAATATTTGTAAATCTGTTAGAAAAATAATCCTGTCATGTCCCAACAATTTTGAATTATTACGAGTTAAATAATAAAAATTATATAAATTATTATGATATATTTAATTATAATAGGTTATTTTAGACATTATTATATAACTGGCCTAGGCCGCATTGAGCAGTTAACTCTTCATTTATACATAAATTTTGAAACACATGTAAATAATTTGAAGGTGTATGTATATATTTTCATGCATTTAAATTATAAATAAGTAAATTTAAAAATGAAACCATTATGTTGGAAGGTTACCATATTTTTAGAAATAACAAAAAATCCTGGACATTGACGGCTGTATGAGTTATTCACGAGAGGAACAAAGTTCACGAGCAATATCTATTAATGAATTCATTAAGTTAATAGCATGCGTGCACAAAACGACGGCTTGGAAGGCCAAAGGTCTTCTTTCCCTATCGCATTATCTGTTCTTGTCTTGTCCTAACCCAATTATTATATCAACACTAATTTCCATTTTTTTTTTTTTTAGTCACATATGCTTTGTTTGTCTATATGTGCCTTAGCTAGCTATTATACAGCATTCACTCGATTTAATTAGGGTGAAATTAAAAAAAAGGAATTAATTTTGATTAAGTTGGATTAAAATGAGGAAATATTTTGTATGGTTTTGAAGACGTTGGGCAGAGGGAAGAGGGAAAGTGGCAAAGGGAAACGACAAATTAAAGCCTCAATAGAAAGACATTTTTGTTATTATTGGTTGATGAAAATGAGGTGTGGCTGGTTCCAAGCAGCCTTACCTAAGCTTATTTTAAAATTTATGTATATGATTTTATAAATTAAATGGTAATTAAGCTAACTTATATTATTCTGATTTTGAAATTTCCCTTGAAATCAAATTTAATTATGCCCTTTGTTTATTTTAACATATGTTGTTAAAATAAAAAAAAAAATAAAATGTTACTCTCAAACAATTCTTCCATATGAAATAATTAAACATGTGACATTGCGTGTATATATATATATTTGAAATGGATGGTACATGTCTCTTAGGCAAAACTATGGGCGAATGGGGTTTCTTTCAATAATCTCTGCCAAGTACTTTAGTTCCACCTTGGATTTACAAATAATTTAATTCCTATATTTATTTAAAATCATCGCCTTTTAAAACAAAACATGCCAGGTGAGACCATCAGACAGTTAGAATCAGTTGAGGGTAATTTTTTTTTCATCGTCATATGGTGAGACACCTTTAATATTAGTATTATTTTTTTTATTTTTATTTAAATTTAGACGTGAAGTTAATACGAGTGTTTTTTTTTTTCCTTTGGCTGAAAAAATTCGAGTGTTTATTCCATTTTATCTATTCAGTTTGCATATATTTAAAAGAAACCCAACATTACTACTATTCATGTTCATTAAATATATTTTAAAAATTAAAAAAAAATAGTTTTATAAAAGTACGATCTTAGAAATTAGAAAGTGTTTAATACTGGTACAAATAATTTATTTAAAATTTACTATATACTTAAAGGACCATAATTGTTGTATTAATATATTCGATACCAATATTTTATTACTCCAACCAACACTATTAGAATAAAGCTTTTTTTTTTTTTTTTTGGTTTAAAAAGGAAAAAAAGAAAAGGAATGGGAAAAGTTAAGCCCGTGAAGGTTGCATGTGATAATGAGGAGCTGTCATAATCAGTGGCCCTTCAGTCATCAAATGCAAATAAACCTACTCACGTGTTCCCTTTTGGCCATCTTTTACATTAAAATATTATTTCTTAAGTCCACTATTAAATTATTAAAACGCAGTGAATGAAATCTGTATAAAATAAAATAATAGCAATGCTGGCAGCCGCTGCAATTGCAATCCGACTTTAATTTTCTTCTATAATACTATGATATTAATAAAAATAAAAATAAAATCTCATATTAAGATTTCTGTAAAGTGAACATTTATTAAGAGTTATATAAATAATTCTAAAAATTTGTACAGATAAAATATAATATAATTATAACATAAAAATTTGATATAACCATAATGGAACAATGAAATATTTAACCATTTTGTAAAAAAAATAGCAGAAAGATTGGAACCAAAATAAGAAGAAGAAAAAAAAGATCCAAGGGAGTATATTTCTGTTGCTAGTCACATCACATGGTCTTTTTGTAAAATAGTATAAATTTTCTAAATTTAAATTCTTTCCATAAATAATGTGCTTGATAATTAGTTAAAAACGGATAAAAAGGATTGGAAAGGGTACCCTTCTGTTAATAGTCACGCCTTATAACTTATGTTCCACAAAAAAATAAAAAGAAGAAATCAAATAGGCAAATTATAAAATTAAAAATAAATAAATAAATGTAAAACTGTAAAAGCATTCCATTTATGAAGAAACATGTGAAACCTGTGTTTCGAATTTTGCAAAAAATGGAGGAAACTACATTGCTTTTCATTTCTGGTCTATTTGCCTATATAATAGCTAGGACGATAGGTGTCGGGTATTGGAATATACAGAATAGATGTTATGTATTGGTCATCAAGAAATTGAATGATTCACATGCATGGGACATGTAAATTAGATTATAATAATGTCTTATAACCTTATTTTAAATATTATATATTTTTATAAAGGATTTGCTACCTTAAAATTTTATATGAAGTATGAATGAAAAGGATTATCAAAGCATTTTCTTTTTAAAATTTTTGCATTATGTCTTAATAGTCCTCATTGCTTCGAAATCTTCTCCCTATATAAACACCATCACATATTATTTTGGCTCTCAAAGCACAAGCTTCACTTCTCTGTCTTTGTCTCTCTTTATCACTCTCTGTTCTTATCTCTGTTTCTCACCTTGAGAAACTCTAAGAAAGAAGAAGCAAAAAAAATGGGTGGAGTTAACTTCAGAAGTCTCACATTTATAATTTTAATTGCATTTTTTGTATGGTGTTCAAGTATTGAAACATGCATTGCTAGAAGAGGCAAGCATTGGAGGCAGAGCAGGTATGCTGCTGCACTATCTAAGAAGAAAGGAGGAAGTCATGGTCATCGCAATTACCACAATGGAGGATCAAAGCCTAAACCTCCTCCTTCCCAGTCCCACAAAGCTACTCCATCTCCTAAACCTAAAGAAGAAGTCCCCCCTTCAACTCCTTCACCCCACGGCCGTTACGGCTATGATCAGCAGTCTACCGTATTCAACGTCCTAGATTTTGGCGCTAAAGGTGATGGGAAATCTGATGATACTAAGGTGAGAATGTCAACTTCTCGTTTACGCTCAATACAATGTTCAATGTGTTGCTTAATACTAAGAATTTTCTATTATATGACCAAAAACACATGCACAAAAAAGAGCTACAATACTTGAAACTAATTAGTTTCCCAACCAAATCAAACAACAAAATGGACTATGTGGATTAATTCACCATTGTTACTTGAAGAGGAGGGCATTCGAAGTTCTTAAACTTCCATGCATTTTTTTGGCCATTAAAGTTTGATTAAAGCTACACTAGGCAAGTTGACAGTTTTTTACTTTTTAGAAAAAGAACTTTCAGGGGGCCAATGCAGTAGAAAAGTTTAAAAAATAGCTAGCAAAGAAGAACTTACTGGTTAGAATATGATCATATGAAATGCATAGAAAGCCTATATGGAAACAAAGAAAAGCAAGTAAAAAATGGGGTAGAAACAAAAGAGAGCAGAGCACAACTAACCAAAGTTGCGCGGGGCCACTCCAAATTAAAGAATGATTCTCTTTAGGGTAGTTTAGACGTGATTGGTGCAATAATTACCATAGCAAACAGCTAACCACCGTTCAACTGTAATTCTATGCCTGTAGTTATTATCACGTTAGCTGCAAACCTGACTTATACGATGCAACGCAGGCATTTCAAGACATATGGGCAGCTGCATGTAAAGTGGAGGCATCAACTGTTGTCGTTCCAGCCGAATTTGTGTTTCTTGTAGGACCCATTTCATTTTCTGGTCCATACTGTCAAGCAAACATTGTGTTTCAGGTAAAACCATGTGGGATCTTAATTACTCCTTCTATATTGGGTAATGAGTCAATAACATACAGATAACACTGTCAAATAAAATTGGAAAGATAACTACTAATAATAGCAGGTTGATGTCAAGTGAAATGGAACACCTGATGCACCTTGAGATTGTTATGGTAGTAAAGAATTGATGCTTGATCACGGCTGATGTGGCTGAATTTTATTTTTCTCAGCTGGATGGCACAATTATTGCTCCGACTGATGCTCGACCCTGGGGAAAAGGTCTTCTACAGTGGCTTGAATTTACAAAGTTGAAAGGTATAGCAATTCAAGGAAAAGGCATCATTGATGGAAGAGGCTCTGGGTGGTGGCAAGATGCCCCATATGAAGATCCCTATGATGATGAAAGAAAACTCATAATTCCATTAAACAACACAGTTCAAGAAAGGCCACCAATGCCGGTAATCACCTACTTCAGTTTCAACTTGCCCCTGGAATTTTATGTTGATTGTCTGTAAATTAATCATGTTTCTCCTATAAATTGGACAATAGGTCAGAAATGAACTCAGTGGAAAAATGCCGAGCATCAAACCAACTGTAAGGAGCACTTGAAACTATAAAAAAACCAATCATATTCCATGACCAGGCAGCCATATGACATTTTTCTTACCTTCCTTTGTACAGGCACTTAGGTTTTATGGGAGTTTTAACGTGACAGTCACGGGCATAACAATTCAAAACAGTCCTCAATGCCATCTCAAGTTCGATAATTGCATGGGAGTTGTGGTGCACGATATTACCGTCTCATCTCCTGGGGACAGTCCTAATACAGATGGAATTCACCTACAGAACTCCAATGATGTGCTAATTCATAGCAGTGATCTCGCCTGTGGTAATTATTTAAATTATCTTGCTTGTAAATAAGTATTGTTGCCATACCGCATTCAGTTAAACAATGGTCAGCCATACGCTGAGCTCCAGCAATGAATGGAGTAAGACCTGCGGGTCAACATTTAAGGATAAAGGGTTAAGATAAGACCTTGTGAACATCTGACAGTATCATAGAAAAGGTGCTGAATGAGGTAGTTCTGATAGGATACTGAAAGACACGTTTCACAATCTTATCCTGCCAATGCTTTCATTCCACATATTCTCCATCACCCATAATATTTTGACAAGTAGATGCCAGCAATATCCAAACTTCAAGAGTTACAGTCACTGGTCACTTGACATGTGTCATATTCAGAAGAATGGTGTGGCATCAACCATCCAAAATAGGATTAGAGTTGAACAAAACAGAGCAAAGCATACATTTTTGTTTTATTCACTCAAGTTTTGGTTTGCCTGTCTCCACTTACAGCTCGAACTTTTTGTTTTAATCCCCTAGCCTCTTGTCCACTTTTTCTTAAAAACAGGCTCATGTTGTAATTAATTAATAAGATAATAATAGGCCCTCAGGAATCTAATGCTTCCGAAAAATACTTAAATTGAATCAGCTCTAAGCACAGGGATAATTGACTAGTACATAAAGACATCTATTTTTGTGTTTATACTAACCTGAGCTCTTAAAAATCTATGAAATGGCGCAGGAGATGACTGTGTTTCCATACAAACAGGATGCTCAAATGTATACATACACAATGTGAACTGTGGACCAGGGCATGGAATAAGCATTGGAAGCTTAGGAAGGGATAATACTAAAGCCTGTGTCTCAAACATCACTGTCAGGGATATCGTTATGCATAACACAATGAATGGTGTCAGAATTAAGACATGGCAGGTAACTATACAAACATTATCACTCCCCCCAAAAAAATGATTAAAAACTCATCAAGTTTAAAACATAGCAATTAGCTAAACTGGCTTTTAATTAAATACAAAATGCATCTAAAACTTCGTACTTTAACCATAATTTATAACAAGACTAACTTCAGGGAATATATTTCAAGTTACTTGCATACTCAAGTTCATGTGTGGTGAAAAACGATACATATATGAAAAACAAGTTTTCTTTTTGAAATATTACCTACACCTTTATATCTTATTTTTTTTCTTTAATAGGTCCAAAAATCTTATCTATTACCACTTACTAGTGATAAAAAAAAAAAAAAAAAAGTTAGTGCAAGTTCCTATCATTCTAAGTTCTTTTACAACTCTAGGTTGCTAGTCAGTTTTCTTACATATAATCTCAAATCACATCTACAGGGTGGATCGGGATCTGTTCAGGGGGTTCTGTTCTCAAACATTCAAGTTTCTGAGGTCCAACTTCCAATTGTGATCGATCAGTTCTACTGCGACAAAAGGAAATGTTCAAACGAAACAGCTGCAGTCGCTCTATCAGGAATCACCTATGAAAAAATGAGAGGAACATACACAGTAAAACCTGTCCACTTCGCCTGCAGCGATAGCCTGCCATGTATAGGTGTAACCTTATCTGCCATTGAACTAAAACCAGTGCAGGAACGTTACCACCTCTACGATCCATTCTGTTGGCAAACTTTCGGAGAGTTGACCACCCCTACTGTTCCCCCAATCAGTTGTTTACAGATTGGGAAGCCAACAAATAACAGAGTCCAATCTGATCATGATGTGTGCTGAGCATTAGTGTAGGTAATTCATGTGGTGCATTCGCTTGTGTGGTCGGCAGCGATCTCCTGACCCCTCACACCATTCGTTTGTTAAGTGTAGAGTGTATATTTATTTAGGCCTCATCCTAGCTTATAGGCATTCTTCTTTGAATCGGATCACACCGGTTCCTAGTTTCCACTATGAGAGATTATACAAGCATGTTATCAGGTAGAGTCCAATACTGGAGTACAAGACTGTCTTGTTCATTAAGGCAGATTATTTGATTGTGAGATATTTATACAAATGCATTATCCACCAGATGTTCATCAATATATATAGACGTATTGTCTCTTGAATTTAACCCACTTGAAAGACTGTACTTCACAAGCATAAGGTTAAACGAAATTGAGCATGCACAAACTGTCCATGTCTATCTAAGAAAGCAAACAAGTAAGATCAGACATTGACAAAGAACCACCCAAGAAGCAGGTATTAAGCTCAAATGACAATATTATGTTCTAAGAAACAGATTATATATCAAAAGGAACAAGCTAAGACAAAGAATAAATATCAATATAAACCAAAGATAACCATGAACTGCAATCGTAGATGACATGAGTTGTTTTCTGAATCTAATAACTCATAAGTTATATTCACATATAAACAAACAATTCAACTATAATTCAAGCCGGTAACCTAAAAAAATCAAACAAGTAGAGTAAGTAGTGTGCCAACAGATTGATCGATAAGAAGATCGGGCGTCGTCCCCCACCTTATACCTCTCTGGATTTTCCTTCGAATCCATAGATTCTTCTCCCCGATTCTGCAAATAAAAGCATTAGCAGAGATCTAACTAAAAATCACTGTCGTTCTTACATCAGACCGGTTCAGTAAAAAGTAAAAAATTGCAAGCTTATCGAAAACTCGATAACAAAATAATTAAGTCGATTAATCGATTTTATTAAAATTATTTGGATTTTATTAAACTCTATTTTTTTTGTTAATTTAATTATTGTTATTAATTAAATTAATCAAATTTATTGTTCCACCGTTAAAGTTGTGCAACGCGGTCTGCAAGGAGCAGATCGAGTTGAGGGCCAAAGTCCATTGCCACTAGATTAATATACTCGTGGTTTTTATGGTTATGATGGTGTTGTAGCATGCTATTGTTTTTGGAGGGTTATATAGGAGTTTTGAAAATAGTTATCTTTTTAACATTTATTAAATTTAGTAGAAAATTTAATTAATAAATGTTAGAGGTTTTAAACTTTATATTGAGAAGTTATTTGTTTAATTGTAATAAAAATAAGGATTTATGCATATTAATTAATAATAATTTAAATTAAATTTCATACAAAGTAAATCAAACCCAAATTTAAAGTCCCATGACATGATTTGAAAAAAAAGATAATACAGTCTTTGAAAAAAATAGTAATATTATAATACTTTAAAAAGAAATAAAATTTTCCGAGCCGAGACCCTCCAGATGTCACGTTTATGTCCTAACTTGGTGGGATATCTGTAAGAATAAAAATTTAAGGAGGAGTGAGCTATAACACTCAATGTGAGTATATTCAAAAGAAAATTCATGCAAATAGTAGGTAAGACACATTAAATAATACCGCATGATATGATCATAATTAGACAACTAGTTCAGACTATCGATTTTTTTTTTCAATGCAACCATCATTAACATATATTGAAACTCACAATAGCAGATATCAGAATAAACAAGTTTCAGAATTTTCCTTCAATATACACATTTCCATGCATATTTATATCATAAAAGAATTTCCAAATTTATGTGCGCATGATTTTAAAGATGACATATAGTTTGATTTTTAACAAAATAGATCATACCCCACCGTTACACACTACAATGGGAGTTCCCCAGAACTCTCTTATCCAACACATTGGGTTGTGGATAAACCACTACTAGTTCGCAGATAATAACTATCATTTGGCTATAGACACACAACAAGTCCCTGCAGTTGGAATCCTCATTTGGCTGTGGATTCACAGCAAAAAGTTTTGCAAATGAAACCTATTTTTTGGCTGTAGATTGTACAACAACATTTGCAGTTGGAATTTGCCTTTGGTTGTGGATACATAATAGTACTCGTAGATGGAATCTGCCTTTGGATGTGGATGCACAACAAAACAAATTAACAATATCATGGGGGCATGTCGTCCATTCTATCGCAAGTATAAAACAATGGCAACATATACAATTTATAATTCTTGCAGATATATATATATATATATATATATATATATATATATAAACACAATATAAACACAAATAAATATTGTATTAACTCAATCACTTATGGATTCTAACATATTTCTTATCATCAGGGTCCTAATTGCATAACTTTATTCAGTAAAAATAGTTTGGAACTTATTCAATGACTAATCTGATTAAAACATAAAATTTTGGGTCAAACTATAAAATCTAAGTTACATGGGGTACATAGTTGTGTGATCGAACAGTATGGGAAGCCCTAAACTGGGTGGATGGGGTACATGGCCGTGTGATAGACTATGATCGTGTTGGGGGTTCTAGGCCGTCTAACAGTTGAACATCCTAGGATTTTAGGAGTGGCATTGTTGTGTATAGGGGTCGTGTGGTCCACAATGGTGGCCCATATACCTGTGTGGTCCTATCTTAGGATCTATTTTGCCTCGATTCACTCATAAAAGAACACATACTTGTCTTTAAGGTCTCGAACGATGATATTTACATCCAAATATTATTTGGGATACCTACAACGAGTCTTTCAACTGAAAAATACACAAGAATTAATAATGATTCTCAAGAGAAGCTAAGATTTTGGGAAAAATCAACAAGATTTGTGAAAGATTGCATTAGGTTGGATGAGCAATTAATATTAGATGTCAAAACTATAAGGATTTAGGATTATTTATCAGGTTTGAATTGAACTTATCGTTTCTTGGCGAAATTAAGGATGAAATTGATAGCGATTCGATTCCAGAAAGAAAATGGGTTAATATTGAGATTGAACTTTGATTCGGGTTGCAAAAAGAAAGATAATTTTAGTAGTGGAAGAAAAATATTTGCAAATATGATATTGGAAAAGAAAAATAGCGAAAGAGAGAAGGAAAATTTTTAGTTTTATTACGAAGAGAAACTATAATTGAATTATGTTTAGGAAAATGGATTAAATAGTTAGGGTCTTTTTATATGGAATGATGTGGATGAATGCGAAAGCGGATCGTAAAGTTTGCTCAAGTTGCGGATTTGACTTAAGGCTTTAGATGTTGGGAAAGAAACTTGGATTTTGACACAACTTGAAATACAATCAAATCTAAGTTAGTTAAAACAATTAAAATAAATAACTAAATAATTAAAATAAAATAATAAATCTACAACTAGAATAATAAGAAAGAAAGAAGGTAGATGGAAAGATAGAATGTGGTATGTAGAAGTCCTAAGATGTCCTGAAAACACAAAGAATCCAAAAACCCCTTCAAGTGGCTCTAATTTCCCCTCCAGGAAAGAAAACTTGGCAAGAAAAAGTTTGAATATGATCCCTACAATTTGAAAAGATTGTTAAAACTCTTCTAAAAGAAACTCAAGAACAATTCTTGAAAAGAAAAAAACTCAAAAAGAATTTCAATAATAATCAATTGAATGAATTGTGTACAATGCAAATGCCTATATATAGGTTAGCTAAATAAATCTAAATAAAACTCTTAAGTATACTAGAACTCTAATTAATCTAAATAAGAAGTAGTTTTAAACTAAACTTTCTTATTGACAAAACTCCTAAATAACATAAACTACTTAATAATTATTAAAAATTCAGAATAATAAAATAATTAGAACTGATAATACAATATTGGGCTAATATATAATAAAAATTAAGCCTAAAACCCAAACCTAATATGATTTAAACTCAAATGAAAAGTTCGAAACTCGTAATTTCTATCATAATCCCGTCCAAAAATTCTGCTCGCGCAGTATTCATTAAAATAGTCATAACTTGAGCTCATGAACTCGAAATCAAGTGATTCAAAGTTCGTTTCAAAGCTAAGAGATAGGTATTTGAACGCCATGTATACATATTAACCTAGAAATATCTGGACCCCATCCAAAAAGACGTCACAAGTATGTTGATTTTCTAAACTTGAAAATTGACAGTTCCGATGAATGGAATTTAATAAATTTCACCACATCCATGCATGTATCATTTTTCAAATTTTAAAGGGCTGATTGGGTAAATATTCCTTTTTTCCAAAGAAAAAAAAAGAAATGGGGAGAAAAAAATTGGTATTACTTGAACTTAGGATGTAAGGAAAGAGAAGAGAATACCTAACCATTAGGCCATTGCCCACACTTAGTCTTTTTCCACTTCATTTAATATTTATTAAATGGTGACTTTTATTCTAGTTTTCTAAAAAATTAAAGCAAGGAAATGGAAAAAGATTGAACCTAAGACCCCTAGGGAGTGTGTTAACTACTTAACCACTAGACCAATGTCATTTCTTAGTTAATTATTACTTCTAACCCTATATATTTTAGGGTGTTACAATTCTCCCATTCTTAAAGAAATTTCATCCTCGAAATTTACTTGGTTCAAAAAAGATGAGGATATTTCTAATGGAACACGTCTTCTGTTTCCTATGTGGCCTCCTCAATTCTATTATTCCACCATAGAACCTTAACAAGAGGGATTCATTTCCTTCTCAGAACCTTTATATCACGGTTTAGAATTTGCACAGGTTCTTCCTCAAATGAAAATTTTGGTCATACCTCAATCTCTTCGATTGAAACAATGTGACAAGGGTCGAAGCGATAACATATTAACATGGAAAACATTGTTGATTCGATCCAATTTGGGTGGTAATTCAAGTTGGTGTGCAACTGGACTAATTCTCCTAAGGATTTGGTAGGGTCCTATGAATTGCAGACTTAACTTACCCTTTCAACCAACACTGTATTCAATGTATTTTATTTTTAGATTAGTATACGACTTTTTTTTATCAAAATTTGCTTTTAATCTATCTTGTATTGGCCTTATTTTCTTGTTAGGTTCTTGTACTAATTCAAGACCTAATACTTTTCTTTCACCCAGTTCGATCCAACATAAAGGTGTTTAGCATTTACAACCATATAAAGCCTTATAAAGTGCCATTTGGATGCTTGATTGGAAGCTATTGTTGTAGGCAAATTCAGCTAAAGGAAAATGTTCTTCCCAACTGCCTCAAAATTCAATAATACAACCTCTTAACATATCTTCCAATATTTGTATGACCTAATCAAATTGTCTGTTAAACTGCGAATGGAAAGTTGTGCTAAAATCCAAGTGGGTTCCAAATGACTCTTGCAACTTCTTCCAGAATCGAGATGTAAAACAAGGATCTCGATCTGAAATAATCGATATGGGCACTTCATGTAACCTCACTATCTTCGAAATATATAACTTAGCTAGCTTTTGTAATAAATGATCCTTATAGATCGGTAAGAAATGCGCTGACTTTGTTAATCGATATACTATCACCCAAATTAAATTTTTCTTAGTGGGTGTTAAGGGTAACCCATTAACAAAGTCCATCGTTATTCGACCCCACTTCCACTGCGGTATTTTGATAGGTTGTAGCAATCCGGAGGGAACTAATGTTCAGCTTTCACTTGCTGACAAGTTAGACACTTAGCCACAAATTTTGTTACATCTCGTTTCAATCTGAGCTACCAGTACAATTTCTTCACATCCTAATACATCTCGTTCCCTCCAAGATGTATGAGATAAGGGCTACCATGCGTTTCTCGAATTATGGTTTGTTTTAACTCATTTTCATTCAGCACACAAAACCTCCCTCGAAAGCACAAGATGCCATCATCACTAAACCCAAAATCTTTTATTTTTCCCTCATCCACATGTTTAATTCAAGGTAACAAAGATACATCTAAAGGTTGTTTATCTTTGATTTCATTGGCTAAGGTGGGTTTTACTTGTAATTCAGCTAGTAAGCCTCCTTCATCCACTAAACTTAACCTAGCAAACATCTCCTTTAAATCGGTCATCTGTTTTCTACTTAGGCCATCTGCTACAACATTGGCTTTTTTGGAGTGATAATCAATTACACAATCATAATATTTTAACAACTCTAACCACCTTCATTGCCTAAGGTTCAATTCTTTTTGGGTGAGAAGGTAGTTAAGGCTCTTATGATCAATATAGATGTAACAATTCTCCCCATATAAGTAGTGTCTCCATATCTTTAGTGCAAAAACTACTGTAGTCAACTTTAAGTCATGATTTGGGTAATTGTACTCATGCTGTTTCAATTACCTTGATACATAAGCCACTACTTTACCACATTACATTAACACACAATCAAGGCCGGTATAAGATGCATCACTGTACACCATATTTCTTTTCCTGATTAGGGCTGAATTAAAACAAGAGCTTGGATTAACACCGCCTTAAGCTTTTCGAAGCTAGATTGTTGCTCATTCACCCTCTTAAATGGAACATACTTTCATAGTAACTTTGTTAGGGGTGTGGCTATTAGGGAAAACTCTTTTACAAATCTATGATAATACCTAGCCAAACCTAGAAAGCTACAAATTTCAAAAATAATTTTGGCTTGTTTCCATTCAAGGATTGCTTAAATCATCTTTAGATCTACTCAAATACCCTTTATGGATACCACATGCCCTAGGAACATTACCTTCTTAAGAAAGAATTCACATTGAACTAGTTTAACATACAACTTTTTCAATCAGAGGATTTGTAGGACATTCTTAAAGTGCTCATCATGTTCGTGTTTGGTTTTAGAGTAAACTAGGATATCATCTATAAACACAACCACAAACTGGTCAAGGAAGGGTTGGAACACTCAGTTCATTAGATCCATGAAGGCGGTAGGAGCATTGTTTAAACCAAATGGAATTACAAGAAACTCATAGTGGCCTTAATAGGTTTTAAAAGCAGTTTTGGGTACACCCGCCTCCTTCACCTTAAGTTGTTAATATCATGACCTTAAATCTATTTTGGAGAACACAGTGGCACCTCTAAATTGGTCAAACAAATAATTGATAGTCAACTTGTTTAGCTGCCGATAATCTATGAAAAGTCTTAAGGAACTATCTTTATTTTTCATGAATAAAATCAGAGCTCCCAATAAAGAAATGTTAAGACTAATAAACTCGCGATCTAAAAGCTTTTGAAGTTAGATTTTCAGTTGCATTTATTTTGGTGCCACACAGTAGGGAAGAATGGACATCGGAGCAGTTCTTAGCAACAATTCAATCCTGGATTCTACCTCGCAGTCTGAAGGTAATCCTGGCAATTCCTCGGGAAACATATCTAGAAATTCCTTAATAGTTTGGATACTGCCTAAAGCATAACTATTTTCATTCCCATCCAACACATAAGCTAAGTAAGCCTCACACCCTTTACAAACTAGTTTTTCGGCAACCATGGTAGAAATCACATTATACAGATAATCCCGATGTTCTTCAACCATAAGAATTTCACTACCCTCGATTGTTTTCAAAATTTCCCTCTTAGAAACACAACCTAGGTTAACTTGGTGTTCCACTAACCAATCCATACCCAAAATTAAATTAAACTCCCCAAATGGTAACTCTATAATATTTGCAGGAAACACTACCCTTTGAACCTCCAACAGACATCTCCTATAGATTTTTTTACAACAACGTATTATCCTAAGGAGCTTACTATAATTACATAAGTAGTGGCATCCTCTACCCCTACACCTAATTTTTCAGACATTTCACAAGATACATAAAAGTGGGTAGATCCTATATCAATTAAGGCAAAGTATAAGACAAAATTAGTGGTAAAGATACCTATTATGACATTTGATGCATCCCTTTCTTCATAACCCCTAACAACATAAACAAGGGCAAGTCGTCTAGCCTCGGTTCAAATTGCATCGGTAGCTACAACATTCGCGGCCCGATTCTACCCATGACCCCTCAGAGGTAATTGGTCCACTCTCTGATTTTGGCTTAGAGCTTGTGTCTATTCAGTTCGTCGAGGGCATTCCCTTGCCATATGCTTCATCAACCCATATTTAAAGCAAGCACCCAATTTCTTCCAACATTCACTCGAGTGTCGCTTCCCATAATGCTTACAATAGTTGGGCTTATCCCTAGTGTTATTTATTGTGGCCCTTTGTTGTGGTCTATCCTCTTTGGTTCATTTTGCAGGGCGAGAGTTCGAACAAATGAAATCAAAATCTCTTGAATGACACCCTACTTTTCTCCCATTGCTCACGATTTACGTGCTTGATATCTTCTATAATTTTGGCTTTCTTCACTAGATTTTCAACCACTTGTTTCTGGTGTGGAGCAACCTATATCTTAAGGTCAAATCATTGCCTGTTTTTATATTTGAAGCACTTATCTTGTTTCGTGGCAACATACCCTGGTCATATTGGTTAAGCATTAGGAATTTAGCCTCATATTTTGCCACAGATTTATCTTATTGTTTTCGCTCAATTAACTTGAGCTTGCGAGCTTCAATATACCTCATGTCCACATACTTATTTTGGAAGGCCTTTTAAAAATACTCCCAAGTGATTCATTTAACCTGTGTACCCCTTACCACATACTGCTACCAATGGTAGGCCTCCTCCCAAAGCAAGGACACAGTGCCCTTCAGATTTTGCTCCAGAGTACAGTCTAAGTCATGTAAAGTAAATCAAACCCAAATCCTAAGTCCCATGCCATGGTAAAAAAATAAGATAATACATTCTTTGAAAAAAACTTATAATACTTTAAAAAGAAATCATTTTGCCCAAGCCAAGGCCTTCCGGGTGCCATGTCCGTGTCCTAACCTATGGGTTATCTGTAAGGATATCCGCATCCTAACCTAGTGGGTTATCTATAAGGATGGAAATTTAAGGGGGAGTGTAACACTCAGTTTTGGCAGGTCTTGAGTTAGCGAGTAAACGAGAATAATCAGTGTAGGGGATGCTATTTGCCTAATCGATGCTCTTGGCGGATAGCTCGAGCTCGTAGTTAATGATAGATTATAAGGTAAGGATTGTTCTTGAAATGTGTGGATATGTATAGAAGAAGGGATTGGTAAGTGTATCAAGGATTCTTGGGTAATGATGGTATTGCCAAAGGTAATGTTCGCCAAGTTGGTCTAGTTTCTATGCAAGTTACATTCTAACGAAATGTTTAGGATTTAATGAAGGGATAACTTAAGGATACGTAAAGATTTTAGATCATTTTATACATTTCTCTACAACTGTAAGCCATTGATAGGCTATTTTTGAAAGTTGGTTACATGTGTTAAGTTCTACTATGATAATATGGGTTTTATGTTTATTGATGTGAGCTTTATAAGAAAAGGGAGAGTTATCTTATTCCTTTTATCTGAAATAACATTGCTAACTTACTTTGAAGCTGATCGAGGATATTTCTTGCTAAGCTAAAACTAAGGATCGGAGTTCATGCAGAGGGTTGTTCCATATTCTGGGTAAGTATTATGGACTTACATGTTGATTTTTGAAAAAGTAAGTCTATTATATGTGCGTAAATAGTATTATTAGGGAGTAAGTTGTTATACAGAGGTTATCTGGGTTTCGGATGATGTTAAAAACTATATAAATGAGTTTTAATGGTATCCCTTTGTCTTGTAAGCAGTGAATTGTTGAGTTTTTGTGATGGATGTTAGGATATAGAGATCAAGCTGCTGTTCCTCGGTGTCAAGTGAGTCCCTAAGTTAACTCCTATAAGTTGTCTACTGTTTATTATAGATAATCCTATGAAGAATCGTATTAAACATGATCCGAGATTAGAAAAAAATGGTATGATGAGTGTGTTGATATATGAATGTTGGATAAGATTTGCATGTATAGTTTGTAAGAATCTGACAAGCATAGAGTATGTGATAAGAATTCTGGAGTTGAAGGTATGACTGTAAGAACATGTCTGGAAAGTGTAAGATGAGTTGTATGCTAAGTTTGGTGTTAATGCATGAAAATTTTGTTAAATGTTTGTTTCTGTTCATCGCGGTGAAGTTTAAAGGGGTTCGTCGGGACTTTAATCACGATCTTTGAAAGGAAAACCCATGGCTATGAAATCATATCGTGTAAGACCATAGCTGGTGGGTTATGACATCACAAGGAAAGAACTAAAGGAAGGTTATTACCTAATGAGGTTTTCAACATAACCGAGGACAATTGGGGGCAAACCTCACGAAATGTGAGTCTTGGAAAATCCTTATCGTGAACATGCCAGAAAATGAAAGCCTTTGTGGTAATTTATAAAAAAAGAAGCCTTTGTGGCGATCTATGAGGTGGAAGCCTTTATGTTGGTAATCTAAGTAAAAGAAAGCCTCTATGGCAAATGAATAAAGGAACGTATTTGTGCCGCACACAAAAGAATGACCCTTGTGGCAACCATCTGGAGGGAATGTCTTTGTGGTAGACCCTGAAAGAAAGAAATGGTTTCTTCGACGAACTCTGAAGGGATAGTGTGTGTGGCAAACTCTGAAGGAACCGGTAGGTATGATGAACTCTGAAGGAAAAACCCTTGTTGTGTATCATGTTACACTTTTTATAGGAAAATCTAATGAGTATTCTATGTGGTAAGCTCTATAAGAAATATTATGACGTAAATCACATGGTATTAAGACAAGAACAAAGAGACTGGAATACGCTAGAGCATATGGCGAATTCAAAGTATGGGCTAAATGGACTGGAAGAGAAAATATAGGTAAGGCCTACATTTGGTAAAATTCAAGAATGTATCTTCTATTTATGTACTAAAGTACTTATGAAATCTTGAGGAAACAATAACTTGGAGTATGTATGAAAGGACCATGGTATATTGTATGTATGGACCACTGGAATAGGAATGGTAAAGGAATCGGGAAAGTGTAAGAGAAAAGTGTGAGTAAAGTATCGAATATGTAGAGGTAAGGTATGATTTCAGAATAATTTGTGACATATTCTGTACAAAAAATGACATTCTAAGAAGGCAGTCGCTAGAGACTAGTTGAGAAAGAAAGAACAATGAGATGGTGGATTGAATTGCCAGATGTGAAATACAAAAATGATTCAGGTAAATGGGTGTTTATCTCGCTAAGTTCTCTTAAACTTATTTCTGTGTGTTATGTTTCAGGTAAGCTCTTAAGGGTTTATGCTTGGAGAGACGACGCCAGAGTACACCAAGGCGTGGCGAAATGAGCTATTACGATACAGAGAAATTTGGTTGGCGTGTTCGAGTTTGAGTTGTTTTTCAGAAGTCTTTTACATAAAATAATTATAATAGACTAGAACATCAATTCAATCATAGTTGTAAATCAATTCCCTGTGTATACCAATTGAATTTTTGTATTACTCACACTTATGTATTTCTTAGATAAATTTAAAATTAAATAGTTATAATCGAATGTAAACTTGTATATTTGAGTGAGCTACATATGTACTTGAGTAGTAACACCCTAGATTTGGATTTGGTTTATCGGATCAGGTTTGGGCCATTACAAGTTTGTTATTAGAGCTTGGTTTAGCCAATTATTGGATTAAGAAGGACGAAGAAGCCTTGTATTCATAGTACACCGGACCTAGCCAAGCCTTTTAGGTGTGTTGAGATCATTTTTGTATGAATTATTTATTACTTATGTTTAAACACATTGTGATGGGAATAGTAAAACGAAAAGAAGTAAGGTAAATGAATGATCGTATTAACAAGGAGAAAAACATTACATGGATCAAAGTTTGGAAAAAATGAAAGAAAAAAGAAATGAAATACATGACAAAAGAAATAGACTTTTGTCCTCTTCTTCACTAGGCTTATTAGTGGGCTCGATAGGGACCTCTTCAGTAGGAAAAGTGCCCTTTGAAATCTGATCCTCTGGTGCTGAGTCCTCCTCATTATCTTCAACAACAGGCGTGGATGGAATGATAAAACCTTCTTATTGCCTCCTGTCTTTGTGGAATGCCTCCCACTCTTTGCCTTTTGGATGGTAAACATCCAAGCCAAATAAGTTAGTGGAATGGTCCTTGAGGTAGTTAAAGTCTACTTTCATGAGGTTGAAGGGGCTTGCAGTCACTTGGCATATAGGATTAAGTTGGACTTCCACTCTAGTAGGGCCTTAATAAGGTTCCTGTGAGTGTCTTCCTAGAACTTTTTGAAATCCTCATAATGAGAACGATGTTGGTTCTCTAGCTCTGCCTTATGAATCTCTTTCAAGGCTTTAAGTTTCTCTTTCCAAGCAAGTTTCTCACCCTTCAGTGAATTGACCTTCTTTTTCAATTGCTCATTTTGAGTTTGAGCATACCTGCATTTGTTCGTTAGAGTGGAAAGGCATGTATCCAATTTTCCAATCAAATTGGCATCCTCTTGATATTTTTGGCGTAGCTCAGCAAGGAGGGTTTACTAGATTTTGCAACGTTTTTAAAGCTAGATAACTTATTCAGTGAATTGACCTTCTTTTTCAATTGCTCATTTTGAGTTTGAGCATACCTGCATTTGTTCGTTAGAGTGGAAAGGCATGTATCCAGTTTTCCAATCAAATTGGCATCTTCTTGATATTTTTGGCGTAGCTCAGCAATGAGGCTTTACTAGATTTTGCAACGTTTTTAAAGCTAGATAACTTATTTCTGTATTACTGGCTGGCAACTTTAAGATCCCCATTCAAAAGATTGTTCCATAGACATAATCTCTGAGACTTGGGCCATAACAATTAGAGGATCCTCATTTGAAGTAGATGCAAGATAAGAAAAGAAAGCTTCCTTTAGCTGAGGAGGTAGTAGACTCTACTATTGGTGGGAAATGGTGCTAAGAGGTGTGGAGGTTGGCAGAAACTCTAAAAGAGCTCGCCAAAGGAAGATACTCCCTATTCCAGCAGGGGTAACATCTGATGTTTAAGGAGGATGAACTATTGGTTGAGCCACAATAATTGCTTTTGAAGGACTTTCTGGTAAAGGACGATCAGGAGAAGGTATGAAAGAACTAAGATGTTTGGCGGGCTGCACCAGAAGTGTGGAATCTTTGGGAGAGCAGGAAGAAAAGGTGTGGGGACAACTATAATCACGAGCTCCTTTTGTGGCCTGTGCCTTATCAGTAGAGGGTAATCGTTGCTGCCCGACTCTTGAGTGCTCTCTTCCCTCTAACCCTCTTCCTTGTTTTCTTTACTGCTAATTTCTTGGATGAAGTAGTAGTGACCTCTTTGCCACGAGTTCTCTTGAGAATAAATGAGATGTCCATGTCATGAAAATTTGAGTGAGAAGGAAGTCCTGCATCACCAATAGGAGAGTTAGCTCTACTGGAAGTAAAAGAGGAAGCTATATCAAGATTAGTGATAAGATTCTAATTTTGAGGAGGAAAGCCACAAATTTTATAAAAATAGAAAGGTGACACTCTTTTGTTTCTCAACAGAATGTTTGCCAAATCTTTCTTAGAATTATAAGGCCAAGCTGCGAAACAAGATCGCACATTAAGGTCGTTTACCCATCTGAAAGAATCATTTGATTGATAACCATTAGGGCTCACTTCCTTTAAACAATACTGAAATATGTTTCTAATTTAAACGAGTTCCATTAAGTTAAGCACACACCCCTTTTATTAACTGTTTGTATTGCACATCAGCAAGCTCACTGGCTGGCATTGTTTGCAAGTGCTCTTTTTGGGAAGGGACCATCTGGTTGGAAAACCAAAACTAGAGTTAAGCCTACAGATGACCTTTAAGCATTTGTCCTTTCTTTGATGGAGGTTTGAGATATTGTTCTCAATGATAGGCTCACACCCAGAGCGTGTACTAAAATGGGCATTACCACCTAAAATGCTTGCCTTCTTACCTTCAACTGATACAACTTCTAAAAGACCCCCAGCATAGGTGGCTCATTATACATGCAACAACCAATGTATTAAGCCACCAGCGTCCACCAAGATAACGTTGACAATTTCCCAAGCGTAATATCATACTCATTTAGGATAGAGTAGAAAAAGGGATTTAATGGTAGATGAAAATTGACTTCTAACAAGATTAAGGGTAAAATAAAACCTCAGGTATTACTACTTAGATGACATTTTTAAGGTCACTAGAAAAAGTACACGAAGTTTGGAATTTGAATACCTCGAGCTCCAATATACCTAATCATCTCATCCTCAGTGGTGCTATAGGTAATCGATTAGGGTCTTACCCCAAGCAAAGTATTCTCGGGACCCTGAAGTCCAAATGGAACAGTACTTGTAGGAGTAAAGTTTCGGTTGGTTTGTCTTCGACCCCTCCCTCGAGTGTTGGTTTTAACTATTTTGACAACAAGTGTACAAAAAAGAAAAAGAAAAAAGAAAGAAAGAAAGAACAGTTAATACCTTAGAACAGATGAAAATAAAGAAGGTAAAGAGTGAACAAAGCAAATAAGAAATTAGGGATTCAGATGTTGCAAAAAGGTAAAAAAAAAAGGGGTGTTGAAACGACAAGTATAAATAGAGGTAAGCTTGTGGGAGAAGTCAAGTAAAAGATGACTATTCAAGTCCTCCAATATGATGGTGACAACTGTAATGAGATAATTTGTGAAAATATGAAATTCTAATGAAAATCGCTAAGTGTGGGTCTTGCCTAAGAGGGCTAACTTGATGATATTATGTGTGAATATAAGTTCCATATGTTGCGCCCAATGGGAACATAGTTATTATTTGAGTGCATGGACTTCATAAAGATCGTATTAATTTTGAGGATGATATTCCCTAAGTGGGGAAGAGTAGTGACACCTAGTTTTGGCGGGTGTAACGTGTAGGCTTCTGCAAGTATACACAATCATTATCAAGTACTAAGTAAGTACAAGAGTTATCGTCTCAACGGGGACTGTATTGTTAATCAAAAATTGTAAAATTACGAATTTACATGTTAGTAGAGAAAACATAATAGTTTTGAAATGATAGGTGTTAAATTAAATTAATTAACCAAATGCAAGTTAACCTAAATGCAAATGAAATGCAATGCAAGGTGATTGCTTAGTAGCGACTTTCACGAGTTAACAACAATAACATGAAAAAGCTAAAATAATTACAATATTTGACTCAATTCATTTTTCATCATGTTTAACAATGTTCGAAAAATATTCCATGGCAACTCGATTGTTCCTTAACTGGGAATCTCATATAAGTTCAACCGAATCTTATTCTTAGAAAAATATGCATAAACCAATGTCATAATTTAACTAAAGATTCCTTAGAATTTATGTGAAGCAAAAGGGACGAATTAGGTTTGAAACAATTTAATCACATAAACCTAAAGTTATGTAAGGTAATAAGTTCTCTTAGTCTATTATGAACCTTTAATTTAGTCGGGTTAAGATCTAAATTAAGCATGCACCTTCCAATTATTGTGTCCATTAATAGCCATCTGGTTAGGATCTATCAACTAATTCTAATGCATTAAAACATGTTTTAATGCATTGAATACATAAATGGTTTTAATTGGAAGCATGAACGACTAAGGCACAAAACATCATAAGCATGAATCAAAATAAGCTTTATCAAATTAATGTAATAATTCTAGCTAAAACAAAATGAAATCATCATTGTTAATGGAAAAACATCGAAAAATTTTGCAAACCATGTTGAATAACTAAGAACAAAATTAAAGAATAGGAAAGAAGAAACTCTTGATGATTTTGGCGATTCTCAGAAGACTGATCATGGTGGTTTCCTCCAATTCTCGTGATTGCAAAATGCTCCTCAAGATGGCCGACCTAGAGTGGTTTTCCTCAAAGGAAAATGCTAGCTAAAGGAGATGAGGAAATGAAAAGGCTTATGCATGGAAGAGATGGAAGAAAGATGAGAGGAATGTGAGTTGATAGATGAGTGAATGATGATGGATACTTTGAAATAGGAAATAAGGGGTAGTACTTATAATAGAGGAATGACTAGGGAGTTTGCTAAAAAGAACATGGATATCCCTTGAAATGCTCCCTTTCTTGGCTGGCCATGAAATATGGAGGAAAAGGTTGGTGGTTTCTTGATTCATCCTTGATTTCATGCATGCATCTTGTAAGGGGTTGGACAGTTTCTTGGGTATTAGTTGGGGGATTATTTCTAATTTTTTTCACAAGTTTAGGGACCTCCAAATTAAGTATCCTAAAGATAATTTGGGCTACTCTTGATACCTTAGCCGAATTGGACTACTTTCCCCCTACTTGGACGATTTTGTGACGATTTTATGACTCAAATAATTATCAGACTTGCTCTTCTGAACAAGACAACTTCAACTGGATCAAATTGACTTCTCTTGACTTAACTTGTTGTATTTGTTGTCTAATTGAGGTGGAGTATAACTCATGTCCATGTATGATTTAGATAAGCTTCCACACTTATTAATTCAATGGTCCCACTCCAACAATGTGAGCATGGAAATTACTATGTAACATAAGATAGTTAAATTATGCAAAATATAATATATAAAATCATAAAATTGCATAATTTACTAAAACTATGCCTATTGTCTCAACACGAACAAAAATCACCCAATTAAATATCCAAATACATGGGATTAACATAAATTCTAAGTAAAAAGGTGATATTAATAGCTATAAAAAATCTATATAATTTAGAGTTTACATCGGGTCTCGAGTTGGCAAGTAAACGAGAATAATCTTTGTGGCGAGATCCTATTCGTACAATCGATGCTTTTGGCGAATAGCTCGGGCGCATATTTAATGATAGAGTATAAGGTAAGGGTTGTTCTTAAAATGTGTGGATATGTACAGAAGAATGAATTGGTAAGTGTGTCAAGGATTCTTGGGTAATGATGGTATCACAAAAGGTAAGGTACACCAAGTTGGTCTAGTTACTATGCAAGTTATGTTCTAATGAGATGGTTAGGATTTAAAGAAGGGATAACTTAAGGATACATATAGATTTTGGATCCTTGTATATGTTTCTCTATAGTTGTGAGCCACTAATAGGGCATTTATGAAGGTTGGTTACACGTGTCAAGTTCCACTATGAGAATATGAGTTTTATGTTTATTGATGTGAGCTTTATAAGAGAATGGGGAGTTATCTTCTTCCTTCTATTTAAAACACCATTGCTAACTTTTTTTGAAGCTGATCGAGGATCTTTCTTGCTAAGTCGAAACTAAGGACCGGAGTTCATGCAGAGGGTTGTTCCATATTCTGGGTAAGTATTATGGACTTGCATGTTAACTTCTGAAATAGTAAGCCTATTATATGTACGTAAGTAGTAAGATGAGGAAATAAGGTGTTGCACGGAGGCTATCTAGGTTTCAGATGATGATAAAAGTTATATGAATGAGTTTTAATTGTATCCCTATGTCTTGTAAGTAGTGAATTACTGAGTTTTTGTGATGGATGTTAGGATTTGGAGATCAAGCTGTTGTTTGTGGATGCCAGTGATTCCTTAAGTTGACTCCTGTAAGTTTTATGTTGTTTATTCTTGATAATCTTGTGAAGAATCATATAAAACATGAACCAAGATTAGAAAAGAATGGTATGATGAGTATGTTGATATATGAATGTTAGACAATATTTGCATTTATAGTTTGTAAGAATATAACGAGCGTAGAGTATGTGATAAGAAATCTAGAGTCGAAGGTACGACTGCAAGAACATGTTTGGAAAGCGTAAGATGAGATGTATGCTAAGTTTGGTGCTAATACATGAAAGGTCTATTTAATACATGAAAGGTCTATTAAGTGTCCGTGTTGTTCACTGTGGTGGAGTCTAAAGGGGTCCATTAGGACTTTAATCAAGATCTCTAAAAGGAAAGCCCATGGGCATGACATCATATCGTGTAGGACCTGATCTTTCGTAATTCGGTGTAGCAAATTAAACTAGTTTTCACATTTAAGGAGCCTGAATACAAGCATTTTAGTTATATTTTAGTAAAGTTTCTTTAGTTTTACTTATATCTAGAAAAATGTGCAAAATAATTCTTTTATTAACCTTAAGGGCCGAATGAGGCCTAAGAGAGAGCTAACGTACTTTGTGAGTGTGGAGAAGACCATTAGAAGGCATTTTAGACCAACACTGGATGTTATGTCACAACACGGGAGGTCCAATGTCACAACATAGAGAATAGAATGGAGAAAGGACAAAACTACCTTTGATGTTGCGACACTAATTGAAGATGTCGCGGCATACCGCTGAAGATATCCTAAAGAGGAGCATATTGACCTCTACGCGTGATACAAGCTCTATTGTGTTACAACATTGACTTTGGGACAGAAATTAAACACAAAGTAGGGGCGTTTTGGTCTACACAATCGAACTTAAAGCTCGAGAACGTCAGTTGCCCTAGGGTTAAGGATGACAGCCACCTGAAGGCTATAAATAGACTTCTTGAGCACATTCTATGGACACCATTCCATTAACCTAGATTTTCTCTTTAGATTTAGTTTCGTTTTCTGTAACACCCCTAACCCGTAACCATCGCAGGAATAGGTTAAGAGGCATTACTGGACTTGTAACTCAATTCAAAATAATCATTTATTAAATGTCATCTCATTTCAGTAAATATTATTCATTCACATTTAATATGTACTTAAATCGAGCATACAAAGTTTAAATCATGCATTCTGGACTAAATCGGCAACATATGAAAAATTTAGAAACTTAGAAAAATTCCAACATATTAAATATCACACGCCTGTGTGAACAGGCCGTGCGCCTTACACGGCTAATAGACACGCCCGTGTCTTAGATAGTGTGAAAACAGGGAATACATACTGACTTGTGTCACATGGCCGAGGACATGCCCGTGTGCAAGCCGTGTGAAAATTAGAGAGGGTACTGACTTGAGTCACATGGCCAACTACACGTCCATGTGTTAGCCCGTGTGTCACACATAGCCAATAGACACGCTCTTGTGTCTAGGCCGTGCCAAACCTGTAGGGTATACTGACTTAATTCAAAAAGGTACCCCAGGGTACACACGGTCGTGCAACATGACCGTGTATCGCACACGACTGAGACACAAGCTCGTGTCTCTACCCATGTGGACAAAAAATAGGCTATTTGTAAAGCCATTTTGCCTCTTTATAAACACAAGAATTCATAAGCATAGATAACCACATTTTTTACAACTCAATAGGCAGCCAAGATAACCATTTCAATGCACATTATTTTCTATATCAAAACCTTACAATTACATAGCCAAATACCTATTTAACATCATGCATAATCCATTCATTTAACAACTACATATCAAAACTTCACTTGCATAATTTCATTCCATCATTACCTTGCCAAAATATACCATAATTGAACACTTAATTCAACCAAAACATAGTACCAAAATAAGCCAAATCACATGGCTTAACTTATACACAAAAATATACCAAAGTCATGATATCAATTAACATAACTATCATCTTTTAAGCTAGCCTGTACATGCCATATTTACAAATATCCACAAGTTAAAAAGTACCAATCAGAAATTGGACAGTGTGATGTGCAACTCCGACTTGTCCGAAACGAGTGAGCTAACGAACCTCTATAAAACATAGAAAAAGAAACAAAGTAAGCTTTATAGCTTAGTAAGCCCGTATAATTCAAAATTAAACTTACCATTTATACATAATCAAAGCAATACTTAAAGTGCAACCAATTCAATTAACAAACACCTAATCACAAGTATTCATCACATGTTAGTCATTGTAAAATTACATGAAACCATCCATTAATACAATACTTTGCATCATTCCAAATTTCATATACCATATATAACATAAGTAACATTTATAAACCGTAACTTATCCGTATAACATTATTTGTGCCCGGTTGAATAATATCAGTAATTCATCAATTCATTATCATTTATGCTCTTTTGAGTCATGATCAGTAAGCTCCTCCTGAGCTGATGAACAATAAGCTCTATTGAGCGAAACAGTAAGCTCATACAAGTTGAAACGGTAAGCTCCAATAAGCTGAAAACAGTAACCTCTTACGAGCTAATATATCAGTAAGCTCATACGAGCTGTGGTGAGTCTACAACAAATGCAGGAGCTCGACCAAATCGGTAACCCTAGTGACATGTCACTCGTATCCTATGAATTCATACAGTTCAAACAGGACTCGGTAACCACTAAACTATATCTATAATGATTTGTAATTCAAGTATATCAATTACTCAATCACAATATTCATTTCAATTATTTTCAAATATATAGAAGTTTGATTCTAATTATATGAACGTACCTCGTATCCTCGGATAAAACTATCGGCTATTCGTCCACTTTTTGTTTTCCCCGATCTAGTTCCGGTATTTGCTTATCTTGATCTATATAATATCAAATTAACTCATTCAAACTTTCATTCAATTCAATTTAGCCTAAAACATTTATTTTGGCCAATTTACAATTTTACCCCTAGACTTTTGACTACTTTGCAATTTTAGTCCTTAACACATAAAAATGCAAAATTGCATAATTAGGCCATAACCCATGATAGCCGAATTTACTATATACCACTAGAAGCCCATATCTTTCATTATTTCAAACTTTTAACCACATAATTTTACATTTTCTCAATTCAATCCCTGTTTGACATTCTTGTCAAAAATCACTTTACAAAACATGTAAAACTATCATCAAACTTCCATAATCTATCATTAAACATCAAAGAACTCAAGTATTCAACAATGGCACTCTACAAAATCATGAAAAAATTCAAAAATTAAGGTACGGGCTAGCTAGAATACAAAGCAACGATTTCAAAAACGTAGAAATCATTAAAAACCGAGCAAAAATCGTACCTAATTGAAGAATTCAAGGTTGCCGAATTCAAAACACTAGGTTAGCTTCTTCTTCCTTCAATATCCGGTGCATGAAGATGAAAATTATGCTTTAATTTGTTTTGTTTTGTTTTATTTTATTTAACCTTTAATAACTAAATTACCATTATAACCTTATTATGGAACATTAATATAACATATAATCAATGTACAAGAATGTCCACTTACATTATAAATAAACTAATTACATAATAAGGACTTCCATATTAATAAACCATAGCTATTTGATACTTTTAAATAGTAGAACTCAACTTTTATGCGTTATGTGATTTAGTCCTTTTTACCGAATTAAGCATTTAAACAGTAAAATTTCTTAACGAAATTTTCACATAATTAATCTATCATGTTGTAGACCTTATTAAAGTAATAAAATAAATATTTTTACTTTGAATTTGTGGTCCCGAAACCACAGTTTCGATTTGACCTATAAACGGGCTGTTACATTTTCTTTCTTTCTTAAGTTTTTCAGAGTTTAGATTATTTGCTTGTTGCTTTCCTTCAAGAGATCTAATTTGTAAAGACGATCAACTTCTAGAGATTCGTGTTACTATTTATATAAATCAAGCTTTTCTCAAACTCTACATTTCAATTCATTCACCATGCTTTATTCTTCCACCTATTCCATATTGTTTATGAAAGCCATGAGGAACTAATCCTTCTATGGGGGATTAGGGAGTGAAGAAATAATCTATTAACTATTTTGTTAGGTTACTCAACGGAACAGCTCTTTAGGAAAGGAAGAGTGTGAAATTGACCCAA
The DNA here is from genome assembly GCA_025698465.1 of Gossypium longicalyx. NCBI lineage: Eukaryota > Viridiplantae > Streptophyta > Magnoliopsida > Malvales > Malvaceae > Gossypium > Gossypium longicalyx. Next base: position 96,725,553 of record CM046997.1, read on the forward strand.
AATTTGTATTACCCATCTGTGAACACCTTCGCTCCAATCCAGTGTGAGGTCGGAAGATAAGTAGTCCTTGTTGGCTTATTATGTTAGTGGAAGATCGGAAGATCCTGCTAGGGTAGTGACTAGTTAGTTGACGAGGAACTCGGAACGACAATTGATTGGGATTGTAAAGCAAGCTAATCACCCATCACCAGATTTGATTCCCTCTACTTTTTCTATCTTGAAATTTAGTTTTCTTTTATGTTATTTTGTTTTATTCTTAGTCTTATAAAAATCCCAAAAACCTCTCATTTACGTTTCCATACTATAACTTGATTAAGGTATTAATTAGATCTTTTAGTGTGTAGGTTAAAATTGATCTAGCCTTCGTCTCTCTTGGGTACGGTTCTCAGAGTACTCAACCACTCTGTTGTAAAACAATATTACAACTTGACCCGTATACTTACAGATATCGCCTTGTTGTTCTAAATTTTATTGTAGTATTCATACTCTGGATGTTATTACGTCCGAAGGCAGTAAAGACCATAGCTGGTGGGTTATGGCTTCATATGCAAAGAACTAAAGGAAAGTTATTACCTAATGGGGTTTTCTGCATAACCGAGGATGATGATGGGCAAACCTCACGAAATGTGAGTCTAGGTGAATCCTTATCGTGAACAAGGTAGAAAATGGAAGTTTTTGTGGCAGTCTATGAAAATAGAAGCCTTTGTGGTAATCTAAGGAAATGAAAGCCTTTATGGCAAATGATGAAAGGAACATCTTCGTGGCGCACACAAAAGAATGGCCCTTATAGCAACCATCTAGATGGAACATCTCTGTTGTTGACCCTGAAAGAAAAAACTGGTATCTCCGATGAACTCTGAATGGATAGCATGTATGGCAAAATCTGAAGGGTTAAAATGTGTGGCAAACTTTGAAATAATGGTAGGAATGATGAACTCTGAAGGAAAATCCCTTGTGGCATATCATGTTACACTTTTGATAGGATAATATAATGGGTATTCTATGTGGTGAACTCCCTAAGAAATATTATAAAGTAAATAACATGATATTAAGACAAGAACACGGAGACTGGAATAGGCCAGAGCATATGGCGAACTCAAAGTATGGGCTAAATGGACTAGAAGAGCACATGTAGGTAAAGGTTACATTTGGTAAAATTCAAGAATGTATCTTCTATTTCTGTACTAAAGTAATTATGAAATCTTGAGGAAATAATGACTTGGAGTATGTATGTAAGGACCATGATATATTATTTGTCTGGACCTCTGGAATGGGAATGGTGAAGGAATCTAGAAAGTGTAAGGGAAAAGTGTGAGTAAGGTATCAAATATGTAGAAGTAAGGTATGATTTCAGAATAAGTTGTGACACCTATGGTACGAAATCATTTTGTGAAGGTATTCGCTAAAAACTAGTTGAGAAAGAAAGAATAACGAGATGGTGAATTGAATTGCCAGATGTGAATGTAGTAGCCCAAATCTGCCCGGGCTTTAAAACCAAAAGAAAAAAATAATAAATAAATGAATGTTTATTTATTACAGTCCATTTACAATACCATAGCCCACTAACCCGTAGGCCCAAATACTTAGAACCCAATTAACCTAAAACTACCCACTAACCCGTTTACACCCAACCCACAAACAAGTACGGCCCAAATGGCCTATTTTGTTAAACAAAGGATGGAAGACTTAGGGTTTCTGGAACCCTAGGCGCCACAAACGGAAGGTTCCAGAAGCTAAGCGCTGCAACCATCCCAAGCATCACGCCTCTTCGCCTCATCCCGCAACTCTAGCCTCGAATCGCGCCGTAGTCAACGCGCAAATCAACGCCAACATCATCGTCACGATCATTGCCGGATTTTCCTCAATCACTTGCAAAAAGAGAAAGAAACGACAGAGACGAAACAAATATGGCAAGGAAATAAAATAAAGATGTAAATATATTGTAAATAGTGGCTATAAAGCCCGAGCACTATATTTGTAAGAGGGGAGTTTTTTTTTTTGGGATATACACGGTTACAAACAGTTGATATATATAAAAACAAGAGAAACCTTGGCAGATTTGAAAAGAATACAGAGGTGAATATTTTTATTTGATTTTATTTTTTTACAAAATATATGCTGGTAATATAAAAGGGAGAAAAGAGGAGATGAACCATGGCTAATCTACGTTGTAACGAGAAGTTTTCCAGTTTCCGACCACCTTACGTGGCGGCGTTCGTGGTGGCGTGTGGGCACATGAGTGCCAGAGAACTAAATCCTTTTTCAGAGGATTTCTTTCATTTTTTTAAAAAAAATCGGGTTTCAAAATGATTTTTAAGTTAAAATTTGGCTTATATAGCCTTATTAGAACGACGTCGTTTAACTTAAAATAATAAGCTCTAAAACGGCGTCGTTTCAAGGCTTAGATCCACGTGTTGACCCGATTACCTGGGGAGGATCCGCGTGTTTTTGTAAATTGGGATAATTTCCCAATTGGTCCTTCTGCATCTTTAATCTGTACATTTTAATTTTATTTATATTCTAATTTGGCCCTAAAAGTTTACCTTTGTTTCAATTTAGTCCAAACAGTGATTTTAAAATAGTACTCTGGAGAACGACGTCGTTTTGAGATTAGGGCTAATTGCCCAGTGAGTCCCTCGGTTCTAATGCGTGTTCTAGATTGATCCAAATTCTTTTTTATTTTTCTAATTAGCCCCAAAGTTTTAATCATTTTTAATTTTAATCCTTTTATATATTTTTAAATTTATTTATTTTAAATACTATATATTATTTATTTACATGTATAAAAATTTATTGTATATTATTTTTATTACTTCCAAGTATATTTATATTATATTTATATTATATTAACATATATTATTTTATATTATTTTATACTTTATTAAATGTTATATATTATATTATTTTATGTTTTAATATATATTATATTATATTATATTTTGTATTTTATCATATATTTATATTTTATTATATATTATTATATGTAATTTTGAAATTTATAAATTATTATCAAATATTATATTTTTATTTAAATATTTAAACTTCATTTTATAATCTATATTATTACTTTATTCTTTATATTATATATTCTATTATTTTATATTTTATATATATATATATATTTATTATTATGTATAATTTCTAAATTTGTAGATCGATAGTTAAATATTATACTTTATTAATATGCATTATATTTTGAAAATTTTTTTTTGTGAAGTTTTGTTCCTACTTAATATTATTATGTATGTATATATATTTTAGGTTATTATATAGTATATTTTATTAGTAAGTTTTTTTTTTAATATTTTCATCACTATTTCTCCTTGATATTTCATGTGTCGTTTAAATATTCCTTAATACCCCATTCATTGTTAATTGTATCTATCTTTATCTTTATTTATTTTTTAAACTTGATAGTTTATCATTCATTTACTTAGCATTATCATAGTACATCAATTTATCTCTTAAAATATTTGATACTTTTATACTTAATTGCATGAATTGTGGATTATTTAGGTTATTATCTTAGACTATATTTGTATGAAATGATGTTGTATATGCCGTATAATGTATGTTTTATACTTATTATTTTTATGGTTGCTTGCATAATACATAAATGTATATAATATGTATTATATTATTTATGTCATATTTTCCTGAAATATTAATGAAGTTACATAGTTTGATATTGATATATGTTAATATTGTATCTTGATTGCATCATGATTTTAAAAAATATATAATCAAAGAAATGTTTTTTTAAAAAAGGCAATGTTTTTCGTATTTAGGAATTCAGGAAATAGTGCCCTAACATGCTGGATGCGATTTCTCATTCGTCTAAATGCCTAAAATACCCTTCTAAACAATTTTAAAAATTACGAGGTGATTTCAGTTACAAGAGAAGCTAAGCATTCGTGAGGTTTTCACCTCCGCATGAGTTAGTGGATTGCTTCCGGGATACTGTACCTATGTCTTCGTGAGATTTTTATCTCCGCATGGCCATAGGGAAATGTGTCCCCCTGAACTGAACTTGGTCTATATGAGCCTATAATGGGTGAGGACCGAGGAATCTGCTGGTTTAGGTACCCTCACTTTAGAATTGAAACTCATATAGTGAACCTTTAAGTACTTATCCTAGGGAAATAGCAATAATCTTTAGAAAATTACCCCGTAAGTATTTGTTTATCATTTTCTTATATGATACTGACCTATTTTAATTTTGCTGTCATTGCATATCATTTGGCATTTAAAGGTGTCGATTCAAGGCTCGATTTCTAGATTAGAAAGTTTTGTAAAGAGGAACGAATACCTTAATAAAGTGGAGGACAATGCTTCTGTTTGTACCTGGTCAGAGAAAACCCAGTTAGAGAAAGGAGATAGTGTCACCGAGGGGTATACATCAGAGTTATAGGACTTCACCTGTGTTAATTCGATGCAGAATGAGTTGCAGGAGTTGAGAGATATTTGGGCCCGGTGGGATGACGAGGCTAAGCAGCTCTTCTATCAGAATTACGGAGACCTTCCCTATTTGATAGAAATCAAGGTAGATAGGCACTTGTTTCGAGCCATGGTATAATTCTGGAACCCTGCTTATAGTTGCTTTACATTTGGTAATGTTGATCTTGTACCCACCTTAGAGGAGTATACGACTTTACTGCGTTGCCCGAGGATTCAAGGTAACAAGGCTTATGTTAGGCCTGCTAGCCTTCCAACTTTTACGAAAAAATTGGTAATGATTACTGGGATGAGTGAGCAGTGGGCTGTAGCTCATGTGCAGCAAAAGGGTGATAGTAAGTGCATTCCATGGGCTATTCTGAGGGATTTGATATCGACGCATCCAGACGTAAAGAAAATGGTCGACGTCCTAGCTTTGAGTATTTATGACATGGTGATCTTCCCAAAGGCGTTGGGGCACATAGATGAGGCAGTTGCAGATTTATTCGATCGACTAGGTAAGAACACACCTGTGCCCACAATCCTAGCTGAGACAATAAGATCCTTGAACGCATGTCGAAGAGCTGGTGAAGGAAGGTTCATTGGATGTGCACAGTTGCTGTTAGTTTGGTTTCATAGCCACTTCTGGAAGCTTGATAGGGTTCCTTCCCGAGTATTCTTTAAGGGTTATTCTTCCTTAAAGGAAGCAGTGGACATGCCTAGGAGAGATGACATTTCAGAGATGAGATGGATAGACATTCTTCAGAATCTTCGAGAGGAGGATGTTATGTGGAAGGCTCATTGGTTGGTTCCTAATAAAGTCCTTTACCGATGTGGCAATTTTGATTGGATCCCTTTGCCAGGAATTTGGGTTGCTTGTTCTAAGGCAATATCGAGCGAGGCAGTTCATACCAGCTACACAGGGTCTAGCTCAGAGTGATTTCTCTTATAAAGGAGATCACTACAAGGAGAGGATGCGAGAAATTTTTGAGGCTTGGAAGAAGCCTTTCTGTATGAAGATCTTGATTGAAGGATCAACGTCAACCCCTGAGTATAAAGGATGGTTTAGTAGGAGAGTCAACGATAATGTCCCTAGGTTAATCTTGGGAGCAGCTCGATCATTAGAGGAGAGCTTACGAGTGATTCCATCAGAGGTGGAAGTTATGAAGAAAGAGTTTGAAAGAAAAAATTCAGAGCTTGAAAGGAGGATGGAGAAGCTCGAAGAGGAAAAAATGTGCTTAAGTCTCAACGTCGATGTTTAAAAAATAGAAATCGAAAAGGTAAAAAAGGAAAAGAGAAAGATTGAAGGAGATCGAGATGATTTAAAGACGCACTACAAGAAGGCTCAAGTAACCTTGAAAAGGGTCGGATTAGGGAGATCTTCAGAGCAGTGGCAGCATGAGATTCAAGAGAAAAGAGCCAAAGCCGAGTATTAGGAGAAAAGGTTCCAAGAGATGCAGTCGCGTAATTTGGACATAGAAAAGAAAAATCAAAAGTTAAAGGTTAAGGTGACAGAGCTTGGACGATCTCTTCATCATTATAGAAGCTGTAATTTCGCAGTCGAGTTAAAAGCAAGTCTAAACAAGATTGATGAAATGAAACACAATATTGGAGGGTTAGAAGCAGCACTATAGAACTATGAGCTACGGATTGAGCAGCTCGAGGCAAGAGAAGAACAGTGGAAGGGAGAACTTCACCATCTTCGAGATCAGGTGAGAGGTAGAGATCATGTCATGGAACAGGCCCTGGTTCAGATTCGAGAGGTTGCGGAACACTTATAGGATTTGGCGATACAAGCTAGAACGCTGAGCACAATGTATGAGTCAACGTCAAACAAAGGACGAGAGTTAGCATTATTATTGGATAGGGTTAAGACTCTAGGCCTACGGGCGAAAGTATATTTGTAATCCGTTTTATGAAAAGATTTTTGTTCCTTAAATAACGTTTTCTAAAATGAAACTGAACTAGAATTGACACCTTTTTGCATTCATGCATTTGCATTGCATCACATCACATGTATTTAAATCCATAAAAAGACCCTAATTAGTTAAGGTTAAAAAGAAAAAGAAAGAGAGAAAGAGAGAAGAGGGTCACAACTGAGTGAAAAGAAGACGCTCCCTTACATATCCTAGACTTTTGTATTAGGAGGGATAGCTTACCCGGAGATGGGGGTGTTTCTAAATGAAAATCATCCCATCAATGTCATACATGAGGAAGGGACTGAACAAAGAAACCTTGAGGGCATTCGCCCTTACGAACTGGGAAGTTCTTTAAACAATTGGACTGCAGAAAAACTTCCTGTAATCTTTGGGAATTTTACGGAGTAATATTCAAAACATTCTTATTGTTCTAAAGCCTAGGAGTAATGAGATTTCTTTTGAGAAGTGGGCTCATGTTTAGACATTTTTATTTTCAATAAAACATACTTTTATTATTTATCTGAGTAAATATTCTTTCATTCTGATTCTTTTGACCTTTGACATTCTTTATAAATTTTCATTTCATGTAAATAGTCATGCTTGAATTCATTTATTCCTTGTATATTCTTTTGTGCCTATCATGGGTCCCTAAATATCAATGACATGGGCAACGATACTACAGATTCAGAGTTCCTTTTTGAGCGTGACATGTGTTTAAGAGGAATTTCAGTACTTTGAAGGTGACAGAAATTGTGACTTGTTTCTGAATTTGTTGAAAATGGTTTTTACCCCATGAAGTGGTGGTAGAAAATATAGCCTTAGAGGAAGGAAAGATTGCGAAATTGGAATTAGCTGAGGAGACAAAACAAGACCTTGTTGAGACTATTATAGGAATTCAAAAATGTGATCCAAAGACGCATGCAGGAGGATTTGCAATTGCCAAGATAAACATGAGGTTTTGGGGCACTGTTGGTCCACCATGGAAAGGGATCGCATCAGTTGTACAATGAATGCCAAATTTAAAGGAGTCAAGACTTATGGGGCATGTATGTTATGGGCCCGAGCTCGTTAAAAGTTTCAAGCTAACAATAACTCATCTTTGTAGACGTTAACTACTCCATTAAGAGGGAGAGATAGCTTCATATGCCAATATTACAAAGTAAAAAAGTCATTTATTTCAAAAAAAAAGAAAAAAGATTATATATAACTGCACAATGCCAAAAGTTTGCAGTCTTTTCAAAGATAATGCACCATACCACAGTACAACATAGGTTGCCAAAAGAAAAGAAAAAGAAGAAAAAAAAACAAATTACAAAAGATGACCGAGACTGATAAAAATTGGCATAAGAAACTACCGCCTACTCTCTATGCTTACGCTGGGGCAAACACCTTCAAATCCAGTTGTTTCAAAGGTTCCAACCATCATCCTTGGAATGGGTGCATTGTTTGGCTTTCCTGAGCAGTCTGATGTGCCGTCAATAGCTGCGATGGTTAGCTCCAGGCGATGGCCATTGATTTCCAGCTATGGGGCATTAGGCCGTACATAGTCTCTAAAGCTTAAAATGATAGATTCTTTCTTCAAAACCAGTTTTTGACAAAGTGGATGACGGTATCATGAAGGAAGCTCTCTTAGACTTCTATACAAGTTCAGGAAAGAAGAAACCTGATCAAATCATTATTTTCAGGGATGGGGTTAGCAAGTCTCAATTCAATCAAGTTTTGATCAAGTTATTGAGGCTTGCAAGTTCCTTGACGAGAAGTGGAACCCTAAAGATTGTGGTTATTGTTGTACGAAAAACCATCATACCAAGTTTTTTTTTTCAGCAGGGATCTTCTGACATTGTGCTACATGGTTCTATCATTGACAACAAAGTATGCCATCCAAAGAACAATGATTTTTACCTTGGTACCCATGCTGGAATGATTGGAATCACGAGGCAGACCCACTATCATGTTCTCTTAGACCAGGCTGGGTTTTCGGCTGATGATCTGCAAGAGTTTGTTCATTCTCTATCCTATATGTATCAAATGAGCACCACAGCCATATTTGTTGTGGCTCCTATTTGCTACGCTCATTTGGCAGCTTCACAATTGTGGGCAATTTATGAAGATTAGGGATGTTTCAGAAACATCATCGAGTCATGGTGGGATGTATGCTCCGGGAGTAATCTCTATACCTCAGCTTTCCATATTGAAGGATAAAGTCAGCAACTTCATTCTTGTCTGCTGAGAATCATTGAACCATCTTTTTGTAGGGTTTGGCAAACAACAGCCAGGACTGCTGCTGGGACAATCCTTTTCTCATGGGTTTATGAATCAAGATTTTTTCCTCCAAGCTTTGATGGAGTCAAGAATTGAATACCTCTAGTCAAGAATTGAATACCTCTAGTAAACTTAACTTGAAAGTATTCATCCTAAGCAAATGTACCAAAATGGATGACACAGACTTATGACAAAGAAGGTTCGTCCAAAAGAATTTCATGAAGGAAACCTTGTCCTGAAAGAGATCCTTTCCATTCAAAAGGATGCCGAATTGTGAAGGGCCATATGTTGCGAAGAGGGCTTTCTCTAGAGGTGCACTGATTTTTGACAAGAAATGGATAGGAAGAATTTATCTGATCCAGTGAATTCGGACTCGGTCAAGGAGTACTTTGTCTGAAGGAGAAGGGAAGCCAAGGTGAAGACCCGCAAATGGCACTTTGGGACTTCTATTTCAAAAAAAAAAAAAAAAGAAAAGAAAAAAAATATAGAGAGGCCAAGGTGAAAACCCGCAAAGGGCGCCTTGTGACCAAAGGGGTTTTGAGTTGAAAACCCGAAAGGGCAGCTCAAATTTGGAAAGTCATGCAGTGACCTTGCTATACCGGATTCGATGAGAAGTGAAGTATGTTACATATCGAGGCATCAACGAATTACTTTGGATCTTTTAAACACATGTTGAACTCAAGAAAGTCTTCATGGATCTGGTGTATAGACGCTCAAGCGGCGATATCTCAGGGCATCGATTTACATCCTATTTACTATCTTTGGATTATTTTTCTTCGCAAAGATATGTTCTCAATTTAATCTTTTTGCATTCCTTCCAATAATTTGTCCAAATCTAATTATCCTCAGGATCAATTTATTTGTCTCTCATTATTCATAAAGCATGTTGCATTGAAATAATGAAAGATGAACTGAAATATCTTCACAAACGAAGTTTTACATATTACTCTGGAAATTTCTAGATAATACAAGAAACTGAAACAAGACAATTGTTTAAGGAATTCTCATATGTATGGGTTGGAGATACTCGAGAGATTTTCTTCTTCAGTCCAAAAGATGGTTGGACGTTTTAAGCAATATTGATCTTAAGAAAGGATCATTTCATAAACATCTTCAGTGGGTCGTAACATTCGGGGAATGGTACGGTAGACCAAATTGGTGGAGAAGATTCGAGGCATACAAGTAGAGTATGATTGATATGTCGAGAAGAACGAGGTGGAAAGCTCGATAGATGAATGAGTGATGATGTTCGAAATAGGAGTTATTTTCATAAACATTTTGCATTATAACAGGTTTAATTAGGAGCACTTGGCTCATTTCGATCATAGCATCCTAATCATTAGGCATGAACTCATACGCATTATACAAGTTATGTTCTTCAAGGGACAATGAAGATTGATGTGCCTTAACTCCCTAAGCAGTAGGGTAACAGGCTAAAGCATATCAGATCTGGCTTTCACATGTTTACGCTGAAGTAGATCTAAGATGATTTGGCGTCTCTGTATTGTCAGAGAGCAGATCAAAGATAGCAGATTTGGCATCTCTATACTGTCAGAGAACAAATCGAAGAAACAGATTTGGCATCTCCATATTCGACGGAGAGCAGGTCGAAGACATAGTAGATCTGACCTTCATTGAAGCAGATCCAAGATGATTTGGCATCTCTGTATTAGACGGGGAGCAGATAAAAAATATAGCAGATCTGACCTTCATTGAAGCAGATCCAAGATGATTTGGCATCTCTGTATTAGACGGGGAGCGGATCGAAGACAGTAGATTTGACCTTCATTGAAGCAGATCCAAGATGATTTGGCATCTCTGTATTAGACGGGGAGCAGATTGAAGACAGTAGATTTGACCTTTATTGAAGCAGATCCAAGATGATTTGGCATCTCTGTATTAGACGGGGAGCAGATCGAAGATAGCAGATCTGACCTTCATTGAAGCAGATCCAAGATGATTTGGCATCTCCATATTCGACGGAGAGCAGGTCGAAGACATAGCAGATCTGACCTTCATTGAAGCAGATCCAAGATGATTTGGCATCTCTGTATTAGACGGGGAGCAGATCGAAGACAGCAGATCTGACCTTCATTGAAGCAGATCCAGGATGATTTGGCATCTCTGTATTAGACGGGGAGTAGATCAAAGACAGCAGATCTAACCTTCATTGAAGCAGATCCAAGATGATTTGGCATCTCTGTATTAGACGGGGAGTAGATCGAAGACAGCAGATCTGACCTTTGTTGAAGCAGATCCAAGATGATTTGGCATCTCTGTATTAGACGGGGAGCAGATTAAAGACAGCAGATCTGACCTTCATTGAAGCAGATCCAAGATGATTTGGCATCTCTGTATTAGACGGAAAGCAGATCGAAGACAGCAGATCTGACCTTTATTGAAGCAGATCCAAGATGATTTGGCATCTCCATATTCGACGGAGAGTAGGTCGAAGACATAACAGATCTGACCTTCATTGAAGCAGATCCAAGATGATTTGGCATCTCTGTATTAGACGGGGAACATATCGAAGACAGCAGATTTGACTTTTATTGAAGCAGATCCAAGATGATTTGGCATCTCTGTATTAGACGGGGATTAGATCGAAGACAGCAGATCTGACCTTCATTGAAGCAGATTCAAGATGATTTGGCATCTCTGTATTAGACGGGGAGCAGATCGAAGACATAACAGATCTAACCTTCGGATGTTTTCACATCGAATTAGATCAAGTTGATTTGGCATCCATGCATTTACAAGGAGCAGATCGAAGACATAGCAGATTTAGCTTTCACGTGTTTATGTTGAAGTAAATCTAAGATGATTTGGCATCTCTGTACTGTCAAAACAGATTTGGCATCTCCATATTAGATAGGGAGCAGATCGAAGACATAACAGATCTGACTTTCATGTGTTTACATTGAAGCAGATCCGAGATGACAGATTTGGCATCTTTGTATTAGACGGGGAGCAAATCAGAGATAATAGATCCGGCATCTCTGTATTAGACGGGGAGCAGATTGAAGAAGCAGATTTGGCGTCTCTGTATTAGACGGGGAATAGATCAAAGATAGCAAATATCGCCTTCCTGAGTTGCAGTGAAGTAGATTGAAGTCGTCAAGAGACCATTTAAAGAAGATCAAGAACTCAAGACTCGGCGAGCCCGGGCAAAATTGGTCCTTTTATAATCTTTGCTCTATTCCTGTTACACAGCAATGAGCAAAGAGAGAAGGCAGTATAGTAGCCCAAATGCCGAGCTTTAAAACCAAAAGCAAAATAATAATAAATAAATGAATGTTTATTTATTACAGTCCATTTACAATACCATAGCCCACTAACCCGTTTACACCCAACCCACAAACAAGTATGGCCCAAATGGCCCATTTTGTTAAACAAAGAACGGAAGACTTAGGGTTTCTGGAACCCTAGGCGCCGCAAACGGAAGGTTCCAGAAGCTAAGCGCTGCAACCATCCCAAGCGTCACGCCTCTTCGCCTCATCCCGCAACTCTGGCCTCAAATCGCGCCGCAGTCAACGCGCAAATCAGCGCCAACATCATCGTCACGATCGTCACCGGATTTTCCTCAATCACCTGCAAAAAGAGAAAGAAACGACAGAGACGAAACAAATATGGCAAGGAAATAAAATAAAGACGTAAATATATTGTAAACAGTGGCTATAAAGCCTGAGCACTATGGTTGTAAGAGGGGAGTGCCAGAGAACGGAATCCTCTTTCAGAGGATTTCTTTCATTTTTTAAAAAAAAAAATCAGGTTTCAAAATGATTTTTAAGTTAAAATTTGGCTTATATAGCCTTATTAGAACGACGTCGTTTAGCTTAAAACAATAAGCTCTAAAACGGCGTCGTTTCAAGGCTTAGATCCGCGTGTTAACCCGATTACCCGGGGAGGATCCGCGTGTTTTTGTAAATTGGGATAATTTCCCAATTGGTCCTTCCGCATCTTTAATCTGTACATTTTAATTTTATTTATATTCTAATTTGGCCCTAACAGTTTACCTTTGTTTCAATTTAGTCCAAACAGTGATTTTAAAATAGTACTCTGGAGAACGACGTCGTTTTGGGATTAGGGCTAATTGCCCAGTGAGTGCCTCGGTTCTAATGCGTGTTCTAGATTGATCCAAATTCTTTTTTATTTTTCTAATTAGCCCCAAAGTTTTAATCATTTTTAATTTTAATCCTTTGATATATTTTTAAATTTATTTATTTTAAATACTATATATTATTTATTTACATGTATAAAAATTTATTGTATATTATTTTTATTACTTCCAAGTATATTTATATTATATTCACATATATTATTTTATATTATTTTATACTTTATTAAATGTTATATATTATATTATTTTATGTTTTAATATATATATTTTATTTTATTATATATTATTATATGTAATTTTGAAATTTATAAATTATTATTAAATATTATATTTTTATTTAAATATTTAAACTTCATTTTATAATCTATATTATTACTTTATTCTTTATATTATATATTCTATTATTTTATATTTTATATATATTTATTATTGTGTATAATTTGTAAATTTGTAGATCGATAGTTAAATATTATATTTTATTAATATGCATTATATTTTGAATTTTTTTTGTGAAGTTTTGTTCCTACTTAATATTATTATGTATGTATATATATTTTAGGTTATTATATAGTATATTTTATTAGTAAGGTTTTTTTTTATATTTTCATCACTATTTCTCCTTGATATTTCATGTGTCGTTTAAATATTCCTTAATACCCCATTCATTGTTAATTGTATCTATCTTTATCTTTATTTATTTTTTAAACTTGATAGTTTATCATGCATTTACTTAGCATTATCATAGTACATCAATTTATCTCTTAAAATATTTGATACTTTTATACTTAATTGCATGAATTGTGGATTATTTAGGTTATTATCTTAGATTATATTTGTATGAAATGATGTTGTATATGCCGTATAATGTATGTTTTATACTTATTATTTTTATGGTTGCTTGCATAAGACATAAATGTATATAATATGTATTATATTATTTATGTCACATTTGCCTGAAATATTAATGAAGTTACATAGTTTGATATTGATATATGTTAATATTGTATCTTGATTGCATCATGATTTTAAAAAATATATAATCAAAGAAATGTTTTTTAAAAAAGGTAATATTTTTCGTATTTAGGAATTCGAAAAATAGTGCCCTAACATGCTGGATACGATTTCTCGTTCATCTAAATGCCTAAAATACCCTTCTAAACAATTTTAAAAATTACGAGGTGATTTTAGTTACAAGAGTTTTAAAATATCGTGTCCTATCATGCTGGATGTGATAATCGTATTCTTTTGGAACGAAGGAATCTTGGTTTTAAACTCGAATTATTCCGGTTTTAAAAAAGGGATCCTATTTTTAGATCCTTTCAAATTTTTTGACATTAAGATAGAAAACTATTCAATTTGGTACCAATTTTGGGCGCGCTATGAGGGTGTTAATCCTTCCTCATAAACGTGAACCGACTCGAACCTGTTTTCTTAATTTTCGTAGATCAAAACGTTTTATAAGGTGATCCAATCACACCTAAAAAAGGTTGGTGGCGACTCCCATTTTCGTTTTTCAAAAGTCAATCCCCGTTTTTTGAACATTCCTTTAAAAAAATGGTTTCGACAGTGAAATACAAAAATGATTCAAGTAAATGGGTGTTTATCTCACTAAGTTCTCTTGAACTTATTTCGGTGTGTTATGTTTCAGGTAAGCTCTTAAGGGTCTGTGCCTGGAGAGACAACACCAGGATATGCCAAGGAGTGGCGAGGCTAGCTATTATGCATATAGAGCAAGTTGGTTGGCATGTACAAGTCTAATTTGTTTTACAAAAGCCATTAACACGAAATAATTGTAATAGACCAGGACATCAATTCAATCATATTTGTAAATTAATTTCCTGTGTATACCAATTAATTTTTTGTTTTATTCTCACTTATATATTACTGAGAGAAATTTATAATTAAACAATTATAATTGAATGTAAACTTGTATATTTGAGTGAGCTACATATGTACTTGAGTAGTAACACCCTAGATTTGGATCCAGATCATCAAATCGAGTTTTGGGCATTACATGGAGTGAGCTATAATGCTTAGTGTGAGTCCATTTAGAAGAAAATCCGTGCAAACAGTTTGTAAGACACATTAAATAATATCGAATAATATGACCATTATTAGATAATCAGTTCAGAGTATCAATTTTTTTCAATGCAACCATCATTAACATATATTGGAACTCACAAGAGTAGATATCAGAATAAGCAAATTTCAAAAGTTGCCCTCAATATACATATTTCCATTCATATTTATATCATAACAAAATTTCCAGATTTATGTGTGCATGATTTTAAAGATGTCACCCACTACTACACATAACAATGGGAGTTCCCCATAACTCCCTTATCCAACACACGGGGTTATGGATAAACCACTACTAGTCCACAGATAATAACTACCATTTAGCTGTGGACACACAACAATTACCCACGGTTGGAATTTGCCTTTGGCTGTGGATTCACAACAAAAGGTTCTGTAGATGAAACATGCTTTTTGGTTGTAGATTGCACAACAACATTTGCACTTGGAATCTGCGTTTGGCTATTGATACACAATAATACACGCAGATGGAATCTGCCTTTGGCTATGGATGCACAACAAAATAGATAAATACAGATAAACTTTCAAACTTCTTCTGATCATATCTTCCCAACCCATTCAATGTAAAATGTCATTTTGAATATAGATAAAATATGATAGCACATGAAAAATTAGTAAAAAAATCATGCTTTTCAAGTATTCGAATTAACAATATCGTAGGGCATGTTGTTCCTACTATTGCAAGTATAGAAACAATGGCAACATATACAATTCATAATTCATGCAAATATATATAAAAACAAATAAATACTACATTAACTCGATCACTTATGGATTCTAACATATTTCTTATCATCAGGGATTTAATTGCATAACTTAATTCACTAAAAAAAGCTTGTAACTTATTTAGGGGCTAATATGATCAAAACATCAAATTTTGGGTTAAACTTTAAAATCTAAGTTATAGGGTACACATGACCATGTGACAAATCATGGCCTATGGCATTTGAAAATTCAACCTACAAGAGACACAACCGTGTGGGGGGTCTTAGGTCGTGTGAAAGTCCAACATCCTAGGGTCTCAAGGGTGGCATGGCCATGTGTGGGGGCCATGTAATCCACACGAGTTGCCCACACGCTGGTGTGACTGGCCATGTGGCCTTATCCTAGGCTCGATTTTACCCCGAATCACTTGTAAAAGAACACAAACTTGTCTTTGGGGTCTCGAACAATGATCCTCATGTCAAAATCTGATCCAGGATACTTACAAGTTTTTCAACAGAAAAATAACAAGAATTAATAACAATTTTCAATAGAAGTCAAGATTTCGGGGAAAATTGACAATATTTGTGAAAGATCCATTAGTTTGGATGAAAAATTAACACTAAATGTAAAAACTATAAGGATTTGGGATTATTTATCGGGTTTGAATTTAACTTACTATTTCTTGGAAAAATTAGGGATAAGTTGATGGCGATTCGATTCTGGCAAGAAAACGGGTTAATATCAAGATCAAACTTTGATTTGGGTTGCAAAAGGAAAGATAATTTCAGTGATGGAGGAAAAATATTTGCAAATATGAGAATGGAAAAGAAAAGGGGAAAAAATAGGGAGAGAGAGAAGGAAAATTTTCAATTTTATCAGGAAAAGAAACTATAATTGAATTATGTTTAGGAAAAGTAATTAAATAGTTAGGTTTTTCAAATTTAGTTGGGTTGATTGGGTAAATATTCCTTCTTGCTGAAAAAAAGAAATGAGGAGAAAGAGGGTGGTGTGACTTAAATTTGGGATCCAACGAAAGAGAAGAGAATGCTTAGCCATTAGGTTGTTGCTTCTCGCGGTGTGTAAAAATAATCGCGAATTATGTGCAAGTGTACTCAATCGGAACAAGTAATAAAGTAGTAAGTATACAAGTATCGTTTCCTCAGGGACTGAACAAGTAGTTAAGATTTGTGAAAATAATTTAAATAAAAATTTAGAAAGAAAACATTTATAAAGGGGTTTATGCAATTAATTAAACTAAATGATTCTATCCTATATGTATGCAAAATTTCAATAGAATAATGAGTACTTCAACAAATGGGTTACTAACATCAAATAATGCTAGAATAATTAATCGACTCCTGCCTTTGTTCATTTTAGTTTTGATGAAATTATTATGAAAATCGTGGCGTATTTGGTAAGTCACTAACCTTAATTCTAACTACCCTCCCAGACATTGTTACTAAGGAATTGAATAAGGTAACAATATAAGTTTAACTTGAAACAGTTTAATCACTAGTAGGCTCATCCTGAAGTCACTACCTTTAGTCCTATAGGTTATGTAAGGTAATAGGTACTAATCATTTCCGGACGTATTAACGTCCAGAGTGTGAATACCGCAGCAAAATATATATAGACGTGAGACAGTATCTGCAAGTATACTGGTTAGGTTGTAATATAGTTGCAATGGGGTAGGTGAGTACTCTGAGAATCGCACCCAAAAGAGGCTAAGACTAGATCAATTTCAACCTAAATATCAAAAGATCTAATTAGTACTTGAAATAGGTTATATTACGCAAATATAAATAAAAAGGGGATTTTGGGGTTTTTTTAAAGTAATAAAAATATAACAAATAAATAAATATCGAGAAATTGGAAAGTGGAATTAATCAAATCTGATTATGGGTAATTAGCTCACTTCAGTAATATTCGTCAATTGTTGCTTCGGGTTCGTCATCAATCAACTAGCCAATATCCTAGTAGGAGCTTCTGATACGTCCACTAGAATAACGTATAAGAAAGGACAACTTATCTTTCAACCTCACAATCTAGACCGGTTTCAAGTTAAGGTGTTCACGGATAGGCCATACCAATTTTGGGTTAATTCCCACCTTGATAACTTCCTAGGGTCGTCAAGCCTAGGGTTTTAGGCCCTTCTTTTCCCAAACAGCTGACCCATTAAGTAACCCTACAAAATAGTTTATAGATCATACATCCACTCACTAATCCCTCATAGAGGGATTAGTTCCTCATGGTATTTGTAAACAATATAAAGTCGAATAATTTTGACATGATAAATAATTGATTTGCCACTTTTGACTTCAGGAATATAAGTTCAGTACATTACAAAGTATACAAGCATTAAAGGTCTCACATGTAGGAATCCATCAACAAATTATACAAGTAGTTTGATTATCATAGCAGAATACAAATAGCAACTTATGCAATTGTTTAGTATAATGTCCATTTATGCATAAGGATACTTAGGTCACATAATACTTTTTGGCTTGTAACCTTCTAAGGCTTAGGACATGTATGAATTCAAAAATAGTAAGTGTTAAAAATGGTTACAAACATGAAAATATTATGACACATCGTATTGATCTCTATTCTTCCCCTTAGCGACCCTTACCCGCTCACTGCCTTATTTCTCCTTCTTTCACATTCCTTATTTCTCCACATAGGAAATCATAGCATAATATAGTAACTACAGCTAGCCTAAGAGTTTCTGTGCACTAATGAATGAGTTTTTCTTATTCTCGTGACTGTCACTTTCTTTTTCAATACATCTCATTCACAAATGCTTTTGTTTTTGAGTATTTTTTCTATTCGTATTGATTTTTTTCTTTTATACTACACTTTAGGCTAACTTATAGTTCGTATATCACGCTAATCTTTCCTATTTCACTCTGTTTTTACAAAATCCACTGTGATGTATCTACTTAACCCTCAATATGGATGGTTAGATATTTATAGTCTTGCAATTCAGGATCAAAGAAAGAGGGCAAAGACAAATTAACATTTCAGGCTCATGTTTTGTAATAAGGTTCATCAAGAAGTCTTTACAAGCTCAAAATTGATATAAGGGTAAATAAATAAATGTCAACTATTTGGCTCTAGATGTTTCCAAACAATGCCTTAGGTCATCCCTTATATATCTCAATATGTACAAATTTAATCAACCAAACAAACTCAAATTCAACAATTTATCATTCATACTAGCATGCTCGTTTCCTTGTATTTTCTATATCATTTGGTACAATTGATTGCTTAATGCCTATTTGTAGTGCAATGTATAGAACTTAATAGTCTAATAATAAAAAAATTTAAAATCACTTATCATCATGCCAAATTTATGTGTAAATACAAGTAACCTATGTACATGCTCTTAACCAATCACTTGAATTTCAACAAGCTCAAGCACACGATTGGCAAGAAAAATCAAAAGAAAAACATAAAAGTTGAGACAAATTCTCTATGTCACCCCCCACACTTTAGATAACACATTGCCTCATTGTGCAGCCCATAAAAAGATAAGGAAAGAACTTACTTGATTGATTATGGTCATTCCAACTGTTATTAGTGGGTGCTTCCTCTTTTGCTCGTTAATAGTTTAATTTGTTGTGTTTTCTTCATGTGGGGTTACTACATAGAAAATAAAAACCAAACTAAAAAAGTAATAAAAAAATTATATCTAACCCTAATCATAAAAAAAATTAAAATAATCCAAAAGTTTAATACAATCCAAAAATAAATTAAGTTTTAGTCATCCTCCTCATCATCCATCTCATCACTTTTGTCTTCATCTCTTTCCTCTTTACTTTCAAGTTCTCCTTCTTCCGGCCTAAATGGCGTAGGCTGAAACATGACTAGCATACAATTGGGAACCTTATTATTGTTTTGACTTGTAAATTCTTGAAATATTGGCCCCGACTCTTGCATCCACTATATCATCTAGTCCAGTTTAAGATGACTACTTTGACCAACTTCCTGTTGAGCTCGTCCCAACCCTTGTGACGAAGCTAGTGAAGCTGTCGCTTCTTATTGTCATTTATTTTAATATTTTATTTGTTTGGCTTGTAACTCTATGTACTGTTGGAAGAAAATAATACTTCGAGGTGGTTTTAGTGATTGCTCGATGGATGCCATGGAAACGTCTGCTCTTTTGCATAAGGCCATCATTAAGTGAAGAAATAACACTCCCACTTTCTGGCCACTAATACATCTCTTCATGTTCTGGTGGATCCATGTTAGATACATTTAAAGCAGGGACTATTCAGGTGCACACAAATTTAATCCATATTTTAGCCTCCGGGAACATGATAGCTTGATTGAAGGATGTTGAGATATTAATGCCTAGGCAGTATTTCCGTTCACCCCTTTCTTTTGTGAAATAGTTTATAATATTGTCCATATCTATGTCCCAAAAGTATTCTAAATTGGTTTCATCAATAAAATCTTGGTCTTAGTATGAAGCATTGTAAAAATCACAGATAATTCGATGGGTTACTTTAACTTCAATCCCCCACACAGATACAATATCCCATATACGACCGTCAATATTTCTAGACTCATAATCTTGCAAAGATGCATAAGATTCTTAAATTATTGGGACTACAATGATATCTTTCGAGATCGTCCAAAAATGTTCCCACCTATGATACCTAACTAGAGGACATATCTCCTTACAAAAGATAATCGACGGACCAAATCCCCTCTCTTGAATGAATGTTTTCCCTTGAAGTTCATTAAAATATTTTTCAACATTCAAGTTCACAAAAAAAAGAAGAGGGTTTTGAACCGTCCATGGCTCCATTTCAATAGTTCGTCTAGCCTCTATAGGAGACATTATTGTTAAACTAAGAAGTAAAGAAGAATATTAAGCAAAGAAATCCAATAGAACATCAAAAGTTTAAGTTAGGAACCTTTAACCTCGTAAAAGTCATTGAATTCCTTGTTTCATGCGATGACTTTGTTTCCTTGAGTGCTCTCATTCTTAGCTTCCAAATATGATTAACAAATAGAGTTTTTTTCAAAATAAAAAGGAATAGGTAAAACAAATTGGTTTTAAAGTTTTATGGTTTTAGAGAGGTTTTAAGGGTTGAGAAGATTAAGGGGTTAAGAGATGATAAAAAATGTAGATAATATGTTTTTTAGGTTAAAAATTAGGTATTTATATGCTTAAAATTAGACTAAAATAGGTTCTAAAGCCGTCGAGTTGCGCTATCAGGTAGGGTCACCTACAAAAAATTACAGTGATGTCGCGACATAGGTGTTTTGTGTCGCGACATCCCTGCCAGTTTACCGATGTTGTGACATTGGGGTGCTGTGTTGCGACACACCCAACAGTTTAGAAAACTTGGGGAAATTTTTTTCTATGTCGTGACATCAAGGTGCTTTCTCCAATTCTTACATTTTGTACGTGGTGTTGCGACACGGGGTTGTCGTACTGCGACTCCGACTCTACTTTAGCCCAAATTTTCCATTTTTAGAATGTCTCAATCTAGAGTAAACCTAAATCTAATATAAGATAGAATCTAAACTACATGATTATTTGAATATACAATAATATACAAGAAAAATTAATTTAAACTTTCATTATGTTTTATTGCCAGATTCATCCAACAGTTCCACTAACACATTCCGTTTACAACTCTTTTAGCATTTGTCCACCTGCTGTCATGTCCCTTCATCCTTTTTTGCTTTTGTCTTTCTTTATACCTGCTCTTTAGCCCTGCATTAACCGCATTAAGTGTATTACTAGATTTAGAGCAGTTAGATTCAAAGAAAGATATGGAATGACACTGCTACCCTAGTTTCCTTCAATTTTCCTTACTTTGGTGAGATCCACATTTGAAAGTTTTAGTTTCACCGTTAACTTTCATTGTTAATTCATTTTTACAAAGGTAAATTGTGGATCTAAACATGGCTAGAAAATGTCTTCCTAACAAGATAGGTATCTCCGATCCTCTTCAAAATTTAAAACTACAAAATCTACCGGGATAATGGACCTGTGTACCTTAACTAACACATCCGCTGACACTCCCTTAGGTTGGAATGCAAATCTTTCCACTAACTATAGTGTAATTTGAGTATTTTTGAGGTCCCCTACCCTGAGTTTTTCATAAATAGATAAGGGCATTAAGTTTATACTAGCTCCTAAGTCGTATAAAGCTTTCTTAAAATAAATGCTCCCTATCTCTATTAGAATTATAAAACTTCCCGAATTTTTCAGTTTCTAGGGTACCTTTATAGAAATAATAGAACTACAAGACGTATTTATGTTGATGTGTTCTCCTACCTAAAATTTCCTATGCCTAGACATGATTTCTTTTAAAAATTTGGCGTATTTTAAGACTTTCTCGATTAGTTCAAATAATGTTAGGTTAATGTTCAATGTTTTGAACAAGTTTAGAAAACTTACAAACTCATGCTCATCTCGTTTCTATTTCTCTTCTAATTTGGAAGGAAACGATACCTGTGTTTTAGTGACCTTATCTTGTACCCTCTTTTTTGGTTCAGCTATCGGATTGATGATCTCCTCTGGTTCTGGTTCTTGATCAACTTATTGGGGTTTTTCTGAAGGGCTTTCTGCATTCTCTTTTACATCCTCTTGTTTCAAGTTTGTTGGGCTACTCAAGATTTTGCTCGACCTGAGCGTGGTTGCTTTCACATGCTCATTCCCTTCTTTTCAAAGATTATTCTCAATATTGCTGGGTATGCTCGTGCCAATTTGCCTTCTAATATCTCTCATCATACTGATTAATTGGCTCATTTGGTCCTCCAATTTAGTCAATGTTCTCGATGAATGAGTGCACTTAGATTGCACCTGCTTTACTTTTGTTCTTATTGACTGCATTTCTCCTTTAATTTGATCTAGACGTTGACCACATACAGTATGGTCATTTGGGTTTCTATAAATAAGGAGGTCGGTAATTAGAATTCTTTACTTTATTTGAATTATTACCTCCTCCTTAATTTCCTCCTCATCTCAAGTTTGGGTGATCTCTCCAACCGAGATTGTAAGTATTTGAATAAGGGTTCTCACATCTATTCTCGATGTAATTTACATCATTTGTAGGATTATTGATATAATAGAAGAGCAGTTTGTCTCTTTCATACATAGATGGTGCACTATTTGTGGATTCAATGCGGTTAAGTTTGTCCACTAACTACTGATATTTATCATCTTCCAGAATAGCCTTTACCGTAAATGGTTACTGGCCATATGTGAATCGTTCAATAGGCCACTGACAGGAGTTAAATGCCATGTTTTCTATTAATTCGTACATATTCTCATACATCCTATTCATGAGAGCTTCTCCTGTTGCTTTATCTAATCTAGATCTTGCATGTTCATCCAACCCATTGTAAAACACCTGCAATCTCATCCACTTAGGGAATTCGGGGTGCGGGCATTTGTAGATCAATATTTTAAAATGTTCCTAAGCCTTGTGAAAACTTTCCCCTTCCAATTGTCTAAATACAACAATTTCTCTTCTTAGTTGAACCATTTTGCTAATGGGGAAGAAATTCTGTAGGAACTTTCTAGCAAGCTCATTCCATGTCGTGATAGATCCTGGTGTCAGTGATTCAAACCAAGAAAAGGGGAACAATAAAAGACGAATAACATCATCAGTGACCCCGTTGTACTTAAAAGTATCACAAAGTTGGAGAAACTGTTTTAAGTGTTGATTTAGATCCTCTATCATTGTGCCCCTAAATTGCAGATTATTCTGGATCATTTGAATCATTGCTGGTTTGATCTCATAAATTTTAGCTATAATAGGCAACCTCGTCATGCTCTCTCAAACCAAGTCCAAATTTGGTAATGTATAATCTCGTAGGGTTCTTTCATTACGTGCTATAGGTAAATTTGCGGGTAGCTATGGTAGTGTTGGTAAATTTTCTAAATTGCGAGTTAGTAAGGACTACTTATCTTCTGACCTCACAGTCCAGACCAATTTGGGGTTAAAAAGTTCACAGATAAGCCATATCAATTTTGGGTTAATTGCTACGTTGATAACTTCCTAAGGTCGTCAAGCCTAGGTTTTTAGGTTCTTCCTTTCCCAAACAGTTGATTTGTTAAGTAACCCTACAAAATAGTTAATAGATCATACCTCCACGCGCTAATCCTCCATAGAGGGATGAGTTCATCATGGTTTTTGTAAACAATATAAAGTCGATATAAAGCTTAAACATGATGAATGAATTGAAAGTATAGAGTTTAAGAAAAAAACTAATTTGTATTATGAATGAAAGTGAATTCACAAGGCTTGATCGTATCCACAAATCAAATCTCTCAAAATATGACAAAGAACAAACTGAAAATAAATCTAAAACCTAAGGAAAGAAAAACTCGAATTAAAATTAAGAGAGATATTCTAATCTAAGTCAATGCTGTCCATAACATGTGACAAATGAGCCTATTTATAGATTTGAGGTGATTGTCATCCTTAACACTAGGTTAGCTAACGTTTTCGAGCTTTAAGTTGGATTGTACAAACCAAAGCTCCCTTTAGCTCGTATTAATTCCCGTCTAAAATCAATGTCACAACACATCAAGACTTGTGTCGCGACATAGAAATCAATATAATTTTCTTTGGGATGTCTTCAAGGGTATGTCGCAACACCCTTAGGCTGTGTCGCAACGTCGAAGACAGTCTCAAAATTTCTTCATTCTGCTCCTTATGTTGCAACATCAAACCCTCTGTATTGCGACATAGTGACCAGTATTAGTTTAACACACCTTTTAATGGTCTCCTGCTCATTTACAAAGTTCATTTGCTCACCCTTAGGCCTCATTCGGTCCTTAAGGTTAATAAAAGACTCAATTTTCACATTTTATTGAATTTAATTAAACTCATAATAATTATTTTCAAGCTCTTAAAGTGTGGAAATTAGTTTAATCAGCTACACTGAATTAGTGCAAATCAGGTGCCTCCTAGCACAATCACTTAATTTAACTAATTAATTTTTTAATCAATTAAACTTACACAAGTAAAATACTACATCAATTAGCAATCATCCTTCCAGGTTAAATTAACTAACTCAATTATTTATTAACATCACGTAGTGTCAATAAATAAACAAGATTTTACTCAACTAAGTGAACACCATCAAACGTGCATAATAGTCCCTTCAAGATTTTATTGAATAAAAAACATAAAGCTTCATAATAATTCCAGCATAACAAGATTAGAACATAGTGATTGGAAATAAAACACAAGTAAACATGTCTTTAGTAGCAAGAACACAATAAGAAATTAAAAAGGGAAAAAAGAACTCTAGGTGGTTTACGGTGGTTGCTTTCTTGGTGCACATTGTTTTTCCTCTTTCATCTTCTTGAAATGCCACAAAATAAGCTTGAATAAACTTATAATTGGATTACTCACTCTTGAAGAAGCTCTTCTTCTCTTGAAAATAAATAAAGAAATGCTTAGAAAAGGGAGATTGCATGAGAGAAAGATGAATGAATGAGAGAATGAGTGATGGATACCTTGAATTGGAAATGATGGTTGTTATTTATACACATTTTGGTGGCTAAAAATAGCATAAGTGGCCTCTTAATGTTCTCATTCTCATGGCCGGCCTTGAATGGAGGAAAGAGGTTGGATTGAATTTGTTATTTTTAGTTGTGTGCTAAAATAGAAAGCATGGAAAGTGGAGGGGTTCGAAAAACATTAAAGTAAATTTTTGGACCTATTTGCAAAGTTCAAAATCAGGTAAAAATAGCTTATTTGGGTAGTTGATTTTTCTTAATGGATCAGTCTCTCTAATTAATTGTTCAGGCATCTTCTTTTCTTCACCGTTGGACAGTTAAACTCTCAATTCAAGATGAATTTATTTGAACTTGTAAAGTAACTTTTCCTTGTTGAGTTGGGCATATAATATGTTCATCTTGCATGCATAGATCAACTAACAATTCAGCTCCCCTTGGTTGGCCATGCATGTCACCTTTTAGGGTCAATCGCCTCGAAATTCATCCTAACCTGCATTGTTTCAATCACTTAGTTAACAAATTATTTAATTAAATAATAATTCATGAAATTTGGAAATAAAAAATATAATTTAATTCCCATGAGTCTCAATTGAAAAAAATAATATTTTCAATAAAATTTTGGAAATTAATTACAAATCACCCAAAATCCACAAGAATTATGATTGAAAGAGATTACGACAACTCTATACTTTTTAGAGTTTTCACTGCCCACACTTGGTCCTTTTCCACTCCATTAAATATTTATTAGAGGGTGACTCTTATTCTACTTTGCTAAAAAATTAAAATAAGGGAATGATAAGAGTGTGCATTAAACCTAGGACTTCTATGGAGTGTTAACTACTTAACCACTAGACCAAGGTCATTTCTTAGTTAATTATTACTTCTAATCCTATATATTTTGAGGAGTTACAAAATAATATAGAATTATAGGGACCAAAATTTTAAATTACAAGGACAAAAAAGATGAAATACATGGAAAAATTGACTAACATGGAGGGAAAAATCGATTTACAGGGGAAATTTTTTTTACAAATAAAGGTAAAAAAGGTACAATGATTTAAAATCATATAAAGAACTAACCTTAATGGATGAAATCATCTTGCAAATGAATCTCCATAGTTGAAAATGAAAATGGGAGAATGAAGACTACTGATATCTTGGCACTCCTATTAGGTTTAAGAGCATGTGAAAAAAAAAAGGGAATAATTTTTGAGAAAGCATGGTCAGATATTTCATTTCACATATCTCATTCCCAATCAGTTGTGAAAAACATTGCCTATCCTTGTGTTTTCTGTTTTGGAGGTTTTAGTTCAACAAGATCTTACAAACCTCCATTCACCAAACACTACAATTAAAGGGTTTGGCTACCCAATCCTCCATTTTTGCCCAAATTAGCTAAAAAAGACCCAAAATTCTGTTTACCAACCACCCAATTCATCTCCATCTCCATCTTCATCTTGATCTTCATTTCCAACATTGTCTTTATCTTTATCTTGTTCTTCCATGCTAAATTGCATTTGTATTCTAAGTTGCCATCGTATATCTTCGTTTGCATTAATAGGTGGTTGCGAAGATGACCCACCTTTGAAGAACATTGATTCTGAGGGTGTTTACCGTAACAGCCCAATTTCAATGAAATCGAAACAGTGGTTTCGGGACCACAAATCTGATCCGAAAATAAAGTTTATTTTTATTTTATTATATGGTCTGTACTATGATATACATGTCGTGTGAAAATTTTGACACGAAAATTTTATCGATTAAGTGTTTAATTACAAGAAGGACTAAATCGCATAAAATGTGAAAGTTGAATTCTAGTAGCTATAAGGATTAAATAGCTATGGAATTCAAAATTAGAGGTCCTTATATGGTAATTAGACCATTAAAGAAAAGTATGTAGATTTTTGGTGACTCATCCATGGAAATTTAGAAAAAGGGCAAGGGCTAAATTGGAAATTAAAATTATATGGAAACCCTAGGAGAAAGAGAAGAAACTTTCAATGCTTAATTGGGTAAGTTTCCTTGTTCCGTTTTTAGAAATTTTGATATTTTTGAATCTGGGATAGTTTAATCTATCTATTTGAGGGATTAATTTGAAAAGTTATCAAGGTATGAAATTTGGGTCATGGATGTATATGCTGAAAATTAGAAATTTATGGTAGAAAATGAAAGGTTGTTGATAGATAAACAACTTTTACAAAGTGATTTTTGATGAAAACATGATTTAGGCACTAAAATGTAAAGTTGTAAAATTGAAGAAATATGCTGAATGTTTATGAATACATGTGCTGTAAATTTTGTAATGAGATTTTGCTTAGGCTTGGAATAAGGAGTAAATTGCACAAATTTCATTTTCCTAGCTTAGAGACGAAATAGGAATTTAGGGAAAAGTTAGGGGCAAAATGGTAATTTTGCCTAGGACGTAAATTGAGACCAAATAAATATGAAATATGTGAAATTGATGACTAAAGCTATTTATATAGATCCAAACAACTCACATTCGAGGTTAGATCGAGGAAAAGAAAAGGTTTCAGATTAGTAGATTTTATACGCGAACAAGTGTCGAGGTAAGTTTGTGTAACTTAATCGAGCATGTAATTGTAACACCCCTAACCCGTATCTGTCGTCGGAGTAGGGCTACGAGGTATTATCGATCAATTTACAACATATAGCATACATTTATTAAGCATAAAGCATTCATTCACATAAATCATTCAACACAATCACATTGTCCCTTATAAGGGCCTACGAGGCCCTAAACATGTTTCAGAAGTGGTTCGGGACTAAACCAATAACATATGAAAATTTTGGAATCTTAGAAAAATTTTTAACATTTCAGGGATCACACACCCGTGTGAACAGGCCGTGTGCCTCACACGGCTCTAGACACACTCGTGTCTCAAGCCGTGTGAAAACAGGGCATACATACTAACTTGGGTTACACGGCCAAACACACGCCCGTGTGTCTAGCCCATCTGACCTTCAAAGTGGTCACACACACCCGTGTGCCAGGTCGTGTGGTAGACCGTGCCAAAACTGTAGGGTATACTAGCTTATGCAACACGGCCAAGCCACATGCCCGTGTGTGAGACCGTGTGGAGCATACAGAGTTCAATTCAATTTCATCACCAAAGGGCATTGATGCGGTCGTTGAGGGCACCAAAAATATCCTATCCCTATAAAATATTGAAAATAATAAAAATAATAGTTTAAGGGAAGTAAGGTCAAATCCTCAGGGACTAGATTTGCACAATTGCTTGTTCCTCGAAATCCTGGTCAGAATTGTGCCCAAGAAAACTTGCGTACATGGGAAAAAATAAAAAAAATAGAATTAAAAGTTTTGATCTGGAAAAAATAAAATAAAAACAGAATTAAAAGTTTTGATTGAAATTTCGAAAATTAAAATTAAAATAATAGAAATAAATAGAGTTGAGGAAAATGTGTTCTTATGGAGAGATTCCAGCCTCCGGTTGTCTCGATCCCCTTGGGTTCAATCCTCGGCTTTTAGGTGATCCTTCTCAAACAGAATAAGCCAGTTATAGTGGAAGAGGACGCCTACGACCACCAGCTCCAAGAATTTAGACTTACAATTTAGCGGAACCTAGCTCTAGCCAACAATCGCTTCTGTGGGATCATCTTATGCTAGATCATCACTTCTAAATGGCGAATCCCACGCCATTTTGTCTCTTGGGCTCGCCAACCTCTGACGCAGTAAGCTAACGAACTGACTATGCAACCTTCCCAAAACATACAAAGTGGCTGCCTTTGCACACATTGAAAAGATCACCTTTTAAGGGACATGGACGGAAGCGTCAGCCTCGTAATGCGGAGAAACGATGAATATTCGTCGAGAAGGTTAAGTATGGATTCTAAGCCTCATGAACCTTTTTTGGGCAATTTTAACAACCTTCAGCTAGATAAATTTAGTGGCTCATGATTTTTGGGGAAAAAGAAATAAATATAATGAAAATGGAACTTTTATTAAAAAAATATGGAAAGAACAAAAAGGCTAAACTTATGGGTGATAGAGTGTTTACAGAAAAAGATTCGTCCCATTTGAGTCACTCCATCCCCTATTTATAGTACTAGGAAACCTAGTCTAGTCCTAACTAAATTCTAAAAGATAGATACAAATAAATACAGATAATTAAAGATAAATGAAAATAAATCCTAAAATTAAATCTAAATAATAATCCTTAATAATTATCCTAATATAATTAAACATTAAATAGAATCTTGTGCTATAAAATCTCTTCTTTTGCATTTTTGCTCCCAAAATCTTCCACACTTTGCATTTTTTGCACCACCTCTCTCCTACTTCGCATGTTGGCCCAATTTAACTTCAAATTCATGCTTTTAGCCCTCAAATTCCCTTTTGCCTCCAATTTAGTCCCTGAAAGATAAAAGGCCATAAATAGCTCAAATTAGTAGGGTTAAACTCAAAATAAACATGCAATTTGCACATAAAAATTTGTCGTTCTAGAGTATTATCAGACATACGACCATGTAACATAACCGTGTGTCATACAAGGCTGAGACACACGCCCGTATCTCTGCCCATATGGACAAAAATAGGCCATTTGCAAGCTCAATTTGCCACCCTTATTCATGCTTACCTAAACAACCAAAATAGTACCATTTCATCATACAATTAGGCAGCCAAAATCATCAACCAAATGATGTAACAGCCCGATTTTGGGCCTAGTCGGAACAGTAGTTTCGGAACCACTAACTTGAGGTCGGAGAAATTATTTTCAATATTATTTTATGTGTTATAACATGTTTATATGAGTGCATGAAAATTTTGGTGAAATAATTTTAGCGATTGTATGATCAATTGCGAAAAAGGACTAAATCACATAAGGGACAAAAGTTTTATTTCATTAGCTAAATGTGCCAAATAGCTAGAGAACCAAAATTAAGGGTCTTTAAAGAGAAAATAGGCCTTTATTAATGGCATGGCCATAGGGACAAAGAAAATCAAATAGTCAAAATTAGGTGAAATTTGGTGACCAATTTGACTAGAATAAAAAAAAATAAGCAAAAGCTATCATATTATTCTCTTCTTCTCTTCTCCATCGAAATTTTCAGTAAGAAAGGGGTCTTGAAAGCTTGAAATTTTCAGCCATTAAGTTCTCTCGTAAGTAAGTGATGTTGATGACTTTTCTTGATAATTTTTGTACTTTTGGGACCCTTGTAACATAATCTAGCTAATGAGGGACTATTTTGCAAAATGGTTGAGAGTCTAGGGTTTTTCCATGAGAGTATTCATGTTGATTTCTGAATTTTTATGGAAGAAAATGAATCTTGGTTGTTAAACAAACAACTTTTGTGAAGTAGTTTTCATAGAAACCCTAACTAACGACCATTTTGCATAAGTTATAAATTAGATGGTAAATGTGTGAAATAATGGGAATTGTAGGCTACTTCTAGTATAAAAATAATTTGGCTAGGCTTGGTTAGTGATAAAATTTGATAAAAATCGATTTACGAGCCTAGGGGTAAAATAGTAATTTTGTGAAAGTCTAGGGGCAAAATGGTCATTTTGCCAAAATATGAATTATGAAATACATTGATTAAAATGATGATTAAATTAGTGATTTTTTATCATTTTAGATTCATCATTTTAGATCAGGAAATACAAAATCTAGACCTAGACCGGAGGAAGGCCAAGCAAGTAGACTAAATCCAAATAGTCTTTCACTTTTTGTATACCGAGGTAAGTTATACATAAGTAAGGCAACTTTATCATTATCATGTGTTGAATGATTAATTTTGCATAATATGATTGAAATTGCTTATGAATAATGCATGATGAAATTCAATGTAGTAAAGTCCCGATTGAACCTAGGAATGGATTGGATATCTATGCTATGACATTTGGGTGGTATGTGTGCCAATGTAAGACCACGTCTGGGACATGGTGTCGACCACGATATGAGAGCCAGTGTAAGACCATGTTTGGAACATGGCATCAGCGATGTTGTGAGAGCCAGTGTAAGACCATGTCTGGGACATGGCTTTGGGATTGATATGTGCGCTAGTGTAAGACCATGTCTGGGACATGGCATCGACCACCTTATGAGAGCCAGTGTAAGACCATGTCTGGGACATGGCATCGGCAATGAGACGAGAGCTAGTGTAAGACCATGTCTAGGACATGGCACCGACCTCGACATGTGAGTCAGTGTAAGACCATGTTTGGAACATGGCATCGGCAATTTACCCTTTTGTGTAAAGCTTGTCAGATATCCATTAGTATTTGGAACGATGAAAATGTGCAAGTGTACACAATCGCAACAGGTAACAAAGTGACAAGTAAATATCGAGTTATCGTACCCACAGGGACTGCGAAGAGAATTATTTATGAATGCTATTTAAAACATTTTGGCGAAGAAAAATATTTGTTTTGAAAAAGGGTGATTAAAAAAATAAGATTTTAAGCTAAATAAAAATAAAAGTTCTAATTCACGATTTTAAAATATGATTTAATCAAGATGACATAATTTTGTTGATTTAATTACATTTCTTTAGCTTAGAATTATTAAACCTATGTTTATGTTGTTATGAATAAATTCACGGCAACTCGGTAATTTACTTACTTATGAACACACTCACCTACACAAATCCATTCATCTCTGAACATATCCCTATGTAAATTCAAACGACTAAACAGATTTTAATAAGCGAACATGTTATTGCACATACATACTCATTAAATTGAAATAATCTCTTGCATATCCCTATGTCAATTCAAACGATTAATTAAATCTAATAAGCACATAAAAGACTATGTGAGGTAACAAGGTATGCTTACCTTGAAACAGTTTAATCACAATAATCTTGCAAGTTATGCAAGGCAAGTGTATCGCCAGATACATTACTAATTTAACCTTCAGCTACCTTAGAAGAATAAACATGCACTGATTAAGTATTGTGTCCATTAATTGCAATTTCAATCCGTTTAAATAATTAATTCATTAGCTACCTCACAATTGTAATGCAAGAATAACTTAGGCATGATTTTCCTTAATCAAGCATTTTACCGAGGCCTATAACAACATAAACACAATTTTAATAATTTAAGCAGATGAAATGCAATCAAACCAAAACGAATTAAATTCAAGCTAAGCTGATTAAATTAACCATTCCAAAAACATAAATATTCATAGATATGTTCATCATAACAACAACAAAAATTAAAGAGATAGGGAACAAGAATCAAATCCGGTGTTTTTTCGTGGCTTGACTAGGTTGCTCCGTTCTTCCTTCTGTGTTGTCCTCGCTGATCAAGGCTTCTATGAAAACTCAATTGCTGCTCCAAAATGGCTGAAGAAGAACCCTTTCTCAAGGGGACAAATCAGCACAAGAGCAAGGGACTTGAAATGGAAAAATGAGAGGAGAAAGTGAGAGAGGAGAGAAGAGATGTGAATGAATGAGGGATGAATGAGGGGTGATTTGAATGATCAGCCAAGGGATTTTTTTTAGCTGAATGTGACAACTAAAATTTTCTAAAAATAGCAGCCAAAGAGCCACCCCTTGGCCGGGCATCTATGTGGCAAAGTTGATGGCTTCAACTTTGCTAAATATGGCTTAGGGCAAATCTTCAAAGCCATCAATTGTGGAGGGCCTGATTTGCAATTTGAACAAGTCTTCAAGGGATTCTTTGCAGCTTAAATAATCAGCTAATGAGCTGAATTGGGTCAGCACTTGGACGGTTTTGGGCTGTCCTCTCCTTGGCTGGTTCGGTTCACTCGGTTCAGTTCAATCGAACCATTTTTTCATAATTAATTAATAATAATATATTAACCCAAATTAACTTGGATATAAATTAAAATTAATTATATTATGATTTAGTACATATAATTTTGGACCTTATTAGGTTGGAAATTAATTTGCCTCGATACTTCAAATTGCTTCTCGGTTTTGTGCTTTTGGCAGTGTCTGCCTAGCTATTTTTCACCCTTTGTGCAAATCTGTCGAAAATAACCAAAATTCATCAAAAATAATTATAAAATTAACTAAATTTCAATATGTTCATATTTTAAGTTCACTTTAATTATTTTATAAAAATTAATTATTTTTAGACAAGAATTTATCCAAATTCGCATGAATTTAAGTTAAAAAGGGTATGAAAAAGTGTGTAAATTTTTGTGTTTCCACACCCCCAAACTTAATTCATTGCTCGTCCCGAGTAATGCACAAATGTTGAAAAGAATTTCTTGAAAACACTTTTGAAAAATTCCTTCAGAACAACATTTTTCTCAAAATTATCAATTTAATATACTTTTGCTCAAAGACAATAAATTTGATAGTTATGCTACTTAAGTATACATATCGTTCAAATTAATATCAGAAACTATTATGATAGCAAAAATTAGACTAAATGCTTCCTAATAAAGTCATGTTAAACCTTACCAACGTAATTTTACTCCCTTTATTCAAGATTAAGCTTCAATCATTAAGTTTAACTTATGTCTTCATATGTTGTACGTAGCAATTTCTCTCCACTAATGTAGGTAGCATTGGAACTTTTGAATCAATAGGTCTTTAACAAGGTTGTAACGTGGCTGGGCTTAAGGGTAGGTAAAAGATAGATAAATTTAGGCTTTTAAACCGTAGACTCAGCTTGCATTGAACCTTCAAAATAATTACCTTCAATACATCAACATTCTTTGCTTTCACATGCTCTCTTGTACATCTTATTTTAAGAACTCATGCTCTTTTTTTTTTAATTCGAGCATTTTGTTGAATATACTTCAATTTTAGAGCATTCGATACTTCTTTTCAACTCCCCCAAACTTATTTTTAAAGAATACTTCGAATAGTACTGAGTCTAGTGTTTGGGACAATTTTAAGATAGTTAAGAGAGAAGTGATGGCTAAATTTGCAAGGGTTTAAATAAAATTAGGCCATATAGTCTCAAAGTTGGGTTTCAAAGGATAAAAATTTCATCATGGTTGGCTTGAAAGGCTAAAATGGTCCAAACAAAAGTTGCCTAAATCATTTTCAATGTTCCATGCTTCCTATGATTTCGCCTCAAGAAACTACTAAGTCAATTCTAAAGACTTAAACTTTCATGGATACCTAACTTTCGTAAGGAACTAAAAAATTTATGGTACGAATAGCATGCTTTATTTGAAAAACATTCATATCATTATTAAGCTAACATAATAATTTATTGAAATAATAGAACTTTATTTATACTGAATATTAGCATACTTAACAAAATTTCCCATTATTGAACAAAATATATCCTAATCATAATCAAAAGAAAATTTTATTCTGAGTGGAAATAATTCAATTCAATTTTTTAGTCTCCTTACTTAATATGAACAATGCCCTCATTGTTTAAATTCAATAGATACTATACACCAGGTAGGATTCTAGAAAAGAGGAGGTGAGTCAAATTGATGCTTAAGTACTAAGCTCTCTCTAGATCCAATTCTAGACATGTATATACCTATTGCCACGCTTTATAATTTACGACTTGTTCATTATTCATGATTTCTATCTCTTGCTTTATTATGCGAAAATAAAGATTCCTAATTAAACTTAATCCTAAATTGACCTAAGAATAGAGATAAAATAAGGTCAAGATCCTCCCTTTTATTTATTTGCAGACCCTTCCAAATTTAACTCATCTTTTGTTCCATCAATATTGCCTTTGCATGAATCGCTTCGTTCCTTTTTCGATAATGGACTCCATGGTTCAAATATAAAATCTGGAAATTCAGGCACAAAAATAAATGGGTCATTGTAAATTTTCTTAAGAGCACTTCTCATTGAGTCATCCCTTATTTTTTAGTATCTCTAGTAGGCTTGTTGCTGCCATTGCATATGCTGCATTATGTCCATCAACTTTGACAGCTCATCTTGAAGATTTAGGCTAGGCGGTTGAGCTCTGAATGTTGAAGTTTCGTCATCAGGTTCAACTTCTGGTTCCAGTGGTTCCACCTTATCAGGAACTTTAGCCGATTGCATTGGTTTGATCTCTGTGGGATCTTCTTCCTCTTCTTCGGGATCCTCACTTTCTTCAGTTTGTTGCTGTAGAACAAAATCTCTAATTATTCGGTAGAGGTCCCAATCTGTGATTGTGCCCTGGCTATAGCCTATCTTCTTTACATTTGCAAGAATTTTAGCTTTCAAGCACAGAATTGTTATCATAAAGGGAAAGTAGGCTGGGCCAAAACGTCTAACGGCACAATTCCGTATTTCTCTCAAGATGATTTTTCCCACATCAATGGTCTTTCCAGTTAAAATTGAGTATAATAAGACCATTCGCTCTAATAAAATTGTAGTTCCATGTGAACTAGGCATAAGGCTAAATCGGATGAAATAGAACCATACCTTTGCAAGTGGTGTCAAATATTCTCTTCGACAAGTGTAGATTCCTTACTTTGACACAATCCACTTAGAACCTGGAACTGTAAGTTCCTCGAGAATTTCTTGCAAATTTTCAGGCTTTATATTGCTCATCAAGGAAAAATATTCGTCGTTTTTGAAATTAGGCAATTCAAAGAACTCACTAATAGTGTTTAAAGTTATTAGTACCTTGATTCTGTGAACTGGAACTTCTGTCAACTCGCTTGAGGTTAAATTCGAATAGAATTCTTGTACTAGTTCCTCATCCACACTAGGTCTCTTCTCACAAAACAATTCCCCATTGAGGGTTTCAGCAACTTGATGAATACAAGCCATAAAGTCTTTGTAGTTGCTCTTTTTCAATGTAAAGCCTTTCTCTAGATGCATCTATTAATTTTTGAAGATACTCTTGTATCTTGCTTTGGCTTCTTCATAATACAACTTGTTTTGTGTTTCATCAATTTGGGTGCAGGCACGAGTTCTCTTGCGAGGCATGATTAACCTTTTTGTAAAAATTAAGAAAAAAATTAGAAAACAAAAGAGGTTGATTTAGGGTAGGTTGGAGGGTTATTGGCTAGAGGGGTTGGTGCAAAGTTGGTGTGCAGCTCACGTGCACGAGGCAGCAACACATAGCAAGAGTTGGGAACAAGCAGCAATACGCGTAGGCTAGGCTGGATGTGTGAGCAGCGTGCGGGTCCTCGTTGAGCAGACCTGGCGTAAATGCGTACGGGAGCTGGGTGCAGGTAACAATGCACGGGACGAAGGCCTGGTGTGGGCAGCTGGTGCTGGAATAGGATGAGACGCGTAATTCAGTGCGCGATGGGGGCAGGTGTGCGCGAGGTGGGTGTGTGGTATGCGATGGGGCTGGGGCTGCTGGCCGAATGGCTTCTAGGTAGCTAGGCAGAGTTAGCTAGGAAGCTGGGACACTTAGGTAATTTGGTGTTTAGAGGGAATTTTGAGTGAAGAATAATGAAGAAGGTTGGTGGTATTTATATTGAGGGAAATAAGAGTTAAAGTAGAATTCCTAGAAAAATTTAATAATTAAAAATTCCAAGTTCTAATTCTACTTAGAGTTAACAACAATTAATAATTAATAAAATACATATTAAATTATTTAATTCCAATTAATTTATTAAGATAAAAACTTATCAAATAAAATATAATTAAATTAAAACTAATCCTAACTCTATATAAAGTTGATAATAATTAATATATATTATAATGGATATAATTATATATTAATGATTATCATCTTTTTTATTAAATTAAAAAAATTTATTCTAGAAGCCTTTTGAAAATATTTACAAAAAGAGGCATCTAATTTTTTTATTTTTAAAAAGAGCAACCAAATTTTAAAAATAATTCAATTAAGTCCCTAGACTTAATGAAAATTTGAAATTGAGTTGCAATTTAAAACTTGGATCAAAATTGACCCTTTTATTTGAAAAACCAAAAATTTATTTTTCCATTTAGGGAATAATTTCTCGGAGAATTATGTAAAAATCAATTCCCAGTAAAGATTAGAGGGGTCAAAAGCGGTACCGCTTAAGTTCCAATCTCCTAGATAGAATTTATTTAAACATACTAATCCCGAAAATATATCCTAAATCATTTATTAAAAAGGAAAATAAGAAAATTTAAACATCTGTTAAAATGAATGAAATTTTATTCCGTTCAGTCTTATCTCTTCAGTAATGTTTCAGACGCTGAGCATTAACTTAAAAATTACCTCCCTTACCTTGGAGTTCAACAACTCCATATGGATAGACACAATGAATCGTAAATGGACCAGACCAACGTGATTTTAGTTTACCTAGAAAGAACCTTAATCTGGAATTAAATAACAAGACTTGCTGACCTGCTTCAAATTCTCAAATTCGAATGTGCTTGTCATGTCATTTCTTAAGTCTCTCCTTGAGTAATTTGGCATTTTCGTACAAGAACATTTGAAATTCCTCTAGCTCATTGAGTTGGAGCATCCGTTTCTCTTTAGCAAGCTTAGGTTCCAAGTTGAGTTGTTGAAGGGCCCAGTAAGCTTTGTGCTCTAACTTTAAGGGTAGATGGCAGGCTTTCCCAAAGGGTGACATCCCTAAAGGTGTCTTATATACTGTTCTTTAAGCCCATAAAGCATCATCCAGTCTTTTGGACCAATCTCGTCGGTTCGGGCAAACTCCCTTCTCAAGTATGCCTTTGATCTCCTTGTTTTCTAGTTCAGCTTGCCCATTCGTCTGTGAATAGTAAGCTATAGTGACTTTGTGTTTCACTCCATGTTTATCTAATAACCATTTCAACCACTTGTTCACAAAATGGGACCCTTCATTGCTGATAATAGCTCTTGGGGTTCTAAACCTTGTGAACACGTATTTCTGCAAAAACTTCATCACAACCCTAGCATCATTTGTCGGATAAGCTTCAACCTCGACCCACTTAGACACATAGTCTTCTGCTACCAATATATACTTGTGACCAAAGGACGGAGGGAAAGGACTAAGAAATTCAACACCCCATAAATTGAACAATTCTACCTCAATGATGTCTGTTTGAGGCATCTCATTTTTGTTGGTGACATTTCCAACCCTTTGACTTCGATCACAACTCTTTACGTAAGAATATGCATCCTTGAATAGTGTTGTCCAAAAGAATCTGGCTTGCAATACTTTGGCTACAGTACAAGTTCCTCCGAAGTGTCCCCCACTCGGAGCTGAGTGACAATTGTATAGAATCTTTTGTACTTCTTCTTCTGCCACGCATCTCCTGATCATTTGATCTGCACACTTTTTTAAACAAATATGGCTCTTCCCAAAAATAGTCATTTACATCGTGAAGAAACATTTTCCTTTGATGATACGTTTTATCAATCAGCATCAAACCACAAGCTAAAAAGTTAGCAATATCAGCAAACCAAAGAGTATTATGAACATGATTTACCTTCAGTATGTGTTCATCTGGACAAGTGGTCTGATACTTGGTTTTCCACTCCCTTTCGATCTTGAATTTCTAGATTAAACTCTTGGAGTAGAAGTACCCACCAGAATAGTCTCGGCTTAGCTTCTTTCTTGGCAAGTAAATACTTAATTATTAAGTGGTCCATATAGATAGTCACCTTGGTACCTACAAGATAAGATCGAAACTTATCAAAAGCAAACACAATAGCAAGTAACTCTTTCTATGGTATCGTATAATTTAGTTGAGCTCCTGTCCGAGTTCGACTTGCGTAGTAAATGGGATGAAAAAAATTTGCTCCTTCGCTGACCCATGACAGCTCTTATCGCGACGTCACTTGCGTCACATATCAATTCAAATGGCAAATCCTAGTCTAGTGTGACGATTATGGGTGCCGAAACTAGTCGGCTCTTTAAATCGTCGAAAGCTCTTAAGCACTCTTTACAGATGTTGGAGGTGGGAGTTTCTCTATAACATCTACATTTGCTTTATCAACCTCTATTACATGTCTTATTATCTGATGCTCTAGAACAATACCTTTTCTTACCATGAAATGACACTTTTCCCAGTTGAGTATTAGGTTTGTTTCTTCGCATCACCTTAATACCTTTGCTAGATTGGCTAAGCAATCACTACACCAAAACAGGTTTTTAGCGGCATTTTTAGCAGCGTTTGAATGAAAAACGCCGCTAAAGAACGAGCATTAGCGGCACTTTTTGAAAAACGCCGCTATACGTCGTCATTTTAACTGAGCTTCAGTGTCTTTAGCGACGAGCTTCAGTGTCTTTAGCGGCGTTTTTTAAAAAGCGCCGCTAAAGATCGAGTATTAGCGGCGCCTTTTAAAAACGCCGCTAATGCTCGATCTTTTGCGGCGCTTACAAAAAACACCGCAAAAAATTTAACACAACGCCGTCGTTTTGTATTGGTCCTTTAGTGGCTTTAGCGGCGCTTTTTAAAAATGCTGCTAAAGATCGAGTATTAGCGGCGCTTTTTTAAAAACGCTGCTATATGTACACCTTTAGCGGCGTTTTTTAGAAAACACCGCAAAAGAATTTTGTAAAACGCCGTCGTTTTGTATTGAGCTTTTAGTGGCTTTAGCGGCGCTTTTTGAAAAACGCCGCAAAAGAATTTTGCAAAACACCATCGTTTTGTGTTGAGCTTTTAGTGGCTTTAGTGGCGCTTTTTGAAAAATGCCACAAAAAATGAAAAAATGAAAAAACTATTATTTAAAATAATTTTAAAGATTTTTGGTATATGACTAATTGTTTTTTAATTTATATGTTAAATATTTTCTTATATAATTGTAAAAGAGTATTAATTTTAAAACATTGAATTAATTATCATTAAAGTTTAGGGTTTACGGTATATGGTTAAGGGTTTAATGTTTATGAGTTACTATTTTAAGGTTTATGGATTATGGGTTTAGGGATTATGGTTTAAGGGTGGTTTAAGGGTTGTGGTCTAAGGTTTAAGTGTTAAGGGTTAAGGGTTAATGGTTCATGGTTCAGGGTTTATGTCTTAGGATTTATGGCTTAGGGATTAGGGATTAGGGATTAGGGATTAGGAGTTTAAGGTTTAGATTAATTAGTGTTTTTTAATTTATATGATAAATAATTTCTTATATAATTATAAAAGAGATAGTATTAATTTTAAAATATTAAATTAATTATCATTATAGTTTAGGGTTTATGATTTAGGATATATGATTTAGAGTTTAAAGTGTATGAGTTACTATTTTAAGGTTTATGGATTATGGGTTTAGGGATTATGGTTTATAGTTTATGGTTTAATGGTTGGGGTTTAAGGTTTAGGTGTTATGGGTTAAGGGTTTATGTTGTATGATTTAGGGTTTGGGGGATAGGAGTTAGGGGTTTAGGGTTTAGATTAATTAGTATTTTTTAATTTATATATTAAATAATTTCTTATATATTCGTAAAAGAGATAATATTAAATTTAATATATTAAAATTATGATTATAGTTTAATTTATTTAAGAGATAATAGATAAACTTTATATATATTTAGGATTTAACTTGAGATTTGTTAAATGATGAAATTTTATGCAATCAATTAATGCTTTTATATTTAAAAATATTTAATCTAAACCATTTGATATATAAAAATATATAAACAAATTCCAAATTTTATCTAATTCTTTTAAATATTACATAAATTTTTTAAAAATATTTATTTTAAATTGATATGAAAGATATAATAATTCAATATAAAAATTATAAAAAAGTCAAGCATTAGCAGCGTTTATGATAAAAACGCCGCAAAAGGCAAACAATAGCGGCGTTTATGATAAAAACGTCACAAAAAAATAATTTATTTTAAATAAAACGGCGCCGTTTTGATATAATACGCGGCTAAATTTTCATTTTGATTGAAACGACGCCGTTTTATTTCTCTCCCTCCCAATTCCCTTTTCTTTCTCGATTCCACTTTCTTTCTCAGCCATTCTCAGCCTGTACTTCTATTTCTCTCCCCCGATTCCCTTTTCTTTCTCAGCCTTTCTCAACCTGTTCTTTTATTTTATACCCAAAAAACTCGATTAGTCTCTCATTTTTGTTTTTAATAGGTAAGAGGTAAGCCTAAGCTCTCATCTCTTCGACTTAGGGTTTCTTGTTTATCCTCCTCTTGTCAATTGCTTTGATTCCTTCCCAAATCCTTCCCAAAATTTCATTTCTCTCATGCTTTTTAGTGGTGCATTTCTCAATTCCTTATCCTCCCTTATGATTTCTCAATTTTCCCCCTTATCTTATGTTGAATCTATCTACTTCTTTTTATTCGTTTATTAATTTAACCATAAGAAATAGTTTGCCTCTGATTTAGAGACATTGCATTTCGAGATCTCAATTCTTCAATCCCCGAAAGGTAAGCTTTTCACCTATAATTTCCTACTTATAATCTACAATTTTAACAAATAATAATAATCATCTTCTGTTTGTTTTTATTTTCATTTTTCTTTCCTTGATTTTCATCTCTCACATTGTAACATTTCCTTTCAATGGATACCTAATCTTCAATTCTTTAGCTTTATTATTATTATTATTATTATTATTATTATTATTATTATTATTATTATTATTATTATTATTTTCTTTTTGTTTAATGGGCTGCGTTTCTGTTTTTGTGTTTTTGGATTTTTCACTCTTCTATACATTTGCTTAGCTCAGCTTAGGTTAAGTTTTATTTGTTTATTGATCGAATTATTTAGAACAAGAATAGTGCCATAATCAGTGGCCAGAAAGTAAAAATAATGTCATAATCGTTGTTGTAAGTTAATCAGCGTCTGCCAGTTTTGAGAGATTTAGCTTTGAATTTTTCCATTTTTTGTCGAATAAATTGAAGTGTGTGATTTAAGGTAATGAGTTTTAGATTTTTTTTTAAGGTTGTTTTGAGGATTGTCTTGATCTATTTCCTGTAAACGTGTTACCCGCGCCAATTTTATTGGAAAGGTTTGCATTTGGGGATTATATTCTTTTACGTTGTTTTCTGTTTGGTTCTGTAATTTTTCCATAGGCTGAGGCCATGGGAATGTGGGGGTTTTATTCCTTGCTTACTGGTTTTTATTATTTGGTCTTTGTTACATATGCAACAGTAAACATTTTTCTAGAAGATATGAATATGAAGTCAAAGCTTTGAGTTTTTCCTTTTTTAAGTAAACCCCTAATTTTGGTGGCGATTATGATGAAATTAGCTAATTGTTTGACTTGAAATTCATTACAATAAAAGCTGTGCCTTGTTGAATAGTTGCTAAAGTACATGCATATCTAATAAATATTAGGAAGCTTTGGCTTGAGGGCATTTGTGATTTCTTTCTATGCTACTTTTGTTGGCTTTTAATTCATTCTTGTTGTATATACGGCATTGGTTCTTGTATAAAGCCTCAATGCTTCTTTGCATAGTTCTAAATATGCCTTTGTATGTTTTTGTTTTTCTGCATTTCTACTTCTATTGAACAGTTATGGCTTGGCTGAAACATTTAGCCATGCTTTTTATTGGTTCCTTATCTATACATGGTTACCAATGAGTGTTAAAAAAATGTTTTTCCTCTTACTATTACCTGCTATTGAGCTGCTCTAGACACAAACATACACATATCTTTTAGCTTTCTTTCTCTATTTTAATTTTCACTTTAAATTTTGAGATAAAACATATGAATGGGTTTTCCACCTCTAAATGTAGCTAGTAATTAACAAGTTGTAAACATGTTGTGTTTAATATTCCCTGTCCACCTCCATATTAAATCAATCATGATTATATTGTCAGGCAGTTATCCATGCACTACTTTTGTCAACTTTGGATGATCCTAATAGAAAACTTTGCACAACAATCAGTATGGTTGTAGCAGCTATTGCAGCCTACGACTGGCCAGAAAGTTGGCTAGACTTGTTGCTGTTCCTCCTAAAGTTAATTGGTGATCAAACTAGCATGAATGGAGGTAAGAAATATAGCATTCGTGCTCTAATTAATACTATTGCTTTTTTTTTTTCTGATCTTGAACATTTTCTCTTCATGTTTCGGTGGTTTGATAGCCGTCCTAGATGGCTTATGTAGATGCCTTTTTTGTAATAACTTAGTTTTGAATGATTGATGGTTATTCTTTCTAACCTTTTCCATAAAGTTCTATTTGTATTTAAGTGTGTTATTATTTAAATGTGGTTACTGTTTACTATTTAGTCATATGGAAACTGACTTACCCTAAGCTGTAGCTTTGAAACAATTATAGGTAGCTAATTTTATGAGAAGATTTCTAGTTTGATTTTGCCTATGTCATAAAAACTTGAATTGATAGATGAAAAAATATTGAGTGAAGTGATAACCTATATTACGTTTTAAAAAGAGAATGCAAGTTTAAATTTTGAAGGTAATATTATTGAAAGAGATAGATACAAACTTCAAATATAATATTAACAGTAAATTTGACAAGAAAAATATAAAAAAATCATAAAAACTTTGAGTTTTAAACCAAAAGAGGAAGGGCAAATGTTAAGTTGAAATTAGAAACCTGTTGATTGTTTACCTGGGGGCCTCTGAGCAGGAACTTTGTTTGTACTTTGCATTTCGTGTTTAAATGGTTTAAATTTTCATATAAATTACAAGAGAAATAATTTCCTTTTTTTCCCAAGGTACATCCACTATCTTGTTTTTAGCGTTAGTAACAATTGTGGTTGTTTTGAGGCCTCATGACTAATTAAAACTAATAAGTAAAAAAAACCATCAATAATTGAGTTTTTTTATATGATAGAAGATATTTTTTATGCTGTTATATCATTCATAAAAGTTAATTTTTTTCGATGTTAATTTTAGATGTTAAGTTTGAAGTACATTTGTCCGATTCTCAATGCATTTTCTTATATATTTTCTATCCAACATCCATTCTTTGGTCACAAAATGATTAAAATCATAGACTTCCTTTGATGTTTTTGTCTTATATATGATTAAAATATATTTGATCTAAAAGCAAGAGAGAAGGAACTTAAAGCAAAAGAGGTTGAACTGAATAAGCGTGAAGCAGGTAATTTGTTGTTGGTCATTTCAATGAGTGAGGCTGGCCCTTGAATAATAATTGTGGTGCTTCTGATTTATTTTTGCGG
Source organism: Gossypium longicalyx (assembly GCA_025698465.1). NCBI lineage: Eukaryota > Viridiplantae > Streptophyta > Magnoliopsida > Malvales > Malvaceae > Gossypium > Gossypium longicalyx. Next base: position 96,769,499 of record CM046997.1, read on the forward strand.
TATTCGATATCAATTGTGATAAGTTGTTCCTTTCGCATTGTAGTTACAAATTATACAGATTTCTAAAGTAATTTAAATATTGCTATCTTGGCAAAAAAAATCAAAACCATAATTTTTGAATCTGAATTTCCAATTCATATTTCAGTTTAGTTTTTCTGGCTGAATGCTTGTAAAATATCTTTATGTTCTGTAGTCTTTTTATTATGAAAATACTAAAATTATGCAATGACTTGATTCTTATATGTTCGGATGCAATATGTAACTATGTTGTATGTAAGGTGATTTTGCTATTCATTTTGCTCTTAGATTAGTTTGTCCTTGTAATAACTGGATGTTAACTTTATATTTTGTAGGAGTTGAGAAGGAAAGAGGATGCAATAGCACGAGGTAGGTTCTTTTTTATTTTTTATCTTGATAAGTCTTGAGTTTATCCATTACCAGTTTGATTTTGACATGAGTTCTTGACATGAGTCCCTTAAACATCTTTTGCTTTTTTCTTCCAAAAGTTTAATGTCTTTCCATTAGAGTTTCATCGTCAAGTTTATCTCCTCTTCCTTTTGATCGACATTTTCAATACTTTGGGTTCAAGATCCCCTATATGCTAGAGGTATAGAGTTCAAAATTTGGCATAAGCTTGTTTTTCAGCAACTATGGCATTTTGCGCTCATCTTCAAGGATTAGACATTTCAAAGTGACTAAAGATAATACCCAATTTGTTTGAATGAAAAATAATAACTTTATCAATGCTATTGGACATAGAAATTAAGATTATGATAACTAAAAACCTGTGATATTTGTGAGCTTAATAAAAAAAGTAAAACATGTTATGAGTCGTATGAAATCGAGAAAGGAGATAGACATTAAACACGTGAGGTTCGTCATGACATCTCCTTTAACCTTCATTTGACCCTTTTTGTCTTTTTCATATATGGCTACTTATTTTCTTTTTGAGGCCTTTACAAGTCCATCAACATGAAACTGGACTTATGCCTGTCACTTATTTACAGCGACATTAGTATTTACGATTAGCCTAGCATCAGTTTTTTTATAATGGGTTTACTTTTTACTGATTTCACTTTCATTACAGTAAATGGTATAGCTAATTTCCTTGTTTTGATCAATCAAGTGACCGAGATTCCGTTTAATAATTTTCTTTATTGCTGGAACAAGTCTTAACCAAGATCAAGATCAAAGTACTTCACTAAGTTATATTTGCAGGCATTGTAATACTTTGGCTTCATCTAAGCTTGAATCAGCCCTCTGCTGTATATTGCTTCTTCTTCTTTTCTGATCTTTTTCCTTTGATTAATGAGAGGTGATGATGATTTGGCATTCTTTTCTCACCAGGATGAATTTTGTTTTAGAAATTGTAATACTTTGTGTGTCTGTGTGTGTGTTTTTTTATGTATTAAATTACATATTGAATCAATGTTTATGTATTAAATTTAAATTTATTAATTTTTATATTTAGTTTTGAAGTTTCAATTTTAATGGAAAATTTAATTTAATTAATTTTTTATTTATCCTTAGTTTAAAGTACAAATTTCAAAAATTAAACATAATATAATATTTAACATAGAAATAAATATTATTTAATTAAAATAAAATAATTTTTTAAAAGGTTATGATTTTTAGCGCCGTTTGTGAGAAAAGCGCCTCTAAAAGTCATGTTCTTTAGCGGCATTTGTGGGAAAGCACCGCTAAAGGTCATGATCTTTAGCGGCGTTTTTGGGGAAAGCGCCGCTAAAGGTCATGATCGTTAGCGGTGTTTTTGGGAAACGCGCTGTTAAAGATCATGATCGTTAGCGGCATTTTTTTCATAAACGCCTCAAAGTGTTAGCGACGTTGTCTTTAGTGGCTTTTTTGCGGCGTTTGTAAAAGCGCCGCAAATAGTTTTAGCGGCGCTTCCCAAAAAAACGCCGCTAAAAACCTGTTTTGCTGTAGTGAATCGTCATAAGTATCTCCAAATACTAAAAAATCATCTGTAAAAACTTCCAAATTCTTCTCAACCATGTCAGTAAAAATAGACATCTTACATTTTTGAAATGTAGCAGGTGCATTACATAAACCAAATGGCATCATCTAAATGCAAATGTACCGTACGGGCAGGTGAACGTTGTCTTGTGCTGATCTTCCGGTGCAACTGTAATCTGATTATACCCCAAGTATCTATCGAGAAAATAGTAATAGTCTTTCCATGCGAGTCTATCCAGCATCTGGTCCAAAAACGGCAAAGGAAAGTGATATTTCCTAGTCGGCTTTTTCAGATTCCAGTAATCGATGCAAATTCTCCATCCCATAACCGTTCTAGTTAGTATCAACTCGTTATTCTCGTTTTTAACGACCGTGATACCTCCTTTCTTTGGCACGCACTAGACCGGACTTGCCTATGAACTGTTTGACATGGGGTAGATTATACCCACATCTAACCATTTGATGATTTCTTTCTTGACTACATCCTTCATGATGGGGTTCAATCTTTGTTGTCCATCAATCGTCCCTTTTTCACCATCTTCCAGGATAATTTTGTGCATGCATACAGATGGACTAACACCGCGAATATCGGCTATGGTCCATCCGATAGCCTTCTTGAATTGTTTCAACACCAGGATGAGTTTCTCTTCTTGCTCACTAGTTAATTCTGCTGAAACAATCACAGGCAGAGTAGAAGCATTACCTAAATAAACATATTTAAGATGTGAAGGCAGTACCTTTAGTTCTAATTTAGGTGGCTCCTCGATTGACGCTTTTGGTTGGGCATAATCCCTTTTCTCCAATTCTAAAGATTCAAAACGGGATTGCGAATTAAATCTCTTTTGATTAGCTTCTAATAACGCTAAGTATTCATCCTCCTCTTCATCATTCGGAGGATCTGATGTCAAAATTTGTTCCAACGGATCCTCAACATAGTTGAGCTCCTTTTCCACTATTAAATCCTCTAAATCGAATACTGTAGAACAATCATCAATTGTGTCAGGAAATCGCATAGACTTAAAAACGTTAAATGTTACTTGATCATCCTGAACATGCATAGTAAGCTCGCCCTTCTACACATCAATAAGGGTCCTTCCGGTTGCTAAGAATGGTCTTCCTAAGATAATTGGCACTTCTTTGTCTACTTCAAAGTCTAGAATAACAAAATCAGTAGGGAAGATAAATTTATCTACACGTACCAATACATCATTGATTTTTCCTTCTAGATGTGCTAAAAATCGATCCGCTAATTGAAGTGTAACCGTAGTTGGTCTAACTTCACCTATCTCCAACTTCCTAAATATTGACATAGGCATCAAGTTAATACTCGAACCTAAGTCACATAATGCCTTACCATAATATGTTGCTCAAATGTTGCAAGGTATGGTAAAACATCTAGGATCCTTCAACTTTGGAGGTAGTTTTTCTTGAAGATATGCATTACATTCTTTCGTCAGAGCTACCGTCTCAAATTCTCCAAGTCTTTGTTTTTTGGATAGGATATCCTTCATGAATTTGACGTAGTTCGGCATTTGCTCAAGTGCTTCAACCAACAGGATGTTAATAGGAAGTTGCTTGAGTACGTCTAGGAACTTCTTGAATTGAATCTCTTGCTTCTGCTTTCGAAGTTTTTGAGGGTAGGGTGGTGGTGGTTTCTTTACTGGAACTAGTTGATTCGTCTTCTGTGGCAATTCTGCATCTAACGGAGTTATTAGTTGATCAAAATTACCTGGTTCTGAAATTACCTTGTCGAGTATTGCAAAGTCTGGTTCTTATGAAACTGGAATTTCAACACTCGATTGAACTTTCTCTGAATCTTGAGCGCCAGCTTACTCCTTTTCAACTTCGATGGTGTTGGGCTCTACTGTCTTTCCACTCCTCAATGTCAATGCTTTGCAATGTTCCTTCCCAGGATTCCTCAGATTCTCCGTATCACTAGGTAAAGCACCTTGTGTACGGTTCCTGAGTTCAATTGCAAGCTGGCCCATTTGGTTTTCCAGGTTTTTCAATGTAGCTGCTTGGCTTTGGATTAAGGCATCATTCTTGGCCATGTATGCCTTCAACAAATTTTCTAAGCCATTGGATGGTTCAGCTTGGGTTGGCTTCTGAACTTGTTGAGGGAAACTAGGCGGCTGAGTTGGACTAGGTTGGGCGTAAGTGTTACTGGTTCCAACCCCTTGGTTACTCCAAGAAAATTTTAGGTGGTTTCGCCATGATGGGTTATAGCAATTGGATTGCAGTCCTTGCCTTCCTCGATTTTGGTTCTGGTTACCTATGTGGTACATGGGTTCTGGGTTTGATGGACATTCTTCGAACAAATGTCCTTCCCCACAATAGACACAGGCTATATTTTCAAATTGATTTGGTGGCTTTGCTGCAAAACTGTTAGACCCATTAGTAGTAAGATTTTTTAACATTGAAGATATTGATGATACTTGAGATGCGAGTGAAGTAAGAGCGTCCACTTCATATATTCTGGCAACTCGTCTTCCTAATGCTGCTCGATTGGTTAGCATTGGTAATTGTTGCTGGAAATCCTATCAATGATTTCATAAGCCTCATTATAAGACTTAGAAAGGAGAGCACCGTTAGCACAATAATCTTGCAAGTTATGCAAGGTAAGTGTATCGCCAGATACATTACTAATTTAACCTTCAACTACCTTAGAAGAATAAACATGCACTGATTAAGTATTATGTCCATTAATTACAATTTCAATCCGTTTAAATAATTAATTCATTAGCTACCTCACAATTGTAATGCAAGAATAACTTAGGCATGATTTTACGTAATCAAGCATTTTACCGAGGCCTATAACAACATAAACACAATTTTAATAATTTAAGCAGATGAAATGAAATCAAACCAACACGAAGTAAATTCAAGCTAAGTTGACTAAATTAATCATTCCAAAAACATAAATATTCATAGATATGTTCATCATAACAACAACAAAAAATTAAAGAGATAGGGAACAAGAATCAAATTCGATGTTTTTTTGTGGCTTGACTAGGTTGCTCCGTTCTTCCTTCTTTGTTGTCCTCACCAATCAAGGCTTCTATGAACACTCAATTACTCCTCCAAAATGGCTGAAGAAGAACCCTTTCTCAAGGGGAGAAATCGGCACAAGAGCAAGGGACTTGAACTGGAAAAATGAGAGGAGAAAGTGAGAGAGGAGAAAAGAGATGTGAATGAATGAGGGATGAATGAGGGATGATTTGTAACAGCCCAATTTAGGGCCTAGTCGGAATAGTGGTCTCGGGACCACAAATTTGAAGTTTGGAAAATTATTTTTATTATTATTATAAGGTTATATCATGATTATATTAGTGTATGAAAATTTTTGTGAGTTATTTTTTATATTTGCGAGCCCGATTTCGAAAAAGGACTAAATCTCAAAAAGGGAAAAAGTTGCATTTTAGTACCCAAATGTGTTAAATAGCTAGAGATCTAAAATTTTGGGGTATTTAAAGTGAAATTAGACCCCTAAATATGGCTTGGCTAGCCATGAGACAAGAATTTTTCAAATGGTCCATTGGTTAGGTAAGTGATGTCATTTTATGTGATAAAATAATACCCTAAATGCCTAGTCTTCATCTTTTCCATCATTTCTCTTCTTCTTGATCGATTATACTAGCAAAAGAAAGGGTTTTGAGAGTTTGAAACTTTCAGCCACTTAGTCTTTCTACAAGTAAGTGATTTTAATGAGTTTCTTAAAGATTTTTACATTTTTGGAACCCCTAAAACATGAGCTTTCATATGAGAGGACTATTTTGCAAAATGATTAAGAGTTTAGGGTTTTGCCATGAATGGATTTTTGATGCTTTCTGAGTTTTTATGGAAGAATATGAGTCTTAGAAGAGTTCCTAACAACATTTGTGAAAGGTGTTAGCATGAAAACACCTAAAGGGGTTATTTTGCATAAGTTGCAAAATAGGTGATAAGTGTTTGAAATAGTGAAATTTTGGGGTTGCTACATGAGTAGAAATAGTTTGGATAGGCTTGAAATATGAAGAAATTTGATAAAAATTGATTTTCGATCATAGGGGTAAAATGGTCATCTTTCCAAAGTCTAGGGGCAAAATGGTCATTTTTAGCAAAGATGTGAATTTGTGGTAGCCTAACTATAATTAGTGACTAAATGAGTGCATTTTTTATTCTAGATGTAGTTTTCCCAAATCCGAACCTAGACCAGGGGAAAGCCAAGCAAATCGACTAAACCAACTAGTCGAGTACATTTTATAAACCGAGGTAAGTTGTACGTAAATGATACAACTATATTATTAATATATGTGTTTAAGTTGTCATTGGATGGATATAGCATGAATTGCTTGATTGCGTATTGAGAATGCATAAAGACAATGAGATGATAGAACTCCCGTTAGAACACTAGGTAATATACCGAATATTCTAGCTGTGACATTTGGGTCACTTGTGTGAGCTAGAGTAAGACATGTTTGGGACATGCGTCGGCCACATTATGATAGCTAGTGTAAGACCATGTTTGGGACATGGCATCGACATTGAGATGAGTGCTAGAGTAAGATGTGTCAGGGACACGCATTAGCCTCGATAATGATAGTCAGTTTAAGACCATGTTTGGGACATGGCATCGACTTGGGATGTGAGCCAATGTAAGCCTATGTTCGGGGACATAGCATCGATACCTTACCCCTAGATTGAGGTTTATAGAAGGACCGACGATGTACCGAATGGTTCAATGGTGTAAGTATGTTTGCGAGTTAATAATGAAAGCATAATCATGTTGCGTGTGATACAGGTACCAAATTGGTACGCATGAGAAATGAGCTCATTAGAGAGCATATGACTTGTATAGATGGTAATGAGTAAGTCATACTTATGCTTATCCTTGTGTTATGAGCATGATGATTATTGATGAATTGTTGTTGTATGTTTATTTATATGCAACTTACTAAGCTTTTATGGTTACCCTCCTTCCTTTCCATTTTCTTATAGTGTCGCCTATTTAGCTCGGGGATCACTTGGAGTCAGAGATATCGATCACACTATCATCTGAAACTTTCGGTATAGTTGAATTTATATTTTTGAATATGGCATGTATAGGGCTTAGACTTGATTATTTTGTGTCCTTAAGCATTGGCCTAATGTGTAGGCTTGGGATATGTCCCACACCTTGAATTTGGTCTCGATATTGACTATTACTCATTTTGATTATGCAAAGATGATATTTCATTGGTTGAGTATTGTCTTAGGAAAAAATGTCTATTGTAGTTGATTTGGTTGTATAGTATAGACTAGAATTGATGTAGGTTGAGTTTGTGTTAATTGATGTAAATAAGGGTGGCAAATAGGCTTGGTAAATAGCCTTATTTTGTCCACATGGGTAGGCACACGGGCATGTGTCTAGGCCGTGTGTGACACATGGTCAGCCCCATGGGCGTGTGATGAGGTCGTGTGTCCCCTACACGTAAAAATTTTTAGTTAGTATGCATGATAATAACCACACGTGCGGAGACACGACTGTGTGTCTCAGCCGCGTGGAGGACATGGCCTAGCACAAGGGCGTGTGCTATGGCCGTGTGACATGTTGGGTGTGCTAACGTTAGAAACAGAATACTCAAGTTTTCTAACACGGGCGTGTCAAGGCCGTGTGAGCAACACGGGCCAGGGACACGGGTGTGTGTCCAGGCCGTGTGAAGTTTGCACTTGAATTTTGTAAAATGGTGTAAATAAGTTGGCCACACGGGTAAGGGACACGGGCATGTCCCTAGGTGTTTAGGCTGTGTAAGACACACGGGTCAACATCACGGCCATGTTAGGATGGTCACACGGACGTGTTAACTTTCCATACGGGTGTGTGCCCTGTTCTAAATGCAAAGTTTGCATAGATTGCATAAGGACCCGGAAGGATTCCGAATGATTTCCAATGGTCGATCTAGGCCTCGTAGGCCCATATTAAGAGGTTTAAAGTAGAAATTGAAAAAGTTTTAAATTAGGCCGAGTCTTGGTGACTTAAATTGGGTTGCATGTATGAGATCAAGTAGGTAATGCCTTGTACTCCGACCCAGCTTGGGTTACGAATATGACGTGTTACATTTAGTGGTATCAGAGCTATGGTTTAGTCGGTTCTAGGACTAACCTAGCGAGATTACGAGTCTAGCTATACATGCCATAAAAATAAAATTATAGTGTGACGATTCCTGACGAATATGAATTATGTTTTCATATAGTAAATAGATCCTGATAGAGCAATGGCAGATGATGTGGAAAGTAATACGCCGGCTCCCGCTGAACGTACCGCGCCAGTAGAAGGTGAGCCAGTGAATATGGGCCAAGGCGGAGGGGGTAGGGAAGCCTACCTCTGAATGATGGATGCTTGGTATACTGAGTTTGTTCATGCGAATCCGAACACTCCACCTCCCCCACCTCCTCCGATTCCTCAATATGCCCCGGTAGCTCCGCAAAGTGCAGACATGTTTAGAAGAGAGAAGCCTCCAGTAGACAAGATCCGAAAATAAAGGGCCGAAGAATTTTGGGCTAGTATAGATGATGACCCGGAGAGGGCAGAGTTCTGGCTAGAAAATACCATAAGGGTATTCGATGAACTGTCATGCACATCTGAAGAGTGCGTGAAGTGTACCTGTCACTTCTGTAGGACTCAGCTTATTAGTGGTGGAACACTCTTGTGTCCGTGGTACCGAGATAGAGGATGAATTGGGAATTTTTTCAGGAGGAATTTCAGAAAAAAATACATTAGCCAAAGATTCATTGACCAAAAGAGGAAGGAATTCTTAGAGCTAAAGCAAGGTCAATTGTTAGTAACGTAATACGAGCATGAATTTGTGAGGCTCAGTAAATATGCACGGGAATGCGTTTCTTCAAAAGCCACAATGTGCAAAAGATTTGAGATAGACTTAATGAAGATATCCAAGTGTTTGTGGGCATACTAGAATTAAGAAAATTTGTGGCGCTCGTCGAAAGAGCGTGTAAGACAGAAGAGTTGGTAAAGGAGAGGAGGAAAGCGGCCATTGAGTCGTGAGATTTAAAGAAGAGGCAGATGGGGAAGTCACATCAGTCCTCCTCCAAAAGATCAAAGGAATTCTCCACCTGATCGAATGCTTCAATGGGGTATTCAAATAGAAACAAGAACCAGCAGAGCAAGTCATCTAGAGCCCAGACCACCTCGGTCGCGAGTGTCGGCAGTGTTCGGCCAAATAGGTCAAAGTGTTCGCAATGTGGGAAACGTCACTTCGGTGAGTACCAAGGAAACGAGAGGGGCTGCTTCAAATGTAGGTCACTAGACCACTTCATCCATAATTTCCCCGAATTGGATGACAAAGAGAGAAAGCAAGATGTGAAAGCAAGTAGTGCTCCCTTGAGAGGTAGACCACAGAAGAACCTGGACAGTGGAGCCAATAGCAGAAGTGCCCCTAGAGATACTGCAGTGGGGTCCGAGGGCAGGGCTCTTGCAAGGACCTATGCGATACGAGCCCGTGAAGAGGCAAAGTCTCCCAATGTAATCACTGGTACTTTTTTTATCCATAATATAACTGTTGTTGCTTTAATTGATCCGGGATCTACCCACTCGTATATTTGCCTAAAATTAATACCTCGTATGAGCATGATAGTAAAGTCCACCGAGTTTGTGATAAAAATGTTTAACCCGTTAGGCAAGCATGTGTTAGTAGACCAGGTATGTAGAAATTGTCCTTTGACAATTAGAGGCCATTGTTTTTCGACCAACTTGATATTGTTGCCGTTTAATGAATTTGATGTAATCCTCAGGATCGATTGGTTAGCCTCCCATGGTGTTGTAGTAGATTGTGAGTGAAAAGAAATGGAGTTGAGATGTGAAGACAGGAATGTTCTTCGAGTTGGACCAGATGAGTCAGAAAATCTATTGGTAGTAGTATCATCATTGACTGATGAGAAATATTTGAAAAAGGGATATGAGGCTTATATAGATTTTGTGCTGAATATTCAACTGTCTGAGTTAAAGATTGAAACAGTGCCGATGGTCTGTGAGTTTACAGATGTATTCCTGAAAGAATTACCCGGATTACCTCCAGCGAGGGAGGTTGAGTTTGAGATTGAATTAGTCCTTGGAACGGCACCCATCTCGATCGCCCCGTATAAAATGGATCCAACGGAATTGAAAGAGTTGAAAGTACAGTTGCAAGAGCTAACATACAAGGGTTTTGCGAGACCGAACTATTCCCCGTGTGGTGCTCCGATACTCTTTGTGAAGAAGAAAGATGGGTCGATGAGGCTATGCATCGACTATAGACAACTCAACAAAGTAACAGTGAAAAATAAGTATCCTTTACCAAGGATTGATGATTTGTTTGATCAATTGAAGGGAGCCCCTGTGTTTTCTAAGATCGACCTGAGGTCTGGCTATTATCAGCTAAAGGTTAAAGAACAAGATTTGCTGAAGACTGCATTTCGAACAAGATACGGGCATTATGAGTTCCTCATCATGCCTTTTGGCTTGACTAACACCTCGGTGATTTTTATGGATCTGATGAACTGCATTTTTAGGCCGTATTTGGATAAGATTGTCATTGTTTTCATCGATGACATATTAATTTACTCGCATGATGAGGGTGAGCACGTAGATCATCTGAGAGTTGTATGCAAACCTTGAGAGAGAAGTAGTTGTACGCCAAATTCAGTAAGAGTGAATTTTAGCCTAAAGAGGTTGGGTTCCTAGGACACATTGTGTCGGGATCTAAGTGGACCCAAGCAAGATTTCAGCTATTGTTGAGTGGAAACTGGCAAGGAATGTGACAGAGGTCCGAAGCTTTTTAGGTTTGGTGGGATACTATAAATGGTTTGTAAGCGGATTCTCTATGATAGCTACCTCGATGACTAAACTACTGCAAAAAGATGTCAAGTTTGAATGGACGGAAAAATGCCAGCAAAGTTTTGAGAAATTAAAGACTTTGTTAACGGAAGCCCCGGTATTAGTACAACTGAAGTCGGGCAAGGAATTTGTGATTAATAGCGACGCCTCCTTGAATGGGTTGGGGTGCGTGCTTATGCAAGAAGGTAAGGTCATAGCTTATGCTTTTAGACAACTAAAGCCACATGAGAAAAACTACCTGACGCACGATTTAGAATTGGCTGCCATTGTGTTTGCATTGAAAATCTGAAGACATCATCTGTATGGAGAGAAATGCCGAGTATTTACCGACTATAAGAGCTTAAAATACTTGATAACACAAAAGGAGTTTAATTTGCGGCAACGCCGATGGTTAGAACTAATAAAAGATTATGAGTTGATTATTGACTACCATCCAGGAAAAGCGAATGTGGTCGTCGATGCTTTGAGTAAAAAGTTATTATTTGCCTTGAGAGCCTTGAATGCTCAGTTGACAGTGTCCAATAAGGGTTCAGTTCTAGCAAAGTTGAGGGCTAAATCGACATTTCTTCAAGAGATCCATGAAGCTTAGAATGGTGATAAGAAATTACAAGCTAAGGTGGCTCAGTGTGAATCGGGATTTGAATCAGACTTTAGTATTGATGCCGATGGATGTATAATGTACTGGGACAGAGTTTGTGTACCCAAGAACAGTGAACTTATTCAAAAGATCTTGAGTGAGGCTCATAGTAGTGGTTTGTCTATCCATTCGGGAAGTGTGAAAATGTACAACAACCTTAAAAAAATGTATTGGTGGTCGGGTATGAAAAGAGACATTTCAGAGTTTGTGTCCAAATGCCTAGTATGTTAGCAAGTAAAGGTTGAATATCAAGTACCTTCGGGTCTACTTCAGCCTATCATAGTCCCCGAGTGGAAGTGGGATCAGATCACTACGGATTTTGTGACAGGTTTACCGTTAACCTTTAAAAAGAAAGATGCAGTATAGGTTGTTATGGATAGACTAACTAAGTCGGCACATTTTTGACCAGTGCGTACGGATTTCTCCCTCAAGAAATTAGCCGACTCATATATTTTCGAGATTGTGAGACTTCATGGAATGCTAATATCGATTATCTCATACCGAGACTTGAGGTTTACCTCGAGGTTCTGGAAGAAGTTACAAGAGGCTTTGGGAACTAAGTTGAGTTTTAGCACGACATTTCATCCGCAAACCGACGGGCAGTCAGAAAGAATAATTCAAGTTTTAGAGGACATGTTACGATGTTGTGTTCTTAAATTTCATAGAACTTGGGAAAAATACTTACTATTAGTTGAATTCGCCTACAACAGTAGTTATCAGACAAGTTTGAAAATGGCGCCTTATGAGCTTTGTACGGACGAAAATGTCGAACACCCCTATACTAAACTGAGTTAAGAGAAACACAGATTCATGGGGTCGACTTGGTCAAGGAGACCGAAGAAAAAGTTAAGGTGATTCGTGATTGTTTAAAGGTCGCTTCGGATAGACAGAAATCCTATGCGGATTTAAAACGAAAAGAAATCGAGTTTCAAGTCGGGGATAGGGTATTTTTAAAAGTATCTCCTTTGAAAAAGGTCCTCAAATTTGGCAGAAATGGAAAATTAAGTCCACGTTTCATCGAACCTTATGAGGTGATTGAGAAGATTGGGCCGGTAGCCTACTAGTTAAGATTGCCATCAGAATTGGAAAAGATCCATGATGTATTTCATGTATCCATGCTACGCAGATACCGCTCTGACCCTTCACATATGATTGAGCCGACAGAGGTTGAGATTCATCCAGACATGACCTATGGAGAAGAACCAGTCAAGATTTTGGCTCGGGAAATCAAATAGTTGAGGAAGAAGAGTATAACACTTGTGAAAGTTTTGTGGCATAGACATGGAGTCGAAGAAGCCATGTGGGAACTCGAGGAGGCTATGAAAGAGCAGTACCCAAACTTATTCACCGGTAAGATTTTCGAGGAAGAAAATCTCTAAGGGGGAGAATTGTAACAGCCCGATTTAGGGCCTAGTCGGAACAGTGGTCTCGGGACCACAAATTCAAAGTTTGGAAAATTATTTTTATTATTATTATAAGGTTATATCATGATTATATTAGTTTATGAAAAATTTGGTAAGCTAATTTTGATATTTACGAGCCCGATTTCGAAAAAGGACTAAATTGTAAAAAGGGAAAAAGTTGCATTTTAGTACCCCCAAATGTGTTAAATAGCTAGAGATCTAAAATTTGAGGGTATTTAAAGTGAAATTAGACCCCTAAATATGGCTTGGCCGGCCATGAGACAAGAATTTTTCAAATGGTCAATTGGTTAGGTAAGTGATGCCATTTTATGTGATAAAATAATACCCTAAATGCCTAGTCTTCATCTTTTCCATCATTTCCCTTCTTCTTGACCGATTATACCAGCAAAAGAAAGGATTTTGAGAGCTTGAAACTTTCAGCAACTTAGTCTCTCTACAAGCAAGTGATTTTAATGAGTTTCTTAAAGATTTTTACATTTTCATGAGCTTTCATATGAGAGGACTATTTTGCAAAATGATTAAGAGTCTAGGGTTTTACCATGAATGGATTTTTTATGCTTGCTGAGTTTTTATGGAAGAATATGAGTCTTAGAAGAGTTCCTAAAAACTTTTGTGAAAGTTGTTAGCATGAAAACACCTAAAGGGGCTATTTTGCATAAGTTGCAAAATATGTGATAAGTGTGTGAAATAGTGAAATTTTGGGGTTGCTACACGAGTAGAAAGAGTTAAGATAGGCTTGAAATACGAAGAAATTCAATAAAAATTGATTTTCACTCATAGGGGTAAAATGGTCATTTTGCTAAAGTCTAGGGGTAAAATGGTCATTTTTACCAAAAATGTGAATTTTTGGTAGCCTAATTAGAATTAGTGACCAAATGAGTGCATTTTGTTATTCTAGATCAAGTTTTTCCAAATCCGAACCTAGACTAGGGGAAAGCCAAGTAAATCGACTAAACCAACTAGTCGAGTACATTTTGTAAACTGAGGTAAGTTGTACTTAAATGATACAACTATATTATTAATATATGTGTTTAAGTTGTCATTGTATTGATATAGCATGAATTGCTTGATTGCGTATTAAGAATGCATAAAGACAATGAGATGATAGAACTCCCTTTAGAACACTAGGTAATATACTGAATATTCTAGCTGTGACATTTGGGTCACTTGTGTGAGCTAGAGTAAGACATGTCTGGGACATGCGTCAGCCACATTACGATAGTCAGTGTAGGACCATGTTTGGGACATGTCATCGGTAATGAGATGAGTGCTAGAGTAAGACGTGTCAGGGACACGCATCAACCTCGATAATGATAGTCAGTGTAAGACCATGTCTGGGACATGGCATCGACTTGAGATGTGAGCCAGTGTAAGACTATGTCCGGGACATAGCATCGGTACCTTACCCCTGGATTGAGGTTTATAGAAGGACCAATGACATACTGAATGGTTCAATGGTGTAAGTATGTTTGCAAGTTAATAATGAAAACATAATCATGTTGCGTGTGATATAGGTATCAAATTGGTACGTATGAGAAATGAGCTCATTAGAGAGCATATGACTTGTATGGATGGTAATGAGTAAGTCATACTTATGCTTATCCTTGTGTTATGAGCATGATGATTATTGATGAATTGTTGTTGTATGTTTATTTATATGCCACTTACTAAGCTTTTATGCTTACCATCATTCCTTTCCATTTTCTTATAGTGTCGCCTATTTAGCTCGGGATCACTTGGAGTCAGAGATATCGATCACACTATCGTCTGAAACTTTTGATATAGTTGGATTTATATTTTTGAATATGGCATGTATAGGGCTTAGACTTGATTATATTGTGTCCTTATGCATTAGCCTAATGTGTAGGCTTGGGATATGTCCCACACCTTGAATTTGGTCTCGATATTGACTATTACTCATTTTGATTATGCAAAGATGATATTTCCTTGGTTGAGTATATTGCCTTAGGAAGAATGTCTATTGTAGCTGATTTGGTTGTATGGTATAGACTAGAATTGATGTTGGTTAAGTTTGTGTTAATTGATGTAAATAAGGGTGGCAAATAGGCTTGGTAAATAGCCTTATTTTGTCCACACGGGTAGGCACACGGGCGTGTATCTAGGCTGTAACACCCCTAACCCGTATCCGTTGCCAGAACAGGGTTTCGGAGCATTACTACCATTTGCAGATTACTTAAAAAAATTTAAATGCTTACCGATTCAATGCATCATGTAAATAAATATATTACCATTCAATCAACAGATTAGTACTTGTATAAGCATCAAACAGTAATATTGTTAGTGTACTTACACATATCTCATATAAATTCAACATTGATATAACTATTTTTTCGACATATCGTACTTGAGTTCAATAATAGTCTCAACTTACATAATTTTCTTGTATCAACATATCAAAGATAATCATATATGTACATGTCATGAAACATATCATGCTCTTACCGTTTCTTCATAAGCATATATGATTCATTTCATTATATTAATATTTCATACTCCATCATTTCCATATATTTTATGTATATTTATTCCGATAATAGCTTATATCAAACCTAACATAATTTATATTCCACGTACTCATACTTATTTCGTTTATCTATCTTCATAATTATTTCATACAACTATTTTGTACATATATATTTCCATATGACCAGTTCTTGTAAACATTACACACAACCATTTCATATAACCATTCGTCATCCGATACATATTACCGGATATCAATTGTTCAACAGATGTCATAGCATCTCCCATCCACGTCTTATTCATCTTTGACATGATGCCATAGTATCTTTCAACTATGGTCTTACTCATTTTTCTGTCATGTTGCCATGATATCTTTCAACCATGGTCTTGTTCATTTCATATCACGTTGCCATGGTATCTTTCAACCATGGTCTTACACATTTCATATCAGTTGCCATGGTATCTTTCAACCATGGTCTTTCACGTTTCATATCAGGTTGCCATGGTATCTTTCAACCATGGTCTTACACGTTTCATATCGAGAGCACACTCCCGCGAACCTCATCCTTACAAGTGGGATTACGGTCAAAGCTAAATCCTCAGTAATATAAACTCATAGAGTATTGTCGGGATTACCAGTCGAGGCTAAATCCCCTCGCGCAACGACAATTACTCTAATGAGCTTGATCTCAATTACAGTCCGAGCTAAATTGGACACGATTCGATTACTGTCCGGGCTAAATCCATTTTACACATATTCTTCTTGGGAGGGCTATATCAGATAGGATCACCCGTCGGGCTAGATCCTTTTTTACCGTCAATTCTTTTCGAGAGATCCATCGAATTTTTCCTTTTCATTCAACCGAGATTTATTTTCAATTTATTTGAGTATTATCAATATTTCATCAAATATCATGAATTGAATATTCAAATCATATTTTCATCACATAACCACATATTTCAAGTATTTAAAATACAATTCAAGTTACACAAACTTACCTCATTGCTTGTTTGTGTTTATAATTTCATTAATCCGATATCTTTTCTTTTTGACGATCGAGTCTCATATTTGAGTCGTTCGAATCTTTATAAATAAATTTGATCATCATTTTCATTCATTTCATATACTAATGCATTTAATTAATGCTTTAGGCAAAATTTACCATTTTGCCCCGAACTCTTAATTAATGACGATTTCATCCTTAGGGTCAGGAAAATAAAATTCTTGCAATTTAATCCTTATTTCCAGCTATTATTCTTATATATATTAATAATAGTCCATGAATTCTATAAAATATCGAATTTTCTATAATTTCAACACTTTTCAATTTATTCTTTCAACACTTTTCAATTTAATCCCTAAAACATGTTTTCCCCGATCTTGAACTAAATTAATAATTTCATTCAATTTTGTAATTTAAATAATAAAATAATCCATTTCATGCAATTTGATCATTTTTACATTTTTACAAAAGCGCCCATAAAATTTTACTTTTATTCAATTTAGTCCTTGAGCCTAGAATATGCAAATTAGCCATGCTAGATGAATATTCATACATATTTTCCTCCTCCTCCTCCTCTCCATTCCACATCCTTAATGTAGATAATACACTTGTAAGTAACATTATCCATAATTTTTATTATTTACTTTTATGAATATTCAAGCTGTCTATCTGCATCATGGTCACTAAATTATTTATATCTGGAGCTATAGAACTCAAAATTAAGATCCGCTAATTTTCCCTGAAACTAGACTCATATATCTTCTTACCATAAAATTTTCAGAATTTTTAGTTTATCCAATAAGTACAGTTTATTCTTTAAAATTACCCCTGTTCTGCTGTCTAACAGTTCTGACCCTTCTTCACTTAAAGTTAATTATCTCCTTGTACAGAATTCAAATGATGTTCCCGTTTGTTTATATTGAAAATAGACTCATTCAGGATTCTAAAAATATAAATTTAAACCCCATTATTTTTATCCAAATTTTTATGATTTTACAAAGTCGAGCAGGGAAACCGAAATCATTCTGACCTTGTCTCACAAAATTCATCATATCTCATGATTTACAATTCCATTGCTTACATAATTTCTTCTATAAGAAACTAGACTTAATAAGCTTTAATTTCATATTTTATTCATCCTATAATTAGATTTCTACAATTTTTGATGACTTTTCAAAGTTAGACTACTGCTGCTGTCCAAAACTATTTTAGTACAAAATATTAATTACCATGTTATAACACCCTTATTTTCTTTTTCTACACCATTTCTCATCACTTTCTCTTATTTTCTCTTCACTAACATATCATGAACATAGGACCTTATGTAAGAAAACTCTACTATAACATTATTTCCATGCTTTGTCAATAATAACAAACTTAAAAACATATTGAAATCTTGATATACTTACCTTGTTCTATTGATACTAATCTTTAACTTGATTTTCTCTCTCCTCCAGCTTCTATTTCTTGAATCCAACTTGATATTCTAACTCCCCATGGTCTCCTTAACATTTTTCTCTCTTGGTAGCTATGGAAATTCATTTGATTTTTGGGTGAAAATGGTGAATTTTTGTAAAAGGACCAATTTGTAAAGAAAGCAAAACTTTCTTTCTTCCTCTCTTTCTCTCACGTTAGTGCATGGGAAATATGGATGAGAATTTCTCATCTTTCTTTCTTTATATACTAATAAAATAATAATAAAATATCTTATTAAAATATTAATAAAATAATATTTATCTAATTAAATAATTATAAAATATCAAAATATCTCTAGCATCATTATTACTTTCTAGATTTCTCTCTCTTCCAATTGACCATTTTGCCCTTCATTATCTTTTAAAATTCCATCCTTAAGTCATCATTTAATTTGGTAAAATTGCAATTTAGTCCCTCATAATTTCTTCATCTATTCAATTTGGTCCTAATTCATCCATTTTCCTTAGTTTCTAGATTATTCCACTCTTAAAATATTTACACTATTGGTCCTTCAAAATTTTCATATTTACACTTTAACCCCTCAAATTTTGAGTATTTACTCTTGTGCAACAAAACTTTTCTCACTTTTACAATTTAGTCCTTTCTTGAATTAATATATCATAATATACTTCTCAATATTGACATATCTCAAAATTTCCTTTTTTTTCACTTTATTTCCTTATTTTATTATATCAAGGATAATATCTATCTTTGTAAATATTTTTGTGGTATTACATTTCTCTCCCCTTAAAATAAATTTCGTCCTCGAAATTTCCTTGTTTTCTTTTGATCATGAATTTCATTATTTCTATAGTTCTATAGTTTCTTTTTGTACATATTCACCCAGTTTATCATTTATATCATTTCTCTATCCTTTTATTTCACAATTTATTTTCAATATACTATTTCACATTTGCCTTTCAGAGCTTCTACCAATGAAATGGAAAATAATATCGTATGAATCTTATTATCAAGTGTTCTATCACATATATTGGCTTGGAAAACCAAAGAAAAATAGAGTAGTAGCACTTGTGAATCAATCGGACTTGCGATAATTTACGTCTATTAGCATATTTATCCAACCTTTCCATATATTGATTATAGTATCCAAACATGAGCAGTTCCATATGCCTCACGAAAATATCGGTATATATAAGATACCCATATAAAACCCCAAAATTTAATATAATATACCCAATTATAATGGCTATATTCAAATATTTTTGCAATTTTTTTCACCAATCTATTGACTAGTATAGATTGCATATAACTGTATTAGTAAAGGGGTATAGATCGTAAAACCTCATAATTTAATTTTTATGTATTTACTCATATAACATTTATCATTCTTAAGTACTATAAAACATTTATCCGCACTTTTTTACGAGTTCGCTTTATCATAACTAACATTTTTACTCAGAGATAATCATTTTCCTCAGAACGTGAAAATTGTTTACTTTTTACTTAATAGAGGCCAGTGAGACTAGATAGAACACTTTGGATATACGGGACTTATACAGAGGTGCATTATTATGCACTATTAAACAGAGAACATCAAGTGCTATACTGAGAGTACGAATGTGCTGAATGTGCTAATAATCAGATACCACTAACTTGCTAGTAATCAGAGAGCATGCTGAGGTCCCTTAATATCCTAGTAGTTCTAATCTTGCCTACTTGGGCAAATTATTTCATGCACGCATATCACTTTTACACCTTTCGCATAATGCTTTTACATGCTTTACAATTTAATCCTTGTATCAATAATCCGTTTATTTATGTCTTCTCTACCTTTAATACATGTAATATTTTTCAAAATTCACTATTCATCCACAATTTACTAATAATACTTATCATGTACTTCATATACCAATTTTATATATTTTGTAATTTAGTCATCAGCACAATATTTCATGTAGCAATATAATTTACTTTTATTAATACACATAACATTCATCATCGACATGTATTTATTCATACCTTTATGAATTTTCGATTGATTCTAATCAACTTTTTACTCATATACACGAGTATCGTTTTTAGCATTAAAAGAATTATCTTGGGTCGAAAGCATCTCATTTTAATAGTAAAACAAATCTCATCAGAGTCGGGAGATATCATACTATCACATATTATAATGACATGTGTTTTTAGACTTCACATATACTACGTTTGGTCCGAGAACCGACTAAACCGTAGCTCTGATACCACTAAATGTAACACCCCTAACCCGTATCCGTTGCGGACTGTGGTTTTTGAGCATTACTACCATTTGCTGATTACTTAAAAATTTAAATGCTTACCGATTCAATGCATCATGTAAATAAATATATTACCATTCAATCAAATGATTAGTACTTGTATAAGCATCAAACAGTAATATTGTTAGTGTACTTGCACATATCTCATATAAATTCAACATTGATATAACTATTTTCTCGACATATCGTACTTGAGTTCAATAATAGTCTCAACTTACATAATTTTCTTGTATCAACATATCAAAGATAATCATATATGTACATGTCATGAAACATATCATGCTCTTACCGTTTCTTCATAAGCATATATGATTCATTTCATTATATTAATATTTCATACTCCATCATTTCCATATATTTTATGTATATTTATTCCGATAATAGCTTATATCAAACCTAACATAATTTATATTCCACGTACTCATACTTATTTCGTTTATCTATCTTCATAATTATTTCATACAACTATTTTGTACATATATATTTCCATATGACCAGTTCTTGTAAACATTACACACAACCATTTCATATAACCATTCGTCATCCGATACATATTACACGGATATCAATTGTTCAATAGATGTCATAGCATCTCCCATCCACGGTCTTATTCATCTTTGACATGATGCCATAGTATCTTTCAACTATGGTCTTACTCATTTTCTGTCATGTTGCCATGATATCTTTCAACCATGGTCTTGTTCATTTCATATCACGTTGCCATGGTATCTTTCAACCATGGTCTTACACATTTCATATCAAAGTTGCCATGGTATCTTTCAACCATAGTCTTACACATTTCATATCATGTTGCCATGGTATCTTTCAACCATGGTCTTTCACGTTTCATATCAGGTTGCCATGGTATCTTTCAACCATGGTCTTACACGTTTCATATCAGAGAGCACACTCTCGCGAACCTCATCCTTACAGTGGGATTACCAGTCCAGGCTAAATCCCCTGTAATATAAACTCATAGAGTATTGTCGGGATTACGGTCAGCTAAATCCCCGCGCAACGACAATTACTCTAATGAGCTTGGATCCGAATTACTATCCCAGCTAAATTGAGACCACGATTCGGATTACCCGTCGGGCTAAATCCATTTTACACATATTCTTCGGGAGGGCTATATCAGGATAGGATCACCCGTCCGGGCTAGATCCTTTTACCGTCAATTCCTTTCGAGAGATCCATCGAATTTTTCCTTTTCATTCAACCGAGATTTATTTTCAATTTATTTGAGTATTATCAATATTTCATCAAATATCATGAATTGAATATTCAAATCATATTTTCATCACATAACCACATATTTCAAGTATTTAAAATACAATTCAAGTTACACAAACTTACCTCATTGCTTGTTTGTGTTTATAATTTCATTAATCCGATATCTTTTCTTTTCACGATCGAGTCTCATATTTGAGTCATTCGGATCTTTATAAATAAATTTGATCATCATTTTCATTCATTTCATATACTAATGCATTTAATTAATGCTTTAGGCAAAATTTACCATTTTGCCCCGAACTCTTAATTAATGACGATTTCATCCTTAGGGTCGGGAAAATAAAATTCTTGCAATTTAATCCTTATTTCCAGCTATTATTCTTATATATATTAATAATGATCCATGAATTCTATAAAATATCGAATTTTCTATAATTTCAACACTTTTCAATTTATTCTTTCAACACTTTTCAATTTAATCCCTAAAACATGTTTTCCCTCAATCTTGAACTAAATTAATAATTTCATTCAATTTTGTAATTTAAATAATAAAATAATCCATTTCATGCAATTTGATCTTTTTTTACATTTTTACAAAATTGCCCATAAAATTTTACTTTTATTCAATTTAGTCCTTGAGCCTAGAATATGCAAATTAGCCATGCTAGATGAATATTCATACATATTTTTCCTCCTCCTCCTCTCCATTCCACATCCTTAATGTAGATAATACACTTGTAAGTAACATTATCCATAATTTTTATTATTTACTTTTATGAATATTCAAGCTGTCTATCTGCATCATGGTCACTAAATTATTTATATCTGGAGCTATAGAACTCAAAATTAAGATCCGCTAATTTTCCCTGAAACTAGACTCATATATCTTCTTACCATAAAATTTTCAGAATTTTTAGTTTATCCAATAAGTACATTTTATTCTTTAAAATTACCCCTATTCTGCTGTCTAATAGTTCTGACCCTTCTTCACTAAAAATTAATTATCTCCTTGTACAGGATTCAAATGATGTTACCGTTTGTTTATATTAAAAATAGACTCATTCAGGATTCTAAAAATATAAATTTAAACCTCTAATTATTTATATCCAAATTTTTATGATTTTACAAAGTCAGAACAGGGGAACTCGAAATCATTCTGACCTTGTCTCACAAAATTCATCATATCTCATGATTTACAATTCCATTGCTTACATAATTTCTTCTATAAGAAACTAGACTTAATAAGCTTTAATTTCATATTTTATTCATCCTATAATTAGATTTCTACAATTTTTGATGACTTTTCAAAGTTAGACTACTGCTGCTGTCCAAAACTATTTTAGTACAAAATATTAATTACCATGTTATAACACCCTTATTTTCTTTTTCTACACCATTTCTCATCACTTTCTCTTATTTTCTCTTCACTAACATATCATGAACATAGGACCTTATGTAAGAAAACTCTACTATAACATTATTTCCATGCTTTGTCAATAATAACAAACTTAAAAACATATTGAAATCTTGATATACTTACCTTGTTCTATTGATACTAATCTTTAACTTGATTTTCTCTCTCCTCCAGCTTCTATTTCTTGAATCCAACTTGATATTCTAACTCCCCATGGTCTCCTTAACATTTTTCTCTCTTGGTAGCTATGGAAATTCATTTGATTTTTTGGGTGAAAATGGTGAATTTTTGGTAAAAAGGACCAATTTGTAAAGAAAGCAAAACTTTCTTTCTTCCTCTCTTTCTCTCACGTTAGTGCATGGGAAATATGGATGAGAATTTCTCATCTTTCTTTCTTTATATACTAATAAAATAATAATAAAATATCTTATTAAAATATTAATAAAATAATATTTATCTAATTAAATAATTATAAAATATCAAAATATCTCTAGCATCATTATTACTTTCTAGATTTCTCTCTCTTCCAATTGACCATTTTGCCCTTCATTATCTTTTAAAATTCCATCCTTAAGTCATCATTTAATTTGGTAAAATTGCAATTTAGTCCCTCATAATTTCTTCATCTATTCAATTTGGTCCTAATTCATCCATTTTCCTTAGTTTCTAGATTATTCCACTCTTAAAATATTTACACTATTGGTCCTTCAAAATTTTCATATTTACACTTTAACCCCTCAAATTTTGAGTATTTACTCTTGTGCAACAAAACTTTTCTCACTTTTACAATTTAGTCCTTTCTTGAATTAATATATCATAATATACTTCTCAATATTGACATATCTCAAAATTTCCTTTTTTTTTCACTTTATTTCCTTATTTTACTATATCAAGGATAATATCTTACTGTAAATATTTTCAGGGTATTACATAGGCAGTGTGTGACACACGATCAGCCCCATGGGCGTGTGATGAGGCCGTGTGTCCCCTGCACGTAAAAAATTTGAGTCAGTATGTATGGTAATAACCACACGGGCGGAGATACGGCCGTGTGTCTCAGCCGCATGGAGGACATGGCCTAGCACACGGGCGTGTGCTGTGGCCGTGTGACATGTTGGGTGTACTGACGTCAGAAATAGAGTACTCAAGTTTTCTCACACGGGCGAAGACACGGGCATGTCAAGGCCGTGTGAGCAACACGGGCCAAGGACACAGGCGTGTGAAGTCTGCACTTGAATTTTGTAAAATGGTGTAAATAAGTTGGCCACACGGGTAAGGGACACGGGCATGTCCCTAGGTGTTTAGGCTGTGTGAGACACACGGGTCAACAACACGACCATGTTAGGATGGTCACACGGGCGTGTTACCTTTCCACATGGGCGTGTGCCCTGTTTTAAATGTAAAGTTTGCATATATTGGATAAGTACCCAAAAGGATTCCAAATGGTTTCCAATGGTCGATCTAGGCCTCGTAGGCCCATATTAAGAGGTTTAAAGTTGAAATTGAAAAATTTTTAAATTGGGCCGAGTCTTGGTGACTTAAATTGGGTTGCATGTACGAGATTAAGTAGGTAATACCTTGTACTCCGACCCAGCTTGGGTTACGGATATGAGGTGTTACATGATTTGAATGATCAGCCAAGGGGGTTTTTATAGCTGAATATGGCAGCTAAAATTTTCTAAAAATAGCAGCCAAAGAGCCACCCCTTTTCCGGCCATCTATGTGACAAAGTTGATGGCTTTAACTTTGCTAAATATGGCTTGGGGAAAATCTTCAAAGCCATCAACTGTGGAGGGGCTGATTTGCAATTTGAACAAGCCTTCAAGGGCTTCTTTTCAGCTTGAATAATCAGCTAATGAGCTGAATTGGGTCAGCACTTGGACGGTTTTGGGCTGTCCACTCCTTGGTCGGTTCAGTTCACTCGGTTTGATTCAATCGGACTATTTTTTCATAATTAATTAGTAATAATCTATTAACTCAAATTAACTTGGATATAAATTAAAATTAATTATATTATGATTTAATACATATAATTTTGGACTGTCTTAGGCTGGAAATTAGTTCACCTCGATATTTCAAATTCCTTCTCAATTTTGTGCTTCTAGCAGTGTCTACCAAGTCATTTTTCGTCCTTTGTGCAAATCTGTCGAAAATAACCAAAATTCATCAAAAATAATTATAAAATTAAATAAATTTCAACATGTTCATATTTTAAGTACACTTTAATTATTTTATAAAAATTAATTATTTTTCAACAAGAATTTAATCGAATTCGTATGAATTTAAGTTAAAAAAGAGTATGAAAAAGTGTGTAAATTTTTGTGTTTCTAGTATTCCAAATGGTTTCACGGGTTATTTTAAAAGCTTATGACAATGATATGGGATGATATAGTCATGTTGTGAGTGGTATAGGTTCTTATTCGAAACTCATGAGATATGAGTCTAGTTATGTTGCCTTGATGGTAAGAATGACATGAGTAAGTTATAGCTAAGATAATGGTCTTGGGACGATATTGAAATCTTTGGTTTATACTTGCGATATATATAAGCATGTAGTGATATTTACCCATGTGCACTCAAAAATGTTGTGTGGATTTATAATATGTATGGTGGATGTAGTTATTTATTTATATGCAACTTACTAAGCTTTATGCTTACTCCCTCTCCTTTCCATTTTCTTATAGTGCCACCAAGCAAGTATTGGGGATCAAGGGACGTCGGAGGCATCGATCAAACTATCACTAGAAGCTTTGGTATATCTAGTTTAACATTTGATTTTGGCATGTATAGGGACTTAAATCTTTTGTTTAGTGTCTTGTTAGTTTGGCCACAAGGGTTGGCACATATGATGGATGTGATATTCATTTTGTATAAGCCATTAATGTTGGCTAATATTGAGTATTATTAAATGCATTTGACGCAAATTTCTCATGGTTGTGGTTGATTTGGTTATATGTGTTATGCTTGGATTGGTTTTGGTTGATAATGTGTAGGTTGGTGCAAGTAAGGGTGGCAAAAAGGCTTGGTCAATAGCCTTATTTTTGTCCACACAGGCAAACACATGGGCATGTATCTAGACCATGTGTGACACACGGTCTGCCCCACGGGCGTGTAGTCGAGCCATGTGTCCTCTGTACCTTAATTTTACAAGTCAATATGCATGGTAGTAAACTCACAGGCAGAGACACAACCGTGTGTCTCAGCCGTATGGAGGACACAACCTAACATACAGGCGTGTGCCTTTGCCGTGTGCCTTTGCCGTGTGCCTTTAATTGGTTGCTGACGTCAAAAATAGAATGTCAAGGTTTTTGCACACGGGCGTGTCATGGCCGTGTAGGGGACACGAATCATGGACACGGGTGTGTGCCAAGCCATGTGAAAACCCCTATAGGTTCAAATCAAAAAATAAATTTGCACGGGCTAGGGACATGGGCATGTCCTGATATGCTCTGGCCGTGTAAGTTATACGGGCCTTCAACATGGTCATGTTAAATAGGTACATGGGCATGTTGCCCTTCCATACGGGCGTGTGCCCCTGTCAACTTGAAATTTTACAAAGTTTTCTAGATTGCACAGGTTAGTCCCGAATCTATTCAAAAGTGTGTTTGAGGCCTTGTAAACCCATAGTAGGGACATTGAGGTATTGTAAAAAGTTTTAATTTGGAGTGAAATTTCATATCTAGGAGATGTATGTTTGTATGTATTTAAGTCTCGTAACACCTTATATTCTATTTCAGCGTTGAACTCGAGTGAGGGGTGTTATAATTAGTGGTATCAGAGCCATATTTTAGTCAATTCTTGGACTAAACTAGCATGAGTACGAGTCTAGCTATACATGCCATAAATATATTGTGATAGTGTGATGACTCCTGACAAATTTAAATTATGTTTTCATATAGTAAATAGATCTTGACGAAGCTATGGTGGATGATGTGAAAAGTAATGTGTCGACTCCCGCTGAAGGGACCGCGCCAGTCGAAAGTGGGCCTGTGACATTGAGTCAGGGTGGAGGGGCTAGAAAACCCTACCTCCATATGATGGATGCTTGGTACTCGAAGTTAGTTCGTGCAAATCTGAACACTCCGCCTCCCCTACCTCCTCCGATTCCTCAGCTTGCCCATATGGCTCCCCAAGGAGTAGAAATGGTTAGGAGAGAAAAACCTCCGGTAGATAGAATTCGTAAGCACGGGGCTGAGGAATTTCAGGCTAAATTTGATGATGACCTAGAGAGAGCAGAGTTCTGGTTGGAAAATACCATTAGGGTATTCGATGAATTATCTTGCACCCTTGAGGAGTGCAATAAGTTTGTTGTGTCACTCCTGTGAGACTCAGCCTACCAATGGTGGAACACCCTTGTGTCGGTTGTACCAAGGGAAAGGATTTCATGGGAATTTTTCCAGGAAGAATTCTGAAATAAATATATTAGTCAACGGTTCATAGACTAGAAGAGGAAAGAATTTCTAGAATTAAAGCAAGGTCGAATAACGGTAACAGAGTATGAGCGTGAGTTCATGAGACTCAGCAAATACGCTAGGAAGTGTGTATCTACCGAAGCCATTATGTGCAAGAGGTTTGAAGATGGCTTGAACGAAGACATCAGATTGTTGGTTGGCATTTTGGAGTTAAAAGAATTTGTAGTACTTATTGAGAGAGTGTGTAAGGCCGAAGAATTGGCCAAAGAGAAGAAAAGAGTTGACATTGAGTCACATGAATAACAAAAAAAGACAAATGGGAAGATCATTTTAGACCTCATCCAAGAAATCGAGGGTGTAATGACCTGAAATTCCTGGGCACCAAAAAAGTGAGTTATAGGGCCTCCGTCTTAGTGAAATAAGTTCGAAAATAATTATTAAAAATATTTATGAGCCTAGTGGTGTGTCTAATTAGGATCTAATTAGGTGAATTTAGCTTAATTTAGAGTAAGTAATAAAAAGGATTAAATTGAATAAGGGGTAAAAGTTTAATTTTAAAGTAATAGAAAATAAAAAGGATCAAAATGGCAATTAAGCCATTTACATAAATTGAGGCGGCAAATGGAAGAAAAATCAAGATTTTTCTTAATGTATGTATTATATATATTAAAATTATTCTTATGGTTTTATATTAAATTATTATAATTATTTAATTGATAATATATTATAAATAAATTAAATAGAAGACAATTGTATGATAATAAAATATACATGTGTAAGAATTGTATTGGTACAATTGTAATTTAAATATTTAATTACTTATAATTTAAGTATAAAGATAATTGTTAAATAAATAATTAAATTATTAAAATTATGAGATTTTTTGTTTGAGAAACAAATTAAATAATGACAATGGTAATAAAATTATTGGTACAAATGTAAAAATAAATATGTATCCAATTGTAATATTAGTATTTGTTATGAAAATAGATATTTATTAAATTAATTAAATATAACATATAACATAAAAGAAATAAAACAAATGAAAAGCAAAAGAAAAAAAAAAAGAAAGAAAGTTACAGAGAGCATTCGAAACAGGGGAAAGAAGAGAAGAAAAAAAAAGAAAAAGGGAAAATAGGGTTTTTAAAGCTTCAAGTTTAATTGGTAAGCTTAATTAAGTCCTTTTCTCTTAATTTTGATGTTTTAGAAGCTTTGAAACAAGATTTTGATGAAATTAAGTTGATAGTTCAAGAGTTCATATGTTTCCAAGTAGGGTTCATGTTGGAAAAATTATGGAATTAGGGATTTAATTGAATGAATTCTAAGTTAGAATTGATTAAGGGATTAAATTGTAAACTAGGCTATAAGTTTTATGTTGTAGGGACTAAATTGAAGAAATTTTGAAATTAGGGAAATATGCTGGAAATTTTATAGTTAAATATAAGTTTAGACAAAATTTAAATAGAAAAAGAGAGTGAATTGGATTAAGAAAATAATTAAGTTTAGTTAGGATTAAATTGGGAATAAGGTAGGAATTATTTAGAAATTTAATTATTTATTATAATTAATGTTGTAAATAATAATATAAATTACTATTATTTTCGTAGCCAACAAAGAACCTGAAACGTCAGCATCGAAAGGAAAGGAGAAAGTCATCGAGGACTAAAACGGGAGAATTACGGTGTGTATTACTATAATTCTAATTTTAATTATTATTGATTGCTGAAATTTTAATTGTTATGTATGGTAAGTAAGACTTAAGGTAAGTATGTGAAATTGATATGAATATTGAGTAAAAATGAAAGTGATGCAAATTGAGTCAAATGGAATTGAATAAGTGAATTATGGAATATGTGATTATTTGAAAAGTGTATTGATTGAAAAATGAATGATGATTTGAATTGTGAATTGAATACCCTATTAACTAGTCGAAATTTGAGTCGGATATAGTTGGCATGCCATAGGATTGGAAGTGTTCAGGGGATACTTCGACCTCGAGTCGATGAGACTTTGGGTGTCACTATAATTCTTCGGATAGATTCGATGAGGTATTGGGTACCAACTTTACTTGGCTAGGCCGATGAGACACTTTGGTGTCAACTATTACTTGAACTATCCGATGAGGCAATCGGGTGCCATATTGATGTGTTTGGTTGGATCCGTGTATCCGCCAAAGTCCGAAAGTTACGTTAATAGGGTGAAAAATTGAAATGTGAATTTAAGGTATTGAAATAAAAAGAAAAAAAAATTGAATTATGAATAGAAATTGGAATTGTGATAGAAAGAGAAAAGTATGAGCTAAATGTTCATAAGTGGTTTAAATTCAAGTTTGTAAAAAAATTACATTGATTGTCGAATAATTAAATTGAATTATTATTATGAAATGATGAAAATAAAAAATATATATATAAAGCATGAATTAGTATTTAAGAAATTAATTGTTATGAATTTTAATATTTATATTTTTATTATTGATGATATATTTTGAATTATGGTAATACCATCGAGTATATTCATACTCTCGTATGCGGTTGTTTCCGTGCATGAGTTAGTAGAAGTCACCTGTCTTGGCTCAAAGATCCGAACATTCCCGACTCCAATACAAATTTGGTGATGTATATTTTCTTTTGGGTAAAAGTGGCATGTACATAAGTGTTGTTTAGTCACTTAAATATGTATATTACTTTGGGTAGTGAAGGACGAATTATAAAATTTAGATGGTTAAATGAAATGGTAAGGAAAGTACATGATATTTTGATACATGAACATTAAGTTGTTAAATGAATGAAGTTTTTAACCAATTTTGAATGATGCTATGATAGTTATTAAGTTAAAATTATGTTAATGATATAAATATTAGTTATATGAATGTGAAACATTGGTGTTGGTTGTTTTGGTTTGAATTTGCAGGAGGTTTAGGTAAAAATAAGCAGAAATGCTGCCGAAATTTTTATAAAAAAAAATTCGGAACACTCGAACAAGTCTCGTTCTACTTTTAATACGTGTTTGAACTTCGAGAGTCCAAGATAGGGACTTAATTATTATATTATACTATGAAAGTTATATTAATTGTAAATTATTCGTAAGTTGTCTGATATGTCCGGTAATGCCTCATAACTTCGTTCCGGCAACGGTTTGGGGTTAGGGGGTGTTACAGAGGGATTTTCCTACTCGAGCAAATGCTTTGACTGGATTCTCGAGCAGAAACAAGAATAAGCAGTATGCGGCGTCTAAAGCCCTGACCACTTTCATTGTGAGCATTGGTAGTGCTCGATCAAATAGACCGGAGTATTCGCAGAGTGGTAGACGACACTTCAGTGAGTGCCGAGTTAATGATAGAGGCTACTTCAACTGTGGTTCACTAGACCACTTTATTCGAAACTGTCCTTAAATGGAGGAGAAAGACAAAAAAGAAGATGTGAGAGTGAGTAATGCTCCCTCGAGGGGTAGACCATAGAAGAACCCAGGGAGTGGGGCTGGCAGCAGAGGTACGCCTAGAGATTTTACTGTGAGGTCTGAGGGTAGAGCGCCTACAAGGACATACGCCATTCACGCCCGCGAAGATGTCGCATCTCCCGATGTGATTACGGGTACTTTTTCTATCTATGATATATCTGTAGTTGCTTTGATCGACTCAGGGTCTACCCACTCTTATATTTGCATGAAATTGGTACCTAGTACGAATATGCTAGTGGAGTCTACTGAATTTGTGGTAAAAGTGTCCAACCCGTTAGGCAAACATGTAACAGTTGACAAAGTGTGTAAAAATTGTCCTTTAATGATTAGAGGCCACTGTTTTTCGGCTAACCTCATGCTACTACCGTTTGATGAATTTGACCTAATTCTTGGCATGGATTGGCTAATTGTTCATAACGTGTTAGTAAACTGTGGTAGTAAATTTATTGAATTGAGATGTGAAAATAGGGATATTATTCGGGTTGAATCAGGTGAATCGGACAGTTTACCAGTACTAATTTCTTCTATGAATGCTAAGAAATACATGGGAAAAAGGTATGAGTCCTATCTTGCATTTGTGTTGAGTACCCAAGAGTCGGGAGTAAAGATTGAGTCATGCTAGTGGTATGTGAGTACTTGGATGTGTTTCCGGAAAAATTGCCCAGATTACCTCCAACCAGGGAAGTTGAATTTGGTCTTGAGTTAGTCCTTAGTATGGCACCTATCTCGATTGCTCCGTATAGGATGGCTCCGACGGAGTTAAAGGAGTTAAAAGTACAGTTACAAGAATTAACGGACAAGGGTTTTGTGAGACCGAGCTATTCCCCATAGGGTGCTCTAGTACTTTTTGTGAAAAAGAAAGATAGGTCGATGAGATTATGTATAGACTACAAATAGCTCAACAAGGTGACTGTGAAGAACAAGTATCCCTTGCTGAGGATCGACGATTTGTTTGATCAATTAAAGAGAGTCACTGTGTTTTCTAAGATAGACTTGAGATCCGATTATTACCAGCTAAGAGTTAAGGAGCAAGATGTGCCGAAAACCACGTTTCGGATGAGATGCGGGCACTATGAGTTCCTTGTCATGCCCTTTGGCTTAACAAATGCTTCCGCCGTGTTTATGGACTTGATGAATCGTATTTTTCGATCGTACTTGGCTAAGTTTGTGGTTGTTTTTATCGATGATATATTAATTTATTCTCGTGATGAGAGTGAGCACACAGAGTATTTAAGAACCGTTTTGAAGACATTACGAGATAAGCAGCTATATGCCAAGTTTAGTAAAGTGAGTTTTGACACCGAGAGGTTGGATTCTTGGGACACATCATGTCGGGTGATGGGATTAGAGTTGACCCGAGTAAGATCTCAGCTATTGTTGAGTGGAAATCATTGAGGAATGTATCAGAGATTAGAAGCTTTCTAGGCTTAGTGGGTTACTATAGAAGATTCGTTAAATGTTTCTCCATGATTGCTACTCCGATGACGAGGTTACTACAGAATGATGTCAAGGATGTCAAGTTTTGAGAAACTTAAGGCGTTGTTGACTAAAGCCCCAATTTTAGTGCAACCAGAATCGGGAAAAGAATTCATAGTGTACAGTGATGCATCCTTGAATGGATTAGGATGCGTGCTCATGCAAGAAGGTAAGGTGATAGCATATGCCTCGAGACAACTGAAGCTGCATGAGAAAAATTATCTGACTTACAACTTAGAGTTAGTAGCCATAGTGTTCGCACTGAAGATTTGGAGATTCCACTTGTATGGCGAGAAATGCCAGGTATTCACTGACCATAAAAGCTTAAAATATTTGATGACTCAAAGGGACTTGAATCTATGGCAACGAAGGTGGCTTGAGTTGATTAAAGATTACGAGTTAGTAATTGACTATCACCCGGGAAAGGCAAACATGGTCTCTGATCCATTAAGTAGGAAGTCATTGTTTGCCTTGAGAGCTATGAATACTCAGTTGTCTGTAATTGAGGATGGTTCGATTCTAGAAGAATTGAGAGGTAGACCTATGTTTCTCCAAGATATTTGTGAGGCTTAGAAGAGTGGTAAAGATTTACAAGCCAAGACGACTCAGTGTGATATAGTTGACAGATTCGATTTTCGGATTATTACCGACGATTGTTTGATGTTCCGAGATAGGGTTTGTGTACCTAGAGATGATAAGCTTATTGAGAAAATTCTTCACGAGGCACATAGTAGTTGTATGTCAATCCATCCGGGTAGTACTAAGATATATAATGACTTGAAGAGATTGTATTGGTGGCCGAGCATGAAATGAGACATCTCAGAGTTTGTGTCGAAATGTTTAATTTGTCAGTAAGTGAAAGCCGACAACCAAGTACCTTCGAGTTTACTTCAGCCTGTGATGGTTCCCGAATGGAAATGGGATCGATTACCATGGATTTTGTGATGGGATTGCCATTGTCACCCAGAAAGAAAGATGTTATTTGAGTCATAGTTGATTGACTAACGAAATCAGCTCACTTTGTTCCAGTGCGAATCAACTACTCACTTGATAAACTAGTCAAGTTATACATTTCTGAGATTGTGAGACTTCATAGAGTACCTTTGTCGATTATTTCGGATAGAGATCTGAGGTTTACTTTGAGGTTTTGGAAAAAGTCGGAGAGAGTGATTTAGATTCTTGAAGACATGTTGCAATGTTGCGTCTTAGAATTCCAAGCTAGTTGGGAAAAATATTTACTGCTGGTAGAGTTTACCTACAACAATAGCTATTAGTCGAGTTTAAAAATGGCGCCTTATGAGGCTTTGTATGGGTGTCAATGCCGAATGCCCTTGTTTTGGACTGAACTTAGAGAAAATCAGATTCACAAGGTCGATTTAGTCAAAGAGACTGAAATCCTACGCAGATTGGAAATGAAAGGAAATTGAGTTTCAAGTCGGTGATAAGGTGTTTTTAAAAGTATCCCCGTGAAAGAAAGTCCTTAGATTTGGTAAGAAAGGAAATTAAGTCCACGTTTTATTGGACCCTATAAGGTGACAGAGAGAATTGGACTGGTAGCTTATCGACTACCCTTGCCATTCGAGTTAGAGAAGATCCACGATGTTTTCCATGTGTCGATGTTGCGCAATTACCATTCTGACCCTTCATGTAACAACCCGATTTAGACCCTAATTGGAATGGTGGTTTCAAGACCACGAATCTGAGTCAGAAAAATACTTAAAAATTATTTTTCGTGTTTATTATATGTGAATTTGCATGTGTGAAAGTTTTGTACGAAAATTTGATTGTTTGTGTGCTTAATTTAATAAAAAAGGCTTAATCGCATAAATTGAAAACTTGATAGTTAAAAGCATAAGGGCCAAATTGTTAATGGTTTTGTAAGTTGAAGAATTAAAGTGGCAATTTGGCCATATTTAAATCTTATGGATGGTAGTGGCCTTGTGTATAATGGTTTCATAATTTTATTTTAAAGGTTAAAAATGTAAACTTATTAAAATGTTAATATATTAATAAAATATAAAATAAAAGAAAGTGTTCATACTTTTATTTTGCATGACCAAAACTTAAAGAAAAATAAGATTTAGAAAGCTTTGAATATTCGGCAATTTGGAAGCTAAATCAAGATCAAGAACAAAAGAAATTGGACTTGGATCGGGGGAACACAAAAATAGTTGAATAGTCAATTTACATCGTTTGTCGATAACCGAGGTAAGTCTTTATGCAATTAAACATAATTTATCTTGAATTTAATTCGACTGAGTTATATCATTTGAAAGTCCGTATGATCTATATGGAATATATGGAGTTTTTTTCATATGAATTGTGTATGAGACAGCTTTATAATAGTGATATTCGGGCTTTGAGCCTAGCAAGCCTTGTGCTGGTGATTTTGATCGGGCTTTATGCCTAGCAGGCTTATTGCCGGTGAATAAAATCAGACTTTGAGTCTAGCAGGCCTTGTACCGGTGTGTGATTCAGGCTTATGCCTAGCAGGTTTATGACAGTGATTTGTTTTCAAGCCTATGCCTATAAGATTTCTTGTTGATGTGATAATTGAGCAAGTAAACTGAGCTAAATGATCTTGTATATTCGGCCACATAGGTATGTACATATGTGATGTTATATTGGATCTTGTATATTCGGCCATATAGGTATGCACGTATGTGATGTTATATTTGAATTTGTATATTCGGCCATATAGGTATGCACATATGTGATATTATATTTGATCTTGCATATTCGACCATATAGGTATGCACATATGTGATATTATATTTGATCTTGTATATTCATCCAAATGGGTGATGTTGGTATATGAAGTTAAATTTTATTTTGTGAGTTTGTGTAAATGTGTGGAAGTATATTTGGATAGATAATGATATTTGGCTCGGTTTAATTAAGTTGATAATATTATTGAAATGTTCATTTGCTTATGACTTACTAAGCTAAGTTAGCTTACTCTGTGTGTTATGTTTGTTCTATTTTATATATTTTGGGTTCACGTTACAAGCTCGGGGATCATCAGCAAAGTTCATCACACTATCTACAATTTCAGTATTTAAATATTTGAACTCGAACTATGGCATGTATAGGCTAGAAAGTGTTTTGGAAATGTTTGATTTTGGTTTGTAAATAGCCATGCAAAAATGGCTTGATGTTAAATTCAGTCATGTTAAGTTTGGTTCGTGTTCACCCTGGTTATGTAGTTATGAGCATGGTATGTGTGGTGTTGTGATAGTTACCATGTGCTACGCAAATGGTTTGTTTATTATGCTAAAATTTAGTCTTATATGATCCTTATTAAATGTTTAATGAGTTATGTTTTGGTATTTCGGTGATGAGAGTTTTGAATGTATGTATGGTTTTATGTAACATGATTTGGCTATGAAAGATAATAAGTATAATATGTATTTAGTATAACAAATGTTAATGATGGAATTATGAAATGTGATATAATTAAAGTGATGGATGGTAGTATATTAGTTTGATAAGTTCAGTTATTAAATGGTAAGTAATGAATGTGTTTCATGTTTGTTTTGGTTGATTGTTTTAGTTTGTATTCAAACGTTAAGTTTGGCCTTTAACTTTAGAGTAGGTTACATATTATATTTACATACGAAATATTAATACATTCAGCCATGTTATAGTATGCTTAAGTTGCATGCATAATTGTAGATTAAATTATGCAAAATGATTTCATTTGGTTTTAATGTGAGTTTGTACAGATGTTGATAATTGATTTGTTTGATATACAATTAACGAAATGGATATTGGCATATATTTGATGTTTGCAGTGATGTGTTATGATGGAGAATGATTAATTTATAAAAATTGCATTAAGGTGATTGATATAGAGAAACAACTTTGAAAATTTTAAATATGAGAACATGATTATATATATATACAAGTTTGGTTCGAATTTTATAATTATGGAACATGATTATTTGAGTTTGATAAGTTTTTAATGTTATGATATTCTTGGTGGTATGAGATGTAAGAAAAGTCAGTTTAATTTGTATTTAATTGGTAATGCCTCATAACCTCATTCCGGCGAGGATACGGGTTAGAGGTGTTACATTACACACGTTCTTTCGCCAACAGAAGTTAAGATTTGATCAGACATGACTTATGGTAAAGAACCGGTTAAGATCTTAACCCGAGAGGTCAAGCAATTGAGAAATAAAAGTATAGCACCTGTGAAA
The DNA here is from genome assembly GCA_025698465.1 of Gossypium longicalyx. Lineage (NCBI taxonomy): Eukaryota > Viridiplantae > Streptophyta > Magnoliopsida > Malvales > Malvaceae > Gossypium > Gossypium longicalyx. Next base: position 96,805,800 of record CM046997.1, read on the forward strand.
GTACTGTGGCATCGACATGGGGTTGAAGAGGCCACATGGGAACCTGAGAAGACTATGAGAGATCAATACCCTAACCTTTTCAATTATAAGAATTTCGGGGACGAAAATCCCTCAGGGGGAGAATTGTAACAACCCGATTTTGGGCCTAGTCAAAATAGTTAGAACCACTAACCCGAGGTTAGAGAAATTATTTTCCATATTATTTTATGTGTTATAACATGTTTATATGAGTGCATGAAAATTTTGGTGAAATAATTTTAGCGATTGCATGCTCAATTGTGAAAAAGGACTAAATCGCATAAGGGACAAAAGTTTATTTCATTGGCTAAAGGTGCCAAATAGCTAGAGAACCAAAATTAAGGGTCTTTAAAGAGAAAATAGGCCTTTATTAATGGCATGGCCGGCCATAGGGACAAAGAAAATCAAATAGTCAAAATTAGGTGAAATTTGGTGACTAATTTAACTAGAATAAAATAAAATAAGGAAAAGCTATCATCTTTTTCTCTTGTTCTCTTCTCCATCAAAATTTTTAGCAAGAAAGGGGTCTTGAAAGCTTGAAATTTTTAGCCATTAAGTTCTCTCATAAGTACGTGATCTTGATGACTTTTCTTGATAATTTTTGTACTTTTGGGACCCTTGTATCATAATCTAGCTAATGAGGGGACTATTTTGCAAAATGGTTGAGAGTCTAGGGTTTTTCCATGAGATTATTCATGTTTATTTCTGAAACTTTATGGAAGAAAATGAATCTTGGTTGTTAAACAAACAACTTTTGTGAAGTAGTTTTCATGGAAACCCTAACTAAGGATCATTTTGCATAAGTTATAAATTAGGTGGTAAATGCATGAAATAATTAGAATTTTGGGCTACTTCTAGTATAGAAAGAATTCAACTAGGCTTGCTTAATGAGAAAATTTGATAAAAATCGATTTACGAACCTAGGGGTAAAATATTAATTTTGTGAAAGTCTAGGGGCAAAATGGTCATTTTGCCAAAATATGAATTATGAAATACATTGATTAAAATGATGATTAAATTAGTGAATTTTTATCATTTTAGATCAAGAAATATGAAATCCAAACCTAGACCGGGGGAAGGCCAAGCAAGTAAACTAAATCCAAATAGTCTTTCACTTTTTGTATACCGAGGTAAGTTGTACGTAAGTAAGGCAACTTTATCATTATTATGTGTTGAATGATTAATTTTACGTAATATGGTTGAAATTGCTTATGAATAATGCATGATGAAATTCAATGTAGTAGAGTCTCGATTGAACGTAAGAATGGATTGGATATCTATGCTATGACATTTGGGTGATATGTGTGCCAGTGTAAGACCATGTTTGGGACATGGCGTCGGCCACGATATGAGAGCCAGTGTAAAACCATGTCTGGGACATGGCATCGGCATTGGTATGTGCGCTAGTGTAAGACCATGTCTGGGACATGGCATTGGCCACCTTATGAGAGCCAATGTAAGACCATGTCTGGGACATGACATTGGCAATGACACGAGAGCTAGTGTAAGCCAGTGTAAGACCATGTTTGGAACATGGCATCGGCAATTCACCCTCTTGTGTAAAGCTTGTCAAAGATCCTTTATTATTCCAAATGGTCTCACGGGTTATTTTAAAAGCTTATGACAATGATATGGAATGATATAATCATGTTGTGAGTGGTACAGGTTCTTATTCAAAACTCATGAGGTATGAGTCTAGTTATATTGCCTTGATGGTAAGAATAACATGAGTAAGTTCTAGCTAAGATAATGGTCTTGGGACGATATTGAAATCTTTGGTTTATACTTGTGATATATATAAGCATGTAGTGATATTTACCCATGTTCACTCAACAATGTTGTGTGGATTTATAATATGCATGTTTGATGTAGTTACTTATTTAAATGCAACTTACTAAGCTTTATGCTTACTCCCTCTCGTTTCTATTTTCTTATAGTGCCACCAAGCTAGTATCGGGGATCAAAGGACGTCGGAGGTATCGATCACGCTATCACCAAAAGCTTTGGTATAGCTAGTTTAACATTTGATTTTGGCATGTATAGAGACTTGAATCTTTTGTTTAGTGTCTTGTTAGTTTGGCCACAAGGATTGGCTCATATGATGGATGTGATAGTCATTTCGTATAGGCCATTAATGTTGGCTAATATTGATTATTATTAAATGCATTTGACGCAAATTTCTCATGGTTGTGGTTGATTTGGTTATATGTGTTATGCTTGGATTGGTTTTGGTTGATAATGTGTAGGTTGGTGCAAGTAAGGGTGGCAAAAAGGCTTGGTAAAAAGCCTTATTTTTGTCTACACAGGCAGACACACGGGTGTGTGTCTAGACCGTGTGTGACACACGGTCTGCCCCACGAGCGTGTAGTCCGACCGTGTGTCCCCTGCACCTCAATCTTACAAGTCAGTATGCATAGTAGTAAACACACGGGCAGAGACATGGCCGTGTGTCTCGGCCGTATGGAGGACACGGCCTAACACACAAGCGTGTGCCTCGGCCATGTGCCTTTAATTGGTTGCTGACGTTAGAAACAGAATGTCAAGGTTTTTGCACACGGGCTGAGATACGGGCGTGTCATGGCCATGTGGGGGACACGGGTCATGGACACGGGCATGCGCCAAGCCATGTGAAAACCCCTGTAGGTTCGAATCGAAAAATAAATTCACACAGGCTAGGGACACGAGCGTGTCCTGATATGCTCGGGCCATGTGAGTTACACGGGCCTTCAACATGGCCATGTTAAATAGGTACACAGGCGTGTTGCCCTTCCACATGGGCGTGTGCCCCTGTCAGCTTGAAATTTTACAAAGTTTTTTAGATTGCACATATTAGTCTCGAATCTATTCCAAAGTATGTTTGAGGCCTCGTAGACCCATAGTAGGGACATTGAGGTATTGTAAAAAGTTTTAATTTGGAGTGAAATTTCATATCTAGGAGATGTATGTTTGTATGTGTTTAAGTCCAGTAACACCTTGTATCATGTTCCGGCGTCGAACTCGGGTGAGGGGTTTTACAAATGCACAATTCATGCCAATATAATTTCATCTATTCTAAATCTCAAATACTATAATTTACTTAGCCAAATACATTTCAAAACAATATCAATCTATATAGTCCATTTACCATAATTCACACTCACATAACTTCCTTTCAAATAACCACACAACATCTAAAATCATACCTCATCAAGGCATTTCTCAAGCATTTTATACTCCATAATTCAATTAACCATTTGAGCAACTATAAAACCATAACCACATTCATACCAAAATAAGTCATCACTCATGGCTATATATACAAACCAAAACATATACAGTTTACAAACCAAATCTCATAGCTATAATCACAACCAAAATACCACATCTAGCCTATACATGCCATATGCCAAAAATGTATATTCCAAAAGTACCAAATTAGATTTTTAATAGAGTGATGATGTTCCCAACGACTCCCGGATTCGAGCTTGCCTTGATTCACTATAAAAACATAGAAAAATAACACGAAGTAAGCTTCATAGCTTAGTAAACTCGTATGTGAACATTAAGCAACTATCACCATTCATTCATCATTCAAATAATAGAAAATGATATACGACAATTCTATTAAATCTCAAAGATGTAAAATGTCATTCACATATCTTACCAAGGAACTCATCAATTCCATAGTTTCAATACTCAATTCATTATCATACGTACCTGTACCATCTATAACAAGTTCATACATACACAGAATGTCGTTGAATACTCAATGCCTCGCACACTAAGTGCCATACTCAATATCTAGCACACTAAGTGCCACATTTGATATCTCGCATATTTAGTGTCGTACATAGCCGAAACTATCTCAAATCACACACTAAGTGCCATAAATAGCCGAAGCTATGTCGAATCGCACACTAAGTACCATATATAGCCGAAGCTATGTCGTATCGCACACTAAGTGCCACAAATAACCAATTTTTCATCTAACATATCTGTAGTCCTGTATATACAATTTATTCAATATCAAAGCACTAAAGCATAATTATTATAAGGCTTCATACATACGAACTTACCTCAGATTTGTAAACGATGAAATAAGCCTTTTAGTTGATAACTTTCGTTTTTCCTCAACCCTGATCCGAATTCCCTTTTTTTTATCAATTAAGCTCCCAATTGATCAAACCTTAAAATGAACAAAATTTTTCTTCTTCTTCAATATTCGGCCAAAGAAAGATGATAATGAAGCTAAATTTTGGTTTTGTTTTAATTTAATTAACCATTAATAATTAATTTACTTATTTAACCTTTAAAATATTTAATAATTACACCAAATGCCATGCTACTATCATCCACTATCATACTAATGGTCTATTTACCACTTAAGGGCCTCAACTTTAAGGTTCTATAGCTATTTAATACCTTTAGCTAATAGAACAGCACTTTTGCACTTTGCGCAATTTAGTCCTTTTTACCGAATTAAGCATTTAAACGGTAAAATTTCTTTACGAAAATTTTAGGTAATTAATCTATAATGTTTTAGACCTTATTAAAATAATAAAATAAATATTTTGACTTTGGATTTGTGGTCCCAAAACCATTGTTTGAATTTGACTAAAAACCGGCTGTTATAGTAATTATGTTAATTGAATGTTGTGTTTATATGTAATGTGACTTATATTGAAATGCATTACTTGAATGCTATAATGGAAAATTTAATACATGCTTGAAATGGTGAAAAACGGGTTAAGTCCCGATTGAATATTGAATTCCGATGAATATATGTGCTTTCCCGAAATGGATGAGGTCCTGCATTTGTTGTGGACGAGATTTAGCTCGGACGAGTAATTCTATTTACCTCATTATAGAAGGATTTAGCCTCGATGGGTAATCTTGATATAATACTTTTCGAGTATACGTTATGATTAGGGTTTAGCCTAGATTGGTAATCCTAATTGAGTTCTTCTGAGCATACGTTATATAAAGGATTTAGCCTGGACTAGTAATCATGTTATACGATTTGTGGCTCAAGAGTGTGTTCCTTGATTATGTGCCCTAATGGGTTCCCTTGAATAAGAAATTGACAAATTATTGAATCGTACTCCTCGAGTGTACTACTTGAGCATCCATTGAAATTTCAATAATTCAATGGACATAAAACTCTTGACATGGCATGAGAATTATGAGATGAAATGATAATGACTTAAAAGAATATTGCATGATGAGCTCATCTATGTTTACTTGATTGATATGAAGATTTTGTGACTAACATGTTTGATTGTATGCATGTGTTTAGGCAATTATGCCAAATGGATGAAAAACATGATATTTTATGCTTAGATTTAATAAACAGGATTGGTAAGTTTAGTTTCCGTTATACAAACTTACTAAGCATGTAATGCTTACTCCGCTTTTTTTTCTCCTATTTTATAGTGCTCGAAAGCTCGCGAAGGTTGAAGATCACTAGAGCATCGTCACACTGTCAACTAGCTTATTTTGGGTATGCTTAGTAAAATCATTTTGGTATAATGGCATGTATAGGACAACTTTACCATTAGTGGCTTGATAATGATGCTTGCAATCTAGCCATTGGAATGGCTAGTAATGGTTGTTTTGATATACTTGTAATGTCCTGCTATGGTAGCTAAATATATGTTAAGTAGTTGATCAAATTATGTTTCATATATAGATTGAACCAAGGTAAGATTGTAAGCATTTATGCATGTAATGGTATGCTATGATGAATGATGGAATTTGTTTAATTTGAATGCTTGGAATGTTTGGTATTGGATGTGTGTTTCAAGTATAGGTCATGGGTGTGATTTTGGGTGAGAAATGAAGCTAGAAATGGCTTTATTTTGTCTACATGGGCAGACACACGGGCATGTGTCTAGACCGTGTGTGACACACGGCCAAGTACATGGGCATGTAGTTAGGCCATGTGTCCCATGCACCTTAATTTTGAGAAACAAAATGTTTATAATTGAGCACACGAGCAGAGACACAAGCGTGTGTCTCAGCCATGTGTGCTACACGGCCTAGAACATGAACGTGTGTCTTCGCTGTGTGAAACCTGCAACTAATTTCGAATTGAATTAATTAACCACACGGCCTAGCACACAGGCGTGTGGCATGGCCGTGTGCACAAGTCAGAGAGTTACACGGGGTTGAACAAGGCTTGCAGCACGGACATTTCCCAGGGTCACATGGGCATGTCCCTTGGACCACACGGGCGTGTGAGCCCTGCACCTTGGAAAATTTTCAAAATTTCATGAAAAATTCTTAGATGTCCCTATTAAGTCCCAACCAGACTCTAATGCTCATATTGGGCCTCGAGGGTCCATTTAAGGGATATTACGAATTATTTCAGAATTTGAATAGTTACTTGCATGATTTATCTGTAAATGTTTTTGACTATTTCAATAATGCTCCATAACCCTGTTCTGGTGACGTATATGGATTAGGGGTGTTACATTTACGATGCTATCAATGGAGAAGTATAAAGGTGTCAAATAACCCAATTGTGTATAGAATGTTGACGACAGTGGCGAGTAATATGCTCTTGCAGATGAAGGTTGTGCAAAAAATATTCCTAGAGAAGGTGTTGAAGCATTGTATGATGGTGCATAATGTGGTGCTTCTGTGAAAAACATGGGGTTAGTAACAGTATCAAAAAATATGAACCATGCTAACTGAGAGGTGGTGCACTCATTGGTATAGAATTTGGGGTTGATGCTAATGATGATGAACACGATGGATGTGTTGTCGATTGCGGCATCATTTAGGGTCATGTTGGCCTTTCACCATAAATTTGTCTACTCTTTTCCTCCTCCAAAAATAGATATGACTTATCATTAAGTCTAAAATATGTCATGTACTAAAGACGTCATCAAATCCAGTCGGACAATTGATCCGAGCATAGGTATGAAATCGTACCTATGTTCCAAAATATGATATATCTGGCATGGAATTTAGGTCAATCTTCATCGGTTCATCCTCACAGGTCAATCTTGTGAAGTTCATTGAGCTTCTGGGGTGAAGGCGAAATATTTTGCATAAACCCAAACTGGCGCATCACTCGATTAAATTTGTGCATCTCAACCATTGCAAAAAGCTATCAATGGCACTTTCATGTGCTAGATATTTTGATTCATAAAAAATGTTGCTGGGATGTATTCTGGAATTTTCGATCAAAGTTTGGCATCCATTCAAACTACAATACGAAATTATAAATTTTATTAAGTACCTAATATTAATTTTCAAATTCTTACATGATTATTATATAATTGAAAATTTAAAAAGCTAACATTCGCTTATGACCGTTGATTTAACTATAACCAGATATCTTCAAGCTTATTCAGGATACCCACATGACTCACGTCATTATTCCACCTATTCAAATAATATGTTATTCAAAAAATATAATAATGAAAAAGAAATAATATGATAACTATATTATTAAATGAATCTTAATGTAACACCCCTCGCCCGTATTCGATGCCGGGACAGGGTTCAAGGTGTTACCTTTCTTGACTCAACCAACTATACAAAACCGGGCCATAAAAAAATTTCAAACAATTTAAAAACTTCTCTTTTCACATGAAATCTATCTCATATACGGACTTACGAGGCCAAAATCATACATCTGGGGTGGTTTAAAACCCAACCGAGAACTCATTAAAAACTTAGAAAATTTTCATGCATCAAGACTCCACACGCCCGTGTGGATATAGAACACACGGCTGCGTGCCAGGGACAAGCCCATATCCCAAACCCGTGTCTGAAAATCTGGGCATTCTGCCAAAACCACACGGCCCAAGCACACACCCGTGCCCTACAACCGTGTCCTTCACACGGTCGAGACACACAGTCGTGTCTCTTGCTCGTGTACTACTAGCATGCATACTAACTTTATGGCACGACCTAAGCACACACCTGTGTGGCTTGCCCGTGTACTAAAATTACTTTAAAGTTTTAAGTGCAGGGGACGCACGGCCACAACACACACCCATGGGCGTGAGCCATGTGTCACACACGGCCTAGACACACGCCCATGTGTCTTACCCGTGTGGACAAACTAGGCTACCTTCCAAGCCATTTTGTCACCCATTTTGCACAACCTATACAAGATCATTCAATATACAAATTTCATCATAATGGACACCAATTAATCCATAGAAAGAACATTATATGCATTCATCAAAATGAATAATAGCCATTATTCCAGGCTTGATACAAAGTGAAGGGCTTTTAACTTGAGCACATACATAATTCTCTTAATCCAAAATCTTAGTCTAGCCCTATACATGCCACCTTCAAAAATATAAATCAAGCTATACCGAGTATTGCGGCTGATAGTGTGATTGATATCTCTGACTTTAAGGGATCCTTAAGCTAGCTTGGTGACACTAAAAGAAAAAGGAAAGGAAAAGGAGTAAGCATAAAGCTTAGTAAGTTGCATATAAATAACTATTCTACAATCTCACCATTTACCATCATGCTTATAGCTCAAAGGTAAACATAACTTAAATTGCTCATTATCATCTACTCGAGTCTCATTTTCTAAATTAATCTCGTTACTCATGGCCTTACACTGGCTCTCAGACATGGTCTTACACTGGCTCTCATATATGCGTGTTGATGCATGTCCCAGACATTTCTTACACTAGCACAACTCTTAGCCGATGCGTGTCCCAGACACGTCTTACACTGGCTATCTCTGTCGACGCCGATGCATGTCCTGGACATGTGTTACTCTAGCACTCATACTGTCTCGATGCCATGTCCCAGACATGGTCTTACACTGGCTCTCATAATGTGGCCGAAGCATGTCCCAGACATGTCTTACACTGGCGCACAAATCACCCAATGTCTTGGCACAAATATCCAGTTCATATCCTGAGGTTTCAACGGGATATTTCTACTATCTCAATATTACAAGGAATTCTCAATTTATAACTTAAAAACTTGTACAATATCAATTCAATGACAATATGAATACAAGTATTAACAGTGTAGTTGTATTTTTTACATAAAACTTACCTTGGTTTACAAAAAGTACTTAACTAGCCGGCTTAGTCGGATTGCTTGGCTTTTCCCCAGTCTAGGCTCGATTTTGGCAAATCTTGATCTATAATAACAATATACATCCATTTAGTCATTAAACACAATTAGACATTCAGAAATTCACAACTTTGGTAAAATGAGCGTTTTGCCCCTAGGCCTTGGCAAAATGACCATTTTACCCTTATGCCCAAAAATTAATTTTTATATAATTTCCTCGTATTTCAAGCCTAGATAAACTCTTTTTACTACTATAGAAATCTGAAATTCTCACTATTTCACACACTTACAACCTATTTTGCATATATTTTGCAACTTATACAAAATAGTCCCTTTAGGTGTTTTCCTACTAACACCTTTCACAAAAGTTGTTTATCACACAAATAGGACTCATATTCTTCCATAAAAACTCAGAATATGTCACAAATACATCCATAGAAAAATCCTAAACTCTTGACCATTTTGTAAGATATCACCCTCATTTGAAAGCTCATGCTTCAAGGGTCTCAAAAATATAAAAATCTTGAAGAAAACTCATTAAAATCACTTACTTATGAGTGCTTTAAGTTGCTGCAGATTTTTTAGCTTTCAAACCTCTATTTTGGCTGATATTTTCGGTGATAGAGAAGAAGATGAGAAGGTGATATCATCTTTTTCTTATTTTATTCCTATTTTAGTCAAATTAGCCACCAAACCGAACCATACTTAGACTTTTTGACCAATGTGTCTCCCATGGCAGGCCAAACAATCTAAAAAGGGTCTAATTTCCCTTTAAATACTCCAAATTTTGATTCTCTAGGTATATAACACTTTTGGGTACTAAAATGCAACTTTTGCTTTTTATGCGATTTAGTCCTTTATCGTAATCGGGCTTGAAAACATTAAAATTAACTCACCAAATTTTTCATGCTCTAATATAATAGTACCATAACCTCATAAAAATAATAAAATAATTTTTATATCTTCAGATTTGTGGTCCCAAGGCCACTGTTTCGACTAGGCCCTAAATCGGGTTATTACATTTCTCCCCCCTTAGGGATTTTCGTCTTTGAAAATCTTACCGGTGAATAAGTTTGGATACTAATCTGTCAGAGACTCCTCGGGTTCCCATGTGGCTTCCTCGACCCCATGTCTATGCCACAAAACCTTCACAAGCGGCATACTCTTATTTCTTAACTGTTTGACCTCTCGAGCTAATATCTTGACTGGTTCCTCTCCATACGTCATATCTGGGAGAATCTAAACTTTAGTTGGTACAATTATATGCGAAGGTTCTGATCTATATCGGCGTAGCATGGATACGTGAAATACGTCGTGAACCTTTTCTAACTCTGGCGGTAAACTCAAACGGTAGGCAACGGGCCCTACTCTCTCAGTAACCTCATAAGATCCTACAAAACGAGGACTCAACTTGCCTTTTCTACCAAATTTGAGGACTTTCCTCCACGAGGAAACTTTCAAAAATACCTTATCCCCAACTTCAAACTCAATCTCCCTTCATTTCAAATCCGCGTAGGATTTTTGTCTATCTGAGGCGACTTTCAAACAGTCACGAATCACCTTAACTTTTTCCTCAGCCTCTTTAATCAAATCAACCCTGTGAATCCGACTCTCTCTCAACTCAGTTTAGAATAGGGGCATTCGGCACTTTCGCCCGTACAAAGCATCATAAGGCACCATTTTTAGACTCGACTGATAGCTATTGTTGTAGGCAAATTCAACCAATGGTAAGTGTTTTTCCCAACTTTCTTGGAACTCGAGAACACAGCACCTCAACATGTCCTCTAAGATTTGTATTACTCTTTCAGACTGTCCGTCAGTTTGCGAATGAAATGCCGTACTAAAACTCAACTTGGTTCCTAAAGCTTCTTGTAACTTTTTCCAAAACCTCGAGGTGAACTTCGGGTCTCGATCAGATACAATCGATAACGGCACACCATAAAGCTCACAATTTTAGAAACATACAAGTCAGCCAACTTTTCAAGGGAGTAGTTGGCACGCACCTGTATAAAGTGTGCTGACTTAGTGAGTCTATCAACAATAGCCCATACTGCATCTTTCTTTGTTGGGGTTAGAGGCAAACTGGTCATGAAGTCCATGGTGATACGATCCTATTTCCACTCGGGAATCATAATAGGCTGAAGTAAACCCGAAGGCACTTGATGTTCAGACTTTACTTGTTGACACACTAGGCACTTGGATACGAACTCAGAAATGTCTCTTTTCATACCCGACCACCAATACATTTTCTTAAGGTCGTTGTACATTTTCACGCTACCCAGGTGAATTGACGAACAACCACTGTGTGCCTCTCACAAAACCTTCTGAATGAGTTCACTATCTTTGGGTATACAAACTCTATCTTTGAACATTATACACCCATCAGTACTAACAAGAAAATTTGACTCAATCTTTGATTCACATTGAGTTCTCTTAGCTTGTAGTTTCTAGTCATCTTTTTAAGCTTCACAAATTTCATGAAGAAAAGTCGGTCTAGCTCTTAACTCTGCTAAGATTGGTCCATCACTAGATATAGTCAGTGAGTGTTCAAGACTTTCATAGCAAACAACGACTTTCTACTCAAAGTATAGGCGACTACGTTCGCCTTTCCTGGATGGTAGTCAATGATCAACTCATAATCTTTTATTATCTCTAACCATTATCGTTGCCTCAAATTCAATTCTTTCTGAGTCATTAAATAATTTAGACTCTTGTGATCGGTAAATACTCTACATTTCTCCCCATACAAATGGTGTCGCCAAATCTTCAGGGCGAATACTACAGCTTCTAGCTCTAAGTCATGGGTCGTATAATTTCTCTCGTAAGGTTTTAGCTGTCTCAAGACATAGGCTATAACTTTGCCTTCTTGCATGAGTACACACCCCAAACCATTTAGGAAGGCGTCACTATAGATTACAAATTCTTTACTCGACTCTGGTTGTACTAAAATTGGGGCTTCGGTCAACAAAGCCTTTAACTTCTTAAAGCTCTGTTGGCACTCTTCTGTCCATTCGAACTTGACATCTTTCTGCAGTAGCCTCGTTATCAGTGTAGCTATCATTGAGAATTCATTTACAAATCATCTATAGTATCCTACTAGCCCCAGAAAAATATGAACCTCTGTTACATTCCTTGGCGGTTTCCATTCCACAATAGCTGAGATCTTACTTGGGTCAACTCTGATCCCGTCACCCGACACAATATGTCCTAGAAATCCGACCTCTTTGAGCCAAAACTCGCTCTTACTAAACTTGGCATAAAGTTGCTTATCCCTTAAGATCTGCAACACAGTTCTCAAATGCTCCGCGTGCTCATTCTTGTTACGCGAATAAACCAAGATGTCATTAATAAAAACGACGACGAACCTATCCAAATACAGTCGGAAGGTACGGTTCATCAAGTCCATAAATACCGTTGGGGCATTTGTAAATCCAAAAGGCATAACAAAAAACTCATAATGCCCATATCTTGTCCGAAAAGCAGTCTTCGATACATCATGTTCCTTGACTCTTAACTGGTAGTAGCCCGATCTTAAGTCTATCTTAGAGAACACAGTGGCACCTCTCAATTGATCGAAGAGATCATCGATCCTCGGCAAGGGATACTTGTTCTTCACTGTCACCTTGTTAAGCTATCTGTAGTCGATACATAACCTCATCGACTCGCCTCTCTTTTTCACAAAAAGCATTAGAGCACCCCATGGTGAATAACTTGAAACCAAACTCAACCTTCCTCTCTGGAGGTAACCCTAGTAACTTCTCCGGAAAGACGTCTATAAACTCACAAACCACTGATACTGACTCAATCTTTGACTCGAACACTTGGGAATTCAGCACAAAAGCTAGATAAGCTTCATAACCTTTTTCCAAATATCTTTCGGCTACTAAAGACGATACTATCACAGACAAGTTATCCGACTTATCTGGCCCAACTCGAAGAACATTTCCATCCTCACATCTTAACTGAATTACTTTTCTCCCAAAGTCTACTACAACACCATGGGAGGTCAACCAATCCATCCTAAGAATTACATCGAATTCATTAAACGGCAACAACATCAAGTTGGCCGGAAAACAATGGCCTCTAATCGCCAAAGGATAATTTCTACATACTCGATCCACTAATACATGCTTGCCTAACGGGTTAGACACTTTTATTACAAACTTAGTGGACTCTACTAACATGTTTATACGAGGTATTAATTCCATACATATGTAAAAGTGGGTAGATCCCGGGTCAATTAAGGTGACAACAGTTATATCGTGAATAGAAAAGGTACCCGTGATCACGTCTAGAGACTCTGCCTATTCTCGGGCTCGTATAGCATAGGTCTTCGCTGGCGCTTTGCCTTCAGATCTTATCGCGACCTCTCTTAGTGCACCTTTACTAGCATTCCCACTACCGGGGTTTCTTTGAGGCCTACCCCTCAAGGGAGCACTGCTTGCTTTCACCTCTTGTTTTCTCTCTCTCTCTCGTCCATCTCAGGGCACTCGTGGATAAAGTGGTCAAGTGACCCACACTTGAAACAGCCCCTCTCTCTTATTAGGCATTCGCCCAAGTGACGTCTTCCACATTGCGAACACTCTTGCCTATTTGACCGAGCACTACCAACACTTGCCACTGAGGTAGCTTGGGCTGCAGATGCCATGTTTTGTCGATTCTTGTTTCTCTCTAAATATCCAACCGAAGTATTCAATTGGGTAGTAACTCTTTTGACCTTTTGGACGAGGACTGATGCGTCTTCCCCATCTGTCTTCTCTTTAAATCTCGTGACTCAATGGCTGCCTTCCTTCTCTCTGTCACCAGTTCTTCTGCTTTACATTCTCTCTCAACGAGCATCACAAATTCTCTTAGCTCTAAGATGTCCACAAACACTCGAATGTCTTCATTGAGGCCATTCTCAAACCTCTTACACATAGTAGCTTCAGTGGATATGCATTCTCGCATATACTTGCTGAGTTTTACAAACTCCCGCTCATACTCTGTCACAGTCTTAACACCTTGCTTCAAATCTAGAAATTCCTTTCTTTTTTGGTCCATAAACCTCTGGCTAATATACTTCTTTCGAAACTCTTCTTGTAAGAATTCCCAAGTCACTCTTTCTCTCGGTACTACAGACACGAGAGTGTTCCACCACTGATTAAGTCGAGTCTCGTAGAAGTGACATGGCACACTTCACGCACTCTTCAGGCGTGCATGATAGCTCATCGAATACCCTCATGGTATTTTCTAACCAAAACTCCGCTCTCTCCGGGTCATCATCTACACTAGCCCAAAATTCCTCGGCCCTTTACTTCTGGATCTTGTCTACCGGAGGCTTCTCTCGTCTGAACACATCCGCACCTTGCAGAGCCAATCGGGCATATTGAGGAGTCGGAGGAGGTAGGGGTGGTGGGGTGCTCGGGTTCGCACGAACGAACTCTGTATACCAAGCATCCATTATTCGGAGGTAGGCTTCCCTAGCCCCTCCGCCTCGGCCCGTACTTACAAGCTCACTCTCTATCGGCGCGGTCCCTTCTGTGGGAGCCGGCGCATTACTTTCTACATCATCCGCAGTGTTTCTACCAGGATCCATTACTATAATAAACATAATTTATAATCGTCAAGAATCGTCACACTATCAATATGCATATACATGGCATGTATAGCTAGACTCGTACTCTGGCTAGTTCGGTCCTAGAATCGACTAAACCATGCTCTAATACTACTAAATGTAACACCCCTCACCCATATCCGATGCCGGGACAAGGTTCAAGGTGTTACCTTTCTTGACTCAACCAACTATACAAAACCGGGCCATAAAAAATTTCAAACAATTTAAAAACTTCTCTTTTCACATGTAATCTATCTCATATACGGACTTATGAGGCCCAAATCATACATCTGGGGTGGTTCAGAACCCAACCGAGAACTCATGAAAAACTTAGAAAATTTTCATGCATCAAGACTCCACACGCCCGTGTGGATATAGAACACACGGCCGTGTGCCAGGGACACTCCCATATCCCGAACCCGTGTCTAAAAACCTGGGCATTCTGCCAAAACCACACAGCCCAAGCACACACCCGTGACCTATAACCGTGTCTTTCACACAGCTAAGACACACGGCCGTGTCTCTTGCCCGTGTACTACTAGCATCCATACTGACTTTATGGCACAGCCTGGGCACACGCCCGTGTGGCTTGCCCGTGTACTAAAATGACTTTAAAGTTTTAAGTGCAGGGGACGCACGGCTACAACACACACCCATGGGCGTGAGCCGTATGTCACACATGGCCTAGACACATGCCCGTGTGTCTTACCCGTGTGGACAAACTAGGCTATCTTCCAAGCCATTTTGTCACCCATTTTGCACAACTGACACAAGATCATTTCAATATAAAAATTTCATCATAACGGACACCAATTCATCAATAGAAAGAACATTATATGCATTCATCAAAATGAATAATAGCCATTATTCTAGGCTTGATACAAAGTGAAGGGCTTTTGACTTGAGCACATACATAATTCTCTTAATCCATAATCTTAGTCTAGCCCTATACATGCTATCTTCAAAAATATAAATCAAGCTATACCGAGTATTGCGGCTGATAGTGTGATTGATATCTCTGACTTTAAGGGATCCTTAAGCTAGCTTGGTGACACTAAAAGAAAAAGGAAAGGAAAGGGAGTAAGCATAAAGCTTAGTAAGTTGCATATAAATAACTATTCTACAATCTCACCATTTACCATCATGCTTATAGCTCAAAGGTAAACATAACTTAACTTGCTCATTATCATCTACTCGAGTCTCATTTTCTAAATTAAGCTCATTACTCATTCTTATCATATAGGTACCTGTAACACTCACAACATGATCATTCTTTCTTTATCAAAATTGAACTATAACTTTCACCATTGAACCGTTGGAATACTACTGGATATTCCATGAACCTTCAACATGGGATATACTACAGATGCCATGTCCCAGACATGGTCTTACACTAGCTCTCATATATGCGTGCTGATGCATGCCCCAGACATGTCTTACACTAGCACAACTCCTAGCCGATGTATGTCCTAGACATGTCTTACTCTAGCGCTCATCTCTGTGTCGATACCATGTCCCAGACATGGTCTTACACTGGCCTCATAATGTGGCCGAAGCATGTCCCAGACATGTCTTACACTGGCGCACAAATCACCCAATGTCTTGGCACAAATATCCAGTTCATATCCTGAGGTTTCAACGGGATATTTCTACTATCTCAATATTACAAGGCATTCTCAATTTATAACTTAAGAACTCATACAATATCAATTCAATGACAATATGAATACAAGTATTAACAGTGTAGTTGTATTTTTTACATACAACTTACCTTGGTTTATAAAAAGTACATGACTAGCCGGCTTAGTCCGATTGCTTGGCTTTTCCCCAGTTTAGGCTCGATTTTGGAAAATCTTGATCTATAATAACAATATACATCCATTTAGTCACTAAACACAATTATGCATTCATAAATTCACAACTTTGGTAAAATAACCATTTTGCCCCTAGGCCTTGGCAAAATGACCATTTTACCCCTATGCCCAAAAATCGATTTTTATCGAATTTCCTCGTATTTCAAGCCTATCTAAACTCTTTTTACTACTATATCAATCCCAAATTCTCATTATTTCACACACTTACCACCTATTTTGCAACTTATGCAAAATAGTCCCTTTATGTGTTTTCATGCTAACACCTTTCACAAAAGTTGTTTATAACACAACTAGGACTCATATTCTTCCATAAAAACTCAGCATATGTCACAAATACATCCATGGAAAAATCCTAAACTCTTGACCATTTTGTAAGATATCACCCTCATTTGAAAGCTCATGCTTCAAGGGTCTCAAAAATATAAAAATCTTGAAGAAAACTCATTAAAATCACTTACTTATGAGTGCTTTAAGTTGCTGAAGATTTTTTAGCTTTTAAAACTCTATTTTGGATGATATTTTCGGTGATAGAGAAGAATATAAGAAGGCGATATCATCTTTTTCTTATTTTATTCCTATTTTAGTCAAATTAGCCACCAAACCCAACCAAACTTGGACTTTTTGACCAATTTGTCTCCCATGGCTGGCCAAGCACTCTAAAAAGGGTTTAATTCCCCTTTAAATACTCCAAATTTTGATTCTCTAGCTATATAACACTTTTGGTTACTAAAATGCAACTTTTGTTTTTTATGCGATTTAGTCATTTATCGCAATCGGGCTTGAAAACATTAAAATTAACTAACCAAATTTTTCATGCACTAATATAATAGTACCATAACCTCATAAAAATAATAAAAATAATTTTTCTATCTTCGGATTTATGGTCCCGAGACCACTGTTCCGACTTGGCCCTAAATCGGGTTATTACACTTAATTTATTACAAGTAGGAATTGATAAGGGAAGTTTACTTGGGGACGTAAAAATGGTAAGCGGTACCATGCACATGAATGAAAGACTATACAACCACTGATTTTAATTTTATGTGCTTCAATTCCTCGACACATCTCTCGATACAATATATCTAAGATAATTGATCCTCAACTGAGCTGCTCAGCTTCTTTTAAGTCGATTAGTTTTGTGAGCCACATTAAATGTACTAGATTTTGAGATTTATCTGGCATTAAAAGACCCTCGATCAACCTCTATATGAATTCTTGAGTAAATTCATTCCTATCCGGCTACCACTAAAGTTGTTCAACACCTTGCCTAATAGTTGGTGGCAAATTATGCTCCAATCACAAACACGTACTACCCCCGTAACGACTAGTCCATCAACTAGAAACCTGAGTCGTAATATCACATCCTTGAGTGTAATTGTACACTCACCCCATGGAAGACATAGCACAGAAGATGGAACATGTGTGTCTCAGGTCTACATCTTTTCAGCAAAGCACTGATAAGTGCAGGCTATAATCTAGTCCCATCGAGCATACGAGACATGTGCAAGAATCCCGCCTTTTCCAAGTGTTGTTCAACAACACATGGTGCTTTTGTACTTAAATTGTGTATATATGTCTCGATAATCCGATCTTTTGCCCTGATTATACAAAAATAAAAATTTTTAAAAAATAATAATATTAAAAACTATCAGATAAATTTTTTTATTTTATTTTATTTAAAATTATATAATCCTTTATCAAACAATCTATTTATATTCACTATTTAATTTTAAATAAAATATCAAACATATTTTATAACTTAAATTCAACACTTAATTTTTTAATATTTGTTTTTTCAATGCTTACTTTCTCAACATTTAATCTTTAAATATATCAAATCTCATTGTCACCACTGTGTCTTCTTAATGATAAATATGATCATTGTCAACAAATGACTATGATAAATTGCTTGTTCGAGAACAAGCAACTTGTGGTCACGTTCCTAATTTATCAACCCACACAATGCCAATGAGAGGATATCATTAACTCTTTAATTGAGCTATGAATTCCACTGTTGCTAGTAAAGTCATGTTATACACATGTCATGTACCTAACATACCGATTATAAGCTCGAACATCTTTAGAGCATAAGCCTCCACTTATATCAAAGGACATGCGTTGCGTACACATGGTCAGTGACTAACTCAGGATTTAGGTAAATCATATCATGAATGTCATAAGTGAATTAATTCAAAAAGGGATTCATAATTAATTCATATTCGGTCCAATCTAATGTATCATTCTACCAATAAATACATCTATGTCTCTACCAGTTGAGTCAACTGCTCCGATAGCCAAGACTAGCCATCTCCTCGATTGGAATTGTAGAAAACATAATAATCCTTCTTAGTATTTTAATCAAATGCTCACTTTAATTCTTTTATGGGATTATGGACTCGTTATCAAATGCTCACTTTGATTCTTGCAATGTAAACGTTCTTATAATGCCACTTATCTTCAGTTTGAACTTAGACATCAATGAGCTAATATTTGCTTATCTCAATTTCGCTATGCATGCAAAATATAAAAAATAGAAATACAAAAGACATAATAGTGAAATGTGAAATTAACTTTATTTATTTCTTCATCATTCAAATAAATAGAAAATAGTTACATATTTACTACAATACGGGCACATTTCCTAATAGTGTGTTAATGCAAGGAAGAAAGGAGGTAGTATATGCTTATAGGTAATTAAAACCACATGAAAAGAACTATATGACGCATGATCTATAATTAGTGATGGTGGTGTTCGCGTTAAAAATCTAGAGGCCCTACCTGTACAGAGAAAAATGTTATATTTACATAGGTCATAAAAGTTTTAAATACTTGTTAACTCAAAAAGAATTGAGCTTAATGTAGAGAAGATGGATTGAATTTTTGAAAGATTATGATTTTATTATTGATTATCACCTCGTGAAGGCAAATTAAATAGCTAATGCTTTGAGCAGAAAATCCTTGGCAACCTTAAAAGTAATGAATCCTTACTTGGAGGTGAAGCAAAATGGTGAGTTATTAGTTGAGTTAAAGGTGAAACCAACTCTATTGTAGAAGGTAATAGATGCTCAAAAAGAATATGAAGAATTATTAAGGATTAAGAAACAACTTGAGGAAAGGAGAAATAGTGAATTTGAGATTGATAGTGATAGTGATGGGAATTTAAGATTTCATGGCAGATTGTGTGTACCTAATCAAGAATATTTAAAGAAATGCATTTTGAATGGAGCATATCACATTTCTTTCACTTTACATCCAGAGAGTACTAAGATGTACCACGACTTGAATCCCTTTTATTGGTGGAAAGGTATGAAAAAGGATATAGTTGAATACGTATCTAGATGTTTGACATGTCAACAAGTAAAAGCAAAGCATCAAGTTCCATTGGGGTTGTTACAACCAATAAGTATACCAGAGTGGAAACGGGATAGAAGTACCATGGATTCTGTGATAAGGTTACCACTTTCACTAAAAAGAAAAGACACTATTTGGGTAATAGTAGATCAATTGACGAATTTTGCCTATACAGACTGATTTCTTCATGGAAAAGTTTTCACAATTGTATATTAATGAGATAGTGAGATTACATGGGGTACCAGCATCCATCATCTCTAATCGGGACCTGAGATTTACTTCAAAGTTTTGGGAAAAACTACATGAAGCTTTGGGTACTCGATTGAATTTCAACATTGTATTCACCCTCAAACAGATGGACAATCAGAAAGATTAATTCAAATTTTAGAAGATATGCTCAGAAGTTGCGTCATTAAGTTTGAAGGTAGTTGCGAAAGGTATTTACCTTTAGTTGAATTCACTTACAAAAATAGTTATCAATCTATTATTCAAATGGCACTGTATAAAGCATTGTATGGAAGAAAATGTAGAACTCCTATGTACTGGAGAGAGTTGACTGAAAAAAATTAGTGGGTCTAGATTTGATTAGAAGAGAAGGTAAAGATGATCAAAGATCGTTTAAAAGCAGCCTCAGATAAACAGAAGTCTTATGTCGATCTTAAAAGGAAAGATATTGAATACAATATGGGTGATAAAGTATTGTTAAAGGTATCATTGTGGAAAAAGGTTATTTGATTCAGGAAGAAAAAAAAATTAAGTCCTAGGTTCATCAGACCATATGAAATTTTAGAACGAGTTGGTCCAATTGCCTATCAGTTCGCTTTACCCCCAGAGTTGGATAGAGTCCATAATGTTTTCCATGTGTCAATGCTACAGAAGTATCAATCTAATCCATCTCATGTGACTACTCCAAAACTAATAAAAGTTTAACCGGATTTGACATATGAAGAAGAACCAGTAAAGATACTCGCTCAAGAGGTAGAAGAATTGAGGAATAAATGGGTTCCATTGGCAAAAGTTTTGTGGAGGCATCATAATACGGAGGAGGCAACATGGGAAAAAGAGGAATCAATAAGACAGTAGTATCCATATTTGTTTACATCAGGTAAATTTTGAGGTTGAAATTTTTATTTAAGAGGGGGAGAAATGTAACATCCGCGTTATGCCTCAGAGTCAAGCACGGAGAGGAATCAAGTCAATATTTAGTGGAGAATTTTCAAAATAGACTAAATAGAAATTTTGAGCATTAAATTAAAAATTAATAATAGCCGATAGGAAGTTATAAAATATTCTTTAGATAAAAAATATTTAAATAGAAGCATTGACTAAATTGTAGGAGTATAGAAATTATTGTGGCAAAAGTAGGAAATTAGGAAGTTATGTGAATCTATCGAAAAAATGGCAAAACAAGGAATGACTAATAGGAAATTTTCTTAGTAAAAATATGAGTCACCTATGGACTTATTAAATATGATGAAGGATAAATTAGTAATTAATTGAGAAGATATTACTTGACATAATGATTAGGGGTTGTAGTGTAAAGATGTAAGGTTAAAAGGCTAGTTAGCAATTTGACCATTTTTAGTTAAAAATCATGATTTTTTTATGGAATTGTGTAAGAGAGTGAAGAAAAGATGAAAGTTGTCATATTTTCACCTTGATAAATCGTCACTCACCCCCAAGCCTCTATTAAACTTTTACATTATTTGCAAATAAGTCCTTCCACCATTTTTGATCAAACCAAGCTCAAAATCTTGTATTTCTTTGATGTTTCCATAGTAAAAACTCTAGAGAATTCTATTACACACCTTATTTTCTTGTGAAAAGCTCCTATAAAAGTGTAGAAGGAGAGAGAAAATAAGGGTTAGATTGTTAAATCAAAAGTTAAGGTAAGAGATTGTGAAATCTTCATATCATACATGTTTATTTTCATTATCTATCAAAATAAAGCTATATGATTGTTATTTTGACTTGTAACTATTATGTGTTTGTTGTGGAATTTAAGAAAAAGAAAAGAGAGGAAAGGACCCCATTAAAGGAAAAAGGAAAAGAGAAAGTTAATGTAACATCCCGAAAATCGGGGGTTAGTAGAATCAGGTTTGTGAATCGAGAGAGTAATCATACCTTAATTTTTTTTAAAAATTATCTATGCATTTTTAGGAAATAAATGAGGTATTGGTTTGTTGGTTAAGTGTTAATGAAACGTTCCTTGAAACCCAAGTTCAAATCCCTTCTCTCTCACCATTTTTATCATTTTGCAAATTTTACCTTAAACCCTAGTATGTGACATGCCTTGTTTTTAAAATAAATATTGCAAAATTATTTCAAAAAGGAGGAAAAATCATAATGGTTAAAAGAAATATGAGAAAGAATGAAAATTAAATGAGGTCCCAAGTTCGAATCCCTTTCCTTGCGAAATAATTAAATTTTGCAAAATCTTTTTTTTTAATGCGTGTGCCATCCATACCCTTGAACCCTTACTATAAATATAACTTTTTATTTTATTTTTCAGCTTTTAATTCAAATTTTACCTACCTAACCCTCTTGCTCTTCTCTTTTCTCTTCAATTTTCTTTCTTTCTCCCATTGTTGTCGCCGCCTACACCTAGTTTTACCATCTCTTTCTTCTTTCTCTTTTTGCCACAATATTTGTTAACATATTCTCCACCATATTTCTGTATTTTTTTCCTCAATAAAATCAGCCCCAAATTTGAAATCTTGAACTCTAAGATCTATTCCGAACATTGTCAAGGAAGTGCCATAGCCATTTCTCTAAACTAGCTTGGGTAAGGTCTCTTTTTTCTTCAATTTTTTAATCAATATTATCCATTAAAAACATAAATTTCCAGATCTAGAATTTGGGGGATTTTAAATGATTTCAAAGGTATTTTTCTAGATTCTAATGAGATCTCAAACTATTTTAAAATTCAGCCCTAATTTTTGCCACCGCAAGTGGTGGTGCGTGCACCTATGGGCAAGAAAAGGGGTTGTTTTGTTTCTTGGTTCTTGCCTATATTTTTCCAGAATTAATTTGAGTTATTGAACCCTACTAATCAGCTTTTAAACTCATTTCAATTTGGAAAAAATGTTCTTGATCGATTGGCCATTCAGATCCCACAAATCATGAAGCATAAGTACAATTTAGGGTAACTAGTTTGTTATTTTGACGTAGTTTTGGGTAAAGGTTATAAATTGATTAAATGAAGAAATTAAATCATTAATTAGCTACTGATTTTCCAGTATATTATTGAATCAGGTGCTGACCCAAACGCCCCAAACCATCCGTAAAGGCGAAGAAGGATTGTACTTACAATTCGCATCAATACAGTGTAAGGAATCTAACTAGTTTGGACATAAAATAGTTATAATTTCAACGATTGGTTTGAACTCATAAGTGGGTGTTTGGGGGCTGGTTTAATGGTAAATTTATTGAATTCATACTGAATTTTGTTTTAGGTTTGTTTAAGGACTTATTAAGGAAAATTGGAAGATTCGCTAGTGTGCTGTGAGGAAGTGAAAAATAAGGTGTGGGTCATAAACTTATAAAATTGTTTGAAAATGTTAAATATCATGTTATATATGATAAATTAGCTTGCTGATTGGATTGTTCTAATGGCCAAATTATTGATTTTATGAGTGGTCGAACCAGGTATGTTTCGAGCCTTAAAAGATTGACATGTTGGCAAAATTGCTAGTTTGATAGTATGGATGTTTGATTAAGTTTGTAATTGCACATTTGAGTTATGAGATATGAGAATGTTTGATTGAATGATATAATGTGTTGAGATATTAAGCTTATGTATGATTTAAACGCATGAGATATTGGTTATATTGTATACTGAAAAGGGTGATATTTATGCACAATGAAAATCCGTAAAGTATGTAGAATTGAACGATATTAATTGATACCAACACAATGGTAATTTGAAAGATTGAAGCACTGTTTCCATTTACTGAAAGTATGTGATTATTAAGGACATGTTTAGCATGTCAAATGAATGTGAAAAGTATTGAGATATGATTATGTATGAGATTGTGTGACATATTGCATATGCATTAGGTTGGGATTTTGTGGTTGACGGAGGAGTTTCGTGGAGTACCGACAGCATATTAAGTCTGCATTATTCGTAGTCAGTGCACTGCACCTGGAGTACCGAGGGTATTGGCGATTTTATCGCATATTATATGTTATTAGCGATTGTATTGCACTATTTGATATCTTGTAGATTTTCTGCATTATTGATTATTCAGTGGTTTTACCATATCGAGCTATGCTCATAATGTTTTGGAGATTGGCAGACGGATTTTGGGGAACTCGTGGTATGTAGCGGATGGTATAGGTAGGAACCTTTTTGCATTGCATCATGTGCATGACATATTCGAGTGTTATTAATTTATACTACGCATTATATTTTGTTGTATTGAATGGTATCGAAATTAATGATTGATACTCGAATAAATGATAACCTATGCTCAAACACCGTTTGACATCCATTTGATAATGGCTATGTAATGATATGAAATTCTTATGATGGTTATGTTTTCTTCTATTAATGCTAATATGTTTCACTATTTTTGATGTTTTTGCCCGTTTAAATAATTATTCGACTTACACTGAGCTTTTTATAAGCTCACCCCCTAATAGTGTTTAACTTTTTAGGTAAACCTCAAAATTAGGATCGGGCTCAGCATTCGGAGAATCAACTTGGACCTCGAATTATTATTTTTTAATTAAGTATTATTAAGTCTTTATTGGTTTTGGCTTGTAATTTTTAATTATTTTTGGTCTGTGGCTTGGTAACTTTTCTGTTGGGGATTTTTGCATGCATGGATTACTCAAGCATAATAACCGAATAATGCATGATATCGGGCTTAAGTAAAGTTTAATATTGTTCCCAAGTTTCCACTACATTGCAAAGGAACTATTTTTGTAAAACAAATCGATAAGGCAACTGATTTTCCAAAATAACTTGAAAAATAGTTTTTTCGCTACATTAGTTTAACTTTGAGTTTTTTTTTTTTAAAGAAGAGCGACATGCAAACGGTTTTTCTAAAACAGCACTATTAATAATAAAATGAATCCTAAGCATACATGACCTAATGAATGAATACTTTTAAGCTAACTCAAAGTACAACTACGGTTTCTCTAAAATGAGTTTATTTAAAGTCTTGAAAAGTAACATAAGTTAGCTTAGCCATTTTGGTGGCTAATGTAGCCTTCTCAATCTAGCAATAACATCTAGGCTGGGTTTGGGAGGTTACAATTAAATAGTGAGGGAAGAAAAAAACACACCATCTCAACTATTAGGATCGACCCGATTAAGCAACAAGTAAAAAAAATAACAGAATAAATTGAAAAATTGAACACACAAATTTAACGTGGAAAACCCCTCCAAAGAGGATAAAAAACTATCGGCAAAGATAATTTTACTATAATGGCAAAAGAATGAAGAGTACAAAAGATGGAGTTAAAAACTAAACCTCGAAAACCCGAAAACAAAGATCCCTCAAAATGTAAACACAAAATTCTCTAAATGTGTTAAGAGTTCTAATCTCTAATGGGTGTATTTTCTGAGATTGTAAAAGAACCTATTTATAGGCTAAATTAGTAGGTCAAATAAACTATGCTAATAAATGCTAAATATATTATACTAAAAAATATTAAATCTTCTAGAAAGAAAATATATTTTATTTAACTTGACTTGCAAGCAATATCTTAAAATTTGGGTCAAACAACTCTAACAATCACCACCTTGACACGAATTCTTACAACGCCATCTTTGCCAAAACCTGCCACAGGCCTATCTTGAACTATGTAGGGAACTAACTGAGTCGAATTTGTGCTTAGAAGCTGGAAGACTTCTAGCCTTCGACTTGTGCATTGCCAAATCAAAACTAACATGGGTCTAATTTTTACGAACACAGTGCCCTAACTTTTCAAAACATGCATCCAAAAGAGAACCTCTCTTTAACGAAACGGTCATACCTTTTTCCCTCCTATGACCAAGTTGCCTCCTCTCCAAATGAGTTGACTTTGACTCCGTAACGGACGAGGGACGTCTAATTTTACCAGTCACTATAGAACCTTCCAGAATATAAAGACTGTCGATTCTTTTAACTTTTAACAAAACGAGAGCTCCACGAGATACTTTAATGTTGCTCGACTCGATGTTGATTCTGCATCCTTTCAAGTCTAAAATACTCAAGGAGATGAGATTCTTTCGTAAATTAGGTACAAACCTAACATCTGAGAGTGTTCTAATCGTCCCATCATGTATCATAATTTTAACAGTACCAATACCAATTACCTTATTACATGAATCATTTCTCATACGCACAACTCCACCTTCAACCGAACTATATGTGGAGAACCATTCTCTATTGGGACACATGTGGAAAGAAGATCCCGAATCTAGGATTCACTTGGACGTGAGCTTGGAGTTATCACTCGTTGACACTAACAAGAAATCATCATCGCTTTCATCGGTCAAATTAGCACCAGCTACATCTTCCTCATTACTCTCAACAGTTCTTTTATTTTGCAGTTTAGGACCTAACTTTTTACAATAGCGACACATATTTTCTCGTTTCTTTGATGCTACCAAAACAGAAACTTACCTATTTGCCTTGCTATCCAAATCAAACTCATTGTCAAGTTTGTCTCCATTCAAAAAATGACCCTTCACATCTTCGAACAAGAGTTTGTCTCTGCCATAAATCAGGGTCTCCCTGAAAGACTTGTATGAAAAGGGTAAATAGTACAATAATAGCATAGTCTGATCTTTATCATCAATATGAACCTCAATGTTCTTTAAATCATTTAAAAGAGTAATGAATTGACTGATGTGATCTATAAGAAGCTCACCTTTGTTCATACGAAACGTAAATAGATGTTGTTTCAGCACTAAACGATTCGCTAGAGACTTAGTTGCATAAAGAGTTTCTAACCTTTTCCACAAGGCAGATAAGATATTCTCCATCAATACCTCCTACAATATCGTATTGATGAGGCACAACTAGATTGCAGATAAGGCCTTTTCATCAAGCTCTTCCCATTTTGTTTAATTTAAATTCTCAGGCTTTTTCCCGGTAACAACCTTTTTCAATCTGATTTGAACTAGAATTGCCATCATCCGAACTTGCCACAAATTGAATTTTATCTCACCGTTGAACTTCTTAATTTCAAACCTTGTTGCTGCCATATCTGAACGGGATGATCTATGAAAATTAAACTAGCTCTGATACCACTTGTTAAGATCGACCCATTAAGCAACAAGTAAAAAAATAGCGGAATAAATTACGAAATTGAACACACAAATTTAACGTGGAAAACCCTTCCAAAGAGGATAAAAAACCACGGGCAAAGATAATTTTACTATAATGGCAAAAGAACGAAGAGTACAAAAGATGGAGTTAAAAACTAAACCCCGAAAACCTAAAAACAAAGAACCCTCAAAACGTAACAACAAAATTCTCTAAATGTGTTATGAGTTCTAATCTCTAATGGGTGTATTTTCTAAAGTTGTAAAAGAACCTATTTATAGGCTAAATTAGTAGGTCAAATAAACTATGCTAATAAATGCTAAATATATTATACTAATAAATACTAAATTTTCTAGAAAGAAAATATATTTTGTTTAACTTAACTTGTAAGCAATCTCTTAGAATTTGGGTTACATAACTCTAGCATCAACTTTTTGTTGGAAGTATTACAAGGATTTTCAATTTATTTTCTTTAGATATTCTTATTTTAGTGTATTAGTTACCTAGAATAGTTATGTAAATAATATTATTATATTAAAAATATGTTAAGAAAAGTATAGGTGAAATATATAAAAAGATATACTTGGTTGGATGTCAAATATTTATTTTGAGAAAAACAAATGTCTATGGAAAAAGTATTGTACTTGTGATTTTTGGAATGGGGACTAATTGTGGAAGATGGAAAAATGTGGAATCTTTTCCAAACATATATAAAATGGATATTAATGTATGAAATTTTGTTTAAAGCCCAAGTAGACAAAATTAGAACTAGTAGGATATTAGTGGCATGCCATTAAAGATCCCTAGCGCACTCTCTATTTTCTAGCATGTTTGTGCTTTCTATTTAGCATGTTTGTGCTCTCTGTATAGCACATCGGTGCTCTCCGTTTACTTGTGCATATAGTTGCACCTTTGTACTTGATCTGTATATCCTAAAATTGTTCTAAATAGTCTATTGTGGGTAAATGTATGAGATGCAAGTAATAGAAGTATTTAAAGTACCAAGGTAAGTAAATTTGTTGAAATAAATGTATAGCTATAATGATATTTATGTATGGAAGTATGATATAGATTAGTAATATATTAAATATATTTTATGTTCATTTATTCTTTTAGCGTTTACTAAGCCTTCACTAGTTTAACATGTTTATTTTCAACACGTAGGTATAGTCAGATTTGACGAATTTGATTGGGGTCATTAGCTGCTCATCTCATCACATCCTCAAGTTCGGAAAAGTAGATATTATGTTTTGGTGTAGAAATGGCATGTAAATATGTTTTTAAGTAAAATATTTGAGTATGATTGGCTATGTTAGAAACATTGTAATTTTTTAAGGATTTGAATGAAGTTTTAATAAGTTAATGTTTAATGGTAATGTAAAAGTGCTTGAGTGTCTTTTATAATGAAATTGAAGTTTTGATTGGAATGAAAATGAGTTTTCATGCAGGACTAAATTGTATGAAATTTAAAAAAAAAATTCAAAATTTTCAAATTATAAGAGACACAGGTTCTAAAAGTTACACTACTGTGTCTTTTGGGAAAAGTTATCCTTGGAACCACACGGTTCTAGTTTGTTATACGAGTTGTCGACATGGCCATGTGGCTCACACGAGTCATACGCGCAGTCATGTAATTACTGGAGGTAGTGTTTAAATAAACCACACGACCTCAAAGACTTACATAGCCTGGGGACATGATCGTGTGCCCTGTATTTCTTAAAAAACTATTTTTGACCTCAAAATGCTATTATAATTGCAATAATGACCTAAGATATACTTGTTGGTTTCGTAATTAATATCAATAATGTAATTTGAGCTAAGTAACTTGTAACAATTAAGTTTTTATAAGTGAAATATTTAAGTTGGCCACTCTGATATGTAATGTAGTACTCCTATACTTGATTCGATAATCGAGTCGAATATAGAAATTTTACGTGATCATTTTGTATTTTTTATAATTAAGTGATTATTTTTGTTTCACTAATATAGCTTACTTAAAAAAAAAAAAAAAACTTCGTGGAGAGTATTGACGGGACGGTGCGTTCCGGTTAACTCCCGCGAATGTTCCAAAAGCAACGACTTGTACAGCAACGTTGGTACGTAACCAACATCTTATCTTATCTCATCTCTTAGCAAAACGTATTTTCCCAATGAAATCACTGCGGTCGACAGCAAAAGCCATTCCCTCCACCAACGCAATAATATTAAATAAAAACTTCACACATTTTTCAAACTCCACTTAAATTACTCAAAACCCAAATCCTTACAATCCAAAATTCAGCTTACAATGGTGAAGATTTCGGACAACGAACTCAACGCCGTGACTAGGAGGATTGCAACGGTCTCCAACCATCTCTTGTTGCCGATAGGTTCGGGCTCGAATTCCGGTTTGACCCGTGGCTCCATAGGTCTCTGTAATGCTTACATGGATGATAGCTATCATAGAATCCATGGCGAAGTTGCAAGCCATGAGGTTGAGTGGAAAACTGCTTGTGATGAGTACGGCAAAGAGTTCACCGACATTATTTATGAAAAGGCTATTGGTGAAGGCATTGCAAAGGTCAATTAAACTTCACCCTTGTTGATAACTTGCTTACCAGGGTGTTGTTCAACTTTAAAGAAATGCTTAAAATCTTTTCTTGCTATGTTTTTTTTTTTTCAGATTACAATAAATAGACCGGAGAGAAGAAATGCTTTCCGTCCGCAGACGATTAAGGAGCTTATACGCGCGTTTAATGATGCCAGGGATGATAGTTCCATTGGAGTTATAATTCTCACAGGGAAGGTATTTCCCAATTTTCAGTTTTCCGCCATATCCATAAATTATTGACTTTTTTTGTTCTTTCTATTTTTGGTTGATATAGTTGATAATCTGTTGCTATAGGGGACCAAGGCTTTTTGTAGCGGTGGTGACCAGGCGTTGCGAAAAGCAGATGGTTATGCTGATTTTGAAAATTTTGGCCGCCTTAATGTTTTAGATCTTCAGGTGCAAATTTTGGTGTATTTAGTTCGGGATATCTTGCAATTTTTTGTAATAATCGACTTTGAATCCATCTAAATCCGTTTATTTAGTAAAGTGAATATCTGAGATCCGCTAAATAATCAAGTTTAGTAAAATGGACTATGAATTTGGATTTGTTGTCTACAAAGGTAAAACGGGTTCATATTATCTAAATCCGTAAATAGCCTAATGCACACTGTCTATCAACTCAATACTGCCTTATCTTGTATCCTATCACAAACAGGACTCGTTAGAAAAAGTAGATGAGGAAACAACTTAAGACTTCATATTATATTTTCTTAATAACGTGGGTTACTAACATCGCAAACTACTAAGAGGAATGACGCCTTGTATATTTCCATCAAGCTGTAGCAATTAATCATCTTTGATTCTTTATGTATGATCCCTTAATTCTTTATCTTTCTTGATATTTATCTATTTGCAGGTGCAAATTAGGCGTCTTCCAAAACCAGTGATAGCAATGGTAATCTCTTTTCTTCTATTTCTAAAATAACTAGTGACAGTGGTTATTTTTGGTTGGATTACATTAGCTTTCATTATTTAAATTGCTGTCATTCTTATAAATCAGGTTGCTGGTTATGCTGTTGGAGGAGGGCATGTTTTACATATGGTTTGTGATCTGACCATTGCTGCGGATAATGCTATTTTTGGTCAAACTGGTCCCAAGGTGCTTACAAATCATATCTTCTGTAGCTCCAGCTTTGTTGTTTTTGTAATTTTCATCTTTGGATGGTGGTGCTGATGCTACATGTTTGTGCATTTGTTGCCCTGATTAGAATTATCTGATTGGATATGCCGCAGGTGGGAAGTTTTGATGCTGGTTATGGAAGTTCCATAATGTCCCGTTTGGTAAGCAACGAGAAAGATGGAGGCTTTTATTTGGCATGATACTCGTTGTTCGCCTTACATGCAATCTGAGCAGTGTGTTTGATCTGGATTCAATTAACAGGTTGGACCTAAAAAGGCGCGCGAAATGTGGTTTCTTGCCAGGTTTTACACTGCCTCTGAGGCAGAGAAAATGGGGCTTGTGAATGCTGTTGTACTGGTAAGTTGTTCGTATATGAAGAGTGCCACTCATTCAGCCTATTCCCTCAAATAGATAAGAAGGTTAATTTTGTGGCATATGATCTAGCTAGAGAAACTAGAGCAAGAAACAATTAAATGGTGTAGAGAGATCCTAAGAAACAGTCCAACAGCAATCAGAGTGTTAAAAGCAGCTCTTAATGCTGTTGATGATGGCCATGCTGGACTTCAGGTACCAAATCGAATCATAAGCAACCCCCATTTTTAATTAAAAAAAAAAAAAAACTGTTCAATCTGAAAATTCACTTGTTTCATTTCCTCTACTTTTTTTCAGGAAGTTGGTGGAAATGCGACACTCATATTTTATGGAACTGAAGAAGGGAACGAGGGGAAAACAGCGTATGTGGAGCGTAGACGCCCAGATTTCTCAAAATTTTCAAGGCGACCGTAAGGCTGAGGATTGGGTGGATTCAAATGGTTTCTACTTTGCAGTCTACCACATTACTTTTATTCATTTCCAAAGGATGCTTGCTCTTTTGTTTAATGCACCCTGTTTTGTTACATGTAAAACAATCTCATCAGCTGGTTTCTAAATAATCAATTTGCTTCTGAAAAAGCTCTCGGTTAGTATTTCGTTCCACTATTGACGTACTTATTATGGGTGGAACAACAAACTTGATGTACAACCATCTAAAAACAATCTCGTAACACAGTAAGCTGTGGCAAAGACACTCTCAAAACTACACCCCAGGTGATGTCACTAGCAATCTATTTATAGCTTTCATAAATAAGTTTCTAGTAAAATATTTTTCGGAAAATGATTTCTGGAAAATGATTTACTTTTCTAGAAATGATTAACTTTTCTAGTGTTTGGATGAATCGGTGTAAAATATTTTCTGTTGTTTGGCAGACTTCTTGAAAATAATTTTCAAAAAAGCTGTTTTAAATTAAAAAAATATGTATTTAAGAATTTATTATTTTTTTATTGTTTAATTGAGTTTATTATATATATTAATAAATTTATATTTAATATCAAGCATGTACAAATTGTCAAGTTCTTATATTACTCTAAAAAAGTTAGACAAAAAAAATTTTAAACCATTATATAGGAACCATTGCCATGTTTTGGGATTTAACTTGGACAAAACAAAAATTCAAGCCTTAAAACAAAAATAATTGCTTAGTTCAAACCCGAATGTAAGAACAATTGCCTAACTTAGGGGATCAATAATAAATTTAATCCCCAAAGTGGTATCAGTTACCAAATTCAAGTCCCAAAAAATGATACACCATCAAATTTATTAGAAAACTTGTGAAATAAAGCCAGCAATTTCTTTTACTAAAACGTCCTAGTTGCCTTTGAGAAACAAAAACCGTGGACAATAAAGTTCAAACATTGCAAATCAACTCATCGAAGTAAACAAAATGTGATAGTAAATTAAAGAAAATTCAACTGCAACCAATCAGATGTGGCCTAGGCTTCTCAAATGAAAAACAATATACAATCAATAAACTGACAGATGTTCACTATCAAAAATTTTAGAACTATAAACCATATTAAATCTCTTTTTATTGCAATGAGAGAACTTAAACAAGTTAGGCTTTGATGCCTTGTAAGTGGTCTTCAGCTTCTTGGTAGGCGGCCTTACCTTATTGAACACCAATAGGAACTTGATTTTGGAGTTGTGGAGCTGCTTGGTGCTATCTCTCTTGCATAGCTTGGCTGGGATAGTTGCAGTCTTGATAATATGGATACATGGGAATCGGACTCTGTGGTGAGAAGCGATCTCAGTGTACTTCTGTTCAACAACTCCGTTTAGAGTAGTGTCACGGTATTCCTTGTACATGTTATGATAACCAATACGGCTTTGGTAGCGGAGCCATATACCATAATTCTTGATCTTGGTAGGGTTCTTCTCAAATATCTGCAGAGAAATTTGATTTAGATACCAAGCATTAAAAAGAAAAGAGAGTAATATCATGAGAGTTAAGAGATCCTTGGGTAAATATTACATTAAGGGGTGTGGCCAAAGGGAACAAATGAGAGAGAGAGAGAAAAATACACACACATCACCTACCCTACATTGAAGATGTTTGGCATGAGATGCTCTAGATGGAAAAAAATCGGTGCTCCCAAAAGCAAGGACTTTCCCCCTTCCACTGCACACGAGAACAAGAGAAAACATGTGAGGTTGATTCTCAATATTAATAATTTACGTGTCTTTTCTCTAGTGAAAAAACATCAACACATAGATTCAATAAAAAGTATCTTCTTTTGGCCATTGATTAAGAACTTTTCATACCTGATTCAGGCTTGAATCTTCATAAATGTTCTTAGAAAAGACGAAGCGAGCCATAATTTGCTTCAAGCAATCATATGAAAAGAAACTTCAAAAACTAAATAAATCAGCCAGCTATTGTCTTTTGATCTATTTCTTTTTGAAAGTCATTACTTATCACTCAATCTAGAACTTTAGCGACTTTAGGAAATCTCTTCATCAAACCATTTGAAACTGCTTGGCTAAGGATCCCTAGAGTTACCTCATCAGGTTGAAAGCCCTGCACTACCATTTGAACCATTTGAAAATATTAAGCTTCATGTCTTCATACCTCATATGATACAAGATCCTTTGGATTATTGCAGAGTTTCCTAGCCTACATGCAGTAGACAAAATTGCATTGAAAGTGACGCATCAGGCCCATTCACATCCCACTCAAAATGGTACAAAAGCTCCACGGCCTCATTAATATTTTTTTCTTTACAAAAACCACTCAAGATAGTATTATACGAGACATTGTTTGGCTTAAAGCCAACTTTCATCTTGCACTTCAACTAAGACAATGCTTCTCTTGATTTATTCTCTTGACATAAACATTGGAAGTAAATATTATAAACAGCAACATCCGCAGTTCTATTGGAAAATATATCAAGCAATAGTTCACATGCATCCCCTACTTTTCCTATTTTGAGCAAGCCTCCACACAAAGCAACATATGAATATGAATCCAGAGAAAGACCTTTTTGATCCATCACCTGAATTAACTCAGAAATGTCATCTAGTCTATCTGTATGGCAAAGCTCACGAAGAATGACATTATAAGTAAGTAGATCAAGGTTACAACCTTCCCTTTCCATCTTTACTGACGAAGTCCATAGCCTCCTCAAACTTCCCATTATCAAAAAGAAACTTAACAATTATCGTGTACGTAATCACATTAGGCTTACAACTATTACTTTGCATGAAATCCATCCATTGAAAAACATTATCTTGTAGGCCTTCTCTACAAAACCCATAAATCAAAGCAGTATAGGAACACACATTATGAACAAACCTTTCTTCTTCATCAAATAAAACAATTGCAAAGCAGTATAACTTCGACTGGTCTTGCATAAAGCCCATAGAATAGGATTGTAACAATATACACTATAAACATAACCCTTTCTCAAAAGAACAGAGAACATAAAACATGCATTAGAAACCATCCCAGCATCACAAAGCATTAAAATAAATTTATTTAAAGTTGGTTCTATTGAGTGATAATCATACCTCAACATGAGCTCAAAAACAAGAAGACCATCAAGTAAATTCCCTACTTTGACAGCCATTTTCAACGTTTTTGATAAAGAAGTAAAGGATGGCACAAAATGATTTCTATACATCTCTTCAACGATAAAAATTGCATGTTTCAGATCACCAAGAAGTAACATTCCATTAAGAAGGGTATTAAAAGTGGATGCAACTAGTGGAGGACCAAATCTCTTCATCCCGGTATACATTTCAACCAACTCTTGCCAACACGCGTTCTTAGACTTCAAGTAAAAGTACATCAAAGCATTACAATCATACACAGTTGGTTTTCCATCAATGTTTTTCATAAAATTTAGAGTAGAGAAAGCATTGCTAAAGTCACCTGAGATAGCATAACTCTGCATCCTCCGTTGTAATTCAGGATAGTCGAAAACATGGGTATCGATTTCTTTGAAGTAATCTACTGTATTTAGAGCACATAAAGTAGAAAAACGAGCTAGAACACAAAACTTTCTGCAAACTCTACATGAATAAGTAACTGCAGAAGATAAACAAAAAGGCATGGAAGTTTGAATAAAAAAGTTGAACTTGGGAGATACAATTGCATTTGTAGGTACTCTTTCGCAGCTGAAACAAAGAAGAAAGAAGAAAGAAGAAAGGGGAATAGAAGAGAAGAGAAGAAATGGTCATTTTTAATGGTGGAACTGAAACAGAAGAAAATCGGTGTTCTTCTAATTTTCTTGAAAATGTCTTACCGAATTAGAAAGGATAAGATATTTTCCAAAATTAAGGGGATTCTTTTTCCCGTGTTTTGTAATTGATTTTCTATTGGGAAAATATTTTCATCCAAACAAATAACGGAAAAGCCTGAAAACCATTTCCGAAAAATATTTTCCTTCCAAACAAACAGACCCTAAAAATAAGGATAATAACTTAATTCTTATCCAATAATTTCATGGTCTCATCATTCAATATTAAAGAGGCCAAAAATTTTCCCATGACCCAAGCAAATATTCATTTTCATTCTAACAAAAGATGGAATGAGCAGTAATCAAAACTCTAACAACTTTAATAACTACAGGCTGATAACATTAGGATTCCTCTGCCAACCTTTTTATTTAAATTTAACAATTATAAAAATTCAAAAAAATTATATTTTTTTAAAAAATCTAAAAAAAATTTCCTAACATTGTAAAAGTTTCAATTTTCATTTTTTTTTAATTCAGAAAATTTATTTAAAGAATTTAAATTTTGTTTTTATAATTTTTTAAAATTCTTAAAAAATATATTAAATTTTGAATTTATGCATATGTAGTTTTTATTATCTATACTATTATTTAAATCTTTAATTGAATTGGTGTCACAAGTCAAGAAACTAATTCGATTCGAAAATTACTAAACTATCTTACTATGATACTTATCTTGATACATAGTAAGAGTGCATTTAATATTCTTAAAATGATGTATTTACTTGTTTATTTTTTAACATTAATCTCAATATAAGTTTTTATCATACCACTCTTTTTTATATAATATCTAGAACTATCTATAGCCCCTCTCTAACCCTGAAATAGGAGGATAATAAGATTCAGCATACTCAAATCCACGTATTCCTGCACTGGAAACAACGTTGATGTCAATAGAGAGACTTAATAATTTATTAACATAAATATTTTTGTTTGAAAATTTAATTCAATTGTGAAAGTATTTGAAAGTTTTTAAGTTAATGCAATGCTTAGAATTAGTCATAACTCATCTCAACCCTTAAATAAGAGGATAAGCACGCATCAACATGTTCGAACCTACGTCCTCCTCCAACTGAGCTAATACTCAATCGGCTATTAGCATAAATATTCAATATCATCCTAAATTATTTTTTGTTTATTCACTTTCTAATAACACAGTCTAAATTGATTAATTTATTTCCCTTTCAAATAAAATTATTGAATTTTTTTTTGAAAAAAGTGAATTTATTTTTAGCCTTATGCTCTTTTTTTAAGGTATTTTTTTCTTAAAGTAGATATATTAACTCAAAAAAAAATATAAAGAACATAATAACTACTAGGGAGAGAATAAAAATTGATTCTAAGACATACGTCTATCTCCATTAATGTTTGAAATCAAATTGACATCCAAACTAAAAATAGAAAGAAGATTAGTAGGAGTGTCACTTAGTATGATTTACACTCAATAAGATCACTTTTGCAAGCAAATAAGCCATTTTATTGACTCTCCTTCATATCCAAAGGAAGTTAAAATGCTAAAAATGTATTTAAATCCCAAAACAATCCTAAATTAGCTACCCGAAAACAAAGCAAATAATGTTTCCAGCCATAAAAGGGATTCCCTAATTCTCAAAAGCTTTAGCCATGCTAGGATCTAGCAGTGATCCTATAAAGTGTGCACTTGACAACTTTGCCATGAGAATAATGTAAAACAAGTGCATAGCTAATTGTATTTTCCTCCACCGATCTTGTTGCAACCACATTGCATTTGAGCCATCCTAAAGTTTGGTCCATGATACATTAGTGGGAATTGCTGGTGCATTATATGACTGTGTTTTGTAGAAGCCTCGCCTGGATTCATATCAACTCTGCAAAAATGATTTAGCAAAAACAATAATGGCAAACGTTGTAGCATATTTGTTCTTTCAACCCTATACTTATTTTCCATGTATTAATGTAGTTTATTGTAAATTTAAAAATAACGTGCTTGCAACTCGTAAAATTAGTTAACTATATATGATAAAAAAAATTGGTAAAAATAAGTAATAAGACAAAGATTAATCAGACAAAGTGAATTCCCTCAAACTTAATCATCGTGCAATAATTGAAGCACTTCCTTCGGTGGCTCCATGTAAATATGATTTCTCAAAAGTCTTGAGAACATCATTTTTTCCAGTCCATTCGCAATCTTATTCCCTTCTCTGAACACGTCTAACGCAGACCATCCACGAAAGCTTAAGAAGGTCTTTGATAGAACGCCTCACGATTGAAAAAGGTTTCTCATTTTAATTTTCTTGGATCACTTCGATAGCTTCATTGCTAACCATCTCAAGTATCACCTTCTCTAAACCTAGAACCCATGCTAGTTGGAGCCCCTCAAAAGCACCCTATGTAACAATCTGGTTTTTAGCCTAAATCAGAATAGTGATTTTCGAACCACAAATTTGAGGTCAGAAAATTATTTTAATATTATTTTATGTGTTTATGGCATGATATTAGATATGTGTGAAAGTTTCGTGTGTTAATTTTATCGTTTAAGTGGTTAATTTGAGAAAAGGACTTAATCGCGTAAAATGCAAAGGTTGTATTCTGTTTTATAAAGATGTCTATTTGATATGGATTATTAAATGTGAGGTCCTTATGTTGTAAATAAACCATTGATAGTGGGAATGGACATAAATGGGCATGTATTAAATGATTTTATAAATGTTTTATTAAAGGTAAAATGGTAAACTATGTATTAATGATAATTAAAATAAAACAAAAGCCAAAATTCATTTTATTTTCATTCATTTTAAACCAAAAATCAAGAGAAAAGAAGCTAAAGATGATGTTTTGGGGTTCAGCCATATTGAAGCTCAATTAGAGGTCCGTTTTTGTTCCGTTTTTTATTATTTCTATGTTTTTATGATCGTTGCCTAGTAATCTAGCTAGCCCATGCTTCAATTTTTGAAACTGTTGATGATTTTGAAAGTTTCCATTGATGAATTCATGTGTTCTTGAATGCTTGATGATGGAAAATGAGTATTTGTTGATAGATTATCATATTTTGTAAAGTGATTTTTAGTGAAATTGCATAAAAAAGACTAATTTGTGAAAAGTGTAAAATGTGTGTTTAAATTTGTGAGATAAATGAAAATATGGGTTGATATGAAGCTATATGAAATTCAGATAGCATGAAATTAGAAAGAAAATGTGTAATTTTTGTTTTTGTGAAATAAGGACTAAATTGTAAGAAATGTGAAATTATAGGGGTTAATGTGTAAAATTCCCCAAATTGTGTGATTTGGATGAAATTGAATGTCTTGATGAATAAAAGGGTTAATTTTGAATGTATATAGATCAAGAACGAAAGAAATAGGATCTAAATCGGGGGAAAACGAAAGTTATCGAATAGTCGACCTCATCCGTTACTTTCGACTACGATGTAAGTTCATATGCAAATAAATGTTTTTGAATTAAATTATATATGTTTTATTATCATTGAATTGCTACGAATGCCGAACGAGCAAGTACGAGCATGAATCGACGAAGTTACGACATCCAAAAGTCTCGTACAAACCCTAAGAATAGTATAGGATATGAATGTCATGACATTAGGTTATCGAGATGTGATTACATGTAAGATCATGTCTGGGCATTAGTATTGTATTGAGATTACGTGTAAGACCATGTCTAGGACATTGGCATCCTTAATCGATTTCGTGTAAGACCCTATTTGGGACAGTGGCATCGATATGTGATAACATGTAAGACCATATTTGGGATATGGCATTCTACCAGTTTATGTGATTTTCGAGTATCCTTCACAATTTCGAATGATTCAACGGGCAAAGACAAGTCAAGAAAGAATGTGTTATTAAGTTAAACGACTCAGGTACGTACGAGATTCATATGAGAATTTGGAAAGAGAAATGGTTGATGAAATTATAGGTGAATTTGAATATGTATTCATTGAGAAAGGTTTGTGTATATATATATGTTTACTTGTTTTTGGCCTATTGATGGAAATGTTGTGATTCATATGGTAGATTTATTTGTATATGGCTTACTAAGCTTTTAAAGCTTACTTTGTGTGTTATTTCTATGTTTTATAGATTATTGAAGCTAACTCGGGCTTGGGGATCATCAGGAATACGTCATCGCACTATCGATCATCTCGTTGGTACTTCTAGAGCTTTGTATATATTTGGTATATGGCATGTATAGGCTAGTGTCATTTTGGTATGTTTTGAGTTATCATATTAGCCATGAGATTTGGCTTGTAAATGTTGATAAATAAGGCCATTTAAGTTGGCTTGAATTATGGGTTTAATATGTGATACATGAGATGTATATAATGTCTTATATGTTGGCCTGTTTTTGGTTTGGTATGTGGTTGCTATTATGGTTAGTTGTAATTGAAGTAGTAAGGTTGGAATGATGACATGTTGTGGCTTGATTATGTGATGTTGAAATGGTAAGTTTTATGGCATGAAATAGGTGATAAGTTGAAGAATAAATGCATTGAAAATTCATGCAAATTTGATGATCTTGGCATAGTGAAATGGTATGTATTGGTTATGGAATTGAGTAATTGAAATGGTTGTGAATAGA
Organism: Gossypium longicalyx; assembly: GCA_025698465.1. NCBI lineage: Eukaryota > Viridiplantae > Streptophyta > Magnoliopsida > Malvales > Malvaceae > Gossypium > Gossypium longicalyx. The sequence continues at coordinate 96,845,836 of CM046997.1, forward strand.
TGACATTAAATGTGTATGAATTGGCAGGTTTTTGGTTGCTTATATATGTGTTGAAATGATACCATTTTGATGGTTAGGTCTGCATGAGAAAAGGGTGGCAAATTGACCTATTTTTGTCTACACGGGCAGAGACACGGGCGTGTGTCTCAGCCGTGTGCGATACACAGTCATGTTACACGGTGATGTGTCCCCTAAGGTACCCTTCGATTTAAAGTCAGTATACCCTACAATTTTGACACGGCCTAGACACACGAGCGTGTCTACTGGTTGTGTGTGGTATACGGGCTGGCACATGGACATGTGGTCGGCCATGTGACCCAAGTCAGTAACCCCCTTAGATTTCACATGGCCTAACACACGAGCATGTCCTCGACTGTGTGGTACAAGTTAGTATGTATGCCCTGTTTTCACATGGCTCGTGACACGAGCGTGTCTTGTAGCTGTGTGAGGCACACAGCCTGTTCACAAGGTCGTGTGACCCTGAAAAGTTTAAAAATTTTATAAGTTTCTCAAAGTTTGTGAATGTTATCAGTTTAGTCCCGAACCACTTCTAAGTTTGTTTTAAGGTCTGGTAGAGTATTATACGGAACAATATGAATGATTTGAACGTATTTTGATTATGAATGTGTATATGTATGAATTATGTTGTGATTAATCAATAATGCCTCATAACCCTATTTCGGCTAAGAATACGGGTTAGGGTGTTACATTTATTTGGTATCAGAGCTACGATTTCGTCTATTCTAGGACTAACATAGCGTGTAAGAGTCTAGCTATATATGCTATATATATAAACTGTGATAGTATGATGATTCCTGATAGCTAAAATGTATTTTTCATATAGCAAATGGATCCCGATAGAGCCATAGCTGACGATGTGGAAAGTAATGCACCCGCTCCAGCTCAAGGGGCAGTGCTGGTCGATTCTAGGCCTATTTCTAGTAGCCAAGGGGGAGAGGCTAAGCAAACCTTCTTCCAAATGATGAGTGAGTGGTTCACGGAGTTTGTTCAAATGAATCCGGCTGCTAAACAACCTCCACCCCGCCTGTTCCTCAACAAGTTCCTATTGTACCTCAAGTGTTAGATCTGATTCGATTGAGTAAGCAATCAGTGGATAAAATATGTAAACACGGGACCGAAGAGTTTTGGGCTACAGTTGATGATGATGCTGAGAGGGCTGAGTTCTGGCTCGAGAATATAATCAGAGTGTTTGATGAATTATCCTGTACTCTAGAGGAATATATCAAATGTGTGGTATCTTTGCTAAGAGACAATGCATACCATTGGTGGAAAACATTAATATCAGTAGTTTCAAGGGAACGTGTCACCTGGGAATTCTTTCAGACTGAGCTTCGAAAAAAGTATATAAGCTAGCGATTTCTCGATTAGAAACATAAAGAGTTTCTAGAATTGAAACAAGGTAGAATGACTGTGACTAGGGACGAAAGAGAATTTGTACGATTGAGAAAATATGCCCAGGAATATATCGCCACAAAAGAGATCATGTGTAAAAGATTCGTCGATGGATTGAACGAAGATATAAAGTTGTTAGTTGGAATTCTGGAAATCAAAGAATTTGTTGTGTTAGTTGAAAGGGCTTGCAAGGCTAAAGATCTCAACAAAGAAAAGAGAAAAGCTGATTATGAAGCAAGAGATTTGAGAAAGAGATCAGTTAGTAAATCTGATTGTGAGACATTCAAATAGAGATCAAATGAGACAACAGTCGAGCTTCAAAGCTCCAACTACTTAGATTACTAGTGTTGGTAGTGTGAGACCTAACTGACTTGAATGTAAACATTATGGTAAAAGGCATCTTGGTGATTGTAGATTGAATGATCGAACCTGTTTTAAATGTGAATCTTTGGATCATTTTATCCGTGATTGTCTGGAGTTGGTTGAACAAGATACAATATAGAATGTGAGACCGAGTAACACTTCAGCTAGAGGTAGACCACCCAAAAACACGGGAAATGTAAGTGGTAGCCAGAAAACAACTAAAGACTCTACTGTGAGGTCAGAGGCGAAAGCACCTATACGAGCCTACGCTATTCGCGCTCGCAAAGAAGTGTCATCTCCAGATGTTATTATCGGTACTTTTACTCTCTATGATACTAAAGTTATTGCATTGATAGATCCAAGATCAACTCATTCGTATATATGTGTGAATTTAGTATCCAGTAAAACTTTTCCTGTAGAGTCTACTGAATTTGTAATTAGAGTATCAAACCCCTTAGACAAGTGCGTATTGATTGATAAAGTGTATAAGAACTATCCGTTAATGATTCGGGATAATTGCTTTCTGGCCGATTTGATGTTGTTACCATTTGACGAGTTTGATATAATTCTGGGTATGGATTGGTTAACGCCGCATGATGCTATTGTGAATTGCAAACGAAAGATGATTGATTTGAGATATCAGAATCATGAGATTGTCTGGATTGAATCAGATGATCTGAATGTCTTACCAGCAGTGATTTCATCGATGTTGGCTCAGAAATATGTAAGAAAGGGTTGTGAAGCTTACTTGGCTTATATGTTAGATACGAAAGTGACTGAAAAGAAAATCGAATCAGTACTAGTTGTGTGTGATTATCCAGATGTGTTTCCTGAGGAGTTACTAGGATTACCGCCGATATGAGAGGTTGAGTTTGGCATTGATTTAGTGCCGGGTACCACTCCGATATCAATAGCTCCGTACAGAATGGCTCCGACAGAGTTAAAAGAATTAAAAGCTCAGTTGTAAGAATTATCTGACAGAGGGTTTGCAAGACCGAGTTTCTCGCCCTAAGGTGCTCCCGTATTATTTTTGAAAAAGAAAGATGGCACGATGAGAATGTGTATAGATTATCGCCAACTTAACAAAGTGACGATCAAGAATAAATATCCTTTGCCTAGAATAGATGATTTGTTTGATCAATTGAAAGGGGCTACAGTTTTTCAAAGATAGATTTGAGATCAGGTTATTATCAGTCGCGAGTTAGAGACTCTAATGTGCCGAAGACTACATTTAGAACGAGGTATGGCCACTATGAATTTTTAGTTATGCCTTTCGGACTAACGAATGCACCTGCTATCTTTATGGACTTGATGAATCAAATTTTTAGACGTATCTAGATCGATTTCTTGTTGTGTTCATAGATGATATTTTAATCTATTCGAGAAATGAAACTGAGCATGTCGAACATTTGAGAATTGTATTGCAGACTCTGCGAGATAAGCAGTTATATGCAAAGTTCAGTAAATGTGAATTCTGGTTGCATGAAGTTGGTTTTCTGGGGCATATTTTGTCAACATTAGGTATTTGAGTTTATCCGAGCAAGATTTCTGCAAAAATGGATTGGAAGCCTCCGAGAAATGTATTGGAAGTCTGCAGTTTTCTGGGACTAGCTGGTTGTTATAAATGATTTGTGAAGGGCTTTTCGATGATTGCAACTCCGTTAATGAGATTGCTTCAGAAAGATGTAAAGTTCGAATGGTTTGAGAAATGTCAGAAAAGTTTTGATCAGTTAAAAGTTCTTTTAACTAAAGCTCCAGTATTAGTACAGCCAGAATCGGGTAAAGAATATTTGATTTATAGTGATAAATCTTTGAATGGTTTGGACTGCGTTTTGATGCAAGAAGGCAAAGTTATAGCTTATGCCTCGAGACAGTTGAAGCCGCATGAAAAGAATTACCCGACGCATGATTTAGAATTAGTAGCTATTGTGTTTGCATTGAAGATTTGGCGCCATTATCTGTTTGGTGAGAAATGCCATGTTTATTCAAATCACAAGAGTTTGAAATATTTGATGACTCGAGAAGATTTGAATTTATGACAGAGGAGATGGCTAGAATTGCTAAAAGATTACGAGTTAGTGATTGACTATCATCTGGGAAAAGCAAATGTTGTTGCTGATGCTTTAAGTCAGAAATCTTTGTTTGCTCTATGTGCAACAAATACTCAATTAGCTCTATCTGATGACGGCTCGATTGTAGCTGAGTTGAAAGCGAGATTGTTGTTTATTCAGTAGATTTATGAAGTTCAGAAGACACACCGCCGTGTTGCTAGGCCGTGTACCACACACAGCTGAGTCACATGCCTGTGTCTCAAGTCGTGTAGACCTAAAATTCACCTAGAATAAAACCATTCCCAATACCATTTCATGCATAAACCTTTAGGTCTTTTGTGTACATAATCAAGGCATCAAAACCCTATCAAAACATACATATAATGACCATTTCAAAAGTCCTAAATCAACTAACCAATATGCCATTCAAGGCATCTCAAAAGAAATCATCAAAACTTACATAAACATGCCAAATTTTCCTAATTTCAAACATCAATATCTAGTTCAATACTTTCCAAAACAATTCATAACTTGACCATAATCATGCTTATTCAAAACATACCATATGAATCATTCAAAACATGCAACATAAGATAGCCTTAATGACACCAACTAGCAAGGTATCAAATGTACCAACAAAGTTAACTTACACAACTTACACATACCAAATCATAAACTAAACATTCAGTTAAACACCATTACAAGTCCACCTATACATGTCATTATAACCTTAGCCAAAAAATTCAAAAACTACCGATATTTATGCTGGATAGTGTGATAGATCTATGACGAGCTTCCAAACCGATCGAGCTTTCGACAATCTATAAAATATAGGAAAAAAACCATGTAAGCAATTAATGTTTAGTAAGCTCGTATACCATAACTACAACTTACCATTTCATTTGCATAATGTAAATAACATAAGTGTAATACCAACTAAACCATAAGCTTGGCATAATGTCTATTCAACATCATCAAATACATTAAACATCATCAAATACACAAGTTAGTGCATTTTTACATGGTTCAAATGAATTCATCCATAACAAGTAATTTTACACATGTATTCACATAATTTAGATCACAATTCATTTTCATAGGTTCATGATACATTTCATTTGAACACTTACCATTTTATTTGAAAAATTATATCGGATACTCATGAAAGCTCACACGAAGTGTGTCTTTACATAATTGTAACCTTTCCGTTACATCATTGCTCACACAAGCTATGAAATGGGCCTACTCACACGAGTTGTGGGTCAAAACGTGAGCTACACGATGCTACTCACACGAGATGTGGAGTATCCGCAACAAATGCAGGACCTCAGCCATCGGTAGGACATTCAAGACCAGCACCCGAAACATGAAATCCCTAATAACATGTCATTCGTATCCTACGAATTACTAAGGTTCAACTAGGGCTCAACATTCGTCAATTCATCATAGAATCAATACGATTATACATCAGTCCATTTTCAATAAAAATAACATAGTAACATCCATATTAAAAAAATTAAAATAATAACCGTTTGCACGAACTTACCTCGACGACTAGGGGCGTAGAAACGAAGTCAAACTAATCCGAGCCTTTTGCTTTTCCTCGATCTAAATCAGTACATGGTTTGTCTTTATCTAAATAAATAATTATATTCAATTAAGTAATTAAATTAACCTCAAACATTCAATTCAATCCATAATTCACATTTATGCTTAATTACCATTTTACCCCTAATATTTTAACTTTTTACAATTTAGTCTTTAAGCTTATAAGTTAAAATCTAACCATTTTAATCCCTCTCATAGGCTAACAAAATTCTTTAGGGACTTAAAAAAACCCAAATAAATCATCATTTTATAAATTTAACATGAACTTTTACTATTTTTACAAATCAATCCCTAAATGTAAATTTCATCAAAAATCATTTTACAAAACTTGTTTATTTCACAAAAAAGTTCACAATCTATCATTTAACATCAAGAATCATTCAAAAACATTCATGGCATAACCCTCAATCTTCAACATTTTTACAAATTAAGCCCCGGGCTAGCTAGATTAAGCTAAACCCACCTCAAAAATATAAAAATCATTAAAAACGGGACAAAATTACATACCATGCACTCAATTTTAGCTTGACTGAATATCCCTCTTTCTCTATTGGTGTTTTAGGTTTTTAATTTAGCAAAATATGAATATGACAATATTTTGCACATCTTTTGTTATTTAGTTTTCTTTTTAATTACCAAATGATTAAATTAACCTTTTAAAACCATTAAAATTTCAATAAAATCATGCCATGTATATCCATTAACTCATTAAATAGTCTAATTACCATTTAAGTCCTTTAATTTAAGATTCCATAGCTATTTGACTCCTTGAGCTATTAGAACTCAACTTTTACCTTTTTTAGAATTTAGTCCTTTTCATTTAATTTACTATGTAAACATCAAAATTTCTTAGCGAAATTTTAATTCGACCTTACCATAATTCCATAGACATTTAAATAATAATAAAATAATAATTTACTCGGCAGTTTTTTTGTCTCGAAACTACTGTTCTGATGTTACTGGAAATGGGTTGTTACATGGCCACTCACTAGCAAAATAATCAGGAGCCGATGGGTTCTCTTACTCGTCTTAATCACTGAAAACCATGTTGCCACAGCTGGGGCGTAGAACCTCAGTACATGGTCAATACTTTCCTTGTAATGCCTCGTACCCGAGACCATTGCCGGAGTCGAACACGAGGTGTTAACAGACTTAATTCATTGCTTAAACAGCTCAAACAATTTAATTTTAGAAATTCCAGACAAGCTAGCTAACTGCATCACAGTCGCTTAAAAATTCATATCTCGAGTTCTAAAACTCAAAATCCAATTCCGTAAATTTTCCCTGAAACTAGACTCATATATATATTTACTAATTTTTTTCTAGAATTTTTGGCTAGGCCAATTAGTACAGTTTATTAGTTAAATTCTCCCCTATTTCAGGGTTCAACTGCTCTGACCTCTGTGTATTACGAATCATATATCTCTCTGTACAGAATTTCAATGACTATGAAGTTTGTTTCTCTTAAAACTAGACTCAATAAGAAATCTGTACATATAAAGCATGACTTCTAATTATCTTTGTAAAATTTATGGTGAATTTCCAAAATTAGAACAGGGGATCCAGAAATTGCTCTGGCCCTGTTTCACAAAAATTTAAACATCTCATAAAATATAACTCATATACATGTTTTGTTTCTTCCATATGAAAATAGACTCATAATTCTTCAATTCCATGTTTTATTCATCATCTAATTATATCTCTACTATTTTTAATGATTTTTCAAATTCACGTCGTCTGAATCTATTTTATGGTAAATTTTACCTATTTCATGGTTTCCATGGATTAACTAGCAATTTGACATACATAACACCAAATATGATCATAATTAGCCATTCCAATGGCTAATCATTACCAAGCATTTTTATACTACTCAATAACCATATCATAAAACCATATATACAAAATGATTATAATGCTATAATGCCATACTCAAAATATACAAGCCATTATGCCAAGATGGTATACGGATAGTGTGAGCGTGCCTCCGACCGTTCCCGATTTCTGAGCTGGCTTGTCAACACTACAAGGAATGAAAAGGAGGGAGTAAGCATAAATACTTAGTAAGTTCACATGCAAATAGCAAGTAACATAACCATATAAGCAAACATAAAACATCATTTGCATAATCATCATCAAGACATTCATATCATATTTTCATTTATCATCTTACCATACTGTTGTTATATCGATTTTTCAACCCGAGGGTTAAGTACATACATGTTCAAAGTATCCATTTCTCGACACTTACCAATACGTTCCTTTCATCTTGAATATTCCTCCATTTGAGTAGAACTTTACCCGTTGAACACATCGGAATATAATTCGGATACATGAAAAGTTTGCACATAAGTGCCACATATGTAGCCAAGCTACTATGTAACCCGCCTATAAGCGAACTCGGACTCAACTCAACGAGCTCGGGCGTTCGCATCCATAAGTGAACTCGGACTCAACTCAACGAGCTCGGATGCCTAGTTACATTTCACGAACTCGGACTCAACTCAACGAGTTCGGACATTTGCATCCATAAGTGAACTCTGACACAACTCAACGAGTTCGGATGCTCAACCATCCTAGTGACATGTCACTTGTATCCTAATCTATTCCTAAGGTTCAAACGGGATTTTCCTCGAACACATATCCTTGCCGTCTTCCGTAGAATACCGAAACCAATACTCGGTAACAATTTATATTTAATAAGTAGCTCACATAATTTACATTTTATTCGAAAATAACCACAAAGCATATATTTCATGATAAAAATCAGCATATCATATAATTGACATCAATAACTTAAAAATAACAATTATGCTACATTATTTACACATGAACTTACCTTGGTACCAAAATATAAAGATTTTGCAATTTAGTCCACAATCTTTTCTTTTCCTAGATTGGGGTCGATTCCATGTCTTTCTTGATCTAAAATAACACATTTAGCTTATTTAATACTCACATTATCAAATTAATCCTTAATTCAAATTTTTGCAAAATTACAATTTTACCCCTAAACTTTTGCATATTTACACTTTTGCCCCTAGGCTCGGGATTAAACTTTATTCCTTATTCTTATGTTTTATAACATGCTGATCACTTTTCCCTTCTATGGCAACATCAAATTCTCACTCTAACATGTACTTGTGACTATTAGGTATTTTTGCCGATTAAGTCCTTTTACTCGTTTTCACTCAAAACCGAGTAGCACAAGTTGTCTAACATAATTTAAAACCTCATATTCTATCATAAAACATCAAAATACACAAATTTTACCTATGGGTATTTTTCCAAATATGAACCCTAGGTTAAATTATTGCTAGCATAAGCTAAATCGAAAGCAGGGACTCCAAAAACGTAAAGAACTTGAAAACGGGGCTAGAATGGACTTACAATCGAGCTTGGAAGCTTGAAAAACCCTAGCCATGGTTTCTCCTTGCTATATTCGGCCATGGTGAAGAAGATGAGTAAAATTGGCTTTTAATGTTGTATTTTAATTCATTTTACCCCTAAATGACCAAAATGCCCTTACTACTAAACTTTCCAAAAATTCCATCCATGTCCAATTTTTGTCCATAAACTTAGAAATTGGTAAAATTGCTATTTAAGACCTCCTAATTAATATTTCAAAACAATTTCATACTAGAAACTTCTAGAATGCAAGTTTTGCAAATTATTCGATTTAGTCCCTAATTTCAATTTAAGCACTTTAGGCATAGGACATTCCTACATGCCTTTACACACACTCTAACTTGCATCCCTTATAAAATGACGTTTCACACAGTTTACATTAGTTAGTACACTATCGAGATAAGCTAGCCACACAAACATCCGAACCTTTTGAGGGGCTGAAATATGCCAAATCTGATGCCATATTTTTCCATTCCTAACCATATCTAACCCATAAGAATATGCAAAAGTAGAACGAATTGTAAACTCACCCTTATTCTCATGAGCGCACCCCACAAAATCATCATCATCCTGCGCTAATGGGGGCTTATAAGCAGAAATGTAAAAAAAAACTGGGTTTTGTAACACTAACCTCAAGACAGGCAAATTTCAATCCCCACTCAGCGTAACCATCTCCTTCAAAGGCACATGTTCCTTAGGTATGCATTCAGGTGTAGTCTAACTGTCAATTAGAGAACCCCAACCCTTAACCCGGTTATCTCTTCAAAAATCGACATTCACTCCATTCCCAACATTCCATATGACACCATCCCTTACCCTACTCCAAATGTTGCAACCCTTCCACAATCGAGAAACATTACCCATATGTAAAGTAAAAGGTATTTTACCCTTCCATTTAAATTTTGCTCTAAGAATTTAAACCCAAAGCTGATCAGGTTTCTTGATAAGATTAAACCCAATCTTCATAAGAAAAGCATTGTTAAAATTGTCAAACTTCTTAAACCAAGTCCACTAGACTTTATTTCTTTACACAGATTGTCCCATTTGACTAGATGTACTCTTCTCTTCTCTTTTCTTTCGTGGTCCCCTAGAAAAAATTACGGATAATCTTCTCCATTTCATGGCACACTCCTTTCGAGATCACTAATGATTCCAATGTATAAATAGGAATAGCCACTAGAACCGCTTTAGCTAAAGTAATTTTCCCAACAATAGATAGTAATTTAGATTTCCATCCTGCTAGTTTTTTCCTCATATTGTCAGCTATATACTTAAATGTTCCTTTGTAACTCTTTGATGCAAGAGCGGTACCTTAAGGTACTTACCTAGATTATCCACATGAGAAAAACCCGGTCCACAACTGATACTTGCTTTCAGTTTATGGATGGCATTCTTCAAAGAAAAAACATTTGAGTTTTTTATGCATTAACTCGATGTCCAGAAGGGGCGCAAAATTTTCCCATAATCATTTCCATTATCTTTATTTGGTCAACTGATGCAATCTTTATTTGGTCAACTGATACCTCACTAAACAACACCAAATCATCTACAAAGAATAGATGAGAAATACTAGGACCATCCCTAGATAGTTTTATATGCTTTTACTTCCCATTTAAAGCTTCAACATTAATGATTTAGGCCAAAGGTTCCATACACAAAACAAAGATGTAAGGTGAAATTGGATCTCATTGCCTAATACCTCTAGACAATTTACCTGGAATAGTGATATCAACTAATATTTCATTAATAAACTTCCACTCTAACCTATCATACGCTTTCTCCAGGTCGATCTTCATAGCCATCCATATTTTCTTACCAACTTTCCTACGCATTGAGTGAATGATCTCTTAAGCAACAATAATGTTAGCTGTTATACTTCTACTTGGAACGAATCTTGACTGGTTCGACAATACCCATTTTTGCATTAACAACTTCAATCTATTAACAATGGTTTTTATCATGATTTTGTACAATACTGTGTAAAGACTGATAAGACGAAATTGGGATAAGCTCTCAGGTTTCTCCACTTTCAGAATCAAAACAAGTAAAGTACAATTGATCTAATCTTCAAAATTTCTCCCACTCTAAATATTCTTTACAAAATCACAAACACTTCATCCAACTACATCCCATTTCTTTTGATAAAAGGTTGCATAGATCCCATCAACTCCAGGAGCTTTCAAAGGATCCATGTCAAAAACAACCTTATTAAATTCCTTAGTCATGATGCTAGCCTGCAAAGAATTGAACTCAACCTTATTCATCTTATAAAATAAACCTTTCTCTAAGGAAGCATGTTTGAGCTCTTTTCCTTTGAGAATAGAGCTTTACAAAATTTAGTAGCCATTTGTTGTAACACCTCCAGGCCATCACACCAATTGTCATCACTCAAATTTAGCATAGTAATCAAATTAGACCTCCTTTTTGGAATAGTGCTACCATGAAAAAATTTTGTATTTCGGTCACCTTCATAAGCCCATTTACACTAGGATTTTTGTTGCCAGAGACTCAGTTCCTAAATAAAGACTTCATCTAGCTCGGATCTAATGTCTTTCTCTAAACTACTAAGGAAATCAAACGTATGGATGTCAAGTCTCTCTTCAATCCCCTTAAGCCTGACCATAAGCACCCTCTTCATATTCCCAATATGATCAAAAGAGTTCTTGTTCCACTCCTTGACTTTGGTCACCACTCCCTCTCTTAATGACCAGGATTCATTCAGAATCTAATCAAATTGGACATGATCTAGCCAAGCCACAATGAACCTAAATGGTCTATGAAGAGACTGAGCTCTGGTAGAGATGCATATCAGCCTGTGATCCGACCCCACACGTTGCAAATGAGACACTAAGGAGTCAGAAATGGAGACCAACCACTCTCTATTACAAATAAATCGGTCCAGACATTGAAAAAGAGAGCCTCTACTCCAAGCAAAGGATGGCCCTTTAAATCCCATATCAATAAGCCTATAGCCAAAGATAAAATCCCAGAATAAAAAATCAACACCCAAACGCAACCCTGCGTGTAACACCCTTCACCCGTCTCCATTACCAAATTAGGTTATGAGTTGTTATAACACATAACAGAAGAAAATCATGCAATATTAATTCATATTTCTCTAAACGATAATCATTCAACAATCATTTAATTAAAAACATGTTATTTATACATTATCGGAGTTAAAACGAGCTTAAATTCATGTACGAATTAGATTTAAACATAAATAAGGACCTATTTATAAGGTTTTAAAACTAAGGATAAGGTATCGATTTGAATAAAGTAGTATCGATATTTTCTAACAAGTATCTGTACGAAAAACATTATCGGTACCATTTTGGCATCATGCCAAATTGAGGTATCGATAACATTTATCAATGTATCGATAAAAAGTTATAGAGTATCAATACTAAATAAAACTATCGATACCAAATCTGTATTCTATAAATTTAAAAACTATTCGTTTGATATAGTATTGATACTCTAGGTTATAGGTATCAATAATTTTTAACAATTAGTGAAAAATTACAAATTGAAAATTCATTTCAAGCCAAGTCTATGTCTTAGTTCCATACACTATCATCTATAAGTTAATCAAACTTGAAAATCGTACATTTCAACCTAAATGTACCTAACCAATATGTCATAAAGCACCATTACATACAACAATCAGATCTAACATCCAAGGTCATTTTCTAAAGAATTCAAGCTTAACAAACAATGTCATATAAAATGACAATATGCTAGAACAAAATCATAAATTACACTATTTGTCAAAGCATATGTACCACATATTAGCTATCAAAAGAAGCTATACATATATATATATCAATTCATAGCATCCAAAACAACTCCAACCAAAGTATTACCTATTCAAATATTACATATCACATTTATTTCATCTATATTCATTTTATTCCATCATATATATATTCAATCACATATCAAGCAAATATCACATTCAAATCTTTAAACCAAGCTATGATCAACCACATTATTTGCCACAAACACTCAACTTATATACAAGTACAAAATATGTCACTTATAAAGAACACTTATAAACAAATACAAGATATTCCTATTTCATGCCACATATCCCAAATTAAACATTCTCAAAGTCTATCGAAAGATAGCTGGATAGTGTGATCTTCAAGTTGATTCGATCGTCTGGTTCCAGAAAATGAAATCTACAAGGAAACAAGAACATGACTCGAGTAAGCTTCAATAGAATTTAGTAAGTTTATAGGACAAAAACGACATAAAATACATTGTGTTCATAGTTCAAATAACAAAAATAGTTAACTAACCTTAACCCTGTTTTTTAATATGATTCAATAGGTGAGTTCCATATATATATGAGCCATATGGTCATTCCAACTATACAAGATCATTTAATATCAAATCACGATATAATATTGGAAATCATGAAAACATATACAAGTCATCATCAAGGCATCATAATCAAACATCAAGTGTATATCATCATCACGTCATTTAACCATTAAAGTTCAGCCCAGTGAACTATATAAATAGATACGGGATACACATTTGTCCACCCAAAACACATCATAATACTCAACTAAGCTAATCTAACCAAGAACACCCTTGGGCACCAAGTGCCTAGCCCGTAGGCTAACATCCCTCCAAAAACATGCTGGGGCACCAAGTGCCAAGCCCGTAGGCTTTACATCTGCCCCTAAAAACATGCTAGGATCATTATACATATAACTTGGAAATTTGCAACAAATGCTGGATTCCGGTATACTTAGTGTATAAAGTCAAGTTATGTAACATCATCTCATCACATATCAATCTTGTATAGCACGCAAAAACCTATTGGCATGCCACTTATATCCTATCTTATGTTCACTCGAGCTCAATCCAGTAATCATATAACATTTTACAATTCAATTCACTTTCTTACCTTGTACCAAGTTGTAACAATTCAAATACATATATATACATATATATTAACATACCACAATTCATAAATCAATATAATATTACAAATTATATCAAATTAAATCATATGAACTTACCAAGATTAAACAAAAAAGATGACAATATCAAGGGCTAATAAATAATTTTCTCTTTTTCCACAATTATCTATCGGTTCTTCATCTATATAGTAATTTTTGTTCCAATTATCAGTCTCAAATACATTATAATAGTCCATTTGATGCATATGACTTCTTAATTGGCATTTTTTACAATTGCCCAAAAATTTTACATTTATTCAATTTAGTCCCTAAAATCAATACAAGCTTAATTTCACAATTAATCTCTAACTCATATTCCCAAATTTATTTTCATCCTTAATCAACCCTCTAATTCTAAAATTTCACAAGAAAATCAAGGAATTTTCAATATTTTATTTATTTAGTCCTTAAGCTCAAAACTATTCAAAATTACTTTACAAAATAGTTCAAATCCATCCAACTTCAAGCTCAAGCATAAACATCAAGAAAGATTCAAGAAAATCAATGAAAAATTTTCAAAACTTTGACAGTTTTACAAAATAATCCCTGCACTAGATAAATTAAATTACAACAATATTAAAAATATAAAATTCATGAAAAACTGACAAAGTAAACACTTACATGCATAGTTGGAAAGCTTTGGAAGTTTGAAGCTTTATTTTTCTCCTTCAGAGATATTCCGGTGGTGGAAATAAACAAAGATGACACCTTTTTCATTTGGTTTTTGTTTTATTATTTTAATCATTTTAATTTATTAAAATAAAGCATATAAATTATAATTTAAGCTAATGTATTACCGGATATCAACATTATTATGGTCAAATTGTCATATAAAACCATCTTTTTTTACTTTTATACTTAAATTGCACTTATACACCAATAGCGATTGACTTTTGTAGTTTTTACGATTTAGTCCTTTTTCTTTAATTAACTATTAAATCACTAAAATTTTCGGATCAAACTTCAATACACATATATAATAACTCTGTAAGTATTTAATAAAAATATTTACAATGTTTTCAGAAACGAGATCTCGATACCTCATTTTCAAAGCCACTTAACTTTAGGGACAACTCACTTGTACTTAACTATTCCTTCAAATAAAAATAATATCAAATAAAAATTCTATATAATACTATATTTGACTCGTAAATATTATTATTTAATATTTATTATTATTTAATATTTACGAAATCACTTGTTAAATTTATTTTTCCCAAAATTAATATTTTCAACACCACTAAAAAATGAGTTGTTACACTACACCACCTTTTCTCTCATCACTGAAGCGATAGCATTGTAATCACCCCATAAGCCACGGTTCATCTCGTTGGGGAGTTAAAAGATGCTAACTAGTTCCACAAACACTTACATAATGTTTGGTTTGATGGAATAGCTTATGCATTCCAGCCTTATTCATTGGTGCCACACAAGCGATTGTTTGGTTTAAGGGTATAGCTTATTACACGCTGAATGGAATTAGCCTCTATTACAGTACGGCTTGTAATAGAAATTCAGAGGCTTGGGGTCTGATTAGCTATTCAAAGCCACCGGGTAAAAATATTTTTCCCTATTTGGACCAAAATATCTCGTCTCTCTTCTTCCTGGTTTTCACTTTCATAGACAATTTCATCCCAAAGTAAAGCCTAGAGAAATTAGCTCCTTAGTCGATGACAAATCAAGCATTCATTCACCATCTTCATCTTCCTTCTCGTTGAACCTCCTTATTTATGGTAAGTGATGGCCTTTGATTCCTTTTTTTTTCTTTGATTTTGTTAGTTAAAGTTCTTTTTCGGTCTCACTCTAATCCTTCTCGGTTTCTTCATTAGAAGCCTCATAATTTTTGTGTTCTTTTTTCTGGGTTTCTAGAGCTTGATTTGGTTTAGGGATATTTCCGTGGTAATTATTCATTGTAATCAAATTTGTGAAGCTATTTTCAAGCAATTGCCAAGCTTAACCATCACACAGGACTTCTACCTATTCTTTCTTAACAAGGCAGATTTGATTTTGGAGATGAGATGGTTGGCATCTTTGAACATAGTTCAAGAAAACTAGAATGAGATGTTTATGAGTTTTCATCTCAATGGCAAGCTATATAAGCTATAGGGGGTTCTAACCAACCAATTAGATGACGCATTTTTCCATGTAAATGAAATTCTTAGACACCAAGTAACACCTTTGAACCCTCATCTCCTATCCAATCTATTCTTCTAGAGTTTGCACAGTTATCTTACAAATTGTAATCACTTTTGTCATCTAAGCTCCATCCTGTCTTTCATGTGTCACTTCTCTATTTTACTAGAGGAAATTTTAAAGTCACAACAACCTCTCTACTACCCATCAAAGTTACTTGGGTGTGAGAGTCAGATACAGGTATGCATCTGGCATGGGTATGATTAGATTTCTAAGTTCTTCCATGTATTTTGAGGATATTTAGAGATCATACCCTCATATCCATGAGTTTGGACATAGGTACTTCAAGAAAAATGAATAGTCCGAGTAGTGTAGGTCTATTTAACATATTTGTCCAACACTTTGGAAGAATAAGGTGATAAACATGCAAAATAGATATAAAAATTTATATTTGGTCCTTAGAATGCTAATTTTGAAACATGCATTTACTATTTCCAATTTCTTTTGTGTTAGCTTGGCTGACAAGTTGCCTTTTTCTTTTGCATACACTTGGTTCATGGAATGGGCTAATATTGCAGCAAGAAATTGATTTATTGAAGGTAACTCCCTCCTTTAACTGTTTTTTTGGGTCTATTTTGGTGCTTTTTGAACTTTTGATATAATGCTACTTCAAAATTCTCACTTGCTTATTTGATGCACGGGTTTGCCATATGTGCACCGAAGATGTCCTACTTCCAACCCTTTGTGTTACAACTATCAATACCTTTTAATTTCCTTGTCCATTGTTTGTTGTTTACTGGTTATCTTCGTGGTAATTATTGTCGGCTGCTGGTTGGATTAAATGTATGGGCGTATGTTTGAAATGTCATTTGTCTCACTTTTTATCTCATAAAAACAAACACAAAATCTCAAGTACTCAGATTTAAAGTCGAATATACAATCTTTCTTCTATCTGTAGATTATAACCTCCTTTGTACCCAAAAATAGATGTTTTTATTCTTTGGTTAATAGATGTTTCATTGGAATAGAGGTAGATACTCTTTCTTGTTTGATTTATTTTTAGCAAATAGATCATTTTCAATAAATAAATATAATTTTAATATATACAAGAATTAAATTTTTGCTTCTGAAATTAGATAAATTAATCAATTTCAAAAGGGAACAAAAAAAATATCAATGTGATTATTGAATAATGTGACATTAAAAAGATAAATAAATAAATAAAGCATCATATGTTATATATTTTGTAGAATTTAATAACAATATTTGTAATGAGTTTTCCAAACAATATAAATCGTAATTCTAATTTGTGGCTTCATGCCATGAAAGATGCAATTAATTCTATGGTGGAAAATCAAGTTGGAGGCTTTGTAGACTTACCTAATAGTGCCATGCCTATTGGCTGTAAATGAGTCTCTTTTAAGGCTAAAAAATATTCATCGCCTATTATTAATACTGTCCAAGGATTTACTCATAGGGAAGTAATAGATTATACGGAGATTCTTTTTTTCTTTTTCTATAAAAAAATTCTTTCTCAATCCTTACTACATTGCACATTTTGCTTTTGTATTACATTTATGTTGTAAAAGGTTTTAATGTCTTTTGGGTTTTATTTTGTCTTTGCCTTTTTGTCATCACCCCAACTCTATGAAAAAATGGAGGGTGCCTTTTTCAAAGGTAATTTGTTATTCACAAAGGGTGCCTTTTTTTTTTCTTTTAATGTTCAAGACATTATTATTTGCTAAACAAAGAGTCGATTTTGTTGAATGAAATTTGATAAATATGTATTGTTCATTTTTATTTAACAGTGTGTTATTGCTTCCTCGTCTTCTTTGGTTTGCTTAATTGCTTCTTCCACCCAAAATTAAGCTTCTTGTATTCACTGAACCATTGTAAGTTCTTTAGAAATTAAATTCTTTGATTTTGTTTTACAATTATTGAAATTAGTGTTGAAGAAATGTGACCTTTTTACTATGATTTGAAGATATGTAACACTTTAATATCTTGCAGTAATGGCTCGTCTGTCTTTAATTGTACAAAGTGAGAGGCATAAAAGAATTGGTCTTACTATTGCAATATGGTTGCAAATGTGTACAGTTGTGAGTTGGTTCTTAGTTGCATTGGGTGCCATCCATAGCCTACATACTTATAGACCAAGGATTAGATATTATATTTTAGATTTTTATGCAAAACGAGATTATGTGAAAAGGCTTGTATATGCTAGTGACAAAACCTGTATTGAACAAGTTAGAATGAATAGAATTACCTTTTTTAAACTATGTGAGATGTTACAAACTTTAAGGGGATTGAAGTCGTCAAGATACATGCTTGTTGATGAACAAGTGGCAATGTTTTTACATATCATTTCTCATCACCTTAAAAATAGAGTTATCAAGCATCACTTTAATAGGTCCGGGGAAACTGTTAGCAGATCATTTCATAATGTTTTAAATACTGTCATACGCTTACAAGATGTGTTATTTAAAAAGGCAGACCCAATTACAACTAATTCTACAGACCCAAGGTGGAAATGGTTCAAGGTATTGGAGTGAGTTCTATATATAGCTCGTACATAATTTAGTCCATTTAGATATAAATATAGTATCCTAGCTCGAGATTTTATACATGTGATGTAGAATTGCTTAGGTGCTTTAGATGGAACCCACATCAAGATTAGGGTTCCAACAATTGATAAACCTAGATATCGAACGCGAAAAGGTGACATAGCAACAAATATGTTAGGTGTTTGTACACCTAATATGCAATTTGTTTATGTTCTTCCTGGTTGGGAAGGTTCTGTTGCTGATGGACGAGTTCTTTAAGATGCCATTAGTAGGAGATATGGACTAAAAGTTCCTCATGATAAAATGCAAAATTAGAGAAATTTGAACTAATTTTTAAGATCATACTTTTTTGGGAAATTAATCATGACAAATAGTTTCTTTTTATAGGTTGTTATTATCTAGTTGACACTGGATACACAAATTGTGAGGGATTTCTTGCGCCTTTTAGAGGACAAAGATATCATTTGAATGAGTGGCGTCAGGGTTACCAACAAAGTACTCCGGAAGAATTTTTCAATATGAAACATGCTTCAGCGCGTAATGTTATTGAAAGATGTTTTGGGTTATTAAAACTTAGATGGGGAATACTTAGGAGTCCATCATTCTATCCTGTGAGGGTGCACAATAGAATTATTATTGCATGTTGTTTGCTCCATAATTTTATTCGAACCTATATGAGTCTTGATCCTATTAAAGAGGAGTTGGGAGAAGGATTACCTAGTAATGTGATAGATGACGATGAATCGAATATCATAAATATTCATCCATCGGATGTATGGGCTACTTAGAGGATGGAACTAGCCAACCAAATGTTCGATGAATGGCAAGCATCTAGAAATTAGTTAGGTTTAGGATAAAAATAGTAAACATTAAGTTGTTTATGTTATTTCATATATCTAGTTTATGAAACTTTGGTGGTGTTTGAATTTTTTTTTTTTGTATTGTACTAGACTTGTTGAATGATAATTTATTTTCTTTTGATTCATCATGTGTTATAATTTTATAAAGTGTTGACCTTTTGATGCATAATATTAAACTTAATTTTAATTTGTGTTTTTTCTTAAGATAGTTATGTTAGGTTTTTCACAATCAAGTGTTTCTTCCCAAAGTTCTCGAGCAACCAAAAGGAAATGGGTTCCAGAAGAAGATGTTGCGTTGGTTGCTTGTATGGTCGACTTACACAATGCTGGAACCTTTAATGCGGATACGAGATTCAAAACCGGCTATTTAAATGAGTTAGAAAAAATTTTACCCAATGCCATGTTGAATGCTAAACTTAATCTTGAATCGAGAATTAGGATATTGAAAAGGGATTGGTCAATCGTATATGACTTGCTTAGTGGAAAAAACAATAGCGGCTTTGGTTGGGATGAGCATAGGCAACTTGTTGTTGCTAAAGATGCGGTGTGGAACCCATATATTGTAACACCCATCGCCCTTATCCAACGCCGGGACAGGGTTCGAGGTGTTACCGAACTTAAACTTAACCAACTATATAAAACCGGGCCGTAAAATTTTGATCAATTTAAAACATTTTATTACACATACATTTTGTCCCTTAAACGGGCTCACGAGGCCCAAAACATGCATTAAAGGCAGTTCGGGACTAAACCTAGAACTCAAGAAAAACTTAAAAAAAAATTCATGCTTTAAGGCTCCACACGCCCGTGTGGATATAGACCGTGTAGTCACTCATGCCCGTGTGGCTTGGGACACTCCCGTGCCCTTAGCCCGTGTGCAACACTGACTTTAAAACACAGCCATGACACACGCCCATGGGGGCAGACCATGTGTCACACACGGTCTAGACATACGCTCGTGTGTCTACCCGTGTAGACAATTACAAGGCTATTTTCCAAGCCATTTGCCACCATCAAAACAAATGCACACATACTTATCCATTAACATACAACATAGCATAAATAAGCTCTTAAACATCTACAAACATGTTATGCTCATGTCAATTTCTTATGCAATAAATATCATAGAATTTACTCACATCATTACCGCATACTTGTCATAAGTATCATTACGTCACAAACCTCATGTCCATCACTAGGCATGCATAATCATATCCATAAACCATTCATGAGGCATTATTAACTATTTGCCAATCACTTAATCTTGCATCAGTTACTAACTCATCAATAAATCTCAATTCAATCTCTAGGTATACATGCTGTAAGCCATATCACAAGAGATAATAACATACATGTATAAGAATAATCATATAGGCCCATAACGTCATTAGCCGACATAGGCCAATTCACATGACTATATACTACCTTAATAACAAGCCAATGCCTTTGGCTAAATCATAATATCACATACTCAACATTAAAACCCTATACATGCCATAGACTCAAAACACTAGGATTTACTTACGCCGATAGCGTTAACTAGACAGTGTGATAACATATTTGACGGCCTCCAACCTGAGCTAACCTAGACACCCTAGGGAACATGGGAAAGAAAGGGGGTAAGCTTTACGCTTAATAAGTTCATATGAAAACAATAAACAACTCATTAACATGTTTTATCAATGTTCCCAACATATTCTCAAGTTCATGGTAAGCTATCTTCTTGTACAATAGTCAAGAAAATATTTATATCTAGAGCTACGAAACTCCAAATTAAGTTCTGCTAATTTTTCTTAAAACTAGACTCATGTACCTTTCCACCATAAAATTTTTAGAATTTTTGGTTTAGCCAAGTAGTACAGTTTATTCCTCAAAGTTACCCCTAATTCACTGTCTGACAGTTCAGACCCTTCTGTACTAAAGTTCAATCATCTCATAGTACAGGACTTAAATAATGTTCTCGTTTATTTCTCTTGAAACTAGACTCATTGAGGATTCTAAAAATATAAATAATAACTCAAAACCATTTTTGTACAATTTATAATTATTTTCTCAAATTAGAACAGGGGATTTCAAAGTCATTCTGACTCTATCCCACACAACTTCAAATATCTCATTGTAGGAAATTCTTTTGCTTATAGGTTTCTTTTATAAGAAACTAGACTCAATAAGATTTATTTTCATATTTTATTAAGCTTCTAACTCATTTTCTACTATTTTTAGTGTATTTTCTAAGTTACACTATTGCAGTAACTTAAATCTGTCAAGGTTAAGTTACTCATTCATGATCATTGTTTACAAATTTAATACAACATCATTTCATCCATCATGGTAAGAACACATATTTATGCATCATAGATCATCACATACCAAGGCATTCCCATACGCTTAGTGTACATACTTGCACAACTCGTAACATAACTCAAGTACATACTCACCAATGACTTACCTCATTGGGACCATCATCAACTCTTTCCTCGGATTACCCGTTGAACACTTGGAATACTAATTGGATACTCAAAAAAACCTTTGCACATAAGTGCCTTAATTGTAGCTAAAGCTACCTCATATCTCATGACATTTAAATGCTCACTCTCGAGCTAGTCATCTAGACTCATAATTCCTAGTGACATGTCACTCGTATCCTATTTTATTCCTAAGGTTCAAACGGGATTTTCCCCCTCTTATCAAGGCTTTGTCTCATCATATTTATATTAATCACATACACATTAATATTTGTACAATTCATGTGATGATAACATTTAAATACATGTATATCATGGTATTAGTTACATACGAACTTACCTCAATACCACAAAGGTGAAAAAGACATAATCGTCCATAAATTGATTTTCCCCGTTCTAGGCCCAAATTGCATTTTTCAACATCTAAAACATCACATTTAGCTAATTAAAACAATGTTCTAATCAAATTAGTCCATTGACACACTTTGGCAAAATTTACAATTTTGCCCCTTTATTTTGCCAAAATTACCAAATTTCCCCTAGGCTCGAAACAAGATTTTTATTCAATTTCTATACTCCTTAACCCTAGATAAACCATTTCATAACTATGGCAACTCACAAAAATCATTATTACACACATTAACAACCCATTTTACAACTTTGCATAATAACCTTTTTACGGTATTTCCATGCAAATTTCCTTCACAAAAGTTGTTTATTAGGCAACTACAACTCATATTATTATAAAAACTCAACAAAAATCACATACACATTCATGGAAAAACCCTATACTCTTAATCATTTTGCAAAATAGTCCCCTCTTATGAAAGCTCATGCTTTAGGGGTTCCAAAAATATAAAAATCATCAAGAAAGACATTAAAAACACTTACTTACTAGGGAAATATGTTGCTGAAATTTTCCAGCTCTCAAACCCCCATGTTGCTGCCATTTTCGATGAAAGAGAAGAAGAAAATGAAAGAAAATGACAACTTTTTCTTTATTTTATTTTATTGCCAAAAAGTCATTTTAAATCTCATAAATCTTGGCTTTTTGACCAATCTTGTCTCCCTTGGCCGGTCATCACACTTTCAATGGCCTAATTTCATTTTAAAGACCCCCAATTTAAGATACAAAGCAATTTAACACCTTTAGACATCAAAACACAACTTTTACCTTTTACGCGATTTAGTCATTTTTCGAATTTGGACTAGAAATCGTTAAAATTAATATACCAAAATTAACATGCACTTATAAAATCACATTACAACACATAAAATAACATCAAAATAATTTTCTTCGGCCTCGGAATAGTGGTTCCGAAACCACTGTTCCAACTAGGCCCAAAATCGGGTTTTTACATATATAAATGTAAGAATTATTTCAAGTCTTTATTATCTTATTTTGACAAAACTTATATCTTTCTCATTTTTATATAGTCATAAAGAAGCAGCTCAATTCAGACATCAGGGTTTCCCTTATTATGACCAACTTACTGCCATCTACGCAAAAGATCGAGCCACTAGAAAAGATGCTCAAACAGTTGCTGATATTATTGAAGAAATAAATGATGAGGATATAGCTGCTACAAATACTCATGAAGAAAGAAACGATTACCATGGATCCGGAGCTGATGTTTCTTTGGATGACATGGATCTTTCAGCTACACAATCACAACCAGCTAGAAACCAAGGTGATTCTACATTTTCAAAGAAGAAACAAATGATTTCTAATGCAAGTGATTTTTCTACTTCATTTAATGATGCTGCCACTTTATTGGTTAAAAATATACGGACCGTTGATCATGAAATCAGTAAGAGTATTGTCTCCGAAGTGCTAATTCAACAAAAGCCAGAAATGACCATTCAAGAAAGTGCTCTGAAATTATATCCAACATTTTGTGAAGTGGAAGGTTTAACTGAGGATAAACGCTATCGAGCATTGAGCAAAATTTCAGATCATCCATTGCAAATGCTCATTTTCTTTAGTTTACTTTCTGCTGTGCGATTGGAATGGGTCAGAAGATTTCTTACTGACCATTAAAAATCATGGTTGTGTTGATATTTTGGTAACTTTTTGTATTTGTAATATTTGGATGGTATAATGACATGATAAAATGCCATTACAATGTTGTATCTTTTTTATGTGGTAAAATTTTAAAACATATGGATTATGACATATAAACTAATGAAATCATGTAACTTTTTGTTAATATATGAATATTATGCTTGGATGTGACATATAATTCTCAAGTTATTTATTACTTTTTTAGCAATGAGTTATTTATTACTTTTAATATTTAATTGTTTTTTATTGTAGAATAATTAAATTATTTGTTTCAGTAATGATATTTTAGCATATTAAATATGTATTGCAGTTTAAAAATAATAAAGTAGATTATATATTTTTTATAGTATTATATATTTTGATTTTTTAATTCATATAATAATTATATTAAGAATGCTATTAAATTATATTTTTTATTAAATTATATTTAATAATAATTATGTTAAAATATGGTTAAACTATTTATTATTTTTATTAAATTATTTTCAATAATAATCTTATTAAAATTTAATAACAATAACAATAATCATCTACCTTAAAAAAATTATGTTAAGGGTATTCTGGTCATTTAATTTTTTTCCTTATGCTATTACAACATCATTCCATTCAACCAAATACAACAATACTATTACAGTTCTATTCTATTCCATTCAACTAAATAATTAAATTACTTATTACAACTCTATTCAATTACAGCTACAGTGAACTAAACACAATGTTATGTTTTGATGCGTAAGGAGTAGCATACACCGCCATAAGCAAAAAACATTGTTTCATACCATTCCTGTATCACCGACAATGAATGAACTGAAAATTAACCTCCACAACATTTAACTTCATATTATCCCTCCATAGAACCCCAAATGCCACATGAAAATCCCTTAGCTTCTATTCTGTACAAAACTTCAAAATTGGTTTTCCGCATAACCTCATCAGCTTTGACCCCGCTTCTAGGAGAACAAGAATTTCTGACTTCTGTATCTGCAACATATTTTTTAAAATAACACCAAATTTGGACCTAACAGCTCCTTGACAATTCCAACAAATTATTTTAATATCCATAAAATCAAAAAGAATAGAGAGTCACTTACTGCCTAGCCGATAAACCACCAGGTGCTGAGGACTCCACACCTCCATGCTCGACTACAATTGTCTGGTTAGTTGGGTCCACCCCAACCAGGCTCCCATACGCTGGTCCCATACTCGAGATCTCCTTCTCCATTTCCGTCACTTCCATAGGCACCTCAACAACATTCACAACACAGTGACCTTCACTCGCATTATCTAGCTCTTTAGAAAGAGTCCACCCATTCTACTAATACGGTTTTAGATGGGCGTTTATGCTCCACCCTTTTCCTTACTTTATGCCCTTTTTTGGAAATTTCTTTCATAGAAATGGCTTTATTTTTAAGTGTCGAAGCACTTTTGGTTGTGCATGGGTCATGCACGCCACCACCCACTTGTTTAAAATCACTCCCATCCACAACATCAACAACTGTATGACATTTATTTGAAAGACTAGAAACATTTTCCACTATAATAGGATTCATAATATCCTTGTCTACCATTTTTCAATCCTTCAGCGCACATGTGGCTTCCTTCACTCCAGTATTCTCCATCTCAGGCCCATTCGCACCGCTTGACCCAGCTTCCCCTTGACCAAAATTTACAACTTCATTAAACATACCCACTCACTCCATTTTTTCAGCCCCATTTTTTCAAGTGCCGGCAAAGCCGCGTCAAACGTAGTCATTCTTCTTTAGTTGAGTTTAGTATTGCATATATAATAATTATTTGATCCACTAGTTGTAAAACTCCACAAGGATAGAAAGTGTAATAAGTTTCATATTTATTTATACATTTAATTTTTGTATTTTTTTACTATACCTATAAGACATTTTTTTCATATCTTAAATCTGGTTGTAGAGCCTAAAAGCCTCAACAATCGGTGTATGATTTAATTTTTTAAGGTAATTATTTGATATGCAAATAGTGAAAAATTATAACATTATAAGCAAAGTTAAATTATTATTTTTTGATATATAATTGTTCAAGCTAATGGTAATCTCAAGGAAGATGAACATTCAACTAATAGGTTATAGTTTGAGTTTAATATGTTAAAATTTTTTCACATGTCTTGTTTATTTATTTTTAAAATTTTAAATATAATTTAAGGTTAGATAATGAAATCTCGACTTTGTTTACGAATTTAAAAAATTCAAATGTACTAAATAATTATCGTAAAAGTTAAAATATGTCATAAGTTTTTTTACTCTTCATAAATTTAGAATTTATTTCTTCTACCATTCATATTCTAAAATTCAGATCTAACAACTTTGTTAAAATTATTTTGTTAAATTCAAGTTTATTATATTTTTATTTTTTAGTTGCATTGCTGCTAAGTAAATATTTTTTTTATTTCAAAAAATATCACACTAATAAATTTAAGGAAGTTAATAACTGGATCTGATTTTTAAATTAAAAAACATAAAAGGACTAAATTTTTAAAAATAAAAATATTAAAACTAAATTTCAAAATTTTAAGGTGTAGATGTAGTTATGATATATTTTAACCGATACTAAAATATGGTTGGCCGGAATCGCAATTGGCAATGCAAGTATATGGTAAACAGCAGTGACGTGTCGCTGATTGATTGGAGAAAAGGCGAAATTACACGCGGCAATTTTTATTTTCAATAAAATAATCGGGAAAAGTATCTGGTCCGGCTCACGGTGCACCCGAGGACCGGTTCTTGGCTTCCTTTTCCATTTCATTTTAAACATCCAAATATGCTTTTCTATTCCATAATTAACTTTGGTCTCGATCTAAGCTCTCGTTTCTCAAAATTCTCTCTCATTCGCTTTTCTTCCGTTTGGCTCAAATTCAAATTTCTCTCGCGGATCCCTCTGCGATTATCTCCAAAGGTAAATATAATACTAAAATAATATCAATAATTCAAATCTCTATTTTGATTTTTAGTTTCCGATCTCGGAAGCGATGAATGTAAGAAACCATTTCACTGCACTTCACAGGATTTTCTCACTTTGATCTTGTTGTGAGGCTTTGAGTTCATTATCATTTTGATTTCGTTTGGTTAAGAACTAACCGTGGCTTGAATTCCTTACTTATTACGTTCATTTCATGGCTTGCTTGTGTGGAATTATGAGGAGTTTTTTTTCTTTCCTTTCTGATCTGAAGATTTCTGTGATGAGTTATCCTAGATATCTTGTTTTTCTTTGTTTGTATACTTGAACCTTTTTTTTAACTCTTGATGAGGTTTCATGGCATTGATTTTCGTAACTCTACATCCAGATCTATTTGATTTGTTGAAATTCTGTTGTTAGTTTTTGTGTAGTTGGAAAATGATCTGTGAATTTGCATTATATTTAGGGATCAACAGGTAGAGAAGATAAATGGGGCTGTCATTCGCTAAGCTTTTCAGCCGGCTTTTTGCCAAGAAGGAGATGCGAATTTTGATGGTGGGCCTTGATGCAGCCGGTAAGACTACCATTTTATACAAGCTCAAGCTTGGAGAGATTGTCACCACTATTCCCACCATCGGTAAGTGCTCTTATTCCAAATCCTTCAGCTTTTTTAATCTCTGCTTTAGTTGATTATTTATAAATGTATATTAGCGCTATGTTAATTCTTCTTTTCTTATTATTGCTTGCCCCTCATTTTGAAAAAGTCTGTTGTCATGTGCTTCATGGCAGATATTAGCTTGCAAAGCATGTAACCATTCTGTCCTTTTTTCTTTTTCTTTTTCTTTTTTTTCTCTTTTCAGAATTTATAGTTATTGGCCCTCTAGAACTTATAGTTGATCCTTGAATGCTAGATTTCATTCTAGGATTAGACCACTTGGCACATGCGCTTGTGATCCAACAGGATGCTCAACTCTGTTTATTCTACCATTACTGTTTTTATAAGCATGCAAATTAAAAAGGAAACATTTAGTAACCAAGTGGAACCAAATTAAGCATGATTTCTAGAGCCAAGGTGATGGAAAAACGTGCAACACATGATGCATGGCCCAATCATTGTAAAAAGGAAGAGTTTGATCCTGGCTTTGCAAAATGGCATGAATGTATGCTTAACACAAACTTCTTGAAGTGGCCCATGTAATAGGCCTTTCTGTTTTTGGTTCAACAGCGGAGGTCTTACTTGGGTGTAATAACAAGAAAACAATAACTTATGTTTGACAAATCTCTATGGTTCCCATTCTGCTTTAAAAAGAATGACTTGGAAGAAATTCTCCATTTGATGGAGTCGAACAAAAAAGGAATGAAACAATCCAAATGATTGTTCTAGAATGTTATAGTCTCAGGACCATAATGCTTATAATTCATATTGTGATTTTGTTTGGTATGTTAACTTTTTAATGCTTGTGATGCACTGATCCATGCTCATGATCTGTCATGTGTCTTTCATTCAGGATTTAATGTGGAAACTGTCGAATATAAGAACATCAGTTTCACTGTCTGGGATGTTGGTGGTCAGGACAAGGTATAAGTGTTTTACTTTGATGTTGAGCCTTGTTATTTCTGCAATACTTGAAATAACCATTTACTTTTTGACACTTTAATAGTTACTGGATCTTTACGTATTCTGATATTTAAGTAATGGCAAAACAATAATGTCTTACTCATTTATTGTTAACCATGCAGATTCGTCCTTTGTGGAGGCATTACTTCCAAAATACACAGGGTCTCATCTTCGTGGTTGACAGCAATGACAGAGACCGTGTTGTTGAGGCCAGGGATGAATTGCATAGAATGTTGAATGAGGTATGGCAGTTACTTTTAAGTGGATATCAACCTTTGATTTTATGGTAATTTTTTATGCATGTGTTTTATTGCCGTTATAACTTATAATTGCCTTTTCAATGCTATTCACTGAGTACAAAATTAAGATTTTGTAGTCATATACGTGCCAAAGGGCACCCTATTTGCTCATGGCTTCTCTAGGTGGCCTAGATGCACACTCCCCTACACCCAAACCATTTCTTATGAATGATTATCTTTCTATAATCTGACCCATGAGCAATTGTGTGAAAATACATCCAACATAAAATGGCATGATTCTTCCATGTTATTTGATCTGTTTATTTCAAAGACCACTATCACGACTATGTGCTATTGAGCAAATGTTGTGTTGAAAGATGTCGATTCAACTAACAATAT
Source organism: Gossypium longicalyx (assembly GCA_025698465.1). Lineage (NCBI taxonomy): Eukaryota > Viridiplantae > Streptophyta > Magnoliopsida > Malvales > Malvaceae > Gossypium > Gossypium longicalyx. The sequence goes on from CM046997.1 coordinate 96,874,923, forward strand.
AGTCTCTGAAACTACAATTTTAGAAGCTAATGATTAAATTCAATGAAAATTATTTGCATGATTTATGCTACTGGTTTTGTTCCAAATATTTCTATTAATCAAAGGTAGTTCTTAAAGTTCTTGTTTGTTAAAATAATGATATTTTACATTCTTGATATCCATGTGGAGACCGAAATTATCAAATAAAAATGGATTGGTACTGAAATTTTGAAGGTAAACCTAGAAAGATGAGCTGAATCTCTGTTCTTGGTTTAGTTTTGCTGGGTTTCATGGTTACCAAGTTCATTGACTTGTTTTCAGGATGAACTGCGAGATGCTGTGTTGCTTGTATTTGCAAACAAGCAGGATCTTCCAAATGCAATGAATGCTGCTGAAATAACTGACAAGCTTGGCCTCCATTCCCTTCGACAGCGTCACTGGTAAGCTTACTCACTGAGTTTTCGTGCTGCACTTTTCAATCTTATTCTTATTCATTACCACTGGTGTAACTTGGTTGCCTTTCAGGTATATCCAGAGTACATGTGCAACATCTGGTGAGGGGCTTTATGAGGGCCTAGATTGGCTTTCCAACAACATAGCTAACAAGGTAAGAATGGATACTAGCACAAGCATCTTTATGAGACAGTTTACGTAATCTATGCATCCCTCTGGGATAAGCACATAATAGCCAAACCAATCCATGTTTGTTATTTTGTACATTTTATGTTTCTTTTTCCAATGCCATGGATTACTGCAAAGATTCTATAGTGAAATCTACATCTCTGGAATAAACTACACAGAATTCGACATTTGAAGCTCAAGCTTTGTTCAAAATAAAAACCAAACTGCTCGAGTTTCCTTGATTAACATCTTTTAAGCTTGTTTACCTAGTGAAAAAAGAGTTTGATTCTCATACTCGACTTCAAACTTGATTATTCGTGCTTGAGCTTGAGTAAATTGAGATTTTTTTAGTGTTAATTTAAACATATTTTAATTCAGCTCACGAGCTACTTGAATTTGACTCAACAATATGCAAGTCGAATTTAAGTTTTTTAAAGTCAAACGCAAATAGCTTAGCCAGCCCTTGTCCATTTACCCTAATTGGAAGCTCCCTTTCTCTTTTTTCTTATATTTGCACGTGTGTTTTGCAGGCCTGAAGCTATTAAGAAGATTTTTGCAATGTGGGAAGTTCTGGAAGCAGGGGGGAGCATTATCTCGTCTTATTATTATTATTTTTCAATCATTCTCCTTTCCCCCTCATTTTTCATCTGAGACAGTCGGATTGTTGTTATGCCTTTATCTGCATTTTGTGATGATCATTAATTTAGTTGGGAACTTATGGCTATATTGTAACTAAAAAACTGTCTGGTTGGATATATAATACCTTTGGATAATTTTTCTTTGCGACTGATCTATTTTACAGTTTTTTGGGTTTTATCCAGCAGCTTTGGTCGGATTTTGATATTTGGCTACACAGCAAGTCCCTATAATGAAGTGCTTCAGAAGCGTCTCCTAGGCCTCATAATCAAAATCACACTGTTTTTTTTTTTTATTAAAGAAAACTCGTTCATATGAAATATCCTCACTGCTTAGTTGCACCAGATGGCAATGCCCCTGATCATATTAGGCCCTCGAAACTGCAGAATCAAAGGCCGGTTGTGATGCAGAGGCCAAATAATATTAGGGGTGAATTTCCCAGTTTGTGCTTTCTTTGGTCACCCAAGAAGAATTTTTGCAATTTCTTCAAGTCATCCAAGTGTTAAATTTTTAATGACTATCGACTATACATCTACATCATGTTCACACTTTTATTTTGGTTACCTAATTTTTAAGTTACTTTTATTTTGATAATTCAAAAGAAAAACATTTTTTTAGTGTGGATTTGTGGTAAAAAAAGTAAGGATTAAAATGATAAAACAGTAGAAATTAAAATAATGTATTAAAAAATTTTCAAATTGTACTTATTTATTCCATTCTCGAAAATTTTAATTTTCTTTTTTCAATAGTAAAGGGGATAAATACCAAAACTACACATGAACTTTAATATAATTTGCAATGTTATATATCAACTTTAATTTGGTGCATTTGTATATATCAAACATTGAAGGCCAAATTTGAAGAAAATGCCAAATTTAAAGAAAAATTAGAGTTTTGGGCTGGTTTTTGAGATATTTAGGGAAATAGACCGATTTTGAAGAGAGAAAAAGAAAATGTGTCTTGATGGGCGCATTTTCTATTGATGTGACTAAAAGCGCAGACACACTTTCTTGTCAACTTAGTTGAAAACACGTTCAGCAGGACACGCTTTCAGTTTCTCTCCTCGGCCCTTTGTTTTTTTTTGGGGGGGGGAGGGGGGTTAAAGTTTTTAAAGGTTTAGGGTCTTTTTTAACGTATGGAATCCAAATTCTCATCGATCCCAGATGAAAGTATGTGGCCGCTTGTATTGAGTGCTCCATTCGAGTTGGTACCGAATACTTTGTTACGTCGCAAGCTAAAAGGTCAGCCGAATTATACTCAGATACGCAATCAATATGGATATTTGGGAGATGACAAACCAATCGAGGTTATGCAGTAATTGTAAGAACCCAGAGCATACGAGGTCAACATGCCCACACATGGGGGAAACATTGAGGACGGAACATCATTAACACATTTATTCATTCTTTTGATAGACAATTTGTTCTTTTTTTGGTAAATTGTGAATATTGATATATTATTACTGTAAAATATAGTAGAATACAATGTAAACAATTTTTTTTCCATTTTTTCGTAAATTACAAAAAAAATAAGTATACATTATTGATATCAAATACATTGTGCATGGAAAAAAATTTAATACAATACAAATTAAAAGTTAACAAACTAAAGGATGTTTTACATGAAAAAAATTAAAAAAAAAAAATCATTAACGTCATCGGGCTGAATGGCTGCTACAACCCGGTGGGTGTCAGTTGCGAGTAGGTTTTCCTCGTAGTTGGGGTTCCGGCTCCTCATATTCGCCATCTTCATCTTTATCTTCACCTCTACCTCTACCTCTACCTCCATCTTTATTTTCTTCTCATTCCTCGGTGTTTGAATGTCATGTTGTTCTAGGATGCCATCGTATATCGTCCCTTCGAGTAATAGGTGCTTGTAAAGATGAACCACCTAGGCAGAATAATGATGCCGAGGGTGCTTGCAGCACTATCGGCAGATAAGTGTATGATGTCGCATAACCCGGTTATAGATGAATTGTTAGAATTGTTGGCGATAACGGATACATCTGTATTGTTGTAGGCATTGTCGTGTAATATGGTGCTGGGAACGAAGGTGGTACAAAAAATATACCTGCAGAAGGTGTTGATGCAGGGCACAATGGTTCATAGTGTGGTGCTTGTGTAAAAATAACAAGTACAGAAGGTGTTGATGCAGGGTATGGTGGTGCATAGTGTGGTGTTTGTGTAAAAATAATGAGGTTAGTGAAAACACCAGAATAATATAAACCATATTAAACAAGAGGTGGTGCAGACATCGGTTCCTCATGTTGAGTTGGAGCTAATGATGACTCCGCTGAGGTGGCATGTACTCCCGACTTAGGATTCATGTGGGGTTGTCTTGGCCTCCTACGACGACGTTGCCTAGTACTTTCCTTCTCCGACAGTAGATAAGACTTGCTATGATGTCCAAACCATCTCATGTAGTTCGGAGAGGTTGCCACTTCCGGTGCGAGAACAAGGTCGCGCATAACTATGAAATCATACCTATACTCTCAAATATTGATATATTTCTCATGGAATTTCGCCCAATCTTCGTTGGTCCTCCCCCGCAAAACTTTCTGGAATTCTTCAAGGTCCTGAGGTGACGGCGAAATAGTTTGCCTAAACCTGAATTGGTACATCACTCGGTCAAATTCGTGCATCTTCACTATCAGAAAAACAATCAATGACACCTTCATGTGCCAAATATTGCGTTTGACCAAAAAATTGGCCGAAATGCATTCTTGAATTTTTGGATCGTCGTATGACATTCAATCAAACTATAGTACGAAATTATAAATTTTGTTATCTACCTAATATTAAATTTCAAATCCCTACATAAATATTAACTTGGAATCTAATATAAATTCTTTTGAAGTCTTATACTTAGAAAAATATGTATATTTCTATGTCCATATTTAACTAAGGATTATTTAGAATTTATGTGAAATAACATGGACAGATTACGTTTGAAACAATTTAATCACATAAACCTAAAGTTATGCAAGCTAATAGTGTTTTGTTAGTTTATTACGAACCTTTAATTTATTCTGATTAGGATATAAATTAAGAATGCATCTTCCAATTAGTGTGTTCACTAGTGTTGCAGGTCAATTTTGGCCCAAATACAACTAACCTAAACCCAAAACCCACCAGACCCAACTAACCTAAACCTAAAACCCGAATGGCCCACAAACCCATTACATTTTCAAACCCAAAACCCGGTAAGCCCACTGACCCAATAGCCCCAAATCCCATCAGCCTAACCCTGGCCCAAACAAACAGAAACCCTAGCCGAACCTACCCCCCCACTTGCCCACTTGCACTGCAACCACTGACACCACCGACCTAACCCCACCGCACGACGACTGCTGCTGCGCCACCGCCAAGGTCACGTCCCGCCATTGTCTCCATCGGCAAGAACCACCACGCAAGCAAGAAAGAAGACAAGACAAATATAATAGAAAATAAGTGTAAAAAGGGTTATAAAAACACAAATCAAAAATTGTAAATGGGCTTCTTCTTTTTCGGCATTTTTTTTACAAAAAACGATATAAACTAGCAAAAAATATAGAGTTCAATACAAAAAAATATAGATTTTAATACAGAGAACATCAGGATCTCAACGCAAGGGCAGTGATTTAGACACCCAGAATCAGGAAATCAAAAAAACAAAAATATCAGGGAACAAAAACCCTAAGGTGATTTTTTTTTATTTTTTATTTTCGTTTCTATTTTATTTTCGTACCTTTTTTCACCCCTAAACACATAGAAATAAATAAGTAATAATATTAAAAAATAATTAAAAAAAGAAAAAAAACTACCTTTTTCGGCCACCGTACGCCAGCGACGGTCCGGCGATCGGACCGGAGACTTCCCCTTGGCCGGAAATCGCTCCGGGCTCTCCTCTCCCCTCTCCCCTCTCCCCTTCTCTTTTTTTTTTTTTTTCTGCTACAACAAATGTTTTTTTAAAAAAAAATTTGACTTTTATAGAGGGTCAAAACGCACCGTTTTGGACCCCCTGGTTTAAAAACAAAAACGACGCCGTTTTGGCCCCAGGTCGGGTCAACCCGACCCGTCCGGCCTAGGGTCCGCGTGTTTTTGAACGGAAGAGCTAACTGCGCATTTAGCCATTCCGCTTTTTTATTAATTTACAATCAGATTTATTGTATTTTTTTAATTTAGCCCTGAAATTTGTCGCGCTTTTCAATTTAATCCCTGACCAAGCGCAGCGTTTTAAAGGCTAGGAAAATTACTTTTATGACCCTCCACTGTTTCACACGTGTTCAAATTAGCTCTTTTTCTTTTTTTTATTTTAAAATTGCCCCAAACTTGCATTTTATTTTCGATTTAGTCCCTTTTGGTGTTAGTTTACTGTTTTATTTTTAATTTACTTGTTATCTATTTTCTGTTATTTAGTATTATTATTATTATTATTATTATTATTATTATTATTATTAGTATATACTTTCTGTTATATATTTATACGAATATATTTATGTATGGTTTTATTTTTAATTACTTTACTACAATATTTTATTATATTATATTTTCTTTTTTATCAATTTTGTTACTATATTTATTATTAATATTAATAATAATGTATATTTTATATGTATATACTATTTTTTTTTTTAAAAATACTCTTTTTAATACCCTATGTATTGTATTTATTTTCTTAATAACTATATTATATGATATATATATATATATATATATACTATGCACGTATTTTTATATTATTATGTATGTATATGTTATGTAAATATTTTAACATTATATTGTATCTATGTCCTTTTTTTATGTATTGTATTTATGTATACCTTTTAGTGTTGCATTGTTGTATATCATGTGTATGTTTCTAATACTATATTACATTTCCACATATTATCTTACGTATATATTTTTTTCATATATGTTATGTATATACCTCTAATAACATATTATTTTGTATATTTTTTGTATATATATTTGTGAAATATTATCAATAATTTTTTTTATATTATTATTTTTAATATGTATAGATTGTGTATATACGTTAATATTACATTATATAAATATTTTCATATTATGTATATATTTCAAACGTTATATGCCAAGTATTTCTAATATCCTTATTATTTATCCCATATACGTACGTGTCTACAAAGCGTATTAGTAAGTTCATTTTATATCGTTATCATTTCTAATATATAGGTATATATTTTTAATGTATTAGTTATATATTTCTTATACTCTTCCATGTATATTTTCATATCATCTTATGTGTGTACTTTAAACACCTTATTTTTATATATATCGTGTACAAATTTCTAATACTTTATTACATATATATTCTTATATAGTATGTTCTAGTATTATGTTTTATATATCTATCTTTTTAATACTACATTGTATATATTTTAATAATACAAGTTATATATTTTTTACTATCCTATATTTATATTTCACTGCTATATAATATATCTTTAACACCATTACTACCTATATATATGTTTTTTGGCGTACATATTCTTAATATCATTATGGCATATGTATATTCATTTTTTATTTACTTCGTGTTAGATATCATTATTACGTTTAATATATCGTGTGCATCGCTATTGCTTTTTTTTAATATTGTTGTCATATTCGTTCTTTGCTTTCATATTTACCTAGCTCTTTCATCTATTTATTTTTATTCCATATCAGTTTTGCTTTGCATTACTTCGAAAATCATATTCTCGTTTTCTAAATTCATTTCAATAAGCAAGGCAACGTACCGATTTAACACCAAGTTGTCGATTTCATCGCTATGTTGGGTGAAAATTAATCGACTCATGTTAAAACGGAACGTCCTTCTCGAAAGAAACCGAAAAAAACTAAAATTTCTCGTCTTTTCAATCAGGTCACGATTAAATATTATTTTGAACTCGTATATTTGAAAACCAAGACAACACGTGTTTAACAAGATACCAATTTTGGGCGTCGCGAGGGTGCTAATACCTTCCTCGCGCGTAACCGACTCCCGAACCCTGCTTTACTCTGATTTTAACGTAGACCTAAACTCGGCCTTCTTTTGTTTTAAAAAATAAACTTCTTAGGTGTCCGATCACACCTATAAAAAGGATCGATGGCGACTCCCCCCTTTTTTTTGATAAATCGATTTTCAAATTTTCAATAAATCGCCACGATTAGCGACCAAGCTAAAATTTTTACGTCGCTACAACTAGCACCATCTGATTAAGATTAAACAACTAATTTTAATGCATTCAACCATATTTTAATGCATGAATAACATAAATAATTTTAATTAGAAGCATGAATGACTGAGGCACAAAACAACATAAAAATGAATCGAATGAATTTTATCAAATCATTCCAATTATTATAGCTAAAACAAATTTAAGTCATCATCATTAATGGAAAAACAATTAAACAATTTGTGGACATGTTTGAATAACTAAGAACAAATTAAAAGTAAAGGAAGAAGAAACTCTTTGATGAGTTCGGTGATTCCCCAAAGACTAATCGTGGTGGCTTCCTCCAATTCCCGCAGTTGCTCCTTTGCAAATTGTCCTCAAGGTGGCTAGCCAAAAGAGTTTTTTCTCAAATAAAAGCTAGCTAAAAGGAAATAAGGAGATGGAATGCTTTTGGTGTAGAAGAAAAGAGAGAAAGATAAGAAATGAAAGATCTATTCAAGGATTGATAGAGGCCTATTTATACTTGAAGGAGAACTTGGCAGTTTGCTAAAAATAGTATGCACATCCCTTGATAATCTCCCTTGCATGGTCGATCATGAATTGTGGAATGAGGGGTTGATGGTTACTTGATTTGTGATCGATTCTTCCTTGACTCATGGTATAGGGTTGGACGACAATCAAGGCATTATTGAAGGCTAATTTGTGATTTTTCTCATACATATAGGGATCTTCAATTTAATTATTCCAAAGCTAATTTGGGTTGCTTTTCATGCCTTAACCTAATTGGGCTCTCTCCCCTTTATTGGACGATTTTGGCAACCCAATTGAAAAGAATTTTAATTCTCTTCAGCAACCATCTTTAAGTTGGGTCAAAGCAATATTTCTGAGCCCAATTCATCTTCTTTGTCGTCCAAAGTATTGGATAATCAACTCACTTATATGTTTCTTCAATTGCTCCCAACATTGAGTAAATTAATGGTCCATACTACAACAATTTAACAAAAAAATTATCATGTAGTATAGTTCAATGAAAATATGTAAAACTAACACCTAATTATGTAAAATTACAAACTTTACTTATATTATGCCCAATATCTCAATATGAACCAAAATTACATAATTAGTTATTCAAATGCTCGAGATTTACATGAATTCTAATTAAAAAGGTATTATAAAAGTCTATATAATTTAGACTTATCGAGAATATCCATTTAACTTGAACTATATCCTTGGATGAACCGCCTGTATCGAGAGTTTGCAGTTCAACCATCATATTCAGAAACAAACTACCTCAGCACAGCTATCTATATTTGTAATTTCTAAGATTCGTCTCAATCATCGAACAATTCACTCATTGCCTTCAGCTTCGCTTTCTATGAATTTCAATATGTGATGGAATATTTGAATTGGGACTATATATCAACTATTAGTAATAGGATTGAAATTGTCAAATTTTCTCTGACCAACGGGATTATTCATTTGCAAATAAGCTTGGAATCTATTTTGTGATGATCTTACGCTAGTTGTGCAAGCATGAGGACCTTCATATTTTTGAATTTCCCAATTTTCTTTTTTTTTCATCAGTGTTACCTTGACCCTCCATTTATATCTTCATTACTGCTTTAACACTCACCAACATATTTGGTCGTGGTAGAAATTACAACTTTGGAATCCACCCAGAGTTTAAAGTTTTCTCCTTGAAGGCTCCTATAGTGGCCCCATTCATTACCTTCAGCTTCGCTTTCCATGCCTTTCAATATATGATGAAGTATTTGAATTAGGACTACATATCAACTATTAGTAATGATACTGAAATTGTCAGATTTTCTTTGACCAACGAGATTATTCATTTGCAAATAAGCTTGGAATCCATTTTGTGATCATCCTGCATTAGTTGTGCAAGTATAAGGACCTTTATATTTTTGAATTTCCTAATTTTGTTTCTTTTTCATCAATGCTACCTTGACCCTCCATTTATATCTTTGTTACCACTTTAACACTCACCAACATATTTGGTCGTGGTAGAAATTGCAACTTTGTAATCCACCCCGAGTTTAAATTTTTCTCCTTGAAGGTTCATATAGTGGCATCATTCATTGCAAATTGCAAACCCACACATAAATCCCTAGGTTGCGCTTTAGAATGCATCACGTGGACCGATAATATGTTTATATATTCGGGAAATTCTGTAACACCCCCATGCCCGAGACCGTCGCCGGAGTCGAGTATGAGGTGTTACTAAGCTTAATTTAACATTTTTAGAATTTTGAAATATTTGTTTCTACATTCACAGCTTTCAAGTTACTTGCGTCACAGTCACAAGAAAAATCATATCTCGAGTTACGAAACTCAAAATCAAGATCCATAAATTTTCACTGAATCTAGACTCATATACCTATCTATTAATTTTTTTCTAGAATTTTTGGTTGGGCCAATTAGTATATTTTATTAGTTAAATTTACCCCTGTTTCAGGACTTGACTGGTCTGACCTCTGTTTACTACGAACCACATTTCTCTCTGTATAAAATTCATATGACTATGAGGTTTGTTTCTCCTGAAACTATACTCAATAAGGATTCTGAGAATATAAAATAAACCACATAGTTATATCTTTACAATTTATGGTGAATTTATAAAGTTGAAACAGGGGATCCAGAAACTGCTCTGACCCTGTTTCACTAAAATTCAAATATCTTCTAACATATAATTCCTTTACCTATTTCATTTGTTTTATGTGAAACTAGACATATTAAGCTTCAATTTGATATTTAATCCATCACCAAATTAAATTTCTATGATTTTTAGTAAATTTTCAAACTCACATCAGTGTTGCTGCAATATTCTGTTTATGGCAAATTTCATCCCTTTTTATGAGTTTTCATGCACTAAGTATCTTAATAACTTTCCATAACATCAAACATAATCTAAACTAACCATTTCCATAACTTATCATTATCAAACATTTTCTTAACCATTTCATCACCATATCATAAGATCATTTACACAAAATAGGTATATTGCTATACATGCCATACTTAAATTTACAATCCATTTACCGAAAAGTTCTTCTGGATAGTGTGACTAATCCTTCGACCTATCCTGACTCCTGAGCTGACTTGTCCAAAACTACAATGAGTAAGAAGGAGGGAGTAAGCATAAATGCTTAGTAAGTTCATATGCAAATAATAAGTGACATAACAAAGCAATCATACCAAACAACATTAGCATGCATCACCAAAACACATATCACATTTCTAACCATTTTTCATCATCTTGTTACCTTATCGTGATTGTATCAATACTCAACCCGAGGTTTAAATACATACCTGTCCAAAATATCCATTTCACATCACTTACCAATACGTCTCTTTACATCTCGAATATTCCTCCATTTGAGTAGAACTTTACCCGTTGAACACATCGGAATATAATTCGGATACATGGAAACTTCGCACATAAGTGCCACATATGTAGCCAAGCTACTATGTAACCCGCCCATAAGCGAACTCGGACTCAACTCAACGAGCTCGGGTGTTCGCATACATAAGTGAACTCGGACTCAACTCAACGAGCTCGGATGCCTAGTTACATCTCACGAACTCGGACTCAACTCAACGAGTTCGGACATTTGCATCCATAAGTGAACTCGGACTCAACTCAACGAGTTCGGATGCTCAACCATCCTAGTGACATGTCACTTGTATCCTAATCTATTCCTAAGGTTCAAACGGGATTTTCCTCGAACACATATCCTTGCCGTCTTCCGTAGAATGCCGGAACCAATACTCGGTAACAATTATGTTTAACAAGTAATTCACATAATTTGCATTTTATTCGAAATTAACCACAAAGCATATATTTCATGATAAAAATCAGCATATCACATAATTGACATCAATAACTTAAAAATAACAATTATGCTACATTATTTACACATGAACTTACCTTGGTACCAAAATACAAAGATTTTGCAATTTAGTCCACAATCTTTTCTTTTCCTCGATTGGGGTCGTTTCCACGTCTTTCTTGATCTAAAATAATACATTTAGCTTATTTAATACTCACATTATCAAATTAATCCTTAATTCAAATTTTGGCAAAATTACAATTTTACCCCTAAACTTTTGCATATTTACATTTTTGCCCCTAGGCTCGGGATTAAACTTTATTCCTTATTCTTATGTTTTACAACATGCTGATCACTTTTCCCTTCTATGGCAACATCAAATTCTCACTCTAACATGTACTTGTGACTATTAGGTATTTTTACCGATTAAGCCCTTTTACTCGTTTTTGCTTAAAATCGAGTAGTGCGAGTTGTCTAACATAATTTAAAACCTCATATTCTATCATAAAACATCAAAATACACAAATTTCACCTATGGGTATTTTTCCAAATATAAACCCTAGGTTAAATTATTGCTAACATAAGCTTAATCGAGCTACCGGGATCTCAAAAACGTAAAAATCATTAAAAACGGGGCTTAGAATCACTTACTATGAAGCTTGAAAGTTGAAGAAACCCTAGCTATGGTGAGATAGAGCATTCGGCAGCAACTAAATGGGGAAGATGATTATTTTGTGTCATTTTTCCCATTTTATTTCATTAATTATCCAAATGACCAAAATGCCCTTAATACCTTTCTTTGAAAATTTTCATATACAAGCCCATTTTTGTCCAAAATTTTAGAAATGGGTCAAATTGCTATTTAAGACCTCCTAATTAATATTTCAAAGCAATTTCATACTAAAAACTTCTAAAATATAAGGTTTGCAACTTATTCGATTTAGTCCCTAACTTCAAATTAAGCATTTTATGCATAGAATTTCTTCACAAAATTTTCACACAATCATGCAATCATATCATAAACCTCAAAATAATTATAAAATAATTATTTTTATCTCGAATTTGTGGTCACGAAACCACTATTCTGATTTGGCCCTAATTCGGGATATTACAAATTCTATGGCATGTATTGCATTCAAGTTGATGTTAAGCATATGAGACGGAGGTTTGTACAGTGGAAGAACCGAATTAAGTCCACTTGACTAACCTCTAATTTTAGCAGTATTCAGTTAGATGCCTTCATTAGAATCAGAATCACTATCATCTTCTTCAGTATTTTCTACTTCCTGCGAAATATCATCTTTGTACGGATCACTAAATTCAAAATTATTTCTATCATTGTATGCAACATAACTGATAATTCTTCTGCATCAAGCTCAACAACATTTTCGTTAAGGTCTAATGTTGAATTTTGAACGTCCCGAGATATAGATGGTCATTGATAACTCTTGAAAATAGTTATATTTTATGCCTTTAGACTTGATTAACTCCCTATACTTAGGTAATTTTAGTTGCATTTTAGGATTTTCCATTAGTGTTTTTATGAAATTGCATTAAAAAGGATTGGACTGTGCTTAAATATTATTACATGTTACTTCTAATTATTTGTGGGAAAGATTTGCTTGTTAAGTGGCATGTGCAGAATGAGGAAAAAAAAGTAAATGAGCGAAGGTTTTTCATGGCAAAAGGTTGGACAGCTTAGAAAAAGGATGTATAAAACCCAACAAAAAAGAGGAAAGGGGAGAAAGACAATTAGAGAGAGAATTGGAAAAAAGCATTTAACGAAAGTAGAGGATAACAATTGAGAACAAGATAGAGTCAGAAAGGGAGAAGAAAAAGGCAATCCCTCTAGGTAATTACTAGATATTACGTCGCCAGAGTTGTGGGTTGGATAGGCCAAAGCTATCTTCCCTAAGTTTTTTCTTTTCTTCTTTATTTGTTTCTTTGTGATCTTAATTGATGAAAATGATGTTGAATGCTATTTTGAATTTGGATGTTATTGTCCAACTCATGACTTAATCTCATATGGTTGGGATTGCTTGATGAAACATTTATTTCCTTTAATGCCTAAAACATAAATTAGTTTTCATTTAATGGTATTTATGAATCGTATGCGTATAATCTCTAGACATAGATGGATGTGCAACATGTTTATGAAATTAATCTAATATTGATAAGGTTAGGTTAATTAGATTGAAATTGAATGATATAAGCAAGTACTTAACTAAATACTTGTAGCAATCTTTATACATAGAGCAACGTTCCATACAGAAAGAAAACAAAAAGTGCTAGGTATTGTGCTAAAGACCTATAGACATATATTACTTTAGGTAAGGTAACTTGAGGTCTTACTCTCGAAAGAAGCAGGTCGTTTTAGATCTCTTATAAGTAGTAGAATAAGATTGAATTTGCCAAGGCATTATTGGTTAATAATGGTAGATTCTTAGTAATCCCAACCTACGATTCAAGATCGTAGATCTTTTAACCTTTGATGTAGCATCTCTATTTTCACATCCTTAGTTGTTACTTGTTTACATATTATTCACGTAATCATTCTCATAATTGCCATTGCATTCTTACTCTTAACTTGCAATAACATTTTTCATTTATTTGTTAGAATTCACATATTACACACATCAATATTCCTTAATTATCATTATATTCTTAATATTGTTTTGGTCATAGCATTAATCACACTCTTTTATAATAAATTGACCAATTTATACCTAACCAATCCTTGTGGAGACGATCTCACTTGTCACTTTATTACTTGATCCGACATGTACACTTGCACAATTCGCTTAGCATATTCAAACGCGACAATCATGTAGTGTAACGTCCTAAATTTCTTAACTTTGTTTCTGTGTATTCTATCACAAATATGTATCTACTTTAGTGGTTAAGTGTTCAAGGTGTATGTATGAGGTCTTGGGTTCAAGTCTCATTCTCTAGAAAATTCTGTTATTTTTTATCCTAGCCTTATCCCTGTTAGATAGGCTTATATAATATTGTTTGTAAACTCATATCAGAATGAGTCTGTTGGTTCGAGTGGTAAAGAGTTAGCTTGCTGGAGGTCTTGTGTTTGAATCTCTACATGGGCGTGGGCAATAATTTTTGCTTCGATTTTGTGTTAGAGGTTCGGTGAAAGTGGAATTCTAAGGTAGTTATGAGTTAGTGGGTCGATTAGTTAGTAGGATAATAGGGGAAGTTGAGATATTATGGGGTTCAAATTTTATTTTTGTTTTTTTTATCTTAAAACTCTATGTGTTTCACATTTTTTTTCTCTTTTGATGTTTTTCTTCCTCTTCTTTCTTTCCTCTTCCCTTTTTGATTCCGTCAAAATTTGGTGTCCGTATCATTGTACCTTGAATTCGCGGTTTCTTCGTCTGGTCCAATAAATGGTGTGTGTGGTTTCTGTTTCCTATATTCGTTTTCAATTTCTGTAAATCTTTGGTGGATTTTTCTTTTGGAAAAGGTGTGGAGGTGTGTAGTAGGGAATTTGATTTTTGTGAATCTATTGTGAAGAAGAAGAAGGTGAAGTAGTGGTTTTCGTTCCAACGGTTTAATTTGTACGTGTGATCATTTTAGTGGCAGTATATTTATGTGCATTGTTCGTTTTAGTATTGATGAATTCATAGATTGATTGCTAATCAGTCGTTGGAATACTACTTTCTAGGTTTCGAAGGTATCGAGATTGCAGTAGCAACAAAATTGAACCAGATGTGTAACAAAAACACGAGAAAACAAGATTCGACGAAAGTCGAAAAAGTGGCCTACCGACGCCACACGAGCATGTGCCCAGTCGTGTGGCTGGCCGTGTGCGGCACACAGCCGTGTGACGGGCAAAGGTGTGGCCGTATGGGCCACATGGGCTAGATTAATTTGGGCGTGTAGGCCCAAAATTCTAAAATTTTTCGTAGGGTCGCTTGAGTCGTTCCAATCGACTATTGGCCTTCCATAGGGTCAATAAGGGCTAACCAAACCCTTAATGTATGAGATCTGTTATTCTGATAGACCAATTTGAGTTAGGAAAACTGATATGTACGTCTGATTGTCTGTATAAGCATATATGATATTTGTGTACGAGCAAGCTAAACATATTAATTCTGTTATATATGTTATCTATATTCTGTATCTGTATCTGGGGTGGGTTTTGTATATGTGGAAGAAGTGTACTGTAAGGCGACGTTTCGCCTATTATTTGGTAGCATGGCTGCATACTATTCTGATAAGTGTCATACAAACACTATTTGGTGTGTAGGGATGGGCGGGTGTTTTATACCCCAGATGGTGTGATGGGATGGTCGGAGATGGTGTGTAGAGGATGGGGGGTAGGATTTTACATATATGTTCTGATTATCTGATTCTAACATAATCTGTTTCTGTTAAGGACCTGTGTTTGTATCTGTATCTGTATCTGATCTATATACAAAAATTTGTTCTCATATGCATGAATGTCTCTGATAAGTTACACACTGAGTTTTTTTTTTTTTTGAAAACTCACATCTGTTTATATGTTTTGTTCAAGTAATCCTCAGGTATAGGCGGGTCGATGCGACAGAGGCTCAACGGTGACCACTAGTACAAAAATTGTCTTTAAATTAATGGTTTTGCTTTAGATTCTGGTTTTTCTTGAGAGTTTGTAAATTTTGGGACTCTTTGGATTGTTTGCTTTTGGTTTTGGTTTTGGATGCGTTTTAAAAATTTTATACTGCGATGTTTGACAATATCATGATTTTACGCAAACAAAGGTTTTTTTTTTAAAAGACTCGGTTTTATCTATAATGATTTATCCAATTTTCGTTGCAAATTTACGATTCACATTAAAATAACAACAATAACGATTTTAATAAAGAATATAAAAACGAGTTTTTTTTCTAAAAATGTGTACCCTTTTTTGGTAACAATTAGTACGTAAAGTTTTAACCTAAAGAATGTGTTTAAAACCCTTCATCGTAACACTCCTAGATTCGACCATAACATCTAGGTTGGGTTTGAGGTGTTATATTTAGTCTCATATTGATCCTCCAATGGGACATTTAGATCGAAATCCAAACAACAAACTGGAGATTTTCTCCCTTGAGATATTGTTAGCACCTCTATGATCCCAGGTTGGCTGTATGAACTAGGATTCTTGGCAACTGCGTTCACCTCCTCCTCATCATTTAACTCTGTATATAATTCAATTGCATAATTTTTGAACTTTCCATGAACTGCTATTATTGTCTCTACATCTTCATCATCGAAAAGTTGAAGGTAGCTAAATGTGATCGGATTTAATGACGTCGGAAATGTATAGAATATCGTAGATACCGTCCTCCCACAACATGCTGAAATTTTATTATTGATCTACGATATCATTTCTTCAAGATCAATATTCTTATGCCTCAATTCGAATATAACTTTGATTTCATCGATTTCTCAAATTTGTCTATTGTAATACACCAAAACTGCAAACAAGTTCTCCATCTTTTACGACTTATTTACAAAAGATACTAAATTATTAGTTTAAAAAAAATCATATTAGTACGATAAATTAAATAAATAAATTTTATTTACCTAAATCTTTAGGATTTTTGTTTTATAGAAAACACTTCAAACTAATTTTTATCTATCAAACTAATATAACTTTTCTTTTTACCTTCTGAGATATGGGGTATAGGGTTTTATAGATTTTAATATTTATTTTTTATTTTTTATTTTTTTAATGTGTTTTGAGCTAAATGGGTCTCACATTTTAAAATTTTATTTCAAATCACCCTATCAAATCTGTATAGTATCTCATTACTACTTAATCCTTTTTTTTTCTTTTTTTTCCATTTTCAACAAATTAGTCACATCGCAGGCCACTTTTCAAGCTAAAATCGGTTCAAAGAGACCGATATTTCCCTCCCCATCCAGTTATCCATGAGTTAAAGTAAAAAATTTAAGTCCGTTTCTTAGGATTAGGCTGGATCCGAAAAATAGGTTTAAAATTTTGCTCAATCTCAACTTGGATAAAAATGTTAAAATTTAAGTCTGGCTCACCCATATTAAATATTTTTATATTATTATTTATTTATATAAAAATAAATTTTAAAAATATAATACATTAAATGTACTAAAAACATTAAAATAAATGTTTTTAAACAAATAAAAATATATATATACTTAAATAACATTAAGATAAGTGCAACTTAGCAAACAAATACTTCTGTATTAGTGACAAAATTAATAATAATACAAAAGTTATACAATATCTAAATAATAACAATAAAATAGTAACAATATAATAGCGAAATGATAGCAAAACAATAAAAAATAGTGACAAAACAATAATAATTTTTGTTTGCAAATTCAGGTGAGCAAAAAAAGTTTACCCAAGGCTCGGCTCGTTTAGAAAACGAATATTTTTTTTTCTAAATTCATTTTTTGAGCCTATATTTTTATTCAAACTTACTCACTTTTTAGACAGATACAACTCGATCCATAAACAAATCTAATACAAAAACTAGTTCTATTTCAGACAATATGCATATTTTTGTCCTATTAGGCTATTTTTTTATTATTATTTATTTTGGAAAAAAGGCCTTGTAAGGCAAGTTGAGATATTGAAATTAACTAGAGGTGAGTATTCGATCGAGTCGAGTCGAATCGAGTCAAAAATTTTCGAGTTAGTCGAGTTGACAAATCCTATTTTAGCAACCAAACTCAATTTGAAATTTTTTCGAATCGAATCGAATCGAGTCAAAAAATTTCGAGTCAAATCGAGTCGAGTTAACGAATCCTATTATTTATACTTAATGTTATGTTTAGATGGACCGATTATTTAACTAGTAGATGAAGTACAATATTATTTAACTACATGAATAATATAATGATTTACTCTTTTAACTTAATGAGTAAACATTTATCAAAACGACGTAGTTTTACCTTTTAACTTAATTATTTTGAATTTTAACTTTTAATAAAGTAAACATTTATCAAAACTACGTAGTTTTGTCTTTTCTAATTCGGATTTTCGGATAACTCGAGTTGTGTAATTCATATTCGAGTTAAACCGAAAAACTTAATTTTTTATTCGAGTTGATCCGAATAACTTGATTAACTCAAATAACTCCAACTATTTAATTCAAAATTTAAATTTTTTATCGAGATTTTTAAATCGAATCGAATCGAATTTTACTCACCCTTAAAATTAACTCCCTGGAGGGCCCAAAAACTTTTCAAAGCTATTTTCTAAGAAGGAAGTAACTACGTGATTCAGCTCCCACCATTGATTCTTTCAAGATGAGAAGCTGGCTTCATACATACGTTTCCAAATTTTGTTTACATCCTCAATCAATGCTAAGCCCATCGCTTCCTCCATTTTCTTCACTTTAGAACCCTTCAGAGTGAGACTGACAATCCCAAAAATAACATTGTTTAGCCCCCACGTGAAGATAATTACAACAAAATATCCATTTATGTGATCTATATTAAACACTTGCATATATTTTGTCTGGTAGACAACATCCACGGATTTCAAGTTATAATCATTTATTTTGCGATCAAGGGTCATAAGAAATTGTTGTGAATATATGGACTAGGTAGAAAGCGAAAACTAGAGAGATAAATCAACCAAATTTGGATAAACCTCTACTTTAATTATATCATAACTTACTCAATTATGGATATATATATATATATATATATATATATCTTTTTAATCACTCAATTATATATATTTTTAAATTCATCATTTAATTAATTGATATTATTATTTTTTGGTCCATTACTTTTAAGAGTCTAATAAGAAGGTGATGTGGTAACTCAAAAAACTTGGTATAATAATAAATTTAACCCACAAATTTTATAAATTATTTTAATTTACTAATTAAAAAATAACTCTTAAAATTTACAAATGATCTCAATTATCGATCTTACCATTCATCGTTATAATCGGTCATACAAGGCACAACTAATATTGACTAAAATATTAAAATTTTAAACATAATAACCTACATAACATTTCTCGTGTACTTTTTTTTTTTTAAATTTTATAATTTATTGAATATTTTTATAAATTTTAAATTATAAGATAAAAAGTATCATGTTAATATAGAATACATATAAAATGATATGTTAAAAAAATTAATATTTTAATCAATATTTCTCTTAAAAAATAATTTAAATTTTTTTAAAAAAGTAATAAATAAATTTAGCGAAAATAAAAACTAAATGGCTAAATTATGCCAGCTCTAAATAGGTGGCATTGGAATTTAAAATGAGGTATAGTCATAACATTATTAAATTCAATGCTTACGCTATTTTATGGGAACCATACGCATTTGGTTTTATCGTGTGCTATTGATATGGTTTTATAGTCCCTTATTGAATTTGTTTTCAATGAATTTTTTTTTATTTGATATGTGGGTTTTAAATTTCATATATTTAATTTACTTTTATCAAAATAATTAGAAATTCAAAAGCACCCATAATTATATAATCTTTTGTAAATACAATTATGAGATCAGAGATAAATAGGTATCCAAAAATTATATATACTTTTCTTTATAATGGGTTGATCTATTTTTTTTTTATTCAATTTAATATTTAAATTTTGCTTGAATATTCAGTTTGATATTTAAATCAAATGGCATTACATATGCTCTAATAATAGAAACACAAGTACTTAATTGAAATAGAAAAAATTTAAATATTAAATTAAATATTAAAATTAAACTTAATACTTAACTGAAAAGAATTCATAGACATTGAAACCAAATTTAAATGTTAAATTAGGGGAAAGAATTTTAATATTAAAATTAAAACTTAGGTAGCAAAGTATATTAATTATAAAGAGTTACTTGTGATACTAAAGGGGATTTCCTTCTCTTGTAACTTGTAACATATAATATAAACCTAAGCATGAAGTGCATATATGTTTTATGTTTCAAATATCAAAGAAACCAATCTCCCACCATTTTCGTAGTAGACCATATTATTACTCCCGGCATTTGATAGTTAGGTGAATAATACGATAAAAATGTGGGTTCAATTAAACCAGGAAACAGGATTGGGCAAATATAGATAACTAAGTCTTTCAACACTGCATCTCAAGATTTTATTACATAGCACACACATGATCCAAGCTGCAACAACAGGACAGCCAACTCTGTGTTGGTGTATACATGGACATAATTCATGAAGCTCTAGTGCAGACCTCCCCATCACAGACCCAACCTTCTTTTGCATCAGCTTTGGTTTCTTTCTCCAGGGCACATTTGGGATGTAGATCAAAGTCACATTTTTCACAGTAGAATGACCAGACTTGTCCGTTTTCCTCGCATGCATCACAGACATAATTACTGCGACGAGTGAGCACCAGCTCATGCTCCTCATGCCGTTCATCTTTCAGTTTCTCCGGCCACCCTTTTGCCATCTCCTCAATCTGTGCCTCAATCTCCTTCAACCTCTCCACAGTGAAAGGATAAGCATCCGCCCCATGAGCCATGACCAGACTCCTTGCCTCTTTTGTAATAGTTTTTCCAGTTGGTCCGAGTGCTATAAGCATAGGGATGCCTTGGACCTTGAATTTGCGACTTAATGATGATTTCCGAGCATCATTGAACGGAAGAGCCAACCAAGGCATTCCTGAATAATACTCATCAAAGGAGGCTTGGTCCCTGTCACTCGAAATAAAAATCACTTCAAATGCATCATCCTTTTCCTTGATCTTCTTATATACTTCAACAAGGCTCGGAGTGAAAGCACGGCATGGTGGGCACCAATGGGCTGAGAAGTACAAGAGAATGGTCTTCCCCACCAAGTCGGCCACCTTGACCTGAAACAGTGGATTGATTTTCACTCATATCAGCATTTTAGTTAAGACAAGTAAACATGATATAGTAAGAATTGCCAGCATCAAAGGAAAACAAATAATCATACCTTAGCCCCATCCTTCCCTAGGACAAAATCCAAACCCCCTGAAACCAGAACTGATTCTAGAGTTTGTGCTGCCTCACTTGCTTTCTCTATTTCTTTAAGCTCCGCAAATTTTTCGGGGGTGAAGGGGTAGGCCACAATCCCGTGTTCATCAATCGCATCAGCAGCATTTGGGTGGAGAGTTTTTCCATCTGGCCCGATAATGACAACAGTGGGAAGTGTCAAGAGCTCGAAGTACCTAACCAATTTCTCACAGCTCTTGTCTTTCAAAGGCAATGCCAACCATGGTGCGCCAAAGCTTTGCCTGAAGGATTCCTCATCATCATCAAGCGATATCATAACAACCTCGAATTTCTCCCCATTTTCTTTTAACTTACTATAAACTTCAGCAAGTTTTTGAGTAAAATCAGCAGATTGCTTGAATGAAGACGCTGAGAAATATATACCTACAGTCTTCCCCTCAAGTTCGGACACCGGCACCTACAATACAAATCAAGAACAGCACACAGATTAGGATGGTAAGGATGATGTGTTCAAACTCATTAGAAAAGGCTAGAAAATCTACAAATAGCAAATCCAATCATGAAATTTACCTTACTTCCATCAGAAGTAACTACAAAGTCACGATATCGGGAAACCAAGATTGTTTTGATGGACTGTTCCTTCTTGGCCTTTTCTTCTAAATCTTTTAATCCTTGGATCTTCTCGGGGGTGAAAGGGTACCCTTCCTCTCCATACTCACGAATAATCTGAACCCCCTCTTCGGTCAAGACTTTACCATTTTCATCCAAGAGCACGAGGTGAGGTATTCCCATCACACTAAACGGCTCATCTAAGCGCTTGCGTGCCTCTGAATCAGAAAAAGGGATTGCAAGCCATGGCATCTTGGAGAAGTAACCATTGAATGACTCTTCATCTTCATCTGCCGAGACAAAAATGACCTCGAAATCGCCTTTCGTTGAGAGCTCGGTGTACACCTCGATTAAATTTGGGGTGAATCTACGGCATGGACCGCACCAAGATGCTGAGAAATACAATCCAAGCTTCTTCCCCTTCAAGCTATCGATTTTAACCTGTAAAATCAAAATTTCAGGCTTTAATTAAAAAAAAAAAACCCTAAACAGTGACAGACCGTAATTTCCATCGATTAAAGGGAATACCCAATAAACAGCAAGTTCATATATATTAAACAAAAATACATATAAACCCTTTTAAGTTTGAACCTAAAAGTAAAAGATTGATAAAATCACAAAAATAACAAAAGAACAATTTTTAAAAGAGCAGAAAGATATATATCTGTAAGGGAGCCAAGTACCTGATCACCGTTGTTGCGTACGAGGAAATCCCTGTCTGAAGAAGAGAGAAGAGACTTAAAATCGTGACAATCACCGTTGATCGTCTCGATAACGTTGTTTGCTGCCTCTGCCATTGTTGAAACTGCGATTTTTTTATTTTTATTTTTGGTTGTTCCTTTGTTTGTTTTCTTTTCTGGTTTTTGGATGCCAAGTGAACCACTTCAGCCTCTGTAGGTAATTTATAGCATAATGAATAATAATAATAATAATAATAATAATTAGGTTTGGAGGATTCTAGAAAGTTTGGAATGTTTTTTCGTGAAATGTTCCTAGGTGGAAGAACGACGCCAACCGGCATCGCGTCATAAATGAAGTGGACGTTTCTTTGAGGTTTCCTCTGACACTTAGGTAAGAGTGCAAGTCTCTTTCTTTTTTCTTATTTTGTTTTATATTGAATAAAATATTATTATTATGAATTATAAATTGTTATTCAAAAGTTATAGAGCTTCAATACAACTATTTCTTGCTGCTCACTCCAATCACCTTTTTCCATTTTTTTTATTTTTTATTTTTTAATTTTCTCTTCGTGATTAAGTGAAAGAATACTAAAGGCATAAACCAAAGAAAATTTCGAATAAAATAAAGGTTCATTTTAGCCATACCTGTCCTATATTAATCCTAGTTTTAAAAGACAAAAGAAGGATCGGATGCATTATGCGAATGTAATAATATGTTTAAGAATTGCAGTAATTTGATTTCAGTCTCACAAATACTCATTTACAAATATGGGAATGTTACAAATTATTTTACTTTTCAATATTTTTACTATTTCTTTTTATATTAAAAGAATTTAAATTATACAATTTTTAACTTAGACTTAACTTAAATTTAATTCGATTTATCCTATTTATATATTTAAATTTAAATATTTTTTATTATTTGATTTGATTTGATTTTAAAAGAAACAATAATAATCAAAGTCAATATATCATTTTTAAGACTCGGCCTTTAATGATTGATCTTCAACTCATGTGAATAGAGTTAGATTAACAAATTAATAATAAATTAGATTATGTCATATGAAAGAATAAATTTACCTAAAATGTAAATAATTCAAATGAATTATAGTTTTTTTTAAGAAGGGTGATATTATGTGATAAATTAAAAAGCACAAATATTTATTATATTAATTAAGAATTTATTAAAAATTTTATATCAATTTTCAATTGAATAAATGTTATTTAACTAATACTAAATTTAGTGTGTGTGTGTTTTTTTTTTTTTTTACATAAAACAATAACGAAGAGAGGCAAAAACAAAAGATAAAAAGTAAGAGTGATTAGGTCAGCAAAAAGAGATATCCATGCCTATATCTTTCCTAGCCCATTATTTTGCCTCTTTTATAGTTGGTCTATTTTCTTGTGTTACTTTAACCGTGACAAAGTCATACAAAATAACATGTAAGTCATGTTGGATATATAGAATGGAGAAGACAGATCTGGTGACGATATTGAAATGAAAAGTAGACTACAAGGCGCAGGTAACGCTTTCTAAAGAGAATTATTTGTTCTCATACAAAGTTGCTAGAGGGTTCAGACAAAGGTCCTCTTTAGATACAACGAAACTTTTGAATTTCATTTTATTAGCAAAATTAAGGAATTCCCTAACTCTTACTTTAATTTTTGAAAAATGGGATTGATTGTAATTTTGATTTGTGAGCACCATATGTCCTCTATTTATGTACACTCAATAGACACTATTTTAAAAAGTCACAATCCTTTATGTTTGATTTCTATTGGACATACTTCTTAAAAAAACATGTCTCATGGAATCAAATGTATCTTTTTAATAAATCATCATTTTCTAATAAATGCTCATGCATAATCATAAATTTGCAATCTACAATTTCCATCAATCCCCCACTAGATTGCTAATTCCAAAAAATAAATACACAAGGATTATGCATAAAGAAGGGTGTCTATAGATTAAACCTTCTTTTAGTGCAAACTCTTTAAAGTATTAACAAAATAAATGGTGGCTAGTCACTTAAACCATCACTCTTAAAGTCAATACTAAAAAAAATTCACACATAACCGTAAAGTATTAGACTAAGAGTTTAATTTGCTTTAGCACCGTTATCGTCATGTGCTCATCTCGTTTCATAAACATGTACGAGAGAAAACCGTAAAGAAAATTTTGTTGAAACGACACCACTTCATGTCCATATAGGTGGGTTTCATGACAATTAATGTCCATCAATTAAGAGCAAAACTCATCCTCCTAAAATATAAACACAAATCTTAATCTTTAGTGCACGTTGTCATTCAATAAATTTTTATTACCTTTTGAACCTCGAAACTAACTTTAGGCTAGAATAAGGTAGGGTTTTGTTATCAATGATGTGATTAGAATTGTTTTGAATCCCATCTTAGTGGTGATACTCTCAACCAAATCTCTTGACAAACATTTTGTCAATGGATCCGCTAAATTGTCCACTGACTTAACATAGGTAATAGTTATCACGCCATCCCTAATCAATTGTCTTACATACGCATGTCTCAAACTTATATGTCTAGACTTTCCATTATACACCTTAGTGTACGCTCGAGACATGGTAGATTCGCTATCACAATATACAAAAATGGGGAACCTACATTGTGGCCACAACTTTATATTTAGCAAGAGATCTCTTCCATAACCATGGCCACTAAGTCCATGTCCTCCACCATATTGGCTTTGGAAGTTGTGGCATTTTTGCTTCTTTTTGAGAAGTCTGTAATTCTTAATATAGTGTCCTTTCTTATTGCAAGTATAACAATTGTAAGATTTTTTCTTCTTGTCTTATACATCCTTGGTCTCAGATGTGGCCTTTCGCTTACCATTTCGAGAGTTCTTGGACTCGCTCACATGGTTTACTTTAGAACTTTGGGGAAGATACACCACATCACACTTCCGAGTTTCCTCTTCAATACACAAATGCCTAACTATTTTCTCACAGTAAAGTCCTTTGCCATATGCAGAAGTTTCTTCAGATAATTGTTCCAAGACGAGGGCAACTTCGATATGATAGCCCCAACTTGTAATAATTTTGAAATAACAACTTTTAAGTCACGAAGCCTACTTACAAAGACTTGTAATATACTATCAAGCATTTTGAATTTGAAATATTTCATCATTAAAAATTTATCAGTACCTTGTCACTCGGTGTTGTATTTCTCTTCAAGAGCTTTCCATATTTTCACCGGGGGTTGCATCGACATGTAGAGATCATACAATCGATCAGACAAGGTGTTGAGAATGTGTCCTCGACATGTGAAATTGTCCTCTTCACGCTTCTTCTTGAGTTCAGCCACTTTCATAATTTCCTTGGGGTTTGCATTAAGGGTGGGATCCTCCACGAGTTGTAGGTTTGGATCCAGAATGTACGCCACATTTAAGATAGTAAGAAGGAACAACATCTTGTCCTTCAAACGATTGAAGTTTGAACCATCAAATCGGTTAAATTTCACAAACTCTTGGTTCATCACTTTGAATGCGATGGTAGCCTCTGTCGCCATCTTCAAATTAGTTCTCTTTGATTATTGGATATATAGAACGGAAAAGATAGATTCGGAGACGATATTGAAATAAACAGTAAACTTCGAGGCACGGCTGGTGCTTTTTAATGAGAACTATTTGTCCCCACACAAAGTTGCTAGAGGGTTAAGAGAAAGGTCCTTCAGGGATACAACGAAGCTTTTGAATTACCTTTTATTAGAAAAATTGAGGAATTCCCTAACTCTTACTTTAATTTCTGAAAAATAGGATTGATTGTAATTTTGATTTGTGAGCACCATAGACCCTCTATTTATATACACTCAATAGACACTAATTTAAAGAGTCACAATTCTTTACATTTGATTTCCATTGGACATACTTCTTAGAAAAACATGTCTCATAGAATCAAATGTATCTTTTGAATAAATCATCACTTTCTAATAAGTGCTCATGAATAATCATGAATTTGTAATCTACAATTTCCAACAAGTCATTAAAAGTTGGGGTTAACTTTCAGTCCATTATTGATATTTCATCGATAATGTTACTCTATTTCTTCTCATTCACTAATCTACATCGTTGAATCTATTGTTCTCTCATATAACTTAAAATAAGACACACAAGTAAAATTCTTGCTTCGGATTGAGAGCTTATTTGAAGTCTTTTACAAATTATGGTCAGTATGACACCCCTAAACCCGACCGGGATAGACCTACCCGAATTCGAAGCATTACATTAGCCACCTAAGTGATTCTCTGGCTAACGAACACCGAAGACACACCCCGACCTTATAACACCTCAATCTTATCTAATTACTAGTTATTTATTAATGCAGAAGCGAACTATAATCCAATTTTAAATTTTTCCTAAGTAATTTAACCTAAGGGCATCTTTTTCATTTTATTACCTATGGTAAAACTAACCCAATTTTAGATCTAAGTTTTTACTGACCTTCTTTTAGTCAAATTATGTAAGCCTAAAAATTTCAGCTTAATTTGAGTTCGTTTACTATGTCTAATTTAAGTTTTATTATTGAGGACTAAATTGTAACAAATATAAACTACCAAGACCTATTCCAAATTAAAAATTAATTGTGCTCCTATTGAATTTTACTTATTACGAGACTAATTCTAAAATTTTACTAAGTTTCCTTATCTAAGGCTTTAATTAGACTAATCAATTTTTAGGACTAAATTGCAACATAAACAAATTATAATACCAATTTAAAAAGACAAAATTCAAATCCCAAAACCCACACGGCCGTGTCCCCCAGACCGTGTGTCATTAAATGAACATGTTTGTTTTGTGAAAACCTTTTAGGTCGATCGCACCGCCCATGTGTGATAACTCCAGTCTTCACACGCTTGTGCTACTTACCCACACACCCGTATGCAACCCCTCACACGCCCGTGTGAAAATTACTGCACCTGTTTTTGCAAAAAAATTCATTTTAAAACCCGATTTTACATATTTTAATGGTCAATTAAACCCGATTTAACTACGATTAATTAACATACATATACATACACCTTCAATTGAATTTATTGACATCAATTAAGCCTCAATTGTATAGAATTAGGCAATCAATTTCATGCATAAAAAATGCCAAATAAATCAAACAAGTGGCATACCTTAGTCGTTAGTAACCCACTTCATGGAAGCTTCATTTAAACAATCGTTAGTATAAATTTCATGCCTCATACATTGTGTTATCAATCATCATGTTATCAAGCAACAATACACCGTAAATCATTCAATAATTAAACTCAAACATGCCTCAAAATTATTATAAAATCATCCAAAATAAAATGTTCAATGTCCAAAGTCCAATTACAACCAAAATTAAATTAATTCCCGAGAGTTCCACAATGCCCGATTACAGTATCAATCAAATGTGTAATAAAGCCTCTACCAAGCCTAAATTTCTTGGTACTCTCTTGCTCAGCTCCTCAAGCCCAACAATTATCTGCACAGATTGTAAGGGTATGAGCTTTAAAAAGCTCAGTGAATGTTAATAAAAACGACTAGTAAATCAACATTCAAATCATGTTTAAATTACATCCAATCAATCATCAATTATCAGCCATAATAAAGAAACATGTCAATTTAATTTTCATATGCTTTATCAATATCAAGAATCAATTATTCATGGCTTACAAACATCGAATGATATAACAATAATCACACATAAATATATTGGCACACACTTCTTATGGCTTAACCGGGTGATCATACATCAAATAAACAAATCTCCAAACTCCCACAAATATCAAATACAATCCACCGAGTTGAGCGGGTCGAAGCACATGTTCCCTTATAGTGCCTTAAATAACCCAATGGGTGGAGACTCATGCTCAACACTCTTGTAACAGCCTATTTTCAGCGAAATCGGAACAGTGGTTTCGAGACCACAAATTCGAGCTGAAAAAAATTATTTTTATATTTTTATATTTTTATATTTTTATATTTTTGTATGGTTATTATTTTGCTAGAAATTTCATAAGAAAATTCTGATAAGAAAATTTTATCAATTTTGTACTTAATTATGGATAGGACCAAATTATATAAAATGTAAAAGTTGGATTCTAGTAACTAGAAGAATCAAATAGCTATGGAATTCAAAACTTTAGGTCCTTATATGGTAATTAGACCATTAAAGAAAAGTAAGTAGATATTTTTTATGATTCATCCATGGAAAATTTTAAAAAAGGGAAATTGGAAAAGAGAAAAAAAATTGATGGATGATAAATAATTAATAAAAAATAAAAATCATTTTATATCATCTTCTTCCCCCAAATATTCCATGGAAACCTTAGGAAAGAGAAAATAAGATTTCTTCGCATAATTGAGTAAGTATTCAAGCCTCGTTTTTAATAATTTTTATATTTTTGAGATTAGGATAGTCTAATCTATTTATTTGGGGAATTAATTTAAAAAGTTATTAAAGTATAGAAGTTATGCCATGGATGAATATGCTGAAAATTTGAAATTTATGGTAGAATATGAAAGTTTGTTGATAGATAAACAACTTTTACAAAGTGAATTTTGATGAAAACATGATTTAAGGACTAAATTGTAAAGTTCTAAAAAAATTAAAGAAAAATTCTAAATTTTATAGAATACATGTGCTGTAAATTTTATATTGAAATTTTAGTTAGGCTTGGAATAAGGAGTAAATTGCATGAATTTCATATTCCGAGCCTAGGGACGAAATTGGAATTTATGGAAAGTTTAGGGGCAAAATGGTAATTTTACCTAGGATGTAAATTGAGTTCGATAGAATATGAAATATAAGAAATTGATGATTAAATTCATTTATATAGATCCGAATACCATAAATTCAAAACTAGATCGAGGAAAAGAGAAAGTTTCGGATTAGTAGATTTTCTTGTACGAATTATTATCGAGGTAAGTTTGTGTAACTTATTTATGTATATTAACATGTTTGAATTGAATGTTATATTTAATTTGAATGAAGTAAATGTTTATATGACTATATGAATGTTATAAATATATGAATGATCACATGATAGAAAAGGTCATTAAAATGTTAAGTTCCGATTGAATAATGAAAATCAATGGATACATGTGATTTCCCGTATATGAATATGATTTTGCAGATGTTGCAGAAGGGATTTAACTCAGACGAGTAATCTCGATATAGTCTCTCGAGCATCCTGTTATATAGTTCCTACAAGCATCTTGATCGGTAGTGATTTAGCATGTATTGCTCACTACCGCAGCTCTTTGTGAGTGTCCTGATACATATTTCGATCAGTTGTGATCCTGCATTTAATGTGGACACAAATGCAACTCTATATGAGCATGCAGTTAAGCTTGCTTAAACTCCCTGTTACCTTATTCGGTGCTCCCTGATATTATCTCTTTGGAGATACCTAAAAAACTCTATGAGTTCCCTAATTAAAACTCTTATGAGTTTACTAATTAGCCCGGATAAGTGTCCTGATACATGATTACATGGCTCGTTTGAGCATCCTGACATGTGGCTCGAGAGTATGCTCTCTGAATAAGAATTAATAGTTTATAGATATGTATACTTTGAGTGTACTAATTAAGTATCCATCGATATTTCAATAATTCAAAGGATAAAACTTTCGACATGATAAAAATGATGAGATAAATAGAAATATGCCTTGAATGTTTTTGAATTATTTGATGAAGTGTTTCATGATGAGTTTATCCATGCTTATTTGATATACATAAGACTTGTGTAACTAACTTATTTGATTTAGTGCATGTGATTAGGTAATTTGCCAAGTTAATGGAAAACATGTTATTGCATGATTAAATTTAATAAATGAGATTGGTAAGCTTAATTCTTGTTATACGAACTTACTAAGTATATAATGCTTACTAGGTTTTATTTTCACTGTTTTATAGTGCTCGGAAGCTCGCAAAGGTTGGAGATTGGTTGGAGCATCATCACACTATCCACTAACTTGTTTTGGTATAAATAGTAAACTCATTTTGGTATAATGGCATGTATAGGTAACTTGGCCATTGTTGGCTTATAAATGTTGTTTGTAATCTAGCCATTGGAATGGCTAGTGATGGTTATATTTTGATATATCTAATAAGGTTATTCTATAGTAACATCATGTGTATATATTATGGATTGATTAAGTTATATTAAATGAATATACTTAATAAATGTGAAACTATAAATATGTATGCATGTAACGATATACCATGTTAAATGTTAAAATTAGTTTAGTTATAATGATTGGATTGGCTGGTTTATACTTGTAAGTGTTGGTGTAGGTTATTGGCAAATTTGGGTGAGAAATAAAGCCAGGAAATGGCTTTATTTTGTCCACACGGGTAGACACACAGGCTTGTGTCTTGACCGTGTGTGACACACGACCTGGCACATGGCGTGTGGTTTGGTTGTGTGTCCCTTGCATCTTAAAATTTAGAAACAGAATACTCAGAATTGAGCATATGGGAAGAGACACTAGTGTGTGTTTCAGCTTTGTGTGTACACGGCCTAGAACATGGGCATGTGTTTTGGCCGTGTGAACTTTGCACCTAATTTTTGAAAATTAAATTGATCACACGACCTACTCACACAGACGTGTGACTGGTCATATGGCACAAGTCAGAGAGTTACACGGGGTCGAACACGGCCTACAGTACGGGCGTGTCCCTAGACCACACGAGCGTGTGTGCCCTGCATCTAGGAAAATTTTAGAAATTTTGTGAAAAATTCTCTAAGTTCCCAATTTAGTCCCGACTCGATTCTAATACTCATATTAGGCATCGATGGTCCATTTAAGGGACATTATGAATAATCTCGAAAAATGAATAGTAATTGACATGAATTATTTGTAAATATTCTGAAAACTCTAATGATACTCCGTAACCCTGTTCCGACGACGAACATGAGTTAGAGATATTACAACTCTTTTATATACTCCAAACAAATCAGTCCACCTAGAGCCATATGCTCACAATGTCACAAATAAAGGTGAGTACTTACAAATCTTATGGCATGCCAACTATATCCAATGGAGCCACCATGCATGTTGCCAATATATTCAGTCAAACATAGCATATAAATTAGTTATTATTGTGCTTAATTTAATGTGACAAAATGCTTATGTGTAACATGTAACATAGCCATTTAACATCCAATTAAATCAAGCATTTCATTTGCCATTTTCCAATGTTCAATTACCAATTGTAACACCAATATATCATGATAAAAAAAATCCAATAAACATGCTTTAATCATCAATATAATTAACCTAATTAAATTGCACAAAACCACTTAAATGCTTACTTACCATTATTCAATAAAAATTCAACTCTTGTACATATAATATCAATCTTGCAAAAATCAGTCATCAAACCATAATTAATCAATTGAAATCATCAATTAAGCTACTAATTAAACATAAATGAGAGTCAATTTACCAAATCGCCCTTAGAAACACTCACCACACAATTTATTCTACCACAAACAAGTGATCAACCAAGCAAATCCAAGCTTCAATTTCGGTTAGCTCGGTCCTCTTTAAGATTTGGAGCTTCAATAGAGATAAAGTAGACATTGCCACATTTCCAATGCTATAATAAACACGAATTTTAATTAACTATACTAATCGAAATCTTCTCACAAAAATACCTCACCAGATTTGTAATATCAAGTCGAAAACTCGATTCCTCACAAAATCAATCTTTCTAGTCCTCCTAAATACTTTCATCATCAATACTAGACCAAATACACTTTTACTAAGCATCAATTTCATCTTTAAATCAATTTCACAAAATTTTGAAAATTTGAATTTCTTTAAATTACCTCACAAATCATGTATAATCTTGATAAAAAAGATCAAAAACCTTTTAATAGATCCACTTTGAGTTGGAACATCCATTGATTTGTGGATTTCCTCTCAAAATTCAAGATCCACCATTAAAGAACCATGTGTTTTTGGAAGAATATGTCATTGATAAAAATCCTTTAATTGACTCACAAATCATGTAAAAATGTTTCTAATCATCATAAAAACAAGTTTAGGATTGAAGATTACCTTTGATTCGCTCTAAATTCATTGATTGAAAATCTTGATCCAAGAAACTTGAGAAATTTCAGAATATTTTTTGCTACTTTTGAGAATAATTTTGAGTGAATTGAGTGAGTATTTTGAGAAGGAAATTAGTTGGATTTATTCTATGATGATAGATCTTTAAAATTATGCAAAGAAAACAAATTTTAAAACTCTCTAATTTGATGTAAAATGTGTGAACAGTGGGCTAGATACATTAATTTTAAAACTGAAACAACTTATTAGAAATTTAAAAATTGAAAAATTTGCCTAATGGCTACTCCCACATTTCCCTTAGTTTACCATTTAATCATTTCCCTCCAAAATTCTAAATTTAAAGGTTTATTTGTCATATAAATACTCTAAATTTTTCCTTGTTTTATAATTAAATCCTATTTAATTAATATTTAAATTTTACTCAAATTAACCCCAATAAAAATTATTTTAAAAAAAAATTTCAACCCAAATTGATTTCAATTTCATCCCTATACAGCCCTCTAAATTCAATAATTATAGAAATTTCATGTCAATTTCGAAATATTTACATTTTAGTCTCTGAACTCAAAATTAAAAAAATTTCATTTTACAAATTAGTCCTATTTTATTTCTAATATTCAAATTCTACCATTTAATATAAAAAACATCAAGATTTATAAATGGTAAATATTCTAAAACATGTAACAGTTTTATGATTTAATATATAAAATAATTAAATTAAATTACAACAATCTCAAAAATATAAAAATTATTAAAAACATTGCACTTACATAGGAAAAAGGTTCACCGAAACTCCCTTAGCACAAAAATGATTGAAACGGCGGAGAGAATGAGAGAAAGAATATGACTACTTTGTTTTCTTCCATTTTAACATATTTTAATTTATTTAACTAAAATTTTAACTTAATTAATAATAATAAACATGCTTTAACCGTCCCATAGTTTATGGCATAATTTCCATTTAAAACCTTAATATTATAGTTACTAACCTTTTAAGCTATTAAAAATTAATAGCGATTAATTTTTATGATTTTTATAATTCAGTCCTTGTACAGTAATTAACCATTTAACTAACTAAATTATCGGATCAGAATTTAATATAACCTATAAACTTCGTAATATTTTTATTAAATATTTATGGGTTTGGTTTACGGAAACGAAGTACTGATACTTTATTTTTTAAAATCATTTGACTTTAGGATCAACCACTTATACTTAGCTAATTGTCCAATTAGCAAAAATTATTAGATCAAAATTCAATAAAACACTATAATAAACTTGTAAATATTATTAAATAATATTTACTGACTCGATCATCAAAATACGAAATTCTAAAATCGCCATTTTCGATACTATTGAAAAATAGGTTGTTACACTACTCACCCTTATTGGAGTTATAATAGACCTATTGTGACATTTTATGAAGGGATTAGGGGCTGCTGAAAATATTAAGAAAAATATACGGTGTTGAATTTAAGTGAAATTTTATTTGGGTTATTATTATTGTATAATTCTTAACAATTATAATTCAAATTTGTGAGATTAAATTTTTCAGTTTTGGATTTCCCTTAGAGAAAGTCCGACTTTTTCCACTAGAAAGTCTCAGTTTCCATCTTGTATTCAACTTTTAAATAGAGTCTCCCTCTCTAAGCAAACGAGGGTTCGAGAATAGTGAAGAATGTAATTTGATTGAAATTTAGAAGAATTTTAATACTAAATTTAAGATTCATCCTGACACTAAAGTCGATAAAATTAATTACTGTAGATATCATAATCAATATTCAATCTTATAAAAAATTTTAAAATTATACTTTACAACTAAAATTATTTTTCATATAACACATTTTTTTTAACACAAATCATTCCACGTAGGAGTGAATATTAGCCCTGAGAAAAAAAAAAAGAAATAAACAAATATTTGAAGAAAGTAGGTAATTGGTTGACAAAGCGCCATTAGCAATTTTGCCCTTAACTGTTTCATTCTCCATTGCTTTGGAGCATTGTTGACAAAACATGAACCGATGTGAAGAAATTAGGTCACCTTATCTTAGCCCTCAACTTGGTTTAAATAATCAAAATATTATAGAGCACCGCAGAGATGCATTTCTCCAAAACCAATCCAAGTATGGCTTCGATGAAATTCCAACTTAATTATCCTATAATGGGTTTTACTCTTATCCATTTTCCTTTTCCTTTTTATTGGTTTTAATGGTGTTCAATACTTGACTTAGTTAAAAAGGTTATAATGCTGGTATGTGAGGATAAAAATGATTTTTTTTGAAATTAATGAAGGTGTTAATGCCTGTATTAATATTACTTTTTTTAGGTTCTATTCCCTCACTTATATTACGGTGTGTAAAAGAATTATTGGCAAATGAACCTCGATGGCTGTCTACGTTTTTCACTAATGAAAATAGTTCACTGAACACTGAGTGGAGTATAGCAAGGATATCAATTTCTATAAAAAAAATTCTACAGTAATTATTTATAGAACAATTTAAGAATATAAAAGATGATGAAAGAATAAAAAGAAACTTTATTTTTATATTTTTTACTGTACCATACAAATGAAATTACACTCATATTTATTAGATTTCTTATGTCTCTTCATAGAAATATAATTTTCAATGAATAATCACAATAAATATCTACTTGAATAATTATAACTATTTATTAATAATTAACTCAGGTTATGGAGTT
This sequence comes from Gossypium longicalyx, assembly GCA_025698465.1. NCBI lineage: Eukaryota > Viridiplantae > Streptophyta > Magnoliopsida > Malvales > Malvaceae > Gossypium > Gossypium longicalyx. The sequence continues at coordinate 96,910,171 of CM046997.1, forward strand.
TTCAATTTACTTTTTACACATTTTTTTGGTCAAATACTCGTGGGTCAATGGGGTCAACGATGATGTGGTGTTGTAGTTATCCAATGGGGTAGCCTTTCTTGGAGGTTTCCTATCATGCTGGAAAAGAAATGACAAAAACTTATATATATATATATATATATATATATATATATATAAAAGCTTGATTTGGATGGATTTAGCACTTCATTTTATTAAAAATATTTAAATATTTTACAATTAAAGTTAAGTAAAAAGTAAAGATTAAATGTTATTTTTTGAATTTGTAAAGTTTTTGTATTCATCGGATTTATAGAAATAAATAACTAATGATCTGTTGAGCAAAACTTTTCTTACAATAACTTTTTCCGGCTTTCAATTTTATTAAAAGAAAAAATCATTTTAGGTTTTTTTAATCTTTAAATTTATATATATTTTTTTAAATCATTTAAAAATGAATAAAAAAATTAATTTATTAGCTTTATTTATATAGTATACACATGAATGATATGTTAGGATTTAATTAATTTTTTAAATTTTAAAAATATTAAAAAATTATAATTTTTAATTAATTTTAATGATTTTTAATTTTAAAAATAATCTTTATATTTTTGAATTTTTAAAATTTAAAAAAAAATAATTAAATGATTATCTGTCATCCACATGACAATTCACATATATGTCAATTAAACTAAAAAATGTTAACAATTTCATCTATTTTAAATAAATTTAATAAAAAACAAATTTAAAAAACTAAAAAATATGAAAATTTAAATGAGAATAAAATGATTTTTTTATTAAATGATTATGCTAATTTTATTTTTTGGTTATAAGTTGAGTTTCGAACAAAAAGAATTTAAAATCTAACTAGCATAACTTAACTTAAAATTAAAAATATATTTTTAAAAATTTCGATGCATTAATATAAAAAAAAATTTATATTTCATACTTTAAAATAGTAAAATCAGTTAACGAGTCGCGTCAGACACAATTCAAATATAAACATAAATATTATTTATTTATTTATTTATTAAAAAAATAATAAAATAAGTCTTGCAATTACAGACTTCGTAGCTAAGGAAAGTAGAAAAACGCATGGACTAATGAAATTTGAAATCTAAGAAGTCAATTGAGCAGTTAGCTGATAATGATGTTTATTATTGATACAAAAGTTTAAATGATGTTTATCTCATTCATTTATTTAGGCTTGTGATGATTTTTTTTTTAATTTTATAAGTAATTTAAAAAAAAATTCACATGATATTTTTAATATTTTTTAAATATTTTATTATAATTTTATACTATACTTATCAATCTTTGATTTATTTGTAGAGTCTAAAAATTTTACTATTTGATTTATTTATAGAGTCTAAAAATTCTACTAACAGTATACTAAATATTTTTCTATTTTTTTATATTAATTATTTGACATAAAGGGTTGAGACTTTGTCACATGTTTAATTTATTAACTTTTAATTTTTTAAAATACAAACAAAATTTTAACCGACTTATAAAATTAAAATTTTCTACCATCAATGTATTAAATAATCATATTTTATTATTAATCACTTTTAAAAAAATGGATCGCATTAAAGTTAAAATGATAAAAAGAATGAAATTTTATTATATTATATTTTGTTAATATGTGTTATTTCATAAATTTTATTATTTAGTGTTAATCAAATTAAATTAAATTAAATGCAATTTATATTAAAACAATTATTACATGAAGTATTACTATAAATGAATTATAAAAAATTTAAATAATTATCGATTTAGCTCTTAATGTTTACATATTTTTGTTAGAAAATATGAACATCACATATATAATAAGGGTAATTACATGTTATTATTTACTATCACGATAGGTTAGCCCAAATTAAAAATAATATAATTTAGTTAAAGTTTTATTGGGCTTTAATTATTAAATAAAGTATGGGCCAAATATGTGTACATACTCTAGTAATTAAGTTCTAATCAATTTCTAATTAATGATGGGCTAATTAAGAATTAGGGCTAATGTGTCAGAATTATATATATTAGGGTTATAGTCCCCAAATTACACACAAGATATCGTTTCTAATATCTCATCCTTAGAAAAGAGAGAGCAAATATTCTCTAAATTTCTTGTGTGCTAATTTGAAAAATCAAATTCCCAAGATTTACAAAAACTTAAAGGAATTCATGGATTCAGGTACGGTTCCGCATCTAGTTTTTATTCTTGATGTTTTGACATGATAAATCTTGATTTATAGTTCTAAGTTTTATTTCAGATTTATTTTACAAATCTAACAAGTGGTATCAGAGCTTTTTCATGTTGAATTATTGAGAATAAATTAGTTCTTTATTATTTTTGAATTGATTCATTTTTATTTTTTAATTTTATGAATTTGATATTTTAATTATATATTATATTGAATCTTTGAGATTCTTGATAATTTTTTTTTATTCTTTAAATAAAATTTTAGGGTTTTATAAATATAATCTAGTTTAATATTTGCATATGCTATTCGGAAGATGAAAGTTTATTTATTTATTTATTTATTTATTTATTTATTTATTTATTTATAATCAATTGATAAAAATTAATTTGTGAGATTTCTTTCTCTTCTTTTCACACAATTATTTTATAAATTTTAGTTAAAGTCATTATTAAATTAAAGTTACAGGCTTACAATTTTTTTTGTAATTGAAGAATTTCAATTGGGTTATATAATTGGTTTTGAAAGTTAATTCACTTGATAGTCGAATAAATGAATGTTGTTAAGATGTTTTTTTTTCCGCACTATTTGTTTTAAATTTTCTGTTTGTGGTTGAATGTATATGGAATTATCATCTTTTATCTTTATTCATGATGAATTATATTCGCCATTGAATTCAATTCATATATACGAATGATTACTTTTGGTTTCTGCTATAATTATTTTATATAAGTTTTAGTCCTTATGGAACCCGACTAAAATTAAAATATTTGAGATTTTTTAAAAATATGATGGCTATGAACTTTCATAAGTAGTTGCGCATATAAAGGCTTTTATACAATTTGAGATTCTTTTTATCTTTAGTGGTTATGATTTTTTTTTAAGTATTTATGTATATAAAGAAGTTTTATGATAATGTCTTTAGTCATGAATATAAATTTGAGTTTACATGAAATATGTAAGGCAAGCCAGTATTATTTTTCTGTTATTATAATTGTGTGTATATATATTGTGTATATCTATTATATATATATCAATGATTTTGAGGATTAATGCATGATTATTGTTTGTGTGAATAGGTGTTTACAACAATTATTCAATAAGAAATCTTTTATAGTTTAATTGGTGAAATTAAGTTTTGATGGATATCATTGAAGTTGGTTTTTTTTTTTTTTTTTTGTTATGGTTATATATTCAATTTTATGGGTGCTTTGGTGCAAATTCATGTCAACTATATACATATTTAAATATTTTGGTTTTAAGTTTGGTTCTATAATCTTAGGTTTTGGCATCTTATGGTTCCAAATATTTAGTTAAATTATGATGATATGATTTATTGTATGAATTGTGGGATATGTCAACTATTGTGATCTTTTTTTTTTTTGAGATTTATTGGCTTGAAAATATTTTTCAAGTATTCATGTGAATATTTGTTTAATCATAAATACAACTTTAGATTTACATGGTAAATTCAATGTAAGTTTTTCTATTTGATTATGAATACATGTGTATATGCATGAATTGCTTTGATGTTTTTATCCATGCCAAAATTATGAATACATGTGCTTGTTAATTATTTGGCTTTGAACCACTACATTATTTCTGTTTAGTTTTGATATATATGATTTTGGAACAAAAAAAAAAACCAGTCAAAGATTAAGGTTTTCGGTTTTTTATTGCATTATTAAAACAACCTTATTTTGGGTTATTTTGGAGTCTATAAAGCAATAAAAAAATAGTATTTACATTTGACTATTGGGTAAATTTTTATATGTTTATATATATTTTAAAATAACTTAATTGAAGCAATAAGTCACCAAAGTGATTTTTTAATAAATTATTTTGTTTTAAAATATAAAAGGTTGTGTGCATGTAACTTAAGTTATATTAATATTGATCGGCCAAAATGAAGGTTAATAATGTTAGATGTGCAACTATGGTAATAAACATGTGACAATTATTCGGTTTTACATGTTAGCAATAAATTGACTCAAAGGAAGATTTACAGTTCGACATATTCTTATTGTCAATGTTTGATTATTACACCAATATATCACTTACAAGTTAATATTTTATCCAAAAATAAAATATTAATGGAGTGTCCGATAGCTTGAGATGAGGTTTACCTTTATTCAAATTATTTTGGTTTAAATTTGAAGTCTTATGCGAGGTTGTTTATGGTTTATGACTTATTCAACTATTATTATATTTGCCAACATCATTGTATGTTGTTTTGGGATAAATATATATACATATATATACTATTATCTTTTAATTTGATTGAAAGATGAAATTAAGATAAATATTTTTAAACAAATAAATTCAGATTTTGCTTTAGTTTTTAATTAAGGATGCCTAATATTTTAAATAGATTAGTTGAAATAAAATACCGCCAAAGTGACCTCTTTTGTGTAGATTAGTTTATTTAAAATATTAATATGATTATATGTTTTTTTCATTCTTGCGTTTATTAATTAACCCAAAGGTAAGTTAATATTTGACAGAATTTCAACGACATCTATGGTGATAAATTTGTGACAATTATAAGGTATTTTATGTGAGCAATATGTTAGTCCAAAGCTTAATTCATTGTTTGACATAATTTATTGTCAATGTTTGATTACTACAACAAAAGTACCACTTACTGTTAATATTATTGTCCAAAGACTTGATATTAATATTGTGTTTGGTATCTTGAAATGAGATTAGCCATTATCCTAAATTTATTGTTTACTTGTGAATATTGATGTGAGCTTATTTTTATTTATTTTTTTGTTCTATATTCAGCTAATTCATCTTCTACTGCCACAATATCTGCTAATATAAATTCTATACTCATGTTTAACGGTACTAATTTCAGTGAATGAAAAAGGCACTTACTTATAGTGTTTGGTTTTATGAACATAGACATTGCACTAAGGAAAGAACAACCCGCACATCTCATTGTGGAAAACACTCCTTATGTTAAAAGGGATTTTGAGAGATGGAATTGTTAAAATTGCATGAGTCTAATGATCACGAAGATATCGTTAAAATTGCATGAGTCTAATTATTATGAAGCACAATATTTCAAAAGCCTTTAGGGGCAAAGAATCTAAAACGATTATTCAGGCCAAGGTTTCCTTAACGAAATTGAGAAACGTTTTGCTAAAAATGTTAAGGTTGAAATGATATCACTTCTGACTTCTTTGATGTCTATAAAGTATAAGGATTAAGGAAATTTTGAATGATCTAAGGGCTATGAGTTTTATGATCCCACAATTAAGAATATGTTTTAGATGAGAATTGCAACATTCTTTTAGGATGTTGAGTTTGGAAGGAGAAATAAGGTTAGAGACATTACTTTTAAGGATGAATTAAATTCTAACTCAATTTGTACTATCACTTTTGACGATATTTAGGTTCTCATACCTATCATTGATTAAGAAGTGAATTCAGAACCTCAATAAGAAAATATTGAACAACTCTCTATTCAAAATAAGGTAATTATTCCAGAAAAACAAACTCAACAACCTCAAGAACGAATGCCATTAAAAAAGGTCCACTAGAGAAATGATTATAATAGCTTTAGTGGAATATTCTAACATTAAGCTGCATCAGATGAATATTAAGTTAATGGTTTCTCAATGGTAACATTGATCATACATTTATATGGTGCAACTAGAAAACTTTATGTCTAATGATGCAAAGTTAATGATTTACAAATTAAAGAACTCCATCTATGGGCTTAAGCAAACTTCTCGTCAGTAGTATTACAAATTTTACCAAATGATTATCTCATTTAGTTTAGAGATAAATTTGGTTGATAATTGTATATGCCACAAGTTCAGTGGGAGTAAGGTTTTATATTTGGCTTTATATGTTAATGACATACTGCTTGTCAATAATAAGTTAAGTCTCGACCAATACCCTAAGAATGATTAAGGAAAAGCATAAGATTCCCTACATCTCAAGAGTGAGAGTCTAATGTATGCTCAAGTATGTATGCGTCCGGGCATTACATACTTTGTTGAGATGTTAGGCAGATATTTAAGCAACTTTAGTATAAACCATTGGTTAGCGGGTAAGAGGGTTATGAGGTATCTTCAAAGAACAAAAGATTACATGCTCACATATCTGAGGTCTGATAAGTTAGAGATTATCAAGTATACAGACTCCGATTTTGATGGAATATTGATGCAAAATTTTGTTACTACGGTGTAAATTGTGACAATAGTTGGTAGTCATTTATTCCAATAACAACAGGAGCACATCAAAGTCAAAACACATAGACTTAAGGTTCTTGGTTGTTAAAATAAAAGTTCAGAGTGTTAGGTGTCTATAAAGTATATTGGGATAAACTCCATAACTGCATATCCGCTTACTAAGGGACTACACCCAAGGTTTTTTATGAGAACATTGCTCATATGGGTGTAATATCATTTAAGGATATTTGGTTTTAGTGGGAGTTCATACTTTTAAATGCTTTTATGTTATAGACACATTTTCAATTATTTCAGTTTACGAATATTAAATTTATTTTCTGCAGAAATAAAGTTTATTTGGCTTATTCACACTCTGATTTTGGTAAGTTTTGATCTCACTAAGGTTTAAAGAGGACCAGTTAGAAATAGACACGTTTAGATCATATTTCATGTAATTTCCATGCTACACATCCATAGTTTATCTATGTCATTTGTTTGTGTTAATAACGTGATCAGGGATGGATTTAGTTATGATATATGTAACGAAAGTCATATTGGCTCTATGTTAGCATAATTAATGAACGAGATTGTTCGAAATACCTTTTGGATATGATGGTAAAATTTTTGAGCTCATAAGGTTATATAATGACATGTAATTATAGAGTAATTAGTATATATACGAGTGGTCCAAATGAGAAATTGTTGGAAAATATGGACATCACATATATAATAAGGGTAATTACATGTTATTATTTACTATCATGATAGGTTAGCCCAAATTAAAAGTAATATAATTTGATTAAAGTTTTATTGGGCTTTAATTATTAAATAAAGTATGGGTCAAATATGTGTAGATACTTTAATAATTAAGTTCTAATCAATTTCTAATTAATGATGGGCTAATTAGGAATTAGAGCTAATATGCCAAAGTTATATATTAAGGTTATGGTCCCAAATTACACACAAGATATCTTTTCTAATATCCCATCCTTAGGAAAGAGAGAGTAAATACTGAATTCTTGTGTGCTAATTTGGAAGATCAAATCTCCAAGATCTGAAAAAACTTCAAGGAATTCATGGATTCAGGTACGCTTCCGCATTTAGTTTTATTCTTGATTTATTCTTGAATTTTTGACATGATGGATCCTGGTTTATAGTTCTAAGTTTTATTTCAGATTTATTTTACAAATCTAACAATTTTATCAATTTGACCCTTATTCTTTTTTTTTAGTTAAATTTGGCCCTCAACCTTTAAAAACTGAATTTAACCATCAACCTTTCAAAAATATTTCAATTATTTTTTTTAACGAAAATATTTATTACAACATTAAAATTTTAAGGGTAAACTACAACGGTAGTCACACAATTATTAGTAAATTTCTTCTTGAGTAAAGTACAAAAATAGACACACAACTATTCAATTTGTTCTATTTTAATCACCCAACTATTAATTTTTTCATTTTAGTCACTCAACGTTTTCAAATTAAATATTTTAATTGCTCTTTGTTAGGCAACTAATAGAAGTCTAGAATGGGCTTGCTATATTGATCTAATAACAAAATTAGCCCTCCAATATTTACACATTTTATCAGTTTAATCCTAAATATAAAAAATTCAACAAATTTAGCCTTTAATATTGACAAGATTTGTCATTTTAGCCCTTATTATAAAAAAATATTTTTTAAAAATTAAAAAGTAAAAAAGTAAATATAGATTAAAAAAATTTTAATGTAAATATAAAAATATTTTTAAGATTTTTATACCCAAAATACTTGTAAAAAAATCTTTCACTTTCTTCTTTCTTTCATTCAATTGAGGAAGTTGAAAATATCAAATGTCATGGCCTTGATATGTTATCTCTCTTCAATACTTGAGCTAGAAATGATAAAACATGATAACACTAAAGCCTGAAATTAGTACTATCTACGTAGCAAAGAGTAAGGCCGTCGAAGTTGGTGTCGTCAACTTAACCATTTTTCTGGGTTTATAAATTTGTTAATTTTGAGCTTTTTATGGGTTTCAATTAGGCATTTGAGACGAACTATATAGCAAAAGAAAAAGGGGACTAAACCAAAAGAGATTCAATCAAAAACTAGTTTTATTCTTGGGTTTTTCACATGTTCGGTTGATGAGAAAAAGTAAATATAAAATACATAAAGTAAAAATAAATTAAAAATTTTAAGGAAAGTAAATATATAATGATTTTAAAGACTATTTTAATATATTTTATAATTTTTAGAATTAGAACTAAAATGACAAATTTTGTAAACATCGATGGTTAAATTTGTTGATTTTTTTTCGATTTAGGATCAAATTGATAGAATGTGTAAACATTAGAGGGATAAATTTGTTATTAGGCCAATAAAAGAAGGCCGCATTAGACTTTTCTTACTAAAATATTTTATTTCAAAAAGTTAAGTGACTAAATCGAAAAAGTTAATAGTTGGATGACCAAAATAGAACGAATTGAGTAGTTGGGTGACTATTATTGTACTTTATTCTTTCTTTTTTGGTCACTCAACAACGAAAAGTTACAAAATAATCACCCAACTATTCAAATTTTTCTTTTTTGGTCACCAACCGTTAAATTACTAATGAAAATATAACTTGGTAGCTTTTAAATTGACCCTCAACATATATAAGTTGTGCAATTTGGTCTCTCTTTTTTTACAATTTTACTTTTATTTGTGTCATTAAATGTTAATTTTAAAAGAATGTGAAAAGAGAAAATTACTATCTAGGATTTTCGGATGTTTCCATTTTTGGTATAATTTCAATCAAAAAAATTTAGTTAATAGATATGCTTCTTTAGCTTTTCAGGTAAGGACCACAAAGAAAAGCAAAATTAAAAAGAGAGAGATCAAATTACACAATGTGTAAGCGATGAGATTTAAAATTTTTAGAATTAAGATCAAATTGACGCAATATAAAACTTTTTAATGTTAAAATTACTATTATGTTAATTTTAAAAGTTGTCATGTGATCGCCATCTTCTTATGAGAAATTTTGAAATCACAGGATAAGGGAAGAAATTTTTACTTTCGCTCTGTCTTTTCTTATACACAAAATAACAACACCCTGCTAATTTCTCTCGGATGCGCTTACATGATACACTCATTTACTTCAACCATATATATCCATGAAGAAGAAAGTGAAGAAAACATTTACACTATGTTGCATTAATAGTGAAGGTCTACTCCCCTACTTAAAAGAACCTCCGCAATTCCTAAAACAATTACTTGAATATAAAAGTGATCCGCGAACTGCTAAGTTCAAAGACAAACATTCAAGTATATAACTTCATATTTGCCTTCACCTCTATTGGTGGTTTTGATGATAGCATTAACATTCGAGCCTATAACTCGATATATTATATTCTTTAAACTTTTTAATTATATTATTTTTAAAAAGGTGAAAAATAACATATTTAATACAACTAACTAACCATTTTTCTAAAAAATTCAAACTAAAAGTGTTTATCTAAATTTATATTAATTAGTTTCTTTAAAGGATTTTATATTAATTAGTTGAGTGTTTTTTTCCTTGCAGTAATTACATCAAATTATTGGATAACAATTTCAATGAATTGCAAGTTTAACCTTTTTTTTTAAAAAAAAAAAAGTTAAAAAAGGAAAAAAACCCTTGGCCCAGACGAATTGGAGAGGAGATGTGAAACAAAAGGTAAAGAACATTATATTACAATTAATGGAAATTTTTTTTTTTTGAACACATAATTAATCAAAGTTTGCAAAATTATATATTTACATATTAACCCATTTTTCCATTACCATGATTATTCATGTCACTGTGGCTAGCATATAAGAATGGGACGGGATTATATAGCATATAAATTATACATGAAACTGATGGGTGGATACAAGGCATGGACCTCAAGGTATCTGCAATGGTTTGCCCTTCTTCCCTAAAATATTCTACAATTAACAGTTTTTTATGATGCCTTTTTTTTACAATGAACAGCATTTGAATTAAAGCTGAAGGTATAACAAAAAAGAAAATGAGAGAAGTTGAAACATATGCAAAGCCAGTAGGTTATGGGTTTCCAATTGTGGTCACGAAAGGCACCAGCCTTCTATATTCCCTTCTTCGACCCAGGGCACAGCTATCGAGCACCCGCCCGAGGATCAAACGAGTATTTTGCAAAGCCACCTCTCTAGGTGTTGTACCTGACTCGTTGGGAACTGCTTGTGGAGCTGATGTTGAACCTATCCCGAAACCTGATCCTAAAGCATACTGTAGTGGCCCACTTCGAGCCTTAAATGAGGTCTGGGGAGCTAGCATCTTTTCATCTGTCCCATTTTCAAATGACCCAGACTCGTGCGGGTGTGAACCAGTCAATGAGCTACAGCTCTGCAATAGAGCTTCTAATACACTTAGTGCCTCCCAACACAAAGTGCTCTCCACTAGCTGGGATACAATAGCATACATGTGTGGGCTCTGAGCCGAATCCATGGGAGTGTGCTGGAGCAATGCCTTAAGCATGAGCAATATTACTCGTTGATATTCAACTGGACCTCTCTCCAGTAGCCGTAACAAGTGTCCAAAAGCCAGAGCTGAGTGCTTAGGGAACCATTCATTGCACAACAATGGTGAGACGCAGGCCAGGAGATTATCAATGCTTGTAATCTCACCTCCGGAGTAAGCCATGAACACAGTAGCTAATTCATCCAATGATTCTGCTCGACACCAAATCGCAATGTTGGCAGCAACAGAGCAGGCTTTGTGGTGCTGTTGCCGGAGTGGTGAAGCTGGGCCCACCAATGGATCTTTGCTGAGCTGTAAGCAAAGCCAGGGTAGTAATCCTGTAATGTGCATCAGAAGCCTAGTCTCACGATCCCCAAAAATGGAGTCACACGAGTGCACTGTAATACGAGAGAGGACCTCAATGGCTACACCATGACTAACAGTGGACATGAGTCCTTTAAGCACAAGAGGCTGCACTCCTTCAAATGCAGGCAGATTGCCACTGGTTACCGGCAAGTCATAGCCCCTAGATTCCATACGCTGAAGGTCCCCAATATCACCACTATCAAGCTCATCTCGAGGCATGCTGGAAAGGAGGACATTCTCAATTGTTCTGTCCCGGAATGATAGACGGTCAATCACACGTGAGAAAAGCTCCAGAACCTGGCAGTAAACATGAACGAAATCTGTGTGCATCATTGCCACACAACCCCAAAAGAGTTGTGGGTAGAGTATCACCTTTTCTGGCTCCATGTTCTCAACCATCACTTGCAATGTCAGTAAAATTTCCATGATAAAGCCCAGAACAGGAGGTATTGGATTTCCCAAGCATCTATGTAGACAACGAAGGAGTAGCACACATGTATCACTTGTAACGCTAGGCCGTAATGCACGATATATCTGGTGAGAACGACAAGCAAGGTGTCTTGATGTGCACTCCATAGCCCATTTGAGTGCCTCAACACCCCAGGTCTCACGAAGATCTCCTTGGAAGAAGATTGCATCAACCATACTCTGAACAAGGGCAGAAAGAAGTGCAGCACTAGGAAGCTCAGTCCTTGTAACTGTAGGGTCCTCATTCTCCCACATCATGCTCCCTCGTTTTGACTGAACATACTTGATCAGACTAACAACCTGTTGCTTGTTCTCTCCATCACTGCTTTCAACCTCATACAGCTCCAAGTGCCGACCTGCAAGTGAGTATAGTAGATTAACAAGTAAATGTTGGCAGTGCTCCAGTACAATATCCTCAGAGCTGTCCATTGAAACAAATGTTACGTGAAAGAGCAGAGGTAAGTGCTCTCGAAAGTCTTCATCATTCTCGTATGCAATTTCTGCCAGTAGAATCAATGCTATATCTGCACGAGTAAGTGAGTGCTGCTGGTGCCCTTGCAAAGCTGACTGAAGTTCTTTAGCATTTACACCATGCATACCAACCGCAGAATGCAAGATATCTTCACCAGAATTTGGTGTGTCAATCAGGTAGTCTCCACTGTCTCGGGAAACATGGCGGCTCCGTAAACTTCCAGTGGAACTTCGAACCCCCATTAAGGGCCCTGACATGTTTACCAAAGCTGGAAGCAACTGACCTGACCTGCCTGCAGTTACAGGAACAATGTTTAATTCTGGGGGCATTGGACTTAGAGGGCCTGAGGCGCTTCGCCCAGTAACACCAGCAGTACGCCAACTCAGGCTTCCACTAGTATTTCTCAATGGACCATCAAGCGAACCCCGGACAAGTAATGGTGACATATGTGGCTGGCTGTCAGCAACAGATGCAATCTGGGCTGCTGCCGGCCCCTGAGAAAATTCCAAAATGAAGTTTCCATTGGCGTCACCCTTGTTTGCACCTGTCCCAATTGGTTCAATGCTATCTTCCAGCATCCGCTGAGATAGTTGGTAAACTAGGTGATCAATGGTGCGTTGTGGACATATACGTGCTAGATACAGGCTAACTCGCTTGGCAACTGAGAAATATGTGGCAAAAGCACCACTTATTTCAGCAGATGCATTTGAATCAAAATCCTCAATTCCTTTGGTAATCAAGAAATCTAAAACTGGACTAATGTTCCGGGGCTTGCTGGCAATTGTGCTCCAAAGCTTCTCGATTTCATCAGGAAACTGATCTCCATGCCTCCATGTCACATAATAAAGACTTTTTAATAATCTTTCACTCCAACCAGAGTCCTTAAGTTTCCAAAAGTTCAGGTTTTCGATCCATGGAGCCATACAGGTTAATACCTGATGCTGTGCAATTATATCAACAGCATCAAGTTGTCTCTGCATTATCTCTTCACAGAGGAGTTGGCTCAATTCAGGGTGATCTTTGGCTAATTTGCATGAGAGCTTATACTGAAACTGCTGGTAGGAATCAGGGAGATTACCAACAACAGCAGCTCGATAGCTACCTGAGCCTTCCATGCCATCTTCTGCCCATTCGCGGATAGAGAGCGTCTCAAGCATCTGAAGGGCATCATCACGAATTTGTCTAGATGGGTCCACTACCTTGTAGAGGATCAGGCTCAAGAGCCTCTGAATTTCACATTTTGGTATCTCTTGTCTCATGTAAACCTCAGCCAGTATGCTGAAGTAGCCATCAGCTATAGCAGGATCAGAGTAATAACACTGAAAATCATAAAGTCAATTAGTTCCTCAAAAAGTGCAATGATTAAATACAAAAATACAGTCAATGAAAAAGGACAATGCGGCATTCTACAAACCAAAAGAGAAATGTGTAGGAAAAGAAGAAACCCGAAATTTATGTATACCACAGAAGCTGGGATGCAAGGAACCACCACACAGAAAGTTGCAGGAATAGGAAAAGGATTTTAAATTTTTGTATAAATAATTATTCAACAGAAAAAACTTACCAAACTCCCAACATTTTTTTTTTTTTTTTTTTTTTGCTTAGAAGATCTGTAAATCTAGCATTGGTATCATCAGACTACAGTATTAGAAGCTTAAAATGGTATTTTACTACTGCAATACTGACAGATCCAACAATCACACATTCACTTCATATTTGTAATGCATTTCTTGTTTGTCAGGATAAAGGTGACGATATCAACATACCTGATCAATGCAAGCAGGAAACAGATCCAAATTTGTAAGAAGAAGATTTTTCAAAGCTAATTTTGCTAAGGCAACACGATGATGCCCACCTTTATGCCTATCATGACCAGCGGCTCCACGCCCTCCTGTGTATTTGGAATAAGACAGGGTTCTCGGGTCAACTGGCGAGTAACCATATGGGGCCTTAGGAGCAGGCTCATTGAATAAACTATTAATCCAAAATATAACCCTGCCACTCATTTTTCTTGCATTGTCATCAAAACAAGGCCCATACAATAGTGAAGCCATTGCAGTCATTGAGGCCCACTGGATTGCCTCAACTTGTTCACTCAATTCTTTGTCAAATGAAATTTTGTCCACAGAATCCTTTGATCTGTGTTGCGAAGTCTTATAACGTTCAACTTCACGTCGATAGTCACTAACACCATCCTGTCCCCATGTACTTCCTAAGTCATCACACCAAGATAGAAGAAGATCAAAAAGTTTCTTCCGGTTTCTAAGATCAAATCGCTCTGATTTTGAATCTACAAATTCAGGTGCCAGAGATCGTAAAACAGAAGCAAGTGCATAGCGTAGTGGTTGTGTTTCTTGAAAACTATCAGCAGATGCTGCTGTAATATATTTAGTTGTGTCTTCAATAAACCTCAGATAATGGCGACGGAATACAGGCTTTCGACCCAAGAATCCTGGCCAAATATTCTCAGCAACATTGCGATAAATATTAGCAATATGGACTCGAAGATCCTCACGGCGTGTCTGTTTTTGACTCTGCATTCAAAGGGATGAGTACAAAAATTTGGAATCAATCTATCTTTTATTTGTGGATTGAATGAAAATAGATTTCAGCCCAAGTTGGATGGCTCTTCACCTTGGAACAGCATCACTTAAATAAAAAACCACAAAGAGGAAAAAGAATGCTCTAGGTAAAATATTAAGAAAGAGGTCCAAATAATAACTGACCTCCATGAAATGAACCAAACAAACAAACAAATAAACAAACAAAAAAAAAAGATGTACGGAAGCAAGTAGACAATAGAAATACCTTCCACTTTGGTTTTCCCTCTGTTTCAGAAGAAAGCTCCTCAACAAAAGATGTGAGTTCACTAAACATTATCTCACAAGATTCCAGGTGTGAGTGCCCAAGAGCCATGGTGGCAGCATGCTAAATCACCAAAAGAAAACAAATCAATTTTACACTCAAGATAGAAATGAGAGCCCTAAAGCAAAGATGCAGTATAATTATCTGAGAGACTCAGACAACTTCTATCCTCAAAAGTTCTAATGTTATGCAGGATTATAGGTTCAGGGTATACCTCTTAAAACCATGATGCCCCCAACCCCCCCAAAAGGAGCCAGCCCCAAGATACACCCAATCCACCAATAGACAAAGTAAGTAGAATTTTATTTAGCATTAAGTACCGGTGTAATCAGTTGGACATATATATCAGTCTGTCCATCATGTAAGCATATGAGTGCATAATATCAAGTATTTTATTAGGATACATGGAAGTATACAAACATCATTCTCTTTAATCACAAATAATAGGGTTCATCATAATATTCTCATGTTGCCTCCCATTAAGAATAAAAATAAAGCAGCCCTAAGCAATTTGTCATCTACCATAAGAATCAGGAAAAGCAAAAGCATTTATGACACAAGTAATAATGTTCAAGGCAGCCAATGAGCAACCATGAAATGGCATTACAAAAACTCCTAGGATTCTTTCAATTCCTTTGTATTCTACTAAGAGTGAAACCAAAACACCTAATTTTGGATAGATCTGACAGCTCAGCTTTTGAAAGTGGAAGAAAAGAATTAAATGGAATTCAAAATTACCATCACCCTATCTCCTCTGTGCATCATCAATAATTCTTTTACATATGAAAAACCTACCAAGAAACTCTTTTCATTGTAGCCATTAACATTGATAAATCACAATCCCAGTGAAACAGTCCAAACAATTGAGAGGAGCTAGTGGAACTGTATTACAAGCAAAAGCATACAGATTGCACTAAACCCAATTTCTCATGTTCTAGCAGAAAAAGTGTCTCGTGATTAGTGTACTAACATCATGTATGCATTAAACTCAAATAAAATAGAATGAACTCATTAGCATATACTTACAATGTGTGCTTCTGATCCAGATCTCAAAGAGGGAAAAATAAGATGGTAAAGGTCTCTGGTTGCAGAAACACTCCCAGATTCCTTATTATCTGGTGGACATGAACATACAAACATTGCATACATGAGCCACTGATCCAGTTTGTTATCTACATCTTGAGACTGATTAGCTTTTCCACCTAACTCAGCAGGTGTAATATGAGCAAGACGATTCAAAACCTCCAGCCTGCCAAATCGTAACGGGTTAGAAGAGGATCGATGAATTCTTTGCTCTTAAAACTAATTAAACACAAAAATTTTATTTGAAAGCAAATAGCAATTAATAACTTCCAGTTTATTCCATTTGGCATCAAAGAAGAATAAGAGTAAAAGCAATTTCCAACAAAAATCCATGTTCACCGAACTCTACACTAACCATTTATTCTTTGGGAATTTCCTCATTTTCAAAAGCAAATTGCATAAATGCTAAATTACCCATCAAGCACCTAGCTCATTTAACGAACATAAAGCTACCATCAACTAACCACATTGAATCAGCATGTTTATATGCTTAAAGATAAAACAATGAGAACATCCAATCAATTATATGCAAAACATAATGATATTTTAACAAAAAATATTACTTGGCAAAGACATGTAACAATTATTCATAATTATCTTATTGCACGTACTTTGCATCTTGAACTGAGCTTGGGCAAAGTTCAGCTGCATATTTGACGAGCTCACTAAGACACCTTGCCCACCTGTTCTTATCAGGACTCTCAAATATTATAGACTGAAGAGTCACCTCAGGAGGAATTGTATCAGATTCTCGTCTGTAATCAAACAGACGACCAGAGTCCCAGTAACAACTCTGAACTATGTCCTCCTGCAATATTTAGTTTTAAATTCAGAATACATCACATTTCATAGAAAAATTGAAAAGAATAATTAATATTCAGGAAATCATAAGATAAATATAGCCCACCCCATGTTCTTCCAGAACATCAATTATAAATATAGGTTCGGCTTCGTATCTTATGCTATGTTCTGGCTGCTTGGAAAGTGTAAGGTCTCGTATGTCATTCCTTAAGGCTCGTACACAGCGCAATAACTCCAATGCTGTGTGACGAATTTGGCTATCCACGGAACTAAGGAAGATGAGGCCAACTGCATCTATCTCCGATGCACGAAACTCAATAGCATCCCCTGATTGATGGAAAGAAGACTTCTTGAATCCAATGTTTTGCTGCACCATCTGCTTTGGATCTTGAGCATCTTGTGCCAGTTTATCATCAATAAGACAAGCTCTCCAAAAACGCATAAGTTCTAACAGTCGCCCCAATGATGTTTGAATCAAAAGAGGGAATTCATCAGGTAATCGGAGAATGAAGTTGGCCATTCCTCTCATAGCTGCAAAGCGACGATGAGGAAGGTACCTAACAATCCGATTCAGTACCTGAACTGCTTCCTCACGAACACCAGGATCAATGCTTATCCCATGTTGAGGTATTATTTCAGTTATCTTATCACTTCGGCCAACTTCTTCAATTAGGTAAGGTATGCACTTCAGCACTGACCGGAACAAATATCCTTGAGACTTTTCTTTGGTTACAGCATCTGGAAAGCATAGAATTCAAATGTCAAGTGCCCTTGCATCCAGATAAGAGGTAAATGGATGTGAAAAGTGGAAACCTAGCATTTATAGCAGCACTAGATCTTCAATAAAGAAAACAATCTACAGATGCTCCGAGTAAAAAACGTAAAATAGAGATATTTCTTTCACAGCAGATGAGTACAATAACAGAATTCACACTTTCGTTTAGAACACAGAATATCTTAATTCTAGTAAAATGTTCCATCGCCAGATTTACAATTGGTTCTCATTCTAATTTCGTCAACATATAGAAGAAGAAATTCTTCCAATTGCAAATAACTGGTAAAGGTTCTAGACTACAGAGAACAGAAGTCACTTAACTGAATTTATTAGCCTTTGATTATTTCAGTCTTAACACGACGTAAAATTGGCCATCTCTAATATCTTCTCATGAATTATCTTGCCATCTCTACTAGAGTTTGAAGAAAAATAACCCAAAGAGGACCTAGAAGATGAGCAAATGGTACCTTTGACAATAGATTCAAGCTGCCTTAAATCAGCTTGGTTGGGGCAACTGATTTCAGCAAAAACAGTAGCAAAAACACTTAAGGGCATATCTTCATGCCTAATTTTTCCAAAAGAAAACAAAATCCAACTAGTTCAATCTAGTTTCATCCGTGATCAAATTACTGCCTTACATTAAACTGAGGCTGTTTTCACAGACAATTCTCACAATTCAAGATTTGTACGTCTTCAACCCAAGATTAAACAAGTAAATACATAGAATGACAATAACAGAGAGAGGAAGTTTTATGCACACAAGTATCTTTATCTTAAAGTTACTCAGCCATTAAAACATTGGAATACAGGTGCTTGACTGATCCATAAACAAATAATATGAAAAATACAAAAACTTAAGATTACTGTCCCTTTTCACTTCATCTGATAAGAAGACAAAATTCTAAGTTAATTTTAGGGTCGGAATTACCTATTGTTGTCCTTGAAGAAGTCAGAAGAGCCAGGCTATATGTCCTATTGCAGGACCTTAATATTGACTCAATTGCAGCCTTTACTTTAGGTATGTAGTGACCAATATCATGACCTGCTCATACAAATAAATAGGATAGTGATTCGCATGAAACATATGACAATTATTTGCATTTTAAACCAGTTATCAATTACCTTTAAATATTTCCAAGCCAACACGCTCACTTGAAGGAGACATAACAATGGCAAGCAAAGCACGCAAACCAATAACTTTTGCTTCACTTGGGCTATCTTGCTTCAGCAATTCTAAGATCATATGGTTCATGGCAAAATCAAGGTTATGTTCTGCTATAGTCACACAGAATTCCACCAGTTTATCATGCTGTACATCTTGAGTTAGCATTCCTTTCCTCAAAACTGTTAAGAGTTGGGAAGTAACACTATCAAGGTAATCCCATATACGATTTGGGGGTTGGTTAGCTGCATGAACACTCAAATAGAATCTCAAAACTCTATGAAGACAGTCTAAAGCCATGAAACGATGATTCTTGTCCTGCATAAATAGCACCAGATGCTTTGTTATAAGTTGAAATGGAAACTTGTAAATATGACCAGAGGTCAGGGCCCACAGAAAAGCCAGGGGGTAAAAGCTTAAGAGGAGTTGTCAAAGTCAACCAGGTGACCATATGTGTGATATGTCCATTACCCAGGGCCCCAACTATATATGTAAGGAAACATACTCGTAGAAGCTTGTAGAGTTGCTCCATGTGAGTGCTTAAGTTGCCCTGGAATATTTGTGGATCACCAAGACAGAGAAGAAGAGTCACCAAAGGATAACCAACCTAATACAGAGAATTTTTATGTGAGAGAAAAGATAAAATTGATTTAGAGAAACATGCAAGAAAACTGAAGACAGTGTTTGATTGTCATGTCCACTAAAAACTTGAAAAATATAAAGGATATTATCATCCTAGGAACAGGATGGCAATATTATCATGTACCATCTGTGTTCAAACTTCAGTGATCAAGAAAAATCATTCGAAAATATAAGGAAGAGTACTTTTAAAATAGAAATGTCACATTCTAAACTAAATATGGACAAGCATGAATTGAAACTAGGTTCATGAAAAACAAAAATAAATCATAAGTAAAAAAAATAAAGGAAGAAAAGTTGTTATGGCATCTAGGCATGCTAAAGAACAGAAACTGTCGCGATCCAAGATGCAGTAACTAAAATTTGATAGGATAATCTTGTATCCTGAATGATTTCGTTTCACTCGTACTCTCAAACCTCCAGTTCTAACAGTCAAACACATTAACCAATGGTTCGGATCATCAAACATCTAATCAATTCTTAGATAAAAATGTCAATAAGAAGCATGAGATGAGACCAAGCTTAATGAGAAAAAAATTATAGGTCTCTATCATTTTCATTTTCCATTTAAAAAAGTAACAGATAGCGAGAACCTATTGACTTGTTTCACATACTTGTAAAATTCTTTCTGCTGAAATGAAATAAAAAGAAATACACACGTAGTCAACTCAATTGAGAGGCTTAGTGAACTTTACTCTTTCACTTTAGCCAAGCATTGAAATTTAAAAATAACTAATTTTATACTTTCATTGTCTACCATGAACTTTTTGGGGAAAGGAGTAAAGTATCTTTCAAATGAAATAAAAGCTACTCCGCCCCAATTAACTTGTCAAATCTTGACTTTTGACTTATTATTTTACATTTATTGGTGTTGATAAAGATTTAAAAAAAAAAAAGAATATTTTTAACAAACTTCAAATGAAGTAGTTTTTCTTGTATTTTTTATAAAATTTAATTCATTAAAATATTAAAATAATAGGGGTCAAAGTTTAAAATATTTGACAGAAAGTCAATTGTGACAATTTAGTTGAGACAAAAGGAGAATGTGACTGCTCTTTACATTAGGAACTCAGGAAAAAAAAACCTTAGGTTTTCTCTTCCTTTGGAAATTCATTCACGAGTTTCCGTCTAAACTTTTTTACTGCCTAATAAAGAAGAAAATCCTAAGATCTGTCGATAGTAAAGTGGAATCAAAACAAAGTTTAACACTGTAATATCTATTTTACTAAATAAAACAATTTTGATTTTATATCAAGAGCAGATTTCATTTTTGCCATTGTAAGCCCTACAGGCATTTGATTAAAGATTCGTCAGTTGTCCTGTTCAGAATTTTGAACAATTATAAATAATATATATTTATTATGTAGTAAGTGTTCCTTTTTCTCTGCCATGTAGTAAAATTACAGGCAGACCTCCATGCTTTCATTTCAAACACACCCAAAAAATTTGAAATTCCTAGGAGTAGATAAAGATGCTCTTACAGCAATATGTTTGCTCTGTTTGTCCATCCAATGCAGGAGATTCTCTCTGATTTGCCCAACAGCTTCATACCACAGAGTGAGTGCTGACTCTACACCAGTAGGAGGCCATTGATTCTTCCCACTATCTGCAAGTGGTGCTAGGATACTTGAAAGCATGTTGCATAGTGCATGGTAAAGCTCACTTTTCCGTTTATGTGGTGCACGGGTAAGAGGGTTTGCTTTGGCCACAAAAGAGGCCGATGCATTCAATCCTCCCTCAGTCTTAACCTGGCAACAAACTAGTGTCATACACAGGCGCTCATGACATCTGTTTCTTCAAGGGAAAAAAATGTATAAAAACATATCATTTTCATACCCCTAGTTTCAGGTAGCGCATCCCATTTATAATACTAAGGGTCTCACTTCTGGCAACACTACTGTCTATCCGACGAGTATTCAATTCCATGAAAAAGCGCTCAGTTACAGAACTAAATCTGTGAAAGAAAAAGAAAGAGAATGAATATGCGTATACATACGACTAGAATAAACCATAACTTGGGAGACATGTCAAAGAGCATTTATACCTACTTATAACCAAATTTTCAGCCCTAACTTAGATCTTTAAGAAGCCAACAAATGAATGCATCTAGAACCCATAATCTATTAGAAAAACAATTCTCTTTTGAGGGGACCAAGGACCAGTGGCACTGAAAGCACTTAAAATGTTTTCTCTTCTTCTTTTTGTTTTCTTTTGCCAGAGAAAAAACACACCCTTCACTAAAACAAAAACTAATACAGTAATACTCATGTGGAACTTTTTATACCTAATACTCACACACCCTAAATCTCCCATACTTAAAATGGTTTTTAGATGTAGTAAATCCATCATAAGGGAAAGGAGAGGGTGAGAGCACAATAGCACACAAGAATGCAGAAAGGCGCTAAAAATAAGGGGAACGATATGAGGCACAAAAGGAATTTGTGGAATGATTCAGAAATTGCAAATTTGTTTGAGAAAGGACACCTAAGAACCATGAAAAATTAAATGTCCTTACTATTGTGCTTTGTTCGCAATGAATTGCTTTATAGATTTTCACTATACCAACATAACTTCTCAAATGATATCATTAGCATAGTGCTTCGGAAATAAATGAGAACAATATCATCAATAAGGCCCCAGGAAAAGAAAATAACACCATCTTTCAAAGACTATAAAAAAATACCAATAGCATTCTTCAAAATCTAGCAATAGTTTATAACGGCACAAACGTTGTTCTCTTTATTTCTCAAACTAAACCATTAAAATATTATACATATTATTTCCCTCACTAGCATGAATGATATAAACAGAAGGAAAATGATGCATCTCCACCATTACCATGAGGAGAAAGAAAGTAACGAGTTAGCTGTGGCATTAATTTAATGATAAGAAAGATTAAGAAACCATGAATGATGCCCAACTCAGTTATTCACCGTTGTAAGGGTTACATCAAAATAAGAATAGGTTGAAACGAGAAAGATTAACGTCTAGGAAAAGAAGAATGACAAAGAAACAAGGAAAAGATGTTCAACTCAGTTTATTTGCCACATAATTCCCCAGCTAGGTGAAAACCATATGTTACTTCCATGCATAGGATTCCCAAGAAAAGTAACAGCTAACCAAAATGGCTCACCAAGAAACACTTCCCTTCATCAACTAATATTACCTTTCCCTTTTAGTACATGAAAGACGTATTGGACCCAGGACTACATGATAGAAGGTGGTTAACTCCTATCCCATTATCTTAAAACCCACACCCAAAATTCTCAAATTTGAGACCTACAAGATAAATTTCAAGATCTTTCACAGAAAAGGGGAAAAAACTCTCAAGGCTTAGCCACAAGGATTACCCATTGTAACATTATCAGTACCATTTTCTGGTTTACAGATTGTCAAAATCTAAATCTTATGCTTTCAACCAATGGAAAGGGGGAAACATCATCATATGAACTGCTGTTTAAAATATCCTATCTTAAAGTAAAAAATTCAGAAACCATTATAGCAAGTATAAAATCACCAACATTTCTGTCAAAATTTTAATGTCACCAGAAAACGACACAGCTACCTGATCCGAGATAAGGCACCCAGGAGTTGAGCAACTAAGTCAAGGAGAAGACCCCGCAAATCAACTAGTGAGGGATACTCGACCTGGCTAACAACCCTGCAATAAGAATTTATTGACTTCAACCCAGTCATCCAGCATAAGTAAATTGTTCAGCAAAAAAACCATCAACCACTTTGGTATCATATATATCAACTACTATGCTAAGACTCAAAATTCAGTCCATCATTTTTCAAGGGCCAAGCAGTGATAATTGATGTATTTATATATAATATTAAAACTTGATATAAGCCAGTCCAGACTCATCCTTAGCAGCCTTACCTGTCAGCATTAATTAGCCAATCGAAAACAAAATTTTCAAGACCAGACCAAAGCTTCTCTGAAATGAAAGCATACCTCGTCATTCAGTTGTGAGAAAAACAAGTAAAATTGAATAAAGTAAAAAAACAGGGAAATGAACAAACCAGTAAGTCCCTCTTGTGGACAGCACTCAACAAAGCGAATACAAGCTGAGCAAAAAATGCACTCGACAGCAAGCTGCTCACCAAGGAAAGACACCATTCAACTCATAGTGAATTAAGCAAAAAAAAAAAAAAGATCATCATCAAATTCAGAAAAACTAAGGCAAATATCATTTCAGAGTGGTTTCTGTCTAACAATTATTTTCATTGTCATTCTTTAACTACTTTCCTTTTTCCAGGGGGAGGGGGTGGAAGGGAGTACAATCTTCACAAGCCATTGAATGTAATAAAATCTATAAGCTATTACTGCATACAAACCTTTCTTTGGAATGTAGATGCATCATTTGCGCCCTTTGGGGATTCACTGCAAGCAAGATCCCAAAGCAAAAGTAAGAAAATGAAATCTTACAATTGCAAAACAATTAGACTCAATGACTCTGTGCCTTCATAGAGTGGCATTAACTTCTCACCAGTTAAGAGAGAACCAGAGATGATTGATTAAGGATTTTTAACTACAGTTTTTCATAACAAACAACCAACCAGGATATAACCCTGATAATGAGCCCGGTTTGTTGTTTGAAACTTGATGTGATAGAAACAGTTTGAGGAGATAGAAAACTGGTAGTGTATATTAGTAGCATCTTTGCACATTAAAGAAATTATAGAAGCACGACCAATAGAAACTTCCATCTTATCGGACTTTTTAGGGCTATCAAGATACCTTCTCAACCTCTACTGTTCTCCCTTCATTATCATCAAACTAAAGTGGCTAAAAATAATGTAGGAGACAGATATTTTCAAGACATGATTGAGAACTAAAGAGCATTTGGAGATGAATGTTTGTATTAAGAGAAAAGAAATGGTAAAGAAGCAAATGATACAACCTTTCTCGCCATCTTAGAAGAGCTTCTAGAAGAGGAACAGGTGTGTGTCGTGCAACCATAGCCAAGGAATCTAGCACCTGCTCATAGGCAGGGTCAGATGGTCGAAGATACTGTCCATCCTGCACATACAACAGGAAAGATCATAAAATGAGATAGACATCGATCCACAAGGACAAAATCACCATTCATTAGTTAAAAGAAGGTAATCAAATTTATACTTTGGTAATATGTTACTACTAAAGTTGCCAAACAAACAAAACAAGAGGCAGCCTCCCACACCAACTTTCCAACTCTTGCTCCCCATCATATGTTTAAGTAGAGCTGTCAAAAGTTGACTTGAAAATAAACATCAAATCTGTTCAAACGCAAACCAGGTAGAAACTGATTTGACCAAAGAAGTCAACAACCCAACATTGAAATTGAACTTGTTTGACTTTAGAACCAAACAATTTGGACCTGAAGCGACTTGAACCTGAGGTAACCCAAGCCAAAGCCAACCAAACCAGCCCAATTGATAATTCTATGTTTAAGCAAACTGCTAATCTTTCTAAATGGAAAAAGGATAACCTTTCTATATCATCCTTATCTCCTTGACTTATCTTTATTACACCAAGAACCTAAGTCCTAATAGAATATTGCTTTCTTGAATGGCAAGGCAACAAACCATTACTAAAGATGAATGATCGATGGATTAAATAAAGAATAGAGATGAGTACAAAAACAAAAAGATGTGAGTCTCTAATCTTTTAAAACCAAATTAAAGTGATTCAGAAATAATCTATGTTTCTAACAGTGAGATGTTCAATCACCAAATACTCCTTAAAGGTCAGCACATAAGGAAAATATCTAAAAACCGTGAGAAGCAAACTCGAACAGTCTCTTCTACAAAACCATGTTTGTCATAACCTTAGCAAAGTTTAGGCAGGAAGAACATCTATCAAATTGGAAGGTTATGAATCACTCGCCAAGTCTCTCTCTCTCTCTGATTTTTTTTACAACCCCCACTTGGGGCAAAATAGCTGGCTGCTGACATGTCAGCAAATTCACTAACTTCATCAAACCACCAAGTCTAGTCTAAACTCGCTTAAGCAAAAACAATTAGCATCAGATTTTATTCATTAACAAAGAGCAACTCCTGATCAAACTCATTCTAAGTACTAAAGTATGCTATCAGATGAAGAACTCATTGATATCCAGTACACTATTTACAAACCAAAATCTAAAGATGTTTACAAATTTTCAATTTATAAACAAACAGCATTTCTCTTAGACCTCCTTTAATATTCAAATCCATAGA
Source organism: Gossypium longicalyx (assembly GCA_025698465.1). Classification (NCBI taxonomy): domain Eukaryota; kingdom Viridiplantae; phylum Streptophyta; class Magnoliopsida; order Malvales; family Malvaceae; genus Gossypium; species Gossypium longicalyx. Next base: position 96,935,870 of record CM046997.1, read on the forward strand.
AGGTATGACACTAAATGCCACCTCACTAACATTTTTAGCATAAAAGGGCTTTCGGAATAAGAACAGAAAAACATCATAATTTAGAAGTTGAAACAAGAAAAAAAGGCACACACCTTTCCAACACATGAAATCATGATTACTATAACATTGAAGAAAATTAAACATTATGCCACTGAATGATTTAATAGGAGAACGAGGGAAGAAAACCTGAGCCTGTGCTGTTTCGATTCGGCGACGAGCTAGAGGAAGAAACCGCTGCAGCAACGCATCTACAATCAACTTGGCAGCACTTCCTGCCTTCATTTTGTCTCGCATCCGTTTTCAACCTACAAATTCTCGAAACAGCAAAATAAATTAGGGTTCAAAAAAGGATTACTACTAGAAATCATAGATTCCACGAGCAAAATCATATGGAAAATTGAGGGATCAACATGAACAGAAGAAGTGGAAGTAATACCTGGAATTAGGGTTTTAATTAATAATAAGACATTGTAGTTTCCAGAGACAGAGATAGAACTCAGAAAGAATCGAGTGTCGCTCTTTATTTGGCTGATCGTGATCGACGAAGATTTAACACTTTGAGGTGACTAATTATAAACTTTGGGGACTTTTTTCAGGTTAATAACATCCTTAATTCGTTATCAAGGAAAATTCCAAATTTCTTAAATACAGTACTAGTTTTGTTTTCATTTTTCCCCCGTTTGATATAATTTTGGTAATTTTCTTTTTTCCTCCTCTAATATTGTAGGATGAAAATCAAAATTTTGAGTAGTGAATCACTAAGCACTACTGGGTTTTCGAATAGCTTGGATCCAAAATTAATTTATATGGTTTGCACACTTAAATAATTTAATATGATTTCACACAAAAATACGTCTTTAAAACTAATTATTATTAATAATTCATGTAATATCTACAATATTAAAATTAAAAAAATTATATTAAATTGTGTGCAAAATGGAATTTAAACACCTAAATATATCGGATTAAGAATATTAAATGTACTATAATTATTTATCATGGTGTTCGAATTAATTTATGACATCAACTCAATTACTAATATTATTAGTACTAAAAATTCTATCATAGGTATATGTGTGTAAAAACAATATATTTAAAACACAAGTGTACTTTTAAAAATAACATACAATAAAAAAATTTATATACTTTGAAGCTAATAACTATAACATATATACATATAATATATACTGATTGAAATATGCAATGTGTAAAAAAAAATGTGAAATAATACTAAAATACACAAAAATAATAAAGTTAAAGCACTGGTTATAGTTAGAGGTGATCATGGGCTAGGTTCGGGCCCATACAAAATATTAGGCCCATTTTCTAGGTTCGAGCCCTGCCCAGCCCAAAATATGGGCCTAAAAATTTATCCAAGCCTGGCCCAAAATAAAATTGTTAAGCTCGAGCCCGGCCCGACCTGGCCCATATTAATTTTTTAAAACTTATTTCATTAAATAAAAAATTAAAAATATAATAAATCAAGTACATTTAAAAACATAAAAATAAATATTAAAATAATAAACAAATAAAAAATGAGACTAAAATAATTCTTAAAACAATATATAAATTAAAAATATAATAAAAAGTGGTTATATTAAAATTAAAAATAAAAAAGTAAATATGATTAAAAATAAAAAAAATTTATTTAGTATATAATTTGGGCCGGGCTCAGGCCAAAAAAGTTTTACTAAGGCCTGGCCTGTTTTGTAAACGGGTCTCTTTTTTGCCCAAGCCCATATTTCGAACTTATATTTTTACCCGAACCCTCCCATTTTTTGGGCGAACTTTCAGGCCGGGCCGGGTAGCCCAACCCACGATCACCTCCAGTTATAGTGCAAAATTAGATTTTATGCCATTTTAATGACATGAGTTCAAATTTCATTATTTGAAATATTTAATTGATTTTATTAAAATGTAAAAAAAATTAAAAAGTATTATTGTAATAATATAACTTATTTCAAATGTGCAAGGATGGTTTAGTAATTTCTCTGATTGAGTCGTTGTCCAACTGACTCGTGACACCAACTCAATCAATAATTCAAATAATAATAAGTATAGTTATACAATTGATTAAAGTAATAAAGTGTGCATAATAAATGCCGAAACCATTTTTTTGAAAACGGGAAATCGACTTTTGAAAACGAAAAGTTGGGAGTCGCCACCAATCGTTTTTAATAGGGTGTGATTGGATCACCTCAAAACACGGACGTTTTTAATAAATAAATAAATTTTTCAAAACGATGATTTTGGTCTGCGAAAATAGAAAACCGGTTCGGGAGTCAGTTACGTACGAGGAAGGATTAGCACCCTCGACACGCCCAAAATTGGTACTTGATTGATTATTTAGTGTCTTAATGTCGAAAATTAAAGATTTGGCCAGAGTTCAAAACGCGATCCTCCTTTTATTGGCTTTTAAAACATTTAGGTAAGTCAAATGTGTATTAAAGACCATCTCACCTCAAGGTAAAACATTACATCTAGTACGTTAGGACACAACATTTTTTACCTTCAATTGTGAGCTTGCCTTTAAAACGTGCGTTTTAGCCTTAAGAGGATATTTGAATACTCAAAACAAACAAAGAAAGCGAAACCCAGTACGTTATGGCACGATTCTTCAAATTCTTTAAATACCAAACATTGCCTTTATTTTGAAAATTTTTTAGAGTGAACTGGTAAGAGGATATTCAAATATTCAAGATAAACAAAGAAAGCGAAACTCAGTACGTTAGGGCACGATTCTTCGAATTCTTTAAATACCGAACATTGCCTTTATTTTGAAAAATTTTGAGAGAAGATCAATGGATAAATGAATTAAGGACATAGATTTTTTTAAAAATGATGATAATAGACAACATGAAAATAATAATATGAGAATAATGCTAACCATATATAAATAATAAATAATAATAATAATAGTAATTAATAGAAATAATTAATAAAACAACAGTAATAATAAATACAATAATGTAATAAACATTGTGCTAATAGTATTAATAATAATATTAAAAACATGATGATAACAACAAAAAATATGTTGACGATAACATTAAATATGGGGGATAATAGTAAAAAAAAATTGGAATAACAATGTTAAATTAGTAATAGTGAGAAATAGTAAATAATAATAATTTGATATAAAAATGGTAACCGATAATAAACAATGGTATAAAAAAATATAATCAGTCTATGTATAATAGAAATTTATATTTAAAATAATTAACTTCGCTTAAAAATATATATATATTTACATAATAAATAATATAATAATATGAAATATAACTCAAATTAATTAAATTAATAGAAAATAAAAAAAACAAATATAAAAATAATAAGAATAAAGCTCAAATTAATTAATTTAACAGTAAAATAACAAAAATAAAAAAGAGGTTAAATTGAATTAAAAATGAAAACTTTGGGGCCAAATCAGAAAGGAAATAAAATCAGAGGTAAACTCCCTCTCTTTTCCCTTCTTTCGTTTGTGTAAAGAAAAAATGTGAACGCCAAAGTAAACAAAATTGAATAATATAAAAAGTTACCTTAAAAATCTGATTTTTATTCTCTTTGATTTCGTATGTATATTCTCTAAATAAATCCTCCCTTTACAATAGTTTTTCCATAACTTTTATAGCCAAATTTTACTACTTATAACAAGTAGGGTGATGGAGGTAGTGGGGGTGATGGAGGTAGTGGATGGTTTAGTAGGGTGTGGGGGTGATGGAGGTAGTGGATGGTTTAGTAGGGTGATGGAGTTAGTGGTCGGTTTAGTGGGATGTTTAAATTTGGGCTGGTTTGATTGGGCCCGGGCAGAAATTTGGTCCTACAGCTGCCCCTCTTTGCTCATTATCGTGTAACGAGAATAGAGCAAAGATTTTAGAAGGGCCAAATTTGCCTGGGCTGGCTGAGTCTTGTCTTCTTTGTCGCAACCCACCGCACCTTATTGCTTCAAAACGCTCCGTTGCTGCTTCACAGAGATTTGATCTACTGTAATTTGATCTGCTTTACTCCTGCTCAGTAAAGATAAGATCTGGTATGTTTAGCCTGCTCCACTCCTGCTCAGTGAATATAAGGCTAGTGGCTAAAATCTGCTCCATTGCCAATACATGGAGATAAGATTCACCAAAATTTAATCTGCTCCGCTCCTGCTCAGCGAAGATAAGATCTAGTATTTAGACTGCTCCACTCCTGCTCAGTGAAGATAAGGCTGGTGGCTGAAATTTGCTCCATTGTCGATACATGGAGATAAGACTTGCCAAAATTTGATCTGCTTCACTCCTGGTCAGTGAAGATAAGATCTGGTATGTTTAGCCTACTCTACTCCTGCTCAGTGAAGATAAGGCTGGTGGCTGAAATCTGCTCTATTGCCGATACATGGAGATAAGATTCACCAAAATTTGATCTGCTCCGCTCCTGCTTAGCGAAGATAAGATCTAGTATTTAGCCTGCTCCACTCCTACTCAGTGAAGATAAGGCTAGTGGCTGAAATCTGCTCTATTGCCGATAAATGGAGATAAGACTCACCAAAATTTGATTTGCTCCGCTCCTGCTCAGCGAAGATAAGATCTGCTATATTTAGCCTGTTCCACTCCTGCTCAGTGGGATAAAGCTTGCCGAAATCTGTAATTTTAATCAATCTTGCTACACTGTCCACTGGGGAATCCATCTGTAGAACTGATTTCCTGTGGTTTATGCTTATGCTAAATGATTAGGATGCTATGATCAACATGAATCAAATGCCCTTAACTAAATGTATTATGAATGACATTTGTACGAATGTAGAATGTCATGAAAATAATGCCATTTTAATGCTTGGGCTACCATTACTCGCCGTCTGTTAAGGCTATCGCTTCACTGACATGAGTCTTTTCCGTTCAACTACTACTTTCCGACAAAAAACTCATAGAAACAATCCATTTTGTTTAACTGGTTTGCCCCACTATAATTTCAAGGTCCAGTCCACTGTACTTCATGGGATATAAGGCTTGCACCATCTTCAAACTCTCCTACTGCAACTCGGGGGGAATATAATCTGATTCCTCTTCAATTCATTCCCCCCGTAATTTTAAGGGTATAGGATTTGACTCTTCTTCTATTAATTTGGTCTGCTACACCATTCCTTGGGTGTCATGACCAGATGTATATGTTTGATATTTGCATGGATACAAAATACCATCTTTCTCTCGAGAATGATCCCCTTTTAAAGTTTAGGTTGACATTGCTTGCTATTCGTCAAAATTGTACCTTCGATGCAATATTTGTCTCTGATATATTTGACAGAAAATCTTAAGGGGTAGTCCCTCAGACAATTCCAACCCTTAGGCTCGGTAAATTCTAAACAATGATCTGTTTGAGTTCCGTATTATTTAGAAACTTCTAGAGTCATAAGCAGAATCTCCTTTGTGGAAATATTTTAATCTATATTTCAATGCGAAATGCTTGAAAGAGATCATGGCAATGGATAAGAATGAAATTAATTAAGAGCATAGCTCGCAACAATTAAAGTAATCGGAGATATCCAAGGTAATAAAATAAAAATGATTGGGGCGTATCTCGAAAAGAATAAGGCAACCAAGGATAGTAAACACGGGTAAGATAGAAAATTAAGTGCCCCAGATATTGCAGCCTGAGCTTCTCTGTGCAAACTTCTTGATGACCATTTGAGCTCAACATGTGTTTAGGTGATCCGAAGTACTTTGTCAATGCCCCAAGATGTAGCATACTTCCTCATTGTTAACTTAGGCATAATAAGACTGCTGTATGCCCCACTTTCGATCTATATTCAAGCAGCCCTTTTCGGGTTTTTAACTCAAATCCCCTTTGGTCTCAAAGCGCCCTTTGCGGGTTTTCGCCTTGGCCTCTCCTTTGCTTTTCTTTTCTTTTCTTTTTGTTTTTCTCTTCTTTTTCCTTTTCCTTTTTTCTCTTTCTTTTTTCTCTTCTTTTTTTTTTGAAAGTGAAGTATTCTTCTATTAAATCCAAGTTCACAGGGTCAGGCAAGTTCTTGCCATTTATCTTAATCAACATCAATGCCCCCACCAGGGATAAGGTTATTCCCAATTTGACATCCATTTTCACTGAGATCCTTTTGTATGGGAAAGATCCTTCTCAAAACTAAGTTTTCTTGATGAAATTTTCTGGAATGATCTTTCCATCATCACTTCGTATCATTTGACCGTAATGGATAATTTTTTACCTCCTTTTTCAATCAAGTTCACTTGATCATTGGAATTGGATTTACTCAACTCTGACGAAACTCGTGGAGAAGAGACCTTGCCAAAATTGCATTCATTCCATAAATCAACGAAAAACGTTACCCCGGTGGAGGTTCTGATAGAGGCTCCCATGATCCTTTTTTTTACACCGTTTATTTTAGGGCGATATGGTATTTAATATTGAACAGCCCGGATGCTTCAGATATCGTACTGCTATTTAAATTTAGTACATCGTCAGATATGGTCCCTTTCGGTACTCCATACTAACATAGAAAATACTACCTATTGACCTCGCATCATTGACATATGAGCCAGCTTCTGTCCACTTGGCAATATAATCTACGACCACCAAAAGAATCGATACTCGTCAGAGGCTTTTGGCGAAATCATCCTGACGGCACACATGCCCTATATAGAAGAAGATTATGGGTTTCACTGATTCTTTGCAACATGAGCTTTGCTTCTCATCTTGTTCACCGTCATCAACAGATCAGGAGATAAGCTACAATCTTAGTCATCTTCAAAGTCTTGAGGTCCCACTAAACACATATCTCACTCAAAAGGAGATTCTCAGTTAGCAACAGTGTCACTCATATCATTGATATCTAGAGACTTGTTATAAGGATAAAAGAAAATTTGAAGAACAAGAGAAACCAAGAATATTTACTCGTATGGTATGATCATGAATGAAATGGTAAAGAACAGATGTTTGAAATAAGAAACAAAAGAATGTATTTCATTGAAATAAAGACGTTAGACATAAGCCTATTTCATAAAAGGATTATTATTGCCTCTAGGCTTAAAGCAACAAGTGTGTTTTGAATATGACTCTAGATTAGCCCTAAAAAATACAGGGATCCCTTCCACCGTCCCATCGTTTAAAACACTCCCAAGTATGCAAGGTGAATGCCTGTCAAATTCTTTTCTCCGTATCATTGATTATTGCGTTTACCCCCTCATCAGCATGGTTGGGTAACAAATTTTCTACGCCAGACCTGTTATCGAACTTCACAATACCCATTTCAACGAGCCTTTCAACTAACTTCTTAAAAGGGATGCAATTTTCTATCGACTGCCCCGTGATTCCCTCGTGGTATTCGCATTGAGCGTTTTCATTGTACCACTTAGGGTATGGAAGTTGCACAGGCTTTGAGTAGAACGGTGCTACAACATGTGCATCAAATAATCTTTTGTATAGCTCCTTATATGTCACTAGGATAGGGGTAAAATGTATCATCTCCGTATTTCTCTTTGTGCTGGGCTCCTGCCTTGGTGCAACTTGTTGGCCTGTAACAATGAAAGGCTTTAAATATCCTGAGCTCACATTACTCACTTCGTTTTCTCTCTTCTTCGGAGCTGACCCCCTCGTGCTTTCTCCAGCCTCTATTTTCCCGCACCTTATTGCATTCTCAATTATTTCACCAAACATCACTATATCTGCGAAGCTCTTAGTTGCGCTCCTCAACATGTGATTGATGAAAGGTGCCTTTAAGGTATTGATGAAGAGCATGGTTGTTTTTTTCTAGCAACGGTGGTTGGACTTGTGTAGCGACCTCCCTCCACCTCTGAGCGTACTGTCGAAAACTTTCGCTTGACTTCTTCTCCATATTCTGGAGTGTAATCCTGTCGGGCGCTATATCCGTTACATGACCATACTGCTTCATGAAGGCCTGTGCTAAGTCATTCCATGATTTAACTTGAGCCCGACTCAACTGATTGTACCATTTAGTCGTGGCCCTAGTCGAACTATCTTGAAAACAGTGAATCAACAATTGGTCGTTGTTGATATATCTTGTCATTCTTCGACAGAACATGGTAATATGGGCCTCGGGGCAGCTGATCCCGTTGTATCTTTCGAACTCTGGCATCTTAAACTTTGGAGGGAGTACCAAATCTGGGACCAAACTCAACTCCTTAGCATCCACTCCGCATTGGTAATCAGCGCTTTCCAATGCTTTGAACTTCTCCTCTAACCATTTGCATCGATCTTCGAACTGTTTTGGGAGCTCAGCTTTTACTTTTTCCTCTTCTGCAGTATCGTCGAAGTCGGGGACATCGAGGGTTACAAGATGGTCTCCAGGGTATGAACTTGAACCTATTGGGAAATTTACCGGTGCTGAAGTACCGATTTGATACAGGGGTTTAACGTTAATAGACATCCTTGGTGGCTATGCTTGCATATTCATTGGGGCAAAGCTTGTAGGACAAGCAGAGTATTCGTTGTCATTCCCAGTATCAATCATTGGGCCTTTTCCTTTGTACGACCCTCTCCTAAACAGCTGTGTTAGCTGACTTATCATGTTGTTCTGGGATTTTAGCATGCTTTTCTGAGATTCCAGCATCTGATCCCTTATCTCTTGTTGGATCCTGGCCAACTGTTTCTGCATCTGTAAATGCAGCTGCTCTTGCATTTCCTTTTGCATCTGTTCTAATTTTTCCAACCTCTGATCCATGGCTTTTATATTTCTTCGAGTGTAATAGCGATGTTCCAGGGTAACTAGAAATAACCTCTAATTAATATGGTTCTTTTTTGAATTAATGCACATGATGTGATGTAATGCAAATGCATAGGATGAATGCAAAAGAAGACGTCGACTCTGATTCAATTCCATTTAGAAAACTTTACTGGAAAACAAAATCTTTTACATAAAGTGGATTACATATACGGCTTGGCGCTAGATTCCATTACCGAGTTGCGGCTACGATGCTGGTGTAGTGTCTTCTCCAACTCTGCCGCCCTTTTCTAATCATGTGCTCTCTGACCATTTCCGGATAACCACATTATCCTCCACTTTATCAAGGAATTCGCTCTCCATGGCAAAACTTTCTATTAGTAACCGAACCGTGAATCGACACCTCCTTTTTATGATGAAAATGCTATGCAGTGTGATGCAAACATAAACAAAATGAAACACGTTAGTACAGGAGAAATAAACAACCTAGAATACCTATCTGGGTAACCACTAAGGTTTGGCGTAGCCCTAACTAGGGTAGGCTCCTAGGGTTTACTATATGTGGTTCAGTTCTAAAGAAAGGGGTACCCAGCAGATTCCTCAATCCTCACCCATTATAGGCTCATATGGACCAAGTTCGGTTCATGGGGGATACATTTCCCTATGGCCATGCGGAGGTGAAAACCTTACGAAGACATAGGTACGGATGTATCCCAGAAGCGATCCCCTAGCCCATGCGGAGGTGAAAACCTCACGAAGGCATAGTTCCTCACTCCCACTTAAAAGGTGCGACCACAACGGTCATGCAATATAATGCAAGAATATATCGAAAGACTCGACAAACAAAGTAAAACTCACATGATAAAAATCGACAAAGACACAGAAAATGCAATGAGAGGATCGTAGATTTAAAAACCAAATTTCCAATTTTTGACAAGAAGACAGAAAACAATCAATTTACAGCTAGACTCTCTGATGTCCTCAGTGGAGTCGCCAAGCTGTCGAAACTATTTTTTTGAAAACGGGAAATCGACTTTTGAAAATGAAAAGTTGGGAGTCGCCACCAATCGTTTTTAATAGGGTGTGATTGGATCACCTCAAAACACGGTCGTTTTTAATAAATAAATAAATTTTTCAAAACGACGATTTTGGTCTGCGAAAATAGAAAACCGGTTCGGGAGTCAGTTACGTACGAGGAAGGATTAGCACCCTCGACACGCCCAAAATTGGTACTTGATTGATTATTTAGTGTCTTAATGTCGAAAATTAAAGATTTGGACAGAGTTCAAAATGCGATCCTCCTTTTATTGGCTTTTAAAACATTTAGGTAAGTCAAATGTGTATTAAAGACCATCTCACCTCAAGGTAAAACATTACATCCAGTACGTTAGGACACAACATTTTTTACCTTCAATTGTGAGCTTGCCTTTAAAACGTGCGTTTTAGCCTTAAGAGGATATTTGAATATTCAAAACAAACAAAGAAAGCGAAACCAAAGATGCGTTAGGACACGATTCTTCAAATTCTTTAAATACCAAACATTGCCTTTATTTTGAAAATTTTTTAGAGTGAACTGGTAAGAGGATATTCGAATATTCAAGATAAACAAAGAAAGCGAAACCCAGTACGTTAGGGCACGATTCTTCGAATTCTTTAAATACCGAACATTGCCTTTATTTTGAAAAATTTTGAGAGAAGATCAATGGATAAATGAATTAAGGACATAGATTTTTTTAAAAATGATGATAATAGACAACATGAAAATAATAATATGAGAATAATGCTAACCATATATAAATAATAAAAAATAATAATAATAGTAATTAATAGAAATAATTAATAAAACAACAGTAATAATAAATATAATAATGTAATAAACATTGTGCTAATAGTATTAATAATAATATTAAAAACATGATGATAACAACAAAAATATGTTGTGATAACATTAAATATGGGGATAATAGTAAAAAAAATTGGAATAACAATGTTAAATTAGTAATAGTGAGAAATAGTAAATAATAATAATTTGATATAAAAATGGTAACCGATAATAAACAATGGTATAAAAAAATATAATCAGTCTATGTATAATAGAAATTTATATTTAAAATAATTAACTTCGCTTAAAAATATATATATATATTTACATAATAAATAATATAATAATATGAAACATAACTCAAATTAATTAAATTAATAGAAAATAATAAAAAAACAAATATAAAAATAATAAGAATAAAGCTCAAATTAATTAATTTAACAGTAAAATAACAAAAATAAAAAAGAGGTTAAATTGAATTAAAAATGAAAACTTTGGGGCCAAATCAGAAAGGAAATAAAATCAGAGGTAAACTCCCTCTCTTTTCCCTTCTTTCGTTTGTGTAAAGAAAAAATGTGAACGCCAAAGTAAACAAAATTGAATAATATAAAAAGTTACCTTAAAAATCTGATTTTTATTCTCTTTGATTTCGTATGTATATTCTCTAAAAAAATCCTCCATTTACAATAGTTTTTCCATGACTTTTGTAGCCAAATTTTACTACTTATAACAAGTAGGGTGATGGAGGTAGTGGATGGTTTAGTAGGGTGTGGGGATGATGGAGGTAGTGGATGGTTTAGTAGGGTGATGGAGTTAGTGGTCGGTTTAGTGGGATGTTTAATTTGGGCTGGTTTGATTGGGCCCGGGCAGAAATTTGGTCCTACAATAAAATTAAAATATACAAAAAAAATTTAAGATAAAGCTTTAGCTTAGTAATAAAATTTAAATTTTTTTGATGCAAATGTCATGGGTTCAAAATCTCACCTATAAATTCTTTATTGGTATTAAAAAACTTATTTTAAATACAAAAAAATATTTTCGTAATTTCCTTTAAGTTGGTACCTGATTGATTTGTGACAATAAGGGTGTGTTTAACAATGCTTAAAAAAGCACATTTAAAAAAAATAATTGTGCTAAACAGCAACTTTTGGCTGAAACAAGTGACTTTTCAAAAGTACTTTTACTTAGAAGTTAAAATTTTTAGTTTTTCTTAAAATTTTTAGTTTTTCTTGAGCTAAAAAGCACTTTGGAAGCATTATTGCTTTTTCATCACTCAAATTTTCTCTTCCCATTTTTCATTCATTTTTAAATTGCAAATGTTAATGTAAAATCTTTAATATTTATATTTATAAATATTATCCCTTTTTGAAACTTTAATCCAAATATATGTAATATTTTAATTTGTTAGGTTTATGTTTTTTATCTTATGTTCATATCTAATATGGATTATATATTTAAATTACATTTTAAAATAAAATTATTAATAAAAATAAAATAAAAAAATTTCTTAAAATAATACAAATGTGTTAATATCTAATTACAAATATATAATGGCTATCTTTAAATATTTAAAATACAGTTTATATTCTAATTAAATTTATAAATAATTAATATTAATTGTTTAAAAATATTTAAATTTTATAATTTATATATTAAAATATTAACAAGTTATAATAAATTATTTTTTATATTTTTATTAAAATATCATAATATTAACTAATTTAAACATTTTTTTAATTTATTACTTTATAACAGCATGTTTAAAATGGGCATTTTATTTCTCAAAAACACTTTTGACAGCAATAGTAAACACTTAAATATTAAATCAAACTTATTCAAAAAAAATTCTTAAACCAAACTTTTCAAAAGTACTTATCAAAATTATTTTTCAAAGCATTTTATAAAAATATGTCTCAAAAGGAATGTTAAACTAGCCCTAAATTAGTCCAGGATTTAAAATAATAGTTTAGATTAGTTGTAAATTTAATGATACACGAAATGGTTTAAATTTTCAAATATAATGATAAATGATATTTAAATAATTTAATATAGTGATAAATAAATTTGTTCATGAATCGGATTGTCCATCCAAGCTCAAAGGTTTGCCCAAAATTTAGAAAGGTTTAGGTAAAAAAATTAGACTTTTAAAATTATGGATAGGCTTTTTGAACATTCAAAATCTAAACTCAGCTCATTTTCAATGTCTATAATATATTATATTACGTTCTTTTTATATATTATGTAGTTTATAACATATTAAAATTAATCCTATAATAATATGTAATATTATAATGTAAATATTAAAAAAATTAAGGCGCTTATGTATAAAGTTTTAATAAATGAAAAATATATAAAATTATTAAATATTAAATTAAAAATATAAATGTTTTGTAAGAAATTCAAAAAAAAAATAATATGAACAAATTTAAAATGAGCTTGAGTTAGTCATTTGCATATATAGGTGGACTTAGACAAAAATTTATTCTCATATTTCAAGTTGGGTCAAGTTTGAGCAAATAAAAAATATGTTAATATGATGCTTAAGTATGGTTTGAATCCAACCTGATCCATGAACACCTCCAATGATAAGTGATTTTTAAATAATTTGATATTATAATACATAAAATATAAATTAATCTAATATTTTAAATAATTAATATAAATAATGACATTTTGATAATTTTACTTTAGAATGCATAAGACAAAAATATCTAAATCTCAATTTTTGTTATTATTAAAAAAAATCTTTTAACTTTTGTGTGCGGATAGAAAAATACTTTCTCAAAATACCAATAATAAATTACAATATATATATATATATATATATATATATATATGTAAAAGAAATACCGTAATATTAAAAAAATTTAACATCACTTAAATGTATATATTTTACTTTATCAACATCAAGTTTTAAATGAAGATTTTATTTTTCAAAAGTAATTTTTTATTACAATACAAAATATTGAGATTTTAAGTTAAATTTTAATTAAAAAATACGATATTTTTAAAAATAATGTTAAACTAATCTCAAATATTTTGCAATTTAAAAGTAAAAAAGCTTAAATTTTTAATATTTTGTTAGGTGTTTCAAGTATGGAAATTTATTTCCATATTTTATCCAATTAATAATCTTTTATAATTGGATAAGATCCATAATCAAGTATAAAAAAATTTATTGAAGATAAAATCTCAAATATTTTTTTTAATTAAGCTTAGTGTATTTTATATCATTGTATTGGTAATTAAAATTAGTGAGATCATTTAAAAAAAAATTAATTCATGATTAAAAAAAATACATAATGATATAGCTATTTCAGAAAAGCAGTATTTAGGGATTCTATAACTAACAATTTTTCAAGTGGTGGATAATTTAAGATAAGATTAAACATGAGAATAGAATATACAAAATAAAGTGATATGTGAAAGAAGGCAATTGTAAGGTGAAAAACTGCCCTGAAACTACTTTCTTCCAAGTTAAAGGACAAACCTGGAATGCTACATCATTCTCTTCCTTCATAACCAACACCTAAAACTAAGAATGGCTTTGGCCATTGAAGCAAAATTAAAATGCATTCCTGCTTCATCCAACTTCAACAAAGCATGTATAATGTGTTAGCAACCAATATACATACATTCTAAAATACAAAAGAAAAAAGGTAATTCATAAGAATAAATTTAAATTGAATATTAATTTAGTTAACATTGATATTATTAAAGACTCGTAACGCTTACAAGTTAAATTAAACTTAAGCATATAATATATTTTTAAATTACTTAAACAATTTAAGAAATATATTCTAAAATAATGATTTTATTAAAAATTAATCTATTCTTTTAAAATTTATGATTAATCATAGTAGGAGGGTAATAAAATCAAATAACATTCATAAAAAAAAAAAAATTGCATCGAATTAACTCTAACTAACCCTAATTAGGCATCTACCTCCTATCATAGTTAATGTTACCTAAGCAATGCTTGTAAATTCCAAATTAAGCAATCTCAAAATCCAAAACATTGGCTTCAAAAGTTACTTCCTTAGTTAAGATAATGTAAATGATATATTCCTAAAACAAATCAAATATAACAAAGATTATCGAGTTTGATTTATAAATACTCTTTCTTTCTTTCTTTTATAAAAAACTTCAAAAGTAGCAATCATCCACCTAGCTAATCTTACAAAATTCAAGATGATAATAAAAAAAAATGGAAACAAACATTTTGGCATAAAAACTTAAAAAAAAAAAGACCAGAAGTATAAAAGAACCACAGGGAGGAACATGTTTGGGTAATGTAGTAGGTCTTGAAACAGCCCCATCTTAAAGATTTCTTAATTGACAATGATGGAAGATTCTCAGTATTTTGTCTGGCCATAATTAATGTAGAACATCATCCAACATTTCCCATCAGCTTACTAGTAACTCTAATCTAAATGCACAGGAAGATTATTGGTGGCAATGGTTCTTATCTAAATGTTGAAAACACGCAAAGTTAAATACAAATCCAAAACATCATTTGCAATAAGAAATATTATGTAGGCTGAAAAATAATGGAAGAATCGCCCATTTGAGTTTGCAAGTGGAGGAAGATTCGACATTGATTTTCTCGCCTAAAACTACCCTCAAACATGCTTTGAAACTCTCTCTCCATTTCTCGTCTATCCCATCAACCATAAGACTTTAGAAATTAAGTAACATCAAAGGTTGATTCCCTATTTAACCATGCCTAGCCTAAAAATAGCCACTCTCTTCTTTTGACCACCCCTTTTTTTAGTGTTCTTTTTTAACATTAAAAGTAATTTTATCAATATATTAACATAATTTTTTATAATTTATTAAGAGATTAAAATGTAATTTTATTATTTTATCAACTTAGAAATTTATATTTTCTGTTGAATGAGTTTTAACTCATTTACTATAGTTACTATTACAGCAATAAGAAAAACTAACATTCGAGCATGGTTCTTCTAATTTAAGAATTAGGGTTATGAATATAGACATTTTTTTTTGTATAAAATAAAATTTATATATTTTTAATTAAATTTATTATTTTGGGAGCCAAGGTCCTCTAGTGTCGCCTTGTTTGAAGGGGTTCAATTAAAAGCAGAGGACTTTGAAAGAGTATTCAAAGATGTTTGCCTATGTTCTGCTTGACTGCAATTTACCCATGAAACCTTGTCATTTAGAGGAGAGGATAAGTAAACTTAGTTGCAAATGTGCAACACTTCTTTGGATATACCTTCAACATCTCCAGCATTTTATTCTCCATATGTAACTACTCTTTAATCCAATTTCTTTACCAACATTCTGTTTCATCCCCATTTTTTTAAGATTGTAAGTGGATAGTTTATTATAACAATAGTTAGGGGAGTTTAAACGGTTGATTCAGTTAATACTTAAATCGAATTATCATTAACCGAAGTCATAAAAGTCCATACCATTTTTTTTAAAAAATCTTTTAACCGACCAAAATAATTTCAATTAATTTCAACAGTTAACTGAATTAACTAAAAATTTTTCTTTTTTTTTTGTTTAAATAAATTTGAAGCATGAAAAAAATACCATAAAAATTTTATTTTTCTTTACTTTTAATTAAAAAGAAGAAGCAAAAACAACAAATGACACAATAATAATACTAATTCAAAATCATCGTAACAAACACTACATTAAAAATAAGAAAATTGGAGACTTGACTAATGAAATGAAAAAAAAATTCGAAGAAGTTAATAAGAATAGAAAATGGTCTGGTGTCAAGCAATGTCCACCCACATTTTGTTTTGAGTTTGGCATGGAAAGGAAATAAATTAAGGCTTATTTCTTTTATTTTTTATTTATTTTTTTAGTTTAAAAATTTATAATTAAGCACATTATAATAATTTGTACAAATCCAATTAGTTTTAAGTCCATTGTTTAATTTTTATATTTTGAGCTTATAATATCTTACTATTAATAATTTTTGTTAATCGATTAATTATTTAGTTTCAAAACGAATTAACCATTAATTAAAATTTTAAAAAATCCTTAATTGATTCTTAAAAAAATTAAATTTAATGACCGACTGATTAACTAAAATAATTTGACTCGATCGATTAATTCTATTAAAACCAACTTATGCGATAACATATAATAATTCCTAAAAAAAATAGAATACATTAAAATCCATTTGAAAATACAAAAATAGATGTAGATGCGAATCTAGAGAGGCTGACATGGGCCCCCCTAAAATGGAAAAATGCTATTTAGGTCTTTAAATTTTTTTAAAATTTTAAATTAATAAAGGTAAAATTATATTTTGGCCCTCTCTAAAATTATAAAGATTCTATTTAATCCTTTAAAAATTATAAAGATATAGACTATAAAAAATTAAAATTTCATTTGACTCCTAAAAAATTATTCTAACTTCACCCCTGAATAGATGTAATTTGGATAAAAATCGTTTTTAGCCCTCTGAAATCCCTCTTTTATCACAACTCCTAATTTACAAATATCATGGAAGCCTTTACTTGTTACATTTTCCCAACAATATTTCAAGAAGTGATGAAATTACTATTGTAGAAACCCCAAAAAGGGCATGACTTTAAAATTTTTTTCCCTTTTTAATTTCATGGTCGAAGCTTCTATTACATTTCATATAAGGACATTCTTAATTTCAGTCTCATTTAAGCCAATAATTTAGGAATGATTTCACTTAAAGAAGACTTATCAATACTTAAAATTATTGCAAACGGCTTTAGTATTAATGTATGAATTGTCACAATCACTATTAACCCCATTGAGTATCAATATATATTTGACGATCATCGACAAAATTGGATTTACCATAGCTTTGCAAGTTGACAAAAGTTTGACAAAATTGTATATATGTGTACTATATATATATAAATATATATAAATGTAGAAGTGATTCCTTCTAAAGAAAACGTGGCGAGAATATATTTAATAAAACGCAACTTTTGGGATTCCATAGTGCTATTGTACCAACCTGGTAAAAATGCATTATTAATGATTAAATTACATAATTTGTTCTAAAACTCAAACCAATGAATTGTCCAAAGCCACCAAAATCAAACTCTGGCAGAATCTCACCCCATACCCATAGCTACTTTGTTAAAGAAATGGAATAAAGATTGTAAATATGTCCCACCATTATTTTTTTTTTTTTTTTTTTTAAACCATGCAATTATTCATTTGATGTGAAGATCTTACCTTCAAAAGCAATATCTTTTAAATAGCTTTACTTATTTAAGATCACAATTTTAATATTTTATTACACACTCAAAAATCAAAATAAGATTTATTATGCAAAAAATAGTGCTTAGAGCAATTGAACCATCCATCCTTTCATGAGATATAGATGGCAAAGTGCAAAGAAGTAAGCAAATACTTACGCAGGGTCGTATTTAGATTGAGTAATTTAATGTAATAAAAATATGATAAAACATTATATGGTTACAGCCTTAGTATAAATAAAAACATCTAGATTTATGTAATACAAATTATTCATTTATAATTATTATAGGTAAATTGGTACTTATATCGCGGGTCGCAGATTAAAGTTCGTGATCATTGCACACAAAATGTCTCATAAAGGTTAATAGATTAAATGAGGCTCATTTGACACATATGAACTAGTTCGATACGTGAAACTCATAGAGAAGCCCTACTTGAAGCATTGGTGGCATAGTGAAACATTCCAGTAAAACTAGAGTTACCGGAATAAATAGTGCAAATCCTAAAGGGATAAGATTATATAAAGTTTAAATCTCTTAGACCTCTCAATTGTAGATAGGCTCTAATCTTGACTTTCAATGTAATTAATCTGCACCATTAGATCTAGGGGGGCTCAACCATAAATAGAGATCTCCCCCTTCATTTGTAATCATCTTATTGATAGTTAAAGAATATCTAATGTTATACATCTCAAACACATATCTAATGTTTTACATTATGACTTACCGTTGGCTTGGCAAAAGCACAGAGATCCTTTCAGAGTTCTAAAGCGGGTAAGTTGAGGGGCTTATAAACCAGAATTAGCGTTAAGACTAAAGGTGAACCTGGTATTCAATGTAGACATGCCTAAGCCTATTTGTGCAGATCAAGGCAAATCATAATGGGGGCAAGTAAGAGCGGTGACCTATTACAATCAAGATGTACAAGTGAAAAATACAGTTCGAGTTAGATGATGATGGAGACATAAGCCGGGTCAAATGTTTCAAGGAGTGGAACTACCTGATAGAGAGACTAGTTAGGGATCACCTGAGACATCAAGAGTATTCTAAAACGAGTCAAACAAATTTCATTTCGTGGACGTGACAAAGGCTTCGCAAGAATAGGTGGGGGAGAATGTCATAGGCTGCAGATTAAAGCCCGTGACCATTGCGCATATAACATTCCATAGATGACAACAAATTAAATGAGGCTCATTTGACCCACATGAACAAGTCCAATTCGTGAAACTCATGGAGAAACCCATCTACTTGAAACTTTGATGGCCTAGTGAAACACTTCAATAAACTCTAATCTTAACCGTCGATGTAACTCAATTTGTACCGTTGGATCTAGGGGAGCTTAACATAAATAGAGACCTCACCCTTCATTTGTAACCATCTCATTGATAGTTAAAGAATATATTGAGAGCATTTACTCAAACACTTGGTGTGCATTGCTTTCTTGTGGCTTTTCAACTTTCTTGTTGCTCTTTTTGTTTTGAGTTACTTCCGCTATATTTTTTAGTGCCTTAGAGAATTTTCTAGAGAATTCTCATCTTTCGAAAGCTAGTCAAATTTGTTGTAAAGGAATCGTCTAAGGCCGCACGGTTCGCCGAACTAAAGTTCTAGCCCCATGACACTTATATATCATTCCTTAAATGGGATTGTTGGGTACTAATGTGTACTCAATCAATTATGTTATTAGCCTTTCTACTACGCGTAACTCCATGTATTTTAAGCTGATCATTTTTAGTCCTTATATTTTTAAAATTTTAAAATTAAAATTGACCAAACAATAGTCATTAAATTTATTAAGCTAAATTTTACTATTTTCAAAATGTGTAGAAAATATATTACCACTTGTATAATGCATGCAAACTTGCTATTTCCACATAATATTCACAAGAAATCACAACATTTCATATAATGTATTTAATGGTTATTGTTTGATTCAAAACTAAAATTTTAAATTTTGAAAAATATATATACACTAACAAAGATGAAAATGGGCAAAAAAAAGTTAATACAAGGTAGAATTTGACCATATGTATATATTTCAATGATTGAAGAGTAAACAAACGTAGCACCACCTGGGTGAAAACATGATAGCCTTTTTCTAGGGCAGCCAAAAGCTTACTTTCTCCCTTTAACAAAGCAAATGCAATTTCCTCTTCTCAATTATGCATTATTATGTTATTAAAAGAACAACGAGAATATATACCTCTAGTTGTCTCTTTAATAAAGAAGCTTCTTCCTTTTTATATTGAATTGAAACTAACCAGACAGTATACCTGTATTTGAAAACCAATACAGATTTTATTACATAAACTCTAGTCATACACAGATATATTGTTCTTGGTTTCCATTGATTTTCTCCAAAAGCCTTCCTTTGTCAATATCTGCTGCCTGGTGATCATAAAACAGAGAAGTCAAAAGTATGTCGACTCAAACACAACAACAGCCCGTTGTTGTTTACCCGACTAGTGTGTCAATGCAAGCGCCCCCGTCTCATTCGGCTCACTCAGGTGGATCTTTCACGACAGTTTTCATAGTAGTGGCAGTGATCATTGTTGCATCGGCCATATCTTGCTTTCTTGGAAGGTTCTGTAGTCGGCGCATGAATCAAAGGAAACCTTCCCCCAGGCGTAAACAGAGCCGTGATTTACGTCGACCTGAAAAAGGCGACATCGAGTTCGGGTCCGATGGGAGGATTAATGCAAGTGCCACTGCCAAACCAGGTGACCATGGCGAACCGAGCAAAGGGTTGGATATCAAAATGCCTCTAAGTGAACACGGGGATCCTGCAGGAATTGGAATTGGAATGCCTGGAAATGGATATGTAAGGGAGTTCAGAGTAAGTGAACATGGGGATCCAGCAGGATTTGGAGTGCCTGGAAATGGATATCCGGAGTTGAGAATACCTGAGAATGGGATTACTGCAGGATTTAGAATGCATGGAAATGGTGATCCCATGGAATTCAGAATGCCGGGACATGGACACAATGGTGAAAACAAAGCCTGTTGATGGAGGAGCCCTAAAGGTCGGTGCATGATATTTTATGGCTCAAAATGAAGAAATTCCTTGGCTTCTTATAGTTACGATATTGCACACGTATTTATTTGCTTGTATTGTTCTTATTATATGGTAATTTTTTTTTTTAAGGAAATGTATCAAAAATTTCATATCAATCAACAATCACTTTGTTCATAGTAGTAGCCTAGTAGGGAAGGTGATTTGTTTTGCAGATGCTGTTGCTAAACTTGGGCTATCTCGTGTGTAGCTAGTTTAGTGCTTGGCTATAACTCTGTTCACAGGGAGTTGGTTTCTATATGATGGGCTTATTGTTGTTGTGCTCTTTTTGCCCAGAATTTGTGTTGGGTTTGCTAATGCCTTTTTAGTTCCATTTGGTTAACAAAATGTAAAGTTCATATCTTTTATCTCAAAATTTTATTACAATTTTTAGTGATTTTAATTTATTTTCCTTAAACCAAAACGAAAAAATAATAAAAATTAATAAACTGAATTATGTAGTTCGTTGATATGTTGTTCAAGTGCATCACGAATATACATAGGAAAACTATAAAAATGGTTATTAAATTATTGTTTTTTATTTATTTTGGTCACTTAATTATTAATTTTTTTTAATTTAGTCACTAAACTTTCGAAATCAAATATTTTGGTCACTCTCCCTGTTTCCCATTATTTTTCATTAGATGAGTGACGAAAAGCTTATATGGGTTTTTTTATTAGTCTAAGAACAAAGTTAGTCCTCCAATATTTACACATTCTATCATTTTAATCCTAAATATAAAACATTCAATAAATTTAGCCCTCAATATTTACCAAATTTATCTTTCTAGTTCTAATTCTAAAAATTTGATAAATTTAACTTTCAAAATTTACAAAAATTTGTAAATTTGGATATTCACGAAGTATGCAATGATTAAAGAAGGCCCAATATTTCCTTAACCCAACTAAAATGAAGATGCAAATTTACAGATTTTGTAAATTTTGAGGGTTAAATTTATTGAGTTTTTTAAAATTTGAACTAAAATGATAAATTTTGTAAACATGGAAGGTTAAATTTGTTAAATATTTTATATTCAAGATTAAATTGATAGAATGTGTAAATATTAGGGAGCTAAATTTGTTAATAGACCAATAAAAAACCCATATCAACTTCCAGCTACACATCTAACAACAACTAATGAGAAAGTGACCAAAATATTTAATTTTAAAAAGTTTAATAGTTAAATAAATAATAATAATTTTGTGATCAAAATAGATCGAATTTAGTCAATCACTTTTGTAGTTTATCTTATATAGGTTTTGTAGTTTATCCTATATAGGTAAAGTAAGGGGTTTTTTTACCCCAATATATTAAAAAGAAAATTATATAAGAAAATAGGTTGTCAGCCAGATTAATTACGAAAATAATATACTTTTTTGGGTGGCGCCTACCTGACAGGCGCAACCCATTTTTTAATATTAAATTTTTTTCATTTAAAAAAATTATTTTTTTCAGATCAATATAAAACCCGTGTATATATACGAGAATAATATACAAACATGTTGCGCCTACCTGACAGGCTCAACTAGTTGAGCCTATTTGACAAGCGTGACTAATTGAGCCTTCTTGGTAGGCGCAACTAGTGGGGCCCACAAGCTTCATTTTCCCTATATATTCTCCTGAAAATTAGATGAGCAACATACAGAAAATTTAGTATAGCAATAGACATAAAATTTAGCAGAACAGAAGTAAGGAGAGAGGGAGACGAAGGAAAGAAAAGAAAACAAGAATAAGGATAAGGTATTTTAGTTTATTTATTTTTAAATAGAATATAAAATTTTGTTAGAAATTTTATTATTTAAAAGTTATTTTGTTAGATTATTAATTTTGTTAGCTTCTGAATGAAAAATTTTGCATTAAAAATTTTATGTAACTTTTTTGCTATTCGAAACTATTTTGAGAATTTTGAAATTTTTTTAACAGATCTAGTATTGAAGATGGATAATCAGTTTTTCGTATGTATTTATTTTGATGGAGAAATTTTGACAACAAGCGTGAGATGTATATTTGAATGTCGCAAACAAGTAGCAATGAGATTCAATAGAAATATCTCGTTTGATTATATGAAGGAAAAAATTAGTGAAAATTTTTATAGACGTTGTGGGAGCAGGATCTCGAAACTTTTCTACAAGTTTTCAGTTTTGACGGATCTCATAAAATTCACCGAAATAGAACTCATAGACGATGAAGATGTGGAAACAATGGTCGCTCTTTATTGTGGGACTTAGAGCAACCAAAATGCACCAATTCAATTATTTGCTGAGTTAGCTGGTGTGGAGGCAACTGAAGATCCTACTGCATTGGGTGAAGAAGTTGGAGCTCAAGAACCGTGTATGGTGGTTCCGGTATCATACGTTGGTAGTTGATCAACTATACATGGGATTGACATTGATCTTAATACTACACCCGAGACTGCTGTGATTGGTGATGATGTATACCATAGTAGTGATCCTTTTGATCATGAAGTCGATAGTGATAGTGATCCCGACGTGGATGAGGTCCTGAATGATATTGACGATGAAGGCGTGAATGAGGATGAAAATGTTAATGCGTCTTTAGTCGGGAACCAGATTCGTCGTATTGTGAGACACAATAATCTTGGGACACACATGTCTCGGATAGACCCCGATGCGACGCATGCAGCCGAGTTCCCAGAGTACCCTAAAATACTACCTGCTCACCGGATGGCCGTATATTCTAATTCTGAGGAGTTGTTCGTGGGCCAAAGATTCGAAAGTAAGGAAGAGTGCGTATTTGCCATTAAGCGGTATAGTATGAATATATTAGTAGACTACAAATTCGTCGTGTCTAAACCGACATTATATATTGGAAAATGTTGAAAGTTGGCGGAAGGCTACAATTGGCGGATACGAGCTGCATTTATCCAGAAGTAGCAGATGTGAAAGATACGAAATTTTGTTGAGCCTCACACATGTACTTCAACACGTATGATAAAAGATCATTGGAAACTTGATTCCAAAACTATCTGTACGTGTATCATGCCAATGGTTGAAGACATGCCGACCATTAAAGTTTCGGTACTGATTATCAAAATGCAGGCACAATTTCAGTATCGAGTATCATACCAGAAGGCATAGATAGCTAAACAGATGGCAATGGAGCAATTGTACAAAGATTTCGATGCATCATACAATAAGTTGCAGGAATGGATTGCTATTATGAGGGAGTACGTACTGGGGACTATCATTGAGTTACAGACATGATTTTATTACGGTCCAAATGAGCAACTACAACAGGGAAAAAGAATTTCCCACCGGATGTTCTGGACGTTTTATCCATATGTGCGTGCATTTCCCCACTGCATGCCGTTTGTACAAGTAGATGGGACATAGCTATACGGTAATATACACAGGTCTTACTTCTTGTGATTGCTCAGGACGGGAACAAGAACTTGCTCCCAATTACGTTTTCCATCGTAGATAAGGAGAACATGGAATCGTGAGAATTCTTCCGTACAAACCTGCGGAGGTATATTATTAGTAATGATAATATTTGCATCATCTCCGATAGAGAAAAATGATTAATTGCCACCATTAGGCGTTCCGGTGTACCATGGAGATCCGTTTACTGCATACGGCACATCACGGCTAACTTCCATCGAGATTATAAGAATGCAAACTGAAAGAGACAATTTGTGAAAATGGGTAAAGAATAACATTATCTTTTCAATATATAACCTAATGTTTTGTGGCGAGACTGTAACTTATATTTTCTTAATACATACACAGCGTACGAGCTTGAGCCACACATTTTCCGACAAAGGATGACTCAACTTGAAAGTGACATGGAAGGTCAGACGAACACATCTTTTCGACAATGGTTGGGTACCATAGAGCCGTGGCAATGGGCTTAAAGTTTTGACGAGGGCTTTCGTTATGGTCAAATGATGTGGAAGGCATCAACGCTGTGTTGTTAAAAGCACGATATCTTCCCATTTCATCTGTCTTTTCGGCTACATTCTACAGGTTGGCTACCTTGATGCCAAAATGGGTCAGCAACAAGTCAACCAGATGGAGGCAGGACACGTGTTTGACGAAGATGTCAGGGATGCAATGGTTGAAAACCGTTAGATGGCGAGGTCGATGAATGTAGAAGTATATTCACGACGTAATGAAACATTTCGCGTTACAGAGACCATTAGTCGTTGACCCAGTATACCATCTAAGTCCTACGGAGTTGATCTCCGAAATAGACGGTGCGGTTGCAAGAAGTTCTAGACATTTCATTATCTTTGTACACATGTTATAGCAGCTTGTGCTAAAGTTTTGCTCAATGTAGATCAATTTATCGATGAAGTGTATACCTTCAAATGCACGTTGTGTATATGGGAGAATGAGTTTCCCGTGCTTCCTGACCTATATACTTGGGAGGTTCCTCTGGTGACCTTCGAGCTTGTCCTAGACAAAGGGTTGCGTAGGAACTCGAAAGATCGTCCGTAATCATCCAGAATTCGTAACGAAATGGACATTAGAGAGAAATCTGATGGGAAGCTGTGTGGAGTATGCAAATTAGCCGGTCATAATCGGAGTAAATATCCGCTCCGAAACTACTATATTAGACAATCATCGCGATCGGATAGAAATTGAGATGTTGTTCATTAAATAGATTGATTGATTGATTTACATTTCTATCATTCTTTTTAATTTTTAAGTATTTTAAAATTAATTATTTTTAATACTCCTTCTCTTTTTTTCTATTATGTACTTCAACCCAAGCAATTCCAAAATTTGCCTTCAAAGCATATGTTTACATACAATTTACATACTTACTCCGGGTGAAGCATGACTATTCGTGTTCATACATACTTAACCCGGATTTATTATGTATTTCATTTACTATTATAATTACGTTCTTCAATCGGGGGAAGGATGACTATTCTTTGTAATAAAATGACAAAAAACTCATTACATAAATAGTCATCGTTGACTATTTAATTTGCCAAAAAAATAAATTAAATTGATAAATAAAATGCCAAAAAAATTATTACATAAAAATGAAGTTATTTATATTACAAAACCCTCTAAAATTGATGGTTCGATGGTGTGGTTTTAGGGGTATATTTTTGTGGAGCTCGACGTTCACGTTGGGGGTGACTGCGACAATCAACGTTTTCTTCATCCGTATGTAGG
Organism: Gossypium longicalyx; assembly: GCA_025698465.1. Classification (NCBI taxonomy): domain Eukaryota; kingdom Viridiplantae; phylum Streptophyta; class Magnoliopsida; order Malvales; family Malvaceae; genus Gossypium; species Gossypium longicalyx. The sequence continues at coordinate 96,961,804 of CM046997.1, forward strand.
AGGTGTGCGAAACATAGACGAAAAATCATATGTCTCAAATGCCATCGATGAACTTGAGCCGAGGGGAGTAGAATACGGCGGTGGATACGGGCCAAGAGGAGTAGAGTACGGCGGTGGATACGGCTCTGGAGGAGTGGAGTACGATGGTGGATACATGCTGGAGTACTGAGGTAGATATGAGTCGAGATGACTGGAGTACTGAGGTGGTAGTGGGCTGAAGATATCAAACTCTGAATGATATTCGTGGCCTGAGGAGCCTGGGAAATATTCATCGCCTCCCAAATCTGGATGATAAGAACTACCCCCAGAGTATAGTTCTAGTTCTAGCTCCTGCTCTGGCTCTGGCTCCGACTCTGGCTCCGGCTCTGGTGCATGATGCAGATCTGGAAGATGATGCCTAATTTGTGTTGTATGCGGGGGACTACCATCGACCGCCCACCAAAAAAAATGGTTTCCCTATCTCACAGTACCACTGTAAGTACTCTAACAAGGGCTGGAGATCCAAACCACGATCCATCTGAGGTACCCTCCTAAACTAGTTGTTCCACACGGTAATATATTCTTCATGCACATCTTCCCAATCAAGCACATGCTTCCCCCTCCTGTTCATCTCATGGATATCCCCAAATTGTACTGGCAGTGTCAGGATATATTGTATGCAATCGAACTGCCCAAGAACTTAATTGTCATGATACCACTTAGGGGTGAGTATTCGATCAAGTCGAGTAGAGTCGAATCGAGTAAAAACTTTTCGAGTTAGTCGAGTTAACAAATCCTATTTTAGCAACCGAACTCAATTTGAATTTTTTCGAATCAAATCGAATCGAGTCAAAAAAATTTGAGTCAAATCGAGTCGAGTTAACAAATCCTATTATTTATACTTAATGTTGCATTTAGATGGACCGGTTATTTAACTAGTAGACGAAGTACAAGATTATTTAACTGCATAAACAATATAATGATTTTGCCTTTTAACTTAATGGGTAAACATTTATCAAAACGACGTAGTTTTGCCTTTTAACTTAATTATTTTGAATTTTAACTTTTAAAAAAGTAAACATTTATCAAAACGACGTAGTTTTGTCTTTTCTTATTCGGATTTTCTGATAACTCAAATTGTATAATTCATATTTGAGTTAAATCGAAAAACTTAATTTTTTATTCGAGTTAATCTGAATAACTTGATTAACTCAAATAACTCGAACTATTTAATTCAAAATTTGAATTTTTTATCGATTTTTTCGAATCTAATCGGACTTTGCTCACCCCTAATACCACTCAACTATCTGAAAATTGATAACGGGTGCGCTAATGCACCATAATTTTGAGTGGACGTGGGTAGACGAGGGAATAACTGTCATAATTTCTAAAACAGAATACGACATCCAAATGAACTGCACAGTTAATTACATTTTTATATTAACGCGAGTCGAGTAAAATAAAATAATAAAATTAAATTGATATTAGAAAAACTTACCCCCTCTCCAGAATGATTCTCGATCATCAGACGGTATATCGAAACCGTGTATGACCTCTCGTTACCCGGACTTGTGCTCCATCTACAAAAACAAATTGTTAGAACAACATAATTTGAAAAAAAGTCAACTAATTGTTATAACGCATAAAAATTCATCACCTATTAACGAGTGGAAATATATATGATTGGTGACTAATGGATGCCAAGAATGGCATTCGGCAAAGTGCCCACGACTGCAGCAGTATGAGGCATCCACCTATGTCCATCGCAGAAGGATCTGTCGTCCGACAAAGTTCGCGATACAACATGGTTAACATTGCAGACCCCCAATTGTATAAACGGGTGTTATGCAAATTAGATAATAGGGGTAAGTACATCAAGTGGACCATACTGTTGTCTGAATCCGGCATAAGTACACCCCCTATAAGGTGCATAATGTAAGCTCGAACAACCTGCATCACCTTTCATTCATTGGCAGTACTCGACAAATACTCAAAATTGGCCTTTAGCCATGAAAACCTCAAACTGGCAAATTTCCCCTCACTTGGCGAGCGTCAAAGTAATTCATAGCAAAGGGTAGCCGGCCTGGAGATCGAACTTACGCCCGTAATCGCGTTCCAGTCGATGGGGAGCCCGAGCTATAGTGCAACGTCCTCTAGAGTGATGGTGTACTCCCCGCACGACAAATGAAATGTATGGGTCTCCGGACGCCATCGCTCGACTAAAACAGAAATCAAGTCATATCGCAAATCAAAAGTCCATATCAATGTCGCTGATCCAAACCCGGCTAACTCCAAGAACAATATTAGGCGTTCATCTGGCTGAAACCCTACACTATTAACACGACCCCTCAATACGCGGTACGGACCTTGACATTATTATATTAGCGAAATAGTTAATACAATATAATTTAATTCAACAAATAATATGACTATCAAATAAAAATTTTATTACCATCTCATTAATGATACTTGATATGTGATTTTTATTATCAATCAAAGAACCCATTTGTTGCAAACCTGCAATTAAAAAAATTGAATTCATTTAATTTATTTTTAAAAATACAATAAATTATTTCAAATTTTAGAAACAAACAGGTAAATATCTCATAATTTCCCATTATTTACCTACAATAGAAAAATTTATGTTAGATAACATAATAATATAATTTAAAACAAATAAACTATCTAAATATAAAAAAAACATACAAATTAAAAAAAAAGAATAGAAACGTACCTAATTAGTTTCTTTCGAATAATCTATAAAATTATATAACAACAAATTTAATCAATATTTTAATAAATCAATAAAAATTATCAAATAAATAAATGATAATATAAAATTACATCATATAAAAATTACATTAAAAAAATCACAAAACACTAAACTATAAACACTAACAACTTATAATCATAAATTACTAACACAAAATAACTAAAAAATTATTATTTTTTAAATACATTACTAAAAAATCATAATACACTAAACCACTAAACACTAATAATTTATATAATCTGATCATAAATTACTAATAAAATGGCTATAAAATTATTATTATTTAAATATATTACTAAAAAAATCACAATATACTAATACACTAAACCGCTAAACACTAACAATTTATGTAACCCAATCATAAATTACTAACAAAATAACTATAAAATTATTTTTAAAAAAATACATTACTAAAAAATCATAATACACTAAACCACTAAACACTAGCAATTTATGTAACCTAATCATAAATTACTAATAAAATAGCTATAAAATTATTTTTTAAAAATATATTACTAAAAAAATCACAATACACTAATACACTAATACACTAATACACTAATACACTAAACCACTAAACACTAACAATTTTTATAACCTAATCATAAATTACTAACAAAATATCTATAAATTTTTTTTTTTTAAAAATACATTACTAAAAAATCACAATACCTTAAACCACTAAACACTAACAATTTGTAACCTAATTCCATAAATTATTAACAAAATAAATAACTATAACAAAATACAAAACATTAACAATTTATAACCTAATCATACTACTAACAAAATAACTATACAATTATTTTTTTAAAAAATTTACATTACTAAACTCACAAAATACAACAATTTTATAATAAATTACTAAAATAATACATTACATTTCTTCTTCTTCTTCTCCTTCTCCTTTCTCTCATTTCTTTTTCACATTCGATGGTGCCTGTTTCAACTTGGGGGACCATGCTTACAAGGTCCCCCATTAGATTTTTTTTCTCATGATGATATGACTCATGCATGGTGGAAACAAGGGCACCAACAGCAGCAGCAGCAGCATGGGCGAGCAGGAGCAGCAGTAGCAGTAGGGGTGTTGCGCCTACCTGTCAGGCGCGACTTGACAGGCTCGACCTGTTTCGGGTATTTTTTACCCCTATAAAATTTGTATTTTTACCCATATATTAATATAAATATTTTAAAAAAATTAATAATATTTTTTTAAACAAAAATCAGATAGCGCGACCAAAAAAAGTATACCATTTTTATAATTAATTTTATTGACAATTTATTTTCGTATATAAATTTTTTTAATATATTGGGGTAAAAAATTCAAAGTAAGGAGTTTACCAATCAAAGCCTACGATGGCTTATTTCCATTTACCGAGGCCCAGAGAATAGTTGTTTAGGGTGTCTTCCTGTTCGAGAGGATAGTAGGGTCCTCTCGTCGCCATGATAGACGTAGGAGGTTGATTGAAAGCTGAATGCAGCATGCTCCTGATGATTTGGTTTGCTTAGGAATGTTGTTCTTTCTTGAATTTTTGTTTGGCCTATTTTGGAGACTATTCATTGCTCATCTAGTTTGGCCTCTTCTTTGTGAATTCCCAAATTTTAAGTGCATACAGAAATTTTCAGATGAATTAAAAAAACGTCATGTGTAAAGTTAAAAATTATTGTAGGTTAAATTGAAATTATCGTAATAAAAATGATGGCAGATCATAATTATTATTTAATTAATTTAAAAAATAAATATTAAAATTTTATATTACCACTAATTAAAAATAAAATAATTAAGTTATAATATTGAATGATTATTTTATCTCTAATTAATTAAATTAATAAGAGATAAATAATAAATAAAAGAATTTAAATCTTTATAGAACAATCAAATGAAGTAATTAAGTAGTACAAAAACTTTCTTTTATCCAAGTAATTGGCACTGTGTAAAAAGAAGTCACTTCAAGCCATTGTCTATATTCATAAAAAACTAAAAAAAAAAAAAAGATTGTAAAATTCTTGAAGAACACCACACACGTTCTAAAGAAAATTAATTTTTCAATCCAGTTCAATCGTAAAGAAGAAGACAAAAGTTATTTTTGTATGAAGTTATCTTTTGTTCACTTTTAATTGAAGAAAAGAGGTCCAAACATGTTTAAAAAACAAATCAAACCGACACAATCAAATTACCTTTATATCAAAATCAATCAAAGAGAAGAATTAATGAATTTTTTTTTTATTTAAGTAATTTTTAGAAACTACAACTTTCTTTTAAAATTATCTCTAAATTTTGAGATTAATTTTAGACTTGAGAAAATTATGTGTAGAATAAAAACCCCTAGGTACTTTGGTAATAAGAAAAGAGGGCGCCGAAACCTAGGTTGCAACTTGGCATAAATGAAGAATTGGTCGTTGAAATTGGAAGCCGCTACTCAGTCAAATTCAAAGTAACGAAAAACTGATTAAATTAAAAAGGAATGTTCCATTCTTATTTCAAGTTGCAACCAAATGCTAATATTCACTTCTCTTTCTATTGACATTTCCGCTTTCCTATTATTACATCAATCCTTTTCTTTGGCCCCTTCATTTCATTTCTCTATCTAAAACTATTTCCTTCAAAAAAAAAAAAAAAAAACCCAATCAATCTCACAATCCAAAAATTTAAACAGGTTTCACCCCCAGAATGATTTTGCAATTAAGCCTTTTAAATAATATAAAGTAGTTGAATTTATTTGGTGGTTCACACCAAGATGTCAGGAGATGTTTAAGGTTGCTGTGGTAGTTTGAGAGAGGAATAGAAGCTTGCTTGACGAGTTTGAGGGATTTGTAGGTGTTTAGGAATAATTCAAGTAGTTGAATTAAAATAAATTTATTGTAAGTCTATTTAGATGTGATTAAAGGGTTCCCAAGTAGATTTAATTAATATAACTTGTAGTGCTTCACCTACATGCTGAGCATACATCACAAAAGGACAAGATAACCCTCGGATTATAAATAAAAACTATCAACAAGCTTATAAAAGATGTCTTACTTAGGAAAACCTAATTTGTAGTTGAGTTAGGATGTTTACCATTCGTGTGGGTTTAAGATAAAAGAACGAACACATTGGGTGTCCCACCTTGACTTTCAAAAGAAGCAGCCGAACAACGAATGGACCTGGTCAACCTATTTTCTTCCTCAACCTCCCTCCTTAACAACATCATCAAATATTATATTATTGCTTCATCTAGATGGGTTGGACCATAATTCGTATTTTCAAGTTTTCAAACAACCCCCGAAATTAAATTTTATTAAAAAATTTTAACATCCATCGGTTTTAATTACAATATAAAATTCAGCAGATTTTTAAACTCCCGTGCTTATCCTTAACAACGCTACTGGGCACTATACTTTCAACTGCTATCTATTCTTTCTAGTAACATTTATGTACATATATTTTGTCAAATAATTCTTTTTTATTTTTTTTCCAACCAATTTCTTAAATTCAATTATTAAGACATATTTATGTATTTTATGACTGGCTTATTTTAAGCAACAAAAACACTGGCACCGTAATAGTTAAGCATTTTCTTTTCTTTCTTTCTTTTTTTCTGATAAAGAAGAAAACTAAAGAAAACAATACATTATATAATTCGAACTCCCTTGTGTGGAAATTTCAAAACTTGCAATTCTTGATTGTTTCTGTGAGCCAATTTGGTCAGTATATCAATTTTGATTCTTTTTCTAGGGATATGGTAAATGCTCCTGTGCTGGGTCCGTAAAAGCATCCAAAAAATCTTCTTAGCCAAATCCGAGTTAGGTCCACCTGTGTGATTTTCATGTATAGCATTAACCACCTCAATATTATCAATTTGAATATGCTCCTCTTTGTATCCTTGGATGCTTAAGTCATCTAAGATGTCCCATAATTTAGCCTTAAACATTGAACAACTCTCCAAGAATCTATTAAAATCCAAGATTTATTATCCACTTCAATCACGTACAACTAAGTAAAATTGATATTATAACTTTTTTTTTATTAAATCTGGAGTATTAGAATTTAATTAATAATTACGATTATAGTTAAGGAATAAATACGTTGGTAAAATTGAAGTTTTAAAATATTTTAGCTCTCATATTTAAATAAAAAACGTTTGGACAAATTAATTGTAAGTTGCGTCTTGTAATGAAAAAAATCATATTAGTAATTATTGATATAACTATAAGTTTTAGCTTTAAAAGAATCTAATTATTAATTTCATATTTTTCTTGAAATGATAAAGCAAAAACCCCTAATCCCGACAAAAAAAACATTTAACTTATGAGCATATAAATGTATAAAATATGTTAATGATAGTGTTTTTAAAATATTCCCTAAGAAAATGATAAAATCATAAGTTTATGATAAAGTTTTACTTTGACTATTTAAAATTAATAATTTAATTTCAGCACCCTTAAAATATTTTCTAGCTTCACTCCTGATTAAAGGTGTGTAATTGGTAAAGGGATTTAAAGGAAAAAAAATTATTTTTATTAAAATTTTCAAAATTTTAAAAGAGTGTATCTGGATAGTAATTTTTACATTTAAAAGTTTTTAAAATATTAATATTTTAGAATTTATCAATTTAAAAATATTTTAATTTTTTAAAAAATATTTATAACTTTTACAAACCTAGTGATATCCATGTTGCAAATTTTAATATCATTATCTTTCTTTTATAATTATTTTTAAATTCATAATTTTTTTTTATGAATTACAAGAGGAGGACAATGCGCTAACAACAATGCAACTCACGCAACTCGAATTCAAACCACACGGGCGGTGAACATCCTGACCATCAAGCCAACACACGAGGTTCTAACTTATAAAATTTTAATAGCTAATTTTTTAAAAACAGTTATTTATCCAAACAATATAATTACAATTGCTAGCATTTTGAATTAATAAAATATTGAAATGCTAGTATTTAAAAAAATATATGTATCCATAACTTTTTATATTGGTTAGAAAGATTCTTGTCATTTTAAACATTTTATTTGCATATCAATTAGGTCTTAATATTGTTGGCAAAGGTTGAGACATTTGGTTCTTAAGCACATAGGTTCAAGTCTCACTATGTGTGTCTTGTCTACATCTCTTGACATCATGTCCAGTTGCAATTAGGGGTGAGTATTCGATTGAGTTGAGTCTAATCGAGTAAAAAAATTTCAAGTTAGTCAAGTTGATGAATCCTATTTTAGCAACGAACTCAATTTGAAATTTTTTCGAATTGAATCGAATCGAGTCAAGTCAAGTCGAGTTGACGAATCATATTATTTATACTCAATGTTGTGTTTAAATGGACTGATTATTTAATTAGTAGACGAAGTACAAGATTATTTAACTATATAGACAATATAATGATTTTGCCTTTAACTTAATGGGTAAACATTTATCAAAACGATGTAGTTTTGCCTTTTCTTATTTGGATTTTCAGATAACTTGAATTGTATAATTCATATTCGAGTTAAATCGAAAAATTTGATTTTTTATTTGAGTTGATCCGAATAATTCGATTAACTCAAATAACTCAAACTATTTAATTCGAAATTTAAATTTTTTTATTAAATTTTTCGAATCAAATCGGATTTTGCTCACCCATAATTGCAATGAGTGAGTTTTGTATGGTTATATTTAGATTCTTCATTCTTTTATGCTTTGCATTGGTTTTGCCCTATATTTGTAATTACTTGGACACATACATATATTTTAAAAAAACTATTAATAGAAAATATAAAAAAAAATAAGGTAAAAAAAACTAATAAATATCAAAATAATCAAATTGTGACAAATTTATGGAAATAAAATCAACTAAAGATTTTATTTTATATAATACCTACTTTTACTTATAATTCTTCCCAACTCTTAAATAGAAAGAAATACGTTTAAGCATGCTTAAATATATGTTCTTCTAATTGTTATAATAACAATAATGGCAATTGAATTGAAATTCAATAGAACTTGGCTTTGGTCCATTACTTTTTTCCATTTAATAAAATGATATCATCATTTAAATGTGTAAGACACATGTGAAAATTAGTTTATGAATGATGATTAAATATATGTTGAATATAAAAAAATGAAAATAAAAAATAAAATAGAGGTAAATCCGAGTAAAAAGTTGAATTGAAGATTTTATTAATAGGGTGTGGGCACTTCTTAATATCATATTAACTATTAATTAATTTTAAATAATATCCTCGTGTGCTCGTTAGTATAACTATATTTTATACATAAAATAAACTTAAAAAGATATTTCTAGAGGTCTGCTTAAAAGAAAAAGACGTAATTAAGGTTAATAAACGTGTGATGACACTTGTTACTTAAGGGCTAAGGCAAAGTACCCATTGCATCACGCATGATGCATCCCGCCACCAAAATCATTAGTTTTGTTTAACAATATTTGCACATTTAATGTACCATACCTAATTGACTTCTAGACTTTCAATATGAAATTAATTCACTAAAATTGAGAATTAAAAAATGTTCAAACATGGATGACCCAAGGAGCAGGTCAACCCCAAAGCCAAAACTCACCCTTCTAGACCCTCACGGGTGGAAAGCCTAACCTTACGCCAGCTAATATTAACACGTGTTACTTGTCCATCAAGCACCTACTTTGCCTGCCTTCATTTGTTTCCCAATAATAATTTAATTATTAAAATATTTAATATTGCAGCATCTTATTCAAATAATAATAATAATAATAATAATAATAATAATAATAATAATAATAATAATAATAATAATAAGAGGTTGATTATTCCAAAAAGGTAAAATAAAACGTATTTTGGTGTTTTCTTGCATTTACATTATCGGTAGAAAAATATTTGCGCGTTCATATAAATTTTTTTGAAAAAAGAGTGGATGTTTCGATAGTCCCCACAACCAACCACCTCTATTTAAAACCCGACAAAAGCCACATACCACCCTAAACCCACTTCTTAAATTTATTATCTCTACATCTGCCGCGAACTTATTCAAAGGTCTTATTGTGAGGTTCTTGCTTTTGGTTATGCGATGCAAGTCATGACTTCTTCTCTGCCTTTGTCTCCCAACTTTAATGACTTCTCCCCCACCGGCAAGTTCAGCCACGATTTCGGAGTTAAATTGCAACTCAAAGCCGACGAGGAGCCGAATATGGAACAAGAAGAGAAACTGAATCATCAGCCGGGAATGGATGGTGATAACGAAGACGAAGAGGAAGTGGAAGAGCAGAACGAAGAAGAGGAAGACGAAGAAGAAGAGGAGGAGGAGGAAGAGTTTTCTTTTGTTTGTGTAAATCCCGATGGATCACCGATTTCTGCGGACGACTTGTTCCAAGACGGCCAAATCCGTCCGATTTTTCCGTTATTTAACCAAGATCTCCTCTACACCGCCGCGGATGATGCTTTCGTTTCGAAGTCCGGAGAGGGTGACATGGCTCAACGGGCTCCGGTGAGGAAGCTTTTCGTGGAAGATTCACCAGACGCGACGTCGTCGGAACCGGCGGGACCGTACTGCGAGTGGAGAGGTGGAAGAACCGTGACGGAAGCCTCGCCGGAAAGTTGCCGGAAGAGCAATTCCACTGGGTTTTCGAAGCTTTGGAGGTTTAGAGATTTGAAGCTTCGATGTAGTAGCGACGGCAAAGACGCTTTCGTCTTCTTAAGCCATCATTCCTCCTCTTCTTCTTCGTCGGTAAAAACTGAGAAGAAAAACGAGAAAGAAGAGAAGAAAGACAAGGTGAAAGTAAGCGAAGAGACACCGAAGGTGAAGAAGACGCAAAAGAGCATTAAAACGGCGTCGCTCTCAGCTCACGAAAAGCTTTACGTTAAAAACAGAGCCCAAAAGGAAGGGGATAAACGGCGGTCGTATTTGCCGTATAGGCAGGTCGGGTTTTTTACCAACGTCAATGGGCTGAGCAGGAATGTCCATCCATTTTAGGTTATATTTTTTTAGGTCTTCTTAAATTTAATTAATTATTTTTGCTTTGTAAATTTTGGAAGTACAGTATTTTGATGTATTCTAATTTGTCTATATAAAAAAACTTATTGAAGCAGTCCAATTTTAGGGCTATGGCAATTCATGACCTTTTTAGTATATTTTTTATTACTTATAAAATTTTATATTTAATGATTAATTTTTTATTTAAATCACTATATTTTTATTTTTTTTATAATTAAGGAATTTTTTTTTTTAGTCTCAGTATTAAATTCGCTATTAAATAAACTTTTATTGTTAACTAAAAGAATAAATTAAATCTTTAACCACGTGGATCTTTAAAATTAATTGATGGATCATGGCAACACATGATAACTTAGATTTAATATTATATTTTTCATAAAAATCATAAAATATTTAAAAATATATAAACTTACAAAAATTATAAAAATTCATAAACATTGTAATAAAATTTATAAAATTAAATAAAACACATAAAATATATTTAAAATTTTATAAAAAAACTTATAAATAATATAAAAAATTATAAATTATAAAAAATCTAAATTTCTAAAATCATAATGAACACATGACATCAGATAAACCGTTGGATAATGAAAATAGTCATTAGATCTTTAAAATCATTTTCATTTTGAATAAAATGTTCTTGATTTCCCCCCCCCAAAAAAAAGGATAACCGTAGGATCCTCTCATTTTTTATTGATAAATTATTATTTTTATTATCTCCAGCTTTTAAAATACACTATAGTATCTTGAACCTTGGAAAGTTGATTTTTTTTTTGCTAAGTATTGTATGGTATGGAGTATTTTTTGTACAATTAAATACTATAAAACCAAAATTTATTAACCAATGGCTACAAATATTAGTATATGTTAGCATAAATTATTTTGATGACTATCTCTATTATCCAATAGTTGGTCTAATGTCATGTGTTCCAAAATAAAGAACCAATAAATGAATTTTTATTTCTATATATTTTAATATTTTATTATTTTTAAAAATTATAATTTGATAATAATTTATTCAAACTTGTGTAACACCCCTTGCTCGACCCAATCGTCGGATCCGAGTTACAAGATGCTACATTCGTTGTCGAAGCAACTACAGTCAAATCACAGTAAAATATTCATATGCATACGTAATCTAATGCCAAACATATCCATTTATGGTTAAACAATCAAAAACGAGTTTTAATCAAGCTCACAAAAAGCTCTTTTCTTGAGCCGAGCATGAAATAGGACTAAATTATAATGTGTTAAAATTTATGGGTTGACGTTGTGATGTCATCACTTTTAAGTCGTGATGTCGCCAAACAGTTTGTCTTGTCACGACGTTAAACCACTCGACATAGCAATGTCACTTACTGTCAATTGGTGTTGTAACAAGGAAGAATGATTGTTGAGATGAAGACTTTGTTTTTAGTAAAATTTGAGTCATTTAGTACTTATTTCAAGTCTCCAAACAAATCAACCAATGTACACTACCATATTTCACAATTACCTATTCCAAAACATGTATACACAACCTAGAACAAAGTAATAAGACATCAAATATTTGTCTATTCAATGCATTTTATGCACATGGTCAAAACTATATCATATTCATTTCACCATCTAATTCACTTACCATTTCATCTATTTGCCATTCTTTACATAATAAAGTAACATGTTTAAGTTTGGGATCATTAACCAAACAACATCAAGCATAGCATTTCACTACCATTTGAGCATACTGGCCAATTTCATTCCATTGCTTAACATCATCTATGCAAAACCATTTTGAACATGCCAATTTATGTGCCATACATACCTTAAACATACAAGTCAAAGTAGGCATCACAAATGCCAAATCATGCATTTTTAAACCATAGGTAACACCAACATCTAAATCACATACATACCAAGTTCAATACCATAATCAACTCATAAATTTCTATACATATCAAGACACCTATATACATGCCACAACCCTAGGGTTCAAAATGATCAAACATTTATCGAATCAGTGATAGGATAGTGTAAGCTTCGAACAATTCGGCTTGACGCGTTCTACAAAGTGAAGATATACAAGGGAAATGGAAAACAAATGGGATAAGTATATACAATGCTTAGTAAGCTCATAGGTATTAAACAAGTCTTACCTTATTTTACAATCAAATATAATATGCTACCATAATTTGACATAGTTGGCTAGTCATGACAACACAAAACATGGATAAAGTGAGTTTAACATATAATCAACTATAAGATATCTCAATCATATATCAATCCAATTCATTTAAAAAATCACCATTTCAATATCATGCTCGTGCTCAATTCATCATTTATCCATTTGAACATCAAACTCATATAATTTCATTTCAATTTTTCATTTTTCATTAACCACTTAGCCTGATGAATTCTAGTAAATGAGCTCAGATACTCAAGTAACAACACCATGTCAGGACACCGAAGTGCAAAACCCGTAGGCATCATATGCATATTCACATGCTAATACATCCCTCCACCACACCAAGGTCTCTATAAAAACGAATATTACTTGATGATTTGCAACAAATGTTGGATCTCGATTTAACCTGACAACCTCCAAACAAACACATATCTCGTACAAGCGTGTATAAGATCCTATTGGCTTGCTAATCATATCCTAACCTTTACAAAGTTCACACGGGCATCTATTACACATATCATCGTCACTTTTCAATTTAGCCCAATCCTCACCTTTTGTACCAATTCACAACCAATTCAATTTACAATCAAGCAAACATATACCTAATTCAAATACATACAATATAAGTTATAAATACCATATGAATTTACCTGGAAAAAACAACAAGCAAGTTGAATCTTTAAGGACTATTTAACAATTTTGGCTTTTCTCCGATTATCTTCAATTTGATTCGATTCTTGATCTAAATAATTATTTTAGTCAATTCATCAATACTTAATATTTTAATATTATTCCATGATATTTATGAACCTATAAAATTTTATTTTTCAAATGCCCATTAAGTTTTACATTTTATTCAGTTTAGTCCCTAAATCTAAAATAATAATATCTTTCAAATTTGAGCTTCGGTTTTAAAATTGATTTCAATCACATCCATTATAAACCCTATAATATCTATTATTATTAAAATTTCACATCCATTTTACAATTTATTCACTTTAGTCTTTATGTACAAAAACTAACAATTAAACATTATAATTTAGTCCATTTTCATATCTGAACTTAAAATATATCAATTTAATAACAAATTCATCAAGAAATCAACTATGAAAACTTTAAAAATCTTTAAAATTTTACAAATTAATACATAGGCTAGCTAAGTCAAGCTCCCATGACCTTAAAAACATAAAAAAAAAATAAGAAAATGATTTAATTGAACTTACCAATCAAGGGCAGAAAGTTTTGAAGCTTCAAAAGTCGTTTCCTTAGGTTTTCTTTAGTTTGTTTCGATGGAGAAGAAAGAAAAAGATGAGATTTTCCACTAATGTATGTTATTTATACTTTAACTAAAATTTGATTAGTTTAATTAACCTTAATTAACTAATTTAATCTTAATAATTTAAGCCTTAATCAGCATTAATAAAAAAAAAAGAGTGGGAAATGGCATCATCATCCACTATTTGAGTGTAGCAAAATGATTTATTTACCATTTTGAACCTTTAGTTAATTAATAATTTATAGCAATAAGACTTTTACAATTTAATCCCAGCACCTTAATTAAACAATTAATAGACAAAATTGAAGGACCAAAATCTAATATTCTATTATACCAACTCCGTAAATATTTTAATTTAATATTTACGGATCCGGTTCACAGAAATGGGGTTCTAAAACTGTCTTTTCGACACCATTGAAAATTGAATTGTTGCAACTTGTTTTGGATTTTTGTAAGTTTCTATGAATTTTTGGAAGTTTTATAATTATTTATGATTTTTAATAATTTTTTAAGATTATAGCAAGTTTAAAATATTTTTGAAAGATATTATTTTTTAAATATTTTTATAATTTATTAGAATATTATATAAGTTTCACTACGTAAAAAATGCCCTAATACGACACTTTTTTTGACCTAAGACGACGCAAAAAAGGTTGGCATAGGCTTCGCGATGCTTCTCCCGATGTTTCCAAAAGGGTTGTATATAGTGTAGTTGGTATAGGTTTCGCGACACTTTTGAAAAAGCGTCGGTATAAGTCAACATAAGCCGACGCTTATTGAAAAGTTGCGAAAGTCTTAGTCAATTCCGACCTTAAAATAAGTTGGTATAGACCTAGTCAAGACCAACCTTTGAAAAACGTTGTTATAAACCTGTATAAGGCAACTATAAAAAGGTTGGTATAGTTCTTGTCTAAGGCAACTTTTAAGAATAGTTGGGATAGATCCGTCTATGGCAACCTTTAAAAGGTTGGGATTGACTCATTTAAGGCAACCTTAAAAAGGTTGGGATAGGCCTTGTCTAAAACAACCCTTAAAAAAATTGGTATAAACCTTATCTAAAGCAACTTTTTAAAAAAGTTGGGATAGATCTTGTCTAAGGCAATTTTTAAGAAAGGTTGGGATACGCATGTTTAAGACAACCTTTTAAAAATGTTAGAATAAACATTGTCTAAGGCAACCTTAAAAAAAGGTTGGGATAGACTTGTTTAAAGCAACGTTAAAAAGGTTGCGATAGATTCTTCTAAGGTAACCTTAAAAACGTTGGTATATATCTTATCTAAGGCGACTTTTAGCAAAGGTTGGGATTGACCTATCTAAGACAACGTTAAAAATGTTGAAATAGACCTGTTTACAGCAACCCTAAAAAGGTTGGGATAGACCTTTTTCAATGCAACTTGAAAATGTTGGAATAGATCTTTGCCTCATGTATGATTATTTTTTACGACGTTTTCCCCGATTTTTAAGAGCCTATTTTGGTGAAATATGAGCAAATTTGTATGTATTGGGTGTGGAAAAGTTTGAGTCAATATTAATTGAACAATTAATTAACATAAAATGATCATATAAATACAAAATTATCATTGAATAATGCAGTTAGTAATTTATATACAAAATCCTAATAGAAGTTGTCAACATGTTGCGGACATATTCTCAACCTATTTCACATGACATCAAAAAATTATACAAAATCCTAATAAAAGCAGTCAATAGGCTGCAACATGTTGTCGACTTGATTCCGATGACACCAAAAAATTATGAGACAATTGCATCCATCAACCACTATAACATATATATATATATATATATATATATATATATAATACATAATATGCAATAAGCCTCATTTATCATCATCCGAACTGAAGGCTTTATCATCAAGTCCGCTACTTTGAAATTCAACTGCAAAAAATAGCAATGTACATTTTCTATTTATACAAGTTAGATGAGAAACAACATAAACACATAAGAATAATATTTTAATATTAACCAAAGAACCATAAATTGAAGCTAAATAAAGAGTTTTCATCAGTACATCCACTAATTATTAGTTGAGCAAGCAATAAAGACATCAAATAAGAACATATCATTCAATTACAACAATCAATGTCTATTAAACCATTAACAAACTTATTGACAATCTAGTTATAAAATAGTCACCTTAATTACTATGCTTATTATGAAAAACCTTGTACTTACTTGACATTCCCTTTGCCATGCACTCATCGATGAGAGCCTTATACTTTTTGTCACGAGCATCCAACATTTCCATGAACTTTGCCTCTCGAATTTCAGTTAATTTCATAAATCTTTCTTCTGCTTAAGCTACCAAATGAGCTTCTCGCTCTGCAGCCTCCATACGAAATCGAGATTCTGCTTCCTCGAGTAGAGTTTTCTCTCGAACTGCTTGTTCGGCTTGAGTTATTTGTATTTGCTGGACATGTTTAGTGCTAATCTCTTCAATCATTGTACTGATGGACGATGTAGATTGGCTTCCTCAGGTAACTGACCCATAGCCAAACAACCTGGATTTGGTCATCCCACGTCCATATCCCAACATTTTTCCATCCTTTTCAGGGCCGAACACTTGTGTATAGACCTCGTTTTCTAATTTAGTATTATCTTGAGGTGTGAAAGAACTCTCAGGTGTTAGCATGGAGTCTTTAACCATCTTGCATGCTTCATCCTACAGTTATCTTTAATTAAAAAAATCTATTTTGAAAAGAAAATAAATTTGATGTCAAAATAAATATAAATAAATAAATAATACCCATTTGTTTCTTACATAAACTTGTTGTGCTGCCTCACTACTCAATTTGTCACTCCCATCTTTGCGCAAATGTTGAAATCTAAACTGCTCCAAACGCGAGGGTTCACGGCCTTCATTCTTAGCCTATTATACAACAAAACAATAGTTGTTAACATTATTCACCAATGAGCACAAAATAATTAATATAAGTTACATATTTATTAATATGTAATACTTACAAACTGTGCATTGAGGGTTGCATATCCTGTACGACCAGCAGTATGTGCATAACGCACCTTTGTTCGGGATTCTTTCGCCTTTTCTGATTGTGCCTATTGTTTAAATTAATAAGAAAAAATATGAGAGTAATAGGAAAACTAAGTTTATTATGCCTCATTCAAAAAATCATGCATTTATGCACTACTTTGATCATACCGTAAGTGGAAGTAGGAAAAATGGGACATTTAATCTAATAAAAGTGCATACCGCAGCTTGTGGTGTTCCCCATCGCTCCACTAGCCACTTCTATTGATCATCATGCACACCAGGAGGATTGTTTTCATATATTTCTTGAATCGGTCGACCTTCTTGGACCATCTCTTTATAGTATCTAGTTTTCAAAGTCGATTTAAACTCCTTCCGAAGTTTTCCAACATGTGAGAGGATGTCCGAGTCCTCCACCTTACCTCGGAGATCAAACTTTTCCTACACGTATAACAAAATAATGTAACAAGTACTCATTACATACAATATCAAATAATGCAAAATTATTGCAATACATTAAATTAGAAAATGGTTATGTACTACATACATGAACGATTGCCAATATGTTTTCCAACACATATTTAGGAAGATGTTTCCAATGTTTTGTATTCAAAGGACATATAGAACCAGTCCTTGCAATTGTACCGAGAAATTCAGCCAATTTGGACGCTTCCTTCCCAATAAGCTGGCCATATTGGTTGGCATCTACTACTATACGAGTTCCAGGTTGAAGATTCCATATATCTTTCATGTTTGTAGGCCCTCGCTTTCTCTTAGTACCCTTAGTAGCCTCTGTCAAAAGTAACAATTATATTTTAGATATGAAAATTGAAAAAAAATTATGTATCAATGTGAAAAAATAAATACGATACAGGAGCAAATTGTGTATATGTAAAAAAAGAAAAAAAACCACTCTTAATTATATAAAAGCATAATAAAAGATTTTATTTATCATAAAAAACACATAATACATTCATGTTATAATTATGCTCTCACCATTTAAACAACTATACCTTTTCTTTATTTATTATTCTCTTTATCTACAGTTAAACAGCTATACCTTTTCTTTTCTTATTTTACCACTGCTTGTAAATTATATCTTATGCTTATGCTCTCACCATTCACCATTCCTCTATTATTTTGGTTCAAAGAATCAAATAAAATATATATCAGAATCAAATAAAATTAGTAAAGCTCAAATTTCATTAGATATTTGAATAAAAACAGTAATTGCAAGTAAACTAGAAAACAAAAAAACAAATAGAAAACAAAAAAAAAAAAACAAAAAGAAAGATCAGTGGGGCAAAAAACCAAACACAAAGTTAAAGCCGAAATTTACCTGTTTCTCTGTATATTGTGAACAAAATTAAAACTAGAAAACAAACAGAAGCCAATGGATGTACCAGCCGGAGTTGCAGGTACTCCCTCTACTGATTGAGTTGGAGTTTCATCTCCCGTGCTTTGACTATCGGCAGCAGCACTTCCCAAGGCGTTCGAACCTGTCGAAGAACCCCTTGAAGAGAATCGTACACATTTTAATGTTCGCCTTTTGCCAATCATTTTCCTAGAAAACAAACAGGTGATGGTTAACGAAGAAGCACCTAGCACAACATTGAAAAGAAAATCATAAGTTTTGAGAATGAGGAAAAACCAGGAAAATATGAATTTTAAACTTCCTACTCCCGGGAAACTTGAAACCTATTGTAAACTGAGCAAGACTTACTTTGTATTTTAGATTTTAGGGTTTGTCAAAAGATGGAGAATCTGTACTGCATTCTATTAAAACAAAAAAAAAAGCAAAAACGGTAAATAAATTTGCATATTTGAATAAAAACAATTTCAAAAATGAAAAACGATTTCTAGGAAATATCCAAACAAAACAACAAAAGAGAAGCAAATATTTGAATATTTACATAAATTTATATTCTATTCAATTTTCAAAATAATAACCAAAAAATTATTTTTTATAAATAAATTAAAATTAACAAATAACACATCAAACTTAAACAAATTATAATATGATTAGTAATATGTACCTCACATAAATAAATTAAATTTATACTTAAAAAAATCAAAATACCATAATAAAATTTACTATGTACCCTAGTTGTGAAGTATTTGATTTTTTTAATGTTTCTTTCTTATAGGGAAGAAGATGGCTTTAAGATATTTGATTTCTTCGTTTCTTTACATCAACAACATTTGATGCACATCAAAATTAAATAAATAAATTAGATAAATAACACATCAAAATCCATTGCTAATTTGGGTTTATAATATTATATAATACATATCGTCATTCTCTATCTCATTAAAGCTTTAATCGTTAGAAAATTTTAGGTGGGTTATGGCCGGAATAATGGAGTCTCATCAAAATCTATACTTGAGTTTTAAAAACAATCAAAGGCAAGCTAAATCTGCTCAGGGAAGGGAAGAGCTAGACATGCATACATCTACCAAATAGAATATACATATAAAATATTTCTTCCTTTTGTATTTGACACTTTAAGAGAAATGCGAAATTTGAAAATTAAATTGTTTTATTTTCCTAAGAGAAAATAGGTTAAATTACTGATGTTAAGAAAGTAAAGTTAAATTTATTTCCCAAAAACTAAAAGTAGGAATTTTAAAAAGCAATACTTTGAAGCATTATCACGAAGGCCATGTAACCAAATTATGGTTGCTTGGTGCCTACCTTTGGGCCTAACCACATGAGTTCTTCCAGATTCAAGTGCCTCCCTTCTACCACTTGATATTTCTCATAGCACAGTTCAAGTATTAACCATTAAAATGTAACACAAGGAGGAAAAACATGCTTGTGAATTTGTAAAAAATCTAACTCAGTCAATATATATACCAATCCACCATGCATACAATGAAGAACCGACTGATTCAATTGCGTCAAGAACAAGGAGGAAAAACATGCTTGTGAATTTGTAAAAAATCTAACTCAGTCAATATATATACCAATCCACCATGCATACAATGAAGAACCGATTGATTTAATTGCGTCAAGAACAATAAAAAAAATTATGCAAACTTGCTAAATCATTATAGACATTACCCCTATGAGTAAGATGGAGCAAAGCAGATTAACCAGAACCAAGATGAAAGAAGAATGAAACTTTAAAAGTCAACTGTTTTTGAGAATTAACAGGTTGAATAAAACAGCAAATTGAACTCTAAAAATTTATACATAAAGAAAAATAGAAAAAGGAGAAACAGGGGAAATTCATTCTGCTATACTGCATTAAAAATGTCAATTACACTAAATCTTTGCACTTCAAAACATCATTCCTGTTCAAATTAAAACTAAAATTATTAAGTTACAATATGATTATTACACTGCGGATATTCATCATCTTCTACAGGGGTTTCAACGCCTAGATTGAACAAATCTCTTGCCTTTACTTCGATAAAATGGAGCCATCCTTCACTCTTGCCATCCTCAACATAAAATACTTGTTTTGCTTGAGAAGCCAGTATGTACGGATCGTCCGAATCACGATTCTCTGTATGGATAAGCTCAGAAAATTTCACCATAATAAAACCATTAGCATCCTTCTTCATACTCCTAGGAGATTTAATATTCACCCAATCACATCTAAGCATAATAACCCAAAACCTTTCATAATAGTTTAGCTCGACAATTTCAATGCAATTGCCATAATAGTTTCTCCCGTCAGCAAAAACCATCACGCCACTGTTTTGAGTCTTACGATGTTGCTCAAGTTTTTTAGTATGGACCCTAAAACCATTAAATATAAGTCCATCATATATGGAAACCACCTTATGCGGTCCTCGAGCAAGAGCAATTACATCAGCATCAACTTGTTCAACTTCCATCTTTGGAATCTAACCATATAGTAGGAAATCAATTAACTCTTATTCTATGATCAAATTTCTACAATGTTCTCTCATTACATAGATATTTGAATAAATTATTTTAATAGTGACAATTTACCTGTTTCGCAAGCCATTTTGGGAACTTTTCAACCAACCATTTGTCCTCTGTGCGTTTACTAATTTGAATGCCACCATAAATAGCTCGCTCAGACTCTAAAAATTCCCTATAATATATTCAGTAATTTGCAAAAAAATGTTGTCAAAATGTATACAAATTATGTGATAACTTTATTTGTCTATTGGTTAAGAAAAAAGAATCGAATGACAGGATTTTCTTCAGGAAACTCACTGATGATATGGTGATAATTTATCGCTATGTAATAAAACATAGCGGTTTGCTTGTGCAAGAGATCGCATGTCCAATATCTTTGTGTTCAGGGTGTTAATTGGACGTCCTCCAGAAGAGAAAATGTACCGTTTTTGAATATTTCCATCATTCCTTGGAGGACGGGAAAATATAGTCTCAATATCAGAAAAATAACGAGAGCAAAATGTAAGACATTTTGAAACTATGTACCCTTCAGCAATAGAACCTTTGGGATAAGCTCTATTTTGCACCAAAGCTTTTAATCCCATAAGATACCTACATCACATACATTTATTTTTACGTACTTATTATATTCTATATTAAAATAATAAAAATAAAATATTGTGAAATTTTATTGATATATTTCATATACCTTTCAATCGGGTACATCCACCTATATTGAACAGGTCCACCAAGCTTAGCCTCCATCGGCAAATGAATAATTAAATGAATCATAATTGTGAAAAAACTTGAAGGAAATATTTTCTCCATTTCACAAAGTGTTAATACGACTTGTACTTGAAGTTGATCAAATTCTTGTGGATCAAGACTTTTTGCACATAATCTCTTAAAGAAATCTGATAGATTTGTAATAACACTTAGCACCTTCTTTTCTACAACTCCTCTTAAGCATATAAGAAGCAAATCTTGCATGAGAATGCGACCGTCATGACTTTTAAGGTTGCTTAACTTGTGCTCTTTCAAATTCACGCATCGAGATATGTTTGATGCATAACCATCGGGTACCTTCAAGTTCTTCAAAATGGAAAGAAAAATATCTCTTTCCTTTGATGCAAGAGTGTAACATGCTTGCAGAAGATACTCTTTTCCGTTTCTCATTTTTGGATGAAGATAACTTCTGATGCCCATATCTTGTAGGTCCTTGTGTGCCTTGATATTATCTTTACCACCGCGTGAGAGATTAAGAAGGGTGCTAACGATATTGTCACATATGTTCTTCTCGATGTGCATGACATCCAAGTTATGTCGAAGTAGATTGTAACGCCAATAAGGCAAGTCGAAAAATATACTCCTCTTCTTCCATAAAGTCCTGTCTTGATTTATAAGATTTGTTTCATCTCTCTCTACCAATTCTTCAAAGTTGTTAACCAAATCACACCCTTCGTCTACATCAAGTTCTATCAACCCTTCATCTAGTTCTTCTCTATCCTTCTTTCGAGCTTTTCCGTAAATGAAATTTACACCTTCAACTTCCCTTAAGATATCTTCCCCAGATTGTGGTATAGGAGCTACCCCATACTCTATAGTGCCATTAAATTCACGACTCTGTTTTCGAAATGGGTGTTCAGCTGATAACCATCGACGATGACCCATATAACAGAACTTCCGACCATACTGTAGCCATCGAGATTCAGTTTTTTCAGCACATATTGGGCAAGTAACCCGACCTTTTGTACTCCACCTTGAAAGATTGGCGTAAGCTGGGAAATCATTGATTGTCCAAAGAAGACAAGCCCGTAAAGTGAAAGATTCAGAAGCTGATGAATCAAAAGCATCAACTCCTATCCACAATTGCTTCAACTATTGAATTAGAGGCTGCATGTAGACATCAATGTCATTGCCATGTCCTTTTTCACCAGGGATAACCATTGAGAGTATCAGTGATGATTGTTTCATGCATGCCCAAGGTTCCAAATTATAAGGAATAAGAAGTACGGGCCATGTACTGTGACTTGTACTCATTGTTCGAAATGGATTGAATCCGTCGCTAGCCAAACCTAGCCTAACATTGTGAGGATCAGATGCAAAATCAGGAAACCTCTTATCAAACGCATCCCAGGCAGAACCATTGGCTGGATGTCTCAATATACCATCTTTGGTTTGTCCTTCTTTATGCTATCTCATGGATTGTGATGTCTTGGCAGGCTTAGGACGGCGACAACTACCATCATCTTGTTCATCTGTATCCAACTTATTAGAAGATTGCCACCTTGAGCTTTCACAAACATCACAACTGATCTTTTTACTAGCATCGCCCCAATATAACATACAATAATTTGGGCATACATCAATCTTCACGTACCCAAGATTTAGTGCAGAAATCTTATTCTTTGCTTCATAGTATGTAGTCGGGATTGTGTTTCCATCTGGAAATGCCTCATTTAAAAACTCCAATAAGCATGTCAAAGATTTTGCTGACCATCCAAAAAGTGCTTTGAAGTGGTAAAGCCGAAGTAAGAATGAGACGCATGAGAACTTGACACAACCGGGATACAGTGGAATATCACAATCATCTAGAAGAGTTTTTGCTCTTTCCGCAGTCCTTTGAGCCTCATTAACATCATACTCCCAACCATTATTCTGAAACTCGCTTGAAACTCCACCAAAACTCTCATTAAGAGTTGGGATGTTGATACCTAGAGCATCCGTTATGAGATCTCTTAAATTGGCTTCGTTATCTTGTGACAACGTACAAATTGACGGAGAAGTTCTCATGGTTTGGTCGATTTGCACCGATGTTCTTTCAATGGATTCTCCATGAAAAATCCAATGCTTGTATTCTTTTATTATACCATAAAGACGAAGATGCTGACCAACAATATGTGGTTCATGCAATATCCTATTATTGCAACGATGGAACGGACAATATATTTTTCCGTTAGAAAGTGATTTTCCAATTGCAAATGATAGAAATCTTTCTATTCTAGCTAGGTGATTGGTGCTAAATCTTGGAGCATCCATCCAACTTTTATCCACCATCTGTTAAAGTAATTAATATTAAAATAGAGTATCTATGAATGTCTAATCATAAGGTTCATGTGTGAAAAGAGATGGGCTTTCTGGTGAACTAACCTAAACTAGAACTACCTAATCCAGAAATAAAATAACAAATTTAAATATTAAAATAAATAAAATTTATCTTTATGACAATTAAATAATATTAAAATTTATGATAAATAATATCTAAATTCCTAAATAAAATAGTCCAAACTACAAAGATAGAAAAATTTAAACCTAAATCTAAAAAACGGAAAAAAGGAAAAGAAAAGGTTAACTAACCTTTTGGTTATATCAAACTATATCTCAATTATAGTAAAAAGTATATGCCATTATTCATGCTTCGGGATCTTTAATTTAGCCTGAAAAATTCAAAAAAATAATACCATCAACAACGTAGCTCAAAAAAGCTTCATATGAGGCAAGCTCAATTAAGAAGGGCAAATATGTTTTATCATTTATTATTTTATCCATAATATTTTTATCTTGTATTATAAATGATTTATTACTACTTTTATGTTTATGCTATTAATTGATTATAAAATATTATTATTTATATAAGTTGAAATTTAATGATAAGTTGATAAAATTTTAATTTAAAATATGCAGATTAATGAATTAATCAATGATTTCACTTTTTTTGGTACTTCATTAATAAATTAAAAAGCAGCTCTAAACATAATACTACCACCCATATCGGCTTTAACAAACTGGAGCATAAAGCTCGACATAGACAAACATAGTCTTTAGAAGAGTCTCTTACAAAGTAAACTAGGAGTGCTGCCCTTTTAGCCAGTACATCAAGGAGACTATTTCCCTCCCTGAA
Source organism: Gossypium longicalyx (assembly GCA_025698465.1). NCBI lineage: Eukaryota > Viridiplantae > Streptophyta > Magnoliopsida > Malvales > Malvaceae > Gossypium > Gossypium longicalyx. The sequence goes on from CM046997.1 coordinate 96,986,738, forward strand.
ATTATAAAGCAATCAACTATTCTGGAAGGTCCCAATAAAGTCTTGCAACCATTCACCAAGGTGTTGCAAAGCAAATTTAAAATATGGGCCATTTTAAGGTTTTTGTTTGGACTCTACAGTTTAGGCAATGGTATTTGTTCGGTTAATGGTGTCTGTACTCTTTTCGAAAAATATTAATGCTTACTGCCGATGATGTCTCCTGAAGTTGAACATCAGTTGCTCCATTTGGGCCATATACACAATATATATAGTTTTGATTTGCATTCTTAAATATGGTCGTAATTAAAATCCAATAATCACAATATCTAGTTCCTTTACACTAGCCTGAAGTTTAGTTCAGTTTGCTTAGTTTGGAAACTATATATAAGGGGATGCAAATGTATGAAAACTATATATCATGCTGAAATCAGACAAAACAAAGGTAATTTCAATCAGATTATTACTGTTTATAATTTTCAATCAATCATCAACACAAACACGCCACAATAGAACTAAATGATGTTTATAATTTTTAATTTGCATTTGTCTATTGAAAATCAAATAACAAATCCCATCTTAAAAGACCACCACAACTAGCAAATACCCATAACATTCTACTCCATCCTTATTCATGCATAACAATAATGTCCTATGTGAAACAAAAATAACACAGAAATCAAGCTTTTTAGGGATACCTATTTCATTTCTCACAATCTTTGACTTTGTTATGCAAAATTTTTTAAAAAAAAAAAGACGAATGAATCAACATGAGAAAGGGAAAATAATAAAAACAAATAGATCTGGGGTTTTGTCTTAAATATAAAGAAAAGGAAAAAGAAAAACCAAAAGGAAGGAAGAAATACCTGTTAGGAAAGGCAAATACCATGAAAAGGAGAAGAGGAGCGGAGTAAACTGTGTGAAAGAGATAGAAGCTTAACTTAGTTGTTTGAGAGTGCTTTGGAATGTTTGACTCTGAAACACTATTTTGTTTGAAGTGTTTTCTTTGTATTTCCAGACAAATAAAGTCTCCACAAACACAAACCTGTCTTTAATTTTGATTTTGCTTACAAATTAAACTTTACTTTATTATTACTTTAGTTTTAATTACATTCTTGATCCTAATTATTATTCTCATTATATCTACTTGTATCGTAACTGAAATAACATTGAATTTACGTAACTAAAATAATTTTTATGTATGTTTCGAAACTCAAGACTTCAACAATTTTATTTTTAAAATTTGAATTTATTCACTTTATAAAATATAATATATTTTACTATTACACTCAATACTTTCAAAGTTGTATTTTAAATTTACTTGTTTCAATTTTTTTTATAATTTTCATTTAGCCGACTTATTTCAGAAATAGTGAGTGACAAATTTCAGAAAAGTAAAGTTATTGAAAAAAAACTTAATTTTTACTCAAATAACACTATCACATTATCTGTATCTCCTCTTTTTTTTTTTCTCAAACTCATACTTCTTTGGTGTATTTCACAAATCATTTCATTTTATCCATATTATTTTAAGTCATTAATATTGGAATATAAAACACTATAAATATTATGTTTATTAATTAAATAATCCCCCCCAAAAAAGAAAGATAAACCCGCAATATTTGCAACACTAAAAAATTAAAGAAATAAATTAGATATGCATCACATCAAACAAATTCACTAAAATTTTCAATTTACTAATTAATTTTGTTTCTCTAGAGATACATGGGTTAGCAATTTTTTTAATTTTAATATATATAAAGTTTATCTATTATCTCTTAAATAATTTAAACTATAATGATAAATTTAATATATTAAAATTAAAATTATCTCTTTTACAATTATATAAGAAATTATTTAATATATAAATAAAAAAACAATCAGTCATATGCTGAAAAAATTTTAAAATTATTTTAAATAATAGTATTTTAATATTTTTTATTTTTAACATATATTTTTTTTATGTTTTTACTTTCAAATTTTGTCTACGTGCCGAAAAGAATACATGATAGACAATTGGATGATGGGTGAGAATACCGGGAGCAAAACGACGTCGTTTAATTTAAAATAAAATGATTTTCTGTGACGTTTTTATCAAAACCCTAAGCCTTAAACCACAAACCTTAAACCTCAAGACCATAAAATCCTAAACCTTAAAACCATACACCCTAAACCCTAAACTCCTAAACTATAAACCCTAAACCCTAAACCTTAAACCCTAAATATAGAAGCTAACAACGAAACCTTTAAGTTAAACTTATATCGCAATACAGTTCATATTAAAAAAATCTGAGATTAATCGCTTATATCAATATAAAATTTATTAATTTTTAATAAATAGAAGATGAATGATTTAGGGGATTTAGGCCAACTCTTAAACTCTAAACCCTAAAACCTAAACCATAAACCCTAAACCCTAAAACCCTAAACCCATTAGGCATGCATATACCAACCCTTATACAAAGATTTGGCCAAAGTGTATGTTGGCTAGTCTATCCCAACACTTAAGAAAGTATCAGCCCAAAAGTGTAGGCATAGTGTTGGAGAAAGCTGACTCTTATTTAAGCATTGCATTAAGCATGCATATCACAACCCTTATATAAAAAGTTAACCTAAGCGTATGTCGGCAAGTCTATCCCAACACTTAGGAAAATATATATCGTCTTAGGACTAGACAAAGCCAACTCTTATTTAAGCGTTGCCTTTGGCATGCATATCCCAACCCTTATATAAAGAGTTGCCTAAAGCATATGTTGGCCAGTCTATCCCAACACTTCGAAAAGTGTCGCACAAAAACTGTCGTCTTAGAACGAGACAAAAGCCAACTCTTATTCAAGCGTTGCCTTAGGCATACATATCCCAACCCTTATACAAAGAGTGGGCCAAAGCATAGTCTATCGCAACACTTAGGAAAGTGTTGCCACAAAAGTGTCGTATTAGGACTACAAAAAGCCAACTCTTATTCAAGCGTTGCCTTAGGCATACATATCCCAACCCTTATACAAAGAGTTGGCCAAAGCATAGTCTATCCCAACACTTAGGAAAGTGCCACCAAAAAAGTGTCGTCTTAGGACTATACAAAAGCCAACTTTTATTCAAGCGTTGCCTTAGACATACATATCCCAACCCTTATACAAAGAGTTGGCCAAAGAATAGTCTATCCCAACACTTAGTAAAATGTCGCCACAAAAGTGTCGTCTTAGGACTATAAAAAAGCCAACTTTTATTCAAGCGTTGCCTTAGGCATACATATACCAACCCTTATACAAAGAGTTGGCCAAAGCATAGTCTATCCCAACACTTAGGAAATGTTGCCACAAAAGTGTCGTCTTAGGACTAGACAAAAACCAACTCTTATTCAAGTGTTGCTTTAGGCATACATATCCCAACCCTTAGGAAAGTGTTGCCCCAAAAGTGTCGTCTTAGGACTAGACAAAGCCAACTCTTATTTAAGCGTTGCTTTAGGCATGCATATAGCAACCCTTATACAAAGAGTTGGCTAAAGTCCAGTCTATACCAACATTGGCCCCAAAAGTGTCGTCTTAGGACTAGACTTTTGCCAGCTCTTATAAAAGCGTTGCTTTAGGCTTGCATATCCCAACACTTATGAAAGAGTTGGCTAAAGCGTATTTTGGCCAGTCTATCCCAACACTTAGGAAAGTGTTGCCCCATAACTGTCGTATTAGGGCATTTTTGACGTAGTGTTTTTATAATATTTATATTTTTTATGAATTTTTTACTATTTTATAAGTTTATATAAAATTTTAATATTTTTATTTTTAAAATTTTTAATGTTATTATTATATTTTTGTATTTTTTTTATGATTTTTATGATTTTTATGAGAAAAAATAAGATTAAATTATTATTATTTTTTTATGAAAACTGTTAATGAGGGCTTAATTTGTTTTAGTTAATGATAATGACTCAATTAGGTGCGAATTTAGTGTAGGAGCTTAATTAGGTGCAGATTTAGTGTAGTGGCTTAAGTGATTTTTTTCAATTTTTTCTTAAAGGCCTTTTGTACCTATAAGCCTTTTGTTTAGTTCAACTAGTGAACTCCAAGTGACAATTCGATGATCAATACAGTTGATCAGTACCTATTGATGAGTAGTAGAACGTATCTTAGATCTAAGTCGATTTGATGATAAATGTTAAAGATATGAGAAGAAAGTTGTTTGGATTTTAGTTTGTAGATTTGTGACATTCAATATTGTTTCATGAGAAAAAATTGAAGTGTAATAGAGAATGTAAAAGAGAGCTTTTGATTGGTGTAGACAGTGCAAACAGATAAGTCCATACAATAATGATTTTTCAACCTAATGATTTAAATGAAAACTTTCGAATAGTTCAATAACCATATTGTAACTTTTATGAGTTGAGTGACCAAAACATAAACTTGCTTAATAATTTAGTGACCTTAAATGTAGATTACCTTATTATTATTATTTTGTTTTATTATAAGTTACAATTTAAAAAATATAATTGATATTAAAATTAATTTTTAAAAACTTATAATATTTGATAAATAAAATATAGTAAAGTAATATTTACAATTAATCCAACAAACCAAAGTTTACAATATTTAAAAACGAAAGTTATCTTATTTTTATTGTCTTATATGTTTATGTAATAGAAATTATTGATGAGTGAGTGTCGGTAGGCATATCCAAATACAAAGGTGGGAATAATTTTACTTTATCATAAAACATAAATTTAATTCCCCACATTTATTGATTTTGTCATTTTAGAGTTAATATCTCCTTTTTTATCACTTTGATATTTAATTTTTAAAATTTAGTCAAATTATTTTGTTTTAAATGAGAAAATTGATTGAATTAGTAAAATTTTAATATAGTTCGCATGATAATTCATATATATATATATTTTTTTAGCTACATCAATCCATGTGTTTTTTCATGTTGGCATAGATAAATTTTCTAAATGTTTTAATTAACTTTTTTAAATTTATCAAATTTTTTATTTCTTTAATTTTTATAAAACATATGTAAATTAACCCACGAGTTGTCACACTAGTGTCATTAAAACTTTAACAGTCCAATTAACTTTTCAATCTAAAAAGAAAATAAGTTGACTAAACTTTAAAAGTTGAGGACCAAAATGATAAAACAAAAAAGAATTATGAACAAAAAGTAAACATTAAGGGCTAAATTTATCATTATACTTTTAATTTTAGTAATAAAATTTTAAAGGCATAATGATAAATTTACCCTCAACGCTTGTAACTTTTTTCAAATTGACCCTTAATTTTTTTTAGTTAAATTTGGCCATTAACTTTTCTGAAATGTTCAAATTGTTTTTTTTATCAGAAATTCTAACTAAAATATTAATTTTGTTACGATACCGCCAACTGGTGTGGTAATTTGTTTGTACTTCATGATGACATGATACTATTTTTCCTAAATACAACATCAACAAATGATTTAAAAATCATGAAAATATTTTTTTTAAATAAAAATAAATAAAAATGTGCAAAAAAATTTAAAAAAAAATTAGTATGAAGCACACATGAATTACTATGCTGGCTGCTTTCTTTAAAATTGTAACATTTGTTATTTTTGTTAAAAACAAAAATTCTAACTCTTTTTAAAAAGTTGAGGGTTAAATTTAATAAAAAAAGGGATTAAATTAATAAAAAATATAAACATTAAGAACTAAATTTATAATTATCTCAATTTTAAAAGACGGATTATTAAAATACCTGCTTTAAAGTTACAAAATTTTAATATTAATAATTTGTTTATATATAAAAAAGATTATTGAAATAGTCCAACTATTTAAGGGCTATGATAATTCATCCTTTTTTATTTGCATTATTATTTTTGGGATAATATAATTTTTGGCCCCTAAACTTGGTAATTAGATCTACTTTGATATTTGTACTTTTTCTGTTCACTTTGGTATCTGAATTTGGATAATTTCGTCAAAATTTTATGATGTGACCATGTTCTTGAAACTAGATTGGATTGGTTGGCCGAACTGATTAGACTGAGAATCGACCAATATACTAGTCCAAACAAAAGGATTGAATTGGTTGAATCGAAAATTGCTCAAAATAGGTAAAAATAACAAAAAATTGGGACAAAAATTGGTAGTTGAACAGTTTGATCTGATTTAATATTTTTAATTTTATGAAAATTTAATTATTTATTTGATTAGATTTGATTTAGTAGTTGAACTGATCAAATTGATTGAATCGGGAACTAGTGGTTTGACCAATTTAACCATTGGCTCGGTTATTAGAATCAGGGGCGAAGCCAGAAATTTTTTTTAAGGGGGGCTAAAATTAAGTTGTAATTTTTATGATATAAAAAAGCAATTTCATCATTTTTATGGGGGTCATAGTGTAATTTTACCTTTATTAATTTAAAATTTTAAAAATTTTAAAGGGCCTAAATAAAAAAATTTCTATTTTAGGGGGGCAGGGCCCTGCTAGCCCCTCTAGCTATGTCCCTAATTAGAATACTATATGTGACATTATAAGATTGGACTACATTATAACATGAAACTTTATATAACTTTTTTTTTATTATAATTTTTAAGTAATGATATGGCACAATCTAAGAGTACCATGTCATCAAACTTTTTATAGTTTTCAAGTTTAGTGACTAAAATAAATCTAATTGCTAAATTTTGGATAAAAAAATACATACACTAAAATGAACTTAGTTGTCAAATGTAAGGGCCAAAAAGTATATTATCCCTTGCTTTTTATATAAAAATTAAACAGAATTGTAGAATTTAGATACGTTGTAGTATAAAATAGGAATAAATCTGAATACCAACGCGTTGACTGAAAAGCATGAGTGCGCCTCATGTTTATCACTAACCAAAGTTATTAAAAATACAAGAAAAGTTGCACACTACAAAGATTTTTCCAAATTCAGAACGCAAAGGAAACAGACTTAGTTTCTACGTTTATTTAAAAAAAACAATGTTCAACAATTCTAGATTCAAATTTTCTATTAATTATAATTTGTATATGATCTTAGATGTGTTAATCCATATATTTTCTTAAATATAAAATATGAGACAAAAAAAAAGAAAAAAGACAGCAAATGCCTTGAAAATGGTAAGACATAATTTAATTATTTGGTGGCATTGCATTACTCCTCATATATAGTTTAATCTTTGTTAGAACAGAAGGTATGAAAATTTTGAACAACTGCAAAAAATTTATCCATCATGATATTCAAACACTCATTATATTTTACACCAATAACATCGCTGACTGAGTAACGTTTAATATATAAAACTATCAATTTTTTTATAAAGAATCTACTTTGAAAGAGGAAAAATAAAAGCAAAAAGGTTTTATTTGAAACAAGAGTAAATACTTTAATTATTCAGATAAAAAAAATTATAATTTAATCATCTAATCGTTAACTCGTTAACAGAGTCTAATGTGATGATTTTTTACTGGTAAAGGAAGAGATGATGTGGTGGCCGAAAGCAAGAAGCAAAAGAAAAAGAAGAAAGAATGATGGAAGTTAGAGTGGTGTGGAGAGGAGGAAGATGATGAACAGTAATCGATAAAAAAAAAAAGAGAGTAAAAAATGATTATATGACTGAGTGAGTAAAATGTTTAATTATATTACAAATATTACGCGCATAGCATTGGGTACAATTTTTTTTTTTTTTACAGCTAAAAAGTAAAAAAGGAAGAGGAACTGACTATGCCACATTGGGGTTTGATTTGATAGTTGCAAAAGAGCTGTAAGGATATTGACAGCTCACAACTCCATTATTTTGGGTTCACAGACAAAAGTGGGGTTCCCCGCCTTCCCCGTGCCCATCTCCTAACCCAACGCCGGCCATTTTCACCCATCACTCACCACACTTTATCTTTTTTCTTTTTACATTGACTGGACCACGTAATTTTTATACGTGATATAAAATCTAAATATTGATGTCTTTTTCTGAGTTGTTCAACTTAACTGTAAAATTACTGAATTATCCTCACATATACACATTAAATTATATTTTATGATATTGTTTTTATTTTCTTTATATGGTAAATTAATAAAAACTTAATGAATTTGAATTTAAAAAACAATCAACTTTATTATTGTAATAAATTGATTTTTACGTAAATTTTTAATAAATACATTTATTGTATGGAGGGTGTCATAAATTTAGTAAAAAATGAAATCTAAAATTTTCAGATCATGATAAGTTTAATAAATATATAGTACTACAAGTGTAATTATGTAAATATGAACCATAAGACATTTAACATGGACACTGGTGTAATGTCAACAACTTTAATACATGCATATAATAGTAATAGCTTTTTTAGCAAGCAATTTCCTATCAGAATTTTTCCCAAGGAATCTCAAAATCAAACAATGGTCATGGTAATAGTCTCACCATCTAGTCCATGTCCTAGATATAGAATAATGGAGTTTGCAGGCTTTTGCTATAAATTATAAGATCCCATAAAAAAGATAAATAAAGTTCTTGTCGGCATCTGTCTTTAATGAAGTCAGACCTTTAAACATTCAGCTTTCTATTATACGTATACACACATATTCAAAAGCAACGTACAATTTAACAACTACTACGATATATATAGAATATCTACAATGCATGAAATTGGATGATCTATGAGAGATAAAATTAGGTGGGGGCCTAGCAACATGTCAAGAAAAAACAACAGTTTGTACATTATTTGCTGTCTGAATTTCAGACACAGTTTAGACCGGAGTTTGGTTTAAACAATGAAATAAGGTGCGGTTTAGGCATACAATAATCATCTAATAAACCGTATTTATATGTATCAAACCGAAGCTTAGTTCAAATGGTTCATCAAATCACTTTTAAGAGGTAGCATCTAATAGACATCTGCAATCTTTTTTCTCTCTCTAGGCTAAATCCTTCTCTGTTAAAACAAGCATATTGATCTGCAAATATAATACTATAGCTGGGGACCAAATTAAAAAAAAGTGGCGGCGTCAGGAACTCTCTCAAGTCTTAAGATAGCACGGATTCCCTATTTCATGCATGCAATGGGCAAATGGCCGCGCAAGATAAGGGAACCAAGAAAGATGAACTAGGTTTTCCTTGCCCAATGGCCGAGCCAAGCATTTATTTTTCAGCAAGGAGAGCAAAATAATACATAACCGATAGCTAATGTATGATAAACATGATAATAGCTAAAACCGTCTCTCCAAGAAGGTTCAATCTGTTTCTCTTTTAACAATTCATATGCTTTATCACAATACTTAAGTTTTACATCTCTAACTAAAAGTACTAAAAGTTGTTCCTTTAAATATATATATGGATTATAAAGATATAGATAATACGTAAAAAAAAATAAAAGAAGAAGAAAGATGTATATGTGAAAATTAAAAGATAAATGTTTTAGCAAGGTGAAGTTCATCATATCAGAATCAGAAATACAAGTTCTCTACCATTATTGATAATGCTGATTGTAAAATGATATAAGGTTATAAGAGAAGTTTTATATGATATATAATTCTTACCTCTTACAGGCGAATTATTTGGGGGTCGAGGGTGAAGTTGTAGTCCCCCAAATCCATATTAGTGTGAAATAACGATTTCTAAACAAACTGAAATGCATACATCACAAATGAAAATGTAATTTATTAAAACACATGATACGATCATTCTCATCATTATTACAACTACAAAGACAGTAATATGCACACTTGTTAAGCAGCGTTTCTAATAAGCTAGATCCTGTAGTGTGGCATGCAGCTTGCACCCATTTTATTATGTAAATTTTTTTTGTATCTCAACGCAGGTCAAAGATTTCAAACCTTAGATTTGAATTTTTGTAGACATGAGTGCAGCGTTCATATATGGGGCTCCCATCTACTGTTTCTTCGTGAGAATGAAATTGAGATCCTTTCTCTTGGCATTCTTTCAGGAGACTCATTCCATTGGGTTCAGATACTCGGAATATTCCATAACTCCTGGGAAAAAAAATCAAATAAGAAAGCTCAATACTATTAACTTGATCATGATTAAACACATTCAGAAAACTTTATGATGATATTTTTGTATTAATTTTTTCACAGAAAACTTTATGCCTTTTCACTTGAATAATGAGAGTACTCTAGTTTTTCATGCAAAGATGTTACTATTAATGCTTGTCTATCGAGGCAATTCCACCAAACATGTGATTCTAAAACTTAATATTTTGCCATCTAAAACATATAGGATTTATTTGTTTGAGAGTGTAGCTTGACGGCTACACAGTAAGATGCAGCTGCGCTGCAATAATGCAATAGAGATGAACTAAGTAGAAGCAAAATCAACATTCTTCAGAGTTGGCTTATACCAGCTAGATTCATATTTTACATTTTATAGAATGCAAAGAGAAGTGAATTTTCAATAGATTAATGTCAGCCCAAAACCTATTTTTGTAACAAAAGATTGGGTACAAATCATCTTTATATTGACGGCACATAACTCTGACGTATAAAGGCAGTGAACAGATTATCAGGCTATGGTAGGAAGTTATATTGATACATTAAAGAGGCTAGAGGGAAGTCATGTATGTTAGAGGCCAAGCATCATAGTTAACCAGCGTGATGGAAGACCAAAATAAAGAAAGTGGATGAAAGGTAAACCTAGATATGCAGATGAAGGCATTATCATTTTATCTGTGACATTATCCAAGTTGCCAACAATTGAATCATTATGTACGAGGGGCAGACCTTGAATTATCGGTAGGAGCCACAACAATGGCAAAAGCCTCAGGCACCATTACCTGAAAATAATTTGAGAAATGTCATACAGTGGCAATAATCTTATTAGCTGATGAGTGAAACAACTATCATCACAACTGCATTTTACAAACGTCCATTAAGAAATTATTATTTTTGTTTCCTAAAAGATTTAAGAAATATCAGAATACGATACATAGGTTAAATTATGTTATATAAGACTGTTAACCCACAGAGGAATAAATAGATTGGAGTCTAGGATGATCTAAATACCCAATCTTTGAGTAATATTGGGTGCATAGGTGATTAACTTCATTACCTGATACGAGTATTGAGTATGGAGATCTATTGATGACATGAAACAACTCTGAGAAGGGTGTGTCTGAAAGTAAACAAGAAACATAGTACTGAGGTCAGTTTGAGGGCATAGTCGTATTTGCATTTGATGATTTTACCTATTTCTTGTAAAACCTAAAGACCAAAGAAACAGAAATATTAAAGAAACTAATGAAAGAAAGGAATGAACCTACATGTATCCATCCCACTGGAAAAAGGGACCGTTCATTTTGTATGGCAAAAATTTCCTCCTCATTAATAGCTTGACACTATTGTTCATTATTGACAAGTTAACAGCAGAAAGCACCAAGTGTAAGACAAAGTAAAATATTAAAGTGAATCAAGGTGTTAAAATCCCTTCACACTTACAGAATTTGAAGTTGATTCCTGTTTAGGTATTATCAGAGTGGTTACATAGAAAGTTCCCTTTTCCTGTTTCATGAAGGTCAAAGAGGTAGAATTTGCAATGTTAATAATGGCATGCTAATTTTAACAGAAGATAAGTTTTTAGCCAAAAAGATTGATAGACTAGCTTACTCAAATATAAATAAACACAAGTATAATAAGACTAAATAAAGACCAGCTACAATGTTTAAAACATTAGCAGACATTAGTTCAGATGTAGGAATCACTTCACCTCAATGATACTGTTGAAGGAAATCCTTGGTAAGCCTCATCGATCAAAAACTTTCAAGACTGGGCTTATGTTGGTTATAGACTGAGCTTAAGTTCTAAAAAGGAAAGAATACAAGGCTATATCTAATCTATGTTACTCAGACTCAAGTGTGCGTGTTGGATACAGATATGTCTAAGACAAGAATGTTCAATTTTTTCTAAATTTTTTCATGTATTTGGACTGTTATCCCTACACCCATGTCTGAATATGTATCAGACACAGGTATTTCAAGAAAATGAAGAGTTGGAGCAATGTAGTATCTAATTCCCCAAACTCTGCGCTAGCGTAACAGCAGGCAAATAAAACAACCAAAATGACATTCCCATCTAACAAAATCTTCATAAAACCATTTACAATGTCATGCTTCTACCAACTGCAATTATTTTTCATGAAATTGGTATGGACAAATTTATTCTATAAACACGACGCAACAATAAAATAAAGAAGCATTTGTAGAGCATGGGCATTACAAGAAAAGGACCAATTATACCAACATACTCCTGAGCCAATGATGCTATAAATATCAACAAAACAACACACTGTGAATGTTAAATAAAGAATTCGTAAGTCTTACAAGAAAAGCACCAAGAACACCACAGGTTTCCAGATTCTTTTTTGTGTTTTCCTTAGCTAGTTCAAGAAAATCCTCCATTAGTCGTGTTGACTGAGAAAAAAATGAAATGGATATTTTTAGGTAACCTTATTGAATACCCTGTTAACTATATTCTTTTTTTTTGGGGGGGGGAGGGGTGGGGGCAGTTGTTCTAGAAAACCTTTATAGGGGGGGTATAAAAGAAAGACAGTAAAATTGTATAATTAAAGTGTGATTACTATATGAACATTCTGAAGCACCCTAGAAGCTTCCGGCTCATTGGACGACTGTTGGTCTGAATCAATTACACGTGAAACATGAGAAGTTTGAGATGCTTTCTCAGTGAAAGAGAGTGTAGTAGAAGGGGAAGATTGAGTGACAGCATGAACATTGAAGAGCTTGCATGTGGTGGTTGCCTGATCTGGAATCGGACAAGGTGATCCATGTCCTCTGTAGCTACTTACAAAATCCAGTTCATTACAAGATGCCAGTCCAACTCTTTCCTCAATGACAATCCTCAAGCTGAAATCAAGGCAGGAAATTCTTAATTCAATATTGTTGATCAACAAAAAATGTTTCAGAATTAAGAAGGTAACTTTGAAACCAGATTTAAGCAAGTTCATAAAAATTATACCTTTGACATTCTGTTCGAGGCATACCACAGATTCTCTCCTATATACCAAAGTCAACAAATTAATCACCCTGTTATGCTTTAATTACATTTTGAGATAAAGAACAATTCATTCTGATAATTCTAAATTTGTTATACTCTAGTTTCCATCCTAATTGTGAAGTACAAATAATTGATTAGACTGCTAATACTATTGATGAAGTAAGCTTAGCAAGCTTTTTCTCTAAAAGGGAAGTCATCCTCCAATGCATTTCAGAATTCAAACTGCAGAAATCTCAGTGATAAAATAATGTTTAACGTTTCTTTTGTTCCAATTGATTCAAGCAATTAAAGTTCATTAAGTTCTTGATACCTTCCAGAACAAAGGCGGATAATGCAAATAACATTGTAACAAAACAAATGTCTCTGAACTTTCAAAGAACTTTATTAATAGTATTCAGAAATTTCTGCCAGTTATAAGCATTTTTCTAACATTATTATTATTCCTTGCCAAATTATATTTTTAAAACTCAAGTGTGTGGCCGTCAGATAATACAAGCAGCATTCATCAAAAGCTAATGCAGTGGACTTTGTAGAGTTTTACCTTCTTCTCACCTACGTTTAAAGGGCTATAAATCTTTTGAGAGCTTGAATCTTGGACAACTATTGATTTCAAAGTTTCTCGTCCATCAACAAACTGGTGCATCTGAGAGAATAAAAAACAATAAGATTTAACTTCTTCATACCCAATTATACACATCATTTTCTTCACCATTCAGAGTTCTAAATAGAACCAGTAGTTTGCTGAACACAATTTAATAAGAAAGACGATCTAAACCACCATTATTGATTTTCCATATCAAGAAAGAAAAACACAATTTGTTGGTTTCATATACCGATCAGATCTTAAATCTACACCACCATTATCTCCTTTCCTGTCTTAAAACAAGTGACAGCATTAGAAATTCAAACACCAATCCTCAAATAAGATTCTTTACCGTGCTGCTGTGAAGACCTTTGTTTTTAAACTGGATTGAAAAACACCACATCCATGTTACAGAACATCAAGGAATAAGATAAATCATCAACTACTTCACTAAATAGATTGTTTTGCAACACGCCTTGGGTTGTAGAAACAAAAATAAAAAATCTGAGTTCAGTTATTTGCTTCCGCTAGTAGTGTCTGAGTTGTAAAAAAAATCAGTAAATGCAGCTTTGTACCATTTGTTTTACTTTTATAATACATTACAAAGCAAAACATATAAAAGAAATGAAAAGCAAAAAGCAACTAGCTATGGAACGAAAAGTTGATCCTTTCGTTGTTAGTTCCATTAAAGAAAATTAAGCCATCCATTTTGAAAACGGAAACCTTATCTTTTTAAAATTTATTTTTTGAAAGATAAAAGCTAAATTTAAAAGGAATACAGTGAAAATCACCATCAACCAAAAGAGGAAGGAAAACAAAGGCTGAGAACTCATGCAACAATTAAGAATCCAAAATTTGAGAACTACAAAATAAATATTCGATTGCCGTCTTTTAATATAAAGCAGATTATCCAGTGATTTTCAATCTTATTAAGGGAAGATGATACAGGCAAAATCCTTATAAGAGAAAACCCATAACTTCCACAAGAAAAGAAAACAGAAAAACAAAGGTTTCGTTTCGAAATCTTTGTACCTGTAAATATCTGTTGTTTGGCAGCCGAGAAAATCTATCGTCTGTCATGTCATCTAACAATATCTTTTAGCCTTCGATTAATATGAAAAGAAAAAAAAAAGAAATCGAGGTTGAAGAGTGACAGGCACACTGTTCCATGCCGCTGAAGGCTGAAACTGAAAGTTTAGAATTTCTTCTCTTTTTCTTTTCTTTTTTTTTTAATTTTCAATATTATTTATATTTATCGGAAGTGGGCCTCGGTTTAGCAAAAGAATCCCCGGTTGGCGGTAATGCAACCCGGACCGGATCAATTTTTTTTAAGGGTAAACTGTTAAAACAGTTATTTTTATTTTTCTTAGGTTACATTTTAGTTATTTATGTTTAAAATATTACGTTTTAGTCAATTATGTTAACGTGTTGTAATATTTTAGTCATTGAGCTGTTAATTATTATTAACAGTGTAGCAGTAAGTTGACGTAGCACATTAATCATCATTTTAAACAAATTTTAGGTTAAATTATACAATTGGTCCCCGTATTTTTTTTGTTTTAAGCAATTTATTTTTTTCCTTTTCTGTTCTTTTAACTTTCTTTTTTTTATCTTTATTTTACATTCTTTTCTACTTCTCCCTCTATTTTCGTCTTTTCTCCATCTCTTTCAATGTAAAAGAAAAAATTAAATTGCTCAAAAAAAATATAAGGACCAATTGTATAATTTAACCTAAAATTTTCATTTGAAATGATTATTTCAGATCGTTGTACCATTAACGATAATTAATGCTTAGTGACTAAAATGTTACAACATGATAACATAAGTGACTAAAACGTAACATTTCAAACATAAGTGATTAAAATGTAACCTGAGAGAAAAAAAAGTGACTATTTTGATAGTTTACTCTTCCTGTAAATATATTTAGGGCTAATTTAGCATTGTTTTTAAAAAGTATTTTGAAAAATGTGATTTTGTGAAACTTTTGAAAATTTTGGTTTAAATGAATACTATTGTCAAAAAGTGTTTTTAAGAAATAAAATGTTAATTTTAAACATAGTGCTATAAAATAACTACAGGGCCCAATTTTAACCCAGCCCAAATCACTAGAAATTAAAAACCCAAATACAAACCAAAATTCAAACCACAAAAAATTAAAACCAAACCTAGGCCCAAAACCCTAGCCCACTTAGCACTAACCCACAACCATCAAAAAACAGAAAACCCTAAGTGCGCCACACCTAGGTTGGTTGCGCGTGTTTTAATTCGGTCCTTCTCTATTCTTTTATTTTTGATTTAGCCCCAAAACTTCTATATTCAATTCAATTTAATCATTTTTCGTTATTTTTTACAGTTTTATTCTTTAAATTATTATTTTAATATTATTATTGTTATAATTAACATCGTTATTAATATTATTTCTATTTTTATTATTACTATTTTCTATTTTTACAATTGTTATTATTAGCATATTATTATTTATATATTTTTTCATCAATATTGTTAACATATCATTATTATTGTTATCATTTTTGTTATCTTCTATTTTTTTATTAGCGGTATTTCATCATTATTATATGTTACTATTACATTCACTATTTTTTTAATTCTTTTTATTAACATTATTTTTATTATTTTCTTTGATGTAATTATTCTTATTAATATATTATTATTTTTTATTATTATATTATTATTATTATTATTAATGTAGTATTATTGTTATTTTCTACTTTATTATTATTGTATTATCATTATCATCATTATCATATCATTAATCTAATTAATTTTATATTATTACATTATATATGTTCTTTTGCATCTACTTACTTTATTGTTACTGTTATTATCATATCTTTTCCTATTTATTTACCTAAGTTTTAAATATATTTCATGTTATTATATATTAGCATTACTTATTTACTATTTTCTTTTACAATTTTTAACTTTAGATTATTTGTTATTTTGTTATTAATTAATATTATTTATTATACCCTTTTTACAGTCTCAAATTTTATTATTTTTGCTGTTATTATTACTGTTTTAGCCATCTTATATGTCATTCATTTGTATATTCATTATTTTCATTTTCATATTAGCCTTAGAATTGACATTGTATTCTTTGCGTTGTCAACTATGTTATTTTATTATCCTTTCTTTTGATTGTTTATGTTAGCTTTAAAATTGATCCATCTTGTAATTTTCGTGAATTGTTTTTTTAGTATTTCTATTTTGTAATTTATTAGTACGACATTTTATTCACAAATTATTGTTTTAAATAAAAGTGCATTTCGTTTAATTGTTACATTTTATTCGAAAGTTTTTTCAAAATAAGGCAATACTCGTATTTGGGAGCTTTGAGAAAATTGTGCCCTAACTTACTGGGTTCCGATTTTCCTCGTCGAATCTAAGTAATCGAGTACCCTTTCTTAAATCAAAACAAATAAGTTTCAAATAAAAGTTTATTCTCGGGAATTCGAGATGTTGTGTCATAACTTATTGGATATGACACTTTGCTTTCTTGAGGTAAGGATTTCTAAAAAATAAAGGCAATATTCTGTATTTGAAATTCTGAGAGATTGTGCCCTAACTTACTGAGTTCCGATTTTTCATTTGACCCAAATAACCGAATATCCTTTTTAAACTTAAATGCATGAGTTTTGAAAATTAAAAGATAAGCTTATTTTCGAGGGTTTGAAATGTTGTATCCTAACTCACTGGTGTGACATTTTATTTATTCGAAATAGGAGGGTCTTAGCATCCAATTTAATTTATTCAAGTGTTTTTTTTTTAAATAAAAGGATCGTATTCTAAAATCTTTTCAAACATTCGACCTTAAGACATTAATTAATCAATTAGGTACCAATTTTGGGCGTTACGAGGGTACTTACCCTTCCTTGTGCGTAACTGACTCCCGAACCTTTGTTCTCGAATTTCGTAGATCAAAATCATTGTTTTAATAAATCAAAATGTTTTATTAAAATGATCAATCTCAAGGTGGTCCGATCACGCCTTAAAAAAGATCGGTGGCGACTCCATTTTTGTTTTTAAGTCGACTTCTGTTTTTCAAATTAAAAAATAGTTTCGACAGCTTGGCGACTTCACTGGGGAATTTAAGAGAGTCAAGCCGTAAATTGATTAATTTATGTCCTTTTGTCAAAAGTTGAAAATTAGATTTGAAAATTACGATCTTTTTATTGAATTTGTTTGGGTCATTTTGTATGATTGTTGTGGTTTGAGTTTCTGGGGTACTCTTGCATCATATTGCATAAAGACCATATGGTTTTACCCCATTTAAGTAGGAGTGAGAAGTTACTCCTTCGTGAGGTTTTCACCTCCGTGTAGGATAGTGGATCGCTTTCGGGATACATTTGTACCTTTGTCTTCGTGAGATTTTCATCTCCGTGCAGCCATAGGGAAATGTATTCCCCTGAACTGAATTTGGTCCGTATGAGCCTATAATGGATGAGGATTGAGGAATCTGCTGGTTCAAGTACCTCTACTTTAGAACCAAACCGCATGTAGAAAGCCCTAAAAGCTTACCCTAGGTAGAACTACGCCAAACCCTAGCAATCACCCAAATAGGTGCTTGATTATTTTTCATTTGCTTTGAATTTTATTTTTGGTATATGATATTGACTTGTTGTACTTTATTTTTGCTATGATTGCATGTCATTTCACTTTAAAGAGGTGTCGATTCATGTTCGATTACTAATTTAAGGAGCTAGTCATGGAGAATAAATTTCTTGATAAAGTGGAAGATAATGCGGCTATTCGTATATGGTCAAAGAAAACACAATTAGAAAAAGGGGACAGTCTAGTCGAGGGGTATACATAAGAATTATGGGATTACACCCACATTAGTGTGACACAAAATAATCTTTAGGAATTAAAAGAGATATGTGACCAGTGGGATGAAGAGACTAAGCAGTTGTTCTATGGTAATTATGGGGATTTGCCTTACCTACTTGACATCAAGGTAGGCGAACATTTATTCTGGGCCCTCGCTCAGTATTGGAATCCTACCTACAATTGTTTTACCTTTGGGAGGGTAGATTTGGTACCCAATATAGAAGAATATACAGCTTTACTTCGTTGTCCAAAGATCCAAGCCGATAAGGCCTATTTGAGAGTCGCTTATGTTCTGACCTTTTTAAAGAAATTGATGAATATTACAAGGATGAGTGAACAGTGGATTGCAGCAAGGGTCAAGCAAAAAGGTGAGTGTAAGTGCATCCCATGGAGGAATTTGAGAGATTTAATTCTAGTGCATCTTGATACGAAGAGGAGAGTCAACGTTTTTGCTTTGAGCGTCTATGGATTAATGATTTTCCCTAGGGCTTTAGGGTATGTAGATGAGGCGGTCTCAGATCTCTTCGACTGACTTGACAAAGGGGTCACACATGTTCCTGCGATCTTGGCCGAGACATTCAGATCTTTGAATGCATGCAGGAGTAGCTTGGTTCCACAACCATTTTTAAAAGGTGGATAAAGTTTCTTATCGGGTTTTCTCCGAGAATTACTCCCTGTTAAAGGAGATAGCAGCCACGCCCAGAAGAGATGACATATCAGAAAAAAATTGGATCGTGCTCCTTCGAAATCTCCAAAAAAAGGACATTGAGTGGAGAGCTCCTTGGTTGGTTCCCGATGAAATTCTTTATCGATGTGGGAGTTTTGACTGGGTCTCTCTGCTGGGAATTTGGAAAGCCATTGGGTATGCTTCTTTACTTGTGCTGAGACAATACAGATCAAGATAGTTCATACCGACAACACATGGGCTAGCTCAATGCGAATTTTCATATGGAGGAGATAGCTACAAGAAAAAGGATTAAGGGGATTTCTAATGCTTGGAATCAGACTCGCCGGATGAAAAGAGTTGTTGTAGGTCTGATAACAACCCCCGAATATGATGGGTGGCGGAGTAGAAGAATCAATGATAATATCCCCAGGCCAATAAGAAGGCGCTCGACCGTTGGAAGAATACCTGCAAATAGTCCCCTCCGAGTTAGAAATCATAAAACAAGACTTTAAAAAGAGAAATTCAGAGTTAGAAAAGAAGATAGAACAATTAGAGTAGGAAAAGATGCATTTGAGGCTAGATGCTGATGTTTAGAAACTCGAGGCTGATAAATTGAGAAAAGAAAAAAGAAAGGTTGAAGAAGACTTAGACAGTTTAAAGACTGATTACAAGAAGTTGCGTATGTCGATGAGAACTATTGGATTGGGAAAGACGTCAGAACAGTGGCGACAAGAAATTCAAGAAGAAAAGGCTAGAGCTGATCAGTGGGAGAAGAGGTTCCATGATACTCGAGCTCGAGAAAACACTTTTAAAAAGAGCTTGGTTGAGAGCCAAAATGAGAAGGAGATGTTAGTAGCTCAGGTAGCGGAACTAGAAAAGGCACTATTTCAGCGTTATGGTCTTAACTCTGACATTAAATTAAGGGCCAGCCTAAGCAGGATCAAGGATTTGAAAGGGAAAGTTAAAGAACTCGAGACTGCGTTACAGAACTGCAAACTTCGAATTAAATTCCTTGAGTCGAATAATGAACAGTGGAATGAGCAACTTTGTCGATCTCAAGACCAAGTCAAGGATAGGGACTACGTTATGGGCGAAGCCGTGGCTCAGATACGAGAAGTGGCTGATCATTTACAGACCTTAGCGGTTCAGGCTGGCATGCTAAGTGTGAAATATGAGTGAGAGTCAGACCAGGGTCGTGAGCTGGCTTGACTTCTTAAGAGGGTTAAAACTTTGAGCATCAAGGTAAAGCCGTATATGTAATCTATTTTATGTAAAGGATTTTGTTTTCTAATAAAGTTATTCTAAATAGAATTAGATCAGAATCGACGCCTTTTTAGTTTGCATTCATCTCATTCATTTGTATTTCATCACATCATGTGCATTAAGTTTCACAAAAGAACCCTAATTAATTAGAAATCGTATTATAATTACCCTAGAACATCACTATTACACACGGAGAAAAACCAAAGCTATGAGTCAAAGGTTGGAAAAACTAGAACAAATGCAGAAGGAAATGCAGGATCAACTGTAAGTACAGATGCAAGAACAGTTGACCAAAATCTAACAGGATATGAGGGATTAGATTCTGGAATCTCAAAGGAGCATGATGAACCAATTGACCTAGTTACTGATTGGAGGGCCAGAAAAGGGGAAGAGTCCCATGATCAATACTGGGGACGACAGTGAGGACCTTGCTTATCCTTTAGGTTTCCCCTCAACGAATACCCAAGCACTACCTTAAAGGGTCTCTGTCAATATCAGACCCCAATGTCAGACTGGTACTTTGGCACTGATTAATTTCCCAACGGGCTCATGCTCTAACCCCGAAGATAATCGGGCAAATCCTGTAGTCCCTAACCTCGATTATGTAGCTGAAGCAGGAAGGGCAAGAACGGAACTCCCAAAGCAACTAGAAGACTGATACAAGTGGTTAAAAGAAAAATTCAATGCGTTGGAAAGCGCTGATTATCATTATAGAGTTGATGCTAAGGAGTTGAGCTTGGTCTCAGATTTGGTCTCCCTCCAAAGTTCAAAATATCGGAGTTTGAAAAATATAATGGGACAACCTGCCTTGAGACCCACATTACAATGTTCTGTCGGAGGATGATGGGATATGTTAACAATGATCATTTTTTAATTCACTGTTTCCAAGATAGTTTGACTAGGGCTGCAGCGAAATAATACAATCAGCTGAATCGCACCCAAGTTAAATCATGAAAGGACTTAGCACAGGCCTTCATAAAGCAATATGGCCATGTGACAGACATAGCGCCTGATAGGATCACATTACAAAACATGGATAAAAAGTCGAGTGAAAGTTTCAGGCAATATGCTTAGAGGTAGAGGAAAGTCGCTACACAAGTCCAACCGCCACTGTTGGAAAAAGAATCAACCATGCTTTTCATTAATACCTTGAAGGCACCATTTATTAATCACATGCTGGGAAGCACAACTAAGAGTTTTGTGGACATAGTGATGTCCGGTGAGATGATAGAGAATGCGATAAGGTGCGAAAAGATAGAGGCTAGAGAAAGCACCAGGAGGTCGGCCCGAAGAAGAGAGAAAATGATGTTAGCAATGTGAGCATAGATTATGCAAAACCAATCACGGTAAACAAACCAAGAACAGTAGTAACAGGCCAGCAAGTCTCGCCAAGATAAGAGCTCAATACAAAACAAAACACGAAGAAACTCCAGTTTACTCCTATTCCAATAACGTATTGGAAGCTATACAAAAGTCTATTTGATGCATACGTTGTATCCCCTTTCTACTTAAAACTGTTGCAACCCCTATAACCCAAGTGGTACGATGCAAGTGCTCAATGTGACTATCATGCGGAAATCACTGGACACTCGATAGAGAACTGTACCTCTTTCAAAAAGTTAGTTCAAAGGTTTATCAAAATGGGTGTTGTGAAATTCGATAATGCACCTGGTGTAGGAAATCTGTTATTCAATCATACTGATAATGGGGTAAACGCGATAGTCGCGAATATGGGGAGGAGAATCAAGTTGAATGTTGCAGAAGTAAGAACCCCATTGAGAGAGGTTTGGAGGAAAATGGTGGAAAGAGGGTTAATCACGTAGGGTTTTAGGAGTAAATTCTGAGAGGCGATGAACTATTGTGAGTTTCATAACGAGGGAGATCACGAGATTAAAAGATGTAATGAATTCAAGGCCCTAGTGCAGAGTTTAATGGACAACAAAGAGTTGGAGTTCTTTGAATTTATCGAAAGAGAATATGTATGCACCTCGGATAAAGGGTCGATTGAGAAGGTCTCTGAGGTCAATCACCCGATGGTGATGATCTCACGACTAAGGATCAATGAATCCGGAGCAAAAATGACACCAA
Organism: Gossypium longicalyx; assembly: GCA_025698465.1. NCBI lineage: Eukaryota > Viridiplantae > Streptophyta > Magnoliopsida > Malvales > Malvaceae > Gossypium > Gossypium longicalyx. The sequence goes on from CM046997.1 coordinate 97,009,153, forward strand.
GAGTTGTAATTCAGAAACCCGTGGCTTTTCCTTATAAGGATAGCAAAAGGGTGCCCTGAAATTATAACTGTAATGTGACAGTCCCAGGAGAGGAAATTTTGAATATCACACCAAATACAAAAGTCGAACCTGTAAGAAGGAAATTCTTGATGATCGAACAAGGGGGAGAAAGGTCAGAACCACTGGTTAATGAACCGATAATGGAGAATGAAGCCAAAGAGTTTTTGAAATTCCTAAAACACAGTAAGTATAGTATTGTGGAACAACTACACAAGCAGTTGGCACGTATATCGGTATTAAGTCTTGCTCTTAAACTCGGAGGTACACCGTAACGCACTAATGAAGGTGTTGAACGAAACCTATGTCGCTGACGACATCCCGGTAAACAAGCTAAACCGTCTTGTCAGCAATATAAACATCGATAACTTTATCTCCTTCAGTGATGATGAGATACCGCCAGGGGGCATGGGATCCACCAAGGCTCTGCACATCACCACCCGTTGCAAAGGGTATACATTACCGGGGATACTAATTGACAATGGATCGGCACTGAACGTCTTGCCCCTGGCCACATTGAACAGGTTGCCTATAGACAGCTCTTATATGAAGACATGCCAGAATATAGTGACGGCATTCGACGGCACCTAAATGAAAGTAATGGGAATGATTGGTGTACCCCTTCTGATCGGACCAAACACATACGAGGTAGACTTCCTAGTAATGGACATCAGGCCTTCTTATAATTGTTTATTGGGCAGGCCTTGGATTCACTCGGCGGGGGCAGTACTATCATCATTGCACCAAAAGCTAAAGTTGGTGACGGAGAGCCGACTAATAACAATAAATGCGAAGGAGGACATTATCGCATCCGTTACAGTAATGCGCCGTATATAGAAAATGATAGTGAGGCAATAGAGTGTTCCTTTCGATTATTAGAATTTGTAAATGCAACTTTCATCATCAAAGGAGGCAAGCTCCCAATGCCAAAAATATCCGAAGCGACGAGGATGAGCTTGCAACTAACAGTTGGAAAATGGGCACTACTTGGAAGGGGCATTGTTTGGAAGGGGACTTGGAAAATATCTCTATGGACGGATTGAAGTGCCGGTCTTGGCTAATAAATAAGATCGCTTTGGCTTAAGGTATAGGCCAAACGCAAAGCATTCATGAGGTAAGAGAGATGAAGAGCACAATTAAGTGAGACAGAGGTCAAGTGGGAATCAATGACTTTTCCCTATATATCCAATGCATTCATGTCAGGAGGAGTTATCTATCTTGAACCAAAGATGACAAGAGAAGGAACGACCAAAGATTTGATGGAAAATTTGAATATCAACACATTATTTGAAAAGAAAGTGATGGAAAGAGACTTAGCAAGCATTCGCCTTTATGAGCCCGGAAGAATTATGAACAACTGGACTGTAGAAGAAATTCCTATAGTTTTTAGAGCTAATACAGAGTAATGTTCAAAACACACTTGTTGTTTTAAAGCCTAGAAGCAATAAGAATATTTTGTAAAATAGGCTCATGTTCAAAACGTCTTTATTTCAATAAAAATACACTTTTATGTCTTATTTTGAGCAAATATTCTTTTATCATGAGCAAATATTCTTTTTTTGCATTTCATTTATAATCATGCCATACAAATAAGCTATTTTTAGATTCATTTATTTTTTTATATCATTTCGTGCCTACAATAGGTCACTAGATATCAATGACACGAGTGACGCCGTTACGGACCCAGAATTCCCTTTTGAGCAAGACATGTGTTTGGAGGGATCTTAGGATTTTAAAGATGATGGAGACTGTAATTTATCTCTGGATTTGTTAAGGATGGTAGAGCACGAAGAGAAACAGATTCTACCTCACAAGGAGATTATAGAGAATGTGACCTTAGAAGAAGGGAAAGAGGTGAACATTGGAACTTGCATAATTGAGGAAACAAGACGGGACCTCATTGAATTATTACAGGAATTTAAGGATGTCTTCGAGTGGTTGTATCAGGATATGCCTGGGTTAAGCCCTGATATTGTGGTACATCGCGTCCCCATAAAAGAGGAGTGTAAGCCAATTTAACAGAAGTTCCAAAAGATGAGACCGAATGTTACAGTAAAAATAAGGGAAGAGGTCAAAAAGCAGTTTGATACTGGGTTCTTACAAGTGGTTAACTACTCAGAATGGATAGCCAACGTTGTCTCCATACCTAAGAAAGATGGAAAAATGCGGATGTGTGTAGATTACAGAGACTTAAACAAGGCCAGCCCAAAGGACAACTTCCCAATGCCTTACATCGATACTTTTATGGATAACACGGCAGGTTACTCATTGTTCTCCTTCATGGATAGTTTCTCTGGATACAATCAGATAAAGATGCATACTGAGGATATAGAAAAGATCGCATTCATAACCTTGTGGGAACATTTTGCTATAAGGTGATGCCATTCGAGTTAAAAAATACGAGAGTAACGTATCAAAGAGCCACGGTAACCTTGTTTTACGACATGATGCACAAGGAAATTGAGGTTTATGTCGACGATATGATCACAAAATCCCAAACAGAAGAAGAGCATGTACAAGTTTTGAGGAAATTGTTCTTGAGACTGAGAAAGTTTCAGCTAAAGCTCAATACAACAAAATGTAATTTTAGGGCTAGGTCAGGAAAGCTACTCGATTTCATTGTTAGCGAAAAGAGAATTGAGGTCGACCTCGACAAAGTCAAGGCCATACAAAAATTGCCTCCGCCGCGCACTCAGAAGGAAGTTCGAGGTTTCCTAGGAAGACTAAATTAAATCGCCTGGTTCATTTCACAACTAACTGAGAAATGTGACCCCATATTTGGCCTTCTCAAGAAACACAACCCAGGTGTGTGGGATGATGAGTGTAAGAAAACCTTTGATAAGGTTAAACAGTATTTATCCAATCCCCTAGTGCTAACGCCACTTAGTCCTGGTAGGCTATTGATACTGTATTTGATAGTATTTGACAATTCAATCAGATGTGTGCTCGGCCAACATAACGAGACAAGAAAGAAAGAAAGGGCGATATATTACCTCAGTAAGAAATCCACTGAATGTGAAATGAGATACTCGCTAATTGAGAAATTATGTTGCGCCTTGGTTTGGACCACTCAGAGATTGAGGCAATACATGTTGTACCATACGACTTGGTTAATATCGAAATTGGACCCTTTAAAGTACATAATGGAGTCAACTGCTTTGAGTGGAAGGATGGCTGATGGCAAATTCTGCTTTCCGAATTTGACATAGTTTATGTGAACCAGAAGGCTGTAAAAGGGAGTGCAATAGCAGATTTTCTAACCAGTAGAGCTTTAGAGGATTACGAGCCTTTGAACTTTGATTTCCCTAATAAAGATCTAATGTATGTGGCATTAGTAAGGGAATTGGGGCAGACCTGATATCCCCAAGTGGAGATAATTATCCATTCACTTGCAAATTAGACTTTGATTGCATAAATAATATGGAAAAATATGAAGCATGTATTATGGGAATCCGTGCAGCCATCAGAAGGAAAGTTAAAGTGCTAAAGGTGTATAGGGATTCTACGCTAGTGATCTATCAGCTTAAGGGTGAATGGGAAATAAGGGACCCCAAGCTGATTAGTTATCAGAAGCTAGTCTTGGAGTTAATTGAGGGGTTTGACGATATCACTTTCTATTATCTCCCGCGAGACGAAAACCAGATGACTGATGCCTTGGCTACGTTAGCTTCTATGATCAGAGTAAATAAACGAGAGGATATGAAGCTGATTCAGATGAGTATTTGTGAGGCTCTAGCTCATTGCTGTAATATCGACGAAGAAGAGAAGAAAGATGATTATCCTTGGTATCATGATATTCTACGATATGTGAAGAACCATGAATACCCTGATCAAGCAACTAAAAATGATAAGAGAATGTTGAGGAGGCTGGTTAGTGACTATGTGTAACACCCCCTACCCGTATTCCGAGCCTAGAATAGGGTACGGGGCATTACCAAACTTAATATGATCAATCATGTAAAAATCAGCCATAAAATTTTTTCTAAATTAAAAACTTTCATACATATGTCTAACGTCTCTTATATGGGCCTACGAGGCCCAAAACATACATTCAGGGTGGTTCGGGACCAAACCGTAAACATATGAAACTTTTGCAACATTTGAAAAATTTTTACACTTTGGAGAGTCACATGTCCGTGTTTTCTACCCGTGTAACTCTCTGTTTATAATTTTATCACCCTTGTCAGTCGTACACTTCATATAAATAACAAGAAACGTGTATGGGCTCAATTCTCATTAAATTTCTCATATATATACACAATTTCACGTTATGTAATCATACAACATATATCACCACCATCTCTCGTAGTCTAAATATGTTTTCATAATGACTTATCTTGATTTCATACTATTTCATATTTAAACTTAAATAACCAAAGTATTTGAAATATCATCTTTATGAAAATAGTACACATGAGGTATATAATTCCATAATTATAAATAAACACATTTATCAAACATTTTCCATATTCATATATCAATGTCTCATGTCTCCATATATCAATAATCTGTCATTTTCATGAATTCGAGTTCAATTTCATGATTATTTGTCTCGTGTTCAATTTATTCCATGCGAAACTTTATTCATTAAAACATTTGAATTATCAATACACATGGACAAGTACATTCAAGATGAGCAATTATATAATCACAAATGAATTAATTTATCAACCAAGTTCTATACTTGTATCTTATCAACTCGTACTTCCTTGTATCACATAATTCCATGTAACACTTACCAAACGTTGTCAAATTAGTGAACGTCTTACGGAATTGAGTGCCGCTTTCTCGATGCCATAGTTCAACTATGGTCTTACACATCTTCACATAATGATGCCATAGCCCAGCTATAGTCTTACACATATCGATGCCATAGCCCAGCTATGGTCTTACACGAATCACATATCTCACTGATGTCATATCCCGGATATGGTCTTATCTGAGAGCATATATCACACCGATGCCTATCCCGGATATGGTCTTATACTGAAATCACTTGTCACTTGTAGCGAAGCTACCACTATTCATCGATCGGTGGCCGAGCTACCACTTTTCATCGATCGGCAGCGAAGCTACCACTTTTCATCGATCGTAGCGAAGCTACCACTTTTCATCGATCGGTAGCGAGCTACCACTTTTCATCGATCGGTGGCGGAGCTACCACTTTTCACTTTTCATTTGTCATTGATCAGATAAGTGTAGCCGAAGCGATCACTTATCACTTTCACTTGTCCTTGATCAGATAAGTGTAGCCGAAGCTATCACTTATCACTTGTTGCCATGGTCCAACCATGGTCTTTTCCTTCAATTCATCTTGTCACTGAACTGAAATGCTCAATTTGATCATTTATTCAATTTTCATGCTTTTACATTTTTCACGGTTTTATCATCAATACATATGAAATAACACATCATGAAATTCATAAAATTAACAAATAAACACTAAAATTTAGTCATATAGACTCACAAGTTCAATTTTTGTATTATAACAATAATTATAATTTCATAATAAATATTTCAAATAAAACATTATATCATTTCTAATCCAACACTTATCTATTGTAATCAAGCATGTGATCAATTTATACACGAGTCATTCATATATTTTTGTATATTTTCCTCCTCCTCCTCTCCATCCACATCCTTAGTATAAACAACATATTTGTAGGTAACATTATCCATAATTTTTACTATCTACTTAGGTGAATATTCAAGCTGTCCATCTGTGTCATAGTCACTAAATTATTTATATCTGAAGCTACGGAACTCTAAATTAAGATCCGCTAATTTTTCCTGAAACTAGACTCACATATCTTATTACCATAAAAATTTCATAATTTTTGGCTGGGCCAATTAATACAGTTTATTTATTGAAGTCTCCCCTGTTCTGCTGTCTGACAGTTCCGACCCTTCTTCACTAAAAATTAATTATCTCCTCGTACAGGATTTGAATGATGTTCCCGTTTGTTTCTCTTGAAAATAGACCCATTCAGGATTCTAACCATATAAATTTAATCTCATAATTATTTTTATCCAATTTTTTATGATTTTACAAAGTTAGAATAGGGGAACCCGAAATCATTCTGACCTTGTCTCATAAAATTTATCATATCTCATGATTTACAATTCCATTGCTTATATAATTTATTGTATAAGAAACTAGACTCAATAAGATTTAATTTCATATTTTATTCATCCTCTAATTCCATTTCTACAATTTTTGGTGATTTTTCAAAGTTAGACTACTGCTGCTATCCAAAATAGTTATAGTGCAAAATGTTAATTTCCATTTTGCCCCAAATTTCACAATTCATACAATTCAGTCCTTGCTCAATTAACCCCTAAATTAAGATAATTTTCTCAATTAATACTTTTAATAGACATTATAAGTTATTTCATAACTATTAAAATTCAGAATTTCCACATAAAACTCTAACTTCAAACTCTTTTACACTTAGGTCCCAAACATTCACTTTCTATTCAATTCTTTCAATAAAATCAACATATAAACAATTTAAAGCTCTAATTCCATGCCAAATCATCATATATTTCCAACACTCATCCATAACAACTTCAAAAATTAGCCATGGAATCAAAAACTAATGAAATAATAAGTTGGACCCAATTGTAAAAGTCCAAAAACATAAAAATTTCAAGGAGAAAGCAAGAATTAAACTTACATGAAGCTGGAGTATGAAAACCAACTTGAACCCTCCTCCTTGGCTGTTTTTCAGCTGATGAATATGAAGAGAAATGAAGAGAATTCTAGATATTCCAATTTAGTCCCATTTTTATTTAGCCAATTTTGGCAATTTTCCAATTTTGCCCTTATTTCACCCATTTCCTGACTTTTCTCAGCTATTGCCGCTCAAAATATCTCCTTTGGGCTTATTTGCACTTTAGGACCTTCCTCATTTGACAATTGAGCTATTTAATCATTTTAGCAACTTTTACACATTTTTCAATTTAGTTCTTTTTATTTAATTAACCACCCAAACGTCAAAATTTTCTGACTAAATTTTATTATTACCTCACCAACACTCCATAAATATTTCTAAAAATATTTATGGCTCGGTTTATGAAGTCGAGGTCTCGATACTTTATTCTCGACCCATTTTAGCTAATTAATTCTTTTAAATCACCAAATTCACTAATTCAAAAATACTTTTATATTCATATTTAACTCATAGGTATTAATTTATTAAATTTTCAACTCACCCGTCGGATTTAGTGATCTCAAATCTCTATTCCCGATACCACTGAAAATTAGGCTGTTACATTATGTCTTAGATGGAGAGATCCTATATAAAAAGAGGAAGGATGAAGTGCTGCTAAGATGTGTTAATGCTGTTGAAGCTAAGAAAATTCTAGAAGAAGTCCATGAAGGTGTCTGTGGGACGCATGCCAATGGGTTCACAATGGCCAGGAAAATCATGATATTCGGGTATTACTGGTCCACGATGGAAGGAGATTGCATCAATTACGCCAAGAAATGCCATAAGTGCCAAATTTATGGAGACAAGATCTCTGTGCCTCATTCACCTCTTCATGTTATGACTTCCCCGTGGTCTTTCTCAATGTGGGGCATGGACGTCATTGGGCCGATTTTGTCGAAGGTTTCTAACGGACATCAATTCATTTTTGTGGTCATTGATTATTTCACCAAGTGGATAAAGGCTTCAGCAAGTTCTTGAAAAAGGAGATCATATGTCGATATGGCATGCTAGAAAGGATCATATCTGACAACGCGTTGAATTTGAATAACAGCGTGATAGTAAAGGTCTGCAGACAGTTTAAAATTAAGCACCACAAATCATTACCATATCGTCCGAAAATGAATGGTGCAGTTAAAGTAACTAATAAAAATATCAAAAAGATCATGGGAAAAATGACTGAAACCTACAAGGATTGGCATAGAAATGTACTGTTTGCTTTCTATGCCTATCGAATATCTATCAGAACTTCTATCGGGGCAACACCATACTCATTGGTTTATAGGATGGAGGCAGTTTTGCCCATTAAAGTCGAAATTCTTTCTCTCTGGGTTTTATTAGAGTTGAAGCTAGATGAGGCAGAATGGATCCAATCCCAGTATGATCAGTTGAACTTTATTGAAGAAAAGAGGCTAAAAGCTATCCGTCATGGTCAAATGTACCAGAAGCGAATGATGCAAGCTTACAACAAAAAGGTTCGCCCTAGAGTATTCCATGAGAGGGACTTGATATTGAAAAAGATCCTCCTTATGCAAAAAGATTTCAGTGGGAAATTGATGCCAAACTGAGAATGACCTTGTGTGGTAAAAAAGGCTTTTTTTAGAGGAGCGTTGATATTAACTGAGATGGATGGGTTTTGAATTGAAAACCCGAAAAGGGCAATTCAAATTTCAATCGAAGATGAGGGATGTGGTAGTCTTGCTCTGCTTGAGTTAACGAAGAGGAAGTATGCTACGTCTTGGGGTATCGACAAAGTACTTTAGATTTCCTAGGCGCATGATAAGCTCAAAATGGTTCTCGAAGAGTTCGTACGGAGAAGTTCAGGCTGCGATATCTGGGGCACTTATTTGTTTCCTTTACTTATTTTTATATTCCGACAATGTTTGCTTTCTTTGATTAATTCATTCTTTTTGAATTTTGTTCCTAATAAATTTCAGTTTTGTTTATCTTTATAATCTTTTTCAAGCGCTCGTATTGAAATAGGGATTAATGGACTAATAACACTTTCATAAAAATAGTTTTGCATATTACTCTAGAAGTTTCTAAAAAGTGCAAGAGCCTGAAACTGGACTATTTTTTAGAACTTACCAAGCTTAAGGGTTGGAAATATTTGAGTCCAAATTGAGATTATCTCTTCGGATTTTCAGTCAAAGAAATTGGTTGAACAAGAGGACAAGATATCGCGTCAATAACGAAAACGAGCGATGTTAACCCAAGTATAAAAGGGGATCATTCTCAAGAAAAGAAAAATGATATTCCTCGTTCATGCAAATATCAGGTGTACACATCTGGTCATAACACCCGGAGAATGGTGTAATAGACCAAATTGATGAAGGATTCAAATCTTATACTCCTGAGTTGCAGGGGAGGGTTTGAAGATGGTACAAACCTTAGGTCCCAGAGGTACAGTGAAATGGACCCTGAAGTTACAGTGGGCAAACCAGTTGAGTAAAATAGATTATTTTTGCGAGTTTTTTGTCAAAAAATAGCTGAGCAAGAAGCAGCATAATACGCCAGTGATAAAAATCTGATGAACAACGAGCGATGATACCTTAAGCATTTAAAAAGAAATCATTCTCATGACATTTCTGCATTCATATCATTCATAACACATGTTGTTAGGAGCATCTAATTCATTTTGATCATAGCATCCTAATCATTTGGCATAAATATAGGCATATGAAACCGAGTCTACGGGACATGCTCCTCAGAGGATGGTGTAGCAACATCGGTGAATTCACGGCGAATCTTATCTTTTCGAGGTAGCAGGGAAGCAGATTTAAGCCACTAGCCTTATCTCCCTGAGCAGTAGTGGAGCAAGCTGAAGATTACAGATCTTATCTCCCTAAGCAGTAGTGGAACAGATCGAAGACGGCGAATCTTATCTCTATGTAGCGGCAATGGAGTAGATTTAAGCCACTAGCCTTATCTCCCTGAGCAGCAGTGGAGTAGGCTAAAAATTATAGATTTTATCTCCCTAAGCAGTAGTGGAACAGATTGAAGACGGTGAATCTTATTTCCATGTAGCGGCAATGGAGCAGATTTAAGCCACCAGCCTTATCTCCTTGAGGTAGCAAAGGAGCAGGCTGAAGATTGTAGATCTTATCTCCCTAAAGTAGTAGTGGAGTAGATCGAAGACGGTGAATCTTATCTCCGTGTAGCAGTAATGGAGTAGATTTAAGCCACCAGCCTTATCTTCTTGAGGTAGCAAAGGAGCAGGCTGAAGATTGTAGATCTTATCTCCTTGAGATAGCAGTAGAGCAGATCAAAGATGACAAATCTTATCTTCCCGAAGTAGCAGGGAAGCAGATTTAAGCCACCAACCTTATCTCCTTGATGTAGCAAAGCAGTAGGCTGAAGATAGCAGGTCTTATCTCCCTAAAGTTGCAGTGGAGCAGACTAAAGATAGCAGATCTTATCTCCCTGAAGTTGCAGTGGAATAGATCGAAGATAGCAAACCTTATCTCTCTGAAGTCGCAGTGGAGCAGGTTAAAATTACAAGTTTTATCTCCTGAAGTCGCAATGGAGCAGACTGAAGATATAGAGTGAATTGAAATCACAATTCCTATACCCCTGAAGATGCAGTGGGTTGGAACGGGGCTACTTAAAGAAGATGAGCATAAAGAAGTCGAGATTTGGCAAGGTCGGGCAAAATTGGTCCTTTTAAAGTCTTTGCTCTATTCCCGTTACACGACAATAAGCAAAGAGGGGGCAATTGTAGGGCCTAATTTTAGCCCAGCCCAAATCTCTAGAAATTAAAAACCCAAATACAAACCCAAATTCAAACCACCAAAAATTAAAACCAAACCTAGGCCCAAAACCCTAGCCCACTTAACACTAACCCACAACCATAAAAAATCAGAAAACCCTAGGTGCGCCGCACCTAGGTTGGCTGCGCGTGTTTTAATTCGGTCCTTCCCCATTCTTTTATTTTTGATTTAGCCCCAAAACTTTTATATTCAATTCAATTTAGTCCTTTTTCGTTATTTTATTCTTTAAATTATTATTTTAATATTATTATTGTTATTATTAACATCATTATTAATATTATTTCTATTTTCTATTTTTACAATTGTTATTATTAGCATATTATTATTCACATATTTTTTCATCAATATTGTTAACATGTCATTATTATTGTTGTCATTTTTGTTATCTTCTATTTTTTTTTATTAGCGGTATTTCATTATTATTATATGTTACTATTACATTCATTATTTTTTTAAATTCTTTTTATTAACATTATTTTTACTATTTTCTTTGATGTAATTATTATTATTATTATTATTATTATTATTATTATTATTATTGTATTACCACTATCATCATTATCGTATCATTAATCTAATTAATTTTATATTATTACATTATATATGCTCTTTTGCATATACTTACGTTATTGTTACTGTTATTATCATATCTTTATTCCTATTTATTTACCTAAGTTTTAAATATATTTCATGTTATTATATATTAGCATTATTTATTTACTATTTTCTTTTAATTTCTAATTTTAGATTATTTGTTATTTTGTTATTAATTAATATTATTTATTATACCTTTTTTACAGTCTCAAATTTTATTATTTTTGCTGTTAGTATTACTATTTTAGCCATCTTATATGTCATTCATTTATATATTCATTATTTTCATTTTCATATTAGCCTTAGCATTGACATTGTATTCTTTGCGTTGTTAACTATGTTATTTTATTATCCTTTCTTTTGATTGTCTATGTTAGCTTTAAAATTGGTCCATCTTGTAATTTTCGTGAATTATTTTTTTAGTATTTCAGTTTTGTAATTTATTAGTACGACATTTTATTCACAAATCATTGTTTTAAATAAAAGTGTATTTCGTTTAATTGTTACATTTTATTCGAAAGTTTTTTCAAAATAAGGCAACACTCGTATTTGGAAGCTTCGAGAAAATTGTCTCCTAACTTACTAGGTTCCGATTTTCCTCGTCGAATCTAAGTAATCGAGTATCATTTCTTAAATCAAAACAAATAATTTTCAAATAAAAGCTTATTCTCGGGAATTCGAGATGTTGTGTCCTAAATTATTGGATATGACATTTTACTTTCTCGAGGTAAGGATTTCTAAAAAATAAATACAATATTCTGTATTTAAAATTTTGAGAGATTGTGCCCTAACTTATTGAATTCCGATTTTTCATTTGACTCAAATAATCGAATATCATTTTTAAACTTAAATGCATGAGTTTTGAAAATTAAAAGACAAGCTTATTTTTGAGGGTTTAAAATGTTGTATCCTAACTCACTGGGTATGACATTTTATTTCTTCGAAATAGGAAGGTCTTAGCATCCAATTTAATTTATTCAAGTGTCTTTTTTTAAATAAAAGAATCGCATTCTAAAATCTTTTCAAACATTCGACGTTAAGACATTAATTAATCAATTAGATATCAATTTTAGGCGTTGCGAGAGTACTAACCCTTCCTTGTGCGTAATCGACTCCCGAACCTTTGTTCTCGAATTTCGTAGATCAAAATCATTGTTTTAATAAATCAAAATATTTTATTAAAATGATCAATCTCAAGGTGGTCCGATCACGCCTCGAAAAAGATTGGTGGCGACTCCATTTTTGTTTCTAAGTCGACTCCCGTTTTTCAAATTAAAAAAATAGTTTCGACAGTAACAAATAATCATTTAATAAGAGTATAAAAAATAATTTATTATAATTTGTTTTTAATATTTTAATATATAAAAAATAAATTTTAAATATTTTTTAAACAATTAACCATGGAAGGAAAAGTACCATATGTGATAGAGGAGTGAAAATGTAATTAAGCTGTCAAAAATACTAAAAATTTTAACTTTTGGGGAAGAAGTAATTTTCAAAAGCCAAAAATTTAGTTCAAAAGTTAGTTGTTTAGGATTCCATTTACTTCAAAAGTATTTTTTATGTCAAAAGTGATACTAAAAAACACTACTAAACACAACCTTACCTGCACACCATCACTACTGGAACAGACCCAAGAAAATGGCACAAAATATGAAAAATAACAAATAAAAAACACTATTAATATATAAATATGTCAAATTTTATAAAATGCAAATTATTAACTTATCAAATTATTTATATAATCATAAGAAGAAACACACGAACACCTGAAAAGCAGCTATTTGTCGGTCCTCAGACCATACGAGCCATTTCCAGCTTCTACTCCTCTTATGTTGGTATTATTACGTTTCCACCATGGCAGTGCATTCTCTCCGTTTGGCTGAGAAAACCCTCTGTCCCGAGAGTAACCAAAGCTGTTTTGCGGTTGAGCAATCTCCCAAGGCTGTTCAAAACACAAAAAATCAAACTGAAAGTGGGAAAACTAAAGGAAAAGACTAATTATAGCTAAAAAACCAATATTGAATCAGTGGTTATGCATTACATATTAAGTAAGAATTCAATCCAGGTTCACCTGCGGTTGTTTTGATTCCTCACGTATATTATGTGTAAAGAGCAGTAAGCAAGATAATATGTCCATTTTTCTTCAGAATGGATTACCTTAAGTCTTGGAGTTATATGAGGATTTGGTAATGGTTGATTAGGATTTGGTGGTGAGTCATCAGTATCCTGAAACCCGAAGCAAGAAAAATAGCATTGAAATCAAACCTACAGATCACATTTGTGGGGGAGTTACTAAGTTGGTACAAACCTTTATTCCAGGAGGTTTCTCCCCTCTTTGTACCTTAGCCAAGACCTGCAAAACTTGCTGATTTTAGTTGCGGAAAACATGAGAAAGCTGAAAGGAACAACATATCGGTCAATTCCACAGGCCATTCATGCAAAGAAACCATTCACCACATTATAACAATCTTATTTACTCAACCTTTCCTGGTCTATGAAATCTCAGAATGGACACAAAAGTGAACCGCTTTTGACGTTGGATTGAATTATTGAATCACCTATGCAATGTAATACTAATGAAAGGAAATTTGATCATCAAACGGTTAAGATGACATTTGACAATGTGGGTAAAAAAAAGGAATGTTATGAGTGTTAGCCCCAATGAACCACCTAAGCATTAAAAAAGAGAACTAAAAGGAAAAAGAATTACTTCCATATAGGACTTCGGGTACTGGCCAGCAGGGGGTCTCGGAGTTGCAGATGAAGGCCTAACTGTAGAAGTTCCAATCATCAAAGCAAACAAACAAGTGAAGAAAAAATATTAAAGCCCAAATGAAGGAATAGATAGAATGAGACAACATAGTCCGGAGAAGAGCTTTGAAAGGTACCCAAACTATGAAAATTCGATATACCACTTGGTTTAAATTTCTGAATGGGAAAGGAAGAAACAGAGTCATCAGAATTCGGATGTTCAAGTAATGCCACAGTGGAATATAATAACGTTATGGATTTCAAGCAGTAATCAAAGATAAGCCTTGTTAGTTTACCGTTGGACCAGGGTAACCCCTTTGTACAACAGGCATCTTCGACAGATTGCTATTGCGTCCTGATTATTTCAAAGAGGAAAAAGTAAATCAAGACAAATTTGAAACATTTTTACACGTGCAAGACAAAACACAGCCAAAACATTTGTTATTTAAACAATAGCCAACATTAGTGGTAAAATTATAGGCAATTTCCTAAATTCCAACATTCTGATATTCAATCTGATGAGGGATATATATTCTAAGATCCATGCTTTGGGTCTAAATTATCAATGCAGGATGGGTACCCATGAGTACTGAAAATCAACTGCCACCAATCTAGTTTCCACATTTAGATGTTTTTCATGCTACTTACAAACTTTTGATTACATTGAATTTCAAGTGGCATAATACATGCTTTAGTTTTATTCCTGCCACGTTCAACAACCGGCAATAATGAAATACAATAATAAAAGGTTACTGAAATGGTCTGCAATACATTCTTAAATCCTTGAGATGAAATGCAAGTAATCAATAAGATTTCAGACAGCTCAGTTATTAGACAAGAGGATTTCCGAGAAAAAGACATGCTATTTATTGAACTCGTAACAAATCCTACAGACAGTGGATTTAAATACCAAAGAGGAGTCACAAAGCTCCTAATGAGGAGCCATATGATACATTAGTTACAGGACTCCACCTAAAAAATAACGATTATACCTTAAGAGAGTATATTGCACCTAAACTTATAATTATTCCAACGATTTGGTATGTATTAGTGTAATTGATAGACATTTTCATTACTTCAGCTTTGAAAAAAATAGTAAAAATGGAAAGACTATTAATTAAAAACAGATTAATAATTAGTTAGAAACATACAAGACAGCAAAAATGATAATCGAAGCATTTACAACTTGTTTATGATGATGAAGCAAAAAGGAAACAAGTGAAATATAAACAGAGAATAAAATGTTGCATAACAAAACAATACGGCCTACCATACTGTGATGTGTGCTGAAGGTACTGTTCCGGGTTTTTGTGGGAAGCATTCCTATCACTCTCCAGTCTCTGTACTGTTATACTCATTGACCTAAGTTCCGCTACATGGGAGCCTAATCGTCTCAATAAATCGTCTAAGTGCCTCCCCTCTAACAAAGGATAAAATTAGTGCCATTTTAAGGATGAATAGCATAAAAGTAGAACATAATATCAAAAGTGGATGAGCGAGATGAAAGGAACTGCCAAGAACAAGAAAAAGAAAAAGACCAAAGCATCTTTTGCATAAAACATACCATCTTTCTTTGACTGCAATATATCCAGACTTGCTTTTGCAGCATTGACGGAAGCAGCTGCGGCTGCCTTTGCAGATTTGATCGCTTCTTCTGACAAACATAGTTTTGATTTTCTTCCTTTGTCATCGTCCTCTTCAAAAACAACCTTGCAGATCCAAGACTTCAACCTGGGCAAAAAGAAATTCTAAACAGGCGATAGACCATCAAATGAACCACACTGACATGCTAGGACGGAAAATAAACATTCAGGGAATTTATTTACACAAGCTGTTAAAGCAAACTTGTTTTGATTACCTGTAGGAGCATGGAAGTCCCAACACCAGAAAAAATAAGTAGCACTATAGAAAAAATAGCATATGACCAGGAAAACCAGGATGGTCGAGATGCTGTAAGAATGGATGCCACCAGAGGTTGGGATGATTGTGCCATGCCTTGTAGCTGAACACTATGTAAAGGCTTTGATTGCACATCTGTTCTTGATAATCAATAGGCATCAAGCAAAATGTGTTTTTGATCAGGCACTCCAGGGTATACGATTACTATGTATGTTGTCTACACTAACGAACTTGGTTAAGAAGTTATAATTATTTCATGGATAAAACATGCCAACAGAACAGTTAAGCCATCTTTTATAATAAGGACAGACACTGAAAATATTAGTAAAAAAGGCTTAAAATATGTCACTTTTTACCTTGACTTGAGTTAATGTCCTGTCGAAATGTTAAACTTGAAC
This sequence comes from Gossypium longicalyx, assembly GCA_025698465.1. NCBI lineage: Eukaryota > Viridiplantae > Streptophyta > Magnoliopsida > Malvales > Malvaceae > Gossypium > Gossypium longicalyx. The sequence goes on from CM046997.1 coordinate 97,025,338, forward strand.
TTGTATCCTTCAATTTGCAAAATAGAGAAAAAAAAATTATCACAATCTAAAAGCGGAAAGAAGAAATTACATAGAATTAGCAAAAAGATCAATGTGCTCACAGAAACACGACGAAAGGCTTCATCTATCTCTTCACTTGAAAGGCCTCTTTTCTCAAGAAACAAGCGCCTCTGGCTGACCGGACTTCTTCCGACAGTTGGATGCAATAGAAACTTAAAAGCCATATCCACTAGTTCCTCCCTCATTGCTTCAGTGATTCTAGATTGAAATTTAACAACCTAAATAATTTTATGAACTTTAGATCTCTTAAAGCAATTTTATATTTTCATTGCTTCCCATGTAAGTCTCAAACCAATAACCAACTTAATCTGAATTGCCTTTGTCAAATATAATCATCATTCTTTATATAATTTCATTGCATGAGCGAAGGCTAATATCGAAATCTCCACGATTTCGATCTAAACAAGTACCAACGATTTAAGGGGAACAAGAAATGAATACCCATTTTAGAATATAATGAACTGATGATTCTAAAACAATTTACATGAACTATAATGGTAATGATAATAGCTTTAAGAAAAACTAGGAGAAGTTCTTACCGTTCCTTCTGGGAAACAGAAATCTTGAATTAAATTTTATACATGCGAAATTTCAAGGAAGAAAGCAGGGATCATAGACGCGGAACATGGACAAAGATTTGATCAGGCATGACAGTATTGTTCAATGTTGTAAGGAGGAACTTGGGCTGAATTTTTGACGAGCCTTCCTTGTGTTAATTTTAAATAAGATTGCTAATTGGCCCAATCATCATTATTCATTTTCTCATTCCCTTTTTTTATATTGTTTTGGCTAGTAGTCTAGCATGATAATATTGTTAAGGATGTGCCCTTCTCTTATAATTCACTAAATGTTTTTTTCTTTTTTTGAAAATCTTAGTACAAAAATTATGATCTTCTTTTAGCCTCATATTTTCTTTTATTTACTTATTGGTTTACAAAAATGTACTTTTACCAAATTATTATGAATTATGATGGACTATTACTAGATAAATTAGTGATGGATTATAAATAAAGGTAAACAATCCGTGGGTTCAATTAAAAAAAAATTAAAAATTGATTTAATCAAAAAAAAATTATATAAAACTTTTTTTTCTGAAAACATTATATAGAATTAAACTAAATTACAAATACAAACAAATCGTGTTTAAATTCCAATTTATATAATCGGTGGGTTTAATTTTTTTGCTATTGTGTTTATTGTTTATATTTGAATTTGAGTTTGGATGTATTGGGCTTGTGTAATATATTTGGGTATGGTCTTGGGTTTATATATGAAGGTCGGTGTTTAAATTTCAATTTGTATAACCGTGGGTTTAATTTTTGGGTACTTTTTATAAATGGTCCCCTAATTATGTTCGTATTCCTATTTTGGTCACTCAATTTTAGAAATTTTCAATTTAGGCATTAATGTTTGAATTTATTCTTATTTAGGTCTCATGTCGTCAGATTGATAATGCTCTAATTAGTATAATAACACATTTAATCCTCAGTACTTCAAATTTCTATCAATTTGATCCTAATTCTAAATAATTCAATACATTTAACTCTTTACATTTACAAATTCTATTAATTTGATTCTCAAACTTCCTAACTAAAACTTTCAACTTTTAAAATTGAGGCGTTCCACATCTATAAATTTGTAAAACCTAGAAAAGAAAAAAAAAAAAAAAAAAAAAAGCTCTCCCGTAAAACAGATGTATTCTTTGATAATCCATTTCAATTACACTCAAGTGGAAAAAGATTAAGGATGATCTCAAAATAGAAATTTCTTTACTGGATTTTCTTATTTATATACCTTAATGCAGGCTGGTTTCTTACTCAATTAGGTTGAATGGAAATTCAAGTCTAAAAGTGTTGTTTATTATGTTATGTTTGTGCTGCTAAGGGAAATAATGTGCACAGACAATTTAATGCCATAAACCGAAAGCAAAGTGGAAAGTGTGACTACTTCTTCACTTGATTGTTGCATATGCTAGAAAGTTTTATTTTTAATAGCTTATTTGTTTCTGACTATATTTAGCTTGGTTGTTCGTGATCTATCTAATCTAGTGAGGCTTGAGGATATGTTACTTCGGAACACCTAATTTTATTTTAATTTTTTGGTTGATATGTCTAATGGTATTGAAATGCTTAAGTTCAATTAGTGAAAATGTATTGAATATCTTGTTAAGAAATTGAATTTGAGTGTTTAAACTTGATTGGTATGGTTTTAGGTATGTTTTGGATGAGTGGTATTTGATGCAAATGTTGTAAGTTTTGTTTGGAAGCTTGAAATAGGTACCAAATGATTCATTTTTACCAAATATAGGGTCTAGGGTCCTCGTCTCGACGAGCAAACATTCCTTGTCGCAACGTCGACCAACAATAAGCCACGTCGAGACGTGACATATTGTTTTTCCAATGTCATGACTTGGAGGAGATGACATCACGACATCGGCTCTAATTTTTAAAACTTTACAATTTGGTCCTATTTCATTTTTGGATTGATAAAAGAGTTTTTGTAAGCTCAATTAAGACTCGTAATTTCTTGTTTAATATGATTTGAACATGATTGACGCCTAATTGCATGTGCTAATGATTATTTTATTGTGATTTGATTGTAGTTGCTCCGGCATTGAATGTGCATCCTGTAGCTCAGGCCAAGCAATCGAATCGAGCGAGGGTGTTATAGGTAAATTTTTTTTTAGGTTTTGGGTAATTGATCTAATTGTTATTGGGTTAGTGATTTAATATAAATATAAATATAAATATAAATATATATAATTAATATAATTATTTTTTACAGCATAGGTTGAGACGGGCTTGGGTAAAAAAAATTACCAAATGCCCAACCCATATAGAAAACAGGGCTTAAAATTTATCAAAACTCATTTTTTGAATATCATATTTTTATCTAAAGCCTCTCATTTTTTATACGAATCTTTGAATCTAGATAAATAACCTAATCCATGAACAATTCTACTTTCAAATTGGATTTCTTTTGTTCCCATCGAGTGGGTTTTTCTCTTGCAATGGCTTCTGCTTCCCGAATACCTTGTTTCAGGTTTTTTTAAGGGAAAAAAAAAGATATGGGACTTGGTAAATGACAGGGCTTGTATAGCATGGATTAAATAACTTTGAAACTGAATTGCTACAATTATAGTTGTAAACTGTGGCAAAATGCTTCTTTTGGATACATCAAACAACCAATTTATTAAAAAATATATATATTTTTATTATTATTTTGAATCTACATTTTTTTTATTAATAATAACATTCATATCAATTCAATTAATATTAAAATCATATTTTATATTCATATACAATCACATTTCCACTATGATTTAAGTTATTCAATTAAAACTAGGATTTTCATTTTAAAATTTTCATTCGATTAATAACTAACATATCACTAAAAAAAATTCATTGTTATTTTGGTTCCGATTTAAAATTTATTACTGTTGAGTAATTCTTTGTATGCCTTATTAAAGGAAATATTCGGGTATTTATATATATTATCATTGTTTATGATTTGACTTTACTGTTCATGAACTTGACCCCATTATTCATAGGACTGACATTCTGAGCAGGTCTCAAGTATGTTGAACACGTGTACAGTTCTGGGTCGTCTGCTAAACCTTGCTGCCCTCTACATGCGAACTCCTTGGATATATGTGAAATGAGATTGTGAACTCTCCTTGGCTCATGTGAGCTGATGCCACGAGTAGAGGTGATCATGGGTTGGGCTACCCGAAGGCCTGCCCGAAAAATGAGAGGACTCGGGTAAAAATATAGGTCGAAATATGGGTTTGAGCAAAAAATGAGGCCCGTTTAGAAAACAGGCCGGGCCCCGGGTCCTGGGCCCGAATTATATACTAAATAATTTTTCTTAAAATTTTTAATCATATTTACTTTTTTTATTTTCAATTTTAATATAACCACTTGTAGCGACATAAAAATTTAGCTTCCGGTCGCTAATTGTGGCGATTTATTGAAAACTTGAAAATTGAAGTTTGATTTTGAAATACCAAAAGGGGGAGTCGCCACCAGTCCTTTTTCTAGGTGTGATCGGACACCTGATAGATTTGTTTTTAAAACAAAAAGAAGGCCGAATTTAGGTCTACATTAAAATCCAGAGAAAAATTAGGGTTCGGGAGTCGGTTACGCGCGAGGAAGGTATTAGCACCCTCGCGGCTCCCAAAATTGGTATCTTATAAACAAGCATTGTCTTAATTTTCAAAAATACGAGTTCAAAATAACATTTAATCGTGATCCAATCGAAACACAAGAATTTTTTAAAATTTTTTTTCATTTTTGAGAAGGATATACCGTTTTAACACGAGCCGACAAATTCCAACCAATATAGCGATGAAATTTATGACTTAATGTTAAATCGATATGTTGCCTCGATTATTAATTAAAACATAAAAAATATTTATGAAGTAAGAATTGAAAATAAATCAAAGATGCAAACAATAACATTATTAATGAAAAATGTTAACATGGGATACTAAAACATTCGAAGAACCATAATAATGATATTTACAAAAGAAATAAAAATAAAGACAAATCACGAACAAATACAAAATACACTTAGTAATAATAACATAAGATAATATATACATAAGGTAACATGAAAATATATACAACTAATGATATGATAGATACCTACATAATGTAAAGTTAAAAATAATGTGCATAAGATAGTTAAAAATAATATCTATACATGTATTTATAAGATAAAATGTAAAATGTAATATAGCTTGAAAGATTTATATATGACGTATATGAAGATATAATATTAAAAAGATACGTATACGTAATGCAAATACCCCATGAAAACATATATATATTATAATACTAAAATATTTACATAGTGTATACCCATTGGGAATAATAATAGAAACCTATTACGATACTACATAGATATATACCTATATACATATACTAGAGATATATATACATGCACACATAAAACATATGCTAAAAATTAACAACAATAGTAATAAAGATAAAAATATATACATACTAGATACACGTATACATAATATAAATGAACACATGCAATATATATTAGGAATACTATAAACATAGAAAGTATATTTATAAACTAATAATAACAATAAAAGATGTATATAAATCAAATAATAATAATATATAAGTGACAATAATGAAAATAATAAGTATAAAAATGAATAATATGTTATACGGAAATAATACAAATAAAAAGTGTATATATATGTTTAATAAAACATGTGTACTAATTATGCAATAATATATATATATAGTATGGTATTAAAAATATACATATACATGTAAGAGTATTTAAGAATATACATACCTAAGATAATGTGGAAATATGTACATGGAATAGTATATAAAAAATAACTAATAATATTGAAAGTATATAGATATATGTAATATATGACAATGAACGTATACCATTCATATTAGAAATGCTAATAACATAAAAATATTAACAACACTACATAAATGTGTTTATGGGGTAGCATAAAATATATACATGGAAATATATAAGTAATATATAACTAGTAATATCAAAATATATACATGATAATATATATAAAAATATATGTATATAATGTAATATGATAACATATATGTAGTATAATATTAAAATATAATAATACAACATTAAAAATATATGATATGTATTGTATATATAACATATAAAAATATAAATATAAATATAATATAATACCTAAGTACACTAAGTTCATATACATATATAAAAGATGCTATTCTATATGTGTAATAAATAAATAAAATGACTATATAGATTATAATTTATAATAATATATAATAAAAAATAATAACAGAATAGTTTGAAAACAATAAACTAACAAAAGGACTAAATCGAGCACAAAATAAAACTTTAGGGCGAAAATAGAAATAAAATAAGCCACGGGGCCGAACTGCAAACGCATGTGACTCAGAAGGATTAAGAGCGCAATATTTCCATTTATACAAAACGCAGCGTAGCACGGGGGGACTAAATTAAAAAATAGGAAAAATTCTGGGGCCAAATTAAAATATAAAAACTTGATTGTAAAACGTTAAAAAAGCGGAAGGGCCGATTGCGCAAATAGCCCTTCCGTTTAGAAAACACGCGGATCCTGTCGGTGCGGGTCGGGTCTTGAACGGAGGGGACCAAAACGCACCAGGGGGAAAGAAAAAAAAAAGAAAGGAGGGAGGAGAGAATAGGGGAGAGGGAAGAGAGGGAGAGGGGACCGGAGCGATTTCCGACCAGGGGTCCGATCGCCGGACCGTCGCCGGAGGCTCGCCGACGCCGGCGCCAAAGGTAAAAAAAATTTTTTATTTTATTTTTTCTACTTATTTATTTTATATATTTTTTTGTATTTGTGTAAAAAAAAGGCGAAAAACAGCAAAGAAAAAAAAATAAAAAAATTACCTTGATTTTCTTTTTGACCTTTTAACTTCTGATTTGTTGATCTTGGTGTCTTTTTTGTTTGTCTGAATGCTACTTCTATGTTTAAACACTGATGGATCACTATATTGACTCTGAAAATGGAATGTTTTTCTTGTTTTTTTGTGTTCTTTCTTACTGCCGAATGAAAAAAAAAGAAAAGAAGCCCCCTTTTTTTACATTCTGATTTAGGTTTTATAACCCATTTTTTCTATTTGTTTATTGTTTGCGTGTTTTATTTCTTGTGCAGGCAGAGCAGTCCGGTAGTTGAACGGCGGTGCTGAGGTGACCGGTGGTGCAGGCAGTTAGTGGTTAGAGGAGTGGTTGGCCGAAAGTCAGGGGTTGCGGCGCAAGTGGGCAAGTGGGGGAGGGTAGGTGGCTAGGGTTAGTAGGATTAGGGTTTCTGAATGCTGAGTTTAGGTTATTGGGCTGGGGTAGTTGGGCTTCGGGTTTAGTTGTTTAGGCTTAATTTAGGATGAGATGGGTATGGGTTTTGTAATGGGTTTGGGTAATGTATTGGGTTGTGGGTTATTGGTTTTGGGTAGTAAACGGGCCTCCGGGTTTGTGATGGGTATTTGGGGTTTAGTTTTGGATTAAAGTTTGATGTAATTGGGCCACGGGTTTGGGTTAGTTGATGGGGTTTGGTTGTAATTAAAAAGGGTTTAATATGAAATGGGTTTGTAAGGGTTTAGGTTTTAAAATTGGCCTATACAGCTGCCCCTCTTTGCTCATTGTCGTGCAACGGGAATAGAGCAAAGACATAAAGAAAGGCCAATTTTGCCCCGTCTTGCCGAGTCTTGACTCCTTTGGTGCTCTTCTTGTTCAAATAGTCTTCTTCCATTCCATTGCATCTTGTAACTTCGGTTCAATCCACTGTGTCTTCTGATATGACTTGTAGCTTCAATCTATTCCAATGTCACTTCAAGGATATGAGATTTTGTTGCTTCGATCTGCTTCACTTGTAACTTCTTAAAAGTGAGATCTACAACTTCAATCTGCTCTTCTATCGTTTCAGTGAGATAAAGTTTGTGGTCTTTCCTTCTGCGACTTCGGAAAGGCAATATCTGATATCCTCGATCAGCTTCACTGTAACTCTAGGGAGCCAAAATCTGGTGTCTTCAATCAACTTCAATCTTTACTCTTTACTTGGCATGTGATCATGAGCTCAACTCATTTCTCGCAATATAAATTGACTCTTTAAAAACAGACATTAAAAACAGAAATTGAAAATAGCTCAACACGTGAGCCAAGGCTCAACTCACCTCTCGCAATATGAGTTGATTTTTGAAAAACAGAAATTAAAAGGCTCAACTCACTTCTCGTAATATGAGTTGACCTTTTTTTGAAAAACAGAAAAAGGCTTAACTCACCTTTCGTAATATGAATTGATTTTTTTTTTGAAAAACAGAAATTGAAATTACCTCAGCGTGCCCCGAGGCTCAACTCACCTCTCGCAATATGAGTTGGTCTTTTTGAAACTTAATTTGAAAAGTAGAAATTGAAAATACCTCAGCGTGCCCCGAGGCTCAACTCATTTCTCGCAATATGAGTTGGCTTTTTTTTTGACAAACAAATAGTTAAAATTAGAATTTGAAAATACCTCGGCATGTAACCCGAGATTCAACTCACCTCTCGCAATATGAGTTGATTTTTGAAACATAAATTGAAAAGCAGATATTGAGAATACCTCAGTGTGTCCTGAGGCTCAACTCACCTCTCGTAATATGAGTTGATTTTTTGAAAGGCAGAATTTGAAAAGTAGAAATTGAAAATACCTCAGCGTGTCCTGAGGCTCAACTCACCTCTAGCAATATGAGTTGATTTTTGGCAAATAGAAATTGAAATTACCTCAGCGTGTCCTGAGGCTCAACTCATCTCTCGCAATATGAGTTAATTTTTTGAAACAACAGAAATTGAAAAACGAAAATTAAAAATACCTCAGCGTGCCCCGAGGCTCAACTCACCTCTCGCAATATGAGTCGATTTTTTTGATGAACAGAAATTAAAATTACCTCAGCGTGGCCTGAGGCTCAACTCACCTCTCGTAATATGAGTTGATCTTTTTTTTTTGAAAGACAGAAATTGAAAATATCTCAATGTGACTTGAGGTTCAACTCACCTCTTGCAATATGAGTTGATTTTTGAAACATAAATTAAAAATGAAAATTTAAAAAATACCTCAGCGTGCCCTGAGGTTCAACTCACTTCTCACACTATGAGTTAATTTTTTTGAAGAACAGAAATTGAAAATACCTCAACGTGTCTTGAGGCTCAACTCACTTCTCGCAATATGAGTTGATTTTTTTGAAACAGAAATAAAAACATCAAAATACCAAAAGATGTCAACTGGTGGAACTCAGGTGTCTTTTCCTTTGATTTGATGCTGACTATCATCACATCCTCTTGCTCTTCTTTGGAGTACTGTGTATATGTCATGCATGATGTTATCATGATATGCACATGTTGGTCTTAAATGCCTTTATGCCTACATGATTATGCTATGCGCCTTGGGCTTGTTTGTCATATGTCCTTTTCCGTCATGATTTTTGATGATCTGTGTTTATTATTTTGACTCTTGACTTTCTCTTCAGGCCCTGTGCCCATCTTCAAGCTTCATGAGTAATCTACGTTTCTTGGATATCACTCTTTGCCCCGGGTTGAACTTTTGCCCTTGCTTTGAGGCTCTTGTACTTATCAAGTTCTTATCCGGGTAATGCTTAACATTTCTTTTATTTAGAGTATGTCAATCCACTATTTATCATGTAAACGAAATACGTAATGAGATGCAAAGAATGATCGAGTAGGCAAAAAAGGGTATCTGACATTTATTCATTTCAAATGTAGCAAACAAAGAAAATCAATCAAATGATAGTGAAAATGTCACAAAGAGAAAAGGGGCAACATTTCAACAAATACAAATGCTCTAGATATTCAACGCATGAATTCTTCCACGTTCCTCGGTCGAGAATATTTTCGAGCATGGCTTCTTGCGTGGAAGATTTCGAGCTTTCAAAAATGCTTCAAGCACGGTAGTCTCACTATTTGACCCCTCGTTCAAACGCCTTACGTTTTTAAGCCAGTGTTTGCTTAATTAGAACGCCTTTTCGGGTTTTCATCCTAATTTTTGTGTTAACCAAGACGCCCTTTTTAGGTTTTCACCTTGATCTCTTTTTATTTATTTATTTATTTTTTTAGGCATAATATTTCTTTACAGCATCTGAATTCACTGGATTCGGTAACTCCTTCCCGTCCATCTCAGTGAGAATCAAAGCTCCGCCTGAGAAAGCCTTCTTCACAACGTATGGTCCTTCCCAATTTGGTGCCCATTTTCCTCGTAGGTCTTTTTGTATTGGGAGAATCTTTCTCAGCACGAGTTCTCCTTCATGGAATTCTCTTGGTCGTACTTTCTTGTCATGGGCCGCGATCATTCTCTTCTGGTACATCTGTCCGTAACAAATTACCTTTAGACATTTTTCCTCGATGAGGTTTAACTGGTCATATTGAGGCCGAACCCATTCTGCTTCCTCCAGTTTCGATTCCATTAAGACTCGTAGAGAAGGAATCTCAACTTCGATAGGTAGCACAGCTTCCATTCCATAGACCAGAGAGAAAGGAGTTGCACCCGTAGATGTCGTACAGATGTGCGATATGCATACAAAGAAAATGGTAGCTTCTTATGCCAGTCTTTATATGTCTCGGTCATTTTCCCAATGATTTTCTTGATGTTTTTGTTCGCTGCTTCAACAGCTCCATTCATCTTTGGGCGATAGGGCGAGGAGTTGTGATGTTTTATTTGGAATTGCTCACACACTTCTTCATCATCTTGTTGTTCAGATTCAGGGCATTATCTGAAATGATTCTCTAAGGCAAACCATATCGACAAATGATTTCCTTTTTCAAAAACCTGCAGACTGCAGTCTTCGTCACATTGACAAACGAGGCAGCTTCTATCCATTTTGTGAAGTAATCAATAACCACAAAAATGAATCGGTGTCCATTAGAAACCTTTGGGAAAATTGGCCCTATAACATCCATGCCCCACATAGAAAAAGGCCACGGGGAAGTCATGACATGAAGGGGTGAAGGGGCTGCATGGATTTTATCGCCGTAAATTTGGCATTTGTGGCATTTTCTCGCAAAACTAATGCAGTCGCTTTCCATCGTCAGCCAGTAGTAGCCAAGTCTCATAATCTTCCTGGCCATAATGAAGCCATTGGCATGTGTCCCACAAATTCTCTCATGGACATCTTCAAGTATTTTCTTGGCTTTGACGGCATCTACACATTTCAAGAGCACCTGATCTTTTCTTTTTTTATACAGGATGTCCCCATCAAGGACAAATCCTACTGCCATTCTTCTGATTGTTCTTTTGTCGTTCTCATTCGCTTGTTCAGGATACCTTTGATTCTTGATATATTCTAAGACATCATGGAACCACGGACGTCCATCTGGCTCTTTTTCAATGCTGAAACAATGTGCTGGGACTTCATATATGCTCATTTGAAGAGGCATTATCTCTGTTTCTTTGTTTGCTTTGAACATTGAAGCCAAAGTGGCTAGGGCATTAGCCAATTGGTTTTCTTCTCGTGGGAAGTAATTAAAAGTTATTTCTTTGAATTCTTTGATCAGTTCTGCCACTAGATCGCTGTATCTGACTAATTTCGAATCTCTTACTTCCCAATCCCCACGGATTTGGTATATCACCAATGCTGAGTCTCCATATACCTCTAAAGTTTTTATGTTTCGTTCAATAGCTGCACAAAGTCCCATGATACAGGCCTCATACTCTGCTATGTTGTTGGTACAGAAGAAATTCAGCCTGGCAGTGAACGGGTAATGATTCCCTTCTGGCGATACCAAGACTGCTCCGATCCCATGCCCCAATGCATTTGATGCATCATCAAAGTTCATCTTCCACGCTTCTCATTTGATGAATCGGATTCCTTTTCTGTGATGCACATTAAGTCTTCATCTGGGAAATCGAATCTCAAGGGCTCATACTCCTCTATCGTTCGAACCGCTAAGAAATCCGCTATCGCACTTTCTTTTGTCGACTTTTGACTCACATAGGCGATATCATATTCCGATAATAAGATTTGTCATCGTGCCATTCTTCCTGAGAGTGCAGGCGATTCCATCATGTATTTTATTGGATCCAGCTTCGAGATTAACCACGTCGTATGATACAACATATATTGCCTGAGTCTCCGAGCTACCCAAACCAGAGCGCAACAGTATTTTTCAATGGACGAATACTTTGCCTCATATTCAGTGAACTTTTTGCTGAGGTAGTAGATCGCCTTTTCTTTCTTTCCTGACTCGTCGTGTTGCCCCAGTACGCAACCCATTGAATTCTCAAACACAGTCAGATACAAAATCAGTGATCTTCCCGGAATTGGTGGTACTAGTACTGGAGGACTAGATAAATATTGTTTTATCTTATCAAAGGCTATCTGGCATTCCTCGTTCCATTCTCCCGGATTATGTTTTCGAAGAAGCCGAAAGATTGGGTCGCATTGGTTGGTAAGTTGAGCAATGAACCGAGCGATGTAGTTCAACCTCCCTAAAAATCCTCTGACTTCTTTTTGTGTGCGCGGAGGTGGTAGTTCTTGAATAGCTTTTATTTTATCTGGATCAACTTCAATGCCTCTTTCGCTGACGATGAAGCCTAACAATTTACCCGAGGTAGCCCTAAACGTATATTTGGCCGGATTGAGCTTTAGCTGGAACTTTCTCAGTCTATCGAACAACTTCTTCAAGTTTACTACATGCTCCTCCTCCCCTCGGGATTTAGCAATCATGTCGTCGACGTAGACCTCTATTTCTTTATGCATCATGTCATGGAATAACGTCACCATAGCTCTCTGATATGTTGCCCCGGCATTCTTCAATCCGAACGGTATTACCTTATAGCAGAATGTTCCCCACATCGTTATAAAGGTAGTTTTCTCCATATCTTCCGGAGCCATCTTTATCTGATTATAACCTGAGAATCCATCCATGAATGAAAACAATGAATGCTTGGCTGTGTTATCCACCAATGTATCGATGTGTGGCAAAGGAAAATTATCTTTTGGGCTTGCTCGATTCAGGTCACGATAATCCATGCACATTCGTACTTTGCCGTCTTTCTTTGGTACCAGGACTATGTTAGCCACCCACTCAGAATATTTGGAGGCTTGTAGGAAACCAGCGTCAAATTGCTTCTTGACTTCTTCTTTTATTTTCAACAACATCTCAGGTCTCATCCGTCTTAGCTTTTGTTGAATGGGTTTGCATTCTGGTTTTAATGGGAGTTTATGGACCACCACATCTTCATTCAATCCCGGCATGTCCTGATATGACCATGCGAATACATCTTTGTACTCACGGAGCAAATCAATCAAATTATGCCTGGCGTCCTCCGAAATAGAAGTCCCAATCTTTACTTCTTGCTTCCTTTCTTCAGTTTCCAGATTTATTGTTTCAACAGATTCCTGATGAGGCAAAATCTGTTTATCCTCTTGTTCCACCATTCTTAACAAGTCGGAGGCGAGACATAGTCTTGACATTTTCTTCTGGCCGAATTCTCCTAAACAAACGACCTTCTCAAAATCGATTTCAGGACTCGTAACGGGTTCGTTCATGCCGTTGATATCTGAGCACCTGAAAGTTGAATGGAAAAGGAAACTATAGAGGGGCATCCAAGCATTGGAACCAAGATGAGATGTTATGACATGGTATGAAGCAGATGTAAGGATAGGCTATGAAATGAGAAAATGATTATGAAATTAATAATGCGAAAGAACGTGACAAAATGCATCTTCATTGATATCCCTTTGAATGATAAAGAGCGAATGCAAGCTCTTACAAAAGAATTCTATTATATCTAAGGACACAATAGAGGGTTAATGTTTGAGCATTACTCTGAAGACTTATAAACTACAAGAAGGTCTTCAGCAGTCCAATTGTTCAACATGAAGCCCGGGGGACAAGGGCGTATCCTTGAGACATCCTTACTTGCGCCATCTCCTTTGTCAAGGAGATTTATACTGACATTTTGGAGACCCCTTTCAATGATTAACAGTGTGCTTCGTGTATTGTCTTGTTCGGGTACATCGCTCGTTCTATGACGTAAATGTTTTTGACAAAGGAGGGTATGCTATAGGCTCCCATTCTATTTCTCGGCCTAAGGTCCTTGCGACCCTTCTTTCCTGATCCTTCTTCCATTGTCTCCTTCTTTGACGTATGTCCGGCTGAAAACCTAAACCGTATCTGGCCTTGTGGTGGTGCTGGTTTTGAGCCACGGCTATTCCTTTGCGAGATATCTCCTAACCCTCTTGCTTGCTCGAGCCCTCTTCTTACGGTCAACCCGACACCCATTTTGGTATTTCTTGAGAGTTTTGGTATAGGAATTTCGCAGCTCCTGCGGCGACGAATGTGGCATTGACAAATTCAAGGGATCGAAAGGAACATTCCACAAAGCATCTTTATTTACTTCAATGTATGGTGCGTCGAGAGAAATAGATGCTACAATTTCTTCTTCTCCCTCGACGGTGACCAAACAGCCATCCATAATAAATTTCACCTTTTGGTGGAGGGATGATGGGACTGCTCCAGCAGAATGGATCCAGGGTCTTCCTAGGAGGCAATTATATAACGGTGTAATGTCTATGACTTGAAATTGCACATCGTATATATACGGGCCCACTTCCAGAGGGATTTCAATCTTTCCCATAACTTCGCGCCTCATCCCGTCGAAAGCCCTTACCGTGGAATGACAAGGCCTTAAATAGGACAGATCTATCGGGATCCTGAAAAGTGTGGCCAAAGGCATAACGTTGAGTGCCGACCCATTGTCGATGAGCACATTTGGTATTATGTAGCCCTTGCAGCGAGTCGTAATATGCAGTGCCTTTACAGAGCCTCTACCGTTTGGCGGTATTTCATCGTCACTAAAAGAAATGAAATTATCCGCATTCAAATTATTTACCCACCGATCAAGCTTCTCAACAGATATGTTATTTGCTACGTAAGCTTGATTCAGCACCTTCAACAAAGCGTTTCGGTGTGGCTCTAAGTTTAACAGTAGAGATAGGACTGAGATTCGGGCTGGCTGCTTATTTAACTGTTCCACCACGTTGTACTCGCTGTGCTTGATAAACTTCAAGAATTCCTGTGCTTCTTCTTCATCCACAGGCTTTTTAATTTCTTGTACGGGTCGAACTTCTTGCTCGTCTTCGGCCTCATTCATCACTGCCTTTCCTTTTTGTTTCAAGTCACTGTTTTTCTTTGCTGGCTCGACTTCTTTAGAATAGCACCGCCCACTTCGGGTAAAATGACCTACCTCCCCAACATCTCAAGTTATGGCTTCAGACTTTCCACCCTCCGGTGTGACGATATTAATATCATACTTTCATGGTACGACTTTGTTGTCCTTATAGGGGAAAGGAGATGGTACTTCAATGATCATCTTCGGTTTTACCGGCTCTTTTTTTGCATCATAATAAATTATTAACGGCCGGTCGGCACTGTACAGGAAACCTGAAGATTGATTGTCAGAGGCGTATATTTCTCCTCTATCGGCCTCTTCACCTTTGTAGAAAATCTCGATCTCCTTATTATCCATCATATTTTGCAGCGATCTCCTGAACTTTTCGCAGGACTGAATGTTGTGTCCTTCAATATTATGAAATCCGCAAAAACTTTGACCTTTTGCAATTTTTCCTTCGAATACTCTGTTAGGACGACAGAGTAAACCTTTTTTAACTAGTACCTCTCAGATTTTCTGCAGAGGTGCTCTTATTTCAGAAACCAATTTTCTACTTTGTCGTTTGTCCTCCTCTCCTACTGCACTCACATTCCCTTCGGTGTGGTTTGGGAATGGGTTCCCGGCCGTACTGCCAGTACCATCAAATCACAGAATGCCCGCGTCGATGAGTCCTTGAACTCTTCTTTTGAAGGCCAGACAGTTTTCCGTAGAGTGCCCCTGGTTCCCGGTATGGTATGCGCAACTGGCATTCGAATCGTACCATTTCGGGTACGGGGGTTTCAGGGGTGCCATGTAATGAGCAGAAATCAACTGTTTCTCCAAAAATTTAGGATATAACTCCCCATACGACACAGGGATGGGGGTAAATTGTGGTCTCTCGGGGTTAGGACTTGCTGGCCTTGGCTCGTTTCTAGGCTGGCTTTGAGTGGGTACCGTGTTTTGTGGAAATATGGTGGCGGGTCTTTGGTGGTTCGCGGCGTATATAGGGTAGGAAGGAGGTGGAGCTTGGTAGTATGGGGTTTGAGGGGGATAATAGAAATTCGGAGGTGGATAGTTTCGAGATCGGGATTGGTTTGGATACGGATTAAGGGCATAACGGCTTCCCATTCCCACCATGTGGGCTTCTGGTTCTTTCTTCTTCATAGGTGCTGTCCTTCTTGAACTTCTTGAACCTTCCATCCTCCCACTTTTAATGGCACCCTCGATGAGCTCTCCGGATATTACGATATCCGAAAAATCTTTTGTAGCGCTTCCCACTAGTTTGTCATAAAACGGAGCCTTTAAGGTGTTGATAAAGAGAACGGTTATTTTCGTTTTTGTTAGTGGGGGTTCCACTTGGGCCGAGACGTCCCTCCATCTCTGCGCATACCGCTTGTAAAAGTCTCTAATGACTTTTTCTCCATCATTTGTAAGGTCATTCGATGCGGCACCATATCCGATACATGCTTGTTTGCTCACGATCATCGATGCCAAATCCTTCCAAGATCGGATCTTTTTCCTACTAAGCTGGTTGTACCACCGAAGAGTCGATCCTACTAGACTATCTTGAAAACAATGTATGAGTAGTTTGTCTTCATTCACATAGCCGGTCATCTTCCGGCAAAACATGATGAGATGAACTTTTGGGCATCTTGTCCCATCATACTTTTCAAAATCCGGTACCTTAAATTTCGGAGGCAAAATTAGATCAGGTACCAAACTGAGTTCCTTAGCACCTAGTGCCGCGAAGACTTCAGTGCCTTCGATTGCTTTAAGTCTTTCCTCCAAACTCTTATACTTCTCTTGAATTTCATGATCCTCCATTCTCAACCTGGCTATTTCCGCTAGATCATCCAAATCTGGAACAATTGGATTGGCAGAATTGGCCCCAGGATTTGATATGAATATTCCTTGCCCTAAATGAGCAGGTGGCACCGTCCTTTGCTCTGGATCTGTGGGTTCCCCTTGGGTGTACCCTCTTTGTGCTGCGTGGGCGTGTGGCGGAGTGAATCCGGGGGGATAGAGCGGGTCTTGATTGTGATTAACTCTTAGCCGAGGTTCCTCGATGTCAGGGCTCTGCATGGGTCCTTTTCCTTTAACTAAAGCTGACATCATCTCCATCATCTTGTTCATTTGATCTTTCTGTTCGAGCGATTCTTCTCGTGATCTCACCATTAAGTCTCTCGTCTCTTGCTGTGACCTAGCCAATTTTTCTTGTAATTTCTTTTGGATTCTTTCCATTCTTTCAATCCTTTCATTGAATTCAACCTCCATTGTTCTAGCTTGCCGACGCGTTCTATACGAGTGGCGTGATTCCAGATTTGAAGTATTGCAACTACGCATTATATGATCCTAACCTTAGCGAACGATTATGGAATGTGCAATGAATGAATGAGATGGATGCATGAAAAATAATTGTTGAATAAATGACGAATGAATAAATATGCAAGAATTTGGTGTTGATTTCAAGATAGCCCCTATTTAGGCATTTCATTCATCAAAAGAGTTCATTACAAAACATTTCGTCATTTTGATTTGGCTATTACACGAACTTTCTAGCTACTTTACTATATTTCTTTATTCGCTCTAAGAATTCCGATATGCTCGATCGTTGACTCGGCGGGAATTGGTAGCTGAGATCCTCTGCTTCATCTGATAATTGTACCATTTGTATGGCCGCTTCACGGATTTTGTTGATCAAGAAGCCTAGTTGCATCTCTCTTTCTTGGAGGTCCATTTTATAAGCGTGAATGTCTTTATCATATTGATCGTTCTTCTCTTCCAAGGCTTTTAAGAGACTATCCAATTGTTGCTGACGATCTTGCAGTATGACCTCTAAATCCCGTATCCTTTCTTTTAGTTCTTGAAATTTAGATCGACTAGTTATTACTTCGGCAGACACGGCTTCATATTCTGCGTTCTTCTTCCTTAACTCCATCATAGCCCGTGCGGCCTTTTCCTCTTTCTTTTTCGCCTTTCCCTTCCAGAACTCCATTCCCCCTTTGATGTTGCTTATCTCCTCTTTCTATTCCGATGATGATTTGCCCAACCCGCTATTCTTGATAGTGACTCTCAATTTCTTGTTTTCCATATGAAGGTCCCTTAAATCATTTCTTACAACTTCCATTTCCTTTTGCACTTTCTCGGTTTTAGACCTTTCAATCTGAACATCGATTTTTAACTGGTAATTCTCCTCTTGTAGAGCACTGAGATCCCTTGACATCTTGGTCTTCTCGCGTTCAAACTCTTGCCTTGCCACTTCTAACTCGGATGGCAATTCTTTTAGGAAAGGATTCTGAAAGGCGCAACTCATTGATGAGACTTGCTGACTATTTATCCGCGGAATCCTCCATACGTCATAATCTTGAGTGAGAGTATCAGCGTACAGGGCCAACTCCACCAGATGAATTTTCTTCCAAGATTTTGCAGTGTCTCGGATCCTCTTCATGTATCCCTCACCCGCAAAAGCAAACTCGGACTGTGCTAATCCTCCTGTGGCGGGTATGAATTGTCGCGAAGAAAATTGCCTTTGGACCAATAGCGGGGCATATCCAACACCTCCCTATAAACCAAGTAGTGGCACCCAGTCTTGTTTTCCGACCTTGTATAACAGAACTGACGGGCGTATCCACGGTGCTCTCCATGTTATGTCCTCGGCGCGAAGGTTTTGAAAAATCGAGACCCAACGTTGCTCGGTGACTTCCTTGGGCCATTCTTTCTTGAGATAGGCTTCCAATGGGGCAAATGTTTTTGAAAACATGTGAAACGGAGTGCGCTCTACTTTCCAAAAATTGCTCAGAATCCAAACATTGAGCAACTGCGCGCATCCAATAAATCGTCCTTCCCATTTTCTTTGACAACTACTCAAGGATCTGAAGGTCTCGGCTAGAATAGTCGGGACAGGGTTGATTCCTTGTTTCAATTTTTCAAAGAAATCAACTACCGCGACTTCAAGATGTCCGAGAACTTTCGGGAAGATGATCAAACCGTAGATAACCAAAGCGAATAGATTCACCATTTTCATCATGTCAGGATGGTTCAGAACCAAATCTCGTAATGAAGACCATGGAATGCAAATGGCTTCATTCTTCTTCTTTATCTGCTTTTCAGCCCACGCGTCAGTCATATCTGTCAACCTCACTAGCTTCTTCTTAAAGGTCATCGGCTTAGGCTCCTTCACATATATTTTATAGGGCTGTGCATTATCAATACGAAGCAAAGCAGTATACTCCTCTATAGTTGGCGCCATGTCCTCCCGATTGAAAGTAAAACATTGGTAGGCCGGATCCCAAAATCTGATCATGGCTTGAATCAAATGCTCATCTATGTTGATAGTAATCAAGTGGGCTATATCTCCGTACTTCTCAATGAATATACCTTTAATGTCTGAGTCCCACTGATTCCAAATCTGAACCAAGTCTTCAAGATTATTCTGGCGAACATTGACCGTTACGTGCTCAGGCAGATTGGCAAAACATCCCTCCACTAGACTATCCCCTTTTTCCTTTTGAGTTCTTAGAGACCAGTCCCGCACCACAGCATTCTTCTCGACTGTTTGTATAATTGGCTCTTCCATTAGAAACCCGTTTTTTGGCCACTAATCTTTAATCAACACCTTCCTAATGTGATGCCTATAATGCATGGTAAAAAAAATTAATAAGGCAAAGGCAAACAACCTTGATTAGTAATTAAATACAGGCAGAAAAACATGAAGAATTCATCAATTCGAACTAGTTTATTAAACAGACCGAATCTCCTTCATAGAGAAAGTGAAAATGCACAACGTAAAAAGGGGCGTTCCTCCCGTGCACTTATTTCGGTGACTATTAACGGACAGAGGTTCGGCATGGCTCTAATTAGGTGGCTCGTACATTTCACTATATGTGGTTTCGGCTCTAGACGGGTACTCGAATTGTTCGTACTATCGTCTACTAAGACTAGTACGAAGCCTCGGTCATAGCCCATCACAGGCTCACGATTTCAATTCGAGGGATTACATTTACTTATGCCTATGCGGAGGGACAAGTTAACTCACGAAAGCATAAGTCATATGTAACCCGAAAGTATTCACTAGCCTGTGCGGAGGGGCGAGTTAACTCACGAAGGCGTAGCGTTTACTTTCACTTAAACGGACGGAGCCCGGGTAGAGAGCTCATGTTATGTAAAATGCAAGTGCACGGTGTGTGGGGAGAAACTCACAAACCTTTACGCTTATTTAAAAACTAAACCGAAACTAAAACCATAAAAATTTGAAGTCGAAAAATAGAACAGACGAAACGAGTTAGAGAAACATTTACAACATAATGCGAATGCATGACATTTTGAGAACACGGTTTGAAGATCACGACTAAATATTATTTTGAGCAAGGAACTTGAAGATTTTGACAACGCGAATTTAATTCCAGACACGACTCTCAAAAAGGGTCCCCAGTGGAGTCGCCAGCTGTAGCGACATAAAAATTTAGCTTCCGGTCGCTAATTGTGGCGATTTATTGAAAACTTGAAAATTGAAGTTTAATTTTGAAATACCAAAAGGGGGAGTCGCCACCGATCCTTTTTCTAGGTGTGATCGGACACCTGATAGATTTGTTTTTAAAACAAAAAGAAGGCCGAATTTAGGTCTACATTAAAATCCAGAGAAAAATTAGAGTTCGGGAGTCGGTTACGCGCGAGGAAGGTATTAGCACCCTCGCGACGCCCAAAATTGGTATCTTATAAACAAGCATTGTCTTAATTTTCAAAAATACGAGTTCAAAATAACATTTAATCGTGATCCAATCGAAACACAAGAATTTTTTAAAAGAAATTTTCATTTTTGAGAAGGATATACCGTTTTAACACGAGCCGACAAATTCCACCAACATAGCGATGAAATTTATGACTTAATGTTAAATCGATATGTTGCCTCGATTATTAATTAAAACATAAAAAATATTTATGAAGTAAGAATTGAAAATAAATCAAAGATGCAAACAATAAATTATTAATGAAAAATGTTAACATGGGATACTAAAACATTCGAAGAACCATAATAATGATATTTACAAAAGAAATAAAAATAAAGACAAATCACGAACAAATACAAAATACACTTAGTAATAATAACATAAGATAATATATACATAAGGTAACATGAAAATATATACAACTAATGATATGAGAGATACCTACATAATGTAAAGTTAAAAATAATGTGCATAAGATAGTTAAAAATAATATCTATACATGTATTTATAAGATAAAATGTAAAATGTAATATAGCTTGAAAGATTTATATATGACGTATATGAAGATATAATATTAAAAAGATACGTATACGTAATGCAAATACCCCATGAAAACATATATATATTATAATACTAAAATATTTACATAGTGTATACCCATTGGGAATAATAATAGAAGCCTATTACGATACTACATAGATATATACCTATATACATATACTAGAGATATATATACATGCACACATAAAACATATGCTAAAAATTAACAACAATAGTAATAAAGATAAAAATATATACATACTAGATACACGTATACATAATATAAATGAACACATGCAATATATATTAGGGATACTATAAACATAGAAAGTATATTTATATACTAATAATAACAATAAAAGATGTATATAAATCAAATAATAATAATATATAAGTGACAATAATGAAAATAATAAGTATAAAAATGAATAATATGTTATACGGAAATAATACAAATAAAAAGTGTATATATATGTTTAATAAAACATGTGTACTAATTATGCAATAATATATATATATATAGTATGGTATTAAAAATATACATATACATGTAAGAGTATTTAAGAATATACATACCAAAGATAATGTGGAAATATGTACATGGAATAGTATATAAAAAATAACTAATAATATTGAAAGTATATAGATATATGTAATATATGACAATGAACGTATACCATTCATATTAGAAATGCTAATAACATAAAAATATTAACAACACTACATAAATGTGTTTATGGGGTAGCATAAAATATATACATGGAAATATATAAGTAATATGTAACTAGTAATATCAAAATATATACATGATAATATATATAAAAATATATGTATATAATGTAATATGATAACATATATGTAGTATAATATTAAAATATAATAATACAACATTAAAAATATATGATATGTATTGTATATATAACATATAAAAATATAAATATAAATATAATATAATACCTAAGTATACTAAGTTCATATACATATATAAAAGATACTATTCTATATGTGTAATAAATAAATAAAATGACTATATAGATTATAATTTATAATAATATATAATAAAAAATAATAACAGAATAGTTTGAAAACAATAAACTAACAAAAGGACTAAATCGAGCACAAAATAAAACTTTAGGGCGAAAATAGAAATAAAATAAGCCACGGGGCCGAACTGCAAGCGCATGTGACTCAGAAGGACTAAGAGCGCAATATTCCCATTTATACAAAACGCAGCGTAGCACGGGGGGACTAAATTAAAAAATAGGAAAAATTCTGGGGCCAAATTAAAATATAAAAACTTGATTGTAAAACGTTAAAAAAGCGGAAGGGCCGATTGCGCAAATAGCCCTTCCGTTTAGAAAACACGCGGATGCTGTCGGAGCGGGTCGAGTCGACCCGACCCGCAGCCTAAAACGGCATCGTTTCTTTACTTGAACGGAGGGGACCAAAACGGTGCGTTTTGGTCCCCTATAAAAGTCAAAATTTTTTTTAAAATTCATTTGCACCAGGGGGAAAGAAAAAAAAAAAGAAAGGAGGGAGGAGAGAAGAGGGGAGAGGGAAGAGAGGGGGAGGGGACCGGAGCGATTTCCGGCCAGGGGTCCGATCGCCGGACCGTTGCCGGAGGCTCGCCGGCGCCGGCGCTAAAGGTAAAAAAAAAATTTATTTTATTTTTTCTACTTATTTATTTTATAAATTTTTTTGTATTTGTGTAAAAAAAAGGCGAAAAACAGCAAAGAAAAAAAAATAAAAAAATTACCTTGATTTTCTTTTTGACCTTTTAACTTCTGATTTGTTGATCTTGGTGTCTTTTTTGTTTGTCTGAATGCTACTTCTATGTTTAAACACTGATGGATCACTATATTGACTCTGAAAATGGAATGTTTTTCTTGTTTTTTTGTGTTCTTTCTTACTGCCGAATGAAAAAAAAGAAAAGAAGCTCCCTTTTTTTACATTCTGATTTAGGTTTTATAACCCATTTTTTCTATTTGTTTATTGTTTGCGTGTTTTATTTCTTGTGCAGCAGAGCGAGCCCAGTAGTTGAACTACGGCGGTCTTTGAGGTGGCCGGTGGTGCAGCATCGATGGTCGAGGAGCGGTTGGCCGAAAGTCGGGTTGTTGCGGCGCAAGTGGGCAAGTGGGGGAGGGTAGGTGGCTAGGGTTAGTAGGATTAGGGTTTCTGAATGCTGAGTTTAGGTTATTGGGCTGGGGTAGTTGGGCTTCGGGTTTAGTTGTTTAGGCTTAATTTAGGATGAGATGGGTATGGGTTTTGTAATGGGTTTGGGTAATGTATTGGGTTGTGGGTTATTGGTTTTGGGTAGTAAACGGGCCTCCGGGTTTGTGATGGGTATTTGGGGTTTAGTTTTGGATTAAAGTTTGATGTAATTGGGCCACGGGTTTGGGTTAGTTCATGGGGTTTGGTTGTAATTAAAAAGGGTTTAATATGAAATGGGTTTGTAAGGGTTTGGGTTTTAAAATTGGCCTGTACACCACTTTTTATTATATTTTCAATTTGTGTATTGTTTTAAGAATTATTTTAGTCTCATTTTTTTTATTTTGGGCCGGGTTTAGACAAATTTTTAGGCCCATATTTTGGGCCGAGCCAGGCTCAGGCCTAAGTTTTTGTATGGGCCCAGCCCGGCCCACGATCACCTCTATGGATGTCCTCTCCTTGTACGTTTTGCACACATCCATCTGGCGGGGCCTAATCGAGTCGCGGATGGGCGATTTGAATCTTATCTAGACTTTGAGTTGGTGTATAACAATTATTATGGTGAACAATTTTGACTAATATTATTTCAGATTAATTAACTTAAAATAAAAATATATTAATTAACAAAATTTAAAAAAACAAACAAACAAATGAGGAGATAAAAGTGATTTTTCATCCAATGTAAGCGTTTAAAAACATCATATATCTAGATGATATATTTGATTTGATTTGATAAATATTTGATATATGAGAAGATAGACGGAATCAACGTTAGTGATATTGAAGCATGTTATGGTGGAAGTGAATCAGCGGGATAGATGGGGAATCGGTGGCTGCCTATTCACCTGAGATTTGTGTTTTCAGGATTAGATTGACCAACCATCAACTTCCTACCATCCATTTCTCTACATTCCTTTCTAATCCTTTATATTTTTTACACAATAGAATAGATAAAGCCCTTGTCGTCTCACATTTCACTTTCTTTATCCAATTCCCATTCATTTCTTAACCATCCCATATGTAGATTTATATAATGTACATTCCACCGCTTTGTCTTACCCTGCCTACTTTCACTACGCAAACGCCATTCTACCTGCTTTTTCCAGGAAACCAAACGCTATTCTTCCTCACCTCACTGTCAACTCTTACAAGTTAGTATTATTTTATATATATATTCTCTCTTCACTTCTCTTTTAATGTCATTTGGACTGCATCAAATGGTATTGTTTATTTTATTTTTAAAATTTTGAAGAACAAGTATATAGCTATGTTTTGGAAAACAGGTGATCGGGCTAGTTGTATTTAGACCTGAAGGTTCCTTCCAAACTTCCATAAATAGATTAAAAGTAAAGAGAACATCAAATTTTATGGAATAAATAAATGTGAATTGAAATCTTTATTTCTGTGTTTTGTCGCATAACCCTATCTTATATATCAATATTGTAATTTCTTCTTCTTCTTTTTAAAAATAAAAAATAAAAAAAATTCTATTAGTTTTGGGTAAATATAATTAATGTTATGCTTTACAGGGTGAATTGAAGCATGGCTGCAAAAGTTAAAAAGTGCATGATGTTATGTTGTTCGGCAAAGGTCTCGGTAAGATAATTTAGAATACAGTCTTTTTTTTTTTTTTTTTTACCAATTGCAAAAATAAAATAAAATAAAATAAAGTTCAATTTGGTGCTACTTTTCATTCCATTTTGGGTGCAATATAATAATGTAAATTAATTATGATACCAATGTCTTAAGGCCTAAAAACTTTAAGTACAACTGTACAAACTGGCAAACATATAAAAAAAAAAAACTATTTATAATTTTTTTTGGACAATAAAACTATTTATGATTTTATATATAGAAACCTTATACAGCTCATCTAGCGTTTCTTTATATATCCTTTTTTCAATTATTTCAACTTTTTTTTAATTAAGAAAATCTAAATTTGCATACAATTATAAGAATTCAAATATATCTAAATGTTCCAAACCCAAAGTTTGTGGGCTTCACTGGTTCTGAAAGGGTAATGAGGTACACAAGAAATGGTCAAAATTAAAATATTGAACCGAAAAAGACTCGGAAAATTTTAGGCCACTAAATGGGGGTAGAAGAGAAACATAGATGGAGTTGTGATTTAATTGAAGGTGAGTAGGTGTATGGCTCAGAATTGTGTTCATTAATTATATTCCTCCCTCACTCCCACTTGTATGTAGTGGGTGTCGGTGACTTATAACATCAAGGTCTCAATACAATCCATTAGGGGTAGTTCGTACACAACTTTGTAATAATCTCGACGTTGAAATATCTCATAAATTTTAAATTTAATTTTTCATTATAGTAATTTTATTACTATAAATGAAATATTTTTTAATTCCAAAATTTAATAATAAAAAAAATAACAATTTAGATTTTAAAAATAAAATCACTACGTTCTTGAAAATAAAAAATCGAGATTAATGCCTAGTGCGAATGAAACCGACTACACATAATTAATTCCCTTGATCCAAACTATTATTTAAATATTTTTGTGTGACCCAACTTTTTTAAAAACTAATTATCATTAGTAATTAAATTTCACATCATTCATTCATATATTAAAATACAGTCACCACTTTTAGTTTTTTTTTTTTTTTTATAATTCATTCTAGAGTCAAATAATTTTGGTCATTATTAGATTTTATATTTTACATTAGTTGTGAATTTAATATTTGTATTTTAATTTAGTCATTTTTAATTTTTATATTTTTATAATTTAAAAATTTTAGTCTAAAATCTCAATCGGATGATAATTATTAAATTTATTAAGTAATGTTATTTTTAAAATTTGATACGTCAAACATATAATCACGTATATAATATTATGCTATTTTGTTATTTTCATATATTACTAATAAAAAATCAATTAACAGATTTAAGGATAATATTTGCATTGATAATGAAATTTTAAAATTTAAAAAATATAATGACTAAAAATAATCAAATAAAAATAATTAAATTAAAATATAAGTAGACCATATAAAAAATTTAATAGCAGGATTTAACCAATAATTTTCTTTTGATATGTTTTAAAAAGTTAAAAAATTTAACTTTTTCCGGAAAAGATTTAAGTGACGTGTGGACTGGAGACTACCAGCAAGTAATCGTGGTAGTAGCGGACAGGCGTCTCTTTGTTCTTTTACCTTCAGGCACGCGAAACAAGACTCATTTAGATTTATGTCAGGCAAAAGTTTTTAAAAAAGAAAAAAGAAAATCTGAAAATGAAGCAGTTTAAAGAAGAAGTCAACCTTCCACTGCCCTTTATTTCGCTTCTTTATAACTCTTTTCTTTCTTGTAAGTCGTCACTACTTTGACAATAATCTATTTTTTAATTGTTATATATGTTGATATTTAAATTAGTGAAAAAATTATGAGGTGTAATGTAATACTTGCTTACTTCATTCATTAATTATGAAGTCGGTTTATAAGAATAAAACATATTTCATTATTAATTATTTATTTTTTAAAAAAAATCTGCAATTTTTACTGAATTGGTGAGAAACAGTATATTATTAGATAGATGAAAAAATTCTCTATTAGTAATGTTTGATGTGGATCATCTTGGATTTATAATCTATTAAGGCATTGCTTATTATTGTTTTATAAAATTAGTTATTGAAGTCAACTAGTTTTTATCAATAAGTAATGTTTAGCAATAAGCTTTTGGGTTTAAACTAATTTTAAAAATCAAACCAACAAGCTAGTAAATTTTGCTTTTGCCTTTTCAATTTTTCTCCTTATTTATATTAATTAAAATTAAATTATATATAGTAAAAATTATTTTAATTACTTAAAAATATTTATAATTTATCTTCTTTATATAAAAATATTAAAGGATAAATATCAAAATTATACATAAACTTTCACTAAATATGCAATTTGATACATGAATTTTATTT
Source organism: Gossypium longicalyx (assembly GCA_025698465.1). Classification (NCBI taxonomy): domain Eukaryota; kingdom Viridiplantae; phylum Streptophyta; class Magnoliopsida; order Malvales; family Malvaceae; genus Gossypium; species Gossypium longicalyx. Next base: position 97,052,457 of record CM046997.1, read on the forward strand.
TGGTGTATTTATTATATACATGAAACTTTGATTGTAGTTCAAATATATACATAAAACTTTAATTTTGATTCAATCAAGCACATTTAAAGAAAAAATGCGTCAGTTTATTTTTATATGGGATGAATACAAATATTTTTGTATGCAATATCAACAATTGTGTTAATAATTCGTGAGAATTGGATCAAATAAAAAATTAATATAAAAAATTACACAAAATCAAAGTTCATGTATATAATTGTACATTGAACCAAAATTCATATATAATTTTGATATTTGTCCCTAATATTAACAATGAGTTACTATAAATTAATTTATATATTTTTATTATAATCTAAGTTAAATCAATTATGAATTTTTTTATTAATTTATAAGAGTTATTCTTGTATAAAATTTTCATACGTAGAATATTATTTACACGCTAAAATTACTATTTTACAATACATTTAAGAAAAACTAGAAATTAATTATCACCCAAATATAAAAATGTGTTTAAAAATAAAATATAATAAATAATGAAAAGTATAATTTGGAACTAATTGATAATAATATATGAAATATGTATGATATTAAAATAAAAAAATTGTGAGTAAAAGAAATTTAAACACAAAAACACATCATATTAAAATATCAAATGAATACATTTGTCATCAATCTTGAGTTGGTGTGAGTTTATTTGTGACAAAAACTTTAATTGAATGAAAAATTTAAGATTTTGTTTACCTAATTGGCATGGGTTTAATTCTCATCATATACATATTTTTATTAATTTTTTAAATTAAAAAATTACAATATCATCAAATAATATATTTTATTTTAAATAAAAAGGAATATTAAAATAATTAGGACCCAGTACAAGTTTTATAAATATATAAAAGAAATCACACCTCAATTAATTAGCCAAATCATCCCCAGTCACATTTCACGCTTGAAATTAGAAAAATAAAATAGTGTACATATATCTAACCATTAAAATATTGCACATATTTATTTTAATTGTCATTTCATATTCAATTAAAAAATTATAGATCTACCATCAAATGGGAGAAGAATCTGACCTTAGGATGCATTTTTAAGATATTCTTTAAAATTACAAATAATAATGTAATATTTTGTGATATTTTATTTAATTGATTGATGATAAATGTTAATTATTATATATAATAAGTTATATCGACTTTATACTATATATTAATAAGTTGTTTGAGTTGGTATTATTCTTTCATCAAGTGTTGATTCAATTAAAAAATTACTAAAAGCTTATTTTTTAATTAAATAACACATATTTTAGGGTATTTATACCTTTTATATTTGATAAATATATAAAAAAATACATAGTATAATGAGAAATATAAGATTTTTGTACCCAAAATTTTATACTCTTTATTATCTTAATTTTATCATTTTAATTAATCAAATTTTAATAAATTTATAAAAAAGATAAAATTAAAAACTTTAAATATAAACACTGAATCTCAAAACTCACATATATCAATTTTTTATACAGTGATTGAATAAACAATTATAATGGAAGTAATCAATTTTTGTTCTCCTCACACTCGATAATCCCACCACGTGGCAGCACTCCCACGTCGTCCAATTGGCCTTGGCCCGCCGTAACATCCGGTAGCCGTAGCTCTTAATTTCGATAAGGATGTTCTCTTCCCTCTTTTTCTATAACAAGTTAGGCACCGTCAGATCAACTAACGAAAACCCAATCAAACGGACAACACTAAATCATTCATACACCACGCAACACAGTAACTTTTGCTCCTCGTAGGCTGCCAAAATTTGCTTACCATAAACAAAACCAAGACAAGCGCGTCCACCGCTCTGTCCGATGTAATGGAACGCTTCCATTTCTTCAAAACCTAAATCATTGCACTTTGATTTAACCTTAGGTTAGTTTCAATTACCGTGGTAATTAAGAAAACCATTATAAATATAGACATCCTATCTGTAGCAGAAGCTATGACAATAGTATATGTCTCCTTGAAGAAAAAAAAAAAGTGATAATCAACTTGTCAGGTTGTTGAAATATTCTCTGCTTTTTTTAGTCTTTATTATCAAATTCAGAACCAGAAACAAGAATCTCATCATAAGTTTGAATTTTATTTTTTTTTCTTTTGAAACTGTTCATAGCTTTTTAATCTTTGTTCTTGCTTTGATCCCGATTCAGATCACCTTCCGATTTGATCTTTTACTTTCTTTTTAAACGTTTTCTTTCGGTAGATCATGTTGGTTAATATTCATAATTGTTTTAATTTGGAGGGTTTTTTTTTTTTCCCTTTTGAGTTAACAGAAGGAAGAAGATATGGGAAGCGATTCATACGAAGAAGCCATTGCAGCTTTGTCGAAGCTTCTCAGGTAATTTTTAACAGTGCTGCACGTTTAACATTTCTCTCTCCGGTCTCCGAACCTTAAAAACCGGAAAGCGATAATTTCATTTTCACCAATAATTCAGTTGCCGTTCTTATCCGTTTGTTTTGACTCATAGTAAACCGTGTTTTTCGTTTACCTTGTCCCCAATTGGGGCCCAGCTGAACTGTAAAACCCCGTAACGGTTTTTATTTGATGATAATGGCTTCGTCCTCGGTTGCAGTGACAAAGCTGATCTCGGGAGTGTCGCCGCCGCAAAAATCAAGCAGATAACAGACGAGTTAGAGGCAGCTGCCGATTCCACTCAGTTCGACCCGGTCAAGCGGCTCGAGACCGGTTTCCTTCACTTCAAGAATGAAAAATTTGAGTACGCCACTGCTCCTTTTTTTTTTTTTCCTTTCATATTGCGTGCCCAATTGTCTTTCCAATTTAACAAAGCGTTTTTAATGGCTTTCCAAAAAAAAAAAGAAAAAGAAAGAGAATTGTTATTACTATTTTTGTTTTTAAATATAATAAAGCAAACGGATTTGGAAAAGGTGACAGCACATGAATTATTAATTGCAGAAAAGGGAAAAAAATGTGGTTGAATTTGGATGTTGGCTGGCTTCAGATTCCCGTGGACCTGTTTATTTTGCATAATAATTAGCTTAACTTTAATCTGTTTGTCTTGTTTTCTTTTCTTTTTTCTTTTGCCTCCAATTTTTTCCAGCAAAAATCCTGATCTGTACGGTGCACTTGCCAAAGGACAAAGTCCTAAGGTTCGTTCTGTTCTTATCATAATTGGGCAGCTTTGTTTTTTTCTTCTCGTACATAATTTACTGATAATTTCAGACAAGATTCGTATTATTTCACATGGTAAATCCTGAGATTCGTTGTTTGTTTTTATTATCGGAAATTGGTCTTTTTTGGGGTCGTAGAAATTGGTCCATTTTTCAAGTTTTTAAGTTTGAACGAAGAATATGCTTAATAATTCAACCAAATAAACGCTTCTGTATTATAATTGCGTGCATTGCTTGACGAAATGGGACGTGTATGGCTATTATTTACACCACTTTTTGAATGGTGGGGAGTAGCAGAAGAATGAAAGATTATAGAGCAGAATGAATGGTGGGGAGTAATTATTTTGATTGTAATTGTACAAATATATTAAAAAATTCCTAACAAAGTCGTTTGTTTGTTTGTTGAAAAAAATTGTATAGTTCTTGGTATTTGCATGCTCCGACTCCCGGGTGTGCCCCTCCCACATCCTGAATTTCCAACCAGGGGAGGCTTTTATCGTCCGTAACATTGCCAGCATGGTCCCGCCCTATGACAAGGTAACCCTGATTACCGATTTCACTTTATTTCTTCTCGCCATTTGGACTTTGATGCCACCTCCCCCAGTTTATTCAAACGATGACATCCAAAATTTTATGTTTTGATTTGCTTTAATTTATTCACTGCAGAAAAAATACTCTGGAGCTGGGGCGGCCATCGAATACGCTGTCCTGCATCTGAAGGTGAATTAAATAATCAATACACTAGTCTTATAAGTACATTTTCCCTAGTGTTTTTTTTTTTTTTAATGATGTGGATGTTGACTCATTGATGGGGGCAACATGATCTCTAAGCCACTTTTTATATCCAACATGAGTGTCCTTTTTATATTTATGTGTTGGATATAGATGTTAAATACGATTAACTTTCAAGTATGGGAAATACTGTATAGTTTATCAAAGCTCAACTTTTGAAATGTAATAAAGAAACAGTAAATTGTTAGTGGAGTCAAGTTCTCTTTTGCCATCTTACTTTTTATGCTTTTTGGAATTGGATGTGGTTGGTTTTAATTACAGGTGGAGAATATAGTGGTTATTGGACACAGTTGCTGTGGAGGTATCAAAGGGCTTATGTCCATCCCAGACGACGGGACCACTGCCAGGTATTGTGGCATATAATTAATACAAACCATATATTTATAGCCATACTTTACAACTCTCTGTTTAAATGTTGCAAGTGCCGCCATTTACTTTTAAGATTAAATAGTGAAAAGGTATTTCAGTGTTTTATTTGGTGTTTCACTCTCAGAATCTCAATAATTTAGTGACTTATCAATAACTAATATAATAAGCTGATAAGTGAGAAGTTCTCTCTCTCTCTCTCTCTCTCTCTCTCTCGCTATATGTATATTATATCACCTAAGGGGAATAAAGGAAGGGAATAAAGTTTCGTAAAAAATGAAGCTCTAATATTCAAGCTTTTAGATCCTGGAACATGTCAAAGTAAATGTAGATTCCTTGTCATTTTTTACCAATCAGGTATAAAATGCAAAGACATTGGGATTCATTTATAGCAATTATATGATCCTATATATATATATATAATCTTATTCCAAATTTGGGTAAGATGAACTTTGGGTCTTATTAATTTATGTGATGCAGTGATTTCATAGAACAATGGGTTAGCATCTGTACACCAGCAAAGACCAAAGTGAAATCAGAACAGAATGAGCTAAGTTTCTCGGAGCAATGCACCAACTGCGAGAAGGTTATATACATTTTTTGTTTAGTGTAGAATAAAACGTTAAATATGTGATAATGTTGTGAATTAAATTAAACAAAAAATGCAGGAGGCAGTGAATGTATCACTAGGGAACCTATTGACGTATCCATTTGTGAGAGAAGCACTGGTGAAGAAAACAGTGACCCTGAAAGGTGCACATTACGATTTCGTGAATGGGAAGTTTGACCTGTGGAATCTGGATTTCAAGATTTCACCCACTTTAGCAATATGAGGAAGCATGCAGCATTTTTTTCGACTAATCAAAGGTCTTCTATTTGCTTCTAGTCAAACTAAAGGCCTGCCTTCAGCTTTTATGTTTCTTCATCGTCATTGCTAATCTCAGAGAATAAAAGTAGTGCTGGTGTTCCTATCTTGGTTCATTTTAATAATTTTCTGTGTGAAAAAAGAAAAAGTGTTCAAAAGAAAGTATTGTTTAATTTGTACTCCAGAAGGAAAATCCTGAGCTTAACGGAGTAGTGTTTTTTCAATTTGTGTTAATCAAAAATTTTAAGAATGAAATCAACTTAAGTTGCGATAAGAAATTTAAGTATTGAATTTAAACTTCCATTTGTTTTACTACAAAATTATTTTTAGAAAATTATTTCTTGACTTAGTATTTTTTTGTATTTAAACGAATCTATGTAAAATATTTTTTTTGTTACTTTACGAATTTCTTGAAAATATTTTATAAAAGTTTTCAATGAAATAAATATACATTTGAGATTTTCTTATTTTTTCATTGTTTAATTGAGTTTATTTTATATTTATAAGTTTATATTTTATATTTTTTTTGTAAAAAAAACACGACATAAATATATTTGTTATAAAATATTATACTACAATTTCCTTTTAACAAACTATATTTATTTTGTAATAAGAAAATATTTTGTAATAATCAATGCAATATATAAATTTAATAAAAATAATGCTTAATTAAAAGTTAATTTAAATTACATATATCACACATATAATAATAAATATTGACACATTAGACTTGTAAGGGAAAAATGTAGCTAAGCATTATTTAAACAAAAATTCATATTTATATAATTAAAATATTCATATTTTTATTCTAGGTTAAAATATGTCATAAGTCATTATACTCTTCGTAAATTTGAAATTTAGTCTATATACTTTTATTTATGGGTTAGTCCTACTTTTTAAATATCAAAATTCAGGTTCAACTGTTAACATTATTAAAAATATTTTGTTACATTTATGTTCATTATAATGTTATTTTTTAGTTACATAAATACCAAGTATTTTTTATTTAAAAATGTGACATCAACAAAATTGACAAAAAAAAAAAAAACAATGTTAACAATTGGACTTAATTTTTAAATCTAAAAAGTAGAGGGACTAAATTCTTGAAAATAAAAGTACAGAGACTAAATTCTAAATTTTTGAAGAGTACATAAAATTATGCCATATTTTAACCTTTATACTATAAAATATTTATTATTAATATATTTATAATTTTAACGAATATTTATTATTAAAATATTAGTATTGAACATTTTTCATTAATATATGATGAATATTATTTAAAATGATTATTTTTAAAATTTATTATTAAAATAAAATTAAAACATTAAATAATTTATTAAAATAATAAATTATTAATATAATTTATTATATGATTAAATATGTTTGTTTAATAATATAGAAAATTAAAATTTTTATATTAAAATTTTATTATTTTATATATTTAAAAAAATAAAAATATTATCAATATAGGCTTAGGTTAATTTTATAAAAAATAAAATTACGTTTAAGTCCTTTTTATAGGAAAAATGATTTATTTTCTATTGACTTGTGAGTCATTTTTTATTGACTAAAGTGTTATCCATGAAATACATATAGGAAAATGTAGAAAATATTTCTTGAAAATCATTTTCAATAAAAAAAGGGAGCCTATGTTATTTAATTTAAAATAAATATATGATATTCAGATGATAAATTTGTTTATATTGAGTGGCTCATTACTTTCAATTTCACTTGTAATATTTGCTTTGGAAAGCTCAATTTCTATTAATGTGCTCAAATTTGGCACAACTATAAAAGTTGTTAAGATTTTTGTTGTAGTTTATTTGAATATATATTTATATTATATTTGTAAGTATACTGTATTTGCAATAATGAAATATTAAAAAATTTAAAATTAATAAATAGGCAAATATCTTAGTAATTATATAATCTTAATTTTATTGATTAAATTAATGCTTATTTAAGTTGTGATATTAAATTCCTTCAAAATTTTATATATTAAGGTTTAAAACCACACAAGTTAAGTGTTAATTTAAAAAAAAAAAAATGAAGTACTATCTTGTGGTTTAAAGTTTATATTAATATATAATATACAAAAATAATCTTCTTTAATATTTTAAATAACACTTTTATGGTACCTAAGTATGGGATATCCCTAAATCACTACCACCAAAGAAGAGAGAAAAAACATTTGAGTTAAATTTTGCTATTAATTTTTGCGTTTTGTTAAAGTTGTGGATTTAATTTAGTCATTTTTAGTTTCTTTATTTTTTTTTAAATTTTAGAATTTCAGTCATCGCAAAATGATAATTATTATATTCAGTTAGTTAAGTTTTGTTATTTCTAAAATCTGATGCACTAAATATATTATCATTTATGTAATGCTATGTTAGCTTATTATTTACATATATTATTGACTAAAGATTAAGTTAATGGGTTAATGATATCATTTGCTTCATGACTAAAATTTTAAAATTCACAACTTAGAATGATTCAATTGAAAAATATAGATTAAATCTGCAATTATATGTTAATACAAGACTAATAATTACATTTAAACAAATATATTAAAATTTCAAAATTCAGAAAATAAATGAACTAAAATTGACTAAATTGAAAGTATAGGGGGATTTTTATAAAATAGAGATACTAATAGCTGACTTCAACCAAAACATTTGCATTTGTGTTGTTGAATTTGGTTCCACACATTTGTTGGACCACCAAGCTAAGGTCCCTATATATAATGACACATGCTAATTGCTACCAACTGCCGAATAGACACAAATTTATTCTGTATGTAACCCAACCCATAACCATAACCATAACCATTCTCTTTCTCACTCTCTGGGGTTGTAACCTTGCCATTTGGCATCTTCTACAACCACCTTAATCATCCTTCATTATCCAACATCTATAAGGTGACTGAGGGGTAGGTGGCCAAACCCCCCTACTCGGCACATGTGTCCATCTTTCATTCTACCATCAAACCATCATATATGCCATTCATGGGGCTATCTAGAAATTTTGGGCTGTTGATATTGCAAAGATATTCGATTCATGGAGATATTTGTTTAGTTATTTAATTGTGTTATATTAGAGATTGATAATAATAATGGAATGATTGTAAAATAATAAGGTATTTAAATTATTTCGACTATATTAGAAACTTTAATAAAACGAATTTTACTTGTGTAACATGGTCTGTCTCCACAGATCCCCTTATTTTACTATTGTATTTTTTTTTTAACGAATGACTAGATTCAAGTCACATAAACTCTTAATAAATCGTTTTTTTAGCTTGAGCATAAAACTAGTTAGAATATCATGAAGATTCTTGTACTAAGAATTAAATTACATTTTATTCTCTCAACTAACAAAATGGATAAATTAGTATCAAAGAGTAAACTGACATTTCGATTAAAAATTCTATTAATTTTTGTTGTTAAAAATTAATCCCTATACATTAAAGCAAGGTACGTATAACATATCATTGTAATTATCTACTTATTCTATCAGGCATAACAATTTTTAATAATAGAAATTGATCAAATTTTTAAAAGAAAGAAACAGTTTATTTTTTTATCTAACATATAATGATTAATTTATTCATTTTTTAATAGAAAAAACAAAAAACAATTTAACTTTTTAACACAAAAAACTACGTAGCTAATTTCATGAACGCATTTTATTTTATATCAAAACCAAAAGCCTTCCTCCATTTGCATGCATTGTCACATTTTATTTGGATATAGAAATGAAGCCTTACTAGACTTCATTCTTCAATCACAACAACAAATTGACGGAAGAAGACATGCGAAAAGTAGCCTGTGATTCTCTTAATAACGTCGCATTCATTCATATACATTGGCGTTTTGGTTCTAAAACTAGTTAGGGGTTTGCAGCTTGCAATAGAAAATGGCTGTTTCCCTTTCTCTGTTCTATCTGAGTTATGGAATTGGGTGTATAACTACCTTTCCGGTCGCTCGATTTGTTTCAATGTATGAGAAAGCCTCGTCAACTTGAGTAAATGGGAATGGTCCCCGGGGATCAACAACCGGCTTCACTTTCCCACTCTCTAAATATGAATTTAGCTTCTTGAGAACCTCTCCCTTAGAAGTAACAACAAACCTAAAACCGGGCGGTGTGACAGCACCGGTTAAGGCCACGACGCTGCCGCCTTCTTTCACTGCCTTCACAGCCCTATCACATTGTCCTGTAACCAAAGATGGAAACAATCAAATACGGAAATCGATACCCGAAAATCTCAGAGCCCTAAATTGAAACACAAGAAACAAATTTGAGTTCGGTTTAGGCATGCAATGCAAAAAAGCAAAGTTCAGGGCATTTGTTTCACACTCAAGTAATCAAGTACATCCTCATTATATTTTCAAAGGGTCTCCAATGACTGAAAGTAATGATAACACACATCTAGAAAGAACATTGGAATCTTACCAATGGCATCAAAGACTACATCGAATTTTTCTGGCAAATTTTCAAAGTTCTCCTTTGTGTAATCAATAGCCAAATCGGCACCTAAGCTCTTCAGTAACTCCAGTTTTCCAGTGCTGGAAGTGGCTGCAACTTTTGAAGCACCGAATACTTGTTTTGCTAACTGTGTAAATGGGAAGAAGATTACTGTAAAAACACTAGAATGCAGGAGGCATAGTGTAAGAAGCTAGTAACTTGAAGCATGAATTATCTTTTATCCCAAGGCATAGTGTAAAAACATTCATCCTTGATATTCGAAATGGAATTTGCCATAAATCACAAAACTGAAATTTCTTTTATCCCAAGGCAGGCCAAGTTTGAAATGAAGAAGGGAAGCCATACCTGAATAACTAAGCTTCCAACACCACCAGAACCATTCAAAACAAGGATGGATTTCCCGGATGAAAAGCCGGTCCGCTCAAGACCCTCGTAGGCAGTTTCGATAGCAAGAGGGAGACCAGCAGCTTGGGCAAAATCTAGATTCTTGGGCTTTAAAGCCAACAGCTTCTCTTCAACAGCAGTGTACTGAGCAAGGGAACCGAACTGTCTCGGCCCTTCTAATGCTTTCTCATTTATGTTTCCATACACTTCATCTCCTTCCTTTAGCTCCTTCACTTGACTTCCAACTTTCACCACCACTCCCGCTACATCATAGCCTGGAACAGTCTACAGGGGAACCAAGTTCAATGATAATTCCACATTTTACATGTTAATAAAAACAAGTTAGACCAGCAAAGCAGCAACAATTTTACATGTAAGAAATATTTGGTTCATAGTTAGAATATGCAGGCAAGTTGAATGATGACTCCACATTTTACATGTTACTAAAAACAAGTTAGAGCAGTAAAGCAGCAATATTTTTACATGTAAAAGAAATATTTGGTTCATAATTAGAATATGCAAGCAAGTTCAATGATGATTCCACATTTTACATGTTAATAGAAACAAATTAGAGCAGCAAAGGAGCAATATTTTTACATATAAAAGAAACATTTGGTTCATAGTTGGAATATGAGCACACCAGGACTCAAAAAATGCTTTCATTGAGAGTCGAACTCAAGACCTCCCGCTTACTAAACGGGTGCTCTAACCAACTGAGCTATGAAAGCTACAGAACAGTATTGGATTTTAATCATAACAAGAAATAAGTTACATGCAAGTTAAGTAAGCAGAGAAAAGGGAGAAAAATACCGGAAGAGGAGAATCGGTAGCCTTAAACTTGCCCTGCCTTCGCTTGGCATCAACGGGGTTAAGGGCAGCAGCAGCCACTTTTATCAAAACCTCATCTTCCTTCACTTCTGGAACGCTCACTTTATCATCCAACTTCAACACATCAACACCTCCATATTCCCCGTACACCCAAGCCTTCATTTCGGTGGGAATTGCCGTCAAATTGACAGTAGGTGCAGCAGCGGCTTGAGAACTGGCACTCACCCTCAGTGGCACGTAAGCCAAAGAAGGAGATGGTGTTCCCTTGGGAGTAGAGCTGATGCTTAGTGATTTCCTTCTGGTTTCAGGGAATGCGAAGGAGAGTTTGAAAGAAAGTGGGGTTGGAGAAGGGAAAGACCGGAGATGGGGTGTGGGAAGTGTGGCTTTCATTTTTCTTTTTGTTCCAAAGCCTCTCCAACAGTCAGAGCCAATGCCTTATCTCTTTTTCCTATTTCTATGTTTTCTTTCATCTTAAAAGAAATAAAATGTTGGTAGCCTTGAAAATCTGAACCACAAGAATTGCTAGAGTTTTATCACCAATTAATCTGACTCCAGAGATTATAAGGATTTTTTAAAAAGAAAAAAATTAATTATAAAAAGTTACTGTTATTGTGACAATTATTAATTACAAAAATGAAAGTGTGATCCATTTTTATCATCCCCTTATATTTAAATATTTTAAATATTTTTGTGTGATCCAACTTCTTCTTCTTTTTTTTTTTTAAAAACTAATTATGTTTCGTAATTAAATTTGACATCATTCATTCGTGTCTATAAATACAATCACCACTTTTAGTATTTTATAATTTACAAATTAATGGTGAAATCTTTTTATAATTCATTCTAGAGTCAAATTCTACTATTATGGATTTAGCATTTGTATTTTAATTTAATCATTTTCAGTATTTTTATTTTTAGAATTTAAAAATTTTAGTTTTGGTCAAATGATAACTATTAAATTCATTAAGTATTGTTATTTTTAAAATTTGATACGTCAAATATATTATCATATATATAACGTTATATTAGTTTGTTATTCTCATATATTACTCATAAAAAATCAGTTAATACATTTAACGATGGTCGTTTGCATTGATATTGAAGCTTCGAAATTAAAAAAATATAGTGACTAAGAATAATCAAATTAGAGTATATGGATAATACTGACTAAATTAAAATATAAGTGCTAAATCTACAACTTACACAAAATACAAAGTTTAATAGCAAAATTTAACCAATAGTTTTCTTTTGGATATGTTTTAAAAAGTTTAAAAATCAACTTTTTCCGGAAAAGATTTAAATGACGTGTGGACTGGAGACTAGGTTTTTTTTTTTTTATAAAAATGATCCTAAAAATTTGATTAATTATAAAAATGACTTACTTTTCTGATTATATACGAAAATGACCTGAAAACTACAATAAAATTTGATGGGGCCAAAGAATTTGGTGCCACTACTATGCCATGTTGGCAAACGGGGTAAAAAATTCAATTTTGGTGGAGCCAAAAAGTTTGGCACCACCCATTTTCAATGCATCAATGTCTCTTTTTTTTTTTTTTTAAATGTTTTCTTATTGGTTGAGCCATTCCAAATGGCGCCACCAGTGCATTGTACCTTTTTTTTAAATTTTTTAAATTTTTTATTTAAATTTAAATATAAAAATAATATTTTATTTGGTGGAGTTATTCTCTTTGGCATGACCAAATTGATATATATAACCTCCAATGGCAAATCAATCTGAGTTTTGAAGGAAATTTTTTTTTCTTATATTTTGTTAGAAAATGAATGAAAGAGAGATGATGAGCATTTTTTTTTATATATTTGTGTTTTTTCTTATTTAGTAAATTTTTTAATTTGAAGATATGTTTTATGTAACGATAATTTGGTGGAGCTCCAACAACGGTAAATTTAATGGTTATTTTTGGTTGCCAGTAATTTATTCAGTAACAGGTTCAAATTGGTTATGTAAGTCTTTTCATTGGATGTGGTAAGATGATAATGGGCTCAAATTGGTTATGCAGCCAATGGGTGAATTATTTGAGATTCCTTAGGTCAACAGGAAGTTTGAATGTTTCAATGAATCTCAAATTGAAACGCACGGGTGAGATCATCAATATCAGCAGCATCCGAGCTACAAGATAATAGCACCAAGAAAGTCACTTCTGTTGCGATTAAACAATTTAATTTTCAAATTGTAAGAAACAATGATGTCGGTCTGAACAAAATCGTTTAAATTTTTTTTTAGTATTGAGAAAGTTGCCCATGTTGTAAAATTATATATTGTAAGTTAAGTGAAACTATTTTAGAATATTTGAAACGTAAAATTTGAATTATGTAAATTGATAGTTATTTTGTAAAATATAATTTTCATGTAAATCATTTATGTAATGTGAAATCAAGAAAATCAAAGGGACATTTAAAAAAAATTGATAAGGGATATTTTTAATAGAAATCAAGAAATAGAGGACCAAAAAATAAAGAAAGTTTAGAAAAAATGAGAAAAAAGAAAGAAAGTGAGGGGATTGAATTGACTGGGAAAAAATGAGAAAGGGTTTATTTGTAAATAAAATAAACTAAGGCATTTTTAAAAGAAATAAAAAAATGAAAGGGTTAAAAAATAAATATTATGATCGATCACATTGCGTCAGCTGCATCAACAACGTCAACGATATGACTGGTTTAACTTAAAAAAAATAGAAAAGGAAAAGTAAAGAGACGATCAACAACCATTTAAAAGGAAAGGTGGGGTTTTGGCCCCCCTTAAAATTTTGAAGTAGAAGAAGAGAAAGAAGAGAAGAGAAGAGAAAAAGAGTTGTATTTATTTTGAAGTTAATAAATACAAGATAAATACAAGTAACGTTTATATATATATATATAGCTATTTTGATGTGCATGTATTATATTAAAGTAGTTATTGTAATATAATAATTAATTATATTTAATTTATGTATTTTTTGTAAAAATTATGTAGATATTAGAATATATTCTCGAGTAAACACAGATCACACTTCATCGAGGATAAAGAAATAGTAAAATTAATTAAAAATTAAATAAAAAAGATTTCATTTTGGTTTCTCAGTTTTTCGTGCTTAGCGCTATTTTGCTCTACGTGTTTTGGTTGCATGAAATTAATCTCTATTTAGTTTTTTAGCTCTTTTTTGCATGTATTTATTTGTAAATCGGTATATATATATTTGTTGAGTTATTTTTTTTGTTTGCAAGCCTTACCACGGTATATACATATGCATTTAATCTAATATTATAATATTATCGAAGAGCTTTATCAATGAATAATATCTGGTTACGTGAAGAAGGTGAAGGGAAACGGGAAGAAAACTCGAAGGATAATCGAGTATTGGGAAATAGAATATGGGATGTAGAAAAAAAAAGATGTCGAAAGATTATTGATCCAATTTTGGGATTTAATTTAGAAGGGGGATTGTCATTTCTCGATCAATGGAAGGAAAAACTATCGACAGATCAGACTCAAACTGCTATGGAACATGATTTGGAAGATGGTGTTTTAATAGGAGAGGAGGGGAAAAAGAGAAATAGGAGGGAGATGGAAGATTTAACAGGGAAAGAAGAGAACAATAACTTAATGGTAAGGAATATGAGAATGGTAGAATTTAATCATTTATCATCGGCGGCTGCCAAGATGCAAGCTGACCGGACACAATGAAAATTTTAAGTTGGAATGTCCGTGGTTTGGGGAGCCCATGGACGATTCAAAGACTTCGACATTTGCTAAAGATCTATAATCCCCAAATAGTTTTCTTTATGGAGGCAAAGCTTTGTAAAAGTCAGATGGAAAGAGTTCGACGAAGTTGTAGTTTTGTGAATGGTATTGAAGTCAATTCAGAAAGTACTAGAGGAGGATTGTGTTTGGCATGGAGAATTGATGTTAATATCACGCTTCGAAATTTCTCTAAAAGACATATTGATATGATAGTAGAAGACAATGAAGTAAGAAATAAAAGGAGATATACAGGCTTTTATGGATCCTCTTATGCATAAGATAGAGATGACTCATGGGTTGTTTTGAAAAGTTTATCTAATGCTCAGGGTATCCCTTGGTTCGTATGCAGAGATTTTAATGAAATTATGTATGGGTTTAAAAAAAAAGGGAGGTCTGCCCAGGGATGAAAGAAGAATGGAACTCTTCCAAAGAACATTGGAGGAATGTTAACTAATTGATGTGGGGTATTCTGGTAACTGGTTCACATGAGAGAAAGGCAACTTACCTAAGACAAACATACAAGAACGATTGGATAGAGGAGTCGCCAATGAGGAATAGATTTTTATGTTTCCAGAGGTTAAAATTTAACATCTAGTGCATTCTTTTTCAGATCACTGTCCTCTTCTAATTAATACGAGAAGGGAAGAAGAACAATTGAAGAACAACGTTTTCAAATTTGAAGCTTGGTGGTCACTGGAGGATTGATTCATCGATGAAGTTAAACGTATTTGGGTGATGTCAGTAGGGAACTTATTGCAAAAGTTGGAAATTAAAAAAAAAAAGGTTTGAAAAAATGGGTTGGTTAAATACAAATAAATAGAAAGAAGAGAAATGAGCTTTTAACAGCAAAATTATATGAATTAACTGAAGCTGAAAGGGATGATAAAAATTTGGTTGAGATGATTGATACGAAAATCCAACTAAATTTTGAGATTGAGAAGGATGAATGCTACTGGGAACAAAGGGCTCGACTAAACTGATTGAAATTTGGTGATAAAAACACAACATTTTTTCATAGTCAAGCAACGCAGCATTGGAGGAAAAATATTATTCATAAGCTACAAAATGAATATGGAAGGGCAACGGAGGCCTTACAGGAAATGGAGGGTGTCACACGATCTTATTTTCAAAAATTATTCTCAGCAGGAAAAAGGAAACTACGAACACTTCTTTGTCAAGGATAGACCACTGTGTCTATGAGGAGGATAATCAAAAACTTACAATGCCCTACAAAAAAGAAGAAATTCAGGAAGTAGTATTTGAAATGGAGTCCACGAAGGCATCTGGGGAAGACAGATTCCCAACCTTATTTTATAAAAAATGCTGGCATATTATTGGAGAAGAAGTCACCTCATTTTGTCTACAACTTCTAAATGGAGACATGGAGGTTAGTTCGATAAATTCCACTCATCAGGGATGAAAGAAGAATGGAACTCTTCCAAAGAACATTGGAGGAATGTTAACTAATTGATGTGGGGTATTCTGGTAACTGGTTCACATGAGAGAAAGGCAACTTACCTAAGACAAACATACAAGAACGATTGGATAGAGGAGTCGCCAATGAGGAATAGATTTTTATGTTTCCAGAGGTTAAAATTTAACATCTAGTGCATTCTTTTTCAGATCACTGTCCTCTTCTAATTAATACGAGAAGGGAAGAAGAACAATTGAAGAACAACGTTTTCAAATTTGAAGCTTGGTGGTCACTGGAGGATTGATTCATCGATGAAGTTAAACGTATTTGGGTGATGTCAGTAGGGAACTTATTGCAAAAGTTGGAAATTAAAAAAAAAAAGGTTTGAAAAAATGGGTTGGTTAAATACAAATAAATAGAAAGAAGAGAAATGAGCTTTTAACAGCAAAATTATATGAATTAACTGAAGCTGAAAGGGATGATAAAAATTTGGTTGAGATGATTGATACGAAAATCCAACTAAATTTTGAGATTGAGAAGGATGAATGCTACTGGGAACAAAGGGCTCGACTAAACTGATTGAAATTTGGTGATAAAAACACAACATTTTTTCATAGTCAAGCAACGCAGCATTGGAGGAAAAATATTATTCATAAGCTACAAAATGAATATGGAAGGGCAACGGAGGCCTTACAGGAAATGGAGGGTGTCACACGATCTTATTTTCAAAAATTATTCTCAGCAGGGAAAAAGGAAACTACGAACACTTGCTGTCAAGGATAGACCACTGTGTCTATGAGGAGGATAATCAAAAACTTACAATGCCCTACAAAAAAGAAGAAATTCAGGAAGTAGTATTTGAAATGGAGTCCACGAAGGCATCTGGGGAAGACAGATTCCCAACCTTATTTTATAAAAAATGCTGGCATATTATTGGAGAAGAAGTCACCTCATTTTGTCTACAACTTCTAAATGGAGACATGGAGGTTAGTTCGATAAATTCCACTCATATTGTGCTTATTCCAAAAACTACCAACCCTTCTAATATGATGCATTTCCAACCAATTAGTTTATGCAATGTTATTTATAAAGTTATGGCAAAGGCTATAGCAAATAGATTTTGATGAGTTATTGAAAAATGCATTGATGGTGCGCAGAGTGCCTTTGTGCTAGGACGATTAATATTAGATAATGTGATGTTAGCCTATGAAATATTGCATACGTTAAAACAGAATAGACTGGGGAAAAAAGGGTTTATGGCAGTAAAACTAGACATGAGTAAAGCTTATGATAGAGTCGAATGAAATTTTATCAAGAAGTTAATGGTATGAATGAGGTTTGCTCCAAAATGGATAAATGCTCTTATGAAATGTGTAACCACTGTTTCTTATTCAGTAGTTATTAATGTAACACCCCTTACCAGTGTCCGAAGCCAGGACAGAGTACGAGGCATTACAAGAAATATACACAGTCATTCATGCAAAACCGAGCTATAAAATTTTTCTTTAGATCAATTTCATTCATACATACACAGTTCGTCCCTAATATAGGCCTACGAGGCCCAAAACAGCCATCGAAAAAGGATTGGGACTAGATTGGGAACTTTTAGAAAAGTTTGGGAAATTTTCCCTAATACAGAACCACACGCCCATGTGGGACAGGGGACACGCCTGTGTCCTCCAGCCGTGTAACTCTCTGACTATGACGTCAGCACCAATTTAGGGTTACACGGCCATACCACACGCCCGTGTGGCCAGACCGTGTGGTCAATTAAAATTAAATGAATTTTTCATAAAAAGGTGCAGAGTTCACATGGCCAAAGTACACACCCATGTGGGTAGGCCGTGTCTATCACACGGCCAAGACACACGCCCGTGTCATAGCCCGTGTGTTTACTATTGAGCATACTGGCTTGCAAAATTAGGGTGCGAGGGACACACGGCCATTCAACACATGCCCGTGTAGACAATTTGAAGGCTATTTTCCAAGCTAATTGCCACCCTTAATCACTCATGCACTTAAGCATATTTCATAGCATTCAACATGACATCTTTAGACACTCAATATTCAACACCATAACACTTTTGCATCTTTATAATATCATTCTATTGCACATTCCCTTAATCACACCATTTGGAAGCATTCTATACAAACTTCATGCATATCAACTTCATTATCAAAATTTCTAGTTGCACATTTATAACTATTGTCATCTTAGGTTATTAAACCATTCCTTATCTCCTAGTATTTAATCCATACATCTTCATACATTCACCAAGCAATCATATTCCACATCATCAAGACAATATATCATCATATATCTATCACACAAACCACATAGCACATCATCAAGGCATCAATACATGTATGCATGAACAATTAGATATTACAACCCAAGAATCAATCATGAGCCATATCACATGGCTATTACAAAATGGATCATCAATATTATAGGCCTTCACAATTTGGCCAAAATAGCATGACACATATCACAAAATAACCAAGTCCCTTATACATGCCATACTTAAAATAACAAATTCACTATACCCAATATTTTTTTGATAGTGTGATCGAATGCTCCAACAACTTCCGATCCTCGAGCTAGCTTGGCAGAATTACAAAGGATGAAAAAGAGAGGGGAGTAAGCATTTAAGCTTAGTAAGTCCACATGCAAATAATATGCAATATTAGTAAACCATAACCATACAAGACATAATAACATAACCACCGAGATTATTCATCATTTAAGCATTCTAGCTCATTTATAAAGTGTTCATATATACATATATAAATGTACTTTCTCGTTACATATGATCCTTTAACAAGGCATCACTCATGAGTATAACGTACGTACCTGTACATACCCGTAGCTTATCAAATAACTTTACCTTCATTACCATGCCCATCTTGAGACTTTCATCGCATCATCCATTATAATACCTGTTGAACACTCGGAATACTATTGGATACACGAAAACTTGCACATAAGTGCCACATAAACATACGTAGCCAAAGCTACCTCATATCATGCAACGCTCGTAATAGAGCTACTCACGGGCTTGCTCATATAAGCTATCGATCAAGGTGTAACTACACGGGCTGCTCACAAAAGCTGCCAGGTACCCAACCACTCAAGGATTACCTAGCCACCGATAGGACACACAAGACCATTGCCCGAAACTCAATCACATGTATCGCATCCATTATGAACTCGGACCACTCAACGAGTTCGAACTTGTTAATTCCTAGTGACATGTCACTTGTATCCTAAACTATTCTTAAGGTTCAAACAGGGTTTTTCTCACTTGCACATTGCACCTCTATTGCATTTACTCGTGACATCGTGGATAGCGACCATAATATCATTCATACTTACAATAGTACCATTAGACATAACATACATAATAAGCAATAAAATAATTATCACATAGTGTTAACACAACATAACATACCACATTGTCACATTATTTACACATGTACTTACCTCGGTACAAAAATGATGGTAATCGAGCCTAATCGTCGTATGCTTTATTCTTCCTTCGATCAAGACCCGGTTCACGTTTTTCTTGATCTATAATGCCGAATTTAACTTGTTTATTAATCACATTACTCAAATTGATCCATAATTCATGCTTTGGTAAAATTACCTTTTTACCTCTATCTTTCCACTTATTTACGATTTAGTCCCTAGGCTCGTAAAATGAAATGCATGCATTTTTTTGGTTACCCAAGCCTAGCCGAACCTTTACTATTCTCATATCAGCCCATATTTTCCTTTATTACACATTATTACTACCCACTTTCACACTTTTACAAACAAGTCCCCTTTTTAAGTGTTTTCACTAAAAATCACCTAGTAAAATATGTTTATCATGCATCAAACATTCATATTCCTCCATTAATCAACAAAATACATGCATGTTACACATGGGTCAAATTTCATACTTGAACCCTAGCTCAAAATATAGCTAGAAATGGATAGATCATGCTTCAAACATTTCAAAAATGTAATGAATATTAGAAACGGCGCTAGGATTGACTTACAATCAAGCTTGAAACGTTGAACAAAACCCTAGCTATGGTGTCTTGAAATTTTTGGCAATGAGAGAAGAAGATGGACACCAATTTTGACATATTTTCCCTTTTTATTCTTTTATTTACCAAATAACCAAAATACCCTTAATGCTTTTCCTTCAAAATTTTCTTATACATGTCCATTTTTGTCCAAACTTTTAGAAATTGGTCAAATTTCTAATTAGGACCTTCTAATTCATAATCTAAAGCAATTTCATGCTAAAAGCTTCTAGAATGCAAGTTTTGCATCTTATTCAATTTGGTCCTTAAAATTCAGTTAGACATTTTATGCATAGAATTTTTTCATGAAACTTTCACATAAGCATGCATTCATATCATAGACCTCATAAGAATCATAAAATAAGTATTTTAATCTTAGATTTGTGGTCTCGAAACCACTATTTCGACTAAGCCCTAATTCGGGATGTTATAACTTTCCCCCTTTAAGGATTTTCGTCCTCGAAAATATTACCGGTAAAAAGGTTTGAGTATTGTTTCCTCATGGCCTCTTTAGGCTCCCATGTAGCTTCTTCAACCCCATGTATTTGCCATAGAACTTTCACAAGAGTAACACTTTTATTTCTCAACTGCTTGACTTCTTGAGCTAAGATCTTAACCGGTTTCTCACCATAAGTAATATCCGGTCTGATTTCAACCTCTGTCGGTGCAATCACATGAGAAGGATCGGATCTATATCAGTGCAACATGGACACATGAAACACATCGTGAATTTTTTTTTCAACTCAGACGGTAAAGCCAACCGATATGCTATCGGTCCTATCCTTTCGGTAATCTCATACGATCCTATAAAAAGATGACTCAACTTGCCTTTTTTACCAAATCTCAAAACCTTTTTCCATAGAGATAATCTCAAGAATACTTTATCACTGATTTGATACTCAATTTTTTTTCTTTACAAATCCGCATACAACTTTTGTCTATCAGAGGCCACTTTCAAACAATCACGAATTACTTTCACTTTTTCTTCGGTTTCCTTAATCAAATCAATTTCATGAATTTCATTCTCCTTAAGTTTAGTTCAGTAAGGTGTACAACATTTACGTCCATACAATGCTTCATAAGGTGCCATTTTCAAACTCGACTGATAACTGTTGTTGTAGCCAAATTCAACCAATAGTAGGTATTTTTCCCAACTACCTTAAAACTCAAGAACACAACATCTGAGCATATCTTCAAGTGTCTAAATTACTCTCTCAGATTGTCTATCAGTCTGTGGGTGAAAAGCGGTACTAAAATTTAGCTTTGTATCCAAGCTCCTTGCAACTTCTTTCAAAATCGCGAAGTGAACCTCGAGTCTCTATCCGAAATAATCGACAAAGGTACTCCATAAAGTCTCACAATCTCCGAAACATACAACTCGGCTAACTTATCAAGTGAATAATCAATGCGTACCGGTATAAAATGAGCCGATTTAGTTAATCTGTCAACCATAACCCATATGATATCTTTCTTTCTTGGTGTCAGTTGTAAGCCTGTCACAAAATCCATAGTAATTCGGCCTCATTTCCATTCGGAAACCAAAATGGGCTGAAGTAAACCTGAGGATACCTGGTGTACGACCTTTACTTGTTGTCAAATCAAGCATCTTGATACAAATTTGGATACATCTCTTTTCATACCGTACCACTAATACATTTTCCTTAAGTCATTGTGGATTTTCGTGCTACCTGGGTGAACTGACATACATCCGTCGTAAGCCTCATGCAAAATATTTTGAATCAACTCAGTATTTTTTGGAACACAAATTTTACCACGGAACCTCAAACAACCATCAGAGTTTGCCTGAAAATCTGATTCGCTGCTCGACTCACACTGAGCTTTCTTTGCCTGTAACTCTTTATTAGCTTTCTGAGCATCACAAATCTGTTGTAGAAAAGTCGGCCTAGCTCTCAATTCTGCTAGAATTAAACCATCATGAGACAAGGTCAGCCGTGCGTTCATAACTCTCAAGGCAAATAAAGACTTCCTACTCAAGGCATCAGCGACCACATTTGCCTTACCAGGGTGATAATCTATCATAAGCTCGTAGTCTTTTAACAATTCAAGCCATCTTCGTTGCCTCAAATTCAAGTCCTTTTGGGTCATCAGATAGTTAAGACTTTTATAATCTGTATAAACATGACATTTCTCTTTGAATAGGTAACGTCGCCAAATTTTCAAAGCAAATACAATGGCAGCCAACTCTAGATCATGCATAGGATAGTTCTTCTCATAGTGTAACACCCCTTACCCGTACCCAAGACTGAGATAAGGTACGAGGCGTTACCAGACATATACTTGGGCATTTTCAAAAAATACAGGTTATAAAATTTCATTCTAATTTAAAACCAACCAAACAACATCATAGTGTCCCGACTATAGACTTACAATGTCCTAAACGTACATTAAAACGATCCGGGGCAAAACCGAGAACTATAGAAAATTTTAGTAAAATTCCTAAGATTATACCTCACACGCCTGTGTGGAGGCAAAGCACACGCCTGTGTGCTTGGGGACATGCTCATGTGTCCTACCCGTGTTGAATTATTTGGATTTATTTTCCATTTCGAACCTACAGGGGTTTTCACGCGGCCAAGCACACGCTCGTGTCTCTAGCCTGTGTCCCTCAAACGGTCTAGACACGTCTGTGTCATCGCTCGGACATTCTTTTTATGACGTCATCATTTATTTTAAGGCACACAGCCAAGGCACACGGCCGTGGGCTAGGCCGTATCCTCTATACGGTTGAGACACACGGCCGTGTCTCTGCCCGTGTGTTTACTACCATGCAAACTGACCTAAAATTTTAGGTGCAAGGCACACACGGCCAGGCAACACGCCCATAGGGTTGACCGTGTGTCACACACGGCCTAGACACATGCCCGTGTGTCTACCCATGTGGACCCTTTTAGGGCTATTTTCCAAGCTTTTAGTCACCCTCTAACATCCATAAGCACTTATAGATTTCAATGGTATTTAACATGGCCTAATTATATTCTTAAACAACCTTGACATAACATATTGCATGTTAACCACATCTTATCGGTTTAGTACACACTAAATTATCCTTTTCGTATTAGGGATTAACATAGCACATTTTACATTTTACACTTAAGCCATATTATAACCATATACCATTATATGCTATGTCCACTCTCAAATTATTAAGTCTCATTTCAAGAATCCATCCATGATAAATCTCATCATCATATCTCATGAAACATTTAAACATAAACATGCATCATTAGTAGGTTTATAATCTACATCAATATGAGCCATATCTCATGGTCATATACAAAAGGATAAGTATACCATTTAAGCCCTTACAAGGCTAGCCAAATGACACATATAACAAAATAACCAAAAATCCTATATGTGCCATTAAACAAAATAAAAGTATCTATATACCAAAGCGGGACAAGTCGATAGTGTGTTGATTCTCCAACCGTCTTCCAACCTTCACGAGTCCACGAGCTCTGTAAGATAGGGAAAAGAGAAGGGGCTAAGCATATATATGCTTAGTAAGTCTGGATAACTGGAAAGTAAGCTTACCAGTTAATTAACATATAACCATATTTAGGCAATAAATCCAACAAGCATGAAATAGTTTCCCTATCACATGCTCTCAATCATCAAGTTAGTCTCATAACAATACATTATATTATTAGTCTTAGATGAGTTCATCAATTCAATATCTCCATTCTTCATTTCATCATGTTAATCTCGCTAAATTTCTCGAAAATCTTGATGGATAGTCCAATTACGGTCAAGTCATACAAGTGATCATCTCAAGTACGCGCTCCCGTGAACCTTATATCTTACGGCGGGATTTTCAGTCCAGGCTAAATCCCCCGTAGTATTAACTCATAGAGCAATGTTGGGATTAGCAGTCCAGGATAAATCCCTTTCAATGATAATTGCTCTCATAAGCTCGGATCTGAATTGCTAGTCCAGGCTAAATTCAGTCCTCAATCGGATTACCCGTCTGGGATAAATCCTTAATGCAACCATATTCTTCGGGAGGCTCGATCACTCAAGGAACACCTGTCTGGGCTAGATCCTTTCTATTTTGAGATCACTGAATTATCCGTCCGGGCTAAATCCTTTTCGGCAACACATGTAGGATCTCATGTCATATAAGTCATAATTTATCCATCAAATTTCTCTTTCTATTTTAACCGGGACATTTATCATCCTTCATTTACGCTAGTATATTTCATGGATTATCATGCAATGAATATTTAGATTTTCATATATTCAAGGACATGCATATTTAATTATACTAAAAGTTTACTTCGGGTTATATGAACTTGCCTGGTAATGGCTTCGGTTTCGTATTCCGGTTATTCCGAAACCTTTCGTTTACCACGGTCGACCTCTGCAATTGGTTCCTCGGGGTCTATATCAGTAAAAATAAATTATTAACATCTCACATTATTCATTTCCGGCCTAGAACTCACCCTAGGACAAAATGACCATTTTGCCCCTAACCTTTCACAATATTTATGATTTAGTCCCTAGGCTCATATGACGAAATGCATGCAATTTCTACATTACCCAAGCCTAGCCAAATGTTTTTCCCTCTTATGAAAGCCCACATTTTTCCTTCATTTCACATTTTCTACCCATTTTTACAACTTTTACAAAATGGTCCTTTAGGCCATTTCCACGAAAACTACTTAGTAAAAGTTGTTTACCATCCTTTAAACCTTCATATTCCTCCATAAATCAACAAAACACAAACATCTCATGCATGGGTAAATTTTTGAACATGAACCCTAGCTTGAAATATGGGTAGAAAAAGAGAGAGCATGTTATGAGGATCTCAAAAATACGAAGAACATTAAAAACGGGGCTAGGATTGACTTACTATCAAGCTTGAAATGTTGAAAACCCTAGCTATGGAGAACATGCAAATTTCAACAGCTATGGGAAAGAAAAGTGGCTGATTTTTGCTTGATTTTTCCCTTTTTATTTTATTAATTAACTAAATGACCAAAATGCCCTTTCTTACTAACCTTTCCAAAATTTTCATGCATGCCTATTTTTGTCCAAAAACTTAAAAATTGGGAAAATTACTCTTTAAGAACCTCTAATTAATAATCCAAAGCAATTTCATACAAATTGCTTCTAGAACCCAAGTTTTTCAATTTATTCAATTTGGTCCCTAATTTCCAATTGGACACCTTACACACAGAATTTCTTCATGAAACTTTAACACATGCTTATTTTCATATCCTAGACCTCATAATGATCATAAAATAATTATTTTAATGTTAGACTTGTGGTTCTGAAATCATTATTACGATTAGGCCCAAATTTAGGATGTTACACATGGGGCTTCAGTTGTCTCGAGGCATAAGCTACTACCTTGCTTTCTTGCATAAACACACAACCTAGTCCACTCAAGGATACATCACTATAAATCACAAACTCTTTCCTTGGTTCTAGTTGTACTAACACTGATGCCTCGGTCAATAACATTTTCAATTTCTCAAAACTCTGCTGACATTTTTCTAACCATTCAAACTTGACATCTTTTTGAAGTAATCTAGTCATAGGAGTGGCTATAGTAGAGAATCCTTTCAAAAATTGTCTGTAGTAACCAGCCAAACCTAAAAAGCTCCTAACTTCAGTTACATTCTTTGGCGGTTTCCATTCAACAATAGTAGAAATCTTACTGGGATTAACTCGTAGACCATCTCCTGAAACGATGTGGCCTAAAAATTCGACCTTTCGAAGCCAAAAATCAATTTCACTAAACTTGGCATATAACTATTTATCCCTCAAAATCTGTAACACTGTTCTCAAGTGCTCGACATGTTCTGCCTCATCTTTAGAATAAATCAGAATGTCATCGATGAACACTGCAACAAACTTATCCAAATATGGCCGAAAGATTTAGTTCAATAAATCTATAAACACAGCAGGAGCATTCGTTAACCCAAATGGCATAACGAGAAACTCATAGTGGCCATACCTCATTCTAAAGGTAGTCTTTGGCACATCCGACTCTTTAACTTGTAACTGGTAATATCCGGACCTTAAGTCTATCTTAGAGAACCATGTGGCTCCTTTTAACTAGTCGAACAAGTCATCAATCCTTGGAAAAGGATACTTATTTTTAATTGTCACCTTATTGAGCTGCCGGTAGTTAATGCATAATCTCATAGAACCGTCTTTCTTTTTCACGAATAACACGGGAGCACCCTACGGCGAGAAACTTGGTCTCGCAAAACCTTTGTCAGTCAACTCTTACAACTGTAACTTCAATTATTTCAGCTCAGTCGGGGCCATCCTATCTGGATCAATAGAAATAAGTGCCGTCCCTAGCATCAGTTCAATACCAAACTCAACTTCTCTAATTGGAGGCAAACCTGGCAACTCCTCCGAAAATACATCCACATACTCACATACAATTGGCACTGATTCAATTTTTAATTCAAATTTCTTTATATTCAATATATATGCCAAATAAGCTTCATACCCCTTTCTCAAACACTTTTGAGCAGTCATCGAAGAAATTACATTTTGCGACTTATCTGCATCAACTAATTCAACCCGAAGAACCTCACCATTTTCACATTTCAATTCCATAACTTTCTGTCTACAATTCACTATAGCACCATGTAGTGTCAACCAATTCATACCCAGTATGACATCAAATTCATCAAACAGTAACAACATCAAGTCGGCCAAAAAACAATGATCTCTAACCATCAAAGCGCATTTCTTACATATTTTATCAACTATCACATGCTTTCCTAACGGGTTTCACACTTTAATCATAAATTCTATAGACTCAATAGGTATATTCATACTAGATAACAATTTCATACATATATACAAATGAGTAGAGCTAGGGTCTATCAAAGCAATAATATTAGTATCATAGAGAGAAAAATTACCAGTGATCACATCAGGAGAAGTTGCATCTTTACATACGCGTATGGCATAGGTTCTAGCAGGATCCTTGGCTTCAGTTCTTATTACTGTTTCTCGTGTCATATTCTCACTACCGGACCCATTCTCGGCATTTCTTGAGGGTCTTCCCCTAGAAGCTGCGCCACTCGGTCTTGGACTTTGAAATCTTTCTCTATTATCTTGGGACAATCCTTAATAAAGTGGTCTAGTGAACCACATCTAAAACAAAATCCTTCACTCACCCTACAGTTGCCAAAATGACGTCTACCACATTGCTGGCATTCTGCCTTGGAAGGTTTAGTGTTACCCACACTAGCTATAGATGTGGCCTGAGATCTAAAGCCTGAATTCTACTTTCTTCGGTTCCCGCGTGAATGTCCAGCTAACACATACGAACGAGAGTACATCTCTCTAGATGTTTTAGACTGAAATGGAAACGACTTACTCGTATGCCTCTTCCTTGTGTCCCTAGCCTTAGACTCAGTTTTCCTCTTCTTTTTTTTAATTAGTTCTTCAGCTTTACAAGCCCGTTCAACAAGTACCACAAATTCCTTCAACTCAAGAATACTCACTAACGTCTTTATGTCCTTATTAAGTCCATCTTCAAATCTTCTACACATCTTAGCCTCAGAAGATACACATTCCTGAACGTACTTACTGAGTCTAATGAATTCTCTCTTGTACTCATTGATCTTCATACGACCCTATTTCAAATCCATAAATTACTTGCGCTTATGATCAATAAACCGTTCACTAATGTAATTTTTTAAGAATTCCTCTTAAAAGAATTCCTAAGTAACCCTCTCCGGAGGTACCACAAATATCAGCATTCTCTACCAGTGATATGCCGCATCTCTCAATAAGGATATGACACATTTTAAGCACTCTTCGGGTACAGGATAATTCATCAAATACCCGTGTCGAGTTTTCTAACCAGAACTCTGCTTTCTTAGGATCATCATTAGCATTTGCCCTAAACTCCTCAGCGCCATATTTCTGAATCATATCAATAGGTGTTCTAGAGAATCTCATAAAATCTATACTTTGAGGCATCACGGGTGCGGGTTGAGGATCTGGGAGAGGTTGGGGAGGTTGAGCGTTCGGGTTCGTTCGAACGAACTCCGTATACCATGCATTCATCATGTGGAGAAATGCGTATCTACCTCCTTCTTCTCTCGGATGGCATTGCTCCTTCATCTAGAGCAGGTGCGTTACTTTCTACATCATCTGCTACTTCTCTGTCGGGATCCATTTGCTATATGAAAACACATTTTAATATTGTCAGGAGTCGTCACACTATCATTATATATATACGTATGACATGTATAGCTAGACTCAAATACGCTAGGTTAGTTCGAGAATCGACTAAATCATAGCTTTGATACCACTAAATGTAGCACCCCTTATTCGTGTCCGACGCTGGAACAGAGTACGAGGCATTACCGAAAACATATACAGTCATTCATGCAAAACCGAGCTATAATTTTTTCTTCAAATCAATTTCATTCATACATACACAATTCGTCCCTAATATAGGCCTACGAGGCCCAAAACAATCATCGAAAAAGGATCGGGACTAAATCGAGAACTTTTAGAAAAGTTTGGGAAATTTTCCCTAATACAGAACCACACGCCCATATGGGACAGGGGACACACTTGTGTCCTCCATTCGTGTAACTCTCTGACTATGACATCAACTCCAATTTAGGGTCACACGGCTGTATCAACTCCAATTTAGGGTCATACGGCCGTATCACATGTCCGTGTGGCCAAACCTTGTGGTCAATTAAAATTAAATGAATTGTTCAAAAAAGGGTGTAGACTTCACACAACCAGAGTACACGCCCATGTGGGTAGGCCGTGTCTTCACACAGCCAGAGTACACGCCCATGTGGGTAGGCCGTGTCTCTCACACGGCCAGGACACACGCCCGTGTCTTAGCCTGTATGTTTACTACTGAGCATACTGACTTGCAAAATTAGGGTGCGGGGCACACACGACCATTCAACACACCCATGAGACAGACCGTGTGTCACACACGGCCTAGACACATTCCCATGTGCACAATTTGAAGGCTATTTTCCAAGCCAATTACCACCCTTAGTCACTCATGCACTTAAGCATATTTCATAGCATGCAACATGACATACTTAGACACTCAATATTCAACACCATAACACTTTCGCATCTTTATAATATCATCCTATTGCACATTCCCTTAATCACACCATTTGGAAGCATTCTACACAAACTTCATGCATATCAACTTAATTATCAAAATTTCCAGTTGCACATTTATAACTATTATCATCTTAGGTTATTAAAGCATTCCTTATCTCCTAGTATTTAATCCATACATCTTCATACATTCACCAAGCAATCATATTCCACATCATCAAGACAATATCTCATCATATATTCATCACACAAACCACATAGCACATCATCAAGGCATCAATACATGTATGCATGAACAATTAGATATTACAACCCAAGAATCAATCATGAGCCATATCACATGGCTATTACAAAATGAATCATCAATATCATAGGCCTTCACAATTTGGCCAAAATAGCATGACACATATCACAAAATAACCAAGTCCCCTATACATGCCATACTCAAAATAACAAATTTGCTATACCCAATATTCTTTTGATAGTGTGATCGAATGCTCCGACAACTTCCGATCCTCGAGCTAGCTTGGCAGAATTGAAAAGGATGGAAAATAGAGGGGAGTAAGCATTTAATCTTAGTAAGTCAACATACAAATAATATGCAATATTAGTAAACCATAATCATACAAGACATAATAACATAACGACCAAGATTGTTTATCATTCAAGCATTCTAGCTCATTTATAAAGTATTCATATATACATATATAAATGTACTTTCTCGTCACATATCGTCCTTTAACAAGGCATCACTCATGAGTATAACATACGTACTTGTACATACCCGTAGCATATCAAATAACTTTACCTTCATTACCATGCCCATCATGGGACTTTCATCGCATCATCCATTATAATACCCGTTGAACACTTGAAATACTATTGGATACATGGAAGCTTGCACATAAGTGCCACATAAACATACGTAGCCAAAGCTACCTCATATCATGCAACGCTCGCAATGGAGCTACTCACGGGCTTGCTCATATAAGCTATCGATCAAGGTGTAACTACACGGGCTGCTCACAAAAGCTGCCAGGTACCCGACCACTCAAGGATTACCTAGCCACTGGTAGGACACACATGACCATTACCCGGAACTCAATCACATGTATCGCATCCATTATGAACTCAGACCACTCAACGAGCTCAGATGCCACATATATCACGAACCCGGACCACTCAACGAGTTTGAACTTCTTAATTCCTAGTGACATGTCACTTGTATCCTAAACTATTCCTAAGGTTCAAACGGGGTTTTTCTCATTTGCACATTGCACCTCTATTGCACTTACTCGTGACGTCGTGGATAGCGACCATAATATCATTTATGCTTACAATAGTACCATTAGACATAACATACATAATAAGTAATAAAATAATTATCACATAATGTTAACACAACATAACATACCACATTGTCACATTATTTACACATGTACTTACCTCGGTACAAAAATGATGGTAATCGAGCCTAATCGTCGTATACTTTATTCTTCCTTCGATCAAGACCCGGTTCACGTTTTTCTTGATCTATAATGCCAAATTTAACTTGTTTATTAATCACATTAACCAAATTGATCCATAATTCATGCTTTGGTAAAATTACCTTGTTACCTCTATCTTTCCACTTATTTACGATTTAGTCCCTAGGCTCGTAAAATGAAATGCATGCACTTTCTTGGTTACCCAATCCTAGCCGAACCTTTAGTATGCTCATATCAGCCTATATTTTCCTTTATTACACATTATTACTACCCACTTTTACACTTTTACAAACAAGTCCCCTTTTTAAGTGTTTTCACTAAAAATCACCTAGTAAAAGATGTTTATCATGCATCAAACATTCATATTCCTCCATTAATCAACAAAATACATGCATGTTACACATGGGTCAAATTTCATACTTGAACCCTAGCTCAAAATATAGCTAGAAATGGATAGATCATGCTTCAAACATTTCAAAAATGCAATGAATATTAGAAACAGGGCTAGGATTGACTTACAATCAAGCTCGAAATGTTGAACAAAACCCTAGCTATGGTGTCTTACAATTTTCGGCAACGAGAGAAGAAGATGGACACCAATTTTGACTTATTTTCCCTTTTTATTCTTTTATTTACCAAATGACCAAAATACCCTTAATGCTTTTCCTTCAAAATTTTCTTATACATGTTCATTTTTTTCCAAAATTTTAGAAATTGGTCAAATTTCTAATTAAGACCTTCTAATTCTTAATCTAAAGCAATTTCACGCTAAAATCTTCTAGAATGTAAGTTTTACATCTTATTCAATTTGGTCCTTAAAATTTAATTAGACATTTTATGCATAGAATTTCTTCATGAAACTTTCACATAAGCATGCAGTCATATCATAGACCTCATAAGAATCATAAAATAAGTATTCCTATCTCGAATTTGTGGTCTCGAAACCACTATTCTGACTAGGCCCTAATTCGGGATGTTACAATTAATGGTCATGTTGGGAAAAAGTTTCATCTGACCAGAGGACTTTGACAAGGTGACTTCTTAAGGCAGTTTTTATTTCTAATATGTGGAGAGGGTTTATCGAGCCTGATGAGATTAGCAACAAAGGAAAGGCTCTTAAAAGGTATTAAGGTTAGTAGAAGCGGCCCACAAGTATCACACCTACTATTTGCAGATGACTGCATTTTAATTGGGGAGGGAACAAACAGTGGAGCAAATTTACTCAGAGAAATCCTATGCGAATATAGATCTTGTTTGGTTCAGTGTGTGAATTTTGATAAATCAACTATATTCTTTAGTAGAAACACATCGGAGGAATATAAAAGGTTGGTTGTCAATATACTGAAGGTACGTAATTCAAGTGATCCAGAGCGTTGCTGAATATGGTTGGTAGAGGAAAAAAGGAATCATTTGAAAATTTGAAGGACCGACTCAAAAAGCGCATTGATAACTGGAGTATTAGGTACCTATCTCAGGGTGGGAAAGAAGTATTTATAAGGGCCTTTCTTCAAGCCGTACCAACTTACATGATGACTTGTTTCTTATTACCTAAATCACTATGTAATGACCTTGAAAGTATTATTACGAAGTTCTAGTGGCAAATGAGACATGGAAAAAAGGGAATTCATTGGTGTACTTAGAGGAACCTTTGTATCTTAAAAGAAAACGGTGGTTTGGGGTTTCAAAATTTTGGTCAATTTAATATTGTGTTATTAGCCAAACAAGGCTGGCGTCTTATTAATTATCCAAATTCTTTATTGGGTAGGTTATTAAAAGCAAAGTATTATCTGCATTCGAATTTTCTAGATACACAGTTAGGAAATCTATCTGAAGAGTATTTGGGCAGCAAAGGGTCTTCTTCAAAATGGGCTATGCTGGAGAGTTGGAAAAGGGAATGAAATCTCTATTTGGGATGATTGATAGATCCCAGGGATTGATTCAAATGAATGGCACAACAGAACAGACAATGAAGAACTAAAGTTAGTGTTAGATCTCATTGATTTCACAAATAAGAAATGGAAGACGGATTTGATTAACAATACCTTTCAAGCAAAAATTGCTCAGAAAATCTTGCAGATCCCTCTTGCAGAAACAGATCATGAAGACATTCAAGTTTGGAAAGGAGAACTGTCCGATGAATACTCAGTACGAAGCGCCTATAAACTATTACAAGATGCTAACCCAGATCCTAATAGTTATTTGATACAGGCTGAAATCAAAGAATTCTACAGGAAACTATGGTATCTACAACTACTATAAAAAATTACAATCGTAATTTGGCGAATTTCCTGGAACTACATTCCTACTCTAGTAAACCTTAGACATAGAAGAGTTATTAGAAACACCAAGAAGAGTTATTACAAATGCCAAATGTCCCCGTTGCTGCTCCTAGGAAGAAGAGTATCACCATGTCTTTCGGCAATGCCCTATGACCATAAAAGTATGGCAGAATTTAAGTCTCTCTTGGGTCACAAATAACATGAGTCAAAATTTTTGGGAGTGGCTAACCTGGGTTTTCAAGAGTGGTACTGATGAGCAGTGTCGATATTTTTGCTATGCCTTATGGTCAATCTAGAATTCAAGGAACCGGATAGTATATGAGAGGAAAAATATGACAAGAAGAGACCTAACTCAGAGAATACAAAAGTATATGGCAGAACAAGAAGGAGTGAGAGCAAAGAATATCACCTTAAATATGGATAAAAACCACAGACATAGAGAGGACACACCGAGGATAACAATTCAGTTTAATGCAACGTTTGACAAAAGAAATTCCAAATCGGCGTCGGGTTTGGTGGTTTGGGGTCTGATGCGTGAATTTCTAGCATCAAGGATGACCTTTCACAACAATGTGTCATCTCCATTTGCAGTAGAAGCATATGCAGGTTTACAAGCCATTAAGTTAGTAATCTCAATGGGTATACACTTAGTAATAATAATGGGGGATTCACGAAAAATCATCAAGAAATGCCAAACATTATTAACAGATAAACCAGTTATTGGGGCGGTTATCAGGGATATTCAGAGTTAGAAATCTTGCTTCTAAGAAATTGATTTCCAGTATATTCATAAATCAAAAAAATTCGAGCCCAAAAAATTACGAAAGAAGCTTTAGTAAGAGGAGAGAACTCATACCTGGTGAGAGAAGTGCCGAATCACAATGTAACTACTCCGGAAGGGCGATGGTCAAGGAGCCCAGATTAAGGTGTCTTTGAGAGGAAATAAAGCAACAACAGATAGCAAGTAAAGAAAACTCTTTGGAAAATGCTATCATCAGAATAGACCGGACATTTGAACTGAATAGTCGATAAAGTTTATGGAGTCCAGCCTATTTGAATTTGACTAAGGTAGACAATAGGTTTCCTTTTTTCCCGATTCATTTATTGCTTTACTTTGTTCTTAACATTTTTTTATTAAGTTTACTTTAGAGGTATTCACTAAAAACAATATAGTGAATGCCGGTTTTGATAGTTTGTTTGTTTTAGTAGGCTTGAGCCCATTGTTTTTGGGCTTCAGTTATTCTTCTTTTTTTATTAATAAATACCCAGTCAATTTTAATAAAAAAAATGTTATAATCTTATTGTTGCATTGATTTTGAAGTTTCTGCACTTATCATTAAACAATAGGATGAACCTTCGAATTGTTGAACTGTAAATATTTTTTATCACTAGATCAACTTATATTTTTTTATAGCAACATTAGAAATAAGTGTTTTTTTCCTTTTAATAACATTTTAAGCAGTAGGATGGTACAAATCCTAAACTAATCATATATATAATATAATATGACATTAAAATTATGGCACGTGGCGTAATTATATATATTAATTTAATTTAAATAAAAATTACTCATTTAATTTAACTTAAATAATAAAATATTTAATTATATATTATATATAATTAAATTTTAAATTAATTTTATGTTAAAAATAAATACAATATATAATTTCTTTATTTTTTTCCTAGGATCTTATTTGAATTATTTAATTTTTTATTAGCCAAATTAAATTTCTTTAATGAGTTAAACAAATAGATATATAATATATAGTAGGTAAAAAGAAGCAAATAGATATGAGAATGACTTGAAAACATTGACAATTTTATGTTTAAATTATATAAATACTTGATTTATCATTTTTTTTATAAAAAAGTTACCATACAAGATGGGTATCAGGTTTTAATGTTGCCGTTTCATTTTCCTAAGTACGATCCGGGCGAGCAGGTCATACGATACTTACAGTTGGTGGGATTTAGGTACGTCGCATTGATTCGGAGGTTTGACATGATGGAGGACCTAATATCCGACTTGGTTGAGCGGTGGTGGCCGGAGACCCACACCATTATTATGTCGTGTGGTGAGTGCATGATCACATTGGGGGATGTCGCTATGCAACTTGGGTTATGAGTTGACGGTGAATTGGTTATGGGCTGAAGTAAAGTGTTGGAACCTTCAGTAGTATGCCACAAATTGCTTGGATAGTCCCTTGGTGACGGGAATGGAACTTCATGTGCTTAACATTGGCATGGTTAAAAAGCAAATTTCCAGAAGTTATTGAGCACCGCCACTGAGCACAAGGTGATGTACGCCGCTCGAGCCTATATTATGCAGTTGATCAAGGGATACTTATGTCGGACAATACGTCTAATAGGGTCCACTTAAAGTACTTGCCTTTATTGGAGGATTTTCATCGTGCTGGTACTTACAGTTAGGGATCAGCAATGTTGGTCATATTGTACCGTGAGCTTTGTTGAGCAGCAAAACATGGGGTAAGTAACATGGCTGGTTGTGTGGGGCTACTGCAGTCCTGAGCTTTGTACAAGATGTCGTTTTTAGCAGCTGTTAGGCACCAACCAAATACGTGGCCACTTGTAAATAGGTAAAGATAAAATTATACTTAACATTTAATGACTCAAAAGTGTGGTTAATATTTTCCCAAGTTTAAGTGCTAACGAGTTTGTTTCAATTTCAGATGGGCCACATCTTCGGGAATTGGTGCGAGCAATACATTAATCATTTTCAGACAAATGATAGAAGCATCTGCCGGAGAAATTAATATACATTGATTTAACTTAAGTAACATTGATTTAACTTATCCACTTGCAGTATGTGACTTGACCCATTATGTTATTTTTTGCAGTTCTTGTGGATGTCGTATTTTGTGCTGAACGTTGCAACCCTCATTCCACAGTGGGTTCATGACAAAGCCCATGTGTGGTGCATTACCATGTTGGTGCTCAACTTCTCAACTGTTGAGTGGTACAACGCCGATTGGGTTATACGATAGTTTGGGAGCAGACAATTTGTGCTGGTCGATCCAAAATAATTTGCCAATGTCTTTGGTAAGACCATGAGGGGAAAAGACGGAGCAGATTGGAGAGTGGAACATCAACGTTATATAGCACTATGGAACACTCGGTATGACAAAAGGCCTGAGATGCACTCTTATATGTTTGACTTTAGTCCCTCGATTGAATACATGTAGTGGTACATAGCCAGATGGTAAATTTATTTATATAGTGAGCAACTTATGATAGTATCGGATCACGACTACAAACGTGAAAGTCAATATATGGTGGAGCCTGACCCAGATGGCCAACATATGGCAGAGCCCAACCCAGAGAATCAACCTTGTAACACACATATTTCACCGGACCAATGGGTTGACATTTTTTGTGAGGGGTTCTAGAGTAATGCATATCATCCGATGATGGGTGGTTCCAGTTCGACTTACATGCAACTGTAATCACCGATAATATTTGATATGTTTGGTGATACCATGTACTCCACCCCGCCTCAAGCCATGTTCGATCCGATGCCCAAGCCCCCTGATGTGTACAGTAGACTCTAATGTCCACCCCATCAATGGAGGCTCGTAAATCGCTATACCCTGAACGTTGATACCACTTCTGGTTCATTCCAATTTTGATACATATAAATTTCAAGTGTTATGTCATATTTGTTGTATTGGTTTATAATTCCAAAACTTATGTATTATTTTTTTATATAACTTATAATATCTTTTAAAAGTATTAAAAGTTGTATAAGTTAATTTTAAATAAAAACTTAACACTAAACAATACAAACTTCATTTCTATATCACCATAAAATGTAAACATCGGGTATAACATTTAATTTCCTCAAGACTGGGAAGATTGGCCAGTATAAATGTTTCCATGGGGACACTTGCTCCGATTGTGGTCAGCTGTTTTACATATGGTGCAACGCTTTGGATCGAGCTCTTCTCTGATATCCATGTCATTCTAAATCCTCATTGTTTTTGGTCAGCCTTTGACTTTCTTACATAGTGACCTATTTGGAAACATCTCAAATGCAAGCGGATGCACTTTCTATGTCGATACATCCCCCAATACGGGGAACTCATTACCCCAAATACGCAATGTACGTTTAAATGTGTACACATCATTGATATATTGTTCAATATTCAAATTGAAGGTTGTACACGCTGCAACCACATGTGCATACGGGTATTGTAATGGTTGGAACCTCCTGCACTTACACTGTCTATTTTGAAAATCAACTCCGTAGGACCGTAGTGAGATCCCTAACCAATGACTAATGTACTCTGTAGCTCTGAAAGTTTCCAAGTTCTGGGAATATAGTTCTGCATTCATTGCCCTCGGCCTCTAAGCATTATCTTTCATGGCATTCCTTACACCTTCGGTGTGTACGTGTCCTACCTCCAACTGTTTTGCTTGTCTTAACCCTATTTTTGACATCAAGGTTGCCAGCCTGTAAAACGTGGCTGAGAAAATCAATGAAATCGGTAAGTGAAGCGTATGCCTTAAGATGGAATTAATGGCCTCAACGAAAATGGTCGTCATATGACCATATTGGTACCCTTTTATCAAAACATTGAGCCCATTGGTACAGCTCCATGTTACCCTACCACTGTTTGAGAGAAGGATCAGACCCCACCATATCAGTCTCTAACCTCGTCAACTTATGTCTGAATCTATGTGGTTACAGCTCATACTTTACGTATGTATTTTGATAAAACTTGTTACAATCCCTTTTAGTAAATGAACTCGAAATATTTACAAATACAAATTTAAATATGATATTTTTACCCATGTTCACGATTTGTTTGCTCTATTCTTTGTTCTTGTACTCATTGTAGAAATTGACAGTGATGTGTCGAATGTAGTAGACGGACCTCCACGAAACCTTGGATTGCAGAATCGCAGCAACAAGGCCTTCGATCTCTCTAAGACAATACAAATGGTGTCTTCTTTGAAAACATGCCTCCACAAGTTCCTAATGAAAAATTCCCACGATTCGGAGTTCTTCGACTCCACAATGGCGAAAGCGATCGGTAGTATATTTTGATTACAGTCTTGTGCAATCGTAATCAAGAGTATCTGCATGTATTTTCCATAAAGTCACATTTCATCAACTTGCACGAGCGATTTGAAGTTCCTAACACATAGATCGAAAGTCCAGAACAGTCGACAAAAGACTCTTTTCCCCGGTTTTAGTTGTCCATTTGGACCTTTGTAAGGTAATGTTTTCAAGTCCACGACAGTTCCTAGGACGTACTCAACTATCGTTGAAATCCACCCTTGAAGTTTATTGTATGATTCATCCTATTCTCCGTACAATTGTTGCATGAAAATTTGTTTCGCCAACCATGCTTTCTTGTACGACACTTTGTATTGGAACTGGGCTTCTATGTCTGCAATCAATGTTAACACAAGAATGGTTGGGATATCTTTCAATAGTGGCATGATGCAGTTACAGATACTTTTGGCATCCATTTTCTGGTTGTCTTGAGTCATACGTGTGACAGTGCATATATGACGCCCTTCTAATTTTTGTATTTGCCATAGTTGAGTCCTCTGTATAAATGTAGCCTGAACTCGCCAGCCACACCTATCGTCGACTTTCCAACATTCACCAGCGTATAATGTTGGTGCAGACTTGGCAACCTTGTAATTAATCAACACCTTCATGTTGTACTACTTGATGGCAAACACACAGTACGCCTTGTTCTCAAACCATTGCCTAATGAACAACTCTTCAAACTGCAAATTTGACGCCAATTTGTGAGCATAAGCTTTATCGATGTACTCAAGGAAC
This sequence comes from Gossypium longicalyx, assembly GCA_025698465.1. Lineage (NCBI taxonomy): Eukaryota > Viridiplantae > Streptophyta > Magnoliopsida > Malvales > Malvaceae > Gossypium > Gossypium longicalyx. The sequence goes on from CM046997.1 coordinate 97,091,248, forward strand.
TCAAATGCATGCGCTGTATCTGGATCTATGGTCAACATATCGCCCTTAGGGTTATTTCGTAAAATAATGCCACGACTTGGGTTACTAGAAAAAGGGGTGTGAGCATCTTCAATCTCTTTCAGGCCTTCATCATTGATATCATTCGAAACCTCATCAATATCGAGGTAACTAAAATCTTCAACATCTTGATCATAATCTTCACCATTATTGGTCCCCTCACCGACGTCTGCGTCGGTGCTTATCACCTTTGTATATATATACGAACTCCCACCATAATTTGGATTTTCGAGCATCTGCGATATCCCTTCACAGTGTAACTGATCTGTCCATTCCATATTAAGATCAAATTTAAACCCGCGATGTTGACTTATTGGACTAATATTCTCAACGGGCTCTAAGTCCGCTAACTCAACAAATAACTCAACTGGTTAAGGTTCTCGCTTCTAGTCGACCACCATATTTCCATCATAATGCCCAAGTCATTATCATCTAATAGTTGCATCTCACAAAATATTAACGGATTTATAGAGATTGAAAACTTGTAAAATAATCTGGATATTGCCCTTCCACAACAGATAGCTATTTTCGCACTGATCTTCCGTTTCATTTTTCTAGTTTCACAATTTTATTGAATCGCAACCCTACTCTTTGCTAACCTTGAAATACACAATCAACATCACATTCTACAATTTCACCATAAAAAAGAACGTACACCAAAAACACCGAGTAATTCATCTTCACCATAATTTTTGAGCTCTCCTACTAAACACAACAATTTCTCTCTTTTCTTCTCTTCCAGTTCAACTGTTACAAAAAAGCCTCAACAATATCTATATATGTAGGACAACCAAGGCGGTGGAGCCATAATAAATAAAATATCATTTTAAAAATTTTTAAATTAAAAAAAAACACATTTCAAAAAAACCATACAGTACATTGGTGGCACCATTCTATATGGCTCTACCAAATAAAATACTATTTTTTAAAAATTTTAAATTAAAAAAATTAAAAAAACCCTGATAATAAAGTGGTGGCGCTTAATAAGAAAATATTTTTTTATAGTTTTAAAATTAAAAAAAAAACAAAAAAAAGAACATTGACGCATTGAAAACTGATGGTGCCAAACTCTTTGGCTCCACCGAAAAATGATTTTTTTTAAAGTCCCTTTAACTTTTTAGAAATAATAATATTTTTCTCGTATTTATATAAGTGACACCATTTTACATGGCTTCCCCCAAAAAAATGAATTTTTTACCCTGTTTGCTAATGTAGCATGTTGGTAGTGCCAAACTCTTTGGCTCCACCAAATTTTAATGTAGATTTCAGGCCATTTTCGTGTATAATCAGAAAAGTGGGTCATTTTCATATTTAATCAAAATTGTTGGATCATTTTTATAAAAAAATCGAGATTTTATGGCGAGTCGATAGAAGGTGAGCAAGTGTGGCATCCTGTTTTTCAGTGGTATTAGAAATAGTAGTTTCGGAACCACAAATTTTGACTAGTAAGTCATTTTTTTTATTTCATATTTATAGAGTTTCTATAATGTCCTATTAAATTTTGGTTAAGAAATTTTAATGTTTAGATAATTAATTAAAGAAAAAGGATTAAATTGTAAAGGTTCCAAAGATTAGTTGCTATTAGTTGAAATGCTTAGATGGTTATAAACATTTGATTTGATGGCCTTAAATGGTAATTAGAACATCCCTAAATATTAGTGGACGGTTTAGGATTTATAGGCATGAAATTTTAGTTAAATTTTAAGGGTAAAAAGGTAAATAAATTAAATGTCATAAAGAAAAGAAAAATGATGCCTATCATATTCTTCATTTGGATTTTTACAACCAAAATCACCATTAAAAGACCTTAAAGTTTTGGCTAAGCATCTACCTTGCTTGTAAGTGATTTTTGATTCCGTTGTTAGTAATATTCGTGTTTTTGAGATCATTGCAGCTAGACCTATGCTAACCTGGGTGTAAATTTGTGAAATTGATGAATGTTTTGATATGTACCATTGTTGATTTTGGGAGATTTTTGAAGTTGTGTGATGCTTTTGTGAGTTTGGTAGTTAAATGATGTTATTTTATGAAGTAGTTTTAATGTTTTTAATGGTAAGGGAATGAATTAATAAATTATGGATTTTATGGATTGTTATAAAACTATAGGAAATTTAGTTAGCTTGATTTAGCTTTAATTATGCTTAATTTGATAATTTTTGGGTTAATGACTAAATTGCATAAATAATAAAGTTAAGGGTAAATTTGTGAAATATGGTTAAAAGGGAATAAATGCATATATTAAATATTTAGGTGGTTTAAATTGGTTTAATTGAATCAAATTATGCTTTAGATCAAGAAACTTTGTAACACCCCTTACCTGTATCTGTTGCCAGAACAGAGTTACGGAGTGTTACCGAAATTTATAGATGAAGTAAATAGATGTTTCACATGATATAATATTCATATCATAAGTCAATCATAAAGTCCCTTATATGAGCCCTCGAGGACTAAAATACATGTTAGAAATAAGTCGGGACTAAACCGGGTACTTAAAAATTTTTCAGAAAACATCAAAATTTTTCTAAGGTACAAGGGACACACGCTCGTGTGTCTCACACAGTCAAGAAACACGCTGTAACAGCCTAATTTTTAGTGGTGTCGAAACAGTGATTCGAGATCACTAAATCCGACAAATGAGTAGGAAATATTATTAATTTAGTGAGTATAAGTTAAATGTGAAGTTAGGAAAAATTTTGAAATAGTGAATAGTGTACTAAAAATAAATATTAAAATAATTAGAATCGAAAACGAGTTATCGAGACCTCGGGAATTTTAAATCGAGCCATAAATATTTTTATAAATATTTATGGAGTGTTAATAAGTTAGTATTAAAGTTTTGTCGAGAAATTTTAAAGTTCTGATAGTTAATTGAATAAAAAGAACTATAATGTATCAAATGCAAAATTGTGGGAAATGATTAAATAGCTTAAATGATAAAATAAAGAGGGTTTAAAAGGCAAATAGACCCAAGGTCTATTTGGGCTGGACATCAAGGACATGAAATCAGTAAGAAAATAAGGAGAATTAAGGGCAAAATTGCAAAATTGCAAAATTTACTTAATAAAGCTAGGACTAAAGTGGAATTATCTAGATTTCTCTTTATTTTTCTGCATTCTCATCAGCAAAAACGCCATGGAAGAGTTCCCTTAAGTTGGTTTTTCATATTTCTACTTCAAGTAAGTTCGATTCTTGATTATTTCTTGAAATTTTTGTGTTTTTGTGACTTTTACAACTAGGTCCACTTGTTGAATTCATTAGTTTTTGATTCTATGAAAGAAATTGAAAGTTGCTATGAATATGTGCTGGAAGTATATGATGATTTGGCATGGAATTAGAGCTTTAAATTGTTTATATACTGATTTTATTGAAAGAATTGAATAGAAAGTGAATGTTTGAGACCAAATTGTAAAAGAGTTTGAAGTTAGAGTTTTATGTGAAAATTTTGAATTTCAATAGTTATGAAATAATTTATAATGTCTAGGAAAAGTATTAATTGAGAAAATTATCTTAATTGATGGGTAGCAAGGACTGAATTGTATGAATTATGAAATTTGGGATAAAATGGAAATCAACATTTTGCACTAAAACTGTTTTGGACAGCAGCAGTAGTCTAAATTTGAAAAATCACCAAAAATTGTATAAATAGAATTACAGGATGAATAAAATCTAAAATTAAAGCTTATTGAGTCTAGTTTCTTATAGAAGAAATGATGTAAGCAACGAAATTGTAAATCATGAGATATGATAAATTTTGTGAGACAAGGTCAGAATGATTTTGGGTTCCCCTATTCTGACTTTGTAAAATCATCAGAAATTGGATAAAAATAATTAGGGGCTTAAATTTATATATTTAGAATTCTAAATGAGTCTATTTTCAAGGGAAACAAATGGAAACATCATTCGAATTCTGTATGAGAAAATAATTAATTTTTAGTGAAGAAGGGTCGAAACTGTGAGACAGCAGAACATGGGAGACTTCAATGAATAAACTGTATTAATTGGCCCAACCAAAAATTATGAAATTTTTATGGTAAGAAGACATATAAGTCTAGTTTCTAGGAAAATTTATGGATCTTAATTTGGAGTTCTGTAGCTCAAGATAAAAATAATTTAGTGACTATGACACAGATGAATAGCTTGAATATTCACATAAGTAAATAGTGAAAATTACGGATAATGTTACTTACAAGTGTGTTATCTATACTAAGGATGTGGATGGAGAGGAGGATGAGGAAAAATATACATATATATATGAATGACTCGTGTATAAATTGATCACCTGCCCGATTATAATCGATAAGTGTTGAATTAGAAATGATATAATGTTTTATTTGGAATATTTATTATGAAATTATAATTATCGTTATAATACAAAAAATCGAACTTCTGAGTTTATATGGCTAAATTTTTGTGATCATTTGTTAATTTTATGAATTTCATGATGTGTTATTTCATATGTATTGATGATAAAATCGTGAATAATGTAAAAGCATGAAAATTGAATAAATGATCAAATTGAACATTTCAGTTCAGTGACAAGATGAATTGAAGGAAAAGACCATGGTTGGACCATGGCAACAAGTGATAAGTGATAGCTTCAGCTACACTTATCTGATCAAGGACAAGTGAAAGTGATAAGTGATAGCTTCGGCTACACTTATCTGATCAAGAACAAGTGAAAGTGATAAGTGATAGCTTCGGCTACACTTATCTGATCAAGGACAAATGACAAGTAAAAAGTGGTAGCTCCGGCTACCTGATCAGTGAAAAGTGGTAGCTTCGGCTATTTGATCATCGGCTACTTGATCAGTGAAAAAATGGTAGCTCCGGCTACCTGATCAGTAAATAGTGGTAGCTTCAGCTACAAGTGACAAGTGACAAGTGATTTTTGTATAAGACCATATCTGGGATATGGCATCGGTGTGATATGTGTATAAGATGTAAGACCATAGCTGAGCTATGGCATTCTACTGAAAAAACCATAGCTATGCTATGGCATCAGTGATTATCAGTGAAATTCAGTGCATACCGGTGCAGACCAATTCCGTAAGATGTTCACTAATTTGAAGAAGTTTGGTAAGTATTACATGGAATTATGTGACATAAGGAAATACGAGTTGATGAGACATGAGCATAAAACTTCGTTGATGAATGAGTTTATTTGTGATTATATATTTCTATGCCTTGAGTGTATTATCCGTATGAATTGGTATTCCAAATGAGTTAATGAGAAAACTTCTAGTATGAAATAATCTGAGTTCGAAATGAAATATCATGAAAACGTACTTGAAATACATTGGTATGTCTTGTATATGCTATTTGAATTCATAAATGTGGAAAGTAAATATATGTGGAAGTATGAGATGATGATATCTGTACATGGAATTTATTGATGAATACGTCCATCCAAATTTATATGATAGATTTTAGTGAATATTGAAATTGGGCTAAATAAGTGATTTGGTAATTTAAATCGTAATTGGTAGGAAAAGTTAATGAATTGAATATTTATGAATTGTTATACGTATTTGTCTGAAATACGAGGAAGTGATGGTAATTGATACATGGAAATATGAAACTATGATATATATAAAAACATGGAATATGTTTGATAAATGTGTTCATTCATAATTATGGAATTATGTACCTCATGTGTGCTATTTGCATAAAGATGATGTTTCAAATACTTTGGTGAATAAAGCTTAAATATGAAATAGTATGAAATCGAAACAAATTGTTATGAAAATGTATTTAAATTATTTGTAAGTGTTTCGTACTTCTCAGTAATGTCTTGTACTCTATTCCGGCGACGGATACAGGTAGGGGGTGTTACACACGTCCATGTTTCAGGCCGTGTGGACATTCGAAATAGGGACACACGGCCGTGTTCCAGGCCGTGTCCAAACTTATGAGTTCTCTGTCTTGGGTCACATGGCCAAGCCACACGTCCGTGTACTAGTGTCACGAGTCAGAGTTCAAAGCTCGTGACCATCGCACCAAATGCATCCGGTGGAGGTCTATTGTTTAGATGGAGATCATTTGGCCCACGAGAACTGGCCCAATTTAAGGAACTGTTGGAGAAGCCTGTCAGATTAAAGCTTGGTTGGCCCGATAGTGAAGATATGGCAACTTAGGCTGATTTGGTAATTAATATTAAAAGATAGAGGGAATCATATCTTGTAAAGATTAGATAGGATTTGATATGGAAATATCTTGTAAATCTCTTAAATCATGAGATATGGTTAATCTCGTCTGTCGATGTCAATGTATCTTGACCGCCGGTTTTGGGGGAGCTCAACTATAAATAGAGAGCCTCCCCCTCATTTTTACTCATTCCATTACATTGTTTCATTATTCTTTATGAATAAGAGAATAGAGAGCATTTACTCAAACACTTTGCGAGCGTCCCTTTCTGCTGTTCTTTTGGTTGTTTCTTTTGGCATAAATCGCTTCCGCTTTTCAATTTGGTGCCTTGGAGGAGTTCTTAAGGAATCCTCACTTGAGTAAAGGCTGACTTAGGTCAGTTTGGATGAGTGAATCACCTAAGGCCGCATAGATTGCGAGACGAAAAGTCTAACCCCTTGACAAGAGGTATCCGAGCTATTAGTTAGAAAGCACCGTTGAAATGTCTTAAGAAGAGTTCAAACAAAGGTCAGCGAGAAAGTCTTTGAAAGAGATGTTGTCGACTATTAAAGAATGCATGGGCAAACTTGAGTTGTCCATGGAGGATGTAAAAGAGTCAAACAATGCACTTGGGGAACGCATTTAGGACTTGAAGTAGCAGTTCAGGGACTTTGTGACCATGTGTCTCACTTTCCAAAAGGATAACGTGCAAGAGCTGCTAGATTCCCAAAAGAAGAAGCTGATGGAGAGGAAGGGTGCTCTCGAAGCCATGGTGAAGGCTTTGAAGGAGGAAAAAATGGCCACGACGAGGGCTTTGAGCACAAGAATAGAGGAGCTCGAGGGGGAGCTGCCTTGTGCCAAGTAGTCGTGGGGAAAGGAGTGTCAAGTGCAGCACTCAATAACGAGTATGTCCCGAAGCCAAAAGAGTTTATGGGGACAAGGTCTGCATGTGATATGGACAATTTCTTATGGAGGATGGAAAACTACTTTCGTGCCAAAGGCATCGTGGATGATGCGGGTAAGGTAAATATTACTTCATTATTTCTTACTGATATTACGCTTTTGTGGTGGCGAGGTAGGACCATAGATAAAAGGCAATGTGAGATTGCAACGTGGCAAGAGTTCCAATGTGAGTTGAAGGGAGTTTTACCCAGAGTTTGCTGAGGAAAAAGCTCGGGCAAAGTTGCAAGGGATAACGCATCGGAGCACAGTGGGAGAGTATGTTCGAGAGTTCAAGGAACTCATGCTCCAAGTTTTAGATGTGACCAAGAAAGAAGCATTGCTTGCTTTTCTAGAGGGATTAAAGCCGTGGGTCAGACATGAGGTGAAACAAAGAGGTGTCCAAAAGCTATCGGAAGCCATGACAGTAGCGGAATCCGTGTTTAAGCTTGGTTTAGAGAAAGAAAAGCTTGGGTTTTCCAAGTCCGAGGAAAGGGGCGTATGTGAAGGAGATCACAAGGAAGAAAAAGATGATGGCAATAGAAACGAAGACAATAGTGGTAATAGGAAACCACGAGTTAGGAGGCAGATACCCAAGAGGAAAAGGGATAAGCTGAAATGCTTTCTCTGCGATGGTCCACACATGTTGAAGAAATGTCTGAAGAAATTCGTGTTTAAGAAGAAGCCAGTGGATAAGGCTTTGAGACTTGGTTCGAGCGCAAGGGGTATCGAAGCCAAAAAGGCCGAAAGCGAGAAGAAGCCAGTGGAGTACTTCTTATGTCATGGTCTGCATAGGTTGCGAATTCGAGGAAGTCTGTCATCAAAGGAAATAATGGAGCAGGCAAGGAGCCCAAGAAGCTTGGTTCGAGCAAGGGAAAAGCTGAAGCCAAGAGGGCAAAGAGGAACAAGTCTATCATCAAAGGGAACGATGGAGTAGACAAGAAGCCCGAGAAGCTTGGTTCGAGCAAATGAAAAGCCGAAGCCAAGAGGGCAAAGAAGAGCAAAAAGAAGCAAGTAAAGTGCTTATTGTGCCATGGTCCGCATGAGTTGTGGAATTGTCCAAAGCAAGCCATAGTCAAAGGAAAGACAACGTCCGAGCATGGTGAGTCCTCGGAGGGGCTTTCACTCAAGGAAGAAGTGAGTTTGTCATCGAACTTAGAGGAAGAAGTTGCGATGAAAATAGTGAAACTGGGACCAATGAGGCTCAAGTCGAGTGAAGCGTCGGAGTTAGCCAAGTCATTAGCCAAGTCATCGATAAGGCTTCCACCTATGGGAGAGGTGGGTGGTGCATTAGACTTCAAGGAAAAAAGAAGTGATGCATGTGGCGCACTTGACCTGAGTAAATGCAAAGGTACATTCCGAACACTCTGATAGTGTGTTGCATTCTAACTTGTTGACTTGGCATGAACGTAGGGACTCTTTCGAAGTTCTTGAGTAAGGAGGCCGAGAGACTGTGGGTAAAGCAAAGCCAAGTGTTGTGAATCAGGAGGATTCTGTTCGAGGGAAGTTAGAATATGGGCAAGAGAGTGACATAGCTCCTTGTCAACGAGATGTACAAACGTGTAGGACAGCTCGAGTTAAGAAGCAACGAAAACCGAGTCAATAAGTTAAATTCTATGTTATACAAACTTACTAAGCTTTAAAAAGCTTACTCTGTTTTATTTTACTCTATTCTATAGTAATTGGGAACCTTGTTGGGTTGGAAGCTTGGCGGAGATATCATCACACTATCTATCGGCCCATTTCGGTACATATAAAAAACTAATTCTGGTTATAATGGCATGTATAGGGTAAATTGGCTAATGTTGGCTTAATAGCATTTTATTGTAAATAGCCATTGGAATGGCTTGAGTTAGACATGATTTGATATGTATATATGTGTGGCTTTATCATGTTGTTGTTTTTGAAATGGATGAATGACGTAAATTATATAGATGTATTAATGATTGGTTTGAAAAGGGCATATTTAGTACAATGATGGTTATATATGTATTAGGTTAATTTGGTAAGTTTGGACACTTGGTCATATGTATTGATATGTCATGCATAAGACTTGATTTTGGATTGATTTGAAGGTTTTGTAATGGCATGTGAATGTGTTCAAGTGTTGATGTAGGTGGAAGACAAATTGGGTGAGAAAAGTGGCATTGGAATTGGCCTATTTTTGTCCACACGGGCAGAAACACGAGCGTGTGTCTTAGCCATGTGTGACACACAGCCTAGCACATGGGAGTGTGTCCCCTGCATCTTAAAAAGTGAGAAACAGAATGCTCAAAATATTTACACGGCCTGGCACACGGGCGTGTGCCTTGGCCATGTGACCCCTGTACCTATTTAATGCAAGTCAGTATGTTCACACGACCTAGCATACGGGTGTGTGGCTTGGGCATGTGAACCAAGTCAGAGAAAACCCTAAATTGGACACGAGCTAGGACATAGATGTGTGCCCTACTTCGAATGCCCACATGGCCTGGCCACACGGGCGTGTGTTCCCTGCAGCTAGGCAAAATTTTTGAAATTTCGTGAAAAATTCTCTGAGCTCCCGGTTTAGTCCCAACTTTTTTCTAATGTGTATTTTGGGCCTCGAGGGCTCAAGTGAGGGACAATATGATTGATTTTAATTCGGTTTCTAATATGAATGTTAAATGAAATGAAATGTCTATATTTGATCTGTAAATTTCGGTAATACTCTATAACCCTGTTCCGACGACGGATAAGGGTTAGGGGTGTTACAGGTAATGCTCTGTATCCCTAATCCAGTGACAGAGATGAGATAAGAGTGTTACAGTAAGTCTATGACTCAGAATTGTGTTCATTAATATTCCTCCATCACTCCCATTTGTATATAGTGTGCGTTGGAGAATGATATACTGAATTATAACATCAAGCCCCCAATATAGTCCATTGGGGACAATTAGTACACAAATATATATTTTTCAATCGAAAAATATCGTATTTTTTAAAAAGTACTCAAAAAAATGCATACGGGTGTCGACCATGGCAGTGCTGACACCAAAAAAATTAAAAATTTTAATCCCCAACTCAATCACAAAGTAATGATTACACGATGATGGACTTTGGTGTCACCATCGGGGTGTCGACATTGCTCGATACTGTAGATTTCAGGTTATTTTTATTATAGTTTTTCAACTTGAGTCATTCTCGTAAATATTATTTTTGGATTTGTTGGGTAAAAAAGCCCCCATAATAATAAATCGAAGGTTAAAGTATGTCGAGGGTTTATTATTATAAATAATATAATTGTTTAGTTTTAAAAAGAAATAATTATTTATTTTGCAACAAACTGTTTTCTAAACCGAATTTTTTCAACATCACCAACATGGTTTAAAGGTTGTAAAGTGAGGAATTGTATTGTTTTTAGTGTTTGGCATGTATATAAAGGCTTAGGCTAATTGAGTATTGCAAATACTTTGACTTCTAAATTCATGTCTCATTGAAAATTATATTGACATTTTAATTTAGTCTTCAATTAAAGAATTGATTTGAACATGTGTAAGATTTGAATTGAGGCTTGAATGAGTTTTGAAATATTTTAAAGTGGTTGGGAGCTTATCGCTATGTTTTGGTAGTGTTCGGGGATAATTTGAATTGTTTAAACTTATTTTAGCTTTAGGGAACTCAAGTTCCGAAACTTGGACTCATATTTATCAGAACATGTTGGACAGTAGCTAAAAAGCTACTATTCTGAGCCAAAGTATCGAAACCTATTGATAAGGTATTGATACCTTTCCCCTGAATGGTGCCCATTGCATTATTTTGGTTGTTTGAGCTCCCCAAAGCTCGTAATTGATTCCGAACACCTCCAAGCACTCATGCAAAGTTTCTAAATGATTTTCAAATATTTTTAAAGCCTATAAATTGATTTTATTGTTGGAATATTTTCAAAAAAATTTATACTGTTCCAATAACTATAAATGAAAATGTGTAATTAATAAAAAGTTATATCTTTTGGTTATTGGTTAAGAGTTATATAACTTGATTTTTGAAAAAGAATTATAACTATTCAAACTATATTAATTGAATAGTTATAATATTAGATTAATAATTATGTCTCTTTTGAAGATGTTATTATTTAGAAAAGACACCTATAAAAAATGTCTCTATAAAGAGACATGAAAATTCCTATAAATAGTAACGAGATTTCATTTGGAAATTATATCAACAAGATCTAAAAATTCTTTCTATCTTTTATTTATCTTCTAATATTATTAGATTGTTCTATAAAGAATTATTGCAGAAATTCTTTCTAGAAATTGATTTTCTTGTTATACATTGCTCAATGCTTAGTGGACTATTTCTGTCAGTGCAAAACACAAATAGTCATCAGGCCTCATTGTATCCTCGAGATTCATTTGCTTGAAACTCATTTTCATACTGAGTATAGGTGGGGGCAAATAGAACCTTAAAGATAGTGGCTTGATACACACCTTGGAGCCTTGTCTTATTTCTTCGTTTTCTGTTCGAGTTGTTGTTTGTGTTCCGTTCGTGTGTTCGAAATTTTCCTCATTGAAGTTTTGTTCTAACAATTTTAAGGTTCTAATTTCATGATGACTACTATAGCAAATGAAAATGGAACACTAAGGGAATTGGCTTCCAACTTTGTCAAACTTGATCGGTTTGATGGTAGCAATTTCTGACTATAGTAGAAAAATATGCACTCCTTATTATCAAATTTGAAAATTGTTTATGTTTTGAATACTCAAAGACCAGAAGAGAATGAAAACGAATCTGTTGCTACAACCTGATAAAGACAAAAATGGGATAATGCTGATTACATGTGCATAGGCTACATATTGAATGGTTTATCCGATGGTTTATTTGACACCTACTAAAATGAGGCCACCGCTAAGGAATTATGGGACAAATTGGAGATTGTTAGGAAAACAAGTTTAGAAAACACATCGGAAAATAAATTTAGGGAAAAACCAGAGTTTTAAAAAAAATTTCAAAACATGATCTTTGTTGTGATATCTAAAGTAATAAACACTTAATCAAAATTGTACCTTTCTGATTCATCTAGGATGAGCACTTTGATTGAGTCGTCTTCTTCGCTATCCTCAAGCTCACATCTACCGAGTGTGGGCTCGTTTAGAATCAGAAATTTTTTCACGAAAATTACTAGTAGGGTAATTTTACAATTTTTTTATAAACTTTTGGGTTAAGATATAAATTAGAAAAACATCTTTAGAAATTTTTTGGAATAATCTCTTCAGAGAATTTTCTCTCTACAACTTTCTCTTAAATTCAAGTGTGTGTAAATAATGACCCAATGCTTTCTTTATATAGGAAGAGTTTAGGGAGTTCAACTTTGATTAAGCTTCATCACTTTAATATTAAATTAATATAATATTTATCTAATATTAGATCAAATTTTATATTAAATTTTATTAAAATAATTGAAACATTAACTTAAATTTAATATTAAGATAATCACTTTAATATTAAATTAATAAAATATTATTAAGACAAGTATTAAATTAAATTTAATATTAAACTATTAAACTATTATTATTTTTGAAATAATTCATCTGAAATCAAATTCTCTAGTAGAATTAGAGTAGGAGTGTAACTCTTCCACTACTCAACCATCAACAACCAACCACCGCCAGCCACAGGGATACCGTCGTCGCAACCACCTACACCGTTGTGTCTAGTGATGTAGGTGTGATACCCTTACGATACCCCGAGCCGATTCGGTCAGGGTCAATAATGATTCGACTGGTCTGGTCTAGCCACCGGTTAGACCATCGGCCCGGTTTCACATACTGAGCTTGATTTGACCAGTTTTTGGGTCTTAGTCTTGGTTTTGGGCTCCTGGGCCCAATTTACGATCTTAGGTCTAATTTTCAAGTTCAATTGCCTATTGGACCAATTGCCTAACTTGAAAACTAACTTCCAAATATATTAATTTTAATTGATTTGATTAATTTAATTTTACATGATCAAAATGAACTTTTCAAAAAATCACTTAGATTTTCCAAATTAATTTTTTAAGAAAATTCTTAAATCAAATTCTCTAGTTGAACAATTCTCAAGACCACCTAATTTAATTCCACACCAAATAAATCGACTCAATTAAATTATTCCCAAAGTTGTAAACAATTTTTTTGATTCAAATGTAGTCCAATCGAGCTTTTGTTGAGCTAGCGGAGGGACCAATCGAACATATACAATTAGGCTATAGTGATTGCATTTATGTCCTGAAGTATCGTTCTGATAATTCATAATTAGTTAATCATGGAGTCAGTCCACAAGAAATACCATGATTGAAAACTCCTTATTGTATACTCTTTACGAAAGCAATTCATCTAGTTGTTTTGTCCAATGACCTTGTCATGTGTGTGTTACCCTCATATGATATCATTGATTCATTTGAATTAAATCCGTTCACTCAATACAATCCTATTTTATCTCATTGTCACCATTATGTCTTCTTAATGATTAATATGATCATTGTCAACAAATGACTATGATTAATTGCTCATTCAAGAATGAGCAACCCGTGGCCACGTTCCATATTTATTAATCCACACAATGCCAATGAAAGGATAACACTAACTCTTCAATTGAGCTATGAAATCCACTGTTGCTAGTAAAGCCATGCTATACACAAGTCATGTACCCAACATACCAGCCATGGGCTCGATCATCTTTAGAGCATAAGTCTCTACTTATATCAAAGCAAATAAGTTGCATACATATGGTCAATGACTAACTCAGGATTTAGGTAAATCATACCATGAACGTCACAAGTGAATTAATTCAAAAATAGATTCAAAATTAATTCATCTTGGGTCCAGTCTAATGTATCATTCTACCAATGGATACATTTATGCCTTTACTCGTGGAGTCAACTGCTCTTATAGCCAAGACTAGCCATCTCCTTAATTGGAATTATAGACGACATAATAATCCTTCTTAATATTTGAATCAAATGCTCACTTTGATTCTTTTACGAGATTACAAACTCATTTAGATTATTTACTAAAGTAAGTTGTCTTTCTTGCAATGTAAATGTTCTTTACAATGCCACTTATCTTCAGTTTGAACTTTAGATAATCAATGAGCTAATATTTGCTTGTTACAATTTCGCTATGCATGTAAAATATAAGAGACATAAATACAAAAGACATAATAGTGAAATATGAAATTAACTTTATTTATTTATTCATCTTTCAAATAAATAGAAAACAGTTACATGTTTACTATAATATGGGCATATTTCCCAACAGAGACAAGATACATGACCAAAGATGCTACAAGTAAGATATTTCTTGTTAGTCCTTTCAATAATTATCAAAATGATTGATGTTGATTCTGTTATGGAACAATTTCGTGATATTGAAAAAATGTTGAATCAATTTAAGCAATATGATATGAAAATGGATGGAATGATTGTTGTATCCTCCATTATAGACAGACTTCCTCCATCTTGGAAAAACTTTAAAAGAAAACTAAAACATAAGAAATAGGAAATATGTAACACCCTATACCCGACCTGATCACCAAGTCCGGGTACCAAGTTTCACAATTAACCCGAATATCGTAACGAAATTTCTAACCTGATTTACATATAGACTTGGATAATACTACATTATACATTTATTACAACCATTCAACCTTTACTTAACATCATGGATAACAACAAATTTCAAACTTTAAATTTGAATTATATTCTATACCATACAATACTAGGTTCTTATAGTAATTCTTCTTCATTAACCATGAATGATAAATGTCAAAAGTAACATGTTTTAGCCTCATTCTTAATGGATTTTTGGATGATTATTTGATTTAAAATGGTGAATTTTATGCTCTTAATCTTTTAAATTCATGTTTCTATACTTAGGAAAGCATTTGGGAGCAAAATAAGCAAAAATCGGAGCAAGTTTCAGAAACCACATGGGCTGCCACATGGCTGTGTGCCAAACCATGTGGGATTCGTAAATCACACTCAAAACTTGCGGGAAAACACGTTTTTTAGGTTTTTCGAACATTTTAAGACCTATATATGCAAAGATAAAAAGAGGATAGGGCCCATCAAGACTGAAGATCTTCTTTTGATTTTTTTGAAGTTTATTATGAGTTTTTTTATTTATTGTGGTTATACTGTATTTGAGATTTTTTTTATTTGCTATCATGAACTAATTTTCTAAGTACCTAAGGAGATGAACCTTATGATAGATTCTGTTATTTGATTTTTATTTCTATGCAATAAATACTTGGATCTTATTCTCAATTATGTGTGCTTAATTATTGATTTAATAATTCTAGACTATTAATCAATATTTGATGTGCTTAAATTAGAGGAATAAACCCTATTTAAGAGTAGATCTAGTGTAACTGAGTGGAGTTGCATGCAATCTTAGAAATAGCACAACATAAATCTATCAGAGTCAAATCTAATAGGGGAATCCATAAATCGAGTTAATATGATAATAAGGGTTTTAATTAGAAAGAAATTTCAGTTAATCGACCTAGAGTCAGTTGTTGTTAGTCTTGATGAGAGATATTAGCAAAATTTAGGGATTTTTACAGATCAAGATACTAAGTGAAGAAATTGCATTATATAAATTGATAATAACAGATGAAGTCTAGGTGGATTCTTTACTGGGTATTGTCTCGCTTCTTGGTTGTTAATCGTTTATTTTCTTGATTTATTCTTTGTCGTGTTCTTTAGTTAATTTATTTAGTTTATTTTAGTTTTAATCAATCACTCTAATTTATCAATTAAATAATAGAAATACGATAATTACTAGTACTTGTAGTCTTCGTGGGAACAATATCTTTACTCACCATAGCTATACTATTAATTTATAGATGCATATGCCTTAGTCATATTTTTAGTTGGTTACGACTGCATCAAGTTTTTGGCATCGATGCCGATAACTAAAATATTATGAAACTTTATTTTTATTAATTTAACCATTTTTTATTTTGGTTTTTAATTTAATTTTTACATTTTAATTTTTCTTTTGTTTGATTTTGGTAGGTTTTTTTTGGTTTATGACTAAAGGAAACCTGTAACACCCCAAACCCAGCTTAGACGTTATGATTGAATCTGGAAGTGTTACGATGAAGGGTTTTAAAACACGCCTTTCATGTTAAAATGAATCACGTTACTTGATACCAAACAGAGTCCATACTTTCTGAAAAAATGGTTTTTATTATTTTATTGAAATCGTTATATGTTGTCTTTTATAGTTACAAAAAGTTTCGCAACGCAAGTTTGAAAATCGTTTAAATCAAGACCATGCTCGTTTTTCAAAAATATTTGTTCTCGTAAGACCAGAATTTTGTTAATCACATAGTTTAAAAATTATAAACGTAACCAAACCAAAAATCCAAAACGAACAGTCCCAAAAAGTTCAGAGAGTCCAAAAATTATAAAACTCTCTCGAAAACCAGAAATTAAGTAAAATCGATAAATAAGGATAAGAAGAACAATAGTTTTTCGATAGGTGGTCACCACTGAGCCTCCATCGCATCGATCCGCCTATGTATGAGGATTACCTGTATAAAACAGACAAACAGATGTGAGTTTTCGTAAACTCAGTGTGTAACCCAATAGAGATAGACATACAAATGTACCTAGTATTCTTATATGCAGAACAGATACAATTACGGACCTAAGTCCTTAGCGACCCTAGGAAAATTTCAAAATTTTGGTCCCACATGCCTGCTTGGTTCCACATGCCCAAATTGGTTAGGCCCAAAACCCATATACCCGTGTGGCTCACACACCCAATTTGGCTTAGCCCGTGTGGCCCACACACCCAATTTAGCCTAACCCGTGGGGCCTACACGGCCACATTCTTACTGTCACATGGTCGTGTCTCGCACACAGCCAACCACACGGTCAGCCACATGCCCATATGACATCGACAGTCCCCTTTGTTGGCTTTCGTCGAACCTCAATTTCTCGTGTTATCCTACACACCTGGTACGATTTTGATGCTACTGCAATCCTGAGCCCCCTAAAACCTAAAAACAACATTCCAACGATCAATTCCAAGTACCGAAACACCAATTATCAAAACCCTAATTGACATACTTGAATGTAGAACACAAACAAAAAGTTTGATCACTTACCAGAACAACTACGATAGCCTTAATACACTACACGATAGACAATGAATTCCGATCCCCTTGATTAACACCTACCACTAGAATTTACAACATTAACATATTCGAAAACAACCTACAATCACGTAAAACTTCAAGAACACTTACCAACCAGAATCCGAGCAGGGGTCACAGAACCAAAACACAGAGATTTGACGATAGTTTGTGAACAGGATAGGAGGAGGTAGTAAAAAAGAAGAAGAACTGAAAGTGGAGAGAAAGGGAAGAACAAAACTAACGTTAGATTTTTGGGAAGAGAGATAAAATTTTGAATAAAATAAAATAAAAAAGATAATCAATTTGATTTTTGATTAATATCTCAATTTCTCATTATCCCACTAACTAACCCACTAACTCTCCAGTATTTCAAATAAGAATTTTACTTCCACCCAACCTCTATCTCACAACCAAAGCAAAAACATCATCCATGCTCACACAAGGAATTGAACATGAGACCTTAGGGCAAACTGAGACCTTAGGGAAACTAACACCTTACCACTTGAACCAGCAGTGTAATACCCCGAAAATTTTTACAGTAAGATATTATCCTTGATATAGTAAAATAAGAAAATAAAGTGACAAAAAGGAAAATTTAGAGTTGTGTCAACCTTGGGAAGTATACTATGATATATTAATTCAAGAAAGGACTAAATTGTAAAGATGAGAAAAGTCTTGTTGCACAAGAGTAAATACTCAAAATTTGAGGGGTTAAAGTGTAAATATGAAAAAGTTAAAGGACCAATAGTGCAAATATTTTAAGGGTAGAATGATCTAAAAACTAAGGAAAATGGATGAATTAGGACCAAATTGAATAAGGTGAAAAATTATGAGGGACTAAATGGCAGTTTTACCAAATTAAGTGATGACTCAAGGATGGAATTCTAAAAGATCATGAAGGGAAAAATGGTCAATTAGTAAGAGAGAGAATTCTAGAATGTAATGATTATGTTGATGATATTTTAAATTAATTAATTAGATAAATATTATTTTATTAATATTTTAATGAGATATTTATTATTATTTTATTATTATTTATTTAATATATAAGGAAGGAAAGATGAAGAATTCTCATCATCTTTCCATGCATATGCATGCAAACGTTTGAAGAGAAGAAAAGAAAGAAAATTTTCTTTTCTTTACAATTTAGTCCTTCCACCAAAAATTTATTATTTTCACCTAGAAATTAAAAGAATTTCCATAGCTACCAAGAGAGAAAAATGTTAAGGAGACTATGGGGAGTTAGAATATCAAATTGGATTCAAGGAATAGAAGCTGGAGGAGAGAGAAAATCAAGAAGAAGATTAGAACAAGGTAAGAACATCATGACTTCAATATATTTTTAAGTTTGATATTATTGAAAAAGCATGTGATTGATGTTAATGTAGAGTTTTCTTACATAATGTCCTATATTCTTGATATGTTAGTGAAGAGAAAATAAGAGAAAGTGATGAGAAATAGTGCAGAAAAAGAAAATAAGGGTGTTATAAACATGGTAATTAATATCTTGCACTAAAATAGTTTTGGACAGTAGCAGTAGTCTAACTTTGAAAAATCACCAAAAATTTTAGAAATCGAATTATAGGATTAATAAAATATTAAATTAAATCTTATTGAGTCTAGTTTCTTATAGAAGAAATTATGTAAGCAATGGAATTGTAAATCATGAGATATGATAAATTTTGTGAGACAAGGTCAGAATGATTTCAGGTTCCCCTGTTCTGACTTTGTAAAATCATCAAAAATTGGATAAAAATAATTATGGAATTAAATTTATATTTTTAGAATCCTGAATGAGTCTATTTTCAAGAAAAACAAACAGGAACATTATTCAAATTCTGTACGATGAGATAATTAAATTTTAGTGAAGAAGGGTCAGAACTGTCAAATAGCAAAACAGGGGTAACTTTAAAGAATAAACTGTACATATTGGCTAAACCAAAAATTCTGAAACTTTTTTAGTAATAAGATATATGAGTCTAGTTTCATATAAAATTATCGGATCTTAATTTGGAGTTCTATAGCTCCAGATATAAATAATTTAGTGACTATGGTACAGATGGGCAGCTTGAATATTCATAAAAGTCAATAATAAAAATTATAGATAATATTACTTACAAGTGTGTTATATGCATTAAGGGTGTGGAATGGAGAGAAGGAGAAGGAAAAATATGTATGAATATTCATCTAGCATGGGTAATTTGCATGTTTTAGGCTCAGGGACTAAATTGAATAAAAGTAAAACTTTATAGGCAATTTTGTAAAAATATAAAAAAATGATCAAATTGCATGAAATGGATTATTTTATTATTTAAATTACAAAATTGAATGAAATTATTAATTTAGTTCAAGATCGAGGGAAAAACATGTTCTAGGGATTAAATTGAAAAGTGTTGAAATTATGGAAAATTTTGATATTTTATAGAATTCATGGACTGTTATCAATATGTATGAGAATAATAGCTGGAAATAAGGATGAAATTGTAAGAATTTTATTTTCCTGACCCTAAGGACGAAATCGTCATTACTTAAAAGTTTAGGGGCAAAATGGTAATTTTACCTAGAGCATTAATTAAATACATTAGAATATGAAATGGACGAAAATGATGATCAAATTTATTTATAAAGATCCGGACGACTCAAATACGAGACTTGATTGTGGAAAAGAAAAGATATCGGATTAATGAAATTATAAACACAAACAAGCAATGAGGTAAGTTTGCGTAACTTGAATTGTATTTTTAAATACTTGAAATATGTGGTTATGTGATGAAAATATGATTTGAATGTTTAATACATGATAATTGATGAAATATTGATAATATTCGATATAAACTGAAAATAAATCTCGGTCAAATAGAATGGAATACAATGGATCATTGGAAAAAGAATTGACGGTAAAAAGGATCTAGCCCGGACGGGTGATCCTATTCTGATATAGCCCTCCTGAAGAATACGTGTAAAATGGATTTAGCTCAGACGGGTAATCCGAATTAGGGTCTGAATTTAGCCTGGACTGATAATTCAGATCCAAGCTCATTAGAGTAATTGTCATTGCAGGGGATTTAGCCTGGACTGGTAATCCCGACAATACTCTATGAATTTATATTACAGGGGATTTAGCCTGGACTGGTAATCTCACTGTAAGGATGAGGTTCGCGGGAGTGTGCTCTCTGATATGAAATGTGTAAGACCATGGTTGAAAGATACCATGACAACCTGATATAAAATGTGTAAGACCATAGTTGAAAGATACCATGGCAACCTGATATGAAATGTGTAAGACCATTGTTGAAAGATACCATGGCAACCTGATATGAAATGTGTAAGACCATGGTTGAAAGATACCATGGCAACGTGATATGAAATGAATAAGACCGTGGTTGAAAGATACCATGACAACGTGATATGAAATGAATAAGACCATGGTTGAAAGATACCATAGCAACATGACAGAAAATGAGTAAGACCATAGTTGAAAGACACTATAGCATCATGTCAAAGATAAATAAGACCGTGGATGGGAGACACTATGACATCTATTGAACAATTGATTTTCAGGTAATATGTATCAGATGATGAATGGTTATATGAAATGGTTATGTGAAATGTTTACAAGAACTGGTTATATGGAAATATATGTACAAGATAGTTGTATGAAATAATTATGAAAATAGATAAATGTAATAAGTATAAGTACATGGAATATAATTTATGTTAAGTTTGATATAAACTATTACCGGAATAAACATACATAAAATATATGGAAATGATGGAGCATGAAATATTGATATAATGAAATGAATGATTTATGCTTATGAAGAAACAGTAAGAGCATGATATGTTTCATGACATGTACATATATGATTATTTTTGATATGTTGATACAAGGAAACTATGTAAGTTGAGACTATTATTAAACTCAAGTGTGACATGTCGAGAAAATAGGCATATCAATGTTGAATTTATATGAAATATGTGCAAGTATACTAAAAATGTTATTGTTTGACGATTAGACAAGTGCCAAGCTATTGATTGAATGGTAACATGTTTAATTATAAGGAGCATTGAAATGGTAAGTACTTAGATGAAAATATAATTTAAGATTTTGTGAATTTTTTTTCTATGATCCCGATTTAATTCCGGTTGGTTTCTAATGTGTGTTTTGGGTTTCGAGGGCCCAACAGAGAGACGTTATGATTATTTTCAAAATATGAATAATAAATGACTCAGAATTATCTGAAAATGTTTAGTAAACTCTGGTAATACCTCGTACAGAATTATCTGAAAATGTTTAGTAAACTCTGGTAATACCTCGTACCCTATTCCGGCAATAGATACGGGTAGAGGGTGTTACAAGCAGGTTCATTCTGATATAAGTTCACTAACACGAAAATATAACCCAACCCACCAATGATAAGACTAGGGTTTAAAATAACAAAATTTGCCAAAAGTGGGACTTGAACTCAAGACCTCATACACACACCCAAATCACTTAACGACTGAAGCAAATATTCATTTATGTCAAATTTCACAAAAATGGGATTAAATTAATCAGGGCGTTACAAAACCCATTGAAACCGTTAATTTTTCATAGTGAAGTTGAAAAGACTGCTCGTAAAAATTGTAGAGAGGTTAGAGAAGCAACGCAGAACGAAAAGAATATAGTAGACGATCAAAAGGAAAATGATATCACTGTGGAGATGGGTGATAATCAAAATAATTAGCAGCTTCATACAACTTTTGTTCTTCATACTTTGTTTGATTATGCTAAGCCCACTCTGATTGGGGCTGAATCGAGTATCGTGAGACTGACTAATGCTGTAAATAATTTTGAGTTGAAGCCGAACACAATTCAGATAGTACAATAATATGTTCAGTTTGATGGTTTGTAAGATGAAGATCCGAATATTCATTTGACTAACTTTCTAGAAATTTGCGACACATTTAAGATCAATGACGCTACTGATGATGCCATACACTTACGGTCGTTCTTATTCTCTTTGAGGAGTAAGGCAAAACAATGATTAAATTCATTATCACAAGGTTCTATCATAACTTGGGCTTAAATAACTGAGAAATTTTTGTTAAAATATTTTCCACCGACTAAAACAATTAAGTTGAGAAATGACATCTCTTCTTTCTTTTTCTTTTTTTCAGCTTAATATTAAAACTCTTTATGATACATGATAGAGATTAAGAATTTGTTAAGAAAATGTCCTTACCATCAACAATCTTTATAGCTCCAAGTTTAAAAATTATAAATATATTATATTATTAATATAATTATGAATTAGGTATACGAAAGAGTCCCTATAAGGATGATGTACAAGTGATTATCTATACATATATTATACTTAACGTGATTACCTAGACTTTTATTAATTATATAATTATATTTAAAAATTATCTAAATTTTAATAAATTATTTTAAATTAAATTATTATATTTAGAAATTATCTAAATCTTAATAAATTAAATTATATTTATATTTAAAATTTAATGATACTAATTAAATTTTTAAAAAAAATTATTGAAGAAGATTTTAACCAAAAAGAAAAGAAGAATATGTGTACGGTTAGGATATGGAATCCGAAGTGAGATAAAATGAAGGGTGGATATTGATGCAAACCATTTAGCCGACTTTGATTCTGCTAACTGCTGAGTGAGTGCCTGCCGTTTCTTAAACAGATCTCTTTAATCTCTCTATAATCTTCAATTTCTTTCGCTCTCCCACTCGGTAACTCCCAAACCCTAATTTCTTTTTTCCTTCCTCAATATATCATTCGTTAAGCTTCTGTTAAATTATTAGAAACGAAAACCGCAGTAGTCTAATTCGTTAGGCTCGATCAATTCTATTACCTGATCTGTCTGTCTTTTTTTTTTTCTATCGGAATCTGTACTTTTAGGGTAAATTTGGGGATTTTACTGCGCTATCTAAACTTATTAAATATGTTTGGACTTATATTCTATTATTAGATCCAAGTATTGCCTTTGGATGCAAAACTTGACTGCCTTTTTTTTTTTTTTTTGGAACGAACTGCTTAGATCTTGAATTTTGTTAAAAATCAATTAGAGTTTCAAATCATTTTGTTTAGCTACTTTATTTATTTATTGTTGAAAAAAAAATAAATTTGGAATGTAGTAAATCATATGCTGTGCTTTCCTCACCATTCTTCCTATGTTAAGAAGGCATGTGTTTTTTGGTGTGATATTTCCTTTTCAAAGCTGGTTTATCTTGTACATTTGTCGATGATTGATATATCTGTGCTTTCTTTTTGAAGATATTGAAATGGCGGAATCAAAGTCCTTGAGGAAACCTGTTTTTACCAAGGTGGACCAACTCCGCCCTGGCACTATTGGTCACACTCTTACTGTCAAGGTTGTCAATACAAAGATGGTATTGCAGAAGGGTCGGGCTGATGGTCCTCAGGTGCGTCAAATGCGAATTGCTGAATGCTTGGTAGGAGATGAAACTGGAATGATTATCTTTACTGCTAGAAATGAACAAGGTACTTTCTTATAGTCGCCTCGTGATGTAGGTTTACCTTGGTTAGTAGTGTTACTTTACTTCTGTTCTTGCTTGAGGTTTCACTTGTCACGCATCTTAAAATGTTGCATTTAATTAGTTTGTTTTCCCCCTTCTCGTGTAATTCTGCAATGCAAGTTAAACTACTTTTGCAATAACAATGATATCTAGTCATAGACCCTTGAGTGGTTGTTCGCACCAAATAGAGTTCACATAACAAGCTGTTTCGTGAACTTCTTTGATAAGCGCCTATATGCCATCCCTAAGTATCTCCATACTTCAACTTAGATAAGTTGCATCATATGCATAAAAGATTTACCATGTCTTTGAGCATTGTGGATGCTGTCTCGATAATATGACGACTATGAATATTTTCAGGAGCAACTTTAATGCCTTAGGGTTCCATGATTTTAACCCAGTACAATATTTGTGAAGGCATGTTCTCATGCACTTCATTGGATTGGTATCACATGACAATCAATAATGCCACTAACATGAAGGAAAACCTTGATCACTTGAGTTAGTGATATTGTTGCTTTATTAGCAGAATAAGCCATATCCAATTTGATTGGCTTTGGCCCTTATTTACCTAAAATTTTGAGTATTTTCACTTGGCTATGGGTTCTAGGCTGTTCATAAGCAGCACATGTTTAAGTTTTAGTGCTAAAGTTCCATTTACATCTAATCATTGCAAATGTTACATTGCATTTATTGTGATGTCGAATTTCATTGTGGTATATTGTTGAGTTCAGCGAGATGATGCTTTAGGTGTTCTAGTGCATTCTGCTGCTTATACTTGTGATAGAATTCATTCATCTTTGGTTTTCTTGTGTTTCTTACTTATGCAAAAGCCTTTTTTCTTGATTAATTTGAGGTGGGGCTGGAAATTATTTTGTTTTTGGGACTTGAATTTTATTCCAATATCCAATGAAAGCACATCTGCTATGAAGTTTTACAAGCTGGTCATTCACCCAGATACAGCTACTAAAAACTTTACTTGACTGAATGTAACCTAGTTTTTCTACACGTCTTAAGGGAATATAAGTGAAGAACTAACAATAGATCTAATAGCTAACTACATCATGTAGGAATATAGCTCCAGGGGACCTTGTTTTTCCAGGTTGTCTTCTAGAGTTGCATTCTGAATATATATGCAGTTCAAGCAAACCTGGGTAAGATAGGTGATATCCCTCTGGAATTGTTGATCACCTAACTAGTTTCATCTGACTGGCTACTAGGTGCTATTGCAATGTTAGAGGTCTGTAAAATGCTTTGCCTAACTGTCTTTGAAACAACAATGGAAAGAAAAAAAAGTGCTTGCACTTGTATTCATTACAAAGAATACAAATAAGTACTGAATTTCAGTGGTATACATCAAGCCTTAATTCTGGAATGTCTTCTCAAATTGTCCAATATCAAAGAGAATTTGGCACATGCATAAGGAACCAAATTAACCAAACTGGGGAGTTAAATTTCATTTATGATAATTTACATAGTAGTGATTTTAAATGTTTCCTTGATCATTTCAATATCCCTGGATTTGATATTATGCCTTCAATCAGATGGGAGATCAACAAACATGGTTTCTTTGTTGGAAGATCACAGTTTTAATTACGACTAACACCCATCTTTTTATTTTGGTAGTGGACTTAATGAAAGAGGGTACTACCATAACTCTTCGCAATGCGAAAATTGACATGTTTAAAGGATCGATGAGGCTTGCTGTGGACAAGTGGGGTCGTGTTGAGGTTGCTGAACCTGCTAATTTCAATGTGAAGGAAGACAACAATCTGTCACTGATTGAGTATGAACTGGTTAATGTCGTTGAAGAGTAACCTTTTGGGACAGTGTTTGCTTTGTTTCTGTATTGTGTCCCAAGAATAAAATCGACTCCAGTAAATGTGTTATTCTGATCTACGCAACATCTCGTCTTCAAAAGGCTTGTGAAAGTTCGCTTTTAGGAAGAAGAAATCTGGAAGCTAGTGTGTAGTACTCAAAAGTTGCTTCTTGCCTTGCAGCAAATCCAGCAGAACCTTTTGGTTGCACCTCCAAGCAGATGGTGGTGGCTGTAAATTTTAGAGTTAAAAACAGCTAGCTTTTAGAACTTGCTTTCTTTTGTTTAGTTTCTCGTGTTTTCCTGCGGCGAACTTGTTTTGTTCTTTGCTTTTAGATTATGCTTAAGAAGTTTTAACATCATAAAATGTATGCCTACATATGACTTAATTTATCTCTTGCTTGTGTAATCTTTCCATGCCATCTGTTATTCATCTTTGATTCGAGACGTGTAGTAAAACCCAACTTTTCGAGATGCGGAATACATGCAGGTATGATTTAGCCTAATGTAAAGGTGCATCATTCTTTTACTTCATACTTCGATGGCATGCTTCATGACTGTTCTTGTTTCTTTTTCATGTTCTTTTTTTAACATCTTTTGGGAACTTAAGATCCTGGATGACTGTTCTGTTTAGGATCTTGTTGAGGTTGGAATTTCAGGACTTGTTTTTTTTTGTTTAAACTAATTAAACTACTTTTTAATTTTTTTTTTATGAAGGATTAAGGAAATGTAGGTACATTTTAATCTCAATAATCTGATATCATGGCAAAATATATAGGCTGAAAAGGTTACGCCTTTAAACACACGGGGCAAAAGCTGCCCCCAGTGCCCCTTTTTACCGTGGTTGGAAATTATATACTTTTTAAGGCATAATGCCATATATTTTGGGATGATTAACTAAATATATTTTTAAGGCATAATGTGTGGAGGTTGAAAAGATTGTGCTATTTTCTTACTAAGTACTGATTCGCTTTATATAATGGACATGACAAAGTTGGTAGATTAAGGGCGGGCCATTGTTTATCAACCACCCTTATAATACATCTCCAATATGCTAATTCTGAACAAAAACAAAGTGCCATCATATTCATATTGTTTGATGGATTTCCTCTATGCAAATGACAATAATAAAAAAGAGAGTAGGGACCTAACGGTATCCCCATCACCTTTTTCTGCGCATAAACTATGGGACACTGCAGCTCATCCATTGTCTTTTTTAACATTTAGGCAAACTTTACAAAGAAATTATTTTAGCCCTTCACTTAATTTTTTTCTTTTTAACTTTTGAATTTGTTTTTTTTTCTTTTTTTTAAACTGTCTCAAAATAAATGAAAAAAATTAAGGTTTGTTAATTTTACATGTGGATTGTCATGTAGATGACATATAAACATTTAATTAATATTTTAAAATTTTAATAATATTAAAAAATATTTGTTTTATAATTTTTATGCATATTAAATAATTTTAGTGATTTTAAAATTTTAAAAATAATTTTTATATATTTTGAATTTTTAAAATTTTAAAAAAATAGTTAAATGCTGACGTGTCGTATACATGGTAATCGACGTATATATCACCTTAACAAAGTTAAAAAATGTTAATTTTTTCATTTATTTTAAAGTGATTTGACTTAAAAATAAATTTAAGAACTAAAAAGATTAAAAATTAAAATGACTATTTTAATAAAATTAGAAGGTTAAATAAATCATTGTGATGTTATCCTGATACAATCGCTCACATGCCTGATGTCCATCCATGATGTATAAATTGAAAGAAAAAGAAAAACAGTGTCTAACATGACACCAAATAGGCTGAAACGTCAAATTCAATGAGTTTTTTCAGTATTTACTGATGCCATTTTATATTAGTTATATAATTGCTTAATTTCTTCATTGTATTCATGTTTTAGTCAAGTAGATGAAAGTTGAGTTTTTAGTAAATTAAAAAATAAATATTTATTTGATGAAAAAAGACGACAATTTTCTGTTGTATGTATAGAAAAAAAAGTAAACTCTTTATTATTATTAATATTAATATTAATATTAATATTAATATGATAAAGATATCAACTTAATTTAAAATTTTATTTATAGTGGGTAAGATATTAATCATATAAAATAACATAAAAACAATGTATGTAATAATATAAAATCAGATTGTAAATTATGAGAGAGAGTTAGAGGAATTGAACTGTAAACAAAGAAGCTTATATATATGGTTATACGAGTCATTGAGGTCATGTAGAAACATATATGCCAAAAGTGGTGATGAGGAGTACACACATGATTTTGGATAGTCTGCCTAGTGGAAAAGAAGAAAGAGATAGATGTGATGTGATGTGGTTTGTGGAATGAATACTAGAGGCGAATAAGATGTATTAATTTATAATTTGTATCATAATTAAATTAATAATTAATTTAATAGAGATTTATATGTTAATTTTTTCATTGGAAGGTTAGAGAAAGCCTTGTCATCCCTTAGAAGCTATGCCTCCTGTTTGTTGAGTTAATTTACTTTATATATAATGTTGACATAAATATACCGATCCATCATCAAAATAGTGATTATACTGTAATGTTATCATAATCAAATACAATGGTATTAACTTTATTGATGACTAGCTAGAGTAAACATATATAAATATTATAGGCATAATTTAGAGGACGTGCGTTGTTAAGCCCTTCCTCAAACGCATCCAAAGATTTACGTTGTCATCCAAAACTAAGAATTGTACAGTTATCATGCATGAATCAATTTATTAATTATATTAAAAGCGCTCCCATATATAAATGTAATATAATCTCGAAAGAAAGAGATTGTGAATGCAATTTGGTGAATAATGTCTTCAAAATGTTAATCCCATCCAAGAATTAACATCATATCATATATATTGATTGAGCAATCAGGTTAATAAAATATTGATGCGTAGAAAAAGAATGGCATTGCATGTGAGGCAATCAAAGATTTAAGAAGCCAATATATGGAATATTGACAGAATCTTTGTTTATTTTAATACCATTTTTTATAATGGTTTGGTCAACTATAATGAAATTTCCATATATTAACTATGGGCTATGCACTGTTTTCAAACCCTTGGCCACCTTTCAAATTGCCCAAACCCTAAAAACAAGCACACAAATTTGGAGGACTATATTATAAATAAAACATTAATCTCCGGACCGAGGGTCTTAAATCGGCACTTAAGGGTATATATATATATAGGATTTTTAAATTTTGATTAAAATCGAATTAACTAACAAAATTGATCTAATTCGATTAATCGATCTAATTCGGTCGGAGGTCGGTTAATGATTTTTTGAAAGTTCAGTTATAGGTTAACTTGGTTCAAAATCAGATAATTAACAGAACTTAATAATTAGTAATACAAATTATATGTAGTTTTAATTCGACCAAGTGAACTTTATCAATTTATTTATTTTTATATGTTTTATACTTATTTTAACAAAAAAAACATATAAATTTTAATTAATTCAGTTAACCAACAGAATTAACTGAAATATTTCAGTTTAATTAATTTTCTTTTGAAAAAATTTTAGTTCGATTAACGAATTAAAAAGTTCGATTATCCGTTTAAACACCCATATATATATATATACACATTTGTGGGTGGGTGGGTCTGGTTTGGAAATTATCAACACTACTGTATTTAACTACCCATGTATGTCATGTTCCACACATGGTTTACGACATAAAATGTGGTCCTCTGTTGTCTTTAAGACTTTGAAAGGGAGTTCCAAAACAGTAGCTCACATTGCACCAGTTCAACGTCATGCTATACCCATGATTTTATATAAATATAAATAAATAAATAAATATATATTCTGTTTCGGTGTTAATGAAATAAAATTAAATGAATTAAATGTGTCTTATTTGATTATTTTATTTTATTTCAATACTATTTAAACATATGTGACAGTACCATACTTGTCGGATTTGTTAATTTCACTAATAGATCCCAAATGTGGGTGGTGGAAAAAGATTGAAAACAAGCGTTTCTTTGGATCACTCACCTCCCTTTCTTTTTCTTTTCAAGTAAAAAGCGATGAAGTAATAAACAACTTTTTACAAGGTATTTGAATTGTGTTCGAATCAAATAACTTACCTTAATACACATAATTAATCTCAATTTGTAAAATGAATGACAACAAATGTGGTTATACCAAAAATAAAAAATAAAAAATAAATCATACCTTAAACAAAACTGGACCATATATAATATTTTCACTATAAATTTGTCCAAACATGTTTATATTTATAAATAATTAATGCAAGTTCTTTTAGGCTCACCTATATTATCTTATTTTTTTTAATATATACTATTTTATTTAATATTTAGTAACTTTATTTCTTTTTTCTTTTACTAAAATTTTAAATATAAACAACTTTGTTGATATTATAATACAACAAGGGAAGAGAAAGTGGTGGCGAAAAGGAGGCCAGTTCACATGTGATTGGCGGAGAGTAAGAATTCTTAAGGAGTAGTAGAAAATAAGAGGAGGGAGATGAGGAGAATGAGGAGGAGGTTATGCGCTGTTGCAATCTAGGTTTATCGAGGAGGAAGAAAACCCCCAATGTTGTGCCTTGGGATATTTATAGACGGGGAGTCACCTACCTAGTTATGGCATGCCATTGACAATCTTAGGATAAGGTTCCCTATCATGTACGACTCTAATACTCCATTTGCTGAGGTTAGGGGTGAGCAAAATTCAATTCGATTCAAAAAAATTGAAAAAAATTCATATTTCGAATTAATCGAATCGAGTTATTCGAGTCAACTCAAATAAGAAATTTTGAATTTTAAGTTTGAGTCGAGTTAAATTTTTACAATTCAAATAATAGATTAGTATAAATACTGTTTTGATCTCTGCCAATTTTGAAAATGAACAAATTGGTCTCTCTTAACAAAAAATACAAAAAAATCAAAGTAAATTTCAAAATTTGAAAATAATTTTTAAAATTCAAAATATTTATAGAAATTCTAAAATTTATATTTTTAAAAAAATTATATTTTTTTAAAATATATATAAAAATTTAATAAAATAATAATTTTGGAATCTAAATAAGTGGTTAATGATTCAAGTTTATCATATTAAAATATCTTCTTCTTTTTTGCTTTAAAAAAGTTTTCGAATATATATTGTTTCAAATTTTTGTGTTCTAACATGGAAATAGTTATATTGTAAAAGATTTTAATTTAGCATTATTAATTTTTCTAATTTAACTCAAACGGTTTCACTCGATTCAATCGAACGTTCACCCCTAATTCGAGTTATCCAAAAATCAAAATAATAAAACGTAAACCTATGCCGTTTTGATAAATGTTTATTTTTTCTAAAATTAAAAGTCAAAACTATCAAGTTAAAAAGCAAAAACTACATTGTTTTGATAAATTTTTACCCATTAGTTTTACTTTACTTGCCGAATCGTCCCACTCTCCTTTTTTCCTTTACTCAAAATTAATCTAAAAGCTTGTACTTTGTTTGTAACACCTCAAACCTGACCTAGACGTTATGGCCGAATCTGACGATGTCACATGCAATGAAAGTCGAAATCGAGTTTGTCGAGTTAAAACTATTCCAGTTAATTAGCCTTTATCTTAGTTCAAGGTAAAACACATGTTCTTCATTATATCTATAATCATATCCTTTTTAGCGGAAGCTTTGAAAACGTTTGTTTGAAAAAAAACCATTGGTGTTGAAAGAAACCATTGTTTTAGGCAAAATCGAGTGTAAACAGGCCAATTTGCCCGGCCCGTTACAAACAAACCAAAAAATAATAATAACCCAAAAATAAAAGTCCAATATTAAATACAAGACCAAAACTTAAACCTTATAACAGTCCATTTACAGGCTTTGACCCAAACTAATACCCTAAACCAAGACCCAAAAATAGGCCCAATATTAAAACCCAAGACCCAAATAACTAAACCTAGACCCAACCCCAAAATTGTATCGGCCCAAGTGGCCCAAGATTCAAAATTAAAGGAGAACCCTAACGATGCGTATGCGCGCAGCGGCACCCAAGCCTCCACGCCTCGTCACGGCCTCCAAGCGACTACGCGACACGCTCGCTTCGTCGCTTGACCCGACCCGTACCCAAGCGCCGCGCACTCAGCCACAAAGAAAGAAAACAAGCGAAAACAAAGAACAGAGCAAAGAGCTAATACGAAAGTAAAGAAAAAAAATTGTATTTTTCTTTATTTTTTTTTGATTATTCGACTACAAAGCCGATGATATCCGATTGTAAATGGTTCCTTTTTTTTAACACGCAATACAGACGCACATATTTGGCATACCAAATACATAGAAAAAGCAACCAAAAAGGTGATTTGAAGCGTATTGTATTCCTTTTCTTTGAATCGATTCCATCTTCTTCTTTTTCGTTTTATTTTTTAGCATTATGAAGTAAAACAGAGGCTTACCTCGCTACTAGGCCGTCGATCCTCCCTTGCTTCGCCGAAATCGAAGTTAAAAGGGGGGTTTTGAGGCCAAAGAGTGACGAATCGAAGCCCAAAGCATGAGGCGCCGTTCTTGATGGCGGTTTGATGCTTGGAAGATGGATTTAGGGTTCGGCTAGAGGGGGAAAGGGAAGGCTAGGGTTTGGCTGAACATTCGATTTTCGCCCCTTTTAAAGGATCAAATGCGACGCCGTTTCAGGCCCGTCTCAATGGCCCAAAAACGACGTCGTCTGGTGGAGCCCCGATCCTACCCGCTTAGCTGCCCCGATGACCCGCGCGTTTTCGCGACGAGGGATTATTTGCAGCATCAGTCCCTCCCCATTCGCGCCCTGTTCAAATAAGCTTGCGTGTGCATTTCCTTTCTTTTTAATTTTTTCCCATAGTTTACGCACGATTTCGCATTGGTCCATGTCTCTGCGCTGCGTTTTAGAGCTGGGGTTATTCTCAGTTCTGGTCCCTATATGCTGGCACGCTCCGCACATTAGTCCTTCCGGATTATTTTATTTGTAAATCGGTCATTTTCTTGTTTTAATTTCATATTAGTTAATCTATTCATACATTAGTATATCGGTTATTTTAATATGTTTTGTATATTTCATGTTAATGTTCTTATATATACTATTATATATTTATATATATACATATATATTTTGTATTAAAGTTGGTTTTATTATATATATATATATATATATTTCTAAATTATTATTATATACATGCACATATATACCCATATGTAGCTATATACATCTACTTATTTATTTTTTTTTCAAATTTGTCTGTTTAAAGTGCTCTTCTGTATGTATATATATGTATTTTATAACAAGGTTCATTTTATTAATCCTATATTATTTTACATATACGATTTCTTAAATTTATTCCCACCCTTTATTGTATAATCTTACATAACATGTTTTTTAAATCATCATTCTATATATTTCCATTGATACCCATGTTTGGTATATACATATACGTTATTAAATTTGTGTACTCTATGCACATAGCTTTCTTTATATATGTACATAGGCAGGTTCTTAAAATTATTATATAATTCGTTATAAAATTAATTTAGTTATACATGTATTTCTATATTTTTTACAAATAGATTGCTTGTTAAAAATTATATATATACATGTAATTTGAAGATCCATTGTGTTTTTTTTTAAGATTATATCGTATTACACATTATTATTATTATTTGTAATATATTTTAAATTTTTCATACCACAAATCCTCGTTTTTAAAAACTAATGTTATTTAATGTTTTGGTATGATATCCGATTAAAACATTCATTTTATAATATGTATTAAGTATATATCCCTAGTTCCTTTTTTACAAATAGATTTAAAATGCATCAATTCATTAATTTGCATGTCGTATGATTTATTGGTTCATTAGATCGTCTTTGTTCCGACATCATTTTATACTACTTTGACTTTTAAATTCTATTTTGTTTTACATGTATTTTGTGGGTTGTTCTATATTGTGGCATATACATTATCATCGCATGGTATTCATCTTATTATTATTCATATGTGATTGAAATTAGGTCATAATTTTTAGATTAATTATATTTAATTACCTATTCTGCTAGTCGATTAATATTCTCATTCGTTAAGCATTGTATCTCGTATGTGCATATTGCCTCATATCATCGTTTTCCACTTCGTTGTTGAAATGTGGTTTTATATAAACCAAATTTTTATGATTAATTTTGAAATATTTTAAATTGGATTAATACGTTTTAAGCTAGTTTTATAAGTATTCATTTAAAAATTCTTTAAAACGAAGACGAGATTCGATGTTTGGCAATTCGCGGAATCATGCCCTAACGTGTTGGGTTGCAATTTCGCGTTTGCTCAAAATAATCGAGTGTCCCTTCAAAATTTCATTCGTATCTTCTAAGAATTATTTAAAACGAAGGCAATATTTGGCGTTTGACAATTCGAGAATCATGCCTTATCGTGCTGGGTTGTGATTTCTCGTTTGCTCAAAACGATCGAACATTCCTTTATATTCTCACTCATGTTTATAAAAAATACTTAAAAACGAAGACGATGTTCAATGTTTGGCGATTTGAGAATCGTGCCCTATCGTGCTGGGTTGCGCTTTTTCATTGGTTCGAAACATTTGAACCTCCCTTTGGAATTTGACTCACATTTTCTAAAATCTTTCAAAATGAATGCGATGTTCGATGTTTGGCGATTTGAGAATCGAGCCCTATCGTGTTGGGTTGCGCTTTTTCATTTGTCCAAAATAATCGAATATCTCCTCGGAATTTCACACGTATTTTATAAGGTAAGGCAATGGTCAATGTTTGGAAATTCGAGGAATCGTACCTTACTGTGTT
This sequence comes from Gossypium longicalyx, assembly GCA_025698465.1. Lineage (NCBI taxonomy): Eukaryota > Viridiplantae > Streptophyta > Magnoliopsida > Malvales > Malvaceae > Gossypium > Gossypium longicalyx. Next base: position 97,125,699 of record CM046997.1, read on the forward strand.
GGGTTTCGATTTTTCGTTGGACTAAATAGTTGAGCATCCTTTTGTAATTCTCGAATTATAAGCTTCAAGACATCAAAACAAGAAGATTTTGGCAACCAACTCAGGTTACTCAAATGTTATAAAAAGAACCACATTTCAAAAACTTTTAATTTTAGACATAAGGACAGTATTTAATCGATTCGGTACCAATTTTGGGCGTAGTGAGGGTGCTAATCCTTCCTCATGCGTAACCGACTCCCGAACCCGTTTTCTCGAAAGTTCGTAGACCAAAATCGTTGTTTTAATAAACCAAAAATGTCTTATCAAACTAACCTTATTTGTAGGTGATCCGATCACACCAAAACAAAGGATCGATGGCGACTCCATGCATTTGTTTTTCAAAAGTTGATTTCCCCCTTTTTAAAATTTAAAATTTTTAAATCGAGGGATGGTTTCGACATCGAGTTTTTACCGTCTAGCTGTTCTAAAGCCGTAAAGCAATTAAAAATTCAAAGTTTTAATCCAAAACAATCCAAAGTCCCAAAAATTACATAACAAATACCCAAAATAGCGTAAATTCAACAACTGAGTCAAAGCATTACTAAACAGTGGTAGTCACCGTCGAGTCCTCCGCCTCACTGATCCGTCTAAGACTAGAGATTACCTGTACATATTAATAGAAAAAGGGTGAGTTTTCGCAAACTCAGTGTGTAATCCCCACAGAAAACATGCATTCAAAAACACATCAGAATACAGTCAGATATAGACTGGGCCCATTACAGATTCAGTTTGGGCCTTGACCCATTCAGATACAGTCTCAGATATAATTTAGGGCCGTGGCTCATCTTAGATACAATATGCAATAGCAGAAATCAGAATCCTACCCACCAGCCTCTACATACTATCTCTGTCCATCCTTACACACCATGTGGGGATTAAATTAACCCACCCATCCCTACACACCATGCTGTACCGAAATGCAGCACAATAATCAGAAATTTGTAGCAGAGCTGCCAGATAACAAGCTTAATAGCCTTCCAAACACTTCCTCCAAATATCATCAATAACCCACCCCGATGCAATGCAACATACAAAAGATGTCATGATATTATACAATTACAGTACATACAATCAGATATCATAATTCATGCTCGATACAGAAATCAGACAATTAGATCACTCGTATAGGGGTCTAAGTAGGGCTTACCTACCCTCTAGTAGGTCCACAGTCGACTTGGGTGACCCATACAACCTTAGAAAACTTTTCAGAAGCATGGGCTCACACGCCCATGTGGCCTGCCCGTGTAGGCCCACACGGTCTAAATTGGCCTTGGTTGTGTGGATCACATGGCCTGACTCAGAATCTCACATGCTTGTGTGGCCTACACGGCCCAAATTTGTTTAGGCTGTGTGTCGTACATGGCCTACCTAGCCATCATACGGCCGTGCCATGCACGCATGGCTTGGCTCGTCAATTACACGCCCGTGTTCCATCACACAGCTTACCATACAGGCGGCTACACACCCGTGTGGCATCGATGTAAGCTTTTTTGACTTTTCACCGAACCCCGTTTTCTGTATTTTGGGTACACACCTGGTTTCATTTGAAGTTAAACTGAACTCCGAGCACTCCAGAACCTAAATATTGACCAATTCAACACCACAATCAGTCTTACTTTGCGATTAATCAAAATCACGAAACCAAAATACTCATCCCTAAAATGATGAACACTTTCCGCAAAGCTTCGAATCGATTCACTACGGAACAGTACGAAAAGAGCCTTAATCCTTGCGATGTGTTGCTATCAACAGCGTCAATATAACCCCAGTAAAAAATTTAACATCCCAACTTACAAAGTATCAAAAATTCACTTATCGAAATGAGCGAGTTCAACTGTCGAACACGATGGGGGCATAAAAGAAATCAAAAGAAAAAGGAGGAACCAATGAAAATTCGTCGGCAAAAGCGATAGGAAATTCGATAGGGAAGACTTTTTGGTAAGGAAAGGATACCCAAATTTTTGATAACCATCCAATCCCCCAAATCACTCCACTAACCCACTACATCCAACTACTCAGATTTTTGGTCCAACTCAAACTCTTCGGGACAAACGAGTAAAAAAGTAATACCCATGTAAAGACTCGAACACAGGACCTCCATCACACCAACACACATCTTAACCACCAGACCAGCAAGCTCATTCTGATATAGCTTTACCAATAATTAAATAAAAGTCTACTGAACAAAGATAAGGCTTTATTCATAAAATACCAAAATTTAACCCAAGTAAGGCTTGAACTTGGGACCTTCCACACACACCTAGAACACTTAACCACTAAAGCAGATAGATATTTGTGTCCCAATTCCACAAAACCAAAATATAATATTTTTGGGGCGTGACATTGTTTACTAATAAAATAAACAGTCCATGTAAACGAAACATTGTGATTGAGTATAAATAATAAGATTCGTTAATTCAACTCCACTCGACTCAAAATTTTTTGACTCGATTCCATTCGATTTGAAAAAAATTCAAATTGAGTTCGATTGCTAAAATAGGATCCGTTAACTCGACTAACTCAAAATTTTTTGACTCAATTCAACTCGACTCGATCGAATACTCACCTCTAGCTAAGGTAGTATGAGGTTGTTGGACCATAGTGGTTCCTTCTTAGGGAGGGCACACCCGCTAATAGTGAGTGGCCTATCGGAGGGCTAACTAGGGTAGTTAAGGATGGATGATCTTCTTGCGAGTAGTATAGAGGATGTGGGTGGCTGGTCATTGAGTAGCTATTCGGATGGTATAAGGTGGATGACCATATGTGGGTGTTTACTATTCGGATGGTTACTCAATAACTAGCACCTGTATCCTCCATACCATTTACGAGATGATCATTCATTCTTAACCACCTAGTCGAGCCCTTCGATAGGCTACCTACTATTAATGGGTAAGCCTTCTCCAAGAGGGGACCACTTAAGGATCGCTGAAGTCTAACAATCTTATACTACCTTAGCAAAGGCAGTATCAAAGTTGTACACGTTAAGGAACCTTATCCCGAGATTGTTAATGAGATGTAGTAACTAGGCAGGAGACTCCCCATCTATAAATATCTCAAGGCACAATATAGGAAGGTCTCTTTCTTCCTTAGTAAACCTAGATTGCAGCAGCATATACCCTTTTCCTCATCTCCCCTATCTTGTTCTATACTCCTCATTGGGAATTTTGGCTTTTCGCCTATCATAGGTGAATCAGCCTCCTAGTTACCACCACATTTTCCTTCTATCTCCTTCTTTGTTGTATCACAATATCAACAAACTTAATAACATATTTTTAATATTTTCATTAAAGTACTATTTATTATCTTCCATATGATATAAATTACATAATATATAAAAAGAAAGAAAACTAAGATATTAAAAAATTGAAAAATGAGTATGCATCTAAGCTCGACTCATATTTAAATTTAAATAAATAACCTGATTTTTGGACATGTCTAGGATTTTGACAAAAAAAGAAAATTAATATAAGAGACAATTAGCTTACAATTTTAATTAACTTGAAACCATGGTGTCACGCCTCAAAATATAGGCAGTTAATTGAAATAATTAATCAAATATTGAATTAGGCTTGATGGCTAAGTAGCTAGCGCACACCTTAAATGTCCTAGGTTCAAGCCATTCCTCTCCAATTATTTTTCTCTTTAATTTAAACAAACTAGGATAAAAATCATACTAAAATAAATATTTTTAGGAGTAAAAACTTAATAAATAATAGGCTTAGGTCTAATGGTTAAAGCTAGCTTCTCCTTCCTTGTTTGCTTAGGTTTGAGCCACCCTATCTTTACCATTATTTCTTTTATTTTTCCTTCTTATTTTCGGCCCAAAATGTTGGATTATTTACCCATGCCACCTTTAGGTTTCAAACCCTAACTATTTAATCAATCTTCTTCCAATTGAACTAGGTTTTCTTTCTTTTCCAAATCCTAAATAGATTTCTCTTCATCTTTTCTATTTCTTCTCCATTTTCTTTTCCATCCTCTTTTTTGCATCAAAATTTCATTCCATTGTTAAGAATTATTTTTGTTTTCCTTAAATCAAAATCAATCTCTGTTAGATTGTCTTTCTACCAGTTGTTAAAATTCATTGTTTATAGCCTCCGTGTTTTCGAAAAAAGCTCTGTAAGTACTTTTGTTTCAATTAGTAGAACTCATAAATTCTAAAATTGCATCGATCCAAGCTAACTTTCAATTCAATTTTGATCCATTGCAATTATTTTCGAAATCTTTTAAGAATCTTGATAAATCTTTGAAATCAAACGTTAACTCGTGTGAAATTGTAGTTTGAATGACTCATTTTAAGTACCTTGAATCATATTTGAACATGAAGGACGTCGTTCAGGCTTTTGGTGAAAGGTATGTGTCTTTTACAAGTGAATCGGGGCAAACCGTGTCTAGGATTAGTGTTACACGGGCTCCCACACTGTCATGTGGACCACACGAGTCGACTACATAGCTCTTCACACGATCATGTGCCTCTGAAACCCTATGCTATTTCGAATCTCACATGGCCAAGATCCTTCCACATGATCTACCACAAGGACATGTCTCCACTGTAGCTTAAATTTGCATGTTCCACACGGCCACAGTTTGTTACACGGCCTGACCACGTGGCCGTGTAACCTCTCAACACGGATTAAGGCATCAAGCACGGTCTAGCCACACACCCATGTGCCCCTTGCTTTACAGTTTTTCCCAAAATTTTGTGAATTGTTCAGTTTAACCCCTGAATATTTCCTGAATTATTTTTAGTAATTTATCTCATTCAATTGATTCCCTAATATTATGAATAATATTGGAATCTATGATCTGATTGACTAAATTGTTACTATATGTGCATGATATGTAATTGGTACATGTTTATTGTCATTGGTTTACTAATATACTGTTATTGTTACTGGTACCACTGTATTTCCGTTTACATGATCAAGATGACTACTATTACCAATAAAATAAGTACATGTCATACATGTCTACTGCTACTGTTAATCTGATTACATGCTAAGCATGTCTACTGTTTTTGTATTATACTATTACTAACATGTCATACCGCATTGCATGGGGCGGGACGCTATGAAAGAAGAAGTATTGGAAATTTATTTGCAAACAATGGTAGTACATCTACAAACTTACTAGCAGCTTTTATTTGCAAACCCATTGTGTGCTCACAACTACTAACAGCGTATTAGCCTACAACATTGGTGGTTTATCCACAAACTGAAGTGTTCAGGATATAAGAGTTATGGGAGACTCTTACTGTGAAGTGTAGCAGTGGGGTAGAACATTTCTTTTCTTTTAAACTGAAAATGCATTACATCGACACATAAAAGCATGCTCGAATGAACTGTCAAATTTCTTCTATACTATATGATTTTTACTGTATTAAAAACTGTAACTATGTATGATTGGTTGATTATTTTGCATTGATTTTATTGTGATAAAACTCACACTGAGCTTCATAGCTCACTTCTCCCTTAATCTCCATCCTTAGAGATAACCCCCAGGTTAGGACGCAGACAAGACATCCGAAGGATCTCGGCTCGGTTTTGTTTATTCAAATACTTTAGGTTCATTATTTGATACTTTTATTATTTAGAGACTATATTATTTTATTTGGAATTGTGGCATGAGACTTAGGATTTGTTTTTTTTTTTTATATATAGTCTACATGACATTAAGATTGATTTTAGGATATCAAAATATGAATATTAATTTGTTATGCATGAACCTGGTTTTTATTAAAAACCTAAATAGATATCAATTTTCCATTGTGAAATTATAAATAAATTTTTAGTAATAAAAAAATCGATTAATAACTAAGTTTTCAAAAGATAAACACCATTACAAGAAAAAATGTTAAACCTAATCGATTTTGTCAACTCGTAAACTTTTTTGAAAATGGACTAAGTTTTTTTCTAAAATAAACAAATATTTTAATATGACCATTTTAAAAACTCTACTATCTTACTGAGCCATTTCGGTGGCCGATATAATCTCCCGAATACGGGTATAATGCTTAAGCCAGGTTGGAGAGGTTACACATAGTTTTGTTGTTGTTGTAATGAAATCTCTTATTATATAAAAAAAATTGTTATAAAATAAAAGGCAGAAAATAAATAGCAAAGAGAATAGGAGAGCAAAAAAGAGAACGTATTTTATTGATCAATGAGTATTTACAAAGCTTCTGCAAAGTCTCTGTTAATAGGCATAAGAAGTATAAATGAAGTAGAAATCTAAATCTAATTACTATTAGAATTTATAGTACATCAAAACTTATCTTGATCTTGATGGACATCCTGTAATATCCCGAATTAGGGCCTAATCGGAATAGTGGTTTCGTGACCACAAATCCGAGATAGAAATAATTATTTTATAATTATTTTGAGGTTTATGATATGATTGCATGATTGTGTGAAAATTTTGTGAAGAAATTTTTAACATAACGAGTTTAATTTAAAAGTTAGGGACTAAATCGAATAAGTTGCAAAACTTGCATTCTAGAAGTTTTTAGTATGAAATTGCTTTGAAATATTAATTAGGAGGTCTTAAATAGAAATTTGACCAATTTTAAGTTCATGGGAAAAATTAGGACATGGAAGGAATTTTTGAAAGTTTAGTAAGGAGGGGCATTTTGGTCATTTGGATATTAAATGAAATAAAATGGGAAAAATAACACAAAATGGTCATCTTCCTCATTTAGTTGCTGCCGAATTTTACTCTCACCATAGCTAGGGTTTCTTCAACTTTCAAGCTTCATAGTAAGTGATTCTAAGCCCCGTTTTTAATGATTTTCACGTTTTTGAGATCCCGGTAACTCGGTAAAGCTTATGCTAGCAATAATTTAACCTAGGGTTTATATTTGGAAAAATACCCATAGGTGAAATTTGTGTATTTTGATGTTTTATGATAGAATATGAGGTTTTAAATTATGTTAGACAACTTGTACTACTCGATTTTAAGCAAAAACGAGTAAAAGGGCTTAATCGGTAAAAATACCTAATAGTCACAAGTACATGTTAGAGTGAGAATTTGATGTTTCCATAGAAGGGAAAAGTGATCAGCATGTTATAAAACATAAGAATAAGGAATAAATTTTAATCCCGAGCCTAGGGGCAAAAGTGTAAATATGCAAAAGTTTAGGGGTAAAATTGTAATTTTGCCAAAATTTGAATTAAGGATTAATTTGATAATGTGAGTATTAAATAAGCTAAATGTGTTATTTTAGATCAAGAAAGACGTGGAATCGACCCCAATCGAGGAAAAGAAAAGATTGTGGACTAAATTGCAAAATCTTTGTATTTTGGTATCAAGGTAAGTTCATGTGTAAATAATGTAGCATAATTGTTATTTTTAAGTTATTGATGTTAATTATATGATATGCTGATTTTTATCATGAAATATATGCTTTGTGGTTATTTTCGAACAAAATGTAAATTATGTGAGCTACTTCTTAAATATAATTGTTACCGAGTATTGGTTTCGGCATTCTACGGAAGACGGCAAGGATATGTGTTCGCGGAAAATCCTGTTTGAACCTTAGGAATAGATTAGGATACAAGTGACATGTCACTAGGATGGTTGAGCATCCGAACTCGTTGAGTTGAGTCCAAGTTCACTTATGGATGCGAATGTCCGAACTCGTTGAGTTGAGTCCGAGTTCGTGAGATGTAACTATGCATCCGAGCTCGTTGAGTTGAGTCCGAGTTCACTTATGGATGAGAATGCCCGAGCTCGTTGAGTTGAGTCCGAGTTCGCTTATGGGCGGGTTACATGATTGCTTGATTGCATATGTGGCACTTATGTGCAAGTTATCCATGTATCCAAATTATATTCCGATGTGTTCAACGGGTAAAGTTCCACTCAAATGGAGGAATATTCGAGATGAAAAGAGACGTATTGGTAAGTGATTTGAAATGGATACTTTGAACAGGTATGTACTTAACCCTCGGGTTGAGTATTGATACAACAACGATAAGGTAATAAGATGATGAAAAATGATTAGAAATGTGATATATGTTTTGGTGATACCATGCTAATGTTGGTTGGTATGATTGCTTTGTTATGTTACTTATTATTTGCATATGAACTTACTAAGCATTATTGCTTACTCCCTCCTTCTTACTCATTGTAGTTTTGGACAAGCCAGCTCAGGAGTCGGGATAGGTCGAAGGCTTAGTCACACTATCTGGAAGATTTTTTGGTAAATGGCTTGTAAAATTTAAGTATGGCATGTATAGCAATATACTTATTTTGTGTAAATGATCTTATGATATGGTGATGGAATGGTTTAGGAAATGCTTGATAATGATAAATTATGGAAATGGTTAGTTTAGATTATGTTTGATGTTATGGAAAGTTATTAGGATACCTAGTTCATGAAAACTCATAAAAATGATGAAATTTGCCATAAACAGAACATTGCAGCAACACTGACGTGAGTTTGAAAATTTCCTAAAAATCATAGAAATCAAATTAGGTGATGGATTAAATATCAAATTGAAGCTTATTATGTCTAGTTTCACATAAAAAAACTAAACAGGTAAAGGAATTATATGTTAGAAGATATTTGAATTTTAGTGAAACAGGGCCAGAGTGATTTCTAGATCCCCTGTTCCAACTTTAGAAATTCACCATAAATTGTACAGATATAATTAGGTGGTTTATTTTATATTCTCAGAATCCTTATTGAGTCTAGTTTCAGGAGAAACAAACCTCATAGTCATATGAATTTTTTACAGAGAGAAATATGGTTCGTAGTAAACAGAGGTCAGTCCAGTCAAGTCTTGAAATAGGGGTAACTTTAACTAATAAACTGTACTAATTGGACCAAGAAAAAATTCTAGAAAAAAAATTAGTAAATAGGTATATGAGTCTAGATTCAGGTAAAATTTACGGATCTTGATTTCAAGTTTCGTAACTCGAGATATAATTTTTCTTGTGACTGTGACGCAAGTAGCTAGAAAGCTGTGAATGTAGAAACAAATAATCCAAAGTTCTAAAAATGTTAAATTAAGCTTAGTAGCACCTCATACTCGACTCCAGCGACGGTCTCGGGCGTGGGGGCGTTACACATCCACTTAGTAAGATATTCATAAAACTCCCCCTTGGATGTCCATTGGTGGATAATGTACCTCGTTAAAACCTTACTAAGATAACAACCTTGTGGGAAAAAAATTCTAGTGAAGGAAAAAGAGTAGACATATCTATAATATGCATAATATATTGCCTCATTAAAAACCTTACCAGGAAAACTCAATGGGACAAAGCCTTGGTTAAAGGAAAAAGAGTACAATGAGTATTTACTCCCCCTCATGAAAACATTACATACTTTCTCATATTCTACATATTTAATCTTGAATACTAGTTTTTCAAATGACTATTTGAATGTATTTGCTAAACATTTAGATCACCATTCTTTTGAAAGTCATGAGTGAGGGAAAATTTGAAGGAAATATATTTTGATCTCTTTAGGAGTTTCAACAATAATCATAGCAAACTTTAATCATGATTCTTCTATAAAAATACAAATAGGTATTTTGGATAATTTTATAATCCTCCTTCAACTACTATTTACAACATATGTTCAAATTATTTCAATTCATATAAATGAACAGTTTCCCGATAATTTCAGTATGATTTTAGCATCCTAAATCCTTAAAGGATTTAAATATAAACTTTACTATATATTAGTTCGTAAAAGGTTATAACAACAACCATTAGACGCAAGTTAAATCTTTCATAAATTGTCAAAATAATATATCTATAGGTTATTGCATCCACCACAAAAGAATATTATATCTTTTCATAATCAATGCCAGGATTTAGCGAAAAACTTTATATTTTTATTCCGCTTTTACAAAACTACTTCATTTGCACCCTCATTGGCTTTATATCTTTAGATATTTGGACTATTGGTTTAAAAACTCCACGAATTTTATTGTACTTGAGTCGCGTCTTTCTATTTTGTTCAATTTGTTCCATATCTATATTTCTCAATAGATTTATTCAAGATTCCACTTTTATTTCATTATTTTAATAATAATATTGCATGTAAAATTATTATCGACCACTTTTATTATTGGGTTCCACATTTTCTGGAATTGACATAACTTATCGAAATATCTTAATTTCATTATTTTAACCTTCAGTTTCAGGTACCTGAATCTCTTCTGGAGTTTTACTTATTAGTTATGTCTTGGAGCTCTTTTGGAGCACCCACCTCCACTATAGGGCACCACCCAACGGCTATTCCATCCCCGTTGTCCATTGAACCCGCTCTGAATAATCCTCCTTTTGCCGGATTATTGCCAATGTAATCATAAAAAGCTAATTTTTCAGGAATTTTAGACCAAGCTTCTGATAAACTTTGATTTTCGGCTAACCCAGCACTAACCCTTCGATATATTTCTTGCTGGAAGTATCCTTGATCCCATTGATAACGAGTAGGACCAAATAATTCGATGGGGGTAGTTGCTGAACCATACCACATAGTTCCGGCAACAACAAAAGCTGCAAAAAAGACAGCAGCTATACTCTTGGAAAGGATAATTTTCATCTTTGGAACTGATCAATCTATTATTTATTCTAACTGATTGCCCTATTGGGACTTTGATTCAAATTAAAATATTAGATGGTATATAATACTTGGTTTTTCTCATTAAGTTTGTAAATACATCTGACAGTATCCTTGTTGAACTTCTGGTTGAAATTACTCTCCCTTTAACTCATTACAAGTTATTATTTCTCTCCCCCTAATGTCAGGAAAACTATCGAATCAAATTATAATAACAAATCATGTCATAATTGAATCTCCAATACATTCAAAACATCTAATAATATAAATAAACTTGTAATTAATATATATTCTCAACTTTCTTTGAGGATTCACTATCTTTGTGCGTTGTGGTGAAGCAATTGGAACATATACGCACATACAAAAATTCAAAAATGAGAAATATTTAACTCTTGATCAAAAACCAATTGTAATGGGGAATATTTATAATTTATTGACTTGATGTGTACAACACGTAAATAGACATAATCTCATGTTGAAATAGGAAGTTTAGTTCTCATAAGTAATGGTTTAGACATTCATCAGAAGCATTCAATCAATAATTTCTCTAAATTATTATGTGCATAAATAACAAACTTTTACAAATATTTTTCAAACTCAATCAATAAAAGACTGAGATATAAACTCATCAATATTAGAAAGATTAATTGTCTTAATTGCATGATCTGAATTTAATTATTTAAACAAGCTATCTTGCAAACGACAAGTTGCAAGTTGATAACACATAAATGATTATTTTGTAGATGCATCTAACAAAATCATATAAAATCAAAACCATCTACATGGTGGATGAATGAGCCTATATTCATTTCAGAAATGCAAGACATTAAATCTCAACTTTAGCTAGTGAGTTTCTAACAATAAATTTTCATTGAAAATAAGCAACAAATAAGAATTCTTTAAATTAAAGAATCTTTTGGTTCTTTAAGGAATGTCTATATGAATTCTCAATTAAACTTTACATCATATATGATCCAGGATGGTCTAACTGATCACGCCAAGTAATAAATGCATTTGTATCAGTAAACTTCTGGTTTACTTTAACATGTGTTTCAATTATACTAAATTGTAACAAATTGATAATTTTACTATCATTCCTTTTACTATGTATCCACATATAAGTACTATTGTGACATCAATATGAAGTCTATAATGCTACTAAATAAATATAATTTCCAAATAATTATATGCAACATTCACTTCAGGAAATATGTCAAAATCTTCAAATGCAGAGCATTTGGTCTTGTGGTATGATTCTCGCTTTGGATGCAAGAAGTCCCAAGTTCGATTCAAAATACTTTAAAAACCCTTTTAACAAGAGTTTTGCATAATCAACTAACTACCAAGAATAATTGCCTAGGTCATATATAGAAACAAGCCTATACTAAGTATATCAATAAGCGTCACATCTCAAATATAAAAATATGACATAATGAAAAACTAGCTCTTTTAATTTCATAACCATCATCATAAACATGTATGAAATTTAATTCAAAATCCAACCATTCAAGCTTATAGAACTTTTCATTTACAATTGATTGTGTTATTCCTCTAAATAATTAACAAATAGAATAATATAATATGTATGAACTACTACCTTTAACAATTCTTTGAACTAAATCAAATCTGAACAACTATAAAATTCATTGGTTTGTTAACATAAATTTGCATATTAGATATGTTTTAATCAAATATATTATTTAATTATAAAACCTACTATAGCAACATAAATAAATCAGTTAATATTCATTTTTATGAACAAATGAGATGCTTAAAACAATATGTAACACATGTAATCAACACTTAAAAAGAAGACCATCATGTCTCAAGTTGATTTAATAGTTAAATACATATATATTTTTTTGTTCTATGTTGAGTCTTGATGATAAGAAGTAAGCAAATTAAACTTTAGTAGTAGACTTTGAATCCAATCAAAATCAATTAATAGTAAACTTTGAGAGTGGATCTTATTTTCCAAGTGTTCAATAGGTACATAACCAATAACTCTTCATAAATAAATTCACTCTCTTCTTAAAAAGTTCTTGGAAATTCTTGTTCTTTTTTTGCTTTTTTCATTTTTCCACTTCTGGTGGTGAAAAAATTTATTACGACAATCCCCATGACTATTATTATATTTCAATTTATCCACGTGAAAGATTATGTTTTTCAAATTTATTACATATTGTTACATTCTCTTTAAGGAATAGTTAGGTTTCGTGGTTAAAAACTTTTTTTTCAATCATAAGTAAAATTATTTTTTCATGATATTGCTACCGTAGGAGCATATTTGAATCATGAAAAGTTGAATAAGTTCTCTCTTGTAAGGTTCTCATCAGTAATATTTTTTCACGTAATTTTAATTGATAACTTATTCTGTATACTGTAGAGTTATAATCACAGTTTTAAAAAATTGCAACTTCAACTGCATCCAACCATAACGAGCTTTAGATAGATTTACCATATTCTATTGCTCATAAATAGACCTTCCGCAATCAAATATTTCGCTTTCAACCTCTTCACATGGATGATGACAAAAAAAATCGCAAAGATAATCACAACTAGTTCAATTTATAACAAGAGTAATAAATATAAATCAATAACCCAATCCTCTTTTGATTCATATGAAATATAGTCTTTTCTTCATTCACAATCCCAATATGATATCCATTATAATGAATATCTTTTAAAACTAATGCATTAACCTTCACAAATTTTGTGCTTTTTAGATATTGATATATTAGCTCTTATAGAGCTTTCAACTGATTTTGTATTATCAAATATTAGAATAATATTTGTTTGTTTCAGTACCAAATAAGATAAATATTTTCTATTTGTAATGATAAAATTCATTACTGCATTCTCATATCATTCCTCGGAAAATATTAATAGAAACAAAATATTTGGGCATACGACACATATGTGGCCAATAATCTTTCATATCACATTGATAAGATAGGTTATCTTTGAGTTATCTTGAGAACTCTCATTGTTCTCTTATTTATTACTATGTTCCCACTTTTAATAGTTCATGATTATATATGTTATTTTCTTTGTGTTTGCATTCACTTCAGGGAATGTAATAAATCTAGTAAGACAGACTTTAAACGCCTCCATTGATTCTTTATTTTATAATCACCATCGCAAAATATGCGTGGGTTTCAAATCAAAATCTATCTATTCATATTGTCATGATTAGTCTCCAATTATAATAAGCATGATATAATAAATAAATCATAGTAAAATATACCTAAGATTCTTTAACATCATTGTTACCACCTTGGCTATTATCACGAGCATTATTACAAGTAGTAAAACAACTTTGTTTTCGTAATAACATTTATAATCTAATAGTAAAAAAAATCATTTAATAAAAAAAATTAAAATTTTCATGTACGTTGCTTGAAAGTTATCCGATACACATTATACCAAATTTCAATACCACATATATGTTATAAAATCTTATGATGCTCTAATCAAATATTTATAAATTCAATTTAAAAGATATAATACAATCATTTCAAGTATATTTAATAAAAAAATTAATCATAAAAATTTTAATCATCCAAATATCATACATATTATAATTTAATAAAAGAATCTTAGTTTAAAAGAAACCTTAAAGTAATAATATTTTGCATAAAATAATTTTACCAAAAATCAATCAACAAAGGAGAAAAAAAATACCACATAAGGATTATATAAATTTCTTTGCATAATGATTACCCATAATGCGCATGCCTCAATTGAAGACTGGAATAACAGTAGCTCTAGAAGGCAACCGACAACAGCTTGAGTAGCGAATTTGAGTGACCGACTATTGCATTGGTTGTTGCTTGAAAGGCGTAAGGCTTAGTGAAAGAGAAATTTTTTTTGTGACTTATGGTGAAAAACAATTAAAAGAGAATAGTGCTAATAACGTATTATAAAATAAAAAAAAGAATAAAGAACAAAGAGAATGAGAGAGCAAAAGAGAGAGCATATTTTATTGATTAATGAAAATACTTACAAAACTTCTCCAAAGACTCTATTTATAGGTATAAGAAGTATAAATAAAGTAGAGATCTAATTCTAATGACTATTAGAATTCGAAGTACATCCAAATTTATCTTAATCTTGATGGATATCCACTTAAGAAGATATTCATAACAAAAACGACTTTTTATTATTATTAAAAAGGCATGTGAGTTGGCATTTAAGTTCATGAAAAAAAAGAAAAAAGAAAAATTGAAGTAGGATATGAAATGGGGAGTTGGGTTTGTTTTGTATTGTTATGGGAAAGCAAGGGCTAAAAACAATGATGGACAAAATTTGATGAACACAGGTTTCTGGGGGAATGCATGTCTTTGTTGGAAACTAAACAACAAAAGAATCAAAGATTGTGTTTGTGTGTGTAATAAACAAAACCCCACCTTAACACAAACCATGGAACTTTGTCATTGGACTCATTTGGATATACATATATAATTTATGTTTTATGATTAACATTTTTAACCTCATAAATATTTTTAAGATAATCATATGTTTCAAAAGTAGTTTTTTATACTAAAAAAAAGTTTTTTCTGAAGGGTAGTTTTCAGCAAAGCGAAAATAAAATTAAAATATAAGTACATATATATATATATATATCTTAATAATTATCAATTGTAAATCAAATAATTATAGTACAAATAGATTAAGAAATAGAGTAAAGAATCAAATTATTATCATACAAATAAATTATGAATTGGAATAATCTAGACTACCACGGATTCACTAATCAAACTAAAATCCATATATTTCAATAACTCATGGTAGAATTTGAAGACACATAAATTGTGTATGATGAGTTTCAAACTTAAATACTTGAGACTCAAAGCTTTCGCTTTTGCCATCCATGTTCACTAACTTATTGTTCCCAATTCAATCAAGAATTTCATTATAGAATATATAAATAAACTATCTATACTATTATTTAAGTGTGTGACTAAATTGATATCACTCATCAATTGAGTCCCAACTTAATTGTAAAATTACCAAAAAAAAAAAAATACAAATAATGAAATATTAACTTAACATGATTCTCAACATCACAGCATTATCATTTTAACTAAAAATTTATTTTTTATTATATTTTTAATAAATTATCTGAATGCCATAATTTAGAATATATTAATACATGGAGTGTAAAATTTAAAATAAAACGTTTGTGGAGTAGAATATATCATATTTATTTTGTAAATATGCTTTACAATTATCATGAGCCACAAAAAAAAAAAAAGAAAAAAAGGACGCGATTTGAATTATTTATCTATTTTCAATTTTATTTTTTGTTTGAAAAATATTAGCATATATAAACTATAAGGTATGATTTTGTTTGGATTTGGATAAGAGATAAAAAGATAAGTTCACATGACAATAGTTTGCTATTAGCTTTTTGTAGTTTTGTTCTTCATGAGAAATAAGAAATTGGAATGGAAACAAATGCATGAAAATCCTACTTTTTATTTATTTATTATTATTCCAAATAATGGATGGCCAAAAACGCTAGAAATGCATAATTTTATTCTCCAATAATTTTGATGGATTATTTATACCTTTTCCTTGAATTAATTAATTAGATTTTGACAACCTTCTTCACGAGCTTTCACCTTGATTTGCGTCTAAATTTTGACAACCATGGGATTATTTATAACAAATACCTATTTATTTCTGCTTATATTTAAATTAAATTTATCGATTGAGTTTTAATTCGATTAGTATTAATATTGTTGGTAATGTACGAGAACGTGGGTTTGAGTATACTGAAGCACATTATCCTCTTACTTATGAGTTGAAGAAGAACTATGAATAATTCTAAATATTATGTAAAATAAATTCACATATAATCAAAACCTATAATAAAATTATTAAAAAAGAAATATTAATACATTTTTGTGTTTAAACAAAGTTTTCAAAGTCCAACAAAAGGTGACTCAACTTCAATCCTTTTATATTTTGTACCATATTCTTTGAAATTTTATATCCAGGTGATTTTGGTGCATATATTATAATTTTTTTAAAAATTTTATACTTAATCCCGTGAATGAAATTCTAATTGAAATGATAAAATTTTAAAGAAAAATAATTTCTCTTAATTAAACTATACCTGGATAAGTTTACTTGATTATGATTATAACTTAAAAATTCCATGTAATTTGAATGGTAAAATAAAATATAATTAATTTATTGCAAAACATATACAATTAAGTCTCAAGGAATTGGTAAACATTTTCCAAACAATTATAGTGATTTGAATACATTGCCTTATTAGAGTACATAGTACAAACATTTTCTTTTACTTTTTGTTATAATAATCTGAAAAGGTGAAAATGAAATAATAAATATATTTGGGTACATGAAAATTATGGGTTGGTCATGGAAAGGAACATCACACATTTAATTGATCTCATAATTATGTTTTACCTTTATATGTTCCCACATGTGGTGCAGAAGGACATTGATGAGTCTGCAAAAGCATGCATGCATGAAGAAATTAGGTTTTTTTACTATCTTGGAAACTCACCCCCACAATTTTCTTTTTCTTTGCCAAGTTAACCAAGTTTCTATATATTTAAGTAAAATAAAATAACTTACTTATTCATGTATTGATTAACTGTTGATTTCACCAATTAATTTATTTTAAAATTTTAAAAATATTACTTTTCTCATTCAAAACCTTTACTCGTTCAATTTTTCAAACTAAATTATTACTTTGTCCGCAGCAACACTAGCTTTTGGACCAGTTGGTTGCCGCTTCTTCAACATTATTTTTTTATTTATTTTTAATTTCAGTGCATATTATCATGATTTTATTCACAATTTTGTGGTTTTATTTTGTCCACATTTTTTGTGGCTTTTGTTTTGTTTATCCTGTTTCATTTGAAAGTATATGTAATTTTTAGTTTGTAGTCACATTCTAGCATATATATAAATAAGAAATTTGTCAATGTAAAGATGTCGACAAATCTATTAAGAATCTTTTTCGAAGGGTCTTATCATGATTGAATATAATAATGGCGGTAGATCCGAGATGACAAGGAGTAATATAGACTATTTAAGACTTGACCTTTTATGCATGATTGATATGATGGGTCTCTTAAAGCTTTTGTCAATTGTTTCTCAGTTGATCAATGTTTATTGTCAGGTTGATTTGATAATGACGGGACTAGATGCAAATTTCAACAATTTGATCAAGTTTATGCATTTCTAATTCGTTTCTGAATTATTCTAATATTGCAGCTATTGTCTCTCTTGATATTATTCTATAGACATGACATTTGTGTATTGCAATGATTTATTTATCGTTTGTATATCGTGTTATATCTTTGTATTCTTATTGTTCATGGTTTCTATTAATAATAATACTTCCCTAAAAAAATAAAATAAATACATAAAATTTTAACTATTTAATTAGAATTAAGCAAAAACATGATTACTGTCAATTATTTTATTACCCAATTAAGCTATCTCTAAAGTATGTAATAATAAGGGTAAATTATACAGAAAGTCATCCAACTATAAAAAAATTATTTTATGCACTTAAAATAAAAAAAGTTTGTAATTTAAGCACTCATGTTACATAGTTCAGTTATTTTGGTTACTCCCGGTTAAAAAAAAAAAGATAAGCTGATGTGACAGTTAAAATATCGGTATAATAAAAAAATTAACCCTCAAATTTACAAAATGATATCAACTTGATCATAATTCTAAAAAAACTCAAAGAAATATACAAAAAATACATAAATATTTTCAAAAAAATATATAATAACAATAAAATTTTTAATTTTTCTATCCCAAAAGCACTTTTTGACAGCTTAATTACGTTTTTACCCCTCAAACACATGGTACTTTTCTTTCTTTTGTTAATTGCTTAAAAATATTTAAAATTTATTTTTCATATAATAAAATATTAACAACAAATTATGATAAATTATTTTCTATATTCTTATTAAAATATCCTAATATTAACTAATTTAAACATTATTTAAATGCTTATTTGTTACTTTATAACACCATATTTAAAATGGAAAATTTATTTCTCAAAAGTAATTTTTTGATAACAATACTAAACACTTAAATCTTAAACTAAAATTTTCAAAAATACTTCTTGAAAATATTAATATAATTATATTTATTTAATACTAAACAAGGGACAGTGGGGAGGGAGGGAGATGGGAGTGGGATGATTTTTATTTTATTTAATATTAATATATTTTTCTCCAAATCTTTTGCTTTTTTTTTTTATTTTTTTTCTAGCAACAGTGTTAGCTTTCGGGCTAGTTACCGCCCGCGTGTTTCTCCTGCCTATCAACCCTCTTTTTTTTTTTCTTCTTCTCATTCACTCCTTGTGTCTTCTCTTTTTTCAGTTTATAGATCTATTTTGTGGATATGCTGTCTTCACAAGTTGTGATGGACAAATGACAATGCCTATTGTCATTGAAACACCACCGACTACTGACAGTTTCTTTTAGAAAGTGGGTAGATCTTTGTTGACTTCTTAGTCTGTTTCTATTTTGAGAGTTTCAAAATAATAAATGATTTCATTAGTCGGTTTGAACTCGTGTTATCTTAGGTTTTATTTTATTTTTGTTTGTTTTTCATTATTTAATAATAAGTTCACTTTTAGAAGTTATTGTCTACTATTATAGTACACCTTTTAGTCTTGGTTATGCATGTAGTCTTGCTTTTGCGAGTAATTTTAAGGTTGGTTTTGTCGTCGTCCGCTCTAGTTTGGTAGATGCTCAGTTCTTTTGTTAATTTATGCCCATTACTTTGGACCATTCGGAATTAATTTCCTTATTGTATTAAGTGCTTGCAATCACTCCTGATATGTTGTGCTTGAATTGTGACAGAGTCGATTGTCAACATGCCATAACGTTCTATTGATGTTGAAGCTGTAGTTTTTGTTGTATTGATGGAGTTTGTCTTTTAGCGCGTATTACGAGTGTTTGTTATTTTTTCCTCAAATTGTATGGTCTTATGAATTTCTCTTTAAAATATATTTATTTATTTTTAAAATTTATTATTGTAACTTTTTGAAAATATTTATGTATATATTTCTTTAATCTTTTTAAAATTAAGATCAAATTGAGACTATTTGTAAATTTTGAGGGTTATTTTTTTTAAAATTATGATTAAGTTAATATATTATATAAAAGTTGAGAGCTAAATTTATTGTTACACCGATTTTTTTAACTGTCACGTCAGCTTGTCGTTTGTAATTTAATGGGAATGACCAAAATGACGGAACGATGTAACGTGAGCGTTTAAATTGCAAACCTTTTTTTATTTTAAGTATCTAAAATAATTTTTTTATAATTAAATGATTATTTATATAATTTACCTTGATGATAACAATATTAATTGGAGTAATATTTATTGTGGTAAATTGATATGTTGTTGTAGAAGTAAACTTAGGAAGATATAATAATGTTTTCCATTCCCCAATGCTCGTTAAAGTTGTCAAATCTTCTTTCTCCAAATTGGGCATTAAATTTGTCAATTTTTGTATCCAAATAGTAGTGGTGAAGGCAAGGGTTCAAATACTGGAATGAATGAATAATCACAGCGTCGGGAATTTAATTTTAATGTGAAATCTATTGAATGAAACCTTTCCATCCAAAACCCAACACTAATCTTAAATGATTTTTTTTTCTTTTCACATTGTAATAGTGGATTATGGAACTCTTTAATGCTAACATGGGGTCACCAAGCAAAAAATTAGAAATGTGGTGAGATTTTATCCCTACCTATTACATTATATTATTATCATATTGAATGAATAAATATGGTAACGATGATAATGCATATCAAATTTGGTGACACCTTTGTAATGTTTTCTTTTTAAGTGAAATTTGTATTTTTTATGATAGAAAAAAAGTTTTATATTTAGTAAGTTTCGTAAAGGTTGTTGAAATTGAATCAGATTGGTTGATTAGATTTAAAATCGGTTAATATAATTGCCTAAAGTACGGTAAAAATTTAATTGATTTGTGAATTGAAATGAACCTTATTAAAAATCGAGCGAATTGGGGTTTATAATCTTTAATTGTTTTTTAAAATTTTTAAATTTTTTTAACAATTTGTTTAATTAAATAAATTAGTCAAACAAAAAATTGATAGTCTAATTGATTTAACCACCAATTTGATTCTAAAAACATTGTATGAGACTTAAGGTAGTGTTTGGTATTATAGAAAGTAGTTATTTTCTTAGAAATTTAATCAGTTAAAAAGTGATTCTAACATTTGGTATTTCAAATTTTATTTATTTTTCTGAGAATCTAGCTTTCGTTTTGGAATTAATTTCCTATGAATATGACAATGTGATTCCCATAATAAAATGTAGGAAAATTACTTTCCCATATAGTTTGGAAAGTTAAAAGGATTTTAAGACAAAATTAACCCTATTTTATATTGATTTTGGGTAATAGTCTACTAATAAAGGTATAAAAAAAAAACTATTACCTCCTTTCTGGTACTTGATTTTCTTTATTACTTAATGGATTTTTTGCAAGTACATTTTTTCCCCTAATTCTAGCACTTGTATTTGTATGAAATATTTATCATTTTTGTAGAATATGGCTAGAATTGTTTCACTTAAGTTGTATAGGAATTGTGGTTAAATCTCCCATGGTTTTACATTCCTATAATTTACTTATTTGTAGTTTTGCTCAAAGTAATATTTGAAATCAACAATTTTTTTATGTTCCTATGTGTTAGCAATTAGCTTAAACAAAATGTTATTTTAAGTTTTTTTTTTTTAAATTTCCAAAATAAGTTTTATATATCCATGATTTTATATATGCATTATTATATTTAGAAAAATTAGCAAGTCAAATTTAAAATAATTTTACTTTTATTAAAATTATAGATTAAAAAAATAATTTAAAAATTATCAATTAAATTTTATTATTAAATATTTAATCTAAATATTTGTTAAGAATAAAATATATTATAAAAATTAAATACATGAATATTATGTATTGCTTAATAAGGGTAAATTAGTAAATTATTATCACATTCTTAAGAAAGTACTTAGTGAACTAAATATAATAATATAACTTTCTTGATATTTTAATCAACACCTTCTTATATATATATTAAATATTGTAAAGTAATTTTCTAGACAATCACATCTCAAAAAGTTACCTTTCATTAAAATCATAACATGCTATCTAACAATATTTATACATATTAGCTCGTGAACAATGAATTCAAGTGAAGTTAACAAAGACTTGCTATGAGGGCATGAGTTAACATCACAGAAAGAAAATATTTTTAGTGATAAAGATTATAAAATTTAAACACTATAATTAAAATTAAAATAGTTATTTGTTGCCATAAATAATTGTTAAGAAAATGTTACAATTATTATTTTGAGATGATAATTTCGACACTAAAATTATTAGCAGTCATAACAAACTTAAATAGTACCAAATGTTGTATTTTTTGAAAATAATTTTTTATACTAAATTTGTAAGCAATTATGACAAAATTAAATGGTACTGAATATTGTAACTTTTGTGACTAAATTTATGATTGTGACAAAATTAAATAATAGCTAAGTATTGGACTTTCAACACTAAAATTGTAAAATTGTCACTATATTATTTTATCAGTTACAGATGTCCCTTAACTAGTTATTGTGAATAAAAATAGGCATAATAACTTATTTAACCCTCTAACTTTATAAATAAATAAAAAGTCAATTTATTCATTCATTTAATTTTTCATTTTTTTAACCTTTAAATTTTTATTTTTTTAGGCCAAATCACCCAAAACGGATAAAAAGTTAACAAATATTAACTTTGCTGACATAGACATTCATGTGAATGTCACATCAACAGTTAATTAATTTTTAATATTTTGTAACTTTTTTTTCATTTTTACAAAAGTTTTTAATAATTTTAATAACTTTCTATTTTTGAGATTTTAAAAAAATTTAATTAATTATTGATGTAACATTCATGTGGTAGTCCACGTCAATGAAGTTAACGTTTGTTAACTTTCACAACCATTTTAGACTGATTTGACAAAAAATGTAAGTTCAAAAGTTAAAAATGTGAAAAATTAAATAGAAGACTAAAATGACATTTTTTTTATAAAGTTGGAGAACTAAATAAATCATTATACCAAAAAAATATAAATACTTTTTTTTATTAGTAAATAAAAATATAATTGTAGTCACTTCGTCATTTTCTATATGAAAATGATAAAACTACATTAATCAAAGTAAATAAAATGGCTAAAAAGTATTACATATTAAAACCTTAAAATTTAAAATTTAATATAAAAGATAAACTTATAAATTTAAATCATAGTAATATTTGTTTACCAAAAAGCTAAAAAAGTAATTAAGTGAAAAATCGAGCACAGACTACTCCAACGAAGTTCACTCTATGATATTTTCCTACAAATAAACAACAAGAACATGATAAATCATAAGTAATATAAAAAAAAAGTAATTTTATAATTTTATTATAATATTAATATGAGAAATTATTATTTTTAACTATTTACATACTGTTACAAATAAATGCCCTTTATTTTTGAGATAAAACCCCCTCGTTCATTATGAAAGTAAATATGCAAGTTATGTTAATGAAGCACTTAAGTAAGCTTCATTTATATTTGTTGTATTAAATGACAATGAATTATAAACAGAACCATTGTATGAGTGAAATGAGATACGAGATAATTCTCTGTTGATTTGATCTATGGTTTACTTTAACTATTCTTTTATTTGATTATTTTATAACACGTTATCAGCACGAGCTTCTGCAAGTTCATAGTGAAGTTCACGTTAATTTAACTTTATATAATTTGCCCGTATAACTTCCGTTAAACTACATACGGTATACGTATTTTCATATATATATATTTATTTTCTAGATGAAATATTTGCTTTGGGTAACATTTGCACATTTATTTTTACAACTCAAATGTTATAATGATAATTATATATACATTTTTTTTTACAAAAAGAAATTTCAATTAATATAATTTGTGTTAAGTTATTATTATAACTATTCCTCTCTATGCCAATATTTGACTTACATATTATTATTTAGTAAATTTGGTATATATTATCGAATTATTTTACGGTTGAGAATGCTTATTATTTTACTAATTTTTTTTTATTTTGATTCAAGTGATTATAATGTCAAATCTTGCCAAACTTGAATTTGTGGCCTTAGACATCTCAAGTAAGAAGTATTTGTCATGGGTGTTAAATGCTGAAATTTACATAAATGCTAAAGGTCTAGGAAATACTATATTAGTAGATAAAAAAGCATTTAATCAAGATAAGACAAAAACAATTATTTTCATCCGTCATCATCTACATGAAGGATTAAAAGTAGAATATCTCACTGTGAAAGACCCTCTTGAGTTGTGAAATAATTTGAAAGAACGATTTGACCATTAGAAAACAGTGATACTCCCTAAAACTCGTTATGATTGGATGCACATACGGTTGTAAGATTTTAAGACTGTAAGTGAATACAATTCGGAACTTTTCAAAATTAGTTTTCAACTAAAATTATGTGGAGAAAACATAACTGATAAGGACTTGTTAGAGAAAACATTTTCAACTTTTCATGCTACTAATGTGCTCCTGCCTTTTTGTGGCTGAACAAAATAATGAGCTGTCGATGAAAAACCATGAAACTCATCCCACTGGTTCTGCACCATTCTTTGAGGTGAATGTAGCAATACACAATAATTATGAAAATGGAAAATATAGAGGTCGCGATCGTAATCGTGGTCGTGGACGTAGTGAGGGACATGGTCGAGGACGTACCAGTAATCATTATCATGGTGGTCATAACAGTGGTACTTCTAACCAACAGAAAAAGAATAACAATAAAGGACAAGAAAGAGATGCTCAAAATAATCCTTTAAAAATTGTTGAGAATTTATGCTACTGATGTGGTATGAAGGGGCATTGATCACATACCTGTCATACGCCTGAGTATTTAGTGAAACTTTATCAAGCATCTATTAAAAAGAAAGGAAATGATATGGAGACAAATTTTATATCCCAAAATGATGAAATTGAGGCAAAAGATGAAGATATTAACTATGATACTAAAATAGACCATGCCTACAAGGAAGATAAATTTAATGACCTTAATAATATAACTCACCTAGATGTGGTAGATTTCTTTGAGAATCATTAAAAAAATTGATGTTATTTTGGTATTTTTATATTGTTCTAAGTATACTTTATTTTCTTGCATAAAGAATGAATTATATATTTAATAAATATTTACAACATTTCTCATATCATATTTTTTTTTATTTTTTATGAAGAATATGAATATTCAACAAAATTTTGTTGGACCCAAAATCAATGGAGACATGTGTCTTACAGATAGTGTAACAGCCCTGTTTAGACCCTAGTCGGAACAGTGGTTTCGGGACCACAAATCTGAGGTTAAAAATTATTTTAATATTATTTTTAGTGTTTATAATATGTGAATTGATATGTGTGAAATTTTCGTATGGAAATTTTATCGTTTGTGTGCTTCGCGTAAAATGCAAAAGTGACTAGCTAATTGTTAAAGTGTTTAATTGCTATGTCCCTTTAAATGAGAGGTCCTTATGATACAAATAGACCATAGTTATAATTAAAAGACATTGATGGACATAAGTTAGTGGAATTTTAATGATTTTATAAAGGGTAAATTGGTAAAATAGACATTAATGTTAATTAAAATAAAACAAAACATGATATTAAGGCCATTATTTTCATCCTTGCCGAAATTACAAGAAAAAGAGGAGAAAATAACAGTTCTAGGGTTCGGCACTCACATTGGCTAATTAAGGTATGTGTTTTGATTTGTTTTTTTATAATTTCTACGTTTTTGTGATTGTTGCTTAGTGTTTTTGTGACAGCCCTAATTTGACCCTAGTCGGAAAGTGGTTTCGGGACCACAAAATCGAGTCATAAAAAAATATTTAACCATTATATTCTATGTTTATTAAATGTGTAAATGCATGTGTGAAAGTTTCATGCTTTGATTTTGTCATTTGTATGTGAAATTTATAAGATAGGACTCATGTGATAAGACTTGAAAATGTGATAGGTAAATTTTAAAGTGCCAAATAATGCATGAACTATTGACATGGGGGACTTGCATGTCAATTGGACCACTTTTAAAATAGTGGCCGGCCATAATGATGGTTGATGGATAATATATGCTTTATTTAAGTATTATAATAAGTAATGGCATTATTTTGAAATAAAAATAATTAGTAAAATAAGAAAAAGATGATAAAATAATGGGTGTTCATCTTTCTTTCTTCTTCATTGCGAAATTTAGAAAGAAAAATATTAAAGAAAAAGCCAAGGCATTCGGCCATGGTTATCTCAATTTAAAGGTATGTAATGTGATTTTTTTTGTAATTGATTATGAAATTAAATTGATAAGTACATAGTATAGTTAACCCATGGTTTAAATTCATGAATCATTGAACATATATCCATTCGGCAGGTTGCTAAATTTGTGTTATTTTGATAAGTTTTTGGGAAGATGTTATTTATATGTTAAAGTAGCTTAAATGATGGTTGGATAAGTTGAATTTATTGTTGAGAGGTATGAATTGAAGTTTCCGTATGTATATATATGCATTTTGGAAAGAAAATTTTGTTGTTATTTGAGTTTATATATATATATATATATATATATGCACATTTGGTCATGGGGGTGGAATAAGATGAATTTAAAATGTTATAGATTGTTTTTAAGATTTGTTAAATTGTTGTGGTCGTTGCCGAATATATGTTTAGTTAAAGAAAATTTTTAAAGTGTTTAGTTAATTAGTAGGTTAATGGTGTATGCACAAATTATTTGAAATATAAACTTTGTATGAGTATTAAAAGATGTATATGAATTTGGCCTTGGGAGAATTTTTAGTATAAAATGCTTAAATTCTAGATAGGTTATTGCTTAAATGACCGAATGTGCCAAAGGTAAATGCATGTCAAATTGATCCATATGTGTTAAGGGAATAGGAATAAATATCGGTTTGATGAACTATATATATATATTCGGCTATATAGTTAAGATATGTACATGAAAATATGATAAGCCATATGAATTTTGTATTTGTGTATGTGAACTAGATATTTAATGGATATTTGGCTAAAAGGGTTAACGGTTAAGTCACAGGAATTTTGGTGATATACATATTCAGTCATTAGGGTTATATGTACTTTGGCTATATGAGTTATGTATTAAGTAAACTATTTATTTGATATGTATATTCGGTCATAAAGGTATACTTGGAGAAATGTTTAATTAAATTGTATTAGAATGTTTAAAGTGATTAAAATGGGTATGACCATTTCGTATTTGAGCTAAAGGTAGCTATATGACCTAGTAAATCTCTTGTCATATTCGACCATAATCTAGCATGATGGGATTTTAATAAGCTAAATTTGTTTGAATTAGCTCAAGAGCATAGAGGGCAAACTCGGATAAGGAAAAGAGAAAGTAATCGAATAGCCGTTGTAATCGTTCGACGATATCCGAGGTAAGTTTTGAGTAGTCGCCTTTAGTATAAAAAAATTTATGATGCCTTGATATGTGTATATTAGATGAATTATGACCTTTTGATTCTACTTGAATTAAGTTGTGTGATAAATAATCTAAGTATATGAACTATAGTCGAATGGTCAATACGGGTTAAGCTTAATTAATAAAATGTATATGGAGCTTATATTCGTATGTAGCAAATGACTACTAATGTGACATGTTCAATGAGATGTGTTGATATATGATTAAATATGCATGATACTTGAGGAATTGTATAGGGCTTAAAGACCAGTAGGCTATATCTTTGGAATGTTATCCAGGCTTAAAGACCACTGAGCTTCGTGCTAGAATGCTATCCGGGCTTAAAGACCCATGAGCTATATCTTTGGAATGTTATCCAGCTTAAAGACCCATGAGAGCCGTGCTAGAATACTATCCGGGCTAGAGACCCACAGGCTACGAGCTGGTATTATACCAGGTTTAAATTCCCACAGGCTGGTGCTAGAAATTTGTTTCAAGTTCTAAGACTAGACAGGATTGATACCAGTAAATTAAGTAAGATTAAGACATTGAATATTCGCGAAAAACCACCGTCGAGTAAGTACTATATATTTAACATGTTAAGGTATGTATTACGTACTCATATGTGAAATGATTTTAAAGTGAATTATTAGTATCAAAGAACGATATATATATATATATATATATATATATATATACGTGTGGATGAATACGGTATTTAAGAATAAGAGAATGACCTATTCGGTCAATGTATGTCATTATATGAAAGTATGTGACTTAAAGTAATTGTATGAGCCTTATACTATAGTTAAATATGTGCTGAGAATTTCTTGTGTATTCATATATATATATATATTCAACCAATAGGCTTTATAATTAGTGTACTTGTGTATATTCGGCCAAGTAATATATAATTAGAATACGAGTTCTGTGATACTTAATGTTCGATTTTAAATGACAAGTTTTAATTGTTTGAAATGCTTAAAACTTACTAAGCCTCGAAAGCTTACTATGTTCCTTATTTCTCTATTTTATAGATTGTTGATTTTGGCCACCGACTCGGGGATCGTCAGCAATTCATCCTACTATCGATCTTTTGGTACAGTTTTATTTTGGTCCTGATATGGCATGTATAGGTTAGGCTGAAGATAACTATGTTTTGTAATTGTAAATATTTTGGCCATATGAAAATGGCATATTTATAACACAAAGATCATTATGTATTTATCTCAATCTCTGTTTATGTTAGTTAATGTGGATGAGAAATTTAATGTTTAGCTCGGTAATACCTTTTTAGCCTAAATTCGGGGATCAGATTCGGGTTAGGGGTGTTACATTTTATTGGTATCAGAGCTACAGTTTAGTCGATTCTAGGACTAACGTAGAGTGTTTGAGTCTAGCTATACATGCCATATAGTATTAATACGATAGTATGATGAATTCTCACAGTTAAAAATGTGTTTTCGTTTAGTAATGGATCCCGATCCCAATCGAGCGGTAGCTGATGATGTAGAGAGTGTAACGCCTGCTCCCGTGCATGGGACAGCGCCGATGGACTCTCAACCTATCGCAAGCAATCAGAACGATGAGGCCAGACAGGCTTTTTATAGTGTGATGAATGATTGGTTCAACCAATACATTCGAACTAATACGGCTGTTCCGCAACCCCCACTCCTGAATAATACACCCCCTGCACCTACGATACCTCTGATAATTGATCAGATGAGGTTGAATAAGCCCCCGGTTGACAAAATCTGAAAGCACGGGGTTACTGGATTTAAGGCCACAGATAGTGATGATGCTGAGCAAGCCGAATTTTGGTTGGACAATACTATCCGAGTGTTCGACGAACTGTCTCGCACACCCGATGAATGCCTAAAATGTGCTATATCTTTGCAATGTGATTCTGCCTACTATTGGTGGAATACGCTAATTTCTGTTGTGCCCAAAGAGAGAGTGACTTGGGAGTTTTTCCAAACCGAGTTCTGAAAAAAGTATATCAGCCAGAGATTTATCGATCAGAAACGGAAGGAATTTCTTGAACTTAAACAGGGTTCCATGTCAGTTACTGATTATGAACGAAAATTTGTGAGACTTAGCCGGTATGCCCGAGAATGTGTTTCTTCAGAAGCTATAATGTGTAAACGTTTCGAAGATGGATTGAACGAAGATATGAAACTGTTTGTTGGCATTCTTGAAATCAGAGAGTTTGTAGTACTTGTCGAGCGAGCTTGCAAAGCCGAAGAGCTCAGTAAAGAGAAAAGAAAAGCTGAAGATGGAGCTAGAGATTTCCGTAAATGATCTTTAGGAAAGCCCTTTCGGCAGTCACCAAAGAAATTTCGAGATGATTCGGACCGATCTAAGAACACTTCGGGCTTTTCGCACAAGATCGTGATCGACCCCGTGAGTACGCGAACCACTTCTGTTGCCAGTGTTGGAAACGATCGTCGGGACAGGACCGAGTGCAAGTATTGTGGGAAATGGCATTCGGGGAGTTGTAGATTTCATGACCGCTCCTGTTATAAGTGTGGATCAGCCGACCACTTTATCAAGGACTGCCCGAGATTGTCTGAACAGAATGTGAATCAGAGTGGTAAACCGAGTACTACTACAGCTCGAGGTAGACCCTCTAGGAATACGGGGAATGCTAGTGGCAGTTAGAGAGGGTCTAGAGATGCTACGACTAGATCTGAGGCTCGTGCTCCTATTAGAGCTTATGCTATACGCGCACGCGAGGATGCTTCTTCGCCTGATGTTATTACCGATACTTTCACTCTTTTTGATACTATTGTGATTACATTGATTGATCCTGGTTCTACTCATTCATATGTATGTGAGACTTTAGCATCCAGTAAGACTCTACCTGTTGAGTCTACTGAGTTTGTGATTCGAGTATCGAATCCCTTGGGTCGATATGTGCTAGTTGACAAAGTGTGCAGGAAATGTCCCCTAATAATTCGAGGTTCCTATTTTCCGGCTGATTTGATGCTTTTACCATTTGATGAATTTGATGTTATTCTCGGTATGGATTTGTTGACTGTGCACGATACAGTTGTGAATTGCAAAAGAAAGACTATTGATTTGAGATGTGTAAATAATGAAATAATACGAGCTGAGTCTGCTGATGTGAACGGGTTACCTGCAATGATATCCTCGATGTTGGCTCAGAAATATGTAAAAAGGGGGTGTGAAGCATATCTTGCATACGTACTTGATAGTAAAGAATCAGAAAAGAAGCTTGAATCAGTACCAGTGGTTTGTGAGTATCTGGATGTTTTTCCCGAGGAATTACCGGGGTTACCACCTATTCGGGAGGTAGAGTTTGGCATTGAACTTGTACCTGGGACTACACCAATTTCAATAGCTCCGTACCGTATGACACCACATGTAATTGAAGGAATTTGGCTTCGGTTGCAAGAGTTGACGGATAGAGGTTTCGCTCGACCGAGTATCTCACCTTGGGGTGCACCAGTATTGTTTGTGAAAAAGAAAGACGGAACCATGAGAATGTGCATCGACTATCGTCAATTTAATAAAGTGACAATAAAGAAAAAATATCCGTTACCGCGTATTGATGATTTGTTTGATCAGCTGAAAGGAGCCTCAGTGTTTTCAAAGATAGATTTGAGATCGGGTTATTATCAGTTGCGAGTTCGAGACTCAAATATACCTAAAACTTCTTTCAGAACGAGATACGGTCACTACGAGTTCTTAGTGATGCCGTTTGGGCTCACTAATGCCCCTGCGGTATTTATGGATTTGATGAATCGAATTTTCAGACAGTATTTGGACCGGTTTGTAGTTGTGTTTATAGATGACATCTTGATTTATTCACGCGATGAAACTGAACATGCCGAGCACCTGAGATTGGTATTACAGATTTTACGAGACAAGCAGTTATACGCGAAATTCAGTAAATGTGAATTCTGGTTGAGAGAAGTTAGTTTTTTGGGGCATGTGGTATCTACATCCGGTATTCGAGTTGATCCGAGTAAAATTTCAGTCATATTTGATTGGAAGCCTCCGAGAAATGTTACTGAAGTTCGGAGCTTTTTGGGACTTGCCGGTTACTACAGACGGTTTGTAAAGGGTTTCTCGATGATAGCCACACCAA
Organism: Gossypium longicalyx; assembly: GCA_025698465.1. Taxonomy (NCBI): domain Eukaryota; kingdom Viridiplantae; phylum Streptophyta; class Magnoliopsida; order Malvales; family Malvaceae; genus Gossypium; species Gossypium longicalyx. The sequence continues at coordinate 97,157,002 of CM046997.1, forward strand.
TGACGAAACTACTTCAGAAAGATGTTAAGTTTGATTGGTCAGAAAAATGTCAGAAAAGTTTCGATCAATTGAAAACTTATTTGACTGAAGCTCTTGTGTTAGTGCAGCCCGAATCCGGTAGAGAGTTTTTCACTTACAGTGATGCGTCCTTACTTGGGTTGGGTTGTGTATTGATGCAAGAGGGTCGAGTTGTAGCTTACGCATCGAGGCAATTGAAGCCACATGAGAAAAACTATCCGACCCATGATCTTGAATTAGTTGCCATCTTATTCGCTTTGAAAATATGGCGACATTATTTGTTTGGAGAGAGGTGTCATGTATATTCAGATCAGAAAAGCCATAAATATTTGATGACTCAAAGAGATTTGAATCTGCGACAAAGACGTTGGCTTGAGTTGTTGAAAAATTATGAGCTCGTCATTGACTATCCCCCAGGAAAGGCTAACGTGGTTGCCGATGCTTTAAGTCGCAAGTCACTGTTTACTTTGCGAGCGATGAATGTACACCTGTCTGTTTCATCCGATAATGTGTTAGTAGCAGAATTAAAATCCAAACCATTATTGATTCATCAAATACGTGAATCTCAGAAAGTCGACGATGAATTGGTGGCTAAACGAGCTGATTGTGTCTCAAATGTGGAATCAAAGTTTCAAATTGACGACAATGATTGTTTGAAGTTCAGAAGTCGATTGTGTGTTCCAAGAAATTCAGAACTTATTTCGGTGATTTTGAGCGAGGCTCATAGTAGTCGAATGTCAGTCCACCTAGGTAGTACGAAAATGTACAACGATCTGAAATGTCAGTTTTGGTGGCCTGGTATGAAACGAGACATTTCTGACTTTGTTTTGAAGTGTTTGATATGTCAACAAGTGAAAGCGGAACATCAAGTGCCTTCAGGATTACTTCAGCCGATCATGATACCCGAATGGAAATGAGATCGAGTCACAATGGATTTTGTATCCGGGTTGCCATTGTCGTCAAGCAAGAAAGATGTGATCTGGGTTGTTATTGATAGATTGACAAAGTCGGCTCATTTTATTCCCGTACGTACAGATTATTCACTTGACAAGCTAGCCGAGTTGTATGTTTCTCAGATTGTAAGGTTACACGGGGTACCTATTTCTATTGTGTCGGATAGAGATCCGAGATTTACATCGTGATTTTGGAAGAAATTGCAAGAAGCATTGGGTACCAAATTGCATTTTAGCACCGCTTTTCATCCCCAGACTGGTGGTCAATCCGAGCGGATAATTCAGATACTCGAGGATATGTTGAGATGTTGCATCCTTGAGTTTAATGGTTCATGGGAACGGTATTTGCCTTTGATTGAATTCGCTTACAACAATAGTTTTCAATCAAGCATTAAGATGGCACCTTACGAGGCTTTGTACGGTCGTAAATGCCGTACACCGTTGTTTTGGACCGAGATTAGTGAAAGTAAAATCTTCGGGGTTGATTTGATTAAAGATGCTGAGCAGAAAGTAAAAGTGATCCATGAAAGTCTGATAGCAGCTTCAGATCATCAGAAGTCGTATGCGGATTTAAAACGAAAAGACATTGAATATCAGGTCGGAGACAAAGTGTTTCTTAAAGTTTCACCTTGGAAAAAGGTCTTCAGATTTGGCCGTAAGGGCAAATTGAGTCCGAGGTTCATCGCGCCATATGAAATATCTGAACGAGTTGGGCCGATCGCATACAGATTGATTTTACCCCCTGGGCTTGAAAAGACTCACAATGTTTTTCATGTTTCGATGCTTCGACATTATAGATCTGATCCATCGCATATAATTAATCCATCTGAAGTTGAGATTCAATCTGATTTGAGCTATGAAGAAGAACTGGTTCGTATTTGAAGTAAACAAACTACGAAATAAGAAAATATCATTAGTGAAGGTACTGTGGCTTAAGCATGGGGTTGAAGAAGCTACATGGGAACCTAAAGACTCTATGAAGGATCGATATCCTAACTTATTCACTGGTAAGATTTTCGGGGACGAAAATTCTTTATGTGGGGGAGAGTTGTGACAGCCCTAATTTGACCCTAGTCGGGAAGTGGTTTCGGGACCACAAAATCAAGTCATAAAAAAATATTTAACCGTTATATTCTATGTTTATTAAATGTGTAAATGCATGTGTGAAAGTTTCATGCTTTGATTTTGTCATTTGTATGTGAAATTTATAAGATAAGACTCATGTGATAAGACTTGAAAATGTGATAGGTAAATTTTAAAGTGCCAAATAATGCATGAACTATTGACATGGGGGACTTGCATGTCAATTGGACCACTTTTAAAATAGTGGCCGACCATAATGATGGTTGATGGATAATATATGTTTTATTTAAGTATTATAATAAGTAATGGCATTATTTTGAAATAAAAATAATTAGTAAAATAAGAAAAAGATGATAAAATAATGGGTGTTCATCTTTCTTTCTTCATTGCCGAAATTTAGAAAGAAAAATATTGAAGAAAAAGCCAAGGCATTCGGTCATGGTTATCTCAATTTAAAGGTATGTAATGTGATTTTTTTTGTAATTGATTATGAAATTAAATTGATAAGTACATAGTATAGTTAACCCATGGTTTAAATTCATGAATCATTGAACATATATCCGTTCGGCAAGTTGCTAAATTTGTGTTATTTTGATAAGTTTTTGGGAAGATGTTATTTATATGTTAAAGTAGCGTAAATGATGGTTGGATAAGTTGAATTCATTGTTGAGATGTATGAATTGAAGTTGCCGTATGTATATATATGCATTTTGGAAAGAAAATTTTGTTGTTATTTGAGTTTATATATATATATATATGCACATTCGGTCATGGGGGCGGAATAAGATGAATTTAAAATGTTATAGATTGTTTTTAAGATTTGTTAAATTGTTGTGGTCGTTGCCGAATATATGTTTAGTTAAAGAAAATTTTTAAAGTGTTTAGTTAATTAGTAGGTTAATGGTGTATGCACAAATTATTTGAAATATAAACTTTGTATGAGTATTAAAAGATGTATATGAATTTGGCCTTGGGAGAATTTTTAGTATAAAATGCTTAAATTCTAGATAGGTTCTTGCTTAAATGACCGAATGTGCCAAAGGTAAATGCATGTCAAATTGATCCATATGTAATAAATATCGGTTTGATGAACTATATATATATATTCGGCTATATAGTTAAGATATGTACATGAAAATATGATAAGCCATATGAATTTTGTGTTTGTGTATTTGAACTAGATATTTAATGGATATTCGGCTAAAAGGGTTAAAGGTTAAGTCACAGGAATTTTGGTGATATAGATATTCAGTCATTAGGGTTATATGTACTTTGGCTATGTGAGTTATGTATTAAGTAAGCTATTTATTTGATATGTATATTCGGTCATAAAGGTATACTTGGAGAAATGTTTAATTAAATTGTATTAGAATGTTTAAAGTGATTAAAATGGGTATGACCATTTCGTATTTGAGCTAAAGGTAGCTATATGACCTAGTAAATCTCTTGTCATATTCGACCATAATCTAGCATGATGGGATTTTAATAAGCTAAATTTGTTTGAATTAGCTCAAGAGCATAGAGGGGCAAACTCAGATAAGGGAAAAGAGAAAGTAATCGAATAGCCGTTGTAATCGTTCGACGATATCCGAGGTAAGTTTTGAGTAGTCGCCTTTAGTATAAAAAAATTTATGATGCCTTGATATGTGTATATTAGATGAATTGTGACCTTTTGATTCTACTTGAATTCAGTTGTGTAATAAATAATCTAAGTATATGAACTATAGTCGAATGGTCAATACGGGTTAAGCTTAATTAATAAAATGTATATGGAGCTTATATTCGCATGTAGCAAATGACTACTAATGTGACATGTTCAATGAGATGTGTTAATATATGATTAAATATGCATGATAGTTGAGGAATTGTATCCGGGCTTAAAGACCCGCAGGCTATATGCTGGAATGTTATCCGGGCTTAAAGACCCACAGGCTTCGTGCTAGAATACTATCCGGGCTAGAGACCCGCAGGCTACGAGCTGGTATTATACTGGGTTTAAATTCCCACAGGCTGGTGCTAGAAATTTGTTTCAAGTTCTAAGACTAGACAGGATTGATGCCAGTAAATTAAGTAAGATTACGACATTGAATATCCGCGAAAAACCACCGTCGAGTAAGTACTATATATTTAACATGTTAAGGTATGTATTACGTACTCATATGTGAAATGATTTTAAAGTGAATTATTAGTATCAAAGAACGATATATATATACATACGTGTGGATGAATACGGTATTTAAGAATAAGAGAATGACCTATTCAGTCAATATATGTCATTATATGAAAGTATGTGACTTAAAGTAATTGTGTGAGCCGTATACTATAGTTAAATATGTGCTGAAAATTTCTTGTGTATTCATATATATATTCAACCAATAGGCTTTATAATTAGTGTACTTGTGTATATTCGGCCAAGTAATATATAATTAGAATACGAGTTCTGTGATACTTAATGTTCGATTTTAAATGACAAGTTTTAATTGTTTGAAATGCTTAAAACTTACTAAGCCTCGAAAGCTTACTCTGTTCCTTATTTCTCTATTTTATAGATTGTTGATTTTGGCCACCGACTCGGGAATCGTCAGCAATTCATCCTACTATCGATCTTTTGGTACAGTTTTATTTTGGTCCTGATATGGCATGTATAGGTTAGGCTGAAGATAACTATGTTTTGTAATTGTAAATATTTTGGCCATATGAAAATGGCATATTTATAACACAAAGATCATTATGTATTCATCTCAATCTCTGTTTATGTTAGTTAATGTGGATGAGAAATTTAATGTTTAGCTCGGTAATACCTTTTTAGCCTAAATCTGGCGATCGAATTTGGGTTAGGGGTGTTACAGTTTTACTAAGCCTATGCCTCAATTTCTAAATTTGATTATGATTTTAAGATGTGGCATTGTTGATAATGTGTGTTTTATGAAGTTTGATGATAGTAAATGAAAGATATGTGTTAGATTACTATGTTTTGTATTGAGATTTTTGATGAACTTGAGTATTTTGGGCTAAATTGTGAAAATGAGAAATTAAGGGACTAAAATGTGAAATAAATGAAATTTTTGGGCTATTATGAGTCCCTAAGAAATTCGGCTAGGCTTGGGTGTAATTAAATTTTGTATAATTTGTGTTTTTGTGAAATAGGGATTAAAGTGTTAAAATGTGAAAATGTGAGGGCTAATTTATTAAATGCCCTAAATATGTGTATATGGATTGAATTGAATGATTTGTTGAATAAAAGGGTTAATTTTGAATACATATAGATCAAGAAAAGAGGAATTCGAATTTAGATCGAGAGAAATCAAAGATTATCGAGTAAACGATCTGAATCGTCAATTCCGAATACGAGGTAAGTTCATACGTGATAAATGATGTTACAATTTATGTTTTAATGCTTTAATAATGCTTAAATTTTATATATTTGATTTTGGTTTGAACACGGTGATAAATCGACTATGTTCGGCACTAAGTGTGCGATTCAAAATAGTTTCGGCTATAAATAGCACTAAGTGTGCGAATTGGAATAGCTTTGGCTATACGAGGCACTAAGTGTGTGATACCGAGATAGTTTTGTTTATTTGAGATGGCACTAAGTGTGCAATATCGAGATAGTTTCGGTTATTTGGGATGGCACTAAGTGTGCAAGATCATTACAGCTTCGGCTAATCATTAATGCACTAAGTGTGTAAGCTCTTAAAGTATGGAAAGACTTTTGAAAGAATTTATGTATTCGAACGAGAGGTGAGAATGAAAATGAATAAATACGGGAAAGTTCAGGTATGTATGATACCTATGTGGTAGATGATACTATGTGTATAAAGCTTGATGAATTTGTATGAACATATTAATTGTGATAGAATAGAATTGATGGATGATTTGAGAACTACTAAGTGTTTATTAATTGAAGTTTTGTATTATATAAACTGTTGATTATATTTGGTACGAACTTACTAAGTTATGAAGCTTACTGTGTGAAATGTTCTCTGCTTTACAATGTTATAAAGCTAGCTCGGATCAGGGGATCGCCAGCAACTCATTCACACTATCGGACGTCTATTTTGGTACCATTTTGAGATTTGTATATATGGTATATGGCATTTATAGGCTAGAGTTATTTTGGTTTTGGTTTGTGTAATGTATATCCAGCCATGTGATATGGCTTGGTTTTGAATGTGTTTATGAATGAATTTTGGTACAAGCTATGTGATGCAATATTATCAATATGATGTGTTCATAAATTGCCAAGAGAATTTGTAAGTTTGGTAAGTTTTTGTTATGTGCTCAACCATGGAATTGGTAAGAATATGGTATGAAATTTGAATGAGTAAATTGAAGTTATGAAGCATGTGTTTTAGTATGAATTTGGCTTATGATTTGGCATCATGTGATATGGATTATAAGGACAAAATAGGTTGATGAATCTATGACATGAAAGATGAACATTTGGTGATTGAAAATTGGTTGGAAATGTGATGTAATTGGTTTGATTTTGGTGCATGTAGGGAAGACCCTTAATGGGTGGCAATTTGGCCTTGTAAATGGCCTATTTTTGCCCACACAGGTAAGGACACGGGCGTGTGTCTCAGCCGTGTTGCTCGAGGGCCATTTCAAAATGAGCCTAGGCAGGCCACACGGGCGTGTAACCGTGTGACTCAAGTCAGTAGCCTCCCTAATTTTCACACGACCTGGCACACGGGTGTGTTTTGTGGTCATGTAGATAAGCCAATATGTATGCCCTATTTTGCTACTGCCTAGACACACAGGCGTGTCTAATGCCGTGTGAGGCACATAAATGTCGATCTCAAACAAGATATTTATTTACATGTGGAGGTACTGCCATATCATGGCGTTCAACAAAGTAGACATTAGATGTGGCCTCTTCAAATCATACAGAAATAATTGTAATGAATGAGACAATCCGAGAGTATGTTTGGCTAAGTTATTAACCCAATATATCTAGAACATATATATTTTGCCTTTACAGGAAAATATGCCAACTATCTTATACGAAGATAATGCAACATGTATAGCTCAATTGGAGGGTGGTTACATCAAAGGTGACAGAATGAAACAAATTTCACCAAAATTATTCTTCACTCATGATCATGAGAAGAAAAGTGACATAGAAGTTTAACAAATTTGTTCTAGTGATAATTTAACAAATGTTTTTACTGAGGCATTGCCAACTTTAACGTTTGAAAGACTACTACGCAAGATTGAAATGCGTCAATTGAAAGATGTAATGTGATACTGCCATTAGGGAGAGTAGAAAACATGTTGCACTCTTTTCCTTTAACAAAGGTTTTTTCCCACTAGGTTTTCCTAGTAAAGGTTTTAACGAGGCAACTTGCAACAGTAGATTGTGTATTCTTTTTCCTTCATTAGGTTTTTATCTCACAGGGTTTTTCCTAATAAATGTTTTAATGAGGCACAATTTTCTCTAGTGGACATCCAAGGGGAGTGTTACAAATAAATGTGGATGTCCATATTCTAACCTCGTCATTTATGAGATAAAACCCTTTCATTCATTATGAAAGTAAATATGCAACTTGTGTTAATGAAGCACTTAAGTAAGCTTCATTTATATATGTTGCATTAAATGACAATGAATTATAAATAGAACCCCTGTATGAGTGAAATGAGATATGAGAAAATTCTATGTTGATTTGATCTATTGTTTAAGTGTTCTTTTATTTGATTATTTTATAACACATACATCATTACTTAGAACATTTCATTGAGTTCGATAATAGATTTAAAATAAGCCCTTCTTACGACTAGGGATGAGAAAAACTTTATTCAATTTGAAAAAATCGATTTTTTTTATTATTTTGAGTTGATTGAACCGAATTATTTGAGTCAACTCGAACAAGTAATACGAGTTTTTAGTTTGAGTCAAGTTAAATTTTACAATTTGAATAATTCAAAGAATAGATTGATATAAATACTCCTTTAGTCCCTATTAGTTTTGAAAATGAACAAATTGATCTCTCTTTCTCAATAAAAATTACAAAATAAATTTAAAATAAATTTAAAATTCAAAATGTTTATAAAACTTTCAAAATTTATATTTTTTGGAAATTATAAAATTTTAAAAAAAATTTAAACAATATATAAAGAAAGTTAAATTTTAAATTTTTTTCTAAAATAATAATTTTGGAACCTAAATAAATTAATTAACGATTCAAGTTTATCATATAAAGTATCTTCTTTTTTTCTTATTTTACTTAGAAAATTTTCAAACATATATGATTTCAAATTTCTGTGCTCTAGCATGGAATTAGTTATATTGTAACAACATTTTAATTTGACATGTTTAATTTTTTTCATTTCACTCGATCCGATTCAATTCGATTCGACTCGATTCGAATTTCATTTCAATAGACTCTATTCGAAAAAAATTAAAATCAAATTAGGATGATAAAATAAAATTTACCAACTCAACTTTTTTGCTTGATTCGATCGAACATTCACTCTTACTTTCTAACCTATTTTTTGTACATCTTTTTTGCGGTTCCAATTTTGGGTAGAATGCAGCTATTTTCTTGACAGCTAGATATAATCTCTCTAACACTTACACCACGTAAGTTTACTTTGTTCTTAAAGCAAGATCAAAATGATCTACTAGTGATACAAGTGCAAATGAAATTCTCTCTATCTTCTTGAAGCTTGTTTTGTATAAAATAAATAAATTTTAAAAAGTTGTATAATAAATTGTATATTAAATCACACACATATATATATATACATATATATATATATATATAAACATCTTTTTGTAACATTATTTCTTTGCCATTTCGATTAGACCAAGTTTGATGGATTTCATCTGTGTATATTTCTTAAATAACAAAAATGCCACATTCTAATTATGGCATAGATAATTTTTTTCAATAATCTCATTATAGGTTTTGATTTATATTTTATTTTTTTAATAAAAAGTCTAGAACTATTCATGATCCCACTCTAACTCATAAATAGGAAGACAATGCGCTTCAACACTCGAACCCACATACTCCTGTATTGGCAATAATATCATACCAATCGAACTAAGATTCAATCAACAAGGCATAAATACTTTTAAAATTTATAAATTTAAAATTTCTAAATTATATACATTTTGAATTTACCATATTATATTTTTTTGGTACATTATTTTATATACCTTTTAAATAATTAATTTTATGTCAACAATAGATCCTATGTGTTAGTTTATCTTATTTGTTTTGTTTCGATGACTTTGAGTCTATAATTTTGCAAATATATAAAATAAAAATAAAAACTGATAGCAAAATGCCTTAATATGTAAATTGGAAACTATGGAATGATTATAAAGTGTTAAATATATTTCTATGCACCCATTTTTGTAAGAACATTATTATTTTTTTCAACTAGTTACATAGAAAATTATTGAAAAACAAAAACTTTTAATTCTATCCATTTCTAAGATTTCTTGAATCTCTCTTGAAGGAGAATCAAGCATCTGCAAGTCTTCCTTACTTCCAAAAGCCAGTTTGGCTACAATGTTCGTAGCCTGATTGTGCTCCCGAGGTATATGTCTTACAAGCCACTGACATTTATCAGTCAAAAGGTATTGTATCCTCCTAATTAGAGCAGAATTTGAGATGGCCGATGCGCTATCTTGAATAGACTTAATTGCCTCAAAACTATTCAATTGGATTAGCACCTTGTCGTGTCCTCTTTTTTGGATAAGGTTGATACCATAAAAAATGCCCCATCATTCAATGTCAAAAGTTGAACACTTCCCCAAATGGCGACTGTACCCTAGAATCTAGTCCCTATTTTCATTTCGCACAACACTCCCAGCAGTAGCAAGACCAGATCCTAACGAAACAACGCCATCATTATTTAGGAAAATCCAATTTTGTAATGCCCCAAAAATCCCATATTTATGTTCTGTTAAAATATGACACAACTGTATGTCTGCTTCAATGGTTAAGAGTTCTAGGTGTGTGTGTGTGAGGTTTCAAGTTCAAGCCTTAGCTAGGACAAATTTTTGTTTTATTTAATTAAAGCCTTGCTCTTACTTAGTAGGCTTAAGTTTAAATGTTAGGAAATTTATATTAGAATGGGTCTATTGGTTTGGTGGATAAGTTGAGTGTCAGTTTGTTGGAGATCTTGTGTTCGAATCCCTACGTGGGCAAGGGAGATTATTTTTGCTTTTATGACTGAAAGAGTTCCGATTGTACTGAAAGACTGTGAATGGGTGGTTAGGACGTGGAGTAGTAGGGGGTTAGCTAAATATTTTATTTTGGGACTTTATTTCAAAAAAGAAAAGAATTCACATTCTTTCTTTTCTTCTCTACTACCAATATTTTGCCTCCCATTCTCCACTGTTCATTTTTTCCCTTTTTCATCCGTTTTCTGAATTCATATAATTCCTTTGGGTTGTGTTTGCGTTAGGTAAGTCACGTTTTTGTTAAGTTTTCATGTTATACAACTTAATGATTGATGGAGGGTTATTTTGTTTATTTTGTTTTAGGCGAAGAGCAAGTTTTGGCTAGGGTTCCTGTGAAGGTTTGAGTGTTCGAAGTTCTGTTCGGCAACGACATTGTTTAGTGGTTTAAGGTTTCGTGTGTGAATAAAGTTCGATTTAAATTTTAAGAACATTGTTAATCCGAGCTCTGGAATGTTAATTTTTAGGTACTGGAGTGCTCGGGAATGATTAGGCATAAAAAACAATACAGGTGTGTACTCGAAAACACAAAAAACGAGAATCGGTAAAAGCTAAAAAAGGGTCACCCGTGTGGTAGGCCGTGTGGCAATACAGGGGCGTGTGATTGACGAGCCAGGTCGTGCGCGCAAGACACAGGCGCATGACACAGGCGTGTGATGGCTGGTAAGGCTGTGTGCGAGACACGAGCTCAACCAATTGGGCGGTGTGGGCCACACAAGCGTGTGGGCCCATACGGGTGCACCACACGGGCATGTGGGATATTGGGCCAGACAGTGTGATCCACACGGCCAAGGCCAATTTGGGCTGTCTAGGCCACACGGGTGTGTGGGCCTATAACAGCCCAATTTCAGTAAAATCAGAATAGTAGTTTCGAGACCACAAATCCGAGTCCGAAAAATGAAATAATTTAAATTTCATAAAATGATAGGTATTATGATAGAAATATTGCATGAAAATTTTTATTGAAAAATTTTATCAATTTTGTGTCTAATTGCCAAAAGGACTGAATTGAATAAAATGTTAAAGTTGTATACTAAAAGCTATAGGGATTATATAGCTAGAGAATTCAAAATGTGAGGTCCTTATATGGCAATTAGACCATTGAAGAAAAACATGTAGATATTTTCAATAAGTCATCCATGGAAAAATGGAAAAAAGGTAAAGGACTAAATTGGAAAGTGAAAAACCTAAATGATATTAATTGAATTAAATGAAAAAGATATCATTTTATCATCTTATTCTCCATAAAATACATGGAAACTCTAGGAGAGACAAAGGAAATTTCTCAAGCTTGATTTAGTAAGTTCTATGTCCTGTTTTTAGTAATTTTTATATTTTTGAGATCGGGAAAGCTTAATTTCTTTATTTTGGTTATTAAATTGAAAGAAAACCAAAGTTTAGAAAATTACCCACGATGAATATGCTGTAAATTAAAAGTTTTTGATAGAAAATGAAAGATTATTGATAGATAAACTACTTTTACAAAGTGATTTTTAGTGAAAGCATGTGTAGGGACTAAATTGCATAGTGAAATTCTTGGAAAAATTCTAAAATTTATGAAATACATGTTCTGTAAAAGTTATATTGGAATTTTGAATAAGCTTGGAATAAGGGGTAAATTGCATGAATTTCAATTTCCGAGCCTAGGGACGAAATTGGAATTAATTAAAAGTTTAGGGGCAAAATTGTACTTTTGCCTAAAATGTGAAATGAGCTTGATTGAATGTAAAAAATCATAGAATTGATGATTAAATTTATTTATATAGATCCGGAAGTGTCGAACAAAGAAAAAAATCGAGGGAAAGAAAAAGTTTCGGATTAGTAGATACTAACAATTTGCAAGGTAAGTTCGTATAACTAAATTAAGCATGTAAATGTATTGAATTGATTGTTGAATTATATGCATCATGATTTGTATTTGGTATGTAGATATAATTAACCAATGTTGATTTGTGATTTACATGCAAATGATGAAATATTACATGAATCCGTTTGAATATTGATTTCCGATTGGACAGGTGATTACCGTAAATATGAGATCTTGCATATGTTGCAATAAAGGTTGTCCCTAAAGGATAATCTTTTGATCTCATTATGAAAAGGAAATGTATTCCCGAAAGGGTAGTACTTGAAAAGGACTTATGTACCCAAATAGTACAACTTGAAAAGGTTTTGTACACTTTGTGTATACACTTGAAAAGGAAAGGTATACTTTGTGTATACCATATGAAAAGGAAAGGTATACTTTGTGTATGCCACTTGAAAAGGAAAGATACACTATGTGTGTACACTTGAAAAGGTTATGTGCACTTTGTGTGTACAAATTGAAAAGGGTATGTACACTTCGTGTGTACCACTTGAAAAGGGAATGTGCACCTCGGGTGTACAATTAGAAAAGGAAAGGTCCATCGAAAATTCAAAGATTCAACAGAAATGTATTAACAAGTGAAATAAGAAGAAATGATAACATCGAAAATTCAAAGATTCAACAGAAATGTATTAACAAGTGAAATAAGAAGAAATGATATGATGAGTTCATCTATGAATATTAATGTTTTTGTACTAATCAATTTGATTGAATGATTATGTATAGGTCATATTTGTTAGTTTGCTAAATTGATGGATAAATTGCCTTATGTGTGATTTACTTGTTATATATGAATGGTAAGTGTAGTTAGTTATATGAACTTACTAAGCATATAATGCTTACTAGGTTTATGTTTCTTGTTTTATAGTGCTCGAAGCTTGTGAAGGTTAGATTGAGTTGGAGCTATCATCACACTATCAACTCCTTAATTTTGGTATAAACGATAAACTTATTTTGTTATAATGGCATGTATAGGCTAATGAGGCCAAATGATGAAGTAACATGTTTGTTTACAATCTAGCCATTGGAATGGCTAGTAATATGTATTTTGTGATAATTTGGTATGTTCATGTTCAACATAATACAAACCACCTTTCATAAAACATGATTTACAAACCAATGAAAAGGTAAGCTTCGAGGCATGGTTAAGAGCTGGAAATGTTAGATTGAATGATGGAAATTGGTTGAAATGGATGGTATATACTTGTAAGTTTTCATGCAGGAAAATGGTTAAATTTGGGTGAGAAATAGGGCAAGGAAACGGCCTTATTTTGTCCATATGGGTAAGACACACGGGCATGTGTCTAGACTGTGTGTGACACACGGACAGCCCACGGACGTGTGAAATGACCGTGTGTCCCCTGCATTCTTAAATATGAAGTCAAGATAGTACACGGGCAAAAGACATAGCCATGTGTCTTGGTCGTGTGAAGGACACGGGTTTTAAGCATGGTCGTGTGTCCAAATCATGTGAAAATTACTTAAAAATGGTGAAAAATCAGTTTACCACACGGCCTAGCCACATGGGCGTGTGCCCAGGCCGTGTGCCCCTTTGATGCTTAAGAAATTGCAAGTCAGAATTCCACACGGGCTGGCCACACGGGTATGGGAACCCCACGGGCTGGCCACACGGCCATGTCCCAGACCACATGGGCGTGTGCCCCTATCTTCAAGGTAAAATTTCCAAAGTTGTCATTTTAGTCCCGAATCACTTCTAAAGCAAGTATTGGGCCCCGTAAGCCCATATTAGGGACTTTATGGTGAAATATGTAAGGTTTTTATTTGAAATGAAAATTTATAACTTGATTTTGTACAAATGTTAGTGTATAAGTCTAGTAATGTCTCGTAACCCTATTCCGATAACAAATATGGGTTAGGGGTGTTACAAGGCCCACACGGGTAGATCGTATAGGCGTGTGAGCCCAATTTACTGATTTATTTGCTAAGATTGCACGGGTCACCCGAGTCGACTGTGAACCTACTGTGGGGTTGGTAAGTAATGTTTTGATCCTTAATTGACTGAATGATATATGTATGACTATTTACTGAGCATGATTAGAGTATTGTATTGATTTTATGCATGACACTATGTGATAGCATGCCATGACAGTATGTTGCATTGTACGGGGATGGGATGATATATGTGGAGGAAGTGTACTGAAAGGCTTTAAGCCTAATATACTGGCAGCTCAGCTGCAAATCACTGTCTAGTGCCGCTTCCGACTATTTTGAAGTGTAGGGATGGGTGGGTTGATTATATCCCCACATAGAGCGTAGGGTTGGACGGAGATGGTAGGTAGAGGCTAGTTGGGTAGGACTAGTTTACTGCATAAACTGTTACTGTACTAATTACCGATACTGTAATGGGCCAAGGCCCAAATACATGACTGTTTTTTTACTGAGATGGCTAAAGCCCTTCTGCTTAATCTATGCAGGTAATCCTCAGACTTGATGAATCAGTTGAGCGGAGGACTTGGCGGTGGCCACACGAACCTAAACTTTTTCTCCAACTTTGGGTATTTAATTTTTAATTATATTCTGGGTAATTTTTTTATGTAAATTGTGGACTTTTTGGGACTTTTACTGAGTTTGGGTTATTATTTATTTCTGTGGATTTATATCTTCCAAGACGTTTAAAAACTCGATTTTTAAAAAGGCAAAGTTTTCTCTAAACACGCGATTTACTCAAAATGACTTTCAAAAGCTTCCACAATGAAATGTGTAAAATCGAATGACTAGATAGGTAACGATTTTGAGGTTAACGAGTGTAAAGAAATGGAAAATTGTGTTATCGTAACAACTTAGTTTCAAACGCTATCACATGGCATCGCCAAATTCGGCCATAACGTCTAGGTCGGGTTTGAGGTGTTACAAATTTCCTATCTTCGGTTGCCAATAGCAAACTTCTAACAACAAATCGAAACATCTTTGTGCTCCATAGAATACTACTTAGCCCAGCTATCCGAAACTTTAACAATCTCATTCAGATTCCAAGTTGTTCCTTGAAAAATGAATATATTACGGTTCTTTCAAATACGTCAAATAAGAAGTCCAAATAGACAAGCCCAATTCACTACTCCCATATGCAATTTCGAAAGATCCTCCAAATTATTCAAAAATAAATTCCTTTGTTGGTTTACCGATATAGCACTTAGCCAAACATCTTTTGCTCTTGAATAGTCTCTAAGAACATACAAGATATCTTCCGATCCGTGACCACGGATATGACATGAAGAAACAGTCTTAATCCCCTTTTAACTCTTTCTACGTTCATAAAAAGTCTTTGTTTAAGAGTAATCCAAATAAAGAAGCGTACTCTTTGAGGCCCTGGGTATTTCCACGCAATTTTCCATTTGTCCTCTCATGAGTTCTAAAAGTCTTCTATCAGCCTCCAATACGCACCTTTGACAGAAAAAACACATGTATTCAAGTGACACCAGGAAATCCTATCTAGGCCCGCTAAAAGGTGTAGGGGTGGAATTCCCCCAACACATTTTAAGAAATCATTTGGTAGCCGAACACGAAAAAGTGATTAATTTGGGGCCCTATACTTGGGAACCAAGGATCCTTCCAACACCTAATTTTATTTCCATCTCCAATTGACTAGATTATGTATTCACGAAGTAAAGACTAGACTTTTGAGAGAGACCTCCAAAGGAACGAACTCCTACCCCGCACAATGTTCTTCGATATACTCTCCTTCATCCCATATTTTGAGCGAAGTACACAAACCCATAAAGTATCAGTATTCGCCACTATGTTATGACCAAATTTCATCAAAAAAGTAGTATTTTGATCGCGTAATTGCCTTATTCCAAGCCCTCTACGGGATCTCAGCTAGTACATCGATTCCTATCCCACTAAGGACATCTTTTTCCTTACATTAGAAGAGCCCCAAATGAAATTGCTAACTTACATTCGATCTCCCCGCAGATTTTTGCAGGGACCCTAATAGATTGCATGAAATAGCTAGGAATAGATAAAAGGACCGATTGTACCAAGGTTACTCAACCCACAAAAGATTACTTTCTAGCATCCAAATTTTGCAATTTTTTACAAATCATTTCCACTACTAAGTGTAAGGTACTATTAGTGACTCTTTGATGAAAAATTTGAACACCCAATTAATTACCAAGATTTTGTATTATAGCCTCATCCACTCCACTTGAAATGAAGACACTAGTTTTCTAAGCATTTATTTTATGGCTTAGAAATCACAGAAGTAGTCCAAAATACCTTTAAAAAGTCTATCATGCTCCAAATATGCTTTGAAATAGATAACCAATTTGTCAGCAAAAAACAAGTAAGAAAGGGATGGTCCCGATCTGGTTAGGCGTATAGGATTCCAATTCCCATCTGTAATAGCCTTATGAATATTATGCCCAAGCCATTCTATACACAACACAAATAGATGGGGAGAAAGTGGACGTTCTTGTCAAATCCTTCGAACAAGCTAGAATTTATTATTCGGGACAATATTCCATAAAACCAGCATGTGGAGTTAATGATAGCAGATATAATAATATTTCTAGGATAGTTTGGAATACCTGCAGCGTGTAGAGAAATATCTATAAAATCTCATCTCACTTAATTATAAGATTTCTCTAGATCGATTTTAATCATCTTCCACTTCCTTTTATTCTGACCTTGTAACACCTCCTACCCGTAACCATTACTGAAATAGGGTACGAGGCATTACCGGAGTTTACTGAACATTTTTAGATAATTCTAAGTCATTTATTATTCATATTTTGAAAATAATCATAACGTCTCTCTATTGGGCCTTCGAAGCCCCAAACATACATTAGAAACCAATCGAAATTAAATCGGGATCACAAAATTTTTTTTCTGCAAAATCTAAAATTATATTTTCATCAAAGTACTTACCATTTCAATGCTCCTTAAACATGTTACCATTCAATTAATAGCTTGGCACTTGTCTAAGCATGAAACAACATCACTGCTAGTATACTTGCACATATTTCATATAAATTCAACACTGATATACTTATTTTCTCGACATGTCACACTTGAGTTTAATAATTGTCTTTACTTACATAATTTCCTTGTATCAACATATCAAAGATAATTATATATGTACATGTCATGAAATATATCATTCTCTTACCCTTTCTTCATAAATATATATCAATCATTTCATATATCAATATTTCATGCTCCATCATTTCCACATATTTTATGTATATTTATTCCGGTAATAGTTTATATCAAACTTAACATAAATTATATTCCACATACTTATACTTAATTCATTTATCTATCTTCATAATTATTTCATACAACTATTTTGTATATATATTTCCATATGACCAGTTCTTGTAAACATTTCACACTACCATTTCATATATCCATTCGTCATCTTATACATATTACCTGAATAACAATTGTTTAATAGATGTCATAGCGTCTCCCATCCACGGTCTTATTTATCTTTGACATGATGCCATAGTGTCTTTCAACTATGGTCTTACTCATTTTCTGTCGTGTTGCCATAGTATTTTTCAACCATGGTCTTGTTCATTTCATATCACGTTGCCATGGTATCTTTCAACCATGGTATTATTCATTCCTCGTCAAGTTGCCATGGTATCTTTCAACCATGGTCTTACACATTTCATATCATGTTGTCATGGTATCTTTCAACCATGGTCTTACACATTTCATATCTTGTTGCCATAAAATTTTCATAATTTTTGGTTTAGCCAATAAGTACAGTTTATTCTTTAAAGTTACCCCTGTTCTGCTGTCTGACAGTCCTGATCCTTCTTCACTAAAAATTAATTATCTCCTCATACAGAATTTGAATGATGTTCCCGTTTATTTATCTTGAAAATCGACTCATTAAAGATTCTAAATATATAAATTTAAGCCCCTAATTATTTTTATCCAATTTTTTTATGATTTTCAAAAGTCAGAACAGGGGAACCTAAAATCATTCTGACCTTGTCTCACAAAATTGATTATATCTCATGATTTACAATTCCATTTCTTACATAATTTCTTCTATAAGGAACGAGACTCAATAATATTTAATTTCATACTTTATTCATCCTATAATTCGATTTCTACAATTTTTGGTGATTTTTCAAAGTTAGACTACTGCTGCTGTCCAAAATTGTTTTAATGCAAGATATTAATTATCATGTTTATAACACCCTTATTTTCTTTTTTTTCACTATTTCTCATCACTTTCTCTTATTTTCTCTTCACTAACATATCAAGAACATAGGGCCATATGTAAGGAAACTCTACATTAACATTAATCCTATGCTTTTTCAATAATATCAAACTTAAAAATGTATTGAAATCATGATGTTTTTACCTTGTTCTATTGATTTCAATCTTCATATTGATTTTCTCTCTCCTTCAGCTTCCATTTATTGAATCCAACTTGATATTCTAACTTCCCATAGTCTCCTTAACATTTTACTCTCTTGGTAGCTATGGAAATTCTTTTGATTTTTTGGTGAAAATGGTGAATTTTTGGTAAAAGGATCAAATTGTAAAGAAATGAAATCTTTTTTTCTTCTTCTTCTTCTCACGTTGGTTTTGCATGGGAAAGATGGATGAGAATTCCTCATCTTTCTTTCTTTATATACTAATAAAATAATAATAAAATATCTTATTAAAATATTAATAAAATAATATTTATCTAATTAAATAATTATAAAATATCAAAATATCTCTAGCATCATTATTACTTTCTAGATTTCTCTCTCTTCCAATTGACCATTTTGCCCTTTATTATCTTTTAAAATTTCATCCTTGAGTCATCATTTAATTTGGTAAAATTGCAATTTAGTCCCTCATAGTTCTTCAATTATTCAATTTGGTCCTAATTCATCCACTTTCCTTAGTTTCTAGATCATTCCACCCTTAAAATATTTACACTATTGGTCCTTCAAAATTTTCATATTTACACTTTAACCCCTTAAATTTTGAGTATTTACTCTCGTGCAACAAATTTTTTCTCACTTTTACAATTTAGTCCTTTCTTGAATTAATATATCATATTATACTTCCTAATATTGACATAACTCAAAATTTTCCTTTTTGTCACTTTATTTCCTTATTTTATTATATCAGGGATAATATTTTATTATAAAAATTTTTGGGGTATTACAGACCTTGCATAGAATGGATTGCTTCTTGCGCAATGATGATGTTGTTGATAATATTTCTACTAGCGATAAACCCAACTTGCTCTTGAGCAATAATTTTAAGGAAAATATGCTTAAAACGATCTGCTATTACTTTCATAACAAGCTTATATAAAACCTGTAACACCTCTAACCCATGTCCATTGCTAGAACAAGGTTACGGAGTATTAACATAATTTATAGAACAAATATAATTAATTAATGTCATTTACTATTCATATCTAAATCCAACAAAATCTTATCATATTGTCCATTAAATGGACTCGCGAGGCAGAATTTATGTGTTAGAAACAGTTCGAGACTAAATCGAAAACTCAGAGAATTTTTTGCAAAATTTGAAAATTTTTCTTAGATGCAGGGGACACACGCCCATGTGGGTAGACCATGTGGCTAACATGGCCAAGTGACACGCCTGTGTCTTAGGCCGTCTGGGCATTCAATGTAAGGCACATGGCCGTGTCCCAACCCGTGCTCAAAATTAGGGTAGCTACTGACTTAGGTCACACGACCAAGCCATACGCCCGTGTGCTAGGCCGTGTGAGCATACTGACTTGCATTAATTAGGTGCAGGGTTGACACGGCCAAGCCACACAACCGTGTGCTAGGCCGTGCGTCACATATGGCTGAGACACACGCCCATGTCTCTGCCCGTGTGAAAATACTTGGGCATTTTGTTTCTAAATTGTAAGGAAGCAGGGGACACATGACCAAACCACACACCCGTGCACATGCCCGTGCGTCACACACGGTTGAGACACACCCCCGTGTGTCTACCCGTGTGGACAAAAATAGGCCATTCTCAAGGCCACTTTTCTCACCCAAATTTTCCTTCAACCAACAACAACATTTAAATACATTCACCAATCAATTCAAGACACTAAAACCAAGCCAAAAACCAATCTTATGCATGATATATCATCACATATTTTTAAGTATTCAAACTTACCTATTTATATAATCATATAAGTTTATCAAATATACTATCACTAGCCATTCCAATGGCTAGTTACAACCAACAATATACATGCCATCATTGGGAAATTTAACCTATACATGCCATTATATCAAAACAAGTTTGCTATTTATACTAAAATGAGCTGAAGAATAGTGTGATGATGCTCCGACCGATTTCCAACCTTTACGAGCTTTCGAGCACTATAAAACAAAGGAAATTAAACAAAGTAAGCACATAATTCTTAGTAAGTTTGTATAACAAGAATTTAACTTACCAATCATATTCATTTAATGTAAGAATACAAACATGCATCCAAAACAGTTTGGCCAATTGCCTAAACAAATGCTTTCATCAAACAAGTTAGTCATGAAATTTACATGATTATCAAGAAAATAGAGATGAGCTCATCATGCAATAATTTCCAGGTATTTTAGAGATATTCGAGATATAATTCATTTAAATATCATATTTTTTGTAACACCCCTAACCCGTATTCGTAACCAGAATAGGGTTACGAGGCATTACCGATCAATCACAACATAAATCATACATTTTCACACAATCATCAATCAAATATAATCACAATGTCCCTTATAAGGCTCTACGAGACCTTAAAATATGCTTAGAATTAGTTCGGGACTAAATCAATAACATTTACAAAATTTTGGAAACTTATAAAATTTTCAAGCATTCAGGGGTCACACCCCCATGTGAACAGGACGTGTGCCTCACATGACCACCAGACACACCCATGTCTCAGACCATTCGAAAACAGGGCATAAATACTGATTTGAATCACACGGCCAAGGACACGCCCATGTACCAGGCCGTGTGAAATCTAGAGGGGTTACTGACTTGGGTCACACGGCCAGTCACATGCCCATGTGTTAGCCCGTGTGCCATACACTACCAGTAGACACGCCTGTGTATCTAGGCCTTACCAAACCTGTAGGGTATATTGACTTAATTTGAAAGGGTACCCCAGGGCACACACGACTATGAAGCATGACCGTGTGTCGCACACGACAGAGACACACGCCCGTGTGGACAAAAAATAGGCCATTTACAAAGCCAACTTGCCACCCTTTTTCATGCTTGCATAAATAACCTAAATGGTACCAATTCATCATACAATAGGCATCCCAAAATCATCATCCAAAATGCACAATTCATACCATATTCATTTCAATCTATTTCTATAATCAATTCAAGCCAAATACCTATTCAAAATCTTATATTATCCAACATTCATTCACAAGGATATATCTTCTGAATTTAAAAACTTCAATCATACCATATAAATCCTTTACTAAACTCAAAACATTACCATTTGAAAAACTATGAAACCTTAGCCACATTTATACCAAAATATACCAAACTAAACCATCACACATGGCTATCCATACAAATAAAAACATATACATTATAAGCCAAATCTCATGGCTATAATCACAACCAAAGTACCATAATGACACTAGCCTATACATGCCATATACCATATATACAAGGCTTCAAAAGTACCAACAAAAATGACCGATAGTGTGATGTCAATTCCTAACGGTCCCCGAGTCTGAGCTAGCTTTGATTATCTATAAAACATAGACAAATAACACATAGTAAGCTTCATAGCTTAGTAAGTTCGTAAGTGAATAACTCAATTCATCAAATAAATGTAATTTAACTATTTTTCACATTACCAAATCAAAATCACATTAACCACAAACCTTTATCATGTCTCAAAACATGATCAAATACCATCTCATTGAACTTTCTCAATGTAATACTTAAATAGGTTCCGTACGTACCTGTACCGCCTCGTACTAACCTCTTTCTCAACTATGTCATTCTTTACCCATTGAACCATTTGGATTAAAAGTCGAATACTCAAGATCTCAATCGATAAGTACTTATACCATGGCTCATAGTCAAATCAAGGTAACTTATCCCGGAGTACCTATATCATGTCCCGTAGCCAAATCAATGTAACTTCTCTCTGAATACCTATACCATGGCCCATATCCCAATCAAGGTATTATTCGCACCTGAAGTGCCGATATCATGGCCCGAAGCCAATACATTAACCTAATGACATGTCACTAACGTCTTAAACTATTCCTAAGGTTCAACCGGGAAGTTTCACTTGTCGATTCCATCGTCAAACACATCCGTAGAGTCGTATTCACAATCCAAACATCATTTGTAATCTCATAATCACATTTTATACAATATCAAAGCATATAACATACATTTATAATGAAATCATGACATACGAACTTGCCTTGTACTCGAAATTGACGAATTACTCGATAACTTTCGATTTCCCCCGATCTAAATCCGAATTCTTTCTTTCTTAATCTATATGTATTCAAAATTAATCCATTTAGTCAACCACCCATTCAATTTAATCCTTAAACACATATTTGGGCATTTTTACACTTTAGCCCTAAACTTTCACATTTCTCACAATTTAGTCCTCAATTCATAAAAACACAAATTACACGATTTCTTTCTAATTTCATGCTAGCCGAATTCTTCATAGACTCCTAGAATCCCATTATTTCTTTTATTCACACTTTTAACCTCACATTTTCATCTTTTCACAATTTAATCCCTAATTTGTATTTTCTCTAAAAATCACTTAACAAAACATAGTAATCTTTCAACAATTATTCATTTTCCACCATCAACATTCAAAAAAATCAAGTCATCATCAATGGAAACTCACAAATTCATCAAAAAATTCAGAAATTAGGGCATGGGCTAGCTAGAATACGAAGCAACGATCATAAAAATGTAGAAATAATCAAAAACCGAGCTCAAAACATACCTTAATTAAGCTATGTATGTGCCGAATGCATGAAAGCTTCAAACCCTTGTTTTCTTTTCTAATTTCAGTTGAGGATTAAAGAAGATGACCACCGTTTTAATTTTTTGTTTTGTTTTATTACATATAATTCATAAATTACCAAATTAACCTTAGTTAATAAATATTTTATTCTTTAATTATAAGGTCATCTATGTCAATTTCCACTGTCAATGGTATAATAACATCATAAGGACCTTTCGTTTAATAAACCATAGCAATTAAGCACTTTTAACATATAGAATGCCACTTTTGCATTTTACACGATTTAGTCCTTTTTTCTCAAATTGAGCTATTAAACGATAAAATTAGCTCACGAAATTTTTACACATATATAATCACATGCTGTAAACACATAAAATATTATTAAAAATAAATTTTTGACCTCGAATTTGTGGTTCTGAAACCACTATTCTGATTTAGCTAAAACTGAGCTATTACATTTTCTTACATCAAAAGTTTTGTTCATTGAATTATTGAAATATCGATAGATACTTGGGTAGTACACACGAGGCGTACAAAACAGTGATCCGTAAACTTATATTCGAGGGTGCTCATTAAAGCACATAATCGGGAAACACTCTATCTAGCCATATAACAGGATGCTCATGTGAGCCATATAACAGGAAGCTTATCCGAGCTATAAATCAAAAAGCTCATAAGAGCTATAAACAGGAAGTTCACAAAGAACTTTTAATCGGGAAGCTCACGAAAAGCCTTTAAACGAGAAGCTCACAAAGAGTCGTATAACCGGAGCTTCAGATATCCATATATCTGGAAGTTCAAGCGAGCTATATCAAGACGCTCACAAAGAGCCGCGTTTGTGTTCGTAACATATATAGGATCACAACCGATAATAAACAGGACACTCACAAAGAGCTACGGTAGTCTACAACACATACAGAATTACTACTAATAAAGATGCTAGCAGAACTATATAATGGGAAGCTCGAGAGGACTAATAACAGGATGCTCGTCAGACCTATGGTGTGTCCGCAACATATGCAGGACTACAACCAATTCAGGAAATCCTGTATCTATCGAATTTCATTTAATCAAACGGGACTTAACATTTCCCAAACTTTGTCATATATGTAATCCATTTCATGTACATGGAAAATTACTAAATTCATATATATATACAACATTCAAATCAAACATATAAATATACATGATTTAGGTACACAAACTTATCTCGACATTTGTTTGTATACGAGAATCTACTAATCCGATACTTTTTGTTTTTCCTCGATCCAACTCTGTACTAGGTCTATCCGGATCTATACGAGTAAATTTAACTCAATCTAATACAATTCATATTCAATTCAACTCAATTCACATCTTAGGCAAAAGTACCATTTTGCCCCTGTACTTCATTAATTCCAATTTCGTCCCTAAGCTCAGAAAATAAAATTCGTGCAATTTAGTCCTTATTCCAAGCCTAGCTAATTTTTACATATAACATTTACAGCTCATATATTTCACAAAAATTAGAAATTTTCTATTAATTTTACATCTTTTCAATTTATTCCCTAAATCACAAATTTCATGGAAATTTTCTTTACAAAAGTTGTTTATCTATCAACAGTATACTTATCCATGAAAAAGTTTTAATACTTTGAAAACTTTGCAAATTGATCCCCAAAATAGATAGATTAAGTTATTACGATCTCGGAAATGTAAAATTTACTAAAAACAGAACATGATTCATTACCTAATTAAGCTTGATTGAATTCTCTTCTCTTAGCTAGGGTTTCCATAGAAAATTTATGGAAGATGATGATAAAATGATATTTTCTTTTATTTAATTAACTTAACATCTTTTAATTTTTCAACTTTCCAATTTCATCCTTTTCTTTAATTAAATTTCCACGGATGAATAACCATAATTATCTACTAACTTCTCTTAATGGTCTAATTACCATATAAGGACCTCAAATTTTTAATTTCATAACTATTTGATACTTATAGTTACTAGAACTCAACTTTTGCATATTATGCAATTTGGTCCTTTCCACAATTAAACATGTAATCAGTAAAAAATTTCTTAACGAAATTTTCATATGTTATTCCTATCATATTGCAGATCGTGCAATAATATTAAAATAATTTTTCTTTCTGACTCAGATTTGTGGTCCCGAAACCACTGTTCCGATTTTATTGAAAATGGGCTGTTACAAAACCGTACAGAGACTTATTGGTCGAAATTACGAGAAGTTTTATGTGTATGAATTCTTAGGGATAAGAACAATAAAATTTTTATTTAAATCTGAATCCATAAACCACTAGTGAAGATTACTTTAACCCAATCACAAACTACTCTCCCAACTATACTTTATTTCTTCTGGAAAAAGAGCGCATGGAATCCATCACTACCACGAGCTTTAAACGAAGCCATGTTAAAGAGTGAAACCCTTATTTCCTCATCAGTGACTGGTTTTCCCAAGAAGTCAACATCATAATGATCCAGTTAGGGAAATGTATTAGGGGGTAGGTTACCCATGGGACGTGGTTGCTCTCTATACCAACTTTTAAAGAAACCAATCATCTCGGACAGAAGAGTCTCTAGATCGTAGATATAGTCACCCTCAGAATTGCAAATTGTGGTAATCCGATTTCTTATCCTTCTACCTAAAGTGCGTCTATGGTAAAGTTTTGTGTTACAATCTCTCAAGTTTAACAAATTACACCTCGTCTTTTGTTTACAAAGGAATCCCTCATTGTAAAACACATTTTCCAACTCTTGGTTGATCTCCCTTTCAAAATTCGCTAAACAATTAGAATTAAAAAAATCCATTCTCTACTGAATATTGGACAGTTGTTTTAATAATAGCCTATTGTGAGTGATGAGTTGACCATACACAAGTTTGTTCCACCCTTATAGATTCTCAATGAACTGAACAAGTACATCAGACATGTTACCATTAAATCTCCAATTTTCTCGTACACAATCATCAAATTTTGGATGCTCAACCCACCTTGCCAAAAAGTGAAAAGGTCATCCCTTAGGCAAATTGATCTCTGGCCTTAGAGAGAGAAAAAAAGGGCCTATGGTCAGAATTAATTTTCGAGAGATGTGATACTAAGCTATTGGGAAAAGCGTTTATCGAAGCATCATTGCCCAATGCTCGGTTTAGTCTTTCAAAAAGACCACATCTATACTAAGTAAATAGTGGGCCCCTGAAACCCAAGTCATGTAAACTAGATCAATCCATAAAACCAACGAAGTAAGGGAACCTCCTCAAATCACCATTCAAGGAACTGAACTCGTAGGAATAGACGATCTCAACCCCTTCCACATATAATTTCGCTTCTTTCGATCTGGGCTACCATAAACAAAGAAGATTAAAATCGATGTTAAGGATAGACAGGAATGTACCTGTACCAGAATAAATTGGTAGTGATTCCACAACACTCAACTTGAATTGAATCCTGCCATCGAAGCCAGATACCTTAGAGAAACCTATCACTTCCTGTAACAGCCCGATTTAGGGCCTAATCAGAACAGTGGTCT
Source organism: Gossypium longicalyx (assembly GCA_025698465.1). Taxonomy (NCBI): domain Eukaryota; kingdom Viridiplantae; phylum Streptophyta; class Magnoliopsida; order Malvales; family Malvaceae; genus Gossypium; species Gossypium longicalyx. Next base: position 97,183,636 of record CM046997.1, read on the forward strand.
AGGGACCACAAATCCAAGGTTAAAAATATTATATTATTATTTTGATAATCCAGTATGTATATTAGTGCATGAAAATTTTGGTGAGTTAATTTTGACGTTTGTGAGCCCAATTGTGAAAAAGGACTAAATCGCATAAAATGTAAAAGTCCTAGATTAATAGCTAAAGGTGTCAAATAGCTAGAGAACCAAAATTTTGGGTCTTTAAAGGGTAATTAAACCCTTTTTCTATAGCATGGCCGGCCATAGGGGACAAAATTTTAGAGAAGGTCAAAATTAGGTAAAGCTTAGATCATCAATTTTGACTAGTGTGATATTAAATAAAACAAAAAAAGAGAAGCTATCATCTTTCTCTATTATTAGCCGAAATTATCAGCCATTTTTGGGGTTTGAAAGCTTCAAAAATTTCAGCAACTTTAAGCCCTCTCAAGTAAGTGATTTTGATAGTTTCTCTTAATGATTTCTACATTTTTGGACTCCTTAAAGCATAGCTTTCAAATGAGAGGATTTTTGTGCTTAATAAACAAGAGTTTAGGGTTTTTCCATGAATTTATTTGTGATATTTTCTGAGTTTTTATGGAAGAATATGAGTCCTAGTTGTGTTATAAACAAATTTTGTGAAAGGTGTTAGCATGAAAACACCTAAAGAGACTATTTTGCATAAGTTGCAAAATAGGTGATAAGTGTGTGAAATAGTGAAAATTTTCGGTTGCTATAAGAGTAAAAAGAGTTTGGCTAGGCTTAAGATACGAAGAAATTCGATAAAAATTGATTTTTGAGCATAGGGGCAAAATGGTCATTTTGCCAAGGTCTATGGGCAAAATGGTCATTTTACCTAAGATGTGAATTTTAAACTGTCTAATCATGTTTAGTGACTAAATGAATGCATTTTGCTAATATAGATCAAGAATTGCAAATCCGAACCTAGACTGGGGAAAGGCCAAGCAAATCGACTAAACCGACTAGTCGTGTACGTTTTGTAATTCGAGGTAAGTTGTATGTAAATAATACAACTAAATTTCCAATATATGTGTTTGAATTGTCATTTGATTGATATGGCATGAATTGGTTGACTGTGAATTGAGAATGCATAATGATAATTGTGATATTAGAAATCCCGTGGAACCCTAGGAATTAAACTGGATATTCATGCCTTGACATTTGGATCACTTATGTGAGCTAGTGTAAGACATGTTTGGGACATACATCGGCCACATTAAGAGAGCCAGTGTAAGACCATGTCTAGGACATGGCATCGGCATTGAGACGCGTGCCAGTGTAAGACATGTCTGGGACATACATCAGCTACAAGACGTGTCAGTGTAAGACCATGTCTGAGATATGGCATCAGCACGGATATGCGAGAGCTAGTGTAAGACCATATCTGGGACATGGCATCAGCCTCGAAGATGATAGCCAGTGTAAGACCATGTCTGGGACATGGCATTGGTACATTTACCCATGTGTGAGGCTTATGGAATATCCAGTAGTGTTTCGAATGGTTCAACGGTGAAAGTTATGTTCTTAATCTAATGAGGAAAGTATAACCGTGTTGTGAGTGGCACAGGTACCTAATTAGTACGTATCAGATGTATTGATGGTATTGAGTAAGTTATATCTATACTTACCTTGGTATTATGAGCATGTTGATTATCGATGTATTGTTGTGGTATATTCATTTATATGCTACTTACTAAGCTTTATGCTTACTCCCTTTCCTTTCCATTTCCTTATAGTGCCATCTAATTAGCTCAAGGATCATCAGAAGTCAGAGATATCGATCACACTATCAATCGAAACATTCAGTATAGTTGGATTTATATTTTTGAATATGGCATGTGTAGGGCTTAGATTTCATTATTTTGTGTCTTTGAGAATTGGCCAAAGGTGCTAACTTGGGATAGATCCCACACTTTGCATGAAGCCTTGAATGATGGTTAACATTCATTTTGAGTTAATAGAATATGCATCTTCATGGTTCAATGAATGTCTATTGTGGTTGATTTGATTATGAAAATTACACTTGCTTTGGTATTGGTTGGTATTTGTATGAGAACAGGTAGGCAAGGGTGGCAATGGGGCTTGGTAAATAGCCTTATATTATCTACACGGGGCGTGTGTCTAGACCGTATGTGACACACGGTTAGCCCCATAGGCGTGTAGTCCGGCCGTGTGTCCCCTGCACATAAAAATTTCAAGTCAGTATGCATGGTAATAAACACACGGGTAGAGACACGGCCAGGTGTCTCAACCATGTGAAGGACACAGCTAGTACACGGGTGTATGCCATGGCCGTGTGACCTTTTGGGGATGCTGGCATCAGAAACAAAATACCCAGGTTTTTACACACGGGCTAAGACATGGGCATGTCATGGCCGTGTGAGGGACACGGGCCATTGACACAGGCTTGTGCCTGGCCGTGTGAAAACCCCTGTATGTGTGAATTAGAATTTAATTCGACAAAGGTGTGGGACATAGGCGTATCCCAGAGTGCTTAGGCCGTGTGAGCCACACGGGCCATCGGCACGACTATGTCGAAATGGTCACACGGGCGTGTTAACCTTCCACACGAGCGTGTGCCCTGTTTTAAAGGCAAATTTCCTAATATTGTTTTAAGCCCCCAAAATGGTCCCAAATAATTTTCAATGGTCAATTTGGGGCTCATAGGCTCATAAATAGAAGTTTAAGGTAGAAATTGAAAAGGTTTTAATTTGGACCGAGTTTCGGTGACTTGAAGTTGTTTGCATACATGAGACTAAGTTAGGTAATGCCTTGTACTCCGCCCCGGCGTGGGTTACAGGTATGTGGTGTTACACTTCCACTCTGTGATACTATTGAAAACCCAATTTCATAATAATATTTTCTTCTTTTACTCCACTGACCCTGGTTTCAAGTAAGTTGATAATATCCAGCCTTTATTTCACATTATACTAATGAAAAATTCAGGGAAATTTTGAACTGGCACATCCTTGGCAATTCCAAGAAGAAATTTGAGATATTCATGAATAAAAAAAATAGAAGAAATCCCATTACTGTTGAAAAGCTAAAAATCCTTCCTCTTGTGAAGCCTCTCATTTTAGCATATCCTTCATTGTTTCGCATTCCAACTGGGACGAAATTAACTCCACCAAAACTTTCATTGATTCATCAAGCAGCATTTTAGAATTTCAGGTCGATTTACATCGACTACCTCGTCCCCGTAGAAAATTATTGGGTTTTCGTCCACCTTGGCCACCAGCAAATTTACCTCCACTAGATTTATTTTTTGTACTTGAGCTACGAAATTCTGGTCAAACAACACCTGAAGTTCCTAATAAAACACCTCTAGAATCAATAGAAAATTTTGTATGTGCATTTTCTTTAAAAGTAACCATTGTATGCTTCGTGAGTTCTAAGATGCTTTCAGTCGTCGAGACTCTAACCTCCTCTGGCCTTTCAAATGTTGGATTAGGCAATCGCTCCTTTATAAAGACTTGTGCGTGTGCTACCTTTATTCATGGAGAAAGATGTGTCTCTGATGGATTTTGCAGCAGAAAAAAATAGGAGTAGTAGCAGTTCTAATCAAAACTTCTTGGACCTGAAAATTAGCTTCGTGGGTCCCTAAAATAGGCCATTTATCGTTAGTAATAATAGCTAGCAAAGAGCAGTTTGATAGGGCCGCCCCATGTTTACCAACCCAGGCCCCATTAAGAGAGCTACCTTCATGATCTAAACCTTTATTTAAAGCGTTGGGACTAGTGTCACGGGGCTAGACCTTTAGTCTCGCAATCCGTGTGGCCTTAGGCAATTTGCTCGTCCAAATCCGCCTAAGTCAGCCTTTTCTCCCAAAAATGAGAATTCCTTAAGAACTCCTCCAAGGCACCAAATTGAATAGCGGAAGCGATTGTGCCAAAAGAAGCAGCAAATAAGCAAACGAAAGCCAAAGAAAGAATGCACACAAGGTGTTTGAGTAAATGCCAAGAATTCTATTACTCTTAAGAATTCAACATACAATGGATGGTTTTTACAAATGAGGGGAGGCTCTCTATTTATAGTTGAGCTCCCCAGTAACCGACTGGTCAAGATACATTTACATTGTGGACGAGATTAATGATATCCCATGATTTAAGGGATTTACAAGATATGCCTTATCAAATCTAATCTAATCTTTACAAGATATGATTCCCTCTATCTTTTAAGATTAGTTACCCAAAATAGCCTAAGTTGCCATATCTTTGCTATTGGGCCATCCAGGCTTCAATCTGACAGGCTTCTCCAATAATTCATGGAATCGGGCCAGTTCACGTGGGCTAAATGATCCCCATCTGATCGATCGACCTCCATGGGACGCATCTTGTGCTATGGTCACGGGCTTAGAACTTTGGCCCGTGACACTAGAATGGCCTGAACCATTTGAATTTCCATGTCTGGCCCAATAGAAATTATCACTCAAACTATCTCCTATAATTGAATTTTAATTGGGTAAATTCTCTATAATTTTTTTCCCTTATTTTTAAGAACCGACACCCTTTTCTTTTCCATGGTCGAAGCATTATCATCCTCATCAAGCTGAATCTAGATCCTAAACCTTAAACTCTAAACATTTTAATCTAGATCCCGAAGAATCCTCTTTTGAAATATTCTTTCTGGTTTTTCAAGATTTTCTTGGTTGTCTTCGAAATTTCCTCACCACTATCATTCAAGGACCACCTGCAGTTCCTCCACCACTTTCCCAACATCCACCATTGCCATGTTTGTCGTTGCATCAATTTCCACCGGTATAGCCACAACCCCTTTCATTTGCAAGCAAGTTTCCTTTAGATGGTCGTATCACCCATAAGAGAGGCATACAGGTAACGACTCATATTCAATGCGCTGGGTATTTCCATTAATTAGGACCTACAACAACAAAGGTTTTCCTAGATCAATATAAACAACCATATGAGTGTACCTTCCTCTCGCTTTGCTATCCATGTTGCAATCCAATTAACCATTCCACCAATCTCCCACAAAATTCTCTTTTTGTACAGATATCCTGAAAGCCTGGTGAATCTGGTCCAAGTTATTACCACATTTGGGTAAGGTTGTGCAGGATTAAACTCTAGAGTCCAAAGTTGAAAAGTCAAATATTGACCGTAAATGATCCATGGTCCCTAAATTAAGACTTTTCCGTAGCCCTCTAAATTCTATAATTTCACCAAAAAATATTTTTTTTCAATATCCATCAACTGGAATGGCATGGAGGCTTCCATAAACCATAAATCTAATTTTGTAATGTTGCGAAGCCATTGTTTCACCCCAATAACTTAAGCACCATCCATGTAGACATTTCTTTTACTAAAACCTGATTAACATAACTCGAAAACTCAATTGATGGAACTCCATTAACAGACGATTTTTTAATATCAACATCGAGTAAAACAAAATCATCATCCGATTCAAGATTACCTACCTTGTTCTTCCCTTTTTTATTATTCAATCCTTTACCCAAGAGCATATTTTTTCAAGAAGAGGACAGTAAAGGATTCACATCCATGGCCATCTCTGAATTCGAGCTTGAAGCATGATCTTTAAATCACACTTTTTTGGTGTTTCAATTCCCATCAGCACTCAAAGCATTCTCAATGACACCACAGAGAGAAATTGTCATTTTTTTCTCCAAATTATTTTTCAATAAAATTAATATATAAAGTTTTTCTCTGAAGTACATTATTATTGCTACCTTACAAAATGTCAAAAGCACTATAATCCTCCAAGCTGCCATACATTCACAAGATATTTAAACTATTGCCGTTAGAGCCCCCAGTAGTAAACTAAAAAATAAAATTTATTAAATAAGTAAATTTCTTTAAATTTATTTGCAGTTAATTTATTGATAGTAAAATATTACTAATCATTTCGATCCACATTATTCTTGAGATAGTTTTGGTATAAATGGTAATATGAATTTTTACACTGAGTTTGCACATATTTTATCACATAAAGATATTCGTTGTTTGTGAAATTAAACTTATCTTAAAATCAAATAAAAAATATAGAATATTAGAGTACTAAACTTGATCAAGCTAATCAAATAAAATTCAACCAATACTCACCAACTTTTGTATTTATAACAATAAGAAAATCTTGAATATGTAAAATCATATCTTTAAGAACATCCACATTGTCTTGATATCATTTTTAGAAAAGAAACTTCCAACTAATGGCTCGAAGACGTGCAAGTAGTTGAACACAATTTGTTACTTTACTTTTAAAAGGTTGGCATTCTTACCCCAGGTGCGTAGCTAAGGGGGCTGGCAGGGGCTTCAATCCCCTCTAAAATGAAAAAGTTTTCATTTAAATCTTTTAAAATTTTTAAAATTTTAAATTAGTAAAAGTAAAATTGTACTTTAGTCCTCTTAAAAATGAAAAAAAATTGATTTAATCATTTATAAATTATAAAGATATAGACTATTAAAATGGTGAAATTATATTTTTACTATTGTAAAAATTTACAATTTAATTTCGATCCCCTTAAAAAATTTTCTGTCTTCACCTCTTTTTACCACATACCACATGGAGGAAAATGATATCAAGTTGTTCACCTTAGGCTTTTTTCTAATGGGTTTGGCATTTATAATTGGTCCAAAATTATAATATTAGTGGACCAAAATTTATTACTCAATATATAATTAAAATATTAGTGGACCAAAATTATATAACTTGTGAAAATAATAGTTTCTGTTTTGGACCAATTCTATTATTAAAGTACTCTCACATGTATCTTAAGACTAATTTCCAATATGATAAGCTATCTTGTTGAGAAATACAACTAATAAAGAATTTGCATAATTTTATACCTACAAAACAGTTACTATTAAACATAGCAATAAAAATTAAATAATTAATTTTTTGCAATAACTAATTTTATTTACCAAATCAGTACATATATAAATACGTAAAACACTCCTAAAACATAAAAGATTCATGAAACGATCACTAAACTAATAAAATACAGCATCGCAACTTTTCATCAAGATCTAAACCTTTTAACTTATTACATCTTATCATTTGAAGTCATTATAAAGCGTTAAAGATTCCAAATTTCTTGTAGGGTTTTGGCATTTGGATAATTTGCATTCATTCTTTATGGAGGGTGCCCTTTTACTGGGAATAATTTCATCATAGTAGTATTTTTTTGACATTTAGTAATTCTTCATATTCTATATGGCTTTTAGGTGTGTAAAGATAAGGGTAGTGTTTTTGGGTCGTTGGAAAAATCGGTTAAGGAAACAATTTTTATAGTTATAGTGAACATTTTAAAAAATTTTAAAATCAAGTCTTTTTTGTTATATTTATAATAATAAACCCTATATCAGAATAGTACTTGTGCTTTGTGAGACGGATTAAGTTAATCCTAGTTTTCAACCAAATGACATTCTCTATTATCATCGTTTCATGAATCATGTTGAGTGTAGGCTTCAGCAACATAAACAAAAAAAATACAAAAGAAATTATTTGCTTACTAGTAGGAAAGTAAGTTCTCTCTATAAAAATCCATAAAGTTAATAATTCTTAAAAAATAGTGCCATATACTGAATTTCTAATTGAAAATGTTGTAAAATTATACCAAGATTGAGTAGTTAGCCTAATGGCAAAGAATTAGTAAAATTATCCGTGAGACTTAAGTTTAATTCCCTTTACTCGTATAACTTTTATTTACCGAATTTTTTCCCAAAAACCCCTAAGTGTCAACCCCTAGTTTTAACCTAGCTATAAATATTATTTTTAGCTCCTACTTGTCAAAATTTTCTCACTTTTTGCTTCCCCTTGTTGTCCCTTCCTTATTCCCTCACTATTTCTTTGAATATTTTTCCTTTTCTTCCTCTCTATGCTACGCAATTAAACACAACTCCCCTTGTCTCCTATTTTATTTTGTTGTTGTTTTTTTACTGCCATTGTCGCACCTCTGTAGCCCCTTCTCTTCTCCTTTGTCATCGTCCCTATGAGCCACCATCTTTGTCCTCGCTACCCTTTTGATTATCTTCTTTTACTTTTCATTATTTTTCTGTCATCACGGATCTGAGCAAGTAGAGTAAGTGTAGAATTTTTTCTTTAATTCTTCAAATCTAAATTTTTCTCTTCTTTTCATATTCTGCTATGGCCGATTGATTTTTTGCATGGCCAAATCTTACAAGTTTCATTTTCTTTGGTGTTTGAATGTTCAAGATCTAGATCAAAACCATATCGATCAGTCGTAGCGTTGGGAAGTGTAATGGCTTAAATTCAAGGTTATCGGAACAGTGGTTTCGTAACCACAAATCCGATTTAAAGAGAAATTTATTTCAATATTTTTGCTTGAAAATTTATATGATAGGAAAATCGTATGAAAATATTGATAGAAAAATTTTACCGATTTAGTGGTTAGTTAGAAAAAGAAATTATTGAAGAAATTGGGTAAAAACAAGGTATCGGGACCTTTATCTCGTAAAACCGAGTCGAAAATAATTTTATAAATATTTATGAAATGTTAGTAATGTGGTATTAAAATTTCGTTAGGAAATTTTAATGTTTGGGTAGTCAATTAAATGAAAAGGACTAAGTTATAATAGGTGTAAAAGTTGCTAGAATGATTAAATAGCTTAAGAGTCTAATGAGAAAGGATTTAAAAGGCAATTAGACCCAAAATTTATTTGGGCTGGACGGCAAGGGCATGAAATCAACAGGGAATTTGATAAATTAAGGGCAAAATTGGAATATTGCAAAATTAACTAAATAAAGCTAGGACTAAATAGGAAATATCTAGATTTCTCTTCATTTCTCTTCAATTCCAGCAGCTAAAAACGCCATAGGAGGGTTCTCTAAGCTGTTATTTCATAATTTTTGCACCAAGTGAGTTAATCCTTGCCTTTTTCTTATAATTTTTGTGTTTCTAAGACTTTTACAACTAGGTCCTACTATTAAATTCATTAGTTTTTGATTCCATGGATGAAATCGAAAGTCACCATGATTTATTGCTGTAATTTTATGATGAAATAGAATGAAATTAAAGTTTTAATTTGTTTAAGAGATGATTTTATTAGGTAATTTCAATGGAAATTGATTTTTAGGACCTAATTGTGAAAATGTTTGGAATTAAAGTCTACTTTTGAAACTCTGATTCCTAAAGGTTGTAAACTAGTTTAAGGTGATATAATGAAGTGTTAATTGAGAAAAATAAGCTCAATTGAGAGGCTAATTGAGTAGGGACGAAATTCTCATTTATTAAAAGCTTAAGGGAAAAATGGTAATAAACAGCTTGCACTAAAACAATTTGGACAGCAGCAGTAGACTAACTTTGAAAAATCACCATAAATTGTAGGAATCGAATTAGAAGATGAAAAAAATATTGAATTAAATTTTATTGAGTCTAGTTTCTCATAGAAGAAACAATGTAAGCAATGGATTTGTAAATTTTGAGATATAATGAATTATGTTAGACAAGGTCAGAATGAATTCGGGTTCCCCTGTTCTGACTTTGAAAAATCATAAAAAATTAAAGAAAAATAATTAGGAGCTTAAATTTATATTTCTAGAATCCTTAATGAGTATATTTTTAATATAAATAAACGAGAACATCATTTGAATCTTGTATGAAGAGATAATTAATTTTTAGTGAAGAAGGGTCAGAACTGTTAGACAGCAGAACAGGGGTGACTTTAAAGAATAAACTGTACTGATTGGCTAAACCAAAAATTCTGAAAATTTTATGGTAAGAATATATATGAGTCTAGTTTCATGGAAAATTATTGGATCCTAATTTGGAGTTCTGTAGCTTAAGATAAAAATAATTTAGTGACTATGACTTAAGTAGACAGCTTTGAATGAACTATAAATAATAGTTGAATTATAAAGAATGTTGCATATGAACATGAAATGTATTAAATTGATAATTAAATTTATTTATTTAGATCCAGAAGATTCAAATACGAAGCTAGATCGAGCAAAGGAAAAAGTTCAGGATTAGTAGATTTTTGTGCACAAACAAGTATCAAGGTAAGTTCATGTAACTTGAATTATATTCTTAAATGCTTGAAATGTATGTTATTGATGTGAATATGATTGGAATGTTCATTGTATGAAAATTTATAAAACATTGATATATTTGATAAAAATGGGAAGAAATCTCGGTTGAATGAAAGGAAAATTCGATGGATCTCTGAAAAGGAATTGACGGTAAAAAGGATCAAGCCCGGACGGGTGATCTTATCCTGATATAGCCCTCCCAAAGAATATGTGTAAAATGCATTTAGCCCGGACGGATAATCCGAATTAGGGTCTGAATTTAGCCTGGACTGGTAATTCAGATCCAAGCTCATTAGAGTAATTGCCGTTGCAGAGGATTTAGCCTGGACTGGTAATCCCGACAACACTCTATGAGTTTATATTACAGGGGATTTAGCCTGGACTGGTAATCCCGCTGTAAGGATGAGGTTCACGAGAGTGTGTTCTCTGAAATGGAAATGTGCGCACATGAATATGAATTGACGGACCCGGAATTGTACACTAAAAGTGTACCTCTGAAAATCCATCGAAATTCTGAGAAATTCAATGGGATAAATATGGAAAAATAACAAGGAAACGGAAATCATGGTATTGATGAGCTCATCAATCATGGTATATATTATTGGTACATGCAAATTATTGTACTAACTTGAATGTTTAGTTTGTGCATATTGGGGTAATAATGCATTGAATGGATATATAAATGTTTATTGTATTGTATTGAAAATATTAGGTAAGTATAATTCTTGTTACATGAGCTTACTAAGCACAAAGTGCTTACCCTATTTCATTTTCCCCTATTTTGTAGTGTTAAGAGCTCGGAGGTCGGATTTGGTCGGAGACACATCACACTATCAACCTCAGGATTTCGGTACATAAAGAAACTTTATTTTGGAAATCAAGGGCATGTATAAGCTAATAAAGTAAATGATTTTGTGAAATGAATGTAGAGTTAGCCATTGGTATGATTAAAAAACCTGGTTTTGGGTATGTGATGACGTTATTTTATAAATATGCATAAAATTATCTTGAAAATATGTTGAATTGGATTGGTTGATATGGATTGTTTTTGGTTTAAAATTTCAGGAAAGGTTAGATATCTATAAATGTGTTATATTGAGTTAAATATAAAAAAAAATTTAATTCGTAAACTCCGGTAATACTTCGTACCCTATTCCGGCAATGAATACGGGTAGGGTTATTACAGGAAGTCCATTTACAAAGCTGTCATAAGTTAGTTAAGGTAAGCATTAATTTCAACTTTAGATCTGAAGTTTTCGGTTAACATTTTTTGGTCGGTCGAACCCTATAGGGGCACTAGGGCTGATTATTAATGATTAAAACTTTATTTGGTACAAATATGAATTGGAGCTATCTAGATCTCAAGCGTAAGAGTTGTGAGAGATGAAGTCTGAATTAGCACTAACAAGTGTGGGTCTTCCTCTATGTCTAATTAACTTGAAAATCATATAATGTATACTTAAATGATAAATTTGCTTGTTGGTTTTGGTTTGGACGAATGGGTTAAGGAAATACGTGAAGTGTCGAGCAAGGTACGTAATCAATTAGAAAGACTATTTGTTAAAGGTCCTGTTTGGGTGATGAAATGTGTATTGAATGCATGTATAGCATGCTAGATTTTGAAACACTGATTAAGGTGCATGTTTTATGCCATGATCGATATTGACTGTATGAAACCATGTGAGCATGTCATTGTTACCATTAAATGAAAAGTATGTAAAGCATACATCGACGTCGAATATTGCCATGCATGTTAAACATGTCATTGTACCAAAACAGTTACTGAAAGCATGATAAGCTACATGATTGATATGTCATATTGAATTGCATGGCTTTGGGTATTTAAGGTTGATGGAGGAGTTTCGTGGAGTATCGATAGAATTTAAAGTCCGCAATATTGTTGTAAGTTTATTGCACCGAAGTACCGAGGAGATTGGGCAATTTATCGCATTTTACTAGCAGCTTGTGTGCATTTTTACTGGTAGTTAAAAATCGCATTTTTACTACCGAGGAGATTGTGTGCATTTAAGTATGGACTGTGGTATTACATTATTTTAAACTAGGTTTTTGCATGCATGAGTTCTTGATGAACATTTAACAAAGTTAAAAATCGACCTAATATGACTTAAAAATACGAAACTTTCTACGAATATCAAATGCAATTCTTTTTTGCCACATAATGGTAAAACAAAGGTTTTTAAAAGGGTTTTCCAAAAAAATCAATTGAGTTTTATTTTTAAACGACGTATCTTTTAAATGAAATTGGATTTAAATTACAGTCAATTTAAAAATTGGTGATTTTAACAAACCTAATGCAACCACGCTAAGTTTTTCGAAAATTGAACAAAATAGCGATTTTTCAATTGAAAGTTTTCACTTAGCCTTTTCGGTGGCTAATGTAACCTTTGAGATTCAGTCATAACATCTAGGTTTGGTTTGGCAGGTTGCATTTGGTGGTATCAGAGTATGATTCAATAACCCGTTCTGAAAGAAAGAAAAAATTTGAGTTTGCATACATGTTTTTTAAATGGGTATTTTTGGGGAAAACCTACAACGGTGTGTTATTTGAAAAGTTTCCAAAAAAATTATTTTATCTCCAGGACTCCGATGTCGTCTTCATTAGTACCGTTACTATCAAACTATCGAAAAATGCTAGGACCGAATTGCATAAAATTTTACTATAACACCCCCTAACCCTAAACCGTCACCGGAATAGGGTTACGTGGCATTATCGAATAATCAGATAATTTACGATTAATATTCAAATAATTATCGAACGTATTATAATATAATCATAAGTTCATATAAAACTTTTGCTAATTGACTCTTTTTTTTTCTTTTCTTTTTTTAGAAAAATTTAATATAACCCCTTTATAAATATTTAATCTTCCCTGTAAATTCAAATCGCAACCAATTCAAAACCAATATCACAATCCATACAATTTCATATTTAAATACATCTAAACATAGCTTAACATCAACTCAGTAATTTACTAAGTAAACATTCGCATATATTGTTTAATTAAATAAACTTCATTCATTCTAGTTCAACTTGTTCCCAACTATACGAAATATGTTATGATAATTCTATTTCCATTTCATTAAACAAAGTATCAAAAGATCATGTTAGTATTAATTATACCAAATACATCATATAAATTTTCATATCATTTCATTGTTTAAACACCAAAATATCAAATATCATTCTTTACAACAAAAATCATATAGCATTTTAAAGTATTAAAATAACACCTATGTACATGCCACTTTTACTAAAAGAAGAATACATCATCGAGTTTGCATAGAGTCGGGATCGCCTGGATGCTGAATCGAGACTCTGAATACCTATTAACCTATGCACGAAAGCAATCGTCCGCTGAGTATTTCATACTCAGTAGTATTACCTTAATTCAAATTATAAACATATTAATCATATAAATTAATTCATATAACTTTCATATTTACTAAACCAATTTAAACATAAATTTTCCATTCTCAGTATATTCATACAATTTAATTTAGCTATTTGTCGATTAAAATCATATACATTCATGTTGAGCCATTATCTAATTCATGAACCATTGGTTCATGCTTTCCATTCTCATACTCACATTCAAATCACATTTTCAATTCATGTTCCATTTTCACATTTCTTTCAATGACTCAACCAATTCCTTTTATTCGACTTAATTTTTCTTTTAATTATCCCTGTAACAGACTCGGACTTTGGCGGATACATGGATCCAACCAAACACACTAGTTTGGCACCCAGTGCCTCATCGGATAGTTCGAAGAAAAGTTGACACTCAGTGTCTCATCGGCCTAGCCGAAGTAAAGTGGTACCCAGTACCTCATTGAATCTATCCGAAGTAAAATACTGACACCCAGTGTCTCATTGACTCGAGGTTGAAGTATCCCTGTACATTTTCAATCCTATGGCATACCAACTATATCCGACTCAGCCCGAGTAGTTAATAGGGTTTCTGAATCACATATAAATCTCAATTCAATTCAGTCGCAATTTCTCACATTTTCAATTCAATCACTTTCCACTTTTCAATCAAATTTTCAATTCACATATTCATAGTTCAATACACTTTCTCAATTCAATATACATTTCAATTATTCACATATAATTACAATTCAATTCAATTTCATACAATTCAATACTAACACTTACCTTACAATTTACTTACCATATACATAAATTAATTTAACATTTAATGAATAAATAAATAATTTGAATTATAGTAATACAAACCTGGATTTCGCGATTACTCCTCGATAATTTTCTCCTTTCCTTTTTGTGCCAATGCCTTGGGTTCTTTGTTAGCTACGAAAATAATAATAATTTACACTTATTAATTACAACATTAATTAATAATAATAACTAAATTTCTATCCAATTTATACCCTAATTCCAATTTAATCCTAATTAACTCATTTACTTTTCTAACTCAGTTTGTACTTTATTTCTATTCAATTTCCTTCCATATTCTACTTAACTATCTAATGTTCATAATAAAACCCTAATTTAAAACTTCTTTCAATTTATTCCCTACAACACAAAACTTATAGCCTAATTTATAATTTAATCCTTTAATCAATTCTAACTTAAAATTCATTCAATTAAATCCCTAATTCATTATTTTGTTCAACATGAACTATGTTCAAAAACCTAAGAACTTTGAAAACTTCAACTTAATTTCAACAAAACTTTGTTCTAAAGCTTCTAAAACATCAAAATTAAGAGAAAAGGACTTAGTTGACTTACCTTTTAAAGCTTCAAACCTTAAAACCCTAGTTTTTCCTTTTTCTTTTCTTTTTCTTTCTTTCCTTCCCCTGTTCGAATGTTTTCTGTTTTCTTTTTTGTTTCTTTTGTTTTGTTTCTTTTTATTTTACTTTTGTTTATTATTTTATTATATTAACTTAATAAATATTATTATTTCTTAAATAATAAGTAAATAAATAAATATATTACAATTGTATGTATATGATTTATTACACTTGTATTTTACTATCACCTTATATTTGTCAATTTATTAATCTATTCATTAATATAATAATATAATATCAATTAATTAAATAATAATAATAAATATAATAAATATCTATTTAATACACAAATACATATATTATAAATGTACACTTATAAATATTTTTACATTTGCATATTATCATGACCATCCATTTGTCTTTCTTTTATTTATTTATCATACAAAAATCTTATAATATAATTAATATAAATTATAATTTATTTTAATATCAAGTATAAATACTACAATTGTAGACATATTTTTGTACATTTGTACAATATCAATACCATACAATTGTCATACTTTCAATTTATTTACTAATAAAAATCTCCCAATATAATTATTTAATTAGTAATTATCTTTTACTTAATTTTCAAGTAAATAAATATATATAATACAAATGTATATATTCACATTATTACAAATGTCACTATCTAATTTGTTCATTACACAAAAAATCTCACAATTTAATTATTTTATCTAATAAATATCTTTTACTAATTAAATAAAATATCACCAATATATATATATATATATATATATATTTCTATTAATACACTTGTATTAAATCACTACTATACATTTGTCTTTATTTTATTTATTTCCTTTAATATAATATCTTAATTTTAATTAATATTATTTATAATGTTTTAATTAAATAATATTTTTATAATATAAATCAAGAAAAATCTAAGATTTTTCCATGTATTACCACTTCATCTTAAGCCATTGCTTAGTTACCTATTTAGTCTCTCTTATTTTCTTTTACTTTATAATTAAACTTTTACACCTTATTCTATTTAGTCATTTTTTTCTAATTATTCTTAATTAAGCTAAATTCACCTAATTTAAACCTAATTAAACACATCACTAGACTCATAAATATTTCTAATAATTATTTTTGAACTCGATTTACTAAGACGGAGGCCCGATATTGCACTTTTTTTATGCCCGTGAATTTTGGGTCATTACATTTACGACTTTAGAAACTAAAAATAACTAGTGTTTATGTCTTTGTGAAACTATAGATAAAATCTAAAAAGCGTAAACCAAGATAGTATAATGAGTACTCGCGGAACACGATCCCTTGGTACGCGAGGCTGTGGAGGGCACCATCGAGTGGCTCAAGCTAAGTTATCCTCTCTGGGAAACATGCCCTACCTTAAGACTAGTGAGACTGTTGAAACGCCTATCACTGAGGGCAATAGTCAGGGAATTGGGGATTATGTTATGTCCCAAGCTATGTTAAGGGCATTACGAAGAAATGCTGAGGCCCAAACTGGCACAACAAATCATGGGCTGATTGTTGAGAGGTTTCGATCTAATAGGGCAAAGTTCTTTAGGGATGTTGTTGAAACAACCCCTATAGTGCCAGAATGTTGGATGGAGACCATCGAAAGAATTCTAAAGGATATGGATTGCACTCCAGAACAGAAGCTTAAGAGTCTTGTGCCCTTGCTTAAGGACAAAGCTTATCGTTGGTGACAGTTAGTAATTAGGGGTACTTTGGCTGAGCGCATTACCTAGACTTATTTCCAAGAGGCTTTCTAGAAGAAATATGTGGGCACAGGTATGTAGAAGTTTGCTAGTTGGAATTATTTCACTTCAGTATGGAGTCATGTCTGTGTTAGAATATGAGGTAAAGTTTCTAAGGTTGAACCACTATGCTCCAGGTATGATAGCGACTAAGCAGGACAAGAGTATACGTTTTGAAGAGGGCCTTAGGTATGATTTGAAAATTCAAATGGCCCCACATCAAGAAAGTGTCTTTAAGAACTTGGTTGAGAAGGATAAAATCATTGAAGAGGTTAAGCACTTGGAGCACAAAAAGATGGATAAAGAACGAGTTTAGAATAAGAAGGAATCTAGTCTCACTAACCCAAATCTACAACCTATGAAGCAAGCCAGAAAAGTCAAACCACAACAGAGTAATACAGTAGTTGGTGGTGGGGTTGGTGGAATTTCGTTATGTGGGTTATATGATAAACGCCATCTGGGTGAATGTTGGAATAGATTAGGTACTTGTCTAGGTTGTAGATCGACTGAGCATCGAGTTAAAAGATTGTCCTCACCAAGTTAATTAGATGCAAGCTCTGGTACAGAATAGCATACAAAGTCAGAGGGTTGCACTGATACCTTAGAGGTGCTATGGTTCGAATAGGAATGGTAATAATGAGTAGGATCAGCGAGCAACAGTTCAGGGTGCGAATAGAACAGAGGCTAGGCAGTCTGCTCTAGTTTATGCTACTAGGCGCCGAGAGGAAAGAGATATGATCGATGTCATAGCTGGTACATTCACTATTCATTTCCTACCTTTCTTTACTCTAATTGACATTGGATCTACACATTCTTATGTTGCATGTAATGTATCTGAAAACTAGGAACTGGGGTAGAAAATACTACTAGTATTATTACTGCAGTCAACCATTTAGGACAATTAGTGGTAATGGATAAGATTTATAAAAGGTGTCTGTTGGAAGTACAAGAGGTGTTTTTTCCAACAGATCTGATGGAACTGTCATTCGGTCAATTTGACTTACTATTGGGCATAGACTGGTTGGTTGAGCATCAAGTCAAATTGGATTGTGCTCTTAAGAGGGTAACATTGAAGATTTCTCATGATAAAGAGATTTTTGTGGATGGGAAGCATCAGAATTATCTATCTAACAGAGAAATTGGTCTGAAAAGGGTGTGAGACATTTTTATCCTATGTCTGATATGCTAGTGTTATTGATCTAGCAGTGGAGAATATCCAAATTGTTAAGGAGATTCTAGACGTCTTTCCTGAGGAACTGTCAAGGTTACCTCCGGATCGTGTGGTTGAGTTCAAAATTAAGCTATTGCCTAGAACGAAATCTGTGTCCATTGCTCCCTATCGCATAGAACCAACTTCAACAGCTTTTTTATCAGGGTTTCATAAGACATAGTTTTCGCCATGGGGTGTTCTAGTTCTATTTGTTAAGAAGAAAGATGGATCTTTCAGACTCTACATCAATTATAGGTATTAAACAAGTTGAAAGTCAATAATAAGTATTCACTGCCTAGGATTCATGATTTGTTTGATTAGTTTCAAGGGTCAAGGGTTTTCTCTTAAATTAACTTGAGATCTAGGTATTATCACATGGCTTCATTGAGATACACAGCTGTGCAACTCCAGTTTCTCATGAACATAGCTTATCACACGGCTTAGGCATACGGCTGTCAGACTCCTGTTTGTAGAAATTCTCATGCATTTTGTTAAGTTTTTAGTTAAGTCATTATTTGCTCCTGAGTTGATTAAAGAGCTTTTATAGGATCGATCAAGACTCGAATTTAATTTTACATTATAATATTTTAATGATTATGATATGAATGATTATTCGAAGAATTTATTTATGATATAATTGATTTGAAATTTTGAAAATGTTTCAATTTAATCCTAGATAAATTCTAGGTTGATACAAGCTCGTATATTGATTAAGATTGTATGATTCATGTTTAAATTGAATTTTAATTTTGTATTTATGAAGTAATTCTATATTTTAATTTTGTATTTATGAAGTAATTCTATGTTTATTTCAATTAATCAATGTGAATTGAATGCATTCTATTCCAACGTGATTGCAACATTCCATAGTTCAGGTCCGGTGACAGTACCTGGTGAGGGGTGTTACATCATCTATATTAAACATTTATACAGTATATTATGACATCAATGAACTTATGAATTTTTATTTTTCAATGTCTCTAATTTTTACGTTTTATTCAATTGAGTCCCTAAAACTAAAATAACAATATCTTTCAAACTTGAGCTTCGGTTTCAAAACCAATCTTAAACACATCCGCTATAGACCTTCAACTATATATTATTATAAAAATTTCACATCAATTTCACAATTTATTCACTTTAGTCCTTATATACAAAAATTAATAATAAATCATTACAATTTAATTATTTTTCATATCTAAGCTTAAAATTTATCAATTTAACACCAAAATCTTCAAGAAATTAACAATGGCAACTTTCAAAAACTTTAATAGTTTTGCAATTGGTACATAAGCTAGATAAATCAAGCTCTCATGACCTAGAAAACATAAAAATTACAAGAAAAGGGTTTTAAAACATTAATTTCATCATGACCTAAGTCTTTCGTCAATTAAAAACTTATAGCGATAAAAATTTTACATTTTAGTCCATGTACCTTAATTAAGCAATTAATAGGAAAAATTTAAGGAACAAACTTTAATATTATACTATACTAACTCCTATTTATGGACCCAGTTTACGAAATTGGAGTTCTAAAATCGCCTTTTCCTGCACTACTGAAAATTGGGCTATTACACTTTTACTATTTAATCGAGCTACGAGTTCCATTATTGGAAGTGAAGCTATGCCATACATAAGTCATATACCAATACACTAGCTTTCAGCTTTGATACCAATGGAACACAAACTCTCAATATATTAAAGCATATGAGTTAGGTACACATGATCAGTCACTTTCCTAAGATTGAGGTAAGCCACACCATAAACGTCAAAAGTGAATAAATCTATAACCAAATCTAGGATAAATTCAAATTATATTATCCAATGTATCCTCAATCTAAATAATCACACATATGTTTCTATTATTGCAAAAACTCGGTTTGAAAACGATTTTCTTACACAATGGAAAATTAAAATTTTGAAAATAGACCCAGTTTGTGATATTTATAGCAATAAACCTTAATCGAATTCGTACATGTGTTTTCTGATAAGCGAATCCTTGATTTTTTCAGCTTTCAACCAAACAATCTTCCTGGTTATTCTCATACCATGAACTGCTTCGAGTGCAGGCCCAAACCAATTAAGCCAAAACACAGAACTAGAAAAAGTTTTCTCTTAGGGGTGAAAATGGAAATTCTCTCTTTTTTAATAAAAACTGGTAAAAATTGTTATAATGGAAAATATTTTTATAAGTTGAGAATAAATTCTCTCTAGTTTTCGACAAAATAACAATCTCTTAAAAGTTGTATTAATAACTCTACTGGGGCCATCTATTTATAGGAAGAGAAGGTAGAACACTTGTAGAGTTGTAGATGTTTATTTTAAATATAAAAACATCTTACTTAGAGTAGGAGAGGGGTGAACAACTCACCAATGTATTTCTTCTAGGGTTTTCACCCCATTTATGTTATATGAGGGGTTTCAGGCAGCTCTCACATTGGGTCCAATTACGAGTACTTCTTGTGCCTTTTTGACCCAATACTTTGTAATGTGAACCAACTCGATTCAGTTTTTCAATTTCCCAAAATAAAATTTAATATTTACATACTAAATAATTTTCTCATCTCAATTTTACTCTAATAAAGTTTTGATTATTTTACCCCCCAAAAAAATTTTGACGATTTTACCCTTGGTAAAATTTCGATAAAATTTCTTTTACTATCTCACAACTCAACATGTTCACTATAACTGAATAGTTTTTTTTCATTTTCGGTCTTTAAAATAGTCTAAAGACATAAACTCATTATTCCATCATTTTTTAAGTAATCCTATATAGGATGATTGCAAGTTTTCATTTTCCTTTCATTTCCATTTTAGGAAACCTATTTTTATTTCCAAATGATTCCATTTCTCCATTTCGGAGAAAACCATAATCATAAACAGATTCAAAATCTATTCTTCTTGGGTCCTATCCAATGTACTGTCAGTCTAGTCAGTCACATCTATGTCTCTATCTTGTAGGAGTCATCTATTCTGATGCCCAAGACAAGGCATTTTTCCAATTGAACTTGATAGACGATATATTAGTCTTTCAATCGGTTTACTCATTTTCGATTAGACTAAAGACGTGTTTAGGTTCGTCTACTAATATAAGTTGTATTTTTGTACTACGATCTGACCACGTAATACCGCTTAGTATTAGTTAAACATTTAGACAACCAATAAGCAATATTTGCTTCTATTTTGTTTTGCCTGAAAAAACCATGTGAGGACAATAATACAAAGTATATTCATTTAATTCATGAATAAGTTTATTAATCAATCTATTCGGAAAAATTACAAGTGTACTTAGACAAAAATACTACACTTATGGCACTAGATTCAACATCTATTTTCTAATAGTCAACTGCCCTAATACCCAAGACAATTTACGTCTCCAATTAGACTTAATAGATAACAAAATTTTATGCCTGGGCCCGACCCAACTCGAAAAATGGGCCAATTTTTTTCTCAAACCCAACCTAGATTATAAATGCTAAACTCGGGTCTGATCCTACCTAGCCTGTATTAGTTTTCTTTAAAAATTATGTTATTATATAAAATAAATTTAAAAAATATATAATATATCAAATACACTAAAAACAAGAAAACAAATGTTTCCCAACAAATTGAAAATACATTAAAAAGTTTTTATACTAAGATAGTTGCAACTAAAATAGTAGCAAAATTAACAATAAAACAAAGGTTCTACAATATCCAAACAAAATTAAAAGTGACAGCAGAACAACGTTAAAAACGACAACGAAACAACAATGAAGCGGCACCCAAAACAACACACAAAAAACAACCTGCAAAATGTAATCAACCAACCAAAATATCTATATATCAAGCATTCAACATAATTTTTTTTATAACAAGCTATAAATTATAAGCTAAATTATATAACTAGAAAGAAATCGAAGAATCATTGTCGTCATCATTCTTACAAGCAATTTCTAATATGAAATAAGAATAAATAGTTAGATAATCAAACTGAAAAATTGTTATAAAATTATAACAATAAAACGAGAATAATAATTACCCTTTGAAAACCCCTTAGCTTGTATCCAGTCATCAAAGCAAAAAATGACTTGAACCGTTTTTAGTTTAAGTAAACTCCTCAGACGTGTTATAACTTTCTTCCACATGCTAAAAGCCGACTTGGAAGCTACATTCGATATTGGAATTACCAAAAGATCACGAGCCAATAATGAAATCTCATGATCTCGACTTGAACTTTTGCTCTAATAACCTAATACATCTATTTTGCAATTCAACTCAAGCTTTGGTTCATCCAAATAAACGTCCAACTGTGACTTTTCACTCTTAATACTGGATGCACTTAAGTATCATTTATAATCATCACTCTTATCATAATCTCCTCCTAGATCAACCCTATTAAAATTGAGTTGATGCAAACTAGAATCAGCAAGATCATTATCCAAAACATTGGAACTCCTGGCCAAAAAAGAAGACGTGGATTTGGAGTTCTTAACATACTCACCAAACAAGAGTTTAAGATTGCTAAGAATGGTTTGCACAAATTCTAAAGCATTATTACCATAGGTTATAGTAAAGCAATACTACACATAATTTAACTTGTAACGAGGATCTAAAATTGTAGCACGTGACAATATCAAAGAATACTCAGTCCAATATTTATTAAATTTCTCTTGCATTTGCTTTACCATTGGAGTTAAAAAAGAATGAGGACATTTAACTGTATCAAGTAAGACCTTGTGAACCTTCTGAATCCCTCTAAAATAAAGATTAGTCGTTGGATAATTAGAGCTAAAAAAAAAAACACAAGTCACATTATAAAAGACTTTCAATAATTTGCAAAAAATAGCAACATTTTTTCACTCCTCATCAAAAAGTGAAAATATTTTATAATCTTTATCCCGTTGGCCCCAATAATCTAACACATCTTTATAGTAAAAAGAAGATTCAAGTATCAAATAATTAGAATTTAATCTCACACACATCTTGATGTAGCTTTTTGGTCACATTCAAATGAAAGCTTTTGTCAGCTACATCATAAAATATTTTCCTACGAATTCTGTAACAGCCCATTTTTCAGTGAAATTAGAACAGTGGTTTCGGGACCACAAATTCGACCCGAAAATATAATTTATTTTTATTTTATTATATGGTCCATAATATGGTAGATATGTCGTGTGGAAATTTTGATACGAAAATTTCATCGATTTAGTGCTTAATTACGAGAATGACTAAATCGCATAAAATGCAAAAGTTGAATTCTAGTAGCTATAAGAATCAAATAGATATGAAATTCAAAATTAGAGGTCCTTATACGTTAATTAGACCATTAAGAAAAGTATGTAGATTTTTCTTGGTGACTCATCCATGGAATTATGAAAAAAGGGTAAGGATTAAATTGGAAATAGCAAAATACTTAATTAATTAAAAAGATGATAAAAGAAATCATCTTATTTTATGTCATCTTCAACCTAAAACACATGGAAATACTAAGAGAGAGAAAAAAACTTTCAAGGCCTAATTAGGTAAGTTTTCTTGTCTCGTTTTTAGTAATTTTGGTATTTTTGAAACCGGGATAGCTTAATCTCTCTATTTGAGGGATTAATTTGAAAATTTATCAAGGTATGAAAAATGGGTCATGGATGTATATGCTGGAAATTAGAAATTTATGATAAAAAAATAAAAGATTGTTGATAGATAAACAACTTTTACAAAGTGATTTTTTTTATGAAAACATGATTTAAGGACAAATGAAAAGTTGTAAAATTTGATGAAAAATTCTGAAATTTTATGGATACATGTGCTGGAAAAATTGCAATGAGGCTTTTGTTAGGCTTGGAATAGGGAGTAATTTGCAAAAGTTTCATTTTTCAGGCCTAGGGACAAAATCGAAATTTATGGAAAAGTTAGGGGCAAAATAGTAATTTTTCCTAGGACATAAATTCAATCCATTTAAATATGAAATGTATGAAATTAATGGTTAAATTCATTTATATAGATCCGAATAACACTAATTCGAGGTTAGATCGAGGAAAAGAAAAGATTTCGGATTAGTAGACTTTTACGCGAACAAGTGTCGAGATAAGTTCATCTAACTTAATCCAACATGTAAATATGTTTAATTGAATGTTGTATTGAATGGAATGTGATTTATATTGATGTACATTACTTGAATGATATAATGAGAAACTTAATATGTGCTTGAAATGATGATAAAGGGGTTAAGTCCTGATTGAATGTTGAATTCTGATGATTGTATGCGCTTTTTCAAAACAAATAGGGTCATGCATTTGTTGCGGATGGGATTTAGCTCAGACGAGTAATCCCAATGACCTTTTCATAAAAAGGATTTAGCCCGAACAGGTAATCCCGATACATTACCTCTCGAGCATACGTTATGATTAGGGTTTAACCTAGACTGGTAACCCTAATTGAGCTCTTTTGAGTATACGCTATATAAAGGATTTAGCCTGAACTGGTAATCATGTTATATGACAAATGGCTTGAGAGTGTGTTCCTTGGTTAAGTACTCTAAGGGGTAACTAAATAAGAATTGATGGATTAATAAATCGTACACTTCGAGTGTACTATTTGAGCCTTCACCTGAATTTTAATGATTCAACGGACATCAAACTCTTAACATGGCATGAAAATCTTGAGATGATATAATAATGACTTGAAAGAATATTGCTTGATGAGCTCATCTTTTCTTACTTGATGTGTATGGAAACTTTGTGACTAACATGTTTGATTGAATGTATGTGATTAGGCAACTTAGCCAAATGAATGGAAACATAACATTGTATGCTTAGATTTAATAAGCAAGATTGGTAAATTTAGTTTCCGTTATACGAACTTACTAAGCGTGTAATGCTTACCCTATTTTATTTTCCCCTATTTTATAGTGCTTGGGAGCTCGTGAAGGTTGAAAGATCATTAGAGCATCGTCACACTATCAACTAGCATTTTGGGTATACTTAGTAAAATCATTTTGGTATAATGGCATGTATAGGACAACTTGGCCAATAGAAGCTTGAAATGATATTTTGTAACCTAGCCATTGCAATGGCTAGTAATGGTTCATTTTGGTATGACTAAGTATATTATTATGATATAAATATATATACACATGTTTTATGTTAGGAATATGTGATCAATGTTATGAATACTTAAGTTAAACTAAAGTAAGGTTGTGAATACATATGTATGTAGTTATATGCCTTGTTGAATGATGGAATTGTCTATTTTGAATGCTTGGATTGGTTGGTATTGGATGTGTGTTTCAAGTGTAGGTCTTGGGTGAAATTTTGGGTGAGAGATGAAGCTAGAAATGGCTTCATTTTATCCACACGAGCAGACACACGGGCGTGTGTCTAGACTATATGTGACACATGGCCTGGTAACATGGGCATGTGGTTAGGTCATGTGTCCTCTGTGCCCTAATTTTGAGAAACAGAATGCTCAGAATTGAGCACACGGTTAGAGACTCGGATGTGTGTCTCAGCCGTGTGTGCCACACGGCCTAGAACACCGGTGTGTGTCTTGGCCGTGTGAAACCTGCACCTATTTTCGAATTGAATTAATTAACCACACGGCCTAGCACATGGGCATGTGGCCTGGCCATGTATGTAAGTTAGAGAGTTACACGGGGTCAAACACGGGCATGTCCCTTGGACCATACTGGCGTGTGAGCCCTGCACCTTGGAAAAAATTTGTAATTTCACAAAAAATTCTTAGATGTCCTGATTAAGTCTCGATTCGATTCTAATGTTTGTATTGGGCCTTGAGGGTCTGATCAAGGGACATTATGGATGATTTCGATAAATGAATAGTAATTTTTGTGGAATAATTGAAAAATATTCTGAATGTTCTGGTAATGCTCTGAAACCCTGTTCCAACGACGGGTACAGGTTAGGGGTGTTACAAATTCCCAACTTCTTATGTACTTAATTCCATTTCGAATATTACCAACATCATCAGCAAGGTCTAAATCAGCTTTAACTATAAGATTCAATATATGTGCACAAAATCTAACTTAAAAAAAATACCATCACACAAAAGAGCTCGGTTCATATTATCATTATAAAAAGCATTATCCAAAATGATACTAAAAATTTTCTTGTCCATACCACTGAAATAAACATAAAATAAGTTCATTCGCTATGTTCAAACCATCATACGGAGGAGATAAATCTTTAAACCTTATGATTCTCTTTTGTAGCTTCCAATCTTTGTCAACCTAATGAGCAGTAATGCAAATGTATTCATCATTAGTATACTCAGAGTTCCAATTATCAAAAGTTAGACAAATTAAACTAGGTGCTTTACCCAACTCCTCTTTAACATGATCTCTCTCTTTTGCATAATACATTAGGACATCCCTAGCAACTATTTGTCTACTTATATTTTTAAAATTAGAATTATAAATACTAATCATGTATCTAAATCTCAATTCTTCAATTGTCCTAAATTAATGCTTACCACACAAAAATAAAGTAGAAACAACTCGACAAAACTCATCAGCATCAAACTTGTAGGTTTTTATAGATGGACCCACCTACTAAGGATGGTTGAGTAGCTATTGGTATATTGAGTGATGTCCTTATTAAAATTTTCAAGCAACTATTTAAATGACGTCTTAAATGGGAGGTTTCATTAGAATATTTAGCAAAGAAGATACTCTTATAATGATTACATTGTGCCTTCAGTTCGTCTTTATTCTCACATTCAAGCTTTGTCATTTCATCCTACACCTTTGAAGTAGTAGACTTTTTACATTTGAGAGCATTTTCATATTTATTAAACCCATTAGCCAAAGGTATTAGAGTGTTTAAACTAGCTATTGTCGTGAAAACTCAAGTCCTAAAATCATAAAAACTCAATTGATACACAAATTCATTCACCACCACCATTCATATTTTCAAGAACAATCTTTATCAAAAACAACTTCATCATCTACTATTTATCAATATACTTGGGTAAAAATTAAAATTCTATGTTTCAGTCAAATTAGTGTATGCAAACCATTATTCAACTTATCCAAAATTTTACTAAAATGAAAATAATTGACCCCTTCAATATTTAATTAGTTGGATCGAGCTTAGAAATGGTCATGCCCATGATTTCATCCTTTTTTAATTTTTACTTTTCATATTTTAAAATACTTTTATATCCTCTTATTAAAATATTTTAGTAAAACTTGAAATTTAAATGGATAAGGATGACTAATTCTTTATAAGATTTTCAATATTTTTTATGATTAAAGGATAAACCAACCAAAACTAAGAAGGGATTAATCGACTATGAGTCATGCCATTATCATCATCTTCTAGTAATTGCATTATTTAATATTCTTGAAGGTAAACACTAAATTGAAAAAGGAAAAGTAAATGAGACGAGTAAGAAAAAACATGCACAAACTAACCTCAAATTTCATAGTCAAAGTTGTAGAGAAGAGAAGAGGTGGGCAACGGTAGCTGTGGATGAGGGTTTAAGGCAGATTACTCTTTAGTGAGTTTAGTGGAGAGCTATCAACTATTCCTTACTTTTCCTGTTTTAGACATGTATCCAAGTCGGGCTATGCCCAAGCCAAAAAAAGCTTACTCAAGGCCCTACCTGTTTAGAAAACAGGCTTCATTTCTTATCCAAGCCCATATTTTGGGCTTATATTTTTGTCCAAACCCTTCCATTTTTCGAGTAGGCTTTCAAGCCTGGTTGGGTGGCCCAACCCATAGACAACTTTAGTCCCATGAATCAATCTTTCATTTTGTTTCCTTTAGTCTCATGAATCAATCTTTCATTTTATTTGCTTAGACTACAAACCATTTAGATTACCTACTAATTTAAGTTGTCTTCCCGCATCATACTCCTTTCCATATGATGGTACTTAATACTAGTTAAATCTTAGGTAATCAATGAGCTAATATTTACTTATTCATTTTACTTTTCATGCAAAATCCATTGAAAACAATCATACAAAGATATAATAAATTAACTTTGGAATTTTACTTAACTAATAGTAGGATGACAAAATCACTACACTAAGGGCACAAAATGCTAACAAGCATATGTTTGAAGACACTAGTTTACATTCAGTTTTGGGAAGATTATTGATTTCATGAATCATTAATGCATTGATAATGATGAGTTTGGTGAATCCTGTGATGAGATTACCAAGTAGTTCACTAATGAAATTCAAGCAACATGTCCAAATGGGCAAAGTTTCAAGGCTTTAGATCTATCATTAACTTATGCTACTTTACATACAATTGCTACTGGAAATTGGTTTTCTAATAGTCAAAGAAATGTGATAACCAAGAAAACGGGAAAGATGATATTCAATAAGATTGTGAAGCACACTAAGATAAACAATCTAAGCTTGTCCTTGCCATTTCCATCTTTAATTTTTCAAATTCTCATAAAGTAAGACTCCAAGATCGTGGGTAGGGATGAAATTTTTTAGCCAATTCCACTAGAACTAAAGTATTACCCAAAGTGGAAACAAGGGAAACATATTGTTGCAATTGAATATGTTGAAAAAAAAAAGGCCAAGATAAGGAAGTTAATGTAAAAGTAGTATTAAACCAGTTGCAAATCCCCCTACAATTGCAGACCGACCTCATCCTTACAAAATTGTGGCTAGAATACCTTGACAAGGGGATTGTTAGGTTGGACTAAAACATAAAGCACTTGGAAAAACAACTGAAGGTGATTCAACATTTTAGGTGTAACACCTTTTACCCGTATTCGACGTCGAAACAAGGTACGAGGCTTTACATTTAGAAAAAGGGTGTTACATTTGGAATTGTTCTGTTTGAAAAAAATAGGAGAGAAATGGGGCTCTAGGTTTTTTATTGTTGCTCAACAATTTTTTATGTTTTGTTGATTTACTCTCGAACATTTTGTTGATGTTTTTATTGATGAATCTTAAATGAGCTTCTTATGTTGTTTTGTTTTTTATTTGAACTCTTTCCCTTTGATTCTCTATAATATTATCATGGTTACTTTGATTACTGATGCATCTAATTCTTAAGCATCAATGATTTCAATATTTGGTTATATTTATAGTTAAGGTTTCGGATTAACAGGAGCTTCTTATTGATTAAAAAGGAAAATCTATTTATATAGATCCTTTTATTTATGATGGTTATGATTTGTTCAAAAATTTTCCAAAGGTGAGATTGTTGGAGTAATTATGGTTCCCGCTAAAACAACAGTTGCAACTTGAGGTATAACTGAATTGGACCGTAACTTGTCTTATTTTAAGTTGGCAATCTTTTGAAACAAAATCTATTGTGCTATGTATTTGTTTATTTTGTTGAGTAACTTTGGCCCAACTATAAAGATCACTTGTGCATAATCAAATCACAGAAGGATTAAATCTTAGTATTTATTCAGATAAATGTAGTCCTTTTTGTAAGGCTATTTGTAAGGAACTTTGATGGTAATTGATTGAAATCTTAGAAAGCTTAAAACTCTTATATATGGTAGGCTTGCATTAGGTAGTTTGTACAAGAGTTAACACTTATCATGTGTTTAGTAAGAAACCTATTTAGAGTGGAATTTTTAAGTAAAATTCAAGTGAGTCACTTAATTTTACAACTAAGTTTTCAGGAGAAAAGTCTTAGTGGAGAGTAATTCAAATTTGTGTGCGAGTATGAAGTTGTTACATGATAAGTTGTAAGACTTAAATTATTACTTATACACATTGAAAATAATGGATGAAAATGGTAGAGACAAACTTAAATCAATACATGTTGAGTTCTGGTTCAGCGGCAAAAGAGTACTCAGCTTCTCTACATTCCTTTTGGCATCTCTAATGTCACCATATCTAACAAATCCAAATTTTATCCCTTTAACTGATCTTTTCTTAGCGATGAACATGATAATCACCTTTCCTTATTTTTCGAAGATGTTGCGTAGTCTTTTCTCTAATGGAGTCCCGGTGGCAAGTTGACGAAAACGAACACAGCAATGTTCATGTTGCACGCCATTTAGATTGTTGAATTAGGAGAATGATATCAACATGCATTTTTTGAGGTATATTTGAGCTTAGAAGATTGGGTTTAAAGAAAGATTAGGATATGTTGCACGTCATGTTAGAATTGCGTGATAGATAATGATGGACATGAGCATGGTTATGTTTGCCATTTTATGAAAAGACATTCATAATTTATGATATAATTAAATACTTTACCACCCCTGAAAAAAAAACCTCATTATTATTCTAGTATTTAAACGATATTATATTTAAAAAAAAAAGCAATACCATTATATCCTAATTTGAGCTAATTAAGCAATAATTACCATGGGATTTTTATTTTTATTTTAAAAAAAAAAAAAAGGAAAAAGCTTTTGGTAAGCATTTAAGTTTCAAAAATGTGATGGAAGATTAGACAAGTGCCCATTATTTTCTTCAACGTGGTCACCGACGAAGAAGCGTTTGAAAGCAGAAGATTTGTCATGCAAAAGTAATGAGCTATCAAATCAACTACAAAATACGTGGAAATTAAATTGGAGTAAAGGGTTTAATTTTTTTTCATATTATTATATATATTTTATATATAATTCTTATTTTTAATTACAATTTCTCATCTACCATTAAATAGGAGAGAAAATATAATGGTACCAATTGCATGAACTTTATATTATTATATATTAATATGCTAAAATTTTTTTAATTCATATTTATATTGGTAAAAGTAGGATGGAATTTATTGTACTAGAAATTAAATTGAATTTTACTTTTTTTTTATTCTATATATTAGATAAAAAAAAGTAAATTAATTCTTTATTTTAAATTTTTTATCAATTTTTATTGTTAAAAATTCGCATGGCTAATGAAATAATCAAACAATTACTTATAGGCTTAGTTTAGCATTATTTCTCAAAAGTATTTTTAAAGTTAAAGGTATCTTTTGTACCATAAACAATACTAAACAAGTAATTTTTGGAGCAAAAAGTGTTATTGAGCGCTTTTGAACCCAAAAGCAAAATCAATTTTTTCTAGTTTTTGTTTTGACAAAAGCGCTTTTAGGAACAAAAGACAATTTTAACTCTTATAAAATATTTTATATAATATTTATATTAGATATGTAACTACTTTCCTATTGAAATTTATTTTAAATATATAATATTATACATATAAATTTTTATTGGTTATATTTTAATATTTAAAATATAGTTTATATATTTGAATTAAATTTTATAAAAAATTAATATTAATTGCTTAAAAAATATTTTAAATTTATATTTCATATTAAAATATTAACAATAAATTATAATAAATTATTTTTTATTCTTACTAAAATATCATAAATATTAGTTAAGTTGAACGTTATTTAAATGCATATTTGCTATTTTATATTTTATAACACTATATTTAAAATAGACATTTTATTTCTCAAAAGCACGTTTTGATAACAATATTAAAAATTTAAATCTTAAAATAATTTTTTTAAAAGTATTTTTCAAAACTACTTTCCCACTGCACTTATTTAAAGTATTTCTGAAAAGTAATACTAAACTAAATTGTAGAGATCAATTTTTAACAGTACAAATAAATAAAATTTTTAATAGAAACAATTTACTCTTAGATTTAATATATAAAACTAATCTATTTATTTTTAAATAGATAAAAAAATACAAACCAACTTATAATACAAAAGAATCCACGATATATCATTTTATACTTTCTATTATAGGATGAGATGCGGACTGATGTATGATTAAAAGAAAGAAAAAAAAAAGGTTGACATGAAATGTTTGTAGAATGGGATGCCCAGTCAAAGCGGGCGATTAGTTCTCAACAGTGCTACTCCACGCATACAACATATGCAAATGTCATATCCTGTTCTTCTATTTTCATTTCACATATGTACATACAACTTTCATGTTGGATGGATACCTGATGTATAACTTATGGTCTCCCGTGTAATTTTCCTGACTAAACAGTAGGGTTTTTTAAAACAAAAATGGTTGAAGAGTCAAATATGTTCATACATAAGGATGTTTACATCTTTCTGAACAAAGCTTAGTTAATTAAACGCATCGTTTGATTATAAAAAAAGAAAAGAAGAAAGGGAAAGAGCAAATCAAGAATTTGTCTTGACTCATGACCAAAAGTTTTAAGAGAAATGAAGTGATTAAATAGGAAATATTCCAGAATTGACCCTGCGTAGTGGAAGGAATTACAGAAGAAGCCATTTTCACGAGCTTTGTCTCATACCCATTCTCTCTCTCTATCCAATATTGAATCATTTGGAGTAATATGGAATCACGAAAAAAGAATATAAATTAAAGACAAAATCAACACTAGCTTTGAGCCTTTGACGTCAACGTAAAAACCAAAAACCAAAAGGGAAATTTTAAAGAAAAAAAAACATTAGCAGCAAAAACCAAAAACGCGTCTAATATCCCGACCAATTAGCAACGGCCTCCAGCTGTCCACGCGGCTTCTAGAGTTGCTGAATTATGATGTGCGCACCCTCCTCACTTCCATGTTTTCCTTTTCCTTTTCTCTATCAACTTTTGGTGTTGAATCACATCTTCCATATTCTCTAAACTTATTAAGGGTAGACGTTGAGCAACTGCGTCATATCTAAAATGAAGATTAAACTTTTAACCATTAATTAATATTATAATTTTATTTTTATCATCAACATTAAAATTCTTAATTTTACCTAATTTTATTTCAGTAAAAAATCAGTGAGACACCACAAGTGGAAAGGAATTGCATTTGTTGCACCGCATGGTAATGCGAACCCCATCAGCTAATTTTATTTATTTTTGTCCCTTTTTAATTACTTATTTTCTTAATTATTGCATTGTTATGATATTGTAGTAAAAGATTAAGGACAACTACTTTTCTTACAAGAATTAAAGATAATTATTTAATATATTTGTAGATTCTATTTTTTAAAATTTTTGTACATACTTTTAAGTGATATATATTTGAAAATTTAATTCAGTGACAAACATAATGATTTTTTACTCTTATTTATAGAACTAAAAAGAAACTTAAATGTTAAATGTACCAAATAATAATTTAAATATTAAATATTAATCCAATCTCATTAAGTTTACTTATATGATTTTCTTAAAAATAAAAACATATCATTTCTTTTTAATAATTATTCACTTTATTGTGCTTTTAAGCATATATATATATATATATATACACAGCTTAATGAATACATTTTTAATTATTAAATGCACTAATGATGCATGAGTCTCTACACAACCAATGAACCACATAATGTCACTTGTTAAAGAAAATATAATGATTTTTAAAATTATTTATTAATGATATGTCTTAATATAGTTCATTGACACTATATGAAGTCATACACTATTAATGCACTAACTACAAACTCTGATCATATTAAATATTTAATGCTTGTGTATAAAATACTTAATAGTATAT
The DNA here is from genome assembly GCA_025698465.1 of Gossypium longicalyx. Classification (NCBI taxonomy): domain Eukaryota; kingdom Viridiplantae; phylum Streptophyta; class Magnoliopsida; order Malvales; family Malvaceae; genus Gossypium; species Gossypium longicalyx. Next base: position 97,216,841 of record CM046997.1, read on the forward strand.
TATAAAATTAAAAAATGAGTTCAACTTTAATTTTAAATATCAATATTAAAATTTAATTTATATAGCAGAAAATAAATAAAAATTTTATTAGCTAAAATACTTTAAGAGTAACTAAATTCAAACCATCAGACTTATCAAAACACTTAATTTAATTCCCTTCGTTCCCACATGCAAGGGCGAAGTCAGAATAAATTTTTAGAGGGGCCGGATAAAATTTTAATTTTTTATAGTTTATATCTTTATAATTTGTATAGGATTAAATCGAATTTTTATAATTTTAAGGAGCCAAAGTATAATTTTATTTTTATTAATTTAAAATTTTTAAAAAAAATTAAAGACTAAAAGAATAAATTTACATTTTAAGGGAGGCGGAGCCCATGTCAGCCTGCCCACATGGAACATTAAAATAATCTATAACTACAATATTATAGAAAATTCACAACTTAACTCATATTTTAGACTAACTTATTTTTTTAAACTCAAATTTCAAACTTGCAAATTAATATTCTTGGATGAAATTCTTCCCAAACCCAGAAGTACTTTTCAACTTTGGTTGGTAGCCTAATTGGACAGGTATAATTGTCTTTGTTTATAAATTAGGTTGGATTAAATGGTATCTAACCGTACAAGTTAAAATTATTTAACAATTATTATTATTATTATTATTATTATTATTATTATTATTATTATTATTATTATTATTAAATATCATCTTAATTAATATTCCTATTAAAAAGTAAGAGTTTGTTTAATGAGTGTCTTAAAGACATAATTAAGATATAGTAAGTTATTGTTTTTGGAATTGAAATTTTTGAAGCTAACTAAAATATAGATTATACATAATATTAATATCTTTTTTCCCCTAATTTACCATAAATAAAATGCATTTAATACAATTTCTTTTAAATTGCATTAACTAATCTAAAAAAAAAGTTGAAAATATAAAACTCATTTATGAGGAAATACATATATATATATATAAAATGTTGAAATAAAAATTACAGAAAAGATTTGTGAATAAAAAGGATGTGATTGTTGAAATCCACAATAGCTTTTCCCTATTAAGTTGGGTTTATAAAATACTAATAATTAGTATTAAAAAAATAATAAATATGGATAATCCTTAATTAACCTAAAAATAAAAGAAATAGTTGAAGTGGAGAGATTATAAACAAACCCTCCATTCAGAATTCCTCATCACTGTCTTCACTTCACTAACCAAAAGATTTTGCTTTCTATAAGTTCTCTCCTTCACCGCAACCAAACAAAATATTATAACTTTTTTTCTCTGAAAGAAACACTGAAAATGCTGAATCTATGGACTTTTATCTTCCTCTGCTTTCTCCATCTCTCATCCTTCAATGTAAGCAAATCTATTGTCTTCTTCTTCTTCTTCTTCTTCTTCTTCTTCTTCTTCTTCTTTAGTATGTTCTGGGTACTATGTTTATCTTCTTTGTTTCTTGTACATTAAAATTTAATGTAAGATAGTTTTTTTTATTAAAAGAAAATTGTAATTTTCGGACAATGCAGGTTGTGTTGGGCGGTGTCGGTGATTCGTTGGTGTCGGAGAATCCATTTACTCCAAAAGCCTCGGTGATTCGTTACTGGAACAAAGAGATCCGCCGCGAAATAACCAAAACCCATTTTCTACTCTCCAAAGTATCGCCGTTAACCGCCGTCGACTCGGCCAGTTTTTCCAAACTCGCCGCCCAAAACGACCTCGCTTCCCATCTCCCTTCTTTTTGTTCCTCTGCCAAACTCTTTTGCTTCCCCGATTTATCTCCGAGTCTCGAGAAACACCCCAAAGATGAAAGGTTCGCCGTCTACTCCAACATGAATTTCTCCAATTACGGAACGGACCGACTCGCTGGAGTCGACTCGTTCAAGAACTACTCGGAAGACAGCAACATCGTCGTCGACTCGTTCCACCGATACAGTCGGGATTCGACTGGGCACAAGGAACAATTCGTCAATTACGCCAGTGAGGGCAACGTCGTCGACCAGAACTTCCACTCCTACGCCGCCGCCGCCACTGGCGGTTCCGGAAACTTCAACAACTACAACCGTGAAGTCAACAATCCCAATCTCCGTTTCTCTTCATATGGGGATGACTCCAACGGGCATGGGCAGACATTCACGCAGTACACAGAGAATGCCAACGCCGGGAACGGGCAGTCATTCTCGAGTTATGGAAAAAACGGTAACGGCGTTCCTAACGACTTCAGTAGTTACGGAAAAGGAGCCAATGTGATAGGGTCAGGGTTTTCCGGTTATGGAGAAGCAGCCAATGGGGCGAATGACAGTTTCACTTCGTACGGATTCGACTCTAATGCTCCACAAAATACGTTCAAGAGTTACGGAGACGGCGGAAATGCGGCGGTCAACACTTTCTCAAGCTATCGCGATCAATCCAATGTGGGTGACGATTCTTTCCAATCTTACGCCAAAAATTCCAATGGAGAGAAAATCGATTTTTCAAACTATGGCCAATCTTTCAATGAAGGAACCGATAAATTCACAGGGTACGGCCAAGGAGCCGTGGGTCAATCCATTGGGTTCAAAATCTATGGAAGAAACAGCACTTTCAAGGATTATGCAAAAAAGGAGGGCATCGTTTTCGGTAGATACAACAATGGCAGTTCCTCTGAAACTGCTCAAGTTAAGGGCGGTAGCAGTGCCGTGAATAAATGGGTGGAGCCGGGCAAATTCTTCCGGGAAAAGTTGTTGAAGCAGGGAGCCGTGATGCCAATGCCGGACATTAAAGATAAAATGCCTGTAAGGTCATTTTTGCCCCGGACTATTGTTTCAAAATTACCATTTTCTTCCTCCAAGATTGGTGAATTGAAGCGGATATTCCACGCGGGGGATAACTCCACACTGGAAACCGTAATGCTGGACGCTTTGAAAGAGTGCGAGCGAGCGCCGAGCCCGGGCGAGACCAAGCGATGCGTGGGGTCGGCGGAGGACATGATAGATTTCGCCACCTCGGTTCTGGGGCGGAACGTGGAGGTTCGCACGACGGAGAACGTAAAAGGGTCAAAGCAGAACATAAAGATCGGAAGCGTTAAAGGAATCAACGGCGGGAAAGTAACGAAATCGGTTTCTTGCCATCAGAGTTTGTACCCGTATTTGCTTTACTATTGCCACTCGGTCCCCGAGGTCCGGGTCTATGAAGCGGATATTCTGGATCCGAAGTCACTGGAGAAGATCAATCATGGTGTTGCCATCTGTCATTTGGACACATCCAGTTGGAGTTCGAATCATGGAGCGTTCTTGGCATTGGGTTCGGGTCCGGGTCGGATCGAGGTGTGCCACTGGATTTTCGAGAATGACATGACTTGGACCATCTCTGATTCTTAAACTAGAAAAGCTTTTGGATGGGTAAAATTTACTAAATTTAGTTAAGAAGAAACCATTGGCTAAGATAACTTATCCATTGGTGAAATTAAGAATTTGTCCATTTTGTTTCTCTGTTAATTTAAGATTATGGAATGAAATACACAAATATGAATTATTTTTTTCTTATATTCTCTTCTCTCTCTTCTTTTTTATGCTGCAATGAATCTTATCTTCCTGCAACTTTGTTGGTTTTGAAATTTTTCAAGAAAGCAATGAAAATGGTGTTTTGAATTTCTGTCACATCTACCAAATTTTGCCATCTTTCAAGACTTGAAAGTCAAGTCCACAGTAAATTTCTCTAACATTCACATTCAATTTTGTTCTTACTCTATGTATTTTATCAAAGTTAGTAAATTTAGTTTCTATTTTTGGAAAATTAAAATTTTTTAATTTTATATTTTTTTTTAAAATTTAAAATTTTAATTTTGATATAAATAACAATCAAATAATATATAAAAATATTAAACTGTTATGGTATTATATATGATGATAAGTTTTGGAAAGGACTGAAATTTTAAATTTTAAAAAGTATTAAGACTAAAAATAATTAAATAAAAGTAAAAATATTAAATTTATTATAGAATTTAAGTTAAAAATTGAAGGGAAATAGTAATCTTGTGAATGAAGACAGAGTAACACATGGATGAAAAGCACTGATTAGCCTCAGAATCAGTCAGAAAGAGAATGATTCGGATGAAAGGCAATTTTTGCTTTAACAAATTTCTTTTAGAAAAAAATTATATAAAATATGAAGGCGAATTCCGTGTACGGGTTTTCATTTACTATTGCACTCAAACATGGAGACAAATTTAAAAAGTTAAATTATGCTATTACTCCTCTCTTTTATAAAAGTTTTGACTTTAATTTTTATATTTTAATTTAGTTATTTTTAATTTTTTGTATTTTTAAATTTTAAAATTTTAGTTCTCAATAAACGATAATAGTTATATTCATTAAGTTTAGTTTAGTTCCAAAATTTGATATAGTAAACATATTATCATATGTATAATTGCTATGTAAGTTTATTTTCACATATTACTCATTAAAAATTTAGTTATTAAATTAACAACTGTCATTTGCGTCAGGATTGAATTTCCAAAATTCAAAAAAGTATAGAGACTTAGAAGGACTCAATTAAAGAATACGAACTAAATCTACAATTGTACGCATAATACATGACAAGAATTAAATTTACCAAATGAATTTAATTGCTACTATTTGGGCAGGAAGATTAAAATGTGATGTTAGTCTTTGTACTTGTATAAAAATTGGGATTTGGTTCCTGTACTTTAGAAGTAAAAATTTCATTCCTTTTATCTTTTTTTAATTTAAAAATATTAGTCTAATCATTATTATTATTGGTAGTCTTAGTCGAAATTTGTCAATTTAACATATTTATTTATTGTTAACCATATGCAAGTCATATGAGGATAGCCTAATCAAAATTCCAGGTTGACAAATTTTGACAGAAAATTCTTACGACTAAAAAAAGGTAGGAAGACTTAATTTTTAATTTTTTAAGTACATGAACTAATTCTCAAATTTTATCCAGTATAGGGACTAAAAACATATTTTAACCAAGTAAAAGTTACTTGAGTGTCTTTTTTGTGTCATAAGAATGCAATATGCCAAACACAAGGTAAACACAAACACAAGATTCACAATAATTACATAACAACAGTAATTTCTAAATAAAAATGCTAAAATTCTAATCAGTAATCAAGAAATTCAAGATTATAAAGACAATCAATCCTAATTTCTTTAAGGACCTACAAATTATTATCTAATTAAGATGTTAGGGATCTCATATAAAATCTATATCCCAAAATCATTCAATCAATAAAATTTAAATATCGCATAAAATTAATAATCTATCACAAAAAAGTCCCAATCCTAATTTTCTAGAGATTAACCAATAAATCTTGAACCAAGTTAAAGAGATTCACTTGGAACTAGTGAATTATTGATCACATATTTTGTAAAATTTCTAGTGTGTGAGAGAGAGAGAGAGATAATAAGAGAAAGTTGAGAGAAAAGTGATGAATGTTGAAAGAAAGTAAAAAGATTAAGGATTTTCGGGTTTGGGTTTTAGTGAATGAAAAGAGATTAATTTAATTTTATATAAAAAAATTATTTTATAAAATAATGTTTTTTAAAATTTATGGGTTCTTTTTAATCAATTTAATTTCATTGAATATAACTTTTTTTTAGACAATTTAATAATTATATAAATATAAAAAATTATATTAAGTGTTTTTTTTTATGGATTCAATTTAACTTACAATCATATATGTGACTTTACTATCGTGTTCATTATGTCAACATAAACTTGAAATGAATATCACTTTTGATATGAATCTAGTTGTGAGTGATGATTGACTCTGGTTATCTTATAAAGAAAATTATGGTCAAGATTTATATTAATTGCGATTTTGGATGTGCAGTGTATTTATCTTCAGTAAGGTTAAAAACAATGATGATGATGGAATTAATTATTATGACTGTGAGTTAAAAGATTTCATCGCACCACAACCATCATCCATCTAAATTCACACTAAAATTGATTCAATATAAACAAAAGATGAATTTGAGGCTAAGATTGAAATATTCCTAGAAACCTTAGCCAAGTTGGTAGATTTACATTTAATAAATTAAACTTTCTTACCGTGAGAATATAGCTTGAATAATTAAATCTTGCATCAGTAATAAAATAAATTAGATTATAATTGATTAATTGAATTACGTGATTCTGTTAAGATATCATTGTTACTTATTTAGTTTATGTTGTATTATAATTTTAGTTTTTTTATTTTTTTTTTGAAAAACATAAAGAGAATTACAACTTAAAACTCCTAAAAGACTCTAAAAGCTTTGTCTTGTTGGATAGTCGTAACCACCAAATCAGGAGGTACTTCAAATATCTGGAAGAAAGTCTGCCAAGAGAGACTAATCTTTGCCATTTGATCTGCAATTAAGTTACACTCCCTAGGAACATACTTAATTTTCCACTGACCTTCAGAGCGCAAAAGTCGTTTAACTCTTCTAAGCAAGGTAATATCAGAATCCACTGTTTCTTCAATGGACAAGGCCCTGACCACTTCAAGATTATCAGTCTGAATCTTGACTTTCTTGTAGCCCCTTTTTAATAAGATAAGAATTCCATCAAGAATACCCCAAAGTTCTGCCTCCAAAGGTGAGCATCTGCCCAGATAATGAATGAACCCCAAAATCTAATTGCCAACCCGATTGCGAACCACGCCACCCACTGAAGCATTTCTAGAATCTCTAGCCAATGCTCCATCAGAAAATAAATGAACCCAATTGTCTGCAAAGTGATGATGAATTTTCGATTTGGGTGAAATAGACTTGGTCCCAATTAGAAAAGGTTCAAAATGTTGAGCCCAACTGAGAGAGGTTTTAATAACATCAAAAGTCGTCCAATTAATGTCTTAGAAGATTAAAAGATTCATGTTCTTCCAAATTCTCCAAGTGATTAACCCAAATAAGCATGACCAAGTAATTCCCTTATCCTGCATCTTAAAATGACAACAAAGATTAGTGGAAAACCAAATTTGAAAAGAGTTAGAAAAAAACCTAGATTACTTCTAAGAAAGGGACTACAAGCATCCAAGCTTCCTTAGCCGAACACTCACGGAGAACGTGTATAATGTCTTCAGTATCATGACCACATAGAAGGCACGCACTACTTTGCCCAATTCCTCTCCTAGCGCGTCCTGAATTAGTAATAAGCCTCTACTTGACCACAAGCCAAAGAAAAAGACAGACTCTCTTTGGACCTTAATATTTCCAAACGGACTTCCAAATATCATCTTTAGAGCTCCAAGAATATTCTTTTAAAACCTAATAAGCACTTCCAACAGAATAAGACCCTGAGCCAGACCGAGCCCAAATGATTCTATCTTCACCACCAGCAAAATGAGGAGGGGGAATACTTACTATACGCTTTATAATAACATCAGGCAGCCAAATACGAAGCAGATCAACATTCCAAGAACCATCAGATAGAACCCAATCTCTCAAAGTACTCTCCAAATCAAGGCTAGCATGAGCAAAAACATAAGAAAAAAGAGGGCCAACATCAGGTACCCAAGAATCTTTCTAGCCGCGAATTGTAGAACCATCCCCTATAGACCACATGAGATTCTTACAAAAAAGGGGCCACGCCTTGGAGAGGGAGCACAAAAAAATGAGAGCAATTACTTCTATGAATAGAATCAGGAAGCAAATTCTTCCAGCCATATTTCGAGCGAAGGACATGAACCCATAAAGCATCTTTACGAGACACAAGATTGAACACTATTTTCATAATAAATGAATTATTTTGGTTTTGAAGATGCCGAAACCCAAGGCCCTCACGAGACCTAGGCTGACAAATGGACTCTCGTCCTACCAAGGCTATTTTTGGATATCCAGCAGAGCCTTCCCAAATGAACTGCCTTGCAATCCTTTCTAACTCATCACACACCCCTTTCGGAACTAACAAGGACTATATGAAATAGTTTGGAATAGCTAGAAGAACTGATTGGGTGAGAGTGACATGTCTCGCAAAGGAAAGTTTTCTAGCTTCCCAATTTTGAAGTTTACTCCTCATTTTTTCAACCACAAAATTCAGAGTACTTTTAGTAACACGGTTGTGGAGAAGAGACACCCCAAATAACTTCCTAGATTAAGAACTTTCTGAAACCCAAAAAACTAACTAATTTGATCACATAAACTAGTGTCAACATCTTTGGAGAAATACATATTGCTCTTCCTTGCATTGATCTTATGCCCAAAAAAGCCACAGAAACGTTTAAGGATTTCCTTTAACAAAATAGCTTGATTCATCTCCGTTTTGCCGAAAATGACAAGGTCATCAGCAAAAAAGATATGAGATAAGGTTGACCTCGACTTAGATAACCGAATCGGATGCCACTTACCAACTATGATCTCTGAACTAATAATATGGCCTAACCATTCCATACAAAGAACGAAAAGATAAGGTGATAAAGGACACCCCTATCTAATCCCTCTCACATGCTTAAAAGACTAAGACGGGACTCTATTCCATAATATCTGCATAGTGGAGGAAGAAATAGCACCCATAATCAACTTTTTGAGGAACTCAGGAATCCCAACAGCTATAAGAGACATATCAATAAAATCCCAGCTAATCCTATCATAGGTTTTCTCCAAATCTAACTTAATGGCCATCCAATTTCTACCAACTTTTCTACTACACATCGAATGAATAACTTTTTGTGCAATAATGACATTATCGGAGATGTTACGACCAGTAATAAACCCCGCTTGCTCAGGTGATATGTAATTCAGAAACACTATTTTAAATCTATTAGTGATCACCTTCATCACCAACTTACACATTACCGAATAAAGACTAATTGGCCGAAATTAACTGAAATCCTCTGGACGATCCTTCTTTAGAACAAGCACAATTAGAGTGTTGTTAAGATCTTCCTCAATTCTAATACCAGTAAAGATTCTCTAAACCCACTCACAAATCGCCCCTCAAACTAATTTTAACTGACTTTGGAAAAAATGCGCATAATACCCATCGCTTCTTAGAGCTTTCAACGGAGCCATGTTAAAAAAGTCCTTCTTAATCTCATCGTTCAAAACCGGCTTTTTGAGAAAATCAACATCTTTCTCCTTAATGCGGGAGAAGATATTCAAGGGAAGTTCACTCATGGGAGTTGGGATTTCACCATACAATCTCTCAAAAAACATGGTAGCCTCATCACTGAGAATATTCTTATCCAAGCACTACTCCCCCACTACTAATGTGTAAGGCCATAATGCGATTAAATTTCCTCCTTTGTATAGTACGACTATGAAAGAACTTGGTATTACGATTCCCAAATTGAAGCCAATCATACCTAGCCTTTTGCCTCCAAAAAAGCTCCTCATGGTTAAGCACACTTTCCAAATCATCTCGAACCTCCATCTCCAAGTTAACTAACCTACTAGAGGTCGACCAATCCATGGCCTTTTGAATGCTCGCAAGTGATCTCATAAGCTGTCTTTTACGCGTGCCTATAAAGCCATATACAGACCTGTTCCATTCTTTAACATGTAAGGTAAAATCAGATAGAGAATCAGCCATGTTACCTGAAAATCTCCATTTATTAGAGACAAATTCTTTAAAATTCACATGCTTCGTCCATCCTGCGAGGAACTAAAATGGTCTCCCTTTCGGAATATTGAGTTCAAGATTAGTTTTCAGAAGGATGGGTCTATTATCCGATTTAATATGTGGAAGATGATAAACAAAAGTATGCAGAAAGGCTGAAATCCAAGAATCATTAGCCAAGGCTCGATCTATCCGTTCTTTCGTATTGCCTTTTTGCCAGGTAAGGGAGGGTCCTATAAATCCAAAATCCTGCAAATTACAAGAGTCAACAAAATTGCCAAATAAATTACATCTCTTACTAGTGGAGCGATCACTTTTTTTATCCTTAGAAAAGAGGATAGCATTAAAATCGCCCAAAATCATCCAAGGTAAATGATCATGAGGTAAAGCATCCGTTAAATTAGTCCAGAGATACTTCCTCTTAACTTTGTTAGGACTACCATACACAAAAAAGATAAGAAATGAATTAATATAAGTATTGCTCTGAACATGAAGAAGCATGAATTGGGGATGATTATGAATAATACTAATGCAAATATTATCCTTCCATCCAACCCATATGCCACCTGAAAAACCAATAGGCTCAATGCGATAAGAAAAGTCAAAACCCAATTTTTTAATAATAGAATTAGCTTTTTTACCACTAACTCTCGGCTCCAAGAGACACACAATATCTAGTTTATGCTCAAAATTATACTCACGAAAAGCTCAAAGAAATTTACTACTCACACGTCCTTGACAATTCCAAGAAAAAAATTGATAAATTTAAATCCATAAAAAATAAACAAGAGAATAATAATAATAATAATAATAATAATAATAATAATAATAAACCCCAAGAAACCTTATTGTCCAGTACTTTAAAAATCATTCTTAAATTCTTTTACCAACACTTGGGTCAATTGCACTCGAATCAACACTTCGAAACATGGAAACTGTTTGAGCCAACCTAGACATAGAATCACTCAAAGGAATTTTAGAAGAATTTTTAATTTTAAAATTATTCCCTTTCCCATACGTAATTTTATTTATTTTTCTTGTAGCTCGAAAGCCCCTCTTTACTCCACATCATTTTCCTCGAGCTCTGAATTTTATTAACACTTGAAATTCTCCTCAATTGAGCACCATCAGCTGGATCTTTTTCTTTGAAAGAAATTGCAGTATGTCTATTGAGATTTAAACCACCAGGGGAATCAATTATCTGAACTTCGATCAACTCTGACACCAAAGAAGCTGGCTTAGGTGACATATCTGGACCATCATCTTTGCTTGCCTCCTGACTTACAAAAATTGGATTAAAGCAAGAAACAGTCACTGGTGCTGAATTGGAATATTTATAGGGCGCTTTAAAAATCTCATCGCCAGACAAATTTTTAAAACCAGAATCATTCAAAAGATTAAAAGAACTCCCTGTTTCGTTATTTTGAAGGACAGGCTCTATGCAGTGGGGATCCAACACGCCGCTGGGCTAATTTATTATGCTACTTGAAGGATCTATAATAGCCTTGATTGTTGTTGGACTGACTACTCTAATAATAGGAGCATACGCAATAAATGTTCGACCCACTAAATCTTCAACAACTAGGTTTCTCCTTTGTGGGTTTAAAAGCCCATCACTCATTCTAACTCCCCCCAGTTGCTCACTCATTTTTGACTTAAGGTTACCCCGTGACTTAAGCCTCTATTGCTCTACAAATTCTCTAGCTTTCAAATTAGTCTTAAAATCAGCCAATTGTCCAGCTTCTTCCTTATTTAGCTCATATTCTAAATCCATCAAAACTTCCATATTAGCCAGAACATCAAATTAGAATCTCGATTTTCCTTTCTCCTTAAAATCCGTTTTATTTAGATTATTATTCTTGGGATTACGCCTTACTTTCCTTTCGACCATTATTTATGGCCCGTAAATGGTGCCTTCTCTTTCGCTTACAACCTCTGTCGGAGTAGCGCATTTCTGATTCTTCCCCAATGCGAGATTCAGTTGCAGTGAAGCATACAGCTCACTGGTTTGACCGTACTTCCCGTAGGTAAAACAAATCGTAGGCAACTCTTCATACTCGACTTTCTAATGTAAGTCATTCATAAGAACTTGAGCGATCAGAGGCTTGTCTAGGTTGACATAAATGACCATCCTGGCAAAGTGACCTCTAATTCGACTATTGGTATTGAAACTTAATCGAACAACTTTTCTAATGATCCCTCCTATTTCTTTAAGAATTTTCCTTTTGTATAGGTACCCTGAGAGACCTGGTAACTGTATCCAAGCCAACACCATGCTTGGGTATGGTTGTAAAAGGTTGAATTTTTTGGTCCAAGGTTGAACAATCAGAATTTGATCATAAATCAGCCAAAGACCCTGTGACAGAACTTTAACATAATCATCAATGGACTGAAATTTAGCCAGAAAGTATCCATTCTCTATGTCCATGAGATGGAAAGGCTTGGATGGATTCCATAAGCTACTAATTCGATTGTTTAAAGCCCCATACCCAATATTTCTACCATGTAATTTTAAAGCAACCGTGTGTTCCATTTCTTTGAACAAGATTTGTTAAATCCTCTCGAAGAAATCAATACCAGGAATTCCATTAACAATGGATCTGTGAATATTTCCTTCCAAAAATTCCATATCTTCATCAGCACCAACACTAATAATATCCAACGCTAACTTAACAGACGCTCCAGAATTATCCCCCAAAATTTTATCCTTCTAAGATAACTTTGGACTTAGTCCAGATTCAACCAGCATATCAGTGATTTCCTTGCCATTTCCCTCTTTGAAACAGACTTTCTTTGTATTACGATGTACATCCGTCTAAGAACCATCACCATCATCAGCTTCCAGACGAGACATATTATCACCAGAGTTCAGAGAGATTTCCATTTTTTTCTGCAGAGAAATTTGAAGTGTTATAATTTTAGTTTAATTTGGTAAATAATTAAATCCTCTTTATTGATAAACTTTTAAGTAAAAATGAATAGTTAACTTGTCACTTTATTACTTAATTAATAAATGCATATGCCTTTACAAATCAATCATCTAATGTTTGGCATTATTTCATGGATCAAATTTTTTAAGTTATATCATGCTAATATAAATTTTATTCTTTAGCAATAAGAGCTCATATATTTTCTTTTTGTTTGTAAGGTATTTTAGAATTGCATACGCAATTTTAGATCGAATTCTTTAATACTATTTGACTAGAAAAAGAAATGACATGATACAAAAACTAAAGAGCAATTAAGAGTAGGTTTGGATGGGTGGTGCGTTTACATACGGTTAGTGTAAAAACAGCGATGACAGTGAAATTAGATAATGCAGCGTGAGACAAAAAGTAAGTTACACGCATCGCATCGCATTGCACCGTACCCTACCGCTCATCCAAACTCACCTTAAATAAACAAGCAATTGAGATGGGAAATGATAACCCCAAGAATGTTGGATCCAATCCACCGATTATTTATAACCAATCATGTTAAGTAAATTCACGTTAGAAATCAAGAAGGTGCCAACAACTTAAAGGAGTCAGTGGTTAAGAGTTTTTCATTCTAAGGTTCAAGTCCTGGCAAAAAATCCCCTCCCCTAATATATTTTGTACAAAAAAAAATTAAGAAGTATATTACTTACAACACACTATTGTATGAGCGAAGCCTTCGCTCTAATATCTGGTTCAGAATAATAACACACTATTGTATGCAGTCAATCTCAAACTGTTTAATTTTTCTCTAGATGAAAGAGCTAATGAATGACTCAACTCTCATGTATTAACTTAAATAGCAATCTCATTCCTATACTTCACTAAGATCACTCTTCTACTAAGATTTTCTCCTTAAAAATTTTTACAATATATTTTGACTAAAACAACTTCCTCTCTCTCTATAAATAAAATAAGTGCTCCCTAAACTGTACATAAATAAAATACATAAGCCTTCTTTAAATAAGAAATCATAGACTTGTAAATCACCATTTAGTATAATTGAATCATGATATTGAACTTATGCCAAATAGCTTTTTTGATAAGGCATGAAAATGAGAAGAAATCTTCATTATTTAGTCTTCTATAGGAACCGAATCTCTTCAAAAATCGTCAAATCTAGTTGTTTGTTATTCAAAATCTTTAAATTCTTTAAATATTATCCTTACTTGATTGATATTTAATATAATATAATTTAATTATTTGTTACTCAAAATCTTCATAAAGATGAAAAAAAACAAATCACAATATTTAAGTCAGAACCTGTCAATGTATAAGACAAGTTATACGATAATCTAGTTATAAGGTGAATTGCGGTTAACTGTGCAACAAATGCCAACTATATCATTTTCAAATCAAGTCATAAGTAATCAATACTGTTGTTTCTTTCGACAATTAAAATTTTCTAGTTTAAGATGAAACGAGAACAAAAGAATTTTCATTATATTTATGAAACCAAATTTATTTGAAATATGATTGTTTGTAATCCAAACTAGTTTGATTGAGTTCACATGAATCATTGCAACCTGGTATGATAGGATTCCAAACGCATGAATACTTGTAATCACCTATAAATCAATTCAAAACTTACTTTTTTGGACAAAAAAAATCATGTATTGCATTAATAGGCTAGTTTTTCTGCAGAGAGAGTTGGACACTACTATGTACCCCAAAGCTGGTTACGTTTAGTTGAAATAAAACCTATAGGTTGCGCCTTCATTGAAGTGCTTTGGTTGTGTAGCTTGGGGACTCGAGCCTCAACCACCGGGGAAGAAAGCTTGGACCACACCAGACGGTGCAATGTCTCATGCCATTAAATTTGGTAGCTTGGAGGCCATTTATAACACCCTCCCATACTAAGAAAAACCTCATTACTCCTTTCCCAACATCATCATAATAATATGCGCCCATTATCCCCCATTTTATTTACAACCTTTCCCATTCTCCATTCTCCATTTTCCAACTACTCTATTCAATTATTCATGGAATATGATTTATTTTTTTTTATAATCCTTAAAATAGACAAGAAACCTGCTATATGGAATAAATACACCAACCCATTCCTCTACCAGTAATCTTAATTCTCCACATTTAATACTACCAAGGGCCCCATTTGGATGGTAGAACATGACATTAAAAAATTTTTAAATCATGTGATGTTAAGATATGGTATTTTTATTAAATATTTAACATTATTAATTACAATATCATTTATTCGAAATTTAATGGCACTCACTCACTCACTACCCTCCCTAGTAGAGTTGTGAAATAGCCAAAAGTCAGAATAAAAAGCTCACTAATGGCGATGGATGAAGTGAATCCCTGAAATAAATAATTAAGGTAGGCGCCATGTTCAGATTCTGGTGTGAAATGCAGGTTTTTAGGCAATGTGTCTTCAAAGTTGAATCCAACATGGTGTGAGCTGAATCCAAATTTGAAAAAAATGGGGTCACACATTTAGGACGGTATTGAATAAAATGATTTGTCATAGGTTATCATGACCTGTCGGCATCCACCATCGGCCATGGTTAGAGGTAATAGATTCCCACGTTTCGCTCACACGTTATTTTCTCAATCATATTATCTGTTAGGTAGATATAATTGGTTGCTGTATGATGTTAATAACCTGAATGAGACTTAGGCACAGCACATTCGACATGGACATGTTGTGAAGTATGATACCCAGCTGACATGTTTGTGTTGGTTTGAAAAACACTCTAAAAAGGACCCAATATTAATAATTTAAAACTTATCAAAAGAATTACACAGTTTGATTTTCTTCTTATTTATTTATTTCCTAACAATGGAATCGCACATGAACAAGATTGTCTACTCTATTTGTCCACTGCACTTTTAACCTTAATAATAATATAAGATGGTAAATGCCTTAGAAACCAACTTGGAGGTTGAGGAATTCGATGTTTTGATTCAATCTATCATCTCCCCCTTCCACAAGTAGGTCAATTCAGTCCATTTAGTTCAAGAATACATCGAAAAATGATATAAAATTGATTCAATCGAGAAATATATATTATTTTTTATGTCAATTTTTAATATTAGTTTTTTGTATTATTATTCTAATTATTTTTAAATTTCAATTTTTACTAAAACTATATAATAGCTCAATTTATTAAGTTAAATTATATATATATATATTTTTACAAATTGTGAATTTAGTCTTTATTTTCATCCTATTTAAATTTTAAAATTTCATTCATAATAGACATTAAATTTATTAATTAAAATAATATTAATATAACATAACATATATAATAATATTTTTTTGTCCCTAACATAGATTTGCGTAGTGGATAGCATAACTAATCACTGCCAAGCGTGGGTAGTTGGTAATGAATCATGCCTAACATGATCTCAACCTCCACTTTCCAAATGCACTCATTTTTACCCATGTCTCTCAACCTAAAGCTGAAGTTTCATTTTCATTTTTCTAATCTCCCTTCCTCTCCCATTGATGGATAATGTTGATTCTTTACGGATGATTTCCAACAATATTATTTAAATTGGATCGTATTTATTTGAATTTTAACTTTGAATTGTACGAATCAATTAAATTAAATTAAATATTGGTTAAACCTAATTTTTTAATTTTTAAAAATTTCTAATAATTTTTAAATCAAATTGATTAAATCGATCAAACCAATTTCTTAATTGATTCGACCACCAACCCAGTTTTAAAAAAATTGATTTCCACCATTAACATTTTTCGAAAACAATCTCAAACATCATTTTTACCAAAATTTTCAAAAAAAAAAAACTCTAAGTTTCTGCTTAACCTTTGGTCAATAAGATTTTGACCTCCATTAGCTGGATTGAATTTAGAAAACAAATATTAAAGAAAACCTTTTTATTGAAAATTTTGAAAATGAGTTTTAGAAAATAAAAAAATGTGTGAAAATTAGAAAATGAGAATTTTTTAACAAATTGGTCCTAGTTCAACCTATATAAACTCAAAAATATTTTGTTTCGATAGTTTTCTAAATATTAAATCTAATACATAATTCGAATCCATATAAAATTATATTTTTTTTATTTCTCATGATTTTATTATAGAAAAATTGGTTCTAAACATGTTTTCATGATTCCATTATTGAAAACATTCTTTTTTATTTTTCTAAATTTTATATGAAGAACATATTATTACATTTATAATATCATACCAAATTATTATTTTCACATAATATTCAAGGAAAGCCACATCATTTTTGTTGACGGATTTAACGATTATTGTTTGAGTTAAAACTGAATTTTCATAATTCGAAGATTACAAGAACCAACAATAATCATATTAGAATATAAAAACTAAATTCACAACTAACACATAATATAATATTTAAAATTAAAATTTAACTTAATAAATTTAACGACTATCATTTAATAAAAATTAAAATCTCAAAATTAAAAATATAAAAAATTTTAAATTAAAAAATAAAAATTAAATCCATATCTTATCAATTTAATAATATATTTAACTATAGTTACATGTTTCTTGGAATTTGAATGAAAGAAGTTTCCAGAGTAGATATTGAGTAACATTGGGCCCTCATAGGCATAGATCCAGCCCACAAACAACAACTACTCTCTTCCCCTCCAAAAAAGAAACCCTGAGGTTTTAGGCTTCATCAGGGTTTTGGGGAAGCCAAAGAAAACATGGCGGCTACTTGTGGGAGAAGAACCCTAGGGTTCTCCTGCTCCTCGGCCAAGACCATTTTCACCCATTTACCATCCTCAACACCTGCTAACAATAAGCTACCCGGCCTTTTCTCTCCTAACAAAATTTCTGCTTCTCGATTCTCTCTCCGCAATCTCACTTTTTCCAGGTTTTGCTTCCATTTTCGATGTTACTGCTTTTCTCTTTGTTATAAAGTGTTCTGGGTATTTTGCTCTTGGTTTTTCTATTACTTCTAGTGATTATTTCGAAAACCCAATTTGGAAATTTATTGCTGTTTTTTTTTTAATTATTTCAAGTTGTGAGTACGAATTGCATGATCTGTATGTTTCAGGCTCCCATTGGAAATGGGTGGTGCAGTAACTTTGATGCCTTTGCATAGTGCTACGGCTTCTGCTTTGTTCACTTCCTTGCTGTCTTTGCATAATCAAAGCTGGGGGTGTTTGTCAGAAGGTGATTTCTGCTGACTGTCCTTTTTTTTTTTTTAATATTCTTCTTTAGCTTATTGTAGTGGCTTCTGAGTTGCGTTATAGCAGTGTACTAGTGCCCCAAATGTCTATTCATTGCTGAATTATTTGTCCTTCTCATTAAGGGAAGAAAATGTGCTCGTCATATGTTTAAGACTTCAGTTTTCCCTTCGATGGATAAATAGAATTGTAGACAAATAGTTTGTATAAGTATTTGGTTTCGGAGCTGAGCTGCCAAATAGGTACACTGGACCTAGAAGTCATTTGGGTTGATCATTATAATGTACATCATTCTATGTACCTCTTCTTGTTTTTTAGTTTCACAGAGAATTAACCGGTTGTAGGCCAAAGTATATTTAATGTTAATTTGGGAAATTATGGCTGAATTGGGGAAATGGAGACATTCACAGCTGAGTTGTGATTGCTGTCTATGAAACTCGATATGTTTCTTTAATCTTGGTAAACTATTAGAGCGGGAAGCTTAGAAAAGCTAAAAGAGCATTGTTGATGGGATTTAAAAAATATCAGTGAACTTTATTGCCTTATTTTGCTGTAGTCCCTTCAAATGTTTTTGAAAACTATTTGATTTGAGAACCATCTATTCCCAGATTGTTTTAGTTTTTGCTGAAGGCGAAACCTCTAACCCTATACCATTCTTTTGTGGTTCACATTTAAGCATTTTAAGCTCAACCATTGGCCGTAAAATTCTTGTGTAACTAATTGTTGCTAGGATTGAGGAAGCTTCCTTTGCCGTGTCCGATGTAATGGCTATCACTATTGTTCTAATTTGCTAAGAACCATTTAGCTGTGAAGAAACCACCTTATGTTTTTTCTCTAAGAGTTCTTGTCCCTCAGGGAGTCTTTGATGGTGAAAATTTGTTAATATCATAGTGTTGGCACTTTGTTTTCCAATCATGTTGATGCTGAGCCATATTAAAGTTCTTCCTGATCCATATTTGTGCATCCCTTTTCCTGAATAATTTATTGGTGGCTTCTCAGCATGCACTCTGGTTTGGCAATAGGGTTTTGTAACACAGATTTTAGTTCCTACAGAATTTCTTTCAGAAAAGTAAAAACATAATGCAGCTGCATTTTTTTTCTCCCTGGGGGACCTAATAAAGATTTGAACCAAAAAAGAAACTTGCTATTTTCTTCAGTTTTCAATTAAAGGAGTTGACAATTGCAGGTGGCTTATAGCAGGTTGATTTTGAAAATTAAGTTTTCATTTGCTCCAATTTTCAAATTTTTATTTGAAGTTTTCAACACCCCTTGAAACAATTTTGCAGGAACAACTTCTTGCATACGTATTGAAATTAAGTAACTTTTATTCAACCTCTCCATAAACCATATGTGCAATCTTTATTGTGGTTTTATGTACTTTTAGCATGAAATTGACAACTTTTATCAGTTTTAGTGATGAGCATTTTGAAGTAGCAAATAGTTTCATAAACTTGAATGAACATTATTTCTGTTTAGTTGGAAAATAGGTTACTCTGACTCCATTTGTATTTGTGTCCAACACTCATGTCCGTAAAATACTTGAACATGGGTATGGGGATATGATCTTTTAAGGCCCTACATACCTGTTTCAAACACATACCCATATCCGACACTTACACCCAAATCCAAGTAACATTGTTTGGAAGTGTATGTACCATTAGTTCCCGTTATTAGCTTATGAGTGCCTTGACTGTTGTGGTTGTTGAGGTTTTAAGTTATTGATTGAGATGCTTATGCTGACAGGATTTGCAACTCCTCTATAGCATTGCCTATGTGCTCCTGTTGTCGATGCTGCTCTTACCTCCATCTGCAGGAGTCTTTTGTTACTCTGCTTGTTTTGAATCGAACATCATATTAAACCTTGAAAAGGAGAGTCGTTGTATGTCTGGTCCTGCCACCATGTTGTGTAAGAAGATTCTTTTATCACTTGAAAGTTTCTTGCATATCCTAAGATACTATTGATAATTTGAGAAAGAGATTTATTGAATATCTGGGTTCTACATTAGAGTTGGAATAAAAAATTCAGTAAAATTTCGGGTTAGACAAAATTTTGGTTGGCTAAAATAAACATTAAAATATAAAAAGATGTGTTTAAAATAATAAAAAATTGAAGATGTGAGGATGATTGAGTTATTTTAGTCAAAAGTTGGTTTTGAAAATTTAAACCTTGGAAGGAAATTGGTGAAAGTGAGATGAAATGAATGTATGGTCGGCGGCCAAAAGTAAGGTCCACCAATTAAAGATCTCCTCGTGAATTAGATGATGGATTAATTGACGGCCCAGAAACTAAAATCTCAGGTTTCTTTGTTTGGTTATAGCAACTTCATTTATGGTATAAGCTGAAATATTTTAAATTCTGAGGCTCAAAAGACCCTACTCTGCACTTATTCCAATTCTGGTATTGCAAAGTCATATGTTGGAGCTGAAGTAAACTACACTTATGTTTGGTACATAATTTAAACACTTTCATTCCTTTCTCCACATAACTCCCAAACACCAACCATCCCACTCAGCTAAACTGGCCACCATCATTACCACCCCAAATCATCTCACCATCACATTTTCCTCACCTCTCTCAGACCCTCGAAAACCTTCATCAACCTAAGCTACTTTCAACTATCAGAACATTTACAATCACCCCTCCCTTAAAGAAACACCACTTAGACCCTAAATCTAAGCTCTCTCACCATCATCTTCACCATTTTAGCTCATCCATCACCCCCAACAGACCACCACCAATCCCCACTTTCAACCATTCTCACCACCACAGTAAAACCAATCCCCATTATCAACCCCAAAACCAATTTACCTGTATAACCCAAAAGCAGCAATAAATGCAATCAAATAAAAAAAAAAGTAAAGGATAAGCCCCTTCATTCAAACAATGACCTGCAAATCAACGAAAAGAAACAAAATAAAGTTAAAAAGAAAAAAGAAAAAGAGGAGACTTATCTTGAATTTACCATGCATGGCGCTCTAAGCATTTATCTTTTAATCAGGATCGTGAAAAGGATGATGCTGACAAAAGGAGCAATATACCATAAAAACAAGCCAATCTAACAATAGACAACAATATGGTGAGAGGATGTTTTAAATTTAGAAAAACCCACGATGATTTTGATGAAATGGAAGACATTCAAAAAGAGCATAAGAAAACGAGTTTAGAAGGTGAAATTTGAGTTCCGTCAACCATACCAGCATTTAACATTACAAATTATACCACATTAAATTTTAGTAATACTTTTAATGTCGGATAATATTCCAATAATTTTTATATCATAAATTGATAATATTAATGACGAAATCATAACAAATTAGACCCTAGTAACCAAAAGGTAATTGAGGCAGAGTGTGTGGAGCGGCTACTAGCCTACTAATATCAATTTCAGAAATATAACAAATTGAGATATTTATTAAGGAAATAGAAATGAAAAGGTTATCACTTTCAATATTGTTATACTTATGGGTGAAAACAATCGAATACATGATGATGTGAGAGGTAGACAATCTCCGAAAGTGATTGGAAACCAAAACAATCCAACAAAAAATAATGCACTTTAATATCTGCTTACAAAAACACAGATTGTGTAATTAATTCAAGGGTTCTTCATCTTAATCCTTAGCTTCCTAGCTATTTGTGCTGCTTTTGGATGAACCGGTCGCCTGTTGGCATCACACTGCTCCACCTCTACCCAATTAATTACCTTTAATATCAGTGACTGTGGAACTTTCTTCCCCTCCCCTTCCCCTTTCTTCATACCATTCTCCACTGCTTTTTCTAGGAAGTTCATGAACCAGCTCCCTGCTTCTGCTTCTATTTGCTTCCCCAGTTTTATCGTGTTGCTTAAGCTACTCGATACCGGTTTATTTTCATCGTTCTCACCGCCACATGATTCAGTCGGCAGTTTCGATGATACTTTGGGGTTGGAATTTGATCTTAGGAGCCTCTTTTGTTCACTTCTCTCCGGAAACCCTGCAATTGACTTGTACAATGCAGTTCGCCTTTTGCTTTGCTCCATTGAATTCTGCCCAATTTCGTTCAAGATTGCTGGCTCATCTTCACCATTTTTATCCTTTTTTTCAGTTTTTGTGGTTTGTGACATTCCAGTAGCTGCTTGAACGGAGGCTATCTCGCTCAAGGCCTGCACAATTTGGGCGTGAAATTCCAGAAACTGATCGAAGCATGCTGCTGGAGCATCTGGTTTTGCTGATTTGCTTAAGTTGGAAAACATCCTGCAATCACCAGCCAAAGTATATAAACTCAAAAATTATTAAACATACAACAAAATTGGAAAGAACAAAAAAAAAAAAAAAAACTAAAGGAAAGGAAAGGACATACTTGAGAGAGCGAACTAGATTCTCTGTGGCAGTGACATCTCTTAGTGCTTGAAGAGCAATCTTCTGAGCCGTTTCTCGTTGCTGAACAGCTTCCTGTTGAACCACGAATGTCAAATTTAAGTGAAAACCCTTGACAGAATTGACTATGGTTAACATGAGCCTTAAACTCACCTTGCCCAGAATGCCAAGTTTCCCAGGCAAATTCATGGTTAGACTTTTGCTGTTATCAATGGCTGAGTTATTATCAAGCTGAGATTCTGGTTGTTGGGCAGCCGCCACCCTTCCACGCTTTAAACTTGGTGGTGGTGTTGAACTTTTCTTTTCCTGCAATGGCTGAAATTTGAATTGTATAATCAAAGACAAAAAAACACCATTGAAAAAGTTAATATGGAGAAAAACATGGCAATTTTTTAAATGGAAAAAAAGGGGGAAAAAGTGTACCTACAGCTGAGATGAGAGGACTGTTTGGGATTCTAGGCTCCCGGTCGATGACACTTTTGCTCCTTGGAAACTTTGAGGCCGAGGAAGGTGCAGCACAGCTTTTTCTAAGCAAAGCTGGACTTTCTCCTTTTGTATCCATCATTTTTGCCAACAATCCCCCACCAAAAGAGCACCTTATACCACCACTAACATTTCCATCTTTCCCTACCCTTCTTATCATCGGAGACATCATCGGAGTTCTAACCAGATTAGACCGCTCTTTCACCGGAGTACATTGATCAAAATCTAAAGGTACCGGCTTTAAAACTAAAGGAGAAGATATCTCATCAGTCCCATTAACACCCTTGCCCCAAGAACCTCTTCTATGTAGCTTAGACTCCTGTTTTTGCTCACTTTTCTCCCCTTTTCTTCTTAAACCCATTAAAGGCTCGGGTGTCCCAACTAAAGGATGCCTTCCAGGGAGGGGCTTTGCACCTTTAACAACAGGAACAGGAGAGCCAGGCTCCAATCTATCAACATAAATGAACTGCCCAAGTTGCATTTTGTTGCTAAGAACAAAATCATCTTGGTCTGAAGGAAGACTAACGTAAATGGAATGCGAAGAATCGGAGACCTTGATGTAAAAGCCATGTTTAGGCCAAAGGTTCTTCTCATCAAGATCAGCCGGCACAATATCAGTGACCTGCAAAAGGGAATTCCTATGTTCACTAGTTGGCTTCACCCCAGTGTTCATCCCATTGAGTAATTTCAGCAAAATCCCAGGTGCCAATGCCGCCATAATCTCGTAATCTAACTTCTCTGAATTGAAAAAGATCTCAAGGCATAAAAGAAGTGAAAGAAAGAAGGAGAGTTTGTTTTGGGGGTAGGATAAGACGTTAGCGAAGGGTAAGTTATGAGTTTGGGAAAGCAAAGGTTTTTAAATTTTGGAATTTTTGGAACGTTGGGGCAACGGTCATGTGGTGGGGCGTCTTGTCATAATGATTTTTAATTATACAAATTTGGGAAAAAAGTTTGCTTCCGGATGCTCACCTCACCTGCTTTTGCTTGTGATTTGGCTATTCACTAAACGCACGCAGCGTTTCATTTAACTCTTGAAATGGACTTGGCTTACAGCTCAATAGGGCCTTTAAGCCCAATTCTGTAAATTTGGCTATTCGGTAAACGCACGTGAGCCATTTCATGTATTAATAAAAGAATCATTCACATATTTCTCATTTTTATTAATCCATGAATACAACTTTACAAACTCTCTTCCATTTCTTGTTTTCATTTTTTCTCAAATTTCTGACAATAATAAGTGTATCTTTTACTTTCCTTCATTTTACTCTTTTCAATTATTTTATAAGTCAGCTAATCACTACCTTCTCCATTAATTTTAGATTTTTTATATCTATTTTCATTATTCAAGACTTCCATCATGACCTTTACACAAAAATCTCCTATGGTTTGAATATTAGAATCAATAAAAGACTTATTTGTGCTTTCTCTATTTTTCATAACTGTTGAATGCAACTCTCTCCTCCATTTGCTCTTTTCTTTTTTTCTTTAGTTTTTAACTATCTCTTTAAGAGTTTTTTAGTTTCCTTAATTTTAATTATAGACCCTTATTATCTTCTCTTTTTTTTTTATTCACTCGGTCCATCACTATCTTCCTCATTAATTTATGAGTCGTTATATTTAGTTCCATTCTTTAAAGGTTTACTCATAACTAGAGGTGATCATGGGTCGGGCTAGGCTGGGTCTGACCCAGATAAAATTTTAGGCCCCTTTTTCTAGGCCTCGGCTTGGCTTGACATGAAATATGAGTTTGAAAATTTATCCAAGTCCGGCCCAAAATAAAATTGCTAAGCTCGAGCCCGGCCCATATTATTTTTTTAGCTTATTTCATTAAATAAAAAAATTTAAAATATAATAAATCAAATACATTTAAAAACATAAAAAAATATTAAAACAAGAAACAAATAAAAAATGAGACAAAAACAATTCTTAAAACAATACACAAATTAGAAATATAATAAAATATGGTTATATTAAAATTTCAAATAAAAATGTAAATATGATTAAAAATAAAAAAAAATATTTAGTATATAGTCCGGGTCGGGTCGGGCCGAGCCCGGGTCAAAAAAGTTTTACCCGATGTCCAGCCTATTTTTTTGCCCAAACTCATATTTCGTGTCTATATTTTTACCCGAACCCTCTCATTTTTCGGGCGAGCCTTTAGGTCGGGCCGAATAACCCAACCCATGATGAGCTCCACTCATAACCTCATTAGTTGTATCGTCTCTTAAATAATCTGGGCTACTTAATTAAAAAAGCTCCTAAATTATTATGGTGTAATGTTAATGTACTAAGCTCCCTTTTATGTTTATTGGTCATTTCACTTATCATTGCGTCTTTATTGATGTATACCTTACCACACTCAATACTATGCTCATGTTTTCATGGTTATGTCTGACATTTAAAATTCTCAAAACTAATTTATTAAATGTGCCCCATTTGCCACCTTTGTGATGAATTTGTTGTTTTTTCTCTCCCAACTTTATTCTCTAATCAATAGAGGGGTTAGAATCACTTTTAGATGAAAATAATCAACGACCATAAGATGTTTTATACACTCTGAAGCTCTAATCATATTATATATAAAAATATATCGTATAAAAAAATGTATGAAAACATATATAGAAACATTAAGTTGTAAAATAGTACTTCAATTTCCAAATTATTTTTTAAATTATTATCCTATAATCATCGAATCTACTATTAACTTAATTTAATTACACCCTATAACATTTTAATTACATTACATTATATATGTAATTGCCCAACTTCATCCAAACCCAAATTACAAAACAAATAAAAAAAATTAAACAAAAATAATAATAAAGTCCAAATTAAAAAACAATTCAATTACAAAAAATTTCAAGTCCAAATTTACAGGCTCAAATGGCCCAAAAATCTAAACAGTGTATAGAAACCCTAACCCTAGCTTGCGCGCCGTTGTTCCTCTCACGCCGCCCGAGGTCTACCATCGTCAACTGCCCCGTCCCGTCGTTGACTTCAAAGGCACCTAACAGACAAACACGTAAAAGCAATAGGAACAGTAGAAAAATATTTAAAAAATGTTAAATAAACAAGTATGTATTGGCTATAAAAGCCAGAGAATGGATTTGTATTGGATTTTTTTTTGAACAATAGAGAAAAATACAAAAAAAAAAAATCAAAAAACCAACAGAAAGGTGATTTGTTTTTTTCTTTTATTTATTTTTTGAATCTTTTATGTATATAAGAAAAACACATAAAATAAAGAGAAAAAGAAGGAACTTACCTGACGATTTGCGTTCAACCACCGAGAGAGGCCGAGGTCGCCACCTCCAATGAAAGGTGGCTCTGACGAGAAGTTTTTTTAATCTCAGAAACCAAAAGGTTTCTTTGAGATTTCTGCGATTCGATGGGTTTTTGGAAAAAACCGATCCCAGATTTAGGCTCAGGGAGCCGAACCGACCAAAAAGGATTTTTTTTTTATATTTTCCTATCACTGTAGACGGCGAAGCCGTTGCCAACAACTGGCAGCCGTCATGGAGGCTCGCTGGACTAGTAGTCGGATTCTGGGATGCTTTCAGAGAGAAAACAGAGAGAAAGAAGGGTTTTTTTTTTTTCAAAACACTAATGAAATGAATTTTTTTTTAGGATTTTTAACTTAAATAGAGGATCAAAATAGCGTCGTTTTGAGGCGTGACCAGAAAGCCGACTTGAGACCCGACCCGATCCGCGCAAGATCCGCGTGTTTTTTATGCAGGGGGTCTATTTGTGCCTTTGGTCCTTCCACTTTTGCGACTTGTTTCAATCTAGTCCCATCTTATTTTTTATTTTTTTCTTTTGTCACTTAATTTTATTTTATTTTTATTTTGGTCCTTGGACCATTTTAAGAGGTGGGCACTTGAAATGGCGTTGTTTCAGCCGACCCGACAACCCGTCCCGATCCACCTTAGGATCCGCGTGTTTTCGCAGCATTAGTTTATTTGCGACCCTAGCCCTTCCTCTCTTGGACCCTTTTTAATTCGATCCTAATTTCGTTCTTTTTTTTCTTTTTTAGGTTATACCTTTTAATTTTAAATTATTTTCAATTTAGTCCTCCGATTTGCTAAAAAATAGAACGTTTAATGGGCTTGAGAATATTTTCCCAGTTTGTCTCAGCTCCTTTGTGCGCATCACATTTTAGCCCATTTATCATTTATTTTATCCTGATTTGCCCCAAAATTCCACTTAAGTTTCGATTTAGTCATTCTTATATTTATTCATTTATTTTACTATAATTTAGGCTCTTAATTTCATTTCAATTTCAATTTAATCCTTATTTATTTAATTTTAACCCTGTATAGATTTTTTTATATATTATTTTATTTATTTATTTATTATTTCCTTTACTTTTTTAATATTTAAAATTGGTCTGTTTTTGTTTTTCCTTTTTATTGTACTTTTTTTTTCTTTTGCCTTTATTATTGTTATTATTATTCCATTATTTATTTATTTATTACCTTTTTTATACTTTCAAAATTAGATTATTTATACTTGAAC
The DNA here is from genome assembly GCA_025698465.1 of Gossypium longicalyx. NCBI lineage: Eukaryota > Viridiplantae > Streptophyta > Magnoliopsida > Malvales > Malvaceae > Gossypium > Gossypium longicalyx. The sequence goes on from CM046997.1 coordinate 97,243,874, forward strand.
ATTTATTATCATTATTATTATTATTATTATTACTACTTACCTTTCTTCGATTATTTCTATTATTATTAGAATAATAATTATAATACGATCATTGACATCTTCATTACAAATTGGTGCTTTCTCACTATCGTAGTTACATTATTGTCATTCACTAGCATGACATTTTTATTTTTTTGGATATCATCGATCCATTTTTAGACACTACCATTTTATTTGATTTCATTATAATTACGTCACGAATTGTGTTTAGATATATTTATCCATTGTTGTACTATAACCAAATAAGATAAATACATATTGTTTTAAATGTTACATTTGTATTTACTAGAAAAAGGAAATTTTTAAAATTAAGGCAATGTTCCGTATTTGGAGATTCGAGAAGTCGTGCCGCCCTAACTTACGGGGTTCGACTTTCTTTTTGAACCTAGATAACTGAAAGTCCTTTTTAAAATTAAAATACATGAGATTTAATTAAATAATCGAATAATGAGCAAGCTTATTTTTTAGGATTCGAGATGTCGTGTCTTAACTTACGGGATGTGACCTTTTTGTTTACCTCGAGATAAGAAGGCCTTTTACATCTGTTTTAATTTACTTAAATGATTTTAATTAAAAATATCATTATGCAAGGTGGGATTGTGTTTTAAATTCTCTTCAAAATTTCAATTGATAAACCGTAATTTATACATATTTTTATCCCATGCTTAGCAAATTTATGGATGATTTCTCCTTAGATTTGGTGAATTCGATGCTTATAATCCTTTAGTTTCATGTTTTATACTTAGGTGAGCATAGGAGAGTAAAAAGAGCGAGAAACAGGCCGAAAACGGAGAAAATGGGCCAACGTGGGAAATCAACACGGCCTGGACTTCCTCACACGGGTAGACCACACGCCTGTGCCCTTTTAGCAGAATTGAGTACGACTTACACGAGTAGACCACACAGTCGTGTCTATTCAACAAGCTCTAACACGGTTTGGAGCAATCGAACACGAGCGTGTCCTTGTCGAGCCCAAGTTGAGTTCTATTCGGAAAAGGCCACTCTTGAGGGCTTTGAGGCATTAAAAAGTCTATTTAAACACCAGAGGAGGCACTTAGACTACACACACAGAGTGGGAAGCAGGAATTTACTCGAAGAAAGCCGATTGATCCATCTTAGAAGCTGGATTCTCCTTTAATACTGAAGATCTCTCTTCAATTTCCCTTCAAGAGTTTTGGGTTTTCTTTATGTTTTGTATTCAATATTCTTTTGAGATGTTTTCTTTTATAATTATGAACTAAACCCCCTAAATACCTAAGGAGAATGAAACCTAAGACGAATCTTGTTGTTATTTTCTGAATTGTATGATAAATATTTGACTTGTTCTTAATTATGTGTTATTAATTCTTGCTTCAATATTTCAGGATATTGATTCAAGTTGATGCGCTTATTCAGAGGAGAAAAAGTCCATGTTTAAGAGTAAATTTGTCATAATTAAGCGGAGTTGATTGCACGCCTAAAGATAGGGTGACAAGATTTTGCCGAATTAGGTGAAACCTAATAAGGGAATCCATAGATCGAGTTAATGCAACATTAGGGGTGTTAATTAGAAAGAGATTTCAATTAATCAACCTAGGGTTAGACGTTGTTAGTCTCGAGAGAGATAATAATATAATTTAGGGATTTCTACGGAACAAGTCGAATGAATAAATTGTCTGATTCAGAGTAAAATAACAAGTGAAGTCTAAGTGGATTTTCTCTTGGGTATTGTTTTAATCAATCGAATTTCCCAAAAAGTATTTTCCCCAATTTTCTCTCTGTGAATTCTTAGTTAGTTAATTACTTTAGATAAAACAAACCCCTTTATTTTTAGGCTAGATAATAAGAAAAGAGTTAATACTAGTACTTTTAGCTCCTTTGGGTTTGACATCCCGGTCTTGCTACAACTATACTACTGTTCGATAGGTACACTTGCCTTCGTCGTGATAATAGATAGTCTTCAAGAAAGGTCAAATATAAATTTATTAAAACTTATCACGAACCATCACAATCATCAATTCTCGGCATTAAGGCATTATTAATCAACTAGGTATCATTTTTGGGCGTTACGAGGGTACTAATCATTCCTCGTGCATAACTGACTCCTGAACCCATTTCCTAGATCTTTTAAACCAAAAATTATCATTTTAGTAAATTTAAACTTTTACTAAAATGATTAAATTGTGAGGTGATCCGATCACTCCTAATAAAAAAGATTGGTGGCAACTTTCATTTTCATTTGTTTTAAAATCAAAAGTCGATTTAAAAAAAAAAGGTTTCGACAGCTTGACAACTCCACTGAAGACAAAATAAAAGAGTCCAGCCGTGAGTTAATTACTTTTGGTCTTTTTGTCGAAAATTGATAATTTGATTTAAATTTATGATCCATTTATTGCATTTCATCCTTCATTTTTGTTGTCTCCATCATTTTGTTACATAATGATATGTTTGCTTTATTGGTTCGAGTTTATTGGTATATTTCCGTATATTGCATTGCATAATCATTCGATTTTACCTTTCTTAAGTGAGAGTGAGAAGCTATTCCTTCGTGAGGTCTTCACCTCCGTATAGGATAGTGGATCGCTTTTAGGATACATCCGTACCTATGTCTTCATGAGATCTTCATCTCTGTATAGCCATAAGGAAATGTATTCCCCTGAATTGAACTTGATCCATATGAGCCTATAATGGGTGAGGATTGAGGAATCTGCTAGTTCAAGTACCCTTACTTTAGAATCGAATCGCATATAATGAGCCCTAAGAACTTACCATAGGTAGAACCACACCAAAGCCCTAGTGGTTACCCGAATTGGTGCTCTATTTATTATTTCTTACTTGCTTTGAATTCTAACTTTGTGTAAAATGTACTGACTTGTTTCATTTTGTTTTGGTTGTGATTGCATTGCATTTTCATCATAGAAAAGGGTGGTGATTCACGTTCAATTGCTAAATAGAGAACTTGTCATAGGAAATAGATTTCTTGATAAAGTGGAAGATAATGCGGCCGTCTGGATATGGTCCGAGAAGACACAACAAGAGAAGGGTGACAGCCTGACAAAAGGGTATGTGTCAGAATTATAAGATTTCACTCGCATCAATGTGAATTAGAATAATCTCCAAGAGTTGAAACTGGTATGAGACCAATGGGATGACGAAACCAAACAGTTATTCTACTATAACTATGGTGATTTGCCTTATTTACTCGATGTCAAAGTAGATAAGCACTTGTTCTGAGCTCTTGCCCAGTATTGGAATTCCACCTATAGCTGTTTTACTTTCGGGAAGGTAGATTTCGTGCCCACCGTGGAAGAGTACACAACTCTGCTCCGTTGCCCAAAGATCCAAGCTGACAAAGCTTATTCTAGAGCCGCCAACATCCTGACTTTCTTAAAGAGGCTAATGAGCATAATAGGGACGAGTGAGCAATGGGTCATGGCTTAGATTAAACAAAAGGGAGATAGTAAATGCATCCCTTGGAAATGTTTGCGGGATTTGATCTTGGCACATCCGGATACGAAGAAAAGAGTCGATGTATTTACATTGAGTATTTACGGGTTGGTTATCTTCCCCAAAGTACTAGGGCACATAAATGATGTAGTTTCAAATCTATTCGATCGGCTTGACAAAAGGGTCACGCCCGTTCTGAGGATTTTGGCTGAAACTTTCAGATCTTCGAGTGCATGTCGAAGAGCGAGTGAAGGAAGGTTTATCAGGTGTGCGCAACTCTTGTTAGCATGGTTCCATAGCTACTTTTGGAAGGTAGAAAAGGTTTCTTATCGAGTATTCACCAATAACTACTCTCCGTTGAAAAATTTTGTGGCTACGCCAATGAGAGACAACATTTTGGAGGAAAAGTGGATGGTAATTCTCTAGAGTCTCCAAGACGAAGATGTCGAATGGAGAGCCCCTTGGATGATTCCTGATGAGATTTTATATCGATGAAGAGCCTTCGACTGGGTTCCTCTACTTGGGATATAAAGAGTTATTGGACATGCCCCTCTACTTGTATTAAGGCAATATAAGTCGATGCAGTTTATACTGGCAACACAAGTTAACTCAGTGTGAGTTTGCGTATAAAGGTGATAATTACAAAAAAGTTCGTGAAATATCAAACGCTTGGAACCAAACCCACAAAATGAAAAGATTTGTCGCAAATCCCATGACGACCCCCGAATATGATTGATGGTAGGGTAAAAGAGTCAATAACAATGTCCCTGTATCAAGTCAAGAAAACACTCGGCTGATAGAAGAGCACTTACAAGTAATCCCGTTTGAGTTGGAAATCTTAAAGTAAAACTTTGAAAAGAGGAGTTCGAAGTTAAGGAAAAAGATAGAATAGTTGGAAGAAGAAAAGATACAATTAGGATTAGACGTTGACGTCCAAAAGCTAGAAGCTAGAAGCTAAAAAAGATTTGGATAGTTTAAAAACAGATTATAAGAAGCTGTGTTTGTTGATAAGGACTGTCGGGTTGGGTAAAACATCGGAACAATGGCGACAAGAGATCAAAGAAGAAAAGATTAGAGCTAATCAGTGGGGAAAAAATTCCAAGATGCTCGGGTTCAAGAATACTTTAAAAAGGGATTTGACAGAAAGCCAAAATAAAAAAGATGGAATGAAAGCTCGGGTAGTAGAATTAGAAAGGTCATTGCATCTATATCGTAGTCGCAACTTCGCAATTGAGTTGAAAGCAAACCTAAATAAGATTGAAGAGCTAAAGGGAAAGATAGAAAAGCTCGAGACCGCATTGCAAAATTGTGAACTTCGAGTTGAGCTTCTTGAAACGAATAGTAAACACTAGACAGAGCAACTCTAACATTCTCAAAGTTAGATTAGGGATAGAGATTACATAACAGGTGAAGCTGTGACTCAAGTACGAGAAGTAACCGACCATTTACAAACCCTAGCAATTCAAGCTGACATACTGAGCTTAAAATAAGAATTAGAATCAGATCAGGGACGAGAATTAGCTTGGCTTATTATAAAAGTCAAGGCTTTGAGTATTAAGGCAAGGTCGTATATGTAAAATGTATCTGTTTTATGTAAAGAGATTCGTTTTCTAGTAAAGTTATTCTAATAAAATTGAATCAGAACCAATGCCTCTTTTTGCATTCATTTTTCATTCATCAGCATTACATTTCATCATATGCATTAAGTTTCATAAAAAGACCCTAATTAATCAAAATTATGATAATTACCCTAGAAACCAACAAGAATTTGCCAACCGAATATCGTTACAGTACCCGCGGTAAAATCGGAGCCATAGATCAAATGTTAGAGAGATTGGAACAAATTCATAAAAACATGCAAGATCAGTTGCAAGTCCAGCTGCATGAACAATTAGCTAAGGTACAACAGGACATGAGGGATTAAATACAAGAGTCCCAATAAAGCATGCTAAGCTAGTTGACCTAGTTGCTAGCCGGAGGGACTGAAAAAGGGAAAAGTACTATAAGCAACTCTGGAGATAATAATGAAAGCCCTATATACCCCCTAGGCTTTACCCCCATAAATGTCCAAGTCCAACCAAATACATATCCGCGAAAGGTACTTGTTATCATAAGACCTCAACAATATCAAGCTGGTACTTCAGCACCGGTGAATTACCCTATGGGTTCAAGTTCCAATCCCGAAAATAATCTGACCAACCCCATCATTCCAGATTTGGACAACATGTCAGAAATAGATAGAATAAGAGTAGAATTGCCGAAACAGCTAGAAGATTGGTCCAAGTGGTTGGAAGAAAAATTTAAAGGTATGGAGAGTGCTGACTACCATTGCGAGGTTGATGCTATGGAGAGTGCCCATATCACAATGTTCTACCGAAGAATGACAGGATACGTCAATAACGACCAATTGTTAATCCACTACTTTCAGGATAATTTGATCAGGTCAGTCGCCAAATGGTACAACCAGCTAAGCCGTGCCAAGATAAACTTATAAAAAGACCTGGCACAGGCTTTCATGAAACAATATAGCCATGTGACCAACATGACACTCGATAGAATTACGTTGCAAAACATGGAGAATAAGCAAAGTGAAAGCTTTTAGCAGTACACTAGAGATGGAGAGGGGTGGCAACGCAAATCCAACCGCCTCTTTTGGAGAATGAGACAACAATGCTTTCATAAACACTCTAAAAGCTTCGTTCATTGACCGTATGTTGGGAAGTGCTACTAAGAGCTTATCAGATATAGTAATGTCTGGAAAAATGATTAAAAATGCAGTAAGGTGTGAGAAAATAAACGTGAGGGAAAACGCTAAAAGACCAACCTCGAGAAAGAAGGAAAATAAAGTGAATACTTCGAGTGTGTATAATAAAGGTTATTCAAAATCGGTCATTGTAGGCCAACCAAGGACCATAACAACAAGTCATCAAGGCCCTTCGAAGCAAAAATCTAACTCAAGACCAAATACAGAAAAACTCCAGTGTACACCCATCCCAATGATATATAGGGAGTTATATCAGAATTTGTTCAATACAAATGTGGTATCTCTATTTTATTTGAAACCTATGCAGCCTCCATTCCTAAAATGGTATGATGTAAATGCTCAATGCGAGTACCACGCAAGAATAACGGGACATTTAATTAAGAACTGCACTGCATTAAAAAATTTGATTGAAAGGTTCATCAAGATGGAGATTGTAAGGTTCGATGGTCCATCAGGACCTAATATGGCAGGAAATCCGTTACCCAGTCATTCAGACCAAGGGGTAAACGCGATAATTAAGAACGGAGGAAAGAAGGCCAAAACTGATGTTGTAAAAGTAAGATCCCCATTGAAATAGGTCTGGTAAGAAATGATAAACATGAGATTAATCGTTCAAGATTCGAAGGAGGTACTCCAATGAATGAGGAGCTACTGTAAGTTCCACGCTGAAGAAGGTCATGAAATCTAGGAGTGCGCTGAATTTAGAGCTTTGGTGCAAAGTTTGATGAATAACAAAGAGTTGGAATTCTTTAAAGATGTCAAGGACTCGGAAGGAGAATATGTTTGCACCTCAGAAGAATGATCAATGGAGAAGGTCTACAAAGTCAATCACCCGGTAGTATTTATTTCACGGTCGAGAAATAATAAAGCAATAACATAAGCTGCACCGATAGTCATAATTCAGAAACCCGTGGCTTTTCCCTATAAGGATACCAAAAGGGTTCCATGGAATTATGACTGCAATGTGATGGTCACAGGAGAGGAGAGCTCAGTGGGCACTTTAGAAGAGGGTCAGGATATCAGTTTCTACACACACAGTGGAAGGCGCTATGACCCTGCAAGTGTAAGAATCGAGACCGTTAAAGGAAAAACCCTAGCAGTTAAGTATAAGAAAGAAAAGACGGTTAATCTTAAATCACCTGTTAACGAGCCAATAAATAAGAATGAGTCTAAAGAATTCCTGAAATTCTTGAAGCATAGCGAGTATAGTGTTGTAGAACATCTACACAAACAACCAGCTCGTATATCAATACTAGCCTTACTCTTGAGTTCAAAGACACATAGTAGTGCGTTGATGAAGTTGCTGAATAAAACTTATGTCGTTAATGATATCTCTGTGAACAAATTAGACCGTCTTGTTAACAATATAAGTGCCGACAACTTTATCTTTTTCAATGATGATGAAATACCTCTAGGGGGCATGAGATCTACGAAAGCCCTACATATCACTACCCACTACAAAGAATATATATTACTAGAGGTGTTAATCGACAATAGATCTCCACTGAACGTCTTGCCTCTATTTACACTGAATAGATTGCCAGTGGATAGCTCTCACATGAAGATTTGTCAGAATATAGTGAGAATATTCGATAGTACAGAAAGGAGAGTGATGGGAAGGATTGAAATACCTATCTTAATTGGTCCAAACACATATGAGGTAGAATTTTTGGTGATGGATATCAAACCCTCTTATAATTGCTTGTTGGGTAGGCCTTGGATTCATTCGGCTGAGGTAGTGCCATCGTCACTACACCAAAAATTGAAATTGGTAACGGAGGGTCGACTAGTGACAATAAACGCTGAAGAGGATATCATTGCATCCATAACTAGTTATGCACCATACATAGGAGCGGGTGAAGGAGCAATAGAATATTCCTTTCGATCATTGAAATTTGTTAAATAGAATGTTCCTTTCGATCACTGGAATTTGCGATCACTGGAATTTGTTAATGCAACTTTCATTATTGAAGGAAGTAAGATCACAGTACCTAAAATATCCAAAACTACGAGGATGGGCCTGCAGTTGACGGTTGGGAAAGGAGACTTACTTGGGAAGAGACTCAGAAAATACCTACAAGGAAGGATCGAAACACCCATGCTGATGGACAAACAAGACTGCTTTGGCTTAAGGTACAAGCCAGATGCGAGGTAAAAGAAGAAAGAGATAGAGAAGAAACAAAAAAGAAGAAGAACACGACTGAGTAGGGGAGAGGTCAAATAGGAACCGATAACCTTTCCCCAAATATCCAAAACATTCGTGTTAGGAGAAACCATTTACCTTGAACAAAAGGCGTCAAAAGAAGAAAGCCCGGGAAAAATGTTGGGAAACTTGAGCATTAATGCTTTTTTCGAAGAAGGAATTGAGGAAAACTTGTTAGACATTCGCCATTATATCCCCGAAAGTGTTTTGAACAATTTAACTGCGGAAGAGATCCTTTTAATTTTTAGAACTAATTTAGAGTAAAATACACTTATTGCTCTAAACACACTTATTGCTCTAAGCTTGGGAGCAATAAGAATCCTTTTGTGAAAAAGGCACATGTCCATTATTTTTATTTCAATAAAATGTATCTTTATGTCTCATTTTGGAAAAAATTCTTTTGTTCTTTCCATTTCATTCATACTCATACCACACAGATAATTATTCTTAGATTCATTTGTTCTTTGGGTTTTCTTTCGTGCCTATAACAGGTCTCCGGATATCAATGATATGAGCGACGCCGCTACTGACTCAGAATCTTCTTTTGAGCAAGATATGTGTTTAGAGAAACCTCAGGACTTTGAAGATGATCGAGATTGTAACCTATCTCCTAATTTGTTAAGGATGGTAAAATAAGAGGAGAAACAGATTCTACCTCACAAAGAGTCAGTAGAAATTGTGAGCTTAGGAAACGAACAAGAAAAGAAAGAGGTGAAGATCGGAGCTTGCATTACCGTAGAGACAATGCAAGACCTCATTAAGTTACTCTAAGAATTCAAAGATATATTCGCATGGTCTAATTAAGACATGCCTGCCTAAGTACCGATATCGTGGTACACCAGCTTCCCATAAAGGAAGAATGCAAGTTGGTTCAACAGAAACTTCGAAGGATGAAGCCCGACATCCTGGTAAAAGTAAAAGAAGAGGTTAAAAGGCAATTTGACTTTGGTTTCTTGCAAGTGGTTAAATACTCGGAGTGGGTAGCTAATATAGTCCTCGTCTTTAAGAAAAATGGGAAAGTACGAATGTGTGTAGACTATAGGGATTTAAACAAAGCTAGCCCAAAGGATAATTTCCCATTGTCTTACATCGACACCTTAGTAGACAATACGACAGGTTATTCACTGTTCTCCTTCATAGATAGCTTATCTGGATACAACCAGATTAAGATACATCCTAAAGATATAGAAAAAATCACATCCGTGACCGTGTGGAGAACATTTTGCTATAAAGTAATGCCATTTGGACTAAAAAATACGGGAGTAACGTATTAAAGAGCCATGATAACTTTGTTTCATGATATGATGCACAAAGAAATCGAGGTTTATGTTAACGATATGATTGCAAAATCCCGAACAGAAAATAAGTGTGTACGAGTATTAAGAAAATTGTTCTTGAGGTTGAGAAAATTCCAACTAATGCTTAATCCAGCAAAATGTACATTCGGAGCTAAGTCGGGAAAATTGCTAGGATTCATAATCAGCAAAAAGAGGATCGAAATCGACCCAGACAAAGTCAATGCTATACATTAGTTGCCCCTGCCGAGTACTCAAAAGGAGGTCCGGGGTTTCTTAAGGAGATTAAATTACATCGCTTGGTTTATTTCACAACTAACTGAGAAATGCAGGTGTATGGGATGAAGAATTTCAGAAGACTTTACACAAGGTCAAATATTACTTGCCCAATGCCCCAATACTGATGCCACCTAGTATAAATAAGCCATTGATACTATACTTGGTAGTATTTGGAAATTTTATGGGATACGTGCTTGGCCAACACGATGAGTCAGGAAGAAAAGAAAGAGCAATATACTACCTCAGTAAGAAATTCATTAAATGTGAGACAAGATATTTATCAATTGAGAAGTTGTGATACGCCTTAATCTGGACAACCCAGAGATTGAGACAATACATGTTGTACCACACAACTTGGCTAATCTAAAAAATAGATCCATCAAAGTAATTAATAGAGTTGACTGCTCTGAATGGAAGAATGGTCCAATGACAAATTTTACTTTTCGAATTTGATATAATCTATGTGAACCAGAAAGCAGTAAAAGAGAGTGTAATAGCAGATTTTCTAGCCAGTAGAGCTCTAGAAGATTACAAGCTTTTGAACTTTGATTTCCTGAATGAAAATCTAATGTATGTTACAACCACTGAAGTGGATGCTTAAGAAAGACGTCCTTGGAAACTAAATTTTGACGGAGCTTCAAATGCTATGGGTAAAAAAATTGAGGCAGTCTTGGTATCTCCAAACAAAAATCATTATCCATTTACTAGTAAATTAGATTTTGGTTGTACGAACAATATGACAGAATATGAAGCATGCATCATGGATATCCGTGTAGCAATAGAACGCAAGATCAAAATACGAGAGGTATATGAGGATTCTACATTAGTGATCTATCAACTCAAAGGTGAATGGGAGATAAGAGATCCCAAGTCGATCAAGTATAGAAGGCTGGTCCTAGAGATATTTAAAGAGTTTATGGCATCACCTTTTGCTACCTCCCGCGAGATGAAAATCAGATGGCTGACACCCTAGCTACTTTAGCTTCCACGATCAAAGTGAATAAACAAGAGGATGTAAAACCTATCCAGATGAGTATTGATGAGGCTCCGACTCATTGTTACAACATCAAAGAAGAAGAAGAAGAAAAGGATGATCACCCTTGGTACCACAATATACTACGATACGTGAAGAACCATGAATACCCCGATCAAGCAATCGAGAATGATAAAAGGACATTGAGAAGACTGGCCAATGACTATGTCTTAGATGGAGAGATTTTATACAAAAGAAGAAAATATCAGGTGTTACTAAGATGTGTGGATGCTGTTGAGGCTAAAAAAATATTAGAAGAAGTCCATGAGGGTGTCTGCGGAACATATGCTAATGGCTTTACAATGGCAGGCAAATAATGAGATTCAAATATTATTGGTCCACTATGGAAGGGGATTGTATCAATTATGTCAAGAGATATCATAAGTGTCAAATTTATGGAGACAAAGTTCATGTACCTCCTTCACTTCTTCATGTTATAACTTTTCCATTGCCTTTCTCTATGTGAGACATGGATGTCATTGGGCCGATCTTGCTAAAAGCTTTCAATGGGCATCGATTCATCTTCTTAGTCATTGATTACTTCACCAAGTGGGTAGAGGCCACTTTTTACGCCAATGTTACGAAGTCGGTAATCAGTAAATTCTTGAAGAAAGAGATCATATGTCGGTATGAGATGCCAAAAAGGATTATATCTGACAATGCATTAAATTTAAAAAACAGCACAATAGCGGAGGTCTGTAGTCAATTCAAGATGAAACACCCCAACTCATTACTATATCACCCAAAAATAACTAGTGCGGTGGAGGCAGCCAATAAGAACATTAAGAAGATCATGGGGAAAATGACTGAGGCTTATAAAGATTAGCATGAGAAGTTACCATTTGCCCTCTATATTTATCGAACGTCTGTCAAGACCTCCACCAGGGTAGCGCCTTTCTCATTGGTTTATGGAATGAATGCGGTTTTTTCCATTTAAGTCGAGATTCCTTCTCTTCGAGTTTTGTCAGAGTTGGAGTTAGATGAAGCAGAATGGATCCAATCCTAATATGATCAGCTGAACTTGATTGAAAAGAAAAGGTTAAAAGTTATCTGTCATGGTTAGATTTACCAAAAACAAATTATACGAGCTTATGAAAAAAAGGTCCACCCTAGAGAATTCCATGAGGAGAACCTGGTATTGAAAAATATCCTTCCCATATAAAAAGACTTCAGAGGAAAGTGTATGCCAAATTAGGAAGGATCTTATGTGGTAAAGAAGGCATTTTCTAGAGGAGCGCTGACTTTGACCTAGATGGATGACAAAAACCTGCCTAATCATATTAATTCAGATTCAATCAAGAAATACTTCACCTAAAAAAAAGGGAGGAGAGGCCAAGACGAAAACTCGTAAAGGGCGCCTTGAGACCAAAGGGGTTTGAGTTGAAAACCCAAAAAAGGGCAGCTCAGATTTAGATCGAAGATTGAACGTATGGTGGTTAGGTTTTCTCAAAAGGAAAAATGTAACATCTTGGGGCATCAACAAAGTACTCTAGATTTCCTAAACACATATCAAGCTCAAAATGGTCCTCGAGAAGTTTGTGCAAAGAAGCTCATGTTACGATATTTGGGGCACCTGTTTTCATCTTACTCATTTTGTATTTTAGCAACGTTTGCTATTATGATTAATCTATTCATTTCGAGTTTTGCTCCCAATAAATTTCAATCTTGTCCATTATTACAATCTTTTCAAGCATTTTTTAATTGAAATAACAATTAATGGACTAATAATATTCAAGTAAAAGGGTTTTTGTATATTGTTCTGAAAGGTTTTCTAAATAGTATAAGGACCTGAAACGAGACCACTAATCAGAATTGACCAAATCTAAGAGTTGGAAATGTTTGAGAATGAAAAGTTTAAATTATGATTATTTCTGCGGGTTTCCGTCAAAGATACCAAACCTAAACAAGAAGGCATGATAACACATCAATGATGGAATCTTGACGAACAACGAGCAATGTCAACCTTAACATTAAAAAGGGGATCATTTTTTGAAAAATGACATTCTACATTCATGCAAATATCATTCATATACCCCTGAAGTTGCAATAAGATAGATTCATTCTGATCATAACATCCTAATCGCTTGAATAAATATAGGCCCGTGAAATGGATTCTACAGGTTATATTCCCCAGAGAACGATGTAATAGATCAGTGAAACCATAAATCCTATACCCCTGAAGTTGCAACAAGACAGATTGAAGTCATCGTGGCAAATATTGTCTTCTTGAATTTGCAGTGGACCAAATTAAAGCCACAAATCTTATCTCCCTAAAGTTGCAGTTGAGGAGATTGAAGCTACAAATCTTATCTCCCTTAAGTTGCAATGGAGCATATTGAAAAATAGATACAGATTTTATTTTTCTAAAGTTACAGTGGAACAGATTAAAGCTACAAGTTACAAATCTTATCCCCTTAGATTTGTAGTGGAGCAGATTGAAGCTACAAATCTTATTTCCCTAAAGTTATAGTGAAATAGATTAAAGCTACAAGTTACAAATCTTATCTCCCTGAAGTTGCAGTGGAGCAGATTAAAGCTATAAGTCTAGTCTCCCCGAAGTTACAATGGAGCAGATTAAAGTGACAAATCCTATACCTCTGAAGTTACAGTGGGTCGGATTAAATCAAGTCACAAATCTTGTCTCCTTGAAGTTGCAGTGGAGTAGATTGAAGCTACAAGTTTTATCTCTCTAAAGTTGTAGTGGAGTAGATCGAAGTAACAAATCTTATACCTCTGAAGTAGCAATGAGTTAGAATAAAGTTACTTGAAAAAGAAAAGCACCAAAAAGGTCGAGATTCGGCGAGATCAGACAAAATTGGTCATTTTTAAAAGTTTTTGCTCCATTCTCGTTACACGACAACGAGTAAAGAGGTAATGGCCTAACTTCACCCGGGCCCAGATTACAAAATAAATAAAAAAATTAAACCAAAAAATAATAAAGTCCAAATTAAAAAACAGTCCAGTTACAAAAAATGTCAAGCCCAAATTTATAGACCCAAATGGCCTAAAACAAAGAAAAACCTTAATGGCCCAAAAACCTAAACAGTGTATAAAAACCCTAATCCCTAGCCTACATGCTGTCGCTTCTCTCACACCGCCCGAGGTCTACCACCGTCAACTACCCCCGTCCCATCGTTGACTCTAAAGGCACTTACAAAAAAAGAAGAAGAACAAACAAACACGCAAAGGCAATAGAAACAGTAGAAAAATATAAAAAAAATGTTTAATAAACAAGTATGTATTGGCTATAAAAGCCAAATAATGGATTTGTATTGGAATTTTTTTTTTAACAACAGAGAAAAATACAATAAAAACAATAAAAAAAACAACAGAAAGGTGATTTATTTTTTTCTTTTATTTATTTTTCGAATCCTTTATGTATATAAAAAGACACTTAAAATAAAAAGGAAAATAAGGCACTTACCTGACGATTCGTGTTCCACCACCAAGAGAGGCCGAGGTCGCCACCTTCAATTCAATTTCTTAAAGATTTCTGCAATTCAGTGGCTTTTTGGGAAAAACTAATCCCAAATTTAGGCTCAAAGAGCCGAAACGATCAAAAAGGGATTTTTTATATTTTTCCGACCACCGTAGACAGCGGAGTCGTGGCCGGTGATCGGCGGCCGTTGTGGAGGCTCGCTAGACCAGTGATCGAATTCTAGGCTACTTTCAGAGAGAAAACATATAGAAAGATGGGTTTTTTTTTAAAACACTGATGAAATGAATTTTTTCGGATTTTTAACTTAAATAGGGGATCAAAACGGCGTCATTTTGGTCTGGGTATATAAACCCCAAAACGGCATCGTTATGAGGCATGACCTGAAAGTCAACCCGAGACCCGACCCGATCCGCACAAGATTCGAGTTTTTTTATGCGGGGGTCTATTTGCGCCTTTGGTCCTTCCGAGTTTGCGAATTGTTTCAATCTAGTCCTATCTTATTTTTTTATTTTTTTATTTTGTCACTTAATTTTATTTTATTTTCATTTTGGTCCTTGGACCATTTTAAGATGTGGGTACCTAAAACGGCGTCGTTTCAGCTGACCCGATGACCCAACCTGATCTATCTTAGGATTCGTATGTTTTTGCGGCATTGGTCTATTTGCGACCCTGGTCCTTCCTCTTTTGGACCCTTTTTTAATTCGGTCCTAATTTTGTTCTTGTTTTTCTTTTTTAGGTTATACCTTTTAATTTTAAATTATTTTCAATTTAGTCCTCCGATTTGCCAAAAAACGGAGCGTTTAATGGGCCTGGGAATATTTACCCAATTGGTCCCTGCTCCTTTGTGCGCATCACATTTTAGCCCCTTTATCATTTATTTTATCCCAATTTGCCCCCAAAATTCTACTTAAGTTTTGATTTAGTCCTTATATTTTTGCATTTATTTTTTTTATAATTTAAGCTCTTGATTTCATTTCAATTTTGATTTAATCCTTATTTATTTAATTTCGACCCTGTATAGATTTTATATATATTATTTCATTTATTATTTCCTTTACTTTTTTCAATGTTTAAAATTGGTTTATTTTTGTATTTCCTTTTTATTGTACATTTTTTTTCTTTTGCCTTTATTATTGTTATTATTATTTCATTATTATTTGTTTATTTATTACCTTTTTTTATACTTTCAAAATTAGATTATTTATACTTGCACATTTCTTATTATTATTATTATTATTATTGTTGTTGTTGTTGTTGTTGTTGTTGTTGTTGTTGTTGTTGTTGTTATTATTACTTACTTACTTTTCTTCGATTATTTCTATTATTATTAGAATAATAATTATAATACGATCATTGTCATCTTCATTACAAATTGGTGTTTTATCACTATCGTAGTTACATTATTGTCATTCACTAGCATGACATTTTTATTTTTTGTATATCATCAATCCATTTTTAGACACTACCATTTCATTTTATTTCATTATAATCACGTCACGAATCGTGTTTAGATATAATTATCCATTGTTGTACTATACCCAAGTAAGATAAATACACATTGCTTTAAATGTTATATTTGTATTTACTCGAAAAAGAAAATTTTTAAAATTAAGACAATATTCTGTATTTAGAAATTCGAGAAGTCGTGCCCTAACTTATGGGGTTCGGCTTTCTCTTTGAACCTAGATAACCGAAAATCCTTTTTAAAATTAAATTACATGAGATTTAATTAGATAATTGAATAATGAGCAAGATTATTTTTGAGAATTCGAGATGTCATGTCCTAACTTACGGGATGTGACCTTTTTGTTTACCTCGAGATAAGAATGCCTTTTACATATGTTTTAATTTATTTAAATGATTTTAATTAAAAATACCATTTTTGGGCGTTACGAGGGTGTTAATCCTTTCTCGTGCGTAACCAACTTCCGAATCTATTTCCTGGGTTTTGTAGACCAAAAATCATCGTTTTAGTATATTTAAACTTTTATTAATATGATTAAATTACGAGATGATCCGATTATACCTAATAAAAAATATTGGTGCTGACTCCCATTTTCATTTGTTTTAAAATCAAAAGTCGATTTCAAAAAAAAAAAGGTTTCGACAACATAATAGTTAACTTCACTATTAATCACATCATATAATAATTTAATTTAAATTTATTTAGGAATCAGATTATATATCATCATATATATTATAGATTTATATGTCAAAAAAGCCTCTAAGAAAATACCAAAAAAAAAATAATCAATTAAGCCGTTTGCGTTAAATTAGCACCTAATTAAGCCTAT
Source organism: Gossypium longicalyx (assembly GCA_025698465.1). Classification (NCBI taxonomy): domain Eukaryota; kingdom Viridiplantae; phylum Streptophyta; class Magnoliopsida; order Malvales; family Malvaceae; genus Gossypium; species Gossypium longicalyx. Next base: position 97,260,646 of record CM046997.1, read on the forward strand.
GTCGTTAACTAAAACAATCAATTAAGCCCCTCCGTTAATAATTTCTGTCATTAACCACGTTGATCGTTAAAATAAATTAACGAAGCAATCAGATGGTGACATGTGGTAACTTATGGTTTAATCTAATATTTTCCTCATAAAAATCATTAAAAAAGTAATATAAATATAAAAAATATTAAAAATTATTTAAAATATGGAAATTGATATGAACTTTAAAAAATTATAAATATTATAAAAATATATAAAATTTCTAATAAAATTAATAAAATAAAAAAATATTTAAAATTTTATAAAAACCATAAAAATTATAAAAAATATTAAAAGTCTTAAAATTGATATAAACTTATAAAAATTATAAAAAAATTATAAAAAACTTAAACTAAGCAGATTAGATTATGTTCAATATATTAGGAAAATATATTCTTCTATATATATCCCTTCTCACAATTTAATTTCAATGCATCACAATATATTTAAAAATTTGGTGAAATATGTTTTTTTTTTATCAAAGGTCAAATATATATATATATATATTTAATATTTTTCATGTCTGTTTTATAATTCTTGGTTATCCCTTCCAACAATATCATATTTAAGATTCAAACCTATCTCCCTATTATTTGTGCCTTATCAAATATATCATATTCATTCTTTCTTTTTTAACTTCAAATAATTATTTTCAATTTTCTTTATTACCAATATTATTGTAAATCACTATAAACAATAATTAATATTCCTTTTAATGACTTAATTAAATTCATATTCCTTTGCACATACATTCTAATTGATTGAACACTTTCAAACAACATATTAGAGAATACGTAATTTTTTTTAAATAAATTGCTTGAGCACATTCTAATTGCTTTGATACAATGTTTTTATGAAAAATAAATTAAATATTTAATTATGTTATTTTTCCGAGAAAAAGAAATCCTAATGTATGTTTAAAGATTTTATTTTAGGTTACATTAAATAAATTAATGACCAATTATATATATAATATACCAAGGTGCATAGATTATATAAACGACAAGTGGCACTCTCTCATTTCTTCATTTAATTTTTTATTTTTTAAACATAAGAAAAAATATTTGTTTTCCAAAAAAAGAGTATAAATAAAAATTATTAAAAAATAGTTTAAAAACCAATTTTGTTATAATTATTTTTTTTTAAATTCCTAACAGTTCTAAACGTTTTTACAAGCTTTAAAAACATATTTTCGAAATAATTCTATGATTTTTTTATGAAAAGTGTTCAATATATATTTGAGAAAATAGTTTTTAAGTAATAAATTCAAATTAAGTAAATATAGATTAAGAAATTTTTATTTAGAACTTTTGCTCAGCAGCTTCAAAATATTGACTAAAATATTTTTTAAAACACATTTCAAACAATTAATTAAAATATATAATTTTTGCTTATTAGAATTAATTAAAATATTATGATTTAAAAAAAGTCGATTGAATTTTAGTTTGATTGGTATGAGCATTGTTGTTAATGTAGGAAGACGTAAGTTCGAGTGTGTTGAAGCACATTATCTTCTTATTTATGGGTTGGGGAGGGGCTATGAGTAGTTTTAAGCATTCTCTCAAAGAGAACAAATATGTTTGAAATTTTTAATTAGATTGATCAAAAAATATTTAAAAAATTAAAATACTGTTAAAAAAATTTTACCAACATTTTTAATTTTTAAGTAGTTCAGATTAAAATTTTAAATAAACATTTATCCATTTAAAAATTAAAAATTTAAATATAATATTTAATTTTTATCCATTTAAAAAATTAATTAAAAGTTGGCAATTACCCCTATAATTTGCCACAACAATTGTTTTAAGTCAGATAAAAAAAAGGTTTAAGGGTGCAAAAAATCTTCAAATTTTTTCAAAAAAAGTAATTAAGCCCCTACTTTTTTTCACTTAATTGGATATTTGAACTTTCAAAATGCATAAAAAAACCCCTCATTTTTTAAAAAAAAAAAAGAAAATTAATCCCCTGCTTTTATTAAAAATTAGAAAAAAATATAAAAATCGTAAAAAAATAAAATTTTATAAAATTTTATAAAAATCATAAAATATTATAAAATATATAGAAATATAAAAAATTATAAATTTTATAAAGTCGAAAAAAATTATACAAAATGTAAAGAAATATAAATTTCGTAAAAAAATTATAAAAATTATCGTACCAAAAGAAGCATTTTATAATTTTTCTATAACTTTTATTTTTTTATTTTTTATTTTTTATCATTTTTTGCCACATGTCACGCTGTGTTGCGACATGTGATTATTTTAATTGAAAAAATTAGAGGTCATTAATTTTTTATAATTTTTATAAAACCTTACAATTTTTTTATTTTTTTACGATTTTTATAAAAAAATCTATTTTTAATAAATTTTATATTTTTTATATTTTTATTAAAATTTAATAATTTTTATAAAATTTATTATTTTTTCTAATTTTTAATTAGAGCAGGGGCTTAAATGCTTTTTTGAAAAATTTTGAAGGGCTTTTTAATGTATTTTGAAAGTTCAAGCACCCAATTGAATGAAAAAAAGTAAGGGCTTAATTGCTTTTTTTAAAGAAGTTTGAGGGTCTTTTTTATGCATTTTGAAAGTTTAAGTGCTCAATTGAGTGTAAAAAAAAAATGAAAGGCTTAATTGCTTATTTAAAAAAAATTGAGGACTTTTTAAAGCTTAAAAAAAACTATATCAATAATTTAAATTGATAGATTAAAATATCAATAATTTGATTTGTTGGATAATGATTTAAACAGAAATAATGTATATTTAAATTAAATTTTATTTACATACATAGTTACTATCCAAAAAAAAAAAAAAAAAAAAAACTGATCAATACACTTTATTTTTAAAAATGGAAGTTATCTGAATAATTTTACTATGAGATAAAATAAACAAATTTAAAATAATTTTGATAAGTTGAGATATTTAAAAAAATAATTAATATGATAAATATTGGTTTCATTATTATCCTTTATTCTCTCCTTTATGCAACACTAGCCTTTCTCTCTTATGTTTTTTCTATATATTTTTAATTAATAATTCCTTTATTTATATATATAAATTAATAAATAAGTTGATGACATTTTAAATATTTTTTAAAAATATTTATTGCTTAAAATAGTTTTTTTAAAATTAGAACTCTTGAAATTATTTTATAAAAGACGTTTAGAATTATAAAGTTAAACACATACATATCACTTAATAAATCAATGTAAATAATTTGAACAAATTTATTTTAACTATAATTTTACATCTTATTAGCATGACTTTAATTTTGGTTTAATGTATCTAAACATATATTATAAGATTCATCTATGTTTAATTTAAGAAATTATATATATCATATCCATGAAAATTTTAAGATAATATTTTTATAAAAAAATATTATAAAATAATTTATTTTTATTTATAATATCAATCATAAATTACATTAATATAAAATTATAAAACAATTTTATTATATTTAATTGATATATACAATCAAACCCATATATCATCTGATTAGACTAGTTGCAGAGAAAGTATAGAAACCAAAAAATTTCGTTTATGACAATATTTTTTCGATTATTTACATTAATTATTAATCATTGGCATAAACAACTTGTAATTTACATGTGTCATAATTTTACTGTGACAAATGTCAACTATTAATTTTTAAACCCTAACTTTATTTTAGTATATATATGATAAGTAAGGTAAAATATATTAATAACCATAATTAGAGTTATCAAGTTATCAAGTTAGAGTACTTTATGCTTCAGGAGGAGTCTTGGAATCCGAAGGACGTGATCTGGAATATTGTTTGGAAAATTTCAGGGCAACAACGAGTTAGATAGTTTATCTAGTTAGTTCTTAAGCAGCAACTTTTAACTAATTCGGAAAGGGTTAGAAGAGGTATTGCGCAGGACACTTCGTGCCATCTCTATGGTCATTCAACGAAAGATGTTCTTCATACTCTTAGGGATTGCTCTGTTACAAAGGAAATTTGGAAACAAGTCATTCCTTCCAATCATTTCGATAGTTTCTTCACTGGTAATATTTCAGAGTAGTTGTTCTCGAATTTGGATTCTTATCCTTCCGTCAGCGCAAGAGATTCAACTTGGGCTTACCTCTTTGGGATACTTCTTTGGCGCATTTGGAAGAATCGAAATTTGATCATCTTTCAAGGGATTTCAATGAGTCCTAAGGACATTATCAGTGCCTCTTATAGTTGGGCAAATCATTTTTCCTCTAATCATAATGCAACGTTGGAGTGCCGCCCAAAACAGTCAATTGTTCCTCAGAACTCAGGTAGGTGCTTTTATCTTTATACTGACGGTGCTGTTCACTTCGTGTCTGGTTTCTCTGCTGCAGGTGGAGTAATACGTGATGATAAAGGAAAGTGGATCTTAGGATATAATCGGCATTTGAGGAAATGTACAGCAGCGGTTGCTGAGCTGTGGCGAATATTGAATGGGCTTCTGCTCCTTCAGAAACAAGGATATGATGAGGTCATTATTTAGTCTGATAACCTTGAAAATGTTATATGTATATGTGAAAGCAAGTTTGATGGTCCAAAAAGTTCTCTACTAAGAAGGATTCAACAAATTCTAGCCTTTGACGAGAAGTGGTCCTTAAATTATATTCTAAGAGAGTCTAATCGGGTAGCAGATGCTTTAGCAAAAATGGCTTCGACCAGGAGCGAAACTTTGCACATGCTTGAGAAGCCCCTTTAGAGCTTAACGTGATTTTGAAGGATGATTGTATCTTTGATAATGTGATTAGGAATTAATTTTGTATTACCTTGTTTTATTTACCAACAAAAAAAAAAAAAGATTGTTGTCCCACATATTTCTTTTTGTGTGTATGAGACTTTGAGTGTTTGGGCATTTACTTTCCCCATTAAGTAAACTTGAAGATAAATAGATTAAATTTGATAAATTCTTTTATTTATTTCATGAAAAATAGTTTAGTTAATGGAAAATAATTTATAGGTCAATAGAAAATAAATTTTTTTACTGTAAAATAATTTATCCATTTGAAAAGCGTAAATCAGTTTTCGAAAAAAATTACGGGTAATTTTATTTTTATATAAAAATTAACTTAAATCAAGTTTAATAATATTATATTGATAATAAATTTTATTTTTATTCTTAAAATATTTAAAATATTAATATAAAATATTATAATTTTTAATATTATTAAACATACATATTTAACTATTAATATTTAATCATATAATAAATAATTTATTAAATTTAATATTTCAATTTCATTTTAATAATAAATTTTAAAAATAATAATTTTAAATAATATTCTTCACATATTATTGAAAATATTCAATATTAATATTTTAATAATAAATATTTATTACAATTATAAATATATTAATAATAAATATTTTGTAGTATAAAGGTTAAAATATGCCATGAGTCCTTGCACTCTTCACAAATTTGGAATTTAGTCCCTGTATTTTTATTTTAAGAATTTAGTCCCTCTACTTTTTAGATTTGAAAATCAAGTTTAATTGTTAACATTGTTTTTTTTTTCAATTTTGTTGATGTCACATTTTTAAATAAAAACACTCATTTAGTACTCATGTAATTAAACAATAACGTTGTAATAAACTTGAATTTTACAAAATATTTTTAATATATTCAAAAAAATAATATAAAATATAAATAGATAGATATAAAATAAACTTAATTAAATAATGAAAAGTTAAAAAAACTCAAATGTATGTTTGTTTTATTGAAAACAATTTTTATGAAATATTTCCAAAAAATTTATCAAACAATATAAAATATTTTATTCAAATTTATTCAAATACCAAAAACATATTAATATTTTAAAAAAAATAAATAAATCATCTTCTTAAAACCATTTACAATAAATTAAACGAAGCCTTAATATTATTTTCTTTTCATAAAATTTAAATTTGAGACTTCACCTAAAAGAGCATTGAATTCTTTACTGGTTGATCCACAACACTCGATCCAACCCACGTCAGTGGCCTAATAGGTACTCTTGTGATATTTTTAAGATGAATTTTGAGTAACAATGCTTTTAGGGATGGAACTAAATTTTTGGCTCGATGTAATGCAATTCAAGGAAATGAGAGTAGACAGAAAATGTTGAATGCATTTTTAAGTGGTGGAGTTTAATGGTAAATTTGAATTGACAATACGTTCATTTGTGATTAGTGTAAAAATAACAGTGACAATAAAATTAAATATTATAATTATATTATAATATAAAATAAAAAATAAACTAAATACACCGTACTACACTTTACAACCTATTTAAACTCATCCTAAATTTAATTAAATTTTGAATAATCATGTTGTGCGCATATGATTTTGGTGCTGCATGAATTGATTGTTAATGGAAGAACCGTTTTCATAATATTGAAAATGTGGTAAAAGCTGCCAACATCATGGTGATGAACAGAATAACGCCCTTAGCCCCTCGCTAGCTCATCATGGTGCTGATACAACAGATGAGGTCTATCATCTGTTTTACTATTATTGCTGCTCTCAGTGCTCAGCTTTCTCACTAATACACGCATTAAGGGAAAAACACCATGAGAAGGAGAGGTAGAATGTGGGCCAATGACTTCATTTTTCTTAATAAGTCATGTCAATTAATCAACAGTATAAATCAGGTTTTTATTATCATTGGAAAAAAATCAGCAAAATACATACAAAATCCACCTCTAATCAAAAGAACAATCCCGAAGATTGATCCAAATAGAGCCCCATCTTTTAAAAACAAAGTCGAAATAGGTAACATCATCCGCATTCCACACGGATCACAATGCATCACAAGCACAAACACGATGAAAAAGCAATCACACTTACCCTTTGTGTGCACCGATAATCTAATAATGGATGCAGTCAATAATCTTTACGTTGTCATCTGAAAGCAACACTTGCTCATGTTCCCAAGGTATTTTGGAATGGCTGCAGAGTCACAGGTGTGATTTCTAGTATTGAAGACAGAAACTATTGCTTAATCTTCAAACATGAAAAAAGGGTTAGTCCATGAATCATGTGCCCGGCCTCACACAAATGGATTAGGACGTAGGCATGTAAGTCCCTGTTGTCTCTTTTCTTTTCTATCTGTCTGAAAGGTGAAGAAAAATGACTACGCTGCAAATTGCTTTAAATCAGAGTGATGTGACGGTGTCCATATTGTCTTTTGTAGATTCTTTCTGAGGGATATCAAATTGCTTTATATTGAAGGATTTTTACTATAATAATATTAAAAAAAATTAAAATAGGATGTCTTGAAAATTATATATGAAAATAAACTATTTCAAGTGGTGGAGGGTGGTGTATAGGCGGCACCACTCTTAAATTTCTGTCATTTCTGACATTTGTAGGTAAAAAAAAAATAACAGGTCAAAAATAATAATAATAATAAAATAAGGGTTGAGGGTACTCCATAGGCGGCACCGATTGAGAGTAACCCATAGGCGGCACCAGTTGTAGTGCTGCCATAGTTGGCACCAGTGGTGCCTTTCTGACAACTTTGACCCCCTCTAGTATATCTTCCCCCGCTCCCTCCATTCGACTCCTACCAGATTAGAAAAAAAAATTACAGAAGAAGAAGATAGAAAGAAAGAAAAGAGAAGAAGAAAGAAAAGAAAAGGTAAATTTTATTATTATTATTTTTTAAATAAAATAAATTATGATAAGAAAAAATTATTTTATTAGTATTATATAGTTTGTTTAGTGTTACTTTTATGTTTTTTTTTTTAAATTTATTTTGTTTATTGTGAAATGTTAGTAAGTTTTGTGTTTAGATTAATTATATGTTTATTGCGAATGTTATGTTTTAAATTTTTTTAATATATTTGAAAGTTTTTATATTAGTAAAACTATTATAAAGTAATTGTTAATTAGTGATAACAACTAAAAATATTTTTGTTATACATATTGTTAGAAATGACAACATATTTGGTACTGCCTGATGAGATAATAAGTTTAACACAAATGGAGAAAGTTGATAAGATGATGAGAGAAGTGCAAGATTACAGAATGAAACCAGAAGAAGACATTATTGAACACCTTATTACCATAAATCGAAAGATGCAAAAAGTGTTGTGGATGGGTCATGAAATGATTAGAAACAATAAAGTACAATACTTAACCCTTAGAGGGACATTAATAGAACAGGAGCATCAAATCATTTTAGACGAACTTTGGAAGACATCGGTACAACGAACCTATTGGAATCTAGTTATAAACTTCGCGAAGTTTATAATCTCTTATGGAGCAAGGAAAATAACGAGACAAAGTATAGGTTCACGAAAGTTAGTTGAGAAGCAAAATGTGTTTGACAAACCATGGATGGATAAATTAGTTGTTAGGAAATTATCAAGAGAACTTGTATATTCAATACCAGTTATAAAGATTGAAGAGGCAGAAGATCCGAGGAATTTCCAAATTGGATTGTAGAAGATGAATATGAAGAGAATCAAGAATTTCTAAATTGGATTGTAGAGAATTTCCCAGATGGAGATACGGGATCGAAGATGGAAGAAAAAGTAGAACTGAATTTAAGTAGTTAAATGTAAAGATAAATGTTGTTCATGTACAAAATGAGAACTGAAAAAGTATGGGCTTATGAATGAAAAAAAATTGCATATTGATTAATTAATTTTGTATTTAAGTAATTTATTTGTTGTTCGAAATTATTTTGAGAAATTTTGTTTATTTTTTTAACAGATTGAGTATTGAAGATGGATAATCAGTTTTTCGTATACATTTATTTCGATGAAATCATCTTAACAACAACCGTTGGATGCATATTTAAATGTCGGCAACAAATAGCAATGAGATTTGATAGAAATATCTCGTTGGATGATATGAAGGGAAGGATTAACGCAAAAATTGTTAGACGTTGTGGGAGAAGGATCTCAAAATTTTTCTACAAGTTTTCAGTTTCAACAGATCCTATCAAATTTACCGAAATGGAACTTGTAGACGACGAAGACATAGAGACAATGATAGCTATTTACTGTGGGAATGGGAGTGACAAAAATGCACCAATTCACTTATTTGCTGAGTTAGCCGGTATGGAGCAGAATGAAGATTTCACTGCATATGGTGAAGAACATATAGATCAAGAACCGTGCGTGGTGGCTCCAATATCGTACGTTGATAGTGAATCGACTATACGTGGGATCAATATCGATCTTAATGTTACACCTAATATTGATGTGGTTGGTGATGATAGATACGATAGTAGTGATCCTTGTGATGAAGAGGTCGATAGTGATAGTGATTCCGATGTGGACGATGTCCCCGATGATATTGACGATGAAGACATAAATGACGATGGAAACATTAACGCGTCTTCAGTGGGGAACCAGATGCGACGTATTGTGATACACAATAACCTTAGGCCACATATGTCGCTCATAGACCCCGACGTGGCGCATGTAGCTGAGTTCCCGAAGTACCCTGAAATACTTTCTGCTCACCGGCTGGTTGTAAATTCCGAGCATGAGAAGTTATTGGTAGGTCAGAGATTCAAAAGTAAAGAAGAGTATGTATTTGCTATTAAGCGGTATAACATGAATATATTAGTGGATTACAAAGTTGTAGTGTCTAAACCGACATTATATATTAGAGAGTGTTGGAAGTCGGCAGAAGGCTGCAATTGGCGTGTACGAGCTGTATTTATTCAAAAATCACAGATGTGAGAGATACGCAAATTTGTTGGGCTTCACACATGCACATCAACACGTATGACTGAAGACCATGGAAAACTTGAGTCTAAAACTATCTGTACGTTTATCATGCCTATGGTGAAGGACATGCCGACCATTAAAGTTTCGATACTGATTGCCGAAATGCAGGCACAGTTTCAGTATCGAGTATCATATCGAAAGGCGTGGATAGCTAAACAAATGGCAATGGAACAATTGTATGGGGATTTCGATGCATCGTATAACGAACTACAGGGATGGATAGCCCCTATGCGGGAGTACGTACCAGGGATTGTCATTAAGTTACAGACACGACCTTATTACCGCCCGGATGACCAATTACAGCCAGGAAAAAGAATTTTTCATTGGATGTTCTGGACGTTTGATCCATGTTTGCCCGCATTTCCCCACTGCAAGCAGTTTGTGCAAGTAGATGGGACTGACTATATGAAAAATATACACAGATCTTACTTCTTGCAGTTGCTCAAGACGGCAATAGGAACGTGCTCCCGATAGCATTTGCCATCGTAGATAAGGAGAACATGGAATCGTGGGAATTCTTCTTTACCAACCTGTAGAGGTATGTTATTAGCAACGATAATATTTGCATCATCTCCGATAGAGGGAAATGATTAATTGCCGCCATTAGGCGTTTCGGTGTACCATGGAGATCTGTTTACTGTATCCGGCACATCACGACTAACTTTTATCGAGATTATAAGAATGTAGATTAGAAGAGACAAGTTGTGAAAATGGATAAATGATTACCTTATCTTTTCAACATATGTTTTAATGCTTTAAGCCAATACTGTAACTTATCTTTCCTTAATACATATACAACGCACGAGCTGGAGCCACATATTTTTCGCCAAATAATGACTCGACTTGAGAGTGACATGGAGGGTCAAACGAACACATCTTTTCGACAATGGTTGGGTACTATGGAGCCGTGACAATGGGCTCAAAGTTTTAACGAGGGCTTTCGTTATGGTCAAATGACCACAAACTTAGTGGACGGGGTCAACACTGTATTATTGAAAACACGACATCTTTCGATTTCATTTGTCTTTTCGGCTACATTCTACAGGTTGGCTACCTTGATGCCAAGAATGGGTCAGCAACAAGTCAACTAGATAGAGGCGGGACACGTGTTTGTCGAAGATGTCAGGGATGCAATGGTTGCAAACCGTCGGATGGCGAGGTCAATGAATGTAGAAATATATTCATGACGCCATGAAACATTTCGTGTTACGGATACCATCGGTAGTCGACCCGGTATACCAAACAGACGGTATGATTGTATGAGGTTCCAAACACTTCATTATCCATGTGCGCATGTCGTGGCAGCGTGTGCTAAGGTGAACCTTAATGTTGAACAATTTATCGATGATGTGTACACACTCGAGCGCACGTTACGTGTCTGGGAAAATGAGTTCCCTGTCTTGCCTGACTTGTCTAGTGGGAGGTGCCTCCAACGACTTTCGAGCTTATCCCAGACAGAGGGCTACGCAGGAATCCGAGAGGTCTTCCGCAATCATCTAGAATTCGTAATGAGATGGACATTAGGGAGAAATTCGATGGTAAGCGTTGTGGATTATGCAGGTTAGTTGGTCATAATCGGAGTAAATACCCGCAGCGAAACTATCATGTTGGACAATCGTCACGATCGGGTAGGAATTGAGCCTATGTTGTAATGTATTTAATTTATATAAAAAAAATTATATTGCAAAGTTTGTTCCAATTAAATAATGTTTTAATGCGTTTAATTTATATTACAAGACTAAGTTTGTTAAGTTTTAGTGTTTTAATGTTTAAAATGTCCAAATTAATCTAATTTACGTTATGGTCAAATTTTGTTACAATTTTCAAAGTTCCAATTAATCTAATTAAATATATAGAAAGAAATACAAACTTTTTAATATCAAAACCCAAGAAACCCCTAAAGTTGATGATGGTTCGATAGTGTGGTCTTAAGGGTATACCTATTCGGAGGTCGATGTTCACATTGTGGGTGATCGCGACGACCAACATCCTCTTCGGTCGTAAGTGAGGGTGTCTGATACATAGAAGAAAAATCATATGGCTCGAATGGCATCGATGAACTTGAGCCGGGAGGAGTGCCATGCTGCAGTGGATACATCCCAGGAGGAGTAGAGTATTGCGGTGGATATGGGCTGGGGGTAGTCTTTGTCTTCTTTGGGGATCTGGGCACGAGAGAAATCTTGTCTTTGCGATGGATACGACCCAAATATATCAAACCCGTAATGGTATCCGCCCCCTGATGAGCCCGCAAAATAGTCATTGTCTAGCAAATCCGGATGATAAGAAGTATCAGCCGAATGTGAATGCGATCGCTCGGACTTGGCCTCCGGCTGTGCCTCAGGCTCCACCTTTCTCTCAGACTCGAGATCTGGCTGTACCTCGGGCTCCACCTCTCACTCCGGCTCGAGATTTGGCTGTAGATCGGGCTCAATATCAGCCACTGGCTCGTATGTCTTAGGTCGCTGCACGAGCGGAGGGACTACAGTCGACTGGGCACCAAGTAAATATGGCTTTCCCATACTAAAGTACCGTTGCATGTACTCTAACGATGGTTGCAAATCGGAAGACATATCCATCTGAGGTCTTCGACCCATCCGATTATCCCACACCTCAATATATCTCCGGTGCACAACCCCTCAATGCATTACATGTTTCCCTCTCTTGTTGATGCCGTGAACCTTCCCCACCTCCATTGGCAGATCCGGGATATATTGGATGCAGCCAAACTGTCGTAGTACTCGATCCTCATGGTACCACTCGACTACATTGAAACTGATAATTGGTGCGTTAGTGCACCACAATTGAGAATGAATGTAGGCAGACGATGGTATAATGACCACAATTTCTGGTCTACGATATGGCATCCAAATAAACTGCACGATTAATATCATGGTTAAAATTTCACACGGTTTGAGTAAGATATATAAAGTAATTACATGTCGCGAATACTGGAATAGCTTACCCCTTCTCCGGCATGTTGTTCAATCAACAAACGATATATCGGGACAGTGTACGACCTCCCGATACCCGGATAAATACTCCATCTACGAAAAAAATTTCAAATAAATATAGTATCGTTAAAATAGTATCATTATAAAGAAACTATCAATTAATAACAAGTTAAATTTTATCACTTGTTAACTAGTGGATATACATATGGCTGGTGACTAACCGATGCCAAAAATGGCATCCGATAAAGAGCCCATGACTGCAACAATATAAGGCATCCGCCTATGTCTACGGCATGAGGCTTTATCGTCCGACAAAGCTCATGATACAACATAGCCAGAACTGCGGAGCCCCAACTATACAAGCGAACATTATGCAAATCAGTTAATAGAGGTAAATACATGAGATGAACCCTGTTGTTGTTCGCATCGGGCATCAATACACCCCCTATAATATGCATAATGTACGCTCGAGCTGCGCACATCAACTCTTCTTCAGCGGCATTATCTAGTAAATGCTCAAAATTTGCTTTCAATCATGTAAATTTCAAACCCGAAATATTAGACTCATCATTGCCGGGCGAGGCTCCTAGTAGGCTATAACAAAGTGCAATCGGCTCAGCTATCGCACTTACGCCCGTTACCGCACTCCCGTCGATTGGGAACCCAAGTTGCAGTGCAACATCCTCCAGAGTGACGGTGCACTCCCCACACGACAAATGAAAAGTGTAGGTCTCCGGGCGCCAACGCTCGACCAATGCGAATATTAAATCGTACCGCAAATTAAACGTCTGGATCAATGTTGCTGACCCGAATCCAGCTAGCTCCAAGTACGACATCAGCCGTGCATCCAGGGAATATCCTAAATCATTCACTCGGCCCCTTAATACTCGGTACGATTCCTGACAATGTTAAATTGCAGAAAAAAGTTATAATAACATAATTTATTTCCGTAAATTACATAGATCTTTTTTTAAAGGAACCCGTGAGTAACAAATAACAATATATTACCACATTATTAACTGTGTTAGCTACATGAGGATCTTCCTTAATCAATGAAGCCGTTGCCATGCCTGCAATTTCAAAATAAATTTCGGTTATTAATTTCAATATTTGATAGATTTTAAATATTTATCAAAATAACTAAATTTTATATAATGCTTTTAATTACAAAAAAAATATCAAACCGTTTTTCGGACAGCATATTTTTTGCCATACTACATTAAAAATAACAAATATACCCAATTCAAATACAAATATATTTTGGAATTTATTTTATTTTTGGATTTTATTTTTTAAAATATACTATTTTCATATTTTATTTTTTTATATTATTTTAGTACATAATGTTTCAAATGTATTATTTTAGTCTTTTTATATTAATTTAGTAAAAAACTCTGATTTTGGTCGTTTGTTTTTTATTTTATTTTCGGATTTTATTTTTTAAAATATACTATTTTCTTATTTTCTTATTTTATATTATTTTAGTACATAATGTTTCATATGTATTATTTTAGTATTTTTTTATATTAACTTAGTAAAAAACTCTAATTTTGGCCGCTTTTTTTCGGATTTTATTTTTTAAAATATACTATTTGTATTTTATTTTTTTATATTATTTTAGTACATAATGTTTCAAATGTATTATTTTAGTTTTTTTTATATTAACTTAGTAAAAAACTCTTATTTTGGCCGTTTGTTTTTTATTTTATTTTCGGATTTTATTTTTTAAAATATACTACTTTCGTATTTTATTTTTTATATTATTTTAGTACATAATGTTTCAAATGTATTATTTTAGTATTTTTTATATTAATTTAGTAAAAAACTCTGATTTTGGCCGTTTGTTTTTTATTTTATTTTTAGATTTTATTTTTTAAAATATACTATTTTCGTATTTTATTTTTTATATTATTTTAGTACATAATGTTTCAAATGTATTATTTTAGTATTTTTATATTAATTTAGTAAAAAACTCTGATTTTGGCCGTTTGTTTTGTTTATTTTATTTTCGGATTTTATTTTTTATATTATTTTAGTACATAATGTTTTAAATGTATTATTTTAGTTTTTTTATATTAATTTAGTAAAAAACTTTGATTTTGGCCGTTTGTTTTTTATTTTATTTTCGAATTTTATTTTTTTAAAATACTATTTTCGTATTTTATTTTTTATATTATTTTAGTACATAATGTTTCATATCTATTATTTTAGTATTTTTTAAATTAACTTAGTAAAAAACTCTGATTTTGGCAATTTGTTTTTTTATTTTTTTTCGGATTTTATTTTTTAAAAATATTATTTTCGTATTTTATTTTTTATATTATTTTAGTACATAATGTTTCATATGTATTATTTTAGTGTTTTTTTAAATTAACTTAGTAAAAAACTCTGATTTTGGCCATTTGTTTTTTTATTTTATTTTCGGATTTTATTTTTTAAAATATATTATTTTCGTATTTTATTTTTTATATTATTTTAGTACATAATGTTTCATATGTATTATTTTAGTGTTTTTTATATTAATTTAGTAAAAAACTCTGATTTTGGCCCTTTTTTATTTATTTTATTTTTGGATTTTATTTTTTAAAATATATTATTTTCGTATTTTATTTTTTATATTATTTTAGTACATAATGTTTCAAATTTATTATTTTAGTATTTTTTATATTAATTTAGTAAAAAAACTCTGATTTTGGCCGTTTGTTTTTTTATTTTATTTTCAGATTTTATTTTTTAAAATATATTATTTTCGTATTTTATTTTTATATTATTTTAGTACATAATGTTTCATATGTATTATTTTAGTATTTTTTTATATTAACTTAGTAAAAAAACTCTGATTTTAGCCGTTTGTTTTTTTATTTTATTTTCAAATTTTATTTTTTAAAATATATTATTTTCGTATTTTATTTTTTATATTTTTTTAGTACATAATGTTTCATATGTATTATTTTAGTGTTTTTTTATATTAACTTAGTAAAAAACTCTGATTTTAGCCGTCTTTTTTTTTATTTTATTTTCAGATTTTATTTTTTAAAATATACTATTTTTGTATTTTATTTTTTTATATTATTTTAGTACATAATGTTTCATATGTATTATTTTAGTTTTTTTTATATTAACTTAGTAAAAAACTCTGATTTTAGCCGTTTTTTTTCAGATTTTATTTTTTAAATATATTATTTTCTTATTTTATTTTTTTATATTATTACATAATGTTTCATATGTATTATTTTAGTGTTTTTTTATATTAATTTAGTAAAAAAATCTGATTTTGGCCCTTTGTTTTTATTATTTATTCTATTTTCAAATTTTATTTTTTATATCCTATTTTCGTATTTTATTTTTTATATTATTTTAGTATATAATGTTTTAAATGTATTATTTTAATGTTTTTTATATTAATTTAGTTTTACAAAACTCTGGTTTTGGCCCTTTGTTCTTATTTTTTTATTTTCGTATTTTATTTTTTAAAAATAAACTATTTTCATATTTTATTTTTATATTATTTTAGTAAAAAATCCGCCAGCACTACTTTTCCCAAAAAAAGCTATTATTTTTGTGTTTTATTTTTTTCCGTATTTTATTTTTTTCATTAACCTATTCTTTTAAAATTTTTTATACTATTTTTCTAAAAAAACCTCATCACATAAAAAATAAAAAAATATAATCAAAATATAACATGCCAAATAAAATTAATAAAAAATATATATAATTAACCTAAAACACACTTACCAAATAAATTAAATAAAATAATAATAAAATATTTTTTGTACATAACATAGATAAGATTTTTTTACTTCAATAAAAATTAAAAATAAATTATGAATATATTTTAAAAAAATAAAATAAATACAAACATACCTTAATATCTCTTTTTAACCAAATTATACCTTGCAAAAAAATAAATTTAAAAATTAAATCAAAATCAATCAACAATAATAATAATAACAATTAATATAAATAATTTATTTCCTTAAAAAAAATATCTTTTTTTCCTTTCCTCCCTCTTCTTCTCCTACTCATTGTCTTTCTCTTTTTCTTTTTTCTTCCCTCACCAATGCCGCCTCCTCCTCCTCCTCCTCCTCCTCCTCCTCCTCCTCCTTCTTCTTCTTCTTCACTCACGCACAGAAACAAATTGGGGACCTTATAAAGGTCCCCAAGGACATAAGAAAACAAAACAAGAGGGCAATAAGGAGTCCCATCGGTGCAGGGTGCCGCCCTTGCCAGACCAATGACTGGTGCCGCCCCTAGTAGCACCACAACCGATGCCGCCTATGGGGTACCCTCAACCGGTGCCCCCTATGGGGTACCCTCAACCCTTATTTTATTATTTTTTTCGACCTATTTTTTTATTTTTTTACCTGCAAATGTCAGAAATGGCAGAAATTTGAGGGTGGTGCCGCTTATGCACCACCCTCCATCACTTGGAATGGCCTATTTTCGTATATAATTTCAAGGCATCCTATTTTGGTTTTTTTTTTTTTAGTATTATTATAGTAAAAATCCCTGACACCTAAATTAAAATAAATTTAAAATATTACCCTAAACTGGAACAAATTAGTAATTACTTTTATTATTTATTTTGAATTTAGTAAATTATATAATAATTATATTATTTAATTTATGAAAAATATTAACTACAATAGTAAATTTAATTATCCTCTCAATAAAAAAAACACCGGGTTGAACTTAAAATGATTTTGTATTAGGATAAATTATAAAAATAGTAATTTTTGTTTGCCTCAGATTATATTTTAGTCACTTATATATGAAATATTACGTTTTAGTCACTCACGTTATCGTTTTGTTACGAAGCGGTCACTCTACCGTTAAGCTCCATTACCTCCCTAACTACAATCCTATATGGCAGTCCAAATAAGTTTTAAATGCTAACTTGGATGTTCAACTGAGACGAGAATAGGTTTTTAATTAAATAAATTTAATTAATTAAAATTTTTTAAATTAATTACACCTTGAATTGGAAAAGAAAACCGTTCTCTTTTTTTTTTTAGTTTTCTTTTCTATTTTGATTGAAAAAACTATTCTCATCCTAATTGGACATTCAGGTTGATATTTAAAACTCATTCAGACTGCCACATAGGATTGTCATTAGGGAGGTAACAGAGCTTAACGGTAGGGTAACTATTTTGTAACAAAATGATAACGTAGGTGACTAAAACGTAACGTTTCAAACATAAGTGACTAAAATGTAATTTGAGACAAAAAAAATGACTAATTTTATAGTTTACTCTTTATATTATTAAAAGTGCCAACTTTAATTTAAATATTGGAAAATTAAAGAAAAATCTCAATAAACCTTATATGATAAGTTGATGGTTAAGAGTGTTTGTTATTTAAATTTGCGCTATTATTATAATTTTTTTTTTAAAAATCGATGATTAGTTTATTTTTTAGTTATGGTCTCATCTTTCAAATTTGTGTAATGGAGAAAACGTGTTTCGGCGCCAAATAAATTTTCTTTTATTTTTTCTCTTATATTAGTAATGAAAGAAAATTAATATTATTTTTAAAATCTCAACTCCAACACTTTAAAAGTCAACTTCCATATATAACTTTTAAAAAGGCTTAAGTTTTTGACATTTTTTTAGTTTCATAATAAGTAACTGCTTCCTTTAATAATTAATTGTTTTCATAATATAAACGTCTTAAAAATATTATTTATATAATTCATTTCATTAAAATTTTACACATTGATTAATTCATATTATTCATCATAAATTTAAAGAATATGAATTAACATATATATATATATATATAAATACATACCTACGACCTCTCGTGCATAAACAATAACCGAAAATTTAATCTATTTCTGTTCTTTCTTATCAAACTATATTTTCATCGTATTCGACGTAGATCAACGACACCAGCTAGTAGCTAACTCATGGCCTTCCATCGAAAAGAGGTTGCCAATTTTATTTTTTTATGTTTTATAAGATGGAAATTTATCATTCAAATGATTGGATAGTGAGATTCACGCGCTGACTCCCCGAACGTGGTAACGAACAAATTGCTTTTTTGGCGGTATCGTTTTCACTTCGCCTCCACTCCAACTTCCCTGCCTGCACTTACAATAACCGCTTTCTTTCACCCTCTCGCTTCTCATCTCATACATATTCCCCACTAAGCTGTGAGTAACCATTTCTCTCTCTCTCTCTCTCTCTCTCTCTCTCTGTTTTAAACCCTAGCTGTTGAAAGAAAGTGAATTTGAATCTCGGAGATTTTGAATTTTAATATCCTTTTCACAGTTTCCTGAACTCTGTTTTCCCCCGTTTGTAATTTGCGTTTCCTTGAGAGGTTCCGGCTGTGAGAAGAATGGGAACGAATGGGAACGAGGAGATGACGAGCTTGTACTCGTTGTCCTGCCGTGATCGACGGTTCTCGAAGCACATCCATGACAACGTCCACGGCAACATCTACCTTGATCCGGTATTAGCTTCACTTCCATTTCCGAACTTGCACTCGTGTGTTTGTGTGTGTGTGTGTGATTTAGGTAAGTAAAATAGTCTCAAATCGGATTTTATTATTTAGTTTATGTCATAATAATGTTTTTCTCTGGTAAACGATTTTTTGGGTTGAGCTAGTAAACGAGATTTTAATCGGGGAGATATAAAGATGCTTTGGAATCTACGAATCTTCGTATCGAGACAAATTGGAAGAATATGAGATATATTAATAGAATTTAGCAAGTTAAAAATTGTGAAGGAATGACGAATATCTTGTGCAGATTTAGAAGTTTCTACTTTAGAATATGGACACAGCTCAAATTTGATATTATTTTTCTGAAGGTACTGTTGATGATCAAAGTTTTTCTTGAGATGACTTTCTGCTTTACTGTTAATGCAGTTCTTCTTACAATTTGTTGACACAGAGCAGTTTCAGAGGCAAGCTTGATTTGATTTTTTTTAACAATATGCACATGGATTTCACTCCTTTTTCATATATAACTAGAAATTATATGTTTTTGATGATTTTACTGTCTACTGCAGACTTCGCGAGCTAAAGCAACTTGGTAAGCTGAACTTTCTTACATCAGATTTTTAGGAACTTAATCGGTTTGCTTATCTAAGTTGCTTGCTTATGAGGTCTAACGCACATGGTGTACCCTGGAGCTGTTCATTCTCGCTTTGAGCATTCTCTGGGAGTTTTTTGGCTGGCTGGTGAAGCTGTTCATACAGTTCAGGGTCACCAAGTACGAACATGACTTCCCTGTCTGGTGGTTCTCATTCTGATCTCCCATTATATTGAGACATTCTCCTTATTCGCATGGCATCCTTGTAGGGCTCAGAGATCAACATTGAACGTAATGATATCAGAACAGTAAAACTTGCTGGTAATCATCCTCGTTACTGATATTTTCTTTCTTATCACTGTTTCTGTATCTAACCTTTTTTTCTTATTTTTTCTGGTTACGTGCGTAGGACTACTGCATGATGTTGGACATGGACCATTCAGCCATCTGTTTGAGCGCGAGTTTCTTCCCCGGGTTCTTAATGGATCTGAATGGTGATTCTTACATTCAACTCTAGATATAGATTGTTAGTTTTGCCTCAGATGTAAGCACTAGGTGAATTACATTCCCGTAGTGAATATGCAATAGCTCATTATCCTAAGAATAAAATTGTGATTTGTCTCTAGGTAGTGTCTAGTATTTTCTTGTTGAAGTTATTCCTGCCCCGCGAGTTTAAAGCTCTTAAAATTTTTTCTTCGTTATGTTCAACATTCAAAAATTTCAATTTGTGTACCTTCTGCTTGTTTTATATAAATGACAATGTTCCATAATCTGCACCGCATGTTGGGCATCTAAATCTAATAAAAAAAATTAAATTATTACAATTTATATTGATCTCTCATTGCTTTAACCTCTTTTTTTTTTTTTTTTTTTCTGATTACTTGTGGGAATATATTAGGTCTCATGAGGACATGTCAGTGAAGATGATTGATTACATTGTTGATGCGCACCACATTGAAATAGATGCTGCAATCCTTAACAATGTGAAGGTTGAATTATATTCTTTGAAATTTCAATTGCATTATGTACATGAAAATTAGCTACATGAAATGCGAGGCTTGATATAATTTTGCCATTTCAACAGGAAATGGTACTTGCTAGCTCAGCAAATGCTTCACAAAATGTAACTACTCGTAATTCACCTAAATCTTGTTTGTTCTTTCACATTCTTGTCTGTTTGTAGTTTCATCATCATTTACCTGGCCATCACAATTTTAAAGTTCCTTTAATGTAGACTGTGAATGAAAAGCGTTTTTTGTATGACATTGTTGCAAATGGTCGAAATGGGATAGATGTTGATAAGTAAGTAATCAATTTTCCATAATTAAGTTTTATTTCTAACTTTACTACAATTTGTGGTTTTGAAAGTAGAATCAATAATTTCATTTTCCTTGCAGATTTGACTATATTGTACGTGACTCTCGTGCTTGTGGCCTTGGCTGCAATTTTCAGTTTCAAAGGTAGGGATCAATGTATAATGATCATATGATCATTTTGTTTAATACATACTCTGGTGGGATGTTAAATTTCAAGCTAACTCAACATTTCTGCATCTGCAAAAGCGCAGAGCTTTCTAGTTTATTGAACATATTTTGTAGTCGTGCGTATTCTTCATGTTCATTTTAACTTGCAGGTTACTGGAAATAATGAGAGTGATGGGTGATGAGATATGTTACCGGGCCAAGGATTGTTAGTATTTGTCCAAATTTATTATCTTCATCTAACAATTAATCTTCAACTAATATATATGGTTCTGACAGATCTGACTGTCCACAAGTTATTTGCTACTCGAGCTGATTTACATAGAACAGTTTATACGCATGCTAAAGTAAAGGTACCAAACTGCAATTACTCTGTTTTGTCCACAACTTCAAAATGTTAGTTCTGGCGTATTTGGAGCTTTTTAATCTGAACTTTTTAACAGTAAATGCTACAGGGTGTGTACAAATACTAAATGCAATAGACTTTTGACACTTCGGCATTCTTTTTTCCTTGTTCCTCCAGGCAATAGAACTCATGGTTGTAGATGCTTTAACATTAGCAAATGGTGAACTTAGTATATCAGCCTCAATCCAAGAGCCAGCTAAATTTTGGAAGGTCTATTGTGCTTAAAGCATTATTTACACTTAACAACATTCCAACTTTTATGTCATTACTCATTAGGACTTCAATTGCCCTTTAACAACTGCAGTTGGACGATTCAATATTAAGACAAATTGAAACTTCTGATAAACAAGAGCTCAAGAAGGCCAGAGATCTGGTCGTTCGCATCCGGAGAAGAGATCTGTACCAGGTCTTCTTTAGGAAACATTATTAATAAGCAAATAGGGTTTTCTTTCTTCAATTAGAGCGTTTTTAGATTGTCCACTTCAACAGCTGATTACGTTTTGCAGTTCTGTAATGAGTTCGCTGTTCCAAAGGACAAACAAGAACATTTCAAGGACATCACTCCTCAAGATATTGTTTGTTCTCAGGTGGCAAAATAAAAAGAATTTATGCTAGATTCTTTAAACAAAGATTAATATCCAACTGTAATGACAAGTAATCTTCTTATCAGAAAAATGGTGACACTCCATTGAATGAGGAAGACATTTCTGTGAGCATTGTGAAAATCGACCTGACTCGTGGGAGGAGTAACCCTCTCGAAAGGTACTTGCGGAAGAACATAATGTTTTCATTGCACTTTTTTTTTTCTTCTTGAACATTGTAACAGATTTGGTGAGGCTCTCCTTGCATGTATTTCCACATCCAGCATAAAGTTTTTCCAGGTACTAACACCACTTCCTACAAAATATTTCATACTTCCATATTGTTGCACCATGATGATTGCTAAGCAAAGTAGAGTTATGGTGCTAGCTGCATACTCAATTTATAAGTCGGAAAAAACCCAAAATGAAGCAAGCACCCTTAATACATTAACTAGTTGTGTTTTTTGCGATGGATTCAAAATTATCCATAACACTGAAATTAATTTAAGATAACGGCGATGTTGGGATTTCTTGTTCAGGATTATGAGAGCGATTACAAATTTCCGATAAGAGATGAGCGCATAAGTCACTTGCTGCCTGCATTTTGTCAAGATATGATTGTTAGAGTATACTCCAAGAAACCTGAACTGGTATGGTAATTGGTCCTCAATTGATTATGTTTAATTTCCACGAATAAAGAATATTACCATGATTTAGATGATATATATATATATGCATATGTATTAATTATTATGTTTCTCTCTATATGTGTGTGTGTGTGTGTGTGTGTGTGTGTGTGTGTAGGTAGGAGCAGTTTCTAAGGCCTTTGAAAATTATCAGCTAAAGACATATGGAATGAAAGCACAGGTTCATGATACTCCTGAGAAGAAGAAACGTCGGGTGTAAACAGTAATCACCCACTACCTTCATATATCAACAAATATAGTACAATACTCATTCTAGAAATGTACATTACTCTTATGGATTGACAGTATAAAATTTCGCATACAACATTTAAATACTAAGAAACCTGTTATGGTATGCGTTAAAAATTAACCCATTTTGACCAAGGCCTCATCTCTTGTGGATCATATATGCTTACTGGTAAAAAGAAAAACAAATCTGCACAAAGTTATTTGGCAGCTGTACTATTACCATGCATGCTCTTTTGCTTTTCTTTTTCCTCTGTATCGGGATTGAATCATAGTAAGTTCTTACGGGAATTGTAGTACTTGGGTTTTGGTTTCTGGAAATTAATTTATGGAACCCCTCAAGTAAATAATTTTATTTCTTTGAAACTCATTAATTTTGATAATGTTTCTATCACAAATACACGAAGGTGGAATTCATTTACACAATTGTAAAATGATTTACACATTTTCATAATTTTTTATTTCAACAAATTGGGTTAAATTTAACAATATAATTATATTTAGGGATAATTTTTAAAATTATATTTTACAATTTTATATATCTATTTCTCACAAATTATTAACACAATTATTTATATAGTATTATTTTATGTTTATATATTGTATACACATAAATTATATTTATAAAATATAAGAATAAATTGATATATTTATTTAAATGTGTATGATTAAATCAAAATAAAGTTTCATGTATATATTTAAATTAAATTAAAAGTCAAATAAACAAATAAAAAATCATACTAATAAATATTAAGTTAAAGCCGCAACCAAGTAAAATCAACTTAATTTTATGTTAGTAAATTTTATATACATATCATTTTAGGAGTTGAAAATAGAGATCAGTATTGATCGATTAGAATTGGGCCATTTGGAATAACCCTAGATGCGGCACATCTGTGTGCCAAGTTTCAAAAATGACAAAACGAGACAATTTAAACAAAAATCGTGCGAGTATCCCCATCAGCTCGAAATTATAAGACTTCTAGATCTAACATACTTTCAAAAAAGATTAAAAAAAAATGTTCATACAAAATTTAGATGGTGGTGAAACTAAGAGCTGACCCATTTTGACTCTCGATATCTAAAAATATAAAATTTATTTTGTTCATACAAAATTTAGATGGTGGTAAAATTGAGAGTTGATCGATTTTCATTCTCGGTATCTAAAAATATAAAATTTTGTTGATATAAAATTAGTGATTCT
Source organism: Gossypium longicalyx (assembly GCA_025698465.1). Taxonomy (NCBI): domain Eukaryota; kingdom Viridiplantae; phylum Streptophyta; class Magnoliopsida; order Malvales; family Malvaceae; genus Gossypium; species Gossypium longicalyx. The sequence continues at coordinate 97,284,996 of CM046997.1, forward strand.
ATTATTAAATTAAATTAAATTTTATATTATTTAAAAATAAAATAAATTTAAATTATAACAATAGTAACAATTATTATATAAAAAAGATAAACTATAATAATACTCAACCAACTATAAAAAATTTAAATCGCCCTGAAATTGGTTGATTGATCCCATTTAATAATTCCATTTAGCTTATACAAGTATACTCCAATTTTTTTTCTTTTCGTATTTAAAAGTTCATTAATCTAAAATTTAACAGATGTTTAAAAAAAAATATTAAAGCACTTTATGTTGGAAATTGTATATTACAAATTTATAATTATTCATGAACACTTATTAGAAAGTGGTGATTTATTCAAAGGATACATTTGATTCCATGAGACATATTTTTCTAAGAAATATGTCTAATGGAAATTAAATGTAAAGAGTTGTGACTCTTCAAAATAGTATCCATTAAGTGTATATAAATAAATGGTCTATAATGCTCAAAAATACACTTACAATCAATCCTATTTTTAGAAATTAGGGTAAAAGTTAGATAATTCCTCGATTTTTCAACACGTTGGAGGTATTTGTATTATAGAGACGGAATCAAATTAATCATTTTATTATTAAATGGATTAATTTAGTCTTTATACTTTAAAAAGAATTAAATACAAATACAAATTTTCATATATTAATATAATTATATTAATACAAATACCTCTCGTTGTACCTCCCCTTACCACCTTCCCTTCTTTTCTTGGGAGATTTTTATTTTATTTAATATTAATATAATTATATTTATTTAATATAAATACAAATACAAATACAAATTTTAATTTTAATTTATTATTATATTTTTTGAAAATATTTATTTTTATAAAATTTTAAATTATATATATTTGAAAATATTTATGTATTTCTATATATTTCTTTGAATTTTGAGGGTTAATTTTTTAATAATTATAAATAAATTGATATAATATGTAAAAGTTGATAGCTAAATTTGTTAATATACCGATTTTTTAACTGTCATGTCAGCTTGTGGTTTGTGATTTTAACGTGAGTGACTATTATGACCGAACTATGTGACATGGGTGTTTAAATTGTAAACTTTTTATTTTGGGTGCCTAAAATGAATGTTTTTTTATAGTTGGATTTACCCTAAAATAGATTATATTACTTGAGGGCACTTTAGTTTTTTATTATTATTAAAAACCCAATAAAAATATGCATATGATAGGATTTGAACTCAACCTAATTGAGTTAGCAAAACCTTGATTTTACCACTAAATCAAAATTTTATTTTAATAGTTTTATTATAATTTATTACCTCTATGAATTGTATATCTATACACTTCTTATCATTATTAAGCCTTTTACTGAGTTGGTGTTACTCATCAACCAGATCTCAACTCAGTTAAAGAATTCAAAAAACTATTTTTTTTGTTAAGTAAGTTATATGATTATGTGGGTATTTTTGTCTTTTTTTTATTTTTATAAATAAATAAATAATTTATCCATGATATTTGAATAAAAGATACCATATATATAGAATTATTTCATTTACCATTTGAACTAAAGCAATTTTTTTATTCTTATATGAAACTTTAATAAATATTTTTGTTATATACATTTTTATATATTTGTGTATCTATACTATTATTTAAGCCCCTGACTGAGTTAGTATCATGAGCCAATCGAGTACCAACTCGATTAGGAAAATTACGAAAATATATTCCCATAATTAAAATAAGTTATACTATTCGAGGGTGTTTTAGTTTTTTTTATCTATACTATTATTTAAACCCTTGGCCGAGTTGGTGTCATGAATCAAACGGGAATCAACTCGGTTATGGAAATTATGAATTTTTTTTCCATAATTAAAATAAGTTATTCAAGAGTATTTTAATCTTTTTATTTAAAAAAAAAACCCAAAAAAATTGAATGTGATTGGATTAGAACCCATGTTGTTTATATTAACAAAATATTTATCACTATGTTACATTTTAATCATATTATGTATATTCTATTACTTCTACAAATTGTATATGTAACACCCCGAACCCGTATCAGTCGCCAGAACAGGGTACGGAGTATTACCAGAATTTACAGATCAATTACAAACATTTCATGCCATTTACTATTCATATCTGAAAATAATTATACTGTCCCCTAATGGACCATCAGGGCCCAATTTAAACTTTAGAAACAAGTCGGAATTAAATAGGGATCTCAGAGAATTTTTTGCAAAATTTTAAAAAATTTCTCATATACAGGGGTCACACGCTTGTGTGAGTAGGCCGTGTGGCTCACATAGCTAGATGACATGCCCATGTCTCAGGCCGTGTGGGCATTCAATGAGAGGTACATAGCTGTGTTCCAGCCTGTGTCCTTACTCGTGTAACTCTCTGACTAGTGCTACAGGCCCGTGTGCTAGGCTGTGTGGTCAATTTAATTTACACATTTAGGTGTAGGTTTCATACGGCCAAGACACACGCCCGTGTTCTAGGCCATGTATCTCACACGGCTGAGACACACGCTTGTGTCTCCACCCGTGTGCCCAATTCTGAGCATTCTGTTTCTCAATTTTAGGATGCAGGGGACACACGGCCAAACCACATGCCCATCTGCCAAGCCGTGTGCCATATACGGTCAAGACACACGTCCGTGTGTCTACTTGTGTAGACAAAATAAGGCCATTTCCTAACCTTATTTCTCACCCAAATTTGCCAATAACCTACAACAATACTTGTACATATATACCAATCAATTTCAAGCATGAAACTAAGCAAACATTATTAATAAGTATAGTATAACATTACATACATTCATATAGTCAGACTTACCTTTTTGCAAGAATATATATATTTTACCCTAATTCAATCTAACCATACCTTATGCATGTATGTATTAAACATGATATAACTTTGAATTATCATATCAAAATATACCATTACTAGTTATTCCAATGGCTAGATTACAAACATCCATTTACATATCATCATTGGTAAAATTAGCTTATACATGGCCATTTCCTAACCTTATTTCTCACCCAAATTTGCCAATAACCTACAACAATACTTGTACATATATACCAATCAATTTCAAGCATGAAACTAAGCAAACATTATTAATAAGTATAGTATAACATTATATACATTCATATAGTCAGACTTACCTTTTTGCAAGAATATATATATTTTACCCTAATTCAATCTAACCATACCTTATGCATGTATGTATTAAACATGATATAACTTTGAATTATCATACCAAAATATACCATTACTAGTTATTCCAATGGCTAGATTACAAACATCCATTTACATATCATCATTGGTAAAATTAGCTTATACATGCCATTATGTCAAAATAAGTTTTCTATTTATACCAAAACAAGCTGAAGGATAGTGTGATGATACCCCGACCGATCTCCAACCTTTACGAGCTTCCGAGCACTATAAAATAGAGAAAAGAAACCTAGTAAGCATTTAATGCTTATTAAATTTGTATAACAAAAAATTTACTTACCATATATTTACATTTAAGTTAAGATACAATAATGCATCCAAGCAATTTGGCTTATAACCTAAAACATAACTTTACCAATCATGTTAGTAAAGTAATTCACATAATACGAAGAACATGGATGAGCTCATCATTTAATATCTTTCATACACATATACTTTTCATATCATTATTCCATATTACATGTACACTTTAATGACAAATCATTTCAAGTACAGTTTAGCCATGTCAGAATTTTACCCGTTGAATTTATTTAAAATATCGATAAGCTCACATAGTACACTTTAGTGTACACTACTATAATTCATCAATTCATTTCTAGGGGTACCCAATTAGGGCACATAATCAGAAAGCACACACAGAGCGGAAGCTCAAACAGAGCCATTTCGGAAAGCTCATAAAAAGCCTATTGGGAAGCTTATCCGAGCTATATAATGGGAAGCTCATAAGAGCCATAGTTTGGAAGTTCACAAAAAACCTTATCGAAAAGTTCACAAAGAACCATATAAGGAAGTTCACAAAGAACCATATTGGAAAGCTCCGGATAGCCAATATCAAGAACTTTAAGCGAGCACTATCAAGAAGCTCACAAAGAGCCAATTTAACGGGAATTTTATAAAGAACCTTTAATCGGGATGCTTATAAGAGCTAAGGTGTGTCCACAACAAATGTAGGATCACAACCTATCGGTGTAACAACGCAGTTTAGATCCTAATCGAAACAGTAGTTTAGGGACCACAAATCTGAGTAAAAAATATTTTAATATTATTTTCTGTACTTATAATATGTGAATTAATATGTGTAAAATTTTCGTATGAAAATTTGATCGTTTGTGTGCTCAATTTAATAAAAAGGGCTTAATCGCGTAAAATGCAAAAGTAGCATGCTATTAGTTAAAAGTGCCTAATTGCTATGGCTTATTAAATGTGAAGTCCTTATGTTGTGAATATACCATGGATAGTGTATATTGACATAAATAGCCATATATTATGTGATTTTATATGATATTAAATAAGGTTATTTAAGTAATTTGTTAATTAAATGATAGTTAAAATAAAACAAAACATAAAATTAGTCCATTATCATTATTTATTGTCGAAAATTGAAATAAAAAGAAAAGAAAAAGATTTCCTAGGGTTCAACTAAGGAAATTGGTGATTAAAGTATGATTTTTGATCCGTTTTTGATAATTTCTATGTTTTTGTGATTGTTGCTTTGTGTTCTATTAAGCCCATGCCTCAATTTCATAATTTGATAATGATTTTAAGTTATGTCATTATTGGTTTTGTGAGCTTTGTGTTATTAATTGATGAAAAATGAAAGATATGTGTTGGGTTAATATGTTTTGTTTTGAGATTTTTAATGAATTTGAGTAATTTAGGCTAATTTGTGAAAATGAGATTTTGAGGGACTAAATGTAAAATAAATGAAATATATGAGTTTATATGGGCTAAAAGAAAATTTGGCCAAACATGTGTAATATGAAATTATGTGTATTTTGTAATTTTATGAATTAGGGACTAAAGTGATAAAATGTGAAAATGTGAGGGATAATTTGTAAAATGCCCTAAATATGTGTATATGGATTGAATGGAATGATTTGTTGAATAAAAGAGTTAAATTTGAATTTATATAGATCAAGAACCAAAGAAAACAGAATTAGATCAGGAAAAGTCGAAAGTCGTTGATTAGCCGATTTCATTCGTTCGAATAAGTACGAGGTAAGTCTATATACAAATAAATGTGTTTGAATTGATTTATTTATGCTTATATGATAATGAATTGTGATGAATGGTTATAGAAGCTGAATATGTGAAATTGAGAAAGTTTCGATAATGTGACAACATTCGAAAGTCCCGTACGAACCATAGGAATAGTTAGGAAACATATGTCATGACATAGGATTCCGATATGTGATTTCGTGTAAGGCCACGTCTGGGACGTTGGCATTGATTTGGGATTTACATGTAAGACCATGTCTGGGACATCAACATCATATTTGATTTCGTGTAAGACCCTGTCTGGAATAGCGGCATCGATATTTGATTACATGTAAAACCACGTCTAGGACGTTGGCATTGTACAAGCTTTCCGAGTTATCCAAGTATCCTTATTGATTTTGAATGGTTCAACGGGCATTCCGAGAAACAAATGACAATGTGAATGTGTATTCAATTCAGGTACGTTTGAAATGTTATCATGTTTGAGAATAAAAGGTAAGTATATGTACATTTGTGAATATATGTTATATGTAGGTGAATTATGATCAAATGAGCTATATGAGACATATGGACATGTGATTATATTTTGAATATGATGCTATGATGTGTGGATGATATTGTGAAGTGATAATAAAATGTTCTGATATATCCGGTAATGCCTCATAACCCTAGTTTGGTGACAGATACGGGTTAGGGGTGTTACATTTAGTTGGTATCAGAGCTACGATTTAGTCGATTCTAGTGTCACGGGGCTAGAGCTTTCGTCTCGCAATCCGTGACAAGTGGTATCCGAGCTAAGGTTCGAACCAAGTGATAGCCGAAGCTGTTGGTTCGAAGGCACCGTTGGGATGTCGAAAGAAGAGTCCGAACAAAGATTGGTGAGAAAAGGTTTGAGGGAGATGCTGTTGGCAGTAGAGGAACGTGTGGGTAAACTCGAGGGATCTATGGAAGACGTAAAGGAGGCACTCGATGGGTTCGAGGGTCACATAGACAACTGGAAGGATCAGTCCAGAGACTATGTAAAGATGTCTCTTAATGCGACCATGGATAAGGTAAATGAGTTGTTTGATTCACACAAAGGTAAACTGTCAGACAGGAATGATGCTCTTGAGGCCATGATGATGGCTTGGAAGGAGGAAACAATGGCCGCGACGTTGGCTTTGAGCACAAGAATAGAGGAGCTCGAGGTAGAGGCGGCTTTGTGTCAAGCAACGGTGGGGAAAGGAGTGGCAAATGCAAAGACTCAAAAATGAGGATGTCCCGGCCGAAAGAGTTTGTGGGGACAAGGTGCGCATGCGATGTGGACAATTTCTTGTGGAGGATGGAAAACTACTTCGTGCCAAAGGCATCGAGGATGATGCGGGTAAGGTTAAAGCGCTTCATTATTTTTCATCGATATTGCGCTTTTATGGTGGCGAGGAAGGACCACGGATAAAGGCAAGGTGAGATTGGAGCGTGGCAAGAGTTCCAATGCGAGTTGAAGGAACAGTTTTATCCGGAGTTTGCCAGAAGAAGAAGCTCGGGCAAAGTTGCAAGGAATAACATAACGAGGCACGTGGGAGTATGTTCGTGAGTTCAAGGAACTCATGCTCCAAGTTTCGGATGTGACCGAGAGAGAGAAGCAATGCTTGCTTTTCAAGAGGATTGAAGCCGTGGGTCGGACTGGGAAGTGGAACAAAGAGGTGTTCAAAAAGTCGCCGGAAGCCATAATGGTAGCGGTATCCGTGGTTAAGCTTGGTCTAGGGAAAGACAAGCTTGGATCTTCCAAGTCCGAGGAAAGAGGCGTACGTGAAGGGAATCACAAGGAAGATACGGATAATTATGGCAATGGCATCGGCGACAATTGTGGTAATGGGAAACCACGAGTTGGGAAGAAGAAACCCAAGAGGAAAAGGGACAAGCTGAAATGCTTTCTCTGCGACGGTCCACATATGTTGAAGAAATGTCCGACGAAATCCGCGCTTAGGAAGAAGCCGGAGGATAAGGCCTTGAGACTTGGTTCGAGCGCAAGGGGTGTCAAAGCCAAGGAGGCCGAAAGCGAGAAGAAGCCAGTGGAGTGCTTCTTGTGTCATGGTCCGCATAGATTGCGGAAGTGTCCGAGGAAGTCTGTCATCGAAGAGAACGATGGAGCAGACAAGGAGCCCAAGAAGCTTGGTTCGAGCGAGGATAAAGCCGAAGCCAAGAGGGCAAAGAGGAACAAGTCTGTCATCGAAGGGAACGATGGAGCAGACGAGAGGCCCAAGAAGCTTGGTTCGAGTAAGGGTAAAGCCGAAGCCAAGAGGGCAAAGAGGAGCAAAAAGAAGCGAGTAAAGTGCTTCTTGTGCCGTAGTCCGCATGAGTTGCGGAACTGTCCAAAGCAAGCCGTAGTCAAAGGAAAGGCAACGTCCGAGCATGGTGAGTCATCGGAGGGGCTTCCACCCAAGGAAGAGGTGAGTTTGTCATCGAACTTAGAGGAAGAAGTTGCGATGAAAACAGTGAAGCTGGGACCAAAGAGGCTCGAATTGAGTGAAGCGTCGGAGTTGGCCGAGTCATCGACAAGGCTTCCACCTATGGGAGAGGTGGGTGGTGCATCGGACTTCAAGGAAAAAGAAGTGATGCATGTGGGACAGTTGACCCGAGTAAATGCGAAGGTACATTCGGAACACTCTGATAGTGTTTTGCATTCTAACTTGTATACTTGGCGAGAACGTAGGGGCCCTTTCAAAGTTCTTGAGCAAGGAGGCCGAGAGACTGTGGGCAAAGCGAAGCCAAGTATGGTGAATCACGAGGATTCCATTCGAGGAGAGTTAGAATGTGGGCAAGGGAGTGACATAACTCCTTGTCGTCGAGATGTACAAACGAGTAAGACGGCTCGAGTGAAGAAGCGACGGAAGCCGAGGCAGAAGTCCCGAAGGAAGGGTAAAGCCAAAGCAACGAGAGGGACACGAATTGAATCAAGTCAGTGCCATTCGGAAGTCGCAACGAGGACGTTGCGAGAATGGGTGGGGGAGAATGTCACGGGCCAGAGTTCGAAGCCCGTGACCATCGAACCAAATGCATCCGATGGAGGTCTATTACTTAGATGGGGATCATTTGGCCCACGCGTGAGTGGCCCGATTCAAGGAACCGTTGGAGAAGCTTTGTCGATTGAAGCCTAGTTGGCCCGATAGCGAAGATATGGCAACTTAGGCAACTATGGTAACTAATCTTAAAAGATAGAGGGAATCATATCTTTTAAGATTAGATAGGATTTGATATGGCAATATCTTGTAAATATCATAAATTAAGGGATATGGTTAATCTCGTCCGTCGATGTAATTGTATCTTGTCCGTCGGTTTTGGGGGAGCTCAAGTATAAATAGAGAGCCTCCCCCTCATTTGTACTGAACTCCATTCATTGTTTCATTATTCTTTATGAATAAGAGAATAGAGAGCATTTACTCAAACACTTTGTGAGCGTCCCTTTCTGTTGTTCTTATAAGCTTCTTTTGGCATAAGTTTGCTTCCGCTGTTCGATTGGTGCCTTGGAGGAGTTCTTAAAGAATCCTCATACGAGTAAAGGCTGACTTGGGCGAGTTTGGACGAGCAAATCGCCTAAGGCCGCACGGATTGCGAGACGAAAGCTCTAGCCCCGTGACACTAGAACTAACATAGCATATGCGAGTCTAGCTATACATGCCATATTTATATAAACTGTGATAGTGTGATGATTCCTGATAGTTAAAATGTGTTTTATATAGTAAATGGATCCCGAACGAGCTGTAGCTAACGATGTTGAAAGTTATGCACCCGCTTTCGCTTAAGGGGCAGTGCAATCTGATTCTAGACTTGTTTCGAGTAGCCACGAGGGAAAGGCTAAGCAAGTCTTTTATCAAATGATGAATGATTGGTTCACTCAGTATATTAGAACTAATCTGACTGCTCCACAGCCTTCACCCCCTCCTAATCATCCACAAGTCCCTGTCATGCCACAAGTTAATCATATTCAGTTAAGTAAGCCTCCGGTTGATAAAATTAGAAAATATGGGGCTGAAGAGTTTCGTGCTACTACTGATGATGATGCTAAAAGAGCTGAGTTTTGGCTTGAGAATACGATACGAGTATTTGATTAAATGTCATGTACTCCAGACAAATGTCTTAAATGTGTCGTTTCACTTCTGAGAGATACGGTATATCATTGGTGGAAAATATTTATATCAGTGGTTCCAAAAGAACGAGTCACTTGGGAGTTCTTTCAAACAGAGTTTAGAAAGAAGTACATCAGTCAGAGATTCATCGATCAAAAATGCAAAGAGTTTCTTGAGCTGAAACAAGGCCGTATGTCTGTTACAGAATATGAGCGAGAATTTGTGAGATTGAGCCAGTATGCACGAGAATGTGTCTCAACTAAAGCAATAATGTGTAAAAGGTTTGAAGATGGCTTAAATGAAGTTATCCGCATATTAGTCGGGATTCTGAAAATAAAAGAGACAATGGTGCTTGTTGAACGAGTGTGTAAAGCTGAAGAATTGAGTAAAGAGAAAAGAAAATCCGACTTGGAAGCTAGAGAGGTACGAAAAAAGATCAACGAATAAGCCATTTCAGTCCATATCAAAGAAGTTTTGAGATGATTATAACCGTTCAAAGGCTACTATGGGTTATTCGAGTAGAGGTCGTGCAAGATCACAGTCGAGCTTTATAGCTCCAGCTACTTCGATTGCTAGTATCGGAAATGTCAGATCTGATAGACCTGAATGTAAATATTGTGGTAAATGACATCCCAGCAGTTGTAGATTGAATGATCAGACTTGTTTCAAATGTGGATCATTAGATCATTTCATTCATGATTTCCCGAGTTGGTTGATCAAGAGTTAGTGCATAATATGAGGTCAAGTAACACGACAGCTCGAGGTAGACCACCCAAAAATACAGGTAATGTGAGTGGCAGCTAGAGGGGAACTAAAGACACAGCTGTTAGATACAGGTAATGCTATTCGCGCTCGTGAAGAGACTTCGTCTCCAGATATTATTACCGGTACTTTTACTCTCTATGAAACTACTGTGATTGCATTGATAGATCCAGGATCAACTCATTCTTATGTATGTAAAACTTTAGTATTCAGTAAGACTTTGCCTGTAGAGTCTACTAAATTTGTGATTAGAGTATCGAACCTCTTAGGCCGGTGTATTTTGGTTGATAAAGTATGCAAGAACTGCCCGTTGATGATTCGGGATAATTATTTTTCGGTTGATTTGATATTGTTGCCATTTGACGAATCTGATATAATTCTAGGTATGGATTGGCTAACTTTGCATGATGCGATAGTGAACTGTAAATGGAAAAATATTTATTTAAGATGATAGAATAATGAGATTATCTGGATTGAATCAGATGATTTGAATAGTTTGCCGTTAGTAATTTCTTCGATGTTAGCTCGAAAATATATGAAAAAGGGTTGTAAAGCTTATTTGGCTTGTGTGCTTGACTCGAAAGTGACTGAAAAGAAGATTGAATTAGTGTCAGTTGTGTGTGAGTATCCGGATGTGTTTTCTGATGAGTTACCGGGTTTACCACCGATCCGAGAGGTTGAGTTTGACATTGAGTTAATGCCAGGAACTACTCCGATATCAATAACTCCGTACAGAATGACTCTGACAGAATTAAAAGAATTAAAGTCCCAGTTGCAAAAGTTGACCGATATAGGATTCGCAAGATCGAGTTTCTCACCTTGGGGTGCACCAATTTTGTTTGTGAAAAAGAAAGACAGAACTATGAGAATGTGTATCGACTATCGACAACCCAATAAAGTGACTATAAAGAATAAATACCTTCTGCCACGTATAGATAATTTGTTCGATCAGTTGAAAGGGGCTACAGTGTTTTCAAAGATTAATTTGGGATCGGGTTACAATCAGCTGCGAGTGAAAGACTCTGATGTGCCAAAAACTGTTTTCCGAATGAGGTACGAACATTATGAGTTTTTGGTTATGCCTTTCAGACTAACAAATGCACTTGCTTCTTTTATGGATCTAATGAATCGAATCTCCAGACCATATTTGGATTGATTTGTAGTTGTGTTTATAGATAACATTTTGATTTATTCCCATGATAAATTCGAGCATGCTAAACATTTGAGAGTAGTGCTACAGACTTTGCGTGATAAGTAGTTATTTGCTAAGTTCAGTAAATGTGAATTCTAATTATGCGAAGTTGGTTTTCTAGGGCATATTATGTCAGCATCTGGTATACGAGTTGATCCGAGCAAAATTTTAGCTATCTTAGATTGGAAGTCTTCGAGAAATATGTCTGAAGTCCGCAGTTTTTTGGGACTTGCCGGTTATTATCGATGATTTGTAAAAGGCTTTTCAATGATTGCTACTCCATTGATGAGATTGTTACAGAAAGATGTCAAGTTCGAATGGTCTGAAAAGTGTCAGAAAAATTTTGATCAGTTAAAAGCCTTATTGACTAAAGCTTCGATGTTAGTACAACTAGAATCGGGTAAAGAATTTGTCATTTATGGTGATACATCTTTGAATGGTCTGGGTTGTGTTTTGATGCAAGAAGGCAAAGTCATAGCTTATGCCTCGAGACAGTTAAAGTCACATGAAAAGAACTATCCGACACACGATCTAGAATTAGCAGCTATTGTGTTTGCGTTGAAGATTTGGTGCCACTATCTATTCGGTGAGAAATGTCACGTTTATTCCGATTATAAAAGCTTAAAATATTTGATGACTCAAAAAGATCTAAATCTATGACAGCAAAGATGGTTAGAGTTGTTAAAAGATTACGAGTTAGTGATTGACTACCATCCGAGAAAGACCAATGTTGTTGCTGATGCTTTAAGTCAAAAATCTTTGTTTGCTCTTTATGCGATGAATACGCATTTGGCTTTATCTGATAACGGCTCGATTGTTGCAGAGTTGAAAGTGAGACAATTATTTATGCAGCAGATTTGTGAAGCTCAAAAAATTGATAATGAATTGTTAGCAAAACAGGCTCAATGTGATTTGAATACTGATTCGGACTTTTGAATTGATGCTGAGGGTTGTTTGAGGTTCAGAGACCGAATTTGTGTTCCGAGAAATTCAAAGTTGATACAAATGATTTTAAATGAAGCTCATAGTAGTCGATTATCAATTCATCCAGGAAGTACGAAAATTACAACGATCTGAAACAGTTTTACTGGTGGCCTGGTATGAAGCGAGATAGCTCTGAATTTATTCAGGTACCGTCTGGGTTACTACAGTCGATTATGATTCCGGAGTGGAAATGGGATAGAATAACGATGGATTTTGTATCGGGTTTGCCTTTGTCACCGAGTAAGAAAGATGAAATTTGGATAGTTGTTGATAGACTGACTAAATCAGCTCATTTCATTCCAATGCTCATAGATAATTCACTTGATAAGCTTGTTGAATTGTACGGTTCTCAGGTTGTGAGATTACACGGAGTACCTATTTCTATTATTTCAGATAGAGATCCGAGATTCACATCGCAGTTTTGGAAGAAGTTGCAAGATGTATTAGGTACGAAGCTACATTTTAGTATTGCTTTTCATCCGCAAACAGATGGTCAATCCGATTGGATTATTCAGATAATCGATGATATGTTGAGATGTTATATTCTTGAGTTTGAAGGCATGTGGGAACGATACCTGTCGTTGATTGAATTTACGTGTAATTATAACTTTCAAACAAGTATAAAAATGGCTCCTTACGAAGCATTGTACGGTCGCAAATGTTGAATACCTTTGTATTGGATTGAACTCAATAAGAATAAGATACACAGGGTTGATTTGATTAAAGAAACTGAACAGAAAGTGAAAGTGATTCGTGAAAGTTTGAAAGCAACGTTAGATCGTCAGAAATCCTATGCAGACTTGAAACGGAAAGATATTGAGTTTCAGATCAAAGAAAAAGTGTTTTTGAAAGTTTCACCATGGAAGAAAATACTTATATTTGGCTGTAAAGGCAAGTTAAGTCTGAGGTTCATCGGGCCGTATGAAATTATTAAGCGTGTTGGACCAGTTGCTTATAGATTGATGTTGCCATCTGAGTTAGAAAAGATTCATAATGTGTTCCATGTATCAATGCTTTGACAACACAGATCAGATCCCTCACATGTAATTTCCCCATCTGAGATAGAAATTCAGTCCGATATGACATATGAAGAAGAACTGATCCGTATCTTAGCTTGCGAGATTAAATAATTGAGAAATAATAAAATTTCGTTAGTAAAAGTTTTATGGCATTGGCACGAGATTGAAAAAGCCACGTAAAGCCTGAGGATGCTATGAGAGAACGTTACCCAAACCTATTCGCTGTTAAGATTTTCGGGGACGAAAATCCTTTAGGGGAGAGAGTTGTAATAGCCCAATTTAGACCCTAATCAAAACAGTATTTTCATGACCACAAATTCGAGTCAAAATTTTTTTTTGTAACACCCCTTACCCGAGTCCGAGGCTGGGACCGGGCACGAGACATTACCATACTTAATTACATGCATACAATCATTTTTGAGTCACCAAGACTTGATCAAACTTAAAACTTTTCCAAACCTTGTTTAAAGTCCTTAATGTGAGCCTACCATGCCTCCAACTCTCATTGGGAACCATTCGGAACCAACTCGGGTCCTTAAATCGACTTAATAAAAAATAACTCTTGAAATAGGGCACATGCCCGTGTGGAAGGGCAACACGCCCGTGTGGTCATTACAACATAGCAGTGTTGATGGCCCGTATGACACACACAGCCTAAGCATTTAGGGGCATGCCCGTGTCCCATACCTGTGTGAATTAAATTCTAAATTCAAACCTATAGGGGTTTTCACATGGCTTGATACATGCCAGTATCTATGGCCCGTGTCCCTCACACGGTCATGACACGTCCGTGTCCAAAAACCTTGATATTTTGTTTCTGACGTCAGCATCAAATAAGGGGCACACGGCTAAGGCACATGCCCGTGGCTAGAGGACGTATCCTCCACATGACTGAGACACATAGCCGTCTCTCTGCCCGTGTGTTTACCACCATGCATACTGACTTGCAATTTTTACGTACAGGGGACACACGGCCTAATAACATGCCATGGGGCTGACCGTATGTCACACACGGCCTAGACACACGCCCGTGTGTCTACCCGTGTGGACAAAAATAAGGCTATTTACCAAGCCTTTTGCCACCCTGAAACACAATCGAATACCAACCAACCTATCAAAGTTTAATCTATTATGATTTCTCAACCAAACAATCATAGCTAAGGCCTATGTACATTTCATATATTCAAACATGCCATCAATTTCACTTTCGTGAAAGACTATCTTGCAATCATATATAAACTTTCAATATTAGCCATTTTCTATGGCTTTATACAAAATGAGTCAAGTATTAGTTTAAGCCAACACATTTGGCCCCAAAACAATTATACAAAACTAAAAAGCCAAGATCCTATACATGCCATAATCAAAATGAAATATCTAACTATATCGAGCGCTTCAGTTGATAGTGTGACTGGCTTCTTCGACGTAAGAGATGATCCTCAAGCTACTTTAGTGGCACTATAAGAAGATAGAAAAGAAATAGAGTAAGCATAAAACTTAGTAAGTTGCATAAAAATAAACATCAACTAATTATCATACAACAATATACTCATGACCTTTCATGACTTATTCATGCATACTATAAATAGACATAAGTATAACTTACTCATCACCATCCAATACCATTCATATGGCATATATTGAGCTCAAATCTCATATATTCCAAGTAGTTACTTGTACCACTCACCACATGATCATAACTTTTCTCATTTCAATATAAATCATAAGTCTTTCGCTAAACCATTTGGAATATTACCGGATACTTAATGACCCTGAACATGGAATAAGATGCCGAAGCCATGTCCTAGACATGGTCTTACACTGGCTAACATATCAAAGTCGATGTCATGTATCAGACAGGTATTACACTGACTTTCATTTATCGAGGCCGATGCCATGTCCCAGACAGGTTTTACACTGGCTCTCATCTATCGGTGTCGATGCCATGTTCCAGACAGGTCTTACACGAACACACAAAAAGCTGACGCTATGTCCCAGATAGGTCTTACACTAGCTTGTATATTCCGAGGCCGATGCATATCCCAGACATATCTTACACTAGCTCTCGTCTCAATGCCGATGCATGTCCCAGACATGTCTTACACTAGATTTCATAATGTGGCCAATGCATGTCCCAGACATGTCTCACACTAGCTCACATACCACCCAGTGTCATGGTACGAATATCTAAGTCTATTCTAAATGTTCAACCAGAAGTCTTTACTACATTAATTTCTCGACATGCATTCTCATAATCATAATCAAACAATTTATGCAATATCAATTCAATCATACATCATAGCAATATAGTCGCATTATTTACATACAACTTACCTCAGATTACAAAATGTAGGCGACTAGACGATTTACTCTACTAGCCTGGCTTTTCTCTGGTCAAAGTCCGGTTTTCGTCTTTCTTGGTCTAAAATGATAAAAATTCACTCATTTAATAACCATATTAATAAAAACATCGACAATATACAAATTGGGCAAAATTGACCATTTTTCCCTAGGCTTTCATAAAAATTACGATTTCACCATTGGGCTCGTAAATCAATTTTTATAGAATTTCTTCAAATCTTAAGCCTAGCCAAACCCTTTTTACTCTTATAGTGACCCAAAATTCCTATTATTACACAACATTATTATCCATTTTACAAATTTTATAAAATGGTCCTATTAGGGCTTTTATTAGAAGTTCTTTCACAAAAGTTGTTTACTGCACAACTAAGATTCATTTTCTTCCATAAAAACTCAACAGACATACTAAATCCTTTCATGGCAAATCCCTAGACTATCAACCATTTTGCAAAATGGTCCCCCCATTAGCTACCTCATGCCATAAGGGTTCCAAAATTACCAAAATTATTAAAAATGGACATTTAAATCACTTATTTGAGAGAGATGAATGATTGAAAGTTCAAGCTTCCAAAACCCTTAGAATGGCTAAAAATTTCGATGAAGGAGGAAGGAAAAATGGAAAAGATGAAGGCTAGTCTCTTAGGGTATTACTTTATCATACATTAGGTCATCAATTTACCTAACCATTTGACCCATTGATTTTCTTTTCTCTATGGCCGACCACGCCTCTTTAAAAGGGTCTAATTGCACTTTAAAGGCCTCCAATTATATCTCTCTATCTATTTAACACCTCTGGCTAGCAAATCACACTTTTTCCCATCATGCGATTTAGTCCTTTTTCACAATTAGACTTACAAACGCTAAAATTAATTCACCAAAATTTTCAAGCATTAATAAAATCATGCCATAACACCAAAATAATAATAAAATAATTTATATAACTTTGAATTTGTGGTCTCGAAACCACTTTTCTGACTAGGCCCAAATTCAGGCTGTTACAATTCTCCCCCTTTAAGGATTTTCGTCCCCAAAAATCTTACTGATGAATAAATTCGGGTATTAGTCTCTCATGGTCTCCTCGGGTTCCCATGTGGCTTCTTCGATTCCATGTCTATGCCACAAAAATTTCACGAGTGTTACACTTTTATTCCTCATTTGTTTAACCTCCTAAGCCAAAATCTTAATCGGTTCTTCGCTATAGGTCATGTCTGACTGAATCTCAACCTTAGTCGGTGAAATCACATGCGAAGGATCTGATTTATATTGAAGTAACATGGAAACATGAAATATGTCGTGAATCTTTTCTAACTCTGAGGGCAAAGCCAACCGGTAGGCAACAGGCCCTACTCTCTTTGTAATCTCATAAGGTCCGATAAACCATAGACTTAATTTGCCTTTCCTTCCAAATCGGATAACCTTCTTCCATAGGGATACTTTCAAAAATACTTTATCCCCAACTTGAAACTCGATCTCTTTTCGTTTCAAATCCGCGTAAGATTTCTATCTATCCGAAGCGACCTTCAAACAGTCACGAATCACCTTAACTTTCTTTTCGATCTCTTTAACTAAGTTAACCCCGTGTATCTTATCCTCTCTTAGCTCGGCCCATACAAAACCTCATAAGGCCCCATTTTTAGACTTGATTGATAACTGTTGTTGTAGGCGAATTCGACTAGTGGTAAATACTTTTCCCAACTACCTTGGAACTTGAGAACACAACACCACAACATATCTTCTAAGATCTGAATTACTCTCTCCGACTGTTCGTCAATTTGCGGGTGAAATGCTGTACTAAAATTTAGTTTCGTTCCCAATGCCTCTTGTAACTTTTTCCAAAAATGCAAGGTAAACCTCGAATCTCTATCCGAAATAATCGACAAGGGCACTCCATGAAGTCTCACGATCTCAGAAACATATAGATCGACCAATTTCTCAAGAGAAAAGTCGGTACATACTGGTATAAAATGTGCTAACTTAGTAAGTCTATCAACAATAACCCAAACTAAATCATTTTTCCTTGGTGTCAAGGGCAACCCTGACACGAAATCCATGGTTACTAGGTCCCATTTCCACTCGGGAACCATCACAAGTTGACGTAAACCTGAGGGTACTTGGTGTTCAGCCTTCACTTGTTGACAAACTAGACACTTAGAAACAAACTCAAAAATGTCTATTTTCATCCTCGACCACCAGTACATTTTCTTCAAGTCGTTATACATTTTTACATTACCCGGATGGATAGACAAGCAACCACTATGTGCCTCTCATAAAATCCTCTGAATAAGCTCATTATCCTTGGGTACACAAACTCGGTCTTGGTACATCATACAACTGTTGGTACCAATACTAAACTCTGATTCATTTTTCATCTCACACTGAGCCATTTTAGCTTGTAAGTCCCTATCACCTTTCTGAGCCTTACAAATCTCTTAAAGGAACGCAGGTCTAGCTCTTATCTCGACTAGATTTGAGCTATCATTAGTTGCGGTCAACTGAGTATTCATAGCCTTCAAGGCGAACAATGATTTCTTACTCGGAGCGTTAGCGACTATATTCGCCTTCCCCTGGTGGTAGTCAATCACTAACTCGTAATCCTTTATCAAATCCAACCATCTTCGTTGCTGTAAACATAGCTCTTTTTGAGTCATCAAATACTTTAAACTCTTATGGTCAGTGAATACTCGGCATCTCTCGCCATACAAATGATGTTTCAAAATTTTCAACGCGGACACGATAGCGGCCAGCTCTAAATTATGTGTCGGGTAGTTTTTCTCATGTGGTTTCAATTGTCTCGAAGCGTAAGCTATGACCTTACCTTCTTGCATGAGTACGCACCCCAATCCATTCAAGAAGGTGTCACTATATACTACAAACTCTTTTTCCGGTTTCGGTTCACTAAAACTGGAGCTTCGCTTAATAAAGCCTTTAGTTTCTCGAAACTCTGTTGGCACTTCTCTGACCATTCGAACTTAACATCCTTTTGTAACAACCTTGTCATCGGAGTGGCTATCATAGAGAATCCATTCACAAATCTTCTATAATATCCAACCAAACCCAGAAAGCTTTGAATCTCTGATATATTCTTTGGCGGTTTTTACTCAACAATAGTCGAGATCTTACTTGGGTGAGCTCTAATTCCATCTCCCGACACTATGTGTCCTAAGAATCCAACTTCTTTAAGCCAAAATTCACTCTTACTAAACTTGGCATATAATTGTTTATCTCTCAAGGTTTGTAAACTAGTTCTCAGATGTTCCGCGTGTTCACTCGCATCTCGAGAATAAATTAATATATCATCAATAAAGACCGCCAGAAAACTTATCCAAATACGGCCGAAAAATGCAATTTATCAAGTGCATGAATACCGCAGGGGCATTTGTTAAACCAAAGGGTATGACGAGAAACTCATAATGCCCATACCTCATCCTAAACGCGATTTTCAGTACATCTTGCTCCTTAACCCTTGACTGGTAGTAGCCAGACCTTAAGTCGATCTTAAAAAACACTGTGGCTCCCTTCAATTGATCGAACAAATCATCAATCCATGGCAAGGGATACTTGTTCTTCACTGTCACCTTGTTAAGCTATCTGTAGTCTATACATAACCTCATCGACCCGTCTTTCTTTTTCACAAAGAGCACCGGAGCACCCCACGGAGAATAGCTCGATCTCACAAAACCTTTATCCGTTAACTTTTGCAGCTGTACTTTCAACTCCTTTAATTCCGTCAGATCCATCCTATACGGAGCAATCGAGATGGGTGCCGTACCGGGGACTAATTCAATCCCAAATTCAACTTTCCTCACTAGTGGCAGTCCAGGTAATTCCTCCGGAAATACATCTGTAAAATCGCATACCACTGGTACGGACTCAATCTTTAATTCAGACGCTTGAGTATTCAATACAAAAGCGAGGTAAGCTTCATACCCTTTTCTCAAATATCTCTTTGTCGACATGGACGATATCACCACAAGCAAGTTATCCGTTTTACTCGATTCAACCCAAATAACATCTCCGCTTTCACACTTCAACTTAATATCTTTTCTCCCACAGTCCACTACAACACTATGAGAAGTCAACTAATCCATCCCAAGGATTACATCAAATTCATAAAACGGCAATAACATCAAGTTAGCCGGAAAACAATGACCTCTAATTGTCAAAGGACAATTTCTACACATTCGGTCGACTAACACATGTCTGCCTAGAGGGTTGGACACTTTTACCACAATTTCGTTAGACTCTACTAGCGTGTTCATACGGGGTATCGAATCCATACAAATATAAGAGTGTCTAGATCCTGGGTCAATTAAAGTAACAACAAGTATATCATAGATAGAAAAGGTACCCGTGATCACATCGAGAGACTCTGCCTCTTCACGGGCACGTATAGCATAAGTCATTGCTGGCGCTTTGCCCTCGGACCTTGCAGTAGAATCTCTAGGTGTACCTCGACTGATAGCCCTACTTCCTAGGTTCTTCTTTGGTCTGCCCCTTGAAGGAGCGTTACCTGATCTCACACTTTGATCCTTATCTTTCTCAACCATCTCGGGAGAGTTACGAATAAAATGGTCCAACTATCCACATTTGAAGCAACCTTTCTCATTCCCTCGGCACTCACCGAAATGACGCCTACCACATTGTGAACACTCTGGCCTATTTGGACAGGCACTATCAACACTTACAATAGAAGTGGTTTGAGCTTTAGACACTGCATGCTGCTTGCTCTTGTTTCTGCTCAAAAATTCTACTGACGCATTTGATCGAGTAGAAAACTCTCTCAAACTTTTAAATAAGGTCTGGTGTGATTTTTCCATCTGTCTTTCTTTTGAATCACGAGACTCGATGTTAGCTCTTCTCTTCTCTTTGGCCAATTCTTCAGCCTTGCAAGCTCTCTCAACAAGTACTACAAACTTTCTCAACTCTAAAATGCCAACTAATAGACGAATATCTTCGTTTAATGCATCTTCAAACCTTCTACACATTGTGGCTTCTGTGGAAATGCACTCCCGCGCATACTTGTTGAGTCTCACAAACTCGCGCTCATACTCTGTCACTGTCATACGGCCTTGCTTCAGTTCGAGGAATTCTTTCCTCTTTTGGTCGATGAACCTTTGGCTAATATACTTCTTTCGAAACTCTTCCCGAAAGAATTCCCACATTATATGCTCTCTCGGTACGATCGATATGAGAGTATTCCACTATTTGTAGGTCGAGTCTCATAGGAGTGACACTGCACACTTCACGCACTCCTCAGGCGTGCACGTTAGCTCATCAAATACCCTAATGGTATATTCCAACCAAAACTCTGCTCTTTTTGGGTCATCATCAATGTTAGCCTGAAATTCCTCTACCCCTTGCTTTCTAATCCTATCCACTGATGGTTTCTCTTTTCTAGCCATCTCTACTCCTTAAGGAGCTATATGAAAGGATTGAGGAGTTGGGAAAGGTGGGGGAGGTGGAGTATTTGGATTCGCACGAATAAACTTCGAATACCATGCATCCATCATGTAGAGGTAAGCTTCTCTAGCCCCTCCGCCTAGACTCATTATCACGGGCTCACTATCGACTGACGCAGTCCCTTCGGCGGGAGCCGGCGCATTACTTTCCACGTCATCTACTGTAGCTACGTCAGGATTCATTTACTATATAAATAAAAACACAATTTATCTCGTCAGGAGTCGTCACACTATCAATATACAATTATGAAATGTATAGCTAGACTCGTACTCACGCTAGGTTAGTCCTAGAATCGATTAAACCATAGCTCTGATACCACTAAATGTAATACCCCTTACCTGAGTCCGAGGGCGGGACCGGGCACGAGGCATTACCATACTTAATTGCATACATACAATCATTTTTGAGTCACCAAGACTTGATCAAACTTAAAAATTTTTCGAACATTGTTTAAAGTCCATAATGTGAGCCTACGAGGCCTCAAACTCTCATTGGGAACCATTTAGAACCAACTCGGGTCCTTAAACCGACTTAATAAAAAATGACCCTTAAAACAAGGCACACGCTCGTGTGGAAGGGCAACACGCCCGTCTGGTCATTACAACATAGCCGTGTTGATGGCCCGTGTGACACACACAGCCTAAGTATTTAGAGGCTCACTCGTGTCCCATACCCGTGTGAATTAAATTCTAAATTCAAACTTACAAGGGTTTTCACACGGCTTGATACACACCCGTGTCTATGGCCCATGTCCAAAAACCTTGACATTCTATTTTTGATGTCAACATCTAATAAGGGGCACACGGGCAAGGCACACACCCGTGACCAGAGGCCGTGTCCTCTATACGGCTGAGACACACAACCGTGTCTCTGTTCGTGTGTTTACTACCATGCATACTTACTTGCAATTTTTACGTATAGGGGACATACGGCCTAGCAACACGCCCATGGAGCTGACCGTGTAAACAAAAATAAGGCTATTCACCAAGCTTTTTGCCACCCTGAAACACAATCGAATACCAACCAACCTATCAAAGTTTAACTTATTATGATTTCTCAACCAAACAACCATAGCTAAGGCTTATGTACATTTCATATATTCAAACATGCCATCAATTTCACTTTTATGAAAGACTATCTTGCAATCATATATAAACTTTCAATATTAGCCATTTTCCATGGCTTTATACAAAATGAGTGAAGTACTAGTTTAAGCCAACACATTTGGCCCCAAAACAATGACACAAAACTCAAAAGCCAAGATCCTATACATGCCATAATCAAAATGAAATATCTAACTATACCTAGCACTTCAGTTGATAGTGTGACTGGCTTCTTCGACGTAAGCGATGATCCTCGAGCTACTTTAGTGGCACTATAAGAAGATAGAAAATAAATAGGGTAAGCATAAAGCTTAGTAAGTTGCATAAAAATAAACATCAACTAATTATCATACAACAATATACTCATGACCTTTCATGACTTATTCATGCATACCATAAATAGACATAAGTATAACTTACTCATCACCATCCAATACCATTCATATAGCATATATTGAGCTCACATCTCATATATTCCAAGTAGTTACCTGTACCACTCACCACATGGTCATAACTTTTCTCATTTCAATATAAATCATAACTCTTTTGTTGAACCATTTAGAATATTATCGGATACTCAATGACCCTGAACATGGAATAAGATGCCGACACCATATTCTAGACATGGTCTTACACTGGCTAGCATATCAAAGTCGATGTCATGTCACAGACAGGTCTTACACTAACTTTCATTTATCGAGGCCGATGTCGTGTCTCAGACAGGTCTTACACTGGCTCTCATCTATCGATGTCGATGCCATGTCCCAGACAAGTCTTACACTGACACACAACAAGCTGACGCCATGTCCTAAACATGGTCTTACACTGGATAGCATATCAAAGTCGATGTGATGTCTCAGACGGGTCTTACACTGACTTTCATTTATTGAGGCTGATGTTATGTCTCAGACAGGTCTTACACTGGCTCTCATCTTTCGGTGTCGATGCCATGTCCTAGATAAGTCTTACATTGACACATAACAAGCTGACGCCATGTCCTAGATAGGTCTTACACTAGCTTGTATATTCCGAGGTCGATGCATGTCCTAGACATGACACATAACAAGCTGACGCCATGTCCCAGATAGGTCTTACACTAGTTTGTATATTCCGAGGTCGATGCATGTCCCAGACATGTCTTACACTAGCTCTCGTCTCAATACCGATGCATGTTCCAGACATGTCTTACACTGGCTTTCATAATGTGGCCGATGCATGTCCCAGACATGTCTCACACTGGCTCACATACCACCCAGTGTCATGGTACGAATATCTAAATCTATTCCAAATGTTCAACGGAAGTCTTTACTACATTAATTTCTCGGCATGCATTCTCATAATCACAATCAAACAATTTATGCAATATCAATTCAATAATACATCATAGCAATATAGTCACATTATTTACATACAACTTACCTCGGATTACAAAAATGTAGGCGACTAGACGATTTACTCTACTTGCTTGGCTTTCCCCCGGTCAAAGTCTAGTTTTCGTCTTTCGTAGTCTAAAACGATAAAAGTTTTCACTCATTTAATCACCATATTAATAAAAACATCGAAAATATACAAATTGCACAAAATTGACCATTTTGCCCTTAGGCTTTCATAAAAATTACGATTTCGCTCTTGGGCTCGTAAATCAATATTTTATGGATTTTCTTCAAATCTTAAGCCTAGTAGAATCCTTTCTACTCTTATAGTGACCCAAAATTCCTATTATTACAAAACATTACTATCCATTTTACAAATTTTATAAAATGGTCTTATTAGGGTTTTCATGAGAAGTTCTTTCACAAAAGTTGTTTACTACACAACTAAGATTCATTTTCTTCCCTAAAAACTCAGCAAACATCATAAATCCTTTCATGGAAAATCCTTAGACTATCAACCATTTTGCAAAATGGCCCCCCCATTAGCTAGCTCATGCCATGAGAGTTTCAAAAGTACCAAAATTATTAAAAATGGACATCTAAATCACTTACTTGAGAGAGAGATGAATGGCTGAAAGTTCAAGCTTCCAAAACCCTTAGAACGGCTGAAAATTTTGGTGGAGGAGGAAGGAAAAATGGAAAAGATAAAGGCTAGTCTCATAGGGTATTATTTTATCATACATTAGGTCATCAATTTACCTAACCATTTGACCCATTGATTTTCTTGTCCCTATGGCTGGCCATGCCTTTTTAAAGGGGTTTAATTACACTTTAAAGGCCTCCAATTATAGCTCTCTATTTATTTAACACCTCTGGCTAGCAAATCACACTTTTTCCCTTCATGCAATTTAGTCCTTTTTCGCAATTTGAGTCACAAACGCTAAAATTAATTCACCAAATTTTTCATGCACTAATAAAATCATGCCATAACACCAAAATAATAATAAAATAATTTCTTTAACTTCAGATTTGTGGTCTCGAAACCACTGTTCTGACTAGGCCCAAATTCGGGCTGTTACAATTTTAATATTATTTTCCGTGCTTATAATATGTGAAATAATATGTGTGAAAGTTTTGTATAAAAATTTGATCGTTTGCGTGCTCAATTTGATAAAAAGGATTTAATCGCGTAAAATGCAAAAGTAACATGCTATTAGTTAAAAGTGTCTAATTGCTATGGCTTATTAAATGTGAAGTCCTTATATTGTTTATATACCATGGATAGTGGATATTGACATAAATAGCCATATATTGTGTGATTTTAAATGATATTAAATAAGGCTATTTAAGTAATTTGTTAATTAAATGATAGTTAAAATAAAACAAAACATAAAATTAGTCCATTATCATTATTTGTTGCCAAAAATTGAAAGAAAAAGAAAAGAACAAGAGTTCCTAGGGTTCGGCTAAGGAAATTGGTGATTAAGGTGTGGTTTTTTATCCGTTTTTTATAATTTCTACGTTTTTGTGATTGTTGCTTTGTGTTTTATTAAGCCCATGCCTCAATTTTAGAATTTGATGATGATTTCGAGTTATGCCATTGTTGATTTTGTGAGCTTTGTGTTATTAATTGATGAAAAATGAAAGATATGTGTTGGATTAATATGTTTTGTTTTGATATTTTTGATGAATTTGAGTAATTTGGGCTAAATTGTGAAAATGAAATTTTGAGGGACTAAATGTGAAATAAATGAAATATATGGGTTTATATCGGCTAAAGGAAAATTCGGCCTAGCATGTGTAATATCAAATTATGTGTATTTTGTGATTTTATGAATTAGGGACTAAAATGATAAAATATGAAAATGTGAGGGCTAATTTGTAAAATACCCTAAATATGTGTATATGGATTGAATTGAATGATTTTTTGAATAAAAGAGTTAAATTTGAATTTATATAGATCAAGAACCAAAGAAAACAGAATTAGATCGGGGAAAGTCGAAAGTTGTTGATTAGCCGGTTTCATTTGTTCGAATAAGTACGAGGTAAGTCTATATACAAATAAATGTGTTTGAATTGATTTATTTATGCTTATATGATAATGAATTGTGATGAATGGTTATAGAAGTTGAATATGTGAAATTGAGAAAGTTTCGATAATGTGACGACTTTCGAAAGTTCCGTACGAACCATAGGAATAGTTAGGATATATATGTCATGACATAGGATTCTGATATGTGATTTCGTGTTAGACCACGTCTGGGACGTTGGCATCGATTTGGGATTTACGTGTAAGACCATGTCTGGGACATCGGCATCGTATTTGATTTCGTGTAAGACCTTGTCTGGGACAGTGGCATCGATATTTGATTACATGTAAGACCACGTTTGGGACGTTGGCATTGTACGAGCTTTCTGAGCTATTTGAGTATCGTTATTGTTTCCGAATGGTTCAGCGGGAATTTCGAGAAACAAATGACAATGTGAATGTGTATTCAAATCAGGTACGTTTGAAATGTATATCATGTTTGAGAATGAAAGGTAAGTATATGTACATTTGTGAATATATGTTATATGTAGGTGAATTATGATCAAATGAGCTATATGAGACATATGGATATGTGATTATATTTTGACTATGATGCTATGATGTGTGGATGATATTGTGAATTGATCATAAAATGTTTCGATATGTCCAGTAATGCCTCATAACCCTAGTCCAATGACGAATACGGGTTAGGGGTGTTACAATCGGGATGCTCTGAAGAGCTATTATCGGGAAGCTCGCACGAACCTTATATGGGAAGCTCGAGAGGGCTTATAGCGGGACGTTCATAAGAGCTGTAGTGTGTCCGCAACATATGCTGGACTACAACCAATACGGGAAATCCTGTATCCATCGACTTTCATTTATTCAAACGGGATTTGACATTTATCGGGCATTATCGAATATTCAATCAATTTCACATACATGACAATTATACAATTATACAACATTTAATTCAAAGATATAAATGTACACAATTTAGTTACACGAACTTACCTCGATACTTATTCGTATACGAAATCTATTAATCCGAAACTTTTTGTTTTCCTTGATCCAACTCAGTATTAGGTCTTTTAGGATCTATGTAAATGAATTTAACATCAATTTAATCCATTTCATACTCAATTTAATTCAATTCACATTCTAGAAAAAAAATACTATTTTACCCCTATAGTTTTCATAAATGATAATTTCGTCCCTAGGCTCGAAAAATGAAATTCATGCAATTTAATCCTTATTCCAAGCCTAACCAAAATTTTCACATAACATTAACAGCACATATATTTCATAAAAATAAAAAATTTTCCATGAATTTTACATTTTTACAATTTAGTCCCTAAATCACAATTTCATGAAAATTCACTTTACAAAAGTTGTTTATCTATCAACAACCTTTCATTTTCTACCATAAATTTCAAATTTTTAGCATATTCATCCATGAAAAAAATTTCTATATTTTGATATCTTTACAAATTAATCCCAAAAATAGATAGATTAAGCTATTCCGATCTCAAAAATATGAAAATTACTAAAAACGGAACAATAATGCTTACCCAATTGAACCAATTAAACTTGCTTGAGCATTTTTCTCTTTCCTAGGGTTTCCATGTCTTAATTTGGGGATGATGATATAAAATGATGATATTTTTCTATTATCATCTTTTAATTATTTTAGTTTCCAATTTTATCCTTAACCTTTTTCTAACTTTCCATGAATGATTCATCAACAATATCTACTAACTTTTCTTTAATGGTCTAATTACCATATAAGGACCTCAAGTTTTGAATTCTATAGCTATTTGATACTTATAGCTACTAGAACTCAACTTTTGCATTTTATGCAATTTGGTCCTTTCCATAATTAAACACATAATCGGTAAAATTTTTTTATCAAAATTTTCATATGACATTCCTATCATAATGCGGACCATGTAATAATATTAAAATATTTTTTTCAGCTCAGATTTGTGGTTTCGAAACTACTATTTCGATTTCATTGAAATTGGGTTGTTACGGAATATCTATATTGTTAGTCATTTACTAAGTTGATGTCATGAATCAACCGGGCACCAACTCAATTAGGGAAATTTAAAAAATGTCAGAACGGTATCACACTCAATGACAACACCATGATAAACAATTGCATTCATTTAGTATTCTCAACTGAATGTATTTATGTGTTTAAATTTCGTTTTAATCTATTTTTTCATTTTAATATAGTACATATTTCATGTGTTATTATTAATTAGTTTCAAACCATACGTTTCATTATTTATTGTATATCATTTTTGAACATATTATTGTGTTCTAAGTTCGTGGTTTCCACACGCATACGCATGTGATAGGATTTCTAGCTATTAACTGATTTGAAACCATACATTTCATTATTTATTATATGTTATTTTTAAATACACTTTGTGTTCTAAATTTGTAGTTTTCATGCGTGTATAGCATTCCTAATATTATTTTAAATAAAAAGATTAAAGCATTTTATTTTATAATTGTTAAAATAAATTTATTTAGATTCTGTTATTAATTACATGTTGGGTTAGTCATTCTCTTGTTATGAGATTATTTCGTAGACATAACATATATATTAATTTGTAGTAATTTAGTTACCGTTTGTACTATGTGATGTATTTATATTTTTTATGATTTTTATTAATAATAGTATTATTTTTAAATTAAACAAAGTAAATTACAAAAATAGACATATTCATAAATATATGGTAACAATAATATGAAAATTACCAACTTAAATTTGAGTTAAAAAAAAATGCATGTACAGATTTTTTTTTTCCCAATGAAAAAGCGCGAACTGAAACTATAATCATGCTACCGCAAGCAGGAAATTTTGTCCCTTAACGTTCACGCGCTTCCTCCATTTTTTTCTCTAATGTTGTATATATAGGTTTAGGGCACATAGATGACATTAACTGAGCATTGGATTTTGATTTGAAGTTCTATAATCAAATAAAAAAAAAATCTAAGAAAATTATTTTAGAAGTAATAAAATTCTTTGAAAACCTTTACTGAATTCATCGCTTCGATCTCTTTCTAGTTCAATGGCCGAATCTCCCTCGTCTCCAGCAGCCCTAGACACCACCAATTCCCAATCTAAACCCGACTCCGATAATCCGAATCCACTACCAACCCAACCCGATCCATCTCCTTCCTCTACCGTATCAACACAGCTCCAACCAAACCCTAACCCTAGCGCCCCCCTGGTATCTCTTCAACCTCCTCCCGCCGTTCCTTCCTACTCGACTCCTCCACCGCCGATCTCCGGAGTTGCCACAGCCATCCCCCCGGCGCCTCCTTCGTTCCGTCCGGTCCCGCAGTTTTCGCCGTTACCGAATTTTCAACCTCCTGGCTTGCAGCCGCCCGGCGTGAGTTCGGCTCCTGGTTCTATTCCGCCGCCGTTGATGCAGTACCAGGTGCCTGCAGGTCAGGTTCCGAATCCTGCTCTTAGACCGTTTGCTCCGATTCCAAATGGATATGCTGCGCTACCGGGAGCTGTTCCTCCGGGCACCATGCCTCCTCCGGGTGGGTTATTCCTTCCTTTTTTTTAAGTGGGTGCATAATTGTGAATTCAATTCAAGGGTTGATCTTTAATCTGATTATTTGTACCATTAAGTTGATTATTGATTATTCATATGTATGTACATGTGTTTATTTCTTTGCTGTATTGTTTTTTTCCTGGTGCAATTGTTATGAATGTGCTGATAATATGCCTTAAGTGAGGGATTGAGTAATGAGGAATTTTGGGAGTGATATAGAAAAAAGGGGCACGGATGAGATGTTTTGTCCTGCAGTGTCTTTGATTGAATTCGGGTGAGAAATGTTGGAAAGGCTTCAATTCAAAATTGCTTAGAGAGACCCACTTCTATTTGGTATGCCTTAATTGCATTTGGAGTTAAAAACGAAATGTAGATTTTAAATTTCATTTTCAAGTTTAAACCCACCTAGAATTTTAATGGTCATGTGTGAAAAAACATGCAGACGAATTTGATAGCTTCATAATTGTGCCATTTTGTTCTAAATCATGTCGCACTCTGTCGTGTTCATTTTTAGTAGGCTGTATACTTTCTGGTAGTTATAAGGATAATTTCCCATTCATGGGTTTATGAATTGCCAGCAGCAGACCATGTTAACAACTGAGTGCTCCTTGGCTTTGTATTCTAAGGTATCACAATCCTCCCAGTTACATTTTTTCTTTCTCATTCTCTCCTCTTTGTGTTTTTTCCTGTGGCACTTGGGCTCTAACAGTTGAGATAAATCTAAATGGTGAAATATGAAACTAGAATTTTGTGTTAAATAATTCATTTGCAAGCATGAGATGCTGGAAGTCTCATGTTATCCAATCTACAAATTTGTGCAATTGGTGCATGGGATAAGGCTATTAACGAATGGATGTCTAAGGTAAGTGCACTCTACACAGTCATGATTATGAATTCGATGCTATTCTCTTGATGTTTCCTTCAGGTTTGCTATTCAGCTGGTGATAGTTGCCATGCCTGTGGTGCCATCTCTTTATAGTTTTAATGTGTGGTAAAATCATTTAATTATTCTTTTAGAAGCTTTTTTCCTTGTAAGAGTGCTTAGTTACATTGAAAACATTTATCGATGTGTTTATTCTGTTAGCTTGCTCTGATATGGTTGCATAGATATTTGTTTTCTGTTTATGCAGGGCTTCTCCGCTATCCCTCTCCTTACCCAGCAATGATTCGGCCTGCATTCCCTCCACGCCCACCTGGAGCTATTGGTGTGATGCCAACAGTTTCACGGCCTCCTGTTCCTGGTGCTCGCCCAATTATTCCTCCTGTCATTAGACCAGCTGTTCCTAATGTTACTCCAACAGAGAAACCACAAACGACAGTTTATATTGGCAAGATAGCACCAACAGTGGACAACGACTTCATGCTCTCTCTCCTTCGAGTGGGTTATTATTATTATGTGCTTTCTTTTTTTCATTTTTTAAGTAGCTTTGTTTATGTTTATCTGCGAGCTTTGTCTTTATGTAATGTTATTATTACACCTTCTTGAAGCTTTGTGGACCTGTCAAGAGTTGGAAACGCCCCTCTAATGGGACACCAAAAGCATTTGGGCTTTGTGATTTTGAGTCTGCTGAAGGGGTTCTTCGTGCAGTGCGCCTACTTAGCAAATTTAATATTGACGGACAAGAATTAGTGGTGAGTACTCTTTGTTATCCCTTTTTATCCCCCATGATTGTCTTGAAAATTTTTTTCTGTTCTAAAATGTGATCAGGTTCAAGTCTTAATTCACTATGATTTAAAATCATGAAGGTTAAACTATTATTGCATTTCATTTACATGACAAACTGTTGAGTTTATTTTGGAAATTTAGAAATTGAATGTAATTGAACTACTATCTTTTACTGTACTTTAAAATAAGTGTATCTTATATAACCTGAATTGTGTATAAAATGCAAAATATAAAATTGAAGTATGGTGGATGATATTTGAACATGGTAGAATACAATTGTCAATAACATTAAGGTGTAAGATAGATTTGAGCTTTTCTGGTACATATGTTTCATTATGATCTATACTCAAGCAGTATATTGCTCAAGCAGTATATTGCCTAACTCCACTTTCTGAATGCTCTTTGATGTTTTTTTTTTTTTTCACTTTAAAATTGTTTCAAATGGTCACTTTAGAGATTTGGAGAAGATAAGGAGGAGATAGGCATTTTTAAGTACATAAATGTCAGTAAATGGAAGTTTTATGCTTTTTTTCCCGGAAAATAACTTGTTCTAGGTTGGTTAAATGTTCTATGGAGATATGGTTGGTGAACAGATGAATTAAGTGGGAGTCTTTAAGTAATATTATTCAGTCTGTGAGCTGATGCTTCTGTTTGAATGATTTAGTTCTTCCTATGGTTACCGTTGTCTTTCTTATCTTGTTTCAATGATTTGATTTGGCACTTAATTGTATGGTTAACAGGTAAACGTTAGTCAAGCAACAAAGGAATATCTGGAGAAGTATGTTGAAAAGAAAACTGAAAACGCAAAGAAACTAAATGAACCTCCATCTGCAGAGTCTGAGAAAGAAGGTGAAAATGCAGTAGGTGATGTGAAGAATGAATCTTCAACAACTTCCGTTGAGGACCCAAAGAAGAACAGTGACAGTGGCAACAAAG
The DNA here is from genome assembly GCA_025698465.1 of Gossypium longicalyx. Taxonomy (NCBI): domain Eukaryota; kingdom Viridiplantae; phylum Streptophyta; class Magnoliopsida; order Malvales; family Malvaceae; genus Gossypium; species Gossypium longicalyx. The sequence goes on from CM046997.1 coordinate 97,316,781, forward strand.
AAAATATCATGGACATTGCCAACTCTGGCATTGTCACTGATGAAGACCGTGAGGCTGATCGAGATGCTTCAGAGAAGCTTGCTGGCATGATTGAGGAAAGGTTAAAGACCAATCCTCTCCCACCACCACCTCCACAAACTGCTCCTGATGGTTCTGGGAAATCAAATTCAGATTTGCCTGCTAAATCAAGGGATGGGAACTCTGATATTGATATAATGAGAAATGGTGAGTTTTTGCAGCTGCATGTTTGTGGTTTTGTTGATCTCTTTGTTGTCTTTACCATGCCATGTCATAAAAAAAAATATATGGAAGTCCTTAAATTGTAAGGAGAATCACACCGGAGGAAATAGTGATACTAATTATTTTTCAAAGATAGGAGATTTTGATATTGAGTGCATAATTTTGCAGATGGAGCTGAAGGTAAAAATGATGATGAGACTACCAGTGAGAGCAAAGCGACAACTGAAAATGATCGACCTGAGACAAGCTCACCTGATCGTAGATATGATAGGAGTAGAGACAGAGAGCAAGATCTTAAGAGGGACAAGGAGCGTGAAATTGAAAGATTAGAAAGAGAAACAGAGCGTGAAAGGATGAGAAAAGAGAGGGAACAGAGAAGGAAGATTGAGGAGGCAGAGCGTGAGTATGAAAAATTTCTTAGAGATTGGGAGCAAAGAGAAAAGGACAAGGAGAAGCAGAGACAGTATGAGAAGGAGAGGGAGAAAGAGAGGGAGCGCAAACGAAAGAAGGAGATTCGCTATGATGAAGAAGATGATGACGATGAAGATTCAAGAAAAAGGCTGCGTAGGAGTGTTTTGGAGGAAAAGAGGAGGAAGAGATTGCGGGAGAAGGAGGATGACTTGGCTGATAGACTCAAAGAAGAGAAAGAAATTGCTGAGGCCAAGAAAAGGGCAGAGGAGGAGCAGCTGCAACTGCAGCAGCAACGAGATGCATTAAAGCTTTTGTCTGGTCGCTTTGCAAATGGAGCTGCAAAGAATGTGTTGGCTGAAGAACCTAGCACTGAAAGCAAAGATAAGGCAGTTGAACAGCATTATGAGCGCGAATCAAGTCATGAAAACCAGATATCTGGTATTTGTTCATTTCTCCCCTTAATTTATTTGTAGTGTTCATCTCTTTTTATTTATTTTTCTGAAATGAACTATGTTTGTATATGATAGGTGATGGGAATATGCAAAATGGTTCTGTTGATGAATCAAATGTGGCCTTTGTTTCTGCATCAGATACACGGCAGAGTGGGAATGCACCAAGGAAGTTAGGTTTTGGTCTTGTTGGATCTGGAAAGCGGACTACTGTCCCATCTGTTTTCCATGAGGAGGAAGATGATGATGCACAGAAGGAGAAGAAAATGAGGCCCCTGGTTCCCATTGATTACTCTACTGAGGAACTGCAGGCTGTCCAACCTGGCGCACCAGCACCAAATCTGGTTGCAGCTGCTGAATTTGCAAAGCGAATATCAAATGTTAACCCTAAAGAGGAAAAGTCTGATGCAGAAAGAGAGCGAAGCAGACGTTCTTATGATAAATCTAGTAGGGATAAAGATCGTAATGATGAGGACAGTCGCAACAGAGATGAGAGCAAAGAGAAGATCCCTGATCGGGATAGAGACAGGGAACATGGACAGGATAAGGTGAAAACAACAGATAACCAGAAGCTTTTGGATGCCAAACAACTAATTGATATGATTCCAAAGACCAAGGAGGAACTATTTTCATACGAGATAAACTGGAATGTGTATGATCAGGTAATCATCTTTTCACGTCCTTTTTCAAACTGTTAGTTTTGAGAAACATCTATCCTCTGGTCAGGATTAACTGGTTAACAAAGTGCCTAATGTTAACTTGATTATAGCAGTATAATCAATTCAACACCCAAATGTATTCCACATGTTCTTAGTCCTTGGCATACATGAAACTAACATGAATATTGCTGTATCTATATTTCTCTCCTGCATTTGTTGGAAATAATCATCTCTGGGCAGCTCTCTTCACCTTATAATTTTTCTTGTAGTCAGTTCATTGTACATGCAAATTATATGGTGTTCCAAAACTATAGTTTTGTAATTAAGTTATCAACTTGATCAAAATAATGAGAAATAGAATGTTTTGTCTTAAAAGGATTTTCAGAATTCTGTGATGCAGAATTGTCTCGTCTTTTCAATGTAGAAAATTGTAATTAGTCTGTATCTATATTTCCTAGACTGTAATTCTAAGATGGTACTCTTTTGTTTTGGTGCATTGGTACAGCATGCATTGCATGAGAGAATGAGACCCTGGATCTCAAAGAAAATTACGGAGTTTTTGGGAGAAGAAGAGAAAACACTGGTTGATTACATCGTGTCGGGTACTCAGGAACATGTTAAGGCTTCCCAAATGCTGGAGCTGCTGCAGTCTATATTAGATGAAGAAGCGGAGATGTTTGTGCTTAAGATGTGGAGGATGCTGATATTTGAGATTAAAAAAGTAGAAACTGGCCTGGCTTTGCGGTCGAGATCCTGATCTAACATTCTTGTGACGCCGTGGGTCCCTGTGTTGGTGCAGGATTGAGATTTTGATTGCATGGTTATTAGTCACCGTCGGGGGGAGTCATCGATATCTTTTCTTTTAGGCCCTCTGTTATTTGAAGAACTAAATGTAGATTGAACTAGGGAATAGGCTTGTTGAGTTTGTATTACTTCTAAGCACGATATTAGTCAATATTAACCCTTTTTTTTTTCTTCTGCTGATTTCGAACTGTTTTTTGACCGCTCTCAATGAAGAGCGGTATTAACATTACTCTCTTCCATTTTGGCCACCACTGATGATTCATGTTCCACTACTTAAGGTGGCTTTTTTTTTTTAAACATCCATTTTCCCATCTCTACTCTACCATGATCAGAATTGAGATATACTTGTATGTTAAATCTAATGATTGATTTATTAAAGAATGTACTTTTTGTTAAGCAATCAGTAACTTGGGAAATGAGAATATACAGTCTGGATGAACTAAAACAAGGACCCAATAGCAATTTCTGAAATTAAAAACTGTCAAGTGATGCAATTAATCAATCTGAATTAGAATTTGAGTGAAATAGGTTTTCATTTTTTCAATCTCTATCGAGTCAAGCAGTCTCAATTCAACAGTGATTAATAGGCATAGCTGGATAAACTGACGTTCTTATGAATGAACTCATGTTGTTTCCAGATTGGCATTTTGGCATCACTTAACAGAACCCCTCTGACTCAATCCTTTGTAATCAAGCTTTGGGTCAACTCATTGAAGAGAAACAACATTCACTTCTCATTCTCCTTCAATATTTTTTTCAACTCTCTTATCTTAATCAAGCAGGACCCGAACCGGTTCATTTTACTATTTTTAAAGATAATAAAATATTCCAGTATGGACATCTGGTATCAAAGTTTTGTATTTGAGTCAATAACTTGGAAGACAAACTATAAAATGACAATGAAAAAAGTGTGTTCATCCATTTCCATTGTAATCCAAGCCGGCTACCACCACCATTTCTTTAATCATAAATTATGGTGTTGAATTAAACTTTATTTGGACAATGTGTTAACCCTTCTTCGAAAATCAGCATATTATAAAATAAGATAAAAATGATACTAGAAATGTCTGTTAATCAAATTCCATTTCTTCCAAGACATTTGGCACCTTGTGTACATCCATTGCTCTAGTCATTCCAATACTCTCGTATAAACCATTCAACTACAGTTCACTATTATTATATAAATTTTATTCACATTTATGATTCCAATATCATCTCTTTGGTTTCCCTGTGACACCCAGATTCCAGTTTCACCTCAACATTTATTCCAAGTGAAAAAAGATTTGGTCTTTTCTTTAATAACTGTGGGCATATCACCATTTTAACCCATCCTTATTCTCTGTTCAAATGGGCATGGATTTAGCATTTCCCTTCATGAATGTCTTTGTTTTGTTTGCCACACTTGATTTTGCTTTTTCTCTGGATTCAGTAGGTAATTGCATTCTTGATATTAAAAACCCTTCCTCCACCAAGGAGCCAAATTGCGAATTAGGCAACTGGGGTGGGTTCATCAATAGCAGTTGCTGTGGAGGAGCCTTTGAACAATACCTTCTTGCACTTGGGCGGCGAGCAAGCCTTACAAAAGCCATTTACTTGAATTCCACGCAACAAAGCAACTGCTTAACGGCAATGGCGAGCTTCGAGAAAGATGTATACGGCTGTGGTATTCAGAAGCTAACAAGTGGAGCCAGCAGCTGTTCAGACTATACCGTCACTGATGTTATTGATAAGCTAGGAGATAGATTTCGAAACTTTCAAGAAGATTGTAAGGTGTCACGCACCGGTCGTGGAGTGGAACATTTGTGCAATTCATGTTTGAGAAGATGGGAAGAGATTAATGGATCATCCCACTATAAACAGCAACCTGCTAGTGATGATGATGATGATGATGTATGTAGATTTGCAGCATTGGTATCCATGATAAGCAGTAGGGTTGAGGATGAGAACTGGGTCTATGCAGTCTTTCAATGCCTCAGAGAAAGTGCTTTTTCCTTGGGTAATCACATTTTTCAATGTAAATTGCAATAAGATCAATATACCTATGCATATGTGCTCACTTCATGATTCAGTTCACTTTTTATTTTATGAATCTCCTTCTTCCTTGTGACTTGCAGATGAACATGAAGGCACAGCTAACGATAATATCCATAAAAGAGGTAATCTCAACAACAACCATCAGCAGTCTGAGTTTCAAGTGTCGATGTTTTAACGTAATTATTAATCGGATGTGTATAATTTTGTTGGTCATAATAGGTTTTTGGGTTTTAATTGGTGGATTAGCAGGAGCTTTGATAATAGTAGTCATTGCTACATGGATCTGCTACAGAAAAAGGAAAGAACAAAGCCTGGGAAAAGGTAGCTTTTCTGCAAAATTATTCAATCTGCCTAAGAACAGATTACTAATCGACATTGCTCATTGTCGTCTTCTTATTCTACAGAATCAGATTTCTCCGAGAATTCCGGCTCTCAGAAAATTTCAATCAAAGAACTTTATTCAGCAACAAACTATTTCAATGCATCAAACTTCATTGGCCAAGGCATAGCTGGTTAGACCCTAACCACAATTCAGTATTTAGGAATCTAAATCGAGTTCGAAAAGCATGAAAAAGGATTGTTTTTTGAACGGTAAACAATGTTTTCAAAGAACAACCACAGATGCATTGACACTGTAAGTAAAAGTGTAAAACAGGGTTTATGCTGATTAACATTGAGAAGCCATTGTTGTATTTGTGTATTGCACCTAAGAACACCGCTTTATGGATGCGTACGAAGTCCTGGGACAAAATTCTTAGAATCCTAATGTTTGACATAGAAAATAAGCACAGGAGCCTTTTACTTTTAGTTCCTTCAGATGCCGGTCTTGGATCCTGATCTCATTCTGTTATGACCAGGAAAAGTATACAAGGGTCTTCTCTCAAATGGTCAGTACGTTGCGATTAAGCACATTATCAATGATGGACAGATAGAAACCTTCGTGAGGGAAGTCAGAAGCCTATCTCATATCAAGCATCCGAATCTTGTAGCTTTGGTTGGCTATTGTGAGAATGAAGACGAATGCTTCCTAGTCTATGAACTGTGCCATCATGGGAACCTATCAGAGTGGCTATATGGTATGTGGAATCAATGTGATTTACTGCTTTTGTTACATAGGAAACCACTCACACAAAGATATTGAACAGGGAAGGATAAAGGTCTTTCATGGATTCAAAGACTAAAGATTGCAATTGACAGTGCAAGGGGACTCTGGTTTCTCCACACTTACCCAGAAGGCAGCATTGTTCATCGTGATATCAAGGTACATTCGAGACGAAAGGAATCTGCTATTCCCTTTTCTCTCTGTCATTAGTCTTCTCTGATCACGGTATATGATGGTGTTTTCATATTTTGTCAGCCAACAAATATCCTAATCAATGATAAATTTCAAGCAAAACTAGCAGATTTCGGTTTGTCTAAAGTTATGGACATAGGCCAATCCCATGTGAGCTCAGAAGTGAGAGGAACATTTGGTTATGTTGATCCCGAGTACCGTAGAAACCACCGTGTGAATGTCTCTGGGGATGTTTACAGTTTTGGTATAGTACTTCTTCAACTTTTGTCAGGGCAGAGGGTGCTTAATATGAATCTTCACAGACCATTGCCTCTAAGTAAAATGGTAACAACAATCTCTATCAAGTTATATAATAGATGTCCTTCCTATTACTAAGATCCCAAATGCATTTTTCTCTTACTTCTCAGGCAAAAGTACTCACTAGGGAAGGGGACACAACGAAGTTTGCAGACCTGAAACTTAACGGGGAATACTCGTTAGAAGCTTTCGACCTTGTGCTCAAGCTAGCTTTGTCATGCATAGGGATAAAGCAGGAAAGGCCATCCATGGAGCAGGTGGTGTTAAGACTACAAAAAGCACTTAATATCTCAATACAAGCAAAGCCAGTTGCATCCCGTGGAAAAATCATATAGTAAAGCTCTAAAGAGGAGATACAAGAGACATAAGTCTTCATGTTTGTAGAGATTGTTTTAGATAAACTGTAGCAGCATAATCTTATTACTAACATGGAAAAAGGACACGTACAACACGGTTGAAGAAGTTTATACATGATACTACAATACAACGAATGGAATGTGTTTTACATCATTGTATTACAGTCTTGCGACCTTATTATGAACAAACCCTAAAAAAAATTGAAATGCTAAATTACTGTTGTTTTTCACTCGGCTTCATAAAAAAAGGCAGAAGCTGAGTGGATTAGCTCTTCAAAAAACCGAGCTAATAAAAGGAAACAAGCAATGTACACACTTATCTGTATTTACATGGAAATATTTCAGGAATAAATTGGATTACGGATTACCATACGTGAACGAATTGTTCTCGGGGAAGAACTGGAGTCACTGAAGCTGAGGAGCTGTTGTTTTCATAAAACTGGTGCAGAATCTTGATGATTGCACTGGCCTTTTTGCTAGCTCGAGATGTACCTTCACTAAGTTGGGAATACAAGGATCCCATAAGAGAAGGAATCTTCACCAAACGAGCAACCACATCTAGTCCGCCATTGACACACAGAGCCAACAGCATGGAAACGCAATACTCCTTCCCTGTTCTCGAAGTGGAGGTATTTAAGATCCCTACTAACAATTGCAAGGCACCACGGCGTAAAATTGCGACTGTGCCATCAATTTTCTCTGCTAGAGTAGCTAAAATGGCTAGAGAATCAGTTACGAGATCTTCTCTTTCTGAATCTCTCAAAAGATTGAGCAACAAAGGAACAACCCCAGATGCAAGAACCCTCCAATGGTTCTCGGGATGCACTAGAAGCCCAAAAATAGCAACCAACGCATTCCTCTTGCAGTGATGGTTTTCATTCTTAACCAACTCTACTAATCCTGGAATAGCCTCAGGATTTTCACCGATCAGAACCCTGTTCTCCTCAACTGAAGCAAGATAATACAACGTAGCGGCCGCATGTTGTTGAGCTTCAATTTTAAGTCCCTTTCTTAAAACATGGACGATCAAATCCAACCCTTCATTCTCCACTATAACACATTTGCCTTTTGAATGCTTGGAAAGATTCAAGAGAGCAGCAATGGAATTTTCTTGGGTGTTGGAATCTTCAGATAACAACAGCTTCAATAAATGTGGGATCGTGCCGGATTCAACCAAACAAGACCTGTTAAAAATGCTTGTTTTAGTAAGAACCCGAATCTCAAATGCCGCCTTGTTCATCTCTTCACCACTTCCATTAACAAGTTTGTTAATGAGAAAACCAGCCAACATCTTCATTGCACCTTCACCGGCTGAACTCCCCACCATTACTGTCCTTGAAATATCACGATTCTTTCCCCTGGAAACGACGACTGGGATGCCGTTTTCAGCACAATATTGTTGGATCATCCCTTTCAATACAAGATTAGGAACCAGTTCCGTACTGGTAAGCTTCTCGCCCGTCTTGGGACAAGTGGCATTCCCCGACCTGAACCATTTTAAAATCGAACAACGGTCGTAGGTGTGGCCCGATGATAAAGTTACTGGATCCGACATCATTTCTAACGAGATCGGACACTTGAGATCATCAACGTTGATTCCTTTAAGATCTTTGCTGATGTTGCTACACTGGCCATTGAGATGTTGACTTTCGAAGTCAACGGTGTCAAATATTACGCATCTGCAATAGCTCATGAATCCCATTAAGCTACACAGGAGCTCTAATTTTGTTTTGTTTTCTCCATTGGAAAACTCGGTTCCGATTTCTGAATCCAAGAATTTCACTTCCTCGTTACAACTGCTCCATTTATCAATCCCGAGATGGTCCAAGATCCGTCTGATCTCAATCGGATCAGGTGCGATTCCTTCCTCGAAATTGTTCAGGATCCGCATGAGATCTTTCACGGCCTTTTTATCATCCAGGTCGGGCTCGAATGAAGCTTTCCTAACTTGCCTTATGATTAACTCAACCAAATCCTTGGCTTCATTTGACATGTCAACGGTTGAAAGAGGGAAAACATCCAGACCCGTCGCCAGGCCCCGGATCACAATCCGGAATTGGTTCGCAGCCCAATCCGAATTCACTAGCATCCACGCGCGAGTCCCGTCGCGGGTGCAGTCTTCCAGAAGGCATCGAATTTTCTGGAAAGTCAGATGGAGCTCGGACAAGCTGAGGATGACCGGATGAGGTAGATCCGACGTCGTATCCCGGATCTCCTGGAGGAAAAGAAGAATGTTCGCGATTTGACGAAACGTTTCCCGCGCATTTCTCTTGTTGACGGAGAAAACCTTGGATTTGTAACTGCAAATGTCTCCACCAAGATCGATCAGCGAGTTTAGAAGAGTTGAAGGAGAAATGGAATCGCAAGGATGTATTGCCGGGTATGTCAGAATCCGGCGACCCGACCCACTCGATTTTTGGATCATTTACCAGATATTTCAAGAAAAACAAAAACAAAGGAGATGAAAACAAAAAAGTTTGATTTTGACTTTAGCGTTTAGATTTTTGAGTTTCTGATTTTGGCTTCAGGCGTCCGCTATATATAAAAGGAAGGAGAAAGGGACTTGGGATATGTCGGCTTGGACACGTGTAATAACTTTGGCTGTACATGGCACGTGCAGATGAGAAAGGCTACTTCGTAGATAGTTTCCAGCAGTGGATAAGCAAATGGTGAGGTGACACGTGGTCGTAAAATACGGTACGAAGGTACGTGATGAGAGGGAGCCGACATGGGATGGCTAATATAACGTGGAATTAAGCGAAAATAAATCATTTATTATTATTATTAAAAAAAAATTTGGACTTGGTAATGAATTATTGTGAACCTAAATACACCAATTATTATCATTAAAAAATTGCACCATTATTAACATTATTGTATTTAGAATTATTTTATTATTTAAATGTATTGAGTTTGTCGCAATGACACTCATCAATTACATCCTAATTCAGTCGTAAAATTATCAAAAATTTTTTATTTTTATAAAATAAAAAATAATATTATAAAGGTGTTTATATCTTTTTATAATTTTATATATAATTTAAAAAAATACACAATAATGAAATTTAAACTTAAGACATTATGATTTTCAATATATCAACTTTATCATTATTTTAAATAAAATTTATTTTTTTATTATTATCAATTTTTATAAATATATTTGTTGAATAATTTCTTACTTGCATCATGGGGGTGACCATAAATATGTGTTTGACTTAATTATTAGTGTATTTCTATTTTGATAGTCTATGTTTAAAAAAAAAAAATTTAATTTAGTCATTAATGCTATTATCAATTGAATTTTTTGTTCAATCCTCTATTAAATTATTAACGAAATACTGATGTGATTTTTTTTATTAACACAATAACTAAATTAACATTCTATCAATTTACCCTTTAATTTTAATTTTAAAATCTCTTAATCCAATTCTTAATGTTAATCACCTCTCTTTGCTCCAAACCTTTAGTTGTAATGGAGAGAAAGAGGAGAACTTTTTCTAATGGGCCGCCAACACTGCCCTGTTTCCCCATGTTTTTCTTCCATGGCTAACTGATGGAGAGACCCATTAGAGAGATCAATGATTTGGATCTCTAGATGTGTATAAAATTTTCAAATTTATTCATCATTTCAATTTTTATCAAAATTCCATTACTAAATTAGTTATCGAGGTTAGAGAGTTCATTAAAAAATCTAAATTTTATATCTTGTAATTGATACGTAACACCCATTTTTTCAATTTCAATAACAAATTGACTACTTACAAAAGGAATCTCACTGCAAATTCAATCTAAGAACACATCTATTTAGGCTTTCTTTAGAATTGCCTTAAAAAAATTACTTTTTAACTTGAAAATCACTTTTGGAGAAAAAGTTGTGTTAATTAAATTGTTTTTGGCTAAATTTTTTTTTTATTTTTCAAAAGCACTTTTGAAAAGAAAATTTTTTTTCCTTTACCAAAAACACTTTTAGCGATTAATTATTTTTTCACTCCTTCAACAGTATGGCACTTTCTCCTTTTTGTTATGCTTAATTATAAATATGTTAAAATTATTAATTAATTTTTTTAAAATAATACAAATGTGTTAATATCTAATTAAAAATATTTAATGGTTATACTTAATTATTTAAAATATAGTTTATATATTCTAATTAAATTTTATAAATAATTAATATTTATTGCTTAAAAATATTTAAAATTTATATTTCATATATTAAAATACAAACAACAAGTTATAATAAATTATTTTTTATATTCTTACTAAAATATAATAATATTAACTAATTTAAACATTATTTAAATACATATTTATTACTTGATAATACCATGTCTAAAATGGATATTTTATTTCTCAAAAGCATTTTTTGACAGTAATGCTAAACATTCAAATCTTAAACCAAACTTTTCAAAAGTACTCCTCAAAACAACTTTTCAAAAGCAATACTAAACTAGCCCTCAGTAGCTAAAGTATATGGGACTACAAAGACAAGATCAAATTAGTATTTCTATTATTAAATGGATTAATTTAGTCTTTATATTATTAAAAAGAATTAAATAAATTTAAATTATAATAGAATTAACATTTATTGTTTAAAAAATATCAATTGTTGTTTAACATATTTAATATCACTAAAGTTTTTATGATTTTGTAAATGAAATATTTTGTTTGAAATTAAACTGCAATTAAAACATAATTTTCAGGATATTTTTTATACACTAAAATGATATTCTTTAAATAGTGGTCATATTTGATTCTTTTTAATTAATATTATAAAAATTAAATTGATCTATTTAATAATAGAGGAACTAATTTGATCGGGACCTCTCAAGTAGATTTCAATTATGTTAACCAACAAAATCAAATAGAATTGTTTGATTAGAAACTCATAAAATTTTAGTCAATATCTAAAATTTTTGCTTATGAGAATTAAAATAGAAAATAACTTTTTTTTATTATTTTTATTATTTTACAATTTCTCTCTTTTACAAAAATTCCTTGTACGTTTTGTAGTGCTAAACGATTTCAATACGAGACACGAATTCTTATATTAGTAATGGAAAGAAGAATTAGTAACAACTCATTCCAGATGAATTATATAATCTTTTTAATTTTCAATGAGATGAAGCTTTACCATTTCAAAAGTAAATAAAGGTCTACAAAAGTATATTCTTATTCTCATTATATTGTTAATTTGGAGTTCAGTGGGATAAGGAATATGCATTTTCAAGGAACACAGTATTTATACCTTTGAAGCATATGGGCAAATATATCATGATATTCCATCATTGACACCTGAAGCAAACAATCCACGTTATTTTCAACTATATTAACAATAAGCTTCAAAGTAGAATGAGAATACTACACCAAGCCAATTTAAAAGCAGAAATTATAAAAGGGATCATGGAAATTCTTGAAGGAAATCCCAAGGCCTAAGTTCTGAGGAAATTCTCCACGAGCATGCTTCACTGATCATAGTTGACCATCGATACGAGGAATGATTACTTGAACAAAGCTACTCTTTAAGGTAATAGGTGACAAAAAATGAGACAAAACAAAACTAAATTTTTTGGGGGGGGTTAACTGAGTCGATCTACATTCTAATACTATTGTTGCATACACAAGTAGAGAAAGAAAGGAAAAAGAGTCGTATGCTCAAAGTGAAGAGAAATGAACCGATGATTTTATCCCACATAGTTCCAACCTTTTTTAAGTATTATATTAGCTAAAAACAATAAAAAAAAACAAATCAAAGAAAAAAAATCACAACATTGGTAATTCCTGATACTTTGTTATTCATTTAACTAATTTCATTCCAACAAATCTCAGCAAAGTCAACATTTGATATAAAGATGGCAAATAAACAAAAATAAGACGAATGATGAAAATATTATTCTCGTAAAAGATGATGGATATATAAATATGAGAAAAAAGAGGATAATAATGAGAAGTTTATAAAAGTAATCAATGTAGAAAGAATAGTAGATTTCGAATGTATTTTTCTTTTTCCAAGTAACATTTGAATATAATATTTTATAATATTTATTTAATTTTTTATTTAAAAAGATAAAAGAAAATAGATATTAATTGAGTTTTAATTTAACGGGCGTCATTGTTGTTAGAGTAAGTGAATGTAGATTCCCACCTATTTGTATTCTGTTTTAGATACTTTTTCATGTTATAATTGTGTCTAAACTATTTATGTTAATATAAACTAATTGTTGGTATCATATTGATTTTTTAATATTGTGACTAAATCTTTTACCAGAACTGTAATGCTTTTTTCTAATCTTGATGATTGCCATGATGGATGATGCTTTGGGCTAACAGAGATTTTACTCTTGGGTCTGTTTACTCTCTACCCCTCAATTCCTTCTACTAGATCTAAGCATGCTTGGTCACCCTATCTTTGTTCCAAGTCAAAATAGTCCCTCTAACCATTCACAAAAATGCAGCTGCAGGCAAACAATGTGGCAGAGCTGCAAAAGATAAGTGTAGTGTTGTTTCTAATCCTTATCACACCGAAGCAGATGAGGGCTCAATGTTGGTTTCTTTACAAATTTAGTATTAGAATCATCTTTGATGGTTTCACAAATAATCCATGCCTTTTATGGGTTGAGTTTATATTTTATACAGCACAAAAGATCCAGAATCCCCTGTGTGTTTTTTGTTTTATTACCCGCTTAACCAAATGGACCAGAGAAAGCAAAAGAAACTAAAAGCTAGTGAAAGGGATCTATATCCAAGCTGGGTTCTTCAAAGGAGCCACAATAGCCTTGACTTGCAAGTAATTGCTGAGACAGTGAACACCCTTTTCTCTTCCTTGTCCACTCATCTTGTACCCACCAAATGGGATGGCTGCGTCAAATACATCATAGCAGTTTATCCATACGGTTCCAACTTTCAATGCCCGGCTCAAGGTGTTAGCAGTGTCTAAGTCATTTGTAAATACACCAGCAGCCAGTCCGTATCTCGTACTATTTGCCCTCCGAATAACTTCATCCATGTCCCTTTAAGAAAACATTATTACATCACTTGAGCTTTAAAGCCATGTGTAATCACGATGAGGATGCACAAGGCAAGGTTGATTTGCTCACCTGAATTTAAAGATTGATTGAACTGGACGAAATATCTCATCCTGTGCAATCAACATATCTTCCTGGTGAAAGTTTAATCAGTTATCTATATTACCAGAGGTATACCATTCTTGCCAGTTGAAGTTGTAAATGTAATACCTTTACGTTGGCGAAAACAGTGGGCTGAATATAGAAGCCCTTGCTCCCTAACCTATCTCCTCCAGTTATAAGAGTTGCTCCACTTTCGATACCTGATCTTATGTACCTGAATATCTTTTCAAATTGTTCCGAATCGATCTGATTTAAGTATGCATTGTAATCAGTTACAGGAGAGAACCCCAGATTATAACAACGTACGCTGATTTTCATTGTCATTAGTATGTAAGACATAATAACTACTACATGAAGAAGTGGCTGACCATTATTTACGTGGGGACCCTGTTCAACTCCTGCCTTGAATGGATCACCAACGCTACGTTTCAGTGCACGTGCCTTTGCCTTCTCTATAAACTCATCATGCACATCCTCGTGTACATATGTACGAGAGCGGGCAGAGCAACATTGCCCCTGCAAATGGTTTATAACTACAACCCATCGAAAGAATCCCAATATAGAAACTAATTTTGGTGTTACAAAAGCATTTTTACCTGATTAAAGAACAAAGCAAAGTGAGCCAGCTCAACGGCTTTGTCCACATCAGCATCCTTGCATACGATGAAAGGCGACTTTCCTCCAAGCTCCAATGTTACGGGCTTAAGATTGCTTTTTGAAGCTAACTCAAGGACAATTTTTCCAGTTTCACTAGATCCAGTGAATGCAAGCTGTAAAATGGTTGTCATTTATCTCAGTCTCAAAGGTATTTAAAAGAGTCATGTGATGAAATATAAATTTCATGGATTACTTGTATTCCATTCTATCTAACAGAATATAAAGAAGCTTTAGTGCAAGGCTGATTGATAATATAAGGAAACAATGCCAGTGCCAGACATTAGTCTGGGAACTCAGAAAAGATGAAGTGATAAGCAGGAAAAAAAAGGCTAATAAATGTTGAATGGAACTGACTATTTCTTTTAAGAATTTAAAGTACCTTATCCACATCCATGTGACTGGCAAGAGCAGCACCGGCAGTTGGACCAAAACCTGAAACCACATTTAGAACACCTGGAGGAAGTCCAGCCTGTGGAAACAATTCCCACTCAGAATGACTAAAAGATGAAGTTTAAATATTTTAAGAATAAATCAAGCACAACTTAGAATTTCAATGACAAAGTTACCAAACCATATACACATGAAGGAAAAATAACTAAACTTACATTCTTAATAATATAATAACAAAAGACTTGCAGATTCACCACCATAAAGTATCTGAATTCAATGTATTTAAATTCAGTTATAAATTTATTAAAAGAAGAAAGCAAAGGAAAACTAGAAGCCGGGTCTATGCTGATGATTCAATCTTTCAATAAAAGTGAGTGTACATTTGAAATAAGGAATGTAGTCAAGAAATTACCTCATGAAGTAGCTTGGCAGCATAAAGAGCTGACAAAGGTGTCTGCTCTGCTGACTTAAGAACGATAGTACAGCCACATGCTAGGGCAGGCCCAACCTTCCAAGCAAACATGAGAAGGGGAAAATTCCACGGAATAATTTGACCAGCAACACCAATTGGTTCATGTATGGTTTGCACAAGGTGTGGACCATCAGCTGGAATTGTAAGACCATGAATCTTATCTGCCCAACCTGAATAAGCCAAAGAATATTGTCAGATATCAAACAAAATTTTAGGAAATGATCTTTGGTAGCTCGAAACACCAATTGAGTGTGATTTTCAATGACTTTACTAACCAGCATAGTACCGAATTATTCGTGAGATCATTGGTAGTTCAATTTTAGCAGATTGTTCATACGGTTTTCCATTATCCCAAGTCTCAAGCGTTGCAAGCTCCTCGATATGCTTGTCAAGGAGATCAGCAAATCGAAACAATACCTTTGATCTTTCCTGGAATACAATAGACAAAGTTTAACAGGTGGAAAATTATTTAATAAGATAGAAGAAATAATAATAACTATGAAGTTACATAAGCCGTCATCTTTGGCCAAGGTCCTTCATCAAATGCCTTGCGAGCAGCACAAACAGCTCGATCAATATCTTCTGCATCACCTTCAGCAACATGAGCAATCACATCACCTGTCCTGGGGTCATATGTTGGAAAAGTTTTACCTGTTTTAGATTAGGGGATTTAGAAAACAAGTAGCCAAAGAATGATTATCATAACATGCCTATGTGACACATTTATAAGCACATCAACAACAATGTACAATTGGTACGTTAATATAAGGAACAAAAAGCTCACCTGATGCTGAATCAACAAAGTTCCCATTAATCAAAAGCTGAGTGCAGTGCACTTTGATTGAAGGATTGATCGGGTTCTCAATACCAGCAGAAGTGCCGTAACCAGAAACCACTCTGCCCACTCCACTGAATCTCCCTGGAAGCAAAAGTTAAGTTCAACAATTAAGGCTAAAAACAAATATTGGCATTAATAAATAGTAAATAACAAAAGTAAGTAGCCAACTCCCACTAAGATTTTCGGCTCTCAAACGTTCATATACCTTTCGATGAATAAAAAGTACCCAATAAATTATTTGCAAAAACATAAAAAGACTACAAGGAAATGCGAAGACTATATCATGATTGTTTTTTTTTTTCTCCATATTTCTAGGTGCCACTCTTGAGTTGCCATAAATGCATCAATTTTCAGTTAAAAAAGAAAAAGAAAAAGAAAAACATGGATATCTTTTTGTATATATATATTTTTGGGTATTTTCAAAGTTGCTTTGGGAGAGGAGGGGTTTCACTTGGTTCTCAATGGCTCATAAGAAAAGTTGGCCACTACCTTATTTGCAATGTCTTTTAGATTTTGATATTTAGACATAGCTGAGAAAAGTTGTCACTGCTGATAAAATTGTGAACAACTGTTGTAAAAATCATGAAATTGAAATTTTTTAGTGTTTCATATTATTGTGAAAAATGTTATAAAAAAGAATATTGAGAAATCACATCATGTTAAAAATGATGCTTAGTAAATTATTTTAACAACAATGGAATAGATTAGCAGTATTAAAAATATAAGTAAATAAGGAAGGGTAATTTATTTTGAAAACTGATTAAAAAACAAATTTCGGATTTACTTTAAAAATAATAAAATTATTTCATTCTAAAATTACATTTATTTTATTATCGGTATAGGTAACGCTTTATAATTGATTTGAAATTTTTTTTTTGATATAATTGAATAAACTCAAAACATGTTTATTGTTTACCAACACCAAAAGTCTCTTTTTCCTTTGAAAAAAAACACAGCAAATGCCTCTTTCAATCGCTTTCGTTGTAGGCTCGGCTTTAGCAAAGTGTTAATGAATTATAACACATACCTAATTTCTAGAACCAAAAAGTAAAATTGATATTAAATTCTTTTCAAATTTGAATAATCTCTCATTCACATTTTGATTCTTTTATTATACATAACAAAATGCGTTAAAATACATTATAAAAAATGATCTCATCAATTCTAATCACCATCTCTATTTGTTAAAATCAATTTTTTTTATTTTTTCCATTGTTTTGCGAGAAACTTTCAATCAACTTAAAGCATTATAATAAGTTACAAAAGTTGATCTAATCAAATCTTTATCAATATTTACATTTCATTTTTCAAAAGAACAGAAGAACACTCACAAAACAAGGAAGTAATCCATTCAAATACAAATACCTTTAGGAAGGAGGGAAGAATAAGACAATGAGCAAGAAAGCAATGAAGAAATCCTCCTAGCCGCCATCCTCGATTATCTAAGAAACGATGGGGTTACGTTTTCGCTGAACTATTTGATAAACATAGAATCAAACAGGGAATTGGATTTAAGTAGGCGGAAGGTGAGGAAGATCAAAGTAGCTGGGTGACATTTCTAAGCAACTAAATTAGTGTCACGTGGAGTGAAAGGGTGGTGTGATTTCTTTGATTAAAATCCAAAAATTAGGGCTACAAATCTCCACAAAAGTGGCGCTTTTTTCCTACGTTGAAAACCAGATTTGCTTTACTCGACTATGACTACGACTATTCCCATTTCTTTTAATTTCTTGGATAAGTGTTTTTAAATTGGTATAAATAAATATGCTTTTTTAAGAAATTAATTAACACAATATTTTAGTTTATTTATATTTAAATTTTTATTACATCAATATATACTATTTTAATTTGATGTGTATTACTACATAGATTATACTTCCACTATTATTCTAAAAATTAATTAAGTATAAAATAAAGTTTCCAGTAAGTTTTAAAAATAAAAAATAAAAAAATGGTGACATATTATTTTTAAAAATTATTATAAACAAATAACTAAATTTAACCTAATAAATAATTTTAAAAAATAGTCCTGAAGTTGCAATTGTAGACATTGGTTTTTCAACGCTAAAGTCCGTTATATTAAATTTGAATTAAAAAATTGCGATTTAGTCAATTTTTCTTTACATACTAATTGATTAACATGTTATAATTTTATATATTTATCCATTAAAATAAATAATAAACATATCAAAACTAATACATTTATTAACTTCAAACTTTTATAATTCCATTACTTAATATTTCGGAATAAATAGTAATTTTTATTCCAACTCCTAAGCTTTTTTTACATCCCGCCTAGACCTGATCACGTCTAGGTCACCTGTTAAAGTCTAAAGATTCGTCTGAAAAGTAATAGGGTTTAGGCAAAAATATAAGCTCCAAAAAATAAGCCTCATTTTATAAATGGATCATACCTCAGATAGAATTTTTTGCTAGGGTCCTACCCGAATCACCCTAAACTTTCTTTTTTTGTTGTTGTCATTTTATTGTTATTATTTAGATATTGTATAACTCTATTGTTTTATTGTTAATTTTGCTACTATTAGAGGTATTTGCTTGTTAAGTTACAACTATCTTGGTGTTATTTTAGCATAAAGACTCTCTTTTTTTAATGTATTTCAAATTTTTGAGAAACATTTATTTTAATATTTTTAGTGTATTTGATGTATTATATTTTTTAAATTTATTTTATATAAAAAAAAGTCTAAAAATAATTAATACAACCAGACAGGGTCAAGTTTAGGTTTAGCATTTTTAATCTGAGTCGGGCTTAAATAGAATTTTAGATCTATTTTTCAAGTCAGACAAGATCTATGCCTAAAAAACAAGCCTAAAATGATTAAGGGTCAGTTCTGCATTGCTTTTCAAAAGCACTTCTGGCTCCAAAAGTACTTCTGGAAGAAAAGTTGTGCAGAACAAGCTGCTTTTGGCTGAAATTTTTAACTTTTCAGAAGTGCTTTTGAAAATCACTTCAGAAAAGGAGAAGTTAAAATTTTTAGGTTTTCCTCTTCCAAAAGCACTTTTAGTGCTTAATTACTTTTCACCCCTCCAATAACATAATACTTTTTTTTTCTTGGTACTTAATTACAAATGTATTAAAATCATTAATTAAAAATAAAAAAATATTTTTTAAAATACTAATTATAAATATTTAATAGTTATATTTAAATATTTAAAATATAGTTATATATTCTAATTAAATTTTATAAATAATTAATATTTATTACTTAAAAATATTTAAAATTTATATTTTATATATTAAAATATTAACAAGAAGTTATAATAATTTTTTTATATTCTTACTAAAATATAATAATATTAACTAATTTAAATATTATTTAAATGTATATTTGTTACTTGATAATAACATGTCTAAAATTGACATTTTATTTCTCAAAAGTACTTTTTGACAGCAATGCTAAACACTCAAATTTTAAACTAAATTTTTCAAAAGTACTTTTCCACAGCACTTTTCAAAAGTATTGCCAAGCTAGCCCTAAGTCTAATCAAACCCAATGTTTTCATGTTAAAAAATAAACTAATATTATTTTATATAAACTTTCATAAAAGTAGAAACTATTAAGGGATAATCAACTATGCCAAGGTCAATTTCCATTAGAAGAAGAAGAAGAAAAAAGAAAAAAGAAAATCTAATAAATAAGTAGATTATAGGAGAAAATTTTCTTCATCTTTTTTTAAGAAAAATATTTTTATTGGAGGGAAAGAAATGAAAATAAACTTAAAGTGGAAAACAATTATTGTCTTAATGGACTATTTTACCCAAATGACTTAAAAAATAATTACTTATGTAAATGATCCTAGTTCAAAAATAATCACCCAAATAACTTAAAATAAACAGTGTCTCAGCACCCAAATTTTTTTTTTTAAAATCTGGTACAGGGGTGCAGGCCATCAATGTCCCAACACCCAAAAAAATATTTTTTTAATTTGGTAAAGAAGTGTTGGCCATCAATGTGCCAGCACCCCAATTTTTTTTTAATACTAGTATAAACTTATACCAGTATGGTACGGGGTCAAAAAAAATACAACGGTGCCAACGATCTAGTCCCTAGAACCCCAAAAACTAGTTTTTTACCATCTAACAATGATTGTGTCAGAAATTTATCTAATACAGGCCATTTACTACCCCCAACCCAAGTTTACTGTTCATTTTAGATTATTTGGGTGATTGTTTTTGAACTAGGGTTATTTACATAATTAATTATTTTTCGGGTCATTTGGGTAAAATAACCTCATAATGGGAACGTGAAATGAGTTGAGCATTAGATAATTGCAATAATTTCGGAAAATAATTTGGATGAATTGCAAGGAAAATTTTGTATATTAATCAAATCTGAATATTTTTGTAAGTCTGAATTGGACTGGGTAATCTACAAAAATAGTCACTTATGTTTGAAATGTTACATTTTAGTCACTTATGTTATCGTTTTGTTACGAAGTGGTCACTTTACCGTTAAACTCTATTATCTCCCTAACGACAGTCCTACGTTTTGTAAATTGTATGAATTTTATGCTTATTATGTATTGTTTGATTGATTATTTCAGTAACAATAAGATAATGAACCTAGATAAAACGATATGTTAATTATTTCGGTAACAATACGATAATGAAGTACTTGACAGCTTAAAAGTCCTGTATGAACCTAGAGAATACTTAGGATACAAATGACATGTCATTAAGGATTATATGTTTCGGGTGCTGATTCTGAATGTCCTACCAATGGTTGAGGTCCTACATTTGTTGTGAATTCTCCACAGCTCGTGTGAGCAGCATCATATAGCTAACATTCTGACCCACACCTCGTGTGAATAGGCTCATCTCACAACTCGTGCGAGCAATATTGAAAAGGTTACAATTATATGAAAAGGTGTTCCCGAGTATTCAATGCTATTCTGTATGGTTCAACGGGTAAGAAAAGGATAAAGGAAAGGTATGTATAAGAACCTATTATTGCTAATGTTCATTTAAAAAGGTAAAATGGATATGAATTTATGAAATTTAATGAATGAGAAGTTGTTATGAAAAACAAAGGTATAGAATTCATTTCTTAGAATATGAGATGTTATGTTTTTATGGTTTCTACTAACCATGTGAATTATGGTGCATTGGAAAGTTTAACGTTAAATGATAAAATGAGCATGGTTATATGGATTGCTAATTGATGTTCGGTAAGTTGAAGTTTACCTTTTATGAACTTTCTAAGCATTAAATGCTTATGTGGTTGTTTTTCCTTTGTTTTGTAGATCATTGGAAGCTCAATCGATTGGAACTTAGTCAGAGTCCTATCACACTATCCTGCGATCACTTTGGTAGTTTTGGGTTATTTTGATCTATGGTTATAAATAGTATGTATAGGGTTTAATGTCATTTATACTTTTGTTGTGTTTTGGTTACTTTTGTAAATGGTTATGTGCATATATGGTATAGTTAGCTTGTACATGTTAAAAGCTATATGAATATGGTCATTTTGGTATGCTTAATTTGAATGGTGAAATGGATTGACAATTGTTGTAAATAGGTAGCTATTTTACCTATATTTTGTGTTTGAGATGTGGCATTATAGTTTTGTTCTTAATTGATTTTGTTATGGTATTAAATGAGGTGTCTTGGAATGGCATATTGGTTATAAGATTTAGGTTAATTGAATTGGTATGTTTATGAATGTTTGAAGTGTTTTTAGGTATGTTTATGAATGTTTGAAGTGTTTTTAGGTCCATTGAATGTATGTACAAATGAAGTGGCTTGTTGGGCAAGGTTTGATTTTGAAATAGCTTGTTTTAGGGGCTAATTATGGAGCACACGACCTAGGACATGGGCTGTCACTCAGCCAACTCACATGGCCGTGTGCCACACACGGCCAACTCACATGGCTGTGTGCTACACACGGCCAACTCACACAGCCGTGTGTTTTAAAAATTTTAGGTGCAGGTTAGTTCACACGGGCATAGAGAGTTACACAGCCTAGCGACACGGTCTTGTAACCTTGAGCCACACGGTCACAGAGAGTTATACGGTCTGCGCACACAAGCGTGTGGAGTAGTCACACAGGCGTGTGGAGTAGCCACACTGCCATGTCTAGAGTCACACGGTCTAGGCTACGACCTGGCCACACGATCGTGTGACCCCTATTTTCACAATTTTTCATGTTTTTCTCAAAATTTTCTAATTTATTCAAATCAATCCCCAATTGTTTTTAAATCATTTTTAAGGCCCCGAATACTCGGTTTAAGGCCAAAATGAGTATTATTTCTATGATTAAATTGTGTAATTGTTATTTACTTTGTAAGTTGAATTATTATTCTGTATTGAAGTTAAACGTTCTGCTTTGTACAGTAATGCTTCGTAACACTAATCCGACAACAAAGACAAGTTAGGGGTGTTACAATATGATTTTTACTATTTCTATAGGAACATTACCAGGTTGTGAGACCTTGACTCTATGATTCGGGATATTTTTCCAATCAGAAGGTTCTGTCATTTTTTAATGCCACGGGATTTGGGGTAGCTGCGTACATTGAGATTGTTGACCTACTAATCGATTTAATATCAACCCTAGTTGAATGATAGTGCCCGGAAACACACACGTTCCACCTCTCGTGGGGGAGGCAACAATGACACTGCAATACGTAGCAATCCAACTGGGGCTATCTATTACGGAGAAGTAATGATCAGGCCGAGAAAAGTGCTCGATCTGTAGGGCACTTGCAAACGATTACTAGGAAGAGTGCCCCCGACGATGAAGAAGGAAAATTAACCGAGTTGAAATTCACGTGGTTAAGAAATAACTTCAAACATCTAACGAGCCACGCAACACGGATGGACATTATCTACGCTGCAAGAGCATTTACTCTGCAACTCATAGGTGGGGTATTGATGCTGGACATAAATCAGAATAAAGTCCACATCATGTACCTCCCCTTACTGGAAGACCTGGCCCAAGCTGGGTATTATAGTTGGGGTTTTGCAATATTGATGTGCTTATACCGCAACAGTATATAATTCAACTCCGTTAAAACATGACAATATATAATTCAACCTCGAAGTTCGGTTGTACACTCCCAAACACTCCTATTTGCAATCCACTACATCATACCTATTTGATGATACACTCTCAAATATAGTATCCCCTTTTGATGGTACACACCCAAACACTCTCATTTGATGGTAATCTCAACAATTTTTTTCCATCAAATTACAATACCATTAAAAGGGTGCTGGTCATCAATGTCCCAACACCCTAATTTTTTTTTTTAAATTTGGTACAATGGTGCCGACCATCAATGTTCCAACACTCAAAATTTTTTTTAATTTGGTATTGAGGTGTCAGCCATCAGTGTCCCGGCACCAAAAATTTTTTTAAACCTGGTACTGGGATGTCGACATTAGTGTTCCAACACCCTTTTTTTTTAATCTAGTACAAGGGTATCGGCCATCAATGCCCCAACACCCAAAAAATATTTTTTAATTTAATAAAGGAGTGTCAACCATCAATGTGCCAACACCCCAATTTTTTTCGAATATTGGTATAAACGTATACCAGCATGATACGAGGTCAAAAAAATACAAGGGTGTCGGCCATCTAGTCCCTAGCACCTAAAAAATTATTATTTTTACCACCTGACAATGATTGTGTCAGAAACTTATCTGATGCCGGCGATTTACTACCCTCAACCCAAGTTTACTGTTCATTTTAAGTTATTGGGGTGATTGTTTTTTAACCAGTGTTATTTACATATTGTTTTTTAACCAGGGTTATTTACATAATTCATTATTTTTGGGGGTCATTTGGGTAAAATAGCCTCATAATGGGAACGTGAAATGCGTTGAGCATTAGATAATTGCAATAATTTCTGAAAATAATTTGGATGAATTATAAGGAAAATTTTGTATATTAATCGAATCTGAATATTTTTGTAAGTCTGAATTGGATTGGGTAAACTACAAAAATAGTCACTTACGTTTGAAATGTTACGTTTTAGTCACTTACGTTATCGTTTTGTTACGAAGTGGTCACTTTATCGTTAAACTCTGTTATCTTCCTAACGACAGCCCTACGTGACAGTCTGTTGGATAATTAATCTAATACCCTCTTAAACCAAACTAAAAATTAATTAACACAACTTAAAATATTGCTATTTTACTTTGAATAATTTTCTTAATTTAATATATATTTTACATATGAACATTTTAAATAAAAACACAAGTATGAACAGATGAAAATATTTTATTTTAACTATTATATTATTAATTTGACATTAAAAATAACTTTTATTTTAATTTTTTTACATAATATAATTTTGCATTTAACGTATTATTGTAATACTAATTATTAGTAATAATAACTAAAATAATATTAATATATGAAATATTAAGTTACTTAGCATGAATAATGTTTTATAAATATAATAATAGGGTTTTTATACATTTAAACTATGTTGAATAATAATAGATACATTTTAAAAATGATTTTATTTTTATTTTAATATTAATATTAATTAATAACTAATAGTAGTTAAAGTCATATAAAAAATATGATAAATTTAACAATTTTTTTATTCATTTAACTATACAATCGAGTTAAATAATAATAAATAAAATCATATTAATTATATTTTTATTTATTATATAATAGAGTATTGGATTCAAAGTATTATTTTAATATTAATTTTTTATTAATAAAAAATAAAAATAATATCAACTAATGTAATAAATATAAAAAACTAGATTAGATTAATTATTACTTACTAATTTAATGAAGACTTGATAACTAATATTTTATTATAAAATATTTTATATTTAATAAATAAAATATATTATTAAATAAATGAAAGTAATTAATCATGTATTCTTTTTAACAATCTTATTATAAGTTCTGATTTTTTTGATATAATACTTAAAACTACGCATAACTAGAGGTATGTGAGAAAGGATGGTATGAAAAAGTGACGCCACGTCATCTGTATCTATTTTTCAATTGTTTTATGCCACATCAACATTTTCGTCCTGAATTTTAACATTTTCATCTTGAAAAAAATTAAATTCAAATTAAAATTCTAAAATTCAAGATAAAAATACTGATGTGACATAAAACTATTGAAAATAGATAATATCTCTGTTTTATACAATCCTTTCTCAGAAGTACGTATATAGTTCCAAAATATTGTATATTGTTCTATCAAATATATATAGCTTACTACTTTAGAGTTATTTGAGTTTGAAATTTATTTTATACAATATCAATATTTTTATTTAGAAATAATAAAATAATAAAAATATTTAATTTAAATATGAGACAGGTGGAATGGACCATGTTACTCAAGGACAGATGTCTACCAGTTCCACTCAGTTTCATTTCTGCATGTCCCGCCTTACCTGTAAACCATACAAATATTAGTATGTAAAATAAATTCCTTTTATAATATTAAATAAAAATATTTTTTTGCGTGAAGAGGAATTTGTAGTGAATAAAGTTGTGGGTTGAGTTCTTAATGCAATTTTCTTTTACAAGCTCAAAATCACAAAATCGGTTCTAAAGTAAACCCCAAAAATGGTTCTAAATATCATTCATATTTTTTTTTTGAAAAGTAAATAAAAATTTCCTTTCGACTTTAAATTAGTATTTGACAAGAAACTCTACTTATGGAAATAAGTGAATATATAGGATTTTTTTTCAGTCACAATTTAACAAATTAAATTATTATATAGAAGGAATTAGAACTTTTATCACACACGTGTTATAAAATTAATACTTTAGTCTATCTTAGACTATTTTTTTTTTTATTTTAAATCTACTTAAGTTAACCTTACTCTTAAAAGTGAAAATTTACAAAAGAACTTCTCTAAGGCATCGAAACAAACTAGATGCAAACTCAAAAGACAGAGAAAAACAAAACAAACCAAAAAACCACAAGAAAGCAATAAAGGTGTTTGAGATCCTCCAGTTCCAACAATACATATTAAATTACATCAATGGCAGAAACTAGTGTTTATATACAAGACCACAGTTTTTAAAGATTTAAACTCAGTACATTTCTATCATTTAGAAATTATAATAATTATCCAACTAAAAATACAAGTTATTAAAGAGTTTATAGTTTAACTAGAATCTAAGTAATGGGCCAGTTCTGTCAAGCCCAGTAATCCCAAAGGAACATAAAAAGTCTAAAATATGAGACTGAATTGCAGGCTCCTTTGTGAGACTCATGACATACGCGATGTGGTTAATGTGTGCTTAAAAATAAGATAAAACAAATAATGAAATGTAAGATCTAAAATTAATAATAATAGTAATAATAACAATATATCATTTATGTTAAAAGTTATATTCTTAAGTTTACTCAAAAATTATTATTAATGTAGCCGTAAAAAAAAATATTTATAAATTCATTAAATACGAATTCAATCCTTAGAGTCTAAATAAATTAATTTTAGTTATTTTATTAAAAAACTACATAAAAATATAAAAAGGCAAATAGACTATCAAAATAATCATTTAATAAAAATGATATATTAATCATTTCTCAATTGAGTTAATATCCAAATAACCCATGATACAAATTCAATTAAGAGTTTTATTAATAGTATAGGTGATAATAGTCGAATTTCAATTTTTACCATTATGATATTTAATCTCTATACTTCACGTACAACATAATTTGATACTTTTGTTTTTATAAATTTCATTACTTAATCAAAATATTTTATTCAAAACTTCCACTTTCTTTTTTTTTTTTTTTAAATTTCAAAATATATCACTAACAAATTTACTAGACAAATTTTAAAAAAAGTAAAAAAGTAGTTTTTTTCCAATACAAAAATATAGGTAGTATTTAAAAACATAAACCGTATCTTACCTTAAAACATTTTACTCGAAACTTAGGTAGGAAATCATTGTAGATAATATAATATTCATGTACAAGTGTTGTGGGGGGAATCATCCACAATGAGAACACTTGTCGTCTCTGTAGTATTATTGTTTAATTAAATTGATATCATTTATCAGATAAACCACCTAAAACTCATCTCTTTTAAAAAGTAAAAAATATAATTTTATATAAAATCTATAAAAATAGACAAATATAATGAGATTTGAAGAAAATAATACCATGATTTCAGTTTTATTATTTTCTATATCAATTCTTAATAAACATAGTTAATACAATTTTTCTAATATATTTGATTTCCTTTTTATCCTCTTCGTAGTCTTCTTCTCATGAAACTTGCTATATATGGAAAGAAATATTTTAACAAGTTTTACATTTAATTTTATCGTGTTTAATTTCTACACTCTAATAATAGCACCTAAATTTATTTCCAAAAACTGTATGCATCAAATATATTTTCATTATATTTTCATTTAATACATACAAAAATATCATGTTACTAACCTAATTAATTTAATATCATGTCTAAAATTTCAAAAAATTAGAAAAGGATTAAAATACAATAACCAAATTCACATAGCAAAATTTTACCTTTAATATTGTTACCCAAAAATGATTTTGAAAATATAAAATACCCAACATTGCAAACTAAAAAACCATACACTTAAATGACATTCAAATCTGTTAATATTATAATATTATACAAAAATAATTTATTGTCTCTCATCTTTAATATTTTAATATATAAAATATAAATTTTTAATACATTAAGCTTAATATAGATTGCTTACAAATTCAAATTATATGTTATATATTTGGAATAAAATTTAAAAGAAAAACAATAAATGATAAATAAAAGTTAAAAACATCAATCTGAACCAAAAAAAAAAAAAAAAAAAAGAGTACAAATTATAACTTGTATATTTTTCTTTTCGTGTCTTCTACCTATGGCTCCAACCCAGAGATGTTTTTAAAAAGTAATGGTGAACAAAGTCTAATGACCACTGTAATATCTATCCATTTTTATATAATTGAGATACCTTCAAAAAGAAATGTTGAAAATGGGCCCTCAAAAAGGACATCACTACTCACAATCTCTTATTTAGTTTTTACCACTTACAAACTCTAATCCATATTCTATTATATTTTCATCACTCACCAATTCCTCTGTTACTTTTTTATGAAAATGATGACTCACTCAATTAAATAATTGGTATAATAACACATTTAAATCCTCAATTTGGCCATAATTCTAAATATTTAGTCTACATTTACAATTTCTATCCATTTAATCCTTAACAAATTTTAATCATATATCAAAATAGCTATAATAAACTCAAATGAAATTATAAACGCAGCAAAATAGACTCGGTACTCTATTCTTCACATCAAATATAATCACATTCCAATTCCTTCAATAAAATTCATTAGCTATAATAAACTCAAATGGATATCCTGATAGACACAAAAATAATAACTCAAAATATATATCCTAACTAAAATATAAAATAAAATAAAAATATTACTTGCCAAACAAAACCTATATATTTTTAAAAGTTATGACTATTAACACTATGTAAAAATTTAAAAGCTAAATTTATTATTATACCAATTTTTTAAACTACAATCTCACCAATAAAAATGGACAAAAGAAAAACCAAACATGATTAAATTACCACTTTGAAAGTTTTAAAAGTTAAGCGACAGAAAAAAGAAATTTAACATAATTGGATGATTTCTTATTTTAAAATTAAATTTTCATTAATAACTGAAAATTGTGGAATAGGAAAATTTGGACTATATAATAGCTAAAAAAGTAAAATATGAAAATCATTGAAAACGTAATATGAAATATCTGCTAAAAAAACTAATAATGTATAATTTTAAAACTTACTATTTAGCACAACACTCCTTCACATCAAAGGCAATTATGTTGAAAATCTGCCTAGTATTCAAGCCTCAAATCTGTAGGTTTTCATTCAAGGTTAGGGCATGTATTTTAAAAGTCATGTTATGCATCATTCCCTTTCCGGTATAATTTTTCAGCCCAATTCCGATATCTAGCCAAGTGTTCTAAAAGTAGTAGACAAATTGCATTAATCCCACTTTGGATAAAAAAAGAATAAGTCTGGATGCATTATACATCCTATCATACCTTATCATACATGTCCTTTGAGAAGAGAAGAGTAATGACCCTATGACACTGGTTGCTGCTGATGGTTCTCTTCAATCTTTCACCTGCTGATTGCTGCCTTCATCAGTTCTTCTTTAAAAACAGGGGATTCTGGAAGATAACAGGGAAACAGTGACTGGTAGCTTACAAAGAAGGGACAAATATTGCCAGCTAAGCTAACAAAACTTGTGCTTTAGTCTATAAAACTCTTATCAAATTCGTAATTACAGCATAACCAAATGTCATCTAACTAGGTGAGCTTCTTCCCTTTCTATGTCCTCTTGATCTTTGAAAATGTTCCTGTCTCTGAGAAGTAAGTACTTTGAGTTCCACTGCCAAGCTGATGTGCATGAGCTTGAGGATTTGTGAGCTCAATCCCCTGATGAACAAAAAATGCCAATCATTACCCACACGAACAAAAATATAATGTCTGTTTGATCCATGTAAAAAGAAGTTCAAACTAAGACTTTTGCCAAGATGTTCAAACTAAGACTTTTGCCAACCTTCTCCTATTCTACATAGAAAATAGAGAAAACAATCATCACAAATTACAGTCCTAAATTTTAGAATGATCAATGTTACATATAAACATAAAGCCAATCCGCCACATATCAGAAGTTAACCCTCTAAAGTTTGCTAAACCTCGCACACATGAACATGCTACTACCTAAAAATTAAAAATATGACATGTGCTTTCATAACCAGAAACCTGACCTTGTTCCCTCAGTCTTCCACATCTCCAGAACTCTTTCTTATAATTTAAGTCAACAATGCAAAAATGCCAACGAAAAGAAATAGTAATAACCTAAACTTTACACTATTTAGACTCCTAGGTTCTAAACCCTTTCTTGCACCTAATAAAAGCCATGTACGCAAACTTCTCAAATCTTTCCTATGTCAAATATGTCATAATAAAAACAACATATACTGACATCCCTTCAGCTCATGGTCAAATTAGAAGAAGCTATAAATACCTGCACAGGTGTGAATGCCAAACTTGAAGTCAGCCCAGAGGTGGCACCACTGCTTCCGTAATTCTTTTCCTTGAACCTGAAGTGAAGGAAAAAGTGTATCAACCAGGAGGTCAACATGCAAGGTTGAATTTGAGAGATGAACAGAAAAAAATACTAAATTAAGCTAACTGATTAAGGGGAAAAAAGAGAACAGGAGAACCTACTTCTTAGCAACTTTGGCTGCAAGTTTGCTCTGACCAATTGAAACACGCAGTTTGCCACTCCCAGCCTGACCAAGCATTCCATAACCTTCACCTAGTCCATCACCTAATATGAAAAGGGAAATGAACAGTCAGAAAACTGTGGGAAATAGGTTATGTTCTTCTTAGTTGATTAATAGATTCTAGAAACTGCTCCATGAAAGTAACTCCTCAAGAGAATATACAGAACTAGACATTTCATTAAAGAAGGTAGTTAAGCATTATCGTATTTACATAATCAGAGGTTACAAGCCTATTGAAGACCCAAAAATTGGTTCTTGAGTTCAAGCATCATTAAAGAAAAAAAAAAAAAAACTAAAAATGATTCTTCAGAAATTAGAAAAATCAAAGTTCACCTAAAGAGCTTTCCTCAGGTACTCCAAATTGCATCCTGTTCGCTAGCTTCCTCATGTCTGTTATAGCATACCTGAAAGTAACATATATAGATATAAGCAAAATGCAGAATGCATAAACAAATTGCAGGAAAAAAAATTTAAAAGAAAAAACAAATATTTCAATGGTAATCAAAATAACAGAACTACCTTTCTTTCATCTTCCTTAAGCGACGACCACCCCTCTTTTTCTTAGGTTCAGAATCAGGAACAGGAAGTGGTTTAGGCTGCTTTGCAGGAGGTGGTTCTTGCCATTTTTCAATTTTCTTATGAATTTCTTCCTTTAAGGTTTTTCCAGCATTCCCAAAAGGATCCCCTCTAGTAGAGTCTATACGTGCTGCAAGAGTTGATTTAGAAGCCAAGAGACGACAAGCACGACTCCTCAAAGCGGGGGGTGTAGTTTGAAAAATCTCTGTCTGTTCAATATACCCAACACGAAACTGTGACGTTGCAGTGGAAAACCCTGCAAGGGTCTTTTTCTTCGCACCAAGCAGCTGAACATTACAAGCAGGCATCTTAGCTAATGCTGAAAGACCACCAGCAGTGCCCATAAGTTTAGCAGCAACAGCACTTCCAACAATTGTAGAAAGATTTGGTGCAATATATCCCATTCTACTTTCTACAAAATCAAGAACCTTTTTCTTTGCAGTATCCAGAGCCAGAGCACGATCACACGCATCAATAGTTTTCTGGAGAACATCTTCAGGAAGTGGCTTGCCACTGGTAGTTGATGCTGTAACTGAAACAACCATAATGATAGCTGAAGGCAAAAGCCCTTCCAAATCCACAAGGGTTAAATCCATCTCATTGCCAATCTTTTTCACCACACGAGCATAATCAATTGGATGATGCACAAGCGATTCAAGCTCAGGAAACTTCAATCGGTACTTATCACGTATAAAATTATGGATAATAACAATCTCATTCTCGATATCAACTGATAGTCCATTACAGTCCACGATCAGCTGATACTCAGGATCATCTTCCAGTACCATGCCCTGATTTGATATATCAGAACCCTTCTCGAGCGCATCTTCCACTTTCTGCATTATATCAATGTATCTCTGACTTTTTTGCAATTTGGAAACACTGTCCAGATCATCGTAGTTAAGCGTTTCGATATCCGCGAGGTCACCATCAATATCTTCTTCCATGTTTGCGACATCATTATTTTCTTCCTCCTGAAAGAATGATATGAACATTACGATTCAGATTAAGTATCGAATAAAAAAAAAGAAAAAAGAAGAAGCTGAAACTCAAAATAGAAAAGGTAAGTATAGTTTCAACTCACCAGAACATCGGCTTCGTTGTCTGATAATTCATCAAGGTCCGCAAGGAATGAATCAGCTAAAGTTGCCTGAAAATTATAACCAAGTAAAAGAACAGACAGTTAGATGCAATTATTTTATTGAAAGAAAAGTGTTAAAATTCCAGGAGAAAAAAAAATAGAGTAATTAGAGAGAAGAAAACTAACCATCTGACGTTTTCACGAGGAGCCCTCTAGGGTTTAACCCAAAATCGAAGAGAATAAACGAAAACAAGTTGAAAATTAAAATTTCCTAAATGGAAGAATGAAGGAACCCTAATCGGAGAAAAGAAGAGTAAATGAAGGGATAGCGAAAATAATTTATAGGGAAACTTCTTGAACATGCTATCGAGTCGGCTTTTGTATGGGCTAGACATTCTATTTCTATGTTGGCCCGAAATCATTTATGCTTTGATCCATCTTGGTAAAAATTTCATCCTCATCTATTTTTTCAAAAATTGTATACATAGATAGTATTTGAAAAGCTACCAGTAATTAAATTTGTCAGTAAGTGCAGTATGTTTTGGTGATCATCGTAGTTGTTAATTTGAGTATTTGAATTCCGTTTGAAAAGTTATTTAGTAATTAAATTTGGGTGTAATTATTTGTAATTGGTAATTTTATTAAGAATTTAGTGTAATTGGAGTACTCTAATTCTTAAAAGGGTGAGTGAGAATCTAAGTAATTATGCAGATAATTACACCCAATTTTAATTTTAAAAAAATATTTTGCTACAATTTTAAGTTATAAATTTTTATATTATAAGCATGAACATGTATAAGTGTTTAAGATGGTTATAATAAAAAATTTATTATATTATTAATCTTAAAAACTTATATTATAACATAATTTATGTGTATTTTATAAAGTTATAATAAAAATTATATTACTTAAGTCTTAATTTTATTTTAATGTTAGGACAATAAAATTTATTATAAAAATAATCTAATGTTATATAAGTGTATATTATATTTATTTATAAAAAATTATCTGTAAAAAAATATAAATATAAATTATTTATGTGTCGATGCTATATATCATAAAAATAATATGCTTATTTATAAAAAAAATGTTATAATTTTATAAAATTATGACAAAAAGTTATATTATTTATAAGAAATGTTATGAAAGTTATAGGACACTTTATAAAAAAAATTATAAAGGTTTATATATTATAATTATTATATTTTTTTTTACTTAATTTGTATATTATATAAAAAAAGTTATAATAGTTGTGATCGGATCGATTCTTTTTAATAAATCGATTCAATATATTTCTTATGTATCCATAGGTGCTATATTGGATTTGAATCAGATTTTGGATCAATCTATCTTGATTGACTGCCTCCATTATGTTGTTGCTAGCAAATACCACTATTTTTTGTTTTAGATCTTCCAAATCATTCTCACAAGAGATCCAGACGCATTTTTTTCTAATCCTTCAATAAAAAGATTCATTTTCTTCATAAAAAATAGGAGGTAGAGCCAATAAAGATTTCTTTTTTGATTCATCCTTTGAGTTGAATACCTCATTCAAGAATTATTTTTGATCCAATCCATAGGAATCAATAGAAAAGACAAATCCCTTATAATACACCAGATCTGGCTCAGTTATTGATAGAGTGAAAAGATTTGACATTTCTTGAAATCTCTCTTCTGATTCAAAATCATGGTTTAACGTGTATCCCCTCCTGTTCTGGTCATGGAATAGATGAAATGAATCAAAAAATAGATTTTTATTCAAGAATGAAATCTTACTGGAACTGCCCAATTCATCATTTGGAACCAAATTACATCTCGGATCTGATGAAATAGGATGAATTGAGACGGTATTTTGTAAATACGTAATTATCTTGAATATATTAACTATTTTTTTATTTTTCGATCGCCTGGAAGAGACAAAAGAAACATCTTGTTCTTTCTTCAACAATTTCTGATATCTAGTGGACCTCTCAGTAGGGTTTAAACCCAGATGAAGTTCTGACCGTCTATTAGAGAAAAAATTACAGTAAAAGAATATGGATATAAATTATTTATGTGTCGATGCTATATATTATAAAAAATAATATGCTTATTTGTAAAAAAATGTTATAATTTTATAAAATTATAGAAAAAAGTTATATTATTTATAAGAAATGTCATGAAAGTTATAGGACACTTTATAAAAAAAATTATAAAGGTTAATATATTATAATTATTATATTATTTTTTTACTTAATTTGTATATTATATAAAAAATTATAATATAG
Organism: Gossypium longicalyx; assembly: GCA_025698465.1. Taxonomy (NCBI): domain Eukaryota; kingdom Viridiplantae; phylum Streptophyta; class Magnoliopsida; order Malvales; family Malvaceae; genus Gossypium; species Gossypium longicalyx. Next base: position 97,351,044 of record CM046997.1, read on the forward strand.
CATAATTCTTTTAAAAAATTAATTTTATATAAGTTTTTATAATTAAAGTTACAAACTATTTGTACTGTGAACCCAAATTTTATTTGGTAGATGTTAATTATGCAAATGTAAAAAATATTCATGCACCATATCGTGGGGTATGATACCATTTGAGAGAATGGAATTAGACACAAGCACCAGAGATAACTCGAGAACTCTTAAATTGAGACGTTTAAGGCTTCGAAATGTGGTTGAGAAGACATTTGTTATTTTAAAAAAATTTCTCATATCAACATCACTTTAGTTTAACATAAAAATAATAATATTTGATCATACTAGCATATTGCATACTTCATACCTTCATTCACAGGTATATTTGAGATGATCTATACTTTGAAACGTACAAGGAAAAAAGAGATATTGATAATCTCAATGATACAAATTCAAATGATAGATAATGAACTTGGTCAAAAACTAACATTTGATGAAAATGAGCTTATATTAAATATTAAAGAAAAAATAACCCAACAAATATGAAACACTAGAACAATTAGATAAAATTTTATGGGAATAAATTATATTAAGATCATCCTAAAAAGTATAGTTTTTAAGCACTAATAAAATAGTGCCACATCATTAAATTTTAAAGATAACAACGTGTTATTATACACTCATCTATATCTAATATCTTCTCCAATTTAATTTAACTTTAATTAAATTATTTAAAATAATTAATTTTTAAATTGTAAACAAACGTTTTTTCTTTTTTCTTTTTTACAAATTTTAATCATTTTTCCATAAGTTAATATTTTTTATTTTTGTGCAACTAAATTTTTTAAAAAAAATTTATTTTTGTGCAATTTTTTCAATGTCATTGACATATAATTTTGGTAATTATTCTACCCAGAACCTCGAACCTTGAATTCCAAATCTTGAGGTTTAAGGTTTGGATTTAGGATTTTAGATTTTAGATTCAAGGTTCAAGGTTTAGGTTCAGTGTTTAAGGATTTAATGTTTAGGGTTTGAGTTTAAGGTTTAAGGGTTTGGGGTTACGAGTTTATGATTTATAGTTCAGGTTCAAGGTTCTAGGGTTTCGGGTTCTATATTTTTGGTTTAAGGTCCGAAATTTTAGATTCAGGGGTTTTGGATTTAGGGCTCAAGGTAAAACAAAACATCAAAATCATTTGTTAATAACATGAAAAAAATTTGTTGAAATGTAATTAAATAATTGAGAAGGGACCATGAATAATATGGTTGGAAGGGTTCATAAAATAATTTCTCTATAGATGAGTATATAATAATAGTAATTTCATGTCTTTAAAATTTGATGATGTGGCAAAATTTTATTGGTGCCTAAAAACCTTATTTTTTAGGATCATCATTATGTAAGTTATTTCTAAATTTTTTATTAGTAATTGTATTATTAATTACTTTTTTTTATTAACACGATACATATGATGATTTGATTTTGATTTTGATTTTTGTTGTTTGTTGTTTGTTTAGAAATTTTTTTATCATGCTAATATTTTTATAATATTCAATATTTTTTTAAAATATATATAAAATATGTAATTGTATAATTACAATTTGCACTACTTAACATGACATGAGGAATTATAATATAATTACACTCTGTCAACAAAATATATTTGGAGAATTACAATTCTTTATAATTACAAAAGAATATGATTATTACCCTACTAATTACACTTTCAATCAATTACTATGTGCTGTCCAAACAAAACTTTAACGAGAAATTAAGAATTGAGGTAATTATCAATTACCATATAGTTTTTCTAACACATGTCAATTATTTTAAGTTTGAATTTTATTTTCATGCAAGTTTATAAAAGTTATTTGCTTACCAAAATAATATATAGTTTTAATTTTAGTACATATATTTATTATTAGATTAAAAAAAAAAAGCTTTGCTATTGAACACATCTAACTTCAAGTGTTTCACCAATTTTTTGGCTTAACAAGAAATTAGGTTTCTAAATGCTATATTATAAATTCTAAGTTAAATTCTACTATTAGTCTTTATACTTTGTAAATATTGTGGATTTAGTTCTTATATTTTAATTTTAGTTTTTTAGTCCTTATGCTTTTCAAAATTTAAATTTCAATATTCAATAAATAATAACTATTAAATTCATTAAGTTAAGTTTTAATATTTCCAAAATCTAACATGGCAAACATATTATCATAAGAAATTCAATTTATGGATTAACAATTGTTATTTGTGTCAGGACTGAAATTTCATAATTTGAAAAGTATAGAAACTTTGAATGATCCATTTGGAGAATGTGTACTAAACCTACAATTGTAGGCATAATATAGGACTAGCAATCGAATTTAAACAAACAAATTTAACTGCTATTATCTGGGTCAAGACTAAAAGTCAAAATTCGAAAAGTACAAAGACTAAAAATGACCAATCCAAAAATACAATTATTAAATTTGATCAAATTAAAATAAAAGGACTATGTAATTAGCCCAATTTGCCCGGGCCCATTAAATTTATTTATAACAAATAAATAAACCAAATAAAAAAAAAACAAAAGATAGATTATAAACCAGAAATAAAAATTGTTAACAGTCAATAAATACAAAAACCTAAATATTAATTGAAGCCCAAATTTTAAAACTCAAATAAGACCAACGCTTGATCCCAGCCCAAATACAAATCTTTAACCCAACTGAATAAACCCAAAACCCGACCCAATTACTAAAAACCTAAAAACATTTCAGCAAACCCTAGCTAGACTAACGCCGCAAGACCTTCACGCGCGCCACGAGCGTTTTACTCAAAAATATCCTTTAAATAATATAATTACAGAAATGGGCCATTTATTGCGTTATTTATCGGATGAGGCCGTTTTCCACGAAAACGCATCCACGTAAGTGCGATTTTATGCCCACGTCAGCAAAACGCTCCCCTGGGGGAACGCTTTGTCCAGGTCAGCAAAAAACGCGTCCTTAAGGGCGCGCTTTGCTGACGTGGACAAAGCGCTCTCCTAGGGGAGCGTTTTGCACGTGTAACGGTCAAATTTTTGACCGTTGGCTTCCAACGGTCCCAAAAAAACTATAAAACCCCCCAAATCAATTTTTCACACAAATCTCTTAAATTTCTATAATTCTCTCAAAATTCTTTTCCCTTTAATTATTTTTCACACAATTCTCTCATAATTCTCAACATTCTTTCAATATTCCCTTCAAAAATCTATCAAATTTCATTGAAATTTTCTCAAAATTCTATCAAATTTCTATCAAAATTTTTTGTTTAAATATTTTTTGAATTTAATTTTTTTAAATTAAAAAAATTTGATCATGTTAGCAATGGTCGGAGAATTAATCCGTCTCGATAATAAGCACATCTCTGTTGATCAAATGACAATGGTAAGTGATAATTTTAAATTTTCAATACTATTCGATATTATTTTAATTTATGCAAATTTAATTAAATTTACAATACTATTTGATATTTTATTCATTTATGCAATTATAATTACAATTTCAATACTGCTTGATTTTTTTTCATTTATGATGTTTGCATTAATTAATTTATGCAATTTTAATTATTTTTTGTTTTATAAATTTTTATAATAGTTTGTAGATCGGGTGTTGCAATGCTACATCCGTAATATATTTGGTCCTCCATCGCCGTTGATCGAGAATTACTTGCGGGAAGAGGGATATTGGCACGTGGCCACAATAGGCCAGGGGTGCAAGTTGGACCCGAAACTAATCAGTGCATTGATAGAGAGGTGGAGACCCGAGACGCACACTTTTCATCTTCCATGCGGAGATTGTACTATTACTCTGGAAGACATGCATTTGCAATTGGGATTGCTGGTGTACAAGGAAATGTACGGGGCGACGCGATCGAACAAAACCAAAATAGGAGGTTGTCCATCACTACTACAATCATGGGCACGGTTTTGCTTTCCATTTTTACGTCCTCGAGTCGACCACCCATATACATTTCCACTCATAACGAGGTAAGTTCTATATTAGATTTTACAATTATTACGTAGATTTAGAATATAATTATATGTTAAAATTTTATTTAATTAGGTGGAACCATTCGGCGAGTTATGTTGGAATACCTACCTCTCTCGAAGATATAAGACTTCTATTAGACCAACGATCGGAAGCAGAAGTAAGTATTAAATAAAATATATATACATAATAAAATAGTCATTTCGTATTTAGTATTTAGTATTATGTATTATGTATATAAGTAATATTTTTATCATGTTCATATAGTTTCAATGGACACCATACAAGGATCTAGCAATTCAGGCAGTAATTCCGGATGAATTTCTTCAAAATCCAAACGTTTGACATGTGAAGGTCCTCTTGGTGAACTATGCTACCGTGGAGATGCACCAGTCAAATAGAGTATTGCGGCAATTTAGATTCCGAAAATCGATTCCCATGGCACCCAAGGTGTTTGATGATGAGCACAAAGTCGACTTACGACTACTGCATACGGATTGGCCGAGATTCTGGTCATACTATATCGAAATGTGGGAAAATCGGTATGATTATACACCTACCCAGGAACCGATCATTGTTTCAGAGTTAGCGTACGTAGCAGAATACATGCCATGGTTTAGAATCTATGGCAAACCATATTTGTTGTCAGAAGAGGAGAGGCGACGACATGCCCAAAGGGAATGACAGGGCCCTTTAAATCCAAGAAGAAGGAATGACTATACAGGCCCATCAACAGCACCCACACAATCATCAAGCCCAACAGTTCGACCGAAGACACCCACATCACAGCCTTTTCAGATTATGCTAGGTGCGTATCCTAGCCCTTATATGTATCATAACCCTTATATGTTTCCTTTTCCTAGTCGTATGGCAGGTTAGAATCCATGGCCTGGGTCATCTCCGTTCCTGATTACTCCGAGTCAACCTCCGATCTATAGGCCACTGTCACATGAGGGATCGCACGAAGCGTCATCAGGGAGCTCTTCTTTCTACCAATCCCTATCACCTTACGGGATTCAAACACCTCCGCCATGGGTGACGCAAACACCACCGCAATTATTATTCTATCAAGGTGGGTCACCTTCCCAATAGCCACAACCAGATCCCCTGCCGAAGGAACCACAACCCCGCTGGAAGCTAATCGAAGGAGGAATCCAGCACGGCCCCGTCGACGACCCCTATGTGGCACTGATTCCGACCGCAACAGACATTGATTTTTTTAATATATCTGTACAAACTTTTTTATATTGTTTCATTTAATAAAAATAAAAGGTCTTTTGAATAAGGCAATTGTAATACAACATAGTTTCATTTAATAAAATATAAATAATACAACATAGTTTTTTATGACAACTATAAACTATTTCGATTTGGACATGATCTACTTGTATGACCTGGGTTCCTACACCATCCCACAATTTTTAATTATCGGTTATTTCTCGGATATCCATATTGGTACGTATTCTAGTCGACTAAGGTCAACCCTTTTGTTTGCGACGCAATTCTCTATCCGGTAACAGCTTAAACAGAGTAAGCGATACAGGTGGTCAGTTACGTTCAGCTGGGACAAGTGGGAATATGTGTCTCCACACATTGTACATGGTTTCTAGTTTGTACACTTCATCGACATAGCTCATGGGATCTAGACAGAGATTTTGTCAAGCTGCAATTACATGAGCGCATAGATAACGAAGTGCGTCAAACCTCCCACAGTCGCAAGTTCTATTTCTCAAGTGTACACGATATTGCCCGCCAATAATATCTTCGTGCGGTCTATCAAACTCCGTCACATGAAACCATAGGTTGTTTCGATCGTGATAGACTGTGTGCATGGTGTTCGCCCGTGCATTCGCATTGTTAATTTCTTGCAATACCTTTGCGCACTATACACAGCCTCCTTACATTTGGCCTTTATAACTCGCTGCTCACTTCGAAAATAGTACCGTTAAACGAAAATATGTCTCTCAAACAACCGATGTTATTGGCAAATGACGTGTTCTTTTTAGAACAGAATTTATGCATTCAGCCAGGTTTGAAGTCATATGATCATATCGTAGGCCGCCGTCGCATGCTTGTGTCTACTGTTCGAAAGGTATATTACAGAGGTAGTCTACGCCTTCTTCGTTAACTGAACGCAAAATCGCCAACATCTTATGAAAATGGTCCTTACTTATCTCATACCCTGCCAATATAAGTTGATAGCGAAAATTACATACCACTTTTCCATTTAAAATAAATTCAATATTACAAATGAAATTACATTAATAGATATTAAATACCCATATTTGTCACTTGTCGTTTTTCACTTGTAAATCGATATTTCCCGTAATAGTTGGACGCAATGTGCCTTAGGCAATACCGATGTTGTGTGTGATGCAATAGGTTTCCCTGTCGCTCAATTACGGCTAGTATTCCGGTGCCCCAATCCGATGTGACGCAAATACTAGGTTGGGGGCAGACATGCCTCCTTAACCTATAAAGAAAGAACTCACAGTCATTAGCTGATTCCCCCGGTGTTATTGCAAATGCAAGTGGAAGGATTCTGCCACTGCCATCATGTGTTATAGCTAGCAATAGCTGATTGGTATATCTACCGTACATAAAGGTACCATCAATTTGTACCAATGGCTTGAAATATAAAAATACATCTTGCCATTGCTTAAAGGTCCAGAACAAACGCTTAAATACTTGGATCCACGAAGCAATCGGTCGTTGTAGTACGCAGGTTCTGTTTCAAGGTCTGTTACGCAACCTGGAACATATCTTTCCAGCACCTGACACCACTGCCACACTTCATTATATGAAGCATCCCACCCACCATAAATCTTTTCCAATGCCTTCTGCTTAGCTATCCAAGCCTTGCGGTAAGAGGGCGTGTACCTCAACTGGCTACAAATATTGGCAATTAAGATCGACACTGAAGTTCTGGGATCGGCCTTCACCGTCGGTAGTATTAAGGTAGCTAACATATCTGAATTCATCTTGGGATGATCTTCCAAAACACCTGTCAACTAAATACATTACAAAATGCAACAGTACGTAATAATAGTACCATTAAAAAACTCTAAACGGTTAGTGATACTATATCGGCAGCACATGTATGTGGACCTTTGTACTTTTTTATCTCCCACAAGCCTGTCTTTTTCCTCAACCAGGCCATGATTTTCCATGAACATGTACCGTCCTGCAATGCACACTTGGCCTTAATCTTATTGGATTTGAATTTAACCACATTGTAGTTAACCCCGTTCATTATGCTATATTGTTTTAATGCATCAAGAAAACTATCTTTATTGGAAAACTCCTTACCAACTTCTAATTCACCTGAATCCAATGAGGAACTTGTACGATCATGCCTTTTGTGTGGTAGATCTGGAAACTCCAACGCATCATCTTCAGATAGATCGACATTATGCATGTGGGCTGGAGGTTAGTACGCCATGAATCATGGATCTTCTTCTTCATCATCTAAACCCCCTTTAACATCTTCAGGTATGGTTGGAACAGGCTCTGGTTCAGAAAATAATGCAACTTCTGCACCATCGGGGCCGGCCTCTCGAGGTGGATCCGCATCGGACTCATTATCTGACCCATCATCATGTGCAATGTAAAAGGTCCTCTCACCGGTGGACGTCGTAGGGAGTACATCATCCATCCTTATGAACGTTTCCAACATCTCCAATCAGATGTGGATTGCCAACCACTAAAAGTTGGTGTCATTCCCCAGTACGTATTTCCAACATCAAACATTGACCCACTGAGGTGCATTTCCCATCCACTAACGAAGTGTCGTACAGGGGTTGGGTATTCCATACTGCTATAAACACGGGTATTTCCGTGTTTTGCTACCCACTAACGGAGTGTCGGGCAGGGGTTGTGTATTCTTCTCGACCAGTAGTAAATGTTGAAGATGCAAATGCATAATTTGGCGATGAAAATTGTACATATAACTCAAGATAGGGTGATCCACTAGCGAGATGAGTTTGTACCATTGTCTCTAAGCTACGAGCGCCTTTGATGTCGAATGAGTCATATGTTACAGGATCAACTGAAGCACAAAATCGATACTTAATAGACAAAACTTTCATTGGTGTCGTTCTAAAGATTTTGCGCCTAATTCTTTTACGAAGTTCTATCAAATCTATGTTCTGGTTAAAAACCAGTTTCACTGTGTTCTCCAATAAAAAAACAACACCATTCTCGGTGTTACAGACCTCACCATCATAGTAAATAACAGCACTAATACGTTCACTCATCTTTAATTTCTTTTCTTCTTAGCCTCTCTAATTTTTTTGTTGTAAGTTATGTAACCTGAGAATAAAATTTGGCTCATTTATAGCCTCATTTTTCTACGAACTACTGTAGCAAAAGAGTGTCCACGTGAGAGCTTTTTGGAGAAATTTTGCTGGCAGTGCATCCTGCTTGAAGCATTTTCGACACTATTTGTTCAGAAACGTACACTCAGAATTATTTTTCTACGAACTACTGTAGCAAAAGATCGTCCACGTGGGAGCTTTTTCCAGAAATTTTGCTGACAGTGCATCCTGCTTGAAGCGTTTTCGACACTATTTGTCCTGAAACGTCTACTCAGAATTAATCTTGCAGAAACCCTAAACCTTAAAACCTATGACAAAAAAAAATTATATTGCTTATATGTTTTTTCTAATACCCTAAATACAAATTTATTTTAAAAAACTAAATTCTAATCCCTAATTTAATGAATTAATCCTAATACACTCTAATTTAGTATTTAGTATTTAAAATTAATAGTTAATTTAATAAATTAACCCTAAAATCCTAAATCCTAATTTAATTAATTTTTTTCTCGAAACCTTAAACTTAACATAGCGCCAATATGTATATATGCTGCAATCATATTATCTTTGAGAATTTTTTTTTGTGTATGTATCAATTAACCCTAAATTTAATCAATTAACCTTAAACCCTAAATCAACCCATAATTTAATCAATTAACCCTAATACCCTAAACTCTAATTTAATATTTAGTATTTAAAATTAATAGTTAATTTATACCCCAATTCAATTAATTTTTTTCTTAAAACCCTTAAACCCTAAAACTCAAAAAAACCTAAACCCTTAAAAACACTAGCCATAAACCCCAAAAACCCTAACCCTAAATCAATTAAATAATAAAATCCTAACCCTAAAAAAAATAGACAAAACGCTTCTCTGGGGGAGCGCTTTGTCCATGTCAGCAAAGCGCTCCCTCAAGGACGCGTTTTTTGCTGATGTGGACAAAGCGCTCCCCTAGGGAAGCGTTTTGCTGACACGTACTCCAAAATCGCGCTTACGTAGACTGGTTTTCGTGGAAAACGGCATAATCTGATAAATAACGCAATAAACGGTCCATTTAAGTAATTATATTATTTAAAGGGCATTTTTGGGTAAAACGCCCCGCGCGCCACCACGCGCATCTCCGTATGACCATCTCCACGTCAGTCAAACTTGCAAGAAGAAATGAGTAACAGAATATAGCGAAGCAATAGCAGAAAAATAAAGGAAATCTGTATTTATATTTTACCTCTATTCAGCTATAAAAGAGGCCGATTATATATTGTAAACGAGTAGGAACGCAAGAAATATCAATCAAAATAGCAAAAAGATAAACAAGTTTATTAAAAGGTATATTTTCATGCTTTTTTCCAGTCCATGCACACCAAATATATTATACATACATATATAAATAAAAAATACCATTTATTTTTACCTTTTGGGCGATCAGAAGATAGGAAACCAAATGGTTTTCTCGATTTCTTTCAACGATCGTAAGTTTTTTACATGTTCGGGACTCAGATCTGAGGTCGGGAGAGCAAAGGGATTAAAGTGGGCTAGTTTTATACCTCCGGCCGCCGTGCACCGCAGTCGCCGACGACGGACAGACAGTGGTTCGATCACCGAAAACAAATGCCCTAGAGAGAAATTCTCCCCCACATTGTTTTTCAAAAAGTATGAAGAAATAAGGATTTTTTTAAAAAAAATTGGGGTTTTATTGCGTGTTTAAAACGACATCGTTTAAGACCGTTTCAATGGCCCTAAAACGGCGTCGTTCAGTGACCCACACCCAAGATCCGACCCGATACCTTCAAGATTCGGGCTTTTTACGGTGAAGGGATATTGCGCAATAGACCCTTCCGTTTTTGTGGTGTAATGCAATGTGGTCCTGCCTTTTTTTCTATATTTTTAAGTTTTACCACATAATTTCTGTTGCTGATTCATTTAGGTTTGCGTTGAAACGACTCGTTTTAAGGGTTTGGGATAATTACCCAGTCAGCCCCTATTCTTTGCGCGCGCATTCCATCTGGATCCTCTTGTTGATTTAATGTTTAGTTTTTAGACTTCAAATTTTGTTTTAATTTCAAATTTGTCCTTAACCTGTTTTGATTTATTTATTTATCACTTTTCTGTTTTTATTTATTTATTTATTATTATTTATTTTAAATCTTTCTATATATTATTTATTTCAACTATTTTCTTATTAAATTTCTTTCATGTATATTACTTATATTCAGCTTATATATTATTGAATTTAAAGATTTGTATGTATAATAGTTAATTTAAATTATTTTCATATATTATTTATTCTAATTTTTATGTATTATTTATTTTAAAAATTGTTTCATGATTAGTTATCTTAAGATTTTGTATTTTATTTTTGTTAAATTGTTTCACATTTTTTTATATATTATTCATTTCAAACTCCCATTTTTATATTAGTAAGTTTAAATTTTTATATGTTAGTTTAAGTTGTCTTTAAATTAATTGTTTTAAATCGTTTTATATATTATATTATTTTAAAATCATTTTTTATATTAATTATTTTATATTATTTTATATTATTGCCCTTTATAGTATTTATTTCAAACATGTTTTTGTTATATATTATTTATTTTCATCTTGTTTACAATAAATATTTTTTAAACTTTTAATTATTTTTTATTTCGTTGTTTTAAACCTTTTTAATTTTTTTTATTGTTTTATTACTTATTCTAATCTTTTTCATATCATTTACTTTTTTTTAGTCTTTACTTTTTTAGGTATATCATTTTGTGTTATTTCCATCGATTGTTAATGTTGAGGTTGTATGTTATGTATTTATTATTATCACGGGTATTATAATTCTTACATTGTATTTATTAGTTACTTGTGATTCAATATTGTGGCATTTTGCTTGTAAATTATTACTTTTCATTGTACATTATCATTCCACCGCTTTACGTTCACTTGAAAGGTCACGTTTTAACATCGTTCCTATTCTGAAGTCATTGTTATTAAACAAAGAATTTGCTAAAAACAAAGGCAATATTCCATGTTTGGGAATTCGAGAAATCGTGCCCTAACGTGTTGGGTTTCGATTTTCCGTTTGACTAAATAACCGAATATCATTTTAAAATTTCGTCTGTGTTTTCTTAAACTTTAAAACAAGGCAATATTTCGAGTTTGGAAATCCGAAAAATCGTGCTCTAACGTGCTGGGTATCGGTTTTTCGTTTGGCCAAATAGTCAAATATCCTTTTAAAATTTTCAATGTATGAACTTTGGAAATCATGAGATGATTTTGTTATCAAGGGTTTGAAATATCATATCCTAACGTGTTGGATATGATATTTTATTACTTCGGAACAAAAGAATCTCGATATCCACTTCGAGTTATCCAAATTTATTTTTCCAAAGGGATTGTATTTTAAATTTCTTTCTAATTTTCAGCATTAGGACATTAATTAATCAATTAGGTGCCAATTTGGGCGTTGCAAGGGTGCTAATCCTTCCTCGTACGTAATGACTCCCGAACCCATTTTCTTGAATTTCGTAGGCCAAAATCAATATTTTAATAAAATAAAATATTTTATTAGGTGATCCTATCACACCTAAACAAAAAGGATTGGTGGCGACTCCATATTTCATTCTAAAGTCGATCCCCGTTTTTTAAAAAGAAAAAGGGTTTCGACAGCTTGGCGACTCCACTGGGGATCATAAGAGAGTTAAGCCGTAAAATTGATTATTTTTTGTCCCTTTGTCGAAAATTGAAAATTTGATTTGAAAAATCATGATTCTTATGTTGCATTTGTTTGTGATCCTTATGATTGCTGTGATTTGAGTCTTGTAGAATACTCTTGGATTGCATTGCATGACCGTTGTGGTTATACCTTTTAAGTAGGAGTGAGAAGCTATACCTTCGTGAGGTTTTCACCTCTGCATAGGCTAGTAGACTGCTTCTGGGATACATCCGTACCTATATCTTCGTGAGATTTTCATCTTCGCATAGCTATAGGGAAATGTATTCCCCTGAACTGAACTCGATCCATATGAGCCTATAATGGGTGAGGATTGAGGAATCTGCTGGTTCAAGTACCCTTTCTTTAGAACTAAAATGCATATAGTGAACCCTAAGGGCCCACATTAGGTAGAGCTATGCTGAGCCTTAGTGGTTACCTAGATAGGTGTTTTATTATTTTTTTCTTTGAATTTTATTATTTGTATATGATACTGACTTGTGGTGTTTTGTTTTGTTCGTAATTACATGGCATCACATATTTAAAGAGGTGTCGATTCATGTTCGGTTACTAAGTTAGAAGGCTTGCCACGGAAAACGAATTTCTTTATAAATTGGAGGATAACGCGGTTGTCTGTATATGGTCAGAGACATTGTAATTGGAGAAAGGGGACAGTCTGGTTGAGGGGTATACATCGGAGTTGTAGGATTTCACCTGTATTAGTGTAACGCAAAATGAGCTTCAGGAATTAAGAGATATATGGGCCCAGTGGGATGATGAGATTAAGCAGTTGTTTTACCATAATTATGGCAATCTACCCTACTTGCTCGACATCAAGGTGGACAAGCATTTGTTTCAGGCTATGACTCAGTTTTAGAATCCTGCCTATAGTTGTTTCACTTTCGGGAAGGTAGACTTAGTGCCCACTGTGGAAGAATATACTACCTTGCTTTGCTGTCTAAATATCCAAGTCGACAAAGCTTACTCTTAGGCCACTAATGTCCCAACTTTTGTGAAGAAGTTAATGAATATTACGGGGATGAGTGAACAGTGGGTTACAACCCGAATTCAGTAAAAAAGAGATAGTAAATGCATTCTTTGGGTGACTTTCAGGGACTTGGTGCTAGCACATCCGGATATAAAGAAGAATGTAGACGTCTTTGCCTTAAGTATTTATGGGTTGGTAATTTTTTATAAAGCTTTAAGGCATATAGATAAAGTGGTCACCGATTTATTTGATCGACTTGATAAAAGGGTCAAACATGTACCTGCAATTCTAGCCGAGACTTTCAGATCCTTGAACATGTGTTGAAGGGCAGGCGAAGGCAGATTTATTGGATGCGCGCAGCTATTATTGATATGATTTCATGGTTATTTTTGGAAGGTGAACAAAGTCTCTTACCGAGTCTTTTCTGAAAGTTATTCCCCATTAAAGGAAGAAGTAGCTATGCAAAGGAGGGACGACATATCAAAGGAAAAGTGGATAGCAATCCTTCAAAATCTCAAAGAGGAGGATGTTGAATGGAGAACCCTTTGGATGGTCCCCGACGAGATCTTTTATCGGTGTGGAAGTTTTAATTGAGTACCTTTGCTTGGAATTTGGGGAGCCATTGGATATGCCCCTTTGCTCGTATTAAAGCAATTTAAGTCAAGACAGTTTATACCGACAACGCATGGGCTAGCTCAGTGTGAGTTCTCGTATAAGGGAGACAATTATAAGAAAATGGTTCGAGAGATTTCTGATTCTTAGAAACAGACCCGTTGGATGAAAAGATTGGTTGTTGGTTCAATGACGACTCCTGAATACAATGAATGGTTTAGTAAAAGGATTAATGATAATATCCTTGGGTCGAGTTTAGAGAGCACTCGATCAATGGAGGAATACTTGCAAGTAGTCCTATCAGAGTTAAAGATCATAAGGCAAGACTTCGAAGAGGAGAATTCAAAGCTGGGTAAGAAGATAGAACAACTAGAAGAGGAAAAGATGCATCTGAGGCTAGATGTCGATGTTTAGAAATTGAAAACTGAAAAATTAAGAAAAAGGAAAGAACTTGAAGACATATTATAAGAAGCTACATCTATCGATGAAAACTGCCGGGTTAGGGAAAAGTTCGGAGCAGTGGCGTCAAGAGATTCGAGGGGAAAAGATCAAAGCTAATCGGTAGGAAAGGAAATTTCAAGAGGCTCAAACGCGAAACGAGGCCCTAGAGAGGAGTCTGTCGGAAGCCCAAGATTAGAAGATCGGGTCAAAGGCTAGAATAGCTGAATTAAAAGAATCACTTCATCAGCATCATTGCCGCAACTCGGTAATGGAGCTAAAGGCGAGCTTGGATAAGATTGAAGAACTAAAGAGGAAGGTCTAGGAACTTGAGATTGTGCTACAAACTAGTGAGCTCCGAATTGAGTTCCTTGAAGTAAGTAATGAGCAGTGTAATGAGCAACTTCATCGATCTCAGGGTCAAATTAGAGATAAAGGCTATATTATGGGTGGGGTTGTATCCCAGATTTGAGAGGTGGCCGACCATCTACAGACTTTAGCAGTTCAAGTAGATGTATTGAGTGTAAAATACGAGTTAGAATCAGATCGAGGCCGGGAATTAGCTTGGTTGCTTAGGAAAGTAAAATCTTTGAGCATTAGGATAGGTCATATCTGTAATCCATTTCTATGTAAAGAATTTTGTTTTCTAATAAAATTTTTTAAATGGGATTGAATTATAATCGACGCCTTTTTGCATTCATGCATCTGCATTACATTACATCATATGCATTAAAGTCCACTAAAAGATTCTAATTAATTAAAAATTATTTCAATAATCTGGAAACTAACAAAAACCTACCAATTACGCATCTTTACGGTACACGAAGAAAAACTAAAGTAATGGATAAAAGACTAGAAATGTTGGAACAAATGAAAAAGGAGATGCAGGAACAGATGCAAGTACAAATGTAAGAGCAAATGGCTAAGATTCAGTAGGATATGAGGGACCAAATAATAAAGTCTCAAAAAACATGATGACTCAATTGACCCAACTGCTAACTAGGGGGATGGACAAAGGAAAAGACCCCATGGGTAATGTTGGGGAAAATAATGAGGACCCTATATATCCTCCTGATTTTACTCCAACACATGCATAGACACAACTTGAGGTATACCTGCAAAGACCATCCGTCACGATCAGACCTCAACAACTTCAGGCTAGTGTTTCGGTACCAATAAACTTCCAAGCTGGATCAGGCTCTAACCTAAGGGATAATTTAGCTATTCTTGTTATCCCCGATCTGGATGAGGTGGCAGAAAAGGAATGGGCAAGAAATGAATTACCAAAGCAGTTAGAAGAGCGATGTAAATGGTTGGAGGAAAAAGTCAGGGCAATGGAAAATGTTGATACTCATCAGGGAATTGATGCTAACGATTTAAGTTTGGTACCGAATTTAGTACTTCATTATAAATTCAAAATGCCATAATTCGAGAAGTATAACGGGACTAGTTGCCCTAGAGCTCATATTACTATGTTCTATAGAAGGTTAACAACGATCAACTATCGATCCATTACTTTCAGGACAGTTTGGTGGGGGTAGCATCCAAATGGTACAATCAGCTGAGTCGTACCAGGATTAGTTCGTGGAAGGACCTAGCACAAGAATTTATGAAACAGTACAGCCGTGTGACAGATATGACTCATGATAGGATTACTTTGCAGAATATGGAAAAGAAACCGAATGAGAGTTTCAGGCAATATGCAGAGAGATGGAGGGAAGTGGCCATACAGGTTCAGTCACCGCTCTTAGAGAAGGAAACTACAATGCTCTTTATTAACACTCTAAAGGCCCCATTCATCACTCACATGCTGGGAAGTGCTACAAAAAGTTTTTCAGATATAGTGATGAATGGTGAAATAATCGAGAATGCCATAAGAAGTGGAATGATAGAAGGAGGAGAGAGTATCAAAAGGTTAGCCTCGAGGAAAAAAAATGAGGTGAATAATACAAGCACATATAATAAAATGTTACTCAAAATTAGTTACTGTAAGCCAACCAAAAACGATGGCTACTGGTCAGGGCTCATCAAGACAAGAATCTGGTGCGAAGTAAAATGTTGAGAAACTCCAATTTACGCCAATCCCAATAACGTATAGGGAGTTATATCAAAGTTTATTTGTTGCGCATGTGGTGGCCCCTTTTTACTTAAAGCCATTACAGCCCCCATACCCCAAATGGTATGATGCAAACGCTCAATGTGAGTATCATGTAAGGATCACTGGGCATTCGATAGAAAATTGCACTACCTTTAAGAAGTTAGTTGAAAGATTTATTTAAATGGGCATTTTGAAGTTTGATGATACACCTAATACAGAAAAACCATTACCCAATCATACCGATAATGGGTAAATGCGATAAGTGAAAATATGGGGAGAAGGATCAAGGCAGATATTACAAAAGTAAAAACTCTTTTAAGATGGGTCTGGAAGGAGATGGTAAAAAAGGGGTTAGTTATTTCGAGTCCAGAAGGGAGTTGCGAAGAGATAAAGAATTATTGCGAGTTCCATCATAAAGAGGGGCATGAAATTCAAGAATGTGAAGAATTCAGAGCTTTGGTGCAAAACTTGATGGAAAACAAAGAGATAGAGTTCTATGAGGAAGTTAAAGAGGAATGGAGCATATGCGCGTCAGAATCAACAACCAAGGTCTCAAAGGTCAATTATCCAGTGGTCATTATTTCATGACCCCAGAATAATGAGGCGGGAATACAAATGCCACCAAAGATCATAATTCAGAAACCTGCAATCTTCTCTTATCAAGATAATAAGGTCCCTTGGAATTATGATTGCAACGTGACAATATCGAGAAAGGAGAACTCAGCTAGCACTTCAAAAGAGAATCAAGATGTAGGTTCTCATACGCGTAGTGGGAGACGTTGCGATTTGATAAATACCTGAACATAACCCGTAAAAGGAAAGGCCTTGATAGTAGAGCAAAAGAAGGGAAAAGTCACTAAATCTGAGCCGCTTGTAAATGAGCCAGTAAAAGAGGAAGAAGCTAAGGAGTTCTTAAAATTTCTGAAGCACAGTGAGTATAAGTGCGGTGAAACAATTACATAAACAACTAGCTCGCATATCTATACTAGCTTTGCTCTAAGTTTAGAGGTATACCAAAGTACATTGATGAAAGTGTTAAACGAGACATACGTGACCAATGATATTTCTGTCAATAAATTGGATCGGCTGGTTAATAACATAAGTGTTGATAATTTCATCTTCTTCAACGATGACAAAATACTACCAAGAGGTATGGAATTCACTAAAGCTCTACACATAACCACCAGATGCAAATGGTACACATTGTTTGAAGTTTTGGTCGAAAATGGATCGACATTGAATGTATTATCCCTATCCACACTTAATAGGTTACCTGTGGATAGCTCTCACATGAAGGGGTGGCAGAATATAGTGAGGGCGTTTGATGACACAGAAATAAGGGTCATGGGAAGAATCGAAATACCTTTGTTGATTGGCCCAACTATATATGAGGTAGACTTCTTAGTGATGGATATTAAACCCTTCTACAACTGCCTGTTAAGAAGACCTTGGATACATTCGATAGGGGTAGTGCCTTCGTTGTTACATCAGAAATTAAAGCTAGTATCAGAAGGTCGGCTGGTGACGATAAACGCCGAAGAAGATATTATTGCAGCTGTAACCAGCGACGTGCCATATTTGGAGACAGATGATGAAGTAATTGAATGTTCTTTTCGGTCTTTGGAGTTCATCAATGCAATATTCATTACTGAAGGGTATAAGATTCCAATGCCAAAAATGTCCAAAACTATAAGGATGGGGCTACAATTGACGGTAGAAAAGGAACTCTACCGGGGAAAGGACTTGGAAGATGTCTTCAGGGAAGAGTTGAAGCTCCAGTATTGAAGGACAAGCATAACCACTTTGGCTTAGGGTACAAGCCAGATGCGAGACAAAGAAGGGAATAATTGGAAAAGAGACGAGAAAGAAGAATGGCACATTTGAGTGGGGAAGAAGTCAAGTGGGAGCCAATGATATTCCCTCATATATCCAAAACTTTTGTATCGGGAGGGATTATTTATCCTGAACAAAAGAGGCCAAAAGAAGAAAACATTGAAGAAATGGTGAGGAATATACATATCAAGGCCATATCCGAAGAGACAGCCGAAGGAGGGACCTTGCCAAATATCTGCCCTTATGAACCTGGGAGTGTTCTGAACAATTGGATTGTAGAAGAAATTCCTGTAGTTTTTAGAGCTTACTTAGAGTAATGTTCAAAACACACTTGTTGCTTTAAGCCTAGAGGCAATGATGATTTCTTTGTGAAATTGGCTCATGTTCAAGCATCATTATTTTAATGAAGTACATTTTTGCTATCATTTTGAACGAATATTCTTTCATTCTTTCCATACAAATAATTATTGTAGAGTCCTCCGTGCGAGCAATTATTTCAGATTCTTTCAAATTATTCTTTCATTTCATTCATAATCATACCATACAAGTAATTATTCTTAAATTCATTCGATTCTTTGTATATTATTTTGTCCCTACAATAGGTTTTGGATATCAATAACATGAGTGACGCTGATACTAACTCAGAATCTCCTTTTGAGTAAGACTTGTGTTTAGATGGATCCCATGACTTTGAAGATGATATAGACTATGGCTTATCCCCAAACTTGTTGAGGATGATAGAGTAAGTAGAGAAACAAATTCTACCTCATAAGGAGATAGTGAAGACTGTGACTTTAGAAGAAGACAGGGTAGTAAAAATAGGAACGTGCATAACCGAAGAAATGAAGCAAGACCTTGTTGAGTTACTTAAAGAATTCAAGGATGTCTTCACGTGGTCATAACAAGATATGCCTGTTAAGCACCGATATTGTAGTACATCGTCTTCCCATAAAAGAAGATTGCAAGCCAGTTCAACAGAAACTCCGTAGGATGAGGCCGGACATTGTACTAAAAATAAAGGAGGAAGTCAAAAAACAATTTGATGCCGGATTCCTGCAGGTGGTTAAATACTCGGAATGGGTAGCCAACATTGTGTCTGTTCCTAAGAAAGATTGAAAGGTATGAATGTGTGTGGATTACAGAGACTTAAATAAAGCTAGCCCAAAGGATAACTTCCCCTTGCCTCACATTGATACTCTAGTGGATAATATGGCAGGCTACTCATTGTTTTCCTTTATGGACGGCTTCTCGGGATATAATCAGATAAAGATGCATCCTAAAGATGTGGGGAATACTACCTTAATAACGTTGTGGGGTACATTCTGTTATAAGGTGATGCCGTTTGGGTTAAAGAATGCAAGAGCGACATATCAAATAGCCATGGTGACCTTGTTCCATGATATGATGCACAAAGAGATCGAAGTTTATGTCGACGATATGATCGCCAAATCTCAAACCGAAGAGGAATACATTCAAGTTTTAAGAAAGTTGTTCTTGAGATTGAGAAAATTTCAACTAAAGCTTAATCTAACAAAATGTACTTTTGGAGCTAAGTCGGCAAAACTGCTGGGCTTTGTAGTCAGTGAGAGGGGAATTGAGATTGACTCAGACAAAGTTCGGGCTATACAGGAATTGCCTTCACCGCGCACTCAAAAAGAAGTTTGAGGTTTCCTTGGAAGGCTAAATTACATTGCTCGGTTCATTTCACAATTAACTGAGAAATGTGACCCCATATTTCGTCTTCTTAAAAAACACAATCCAGGTGTATGGGATGATGAATGCCAGAAAGCTTTCGATAAGGTTAAGCAGTACTTGTCAAGTCCTCCAGTGTTGTCACCTCCAAGCCCAGATAGACCGTTAATACTGTATTTAACAGTGTTCAATAACTCCATGGGATGTGTGTTTGGTCAACATGATGAGTCGAGAAGAAAAGAAAAGGTAATATATTACCTCAGTAAGAAATTCACTAAGTGTGAGTTAAGATACTCGCTAATTAAGAAATTGTACTGTGCTTTAATTTGGACAACTCGGAGGTTGAGGCAATACATGTTGTATCATACAACCTGAATAATCTCGAAGTTGGACCCTCTAAAATATATGATGGAGTCAAATACTTTGAACGGAAAGATGGCTAGATGACAGATTTTGCTTTCTGAATTTGACATAGTTTATATAAGCCAAAAAGCCGTAAAAGGGAGCGTAGTAGTAGATTTTCTAGCCAGCAGAGCTCTAGAAGATTATAAGCCCTTGAATTTTGATTTCCTCAATGAAGAGTTAATGTAAGTGGTAGTTGCTGAAGAAGACACTACAAAATATCGTTTTTGGAGATTGAACTTTGACGGAGCCTCAAATGCTGTGGGTAATGGAATTGGGGCAGTCCTAGTATCCCCAAATGAAGATAATTATTCATTCACATATAAATTGGATTTTAATTGCACAAATAATATGACAGAGTATCATGGGACTCCGTGCAGCCATAGAATGCAAGATTAAAGCGCTAGAGGTATATGGAGCTTCCGCGTTAGTGATTTACCAACTTAGAGGTGAATGGAAGACAAGAGATTCCAAATTGATCAATTACCTAAGATTAGTTTTAAGGTTAATTGAGGAGTTTGATGATATTACCTTCAATTATCTCCCACGAGACGAAAACCAGATGGCAGATGCTTTGACTACTTTGGCTTCTATGATCAAAGTAAACAAACAAGAGGATATGAAGTCTATTCAAATGAGTATTTATGAGGCCCCGGCTCATTGTTGCAATATTGATGAAGAGGAGAAAAAAGATGATCACCCTTGGTATCACGATATATTGCGATATATGAGGAATCGTGAGTACTTGGACCAAGAAACTGAGAATGATAAAAGGGCATTGAGAAGACTGGCTATTGATTATGTCTTGGATGGGGGGATCCTGTACAAGAGAAGAAAAGATCAGGTACTATTGAGATGCGTGAACACTGTTGAAGCTAAGAAAATCTTGGAAGAAGTTCACGAGGGTGTTTGTGGAACGCATACTAATGGTTTCACAATGGCAAGACAAATTATGAGATTTGGATATTACTGGTCTACCATGAAAGGAAACCACATCAATTATGCCAAGAAGTGTCACAAATGTCAAATTTATGGTGACAAAATTCATGCACCTCATTCGTCTTTGCATGTTATGACTTTCCCATGGCCTTTCTCCATGTAGGGTTTAGATGTCATAGGGCCAATCTCACCAAAAGCTTCGAATGGGCATCGAATCATCTTTGTGGTCATCGACTATTTCACCAAGTGGGTAGAGGCTGCTTCATATGCCAATGTGACTAAGTCGGCAGTCAGCAGATTTTTAAAGAAAGAAATTATATATCGATATGGAATGCCTGAGAGGATCATATCTGAAAATGCGTTAAATTTGAACAATAGCATGATAGTAGAGGTTTGCAGTCAATTCAAGATCAGATACCATAATTCATCACTGTATCACCCGAAAATAAATGGGGCAGTAGAAGTAGCCAATAAAAATATTAAGAAGATCGTGGGGAAAATGGCTGAGACTTATAAAGATTGGCATGAGAAATTACCATTTTCCCTCCTTACTTATCGAACGTCGGTCAGGACCTCTACTAGGGCAACGCCTTTCTCTTTGGTCTACGGAATGGAGGCGGTTTTGCCTATTGAAGTTGAGATTCCTTCTCTACGAGTTTTGTCAGAGGTGAAGTTAGATGTAGCAGAATAGGTCCAGTCTCGATATGATCAGTTGAATTTGATCGAAGAAATAAGGCTAAGGGCTATCCGTCATAGTCAGATGTATCAAAAACGAATGATGCAAGCTTATGACAAAAAAGTTCGCCCTAGAGAATTCCATAAAGGGGACCTAGTTTTGAAAAAGATCCTTCTCATACAGAAAGTTTTCAGAGGGAAATGGTTGCCAAATTGAGAAGGACCTTATGTGGTAAATAAAGCTTTCTCCGGAGGAGCATTAATTTTGTCTGAAATAGATGAGAAAAACTTGTCCAATCCTGTAAATTCGGACTCCATCAAGAAGTATTTCACTTAAAGAATGAAAAAGGCTAAAGTGAAACCCGCAAAGGGCACTTTGAAACCTTCTTAAAAAAAGGGCCAAGGTGAAAACCCTCAAAGGGCGCTTTGAGACCCTATAAAAAATGATAAAAATAAAAAGATAAAAGGAGATGTCAAGGTGAAAACCCGCAAAAGGCGCCTTGAGACCAAAGGGGATTTGAGTTGAAAACCCGAAAAGGGTGGCTCAAAATTTTGATCAAAAATAGGGAATGCGGTGATCTTGCTATACTTGAATTAACAAGAAAAAGGGTATGCTATATCTTGGGGCATTGACAAAATACTTCTGATCTCCTAAACACATGTCAAGCTCAAATTGGTCTTCAGAAAGTTCGTACAGAGAAACTCAATTTACGATATTAGGGGTACCTAGGCTTCATCTTATTCATATTAAATTGGCTATCTTTGAAATATTTTTCCTTTTTAAGATATGCATTCCCAATCAATTTCTATTTTTATCTTTGGTAATTTATTCACTTCGAGCTAGGCTCCAATTCAATTCCATTCTTATCCATTGTTATGATTTGTTGCAAGCATGTTGCATTGAAATAATGATTAATGGACTAATAACATTTTCACAATAGAAGTTTCGCATATTACTGTGGAAACTTCTAAATAGTACAGGAACCTAAAACATAAGTATTGTTTAAAACTTACCATGCCTAAGGGTTTGGAAATATTTAAGTCCAAATTGAGATTATCTCTTCGAATTTTCAGTCAAAGATATTGGTTGGACAAAGAGACAAGATATCGCATTAGTGATACACTCTCGACGAAAACAAGCAATGTCAACCCAAGCATAAAAGGGGATCATTCTCGAGAAAAGAAAAATGATATTTTACATTCTTGCAAATATCAGGCATACACGTCTGGTCGTGATACCCGCAGAATAGTGCAACAGACTGAATTGATGGGAAAATTCAGATCCTATACCCCTGAGTTACAGTGGGAGGGTTTGAAGATAGGACAAACTCTATGTCCCAGAAGTACAGTGGAATGGACCTTAAAGTTACAGTGGGGCAAGCCAGTTGAGCAAAAGGTAATTGTTTTTGCAAGTTTTCTGTCGAAAAATACCAGCCGAATAAGATGGCAGTGTAACACGTCAATAACAAAGCCCTAATGAACAATGAGTGATGACACCTTAAGCATTTAAAAAAGGGACCATTCTCATTTCTGTATTCATATATCATTCACAACACATCTAGTTAGGAGAATTTGGTTCATTTTGATCGTAGCATCCTAATTATTTGGCATAAACATAGGTACATAAAACCGATTCTACAGATCATGTCCCTAGAAAATGGTGTAGCAACATCGGTGAATTCACAAATCTTATCTCCATGAGGTAGCAATAGAGCAGATCGAAGACGGCGAATCATATCTCCCTGAGATAGTAAGGGAGCAGATTTAAGCCACAAGCCTGGTGTCTCTACACAGCAGGGGAGCAGGCTGTAGATTGTAGTCTTATCTTCCTGAGGTAGCAAGGGAGCAGACTGAATATGGTAGATTTTGTCTCCTCGAGATAGCAGTGGGGCAGATCGAAGACGGCAAATCTTATCTTCCCGAGGTAGCAGGGGAGCAGATTTTAGCCACTAGCCTTATCTCTTTGAGGTAGCAAGAGAGCAGGCTGAAGTTTGTAGTTTTATCTTCCTGAGGTAGCAAGGAAGCAGACTGAAGATTGTAGATCTTTTCTCCCTAAAATAACAATGAAGCAGATCAAAAACGGTAAATCTTATCTTCTCGAGGTAGCATGGGAGCAAATTTTAGCCACTAGCCTTGTCTCCCTGAGCAGCAGTAGAGCAGGCTAAAGATTGTAGATCTTATCTCCATGAGTAAGCAATGGAGCAGATCGAATCTTATCTCTATGAAGTTGCAATGGAGCAGATTAAAGCCACTAGCCTTGTCTCCCTGAAGTTGTAGTGGAGCAGGCTGAGATAACAAGTTTTATCCCCTTGAGTAGCAGTAGAACAAACTGAAGATTGTAGGTTTTGTCTCCTCAAGACAGTAGCAGAGTAGATCAGAGATACAAATCTCTTCTCCCTGAAATTGTAATGGAGTGGGTAGAAGCATTATTTCCTATACCCTTGAAGACGCAATGGGATAGAGTGAGGCTACTTGAAGAAAAGAGGTGTCAAGAAGTCAAGATTCAGCAAGGCCAGGCAAAATTGATCGTTTTAAAATCTTTGCTTCATTCCCGTTACACGACAATGAGCAAAGATGGGCAGTTGTAATTAGCCCAATTTGCCCAGGCCCATTAAATTTATTTACAACAAATAAATAAACCAAATAAAAAAAAACCTAAAGATAGATTATAAACCAGAAATAAAAATTGTTCATAGTCCATAAATATAAAACTTAAACCTTAATTGAAGCCCAAATTTTAAAACCCAAATAAGACCAAAGCTTGATCCCAGCCTAGATACAAATCTTTAACCCAACTGAATAAACCCAAAACCCGACCCAATTACTAAAAACCTAAAAATATTTCAGCAAACCCTAACTAGACCAGTGTTGCAAGACCTTCGCGCGCGCCACCACGTGCATCTTCGTACTGCCATCTCTACGTCAGTCGAACCTGCGAGAAGAAAGGAGTAACAGAATACAACGAAGCAATAACAGAAAAAATAAAGGAAATTTGTATTTATATTTTACCTCTATTCGGCAATAAAAGGGGCCGATTATATACTGTAAACGATTAGGAACGCAAGAAATATCAATCAAAATAGCAAAAAGAAAAACAAGCTTATTAAAAGGTATATTTTCATGCTTTTTTCTAGTCCATGCACACCGAATATATTATACATACATATATAAATAAAAATACCATTTATTTTTACCTTTTGGGCGACCGGAAGAGAGGAAACCGAATGGTTTTCTCAATTTCTTTCAACGATCGTGAGCTTTTTACATGTTTGGGACTCAGATCTGAGGTAGGCACAGTAAAGGGATTAAAGTGGGCCAGTTTTGTACCTCCAGTGACGGACAGACGGTGGTCTGATCGCCGAAAACAATTGCCCCAGAGAGAAATTCTCCCCCATTTTTCTTTTTTTTTTCAAAAAGTATGAAGAAATAAGGATTTTTAAAAAAATTTGGGGTTTTATAGCATGTTTAAAACGGCGTCGTTTAAGACCATTTCAATGGCCTTAAAACGGCGTAGTTCAGTGACCCACGCCCAAGATTTGACTTGATATCCTCAGGATCTGCGCGTTTTTGCCGTGAAGGGATATTTGTGCAATAGACCTTTCTATTTTTGTGGTGTAATGCAATGTGGTCCTGCTTTTTTTCTATTTTTTAAAATTTTAACCCATTATTTCTGTTGCTGATTCATTTAGGTTTGCGTTGAAACGACACGTTTTAAGGGTTTGGGATAATTACCCAGTCAGCCCCTATTCTTTGCGCGTGCATTCCATCTGGATCCTCTTGTTGATTTAATGTTTAGTTTTCAGACTTCAAATTTTGTTTTAATTTCAAATTTGTCCTTAATCTGTTTTGATTTATTTATTTATCACTTTTCTGTTTTATTATTATTATTTATTTTAAATCTTTCTATATATTATTTATTTCAACTATTTTCTTATTAAATTTCTTTCATGTATGTTACTTATATTAAGCTTATATATTATTGACTTTAAATATTTGTATGTATATTAGTTAGTTTAAGTTATTTTCATATATTATTTATTCTAATTTTTATGTATTATTTATTTTAAAAATTGTTTTATGATTACTTATCTTAAGATTTTGTATTTTATTTTTGTTAAATTGTTTCACATTTTTTTTATATATTATTCATTTCAAACTCCCATTTTTTATATTAGTAAGTTTAAATTTTTATATGTTAGTTTAAGTTGTCTTTAAATTAATTGTTTTAAATCGTTTTATATATTATTTTATTTTAAAATCGTTTTGTATATTAATTATTTTAAATTATTTTATATTATTGCCCTTTATAGTATTTATTTCAAATTATATATTATTTATTTTCATCTTGTTTACAATAATTATTTTTTTAAACTTTTAATTGTTTTTTATTTCGTTGTTTTAAACCTTTTTAATTTTTTTATTCTTTTATTACTTATTCTAATCTTTTTCATATCATTTACTTTTTTTTTTAGTCTTTATTTTTTTAGGTATATCATTTTGTGTTATTTCCATCGATTGTTAATGTTGAGGTTGTGTGTTATGTATTTATTGTTATCACGGGTATTATAATTCTTACATTGTATTTATTAGTTATTTGTGATTCAATATTGTGGCATTTTGCTTGTAAATTATTACTTTGCGTTGTATATTATCATTCCATCGCACTACATTCGCTTAAAAGGTCGCGTTTTAACATCGTTCCTATTCTGAAGTCATTGTTATTAAACAAAGAATTTGCTAAAAACGAAGGCAATATTCCATGTTTAGGAATTCAAGAAATCGTACCCTAACGTGTTGGGTTTCGATTTTCCGTTTGACCAAATAACCGAATATCCTTTTAAAATTTCGTCCGTGTTTTCTTAAACTTCAAAACAAGGCAATATTCCGAGTTTGGAAATCCGAAAAATCGTGCTCTAACGTGCTGGGCTTCGATTTTTCGTTTGGCCAAATAGCCAAATATCTTTTTAAAATTTTCAATGTATGAACTTTGGAAATCATGAGATGATTTTGGTATCGAGGGTTTGAAATGTCGTATCCTAACGTGTTGGATATGATATTTTATTACTTCGGAATAAAAGAATTTCGATATCCACTTCGAGTTATCCAAATTTATTTTTCCAAAGGGATTGTAATTTTAAACTTCTTCTAATTTTTGACATTAGGACATTAATTAATCAATTAGGTAGCAATTTTGGGCGTTGCGAGGGTGCTAATCCTTCCTTGTACGTAACCGACTCCCGAACCCGTTTTCTTGAATTTCGTAGGCTAAAATCAATATTTTAATAAAATAAAATGTTTTATTAGATGATCCTATCACACCTAAATAAAAAAGATTGGTGGCGACTCCATATTTAATTCTAAAGTCGATCCCCATTTTTCAAAATAAAAATGGTTTCGACAGACTAAATCCATAACTTTTACAAAGTCCAAGAACTAATAGTAAAATTTAACCTAAGTTTTATATTTTTCTTACATGGAACCCTATTATAAGTTTTATAAAACCTATTGAAGACTTAATATACCTTTTTGTTATAAAGGTTATATTATAATGTCTATATTTTTTTTTTTACCTGAGCGTCGATAATAATAACATAGAACGACCGCAAAACAAAAAGAAAGAAAAAATAAGAACACACAAATTTTACATGGGCAGCGGAGAAAAAGATTCACTAATATCGAATTCAAATGATATAAGAGGAGTTTCAACTACATCTATTTATAAGTTGAAAAACCTTGTTTTAATCAATATTAAATAGAAACAGTGTAATAAGGTTGAAACACAACTCTAACACAATCAATTTTTTATAAAAAGGATTATGAATTTAGTGTGTTATTAGATATCGTGGCACAAGTCAAACACATATTAAGTTTATAAAAGCTATTGTAACCAAATGATTACAAAGTTAGGCTGCACCTCAAATTCCAAATTGCTACGAAATGTTGTTTAGAAGAGATTCCAAATTAGGTTAAAAATTGCATTTAGTAATCCATTAATATTATTGTCACCTTCTTGTTAATTATTTTATTTTTCTTATTAATTATTTAAATTATTATATTTTTTAGAAAAAATTATATGGTAAATATTGATTATGCAAATATAAAAAGTTTTATTGCATTATATTGCAAAGTACGATACTATTTGAGAATAAAAAAGGAATCAGTTTATTGTATGTACTATCTTGACATCCCAACTAATGTTCCAAAATAGTCTGGAACTACATAGATTAATAGGCAGGTTGAAAGTGAGGAAATCAAATAAATAAATGGTACAAAAGATTTGTTAACACAATTTGGTTAACAATCCTACTCAATGAAATTTTACTGAGTGAATAATTTTATTCAATAATGGATTAGAAACTCTATTGTTAAGGTTCAATCTACTTTTACACCATGGGATAATTTTAGTCATAATAAGAACCCCAATGTTATAATCACTTGTCCCAAGCAACCTCATTTACAACAAGATTTACTCTTAAAAGAAGCCTTGAAAACTAGAGTACAATTAGACTTGTCCATAGGTTAGGCCGAGTCTAAAAAGTGGGAGGGTTTGGGCAAAATATAAGCCCAAAAAATAAGTTTGGCAAAAAAAATAAGGTCCGTTTAAAAAATGAACCAAGCCTCGAGTAAGACTTTTTAGGCCTAGTTGACTTGATTTAGTAAAAAGACAAAAAAAAAAATTGCTGTTTTCTTGTTGTTTTTTTGTTGTTTTCTCACTGTTTTACTACATTTTCATTATTATGTTATTACTATTTTATTTTTATTGTATAACTCTTGTTTTATTGTTAATTTTGTTACTATTTTAGAGGTATTTTATTGTTAAGTTATACCTATCTTAATCTTATTTAAGTATAAATATTTTTTAAATTTATTTTTAATTTGTTGAGAAATATTTATTTTAATATTTTTAAAGTATTATATTTTTTAAAATTTTTATATATAAAAAATTCGATCGGACCAAATTGGCGGGGCTCCAACCTAGGAAATGACCTAAAATTTTGACAGAATCTAATCCAATCCGGCTGATGAATAAGTCAAAGTGCAATGAATAAGCAACTAATACAATATAAAAGCAATAAAGATAGCTGAAGAAAAAAGCAGTCACACAACGCCACCAACCAACATCAAGGCCACCTATGTATAGGCTATGAACGATAAGTTATCCAAATAAATTTGATATTTCAAATTGAAGAAATTATCAACAAAATCTCCCTTTTCAAATTTTAAAATAAAGCCTTCACTTCCAAGCAATTTCAAATCAGCTTCATCACAAAGTAAAACCAAGTCAAACCAAATAAAGACAAAGTTTGTTGCTAATAAACTACTCCTCTTCCTTCTTCCAACAAAAATACAAATAATTTGATAATTTGTTAATAGAAAATTAACTAAAATTATCTAACAAAATTCATTACATTTTAATAGTCCAACTTTATTGTTATAAGTGATGTTGGAACAAGTCATACAACAACTAAATCGAAAATAGTTAAAGTCTCAACAATCTCTCTTTCTGATATTTTGACAAGAATATATAATTGCATAATATAATTATGGTATATAGTATACATAATATAATGTTACAAAAATACATCAATACATGTTATATTATCAATAGTTATGTATCATTTATTATATTACTAAACATGTATATAAATTCTTAATATTTTAATTTGTTTACAATTTTATTTTTGTTAAACTAAATTTTGCATTGAGTTCTAAATTTTTACTATTTATACTTGGGCATCAGTTTCTTTTATATATATTTGGGCTTCAAATTTGGAATAGTGAGTTTATGTTGGGCTTAGGTGTAAATTGTTTAGAATATGAGTTTAGGTTAATCTTAGAATATAGGTATTCAAATTATAACTTCAATAAAATGTTTTTCTAGTATTTAATTTTTAACAATATAAATAAAAATATTCAAATTTCAATATAATTATATAATAAATAAGATAATTTATTTTCTCATTTTATATATTATAGATATTCAAATATATAAAATTTATAGACATATCATATAATCATAAATATTACATATAACAAGCACTTTTTAGTTATATTATATAAAAGACCTCTATTTTAATAGAATATATATAGCTTCTTATGAGCTGAATTTGGATTGTGTTATTATCATTTAAAAGTAACATTAATTAATACTTTCAGAAATAATTTTTTTTATAATTTATAAAACTTCAAAATTATTTGAATTTGTATAAGCACATCCAGTCTAAATTCAAGATAATTCAAGCTTAAAAAAATTTTGAATCTTAAAAAAATTCAACCTTGAAAAACCCAAACCCTAAAAAAATCTAAACTTTAAATAATCTAAATTTGAGAATAACCAAATATGATTTAGTTTGAAATCGTTTGTTTGCCGCCTCTAATTATTAATTTTTCCAAATAATATTTTCACTACAATCATCCTAAATTTTTATAATAATTTTTAAGGAAAATTTTATAATAATTAATTAAATAAAAATTAACCTATAGTAATAGTGAACTAAGATTTAGATTTTTGGATAAGAGTTAAGATTTTAAGGTTTAAGGTTAGATTTAGGATTTAGAGGTTAGGATTTGGATTTTAAGGTTTAGGATTAAGGTCAAAAATAGGATTTAGGATTTAGGGTTTAAAATTGGTTTTTTGGACTTAAAGTTTTGGTTAGGATATTTATGAATATTATAAATTCTATCATACGCGTATGTGTCACGAGATTAGAACTTTAGTATGAAAAATTGTACGACCTTAGGCCTTTTCTTTTTATTTCAAATCTACTTAAGTCAGACTTACTCTCGAAAGATAAGAATTTTTCCTGAAGTTCTCTAAGGCATCAAAATAGAATAGAAGCAAACTTAAAAGCGAATGAGCAACGAAAGAACTGAAAAAAGTCACAAGGAAGCAATTAACACCAAGTGTTTGAGTAAATGCTCTTAAACATATTATTCAACTGAAGAATAAAGTATAATGGGATGAAGTGGTTACAAATGAGGGAAAGACCTCTATTCATAGTTGAGCTTCCCTAGATCCATCGTTACAAATTGAATTACATCAACAGTTGATCTTAGTGACTATCTACAAGATTAAAGTCCTAAAGGGTTTAAACTTTATACAATCTTATCCCTTAGAAATTACATTAACCATGATAACTCTAGTTTTACTAGAATATTTTTTTGGGCCACCAAGACTTCAAAAAAAAAAGCTTCTCCGTGGGTTCCACAAGTCAGACAAATTCTAGTGGGTCAAATGAGCCACATTTAATCAATTGACCTCCATGAGACGATTTATGTGCATTTGTCACTTGCTTTGATTTTCAGCATATGACATATGCATGTGGATACCACGGATTTAGAATGTAGTCGTGCGTTTTGAAAAACATAAGGTAAACAATGAAATCTTTGGGTTGGAACTAATTAATCATAACAACACATAAAATATGTAAGATATTAAAATAAAACAATTAGATCATATTGTGAGTAAAATGACAATTTAAACACATTAATACATCATATTAAGAATACTAAATGAATACTATGTTTTAAAATAATATACAATAAATAATGAAACGTATGGTTTGAAATTATTTAATAATAACACATGAAATATATATAAAATATTAAAATAAAAAATTAGAATAAATACGTACGAAAGGATATTTTTGTAATTTCACTAACCAAGTTGGTGCCCGATTAACTCGTGACACTAACTTAGTCAAGGACTTAAATAATAATATAGGTATACAATTAATGTACAAAATAAAAAAATATATAAAAAAAATCAAAATAGAGCTTTAGTTGAGTGGTAAACTTAGTTTCATGTATGCAATTGAGGTGAGTGTAATCCCATAACATACATTTTTATTATATTTTAAAAAAAATAAAAAGACTATACTCGACTAATATAAATTATTTTAAATACAAAATAATATTTTTTTCCTAACTGAATTAGTCAACTTTAATTCCTGACATACTCAATCAAAAATTAAATAATAGGATAAATATTATATTTTTTATGAATCTCTAAAAAATGAAATAAATTTTATTTAGTGGATATATAAAAGGTAATCAACCTAGCTTAAGTTACACTCTGTTATAATGATACGTGTAAATATGTTAATTGTGATATAAAGTTTAGAATTATAAATATTTGATAAAAAAAGTATTATAAAATTATTTGTACTATACGTTGGATTGCTTTTTAGTTTTCTATTGAAAAAAAATAGTAAATTAGTTTTTGTATGTTAGATGAGTGAGGAAAATAATCCCTCTGTTAAAATTGTACATGAGATATAATAACAAATTTAGCTATAAATATTTATACATTTTTTCAATTTGACCATTACTTTTTTATTAGAAATAAATTAAAATTTTTTGAAACTAATAAGGCTAAAAGGAAAAAGAAAAGCCTAGTAACAAATTAAAAAAAAAAACTCTTTAAAATTTAAAAAATATTTAAAAAGTCATTAAAATTTTAGAATTTCTATAATTTTTATTAAAAAATTTAAGTTGAAAAACTAATTAAATACTCCAATTGACGTTTCTGTGATTTTAACATCTACAATTGTTTTCTTTCTTCTTCATTTTATTTTGCACCACCAATTTTTCAGTGACAAATTGATACATTCTATGCGAAATATGAGCTGCATGGGCTCCTGGCATCAACGCTTCATGGGCGAGTAGCACTCTTGTTTCGAAATATTGGCATTGCTGCACTTAGAGGTGTGCATGGGCCGGGCCGGGCCGGGTTTGGGCTCATAAAAAATTTTGGCCCGTTTTCAAGGCCCGGGCCCGACCCGGCCCGAAATATGGGCCTGAAAATTTGTCCAAGCCCGGCCCAAGAAAAAACTGGTAGGCCCGAGCCCGGTCCGGCCCGGCCCGATCATATTAATTTTTTTTTTGCTTTTTTTATTAAATAAAAAAACTTTAAAATATAATAAATTAAATACATTTAAAACAAAAAAACAAATATTAAACCAAAAAATAAATAAAAAATGGGACTAAAATAGTTATTAGAATAATACATAAATTAAAAATATAATAAAAAGTAATTATATTAAAATTGAAAAATTGAAACAAATTAAAACTAAATTAAGAATTAAATTATATTAATAACAAAAGTTTTACAATATCAAAATAACATCAAAACAACAAAAAAAGTAAAGTAAAAGTACTAAAGTTATTTAAAATTAAAAATAAAAAAAATTTAAAATTAATTTAATATTAAAATCGGGCCGGGCCGGGCCGAGCCCGGGCCAAAAAAATCTTACCCTAGGCCCGGCCTGTTTTCTAAACGGGCCTCATTTTTTGTCCAAGCCCATTTTTCGGGCCTATATTTTTACCCAAACCCTCCCATTTTTCGGACCGGCCTTCGGGCCGGGCGGCCCCGCCCGGCCCATGCACACCTCTAGCTGCACTGTAACACATTCCGTTGGATAAGGTTGTTTGAATCGGATTGAGCTGATCGGCTAAATTGATTAGATTAAAAATTAATTAAAGTATTGTTCTAGAGATAAGTTTTAAATAGGTTAATTCAGAATCGATAGGAACTCGGTAAAAATCGATTAAATTGAATTTTTAATAATTTTTATTTTTATAAAATTTTTAATAATTTATTTAATCGAACCGACGATCTAACCGATTCAATCACCGGTGTGATTTTGAAAAATTTCAATTGAATGCAGTTTTTCTGTTTCCCTTTTGGTTATGGATTCAATTTGCGTTTTCAAAGTTTCCTAATGATATGGATATTCAATTTAAAAGATAAAAAGATATTAACTGACATGAAAATAGCTTTGTACTTGAAATACTATATGAAATAATTGAAAAATGCCCAACAGGAAGATTTGCACTACTAATATTGCTAAAAAATATGGAATTTAAAAATTGGTGAATATATGTAAATATTGAGGGTTAAATTTGTTATTATACTTTATATATAAATATCAAAATAAACATTTAGGTGCAATTTTAAAAGAATAATTGTTTTGTTCACTCATTTAATGTACAAAAATTAATTTATCTTTATTTTAAATAAAGAAACTAAAATACAATTTGTAATATAGTATAGAGAATTTTACGATAATTTTACAAAATTTTAAATATATTATGCCTCAACATAATAATCTACAATATCTGTAACAGTACTGAGTTTTTGAGAATTTATTAAATTGTCAAAATTAAATCTAAAAAAATAAATTTAAAAATTCAAAATCGAATTGAATTAAAAACATTGAGACATTATCAAATAATGCTAAGAGTTTTTTTTGTTTGTCAAAATAAGTGAAAAAAAAAACCTAAAATCTAAATGGCACAATTGCAATAAATTGAACCGACCATAGAAAAAGAATAATAGAGGAGAGGCAAGTGTAGAAAAGAAAGTAAAAAAGAAGGCAATCAACCCATGTTGAGGGACCCCCTCTCATATTTGCCGACCAAAAAAGAATAAAGGACAGCAGTCAGTGGAGGAGTTGGTTGCTACGCTTTCGTGGTAGGGGATAGATATATCATTTGACTTTGTCAGAGTTGGTTGTCGTGGAAACTTACTACTTTTGAATAATAATTAAAAAAAAATCAGCATCATCATCAACAGTTGCATGGCAAATGGATCTTTTCTTGCGTGTGTTTCACCTGACTGCCAGACTCTAATTTCTTGGAAGCTCATCATTTTAATTTGATGATGGACTTACAAAGTGTGAAAACCCCCATGCCAAATTACGCCGCCCACGTAAACTCATCCATCCATCCATCACCTTCCTTCTTTTTGGGATTTTGACCAAACACCATCGGTTCTTTTCACAATCTGTATAAGTGGAATATTATTATTGTTATTAGGTACACAACCTAATTGGGGGTTTTTATTTTGATTATTCAAAAAATATCTTTTTAATTGAATTATTATTGTAAAAAATATAATTTTAATTATTTAAACGTTAAATATTTAATGTTTGTTAAGGGTAATTTAGTAACTAAATTTTTTTAACATTAATAATTAAGGGTAGGTTTGAGGCGGCGGTGAGGTGCGGTGCGCTGCGTTTAATTTATTTTTTATCTCACGCTATAATATTGTTCCAGTATTTAATCTTACCGTCATCACTGTTTTTACACTGACCGTAGGTAAATGCACCGTCCATATAAACTCACCCTAAATTAATTTTTTTTTAATAACCAAAATAAAAGAACGTGGAAAATTAAATGACTAACAAAATAGTTATTACGGTGGACTCAATTCAACTTTTGTCTTGCTTGCTTACCACACCTCAAATGTTTGTTTTCTAGAGCTAGCCGGTTACGTGTAAAACAATATACTTTACAAAATAATGAAAAAGAGCAATAAGCTGTAGACGTTGATATTTGCTACCTTATATTATGTGTACAAATATCTATACAGTGTCACCCATGCCCCATGCTTTACCAAAATTAAAGTTTACGGCATATATTCTATTTCTTTTCTCCAAAAAGGAAAAAATTCTCAAAAAAGAAAATCATATTTTAAAATTTAAAAAAATACCTCATTTGGTTATTTGATATATTAATATAAAGAAAACCTAATATTTACCTAAATATTAAGATACTTAGTATGAATTATAAACCTGAAATTACAAGAATGAGTAAAACGCAAAAAAAAAAAAAAAAAAACATTTTAAAAATAAGTAAAAAAGTTTTTGTTTTTTTGGTAATGAGATCTTCTATTAAAAAAAGGATAACAAGCAAGAAATGGTTAAGTTTCATACAAGTGTACAATTAATACAAGATAAAGTAAAGGAACAATCAATAAGCCCGAAACAAATCTTACAAAAGTCAAACACAAAACTCAAAGAGCAAATCTGCTTGTAATATACCATCTACGGTGAAGTCAAAAATTTTTTTGGGTAAGATTTAAATTATATATTTTTATAAAAGTAAAAATGTAATTTTATTATTTTAATAATTTATATCTTTATAATTTTTAGGGTAAATTACATCATCAGTCACTCAATTTTGAGGTAGCTAACAAAATAGTTACCTATGTTTCATTTTAGTTACTCAACTTTTAAAAATTAACAAAACAGTCACTAACGTTATAAAAAAGTGACAAAACAGTCATCGATTAACAGTTTCCGTTAGTGTTTTAATGGGACAGCTGATGTGGCAAGTTAATTAGCTGATGTGGCCAATTAACTTGCCACATTGGAGATGGTTAGAGTGATTCCAGTTTGCTATTGTGGAAGCCCAATCGGATTCCACCCAAGATCCGATTCTGATATCGTCTAATGACAAAACTTTGTCCGTAACTGTTGCTGTAAAACCCTCTTTTACTTTTGCCGAAGCTCCTTGCGCCGCCATTAAGAACCATTTTAGAGGCTTACTCCTCAACCATTGCAACAACGCTTCGGGTTCATATAAAGCTATGGATTGCACCGGCAATTGTTGTTCCAACGGCACCTCCATCATCCTCTAGACATTTTTAGATTCCGATTTTTGTCTCCAACCCAGAGGCGACAGCTTCACCCGCCGATCCGTCTTCGACTGTATGATCGTCGGCTCGATACCTGTCTTTTTTCTGGCATCAAACAATTGAAGAACGGTTTTAATGGAGGAGGTATTGTTTTTTTATCTCCAAACATCTCCATTTTTTCTCTTTTCCATATCTTCTTCTTCTTATTTTACTATATAAACCCTAAATTACTACTGATATGGCTGTTTAAATTGATGCTAACCGGCCAGCTGCATGCCGTCATCTGCCACGTCACTTTACTGTTATGTCTGTAACGAAAAACAGAAAAAGGATTGTTTTGTCACTTTTTAAAAGTTGAGTGATTGAAATGAAACCAATGTAACTGTTTTGTCAGCTACTCCAAAGTTAAGTGATTGTCGGTGTAATTTACCCTAATTTTTAAAGATTAAATTAAATTTTTATCATTTTAAGGGGATTAAAGTGTAATTTTATCATTACTAATTTAAAGTTTTATAAATTATAAAAAAACCTAAATAGAAAAATTTTCATTTTAGGTGATTAGACCTACCATCCCCAGCTTCTCCTCCGCATACCGCGGTTGCCAAAAGGAGTAAGGACGGAAACCCTCACCTATTTGAGCCACCATGAACAGTTGATTAATCAATATAGAATGGTTTTCTCCTCTCAAACAAATATTGCACATTTAATATTTTAAAAATCAACATGTTTTTATAAGTAAAATAAAGGGAAAAAAAATGGAGAATGCGTTAGGAAGTTGAATTGTCAGATTAGACGTTGGTCCGATTCAAGTTGCCGAAATGAGATCTCAACCTCGATCTGGCATGGTTGGTATCTGTATCTATCTATCTATTTATATATATATATAAAATCAATTCAAGTAATTAAAATTCCTATCATCAAATTGAACTTTAATTAAAATCATTCTATTTTATGGTTCATCATAAAATTCACAATTCTTTTTAATTTCTTCCTCTGAATTATTTTATTTCTCCCTCTTAAATTGAAAACCAAAATTCTACCAAATTTAAAACCAGAAAACTTTTTGAAATTTCCATAGAAATTAACATGAGTAATTTTTTTTCATGTGTAATGATTTTTTTGGCCCTCTAACTTTAAAAAAAAAATTAGCATTCCATTTAATTTTCGTCTCTTGTGTTATTTAAATTTATATTTTTGTCAAATCACCCCAAATGGATAAAAAAGTTATCGCTTATTAACTTTACTGACATGACATACATACAGGTAGATTATTATGTAGATGAAACATTTAAATGATTTTTTAAATTTTAAAAAATTTAATTTTTTTAATAATTTAATGATTTTTAATTTTTAAAAATAGTTTATATATATTTTAATTTTTAAAATAAAAAATAATTAAACAAGTTATCTACGTGACAGTCCACATGTATACAACATCAATAAAGTTAAAAAATATTAACTTCTCATTTATTTTGAGGTGATTTAGAAAAAAAAAATATTGAACCACCTTGAAAGTTTTTTTTATTAGTCAAATCTCTTTTTACGAAAAATTCAAAAAAATTAAAAATAAAAGAAAACAAAAAATTTAAATAAATAACTAAAATAACTTAAAAATTCAAAAACGAAAAGTGTTTATGCTTTCAAATAAAGAAAGAATGGTTCCATTGTGATAAACTCGAAATATTCTCTGCCCGTTATCCTATATATATATTTGGACGAATATTGTAATTTATTCCTAAAATATTAGCTTACGCAATGAAGCATCTCGAGGCTGCCTGTTTTCTTCCTATTTTCCTATGCCTACATATACTAACTTCATATTTTTAAATAAAAATTATTATTCTTAATATTAGTCTTACAATTAATATAAAATAAAAATAATTACAAAAAATAATTTTAATTCAAGAAAAACCTTGCTAAAATATTGATAAAACTAATTTTATCTTTAATTACCGGTGATTCAATGTTGTACTATCTTGGATTATTTTTATTTTTATTTTATAATAAAAAATTAATTGATTAAATTTTTTATTATTATTCTTATTTTTTTTGGATAAGTATTTGTATTTTATTCAAGAAACTAAAAACCTACTACAAAGAACTAAGAATAACAATGTTCTGTACAACAAATCAAAGAATCAAAGAAAAACAAAAATCAATTTAGCAAATTCTAGTTCAAACAAAGCTGCCTATTACAATGATCTAAAGAATTAATAAGCCTTCCAGAAAGACGACATAGGACCACTTCCTGAATTTTACTAACAAATGATCCGCAAAAGTTGCAGGTCTACCAAATAATCTACCATTTCTTTCACACCAGATGGAACGCATATAAGTATTCCAAGCCAACTTAAAAAGATATAAGGGACTTACCCTTAAGATGAGTTACTGCCCAACATAGTCACGAACCAACCATTCTCTCAATGCTACACAATTCCAGAATTAACTGCCAAAGCCTACAAGAATATTCACATTCAAAGTAAATATGGTTCTGAGATTCAAGACTAGAGGAGCACAACAGACAATTTCTTTTAGAAATAACCACATGAGAGAACAACCTACCCAGTGTTGGCAATCTATTCAGAATAGCCATATAGGAAATTATTGAATATTTGGGCACATTGAGGGGGAATCACAACAATCTGTGCCATAGAACCTTAGTTGCCTTCTTCCTTATATCCTCCTAAAGCATCCTAAAAGACACAACAATCCCTATAGGTAGGCTCCCAACAAAGGTTGCTGCAAGCTCCTTAAAACTTAAAATCCTTTTCCAATTCCATCTACTAGCTAAATTTGGCTCTGTTAACCAAAAAGAACTTCCTCTTAAAACATAATTTTGAACCCAAGCAACCCAAAGAGACCCTTTTGGAGCAAGGAATGAACTAGCTGCAATATGCAAGCTTGGTTCCATTCCTCGAGACATTTCAATCCTGGTCCTCCTTTAGACTTAGGTAAGCAGATATCTGTAACACCTCGTTTTCAGTGGAGTCAAAAACTAATGGTTTTGGGACCTCATTTTTGTCAAACAAGTTAGTATTTTATTATTTATTTAATGATTATAGGTCATATGAGAATTGTATTAAAAATTTGGTTAGGAAATCCTGACGTTTAGATAGCTAATTATTTAAGAAGGACTAAATTGTAAAGGTTTTCAAAGTTAGAAATTATAGCTAAATGATTATGGAAGGATAATTAGGTGAACTTAAATAGTAAATATGCCATATGAGTTGTTAGTGGACAAACATGGACATGGTTTAGTTGTTATTAAGTTACTAATAAAGGGTAAAAGAGTAATTAGTTAAATAAAAGAATTAAAGTAAAACAAAAGCCAAATAGGTCATCTTTTTTTTTTATTATCTTTTTCCACTAAAAAATTGAAACCACCATAGCCAAGAATAGGGGGCTTCGATTTAAAATTTTGGTCTTGCATGGTATGTATTTCTTGCCTAATTTTTAATGAATTCCATGTTTTTGTAACCATGTAAGCTTAATTTAGTTAGCCGGGGGTTAAATTGTTAAAATATTAAAAGTTAAAGTACTACCATGAAGTGTTTAAGCATGTTTGTGAATTTAGTTGAAGGATTCATGGGTGTGATAATTAAAAATAAGTATTTTGTTAAGTGATTTATAGTAATTTTTAAGGTATAGGGACTTGATTGTGTAAATGCCAAAACATCATGGAATTGTTGTAAAAGTATAGTAATTTTGGGCTGTAATAAGTCCATAGAATATTCGGTCAACATGAATAAGGAGTAAATGGGATAAATTCTCCAATTTAAAGTTTAAGGATTAAATTGCATAAAAAAGTAAAATGTTGGGGTTTTTGATGATGGAAGGGTCTAGTTGTATAAAAATGTTTATTTGAGTGTTGGAATTATATTAATTGAATGAAATTATCATCTAGATCAAGGAACTCATCAACCGGAATTAAACCAAGGAAAAACCAAAGTCTTGGATTAGTTGCCGGACGCTATTTTACAACAGTTTAAAATTGAGGTAAGTTCATAGTTCTTGAACTCGAGCTTTTTTTATTTACTTTAATTAATTAAATTGTTATTGTAACATCAAAGTTTAATTGTATATGTGATTGATTAGTAATTTAAATGAAGAATTATGGAGATATATATATAGATATAGAATAGATGAAAGAATTAACCATAGACATTTGATTCAAAAGGTTGAATTATGTTATTAGATATTGTAGATATATATATATTAATTAAGTATGTATTTGTCAATTTTATCGACTAGTGCTGAGCACATTGAAATATTTGTAATGTTGGTATAAGCAACCAGTGCTAGGCACATATACGATATCGTTGGTTTATCCGACTAGCGCTAAGCGCAAAACATCGTCGGTTTATCCAACCAGTGCAGGGCATAACTATTGTCGATTTATCCGAACATTGTCAGTTTAATTGACCAGTGCAGGGCACAACTATTTTCGGTATACTCGACTAGCGCTGGGCGCAAAACTTAACTACGGTATATCCGTTAGGCACTAGGTGCCAATAATGATATGATGGTTGATTTTGTAAAATCTATTCCAAGGAATGAGCTTGGCAAAAGAGTTATATAATGAATGTGTTGAGAATTATTGAATATATCCCTTGTAATATAGTGGGTGGTAATGAACATTTCATGTTATAAATACAAGAATTATGGTTAATAAGTATATGTGTAGCTTTTGAAGTTTAATGAAATTTATTCGATATTTAATTATTCCTCTACATGTAGGTTAGGTACCTATCTTGATTGTCGTCTCAGTATCCAGTGATAATCCTGAACCTAATGTTGGTGATGTACTCTTTTTGTGTCTTAGCATGTACCTAGGATGTTAGTATTATTAGGAAATATCATTTTGTGTATAGCTATTTGATTATGAAAGTGGTGTAAATAGAATAGATGTTATGTAAATATGGTAAAGTTTTGTTCTTGTGCCAATACATGTGTATATGGTTAATGTTATATGATCTATGAAATTGGCTCTTTTAGAAGTGAACGATTTAAGTTCCTTTGCTTGGGTTGATGTATAATATGATATGGTAATTAGGTGGGTAGTTCTCAATATACTTATACAAGATGAATATATTTTAGTTATGTTTAAATGCCTTTGTATATGATGATAAAAATATAGTGTTAATGAGGACACATTGGTTAGGCACTTCGGTTTTATGAAATTGACTTGTTTTGAAGTGTTTTTGATGGTATTTAAAGGATGGTTTTAAGCTTTTCTTGGTAGCCAAGATAGGTGTAAAATGTGCCTTGTTTTGGAAGTAAATTTTGGTGTACACAGCTTAAGACACGGGACGTCACACGACTGTGTGTCTTATTTGTTTTCAGTGCAGGTGGGTCCACACAGGCACAGAGAGTTACACGCCCTCGTGACACGGTCGTCTGACCCTGAGCCACGCAGGCACAAAGAGTTACACGGTCTAACAACATGACCATGTGACCCTGAGCTACATGGAAACAATGAGTTACATGGTCTAGTTACATGGCCGTGTGATATTTTGTTACACGGGCATGGTAAGTTACACAGTCTGCATACACGGCCATGTTCTGAGCCATACGGTCTGGGCTCTGTCATACGGTCGTGTGTGTGACGCTTCTATTTTCAAAATTTTTAAATTTTTCCTAGTTTTTCTGTTTTGTTTTGAATTGATCCTAGAATGTTCCCAAACTATTTTTAAGGTCCTATAAGCTTAGTTTAAGGCCAGTAAGTGCATGTTTATTATAAATTGAATGTTATTTGTTTATTTATAATTATACTTGAATGATTGTTTCTATACAATGTTAAATGTTTAATATCTCATTTTAATACTTTATAACCCTGATCCGGCAACAGAAACGAGTTTAGGGTGTTACAATATCCTTCTAACTAAACCTTGCACCAATAGCTTTGACGTTGCTACCTTTCCAAAAAAACCTAGCACGCAATTGATTAACCTGCTTCAAAATAGACTGTGGCAACAAAAACTGTCTACTCCAAAATGCATGGATTTCAAATAAAGCAACCTTGATCTCAATAATGGGCTTGCAGTCAATAATAGAAAGCTGCTTAGGAACCAAAGGGACTCCTAAATAGTGAACAGAAAGCTGCTCAGCCTTGAACCTAATAACTTGCAACATGTAAACAACTTCAGCAGCTGGAACCCCTTCTATGAATACTTTACTCTAGGAAGCATTAAGCTGGATGCTTGAAAAAGTTTAGAATTCATCAAGAAAATACTAAACACCTAGGACTGAATATACCGACCCTTTCACAAAAATTAAAAGGTCATGTGCAAAAGACAAGTGAGTAAGATTCATTTTTTTACACTTTGGATGAAAATTGATAACTCTATGGCTGACAGCAATATCGAAAAGTCTAGAAAACACTTCCATAGCTATAACAAAGAGAAAAGAAAAGAGGGGATCCCCCTGTCCAAGCCCATTTACCCCTTTAAAATACCCTACTGGCCACCATTAAGGGAGATGGAAAATTGTGAAGAAGTGGTGCATGCTTCAATCCAACCCTTGAAGACATTTAGAACCTCCATAGCCCCTAAAACAAAAATAATGAACCTCCAATTGACAAAATTAAATGCCTTCTACAAGTTAATTTGTGGGCATATTCTAGGGGAAATATGCTTCCTACCATACCCTTTCATGAGTTCATAGGCCAAGATAGAATTGTCCACAATATTTCTGCCATTAATAAATGCAGATTGACTAGGAGAGATCATATCTGATAAAAAAGAGAGAGATTCAATTAGTCAGAATCTTTGCTTGTATATTATATTGCAATAAGAAATGGGTCTGAATTGCTTGATGTGAGTGGCTAGTGCACACTTGGGCACCAAGACAATAGGAATGGAATTGAAAGCAGACAGTAGCTTTGAAGTGAGAGAAAAGTGGTCCATTACTGTCAGAACATTTAGGCCTGCAATATTCCAAGCTGTTTTGAAGAACAAAGCTAAAAAACCATCAGACCCTAGTGCCTTGTCATTTTCTTGACTAAACATAACTCTTTTGATTTTATCATCTGAAACTAGTTGAATTAAGTCATGCTACATATGATTAGGAAGAGTTTTAGAAATTAACTCTAGAAAAAGTAGATCAGATTTAGGAGCCATATTAGGATCCTTAGAACCAATCAATTGCTTAAAAAACCTACAACTTTAAAAGATGATTGATCAAAATAGTGCAACTAGTTACCATCATCATCCAACAACGATCAAATGGTAAATTGTTTTGCCCAACATTAACTGTATTATGGAAAAATTTAGTGCTCTGGTCACCTTCAATCAGCCATTGAACCCTTGCTTTCTGCTTATAAAAACTAGTTTCAACTTCCTCTAGGGCCTGTAAATTAACAGCAACAAACACAATCTACTGCAAGACTCGTTCATTACTCCAGAAGAGAGACTAAAAAGTTGAAGATCCTCTAACTGTAACAGCCTGATTTTGGGCCTAGTCGGAACAGTGGTTTCAAGACCACTAATCCAAGATCAGAGAAAGTATTTTATTATTATTTTAGAGTTATAACATGTTTATATTAGTGCATGAAAATTTTGGTGAAGTAATTTTAGCGTTTGTGAGCTTAATTGAGAAAAATGACTAAATCGCATAAAGTTCAAAAGTCTTAATTTGATAGCTAAGGGTGTTAAATTGCCATGAAACTTAAATTGGAGGTCTTTAAAGGGCAAATAGACCTTTATACTATAGCTTGGCCATCCATGAGACAAAGAATATTAAATGGTTAATATGTTAGGTATTTGATGACATAATATGTGATAAAATAATGCCCTAAAGCCTAGCTATCATCTTTTTCTCCACCCTTTCTTCTTGATCGAAAATATCAGCCGTTAGAGGAGTTTTTAAATTTGGAATTTTCAGCCACTTAATCTCTCTACAAGTAAGTGATCTTGAGGTTTTTCTTGATGATTTTCGTGCTTTTAAAACCCTTGTAACATGAGCTTTCAAATGAGGGGACTATTTTGCAAAATGGTTGAAAGTCTAGGGTTTACCATGAGTGTGTTCATGTTGTTTTCTAAAATTTTATGGAAGAATATGAGTTATGGTAGTGTAATAAACAACTTTTATGAAGAGATTTCTCATGAAAACCCTAAAAAAGTCCATTTTGCATAAGTTGTAAAAAAAGATGATAAATGTGTGAAATATTAAAATTAATAGGCTAGGCTTGGTTAGTGCGAAAATGTGATAAAAATCGATTTCAGACCTAGGGGAAAAATAGTCATTTTGCAAAAGTCTAGGGGCAAAATGGTTATTTTTCTAATTTTAATTTGTTGAGTACCTAGATTAATAAAATGATTAAATTTGTGAATTTTCATCATTTTAGATCAAGAAGTGCAAAATCTGGGCCTAGACCGGGAAAAAGCAAAGCAAGCAGACTAAAATCGAATAACCGCTTACTTTTTGTAATCCGAGGTAAGTTGTATGTTAATAATGCAACTCTATCTTTATGATGTGCATTTGTATTGATATGACATAAATTGCTTTGATTTTGAATATGAGAACACATGTTGGGAAATTGACATAGTAAGGACTTTCGTTGAGCAT
The DNA here is from genome assembly GCA_025698465.1 of Gossypium longicalyx. NCBI lineage: Eukaryota > Viridiplantae > Streptophyta > Magnoliopsida > Malvales > Malvaceae > Gossypium > Gossypium longicalyx. The sequence continues at coordinate 97,395,700 of CM046997.1, forward strand.
TTGGAATAAACTTGGATATTAGTACCCTAATATTAGGTGATATGTGTGCTAGTGTAAGACATGTCTGGGACATGCATCGGCGTTGAGACGAGAGCTAGTGTAAGACATGTCTGGGACATGCATCAACCTCGCAATGTACAAGCTAGTGTAAGACCTGTCTGGGACATAACGTGTAACAATCAGGTTTAGACCTTAGTCAGAACAGTGGTTTTGGGACCACATATCCTATTCAAAAAATATTTAAATATTATTTTCCGTGTTTATGATATGTGAATGAGCATGTGTGAAAGTCTCGTGTGAAAATTTGATCAATTGTGTGCTTAATTTGATAAAAGGACCTAATAGCGTAAATTGTAAAAGTTGCCTATTATTTTTTAAAAGTGTCTATTTGATTTATCTTTGTTAATGAAAGGTCCTTATTATGTTATTAGACCATTAGTATGTTAAATGGACATTATTGGACATCCATTATATGTTTAAATGTTTATTTTATACAGGTTAAAATGGTAAAAGATTAATTAATGTTATTAATTAATGAAAACATAAAATTTGCTTCATATTTTTCATCACTTGACCGATTTTATCAAATAAAATGAAAGGAGAAAGGCTTTCTAGGTTTCGAAAATATGAAGCTTTGATGTAGATATGTTTTTGTTTCGGTTTTTGATAATTTCTACGTTTTTGTAATCGTTACTTCGTATACTATCAAGCCCATGCCTTAATTTTTGATTTTGGTGATAATTTTGAAATGTGCCATGGATGAGTTCATGAGCTTTATGTTGTTAAATGATGAAATATGAAAGTTTGATATTGAGTTTATATGTTTTGCCTTTGGATTTTTGACGATTTTGAGTAAAATGGGATAAATTGTGAAATTTGTAAATTGAAGGACTAAAATGTGAAATAAACAAAATTTATGGACTTATATGAGTGCTATGAACATTCTGTCAAACATGAGAATATGCAAATTATGTGTATTTTGTAATTTTTTGAAATAAGGACTAAAGTGTCAAAATGTGAAAATGTGAGGGCTAGTTTGCAAATTTCCCTAAATATGTGTTTATGGATTGTTTTGAATGAATGTGTGATTAAATGAGTCAAATTTGAATTAATATAGATCAAGAGTTAAAGAAAATGAAATTAGATTGGGGAAAGTCGAAAATCGTCGAGTAGCCGATTTAGTCTATCCGATTCCGTACAAGGTAAGTCTATATACAAATAGACATGTTTAAATTGATTTATTTATGCTTTTATGATAATGAATTGTGTTGGATGAATATGGAAGATGATTATATGAAATCTTAGAAAATATCGACAAAGTTCCAAAATCCCATAAGCCCTGTACGAACCATAGGATCTGATATGTTTTACGTGTAAGACCACGTCTGAGACGTTGGCATCATATTTGATTTCATGTAAGACCACGTATGAGACATTGGCATAAACTTACGTATTACGTGTAAGACCGCATTTGAGACATTGGCATCGTATCTGATTTCGTGTAAGACCCTGTCTGAGACAGTGACATCAATATTTGATTACATGTAAGACCACGTCTGGGACGTCAGCATTGTACGAGCTTTATGAGCTATCTGTGTATTCTTACGTTTTCGAATGGTTCAAACGGGTATTCCAAGAAAATAAATGACTTTGTGAAATTGTATCTGATTCAGGTACGTTTGCATTATATATATTATGTTTGAGAATGAAAGGTAAATATATGTACAAATAATGATCTATGATCTAAGTATATGAATATGAGGTTTGTGTTGGTATTTGGCTACAAAGTATAAGTAATTGATGATGTTTATATGCTTTGAATGATAAGTTTACTTGTATATGGCTTACTAAGCTTTTGAAAGCTTACTTTGTGTGTGTTTGCATTGTTTTATAGATATCGAAGCTATTGTGGGCTCAGAGATCATCGATGATTGTCACCACACTATCGAACTCTATTTTGGTACATTTTAGAAGTGTAAATATTGGAGTATGGCATGTATAGGCTAGAAGTACTTTGAATATGTTTTGAAATATGTATATATCTAGCCATGTGATTTGGCTTGATTATGGATATGTTTATGAATGAGTTGTGGTATAAGTTATGTGTTGAAATTATGTTTATGACATGTTCTTGTTTGGCCAAAATAAATGGTCAGTTTGGCGAGCATTTGATAAGTTTATGCCATGAGATTGAAGGATGATATTAGAAGTAATGAAGCTTATATTTTAGTATGATTATGGCATGAATTTGGTATGATTTGTTTGATGAATCAATGATAGAATTGATTAATAATGATATGGTATGAATGGTATTGTATTTGGCTATGAATTGGCTGAAATTATTGTGCATATATATTGTGGTTTTTGGTGCTTGTAGGTTTGACCCAAATTGGGGTGGCAAATTGGCTATTCAAATGGCCTATTTTTTTCCACACGGGAAGAGACACTATCTCAGCCTTGTTTGACACACGGTCATGTTGTACAGCCGTGTGTCCCCTGGGTTACCCTACAATAGTAAGTCAGACTTGAGCACGGCCAAGGCACAAGGGCGTGTGGCTAGCCGTGTGACCCAAGTCAGTCTCGACCACGACCAAGGTACACGGGCGTGTCTTGTGGCCGTGTGTACAAGTCAGTATGTATGCCCTGTTTGGACATGGCTTAGACACATGAGCGTGTCTAAGGCCGTGTAAGGCACACGGCCTGTTCACACGGGCGTGTGACCTGTTCAACTTTGAAAATTGTTTAAGTTCTAAAATTTTTTGTATGAGCTTGGTTTAGTCCCGACCCCTTTCTAATGCATGCTTAAGGTCTCGATGACCTATATAAGGGACTCTATATTGATATTTGATCTTTGATGCTTTGATGCTTATGAAATGTATGTTAAATGTTTCGATTCGTTTGGTAATGCCTTTAACCCTAGTTCGATGATGGATACGGATTAGAGGTGTTACATGGTGTCAGCTTATTGCGTGTCAGTGTAAGACCTGTCCGGGACATGGCATCGACACCAATAAATGAGAGCCAGTGTAAGACCATGTCTGGGACATGGCGTTGGCATCTTAGCCCATGTTAAGGCTATCGAGTATTCAGTAGTATTCTAAATGGTTCAACAAAAGGTTTATGATTTATATCGAAATGAGAAAAGTTGTGATCATGTGATGAGTGGTATAGGTACCAAATTGAAATGTATGAGATATGGGCTCAGTGCATGAAATATGAATTGTATTAGATGGTGATGAGTAAGTTGAACTTACGTCTTTTTATAGTATTTGTAAATAAACTATGAAAGGTTATGAGCATATTGCTTTGTGATAAGTAGTTGTTGTTTATTTTTATGCAACTTACTAAGCTTTATACTTACCCTATCTCTTTTCCTTTTTCTCATAGTGCCGCCCAATTAGCTCATGGATCAACGGACGTCGGAGACATCGATCACACCTGGTATAATTAGTTCTTAAATTTTGATTATGGCATGTATAGGAACTTTGATTTTGTTTAGTGTCACATTGTCTTGGGGCCAAATATGTTGACTTGTTTTAGTAATTGACACCATTTTGTAATAGGCCATGGAAAATGGCTAATGTTGAAGGTTGTTATATGAATACAAGAGTTTTTTTTTTATGAATAAGTAATTTGTTGGTTGCTTTGGTATATATATGAAATGTGTAGATGCCTTAAATGTGGTTGTTGAATTGAGAAATCAAGTTGTTATATTGTGTTTCAGGGTGGTAAAGGGCTTGGTAGATAGCCCTATATTGTCTACACAGGTAGACACTCGGGCGTGTGTCTAGGCCATGTGTGACACAAGATCAGCCCCATGGGTGTGTTGTCTGATCGTGTGTCCCCTGCACGTAAAAAAAAATTCAAGTCAGAATGCATGGTAGTAAACACACAGGCAGAGACACGGCTGTGTGTCTCAGCCATATGGAGGACACGGCCTCTGGCCACGGGCGTGTGCCCTGGCTGTGTGCCCTAAATTGGATGCTGACATTAGAAACAGAATGTCAAGGTTTTTAGACATGGGCTAGGACACAGGCGTGTCATGGCCGTGTGAGAGACACGGGCCATAGACACAGGCGTGTGTTAGGCCGTGTGAAAGCCCCTGTAGGTTCGAATTTAGAATCAAATTCATACGGGCGTGGGACACGGGTGTGTCCCGATATGCTTAGGCCGTGTGTGTCACACGGGCAATTAGCGTGGCCATGTCTTAGTAACCACACGGGCGTGTTTCCCTTCCACACGGGCGTGTGCCCTGTTTCAAGGGCTATTTTTTTAAAGTTGGTTAAGGACCCAAGCCAGTCTCGAATGATTTTCCAATGGTCATTTGAGGCCTCGTAGGCCCGTATTAAGAAATTTAGACAAGGCTTGAAAAATTTTTAAATTTGGTCACACCTTGATGATTCGAGAATGTTGGAATGCATGTGTTTAAGTGTGGTAATGCCTCGCATCCCGTCCTGGTGTAGGACTTGGGTGTAGGGTGTTACACTAACTCCCTTCGTTTTTGCTGCACTCCTTTTTGAGAGTCCCCAATATACTCTTGGTTGAAAGCCCTTAATCTTCTTTTTAGCCTCTTAATATTTAGAAAAGGCTTGCTCATAGGATCTTCTAAACACTGATTTCCCCTACAAATCAACAACTACCGTCAAGAAGTCTTTATGCTTGGGAGGAGAAAACCCTAATTTATCTAACCACACCATAGAAGGGTAATGGTCTGACACTTTTGGAGCCAAAAACTTAGCATGAGAATGATAAAACTCCAACAGCCAGAAAGAGTTAACAAGAACCCTATCCAACTTTTTAGCAATAAAATTGCTTGCTGGAGATTAGACCATGTGAAAGTGGGACCTATTGCTCTAAGATTAGTAACTTCAAGCAAGCTAACAAAGTCCCTAAATTCTTCCATATTAGAAGTACAAATTTGTATACCATCAAACCCAGAACACTCTTCACGTAAAATAGTGACACTAAAGTCACCTTAATCAACCAAGCAGCATCACTAACAACGCTGCTAACCTCAGATAAATGTGTCCAAAGATGCCCCTTCTTAGAACCTCTATTTAAAGCATAGATAGCAATAAGAAAGAAAGATTTCCTACAGAGCTCTACTCTAATGGTTATGCATCGGTCAGTAACCTTCAAAACATTTAAACTAATACCCTGCATAGCCAACATCTAAATCCTCCCATTACTGGATTCTCTATAATTACAAGTAATGGACCAGGACCCAAAGTGCTTATGAATGATCTCAACAGATTTATCTTCTTTAACACTAGTTTCAGAAGACAAAGAATACCAACACTAAGTTTATTTACTCTATCAAGAGCTTTCCTAAGCTTATTGGGGTTGTTTAACCCCCTAACATTCCAAAAGACAAGAGTCATTGAACAAGGGATGAAGAATTACCATTTTTGAAAGCTGAATCTGCCATAACTTTTTTTATTATTCACAATTTTTTATTTTTTTTTAGAATTTAAGGATTTCACCAAATCCCTTAACCCCTTAGCAGACTCTCGATGAGGCCTCAAATACCCTTCTGTATCCATCTGAGTAGCAGTAGCCACATGACCGTTCAAACTTGTCACAAAACCAGGATCTACAGCCACAAGATCAGAACCAACAGACATAGGCCCAAACACAACAGAATTATCAACAAATATATCAGATACCTTAGGCAACTCAACATTCAGAATATCAAACATGTCATTGGAACAAGCAAAATAGACTTTTTTTTTAACAGGAGGAGCAGGAGACACCCCTATTGCCTTACCTTTCTCTAAAGCAGATAGAGACAACTAAAAAACAAAATGACTTGATTCAGCAACCATAAGAGCAGCAAACAAAGAATCTACTTTAATAGGCTTCCAAAATTTTTCCTTAACTACAACCTTTGTAACACCCCTTACCCGTACCCGAGATCGGGACCGGATACGAGGCGTTACCAAACATGTATTCGAACATTTTCGAGAAATACGAGTTATAAAATTTCATTCCAATATAAAACTAATCAAATTTTATTTTAATGTCCCTATTATGGGCCTACAAGGCCCTAAACACACATTAAAAATGGCCCGAGACTAAACTGAGAACTTACGAAAGTTCATAAAAAAAATTTCTAGGTAAAACCTCACACGCCCGTGTGAAGGCAATGCACACGCGCGTGTGCTTTGGGACACGCCCGTGTCTTCTACCCGTGTGGAATTTATTAAATTTATTTTCTATTTTGAACCTACAAGGGTTTTCACACGGCCAAGCACATTCCCGTGTCCCTGGCTCGTGTCCTTCACAGGGCCTAGACACGCCGGTGTGGTCACCCGTGTCCAAAAACTCTAGCATTCTATTTATGACGTCAGTATACATTTAGGGGCACACGGCCAAAACACACTCCCGTGTATTAGGCCGTGCCCTCCACACGGTTGAGAAACGGTTGTGTACCTACCCGTGTGTTTACTGCCATGCATTCTGAATTTAAAATTTTAGGCAGAGGGGACACACGACCATACCACACGCCCATGGGGCGATCCGTGTATCACACACGGCCTGGACACACGCCCGTGTGTTTACCCGTATAGACCTTTTTAGGCTATTTTCCAAGCCTTTGGTCACCCTCTATCATCTACTCTCACTTATAGGTTTCCATAATACATAACAAGGCCTGATTATATACTTAAATGACCTCGATAAACCTTATTGCATGTAAACCTCATTTCATCGGTTTTACACATGCTAGGCTATTTCCCTTGTATTAAGGATTTCTATACCTTATAACATTTTTAAGATTGGCTCATTATTATAACTCATTGCCAATTATGGCCAAGCCATCCCATGTAATTTGGTCACATTACTTCAGCCTAATTGTGATATGGCACATTTAAATATCACAAGAACATTTAGACATAAACATGCACAAATTTGTAGGTCATAACCTACATCACAATGAGCCAATTCCCATGGCCATATACAAATGAATATGTATACCTTTACATGCCTTCACTTTGGCAAATCAAATGACACATATAACAAAATATACAAAGGCTCTATACATGCCATTGAACAAAATAAAAGTGTCTATATACCAAAGCTGAACTAGTTGATAGTGTGTTGACTCTCCAACCGTCTTCCAATCTTTACGAGTCATCGAGCTCTGTAGGACAGGGAAAAGAGAGAGGTAAGCATTTACATACTTAGTAAGCCCGAATAACTGGAAAGTAAACGTACCGATTAATTAGCATACAACCATATTAGGCAATAAAACCAACAAGAATGGAATGGTTTCCCTATCACATGCACTAAATAAAAAAGTTAGTCACATGACAATGCACCATGTAATTAATATTAGATAAGCTCATCATTCAACATTTCCATTTATTCATATCTCATATTATCCCGTTAAGTTTCTCAAAAATCTCGATGGATTATCCATTTACCGTCAAGTCATAAGAGCGATCATTTCATGTATGCACTCCCGTGAACCTCACATCTTACGGCGGGATTACTAGTCCAAGCTAAATCCCCGGTAATATAAACTCATTAGGTGATGTCGGTATTACCAGTCCAGACTAAATTCTTTATAGCGACAAACACCCTTAATGAGCTCGGATCTGAATTACCAGTCTAATCTAAATTCAGACCCTAATCGGATTACCCATCCGGGCAAAGTCCATAATGCACACATATTCTTTAGGAGGCTCAATCACTCAAGGAACACCCGTCCGGGCTAGATCCTTTCTATATTGAGATCAATGGATTAACTGTCCGGACTAAATCCTATTCTGCAACACATGCAGGTTCTCAAGTCATGTAAGCGATGATTTATCCATCGAATTTCCCTTTTTAACCTCAACCGGGACATTTATCAACATGTCATTATTAAGTATGCATTTCATGGATTTTCATGCCATCATCAAATGCAATTATCATACATTCATAAATTATGCAATTAGTCATATTATGAGTTTACTTTTAAGTTATCCGAACTTACCTGGTACTCGTTCAGGTATCGTGTTTCCCTTATTCCGAAACCTTTCGTTTTCCTTGATCGACCTCTGAAATTTGTTCCTCGGGGTCTATAATAATAAAGATGAATCATTAACACCTCACATTATATTTTTCGAGTCTAAATTTTACCCTTGGTCCAAATCACCGTTTAGCCCCTAACCTTTCACATTTTTACGATTTAGTCCCTAGGCTCGTATAATGAAATGCATGCAATTTCTACCTTACCCAAGCCTAGCCGAATGTTCTTTCCTCTTATGGAAGCCCACATTTTTCCATTATTTCTCATCTTTCTACCCATTTTTACAACTTTTACAAAATGGTCCCTAAAGCCATTTCCATGAAAAATCACTTAGTAAAAGTTGTTTACCATCTTTTAAACTTTCATATTCCCCCATAAACCATCAAAATACAAGTAACTCATGCATGGATAAATTTATAAACATGAACCCTAGCATGAAATATGGGTAGAAATAGAGAAAGTTACCGAGATTTCAAAAATACAAATAACATTAAAAACTGGCTTGAGAACACCTAAAACGGGCTTGAGAACACTTACTATTGAGCTTGAAAATGTTGAAAACCCTAGCTATGGAGAGCTTGAGAATTTCGGCTAGATGAAGGAGAAGAATGACTGATTTTTGGCTTATTTTTCCCATTTTATTTCATTAATTAGCCAAATGACCAAAATGCCCTTAGGCCCTTTTTTTCAAATTTTACCCATACGTGCTCATTTTTGTCTAAAAACTTAAAAATTGGGCAAATTACTCTTTAAGACCTTCTAATTAATAATATAAAACAATTTCATACAAATTGCTTCTAGAATCCATGTTTTGCAATTTATTCAATTTGGTCCTTATTTTCCAATTGGACACCTTACTCATAGAATTTCTTCATGAAACTTTTACACATGCATATTATCATATTATAGACCTCATAATAATCATAAAATAAATATTTAAATGTCGTATTTGTGGTCCCAAAACCACTGTTCCGACTGTCCTGAAATTTTCAGAGTGATTAAAAGTGTTAGAACAACTACACCTTAAGGTCATCCATGGCACATTTATAGTAATAGAAGTCAACGATCCATTTCTCAACATCACTGTAATGAATCGAGGAATCACCACATCAACAGGAACCTTAACACAAACTTTAGCAAATGCTAAATGAGATCTAGAAGCTGTAATTTGACCCATATACCAAGGAGTTCCTATTGCACTCGCTATGTAACTCATGCCTTTTTGAGTAAAAAGCTTCAGGGGGGCTCTAGAAAATTGGATCCACACCGTCATCCTTTCCTAATTAAACTCAAGTTTCTTTAAACCAGGCTCCCACTTTCACAAAATCAAGGGTTTATTTTGGATGTGCCAGGGTCCATTCTCCAAGACCCAATCATAAGCATTAGCAGAAGAAAACTGAAAGATGAAAAGACTATCCCTATCCAAATGAACAGAAACTTCACTTCGCTTACCCTAGATAATAGCATCAACCCGTTGCATCGACCTAAAATTTGGGGCCTTTCCAATGATTTGAGCAACAAAAGATTGTTGCCAACGTCGAGTTCCCTCTTCAAAGGCTTTGTCCAGTGGCTTCACAGTGATCTCACCCTCACAGACCGAATGAAGGAAATAATCAAGCGATTGATGACTCGCGGAATTAAACAACCGCCTCTAATCCAACGACACAATAGTCATGAACCCAACTCAACTAGTCTCGCACCACAGTAGAAACACAAATCCAACAAAATTCAATCATAAATTAAGAAGAAAACACAACGAATCACAGAAGGAAACAAGCAATGACTCAAATAAGAAATGCTAAGGAAAGCTTTCGGTTCAAGAAAGTTTTTGATTATTATTATTTTTTCTAATCTTAATCTTACAATTAATATAAAATTAAAAAATGAGTAATAAAAAAACACGTGTATTAATTTGAATAAGGGAGCACAAATGAGGGCATGGGGAGGAGTAGATTCTTTTCGTCCTTTAATCACCATTTGTTATTCTTTATTTCCTTATAATTCATACTAACCTCTGTCTTTTTTTTTTCTTTTTCCAATAAACGATATTTGTGTAGGTTCAAGTGCATTAAAGCGTATTTTTCCTTTTATTTAAGGGTGAGAAAAGAGATTATAAATAATTTTAAGTATTGTATAAAAAATATTCATAAAATGTTAAAGATAACATTTAAGTTTGAGCGTAAAAAAATCGTCAACATTTTTAGATTATTTTAGAAACTTTTCAGTTATAAAGATTTTTTTAATAATATAAAATTACAATTTTGTTTTATTTTTTGCCCCAACATCTTAAGGGTGCGGTGGTCAAATCTTTGTCGACACTCCAAATATCGAAATTATCCCTCTGTCATTTGTAATATATAGCTAAAAAATTATTATTATTTAAATTCTTTTTGAGGGAATTGATTTTTGATTTAACTTGTCACATTAAAGTAGGGCTTTTATATTAGTACAGACTAGAATTTGTGACAGTGAAAACAATAAATATTGAACACATAAAAAGTTTATTTCAAAATAGTGAAATATTTTTTTTATAGGAATTGAAGATATATTAGTCTTTTTAATTGTTTTGAATTTTTAGGTGGGGAAGGTCATGTATAAATTTAGGGGTAGCTATTTAATATTAGATTTATTGATTATTTAATTATTCACGACACATAATCTAATATTTAACTAAAAGTAATGCTATTTTTGTGGCCGAAAAGCAGGTTAGCGCTGCATGAGATTTCACTTGTTTTCTTAAAATATTTTCCTTAAAATTTGCAATCCTTGACTAAATTCGCATAATGCTTTCAACTTGCAAGACAAATAGTTTTTCTTTTTCTATTTTTTGTTCAAATCAATTAATAGGCATAGGTATTAGACTTGTTTCAACATAAATAATTTTTCTCTCACCAAGTTGGATTCGGCATTGAAACAAGTTGAAATTAAAAGGTTTATTTTGAATTTTGATCCTATAAATTTAACAAATTATAAAAATGACTTAATTTCAAGATTAATTATAAGAATGATCTGATTTATACAGTAGAGTTAGGTGCTACCAGTTTTTCAGATAGCACCACCCTAAACATCCCAAAAAGAAAAATAATTTTTTTGGTGCCATCTAAAAATTGGCGGCATCGGATTGAAGTGTGCAGAGTTAAAACGTTTAGGGACTTGATGAAGTAATTACCTTTTTTTAGATTGGTTGAAAAAAGAAGTGCTATGTGAAGGTAACACGACATCTAATTAAACTTTTGGTCTATTTGCATGTTAAATTTATCTCTTTTTAAAATTAAATTTAAATAACCTTAAAAGATATAAGAAAAAAAAACCCTTCTCATTTTTTTTTATTTTTTAAAAACAATAAAATTAATAAATATATAAAATTCTTATTTAAATTACCCAATATGTCTCTCAAAATTTTTCTCAAGTTTATTTAAATTCAAAAATGCTAGGGAATGAATTGAAAATGTTTAACTTTAAATAAACTCGAGAAAATTTTTTGAGGAACATATTACGTAATTTAAATAAGAACTTTATATAGGTTTTTAAGTTTATTGTTTTTAAAAAATTTTAAAAAAATTGAGAAGGGTTTATTTTTGCTATTCTTATATCTTTTAAGGGCTATTTAAATTTAATTTGAAAAGGGGATAGACCTAATATGAAAATACACCAAAAGTTTAATTAGGTGCCGCCGTACTATCTTTTTTTTATCCAATCTAAAAAGGGTAATTACTTCATCAGGTCCCTAAATGTTTTACCCCTGCATGTTTCAATCTAGTGCCACCAATTTGTTAGGCGACACAAAGAATTGTTTTTTTTTTTTGGATTTTTATGGTAATGCCGCTTGAGAAAGTGAATGTACCCAACTCTACTATAGAAATTAGGTCATTTCCATAATTAATCTTGAAATTGAGTCATTTTCATAGTTTTATTAACTTATAAGGTTAAATTCTTAAAAAACCCAAATTAGAAACTTGATCAAAATTGGTTAAATAACTCCCTCTTCATGGTAACTATAGTATAGAACATAATTCCTTATAACATAATAAAAATATTTAAGATATATTTTATAAATATAAAAGTTTACAAAATCTTATATACATGCCATTAAAGTCCTAAATTAAATGAAACATCACCAACATTATTTGATCTGAAGCTAGAGCTTCGGATGTTGATGACATTTGTAGTACAAGTTAAAGACCTAACTACCTGCGTATGAAAACAACCGTACGCTGAACATTAAATGTACAGTGGCAATAATAACATCTAAAATCACTACATAAATAATTAAGTGATTCACAAATTAAAATAATAATGATAAAAACAATAATGATAATAGTAAAATGATAATAACAAAAATAAAATAATAATATTCATTAATATAACATTCTAGTAACTCAATTTTTTATACAATTTCAAATTCCAAGTGGTTCAACTTTATAAATAACTCTGAAATCACTTTTCATATTTTTTTTCATTTTAGTCTCCCATTTTTCAGATTTAGACATAATATTGAATACATAGATCCATCAGCCCGGGTTGCCCAGCAACAATGGCTTAAAGTATATGTCATCTCGAGTTACCTAGCAACAATGATTGTCGTAGTACTCAACCCTCTAGGAATTTGAGTATTGTTTCTCCCACGACCTTTTAGGAATTGGGGAGTAAAATCAATGATACACAAACCTTGATACTATGACATACCAAATATATTCGAACTAATCTTTCATCAATTTATAGGGAAATCTCCAAACTTTTTATAATTAAATCATAATCCATTATCATACTTCATTATTTCATAATCTTAATCGAATAACATATTAGATAACTATATTTACATATATAATATGTAGCTACTAATTCAATTATTTAAATTATAAAACACACACACATATTTAAGTGTTTCTACATTACTAATTTTTTCAACTAATAGAACTAAACTACTTAATGACAACTCCTTCAAGTATATTAGCACAAACTGAAGTTTTCAATTGATCAACTCCTTTTCCTTTCCTTTTACCTTTGAAGCGTCAATCTCGGTTTTAGCTACAATTGAAATAATTCATTACAAATACAATCATTATTCATTCTAATATCATAATCAAACCTAATAATAAGCTTACAATACATGTTTTAACTATGGCTACCTAAAGGTTCCATAATCCAAATTTGCGTAACTTTCACCTCACTTAATCGTTTTCAATTTTGATTTCTCCAATATTTTCACTTCTTCTCAAGTTATCATTTAACACAAAATTAAAGCAATGTCAACATTTTCTACCTCTACTTTAAAAATTTCATCCTCGAAATTTACTTGAAAAGAGATACCAATATTGTACTCTCATTGTATCTTCAAGTTTTCAAGTCGCTTCTTTTACTTTATGATTTCTCCACACTTTCCTAGAAGAACTCGTTTATTTCTCAGTTCTTTTAGTTCTCTAGATAATATCTGTATTGGTTCCTTTTCGTAACACAAATAAGGTCAAACTTCAATATTTTCTATTAACGCTACATGTGATGGATACGATCTATATCTTTGAAACATTAGTACATGAAACACATTATAAATTTTGTCCAATTCCAGTGGCAAGGCTAACCAATAAGCAATTGGTCTGACTTTTTTTTTCTAAAATTTCATACAGTCCAATAAACCTTAAACTTAATTTTCCTTTCTAACAAAATCTCATAATTTTCTTTCACGGAGAGACTTTTAAGAATACTTTATTTCCTAATTCATCTTCAATATCTCTTCTTTTTAAATTGGCATATGATTTCTTTCAAACTGTAGTTGCTTTCAACTTTTCTTTAATTAATTAAACTTTTTCTTTTGTTTCTTCTATCAATTCTAGACCAATTATTTTCTTCTCACCTAGCTCAGTCTAACACAAAGGGGTGCAACATTTACAGCCATACAAAGCCTCACACGATGCCATCTAAATACTTGATTGAAAATTGTTATTTGCAAACTCTACAAGTGGTAGATACAGTTTCCAATCATTATCTAAATCAATGATGTAGGCTCGTAACATATCTACTAATATATGAATCACATGTTTTGATTGACCATCTATTTGAGGATGAAAGGCCATACCAAAAATCATTTTGGTACTAAGTGACTCAAGTAATGTGTTCCAACATCATGCAATAAATCAAGGATCAACATAAAAAATAATAGACATTGGCACATTATGTAATCTTACTATCTCATCTATATATAATTCTACAAGCTTATCTAGTGACCAATCTGTTCTTACAGGTAGAAAATAAGTTGACTTTGTCATCAATCAACTATAACCCATATTGCATTGTGCTTTTTTCGAGTGAGAGGTAAGCCAATAAGAAAATCCATAATTATTTTGTCCCACTTCCACTTGGGATTTGTTATAAATTGAAGCAATCTCGTTGGAATCTGATGCACCGCTTTTACTATTTGACAAGTTAAACACTTAGCAACATATTCTGTAATCTCCTTTTCCATACCTGACTACCAATATAATTCTCACAAGTCCCGATACATCTTGATACTTCACAGGTGCATAGCAAATGGATTGTTGTACACCTCTCGAAGTATCTCATTTTTCAAATCAACATTGTTCAAGACATAAATTCTATTACAAAATCTTACACAACCATTGTCCTTGTTGGAAAAAATCCAGCTCGAAAACAGTTTTCTTGCACAGCGAAAAATAAAAATTTTAAAAATTGACCCGATTTGTGATATTTATAACAATAAACCCAAGATCGAATTTGTACTTGTGTTTTTGGATAGACAGATCATTGGCGTTCCCGACTTTCAACCAAACGATTTTCTCTGCTATTCTCGTACCATGAACTGCTTCGTGCATGGGCTCGAACAAACAAAATAAAAAATAGAATCAATTTTTTTTTTACTTTTAGTGGGAAAGTAAATATCTTTTACATAGAAACTGATAGAATTTTAATTCCCAGAAAATAGAATTTATTCTTAAAATAAACTTCCACTATTTTATGTCAAAATAACAATACTAAAAACTTCAGAGAAACTTGTGTTTTTCTCTTTCTGTTGGTGTGATTTGATGCCTACTAGTGCTATCTATTTAGTGAGAGTTGGTAGAATCTTGGTTGAAGTGGTAGAATACAAATAATATTAATTTGATAGAAAAAATCTCCAACACCCTATTATTTAGGGAAACGGGCGACAACTTTAGATAGGAATACTAGGGTTTATCATCCCATGTATTCCATATAATGGAAGTTGGGCCTCTCCTATACTAGTCCAATTGTAAGTGCTTCATGGACTTTAACCCAACACTTTATAATTTATTCCAACCAAATACATTTTTTTTTCTATTTTCCAAATTAAATATTAATTACTAAATTAATTTAATTTCTTAATTAAATAATTTTCTCAACCCAAGTCTAATTCCATTAAAATCATTACAACTTTACCGAAAAAGAATATATGAGAAAATATATTTAATTTTTCTATATTCAATTGGATTCACAATTACCAATTAATATAAATCCATTTTCTAACTTCAACTAATTAATTAATAATTCGAAACACCATAAAATAATAATCAGGTCATTTCCATACTTAGGCTCCGTTTGTTTGCAATGATTTGGTTTTCCGGAAAATATTTTCCTGCTTTTACGATGTTTGGTTGCAAGAAAACATTTTACACTTGGAAAATATTTTCCAAGACACGGGTAAAATCTTATTCGTTTTAGGGAAAATGTCTTACAGATTTTTCTATAAGACATTTTCCATCTCCTTCTTCATCTTCTTATTATTTCTTCTCTATTTCCTTAGTCCGTCCCATATAATAGATGTTATATTCGAGGTAAACCTTCGATTTCACTTTAAATTTTCTCCTTTTCTTTTTCTTGAAAAAAATTGAATCCATGGGTTTTCTGGTAGAAATCAAAATGGTGCAGAGCTCTTGCCGTTACTGAGATAATTAGTGGGAAAAAGATAAGATATTTCCCATTTTTTTGTCTAATATTTTTCTTAAACAATATCAAATCATTTTGCTTTGTTTTCTCTTTGTATAAAGATGGAATTACTAATTGAACAAAACTATGAACTTCTAGTTTAATTCATTATTGGAATTTGAAAATTATCCAGGATTATGTATATAAAGCTTTTAAATTTTATTAATTGTTTGAAGTTGGAATTTTTTCGTTTCAAATTAGCTGGATTTGAATTCATAATTTACAAAAATATCTTTTTTGTGCCGGTATTAGTCACTCTTAACTTGGTTTCTTTATTTTCATTGTTGCGTACATAGTCTCTGTTGGTTTTGTATTTAATTTGTTTGTCTACTTCCCACTAAAACCCAAGCTTTTTCTGGCGTCTATTGCAAGTTTTATAGACGCTGCTGTTTCGTTTCCATTCCTCTTTGCAGGGTCTTAGCTTAATTTTTTTTAATTAAGCAGCATTGGTTTGGGTTTTATGCCTTTCTTTGTTTCTTTATTTTTAATTTTTTTCTGGGTTTGGCATTAAAATATGAAAATGATAATCTAAATGATGAAAATGGTAATTATTTTTAACTCAAGATGAGGATAAAGTTAGATACATAAAGAGGCAAATCATTTCAAAATGATGCATTATTTGGAAGTGGAAAGGGATATGCTTAAAAATGATACTTAGAGCATAAATTTCTCACCATAGGTTGATTTAACAATGCCTAATTTGCACCACATATAACAACATTTATTTTTGTTTTCTGCTAATCTGTAGTCCAACCCTATTTTAGAAGCATTTGGTAATGCTAAGACTGTTAGGAACAATAACTCAAGGTGAGTGTATTTTGTTTTAACAAGTTTTACACCTTGCATGTAGTAGATTCTATGTTATAATCATTTTTTTTTTACCTTTACATGCATGTTTTGAATGATATAATCATTTTGGTAATTTTGTGGAGATTCAATTTGACAGGAGAGGAAGGATTTCAGGAGCTGCCATCAGGACTTATTTATTAGAAAGATCACGTGTTTGTCAAGTGTCTAATCCTGAGAGAAATTATCACTGTTTCTACATGCTTTGTGCAACACCACCAGAAGTAAGTAGTTTTTGATTGCTTTAATCAAGTTGCTTATAAATTATTTGATACAATGTGTTCTTATATAGTCTTTCCCCTATTAAGCATTTTCCATGTTTACTTTTAATGATTTCTAGATTATCTTAGTACCAAAATGTTCTGTCTAGAAAAGGATTTAGGTTGGGAAGTTCTATTGTGAGAATGATATTTCTCATATTTTTAACTTGTGATTTCAATATATCTGGATATGCTTAATGCCTGAAGGTTGTAATTTGGGTAGAACTATGATAATTTTTATTATCTCACATTCTTTTCTATCCCCCTTTTCTATTTGATTCCCCATCTCCCTCTTATCTTTGATTTATTTATTGGTGTCATTCTCTTAGCCAACAGAAGAACAACTTACAAGTTAAAGAGTTTCACTTTAACATTCTCTTTTCCAAATTTATTATTGTTAAACTGGAGTCTTTTAGGATGTACATTGCAGGCCTTGAGATAGCATTATTCTGTAATTGTATGATGGCTTCCATGTGATGTTATTATAGACATGAGTCATTTATCCTCCAAGCTTAGTGTCTAGTGATTTTGCATAAGATTTCCTAGCATGCCAGTGGTCCCAAGAGACATTCACAGCTTGTAATAGTTGTGGTATAGAACATCAAATATGAGGCAGTTTCTTGTTTCTAGAAAACCAGTTTTTAGCCTTTTGTTTAACTTAGATGTCATATTACTGTCTTTATCTGAATAAGAAAGGCCTTCAATTTTCTAAATCATTCCACTTTCAATTTTATTAATATTCTGTTTCATGCTTTGATTTTAATTTCTGTCTACCTTTATTCAATGTAATGTTAGCTTATTGGAGAGGAAGAATCAACTAAAACAACTTAGGTCAACTTCCACAACTAAGCATTCCACAAGTATGAAAACTTGAAGGTGGTCTGTCAATGGGTTAGGCCTCTACACAAATATAAAAACTGGAGAGCAGACATTCTATGTAAGTTTTAGTTTAGCAATATTTCAATTTCTATTAATTTATAACCACTTACCTCGCTATAATTTTACAATTTTCAGCTTGGATTGAGATTAAATATAACACAGTCAGGTCGGACATCAACTGCAAGCTCTTCAGTGAAGTTGAAATCATCAAATAAGAAATGCCAAATTGGTGGAGATCCTATAATCACACAAGAATCAGTTGCAAATTAGAAGCAAGTGAAGAGCTTTGGTATTTTGTTAGTTTGATATTGGATATTGGATTTGGTTGGTATTAGTACAGAGTTTGTGCTGGTATAACCACTATTTTGTTTTTGGTAAAGGCAATATTTTGGTGTTGGTTGATATTGCTTTAGGTATTTTGTTATTGTTGGGTTCTTTTTGCTTGTGCAAATGCTGGATGAGTTGATAAAGGCCTACAATATTTCCACTCAATAAAGGACATACAAGGATTAATCCATACTACTGATCATTGTACTTGTATAATTGACTTATTAGCTCCATGTGGAAATATATGAATTAACCCATACTACTGATCATTACTATTGTAAAATTGACATATTAGCTCAATTTTATTACTTTGGTTGTTTTCAATTTTTGAAAGTTAATATTTTAGCTTAATAATTGAGTATTATTATTTATTTAATTTGATTTATTTATTTATAAATAAATCATTGTAATATATGTAAAAACAATTTAAAATATAAATTTATTAATATATATAATAAACTCAATTAAACAATGAAAAGATAATAAATTCTTAAATATATATATTTTTAATTTAAAATAGATTTTCTTGAAAATATTTTCTGGAAATCTGCCAAACAACAGAAAATATTTTATACAGATTCATCCAAACACCAGAAAAGAAAATCATTTTCCAGAAATCATTTTCTAGAAATCATTTTCCGATAAATATTTTACTGACAAACAATTGGAGCCTTAGTGAGGTAACCACATTCGTTTCCGTCTGTAACCCATTTCTCTAACTTTATCATTTCTATCCATTTATGTGCATTTGAATCATCATGCAATTAATTTCTAATTTCAACAAGCTAGAGGAGGGATCAATTGGACATATGCAATTAAGGCTCAAATAATGTATAATTAAGTTCCAACTTTTTGCCTATTAATTATAAACTCATTTAGTCACAAAGTCATTCTATTATAGTATCATGACTGAACTCTCCTCAATAGTATACCAGTACGAAAGCAACTTGATCAATGCTCATCCAAAGACCTTGCAATAAGTGTGTTATCCTCATAGGATATTCTTAATCTCTTTAGGACAATATCCATTCTTCCAATATGATCTTATTTTATCTCATAGTAACCACTAGATCTTTCTTCATGAAAAGTCAATTATTATCAAATAGTAATCAAGTCATTCATCTTATTGCAGAAGTCGTGCACCCAACTTCGAAATTAAACTGGCAATGATACAATCGAACCTTTAATTCTGAGGGTCAATGAATGAGGATCTCAATCAACACCTTAAACAGTTTATAATCATTTGTGATACTTTCAAATATAATGGGGTATCCAATAACGCTATTCGTCTTCGGTTATTCCCTTTCTCTCTTACTGGCGATGCTTTTTTGTGGTTAGATTCGTAACCGGTAGATTCAATCAACACTTGGGATGAGCTAACGAGCAAATTTTTAGCAAAATAATATCCACCAAGCAAGACGAAGAAACTTCGGATGAACATTACAAATTTTTGACAATTGGAAGTAAAGTCATTAGACGAAGCTTGGAAGCGCTTCAAATTGATGTTGAGTAAGTGTTCGTACCATGATTTTCAACATGCTCTAGTCTTGATGGAGCATTTGTTGGAGCATTCATGTCAAAGACTTATGCCGAGGCTTGTCAACTCATTGAGGATTTGATGATTAATTCTTACATGTGGTCGATTTAGTGGTTCACATATCAAGCCAAACAAGCGGTAGCAAACATTGTTGCTAGCAAGGATAACTATCAACAAGTGTTCGAGAGGCTTAATTAATTAGAGATGAATACAACCAAGGCGCAGGTCCAAAACAAACCCAATCTAACCAATTCTGATGCAGGGCATGATGATGAGAGCAACCATATAGAGGCTAATTATGTAGGAAATAGAGGATATAACCCTTACTCCAACACCTATAACCCTAGTGGCGTGATAATCCTAACTTTAGGTGGTGAGGGAACCAAACGAAACCTTCAAATCAAGAGAACCAAAACACTAACTCTCTAAAACACAACGCACCATACCAACCTCTATTACCTTTTAGAGCATCCAAGACCAAGAAAGGAAGCTAACTTATAGAAGTAACCCTCTATTGTCGATTAGGGTGAGTAAATTAGAAAAAGGTTTGCATGTGGTGCAAGTCGATGTGTGCCAAATCTGGAGTCAATTGGACCAAGTTTTGCAACTGTTGCAAAACATTGTAGCCTCTAGCATACCTAGAATAACTGAACCTAATCTAAAGAGAGAAGGAAATGAGCACACAAAGGCAATCACCCTTAGATTCGGGGTTGTGGTTAAATAACCTATCCAACCAAATTGTGGGGAGAAAGAAGTAGGTGAGAAGGACGAGAGCACCCACCTTCTTAGTGTTGGAGAAAGAGTATTTGAGAAGAAAAAACCCGAGAGCTAACCCATTCAAGTTGAAACCAAAGATAGAGCCATTCCACCACCACCACCACCCAGTCCAAAACTTGTACCCTTTCTGAGCCGTTTAAAGGGAGGTGAGGAATAAAGATAATGAGTTTATAGACTGTCTAAAGATGTTTAAAACCTTAAATGTGAACCTCCCTTTGTTAGAACTCTTTAAGAATATGCCCAAATATGTTAAGTTCCTTAAGGAAGTAATGTCTAGAATAGGAACAAAAAAGTAAAGTGCACTTTATAAAGAATGTGAGTGATAGTGTATAGGAGAGTTCTTTCCAAACTAAAGGATCCAGTAGCTTTACCATCCCTATTGAGATAGTAGGAGTAAGTTTTGGGAACACCCTGTATGACCTAGAAGCTAATATCAACCTCATGCCATTGTCAATTTATAAGAGGTTAGGTTTGGGAAAGCTGAAGGAAACGGATGTGATCTTGCAATTAGCTGATTGATCTTTAGTTAGCCCTAAGGGATTCCTTGAAGATATGTTAGTTAGGGTTAGAAAATTTATTTTTCCTATTGGCTTTATCGTGCTTAACTTCGAGGAGGATTTAGAAATTTCTATACTCTTAGAGAGACCCTTGTTAGCTACATCTAGAGCCACCATAGACGTAGAATGGGGAGAATTGAATATGGACATTGAGGGAGAAACCAAAGTTTTCAAATGTGTTAAGCTCGAGTCTAGGTCTGAGGAGGTGTTACCATTACACGAGTATAATTGCCAAGTGATTGAGACAAAACACTATCATTCTAACCAATTTGCAACTTTCATGGAATTGTGTAATTTTTTACATGTTTGCAGGCTAAATAAAAGAATTCGAAAATGAACAAGGAAAAGATAGAAAATACGAATCCTAATAGGCCTCGGTTAGATGCTAAATAAATGACGAGTTGACTTTTTAACTCGTCGTCTATGGTGAATGAACAAGTATTTGTAAATAATTAGATGTTTTGAACATAGACTCCATTTATTTTTTGCTTATTAGATTAGGATTTTTATTTGTAAATAATTAGATGTTTTGAACATTTTAGATTTGGTAGGTTGGATTTTTTAGGATTGAGAGGAAAATCAATAATTTTATAGTGTTTTTGGGATAAGTTTAATGGATTTGCAATATTTAGTGGGGGATATCGGGCTTCCTCCGATAGTTTCGAAAGGGGGGATCCAAAATGTTTTATGTATTGTGATATCCACGTCCTAGTATTGTGATACCCCTAGAATTTCAAAAGTCAAAAATTTAGTTTTTATATAGTGGTATCGCGATACCCACCCCCCGGAATTGCAATACCTCAGACAGAAAGAAACAACCAAACACAAGAAAGAAAAGTGTTATACCTATAAACTTAACTTTTTTTCTAATTATCTTCCTAAAAATCATGCATTAATTACTTAAATCACTCAATCACACACAAATCCTCGGCAACGGTGTGACAACTTGATTGTCCCCTAGTGTGCGTGCATCGAGGCTATGAATCAATACAAATACAAATAATAATCTAGCAATGTACTGCAAGTGTGATAGGTCAGTTGTTATCTTTATTGAGTTACAATTGAACACTTAAGTATTCGAAGAATCGAACCTAAGAGAGTTTTAGGACAAAGTGATTCCTAAGGAACAAGTATGCAAATAAGAAGTCTAGCTAACTACACGCTAAGTAGTATATTACGACAATTCATAATCGAGAAAAAATTTCACTAATCGGCTACTTAACAGTAAGAATGACCAAATTGTAAAATAATCAAACTTAAGCAATTAACAATCCAATACACAAAAAAGATTGGTTAACTTCAATGCTGTTGATTATTCATTGGATTAGGGATGTAAAAGGCATAAACTTTTAATTGGCTCAATTTTACCTCTCGGTCACCATTTTACCAAAATAGACGATTTAGTCTGGTTTATCTCTTGACCTCACCAAACTAACATGGGGCAACCAAATTGGACCTCAATAGGATCTCCTATCGGTCTCACCTATCTAAATATTCACCTAGAGGCGTCAAATTTAAGTTTTAAAATTCATTTGATTTAGTCTAATTTTTACGATTTAATCATTGTACCAAAAATTAACCAAACAATGTTTCCATCAACCAACCACCATAAATTTAGTAACCTAACACCATTTTCCTACAAATAACAACCAAACACTTTTTTAAATCATACATTCAAATAAGCACAAGAATAAAGTTAAAGAAAGCTTAGAGATTTCTTGGTGGTTGCTTGAAGAATATGTTGGCAACAACAATCGAGGTGAAAAATACAAACAAAGTTTAGAGTTTTACACTTTAAAAAGAAAATAAAGCTGAGATATATTTAAAAATTTTGGATGAAGAATAAACTACAAGATGAAGTTTGAGTACCAAAATGTAAGTAACACCAAGTTAGAGTAAAAACTAACTAACTAACAACTAAAACTAGGGAAAAAAAGCTAAAAACTAAACCCTAATAATGGTGAAGAAGACTAGCTACTAAACTTAAAAGATGAAAGAAAAGTAAAGAAAAGGTTGGCTCCTTTTGTTCTCATTCAAAAGTGGCGTTTAAATTTTGATTACAATCCAAAAACATTGACAAGAATGCCCATTGAAGCTGTGTTTCGATTAGAGATGGTGTTGGACAAAATACTACCTCTACAACTATTTTCTCATTGTTAGGCTTTAGTGTCACGACACCTTATACAGTCGCGACATCACTGAAGTTGGCCTTAATTTCTTCACTTCAACACCTTTATAGGTACCATGACTTTAGAGCCATGGTGTCACGATTTTGGCTTGGTGTCGCAACATCCTACCCTCAATATTGTGACTCCAACAACAGTAAGCTCCATCTTGATTTTGCATTGAAGTTTTTGCATCCTCAAAGTGAAAAGACTTGGTGTTACAACTTCTATGACATTAGTGTCTTGAAACCGACTTTGTGTAACACCCCTAACCAGTATCCGTCGTCGAAACAGGGTTACAAAGCATTACTAGAATTTACAGATCAAATACAAATATTTCATAATATTTAACAGTTATAATGAATCATATTATCCTATAAATTAGCCTCGAGGCCCAAAATATGCATTAGAAACAAGTAGGAACTAAACCGGGTGCTCAGAAAATTTTTCATAATATTTCAAAATTTTATCAAGGTGCAGGGGACACACGCCCGTATGGTTAGACCGTGTGACTCACACGGCTAAGTGATACGCCCGTGTCTCAGGTCGTGTGGGTATTCGAAATAGGGACACACGGTTGTGTCCCAGCCTGTGTCCATACCTGTGTAACTTTCTAACTTGGTCACATGGCCAAGCCACACGCCTATGTGCTAAGCCGTGTGAGCATACTGGCTTGCATTAATTAGGTGCAGGGGTAACACGGCCAATTACATGCCCATGTGCCAGGTCGTATGATCAATTCTGAGCATTCTATTTTGAAAGTTTGAAAATGTAGAGGACACACGACCAAGTTACACGCCCATGTGCTAGGCCGTGTGTGACACACGGCTGAGACACACGCTCGTGTATCTGCCCATGTGGACAAAATAAGGCCATTTTCAAGCCTTATTTCTCACCCAATTTGTATTCCACCTACATCAACACTTTAACACTTTCACAAGCCAATATAAAATATTAAAATTAAGCCAAAACTAAGTCTTATACAATTTCCATCATTTATCCATTTTAAACACGCATCAACATATTAAGGCCAGTTTTTACATATCAAAACATGCCAATTACAAGCTATACCAAATGGCTAATTTCAACCAAACACATACATACCATCTATGACCACTTTTAGCCTATACATGCCATTATAACCAAAAATGTAATTACTATATATACCGAAATCAGTTGATGGATAGTCTGATGATATCTCCGCCTAGTCTCTAACCTAACGAGCTTCCGAATTACTATAAAACAGAAGAAATAAAACAGAGTAAACATTTAATGCTTAGTAAGTTTGTATAACATGAAATTTAACTTAACATTATTTTACACATAAGGTAAGCATACAAATATTTATCTAAAGAAATTCTGCAATTTGCCTAAACACTTATAACCTCAAGAAACATGTTAGTCATGTATTTCATGTGAATATCAAGAAACAAAGATGAGCTCATCATGTAACAATTTTCATATACATATGTTTTTCACATCATATATTCATATAACATATACATTTCCATATGAATTACATGTTAGAACTTTGCCTGTTGAATTTATTTGAAATATAGATAGATACATAGGTAGTACACTTGAAATGTAAAAAACTGTAATCCATCAATTCATATTCGAGAATGCTCATACGAGCACATAAACAAGAGGCCCTCTCTCGAGCCATATAATGGGAAGCTCATGTGGCCATGTACGGGAAGCTTATCCGGGTTGTATAATGGGAAACTCATAAGAACCATATTCAAGAAGCTCAAGCGAGCCAATAACGGGTAGCTTTAAAGGGCTATTAATCAGGAAGCTCCGGATAACCTTATATCGGGAAGTTGAAGTGAGCCATATCGGGAAGCTCCGGAGAGCCATTAATCAAGAAGCTCATAAGGAGCTTTTAATTGAGAAGCTCATGAAGAGTCATATAATAGGACGTTGATAAGAGCTACGGTGTGCCCATAACACATGTGGAATCGCAACCGATTGGCATGCTCCGAAGAGCTATTAAAGGGAAGCACGCAAGAACCATATAACGAGAAGCTTGAGAGGGCCAAATATCGAGATGCTCATGAGAGCTAATAACGGGACGCTCTTTCGAGCTATGGTGTGTCCGCAACATATGAAGGACCACAACCAATTCGGGAACCCTGTATCCATCAAATCTTATTTATCTAAACGAAACTTATTATTTGTCTGGCATTATCGGATATGTGATCAATTGCATACATATGACATTTATACAATTTACACAATTTAGTTATACAAACTTACCTTAACCAGTGTTCTTGTATTTGTAATTTACTAATCCGATACCTTCTCTTTTCCTCATTCTAACTCCGTATTTGGTCCATCCAGATCTATATGAATGAATTTAACATCAATTAATATTCAATTCAATTCAATTCATACCTTAGGCAAAATTACTATTTTGTCCATATACTTTTAATTAATTTTAATTTCGTCCCTAGGCTCGGAAAATGAAATTCATGCAATTTAATCCTTATTTCAAGCCTAGCCAATTTTTACATGTAACATTAGAAGCCCATGTATTTCATAAAATTTAGAATTTTTTCACGAATTTTACAACTTTTCATTATAGTCCCTAAATCATGATTTCATCAAAATTTCCTTTACAAAAGTTGTTTATCTATCAACAACCTTTCATTTTCTACCATAAAACTTCATAATTCATGCATACTCATCCATGGCAAAACCCTAGTACTTTAATAAATTTACAAATTAATCCTCAAGATAGCTAAATTAAGCGTTTACAACCTCGGAAACATAAAAATCATTAAAAATGGGACTTGAATACTCACCTAATTGAGCCAAAATAACTTGCTTGAATGTAGGTCTCCATAACTAGGGGTTCCATCTTTTTAATTTAGGAAAGATGAGAATATGATGATATTTTTCTTTATTTTATTATTTATCATCTTTTTATCTTTTACTTTCCAATTTAGTCATTTTCTTTATTTAATTTTCCATGGATGAATCATCATACTTATCTACTAACTCCCCTTAATGGTCTATTTGCCATATAAGGACCTCAAATTTTAAATTTCATAGCTATTTGATACTTATAGTTACTAGAACTCAACTATTGCATTTCATGCAATTTGATCCTTTTATCAATTAAACATGTAATCGATAAAATTTTTCTTAACGAAATTTTTATATGATATTTCTATCATACAATAGACCATAAGATAATTTTAAAATGAATTTTCTTATGGACTCGGATTTGTGATCCTGAAACCACTGTTTCAATTTCACTAAAACGGGTTGTTACACTCTGAATGATGTTTTTCTCAAAGTTGGACCATTATCGTCTCCCTACACCAACTCAATCATATCGTTAGGTTCTTCATGACACTTTTTGACCAATTAGGGTCTCAAATGGAGCAAAACTGAGCAAAAAAATTATTAATGATTAAAATTAAAAATAAAAAAATATAAAAAACACTTAAATTGCTTGAGAATAAGCTCCTCAAGTGTATTAGAGAGCCTAATTTGACATATCAAATTACAACAAGTCAAAGCGTCAACCTTATTTTATCTACGATTGAAAGAATTCATTACAAATACAATCATTATTCATTCTAATATCATAGTCAAACATAATAATAAGCTTACAATGCATGTTTTAACTATGGCTACCTAAAGGTTCTATAATCCAAAATTCGCATAACTTTTACCTCACTTAATCATTTTCAATTTTAGTTTCACTAGTATTTTTGTAACGCCCTGAATAATTTAATCTTGTTTCTATAAATCTTGATATAAATATGTATTTGCTTTAGTGGCTAAGTGTTCTGGGTGTGTGTTTGAAGTCTTAGGTTCAAGTCCCACTTTTGGTGAATTTAGTTATTTTTTATCCAAGCCTTATCCCTATTGGGTTGGGTTATATTTTCTTGTTAGTAAACTTATATCAAAATGAGCCTGCTGGTACAGGTGGTAAAGTGTTAGCTTGTTCTGAGGTTTTGTGTTCGATTCACCGTCGGAACGTAGATGATATTTTTGTTCTAGTTGTTTGATAGAGGTTTGATGGAGTTAGGAGTCTGAGGTAGTTGGATATGAGTAGTGTGTCAGATTTGGTGGGTTACTCTGATCAGCTATGGGCCTATTGTAGGGTCAGTAATTGCTAATCAAACCCTATTTCATGTGATCTAATACTCTGGTAGTCTGATTTGAGTAGGAAACTAATATGTATGTCTGATTGTATTGTTATGTATGTATTTATCTGTTTAATAGCATCTTAAGCATGTTTATTCTGTTATTTTTCCATCTGAATTTTGTATCTATATTTGGGTTGAGATTTGTATATGTGGAGGAAATGATTTGTACGGCGACCTTTCGCCTATATTCTGGCAGCTTGACTGCATATTATCCGCCATTTGTCGTATCGACACTATATGGTGTGTAGGGATGGGTAAGTGTTTTTAACCCCACATGGTGTGATGGAATGGACGGAGATGGTGTGTAGAGGATGAGGGTAGGATTCTGTACGTCTGATCTGTTATTTGATTCTAATATCTGTTTCTGTTATGGACTTAGGTTCGAATCTGTATCTGACTGTATATGAAATTTTGTGTATGTTGCTTGAGTATCTCTGTTGGGTTACACATTTAGTTTATGAAAACTCAAATTGGTTTGTCTATTCTGTTCAGGTAATCCACATACATAGGCGGGTCGGTGCGACGGAGGCTCAGCGGTGACCACTTGACGAAAACTATTTTCATTATCATTATTTAATGGTTTTACTGAAATTTCCAGTTTTCGTAAGAGTTTTGTAATTTTTGGACTCTTCGGACTTTTTGGACTATTTGGTTTGAATTTTTGGGTTTGAGTGCATTATGATTTCTAAATTGCTATAATTCAACAAAATACCAATTTTACACGAACAAATGTTATTTTTGAAAACATAAGCGTGGTTTTGTTTTAAACGACTTTCAAACTTCTACTGCAAAATAATTGAATAACTTAAATAACAACATGTAACGGTTTCATTAATATATATAAATGAATATGTTTTATAAAACTTGGACATTTTATCAAATAACTAAACATTGATTTATCGAAGTATCATCGGTTTTAAAACCCTTCTTCTTACACACCCAGATTCAGCCATAACGTTTAGGTCAGGTTTGGGGTGTTATAATTTTCACTGCTTCTCAAGCTATCATTTAACACCAAATTAAAGCAAAATCATCAACATTTTCTACGTTCCTTTCACCAAGGTCAAATATGACAATGTGGTTTTCCATCTATTTATTTCATTTTCTCACTTCTAACAACTAAATAATCATCTCCTAACCATTTTCCATCCAAAAACTAACTTATTTATCTAAGTTTTCTTAAGCTTCCATCAAAGAGGATTTTAACCATACATGATAATTTCAAAAACTAATAGTAGATGTAAATAAAACAAGCTTCAAAGATTCAAAATCTATGAAAAAGCTGAAGAAAAACTATACATTATGCTTGAGAATTGAAGAAAAATGATAAAAGAGTATTTTTTTTTCTTCTTCCTTAGCTAGGTTTGAACATAAAAAAGGAAAGATGAAGAAAATGTCATCTTTTCTTTACATATAATATTTTATTACTTTAATAAAATAATATTATTTTAAATAAAATATTAAAAAATTATTAATTAATAAAAATATCGTTTAAAATTTATCATAAAACCATTTTTTTAAGTAATGATAAAATTGCCTCAAGTCTTTTCCATAAAAATGAGTAATTTCTCTATAGTCCTTGTACTTTTTACCTTATTCAATTTAGTCCCTAAACTTTTTCCAAGTTTCTAGTCTAATCCAAATATCTCAACTAATAATTCTATACAACTTTGTGTTTGTCAATTTCTCTAAAAATGATCTTGATTTCTTGTATAACCAATTATTTATAAATCACTTATTCAATGACTCCTACCATAGATATACATTTGATAATACTACTTATAATATGATATTTGTAACGACCCAAAATTTACGGGCATCGAAAAAGTGAGTTGCCAGGTCTTCATTTTAGAAAAATGAATTTGTAAATATTTATTAAAAATATTTACGAAGTTAGTTATGAGTTTAATTAGGTTTTGGTTTGGTAAATTAGCTTAAAATAAGAGTAACTAGGAAAAAGACTAACTTGCAAGGAGAAATTAGGGTTCCAAGCTAATTTGGTAAGTCAGTTTAATTCATTTTCTTGTGATTTTTGAGTTTTTATGATCCTAGAACAAAATACTATTAGGTATATGTTGAAAATTTGAAAGTTAGTAGATTTTTGGATATAGTTTATATTGAATTAATTGATGAATTAGGGATTGAATTGATAGAAATTTCAAATTAGAATTGGGAAAAGGACTAAATTGTGGAATAAGTTATAAGTTTTGTGTAATAGGGACCAAATTGTAAAAAAATTAAATTTAGGGTTTTGTGATGAAAATTTGAGGGTTAAGTTACAAGTAGAAATTAAGTGAAAATAAGGTATAGATTGTGATAGAAATGAAAATAATTTTGGTTAGGGATTAAATTGAAATTAAGGTAAAAATTGAATAGAAAATTTAAATATTTGATGTGAATTGATGTTGTATTGATAATTTTAACTTATTTAATATTCGTAGCTAACATCGTGCTGGAGACATCGACCAAGAAGGGAAAGGAAAAAGTCGACGAGGAGTGATTCGAAACTACGGTTTGTATTACTATAATTCGAATTTAGTTATTATTTATTTTTGAACTTTAATTAATGTGTATGGTAAGCGGAGTTGAGGTAAGAAATGATATTGAATTGTGAATTATGTGAATATTTGAATTTATTGATTGGAAATTGAAAGTGATTTGAATTGAATTAAATAAGTTATTGTGATACTGAATTGAAAATATTAGAATTTGTGATTGGTATGAATTTGATTGAAATTGAATTGAGAAAGTGAACTAAAAACCCTATTAACTAGTCGGGCTAAATTGGATATAGTTGCCATGCCATAGGATTGTAAGTGTTCAGGGATACTTCGACCTCGAGTCGATGAGGCACTATATGTGTCGTAATATTACTTTGGATAATTCTGATGAGGCACTATGTGTCATATTATTGCTTCGGATTAAATCCGATAAGGGACTAAGTACGGATTCACTTCGGCAAGGCTAATGAGGCACAAGGTACCGTACTGGTGTGCTTGGTTGGATCCATGTATCCTTGAAAGTCCGAGTCAATTTAATAGGGGTAAATGAATGAATTGGAAATTAGAATTGGTATTAAATGAATTGATAAACCATATGATTTTGTATATGAATTGGAATGAGATATTGAATTGAGATATGAAAACGAAATGTTTGAACCATGGGTTCATGGAATGGATTTTTGATATAAAGAAATAATGTGTGAATCAAAATGGAGAAAAGTTATTTGAAATAGCTATTGTTAAGAAATAAAAGTTTAGTGCATATTTATTTATTTATTTTTGCTTCTAAAATTTGAATTATAGTAATACCACTGAGTGTATATACTCAGCGTGCGGTTGTCTCCGTGCGCAAGTTAGTTGAAGTCAAAAGTTTGGGATCAGCATCTAAACCAATCCCAAACTCAGTAAAATGGTGATGTATATTCTCTTCTGTAAAATGGCATGTACCTAGGTTGATTGTATAGGTCATTTTGAAATATGTTTGTGAATGGTATTATAAATTAACCTTGGATGGTTATATTCAATATAAATGAAATGTTAAGATTATGAAATGGCATGTTTGGGTTATTTTGGTATGGTATTTGAACTGGATTAAATGAAATCAATTTAATTGATTTGGATAATACATATGATATATTTATGAAATGTATGTAAATTATCTGTTTAAATTTCGTATTTAATTTGATATGTCAGGTAATACCTCATAACCCTATTCTGGCGACGGTTTAGGGTTAGGATGAGTTACAATATTAATGTGAGGATGTTACATATCAACTTTCATTTGAAATCTCATAGATATAGCCAATATGCACAAAACAAATGTAACACCATTATAGTATTAAGAACAACAATAGATGCTAGAGCTTGAAATGATATTTGAAAAAGCAATTTAGTTTGCCTTTATTCAAGTTGTTGTCAAAACAGATGTTGTAACAAGTTTTTTCAACATAGTTATTTAACAAGTTAAATAAGGGAGTAAAAGAATAACGAGAGACCAGAATTCTTAATGCAATTCAGATTAAACAATCATATCTCTACAAAGCCTTGCTTAGAGAATGAATCTACTAAATAATTTTCTTGGTACAACAATTAATTTAAGCCCAACCTACCCAAAACTCAAACATATAATTGCAGCATCAATGTTGCTCAATTGTTTACACTTGCTCTCCCCAAATAACCTCAATTACAAGTATAACCTTTCCAACAACAAAACAACTACAAAATATTCCCAAGAATACAAATAAACACTCCCCAATAAACCACAACCAAACTATGATTTTCGGCTACCTTATTCCAGACATTTTATCTCATGAAGGTAAGCTTTTAAATCACTTGATTTTCGAATTTAAAAGATGCTAGATATATGCTAAGTTTTGAAACTATCAACATCTCTAAAAGCTTATCAGATTTGGCCATTAAACTCAACTAGATAAAGCCATAACATTTTAACTCTTCTTTGTGCTCCAAAGGTTTCTCTTAGAAAATAGAGTCCATCAATATAACATAGTTCCCTTTTAACAACAAAAATTTGCATTTGTTGCCTATCTCGACATTTAAGCACGCCATTTAAAATATTATAAATCAAAATTGTCAATTCAATAAAATACTTTGATTGTTATAAAAGCTTGTTAAAACTCATGTTGTAACAAAAAGTTCGACTGCTAAAGTTTTTAACAATCTTCCCCCTTTGGCATTTTAATACAACTTTGCAGCAAATGAACCACACAAAATCCTATAAATGATAAAAAGTTAAAAACTAAACAAAAAGAACTAGATTCATCATCAACATACTCAAAATGATAGTTTAAACTTTTCATCAGTAACAATCATACATATGCAGAGAGTATGAAGCAATCATCACATCTCCAAGATAATAATCTTGAAATAACTAATAGAACAATCATCTAGCAGTCAATAGAGTTATAACATAATAGCAACAAAATTCAACTTCAAAATATTAACATAAAAAAACCAAAGAAGCATAACCACAACACTGAGTTAAAAATATTGTCATTTGCTACCCATAACTTTTACTCTTCCTCCTTTTTGGCAAAAATGCTAAAGAAAATTTGCCTACCATGTCGTATTCTCTAATTCATAAATAAACTTAGCAAATATGACCTTCTTGACATTGTGTTGCACTTTTAATAGTTGAGCAAGGATTTTTTCCGCTTCATCGTTATAAATAAGGTTAAATATAAAATTAATACCTGAATTTGTCCACTTCTCCCAAATTGGTTCTTATAGTTTTTTATCCCAGATTAATACTCGAACTTTTTTTCTGTCAACTAAACCGGTATCTAAGTCTAACACTATTAAGTTTAAAACACGCGGCAGAATAAGATTGTGACACACGGCATAAATGACATCATGGTGATGTTATAATTAAAAAAATTCCTTTTGATTTTTCTCCCCTCCCTCCAATTTTTTTGAGTTCCTTTTTTTTAATTCCTTTTTTATTCTTTTTCTTTTTTCCTTCAACCCAAGTTTCTTCTTCTTGTTTGGTAGTAACAGTCAACAATTTTTTTCACTAGTCTTTTCCTTCTTCAACCTTAAGACCGTTCTTGTAACACTCCGATTTTGGGCCTAGCCAGAATAGTGGTTTCGAAACCACTAACCCAAGGTCAGAGAAATTATTTTTAATATTATTTTATGTGTGGCATGTTTATAAAGGTGCATGAAAATTTTAGTGAATTAATTTTAACGTTTGTGAGCCTAATTGCGAAAAAGGACTAAATCGCATAAAGTGCAAAAGTCCTATTTTGATAGCTAAGGGTGTTATATTTCCATGAAACTTAAATTGGGGGTGTTTAAAGGTAAAATAGACCCTAGTATAGTGCTTGGCCCTCCATGAGACAAGGATTTTAACTTAGTCAAATGTTAGGTGAAGTTGGTAACTTATTTGACAACAAAAGAAATAAAATAAACATAGGATGATATCATCCCTTTCCCATCTTCTTCTTGACCAAAAATTTCAGCCATAGGAGGGTTTTGAAGCTTGAAAATTTCAGCCACTTAACCTCTCTACAAGTAAGTGGTCTTGATTGTTTTCTTGATGATTTTTGTACTTTTAGAACCCTTATAACATGAGCTTTCAAATAAGGGAACTATTTTGCAAAATGGTTGAAAGTATAGGGTTTTACCATGAGTGTGTTCATGTTGTTTTCTGAAATTTTATGGAAGAAAATGAGTTATGGTAGTGTAATAAACAACTTTTGTGAAATAGTTTTCATGAAAACCCTAACTAAGGACCATTTTGCATGAGTTGTAAAATAGATAGTAATGTTGTGAAATATTGGGAATTTGGGGTTGTCATAAGAGTAATAAATGGTCGGTTAGACTTGGCTAATAAGGAAATTCGATAAAAATTGATTTTCGGGTTTAGGGGTAAAATGGTCATTTTGTGAAAGTTTAGCGGCAAAATGGTCATTTTGCCCAATTATGAATTGTTGAATACCTAGATCAATAAAATAATTAAACTTATGAATTTTTATCATTATAGATCAAGAAATACAAAATCCAAACCTAGACCGGGGGAAAGCCAAGCAAGCAGACTAAAACCGACTAGTTGCCTACATTTTGTAATCCGAGGTAAGTTTTATGTTAATAATGCAACTATATCTTTTTGATGCACAATTGTATTGATATGGTATAAACTACTTTGAGTTTGAGTATGAAAATACATGTTGAGAAATTAACATAGTAGAGACTTTCGTTGAACATTTGGAATAAACTTGGATATTAGTAACTTGATATTGGGTGATATGTGTGCTAGTGTAAGACATGTCTAGGACATGCATTGGCCACAGTATGAGAGCCAGTGTAAGACATGTTTAGGACATGCATCGGCCTCGAGATATTAAAGCCAGTGCAAGACATGTCTGGGACATGCATCGGCGTTGAGACGAGAGCTAGTGTAAGACATGTTTGGGACATGTATCAGCCTCGAGATAGACAAGCTAGTGTAAGACCTATCTGGGACATGACGTCAGCTTGTTATGTGTCAGTGTAAGACCTGTCTGGGATATGGCATCGACACCGATATATGAGAGCCAGTGTAAGACCTGTCTGGGATATGCATCGGCCTTGCTATATGAAAGCTAGTGTAAGACCATGTCTGAGACATGGAATTAGCGTCTTAACCTATGTTAGGGCCATCGAGTATCCAGTAGTATTCCAAATGGTTCAACAAAAGGTTTATGATTTATGTCAAAATGAGAAAAGTTACGATCATATGATGAGTGGTATAGGTACCTAATTGAAATGTATGAGATATGGGTTCAATGTATGCAATACAAGTTATATTGGATGGTGATGAGTAAGTTGTATTTACATTTACTTATGGTGTTAATGAATAAGTTATGAAAGGTTATGAGCATATTGTCTTATGATAAGTAGTTGTTGTTTATTTTCATGCGACTTACTAAGCCTTATGCTTACCCCGTTTCTTTCCATTTTCTTATAGTGCCGCCTAATTAGCTTGTGGATCGACGGACGTCGGAGGCATCGATCACACTATCAATCAAAGCACTTGGTATAGTTAGATCTTCTATTTTTTTATTATGGCATGTATAGGATCCTGACTTTGAGTTTTGTGTCAATGTTAATTGGCCAAATGTGTTGGCTCACTTTAGTATCCAATTCATTTTGTATAAGGCTATGGAAAATGGCTAATATTGAAAGTTAATATATGAATGCAAGATAGTCTTTCATGAATGTGAAGTTCTTGGCATGGTTGGAAATATGAAATATATATAGGTCTTAGCTATGGTCATTTGGTTGAGAGATCATATCAAGTTGGACTTTGATATGTTGGTTGGTGTTAGATTGTGTTTTAGGGTGGCAAGGGCTTGGTAGATAGCCTTATATTGTCCACACGGGTAGACACACGGGCGTATGTCTACACACGGCCTGCCCCATGGGCGTGTAATCCAGTCGTGTGTCCTCTGAACGTAAAAATTTCAAGTCAGAATGCATGGTAGTAAACACACGGGCAAAGACACGACCGTGTGTCTCAGTCGCGTGGAGGACACGGCCTATGGCCACGTGTGTGTGCTTCGGCCGTGTGCCTTAAATTGGATGCTGATGTTAGAAACAGAATGT
The DNA here is from genome assembly GCA_025698465.1 of Gossypium longicalyx. Lineage (NCBI taxonomy): Eukaryota > Viridiplantae > Streptophyta > Magnoliopsida > Malvales > Malvaceae > Gossypium > Gossypium longicalyx. The sequence continues at coordinate 97,431,289 of CM046997.1, forward strand.
TAAGGTTTTTAGACACGGGCTAGGACACGGGCGTGTCATGGCTGTGTGAGGGACACGGGCCATGGACACGGGCGTGTGTCAGGCTATGTGAAAACCCCTGTAGATTCAAATTTAAAATTTAATTCACACAGGTTCAGGGCACAGGCGTGTCCCCTGGTGCCTAGGCCGTGTATGCCACACGAGCCATCAGTTCGGCCATGTCATAATGGCCACACGGGCGTGTGCCCTGCTTCAGGTGGTATTTTTCAAAAGTTTTCAAAGATGTTGGGATTAATCCCTGGATATTTCCAAAACGTGGTTTGGGTCTCATAGGCCTGTATTAAGAGCTTTTAGATCAAAATGGAAAAGTTTTAAATTGGACCTAATTCTTATAACACAAAATTGATCGTATGCATGTGTCTAAATGTGATAACACCTCGTATTCTGTCCCGACGTAGGGCTCGAGTGTGGGGTGTTACTGTTCTCTTCCATTTATTTATTTTTTGTTTGTTTTTCAAGAAAAAAAAACTAGATTTTCGATTTTTCTTTTTTTGCAGATACACTTGAGAGATTGGAAGAATGTTTTTTTGTTACTTCTGGTAACTAATCGTGAATATTCCTTTTTATTTTCTTGAAGTTTTTGAGAATCTGTAAGAAAAACGATGAATAAAGTTCAAGAGATTTGAAACTACTGTTATGTTTCGATTCAATTTTTCTTGTTTGATAGATACATTTGGAAGACAGAAGAGCTATTTTGGGGAGAAATTTCAACTGGTCAACTTTTTCCTCTTACTCTTTCATTTCCTCCAATTTGTTTTCACAAACATTAATGCCCAATCTTCACCTCCCTTAGAAGAAACATGAAAGAGAAACAAATAAGCTTTTGATTAAAAAATTTAAAAGTTTTTTAGATTTGAAAAGTCTGACAAAGGAAGGAGATGAAGTTGGAGAAGACAAAAAATCGTTGACTGACACTCCGGTGCCATTTTTAGGCTGAAAAGGAGGCCAACCACCAGCGACAACGAGGGCAGCAACTTGGGTTGAGAGAGAAAGAAGAATCCATTTTTGATTTATTTCATCTATTCCATGATCAGAACAGGAGGGGATACACATTATACCACGATTTTGAATCAGAAGAGAGATTTCAAGAAATGGCAGAACTATTCACTCTATCAATAACCGATCCGGATCTGGTGTATTATAAGGGATTTGCCTTTTCTATTGATTCTTAGGGATTGGATCAAAAACAATTCTTGAATGAGGTATTCAACTCCAGGTATGAATCAAAAGAAGGAAAGAAAAGGAACCTTAAAAAAAATTGGGGGGAAAGAAAAGTCAAAAGAAAAAAGAAGTTTTTTCTTTTAAATTTTTTGAGACCACCATGACATCATTTATGCCACGTGTCATAATCTTATTGTGTCATGTCTCCTAAGCTTAACGGCGTTAGACTTAGTACCGATTTAGTAGATGGAAATAAGTTCGGGTACTAATCTGAGACAAAAAAAAATCATAAATACCAATTTAGGAGAAGTGGACAAATTCAAGTACTAATTTTATATTTAACACTTATAAATTTGAGCTTAATCAGTCTAAAAGTCAGTTGAAGGATAAACATACCTTCACTTGTATTTTCTGTTGCAACATAATCTTCAACAAAAATCAGATTGACATTAGCTTGAGTGTTCTACTTTGTTTGATTTACTATTTCAACATATTCGTTATGTTAAATAATGTGCTTTTCTAGTGTCATGATCAGATTTGACCATATCTTTAATAAGCTAGCTAATAATCGCCAAATATTAACTTTGATAAAATTCAAATCAACATTCAAATGAAAATACAAACATTGGCCTTTTGAGATGTTTCCGAATCTTGTTGGAAAAGGTTGTTGAATCAAATGTTGTAACAAGTTTTTTAACAGAGTTGTTTTGCAAGTTAAATAAGGGAGCAAAAAAAATTGAGAGACCAAAATTTTTGGCGCTGTGTGGATTAAACAATCTTATCTCTACAGAGGCTTACTAAAAGAATGAATTCTCTAAATATTTTTTTGATAACACTTAATTTAATCCCAATCTACTCAATACACATTGAATAATCGAAATCTTAATATCACCCAATGGTGTACACTCATTCTCTCTTAAATAGCCTCACTTATAAGTATAACCTCTCCAAAAATACTTGAAGTTACAAAGTATAATAAACTCAACAATGTATTCCCTAGAAATACAAACAAAAACCACACATAAACAATTATTTTCAGATGTCTTATATAAGGTTCCTACTCATAAATAAACTCTTTACCAATATATCATTTAGTTGTCGTCTTCCAACCAAAGTGATAATACCACGTTTCTCCTTCATTTCTCTCATCTTTACTCTTAACCTTCTTAATCATGCAACTTCTTAAAATGCATGACAAAGGAAGATGAGCATTCCATATCACTTGGATAATCATGTTTTATTTTTATAATAATTTATAAAAATAAATACAATAAATCCCCCGTGACCAAATAAAATAGTAAAGATGATAAGATTGAAGTCTACAATCCCATATATTCCATGGTATCCAACCCACATGCAGAGCAATTTTTAGTTTCTATATTTTGAGAAGGCAACAAAAACAGAGAAATAAATAAAAAAGAAAGGGAAATCTAACAAATATCGGCATCATCCACCAACAGTAGCTTTATTACGCCTAGATATTCCCCAACTTTTCACACTGACATAAAGCAAAATAATATTTATTATTAAATAAAAATTTCATTGATAATCCCAACGAACATGATTTCATCCCAATCCCAACCCTAATTGAGAACCTTATCATTTATTATCATTCTTCTAGTAGTTATGATTTTGTTTATTTGATTCAATTTTACTAAATTGGAAAAATCTTTATTGTTCAGAATCCAACTCGGCATTATTAAAAAATAATGTGCGTTGTTCATTGAAATTCATACATAAATATTTTTGTAATAATTTAATAATTGAAAATTTTATAAAAAAAGTATTTTTCGATATTAATTATTAATTAAGTAAAAAAGAGGAAGAAAATCACAACTTCGCAAGTCACAATCTCAGTCCACACACAAAAGACGCGTCGTTTGCAAGCAGATTCTTCGTAATCCATATATGACGATATAAATTGAAATTTTGATTTTTCTTCCTCAAATATTCTTTTTTTTTCTGCTTTTTTAATTTATATTATATTAATATTATTTGGCGAAGGCCTAAACAGCCCAGCCCTTACAGCAACAGGCGTCTGGATGCTACTATAAAGCAAGACCAAAGACCAAGCTAGTGTGGCCTCTTTTTATTTTTCAGTGACCTGCATCCAGCCAACCCGAGATTTTCTATTTTCCGATTCTTTTTAGGTCTTTTTCCCAATTTTTTTGTATTTCTAAAACAGAAACAAATAGGTGTCTCAATGGCAGAAGAGAGCGGTGCCCCTGTAAGTTGTGCTGATTTTCCCGTTAAAAGGCCCAGGGAAGACGAAGAAAACGGGGTCTCTTCTGCTGCTGCTGCTGTTGCCATGGAAATGGAAGCTGATACCAATAATACTTCCAAGGAAGCTGATGGGATTTCCTCTGTTATTCCTGGATGGTTCTCTGAGATTAGCCCAATGTGGCCTGGTTCGTTTTTCAACTCTCCTAATTCCCCATTATTTCTCCTAATCTTTTCTTTACGTTTCCTTTTGGAGAAAAGAATGTAAAGTGTTGTTTTTTTTCTTTCTCTTCTTCGAGTCCAAAGAGGGCTTTTTTCTTAAATCTGGGTTTTTTTCCTTTCTGATTTTCGATGCATGTTTTAATCTATTTATATTTTTTATGGTTATTGATTTGTTTTAGATTATGGGTGAGCAAGTTTCTGTGCTTTTTATTTGGCTTTCAACTGATTTGAATGAAAATTTTTTATTTTATTTTATTGTGCTTATTTTGATTGTGTAAGATATTGGTTCCATCTGAGGGCGATACTTATTTTGATTGAATTCATGGGTTGGGTTCTTTTCAACTTCGTTCCCCCTTTTATTCGTTACTTCTGATGTGCGTTCTTATCTGATATTTTCTGTTTTTGGCTCTTCTTTAGGGAAAAAAGGGGTTCTCAAATGGTCCCATCTCCCATATTGAGGATGTTATTATTTTGCACATCTCATGTAACTTGGTTGTCATTTCTGCTTGTGTAGTGGGTCTGTTTGTGATTCTTTATAGTGAAAAAGAAAAAGGAAAAAAAAAAAGGCTTCATTTTTATATGTCTAACTACTAGTTAACTACATTTTCATTGAATGTTAAGCGTTTACGCTTCTTTGTGTACATTTGCTTGTTTATATGATTGACATCTCGAAGTGCATACTGCTTGCATGTTGTCACTTGTGTGTATTTTTCTTATTTGGGAGTGTGTCCTATTAGTTTAATAGCGACGTCTGATCTATATTCATTCATAATTCAATGTGTTAATCCATTGCTGCCCATCTTGATTCTTGGATTTATGGGTTCTTTCTTAGTAGTTACTGTGAAAGTTGTGGAGTATGAGGCTGGTGTTACTTTTGCAAGTTAGGGTCTTTTTAGTGTGGACGGGGGTTTCCATGCAGTAGGCTTTCTAAGTTACTTGAAAGTAAGAAAGATGTAAGGGAGGAAGTAGCATAATAATTCACTGAAATGATACTTTCTTTTTATTTATTATCTGAGAAGAAAAATATCTTTAGTGGCTCTGTTTTATATGAAATATGCAGGAGAGGCGCATTCCTTAAAGGTTGAAAAGGTCTTATTTCAAGGGAAGTCTGATTACCAGAATGTTATGGTCTTTCAGGTATTTCATGGTCCCATTTTATCTTGCTTCTTTTTTCTCCCTCTTTAGTTTCTTTTAAATTTTTAATTTTTGAAGCACGGCACTCTTGCAGTCATCAACATATGGGAAGGTTCTTGTTTTGGATGGTGTGATTCAGCTCACAGAGAGAGATGAATGTGCATATCAAGAAATGATCACTCATCTTCCACTTTGCTCCATTCCAAATCCTAAGAAGGTATTTCAGCTACTATATTACTGATTATATCAAGAGCTGTTTTCTACCCGATTTGCATTTCTCAGTAAACATTTGAAGTGAATTCCGTGCCTTGTTTTAGATTCATTAAGGCTTGGATGGATATTAAGGTAGTCCTCATTTTTTACATTTAGCTGCAAGAGAATGACTGAAGAAAATGCTTAATTTTCGTTAACTATGGTAAAGGAGCCATATAATATTACTGAGATCCACTGGAAATGATTTTGTTTATTGTTTTGACTCCATATTTGGATTATTTTTAATTTTATTAGTTTTTGGTGAATTCTGCTATTAAACCCACAGAAGTTTTACATGTTCTTTTCTCTTTTTCCTGAAGGAAACTCCCTTATTTAGAAATGAAAACCAATAAAATTTAAAGAATACAAACTGCTGATATTTAACAGCAATGAACTATTTGTGTTCAATAGTTTTGGGTGGAAGTTGAACATGCTTTAGTTATAACCTGTTTCCATTTAATGTGGCTTCTCTTGGGAGCTTTCTTTTAATGGTATTTTACCAAAAAGATCAAATGACTTGACAGGCACCTTTTGTCTTCTTCGATTCCCACTTACCTGTTTCTTTCACCAGGTTTTGGTCATTGGTGGTGGTGATGGTGGAGTTCTCCGGGAAGTTTCTCGTCATTCTTCTGTTGAGCAGATTGACATCTGTGAAATTGACAAGATGGTCGTTGATGTTAGTAATCTCTTTCTTGCTTTCAACACTTTCTTTATGATTCACAATTAGTTGCAATTGATTGATGAAAAGTGGGTAGAGTTACTTTTAGATTAAATGTATTAAAGCATAGGAAATGGTTCAGCAAAACTGTAAGTTTACAATTTCAGCAGGCCAACTGGCTAGGAACGTCCAACCATCCCTTGGTGGAACCTTGTCGTAATAATGATATGCACTTTTTTTTGCCAGGTTTCTAAACAATATTTTCCTGATGTAGCTGTTGGTTATGATGATCCCCGTGTGAAACTTCATATTGGTGATGGTATGGTGAACTTGTTTTTTTTTTTAGTGTTTTTATACTCTATTGCATGATATCAATCATTAATGTCCTTTTGTGTTTCAGGAGTTGCATTTTTGAAGGCTGTTCCAGAAGGTACTTATGATGCAATTATAGTGGATTCTTCTGATCCTATAGGTAATGCTTTTTGGTGGAAATTTGGTATTGTTTTTCTTTGTTATTAGTGGTTTGTAATCTTTAATATTTGAGAATTGGGTCGTTGTTTGACATCTCAGGTCCTGCTCAAGAACTCTTTGAGAAGCCCTTTTTTGAGTCTGTGGCAAAGGCTCTTCGTCCAGGAGGAGTCGTCTGCACTCAGGCAGAAAGTATCTGGCTACATATGCACATCATTGAGGATATTGTAGCAAATTGCCGTCAAATCTTCAAAGGCTCTGTTAACTATGCTTGGACTACAGTTCCTACATACCCAAGGCATATACTAATAACCTTTCCTTCACCTTGTGATAAACTGCTGCTTTCTTATTTAATTGTTTTACCCCACCCCCTATATTTTCTCTGTGTTGGTTTATGTTGTTAATACCTTCTAAAACAATGGAGGTTTTCCTTATGCTACTACATCATCATGTGGTGCATTCCATTGTGTTTGCATGACTTTGGTTTACTATTATACATGTTGCCAAAAGCTGCGTATCATTGACTTTATTTATTAATTTACAGTGGCGTGATTGGTTTCATGCTTTGCTCAACTGAGGGGCCTCTTGTTGACTTCAAGCATCCCGTGAATCCTATAGACAAAGATGAGAGCTGCTGCAAATCAAAACGACCCCTTAAGTTTTACAACTCTGAGGTGAAACTTTGCTCCACTCTAAATCCTTTATAATCGTGTGAAAATAATAAATGCTGTGGCACATATTTAACCCTTTTCCAGAAGTCTTAAAATCTTATTTTGAAATCTTTGTACATTTGCTTGTTTATGATTGCAGATTCATTCGGCTGCTTTCTGTTTACCATCCTTTGCAAAGAAGGTGATTGAATCAAAACCTTAAGGGTGGAAATTTTGAAGTTTTAGAACAAAATTCTAGTTATTGGTGAGCATTAGTTATCATCCTTTGCTTTGATGGCCCAATGTAGCAACGAACCTTGGATTTGGAAATTTAGATAATGCACTTTCTTTTTTGTCTCGCGTAGGAAGAGAATTTGAGGTAATGGTTGTGGAAGGATATATGTCCACAAGGGATAATATTGTCATTTAGCTGAGACATAAATGGCTGTTTCTTGCAATCGTTTATCAGATTCACATGTTTGTGTTATTATATCATTTTTGCAATATATTGTCGTGGATGTTTAGGATCATTCAGCTGTTGTTTGACTTTCACTTTGTGTTTGTGTTTTTGGAAGTACGTAGTATATTAGGATCTAGTTAGCTTTGAAGGTTGTGTATTTTCATGTCTTAAGAAAATAAGAGCCCCCTTCCGGCCGAAAAACGTACTTAGGATATCCAGTATATATGCCAATAACTCTATGCTGATCCATCCATCAGAACATATAAGCGTCAGCTCATCTCATTTGCATTTTAGTGTACTTACAGAAGTTTGGACCCTCTTATCGCACCCCAAACTTTATGGTTGTCAATGTCATTTTGTTTTTTGCTGTTTATTCCTAGTGCTTCACATGGTCCAATTATAACTTGACAACTCCAAACACCTCTTCTTACACACACACACCTGTAATATATCGTCAGCGAGAGAGACCATGTTGTTAGGCAAAGGTCCAAGTCTTCCCTATCGAGCACTATTAGCCTAACTTGGTAGTTGGTACAATGTGAAATCACTTTACAGACCAGCTAATAAAAGAACAGGCTTAGGGGCCATAGGTATTAATTCCCCCGTGGGGGTCATCTCCCTCCTCTCTTCGCGTTCTCGAGAATTTTATTTCCTTAATTTTTTTTCCATTTAAAAGTTCCTTTACTCATTTAAGAATAAACAAGCTTCTCAAAGAACAAGATTATCTTCTTTTGCAAGAATCTAAGAGCATCCGGGCCTATCTCCAGATCTTATCCTTCAAATATAAACCAACACCATGAACGAGTTATAATTTCTAATGCTGTTTGCCATAAAACAACAGTTTATTACAAACCCTACCGGGCTAAGTGTTAGGGGACAAGAGATGAACTATATTTGATGAAATGACCATTTAACCTTGCTTGTCTTTGAATCTGTATAATAAGTATACATAGGTTGTTTTTGTTATAATCATTCGTGACGGTGGCTTAGTACGAATAAAAACAACAACAAAGCTGAAATGCTATCCAACAGAACCAAGTTATAAAAACTGATCATTGAAAAATAGTAACTTATAAAGGCACCAAAATCTCCTCAATCACAAAGTTGGAATATCTAGGAACCAACATCTAATATATTTAATAACACTTAAAAAATACAAATAAAAATAATACATAAGTTGATGAATATATTATAAATATTTTTTTAATAAAAATCTATCTTATAACTATTTAACTAAATCATTAACCGTCATTATCATTAATCACCTACTAACCTGAGTATACATTCCGTTCACGCTAAGTTTGGGTAATTAGTAATCTCCACTAATTCGGCATCCCATGTATTTTACTTTGTGACTCAAATTAGCAGTAGGCATGATGCAAGCTATAATCCAAAATGAAATTGCTAAATTGAAAACCCAAAATCTATACTTTAAAACAACTCTTCTTTTAATTTAAGGCTTTTAATTGGATTAATTTATTGTCTCAATGAAATTGACTAGACTTGTTTATGTATTTCATGCTTATATTATTTTTTTATTATTACTCATTCATAATAATTCAATTTAAAATTTAATTTACTCGTTTTTATTGTGTTTAAATTCATAACATATATTACATAATTTGTTATAATGAGGTCATTTTAAAAACCAAGTGTTTGTGTTATTTTTTTCTTCTGTAAAATATTACACATTCATATAATCTTTCATATCTTAATAATTCGCTTTATGTAAATTTTGATAAATTTATAATATTTAAATTACGATTAATTTTATTTTATTTATATAAATATAATGAGACATATTTTCAATTTTGTTTTATCTTTTAGTTCATTCCACGAGTTATATAGTTTTAATTCAAGCTTAAGTTCATTATTAAAAAAAGAGAATTATTACACCAATATATATACACATTTGTTGAGTTAAAATTTTAATTTAATTTTGCGAAGAGTAGATAGTGTTAAAGTATTGTAAAATTCTCATACAAAATATAATAAATCGAGATTTGTGATGTCAAATCATTAAAAATAAATAAAAAAATAAAACTAGATATAAAAGCATACTTGAATTCATTGATATCTTCAAATCTTCAATTCTTGTAATTTTGATCTTTCAAATTAACACACAAGTATTTTAGAGTCGATGGCTCCCTCTTTTTTGAAGATGGAATGTCGACAAGTTACGTATTTATAATTTTGAGACTATAACCCTAATTTATAACTTTTGTACATTAACCTTAATTTTTTTTATTAGACCATCATCAATTAGAAATTAGCTACTATATTATCTACACATATTTGACTCATACTTTATTTAAAAATTGAAGCCCAATAAATCTTAACCAAATTAGATCACTTTGAATATGGACTAACCTTTTATGGTAATAAATAATATCATGTAATTATTCTTATTATATGTATGTGATGTTCATATTATCCAACAATCTCCCACTTGAACCACATATATATACTAATTATCTCATAATTATATGTCATTATATAACCTCATGAGTTCAATACTTTTCTATCATATCAAAAAGATATTCCGAACAATTTCGTCCATTAATTATGCTAACATAGAACCAAGGCAACTTTGGTTACATATATAGTAATTAAATCTATCCCTAATCACATATATTAACACAACAAAATGACATAGATCAAGTATGGATATGTAGTATGGAAATTACATGCAATGTGATCTAAATATGTCTATTTCTAATTGGCCCTCCTTAACCATAGTGGAATCAAACTTTACCAAAATTAGAGTGTGAATAAATCAAATAAACCTTATTTTTGTAGAAAATAATCTTAATATTCGTAAACTGAAATAACTGAAAATGCATCTGGAACATAAAAGCATTTAAAATAACAAACTCTCACTAAAATCAAATATCCTGAAACGACGTTACACTCATATAAGCAATGTGCCCATCAAAACCATGGGTATAGTCCCTTAGTAAGCGGATCCACAATAATGGAGTTTGCCCCAATATGTTTTATAGACACCAGAGTACTTTAAACTCTTTATTTAACAACTAAGAATTTAAAATCTATGTGTCTCTTTAATGTGTTCGTATTATTATTTGAATAAAGGGTTGTAATTTGTTATCATATCTTAGTGACAAAATTTTGCATCCATATTCCAAAAAAATCAGAGTTTGTATACATGATGATCTTTAATTTATCAAACCTTCAGTATGTGAGCATGTAAACTTTTTGTTTTCTAAAGATAATGAATGAATCATTTAGTTGTTTTCCAATGATCCATACCCGAATTGCTCAAATATTTGCACAACATCCCAATAATGTACGCAATACTCGAACACGTACAAACTTGAACATACATTATTTTTCCCACTTCTGAAATGTAGGAAATTTTATGCATTTTCGTAATTTCAAAATCATTATTAGGGCATTGATTGAAACTATTCTTACTCCTATTGATCTTGTGATATATACAATCATTGACTTTGGATGTCTGCTTAAGCCCATAAATGGATTTCTTTAATTTACAAACCACTGACTTTATATCACTGAACACAGTTTTCTGGTTACACCATATAAATTGTCTCATCAATGTTACCATTGAAAACATAGTCTTCACATCTATTAATGTAGTTCAAGGTCAAAATATGCCACTAAAATCACTATAACTCTTTCTTTAGTGGACCTTCTTAATAGTATTAGTTCTTGAGGTTGTAAAATTTGCTACTTGATTGTGAGATTCTACGATATTGTCTAGATCCAAAGTTGTTATATAAACATTATCAAACATAATAAATTGTTCCTGGTCTTTATCAATAACAATTAAAAGAATGTGTTGAGGAATATCAACATATTCTTCTTCAAAGACAATGGCATTAGTTCTTTCTCCGACCCCCCTCCAAACTTAACATCCACAAAGAATTGACATCATCCATCTTAAAAATAGCTTTAGTAGTGGGATCATAAAATTTGTAATCCTTAAATCTTTTAGGGTATCCTAAAAACCAAAGAAATTAGGAATATCGTCGGACACAAATCTCTCAATTCTTATTTTGAAGATATAACCTAATCTTTTGTATCACAACAAAGTTGAATTCTTAGTGGTAAATTTATATCTCTTACCTATTATGGTAGTATGTAAGGATTCATTAAATTAAGCAATAGTATCAAATAAATATATATTATCATAACCTATTAAAGAACTACCAACCAATTTTGGATTATGAAAAAAAGTAAATTTTCCGTTTCCAAATGAACAAGAATAACCAACTTTGTCCAATGTTGAAATAGAAATCAAGTTCTGCCAAAAAAGGTACAACAAAAGTCTCATTCAAATCCAAAGAAAATTTAGTTTTTAACAATAATAATCTAAAGTTCCTATTGCTTCTAGTTCTACGGAATTACTGTAGCCTACATAGATGTATCTTTCACCATTATTAGCCTTTCGGTATTTCTGGCAACCTTGTATAAACACACTAATATGAGTTATTGTATTAAAATCTATCCACCAAGTGTGTCTAGGTATTGAACTCAAATTAACCTAAGAACAAGCAAAAATAGGAAGTATACCTGTTGCACCACAAAAGAAACAATCATCCTTAGTTAATTCATTTTATTGTTTCTTTTGTAACGTGGTATATGCAACTCTTCTTTTTTATTTTTCTTTATATACCTCATTGAAATTAGATTTGTTAATAATATACTAATTTCAACCTTTTCATTGTTGGTAAACCTTTTTTAGTGTTGACTATTAGTTCCTTAATCGTGGCACATGATCTCCACGAATGTTTCAAAGTATGCAATGATGTTGGAAAATATTGTACTAGCTAAATCAATCAAAACAAGCTCACATAACACTTCAAATCTAAACTAAAATAATTTGAATAAGGGTTAAAAATAAAATTAGTACCCGAACTTGTTCACTTCTCCCAGATTGGTACCCAAATTTTTTCCGTCCACTAATTTGGTACCTGAGACTAACATCGTTACTTTTTTGCTGATGTGGCAATATTGACCAATCACGTGTAGCCACGTGACATCCTATTTGGCCTTCTTTTTGTTTTTTTATTTTTATTTTCCCTCTTTTTTTTCATTTTTCATTTTTCTTTTCTTATTTTTCTTTTTCTTTTTCTAGGCTTGCCTCTTCATCTCCCATTTCTTGTCTTCTTCAACTTGGATTTTCCCTTTAACCCCCAATTTTGTTTATAACGTTGAATTTTCGAAACTTGGGTTTTCCCTTTAGCCCCATTTTTGTTTATTATTGTTGAGGTCTAATTTTGGTCCAGGTACAAATCAAGTACCAAAGACCCAAATAACCCCAAACTAAACCCTAACTAGCCCAGTTATCCCAAACCAATGGCCCAAAAACTAAAACCTAACCATAGCCAAAACTAACAAATCAGAAAAAAAAAACAAAAAAAGAAAACCCTAGCACCTTCCTAAATTTGGCGCCGCCCTAGCCTCTTCTGACTAGCCGCCGCCTGCAACACTGCCCTTGTCACATCCACCGCCCGTTTACCTGCAAGAAGAACAGAGCAATCAATTAAAGAGCAAGTTGTAAAGAAAATATGGCTATAAAAAGTCATATTAAACCGAGTGTAATGGTTTTTTTAGAGAGGTTATCAATACAAACAATAGATTTTCAAGCACAAAAAGAGAGATTAACAAAAAACAAACAAACAAGAACCAAAAACCGGAAGCAAAGAGGTGATCCCATCCCTTTTTTTATTTTTTTCGAACCTATTTCTCTTCTTTTTTATGTTTATATACATATATATATAATAAAAAACAAGGAGAAACTTACCTTTTGATCGCCAAAGAAAGGGGGAGTTTTTTTGAAACTCTGACCACTGCGCACGGTGGTCGTCAGGGCGTCTAGTGGCGGTGTACGGCAGTGATCCACCGTAGCTATGGCTGGCCTGTATTTTTTGAAAGGGGAAGGGGAGGATTTTTTAGAAGTTTTTTTTGGAGGGTGTTGAAATGAAGTCTTTTGGGCAAAAAAATGGATTATATAACCCCCCAAAACGACGTCGTTTTGGGATTGGCCCTTCCAAAACGAAGTCGTTTTGCCTTGGTCCGACCCGCCTTAGGATCCACGTGTTTTTATTTAATGGGATATTTGCAATTCCAGCCCTTCTGCTTTTTTACAACCTTGCAATTAAATCTTTCGTTATTTCTAACTTTGCCCTAAAATTTTGTTTTAATTTTATTTTGATCCCGCGTAAAACGTCGCGTTTAGGAGGGCGGGGATATTTTCTCCTTTAGTCCCTCCTTGTTATTCGCGCAATCAATGTGGCCCACTTCTTTCTTAATTTATTTTGAATTTGCCCCAAATTTTTGTTTTAATTTCAATTTAATCCCTTTTTTAGTTATTTAGTTACTTTACTATAAAATTAGTTAATTTTATTATTTTTACTATTACTTATATTATTATTATTATTATTATTATTATTATTATTATTATTATTATCATCATTTTTTTAAATTACTGTTACTCTTATTTTTTTTTACTATTTGATATATTATTATTATTATTATTATTATTATTATTAATATTATTATTGTATTATTATTATTATTATTATTATTATTATTATTATTATATATTCATCTATATTTATTTTCTTATTATTTATCTAATTATTATTTATCTATTTATATTACTTATCTATTTATATTTTTGTTATTATTATATTTTAGGTATTATATCTCTATTTATATTTATGTATTAATATCATTATTTTACTATTGCTATATTTTTTATTATTATTATTATTATTATTATTATTATTATTATTATTATTATTATTATTATTATTATTATTATTATTATTATCATTATCATTTATATTTTATTATGTTTTATATTTTTATGTACTTATTTATTTACTTATTTCATTTTTTCTTATTAATTTGTTTAAAGTTTTTAATAATTCTTGTTTTACTTGTTTATTTATTTTTATTTTTATATTATTAGCCTTATTTCTATTTTTATATAATTACTCATATTATCGTTATCGATATTATCTCGTCTATTATCATGATATTACGCGTATTAGCACCGTAATTCATTTTTGCATTTTACTACAAATTCGTGCCACATTTTGTCTGATACATTAAAAATTATCATAAACAATACTCCGTGTTTCGAGATTTGAAAATGTCGTTCCCTAACTTAAGGGGTTTCGATTTTCTCTGTAAATTCGAATACACGAGTCCTTTTTTAAACATATGTTTTTTTTTTAAAATAATCTCGAGAATTAAGAAAAGATCATGTTCTAACTCATGGGGTGTGATCTCTTTTTAAAACCGAGATAATTAAACATCTTCCAAAATAAAATTTTCAGCGTTTATTCGTGTATCGGGGATTTAAGACATTGTGTCCTAACTTACCGGATATAATCCTTTTCTTCGGTTAACGTGAAATACGCTATTTTTCTCAAAAAAATTTATCAAAAATTTACCGATGGATCGTGTTTTTCTTCAAAGTTCTCAATTTTCGACACTAAGACACTAATTAATCAACTAGGTACCAATTTTGGGCGTTACGAGAGTGTTAATCCTTCCTCATGTGTAACCGACTCCCGAACCCGTTTTTTTTAATTTCGTGGACCAAAATCGTTGTTTACATAAATCAAACCATTTATTAAAAACAACCACTTTTACGAGGTGACTCGATCACACCTCATCAAAAAGGATTGGTGGCAACTCCCGTGTTTGTTTTCGTTTTCAAAATCAAGTCGACCCCGTTTTTCAAAAAATGGTTTCGACAGCTTGGCGACTCCACTGGAGAATTTTTTCAAAATAAGAGAGTCAAGCCACGAGTTGATTAATTTTTGTCCTCTTGTCGAAAATTGCAAACTTGGTTTACATGTACGATCCTTTCGTGGCATTTCTTCTATCTTTGTTACAATCTGCATCACTATGGTTTATAATTGCTATGTTGTTTAAGTCTTGGTATCTTTTTGCACATTGTATTGCATGATTGGTTGATTTTACCCTTTTAAGTGAGAGTGAGAAACTATTCATTCGCGAGATTTTCACCTCCGTGTAGGATAGTGGATCACTTTCGGGATACATCCGTACCTATGTCTTCGTGAGATTTTCATCTCCGTGCAGCCATAGAGAAATATATTCCCCTGAATTGAACTCGGTCTATATGAGCCTATAATGCGTGAAGATCGAGGAATCTGCTGGTTTAGGTACCTTTACTTTAGAACTAAACCGCATATAGTGAGCCGTAGGAACCCACCCTAGGTAGAGCTACACCAAACCCTAGTGGTTACCTGAGCAGGTGCTATATTTATTATTCCTAGCTTGCTTTAAATTGTGTATGAAATACTGACTTGCTTTGTTTTACTTTGATTGTATTTGCATGGCATTTTCATCACAAAAGGTGTTGATTCACATTCAGTTGGTAAATAGATAACTTATCATGGAAAAAAGGTTTCTTGATAAAGTGGAGGACAATGCGGCTGTCTGAATATGGGCCGAGACAATGTAGTAAGAGAAAGATGATAGTCTTACCGATGGGTATATGTCAGAATTGTGGGATTTCACTCGGATCAGCGTAACCCAAAATAATCTCCAAGAAATGAAAGAAAATTGAGGTCAGTGGGATGACGAGATCGAACAACTATTCTATTGTCATTATGGGGACTTACCATATCTGCTCGATATCAAGATAGACGAGCACCTATTTCGAGCCCTCGCCCAGTATTGGAACTGTGCTTAGAGTTGCTTCACTTTCGGGAAAGTAGATTTAGTACCTACTGTAGAAAAGTTCACAGCCTTGCTCCATTGCCCAAAGATTCAAGTTGACAAAGCTTATTCCAGAGCTGTCAACGTCCCAACATTCTCAAAAAAGCTAATGAACATCACAGGAATGAGCAAATAGTAGGTTATAGCCCGAATCAAGCAAAAAAGAGATTGTAAGTGCATCTCTTGGAAGAATTTGAGGGATTTAATTCTAGCGCATCCTGATACGAAGAAGAGGGTTGATGTTTTTGCTTTGAGCATTTATGGACTGGTTATCTTCCCCAAGGCTTTAGAGCATATAGACGAGGCAGTTTTCGATCTATTTGACAGGCTTAGTAAAAGGGTCACACTTGTACCCTCGATTTTGGCCGAAACTTTCAGATCATTGAATGTTTGTCGAAGAGCGGGCGAAAGAAGATTCATTGGATGTGCACAACTTTTACTAGCTTGGTTCCACAGCCATTTTTGAAAAGTAAAAAAGGTTTCGTATCACATCTTCTTCGAAAACTACTCTCCACTGAAAGAGTTAGTGGCTACGCCGAGACGAAATGATATTACAGAAGAAAAGTGGATGACGATTCTTTAGAATATGCAAGAGGAAGACGTCGAATGGAGAGCCCCGTGGATGGTCCTTGACGAGATATTATATTGATGTGGAGATTTTGATTGGGTTCCCCTGCTTGGAATGTGGGGAGCCGTCGGGTATACTTCTCTGCTCATGTTAAGATAGTATAGATCAAGATAGTTTACGCCACCAACACACAGTTTAGCTCAATGCGAGTTCGTATATAAGGGAGATAATTACAAAAAGAAAGTTCGTGAGATATTGAATGCTTGGAACCAAACTTGTAGAATAAAAAGGTTTACTGCTAACTCGATGACTACCCCTGAGTATGATCGGTAGTGGGGTCAGAGGATCAACGACAACATCCCTACGTCAGATCAAGAAAACACTCAATCATTGGAAAAACACTTAAAGGTGAGCCCATCTGAGCTAAAGATCATCAAACAAGTTTTCGAGAGAAAGAGTTTGGAACTAGAAAATGGGATCGAGAAATTAGAGGAAGAAAAAATACAGCTGGGACTAGATGTCGATGTCCAGAAACTAGAAGCTAAAAAATTGAGAAAAAGAAAGAACAAGGCTGAAGAAGATTTGGACAGTTTGAAAACAGACTACAAAAAGCTGCGACAGTCAATGAGAACCGTTGGGCTAGGAAAAATGTCAAAACAATGGCGGCAGGAAATTAAAGAGAAAAAAAAGTAGAGCCAGCCAATGGGAAGAAAAATTTCGAGATGCTCAAACTCGAGAAGATACTCTAAAAAGGAGTTTGGTAGAAAGCCAAAATGAGAAAGAGGGACTAAAGATTCGGGTGTCAGAGTTAGAAAGATCCTTGTATCAGTATCGTAGTCATAACTCTATAATCGAGTTAAAGGCTAGTCAAAGCAGAATTGAATAATTAAAAGAGAAGATAGAAGAACTTAAAACTGCGCTGCAAAATCGTGAACTTCAAATTGAACTCCTTGAAGCAAATAACGAGCGACGGAAATAGCAACTTCATCAATCTCAAAATCATGTCAGGAATAGGGATTACGTCATGGGCGAAGCTTTGACTCAAGTGCGAGAAGTGGTCGATCACTTACAAACATTAGCAGTCCAGGCTGATGTGCTGAGTTTAAAATACAAGTCAGAATCGAACCGAGGCCGAGAGCTAGCTTGGCTTCTTAGGCAGGTTAAGACTTTAAGTATCAGTATAAAGCCTTATATGTAATCAGTTTTATGTAAAGAAATTTGTTTTCTAAAAAAGTTACTCTAATGAAATTGAATCAGAATCAACGCCTTTTTTGCATTCATTGCATTCATGCATCAGCATTGCATCATACGCACTAAAACTCATAAAAAACCCTAAAAATCATGGCAGCTACCCTGGAACATCGTTACGGTACACGAGGAAAAACCAAACCAATGGACCAAAGGTTTGAGAGATTGGAACAAATGCAAAAAGAGATGCAGGATCAACTACAAACACATATGCAAGAGCAGCTGGCCAAAATCCAGCAAGATATAAGGGACCAGAAGCTGGAGTCCCAAAGAAGTATGATGGATCAATTAACAAGACTACTGGCTGGCGAACTAGAAAAAGGAAAAAGTCCCATGATCAATGTTGGAGATGATAATGAAGATCCTCTCTACCCTCTGGGTTTTACCCCGTCGAATGTTCAGGTACAACCCGATGTGTACCCACGAAGGTTATCTGTTACAATCAAGCCCCAATAGTTTCAGGCCGGTGTTTCGGTGCCGATGAACTACCAAGCCAGCTTAGGCTCTAATCCGGGGGATAACCTAACTAACCCCGTTGTCCCCGATCTCGATGATGTGATAGAAACAGAAAAGACTCAAAATAACTCGAAGATTGGTGTAGATGGTTAGAAGAAAATTTTAAAGAAATGGAAAATGCCGACTATCGTGGTGGAATCGATGCTAAAGAATTGAGCTTGGTTCTGGACTTGGTGCTTCCCCTCAAGTTTAAAACTACGGAATTTGAGAAGTATAACGGAACTAGTTGTCCCGAAGCGCACATCACCATGTTTTGCAGACGAATGGCAGGCTGTGTCAATAATGACTAACTATTGATTCATTGTTTCCAAAAAAGTCTGGTTGGGGCAGCATCTAGATGGTACAACCAACTGAGCCGTACCTAGATTAATTCATGGAAGGATCTAACACAAGCTTTCATTAAGCAGTATAGTCACATGACGGATATGGCCCCTGATAGAATCACTTAACATAATATGGAGAAGAAGCATAATGAAAGCTTCAGGCAATACGCCCAACGATGGAGAGAGGTGGCCACACAAGTCCAACCACATCTGCTAGAAAAGAAAACCACAATGCTATTCATTAATACTCTGAAGGCACCTTTCATTAATCACATACTGGGAAGCGCTATTGAGAGTTTCTCGGACATAGTAATGTCTGTTGAAATGATAGAAAATGCGATAAGGTGCGGGAAAATAGAGGCTAGAGAAAATGCTAAAATGTCAGCCTCGAGGAAGAAAGAGCATAAGGTAAATAATGTGAGAACATATTCGAGATCGATTACTGTAAACCAACCGAGGACGACAACCACTGGTCAGCAAGGCCCACCCAGACAAGAGCCTAACACAAAGCAAAATATGGTGAAACTCCAATTTACGCCTATCCCAATGACGTATAAGAAGTTGTACCAAAGTTTATTTGATGCACATGTCGTGTCCCCCTTCTATCTAAAGCCAATGTAACCCCCATACCCTAAATGGTACGATACAAACGCCCAATACGAGTACTATGCGGGAATCACAAGACACTCGATAGAAAATTACACTTTCAAGAAGTTGGTTGAAAGACTCATTAAAATGGGTATTGTAAAATTTGATGATACATCTAGTGTAAAAAATCTGTTACCTAACCATGTGGATAATGGGGTAAATACGATAATCGAGAATTCGGGAAAGGAAATCAAGATGAATATCGTAGAAATAATACCCCACTGAAAGAAGTGTGGAAGAAAATGGTGGAAAGAGGGTTAATAACGCAGAATTCAAGGGACAGACCCCGAGGAACAAAGAATTATTGTGAGTTCCATGATCAAGAGGATCATGAGATTCAAAAATACAATGAATTCAGGGCTCTAGTACAAGGATTGATGGATAATAAGGAGCTAGAATTCTTTGAGTATGTCAAAAACCTAAAACGAAAAGATGTGTGTGCCTCAAAAGATGGGTCAACAAAGAATATTTACAAATTCAACCACCTAGTGGTTATCATATCACGACCAAGAATTAACAAAGTTGGGGCACAAGTCGCACCAAAAGTCGTAATCCAGAAGGCCGTTTTTTTCCCTTATAAAAATAGCAAAAGGGTACTTTGGAACTATAACTGCAATGTGACAATCCCGGGAGAGAAAATCCTGGCTAACGCGTCAGAGAAAGGTCAAGACGTGTGTTCTTATACGCGTAACAGAAGAGGTTATGATACCCTAAATACAAAAGTTGAGCCTATTAAAGGAAAATCATTGGTGATTGAGTAAGAGAAAGAGAAGCCAGTTAGACTTGAACCGCCTGTTAATGAATCGGTAACGAAAAAAGAAGCCAATGAATTCTTGAAATTTCTAAAATACAACGAGTATATTGTCGTGGAATAGTTGCACAAATAGCCAGCTCGTATATCGGTACTGGCTTTATTCTTAAGCTCAGAAACCCATTGTAGCGCATTGATGAAGGTGCTGAATGAAACTTATATCGCTAACGATATTTCGGTAAATAAGCTGGACCGCCTAGTCAACAATATAAGTGCCGACAACTTCATCTTCTTCAATGATGATGAAGTACCGCCAGGAGGCAGGGGATCGACTAAGGCTTTGCACATCACGACCTGCTACAATGGGTATACGTTACCGAGGGTATTGATTGACAACGGATCGGCCTTGAATGTCCTACCATTATCCATACTGAACAGATTGCCTGTAGATAGCTCTCACATGAAGACATGCCAAAACATAGTGAGAGCGTTTGATGGCACCGAAAAAAGGGTAATGGGAAGAATCGAAATACCCCTTCTGATCAGTCCAAGCACGTACGAGGTAGATTTCCTAGTGATGGACATCAAGCCTTCGTATAATTGCCTATTGGGAAGGCTATGGATACATTCAGCAGTGGCAGTCCCTTCATCGCTGCACCAAAATTTGAAATTGGTAATAGAAGGTCGGTTGGTGACGATAAATGCTGAAGAGGATATCATCGCAGCGGTGACCAGTGACGCGCCATATCTAGAGGCAAACGATGGAGCAATCAAATGTTCTTTTTGGTCTTTCGAATTTGTGAATACGACATTTATTACATAAGGGAACAGGATCCCAATGCCCAAGATATCTAAGACTACAATAATGGGCCTGCGGTTAACTGTTGGGAAAGGGGCCCTACCAGGAAGAGGACTTAGGAGACACCTCCAAGGAAGGATTGAGGAACCAATGATGAAGGACAAACAAGACCGCTTCGGCTTAGGATTTAAGTTGGACGCGAGACAAAGAAAGAAGGAATTAGAAAAGAAGCAAAAGAGAAGGAGAGCGCGATTGAGTGAGAAGGAGATCAAATGGGAATCAATGATCTTTCCCCATATATCGAAGACTTTTGTGTTCGGAGGAATCATTCACCCTGAGTGGGGGACTCCAAGAAAGGAAATCGTTGAAAGAATATTGGAAAATTTAGATATCAATGCCACATACGAAGAAGGAACTAGAGTAGAGAATTTGTCAGGCATTCGCCCTTATGAGTCAGGAAGTGTTCTGAATAATTAGACTGCCAAAGAGATTCCTATAGTCTTTAGAACTAACACAGAGTAATGTTCAAAACACACTTATTGCTCTAGGCCTAGGAGTAATAAGAGTCCTTTTTTGTGAAATAAGCTTATGTTTAAAATCATTATTTCAATGAAATGCATCTTTTTGTCTTATTCCGAGCAAATATTCTTTTATTCTTTCATTTATAATCCTACCATACATATTATTATTCTTAGATTCTTTTGTTCTTTGTATCTTCTTTCGCACCTGCAACAAGTCTCCAGATATCAACGATATGAGCGACGTTGCTACTAACTCAGAATCTCCTTTTGAGTGAGATATGTGTCTAGAGGGATCTCAGGACTTTCAAGATGATAGAGACTGTAACTTATCCCCTGATTTGTTAAGGATGGTAGAACAAAAAGAGAAACAGATTCTACCTCACAAAGAGTCAGTAGAAATTATGAACTTGGGAGATGAACAATAAAAGAAAAAAGTAAAGATCAGAGCTTGCATTACCATAGAGACAAAGCGGGACCTCATTGAGTTACTCTAAGAGTTCAAAGATGTCTTTGCATGGTCATATCAAGATATGTCTAGGCTAAGTATTGATATCATGGTACACCGGCTCCCCATAAAAGAAGAGTGCAAGCCAGTGCAACAGAAACTCCGAAGGATGAGGCCTGATGTTTTGTTAAAAATAAAAGAAGAGGTCAAGAAGCAATTCGATGCTGGTTTCTTACAAGTGGTTAAGTACTCAAAATGGGTAGCTAATATCGTCCTCGTCCCTAAAAAAGATTAAAAAGTACGGATGTGTATAGACTACAGGGATTTGAACAAAGTTAGCTCGAAGGACAACTTCTCATTGCCCCATATCGACACCTTAGTGGATAACACGGCAGGTTACTCGTTGTTCTCCTTTATGGATGGTTTCTCAGGATACAATCAGATAAAGATGCATCCTGAAGACATGGATAAGACCTCGTTTGTAACCATATGGGGAACCTTTTGCTATAAAGTGATGCCATTTGGATTGAAAAACGCGGGAGCAACATATCAGAGAGCCATCGTAACCTTATTCCATGATATGATGCACAAAGAAATTGAATTTTATGTCGATGACATGATCGCCAAATCCCGAACAGAAGAGGAACATGTACGAGTTTTGAGGAAATTATTCTTGAGGTTGGGGAAATTCCAGCTAAAACTCAATCCAGTAAAATGTACCTACGGGGCTAGGTTAGGAAAACTGTTAGGATTTATAGTCAGCGAAAAAGGGATTGAGATTGACCAAGATAAAGTTAGAGCCATACAAGAGTTACCTTCATGGCGTACTCAAAAGGAAGTTTGAGGATTCTTGGGAAGACTAAATTACATCGCTCGGTTCATTTTACAACTAACTGAGAAATGTGACCCTATATTCCATCTCCTTAAGAAACACAACCCTGGTGTTTAGGATGAGGAGTACCAGAAGACTTTTGATAAGGTTAAGCAATACTTGCCCAATACCCCAGTGTTGACACCACCTAGTCCAGATAAGCCACTGATACTGTATTTGGCAGTATTTAAAAATTCTATTGGATGTGTGCTTGGTCAACACGATGAGTCAGGAAGGAAAGAAAAAGCGATATATTACCTAAGTAAGAAGTTCACTGAGTGTGAGACGAGATACTTGCCAATTGAAAAGTTGTGTTGTGCGTTAATCTGGACAACTCGAAGACTGAGACAATATATGTTCTATCACACAACTTGGCTCATCTCAAAACTTGATCCTCTGAAGTACATGATGGAGTCGACTGCTTTGAATGGGAGAATATCCCGATGGTAAATTCTGCTTTTCAAATTTGATATAGTCTATGTGAACCAGGAAGCAATAAAAGAGAGTGCAATAGCAGATTTTCTAGCCAGTAGAACTCTAGAAGACTACGAGCCTCTTAACTTTGATTTTCCAAATGAAGATCTAATGTACGTGACAACCACTGAAGAAGACTCTCAAGAAAGTCATCATTAGAAGCTAAACTTCGACGGAGCAACAAATGCTGTAGGTAATGGAATCGGGGCAGTCTTGGTATCCCCAAACGGATATCATTATCCCTTTACTAGTAAATTGGATTTTGATTGCACAAACAATATGGCCGAATATGAAGCATGTATCATAGGAATTCGTGCAGCCAAAGAACGCAAGATTAAAGTGCTAGAGGTATATAGGGATTCTGCGCTAATGATCTATCAGCTTAAAGGTGAATAGGAGACAAGAGATCCCAAGTTGATCAATTATCGAAGTTTGGTCCTTGAATTAATTAAAGAGTTTGATGATATCATCTTTTGCTATCTCCCACGAGAAGAAAACTAGATGGCTGACGCCCTAGCAACTTTAGCTTTCATAATCAATGTGAACAAGCAAGAGGATGTGAAACCAATCCAAATGAGTATTTCTGAGGCTCCGGCCCATTGTTACAACATCGAAGAAGAAGAAAAAGATGATCATCCATGGTATCACGATATATTGCGATATGTGAAGAATCGTGAATACCCTGACCAAGCTATTGAGAATGATAAAAGGACGTTGAGAAGATTAGCTGTTGATTATATCTTGGATGGGAAGATCCTATACAAAAGAAGAAATGATCAGGTGTTATTAAGATGTGTGGACGCTATAGAGGCTAAGAAAATCTTGGAAGAAGTTCATGAGGGCATTTGTAGGACACACGCTAATGGCTTTACAATGACCAGACAAATTATAAGGTTCGGTTATTATTGGTCCACCATGGGAGGAGATTGTATTAACTATGCTAAAAGATGTCATAACTGTCAAATCTATAGAGACAAGATTCATGTGTCTCCTTCACCTTTGCATGTTATGATTTCTCCATGGCCTTTTTCGATGTGGGGCATGGATGTGATTGGGCCAATTTCGCCAAAAGCTTCAACTAGGCATCGATTCATCTTTGTGGTCATCGATTACTTCACCAAGTGGGTAGAGGCCGCTTTATATGCCAACGTTACAAAATCGACAGTTAGCAAGTTTCTGGAAAAGAAAATCATTTGTCGATATGGAATGCCGGAAAGGATCATATCTGACAATGTATTGAATTTGAACAACAGTGCGATAGCGGAGGTCTGCAGTCAGTTCAAGATCAGACACCACAACTCGTCACCGTATCGCCCGAAGATGAACGGTGCAGTTGAGGCAGCCAATAAAAACATTAAGAAAATTGTGGGGAAAATGACTGAGACTTATCGAACGTTACCATTCAAGGACCCTCTATGCTTATCGAACGTCTGTCAGGACCTCTACCGGGGCAACGCCTTTCTCATTGGTTTATGGAATGGAGGTGGATTTACCTATCGAGGTTGAGATTCCTTCTCTCAGATTTTTTTCAGAAGTGAAGTTGGATGAAATAGAATGGATCCAGTCTCGATACGATCAGTTGAATTTGATTGAAGAAAAAAGGCTAAGGGCTACCCGTCATGGTTAGATGTACCAAAAACGGGTGATGTGAGCTTACAACAAAAAGGTTCGTCCTATAGAATTCTACGAGGGAGACCTAGTATTAAAAAAGATCTTGTCTATACAAAAGGATTTCACAGGAAAATGAATGTCGAATTAGGAAGGACCTTATATGGTAAAGAAGGCCTTTTCTAGAGGAGTGTTGATATTAACCAAAATAGATGGCAAGACTTAACCCAATCCTGTGAATTTAGATTCGGTTAAGAAATAGTTCGCCTAAAAGAAAGGGGGGGAGGCTAAGGTAAAAACTCACAAAGGGCACCTTAAGACCAAAGGGATTTTGAATTGAAAACCCGTAAAGGGCGATTCGAATTTTGATCGAAGGTGGGGCATGCGGTAGTCTTGCGATACCTGAAGTAACAAGGAGGAGAGATGTTACATCTTGGGGCATCAACAAGAGTACTCTAGATCCCCTAAACACATATTGATCTCAAAAAGGGTCCTCAAAAAGGTCGTACAGAGAAGCTCATACTGCGATATCTAGGGCACCTATTTTCCTTTTATTCATTTTGTATTCCAGCAATGTTTGCTCTCTTTGATTAATATATTCTTTTCAAATTTTGTTTTTGATAAATTTTAGTTTTGTCCATTATTACGATCTTTTTCAAGCATTTTGCATTGAAATAACGATTAATGGACTAATAACACTTTCACAAAAGGAGTTCTGCATATTACTCTGAAAGTTTCTAAATAGTACAGGAACCTGAAACAGGACTATTATTTAGAAATAACCAAACCTAATGGTTAGAAATATTTGAGAAAGAAGAGTCTAAATTGACTATTTCTTCGGGTTTTCTGCCAAAGATACCAGTTGAGCAAGAAGGCAGGGTAATGCGTCAGTGATAGAACATTGATGAACAAAGAGTAATGACAACCCAAACATTAAAAAGGGATCATTTTCATAACATGCTACATTCATGTAAATATCATTCATACATATCTAGTTAGGAGCATTTGATTCATTCTGATCATCACATCCTAATTATTTGGCATAAGCAAAGGCCCATGAAATCAATTCTACAGGTCATGTCCCCCAGAGGACGATATGGCAAGATCGGTGAATTCACAAGTCTTATCTCCCTGAAGTTACAGTGGAGCAGACTGAAGATAACAAATCTTATCTCCCTGAAATAGCAGTGGAACAGATTAAAGCTATAAATAAATAGATCTTATCTCTCTGAAGTTGCAGTAGAGTGGATCATAGCAAACCTTATCTCCCTAAAGTTGCAATGGAGCAGGTTGAAGTTAAAGTCTTATCTCCCTAAAGTTGCAGTGAAGCAGACTGAAGATAGGAGTCTCAGATCTTATCTCTCTGAAGTTGCAGTAAAGCAAATCATAGCAAACCTTATCTCCTTGAAGTAGCAGTGGAGCAGGTAGAAGTTAAAGTCTTATCTCCCTGAAGTTGCAGTGGAGCAGACTGAAGATAGTGAATCCTATCTCCCTAAAGTTGCAGTGGAAGAGATTGAAGTTATAAATTACAGATCTTATCTCTCTGAAGTTGCAGTAGAGCAGATCAAAACAAACCTTATCTCCTTGAAGTTGCAGTAGAGCAGACTGAAGAAAGTTAATCTTATCTCCCTGAAGTTGTAGTGGAGTGGATTAAAACAGCGAGTCCTATGTCTCTGAAGTTGCAGTAGAGTAGATCAAAATAAACCTGATCTCCTTGAAGTTGTAGTGGAAAAGGTTGAAATTACTAATCTTATCTCTCTGAAGTTGCATTTGAGCGGATTAAGATGGCAAATCCTATACCTCTAAAGTTGTAGTAGGTCAGGTTAAAACCTAAAACCACAAATCTCACATCCCTGAATTTGCAACAGAGTAGATCAAAACTACAAGTCTTATTTCTCAGGAGTTGTGGTGGAATGGATCGAAGCAACAAGATGTGGTGGACTGGAACGAGGCAACCTGAAAAAGAGGAGCATCAAAAAAGTCAAGACTTGGCAAAACCAGCCAAAATTGGCCCTTTAAGGTCTTTGCTCCATTTTCGTTACACGACAATGAGCAAAGAGGGGCAGCTGTTGAGGCCTAATGTTGGCCCAGGTACAAACCAAGTACCAAAGACCTAAATAACCCCAAACTAAACCCCAACTAGCCCAGTTAGCCCAAAACCAATGGCCCAAAAACTAAAACCACCCTAGCTTAAACTAACAAATCAGAAAGAAAAAAAAAAGAAAAGAAAACCCTAGCCCCCTCCTAAATTCGGCGCTGCCCTTTTCACATCCACCGCCCGTTTACCTACAAGAAGAATAGAGCAATCAATTAAAAAGCAAGTTGTAAAGAAAATATGGCTATAAAAAGTCATATTAAACCGAATGTAATAGTTTTTTTTAGAGAGATTATCAATACAAACAATATATTTTCAAACACAAAAAAAAGAGATTAACAAAAAACAAACAAACAAGAACCAAAAACCGGAAGCAAAGAGGTGATCTCATCCTCTTTTTTTATTTTTTTTCGAACCTATTTCTCTTCTTTTTATGTTTATATACATGTATATATAATAAAAAACAAGGAGAAACTTACCTTTTGATCGCCAAAGAAAAGGGGATTTTTTTTAAACTCTGACCACCGCGCACAGTGGTCGACGGCGGCATCTAGTGGCGGCGTACAGTGGTGTCTAATGGTAGAGTACGGCGGCGATCTGCCGGAGCTATGGCCAGCCTATTTTTTTTAAAGGGGGGAGGAGAGGATTTTTTAGAAGTTTTTTTTGGAGGGTGTTGAAATGAAGTCTTTTTGGGAAAAATTTGGATTATATAACCCCCCAAAACGATGTCGATTTGGGATTGGCCCTAAACGCCCAAAATGACATCATTTTGCCTTGGTCCGACCCGACCCCCCTCAAGATCCGCGTGTTTTTATTTAATGGGATATTTGCGATTCCAGCCCTTCCGCTTTTATACATCCTTGCAATTAAATCTTTAGTTATTTCTAATTTTGCCCTAAAATTTTGTTTTAATTTCATTTTGGTCCCGCGTAAAACGCCGCGTTTAGGAGGGCGGGGATATTTTCTCCTTTAGTCCCTCCTTGTTATTCGCGCATTCAATGTGGCCCGCTTCTTTTTTTATTTATTTCGAATTTGCCCCAAATTTTGTTTTAATTTCAATTTACTCTTTTTTAATTATTTAGTTACTTTACTATAAAATTAGTTAATTTTATTATTATTACTATTACTATTACTTATATTATTATTATTATTTTTTTTTTTTTTTTAAAATTACTGTTACTCTTTTTTTTTTTACTATTTGATATATTATTATTACTTATTATTATTATTACTATTGTATTATCACTGTAATTATATTTTCATCTATATTTATTTTCTTATTATTTATCTAATTTTTATTTATCTATTTATATTTTTGTTATTATTATATTTTAGGTATTATATCTCTATTTATATTTATGTATTAATATTATTATTATTATTATTATTATTATTATTATTATTATTATTGTTGTTGTTGTTGTTGTTGTTGTTGTTGTTGTTGTTGTTGTTGTTGTTGTTGTTATTGTTATTATTTATATTTTATTATGTTTTATATTTTTTATTTACTTATTTATTTGCTTATTTCATTTTTTCTTATTAATTTGTTTAAATTTTTTAATAATTCTTGTTTTACTTATTTATTTATTTTTATTTTTATATTATTAGCCTTATTTCTATTTTTATATAATTGTTCATATTATCGTTATCGGTATTATATCGTCTATTATCATGATATTACGCATATTAGCACCGTAATTCATTTTTGCATTTTACTACAAACTCATGCCACATTTTGCCCGATACATTAAAAATTATCATAAGCAATACTCCGTGTTTCGAGATTTGAAAATGTCATTTCCTAACTTACGGGGTTTCAATTTTCTCTGTAAATCCGAATACACGAGTCCTTTTTTAAACATATGTTTTTTTTAAATAATCTCGGGAATTAAGAAAAGATCGTGTTCTAACTCACAGGGTATGATCTCTTTCTAAAACTGAGATAATTAAACATCTTTCAAAATAAAATTTTCGGCGTTTATTCGTGTATCGGGGATTTAAGACATTGTGTCCTAACTTACGGGATATAATTTTTTTCCTCGGTTAACGTTTTCTCAAAAAAAATTATCAATAATTTAACGATGGATCGTGTTTTTCTTCAAAGTTCTCAATTTTTGACACTAAGACACTAATTAATCAACTAGGTACCAATTTTGGGCGTTACGAGGGTGCTAATCCTTCCTCGTGCGTAACCGACTCCCGAATCCTTTTTCCTGAATTTTGTGGACCAAAATCGTTGTTTAAATAAATCAAACCATTTATTAAAAACAACCACTTTTACGAGGTGACTCGATCACACCTCATCAAACAGTTTTTTAAAAATTAGTTTTTATTTGGGTTTGGATGCTCTAGGCTTTGTTTTACCTTTGTGTTGTAAAAGCAGCTATCTTTACCCTTTGAATTGGCTGAAGATTTGGTGTTTGTCAATTATATTTTTTGGTACATAATCTGTCATTTTGGCTCTTGATTTTTTTTTTTTTTTTGTGTTTATAGAGAAAATGATGTCGAAAGTTGATCTGCTTGAATCGAATCTGAATTGGATTCGGTTCATAAAAGAAGCATTAAGAAAGCTGCAAAAGATCTTGAAAGTTGTTGGGGAGTGTCTAATGATAAAAAAAAAATCGAATTGATTGCCCCATTGAATGGTAAGGATAGTGATTGGAATGGTTTTGTTCAAATCTTCGGTGTGAATAACAGAATCAATGTTAATAATCGGTCGAATTATGTTGGTAGTGAAGAGAGAATGAAAGGGTTGTCTATAAAGGTTCTGATGGATTTTTTACCGGCATGTTTTCACCGAAAAATGAGCTGAACGATAAAAAGTTCGAGCCAATTAGGAAAGGGTTGAAAGGAAAAGATGTTGATACAGTTGAAGGGACTTGTATGAATTAGTTGTTGTTTGCAGTGAATTGGTCAGTGCTGGTTAACAGATTTGTCGAGGCTATATCGGGCTCATTCAAGTTTGGGAAGAAATAGATTTGGAAAATGGACAAAAATAAAGGGTGTTTAAGTTCGTGTACTCATGACATTGAAAGTGGTAATAAAGTGGTGGGTGTTTGTATGGGAGGAAGGTGAAAGAAAATGGTGTGGTGGCCATGAAGCTCAGAAATAGGAGATGAAGAGGCAGTGAAGAAGAAAGATGAAGAAGACAGGAAAAAGTTGAAGACAAGAAATGAGAGATGAAGAGGCACGCCCAAAAAAAAAGAAAAATAAAAATAAAAAAAAGAAAAGAAAAATGAAAAAATAAGAGGGAAAATAAATAAATAAATAAATAAATAAAAACAAAAACAAGGTAAAATAGTATGTCATGTGGCGGCATGTGATTAGTCAGTGTTGTCACGTCAGAAAAAAGTAACGACGTAGTTTTAGGTATCAAATTAGTGGACGGGAAAAAAAATTGGGTACTAATCTAGGACAAAAAATCATAAGGTACCAATCTAGGAGAAATGAACAAGTTCGAGTGCTAATTTTATATTTAACCCTGTAAATAAAGGTAAATCACATCTCAAGATATCAGACACTCCATTATATTTCATCTTTGGATAAAAATATTAACTTGTAAGTGATTTTTTGTTGTAGTAATCTAACACTGACAATAAGAACATGTTAAATAATTAATATTCATTTAGATCAATTTATTACTCATACGTAAAATCAAATAACTATCACATGTTTATTATCATAAATGCACATATAATTTTGTTAAATATTAACCTTCTTTTGGGCCGATCAATATTAACATGGCTTAAGTTACATATAAAAAACTTGTTATATTTTAAAAATAAAATAGCTCCCACATAAGTCACTTTAATAACTTATTGTTTCAATTAAGTTATTTTAAATTATATTAATATTCAAATTTAAAATTTTAATAGCTTAAAATGTCAAAAAAAAAATCTATTATGCTAAATTTTTTTAAATAACTTAAAATAAGATAATTTAAATGGCGCATCAAAATTTAAAAATTTTAATCTTTAATTAATTTTTATGTATATCATAAAAATAAAATTATGTGCTATTAAAATTCTTTTACCAAAAATTAAAATCATTAAACTAAAAATCACAAAAATAAAAAGTATGCATATTCCAAAATTCTACTATAAACATATCAATATCATATGCAAACTTAAGAAACAATAAATAAATACTGAAACCAAATATATACTCATTACCTGCATTTTGGATACAAAATTTAATAACTTCAAAATTCTTTTTGAAAAATATATCTTTTGCATATATTAAATATAATTGACCCCATAATCCTAATATATATGTTTTGCATATGCATGATTTGAAAAGCATATCTTTTAGGGTCTGGTTTACCAAGACCAGAAAAATTAAAGAACCTGATGATTACATGGTCAAAATCAGCTGGCTGAGAAAATTTTATACGATGATTGGCACCTACGGTACCAGTGGCAGCGGTTGTTTTGAAGGAAATGCCTAAGCTTTTAGAAAGAAAATAAAAACGAAAACGATAAGTTGGATGGTAGACAGGAGAGCGCACCACCAACGGGCACGACAGCACTGTGCATTTGGCCAGAGAAGAACCGGTCACAACGCCGAATAAGGCGATCCTACAGATAAGTTTGGGTTATTTTAAAAGAAAAATTGTTTAATTTATGTGGAAAATAGGTGAAAAGAAATGTTGATATGACATGTCTAATCAACTTTTAATTATGAATCACTATAAAAAAAATTTCTAAAAACAATGACTAATTTGACAAAATAAAAATAAAATAAAAATAATCTTACTTTAAGTAACTAATGGTGCAGTTTATTCAAAATTAAAAGATAATAAGATAAAATGTCTAAATAAAAATGCATAAAACATGTCACTAGTGAAATGCAGGAATTGAATAGCAAAATCGAATTAAGGGCAATCATTTTATGGGCATAAATTAAATATTGAGATGTTTATCAGCTGGGTTCAATTGAATTTAGGTCAAATCATGTTACTTGACCAAACTCAATTCGGCTTAGGCATGCCTATATTCTTGAAAGAAAATTTAAAAACATAAATTTTATTAATATTTATATATTTGATTTGATTAAAGTTCTTATTAATGTTTACATTCAACTAATATATATTATTATAATATTTTCATGTGAGATGAATAAGATAACATAACATACAAAGTTAAAATAATATATTGAAATGCTAAAAATGTGCTAAACTATATTGAGCATGTACCTGAAGCAGCCCAAACAATACTTTCAATATACCTAATTCTCTTATCCTAGCTTATTTTTCAAGCTAATTTTTATCTAACCTCTCAAATATCACATCAGACTAAAGATCAATGCCTCATGAATAGTCATTTCATATTTCAAAAATATTTCAAAAAAATAATCTCAAAATAGGTAATTTTGGGGGAAAATATTAAAAAAAAATGAAAAATGTCTAAATAAAATTATACACTGTTAAAACCAATAGAAAAAAAAATTAATTCTAAGAAACATTTAACTACACAATTACAAACATTGAATTTTTTGAATTGAAGTATATTAAATAACTTCATTTCAAAAATCTTTTAAATTTTTAAAAAAATTTCATATTCCCTAACCAACCAACCTCTTATCAAATAAAAAACAAAGATAGTTAAAATCAAAGTCAGAGAAACAATATAAAAAAACTTTGATGGCAATGCTTCTAATTTTGTTTTCTGGTGTGTAACCAAAAAAACTATCTGGCTTCATCTGCATAAGAAATTAGAAGAGCTTTGTTGCAGATACATGCACCAACACAAGGTCGCAACCAAAATCCGATAGTTACTAATAGCGATTCGATACGATGCGATGCGAATTCAACATGTAACTCAAGCTTCTACAATATGCAGGGAGCGATGACTAAGTAGATCAACTGATTCAAGTGGTGCACTAAGATGCATTAAAATGGCCAAAGGATTGGATGCTCTGCCCTTACTTCCAAATCTCACACCTCAACACAAAACATTAAAATCCTTCAGATAAATAAACTTACAATAGCAAAGTAACTGAGCTAAATTTTAAACATAACAGTTAACAATATAATAAGTAGATAACCATATAAAGTAAGAAACAGGACCTCCGAGTTTCATACGCTGAAGACAGTAAGCAAGCTACCGCAGAAGGGGGTCCAAGGAACCCTAACACTTTGCAGAGTGGAAGCCGTGCAAAACCACAAGCTCTAACAACCTAACCGTCACAAAACGAACACAAGTAACCTAAATCCTTTTTTGCTCACTGAACCTATTTGAAACTATAGTATTTGAATATTTGTTTGCCATAGATGCTGTCATTTCAGATTTTGCTTCAGTTCCCACTTTAATCTCTGCAAAGGAATTTAAGCAAATGCATATCAGACTGGATAAACACTGAAAGTATCATAAATGAGATTCCTGACTGTTCAAGTAATTAAGTTCACATGACTTTACCCATTTGCATAAGGTGAATCACGACGAGAATAACGATATGGAGGAGACCTGCTGTAACTCCGACCACGGCGAGGTGTTATGCTGCGGCGCCGAGGAGATCTTCCTCCACGTGGACTATAGCTCCTGCCACAAGATTAAAAGAATTTATGTGCCACATAAAATAGCAAGTAATTTTTTCTGAGTAGCCTGCATATTCTTGTTGAGAGGACCAATCAGTAGAAGCCAAATCAAGCTTAATTAAAATAAAAAGCCTTCATCAAATCCATTCAAATAAAAAGATATATGCTTCTTGTCAGTATAATAAAAAACCAGTTGGACATATAGGTAAACACAGTCCTAAATTGTCAGACATTGTTTTTGCATAAATATCAATTCTAGCCACTAAATTTCAAAAAGGGGGAATGGGGTTTTTTGAATAGCATAAGAAAAGGCATGATATATAATGTACCATCACTTTGTATAGGCTCCTTTACAAAAAATATCACAGTAGGAGCTACCCTCCTCTACACACTCCAATAAAGAGAGAGAAAGAAAACGAAACCTTAAACCCACCTGCGCCCATACCCATAACTTGGACTCCTACGGCGACGAGGACTGGGGCTTCGACGCCGGCCACTTCCCAGGCCTCGTGATCCATAACGCGAGCGGCATTCGCGAGCAAAGTGACCAGGTTCACCACACTCATAACACTTTAAATCCTCACCCCCACCACGGCGCCCACCACGGCCTCCACCACCTTTTGAATTATGAGAAAGTTCCACTCGCCAACCATTTTTTCCTTAAGTGAGAAAAAAGATATAGTTAGAAAATTCTAGAAATGGTCAATAAAGCAATATAGATCAGAAATGTCATTTGAATCTAAGGAAACAAAAGAACTAAGAGCCAAATGTGCAAACTTAGAATTATTTTTTTGGAATAAAAAATCAGATTACATCAAACCACTAAAGCAACTGTCTGCAGACAACCAGGAAACAATAGCAACTTCTTGAAATATAAAAGAAAATCATTAAACTAATTAAACCGGTTAGGAGATCTCTCTAACATTCAAATGAAAGCTCAACGCTCACCAAATTAGA
This sequence comes from Gossypium longicalyx, assembly GCA_025698465.1. Classification (NCBI taxonomy): domain Eukaryota; kingdom Viridiplantae; phylum Streptophyta; class Magnoliopsida; order Malvales; family Malvaceae; genus Gossypium; species Gossypium longicalyx. The sequence continues at coordinate 97,465,657 of CM046997.1, forward strand.
AGCATATGCAACACATAAGTGAGGGCAACATAAATAATCAAGCAAAAACTAATGAATATGGCAACTTATATAAGGGTATTCGAGTAGAGAACCACCATAATTCAAGCATGTAAGAGTAATACAACAAATGAAAGAAATAAACACTAGAAAAAAGAGTATACACACCATCCAGTTCACGAATTGCATCAATAGCATCCCTGCGATCATCAAACTCAATAAACGCATACCCAGGAGGCCTTCGAGCTACCCATACACTGGATTCATTTCATCAAAACATATCAATCAATAGCACAAACAGCATTTTATTATTTTTATTTTTATTTTAAAGCTTGTTTCAAATGGAAGAAAGTAAGACTTTATCTTGTATGATATTGACGAACAAACTAAATAATCAATTAAAGCTAGCAAAACCTGACAATCTTCAGAGTGGCAAATAAATTTAACCCAAAAAAAAAAAAACACCCAGGTCCCTATCAAAATACAATTTTTCCCCCTCATTCACAAAAAATAAAAATAAAAATACCTGCGGAGAACGCCGAAAATCCTAAACTCGTCTTCGAGATCCCTCTCAGTGACCCGAGGATCCAAATTCCCAACATAGACCCGAGACATTCTCGTAAAATCACTGCACACCTTAAACAATAATAAATTAATTAGGAAAAGTGAATAAAATCACAAAAAGGGAAAAATCTAATGGTTTTGAATAGCCATCAAAGCTCGTTATAGAGACATCATAGAAAAATTAGGGGTTTTGCAGAAAATTATCGAAGGAATCGAAATTATAGACGGAGGAGATGATAGAGAGTAGGGGTTTGGTTACCTTGAGGAAATTTCTATAGGGTTTACAGGATAGAAGAAAGAGAGAGATGAAAATTCGATTGATCAAATTGGTTCTGAGGTAGCCAATCCTAAAACCCTCGAAGAATAAACAACCCTATAAAAATCTCAGCTGAAAATGAAAAGGTTCCGCTTTGCTAATTAATATTGTACAAGGCCTTGGCCTTTCTATAGTATTGGGCCTCTCAACAAATCCCCAATGGAAAAGTACAAATTTTATGTTGGAAGGAACTCAAAGTTTATTGATTTCCTATCTTACTTTACATCAAGTTTTAGATTCTAAGTCATAAAAGAAAAACTTAGCAACATTTAGTACATCAAGTTCGGTGAGTTTTGTTTTGACTAAAGCCGAGTGTCTAAGTAATTAGTCCATGTACCAATTTACCCTACTTTTAACTGGTATAATAATAAATTTAACCTTCAATATTTATAAATTTTATCATTTCAATCATGATTTTAACAATTTAATAAATTTACTCTCACCGGATAAAAAAAATATAATCAAGATCACTTTATAAAATGTGCTAATGTTGAGAGTAGAGGTGCTCATGGACCGGGCAGGGCCTGGCCGGGCCGGGTTCGGGCCGGGCTCAACTAAAAAATTTAGGCCCACTCATTGGGCTCAGGCCAGGCCGGGCCTAAAAAATGAGCTTAAAATTTTGCCCAAGTCCGACCCAAATAAAAATACTAAAATTTGGGTCCGACCCGGCCCGCCCGTATTTATTTTTATATGATTTTTAAATATATATAATACATCAAAAATACTAAAAAAATCAAAATAAATATTTTTCAACAAATTGAAAATAAATTTTAAAAAATATATAGATTTAAATAACACTAAGATAGATGCAACTTAACAAGTAAATACCTCTAAAATAATAACAAAATTAACAAATACCTTTAAAATAATAACAAAATTAATAATAAAATAAGTTTTATACAATATCCAAATAATAACAATAAAATAGTAGCAACTAATAGTAATATGGTAGCAAAATATGGAGAAAACAACAAGAAAATAATATTCAAAAATAAAAAAAAATAGCAGAATTTTTTTGTCATTTAGTGAATTCGGGCCGGGCCGGGTCAAAAATGCCTTACCCGAGGCCCGACTAATTTTTTAAACTGGTCTTATTTTTTTGTCCAAGCCCATTTTCGGGCCTATATTTTTGCCCAAACCCTCCCACATTTCGGGCGGGCCATCTGGCCGGGCCGGGTAGCCCGACCCATGAGCAAATCTAGTTGAGAGCTATATTTTTTTAATTTTTTAGAATTAGAAAATTTTTGACAAAATGTGTAAACATTGATGACTATTATACCAATCAAAAATAGAATAAATTGATGAAAAATGTGAGAATCATGATTAATTATCTTTAATTACTCACTTTTTGAAACTAAAAAGAGCTAATTTTTTTCTATTTTTTAAAAAACCTCAATTTACTCAATATTGATATTGAAAATACTTTTTTAACATGATGCACTTTACCTATATAAATTCAATACTATATGAGTCTAAATATTAATGGTTTAATTAAAAACAAAAAATACTATTCAACCCTAAATATTATCCTTCTCACCATTTTACAATAATCATTTAAATTTTGAAATAAGAAGAAATTGTTATGAATATCTTATTAAGTAGGTGCCTATCAAGATCAAGATAAGTTTTGATATACTTTAAATTCTAATAGTCATTAGAAATAGATTTCTACTTCATTTATACTTCTTATGCCTATAAATAGAGACTTTGGAGAAGTTTTGTAAATATCTCGATTGATTAATAAAAATACGCTCTCTCTTTGCTCTCCCATTCTCTTTGTCTTTATTCTCCGTCTTTTATTTTATAACACGTTATCAGCACGATTCTCTTCTAATTATCTTAATTGTGGATTAAATCAGCGACAACTTTGCGAACCATTAAGCCTCGTCCATAATACCAAAATTTAGCCTCTAACTACTAAAATTACTCTTACTTTTCTATTTCATTGACTCTTTTGCTTCTTCAAATGGCTATATATTGATGCCGATTGCTATTCAAATTGAGTGCTTACTTCCCTAATTCTCCATTACTTGTTGTCTTTAGCCTGCTGTTGTTTGCAACTCTTTGCATGAAGTTTTCATCTATTTAGTGTTTTATATCTAGATTAGTTTTCAATTAAATTAAATTAATTTGAGAGTATTTTAATTAACTTGTTTTACTTCTTATTATAGTTGGTAAAAGAATATTATTCCGAATGGAAGGTTTGAATATACACTAAGAGGCCCAGCACCAAGATGGACACTACGGTCTGTTGCTTTGGATGGCGAAAAAAATTTGATCTCCCAGAATGAATTTTGGATTTATAGAGCACAATTTAAATTGGTAAGGAGATCTTTTTTCTTTTTTTTTGAGGTATGATTATTATTTATTTGTTTTAAGTCTGATCAAATTATTAACTTATATTATTGAATATTGATGGGTTCATAAGTTTTACTAATAAAACTTTATAATATATTATTTTTAAATGATTGTTTAAATATATATTAATTGTCGACGCAAAATATAAATTTTTGTTATATTGGTCCCTTTAAAGAGAAATTTTTTTTTTGTTACTGATGAACGATTGGATTATATATTTTAGATTGAATTATAAAATACAAATAATTTATTAGAGCATCATAAGATTCTATAACTTATATGTAGTATGTTCTTATGAAAGCATAGTTATTTTAGTACTTGTAATAGTGCTCGTGATAATAGTCAAAGTGACGACAATGGTGTTAAAGATCTTCAGGTATATTTTACTATGTTAATTTATTATATCATATTTATTATAATTGGAGACTAATCATGACAAACATGAATAGATAGATTCTGATTTGAAATCCATGTATGTTTGCGATGGTGATTATGAAATAAAGAATTAATGGAGATGTTTAGAAGTCTGTCCTACTAGATTTGTTGTATTCCTCGAAGTGAATGCAAATATAAAAAAAATAAAAGAAATAATCATGAACTGCTAAAAGCGGGAACATAGTTATAAATAAGAGAACAATGAGAGTTCTCAAGATAACTCTTCAAATGGTAAAGATAACTTATGTTATCAATGTGATATGAAATATTATTGGCCACATATGTGGTATATGCCCAAATATTTTGTTTCTGTTAATATTCTTTGAGGAAGGACTTGAGAATGTAATAATGAATTCTATCATTACAAATAGAAAATATTTATCTTATTTGGTACAGAAACAAACAAATATTATTCCAATAGTTGATAATAAAAAATTAGTTGAAAGTATCAGAAGAGCTACTATATCAATATCTAAAAAGCACAAAATTTATGATGGTTAATGCATTAGTTTTAAAATATATTCATTATAATGGATATTATATTGAGATTGCAGATGAAGAAAAGATTATATTTCATATGAATCACTATTGTTATAAATATCTATTTTGAAATGATGAAAAAAGGGAGGATTGAGTTATTGATTACTCTTGTTATTGAATTGAATTAATTGTGACTATCTTTGTGATCTTTTGTCATCATCCCCGTTAAAGGGTTGAAAGCAAAATATTTGACTGTGAAAGATCTACTTATGAGTAATAGAATATGCTAATTCTATCTAAAACTCGTTATGGCTGGATGCACCTGAAGTTGAATTTTTTTTTTAAAAACTATGTGTATAACTCTACAGGATTCAGAATAAGTTCTCAATTAAAATTACGTAGAAAAATATTACTGATGAGAAATTGCAATAGAGAAAACTTATGTATGAAAAGTTATTGGTTATGTACCTATTATACACTTGGGAAATAAGATCCACTCTCAAAGTTTGCTATTAATAGATTTTGATTGGATTCAAAGTCTACTATTGGAGTTTAATTTTCTTACTTCTTAATAAAATCATCAAGACTCAACGTAGAAAAAAAAGGTACATCTTTAAATATTAAATCAAATTGATATATAGTTTTAAATATTTGAGATGGTCATATTTTTAAGTTTTGATTACAAGAGTTACATATTGTTTTAATCATCTCATTTGTTCATGAAATTGAATATTAACTGATTTATTTATGTCGCTACAGTAGGTTTTATAATTAAATAATATATTTTATTAAAATATGTCTAGTATGCAAATTTATGTTAATAAACCAATGAATTTTATGGTTACTCGGATTTGATTTAGTTCAAAGAATTGTTAAAAGTAGTAGTTCGTACATTTTATATTATTCCATTTGTTATTTATTTAGAGAAATGACATGAGCAATTGTAAATGAAAATTTATATAAGTACGAATGGTAGGATTTTGAATTAAATTTCATGCATGTTTATGATGATGGTTATGAAAAAAAATTGCTAGTTTTTCATTATGTCATATTTTTATATTTGAGATGTGACTTTTATTGATATATTTAATATAGGCTTATTTTTATACATGACCTAGGTAGTTATTCTTGATAGTTGACTGATTATGTAAAACTCTTATTACAAGGGTTTTTAAAGTATTTTGAATCGAACTCGGGACCTCTTGCACCCGAAGTGAGAATCATACCACTAGACCAAACGCCTTGCATTTGAAAATTTTGGCATATTCCTTGAAGCAAATATTGCATATAATTATTTGAAAATTATATTTATTGACTTAGTGGCATTATAAACTTCACATTGATTTGACATTTCCAGTAGTAAATGTCATAATAGTACTTATATGTCGATACAAAGTAAAAAGAATGATAGTAAAATTATCAATTTGTTACAAATTAATACAATTGAAACACATATTAAAGTAAATAAGAAGTTTACTGATACAAATACGTTTATTATTTGGTATGACCAGCTAGACCATTTTCGATCATATATGATGCGAAAATTAATTGAGAATTCATATGGACATTCATTAAAGAACCAGAAGATTCTTTAATTTAAATAATTCTCATTTGTTGCTTGTTCTTAATGAAAATTGATTGTTGAAAACTCACTAGCTAAAGTTGAGGTCTAATGTATTGCATTTTTTAAATGAATATCGGCTCATTCATCCACCATGTGGATGGTTTTGATGTAACAGCCCGATTTTGGGTCTAGTCGGAACAGTGGTTTCGAGACCACAAATCTGACGAATAAAAATTTATTTTTGTTATATTTTTATGGTCTACTATTTTACGAAATGATTTCGTGAAAATTTTGTTCGAAAATTTTGACGTTTGGACACTCAATTTGGTCAAAAGGACTAAATTGTAAAAAGTGCAAAAGTTGAGTTCTACATGCTAGAGGTGTCTAATTGTTATGAAATTTTCAATTGGAGGTCCTTAAATGGTAATTAGACCAATGGTTAAGTTGTTGGAAAAAATGGACATGGTGAGATAAAATTTCAAAGTTTTTCATTAAGGGCATTTTAGTAATTTGGTAATTAAAATGAATTAAAAAGCCAAATTAAAGGCCAAAATTTTCTCATCTTCCTCCCTTGGCCAAAATTCACATAAAGAAACCATGGATAAGATTTTTCAAGCTTCCAAGCTCGATTGTAAGTCCGTTCTAGCCTAGTTTTTAATGATTTTTATGTTTTTGAAATCCTTGTAACATGATCTAGCTATTTCTACCACTAATTTAAGGTATAAACAAGGTCTAAAATTTTACCCATGTTTTATATTTGTGTATTTTGATGTTTAATGGTAGAAAATGCATGTTAGATGTTAGATAAACGACTTTTGCTAAGTGATTTTCGGTAAAAATGTCAAAAAGGACTTATTTGTAAAAGTTATGAAAATGTATGTAAATGTGTTAATAAAAGGAAAATGTGGGCTTCTATAAGTATGTATAAGGTTCGGCTAGGCTTGGGTATTGAATAAATTGAGTACATTTCATTTTACGAGCCTAGGGACTAAAATGTAAATATGTTAAAGTTTAGGAGCAAAAATGTAATTTTGCCATAAGTTTATTTTTGGACTAAATTGAGTAATGTGATTAATAAATAAGTTAAATGTGATATTATATATCAAGAAAAATGAGGTTTGGAACTAGAACGGGGGAAAAAACGAGAATTTGATGGTTAGGTTCTTTCTCGCCATTTTTATGTCGAGGTAAGTTTGTGTGTAAATAACACAATATTGTATTATGTTTTTACTGCTTAATATTGCATATATTGTATGATTGTTTCTATGGAAATATTCAACGAAGTTTCGACGATGAGAAAATCCCGGTTAAACCTTAGGAATAGTTTAGGATACAAGTGACATGTCACTTGGAAACCATGTGTTATGTGATCTATGAGAATCCGGGTACCAGTCATGTACGCCCTACTGGTGGCTAGGTAGTCCGCTATGTGTTGTGGATGCCTGACAACTTATGTGAGCAGCCGTGTAGCTACGACTTGACTGACAGCTTGTGTGAGCAGGCCCGTGATTAGCTCGTGTGTGAACCCTATGTGTTATGAGATATGAGGTAGCATTGGCTACATATGTGACACTTATGTGCGAGACTTTCTGTGTATCCGATAGTATTCCAAGTGTTCAACTAGTAATCCGAAGATTATGTCAAAGATGACAAAGTATGTGACTATGTTACGAATTTGTACAGGTATGTACATAAGTTTATAAGCATTGATTTCATGATATGGTGAGTTCATGGTTTCCATAAGAATGTTTTTGTAAAAGCCTTGTGATTTTTGGTCTATACTTGTGATGTACGAAATACATGGTAAATTCGGTTGGCAAATGTGTAATTGGCTTTTGGGCCAAAATTGAGTTATGACATAGTAAGTTTTATTCGCACAAAATGTGATTTATCAGATATGAGAAAAAGAAAAAGATTGGCATAAATGCCTATTAAAACGATTATAGAAGTATGAGGAGATATAAGTTTTAAACATGTGAAAGATATTAAATATATGCTTGAGAGATGAATACTAATGAGTAATGTGCATGTTTATTATAAGGTTAGAAATGATTGGTTGATTATGGATATCTGTGTTAATGGAAAGATTACTGCTGATAGGCTAATGTCAAAATATGTTAAACTATGTTTGCAAATTGATAGAGTAAACTATGTGATTGAATAAATTATAATGTGAGGACTATAACAATTTATATTACATTGTGTTTATATTGTTAAACTTGATAAATGACTGGTAAGAGTTGCTTATTATTTACATGCAAACTTACTAAGCTATATAGCTTACCCCCTTCATTTCCCATGTTTTATAGTGCCGTGAAGCTTGCTCGAGTTGGAGATCGTCGGAGATTCTATCACACTATCAAGCTATCATTTTGGGTATTGATAAATTCAAGTATTTTGAGTTATGGCATGTATAGGGACTTGGACATTCTGTTATATGTGTCATTGTGGTTTGAACAAAAGTATTGGCTTGTAATTGTCAAGGCTTGTCTTGCTATTTGGCCATGTAAGTTAGCTTATATTTGCAACATGGTTGTAAGCCTAAGTATATTCATATATGTGTCAATGCCTATAGTGATATGATCATGGGTGCTAGGTGAATGTGAAATATTTGGAAATGTGATTTATGGCATGATAAATGTTGTGTGTATGATAGATGTTGATATGGTACTGATATGTGATGGTCATAATTGTGAATGGTTCATGGTTCATTTTGTATATAGCCTTGGAAGTTGGCCAATGTTGGCTATAAGTATATTTGTATTAATGTCATTTGCGAATGTGGAAACTTGCATAATTTAATGTGGAAAGGTTGATGTTTTAAGCATGTTTGAAAATGGTATGAGAATGACATGTTATTGTCTTGGTTGTAATTATTTGGTCACTCTTCATGTTTGAGTTTGTGCCATGTGATGTTAAGTAAATATGTGCAAGTGAGGGTGACAAAATGACTTGGTAAATAGTCTTGTCTTGTCCACACGGGGAGACACACAAATGTATGTCTAGGCCGTGAGTGACACACAGTCAGTCCCATGGGCATGTGATCCGGCCGTGTGTCCCCTGCACCTAAATTGTTGCAAAAAAGAATGCTCAATATTAAGCACATGGACAGAGACACGGGCGTGTGTCTCAGCCGTGTGAAGACATGGTCTCGGGACACAGGCGTTTGTCTTGGCCGTATGACTTCAATATGTTCTTAGGTGACAAACAGAGAGTTACACGGGTTAGGGACACGAGCGTGTGTGACCACACGACCTACCCACACGGGTGTGTCCCAAGCTACATGGGCGTGTGATCCCTGTTTTAGCAAAAAATTTCTAAGTGTTGTAAAATTTTCTAAAATTCACGATTTAGTCCCGAACCACTTCCTACATATGTTTTGGGCCTCGTAGGCTCGTTATAGAGACGAGATTGATTGTTAAAAAGTTTTAATTTGGATGGATATTTACGTCTCGGTTTTGTATGTTTGCTTGTGTTTAAGTCTAGTAATGCCTCGTACCTTGTTCCGGCGTCGAATACGGGTAAGGGGTGTTACATTTGATATTATATGATTTTGGTAGATGCATCTACAAAATAATCACATATGTGTTATCAACTTATAACTTGCCGTTTATAAGATTACTTGTTTAAATAATTAATTTTAAATCATGCAATTAAGACAATTCATCTTGCTAATACTGGTGAGTTTATATCTCAGTCTTTTATTGATTGAGTTTGAATTTTTTTTGTAAAATTTTGTTATTTATGCGCATAATGATTTAGAGAAATTATTGATTGAACGCCTCTTGTTAATGTCTAAACCATTACTTATGAGAACTAAACTTCTTATTTTAACATGAGATTATATTTATTTATGTGTTGTACGCATCGAGCCAATAAGTTATAAATACTCCCCCGTCACAATTGATTTTGGTCAAAAGCTAAATATTTCACATCTTTGAATTTTTTGTATGTGCGTATATGTTCCAATTACTCCACCACAACAAAGATGAATGAAAACTCAAAGAAAGTTGGGAATATATATATTAATTACGAGTCTCTTTGTATTATTATATGTTTTAAATGTATCAGAGTTTCAATTATGACATGATTTGTGATTAATATTTTGATTTGATAGTTTTCTCGACATTATAGGGAGAGAAATAATAACTTGTAATGAGTTAGAGGGAGAGTAATTTGAACTAGAAGTTCAATAAGGATAACTCATTACAAGTTCCAAATATGAAAATTCTCATAAAAGAAAATAATAAATCTAGATGATCATATAGTGTAGAAAAGATTGAAGATCAAAATAGTGAAAATAAGATATCTCGATAAGTTATGTCAATTTAAGAAAATATCGAACCGATAATAAAAGTGGTCGACAATAGTTTTGCATGCAATATTATTGTTGAAATAATGAAATAAAAGGAGGATCTTGAATAAATCTATTGAGAAATATAGATATGGAATAATTTGATCAAAATAAAAAGACGCAACTCAAGTACAATTAAATTTGTGAAGTTTTTGGACCAATAGTCCAACTATCTAAAGGTATAAAGCTAGTAAGGATACAAATGAAATAGTTTTGCAAAACGAAATAAAATAATAAAGTTTTTGCTAAGTCATGGCATTAATTATGAAAAGATATAATATTCTTTTGTGGTAGATGTAATAACCTTTAGATATATTATTAAACTAACAGTTCATAAAAGATTTAACTTGCATCTAATGGTTGTTGTTACAACCTTTTATGAATCACTATATAGTAAAGTTTATATTAAAATCATTGAAGGGTTTAGAATGCCAGAAGCATATTGAAATTATCAGGAAATTATTCATTTATATGAATTGAAATAATTGAACATATGTGGTAAATTTGACTTAGTCAATAGTAGTTGAAAGAGGATTATAAAATGATCCAAAATACCTATTTGTATTTTTATAGAGGGATCGTGATTAAAATTTGTTATGATTATTGTTGAAACTCTTGAAGAGATCAAAATATATTTCCTCAAAATTTTCCCTCACTCATGACTTTCAAAAGAAGGAATATATGCTTAGCAAATACGTTCAAATGGTCATTTGAAAAGCTAGTATTCAAGATTAAATACATAGAATATTAGATATTATGTGATGTTTTCATGAATAGGAGAAAATACGTATTGTAATTTTTTTCCCTTAATTGAGGTTTTGTCCGATTAAGTTTTCTTGGTAAGGTTTTTAATGAGGTAGTATATTATGCGTATTATAGATATGTGCACTCTTTTTCCTTTATTAGGAATTTTTTTTCCCACAGAGTTTTTATCTTAGAAAGATTTTAACGAGACAAATTGTCTATTAATGGACATTCAAGAGAGAGTGTTATGAATATCTTATTAAGTGGATGTCTATCAAGATTAAGATAAGTTTTGATCTACTTTAAATTCTAATAATCATTAGAAATAGATCTCTATTTTATTTATACTTCTTATGCTTATAAATAGAGACTTTGGAAAAACTTTGTAAATATCCCGATTGATCAATAAAAATATGCTCTCTTTGTTCTTTATTCTCTGCCTTTTATTTGATGAGAGGAAATTTTTTTATTGCTTTATTTATAGGAAAATTTTTGAGAAAGAATCATAATCATGTCAAATAATTTTGTGACCGAATCCTAATGTTTATCTAATGGTCAGAAGATCAAAGACCTTACCAGCCTAGAGATTTCAGTCCTACAGTCCAAAATTGATAAAATCAACCCCTACCAAGCATCAACACACCCAACTTACACAACAAAACGCTTGCTAAAGAAAATTGCTCGTATATCTATTGTTTCCTTTGAATACGTGCTTCATCACTTTCTGACTACTAATATGACTAATGAAATTTCTAGTTTTCCAGCATTGATGCTCTAAACTCATTGGCTGAGGTATGTGTCAATTGCACCATATCATGGTTGGGTCAAGTCGATGCAAAATATTAAGGTTTTTTTTAGGTTCGAGTCTGGTCCAACTTGAGAAATAAGTTTAAAATTTTGCTCAAGTCTGATCTTAAATTAAAAATGCCAAATTTGAATATGACTCGATCCGTCCATATTAGGCTGGCTTGGTCGACCCAAGCTAAAAAATTCTACTCAAGGCCCAGCTCATTTAGAAAGAATGTCTTATTATTTGTCTAATCCCATTTTTCGGACATATATTTTTGTCTAAACCCTTTCACTTTTCAGACAGAGCTTTGAGCTTGAACGAATAGTCTAGTCCATAATAGCTCTACTTTCAATGAACCGATGATACATTCCCTTCTGGATTTCCGATGAGACTTCCAGCTCCTATCTTGCTCATGTTGCTTATGGAAGATTCTTCCCAATTCAATTTTAACCAATCAAATGCAGGTGTTGTCCATGTAACTCCCACTATTGAAGTTGTTGGACACTCATCAGCTTTTTCCATTGTTGTTTTTGGATTCGTATCAGTTGATTGGATTTCCTTAAATAGCAGAGGATTTGTTGTCAACCAAAATTCACGAAGCATGAAGGAGAAAACAAAGTTCCAAGGAGTCATGTGCTGCCGGAACCATATTTTCGAGTTGGCATTCACGTCGAGCCATTCTTTCCGATCCTGATTTGAATGAATAGCAATTTAATTGCATCCTTAACTTTTCCATGTCAGCAAGTTAATGACATTGTTAACTTTCTTTTTTTGTCCATGACCAGTTTGGCAAACAACAATAATTCGAGAGCTTAATAAAGTGCAAAAGAAAAAAAAAAAGAAAGGAAAAAGCTAAAAAAAATAGTTCAAGACCATATTTTCAATGTTTAAACTTAGCTCTATCTAAAATTTTACTGATTTACTTCAAAATAAATTTAATTTTACAGTAGAAAAACTAGTTTCCGCTTTAGCTTATACTATATAGATTCACAATTTTTAAAAAAAAAATTATAGCATTTATAAGTAAAGGTGTAATTTTAAATCAAAATAAATTATAGCATGAGTGAAATTTGTGAAAATTCATTTTTAAATTAAATTTAACGTGTAATTTTAAGATTTATCTTTAATTTATATATTTTTATTTTATAATTATTTTTAGGATAAATTATTTAATTAATCATTCAATTCTTTAGAATATTTTTATTTTAATCATTTAAATAAAAAATTTACAATTTAATACCGCAGCTGGTTGCATATGCCACGTGATTATATTTTTTTTTACCATTTTTGGCCCAGCACTGTTCATCACCTTTTTCTTCCTTAATCCAATTTTTTTCCACTAGATTGACAATGCCAAGAGTGACGCCATATCCAGAGTGACACCCCTTTCTCTTACCTTCCTCATGCAGCGTGCACGAGACCGAGAGTGAATCTCGATTGGTTTCCTGATGATAAAACCATTTTAACCAGCTTCCTTATATTATGGCCTGCAATTGCCAATCCAAATATCAACATGACAATAACTAAAAAAAGAGCAATTTTTTGTGCTAAGCTACAAACAAACTAACAAATCCATCGACTATTAATAGATTACATCAACTTGAACCTGTTACTAATTGTCCAGATAGGAAAAGATGAAAAAGAAATTTATTGATAAATATGAGAAGAGAAAACAATGATTTAACCTTTTGCAGCACTATTACTAATCTGAAATTTTGATTTTCTCATGCAGGAAATCCCAAGTCAATTGATGTAGCATTCACTATATGCTTTACTTGAAATCGTTTTCTTTCTCAGAAGAAGTAAACAAATAAATAACAGCATAATCAGAAATCGAATTGTATATATGCAGAAGCTTATCTGAGTAAACTATATAACACTCTACTGTTATAGATCACTAAGAAAAAAATGCTTGTAAGTAAACTACATCAGTTATCACATATTAAATTCCTAAAAATTTAAAGCATTTCGCTTCATTTTCACAATTTGGCAGCAAACGATGCGAAATCGAGTCGGAATCATAGTATCATACCTCGACTTAAAAATTATTATTACAAAACGATCAAAGTTGATTGGCAATGGAGATCTCGTTGACTTCATTTGCATCGAGCCAAACCTTTCATTTTCCACACTATAGAATGCTCTTTGAGAGTTGTTTTTGGAGCTTAAGCGAGCTCATCTCTCCCTCCCTCCCTTTGGTGTGCACCTACCTGCTGTTAGCAAAGAAAGATAAGAAAGAAATGGCTTGGAGAGAAAAATTGATTCAGGAGGAAGAAGATGAACAGTGCTGGGTCAAAAATAATAATAAAAAAAAATGATGACTAATCAGCTGTCCTTGGAGATTTAAGGTCTGGAGGACCAAAATGAAAGTCTTCTAATGGAGGTGAGTAAATTACAAAAAGAAAATTATTTGGATGATCAAAATAAATACACCCTAAAAATTAGGTGACCAAATAAATAATTTACCTTTATTTTTATCATTAAAATTGTATATCTGCCCGAGCCAGGATTTGAATAGATCAAATCTACGGAACCAAACAGATAACTCTACTTTTACAGAGACCTAATCTATTACTTTTTTTCTTTTTTTGCTGGGCTTGCCGGTTTGGGCTTCTTTTTGGGCATGTAACCCTCATTCTTCAATGCTTAGAAAAGACCTCATGTTGGCTTTACAGAGTTAAAGAAGTCGTGATTGATTGATTGATACGTTACAAAGGATTTGGAAGAATTTTAAGCATTCACACGTCATGATTATGATAATCTAAAGGTCAAATTTTGAAGCACGCTGCTAGTTCTTATGCTTACTACTAATAATTCTATTCAAAAAATAAATAATATTTGTAGTCAGAGTTTAATGTTACAAATTAATTTCATCACATACATCATACATGGTAACTCGGCTCTGTCCATGGAATTAAATCATAGGTAGAAAATAAAAGAAAATGGATGCGTGACAGATACGATATGGAACATTCTTAGCTAAAATGGGACCCATCGAATGGGTTTTGGATAGGGACGAAATGGGGCCCGCCTTTTACATTGATCAGCCAATCCGCGGAATGCGGCGACCAGATAATATTGGGCCCCACGCATTCGGTTCGAAAATTTTAGGAGTGAGTAAGGGCCCCCCCCAAGCCAGCACTTCGACCTTTTTATTCTCACGTGGTTACCACGTGTCGCGGGCGGCTAACTAAGATAAACCCACGATCTTCCCTTATTGAGGACGACGTGGACGGATGATGAATATGGGCCCCACTTCGTGTTTAGGTCGTTTGCGAGGATACGATGGCGGGAGTGTTACACGTGTTTCCATGTCCGTACTGGGTGGTGGGTGGAAGTTGGGACGAGTCGACGGAACGCTGTGGAATTTATATATATATATATATATTTTTTTTTTCCTTTTCTCTTACGGAATAAAATAAGAAGTTGTTATTATTTCTTTTAAATTAACACAAGGCTCTCTGTTTAAATAAATTACGGTAATGCTACTTCCGTTTTTTTTCCATATACCTCATATTAATCCAAAACATAATTGGAGTGGCAAATTTTAATATACAATAATAATTAAATTACAGATTCAATCCTAATTTAATTGATATAGTTGTTATCCTAATATTAAACCCCTATTTTCTCTAAGTTATGACTTTGAGGATTTATTAGTAAAAGTAAGTATTATATAAAAAAATTTAATTAAATTGAAGGGGTTGGATTTTTATACATTGTAGTTAATCATAACAAGTAGTTTTGATTAATATCAGTTTGTATTGTTGTTTACCAACTCTTACTATTTCACACGATATTTTAATATTTGAAATTAATTTTTATAATTACATTAAAATTTATATATAACCATTTAATTAATTTATTGAACTTAATTAATAATTTTATATTTATATTTGTATATAAATATATTATATGTGTTTATATAATTTTTAAGTAATTTTTTGTATATCTCATTAAAGGGAACATTCGAGTATTTATACATATTATCACTGTTCGTGATTTGATTCTACTGTTCATGGACTTGACCCCACTATTCATAAGACTGACATTTTGAACAGGCATCGGGCATGTTGAACACGTGTATCGTTCTGGGTTGCCTTTTAGCCCTCACGGTCCCCTATGTGCAAACTCCTTGGTTATATCCGAGCTGCGGCCGCGAACTCCTCTCAGCCTGTGCGAGTTGATATTGTGAGCTCCCCTAGATGTCCCTTCGCTGTACACCTCACACATATCTATCTGATAGAGCTTGGCCGGGACACTAGTAGATGACTCAGATCTTACCTAAGTTTCGTATTGGTGATAATTGGTGTATAAAAATAATATATAAAAAATACCTATAAATTTAAAATAATACACCGAAAGATACCGATAACACGCATCACTATCTAAATAAAAACGATACATCTACTTATATAATACTTATTATCTTAATTTCCCATAAATAAAATCTCCTAACAAAGTTTTTTGGAATTACTCTTGTAAAATTGGCATAAGAAGATTTTTTTAATTTTGCCACACTTTTGAAAATATTTGTTTAAAAAAAAAACAGCACATGATGTTCATTAATGAATAAAATCAAGTTATGTATAACCTAACTTGCTGTTGTGAACCATATTTATATTTAGGAGTTAGGTTGGTATACCCAACCAAAAACTTCGAGAGCTAAAAAGTAAGATTTTAAAATTATAAATCCACGTGTGTATTAGTACAACTGTGTATTGGATGAGATTGAATATATTATATTTAAAAAAAAATTACTTAAAAGTCTATTCAATTTGTCCATTTAAGTTCATTTTCAAATTTATTATTAAAACGCTTATTGTTTATTTAATTATTTATTGCTTTAACACGGGGAAACGTTCAATTTTTGTAAATATTTAAATAATTTCAAAATTAAAACAAACTTAAACATTTATATTTTATTTAATTATTTAGTGCTTTAACACATGTAGACGTTCAATTATTATAAATATTAAAATAAGTTCATAACATAAAAACAAGGTCTACTAGAAGTCCCTCTACTATTCATTTTAATCCCTTTACTAAGATTACTCTACATTCATTTTTATACATTAAAATTTTATTCAAATCATCATATCATTACAATTTCTCATTAGACTTCAAATAATTAGGACAAAATATATGACTTATAAAAAAAATTCGTCTATCTCTCAAAAAATACATGTATTCTTTAAACTATCGTGTTGTTAAAAATTCCGTTAAGTATGTATTTTTTTCGGCCACATGATAGTTAAAAAAACACATTGATTTGTTGGAGGAAGATGATCAAAGGCGATTCTAAGGGAGCTAGCATGGGCCTCGATCCCCCTTAAAATGAAAAATTTCCATTTAGGCCCTTTAAATTTTTTTAAAAATTTAAATTAGTAAATGTAAAATTTTATTTTGACCCCTTAAAATTATAAAAATTTAATTAATACAGTAAAGATTATAAAGATATAAACTATAAAAAAATAAAATTTTATTCGGCTCTTAAAAATTTGTTCTGCGTTCACCTTTAGAGATGATTAGTTTTTTTGTGTGTGTCTCTTTATTGGGAACAACATATACGAATAGTTAAAAATTATTAAGTGAAATTAATTTATTATCTATATCAAGATGTATTAATAATATTATTATCAAATATGGCATTAAAATATAATTAAAATTTAAAATAAACGAAATACTCGTTGGGTGAATTTTTTGAAAAAAAATTATATACATATGAAGAACCTTAATCATGTGAAATGAAATTAATATTATTTTTGCATAAATATTGATATTTTGGGGGATAGGGTAGGGGCCAACTATTATTTAGGTAAAGAAGCAAGAAACACGAGGGGTGAGCGAAGACAAGAAGGTTTTTTTTTTTTTTTTTTTTGTTAGAGATATTAATAAAGTGGATAAGGTTAAGGTACTACTAAATGCTAATGCTTATCCAAATTTGCCAGCTACCATAACCCAATCGGCGTGCTGTCTGGGGTCATATTCGTCCCCAAGTCAATTTAACTCTCCCCCTTTCTTCTTTTTTTATTTTTTATTTTTTTATTTTTTTATTTTAAGGTTTTAAAAAAAAGGGAAAACCAATAAAATATTTACTAAAATTGAAGCCAGCCAAACGCGTAGCAAGGACAGGAGTTAACTGGCTGCCTGCCTGTAATTTATTAGCTCACAGTTCACCTCATCCATTTCCAACTTCCAACTTCTATAACCGATTATTTATTTGTAATTAATTAATGGCCTTTGTTTTACTTTTAGTAAATTAACCCTTTGCCATCCCACGTATTAACAATAATATCCTTCTCCAGTTTTTTTTTTTTTTCTGTAGTGTTCCTGGAATATTCCATTCTTCTCTCAAGTCAAATTCCAATTATATTATTCTCCTTTTTTTCTGTTATAAAATAAATCCAACGACTAGATGCAATTTACTTAAAAATAAAATTAACTATTAGGGGAAAAAAAAAGGTCAGGTGTGAAGGTTGTTTTTTGACCTGTCGGCCGGTGCATGCACGCCCCCCAATTTTTGCTTTAAAAAAGTGTGATTTTTTCGTAAGTATTAGAAAGTATGTACCTACAATTCATTTAGCTAAATTGAAGTATCTAGAATATCCTCTTAGTATGATCGGAAATTTATATAAATTTTTTAGTGTTTTGAGTGCATTTTAAAATGAATTTTTTTTATTTAAATTATTTATAATTTATAAAATTTTAAATTAATAATAATAAAATTACATCTTTGTCTTTTAAAATAATAAAAAATTAATTTAATCCGTTAAAATTATAAAGATATAAACAATTAAAATGGTGAAATTATATTTTTACTATTGTAAAAATGTATAATTTAATTCTAGTCCCCAAAAACATTTTGTAGCTCCCCATTGAGTGTTTTGTGTATTATATAGAAAAAGAAAATAAATTAGACATGATAATTTAATTCTTAAATAAATAAATTTAAATTTAAATATTATAATAAATTATACAATGAAAGACCATCTATACAAAATACTTGTATATTTAACGCATAAAAAGATGTAATATATTAGCGTGTCTATAAAGTTGGTAAAAGCTTAATATAATATATGGCACAAGACATTTAAATGTGATTTATGCAATACATAGAATCCAAGTATCATAGATTTTAACACGTTTATATTTATATTTATATTTTTAACGTAAAAAAGTTTCATACAATATGTGTACATAAATCATTATACGTAGTCGTACCATAGCTATAGTAAATTTGTGTGAAAAATAAGAAATTGCAATAAGTGATAGAAATACCAAATTTTAAAATCCAATGATTTGTATTAAGTAAGATGATGAAAGAAAATCCTAATTAGCAATGCGCATAGCATAGGATAATGTAAATTATATTACCTCATCACTAGGGCATTGTTGGACAATTTGGACTAAGAGTTTAAGACAAAAATAAAAATAAAGGATTAGATGCTATCTTTGATTTGCCCATTAATTTATTAAATACAAAATAAAGCCAAAGAAAACGTGCATTGGAGGATAATTTTCTTTATTCAATACCCAAATATATAGTTTGTTTTGGTTAATCAACCTACCCCCTACTCATCCAAGGGGATAATCATCTTTATTTTCTTTATAATTATTACTTAATCTGTTTTCTTTTTACTAATGTTACAAATATAATCACAATTATACACTATGTTTTTTTAAGTAAAAATGGAAACAAGATTATATAGCAAGCTTTTATGTTGACAAGTCGCATTACATTTAAATGCCACGTGTACATTTAATGTGTAGATATTTTTTTTACGAGTCTCATGTTTTAGTGTAAAAATGAGAACAAAAAATGTTTAAATATATTTTTACTCATTATTACAACAATTAGAAAATTTAGTAGAAAAATAATGAAGTACTAATTTTTTTTCTTAGTGACACTAAACTAAAATTCTTGGAACTTTTGTATTAATTGAAAATATATTCAATACTATGAGCACATGTGTTGACTTGATGTTCAGGGTGTTCACTACTCCAAGTGTAGCCTAGATCTGAATCGTACTAATCGCATTACTGTTAGGGTTTTGTCCTCATTTTGTAATTCATAAAAAAAAAATTCAATAATATCAAATATAACTTCACATACTCAATAATTTAAAAATAAAAAACAAATTAAGAGAAATTTGAATAAAAAAAATTCAAGGAATTTTAAATAACTTCACATTCTTCACCCCAGCACATTTATATAATTTATTTCGTTTTTTACCCTACAAAGTAAACTAAAATCAATACAAATTAATCATAATATAGATTATCAAGAATCTAATTTTTTTTTTCACTTTTTCAATCAAAGTTACAAAATTTGCAACAAATTTTTAATAAAAAAATATAGTATATTTTACTTGATGTATATAATTAAATCCGTTGTAGTTATAACTATAATAAATTATTAGAAAGTACAATTCCAACATATAACTAGTATCAATCATTGTAAGCTAGAATTTTTTTTCTTAAATGTTTCTATATATAATATATCTTTAAGCCTAAAATTGGAAATTTTAATACTAAATTATGAAATTTTATTTGATTATAAGATTTATTAGTATTTGTTATTATTTATTTTGAATATCTAAAATAAAAGTAATATTTGTATTACTTGTTTCATTCAAATTACTATAAAATTATTATTTTAATATTAATGCAACCAAATATTATTATAAATTTATATATTTTTATTTATTAACAAATATATTTATAATAATAATAATTGAAAGAACATGATGAGTTATACTTACCATTACATTAGCTCAAGAGATTTATCTTGTTCATATATATTTTTTTATATATTATAGATAAATTACAGATTATAAATAATATAAATTTTATTATAATATTTGTTTTATTAAAAGGGTCTTGGCCACCAATAAGTAAATTTGTAGTGATTTTTATGATTAAGAAACGCAATTAAATATTACGAGACAAAAAAAAGGCAATTCAAGCTTTTTCTTCCCCTTCCCCTTCTTCTTCGAGGTGGGCGAAGAGCACTTGCATCAATTTTTGTACTCGCATAATCAAAGCATAGGATTTGTTAAAAGAACCTATGTTATTTGTAAACAATTGACAAAATTTATAAGCATATTGAAAATTGAAAGACACTGCAAGCACAAAATGAAATATCATGAACTCGCATCAGGAGCGATAGTTGCACCTACAAGATTCTCTACAAATCTGATGAGAACTATGAATTAAACCAAGAAATCAATCTTATTAAGACGAAAGAAGATTAAACCTCCAGAACACACAAAGCATAGTATTTATAATACAAAGTACTATCAACTTAACTAACTGTTAACAGCCATAACTACCTACAGTTACTATCTTAACTTTCACAACTGTTTTCATACTCTAATATGCCACCAACTTCTCAACCTCTACTAAGTCAGGACCTGCTGAACTACTTTGAGAACAGGATCTAAATTTTGTAAACAAGGGAGCTGACAAAGGTTTGGTGAACACGTCTGCAACCTGCTCTTGTGCTGGAATATGTCCCACAACAAGTTTCCATTTTTGCAATCTTCATGAACAAAGAAAAGATCTAACTCCACATGTTTAAACTTTGAGTGCAATACCGGATTTGCAGACACAACGACTGCTCCTGAGCTATCACACTACACTGTGGACTTCCTCGACAACGGAACATGTAGTTCGGATAGTAAGGACTCAAGCCAAACCACTTCTGTAATAGTATGGGCCAACCCTCGATACTCCGCCTCTGCTGTTGACCTAGAGACAATTGGCTGCTTCTTCGAACCCCAAGACACAGGGTTACACCCAAGAAATACACAAAACCCCGTAGTAGATCTACGATCATCTAAATCGGTTCCCCATCTGAGTACCTAACCAAATCTAATGTAGTGCCCTTAGTGAAGTGAAGTCCATAATCTATCGTACCTTGAAGATACTAGAGGATGCGTTTGACTACTTTGAAATGTTGATCAAGAGGACGATGCATGAACTGACATACTTTGTTCACAGCAAAAGTAATATCCGGCCTGGTGATGACCACATATTGGAGGGCACCTACAATACTGCGATAGTCAGACTCATTTTCAATCGCACAGCCATCATACTTAGACAGCTTGGAGGAAGCAACCATGGGAGTAGGAGAGCCATTAGCTTGGTCCATTCGAGCCTTTCTAAGTAGATCCAGAATATACTTGTGTTGATTCAAAAATAGACCATCAGCCGTAGGAGTCACCTCAACACCAAGGAAATAACCGAGAGGTCCTAAATCCTTTAAGGAGAATTGAATGTCCAAGGTTGAAACAAAACTATCGATGCTAGCTTGATGATTCCCAGTGACTATTATATCATCAACATAGACTAAAACATACAATATCACTCCGTCAACCTTCTTAACAAAGATAGAAGCATCAGACTTGGTTGAAACAAACTGTAAACCAAGCAAAAAATCACGCAACTTAGAGAACCAAGCCTTAGGAGCCTGTTTGAGACCATACAGGGCTTTCTTTAGCCTACGCCCTACTAATAATATGGTCCTTGTCTTGATGTCCTTCACAAAACAATGGAGAGGATGAAACTCAAAATAAACACAATTGTCACTAGCAAACTGCGCAACAGAGATTAAATTTTTGCAGATCTAAGGAACATGTAGGACATTTTTCAAATGGAAAACTCTGTTGGATTTGACAAATGAGGAGGAACCAACATGATCTACTGGTACAGACATACCATTTCCCATGAAAAGCCTATGCTTACCTGTATACAGAGTTGCCTCGCGAAGGTTATCCAGATCGTTAGTAACATGGTTGGAGGCGTCCGAGTCTGGATACCAAACTTTAGAGGTCATAGTGTTCGAAGACAACTGGCCTGAAGGAGAGACCATATTAGCTTGTGGACTAGGAGTGGACATAGTACCCCTATGAGTGCAATAATGAGAGCCTACACAAGAAGAATTAGAAGAATCCTGAAACTGATGACAATGCACTTCCATTGACTGATGAGAGACACCCTCAAATGATTCATCAAAGCGATAATAGCATTTGTGCACAGTATGCCCAATCCGGCCATAAAGTTGACATTGAGGCTTGTTATGAGAAAACTTCCTGCCTCGACCTCGAAAGGCCCTGGAGCCACCACCCCTATAGGATAGTCGAGAATGTTGATCAGACTGTCGAGCTTGTCTACCATCAGACTCATTATGTTGAGCAACATTAGCCTGCAAAGAGATATTTGAAATAAAATCTTGCTGTCGAGCCTCACAGTCAGTAAGCATTTCAGTAAGAAGTTCAAAAGAAACATTCATTGCTGATGCAACAATGCGAATCGACTCATACTCAACAGGCAAACCAGCAAGAACGATGTTAACCTGTTCTTGTTCAGAAATAACATTTCCTGCAGCTAGTAAAGCATCACACAGACTTTTAATCTTGGATAAGTATTCTTGAATGGTTAGCTGTCCCTTCTTCTGAGAGTACAAAGAATGCCGCATAGTAGATATTGTTAGAAAAGATTTAGTAGCAAAGTGTCTGACGATAGTACTCCATGCATTAAAAATCGAATAAGCAACAGTAAAATGAACCAGAATACCATCAGAAATGGTAGACAAGAGCCAGGAAGCCAACAACTTATCTTGTTGTTAATAAAAAACAAAATCAGGATTAGGAACAGGAGTACCATCGTTATCAAGAACCAATTGTAGAGGAACCTGAATAGTTCCAAGAACAAATCCATGCAGACTATACCCTTCAAGAATAAGTAAAATCTATTGTTTCCACAAAAGAAAATTGTATTCACCGAGTTTTACCGTATCATGCTTAGGGAATTGATGAAGTTTGCGCGAAGAAGCAAAACCAGGATCAAAAGAAGAACCAGCTACAGGTATGGCCATGTGAATGGACTAATGATCACCATCATTACCAGAGACTGTTTCTGTTGCCATGACCGAAACCCAAAGAGGAAAAAAAACTATGGCTCAGATACCATGATGAGAACTATGAATTAAACCAAGAAATCAATCTTATTAAGACGAAAGAAGATTAAATCTCCAGAACACACAAAGCATAGTATTTATAATACGAAGTACTATCAACTTAACTAACTGTTAACAACCATAACTACATATTGTTACTATCTTAACTTTCACAACTATTTTCATACTCTAATAGGATCCAAAAGAACCTTTTATGAGATGTTCGACAATGGGAGCCTCGACATGCAAATGCTCACGCATATACCAAAACACAAAGTCAACAGACTCGTTCTTCATGGGGTCACATCGAGTGAGACGATGAAGAATCAAGCTAGGAATGTTAATAACTTCAACCATCTCTTCTAAGGTTGTCCCATTAGGTTTACGCTCATTGAAACAAGATCATTAGAAGTTGTTCCAAGTACAAACCTCAACAAATGTATCCTTCTTGATCTTAAGCGAATGATTAATTAAATGGAAGAACAATAGTCCTCGTCAACTCATGAATGATCTGCCTTAAATGGAAGAAAAGTCCTCTTACGCGTTCTTTATTAGAATGTATTTTGGGGACAAAAGGTTATATATGTTTTTAAAAAATTGATACACTTTGGACATTTTTTAATTCCATAGTTGAAAGTTGAAACGAGCCTACTCTAGGGGTACCTCCAAATGAAAGAGTGAACAAGTTTCTAAAGCTAACAGTAGAAGGAGTTCCCGATGTTTTCTACAATCTAAGAATACCACACCAAAAAATGCCAATATGTCACTCATAATTTCCCAAGGGCAACATGATATAATCAGAGGATCCTTATAAGCCAAGGATGAAAGGTAGATGAAAGCCTGCTTCGGATAAATGTAAGGGGAAGAAAATGGTCTTCCCAACAGCTGTGATTTCACTCATTCAATGAAAGCCTCAATGAAATAAAAAATTCATACCTATATGAATAGGCTTCAAACACCATAATTGCAGCATGGCTACAATTCTCTTTGCAGTAGTGGTGTATAACGATTCTTTACCATTCATCGAAAGTTCGACTATTAAGGGTTTGGTGACCATTTTAGAAAAAGAAACAACAAATGAAGAAGACGTTGAGGAGGAAGAGATGACCATGTGTAACACCCCTTAATCTTATCTCGTAATCGGAACAGGATTACAGAGTATTACCGGTCACTATAGTTCGATTACGATTAATAAAGAAAGAAAATACAATTCAGTTCATAAAATATATCTTATTGTTCCTTTAATAGGCCCTCGAGACTTAAAATGTATGTTAGAACTAAATCGAGACTCAATCAGAAGCTTATAAAATTCATAAAATTATTAAAATTTCCCTTTTATGAACAGTACCACACGCCCGTGTGGCTTATGTGATACGCCCGTGTCTTCTTCTCGTGGAGCTCTCTGACTTTTTCCTATGAACAAATTAATTTCACAAGGCCAATACACACGCCCATGTGCTCAGCCCGTATGGCAATCTGTTTTGTAGCATTTTAAGTGCAGGGGACACACGGCCTAACAACATGCCCGTGTGCAAGCCGTGTGTCTCACATGGTCTGGTCACACACCCGTGTTTCAGGTCGTGTGGACTAAATGATGAACCTTTTGCACTTTATTAGCCAACCCTATAAGTTTCAAACCGCAACCAATACAAATACCAATACTAAATCAAGCTTATTTATATTTATACTTATATGTGCATTTCTCATACTAGACTTCATTAAGTTATATACTCAACCATTACCATTTATAACAACATTTACAATAACATTCCAAAATGGCCACTTTTGACATCCTAGGTACATGCCATTACTAGTAATATACATGTATTACCTTATTGAATTTAGGATTGGCCTGGGATGCTAATTCAACGATCTAGCTTTATTTAACCTACGCACGAAAACAAACCGTATGCTGAGTATGAACTCAGTGGTATCTCTATAATCCGAACACTAAATAATATGAAAATATAATATTTATATAAAAATCATATATCTTTCACATTTATATAATTATTCAATACATAGATAAATTCCTTGTAACTAATTCAATTCTTATTATCTATTAATCCGAAATAGCTTTTCACAATATATTCACAAACCATTGAACAATAATACTCTTCATTCATATTTAATTCAGAAATACTTAACTCATGTGTCTTTTTCATACTTTAGTTCACTATTTAATATCAATAAATATTATTCAACGATTCAATTATCAGTCAATTTTATCCTTTCTAGAAACAATTAGTATTCTAAATATTAATCACTTTATCAATATCATTCAGTAACGATCAATTATTCAGTGACATTCAGTTATTCAGTATCAGTCAATTATTCAGTAACTATCAGTATCATTCAATTGTTCAGTACAGTAATTTACCCCAATTAACATACTCGGACCTAGACAGATACATGGATCCAACCCACACACTGGGATAACATACAGTGTTTCATCGGCCGGAACCGTAACAGTAACAGTAACAGTAGTAGTAATGGTACATAGAGTACCTCATCGGAACGAATCCGAAACAGTAACAGTAATAGTAATAGTCAGGTACGGAGTACCTCTTCGGAACAAATCCGAAACAGTAACAGTAGTCAACACAAATAGTGTTTCATCGACACAAAGTCGGAATATCCCTGAACGCTTCCAATCCTATGGCATGCCAACTATATCCGACTTAGCCCGATACTGTTAATAGGGTTTTCATTTCACTTTCAATTTATTTCTCATCAATTCAATAAATTTAACACATTCCAAATCAATCCATTTCAATCATAAAACACAATAATTCATTCTTTAACAATACTTACCTTTAATATTCAATCAAAATACAATAATTAACAATTAATTTCACCTTTCAATGCATTACTCTACACATTAAATAATAAATTCAACAATTAAATATTAAGTTCGGATTATAGAAACACAAACCGTAATTTCTGAGCTATCCCTCGTCAACTGTGTCTTTTCCTTGCTTAGCTGAGATTTTTCGGCACAATGCTAGCTACGGAAATTAATTAAATATTATTAACACACTACCATTCAATTTTCATTTGGAACATTTCAATTTTTATTCATCTTTTGCCTAAATTCTAATTTAGTCTCTAAACCGAAACTAACTTTTATTCTTCATATTTAACTCAATATTTTCATTCAATTTTCACTTTAAACTAATTTCAGCCCTTTAATTTCACCATAGAACCATAATTTTGAAATTCTTTCAATTTAGTCCCTACCATTCAAAACTTATGAATTACTTTACAATTCAATCCTTTAATCAATTCTAACTTGAATTTCTATCAATTTAGCCCTTAATTATTCTTTTTGTTCAACATGAACAATGTCTAATAATTAACTATCTTTCAAAATATCAACTTAACTTCATCAAAACCTTGTTCTGAAGCTTTTAAAACATCAAAATTAAGTAAAAAGGACTTGATTGACTTTCCTATTAAACTTTCAAACCTTCAAAACTTAATTTATCCTTCTTTTTCTTTCTTTCCCTTCTCTGTTTCGTTTGTTCTTGTTCTCTTTTTCTATTCTTTTTTCTTTCTTTTCTTTCATTTGTTTCATTAATAATATTATAATATAATATAATATTATTTTCTTAAATAATAAGTAAATATGTAATAATTACTAATATATGTATTTCATTTTTCCACATGTTATCATATGCAACATACATTTGTCAACTTTTTGGTTTATTTATAATATAATATCAATTTATTAATAATAATAATAATAATAATAATAATAATAATAATAACAATAATAATACTTAAATAATAAGTACATACATACATGTATTACAAATGTATGTATAATATTTATTACACATGTATTTTATTTTTATCACACACTTGACATTCACTTGCTTATTTGCTTATTTAATCCCTTCAATTTTCTTTATTCTATAATTAAACTTTCACGCTTTATTCAATTTAATCCTTTTATCCAATTACCCTTAATTAAGCTAAATTCACTTAAAAAAAACTCTAACTAACCACTCAGTTAACTTCGTAAATATTTATTCCATTTTTTAGAAATGGAGACCCGAAAATACATTTTTTGATAACAGTAAAATTCGGGTCGTTATACCATGTGGCAAAAAAGAAGAAGAAAAAATTTAGAAGTGAAAAGAAAGTAAAAAGACACCAATCCCATAATCCAAAAGCTGACCTATTTATAGGTTTTTGGGTGGGAAAATGAAGTTGTAATCCAAATGAAATGACGACGAAAAAAAACGTTGCATTCTTAAAACCTTCAATAAAAGGCAACTATGCATCTGAAAGTAATTAATATAAAGACACAACAATCTCATCAATAATGATGATGCCTCAAAATCCTACAAAAGCTTCACCAAGTAATTTTATTAAGTCTCACCTACAAAATTAACTCAACCAAACCACTTTATAACATTCCTTTTGTTTAGGGGTAATTGTTATATCCTCACCTTAAACCTCATCACCATATTATTTTATTATAAAAACCTGTCGAAAAATAACCTCATGTATGGAGAAGCTTGACTCCATGGCCTCGCTAGAAGAGCAACATAGTTTCACATAAACATCATGTCACACTAAGCGAACCTACGCAATCTGCAAAAGATATATCGAGAAGGGTTCCTGATGACATTCTGGGCTTGGCAAACACCTCGTCTAAGTCCCTTTGGTTCAACCCAATAGTACCCTAGTTTGACATCCGTCATTTTATCATGATACTTGTGGAGTAAGGAATTCATTAGTCGGAACCCACATTTAGCGATCTTTCCTCTATAGATACCCCTTCAACACCTAGGTAAAAAAAGGCCAACCATACAACATATGCACTTTAAGAGCTAACCCCAAACTATTTCAAATCACCAATCTTAACATCTTTTGACACCATTCACGGTGTGAACTGTCTTCACCCTAATGACTCTCTACTCTCTCTCACAATATAAATTGCCCTTGGTGTATCATCAAACATCTTGTATAACTTTAGTGTTATAACTATTTATAATCACTAATTTTTTTATGATTTAACTAATTGACGAATATTATAATAAATATCAAAATTTATCTTAAATCTTGATTCTTTAAAATTGTTTTTAACTTTATATTGTAATAAACATAATTTTAGCTATACAATTTTTAATACTAGCTTATAATGTTATACATGTTACATTCTTTTAATACGTTTTATACATTCTTTTAATTGATTAAGTAATATATTTTATAATCTTAAAAATACATATTTGTGCTACTTAAATGATTCTAACTTATTATTTCTTAGAATCTCTATTTTTTTACTGGTTATTTTTCTTACATGCTACTTGATTGAATATACCTAATGTATTGAATGTTATTTATAAAGTTATAGTTAAATTTTAATTGGTATATAAATCTAATACTAACTAAGTGATAATTAAAATGTTTAGAGTTATATTAAATTAATAACTTTATTTTACATAAATAAAATTATCACAACTTTTTTAAAAATTAAAAAAATTATTTTATAATAATGTATATTTATTTTTAAGTAATAATTGTAAATTAAAATAACTATAGTTATCACAATTTTTTCTTATATTTTATGCTTAAATTTCTATTAAAGTAATAGCTCTATTTTAAAATAGATAATTATTTGATATACTGGTAGTGGAAAGTTTTAACTCCACAATTAAGTTAAGATTTTAACATGTGTCCTTAAGTTATATTTTAAAAAAAGAAGAAGAAGAAGACATGTGACAAAATATCAACCCCACTTGTGGAATAAAAACTTTCCACTGCTTGTATATCATGTTGGATATTTGAGTGGAGACGATAGAATCAGAGACTTATATAAAAATAAACAGTAGACTTCGAGACGTGAATGACGCTTTCTAAAGAGAACCATTTGGCCCTGCACAATGTTGCTAGAGGGTTAAGACAAAGGTCCTTCTAGGATACAACAAAGTTTTGAATTTTCTTTGATTAGCAAAATCGAGGAATTCCTTAACTCTAACTCTAGTTTTTGAAAATAGGATTGATTGTAATTGTGTGATTTGTGAGCACCATAATGCCTCTATTTATATGCACTCAATGAATACAATTTTGAAGAGCCACAACCCTTCATATTAGACATACTTCTTGAGAGAATCATGTCCCACGGAAATGTATCCATTGGATGATAAATCATCACTTTTAATTTGAATAGTGCTCATGAATAATTAATTTGCAATCTATAATTTCCAACAAGCCCCCACGAGATTGCTAATTCCAAAAAATAAGTACACAATGATTATCCATAAAGAAGGGTGTCCGTAGATTGAACCTTCCTTTAGTGCAAGCTTTCAGAGTATCAACAAAGTAAATGGTGGCTAGTCTCTTTAATCATCACTCTTAAAGTCAATATCGAAAAAATTTCACACATAATCGTAAAATATTAGAGTAAGAGTTTGATTTGTTTTAGCACCGTTATGGCCATGTGCTCATCCCATTTCATGAACATGTAGAGAGAAAACCATAAAGAAAATCTTGTTGAAGCGGCACCACTTTATGCCCATATAAGTTGATTTCATGACAATTAATGACCATCCATTAAGAGTAAAACTCATCCTCCTAAAATATAAACACTAAATCCTGATCCTTAGTGCATGTTGTCATTCGATAACTTATTATTACCCTTTAAACCTTGAAACTAACTTTTGGCTAGAATAAGGTAGGGTTTCCATTATCAATAACATGATTAGAATGGTTTTAATCCCATCTTAGTGTTTGTACTCTTAACTAAATCCCTTGACAAACCTTTTATCAATGGATCCGTTAAATTGTCAATCGGCTTAACATTGCTAATAGTTATCACACCGTCCATGATTAATTGTCTCACATACTCATGTCTCAAACTTATATCTCTAGACTTTCCATTGTACACCTTTTTTTTACGTTTGAGACATGAGTAGATTCACTATCACAATATACAGAAATGGTGAACCTATGTTGTGGCCACAACTTTATATCTAGCAAGAGATCTCTTAGCTATTCCGCTTCCCTGCTAGTAGCCACTAAGGTTATAAATTCAGCCTCTATAATTGAATGTGAGATGCAAGTTTGTTTCTTAGAGGCCCAACTAATGGCTCCACCTCAAATTGTAAAAATCCATCTCGATGTGGACTTATTGTCACTTAGACTTGTAATCCAACTTACACCCGAGAAGCTTTCTAGTACTGCGGGATAATCACTATAGAATAATGCTAAATTTTTTGTTTTCTTAATATGGCCAAAAATCCTACAAATTCCTTTCCAATGATTGATACTAAGACAATTTGTAAATCTTGCCAATTTGCATACAGCAAATACGATATTAGGTCTAGTGTAATGCATTGCATACATTAGACTTCCGATTGTGCTGGCTATTGAAGTTACACTATAGCCCTGCCATTATTCTCACTTAACTTGAAGTTCGAATCGTATGGAGTGTTTGAATCCTTGATATTCAAGTGTTTAAACTTTTCTAATACTTTCTCGATGTAGTGAGATTGACTTAGTGCAAAGCCATTTTCATGTTTTTTCCACCTTTATACCTAGAATTGTATCTACCTCGTTGAGATCCTTCATTTTAAATTTCGAGGCTAGATACTCTTTGGTCTCACAAACATAGAAGCCTTCCATGTTTGTACCAAAAATCAACAAATTGTCTACATAGAGACAAATAATTACACCATATCTATCGGTGAATTTAATACATTTATCCATAACATTATGTAAAAAACCATATGATAAGATAACCGAGTTAAATTTCTCATGCCACTGTTTAGGCGCTTGTTTTAAACTATATAATGACTTGATCAATTTATACACCTTATGTTCATTCCCAAGAAACGTATCTGGTTGCTCCACGTAGACTTTCTTTTCGAGATCACCATTCAAAAAAAGCCGTTTTAACATTCATTTGATGTATATGTAACTTATGGGTAGATGCAAGTGCTATAAGAATTCGAATGGAGGTCATCCTAGCCACTGGTGCATAAGTGTCAAAATAATTTAGGGCTCCTTTTTGCCTAAATCCTTTAGCTATCAACCTAGCTTTAAAGGTTGGAGAACCCCTTATTGGAGTATTATTCCTTTTAAACACCCATTTACACCCGATAGGCTTCGATCCTTGAGGAAGATTAACTAGAATCCAAGTATTGTTAGATAATATTGAATCTAATTCATCATTGATCGCCTCTTTCCAAAATGCTACATCTTTAGAATTCATGGCTTCACCATAGGATTGTGGATCACCATCCACATTAAATATTATGGAGATCTTCCTAATTAAGGATTCTCTATTTCCCTCAACAAGAAATGCTAGAGATTGCGAGGAAATGAAATTAGGACCAAAGTCCTTTACTTTTCTCACTCTTTGACTTTTCCTCAACTCCGTATCCTTATTATCACAAAGACTTCTTTTGGTTTGATCACTTGAGATCATTTGTTGATATTCTTTTTTCGAATCTATTGAATCATTAAAAACCTTATTTTCAATGAATACAACATCTTTTATTTCAATTATCGTATTTGACACTAAGTCAAGAACACGATAAGCCTTAGAGTGTTGGACATATCCAACGAATGCACCCTTGATGGCTCTAAGACCTAACTTTGTTCTCCATTGGTTGGGAACTCTATAGTAAGCCGAACACCCCACACTTTGAAATAATCTTAGTTTGGCATCCGACCCTTCCAAAACTCATATGGAGATACTTTGAATTTTCTCGATGGTATTCTGTTAAAAATATAACACGCAGTTAATAATGTTTCACCTCATAGATTATATGGAAGTTTAGCATTTAACAACATCGAGTTAACCATATCTACCAAATTACAGTTTTTTCTTTCTGCCAAACCATTTTGTTGCAGAGTATAAGGCGCAGAACACTCATGTACCACACCTTGTTCCTTACAAAATACATTAAATTCATTTAAAAAATATTCACCACCTTTATCACTACGAAGCACTTTGATTTTCTTACTAAACAAATTCTCAACCTCAATTTTAAAATGTTTAAACATATCAAAAGCCTTGTCTTTACTTCTCATGAGATACACATAAGTAAATCTAGAGAAGTCGTCAATAAAAGTGATAAAATATTGTTTTCCACCTTTTATTAGTGCTCTATTTAATTCACAAACATCTAAATGAATTAAATCTAACACTTGTGAATTCCCTTCACACTTATTAGGAAACGACTTCTTGGTCATTTTTTATCGAATAAAAATTTCATATTTATCCACAAACTCATCATTACTTAGACTTATATAACCATTTTTTTGCATATATTGTAAAATTTTAAAATTAAAATGTGCTAACCGTGCATGCCACAAAGGATAAGATTCAATAATATAAGCAGAAGAATTAATTTTATTCATATCAATGCTCAACTTGAACATACCCTTGTCACAATATCCTTTTCCTACATATATATCACCCTTAAGCAGACAAACTTATCGGATTCCAAGATAATCTTGAACACCCTGTTATACAGAAAACTTGCAGACACTAAATTCTTTCTCACATCAGGAACATGCAACACATTGGTCAAAGTCAATTTTTCCCAGATGTGAAACTAAGTTCCACTGTCCCTTAACCGAGCACCTTAACTGATTGATAGTTGCCCATAAGCACTTCACGGTTTGCCACTAGTTCATAACTTTTAAATTGTTGTCGGTCATTACACACATGGACATTAGCTCTAGAGTTGAACCATCAATTACATGACTTATTAGTCATGGTTATATTGAGTTCAGTAATCATACCAATCTCCAAACTCTTGATTCCATTAAATCCATGTCCTCCACCATATTGGCTTTAGAAGTTGTGACATCTTGCTTCTTTTTGAAAAGCCTGCAATCCTTAATATAGTGTCATTTCTTATTGTAATTTTAACAATTGTGAGATTTTTTCTTCTTGTCTTTCATGTCATTGGTCTCGGATATAGCCTTTAGCTTACCATTTTTAGAGTTCTTGGACTCGCTCACATGGTTCACTTTAGAACTTTGGGGAAGATACACCGTATCACGCTTCCAAGTTTCTTTTTCAATACGCAAATGCCTAATTATTTTTTCCACAGTGAAGTCCTTTGTATATGTAGAAGTTTCTTCCGATAATTATTCCAAGAAGAAGGAAACTTTAAGATGATAGCCTCGACTTGAAACAATTTCAGAATAACAACTTTCAAGTTACGAAGCCTATTTACAAAGACTTGTAATTCATGGACTTGTAATTCATAGACTTGATCTATGATCGGGATACTATCGAGCATTTTGATTTTGAAATACTTTATAATTAAAAATTTATAAGTACTTTGCCGCTCAGTGTTGTATTTCTCTTTAAGAGCTTTCCATATTTCTACCGAGGATTACACCGGCATGTAAATATCAAACAAGGTGTTGAGGATGTGTCCTCGACATATGAAATTTTTTTCTTCGCGCTTCTTCTTGAGTTCAGCCACTTTCGCAATTTCCTCGGAATTTATATTGGGGTTGGGATCCTTCACGGGTTGTAGGTTTGGATCTAGACCGTATGCCACATTTAAGATAATAAGGAGGAACAACATTTTGTCCTTCCAACGACTGAAGTTTGAACCATCAAATCGAGCAAGTTTCACAAACTCTTGGTTCATCACTTGGAATGCGGTGTTAGCCTCCGTCGCCACTCCAAAAATAATTTTATTTGATTGTTGGATATTTTAGTGAGACGATAGAATCAAAGACTTATATAAAAATAAACAGCTGACTTCAAGGCACGGATGACGCTTTCTAAAGAGAACTATTTGCCCCTACACAAAGTTGCTAAAGTGTTAAGACAAAGGTCCTCCCGGGATACAACGAAGTTTTGAATTTCCTTTGATTAGCAAAATCGAGGAATTCCCTAACTCTTACTCTAGTTTTTGAAAATAGAATATTGTAATTGTGTGATTTGTGAGCACCATAATGCCTCTATTTATATGCACTCAATGAATACAATTTTGAAGAGCCACAACCCTTCATATTGGACATACTTTTTGAGAGAAACATGTCTCATGAAAATGTATCCATTGGAGGATAAATCATCACTTTTAATTTGAATAATGCTTATAAATAATTAAATTTGTAAGATAATAAATCATCACTTTTAATTTGAATAGGACTCATAAATAATTAATTTGTAATCTATAATTTCCAACATATCACATAATTACGCTTTTAAAATTAGCAAAACTTTGTTTATATCAAATTCCTTTTGAATGTAAAATTATCACAAATTTTAAAAAATGTATAATTATCGGATATTGTATTTTAAGTCAACTTTTTAACTATTATTTTTAAATTATATATTATAATTATTTAGTAAAATGAAGATATTTTAATGGGCCCATGCTTTTGTAGATATAGAATATTAGTGGAGGGATAATTATATAGTAAAAATATAAAATATTTGAAGGGCTAAAATAAGAGGTTGAAAAGGTTGAAGGAAGCCAAGCACGACCCACTCACTCTTTACTTTAAAAGAAAATTCTACTTTTATCTTTCCCCAAAAAGAAATATTATTAGAATTGAAAAAACGAAGCACGAGGAAAAGATTGGTGCATTCTATAATCTCATCATATTTAATAGTCAATAAGCAAAATGAGTTTTGGCCACTCAAATAATTTCATAAATCAATTCTCCACTAATGCACAAAAGGGGAAAATGAAATTCAAATGCTCCACTACTACTTCTCACTCCTAAATCTACCCATTTTATATATACAACTATTTCATAATTTTTCTTAATTTAGATAGTTAAAATATTAATTGTATATGTTAACTCAAGATTATATAATTAAATACGCATTTATTATAGTTATATTTATATTTTTAGCACATTACCTTATATTTATATTATTTTATTTTATTCATTTAGTTGAAAAGTAATATTTAATTGTTTAATAAGTCGAAATAATTTTAAACATACAAATTACTTTTTCACCGACGTTAATTTTTTAAATTTTACAATAAAATTAGTAAAATAATATATATATATATCTCAAAATTTAAATTTTAGTTTTATATAATTAAAGTCGGTTTAATCTAAAAGAAACATAAACATTGACATAATTGAAGTGACCTATTTTATAAGAAAGAATCTTATTCAATTTAACTAAACATGTACTTAATTTCGTCTAATGTGAAAATAGTTAATTGTCGTGTATAAAGAATAAGGCAAGAAAAAATTACGAAATTTAGGTGAGATAACAAGGGTCTCTCTTATATTAATCAATGTCAAAGGTTTGATCTTTGCCTCAGATATGAGGCAGTTTTAAAACTCGTGATTAGCATCTACCCCTTGATGGGTCTATAAAATTCGAATGATTAATTACTGGGCTCGCTTCGATAAATACATTAAAAAAAGTAAAAATAAAATTTGGATAATAAGTTGTAATATAGCAAAATTAGAAAAAAGAAATGATATGGAGATTACTTTCTATATTACCAAAATTTAGTGCTATTAAAAATATAAAATTACATACCCAATGTTATCTTCATAATGTAATTTTGAATTCCTACATTACTATTAAAAATATAAAATCTTGATAACCATAAATAGTAAGATACTTAGTTGCTTACATATTAAAAAGTATGCTTAAAATTTCCTATAATTTGTGATTTTCTATATTGAAATAGGACAATTAATTTTTATTGGATAATTATTTTTAATTGAAAATTTTAAATGTCTTTTATTTATTTTTATCATAATCTAATACTTGACTCTCTTACAACTTCAGTCACGATTTTGTATATTAAATATAGATGTATATCAATGTTATACTTAAAAAGAGTTAATGGAGTTGATATCATAAATAAATGGTTTAATATATTATTTAGTTTTTAAATTTAAATTTTTTAAATATAGAGTTTATATTTTTTGGGTCGAATATGTT
The DNA here is from genome assembly GCA_025698465.1 of Gossypium longicalyx. NCBI lineage: Eukaryota > Viridiplantae > Streptophyta > Magnoliopsida > Malvales > Malvaceae > Gossypium > Gossypium longicalyx. The sequence continues at coordinate 97,502,131 of CM046997.1, forward strand.
AAATGTATTTTTAGTATTCTAAGATAATGATGTTAATTTTTTAATCTTTAATTTAAGATTAAAGTTGGTGTAATAAAGGTAATTATTAATATTATTAGGTCTGAATTTTTATGATTTAAGAAAAATAAATTTAGTGTTAATTGTAATTTTGTTCAATTTGTCAAAACAAGGTTGTGTTTTTTTCTTCTTAATTTTAAAGTTGATTTGATGAAAGTTAATAACTAATATAATTGACCAATTATGAACTTTCATCAAACCAACTCTAATACTCGAATTAAACATTGGGTGTGTTTGGATACTACAATTGGATAAAAATATAATTACTAAGGTAGTAACTACACCATCTTATAATTGTAAGAAAATTTAATTCTTTAGACGTGTTTGACTTGCAGAGTGCAATTATGACTAAATTCACTATGTCATGTTTAGTATTATAAATTGCAATTATACAATTATACGATTTTAAATTCTAAAAAATAATTGTTATAAATATTATCAATAATACTTGCAAAAAATTATCTAAATAAGTAACAGGACCTAAAATCAAAACATCATATATATAATGCAATTACTAATAAAAATAGCAAAAAAATAAAAAAAAATCATATGTACTATTATCTAATTATTATTGTATTCCATATTAATTGGGATATTCTCTCTAGCATTCAATATATATTCGTTGTTATCATCAATTAATCTTTGACCAAATATAAATAATTAATAGTAATTTAGTTAAATTTAACATAAATATTATAGAATTTAGTAGGTTAAAATGTATAAGGAATTATCACTCATCAATAAAATTATCAAAATTTTTAAATGATATTATTAAAATAAAATAAAATAATATTTTAAAAACAATGTATATCTTAAAATTAAAATACTATTATTATTGTATAAAAATAACTTTTTAAACATAAATTACATATGAGTATATTTAAAAAGCTATAGCCTATAAGGTAATTAGATTTGAATGTAATTATTACGATCATCGACGTAATTACTTTAATCCTAACCTTCCGCTAAAAATTGAAGAGTGCAATTGAGGAGCTTCAACTACTCTGAAATTAATAAGATCTACTAATTATTGTCTTACCTAAATGCCATGGATGTATATAAGTAATTACACTAAAATTTAATCACTCGATTACTTTCGAAATATGTTTTAAAAAGTTAACATCTTTACCATCGAATGAATACTGAAATGTAAAATTTTTACCAAATAAAAGTAGTATATTAGAAAAAAGAAGAAATGTGAAATTTAAATAAGAAATGATATATTAATTAAATAATAAAAGTATTAGCTATCAACATTTATAATATTTCCTTTTCGGTGCATTCAATATCTATGTTGATATCTTTTTTTATCTAAGTATGATTTAATAAATATCCCCAGTTTGATTTCAAAAAGAAAAAGTTGGAAGTAAATGATATATTAAAAGGAATAAAAATATTATAAAAGAGATATTTGCTGAATCAGTTCAGTTTGAAAATTTTATTTCATAAAGTTTAGAAATTCCTTAAGAAAAGTAATGGATAAAGGGCATTTATGTAAAAACGCAAGAGCAGTGAAAACCATGGTTAAAAAAGTAACCCAGGTAGAGACGGCAACTTCGATATTATCCTATTCGCAAATGGCAATAAATAAATAAATAACAAAACTGTATATATTTTCTTTTTCTCCAAATTTTTATTATTCATTCATTCATTCATTCCAGCACATCTTCCATTTTCTTCTTCTTCCTTCTTTCCTCACGCCTTACCCTTCTCTTTCTACTTTATCTTCTTCAACTTTAACGAACTTTCCCATTTCCTTTCGAAACCCACAAATCCGCCTCTCCTCCGCCGTAGATTTTTTTCAACCGCCGTGACCTGCAAGTAAGTATCTCCTTCTCGAATTCTATTGTTTTTGCACCGTCTTTTTGTTTTATGCTTTCTATTGTTGTTTGATCTACTGTTAAGTTGACTCACAATTAGTTTCTTCGGCTTTTGTTTATCTCTTGTTTGGTCGCATAGAAAATGCGGGAGAAATAAACCAAATCAATGTTTCTTCTTCTTCTTCTTCTTTAAATCATTTATTTTGGTTGTGTTAAACTGAGGAATCGGATAGCCTTGATTTTTTTCGATACTTAAATAATTTTAATTCATAATAAGATAAAATGAAATTATATGAGTTATTAAAAGACAATTGTCCTGCTGAGATTCTTGGCGTGTAACTTTTTCCATGAACTTTGTTATTACTTTTTTTGGATACATTGTTTTACTATATTAATTTTCTTTTAGTGCGGGTTGTGACTCCAGATTTTCATTTTTGTTATTTGATTGCGTTTTTTTAAAAGAATAATATATATTTTTTGCGGCAAAAATTACCTGTGATAAAAGTAAGGTTTCGGATCTTGTTTTGCTAAGAATAAGAAAGACTACAAATTAAGTATTCTTTTTTTTTTTTTTTCCTGAGAGTGCAAATTAAATATTCTTGAGGCTTCTTTTGTACTAATTGTTACATTATTTTTATTATTACTATTTTTTGCTATATTCGTCAACACTGAATAATAGTTCTAGATGATAATGCATACCAGTGAGAGAACGTTTGAAAAATATTTGACAAGTGAAAACTATAGAAAAATAATAATTACTCTTATTTGAGGTCCAAATAGTTGCAAGAATCTTGGTGTTTAATCCCCTCTATATTTTTTCATTGATAAATTTGGTTGATTAATGTGAACGAGCTCAACTGATTTATAAATATCGCTATGTCTGCAGATCTGTGAACATTTTAATCGAAACAATTTCTTGTAGTGAGGGTTTTGTTTGTATGCTTTCATGGCATCAAGATCATGTGCAAATTTTTTACACTTAGCCTCTGGGAATCTACTTGATATTCCTCAAACTCCGAGAGGTCTTCCTCGGGTAATGACTGTTCCTGGGATTATCTCTGACATGGACTCTTGTAGCAGTAATGATGGGGATTCAGATGCTGCTTCATCTGGGTGTAGAGAACGCAAAATTATAGTGGCAAATATGTTACCTCTGCATGCTAAAAGAGATGGTGAAACTTCGAAATGGCGCTTCAGCTGGGATGAGGATTCACTTTTACTACATCTAAAGGATGGGTTTTCTCCTGAAACGGAGGTTGTATACGTAGGATCTCTCAAGGTTGATATAGATGTGAATGAACAGGAAGAAGTTGCCCAAAAGCTGTTAGAAGATTTCAATTGCGTCCCTACATTTGTACCTCATGATTTGCAGAAGAAGTTTTATCTTGGCTTCTGCAAACAGCATTTGTGGCCTCTTTTTCACTACATGCTGCCCATGTGTCCTGACCATGGCGATCGGTTTGACCGGATTTTATGGCAGGCATATGTTTCTGCTAATAAAATATTTGCTGACAAGGTTATGGAAGTAATCAATCCAGATGATGATTATGTCTGGATTCATGATTATCATTTGATGGTTCTTCCCACATTTTTGAGGAAGCACCTGAATAGAATCAAGCTTGGTTTTTTCCTCCACAGCCCGTTCCCTTCATCAGAAATATATCGAACGTTGCCTGTTCGGGATGAAATTCTGAGGGGACTACTGAATTGTGATCTAATTGGTTTTCATACGTTCGATTATGCACGACATTTCTTGTCTTGCTGCAGTAGAATGCTGGGTCTTGATTATGAATCTAAAAGAGGGCATATTGGTCTTGATTACTTTGGTCGCACGGTTTTTATTAAAATTCTACCTGTAGGAGTTCATATGGGTAGACTTGAATCAGTCTTGAATCTTTCCTCTACTGCTGCCAGGGTCAAAGAGATTCAGAAACAGTTTGAAGGGAAAAAATTGATTCTTGGCATAGATGATATGGATATTTTTAAAGGCATCAGTCTTAAATTACTGGCTGTGGAACAGCTCTTACAGCAGCACCCAGACCTGCAGGGTAAAATAGTCCTGGTTCAGATTGTGAATCCTGCAAGGGGCTTTGGAAAGGATGTCCAGGAGGCTAAGAAGGAGACTTATATGACTGCTAAAAAGATCAATGAGGTTTATGGTTCCCCCAATTATCAGCCAGTGATTTTGATTGATCGCCCTGTTCCCCGTTATGAGAAATCGGCCTATTATGCGCTAGCAGAATGTTGCATAGTAAATGCTGTAAGGGATGGGATGAACCTGGTTCCTTACAAGTATATTGTTTGTCGGCAGGGAACTCCTGGCATGGATGAGGCACTGGGTGTAAAGCCAGAATATCCACGAACAAGCATGCTTGTTGTTTCTGAGTTCATCGGTTGCTCACCATCTTTAAGTGGAGCGATTAGGGTAAATCCATGGGATATTGATGCTGTGGCTGAGGCTTTAAATACAGCCATTACCATGCCTGATTCAGAGAAGCAATTGCGACATGAGAAACACTACCGGTATGTCAGTACTCATGATGTGGCATATTGGGCTCGCAGCTTTGTGATGGACTTGGATAGAGCATGCCAGGATCACTATAGTAAACGTTGCTGGGGCATTGGTTTGGGCCTAAGTTTCAGAGTTGTGTCTCTTTCACCTAGTTTTAGGAGGCTAGCTATCGATCACATTTGTTCAGCATATAGACGAACAAGTAGAAGAGCAATATTCCTGGACTATGATGGCACTCTTGTTCCTGAAGCTTCCATTATCAAAACTCCTGGCCCTGAGGTTATCTCTATCATTAAGACCCTCTGTGATGATCCTAAGAACACAGTGTTTATTGTTAGTGGGAGAGGAAGAGCTTCGCTTAGTGATTGGCTTGCTCCATGTGAGAAGCTGGGGATAGCCGCTGAACACGGGTACTTCATAAGGTAGGTGTAATCTAATGTGTTTGATATATGGTTAGAAGTGATTCTAAATATTATAAAATTAACTGAGGTCATTTTCCTTTCTCCTTCTGCAGATGGAATAAAGACTCCGAATGGGAAACCAGCCCTGTTGGTGCTGACCTTGAATGGAAAAAGATTGTGGAACCTGTTATGAGCCTGTATAGAGAGGCAACTGATGGCTCCAGCATAGAGACCAAGGAGAGTGGTTTGGTGTGGCACCATCAAGATGCAGACCCTGACTTCGGATCATGCCAAGCCAAGGAATTGTTGGATCATTTGGAAAGTGTTCTCGCAAATGAACCAGCGGTTGTCCATAGAGGCCAGCATATTGTTGAAGTTAAGCCGCAGGTATGACAAAAGTGATTCCTCCTTTCTCATATTAAATATGTATATTATAGTTGAACCAAGTTTTCTCATCATTCTTTATGGTTCAGGGAGTAAGCAAAGGGCTGGTAGCAGAAAAAGTTTTGTCGAGAATGGTCAATGGTGGGAAGCCACCTGATTTCGTGATGTGTGTTGGTGATGATAAATCCGATGAAGATATGTTTCAGAGCATATTAACTTCAGTTTCTAATCCATCCTTGCCTGTGGCTCCGGAAATCTTTGCATGCACAGTTGGGCGAAAGCCTAGCAAAGCTAGGTATTACCTCGATGACACTGCAGATGTTTTAAAGTTACTTAAAGGCCTTGCAACTGCTACAATTTCAAAGCCTAGGTGCCTGCCTGAGATTAAGGTATCTTTCGAGAGTAATGCTTGACACATACAGGGTAACCGGCGTAAATTTACCAGTTCTATACGTTGGGAGTGTCTGATTTGCTTCAAGGGATTCCCTTGAATGAGAAAAAACTTTGATCATGACTCATCCGAATCGTGATTGGCACTTGCTAGCATGGAGATGGTGGCAGGAGCCGAAATGCTAAGATTAACTGCGAGAGAGAGGAATTGATATTATTATTGTAAATGACGATAGGGGAATTATGCATTTTTCTGGTGCTGGCAAAAACTAAATGGTGGGATGAGTTGGTAGTTCTCACTTTGTTTATAATGGTATTACTGATTAGAGGCACCTTTGACTTGTATAGATATATTGCTTTCCAATACAAATCGCCAATTGGTTTTTCAAGAAAATTTCGCTATTATTTTTGGTTCAGTGGTTCATTGTTTGGAGATTAGCAAAAGAAAAAAAGGCACTTCACAGTTGGTATAACTGTTTTGTAACGGACGTGGAGTGGACTTAGGTCAAATTTTAGTGCAAGGCAGGGAAGAATAAATGGGCTGTTTGGGTCTACTGGCCGAAGAAAAGATCTTACATTTTGGTGCGGCATTATTTGGGCCTTATTATTATTATATTATAATAGTTTTAAGTAATTAAAAAAATGAATTAATAATTATAAAAATAAAAGTAATGAAAAAGAATAGGCGAAGATAAATAATGGGTATAAATTTATAAGTATATCCTTATAAATGTATATTATTTATTTTATAATTTGACAAAAAGAAAAACCTAAACTATACTACTTCATATGAATAAGCACTTATACTTCTTTTACATCTAAAACGGTTAATTGTTACCCTTAATATTTTTCTGACATGTGCTACAATCATGGCATGATATGTAACAAATAAAATGATAAAAAATAAAAATAAATGAAAGTTATAAAAATTATTAAATTTTATTAAAAATTAAAAAAATAAATAAAAATTGTAAAATTTTATAAAAAATTTAAAAAATTAGAAAATATATAAAAACATAGAAAAAAATTATAAAATTTTATAAAGAAAATTATAAAAAATGTAAAGAAATATAAAATTCATAAAAAAATTATAAAAATTATTGTACAAAAAGAATCATTTTATAATTTTTCTATAATTTTTATTTTTTTTATCATTTTTCAACACATGTCACGCTGTGTTGCGATACGTGATAGCTTTAAGTAAAAAAATTGGGGGTCGTTAACTTTAACGGTCAACGATTAAAATTAATGGTGCATTTTATAATTATTTATGATTTTTATAAAATTTTACAATTTTTTATAATTTTTTTTACAATCTTTATAATTTTTTCACAATTTTTAACATTTTTATAAAATTTAATAATTTATATATTTTTTTATAAATTTTTTGCTACATGTCATGCTGTGGTCGTGACACTAGGTGGCTTTAACTAAAAAAAAATTAAGGAAGTTAACTTTAATGATCAACTATTAAAGTTAACAGTTAAAAAGCCTTTTTGATACATTTTTAAAGTTCAAGTACTCATCTGAGTGAAAAAAGAAGAAGAAGCAAGGGTTTAAATTAAAAAAAAAAGTTTGAGGGCCTTTTTGATACATTTTGAAAGTTTAAGTACCTAATTGAGTGCAAAAAAAAAAGAAAAAAAAGTAAGGGCTTAATTGTTTTTTTTTTGAAAAAGTTTGAGGGTGTCACATTCCGAAATTGAGTTTAGAAGTTTCGAGGGCAATTTTCGAATTATGGCACGAAATGAGTTCAAAAATTCGAAATGTGGTAACCCAAAAATATCTTCGTCTATGACTTCAGAAAATTTAAAGTAATTTATGAAAATAGGGTGAAATAGGCTATAAATTTTAAAAAGAAGACTATTTTGTAAAATAGTTTAATTTAGGAGTAGCTGTAAAGAAATTCTACCAAGTTTTAAAATCACCCCATATTTTCTGCCTTACACCCTATTTTTGGCGTGAAAGAAAAAAAAAGGAGAAACACCCTTGCACCCTTTTCTTTTGTGTCATCCATTAGAGAGAAAAAATCCCTAAACATCATTCTTCAATCTTTGGTCTTCACTACTCTAAACCCTTGTTTTCTATCATCCTCCAAACATCAAACCTTTTTAAATACAAGAAAAACACTAAAAATACCATCAATTGCATTGATATTCTCCAAGTGGGTTTTCTTGAATTTCAATCAATCATTCGTCGTTTTCTTCAATCGGGATAAGATTTTGTATTTTTAATAGTTTTTAATGTAGTCTAGCCATTTAAATCAAGTTTTAATAAATTAAATCAAAGATTTTCCATGTTAGTCGAAATCGTGGTTGATAATGGTATATTTTATATTTATAAACGAAATTACTATTTCTATGTAATTTTCAACTTGTTTTTAAAGTGATTAGAATGTTTTTAAACTTGTTGTAAAGTTTCATTAAAAGATTTGAAGGTTTTGTTGAGTTTTTGTTAAGAAAAGTCACGAATGTCGAAATTTTCGGAACCATGAATCTGAACAATTTTGGGTGTTTTAAAGGTTGAGAATTGCTCTTAGATGAATAATTAAATGTGTGTATTTGCGGATACTTTGGCCTTGTGATCTCATGAAATCGTTGGATATAGTTGGCATGCCATAGGATTGTGAGTACTCACCCTTATGTTTTGTGATTTGGGCATGGATGCCCTGAGACAGATTGGAGGGATAAGGGAATGTCGAGCTAAGCTCCATTCACCGAGATATGTTGGTGTGTTGGAGAGTGTTTAGCTTTATGCTACACTTATTAGATATGTTAGACTCTTTGAGTCATTGGTGCGATGGAGATCGACTCTTTAAGTCATTAGTGCGATGGAGATCTGTGTATCCAATGTGTGGTGATAGAGTCCACTTTTATGTTTCATGTTTCGAAGTTGCCAAATTATCATAAATTGATTAAAATATGAATATGTTGCGTGTAAATGCATGTGAATATATAAGCTACACTTGTGAATCATTAAAGCATGAATACATTGTTTTATCTTGATGAATTATCGATAAATGAATTATATATATACGAGTTAAGTGAATTGCATGTGAGAGTATGTGATAGTTTTATGATTTAATGAAGCGTGAATATGTTATTTTGGCTTATTAAAAATGTAGTTATGAGTGGGCCGTAGTATGCTCTTGCTTAACATGTGATATTGTGTATATTTGCGTTATTTCCAAACATTTAAGCTTATTTAAGCTCACACTCCACATTAACATCTTGCAAATAAGTAGTGTTTCCGTGAACGAAAATAAACTTTTTGAGTAGGTGGTTTCATAATTATTTTTGAACTCTTTCAATAAAGGCAATGTGGGTTTAGAAATTTTTGTTGGTTATTATTACTATCATTATTGTTATTACTTCTAATTGTTTTAACATGGATTTGGACCGATAATGTATTATTGTTATGTTGGACTATGTTTTGAGAAAATTTGATGTTTAATGCTATGTTGGATATTGCATGTTGGAAAAGGAATATGTTGAGCATGAAATATACCTTTTGCAATTTTTTTGTCAAATTGTACAGGGGTATCAATATTCCGGGCATAAGTATCAATACCTTAGTGTAGGAACGAGTGAGCAGGAAAATAGTAGCTTAATTTTGTATCAACACCCTTTCATGAGTATCGAAACTCGGGGTAAAAATATCGATACCTTTGATTATGTATCGATAAAATGTTTTTGGTTCGAAAATGAGTCGGAAAAACAGAATGCTAGAAGGGTATCGATTTTTTTATTAGTATTGATAACTGTCATACTAAAATATCAATACTTACTGTTGTGTATCTATACCTACATGGTTTTATTGAGAAATTTATTAAATGATCCTTAATCATGTTTTTAAATTGTTTCTAATGTCTATTAATGATTGTTTGGTTGTGAACTTCTCTGTAATTGATTAAGTTATTAAAAGTTGACATTGTTTTTATGTTATGTGTGTATGTGTAAGTTACGATGGTTGACGTGACATCCTGTAAGTGTGGGATGTTATATTTAGTGGTATCAGAGTCTAGATTCTCTAATGTTCAGACCTAAGTTATCGATGTGTGGACTAGGGTTACCTAACCCATGTATCCAGAACCCAAGTGTCTAAATTTTCCTAATACTTGAACTATTTAATTGAGATATCTCTGTTTGAAATAACAAGAATTTGTTTGATTTTGCAGTAGGATCGGGATCACATTGCCTTTATTTAAATGTATTCTTATAGGAACATGCCTTGGGATCATTTCCCCTATTCACATATTAGATTTTTTATGTGTGTTAGTTTAGATACAATATGCGTCGTAGATATGTTAATGTGAATGCGAACGGTCAAAAGGATGATACATTCTCTACACCTCTTGTTTTGCCTCGTAGAGCAAGTATACCGGATGAGAGTGTTGGCCCTCATACAAGCCATGATTGTGGCATTTCAGAGGATTGTTGGTGCCAACCCAGCTCCTGCTAACCCTGCTCCTACCAATCGATGATTGCCACTTGAAGGCCTACGGGCGTTGGACGGTAAAGAGTCTACTAGAGTGAAAGGAGCTGATCTGACTGTAGCAGAATACTGGCTTGAAAGTGTTGAGAGGATCCTCGATCAAATGTCCCGTACTGACGAGGAGAAGTTAGGTTGTACCAGGTCTCTACTTGATAGAGAAGCCCACCGTTGGTGGAATACTGTAACACCCCCTAACCTTATACCGCCACTGGAACAGGGTTACAGAGTATTACTGGACATATCGAACAAATTACGAATGACTCACAAATAATTAACATACAAAGTATAAATTTAATCCTTAAGTCCTTATAATGGACCCTCGAGTGAAACACCCCTAGTCCGTATCCGTCGTCGGATTAGGACTATGAGACATTACTGATCAACGGTTCAATTCCAAACATTTGTATATATGTATATATTCGTTCAAGTCGAATTCATTTATTATTGAAACTAAAATCAATTTACATTTCACAACAAGTATTGACATGTATCTTTTATATACGAGTCGCAACTAAACTTAACGTATTGCTTACTGCATCAAGGTATTTGCATGCGCAATATTAACTAACACCCACATGGTCAACATACTTCTAAAACTAGTTATGTTGTTATTCATATGGTAACTAAAACACATACACATTTAAAATTTAATAAGCCATAAAACATATATAAACCACCACATATGCGACTTAAATAATAGGCAAAATGAACTTGCATGCTTTATTCTTTAATACCAAGTGAATCAATAATTGGGCTTCTTAACTATTAATCTTTAATGCCATTCACAATTTAACATTAAGAGCAAATCCTTAGAATCCATGTCTAATTATGCAACCATATTATATAATTTAATAAGTAATCATAAATAAATGTTTAATACATTACACCATGGCCGAATAGGCTAACATATACTTATACATAATATGCAATCAGCCTTAAGGTAGCCGTCACATTTAGCATTAAACACATGATATAACAATTGACCTTTTATTTACAAGACACATGCAATATTCATCACTTAACCGATTTAAAACGTATAACACCTAACATATATAATTTGTAAACAACCTGCACATTTAATAAAATCAACCATACGCATATTTACATATATATATGTAACATCCATAATATAATCTTTTTATGCCCAAGTAAAGTATAAATAAAATTTTCAACTCAATCAAGGTGACCGAATATTTCATATACGCATGTCCTAGTATATATATATTGATGACCATTAATTTATTACAAGCATATGACATAATTGTTACCTAGCAAACACATGACAAACCCTAGCATAAATATCATCATTTATAAATATACAACCGAACCACAAGTATTTTTGCAAGCTATATATGTATACTTTAATACACTTCCAGGATAACATAAGGATTTTAAAAGACCACAACATATATTATATTTATCAAAAGGCTTGAACAATAATTCAACCCCAAACCGAATTCAACCTAAGATATAAAGCCATTATCATTACACAAGATACTTACCACCTACCAAAGCATGAACAAGCATCATAGCATATATCAAGCCAAAATCATGGACAACAAAACTAAGCACATATCAAACTGAAACTAAACATAAGTAACAAGCCATTTTCGTATGGCCTTAGTTACATAGCCAAAATCAACATTTCAAAAATATATTCCAGCCTATACATGCCATAATTTAAGATTAGCTAATAAGATACCAAAATGATAGATAGTGTTGGCTGACGGTTTCTCGAGCTTGTAGCTTGACTCCAAAATCTATAAAACAAAGAATCAAATACACGAGTAGGCTAACATAGCTTAGTAAGTTTAAAACAAATAGACAATTTCAAGATTTAATCATTTCTTTCAAGCCAAGCCGAATGGTATAAACAAAACCAGTTTTAACTTCAAATTTACAAGTGAAATAAATGGAAGCATTTTCATGCATATTTCTACATAGCCGAATGCTATCACAACCACATTAACCGAATGTGAAACCAACTTCCTAGGTTATAATATCACTATACAATTAAATACATATACATACTTATTCGCATAAGCACAAGAATTCAACTAACAAATATCATGTACATTTGTATACGATGGTATTTTACTTAAGCCGAATACTTATATAATCGAAATTAACAAATCATTATTTAACCTTCAAGGCTGAATGATCAATAGGTACCTAGTTCACATTTTCATAATATAATCCCATGTACATATGTTAATCATTTGACCGAATACACATAAATGCACATACACAAAATTAACACTTATTCAATAACGTACAATAGACAGAATACACTTACCTTATCTTTTGTTAATAATCAAACTAACTCATACCTGGCCATTTAACTCGTATTACACAATCTGTACACAATTACCTTTGCCCGATGAACCATTCGAAATTGGATAGGACACTCGGATAATCACATAAATCGTACAATACCAACGTCCCAAACGTGGTCTTACATGTAGCCACAAATCGATGCCACTGTCCCAGACAAGGTCTTACTCGTAAATACATATCAGAATCACAAATCGATGCCATGGACTTACTCGCACACATATATCGGAATTCTATGTCATGACATATGTATCCTAGCTATTTCTGAGGTTCATACGGGACTTTTGGACGTTATTTCTCGGTCGAATCGAACTTGGAAGTATAGTAACCATATTCAAACACATTCGGCTATAGCATAATTTAATCTTAATATTTCATAAAAACATGTAATTATAACATTAAACTATCAATAAACCCGTCTATTTGCTTATAAACTTACCTCGGATATCGTAAAACGGAATCAGACAGCTAGTCGATAATTTTCGTTTTTTCCCGATCCAAGTCCGATTTCTTTGGTTCTTGATCTAAACATATTCAAATTAAGCTCACTCAAACATATTTTCATTCAATTTAGTCCAAAAACACATAAATGGGTAAATTACCATTTTACCCCTGACATTTATAATTTTTACAATTTAGTCCCTATTGCACAAAACACAAAATACACAAAATTTCAAAACACCCATGTTAGGCCGAATGGTACCCATGCCTATACAAGTCCATATATTTTTATCAATTTCACATTTTAATCCCTCAAATTATTATTTTTGCAATTAAGTCCTAATTACTCAAAATTATCAAAATCTCCAATACAAAATATGTTAATCTAAAACATATCTTTCATTTTTCATCATCAAACAACAAGAATCACAAGCTATAAACAATGGCACAACTCAAAATATTCATCAAAATAAAAAATTCAAGCATGGGTTTTGTAGTACTCGAAGCTACGATATAAATAACGTAGAAATTATCAAAAACCGACAAGAAAACGAACCTTGATTGAGCTAAATAGATGGCCGAACCCTAGGTGGTTATTCTTCTCTTAAGTTTCGACAATTAGGAGATGAAAAATGATGAAAATGATTTTATTATATGTTATAATATGTTATATTATAACTTTTTATTTCATTTCCCATTTTACCCTTAATGAAATAATAATGGAATTTTATATTCTATGTCTAATGCCGTCCATTGCACTTAATTTTGGGCTTATTGCAAATTTAAGGCTTTCATTCAAAAAGCCAAGTGCAAATTAGCCCCCTTTTAGAAATAACCACCTAATTTTCATTTTACGCGATTAAGTTTTTTTATTTAATCGGACACCTAAACGACAAAATTAAATCACGAAAATTTCACAGATATAAATTCACACAAAATAAACCCAGAAATTTTTTTAAATATTTTTCTGACTTGGATTCATGGTCTCGAAACCACCGTTCCGATTAGGGTCTAAATCGGGCTGTTACAACTCTCCCCCCTTAGGGATTTTCGTCCCCGAAAATCTTGCCAGTGAAAGGTTTGGATAATGTTCCCTCATAGTATTTTTTGGCTCCCATGTTGCTTCCTCAAATCTATATTTATGCCATAATACTTTAACTAATGGAATCTTCATATTCCGTAACTCTTTAACCTCTCGAGTCAAAATGCGAATCGGTTCTTTTTCATAGGTCATATCTGGCTGAATTTCAATCTCTGACAGACTAATCACATGGGAAAGATCAGATTGATACCTCCGAAGCATCGAAACGTGGACTGCATTGTGGATCTTTTCTAACTTAGGTGGCAGCAATAGTCTGTAAGCAACCGGCCCAATACGTTCGATAACCTCATACGGCCCAATAAACCTCGGACTCAATTTGCCCTTACGTCCGAATCTGAGTATTTTCTTCCACGGTGAGACTTTCAAGAAGACTTTGTCTCCGATCTGAAACTCTATATCTTTACGTTTCAAGTCCGGATAAGATTTCTGACGATCTGACGCTGCTTTCAAACTTTCACGGATCACTTTCACTTTCTGTTTAGTTTCTCTGATCAAATCAACACCATGTATCTTATTTCACTGAGCTTAGTCCAGTACAATGGAGTTCGATATTTACGACTGTATAAAGCCTCATAAGGTGCCATTTTGATACTCGATTGGTAGCTGTTATTATACACGAATTCAATCAGAGGTAGGTATCGTTCCCACGTACCTTCAAACTCGAGAATGCAACATCTTAACATATCCTCAAGTATCTGAATGATTCGCTCAGACTGGCCATCTGTTTGCGGATGGAAAACAGTACTGAAATGTAATTTCATACCTAGTGCATCTTGTAATTTCTTCCAAAACCATGATGTAAACCTCGGATCTCTATCCGAAACAATAGATATAGGCACACCATGTAATCTCACAATCTGAGAGACATACAATTCAACTAGCTTATCCAATGAGTAATCTGTAGATATCGGAACAAAATGAGCCGATTTAGTCAATATATCAACAACAACCCAGATTGCATCTTTCTTGCTCGGTGTCATCGATAAACCAGATACAAAATCCATTGTAACTTTATCCTATTTCCACTCAGGTATCATGATAGGCTGAAGTAATCCTGAAGGCACCTGATGCTCAGCTTTTACTTGTTGACAAACTAAACATCTTGCAACAAAGTCAGAAATGTCTCGTTTCATACCATGCCACCAGTAAAGCTATTTCAGATCATTATACATCTTTGTACTACCCGGATAACTAGATAACTGACTGCTATGAGCTTCATTCAAAATAATCTGAATCAACTTTAAATTCCTTGGAACACATATTCGGTCTTTGAATCTCAAACAATCATCAGCATCAATTCTGAACTCTGAATTAGCATCTATCTCACACTGAGCTCGTTTTGCAATCAATTTATTATCAACCTTCTGGGCATCACATATTTGTTGAACAAATAACGGTCTAGCTTTCAATTCAGCTACTATCGAACCATTATCAGACATGGACATATGTGTATTCATTGCTAGCAAAGTAAACAGTGACTTTCGGCTTAAAGCATCAGCAACAATGTTAGCCTTTCCCGGGTGATAGTCAATCCCAAGTTCATAGTCTTTTGGCAATTCTAACCATCGACATTGTCTCAAATTCAGATCCTTTTGAGTCATCAAATATTTCAGGCTTTTATGGTCAGAATAAATATGACATTTCTCACCGAACAGATAGTGACGCCAAATTTTCAAGGCGAATACAATGGCTACCAATTCTAGGTTGTGTGTCGGATAGTTTCTTTCATGTGGCTTTAACTATCTCGAGGCATAAGCTATCACTCTGCCTTCTTGCATTAAAACACAACCCAAACCATTAAATGATGCATCACTATAAATAACAAACTCTTTACCCTATTATGGCTGAATTAGCACTAGAGCTTCAGTGAAAAGGGCTTTCAACTGATCAAAGCTTTTCTGGCACTTCTCTGACCACTCGAACTTAACATCTTTCTACAATAGCTTTGTCATGGGGACTGCAATCGTAGAGAAACCTTTCACGAATCGTCTATAATAATCAGTAAGTCCCAGAAAACTCCGGACTTCATAAATATTCTTTGGAGGTTTCCAATCCAGTATAGCTGAAATTTTGCTCGGATCAACCCGAACACCTGATGCTGATAGTACATGACCTAGAAAACTAACTTCACTTAACCAGAACTCACATTTACTGAATTTCGCATACAACTCTTATCTCGCAATATCTGCAACATAAGTCTCAAGTGATCGGCATGTTCAACTTCATCACGAGAGTAGATTAAAATATCATCTATAAATACAACCACAAATCGGTCCAGATATGGTCTGAAGATTCGATTCATTAAATCCATGAAAGCCACAGGTGCATTAGTGAGTCCGAATGGCATAAACAAAAACTCATAGTGTCCGTACCTTGTTCGAAAAGCAGTCTTTGGTACATCTGAATCTTTAACTCGCAACTGATAGTAGCCTGATCTTAAAACTATCTTTGAAAATACTGTAGCCCCTTTCAGTTGGTCAAATAGATCATCAATCCATGACAATGGATATTTATTCTTTATAGTTACCTTATTAAGCTATCTGTAATCGATGCACATTCTCATAGTTCCATCTTTCTTTTTCACAAACAACACAGGCGCACCCTACGGAGAGAAACTCGGTCTCGCAAAACCTCTATCTGTCAATTCTTGCAACTGAGCTTTCAATTCTTTTAATTCTGTAGGTGCCGTTCTGTACGGAGCTATAGATATTGGAGTCGTCCCAAGCATTAACTTAATACCAAACTCTACTTCCCGAATAGGCGGCAAACCCGGTAATTCTTCTGGAAACACATCCGGATACTTACATACAACAGGTACTGATTTAATGTTTCTCTCAGCCGCTTTACTATCGAGCACGTAGGTGAAATAAGCTTCACACCCTTTTCTGACATATTCTGGGCTAGTATCGAAGAAATCATTGCTGGTAAACCATACAAATCACTAGATTCGATCCAAATAACTTCATCATTCTGGCTCTATAGATCAATGGTCTTTCTTTTGCAGTTCACAATAGCATCATGCAAAGTCAGCCAATCCATACCCAGAATTATGTCGAACTCATCGAATAGCAGCAACATCAAATTAGCCGGAAAGCACAGATCTCGAACCATTAAGGGACAATTCTTACACACTTTATCAACCATAACGCACCGGCCCAAGGGGTTTGACACTCTAATTACAAACTCAGTAGACTCAACAGGAAAAGTCTTGCTGAATACCAATATCTCACATACATAAGAATGAGTAGAACTAGGATCAATCAATGCAATTTCATTAGTATCATAAAGAGTAAATGTACCAGTAATAACATCTAGGGATGAAGCCTCTCGTGCACGTATAGCATAGGCTCTGGCAGGTGTACGAGCCTCAGATCTGATTGCCGTATCTTTACTCTCTCTCTGACTGCCACTCGTATTACCAACATTTCTGGGTGGTCTACCTCGAGTTGCAGTGTTACCCGATCTCGTGTTCTGCATTGGATTTTCCTCAGCTAACATTGGGCAGCCTCGAATATAATGATCTGTCGATCCACATTTAAAATAGGCCCGATCATACAACCTGCAACTGCCGAGATGTCGTTTACCACATTGCTTACACTCGGGTTGATTTGATCTGACATTACCCACACTCGCTACTGAGGTAGCTCTCGAGCTCACTGGTGGTCTATTCTGATCCCATCTGGAGAAACCTAAAGTGGCTTTAGAACGACTAAAATCATCTCGGAACTTCTTTGATGCCGACTGGAATGACTTACTGGATGTTCTTTTGTGTGCATCTCTAGCTTCAAAGTCAGCCTTTCTTTTTTCTTTCTCAAGCTCTTCAACTTTGCAGGCTCACTCAACAAGTACCACAAACTCTTTTATCTCAAGTATGCCAACTAACAGTTTGATATCTTCATTCAGCCCATCTTCAAATCTTTTACACATTATGGCTTCAGTAGAAACACACTCTCGGGCATACTGGCTGAGTCTCACAAATTTTTGCTCATACTCCGTCACTATCATCCGACCCTGTTTCAGCTCTAGAAATTCTTTACGCTTATGATCGATAAATCTCTGACTGATATATTTCTTACGAAACTCAGTCTAAAAGAATTCTCAGGTCACTTGCTCTCCCGGAACTACTGATACTAGGGTATTCCACCAGTGGTATGCTGTGTCTCGAAGCAAGGATATAACACATTTTAAACATTCATCAGGAGTATAGGACAACTCATCAAACACATGAATGGTATTATCAAGCCAGAACTCAGCCCGCTCGGTGTCATCATTATCAGTGGCTTTAAGCACTTCAGCTCCATGTTTTCTGATTTTATCCATAGGTGGTCTATTTAATCGCAACAAATCACTTATTTGAGGTGCAGTAGGCATGGAAGATGGATTAATTGGGGGTGGAGGTTGTTGAGCAGTCGGGTTAGTCTAGATATATTGAATGAACCTGTCATTCATCATTTGATAGAAGGCTTGTTTAGCCTCACTTTTTGGATTACTCGAAGTCGGTCGAGAATCTGCCTGCGCTGTCCCTTGCGCGGGAGCAGGCGCTACACTTTCGACATCATCAGCTACAGCTCTGTCGGGATCCATTCACTATATAAAAACACATTTCAAATGTCAGAAGTCATCACACTATCACAATATTTAATTATGGCATGTATAGCTAAACTCACACACGCTACGTTAGTTCTAGAATCGACAAAATCGTAGCTCTGATACCAATAAAATGAAACACCCCTAGTCCGTATCCGTCGTCGGATTAGGACTATGAGACATTACTGATCAACGGTTCAATTGCAAACATTTATATATATGTATATATTCGTTCAAGTCGAATTCATTTATAATTGAAAATAAAATCAATTTACATTTCACAACAAGTATTGACATGTATCTTGTATATACGAGTCGCAAATAAACTTAACGTATTGCTTACTGCATCAAGGTATTTGCATGCGCAATAGTAACTAACACCCACATGGTTAACATACTTCTAAAACTAGTTATGTTGTTATTCATATGGTAACTAAAACACATACACATTTAAAATTTAATAAGCCATAAAACATATATAAACCACCACATATGCGACTTAAATAATAGGCAAAATGAACTTGCATGCTTTATTCTTTAATACCAAGTGAATCAATAATTGGGCTTCTTAACTATTAATCTTTAATGCCATTCACAATTTAACATTAAGAGCAAATCCTTAGAATCCATGTCTAATCATGCAACCATATTATATAATTTAATAAGTAATCACAAATAAATGTTTAATACATTACACCATGGCCGAATAGGCTAACATATACTTATATATAATATGCAATCAGCCTTAAGGTAGTCGTCACATTTAGCATTAAACACATGATATAACAATTGACCTTTTATTTACAAGACACATGCAATATTCATCACTTAACCGATTTAAAACATATAACACCTAACATATATAATTTGTAAACAACCTGCACATTTAATAAAATCAACCATAGGCATATTTACATATATATAAATATATATATGTAACATCTATAATATAATCTGTTATGCCCAAGTAAAGTATAAATAAAATTTTCAACTCAATTAAGGTGACCGAATATTTCATATACGCATGTCCTAGTATATATATATTGATGACCATTAATTTATTACAAGCATATGACATAATTGTTACCTAGCAAACACATGATAAACCCTAGCATAAATATCATCATTTATAAATATACAACAGAACCACAAGTATTTTTGCAAGCTATATATGTATACTTTAATACACTTCCAGGATAACATAAGGATTTTAAAAGACCACAACATATATTATATTTATCAAAAGGCTTGAACAATAATTCAACCCCAAACCGAATTCAACCTAAGATATAAAGCCATTATCATTACACAAGATACTTACCACCTACCAAAGCATGAACAAGCATCATAGCATATATCAAGCCAAAATCATGGACAACAAAACTAAGCACATATAAAACTGAAGCTAAACATAAGTAACAAGCCATTTTCACATGGCCTTAGTTACATAGCCAAAATCAACATTTCAAAAAATATATTCTAGCCTATACATGCCATAATTTATGATTAGCTAATAAGATACCAAAATGATAGATAGTGTTGGCTGACGGTTTCTCGAGCTTGTAGCTTGACTCCAAAATCTATAAAACAAAGAATCAAATACACGAGTAAGCTAACATAGCTTAGTAAGTTTAAAACAAATAGACAATTTCAAGATGTAATCGTTTCTTTCAAGCTAAGCCGAATGGTATAAACAAAACCAGTTTTAACTTCAAATTTACAAGTGAAATAAATGGAAGCATTTTCATGCATATTTCTACATAGCCGAATGCTTTCACAACCACATTAACCGAATGTGAAACCAACTTCCTAAGTTATAATATAACTATACAATTAAATACATATACATATTCGCATAAGCACAAGAATTCAACTAACAAATATCATGTACATTTGTATACGGTGGTATTTTACTTAAACTGAATACTTATATAATTGAAATTAACAAATCATTATTTAACCTTCAAGGCCAAATGATCAATAGGTACCTAGTTCACATGTTCATAATATAATCCTATGTACATATGTTAACCATTTGACCGAATACACATAAATGCACATACACAAAATTAACACTTATTCAATAACATACAATAGACAGAATACAATTATCTTATTTTTTGTTAATAATCAAACTAACTCATACCTGGCCATTTAACTCGTATTACACAATCCGTACACAATTACCTTTGCCCGATGAACTATTCGGAATTGGATAGGACACTCGAATAATCACATAAATCGTACAATGCCAACGTCCCAGACGTGGTCTTACATGTAGCCTCATATCGATTCCACTGTCCCAAACAGGGTCTTACTCGTAAATACATATCGAAATCACAAATCAATGCCATGGACTTACTCGCACACATATATCAGAATCCTATGTCATGACATATGTATCCTAGCTATTCTTAAGGTTCATAGGGACTTTTGGACATTATTTCTCGGTCTAATCAAACTCGGAAGTATAGTAACCATATTCAAACACATTCGGCTATAGCATAATTTAATATTAATATTTCATAAAAACATGTAATTATAACATTAAACTATCGATAAACCCGTCTATTTGCTTATAAATTTACCTCAAATGTCGTAAAACGGAATCGGATAGCTAGTCGACAACTTTCGTTTTTCCCCGATCCAAGTTCGATTTCTTTGGTTCTTGATCTAAAAATATTCAAATTAAGCTCACTCAAACATATTTTCATTCAATTTAGTCCAAAAACACATAAATGGGTAAATTACCATTTTACCTCTAACATTTACAATTTTTACAATTTAGTGTCTATTGCACAAAACACAAAACACACAAAATTTCAAAACACCCATGTTAGGCCGAATAGTACCCATGCCTATACAAGTCCATATATTTTTATCAATTTCACATTTTAATCCCTCAAATTATTATTTTTGCAATTAAGTCCTAATTACTCAATATTATCAAAAACTCCAATACAAAATATGTTAATCTAAAACATATCTTTCATTTTTCATCATCAAACAACAAGAATCACAAGCTATCAACAATGGTACAACTCAAAATATTCATCAAAATAAAAAATTCAAGCATGGATTTTGTAGTATTTGAAGCAACGTTCTCAAAAACGTAGAAATTATCAAAAACTGATAAGAAAACGAACCTTGATTGAGCTAAATAGATGGCCGAACCCTAGGTGGTTATTCTTCTCTTAAGTTTCGACAATTAGGAGATGAAAAATGATGAAAATGATTTTATTATATGTTATAATATGTTATATTATAACTTTTATTTCATTTACCATTTTACCTTTAAAGACATAATAATGGAATTTTATATTCTATGTCTAATGCCGTCCATTGCACTTAATTTTGGGCTTATTGCAACTTTAAGGCTTTCATTTAAAAAGCCAAGTGCAAATTAGCCCCTTTTTAGAAATAACTACCTAATTTTCATTTTACGCGATTAAGTCTTTTTATTTAATCGGACACCTAAACGACAAAATTAAATCACGAAAATTTCACAGATATAAATTCACACAAAATAAACACAAATATTTTTTTAAAATAATTTTTGGACTCGGATTCATGATCCAGAAACCACCGTTCTGATTAGGGTCTAAATTGGGTTGTTACATCGAGGCCCAAAATACGTATTAGAAATGGATCGGGACTTATCCAGGTGCTCGGAGAATTTTCGTAAATTTTAAATTTTTTTTAACTCAATATAACCTCCTTTATATACATCTAACCTCCCCTACAATTTCAAACAGAAACCAATCTGATACCAATGACATAACCAATTCAATTCATACATGTAAACATCTAAAACATACCTAGATTAATACTAGAATTTACTATATGATCATTCATACCATTATTCAAATTAAATTAAAAATTCTATTGAGTTATCAATTCAAACATAATGTTATATATACCATTTCATTTATTTAATCTTTCATTTACCAATTTAAATTATCACAGATTACCTTTACAATTCAAAACCACATTTACTCAAAATACAACCTAGGAATATGCCACATATACCAAAATAAAATATACATTACCAAGGTTGCTGAGATCGGGATTGGTTCGGATGCTGGACCAGATTTTGACTCCTACTGACCTACTCACGGAAAATAACCGTATGCTGAGTATAGACATACTCAGTGGTATTACTATAATTCAAACTATAATAACAATAATGAAATATAAGTATTAAACATATAACAATTGAATTTTCTCAAATATCAACTCATTCTTAAACTTCATTCGTTAATAATAGTAACACAATTTCAACTATTTATCAGTTTCAATCAAATATCATAGACTCTAATTTTCTTCACTACATCAACGCTTAGTTCATGCCTTCCATTTCCAATCTCAATTTCAATCCACAATTTAAATTTCTCATTTCAGTTTTTCACCCTATTAACAGACCCGGACTTTGGCGGATACACGGATCCAACCAAACACACCAGAATTGCACCCACTGCCTCATTGGATAGTTCGAAGCAAAGTTGACACCCAGTTTCTCATCGGCCTAGCCGAAGTAAAGTGGTACCCAGTACCTCATCGAATCTATCCAAAGTACAATAGTGACACCCAGTGTCTCATCGACTCGAGGTCGAAGTATCCCTGAACACTTCCAATCCTATGGCATGCCAACTATATCCGACTTAGCCTGACTAGTTAATAGGGTATTTAATTCACTTTCTCTGTTTTATTCAATATTCACATCAATTCCACTTAAATCACAATTTCACTTTCATTTCAAAAATCCACTTTCAAAATCAAATACACTTTCCATTCACCAATCAAAATACAATTCAATACTAACACATATTTCTCATTCAATTCAACTTCACTTTAAATCCTAAATTCTCTTTCAATTCAACAATTCAATCATAATCCAATATTAAAATTTATTTAACAACCATTTCAATTATCATTCAATTCCATAACAACACTTACCTCATAATTTACTTACCAAATACATAATTCAATTTAACATTTAATGAATAAATAAATAATTTGAATTATAGTAATACAAGCTCGAATTTGTTCGATTACTCCTCGACAACTTTTTCCTTTCCTTGCGGTACCGATGCCTCGGGTTCTTTGCTAGCTACGAAAATAATAATAGTTTTCACTATTAATTACAGCATTAAATTATAATAAATAATTGAATTTTATTCAATTCCTACTTATTCTCAATTTAATCCTAACTAAGTTTACTTACTTTTCTAACTTAATTCATACATCTTTTCTACTTAATTTCTTTCCATATGAAACTCAACTATTCAATATTTATAATAAAACCCTAATTTAAAATTTCTTTCAATTTAATCCCTCTATCACAAAACTTATAGTTTTTTTTTACAATTTAATCCCTTTATCAATTCTAACTTGAAATTCATTCAATTAAATCCCTAATTCACTATTTTGTTCAACATGAACTATATTCAAAAACCTTAAAACTTGCAAAACCTCAAATTAATTTCATCAAAACTTTGTTCTAAAGCTTCTAAAACATCAAATTTAAGAGAAAAGGGCTTAATTGACTTACCAAATTAAACTTCAAGCTTTAAAAACCCTATTTCCCCTTTTTCTTTCTTTTTCTTCTTCTTTCTCCTTACTTTCGAAAGTCTCTGTTCTTTCTTTCCTTTTGTTTCTTTTTTTTTCTTTACATCTTATAATAATAATAATAATAATAATAATAATAATAATAATAATAATAATATACAAATATTTAGATTACAATTGTCACCATTTAATTTGTTAATAATACAGAAATCTTATAATATAATTATTTAATTAATAAATATCTTTTAACTTAATAATAATAAATAATAAATATCTATTTACTAATTAGATATAAATATTACATATGTATGTATTTTTATTAATACACTTGTACTAAATCATCACCCTACATTTGTCAAAATCTTAATTTATTTTATAATTTAATATTTTAGTATGAAAATCTATTTACTTAAATAGAAAGTAAGTAAATAAATATATTACAATTGTATAAATATATGCATTACATATCTATCATTTAATCACCATACACTTGTCTATTTCCAATTTATTTCATAATATATCAATAATAGTTAATATAAATTATAATTTAATAAAATAATACTAATAAATAATAAATATCTATTTACTTAAATTACAAGAAAATATGTTAGTATTTTACAATTGTCCACATATATTTATTACACATGTGATTTATTAACACCATACATATGTCAATTATTTAGTTTATTTATAATAATATAATATAATATAATATAATATAATATAATATAATATAATATAATATAATATAATATAATATAATATAATATAATATAATATTTAACCAACATAAAAATTTAAGATTTTTATGCACATTGCCGCCTCTTTCATTGAAATAGGCTTAATTGCCTATTTAGTCCCTTTTATTTTCTTTAATCTATAATTCAACTTTTATCCTTTATTCAATTTAGTCCTTTTTCCTAATTACTATTAATTAAACTAAATTCACCTAATTAAAACTTAATTAAGCTCACTACTAGACTCATAATTTCTCCTAATAATTATTTACTAATTCAGTTTACTAAGATGAAGGCCCGATATTGCACTTTTTCGATGCCCATGAATTTTGGGTCATTACAAATATTGTGAAGAGAGGTGCTATTGTTGACCGTTTGACTTAGGATTATTTCCTAAAAGCGTTTAAAAGGAAGTTTATGGGTGAGTAGTACATAGAAGCCTGTAAATGAGTGTTTCTGGACCTGGTTCAAGGTAGTTTGTCTGTAGCTGATTATGAGTTGAAGTTCCTACAACTTAGTCAGTATGCTCCTGAGATGGTTCTTACTGAGAAGGATTGTTGCAAGAGGCTCTAATTTGGACTTAATTGTGAGATTTAGGTTTACTTAGTAGCTCAAAACATGAAGTTGTTTGATGAGTTGGTTGAGAAAGCCAAAGCTGTTGAGGAAACTTGAGCTGAGTCGCCGCGCTCTGTGGTAACTAAATTGAGAAAGAGAACTTCTGATAGTTTTGGTGCATCTAGACGACCGTCTAAGAGAGGGCGTGATACTCAGGGTTCTAATAGGAGTGCATGTCACGAGTTTCAAGCAAGTCAGTCTAGCCAGCAGAACAGTGTTATAGTTAGTACTAGTGGATCGTTGGGTGGTTTTGGACGGCCACTTTGTGTGTATTCTGAGCGTAGGCATCCTAAAGCATGCTATAAACTGGCAAGTGGATGTTTCAAGTGTGGCTCTAAGGAACACTTGTTGAGGGACTATTCGAATAGAATCGAGGTTTCACAGACTCAAAGTTCTGCACATGCGCCTGTGCCTGCTAGAAGTCGTAGCCAAGGGAGATGTGGTAATGAGAGAAAGGTTGGGCAACGGGTTGTTGCTCATATCATTGCTAATTAGGTTGAAACTGGTGGAGCAGCTCGCATATGTACTATGAAGGAGCCGCAGAATCAAGATTTGATCGTCGAGATTGTGGGTCTTTTTGCCTTGTAATCTATTATTTTATTCTCGTTTGTAGATTTAGGTTTTACGCTTTTGTAGGTTTTGGATGACTTAGCTAATAAGTGGATAATTCTGTTAGAGACTATTAAAATAGGAACAATGGTTACGAGTTCTTCAGAGGAGAGTGTCGTAGGGAATCGAGAAAATTGTTAGCGAATTTATCGAAGGACAGTCCGTGGTAGTGAATAGGATCTTTAAGAAGAGTTGTAGGAAGTTAAAGAGAATAGGAATCAGAGTTGTGCAACAAAAGTGTGGTGGTTGGTTTAAAACAAGAAATAACAAATTTTGTGATTAAGCAGATGATGCGTTAGCAGGAAAATTTTGAGGACGAAAATCTTTTTAGAGGGGGAGAATTGTCACATCCTGAAATTGGGTCTAGAAGTTTCGAGGGTAGTTTTGGAATCATGGTACGAAATGAGTTCGAAAATTCAGAATGGGTTAACCTAAAAATATCTTCGTCTATGGTTTTAGAAAATTTAAATTAATTTATAAAAATAGTGTGAAATAGGCTTTAAATTTTAAAAAAGGGCTGGTTTGTAAAAGGGTTTAATTTAGGAGTAGCTTTAAAGCAATTATATCAAGTTTTAAAATTAGCCCATAGTTTCCCCCTTTTTAGCCGATTTTTTTGATGTGAAAGAAAAGAAGAAGAAGAGAAACCCCCCTTCACCCTCTTCTTTGTGCCATCCATTAGAGAGAAATTGCTAAACACCATTCTTCAATATTTGGTTTTCACCACTTCAAACCCTTGTTTTCTATCATCCTATAAACATCAAACCTCTTTTAAATACAAGAAAAACACTAAAAATATTATCAATTGCATTGATATTTTCCAAGTGGGTTTTCTCGAATTTCAATCAATCATTCGTTTTTTTCTTCAATCGGGGTAAGGTTTTGTATTTTTAATAGTTTTTAATGTAGTCTAGCCATTTAAATTAAGTTTTAATCATTTAAATCAAAGACTTTCCATGTTAGCCAAAATTAGGGTTGTAATGGCATATTTTATATTTATAAATGAAACTACTATTTCTATGTAATTTTTAAATTGTTTTGATGTGATTAGAATGTTTTTAAACTTCCTTTAAATTTTCGTTAAAAGATTTGAAGGTTTTGTTGAGTTTTTGTTAAGAAAGGCCATGAATGTTGAAATTTTCGGAACCATGAATCAGAGCAGTTTTGGGTGTTTTAAAGGTTGAGAATTGTTCTTAGATGAATAATTAAATGTGTGTATTTGTGGATACTTTGGCTTTGTGATCTCGTGAAAGGGATAAGGGAATGTCGAGCTAAGCTCCATTCACTGGGACATGTTGGTGAGTTGGAGAGTGTTTAGCTTTAAGCTATACTTATGAGATATGTCAGACTCTTTGAGTATTGGTGCGATGGAGATCCGTATATCCAATGTGGGGTGATAGAGTCCACTTTTATGTTTCATGTTTCCAAGTTGCCAAATTATCATAAATTGATTAAAATATGAATATGTTGTGTATAAATGCATGTGAATATATAAGCTATACTTGTTAGTCATTAAAGCATGAATACATTGTTTTATCTTGATGAATTATCATTAAATGAATTATATATATATACGATTTAAGTGTAATTGCATGTTAGAGTATGTGATAATTTTAAGATTTAATGAAGTATGAATATGTTATTTTGACTTATTGAAAATGTAGTTATGAGTGAGCTGTAGTATGCTCTTGATTAACATGTGATATTATGTATATTTGTGTTAATTCTGAACATTCACTAAACTTATTTAAGCTGACACTCGACATTAACATCTTGCAGATAAGTAGTGTTTTCAGTGTGAGTGATGCGACCAAGGAAGTGATCCATGAAAGGCAATAAACTTTTGAGTAGGTGGTTTTATAATTATTTTTGAACTCTTTGAACAAAGACAATGTGGGTTTAGAAATTTTTGTTGGTTATTATTACTACCGTTATTGTTATTACTCCTAATTGTTTTAAAATAGATTTGGACCGATAAGGTATTAATGTTCTATTGGACTATGTTTTGGGAAATTTTGATGTTTAATGCTATAGTTGATATTGCATGTTGGAAAAGGAATATGTTGAGCATGAAATATACCTTGTTTTGCAGTATTGTTGTCAAATTGTACAGGGGTATCGATATTCAAGGCATAAGTATCAGTGCCTCAGTGTTGGAACGAATGAGCAGGAAAACAGTAGCTTAATTTGGTATCAATACCCTTTCACGAGTATCGATACTCGGGGTAAAAATGCCAATACCTTTGATTATGTATCGATAAACATTTATAGGCATCTATAACATCATCAACTCATCATGCTATAATAACACTAGCCAATTTAATACACATTTACTACTCCAATCATATAGATTTCATATGCCAAATTCATCCATTCCACCTAATTTCAATATGCATTTATTTATCCTTCAAAATAACTAACTCAAACTCAAAATAACACCAATTCAATACCTTAATCTCATACCATACTATGCCAAATTCACAAGGCATATCATTTATATCACATAGCATATATAAACACATTCTATAAGCAAAATTCACATCCCACAACTTTGCCAATTACAAGCCAAATCACATAGCCATAATTCCATAACACAAAATGTACCATAATGACACTAGCCTATACATGCCATATACCATATATACAAGGCTTCAAAAGTACCAAGAAAATGATCGATAGTGTGAGGACAGTTCCTTAAGATCCCCGAGTCTGAGCTAGCTTTGATTATCTATAACATAGATAAATAACACACAGTAAGCTTCACAGCTTAGTAAATTCGTAAGTGAATATCTCAATTCATCAAATAAATGCAATTTAACTATTTTCACATTACCAAATCAAATCACATTAACCACAAACCTTTATCATGTCTCATAACATGATTAAATACCATCTCATTGAACTTTCTTAATGTAATACTCAAATAGGTTCCGTACGTACCTGTACTATTCGTACTAATCTCTTTCTCAACTACGTCATTATTTACCCATTGAACCATTCAGAATAGAAATTGAATACTCAAGGATTACAATCGATAAGTACTTATACCATGGCCTGTAGCCAAATCCAGGTAACCTATCCCAGAGTACCTATACAATGACCTATAGCCAAATCAAGGTAACTCCTCTCTAAATACCTATACCATGGCCCGTAGCCAAATCAAAGTATTATTCGCACTCGAAGTGCCGATATCATGGCCCGAAGCCAATACATTAACCTAATGACATGTCACTAGCATTCTAAACTATTCCTAAGGTTCAACCGAGAGTTTCACTTGTCAATTTCATCGTCGAACACATTCGTATAGTTGTATTCATCATTAAAACATTATTCGTAATCTCAGAATCACATTTTATGCAATACCAAAGCATATAACATACATTTATAATGAAATTATCACATACAAACTTACCTGATACTCGGAATTGACGAATTAGATCGATTACTCGATAACTTTCGATTTCCCCCCATCTAAATTTGAATTCTTTCTTTCTTGATCTATATGTATTCAAAATTAACCCATTTAGTCAACTACTCATTCAATTTAATCCTTAAACACATATTTGGGCATTTTTACACTTTAGCCCTAAAATTTTACCTTTCTTACAATTTAGTCCCTATTTCACAAATACACAAAATTCATGAAATTTCATTAAACCCAAGCCTAGCCGAATTTTATATAAGTCCCTATCAACTCATTTTTTTCATTTATTTCATATTTAAACCCCTCAATTTGCACATTTCACAAATTAATCCTTATTTGACATTTTTGTCAAAATTCACTTTACAAAACATTAAAATCTATCAACAATTATTCATTTTCCATTATTAGCATTCAAAAACATCAAGCTATCATCAATGGCAATTCACAAATTCATCAACCAATTTAGAAATTAGGGTACGAGCTAGCTAGTACTCAAAGCAACGATTACAAAAACATAGAAATCATCAAAAACCGAACAAAAATCACATACCAATTTGAGCTTACAAGTGCCGAACCCTAAGGAACTTCAATAACTTATTTTCTCCCTTTAAAATTCGGCTAAGTGATGAATGAAGGTGATATTTTAACTTTGTTATATTTTAATTATCATTTATTAGCCATTTTACAATTTTATCCTTAATGAAACCATTACAAAATCATCTAATATATGCCCATTTATAACCATTCCCACTATCAATGGTCTAATTACATCATAAGGACCTTTCATTTTATAAACCATAACAATTAAGCACTTTTAACTTATAGCATACTATTTTTGAATTTTACGCGATTTAGTCCTTTCATCAAATTAAACACTTAAACGCTAAAATCATTTCACGAAATTTTCACACATACATATTCACATGCTATAAACACCAAAAATAATATTAAAATAATTTTTTGACCTCGGATTTGTGGTCCCAAAACCACTTTTCTGACTTTTCTAAAATCGGGCTGTTACATGGGTTACATGGCGAAGTCATACACCTGTGTGGTAGGCCGTGTTGAGCATACTGACTTGCGCAATTTAAAGGATACAGGGTACAGACGACTGTGTCACCTAGCCATGTGTGACACACGGCTGAGACACACGCCCGTGTGGATAAAAATAGGCCATTTCCAAGCCATATTTATATAAATGAATTTAACCATCAATTTCACACGTTTCATATTTAAACGGACTCAATTTACGTCCAAGTCAAAATTACCATTTTGCCCCTAACTTTTCCATAAATTTCGATTTTGTCCCTTGGTTCAAAAAGTGAAACTTTTCAAATTACTCTCTATTTCAAGCCTAACCAAAGCACCATTACAAATTTTAAAGCACATGTATTCATAAAATTTTATAATTTTTCATCAAATTTTACAACTTTTCATTTTAGTCCCTAAATCATGTTTTCATCAAAAATCATTTTGTAAAAGTTGTTTATCTATCAATGATCTTCATTTTCTACCATAAATTTCTAATTTCTAGCATATACATCCATGACCCATTTTTTATACATTGATAACTTTTCAAATTAATCCCTCAAATAGAGAGATTAAGCTATCTCGGTTTCAAAAATACCAAAATTACTAAAAATGGGACAAGGAAACTTACCCAATTAGGCCTTGAAAGTTTCCTTTCTATCATCTAGGGTTTCCAAGTGTTTTTAGGTTGAAGATGATGAAAGTAAGATGATATATTTTCTTTTCATCTTTTAATTAATTAAGTATTTTGCTATTTCCAATTTAGTCCTTGCCCTTTTTCTATATTTCCATTGATGAGTCACCAAGAAAAATCTACATACTTTTCTTGATGGTCTGATTACCATATAAGGACCTCTATATTTCAATTCTATAGCTATTTAACCCTTATAGCTACTAGAATTCATCTTTTACATTTTATACGATTTAGTCCTTTTCGTAATTAAGCACTTAATCAATAAAATTTTCGTTTCAAAATTTTCACATGGCATGTTTATTATAATACAGACCATATAATGAAATAAAAATAAACCTTATTTTTGGGTCGGATTTGTGGCCCCGAAACCACTGTTCTGATTTTACTGAAAAATGGGTTGTTACAATGAGTGTATCAATATTGATTTGTTATTCTAGAACTCGTTTCGGTTATGCATGTCAAGACCACACTTTTGATTTGATATACTGAGATGATAAAGGCACTTAGGTTTTAACTCACTTATCCCATAAAAAGCCTACCTTAATAATTAACCCTTAGTGAACGCCTTTGAGCCTAACACACTATTTCTTAATTTACCCATTAATGATAACCCATAACCTATTTTTTGTTCATTGAGAATTTTTCCATTTTATTGACTCTATTTTTTATCGAGATTGGATTTGTTTAATTTCCTGATTAAGCATTTTGATTAAATTGCTGAATTATATTTTTTATTTACATAAAAAAAAACATATATAGTTATTTAGTTCTTTGTTAATTAAGCTTGAACAGTTAAATTCATATTTTGAGAAGAAGCTGGTGTTATTCTTGAATAGTTTCAATTATTGTAATTATTTGTAATTCAGCATTTGTTATTTTTCTAGTTTGGTAATTTATCAATTCGATCTCGATTCTAACCCTCTTTTTTAGCCTTTCTCCACACCTTTAACCTAAGCCCCATTACAACCTTTTAAAGACCTTTTGATTTGTGTATCATCTCATTTTATAGTGGTGGAGATTTGATTTTCATGTAAGCCTATGGTAATGACTTTTCATATTTGACTTTTGAGTGCTTAATTTTTGAACCTTCAACACTTTGAGTGATTTGAGTGAATCTCTAGTAAGGATATTGATTCTTGCCGATTTTAAATTAAAAGTAATCACTTAGATAAGGGGAAATACCTATGTTTTTATGTTTGAAAATGTTTGAGTTAGATTGTTTGAATCTTTAGTGCTCTATTATTTGAATCATCAATGTATGATTATTTTTGAATTATGACAAAATATTATTGATGAGAATTATGACTTGAGAAAGTTTAATTTTAATTGTGAATTGAGGATTTTGCTTGAGGATAAGCAAACGCTTAAGTGTGGGGATATTTGATAAACCATAAAAGTAACATGTTTTAATCTCATGCTTGGCATGTTTTTCGATAATTTATTATGTGAATTAGTGAATTTGATGCTCCTAATCCTTTAAATTTATGTTTCTATACTTAGGTGAGATAGAAAAGTGAAAGGAGCGAAAAAAGGGCCACAATCAGACAAAAGGAGCTGTTCTTAAGAACCAAGCAGCTTGGGAATTTTCACACGGGCTGGGCACACGCTCGTGTGAGCCACACGGGCTGGCCACATGCCCATGTTCCAGCCTGTGTCGATTTCAAACCCTGCTTCTTTTTTATGCGAAAAAACCTAATTTTTATGGTTTCTGAGCATTCTAAAGTTTATAAATACATATTAGAACAGGAATAAAGGGAGCACGCAGAGTAGAATGAAGAAATTACTCGAAGAACGCCAGCAGAATCAACTCAAAAGTAGATCTCCTTCAAGATTGAAGATCTCCATTCAAATTTCCTTCGGAGTTTTATTGGGTTTCTTATGTCTTGTTGTTATTCTAATTTTGAGATGTTTCCCTCCCAGATTATGAACTAAAATCCCTAGATAGTTAGGGAAGATGAAAACTATGATGGATCTTATTATTTGATTTTCTGAATTATATGATAAATACTTGATTCTTGTTCTCAATTATGTATGCTTATTTCTTATTTTAATATTTTTAGGATATTAATTCAAGTGTGATGTCCTTATTTCAATGGAGCAAAAGTCCTTATTTAAGAGTAGATCTGGCATAATTGAGTAGAGTTGCATGCAATCCTAAAAATAGGATGACATAAACCTACTGGATTTGAGTCAAATCTAATAGGGGAATCTATAGATCGAGTTAATGCGACAATAGGGGTTTCAATTAGAAAGAGATTTCAATTAATCAATCTAGAGTCAGTTGTTCTTACTCTCGAAAGAGATATTAACATAATTTAGGGATTTTTACGGATCAAGGCACAAGTGAATAAATCGTTTAATTCAGATTCAGAATAATAAGTGAAGTCTAAGTGGATTCTTTCTTGGGTATTGTCTATCTCATTGGTTTTCTTCAACTATTTTCCCAATTCGCTCTCTGCGTGTTCTTAGTAATTAGTTTAGTTAATTTTAGATTAAAAACATCCTGTTTAATTTATAGGCTAGATAATGAAAAAATAGTAATTACTAGTACTTTTAGTCCTCATGGATACGATATTCCCGACTCACCATAGCTATACTACTATTCGATAGGTGCGCTTGCCTTTGTCTTAATTTTAGTTAGTTTAGTGACTCATCAACAAGGAAGTATTTCGAGGATTGTACCCAAAGGAGGACGAATTAAATCAAAAATAATAAAAATTATATTATGATAACGAATAAAAGAGATAACAAGCGTAAACTAAATCAAAGGAATTCAATAAACAAAAAATAACCAAACAACTAAATCAGAATAACAAATAGAAGATTAACTCATTTCAGTGGTTGTAATTAACTTCAAAATTTCAGTTTAAATGAAATTAACTATTAATTAACTAGTATTACCTCTTTGCCTCTACTAATTAACTAATCGATAGATACTCGCTTATCTCTTGACCTCACTTTTCCCATCGGGATAAATTATGATTTACTTAGCAAACTTATCTCCCGACCTCTTTTAACCTAGATTACTTCTTAGAGTCGTCAATCCTAGGGTTTAGGTATACATAATTTAAAACCAACTAATACCTTATGGGAAACCCACATTCCTCCATTATTTACTCCCACATCCACTCGTTAATCTCCCTAGAGACTTAGCCTATCATGGTTCTAGACACCATAACTCTTAGATTTAATTTAACATGTAAAAGAACACAAATAAATTAAAGTAAGAGAAAGGGTAAGGAATTGCTTAGTTAATTGAAGCGGATGTGCTCGGAGTTGCAAAATCTCATGATAGTTAACTAATCTTGATGTTTGCAAAAGAACAATGAAATAAAACTGGTGAATACTTTAATAGAAAAGACTTATGTAATGGCCTAAATTCAAGGTTATCGAAACAGTGGTTTTGTAACCACAAATTCGATTTAAAGAGAGATTTATTTTAATATTTTTGCATGAATATTGATATGATAGGAAAATCGTATGAAAATATCGATAGAAAAATTTTATCGATTTAGTGGTGAGTTAGAAAAAAATTATTGAAGAAATTTAGTAAAAACAAGGTATCGAGACCTCGACCATGTAAAACCGAGTCGAAAATATTTTTATAAATATTTATGAAATGCTAGTAATATAGTACTAAAATTTTGTTAGAAAATTTTTACGTTTGGGTAGTTAATTAAGTGAAATGGACTAAATTGAAAAGGGTGTAAAACTTACTAAAAGGATTAAATAGCTCAATTGTTAAATGAGAAGGAACATAAATTGCAAATAAGCCCAAAATAAGATATTTTGGGCGGCATAAGCTAAGAAAAATCAGGAGAATTGTTGTTATAAAGGCAAAATGGGAAAATAACAAAATTTACTAAAATAAAAATGGGACCAAATTGGAATATCTAGAATTCTCTTCATATTTTCTTCATTATCATCAGCCAAAAATGTCCTAAGGTATTCAAGCTGGTATTTCATAATTTTTGCACCAAGTGAGTTAATCCTTGCCTTTTTCTTACAATTTTTGTATTTTTAAGACTTTTACAACTAGGTCCTATTACTAAATTCATTAGTTTTTGATTTCATGGATGAATTTGAAAGTCACCATGGTTGAGTGCTGTAAGTTTATGATGAAATAGCATGAAATTGAAGCTTTAATTTGTTTATGAGGTGATTTTATTAGGTAATTTCAATAGAAATTGATTTGTAGGACCTAATTGTGAAAAAGTTTGGAATTAAAATCTAGTGCTAAAATTCTGATTTCCAAAGGTTATAAAGTAGTTTAAAGTGATAGAATAAAGTGTTAATTGAGAAAAATCAGCTCAATTTAAAGGTTAATTGAGCAGGGACGAAATTATCATTTATTGAAAGCTTAGGGGAAAAATGGTAATCAACATCTTGCACTAAAATAGTTTTGGATAGCAGTTGTAGGCTAATTTTGAAAAATCACCAAAAATTGTGGAAATCTAATTAGAGGATCAACAAAATATGAAATTAAAGCTTATTGAGTCTAGTTTCTCATAGATGAAACGGAGTAAGAAATAGAATTGTAAATCATGAGATATAATAAATTTTGTGAGACAAGGTCAGAATGAATTTGAGTTCCCCTATTCCGACTTTGAAAAATCATCAAAAATTAGAGAAAAATAATTATGGGTTAAATTTTACTTGTTTAAATTATTAATGAGTTTCTTTTCAATAGAAATAAACAGAAACATCATCTAATTTTTTTAATAAGAGATAATTAATTTTTAGCTAAGAAAGGTAAAAGCTGTCAAACAGCAAAACAGGAGTAAGTTTGAAGATTTTACTGTACTTATTGGCTGAACAAAAAAATTTGAAAATTTTATGGTAGAAAGATATTTGAGTCTAGTTTTAGAAACATCAAGCAGTTTTTAATTTTGAATTCTGTAGCTTGAGATATAAATAATTTAGTGACTACGACTCAAGTAGACATCTTTGAATGAACTATAAATAATAGTGGAATTATAGAGAATGTTACATATGAACATGAAATGTATTAAATTGATGATTAAATTTATTTATTTAGATCCAGAAAATTCAAATATAAAGCTAGATCGAGGAAAGGAAAAAGTTCGGGATTAGTAGATTTCTGTATACGAACAAGTATGGAGGTAAGTTCGTGTAACTTGAATTGTATTTTTAAATGCTTGAAATGTCTGTTATTGATGTGAATATGATTTGAATGTTCATTTTATGAAAATTGATGAAACATAGATATATTTGATAAAAAGGGGAAGAAATCTTGGTTGAATGAAAGGAAAATTCAATGGATCTCTGAAAAGGAATTGACGGTAAAAAGGATTTAGCCTAGATGGGTGATCCTATCCTGATATAGCCCTCCCGAAGAATATGTGTAAAATGGATTTATCACGGATAGGTAATCTGAATTAGGGTCTGAATTTAGCCTGGATTGGTAATTCAGATCCAAGCTCATTAGAGTAATTGTCATTGCAGGGGATTTAGCCTGGATTGGTAATCCCGTTGTAAGAATGAGGTTGGCGGGAGTGTGCTATCTGAAATGGAAATGTGCGTACATGAATATGAGTTGACGGACCCGAACTTGTACACTAAAAGTGAACCTCTGAAAATCCATCGAAATTTTGAGAAATTCAACGGGATAAATATTGGAAATAATAGGGGTAACAGAAAACATGGAATTGATGAGCTCATCAATCATTAATCTTTATATTGAACTCATATGACGCTATTTGATTAATGTTTTGGTTGAGTTTGTGTGTGATAGGTAAATGGTAAATTGAATGGATGTATGAATATTTATTGTATTGTATTGAAAATATTAGGTAAGTATAATTCTTGTTACATAAGCTTACTAAGTACAAAGTGATTACCCTATTTCCTTTTCCCCTATTTTATAGTGTTAAGAGCTCGGAGGTCAGATTCGGTTAGAGACACAACACAACACAATCAACCTCAAGATTTCGATATATAAAGAAACTTTATTTTGAAAATCAATGGCATGTATAAGCTAATAAAGTAAATGTTAATATGAAATGAATGTAAGGTTAGCCATTGGTATGGCTAACAAATCTTGGTTTTGGTATGTGATGAGGTTATCTTATAGATATGCTTGAATCTATCTTGAAAGTATGTTGAAATGGATTGGTTGATTTGGATTGGTCTAGGTTTAAAATTGCAGGGAATGTTAGATATTTATAAAGGAGTTATATTGAGTTCATGAAAAAAAATTTGGGATTTTACAAAAAATTTCTTATGGTTTCGATTTAATCCCAGTTTGATCCCGTTGTATGTTTTAGGCTTCGGAGGCCCATCTAAGGGACGTCATGATATGTTTTGGTAAACAAATTGTATTTAGTTCGTAATAATGAAAAATTACTTTGATAAACTCCGGTAATACCTCGTACCCTATTTCGGTGATGAATACGGGTATGGGGTATTACATTTATTGGTATCAGAGCTATAGTTTAGTCGGTTCTCGGGCCGACGTAGCAAATACGGGATTAGCGATACATGTCATTTAAATTATTATTGATAGTGTGATATCTCCTGACCATTTAAATGTGTTTTTGTTATAGTAAATGCTTGTCGATCGAGCTCAATCTGAGGAAGCCGGTAGTCATGCTCCGGCCCCGGAAAGGAAACAAAGAGAATTTGAAGCTAGTAGTAGTAGAAGGTCCGAGACAGGGGACCAAAGTGATGAGGCTAAAATGGCTTTCTGTCAAATGATGGATGAATGGTTTAATCAATATCTGAGAACTAACCCTGTAATGCAGTAAGCTCAAGCTCCCCCTCCTCCTCCTCCATCGGTTCCCGAGATTCCACATGGTATAGGTACGTAATCTATCAAAAAAGGGAAAGCCCCGGTTGATAAAATCAAAAAATATGGGGCAGAAGAATTTAGAGCTGCAGTTGATGATGATTCTGAACGGGCTGAATTTTGGTTAGAAAATACTACTCGGGTTTTGGAGAAATTATCATGCACACCAGAAGAATGTCCGAAATGTGTCGTCTCACTGCTAAACGACACAGTTTATCATTGGTGGAACACTAAAGCTTCGGTAGTTTCAAAAGAAGAGATTACCTGGGAGTTCTTTCAGAACGAATTTAAAAAGAAATATATCAGCCAGAGGTTCCTTGATAAAAAAAAAAAAAGAATTTCTTGAGCTGAAATAGGGCAATAGATCAGTATCTAAGTATTAAAGAGAATTTGTTCGGTTGAGTAAATATACTTGGGAATGGGTACAATCAGAAGCCGAGATGTACAAGCGGTTCGAAGAGGGATTGGATGAAGATATCAAGTTACTGATTGGAATACATGAAATCTGGGAGTTTGCTACACTGGCTGAGCAAGCTTATAAAGGAGAGGAATTGAGTAAAGAGAAGAAACAAGCTGAAAGGGAAGCTCGAGTTTTTAGCAAAAGATCGATGGGAAAATTTGAGCCATCATTTGTTATAAAGAAATTACAGAAGTACTCTAATTGATCTACTTTTATGACGGGCTATTTTGGAAAGGAACAGGGCTTCCAACGCACTAACCCGAGATCTCCCATTCCGTCTTTGACTAGTATGGGTAGTGTCGGCAGTCCTAAGCCTAGATGCCAGTACTATAATTAAGCTCATTTTAGAGAATGCTGGCTGAAAAGTGGGGCTTGTTACCGATACGGTTCATTTGATCATTTCCTTAGAGATTGTCCTGAAATGGGTGAAAAAGAAGCTGAACAGACATCGAAGCCAAGGAGCTACGAAAGATACTACAGGCAGGCCTAAGGCACAAGCACCTGCTAGGACATATGTCATTCGTGCCAGAGAAGATGCCTCAGCACCCGATGTTATTACTGGTACATTTTCTTTACTTGATATTGATATTACTGCATTGATTGATCTTAGTTCTACGCATTCATATATATATATGTGTGTGTGTGTTAAATTTGCATTTGTTAAAAATTTATCTGTTGAACCTACTGAATTTGTGGTTAAAGTCTCGAAACCCCTGGGCCAGTCTGTGTTAGTGGATAAAATTTGTAAAAACTGTCCACTGATGGTAAGACGTTATTGTTTCTCGACTAACTTGATGTTACTTCATTTTGATGAGTTTGATGTGATATTGGGTATGGATTGGCTAACTCAGCATGATGCAGTAATAAACTGTAGATAGAAATATATTTTGTTAAAATGTCAGAACGGTGAGTTGCTCCGGGTTAAATCTGATCAGACAGAGGGATTATTTGATGTGATTTTAGTTATTACTGCTTAGAGGTATGTCAAAAAGAGGTATAATACTTTTCTTGCTTACGTATTAGACACCAAGGTATCCAAGTCGAAGATTCAGGCAGTGCCAGTGGTATGTGAATTTTTTGATGTGTTTCCAAAGGAATTACCAGGGTTGCCACCGCAAAGAGAAGTGAAATTCTTTATAGATTTAGTTTTGGAAACTACTCTGATTTCCATAGCTCCATACCGGATGGCTCCTACAGAATTAAAGGAGTTAAAGACACAGTTATAGGAACTTGTTGATAGGGGCTTTGTTCGACCGAGTCATTCACCTTGGGGTGCTCTGGTTTTGTTTGTGAAAAAGAAAGACGGGTCTTTGAGACTGTGTATCGACTACCGGCAGCTTAATAAAGTAACCATAAAGAATAAGTACCCGTTACCCCAGATTGATGATTTATTTGATTAGCTGAAAGGTGCTACAGTGTTTTCAAAGATTGATCTCTGATCAGGTTATTATCAACTACGGGTAAAGGAGTCAGATGTGCCAAAGTCAGCCTTCAAAACCAGATACGGGCATTATGAGTTTCTGGTTATGCCATTTGGGCTAACTAATGCAACTACAGTATTCATGGATTTGATGAACTAGATATTCAAACCGTATTTAGATAGATTTGTGGTAGTATTCATTGATGATATTCTGGTTTATTCTCGGGATGAAAAAGAACCTGCAGAACATTTGAGAATTGTGTTGCAAATTCTGCGAGATAAGCAGCTATATGCTAAATTCAGTAAATGTGAATTATGGCTTCAGGAAGTGGGTTTTTTCAAACATATTGTATCCGCCGAAGGCATCAGGGTATATCTGAGTAAAATCTCAGCTATTCTCAATTGGAGTCTATCGAAGAATGTATCTGAAGTTAGAAGTTTCTTGGGTTTAGCTGGTTATTATTGGAGATTTGTACAGGAGTTCTCTATGATAGCTTCTCTGATGACTCGATTATTGCAAAAAGATGTAAAGTTTGAGTGGACTGATGAGTGTCAGCAGAGTTTCGACCGATTGAAAGATCTACTAACGAAAGCACCTGTATTAGTGTAGCCTGAACTAGGTAGGGAATTTGTTATTTACAGTGATGCCTCATTAAATGGTTTAGGTTGTGTCTTGATGCAAGAAGGTAAAGTAATAGCCTATGCTTCAAGACAACTTAAACCACATGAAAGAAATTACCCAGTACATGATCTTGAATTAGCTGCTATTGTATTTGCGCTGAAGATATGACGGCATTACTTGTATAGTGAGAAATGTCATATTTATACTGATCATAAAAGCCTGAAATATTTGATGACGTAAAAATATTTGAATTTGAGACAGCGCAGGTGGCTTGAACTGATAAAGGACTATAATTTGATTATTGATTACCATCCGAGTAAGGCTAATGTTATAACTGATGCTTTGAGCTGAAAATCTCTGTTTGCTTTATAAGCTATGAATACCCGATAGTTACTGATTGGTGATGTTCAATCATAGCTGAATTGAGAGCTAAACTGACATTTCTACAACAAATATGTGAAGCTCAGAAGAATAATGAGAAGTTACAGGTTAAATGGGCATAGTGTGAATCAGGTCTTTATTTAGAGTTTCAGATTGGTTCTGATGGTTGTTTATTATTCAGAGGTAGAGTTTGTATACCAAAGGATACAGAGCTCATACAGAAGATTCTACATGAGGCTCACAGCGGTACTATGTCTATACATCCGGGGAGTAATAAAATGTATAATGATCTGAAAAAGATATACTGGTGGCTGGGTATGAAACGTGATATCTCTGAGTTTGTATCAAAGTGCTTGGTATGTCAGCAGGTTAAAGCTGAACATCAGGTACCTTCAAGGTTACTTCAGCCAATCACTATACCAGAATGGAAATGGGAAAGAATCACTATGGATTTTATATCAGGGTTACCGTTGACTCCGAGGAAGAAAGATGCCATTTGGGTGATTGTTGATTGATTGACAAAGTCAGTGCACTTTATTTCGGTATGTATGGATTATTCTTTAGATAAACTGGCTGAATTGTACATATCTGAGATTGTCAGGCTACATGGAGTGCCTGTATCCATTATATCATATAGAGATCCCCGATTTACGTCTTGTTTCTGGGACAAATTGCAAGAAGCCTTGGGTACTCAGTTGTATTTCAACACTACATTTCATCCTCTGGCAGATGGCCAATCTGAGCATGTAATTCAGGTATTGGAAGATATGCTCCGATGTTGTATACTAGAGTTTAAAGGTAATTGGGAGAGGTATCTACCTTTGATTGAATTTTCTTACAATAACAGTTATCAGTCTAGTATTAAAATGGCTCCGTATGAAGCTTTGTATGGTAGAAAATGTAGAACACTGTTAAATTGGACAAAACTCAATGAAAAGAAGATACATGGGATTGATTTGATTCGGGAAACAGAAGAAAAAGTAAAGGTGATTCGGATAGTCTAAAAGCAGCTTTCGATCGTCAGAAGTCATATGCTGATCTTAAACGAAAAGAGATTGAATTTCAGGTGGGTGATAAGGTATTCCTAAAAGAGACTCCTTGGAAGAAAGTCCTCCGGTTTGGTTGAAAGGGTAAATTGAGTCCAAAATTTATCGGGCCATATGAAATCATAGAAAGAATTGGACCAGTCACTTATCGATTGGCATTACCACCGGAACTCGATAGAATTCATAATGTTTTTCATGTGTCTATGCTACGACGGTATCGATTAGATCCTTCACATGTTATTTCTCCGACAAAAGTGGAGATTTAGCCGGATATGAGTTACAGTAAAGAACCGGTCAAGATATTAGCACGGGAAACAAAGGAGCTTAGAAATAAAAAGATAAATTTGGTGAAAGTATTATGGCAAAAGCACGGGATTGAGGAAGCGACATGGGAATCGGAGGAGGCAATGAGGAAACAATACCCGAACCTCTTTACTGGTAAGATTTTCGAGGACGAAAATCCTTAAGGGGGTATTGTTTACTCCCATGCATTCTGACTTAAAAATCCTAGGTGCAGGGGACACACGACAATACCACACGCCCTTGGGGTTACCCGTGTGTCACACATAGCCTAGACACACACCCGTGTGTCTACCCGTGTGGACCTTAATATGCTATTTTCCAAGCCTTAGGTCACCCTCTAACATCCTCTCATATTTATAGACTTTAATAGTACTTAATATGGCCTAATTATGCTCTCAAATGACCTTGATAAACCTCATCGCATGTAAACCTCATCTCATC
Source organism: Gossypium longicalyx (assembly GCA_025698465.1). NCBI lineage: Eukaryota > Viridiplantae > Streptophyta > Magnoliopsida > Malvales > Malvaceae > Gossypium > Gossypium longicalyx. The sequence continues at coordinate 97,544,804 of CM046997.1, forward strand.
GGTTCTATACATGCTAGGTTATTTTCTTCGTAATAAGGGTTTATATGTCTTATAACACATTTAAGATTGACTCATTATTTAGACTCATTTCCAGTTATGGTCTAACCATTCCAGGTGATTTGGTCACCTTGTATGTATCTAATTGAGATATACCATACTTAACCATCACAAGAACATTTGAACATAAACATGTCCTAATTGGTAGGTCATAACCTTTATCAAAATAAGCCAATTCCCATGGCCATATACAAGTGAATGGGATATACCTTAATAAGCCTCCATATTGGCTAATCAAATGACACATATAACAAAATAAACAAAAGCCCTATACATGCCATTGAACAAAAGTAAAAGTATCTATATACCAAAGCTAGACAAAATGATAGTGTGTTGATTCTCCAACCGTCTTCCAATCTCTACGAGTCCTCGAGCTCTGTAAGACAGGGAAAAGAGAGGGGTAAGCATTTACATGCTTAGTAAGCCCGAATAACTGGAAACTAAACTTACCAATTAGTTAGCATACATCTATATTAGGCAATAAAACAAACAAGTAAGAAATAGCCTCCCTATCATATGCACTCAATCAACAAGTTAGTCCCTTAACAATACACCATGTAAATTGACTTAGATGAGCTCATCATCCAATATATTCATTTTTATATATCATGTTAATCCCGTTGAGTTTCCTGGAAATCTCGATGGATTATCCATTTTCGTCAAGTCATAAGAGCGATCATCTCAAGTACGCACTCCCGCGAACCTCACATCTTACGGCGGGATTATCAACCCAGGCTAAATCCCCCGTAATGTGAACTCATAGTGTGATGTCGAGATTACCAGTCTAGGCTTGTAATATCCCGAATTAGGGCCTAATCGGAATAGTGGTTTCGTGACCACAAATCTGAGATAGAAATAATTATTTTATAATTATGTTGAGGTTTATGATATGATTGCATGATTGTGTGAAAATTTTGTGAAGAAATTTTATGCATAAAGTGCTTAAATTGAAATTAGGGACTAAATCGAAAAAGTTGCAAAACTTGCATTCTAGAAGTTTTTAGTATGAAATTGCTTTGAAATATTAATTAGGAGGTCTTAAATAGCAATTTGACCAATTTCTAAAATTTTGGACAAAAATGGGCTTGTACATGAAAATTTTCAAAGAAAGGTATTAAGGGCATTTTGGTCATTTGGATATTTAATGAAATAAAATGGGAAAAATAACACAAAATGGTCATCTTCCTCATTTAGTTGCTGCCGAATTTCACTCTCACCATACCTAGGGTTTCTTCAACTTTCAAGCTTCATAGTAAGTGATTCTAAGCCCCGTTTTTAATGATTTTTACGTTTTTGAGATCCCAGTAACTCGATAAAGCTTATGTTAGCAATAATTTAACCTAGGGTTTATATTTGGAAAAATACCCATAGGTGAAATTTGTGTATTTTGATGTTTTATGATAGAATATGAGGCTTTAAATTATGTTAGACAACTTGTACTACTCGATTTTAAGCAAAAACGAGTAAAAGGGCTTAATCGGTAAAAATACCTAATAGTCACAAGTACATGTTAGAGTGAGAATTTGATGTTGTCATAGAAGGGAAAAGTGATCAGCATGTTATAAAACATAATAATAAGGAATAAAGTTTAATCCCGAGCCTAGGGGCAAAAGTGTAAATATGCAAAAGTTTAGGGGTAAAATTGTAATTTTGCCAAAATTTAAATTAAGGATTAAATTGATAATGTGAGTATTAAATAAGCTAAATGTGTTATTTTAGATCAAGAAAGACGTGGAATCGACCCCAATCGAGGAAAAGAAAAGATTGAGGACTAAATTGCAAAATCTTTGTATTTTGGTACCAAGGTAAGTTCATGTGTAAATAATGTAGCATAATTGTTATTTTTAAGTTATTGATGTCAATTATATGATATGCTGATTTTTATCATGAAATATATGCTTTGTGGTTATTTTCGAATAAAATGCAAATTATGTGAGCTACTTGTTAAATGTAATTGCTACCGAGTATTGATTTCGGCATTCTACGGAAGACGGCAAGGATATGTGTTCGAGGAAAATCCCGTTTGAACCTTAGGAATAGATTAGGATACAAGTGACATGTCACTAGGATGGTTGAGCATCCGAACTCGTTGAGTTGAGTCCGAGTTCATTTATGGATACGAATGTCCGAACTCGTTGAGTTGAGTCCGAGTTCGTGAGATGTAACTATGCATCCGAGCTCGTTGATTGAGTCCGAGTTCACTTATGGATGCGAACGCCCGAGCTCGTTGAGTTGAGTCCGAGTTCGCTTATGGGCGGGTCACATGATTGCTTGATTGCATATGTGGCACTTATATGCAAGTTATCCATGTATCTAAATTATATTCCGATGTGTTCAACGGGTAAAGTTTTACTCAAATGGAGGAATACTCGAGATGTAAAGAGACGTATTGGTAAGTGATGTGAAATGGATATTTTGGACAGGTATGTATTTAACCCTCGGGTTGAGTATTGATACAACAACGATAAGGTAATAAGATGATGAAAAATGATTAGAAATGTGATATGTGTTTTGGTGATATATGCTAATGTTGATTGGTTTGATTGTTTGTTATGTTATTTATTATTTGCATATGAACTTACTAAGCATTTATGCTTACTCCCTCCTTCTTACTCATTGTATTTTTGGAAAAGCCAGCTCAGGAGTCGGGATAGGTCGAAGGCTCAGTCACACTATCTGAAGAACTTTTCGGTAAATGGCTTGTAAATTTAAGTATGGCATGTATAGCAATATACCTATTTTGTGTAAATGATCTTATGATATGGTGATAGAATGGTTGAGGAAATGCTTGATAATGATAAGTTATGGAAATGGTTAGTTTAGATTATGTTTGATGTCATGGAAGGTTAATAGGATACTTTGTTCATGAAAACTCATAAAAAGGGATGAAATTTGTCATAAACAGAATATTGCAGCAACACTGACGTGAATTTGAAAATTTACTAAAAATCATAGAAATCGAATTAGGTGATGGATTAAATATCAAATTGAAGCTTACTATGTCTAGTTTCACATAAAACAAACTAAACAAGTAAAGGAATTATATGTTAGAAGATATTTGAATTTTAGTGAAATAGGGCCAGAGTGATTTCTGGATCCCCTATTCCAAATTTAAAAATTCATCATAAATTGTACAGATATAATTATATGTTGTAATTTATATTATCAGAATCCTAATTGAGTCTAGTTTCAGGAGAAACAAACCTCATAGTCATGTGAATTTTGTACAGAGAGAAATGTGGTTCGTAGTAAACAGAGGTTGGACCAGTCAAGTTCTGAAATAGGGGTAACTTTAACTAAAAAACTGTACTAATTGGCCTAACCAAAAGTTCTGGAAAAAAATTAGAAAATAGGTTTATGAGTCTAGATTCAGGAAAATTTACAGATTTTGATTTCGAGTTTCGTAACTCGAGATATGATTTTTCTTGTGACTTTGACGCAAGTAGTTAGAAAGCTGTGAATGTAGAAACAAATAATCCAAAGTTCTAAAAATGTTAAATTAAGTCTAGTAACTCCTCATACTCGACTCCGGCGACGGTCTCGGGTAAGGGGGCGTTACAAGGCTAGTCCCTTATAGTGAAAAACACCCTTAATGAGCTCGGATCTGAATTACCAGTCCAGGCTAAGTTCAGACCCTATTTGGATTATCTATCTAGGCTAAATCCACAATGCACACATATTCTTCAGGAGGCTCGATCACTCAAGGAACACCCGTCCGGGCTAGATCCTTTCTATATTTGAGATCAACGGATTACCAGTCCGGGCTAAATCCTTTTCTGCAACAGATGCAGGATCTCAGGTCATGTAAGCCACGGTTTATCCATCGAATTCTCCTTTTTACTTCAACCGGGACATTTAGTATCACATCATTATTATTAGCACATTTCATGGATTTTGATGTCATCATTGTAGCCAAGTATCATACATTCATAACACATGCAATTAGGCATATTAATAGCTTACTTAAAGTTATTCAAACTTACCTGGTACTCGTTTCGATTTCGCGTTTTGGTTATTCTGAAACCTTTCGTTTTCCTCGATCGACCTCCAAAATTTGTTCCTCGGGGTCTAAAACAACAAAAATGAATCATCAATATCTCACGTTATACTTTTCGAGCCTAAATTTCACCTTCGGACAAAATGACCGTTTTACCCCTAACCTTTCACATTATTTACGATTTAGTCCCTATGCTCTTATAATGAAATGCATGAAGTTTCCACATTACGCAAGCCTAGCCGAATGTTTTTCCCTCTTATGGAAGCCCACATTTTTCCATTATTTCTTATCTTTCTACCCATTTTTACAACTTTTACAAAATGGTCCCTAAGTCATTTCCATGAAAAATCACTTGGTAAAAGTTGTTTACCATCCTTTAAACTCTCATATTCCTCCATAAACCATTAAAATACAAGTGACTCATGCATGGGTAAATTTCTAAACATGAACCCTAGTATGAAATATGGGTAGAAATAGAGAGTAAGTTACCGGGATTTCAAAAATACGAAAAACATTAAAAACGGGGCTTGAGAGCACTTACTATTAAGCTTGGAAAGCTTGGAAACCCTAGCTATGGAGAACCCTAAAATTTCGGCAGCAACATGAAGAGAATGAGCTGATTTTTGGCTTATTTTTCCCATTTTATTTCATTAATTAGCCAAATGACCAAAATGCCCTTATACATGCCCATTTTTGTCCAAAAACTTAGAAATTGGGAAAATTTCTCTTTAAGATCTTCTAATTAATAATCTAAAGGGATTTCATACAAATTACTTCTAGAATCCAAGTTTTGCAATTTATTCAATTTGGTCCTTATTTTCCAATTAGACACCTTACTCATAGAATTTCTTCATGAAAATTTAACACATGCATATTTTCATATTCTAGATCTCATAATAATCATAAAACAAATATTTTTACATCGGATTTGTGGTCCCGAAACCACTGTTCTGACTAGGCCCTATTTCGGGATGTTACAATTATCATCAGCCAAAAATGTCCTAAGGGTTTATTCAAGCTGGTATTTCATAAATTTTGCACTGAGTTAGTCCTTGCCTTTCTCTTATAATTTTTGTGTTTTTAAGACTTTTACAACTAGGTCCTATTACTAAATTCATTAGTTTTTGATTTCATGGATGAAATTGAAAGTCACCATGGTTGAGCGATGTAAGTTTATAATGAAATAGCATGAAATTGAAGCTTTAATTTGTTTATGAGATGATTTTATTAGGTAATTTCAATAGAAATTGATTTGTAGGACCTAATTGTGAAAAAGTTTGGAATTAAAGTCTAGTGCTAAAATTCTGATTTCCAAAGGTTATAAAGTAGTTTAAAGTGATAGAATAAAGTGTTAATTGAGAAAAATCAGCTCAATTGAAAGGTTAATTGAGCAGGGACGAAATTATCATTTGTTAAAAGCTTAGGGGAAAAATGGTAATCAACATCTTGCACTAAAACAGTTTTGGACAGCAGCAGTAGGCTAACTTTGAAAAATCACCATAAATTTTGGAAATCGAATTAGAGGATCAAAAAATATGGAATTAAATATTATTGAGTCTAGTTTCTCATAGAAGAAACGGAGTAAGAAATGGAATTGTAAATCATGAGATATAATAAATTTTGTGAGACAAGGTCAGAATGAATTTGGGTTCCCCTATTCTGACTTTGAAAAATCATCAAAAATTGGAGAAAAATAATTAGGGATTAAAATTTACATTTTTAAATTATTAATGAGTCTATTTTCAATAGAAACTAACAGAAACATCATCCAAATTTTTTACTAAGAGATAATTAATTTTTAGTAAAGAAAGGTAGAAGCTATCAGATAACAAAACAATGGTAAGTTTAAAGATTTTACTGTACTTATTGGCTGAACCAAAAATTCTGAAAATTTTATGGTAGAAAGGTATTTGAGTCTAGTCTCAGAAACATCAAGTAGTTTTTAATTTGGAATTTTGTAGCTTGAGATATAAATAATTTAGTGACTATGACTCAAGTAGACAGCTTTGAATGAACTATAAATAATAGTGGAATTATAGAGAATGTTACATATGAACATGAAATGTATTAAATTGATGATTAAATTTATTTATTTAGATCCATAAAATTCAAATACGAAGCTAGATTAAGGAAAAGAAAAAGTTTAGGATTAGTTGATTTTTGTATACAAACAAGTATCGAGGTAAGTTCGTGTAACTTGAATTATATTTTTAAATGCTTGAAATGTATGTTATTGATGTGAATATGATTTGAATGTTCATTGTATGAAAATTGATGAAACATTGATATATTTGATAAAAAGGGGAAGAAATCTTGGTTGAATGAAAGGAAAATTCGATAGATCTCTGAAAAGGAATTGACAATAAAGAGAATCAAGCCTGGACGGGTGATCATATCCTGATATAGCCCTCCCGAAGAATATGTGTAAAATGGATTTAGCCCAGACGGGTAATCCGAATTAAGGTCTAAATTTAGCCTGGATTTGTAATTCAGATCCAAGCTCATTAGAGTAATTGTTGTCGTAGGGGATTTAGCCTGGACTGGTAATCCCACTGTAAGAATGAGGTTCGCAGAAGTGTGCTCTCTGAAATGGAAATGTGCGCACATGAATATGAATTGACAGACCCAAAATTGTACACTAAAAGTGTATCTCTGAAAATCCATCGAAATTCTGAAAAATTCAACAGGATAAATATGGGAAATAATAGGGGTAATAGAAAACATGGAATTGATGAGCTTATCAATCATTAATCTTTGTATTGAACTCATATGATGCTATTTGATTAATGTTTTGGTTGAGTTTGTGTGTGATAGGTAAATGGTAAATTGAATAGATGTATGAATATTTATTTTATTGTATTGAAAATATTAGGTAAGTATAATTCTTGTTACATGAGCTTACTAAGTAAAAAGTGCTTACCCTATTTCCTTTTCCCCTATTTTGTAGTGTTAAGAGCTCGGAGGTCGGATTCGGTTGGAGACACATCACACTATCAACCTCAAGATTTCGGTATATAAAGAAACTTTATTTTGGAAATCAATGGCATGTATAAGTTAATAAAGTAAATGTTAATGTGAAATGAATGTAAGGTTAGCCATTGGTATGGCTAACAAATCTTGGTTTTGGTATGTGATGAGGTTATCTTATGGATATGCTTGAATCTATCTTGAAAATATGTTAAAATGGATTGGTTGATTTGGATTGGTCTAGGTTTAAAATTGCAGGGAAGGTTAGATATTTATAAAAGGGTTATATTGAGTTCATGAAAAAAAAACTTTGAGATTTTGTGAAATTTTTTTTATGGTTTTGATTTAATCCCGGTTTGGTCCCGATGTATGTTTTGGGCTTCAGAGGCCCATCTAAGGGACGTCATGACATGTTTCGGTAAACGAATAGTATTTAACTCGTAATAACAGAAAATTAATTCAGTAAACTCCGGTAATGCCTTGTACCCTATTCCGGTGACGAATAGGGGTAGGGGGTATTACAACTTAGGTTCGGTTGAACCTAGTGGAAATGGAAAATAAAATGAACTAAAACCTAAATCTACTAACTACAGCTCTTAAAGGCTTGCTTACATATTAGCAATAACCTAACCCTAATTAGGTCTATTACACGCCATAATCTCAGAAAATATTGATTGCACGAACGATTTTAGCCTTTTTGATTCTTGCCTCCCACGTTCAGACCTGTGTCGCGACACGACACTGCTATCTTTAACTTGGAATTTCAGTTTCATGTGTTACGTCTCAAGAAACTTATGCTACCCTTGGGTGTCGTCCATAAGGCTGTTGGTATGCTAAATACACATCCTACACACTCAATTAAACATACAAAACTACCTAAGGCTTGAATTAGCGTAATAGGTTAACTAACATCAATTCTTGCGTAAAAATGTTTATTTTGCACATAATTAAATCTAAACTACGAAAGCTGAAAATGCTATAATTAAACATAAAACTACAAATAAAAAAGGCTCCTTAAGTGCTGAAATGTACTAAAACTACCACTATGTTTGGCTGTAGGTCAAGGGTCGATATAGATAAATGATGAATGAATAAATTTGGTTCAGAAATGAAATGTGTTATGATCAAATGTTGAACATTGAATAGATTTGTAGCTTTAATGACATTGATATGTTGGCATGATAAGTCCATTTAGCTTTGTTAATTGAACTAATATTTAGATAGTTCAAATGATGCATTGGTACTTTGGCAGCATATTTTTATGTATACATATATGCTATTACATTGAATGAGATTTAGCATGAGTTGTATATATACATTGGTTGACATTAGAATTCAAATTAATTGTATGCAAATGATTGTAACCTATGTTATATTTGCTTGAATCATGGAAATACCATAGAGCATTATTGCTTAGTGTATGGTTTGTTTTCCCCCTGTATAGGTATAGGTAAATTTAGATGTCCCAAGTAGTAACTCCGGCATCCAACCAAGTGTCCCTGACTCATCAATGTTTGTAAAGTCTTTTTGTTTGTTAAACAAAATGTACTTAGGCTAAATCAGATTGTTGATATAATAGATAGTTATGTTTATATTTGAAGCTTAAAATGGTAATGTAGAAATGGCTAAATAGTTTATTTGCATATGTGAATATAATACCTTGATGAATTGTATGAAAAGTTGGCATACTTATGGTTTAAAAGGGAAATGCATATGCCCATTGTGTAAATGAATGTTGAATGGCACAAGTGCCTATGTTAGCAAATAGGTTTAAGTAATGTATACATATATATTTGATGAGATATGTTGAGAATGTATGTTGGAAAAGGTATTAATGGTTTTGAAGATTGGTATTGAGCATATTGAATTGTATTGATAAGTTAAATAGGTACCAAATTGGAGTTTGTTGTAAAACAGGGGTCATGTCGTGATGCTAGCCCTTTAAGGTTGTGATGAGATCAAGTTAGTATGTTGCGTCACGACAAGGAACTCTCAACTCCGCTACATCAACCCGATATTTTAAAATTTTTAAAATTTGGTCTTAATTCGACCTCGGGTTTGCAATAAAGCTTCCATAAGCTCATATACGACCCAAAAACGAATGTATATCGTATCATATGTATGTATTGTTTGAAATTTAACCATTTATTGGTATAAATCAATTGTAGTTTGATTGTAATTGCTCCGATAATGAATGTGACACCTTGTAGCTTGGACCCAACGATCGGATTGGGTATCGGGGTGTTACATGGATTGCAACACGTTATCATTAAATTAAATTTTATACAATCAAAATTGTTAATGGAAAGATCTCAACTTCTTTGGAAGTTTCAACATTTATCTCCAATATCCTCTTGATGGTTTCTTGAGTTTCAAATGTTCTTTTTAGCCAGTGATTTGACCTAATAATCAAATAGCTAATTGGATTGCTAAGAAACAATATTTTGTTCTTGTCGGATAAATTGGGTATTTTGTATTACAACTGAACTTATTTATCTGTTGTAATTCCTTTGCTTTCAATGAATTTTCATAGTTTGAACAACAACAACAAGAAAAAAAAACCTTAAAAATATAACATTTGATACATAAACTCGACACTTTTTTTTTTAAATTTGATACCTAAGTTTTTTTGGCCCAATTTGATATTAAACGTGACTCTTTTCTTAAGTGGTTACCTAGCTTTTTTGGCCTAATTCAATACTTGAACTTCAACGCTTTTTCCTAATTTAGCATCTAAACTTGTAAAATGTTATACAAACTACCCTAATGTTAGTTTTCCATGAGGGAACAAAAATAGCTAATGTATGATTGACATGTGATAGATGACAATGAGTTTAATGGTAAGAGTTATTACATTTATTTGGAGTTTCTTCTGTTGCATTAAACAATATGCTCAAAGTTTAGTTTTTATTAAGGTTGAGATTACTTTGATTGTTATTGGTAAGAATGATTCTGAATCGATTACATACTTAAAGCATGGCTTGATCTTTACAAAGCCCTTAGTTCCATAAAAATATCGTCACTATAAGAGGTAATTCATGTTACAAATTGTGCTTTGAATCGTTCTTCACAAATTAATACTGAAGAAGAAAATAAGAGTTTTAAAAACCAAAATAAAAGAAATTCACTAGGTTAAATGTAAAATTTAAAATAAAATAAAATAAATTAAAAGTAATTGAACATTTAAAATATAAAAAATTCTATGTCATTTATCTCATATCGATCATACATTTTGAATATTATTGCTACTTCATAGAAAAACATTGTTAATATATTGATGTAAATTTATATATTGTTTGATAAGTTTAAGTACTAAATTAGACAAAAACAAGTGAAGTATGAAATAAGAAAAAAAAACTAAATTAAACAAAGAGAATTAGTTATCAAATTAAGAAAAAAAATTGAAGTTGATACACCAAATTAAAAAAATATTTCAAGTTAATATTATATTAAACAAAATTAAACAGCGAAGCCTAGTTGTAATGGTGGGGCTTTAAAACTTGGCTGCAGAGCCGTTACTTAATTACTACAAACAAATCTCTCAAACTGCCCAATGAAATCCTGCCATGTCACGTCCAAATAAATAAGCCGAATATCCTCGCAAATTTAACCCAATATTTACGACTGACTGGACTTACAAATGCCAAATTGACCGCTCTGCTCCCATTTTTCTCAAGTACAAAAAGAGACTCCGTTTTCTCGGTCTCTCAGATCCAATTCTCCGTTTCTTCCTCTTTCTTAGATCTCCGAATTCCAGCATTTGGATCTTCACTTTCACATTCTTTAAGCTTGCTAAAAGAAAGAAAAAAAAAAGTACGGTTTAATTCTGAATAGTGCTATTTTGGTGATCGATTTAATTGCAGCATTTGGTTTAGTTTCTATTCCATCTGTGTCGACCTCTCTACTAGAGTTTCCTACCTTAATACAATCATGAATCCTTTTTCTTCCGGTACTTGTCTAAGGTGAGCACCAATTCCTACTGTTACCCATTTCTTCTTTTACTTCTCCTTTTTCCTTTTAATTTGAAGATCAGATCAACAACTCATGAGTTTGTTTATTTGAGTGGACTGGAGTTGTGACTAAAATTTAAAAGAGCTGTTTTTTTTTAATACCGTGATTGGAATTTCGGGAGTTCAGTTGTGGTTCGTGCAACTTAAAAGATGATTGCGTATGTATTTAGAGCTAAGTGTAATCTGTTAGCCTGTTTGGGGTTTTCATAATTTGGTTCTTCTGATTATCTTTTGTTTTCCTTTTTATTATCTCGAGTTAGTTGCAACTTGCATCTATTAATGAAATTGTAGAAATGTGGCATACCCATTTAATAATTGGTTTGAAAGTAGCTTGATCTTCATTTTTTGAAATGTTGATAATATTAATGATGCACTAAATAGCGTTGTTTTTAGGAGGTACTATTATATAGATGGCAACTAAAACGTTGACTGGTTTGGTCACGCAAGTCTTACTGTCTCTAGTCTTGCATTATATGTAGCATCGTTAAGGCATCCACAAAGGTGCGCATGCACCCTGCGCCTTAACACTAGATAGCAAACAAAAGTGCCTCGAACCCTTTTAGGTTAGGTGCATGCCTGGTGCACCTAGACACACTTTTTGTAAAATGGCAGGCATAGAAAATGCACATGTAGTTTATATACATATTAATTGAAAATGGTTTAAACTTACTTCTCCAATGCAGGGACGTGATACGGGCTATACGTGCATGCAAAACTGCAGCAGAAGAACGTGCTGTTGTAAGGAAAGAGTGTGCTGCTATTCGTGCTTCAATTAATGAAGATGATCAAGATTATAGGCACCGTAACCTGGCAAAACTCATGTTCATTCAGATGCTTGGATATCCCACTCATTTTGGCCAAATGGAGTGCTTGAAGTTGATTGCATCTGCTGGATTTCCAGGGAAGAGGATAGGATATCTTGGTCTTATGTTGCTTCTTGATGAAAGACAAGAAGTTCTCATGTTGGTCACAAACTCATTAAAGCAGTATCTTTTGCGTGGATTCTTCTCAAGCTTATTTTGTTCCCATTTCCTTTTCCCTTTTATCAGTTCTGTTCTGGGTTAATATTGTTGTGCCTGATAGGGTTGTATTACAAGTGTAAAAATAAGAAAATGGAGAGATTTGCTTTACTTGCAGGAACCTTAACTTATATGCAGAGATCTGAACCATTCAAACCAGTACATTGTAGGACTTGCTCTTTGTGCACTGGGTAATATTTGTTCAGCAGAAATGGCCCGTGATCTTGCACCTGAAGTAGAAAGATTGCTGCAGTTTCGAGATCCAAATATCAGGAAGAAAGTAAGTGTGTCCTATTCTTAACTCAAAGATATGTTCATCACATATAGATGTGAAGTAAAGAAGGAAAATGGAGGCCACTGGACTCCAGACTTTTTGAATTTCTTATGCTTAATGCTGAGTATCGCTCTTAAATGATAACTTCTCTGTCCTCTTCTGCAGGAGTAGGAAAGTTTTGGGTTATTCTGTTGAGCACTTCAAATATTTCTGTTTGTGCCCTTTATTTCTTTGCAACAATGCGTTTGTAATTTTGTCAATTAAAAGGATAAAAGTGTAAACTGATGGTTAAGTACTGGATACTGCATAACTGAGATGCCATCTGTATAGTGTGATATTCGTTCAATGATATTCTGCACCATTCATATGGCAGCTACTTTTATCAAATCTGGATATTTTTTCTGCCTATATTTCTTAACCAGAAGAATTTGCAGCATACAATCATTCAAGGGAAAAATGCTAAGGTATTGAAACTATTAAGTCTGATGTGTGACTCCAAGAAAGCCAACTTCAGTTTTCTTGTTTGATGGGGAGGGAAAGGCATCTAATGATCATTGCCAACCATTCTATGATGGCATTTTTCAATGTTCTAAATTAATATCACTTTTCTATTGGAGGACTGATTCAATTAAACAGGCCTGCCACTTCCACATCTCTCCCCTTCTGCCCGTGTGCGCAAAGTGGCTTTGGTTATGAATTCTCATAATGTGCATTTGGTGATAATTTTTAGGTTATATATATGTCAATTTCTTCAGTGATCTGCCTGCAATCTTTAAGAGCTCTTGACTCTTGTTGTAGGCAGCATTGTGCTCCATACGGATCATAAAGAAAGTTCCAGACCTGGCTGAAAACTTTATCAATTGTGCCGCTTCCCTACTTAAAGAAAAGCATCATGGGGTCCTGATAACAGGAGTTCAACTTTGTGCAGATCTATGTAAAGTCAGTTCAGAAGCCCTTGAATACTTTAGAAAGGTAAACTGGTCTTGACCTTATGAGCACAACAGCTCATAGCTATAGCATCTGAAAGACACTCTATGGAGTTCATGAATTATTTGCTTTACGTGTCTGCTCCTGTATAAAATTGTAAATATTTAGTACCTGCTTTGGTATTTTTTGGAGCACCCAATGTTAGCAGAGCTGTCTACTTTACCACCAGTCCTTTTGTTCTGTTTCTGGAAGAAGAGTAGTTATGATAAAAAGGATTGAAAGGATCAAGCTTACTGGTGTTTTTTTCTAAACAGTTGGTTATTATTTCCTTCAATTTATACTAAGATCTTCAGGCTCATTTTGCAATTTGTTTTCTATAGGATTTATGAACTTGTTAGACCTTTGGAGTTGAGCAAAAATAGGGCTCCTTTATCATGTAAATATTGGGTTGAACCATATTTTTAATTTTTGAGGGAAGAAATTTTTCAAAAATGGATAATGCAGTCAGTTTTGTAATTTTGATAGTAGCTTATTTTATAATTATTGCAGAAGTGCACAGAAGGTTTGGTCAGAACTCTGAGGGCTATAGTAAACAGTCCCTATTCACCTGAGTATGACATTTCTGGCATCACTGATCCTTACCTTCATATAAGATTACTCAAGCTTTTGCGGATATTGGGCCAGGGAGATGCTGATGCCAGTGACCGTATGACTGACATACTTGCCCAGGTCAGTTGTGATGTTTTTTCCATGACCTATCATTTTTCTTAATATGTCCAAAGTCCTAAAAATGTTTTCTGCAAAATAAATCTGACATTCCACTCTATTATTGCTTCTGCTCATTAATAAATCTTAATGAAATTACTCGAAGTATGTTAGTTGACAAAATGGTATACTATATTGGGTATTTTGGATATTGCTTCTAAAGCTGATTTCTGCCAGTGAAATTAGAAACTGAAAATGTTTTGGATAACTCCTTTCATGGTTTACGATAATGTTTCATTGCTTGATGAGGTTAAGGTTTCTTTTATTTTACTTTTCTTGTATTTTCTTTCCTTAGGTGGCAACAAAAACCGAGTCAAATAAAAATGCAGGAAATGCTATTCTTTATGAATGTGTTGAAACCATCATGAGCATTGAAGATGATGGTGGCTTACGTGTGCTTGCTATAAATATCTTGGGGAAGTTCTTGTCTAATCGTGACAATAATATCAGGTATTTTCTTTGAAATCTTATTTTGATTTTTTCATATCCCTTTCTACATATTTCTTGGTCTACTATATTGTGCAACTGAACCTTGCCTGTATTCCAGATATGTTGCATTAAACATGCTTAGGAGGGCTACAACGTTGGATGCTCAAGCAGTGCAGAGGCACAGGGCAACAATTTTGGACTGCGTAAAGGTATCTGAAGATATTTAAATTTGTTTCTGATAATTCTCAATTGGCTTCTGATGGAAGTTCTTGCTCAAACAGTACCCAAGGGGTTTGCTTTTGCTTTCCTTTTGTCTATCCAAAGTATCTGGTTCTGGTATTTATTTGTTCTTGGCTAACACCATATGGGAGGGAATTAAAAACTCTTTTATCACTTGCTAAAGCAGCGATAACAATTTCTCTCTTTTGGTATCACTTGATCTCTTATTTTTTCCCTTAAGGATAAAGACCCTGTTGTCGTCTCTCTCTCTTCTCCTTATTTTTTATTTAGGGAACCCTCTAGTTGCCTTACTTGTGATGTGACTGTTATGATTTTTTGTGGTTGGTTGTTCTTCTTGCCTTTTGCTTGATAATTAGACAGATTCGTTGTGCTTTTATTTTAGGAGATATAAGAATTCTCATAACCATCCCTTGGGCTTGGGTCAGGGTTAGGTTGGATGATGAACTGGGTAGATATCCTTGGTACTCTGAACAATAAAAATAGTTTCCATTATTTTTTTCATTGCTTTTGATGTGGAATCTGATCTGATTCTGAAGTGCCGTTGTCAAAAAGTGAGTTTTCTCATGTGCAACTGAAAAGTTTTTGATTTGACATTTCCTTGTCCAGGATTCAGATGCTTCAATTCAGAAAAGGGCACTTGAACTCTTGTACTTGCTGGTGAATGAAAACAATGTACAGCCCTTGATAAAAGAGCTAATTGAATATTTGGAAGTAAGCGATCAAGAATTTAAGGGAGATCTTACTGCCAAGATTTGCTCCCTTGTTGAAAAGTATGTTATACTATTTGTTAGTTACATGAGAAGTGCTACTTCAACATTTCATTTGGATTCTATATCTTCTGTAATTGTCATCTTTATGCTTTCTCTTCTTGCCTCAGTAATTTCATGTATGCATGTGTGCTTGTATGTCGCTGTATATGCTGTGTATATTCCTTTGTCCAACCCAAATTTTTAGGACCGTTTAAAATGATTAGTTATTTCTACTGCAGAAAGCAGTTATTGCACAGAACCCATTTGATATGATAAATTTTAATGAATTGCTTAGATTAATAGATGCTCCTTCTATCATTTCATTATATTGAGTGGTATGTTCTTCTGGTATATCAGAGAATTTTTCTGTTGACCGAGGCTATGCTGAAAGACTAATTTGGAACTACTTTGTAACATTCTGTTGTCAATTAACAATTAGATTTATCCCTCAGGTTTTCCTCAGAGAAGATTTGGTACATTGATCAAATGCTCAAGGTTCTTTCTGAGGTATGTGTTGTCTTTCATAGAATCACCATATGATTGGAATAAAGATGTTTCCTTTATCATATTCCACTTAATTCATTGCTGTCCAAGTTTCTCTTTTGCTACTATATTGTTTATTCTTTGAGTCTCATCCATCTCAGTCTTTGCTCCTAGTAGGTGTTGCTGAACATTACGTTTTCTAAAAACTTCTTTATCACATTACCCATGTCATTTCAATCTTTGATTAATGATCATGCAATGTTTTGTGTGTGAGTACACGACATAATGTTGTAAGACTTCAAGCCACCACAGCCAGTAACTTGTTAAGGTCTACTGTTGGATCCAGAAAAGTGGTCAATGGTTTTTGGACCTGAAGCATAATAGAAAAGCTAACACTTTCCTGAGACAGATTGGTATTTAGTCACTGTTTACTGCATGAAGAAACCATATGAAGGCAACTACCAAAAAGTGTGGAATTGAGGTGTTTAGTCAGTAATGGTTCATCTTACTGTGTACTTTAGTCGCACTTCGCTATGTGTCAATGTTTTTGCATTTTATTGATGAATTTTAATAAAAAAAAAATAGGATAATGGCCACAAACATTCAAGCAACTAATCAAATGCTTGTTCTTTTACCTTTTCCTGGTGCATGAATCTCCTTGATCTGCTGGATGTGTACTCCTTTTTTATATCACAAAATATTTAGTAGTGAAAAAGGGAGGTTAATTTTTTCCCATTTTTGGGTATAATGGCACTTTTTTTTTTCTTTATCTTCTTGGCTCTTTCAACATTTCTATTAAATTATTTTGTTCCAAGAGTACTAACATTTATCCTTTGCTTAATAGGCTGGAAATTTTGTGAAAGATGAAGTCTGGCATGCCCTTATTGTTGTCATATCTAATGCTTCTGACCTCCATGGATATACAGTCAGGGCACTGTACAGAGCATTCCTAACATCAACAGAACAGGTATTCTTTGTTTTTCTCATGGTGGATTTTATATATCTAAATTTAATATGCTTGTTAAAAAACAGGCTATTTCGATTTAATTTTTCACAAGAAATTACATCAATATTTATACACATAGTGAGCCTAACTTAGGAAACTTTACACTAGGAAACAGACTAATTCTAGGGATGCTGTCCCTAAAAACAGCTTTAAATTTAGGAATAAAATATTTACAGAATCCTATTTGATACACTCAAATATTTCTTAATTAGGAAACTGTAATTTGACACTCCCCCTCAAGCTGGGAAGTGGATATCATCCATTCTCAGCTTGCTTACTAATTTCTGAAACAACTTTCTAGACAATCCTTTGGTAAGTATGTCTGCTAGTTGACCATCAGTGGACACAAATGGAGTGCAAATTAAGCCGCTGTCCAGTTTTTCCTTTATAAAATGTCTGTCAATCTCAACGTGCTTCGTTCGATCATGTTGAGCTGGATTATGTGCAATATTGATAGCAGACTTATTATTGCAATACAACTTCATTGGACCTTCCCACTTTATCTTTAAATCTTCCAAAATAATTTTTAGACATAACAACTCACAAATTCCAAGAGCCATCGCCCTAAATTCAGCTTCTGCACTAGATCTAGCCACAACATTTTGTTTTTTACTCCTCCGAGTCACAAGGTTGCCTCCTAGGAAAGTGCAATATCTCGAGGTTGATCTTCTATCAACTATAGATCCTGCATAGTCTGCATCAGTATAGGCTTTAAGGGTTAAATTCTCCCCCTTTTTAAATAGGATTCCTTTGCCTGGCGTGCCCTTTAAGTACTGTAGAATCTGATAAACAGCTCTAAGATGTGATTCTTTAGGATTGTGCATAAACTGACTTACAACACCTACTGCATAGGCAATATCTGGTCTGGTATGAGACAAGTAAATGAGCTTCCCCACAAGCCTTTGATATGACCTTTTATGAACTGCTGCATCTTCTAATGCATCTCCAAGTCTGTGGTTCACCTCTATGGGTGTCTCTGCTGGTTTACAGTCCAACTTGCCCGTCTCTGTCAACAAATCAACTATGTATTTTTGCTGAGATATGAATATTCCTTCTTGAGAGTGTGCCACTTCAATACCAAGGAAATATTTTAACTTACCGAGCTCTTTGACTTCAAATTCTTTTACTAGGCACTTCTTTAAATTCTCCATTCCTTCTAGATCATCACCAGTCACTATAATGTCATCTACATAGACTAATAAAGCAGTCACTCCCCCTGAAGATGAGTGTTTTACAAACAGAGTGTGATCTCCTTGACTCTGTTTATACTCCAGCTTGAGCATTACTTTGGTAAATCTTCCAAACCAAGCCCTCGGGGATTGTTTTAGTCCATACAAAGCCTTTTTTTGTCTGCAAACTACCTGTCCTGTATTTGGACCGAATCCTAGAGGAACATCCATATAAACTTCCTCCTCAAGATCACCGTGTAAAAAGGCATTTTTGATGTCGAATTGCTGTAATTTCTAGCCTCGGTTGGCAGCTAGTGACAACAACACTCTTACAGTGTTCATCTTTGCAACAGGGGCAAATTTCTCAAGTTAGTCTATTCCATACATTTGAGTGTACCCTTTAGCAACCAATCTTGCTTTGTACCTCTCCTAAGAACCATCTGACTTATATTTCACTGTGTACACCCAACGACATCCCACTGGTTTCTTTCCTCTTGGTAATTTCACTAAGTCCCATGTCTTATTTTTTTCAAGAGCTTCCATTTCAACTTTCATGGCATTTTTCCAATTCTCATCTTCTAATGCCTCGGATACAGTTTTGGGAATGGAGATGGAATTTAGACTAGTAAGAAAGGCTTTGTGGTTATGGAACAAGTTTTTGTAAGACATGAATAGGTACAAGGGATGTTTTGTACAGGTTCTAGTCCCCTTTCTAATAGCAATAGGAAAATCATCTAAATTTGCAGTATTAGAATTCAGAGTAGGTTCAGCAATTACCTCAGGTTGTATAGGAGAAGGAGATGATTGAACTTGCACCGGTGCCTTCTTCCTTGAGTAAACCAATAAAGGACGAGTAGTGTCCTGAATTCCTCTTGGTGATTTGGGTGTATTAGGCTCTATTTTAGGTTGTATAGGGGCCCTTGTTTTAAGTTGGGCAGGTTGGTTAGCAGGCAAGAACTGAGTGAGAGTGTTTGGTTGCTAGACAGGAGCTGGAATGTGAGTGTTTGGTTGCTGGACAGGAGCTGGAATGTGAGTGTTTGGTTGTTGGACAGGGGCTGGAATGTCAAGAAGAAAGAATTCTTTGTCCTTATCTTCTGTGAATAAGATCTCCCCCTGAAGATAAGGTCGAGTAAAGAAATTCTCTTGTTCTGCAAAAGTAACATCCGCTGTTACAAAAAACTTTTTGGTGGCTGGATGATAGTATTTGTACCCCTTTTGAGTGGAAGAATAACCAAGAAAGACACACTTGACAGCTTGTGGATCAAATTTTCCTCTATTTTGAGAATTAACATGTACAAAGGCAACACAACCAAATATTTTGGGAGTAAGTGTACTTGAAGTATTGAAATCAGGAAAGAATTTTGCTAGAACTTGCATAGGACTTTGAAATTCAAGGACTTTTGTAGGCAATCTATTTATCAAATGAGTAGCAGTTAAAACAGCCTCCCCCCCAGTATTGTTTAGGGACGTTTTTGGAACAAAAGGGCTCTTGTAATAGCTAAAATGTGACATTCTTTCTTTCGGCAACACCATTTTGTTGGTGTGTACTAACAGAAGATGACTCATGTATAATGCCTCTTAGAAATATGTTGAGAGAAATTGATTGAAATAATCCTTGGCATTGTCTGACCTAAACCTTTTTATTTCAGCTCCAAATTGTGTTTTGATCATGTTGTAAAAGGTTGGGAAGACAGATCTTACATCAGATTTTTGTTTTAAAAGAAATATCCAAGATACACGAGTACAATCATCAATAAAGGATACAAACCACCGAGCCCTAGAAATATTTGAAATAGTGGATGGCCCCCAAACATCACTATGAATAAGAGTAAAAGGAGTAGATGTTCTTTTATTGCTTACTGGAAAAGAGGTACGTTTATGTTTTGCAAGTTTACAGATATCATAATGAAATTTTTCAACAGTTAATCCTTTGAACAATGAAGGAAACATAAGTTTAAGGACTCTAAACGATGGATGACCAAGGCGAAGGTGATAGAGCCAAATTTGATCTTTATTGGTTTTAATAGATTCAGATATGAAAGATAAAGTTGAGGAATTCAGAGCACTAACTCCTCCACTGGATTCTTCAAGATAGTATAGGCCATTTATTTCCTTAGCATGTCCAATCATCCTCCTCGTATTCTGTTCCTGGAAAAAACATCGATTGTGATAGAAAACCACATTACAGTTAGTCTTTGGTAATTCTTTGAATGGATAAAAGGTTGTTAAATAGTTTTGGAACATGAAGAACATTTTTAAGAGTAAGGGTTTTGTTTATAACTATATCACCTTGACCAGCCACTGTGATCACAGAACCATCGGCTACTGTTATTTTTCTACTACTAGGGCAAGGTGTATATGAAACAAATTTTTGTGAAGAGTGGGTCATGTGGTCCGTAGCTCCTGAGTCAATGACCCAAGAACTTTTGGTGACTGTATCCGAGACATAAGAATCTTGAGAAGAGGATATACCTGAAAAAGCCAAACTACAAGTACCTGTTGAAGAAGATTTTTCTAATGATCCCAGCAAATTTTTTAACTTCTCAATTTCTTCTTTATTGAATTCAATAGGTGATTCTTGAGGATTATTTTTTCCATCCAGCTGTCTTGCTGTATTTGCTCGCCTTTGTCCCTTTGGTTGTCCACCTTTTTCTGAAAAATTTTTGTTTGTTGTCTGTGGCTTCCCATGAAGTTTCCAGCATCTTTCTTTAGTGTGACGGGCCTTTTTACAGTAGGTGCACCATACAGAATCCCTGTTAATAGGCTTTGTACATTCTGTCTGTCTACTATCTTCACTAGTTGGCTGCTCCAGGCCAAATCTCGTTTCATTTACAGCTTTTGTAACCAAGGCTGAACTATCCACTTGGCTGTTCTCAACCATAACTCCTCTTCTTCCTTCCTCAGCATGAACAATTGCAATTGTCTCATTTAGTGATGGTAGTTCCTCTTTTCCAAGTATTTGAACTCTTACTGCATCAAACTCAACATTTAGACCAGCAAGAAAATCATAAATTCGATCCTTTTCAACGAACCTTTTCAGGAGTGCTGCATCTTCACTGCACTTCATCTGAATGCACTGGTAATGATCCATCTCTTGCTATAAACTTTGCAACAGATTGGAATACTCTGTGATTGATCGACTTCCTTGCTTGGTAGATGAAATCTTAGTCTTGATTTCATAGATTTGAGCAGCATCTCGAACTTTAGAATAAGTCTGCTTCACAGCTTCCCATATTTCTTTGGATGTGTTAAGAAACATGCATGTATCACTAGGGGTGAGCGTTCGATCGAATCGAATCGAATCGAATGAAAAAATTTCGAGTTAATCGAGTTGACGAATCATATTTTATCATCCTAATTTGATTTGAAATTTTCTCGAATCGAGTCGAGTGAGATGGAATTCGAATCGAATTGAATCGAATATATTTGTTCGAGTTAAATTTTAAAAAATAATTTTAGGTCCTTGTAACCACTGTCACCCATCGTAATAAAATTTGTCCACCGTAATCAAATTTTTTATTACCTTTCATCACCTCATAATTTATTTACTAATCTTTTATACACGGATTAGTTTATTTGCTTGCTTAGTTGTTTCAATTATCTTCATATTCTTATCAATATGTATTTTAGAATTTAAAAATATATTAAATGTAAAAATGTTGTTTTTTAATAAAAGTTATTTTAAAGATAAAATATGAAATTGATACCAATATAAAATTTTAACACGAATATTTTATGGCATCATTAATAATTCAATTTTAATATAAATATTCAGTATGACTAAATAATTCAATAATATAAATAATATAAAATGTGAAATTTAATTTAATAATATAAATAGTAGATATAAATAAAATTATTATTATTTATGTTTAGGGATTTGTTTTGGATAATTTTGATTTTTTATTTGGGAGTAAAGAGTGAGAAGTAAAAGTTTAGGGGGAAAATAAAAAGTTTTGGAGAGTAAAAGTTTGGAGGGAAAGTAAATAGGGGGAGTAAAATTTTGGAGGAAAAATATTAAAAAAATAGGGGGATGGTTTTGGGGTAGATGGGGGATGAGATAGGAAGGAAGTAAAAGTTTCAGGGGGAAAGTAGGAGGGAGTAAAAATTTATGGGAAAAATAACAAGTTTTAAGGGTTTTTGGGAGTAAAATTTTGGTGGGAAATGGATTTTGGGTAGATGGGGGGTTGAGATAAGAGGAGAGTAAAAATTTTGGAAGAAAAGTGAGAAGGAGTAAAAGTTTTGAGGGAAAAATAAAAAGGTTTGGGAGTTTGGGGTAAAAATGTAAAATATTATAGTTTGATATTCGAATTATTCGAATTCAAAAACTCAACTCGATTCGAACTCGAAATTCGAAAAAAATATTCGAGTTGACTCGAATAACTCGATTAACTCGAATAATTCGATTCGTTTAACTCGAAATTCGAATTTTTTTTTCAATTTTTTCGAGTCAAATCGAATTTTGCTCACCCCTATGTATCACTGATTTCTGGCATCATAGAGTCTTGTTCATCCCAAAGACTCAAACTTAGGATCTCCTTCTTTAGGTCCAGTTTCGAGTAAGTGACTCAGCTTTCCTCTTCCCTTCAAGAACGTACGAACCAGTTGAGACCACTTTAGGTAATTTTTTCCATTTAGCTTATAGGCTGCTTGGATGTTCTGAAACTCACTTGTTGGGTTTGAGTTGTTCACAAAAACTTCTAAGACATCCCCAGTGTTACTGATTTGACAGTTTCAGTCATATTTCGTTTGAACAACTTCTACAGGTTTGAGGGCTGGTTGGGAGATAGAAAAAAATCGCCAGACAAAGAAAAAAATCCCAGAAATCGGGCTAAAAAAGCTTTGATACCATGTTAAAAAATAGGCTATTTCGATTTAATTTTTCACAAGAAATTACATAAATATTTATACACATAGTGAGCCTAACTTAGGAAACTTTACACTAGGAAACAGACTAATTCTAGGGATGTTGTCCCTAAAAACAGCTTTAAATTTAGGAATAAAATATTTACAGAATCCTATTTGATACACTCAAATATTCCTTAATTAGGAAACTGTAATCTGACAATGCTTATCTACTTAATTATTCAAATGCACATTGATTTTTTATCAGGAAACTCTTGTTCGAGTGGCAGTTTGGTGTATTGGTGAATATGGTGATATGTTGGTGAATAATGTTGGGATGCTTGATATTGAAGACCCAATAACTGTAAGTGTATCCTTATTCATGCAATTGTTTACATGCTAGTCTTTAGTTACGTTGCACTTCTAAATCTCAAGAAAAAAGGGGAAAACAGCCAGGCTGGGGGAAGCTTTTAATTGAAGAATGTTGATTAGGACCTTTTCTGCAAAGATTTTCATTACTTCGATGCTTATCCTGTGTGCTATCAAATTGAATTCATGTAATTTGTTAACTGTTAGTAAAGAACATGCAACTATTTTCCCCTTTTTTTTTGGATTTCATCAAATAGTGAATTTTCTAGGTTTTTCTTGTGGAATTTCAATTTTAGTGGTAATTTATAACAATCAAATAAATTTTAGCTAGCTAGATATAAATCTATTTTACAGATTAATCAAAGTAATCTTGACCAAGTATGGCATTGATTTTGGGTTACGGGTAATGTGATTTTGCAGATGTAGAAATAGGCAAGGAATCATTCAATTCCCCTTTTGACAAGGCATTGTAAAGTACCTTCTAATTTTATTCAAAGCATCTTGTCTAGGTATTTTTATGTTTTTTCCGGTTGAAATATTCTGAGTTTGCTTTTAATCATATGTATTAATGGGTGTTAAGCAATGTAGTTCTTTGTCACAATGGGTCTTTTCCTTGGAATCAAATAATTCGTTACAATTCTCAAACTAATTAGATTCTTAACATGATATATGCTGAGCTGAAAGTTCTCCATGTCTGGATCCTTTTCTCTTTTCAGTGTCTGCATTAATGAATGCTTTTCGAAAGTTTTCAGTTAAATTTATTTCCTAAGCAGGTAACAGAGTGTGATGCTGTGGATGCCGTAGAGGTTGCTATTAAGCATCATACTTCAGATCTCACTACTAAAGCAATGGCCCTGATTGCTCTGTTAAAGCTCTCTTCTCATTTTCCTTCTTATTCAGAGTATGTTGATGCTTGCCAACCTGCATATTATCATTTATCTCACTCATCTTCGCACAATTATATGTTTCTTCATGCTTCTTACCTCGTCCTATGGGTTAAAAAGAACCTTTTCTTGGCAAATTAGTTTGACGTTCTAATTATTGTGGAGTTCCTTCATGAAGTAATTGAAAATTTTCTTATTTGTTTATATGACATGAAAAAGATAATAAATTTTCATGGATTGCTATCTCAGGAGGATTAAGGGTATAATTGTCCAAAATAAAGGAAACCTTGTGCTTGAGCTGCAGCAGCGATCTATAGAATTTAATCGTATTCTTCAGAAGCATCAAAACATTAGGTATATGATTAAAAAGTTGTGTTGTATTTTAACCTCATTACTTTCGTTAGAGGGTTTCCTGCATAGTTGTAAATTACAAGGCTGATGAATGAATTTATACAGATCTGCATTGGTTGAAAGGATGCCAGTTTTGGATGAGGCGACTTTCAGTGGAAGGAGGGCTGGCTCCTTGCCAACAGCTATTTCAACCTCTTCTGGAGCACCCTCTAATCTTCCAAATGGAATTGCTAAACCTGCTACGGCTCCTATTCCAGATTTACTTGACCTGAGTTCAGACGATGTCCCTGCACCTAGCTCTTCTGGTGGTGATTTTCTACAGGATCTTCTCGGTGTTGATTTGTCACCGACTCCTGCACCATCAGGTTAGTCGGTGTTGATTTGAGGAGTGAAATTAGTTTTTCAAGCATGCACTTGTGTTTTGAAATACCTTGATATTCCACCTTAGTTTTTTTGGCAGCGTGATGCTAACAGTATTATTTTCACAGTAATAAGTCAGTTGAATCCAAATGTTTATTTTATCTCTTTAATTTATCTTTACTTGTTGAGAGTTAATTATTTCTATTTGACAATAACCATAGTGGATAATAGTTCAGGCAAACACCTGTTGATTGAAATTAGTTGTTTCTAAACATTTGGACTCAAACCAATTTCTTGAATTGTTCGATAGAAGTACATAATAGTCGCTTTTAAATTTGATTTCTTTAATCATAAGTATAAATCTAGATTGGTTTGCAAGTATAATGGATGTGATGATATGGTTATGTTGCATAGTCAATTAATTTGGCAGTTTCTAGAGTGTAACAATGTTAAAGAAAAATAAGTATCTCCTAATCATTGCTTTTACTGCCTTCCTTCTCCAATAGCGAACTCTGTATTGCATAGGCATAAAAATGTTTTAATTTTTGATTCGCGATTAGAAGTGTACTATTTTCAGTTTCTAATCTCTTCTTTCCTGTAGTTGAAAACGTTTGATTTTATTTTCGAATTTTAGGCGCTGATAAGCCTCCAAAAGCTAGTACAGATGTTCTGTTGGATCTTTTGTCAATCGGAACGTCGCTTCCTGTGCAAACCGGCTCGTCTTCATCTGAAATATTATCCTCCAGTCAAGATGACAAAGCCCCATTTACAAATTTTAATGGGCTTGCATCACTTTCCTCACTTTCTGCAAATGCCACTTCTCCTGCAAACGCTGCTCCAATGATGGATTTATTGGATGGGCATGGCCCTGGTCCTCAAAAGCCTGGTAAGTTTTAATAGGTTTCGGGATCTGTTCGGCTGATTTGGTATCCTTTTAGTTGCCAAAGGTGTTATAGTCTTCTTTTCTGTGGGCAGAGGAAAATGGTCAAGCTTATCCATCTTTAGTTGCATACGAGAGCAGCTTCTTAAGAGTGATGTTCAACTTTTCACAGCAACCGGGGAGCTCTCAAACAACGTTGATCCAGGCTACTTTTACAAATTTGTCATCTAATGTTTACAATGATTTTCTTTTCCAGGCAGCAGTTCCAAAGGTAACTCAAGATGTTTGCTTACGGAGTTTGCTTTTACTCTCTATACTTCTAGTAAAAAAAATAATTGGGTTTCAGTGCAATCTGTTAAGAGGTATAATTTGCATTCTTATATTGTTCGCTCCTGCTGCTTTTTATTTATCATAGGTTCATGTGAAAATAAAAAAAGACTTTGCAGTTTGTGAACTAAAGCCTGTCCTCACTAATAGTTCTTTATTTTCTGGGGATACTTGAACTTTTTTAACTGCGTTTGACAGGTTCCTAAAATCTAGGCTTCACTATTTTCACAAAATATATGAAGTTGCTATGTTTACTAAAAATAACCATTGAATTTCTATTAGTTACATTGGGTTTTGCATGCTTCTCCTTTTAATATGTACTTTGCTGCTTTTATGCAGTTTCTTCAGTTGCACTTGGATCCAGCTAGCAGCAACACTTTGCCTGCAAGCGGTGATGGATCCATCACACAAAATTTGAAGGTCACTAATAGCCAACATGGGAAGGTATGTTTACTGAGTCTTATTAATGTTTATGTTATGGATTCTGAATCTGAGATCTTAGCAAGAGAAAGCTTTAGTATACTATCTAATTTATCTAGTTGTTCTAGTTAATTAAAGTTGCTCTGGGGAACTGATATGTTGCTCTCTGATCTAACTTCCATACTGAAGCAGCCATCCTTCACTTAAAGATTTTTGGTTGCTATTCTTCCATTTTATAATTTAAAGTATTTTTGAACTTCTAAGAAGCAGCTGCAGATTTTGTTTCGTGCATCATGCTAAATGATGCTTGCATGTAGTAGTTCCATTATAGCCAAGAATTTAAATGCATGTGCAATTTATTTTTCGCGTCTTTATGGAGGAGTCAGGTGGTTTTTAGGCTTTGGGTGACAATTTATTTCCATGGATTTTAGGTTGTCTGTAACCTCTTAACAATTAATTTACCCTTGGTCTTGCTACCTGTGTTTGGAAAGAAATTCTTAGTGTGGTATGCAACCATTTTGCTTATTTATTTTTAGGTTAAATCAGTCATTTATGTATTTTATTTCCAGAAATCGTTGGTCATGCGCGTAAGGATAGCGTACAAGACGAACAACAAAGATGTTTTGGAAGAAAGACAAATAAACAATTTCCCCCAAAATTTGTGAGGTTGGTTCATCGACGGATATGTGCTCCATATAGTCATGTTTTTCCTTTTCTTTCTTATCTTGTTTTACCTCTGAGAAGCTTCATCCCACCATTTGTAGTATGCTAGTGCAATCATTTGTTAACAAATTCTCTCAGTTTTAGGTGATCTTATGTATATTACTATAAACCCCTTTCAGTGCGGAATTGTGGGGAATAGAATTTTTGGCTTAAAATACAGAAGAAACTGAAATGTGTTATATTTGGAATTACAAGGTGAAGGTATGCTGTTCCTGCAATTTGAGCACGGAATAATTTATGGAACTCATTCTTACCTTGTTATTATCCGAGGGAACATTATTTTTACTCAAATTTTGGTAGTGCTAAATTTTGGTTTTGCGCCTTTTTTGTCTGTTTCATTAGGTTTTAATCTTAATTGCTAATACGATGTTTCTCATTCTACTTTTAGAGCTTGATTATCAAACTCTAAAAAGAGGAAATCTGGAATTTAATCTTTGATTCTTGTAATTACCTTCAAAGTAGAGTACAATATATTTGATTTCAGATTATAGTATGTGCAATT
Organism: Gossypium longicalyx; assembly: GCA_025698465.1. NCBI lineage: Eukaryota > Viridiplantae > Streptophyta > Magnoliopsida > Malvales > Malvaceae > Gossypium > Gossypium longicalyx. The sequence continues at coordinate 97,572,557 of CM046997.1, forward strand.
TTTACTAATTGCAACTTGGACCTCCTCTTGAGAAAAGGGAATATAGGAAAGCTATTGTGTATTTGCCTATAAATAAATATATAAACTTTCTTATGTAAATATCAAAGTATTTCTAATTAGTTGTATAACATGGCAGCTCTCGAGCTGGCAAAAGTTTTTTGTTTTGAATTACTAGACTTCACATTGATTTTCCTAGAGTTCTGTGATTTTTTCTCGATTTCAAATGATACAAATAAAAATGGGGCAGAGGTGTTTTATTATAAATATAAAATTTATTAGAGGAGAGAATGCAATGAGCATTTCAAAATGTAAAAACCCAATGCAATATTGTTATTTTTAAATGCACATGGGATGCTTTTTATCTCCCCAAAGCATGTGCCAGATGCTGCTACTCTTTAAGAACGCTATCTTGAGCTTTTAGTCTCAAATGGGGTTGGCTCACCAGATGGTTCAAATAATAAGTGTAAATTGAAATGAGGGTGAGCAGAGTGGTTAAAAATGTGACAGAAGAGACCTTGGATTCTTCTATCAATATCTCAATAATGCATGCTGTCGGTTTGTCTTTGTAACTGTAACTTTGAGCATGTAAAAAGATTGATTTGGATTGCTATGTACTTTTGACTTACGTGCTTTTCTCTCATGGAGTTGGTACTACTATGATCACTTAGCTTACCAAATCCACCGTCATGCCTGCCACTCTAGCATTGCTCATGCCATCACTTTTGTTTTGACTTTGGGCTCAATCAAATAGCTGTCATCTTTGGCTCCAGCTCCTGCACTTCTTCATCTAGTCTAAGTCAATTCTCGCATGCCTATCTAATAATGTTTGTGATGAGCAAGACAACATTCAGGGACTCCAGCAGTTTTGTCTTCTCTCATTATATCACTATTGTGCCTATACAGTTTTGTCTTCTCTAATCATATCATATGAAGGGTGAAAAGGAAAATAAGTGCTAGAAAAAATTTCCCCTCTTTTAAAATCCCACCGGATTCAAGTTCAAAATAATCAAAACCCAATCCGAATACCAAAATGTTAGAAAAAAAAAGAAAAAGAAAAAAGAATCCATGCTTTTTAACCTTTACAGTAAAAGTATGAGGAGGGAGGAGTAAAAAACAATTTCAAGTTTCAAGAAAGGTTCAACCCAACCCTGTGCTATCAGCTTATCAACATGTGGTGTTGGTTAAATGGAGTTTCTACTCTTAATGAAATTTAATTATGGGGTAAGCTTGGGATCTTAACTTTAATTAGAGTAAGATAAAACACTGTTAAGACCCCACCATCCACTGACTTATGTCTGATGTCAACTTTTCATATAATGGTTACACTCACTAGAGTCCTTCAAACCACTTTTTTGGGATCCCACCTTCCTCATCATTCATACCAAGCAAAAAAGGTTCCTCTTACAACTTCAATTTAATGGACTTCATTCATCGTAAATAAATAAAAATTAAAAAGCCTCTCATAGAAAGAGCACCAGATTATTTGACCTCATATTAAATCCTTTTTTGTTCGTTTCTCTGTATTATTCTCTTCTGGTATACAGTGCTGGCAGAGGGAGAAGAAAAAGGCATCACTTTATCAACAATTGAATGTGTGCATTTCACAGGATGAAAGCAAATGCTTTTAAGATTAGGCACCACATGGAATTTTACCTCAGAGACGAAGTAAATTGCCATTTGCCATAAAGTAAGAACATAAAGAAGCATAAACAGAAGTTGCATTGCACTTGCAGTTGCATTAGTAAAGAATCAAATTTCTTTGAAAGAAAAGTGAAAGTAAAAGCTAAAAGCTAAAAGCTAAAAGCTAAAAGCTAAAAGGAAAGGGCTTTAAATAAAAAAGATTCGTTGAATATATATTACTATGGTGAAGTACAAAAGGAACAGTAACTACCTTAGGTAACCTGAGCTCTACTATCAGTCCATGGCAAACCAACAGTAACTGAGGAAGAGCCTATTGTATCTGAAGTTCTTAGGAATTTACTTTTCTTAGACGATTGCCAGATCTTGGATACAGAAAAGCTTTCACCTTTACTTGTCAAGTTAATCCTTTTTCCCTTAACATCACCATCATTTGATGAATTCCCAGTTTGTCCAATTCTTCCCTTCACAAGCTTCATACTAGCAGTACCATTGCCAACTCTAGAAGGGCAAAGAGCTACTTGCAACTCATCAGCAACCACATATTGGAATGACCCCATTGAGTAACATCTCCTTGCATCCAAATTACTGCTACTGGTCTCCCCTTCTCTTAATACACCTTCTCCACCTCCTACTTCTCCACTTCCATCATTTGAACTTCTAAATTTGCCTAGTCTCACAGAAAACACCCTCTTTCCAATTTCACTCTCTGCAGGTTTTGGGCCAAGAGACACCCCACTTCCTCTATTGCTTGATAACATGTTTTCTTCCCTTGGATATTCCAAATCAAAAACTGGGTTTTCAATTGGAAGCCCAGGTGTGAAAAGGGTCCCTCTACAAAGAGGGCAAGTAGAGTTAGACATCAACCATGTGTCTATACAGTCTATATGGAAAGCATGACTACACATAGGAAGCAATCTCAACTTATCTTGTTCCAAGAATTCACAAAGACAAACCGCACAATCAAATGGCTCTTTCAACCCCATTATTTCCTTATATAGAAACACAGGTAGAGCATCTATGAAAGCTTGATCCAGACCCGAATCATGAAGATGGAAGAGTTGTTGCAACTGCCTTTGGAAAGCATCAGATCCTGACATTTCTGGGTATCTGTTGGATTCTGATACAGATGAGGGAGACCTATGCTTCATAAGAAATCTGACAAGCAAGTGAAGAAGGCCAGATATGAAAAATATAACAGCCAGAATAACAATGATGAACAAAACAGCAGGGCTTATTTTACTAGCTGAAGATGATGACGAAAGGGAGTTTGGCTGCTTTTGGTTATCATTACTGTAGGACAATGGAGGAGAGGAGAAAGAAGAAGAAGAAGAATAAGGAGAAGAAAGTAGAGAGTGAGGATGGTAACTCAAACCACCATCTTTTAGCTTGATTTGGGATTGTATCCAAGACATTTTAGGAAATGGGCATGCTAGAAGCACCTGTTTCTTCAACTTTCTTGAACCAAAACTAACTACAGTCACCTATATGGAACCCAGGAAACTAAAATGAACAAGCAATGGGCACATTATTTCTTGCACCTACACAAAACCCCAGCTCAGTTCACCCAATGAGGTTTGGCAAAAATCTAATCTTAGACTAAAGATTTACAAGTAAGAGGATTGCTTAGGTAGAAGACTTGGTAATAATGAATAAAAAAAAAACAGCGAACTAGCTCGTAATTGGTGTAACAAGAACAAGAACAACAACAGGTACTCTTCTAAGTTTGTAACACTTGTAACCGAGTCAAGGTTTTAGTTGACCTACCTCAGGAATTAGAAACTCTGGCATTACGGAACCCCATATTTAATAAGTTGATCCGATGATTGTTGCAGTGAACACCATTTTGGTCCTGTTGGAGTTTCCAATTCCCTTTACATTTGCTATGTTATAGAGAAGGATGGACCGAAGGTGCGGCCGGTGAGCTTCTAAAAAAGTGAAAGGATTAGAGGACAAAAGTATCAAGGGCCGTTTTGTCATTTAGTCTGATTTGGGTTTTTTGTTTTTTCCTTTTCTTTAAGATATTTTAATCTACCCTTTAATCTCTGAATATTACGTAATTAAGCTCTCCTGAATCCGCAATTTTGAAAAATCATTTAACAATATTGGTATTAGGGATGACAAGAAAATGTTTTTGCTTGCACTGATCCATAGATCCCTCGGGGATAGAGATCCATGGGCCTTGGCATTACCCGGTTCGGCCCGATGGCCCGTCCGAAATGTGGGAGGGTTTGGGCAAAAATATAGGATCGAAAAATAGGCTTGGACAAAAAAATGATGCCCGTTTAAAAAATGGGTCGGGCCTCGGGTAAGGTATTTTTGGCCCGGGCCCCCGGGCCCGGCCCGACCCGACCTGCCAGAATTCACTAAATGACAAAAAAATTCTGTTATTTTTTTATATTTTTGAATATTATTTTCTTGTTCTTTTCTCCATATTTTGCTACTATATTACTATTAGTTGCTACTATTTTATTGTTATTATTTTGATATTATATAAAACTTATTTTATTATTAATTTGTTATTATTTTAAAGGTATTTGTTAATTTTGTTATTATTTTAGAGGTATTTACTTGTTAAGTTGCATCTATCTTAGTGCTATTTAAATCTACATATTTTTTAAAATTTATTTTTAATTTGTTGAAAAATATTTATTTTGATTTTTTTAGTATTTTTGATGTATTATATATATTTAAAAATCATATAAAATAATATAAAAATAAATACGACCGGGCCGGACCGGGCCCGAGTTTTAGTATTTTTTTTGGGTCAGGCTTGGATAAAATTTTAAGCCCATTTTTTAGGCCCGGCCTGGTCCGAGCCCAATAAGTGGGACTAAATTTTTAGTTGAGCCCGACCCGAACTCGGCCTGGCCTAGCCCATAAGCACCTCTAGCCTTGGCTCCTACTCTATTTTTTTATTCTTTTTTGTGCAAATTACACTTAAAATTATTAAATTATTAATAAATTTATGTTTTGATCATTAAATTTAAAAAAGTTATAAAATATCATTAAATTATTTGAAAGTTTTTATTTAAGTCACTAGATTATTAAATTGTTGATGTATGGCATTCTTTGTTCATATCTTCTATACCAATCGAAAGCTCTTTTTTCCCATCTCTTTTATAATTTAATTTTTTTCATGAAATAGCTTTGAATGACATGAACTTGCGAACCAAAATTTAAATAACCTTCTTTGATTTTCGACATTAATCGTTAGATCAACTTGGAACTAAGGTAGATTCTCCTACTCATTTACGAGGACTGATTCACCATACTGATCGTCAATTGGAACTCACTAGTTGGACTTTTTTTATATAAAAAACTTAAAACCCAGTGAGTAAATAAAAATATTTGAATAGCTCAATGACCATTTTGTAACTTGTTTGAAGTTGAGTGATCAAAATATAAATTTACTAATAATTTAGTGATCTTGGGTGTAGTTTACCCTTAAAATTAATATAAGAATTTTACATAAATTTTACTTTTGTCCCCAACAATTTATAATTTTATCTCAACTCTTCTAATAAAAGATTCTTGTGTTAATATTGGTCCAACTTTTATACGTTCCATGTTGACCTTGATCTGGCTCAATTATATTTAAAAATTTAAAATTTAAAATTCAAAACTGACCTCCCAAAAAAAAATTACTCGGTTTCAACTTGTTCCACCTAAAGATATTCAATGATTCTTGTTGAGACAAGGTGTGTTGCAATGTGTAACACATTAGTTTTGGCGGGTTTAAAGTTTTGGCGCATAGTAGTAAAAAGTTTTTCTGGAGTATACATGTGGATGTATAGTAACCGCCACAAGAGTAAGTAAGAATTTGATTTCTTGATATTCTGCCATATATTAATGAGAAGTCCGTGTTAAGTGGTTAAGAGTATGCAACAGCCTGCTCGACGAGGTCCTAGTATCCAGTTATTGTTTAATGAGATAACAGCCTGATGGAGAGATGATTTTCAAAGAAGTGTTCGCCAAAGGCGTAGTATGCCATGTTATTATAGTAACAATGCTAGTTGTATTATGAGTATAGTAATTAGGAGCCTTCTGGTTAGGTTAACCAGGTATTGTCCATATTGGATTCTTATTTATATTTGTATTTACAACTATAGACCATTAATGAAAATATGTTGAAAGAGTGACTCGTGTCAAGTTTCTATGGGAACATGGGTCCTATCTGTAAATAAATATTAGTTAAATAGGCTAGAGAGATGGAGACGTTTTATCTTTTTCTTTCCTTTGACAATGCTGTTGTGGCTTTCTTTGGAAGCCGTCTAAGGTTTGCTACCCTTGGGCTGGAACTAAGTATCGAATTTAAAATAGAAGATTACTTTATATTCCGGTGAGTATTTCAGTTATGTAGGTGGAATTCTAAAGAATAAGTTGTTAATTTTCGTTGAACGTTAAGATTAAAGAAAAAGGGGCTTTGTACGGGGTTGTCCATGTTTGAGAAATAGTTAAAGGTATGTGAATGGGTTTTGATGATGTTTCTATGTTCCTTGAGCAGTGATTTCTAGTCAGATGGTTGGATCTGAAGTTTTGAACGACAGTAGGTGAGGATCAAGTGAGCTTCTACACTGATCCTTTTTATACATATTTTGTTCATATTGAAATATATCTATATGGAATTAATTAAACTATGAATCTACAATCATGAATAGTATGGAAATCATACTTATACGAATAATGGGATTGAAGTATGTGTATGGGATATGAATTCTAGAGATTTCAAATTTTTAAAGGAATAAGATTAAGTTAAGATTAAGTTAAAGAATAAATAATCTGGTCTAATGTAAGTTCTTTCATAAGGACTCCTGTAAATCTTTTAGATAAGTCTTTTATAATCTAAGTTTTGGAAGAAATGAATGAGTGCATGAATGATTGTTGAAGATAGCATGAAAATTTGATAAGAATTTGTGGAGTCTAAGTATGTGATGAATTGTGAGTGTTGTGATATTTAATCATGAATATGTATGTGTTTATTCGAAATGTATACTGTGAAATGTGATCTTGTTGATATGGTTGAAATATGAATTGAAGTATAGTTTGATTAAAGAATTGAGTTAGTCAACTTGAATGTGAGTCTCTACTCTGACTTTTACATGTAAATTGTGGGTATAGACGATTAAATAATGACAAAACTTGAGTATCGACTAGACGAGTAAAACATAAAAGAATTGTGCAAAGTAAAGTTATTACGTGCAAAATTACAGGAATGAAAAGCATGTAGGTAAGGTCTGATAAAGAAAAAGGATATAAATTAGACTTGTAATTTGATGAAAGGTTAGACGAGCCTTGGTGCATGAGTAATTGTGATGATAAATTATATCCATGAATGAATGAATGTTTGTTGAGTATAATATGTGTTTCTGACAGTGAATCTAATAAGTTTAGGTATACATCAATTGTTGTATTAGTATTAAACATTGAAGTATAGTTGTAACAGTATGTCCGAAATGTATGATGTAAGATGTGTGCTGTAACATCCTGATTTTAGGCCTAGTCAGATTAATGGTTTCGAGACCACAAATTCGATGAGAATAATTTCATTTTTATTATATTTTAACGGTCTACGATTTCATGGAATGATTTCGTGAAAATTTCGTTCGAAAATTTCGACACTTGGGCACTCAATTTGGTCAAAAGGACTAAATTGTAAAAAGTTCAAAAGTTGAGTTCTACATGTTAGAAGTGTCTAATTGTTATGAGTTTTTAAATTAAAGGTCCTTAAATGGTAATTAGACCATTTTAAAGTTTGTGGACAAAAATGGACATGGTATGATAGGTTTTTAAAAGTTTTCCATTAAGGGTATTTTAGTAAATTGGTAATTAAATGAATTAAAAAACCAAAAATAAGCCAAATTTTCTCATCTTCTTCCTCATGGCCGAATGTCTCATGAAAAACACCATGGCTAGGGTTTTCAATCTTTCCAAGATCATTTGTAAGTGATCCTGAACCTCGTTTTTAACGTTCTTTACATTTTTGAAGTCCCGGTAACATGATCTACTCATTTCTATCATTATTTTGAGCTAGGATTTATGTTTAAAAATTTACCCATGAGTAATATGCATGCATTTTGATGTCTAATGGTAGAAAATGAGTGTTGGGTGTTAGATAAACAACTTTTGCTAAGCGATTTTACGTGAAAACGAGTAAAACGTCATAACCGGTAAAAATACTTAATGTTCATAAGTACATGTTAGAGTGAGAATTTGATGTTGCCATAGAATAAAAAAATGATCAGAATGTCATAAAACATAAGAAAATAGGATGAAGTTTAATTTCCGAGCCTTGAGGCAAAAGTGAAAATATACAAAAGTTTAGGGGTCAAAATGAAAATTTGTAAAAATATGATTTTTAGACCCATATGAATAGTGTGACTAATTAGTAGGCTAAATGTGATATTATAGATTAAGAAAATCGAGATTCAGGCTTAAATCGGGAAAATATAAGGTTATGGACTAAAATGGTAAATTACCATTTCTGGATCCGAGGTAAGTTCGTGTGTTAATAATAATGCAATACCATGCATGAATTGTAATTCTCTATTGATATGACATAAATTGTATGATTTAATATGTTTAAGAGAAGTTGAGGGATGGTGTGTATGATATGGAAAATTGTAATGCTTGTTGTGTTATGTGAAATTGAATGGCAAATTATTGTTACATGAATTGGGTGTTAAATTACTATTACATGAGTTGTATGAATTGCTACACGGTTGTACTTGACGAGATTTTGATAAGTAAGTTCGGATAGCTTAAAGTAAACTTATAATATGCCTAATTGCATGATTTATGAATGTATGACATTTGCATGTGATAATGGCATGAAATTACATGAAATGTACCTTTAAAAATGACATGTTGAGAAATGTCCCGGTTGAGGTTAAAAAGAAAGTTCGACGGATAAACCATGATTTATATGTGATTCGAGATCCTGCATGTGTTGCAGAAAGGATTTAGCCCGGACGAGTAATCTGTTGATCTCAAATATAGAAAGGATCTAGCCCGGACGGGTGTTCCTGAATGATCGAGCCTCCCGAAGAATATATGTGCATTAAGGATTTAACTCGGACGGGTAATCCGATTATGGTCTAAATTTAGCTTGGACTGGCAATTCAGATCCAAACTCAGTAAGGGTGTTTGTCGCTATAAGGGATTTAGCCTGGACTGGTAATCCTGACATCACCTTATGAGTTTATGTTACGGGGGATTTAGCTTGGACTAGTAATCCCGTCGTAAAACGTGAGGTTCGCGAGAGTGCACACCTGAAATGATCATTCTTATGAATTGACAGTAAATGGATAATCCATCGAGATTTCCTAGAAACTCAATGGGATTAACATAAGATATATGTACAAGTGAAAGGATGTATGATGAGCTCTTCTAAGACAAATTTACATGGTGCATTGTCATGAGACTAATTTGATGATTGAGTGCATGTGATAGAGAATTATCCTATACTTGGAATGTATGAATAAGTGTGCCCATGAGAAATAATAACTTTTTTATTGAGCTCCATTGTGAAAAATGAGTAAAGGATCCATGAAATGGTAAGTTCATGATAGTTGGAGATGATCTTATGATAGTGATCATTATATTGTACCAAAATAGATTTGGACAGCAGCATTGGTCTGACTTTGAAAATCCACTAAAAATAGTGGAAATTGAGTTAGAAGCTTAATAAAATATGAAATTAAATCTTAATGAGTCTAGTTTCACATAAAGGAAACAGTGAAAGAAAAAGAATTTTGTATCATGAGATATTTGAATTCTTGTGAGATAGAGTTGGAGTGATTCTAGACTCCCCTGTCTCAACTTTGGAAAATCACTAGAAATTGCAAAAAAATAATTATGAGTTAAAATTCATATTACTGAAATCCTTAATGAGTCTATTTTAAGTAAAAATATACGGGGACATTATCTGAGTCTCGTACTAGGAGATAAATAAATTTTAGTGAAGAAAGGTTGAAGCTGTCAAATAGCAGAACAGGGGAAACTTTGAATAATAAACTGTACTTATTGGCTAGAAAAAAAATTCTGAAAATTTTATGGTAAGAAAGGATTTGAGTCTAGTTTTTGGGAAAATTAACAGATATTAATTTGGAGTCTTGTAACTCTAGATATAAGTAATTTAATGACTGTGACTTGGAAAAATAGCTTAGCTGGAATTTGAATAAATAGAAAGAATATGAAAATAGCATGTTATCACATTGCTTATTATTTTCATGCGAGCTTACTAAGAGAAAAGCTTACTCCATACTTTCAATTTCTTTTAGTTTTGTTAGGTCTGCTCGAGGTTGGAGATCGTTGGAGGCAGCATCGCAATATCGAGCCATTATCCTTGGAGTATTGGCATGTGTACATGAAATGTTTTCATGCGAGTGGCATGTATAGGGACTTAGTTTTTCTATGATGACTATTGTTGTGATTAGCCAAAGGTATTGGCTTATATTAATTGTTGATTATAGCCATGAGATGTGGCTTATAATGATTTTGGCTTGTAAGCCCATTTATTCATGATATGTGTTATGTCTTGTGATGTAGCTAGACTAGTTTATCATGAGTAGGTGGAACTAATGCATAATAATGAGCTAATGATGAATGCCATTGGAATCGTGTATGTGTATGCATGTAAAGATGACAAAAAGGCTTGAAAATTAGCCTAAGTCTTGACCACATGGGTAGAGACACGGCCGTGTGTCTCAGCCGTGTGAAGGACACGACCTCTGGCCACGGGCATGTGCCATTGGCCGTGTGCCCTTAAACGGTTGCTGATGTCATAAAAAGAGAGTTACACGGGCTGAGGACACGGGCGTGTCCCAAGCCACACGGGCGTGTTACTCTCCAAAGCTAATGTATGTTTTAGCCCTAAAACATACACGGCCGTGTGCCCTGGCAAATTCTGAAAGGAATGCCTTGACAGTGTACTCTATATGATGGCCTATGTGACAGGTTTTGTGTAACCCTTGTGGCGTGTTCCGCCAAGACTTTCTAGTAAAATGTGCTTATCCACCCTTATGGTAAGCTTTGAATAAATTCTGATAGTTCTATAATAATTACTAATGAGAGAAGGTTATGATATGTCTAAGGTCAAGGGTTGAATAACATCCATGATATAATTGAATAAGCCTTAAAAGGGATTTCTTGAAAAGAAATGTGTATCTTTAGGTTAAGAAGGGTATCCGCCATGATGATCTGCTAGTGTTGAATATGAATGTGTTCGTAGTTATGTGTGACCTAAGAAGTAGTCAATGCGAGTTCATCTATGTTATGTAATGGTTGAATCAAATTTACCTGGAATCTGTCATATCTGGTTGTATAATGATTTCTACTGAATTCATATTGAATCTAAGTTTCGATTATCCTGAGTATCTAGGGTCTTGAAATAGAGTGATGTGAAATTTATCTAAATGATCTATGTAGCACAATAGTAGTATGGGTTTGTGTGGTATTGAACCAAAGTATGAATTGATTAGTTGTTGGCGGTATTATTTCTATATAAGTATTCGCCAACATGTATAAGTATCTGCCTGTGATAAATGTCAGTGAACAACTATTTGAAATAAGAACATGAGTTAAGACATGGGTAGTTGGAAGGGTTTTCTGAGGGAATGTTCTGTTAAGAAAGTATTACGGGACGAAAGATTTATGAAACAATAGAAGGGATTTCCTCAGTTTACTAAATATGAAAGATTAAGCGTATCAAAGGTTTGACGACTGACATATATAAGAGTGATAAAACTGTAATGGTATCAACTGAAGTAAATGATCCAGAGTAATAGTTGACTTATAGAAATTCATAAAAGATTTGAAAAGTATCATTAAAAGGTATGGTTATAGATCTCACTAAGTACTTTTGTACTTACAAAGTTTGTTGTTTCATTCCAGGTATTTGAGGAAAACCTGCGTTGGAGGGACAACACTAGGAGTTCGCTAAAATAGTGGCAAGGTTGGATATTATGGATACAATGGAGACTTTGGCCTGGTCTAAGAATACACCCCTTTTTGGTCTACACCCCTTTTTGGTCTATTTCATTAAACTTCTTTTCGTAAAGATTTGTATCTAGATTCACATGATAAACTATTGTAAGGCATTTCCTTTGCTCTCATATATTAAGCATTTCAATTGGAATGCCACAAGAAAGGTTTTAAAGAAGTAAGAAATTGTGAACTAATTTTGATTAAATAATTAAGTTTTATGTGGTAACACCTGAAATCTGGATCTGGTGAATCAGGTTGGGTTAAGGGTGTTACACAATGATTTGAGTGGTATTTGACAGTACCTACTACAATCTGCCACTGAGATGGAGAAGTTACTTGCCATATTTGAGTTGGCAATTTAATGAAGCAAAATCTTTGGACTAATTATTGTGTTGATATTTTGAAGTTACAATAGTCCATCTATGAAAACCAATCTATGTCTATTGAAGATTGGATTGAATTCGAGTGAATGAAGACAACCCTTGTTTTGTGGAGAATTGGTCAGGATTGTGATGTTGATTTTGAAAGGTCACATCTTCATTAGATTATGCTTTTATTGAATGTTTTGTAATAATTATTTTTAATGAGTTGCTTTGTATTCATTCAATTTGTATGCTAGCAAGTCAGTATGGATAAAGGTTGAGAGGCTTGCCTAGGTTATGTATGAGAGCATATTGAGAGCACTTAAATTTGTTCATTAATGAACTATTTTGTAACCCTCAAACCGGGCCTAGACGTTACGGCCCGATCTAAGTAATTATATGGGCCATAAATATGTCAAAAATATTAGTTGGAGTGATTTCATTCATCTTTGAAAATGTGTTATTATTTATTTTAAAAATGATGAGTTTAAGTTGAAAAACTTTTGATAGAAATCTTTTGTCATTATTTGAAAAAAAACAACTTTAGAGATTTTTAAATTCAAATTCGATAAAGTGAGTTTGCAAAAGAAACAATTTTTCTTTAATTGTTCAAAACTTTAATTAATAGAAAATGTCCAACTTATTCAATCCATAAGTATAATCCATGCAAAATGTCCAAATGTCCAAAGTTAAAAATCCTATGCCATAGTACCATAATTTAACATAAGAAGTCCCAAATAACAATAAAGTCCATAAAAATCCAAATCATAAATTAGAGTCCATATTTATTTAAAAACCATTTCTGAGAGCATCACCAACGACCAGATCCTAGTCCTAACCACGAGGATTATCTGAAACACATAAGTAAAGTGGGTGAGCTTTAAAGAACCCAGTGTGAGATCAACACAAATTTAATCGTATACATATCAAAATATCAATCTCAACATATCAATCATCATATTAATCACAAGTTCTAACACTTATACTTATGCATGAACATGTCGATGCATATTTTAAAACGATGTACATTTTATAAAATTTCTTACCCATCTCTGCTACACACCAGTATCGAGTTTCCCATAACTCATCCATTTGAAACACAATTTCTAGACAAACCACCACTGATTTACAGATAAACTGCCGCTGATAACACTTTGTGGACAAGCCACTACATATGTAGATATACTGCCACTGAAACACTTTGTGGACAAGCTATCACTGATTTACAGTTAAACTGCCACATCCACCTTTCACAAAACCCACCCCATGCATGTAATATGGCAATTTCACTTTTTAACACATATTATTCACTTTTACACTTATGCATGTAAAAATGCTCTCATAATCACGTATCACTTATTGATCACTTATAATCACTTGAATATGTTTTAACACGCTTTTCACATTAGATCATGGATCTCAAATTTACACATACACATATATAAATATCATATGCTTTAAATCATCAAAAGTATCACACATGCCAAGTACCACAAATCATAAGGATGAGATTTACTCATATATCACAATCACAGTTATCATCACATCATATATCATGCTTTCATAGAATCGTTTGGTTAGGTTTACTTGATATTTCTTCTCGATCAATTTTTCAACTCTCATTTGTAGTACTTAATGTACTTTTATTTGATCACAATTTTATTACTAATATACTTATTTAACACTATATTATATTTAATCTAATAGTATTGAACCAACACACCTTTTTTGTAGATTCGATAAGCCACAATCCCCTAGTAGTGGTTTCACTTGGATCTAAACCCAAAAGACATATCTAATAAGAAAATAACGTATTCTGGTTAGGATCCATCGAAGATGTTTTATTACTGAAGATTAATCACTAAAAATCTCACCATACACTTACTCCATGATTTGTACACGAATCGATGATCTCCAATCCAAAGTTAAAGATTTATCTCATTGTTATCAATTGGACCTTCAAAGAGCATAAGGAATAATATTAACACGTAAATAAATAAAAATAACTTCCATGGCCAATATACCATTTAGCCAAGAGAGAAAACCACTAAGAGGAGAAGTTGATGATCAACATAGATATGAGATCGAGGAGTTGGGTGATCTAAAAGAATTATTAAAGAAAATATATAAGATCAACCATAATAAAAAGGATGACAAAGAAATGAGAAGAAAAAGAGGAAAATCTCAACCACCAGCGGCGGTCTAGCGATAAGAGGAGCGGCGGTCTGGTGAAGGGTGAAGGAAATATGATGAGGGTTCAACACAAACAAATATGGAATAATGAGATGAAAGGAATAGTGATGGAAGAGAAGGGAAATTCGTGGTGGCGCGTGGTGGTGGTCATGGCGACGATGGGCGGCGACAGGGAAGAGAAAGATGAAGAGGAGGAGAAACGGTGGCTAAGAGGTACGGTGATTGATGGTGATAGGGTCGATCATGGTGGATGAAGGAATCCTCCTAGCATGGTAACAAGAGGGGTGGACGGCAAGCATATAATGTACTTGGGAAAATGTGTTAAAAAATTAAATAAAAAGATAAAAACATGGCGACTTGAACTTAGGACCTCTAAGATAGCTTAGGAGCACTTAACCACTTGACCACTTCACTTACTTGTTTTTATTTTTGTGCCACTAATAATAAAAATGTGGGATGTGACATGTTTTGTGTGAGAGTGAAAACTGAATTGTAAACTTTTAGTGTTTACTGCTTAAATTCATAGGGGGAGGATTTAGATGTAAGTGTTCTAGTCTTTAGGTGCAAAGTTGAGATCTCTATAATTTTGGTATGGTAGAGTGTGATTAACTTGTTGTATTGTAGATTAAATATAGTGGAACTACTCATTGAGTTAGGCTTTGTAGACATAGGGAAACCAAATTGTGTAAACAAACCTTGGTGTTCTTTGTGTTATTGTTTGCATAGTTATTCAAAATGCCAAGCCATAGTGGTCACTGCATTCAATCACTTCCATTAACTATTGTGTTATTCAGTAAACAACAACTATAGGTAAAGTCTTTGTTATCCTCAAACCACGAATAGCCTCGAGTGTGGGTAACCGCCTTTGGACATATTGACGTCTAGAGTGTGAATACTGCAACCAAATATAAGAGTTAGGTGGTTTTCGCAAGTATACAAATTAAGTTGTAATATAGTTACAACAAAGTAAGTAAGTACTCTGATGATTTCACCTAAGGGATTACAATTTGGAGAAAACTACTATTAAGCCAATTAAAAAAAAAACTACTAGTTAGTTGAGTCATGATTTAGTAGTGTTAATCTAGAAGTAAGATGATAAAAATAGTAACAATAAACTAAATGAATTAAACTAAACCTAAATCTACTCTTAAGTTCATGTATCAGTTTCTCTTATTCCTTATTTCGACTATGTGAGTTCCTTTAGCCTAGATTCAATTATTTTCACCTGATTAATTATTAATGTAGGGTTCTAAATAGTTGGTTACTAATTAACCTAGTAGGGCTTCTCAACCTTCTACTAACTTAACTAGTCGGCAAGAACTACTCACCTCTCGATGACACAGTTCAGACTGTGGTAGGGTAAGGTTTTCATGGATATGCAATACCAATTTTGGGTTAATTTCCACCTATATGACTTCCTATGGTCGTTTAGCCAGGGTTTAAGTTCTTCCTTCCCTAACCAATGAATTGCTGAGTGATGCTTGGTAGGGATTATGGATTTTGGGTTCATTCCTACCTAAATGACTTTCTAGGGTCGTCAATCCTAGGGTTTAATTGCATTCAACCAGATCCAAACAATCCAAATTAAACTCTACTTTTCAATCAATTAATTTAGTTAAGACAATTGAAACATACGAAATATGTATAAAGAATAAATTGATTCTAATCTTTACACAAACATTTAATTAACAATGTTAAAGAAAGAGATATAAAGAATAGAATAAATGAAAGAGATGCTCAATGGAATTGTCAATGAAAGTGTGGCTCCGGAACAATATCTACTCACGAAAGTCTCACTTCGAAATATGGAAACTTAAGCAAAAACTAAGAATGAAATAAAACCACAGAATCAATCCCCCTCATGTGTTGTTTTAAGCAAGTATTTATAGATTGCATGTATTATGACCTAATTAGGTCAAGTAAGGATAACTAAGCATGTAAATTTAGGTTATGTAGATGAAAACACCCTTGTTCATTAAATTGGCCTCGTTGTAGCTGTGTTTCGACACCCTCAAGCCTATGTCGCGACATCGAAGGCAATTTTCTTTTTTTTGGTGTCTTTAGGTCTATGTCATGACACTGTCTCACATGTGCCACAACATCCTCGGTAGACTGCTCTTTGGGGTTTTCTACTTGTCGTGTTATGACATCCCAACTCTGTGTTGTAACATCGGGAGCAGTTCACTGTCTTTTTACCCTCGAATAGTGTCCCACACTATAACACCCCTCATCTGTATTCAACGCCGAAATAGGGTTATGGAGCATTACCAGACTTATAACACATATAACCATACTTTTCTCATTCATTCAATCAATTTATACAATCATCATTCATTCTCAAACATTTTGTCCCTTATAATAGCCTACGAGGCCTTAGACATGCTTTAGAAATAGTTCGGGACTAAATTGATAATCTAGAACAAGTTTGGAAAACATAAAAAATTTTGCTTCAAACAAGGGACACACGCCCGTGTGGGCAGACCATGTGTCTCACACGACCACTAGACACTCCCGTGTCACAAGCCGTGTGAAAATAGGGGGTACATATTGAATTGAGTCACACTGCCAACCACACGCCTGTGTGTCTAGCCCGTGTGCCTTCGAAGTGGCCACACACGCCCGTGTGCCAGGCCGTGCCAAACTTGTAGGTCTAACGCCCGTGTGCTAGGCCATGTGCAAATTAAGGGGTATATTGACTTGTACCATACGGCCGGTCACACGCCCGTGTGTGAAACCGTGTGGAGCATACTGACTTCATTTTAATTTCAAAACCAGGGGACACATGGCCGTGCAACATGACTGTTTGTCGCACACGGCTGAGACACACGCTCGTGTCTCTGTCCGTGTGGACAAAAATTAGGCCATTTACCAAGCCATTTTGCCACCCATTTTGTACATACTCATACAAGCCCAATTGGTACCATTTAAAGACACAAATATGCAGCCAAAAGTCATCAACCAATACATAATCATACTATTCCATTTCAACCATTTCAATACTCAATTCAATGTCATTTACCTATTCAAGTACCTATCAACTCAACTTGTTTTACTAGACATAATTCACATATATAATTCATATGGTTAAACCATTCCAACATGCATTATCAATTCAACTTCATTCACTCAATATAGGTCAATTACCAAACTCAAAACAAGGCCATTTACACAACTGAACAAATTAACAAATTCATTATTACAAGCCAACTCAAATGGCTTATAATTACATGTTCATCAAAGATACTCAAAATGACTCAAGCCTATACATGCCATATACCATATATACATAACTTCAAAAGTAAAAAAATAGATGTTCGATAGTGCGATGAAGTCTGTGACGATCCGCGAATCCGAGCTAGCTTCGAAAGACTATAAAACATAGAAAAATAAACAAAGTAAGCTATAAAGCTTAGTAAGCTTGTAACAACTCGATTTTGGGCTTAGTCAGAACAGTGGTTTCGAGACCACCAATCCGAAGTCAAAGAAAATATTTTATTATTATTTTAGATTTATAGCATGTTTATATTAGTGCATAAAAGAATTGGCGAAGTAATTTTAGCGTTTGTGAGCTTAATTGCGAAAAAGACTAAATCGCATAAAGTGCAAAAGTCCTATTTTGATAGGTAAGGGTGTCAAATAGCTAGAGAACTTAAATTGGGGGTCTTTAAAGGGTAATTAGACCCTTTAAAGAGGCATGGCCGGCCATAGGAGACAAAGGGATAGAAAAGTCAATGTTAGGTGAAAATTTGGTGGCTAAATTGACTAAAAAGAAATAAAATAGAAAAAAGAATGATATCATCCCTTTCACCCCTTCTTCTTCACCCAAATTCTCAACAAAATAAGGGTTTTTGGAGCTTTAAAATTTTAGCCAAGCTATCCTCTTACAAGTAAGTCAATTTGAAGGTTATTTTTGATAATTTTTGTACTTTTGGAAGCCTTGTAGTATGAGCTAGCTAATGAGGGGACCCCATTTTGCAAAATGGTTAATAGTCTAGGGTTTTTCCATGAAATGATTTATGATGTTTGCTGAGTTTTTATGGAAGAAAATGAATCTTAGTGGTGTAGTGAACAACTTTTGTGAAAGAACTTCTCATGAAATCCCTAAAAGGGACCATTTTGTAAAGTTTATAAAATGGATAGTAATGGTGTGAAACAATGGGAATTTTGGGTCACTATAAGAGTAAAAAGGGTTCAACTAGGCTTAAGAGTTGAAGAAATTCGGTAAAAATAGAATTTCGAGCCTAGGGGTAAAATGGTCATTATGTGAAAGTCTAAGGGCAAAATAGTTATTTTACCGAAAATGTGAACTTATGATTGCTTAAATTTATTTAGAGGTTAAATGAGTGAATTTTTATTATTTTAGATCAAGAAACACGAAAACAGGATTTGGACCGGGGGAAGGCCAAGCAAGTTGAGTAAACTGTCTAGCTGCCTACATTTTGTAATCCGAGGTAAGTTGTATGTTGACAAGGCAAATATATCTTTATAATGTGTATTTGAGTTGATATGGCATAAATTGTCTTGATTTTGTAATATGAGAATACATGTTGAGAAACTTACGTAGTAAAGACTTTCGTTAAACCTTTGGAATAGACTTGGATATTTGTACCGTGATAATGGGTGATATGTGTGCTAGTGTAAGACATGTCTAGGACATGCACAAGCCACAGTATGAGAGCTCATGTAAGACATGTCTGGGACATGCATCGGCATTGAGACGAGAGCTAGTGTAAGACATGTCTGGGACATGCATCGGTATTGAGACGAGAGCTAGTGTAAGACATGTCTGGGACATGCATTGGCCTCACGATATACAAGCTAGTTTAAGACCATGTCTGGGACATGGCGTCAGCTTGTGGTGTGTTAGTGTAAGGCCTGTCTGGGACATGGTATCGACACAGATAGATGAGAGCCAGTGTAAGACCATGTGTGGGACATGTCGTCGATATTTTAACCCATGTTAGGGCTATTGAGTATCTAGTAGCATTCCAAATGGTTCAACAAAAGGTTTATGGTTTATATCAAAATGAGAAAAGTCATGATCATGTGATGAGTGGTACAAGTACCTAATTGAAATGTATGAGACATGGGCTCAATGTATGCAATATGAGTTGTATTGGATGGTGATCAGTAAGTTGTACTTGCCTTTATTTATGGTATTCATGAATAATCTATGGAAGGTTATGAGCTTATTGCTTTATGATAAGTAGTTGTTGTTTATTTTCATGCAACTTGCTAAGCTCTATGCTTATCCTATTTCCCTTTCCATTTTCTTATAGTGCCACAATAGTAGCTCGAAGATCATCTCTACGTCAGAGAAGCTAGGCACACTATCTTCCGAAGCACTTGGTATAGTTAGATATTTTATTTTGATTATGGCATGTATAGGACCTTGACTTTTGAGTTTTGTGTCAGTGTAACTTGGCCAAATATGTTGGCTCACTTTAGCATTTGATTTATTTTGTTTAAGGCCATGGGAAATGGCTAATATTGAAAGTTATTATGAGAATGCAAGTTAGCCTTTCATGAATGTGAAATTGTTGGCATGGTTGATTATATGTAATGTATATGGGTCTTAGCTATGGTTGTTTGGTTGAGAAATCATATTAAGTTAATCTTTGATGTGTTGGTTGATGTTAGATTTTGTTTTAGGGTGGCAAAGGCTTGGTAGATAGCCTTATATTGTCCGTACAGTAGTCACACGGGCGTGTGTCTAGGCCGTGTGTGACATACGATCAGCCCCACGGGCGTGTTGTTCGGCAACATGTCCCCTACATGTAAAATTTTCAAGTCAGAGCGTATGGTAGTAAACACACGGGCAGAGACACGACCGTGTGTCTCAGCTGTGTAGAGGACACGACCTCTGGCCACAGGTGTGTGCCTTGACAGTGTGCCCCAAATTGGGTGCTGACGTCAGAAAGAGAATGTCAAGGTTTTTAGACATGGGCTAAGACACGGGCCTGTCATGGCCGTGTGAGGGTCATGGGCTATAGACACTAGCGTGTGTCAGGCTGTGTGAAAACCCTTGTAGGTTCGCATTTAGAATTTAATTCACACGGGCATGGGACACGGGCGTGTCCCTAGATGCTTAGGTCGTGTGTGTCACACGGGCAATTAACACGGCCATGTCATAATGACCACACGGGCGTGTTCCCTGTCTCAAGTGATATTTTCCAAAGTTTTCATAAGCAATCGAATTAATCCCAGACCATTTCCAAAGTATGATTTGGGCCTCGTAGGCCCATATTAGGAATCAACAAACTATGAAAGGAAATTTTTAAATTGACCTAGTTTTTACATTTTAGAAAAGATTGAATGCATGCGTTTAAGTTAGGTAATGCCTCGTGCCTCGCTTCGATCTCGGACTTGGGTAAGGGGTGTTACAATTAGTGGTATCAGAGCTATGATTTAGTCGATTCTAGGACTAACCTAGCATGAGTACGAGTCTAGCTATACATGCCATAGTTGTATAATGATAGTGTGACGACTCTTGACGATTATGAATTATGTTTTCATATAGTAAATGAATCCTGACGTAGCTACGGCGGATGATGTGGAAAGTAATGCACCAACTCTTGCTGAAGGGACCGTGCCAGTTGATAGTGGGCCCGTGACAATGAGTCAGGGCGGAGGGGCTAGAGAAGCTTGCCTCTATATGATGGACGCGTGGTACTCAGAGTTTATTTGAGCGAATCTGAATACTCCACCTCCCCCACCTCCCCCAATTCCTCAACCCATTCATATAGCTCCTCAAGGAGCAGAGATGGCTAAGAGAGAGAAACCCCTAGTAGACGGAATCCGTAAACATGGGGCCGAAAAATTTTAGGCAAATATTGATGATGACTCAGAGAGGGCTGAATTTTGGTTGGAAAATACCATCAGTGTTTTTGATGAATTATCGTGCACGTCGGAGGAGTTTACGAAGTGCGTGGTGTCACTCCTACGAGATTCGCTTATCAATGGTGGAATACTCTCGTATCAGTCATACCGAGGGAGCGGATAACGTGGGAATTCTTTAAGGAAGAGTTCCGAAAGAAGTATATTAGCTAGAGGTTTATAGACCAGAAAAGGAAAGAATTTTTAGAGCTAAAGCAAGGCCGTATAATAGTGACAGAATATGAATGCGAGTTTGTGAGGCTCAGCAAATATGTGTGGCATGTGTAAGAGGTTTGAAGATGGTCTGAATGAAAACATTCATTTATTAGTTGGTATCCTAGAGTTAAGAGAGTTTGTGGTACTGGTTGAAAGAACTTGCAAGGCCGAGGAGTTGGCCAAAGAGAAGAGAAAGGCAGATGTCGAGTCTCGAGACTCAAGGAAAAGATAGATAGGGAAATGAAAGCAGACCTCATCTAAGAGATCGAGAGAGTTTTCTACTCAATCAAACGTGTCAGTGGGGTTCTCGAACAATAGCAAGAATAAGCAGTACGCGGTAACAAAAGCCAAAACTACTTCTATTGCGAGTGTTGGTAGTGCTCGCCCGAATAGACCAAAATGTTCAAAGTGTGGCAGGCGTCATTTCGGTGAATGCCGAGGAAATGAAAGAGGTTGTTTTAAATGTGGGTCGTTGGACCATTTTATTCGTAGCTGTCCTGAGATGGTTGAGAAAGATAAGGATCAAAGCGTGAGATCGAGTAACACTCCTTCAAGGAGTATACCACATAAGAACCCGAGAAGTGGAGTTAGCAGTAGAGGTGCACCTAGAGATGCAGCTGTGAGGTCTGAGGGCAGAACGCTTGTAAGGACTTATGCTATACGTGCCCGTAAAGAGGCAGAGTCTCCCGATGTGATCACGGGTACCTTTTCTATCCATGATATATCTATTGTTGCTTTAATTGACTCGAGATATACCCACTCTTATATTTGTATGGAACTGATACCCCGTATGAACATGCTAGTAGAGTCCACTGAATTTGTGATAAAAGTGCCCAACCCTTTAGGCAGACATGTGCTAGTTGACCAAGTGTGTAGAAATTGTCCTTTGACAATTAGTGGTCACTGTTTTCTGGCTAACTTGATGTTATTGCTGTTTAATGAAATTGATGTAATCCTTGGGATGGATTGGTTGACTTCTCATAGTTTTGTAGTAGACTATGGGAGAAAAGTTATTGAGTTGAAGTGTGAAAGCTGGCATGTCTTTCGAGTTGAATCGGGTAGAACGGATGACTTGCCTATGATGATATCATCCATATCGGCAGTAAGATATTTGAGAAAGGGATATGAGGCCTATCTTGCCTTTGTATTGAATACCCAAGCATCTGAATTGAAGATTGGGTCTGTACCAGTGGTATGTGAGTTCACGGACGTGTTTCCAGAGGAATTACCCGGACTGTCCAGTGAGGGAAGTTGAATTCGGAATTGAGTTAGTCCCCAGTACGACACCCATCTCGATTGCTCTGTATAGAATGGCTCCTACGGAGTTGAAAGAGTTGAAGGTTCAACTATAAGAATTGACTAATAAGGGCTTTGCGAGACCGAGGTTTTCCCCGTGGGGTGCTCCGGTACTTTTTTGTGAAGAAGAAAGACGGGTCGATGAGGTTATGTATAGACTACAAACAGCTCAACAAGGTGACTGTAAAGAACAAATATCCTTTGCCAAGGATCAATGACTTGTTCGATCAGTTGAAGGGAGCTACCATGTTTTCTAAGATCGAATTAAGGTATGGCTACTACCAACTAAGGGTTAAGGAGCAAGATGTACCTAAAACCACATTTAGGACGAGGTATGGGCACTATGAGTTTTTTGTTATGCCCTTCGGTTTAACAAATGCCCATGCGGTGTTTAGTTTTTGGCCGTATTTGGATAAGTTCATGGTGGTCTTTATTGACGACATACTGATTTACTCACGTGATGAGAGTGAACATGCAGAGCATCTGAGAATGGCTTTACAAACCTTGAGAGATATGCAGTTATATGCCAAGTTCAGTAAGATTGAATTTTGGCTTAAAGAGGTAGAATTCTTGGGACACATTGTGTCGAGAGATGGAATTCGAGTTGACTAAGCAAGATCTCGACTATTGTTGAGTGGAAACCGCCAAGGAATTTGACAGAGGTTCGAAGCTTTCTGGGTTTAGCTGGGTACTACAGAAGATTCATAAATGGATTCTCTATGATAGCTACTCTGATGACAAGGTTGTTACAAAAGGATGTCAAGTTCGATTGGATAGAGAAGTGCCAGCAGAGTTTTGAGAAATTAAAGGCTTTGTTGACCGAGGCTCTAGTTTTGGTGCAACCAGAATCAGGGAAGGAATTTGTGGTATATAGCAATGCCTCCTTAAATGGATTGGGGTGCGTGCTTATGCAAGAAGGCAAAGTGATAGCATATGCCTCGAGACAACTTAAGCCGTACGAGAGAAATTACCCGACCTACGATTTGGAGCTAGCAGCTATAGTATTCGCATTAAAGACTTGGAGACACCATTTGTATGGTGAGAGATCGGGTATTCACAGACCATAAAAGTCTAAAGTATTTGATAACTCATAAAGAGCTGAATTTACAACAAAGGAGATGGTTGGAGTTGATAAAAGACTATGAGTTGATAATAGACTATCACCAGGGGAAGGCGAATATAGTCGCCGACGCTTTGAGTTGAAAGTCATTGTTCGCCCTGAGGGTATGAATGCTCAGTTGGCCGTGACTAGTGATGGTTCGGTACTGGTAGAGTTGAGAGCTAGACCGATGTTCCTGCAAGAGATTTGTGAAGCTAAAAAAGGTGATAAGGAATTGCAAGCTAAGATGGCTTAGTGTGAAACACGAAATGAATTAGAGTTTAGTATTAGTACCGACGGTTGCATGATGTTCTGAGACAGAATTTTTGTACCCAAGGACAGTGAGCTTATTCAAAGGATTTTACAAGAGGCACATAGTAGTTGTTTGTCTATCCATCCGGGTAGTGTGAAAATGTATAATGACTTGAAGAAAATGTACTGGTGGTTGGGAATGAAAAGAGACATTTTTGAGTTTGTTTCTAAGTGTCTGGTTTGTCAACAAGTGAAGGCTAAACACCAAGTACCCTCGGGAATACTTTAACCTGTAATGGTTCCCGAGTGAAAATGGGACCGGGTAACCATGGATTTTGTATCGAGATTGCCCTTTACGCCAAGGAAAAAGGATTCTGTTTGGGTCGTTGTTGATAGACTTACTAAGTCGACAATTTTATACCGGTGCGTACTGACTTTTCCCTTGAGAAATTAGCTGATCTATACATTTCTGAGATCGCGAGACTTCATGGAGTACCTTTGTTGATTATTTCGGATAGAGATCCAAGGTTTACCTCACGGTTTTAGAAGAAGTTACAAGAGGCATTGGGAACGAAACTGAATTTTAGTACAGCATTTCACTCGCAAACCGAAAGTCAGTCAGAGAGAGTCATTCAGATCCTAGAAGATATGTTACGATGTTGTGTTCTCGAGTTCCCAGGCAGTTGGGAATAGTATTTGCCGCTAGTTAAATTCGCCTATAACAATAGTTATCAGTCGAGTTTGAAAATGGCGCCCTATGAGGCTTTGTATGGGCGTAAGTGTCGGACGCCCTTATATTGGACAGAACTTAAAGAGAATCAGATTCATGGGGTCGACTTTGTCAGAGAGACTGAAGAAAAGGTTAAGTTGATTCATGATTGCCTGAGAGCCGCATCAGATAGACAGAAATCCTACGCAGATTTGAAGCAAAAAGAGATCGAGTTTCAAGTTGGTGATAAGGTGTTTTTGAAGGTATCCCCATAGAGGAAAGTCCTTAGATTCGGTAGAATGGGCAAGCTGAGTCCGCGATTTATTAGACCTTATGAGGTGACTGAGAAAATTGGACCAGTAGCATACCGATTAGCCTTGCCTCGTGAACTAGAGAAAATTCATGATGTGTTCCATGTATCGATGTTGTGCCGCTACCGATCTGACCCTTCACACGTGATTTCACCAAAAGAAATTGAGATAAGCCCGGATATGACCTATGGTGAAGAACTAATCAAAATTTTGGATCGAGAGGTCAAGAAATTGAGGAATAAAAGTGTAGCACTTGTGAAGGTTTTGTGGCATAGACATGAAGTCGACGAAGCCACAAGGGAACCTGAGGAGACCATGAGAGACCAATACCCGAATTTGTTCACCAGAAAGATTTTCGGGGACAAAAATCTCTAAGGGGAGAGAATTGTAACAGCCCGATTTTGGGCTTAGTCGGAACAGTGGTTTCGAGACCACTAATGTGAAGTCGAAAAAAATATTTTATTATTATTTTAGAGTTATAGCATGTCTATATTAGTGCATGAAAAAAAAAAGGTGAAGTAATTTTAGCGTTTGTGAGCTTAATTGCGAAAAAGAACTAAATTGCATAAAGTGCAAAAGTCCTATTTTGATAGGTAAGGGTGTCAAATAGCTAGAGAACTTAAATTGGGGGTATTTAAAGGACAATTAGACCCTTTAAAGAGGCATGGCCAGCCATAAGAGACAAAGGGATAGAAAAGTCAATGTTAGGTGAAAATTTGGTGGCTAAATTGACTAAAAAGAAATAAAATAGAAAAAAGAATGATATCATCCCTTTCACCCCTTCTTCTTCACCCAAATTCTCAGCAAAATAAGGGTTCTTGGAGCTTTAAAATTTTAGCCAAGCTATCCTCTTACAAGTAACTCAATTTGAAGGTTATTTTTGATAATTTTTGTACTTTTGGAAGCCTTGTAGTATGAGCTAGCTAATGAGGGGACCATTTTGCAAAATGGTTAATAGTCTAAGGTTTTTCCATGAAAGGATTTATGATGTTTGCTGAGTTTTTATGGAAGAAAATGAATCTTAGTGGTGTAGTGAGCAACTTTTGTGAAAGAACTTCTCATGAAAACCCTAAAAGGGACCATTTTGTAAATTTTGTAAAATGGATAGTAATGTTGTGAAACAATGGGAATTTTGGGCCACTATAAGAGTAAAAAGGGTTCGACTAGGCTTAAGAGTTGAAGAAATTTGGTAAAAATAGAATTTCGAGCCTAGGGGTAAAATGGTCATTATGTGAAAGTCTAAGGGCAAAATAATTATTTTACCGAAAATGTGAACTTATGATTGCTTAAATTTATTTAGAGGTTAAATGAGTGAATTTTTATTATTTTAGATCAAGAAACACGAAAACAGGACTTGAACCAAGGGAAGGCCAAGCAAGTTGAGTAAGCTGTCTAGCCGCCTACATTTTGTAATCCGAAGTAAGTTGTATGTTGATAAGGCAAATATATCTTTATAATGTGTATTTGAGTTGATATGGCATAAATTGTCTTGATTTTGTAATATGAGAATACATGTTGAGAAACTTACGTAGTAAAGACTTCCGTTAAACCTTTGGAATAGACTTGGATATTTGTACCGTGATAATGGGTGATATGTGTGCTAGTGTAAGACATGTTTAGGACATGCACAAGCCACAGTATGAGAGCTAATGTAAGACATGTCTGGGACATGCATCGGCATTGAGACGAGAGCTAGTGTAAGACATGTCTGGGACATGCATCGGTCTCACGATATATAAGCTAGTGTAAGACCTGTCTGGGACATGGCGTCAGCTTGTGGTGTGTCAGTGTAAGGCCTGTCTGGCACATGGCATCGACACGATAGATGAGAGCCAGTGTAAGACCATGTCTGGGACATGGCATCGGTTTTTTAACCCATGTTAGGGCTATTGAGTATCTAGTAGCATTCCAAATTGTTTAACAAAAGGTTTATGATTTATATCAAAATGAGAGAAGTCATGATCATGTGATGAGTGGTACAGGTACCTAATTGAAATGTATGAGACATGGGTTCAATGTATGCAATATGAGTTGTATTGGATGGTAATGAGTAAGTTGTACTTGTGTTTATTTATGGTATTCATGAATAATCTATGGAATGTTATGAGCCTATTGTTTTATGATAAGTAGTTGTTGTTTATTTTCATGCAACTTGCTAAGCTCTATGCTTACCCTATTTCCCTTTCCATTTTCTTATAGTGCCACCATAGTAGCTTGAAGATCATCTCTACGTCGGAGAAGCTAGTCACACTATCATCCGAAGCACTTTGTAAAGTTAGATCTTTTATTTTGATTATGGCATGTATAGGACCTTGAATTTTGAGTTTTGTGTCAGTGTAAATTGGCCAAATATGTTGGCTTCCTTTAGCATTTGATTTATTTTGTTTAAGGCCGTGGGAAATGGGTAATATTGAAAGTTATTATGAGAATGCAAGTTAGCCTTTCATGAATGTGAAATTGTTGGCATGGTTGATTATATGTAATGTATATGGGTCTTAGCTATGGTTGTTTGGTTGAGAAATCATATTAAGTTAATCTTTGATGTGTTGGTTGATGTTAGATTTTGTTTCAGGGTGGCAAAGGCTTGGTAGATAGCCTTATATTGCCTGTACGAGTAGACACACGGGCGTGTGTCTAGGCCGTGTGTGACACACGGTCAGCCCCACGGGCGTGTTGTTCGGTCGTGTGTCCCCTGCATGTAAGATTTTCAAGTCAGAACGCATGGTAGTAAACACACGGGCAGAGACACGGCCATGTGTCTCAGTCGTGTGAAGGACACGACCTCTGGCCACGGGTGTGTGCCTTGGCAGTGTGCCCCAAATTGGGTGTTGATGTTAGAAACAGAGTTTAGACACGGGCTAAGATACGGGCATGTCATGGCCGTGTGAGGGACATGGGCTATAGACACGGGCATGTGTCAGGCCATGTGAAAACCCCTATAGGTTCGCATTTAGAATTTAATTCACACAGGCATGGGACACGGGCGTGTCCCTAGATGCTTAGGCCGTGTTTGTCACACGGGCAATTAACACGGCCATGTGTTAATGGCCACATGGGCGTGTGCCCTGTCTCATGTGATATTTTCCAAAGTTTTCATGAGCGATCTAATTAATCCCTGACCATTTCAAAAGTATGATTTGGTCCTCGTAGGCCCATATTAGGAATCAATGAACTATGAAAGGAAACTTTTAAATTGACCTAGTTTTTACATTTCAAAAAAGATTGAATGCATGCGTTTAAGTCAGGTTATGCCTCGTGCCTAGCTCCGGTTTCAGACCTGGGTAAGGGGTGTTACAAAGCTCGTAAGAAATATATTCAACAAATCATAATACGCAAATAATCAATTTGAAACATATAACATATAATTCATGATAACAACAAACCTTCCATATACTCAATCATATGCTTATATGCAAATTCATAATTTCTTCTATTTGAATTTCATACTTTACATGTACATACCTGTACAATTTCATAATGAAATCATACATTTTTGGAATACTGTCAAATACTCGATATCTCACACACTAAGTGCCAATACATAGCCGAAGCTATTATAATCTCGCACACTAATGCCTTACATAGCCAAAGCTATCTCGGTCTTGCATACTAAGTGCCATATATAGCCGAAGCTATTCCGAATCGCACACTAAGTGCCAAATATAGCCGAAGCTTTCTTGAATTGCACACTAAGTGCCATATATATATCTGAATCATCTTCAGACATGATTATAAGTTCATAAACACAATTTATGCAATATCAAAACATTTAAAGCATAATTACAACAATGCTTATCACATACGAACTTACCTCGGATGTGAAAACAGCGAATCGAGTCGATTAGTCAATAACTTTATCTTTTCCCCGATCCAAGTCCGTATTTCGCTTTTCTGGATCTAAATATATTCAAAATTAACTTATTTAATCAACTATTCATTCAATTTAGTCCAAAACATTCTTTAATGCATATTTATACTTTTGCCCCTAAACTTTCATATTTTTTAAAATTTAGTCCTTATCACATAAAATTGAAAATTCATGCAATTTAGTACAAACCCATGCTTAGCCTAATTTAATACATGTTACTAGCAGCCCATATGTTCAATTTATTCACACATTTACCCACATAATTTTACATTTTCACAAAATAATCCCTTTTTGACATTTTTGTCAAAAATCACTTTACAAAACTAGTAAATCTATCAATAAACTTTCATAACCTATCATCAACATCAAATTACTCAAGTATTCAACAATTTCAACATGATAAATCTTTAACAGTTTCGAAAATTAAGGTATGGGCTAACTAGAATACGAAGCAACGATCTCAAAAACATAAAAATCATTAAAAACGGATCAAAATACATTCCTAATTGCTTGAATTTTGCTTAGCCGAATGAAGAACCCTATTTTTCTTCTTGTTCTTCTTTAATTTCGGTTATAAGATGAAAATGGGGACTTTTGATTAACTTTGTTTTATTTATTTAACTTTTAATTATCAAATACCAAAATTAACCTTAAGTTAAAACATTTAAAATCACTTAAATGATGTCCATAAAAGTCCACTAACATTTAAAATGATCTAATTACCATTTAATGCCACCATAATTAACAACCAAAGCTATTTGACACCTTAAACTAATAGAATGACACTTTTGCACTTTACGCGATTTAGTTATTTTTACCAAATTAAGCATTCACACAGTAAAATTTCTTTACGAAACTTTCATACAATAATTCTATCATGCTGTAAATTTTAATAAAATAATAAAATAAATATTTTAACCTCGAATTTGTGCTCCTAAAACCACTGTTCTATTTTGACTAAAAATGGGCTGTTACACGCATACTTAATCAACATGTTTGTATTCCCTTAGGCCTAGATTGACCTAGACTGTCATAAAACACATAAAAATGCTCTTTTTATTCACTAGGTCATAAAAAGGGAGACTTAATAAGAACTATATTAATTTTCTATAAGACTAGCTCGTTAAGTATAGAATTGGGCCTAATCCGCCACAATGAATTGTGGTAGATTAGTGGGCTTGAGCAACACAAACCAAGTCACAAAATGAAAAAAATTATTTACTTTCGATAGGAAAATAAGTTTTCTCTATAAATAGATAACTATTCGATATTCCTAGAAAATATAATTTATTCTTATAAATAAATTACCACTACTTTCAGGCAGAACAACAATGTATGTGATTTGTGTAATTTGCGTAAACGATAGTCTTTATTTATAAGGAAAAATACAAGAATCTTGTTTGAATTAGATCTGATTAAATAATAACAATTTTATCACAAAAAAAATAATAACATTTTAATAGAAAATACAACTCCTATTCTAATTGTAAGAGTGAGGAGTAGATACACCATTGTAAAAATACTAGGGTTGTTGCCCCAATGTGTTTACAATAGGCCATATTGGGCCTTTCTTGTATTGAGTCTAATTATATGTGTTTCTTGGAACATTTCCCAACACTTATAATTTATCCAACCCAACATTTATTTTCTATTACCCAAAATATTATTTTATTTAATCTATCAATTAAATTAACTAAATTAGTTTCTCAATTAAAGAATTTCCTCAGCTCAATTCTAATTTCGTTAAAGTTATAGCAACTTTATCATAATAGAATCTATGAGAAAAATATATTTAATTTCCTTATTCAACAAATTCATAATGAATAATTAATTTAATTCCATCTTCGAACTTCAATTATTTAAGTATAATTAATAAAATAATATTTTGAAGAACCTTAAATTAATTCTAATGTTAGTTTTCTACTTAGCGAGAAAACGCATTCGCTATGGATAGTGATACATGTGACCTGTTTCTCTTATTTCATTGTTTTCATTCATTTCACATTTATTGGTTCTACATGCAATTTGTTTCTAGTTATCTCAAGCTAACATAAGGATCAATTAGACATATATAATTAAGGCTTTAATATTTTGTAATTAAGTTCCAACTTTATGCCTATTAATTACAACGTTGTTTAATCATGAAGTCATTCCACTAAAGTATCATGATTGAGTTCTCCTTTATTACATACCATTATGAAAGCTACTTAATAAGTACTCCTCTAATGACTTTGTCATAAGTGTGTTACCCTCATTGGATATCCTTAATCTCTTTAGGATAAATTCATTTTCTCATAATCTTGAGTTTCTTTTAGATTATTGTAGATGATATAAACTTTTTCTTCTGTTTCTCAAACTAACTCAAGATCTACCAATTTCTTTTCATTAAGTTCCAACTAGCAGGTAGGTGATCTATACCTTCTTCCATACACAGCTTCAAATGATGACATAACCAAACTAGCGTAATGGCTATTATTATATGAAAATTCATCCAAAGGAAGATATCTTTTCCAATTTAGCCTAAAATCAATCACAAACTTTTCAGCATGTCTTCCAGGACCTGAATTACTCTTTTAGTTTAACCATCTGATTGAGGATGAAAGGTAATATTGAATTGCAGTTTGGTTCCTAACGATCCTTGTAGTTGCTTCCAGAACTTCGATATAAATCTTGGATCTTGATCTGAAACTATAGATGATGAAATTCTGTGAAGACATACTATTTCATAGACATAGAGCTAAACTAAATTTTCTAGTGAATAAGTGATGTGTACTGGAAGAAAATGACCTGATTTAATGAGCCGACCTACCATCACCCAAACTACAGCCTTCTTTGAAAGAGTAAGGGGAAGTCCATATACTAAATCCATAGTAATCATATCCCATTCTACTCAAGTATCTTCAAAGGATACAACTTACCTGAAGGAACTTGATGCTCGGCCTTCACTCATTGGCAAGTCAAACAAGTCGAAATGTATTGTGCTATTTCTTTCTTTATTCTAGGCCACTAATATAAATTTCTCGAATCTTGATACATCTTGACACTTCTTGGATGAATTGAGAAGGGTTCTTGAAGATTTAGAGGTGGAACCAAATTTGTCATATGAAGAAGAGTCTATTTGTATCTTGGCAAGAGAGGTGAAAGAGCTAAGGAATAAGGGGATTCCATTGGTGAAAGCATTATGGAGAAATCATAATTCAAAAAAAGCTACTTGGGAAATAGAAAGTATAATGGAAGAGCAATATCATTAGCTATTCATTGGCATGAATTTTGAGGATGAAATTTTCTAAGTGGAGGAGAATTGAAACAACTCACCCAAAGAAGTCTCCGTATTTATTTACTGTTTGGCGTATAGATGGTAAATTAAAGATATATTTGAGTAACTAAAGTAATTGTTTTGGCTAAGTATAGAATTCTGTGTAATACGTCATTCGAAGAATTTTTAGTTTGGGTGAGCTCTAAGGTTTGACGGACTCTTTTGTTAAGTATTCACCCAACCCAGATGCTTTGGGAGAATTTGTTAAGTTTTTAGTTGTTTAGACTTGTTTATTATTTTAGTATAGTGATTTGGTTAGTCAAGTTGAGGTCTAGTTAGAACAGAACTAGACTATTGTAGATGATAAGACCTAAATTTTGTTAAGTGCGCTTAATCACGTGAATCAATAGAGTTAGTGGAATTATTTAATTTTTTTAGTAATCCTTGTCTCGTGCTTAAGTATATAAGGATAGCGGTGGTCTTTCTGAACACCTTTACATCTTCTTCTTCTTTCCTGATTTCCTCTAAAAGTCTCTGAAAAACTTAAGTTTAGAGAACTTTTTCAAAGTGAAGGTTTGCAGTATCTAGCTAACTTATATGTTAGTAGCAAATCACTGGTAATTACTAATGAAACCTTAAAGTTATCATTGAATTCATTTACATGTTTTTTGTACTGCATGCATAGATGTTAGAATGGTATGTGAGGAAGCAAAGTTCCTGATTCTAGATTAAGTATTATTTATTCTTGCATGCATGTTCAGATTTGATAGATTGATGATCTGATATGTATAAATATCTTTCTTTTAGTTAAAGAAGCTAACGGGGGTCCAAGTGACAAAGGCAAATGACCTACTTTATAGATTGTGCTAGAATTTCTATTGAGTTCATTCTTACTTCTATGTGTTGTAAATTTCTTGTTTATATAATTCGTGTAAGGTAAGTAATCCTTCTCTATAATGGATGAAAGGTGTATATATGGATAATGGTTATCCAAAGTCATCAGTTTGAGTTCAATCAGTTTGTGATGTGAAGTAAGTGCCACCTTTCATGATTAAACCACTACCATCTTCTTATGATATGTTTGATATGATCTAATCTGTGGGGGTCGTGAAGAGGAGATATGTTTATGTAGCCTCTGGTAGGGTAGCTATATTGCAAACTGGATTGGCAGGTCATGGTAAAACATACTATTCTAAATGAAAATGATATAAGGTGTTAAGGAGGTGAATGTATGAAAATGAGAATGTATGATATGCTTCTGATTCTGAATTTTGGGTACATGGCTGTCATGAAGATGGGTTGTCTAAGTTATGTTAAGTTGGCATACAGTATATACCTATGTTTAAGTAAGTTGGCATACTCAATCTGTCTATGTTCTACATACGCCATTGGGCGTACTATGTTCATCATATGTAAGTGTCCCTGAAAGGTTTGGTTGTGTTGTAAGAAATGATATGTATGATTTCTTCTTGAAACACACTAAGTTCATATAAAGTTACTCTGCTACCATTTCCTTCACAGGCTTGCTAACTGAAGGAAGACTTTATTTGAAGGACTATGCTAGAGTGTTGTTGCTATTATGAGCTGATTATTTTGTTCTGTATCATGCATAACTCTTGGGGGTGGCGTATAAATGTATTTTGGAAATGATCTGTATAAAGAACTTCTATTTTAACAAGACTCCATTTTTATAAGATTTCTATTAAGTATCAATGTCTGTATTTGAATATTTGAATTCTATTTAATGAAATTATATTTGAACTAATACGTAAAATGACTTGAACATTATTTCAAAATGTTAATGATTTCATTCAAAATTCAGTAAAACCAAAACTATCATATGATTATATGTAAAACTTTGTAATAATTTTATAAAGCTTCTGCCAAATTGTTTTGCTATAAGCTAGTTTGATATTGATTATTGACACATCAAACTTAAATCCTATCATAGGGTCGGGTTTGACGTGTTACAAGTTTGGTATCGGAGCCAAGGTTAAGCTGATTCTTGAAAAATCGAAGGCATGCATGATACAACTTTGGCTTAGTCCCTGTGTTTTAAAATAATTTGAACTTTCTTGTAGTGTTGATAACAATGTCTGAAGCATCCAAAGAAGTGACCGGTGAAGAAATTGAAAGTCATGTGCCCCCTGTTCCAAGACAAGCACTTGTAGCTGCCTTGGGAGTAGTTGGAAATGCTTTTAGAAATTTCTTCTTTATAATGATGGGGAAAATGTTTGACCAATTTATGGGGAATACTCAAGTGCCCCAACCTTAACAGCCTCAGCAAGAACAACTAGAAGTGGTTCATCTAACACCACCTGCACCACTAGTACCAACTGTAACTCCACTTAAAGGAGACCTTGTGAAAGAAATACATAAGAGGGGTGCTCAGGAATTTCTGGGTGACAAAGATGATGATCCCACTATGGTTGAGCAGTGGTTGTCTCGAGTTTGCAGTGTGATAAAAGAACTAAAATGCACGCCAAAAGACAGTCTCTTATGTGCCATATCATTGCTGGAAGGAGAAGCCTACCGGTGGTGGGAAACATTGACTATTGTGACCCTTGAAGAGATGATTGATTGGGAGTTCTTTCATGAGAAGTTTAGAGAAAGGCATGTGAACCAAATGAATGTAGAGCAGATGAAAAAAGAATTTATGTATCTCAAACAAGGAAGGATTATGCTAAGAAAATGTTCCAGTAAGAGGAAGAAATGTGTGATAAGTTCGAATGAGGCTTGAGAGATGAAATTTGTGCTTTGGTAGCAGCTTCAGAATGTAAAAGTTTAGCAGTTATGATAGCCAAAGCTCATAAAATAGAAACAATTATTT
This sequence comes from Gossypium longicalyx, assembly GCA_025698465.1. Taxonomy (NCBI): domain Eukaryota; kingdom Viridiplantae; phylum Streptophyta; class Magnoliopsida; order Malvales; family Malvaceae; genus Gossypium; species Gossypium longicalyx. Next base: position 97,607,450 of record CM046997.1, read on the forward strand.
GAGACAGGAGCAAGAATTTTGATAGAGAAAGAATGAAGTGTGGATTGTCTAGCCCTCCACCTCCAACAAGTTTTAAGAAGCCCAAAGATCAAAATTTTCAACATCAAGAAGAGATTCATAGCCTATGAGTTCAGGCGTGAAGGATTTAGTAGACCAGTTATTTTGATGGCAAGTTCCGGTCAATCTAGAGTAATGAGAAATATTAATTGTGAGCACTATGAAAGAAACCATAAAAGAGAATGTCGGAGGCATTCTAGAGCATGTTTTGGATGTGGATTCCAGGACATTTGATTAAGGATTGTCCTTTTAGAATAGAGTTAAGTATAGAACAATCAGTTCGTGGGCCTCGAAAGTTTCAACAAGAGGCTAGGTCTTGAGTTGCAACAAAGTTTGGCTTAGTGCAGCGAACACCAAGGAAAAGTTTTACTATACCAGGTTCTGGAGTATTCACCTAAACATATGTAATGAAGGCAAAAGAAGACGCTAATCTACCAGAAGTTATAATAGGTAAATTTTCTTTCCTCGAAAACAATATTTATTCATTGATTGATTCGAGATTAACTGATTCTTACATTTATACTAATGACTAATTAATTTAATTCCATCTTTGAACTTTAATTTTTTAATTATAATTAATAAAATAATAATTTGAGGAACCTTAAATTAATTCTAATGTCAGTTTTCTACTTAGCGATACATGTGATCTGTTTCTCTGATTTCATTGTTTTCATTCATTTCACATTTATTGTTCTACATGCAATTTATTTCTGGTTATCTCGAGATAACGTAAGGATCAATTAAATATATATAATTAAGGGTTTAATAATTTGTAATTAAGTTCTAGCTTTGTACCTCTTAATTAAAACATTGTTTAGTCGTGAAGTCATTCTACTAAAGTATCATGATTGAGTTCTCCCTTATCATATACCATTACAAAAGCTACTTAATAAGTGCTCGTCTAATGATCTTGTCATATGTGTGTTACCCTCATTGATATCCTTAATCTCTTTGGGATAAATCCGTTCTCTGAATATGATCCTATTTTATCTCATCATAACCATTTCATCTTTCTTCATGAAAAGTCAATTACTATATAATAGTAATTATATAATTTATCACAAAGATAAATGACCCCTAACCATGTTTAATTTTCATTTATCATGTAATGCCAATGAGAGGATATCATTTACCCTTTATTAGGCTATGAATTACACTATTGTAGAATGATGTTACATAGTATAGATGTCTTATACTCAACACACCAACTTTCGGTTCCTTATCTATTTGAACTTAAGCTTTCTTTTACATCAAAGTATACGATTCATAGATACACAATCTATCATCCACTCAGGATTAAGGCATGTGACACTATGCACATCACAAGTGAATAAATCCATAAACAAATTTAAGATATATCCTACTTGGGTCGTGTCCAATATACTGTCAGTCTAGTAAGTTACATTTATATATCTATCTTCTAGGTGTCATGTTACACTCGAATTCCAAAATACCTGAATTCAAGGAGGAGTTGGGGAGTTGATTAGATAGTAATGGAAAGTTGGGGGTACTAGCAAGAAATTTAGAGAGTTAAGTGGTTGGTTAGGAGAAGGTTAGAATCCAAATTTGGTTTGGTTAGATTGAGACCAGCTAATTACATAGTGGGAAACATAATAATTAGGACTGCTTGGTGATAACAATCTGTGAAGATTACGCCATGAGGGTATATATGTAAGTAGGAGGATGAGAGAAAGGGGGGATTCCTTAATCCTGTTTACACATTCTTCCCTTCAAAATCATCATGTTCTTTTTCAGTTATCTTAAAAAAGAAGAGGCTGTAACCGTGGGAGGTTCTACATGCTACAACAGGCGTTGGAATAAGCAAAAGAGTGGCCCAACTTCAAGCGGTTGAACTAATCCTCTGCGGCCTCATTATCTAGCTGTTGCATGCAGTTACAAACATGCTCTGAAGGAATAGGCCATTGGGTCGGGAACCTAAACCCACCCCTTAGTTTACATCTCACCCGAATAAATTTGTTTCTATTGAGGTGAAGGTTGGAGGCCTAGTTTGTAACAGCTCGGTTTTAGCTAAATCAGAATAGTGGTTTCAACACCACAAATTCGATGTCCAAAAATTATTTTAATATTATTTTATGTGTTTAGCATGATAGTATGTATGTGTGAAAATTTCGTGAACTAATTTTATTGTTTAATTGCCCAATTTGAGAAAAAGGACTAAATAGCGTAAAATGCAAAAGTTGCATTCTATTAGTTAAAGGTGTCAAATTGCTTTGGCTTTTTAATATGATGGCCTTTAATGATAATTAGACTATTTTAAAGGTTAATGGACATTAATGGACATCCATTATATGTTTTATATGTTTATAATAAAGGTTATATTAGTAAATTGATTAATTAAGTAGAAATAAATAAAACAAAACAAAATTAGGCTTCATTATAATCATTTTTGGCCTAATGAAGCTTGAAAAAAAGCTAAAATAGGGTTTTACATTCGGCTAGGAAAATTTAATTAATTAATGTACGATTTTTTATTCGTTTTTGATGATTTTTACGTTTTTGAGATCGTTGTTTTGTATTCTAGCTAGCCCATACCTTAGATTTTGAAATTTTTAAAGGTTTAACAAATTGCAATTATTGAATGCTTGAGTAATTTGATGATTGATAACAAATTATGAAGGTTTATGGATACATTAAATAGTTTTGTAAATTGATTTTTGACAAAAATGTCAAATTGAGATTAAATTGTGAAATATATAAATTGAGTGGTTGAAATGTGAAATAAATTGAAAATATAGGCTACTAGTAATGCATATTAAATTAAGCCAAGCATGGGTCTTATTGAATTATGTAAATTTTGTGTATTTATGAAATAGGGACTAAATTGTGAAAATGTAAAAGTTTAAGGGCTAATATGCAAATTTTCTTAAATGCGTGTTATGGACTAAATTGAAAGAATATGTGATTGAATAAGTTAATTTATAACATATTTAGATCAAGAAAAGAGGAATCCGAAATTAGATCGAGGGAAAGGAAAGATTATCGAGTAATTGACTCATTTCGCCTTTTTCATACTCGAGGTATGTTTGTATGTAATGAGCTCTATTATAATCGTATTTAAATGTTTTGATATTGCGTAAATTGTAAATTCCAGACTATGAACTTGTTCGACAATGATTCGACAGTGATTCGAAATGATTCGACTATGATTTGGTATTGGAAATTCCCGGTTGAACCTTAGGAATAGTCTAGGATATTAATGACATGTCATTAGGGTATTAAGTTGGCTTCGGGCCATGATATCGGCACTTCGGGTGCGAGTTATACCTTGATTTGGCTATGGGCCATGGTATAGGTATTTTGGAGAGAAGTTACCTTAATTTGGCTACGGGCCATGATATAGGTACTTATCGATTAAGATCATTAAATATTCGACTTCTATTCTGGATGGTTCAACGAGAAATTGAAAGATGTGGACTAGAACGAGATTGGTACAAGTTGGGACAGGTATGTACGTAAAGTTTATAAACATTGAATCCATGAAATGGATGAATTCTTGGTAAGCTATTGAATAAATGATTGAATGGTTTAAGATTTAATGTATTTGTGTTATCTTGCATTTATATTGATTGAATTGTGAATGAATGGTGAAGGGTCAAAAGGCATTACTGAACATAAGCACAGTTTCGAACATTCTCATATTATCACAAGTCATATTCTTATATACATGTAGAGCATATAATTAATTAAATATAAGCATACTACATATACAAATCACAGGTTAATCACTTTAATGATAAACGAATACTAAAATAAAAATTAAAGATTTTATTTCTTAAATCTATACATGCACAAGATTAACCAATTAAGTCATATTACAAGGCATTATCAATTTCATCATTCAACTTAAGTTAGAAGTTTACCAAATGCACATATGCGTACAAATATATATATATATATATATATATATATATATATATATGTTACTTATTAATTAACCATTTTATTATCAATACATTCCTAACACATACTCAATATTTATCTTCATCAATTGCACCTATTTTACAAATCATATAAGCATGATATATGCATATGCATTTCCAAAACAAACCGAATCATAAGGACAAGTATTATTCGATTTTACACATATACCAACCATAGTATAGGTGTATTTATACATATACATTTATAAGTTTAACTAACAAAGCATATCTGATTACATTAGCACATATCTTTTACCATAATAAACAAATCATGAATTATACATATCATTATTTTGAACCATAAGGGAACACCGAATATACCCTATGCATGTATCTTAATTGTCACCTAACTAGTAGGTGATATACTTAGCTCATTTAACAATCATTACATATCATGTAGCCGAAACACATAAACAACTCCATAAACATTATAATACCTTGGATATATTTTTAACATAAGTTTAGTCCAAGACCTAATATTAACACATCCCTTATCATATAAACTATCGCAATTCACATGAAAATATATATAGGCCGAACTAATAATCAATTATAGACAATATCTCTTACAATCATTTAAACGAATGTATTAGTCAACCCAGTGAGGTTATTACTATCATTACAAGTCATAATCGAAGCATTTCAACCAAAAGTAACATAACAAATATACTTCATACTTACCAGTATACCATGGCCGAATCATTCAAACCACATCCAGCTCACCGATCAACTTCAAAGCACAAAAATGCATCTCACAAATATTATTCAACCATAGCACCTAATATTATAACTAAAATGAACACAAACCATAATTTAACTTAACCAATTTCAAGTAAGGTAGTTAAGCCATTTTCAAATGGCTTTAATACATACTCATTCAAAATAATTAACTTTAAGACCAGCCTATACATGCCACATAACTGAGTCTCAAAATATTATTTACTGAAATGATAACCGTATAGTGTGATATCATCTCTACCGACTTCCAACCTGGGGAAGATCTCCGAAAATCTATAAACATAGAAAAAAAAACACAGAGAATAAGCTTTGAGAGCTTAGTAAGCTATAAGCAAATAAATAACTCATTGTCAATACCGATTTAATTACCAAACCAATTTATACTATCATAATCATATTTAACTTCAAACTTATAATTTCATATAATACATATACTTTCACTTTTACCAAATATCCATACAACTAATATTAATATATCATTCAAATTTCAAAGCCACAATATCAATAATTAACCGAATATATATACAAACTCATATACATATATTCATGAATCACTTTATAATTATTCTTTCTTTATATCATTTAGGCCGTATGTAAACATTTATATAAGTTTGCACATAGGCCACAATATGATATCACTATACATAACCTTTGAACGAATGTACTATAACTATTGTCAATGTAACATTCAATTTCAAAACCATAATACCATTATATAATTGAATATACACACCCACAAACATATATTCTTGAATCAAACTTTAATATTTCATACTTACACTTATCGTGTAGCCGAATATACATGTATCTATACCAAAATGTCATACACCATGAAAATCACATTATCAATGCATAAAGTCGAATCTTTAAACACTTATTTTCATATACTCATGGCTAAAACCTTCATACCACATAATTATGCTTAACTTTGGCCGAATATACTTCACAATTACTCACAAATTCAGACTAACATCATACATATGTTTGTATCACATATTAAATAATCAGCTTACCTTATTTTTAAGTAAACAACAAGCTAACTCATACCTGATCATTTAGCTCGTTTAACGTATTCAATTACCACATCAGCATAAAGTCTTTTAGGCATAAACTTATAATAATTCACTTGCATAAAGCCTGCTAGGCCTAAGGCTGAATCTCACACCGGCACAAGGCCTGCTAGACTCAAAGTTTGATTTTATACACCGGCAATAAGCCTGCTAGGCATAAGCCCGATTTAATTCACCAGCACAAGGCTTGCTGGGCTCAAAGCCCGAATATCACGATTATAAAGTTGTCTCATAAACAATTCATATATAAAAAATTCTAGATATTCCATATAGTTCTTACAGACTTTCAAACATTATAACTCAGTCAAAACGAATGCATGGACATAGTTACCATGCTTATACACATTCGGCATTTAGCATATATTAATTCATATATTTCATTTCAGTATATATACTTTGTATTTAGTTAAAATTAAGTACGTCTATTTGCTTATAAACTTACCTCGGACAACAGTAATTGAGACGAGACAACTAGTCGACAACTTTGGTTTTTCCCCGGTCCAAATTTGATTTCTTTGGTTCTTGATCTAAACATATTCAAATTAAGCTCATTCAAACATATTTTCATTCAATTTAGTCCAAAAAACACATAAATGGGCAAATTACCATTTTACCCCTAACATTTGCACTTTTTACAATTTAGTCCCTATTGCACAAAACACAAAATACACAAAACTTCAGCATGCCCATGCTGAGCCAAATTTTACCCACTTCCAAAAAATCCATACATTTTATCTATTTCATATTTTAGTCCCTCAAATTATTATTTTTACAATTTAGTCCTAATAACTCAAAATCATCAAAAACTCCAATACAAAATCTGTTAATCTAAAACATATCTTTCATATTTCATCATCAAACAACAAAAATCGCAAGCTCTCAACAATGGTATAACTCAAAAATATTCACCAAAATAAAAAATTCAAGCACGGGTTTTGTAGTACTCGAAGCAACGATCTCAAAAACGTAAAAGTTATCAAAAACTGAGTCCAAAATGACTTACCAATTTAACATGCAATTGCTGAACCTCATTTTGCAACCATGGATTTTTTTCTTTTCTTACATTCGCCTATAAGAAAGAAAATAGACTAAAATCATGGTTTTTGGTTTTATTTAATATATCATTTACTAACTATTTACCTTTTTAACCTTTAAAATAATGCATAATTTCCTTTATGCCAAAGCATTAACATCCACTAACATATTAATGGTATAATTTTCATTTAAGGCCATCATATTTAAAAGCCAAAGCCAATTGACACCTTTAATAAATAGAATGCAACTTTTGCATTTTACGCGATTAAGTCCATTTTACACGATTAAGTCCTTTTTACCGAATTAACCACTTAAACTAAAATTTCTTTACGAAAATTTCACAAAACTATAATATCATGCTGTAAATATTAAAATAATAATAAAATAAATTTTCAATGTCAGATTGTGGTCCCGAAACCACTGTTCCGATTAACCCTAAAAACGGGCTGTTACAACTCTCCCCCCTTAGGGATTTTCGTCCCCAAAAATCTTACTAGAGAATGGATTAGTGATTTACTTTCACTAGTCTCCTCAATTTCTCACATAGCCTTAAATTTTCCCAACTTTTCAATTCCACGAACTAAGATTTCTGATCTGTTCTTTGCTATGCGTCATACCAAGCTGAGTTTCTACTTCTGAAAGAGATACTATAGATAAAGGATCTTATTTGTATCATCGCATCATATATATAAGAAACATATTACGAGTCTTCTCAAGTTCTGATAATAATCTCATTCAATCCATTGAATCGCGAACTTAACATCTCTTTATAGCTAAATCGAGAAATTTTACTCCCACTATAATACTTTCACAAATACTCAGTTTTCTAATTGAAAATTCAATGCTTTTATGTATCAAGCCCACATATATTTTCTACCAATTTGAAACTACTTTTAAACGGTCACGAATTACTAATCACATCAACCCTAGAATTCTTTTTATCAAAATTTGGTTCAATACACCGAAGTTCAGTAATTGCAGCCATACCATAGTCATACAATGCTATCTTAATATTCATCTCTTAACTATTATTATACGCAAACTTAACCAATAATAAATGTCTTTCTCAGTTACTTTGAAACTTTAAAACACAGTGACACATAAATATTTCAAGAATTTGATTTGCTTTCCTCGATTTCACTACAATCTCATACTCACAGATTGCTGTAATTTCCCTCAGAATTATCATATGAGTTTCAAGTCTTAATCCGAAACAACAATGACTAACACCATAAGCAGACTTGCAATTACAGAAACGGATAACTCAGCTATTTAATCAAAAGAGGAAATCTATATGTAGAGAGAAATTTCTGCAGACAGTTAACAACGTTTCAAATAACTCTGCCTTTTTCAATAACAAAGGTAGTTCCGATGCAGAATGCATCCACACTCTATTTCTATAATCAACAAAGTCACAATTATCATATTTCACACTCAATCATCAATACCACATCTGAGGTTCTGAATCAGAAATCAATTTATGCTGAACCCCTTTTAACTTATAATTTGCTGACATATTTCTGAATTTCACGACTTCACTAAATAAACATTTATTTAACCTTTAATTCAGCTAACAACTGTGATGATATTAAACACTTATTCATCGCTCAAAAAGCACATAAATGTTTCCCATTCAAAACATCCGAAACTATAATCATTTTCCTCGGATAAGAATCACTTACAGATTCAAAAGTTTTTTGACAATTCGAGCTAACTTTGCTGTGCCAAGTTCGGATCTTTCTCTGACATTAAACATTTTAAACTCTTGTAGTCGTCATATATATCACATAACTCTTTATTCAACTCAAATGAAACCAGAACTGACATTTCGGTTGATAATGTCTTCATGCAAAAGAAAGCTTCAACATTCGAACTAGCTTTAATATACTGCCATTTCTCAGATAGAATTGTCCCAATAGATATAATTCTGTATCAAATTTTTAAGAATACAAATTCTTTTTCTAGACTATCCCTGAATTCACACATGTACATTCAAAATTTATTTCCTATACGGTGGATAAATTCAAACACATATAACTCAGTCATCTTTTCAATCAAATAATTCAAGTCAGACTAAATCACTGAATCAGTCTTTTCGAAGAAATCTTTTCTTTTCATTTAATAGAATAACCCAGACATATCATTATACAGATGCCACAATCATCAAATAGAAATCATAATGTCATAATGATACCGACGTCTTACCCATAATAATAGATAATATCCTTGCTGTTGATAAAGCATTTGAACCCAGAAGAAAATCAAATATGATTTAGACAGCAACCAATGCAAAAGCATAACTTTTATAACTCTGATAACGGTACATGCAGTATTCCCAAATTTCAGAACATAAATTATGATTATAATAGATATAGCCATTTTGTCAAATAGATATCTCTTATAGATAATCACATAGAATCATAAGAAAACTACAATAGCGAAATTTTCAACATCTAAAGCTCCACAGAATATTGAAAAATTATAACCTATATAGAATGATATTAATTTCGATGTTATCCCAAAAATTGTTCAGAAAGAACAATGTCACTCATAAATACTGAAATCCACAATAACACAAGCAATATAATCTTCACTTATATTCAACAAAACAATAGCCAATAGAAACAGGATATTAGCCTTATACGGATTTTACCAATGATTTTCATATTTACTTAAGGGAATAAATACCAAAGATGGACATAGCAATATTGAGCATAACCCAAACAGACCAACCATACTTTCATATTTTAGTATGTTTAGTTATTGTCCTCATACGATAAGAATTCCTTCTGAAATTAAACAGTCACATATACTTCTGCGGATAAATGTACACATAGAATGCCCAAAAGAAGTCATGCTGATTGCCTGGCTATAACCATTGCATTCAACCATCAATACAATTCAAACATTAATCCACTGTCTAATTCTATCATCAGAAATTCTCACATTATCGCTTCACTAACAGAAATCAATTCAAAAGAACTTTCAGTTAATACCTTTTTTTAGATAGCATACCTGAATAGATCATTTAATTGGAGTTATCTTCTTCTATAATAGTGACTTTGCATAATCTAAATAGTCTTCAAAACTATCCCATATCTCTTTTAATATTGTCTTTATTCGCTGATTCATTCTCTTTTCTAACCACATTAGAAATCTTTCAAACATGGACTTCTATAACTCTTCTCTCATGAGCTTATTCAACCCAAATCTTACAAATTTCATTGTAACATTTTTACGAATAAGGGGGGTGAGGTTAGTAAAGCCTCAAATTCAACTCACACATATATGCACATAACACATACTATCACAATTGGCCAGTTCATTACTGATTTCACATTCTCAAATCATTTAATAAACATTTGCTTATAATCACTTTTATTCTTAACACATAGTTCATACGCTAAATCAAATCATTAGTTCATAATCAAAATATTCACGTAACAATCACATACCAAACATCACAACTCATATACTCATATAATTATAAAATTTATCAATAGTAGAATATCATGCATTCTGATTTATACCTTTATGAGTTTCAACTCATCACCAACACATTTTCACTCAAACGTTTGAGTATAACATTCTGTACTATCAGAATTAGCTCGGTTGGAAAGTATATCTGTCTTATAAAATAATTTCGTTAGAGCCGAGAGATCTCACACTATCACAAGTTAAACATGGCATGTATAACTAGATTTACATACGCTATGATAGTCCTAGAATTGACTAAACCATAGCTCTGATATCAATAAAATGTAACACCCCTAACCCATATCCATCGCCGAGCTAGGGTCACAAAGCATTACTGAACATAAGCACAGTTTCGAACATTCTCATATTATCACAAGTCATATTCTTATATACATGTAGAGCATATAATTAATTAAATATAAGCATATTACATATACAAATCACATGTTAATCACTTTAATGATAAGCGAATACTAAAATAAAAATTAAATATTTTATTTCTTAATTTTATACATGCACAAGTTTAACCAATTAAGTCATATTACAAGGCATTATCAATTTCATCATTCAACTTAAGTTAAAAGTTTACCAAATGCACATCTGCATACAAATATATATATGTTACTTATTAATTAACCATTTTACTATCAATACATTCCTAACACATACTCAATATTTATCTTCGTCAATTGCACCTATTTTACAAATCATATAAGCATGACATATGCATATGCATTTCCAAAACAAACCGAATCATAAGGACAAGTATTATTCGATTTTACACATATACCAACCATAGTATAGGTGTATTTATACATATACATTTATAAGTTTAACTAACAAAGCATATCTGATTAAATTAGCACATATCTTTTATCATAATAAACAAATCATGAATTATACATATCATTATTCCGAACCATAAGGGAACACCGAATATACCCTATGCATGTATCTTAATTGTCATCTAACTAGAAGGTGATATACTTAGCTCATTTAACAATCATTATATATCATGTAGCTGAAACACATAAACAACTTCATAAACATTATAATACCTTGGATATATTTTTAACATAAGTTTAGTCCAAGACCAAATATTAACACATCCCTTATCATATAAACTACCGCAATTCACATGAATATATATATGCCGAACTAATAATCAATTATAAACAATATCTCTTACTATCATTTAACCGAATGTATTAGTCAACCCAATGAGGTTATTATTATCATTACAAGTCATAACCGAAGCATTTCAACCAAAAGTAACATAACAAATATACTTCATACTTACCAGTATACCATGGCCGAATCATTCAAACCGCATCCAACTCACCAATCAACTTCAATGCACAAAACACATCTCACAAATATTATTCAACCATAGCACCTAATATTATAACTAAAATGAACACAAACCATAATTTAACGTAACCAATTTCAAGCAAGGTAGTTAAGCCATTTTCGCATGGCTTTAATACATACTCATTCAAAATAATTAACTTTAAGACCAGCCTATACATGCCACATAACCGAGTCTTAAAATATTATTTACTGAAATGATAACCGTATAGTGTGATATCATCTCTACCGACTTCCAACCTGAGCAGATCTTCGAAAATATATAAAAGTAGGAAAAAAAAACACACAGAATAAGCTTTGAGAGCTTAGTACGGTATAAGCAAATAAATAACTCATTATCAATATCGATTTAATTGCCAAACCAATTTATACTATCATAATCATATTTAACTTCAAACTTATAATTTCATATAATACATATACTTTCACTTTTACCAAATATCCATACAACTAATATTAATATATCATTCAAATTTCAAAGCCACAATATCAATAATTAACCGAATAAATATAAACTCATATACATATATTCATGAATCATTTTATAATTATTCTTTCTTTATATCATTTAGGCCGTATATAAACATTTATATAAGTTTGCACATAGGCCACAATATGATATCACTATACATAACCTTTACGAATGTACTATAACTATTATCAATGTAACATTCAATTTCAAAACCATAATACCATTATATAATCGAACATACACATCACAAACATATATTCTTGAATCAAACTTTAATATCTCATACTTACACTTATCGTGTAGCCGAATATACATGTATCTATACCAAAATGTCATACACCATGAAAATCATATTATCAAAGCATAAAGTCGAATCTTTAAACACTTGTTTTCATATACTCATGTCTCAAACCTTCATACCACATAATTATGCTTAACTTTGGCCGAATATACTTCACAATTACTAACAAATTTAGACTAACATCATACATATGTTTGTATCACATATTAAATAATCAGCTTACCTTATTTTCAAGTAAACAACAAGCTAACTCATACCTGATCATTTAGCTCATTTAATGTATTCAATTATCACATCAGCATAAAGTGTTTTAGGCATAAACTTATAATAATTCACCGGCATAAAGCCTGCTAGGCCTAAGCCTGAATCTCACACCGGCACAAGGCCTGCTAGACACAAAGTCTGGTTTTATACACCGGCATTAAGCCTGCTAGGCATAAGCCCGATTTAATTCACCAGCACAAGGCTTGCTAGCCTCAAAGCACGAGTATCACTATTATAAAGTTGTCTCATAAATAATTCATATATAAAAAATTCCAGATATTCCATATAATTCATACGGACTTTCAAACGTTATAACTCAGTCGAAACGAATGCATGAACATAGTTACCATGCTTATACACATTCGACATTTAGCATATATTAATTCATATATTTCATTTCAGCATATATACTTTGTATTTAATTAAAATTAAGTACGTCTATTTGCTTATAAACTTACCTCGGACAACGGTAATTGAGACGAGACAACTAGTCGACAACTTTGGTTTTTCCCCGGTCCAAATTCGTTTTCTTTGGTTCTTGATCTAAACATATTCAAATTAAGCTCATTCAAACATATTTTCATTCAATTTAGTCCAAAAACACATAAATGGGAAAATTACCATTTTACCCCTAACATTTGCACTTTTTACAATTTAGTCCCTATTGCACAAAACACAAAATACACAAAATTTTAGCATGCCCATGCTGAGCCAAATTTTACCCACTCTTAAAAAAATCTATACAAAAAAATCTATACATTTTATTTATTTCACATTTTAGTCCCTCAAATTATTATTTTTGCAATTTAGTCTTAATAACTCAAAATCATCAAAAACTCCAATACAAAATATGTTAATCTAAAACATATCTTTCATAGTTCATCATCAAACAACAAAAATCACAAGCTCTCAACAATGACATAACTCAAAATATTCACCAAAATAAAAAATTTCAAGCACGGGTTTTATAGTACTCGAAGCAACGATCTAAAAAACGTGAAAATTATCAAAAACCAAGTCCAAAATGACTTACCAATTTAACATGCAATTGCCGAACCTAATTTTTTAACCATGGATGTTTTTCTTTTCTTACATTCGGCTATATGAAAGAAAATGGACTAAAATCATGGTTTTTGGTTTTATTTAATGTAGCATTTACTAACCATTTACCTTTTTAACCTTTAAAATAATGCATAATTTCCTTTATGCCAAACCATTAACATCCACTAACATATTAATGGTATAATTTTCATTTAAGGCCATCATATTTAAAAGCCAAAGCCAATTGACACCTTTAATAAATAGAATGCAACTTTTGCATTTTACGCGAGTAAGTCCTTTTTACCGAATTAACCACTTAAACGATAAAATTTCTTTACGAAAATTTCACAAAACTATAATATCATGCTGTAAATATTAAAATAATAATAAAATAAATTTTTTGATGTCAAATTATGGTCCCAAAATCACTGTTTTGATTAACCCTAAAAACAGGCTGTTACATTCTCATTACGTTAATACGAACTTACTAAGCTCTGAAGCTTACTTTGTGTTATTTTCCTATGTTTTATAGGTCATCAAGGCTAGCTCGGATCTGGGAGCCATCGGGAACATCATCGCACTATCGAACATCTATTTTTGGTACTTTTTAAGTTATGTATATATGGTATATGGCATGTATAGGCTAGTTGTGGTATTTTGGTTGTGATTATAGCCATGAGAGTTGGCTTGTAAATGATGTTAATATTGATGTGTATTTGGCTATTAGAAATGGCCCATAAATGTATATGTTTTGGTTGTAATTATGTAGCCATAAGTGTTGGTTTATCTTGGCATGTTGGTATGAATATGATTATGGTTTTATAGTAGTAAATGTTGGATTGATTCATGGAGTATAATGATTGAGAAATGCTTTGATGAAGTATGGTTTTAGAAATTGAGTTAATAACTATTTTAATAGGTAACTGCCATTGAATTAAATACTGAATTTGGTTGAAATAGATATAGTATGATTGTGTATTGGTTACATTTAGTGGTATCAGAGCCTAGGTTCAAAATCTCAGACTAAGTTTTCAAACCTTTTTAAAATGGGTCTACATGCATACATACATAAAATGGGTGTTTTTGAGAAAAAAAAGAACAAAATTTTGAAAGCACTTTTTTTACAGGTAATAATAGAGTTCGAAGGTCTAATGCCAAGTCCATAGAAACAATAATGGAACTTTAGTAAGACTATAGAGACTATTGCATAAAATGTTAATGGAAGAAATATAGGTTGAAAGTGCATTAAACGATTAAACAAAGTACTAAAGATACCTTACTTTTAAATTGTAAATTCATAAAACACTGAAATGAATACTTGTGAAATGATCACTCATGGTAGGAGAGGCCATAAGGGTGAACTCTAAGGGATCCGGTTGAGTCGACTGTATCACTAGATCCAGAACAGAATAATGAATAGAATAAGGTCAATAATGAACCCACTATTGAGGGTGGGAATTTGGAAAATTGGGGTAATGATGACTTTGATGAAAATTATCTTATTACACTGGCTTTGTTAAGGGCTTTGAATCGGGTTGCTAGGGCTCCGATGGGTGGTGTTAGTCGTGGGATGATTGCTGAGGGGCTCCGCTTTAGTGGGGCAGAGTTGTTTAGGGGTATTGTTGGAACTACTCTTGTAGTGGCTAAGTACTAGATGGAAACTATTAAACGAATTTTGGAGGATTTGGACTACACTCCTGAGTAGAAACGTAAAGGTGTCATGTTTTTATTAAAGGAAGAGGCTTATTAGTGGTGGCAATCAGTAGTTAGGGATACTTTACTAGAGTGTATTAATTGATTTTATTTTTAGGAGGCCTTTCAGGGTAAATTTGTGGGCCCTTACTATGTGGAGGCCCGATGGTTGGAATTTATTGAGCTTAAATAGGGTGATAAGAATGTTCCTTAGTATGAGGTGGAATTTCTAAGGTTGAGTCGCTATGCACCTAGTATGGTGGCGTTTGAGCAAGAAAAGAGTTTCTATTTTCAAGAGGGTCTAAGGTATGACCTTAAGGTTCAAGTAGCTCTACACCAAGAGCATGTGTTTGAGGCTTTGTTCAAGAATACCAAGATTATTGAGGAGATTAAGCACGTGGAGTGCAAGAAGAAAGGGAAATAGAGGGATCAAACCAAAAGAGAAATGGCCCTTTCTGGTGCAAACCCGCGACCTGTTAAGTGGGCCAAAGTGGTTAGACCATTGTAGAATAGGGAAGTAGTGGACCCTAGGGTAGGGAAAATTCAAGTTTGCAAGTATTTTCAGAGGTGCCATCCGAGCGAGTGTCAGAGAAGAATGGGTGCTTGTTTAGTTTATGGCTCGATGGAGCATAAGGTCAAAGATTGTCCTTGTCGAAAGGATCATGTGCAAGCCCTGACCTAGAATTAGGGCCCAATTAAAGGTCAAAATCAGAGGGGTAATCAAGGTGCTCAGAGGGGCTGTAATTAGAATCGAAATGGGAATGGTAATTAGGTTTAGAGAGGACCAGCTCAGGGTGCGAATCTGGTTAAGGCTAGGCAACCTGCCTTGGTTTATGCAGCTAGACACCGAGATGGCAGAGATGCGATAGACGTCATTGCCAGTACCTTCACTATTTACTCATTACTTTACTTTTCTTTAATTGATATAGGATCTACTCATTCGTATATTGCTTGTAATATGACTGTAAAATTGGGGATCGGGGTAGAGAAAACTGAAAACACTATAACTATAGTTAGCCCATTAGGGTCCTCCATACTTATAAATAAAATTTATAACAGATGTCATTTAGAGGTTCAAGGAGGGGTGCTTCTCGTTGATTCAATGAAGATTCCTTTTAATGAGTTTGAACTAATTTTGAGGATAGACTAGTTGGTTGAGCATCAAGTTTGATTGGATTGTGCACTGAAGAGGTTGACTTTAGTAACTGAGGCTGGGAAAGAAATTGTTATGGTTGGGGAACATCAAAATTATTTGTCCAATGTGATTTCTGCTATGGTAGCAGAAAAGATGGTACAAAAGGGGTGTGAAGCATATCCGACTTATGCCCGGGATGCAAGCATAATTGATCCATCAATTGATAGCATTCATACAGTAAGAGAATTTCCTGATGTTTTTCTCGAGGAATTACCGGGGTTACCTCCAGATCGAGAAGTGGAATGTTGTATTAATTTGTTGCCACGAACGGCATGGTGTCCATCACTCCCTACCGCATGGCACCTAAAATGCTTAAGGAGTTGAAGGTGTAGTTGCAATAACTATTAGATAATGGTTTTATTATGTAACACCCCTCACCCATATTCAATGCTGGAATAGAGTTACAGAGCATCACCGAACTTATAGCACAGAAAATCATACATTTCACATACATTTCTCAAATTCAATAGATCATCATTCAAAATCATTCACATCGTCCCTAATACGAGCCCACGAGACCCAAAACATGCATTTGGGAAGGTTCAAGACTAAATCGACAACTCAGGAAACTTTTGGAACACTTAAAAAATTTGCAAAATATAGGGGATACACGCCTATGTGGCCCGACCATGTGTCTCACACGGCCAAAGACACGCCAGTGTCACAGGCTGCGTGGACATTCGAAATGGGATCACATGGTCGTGTCTGACCCCGTGTAACTCTCTAACTTGGGTCACACGGCCAACACACATGTCTGTGTCCCTAAAAATGTGCTAGGCAGTGCCAAACCTATAGGGTATATTGACTTATGCCACACGACAAAGTCACATACCTGTGTGCTGGGCCGTGTGGATCATACTGACTTGATTTTAATTCCAACACCAAGGGACACACGGTCGTGTAACATAACCATGTGGCACACATGGTTGAGACATACGTCCGTGTCTCTGCCCGTATGGACAAAATAGACAATTTACCAAGCCATTTTGCCACCCGATTTGCATGTACCTACACCAAAACTCAAATGGCACAAAACATAGCATGAAATAGGCATTCAATCAACCTCAATCAAGCATATTTCATACATTTTAAACACCAACTAATCCAAGATATACACTCTCATAATGTGCCATTCAATTTCATGCCAAATTTCACTTTACCAAAACATCAATATGGTTATTTTCTAAACATGCATTATTTTACCTAATTTCACATATATAACAAGCTCAAATCTCAACCATTTGCTATCCATAATACCTATTATCAACAAGCATCATATAACCATATCCAAACACATAATAAGTGTCATATGCACAATTATATACACAACAAAACCAACCATGTTAAGCCAACTTTCATTGCTATATACAAAACCAAACATTAAACATTCATAAGCCAACTCAAATGGCTAAATTCATAGTTAACATATATGTACCAAAATGACGAAACTCTAATACATGCCATATACTCAAAATACTTAAGTTCAAAAGTACCAAAGTGAAAGTAGGATAGTGTGATAAAGTCTCTGACGATCACCGAATCCAAGCTAGCTTTGAAATCACTATAAAACACAGAAAATAAACGAAGTAAGCTATAAAGCTTAGTATCGTATGAATTAATAAGCAAACTCACCATTTATTCACAATCAAATAATATAAACATAATATGCTACAAAACGTTCAAATCAAAAAATTAACTTATATTCAATCACAAATATAGCCATGAATTTATAACTTTCATAAATTCAATACTCACATAGTTTTCGTACATAACTGAACTATTACGTATCAATTTCTCACTATTTTGTATCTTCGATATACCCGTTGAACCATTTGGAATAATATCGGATACCCAAGAATCTTGCACAATAAGTGCCAATAAAAATATAGCCGAAGCTATCTTGATAACGCATATGAAATGCCGATACATAGCCGAAGCTATTTCAATAACTATCCTTAATGACTTGTCATTCATATCTTAATCAATTCCTAAGGTTCAACCGGGATTTCCAATGCTGAATCGTCATTGAATATATCCGCAATGTTGTATTTCACAATTTATTCAATATTAAAGCATTTAAAACACAATAAAATAATGCTTATTACATATGAACTTACCTCGGGTGTAAAAACAGAAAAACGAGTCGATTAATCCCAAAACCTTGTTCTTTCCTCAATCTAAGTCCGTATTTTGCTTTTCTTGATCTATATAAAATCAAATTTAGCTTATTTAATAATCTCTCTATTCAATTTAATCCAAAATACACTTTAAAGCCACTTTACACCTTTGTCCCTAATATTTCACATTTTTACAATGTAGTCTTTATTTCATAAAATCACAAATTCATGAAATTCAACACAACCCATGCTAGCCAATTTTTAATTTGGTCCCTAGAAGCCCATATTTTTCATTTATTTTATATTTTAACCACAAAGGTTCCACATTTCACAATTTAATCCCTAATTTGCATTTTCACTAAAAATCACTTAACAAAACTTGTATAACTATCATCAATCATTAACGCTCATACATATTCATCGACGGAAACATCCTTAACCTTTAACAGTTTTGCAAATTAGTCCTTCGGCTAGCTAGATTAAGCTATAACGATATTAAAAACATAAAAATCAATAAAAACAGAGTCAAAATCACTTACCAGTTTATCCATGCAATTGCTAAACCCTAAATAACATCCATGGATGTTTTTCTTTTCTTAATTTCATCTAGAATGAGAAAGATGGACTAAAATTATGATTTTTGTTTTATTTAATTTACTTTAATTAAAGAAACTACTTATTTAACCTTACTTATAAACTATTAATAACACTTAAATGATGTCCAAGGTTGTCCACTCATAATAACAATGGTATATTTACCACATAAGGACCTCCACTATTTAATTTCATAGCCATTTAATACCTTTAACTATTAGAACATATATTTTACAGTTTATGCTATTTAGTCCTTTTTATCAAATTAAGCATTAAAATGATAAAATTTCTTAACGAAACTTTCACACAATCATTTTATAATGTGCTAAACATTAAAATATTAATAAAATAATTATTTTGATTTCAGATTTGTGGTCTCAAAACCACTATTCTGATTTGACTAAAAACGGCCTGTTACAACTCTCCCCCTTAGGAATTTTCATCCTCGAAAATCTTACCCAAAAAGAGGTTAGGTTACTATTTTCTCATAGCTTCCTCTGACTCCCACGTAGCCTTTTCGACCTCGTGACGTTGCCAAAACACTTTCACCAAAGCTATGTGTTTATTTCTCAATTCCTTACCTTTTTGAGTTAAAATTCTGATTGGTTCTTCATTATATGTCATATCAGGTTGAATTTCAATCTCTGACAGGGAAATTACATGTGATGGATCTGATCTATATCGGCGCACCATCAACACAAGAAATACATTATGGTTCTTTTTTAATTTTGACGATAACGCTAACCGATTTGCCATTGGCCCTATTCGTTCAATAATCTCATACGGCCTGATGAATCGCGAACTCAATTTGCCTTTACGACCAAAACGAATGATTTTCTTCCACGGAGATACTTTCAGAAATACTTTGTCATCGATCTGAAATTCAATATCTTTATGTGTCAAATATGCGCACGATTTCTGTTGATCCGAAGCTATTTTCAAACTATTGCAAATTACTTTCACTTTCTATTCGGTCTCTCTAATCAAATCAACTCCGTGAATCTTTTTCTCACTAAGCTCGGTCCAATACAATGGAGTTCAGAATTTGCGACCATACAATGCTTCATACGGAGCCAATTTAATACTTGATTGAAAACTGTTGTTATATGCGAATTTAACCAATGACAAATATCACTCCTAATTGCCTTCAAATTCTAAAACACAACAACGAGAATCTGTATTACTTTTTCAGACTGACCGTCGATTTCCAGATGAAATGCAGTACCAAAGTTCAATCTCGTACCCAAAGCTTCTTGCAATCTCTTCCAAAATCGCGACGTAAACCTCGGATTTCTATCCATTATAATCGAAGCTGGCACCCCGTGCAATCTAACTATCTTAACAATGTACAACTCAGCCAATTTATCAAGTGAATTCTCTGTTCATACCAGAATGAAATGTGCTAATTTCATTAGTCGATAAACAACGACCAAAATAACATCTTTCTTCTACAGAGACAGGGGTAAACCGGATACGAAATCCATCGTAACATTATCCCATTTTCATTCTGGTATCACCATAGGTTGTACCAATCCGGAAGGCACTTGATGTTCAGCTTTAACATGCTGACAAACGAAACATCTCGATACAAAATCTGAAATGGCCCTTTTCATGCCCGACCACCAAAACAATTGTTTCAGATCATTATACATTTTTATACTCCCCCGGTGAACAAATAAACAACCACTGTGTGCTTCGTGTAGAATTTTCTGAATAAGTTCAGAATTCTTTGGTAAGCAAATTCTATCTCAGAACATTAAACAATCATCAGATCCGATCGAATAGTCTGTATCACTAGTTGACTCACATTGCACTCTTTTAGCTTGCAATTCATTATCATATTTCTGAGCTTCACAAATTTGTTGAAGAAATATCAGTTTAGCTTTCAATTCTGCTTGAATCGAATTATCATCAGACAAGGTTAATTAAGTTTTCATCGCTCTCAAAGTAAATAATGATTTTCTACTCAAAGCATCTACGACTACGTTTGCTTTCCTCGGATGATAATCAATCACTAACTCATAGTCTTTCAACAACTCAAGCCATCTTCATTGTCGCAAATTTAAATATTTTTAAGTCATTATATACTTCAAGCTCTTGTGATCGGTAAAGATCTGGCACTTTTCACCGTATAAATGATGTCGCCAAATTTTTAATGCAAACACAATAGTGGCCAACTCTAAATCGTGCATCAGATAGTTCTTTTCATGCGGCTTCAACTGTATGGAGGCATAATCTATTACTTTACCTTCTTACATCAAAACACAACCCAAACTGTTCAATGACAAGTCACTAAAAATTACAAACTCTTTACCCGACTCAGGTTGAGCCAAAACTGGTGCCTCAGTTAGTAATGCTTTCAACTGATCAAAATTTTGTTGACATTTTTCAGACCACTCAAATTCCATATCTTTCTGTAGCAATCTAGTTATCGGTGTAGCAATCATCGAGAATCTTTTAACAAAACGTCGATAGTAACCAGGTAATTCCAAAAAGTATCTAACTTTAGATACATTTCTTAGTGGTTTCCAATAAACAACGGTTGAAATCTTACTCGGGTAAACTCGTATGCCTTCAGTTGAAACAATATGTCCCAAAAATCTGACTTCTCAAAGCCAAAACTTGCATTTACTGAATTTAGCGAACAATTGCTTATCTCTCAAGGTTTGTAGCACAATCCTCAAATGCTCAGCATGCTTGGACTTGTCTCGTGAATAGATTAGAATGTCGTCAATGAACACAACCACAAATTTTCTATCTAAATACAGTCTAAAGATTTGATTCACCAAATCTATAAAGGCTACAAGAGCATTAGTTAATCCGAAAGGCAAAAAAAGAAATTTGTAATGCCTATACCTTGTTCTGAATGCAGTTTTCGGCACATTCGAATCCTTAACTCACAACTGATAGTAGCCCGATCTTAAATCAATCTTCGAGATCACTGTTGCCCCTTTCAATTGATTGAACAAATCATCGATTCTCGGTAACATATACTTATTCTTTATCGTAACCTTGTTAAGCTGAAGATAATCAATACAAAGTCTCATTGATTTGTCTTTCTTTTTTATGAATAACACTGGTGCACCCCAGGGCGAAAAACTAGGTCGTGCAAACCTCTATCCTTTAATTCTTGCAACTAAGCTTTCAGTTCTTTCAACTCTGTTGGAGCCATTATGTACGAGCTATAGATATCAGTGATGTTCCCAGCACTAATTCAATGGCAAACTCAACCTCTCTGATTGGTAGTAACCCGATAACTTTTCTGGAAACACATCAGAATACTCTTCTGGCACAGATTCAATTTTCGATTCAGACACTTTTGTATCTAAAAAATACGCAAGATAAGCATTGCGACCATTTCTGACATATTTTTGAGCTAGCAGTGACGATATTACAATAGGCAATCCACTCGAAACATCGGATTCAATTCGAAGGATTTCACTATTTTGACATTTCAATTCAATAGTTTTCATCTACAATTCACTACAGCATCATGCAGAGTCAATCGATCCATACCCAGAATTACATCGAACTCATCAAACGGTAAAAGCATCAGATTTGCCTGAAAATAGTAACCCCAAATCATCAAAGGACAGTTCTTGCAAACTTTATCAACTAAAACATATTTGCCTAAGGGGTTTGACACTTTAACCACAAACTCAGTAGACTCAACTGGTAAACTCTTACTGAGCACTAAATTCATGCAGATATACAAATGAGTTGTTCCAGGATCATTCAATGCAATAACATTAGTGTCATAGAGAGAAAATGTACCGGTGATAACATCGACTGACGACGCCTCTTCGTGAGTGTGAATTGCGTAAGATCTAGCAAGTGCTCTAGCCTCGGATCTCACGGTGGAGTCCTTTGTTATTCCTCTACTACTAGTCACATTCCCAACATTTCTTGGTGGCCTCCCTCTAATGGCAGGATTGCTTGGTCTTGAAGTCTGAAGATTATCTTTCTTGGATAATTGAGGACAATCATGAATAAAGTGTTCTTGTGAACCACATCTAAAACAGGCTTTATTATTACTATTCATCTAACAATCTCCAAAATGTCATCGACCACACTATTGACACTTGGGCTTATTGTTTCTCACGCTGCCAACACTTGGTACTGATGTAGCTTATGTTTTAGGACTTGAGTATTGTTTTCCATGATCTCTGTTTGGATACCCGATTCAAGCATTCGAACGAGTATACGAATTTCATGATTTTTTTGAAAAAAATTGGTATAGCTTGCTCATTGATCTTTTTCTTAATTCTCTAGCCTCGAAATTAGCTTCTCTCTTTTCTTTGCACAATTCTTCAGCTTTTCAAGCTCAGTCAACTAAAATAACAAATTCTTTCAATTCTAGAATCCTGACCAATAGTCTAATGTCTTTGTTCAATCCATCTTCGAACATTTTACACATAATTTCTTCAGTTGAAACACATTCCTGAGCATATTTACTAAGTCTCATGAACTCTCGCTCATACTCTATCATAGACATACGACCCTGTTTCAACTCTATAAACTTTTTCTATTTTTGATCAATAAACCATTGACTGATGTATTTCTTTCTAAACTTAACTTGAAAGAATTCCCAAGTAACTCTTTCTCTCGGTACCACAGACACCAAAGTATTCCACCATTGGTACGTAGTATCCCTCAAAAGTGATACGACACATTTTAAACATTCTGCCGGTGTGCAAGGAAGTTCCTCATATACTTTGATAGTGTTTTGAAGCCAAAACTCAGCTAACTCAGGATCATCGTCAATATTAAATCTAAAATTTTTGACTCCGTGTTTTCGAATCTGATCAACTAGCGGCTTATTCAATCGTAGAAATTCCACACCTTGAGGAACTACAGGAACCAGTGGGGGATTAGGTTGGGGTAGAGGTTGTTGAGTAGCCAAATTTGTTCGAACAAACTCTGTAAACCACTCATTCATCATCTAGAAGAAGGCTTCTTTAGCCTATCCTCCCTAGCTACCCAATACGGGTCTCGATTATAATTGTGCTACTCCATGAATGGAGGCAGGCGCGTTACTTTCAACATCATCAGCTACAGCTCAATTGGGATCCATTTACTATATGAAAACAAGGTTTAAACTGTCAGGAGATATCACACAATCACAGGTTATATATGACATGTATAGCTAGACTTTCACACACGCTACGTTAGTCCGAGAATCGACTAAACTGTAACCTTGATACCAATATATATAACACCCCTCACTTGTATTCAACGCTGAAATAGGGTTCCGGAGCATTACCGAACTTATAGCATAGAAAATCATACATTTCACATACATTTCTCAAATTCAATAGATCATCATTCAAAATCATTCACATTATCTCTAATACGAGCCCACAAGGACCAAAATATGCATTTGAGAAGGTTCGAGACTAAATCGAAAACTCAGGAAACTTTTGGAACAGTTAGAAAAATTTACAAAATACAGGGGACATATGCCCGTGTGGCCCGGCCGTGTGTCTCACATGGGGAAAGTCACGCCTGTGTCACAGGTCGTGTGGATATTTGAAATGGGATCACATGGCCGTGTCCTAGCCCGTGTTTGACCCCGTGTAACTTTTTGACATGGGTCATGTGATCAAGACACACGCTTGTGTAACTAGCCTGTGTGCCCTAAAAATGGCCACACATGCCCATGTGCCAGGCCGTGTGCCCTAAACAAGGCCACACCCGCCCGTGTGTTAGGCCGTGTGCTAGGCCGTGCCAAACTTGTAGGGTATACTGACTTATGCCACACGGCCAAGTCACATGTCCGTGTGCTATGCTGTATGGAGCATACTGACTTGATTTTAATTCCAACACCAAGGGATACACGACTGTGTAACATAACTGTGTGTCACACACGATTGAGACACACGCCCGTGTCTCTACCCATGTGGACAAAATAGGCTATTTTTCGAGCCATTTTCCCACCCAATTTGCATGTACCTACAACGTAACTCAAATTCCACAAAACATAGCATGAAATAGGCATTCAATCAACCTCAATCAAGCATATTTCATACATTTTCAACACCAACTAATCCAAGATATATAATCTCACAATGTGCATCAAGCATATTTCATACATTTTCAACACCAACTAATCCAAGATATATAATCTCACAATGTGCCATTCAATTTTATGTCAAATTTCACTTTACCAAAACATCAATATGGTCATTTTCTAAACATGCATTTTTTCACCTAATTTCACATATATAACAAACTCAATTCTCAACCATTTTCTATCCATAGTACCTATTATCAACAAGCATCATATAACCATATCCAACACATAATAAGTGCCATATGCACAATTATATACACAACAAAACCAACCACATTAAGCCAACTTTCATTGCTATATAAAAAAACCAAATATTAAATATTTACAAGCCAACTAAAATGGCTAAATTCATAGTTAACATATATTACCAAAATGACCAAACTTTTATACATGCCAAATACTCAAAATACTTAAGTTCAAAAGTACCAAAGTGATATTAGGATAGTGTGATGAAGTCTTTGACGGTCCCCGAATCCGAGCTGGCTTTGAAATCACTATAACACACGAAAAATAAACAAAGTAAGCTATAAAGCTTAGTAGGCTCGTATGAATTAATAAGCAAACTCACCATTTATTCACAATCAAATAATATAAACATAATATGCTACAAAACATTCAAATCAAAATGTTAACTTATATTCAATCACAAATATAGCCGTGAATTTATAACTTCCATAAATTTGATACTCATATAGTTTCCATACATACCTGTACTATTACATATCAAATTCTCATTATTTTGTATCTTCGGTATACCCGTTGAACCATTTGGAATAATATCGGATACTTGAGAATCTCGCACAATAAGTGCCAATAAAAATACAGCTGAATCTATCGCCAATAAAAATACAGCTGAATCTATCATAAAATTCTTGCACTCGAAGTGCTAATATATATAGCCGAAGCTATCTCGATAACACACACGAAGTGTCGATACATAGCCGAAGCTATCTCAAACAGGATTTCCAATGCTGAATCGTTATCGAATATATTCACAATGTCGTATTTTACAATCTATTCAATATTAAAGCATTTAAAACACAATAAAAATAATGCTTATTACATACGAACTTACCCCAGATGTAAAAATGACAAAACGAGTCGATTAATTTAAAACCCTATTCTTTCCTCAATCTAAGTCCGTATTTCGCTTTTCATGATCTATATAATATCAAATTTAGCTTTTTAAATAATCTCTCTATTCAATTTAATCCAAAATACACTTTAAAGCCACTTTACACATTTGCCCCTAAAATTTCACATTTTTACAATTTAGTCCTTATTTCATAAAATCACAAATTCATGACATTCAACCACAACCCATGCTAGCCGATTTTCAATTTGGTCCCTAGCAGCCCATATTTTTCATTTATTTCACATTTTAACCACAAAGGTTCCACATTTCACAATTTAATCCTTAATTTGCATTTTCACTAAAAATCACTTAACAAAACTTGTATAACTATCATCAAACATTCATAATCTATTATCAATCATTAAAGCTCATACATATTCATCAATGAAAACATCCTAAACCTTTAACAATTTTGCAAATTAGTCCCTGGGCTAGCTAGATTAAGCTGTACCGATCTCAAAAACATAGAAATCAATAAAAACTGAGTCAAAATCACTTTCCAATTTATCCATGCAATTGCCGAACCCTAAATAGCATCCATGGATGTTTTTCTTTTCTTAATTTTGGCTTGAATGAGAAAGATGGACTAAAATTATGGTTTTTGTTTTATTTAATTTACTTTAATTAACCAAATTACTTATTTAACCTTACTTATAAACTATTAATAACACTTAAATGATGTCTAAGATTGTCCACTCATAATAACAATGGTATATTTACCCTATAAGGACCTCCATTATTTAATTTCATAGCCATTTAATACCTTTAACTATTGTAACATGCATTTTACACTTTACGCTATTTAGTCCTTTTTATCAAATTAAGCATTCAAACGATAAAATTTCTTAACGAAACTTTCACACAATCATTTTATCATGTTGTAAACATTACAATAATAATAAAATAATTATTTCGACTTTGGATTTGTTGTCCCAAAACCACTATTCTAATTTGACTAAAAGCGGCCTGTTACAACTCCCCCTTTTAGGAATTTTCGTCGTCGAAAATCTTACCAGAAAAGAGGTTAGGGTACTGTTTGTTGGAACGTTGGTACCCCCATGGCACAACGAAAAAAATATATTCCAACGAACCAAACCATGGATCCATGTGCAAGGAACAAATCGGGGTGAAAAAGGTTTCGAAATTACTGAAACTTTAATCCGAGTAGACAGTGAAGCCTCGGCAACGAGAATACTGTTTTGATTTCGAATCCAAGTCGCAATATTTATGATTCCGACCTCTACGTAATGCACCCAGTTGACAATGAATGGAGGAAATCCCTAAAACTATTTTCAGAGATATTTTGCTTGACGGCTGCTAGGCCTAGTAGCAAAGCTTCGGGTTTGTATATATATTCACTTTTTAGGGTTTTTTCCCTTTATATATATAACTCCCCTTATAATTGGTATGTATATAACAAATTCTTAATTTATTAAATTTTAATCCGAACATAATAATCATAATTAAAATAAATAAATATAATAATATTTTAACCGAAAATTATAATTACATTAATTATAATAAAGATTTCGGTAAACTATATTTATTTAAATTTATATACGAACCAAATTCATATATTAATAGAATTATGTTCTCCTTATGTGTACAACATCCTTGTACATATAATATGTTCGATATTTGATTACCCAATTAAATTAATTCTATAATTAATTTAATTCATGTGACAACCAAACACAATACCAACTATGTTTTATTCCGTTCATTTCAACCATAGGGTCTGACCCTGTAGGTTCTTGTAACGTTAGTAGTAATACTAGAACGATTCTAATGTTACATACAATGAGTGGCATCTAGCAATGTATCATTGCTACCTAAGTTACAAGAAGTCATGATTCGACATAACCTTTTGTGATTAACCTTTCATGCATTAATCCTTAAGTCCTTTATCTCTGGAATGGGCAGAAGTCATGGAATAGTCACACTGGCATAGTCCATCCCATGTTTCTTGATACCTTGAGTAGACTATGATACACAAGTAAGTATGACATCTCATATCAACTTATTTGATCCCGGCCATGCATTTCTAGTCTCACTCAATCAAGTGGCCTAACATATTACTCCCATTATGTAGGAGGGACTTATCCTATATTGATCGACCATATCCCTCTACATAGATTGTGGTATATCCAATATCAGCCTTTATAAAGCAACCAGTTACGGTGTATGTTTGACTGTATCAAAATATACAGCTCACGATGTTAGGATAATGATGATCTCAAGTCTGAGGATCATATACGTATTAATCACTATGAGTAATGTTGTGACAATTACATAATAATCCAAGAAACATACTCATAGTGGGTCAGTCCAATATGTTTTTCTCTAACACACATATTCATGCACCGATTCTAACACTCCATATCAATGACAACTCTTTATCATCAATCAACTACATGTTAGTCTTAATGCATTATTGTTGTCCTAGTCAACAATAATACTTGACTAAGGACCTTTTAAGAATAATCATATTATTCTCATGACATTATTATAAAATAGTTTATTTATACACACAGAAAAGAAACTAAAATAATAATGGCAACGCCTTATATTAATAAACACGGTAAATCAAGTATGTTATTACAACCATCTCATGATTGATCTTTGGGCATACTCTTATACTATTTTCTCATAGCTTCCTCAGGATCCCATGTAGCCTCTTCGACCCCATGACGTTGCCACATCACTTTCACCAAAGCTATGCATTTATTTCTCAATTTCTTAACCTCTTCAGTTAAAATTCTGATCAGTTCTTTGTTATACGTCATATCAGGTTGAATTTCAATTTCTGACAGGGAAATTACATGTGATGGATCTTCTCTATATCAGTGCAACATAAACACATGAAGTACATTGTGGATCCTTTCTAATTTTGACGGTAACACTAACTGATATGCCACTGGCCCTATTCATTCAATAATCTCATACGGGCCGATGAATCGCGGACTCAATTTGCCTTTGCAACCAAAATGAACAATTTTCTTCCATAGAGATACTTTTAGAAATACTTTGTCACTGATCTGAAATTCAATAGCTTTACATTTCAGATCCGCGTACGATTTATGTCGATCCAAAGCTGTTTTCAAACTATCGCAAATTATTTTCACTTTCTTTTCAGTCTCTCTAATCAAATCAACCCAATGAATCTTTTTGTCACTAAGCTTAGTCCAATACAATGGAGTTCAGCATTTGCGACCATACAATGCCTCATACGGTGCCATTTTAATACTCAATTGAAAACTGTTGTTATACGCGACTTCAACCAATGAAAAATATCTCTCCCAATTGCCTTCAAATTCTAAAACACAACAACGAAACATATCTTCGAGAATCCGTATTACTCTCTCAGACTGACCGTTGGTTTCCAGATGAAATGCAGTACTAAAGTTCAATCTCTTACCCAAAGCATCTTGCAATTTCTTCCAAAATTGTGACATAAACCTCGGATCTCTATCCGATATAATCGAAGCTGGCACCCCGTGCAATCTAACTATCTTAGCAATGTACAACTCAACCAATTCATCAAGTGAATAATCTATACGTACCGGAATGAAATGTGCAGATTTCGTTAGTCGATCAACAGGTTGTAGCAATCCAGAAGGCACCTGATGTTTAGCTTTAACTTGCTGACAAACCAAACATCTCGATACAAATTCTGAAATGTCTCTTTTCATGCCTGATCACCAATACAATTGTTTCAGATCATTACACATTTTTGTACTCCCCGACTGAACAGATAAACAACCACTGTGTGCTTCTTGTATAATTTTCTGAATAAGTTCAGAATTCTTTGGTACGCTAATTCTATCTCAGAAAATTAACTAATCACCAGATCCGATCTAATAGTCTGTAGTCGACTCACATTGCACTCTTTTAGCTAGCAATTCATTATCATACTTCTGAGCTTCACAAATTTACTGAAGAAATATCAGTTTAGCTTTCAACTCTGCTTGAATCGAACCATCATCAGACAAGGTTAACTAAGTATTCATCGTTCTCAAAGTAAATAATGATTTTCTACTCAAAGCATCTGCGACTGCGTTTGCTTTCCCCAGATGATAATCGATCACTAACTCATAATCTTTCAACAACTCAAGCCATCTTTTTTGTCGCAAATTTAAATATTTCTGAGTCATTATATACTTCAAGCTCTTGTGATCGGTA
This sequence comes from Gossypium longicalyx, assembly GCA_025698465.1. Taxonomy (NCBI): domain Eukaryota; kingdom Viridiplantae; phylum Streptophyta; class Magnoliopsida; order Malvales; family Malvaceae; genus Gossypium; species Gossypium longicalyx. Next base: position 97,638,202 of record CM046997.1, read on the forward strand.
AAGATGTGACACTTTTCACCGTATAAATGATGTCGCAAAATTTTCAATGCAAACAACACAATGGCGGCCAACTCTAAATCGTGCGTCGGACAGTTCTTTTCATGCGGCTTCAACTGTTTGGAGGCATAAGCTATTACTTTACCTTCTTACATCAAAACACAACCCAAACCGTTCAATGACACGTCGCTAAAAATTACAAACTCTTTACTCGATTCAGGTTGAACCAAAATTGGTGCTTCAGTTAGTAATACTTTCAACTGATCAAAACTCTGTTGACATTTTTCAGACCACTCAAATTTCACATCTTTCTGTATCAATCTAGTCATCAGTGTAGCAATCATTGAGAATCTTTTAACAAAACGTCGATAGTAACCAGCTAATCCCATAAATCTTCTAACTTCGGATACATTTCTCGGTGGTTTCCATTAAACAACATTTGAAATCTTGCTTGGATCAACTCGTATGCCTTTAGCTAAAATAATATGTCCCAAAAATCTAACTTCTCGGAGCTAAAACTCACATTTGCTTAATTTAGCAAACAATTGCTTATCTCTCAAGGTTTGTAGCACAATCCTCAAATGCTCGACATGCTCGGACTCATCTCGTGAGTAGATCAGAATGTCCTCATGAATACAACCAAAAATCTTTCTAAATACGATCTAAAGATTCAATTCATCAAATCCATAAAGACTGTAGGAGCATTAGTTAATCTGAAAGGCAAAACAAGAAATTCATAATGCCCGTACCTTGTTTTGAATGTAGTTTTCGGCACATCCGAATCCTTAACTCGCAACTAATAGTAGCCCGATTTCAAATCAATATTCGAGAACAATGTTGCCCCTTTCAACTGATTGAACAAATCATCGATTCTCGAAAACCGATGCTTATTCTTTATCATAACCTTGTTAAGCTGACGATAATCAATACAGAGTCTCATTGATCTGTCTTTCTTTTTTACGAATAACATTGGTGCACCCTAGGGCGAAAAACTAGGTCATGCAAAACCTCTATCCGTTAACTCTTGCAACTGAGCTTTTAATTCTTTCAACTCTGTTGGACCCATTCTATATGGAACTATAGATATCGGTGATGTTACCAACACGAATTCAATGGCAAACTCAACCTTTCTGATCTGTGGTAACCGTAGTAACTCTTCTGGAAACACATTCGAATACTCACAGAATACTAGCAAAGATTCAATTTTTGATTCGGACACTTTTGTATCTAAAACATATGCAAGATAAGCATTGCAACCTTTTCTCACATATTTTTGAGCTAGCATCAACGATATTACAACAGGCAATCCACTCGACTCATCAGATTCAATTCGAAGGATTTCACTATTTTGACATTTCAATTCAATAGTATTTCGTCTACAATTCACAATAGCATCATGCAGTGTCAACCAATCCATACCCAGAATTACATCGAACTCATCAAACGATAAAAGCATCAGATTTTCCAGAAAACAATAACCTCGAATTATCAAAGGACAGTTCTTGCAAACTTTATCAATTAGAACATATTTGCCAAGGGGTTCGACACTTTAACCACAAACTCAGTAGATTCAACTGGTAAAATCTTACTGAACACTAAATTCATGTAGATATACGAATGAGTCGGTCCAGGATCATTCAATGTAATAACATTAGTGTCATAGAGAGAAAATGTACCGGTGATAACATCGGATGAAGACACCTCTTCGTGAGTGCGAATTGCGTAAGCTCTAGCAGGTGCTCTGGCCTCGGATCTCACAGTGGAGTCCTTTGTTATTCCTCTACTACTAGTCAAATTCCCATCATTTCTCGGTGGCCTTCCTTTAGTGGCTGGATTGCTCAGTCTTAAAGTTTGAAGATTATCTTTCTTAGATAATTGAGGACAATCACAAATAAAGTGTTCTTGCGAACCACATCTGAAACAGGCTTTATTATTACTATTCATCCAACAATCTCCAAAATTTCGTCAACCACACTGTTGATACTCGGGCTTATTATTTCTCCCACTGCCAACACTCGATACTGATGTAGCTTGCGTTTTAGGACTTGAGTATTGTTTTCCACGATCTCTGTTTGGATTCCCGATTAAAGCATTTGAACGAGTATATAGATCCTATGATTTCTTTGAAGAAAATTGGTATGGCTTGCTCATCGATCTCTTTTTGAATTTCTAGCCTTGAAATTAGCTTTTCTCTTTTCTTTGCCTAATAAAAAAATATGAAAAAAAATTAAAAAAAAGAAAAAAAAAAGTTAAAAAAAAGAAAAAAAAACCTTGAAAAAAAAAAGATTTTTTTTTACTTCTCCATTTTTCGATCCTGAAACTTTTACCCTCTCATCCACTTCCATCCTTGACCTTTTCGCCACACTACGCCCAAAATTTTTTTTTCTTCTTGTAAGCCTACCCTGTATTAAATCACATCATCCCTTGTTACCCATTTGAAACCGACCACCTAGACTAAGGTTAAGCCCTGGCGAATCTGCTTATGAAATCACAAGAAAGGTATAGAGAGGTAAAAGGCACGAGAGTTGTGAGCGTAATAGAGTGGAAATAAAAGCCTATTCTCGAGCGTAAACACGAGCGTGAGTGAAATTCTTCTTGTTTTTTGAGTGATCGTGAGGTTTTGTGTGAGGTTCCTTACTAAATTCAATGCCACAAGAAGCTGATCTTAACATGGAAGATCGTCCCGCACGACAACCTGTTTGTAATGTTCCTGATTTGAACATGCAAGCTCTATTACGAGAGATGGAAAGACTCTTAGATCGAAGATTAAATCCTCTCGAAGATCGCCTATTCCAAGTCGAAGCGAGAGAGCAACGTGAAGGACCTCCTAAAGTAGTCCAACCTAGACGGGAGAGACCAAACCAACAACAGGAAAGACAAAGAGCTCAAGATGATGATGTAAATGATCCTAGTGATCTTGAAAGTGATCAAGAGTCAAATGCAAGTAATCGCCGGAGGGAACCATCGGAGACGTGAAGATGATGATCTTAAGAACATCAAGCTTTCAATACCATCGTTCCAAGGTAGATCAGATCCGGAAGCCTATCTTGAGTGGGAAAAGAAGATCGAGTTGGTGTTTGATTGTCACAACTACTCCGAAAACAAAAAAGGTGAAATTAGCAGCAATCAAATTCTCAGATTACGCCATGATCTGGTGGGATCAACTAACTACTAGTCGAAGGCGCAACGGAGAACGACCAATCTCTACATGGACCGAGATGAAGGCAGTTATGAGGCGACGATTTATCCCTTCTTACTATCATCGGGAGTTGCACCAAAAACTTCAAAGTCTTACACAAGGGTCCAAAAGCGTCGAAGATTATTACAAGGAAATGGAAATTGTGATGATTCGGGCAGATGTCCAAGAGGATTCTAAAGCAACAATGGCGCGATTTCTAGCTGGATTAAATCGAGACATAGCAAATGTTGTAGAGCTTCAACATTACCTTGAAGTGGTGGACATGGTTCATATGGCCATCAAGGTAGAAAAGCAACTCAAGCGTAAAGGCCCAAGCCGAGGGTTTTCCACTTCTAACACATCCAAGTGGGGCCAAAGTTCGAGTAAAGGTTCTCTAACATTTCGAGGAAATGATACCATAGCATTTCCTAAAACCAACAAGCCTAATACCGAAGTAAACAAAGACAAGGCACCCGAGGTTACTTTCAATCGTAATCGAGACGTCAAATGTTTCAAATGTCTCGGGAGAGGTCACATAGCCAGCCAGTGCCCAAATCGAAGGACCATGGTGATTCGAGCAGATGGTGAAATTGAGACGGAAGATGAAGAAGAAAAGGAGACTGAATTGGCTTCTAAAGCTGAGGAGGACTTGGAACAACCCGTAGAAGGCGAACTACTCGTTGTCAAAAGGAGTCTTAGTCTCGAAAGCATGGATAGAGAGCTATAACGGGAGAACATATTTCAACCCGATGTCAAGTAGGAGGAAAAGTTTGTTGTGTCATCATCGACGGCGGCAGTTGTACAAATGTAACAAGTACGATGATGGTTGAAAAACTTGGTTTGCCAACTACCAAGCATCCGAGCCCTTATAAACTTCAGTGGCTCAATGACGGCAGAGAACTTAAAGTGACCAAGCAAGTACTCATTTCTTTCACCATTGGAAAGTACTTGAACGAAGTATTATGTGACGTTGTTCCGATGCACGCGGGCCATCTACTTCTTGGTCGTCCGTGGCAGTTTGATCGACGAGTGCTACACGACGGGTATACCAATCGGTATACTTTTAAGTTTAGGGGAAAAAATGTTACGTTGGCGCCGTTAACTCCTAAACAAGTTTACGATGACCAATTGAAGTTGAAGGCATCCGTTGAACAGATGAGAGAGAAAGAAAAAGAAGATTGTAAACAAATAAAAGAAGAAAAAAATAAGAAAAAGAAAACAAAAGAGAGCGAAAAAAAAATCAGTAAAGAAAAAGAAGAAAAAGAGAAGGAAATTGAAAAAATAAGTGTCTTTGAAAAAATTAGTGATATTCGAAAAGCGTTAATGATGAAACGCCCTATTCTTGTACTCATGTATAAGGAAACCTTGTTTCCTACTAACGAATTACCCAACACCCTACCTTCTTCTGTTTTGTCTTTATTGCAGGATTTTAAAGATATTTTTCCGGAGGAAGTCCCAAATGGATTACCACCACTTCGTGGAATTGAACATCAAATAGACTTTGTGCTGGGAGCTGCTATTCCAAATCGTCCCGCTTACCGAGCCAATCCAGAAGAGACTAAAGAATTGTAACGGTAAGTCAATGATTAGTTGGAAAAAGGCTACATTCGCGAGAGTCTTAGTCCTTGTGCTGTACCTGTTTTATTAGTACTGAAAAAAGATAGAACATGGCGAATGTGCATAGATTGCCGAGATGTAAACAAGATCACCATCAAATACCGTCATCAAATTCCTCGCCTTGACGACATGCTTGATGAACTTAGTGGAGCCAAATTTTTTTCAAAAATTGACTTAAAAAGTGGCTACCACTAGATTAGGATGCGAGAAGGAGACGAGTGGAAAACGACATTCAAAACCAAGCATGGGCTGTATGAATGGTTGGTCATGCCATTTGGCTTAACCAACGCCCCCAGCAATTTCATCAGGTTAATGAACTATGTGTTAAGGTCCTTTATTGGTAAGTTTTGTGTTGTTTATTTCGATGATATATTGATATATAGCAAGTCGGTTGAAGACCATGTAAGGCACCTTAAATCTATCTTGGAAGTTTTACGTAAAGAAACATTATATGTTAACCTCAAAAAGTGTTCTTTCTGTTCTGATAAAGTTGTCTTTTTAGGATTTGTGGTTAGCGCGAAAGGTCTCGAAGTAGACCTAGAAAAGATCAAGGCCATTCAAGATTGGCCAAGGCCAACGAGTATCACGCAAGTCCAGAGTTTTCATGGCCTAGCAAGTTTCTATCGACGTTTCGTTCCTAATTTCAGCACCATTGCTGCCCCTCTTACGAGCGTCATTAAAAAGAACTCTGCTTTCTATTGGAATGATAAGCAAGAAAAGTCGTTTGTTAAAATTAAGGATTTTCTTACTAACGCTCCTTTACTTGCTCTTTCAGATTTCTCGAAGACCTTCGAGGTTGAGTGTGATGCCTCAGACGTTGGAATCGGTGCTGTTTTGACACAAGAAGGACGACCTGTGGCCTATTTTAGTGAAAAGATTAGTGGAGCTGTACTCAACTATCTGGTATATGATAAAGAGATGTACACCCTCATACGAACCCTTGAGACGTGGCAACATTATTTATGGCAAAAGGAGTTCGTTATACACTCCGATCATGAAGCTTTAAAGCACATTAAAGGTCAGCATAAACTGAACCGACGTCACGCAAAATGGGTGGAGTTTCTTGAATCGTTTCCTTATGTTATAAAATACAAAAAAAGGTAAAGATAACATAGTGGCTGATGCGCTTTCGAGAAGGTACACTCTATTGTCATATTTAGACTCCAAAATTCTTGGTTTTGTTTTGTTAAAAGACTCTTACGCTAACGATTCTGATTTTGGTGAGATCTTTGCTGCGTGCGAGAATGGTGTGTTTGAAAACTTTTATAGGTATGAAGGCTTTCTTTTTAAATAAGGTAAACTTTGCATTCTACTGGCCACGAATGCGCAAATATGTGGAACAAGTTTGCAAGACGTGTATAGCTTGTAAAAAGGCTAAATCAAAGGTTCAGCCACATGGTTTATATACGCCATTACCTATTCCTGAAGCTTCATGGGTCGATATCTCCATGGACTTTGTTCTTGGACTACCGCGTACAAAAACAGGGAAGGATTTTATCTTTGAGGTTGTCGATCGTTTTTCAAAAATGTCTCATTTTATTGCTTGCACTAAAACTGATGATGATGTTCATGTTGCAAATTTGTTTTTCAGAGACATTGTTCGACTTCATGGCATTCCTCGGACTATTGTATCGGATCGTGACGCCAAATTTTTGAGCCACTTTTGGAGATCTTTATGGGGAAAATTAGGAACCAAACTATTATTCTGGACCACCAGCCATCCGCAAACCGATGGTCAAACAGAAGTCATCAATAAGGTATTGTCCACATTACTTCGGGCCATCATCCGTAAAAACTTGAAGTCTTGGGAAGATTGCCTACCACATATCGAATTTGCCTACAATCGCTCCGTTCATTCTGCTACCAAATATTCGCCTTTTGAAATTGTATATGGTTTCAATCCATTGACACCTTTAGATTTAATATCTTTTCCTACTGATGGATTGATTCATGCAAATGCAAAGGAAACGGCTGACTTTGTTAAAGAATTACATCAAAAGGTGCGAGGTAACATTGAGGCAAAAACTGAGTCTTACGTGCGTAATGCTAACAAAGGACGAAAACGAATGGTCTTTGAACCCGGAGAGTGGGTTTGGATTCACATGCGTAAGGAGCGTTTTTCGGCTCAATGAAAATCAAAATTGTTACCTCGCGAAGACGGTCCTTTTCAAATACTTGAGCTCATAAATGAAAATAACTCGATTTGCCTGGTGAATTTAATGTTAGTGTAACTTTTAATGTGTCGGATTTAACCCCATTTGACGCAGATTTTGACTTGAGGACAAGTCATTTTGAAGAGGGGGAATGATACGATCGCGTCTCGGAGTGCATCAAGTTTGAGCAAGGATCCAACGATGCTGCCCCAAGGACCAATCACTCAAGCTCGAGCTAAACAATTCAAAGAGGCCATTTCGGCCTTAATTTTTCAGTTGTGGGATGAGACTTTGGTTGGAGGAATAGAATGAGTTGGGACCAATTCAATAAAGTTTCCTTGCAACATATTGCAAACCGATTTCAGCTCAATTTCAACTCTTTGAACCGTTCCAACTAAATTGAATTTTTTATTTTATTTTTTATTTTATCAGCATTGCATTTAGTTACATTTAAATCCTTGCATTTAAGCATCTTAGTTTAATAATGAGTTGATGGTCATTAATTCAATTCATGTTAGTTTAATTAATTGAGTTTTTTATGAACTTGATTTAATAGATGCTTCTTTAAATAAACTAGTTACTAGGATAATTTAGTGACGCATGACTTAAAGTTCATTTAATAATGCTTCTATTAATTAAACTAGTTGCTGGATTAAATGATGCATAAGTGTTAGTTCATTCATTTAAGTTAGTTGTTAATTTGTTTTAAGTTTTAATAAATGAATAAATGTGACGGTTACATGTGTTAATTGCAGGTGACTTTTTAGCTCCCATTTATTATTATTATTGGCTGTTAAGCATTCAATAAGGTGACTTTTGAAGAGATTTCGGTTTCAAAGGAGAGGGCTGTTACAAAGAGGCTTTATACATCATTAAGAAGTTGTTTTAATCAATTAATGAAGTTGGTGTCTTTTCAGTTGATCATGGAGACTTCAAAAGACTTTGCAAGCCATTTAATTGAAGAAGTAAATCATATTGAAGGCCAGCAGCTGAATTTAATGGACAAAAAGAGTTACAAGGAGTTATTTTCACAAATCAATAAGCTTCCAAACGTTTTCTTCATAATGGTGGCTATTCATTTACACTTTTGGTTGTTTAAATTCAGCATTTACACAATGAGGACCGTTCATGTGCCAAAAGATACTCATTCTAGGCTGATGACCATTCGGCTGTCCAAAGGAGAATTAAAAGGGCTGTTACAACCTTTTAAATGATCAAGCATTAAAACTAAATTTATTCAGCTCATTAGAGCTCATTATTAGCTTCATTAAAAGTGACCATTCAGCTAGCCTTTCTTTAGTCACTATAAATTCATGTAACCAGCCTTTTTATGGGGACACTTTTTGGAATATTTTTGTTAATGATATACTGCCAAATTAGTGAGGCAAACTTTTCTCTGTTTTCATGCAAAGATTTGTTGGCTACCTAGTGTTCTAGTTGTGTCATCCATTTTCTTTGTTGAAAACCGAACTTATCACTACTCGTAGTGTGGCGTTCAAACATACCAAGGTTCCTATCTTACTAGATAGTGGATCGAGGTCACCTTAACCATTCTTAAACCGAAGTAAAGGGCTTATAAGCAACGGGTCATTACCAAATCGGTATTGGTTCTTGTTTGCACTTTTGGTTCAATCCATTTTCTTTTCTTACCATTTCGAACTAAAATAAATTCCTTTTTTCACATTTTACCCTTTTTCATACATATTCTTAAACCAACTACTAATTTGTCAAACAACTTCATTCCATACCAATTTCACTAAACTAAATTGTCAATTACTTCTCGTAGACGATCGGACATTTTTTTTCATACGACTCGACTCACCCTGAGGCGGATTGTATCATTCGGCTTTGCATGATCGGTCAACTAAAACAAAAAATTCTTTCAATTCTAGAATCCTAACCACCAGTCTAATGTCTTCGTTCAATGCATCTTCGAACCTTTTACACATAATTACTTTGGTTGAAACACATTCTCGAGCATATTTACTGAGTCTCACGAACTCTCGCTCATACTCTGTCATAGGCATACGGTCCTGTTTCAACTCTAGAAACTCTTTTCATTTTTGATCAATAAAACGTTGACTGATGTATTTCTTTCTAAACTCAGCTTGAAAGAATTCTCAAGTAACTCTTTCTCTCGGTACCACAGACACCAAAGTATTCCACCATTGATACGCAATGCTCCTCAGAAGTGAAACGACACATTTTAAACATTCTGCCAGTATGTAAGAAAGTTCATCAAATACTCTTAGTGTTTTCAAGCCAAAACTCGGCTCTCTCAGGATTGTCATCAACATTAGCTCTAAGCTCTTCAGCTCCATGTTTTCGAATCTTATCTACTGGCGGTTTATTCAGTCGTAGAAGTTCCACAACTTGAGGAACAACAGGAACTGGTTGGGGATTAGGTGGGGGTAGAGGTTGTTGAGCAGGCGAATTTGATCGAACAAACTCCGTAAACCACTCATTCATCATATGGAAGAAGGCTTCTTTAGCCTTTACTCCTTGGCTACTCGATACAGGTCTCGATTTTGATTACGCTACTTCGTGAACTGAGGCAGAAGCATTACTTTCGACATCATCAGCTACAGCTTGATTAGGATCCATTTACTATACGAAAACATGATTTAAACTATCAAAAGATATCACACTATTAAAGGTTATATATGGCATGTATAGCTAGACTCTCACACAAGCTATGTTAGTCCAAGAATTGACTAAACTGTAGCTCTGATACTAATAAATATAACACCCCTCACCCATATTTAATGCTGGAATAGGGTTACGGAGCATTACCGGACTTATAGCACAGAAAATCCTACATTTCACATACATTTCTCAAATTCAATAGATCATCATTCAAAATCATTCACATCGTCCCCAATACGAGCCCAAGAGGCCTAAAACATGAATTTGAGAAGGTTCGGGACTAAATCGACAACTCAGGAAACTTTTGGAACAGTTAGAAAAATTTGCAAAATACAGGGGACACATGCCCATATGGGCCGACCATGTGTCTCACACGGCCAAAGACACGTTCGTGTCACAGGCCGTGTGGACATTCGAATTGGGATCACATGGCCGTGTCCCAGCCTGTGTCCGACCCCGTGTAACCCTCTAACTTGTGTCACATGGCCAACATACACGCCAATGTGACTAGCCCGTGTACCCTAAAAATGGCCACACACGCTTGTGTACCAGGTCGTGTGCCCAAAAAATGGCCACACAAGCCTGTGAGCCAGGCTGTGTACTAGGCCATGCCGAACCTGTAGGGTATATTGACTTATGCCACACGGCCAAGTCACACGCCCGTGTGTTGGGCTGTGTGGAGCATATTGACTTGATTTTAATTCCAACATCAGGGGACACATGGCCGTGAAACATAACTATGTGTTACACACGGATGAGACACATGCCGGTGTCTCTACCCGTGTGAGCAAAATAGGCTATTTACCAAGCTATTTTGCCACCTGATTTGCATATACCTACAGTGAAACTCAAATGGCACAAAACATAGCATGAAATAGGCATTCAATCAGCCTTAATCATGCATACTTCATTCATTTTCAACACCAACTGATCCAAGATATACAATCTCACAATGTGCCATTCAATTTCATGCCAAATTTCACTTTACCAAAACATCAATATGGTCATTTTCTAAACATGCATTATTTTACCTAATTTCACATATATAACAAACTCAAATCTCAACCATTTGCTATCCATAATACCTATTATCAACAAGCATCATATAACCATATCCAAACACATAATAAATGCCATATGCACAATTATATACACAACAAAACCAACCAAGTTAAGCCAACTTTCATCGCTATATACAAAAAAAAATTAAACATTTATAAGCCAACTCAAATGGCTAAATTCATAGTTAACATATATGTACCAAAATGACCAAACTCTTATACATGCCATATACTAAAAATACTTAAGTTCAAAAGTACCAAAGTGATAGTAGGATAGTGTGATGAAGTCTTCGACGGTCCTCGAATCTGAGCTAGCTTTGAAATCACTATAAAACACGAAAAATAAACAAATTAAGCTATAAAGCTTAGTAAGCTCATATGAATTAATAAGCAAACTCACAATTTATTCATAATCAAATAATATAAACATAATATACTACAAAACATTCAAATGAAAATGTTAACTTATATTCAACCACAAATATAGTCATGAATTTATAACTTCCATAAATTCAATACTCACATAGTTTCTGTACATACCTGTGCTATTACGTATCAATTATTCACTATTTTGTATCTTCGATATACCTGTTGAACCATTTGTAATAATATCGGATACCCGAGAATCTCGCACAATAAGTGCCCATAAAAATATAGCCGAAGCTATCTCAATAATCCTGCACCCAAAGTGCTAATATATATAGCCGAAGCTATTTTGATAACGCACACGAAGTGTCGGTACATAGCCGAAGCTATCTCAATAATTATCCCTAATGACATCTCATTCGTATCCTAATCTATTCCTAAGGTTCAAATGGGATTTCCAATGCCAAATCATCGTCGAATATATTTGCAATTTCATATTTCACAATTTATTCAATATTAAAGCATTTAAAACACAATAAAAATAATGCTTATTACATATGAACTTACCTCGGATGTAAAAACAGCAAAACGAGTCGATTAATCCAAAACCTTGTTCTTTCCTCGATCTAAGTCCGTATTTCACTTTTCTTGATCTATATAAAATCAAATTTAGCTTATTTAATAATCTCCCTATTCAATTTAATCCAAAATACACTTTAAAGCTACTTTACACATTTGCCTCTAATATTTCACATTTTTACGATTTAGTCCTTATTTCATAAAATCACAAATTCATAAAATTCAACCACAACCCATGCTATCCGATTTTCAATTTGGTCCCTAGCATCCCATATTTTTCATTTATTTCACATTTTAACTACAAATGTTCCAAATTTCACAATTTAATCCCTAATTTACATTTTCACCAAAAATCACTTAACAAAACTTGTATAACTATCATCAAACATTCATAATCTATCATAAATCATTAAAGCTCATACATATTCATCAATGGAAACATCCTAAACCTTTAACATTTTTGCAAATTAGTCCCTAGGCTAGCTAGATTAAGCTGTAACGATCTCAAAAACATATAAATAAATAAAAATCGAGTCAAAATCACTTACCTATTTATCCATGCAATTGTCGAACCCTAAATAGCATCCATGGATGTTTTTCTTTTCTTAATTTTGGCTAGAATGAGAAAGATGGACTAAAATTATGGTTTTTTGTTTTAGTTAATTTACTTTAATTAACCAAATTACTTATTTAACCTTACTTATAAACTATTAATAACACTTAAATGATGTCCAAGATTTTCCACTCATAATAAAATGGTATATTTACCACATAAGTACCTCCACTATTTAATTTCGTAGCCATTTAATACCTTTAAGTATTAGAACATACATTTTACACTTTATGCGATTTAGTCCTTTTTTTCAAATTAAGCATTTAAACGATAAAATATCTTAACGAAAATTTCACACAATCATTTTATCATGTTGTAAACATTGAAATAATAATAAAATAATTATTTTTACTTCAAATTTGTGGTCCTGAAATCATTGTTCCAATTTGACTAAAAGCAGGCTGTTACATATTAGGCTTGTATTTCTCCATAGGGCGCACTAGTTTTATTTGTGAAAAAGAAAGATGGTACCTTATGGTTATACATTGATATCGACAACTGAACAAGTTAACTATCAAGAATAAGTATCCATTACCAAAGATTGACGACCTATTTGATTAGTCCAGATATGCTACTGTCTTTTCCAAAATTGACTTAAGATTTGGGTATTATCAACTCAAGGTAAAAGAAATCGATATTCACAAAACTAATTTTAAGACTCATTATGGACATTACGAGTTTGTTATCATGCTGTTTCAGTTGACTAATGCACCAGTGACCTTTATGGATCTTATGAATTGTGTCTTTTAGCCTTTCTTTGATCAATTCATTGTGGTTTTCATCGATAACATACTTTTGTATTTTAAGACAGAAACTAAACATGATGAACACTTGAGAGTGTCTTACGGACACTTCGTGAAAAGCAATTGTTTGCTAAACTTAGTAAGTGTAAATTCTAGTTGAAAGAAGTGATGTTTTTGGGTCATGTGGTATCGGCTGAGGGTATTCACGTAGATTCCAAAAAGGTTGAAGTTATCTTAGATTGGAGGCAACTGACGAATGTCTTAGAAATTCAGAGTTTTCTAGTTCTTGTTGGATATTATCGAAGGTTTGTAGAGGGTTTTTCCTTGATAGCAACCCCATTGACTAAGCTGTTGAGGAAGAATGCTCCTTTTAAATAGGGAGACAAATAATAAGCCAATTTTAAAAAGTCAAAATCCGTGTTGACAGAAGCTTCTGTTTTGATTCAACTAGAATCTGGTAAGGAGTATGTTGTGTATAGTAGTACTTCGCATGTTGGGCTTGGTTGTGTTCTAATGAAAAATGGTAAAGTTGTATCCTATTCCTTGAGATAGCTTAGTCCACATGAGTGTAATTACCCCACTCATGATTTAGAGTTGGCAGTTGTTGTTTTCGCTCTCAAAATTTAGAGATACTACTTGTATGGTGTGAAGTGTATTATTTACACTGATTACAAGAGTCTCAAATATCTCCTCACCTAGAAGGAACTTAATTTGAGGTAATGAAGATGGATTGAGTTGTTAAAGGACTATGAATGTACGATCGAGTATCACCCTGGAAAGGCCAATGTTGTGGCCAATGCCTTAAGCAGAAAGGCAATGTCTAATTTGAGGACAATGTTCACTCACTTGAGTCTCTTTGAGGATAGGGGTATCTTGGATGAATTGCAAATAAAGCTTATTTGGGTTTAGGAAATTAAAGATAAGTAGAGTGTGGATAAAAATCTAACACCTCGGTTTAAACAATTTGAGGATGGATCGATTGAGGATTTTGGGGTCAATTTTGAAGAAATTTTGTGCTTAAAGAGAGATATTATGTGCCTAATGATCGAAATTTAGAGATTCGACATAGTTCTTATGTTATGCATCCTGGTTGTACAAAAATGTATCGAGACTTGAGAGAAGTGTATTGGTGGTCGGGTCTTAAACTGGAAGTGACCGAATTTGTATCAAGATGTTTAACTTGCCGGCAAGTTAAAGTTGAGCACCAGTTTCCATCAGGGTTGCTTTAACTGATTCGGATTCCACAATAGAAGTGGGAAAGAGTGACAATGGAATTTGTTAGTGGGTTGCCTTTGACACCTACAAAGAAAGATTTGATTTGGGTTGTGGTGGATAGATTGACTATGTCCACCCATTTTGTTCTTGTTCACACCGATTATTCTCTCTAGAGGTTAGGTAAGTTTTATATTTCCGAGATAGTGAGATTGCATGGTGTGCCAATATCGATTATTTTAGATCGAGATCCTAGATTCACGTCTTGATTCTGGAAGAAGTTGCACGAAGCTTTGGGTACTCGGTTGGATTTCAGTACGGCTTTCCATCTATAATCTGATGGTCATTCAAAAAGGGTCATTCAGATATTAAAAGATATGTTGAGGAGTTGTGTAATCGACATCCAAGGCAGTTGGGAGGAGCATTTATTAATTGCAGAATTTGCCTATAATAATAGTTTTCAATCGAGTATTCACATGGCACCTTACGAAGATCTTTATGGTTGTAAGTGTCTCTCGCCTTTATGTTAGACTGAAGTAGGTGAAAGGAAGTTGATTGGTCCAGAATTGGTTACTGAAACCGATGATAAAATTCAGTTAATTCAAGAAAGATTGAAGGTAGCTTCTGATAGACAAAATTTGTATGCCGATTTGAAGTGCAAAGACATTGAGTTAAACATGGGGGATTTGGCTTTTCTTAAAGTCTCTCCATGAAAGAAAGTTTTGAGGTTTGGTTAAAAAGGCAAGTTAACCCTTAGAGTCATTGGTCCCAATCGAGTGTTTAAAAGGATTGATCCTGTGGCTTACCAACTCGAGTTGCCACCTGAGTTAGACTGTATTCATGATGTATTTCATGTCTTGATGTTGAGAAAGTACTGATCAAATCCCTCGCATGCCGTACCAGTTGAGAAGATGAAGGTTAGGCAGGATTTGACATTTAAGGAGGAACCAGTTAGGATATTAGATCATGAAATCAAAGTGCTAAGGCGAAAGAAAATTCCATTAGTTAAAGTTGGACGTCGAAGAAGCTACTTAGGAACCAGAGGATTCAATTCAACTCTAGTATCCTCATCTTTTTAAAATAGGTAATTTCGAGGACGAAATTTCTTTAAGGGGGTAGAGTTGTAACATCCCAGAATTTAGCTTAATTAGAATGTGGAATTATATAAAAAATAAGGAATTAGTTAAGTGGTTAGTTATTAAATGTGAATGCATGAAATTTAATTTGAGGTCCCAAGTTTAATTCCCTTCCCATGCTAATAATTTAATTTTTTGACAAAAAACCCCTTGTTTTAATGTGTGTGTCGTCCTATCCTAGTAAACCTAAGTGTAAGTATTAATTTTTCACAAATATAACCTTTAATCCTCCTCATTGCCCTAGCCATTCCTCTCCTCCTCTCCCTCTCTTTGATTTTATTTTTTTTTCTTCCATTGTTGCTGTCACCTACACCTCCCCTTTTACCATATCTTTCTCTTTCTTTTTGCATCAAGATTGTGCATCATCTCCTTTAATATATTATTTCCATTTTTCCTCAACTAAACCAGCCCCAAATATGAAATCTTGAACTCCAAGATTGATCCCAAACATTGCCAAGAAAGTGCCATTGTCGTTTCTCTCAACTAGCTTGGGTAATATGTCTTCTTTCTTCAATTTCTTGATTAATCTTGCCAAGTAAAAACCTAAATTTCTAGGTCTGGAATTTGGGGGTTTAATTATTTTAAAGATATTTTTCCAGCTTTTTAATGGATCTTTAAATCATTTCTAAATTGACCCCAATTTTGGCCACCACGGGTGGTGGTATGTGCACCTAACTGCAATAAGGGGGTTGTTTTGTTTCTTGGTTCTTTCCCATATTTTCCAGCATTAAATTGGGTTCTTGAATCCACCTAATCATCCTTTAATCACATTTCAATTAGGGAAAAATGTTCTTGATCAATTGGCTATTCGGATATCACTAATTGGGAAGTGTAAGTGCAATTAATTGTTAACTAGTTTGTTGTTTCGGCATAGTTGTTGTGAAAAGGTTATGGGTTGATTAAATGAGGGAATTTAATAAATATTGGCTACTTATTTTCCATTATGTGTATGTATTAAGTGCTGACCCAAACAGTAACAGCTCGATTTAGGGCCAAAATGGAATAGTGGTTTCGAAACCACAAATCTGAGGTTAAAAAAATAATAATAATAACAATTTGATTAAGTTTTAGTGTTTATATTATGATTGCATAATTGTGTGAAAATTTCGTTGCGAAATTTTATCTATTGGGTGTTTAATTTGACGTTTAGGACTAAATTGAAATAGGTGAAAAATGTGTGTGTTCTAGTTCATAAGTCTTTAAATGGAAATTAGACCATTATACCTTATATGGACAAAATTTGGATATGGAGGGAATTTTTAGAAAGTTTAGTAGTAAGGGCATTTTGGTCATTTGTGTATTAAATGAAATAAAATGGGAAAAATAACACAAAAATGTGTTCATCTTCATTAAGCTTGGCCGAAACTTGCATGTTCTCCATAGCTAGGGTTTTTCCCAAGCTTTCAAGCTCAATAGTAAGTGCATTCAAGCCCCATTTTTAATGTTCTTTACATTTTTGAAATCTTCGTAGCTCGGTCTACCTATTTCTACCATTATTTCGAGTTAGGGTTTATGTTTAAAAATTTACCCATGAATGATATGCATGTATTTTGATATTTGATGGTAGAATATGAATGTTTGAAGTTAGGAGAACGATCTTTTCTAAGCGATTTTTAGCGAAAACGAGCAAAACGGCATAATCGGTAAAAATACCTATTGTTCATAACTATGTGTTAGAGTGAGAATTTGATGTTGTTATAGAAGGGAAAAATGATCAGCATGTCAAAAAACATAAGAATAAGGGCTGAAATTAAATTTCCGAGCCTAGGGGCAAAATCATAATTTTGTAAAAGTTAGGGGGCAAAAATGTAATTTTTCCATAATGTGATTTTTGGATTGAAATAAATATTATGAGTGTTAAATGAGCTAAATGTGTTGTTATATATCAAGAAAGGCGTGGAATCGACCTCGAACAGGGGAAGGAAAAGATTTTGGATTAAATTGTAAAATTTCCATATTTTGCACCGAGGTAAGTTTGTATGTAAATAATACCTTAATTTCATTTACATTTTTATATTTCAGCCTATTATGTATATATTTTAGCTGATTTTGAAGCATAAATCGACTATTAGAAGAATGGAAATAAGTAATAGAGAGAGAAATCCCGGTTGAACATTCGGAAAGATTTAATAATATAGATGGAACGTAGCTAGGTCACATGTATGGTCTTTGAGTGCACATCATGTGTACAAGAGAGCTACGAGATACTATGTAGTAGCTAGGTCACATGTGTGATACGGGATGTATCCCATGTAGACAAGAGAGCTACGGGGAGAAATAATGTAGCTAGGTCGCATGTGTGATTCCAAGTGAAGGACACCATGTAGACAAGAGAGCTACGAGATAAATTGGCTAGGTCACATGGGTGGTACTAAGTGTTCACCATGTGTACAAGAGAGCCGAATCATATGAATGATGATGGGTGGAGCTGTGTGCTGAAACCACCAAATATCAAGAATTGATCCGAAGTGTTCAACGGGATGATTTTATAGTGACATTTTAATCATGGACCTATACTTGTGATGTATGAAATGTGGTGAAAATGAATTGTGACATGTACGTTAAAATGAGGTTAATACAAAGAAAGTGTAAAAGAGTGAATTTGCAATAATACTGTTTTTGGACAGTTGCAGTGACATGAATTTGAAAAATCACCAAAAATAGTAGAAATATAATTAGAGGCTGAATGAGATATTAAATTGAAGCTTAGTTAGTCTATTCTCATGTAAGAAAAACAGATCAAGTAAAGGAACTCTATATATTTGAGATATTTATATTTGTGTGTGACTTGTTCAGAATGACTATGTGATCTCCTGTTCTAACTTTGAAAAATAATTAAAAATTGTACAAAAATAATTAAGAAATATAATTTACATTCATAGATTTATTATTGAGTCTAGTTTGAAATGAACAAATTTCGTGGCTATTTGACTTTTGTACTGGGAGAAAATCAATTCGTAGTGAACAGAGGTCAGATCAGTCGAGCTGTATAACAGGGGAAACTTTAACTAATAAACTGTACTAATTGGCTTGACCAAAAATTCCAGAAAAAAATTAGGAGGAAATAATATGAGTCTAGTTTCAGGAAAAATTTACGGATTTGAATTTGCAGTTTTGTAACTCGAGTTATGATTTATTTAGTGAACATGACGCAGGAGAGACAGCTTAATCAAAGTGGTGTGAATAGAAAAAATTAAGTAGATATACTTGAGTTATTGTATATATATATTAGATTCTTTAATTATTATTTATGTACTTACTTACTAAGCTATAAGCTTACTTTCTTCCCTCTCTTTTGTCTTATAGTGTCGTCCAGCTTGCTCAGGAGTTGAAGATCGTGAAGATCTGCCCGCACTATCAATACTTTAGGGTATTTGAACTAAATATTTTGAATTATGGCATGTATAATAGGCTTAGTTATTTTGTTACGTGTCATAATTGCCTAGGTTTAAAATATTGGTTACAGTGTTTGATCAATCATTTTGTACAAAGCCATTGAAGTTGGCTAATATTGTTCAAGACATATGTTATAACGATGCATTATCTAATTGGATGACCTATTTCTATCTCAGTTTCGTTTAATGGTATGTGTTATGTTCCGGTAATACCTTGTACCCTGTTTCGGTGTTGAACACGGGTAAGGGGTGTTACATTTAGTGGTATCAGAGCTATGGTTTAGTCGGTTCTCGGACTATTATTGTGTGTGTAAAAGTCTGGTTATACATGCCATAAATATACTGTGATAGTGCGGTGACTCCTGATTATTCTAAACTGTGTTTTGTTTTAATATAGTAATGGATCCTGATGGAACTGTGGCTGATGCTGCTGCTAGTAATGCGCCGGCTCCCGCGCAAGGGACCGCGCCTGTAGACAGTAGACCTGAGACATCGAGACAAGGAGATGAGGCTCGGGATGCCTTACTCCAAATGATGAACAATTGGTATACTGAGTTTTTTCGAGCAAACCCAAATGCTCAACCTCCTCCACCCCCTCCCATACCTCAGACGGTTCCTGTAGCTGCTCAAGGCATAGATTTGGTAAGAATGAACAAGCCTCCGGTCGACAAGATTCGAAAACAAGGAGCTGAAGAGTTTAGAGCAAAGATCGACGATGATCCCGAGAAGGCGGAGTTCTGGCTTAAAAATTCTACCCGTGTATTTGATGAGCTCTCATGTACACCTGAGGAGTGCTTAAAGTGTGCCGTATCACTTTAGAGAGATTTAGCTTACCATTGGTGGAAGACTTTGGTAGCAGTGGTGCCAAAAGAAAGGGTTACTTGGGATTTCTTCGGGAAGAATTGCATGCAGAAATACATAAGTCACGATTTATTGATAAAAACGGAAGGAGTTCCTTGAATTGAAGCAGGCAAGATGTCCGTGGGCGAGTATGAACGCGAATTTGTAAGACTCGATAAGTATGCCCGAGGAATGTGTGTCCACCGAGGCTATTATGTGTAAAAGGTTTGAGGATGGACTTAATGAGGACATTAAAGTGCTTGTGGGAATTCTGGAGTGAAAGAATTTGTAGTATTGGTTGATCGAGCTCTTAAAGTGAAGAATTAAACAAAGAAAGAAGAAAAAGTGCTATTAAGGCCCGAGATGCCAGAAAGAGGCCGATAAGTAAGTCATTTCAATCTTAATCAAAGAGGTCCAAAGAGACAAACCCTCGAGTGACAGTTTTAACTAGGGATTCACACAGAGATCGTGGTAGGGCATATTCGGGGTCTAAAGCTCAAGCTACTTCAGTGGCAAGTGTGGGTAATGTACGGTCTAGAAAGCCCGAATGTCAACAATACAGCAGGCAACATTTTGGTGAGTGTTGGGGAAACGAGCGAGCTTGTTTCAGGTGTGGTTCTCGCGAGCATTTTATCGGTGTCCAGGAGAAAGTTAAAGAAGAAAAATTTCAGAGTGCTAGACAAAGTACTACCACTAACAGAGGTAGACCGCCAAGAAATACTAGAAGTGGAGCTAGCAGTAAAATTGTAATGAAAGATTTAGTGGCGAGATCAGAAGTTAGAGCGCCTGCTAGAGCTTATGCCATACGTGCCCGAGAGGATGCATCATCTCCCGATGTGATCACTGGTACATTTTCTATCTATGATACTATTGTTATTGCATTGATTGATCCCGGGTCTACTCATTCCTATATTTGTATGAATTTAGTAACTAATAAGAAGTTGCCTGTTGAGTTTACTGAGTTTACGATTAAAGTGTCGAACCCCTTAGGCCAATATGTGCTAGTTGATAAGGTTTGCAAGAATTGCCCATTAATGATTCAAGGTCACTTTGTTTTTAGAAGCTAACTCGATCTTTGTTACCATTTGATGAGTTTGACATTATTTTGGGAATGGAGTGGTTGACATTGTATGATGGCAAGGTAGATTGTAAACAGAAAACACTAGAGTTGAAATGTGAAAATGGTGAAATTCTGTGGGTTGAAACAGATGAATCAAATAAATTGCCTATGGCGATTTCGCACATGCCTGCACAAAAATACATGAGGAAAGGGTGTGAAGCTTATCTGGCCTATGTAATAAATACGAAATTTATCGAATTGAAGCTTAAATCGCACCGATAGTCCGTGAATTTCCGATGTATTTCGGAGGAATTGCTGGATTGCCTCGAACAGAGAGATAGAGTTTGCCATTGATTTGTTCTTGGGATTTGCACCGATCTCGATTGTTCCATATAGAATGGCTCCGACTGAATCAAAAGAATTGAAGGCTCAGTTGCAAGAGTTAACAGACAAGGGATTTGTGAGACTGAGTTTCTCTCCCTGGGGTGCTCTTGTATTGTTCGTAAAGAATAAGGATGACTCAATGAGGCTTTGCATTGATTACTGTCAGCTCAATAAGGTGACTATAAAGAATAAGTACCCGTTACCGAGGATTGATGATTTATTTGATCAGTTAAGGGGGCAACAGTGTTTTCAAAGATCGATTTGAGGTCCGGTTACTACCAGTTGAGAGTTAAGGAGGCAGATGTGCCGAAAATCGCCTTTTGGACAATGTATGGACATTATGAGTTCCTTGTGATGCCTTTTGGCTTAACAAATGCTCCGGCTATATTTATGGACTTGATGAACCGAATCTTTCGGCCATAGTTAGATAAGTTTGTAGTGGTGTTCATAGATGACATTTTAATTTATTCTCGAGATGAGTCTGAGCACACCGAACACTTGAGAACCATATTGCAGATCTTGAGAGAAAAGAAACTATTTGCTAAGTTTAGTAAAAGTGAGTTCTAGCTTCGTGAAGTCAGATTTTTGGGACATATAGTCTCAGGTGATGGTATTCGGGTGGATCCGAGCAAGATTTCTGCGATCGTTGATTGGAAACCGCCAAAGAATGTATCCGAGGTTAGAAGCTTTTTAGGCTTGGTCGGGTATTATAGACGTTTTGTCGAGGGATTTTCGATGATTGCCTCTCCTATGACTAAGTTGCTGCAAAAGAATGTTAAGTTTGAGTGGACTAATAAATGTCAGCAGAGTTTTGAAAAGCTGAAAGCACGATTGACTAAAGCACCAATTTTAGTACAGCCCGAGCCAGGGAAAGAGTTCGTAATTTATAGTGATGCATCATTGACGGGCCTTGGATGTGTGCTAATGCAAGAGGGTAAAGTGGTGGCTTATGCCTCGAGACAGTTAAAACCACATGAGAAGAACTATCCTACACATGATTTGGAATTAGCCGCTATTGTCTTTGCCTTGAAGATCTGGCGACATTATTTGTATGGTGAAAAATGTCAAATTTTTACTGATCACAAAAGTCTGAAGTATTTAATAAATCAAAAGGATTTGAATCTGCGACAGCGAAGATGGTTTGAATTATTGAAGGATTATGAGCTAGTGATTGATTATCATCCGGGAAAAGCGAATGTAGGTGCTGACGCCTTGAGCAGGAAATCTCTTTTTACTTTGAGAGCCATGAATACAAGGTTAGCATTGTCTGATGATGGGTCAATCTTGGCAAAGATGAGGGTTAAACCGTTATTTCTCCAGCTAATTTATGATGCTCAAAAGAACGATAGTGAGTTGCAAACCAAGAGAACTCAATGCGAATCAGGTTACGACTCAGATTTTCAAGTTGGACCAGATGACTGTTTGATGTTTCGAGATTGGATTTGTGTACCGAAAAATGATAAATTGATTCAGAAAATATTTCATGAGGCGCACAGTGGCTGTTTGTCAGTTCACCCTGGTAGCACAAAAATGAATAATGATTTAAAGAAGTTGTATTGGTGGCCAGGTATGAAAAGGGACATTTCGAATTTGTAACCAAGTGTTTGATCTGTCAACAAGTAAAAGTGAGCATCAAGTGCCTTCGAGATTACTCCAACCGATAATGGTACCGAGTGGAAATGGGATAGGATTACCATGGATTTTGTAACCGGTTTGCCTTTGACTCCTAAAAAGAAGGATCTTTATCTCGGGTAGTGGTTGATAGGTTAACAAAGTCGGCTCACTTTATACAGTGAGACGCACCGATTACTCACTTGATAAATTAGCTGAATTATATATTCTTTGAAATTGTGAGGTTGGACGGGGTACCTATGTCTATAATATCAGATAGAGATCTGAGGTTTACCTCGAGATTCTGGAAAAAGTTACAAGAAGCTTTGGGTACAAAATTGAATTTTAGTACCGTGTTTCATCCACAAACAGATGGTCAGTCGGAAAGAGTAATCCAGATACTCGAAGATATGCTTAGATGCTGTGTTTTAGAATTTGAAGCCAGTTGGGAGAAATATCTATCTTTGGTTGAATTTGCCTACAATAACAGTTTTCAGTCAAGTATACAGATGGCACCATACGAAGCCTTGTATGGTCACAAGTGTCGGACTCCTTTATATTGGACCGAACTTAGTGAGAAACAGATTCACGGAGTTGATTTAGTTAAAGAAACCGAAGAGAAAGTAAAAATAATTCGTGATTGTTTGAAAGCTACTTCAGATCGACAAAAGTCATATGCAGATTTAAAAAGAAAAGAGATTGAATTTCAGGTGGGTGATAAAGTGTTCTTGAAGGTGTCACCATGGAAGAAGATTCTGAGATTTAGCCAAAAAGGCAAGTTGAGTCTGCGTTTTATTGGGCCATACGAGATTATTGAGAGGATTGGACCAGTGGCATATCGGTTGGCCTTACCTGAAGAGTTAGAAAGAATTCATTTCGTGTTTCATGTATCATTGTTGCGACGTTATCATTCTGATCCTTCACATGTGATTTCTCCAACAGAAATTGAGATTCGATCGGACTTGACCTATGATGAGGAACCGATTAAGATTTTGGCTCGAGAAGTAAAACAGTTGAGAAAGAAAAGTATAGCTTTAGTGAAAGTGTTATGGCAAAGACATGGAGTAGAAGAAGCTACATGGGAATCGGAGGAAGCCATGAGAAAACAGTACCCAAATCTCTTTACCGGTAAGATTTGTAGGGATGAAAATCCCTAAAAGAGGGAGAGTTGTAATAGCCCGATTTAAGGCTAAAATGGAATAATGGTTTCGAAACCACAAATTCGAGGTTAAAATAATAATAATAATAATAATAATAATAATAATAATATTTTGATTAAGTTTTAGTGTTTATATTATGATTTCATAATTGTGTGAAAATTTCGTTGCGGAATTTTATCGATTGGGTGTTTAATTTGACGTTTAGGACTAAATTGAAATAGGTGAAAAATGTGTGTGTTCTAGTTCATAAGTACTTGATTGAAATGAAGGTTTTAAGTAGAGGTCCTTAAATGGCAATTAGACCATTATACCTTATATGGACAAAATTTGGACATGGAGGGAATTTTTAGAAAGTTTAGTAGTAAGGGCATTTTGGTCATTTGAGTATTAAATGAAATAAAATGGGAAAAATAACAAAAAAATGTGTTCATCTTTATTAAGCTTGGCCGAAACTTGCATGTTCTCCATAGCTAGGGTTTTTCCCAAGCTTTCAAGCTCAATAGTAAGTGCATTCAAGCCCCGTTTTTAATGTTCTTTACATTTTTGAAATCCTCGTAGCTCGGTCTACCTATTTCTACCATTATTTCGAGTTAGGGTTTATGTTTAAAAATTTACCCATGAATGATATGCATGTATTTTGATGTTTTATGGTAAAATTGAATGTTTGAAGTTAGGAGAACGATCTTTTCTAAGCGATTTTTAGCGAAAACGAGCAAAACGGCATAATCGGTAAAAATACCTATTGTTCATAACTATGTGTTAGACTGAGAATTTGATGTTTCCATAGAAGGGAAAAATGATCAGCATGTCATAAAACATAATAATAAGGGCTGAAATTAAATTTCCGAGCCTAGGGGCAAAATCATAATTTTGTAAAAGTCAGGAGGCAAAAATGTAATTTTTCCATAATGTGATTTTTGGATTGAAATAAATAGTATGAGTGTTAAATGAGCTAAATGTGTTGTTATAGATCAAGAAAGGCGTGGAATCGACCTCGAACGGGGGAAGAAAAAGATTTTGGACTAAATTGCAAAATTTCCATATTTTGCACCGAGGTAAGTTTGTATGTAAATAATACCTTAATTTCATTTACATTTTTATATTTCAGCCTATTATGTATATATTTTAGCTGATTTTGAAGCATAAATCGACTATTGGAAGAATTGAAATAAGTAATAGAAAGAGAAATCCCGGTTGAACATTCGGAAAGATTTAATAAAATAGATGGAACGTAGCTAGGTCACATGTATGGTGCTGAGTGCACATCATGTGCACAAGAGAGCTACAAGATACTATGTAGTAGCTAGGTCACATGTGTGATACGAGATGTATCCCATGTAGACAAGAGAGCTACGGGAGAGAATAATGTAGCTAGGTCGCATGTGTGATTCCAAGTGAAGGACACCATGTAGATAAGAGAGCTACGAGATAAATTGGCTAGGTCACATGGGTGGTACTAAGTGTTCACCATGTGTACAAGAGAGCCGAATTATATGAATGATGATGGGTGGAGCTGTGTACTGAAACCACCAAATATCGAGAATTGATCCGAAGTGTTCAACGGGATGATTTTATAATGACATTTTAATCATGGACCTATACTTGTGGTGTATGAAATGTGGTGAAAATGAATTGTGACATGTACGTTACAATGAGGTTAATACAAAGAAAGTGTAAAAGAGTGAATTTGCAATAATACTGTTTTTGGACAGTCGCAGTGACGTGAATTTAAAAAATAACCAAAAATAGTAGAAATATAATTAGAGGCTGAATGAGATATTAAATTGAAGCTTAGTTAGTCTATTCTCATGTAAGAAAAACAGAGCAAGTAAAGGAGCTCTATATTTTGAGATATTTATATTTGTGTGTGACTTGTTCAGAATGACTATGTGATCCCTTGTTCTGACTTTGAAAAATCATTAAAAATTGTACAAAAATGATTAAGAATATAATTTACATGCATAGATTCCTTGTTGAGTCTAGTTTGAAAAAAAAACAAATTTCGTGGCTATTTGACTTTTTTACTGGGAGAAAATCAATTTGTAGTGAACAGAGGTCAGATCAGTTGAGCTGTATAATAGGGGAAACTTTAACTAATAAACTGTACTAATTTGCTGAACCAAAAATTCCAGAAAAAAATTTGGAAGAATTAATATGAGTCTAGTTTCAGGAAAAATTTATGGATTTGAATTTCCAGTTTTGTAACTCGAGTTATGATTTATTTAGTGAATGTGATGCAGGAGAGACAACTTAATCAAAGTGGTGTGAATAGAAAAATTTAAGTAGATATACTTGAGTTATTGTATATATATATTAGATTCTTTAATTATTATTTATATACTTACTTACTAAGCTATAAGCTTACTTTCTTTCCTTTCTTTTTTTCTTATAGTGTCGTCCAGCTTGCTCAGGAGTTGAAGATCGTGAAGATCTGCCCGCACTATCAATACTTTAGGGTATTTGAACTAAATATTTTGA
Source organism: Gossypium longicalyx (assembly GCA_025698465.1). Taxonomy (NCBI): domain Eukaryota; kingdom Viridiplantae; phylum Streptophyta; class Magnoliopsida; order Malvales; family Malvaceae; genus Gossypium; species Gossypium longicalyx. The sequence goes on from CM046997.1 coordinate 97,664,431, forward strand.
ATTATGGCATGTATAATAGGCTTAGTTATTTTGTTACGTGTCATAATTGCATAGGTTTAAAATATTGGTTACAGTGTTTGATCAATCATTTTGTACAAAGCCATTGAAGTTGGCTAATATTGTTCAAGACATATGTTATAACGATGCATTATCTAATTGGATGACCTATTTCTATCTCAGTTTCGTTTAATGGTATGTGTTATGTTCCAGTAATACCTCGTACCCTGTTTCGGTGTTGAACACGGGTAAGGGGTGTTACACAAACGCTCCAAATCAACCATAAAGCCGAAGGACATTCTTGTGTTCGATTCACATCAAATCAGTGTAAGAATTCTAACTAGTTTGGATTTGCAAAATAGTTGGATTTGTAAAATAGTTGGAATTGTGAAAATTTGTTTGAACCCTTGAGTGGGGGTTTAGGTGCTATTTTAGAGGTGAATTAATTGAATTTATAATTATTTCTAATTTAGGCTCGTTTTAAGGCTTATTAAAGAAATCGTGAGATTCGCTACGGTGCTGCGAAAAAGCAAGAGATAAGGTGTGGGTCTTAAACTCGTAAGCTTGTTTGAAATTGATAATTATCATGTTATATTTGATGAATTACCTTGCTGATTGGATTTTCTTAATAGCTAAATAATTAATTTTGTGGGTGGCCGAACGAGGTACATTTTGAGCCCTAAAAGATTGATGTGTTAGCAAAGTTGCTGGTTTGACAGTGTGACTATGTGATTGGGATTATGATGCATGATTGTGTTATATGGCATGAGACTGGTGGTTTGAATAGCATGTTTTGCTGAAATATTGATTTTATGCATGATACAATTGCATGAGATATTTGATATGATGTATATTGAAAAGGTTGTCATTCATGCACAATGAAATTCATAAAGCATGTGAAATTGAATGATATTGATAGGCACCACCATAATGGTAAGTTGAAATTTGGAAACTATTTCCATTTAATGAAAGTGTTTGATTATTGAGGGTGTGTTAAACATGTCAATTAAATGTGAAAAGTATTAAAGTATGATTATGTATGAGTTTGCATGACATATTACATATGCATTGGGATGAGATATTTTGTGGATGACAGAGGAGTTCTGTGGAGTACCGGTGGCATATTAAGTCCACATTTATTCATAGTCAGTACACTGCATTTAGAGTACCGAAGGGATTGGCAATTATATGACAATATTTATTGTTCGGCAGTTTTACTGTAATATTGATTATTAGTGGTTTTACCACATCGAGCTATACTCGCATTCATTGGAGTTTGGCAGACATGTTTTCAGGAACTTGTGGTGTGTAGCGGATGGTATGAGTAAGATCTCACATGCGCATTTTGTCATGATCATGTTCATTAGAATTGCTATTGTTGATGTTTGACCGTGTTATTGGATTTCATGTGGAATTGCTTGTATGAATTATTAATGCTTGTTTGTTTAGTATCACATTGAGCTTGTTAAGCTCATCCCATTACCTTAACTTCTTAGGTAATGAATGAACTTAGGATCGAAATTGACATGCGGACGTATGATGGACTTCAGACTCAATTTCATCATATTAGTTGATTTTTATTTTTATTTTATTATTAGTTTATTTTCTCATTATTATTCGGTTTTGGACTATAAAATTATTAAAATTGTGGTTTGGGACTTTTTTGGGGGGGATTTTCATGCATGCATGTTTTTCATTCTTAGGATGAAGTAATGGATTTATATACATTGAAATTGGACTATGCATGTTATTAGGCTAAGTTAACAATAATTTGGTTAGTAATAGTAATTTTTCGCTACATAAAAGTTGACCAAAATGTTTTTCAAAGGCAATGTCGAGTACTATGTTTTTACAAAAAATACACCTAATTCGCTAATTTGATTTGAACATGGTTGGGTTAAAAAAATGAATTTTTTTTTCCCAAAATTAACAGTAGAAACCACATTTTTTTTTATAAAAAAGGGAGTCTTGAAGGTTTTTAACTATCGTTAGAGTAGGTCCGACTCTTGGGTGTCCAATGTGACTTTCACGATTCAGCCATATCGTCTAAGCCAAGTTTGAGAGGTTACAAATATACTTCTAGCATTCTAAATCCTTCAAGGATTTTAATATAAACTTTATTATATAGTGATTCATAAAAGGTTTTAACAACAACCATTAGACGCAAGTTAAATCTTTTATGAACTGTCAGTTTAATAATATATCTTAATGTTATTATATACATCACAAAAGAATATTATATCTTTCCATAATCAATGCCAAGACTTAGCAAAAATTTCATATTTTATTCTGTTTTTGCAAAACTATTTCATTTGTACTCTCACTAGCTTTATACCTTTAGTTATTTGGACTACTGGTCCCAAAACTCCATGAATTTAATTGTGCTTGAGTTGTGTCTTTCTATTTTGACCAATCTATTCCATATCTATATTTCTCAATAGATTTATTCAATATCCTCCTTTTATTTCATTATTTCAGCAATAATATTGCATGCAAAACCATTGTCGACAAGTTTTATTATCGATTTTACATTTTCTCGAATTAACATGACTTATTGAGATATCTTATTTTTACTATTTTAATCTTCAGTTTCAGGTACCTGAATCTCTTCTAGAGTTTTAGTTATGTCTTAGGTCTCTTCTAGAGCACCCACCTCCACTATATAACAATCTAGAAGATTTTTCATTTTTGTAACTGTTCAATCTATTATTTATTTTAACTGATTTTCCTACTGGGACTTTGATTCAAAATATTATATGGTATATAACACTTGGTCATTCTCATTAAGTTTGTGAATACATCTGACAGTTAACTTGTAATAAAGTGAGTTATCATTTTTGAATTTCTGGTTCAAATTACTCCCTATAAGGATCTAGATAATGATAACTCATTACAAGCAGGGATTTCATTCAACTATTATTTTCCTCCCCTAATGTCTGGAAAAATATAAAATAAAAATAGTAATCATGTCATAATTGAATCTCCAATACATTCAAAACATCTAATAATATAAGGAGACTTATAACTAATATATATTCCCAATTTTTTTTGAGGATTCACTCTTCTTGTGCATTGTGGTGGAGCAATTGGAATATATACGCACATACAAAAATTCAAAGTGAGAAATATTTAGCTCTTGACTAAAAACTAATTATAATGGGAAGTATTTATAACTTATTGGTTTGATGCGTACAATACGTAAATCAACATAATCTCATATTGAAATAGGAAGTTTAGTTCTCATAAATAATGGTTTAGATATTAATCAAATGCGTTCAATCAATAATTTCTCTAAACCATTTTCCGTATAAATAAAAAGCTTTTATGAAAGTTTTTCAAACTCAATCAATAAAAGACTGAGATATAAAATCATCAGCTTTAGCAGTATGAATTGTCTTAATTGCATAATTTGAAATTAATTATTTAAACAAGCAATCTTGCAAATGATAGGTTGCAAGTTGATAACACATATGTGATTGTTTTGTAGATGCATCTATTAGGAATTATATAATATCAAAATCGTCCACATGGTGGATGAATGGACCCATATTCATTTCACAAATGCAAAACATTAAATCTAAACTTTACCTAGTGAGTTTCTAATAAGCAATTTTCATTAAAAAACAAGCAACAAATGAGAATTCTTGAAATTAAAGAATATTTTGGTTCTTTAATGAATGTCCATATGAATTCTCAATTAATTTTCGCATCATATATGATCCAAGATGGTCTAACTGGTCACGGCAAGTAGTAAATGCATTTGTATCATTAAACTTCTGGTTTACTTTAACATGCATTTCAATTGTACTAATAATGTCAATATAAATTTTGAAAAATTGATAATTTTACTATCATTCATTTTACTTTGTATCCACTTATAAGTACTATTATAACATTTACAACTGAAAATGTCTAAATCAACGTGTAGTTTATAATGTCACTAAGTCAATAAAATAAATATAATTTTCAAACAACTATATGCAATATTCGCTTTAGGGAATATGCCAAAATCTTCAAATATAAAAAAAATGATTATAAAATTTATTATATTTATTGTAGACATTCACTTCAAGGAATGTGCAAAAAGTAATTCAGACAATAATGTTACCATATATCATATTTCTTATCAATAAGATTATATAGATATCATCTGCTTCACGGAATGATAAATTAATATAAATCATTGAACATTTTGTACTAAGAATAAACATTTGGCAATATTTTGAATCACCCACAATAAATTCAAATTTCATAATTTTCATAAATTGCTACATTCACTTAAGGGAATGGAGCAAAATTGGTGGAACAAATAACTCGTTATTTTGTTTAGTCATAATGAGATATGAGACCAATTCAAAATACTTTTAAAGCCCTTTAAACAAGAGTTTTGTATAATCAATTAACTACCAAGAATATCTGGCTAGTTCATGTATAGAAACAAGCCTAAATTAAATATATCAATAAAAGTCACATCTCAAACATAAAAATATGACATAATGAAAAACTAGCATTTTTTTCTTTCATAACCATCATCATAAACATGCATGAAATTTAATTCAAAATCCAACCATTCATGCTCATAGAACTTTTCATTTACAATTGCTCATGTCATTTCTCTAAATAATTAACACATGAAATAATATAAAACGTATGAACTACTACCTTTAACAATTCTTTGAACTAAATCAAATCCGAATAACCATAAAATTCATTGGTTTATTAACACAAATTTGTATACTAGATATGTTTTAATCAAATATATTAGTTAATTATAAAACCTACTATATCAACATAAATAAATTAGATAATATTCATTTTCATGAACAAATGAGATGCTTAAAAGAATATGTAACCCATGGAATTAAAACTTAAAAAGAAGATCATCTCAAATATTTAAACCATATATCAAGTTGATTTAATATTTAAAAATGTACCTTTTTTTTTTGCGTTGAGTCTTGACGATTTTATCAAGAAGTAAACAAATTAAACTCAAGTAGTAGACTTTGAATCCAATCAAAATCTATTAATAGAAAACTTTGAGAGTGGATCTTATTTTCTAGGTGTACAATAGGTACATGACCAATGACTTTTCATACATAATTTTTCTCTCTTGTAAGTTCTAATCAGTAATATTTTTCCACGTAATTTTAATTAAGAACTTTATCTGAATACTATAGAGTTATACTTAGAGTTTAAAAAAAAAATTGCAACTTCAAGTGCATTCAACCATAATGAGCTTTAGATAGAATTACCATATTCTATTAATCATAAGTATAGCTTTCACATTCAAATATTTTTCTTTCAACCCCTTAATAGGGATGATAACAAAAGAAGATCACAAAGATAGCCACAGTCAATTTAATTTAATAACAAGAGTAATCAATAACTCAATCCTCCCTCTTTTTTCATCCTTCAAAATAGATATTTATCTTCATTCACAATCTCAATATGATATCCATTATAATGAATATTTTTTAAAACCAATACATTAACCATCACAAATTTTGTGCTTTTTAGATATTGATATATTAGCTTTTTCTAGAGCTTTCAACTAATTTTGTACTATCAAATTTTGGACTAATATTTGTTTGTTTCAGTACTAAATAAGATAAATATTTTCTATTTGTAATGATAAAATTCATTACTACATTCTCATATCATTCCTCAAATAATATTAACAGAAACAAAATATTTGGGCATACGCCACATATGTGGCCAGTAATCTTTCGTATCACATTGATAACATAAGTTATATTTAACCCTTGAAGATTTATCTTGAGAACTCTCATTGCACTCTTATTTATTACTATGTTCCTACTTTTAGTGGTCCATGATTATATCTTTTATTTTCTTTATGTTTGCATTCACTTTGGGGAATGCAACAAATCTAGTAGGACAAATTTCTAAATGCCTCCATTGATTCTTTATTTCATAATCACCATCACAAGCATACATGGATTTCAAATTAGAATCTATCTATTCATGTTGGTCATAATTAAATCATAGTAAAATATACCTAAAAATCTTTAACATCATTGTTGTAACAACCCATTTTTGAGTCAAATCGAAACAGTAGTTTTGAGACTACAAATCTGATGTCAAAATATTATTTTAATGTTATTTTTGGTGTTTAAAACATTTTATTTGATATGTGTGAAATTTTCGTGAATTAATTTTATCGTTTAATTAGTCAATTTGAGAAAAAAGGACTAAATCGCATAAAATGCAAAAGTTGCATTCTACTTGCTAAAGGTGTCAAATAACTTTGGATTTTAAATATGATGGCCTTAAATGGTAATTAGAGCATTTTAAATGATAGTGAACAATTTTGGACAACCATTAAGTGATTTTATTTGTTTATTATTAAGGTTAATATAATAATTCATTAATAAAGGTTGATGAAATAAAATAAAAAAGGAATTTTGTCCATATTTCTTCTTGTTGGCCAAATATTGAAGAAGAGAAAGAATTCATTTTGTTCATTTATGGTTCGACACACATATAGTTTGATTAAGGCACAGTTTTAGCTCAGTTTTTGATGATTTCTATGTTTTTGTAATCGTTGTAGCTCAATCTAGCTAGCCCGTATCTTAGATTTTGAAACTGTTAAAGATTTTGAGAGTTTCCATTATTTAATATATGATATATTTGATTTTTAATGTTGAAATATGAAAGCTTGATGATAGTTTTACATGTTTTGTAAAGTGATTTTTGACAAAAATGTCAAATAAGGATTAAATTGTGAAATATGCAAACTGAGTGGTTGAAATGTGAAATAAATGAAATTTTTGGGTTGCTAGGGACCTATATGTAATTCGGCCAAGCTTGGGTTTTATAAAATTATGTGAATTTTGTGTAATTGTGAAATAAGGACTAAATTGTTAACAGTGTGAAAGTTTAAGGGATAAAATGCAAATATGCCTAAATGTATGTTTTGGACTAAATTTAAAGAATATGTGATTGAATAAGTTAATTTTGAATTCATATAGATCAAGAAAGAAAGAATTCAAATTTAGATCGGGGGAAAAACAAGGTTATTGAGTAGTCGACCCGATACGACAATTTCGAATATAAGGTAAGTTCATATACTTGAACTTAAATGTGTACCTATCTATTTGATGGATGAAATTGGGATAGCAATTATTCTATTGAATAAATGTTGAGATATTAAATCAAAAGTACGAATTGAGTAAGGCAAGTTACCAAATAAGACCATAGCTGGGCTATGGCAATCGAATATTAATACCATAACCGGGTTATGGCATGTGAAAGAAAGACTACGGCAGGGCCTTAGCAATGTATGTGTAAGGCCATAGTTGGACTATGGTATTGGAATATTGATGAATTTGTATTGTAAGCACTTATAAACTAGAGAGGTTTGATAAGAGTATTGATGAGAAATAGAAAAGTATCAGTACAGGTATGTACGAAAAACTATTCAAGTATCGAGTTAGATGAAGTTGAGTACTCATTAACCATAATAAGGATAAATTCTATGATAGCTCATTAATTGATGCTTTAAATGTTTATGATATTATTCATTTTAAATTGCTAATGAATGTTGTGATTATTTTATGTTCACATACGAACTTACTAAGCTTATAGCTTACTTTGTTGTAATTGTTTCTATGTTTTATAGTTCTACAAAGCTAGCTCAAATCCAGGAATTGTTAGAGACCTCATCGCACTATCGATCATCTAATTTGTACTTTTGAATTCATGTATATATGGTATATGGCATGTATAGGTTTGTGTCATTTTGGTATGTTTGATAGATATGTATTTTGGCCATTTGAGTTGGCATAAAATGATGAATTTGATGATGTTTATGAATGTGCAAATAGTTCTACTTTTAATGTTTGAGAATAGACTTATATTGAATGAATGAGGTTGAAGTGATTATGTATGTTTGGATTGGTTTTGTTAAATGAATTATACATGTGAATCATGCTTAGTAAAGCAAGTTAAATTGATTTGTATTTGAATAGGTAAATGGAATGGAATTGAGTATTAAATCTATTTAAAATGGATATGGTATGATTATGTATTGGTTGATGAACTTTAGTTGAATATTTGTGACTTAAAATGATACCATATGAGCTTGTGTAGGTATGTGCAAAAAGGGTGGCAAATTGGCTTTGCAAATGGCATATTTTTTTCCGCATGGACAGAGACACGGGCATGTGTCAGCCGTGTGTGACACACGGTCATGCTACACGGCCGTGTGTCCCCTGGTGTTGAGATAGAATTGAATTCTATAACACCCTTTACCCGTGCCCGAGACCAGGACAAGTTACGGGGCATTACCGTACACATACATGAACATTTCGGGAAAAACAGGTTATAAAATTTCATTTCATTTTCAAACCAATCAAACAAAATCATATTGTCCCAATTATGGACATACGAGGTCCAAAACAAGCATTACAAATGATATGGGATTAAACCAAGAACTTAAGAAAACGTTAGGAAATTTTTAGGTTTAAGCCTCACACGCCCGTGTGGAGGTAATGCACATGCTCGTGTGCAATGGGACACACCTGTGTCCCTTACTTGTGTGGAAATACTAGAATTTATTTTTCATTTCAAACCTACAGGGGTTTTTCCACGACTGAGCACATGCCCGTGTCCCTCACACGACCTAGACACGCCTCTATCAAAAAAACCTGGACATTCTGTTTACAATGTCATCATTCATTTGGGGGCACACGACCAAGGCAGACACCCGTGTGCTAGGCCGTGTCCTCCACACGGATGAGACACATGACTGTGTCTCTGACCTTATGTTTACTACCATGCATACTAACTTAGAAATTGTAAGTGTAGGGGACACACGATAATTAACACGCCCATGGGGCAGACCGTGTGTCACACACGATCTAGACACATGCCCGTGTGTCTACCCGTGTGGACCATTTAAAGGCTATTTTCCAAGCCGATAGTCACCCACACTCACCTATACCTTCAAACATACTTTATAGCATGCAATATGACATATTTAGGCACTCAAATATTTCACACCATGACATTCTCACGACTTCATAATGTCATCCTATTGCACGTTCATTTGTTACACCACTTAGAGACATTCCACACCAATTTCATGCATTATTAAACTTGTTACCATGACTTCAGATTCGTGCATTCATGCATATAGTCATTTTAAGCTATTAGGTCATACATTATCCTTTTGCACCCAATTCACACTTTACCGTACATTCATCGATTAGTATTTTATCACATCATTATCATGCATCCACCAAGAAATAGCATATCCTACCATCAAAACACTAACACATGCATGCATGGGTAATTAGATAACAACCCGATTTAGACCCTAATCAAAATGGTAGTTTCGGGACCACGAATCCAAGTCAAAAAAATATCTAAAAATTATTTTCTGTGTTTATTATGTGTGAATTTGTATGTGTGAAATTTTTGTGCTTTAATTTTATTATTTGAGTGTCCCATTAAATAAAAGGAATTAATCGCGTAAAATGAAAACTTGGTGGTTAAATGTGAAAGTGCTTAATTTTCGTTGTCTTTATTAGTGGAGGCATTTGTAATGCAATTATACCATTGACATACTAGTTGGACGGTATTAGGCATATATTATATGGTATTTATATTATTTCATTAAGGTTATATATGTATATTAAACCTTAAGTTAATATAAGTTATAATATATATCATAAAACATAAAATAAAGCTAATATATGTGTTTATTTCTATTTTCTTGCCGAAACAAAAGAAAAGAAAAACAAGTTAGGTTCGGCCATCTATCTAGCTCAATCAAGGTATGAAACTAGCTCGATTTTTGATAATTTTTACGTTTTTGAGATCGTTGCTTCGAGTACTAGTAAACCCATGCTTGAATTTTCAATTTTGATGAATATTTTGAGTTATTCCATTGATGAGAGCTTGTGATTTTTGTTGTTTGATGATGAAATATGAAAGATATGTTTTAGATTAACATGTTTTTTATTAGAGTTTTTGATGATTTTGAGTAATTAAGACTAAATTGCAAAAATAATAATTTGAGGGAATAAAATGTAAAATAAATGAAGTATATGGACTTGTATGAATATGGGTAAGATTCGGCCCAACATGGGTATAGAGAAATTTTACATATTTTGTGTTTTGTGTAATTGGGACTAAATTGTAAAAAAAGTGTAAATGTTAAAGGTAAAATGGTAATTTGACCATTTATGTGTTTTTGGACTAAATTGAATGAAAATATGTTTGAATGAGCTTAATTTGAATATGTTTAGATGAAGAACCAAAGAAATTGGATTTGGATCGGGGGAAAACGAAAGTTGTCGACTAGCTGTCCCGTTCCGTTTTATATCGTCCGAGGTAAGTTTATAAGCAAATAGACGTACTTAATTTTAATTAAATGCAAATAATATATGCTGAATCAAAATATGAGAATATTTATATGCTATAGCCGAATGTGTATAAGCTTAGCTACCATGTTCGCGTATTCGTTTCGACTGAGTTACGACGTCCTAAAGCCCGTATGAACCTTAGGAATAGTTAGGATACATATGTCATGACATAGGATTCTGATATGTGACGTGTGAGTAAGACCATGGCATCTATATGTGATTCCGATATTGTGTGCGAGTAAGACCCTGTCTGGGATAGTGGCATCGATATGTGATTACATGTAAGACCACGTCTGGGACGTTGGCATTGTATGGTATATGTGTGATTATCCGAGTGTCTGACCCAATTCCGAATGGTTCATCGGGCAAAGGTAAATTGTGAACGGATGTGTAAAACGAGCTAAATGGCCAGGTATGAGTTTACTTGTCAGCTACTAGTAATAAGGTAAGTATGTACTTGATGGTTGTTACAATTATGTGTGATGCAAAAGAAGGTTACATATATAAATTTAGTAAGTGTATTCGGCTTTTAAAAAAATGGCATGAAATTATGGAATTGATTTATGGATATGTACATGTATGTGACCATGTAATACCGGCCATTTAAGCAATATGTGTACAAGATGTCATATTATGATACTTGAGTTTGTGTTTACGAATGTATGTATATTTGTTTGTCTAAAAACATATTGGATTGAAAGTCGATTGATAATTTATAAAATTTAACCATATGTGTATTCGGCCAAGGTGATAGTTGTGTATAAAAATATATTGTTTATGAAAATTATAAGTTTAAGATTAAATGTGTCATTGATAATGTAAATTGGTCTAGTTTAAATTAAATGAATTGACTATATTATTGGGTTGTTATTTGCTTATGACTTACTAAGCTAAGTTAGCTTACTCTGTGTATTCATGTTTACTCTGTTTTATAGATTTTGGATCAAGTTACAAGCTCGGGGATCGTCAGCAAAGTTGATCACACTATCTACTGCTTTGGTATTTAAATAGTTGAACTCGAATTATGGCATGTATAGGCTAGATTTCGTTTTGAAATATTGGATTTTGGTTGTGTGTAATCTAGCCATGCGAAAATGGCTTAAGTGTTATGCTTGAGTTTGGTTTTGATTAGATTATCGTTTGAATTCATTTTCGATTATCATGTTATGTGCCATGGATGGGAGGCAATTATGGTATGTGTTTTGAACATTGAAGTTGATTAAATACCTTGGATATGGTATGAATGTTTTGGCCACAATATATATTAAGTATATTTGGATAATTTGAATGTGGATAGTTTGAATGTGCTTCATACTAAGATAAAGTATGTATGTGAATTTTGTTTATTATGCTTTGTCTTGATCTAATATGTTCTTAGTTATAATGTTTACGGAGTTTAGTTTTGATAATTCGGTGATGGGAAATTTTGGATGTGTATGTGGTTTTAAATAATGTGATTCGACTATGCAAGGTATAAATTAAGGAAAATATTCCATGTTTGTTTTAGTCAATTATTTGTTATGAATTCAATTGTTAAGTGAGGACTTAAAATCTAGGGCAAGTGTGCATTATGTATATAAGCTTCAATAACATGTTCGGTCATGTTATAATGTACTAAGTTGCACGTGTAATTGCTTGTTAAATTACGTAATAAGTTTTCAATTGGTTTTATTATGAGTTTGTGCAAGAGTTGTTATTTGTATTCGAAAATGTGTAAGTTAAAATAATGTAATGTACTTGAGCCTGGTGTAACATGTTGCATCTCTTGTATGTTAGTTATTTATTTAACCATAAGTATGACTTGCTATAGAACTCTATTTGAATATGCTTAGATGCCTTTATTTTTACATATATATATATTTGAATGGATGCATTTAATTACATTAATGTATGAAATATGAATTTCATATAGACTAACATATTGATGCCGCATATAGGAATAAAAGTGTTAGTAAAGAAATTTATTTCCATTGATGTATAACTTATGTAGGCGCACGACTTATAATAGAATAGGTCTAATATTCAAAAATGAAGATATTGATGTGTTATGTGTTCTATATATGTATAAGTTGTTTTGATATATTTTGAATTATATTTTATTTATGCTATGTTGTGAATGATTGAATTTTTATGTTTTGAAATATGATTTAATTATATACATTGATGTGATTAAAATATCAAACTATAATATATAATCCGTATTGTATGAATTGTAATATGATCGGTAATGCTTTATAACCCTAATTTGGCGATGGATACGGGCTAGGGGTGTTACAACCCAAAAGATCAAATATGAACTTGTTCAGTAAATTTATGATGCCCATAAGGTTGATGATGATTTGTTAGCAAAACGAGCTCAATGTGATTCAAATGTTGATTCAGAGTTTCGAGTTGATGCTAAACCAAATATATATACCGAGATATTCAAAATTGATTCAGATGATTTTGAGTGAAGTCACAGCAGTCGATTATCTGTTCACCCAGGTAGTACTAAGATGTATAATAATCTGAAACAGCATTACTGGTGGCACGGTATGAAATGAGACATTTCTGACTTTGTTTCGAAATGCTTAATTTGTCAACAAGTAAAAGCTGAGCATCAGGTACCTTCTAGATTACTTCAGCTGATCATGATACCTCAATGGAAATGGGACAGAGTTACTGTAGATTTTGTATCTGGTTTATTGTTGACACCGAGCAAGAAAGATGCAATCTAGGTTATTGTTGATAGATAGACTAAATCGGCTCATTTTGTTCTGATATGTACAGACTACCCACTTTATAAGCTAGCTGAATTGTATGTTTCTCAGATTGTGAGATTACATTGGGTACCTACCTCTATTTTTTCGGACAGAGATCCGAGGTTTACATCGCGGTTTTGGAAGAAACTGCAAAATGCACTAGGAATGAAATTACATTTCAGCACTGCTTTCCATCCGCAAATAGATGGTCAGTCTGAGCGAATCATTCAGATACTTAAGGATATGTTGAGATGTTGCATTCTCGAGTTTGAAGGTACGTGGGAACGATACCTACCTCTGATTGATTTGTGTATAATAATAGCTTTCAGTCGAGTATCAAAATGGCACCATATGAGGCTTTGTACGGACACAAATGTCAAACACCATTGTATTGGACTGAGCTTAGTGAAAATAAGATACACGGGGTCGATTTGATCAGAGAGACTGAACAGAAAGTAAAAGTGATTTGTGAAAGTCTGAAAATGACGTTAGATCGTCAGAAATCATATGCAGACTTGAAATGAAAAGATATAGAGTTTTAGATCGGGGATAAAGTATTTATGAAAGTCTCATTGTGGAAGAAAATACTCAGATTCAGACGTAAAGGCAAATTGAGCCCGAGATTTATTGGGCCGTATGAGATTATCGAGCGTATCACACTGGTTGCTTACAGACTGTTGCTATCACTTGAGCTAGAAAAGATCCATAATGTATTCCATGTTTCAATGCTTCGAATAAATCGATTGGATCTGTAATAGCCTAATTTAGGGCCAAAATGGAATAGTGGTTTTGAAACCATGAATTCGAGGTTAAAAAAAATTATTTTGATTAAGTTTTAGTGTTTATATTATGATTGCATAATTGTGTGAAAATTTCGTTGCGAAATTTTATCGATTGGGTGTTTAATTTGACGTTTAGGACTAAATTGAAATAGGTGAAAAATGTGTGTGTTCTAGTTCATAAGTACTTGATTGAAATGGGAGTTTTAAGTAGAGGTCCTTAAATGGCAATTATACCATTATACTTTATATGGACAAAAATTTGGACGTGGATGGAATTTTTAGAAAGTTTAGTAGTAAGGGCATTTTGATCATTTGTGTATTAAATGAAATAAAATGGGAAAAATAACACAAAAATGTGTTCATCTTCATTAAGCTTGGCCGAAACTTACATGTTCTCCATATCTAGGGTTTTTCCCAAGCTTTCAAGCTCAATAGTAAGTGTATTCAAGCCCCGTTTTTAATGTTCTTTACATTTTTGAAATCCTCGTAGCTCGGTCTACCTATTTCTACTATTTTTTCGAGTTAGGGTTTATGTTTAAAAATTTACCCATGAATTATATGCATTTATTTTGATGTTTGATGGTAGAATATGAATGTTTGAAGTTAGGAGAACGATCTTTTCTAAGCGATTTTTAGCGAAAACGAGCAAAACCACATAATCGGTAAAAATACCTATTGCTCATAACTATGTGTTAGAGTGAGAATTTGATGTTGCCATAGAAGGGAAAAATGATCAGCATGTCATAAAACATAATAATAAGGGCTGAAATTAAATTTCCGAGCCTAGGAGCAAAATCATAATTTTATAAAAGTTAGGGGGCAAAAATGTAATTTTTCCATAATGTGATTTTTGGATTGAAATAAATAGTATGAGTGTTAAATGAGCTAAATGTGTTGTTATAGATCAAGAAAGGCGTGGAATCGACCTTGAACGGGGGAAGGAAAAGATTTTGGACTAAATTGCAAAATTTCCATATTTTGCACCGAGGTAGGTTTGTATGTAAATAATACATCAACTTCATTTACATTCTTATATTTCAGCCTATTATATATATTTTAGCTGATTTTGAAGCATAAATCGACTATTGGGAGAATGGAAATAAGTAATAGAGAGAGAATTCCCGGTTGAACATTCGGAAAGATTTCATAATATAGATGGAACGTAGCTAGGTCACATGTATGGTGCTGAGCGCACATCATTTGTACAAGAGAGCTACGAGATACTATGTAGTAGCTAGGTCACATGTGTGATACGGGATGTATCCCATGTAGACAAGAGAGCTACGAGAAAGATAAATGTATCTAGGTCGCATGTGTGATTCCAAGTGAAGGACACCATGTAGACAAGAGAGCTACGAGATAAATTGGCTAGGTCACATGGGTGGTACTAAGTGCTCACCATGTGTACAAGAGAGCCGAATTATATGAATTATGATAGGTGGAGCTGTGTGCTGAAACCACCAAGTATCGAGAATTGATCAGAAGTGTTCAACGGGATGATTTTATAGTGACATTTTAATCATGGACCTATACTTGTGATGTATGAAATATGGTGAAAATGAATTGTGACATGTACGTTAAAATGAGGTTAATACAAAGAAAGTGTAAAAGAGTGAATTTGCAATAATACTGTTTTTGGACAGTCGCAGTGACATGAATTTGAAAAATCACCAAAAATAGTAGAAATTTAATTAGAGGCTGAATGAGATATTAAATTGAAGCTTAGAGAGTCTATTCTCATGTAAGAGAAACAGAGAAAGTAAAGGAGCTCTATATTTTGAGATATTTATATTTGTGTGTGACTTGTTTAGAATGACTATGTGATCCTCTCTTCTGACTTTGAAAAATCATTAAAAATTGTACAAAAATAATTAAGAAATATAATTTACATTCATAGATTCCTTTTTGAGTCTAGTTTTAAATGAAACAAATATCGTGGCTATTTGACTTTTGTACTGGGAGAAAATCAATTCGTAGTGAACAGAGGTTAGATCAGTCGAGCTATATAACAGGGGAAATTTTAATTAATAAAATGTACTAATTGGCTGGACCAAAAATTTCAGAAAAAAATTAGTAATAAGTAATGTGAGTCTAGTTTGAGGAAAAATTTACGGATTTGAATTTCGAGTTTTGTAACTCGAGTTATGATTTATTTAGTGAACGTGATGCAGGAGAGACAGCTTAATCAAAGTGGAGTGAATAGAAAAAAATTTAAAGTAGATATACTTGAGTTATTGTGTATATATATTAAATTATTTAATTATTATTTATATACTTACTTACTAAGCTATAAGCTTACTTTCTTTTCTCTCTTTTATCTTATAGTGTCGTCCAGCTTGCTCAGGAGTAAAGGATCGTGAAGATCTGCCCGCACTATCAATACTTTAGGGTATTTGAACTAAACATTTTGAATTATTGCATGTATAATAGGCTTAGTTATTTTGTTACGTGTCATAATTGCCTAGGTTTAAAATATTGGTTACAGTATTTGACCAATCATTTTGTACAAAGCCACTGAAGTTGGCTAATATTGTTCAAGACATATGTTATAACGATGCATTATCTAGTTGGATGATATATTTCTATCTCGGTTTTGTTTAATGGTATGTGTTATGTTCTGGTAATACCTCGTACCCTGTTTCGGTGTTAAACACGGGTATGGGGCGTTACAAGATCTCTCACATGTGATTAGTCCGATTGAGATTGAGATTAAGTCTGATATGACATATGAGGAAGAACCGATTCGCGTTCTGGCTCGTGAGATTAAAGAGTTGTGAAATAAGAAAATTCCGTTGGTTAAAGTACTGTGGCATAAACACAGAGTTGAGGAAAAAATATTGGAGTCAGAAGATATAATGAAAGAGCGTTATCCGAATCTATTCACCGGTAAGATTTTCGGGGACGAAAATCCCTAAGGGGGGAGAGTTGTAATAGCTCGATTTAGACCCTAATTAGAACGGTGGTTTTGGGACCATGAATCCGAGTCAGAAAAATATTTAAAAATTATTTTATGTGTTTATTATGTGTGAATTTGTATGTGTGGAATTTTCATGCTTTAGTTTTATCGTTTGAGTGTCCGATTAAATGAAAACTTGGTGGTTAAATGTGAAAGTACTTAATTGTTGTTGTCTTTATTAGTGGAGGCATTATAATGCAATTATGCCATTAACATATTGGTTGGACAGTATTAGGCATATATTTTATGGTTTTTATATTATTTCATTAAGGTTATATATGTAAATTAAACCTGAAGTTAATATAAGTTATCATATATAGCATAAAACGTAAAATAAAGCTAATATATGTGTTTATTTCTATGTTCTTGCCAAAACAAAAGAAAAGAAAAACAAGTTAGGGTTCGGCCATCTATTTAGCTCAATCAAGGTATGAAACTAGCTCGATTTTTTATAATTTCTACGTTTTTGAGATCGTTGCTTCGAGTACTAGTAAACCCATGCTTGAATTTTCGATTTTGATGAATATTTTGAGTTATGTCATTGATGAGAGCTTATGATTTTTGTTGTTTGATGAAGAAATATGAGAGATATGTTTTAGATTAACATGTTTTGTATTGGAGTTTTTGATGATTTTGAGTAATTAGGACTAAATTGTAAAAATAATAATTTGAGGGACTAAAATGTGAAATAAATGAAGTATATGGACTTGTATGAATATGGGTAAGATTCGGCCTAACATGGGTATAGAGAAATTTTGCATATTTTGTGTTTTGTGCAATTGGGACTAAATTGTAAAAAGTATAAATATCAAGGGTAAAATGGTAATTTGCCCATTTATGTGTTTTTGGACTAAATTGAATGAAAATATGTTTGAATGAGCTTAATTTGAATATGTTTAGATCAAGAACCAAGGAAATTGGATTTGGATCGGGGGAAAACGAAAGTTATCGACTAGCTGTCTCGTTCCGTTTTATATCGTCCAAGGTAAGTTTATAAGCAAATAGACGTACTTAATTTTAATTAAATGTAAATAATATATGCTGAATCGAAATATGAGAATACTTATATGCTATAGCTGAATGTGTATAAGCTTAGCTACCATGTTTGTGTAATCGTTTCGACTGAGTTACGACGTCCTAAAGCCCGATGAACCTTAGGAATAGTTAGGATACATATGTCATGACATAGGATTCCGATATGTGACGTGCGAGTAAGACCATGGCATCGATATGTGATTACATGTAAGACCACGTCTGGGACGTTGGCATTGTACGGTATATGTGGGATTATCCCAGTGTCCTACCCAATTTTGAATGGTTCATCAGGCAAAGGTAAATTGTGAACGGATGTGTAAAACGATCTAAATGGTCAGGTATGAGTTTGCTTGTCAACTACTAGTAATAAGGTAAGTATGTACTTGATGGTTGTTACAATTATGTGTGATGCAAAAGAAGGTTACATATATGAATTTAGTAAGTGTATTCGGCTTTTAAAAAAATGGCATGAAATTATGGAATTGATTTATGGATATGTACATGTCTGTGACCATGTAATATCGGCCATTTAAGCAATATGTGTACAAGATGTCATATTATGATACATGAGTTTGTGTTTACGAGTGTGTGTATATCTGTTTGTCTAAAAACATATTGGATTGAAAGTCGATTGATAATTTATAAAATTTAACCATATGGGTATTCGGCCAAGGTGATAGTTGTGTATAAAAATATATTGTTTATGAAAATTATAAGTTTAAGATTAAATGCGGCATTGACAATGTAAATCGGTCTAGTTTAAATTAAATGAATTGACTATATTATTGGGCTGTTATTTGCTTATGACTTACTAAGTTAAGTTAACTTACTCTGTGTATTCATGTTTACTCTATTTTATAGATTTTGGATCAAGTTACAAGCTCGGGGATCGTCAGTAAAGTTTATCACACTATCTACTGCTTCGGTATTTAAATAGTTAAACTCGAATTATGGTATGTATAGGCTAGATTTCGTTTTGAAATATTGGATTTTGGTTGTGTGTAATCTAGCCATGCGAAAATGGCTTAAGTGTTATGCTTGAGTTTGGTTTTGATTAGATTATCGTTTGAATTCATTTTCGATTATCATTTTATGTGCCATGGATGGGAGGTAATTATGGTATGTGTTTTGAACATTGAAGTTGATTAAAGACCTTGGATATGGTATGAATGTTTTGGCCACAATATATATTAGGTATATTTGGATAATTTGAATGTGGATAGTTTTTGAATGTGTTTCATACTAAGATAAAGTATGTTTTTAAATTTTGTTTATTATGCTTAGTCTTGATCTACTATGTTCTTAGTTATAATGTTTACGGAGTTTAGTTTTGATAATTCGGAGATGGGAAATTTTGGATGTGTATGTGGTTTTAAATAATGTGATTCGACTATGCAAGGTATAAAGTAAGGAAAATGTTCCATGTTTGTTTTAATCAATTATTTGGTCTGAATTCAATTGTTAAGTATGGACTTGAAATCTAGGGCAAGTGCGCATTATGTACATAAGCTTCAATAACGTGTTCGGTCATGTTATAATGTACTAAGTTGCATGTGTAATTGCTTGTTAAATTACGTAATAAGTTTTCAATTGGTTTTATTATGAGTTTGTGAAAGAGTTGTTATTTGTATTCGAAAATGGTGTAAGTTAAAATAATGTAATGTATTTGAGCCGGGTGTAACATGTTGCATCTCTTGTATGTTAGTTATTTATTTAACCGTAAGTATGACTTGCTATAAAACTTTATTCGAATATGCTTAGATGCCTTTATTTTTACATATATATATTCGAATGGATGCATTTAATTACATTAAAGTATGAAATATGAATTTCATATAGACTAAGATATTGATGCCGCATGTAGGAATAAAAGTGTTAGTAAAGAAATTTATTTCCATTGATGTATAACTTATGCAGGCGCACTGCTTATAATAGAATAGGTCTAATATTCAAAAATGAAGATATTGATGTGTTATGTGTTCTATATATGTATAAGTTGTTTTGATATATGTTGAATTATATTTTATTTATGCTATGTTGTGAATGATTGAATTTTTATGTTTTGAAATAAGATTTAATTATATACATTGATGTGATTAAAATACCGAACTGTAATATATAATGCGTATTGTATGAATTGTAATATGATCGTTAATGCTTTATAAACCTAATCCGGCAACGGATACGGGCTAGGGGTGTTACAACCCAAAAGATCAAGTATGAGCCATATCACTTGGCCATTACAAAATGAATTATCATTATCATAGGCCTTCAAAATTTGACCAAATAGCATTACACATGCCACAAAATGACCAAGTTTCCTATACATGCCATACTCAAAATAATAATTTTACTATACCCAATAGTCTTTTGATAGTGTGATCGAATACTCCGACAGCTTTCGATCCCCGAGCTAGCTTGGCAGAACTACAAAGGATGGAAAAAGAGAGGGGAGTAAGCATTAAAGATTAGCAAGTCCACATACAAATAATATGCTATAGTAGTAAACCATCAACATGCAAAAACTGGGTAACATATACATAGAGATTATTCATTATTCAAACCTTTTTTCTTACTCATCATATGCACATATATATACTTGCTCATTGTAAATCGATCTTTATTAAGGCATTACTCATAGGTTTAGCATACATACCTGAACTCATCGTAAAGTATCGATAACCATAACTCTTTCATATGTCCTCATCGGGACTTTCATCACATTCATTACATTACCCGTTGAACACTCGGAATACTATTGGATATGCGGAAACCTTGCTCATAAGTGCCACATATTCAAACATTGCCGAAACTACCACATAACATGTAACACATCCGTAATGAACTTGGACCACTCAAGAAGTTCGGGCTTCTTACCACTCAACGAGTTCGGGCTTCTTAGTTCCTAGTGGCATGTCACTTGTATCCTACACTATTCCTAAGGTTCAAACGGGATTTTCCTCACTTGCATATAGCATCTCCGTCATACTTGTTCAAAACGTCGAGGATAACGACCATAATAACATTCAAGCTTTCATAGAAATCAATAAGCATAAAACTTATAATTACAATAAAACAATTATCACAATTTATTAAAGCATTAAAACATACTACAACACCACATTATTTGCATATGTACTTACCTCGGTACAAAATGACGATAATCGAGCCTAATCATTGTATACTTTATTCTTCCCTCGATCAAGTCACGATTCAGTTTTTTTTATCTCAAATGGAAAATTTAACTTGTTTATTATTCACATTATTTAAATGGGTCCATAAATCATACTTTTGCAAATTTTACATTTTGACCCCTAAACTTTCACATATTTGCAGTTTGGTCCCTAGACTCGTAAAATGAAATGCATGCATTTTCTTGGTTATCCAAGCCTAGCAGAACCTTTACCAAGCTTATACCAGCCCATACTTTCTCTTATTTCACATTATTACTACTTTTTTTACACTTTTACAAACAAGTCCCTTGTTTAGGTGTTTTCACTAAAAATCACCTAGTAAAAGATGTTTATCATGAATCAAACATTTATATTCCTCCATTAATCATCAAAATACATGCATGTTACACATGGGTTAAATTTTATACATGAACCCTAGCTTAAAATATACCTAAAAACGGGTAGATCATGCTTGAAGGACTTCAAAAATACAAAGAACATTAAAAACGGGGCTAGGATGTACTTACAATCATACTTGGAAATGTTGAACAAACCCTAGCTATGGTGTCTTGCAAATTTCGACAATGAAGGAAGAAGATGGACACCAATTTTGACTTATTTCTCCCTTTTTATTCTTTTAATTACTAAATGACCAAAATGCCCTTAGGGTTTTTCTTTCACATTTTTCCTATGCATGTCCATTTTTGTCAAAAATTATAGAAATTGGTTAAATTGTTATTTAAGACCTCCTAATTAATAATCCAAAGCAATTTCATACAAGTTGCTTCTAGAACCCAAGTTTTACAATTTATTCAATTTGGTCCCTAATTTCCAATTGGACACCTTATACTTAGAATTTGTTCATGAAACTTTTTTTCATATCCTAGACCTCATAATGATCATGAAGTAATTATTTTAACGTCAGACTTGTGGTTTCGAAACCACTATTTCGACTAGGCCCTATTTTAAGATGTTACAATTCTCCCCCTTAAGGGCTTTTGTCCTCGAAAGTCTTACCAGTAAACAGGTTCAGATATTGACTTATCATGGTTTCTTCGGGTTCCCATGTAGCCTCTTCCACTCCATGTCGATGCCATAAAATTTTCACCAAGGCTATATTCTTATTCTTCAACTGTTTGACTTCTCGAGCTAAAATCTTGACCGGTTCTTCACCATAAGTCATGTCCGGTCTAATTTCAACTTCCGTAGGTGAAATCACATGGAGGAGTCTGATGGATATTGTCGGAACATGGATACATGGAATACATCATGAATCTTTTCCAAATCGAGTGGCAATGCTAAACGGTAGGCTAATGGTCCAAGTCTTTCAGTGATCTTATATTGTCTGATAAATCGCAGATTCAGTTTGCCTTTCTGGCCAAATCTCAATACCTTTTTCCATGGAGACACTTTCAAGAGCACTTTATCTCTGACTTGAAACTTGTTCTCTTTTCTTTTCAAATCAGAATATGAATTTTGCTTATCCGATGCCGCTCTCGAGCAATCTCGTATCACTTTTACCTTTTCCTCAATTTCGTTGATCAAATCAACTCCATGAATCTGGTGTTCTTTGAGTTCTATCCAATACAATGGAGTCTGGCACTTCTGGCCATACAATGCCTCATAAGGTGCCATCTTTAAACTCGTCTAGAAACTATTGTTGTAGGCAAATTCCACCAAAGGTAAGTATTTTTCCCAACTACCCAGAAATTGAAGGACGCGACATCATAACATGTCCTCGAGAGTCTAAATCGTCCGCTTAGACTGACCATCAATCTGTGGTGGAATGCCATACTAAAATTCAACTTTATACCTAAGGCTTCTTAAGCTTATTCCAAAATCTCGAAGTGAATCTTGGGTCCCTATCTGAAATAATCGATAATGGTACCCCGTGTAATCTCACAATCTCAGATACATACAAGTCGGCCAACTTGTCAAGTAAGTAGTTAGTTCGTACTGGAATAAAGTGAGGCGACTTCATTAGCCTATCAACCACAACCCAAACAACATTTTTCTTTTTTGGGTTAATGATAATTCCATCACGAAATCCATAGTAATTCTACCCCACTTCCACTCGGGGACCATCACAGGCTGTAACAAACTTGAAGGTACTTGGTGTTCAGCCTTGACTTGCTGACATATCAAGCATTTCGATACAAATTCAGAGATGTCTCTTTTCATGCCATTCCACCAGTACATTTTCTTCAAATCATTGTACATCTTGGTACTTCCCAGATGAATAGACAAATGGCTATCATGTGCCTCTTGCAAAATTTTCTGAATAAGCTCGTTGTCTCTCGATACACAGATCCTATCTCTGAACATCAAGAAACCGTCGGGACCGATCTGAAAATCTGATTCGGTGCCTGACTCGTATTGAGTTCTCTTGGCTTGTAAATCACTATCATTGATCTGAGCTGCACATATTTCTTGTAGAAACGTTGGTCTGGCTCTTAACTCTACCAAAACCGAACCATCATCAAACAAGGCCAAATGTGTGTTCAAGTCTCTCATAGCAAACAAGGATTTTCTGCTTAGTGCATCTACGACCACATTCGACTTTCCCGGGTGGTAGTCAATGACGAATTCATAATCTTTAATCAACTCTAACCATCTTCGCTGTCTCAGATTCAATTTCTTTTGAGTCATAAAGTACTTCAAACTCTTGTGATCAGTGAATACACGGCATGTCTCACCATACAAATGGTGTCTCCAAATTTTCAGGGCAAAAACAATGGCTGCTAGCTCCAAGTCATGTTTTGGATAATTTCTCTCGTGTGGTTAGGCTATTAGTTTACCTTCTTGCATCAGTACGCAGCCCAGTCCATTCAAGGACGCATCACTATAAACCACAAATTCCTTTCCATGCTCAAGTTGTACTAGTATTGGAGCTTCAGTCAGTAATGTTTTCAATCTCTCAAAACTCAGTTGACACTTTTCTGACCATTCATGTAACACCTCAAACCCGGCCCAGATGTTACGGCTGAATTCGGCGTGTCATACTGAAGCGTCACTGTAAAAGTCATGTTTTATCAACAATCTTTCTTAGTGTTTAAAGAATATCTTCGTGATAGATTAAAGTGAATAGAAGCTGTGTACCAGGTAGGATGCCAGTAAAAGAGGAGGTGAGTCTATTAGACTGCTTAAGTACCAAGCTCTCCACGGATCCACTCCTAGACGTGCACACAACCATTGCCACACTTTAACTAAGTGGTTGTTCAGGAAAACTATTTCGTTTTAAATCATTTGAAAACACTTATTAATTTTGAGAACATTTTCGTTTAGGAAGCTTTGTCTTGTTTTGTGATATTTTGAAATCAAGTAATTTCTTTTTTTCTTTTTTTTTCTTTTTCAAAACGCGCCCTAGAGCTATTCGATTTCAAACATTTAAAACAATATCACCCCTAAGCTAACAATCATACTAAAGCAATTAAAAATAATTTAAGCGGCCTTATTACAACTTAAACCCAAAATAATTAAAGTAAATAATAACTAATCAAGTCATAAGAAGAAAACTGAGCTTACAAAACATGTGGCCACTCCGAATCCCTCACAGCTCCAAGTCCACTATGGTTGGGGGTTACCTGCATGGATAAAATTAAGGGGTGAGTTTGGAAAACTCAATGTGTAAAATAAGCCAACCATAGTCCAGATCAGTACAAACCACAGAAACAGATTAAGTTGGGCCTTAGCCCTATACAAAATTCAGAATGAAGTCCATAGGCCCATAATAGATACATAACAGAAATATCATGTATGTAGAAAACCCAACCCATATCCATCCATATACACCCCCGTACCAACCTTAGACCATGTGGGGAGACAACTCGACCCACCCATCCGCTACACACCATAGAATTTGCAGCATGGCTGCCAGAACAGATATTGTGACAGAGTCACCAGATACAAATATTGTGGCAGAGCCACCAGGACAGATATTTGTGGCAGTGCCACCAAAAATAGATAATTGTGGCCAAGCCACCAGAACGCTTCCTCCATCAAAATAACCCTTATCTCATGCAACAGATATACATGTTATGGCATATCGCAAACATAATTAGAATATCATGCAATTCAGTCAAAATCAACCTTAGGGGTATAACGGTCATTTTGCACCTAAGGATATAATGGTAATTTTCATACTTAGGGGTATTTAGTGAATTTACTATTTTAGGGTTTTCATGCATATTACAACCATCAACGTTTTAACAGAAACACTTACCGAGCGTTTCTACCGAATTGGGCCCATTAGCCCATTAACCCGTTTTTGGCCCATTAAGCCCAAATATATCGAACTGCACGAAATTGTGCACTCTGCAATCTTACTGCTTGAGATTACCAGGATTAACAAACAAACTATCTCACGAGCGCCCGCACGCTCGTAAGTTTACAAAATGCTGGCTTTTCGGCATTTTAGCTTTTCGGCTTTTGCCGATTTAGTCTATGAGTGGGTGTCGTTTACACACCTGATTTGTGACAACTACTATCGAAATCTCCCACGATATTCTACAATCGGTAACTAGACATATCAGATCCAAAATACAATAGCAACCATCATAAACTTAATTACCATAATCGGCCATCAATACCTATGGCCCTT
Organism: Gossypium longicalyx; assembly: GCA_025698465.1. NCBI lineage: Eukaryota > Viridiplantae > Streptophyta > Magnoliopsida > Malvales > Malvaceae > Gossypium > Gossypium longicalyx. Next base: position 97,690,103 of record CM046997.1, read on the forward strand.
GAGATCCTACCTTTGCCAAAACTAGTGACTAGATTTAGATCTAGTCGTTCCACTTGTCCAAGCCTTCGATCAGCAGCCTCTATATCACTACACCAAACAAATCAATTGTTACAACCCTTAGAGTCTTAAGCTCCAATCGACAGCCTCCCTATGCCTTTAGGGATTTTGGCTTTTCTAAATCCCGAAATAAAGAATAGATCTGAGTACCTACCACAGGTTCTTTCAACCAAAACAATTCCACTTTAGTTTCCACTCAGATATGATGTGGAGCTAGCCCTTAAGCACTAGTAGAAATCGAACCTTAGAGATCTAAAGATTCGGCTATATGTCCCTAAAACTATGGTGTTTTCAGCTTTTGGACTGTGAAGAGAAAGATGATTTGGTATAGTGGTTTTGCAGTGATATTGCTGACAGGGGTTGGGGTTTAGAGGATGTGAAAATCGATCAAAAGAGATGAAGAAAATAGAAGGATTTTGGCTAGAAGAAATTGGCACAAGAAACAACTTTCAGGATTTCGGCTTTTATGGTAATCGGCTATTGAGGTTTAGAAAAGAATGGGAATGAAAGAGGAGATGAGTAGAATGGTAGGAATGTTTCGGCTAGAGAAGAAAAGAAGGAGAAGAGAAATAAAAGAAGAGAGGAGAAGAGAAGGAAGAATTCGCCACTCAGGAGATCTAACTTTGCATTTTCGGCTTTTTGCGACACTGATAAAAGAACCCTAATTCGGCAAAACAAAAAGAAAATAAAGCTTGCCCTAATGGCCATTCAGACCCACGGTCCAACCTTCCTAAAGCCCCAGCCGAACTTCCACTTAAGCTCTATCACATGCCTGGCACATGCACACAAAAATAGAAGTAACAATATGCTTACTTTGTGACTTGAACTCTGACTCCCCCCTAGACATCCACACGTCACTCCCTTCAAACACCTAGGTGGCGTCACATGCCACTTTACCACAGATCTTTCTGTGTCTTATTTTACCACCTCAATCTTAAAAGCCCATAATGCCAGAACCTTCTCTCTCCAAAATTAAAAATTTCAGAAATTGCCTCGAATTAACTTTACTCTTGGGCCTTTTAAAGGCCACTAACATACTCAGACCCACATCAGACAGTCAAAACACAGTATTTCTAAAATTCATTGGAAATCACAGAAATCCTGAAAATCCTGAAAAATTAGGGCGTTACAACTCTACCCTCCTTAAAGAAATTTCGTCCTCAAAATTTACCTGATTCAAACAGATGAGGGTATTGTTGTCACATCGCCTCTTCTGGCTCCCAAGTAGCTTCCTCTCTGCCATGATTTCTCCAAAACAGTTTTACCAAGGGAACTAACCTCCTTCTTAGAACCTTAACATCACGATCCAGTATCTGCACAGGCTCTTCCTCGAAAGTTAAATCAGGCTACACTTCAATCTCTGCAACCGGCATGACATGAGTAGGGTCAGAACGATATCGCCTTAACATGGAGACGTGGAAAACATCGTGAATCCTGTCTAACTTCGGAGGTAATTCCAATTGGTAAGCCACAGGACCCACTCGCTTAAGAACCCGATAAGGCCCAATGAACCGCGGACTCAACTTGCCCCTCTTACCAAACCTTAATATCTTCTTCCAAGGTGAAACCTTTAAGAAGACCATCTCACCCACTGAGTACTCAATCTCCTTGCGTTTCAAATCTGCATACGACTTTTGCTTATCAGATGCTTCCTTTAACCGATCTCTGATTATTCTGACCTTATCTTCAGTATTCGCTACCAACTCAGGTCCAAGAACCTGTCGTTCTCCCAGTTCAGTCCAACAACTAGGTGTACGACACCTACGTCCATATAGCGCTTTATAGGGTGCCATTCGGATACTTGCCTGGTAACTGTTGTTGTACGAAAACTCTGCTAACGGTAAGTAATCCTTCCAATTACCTCGAAAGTCGATAACGGATCCCCTCAACATGTCTTCTAAAATCTGAATAACCCTTTCCGACTGACCATCCGTCTGAGGATGAAACGTCGTGCTAAAGTTCAATCACGTTCCCAACGCCCCATACAACCTTTACTAGAACCGAGATGTGAACCTAGGATCTCGATCAGAAATAATCGATACTAGCACTCCATGAAGTCGCACAATCTCTGCCACGTACAATTTGGCTAACTTCTGCAGTGAATAATCAGTGCGGATAGGTATAAAATGAGCAGATTTGGTCAACCTATCCACAAGTACCCAAATCGAGTCCTTCTTCGTCGATGTCAAGGGTAACCCACTCACAAAGTCCATGGTTACCCTCTCCCACTTCCAAAGTGGTATCTTCACTGGCTGTAAAAGTCCGGAAGGTAGCTGATGCTCAGCTTTCACTTGCTAGCATGCCAGACATTTCCCCACAAACTTCGTTACTTCTCGTTTAAGCCCAGGCCACCAATACAATTCTCGCAAGTCGTGATACAACTTATTCCCTCTAGGATGCATAGAACAAAGTCCTCCATGAGCTTCTTTAAGTATTGACTGCCTTAAGTCAAAGTCCTTCGGAATGCAAACTTTTTCTCAGAAACACAGAACTCCTTCACTATTCAACCCAAACTTAGAAGTTTCCCCTTTCTTAACTTGTTGAAATCGAGAAACTAAAGACTCATCCTTCAACTGCTTTTCCTTAATCTGATCCACCCAGGCTAGCCTTACTTGCAACTTAGCCAACAGACTACCATCATCATACAGACTCAAACGAGCAAACATTGCCTTCAGATCAGATATAGCTCTACGGCTTAGAGTATTAGCTACCACATTAGCCTTACCTGAGTGATACTCAATTGAACAGTCATAATCCTTAAGTAACTCTATCCATCTTCGTTGCCTAAGGTTCAGCTCCTTCTAAGTTAGCAAGTACTTAAGACTCTTATGATCCGTGTATATGACACACCTTTCTTCGTACAGGTAATGTCTCTAAATCTTAAGTGCAAAGATTACTACTGCCAATTCTAGGTCGTGAGTAGGATAGTTTACTTTGTGAGGCTTAAGTTGTCGCGCTACATAAGCAACCACCTTACCCTCTTGCATCAACACACAGCCCAAACCCACATGTGATGTGTCACTATACACGGTAAAATCCTTCCCAGACTCCGACTGAATTAATACAGGTGCCTCAGTTAGAACTTCCTTCAACTTCTCAAAAGCTTCCTATTGCTTCTCGGTCCAAACAAACGGTGCCCCTTTCCTTAAAAGCTTTGTCAAAGGTGCTGCCAACACAGAAAAACCTTCCACAAACCTTCTGTAGTACCCTGCCAAACCTAGGAAACTCTAAATTTCTGACACTGACCTAGGTAGCTTCCACTCCAGAATCGCTTCAATCTTTCGAGGGTCCACCTTGATCCCCTCAGCAGAGACAACATGACCTAAGAAGGTTACCTCCCTCAATCAGAATTCACACTTACTAAATTTCACATAAAGTTCCTTCTCCCTCAACACTTGCAGCACAATACGGAGATGCTCATCATGCTTCTCCTCGGTTTCAGAATATACCAAAATATCGTCAATAAAAACGACTACGAATCGATCCAAAAATGGTTGGAATACTCGATTCATCAGATCCATAAATGCTGCAGGAGCGTTCGTCAAACCAAATGGCATAACCAAAAACTCGTAATGACCATACCGAGTCCTGAATGTCGTCTTATGAATATTTACCTCCTTGACCCTTAACTGATGATATCCAGATCGAAGATCAATCTTGGAGAATACCGAAGCTCCTCTAAGTTGGTCAAACAAGTCGTCGATTCTTGGCAAAGGGTACTTATTCTTAATCGTCAGTTTGTTCAACTGCCGATAATCGATGCACATCCGCATCGTCCCATCCTTCTTTCTCACAAACAATACTGGTGCTCCCCACGGGGACACACTCGGCGTAATAAAGCCTCTATCCAACAACTCTTGAATTTGTGCTTTCAGCTCCACTAACTTCTTCAGTGCCATCCTGTATGGTGCAATGGACACTGGTGTCGTTCCAGGCAATAAGTCAATTCCAAACTCGACTTCTTGGTTCGGAGGCAATCCCGGAATCTCCTCTGGAAAAACATCTTGGAACTCCTTAACGGTTCTAACTTTATCCACTATCAGACCCTCAGTCTCCGGCTGACTTACAAATGCCAAATACGCCTCACAACCCTTACGAATCCACTTCTCGGCTCTCAATGCCGACACCACATTGGACAAATAATCCCTTCGCTCACCTATCATCATAACTTCATCACCCTCAGCAGTCTTTAACACCATACGCTTAGCTGCACAGTCCAAAGTTGCCCTATGCTTAACCAGCCAATCCATCCCCAGAATGACGTCAAATTCTTCGAGCGGTAACTCCATCAAGTCTCCAGAGGAAATCTTCCCTTAAGTTTCTAAAGGCACGTCTCTATAAAGTTTGTCTACCCTAACCGAGTGGCCTAAAGGACTTAGTACAGATACCCCACTCACAATCTCCTCAGAGTGCACACCCAACGACCCAGATATGGCACATGCAATATACGAATGAGTAGATCCAACATCTATCAAAGCAGTGTATGGCATGCTAAAAATCAAGAACGTACCAGTTATGACGTCGGGTGCATCACCCTCCTCTCGGTGACGAACTGCATACACCAGCGCTGGCTGTCGAGCCTTAGCATTCCCGACCCCTCTGCTAGGTACTCCTCTACCCTGACCATTTCCATTACTGCCCCTACCTTGTCCACGTCCTCTCAATGGTTGCGGTCCACCTCTTATTGGTTGAGCAATCTTCTGTTCTGTAACTTGAACCTGATCTGTTTTTTGAAGATAGTCCTTGACTTTATGCTCCATAGATCCGCACCAGAAACAAGCACTAGAACGTTTCCTACACTTACCCAGATGTACCTTACTACAGTCCCCACAAACTTGTGGTCTAACAACATTCATCAGAACTACTCGAACTGACTCTTCTACTCTTGCCCTTTTAGCACTCCTATTTACACCACCCGAGGGTCCCGAATCCCTCCGAAAACGGTTTCGATCCTTCTCACGATTCTGTCTTTCAGTACGCTTCACCTCCTCAGCTATCTTAGCTTTCTCCACCAAAGCAGCAAAGTCACGCTCCCTCTGCAGAGCAATTAGCACCCTAAGTTCATATCTAAGACCATCCTCAAAGCGCACACTACGTTCGTACTCCGTAGTGACTATCCTCACGGCATATCGGCTCACCTCGAAGCTTCGACTCGACAGACTCAAAGAATCTGTCTTGCCTCCTTGTACCAGATTCAGAAATTCCTTCCTACGGGCATCCACATAACTCACCCCAACATACTTTCCCTTGAAGACCATCTTAAACAGCTCCCAAGTCACCTTGTCAGCAGGTGTCCCATCTCTCACAATGAGTCACCACTGATAAGCCTCATCCCGTAGCAATGATATGGCTCCCTTCAGCTTCTGCTCTACGGAACAATCCAAATCATCCATAATCCGTTTCGTAGCCTCTAACCAATACTCAGCCACATTCGGGGCTACACCAAATACGCCCCTAAAGATCTCCGCTCCATTAGCCTGGAGTCGCTCAGAAATAGACCCCTGAATTCTGTTACCCGTGCTTGCCTCAGCAACCCTTTCCAGAACACGAAGCATTACCTGAGATAGAGCGTCATCCCTGACACCTCGATCATGAGACTCTACTTCTGTTGCGGGTGGTACTAGTGCACCTGTCGCTGGCATATGTCCTGAAGACGAAGATCCAGCCCGTGCACTACCTCGACTACATCCATGGCCTCTTCCACGAGCTGCTCTCATACTCATGTCGTATTATCTGATTACAAATTTTATGCATCAATTAAATATTTCAGTGTTTATTACAGATGTTTTATGAACAGACAGTAATTTAGAGTTTGGTTTTCGCGGAATTGTAGCCTAGCTACAGTCTCTGTTTAGTTATCAAAATTCCTACAGTTCTAATATCACCTTAACTAGAGTATCATAATAGGGTTTCAGTACAGACATATAGCTGTTAATTCAGAAACATTCAAAAAAATTTAGAATTATACTTACAGACTTGGGCTGGAGATTCGGTGTGCCACCTTCTTAGACAAAAAAATCTTAAAAACGAATTCGCAAAGTAATTTTCAATTTTTTTTAAAAACCCATTCCACAGCCGAGTTGTTGCAACCTGGCTCTAATACCACTACATGTAACACCCCAAACCCGACCCAGATGTTACGGCCGAATCCGGCGTGTCATACTGAAGCGTCACTGTAAAAGTCATGTTTTATCAACAATCTTTCTTAGTGTTTAAAGAATATCTTCGCGATAGATTAAAGTGAATAGAAGTTGTGCACCAGATAGGATGCCAGTAAAAGAGGAGGTGAGTCTATTAGACTGCTTAAGTACCAAGCTCTCCACGGATCCACTCCTAGACATGCACACAACCATTGCCACACTTTAACTGAGTGGTTGTTCAGGAAAACCATTTCGTTTTAAATCATTTGAAAACACTTATTAATTTTGAGAACGTTTTCGTTTAGGAAGCTTTGTCTTGTTTTCTGATATTTTGAAATCAGGTAATTTCTTTTTTTCCTTTTTTTTCTTTTTCGAAACGCGCCCTAGAGCTATTCGATTTCAAACATTTAAAACAATATCACACCTAAGCTAACAATCATACTAAAGCAATTAAAAATAATTTAAGCGGCCTTATTACAACTTAAACCCAAAATAATTAAAGTAAATAATAACTAATCAAGTCATAAGAAGAAAAACGAGCTTGCAAAACATGTGGCCACTCCGAATCCCTCACAGCTCCAAGTTCACTATGGTTGGGGGTTACCTGCATGGATAAAATTAAGGGGTGAGTTTGGAAAACTCAGTGTGTAAAATAAGCCAACCATAGTCCAGATCAGTACAAACCACAGAAACAGATTAAGTTGGGCCTTAGCCCTATACAAAATTCAGATTGAAGCCCATAGGCGCATAACAGATACAGAACAGAAATATCATGTATGCAGAAAACCCAACCCATATCCATCCATATACACCCCCGTACCAACCTTACACCATGTAGGGAGACAACTCGACCCACCCATCCGCTACACACCATATAATTTGCAGCATGGCTGCTAGAACAGATATTGTGATAGAGTCACCAGATACAGATATTGTGGCAGAGCCACCAGAACAGATATTTGTGGTAGTGCCACCAGAAACAGATAATTGTGGTAAAGCCATCAGAACGCTTCCTCCATCAAAATAACCCTTATCCCATGCAACAGATATACATGTCATGGTATATCGCAAACAGAATTAGAATATCATGCAATTTAGTCAAAATCAACCCTAGGTGTATAACGGTCATTTTGCGCCTAGGGATATAATGGTAATTTTCATACTTAGGGGTATTTAGTGAATTTACTATTTTAGAGTTTTCATGCATATTACAACCATCAACGTTTTAACAGAAACACTTACCGAGCGTTTCTACTGAATTGGGCCCGTTAGCCCATTAACCCGTTTTCGGCCCATTAAGCCCAAATATACCGAAGTGCACGAAATTGTGCACTCTACAATCTTACTGCTTGAGATTACCAGGATTAACAAACAAACTATCTCACGAGCCCTCGCACGCTCGCAAGTTCACAAAATGCTGGCTTTTCGGCATTTTAGCTTTTCGGCTTTTGCCGATCTAGTCTATGAGTGGGTGTCATGTACACACCTGATCTGCGAAAACTGCTACTGAAATCTCCCACGATATCCTACAATCGGTCACTAGACATATCAGATCCAAAATACAATGGCAACCATCATAAACTTACTTACCATAATCGACCATCAATACCTATAGCCCTTGATATCCTATATTTGCCAAAACTAGTGACTAGATTTAGATCTAGTCGTTCCACTTGTCCAAGCCTTCGATCAGCATCCTCTATATCACTACACCAAACAAATCAATTGTTACAACCCTTAAAGCCTTAAGCTCCAATCGACAGCCTCCCTATGCCTTTAGGGATTTTGGCTTTTCTAAATCCCGAAATAAAGAATAGATCTAAGTACCTACCACAGGTTCTTTCAACCAAAACAATTCCACTTCAGTTTTCATTCAGATCTGATGCGGAGCTAGCCCTTAAGCACTAGTAGAAATCGAACCTTAGAGATCTAAAGATTCGGCTATATGTCCCTAAAACTATGGTGTTTTCGGCTTTTAGACTGTGAAAAGGAAGATAATTTGGTATAGTGGTTTTGCAGTAATATTGCTGACAGAGGTTGGGGTTTAGAGGATGTGAAAATCAGTCAAAAGAGATGAAGAAAATAGAAGGATTTTGGCTAGAAGAAATCGGCACAAGAAACAACTTTCGGGATTTCGGCTTTTATGGCAATCGGCTATAGAGGTTTAGAAAAGAATGGGAATGAAAGAGGAGATGAGTAGAATGGTAGGAATGTTTCGGCTAGAGAAGAAAAGAAGGAGAAGAGAAAATAGAAGAAGAGAGGAGAAGAGAAGGAAGAATTCGGCACTCAGGAGATCTAACTTTGCGTTTTCGACTTTTTGTGACACTGATAAAAGAATAGAATGAAAGTGAAAGCTCTAGGTGGCTAACCCTAATTCGACAAAACAAAAAGAAAATAAAGCTTGCCCTAATGGCCATTCAGACCCACGGCCCAACCTTCCTAAAGCCCCAGCCGAACTTCCACTTAAGCTCTATCACATGCCCGGCACATGCACACAAAAATAAAAGTAACAACATGCTTACCTTGTGACTTGAACTCTAGCTCCCCCCTAGACATCCACACGTCACTCCCCTCAAACACCTAGGTGGCGTCACATGCCACTTTACCACATATCTTTCTGTGTCCTATTTTACCACCTCAATTTTAAAAGCCCATAACGCCAGAACCCTCTCTCTCCAAAATTAAAAATTTCAGAAATTGCCTCGAATTAACATTACTCTTGGGCCTTTTAAAGGCCACTAACATACTCAGACCCACATCAGACAGTCAAAACACAGTATTTCTAAAATTCATTGGAAATCACAGAAATCCCAAAAATCCCGAAAAATTAGGGCGTTACAATTCAAACTTAACGTCTTTTTGCAGCAACCTCGTCAAAGGAGTTGCAATCATCGAAAATCCTTTTACAAAGCGTTAGTAGTAGCTGGCCAAGCCCAAAAAGCTTCTAACCTCGGTTACATTCCTCGGCGGCATCCATTCAACAATAGCATAAATCTTACTGGAATCAACTCATATACCATCTCCTTAAACAATGTGGCCTAAGAATCTGACCTCTCGTAGCCAAAATTCGCTCTTAGTGAAGTTGGCGTACAACTACTTGTCTCTCAAGGTTTGTAGAACCATTCTTAAATGCTTCGCGTGCTCGCTCTTGTCACGCATATAAATCAATATGTCGTCGATAAAAATGACAATGAACGTGTCCAAATATGGTCGAAAAATGTGGTTCATTAAGTCTGTAAATGCCGCAGGAGCATTCGTTAATCCAAATAGCATAACAAGAAACTCGTAGTGGCCATACCTCGTTCTAAAGGAAGTTTTAGGCACATCAGATTCTTTCACTCGTAACTGGAAGAGGATACTTATTTTTTATTAACACCTTATTGAGTTGTCAGTAGTCAATGCATAATCTCATAGTGCCGTCCTTCTTTTTTATGAACAGTACGGGAGCACCCCACGACGAACAGCTTAGTCTCGCAAAACCTTTGTCGATCAGCTCTTGCAACTGTGACTTCAATTCTTTCAGTTCAGTCGGGGCCATCCTATATGGGGCAATAGAGATTGGCGTCGTCCCTGGCATTAGCTTAATACTGAATTCTACTTCTTTAACTGGAGGCAAACCTAACAATTTCGCTGAAAATACATCCGCATACTCGCACACAATCGGCACTGATTCGATTTTCAATTTGGATTCCTCTATATTCAATAAATATGCCAAATAAGCCTCATACCCCTTTCTCAAGTATCTCTGAGCAATCATTGAAGAAATCATCATTGGCAACTTATCTGCATCATCTGATACAACCCGAAGAATTTCACTGTTTTCACATTTTAATTCCATAAATTTCTGTCTACAATTCACTATAGCCTCGTGTAGTGTCAACCAATCCATACCCAGAATGACATCAAATTCGTTAAATGAAAACAACATCAAGTCGACCGAAAAACAATGATCTTTAACCATCAAAGGACATTTCTTATAGACTTTATCAACTATCATATACTTTCCTAATAGGTTAGAAACCTTAATTACAAATTCTGTACACTCAATAGGTATATTCATACTAGATGCCAATTTCATACACACATACGAATGAGTGGAGCCAGGGTCTATCAAAGCAATAACATCAGTATCATAGAGAGAAAATTTTCCAGTGATCACATCAGGAGAAGTTGCATCTTCGCGTGCAAGTATGGCATAGGCTCTAGCCGGAGCCCTAGCTTCGAATCTCACTGTTATGTCTCGCGTCACATTCTTACTACCGGACCCATTCCCGGTATTTCTCGAGGGTCTTCATTTAGAAGCTGTACCACTCGGTCTTGGACTCTGAAATCTTTCTTTTTCCATTATCTCAGGATAGTCCTTAATAAAGTGGTCTAAAGAACCACATTTAAAACATGATCCTTCACTCACTCTACAGTTGCCAGAATGACGTCTACCACAATGTGAACATTCAGCCTTGGAAGGTTTAGCATTACCCACGCTTGCCACAGACGTAGCCTAAGATCTAAAACTCGAATTCTACTTTCTACGATTCCTGTATGAATGTCCAGCTGACACATGTGAATGAGAATACATCTCTCTAGATTTCTTAGACTGGGATGGCAATGACTTACTCATGTACCTCTTTCTTGTATCTCTTGCACCAGACTCGGCCTTCTTCCTTTCTTTAACCAAGTCTTCAGCTTTACAAGCCTGTTCTACAAGTACCACAAATTCTTTCAACTCAAGAATACCCACTAATGTCTTAATATCCTCATTGAGCCCATCTTTAAATCTTCTACACATCTTAGCTTCGAAGGGTACACACTCTTGAGCATATTTGTTAAGTCTAACGAATTCCCTCTCATATTCACTGACTGCCATACGACCCTGTTTCAATTCTAGGAATTCGTTACACTTCTATTCGATGAATCTTTCACTAATGTATTTCTTTCAAAATTCCTCTTGAAAGAATTCCCAAGTAACCCTCTCTGGTGGTACTACAAATATCAGCGTTCTCCACCAGTGATAAGCCGCATCTCTCAACAGGGACACGGCACATTTCAAGCACTCCTCGGGTGTACATGATAATTCATCAAATACCCATATCAAGTTCTCTAACCAGAACTCTGCTCTTTTAGGGTCATCATTGGCATTTGCCCTAAATTCCTCGTCTCCTTGTTTTTGAATTCTATCAACAGGTGTTTTAGAAAATCTTGTGAAATCCATATGTTGAGGCATCACAGGTGCAGGTTGAGGATTTGGGGGAGCTGGGGGAGGTTGAGCATTTGGGTTCGTTCGAACGAACTCCGTATACCATGCGTTCATCATATGGAGAAAGGCTTCTCTGCCTCCTTCTCCTTTACTAATAGTTTCGGGCCTACTTTCAGATGGCATTACTCCTTCTGCTGGAGCAGGTGTGTTACTTTCTACGTCATCTGCCACTGCTCTGTCGGGATCCATTTGTTATATGAAAACACATTTTAATATTGTCAAGAGTCGTCACACTATCATTACTTATATATATACGTATGACATGTATAGCTAGACTCAATTACACTAGGTTAGTTCGAGAATCGCCTAAACCATAACTCTGATACCACTAAATGTAACACCCCTTATTCGTGTTCGAGACCAGGACAAGGTACGGGGCATTACTGTACACATACATGAACATTTCGAGAAAAGCAGGTTATAAAATTTCATTTCATTTTCAAACTGATCAAATAAAATCATATTGTCCCAATTATGGACCTACGAGGTCCAAAACAAACATTACAAATGATCTGGGATTAAACCAAGAACTTAAGAAGACTTTAGGAAATTTCTAAGTTTAAGCCTCACACGCTTGTGTGGAGGTAATGCACACGCCCGTGTGCAATGGGACATGCCCGTGTCCCTTACCCGTGTAGAAATACTAGAATTTATTTTTCATTTTGAACCTACAGGGGTTTCTACACTACTGAGCACACGCACGTGTCCCTGGCTCGTGTCCTTCACACGGCCTAGACATGCCTGTGTCATCACCAGTGTCCAAAAACTTGGACATTCTATTTATGACATCATCGTTGATTTGGGGGAAAACGGCCAAGGCACACACCCGTGTGCTATGATGTATCCTCCACACAGCTGAGACACATGGCCATGTCTTAGCCCGTGTGTTTACTACCATGCATACTAACTTAGAAATTGTAGTTGTAGGGGACACACGGCCATTAACACACCTATAAGGCAAACCGTGTGTCACACACGGTCTACACACATGCCCGTGTGTCTACTCGTGTGGACCATTTAAAGGCTATTTCCCAAGCCGATAGTCACCCACACTCACCTATACCTTCAAACATACTTTACAACATGCAACATGACATATTTAGGCACTCAAATAGTTCACACCATGACATTCTCATGACTTCATAATGTCATCCTATTGCATGTTCATTTGTTACACCACTTAGAGACATTCAACACCAATTTCATGCATTATTAAACTTGTTACCATGACTTCAGATTCGTGCATTCATGCATATAGTCATTTGAAGTAATTAGGTCATACATTATCCTTTGGCACCCAATTCATACTTTACCATACATTTACCGATTAATATTTTATCACACCATTACAATGCATCCACCAAGAAATAGCATAACCTACCATCAAAACACTAACACATGCATGCATGGGTAATTAGATTACAACCCAAAAGATCAAATATGAGTCATATAACATGACCATTACAAAATGAATTATCATTATCATAAGCCTTCAAAATTTGGCCAAATAGCATGACACATACCACAAAATGACCAAGTTTCCTATACATGCCATACTCAAAATAGTAATTTCACTATACCCAATAGTCTTTTGATAGTGTGATTGAATACTCCGACAGCTTCCGATCCCCGAGTTGGCTTGGCAGAACTACAAAGGGTGGAAAAAGAGAGGGGAGTAAGCATTAAAGCTTAGTAAGTCTACATACAAATAATATGCTATAGTAGTAAACCATCAACATGCAAAAACTAGGTAACATATACATAGAGATTATTCATTATTCAAACCTTTTTGCTTACTCATCATGCGCACATATATATACTTGCTCATTGTAAGTCGATCTTTATTAAGGCAATACTCATAGGTTTAGCATACATACATGTACTCATTGTAAAGTATCGATAACCATACCTCTTTCATATGCTCTCATCGGGACTTTCATCACATTCATTACATTACCCGTTAGACACTCAGAATACTATTGGATACGTAGAAACCTTGCACCTAAGTGCCACATATTCAAATGTAGCCGAAACTACCACATAACATGTAACACATCCATAATGAACTCGGACCTCTCAACGAGCTTGGATGTTACATGAAATGCATCCACTATGAACTCGGACCACTCAACGAGCTCAGATGCTCGCATCCATAATGAACTCGGACCTCTCAACGAGCTCGGGTGCCACATATCTCACGAACTCGGACCACTCAACGAGTTCGGACTTCTTAGTTCCTAGTGACGTGTCACTTGTATCCTAAACTATTTCTAAGGTTCAAACGGGATTTTCCTCACTTGCATATAACATATCCGTCATACTTGCTTGTAACGTCGAGGATAATGACATTAATAACATTCAAGCTTTCATAGCAATCAATAAGCATAAAACTCATAATTACAATAAAACAATTATCACAATTTATTAAAGCATTAAAACATACTACAACAACACATTATTTGCATATGTACTTACCTCGGTACAAAATGACGATAATCGAGCCTAATCGTCGTATATTTTATTCTTCCCTCGATCAAGTCCCGATTCACATTTTTCTTGATCTAAAATGCAAAATTTAACTTGTTTATTATTCACATTATTCAAATGGGTCCATAAATCATACTTTTGCAAATTTTACATTTTGACCCCTAAACTTTCACATATTTACAGTTTGGTCCCTAGACTCGTAAAATGAAATGCATGCATTTTCTTGGTTACCCAAGCCTGGCAGAACCTTTATTAAGCTTATATCAGCCCATACTTTCTCTTATTTCACATTATTACTACTTTCTTTTACACTTTTACAAACAAGTCCCTTGTTTATGTGTTTTCACTAAAAACCACCTAGTAAAAGATGTTTTTCATGCATCAAACATTCATATTCCTCCATTAATCATCAAAATACATGCATGTTACACATGGGTTAAATTTTATACATGAACTCTAGCTCAAAATATACCTAAAAATGGGTAGATCATGCTTCAAGGACTTCAAAAATACAAAGAACATTAAAAACGGGGCTAGGATGTACTTACAATCAAGCTTGGAAATGTTGAACAAACCCTAGTTATGGTGTCTTGCAAATTTAGGCAATGAAGGAAGAAGATGGACACCAATTTTGACTTATTTCTCCCTTTTTATTCTTTTAATTTCTAAATGACCAAAATGCCCTTAGGGTTTTTCTTTCACATCTTTCCTATGCATGTCCATTTTTGTCCAAAATTATAGAAATTGGTCAAATTGCTATTTAATAACTCCTAATTAATAATCCAAAGAAATTTCATACAAGTTGCTTCTAGAACCCAAGTTTTGCAATTTATTCAATTTGGTCCCTAATTTCCAATTGGACACCTTATACTTAGAATTTGTTCATGAAACTTTAACACATGCTTATTTTCATATCCTAAACCTCATAATGATCATGAAATAATTATTTTAACATCGGAATTGTGGTCTCGAAACAACTATTCCGACTAGGCCCTATTTTAGGATGTTACAAATTCAGTATGCTCTACACAGTCTCACACACGGGTGTGTGACTGACCGTGTGGTATAAGTCAGTATACCCCCTAAAGGACACACGGGCGAGTGGTTGGTCGTGTGACCCAAGTCAGTATACTCTCCCGTTTTCACAAGGCCTGGCACACGGGCGTGTCCTCAGCCGTGTGATGCAAGTCAGTATGTATTCCCTATTTCTACACGACCTAAGACACGGGCATGTCTACTAGCCGTGTGAGGCACACGGCCTGTTCACACGGGCGTGTGACCCTTATATGATTGAAAAATTTCTAAGTTTTTCAAAATTTTTGTATGTTATTGGTTTAGTCTTGAATTACTTCTAAAGTATATTTAAGGCCTCGTAGGCTCTTATAAGGGTCAATATCATTGTATTGAATGATGTATGAGAATAAATTCTATATGTTGTGTATTGGTCGGTAATGCCTCGTAACCCTATTTCAATGACGGATACGGGTTAGGGGTATTACAATTATCATCACCCACGTAAGGATTATATAAATTTCTCTGCATAAAAAGGGAATAAAAAATTAGAGATTTATGTGTACTTGAGTGGTTAAATGCTCTAATGACTACGCATAGTGCGCAGGCCTCAATTGAAATAGTAGCAACTCTATGAGGCAATGACAATAGCAAAATTTGGGATATTTTTGTGACTTATGAAGAAAAACAATTAAAATAGAATCGTACTGATAATATGTTATAAAATAAATAGACAGAGAGTAAAATTTTAATATTTTTAAAATTAAATTGATATCCAATTAACTTATGACATTAACTCAATTAAAATTTTATGAGTAAAATTAATATATAAATTCCAAAAAAGTATTCAATTAGGCGTAAATTTGAAAAGCCAACTCAAATAGGAATCCATTTTTAAATGGCTTAATGGTGTAAAAAACTCTCAAACTTTTTCACAAAAGCAATTAAGCCCCCGTTATTTTTTTTTTTTGCACTCAATTGGGTACTTGAACTTTCAAAATTCATCAAAAATACTATCAAACATTTTCAAAAAAAAAAAGTAATTAAGGCCTACTTTTTTTCTTCACTTAATTGGGTACTTGAATTGCCAAAATGCATCAAAAAGGTCCTTTGACCATTAATTTTAACAATTGACGGTTAAAGTTAACTATCCATAATTTTTTTCAGTTAAAGCTACCGCGTGTCACAACCACAATGTGACATATGGCAACAAATGGTTAAAAATAAAAATAAATAAAAGTTATAAAAATTTAATAAAATAATAAAAATATTTAAATTTTATTAAAATTAGAAAAAAATTATAAAAATTATAAAAAAATATATAAAAAATATAGAAATATATAAAAAATTTATAAAACTTTATAAAGTTATAAGAAAATTATAAAAATGTAACACCCCTAACCCGTCTCTATCGTCGAATTAGGGTTACAGAGCATTACCATGTAAATCTGAACACTTTAATATCAAAACATTTCAATAATGTCATTTAACAACAATCATTTAAAACTCATTAGCACCCTAGCATACATGTACATTTAGACCTGAAAGCAGGCCTTCGAGGCCCTAAAATTAGTTTGGGAATGATTCGCTACTAAATCGAAACAAATCAGAATAATTGGGAAAAAGTTGCAAAATTTGAAAACAGGGAGCCCAGACCGTGTAACAATCAAACAAAAGGAAACACGACCGTGTCCCAGCCTGTGTTTCAAACCGTGTAATTCACTGAGTTGGGTCACACGGCCATGTTGCAGGCCATGTAACTCTTTGACTTAAGACACACAACCCTGTGCTAGGTCGTGTAACATACTGACTTGATACACCAAAGTTAACAAGTGACAAATGACCATGTAGTTAGGCTCTGTGTGTGACAGCCCATGCCCCAGGCCATGTGCTCTATAAATTGTCCTTAAAAACATGCCATTTCAAGGCCAAAACACACCTAATCAACCATCCAATTTGTTCATATATTCAAAAGACCTAAACACCTTTCAAACATTTATAAACATACCATTTCAGACATCCTATTTCATCTAACCAATATGCCATATTCTAAGCACAAAAATTAGTTCCTTTAACTACCAAATGACATCACATATAACCATTTACATATCATTACAAACATACCAAAAAGGATCCTATATTACAAGTACCTAAAAGTGGCAAAAATGACCTAACTTGTCGAGGCATTAAAGTCCATCAAACAAAACATAAACTTCAAAAGCATATACATACCAAATTAACCATCATTACATTCAAGAATTATCATTATAAAAGGTCCTATACATGCCATTTATAACCTTGACCAAAATAACTCAAAAACAACCGAAATGTTTGTTAGATAGTGTGATAAATCTCTGACAAGTTTCCAACCTATCAAGCTTTCGATAATCTATGAAACAATGGAAAATGAATACGTAAGAAACTAGTGTTTAGTAAGCTCAAACTCAAACATAACTTGCCATTTCTTAAGCACACATTGTAAAATAAGCATAATATCATTACCAAGTCCATAAGCTTAGTAAAATCCTATACAAGCACCATCAAACTCATAGGTTAGTAAGTTCATACATGATACATATGAAGTAGATTTTCATATACACATAATTTATTGAATTAATCTTTTCATAAGATCATGAACCAATATTCAATTGTATGCATACCATGCCCTTTCCTTTACTTACCTGTTGAACCATCTAGAATTGCATTGGATACTCGGGAACGCTCACACATAGTGTGCCTTTCCATATAACTGTAACCTTTCCTTTCCAATAGTGCTCACACAAGCTACAAAATGGGCCTGTTCACACAAGCTATGTAGAATCTGCAACAAATGCCGGACCTCAGCCATGGGTAGGACATTCAAGACCAGTACCCAAAACATGAAATCCCTAATGACATGTCACTCGTATCCTAAGAATTCTTAAGGTTCAAACGGGACTATTTATCCATTAATTACTCAAAACTTTGATATATGTGTATTCAAGTTTTTTTTATATTAACACAATATAGTAGATAATCAATTTATCTATCATTAATATGATTATAATGCATACAAACTTACCTCGATAACTATGGTTGCAATAGCCGAATTGAAGTCTAGTTCAAAGCTTTAGCTTTTCCCTGATTTAAGTCTGGTTGTTGTTTGTCTTTATCTAAATAGATAATTTCATTCAATTAAGTATTTCAAATAACTTCAAGTATTCAATTGAATCAACAATTCATATTAATGTAAAGTTATGAAATTACCCCTAATATTTTAACTTTTCACAAATTAGTCCTTAAGCTCATAACTTGGAATTTAACCATTTTAACCTAAACCCATGTTAACCAATTCTACAAGGGACCTTGGAACAGCCCATTACCAACATTTCACATTAAAACCCATAGATTTACACTTTCAACAATTAAATCCCTAATCTCAAATTCATCAAAAACCACATAACAAAACAAGTTTATTTAACAAGTAAGATTGATAATCTATCAACTAACATCAAAACACATTCAAAATCAACCATGGAAAGTCCCTCAATCCTTAACAATTTTGCAAATTAACCCCCGAGCCAGCTAAATTAAGCTAATACGAACTCAAAAACATAAAAATCATTAAAATTAGGACAAATTTACATACCATGCACTAGCAAATAGCTTGACTGAACTTACTTCATTCTCTAATGGTGGAATCAGTTTAGGGAAAAAAGTAAGGACGATGATACTTAATTCATCTTTTATTTACTAAATTACTACTTTAACCTTAAATTTTCAGTTAAACTACCATAATACCTTTCCATAAACATCCAATAATTTTAAATTTGGTATATTTACCACTCAAGTCCATTGATTTACCTTTTTAAAGCTATTTGATCCATTTAACTAATAGAATTCAACTTTTGTAGCTTTTACTATTTAGTCCTTTTTACATTATTAACCATTTAACCTTCAAAATTTTTTAACGAAACTTTAATATGACCATAATATAATCCCAGAGACTTAAAATAAATTTTAAAATATTTATTCACCTGTCAGAATCACTGTAACAGCCCGTTTTTAGGTCAAATCAGAATAGTAGTTTTGAGACCACAAATCCAAAGTTAAAATATTTATTTTATTATTTTAATAAGGTACACAGAATGATATAATTATTATGTGAAAGTTTCATTAATAAATTTTAACGTTTAAATGCTTAATTCGATAAAAAGGACTAAATCGCGTAACGCGTAAAAGTTGAGTTCTATTGTTTAAATGTATTAAATAGCTATAGAATTAAAATGTATGAGTACTTGGTTTAAAATTATCCCACTAATAACATGAGTGGACGGTAATGGACTTAAATTTCATGATTTTTATGTTTAATTACAAAGGTTAAAATAGTAAAATGGCTATTATGATTAATTAACTAAAACAAAATATGATAAGGCCTGCAAATGTTCATCTTTTTCACCGAAACTACAGCTTGAGAAAGCTATAAAACAATTTTGAACATTCGACTACTTTGAGGGCTAGATTAAAGTATGTTTTTGGATTGTTTTTAATGATTTTTACGTTTTTCATATCGTTGCTTTGGATTCTAGCTAGCCCGTACCCTAGATTTTATAATTGTTGAAGATTCGTCCTGCTGCCATTGCTGAATTCTTAAGCTTTTAAATGTTTAATGATAGATTATGAAGGTTTAATAATAGATATACAAGTTTTGTTAAATGATTTTTGACAAAAATGTCAAATAGGGATTAAATTGTGAAAATGTAAAATGTGGTAGTTAAAAGTGTGAAAAAAATGAAAGATATGGGCTGCTATTAGTATATAATAAATTCGGCTAGACATGGGTTGGCACTAAATTGCATGAATTTGCAATTTTAGGTATAAATATGTAAATTGCCAAAATATTAATTATGAGTTAAATTGAATTGAATAAAAGTTTTAATAAGTTAATTTGATATTATATAGATCAAGATAAACAAATACCAGAACTAGATCGGGGAAAAAGAAAGGTTGGCGAATAGAAGATAGTTTTCATCCGAGCAACTCAAGGTAAGTTCGTATAATTAGAATCGAACTTTTCTATACTTATAATTATTGAAATGAATATATATAATTGAAATACTTGAAGTATGAATGCTTATTTGATATAATGTATATGTTACCGAGCCTTGTTTGAACCGTATGAATTCATAACATACGAGTGACATGATACTGAGATTACCGTTTTGGTCAAGCTCTTGCATTTGTTACGGACTCACCAAAGTTCGTATAAGCTTACCGATATATCAGCTCGTAAGAGCTTACTATTTTTAGCTCATTGGAGCTTACCGTTTTAGCTCGTATGAGCATACTGTTCAGCTCAATAGAGCTTACTGTTCGGCTCGATAGAGCTTACTGTTTCAGATCATTAGAGCTTACTGTTTCAGCTCATTAGAGCTTATTGTTCATCAGCTCAGGAGGAGCTTACCGATTATGGCTCGAAAGAGCATATATGATAATGAATTGATGGATTACTAACATTGTTCACTCGAGTATCCTTTGAAGTTCTAATAGGTTCAAGGGGCTTAAATACTGTTATTACGGATAAGTTACAGGTTATAAGTGTTATTGATGTTATATGTATGATATGTGAATTTGGAATGATACAAAGTATTGTATTAATGGATGGTTTCATGCATTTTTACAATGACTAACATGTGATGAATACTTGTGATTAGGCGTTGGTTAGTTGAATTGGTTACATTTTTAGCATTGCTTTGATTATGTATAAATGGTAAGTTTAATTCTGAATTATACGAGCTTACTAAGCTATAAAGCTTACTCTGTTTCTTTTTCTATATTTTATAGAGGCTCATTAGCTCGCTCGTTTCAGACAAGTCGGAGTTGCACATCACACTATCCAATTTCTGATTTGTACTTTTGAGCTTGAACATATTTGTAAATATGGCATGTATAGGCTAGTTTAAGATATGATAGTTATGTTGATTAACATCATGACTTTGGTATGTTTTTTGTATAAGTTAAGCCATCTGATTTGGCTTATTTTGGTACTTTGTTTTGGATGAATTATGTTTTTAATTATGGTGTGCTTTGTCAAGGAAATGATGAAATGAAATTATGCAAGTGAGTCTTGATTTGTAGATGTTAAATGAATGAATTATGCATGTTGTTAAATAGGTATTTGGATAGATAATTGGTAAGTTTTGATATGGCTTATAATGTGTTTTGAAATGGTTATTGTGGCTGCCTATTGAGTTGTAAAAATGTGGTCTATTATACTTGTGAATGCTTGTGTTTTTAGGGTGGCAAAATGGCTTTACAAGTGGCCTATTTTTGTCCACACGGACAAAGACACGGGCGTGTGTCTCAGTCGTGTGGGACACACGGTCATGTTACATGGTTGTGTGTCCCCTAGGGTACCCTTCGAATTAAAGTCAATATACCCTACAGGTTTGACACGGCCTGGACACACGGGCGTGTCTAGTAGCTGTGTGTGTCACACAGGCTCACACACAGATGTGTGACTGACCGTGTGACATAAGTCAATATACCCCCTAAATGGGACATGGCCTGTACACGGGCGCGTGTGGCCATTTCAAAGGGCACACGGGCTAGACTCACGAGCGTGTGTTTGGCCGTGTGACTCAGGTCAGTATACTCTCCAGTTTTCACATGGCCAAACACACGGGTGTGTCCTCGGCCGTGTGACACAAGTCAATAGGTATGCCATGTTTTCACACGGTCTAAGACACGGGCGTGTCTATTAGCCGTGTGAGGTATATGGCCTGTCCACATGGGCATGTGACATTTGAAATTTTAAAAATTTTCTAAGTTTTATAAAATTTTATATGTTATCAATTTAGTCACGGTTGCATGATTAAAGCCTTGTATACTTGATTTATGTACATATTGAATGTGATTGAATGATAGTTATTGAAATGAAATGATAATTGATAAATGATTGCTTTGAATTGAGTTACAAGTCCGGTAATGCCTTTTAACCTATTCTGACGATGGTTACGGGTTAGGGGTGTTACATTTGTTGGTATCAGGGCTACAGTTTAGTTGATTCTAGGACTAACGTAGCGTATGTGAGTCTAGCTATACATGCCATATATAAAACTGTGATGGTATGATGACTTCTAACGTTTACAAATGTATTTTTATATAGTAATGGATCTCGAACGAGCTGTAGCAGATGACGTAAAAAGTAACGCGCCAGCTCCCGCTCAAGGGACAGCGCCTACGGAATCTAGACCCGTGACAAGTAGTCACGGGGGTCAGGTTAAAGAAGCCTTCGTTCAAATATTAAACTAGTGGTTCATACATTACATTCGTACGAACCCAGCTGTTCCGCAACCTTCACCCCCACCTGTTCCCGAACCGATCCTTGTAGTTCCTCAAGGTATTGATCCTCTGCGATTAAATAAACCACCTGTTGATAAGATACAGAAACATGGAGCTGAGGAATTCAGAGCCACTGTTAATGATGATCTAGAGAGAGCCGAGTTTTGGCTTGAGAACACTATTCGGGTATTTGACGAATTATCTTGCACACTTGTAGAATGTTTAAAGTGTATTGTATCATTGTTAAGAGACACTGCGTATCAGTGGTGGAATACCTTGATATCCGTAGTTCCACAAGAAAGAGTTACTTGGGATTTCTTTCAAGTTGAATTTAGAAAGAAATACATTAGCCAAAGATTCATCAATCAAAAAAGAAAAGAATTCCTTGAATTGAAGGAGAGTCGTATGTCAGTCATAGAATATGAAAGAGTTTGTACGACTCATAAAATATGATCATGAATGCATCTCTTCTAAAGCTATAATGTGTAAAAGATTCAAGGATGGATTGAATGAAAAAATTAGAGTGTTAGTTGGAATTCTCGAGCTGAAAGAGTTTGTTGTTTTGTTTGATCGAGCTTGTAAAGTCGAAGAGCTTTGCAAAGATAAAAGAAAAGCCGATTTTGTAGCTAGAAATTCTAGAAAGAGATTTGTAAGCAAATCACATCAGTCATCATCAAAGAAATATTTAGACTATCATCTTCGTTCTACGACTTCTACGAGAATTTCGGTTAGGGACAGAGATGTGAGATATTTTAGTTCTAAACCTCAGGCGACATCCATTGCTAGTGTGGGAAGTGTTAGAAATGCTGGACCTAAATGTAAACACTATAATAAGAAGCGTTATGGTGAATGTAGATTAGTGAGCGGATCTTGCTTCAAATTTGGATCTCTTGATCATTATCTTTAAGATTGTCCAGAAAAGTTTACAACTGATAGAGACCAACCAGTGAAAGTTAGTAACACGACTACTAGAGGGAGACCGCCCTGAAATACTAGAAATATGAGTGGTAACAAAGGTGTTACGAGAGATTCAACTGTGAGATCTGAGGCACAAGCACTTGCCAGAGCTTATGCTATTCGTGTACGGGAGGAGGCATCATCGCCAGATGTTATTACCGGTATTTTTTCACTTTTTGATACTGATATAGTTGCGCTGATAGATTGTGGATCAAATCATTCATATATCTATATGAATTTAGTATTTAAAAAGAGTTTGCATGTCAAGTCTATAGAGTTTACAGAAGACTATTGAATTGAAATGTTAAAATGGTGAGATTTTTTGGATTAAGTTTGATGATTCGAATGAATTATCGAATGTGATATCGTAAGTGTGTCTGATCAGAAATATTTGAAAAAGGGTTATGATGCATACCTTGCATATGTATTGGTTATGAAAGTGTTAGAATCAAAGATTGAATCGGTACTTGTTGTTTGTGAGTTTTTGGATTTATTTCCAGAAGAATTACCAGGTTTACCTCTGATCAGAGAAGTTGAATTTGGTATTGAATTAGTACCTGGAACAACGCCGATATCGATAGCTCCGTACAGAATGGCTCCAACAGAATTAAAATAGTTGAAAGCTTAGTTGCAGGAATTAACAGATAGAGGTTTTGTACAATCGAGTTATTCTCCCTGGGGTGCACCGGTATTGTTCGTGAAAAAGAAAGATGGCACAATGAGAATGTGTATCGATTACAGACAGTTGAATAAAGTGACTATAAATAATAAATATCCTTTACCACAAATTGATGATTTATTTGATCAGTTGAAAGGGGCTATAGTATTTTTAAAGATTGATCTGAGATTAGGTTACTATCAGCTACGAGTCAAAGAGTCGGATGTGCCAAAAATTGCGTTCAGAACGAGGTATAGACATTATGAATTCCTTGTTATGCCTTTTGGTTTAACTAATGCTCCTATCATTTTTATGGACTTGATTAATAAAATATTCAAACCGTATTTAAACAGATTTGTTGTTGTATTCATTGACGATATTCTGATCTATTCACGAGATGAATCTGAACATACCGAGCATTTGAGAATTGTGTTGCAAACTTTAAGTGACAAACAATTATTTGCAAAGTTTCGCAAATGTGAGTTTTAGCTCAAAGAGGTTGGATTTCTAAGGCACATTGTTTCAGCTGACGGTATTAGAGTTGATCTGAGCAAGATTTTTACTATTGTTGATTGGAAACCTCTGAGAAATGTATCTGAAGCCCGTAGTTTTTTGGGCTTAGCGGGTTATTATCGGAGATTTGTGAAAGGATTCTCGATGATTGCGACACCGATGACATGACTGTTACAAAAAGACGTGAAGTTTGATTGGTCAGAAAAATGTCAGCAGGGTTTTGAACAACTAAAAGTAATGTTAACTGAAGCACCAGTTTTAGTACAACCTAAATCAAGTAAAGAGTTCGTGATCTATAGTGACGCGTCATTAAATGGTCTGGGATGTGTTCTAATACAAGAAGGAAAAGTTATAGCTTATGTTTCACGATAATTGAAACTGCACAAAAAGAATTACACGACACAGGACTTAGAGTTGGCTGCAATTGTGTTTGCATTGAAGATTTGGAGACACTACTTATACGGTGAAAAATGCCACATTTATATGGATCACAAGAGCTTGAAAAATCTAATGATACAAAAAGATTTGAATTTGCGACAATAAAGATGGCTCGAGTTATTGAAAGATTATGACTTTGTGATTGATTATAACCCGAGAAAAGCTAATGTAATTGCTGATGCCTTGAGCCGAAAATCATTGTTTTCGTTACGAGCAATGAACACCCAGTTGATGATATGTAATGGTGGGTCTATTTTAGCTAAATTAAGAGCTAAATCGATATTTCTTCAACAAATCTGTGAAGCTAAAAAAGATGACCATGAATTGCAAGCTAAACAAATTCAATGTGAGACTATTTTTTATTCAGAAATTCATAATAGAACTGATGACTGTTTAATGTTTCAAAATAGAATTTTTGTACCGAAAAATACAGAGCTTGTTCAAAAAATTCTACGTGAAGCACACAGTAGTCATTTCTCAATTCATCCGGGTAGTACCAAGATGTATAATGATCTGAAACAGCTATACTGGTGGTCAGGTATGAAATAGGATATATCAGAGTTTGTATCAAAATGTTTGATATGTCAGCAAGTCAAAGATGAACATCAAGTACCATTGGGTTTACTACAGCCTGTATTGATTCCTAAATGGAAATAGGATAGAGTTACTATGGATTTCGTTAGGGATTGCCCCTAACTGGGAAAAAGAAAGGTGCTATTTGGGTTGTCGTAGATCGACTAACAAAATCTGCTCATTTCATATCGGTTCATACAAATTACTCACTTGATAGATTAGTTGAATTGTACATTTCTAAAATTGTTCGATTACATGGAGTGCCACTATCTATTATTTCTGATAGAGATCCGAGATTTACGTCGCGATTTTGGAAGAAACTGCAAGAGACTCTGGGGAAAAAGTTGAATTTTAGTACTACTTTTCATCCTCAGACTGACGGTTAGACCGAGAGAGTTATTCAGATTCTTGAAGACATGTTGAGATGTTTTATGTTAGAGTTTGAGGGCAGTTGTTAAAAATACTTAACGTTGATTGAATTCGCATACAACAATAGTTTCCAAACGAGTATAAAGATGGCACCGTATGAAGCTTTGTATGGTCACAAATGTCGAAATCCATTATACTGGACTGAATTGAGTGAAAAAAATATTCACGGGGTTGAATTGATCAGAGAAACTGAAGAAAAAGTGAAGACAAATCGCGACAGTTTAAAAGTAGCTTCAGATCGTTAGAAATCATACGCAGATTTGAAACGTAAAGAAATTGAATTTCAAGTCGAGGATAGAGTGTTTTTAAAAGTATCACCATGGAACAAGGTTTTTTGATTCAGCCTTAAATGAAAGTTGAGTCCGCGTTTCATCGGACCATATGAGATTATCGAGAGAATAGGGCCTGTAGCATACCGACTAGCTTTACCATTAGAACTTGAAAAGATTCATAATGTCTTTCACGTTTCTATGCTATGTCATTACAGATCTAATCCGTTACATGTGCTCTCTCCGATAGATGTTGAAATTCAACCCGATATGTCATATAACGAAGAACCGATCCGGATTTTAGCTCGTGAAATCAAAGAATTGAGAAATAAGCGCATAGCGTTGGTAAAGGTTCTTTGGCATAAACATGGGATCGATGAAGCTACGTGGGAATCCGAGGAAGTTATGCAGAAACAATACCCTAACCTTTTCATCAGTAAGATTTTCGGGAAAGAAAATCCCTAAGGGGGAGAGTTGTAACAGCCCGTTTTTAGGTCAAATCAGAATAGTGATTTCGAGACCACATATCCAAAATTAAAATATTTATTTTATTATTTTAATAAGGTCTACAAAATGATAAAATTATTATGTGAAAGTTTCGTTAAGAAATTTTACCGTTTAAATGCTTAATTTGATAAAAAGGAGTAAATCGCATAATGCGTAAAAGTTGAGTTCTACTGTTTAAATGTATTAAATAGTTATAGAATTAAAATGTATGAGTACTTGGTTTGAAATTAGCCCACTAATAACATGAGTGGACGGTAATGAACTTAAATTTCATGATTTTTATGTTTAATTAAAAGGTTAAAATAGTAAAATGGCTATTATGATTAATTAACTAAAACAAAATATGATAAGGCATGCAAATGTTCATCTTTTCCACTGACACTAAAGCTTGAGAAAGCTATAAAACAAGTTTGAACATTCAACTACTTTGAGGGCTAGATTAAAGTATGTTTTTGTATTGGTTTTTAATGATTTTTAAGTTTTTGAGATCGATACTTCGTATTCTAGCTAGCCCGTACCCTAGATTTTATAATTGTTGAAGATTTTTCATGTTACCATTGTTGAATGCTTGAGCTTTTAAATGTTTAATGATAGATTATGAAGGTTTAATGATAGATATACAAGTTTTGTTAAGTGATTTTTGACAAAAAATGTCAAATAGGGATTAAATTGTGAAAATGTAAAATGTGGTAGTTAAAAGTGTGAAATAATGAAAGATATGGGCTTCTATTAGTATATAATAAATTCGGCTAGACATGGTTTGGCACTAAATTGCATGAATTTGCAATTTTAAGTGATAAGGACTAAATTGTAAAAATTAAAAAGTATAGGGGTAAACATGTAAATTTCTATGAGTTAAATTTAATTGAATGAAAGTTTGAATAAGTTAATTTGATATTATATAGATCAAGATAAATAAAAAACTGAAACTAGATCAGGGAAAAAGAAAGGTTGGCGAATAGAAGATAGTTTTCATCCGAGTAACTCAAGGTAAGTTCGTATAATTAGAATCAAACTTTTCTATACTTATAATTATTGAAATGAATATATATAATTGAAATACTTGAAGTATGAATGCTTATTTGATATAATGTATATGTTACCGA
The DNA here is from genome assembly GCA_025698465.1 of Gossypium longicalyx. Classification (NCBI taxonomy): domain Eukaryota; kingdom Viridiplantae; phylum Streptophyta; class Magnoliopsida; order Malvales; family Malvaceae; genus Gossypium; species Gossypium longicalyx. The sequence continues at coordinate 97,717,825 of CM046997.1, forward strand.
GCTCTGTTTGAACCGTATGAATTCATAGGATACAAGTGACATGATACTGAGATTATCGTTTTGGTCGAGCTCCTGCATTTGTTACGGATTCACCACAGCTCATATGAGCTTACCGATATATCATCTCGTAAGAGCTTACTGTTTTTAGCTCATTAGAGCTTACCGTTTCAGCTCGTATGAGCATACTGTTCAGCTCGATAAAGCTTATCGTTTCAGCTCATTAGAGCTTACTGTTCATTAGCTCAGGGGGAGCATATTGATTATGGCTCGAAAGAGCATATATGATAATGAATTGACGGATTACTGACATTGTTCACTCGAGTATCCTTTGAAGTTCTAATAGGTTCAACGAGCTTAAATATTGTTATTACGAATAAGTTACAGGTTATAAGTGTTATTGATGTTATATGTATGATATGTGAATTTGGAATGATACTAAGTATTGTATTAATGGATGGTTTCATGTATTTTTACAATGACTAACATGTGATGAATACTTGTGATTAGGCGTTGGTTAATTGAATTGGTTACATTTTTAGCATTGCTTTGATTATGTATAAATGGTAAGTTTAATTCTGAATTATACGAGCTTACTAAGCTATAAAGCTTACTCTGTTTCTTTTTCTATGTTTTATAGAGGCTCGTTAGCTCGCTTGTTTCAGACAAGTTAGAGTTGCACATCACACTATCCAATTTCTGATTGGTACTTTTGAGCTTGAAGATATTTGTAAATATGGCATGTATAGGCTAGTTTAAGATATGATAGTTATGTTGCTTAACATCATGACTTTGGTATGTTCTGTGTATAAGTTAAGCCATGTGATTTGGCTTATTTTGGTACTTTGTTTTGGATGAATTATGTTTTTAATTATGGTGTGCTTTGTCAAGGAAATGGTGAAATGAAATTATGCAAGTGAGTCTTGATTTGTAGATGTTAAATGAATGAATTTTGCATGTTGTTAAATAGGCATTTGGATAGATAATTTGTAAGTTTTGATATGGCTTATAATGTGTTTTGAAATGGTTATTGTGGCTGCCTATTGAGTTGTAAAAATATGGACTGTTATACTTGTGAATGCTTGTGTTTTTAGGGTGGCAAAATGGCTTTACAAATGGCCTATTTTTGTCCACACGGGCAGAGACACGGGCAGAGACACGGGCGTGTGTCTCAGCCGTGTGTAACACATGGTCATGTTGCACTGCTGTGTGTTCCTTGGGGTACCCTTTAAATTAAAGTCAGTATACCCTACAAGTTTGACACGGCCTGGACACACGGGCATATCTACTAGCCGTGTGTGTCACACGGACTCACACACGGACGTGTGACTGACCGTGTGACATAAGTCAATATACCCCCTAAATGGCACATGGCCTAGTACACGGGCGCGTGTGGCCATTTCGAAGGGCACACGGGCTAGACACACGGGCGTGTGGTTGGCCGTGTGACCCAAGTCAATATACTCTCTAGTTTTCACACGGCCTGACACATGGGTGTGTCCTCGGCCATGTGACACAAGTCAGTAGGTATGCCCTATTTTCACACGGTCTAAGACACGGGCATGTCTATTAGCCGTGTGAGGCACACGGCCTATCCATATAGGCGTGTGACATTTGAAATGTTGAAATTTTTCTAAGTTTCTGAAATTTTTATATGTTATCAATCTAGTCTCGATTGCATGATTAAAGCCTTGTATACTTGATTTATGTACACATTGAATGTGATTGAATGATAGTTACTGAAATGAAATGATAATTGATAAATGGTTGGTCTGAATTAAGTTACAAGTCCGGTAATGCCTCTTAACCTATTCCGACAACAGTTACGGGTTAGGGGTGTTACAATTGTGGTTCCGAAACCACTGAAAACGAGCTGCTACAAAAAAAAGTAAAGAAATATAAAATTTGTGAAAAAATATAAAAATTATCGTACCAAAAGAAGCATTTTATAATTTTTTATATAACTTTTATTGATTTTTATTTCTTTTATCATTTTTCGCCACATATCACACTATGTTGCGACACATGATTGCTTTAATTGAAAAAAAAACTGGGTGTCGTTAACTTTAACGGCCAACACTTAAATTTAATGGTTAAAGTACTTTTGGATTCATTTTATAATTTTTTATGATTTTTATAAAATTTTACAATTTTTTATATTTTTTACGATTTTTATAATTTTTATAATTTTCTTTTCTGTTTTTATATTTTTATTAAAATTTAATAATTTTTTATAACTTTTATTTATTTTATTTATAATTTTTATAAAGTTAATGGTCAAATGGTCTTTTTTTTTTTTTTATGTATTTTGACAATTCAAGTACCCAATTGAGTGCAAAAAAAGGGCTTAATTGCTTTTTTTTAAAAAAAGTTTGAGGATTTTTTTGACGCATTTTGAAAGTTTAAGTACCTAATTGAGTGCAAAAAAATGGTCTAATTGCGTTTTTAGAAAAAGTTTGAGAGTTTTTTACACTCTTAAGCCATTTATTTTTAAATATTATTACTTATTTTCTACATTTCAATAAATATATTTAATATTAACTTTATCATAAATTTGTTTAAATTTAATCTTATTTGAATTAATATGTATCCATTTTAGCATTTTGGTCTTAATTTTTTTGGGATAACTTCGTTGATCAACATTCAAAATTTATTTAAATTGCATTGTTTTCAAAGGAAAAGTTTTTTAAACTATTAAAATTTGAATAGCATCGAAGTGACAATTCAAGTGACAGTCTACATGTACTTATTGCTTATATGAATAAATCTTTTAATTTTATTTAAATTTTTTTGAATTTTTTAATAAATTTTATTAATGTTTTAAATTTTTATGAAATATATGTGAATTACCACACTAATGCTATTAAAATTTCATGATCTAGTCAACTTTTTCATCTAGAAAAATACAATTGAACTAAATTTTGAAGATTGAAAAACAAAATAATCCAATAAAAAATAAAACAAAAAAATAATTAAAATAAATAAATATTAAAAGCTAAAATTATCATCATATACTCTACTCTTTCTTTTTTCCAAAAATTTATATCAACCCAACCTAAAAAGCTATTCCAATTAAAAATTTCATAATAAAATTAATATTAATAGTTAAATTTATTTATAAAAAATATGTAAACAATATTAAAAAAATAATATGTTTTAAAATTATTAAAAAAAAACTAGATTATTTCAATCTCTTTAAATTCTATCTAAATGAAATTTTCTTTGAAAAATTACAAGTACAATCAAAATATAATTACAAGTTTATGTCAAGCAACCAAATAATGTAGAATCAAATTATTACAATACAAATAGAAAATTAGAAATAATATACAATTAAATAATTACCATAGACTAAGCACTAGAATAATCAAGATTAAAATTGATTAATTGAAGTAAAATTCATACATAATAATATATGAAGTAAAACTTGTACATAATAATATATGGTGGAACTCAAAGATCTATACATATAATTTACATGATGAATCTTCAACTTTGATATTCAAAATTCAAAAGTTTCACTTTTCCAACCATACCAAAACTTCATTAGTTTACCCAAATGAGAGATCCAAAAAATTTTCGCTGAGAGTAATTAACATCTCTACGAGGCATGTTGGCAAAAGTCGTAAGCAGGCACAGGCAGAACTTGGATTTTGCCGTATTGTGTAGTAATTCGATGGCTCAGTTTTGGAAGTTTGTTGGTGGTGAAAGGCCGAAAAGGACCCTACAACTTTTCTGCAGTTAATTTGTGAAAGTGTTGGGGGCTTTGAGAGTGGAGACCTGCCGGCATCATGCCTGCCTATGTCCTACGCCACTGCCCATCAAATTCGTACTGTAGTTTTCAATTTTCGCACATAACATGAGATTGGACTACTCCCTCAAATTATACGATTCTCTAAAGATACACGGCATTTGCCAGCCCACTAAAAACAATTTAACATAAAATACCCCGTACCATATCGATAGACGTCGTGTTTTTATTTTGATGTTGGCATGTATATATACATTTTCTTGTTTTTCGGTACTTTTCAAATATTTTTCATATATACATTTATATCCTAGTTTCAAATTTGTTAATAAAATATATATTAGATACATATACAATTATATTATAATTACATAAGTATAAATGTGATTATATGTAAATATAAATTTTAAAATATTTACTACATTCAATAATTTAATTGTATTTTACTTTTAGATGTTATTATAAAAAGAATAAAAAATAAGAGAAAAAGAAAAATTAAAATTTTGATTTATATTATGGACCATTTTACTAAAAAAGGCCCGTTTCTTACTTTATTTATGAAAATGGGCCACTTTAAACTTTATTTATCAGAATAGACTAAAAAATCCAAAACATGCTTACTTGAAAGCGTTTTGTAACAATCCGATTTAGACCCTAATCGGAACGGTGGTTTCGGGACCACGAATTCAAGTCAGAAAAATATTTAAATATTATTTTTCGTGTTTATTATATGTGAACTTGTATGTGTGAAAGTTTCGTTTGAAAATTTGATTGTTTGTATGCTTAATTTAATAAAAGGACTTAATCGCGTAATTTGAAAACTTGATAGTTTAAAACATAAAGGTTGAATTGATAGTGGCTTTTAAATATGGGGTATTTATGTTGCAAATTTTCCATGATAATATGCCTTGGACGGTCATGACCTTAATGAATAATGGTTTTGAATTATTTAATAAAGGTTAATATGGTAACTTACGAAATAATTTATAATATATCATAACATAAAAAAAAATAAGGTTTCATATTACTTTGTTCTTGCCAAAAATAAAAGAAGAAAGAAAAGAATAAGAAACAAGGTATTCGGCCATTGTTGATTCAATTTTAAGGTATGTTTTGTTTCGGTTTTTGATAATTTTTACGTTTTTGAGATCGTTACTTTGAGTACTACCCGACCCATGCTTGAATTTTTTATTTTGGTGAATATTTTGAGTTATTCCATTGATGAATATTTGTGTTTTGTGATGTTTGTTGATAAATTATGAAAGATATGTTTTGGATTAATATGTTTTCTATTGGAGTTTTTGATGATTTTGAGTTAATAGGACTAAATTGCAAAAAAAATAAATTGAAGGACTAAAATGCAAAATAAATGAAATATATGGATTAGTATGGGCATAAGGAAGATTCAGCCTAACTATGATGTGGTTAGATTTTGAGTATTTTGTGTTTTATGCAATTAGGACTAATTTGTAAAAAAGTATGAAATATTAGGGGAAAATGGTAATTTTTCCATTTATGTGTTGTTGGATTAAATTGAATGAAATTATGTTTAAATGAGGTTAATTTGAGATTATATAGATCAAGAACAAAGGAAACCAGACTTAGATCGGGGAAAAAATAAAAATTGTCGAATAGCCGATTTGTAACGTCCGTCCATATCCGAGGTAAGTCTTTAAGCAATTAGACATGATTTATTTTGAACATAGAATGTTTTACTATGATGATTCAAATTTTATAATCTATTAGTATACTAGTCGAATGTGATATATCAATGAATTAATGTGGTTGAGCTTTATTCGACTGATTTAAAATCCTTAAAAGTGTGTATGTGTTACATGGAATATTGGACGATTCGATATATGAAATGTTGTGGAATGATTTTATAATTGGGATATTCGGGCTTTGAGCCTAGCAAGCCTTGTGTTGGTGACATTGAGCGAGCTTTATGCCTAGCAGGCTTAGTGCCGGTGAATAAATATCAGACCTTGGGTCTAGCCGGCCTTGTGCCGATGTGTGATTCAGGCTTAGGCCTAGTAGGTTTTATACCGGTGATTTGTTTTCAAGCCTATGATTATAAGAGTTCAAGTTATTGTGGATATTGAGCAAGTGAAATTGAGCTAAATGACATTGTATATGTTCAGCCACATAGGTAAGTACATGTAAGATTATATTGAACTTGTATATTCGGCTGCATGTAAGGTTATATTGAACTTGAGTATTCGATTACATGTGAGATTATATTGAACTTGTATATTCGGTTATATGTGAAGTTATCTTGATTGTGCATATTCGGCCTTATGTGATGTTCTATTGAATTTGAACTATAGGTTACATGTGATGTTTTATTTAACTTTTATATTTGGCCACATGTGAAGATATAATGAATCTTGTGTATACGGCCATACATGTAAGTGTCTATGTGATGATATGTTTGATCTTGTATAATCGACTATATGGGAAATATTTTTGTGGTGATATATATTTGAATTTGAACATTCGGCCAAGGTATCTTATTGTGTTAAAGTATAACATTATTGATATAATTCGGTTAGTTTGAATGTTTTTATTAATCATTGAGTTGTTTAATTTGATTAAGGCTTACTAAGCTAAGTTAGCTTACCCTATGTGTTTTTGCTACTCTGTTTTATAGATTTTGGTTGTAAGTTACGAGCTCGGGGATCGTTATCGAAGTCATCCACACTATCATCAACTTTCGGTACTTTTAAAAGTTTATTTTCAAACTTATGGCATGTATAGGCTAATAAGTAATTTTGTTCAACCTTGAATATGTATAAACTTAGCCATGCGAATATGGCTTAACTTTAAAGTTTGAATGTGGTGTTTGATTATATGATATGTTTGGCCTATAAATAGCTCATTTTGGTAAGCTTGATACATATTATGATTTACATTTGTGGATTGTTATAATTCGGCTCAAGTGATGTAATTATGGTTGATGGATGTGTTTTGGGCGTGGTTATTTATTGATGTATATTTTGATGTATAATTTAAATGTTCTATGGAAGTTAAATTGGATAACCGATTATATAATAAATTGATTAGTTATGTATATGCATTTTGAGTATGATAATTGATCAATTTTATATTGATGAATTGGGTGTAATTTTTATAGGTTAACTTGCTAGCTGAATAATGGTTAGAATAAATGGCAATGTGTGCACATGTTTTATGCTTGAATGGTTGGATATTTAGGTTCGAATTATTAATGGCTTAATAGATGGTTTAAAAAGAGTGATGTTTAAAATAAAATTTTAGTATGTGAACTAAGAATGATGTGTTTTATTTTTTTTTTAGTATACGAATACCATTAAAGTAATGGCCACATGATTCGTGCTGTGTATTTATAAGGTATATGTTGGAAGATTTTGAGGCATGTTTGTTAGTTGAAAATATGATTATATGCATGGTATGGATTTGGTTAAATTTTAAGGTGTGAATCGAATATGCAATATGATTAATAATGTATGTTTGATATTTAATTAGCGATGTGCTTTATATATACGAATATGATTTGTGCAAATATGTGAATGTTTAGAATTATGCTTTTGTTTAGTAATGCCTCGTGACCCTAATTCGGCGACGGATATGGGTTAAGGGTGTTACATTTTATTGGTATCGGAGCTACGGTTTAGTCAGTTCTAGGACTAACGTAGCGTGTGTGAGTTTAGCTATACATGCCATAATTTATACTACGATAGTGTGATGACTTCTAACATTTGAAAATGTGCTTTCATATAGTAAATGGATCCTGACAAAGCCGTAGCCGATGATGTCGAGAGTGTAGCGCCTGCTCCCGCGCAAGGGACAGCGCCAGTTGAATCTCGACCTGTCTCGAGCAGTATGAGGGGGAGGCTAAGCAAGCCTTCTATCAAATGATGAACGATTGGTTTACTCAGTATATCCGAACTAATTCGGCTGTACAACAACCTCCACCTCTAAATAATCCATCTCCGATACCTGTGGTACCCCCGATGATTGATCCAATGATATTTAACAGGCCTCATGTTGATAAAAATAGAAAACACAGGGCTGGAGAGTTTAAGGCTAATGATGATGATGATGCTGAGCGGGCTGAGTTGTGGCTCGATAATACTATTTGTGTGTTCGACGAGTTATCATGTACTCCGGATGAATGTTTAAAGTGTGCCATATCTTTATTACGAGACACTGTATATCACTGGTGGAATACACTAGTATCGGTGGTCCTGAAAGTGATAGTTACTTGGGAATTCTTTCAAGCTGAGTTTCGTAAGAAATACATCAGCCAGAGATTTATCGATCAGAAACGTAAGAAATTCCTAGAATTAAAATAGGGTCGTTTGACCGTAACCGAGTATGAGCAGAAATTTGTGAGACTTAGTCAATATGCTCGTGAATTTGTCTCAACCGAAGCTATCATGTGTAAAAGATTTGAAGACGGTTTGAACGAAGACATTAAATTGTTGGTTGGTATACTTGAAATTAAAGAGTTTGTGGCAGTTGTTGAGTGAGCTTGCAAAACCGAAGAGCTCGGGAAAGAGAAAAGAAAAGCTGATTTTGAAGCCAGAGATTCCCGTAAAAGATCATCGAGCAAGACTTTTCACTCAGCATCGAATAATTTTAGAGATGATTCTAGTCGATTTAAAGCTACTTCAGACTTTTCTAGACGAGATCGAGACCGACCTTCTGTGAGTTCACGAGCCACTTCAATTGCTAGTGTTGGCAATAATCGACAGAATAGACTCGAGTGTAAGCATTGTGGTAAATGGCATTCTGAAAATTGTAGATTGCATGATCAATCTTATTTTAAATGTGGATCGATGGATCATTTTATTCGAGATTGCCTGATGTTAGCTGAGCAAAACACCATTCAGAACGCGAGACCGAGTAACATGTCAGCACGAGGTAGACCACCCAAACATTCGGGTAATGTGAGTGGTAGTCAGAGAGGGACGAAAGATACAGTGGTTCAATCTGAGGGTCGTGCACCTGCCAGAGCATATGCTATATGAGCTCGCGAGGAGGCTTCTTCCCCATATGTTATTACTGGTACTTTCACTCTTGATGATACTAGTGTTATTGCATTGATTGATCCTGGTTCGACTCATTCATATGTGTGTGAAACATTAGTACCCAATAAAAATTTTGCCTGTTGAGTCTACTGAGTTTGTAATTCGAGTGTCAAACCCCCTGGGCCAGTGTGTTTTGGTTGACAAAGTGTGTAAAAATTGCCCATTGATGATTTGAGATTCATGCTTTCCGGCCGATTTGATGTTGTTACCTTTCGATGAGTTTGATATAACTTTGGGTATGGATTGACTGACTTTGCACGACGCTGTTGCTAATTGCAAAAGAAAGACTATTGATTTGAGATGCCAAAACAACGAGATTATTCAGATTGAATCTAATGATCATCGATGTTAGCTCGGAAGTATGTGAGAAAAGGTTTTGAAGTTTACTTTGCTTATGTGCTTGATAGTAAGATGACTAAAAAGAAAATTGAATATGTATCAGTTGTGTGCGAGTATCCGGACGTGTTTCCTAAAGAATTACTGTGTTTGCCACCTATCCGAGAGGTAGAGTTTGGTATTGAGTTAGTACCGGGGATGACTCCGATTTCGATAGCTCCATATCGGATGGCACCTACTGAATTAAAAGAGTTGAAAGCACATTTGCAAGAGTTAACAAATAGAGATTTTGCACGACCGAGTTTTTCTCCATGGGGTGTGCCAGTTCTATTTGTGAAAAAGAAAGACGAAACTATGAGAATGTGTATTGATTATCTCCAGTTAAATAAGGTGACTATAAAGAATAAATACCCGTTGCCACGGATTGACGATTTGTTCGATTAGTTGAAAGGGGCTTCAGTGTTTTCAAAGATAGATTTGAGATCGAGTTATTATCAGTTGCAAGTCAGAGACTCCGATGTGCCAAAAACTGCTTTTCGAACGAGGTATGGACATTATGAGTTTCTAGTTATGTCGTTCGGAATTACTAATGCACCTACTGTTTTTATGGATTTGATGAATCAGATCTTCAGATAGTATTTAGATAGGTTTGTAGTTGTGTTCATTAATGATATACTGATCTACTCCAGTAATGAAACCGAACATGCAGAGCATTTGAGACTTATGTTACATAGTTTGCGAGAAAAACAGTTGTATGTGAAGTTTAGTGTGAAAGGTTTCTCTATGATTGCAACTCTGATGACGAAGCTACTGCAGAAAAATGTTAAATTCGAGTGGTCAGAAAAGTGCCAGAAAAGTTTTGATCAGTTGAAAGCCCTTTTGACCGAAACTCCAGTGTTAGTTCAGCCAGAATCGGGTAAAGAATTTGTTATCTTTAGTGATGCATCTTTAAATGGTTTGGGCTGTGTTTTGATGCAGGAGGGCAAAGTCATAGCTTATGCCTCGAGATAGTTAAAACCATATGAAAAGAATTATCCGACGCATGATTTGGAATTGGCAGCTATTGTGTGTGCATTGAAGATATGGCGTCACTATTTGTTTGGTGAAAAATGTCATATTTATTCCGATCATAAAAGTTTGAAATACTTGATGACTCAGAAAGATCTGAATTTAAGACAACGTCGATGGTTAGAATTACTAAAAAACTATGAACTTGTGATTTATTATCACCCGGGAAAGGCTAATGTTGTTGCTGATGCATTAAGCCGAAAATCACTATTTACTTTGCGCACAATGAATGCGCATATGGCTATGTCAGATGATGGTGCGATAATAGCTGAGTTAAAAGCAAGGCTGTTATTTATTCAGCAGATTTGTGAAGTTTAGAAAATCGACAATGATTTGATAGTGAAACGGGTTCAATGTGATTCAAATGCGGATTTAGAATTTCAAGTTGATGCTGATGGTTGTCTGAGATTTAGAAACTGAATATGTGTTCCGAGAAATACAGAGTTGATTCAAGTGATCTTGAATGAAGCTCACAACAGTCGACTATCTTTTCATCCGGGTAGTACGAAGATGTATAATGATCTGAAACAACACTATTGGTGGAAAGGTATGAAACGAGACATTTCTGACTTTGTATCGAAATGTTTAGTCTGTCAGCAAGTAAAAGCCGAGCATCAGGTACCTTCTGGATTACTTTAGCCAATCATGATACCTAAATAGAAATGGGACAGAGTCACAATGGATTTTGTATTCGGTTTACCGTTAACATCGAGCAGGAAAGATGTATTCTGGGTTATTGTAGATAGATTGACTAAATCTGCTCACTTTGTTCCGGTTCGTACAGATTACTCGCTTGATAAGCTGGCTGAATTGTATGTTTCTCAGATTGTGAGGTTCCATGGTGTGCCTATATCTATTGTGTCAGATAAAGATCCGAGGTTTACATCACGATTTTGGAAGAAACTGTAAGATGCATTAGGTATGAAATTACATTTCAGCACTATTTTTCGTCCTCAGACGAATGGTCAGTCTGAACGAATCATTCAGATACTTGAGGATATGTTGAGATGTTGCATTCTCGTGTTCGAAGGCACGTGGGAACGATATCTACCTTTGATTGAATTTGCATACAATAATAGCTTTCAATCGAGTATCAAAATGGCACCTTATGAAGCTTTGTACGGTCATAAATGTTGTACAGCTTTGTACTGGACTGAGCTCAGTGAAAATAAGATACATGGGGTCGATTTGATTAAAGAAACTAAACAGAAAGTGAAAGTGATCCGTGAAAGTTTGAAAGCAGGATCAGATTGTCAGAAATCATATGCAGATTTGAAACGAAAAGACATAGAATTCCAAATCGGGGATAGAGTGTTTTTGAAAGTCTCACTATGGAAGAAAATACTCATATTCAGTCATAAAGGCAAATTGAGCCCGAGATTTATTGGACCGTATGAGATTGTAGAGAGGATTGGCCGGTTGCGTATAGAATGTTGTTGCCATCTGAGCTAGAAAAGATTCACAATGTACTCCATGTCTTTATGCTTTGTAGATATCGATCCTATCCTTCACACGTAATTAGTCCAACCGAAGTTGAGATTAAGCCCGATATGTCGTACGAGGAAGAACCGATTCGTATTCTGGCTCGCGAGATTAAAGAATTACGAAATAAGAAAATTTCATTGGTTAAAGTATTGTGGCATAGACACGGAGTTGAAGAAGCAACATGGGAGCCAAAGGATACAATGAAAGAGCGTTATCCGAATTTATTCACCGGTAAGATTTTCGGGGACGAAAATCCCTAAGAGGGGAGAGTTGTAACAGTCTGATTTAGACCCTAATCAGAACGGTGGTTTCGAAACCACGAATAAGAGTTAGAAAAATATTTAAATATTATTTTTTGTGTTTATTATATGTGAACTTGTATGTGTGAAAGTTTCGTATGAAAATTTGATTGTTTGTATGCCTAATTTAATAAAAGGACTTAATTGCGTAAGTTGAAAACTTGATAGTTTAAAACATAAAGATTGAATTGATAGTGGCTTTTAAATATGGGGTATTTATGTTGCAAATTTTCCATGATAATATGCCTTGGACGGTCATGACCTTAATGAATAATGGTTTTGTATTATTTAATAAAGGTTAATATGGTAACTTATGAAATAATTTATAATATATCATAACATAAAAAAAATAAAATAAGGTTTTATATTACTTTGTTATTTCTAAAAATAAAAGAAGAAAGAAAAGAATAAGAAACAAGGTATTCGACCATTGTTGATTCAATTTTAAGGTATGTTTTGTTTCGATTTTTGATAATTTTTACGTTTTTGAGATCGTAGCTTTGAGTACTACCCGACCCATGCTTGAATTTTTTATTTTGGTGAATATTTTGAGTTATGCCATTGATGAGTATTTATGTTTTGTGATGTTTGTTGATAAATTGTGAAAGATATGTTTTGGATTAATATGTTTTGTATTGGAGTTTTTGATGATTTTGAGTTAATATGACTAAATTGCAAAAATAATAAATTGAAGGACTAAAATGAAAAATAAATGAAATATATGGATTAGTATGGGCATAAGGAAGATTCGGCCTAATTATGATGTGGTCAGATTTTGAGTATTTTGTGTTTTATGCAATTAGGACTAATTTGTAAAAAATATGAAATATCAGGGGTAAAATGGTAATTTTCTCATTTATGTGTTGTTGGATTAAATTGAATGAAATTGTGTTTAAATGAGGTTAATTTGAAATTATATAGATCAAGAACAAAGGAAATCGGACTTGGATCGGGGAATAAACAAAAATAGTCGAATAGCCGATTTGTAACGTCCGTCGATATCCGAGGTAAGTCTTTAAGCAATTAAACATGGTTTATTTTGAACATAGAATGTTTTACTATGATGATTCGAATTTTATAATCTATTAGTATACTAGCCGAATGTGATATATCAATGAATTAATGTTGTTGAGCTTTATTCGACTGATTCAAAATCCCTGAAAGTGTGTATGTGTTACATGGAATATTGGACGATTCGTTATATGAAATGTTGTGGAATGATTTTATAATTGGTATATTCAAGCTTTGAGCCTAGTAAGCCTTGTGCTGGTGACATTTATCGGGCTTTATGCCTAGCAGGCTTAGTGCCGGTGAATAAATATCTGACCTTGGGTCTAGCAGGCCTTGTACCGGTGTGTAATTCAAGCTTATGCCTAGCAGGTTTTATACCGGTGATTTGTTTTCAAGTCTATGATTATAAGATTTCAAGTTATTGTGGATATTGAGCAAGTGAAATTGAGCTAAATGACATTGTATATGTTCGGCCACATAGGTAAGTACATGGAAGATTATATTGAACTTCTATATTTGGCTGCATGTGAGGTTATATTGAACTTGAGTATTCGATTACATGTGAGATTATATTGAACTTGCATATTAGGTTATATGTGAAGTTATCTTGATTGTGCATATTCGGCCATATGTGATGTTCTATTGAATTTGAACTATAGGTTACATGTGATGTTTATTTAACTTTTATATTTGGCCACATGTGAAGATATAATGAATCTTGTGTATACGGCCATACATGTAAGTGTCTATGTGATGATATATTTGATATTATATAATTGGCTATATAGGAAATATTTATGTGGTGATATATATTTGAATTTGAACATTCGGCCAAGGTATCTTATTGTGTTAAAGTATAACATTATTGATATAATTTGGTTAGTTTGAATGTTTTGATTAATCATTGAGTTTTTTAATTTGCTTAAGGCTTGCTAAGCTAAGTTAGCTTACCCTGTGTGTTTTTGCTACTCTGTTTTATAGATTTTGGTTGTAAGTTACGAGCTCGGGGATCGTTATCTAAGTCATCCACACAATCATCAACTTTCGGTACTTTTAAAAGTTTTTTTTCAAACTTATGGCATTTATAGGCTAATAAGTATTTTTGTTCAACCTTGAATATGTATAAACTTAGCCATGCGAATATGGCTTAACTTTAAAGTTTGAATGTGGTGTTTGATTATATGATATGTTTGGCCTATAAATAGCTAATTTTGGTAAGCTTGATACATAGTATGATTTACATTTGTGGATTGTTATAATTCGGCTCAAGTGATGTAATTATGGTTGATGGATGTGTTTTGGGCGTGGTTATTTATTGATGTATATTTTGATATATAATTTAAATGTTCTGTGGAAGTTAAATTGGATAACCTATTATATAATAAATTGATTAGTTATGTATATGCATTTTAAGTATGATAATCGATCAATTTTATATTGATGAATTGGGTGTAATTTTTATAGGTTAACTTGCTAGCTGAATAATGGTTAGAATAAATGGCAATGTGTGCACATGTTTTATGCTTGAATGGTTGGATATTTAGGTTCGAATTATTAATGGCTTAATAGATGGTTTAAAAAGAGTGATGTTTAAAAGAAATTTTTAGTATGTGAACTAAGCATGATGTGTTTTTTTTTTTTTTAGTATATGAATACCATTAAAGTAATGACCACATGATTCGTGCTATGTATTTATAAGGTATATGTTGGAAGGTTTTGAGGCATGTTTGTTAGTTGAAAATATGATTATATGCATGGTATGGATTTGGTTAAATTTTGAGGTATGAATCGTATATACAATATGATTAATAATGTATGTTTGATATTTAATTAGAGATGTGCTTTATATATACGAATATGATTTGTGTAAATATGTGAATGTTTGAAATTATGCTTTTGTTTAGTAATGCCTCGTGACCCTAATTCGGCGGCGGATATGGGTTAAAGGTGTTACAGTTTTAAGGGAAAATTTCAGAAAAGCACGCTGACAGGGACGCGCTTAACCCAGTGTCAACAAAAACACGCTGACGTGGGCACGCTTTTATTCGTTCTCAGATGAAATTTTCAAAAAAGGCCATTGTTTTAAATATTATAAAAATAGTCTAATTTTTTTAAAAAATTTACAAGAATAAGCCTTTATAAAGACCCAAAGTAGCAACCCTATTTTCATTTTATTTTAAGGTGTCACAAATTAATATGAAAATAGAACTTATAAAGCATATCTTTATATAGACCCAAAGCCTTATTTTCCTTATTTTCTTAAGCAATATGAGATATAAGATATGTGTATATATAGACTCATGAATATGTATGTTAGCAGTTTGTTCCTAAACAATGTGGGATTCCTTCCTCTTTTAACTAACAACATAAGATTAAAGGATACACTAAATTTTATATTTTTGTACTTATAGAGTTTAAATTTTTTTACAAAAAGTTAACATTTGTTACATTATAAATAAAACTTTTAAACTCTATAAGTAAAAAAAAAAATTATAAAATATAAAATGAATATGGTAAAATATTAAAAAATAAATATTTAAAAAATTACTAATAGTTGAGTGATTATTTTGTAAGTTTTTATAATTCGATAGCCAAAAAATCATGGTTAAGTGACTACTAATGTAATTTAATCTAGATATAAAAATATGAAAAATAATTATTATATTTTATGTATATTATATATTTCTATATAAAAAACTTATTTAACATAATTATATACTATGTTTAAATAGATTATCTATCTAGTCAAAATACATTTGAAATAAATTTATCAGCATTCATTAGGTAATAAAAATTAAATTAAAATTAGGATTAAAAATTAATGAGCATAGTAAAATATTAAAAATAAATAAATATTTAAAAAAGATATATCAATTTTTTAAAATTACAAAAAAATACTATTTGAGTACCAAATACTCACCATTTATTTATTAATCAAACATTCATAAAATAAAAAAAAAATAAAAAAATTAAAAGTATAATTTCTAAATTTAAATAATGAAAATTTATTTTAAAAATTAGAATTGCATGGATATTTACTTCAAACATTTAAAATTGAATAGAAGATTATGCATGTATAAATTTCATATGTGCAATTTATTCCTTTTTTTTTAATAGTCCTTTTGTATATGCTAACAATTCTAAAATGCAACAAGATTAAATATCTCAAAAGATAATTTTATAATATGAGAAAATGTTAACAAAATATAAAAAAATAGAAATTATTTTGTAAAAAAATTATAAAATGTAGTGTAGCCTTTAATCTTATGTTATTAGTTAAAAGAGGAAGGAATCCCACATTGTCCAGGAATAAGTTGTAAACCTATTCATGGCTCTCTATATACATATATCTCACATCTCACATTACTTAAGAAAATAAGAGAAATGAGACTTTAGGCCTATATAAAGATCTATTTTGTAAGTTTTATTTCCATATTAATTTGTAACATCATAAAATAAAAAAAAATGGTGTTGTCACTTTGTGTCTTTATTAGAGGTGTGCATGGATCGAGTCGGGTTGGGCTCAACTGAAAATTTAGATCTATTTGCTAGGCCCAAGCTTGGCCCAACCCATGATCAGGTCTAGTCTTTATAAAGGCTTATTTTTGTAATTTTTAAAAAAATTAGTCTATTTTTATAATATTTTTAAAAAATGACCTTTTTTTGAAAATTTAGTCTCAAAAAGGGCAAAAGCGCATTCAAATTAGCGCGTTTTTGTTGACATGGGGTATAGAACATCCCCGTCAGCACGTTTTTATGAAATTTTCCCTTAAAATGCTTCCACGTAGACCTATTTTAAGTTTTTTAGCCCATTCCTATAAATAAAATTTAAAATGATCCATTTTCGTAAATAAAGTAGGAAATGAGCCTTTTTTAGTATAATGGTCTATATTATGAATATTTTATTACTACACATCTCTATTGATCAATAAATTACTTTTGTTCTCCTAATTTCTCTATTTTTTTATATTCTTTTTTTAATATTTATTTCATAACACGTTACGAACATAATAATTATTTTTTTATGATTCCCTTTTTAAGTTTCACTTCATTTTCTAACCACTTAACCGCTCGGCTGCTCTGCCATTGGAAATTTATTCCTGTTTTGTGCCAAGACACCCTATGGAAAAGATGTCACTACCTTCAACCACTCAGCTACTACATGCTTTTAAGCTATATGTGCCAAGAAATTACTAAAAACCTGTTTATCTAAAGTTTATTTAAAATATTTTATTTCTTGATTAATTTTAATTTTGATTTATAATTAATTATGATTGATTTGATTAATTTATCTTATTTCTATTTTTGGACGATAGTGAAAGATTTCATCTCAAAATTGATTTTGATACTTAATTTTAGATTTTGTCCAGCAAATTTAAATTAGTAAGGAACTTCAACATAACTTTTTGAGGTATGAATGGGATTATTAATATTTTATTTGTTTCAAATCTAATTAAATGATTTAAATTATTAAATATTGATGGGTTCATAAGATTTACTAATGAACCTTCATAATATATTATTTTTAAATGATTTTTTAAATATATATTAATTGTCGATTCAGTGTAACGTCTCAATTTTCTTATTTCTGTTTCTGTATAATTGTAATAGTCCTATTTAGACCCTAATCGGAACGGTGGTCTCGAGACCACGGATCTGAGCCAGAAAAATATTTAAAATTTATTTTCTATGTTTATTATATGTGAATTTATACGTGTGAAATTTTTGTGATTTAATTTTATCGTTTGAGTGCCCGATTTAATAAAAGGGCTTAATCGCGTAAAGTGAAAATTTGATGGTTATTTTTAAAAGGGCCGAATTGATGATGTCTTTCTTATATGAGGTATTTATGTAGAAATTTGACCATATGGAATATTGGTGGATGGTTTTGACCTTAGAATATGTGTCTTAGTTATTAATTTTTAAAGGTTAAATATGTAAAATAATAAATAACATATATATGATATAATATACCATAATTAAAAGCCATCTTCTTCATATTTTCTCATGACCGAAACTAAAGAAAGGAAAAAGAAATAAAGAAAGCTTAGGTTCGGCCATTGTCCAAGCTTGATTCAAGGTAAGTTCTAGCTCAGTTTTTAATAATTTTTACATTTTTTAGATCGTTGTTATGTTATCTACAAAGCCCATGCTCGAATTTCTGATTTTGGTGAATATTTTGAGTTATGTCATTGATGAATATTTGAGCTTTGTGATGTTAGTTGGTAAAATATGAAAGATATGATTTGGATTGATATGTTTTGTATTAGAATTTTTGATGATTTTGAGTAATTAGGACTAAATTGCAAAAATAATAAATTGAGGGACTAAAATGTGAAATAAATGAAATGTGTGGACTTTTATGAACACTAGGAACGTTCAGCCTAAGCATGATGTGTGCAAATTTTACATGTTTTGTGTTTTATGCAATTTGGACTAAATTGTAAAAAGTATGAAATATCAGGCGTAAAATGGTAATTTTCCCATTTATGTGTTTTTGGACTAAATTGAGTGAAAATATGTTTGAGTGAGTTTAATTTGAATATATTTAGATCAAGAACCAAAGAAATCAGATTTGGATCTGGGGAAAACTAAAGTTGACGATTAGTCGTCCCGTTCCATTTTTCATCGTCCAAGGTAAGTTTATAAGCAAATAGACGTTGTTAATTTTAATTAAATGTGAGTTATATATGCCAAAATGAAATAAGTGAATATATATACATGAGTTAGCCGAATGTGTACAAGCTTGGCAGCTATGTTTATGAATTCGTTTCGATTGAGTTACGATATCCGAAACTCCCATACGAACCTTAGGAATAGCTAGGATACATATGTCATGACATAGGATTTCCTATATGTGTTCTCGAGTAAGACCACTTCTGGGACGTTGGCATCGATATGTGGTTACGAGTAAGACCATGTCTGGAACATCGGCATCATATTTGATTCGTGTCAGACCTTGTCTGGGACAGTGGCATCGATATGAGATAGCATGTAAGACCACGTCTGGGACGTTGGCATTGTTCGATATATGTGATTATCCGAGTATCCTATTCAATTCTGAATGGTTCAACGGGCAATGATAAGTTGTGTTCGAAGGTGTAAAATGAACTAAAGGATCAGGTATGAGTTAGTTGATCACTTATTTGAAATTAAGGTAAGTTGGCCATTTGATATGTTATGCTAAATTTTACAAGTTATTAATGTGAACATATGTGTATTTGAGTAGTATATTCGGCCATAAACTATGGATATGTATATTAAGTTATTTATTGATTCATGAGTATTTGTGTACGAGAGTAAATGTACTTTGTTAATATATGTATGTACATTCAGTTCCAACTAATTCTATATGTGAAAGTATATGATATACATGAAATTGTAAGTTTGTGATTTAATGTGAATATGATAGTATAGTTTGAGTTGATTATGTTATTGAGATGTTTATTTGCTTATGACGTACTAAGCTTATAGCTTACTGCGTGGGTTCTTGTTTACCTATGTTTTATAGATTTTCGATTCAAGTTACGAGCTCGGGGATCGTTAGCAAAGTCTATCACACTATCGACCGTTTTTGGTACATTATAAGTTAGAACTTGACTTTATGGCATGTGTAAGCTAGGTTATGTTTAATAAGTTTGAAGTTGTGTATATATATTAAGCCATGCGAAAATGGCTAATATGATAAGTGATTATATGAAACGTTAGTCATGTTTATATGTGTTATATGCGTTGAAAATGGTTGGTGATTTTGGATGTGTATGTTTGGTTGATTCGACTAATACATGAATAGATAAAAATATATGAGAAATTTTGGTTGTTGAGTTTGGTTAAGGTGTCACAATTAACTTATGATTAGTTCATCTTTGGTAAGTTTTAAGCATCTTATGCTATGTTTTTGTGAATGGATTTATAAATCAGCTAGTAATGAAGTAAAATAACAATTATATATCCGACTATGTATTGGTTATTTTGGATCAATTGTCAAGGAATGTATATGCATATGTTATGCTTGAATGGTTGGTGGAAGCAAATAACGAATATGTGGTATGATAACTTTGGTGGATATGTTTTGTTTGAGGTTCGGTAATGAAAGACTAAAATGTTAGGCTAAATATTTGAGTTGGAAATGTACCATATTATGAATTATAATTTGGTATGTGATAGATAGGTGCTTTGATATGATTTGTTTCAGTACTAGTGTATATACTTAATTAAATGATATTTGTATGTGGTTAAATGAATATGTTTGTTTATGTATATTATATATGCATGCCTATTATATCGTGAGGTTGTTAAAATTTAGACAATTATGCTTAATATGTGATTTGGTATAATTAAGATTTAATTAATGGAATAGGTTAAAATATATTCAGTAATTATAAAATAAAAAAGGTTACATTTAGAGAAAAAAATGTGTATATTTGAATGACATCAAAGGTATGTATGGTCATATTGTTATGTTACTAATGTCGCATATATGTGTTTGGAAAATAAGTTGTATGCATGTTAGTTGATTGGTTTCATCATATACATGTACAGAAATTGTAAAATAATATGTTTGATGCTTAACTAATGAGATTATATACTTATAAATTGTTTACATATGAAAAGTGAGATGATATGCTTGAATTTGGTTTAATGGCAAAAATGACATTAATGTATTGTACTCAGGGAATCGAATGATGAAAGTGTTAAATATGTGCACATGACTTTAATGTTTAAATGTTTGATAATTTTATAAACGTACTGTTATTCTATAAAGCATGAAAAGTGATAAACAACAGTACTGATTTTTGACTTGTCCGGTAATACCTCATAACCCCATTCTTGCGACAGATACGGGTTAGGGGTGTTACAATAATTTTGACACAAATGTGTATCTGCTTTAGTGGTTAAGGGTTTTGGGTATATGTGAGAGGTCCCAAGTTCAAGCCCTACCTTTAGTAAATTTTGGTTATTTTTGGAATCAAACCTTATCTCTGTTCAATGGGCTTTTGTTAATTGCCTGTAAACTCATATTAGAATGAGCCTGCTGGTTCAAGTGGTAAGGGGGTGGTGTGTTGGAGGTCTTGTGTTTGAATCTTTGCGCAAGTATAAATGTTAATTTTTGGTCCAGTTGACTGAAAGTGTTGGATAGAGATAGGATTCTGTAGTTGAGAAATTTGAGGGATATGGGAGTTATCAAATATTTTTATTTTCTAATTTTTTTTCAAAGTTTCCCTCATCTCTTCTGGCATTTTTTCTACTGTGATTTGGGAAAATTCTTTCTTTCCTTGTTTCTGTAATTCTGTCAAAATTCATTGTTTCTAGAAGAGCTAATTATTTGGTAGTATAAAATTAGTTGAAAGCTTTAGAAGAGCTAATATATCAATATTTGAAAAAACAAATTTTGTGATGTTAATGCATAATCTTCTAGAGACTTTCAATGTAATGGATCTCATGTTGAGACTGTGAATGAGAAAAATATTATATTTGGTATGAATCACTCTTGCTATGAATATTTGCCTATTTTTATTTTGAAAATGATAAAGAAAGATTGAGTTGTTGAATTATATTTATCACTCTTGTTGTTAAATTTAATTGACTATGATTATCTCTATGATCTTTTTTCATCATCTTCATGAAAGGTTGAAGCAGGATATTTGACTATGAAAGATCCAATTGAATTATGAAATATTTTAAAAGAAATATATGAGTAACAAAATATGATAATTCTATCTAAATCTCATCATGATTGGATGCATATGAAGTTGCAATATTTTAAAATTGTGATTGAGTATAACTTTGTAGTATTAAATTCTCAATTAAAATTATATGGGGAGAACATTACTAGTCTAAAGAAACAAAGCAATAATTAATAATATGTTCTAGCCAATAACAAAGAAATTATGTTTTAAAAGGATATAGGTTGTAACAAATATCATTTTGAGATTGTGGATGATAAGATGATTAATTTCTATATATTAAATCTATTATATTGGGTAAGAATTTTGTATTGAAAAATTACCATCTTTCCTCTAGTTTGTACTATGCATATATTAGTATGGTCAAATCAAATAAGATGGTAAAGTATAAGTTTACTAGTCGAAATATACTAATTAGTTGGCATGATCAGTTATACCATCTCGATTAATAACGATGTGACAATATAAGAATTTAAATGGATATTTATTAAAGAACCAGAAGATTATTCATTTATCAAGTGTTGCTTGTTCTCAAAGAAGATTTATTAAACCTCACTAGCAAAAATTGAGATAAAATCTCTTGCATTTCTGAAAGAAATATGGGCTCATTTTGTAACACCCCTAACCTGTATCCGTCGCCGGAATAGGATCGTAAGGCATTACCGAATAAAACACAATTCCGATCAATTATATAAAACATTTATATAATAACATGAATTAGTCTCGAAAATTGACTAAGCTAATACAACCCTTAAATTGAACATTTCATATCATTTGTATATTTGGGCATTTATTCATAAGTATCAATAATAAATATAATACCACTAGAATTTCATACATGCGGCACTAATGCAATAATAATCTATTCGAACCTCATATATGTGACTCACACCTTACAACCAAATAATATCAACTTTCGGCTATAACTAAACTCAATTCATTTTCTAAAGTATTCGAACAATATAAAGTATTAATACAACTTGCAAACTTATAAATGACAAGTAAGTTTATATATTTAATCACATGCGTTTATTACCTTAGTATACTTTTTTTACTGTAAGTAAATTACCTATCTTGCCCTATATGTGTACTAAGACACGTTTGCATACATCTTTTTATCAAGTCGCACTTAAGGCATAATATATATAATCACACTTAAGAAGATTCAAACATGTATATTTCTATGTGGTCATTATGGAAATATACATTACTGATTCCATGCGCATCATGCCACTACTACCACAATCTCATTTAGATGTAGGTGCATATGCAAGACTTTAATAAAATAAAAAACATATGATATGTCCATTTCACATATTACATTACCTACTCAATAAATCATAGATAAACCATTTCTAAATTTTCATGAACATGCATGTCGAAGTACAAGTGATCAAAACATATCATTTATATTAGTCATTATTCTTTCAAAGCCATTATTCATTGTCCAAACATGCAACATTTACCTCACGTAATAGGCATATATAACATGCAACATATATCCATAATTATCATAGAATATACCTATCATAATTAAATTCAAACATATTGATTAGCCATTTTCGCATGGCTTTATACACAACCAAAATTTATCATTCAAAACACACTTCAGCCTATACATGCCATAATTCGAATTTAGCTTATAAAAGTACCCAAAACAATGGATAGTGTGATGATTTTCGCAGTCGATCCCCGAGCCTGTAACTTGATTTCCAAAATTTATAAAACAAAACAAATATGCACACAGTAAACTATTATAGCTTAGTAAGTCATAAGCAAATAGTAAACCTAACAAAGTGTTTAACTCAATTAGGCTAACCAATATTTATAGTAACTATATACTGTTTAGTCTCAACTAACAACTTGAAATATATCCACACATATATACATTTGCACATGAACATTATCTTGGTCGAATGATCCAATAACCAAATTGTCTATTTATCATTCAACTTTCCAACGACTTGTTTTTTTACCCTATCGAATACACACATTCTCATATATACATGTTCAAGAGTCAAAATATCACAACAAATATTTACATTTCTTACCTGGTCGAATACTCACCTACTCAATTAAGTATATTAATAGTCAACTTCCCAACACAACTAGTTATAACATAATCATGCCTGTATATACTCTTATTCATAAGTTCGAAAATCATAAAATAGTATCTTACATTTATATGTATATAACCATCAATGCCAATCACACATAATCGCACACTTGCACATAATTACGAATCATTTCATGATATTCAACCTACATAACCACAAAACCGAATACACATATAAACCTCATTTAAATTCATTATCAATGATTACACATGAATAAAACTAATATCAAGTACAACTTACCTTATCATTTCATACTGGTACACAATTTTCCTTTGCCCGATGAACCATTCGGAATTGGATAGGACACTCGGATATTCACGTAAATTGTACAAGGCCAACGTCCCAGACATGGTCTTACATGTAGCCACATATCGATGCCACTGTCCCAGACAGGGTCTTACTCGTAAACACATATCGAAATCACAAATCGAGGCCATGGACTTACTCGTACACATGTATCAGAATACTATGTCATGACATATGTATCCTAGCTATTCCTAAGGTTCATACGGGGCCTCCGGACATCGTATCTCGATCGAATTGAACTCGGAAGTGTAGTAACCATATTCAAACACATTCGACCATAGCATAATTCAATATTAACATTTCATGACAGCATGTATTTATAACATTAAATTATCAATAAACTCGTCTAGTTGCTTATAAACTTACCTCGGACGATACAAAATGGAATCGGGCAGCTAGTCGACAACTTTCATTTTTCCCCGATCCAAATCCAATTTCTTTAGTTCTTGATCTAAACACATTCAAATTAAGCTCATTCAAACATATTTTTATTCAATTTAGTCCAAAACCACATAAATAGGAAAATTATCATTTTACCCCTGACATTTATAATTTTTACAATTTAGTCCCTATTGCATAAAACACAAAATACACCAAATTTCTCCACACCCAAGCTAGGACTATTACCCATGTATATACAAGCCCATATAATTCATTAATTTCACATTTTAGTCCCTCAAATTATTATTTTTGCAATTAAGTCCTAATTACTCAAAATCATCAAAAATTCCAATACAAAATATGTTAATCTAAAACATATCTTTCATTTTTCATCCTCAAACAAAAAAAATCACAAACTATCAACAATGGCACAACTCAAAATATTCATCAAAATAAAAAATTAAAGCATGGGTCTTGAAGATTACTAAGCAACGATCTCAAAAACGTAGAAATTATCAAAAACCGAACAAAAACGAACCTTGATTGAGCTAAATAGATGGCCGAACCCTAGCTTGGATGTTCTTCTCTTAGTTTCATCAATTAGGAATGAAAAATGATGAATATAGTTTATTATTATGTTATAATATGTTATATTATAACACTATATTTCATTTTCCATTTTGCCCTTAATGAAATAATAATAGAATTTTATAACTTATGCCTAATACAGTCCATACAACATGTTAATGGCACAATTACAACATAAATACTTCATATTAAAAAGACATTAACAATTCGGTCCTCACACATTAAACTATCAAATTTTCATTTTACGCGATTAAGCCCTTTTATTTAATCAGACACCTAAACAACAAAATTAATTCACGAAAATTTTACAGATATAAATTCACACAAAATAAACACATAAAATTATTTTAAAATAATTTTTTGACTCAGATTCATGGTCTCGAAACCACCATTCCGTTTAGGGTCTAAATCGGGCTGTTACACATTTATCCAACAAGTGAATATTTGATCTAATTTTGGTAGATGAATCTACAAGATGATCACATGTGATTTATCAAATTGCTACCTGCAATTTGTGAGATTACTTATTTAATGATTTGTTTAAGAGCAAAACTTTTAGATTATGCAATTGATTCAATTATTACTAATGTTGGTGAGTTTATTTCTCAGTCTTTAAATGATTACTGTATGCTAGATTGCTAGTGCGAATAACTATTGCAAAACGTGTGCAATTGGCTTATGGTTAGGAGCCAAATAAAACTCATTTTAGATTTTTTTTAATGTGCAATGTATGTTGAAGTTGCTCCACCACACAACACAAAATGAGTATTGAGAGAAAGTTGAAAATATAAATTCATTATGAATCTCCTTGTATTTTTAAATGTTTTGAACGAATTGAAGATTCAATTATGACATGATTTGGTGATTACTATTTTGATTTGATAGCTTTCCCAATATCAAGGGGAGAGAAATAATAGCTGGATGAAATAATTATATGGATGAATTATCATTATCTAGATCCTCACAGAAAGTAATTTGAACTAGAAGTTCAAAGATAATTCACTTTATTGTAAGTTAACTACAAAATCTGTTTACTGACCTAATAAGAATAACCAAGTCTTATATATTAGCTGATGAGTCAAAGTCCTAGTAGGGCAATCTGTTAGAATAAATAAAAGTAATGCATGCCTGAATGATATAATTGATTTCAAAGATAAAAATTCTCATAAAAGAAAATAATAAATACAGATAATCATATAGTGGAGGCTAGTGCTCTTGAAGAGACCCAAGACATAAATAATTATTAAAACTTTAGATGAGATTCAGGTAATTGAATATGGAAATGATGAAAATAAAGAGATCTCAATAACTTATGTCAATACGAGAATACATGGAATCGGAGAAATGAAAAGTTATCGATAATAGTTTTGCAATGTTGAGATGCGAAATGAGGATCTTGAATAATTTTTTTTGAAAAATATATATAGATTAGATTGGCCAAAAGGGAAAGACACAATTCAAGAAGTTTCTGGACCAGTCATCCAAAGATATAAAGGTATAAAGCCAATGAGGTAAAAATGAAAAGTTTTGTGAAAATGAAAAAAACAATATGAAGTTTTTCCATATGTCCTGACATTGATTATGAAATATATTCTTTGTGGTGGATGTAATAACCTTTATATATATTATTAGTTTGGCAGTTTACAAAAGATTAACATGTGTTTAATTATTGTTGTTATAGACTTTTATATGAATTACTATATAGTGAAAGTGTATATTGAAATCCTTAAAGGTTTTAGAATGCTGGAAGCATATAGAAATTCTCGGAAAATTGTTCAATATGTTTGCGTAAACATTTATATAAATTGAAAATGATTTGAACATATGTGGTAAATTTGACTTAGCGAATAGTAGTTGAATGGAGATTATAAAATGATCCAAAATACCTATTGTATTTTTTATAGAAGGATCATGATCAAAGTTTGTTATGATTATTGTTGGAACTCTTGAAGAGATTAAAATATATTCCCCCAAAATTTTTCTTTACTCATTACTTTCAAAAGAATGGAGATATAAATGCTTAGCAAATACGTTCAAGTGATAATTTTAAAAGCCAGCACTCAAGATTGAATATGTAGAATATGAGATATTATGTGATGTTGTTATGAGGGGGAGTATACACATGCAATACTCTTTCTCCCTTAACCGAGATTTTGTCCTATTGGGTTTTCTTGGTAAGGTTTTTAATGGGGCACATGCTATGCGTATTATAGATAGTGTACTCTTTTTCCTTTAGTAAGACTTTTTCCCAGAAAATTTTTATCTTAGTAAGGTTTTAACGAGGCATATTATCTACCAATGGACATCCAATGGGGAATGTTATGAATATTTTATTATTAAGTGAATGTTTATCAAGATCAATATAAGTTTGATATACATTAGGACTTTAATGTTTATTAGAAGTAAAGTTTTATATTACTTATAATTTTGATGTCTATAAATATAGACTTTGGAGAAGTATTGTACACATCCTTATTGATCAATAAAATGCAATAATTCTTTTGCTTTCTTTCTTTGGTATTTATTTCGTAACAATTTAAAAATAAAAATGTTATACCAACCACTATAAGACCAAATACATAGTGATACACGTTAACATTGATAAGTATAAACCTATACAAACTAAAATGACAGACACATAGTTGATACCAAAGTAAAAATGAAAAATATTGATTATATTTTGGTTTTCCTTAAAATGGATACAGTTTCGACTTTGTCAATTTAACGCTAGTTTTTTTTCAAAATCTAATCATCATCAATTCCTTCAAAATGTTGGTGGGAGCTTGCTAGGCGTGAGAAATTTTAAAACCAATTTATTTTATTTAGTATGAAAATAGGTAAGAAAACATGAATAATTACGATATCAAAAGGATATAATATATTACTTCATAGATGTATTTTTCTTAATGTAAGAAAATGGTATATGTTCAAAATAATATATGCAAATGGTATGGATTGATGAGTAGAGGCAGAGCTTAGCTACATTAACGTTTCAAAGAAGAGAAATTAACCCATATGTTCATGTTACATGCATTTTGTAAATAATATTTGTATGTATGGTAGGTCGGGATCATCCATTTGGATAGTTCAATTTTTATCAACCTAGGCAAATATTGGGCATTATGTTTTGATTAATGTATATATATTTTTTGTTATTTTAATCCAAGTAAAGATGAGAAAACTACAAAAAGGGAGAACCACCAAGAATGGTCGCCTAGGTTTTAACATCCATTCAAAGGGGTCGGGATCACACACAAAACACTAGGAGCAAAGCAAGAAAAAAAAGATGATCTAAGAAATCAACAGATAAATGGGGGAAGGAGGCTACTAGAATAAGCAAAGCCCCTCAAACAAAAATAAAATAGAGGCTTGAGAGCATCGAGAGTCAATAAGCATCATCCCACTAGCCATCAAGTGGTGATCTAAGCCATTCAAGGAATGTGTTAGCCATGAACCAAATGTTGACCTAAGCCATTCAAATAGGGTGTTAGCCATGAGCCCAAAGATCCAGCCTTGAGTGTTGGAGTGAGCCATAGAGCCAACAACAAACAGGTAGGGGAGTGGCCTAAAAAAGACTAGACCAAGTGTCCAAAGAATAGTGACAAGCCAAGTGGGAAAAAAAAAGCCCAATTCCAACCTAGAATTGCTTCAAAAGCCCAAAGCACTAGGATTAGAATTATGTCCACAATTGAAAAAGTCCAACAATATCATCAAGGTTTTACCAAGGGAGTTTCATAATAGCTTAAGTGTAACACTCCAAATTTCTGTAATTTCGGCTTTTGCAATTGTTGAGCATGAAAATATCAAAACTCTTGTTTTGATTCTTTTTTGTATAGATATTTGTGGTTTAAGATGTTATATGCTTTGGGGTGTGTTTGGGAGGTCCCAAGTTCGAGCCTTAACTTGTGCTAAAATTTTGGTTTTAGTTGGATGAAGCTTGACTTTTGGTTAATGGGCTTATGAGAATTTAATGGTAGAAACTTAACAGAATGGGTCTACTGGTCTAGGGGTTAAGTGGCAAGGGATTATGCCTGAGATCCCGTGTAACACCCCTTACCCGTGTTCGACGCCGGAACAGGGTACGAGGCATTACCGAACTTAATCACTAATCATCGTATAAAAACCGATTCATAATTTCACTCTAATTTAAAAACTTTTTCAAACACATTCAAGTTGTCCCTTAAAAAGAGCTTACAAGGCCCATATCATGCTTTAATTCAACCACACACACAAGCAAGCATGCACATTCATAAATTGCATCATTTAATTAATAACATAATCAAGACTATCTACATTAAATGACTGTATACAATAGAGACCTTCAAATAACATAGGTCAGTATTTTAGGCCAATTCTTAGCAACTTAGTAACAATTAAGCGAGTCTCCATACATGCCAAAGACTTAAAAATACTTTAAAACCTTTATATATCGATCAATAGTTTGATAGTGTGATTTAACCTCCGGCGACCTCCAACTCGAGCTAACATCTGAGACACTATAGGAAAAAGGAAAGGAAGCAAGTAAGCATTATAGCTTAGTAAGTAAGTATGTAAATATTAAGAAACAATACATTATCATACTTTAAATGAAGTCACAATATGTTTCCAGAATATTACCATCACAAACACACACATACTTTCACTATTACAATCATAAACAGGTTCAAAATAAGCGATCTAGCAGACTACCAGAAGCTAAATTATTTATTTCTGGAGCTACAGAACTCCAAATTACAAACTGTTAATTTTTCTTGAAACTAGATTCATGTATATTATTACCATAAAATTTTCAGTATTTTTGTTATAGCCAATTAGTACAGTTTATTCATTGAAGTTACCCCTGTTTCACTGCTCAACTGTTCTGACTACTCTTCACTACGAATTAATTTAATCCTCGTACAGAATTCAAAAGATGTTCTCATTTTGTTTCATTTTAAACTAGACTCATTAAGTATTTCAAGCATATAAATTATATCCCCTAATTATTTTTGTACAATTTTTAATGATTTTTTCAAGTCAGAACAGGGGATCACATAGTCATTCTAAACCAGTCTATCAAAAACTTAAATATCTCATAATATAGAATTCCTTTGCTTTCTATATTTCAGTTATATGAAAATAGACTCATTAACCTTTAATTTGATATCTCACTCAGTCTCTGATTCAATTTCTACTATTTTTGGTAAATTTTTAGATTCACGTCACTGCAACTATCCATAACAGTTTTATTGTCAATTTTGATCTTTCACACTTCAATTGTATTCATCACTTACCCATAACAATCTTTCCAATTTCCAATCACATATCGAGCATATTGCTCATAAGTTACACACGTATATACTTACACTTATCATCACAAAGTCATACACAATTTCATTTAATCAATTTCCCAGTTGAACGCTTCGGAATAATAACAGATACGCGATGGTATCGCACACATCCCACCTTTAAAATCAAAGCTCTCTTGTACACATAGTGGCCTTCACTTAGCACCACTCATGTGACCTAGATCGATTGTATATATAATTTTGGCTCTCTTGTACACATGGTGAACACTTAGTACCACCCATGTAACCTAGCCAGTTTATCTCGTATCTCTCTTGTCTACATAGTGTCCTTCACCTGGAACCACGCATGCGACCTAGCTACATATATCCCTAGCTCTCTTATCTACATGGTGTACACATAGTATCACCCATGCAACCTAGCTACATCATAATGTCTCGTAACTCTCTTGTACACATGATGTGCATTCAGCATCATACATGTGACCTAGCTACATACCATCTGTATCATCCAATCTTTCCGAAGGTTCAACCGGGATTTCTCTCTCTTTCTAATACATGATTCCATACTTCCAATAGTCAATTATGATTCAAAAATCAGCTACAATACATAAAATATGCTGAAATATAAAAACATAATAAAGATAATGTATTATTTACATACAAACTTACATACTTTCTCATTTCCATGTCGAATTAATATTGAACATTTAAATCATCATAATTATACTTACTTTCAACACCTCGGCAATCATCGTAAATATATCAATTTTACATTGAAATATGCATAAATTAATGCTTATTATACATATGAACTTACCTCGATACTAAAACGATCATTTTACCAACTTTTCTGATTTTTTAATTTTCTCCCATTCTAGGTTCAAATCTCATTTTTTGGGATCTAAAACAACATATTTTACTTATTTAATTAATGTACTATTCAAAACAGTCCTTAACTCAAACTTTAGAAAAATTACAATTTTGCCCCTAAACTTTTGCATATTTACACTTTTGCCCCTAGGCTCGGGAATTAAACTTCATCCCTTATTCATATGTTTTATGACATGATGATAATTTTTCCCTTCTATGGTAACATCAAATTCTCACTCTAACACATAGTTATGAACAATAATAACTTTTACCGATTAAGCCGTTTTACTCATTTTTGCTTAAAACCGCTTAGCAAAAGTTGTTTAACATAATTTCAGCCTTCATATTCTACCATAAAACATCAAAATAAACACATTTCACCTATGGGTATTTTTCTAAATATGAACCCTAGCTTAAATTATTGCTAGAATAAGCTTAATCAAGTTACCGGGATTCCAAAAACATAAAAAACTTGAAAAACGGGGATAGAACGGACTTACTATTGAGCTTGGAAAGCTTGAAAACCCTAGCCATGGCTTCCCCCATGCTAATTTCGGCCTCCATGAAAAAGATGAGTCAATTTTGGCTTTATTTTCCCTTTTTATTTCTTTTAATTACCAAATGACTAAAATTGCCTTAAGGCCTTTCTTTAAAATTTTGTCCTATTCATGCCCATTTTTGTCCAAACAAAATATAATGGTCTAATTACCATTTAAAGACCTCCTCTTTAAACCCCCATTTCAATCAAGTACTTATGAATTAGAACACATATTTTTCAACTTTTGCAATTTAGTCCTAAAAGTCCAATTAAGCACTTTATCAGTAAAATTACTTAAAGATATTTTTACACAATATTTTAATCAATAAATAAACCTTAAAAGTTAATCGGAATAAATTTTTTGACTTCGAATTCATGGTTTTAAAACCATCATTCCGTTTAGGCCCTAAATCGGGCTATTACAGTAACTTCTGCAAATAAGCCCTAATAGGCAAATTAAACATGCAATCTATAAAATTTCTTCTCAATACTCTAACACATGCATCTAATCACTCGGTAAATCATAAAAATTAATCAAAATAAACTTTTCTATCTCAGATTTGTGGTTTCGCAACCACTATTCCATTTAGGCCCTATTTCGAGATGTTATATCCCGAGTTCAAGCCGTGGGTGTGGCATTAATTTTACTGTTAAATCATGCGGACATTTGAGTTGGACTAAAACACTAAAGGGGGTAGGGTTTATCAGATGTTTTTCTTTTTCTTTTTGCTCTCTGCCGTTTCTTTTTCCCAAAACCCCCTTGCTGCCAAAAATTCTCTTTTCTTTTTCCCCTCTCTCCTTCATTTTCTTCTTTTTTTTCAATAAGCTTGGGCTTATTGCTAGCGGTTCTATCGATTCGGTAAGTATCGCTTTACTAAGTTGCTTAATTTTCTTTGGAGATCGTTTAAAAGGGATTTTGGTTGCTGTTTAGGGAATATTCAAGGTTCTATGGGTCATTAATCGGGGTTCTAAATAGTGAGAAATAACTGTTATTCGTTGAAGGTAAGTAGATCTCTTGTTTCGGGATTTGCCTACTCTTAATAATCTAACTTAAGAGACAGGTTTTGGGTTCGCTATGATCGATTTCAGGCTTCAGAGTGCTCGTGGTTGGATTAGCAGTGAAAAAAAAGCAGGTGTGTACTCCGATTACGCAGAAATCGAGTTTCGGTGAAAGCCAAAAAGTGGCCTGTCAATGCCACACTAGAGTGTGGTCTACTCGTGTGGTAGCCTGCGTCGCAAGACACGGGCGTGTCACTGATGAGCTAGGTCGTGCAAACGCCATATGGGCACGACGGATACGGGCGTGTGAGGCTGACAAGGCTGTGTGTGAGGCACGGGCTCAGGCAAATAGGCTGTGTGGGCCACACGGGTGTGTGGGAATTTGGGCCAGGCCGTGTGATCCACACGGGCAAGGCCAATTTGGGCCGTGTGTCCCACACGGGCGTGTGGGCCCACATGGGCAAGGTACACGGGCGTATGAGACCCTTTAATCTGAAATGTTCTGTAAGGTTGCACGGGTCGCCCAAGTCGACTGTGACCTGTAGTAGGGTCGGTAAGCCTTATCTAGACTCTTAATTTTGTGATGTATGTGTTAACATGATATATTTAGCATGATTATCTGACTTGTTCCGTAAATAAATGTGTAATTTGTTTGTCTACATTATAGCATGCCATACTTGTATGATGCGTTGCATCGGGGTGGGTTTGACGAAGTGAAGGGAGTATCTAAAGGGCTTCATAAGCCCGTTGTAACACCTCCTAACCCTAAACCGTCGCCGAAACAGGGTTACGAGGCATTACCGGACATATCAGACAACTTACGAATAATTCACAATTAATATAACATTCATAGTAAAACAAATAATTAAGTCCCTATATTGGACTCTCGAAGTCCAAAACACGTATTAAAAGTAGAACGGGACTTGTTCGAGTATTCCTAAAAAATTTTCGTAATTTTTTTTTAATTTTCTTTTAAAAATTTTTTTTGACAGTATTTCTGCTTATTTTTACATAAAACCCCCTGCAAATTCAAACCAAAAGTAACCAACCAATACCAATATTTCAACTAAAAAATTTTACATCTTAAACACTAATAGATTACGCTTAATCCATTGATTTATTACTTAAATTTTAAAGTATTAACATACAAGGAACTAATTCATATCCTTCATTTCATTTCAAAATTTAATACCAAATTTACTAGTTTATAACTTTAAACTTACTTATCATCCAAAATTGCATAACTATCTAATTACAACAAGATCATTTAACCTATATATATAACTCATGTACAACCACCTAATACATGCCACTTAAACAAAAAGAACAAATACATCACCAAAATTTTCTTGTCGGAGTTGGGTTTGTTTTGGATGCTGGACCGGATCCGAAACTCTAATGACCTGCGCACGGAAACAACCGTACGTTGAGTATTTCATACTCAGTGGTATTACTATAAATCAAAACTATTTAACATTAATAAATTACAAACATCAACCATTAACTTTATAATCATTTAAACTAATTATATATAATTATATTACCTCATAACTCTTAAATTCATATTTCATTTTTTTTTACATACTAACTCAATTCATAATTTAACTCATACATTCTTTCTCATACTTTTCAATAGTGCCAAAATAATTAATCTCATTTTTTTAAAATTTCATTTCAATTATTTACCCTATTAACAAGGCTCGGACTCTGACAGATACACGAATTCCATCCATACACACCAGAATATCCAACCCAAACACACCCGGAATAATATAAATCCTCCATAACACACCAGTATAATATAGCCTCCAAAACACACCAATAAGGCATTAAATGCCTCTTCGGATAAACCAAAGTATATAATAACAGAAACACCTTCTCGACCGAACTACAAATCTCCTCATCACATCACAAATCCAATGGCATGCCATTTGTATCAAATCTAGTTCGACAAGTTAATAGGGTATTATTTTACTTTTCCAATTTCGAATTCATTTCCACAACAATTTCAAATATTCAATCAATTCAAAACATCTATTATCTTAATTCACATATAATTCAATATTCACACATATTCTTACTTAATTTTAAATATTATTACTTACCTTATCTTAGATGTCCCATGACTACAAATTCAATATAACATTTAATAAATAGTTTGAGTTTTAGTAATACAAACCCGGAATACGAGTTTACTCCTCAACGATCTTTTCTTTTCCTTTTGATATCAATGCCTCGTTTTCCTTGTTAGCTACGAAAATAAAAATAAAAATAACAATTTACATTATTAATTACAACACTAATTTAAATAATTAATTAAATTTCTACTCAATTTATGCCTAATTTTAAATTTAATCCTAATTGACTATTTTATTTGTTTCATTTATTTCATACTTCAATTCTATTCATTTTTCTTCCATATTCATCTCAACTATCAAGTATTCATAATAAAACCCTAACTTAAAACTTCTTTCAATTTATTCCCTACAACACAAAACTTATAGCCTAATTTACAATTTAATCCTTTAATCAATTCTAACTTAAAATTCATTCAATTAAGTCCCTAATTCATTATTTTGTTCAACATGAACTATGTTCAAAACCCTAAGAACTTTCAAAACTTCAACTCAATTTCAACAAA
Source organism: Gossypium longicalyx (assembly GCA_025698465.1). NCBI lineage: Eukaryota > Viridiplantae > Streptophyta > Magnoliopsida > Malvales > Malvaceae > Gossypium > Gossypium longicalyx. The sequence goes on from CM046997.1 coordinate 97,753,256, forward strand.
ACTTTGTTTTAAAGCTTTTAAAACATCAAAATGAACTAAAAAAGGCTTAATTGACTTAACAAATTAACTCCAAGCTTCAAAAACCCTATTTTCCCTTTTTTCCTTTTTTTTCTTCTTTTCTTTCCCCTATTTCGAATGCTCTCTGTTCGTCTTTCCTTTCTTTTGTTTCTTTTTCTTTTATATTTTATTTACTTTACTTATTTATTTAACACATATTATAATATTTTTATTTTAAATATCTATTAAGTATTTAATCATATACATACAAATGTACACTATCAATACCATAAATTGTCATCATTTAATTTGTTTATCATATAAAAATCTCATAATCTAATTGTTTATTTAATATATATTTTTAACTTAATAATAATAATTAATAAATATTTATTTTAACATCATTTACATATTTTACAATTGTACACATATTTAATTTTACATTTGTACCAATAATTTTATTATATTTGTCATTATTTAATTTGTTTCCCCAAACAAAAAATCTCACAATTTAATTATTTAATTAACAAATATCTTTATACTGAAATTATAAGTAATTAAGTATTTAAATTACAAATGTGTCGATATAATTTTTACACATGTATATTTAATTACCATACATTTATCAACTATTTAATTTATTTAAAACATAATATCCATTAAATAATCATAATAATTATAAAACCATAATAATAATTTTATATAAAACCATGATAATAATTAAATATATATAATACATATATTCAAGAAATATCTTGATTTTTCTTCCATTTGTCGCCTCAACTTTTGTAAATGGTTTAATTACCATTTTAATCCTTTTTATTTTCTATTACTTTAGAATTAAAATTTTACCCCTTATTCAATTTAATTCATTTTATTAATTACTCTAAATTAAGCTAAATTCACCTAATTAAAACCTAATTAGACACACTACTAAACTCATAAATATTTCTAATAATTATTTTTGAACTTATTTCACTAAGACGGAGGCCCTATAACTCACTTTTTCGGTGCCCGTGAATTTTGGGTCATTACATTTCTCCCTCCTTAATAAATTTTGTCCTCGAAATTTACCTGAGAAAAGATGAGGATATTGTGCTCTCATCATTTCTTTCGGTTCCCAAGTTGCTTCTTCCACTTTATAATTTCTCCATAACACTTTTACTAAAGGAACTCGTTTATTTCTCAACTCCTTTACTTCTCTAGCTAATATTTGCACTGGCTCTTCTTCATAAGACAAATCCGGTCGAATTTCAATGTCTTCAGTGGAAATGATATGTGAAGGATCCGACCTATATCTCTGAAGCATAGAAACATGAAAAACATCGTGAATCTTCTGTAACTCTGAAGGTAAAGCTAATCGGTAAGCAACTGGTCCAACTCTTTCTACTATTTCATACGGCCCAATAAAACGTGGACTCAATTTACCCTTTCGGCCAAATCTCAAAACTTTCTTCCAAGGTGATACTTTAAGGAATACTTTATCACCAACAGAATATTCAATGTCTCACCATTTCAAGTCTGCATATGATTTCTGCCTATCAAAGGCTGTTTTCAATTTGTCTTTAATCTTCTTTATTGGTTCTTCTGTTTCTTGAATCAATTCTGCCCCAATCATTTTTCTTTCCTTCAATTCTGTCCAACATACTGGTAATCGACACCTTCGACCATATAATACATCATACGGAGCCATCTGAATACTAGATTGGAAACTATTATTATAGATAAATTCAGCTAATGGCAAATAACGTTCCCAACCTGATTCAAAATCAATGATACAAGCCCGAAGCATATCTTCTAATATATGTATTACCCGTTCAGACTGTCCATCTGTTTGCAGATGAAAGGCCATACTAAAGTTAAGTCTAGTACCCAATGATTCATGTAGCTATCTCCAAAATCTCGATATGAACCGAGGATCTCGATCCGAAATTATTGACACTGGAATACCGTGTAATCTAACAATTTCCCGGATATACATTTCTGCAAGCTTCTACAATGACCAATCTATTCTAACTGCTATGAAATGTGCTGACTTGGTAAGTCTATCAACTATCACCCAAATGACATTCTTTTTACTTGCTGATGTGGTAATCCCGTAACGAAATCCATCGTGATACGATCCTATTTCCACTCAGGAATACTAATAGGCTGAAGTAAACCTGTTGGTACCTGATGTTCAGCTTTTACTTGCTGACATGTCAAACATTTATCGACAAATTCAACTATGTCTCTTTTCATCCCTAACCATCAGTATAATTCTCTTAAATCACGGTACATCTTCGTACCTCTGGGATGTAAGGCAAATGGACTATTGTAAGCTTCTCGAAGAATTAACTTTTTAAGCTTAGAAGTAGCTAGAATACAAATCCGATTTCGGAATCTCAAACAATCATGATCCTCAACATTAAAGTTTTCTGCTGTGTCATTCTGTACCATCTCTCTCTTTTTCTGCAACTTATCGTCTTTCAACTGTGCTGATCTGATCTGATCAAACATTACTGGCTTCATTCTCAATTCAGCCAAAAGACTCCCGTCATCACTGATACTAAGTCGTGCGAACATTGCTCTTAATTCAATTGCAGTTTTTCTACTTAATGCATCAGCCACAGCATTAGCTCTTCTCGGATGGTAGTCTATAATACAATCATAATCTTTCAAAAGCTCGATCCATCATCTTTGTCTCAAGTTTAATTCTTTTTGAGAAAGAAGATATTTCAAACTTTTATGATCGGTATAGATGTAGCATTTCTCACCATACAAATAGTGCCTCCAAATCTTCAGAGCAAAAATCACAGCTGCTAGTTCCAAATAATGAGTCGGATAATTACGTTCATGTGGCTTCAATTGACGAGACGCATAGGCTATTACTTTTCCATCCTGCATCAGTACACAACCCAAACCACTCAAAGAAGCATCACTATACACTATAAAATCTTTACCCGATTCTGGTAATGTCAGAACTGGTGCCTCAGACAGCATTTGCTTCAATGTCTCAAAACTTCTCTGACACTGATCATCCCAAATAAAAGGAACATTCTTCTGCAGCAACTTGATCATCGGCAAAGCTATCTTCGAAAATCCATTTACAAATCTTCTGTAATACCCAGCTAAACCAAGAGAACTGTGTACCTCAGATACATTCTTCGGTGCTTTTCATTGAACAATTGCTTCAATCTTTTTTGGATCAACTCGAATTCCATCTGCAGATACTACATGTCCTAGAAATATCACTTCTGATAACCAGAACTCACATTTACTGAGCTTTCCATATAGCTACTTCTCCCGTAAAATCTGTAGCACAACCCTAAGATGCTGATCATGTTCTGACTCTGACTTTGAATAAACCAGTATATCATCAATAAAAACTACCACAAATTGGTCTAAATATGGTTGAAAGATATGATTCATGAGATCTATAAAAGTAGCTGGAGCATTTGTCAACCCGAATGGCATTACTAGGAACTCATAGTGACCATATCTTGTTTAGAAAGCTGTCTTTGGAACATCACTTTCTTTTACTTTCAACTGGTAGTAACCTGACCTTAAGTCAATCTTCGAAAATACAGAAGCTCCTCTCAACTGATCAAAAAAATCATCAATGAGAGGCAATGGATACTTGTTCTTGATTGTTACTTTATTCAAATGTCGGTAATCAATACAAAGTCGCATCGAGCCATCTTTCTTCTTAACAAATAATACTGGAGCTCCCCACGGTGATATACTCGGTCGAATAAAACCACGGTCTAATAAGTCTTGCAACTGTATCTTCAACTCTTTCAACTCTGTAGGTGACATCCGATACGGAGGTATAGAGATTGGTGATATGCCCGGATAAACCTCAATAGCGAACTCGACTTCCCTATCTGGCGGTAAACCTGGTAATTCTTTAGGAAACACATCAGGAAACTTACAAACTATCCGAATTTTACCGCACTGGCTTCCAACTGAATCTGAATTAATAACATATGCCAAATATGCTGAACAACCCTGTTGAAGTAATTTACTAACCTTTATTGCTAAAATAATTTGTGTTGGCCCACTAGTACGAATACCATTTACTTCAACCCGACCTTCACTCGCTGTCTGAATACTGAATCTCTTCTTATAGCAGCCCAAAATCACTCCATGTTCCGATAACCAATCCATTCCCAGTATTATATCAAAATCCCCAAATGGAATAATCAACAAGTCAACCAGAAAAGTTTTATTCTGTATAATTAATGGGCATCTTGGACAGATCTGATTCACTAACACTGTTTGCCCCAACGGACTCGACACCTCAATAGACACTCTAGACATTTTAGATTTTAATTTCCCTGACTCAACTAATTTTGAATTAATATAGGAATGCGAAGATCCAAGATCAATTAAAGCATAAACAGGCTCAAAATATAATAAAAATATACCTATTACCACATCATGAACATCACCTTCTTCACGAGTTCTGACCACATAAGCTCTAGCTGGTACTATGGCCTCAGACTGCTGGGTAACAATATCACTGCTCCTCCTAACACCTCCTCCTCTGGAAACTGAACTACTTCTACCAGATCCTCTGCCACGAATAGTAGGCACTGATCTTTGAGATGCTGCAGGTGTGGCACTTTCACCTTTCGGACAATCTCGGATGAAATGATCTGTGGACCCACATCGAAAACATCTTCGGGTTATCCTCCAACATTCACCTAAATGTTTCTTTCTGCAATGCTCACAGTCTGGAATTTCTATACTTCGGGATGGACCTTTCATACTACCAGTAGATATTGTCATCTGTTTACGCCTGCTTCTACCGCCTCTATCTGATCTAAAACTAAATTTCCAACCACCTTGAGATTCTTCTGGTCATTTCGGCTGAGGGTTCGAACTAGTAGTTCCCGTACGCTTCCCAGCTAGTCAAACACTTTCAGTCTTTTTATTGAAGCCCAACACTTGTTCTACCATTTTAGCTCGCTCAACCAAGTCTACCATTTCAGTAATACGTTGAGATACAAACTATAATTTGATCTCATCTCGCAGACCCCATAAAAATCTCTTACAACTGTCAGCTTCAGTTGGAATAAGCTCTAAGGCGTATCTGCTGAGTCTCGAAAATTCCCTCTCATAATCTATTACTGACATGTCACCCTGTTACAACGTCAAAAACTCTTGCTTCTTGTCTTCGATATACATTTCTCCGATATGTTTCTTTTGAAACTCTTTCTGAAATAGATCCCAAGTTATCTGATTCTCTGGTAAATGTCGAACCACTGATTCCCACCATAAGTAAGCTTCTCCTTGTAGCAACGATACATCACAAATCAAACACTCTCGGGGGGTACAATCTAATTGCTGTAAAATTCTTTTAGGCGACTCCATCCAATTTTCAGCTGCTGATGGATCGACTCCTTTCAGACCCATAAATTCAGTGGCACCATACTTTTTCAATTACTTTATCGGGGCCCGTCTTTGAGTTGGAACTGAAGTCATAGCAGGATCAGTTTTCGCTACTCTTTGTAGTGCATCGGTAATTTTTCTCAATATGTCAGAATCATCTCTATCATTTCTTCTTTTTGCTCTAGGAGGTTGATTTCTTAAAGGATTTATACTAGGTGTTACTGACTCGATTTCATCTAATCCATACGACTCTTCATCACTAGTATACATTTCCTGATTGGTATCTTCTCTTCTTTCGTCTGACATCTTTAATCTATAAAACAGAAACAAACAAATAGGTCAGCATCCAAAAATCCCGACTCAATTTCGACTCAAAAGTGGCATGTACTTTTAGACTCAATTTTTGAGCTCGATTTAGGCCGAGAATCGGCTAAACCTGATAGCTCTGATACCAATAATTGTAACACCTCCTAACCCTAAACCGTTGTCGAAACAGGGTTACGAGGCATTACCGGACATATCAGACAACTTACGAATAATTCACAATTAATATAACATTCATAGTAAAAAAATAATTAAGTCCCTATATTGGACTCTCGAAGTCCAAAACACGTATTAAAAGTAGAACGAGACTTGTTCGAGTATTCCAAAAATTTTTTCGTAATTTTTTTAATTTTTTTTATAAAAAATTTTCGACAGTATTTCTACTTATTTTTACTTAAAACCCCCTGCAAATTCAAACCAAAAGTAACCAACCAATACCAATATTTCAACCAAAGAATTTTACATCTTAAACACTATTAGATTACGCTTAACCATTGATTTATTACTTAAATTTTAAAGTATTAACATACAAGGAACTAATTCATATCTTTCATTTCATTTCAAAATTTAATACCAAATTTATTAATTTATAACTTTAAACTTACTTATCATCCAAAATTGCATAACTATCTAATTACAACAAGATCATTTAACCTATATATATAACTCATGTACAACGACCTAATACATGCGACTTAAACAAAAAGAAGAAATACATCATCAAAATTTTCTTGTCGGATTTGGATTTGTTTTGGATGCTGGATCGGATCCGAAACTCTAATGACCTGTGAACGGAAACAACCGTACACTGAGTATTTCATACTCAGTGGTATTACTATAAATCAAAACTATTTAACATTAATAAATTACAAACATCAACCATTAACTTTATAATCATTTAAACTAATTATATATAATTATATTACCTCATAAATCTTAAATTCATATTTCATTTTTTTTACATACTAACTCAATTCATAATTTAACTCAAACATTCTTTCTCATACTTTTCAATAGTGCCAAAATAATTAATCTCATTTTTTTAAAATTTCATTTCAATTATTTACCCTATTAACAAGGCTCAGACTCTGACAGATACACGGATTTCATCCATACACACCAGAATATCCAACCCAAACACACCCGAAATAATGTAAATCCTCCATAACACACCAGTATAATATAGCCTCCAAAACACACCAATAAGGCATTAAATGCCTCTTCGGATAAACCAAAGTGTATAATAACAGAAACACCTTCTCGACCGAACTACAAATCTCCTCATCACATCACAAATCCAATGGCATGCCATTTGTATCAAATCTAGTCCGACAAGTTAATAGGGTATTATTTTACTTTTCCAATTTTGAATTCATTTCCACAACAATTTCAAATATTCAATTAATTCAAAACATCTATTATCTTAATTCACATATAATTCAATATTCACACATATTCTTACTTAATTCAAATATTATTACTTACCTTATCTTAGATGTCCCATGACTACAAATTCAATATAACATTTAATAAATAGTTTGAGTTATAGTAATACAAACCCGGAATACGAGTTTACTCCTCAACGATATTTTCTTTTTCTTTTGATGCCGATGCCTCGTTTTCCTTGTTAGCTACGAAAATAAAAATAAAAATAACAATTTACATTATTAATTACAACATTAATTTAAATAATTAATTAAATTTCTACTCAATTTATGCCTAATTTTAAATTTAATCCTAATTGACTCTTTTATTTGTTTCATTTATTTCATACTTCAATTCTATTCATTTTTCTTCCATATTCATCTTAACTATCAAGTATTCATAATAAAACCCTTACTTAAAACTTCTTTCAATTTATTCCCTACAACACAAAACTTATAGCCTAATTTACAATTTAATCCTTTAATCAATTCTAACTTAAAATTCATTCAATTAAGTCCCTAATTCATTATTTTGTTCAACATGAACTATGTTCAAAAACCTAAGAACTTTCAAAACTTCAACTTAATTTCAACAAAACTTTGTACTAAAGCTTCTAAAACATCAAAATTAATTAAAAAGGGCTTAATTGACTTACCAAATTAACTCCAAGCTTCAAAAACTCTATTTTCCCTTTTTCCTTTTTTTTTCTTCTTTTCTTTCCCCTGTTTCAAATGCTCTCTGTTCTTCTTTCCTTTCTTTTGTTTCTTTTTCTTTTATATTTTATTTACTTTACTTATTTATTTAACACATATTATAATATTTTTATTTTAAATATCTATTAAGTATTTAATCATATACATACAAATGTACACTATCAATACCATAAATTGTCATCATTTAATTTGTTTATCATATAAAAATCTCATAATCTAATTATTTATTTAATAAATATTTTTAACTTAATAATAATAATTCATAAATATTTATTTTAACATCATTTACATATTTTACAATTGTACACATTTAATTCTACATTTGTACCAATAATTTTATTATATTTGTCATTATTTAATTTGTTTCCCCAAACAACACAATTTAATTATTTAATTAACAAATATCTTTATACTTAAATTATAAGTAATTAAGTATTTAAATTACAAATATACCAATATAATTTTTACACATGTGTATTTTATTACCATACATTTATCAACTATTTAATTTATTTAAACATTATATCCATTAAATAATCATAATAATTATAAAACCATAATAATAATTTTATATAAAACCATGATAATAATTAAATATAATATAATACATATATTCAAGAAAAATCTTGATTTTTCTTCCATTTTCCGCCTCAACTTTTGTAAATGGTATAATTACCATTTTAATCCTTTTTATTTTCTATTACTTTAGAATTAAACTTTTACCCCTTATTCAATTTAGTTCTTTTTATTAATTACTCTAAATTAAGCTAAATTCACCTAATTAAAACCTAATTAGACACAATACTAAACTCATAAATATTTCTAATAATTATTTTCGAACTTATTTCACTAAGACGGAGGCCCTATAACTAACTTTTCCGGTGCTCGTGAATTTTGGGTCATTACACCCGTTATTTGGCAGCTATGCTGCATACTTATGATATGTGCTGCGATGCGGTACCTTATGGTGTGTAGGGTTGGATGGGTCGATTATATCCCCATATATGGTGTGCAGGGATGGGTGGGTCAATTTTGTCCCCACATGGTGTGTTGCGTTGGACGGAGATGGTGTGCAGGGTTGGTGGGCATGATATATATGATATCTGATCTGTTATGCATGCATAACTGTATGGATAAGGTCGAATATCTGTATTCTGTTATCTGTTTGTATGCATGCTGTTTTTGGGGATGTACACACTGAGTTTGCGAAAACTCACCCCTTTATTTATTTGTCTGTTCAGGTAATCCCCAGTAGTAGATGGATCGGTGCGATGGAGGGCTCGATGGTGACCACTGGTAGACATTTAATGGTTTTATGAGTAATATTCATTTTACCTGTTTTACTTTAAAAGTTTTTTTTTTTTTGGGATTGATCATGTATTCGAACTCGAACTATTCTTGGGTTTATTTTGTGATTTTAAATTGATAAATGCTTGATTTTAGAATTAATGACGTTTTAGCTTCCGCATTAATAGAATGTTTTCACGTAATAATTGGAATAGAGATTTCACGACTTAAGTAAAGATAACAAATTGGACGGATTTTAACTTGCTAAGGGTTTTCTAAAAAGCACTCACATTTGACGCCGCTAAATTCGGCTATAGCGTCTAGGCCGGGTTTGGGGTATTACATTTAGTGGTATCAGAGCCAGGTTCAAAACTTAGCTATGAATTTTAGGTTCCAAAACTGCTTTTAGAGAAACACTTTCGAATGTTTTCAAATACTCTGATTAAGTATGTGGTTCACTGAGTCTCCGACGCCAATCCTGTAAGTTTCTGAAACTTTGTATGAAATTTTTTGAAAGCATGCTTAGAATATACTGAATTTCTGTTTGAAAATACTAATGTTTGCTATGAAAATACTGTAGGTAGTAGGCTTATGGAAACACTCTAGGTAGTGTAAACTGAAAACCATAGTAAACTACAATTTGCGATAACAGACTCTGAGTACTCTAATAACTCTTCTGCATAAAATACCCGATAACAACTATCGAAATTGTAAACTGACTTGCATAAAGTTTTAATACAGATTAATTCAATAGTTACGATGAGCACACATGGTACTCATGAACAGGGTACTAGAGGCCGAGGTAGAGGCCGTAGAGGGATTCGAGCTGAGTCCTTTACATCTGATACGATCCCTAATCTAGACACTAGTGAGACGCCAGTGTCACCTGTTACTGAGACCAGTGTTGAGTCTCAGGACCATGCAGCTGGGGATGATGCATTGTCCCAGGCCATGCTACGAATTCTGGAGAGGGTCGCTGGGGCTAATGCTGATCTGGAGGCCGTGGGTCGATTACAGAACGACTCCGGTCCAATAGGGCTGAGGTATTTAGGGGCATCGCTAGAGTTGCTCCTAATGTGGCTGAGTACTAGATGGAGGCCATAGAGTGTCTTATGGATGATCTGGATTTTACTGCCGAGTAGAAGCTCAATGGGGCTATTTCGTTGCTTCGCGATGAAGCATACCAGTGGTGGCTAACGGTTAGAGATGGCACTCAGCCTGACAGTCTGACATGGGATTTGTTTAAGATGGCTTTCTAGAGCAAATATGTGGGGTCCAGTTACATCGATGCTAGGAGGCTTGAGTTCTTAAATCTTACTCAAGGAGACCGTTCGGTGGCCGATTATGAGGCCGACTTTCTGAGGCTGAGCCATTATGCGCGAGGCATGGTGGCGACTGAGTATGAGCACTGTGTCCATTTTGAGGACGACCTTAGGGATAACTTGAGGGTCCTGATAGCTCCGCAGAGGGAGCACGAGTTCGCCGTGTTGGTTGAGAAGGCTAAGATTACGGAGGAGGTTAAACGCACTGAGCGCCAGAATCGTGATAAAGGGAAGGCTAAGAGGGATTTTGAGCCTCCGAATACTGGGATGAGGCCTAAGAAGAAGGTCAGGACTAATGGGCCCGTGAGAGCTAGGCCTACTATTGTTGTTTCTGCTGGGGTGGCTATTTGTTAGCTTTGTAATGGACGCTATTCGGGCGAGTGTTAGAGGGCTACTGGAGCTTGTTTAAGGTGTGGGTCGACTAAGCGTCGAGTTAAGGATGTCCACTGAGGGGTAACTAGATGCAAGCTCTGATTGTTGAGACTGTGCAACCGTAGAGAGGGGTACAGTAGCCACCTAGGGGCCGAGGATAGGCTAGGGGTGGTAACAGTATGGTTCGAGGTTAGAGAGCACCAGGGAGAGGTGCTGGGTCGATTGAGGCAAGGCAACCAGCACTTGTTTATGCTACACGTCGTCGTGAGAATGAAGATGCTCCGGACGTCATCACGGGTACGTTCTTAATCTTTAATGTACCTTATGTTGCACTGATAGATATAGGCTCTACACATTCCTACGTTGCATATTCTGTGTCTGAGACTTTGGGAATACCGTATGAGAGCACTTCCAGTGAGATTTCAGTGATGAGTCCTTTGGGGCAGATTATTAGGGTTAGTAAACTATTTAGAGATGTTCCGTTGGAAGTCCAAGGGATGATATTTCTGGCTGATCTGATGGAACTTCTGTTTGGGGAGTTTGACTTAATTCTGGGTATGGACTGGTTGGTGAAGCATTGTGTAAGTTTGGATTGTGCTGAAAAAAGGGTTGTTCTGAGGACCAAGAAGGATAATGAGATAGTCATGATTGGGGAGCGGCGAGATTATCTGACTAATGTGATATCTGCATTGGTGGCAAAAAAGTTGGTAAGGAAGGGGTACGAGGCGTACTTAGCGTATATCAGTGTTGCTAATTCTGAAAACTCTTCGATTAAGGACATCCGAGCAGTGAGAGACTTTCTAGATGTCTTTCCAGAGGTACTACTAGGATTACCTCTGAGCCATGAGGTAGAATTCGGGATTGAGTTACTTCCGGGCACAGCTCTGGTGTCTATCGCTCCTTACCGAATGCAACCGAAGGAGCTGACGAAACTTCAGGCTCAGATTCAAGAGCCGTTGGATCATGGGTTTATTCGTCCTAGTGTGTCTCCGTAGGGAGCACCTATTTTATTCGTAAAGAAGAAGGACGGTACAATGAGGATGTGTATCGATTACCGTCAGTTGAATAAGTTAACAATTAAGAATAAATACCCACTTCCGAGGATAGACGATTTATTCGATCAGTTCAGAGGGGCTCCTGTGTTCTCAAAGATTGATCTACAGTCAGGTTATCATCAGTTGAGGGTAAAGGAGGCCGATGTGCATAAGATGGCATTTAGGACTCGTTATGGGCATTACGAGTTTCTAGTCATGCCTTTTGGGTTGACTAATGCACCAGCGACATTCATGGACTTGATGAACCGTGTGTTCTAGCCCTACTTGGATCGATTTTTGGTGGTGTTCATTGATGACATTTTGGTGTATTCTAAGTCATAGGATGAGCACGACGAGTATTTAAGAGTGGTTTTACAGATTCTACGTGAGAAACAGCTTTATGCGAAATTCACGAAGTCTGAGTTCTGGCTTAAGAAAGTAGCCTTTTTGGGACATGTGGTTTCTGCTGAGGGGATTTGAGTGGATCCTCGTAAAATTGAGGCTGTGTTGTACTGGAAATAGCAGAAGAATGTGTAAGAAATCTGTAGTTTTCTAGGGCGGGCAAGATAGTACCAACGTTTTGTAGAAGGGTTTTCGTTGATCGTAGCAGTGTTGACTAAGTTGTTGCATAAAGGAGTTCCTTTCGTTTGGACTGACGCGCAACAGGAGAGCTTCATGAAGCTCAAGATATTTTTGACTCAAGCTCCAGTTCTGATATAGCATGAGCCTGGTAAGGACTTTGTAGTTTACAGTGATGCATCGCATTTGGGTTTGGGTTGTGTCTTAATGCAAGACGGTAAGGTAGTTGCCTATGCGTCTCGATAGCTTAAGACTCATGAGGCTAATTATCCGATGCATGATTTGGAGTTGGCTGCATTGGTCTTTGCATTGAATATTTGGAGGCATTATCTGTATGGAGAGAGGTGTGCTATTTACACTGATCACAAGAGCCTCAAGTATCTCCTCACTCAGAAGGAGTTAAATCTTAGGCAGCGACAATGGGTCAAGCTACTCAAGGATTATGACTGTAATATTGAGAATCACCCTGGTAAGGCCAATGTGGTGGCCGATGTGTTAAGCCGTAGGGCTATGACCGATCTGAGAGCAATGTTCGCTCGATTGAGCCTTTTTGACAATGAGAGTCTCCTGGCTGAGTTGCAGGTTAGGCTGACATGGCTGGTTCAGGTTAAGGATATGTAGTTAGGAGATGAGTCTCTTCAGTTGTGATTTCGTCAAGTTGAGATTGGGACTACTACTGACTTTGGGATTAATAGTGATGGAGTACTGTGTTTCCGAGGTAGGATCTGTGTACCTAATGATGAGGATTTACGACTGTCGATTCTAAGAGAAGCGCATAGTAGTTCTTATGCTATGCATCCTGGTGGAAACAAGATGTATAAGAATCTTCGAGAGTTGTATTGGTGGCCACGGTTAAAACGTGAGGTTACCAACTCTGTTGCTCACTGTATGACTTGTCAACAGGTTAAGGCTGAGCATCAGTTACCTTCGGGTTTGCTGCAGTCGGTTAGGATACCGATGTAGAAATGGAAGCGAGTCACGATGGACTTCGTTAGTGGGTTGCCCCTAACACCCACTGAGAAGGATTCTGTTTGGGTCATCGTGGACCGATTGACCAAGACCGCACATTTGATTCCTGTTAGGACAGACTTCTCTCTACAGAAGTTGGCCAAGTTGTACATTTCTAAGATAGTGAGGCTGCATAGGGTACCTGTCTCGATCATTTCTCATAGGGATCCTCGTTTTACATCTCGATTTTGAGGAAAGCTTTATGAGGCTTTGGGTTTTCATCTAGATTTCAATACTGCATTTCATCCTCAAACAGATGGTCAGTCGGAGAGAGTGATTCAGGTACTAGAGGACATGTTGAGGGGCTGTACTATTGATTTTCGAGGTAGTTGGAAGGAGTACTTACCCTTGGCGGAGTTCGCTTACAACAATAATTATCAGTCTAGCATACAGATGGCACCTTATGAGGCACTTTATGGTTGTAAGTGTTGTACTCCCTATGTTGGTGAGTTGGGTAAGCAACGAGTTAGATGGCAGAGTTGGTATCGAAACTAAGGATAGGGTCCTTTTGATTCGAGAACATCCGAAAAGCTTCGATAGATAGAAGTCTTACGCTAATCTAAACAGGAAGGACATCAAATATTCTATGGGGGACATGGTTTTCCTTAGGGTCTCACCATGGAAGAAGTTTCTGAGGTTTGGTCGCAAGGGTAAGCTGAGCCCTCGGTTTATTGGGCCGTATCAGATTTTGAAGTGAGTGGGGCCAGTCGCATATAAGTTAGAGCTACCTCTAGGGTTGGATCCTATACATGACGTGTTCCACGTCTCGATTTTGAAACGATATCGCTCTGATCTGACGCACATTGTGCCTGTATAGGAGATTGAGGTTAGATCGAATCTGATGTTCGAGGAGGAGCCTATTCAGATTCTAGATCGCGATGTTAAGGTCTTACGTAGGAAGTCTATTCCCTTAGTGAAGGTGCTGTGGTGGAATCATAGCACTGAGGAGGCTACTTGGGAGCCCGAGGATTCAATGCGACAACAATATCCTCACCTTTTTTTATTAGGTAAAATTCGAGGACGAATTTTCTTTTAGGGGGTAGAGTTGTAACGCCCCAAATTTCTATAATTTCGGCTTCTGCGATTGTTGAGCATTGAAATATCGAAGCTCTTGTTTTGATTCTTTTTGGTATAGATATTTGTGGTTTAAGAGGTTATATGGTTTGGGGTATGTTTGGGAGGTCCCAAGTTCGAGCCTTAACTTGGGCTAAAAGTTTGGTTTTAGTTGGATGAAGCTTGACTTTTGGTTAATGGGCTTATGAGAATTTAAAGGTAGGAACTTAACAGAATGGGCTTGCTGGTCTAAGGGTTAAGTGGTAAGGGATTATGCCTGAGATCCCGAGTTCGAGCCGTGGGTGTGGCATTAATTTTACTATTAAATTGTGCGGACGTTTGAGTTAGACTAAAACACTAAAGTGGGTAAGGTTTATCAGATTTTTTCTTTTTTTTTCTCTCTGCCGTTTCTTTTTCCCAAAACCCCCTTGCTACCGAAAATTCTCTTTTCTTTTTCCCCTCTCTCCTTCGTTTTCTTCTCTCTTTTTTTTATAAGCTTGGGCGTATTACTAGCGGTTCTATCGATTCGATAAGTATTGCTTTACTAAGTTGCGTGATTTTCTTTTGAGATCATTTAAAATGGATTTTGGTTGCTGTTTAGGGAATATTCAGGGTTTTTTGGGTCATTAATCGGGGTTCTAAACAGGGAGGAATCACTGTTATTCGTTGAAAGTAAGTAGATCTCTCATTTCGAGATTTGCCTACTCTTAATAATCTGACTTAAGAGACTGATTTTGGGTTCGTTATGATTGATTTTAGGCTTTGGAGTGCTCGTGGTTGGATTAGCAGCGAAAACAAACCAAGTGTGGACTCTAATTACGCAAAAATTGAGTTTCGATGAAAGCCGAAAAGTGGCCTGTTGACGCCACACGGGTGTGTGGTCTGCCCGTGTGGTAGACTGCGTCGTAAGACACGAGCATATCACTGACGAGCAAGGCCGTGCGTGCACCACACGGGTGCGATGGACACGAGTGTGTGAGGCTGACGAGGCCATGTACGAGGCACGGGCTCAGGCAAACAGGCTGTGTGGGCCACACGGGCGTGTGGGAATCTGGGCTAGGCCGTGTGATCCACATGAGCAAGGCCAATTTGGGCCGTGTGTCCCCACACGGGCAAGGCACACAGGCGTGTGAGACCCTTTAATCTGAAATGTTCTGTAAGGTTACACGGGTCGCCCAAGTCGACTGTGACCTGTAGTAGGGTTGGTAAGCCTTATCTAGACTCTTATTTCTGTGATGTATGTGTCTGCATGATATATTTAGCATGATTATCTGATCTATCTCGTAAATAAATCTATGATCTATTTGTTTGCATTAGAGCATGCCATACTTGTATGATGCATTGCATCGGGGTGGGTTTGACGAAGTGAATAGAGTATCTAAAGGGCTTCATAAGCCCGTTATCTGGCAACTATGCAGCATACTTATGATATATGCTGCGATACGGTACCTTATGGTGTGTAGGGTTGGATGGGTCGATTATATCCCCATATACAGTGTACAGGGATGGGTGGGTCGATTTTATCCCCACATGGTGTGTTAGGTTAGACGGAGATGGTGTGCAGGGTTGGTGAGCATGATATATCTGATATGTGATCTGTTATACATGAGATAACTATATGGCTAAGGCCGAATATCTGTATTCTATTATCTGTTTGTATGCATGTTGTTTGTGGGGATGTACACACTGAGTTTGCGAAAACTCACCCCTTTATTTATTTGTCTATTCAGGTAATCCCTAGCAGTAGATGGATCGGTGCGACGGAGGGCTCGATGCTGACCACTGGTAGACATTTAATGGCTTTATGAGTAATATTCATTTTACTTGTTCTACTTTGAAAGTTATTTTTGGGATTGATTATGTATTCAGACTCGAACTATTCTTGGGTTTATTTTGGGATTTTAAATTGATAAATGCTTGGTTTAAGAATTAATGACATTTTAGCTTTCTCGTTAATGGAATGTTTTCACATAATATTTGGAATAGAGATTTCACGACTTAAGTAAATATAACAAATTGGACAGTTTTTAACTTGCTAAGGGTTTTCTAAAAAGCACTCATATGTGACGCCGTTAGATTCAGCCATAGCATCTACATCGGGTTTGGGGGTATTACATTAAGGGACTGAGAGCAACCTAACTCTTGGAAGCACATGAAAAAGTTTTCAAAATGGCAACAATTTTTAGTTTGGGCCAACTTTAGACCAAGAGCCAAACATTGATGACATGATATACTACATGATGCTATTTAAAATATCTAGTGATCGAGAACAATCTTTCTCCTTACCTAAATTTTCTTCTAACAACTAGAGCATTAGGATAACAAAGATCATCCAACCTTACACACAAAACCAAAAAGCAAACAACAAAAGCATAGAAAGTTGAAGAAGCATACATAAAAATCAAAATATTTTATTATCGTGATATTGATTTGAGACGATCTTAGTTAATCTAAATTCAAAACCCTTACCCAAACCCAATTGGATATCCTACTTATTTGGATGTATTATTTATAAATTATGCTCTAATAACAAAAATAGAAGCTTAATTCTTGATTCATTGTTTTTTCTAACTTAAAAATAGAAGCTTAAACGATATTGTATATAAGAAAAAAAAAGCTAAAATTACAAACAAAGAGTTTTTCTCTATCATTTTGTTTTATTGAGAATATTGGTTTCCTCCATTTTGCTTCATCGTTTACGCAACTGGCAATTTGGCTCCCTTCAATACTTCTTCCTTTTTTTTCTCTCTATTTTTGTACTTTTGCTTTGTTGGGCTATGCGTCGCCACATCATTCATTTCCAACATTGTCATAAGTGGACTTTGAGGTAGAAGTTTCTCCCTCTTTGGGGCTTTTTAGATGGGTGTTGTTTTGATCCTTCCCATTGGGGTCTTCTCCCCGGTGGCAAGGATGAGCTTTTATGGTGGATGGGCTGTGAGCATGGCCTTTCCTTAGTTTTGATCGCAGCACTGTTGACTAAGTTGTTGCATAAAGGAGTTCCTTTCGTTTGGATTGACGCGCAACAGGAGAGCTTCATGAAGCTGAAGATAGTTTTGACTCAAGCTCCAGTTCTGATATAGCATGAGTCTGGTAAGGACTTTGTAGTTTACAGTGATGCATCGCATTTGGGTTTGGGTTGTGTCTTAATGCAAGACGGTAAGGTAGTTGCCTATGCGTCTCGACAGCTTAAGACTCATGAGGCTAATTATCCGATGCATGATTTGGAGTTGGCTGCATTGGTCTTTGCATTGAATATTTGGAGGCATTATCTGTATGGAGAGAGTTGTGCCATTTACACTGATCATAAGAGCCTCAAGTATCTCCTCACTCAGAAGGAGTTAAATCTTAGGCAGCGACAATGGGTCGAGCTACTCAAGGATTATGACTGTAATATTGAGTATCACCCTGGTAAGGCCAATGTGGTGGCCGATGTGTTAAGCCGTAGGGCTATGACCGATCTGAGAGCAATGTTTGCGCGATTGAGCCTTTTTGACGATGAGAGTCTCCTGGCTGAGTTGCAGGTTAGGCTGGCATGGCTGGTTCAGGTTAAGGATATGTAGTTAGGAGATGAGTCTCTTCAGTTGTGATTTCGTCAAGTTGAGATTGGGACTACTACTGACTTTGGGATTAATAGTGATGGAGTACTGTGTTTCCGAGGTAGGATCTGTGTACCTAATGATGAGGATTTACGACTGTCGATTCTAAGAGAAGCGCATAGTAGTTCTTATGCTATGCATCCTGGTGGAAACAAGATGTATAAGGATCTTCGAGAGTTGTATTGGTGGCCACGGTTAAAACGTGAGGTTACCAACTCTGTTGCTCACTGTATGACTTGTCAACATGTTAAGGCTGAGCATCAGTTACCTTCGGGTTTGCTGCAGCCGGTTAGGATACCGATGTGGAAATGAAAGCGAGTCACGATGGACTTCGTTAGTGGGTTGCCCCTAACACCCACTGAGAAGGATTCTGTTTGGGTCATCTTGGACCGATTGACCATGACCGCACATTTCATTCATGTTAGGACAGACTTCTCTCTACAGAAGTTGGCCAAGTTGTACATTTCTAAGATAGTGAGGCTGCATAGGGTACCTGTCTCGATCATTTCTAATAGGGATCCTCGTTTTACATCTCGATTTTGAGGAAAGCTTTATGAGGCTTTGGGTTTTCATCTAGATTTCAATACTGCATTTCATCCTCAAACAGATGGTCAGTCGGAGAGAGTGATTCAGGTACTAGAGGACATGTTGAGGGGCTGTACTATCGATTTTTGAGGTAGTTGGAAGGAGTACTTACCCTTGGCGGAGTTCGCTTACAACAACAATTATCAGTCTAGCATACAGATGGCACCTTATGAGGCACTTTATGGTTGTAAGTGTTGTACTCCCCTATGTTGGACTGAGTTGGGTAAGCGACGAGTTCTGGGTCTGGAGTTGGTATCAGAAACTAAGGATAGGGTCCTTTTGATTCGAGAACATCTGAAAGCGGCTTCTGATAGATAGAAGTCTTACACTAATCTAAACAGGAAGGACATCAAATATTCTATGAGGGACATGGTTTTCCTTAGGGTCTCACCATGGAAGAAGTTTCTGAGGTTTGGTCGCAAGGGTAAGCTGAGCCCTCGGTTTATTGGGCCGTATCGGATTTTGAAGTGAGTGGGGCCAGTCGCATATAAGTTAGAGCTACCTCTAGGGTTGGATCCTATACATGACGTGTTCCACGTCTCGATTTTGAAACGATATCGCTCTGATTTGACGCACATTGGGCCTGTATAAGAGATTGAGGTTAGATCGAATCTGATGTTCGAGGAGGAGCCTATTCAGATTCTAGATCGCGATGTTAAGGTCTTACGTAGGAAGTCTATTCCCTTAGTGAAGGTGCTGTGGTGGAATCATAGCACTGAGGAGGCTACTTGGGAGCCCGAGGATTCAATGCGACAATAATATCCTCACCTTTTTTGATTAGGTAAAATTCGAGGACGAATTTTCTTTTAGGGGGTAGAGTTGTAACGCCCCAAATTTCTATAATTTCGGCTTCTGCGATTGTTGAGCATGGAAATATCGGAGCTCTTGTTTTGATTCTTTTTGGTATAGATATTTGTGGTTTAAGAGGTTATATGGTTTGGGGTGTGTTTGGGAGGTCCCAAGTTCGAGCCTTAACTTGGGCTAAAATTTTGGTTTTAGTTGGATGAAGCTTGACTTTTGGTTAATGGGCTTATGAGAATTTAAAGGTAGGAACTTAACAGAATGGGCTTGCTGGTCTAAGGGTTAAGTGGTAAGGGATTATGCCTGAGATCCCGAGTTCGAGCCATGGGTGTGGCATTAATTTTACTGTTAAATCGTGCGGACGTTTGAGTTAGACTAAAACACTAAAGGGGGTAAGGTTTATCAGATTTTTTATTTTTTTTCTCTGCCGTTTCTTTTTCCCAAAACCCCCTTGCTACCGAAAATTCTCTTTTCTTTTTCCCCTCTCTCCTTCGTTTTCTTCTCTCTTTTTTTTATAAGCTTGTGCGTATTACTAGCGGTTCTATCGATTCGGCAAGTATTGCTTTACTAAGTTGCGTGATTTTCTTTTGAGATCATTTAAAATGGATTTTGGTTGCTGTTTACGGAATATTCAGGGTTTTTTGGGTCATTAATCGGGGTTCTAAACAGCGAGGAATCACTGTTATTCGTTGAAAGTAAGTAGATCTCTCATTTCGAGATTTGCCTACTCTTAATAATCTGACTTAAGAGATTGATTTTGGGTTCGTTATGATTGATTTTAGGCTTTGGAGTGCTCGTGGTTGGATTAGCAGCGAAAACAAACCAAGTGTGGACTCTAATTACGCAAAAATTGAGTTTCGATGAAAGCCAAAAAGTGGCCTGTTGACGCCACACGGGCATGTGGTCTGTCCGTGTGGTAGACTGCGTCGTAAGACACGAGCATATCACTGACGAGCAAGGCCGTGCGCACACCACACGGGTGCGATGGACACGAGCGTGTGAGGCTGACGAGGCCATGTGTGAGGCACGGGCTCAGGCAAATAGGCTGTGTGGACCACACGGGCGTGTGGGAATCTGGGCTAGGCCGTGTGATCCACATGAGCAAGGCCAATTTGGGCCGTGTGTCCCCACACAGGCAAGGCACACGGGCGTGTGAGACCCTTTAATCTGAAATGTTCTGTAAGGTTACACGGGTCGCCCAAGTCGACTGTGACCTGTAGTAGGGTTGGTAAGCCTTATCTAGACTCTTATTTCTGTGATGTATATGTCTGCATGATATATTTAGCATGATTATCTGATCTATCTCGTAAATAAATCTATGATCTATTTGTTTGCATTATAGCATGCCATACTTGTATGATGCATTGCATCGGGGTGGGTTTGACGAAGTGAATAGAGTATCTAAAGGGCTTCATAAGCCCGTTATCTGGCAACTATGCTGCATACTTATGATATATGCTGCGATACGGTACCTTATGGTGTGTAGGGTTGGATGGGTCAATTATATCCCCATATACGGTGTACAGGGATGGGTGGGTCAATTTTATCCCCACATGGTGTGTTAGGTTGGACGGAGATGGTGTGCAGGGTTGGTGAGCATGATATATCTGATATCTGATCTATTATACATGAGATAACTGTATGGCTAAGGCCGAATATCTGTATTCTATTAACTGTTTGTATGCATATTGTTTGTGGGGATGTACACTCTGAGTTTGCGAAAACTCACCCCTTTATTTATTTGTCTATTCAGGTAATCCCTAGCAGTAGATGGATCGGTGCGACGGAGGGCTCGATGCTGACCACTGGTAGACATTTAATGGTTTTATGAGTAATATTCATTTTACTTGTTTTACTTTGAAAGTTATTTTTGGGATTGATTATGTATTCAGACTCGAACTATTCTTGGGTTTATTTTGGGATTTTAAATTGATAAATGCTTGGTTTAAGAATTAATGACATTTTAGCTTTCGCGTTAATGGAATGTTTTCACATAATATTTGGAATAGAGATTTCACGACTTAAGTAAATATAACAAATTGGACAGTTTTTAACTTGCTAAGGGTTTTCTAAAAAGCACTCATATGTGACGCCGTTAGATTCAGCCATAGCATCTACACCGGGTTTGGGGGTATTACATTAAGGGACTGAGAGCAACCTAACTCTTGGAAGCACATGAAAAAGTTTTCAAAATGGCAACAATTTTTAGTTTGGGCCAACTTTAGACCAAGAGCCAAACATTGATGACATGATATACTACATGATGCTATTTAAAATATCTAGTGATCGAGAACAATCTTTCTCCTTACCTAAATTTTCTTCTAACAACTAGAGCATTAGGATAACAAAGATCATCCAACCTTACACACAAAACCAAAAAGCAAACAACAAAAGCACAGAAAGTTGAAGAAGCATACATAAAAATCAAAATATTTTATTATCGTGATATTGATTTGAGACGATCTTAGTTAATCTAAATTCAAAAACCCTTACCCAAACCCAATTGGATATCCTAACGCTGGATGTATTATTTATAAATTATGCTCTAATAACAAAAATAGAAGCTTAATTCTTGATTCATTGTTTTTTCTAACTTAAAAATAGAAGCTTAAACGATATTGTATATAAGAAAAAAAAAGCTAAAATTACAAACAAAGAGTTTTTCTCTATCATTTTGTTTTATTGAGAATATTGGTTTCCTCCCTTTTGCTTCATTGTTTACGCAACTGGCAATTTGGCTCCCTTCAATGATTCTTCCTTTTTTTTCTCTCTATTTTTGTACTTTTGCTTTGTTGGGCTATGCGTCGCCACATCATTCATTTCCAACATTGTCATAAGTGGACTTTGAGGTAGAAGTTTCTCCCTCTTTGGGGCTTTTTAGATGGGTGTTGTTTTGATCCTTCCCATTGGGGTCTTCTCCCCGGTGGCAAGGATGAGCTTTTGTGGTCGATGGGCTGTGAGCATGGCCTTTCCTTAGTGATTTTAAGTTGGTGACTATGAAATCATCTTGTGTTAGGCAATACTAACACGTTTGTTTGTTATGTTTTTGTTATTTATAATTGGTTACTCCTTTCATCCATAGACTTTTTGTTAAAAAAGAGCTATTGGAGAAGCAAAGGGTAGAAATTGGAGGCTATTATATGGCCTATCTATTACTGGGACAATGATTTCAATTTGGAAAAAAAAAGTTTCAATTTGTTGTTGGAAACACAAAAATATACACACTTTTTCATGCTCTTTTTAACTCAAATTCATGTAGTTTCGGTAAAATTCATGTTGAAAAGTAAATAATATTTATAAAATAATTAAATTTTACTCAAATTATGAACATATTGAATTTTAATTAATTTTATATCAAATTTTGATTAATTTTGACTATTTTCGTCAGATTTGCACAAAGGGCAAAAAACGGCTCAGCAGACACTACTAGAAGAGCAAAATCGAGAAGCAATTTTGAAGCATCAAGGAGAAATATTTTTCAGCCTAATACGATCCAAATTATGTGTATTAATTCATAATATAATTAATTTTAATTTTAATCCAATTTAATTTGGGTTAAATAAATTATTCTTAATTAATTACGAAAAGGGGCCCAGTTGAGCTGAACCTAGAAAATCGATCCAACCGAGCACTGGGCAGCCCAAAACCATCCCACATGCTGACCCAATTAGCTTGTTTGTCTGATTATTTGGCTTGCAAAATGGACCTTGAAAACTCCTTCAAATTGCATTAAAGCCTCTCCACTATTTATGCCTTTCTAGATTTGCCCCTACCTTAAAATAGCATGCTTGAAATCTTCAAACAAGCCACATGTGTGGCTGGCCATGGGAGGAGTCTTTGACTGCTGATTTTCGCTATATTTAGCAGCCTTCTCAACCTATAAATACCCCCATTGGCTGCTCACTTCAAACACATCTCAACCTTTCTCATCTCTTCACTTCTCTCTCATTTTTCTCTCTTCATTCCCTTCCATTGTTCTTCATTTTCTTCCCCTATTCCCTTTTTGATTTCATATCTTGAAATAGATTCAATCAACCATCATTTGGAGCAACATTCAAGTGTTTGTAAAAGCCTCGGTTCGACAAGAACAAGTGGAGAAGGAGGAGTGGAGCAAACTAGTCAAGCCACGGAGAAAACACCAGATTTGATTCTTGTTCCCTATCCTTTTAATTTTGTTGTTGTTATGACGAACATGTCTATGAATATTTGTGATGTTGAATTTTTTAACTTAATTAATATGGCTTGAACTTAATTCATGTTAGGTTGATTGCATTTCGTCTACTTGAGTTATTAAAATTGTGTTAGTGCTGTTATAGGCCTCAGTAAGATGTTTAATTAAGTAAAACCATGAATAAGTTACTCTTGTATTACAATTGTAAGGTAACTAATGAATTAATTATTTAAACGGGTTGGAATTGTAATTAATTGACACAATACTTAATCAGTTCATGTTTAATTATCGTAGCTGAAGGTTAAATTAGCAATAATATCTAACGATACATTAGCCTTGCATAACTTGCAGGATTATTGTGATTAAACTGTTTCAAGATAGAAATACATTGTTACCTCACATAATCTTTTATGTGCTTATGAGATTGAATTAATTGTTTGAATTGGCATAGAGATATGTACAAGTGATTATTTTAATTTTATAAGTATGTATGTGCATTAACACATTTGCTTATTAAAATTTGTTTAATCCGTTGAATTGACGTAGAGATATAGTCAAGAAATAAATGGATTTTGGTAGGTAAGTATGTTCATAAGTTAGCAAATTACTGAGTTACCGTGAATTTATTCGTAACAACATGAACATGAGTTTAATAATTCTAAGTTAAGAAATGTAATTAATCTAACACAATTATGTCACCTTGATTAAAATCATCTTTTGAAATCGTGCATTGGAATTTTTAATTTATTTTGTTAAAATCCTTGTTTTTAATCACTTCTTCAAATCAAAATATTTTTCTTCACCAAAGTGTTTTTAAAATTGCATTTATAAATAATTCTTTTCACAATCCCTGTGGGTATGATAACTCGACATTTACTTGTCACTTTATTACTTATTACAATTGTGTACACTTGTACATTTTCGTCGTTCCATGTTTTTGGCACCATTGCCGGGGACTGTTTTAAAAAAGTCATTATTTGTGAATTTGTGAATTTTTCATTTTTGTTTATTTTCCTGTTCAATTTTAACTTAATTAATTTTTTTGTGTTTATTTCAGGTGTTTATGAGTATTGACCGAATTATTGATTTACTCCCTGTAGACCCTGAGATTGAAAGAACTTTTCGACAGTAAAGAAGAAAAGTAAGTCAGAGAATGACCGAAGAGATGAACTTCGAAAATCTGAATCAAGGAAATAGAGCAAACCCTGCTCAAAATCCTATCCCTATTGCTGATGATAGGGATAGAGCTCTAAGACAGTATGCCATGCGAGTGTTTCATGATCTTAATCTGGGTATTAAGAGACCTAAAATCAAGGCACAATGGTTCGAACTGAAGCCAGTCATGTTTCAGATGCTTCAGGCAGTAGGCCAATTCAGTGGGATGCCTACCGAAGATCCTCACCTGCATATAAGACTGTTCATGGAGGTGAGCGATTCTTTCAAGTTAGCAAGAGTACCCGAAGATGTACTACGATTGAAGTTGTTCCCATATTTGCTAAGGGACAGAGCTCAAGCTTGGTTGAACTCATTACCACCAAATTCAATTTCCATATGGCAAGAGTTAGCAGAAAGATTCCTCATGAAGTATTTCCCACCTAGCTAGAATGCTAAGTTGTGGAACAAGATCACCGCTTTCCAACAAATGGATGATGAGTCCTTGTATGAAGCATGGGAAAGGTACAAAAAATTATTATGGAAGTTCCCTCATTATAGGATCCCACATTGCATCCAACTTGAGACATTTTATAATGGTATCAATGCTTACACAAAGATGGTAGTGGACGCTTCTGCTAATGATGCTCTCGTTTCTAAGTCTTACAATGAGGCTTATGAAATCATTGAGATGATTGCCAGTAACAATTATCAATAACCAACTAATTGAGTAGCGTTAGGAAGACAAGTCGCTGGAATACATGAAGTAGACACTCTTACTTCACTCGCATCTCAGGTATCCTCAATATCCTCAATGCTTAAAATTTTTACCACTAATGGGTTTAATAGTTTTGTAGCACAACCACCGAATTAATTTAAAAATGTAGCCTATGTCTATTGTGGGAAAGGACATCTATTCGAAGAATGTCCATCGAACCTAGGATCCGTGTATTACATGGGTAACCAGAACTAAAACCGATTAAGGCAAGGATTACAATCCAATTCCTATAACCCATCATGGCGAAACCACCCTAATTTCTCTTGGAGTAACCAAGGGGCTGAACCCAGTAAAACATACGCCCAACCTAGACCTACCCAGCCACCTATTTTTACCCAGCATGTTTAGAAACAACCTCAAGCAGAACCATTCAATGGCTTAGAAAACTTGTTGAAGGCATACGTAGCAAAGAAATAGTTACATTGAAAAACCTGGAAAACCAAATGGGTCAGCTTGCAACTGAACTCAGAAACTAACCACAAGGTGCTTTACCTAGTGATACGGAGAATCCGAGGAATTCAGGGAAGGAGCATTGTAAAGTGTTGACATTGAGGAGCGGAAAGACATTAGAGCCCAACACCGTCGAAGTTGAAAAGGAGCCAGCTGATGCTCAAGACTTAGAGGAAGCTCAACCAAGTGTTAAAATTTTAGTTTCACTGAAATCTGAATCTGTAAAATTTGATAAGGTTAACTTTTGAACCAGTTAATTCTGATAAACTAACAACTTCGTTAGATGTAGAATTGCCACAGAAGACAAATCAACTAGTTCCAATAAAAAAGCCTCTACCACCCTACCCTCAAAGACTTCAGAAGAAAAAGTAGGAAGTTCAATTCAAGAAGTTCCTAGACGTACTTAAGCAATTTCATATCAACATCCTGTTGGTTGAAGCACTTGAACAAATGCCGAACTATTTCAAATTCATAAAGGATATCTTGTCAAAAAAATGAATACTTGGAGAATTTGAGACGATAGCCCTGACAAAGGAATGCAGTGCATATCTTCAAGACAAATTACCCCAAAAGTTGAAGGATTGGAGCAACATATTGTGGTAAGACACTATGTGATCTGGGTGCGAGTATCAACCTGATGCTCATGTCAATATTTAAAAAGTTGGGGATAGGTGAAGTTAGACCTACTACGGTTACACTTCAATTAGTAGATCGATCTTTAGCACATCTAGAAGGAAAAATCGATGATGTATTAGTTCGTGTAAACAAATTTATTTTTCCTGTAACACCACAAACGCGGCTTCGACGTTACAACCGGATCTGACGTGTCACATCAAAGAGTCGATTTGAAAAAAAAATTCGTTATTGAATTTTAAATCCCCTTTAAATTAATTGCTATTAAAAATGTTAATGTTGTAAAATCAAAACATGTTGTCCAAGTATTGGTCTTATCAATTGTTACGAGTTTATTAATCTGAATAAAAACCACGAAGGCTTTTCTAATTGGAAACCTTAAGGTTTGAAATGTATGATTTTCTTTGAAACCAGTTGTTGTTTTAAAAACTAGTTTTTCCTAATCTAGCAGTTGAAGTAAGAAGTTGAAACCAAATAAAAATTAAAACCTCAAATGGCCTTATTACAAAATCTAACCCAAAAATAAAGTTTAGAATAGTTAAGTCTAAAGCAGATAAATAGTGTTCACGTGGCCACCTTCGAGTCCTTCGCGGCTCCAACTCAATTAAGGCCGGGGATTACCAGCACAGTCAAAAGAAAACGTGAGTTTAGGAAAACTCAGTGTGTAATTTCCTAACAATCAAACAGTAGACAGTGCATATGAAAACAGTCTAGGCCTAAGCCCTATTCAGAATAATAGTAGTATGGGCCTTGGCCCTATACAGTAACAATTTGGGCCCAAGCCCAATACAGTATCAGTACAATACAAATATGCAACCCAACCCAATCTAACCAGTACACCACCTGTACCAACCAACACATCATGTGGGGATTAAATCGACCCACCCAACCAACACACCAATATCGCAGCGGGGCCACTAGCAGTAGTGTAGGAAAGCTACTCATAACAGTATCCTGGCAAAGCTACCAGTATCAGAATATGTGGCTAAGCCACCAGAACAACAAATACGTGGCAAAGCCACTAGTACAAAACTTCCTCCAAATCAAGCCCCAACCCCATGCAGAATGTCATCTTATAACTATAACGTGCATACAAAATGTCGTACACCGATACAATCATACATATATCATACACTTATCAGTCAACCCATATCTAGGGGTATAATGGTCATTCCTATCTCTTAGGGGTAAAATAGCAATTTTACCCTTAAGGGGTATTTTGGTTATTTTACTAACTTTGGGCCTCGGTACAGATAATGACCCCTTAGATGGTCTACAGTCGTCCCGAATGACTCAGATAACCTATATGGTCACAACAGAGTAAATGGGCCCAAGGCCCATTACTCGGCCCAAGTGGGCCTATAAGCTCGTGTGGCCCATTTAGCCCAAACTCAGCCGCGGCTATGTGATCACCATAGTCCAATACATATTTTCCACTTACCATAAATTTTATTCGTGTGGGCCCACGAGCCCATTAGGCCCACTCGGCCCAACAAGGCCCATAATGGCCCAAGCAAATGAGTACATTAGTGGCGGCCTCTACCGTCAGTAGCCTATGATTTGTGGGCTCGATTTATCTCACGAGCGATCACACACTTGTGAGGCCTCAAATTTCAAAGTTTCGACTTTTCAAATTTTACTGATTTACAATTAAATAAGGGAGTGTGATTACACACCTGAATTGCAAAAATGAGAGAATCTCCTACAAGTCCAAAGCCTACAATCGATCCAATATTTAGTTAGTCTCCACTTAAATCAATCACAATCAACTAAAATCTAACCCAACTCTTCTGCTTACCTTGATTGAAAAGAGGGTGGCCAACTGCGTCTGAATTAGTTAGGGCCGATCACACATATCTTGGTACTTAACTGCACACACGACAGATTAATAGGTCGAACTAATTAAAAAGTAGCCTAAAACCCATAAAGATAACACTTTAAGAAACTAGGAGTAATTGGCCTATACCCAAACCAATCAAGATACCGAGAATACCTTACTCAAGTATTAAAAGACAGGGTTCCAATGGTTCGAGAATGTTCTGTGCTCTTCGTTTCTCAGTGATACCTGGAATCCACAAACACATATCATGGAACAAAAAAGTCACCAATCGAGAAATACAGAGTATTAATAGAAGGGATATTCGGCTTTAAGAAGGTAATAGAAGAAACAGGATTGACAATCACTACACGATATTGTAATAGCCCAAATTCACCTGGCCCATGAAATAAATAAATAAGGAAGCAAAAACAAAAATAATAAAATCCTTTTACAGTCCAAATGGGTGGCCCAATTAGTCTAAGAACCCAAATACCCGGTTACACCCAACCCACAAATGGGCACGGCCCAAGGAGGCCCAAACTACAAATATGGAACGGAAGACCTAGGGTTTCTGAAACCCTAGGCGCCACAAACACTAAGAGAAAGGTTCCAGAATTCGCGCTGTAGGCACTCCAATCGTCACACCCTTTTTGGGCCGTTCCAGTGACCTTCATCGACGTGTCCATCAGTGCCGAGATTCCAGGCTCCGTATCGCGCCATGATCGGTGCACGAATCAACACCAGCGCGTTCACCGCCAGATTCCTCGTCGACACCTGCAAAAAAGAAAAGAAAAGCACAGCAAACATGGCAAGAATCGAGCAGAGAATATACAAACTTGTAAATAGAGGCTATAAAAGCCGAATAACTTCACTGTAACAGGGACCTATTTTTTTACATACGAAAACATATACAAAAAATAGGTAAACGATTGATAGACAGGGAGATATACGCATATATATGCACAGAAGAAAGAAATAAGGGCAGTTTATTTTCTGAAAAAAGGTGACTCAGATGCATATTTGTTTATAGTTTATATCTCTATTCAATACATATAAATCGTTTTTTTTTAAAAAAGGCTGTTAAGTATTAAAAAAGAAAAGAGTATACCTGTAATTTACCCGAAAAATCGAAGGCTTTTAGCCTTCCAACCGCCGTGTATGGCGGGGTTGGCGACGGCGCGTGGGCGCGTGTGCTCGATAACCGGGGCTTGGCCTGACGGAGGCCAGAGCCCAGAGGGCCCTTCTTTTCTCCTCTTTCAGAGGATTTTAAGTGTTTTATTTTAAAACTAACTTTGAAAATGAATTTTAGGTTAAATTTTGGCTTATATAGCCTTATTAAAACGATGTCGTTTAGCTTAAAACAATAAGCTTCAAAACGGCATCGTATCAATGCTGAGGATCCGCGTGTTGACCCATAACCCGGGGAGGATCCGCGTGTTTTTTGTAAATGGGCAAATTGCCCAATTGGTCCTTCCTCATTTTTAATCTTTACAATTTCATTTTATTTTTATTTTAATTTGGCCCTAATCTTTTATATTTGTTTCAATTTAATCCAAATGGCCATTAAAATTCATTCTGAAGAACGACGTCGTTTTGGGATTAGGGCAAATTGCCCAGCGAATCCCTTGTAGTTTTGAATGCGTTCCAATTAGGCCTAAACCTTTTTTGTTATTTTAAAATTAACCCTAAAACTTTAGTTTTATTTAATTTTAACCCTTTAAAATATTTTTGCATAATTTATTTATTAAATACCTTATATATTATTTATTTTTATAAATATTAGTTATATAAAATAGTATATATTATTTTTTATTTATATATTATCCATTATATTATTTTTATTATATATTTTATTTATAAATTTTATTATACACTATATATTTTACTATATATATTATTCCTTGCATTTTTAAAATTTTATTTTATTTTATTATAAATTATTTATTATTTTATTATTCATTAATTGTGTAAATTTTAATTTTTTTAAAATTATTATTAAATAATAATATATATTATCCTTATTTACATGATAGTATTTATATTTCATTATATTTTATTTATATATTTTATTATATATCATATTTTATTATTTATTATTCCTTATAATATCTTCCTTTTATTATATATATTATTTCATTATCTATTTTTATTGGTATATAAAAATTAAATTTGTAAATTATTATAAACTAATACATATATTATTATATATTTAATGTTTAGTATTTTAAAATTTACTACAAAATTTTATTCGATTTAACATATTATTATTTTTATAAGTATATTAAGTTATTATATCATGTAATGTATTTTATATATATATATATATATATATTAATCATCTCTAAAAACTCACATTCATGATTTATACTTTGTTTTAAATATTTTATTAAATACTTCATCTATTTTTAATTTTTTTTCTTATCTTTATTTTTGATTTGTATGTTTATAATTTTGTTTATTTATTTTTTGTATCTTATTGTATTTACTTAATATTATTTTAAAATGGTAATAATATCTCACCACCTATTTGTTATTTTTATATTTATTGTTTACCATATTTGCATAAAAATTGATTATTTATGTTGTTTTAAGTTATATTTTCATAGAATATTGTTATATATTATGTAATTTATATATTGCTAGATTCATTGCTTTCTATGTTATATTTTGTATGAAATATTATTATGTATGTATTATGTAATCTATATTGTTATTTTCATTGTTTTCTATGATTATAACTGCATGAAATGATAATGTATATTATAATTTATGTCGTCATTCATCATTTGCCATATTATATTTGTATGAAGTATTAAAGTATGTAGTTTATATTGTTTATATTGATATCGTAGTATGTTAAATGCATCATTTTTTTTCTTTGAAAAATTTTATTTCATTTAATCAATTTTTTTAAAAAAATGAGGCGATGTCTTTTGTATTTAGGAATTCGGGAAATAGTGCCCTAACATGCTGGGTTGCGATTTCCCGTTTGTCTAAATATCTAAAGTATCCTTTTTAATAGATTTTGCAAATTATGAGATGATTTTTAGTTACGAAAGTTTAAGAATATCGTGTCCAATCATGCTAGATGTGCTGTTAGCACTCTTTCGGAACAAAAGAATTTCGATTTTCAACTCAAATTATTATGGTTTTAAAAGAGATCTTATTTCTAAATTCTTTCAAATTTTTTATATTAAGACAAAATTATTCAATTTGGTACCAATTTTGGGCGTTGCGAGGGTGCTAACCCTTCCTCGTACGTAACTGACTCCCGAGCCCGTTTTCTCATAATTTCGTAGACCAAAATGTTTTATAATGTGATCCAACCACACTTTAAAAGGTTGGTGGCGACTTCCGTTCTCAAAATACCCCTCCCCCTTTAAAAAAAACTGTTTCGACAGCTTGGTGACTCCACTGGGAACTCATAAGAGAGTCAAGCCAAGAAATTGATTTTTTTTCTTAATGTCAAAAGTTTGTTAAAGACATTGATCATTTTACATGTGTTTGCTGCATATGTTTGTTACTTTGTTTTCGCACACATTGCATTTGCATGACCGCTGTGGTCGCACCCCTAAGTGGGAGTGAGAAGCTATGCTTTCGTGAGGTTTTCATCTCCGTATGAGCTAGTGGATTACTTTCGGGATATTGTACCTATGTCTTTGTGAGATTTTCTTCTCCGCATGACCATAGGGAAATGTGTCCCCCTAAACTGAACTTGGTCTATATGAGCCTATAATGGGTGAGGACCGAGGAATCTGCTGGTTCATGTACCCTTGCTTTAGAACTAAAACGCACGCTTATAGTAAACTTTAAGTGCTTACCCTAGGGAGTATAGTAATAGCCTTTAGTAAATTACCCTTATAGGTACTTGTTTATTATACTTTTATATATGATACTAACTTATTTTATTTTGCTATCATTACATGACATTTAGCATTTAAAGGTGTCGATTCACGGTTCGATTTCTAGATTAGAAAGTTTTGTAATGAGGAACGAATATCTTGATAAAGTGGAGGACAATGCCTCTGTCTGTACCTGGTCAGAGAAAACCCAGTAGTATTACCGAGGGGTATACATCAGAGTTATGGGACTTCACTCGCATTAATTCGACGCAGAATAAGTTTCAAGAGTTGAGAGACATTTGGACCCAATGGGATGACGAGGCTAAGCAGCTTTTCTATTAGAATTATGGAGATCTTCCCTATTTGCTAGACATCAAGGTAGATAAGCATCCATTCCGAACTATGGTACAGTTTTGGAATCCTGCTTATAGTTGTTTTACATTTGGAAAAGTAGACTTAGTACCTACTTTGGAGGAGTATACGACCTTGCTTCGCTGCCCAAAAATTCAAGGTAACAGAGCTTATGTTAGGGCTGCTAATCCCCCAACTTTCATGAAGAAATTAATGACGATTACAGGGGTGAGTGAACAGTGGGCCGCAGCTCGAATCCAACGAAAGGGTGATAGCAAATGCATTCCGTGGACAAGTTTGAGGGATTTGATATTGGCACACCCAGATGTGAAAAAGAAGGTTGATGTCCTGGCTTTAAGTATGTATGGATTGATGATTTTCCCAAAGGCTATGGGGTACATAGATGAGGCAGTTGCAGATTTATTCGATCGAATTAGTAAGCAGAACAAGCCTGTGCCTGCAATCCTAGCCGAGACGTTTAGATCCTCGAGTGCATGTCAGAAAGTTGGTGAACGTAGATTTATTGGATGTGCACAATTGTTGTTAGTTTGGTTCCACAGTCACTTTTGGAAGGTTGATAAGGTTCCTTGCCGGGTGTTCTTTAAAGACTATTCTCCACTAAAGGAAGCAGCAGCTATACCGAGGAGGGATGACATTACAGAGGAAAGATGGATAGTAATACTCCAGAACCTCCGAGAAGAAGATGTTATGTGGAAAGCCCCTTGGATGACTCCTAGCGAAATTGTTTATCGTTGCGGGAACTTTGATTGGGTACCTCTTCCCGGAATTTGGGGGGTTGTTGGTTATGCACCATTACTTGTCCTAAGGCAATACAAGGCAGAACAGTTTATACCGGCAACACAAGGGCTAGCTCAGAGCGACTTCTTATATAAAGGTGATCATTATAAGAAGAAGATGCGAGAAATCTCTGAAGCTTGGAAGAAGGTTTGCTGTGTGAAGATTCTGACTAAAGGTCCGACGACAACTCTTGAATACAAAGGGTGGTTTGATAAGAGGGTCAATGATAACATCCCTAGACCGAGTTTGGAGGCTGCTCAATCGATGGAGGAGAGTTTACGAGTGATTCCAACAGAATTAGAAGTCATAAAGCAAGAATTTGAAAGTAAGAATTTGAAGCTCGGGAGAAAGATAGAGAGGCTTGAGGAGGAGAAGATGTACCTAAGCTTAGACATCGACGTTCATAGAATTGAGGTCGAAAAAGAGAGGAAAGAAAAGAGAAAGATAGAGGAGGACTGAGATGACTTGAAGACGCAATATAAGAGGATACAGTTATCAATGAAGAGAGCTAGATTGGGGAAGTCTTCAGAGCAGTGGCAACAAGAGGTTCAAGAAGAAAGAGCCAAAGCCGAGTATTGGGAGAAGAAGTTCCAAGAGATGCAGGACCATAATCAGTCCCTAGAGAACGAGAATCAAGGATTAAAAGCTAAGGTGACTGAGCTTGGACGATCTCTTCATCATCACCGAAGTCGTAACTCTGCGGTCGAGTTGAAAGCAAGCCTGGATAAGATCGAGGAAATGAGGCACAATATTGGAGGGTTAGAAGTAGCACTACAGGACTGTGAGCTACGGATTGAGCAGTCGAGGCAAGAGAAGAACATTGGAAGGGAGAGCTTCATCATTTTCAGGATCAAGTCAGAGATAGGGACTATCTCATGGGAGAAGCTATAGTACAGATTCGAGAGGTTGCTGATTATTTGCAAGACTTGGCAGCGCAAGCTAATGTGTTAAGTACAAAGTATTAGCTAGTGTCAGATAGAGGTCTAGAGTTAGCTTCGTTATTGAATAGGGTTAAAACTTTGGGCCTGAGGGCAAATGCGTACTTGTAATCTATTTTGTGTAAAGATTTTTTGTTTCTTAAATAACATTTTCTAAAAAGAAACTGAATCAGAATCGATATCTTTTTACATTCATGCATTTGCATCTCAACGCATCATATGCATTCAAATTTATAGAAAGACCCTAATTAGTTAAAATTATTAAGGGAGAAAGAAAGAGTAAGAAAAAGAAAATTTGGAAACAACACATCCTTACAGTACACGCGCTAAGTCAAAGAATATGGATCAAAGACTTGAGTAGATTCAAAAAGAAATGCAAGAGCAGTTGCAGGAACAATTGGCAAAAATCCAACAAGAGATGAAGGATCAAATGTTGGAGGCTCAAAGGAATATGATGGCTGAGATGGCTCAGTTGTTGAGGGGGACAACAGATAAAGGAAAGGCCCCTATGACCACCACTGAAGAGGATAATGAGGGTCATCCTCCTGGTTTTACTCCACCTTATATGCAGACTCAACCTGAGGCATATCCCCGAGGGCCGTCCGTCACAACAAGGCCTCAACAAGGAGAAGTCATTCTGGAATACCCATGAATTTTCAAACTGGCTTGGGATTCAATCCTGGAGACAACCCTGCCAATCCAGTTATCCCTGATCTAGATATAGCTGAGAGGAAAGAGATGAGACTCGAATCATCAAGGCAATTAGAGGAACGTTGCAGATGGTTAGAGGAGAAATTTAAGGCACTAGAAAACGCTGATAATCGTTAGGGAATTGATGCTAAGGACCTGAGTTTGTTCCCAGATTTGGTGCTTTCCCATAAGTTCAAAATGCCAGAATTCGAGAAGTACAATGGGACTACTTACCCGGAAGCCCATATCATCATGTTCTGCAGACAGATGACTGGTTATGTAAACAATGATCAATTATTGATCCATTGTTTTCAGGATAGTTTGGTTGGGGCAGCGGCTAGGTGGTATAATCAACTGAGTCGGGCAAGGATTGGTTCTTGGAGAGACTTAGCGCAAGTTTTTATGCAGCAATATAATCATGTGACTGACATGATTCCTGATAGAATTATCTTTCAAAACATGGAAAAGAAGCTTAATGAAAGTTTTAGGCAATATGACCAGAGGTGGAGAGAGGTTGCCATGCAAGTTCAACCACCGCTCTTGGAGAAAGAGACTACTATACTGTTCATCAACACTTTAAAGGCCCCATTCATTACCCACATGATTGGAAGTAGCACCAAGAGTTTTTTCGATATAGTTATGGCGGGAGAAATGATTGAGAACGTCATAAGAGGTGGCAAGATAGGGGGAAGCTACTAAAAGATCGGCCTTAAGGAGGAAGAATAATGAGGTGAATAATATGAGTAACTACAATTCAAAAGCAGTTACGGTTAGTCAGCCCAGTGTAACTACGGTTGGGCAACAAGATTCTCAAAAGTAGGGATCTGGTTCGAGACAGAATTCTAAAAAGGTCTCATTTACGCCTATCTCAGTGACGTATCGAGAGCTTTATCAAAGTTTATTCAATGCGCATGTAATAGCCCCTTTTCATTTGAAACCGTTACAACCCCCATATCCCAAATGGTATGATGCAAATGCCAAATGTGAGTACCATACGGGGATATCAGGGCATTCAATTGAAAATTGCACTGGTTTTAAGAAGGCAGTGGAAAGACTAATCAAGATGGGGGTCGTAAAATTTGACGACACCCCTAGTACAGAGAACCCGTTGCCAAATCATAGTGATCAAGGGGTAAATGCAGTTGGGGATACGGATATGAGAAGGATTAAAGAGGGCGTGTCCAAGGTGAGAACGCCGATGAAAATGATTTGGGAAGAAATGGTGAAAAGAGAGATGATAATCTCTAAAGAGAGGAATAAAGGAGCAAGGGACTACTGTGAGTTCCATGCTGAAGAGGGGCACGAGATCTAGGAATGCGACGAGTTTAAGGCCTTGGTACAAAGCCTTATGAACAACAAAGAGCTAGAATTTTATGAAGCTGGTGCAAATAAGGGACATATATGCACATTAGAAGATGCACCGAAGAATTAAAACCGGCTAAGGATTATTATTTCTTTACCAGGAAGTAATGAAGTTGAAACACCAACGGTACCAAAAGTCATCATTCATAAACTTGTTTCCTTTCCTTATAAGGATAACAAGAGGGTACCCTGGAATTATAACTACCATGTGTTAATGCCGGAGAAGGAGGATATAGCTAGTGCTTCTAAGGAAGCTCAAGGTGAGGGTTTTTACACACGTAGTGGGAAGCGCTACAATGCAAAAGCCGTCAAAGTTGAGCCTGCAAAAGTAAAAGCTTTAGACAAAGGAAAAGGGACCGAGACACTGGTTAATGAGCCAGTGAAGGAAGAAGAAGCCAGAGGATTTTTAAAATTCTTAAAACACAGTGAGTACAGCGTGGTTGAACAATTGCGCAAACAACCAGTTCGTATATCAGTGTTGGCTTTGCTTCTAAGTTCAGAGGCACATCGGGAAGCATTAATGAAGGTGCTCAATGAGGCTTATATTACTAATAATATATTCGTCAACAAGTTGGATCGATTGGTTAGTAACATAAGTGCTAACAATTTCATCTATTTCAATAATGATGAAATCCCACCTGGTGGCATGGGATCAGCTAAAGCTTTACACATCACCACTCATTGTAAGGGGTATTGATAATGGATCAGCTTTAAATGTCTTGCCATTATCAACATTGAACAGATTGCCCGTAGACAGTTCTCATATGAAAACATGTCATAATGTAGTAAGAGCCTTTGATGGCACGGAAAGGAAGGTCATGGGAAGAATCGATATTCCTTTGATGATTAGGCCAAACACGTATGAGGTGGACTTTTTAGTGATGGACATCAAGCCCTCTTACAATTGCCTGTTGGGGAGGCCTTGGATACATTCGGCAGGAGCAGTGCCCTCATCTCTGCACCAGAAATTAAAGTTAGTAGCTGATGGGCAGTTGGTCACCATAAATGCGGAAGAGGACATTATAGCAACAGTTACTAGTGATGCACCCTATGTAGAAGCAAATGAGGAGGCCATTGAGTGCTATTTTTGTTCCTTAGAATTCGTTAATGCAACATTCATTTCAGAGGGGAATGAAGTACCAATGCCTAAAATGTCTAGAACCATAAGAATGGGTTTACAGATGACAGTGGGGAAATGAGCCTTGCCAGGAAAAGGATTGGAAAGATATCTCCAAGGAAGGATTTAAGGTCCTGAACTAAATGAGAAGAGAGACCGTTTTGGCTTGGGTTTCAGGCCAGATTACAGGCAGAGGAGGAAAGAAATAGAGAAGCGCCAAGAGAGAAGAAAGGTGCATTTAGATGGAAGGGAGGTAGAGTAGGAACCGATGACATTCCCCCATGTATCTCAAACCTTTATATCAGGAAGGATGATTCACCCTTAGAGATGAGGGTTGCTCGAAAAATGAGGTTATCACATCAATGCTGTGCATAATGAAGAGTCTGAACGAGGAAACCTTGAGGGCATTCGCCCTTACGAACTAGGGAGCTCTTTAAAAAAATTGGGTTGCAGAAGAACTTCCTGTTGTTTTTAAAGATTCTTCAGAGTAATCTTCAGAACACTCTTATTACTCTAAAGCCTAGGAGTAGCAAGATTTTATTTGTAAAATAGGCTCATGTTCGGATATTTACATTTCAATAAAACATAACTTTTGTTATCAATTCAAGTTAATATTCTTTTATTTCTTTCAAATTTTTTCCCATTTCATTCATAACATATAAATTCATTCATTCTTTGTACATTCTTTCGTACTCTGTAGGCCCCTAGATATCAATGACATGAGCACTGATACTACGAACCCTAGATTCTTTTTTGAGCAAGACATGTGTTTAGAAGAACTTCAATATTTTAAAGATGACAGGGATTGTGATATATCTCTAGATCTGTTGAGAATGGTGAAACAAGAGGAGAAACAAATCCTACCCCGTGAGAAAGAGGCAATAGAGAATGTAGCCTTGGAGGAAGGGAAGGAGGTGAACATCGGCTCACATTTTGCTAAGAAAACGAGACAAGGCCTTGTTGAGCTACTATGAGAATTCAAAGATATCTTTGCATGGTCATATGAGGATATTTCGGGTTTGAATACTGATATCGTGGTACATCGTCTCCCCATAAGACAAGATTGCAAGCCAGTCCAACAAAATTTACGAAGGATGAGGCCTGATATTGTGCTGAAAATAAAAGATGAAGTCAAAAAGCAGTTTGATGCTGGATTCTTACAAGAGGTTATGTATTCAGAATAGGTGGCCAACATTGTGCCTGTCCCTAAGAAGGATGGGAAGGTACGAATGTGTGTTAATTACAGAAATCTGAATAAAGCTAGCCCAAAGGACAACTTTCCTTTACCGCACATTGACACTTTGGTGGACAATACAGCGGGATATTCGTTGTTCTCCTTTATGGATGGCTTCTCAGGGTACAATCAGATAAAGATGCATCCTGAGGACATGGATAAAACTACCTTTATAACATTATGGGGCACATTTTGTTACAAGGTAATGCCCTTCGGACTAAAGAATGTAGGGGAAACATATCAAAGGGCTATGGTGACCTTATTTTACGATATGATGCATAAGGAGATTGAGGTGTATGTTGATGACATGATTGCTAAATATCAAACAGAAAGGGAGCATTTTGAAGTTTTGAGGAAGTTATTCCTAAGATTAAGGAAATTTTAGTTGAAGCTTAATCCGGCAAAGTGCATCTTCGAAACTAGGTCGGGGAAGTTATTGGGCTTTGTGGTCAGCGAAAAGGGAATAGAAGTTGACTCAGACAAGGTTAGAGCCATACGAGAATTGCCTCCACCACGTACTCAGAAGGAAGTTCGGGGTTTTATTGGAAGATTGAATTATATTGCTCAGCTTATTTCGCAATTAACTGAGAAACGTGATCCTATATTTCGCCTCCTTGGAAAACACAACCAAGGTACTTGGGATGAGGAATGCCAGAACACTTTTGATAAGGTTAAGCAATACTTGTTAAATGCTCCAGTGTTATCTCCGCCTAGTCCAGATAGACCATTAATTCTGTACTTATCAGTGTTTAGTAATTTTATGGGATGTGTGCTTGGCCAACATGACGAGTCGGGAAGAAAAGAGAAGGCGATATACTACCTTAGCAAGAAATTCACAGAGTGCGAGATGAGATATTCGCCAATTGAGAAATTGTGTTGTGTTTTAATCTGGATGACTCGAAGGTTATGTTATATCATACGACTTGGCTAATTTCAAAACTTGATTCATTAAAGTACATGATGGAGTCAACAGCAATAAATGGAAGAATGGCAAGGTGGCAAATATTGCTTTTAGAATTTGACATAGTCTATGTGAGTCAAAAGGCTATAAAAGGAAGCGCGATAGTAGAATTTCTAGCTAGCAGAGCTCTAGAAGATTATGAGCCATTAAGCTTTGATTTCCCTAATGAGGAGTTGATGTATGTGGCAACTATTGAAGAACGTCCATGGAAGATAAACTTTAACGGTGCATCCAATGCTGTAGGAAATGGAATTGGGGCAGTCTTGGTATCCCCAAATGGTGATCATTATCCATTCACATGTAAATTGGATTTTGACTATACGAACAATATGGCTAAGTATGAAGCATACATCATGGGGATTCAAGCGGCCAGAGAGTGGAAAATTAGAACTCTAGAAGTATATGGAGACTCTGCGTTGGTAATATACCAGCTTAGGGGTGAATGGGAAACAAGGGACCCCAAATTGATTAATTATCGAAAGGTAGTTTTGGAGTTACTTGAAGAGTTTGATAACGTCACTTTCAGTTATCTCCCACGTGACGAAAATCAGATGGCGGACGCTTTGGCGACATTGGCTTCCATGATTAAAGCAAATAAACAAGAGGATATGAAACCAATTCAAAAGAGCATTTCGGAGGTTCCAGCTCATTGCTGTAACATCGAAGAAGAGGAAAAGGATGATCATCTGTAGTATCAAGATATATTATGGTATGTGAAAAATCGCGAATATCCTGAGAAGGCAACTGAAAATGACAAAAGAACTTTAAGGAGGTTAGCCTGCGAATATGTGCTAGATGGGGATATCTTTTATAAAAGAAGGAAAGATCAGGTACTTTTGAGATGCGTTGACGCTGTGGAAGCTAAACAAATCCTAGAAGAAGTACTTAAAGGAGTTTGTGGTACACATGCTAATGACTTTACGATGGCAAGACAAATTATGAGGTTTGGATACTATTGGTCTACTATGGAAGGAGATTGTATCAGTTATGCTAAGAAATGTCATAAATGCCAGATATATGGAGACAAGATCCATGTACCACATTCACCCTTACATGTTATGACTTCTCTATGGCCCTTTTCCATGTGGGGCATGGATGTCATTGGGCCGATATCGCCAAAAGCTTCGAATGGGCATCATTTTATTTTTTTGGTCATTGACTACTTTACGAAATGGGTAGAGGCAGCTTCTTATGCTAGTGTCACCAAGTCAGCAGTAGGGCGATTCTTGAAAAAGGAGATCATTTATCAATATAGAATGCCTGAGAGGATCATATTAGACAAGGCATTGAACTTGAATAACAGCACGATTATGGAAGTCTGCAGCCAATTCAAGATTAAACATCATATTTCATCTCCATATCGCCCAAAGATGAATGGGGCAGTGGAAGCTGCTAACAAAAACATCAAGAAGATAGTGGGAAAAATGACTGAAACCTACAGTGATTGGCATGAGAAATTACCATTTGCACTCTTCACCTACCGAACGTCCATCAGAACCTCTACTGGGGCAACTCCTTTCTCGTTGGTTTATGATATGGAGGCAGTATTACCCATTGAAGTTGAAATACCTTCTCTTCGAATTTTGTCGGAGATAAAGCTAGATGAAGCAGAATGGATTCAATCGCGGTATGACCAATTGAACTTGATCGAAGAAAAGAGGCTAAAAGCTATTTGCCATGGTCAGATATATCAGAAGCGAATGAT
The DNA here is from genome assembly GCA_025698465.1 of Gossypium longicalyx. NCBI lineage: Eukaryota > Viridiplantae > Streptophyta > Magnoliopsida > Malvales > Malvaceae > Gossypium > Gossypium longicalyx. Next base: position 97,794,729 of record CM046997.1, read on the forward strand.
GCGAGCCTATGACAAGAAAGTTCGTCCAAGAGAATTCAACAAAGGGCACCTTGTATTGAAAAAGATCTTTCCCATACAGAGGGACTTTAGAGGAAAATAGATGCCGAATTGGGAAGGGTCGTATGTTGTAAAGAAGGCTTTCTCTGGTGGTGCTTTGATTTTGACAGAAATGGATGGGAAAAGTTTACCCAATCCAGTGAATTCAGACTCAGTCAAGAAGTACTATGTCTAAAGAGAAAGGAAGCCAAGGCGAAAACCCACAAAGCGCGCTTTGAGACTTCTAAAAATAAAAAATAAAAAATAAAAAAATGTAGAGACCAAGGTGAAAACCTGCAAAGGGCGCCTTGAGACCAAAGGGGTTTTGAGTTGAAAACCTGAAAGGGCTGCTCAAATATTCGAGAAACATACGGTGACTTTGATATACCGGATTTGACAAGAAATGGAGTGTGTCACATACCGGGGCATCAACAAAGTACTTTGGATCTTCTAAACACATGTTAAATTCAAAATAGTCTTTATGGAATTTGTGTACAGAAGCTCAAGCTGTGATATGTTGGACATCAATTTTTTGTTCTGATTACTATCTTTAGATTCTTTTTCTTCTCAAAGATATGTTTTCAGATTAATTTCTTGTTGTACTTTGATGATTTATCTTACTATTCTCAAGATTAAATCATTTGTCTTCCATTATTCATAAAGTGTGTTGCATTGAAATATGATTGATGAACTAAATATTTTTACAAATGAAGTTTTGCATATTACTCTGGGAATTGCTAGAAAATATGAGAAATTAAAACAGAACAATTGTTTGAAGAATTTCCATGAGAAAAGGTCGAAGGTACTCAAGGAAATTTCTTTTTCAATCCAAAGGATGATTGGATAATTTAAAACGATTCAGTCATAGGAGAGGATAGCCTACAACGAGTCGTAACATTCGGAGAATGGTATAATAGGACCAATTTGATTCAAAACACATGAACGGAGTATGATTGATACTTGGAGTGGAACTTCAATAGATGAATGAGTAAAGACGTTCGAAATAGGAATCATTTTCATAACATTTTGCATAATTAGGAGCATTTGATTCATTTTGAGCATGGCATCTTAATCATCAAGCATGAGTACATATGCACTCTACGGGTTATGTCCTTTAAAGGACAATGTAGATCGAAGATAGCAGATTTGGTGTCTCTGTATTGTTAGAGAGCAGATCGAAGATAGCAGATTTGGCATCTCTGTATTGTCAGAGAGAAGATCGAAGATAGTAGATTTGGCATCTCTGTATTGTCAGAGAGCAGATCGAAGATAGTAAATTTGGCATCTCTGTATTGTCAGAGAGTAGATCGAAGATAGTAGATTTGGCGTTTCTATATTGTCAGAGAGCAGATCGAAGATAGCAGATTTGGCGTCTCTGTATTGTCAGAGAGCAGATCGAAGATAGCAGATTTGGCGTCTCTGTATTGACAGAGAGCAGATCGAAGATAGCAGATTTGGCATCTCTGTATTGTCAGAGAGCAGATCGAAGATAGCAGATTTGTCGTCTCTGTATTGTCAGAGAACAGATCGAAGATAGCAGATTTGGTGTCTCTATATTGACAGAGAGCAGATCGAAGATAGCTGATTTGGCATCTCTGTATTGTCAGAGAGCAGATCGAAAATAGTAGATTTGGCGTCTCTATATTGTCAGAGAGCAGATTGAAACTAGCGGATTTGGCGTCTCTGTATTGTCAGAGAACAGATCAAAAATAGCAGATGTGGCGTTTCTGTATTGTCAGAGAACAGATCGAGGATAACAGATTTGGCATTCCTGAGTTTGCAAGAAGCAGGTTGAAGATAGCCAATTTGACATTCCTGAAGCTATCAGAATACCTTTGAGGAAGATGAGGATCAAGATTTCGAGACTTGGCCAGGCCGGGCAAATTTGGTTCTTTTATAATCTTTGCTCTATTCCTGTTACACAGTAATAAGCAAAGAGGGGCACCTGTAATAGCTCAAATTTGCCCGGCCCATGAAATAAATAAATAAGGAAGCAAAAACAAAAACAATAAAGTCCTTTTACAGTCCAAATGGGTGGCCCAATTAGTCTAAGAACCCAAATACCCGGTTACACCCAACCCACAAATGGGCACGGCCCAAGGAGGCCCAAACTACAAACATGGAACGGAAGACCTAGGGTTTCTAAAACCCTAGGCTCCGCAGGCACGCCAATCGTCACACCCTTTTTGTGTCGTTCGAGTGACCTTCATTGACGCCTCCATCGGTGCCGAGATTCCAGGCTCTGTATCGCGCCGTGATCGGCGCACGAATCAACGCCAGCGCGTTCACCGCCAGATTCCTCGTCGACACTTGCAAAAATGGAAAGAAAAGCACAACAAACATGGCAAGAATCGAGCAGAGAATATACAAACTTGTAAATAAAGGCTATAAAAGCTGAATAACTTCACTGTAACAGGGACCCTTTTTTTTTACATACGAAAACAGATACAAAAAATAGGTAAACGGTTGATAGACAGGGAGATATACGCATATATATGCACAGAAGAAAGAAATAATAGCAGTTTATTTTCTGAAAAAAGGTGACTCAGATGCATATTTGTTTACAGTTTATATCTCTGTTCAATACATATAAATCGTTTTTTTTAAAAAAAGCTGTTAAGTATTAAAAAAAGGAAAGAGTATACCTGTAATTTACCCAAAAAATCGAAGGCTTTTAGCCTTCCAACCGCCGTGTATGGCGGGGTCGGCGACGGCGCATGGGTGCGTGCGCTCGATAACCGGGGCTTGGCCTGACGGAGGCTGGAGCCCAGAGGGCCCTTCTTTTCTCCTCTTTCAGAGGATTTTAAGTGTTTTATTTTAAAACTAACTTTGAAAATGAATTTTAGGTTAAATTTTGGCTTATATAGCCTTATTAAAACGATGTCGTTTAGCTTAAAACAATAAGCTTCAAAACGGCGTGTTGACCCATGACCCGGGGAGGATCCGCGTGTTTTTTGTAAATGGGCAAATTGCCCAATTGATCCTTCCTCATTTTTAATCTTTACAATTTCATTTTATTTTTATTTTAATTCGGCCCTAATCTTTTATATTTGTTTCAATTTAATCCAAATGGCCATTAAAATTCATTCTGAAGAACGACGTCGATTTGGGATTAGGGCAAATTGCCTAGTGAATCCCTTGTAGTTTTGAATGCGTTCCAATTAGGCCTAAACCTTTTTTCTTATTTTAAAATTAACCCTAAAACTTTAGTTTTATTTAATTTTAGCCTTTTAAAATATTTTTGCATAATTTATTTATTAAATACCTTATATATTATTTATTTTTATAAATATTAGTTATATAAAATAGTATATATTATTTTTTATTTATATATTATCCATTATATTATTTTTATTATTATATATTTTATTTATAAATTTTATTATACACTATATATTTTACTATATATATTATTCCTTCCATTTTTAAATTTTTATTTTGTTTTATTATAAATTATGTATTATTTTATTATTCATTAATTGTGTAAATTTTAATTTTTTAAATTATTATTAAATAATAATATATATTATCCTTATTTACATGATAGTATTTATATTTCATTATATTTTATTTATATATTTTATTACATATCATATTTTATTATTTATTATTCCTTACAATATCTTCCTTTTATTATATATATTATTTCATTATCTATTTTTATTGGTATATAAAAATTAAATTTGTAAATTATTATAAACTAATACATATATTATTATTATATATTTAATGTTTAGTATTTTAAAATTTACTACAAAATTTTATTCCGATTTAACATATTATTATTTTTATAAGTATATTAAGTTATTATATCATGTAATGTATTATATATATATATATTAATCATCTCTAAAAACTCACCTTCATCATTTATACTTTGTTTTAAATATTTTATTAAATACTTCATCTATTTTTAATTTTTTTTTCTTATCTTTATTTTTGATTTGTATGTTCATAATTTTGTTTATTTATTTTTTGTCCACATGGAGAGCTTGGTTGGTATGGGTGGAGAGTAGCGGATGGTGGGTTGAGTAGTCTCCCCAAATGGGCTTGCATACATTCATTGGTATTACGTGTGATATTGAAATGGGCCTATGGGTCATACTGTTTACAGTAAAGGCTTCGGCCCAGTGATATGATTTATGAAAAGGCTTCGGCCCAGTAACTCTTAAACGAAAGGCTTCGGCCCAGTATATGTCGAGACTGAATTAGGGCTTAGGCCCAGTATGCTAATATTAGTTTGGGCTCTGAAAGGGGCTTGTTGCACACTGAGTTTCCAAACTCACCCCTTTCCTTAACCTTGCAGGTGAGCCTTGATGTGAAGACTTGGAGCCGGAGGGGATTCAGAGTGGCCGTGATGATCGCTTTCGAACTTTGCAATAAGTAACCGATTTTTTTAATTATTATTATTTGGTTTTGGGTTGTAATAAGGCCATTTTAATTATCTTTCTAGGATTATTTTATTTTATACTCTATATTTTACTGATAATAATCCAAAATGGGTTAGACTTAGGGCGCGTTTTCAAAATGATACTTGTTTTCAAAATAGCGCAACGATACAATTAATCGGTTTATCAAAAAATCTACTTAAATGAATTCCAACTCGTTTTTTTCCAAAACCTAACCTCGCACCAAAGTGTGGCAATGGTTGTAGGCATGTCTAGGATTGGATCCAGTCAAGAGCTTGGTACTTAAGCAGCTTTCATGGCTCACCTCCTCTGTTTCGGATACCTACCTGGTGCACAGCTTCCATTCACTTTATTAACGTAGCGAAGACTGTCTTTTAAAACACTAAGAAGGATGCTGAAAGAGGCATGGGTTTTCTTAAAAAACTTCAATGTGACACGTCGAATCCAGCCATAACGTCTGGGTAGGGTTTGGGGTGTTACATTTAGCAGTATCAGAGCCAAGTTGCAACAACTCAGCTTTGGGTTTTAAACGGGTTTAAAATCAAGAATTTAAAAAAAAGGTATTTTAAATCAATTTTTAAGAATTCCTAAAAAGAAACCCTCTTTTGACTTATTTTTTGTGACCAAATATATGTTTTTAAGTTTCAAATGGTTTGGAGAAAGAAGTGGCACACTGAATCCCCGGTACCAAGTCTGTAAGTGTACTTTCTTTTACACCGTGTGGTATTGATATGATGTTATAGATAGAATTGAGACCCTACTATGATACTTTAGATAGGGTAGAGCTGGAAAATAGTAGGATTGAGACTGTAGCTAGGCTACGACGTTGCAAAAACAATCCCTGAACTACTATATATCCATAAGATATCTCGTAATAAACAACTGAAATATTAAACTAATGTCATAAAATTCGTAAACAGATAATTCGATATGAGTACAAGAGGAACTCGTGGACAAGGCCGTGGACGTAGTCGCGGAAGGGTGCAAGCTGAATCTTCATCCTCAGGGCATAGGCCAGCTGAGGAGGCATCCGTGCCACAGGCAAGGGACGATGCTTTGTCCCAAGCGATGTTAAGGGTTTTGGAAAGGGTTGCTGGAGCTAGCACTGGGACAGTGAAGAGGGGATCCATCTCTGAGCGACTCCGAGCTAACGGAGCAGAGGTTTTTAGGGGCGTATCTGGAGTAGCCCCAAACGTGGCTGAATATTGGCTAGAGGCAACAGAGCGGATTATGGACGACCTAGATTGCTCTGTGGAGCAAAAGCTGAAGGGGGCCGTGTCGTTGCTACGAGATGAGGCATACCAGTGGTGGATCACTGTAAGGGAGAGTACCCCGATCGAACGGGTAACCTGGGAACTGTGCAAGACTGCTTTTAAACGGAGGTACGTTGGAGCTAGTTATATGGATCCCCGTCGAAAGGAATTTTTGAATCTGGCTCAAGGTAATAAGACTATTGCGGAGTATAAGGCGGAATTCTTGAGGCTGAGTCGATATGCTAGCGGGATAGTTGCGACTGAATATGAGCATAGTGTTCGATTCGAGGATGGCCTCCGCGATGAGCTTAGGGTGCTGATAGCTCCACAAAGGGAGTGTGATTTCGCTGCGTTGGTAGAGAAGGCTAAGATAGCCGAGGAAGTAAAACGAACTGAACGGCAGAATCGTGAGAGGGATCGACCCAGATTCAGGAGGGATTCTAGACCCTCGGGTGCTGCATATCGAAATGTTAAAAGAGCTAGAATGGAGGAACCGGTTCGAGCAATTCTGGTGAATACCCTTAGGTCGCAGGTTTGCAGGGACTGTGGCAGAGTGCATATGGGGGAATGCTGGAAACGAACTGGAGCATGTTTTCGATGTGGGTCAAAGGAACATAAGTTCAGAGAGTGTCATCGGAGAGCAGCTCAGGATCAAGTTGCGGAGCAAAGAGGTGTCCAACCGCTGCGAGGAGGACCACCACCACAGAGAGGCCATGGGCAAGGTAAATGTTGTAATGGTAATGGACGAGGACGTGGGGCACCTGGCAGGGGTGCTGGACAAGCTGAAGCTCGACAGTCGGCGTTGGTTTATGCTGCACGGCGTCGTGAGGAGGGTGATGCTCTTGATGTTATAACCGGTACGTTCTTCATTCATGGCACGCCTTACACTGCTTTGATTGATATTGGTTCCACTCATTCGTATGTTACCTTTAATGTATCTAGGACGTTGGGTGTGCTTCTTGAGGAGACTGTAAGTGGGGTATCAGTGATAAGTCCTTTGGGACACTCGGTTAAGGTAGATAAACTCTTTAGGGAGGTGCCTTTAGAGATACAAGATAGGATATTTGTAGGAGATTTGATGGAGCTACCATTTGGGGAATTTGATCTTATTTTGGGAATGGACTGGCTAACTAAGCATAGGGCGACGTTGGATTGTGCTGTTAAGAAAATAGTGATAAGAACTGTCGAGGATGAGGAGATAATGGTCATAGGGGAGCGAAGGAACTATTTGTCCAATATTGTCTCGGCTTTAAGGGCTGAGAAGTTGATTCGGAAAGGTTGTGAGGCATTTTTAGCATTTGTGAGTCAAGCTGAACCTAAGGGGATGACTGTGGAGTCAGTCAGGACTATCAAAGAATTTCAAGATATTTTTCCTGAGGAGCTTCCTGGACTACCTCCGAACAGAGAAGTCGAGTTCGGAATCGACTTGTTACCTGGAATAGCTCCAGTGTCTATTGCACCTTACCGGATAGCACCAAAAGAGTTGGTGGAATTGAAAGCTCAGATTCAAGAACTGTTAGATAGAGGGTTTATAAGACCAAGTGTTTCTCCGTGGGGCGCACCATTGTTGTTCGTAAAGAAGAAAGATAGGACCATGCAGATGTATATTGATTATCAGCAGTTGAACAAACTGACGATTAAGAACAAGTATCCTTTGCCAAGAATCGATGATCTGTTCGACCAACTGAGAGGAGCTTCAGTATTTTCTAAGATTGACCTTCGGTCAGGATATCATCAGTTGAGAGTCAAAGAAGAGGATATTCATAAGACGGCATTCAGAACTCGATATGGTCATTACGAGTTTCTGGTTATGCCCTTTGGTTTGACTAATGCACCGGCAACATTCATAGATTTGATGAATCGAGTATTTCAGCCGTACTTGGATCAGTTCGTAGTCATTTTTATCGATGATATCTTGGTGTACTCGGAAACGGAAGAGAAGCATGATGAGCATCTTCGTATTGCGCTGCAAGTGCTAAGGGAAAAGCAACTCTATGCAAAGTTTAGGAAGTGTGAGTTTTGGTTGAATGAAGTAACTTTCTTGGGGTATGTTGTGTCTACTGAGGGGATCAAAGTAGACCCTTGGAAGATTGAGGCGATTCTAGAGTGGAAGCCACCGAGGTCAGTAACAGAAGTCTGAAGTTTTCTGGGGTTGGCAGGTTATTATCGAAGATTTGTGGAAGGATTTTCTGTGTTGGCAGCACCGTTAACAAAACTTATAAGGAAGGGAGCACCGTTTGTTTGGACAAATAAGCAGCAAGAGGCTTTTGAGAAGTTAAAGAAGGTTTTGACTGAGGCACCAGTGTTGATTCAGCTAGAGTCTGGTAAGGATTTCACTGTGTACAGTGACACGTCACATATAGGTTTGGGCTGTGTGTTGATGCAAGAGAGTAAAGTGGTCGCTTATGCTTCACGATAGCTTAAGCTTCATGAGGTAATCTATCCTACTCATGAATTGGAGTTGGCAGCGGTGATCTTTGCACTTAAGATATGGAGGCACTACTTGTATGGGGAGAGATGCATTATCTATACGGATTATAAGATTCTTAAGTACTTGCTGACTCAGAAGGAGCTAAATCTTAGACAGCGAAGGTGGATAGAGTTGTTAAAGGACTATGACTATTCGATTGAGTACCATCCAGGTAAGGCAAATGTCATGGCTGATGCGTTGAGTCGAAGGACTGTGGCGGAATTGAAAATAATGTTTGCTCGCTTAAGCTTGTATGACGATGGAAGCTTATTGGCAGAGTTACAAGTGAGACCGACTTGGGTGGAGCAGATTAAGAAGCAGTAGTTGGTGGATGAGCCGTTGGTTTCTCGGTTTCAGCAAGCTGAGAAGGGGGAGAATTCAGACTTTGGATTAAATGGTGATGCGGTTCTTTGTTTTCGAGGAAGAATTTGTATGCCGAAGGACTCTGATTTGAGATTGATGATTTTGAAAGAGGCTCATGGTGGACCTTGTGCTATGCATCCAGGAGGGAGTAAGTTGTATCGAGACTTGCGAGTGACCTGGGCTTAAGAGAGAAGTGACCGAATTTGTGGGAAAATATTTGACGTGTCAACAAGTAAAGGCCGAGCATCAACTGCCTTCAAGATTGTTATAGCCAGTAAAGATACCACTTTGGAAGTGGGAAAGGGTAACCATGGATTTTGTGTGTGGTCTGTCATTGATACCTTCCAAGAAGGACTCAGTATGGGTGATTGTGGATAGGCTGACGAAATCTGCCCATTTCATACCTGTCCGAATCGATTACTCACTTCAGAGGTTGGCCAAGTTGTATGTGGCAGAGATAGTGCGGTTGCATGGGGTGCCAGTATCGATAATTTATGACCGAAACCCAAGGTTTACATCTCGATTTTGGCAGAAGTTGCATGAGGCGTTGGGAACGCGATTGGATTTTAGTACGGCTTTTCACCCTCAGTCGGATGGGCAGCCAGAGAGGGTCATTCAGATTCTAGAAGATATGTTGAGGGGTTGCATTATCAACTTTAGGGGCAGTTGGGAGGATTACTTGCCATTGGCGGAGTTCGCGTATAACAACAGTTACCAAGCAAGTATTCAGATGGCTCCTTACGAGGCACTGTATGGGCGAAGGTGTCATTTGCCTACTTGTTGGGCAGAGTTGGGGGAAAGGCAAGTACTTGGACCGGAGTTAGTAGCGGATACTGAAGACAAAGTTAAGGTGATCAGGAATCAGTTAAAGGAGGCAGCGGATCGACAAAAATCTTATGCTGATCTGAAGCGTAAGGATATTGAGCATGCTGTAGGGGACATGGTATTTTTGAAGGTTTCGCCTTGGAAGAAGATATTGAGGTTTGGTAGGAAGGGCAAGTTGAGTCCACGGTTCATTGGGCCTTATCGGATCCTTAAGCGGATAGGGTGGTGGCTTATCATCACTAGAGTTACCTCAGAAAGTTTGGATCGTATTCACGACATCTTTCATGTGTCCATGCTAAGGTGATATCGTTCTGACCCTACTTATATCGTGCCAGTTGCAGAAATTGAGGTACAGTCAGATTTGACCTTCGAAGAAGAACCTGTGCAAATACTTGATCGTGATGTCAAGGTGTTGAGAAGAAAGTCAGTCCCATTGGTGAAGGTACTTTGGAGAAACCATGGCATAGAAGAAGCTACTTGGGAGTTAGAGGAGGCGATGCGTCAACAATACCCTCAACTGTTTGGATCAGGTAAAATTTCGAGGTCGAAATTTCATTAAGAAGGGTAGAGTTGTAACACTCTAATTTTTGGGATTTTCGTAATTTTTGAGAATTTGGTAAAATTTCTAAAATTTGGTATTTGGTTGTGAAATTCATAATTGGAGTGTGTAAATGGGCCTATGGAAGGCCCATGTGTTGGCCAAAACCCGGTAGAATTTTTGAATTTTGGACTTAAGGAGTTAGGGGCATTGGATAGGTGGCTTTATTAAAAGATGTGGGTAAAATGTAACACAAGAGAACCCTTGGCAAAGTGGTTAAGTGACGCCACTAAGGAGCTAAAAAAGTGGCGTGTAAGTGGTTGGGGGAAGGCTAAGGTTCGATTCACTAAGCTGGCAATTGTGCTGTTATTTTTGTGTCTTGAGCATGCAGGAGTTTGAAGTCGAATGGAACTCTGTTGGAGAGAGTTTGAATCAGTCAAATGCATAAATTTAGGAGTGATAAGGGGAGAGATTTTGGGGATTTGAATGGAGGCTTAGTGTTGGCCGAATAGTGGGAATTTAAGGAGGAGAAATTGGCTTAGGGGTCTTAGGTTAGTAATTCGGCATTAGGGGCTTTAGTTGTGTCGTTTTCTTTTGTTTAAGCATCATAGGGTTATTTCTTTTCTTCCTTTTCTTCTCTAGCCGAAATCACCACTCCTTTCATCCATTTTTCTTTCTCTTCTTTTGCCAAAACCAAACAACTACTTTCTTTCTTTTCATCACCCTTGCCGAATAGTCACAAGAGCCGAAACTTTTGAAGTTGGTTGTGCCGATTTCACTTAGACCAGCATCCTTCTTTTCTCTTCATTTGTTGTGATCGATCCCTTCATCCACTAAACTCTAAAAGTCCCCGACGGCAACACCAATACAGAGCCACCACACCATTTCTTTTTCTTGGTCCTAAAAGCCTAAGTACCATAGCTCTAGGGGCATAGCTAAACCTGTAGACCTCTAGGATTCGAAGGCTGCTACGTGGTTGAGGGTTGAGTCTACTTTGGGTCTAAGCAGTGTAGAAGGGAAGACTGTGGTAAGTACTCGTTTTTCCAAATCAATTCAGTAGTGTAAATGTTAAGAAAAGCCGAAACCCCCTATAGTTTAGGGAGGTTATCGATTTGAAGTATAGGCCTCACTAGGCCTTTTTCATTCGACTTTTATGGTTTGTGTAGTGAAATAGACAACTTTGGAGGAGCAGCAAGGCTTGGAGTATCGATTTGGATAAACTTGGATCGAATCATCGGACCCTGTGAAGGTAAGTGATTTATGGCCATTAGGGGTTCTTTGGCCGACTATGGTAAGGTGGATTTTAGGTTTGATAAGCATGAATTGTAAACTAAGAATGATGGTGATTATTTGTAGGTTGTCGTGGGAGACTTTGTTAGCAAACGTCACAAAACAAGTGTGTAACAACCCTCGGAGTAGCTTAGATTAATATTCGCTGAAAAGCCAAAATGCTAAAATTCTGACATTTCGGGAACTTGTGATTCTGTGTTCGGTTATAGATGCGTTAAATATGATAAGATCGGTATTTAGGTCGATGGAACAGGTAAGAGCGCAATTTTGTGCACGATGGTAAGTTGGGCCTCAATGGGCTAGAATTGGGCCCAATGGGCTTTCGGGCCCATTTGGGTAAAATTGATAGAAAATGAAATTTGGAAAAGTTATATGTTAAGACGGTTAGTTCTGTTGTAAAATTTGGGTTAAGTGGGCTTAGTGGGCTAAATCAGCATTCGTAGGGCCCATTAGGGGTTTTGGGTCCAAAAGCCCGAATTTGATAAAGTGGGTTAAAGATCATTGTTTAAACACTCGAAAATATAGGTAATTGTTAATGAACATGGAAACCCCTGATATTTGGTAAATTACGAAATTACCCTTATAATATGAAAAATGACTATTTTGCCCTAGGTAAAAATGACCTTTATGCCCCCAAGGTTTAATTATGAATATGATGCATGAGATATTGTTATACATGTTATGACATGATATGCACATGATATGATATGAGATGCACTTGATATGCTATGATATACTCATTATATGCATGGGTTGGGTTTTATATAAACGGAGGAAGTGCTTAAAGGGCTTTGCCCCAGTTTATTAAAAAAAGGCTTTGCCTGATTATTAAAAAGAGGCTAGGCCTCCAATATATGATAAAGCGGCTATCTTTGCCAGTGGTGGAGAGTTTGGTTGGGTGGGTTGAGTTATTCCCCACATGGAGAGCTTGGTTGGTATGGGTGGAGAGTAGCAGATGGTGGGTTGAATAGTCTCCCCAAATGGGCTTGCATACATTCATTGGTATTACGTGTGATATTGAAATGGGCCTATGGGTCATACCATTTACAGTAAAGGCTTTGGCCCAGTGATATGATTTATGAAAAGGCTTCGGCCCAGTAACTGTTAAACGAAAGGCTTCGGCCCATTATATGTCGAGACTAAATTAGGGCTTAGGCCCAGTATGCTGATATTAGTTTGGGCTTTGAAAGGGGCTTGTTGCACACTGAGTTTCCAAGCTCACCCATTTCCTTAACCTTGTAGGTGAGCCTTGATGTGGAGACTTGGAGCCGGAGGGGATTCAGAGTGGCCGTGATGATCGCTTTCGAACTTTGCAATAAGTAACCGATTTTTTTAATTATTATTATTATTTGGTTTTGGGTTGTAATAAGGCCATTTTAATTATCTTTCTGGGATTATTTTATTTTATACTCTATATTTTACTAATAATAATCCAAAATGGGTTAGACTTAGGGCGCGTTTTCAAAATGATACTTGTTTTCAAAATAGCGCAACGATATAATTAATCGATTTATCAAAAATATCTACTTAAATGAATTCCAACTCGTTTTTTTCCAAAACCTAACCTCGCACCAAAGTGTGGCAATGGTTGTGGGCATGTCTGGTGCACAGCTTCCATTCACTTTATTAACATAGCGAAGACTTCGGATACCTACCTAGTACACAGCTTCCATTCACTTTATTAACGTAGCGAAGACTATCTTTTAAAACACTAAGAAGGACGCTGAAAGAGGCATGGGTTTTCTTAAAAAACTTCAATGTGACACGTCAGATCCAGCCATAATGTCTCGGTCCAGTTTGGGGTGTTACATGGACAACTTAGATTTTACCCCCGAGTAGAAGCTAAAGGATGTTGTCTCTTTGCTTCGCGACGAAGCATACCAGTGGTGGCTGATCGTTAAAGAGGGCACTCAACCTGAACGACTTACATGGGATTTCTATAAGTCGACTTTCCAAGGTAAATATGTGGTGGCAAGCTACATCGGTGCTAGGAGATGTGAGTTTCTGAATATCACGCAAGGGGATCGTTTAGTGGCCGAGTATGAGGCCGAGTTTCTGAGATTGAGCCGTTGTACGCGAGGCATGGTGGGGATCGAATATGAGTATTGTGTCCATTTCAAAAATAGTTCCAGGGACAGTTTGAGGATTCTGATAGCTCTGCAAAGGGAGCGTGACTTTTCAGCATTGGTAGAGAAGGCGAAGATCGCCGAGGAGGTGAAGAGCTCTGAGTGCCAAAACAGAGATAGAGAGGGGTAAGAATAAGAGGGATTCGAAGCCCTCGAGTTCCTCGATGAGGCCTAAGAAAAAGGCCAGATCTGATGGGCTAGTGAGAGTTGGGCCCCTATTGCACCAACTGGGATCTTGCCTTATGGGCATTATCGTAAACGCCATCCGAGTGAATGTTGGAGGACGGTTGGCGCATGTTTGAGATGTGGGTCTACTGAGTATCGCGTTCGTGAGTGTCCGTTGAGGGCCGATCAGATGCAAGCTTTGGGTTCAGACACTACGCAGCTGCCGAGAGTAGTTCAATAGTCTGTGGCCAGGCTAGAGATGGTAATGGTATGGGCCATGGACAGAGAGCACCGGGTAGAGGTGCTAGAAATACTGAGGTGAGGCAGCCTGCTCTTGTTTATGCTGCTTGTCACTGAGAGGAACGAGATGCTCCAGACGTCATTACAGGTATGTTTTTCATTTATAATGTACCTTACTTTGCACTAATAGACATAGGCTCTACACACTCCTATGTAGCTAGCACTGTGTCTGAAACTTTAGGGATTCCGGTTGAGAATACTTCTAGTGAGGTGACTGTGGTGAGTCCTTTGGTGCAAACTATCCGGGTTAGTAAATTGTTTAGAGACGTCCCATTAGAGGTTCAAGGGATAGTATTTCTAGCTGATCTAATAGAGCTCCATTTGGGGACTTCGACTTGATTCTGGGGATGGACTGGTTGGTCAAGCATCAAGTAAGTCTGGATCGTGTAACTAAGAGGGTTGTTTTGAGAACCGAGGAAGACACCTAGGTAGTTGTGATTGGGGAATGACGGGATTTTTTAACTAATGTAATTTCGGCGTTGGTGGCAGAAAAGTTGGTCCGAAAAGGATGTGAGCCATTTTTGGCCTATGTAAGTGTTTTTGATTCTCGGCATTCGTCTGTAAAGGACATCAGAACTGTCAGGGATTTTTTGGATGTCTTTCCTGAGGAATTACCAGGTTTGCCTCCAAGCCGAGAAGTGAAATTTGGGATTGATCTTTTGCTGAGTACAACTCCGATGTCTATCGCCCCATATCAAATAGCACTAAAGGAGCTTACAGAGCTTAAGCCTCAGATTTAGGAATTGTTGTATCGTGGGTTCATTCACCCCAGTATATCTCCGTAGGGAGCACCTGTCTTGTTTGTGAAAAAGAAAGATGGGACAATGAGGATGTGTATCGACTACCGATAGCTGAACAAGCTAACGATTAAGAATAAGTTCCCACTTTCGAGGATTGATGATTTATTTGATCAGTTCAGAGGGGATTTTGTGTTTTCCAAGATTGATCTACGTTCGAGTTATCATCAACTGAGGGTTAAGGAGGCTGATGTGTATAAGATGACATTTAGGACTCGTTATGGCCACTACGAGTTCCTAGCGATGCCCTTTGGTTTGACTAATGCACCAGCGGCATTTATGGACTTGATGAACCGAGTGTTCCAGCCCTACCTGGATCGATTTGTAATGGTGTTCATCAATGATATTTTGGTGTATTCTAAGTCTAAAGGTGAGCACAATGAGAAACTAAGACTGGTACTACAGATTCTTTATGAAAAACAGCTGTATGCGAAGTTCAGCAAGTGTGAGTTCTAGCTCTGAGAAGTAACGTTTTTGGGACACGTGGTTTCTACTAAGGGGATACGAGTAGATCTTCATAAGATTGAAGTGGTGTTGGATTGGAAACAGCCAAAGAATATGTCTGAGATTCGCAGCTTTCTGGGGTTGGAGGGCTACAATTGGCATTTTGTAGAAGGGTTCTCTGTGATCGCAGCTCCGTTGACTAAGCTTTTGCATAAGGAAGTTTCTTTTGTATGGGCTGACGTGAAGCAAGAAATTTTTGAGAAGCTCAAGGCTATTTTGACTTAGGCTATTTTGAGAAGCTGGAAAAGCTTTATATTTTTGAGATAGTGAGACTGTATGGGGTACCGGTTTCAATCGTCTCTAATACGGATCCTCGTTTCACGTCTCGATTTTAGGGAAAACTATATGAGGCTTTGGGTTCAAGGTTGGACTTCAGTACTACATTCCATCCTTAGACCGATGTCAATCTGAGAGGGCGATTTGGTACTAGAGGACATGTTGAGGAGCTGTGTGATTGACTTTCGAGGCTATTGGAAGGATTATCTACCGCTAGCCGAGTTTGCCTATAGTAACAGCTTTCAGTCGAGTATTCAGACGGCACCTTACGAGGCTCTGTATGGTCGTAAGTGTCGTACTCCTCTATGTTGGACTGAGCTGGGTGAACATTGAGTATTAGGTCCTGAGTTGGTTTCCGAGACTGAAGATAGGGTTCAACTAATTAGAGATCGTCTGAAGGCAGCTTCTGACATGCAGAAATCTTATGCTGGTCTGAATAGACGTGAAATTGAGTATTCTATGAGAGATTTCATGTTTCTGAAGGTCTCGCTATGGAAGAAGGTTTTGAGGTTCGGTCGCAAGGGCAAGTTTAGCCCTAGGTTTATTGGGCCTTACTGGATCTTGAAACGAGTGGGACTGGTCACTTATCAGTTAGAGCTACCTCTAGAGTTAGACCGTATTCACGATGTGTTCCACGTCTCAATGTTGAGGTGCTACCGCTCTAATCCCACGCACATCATCCCTGTTGAGAAAATTGAGGTTAGAATAGATTTGATCTTAGAGGAGAAGCCGATTCAGATTCTGGATCACGACGTACAGGTTCTTAGGAGAAAATCAATTACTTTATTGAAGGTGCTGTGATGGAATCATGGCACTAAGGAGGCTACGTGGAAGCCTGAGGATACGATGCGTCAGCAGTATCCTCACTTGTTCTGATCAGGTAAATTTTGAGGTCAGAAATTTCTTTTAGGGGGTAGAGTTATAATGCCCCAAAATTTATATTTTTGTTATTATGAATTTGTGACACAAATATATGTTTGCTTTAGTGGTTTAGTGTTTCGGGTGTGTGAGAGGTCCCAAGTTCAAGCCTTGCCTTTAGTAAATTTTGATTTTTTTTTTTTGAATAAAGCCTTAACCTTGCTCAATAGGCTTATGTTTAATTATTGATAAGAATATATCAAAATGGGCCTGCTGGTCTAGTGGTTAAGTTGAGTGATAGATTGCTAAAGGTCTCATGTTTGAATCCCTGCACGAGCAAGGGTGTTGATTTTTTCTCAATGACTGTAAGGGTTTCGGTTTAGCCAAAATACTGAGGTGGTTGTGACGTAGTGGGGTTAGTGGAGTGATTGAGGGGATTATGGAATATCTGGTAGTTTTTCTTTTTTTCCAAAAATTCAGCTCTCCTTCTCTCACTCAAAGAATTTTCTCTACCATTTCCCTCTCCCATTTCCCTTTGCTATCGATTTTTTTCTTTTCCCTTTTCAACTTCATCTCTGATTCATCATATTTGTGCAACATAGCCTCACACATTTCGGTAGCATATCATGGGGATCGAGATTCTTCTAGTACTACTTCATAAGCAAGTCAATTGGAGGCATTGGGGGTTCAAGATTGCTTGGAGTTGCTTTTGCGTCAAAAACGACACAGGTGTGTACCTAAAAACATAAAAAATGAGGTTTCAGTAAAAGCCAATAATCATTTTATTGACGCCACACGGCCGTGTGGTAGGCCGTGTGGTAGGTTGTGTGGTAGGCCGTGTGCTATAACACGGGCGTGTGATCGACGAGGCCAAGCCGTGCGCACCAGACATGGCTGTGTGATGGCCAAGTAGGAATGTATGACATACGAGCTAGGCTAAATTGGGCTGTGTGGGCCAAGCAGGCGTGTGGGCTCACACGTGTAATCCACACGGGCATGTAGGATTCTGAGCTAGGCCGTGTGGCCAATTTGGGCCGTGTAGGCCACACAGGCATGTGGGCCCACACGGGCAGACTACATGGGCATGTGAGCCCATTTCTCTGAAATATTCTATAAGGTTGCATGGGTCGCCCTAGTTGACTGTGGACCTATTGTAGGGTCAGTAAGTTTTACTTAGACCCCTAGTTATGTGAGCTGATTGTATGATTTTTGACTGAACATGATATCTATACTAAACTGAATGTATGTACTGTAATTGTATAATAGCATGACATCTTTTGTATGTTGCATTGCATCGAGGTGGGTTATTGATTATATTTGGAGGAAGTTTCTGAAAGGCTATTAAGCCTATTGTCTAGCAGCTCTGCTGTAAATTTCTAATTATGTGCCGCATCTCGGTACAGCATGGTGTGTAGGGATGGGTGGGTTGATTAAATCCCCAAATGGTCTATAGGGCTAGACGAAGATGGTTTGTAGAGGCTGGTGGGTAGGATCTTGATTTATTGTATCTACATTCTATATCTGATATGGGCCAAGGCCCTAATATATTTTTGAGATTGTATCTGACTGGGCTAAGGCCCAAATTGATTCTGTAATGGGCTCAGGCTCGGATTGTAAATGACTAAATTCTGATGCGTTCTGTGTGCAGGTTTACTATGGGGATTACACACTGAGTTTGCGAAAAGTCACCCCTTTCTGTTTAATCTGTACAGGTAATCCCCAGACTTGACGAATCAACACAGTGGAGGACTCGACGGTGGCCACACGTAAATTCTAGACTATTCTAGTAAATTTCTTGAAATTTATTACTTATTTGGAGTTGATGTAATTTTTGGGGACTTTGGATTGTTTTGGATTTAAACTTTGAATTTTTACTACTTTACGGTTTTAAAACAGCTAGACGATAAAACTCAATTTTGTTTAAAACAACAGTTTTCTTCGAACATGCGTCCCAAAGCTTCCGCTAAAAAGATATGATTTTAGATAAAATAAAGTAAATGTGTTTTACCTAAACACTCATTCGATACCAGAGTATTCCACCAATGATATGCAGAATCTCTCAGAAGTGAGATGACACACTTTAAACACTCATCCGGTGTGCAGGACAACTCTTCAAATACCCTGATAGAGTTTTCGAGCCAAAACTCAGCTCTCTCGGGGTCATCATCCATATTAGCTCTAAAATTTTCAGCCCCATGCTTTTGGATCTTATCAACTAGAGGCTTGTTCATTCTTACAAATTCCATACCTTGTGGAGCTATGGGAACTGATCGAGGAATAGGTAGGGTGGAGGAGGTTGGGCATTCGAATTTGTTTGAACAAATTTCGTATATCAATCATTCATTATATGGAGAAAGGCCTCCCTACCCCCTTCTCCCTGACTAACCGTAGGTGGTCAACTATCAAATGTGCTGCCCCTGAGCAGGTGCTGGCGCATTACTTTCAACTTCATCAACCTCAGCTCGATTGGGATCAATTTACTATATGAAAATACAATTTAAAATTGTCAAGAGCCATCACACTATCACAGTTCTTTTAAGGCATGTATAGCTAGACACTTACACACGCTACGTTAGTCTAAAAATTGACTAACCTGTAGCTCTGATACCACTAAATGTAACACCCCTTACCCGTACTCTACGCCGGAACAGGGTACGAGGCATTACCGGACGTAAACAGAAGCAAACATATATTTTGAGTTGTAAATTTGGTACCAAACTATATCTTTTTATCAATCAATCACATCTCCCAAAAACGAGCCTACGAGGCCCAAAACATGCTTTGCAAGTGGTTTAGGACTAAATTGAGAACTTTAAAAAATTTCACAACACTTAAAAAATTTTTCATATTTTGAGAGCCACACGCCCGTATGGTTTGGGAGACGCCCGTGTGGGTAGGCCGTGTGGTCACACACGCCCGTGTCCCTAACTCGTGTAACTCTCTGTTTGTCACCCAAGAACAAATTGAGGTCACACGGCCAAGGCACAAACCCGTGTGCTTATGTCGTGTGGTCGATTTAATTTTCATAATTTTTCATCAAATAGGTGCAGACTTCACACGGCTAAGCACACGCCCGTGTTCAAGGCTGTGCCGTCTGCATGGCTGAGACACACGCCCGTGTCTCTACCCATGTGCTCAATACTGAGCATTCTGTTTTGCAACAATTAAGATGCAGAGGATACAAGGCTAGAACACATGCCCATGGGGCAAGCCTTGTGTCACACACGGCCTAGACACATGTCCGTGTGTCTAACTTTATGGACAAAAATAAGGTTACTTACCAAGCCATTTTGTCACCCTTTTATGCACAACCTACACAACAACACATAGCACCATTTCAAGTATATACATTCAACCAACCCAGCCATAACCAAGGCATAGATACCTCATTCACATGCTACCATTTATCATACACAAACATCACATATATCTCAACTCAAATTAAGCAATTTCCCACATCCATGAAAGACATCATCATATGCATATATACTTAAATCAATATTAGCCAATTCCAATGGCCATTTACAAAATGAATTATCAACCATCATAAGCCAACACATTTGGCCAAATTAATTATGACATATAACAAATGACCAAGTCTCTATACATGCCATAACTCAAAATATTGAAATCATTGGTACCTAAAATATTAAGTTGATAGTGTGACTGGATCTCAGACAATCTTCGATCCCTGAGTTGGCTTGGTGACACTATAAGACAAGGTAAAAGAAAGGGGAGTAAGCTATGAAGCTTAGTAAGTTCCCATGCAAATAATAAGTATTATAAACTCACATTTAACATACAATTAACTTGAAGTAAATTAACATAAATGTCATTATAAATCTCATAATCAAACTTACTCAATCATAACCTTACCGAGGGATTCATCACATATCGAGCTCATTAAGCATGAGTTTTATGTACATACCCGTACCAATTTACAACATACCATAGTCTTTCACAACTTTGACATTCTCGTTGCATTTCTCGTTGAACCACTTGGAATACTAAAAGATACTCAAAAATCTCGTACACACAGTACCATACCAATGCCATATCCCAGATATAGGCTTACATGAAATCTTGTATCGATGCCAATAGCCAAGCTATGGTCTTACATGAAGTCTCGTATTGATGCCTTATCTCAATTATGGTCTTACACGTAATCTCAAATAACCATAATGTCATGACATTCGTATCCTATCTATTCCTAAGGTTCAATCGGGATTTCACTCTTGTTGTAACTTTTTCGAATACGTCCATGAGTTAATCACAATTCATACAATAATAAAACATTTAAAACATAATTAAAAAAATGCATTATTTACATAAGAACTTACCTCGGTACAAAAATAGTAGAAATGGACCTAATCGTCAAACACTTTATTTTTCCCCTGATCTAGGTCTGAACCTCATTTCTCTTGATCTATAATAGCAAATTTAGCTCATTATTATTCACATTACTCAATTTAGTCCAAAAATTACATTATGGAAAAATTACATATTTGCCCCTAAACTTTGACAATTTATATTTTAGTCCCTAGGCTTGTAAAATAAAATCTATTTAATTTCATCAAGACCTAAGCCTAACTAAACCTCTTTCATGCTTATAGCAGCTCACATTTTCCATTTAATCACACTTTTATACACATTTTGAAATCTTTTTACAATTAGGTCCTTTTAATATTTTCATCAAAAATCACCTAGCATAAGTTGTTTATCTAACATTAAACTTGCATAATATACCATTAGACACCAAAACACACAAATATCTAACATGGTTCAAATCCTAGACCTCAATCATCTCTCAAATTAATGGTAGAAATAGATTGATCGAGTGATAACGACTTCAACAATGTAAGAGCATTACAAACGGGGCAAGAACGAACTTACAATCGAGCTTGAAAGTGGCCAAACCCTAGCTATGGCTTCCCTTCAAATTTTTGGCACAAGCATGAAGAATATGGATTAAATTTTGGCTTGATTTTTGGTTTTTAATTCATTTAATTACCAAGTGACCAAAATGCCTTTTTCTCAAAACACTAAAATTCTCTTACCTCATGTCTATTTTTGTCCAAATTAAAATAAAATGGTATAATTACTTTCCAAGGACCTTCAATTTAAAGTTTCATAGCAATTAGACACCTCTAGCATGTAGAACTCAACTTTTGCACTTTTTACAATTTAGTCCTTCTTGCTAAATTGGGTGCTTAAACTTCAAAATTTTCGAATGAGATTTTCACAAAATTGTTCCATAAAATTGTAGACCATAAAAATATAATAAAAACAAAAGTTTCTATGTCAGATTCGTGGTCCAGAAACCACTGTTTTGACTAGACTCAAAATCGAGCTGTTACTTTGTATTGCTATCAGTTGATTTGATGTAGGTGTGTGCAAATTTGGGGTGGAAAAATGGCTTGGTAAATAGCATATTTTTGTCCACACAGGCAGAGACACGGGTATGTGTCTCAGCTGTGTATGACACACGGTTATGTACATGGTCGTGTGTGCCTTAGTGTTGAAATTGAAATCAAGTCAGTATGCTCCACACGGCCTCACACACGGGCATGTGACTTGGCCGTGTGGCATAAGTCAGTATACCCTATAAGGTTGGCACGGTCTAGCATACGGCCTGGCAGATAGGCGTGTATGTCTATTTTTAGGGCACATGGGCGTGTGTGTTGGCCGTGTGACCCAAGTCAAAGAGTTACATGGGGTTGGACACGGGCTGGGACACGACCGTGTGCTCCCATTTTGAATGTCCACACGGCTTGTGACATAGGCATGTCTGTTGGTCGTGTGAGACACATGAGAAAAATGTTTTGAGAAAAATTTTCACGGATTCATGAAAGTTTTCTGAGTTATCGATTTAGTCCCGAACCACTCCCAAAGCATGTATAAGACCTCATAGGCTCGTTATAGGGACATTATGCTGGAGTTTGATTAATGTTTGCATGAAATGTGAAATTATATGTGGTTTGAATGTTTAAATGTTTTATAAGTTCGGTAATACTTCGTAACCCTATTCTGGAGTTGAATATGGGTGAGGGGTGTTACATTTATTGGTCTCAGAGCTACGGTTTAGTCGATTCTCAGATTAACATAGCGTGTGTGAGAGTCTAGCTATACATGCCATATATAACATTTGATAGTGTGATGACTCCTGACATTTTAAAATATGTTTTCGTATAGTAAATGGATCCCAATCGAGTTGCAGCTGATGATGTAGAGAGTAACGATCCAGCTCCCGCTCAAGGGGCAGCGCCGTCTGATTCTAGACCTATATCGAGTAGCCAAGGAGGAGAGGCTAAGGAAGCCTTCTTCCAAATGATGAATGAGTGGTTCACACAATATGTACGGACAAATCAGGCTGCTCAATAACCTCTACCCCACCCTAATCCTCAACTGATTCCTATAACCCCTCAACTTGTGGAATTTCAACAACTAAATAAGCCTCCAGTTGATAAAATTCGTAAGTATGGGGCCAAAAAGTTAAGAGCTACCGTTGATGACGATCCCGAGAGAGCTAAATTTTGGCTTGAAAACACTATTCGGGTATGTGATGAACTGTCGTGTACTCCAGTTGAGAGTTTAAAGTGTGCCATTTCATTATTGAGGGACACTGCGTACCAATGGTGGAATACTCTAGTATCAGTGGTACCAAGAGAAAGAGTGACCTGAGATTTCTTTCAGACTGAGTTTTGGAAGAAATAAATAAGCCAAAGATTTCTTGATCAAAAGCACAAAGAATTTTTAGAACTGAAATAGAGTCATATGACTGTAACTGAGTACGAAAGAGAATTTGTACGGTTGTGCAAGTATGCTCGGGAGCATGTCTCTACTGAAGAAATCATGTGCAAGCGGTTCGTCGATGGGTTGAACAAGGATATTAAACTTCTAGTCGAAATTATAGAATTGAAAGAATTTTTTGTCCTGGTTGATAAAGCTTGCAAAGCCAAGGAGCTTAGCAGAGAAAAGAGGAAAATAGATTTAGAGGTTAGAGACTCGAAAAAAAGATCAATGAATAAGCTATATTAGTCCTTGTCAAAGAAGTCTAGAGATTCATTCAATAATCCAAATGCTACAATCGGATAGTCGAGTCGAGATCATGGAAAACAATACTCAAGTCCTAAAACTCAAGCTACATTAATGTCGAGTGTTGGCAGTGTGAGAAACAACAAACACGAGTGTCAATAGTGTGGGAGAAGACATTTTGGAGAGTGCTGTAATAAGAGTAATAAAGCTTGTTTCAAATGTGGCTTGCCAAATCATTTTATTTGAGATTGCCCAGAATTATCTAAGAAAGATAAATTTCAGAATGCAAAACTGAGCAATACAACTACAAGAGGGAGACTCTCGAGAAATATGGGGAATGTGTCTAGTGGCAAAGGTGTGACTAGAGATTCAGCTGTAAGATCTGAGGCTAGAATGCTAGCCAGAGCTTACATTATTCGGGCTCACGAAGATGCGTCATCACCAGATGTTATCACTGGTACATTCTCTCTTTATGACACAAATGTGATTGCATTGATTGATCCTGGATCGACTCATTTGTATATCTGTATGAATTTAGTGTTTAGTAAGAATTTTCCTGTTGAATCTACTGAGTTTATGATTAAAGTATCGATTCCCTTAGGCAAGTATGTTCTAGTCGATAAAGTTTACAAGGATTGCCCTTTAATGACTCAAGGTTACTATTGCCCTTTAATGACTTGAGGTTACTATTTTCTGGCTGACTCGATGCTTTTACCATTTGATGAGTTCGATGTGATTTTGGGTATGGATTGGTTCACTCTGCATAATGCCATTGTAAATTGTAAAAGAAAGACTATTGAATTGAAATGTCAAAATAGTGAAATCATTCGAATTGAATCCGATGAATCGAGTGGTTTGCTTATAGTGATTTCGTTAATGTCGGCTCAATGATATGTGATAAAAGGTTGTGATGCGTACCTAGCATATGTTTTTTATACCAAAGTGTCTGAAATGAAAATTGAATCGGTGCTTATAGTTTGTGAATATCCGGATGTATTTCCAGAAAAATTGCCTGGGTTGCCACTAGTTAGAGAGGTTGAGTTTGCTATTGAAATGGTACCGGGAACATCACTGATATCTATAGCTCCTTACAGAGTGGCTCCAAAAGAATTAATAGAGTTGAAATCTCAGTTGCAAGAGTTGACAAATAGAGGTTTCGTACAATCGAGTTTTTCGCCCTGGGGTGGGCCAGTTTTGTTCGTAAAGAAGAAAGACGGGTCGATGAGAATGTGTGTTGACTATCGACATCTCAACAAGGTTACAATAAAGAATAAGTATCTGTTACTGAGAATTAATGATTTGTTTGATCAGATGGAAGGGGCAACAGTGTTTTCGAAGATTAATTTAAGATCTGGTTATTATCAGTTACAAGTTAAAAACTCGGATGTGTTGAAAACTGCATTTAAAACGAGGTACAAACATTATGAATTTTTTGTTATGCCTTTTGGACTGACTAATGCTCCTACAGACTTTATGGATTTGATGAACCAAATATTTAGACCGTATTTAGACAGATTCATTGTTGTGCTCATTGATGACATTCTGATTTGTTCACGAGACGAGTCTGAGCACGCTGAGCATTTGAGGATTGTGTTACAAACCTTGAGAGATAAGCAATTGTATGCTAAATTCAGTAAATGTGAGTTTTAGCTTAGAGAAGTCAGGTTTTTAGGGCACATTGTTTCAGCTAAAGGTATACGAGTTGACCTAAGCAAGATTTCTGCAGTTGTTGATTGGAAACCACCGAGGAATGTATCTGAAGTCAGAAGTTTTCTGGGGTTAGCTGGTTATTATTGAAGTTTTGTAAAAGGATTCTCGATGATTGCTACACCAATGACCAGATTGTTACAGAAAGACGTGAAGTTTGAATGGTCTGAGAAATGTCAACAGAGTTTTGAGCAGTTGAAAGCATTGTTAACTGAGGCACCAGTATCGGTTCAACCTAAGTCGAATAAATAATTTGTGATTTACAGCGATGGTTTATTGTATGGTTTAGGTTACGTCTTGATACAAGAGGAAAAAGTGATAGCTTATGCCTCGAGACAGTTGAAGCTGCATGAAAAGAACTATCCGACGCACGATTTAGAGTTGGCCACTATTTTTTTCGTATTGAAAATATGGCGACATCATTTGTATGGTGAAAAGTGTCACATATTTATCGATCATAAAAGCTTAAAGTATATTATGACTCAGAAAGATTTGAACTTGCGACAACGAAGATGGCTCGAGCTACTAAAAGATTATGAGTTACTAATAGATTATCATCTAGGGAAAGCTCATGTAGTCCCAGATGCTTTGTGTAGAAAATCTCTGTTTACTTTGAGAGCGATGAATACGAGATTGACTATGTCTGATGATGGTTCGATATTAGCCAAATTGAAAGCTAAACCGGATTTTCTTTAGCAAACTTTTGAAGCTCAAAAGTGTGATACCGAGTTTCAAGCTAAAAGAAAGCAATATGAGTCGAATAGTGATTCAGATTATCAAATTGGAGCTGATGATTGTTTAAAGTTCCTAAACAGAATTTGTGTACCAAAGAATTCTAAGCTCATTCAGAAAATTTTGCACGAAGCACACAATGTTGCCTATCTATTCACCCGGGGAGTACTAAAATGTACAATGATTTAAAGCAATCGTATTGGTGGTCAAGCATGAAACGAGATATTTCAGAATTTGTATCGAGGTATTTGATTTGTCAGCAAGTGAAAGCTAAGCATCAAGTGCCTTCAGGATTACTACAGCCAGAGTGGGAATGGGATAGAGTTACAATGGATTTCGTATCGGGATTACCCCTGTCTCTGAAAAAGAAAGATGCCATTTGGGTTGTCGTTGATCAACTGACAAAATTTTCACATTTCATTCTAATATGTACAGACTATTCGCTTGATAAATTGGCTGAATTATATATATCTGAGATTGTTGGATTGCACGGGGCGTCAATTTCGATTATTTTGGAAAGAGATCCGAGGTTTACATCGCGATTTTAATGTCTATGGCATGAAAATATGATTGTGTGAAATTTTCATTAAGAAATTTTATCATTTGAGTGCTTAATTTGATAAAAAGGACTAAATCGCATAAAGTGGTAATTTGAAAGTGTCTAATAGCTATAGAACCTTAAAGTTAAGGTCCTTAAGTGGTAATTAGACCAATATTATGATAGTGGATGATAGTGGCTTGGTAAATTTGAAATAATAAATGTTCATTAAGGTTAATTTAGTAAATTAGTTAATAAAGAATAATTAAAACAAAACAAAAACCAAAATTTTTCAAGTTTTCATCTTCCTTATCCAATTTTCACAAAGAAGAATATCCATTCTTAGGTCTTGGTATTTGGCCATGCTTCTCATGCTCAATTAGGTATGTTTTTTGTCCTATTTTTAGTGATTTCTATGTTTTTGAGATCGTTGCAGCTTAGTCTAGCTAGCCCGGGGACTATTTTGCAAAATTGTTAAAGATATTGAATGTTTCCATTGATGAATACATGAGTATTTTGATGTTTGGTTATACATTTTGAATGTTTGATGATAGTTATACAAGTTATGTTAAGTGATTTTTAGTGAAAAACGCAAATTAGGGGTTAAATTGTGAAATGTGGAAACTTTGTAGTTAAAATGTGAAATAAATGACAAATATGGGCTGCTAGGGGCATAATAGTAATTCGGATAGGCTTGGGTTGTGATGAAATTGAATGAATTTTGTTTTACGAGACTATGGACTAAATTGTAAAAGTGGTGAAACATTAGGGGTAAATATGTAAATGTGCTTAAATGTGTGTTTTGGATTAAATTGAATAGAGAGATTATTAAATAAGTTAATTTTGAATATATTTAGATCAAGAAAAGTGAAATTTGGATCTAGATCGGGGGAAAACTAAAGTTATCGACTAATCGGCCTATTTTGTCGTTTTCACATACGAGGTAAGTTTGTATGCGATAAATTTCATTATAAATATATTTTTAAACGCTTTGATATTACTTAAACTATGAATATGAGACTTCAGACAAATTCGTCAATGACTCGACAGTAATTCGGCATACAAAATCCCAGTTGAACCTTAAGAATAGATTAGGATGCTAGTGACATGTCATTAGTGAACATTGATTTGGCTTCGGGCCATGATATTAGCACTTCGGGTGCGATTTATACTGATTTGGCTTCGGGTCATGAATATCGGCTGATTTTGGATATAAGCTACCTTGATCTGGCTTCGGGTCATGGTATAGGTACTTAGTGTGCGAGACTCTTGAGTATCTGACTTCTATTCCAAATGGTTCAACAGGTAAACGAAATATGTGATTGAGTATGAGAATGATATGAGATGGTACAGGGACGTACGTAGCATGTATAAGCTTTGGTTCAAAGAAACTTGTGAAGAATGTGATTAATATCATAATTGTGTATATGCAAGGTTTGTTAGCTAATATATGCTAAATGTTGATATATATATATATATATATTCAAATTGTTAATTTGAAATCTTGAGATTGAATTGAGTTTATTTTATACGAGCTTACTAAGCTTTATAGTTTACTTTGTTTATTTTCCCGTGTTTTATAGTGTTATCAAGCTAGCTCAGATTCAGGGATCGTCGGAGATTGCTTCACACTATCCACCTATCACTTGTGTAATACCCCAAACCCGACCTAGACGTTATGGCCGAATCTGGCGATGTCACATGATAGGGTGTGTGAAAAATCGTGTTGTCAGGATAAAACCATTTCCATTTTTTACTATTCTTTACCTCTTATTATTTTCAAAACCCTTTTACTTATTTAATCAATTGATTCAAAACGTAACTCGTTGTGGAAGCTTTAAAAAAACAATTTAAATAATCATGCGTTTTAGAGAAACCATTTGTTCTTTTGAAAACTGAGATTTCCTACGACTAGCAGTTACTAATCCATGAAGTAAGGAAAATAAAAAACCAAAACAAATCCGAAAGTTCGTAAGTCTAAATTACAAAAAAAAAACTTAATGAAATAAAATAAAATAAAATAAATAAAATAAAACCAATACTC
Source organism: Gossypium longicalyx (assembly GCA_025698465.1). Taxonomy (NCBI): domain Eukaryota; kingdom Viridiplantae; phylum Streptophyta; class Magnoliopsida; order Malvales; family Malvaceae; genus Gossypium; species Gossypium longicalyx. The sequence goes on from CM046997.1 coordinate 97,822,995, forward strand.
ATAGATTAAAGCCATGAAAGTCCAAAACCGTAGTCACTGCCGAGTCCTCCGCCGCTCCTATCCGTCTAGGTCTGGGGATTACTTGTGCACATTAAGTAGAGGGGGGTGAGTATATGTAAACTCAATGTGTAATCCCACAGAAAACAAACAATAGCAAACGCAGTGCACAGTTAAAAGCAATTTGGGCCTAAGCCCCTTTTAGTATCAGTAGCAATTTGGCCTTAGCCCAATTCAGTATCAGTATTAGTAATGCACAAGGGCTTTAGCCCATCATAGTATCAGTAATAGATATACAGTATACAAAATCAAATTCCTACCCAACCAGCCTCTACACACCATCTCCGTCCATCCCTACACTCTATGTGGGGTTCAAAACACCCACCCATCCCTACACTCCAAATAGTACTGAATGCGGCACATAAGCAGTAGTTTGTAGTTGAGCTACCAGATATTAGGCCTACAAGCCTTTTAGTGCACTTCCTCCAAATATCCATATCCCAACCCGATGCAATGCAACATATAGTAAATGACATGCTTATATGCAACTAACAGCTATCATACATAAATATATCAGTAAACAAGCATACATTATACATTCAGTTCACACATTTAGGGGTCTAAGTAGTGCTCACCAACCCTACAGTAGGTTCACAGTTGTCTTGGGTGACCCGTGCAACCTTAAAACACATTTCAGTAAAATAGGCTCACATGCCCATGTGGCCTGCCTGTGCAGGCCCACACGCCCGTGTGGCCCACACGGCCCAGTTTGGCCTTGGCTGTGTGATCCATTTGTAATGTAACCCATGCTAGCTAAATATTCATATATGTTTTTCCTCCTCCTCCTCTCCATTCCACATTCTTAATAAAAATATATTTTCACTATTTACTTATATGCTCATTCAAAGCTATCTACTTGAGTCATTGACACTAAATTATTTATATCTTGAGCTACAGAATTTCAAATTAAGATCCTCTTGATGTTTTTGAAACTAGACTCAAATACCTTTCTACCATAAAATTTTCAAAATTTATAGTTTGACAGCTTCAACCTTTCCTTACTAAAAATTATTTATCTCTTAGTATGGAATTTAGATTATGTTTCCATTTGCTGCTCTTGAAAATAGAATCATTAAGTATTTAAACATATAAATTTAGCCCTTAATTATTTTTTTACAATTTTTGATGATTTTCCAAAGTCAGAATAGGGGAACCCAAAATCATTCTGACCTTGTCTCACAAAATTTATTATATCTCATAATTTACAATTTCATTGCTTACACTGTTTCTTCCATGAAAAAATAGACTCAATAAATTTAATTTCATATTTTATTCAACCTCTAACTCAATTTTCACTATTTTTGATGATTTTTTGAATTTAGACTATTGTTGTTGTCCAAAACTATTTTAGTGCAAAATGTTTATTTCCAAGTTTATAACACCCTTATTTCCTTTCTCTACAATTTTTTGCATCATTTTATCTTATTTCTCTTATTTCTTGACAGCAACCTATTTTGGATTTTTGCCGAATCCCGTTTTCTGCATTTCATGTACCAAGACCTAAATATTAAGATTTAAATATCGCCATATCAAAGTCTGATTTAGTGATACTAACGAAACTAAAATGAGGTTACCACAAGTTATATAACCTTTAGTCGTCAAAAATCTTACCCTCGATCAAGAACAGGAACTCCACACGCTTAAGACGTCGATGGACGATCAGCAACCCCTTGATTAACTCCTAAACACCAAGCGTAAAACCCCTCTTTAACCATGTAGCCAGAAATGTTAAGATTTAACAAAGATGAAAACTTACTGAATGTGCACACAACGTTACATAGAAGAGAAGTTTGAAAAAAAGAACGATCAGAAAACAAAAGAAAACGAGAAGAGAAGGTGAAGAAAGAGCAAAAATTCAGCAATAGGGGGAAAAAAAAGCAAATGCCATTTTTTTTTTGCAAGAAGGAGAAACCCAAAATTTGGAAGAAAAATAAATAATATCAAGATAATTTGATAACCCACTAAAATCCCTTAATCCGCTCCCCACACTTCCCACTATACATCCAGTACTCGACATTTTAGTTCAATTCAAACTCCTACACAGCACCAATAGTAAAAATAACTCCCTTGTACGAACAAGGATTCAAACTCAAGACCACCAGTATATTAAAACTTCACTTAACCTCCAAACCAGCAGGCCCATTCTGATATATTTTTGCCAACAATTAAAGCCTACTGAGTAGGGTTAGGGCTTTATTTAGAAAAATTTCAAAATTTGCCAAAAGCATGGCTTGAACTTGGGACCTCCCACACACACCCAGAACACTTAACCACTGAAGCAGATACATATTTTATGTCTAATTTATCCAAAGTCGAAATTAAAATTTTGGGGCGTTACAACTTGGTACCTATGAACTTTGGTATTTTAGGTATATGGCATGTATAGAGACTTGGTCTTTTGGTATAGGTATTTTGGTAATTTGTGTTGGCTTGTAAATGTTAGGTTTGGTTTATATATATATAGCCATGTGAGTTGGCTTATAATGGTGAATTTGATAATGTATAAAAGTGTGCAAATGGCCTTTGTTTGAGTTTAGTAATTGCCTTATAAATGCTAGTAATGATGGTATTTGATGCTTGTTGAAAATGAATATGGTGAATATCAAATGGTTGATGAATTGGTAATTAGTAGGTTTATGAGTTTAGGTAATTTGATGCATGTTTGAAAATGACCATATTAATGAATGAAAAGGGAAAATTTTGGTATGTATTTGAATTGCATATTGTGGTATGGTGAATCTTGTATTCGTTGGTATTGAAATGGAATAAATGATGTGTAACAGCCTAATTTTCAGTGATGTCAGAAAAAGTGGTTCGAGACCACTAAAATCTGGCAAGTGAGATTAGAAATTATTATTTAGTATTTATGAGCCAATCGTGAATTTAGGAAGGCATATGAATTAGTGATTTTTGCTTTAGAAATATTTATCAAATTAATTAGTTTTGAAACTGAGGTATCGAGACCTCAATTTCATAAACCGAGCCGTAAATATTTTTATAAATATTTATGGAGTGTTATTAAGTTAGTATTAAAGTTTCGTTAGGAAATTTTAACGTTTTGATAGTTAATTAATTAAAAAGGATCAAATTAAAAAAAATGCATTCTCGAGACTTAGTTCTCATAAATCAGATTCTTAAATATTTATTAAAAATATTTACGAAGCTAGTTGTATAGTTAATTAGGTTTCGGTTAAGTGAATTTATTTGAATAATTACATATGGGGTGAAAGTTAAATTATAGGTTAAAGAAAAATTAAAGGGGCTAAATAAGCAATTATGTCGTTACTCATCAATGAGGTGGCATAAGGAAGATTTTTTTTTATTTAATATATATTATATTAAAATATCTTTTACTTAACATATAAGTATAAATATATATTATATTATATTATATTATATTATATTATATTATATTATATTATATATAATAAAACAAATAAAGAAAGAATAAATAAATAAATAAATAGAAAAAGAAAAAGAAAGCCAAAGCAGAAATGAAATAGAGAAGGAAACAAAACAAAATAAAAATAGAAAGAAAGGAGAAAAAGTTAGGATTTTCAAGGGTTCCAAGCTCAATTGGTAAGTCAATTTAGTCTATTTTCTTGTAATTTTTATATTTTTGAAATCCCGGTATTAAGTACTACCCGACCCATGTCAAAATTTTAGAAATTATTAAGTTTTTAAATGTTGTTGATGTTGAATAATTAGAGTATTAGGGAATAAATTGATAGATTTTCAAGTTAGAAATGAAAAAGGATTGAATTGTAAAATAAATTGTAAGTTTTGTGTAATAGGGACTAAATTGTGAAAAATTTAAAATTTAGGAATTTATGTGAAAATTTGGAGTTGAATTTAGTCTAAAGTGGAATTTGCATGAAAATAAAGAATTAAATGTGAAGAATAAAAGTTAGTCTCGGTTTAGGGACTAAATTAAAATTTAGGTAAATATTGAGTAAATATTGAAATTTTTAATATGAAATTAAATTGTGTTGAATTGATGAATTTTAATTGTTTTAATTCCGTAGCTAACATTGTACCGGAATGCTTGACAAAAAAAAGGGAAATATAAAGTCGACGTGGAATAGCTCGAAATTTCTGGTTTGTATTTCTATAATCCGAAAACTAAAATTATTTGTTGTATTTATTATTATTATGTATGGTAAGTGAAATTGAGGTGAGTTGGTATTATGGTATTGAATTGAATTGAAATTGTGAGTATATGTGAAAATGTGATTGTTATGAGAATTGAGATTGAATTGAAATTATGTGATTACTGTGGAATTAATATTGAAATGTAAATTGATTGAGAATTGAGAAATTAATTGAAAGCCCTATTAACTGTATCGGGCTGAGTCAGATATAATTGACATGCCATAAGATTGGAAGAGTTTAGGGATACTTTGACCACGAGTCGATGAGATACTGGGTGTCATATTATTACTTCAGATAAATTCAATGAGGTAATGGGTACCAACTTACTTCGGCATGGCCGATGAGACACTGGGTGTCACTCTATTACTTTGAATTATCTGATGAGGCACTGAGTGCCATACTATGTGTTTTGGTTAGATCCGTGTATCCGTCCTAGTCCAAGTCATGTTAATAGGGGTAAATAAATGATTCGAATTGATACATGAAAATGAAATGTATGAACAATGTGTTCATGGAATGGTTATTGAATGAGACAGTGCTATGATTGAAATCGAAGAATGAATTGAAATGTGAGTTGAGACACATGATTATGTCATATAGTGAAAGCTATCTAGGATAGCAAATTCATTGAATAGAATGAGTACAAATGCTTTATCTATGAAATGATTATTTGTACAACTATGTTTACCGTATGATTAAATGTGTATGCTTTATAATATTATTTTCTCTAAAGTATTCGGATTATAGAAATACCACTGAGTTTTATACTCAGTGCACGGTTTGTTTCAGTGCGTAGGTTAGGTTAAAGTCGAATTGCTGAATCAGCATCCAAGGCCAATCCCAAACTTATTGTGGTGAAGTACATATCTTTTTGGTAATGGCATGTACCTAGGACATTTGTGTTTGTCATTTTGAAAAGTGTTGCAAAATATGTTATATAATGTTATTGGATACATATATATATATATATATATATAAGCTTATGTACTATATTAAGATTATAAATAGTATGTTTTTGTATGAAAATTAGATTAGATTTGAATGAAGTAATTGAATTGATTGGGATATTATATGAAAAATAATATGTTTGTTAGATAATTATGTAATGTTCATATTTGATCCGAAATGTCCGATAATGTTGTAACCCTGTCACGACGACAGATATGGGTTAGAGGGTGTTACATGAGGCTTGGTTGAAGTTGATTGAATGCTTATTTATGCCTTGTATTGGTATCAATTGATTTGATGTAGGTGTGTGCCAATTTGGGGTGGCAAAATGACTTGGTAAATAGCCTATTTTTGTCTACACGAGTAGAGACACGAGCTTGTGTATCAGTTGTGTGTGACACACGATTATGTACATGGTCATGTGTCCCCTGGTGTTAAAATTGAAATCAAGTCAGTATGCTCCACACGGCCTCACATACAGGCATGTGACTTGGCTATGTGGCATAAGTCAATATACCATATAGGTTTGGCATAGTCTAGCACACGGCCTGGCACATGGGCGTGCATGGCCATTTTTAAGGCACACGAGCTAACCACATGGGTGAGTGTGTTGGCCTTATGACCCAAGTCAGAGAGTTACATGGGGTCGAGCACGGATTGGGACACGGCCATGTGCTCCCATTTCGAATGTCCACACGGCCTGTGACACGGGCGTGTGTCCCCTGTTTTGAGAAAAATTTTCAAGGTTTCTTGAAAGTTTCTTGAGTTATCAGTTTAGTCCCGAACCATTCTCAAAGCATGTTTAGGGTCTCGTAGGCCCGTTATAGGGACATTATGCTTGAGTTTGAATAATGTTTGTATGAAATGTGAAATCATATGTGATTTAAATGTTTAAATGTTTAATAAGTTCGGTAATGCTCCGTAACCTTATTTCGGAGTTGAATACAAGTAAGGGGTGTTACACTCCGTCTTTTGGTCACAAGTACATATTGGTAGCAGTAGACTACGTGTCTAAGTGGGTTGAGGCTGAGGCATATCCGACGAACGATGCTAAGGTTGTGATGAAGTTTTTGCAGAAGCATGTGTTCATAAGGTTTGGAACCCCAAGAGCCATCATCAATGATGAGGGTCCCCATTTTGTGAATAAGTGGTTGAAATAGTTACTCGACAAGCATGGAGTGAAGCACAAGGTTGCCACAGCTTACCACCAGCAGACAAATGGGCAAGCTGAACTTGAAAACAAAGAGATCAAAGGCATACTCGAGAAGGTAGTTTGCCCATACCGACAAGATTGGTCCAAAAGGTTGGACGATGCTTTATGGGCCTACAGGAAAACATACAAGACACCTTTAGGGATGTAACCCTATAGGTCAAACATAGTCATGCATCGTCATATCATAGTCAAACATCAACATTGTAACGCACCAATTTTCGGGAATTCTGTGAATGTTGGCAAATTTTAAATTTTTGGTGTTCTGTCTGCTTGACGTGGATTTACTTAGGTTAGTGGGCCTCTAGAAGGCCCAAGCTTAGGTTAAAAACCCGGTAGTTTTAATTAATTTTAATTCCATAAGAAAAAGGGGTTCTGGTTGGTTGGGCTTTTAAGTATTAATCGGGTAAAATAAAACACGAGGAAGCTTTGTGGTAAGTCTGGCTTGTGACGTCACTTGGGGGCTTTAGAGGTGGCGTGTGGATGACCAAGGAGAACTAAGGTTCGAGTCGCAAGGTAAGCAAATTAGTGATATTAATTTTTATGCATAGAAAAGGTAAGTAATGGAACCAAGTAAAAGTGCATCGGGAGGAGTTTAAATTGCTTAAGGGATTGAGTAAGGAGGGGATAAGGGAGAGGATTTAGGAGCTGATTAGGGAAAGTAGTGTTGGCCGAATGGTGGACTCTTGAGGAGCAAGAGTTGGCCGGCCAAGGGGCGCTTTAGGGGGGCAAAATTCGGCTAGGTTAAGTGCCAGTATAAATTCGGCATTAGGGGAAAATTGTGCCGTTTCCTGACCATTCTCCTTTTCTTTCTTTTCTCCTCTCTTCATCAAATTTTTCTTTTTCTTCTCTTCCTCTATAGCCGAATCTCTCTATCCACCTGTGCATCTCCATCTTTTCTTTAGACGTTTCTAAAACCTTCATAGCCATTTGCCTTAAAAAGTCGAAATCTCGAAAACTATACTTTCTTCTGTGCCGATTTCCTCTAGCCAATTCTCTTATCCTTTTCATCATTCTTCACCGACTCTCTAGTTCTCTAAACCTTAAGTTTCTGTCGACTAGACCACAGCAAAACCCTCCTATTTCATCTTTCTTTACACAGTTCCAGCAAAAGTCGAAAACCCCACACTTTTAAGGACTTAGCCGAATATTGAGATCACTGAAGGCTCGACTTTTGTTATCATTCGAGGGCTTAGATCGGCATCAGAATTGAGTAGAGATTAATTGGAATCATTGACCGAAGGAACCGGTGGTAAGTCTTTTCAATCTAGTCTTTATTTCGTATTTTAGAAAAGCCAAAACCCTAAAGGTTAGGGAGGTCATCGACTTGGACTTGTAGCCCTAAGGGGTTGTGATAACTGTTTTGTCTTGTTAGTAAGGTGATCTGGAGGCTGCTGATCAAGGGCTTGGACAGGTGGAGCAACGGGATCTAAGTCTAGTCGCAAACTTCGGCAAAGGTAGGATTGCTAGTGCCTAAGGTGTTATGGCCGAATAAGGTAAGGAGTTATTATGTAGTTCGTTTCGGTAGTTAGATTAACGTGGTAGTAATATAATTGTAGGTAGTTCATGCATGGATCTCGTCAGCGAATCGTCATAAAACAGGTGTGTAACTGACACCCCTTCTTAGTCTAGATCGGCAAAAGCCGAAAAGCCGAAATGTCAAAAAATCAGTATTTTGTGGACTTGCGAGTGTGCAAATGCTCGTGAGGTAAATCGATTAACGTTTTTGGTAAACTACAGTGTTTAGACTGCAGAGTGCAAGATTTATGTTCCTTCAATATTTTTGGGCTTAATGGGCCAAAATTGGGATAATGGGCAAGCGGGCCCAATTCGGTAAGAACCCTCGGTAAATGTTTTTGTTAGTACGTGAAAAGTGAGTATATGCATGAAAACCCTAAAATAGATAAATTACTAAACTACTTTTATAGGTGGGAAATTTATAGATTTACCCCTAGGAGTGGAATTACTAAAATACCCCTAGGGTTAAGGTTGACCGAAATGCATGTTTAACTGTTGTTATTTACTGCATGCCATTTTATTATTATCTGATGCATGGGACTGGGATATTGATGGAGGAAGTACTGAAAGTGGCCTGTCCACATACTGGAGGCTTTGCCTCAATTTACTGATAACTGGGCAGCAATGCTGCAACTGTGGAGTGTAGGGCTGAGTGGGTTGATCTATTCCCCACATGGAGTGTAGGGCTGGTACGGGTGGAGTTTAGCGGTTGGTTATAGGCTGGGTTGAGCTTGCATACATGAATATGACTGCTCTATTCTGGAATGGGCCTATGGGCTATACTGTTATCTGAAAAGGGGCTAAGGCCCAGTTTACTGTATTCTGAAAAGGGCTTCGGCGCAATACCCACTGTTAACTAAATGGGCTTAGGCTCAACGGGCTTGAGCTGACTTGGGCTTTGGATGGGTTTTCTTACACACTGAGTTTCCAAACTCACCCCCTTCCTTAACCTTGCAGGTGGGCCTTGATGTGGGTGACTTGGAGCCGGAGGGGATTCAGAGTGGCCATGGTGATCGCTTTTGGGCTTTGAAATAAGTGACTGATTTTCCTTAGTTTATTTTATTTACTATTTAATCTTGGGTTGTAATAAGGCCATTTTAACGAAATTTTCTTCTTTGTTTTTCTGGGATTATTTTTATTTTCAATAACTTCAAACTGGTTGATAATAATTCAAATGAGATAGACATAGGGCGCGTTTTCAAAATGATATTTTTTTAAATAACACGACGTCACGATTATTCGATTTAACAAAGATAATAACTACTCAAAAGAATTTCAACTCGTTACAACCAAAGTGTGGCAATGGTTGTGGGCATGTCTAGGATTGGATCCAATCGAAGAGCTTGGTACTTAAGTAGCCTTCATGGCTCACCTCCTCTGTTGTGGATACCTACCTGGTGCCTAGCTTCCATTCACTTTAGCTTAACAAAAGACGGTTTTTAACACTAAAATAAAGCATGATTTTTTTAACTTTAATATGGCACGTCGGATTCGGCCATAACGTCTAGGCCGGGTTTGGGGTGTTGCATTTAGTGGTATCAGAGCCAAGTTGCAACAACTCGGCTGTGGATCGGGTCCGAAAATCTTTTCGAAAACTTAGGCCTAAGAAGGGTATTTTTGGAAATGGTATTGGGAAGTTCTTTTCAAAGATGTTTTACAAGGTATACATGATAAAATGGTTCATGTTTTTTTTCCTTTCTTTCTTTTTTCTATTTTTTTTAAAATGGACTAAAATCAAGAGTTTCAAAATAAGGGTGTTTCAAATCAAAATTTTTAAATTTCTATTTTCTGTGATGAAAAACATGGTTTTTGAGTTTTAAATGGATTGGAGAAAGAGGTGGCGCACTGAATCCCTGGCACCAAGTCTGTAAGTATACTTTTTTACGTTATGTGATAATGATATAATGCTATGAATAGAACTGAGACCCTACTATGATACTTTAGATAGGGTAGAGCTGTAAAACGGTAAAAATGAGACTGTAGCTAGGATACGACATTACGAAAACAATGACATTACGAAAACAATCCTTGAACTGCTATATTTCCATAAGACATCTTGTAATAAACAATTGAACATTATACTAATATCATAAAATTCGTAATCAGATAAACCGAAATGAGTACGAGAGCTACTCGGGGAAGAGGCCGTGGTCAAGGCCGAGGTAGTACTCAAGCTGGATCTTCGTCTTTTGAACACATACCCGCTGGAGTAGTACGACCACCGGTGGGTGAAAATGGGTCGTATGATCGGGCCGCGGGGGACGACGCTCTGTCTCAGGCCATGTTAAGAGTTTTGGAAAGGGTGGCTGGAGCTAATGTTGGGCCCATGAATAGGGGGTCCATTTCGGAGCGACTCCGGGCCAACGGAGCGGAGGTTTTTAGGGGTATATCTGGAGTAGCCCCAAATGTGGCGGAGTACTGGCTGGAAGCCACGGAGCGGATTATGGATGACCTGGATTGATCAGTAGAGCAGAAGTTAAAAGGGGCGGTGTCATTACTGCGGGACGAGGCGTATCAGTGGTGGATCACTGTGAGAGAGGGTACCCCAGCTGAGAGGGTAACATGGGAGCTGTTCAAGCAGTCCTTTAAGGCGAAATATGTCGGAGCTAGCTATGTGGATGCACGAAGAAAGGAATTCCTGAACCTGACCCAAAGTGGTAAGACCGTTGCTAAATATGAGGCAGAGTTTTTGCGATTGAGCCGGTACGCTAGTGGCATTGTCTCCACCGAATATGGGCACAGTGTTCGCTTTGAGGATGGCCTTAGGGATGAACTAAGGGTGCTCATAGCTCCGCAGAGAGAGCGCGATTTTGCTGCACTGGTAGAAAAGGCTAAGATAGCTGAAAAGGTGAAGCAAGCCGAACGAAAGAACCGCGACAGGGATCGAAACCTGTTCAGGAGAAATGCTGGACCAGCTGGTGCTGCGAACCGAAATGTTAAGAGAGCTAGGATGGAGGAACAAGTTCGGGCAGTTTCGGTGAACACAGTTAGACCACAAGCTTGTGGAGATTGTGGTAGAATGCATCTGGGGGAATGCTGGAAGCGGTCTGGGGCTTGTCTTCGTTGTGGATCAAAGGAACATAGGGTCAGCGATTGTCCTAGGAGGCCAGCTCAGGCTCAAGTGGTTGAACAAGGGGCTGTGCAACCTGTCCAACTAGCGCGAGGTGGACTGCCGCCGCCGAGAGGTCATGGCCAAGGCCGTGGTGGTAATGGCCGTGGACGTGGGGCACCCGGTAGGGGTACTATTAATACTGAGGCTCGTCAGCCAACTTTGTTATATGCTGCTCGTCGCCGTGAAGAGGGTGACGCACCTGATGTCATAACTGGAACGTTTTTGATCTCTGGTATCCCTTATACTGCTCTGATAGATGTGGGGTCAACTCATTCGTATGTTGCATATGTCATTTCTGGGGCATTGGGTGTTCACTTTGAGGAGGCGTGTGTGTGGGGTAACTATGATAAGTCCTTTAGGTCACTCGGTTAAAGTAGAGAAACTCTTCAGGGAGGTGCCTTTAGAGACACAAGGTAGGATTTTCTGTGGAGACTTGATGGAGTTGCCGTTCAGAGAATTCAATTTGATCTTAGGGATGGATTGGCTGGCTAAGCATAGGCAACGCTGGATTGTGCAACTAAGAGGATGGTGTTAAGAATCACGAGGATGAAGAGGTAATGATTATTGGGAACGAAGAGATTACTTGTCCAATGTGGTATCGGCTTTAAGAGTCGAGAAAGCGCGCGTAAGGGATGCGAGGCGTACTTGGCTTTTGTAAATCAAGTTGAAATTGGGGATCTGACTGTGGATACTGTCAGGACTGTTAGGGAATTTCGAGATGTTTTTCTAGAGGAGCTTCCTAGATTACCTCCGAATCGGGAAGTTGAGTTTGGAATTGATTTGCTGCCTGGAACAGCTCCAGTATCCATTACACCCTATAGGATGTCACCGAAGGAGTTAGTGGAACTGAAAGCTCAAATCCAAGAGTTGTTGGATAGAGGCTTCATTAGATCTAGTGTGTCTTCATGGGGAGCACCGGTCCTATTTGTGAAGAAAAAGGATGGGACAATGCGCATGTACATCGATTACCACCAGTTGAACAAACTGACGATAAAGAACAAGTACCCACTGCCAAGAATTGATGATTTATTTGACCAAGTTAGAGGAGCTTCGGTATTTTCCAAGATTGACCTTCGATCTGGATACCATCAGCTAAGGGTAAAGGAAGTGGATATTCATAAGACAGCTTTCAGAACTCGATATGGTCATTATGAGTTCCTAGTTATGCCGTTTGGGCTGACGAACGCACCTGCCGCTTTCATGGATCTGATGAATCGGGTGTTCCAACCTTACTTGGACCGATTCGTAGTAGTTTTCATCGATGATATTCTGGTATATTCGGAGACCGAGGAGAAACATGAGGAGCATCTACGTATTGTGCTGCAAGTGCTGAGAGAGAAACAATTGTATGTGAAGTTTAGTAAGTGTGAATTCTGGTTGCGAGAAGTGACTTTTCTAGGTCATGTGGTTTCTGCTGAAGGAATTAGGATGGATCCTCGGAAAATTGGGGCAGTTTTGGAATCGAAACCACCGAAGTCGATGATTTAAAATTCGAGTTTTCGGGTTTGGCAAAGCTATTCTGAAGGTTCGTAGAAGGATTTTCTCGATTGCCGCACCATTGACTAAGCCTCATAAGGAAAGGGGTAGTATTTGTCTGGACTGAGAAGTAGCAAAAAGCTTTTGACCATTTGAAAAAGGTTTTGACTGAAGCGCCAGTGTTGATTCAACCGGAGTCTGGGAAGGACTTCACTGTGTACAGCGATGCGTCGCATGTGGGGTTAGGATATGTACTGATGCAAGAGGGTAGGGTGGTCGCTTATGCTTCGCGACAGCTTAAGCCTCATGAAGGAAACTATCCTACTCATGATTTGGAGTTGGCAGCAGTGATCTTTGCATTTAAGATTTGGAGACATTACTTATATGGAGAAAGGTGTATTATTTACACGGACCATAAGAGTCTTAAGTATCTGTTGACTCAGAAGGAGCTAAACCTAAGACAAAGGAGATGGATTGAGTTGCTTAAGGATTATGACTGTTCGATTGAGTACCACCCAAGTAAGGCTAACGTGGTGGTTGATGCGTTGAGTCAAAGGGTTGTTACTGATTTGAGAGCCTTGTTTGCACATTTGAGTCTATTCGACGATGGAAGTCTGTTGGCAGAGTTGCAAGTGAGGCCTACTTGGACTGAGCAGATTAAAGAAAAACAGTTGAAGGATGATTCGTTACTTCTTCGATTTCGGCAAGTTGAGAATGGTGCGAATGAGGAATTTTGACTGAACACTGACGGAGTTCTGTGCTTTCGTGGAAGAGTTTGTATTCTGAAAGACCCTGAATTGAGGCGATTGATTTTAAAGGAGGCTCATGGTGGACCTTGTGCCATGCATCCTAGAGGGAATAAGTTATATCGAGATCTGCGAGAGGTGTACTAGTGGCCTGGACTGAAACGAGAGGTGATTGAATTTGTTGGGAAATGTCTGACGTGCCAACAAGTTAAAGCCGAGCACCAATTGCCTTCTGGATTACTGCAACCGGTGAAAATTCCACTATGGAAGTGGGAGAGAGTAATTATGGACTTTGTGAGTGGGCTACCTTTGACACCCACCAAGAAAGATTCTGTGTGAGTAGTTGTGTATAGGTTAACGAAATCTACCCATTTCATACCTGTTCGTACCGATTACTCACTGCAAAAGTTGGCCAAGTTGTATGTGGCGGAGATAGTGCGACTGCATGGAGTGCCAGTGTTGATTATTTCTGATCGAGACCCTAGGTTTACGTCTCGGTTCTAGCAGAAGTTGCAAGAGGCATTGGGTACACGATTGGATTTCAGTACTGCTTTTCACCCACAGACAAATGGACAATCGAAAAGGGTTATTCAAATTTTAGAGGATATGTTAAGAGGTTGTATTATCGATTTTCGTGGTAGTTGGGAGGACTACTTGCCATTGGCGGAGTTTGCATACAACAACAGCTACCAAACAAGTATTCGGATGGCTCCATATGAGGCACTTTATGGGCGGAGATGTCGTACACCTACGTGTTGGACAGAGTTGGGTGAACGACAAGTGCTTGGACTGGAGTTGGTGGCATATACTGAAAGTAAGGTTAGGTTGATAAGAGATTGCTTAAAGGAGGCATCTGATAAACAGAAGTTGTATGCGGATCTAAAACGCAAAGAGATTGAGTTCGCTGTTGAAGACATGGTTTTCTTGAAGGTTTCACCTTGGAAGAAGATCTTGAGGTTCGGCAAGAAAGGCAAATTGAGTCTGCGATTTATAGGGCCTTATCGGGTTCTTAAACGGGTAGGGCCAGTAGCGTATCAGTTAGAATTACCACCAGAGTTGGACAGAATCCATGACGTCTTTCATGTGTCTATGTTAAGACGATATCGATTGGATCCTTCACATGTTGTGCCAATGGGGGAGATTGAAGTAAAGACTGATTTGACCTTTGAAGAAGAACCCATACAAATTTTAAATCGAGAGGTTAAAGTTTTAAGAAGGAAGTCGGTTCCATTGGTAAAAGTGCTGTGGCGTAATCATGGAAGGGAAGAGGCTACTTGGGAGTCAGAAGAGACTATGCGTCAACAATACCCTCAACTATTTGGATCAGGTAAATTTCGAGGCCGAAATTTCTTTGAGGGGGGTAGAGTTGTAACGCACCAATTTTCGGGAATTCTATGAATGTTGGAAAATTTTAAATTTTTGGTGTTCTGTCTGCTTGACGTGGATTTACATAGGTTAGTGGGCCTCTAGAAGGCCCAAGCTTAGGTTAAAAACCTGGTAGTTTTAATTAATTTTAATTCCATAAGAAAAAGGGGTTCTGGTTGGTTGGGCTTTTAAGTATTAATTGGGTAAAATAAAACACAGGGAAGCCTGTGGTAAGCTGTCTTGTGACGTCACTCGGGGGACTTTAGAGCTAGCGTGTGGATGACCAAGGAGAACTAAGGTTCAAGTCGCGAGGTAAGCAAATTAGTGATATTAATTTTTATGCACAGAAAAGGTAAGTAATGGAACTCAAGTGAAAGTCTGTCAGGAGGAGTTTAAATTGCTTAAGGGATTGAGTGAGGAGGGGATAAGGGAGAGGATTTAGGAGCTGATTAGGGAGAGTAGTGTTGGCCGAATGGTAGACTCTTGAGGAGCAAGAGTTGGCCGGCCAAGAGGTGCTTTAGGGGCAAAATTCGGCTAGGTTTAGTGCCGAGATAAATTCGGCATTAGGGAAAATTGTGCCGTTTCTGACCATTTCTCCTCTTCTTTCTTTTCTCCTCTCTTCATCAACTTTTTCTTTTTCTTCTCTTCCTCTATAGCCGAATCTCTCTATCCACCTGTGCATCTCCATCTTTTTCTTCAGACGTTTCTAAAACCTTCATAGCCATTTGCCTTTAAAAGCTGAAATCCCGAAAACTATACTTTCTTCTGTGCCGATTTCTTCTAGCCAATTCTCTTATCCTTTTCATCATTCTTCACCGACTCTCTAGTTCTCTAAACCTTAAGTTTCTGTCGACTAGACCATAGCAAAACCCTCCTATTTCATCTTTCTTTACACAGTTCCAGCAAAAGCTGAAAACCCCACACTTTTAGGGACTTAGCCGAATATTGAGATCACTGAAGGCTTGAATTTTGTTATCATTTGAGGGCTTAGATCAGCATCAGAATTGAGTAGAGATTAATTGGAATCATTGACCGAAGGAACCGGTGGTAAGTCTTTTCAATCTAGTCTTTATTTCGTATTTTAGAAAAGCCGAAACCCCTAAAGGTTAGGGAGGCTGTCGACTTGGACTTGTAGCCCTAAGGGGTTGTGATAACTGTTTTGTCTTGTTAGTAAGGTGATCTGGAGGCTGCTGATCAAGGGCTTGGACAGGTGGAGCAACGGGATCTAAGTCTAGTCGCAAACTTCGGCAAAGGTAGGATTGCTAGTGCCTAAGGTGTTATGGCCGAATAAGGTAAGGAGTTATTATGTAGTTCGTTTCGGTAGTTAGATTAACGTGGTAGTAATATAATTGTAGGTAGTTCGTGCGTGGATCTCGTCAGTGAATCGTCATAAAACAGGTGCGTAACTGACACCCCTTCTTAGTCTGGATCGGCAAAAGCCGAAAAATCGAAATGCCGAAAAATTGGTATTTTGTGGACTTGCGAGTGTGCGAATGCTCGTGAGGTAAATCGATTAACGTTTTTGGTAAACTACAGTGTTTAGACCGCAGAGTGTAAGATTTCTGCGCCTTCAATATTTTTGGGCTTAATGGGCCAAAATTGGGATAATGGGCCAGCAGGCCCAATTCGGTAAGAACCCTCAGTAAATGTTTTTGTTAATACGTGAAAAGTGAGTATATGCATGAAAACCCTAAAATAGATAAATTATCAAATACCTTTATAGGTGGAAAATTTATAGATTTACCCCAGGAGTGGAATTCTATCAAATACCCCTAGGGTTAAGGTTGACCGAAATGTATGTTTGATGTTGTTATTTATCGCATGCCATGTTATTATTATCTCGATGCATGGATGGGATATTGATGGAGGAAGTAATCGAAAGTGGCTCGTCCACGATCTTGGAGGCTTTGCCTCAATTTTATCGATAATCGAGCAAAGCAATGCCGCAAATCGTGGAGTGTAGGAAATGGGTGGGTTGAGCTATTCCCACATGGAGTGTAGGGCTGGTACGGGTGGAGTTTAGCGGTTGGTTATAGGCTAGGTTGGGCTTGCATACATGAATATGATCGCTTATTCTCGAATGGGCCTATGGGGCCATATTATTATCGAAAAGGGCTAAGGCCCGTTTACTATATTACGAAAAGGGCTTCGGCGCAGTACCCACTGTTAACTAAATGGGCTTAGGCTCAACGGGCTTGAGCTGACTTGGGCTTTGGATGGGTTTTCTTACACATTGAGTTTCCAAACTCACCCCCTTCCTTAACCTTGCAGGTGGGCCTTGATGTGGGTGACTTGGAGCCGGAGGGGATTCAGAATGGCCATGGTGATCGTTTTTGGGTTTGAAATAAGTGACTGATTTTCCTTAGTTTATTTTATTTACTATTTAATCTTGGGTTGTAGTAAGGCCATTTTTACTAAATTTTCTTCTTTGTTTTTCGGGGATTATTTTTATTTTCAATAACTTCAACTGGTTGATAATAATTCAAATGCGATAGGCATAGGGCGCGTTTTCAAAACGATATTTGTTTTTTTTTTAAATAACACGACGTCACGATTATTCAATTTAACAAAGATAATAACTACTCAAAGGAATTTCAACTCGTTACAACCAAAGTGTGGCAATGGTTGTGGGTATGTCTAGGGTTGGATCTAATCGAAGAGCTTGGTACTTAAGCAGCCTTCATGGCTCACCTCCTCTGTTGTGGATACCTACCTGGTGCCCAGCTTCCATTAACTTTAGCTTAACAAAAGACGGTTTTTAACACTAAAATGAAGCATGGGTTTTTTAACTTCAATGTGGCACGTCAGATTCGGCCATAACGTCTGGGCCGGGTTTGGGGTGTTACAAACATTAAGTCCCTTTCTTAGGTCAATGAGACAATAAACATGCATTAGGAAGACGTTGGGACTAAACCGAACACAAACAAAATTTTTCTGAAACATAACAATTTTTTTTCTAAGTTACAAAGGTCACACGCCCGTATGTCTAGGTCGTGACAAAATAGGGCATACTTACTGACTTGTCCACACGGCCACAAGACACGCCCATGTGTCTAGCCAGTGGTTGAAACTGACTTGGCCACACGGTCTGGCACACGCCCGTGTGTGCGCAACCATGTGGACTGCCCAGGCTAATTTCAAAATGGCCCTCGAGCAACACAACAGAGGCACACGCCCGTGTCTCTGCCCGTGTGGGCACAAAATAGGCCATTTACAAGGCCAAAATGCCACCCAATTTGAGTCCTCCCTACAAGCATCATTCAAGCATCAATATACCACATTTTCAGCTAATTTCAATCTCAAAACATACACCATTCAAGCAATGTAATCATCAATCTATTTCATGCTAGGTATCTATACCAAAACATACCAAAATCATAAGCCAAATTCATTCAATCATACATTACCAACATCTCAATTTCTTATCCATCTTCATGCCAAACTTATACCAAATTTAACAATTAAGCACATATCAAATTGACCATTTCATTTAGTCATTCATATGCATCAAATCATACCATTTTCTCATCACATAAACCATAACAAAACCAAACCATATTCACAACCATTATCAAGCCATATTACTTGGCAAAACATATATTTACATCTCAAAACATATTCACATACTTCTAGCCTATACATGCCACATAACCAAATCTCAAAACATTATTTACCAAAATGATAATCGGATAGTGTGATGATGTCTCCATTGACTTCCAACCCGAGCAGATCTCCAAAAAATCTATACACATAGGAAAAACAAACAGAATAAGCTTCGAGAGCTTAGTAAGCCATAAGCAAATAAATCTTCACAAGATCATGTATATAATTCAACTCGAATAAGCCAAAATTAGTTAAATTCATACAAATATTCAATCACTTATCTTATATAATCCAACATTACCACATTAAGTAACTTCATTAAGCTTATTTATCGGTAAACATATAAATCTTATTTTCAATTTCAAATAACAACCATTAGATCATTCATATAAATTAAGCTTGCACAATTTCATTACATAACCAATCGAAACATGGTCATTTATTACATTTCATGCATAAAAACATATCACATTCTTTTTATGCATTTCAAAACCCGAATAACCATAACAAATCACACATCCAAACCATGTTCCATTTTTCATAATTCTTATGTCCGAAACATAGGACTACAATTTCATATAACGAGTATATATAAAACATCATTCATTATCATATATTTCACATATTGTCATTTGAATCATACTCACATTTTATATACAAATCACATGTACCTGAATCATATATGGCAAAACACAATTACAATTACAATTCCACATTTCTCATTTAATTCATTTGATCATAGTTCACTTGCTAGTATCCACATCTCATTTTTACATAGATCATTTATCAACTGATCATAATCATACTCACTTTCATTGTTTAATTTCATATACATCGCAACATACCTGATTCGAATGCACATTCATATACTTATTTATTTCTCAGAATGCCCGTTGAACCGTTCGGAATCAATGAGGATACTCGAATAGCTCATAAGCTCGTACAATGCCAACGTCCTAGACGTGGTCTTACATGCAATCAAATATCGATGCCACTATCCAAGACAGGGTCTTACACGAAATCATATACGATGCCAATGTCTCAGACATGGTCTTACACGTAAATCACAAATCAATGCCAATGTCCCAAACGTGGTGTTACATGATAACACATATCAAAATCCTATGTTATGACATATGTATCCTAAATATTCCCATGGCTCGTACGGGGCTTTTCAGATGTCGTCACATTGTCAGAACTTTCTCAATTTCACATATTCAATCAATCCATGATAGGAATAGATTCTCCAAAGCTCGATTCAATTCGACAACACATATATATTTCTTTACAACTCAATCCAGCACATATAATGCACATACATTTCAATTTAACAACATTTATTTACTTATGAACTTACCTCGTACTAACACGAATGGACCGGAATAATTATTCGAAAATTTTTAACTTTCCCCGATCCAAATCTGATTTTCTCATTTCTTGATTTAATTCAATACAAATTAAACTTATTTAATCATATATTCAATCAAATTCATCTAAAAACATATAAATGGGCTAATTACACTTTTGCCCTTGACATTTTATATTTTTCGCAATTTAGTCTATACTTCACAAAATCACAAAATATGAATAATTCAATTCAATCAATGCCTGGTTGAATATTCCTACACTTCATATAAGCCCATATATTGCATTTATTTCACATTTTAGTCCCTCAAGATCTCCTTTTTACAATTTAGTCCAAATTACTCAAATTCATCAAAAATTCAAAGACAAAACTTAGTAATCTAACACATATCTTTCATTTACTACCATCAAAATTCATAAATCTCACATTATCAACAATTGCATAACTCAAAATCATCAACAAAATCAGAAATTAGGGCATGGGCTTGATAGATTACTAAGCAACGATTACAAAAACATAGAAATTATCAAAAACCAAACAATACATACCTAAATCAACAAATCTCTTAGCCAAACCCTAAGCTTGAGTATTATTTCTTTTTCCTTTGATATATTCGGCCAAATGATGAATAAATGAAGCCAATATTATGTTTTGATTAATTAATAAACATTAATGCACAATTTACTATTATAACCTTATAATATACATTTAAAATTCCACCAACTAATGTCCATTAATGTCATTCAACCATAATAGTGGCATAATTCCATTTTAAGGACTTAGCAATTAATAAACCGTAGCAATTTAGTTCTTTAACAATTAGATTGCCACTTTTGTATTTTACGTGATTAAGTTCTTTTCCACAAATCGGCACTCAAACGATGAAATTTTCATATGAAAATTTCACACATATCAATTCTCATACTTTAAGCACGGAAAATAATATTAAAATATTTTTCTAACTTGGATTTGTGGTCCCGAAACCACTGTTCCGACTAGGGTCTAAACCTAGCTGTTACAACTCTCCCCCTTTTAAGGATTTTCATCCTCGAAAATCTTACCAAAAAGTAGATTAAGGATTTCCTTCCAAACAGTACATTTCAAATTCACACATAGCTTCGAATTTCAATCTCTTTAATCTCACAATTGAAATTCCGATCTGGCTTTCACTATACGTCATATCAAGCTGAAACTGTTTCTAACTATGTTGAAATACTTTCATCTTTCGCTTAATTTTTCAGATGGCATTAATCCCGTGAATCATTTTCTCACAAAACTCGGTCCCAAAACAACGAAGTTCTGTAACTGCAACCATACGATACCTCATACAATGTCTTTTTTACAATCACATGATAGCTTATCAAATAGCAATAATCTTTCTTAGATGCTTTCAAACTCTAAAACATAGGGACAAATAAATATTTCGAGAATTTTCAAAACAACCTCGTACTCACAGCGTTTGGTAGTTTCTCCCAGAATTATCATATAAATTTTAGATTTCAATTTGAAACAATGTTTACTGGCACCCTGTTCAAATTAATAGTCTCTGAAACGAATAGCTCAGCTGATTTATCAAAAGAGAAATTTATGCATACGGAAAGACTTATTCAGACAGTTAATAATAATTCATATAACATTTATCTTTTTCAATGATAAGAGATAATCCCAATACAAAATTCATCAAAATATTCTATTTCATCATTACTCAAATATCAAAACATGCTAAAATAGTCCTGAAGACGCTTAATAATTAACTTTAACCTGTTGATAGCTCGGACATTTAAACACAAGGTCAGAAATATTACGTTTTATACTTATTTATCAATACCACTTTCTCAGATTATCATGCATCTTGTTACTCCTGTATGAACAGACTAACTGACACTGTGAGCCACCTGCAATAATGGTTATACAATCTCAGAGCTTCTTGGTATAAACACTCTTTCTTGAAGCAATAAACGATTATCGATTCCACATCTAAAGTTCTGATCCAAAAATCAATTTATACTAAATCCCTTTCTAATCTATAATTCATTGACACGTTTCTGAGCTTAGTAACTTCGTTAAATAAACATTAATTTAGTTTCTAACTTAGCTAATAACCATCCATTATCCTATAAGATCAATCGCATATTCATTTCTCATAAAACACACAAAATTTCTCTACTCAAAACATCCGTGAATATAATTGTTTGTCCAGATTGATAGTCAATTACTATCCAGTACAATTATGATGTCAACCGTTCTTTAATGCATAGCTGAAAGTCATAAACTCTTTATTTAACTCAGACTGAACCAGAACTGATATTTCTGTTGATAATGTCTTCGTGCACAAGAAAGCTTCAATAGTCGAACTAACTTTAATTTATCACAACATTTCTCAGATAGAATTGTTCCGATAGGTATAATTCTTATAATTCTATATCAAATCTTTAAGAATACAATTTCTTCTTCCAAACTATTCCCTCAATTCACACATATACATTTCAAGTTTATTTCTAATCCGGTGGATAGATTCAAACACATATAACCCAGTTAACTTTTCAATCAAATAATTCATATCAGACTAAACTACTAAATCAGTCTTTTCGAAGAAATCTTTTCTTCTCGTTAAAAAGGATAACCCAGACATATCATTATGTAGAAGCCAAAATCATCAAATAGAAATCATACTGTCATAATAAGACTAACGTCTTACCTGTAACAATAGATAACATCCGGCTATTAATAAAGCATTTGAACCCAGAAGAAAATCAAATATGATTTAAACTACAACCAATGCAGAAGCACAATTTTTATAATTTTGATAATGATACTGTAGTACTTTCAAATTTCAGAACAGAAATTATGATTATAATAGATATAGCCATTTCCGTCAAATAGATATCTCTTATAGATAATCACATAGAATCATAAGAAAACCAGAATAGGGAAATTTTCAACATCTAAAGCTACACAGAATATCAAAAAAATTACAACCCATATAAAATGATATCAACTCCAATGATATCCCAAAAAATGTCTAGAAAGAACAATATTACTCATAAATACTAGAATCCACAGTAACAAAAGCAATATAATCTTCACATATTTTCAACAGAACAATAGCCAGTAGAAGTAGAGTATTAGCATTATACAGATTTTAACATCGACTTTGGTATCCACACAATGGAATAAATACCAGAGAAAGATATAGCAATGTTGAACATAACTCAAAAGACCAACGATACTTTCGTCTATTAGCTTGTTTAGCTAATGTTCTTATACGATAAGAATTCCTTCTGAAATTAAACAATCACATATACTTCTGAGGATAAATGTATACACAGAATGCCCAGAAGAAGTCATAGTAACTGCTCGACTATAACTACTATACTCAGCTATCAATACAATTCAACCATTATTCAGCTGACTAATTCTATCATCATTAAGTTCATATTATCCCATCAATAACAGAAATCAATTCAAAAGAACTTTCAATTAATACCTTTCTTTAGATATCATACTTGAATAGGTCATTTAATCGGAGTTAACTTCTTCTATAACAGTGATTTTGCATAATCTGAATAGTCTTCAAAATTATCCAATATCTTTTTTAATACTGTCTTCATTTGCTGATTAATTCACTTTTCTGACCACATTATTAATCTTCCGAGCATGAACTTCTGTAACTCTACACTCATGAACTTATTCAACCCAAATCTTACAGATTTCATTGTAACATTTTAAGGATAAGGGGATGAGGGTTGTAAAGCCTCAAATTTAACTCTTTCATACATGCACTTAACACATACTATCATAACTAGTCAATTCATTCTAATTTCACATTGTCAAAACATTTGATAAACATTTGCTTCTAATCACTATTGTTCTTAACACATAGTTCATATGTCAACTCAAATCACTAATTCACGATCAATGCATTTCATATAATAATCATAATCCAAATATCATAGCCCATATACTCATATAATTATAACATTTATCAATAACAATATGTCATACTTTTTGATCCATACCTTTATGAGTTTCAACTCATAATCAACACATTTCCATTCAAACAATTGAGTACACATTCCGTACTATCAAAATTAGCTCGGTTGGAAAACTTATCTGTCTCATCAAAACAATTTTCATCAGAGTCGGGAGATATCACACTATAACAGGTTAAATGTGGCATGTATAGCTAGACTCACATACGCTATGGTAGTTCTAGAGCCGACTAAACTACAGCTCTGATACCAACTAAATGTAACACCCTTAACCCATATCCATCGCCGGACTAGGATTAAGAGGCATTACCGGACATATCGAAACATTTCGCAATCATTCAACGATCAAATGTCATGCATCGTCATATCATAGTCAAACATCAATATTATGTCCCTTTCTTAGGTCAATGAGACCATAAACATGGATTAGGAAGAGGTCGAGACTAAATCAAACACATACAAAATTTTTCAAAAACTTAACAATTTTTTTCTAAGTTACAAAAGTTACATGGCCGAGTAAATAGGTCGTGTGCTTTACACGGCATTTTACACGTCCGTGTGTCTAGGTCGTGGCAAAATAGGGCATACAAACTGACTTGTCCACATAGCCACAAGACACGCCCATGTGTGTAGCCTGTGGTTGAAATTAACTTGGTCACACGTTCTGGCATACGCCCGTGTGTGTGCGACTGTGTGGCCTGCCCAGGCTCATTTCGAAATGGCCCTCGAGCAATACGACAAAGGCACACATCCGTGTCTCTGCCTGTGTGGGCACAAAATAGGCCACTTACAAGGCCAAAATGCCACCCAATTTGAGTCCTCCCTACAAGCATCATTCAATCATCAATATACCACATTTTCAGCCAACTCCAATCTCAAAATATACACCATTCAAGTCATGTAATCATCAATCTGTTTCATGCTCAATATCTATACCAAAACATACCAAAATCATAAGCCAAATTCATTCAATCATACATTACCAACATCTCGATTTCTTATCCGTCTTCATGCCAAACTTATACCAAATTTAACAATTAAACACATACCAAATTGACCATTTCATTTAGTTATTTATATGCATCAAATCATATCATTTTCTCATCACATAAACCATAACAAAACCAAACCATATTCACAACCATTATCAAGCCATATCACTTGGCAAAAAATATATTTACATCTCAAAACATATTCACATACTTCTAGCCTATACATGCCACATAACCAAATCTCAAAACATTATTTACCGAAATGATAACCGGATAGTATGATGACGTCTCCATTAACTTCCAACTTGAGCAGATCTCTAAAAAATCTATAAACATGGGAAAAAACACACAAAATAATAGTAAGCCATAAGAAAATAAATCTTCACAAGATTATGTATACAATTCAACTCGAATAAGCCAAATTTAGTTAAATTCATACACATATTCAATCACTTATCTTATATAATCCAACATTACCACATTAAGTAACTTCATTAAGCTTATTTATTAGTGAACATATAAACCATGCTTTCAATTTCAAATAACGACCATTAGATCATTCATATAAATTAAGCTTGCACAGTTTCATTACATAACCAACCAAAACATGGTCATTTATTACATTTCATGCATAAAAATATATCACATTCTTTTTATGCATTTCAAAACCCGAATAACCATAACAAATCACACATCCAAACCATGTTCCATTTTTCATAAGTTTCATGTTCGAAACATAGGACCACAATTTCATATAATGAGCATATATAACACATTGTTCATTATCATATATTTCACATATTGCCATTTGAATCATACTCACATGTCATATCAAAATTTCATATACAAATCACATGTACCTGAATCATATATGGCAAAACACAATTACAATTCCACATTTCTCATTTAATTCATTTGATCATAGTTCACTTGCTAATATCCACATCTCATTTTTACATAGATCATATATCAACTGATCATAACCATACTCACTTTCATTGTTTAATTTCATATACATCGCAACATACCTGATTCGAATGCACATTCATATACTCATTTATTTCTCAGAATGCTTGTTGAACCGTTCAAAATCAATAAGGGTACTCACATTGTCATTTGAACGAGTATATATAAAACATCATTCATTATCATATATTTCACATATTGTCATTTGAATCATACTCACATTTTATATACAAATCACATGTACCTGAATCATATATGGCAAAACACAATTACAATTACAATTCCACATTTCTCATTTAATTCATTTGATCATAGTTCACTTGCTAGTATCCATATCTCATTTTTACATAGATCATTTATCAACTGATCATAATCATACTCACTTTCATTGTTTAATTTCATATACATCGCAACATACCTGATTCGAATGCATATTCATATACTTATTTATTTCTCAGAATGCCCGTTGAACCGTTCGGAATCAATGAGGATACTCGAATAGCTCATAAGCTCGTACAATGCCAACGTCCTAGACGTGGTCTTACATGCAATCAAATATCGATGCCACTATCCAAGACAGGGTCTTACACGAAATCATATACGATGCCAATGTCTCAGACATGGTCTTACACGTAAATCACAAATCAATGCCAATGTCCCAAACGTGGTGTTACATGATAACACATATCAAAATCCTATGTTATGACATATGTATCCTAAATATTCCCATGGCTCGTACGGGGCTTTTCGGACGTCGTCACATTATCGGAACTTTCTCAATTTCACATATTCAATCAATCCATGATAGGAATAGATTCTCCAAAGCTCGATTCAATTCGGCATCACATATATATTTCTTTACAACTCAATTCAGCACATATAATGCACATACATTTCAATTTAACAATATTTATTTACTTATGAACTTACCTCGTACTAACACGAATGAACTGGAATGATTATTCGATAATTTTTTACTTTGTCCGATCCAAATATGATTTTCTCATTTCTTGATCTAATTCAATACAGATTCAACTTATTTAATCATATATTCAATCAAATTCATCTAAAAACAAATAAATGGGCTAATTACACTTTTGCCCCTATCATTTCACATTTTTCGCAATTTAGTCCATACTTCACAAAATCGCAAAATATGAATAATTCAATTCAATCAATGCTTGGCCGAATATTCCTACACTTTATATAAGCCCATATTTTTCATTTATTTCACATTTTAGTCCATCAAGATCTCCTTTTTACAATTTAGTCCAAATTACTCAAATTCATCAAAAATTCAAAGATAAAACTTAATAATCTAACACATATCTTTCATTTACTACCATCACACTTCATAAACCTCACATTATCAACAATGGCATAACTCAAAATCATAAAAAAAAAATCAGAAATTAGGGCATGAGCTTGATAGATTACTAAGCAACGATTACAAAAACGTAGAAATTATCAAAAACCGAACAAAATACATACCTAAATCACCAAATCTCTTAGCCAAACCCTAAGCTTCAGTTTTATTTCTTTTTCTTTTAACATATTCAGCCAAATGATGACTAAATGAAGCCAATATTATGTTTTGTTTACTTAATAAACATTAATACACAATTTACTATTATAACCTTATAATATACATTTAAAATTCCACCAACTAATGTCCATTAATGTCATTCAACCATAATAGTGGCATAATTCCATTTTAAGGACTTAGAAATTAATAAACCATAGCAATTTAGTGCTTTAACAATTAGATTGCCACTTTTGCATTTTACGCGATTAAGTCCTTTTTCACAAATCGGCACTCAAACGATGAAATTTTCATACAAAAATTTCACACATATCAATTCACATACTTTAAGCATGGAAAATAATATTAAAATATTTTTTTAACTCGAATTTGTGGTCCAAAAATCACTGTTCTGACTAAGGTCTAAACCAGGCTGTTATAATATTTATTTGCTTTGAGTTCTTAATTTTTATAAAAAGGTGGTAAGACAAATTTTTCTCCTAAAATTTCATTTTTTAAAATTTTTAAAATTTCAAATTTATTGAATTATTAATATTTTATACTAATTAAATTTTTGAAAAAATATTTGTTTCCATCTTATGTTTAGGGTAATCATATCTCGTAAGAGAACTCGTGCCTCTACTTAAATTGACAAATCACAAAATACATTCCACTGTAAAGAAGCCAAAGCGAGATACGAAAGCATTTTCAAGAATCAACAGATGCACCCAGAAAAAGGCTTTACGCTGAAAGAAAGCAACTATATTGATTTCATGGCATGCATTCGACAAATTGTTGAAGCTCTCAATTGGGAGTTATTTTGTGAGAAAAGACCTAGTGCAAATGAGGAGTTAGTTCGTGAATTTTATGCTAATTTGACCTCAAGCGAATTGACAAAAGTTTCTGTTTACGGAATCAAGGTACCAATAACCTCAAACGCTATTAATTAATTCTTTGAATTACCAGATTTGGAATACGATGAATATTCTTCCTTGATGAGCAATATTGAGTTTGAAAATCTACGAGAAATTCTCGAGGAACTTACAATTCCATGTTCAAAGTGGATTGTGTCAAAGCAAGGAATTCAAACTTATCGTAAAGAATATTTGACACCACTAGCGAAGGCATGGTTCTATTTCATTCGATTCAGCCTTATGCCTATTTCACATGGGACTACAATTTCATTAGAGCAAATGGTCTTATTATACTCAATTTTAATTGGAAAAACCATTGATGTGGGAAAAATCATCCTTAGAAAAATGCGAAATTATGCCGCTAGACGTTCTAGCCTAGATTACTTTCCTTTTACGATAAAATTTTTGTGCTTGAATGCTAACATTCTTGCAAATGTAAAGAAGACAGGTCATAGCCAGGGCACAATCACAGATTGGGACCTCTATCGAATAGCTGGAGACTCGATTCTACATCAACGAGTTGAAGAGAGCGAGGATCCTAAAGAAGAAGAAGAGAAGAAGAAGAAGATCCCACAGAGATCAAACCAATGTAGTCAGCTGAAATCCCTGATAAGGCAGAACCAATGGAACTAGTAACCGAACTTGACGTCACAACTTTAATGTTCAGGACTCAATCGCCTCGCCCAGATCTTCAAGATGAGTTGTCAAAATTAGTGGACATCATGCAGCATATGCAGTGGCAGTAACAAGCTTACTAGATATATTCAAAATTTTGGGATGACCCAATGAGAAGCACTCTTATGAAAATATACAACGACTCGTTTATTTTTGTGCATGAGTTTCTAGATTTCATATTTGAACCATGGAGTCCAATATCGAAGAGGGAGCGAAGCGATTCGTGCAAAAACAAAGACGATGGAGCAGAAGATAAGTTGAATTTGGAGGGATCTACAAACAAATAAAAAGGGAGGATCTTGACTTTATTTTATTTCTATTCTTAGGTTATTTAATAGGATTAGGTTTTACTAGGAATTTTTATTTTTTGCATAATAAAACAAGAGGTGGAAATCATAAATAAAAATGAACAAGTTGCAAAGTACAAAGTGTGGCAATAGGTATATACATGTCTAGGATTGGATCTAGAGAGAGCTTGGTACTTAAACAGTCAAATTGACTCACCTCCTCTTTTCTAGAATCCTACTTGGAATATAGTATCTATTCACTTTTAACAATGAGGACATTGTTCACCTTAAGTAGAGGGATCGAAAACTTGAAATTATTTCCTTTCATAATAAATTTTTCTTTCAGTTATGATTAGTTTATATTTTGTTCAAAAATTTGAAATTTTGTTAAGTATGCTAAACTCCAGTATGAATAAAGTTCGATTATTTCAATGATTTTTATGTTAACTGAAATATGACATAAATGTAATTTTAATAAAGCATGCAAATCATACCATAAAATTTTTAGTTCCTTAGGAAAGTTAGGCATGCATGAAAGTTTAAATCTCTAGAATTGACTTAGTAGTTTCTTGAGGTGAAATCCTAGGAAGCATGGAATGTTGAAAATGATTTAGACAACTTTTGTTTGGACCATTTGAGCCTTTCAAGCCAACCTTGATGAATTTTGATCCTTTGAAACCCACCTTTGAGACTATATGGCCTAATTTTATTTGAACCTTTGCAATATTTAGCCATCACTTTTCTCTTAATTATCTTTAAAAGAGAACATATGTACTCGAAAGAAATAGATGTATAAAAGAGCATATGTAAGTGAAATAAGTTGGTATATTAAAGGTAATTATTTCGAAGGTCTGATTCAAGTTGAGTGTAGAGTTTTTAGCCTAAATTTATCTATCTTTGACCTACCCCTAGCCTAGCCACGTTGCAACCTATTTAAAAGACCTATTGATTCAAGTTTCTGTGCTACCTACATTAGTGGAGAGAAATTTCTATGTTCAACATATGAAGGCATAAATTAAACTTAATGATTGCAACTTAATCTTAAATAAGGGAATAAAATCAAATTGGTAGGGATTTACATGTTTTTATTAAAAAAGCATTTAGTCTATTTTTGCTATCATAATAGTTGTTGAGATTAATTTGAATGATATGTATACTTAAGTAGCATAATTATCAAATTTCTTGTTTTTGAGCATAAGTATACTAAAATCATAATTTTGGGAAGAATGTTGTTCTAATGAAATTTTTCAAAGGTGTTTCCGAGAAATTCCTTTCAAATTTGTGCATTACTCAGGATGAGAAATGAATTAATTTTTGGGGTGTGGAAACACGAAAATATACACACTTTTTCATTCTATTTTTAACTCAAATTCATGCAGTTTTGGTAAAATTTGTGTCGAAAAATAAATAATACTTATAAAATAATTAAATTGCACCCAAATTATGAACATGTTGAATTTTAGTTAATTTTATATCAAATTTTGATTAATTTTGATTATTTTTAACAGATCCGCACAAAGGAGAAAAACGACTCAGCAGACACTACTAGAAGCGCAAAATCGAGAAACAATTTTGAAGGATCAAGGCGAATTAATTTTTCAGCCTAAGATGGTCCAAATTATGTGTATTAATTCATAATATAATTAATTTTAATTTTAATCCAATTTAATTTGGGTTAAATAAATTATTGTTAATTAATTATGCAAAGGGGCCCAGTTGAGTTGAACAGAGGAAACCGATCCAACCGAGGACTGGGCAGCCCAAAACTGTCCCACATGCTGACCCAAACAGCTTGCTTGGCTGATTATTTGGCTTGCAAAATGGCCCTTGAATACTTCTTCAAATTGCATTCAAGCCCCTCCAATATTTATGCCTTTCAAGATTTTCCCCTACCTTAAAATAGTATGTTTGAAATCTTCAAACATGTAACACCCCAAACCCGGCCTAGACATTATGATCGGATTCGGTGCGCCACATTGATGCGTACAAAACATTCCGTATTACTTAGTTTGGAAAACTTAATTAGTGATGTAAAAGATACTTTTAATGTAGGTTAAAGTGAATGGGAGCTGTGCACCAGGTAGGAAACCAGAAAAAAGAGGAGGTGATTCTGTCGGACTGCTTAAGTACCAAGCTCCCTTCGGATCCAATCCTAGACATGCACACCGCCATTGCCACACTCTAACATCTCGTATAATTGTGAGAAATCCATTTGGTTAAGTCCATCTTAACTTAAGTTTGAAAACGTTTGCTTAGCGGAAGTCTTACTTGTAATTGTGTTATTTTGAAATCACTTAATGTTTTTGAAAACGCGTCCTAAAGCTAACCCATTTACCTTAGTTATCATAGTTCTTCATCATAATAAAATAAAATAATAAAAGTAAAACAAAACCATAAAAATAATTAAGCGGCCTTACTACACTTAAAACCCAAAACCATAAATGAAATTAAAAGGACATCCAGTTTACCAGAAAAAAAAACCAGGTTCGTAGAAACATGTGGCCAGTCCGGATCCCTCACAGCTCCAAGCCCACTATGGTTGAGGATTACCTGCGAGGATGAAAATAAGGGGTGAGTTTTGGGAAACTCAGTGTGTAATTCAACCCAACCATAGCCTAAATCAGTTTAAACCACAGAGACAGAATAAGTTGGCCTCAGCCCAGAACAGATATCAGAATAAAGCCCATAGACCCAGAACAGATCAGAACAGATATCATGCTTATGCAGAAACCCAACCCATATCCAACCATGTACACCCCCATACCATCCTTTCACCATGTGGGGAGACTACTCGACCCACCCAACCGTTACACGTCACAGAAATATGTAGCATGGCTACGAGGCGTATAATGTGACAGAGTCACGAGTAAACAGAGATATTTTGTGGCAATGCCACTGTATCAGATATACGTGGCAGGGCCACCAGAACAGATAATTTGTGGCATAGCCACCAGGATGCTCCCTCCATAATATATCCCATGTCCCCATGCAACAGATATACATTCATGGCATACATCATACAGATTTAATTCATCATGCTTTTCAGACAAAATTAACCCTAGGGGTATAAAGGTCATTTTGCATACATAAGGGTATAATCGTAATTTTGCATACATAGGGGTATTCTAGTAAATCTAACTATTTCTAAGGTTTTCATGCATATCGTAGCCATTACGTTTAGCCAGAAACACTTACCGAGCGTTCTTACCAAATTGGGCCCGTTGGCCCATTAACCCAGTTTTGGCCCATTAAGCCCAAAGTATCAAAACGCACGAAATCGCGCGTACTGCAGTTTTATCACTTTCAATTACCAGTAATAATTACCCATACGTCTTACGAGCATTCGCGACACTCGCAAGTGCCCAAAATACCGACTTTTGGCATTTGGACACCGACTTTTTGCCGATCTAGTCTATGAGAGGTATCGATTACACACTGTTTTTGGGATTTCCTCGACGAGATCTACACACAAACTGCCTACAATTGAATCACCTAATATTACTCCAAATATCGAAATAAAATTGAGTATATAGTCCCTTACCACATTCGGCCAAACATGCCTAAAACCCTTATTGTTCTTACCTTACTGCCGAGAGATGGTTAACTCCAAAGATCTGATCGTTTCACCTGTCCAAGCCCTTGATCAACCGCCTCTAAATCACACTATTACCAAAACAAAATAGTTATTACGACCCCTCAGGGTTACAAGTCCAAATCGACAACCTCTCTAACTTTTAGGGATTTTGGCTTTTCCTTAAATATGTAAGAAGACTAAGTTTTTGAAGACTTACCACCGATTCCTTAGTGACTGATTCCAATGAGTTCCCCACTCGATCTCGATATAGATTTAAACCCTCAAATAATAACAAAAGTCGAGCTTTCAGTGACTACAGTATTCAGCCAAGTCCCTTTTAATGTGGGGTTTTCGGCTTTTTGCAACTTGCGTTTAGAAAGGTAAAACGAGAGGGTTTTGCTATGGTCTTGTTGTCAAAACTTGAGGTTTTAGAGGGCTGGTGAATCGGCCACAAATGATGAAGAGAAGAGATGTAGTTTTAGTTATAAGAAATCGGCACCAAAAAGAATCAAGCTTTCGGGATTTCGGCTTTTTATGGCCAAAGGCTATGAAGGTTTTGAAACGGTTGAAGGGGAAAAAATGGAGATGAACAATATGGTAGGAAGGTTCAGCAATTGAGGAAAGGAGATGAAGAAAAAGTTGATGAGGAGAAAAGTCAGGAAACGGCACCAACTACCCGAAGTGTCGAATTTATACTAGCTCCTTAACCTAGCCGAATTTTGCCCCCTTAAAGAATCCCTTGGCCGGCCACCTCTTGCTCTTTAAGAGTCCAACATTCAGCCAACACATCCTCCTTGATCAGCTCCTAAATCCTCTCCCTTATCCCCTCCTTACTCAATCTCCGAGCAACTCAAACTCTTCCCGATGTGACTTTTACTTGGTTCCACTACTTACCTTTTCTGTTCATAAAAATTAATCCCTTGATTTGCTGTCATTGTGACTTGAACCTGGGTCCTCCCTAGCTTCCCCAAGCCACTTATAGCCTTCCTTGTGGCGTCACATGCCACTTCACCACTTGCTTCCTTGTGATCTATTTTACACAATTAATACTTAAAATCCCAGTTAACCAAAACCCCTTTTTCCCTATGGATTAAAAATTAATTAAAACTATCGGGTTTTATCCTAAGCTTGGGCCTTCTATAGGCCCACCATCACAATTAAACCTACTCTTAACAAGCAGAACACAGAATTTTTAATTTTACAAATCATTCACAGAATTCCCGAAAATTGGGGCGTTACAAAACATGCCACATGTGTGGCCGGCCATGGGGGAAGTATTTGGCTACTGATTTTGGCTATTTTTAGCAGTCTTCTCAACCTATAAGTACCCCATTGGCTACTCATTTCAAACACATCTCAACCCTTCTCATCTCTCCAATTCTCTCTCATTTTTCTCTCTTCATTCCTTTCCATTGTTTTTCATTTTTTCCCCTATTCCCTTGCATATTTTAGCTCTTGAAAAAGATTCAACCAACCACCATTTGGAGCAGCATTCAAGTGTTCGTAGAAGCCTCGATTAGACAAGAACAAGCGAAGAAGGAAGAGTGGAGCAAATTAGTCAAGTCACGAAGAAAACACCGGATTTGATTCTTGTTTCCTGTCCTTTTAATTTTGTTGTTGTTATGATGAACATGTCTATGAATATTTGTGGTGTTGAATTGTTTAACTTAATTAATATGGCTTGAATTTAATTCATGTTAGATTGATTGCATTTCGTCTACTTGAGTTATTAAAATTGTGTTGGTGCTATTATAGGCCTCGGTAAGATGTTTGATTAAGTAAAACCATGATTAAGTTATTCTTGCATTACAACTATAAGGTAACTAATGAATTAATTATTTAAACAGATTGAAATTGTAATTAATTGGCATAATACTAAATCAGTGCATGTTTAATCATCTAAGGTAGCTGATTGTTAAATTAGCAATTCTATCTAACGATACATTAGCTTTGCATAACTTGCAAGATTATTGTGATTAAATTGTTTCAAGGTATAAATACATTGTTACCTCACGTAATCTTCTATGTGCCTATGAGATTGAATTAATTGTTTGAATTTACATAGAGATATGTACAAGAGATTATTTTAATTTCATATGTATGTGCATTAACACATTTGCTTATTAAAATTTGTTTAATCGGTTGAATTGACGTAGAGGTATAGTCAAGAGATAAATGGATTTCGGTAGGTAAGTATGTTCATAATTTAGCAAATTACCGAGTTACCGTGAACTTGTTCATAACAACATGAACATGAGTTTAATAATTCTAAGTTAAGAAATATAATTAATCTAACACAATTATGTCATCTTGATTAAAATCATCTTTTGAAATCATGTATTGGAACTTTTATTTTATTTTTATTTATTTTACTTTGTTCAAATCCTAGTTTTTAATCACTTCTTCAAATCAAAATATTTTTCTTCACCAAAGTGTTTTTAAAATTGCATTCATAAATAATTCTTTTCACAGTCCCTGAAGGTACAATAACTCGACATTTACTTGTTACTTTATTACTTGTTGCGATTGTGTACACTTGCACATTTCCGTTGTTCTAGTTGTGATGGTTTAATCACTAGGCAAGCGAGAACTTGGTAAGGACTTTCTCTCTCCATGGCATATTGTTAGTGGTGGTGGAAATTTGTCTTAGCAAAATTTGTTCTTACCCTACTTGGATCTAAAATTAAATTCATTGGCCTTCCGGTTGATTGAATGAAACAAAAGATAAAAAATATGATATTATATGTCACGACTCGAAATGAGGTTTCAAGACCTCGTTTTTGTAAACTAAGTCTGTAAATATTATATAAGGATATTTATAGATTTAGTATATTGATGAATTGAAATTTGGTTAAGCGATTTAGCTTAAATTGTGAGTAATTAAGGCTAAGGGACTAAATAGTAAAATTTTAAGCAATGTAGATTTTTAATTAGAGTAAGGCTTGGTAAATTAAATTGCAATTAGATAGAGGTTCAAAACAACAATTAGACCATGTTTAAGTAAGAAATAGTGGACGTAATGATGTTAATTAATTAGTTAAACAATTTGTGATTAATTAAGATAAAATATGATTAAATTAAGTTAACTAAACCATAATCTAAGTATAAAAGAAAAATTGGTGGATAGAGAGATGATATATCATTTTCTCCAACCGACCAAAACAAATAAAACAGCCAAGGGAGACGCCATTTTAGGTTTTCAAGCTCTTTTTCTTACAATTACAAGTAAATCCCTAGCCATTTTTCTTTGATTTTTATGGAAATTGAATCATGGAAGTTTAATTTAGCTAGACTATGTACTAATTTTTAAAATTGTTAAAGTTTGGAAAGTTTCCATTTTTGAAAATTTGATGAAATTGGTATGGATTTGTGAGAAATTAAGCTTAGATTAAGAAAAAGACTAAATTGTAAAGCTAGCTGTTAGTTTCATACATTAAAGAACAAATTGAATAAAATGAAAAACTATTGTTAAATGTTGGTAGGAATAGAAAGTAAGAGGTCCGTAATGAAGATATGTGAAACCGAATTTCAATTCGAAGCTTTAAATTGAAAGTTATGTTTGTCACGGGTTCAGGGGCTAAATTGAATAAATTAAAAAATATGTATGACTTTGAATTTCAATGTGATTTTATATGGAGTTTGATACTATGTTATTATTGAATTATTATTCCTAGCTAAAGATGTCACATGAACGTCGAGAAGGTAAGGAAAGGTGAAAGCCGACGATAAGCGACGCGAGCTTTTGGTTTGCATCTCTATGACTTGAGATCAATCTAATTACTGCATATTCATGAAATTTTGCATTATATAATGTTGAGATGAGTTGTTAATGGTTAGTAAGTTGAAATGATATGGTTGAAATTGAATATCGAGCTAGGGGCTAAATTGAATAAAATAGAAAGTTGTATAACTTAACTAATAGAGGAAATTGGTATGAAATTGAGCTGAATTATATTACATTATTTGATGAAATGATGTTAAATTGAGAATGATGGGATTTGAATTGAACTATGTGATGAAATTGAAAATTGGTTACTATATTAACTGTATAGGTTTATACTTTGGTTTAGCTGATGATGCACTTATGTGCCAGTATATTTGCATCAATTTCTCCGATGATGCACTTATGTGCCAATATAATTACTTCAGTATATCTGATGATGCAGTTGCGTGGAAGCACGATTGATTCAGTTTATCCAATTATGCATTATGCATGCCAATATAATTACTTCGGTTCGTCCAATGATGCATTATGTGTGCCAGTAACTTTCCTTCAATATATCTGATGACATACTACGGTGCCAGATTGAGACACAGGTTATCTATTTCGTGTATCCATCTTGAAATTCGAGTTAGGTTAATAGGGGTCATTAATAATAAGTTTGGTAACTTATACCAAAATGAACTAATATGATGCTTGAGATTTTGAATATGTTCATATATGAATTCTAAATGAGAAGCATGCATCTTATTATGCAAATTAAATGGAGTTGAGCGTTAGTGGCTAAAACGAATATGAACGAGTCGGTAGACTCCAAAAACGGATTGATTGGTAAGTTTAATGTAAGTAATGGAATAAATCATGACAAGTTGATTAAATTGATGCATTTGTTATGTATGGAATTGAAAGGTGAGTAGCAAAAGTATAACTTTGATGAAAAAGTTGAAATCCTAAGCAAAATGGCTTACCTAATGGGATTTGGACAATTTCATGTATATTTATATGAACTTATACAAGTTACAATTTGAGTTCATATACTTATTGCCATGCTTTTATACTAATTTATAATCTCTTGAATCATAAAGGTACCACTGAGCCTTATTGCTTAGTATACGGTTTGTTTTCTCTATGTGTAAGTCCAAGTATTCCTTGAAGCCCCGAAACTTAAAGTCAGCATCTAAACTACCATTTCTGACTCAACAAAGTTTGTAAAGTGTATTTCATTTTGGTCTTATAGCATGAACCTAGGGATATTTTGTTTAATGCAAATGGTTAAGTTGTAAATGCATATGTGTTAATTTTGTGAATTGATAAGTATTAATGTTTGAACTTTGTATTTTACGCTTATTTTAATAGTCAATGGTTGAAATTGAAGTCCTAAGATTAATGTATATGTTGTTGGTGAATTTTTGGTTAGATACCAAATCAAGTTCTTGAATTGAAGAGAGCACGTCGCGATGACGTACCCCCAACATTGTGATGAGAATCAAGTCAGGGCTTAAATTGCAACAACATAGCCTCAAGGTCACGATGAACCCTAGTTAGAAAGTTACATCGCGACGAGGAAATCCTCGAAGTCGTGACGTTAATTTGAAATTTTGTATCCTTAACAATTTTATCCAATTTAACAACGAGTTAATAAAAGAACTTTCATAGGCTCGTATTGTCATGCTCTAAGTCTGGTGGATCTGAGATTTAGGCTTTTTGTAGTGAAATTATCTGTTTGGAGAAGTTGAATCTGCCCATTTGCTTTTTTTGGCAAAGTGGGCATATAGTAATCGTTGTATAAGTAAGTGAAGATTTTATTTCAGGTTATTTTGTTATTTAAAGTAAAAGGTTTTGTTAAGCAAAAAAGTAATTATGGTATGAGTTGCTGCCAAATGTATAGTATGCCTTGTTTGTCTACTGTGCTAGTTGGGTTGTAAAATGTCCTAGTTAGGAGCAAACTGGATTGACTGGTCTAATATCCATTATGCAGGATTCTCATTTATGTTTAACTCGAAATCTATAAGTTATTAAGAAGGAAAAATTTTGAATTAAGTGACACTTGTTTAAGTTTAAATAGTATCTTTTCCTCATTAAGCTAAAAGTTTAGGTTCCTGAGTTAATCAATAGATGTTCCACCTCCTGGAAAGTTTGATAACTCTGCATGTTAAGCTTTTGAAAGAATAAGACTATTAAAAAGTTTATGAGTAGTAAATTATGAATACAAGGCTTTGTATAGGGGTTATTTATGATTTTGATGTTAGTAGATTGTATGTAAATGGATTTTAATGGTGGGTCTATTGTCTTTAAGAAATTGTTGCTATTGGGTCGAGATGGATGTATAAGCCTTAAACTTTGAGCTACAGGTCAAGTGAGTCTCTATCTTGACTCTTGCATATGAACAATTCAAGCAGAAGTATATATAAAATGATGATGACATCTTTAATAATTAATAAGTGTATGAAGCATAGTAATGATGATATGTACGAATTTTTGCTTGAATAGATTGTTCATTGGTAAGTATGCAAGTAGAGTCTGATATAGGAAAAGTATGAATCGATCAACTATACGTGAACAAACCTAGGAAAGTAAATTCTAGGTAAAATGTCCCTTGTGATGCCTCTGGTAGGGTAGGTATATTGCTAGTCAGACTGACAGATCATGATACAAAAATAAGTGTATGACCATGTGGTTGAAACCCATGGCAGTGTATGATATGAAAGCATTCATAGTGTAGCCTCCAGTAAGATGAAGGCTGGACTGGTAGGTCATAACATAAGAATGTGTAAGTCCATGTGGTTGAGACCCATGGAAATATATGACTATATGAATGTTCATGGTGATACCTTGGATAATGTATAGATCAAATCGGCAAATCATGACATGAACTTATGTATAAGTCTATGAGGGAGAAACCTATGACACCTTCTGTGAAATTTTGTCGGGATAGTAAACATGTGAATCTATATGTTAGACTGTGTGGTGTGATCTGCTAAGCCTTTTAGGCAAGTTTTGTATCATCTTATTGGCGTATTCGATGATATCTATGTGGTAGTATGTGGTTATTCACCTTTGAGGTAAGTTCTTGGTAAGTTTTGAAGATTCTCTTATAGATAATTCTATAATAAGGTTATGATATGTCTGAAGTTATTTTGGTTTGAATAGTTCTTTGATGTAATTGAAGGAGTCTTAAGGGAAATCTCTTGAAAGGATGTATGAATTTGTATGTTCAAAGAGGGTATCCGCCGAGATCATCTATCTGTTTGGAGTATGGGCGTATTTTTAGTTACAAGAGGTATATAAGGTTCCATTGGTTTGATTTCATCTGTGTTATGTAGGGTTGTAAATAAGAGTTATCTGGTATCCTCCATATCTGAATAGCATCTTATTTTGTTTCTGGAATTATATGGTATTTGCGCTATTTGTTAACTTGGGTATTATTGTGCTTTGTAACAAGAGTTGTGAGAAACGTTTCTTAATGATTTGGTTAGTTTATCATCAGTATGAGTTTGTGTTGGGTATTGAAATAGAATATGATTTGATTAGTAAACTGATGGTATTCAACTCATTGTGGGACTTCGCCAAATGTGTAAGTATTCGCCAATGAATAGTATCTGTGAACAATCATTTTGGAATAAGTGTTTGTGTAATGATATAGTCTGTATGAAGTGGGCCTTGAAAAGATATTCTTTCGAGAAGTATTTTGGTTGTTCTAAGAGAAAGAAGATACTAATATATTGTCTTGAAAGATTTGAAGTCAACCTAGCAGTGAAGTGAGAATCAATATGATAAGTGTAATAGTTGGCGTGTAGTTGCAAGCCCAAGATGATGAAGGTGTTTGCCCAAACAAAGATGAAATCGAATCTTAGAGATGAGAAATTCAACAAAGAAGATTTTGGGGTATTCTGTATTAAAGCTTACTAAGTTTGTGTAACTTACAAGCGTTATGTTTATGTTTTAGGTATTGTCGAAAAGTGAGTTCGCCAAGAGAGACCAAGCTAGGAATGTGCCAGAGAAGCGACGATCCAGGTTATTATGCATATAACGGGCTATTTGGAAAAATAGCGTATAGTGATTACACCTTATCGTGTTTGTTTTTAGTAAATTTTTGTATTATATTAAATTATGATAAATCTGATGTATTATATTATTTTTAAATAATTTTCTTTGTTCCATTAAATTGAGTCTTTAAGTAAAATAATAAGAAATATGTATTAAGTAAGGAGTATCCGTCACCTGTTTTGAAATTTTACTAAGTTATGTGTAGTAACACTCGAGATTCGGACCCGGTGAATCAGGTCGGGTTAAAGGCGTTACAAGTATAAGGTCCGAAAATGATATTTCATTGTTTAATTTGTATGAATTACTTGTATTTAATTGTATATTGACATTGAATTGGATGTTATCGATTGTAGTTGCTCTGATAATAAAGGTGGCACCTTGTAACTCAGTCACGGTAATCGAGTCAGGTATCGGGATGTTACATTATATATTATACAAGTATGACTTATTATTAGAGGTTTGCATGGGCCGGGCCGGGTCGGAATCGGGTCGGGCCTAACTAAAAATTTAGGCTTGTTCGCTAGGCTCGGGCTAGGCCCAGCCCAAAAAATGGGCCTAAAATTTTGCCCAAGTCCGGCCCGAATAAAAATGTTAAAATTCGGGCCCGACCCGGCCCACCCATATTAATTTTTATATTATTTTTATATAATTTTAAAATATATATAAACCATCAAAAATACTAAAAACATCAAAATAAATATTTCTCAACAAATTGAAAATAAATTTTAAAAAATATGTATACTTAAATAACACTAAAATAGATGCAACTTAACAAGCAAATGCCTCTAAAATAATAACAAAATTAACAAATGTTTTTAAAATAATAAAAAAATTAACAATAAAATAAGTTTTATACAATATTCAAATAATAACAACAAAATAGTAGCAACATAATAGTAAAATAGTAGTAAAATAGGGAGAAAACAATAAGAAAATAATATTAAAAAAGTATATTTTTTTATTATTTAGTGAATTCGGGCCAAGTCCGGGCCAAAAATGTCTTACTCGAGGCCCGGCCCGTTTTTTAAACAGGCCTAATTTTTTTGCCCAAGCCCATTTTTCGGGCCTATATTTTTGCCCAAACCCTCCCACATTTCAGGCGGGCCTTCGGGTTGGGCCGGGTGACCCGACCCATGCACACCTCTACTTATTATCCATTATTTTTATAGAGAAAATATTTAAGCAAAATCAAATAAGAACATAACAAATGACAATTGTTTGTATATGCATTGTTTAATTAAAAAGGATAAATTACAAGCTAATCACTTATGTTTGTTGAAGTTTATGTTTTGGTTATCAAACTTTAGAAAATTATTATATAGTCATTAATATCATCTATTTATCATGTTATAGTCACTCAGTCATTAACTTTCACTAAATATATCATCTTTTCAGATGAACATTTTAAATCAAATTGTATAATTAGTCATTGCACTTTTTCTTTTGAGCGATTTTAATTATATCTCCTTCATCAAAATGGGGTTAGAAAATTTTAAAATTCTTGGTTGTTGAATTTGATGAATTGAGTTAACTTTATGTGGAAATTTTGAGCTTTGTGGGGTAAAAAAGAAAATTCTTATTGTCAGCTCCAATATTGAACAAAAATGAAGGATAATAAATTTTAAAAAACCACTTAAACTACTACATTTTATTTGAATAAATCATTATATTATTTTTGAAATTAAGTAAACTACTGGCCTATTATTTTTACTCATGAAAATATTTGATTTTAATATTAAAATGATAATATTTTTGAATTTTTAAATTAATTTGCCTTTAATACTATGTGAATTTAATGAGAATTAATTAAAAAATAAAATAATGATTTTTAAACGTAAAATAAAATAATATTTCTGGATTTTTTTTGAAAACACACAATTAAATATTCTTTTAAAAATTTTAAATACTCTTTAGTATATTAACTAAAAATTATCTTAATTCAAATATACAATGAGAGAGATCAAAATGAATAGAAAATGAAAAAAAGAAAAGAAAAGAAAAGAAAATATTACAATGAAACAATTGTCAGAATGAAGCAAATTCAGACCAAAAAAAAAAAAAACCCTTCCTAAAACCCAGCTCGAAACTAAAAGAGAAAGAAGGTTACGTTTTATTTTGAACGTCAGTAGTAAAAATAATAGAAATCAACCTCGTTGCAAATAAAATCCAATTAGCTTAAAATATACCAAACAAGCAAACATAGAACTCCGTTATTAGAAAATAGAAATTTCAATTACTCATCGATGTAGTGGCATCTAAGAAAATATGTCAAAAATAAAACTAAACATAGTTAAGAATTGCATTTAGCTGAGAATCCTTTAAGCAGATAAAGAAAATGAAAAGAACACTTCATATAAGTTAAGAAAGAGAAATTTATACATTTCCATGAATAATAAATAATGGGTTGAAGATGGGTTTACTTTTCTTCTTGTTGAGATTCAATTTAAGAATGAATTTTGATGTTTTATATTTCGTTTTAGGGAGGGGATTTTGGTTATTTACGTTCTGGAAAGCTAAAAGAAAAAGAAAAAGAAAGAAAAAGGGAAGTTAAAAGAA
Source organism: Gossypium longicalyx (assembly GCA_025698465.1). Lineage (NCBI taxonomy): Eukaryota > Viridiplantae > Streptophyta > Magnoliopsida > Malvales > Malvaceae > Gossypium > Gossypium longicalyx. The sequence continues at coordinate 97,865,794 of CM046997.1, forward strand.
AAGAAAAATTAAAATTATTGGGACTAATTAAAAGAATTCGACATCAACTTATTGTTACACACTTAACAAAAGTTAATGGCTGAATACTTTTGATGTCCACAATGTACTTAAACAAACATAAGTGTAATTTAGTCAACAAACAAGAAAGAAAGGAGCAAAGGCCGGAAATTCCAGCAGATGGGTAGCCCACATGCATGAATTCCAGAGGAAATTAAAACCACCAGTATTAACAAACTAAAATAAAAGAATAAACCAACTTCTTAGTAGAAAAACCTTAACATTCAAATATAATTACTATAAAAAAAAAAAAAAAAAAAGGAGGAAGAGAGTACATTTGTATATGGCAAGGCAGCAAATTCCATCTAAATTCTATATTATATATAATCTACATAAATATTTGAATATTAATGTCGACTGAATTATTGGAGTGTTTAGTTAACATCATTCAATCTTTAAATAACTTTTACCTTTATAAAAAGAAAAGGATAGATTAAATTGAGGGTTGGTAAATCTTGGAAAGAGCTTGCAGAAGATTAAGTTGTAAGCGCAAATGCAGTATATAATCGGCCGTCCTCAAGAACAGGCGATCCGGTTGCATCAATTGCCCTCCCGGAATTAGCTTTTGCAACCTTTTGATCTTCATTCTAACTGATCGACCACCGGTGCTGCCTCCGCCACTGCAAGCAGTCCGCCTCCTCCTCATCCTCCATTTCACCATAGAAAACTCTTTGCACCTCCTTGGCTCCGTATGTTTCATAAGAAAATGTGTATAAATTTCTTAAGCTAAATAGAGAACAAAAACGCAGGGAGGAAGGAAGGAAGTCACTCTTTATTTTCTTGGGTTTGTGCTCAAAGGAATGAAAAGTTATGATTGATGTAACAAAAAAAAAAAATGGAAGGGGAGAGAGGTATGAATGATGGGAAGAAGAGATATAGAAGGGACCATGTGAGCCGAGTCTTGATGTTCCTTTCGGCTCTTACGACATGAATCATAAATACTCTCTCTTATTTTCATAAAATATTAAAAATATGTACACGTATATGTTTCTGTTTTAGTCACACGTTCTCTCTAGTTTGTCGTTTTATGGACGTGGGCTTGCGGTGGGGCCCAATAAATGCTTACCTTTCAACTGACCGACGCACCTATCTCACTCCTCTAAATCCCAACCCCATTTTTGCCTATACCATCATACTCTGCACCACTAATCTTTTATTGAGAATTTAGTTATACAATCCAACTCTTTTTGCTTTATATTTTACTTTTATCTATAATAAAGACATTATTGTCTGTGAAATGGAAATTCTTTAGTAAGTGGAGTTACCCTCATAACTTTTATTAAAAATATTGGCCCGATAAATCATTTAAGTTCTGAAGTTTTATATTATGAATTTTTAACATAAAGAAATACAACATTTGTTAATTCAACTAACTCATAAATTAGTTAATTGAACTCAATAATTATATGTACTTGTATGAATGTACATTATTCTATCATTTAACAAAATAGTGTAGTTGAGTTTAGCGAAATTTAAATAGTGGAAAACACAAGTTCAAGCTCAAATTCGACTCGAAATTTAAGGTTCGATATTCAATTCAAGTTCAATCAGACATCAATTTTTAAACTTGAGCTTTATTAGGCTTGTTTCTTAATTTTTGTACTCAACATTGAACTTGAACTTGAACTTCAACTCAATTAAGCTCGTTCATACTTAAGTTATTTTTATATAATAAGAGTAAAAATGTGATTTCATATATAATATATTAAAATGAAAAGCTCAATTAGAGTCAGAACCGTTCAAATTGAGCATTACGATGCTCAAATTCAACTTGATTAATAGCTTAAGTTGCTTGAGTGCAAGCTCAACTTGATAATTACCGAATCAAATTTGAGCATTTTATTTAGAGTCAAACACAAATAGCTTGTGAGCATTAGTGTCTTATTTATACCCCCACTTCCACACATTCAACTTATCATTATTTCCCTATTTCTTCATCATTACTTGTGCCATATAGGGTCTAAATGTCAATCTATCTCAAAAAAAAAAAAAAACATCGTGTCAATACAAAGAGAAAAATCTTACAAACCACATGATGGCATTGATGATTAATCTACTTATTTATTTTTTAAGTTAAGTTTATTGAAGTTTATTGAATTAATGATAATATGTTAAGGGGGAGCTGAGGTTACTTGATGTTATAGCTTCCTCCATTGTGTATGTTTTGTTCAACAAATTGCTAAAAGGGAAGATTGTTGAAAAATATAGAAATGGCAATAGAGTGCCAAGGGAGTTCTCACTTCTTTACCACTGGAGTTGTTTGAGATAGTTTTCATATTTGAAATGTTGGCAATTTATTGAATGATACTTATGGGTTGTGTTGAATATATGGATGATAACTAGTCCATCAATGAAGATCATATCAATTGGAGAAACATAGGTTGGAGATTGGATCGAATTGGTTCACCTTATTTAATCCTTTAGATCGTGGCTATCAGATTGAATTGAAACACTGCATTCTTAGCTGTCAAGAGTCCATTTTTTTGTTCATTATTATTATATTGTATTCAACGTATAATGTGGTTGTTTTTTATAAGGATTGATATAGATCTTCTCTATGTTAGCAAGTCTCAAACAACTCCATATAATTGAGAGATTTGTATAGGTTTATGTACCAAGAATTGAGAGCACTTAATTTGTACATGTGAATAATTATATTTTGTGAGTGCAATGTGATTATAAAACTTGTTGTGCTGTGGTTTTACAAGATAAACTCGCAGGGGTGAATTTAGTGCTGAGGGTTCTAGTCTTCAAAGATACAAGTGAAGAAATTATCATGGATGTTTGATAGATTTAGGATCACTGTGTAAGAGTTTAAAGATAGTGGATACTTCTCATTGAGCTAGGCTCCGCAGACGTAAGGAAACTGAACTACGTAAACAATCTTTGTGTCTTCTATTTTATTTTTTGTTAATGTAGTGTTTGAAGGAGTACTCACTCCCTTAGCTGCTCCTTCCCAACACCTAGTTTGTTTCTCAACAATTGTTCGAACTAACGCCGCCCATTAACATTAAGTAAAAAAATGGACTACCTAATTGTAAAATTGTCGTTGATATCTATTTTTGATAAGTACATTAATGCAACTAAATAAGAAGAATCCACTCAAAGAAATATGTAGAGCAAGAAATTTCAACAACGTGAATAACTAGAGCTATATTACAAGTGCATAAGAACCAAATATAATCTAAATGCTAAATGTTGTAGGATCATAACATTGGCCTCTCTACAATAGTTAAAATATTGGTAGACAAATAAAAGAGGTTATTATAGTAAGGATTGTCTATATATAATATAATATAATATAATATAATATAATATAATATAATATAATATAATATAATATAATATAATATAAGCACGAGCTTAGGTAAATTTTGAACTGATGAGAATATTTTTTATTTTTCATCATATAACTAAATTTATATTTAAAAATAATTATAATATTTAATTTAGAATTTTTAATTTAAAAAGTTGAAATAAAATAGTTGTGATAATTATACATTTAAAATAATTATAATTTAATAGAAGTTATGGTTTACAAATAATTAGAATGAAATAAAAGTTATTCTAATTTTATTAATGTAAAATAAAGTTATTATTTGAATAGAATTCTAAGTATCTTTATTGTCACTTAATTAATATTAAAGTTAGTTACGATAATTAATTATTTTTTGAATAATATTACTTTGTATTAATTACATAAAGTAAAACTATGTTATATGTTAAATATGTTTTAATTATTATTTGAAAATTTTCTATTATATTATTTGAATTGATAAGTTAGTATATTTTAATTATATTCGATAATTCAAATAAGAAATATTATTTTATGCTAATTACTGTAATTAAAAATAGAATATTTATATGCATTTGTATGTATGTAAACTAATTGAGTTGAGTCGAACTCAAATGGTGGAAAATACAAGCTTAAGGTTGACTTGAAATTTAGGGCTCGATATAATTTGGCTCAAGTTCAATCAGACATCAATTTCCAAACTCAAGCTTTATTAAGCCTGTTTCTCAGTTTTTGTATTCAAGATCGAAATCTAATTCCAACTCAATTAAGCTCGTTCATACTTAAACCATTTTATATAATAAGGGTAAAAATGTAATTCTATATATATTAAAATAAAAAGCTTGATTAGATTCAGAATTGTATGAATCAAGAATAACGGTGCTCAAATTCAATTTGATTAATAGCTTGAATCAAGAATAACAGTGCTCAAATTCAACTTGATTTATAGCTTGAGCTGCTTGAGCGCAAGGATCAACTCGATAATTACTGAATAAAATTTAAGTTTTTTTTTTTAAGTCAAACACAAATAACTTATGAGCACCAATGTCTTATTTATATTACTTCTACACATTCAACCTTTCATTATTTCTCTATTTCTTCATTATCATTCGTGCCATATAGGATTTAAACGTCAAAATATCTCAATAAAATAAAAAAAGAAAGAAAAAAAAAAGCTTCGTGTCAATACAAAGAGAAAAATCTTAAAAACCACACGATGGCATTGATCAAATTCTTCAAAACGTCTCTTTGGGTCTGTAAGCTATGTACAGCCTTATGTCAAAAATATTGTTTATGAGTTCTATGCCAATTTGAACAGAGGAATTGCGGTTCAGAACGAACAAATTCTACCACAAAGTGTCCAAAAAAAGGAGAATTTCTCAAGTTTGGCCCTGAACGGATTCGAAAGGTGCTAAACTGACATGATACAACTTGGTGAATAGCAATTGACCGTGATATGAACTTATCCTAGAACTTGACTTCTTAAAGCCCCATGAATCGAAATTCACATAATTCAAAATCTACCTTTTCAAAATAAATTTTCTTAATAAAAATACATTTTAATATAGGTGAGCGTTTGATCGAATCGAGTGAAAAAATTTCGAGTTGACGAGTCCTATTTTATCATCCTAACTCACTTGGAAATATTTTTCGAATCAAGTCAAGTGAACTGAAATTCAAATAGAGTGAAATTGTTATAATTAAATTAAAAAAAAAGTTAAACATGTTAAATTAAAATCTTGTTACAATATAACTCTTTTCATGTTAGAGTACATATATTTGAAACCATATATATTTGAAAACTTTTTTAAAGTAAAAAAGATACTTTAGTATGAAAAACTCGAATCATTATTTAATTTATTCAGATCTCAAAATTATTATTTTAGAAAAATTTTAAAATTTTAACTTTCTTTATATATTCTTTAGAATTTTTTTTGAAAAATTTAAAATTTGGATTTTAAAAATATTTTGAATTTTAAAAATTATTTTAAATTTTTGAAAATTATTTTGTATTTTTTGTTGAGAGAGACCAATTTGCTTATTTTTAAAAATTGATAAGGACCAAAAGGGTATTTACACCAATCTATTATTTAAATTATTCGAGTTGTAAAATTCAACTTGACTCAAACTTGAAACTTGAATTAATTATTTGAATTGACTCGAATAACTCAATTCAATTAGCTTGAAATTTATTTTTTTTTCCAATCAAGCCCTTAAATTTTAGGGACCCTAAACCATTTAAAATCTAAAACCTAACGTTAGTTTTTTCCTCGGTTAACAAGCTCTCAACAATGGAGAAACACTCTATCAATACCGAATCTTCATTTTAACTCATTTTTTGAGTAAACCAACCTATTCTAATCTCAATCTCTTCAACAATCAAGTCTAAAAATAACTTTAAGGTTACGACTCGAAGCTTTCTCACCCTAAAAAAAAAAAAAACCTTCAAAAATTGAGAAAAATAGAAAATAATTTGAAAAAACATGTTTAATGATAATAAAAAAATCAAAATTTGGTGTTAGAAAACACTGACCGATATTGAAATGATGCTTAAAGAAATCCTTGAGAGAAACTTGTGGAAAATTTTGAGAAATTTCTCGACAATTTTTATGAAAAATGGGGATGAGATGTCGTTCCCTCCCTTTAGTTTTAGAAAATGGAAATTTTGCTTAAACGGCACCGTTGGTAAAATTGCCACATAAGGACCTTGTTAATTTAGAATTATATTTTTTGAAAATTCTTGTAACCTCCTCAACTCGGCCTAAAAGTTAACATCGAATTTTGAAGGTCATATCAGCCACCAAAATGGCTTAGAAGAATCCAGCAGACTCTCAAAAACTTATCTCCAAAGCATTCGCTTATTTTTCGTAAAACTGTAGTGGGCACCACTTTTTTCCAAGTTTAAATAAAGTTCCAATTTTAAAGATTCTCATTAAACTAAAAAAAAATATATTTAACCCATTAATTGTGATTTAGAGCTTCCAAAAAAAATTTTCAATTTTGCAGTGGAAAAATCGATGTTCACTTGTTAATAAAATCATAGTACTAACTTTAAAAACCAATTATTAATTCAACCAGTTATTTAGTTTATCCACTTCTTAACTCTCATGCATGCAATAACTAAATATATCCTAAAATCCTAACTCATGCCACATTTCGCAAGATTAATTATTACAAACCAAATAAATAAAAATATAAAGTTAAATACTTTATTTAATAAAAATCGAGACGAGACCTCCAAATTATCAAACCTGAGCCTTAGCCTTGCGGATTAATTGAAAATTGTTAAACTAATAGGATAAGCTTAAAAAGGCCAGTGTAAGTATTAATCAAAGGTAAACAAAGTATGTAGGACTTACAAATCATGCAAGAAACTCGTTTAACAATGAGCACTAAAACTAACAGATTATCGGTAATCACAATAGTACAAAAAATTCATAGAATCATGGTGCTTTCAACAGTTATGCATATGCATGCTCAAGAATGACAATGCAAGAAGGTCCTACCCATCCATCTACTACACACCATGAGTTCCCCAAAACACGTCTACCGAATCACCAAAACAATAAGGGCCTAAGCCCGATGTGGTTAAAACCACCAATAACAGTATGCAAATAAAATTGCTAGTAAAATGTGATAAATTGCTCAATCTCCTCGATACTTCAATGCAGTGCACTGAAAAAAATATTGCGAACTTTAAATGTCACCAAAACTCCATAGAACTCCTCCGTCCCCATCAATCCCAATTCCTGTAACACCCCTAACCTGTCTCCGTTGTCGAATTAGGGTTACGGAGCATTACCATACAATCAAAAACATTTAACGTCTTAACATTTAAATAAACTAAGCATATTATAATCCATTCAATTACATGCATTTTGTCCCTAAATTGAGCCTTCAAGGCTTTAAAAATAGCTTTGAGGCATTTCAGGACTAATTTGAAACAATTTGAAAAGTTTAGGAAAAAGTTACGAAATTTGAAAATAGGGGTCACACGGCCATGTGGCCAGGCCCTGTGGAACCACCCTAGGCTGTGTAACTTTTGAACTAGGGACATACGACCATGTCTTTGTAACATCCCTTGCCCGTATCCGATGCCAGGACAGGGTTCGAGGCGTTATCGGACTTAAACGTACACCATTTCATGAAACCGGGCCATAAAATTTCATTTAAATTAAAGACATTCTATCACATGCATAATTTCCCTTACACGAGCTACCGAGGCTCTAAACATGCATTAAAGGTAGTTTGGGACTAAACCGAGAACTTTGAAAAGTTTTGGCAAAACTTAGAAAAATTTTCATGAAACAGGATCAGAGGCCCGTGTGTCTTCAACACGCTCTTGTCCTCCGGGCGTGTAACTCTTTGTTTATGATGTTAGGAAAACAAATTGAACCACACGGCCAGCCCACACGCTCGTGTGCTAGGTCGTACTGTCCGCACGGCTGAGACACATGGCCGTGACTCTGCCTGTGTGGCTATCACTTAGGCTATTTTCCAAGCCTTTTTGTTGCCTTAATCTTTCACAAACTTAACCACTTTAAAGAAACATATCATAGCATCATTTTAATGATTTAGCATGCCTCACATACTTAAATACATTATAGACACATATAATGTAGCATCAAGTAAATGATTAAACATCTTCCATTAAGACTCAGTTGTAATATTCATATGTCATCATACATGTGTTTTGCTTACTCATTTTATACCAAGTCTAAACACACCAATTCACAATCAATTTAACATGTCATTTTAATTATCACTTATACCTTTATACCATGCTTGCCTAAGTCATTCCACACCAATTTCATGTTCAAGCATTATTGACTTATTGCCATATCACACTTTTATTCTCTGATTATGACCACTTCGTTTGGTCATAAAATATTCATCAAACATACATACCGTAATACTAACCATTCATATCAAACAAATATAATTACATGACCACATCACCATGCATCAATACATGGCAAGGATAATTAGGCTTACAAGCCAAAACATTATAACGACATCTCATGGCTATATACAATGAATCAATATAAGCAAATACATTTGGCTAATCATAACAACATCTATCATAAAAACTAAGTCTCTATACATGGCACTCACTTGAAAGTGCTTAATACACATATGTCAATACTCCAAAGGTGATGGCTTGATAGTGTGATGCTGTCTTCGACGATCTCCAACCCCGAGCTAACCTGACATCACTAAAGAAATGAAAAGGAGGGAGTAACCTTTATTCTTAGTAAGTCCATATGAAAATAATAAGCAGTATGCCAACATGCTTCTCAAGGTAATACAACCATAATTACACTTTTACTTATATTCTGGTCATGTTGTTTTCTTGAGTCATAGTTACTAAATTATTTATATCTAGAGCTTCAGAACTCCAAATTTAGATCTGCTATTTTTCCCTAAAAATAGACTCACATATCTTCTTACCATAAAATTTTCATAATTTTTTATCTAGCTAATAAATATAGTTTATTCTTTAAAGTTTCCCATGTTCTGCTGCTTGACAGCTTCAACCTTTCTTTACTAAAAATCAATTATCTCTTGGTACGAGATTTGGATGATGTTCCTGTCTAATTCTCTTGAAATTAGACTCATTAAAAATTTATCCATATAAATTATAACCCATAATAATTTTTGTACAATTTTTAGTGATTTTACAAATTTAAGATAGGGGAGCCTGAGATCACTCTGACTCTGTCTCACAAAAGTTCAAATATCTCATAATATGAAACTCTTTTGCTTACATCGTTTCCTCTATGTAAAACTAGGTTCAATAAGATTTAATGTCATATTTAATTAAATCTCTAATTCGATTTCCACAATTTTTGGTGGATTTTCAAATTCAGACTACTGTTACTGTCCAAAACTGTTTTAGTGTAATATAATGATCACTATCATAAGATCATTTTCAACTAACCATGAACTGACCATTTCATGGACTCCATACTCGATTACACAATAGAGCTTAATATAAACATTGTTAATTCTCATGGCATACTTAATCATACAAGTTAGTCACATAACAATACATGATAATAATGATCTCAGATGATCTCATCATTACAAGCATTCCATTTCTCATATTAGTCCAGTTGAATTTTCCTCAGATTCTCGATGGATAATCCATAGTCCACTTATAGTGTACCAACTCATTTATCACCAATTCATATTAGTGACCTTTTCAACAAGCGCACTCCCACGAACCTCTATCCTTACGGCGGGATTACCAGTCCAGGCTAAATCCCCCGTAGTATAAACTCATAGAGCAATGTCGGGATTACCAGTCTAGGCTAAATCCCCTGCAACGACAATTACTCTAATGAGCTCAGATCTAAATTACCAGTCCAAGCTAAATTTGGATCCTAGTTTAGATTACCCGTCCGGGCTAAATCCATTTGAACACATATTCTTCGGGAGGTTAGATCACATAAGGAACACCCGTCCGGGCTAGATCCTTTTTACCGTCAATTCCTTTGTAGGAAAATACATCGGACATCCTTTTCATTCAACCGGGACTTCTAGTCCTCTTTTCATCATTTCGTTCATATAACATGAATTATTGTACCATGAATATCTAAATTTCATCACGTCAAAGAGCATACATTTTCAAGTATTAAAAAGTATACATTCGAGTTACATGAACTTGTCGAATCCTCGTCAGGCACAACCGTGTAGCAATTCATACAACTCATGTAATAGTAATTTAACATTACAATTCAAGTATAACGTTGCATTATTATTATTATCACACGAACTTACCTCAAAAGCAATTACAACCAACTATTCCAATTTAGTCCACAATCTCGAACTTTCCCGATTTAAGCCCGAATCTTGATTTTTTTATCTAACATTTCAAATATAGCACATTTATTATTCACATTATTCAAATTGACCCAAAAATCATATTTTTACAAATTTGCATTTTTACCTCTAAACTTTTACTTATTTACACTTTGACCCCTAGGCTCGTAAAATTATTTTTATTCACATTCCTTGCATTTTAAGCCTAGGCGAATCATTATCATAACTATAACAGCCCCAAATTTCCACTAAATCACACTTTTATGACAAATTTTATAACTTTTACAAAACGGTCCATTTAAGCATTTTCACCGAAAATCACTTAGCAAAAGTCGTTTATTTAACACCTAACATTTGTTTTATACCATTAGACATCAAAACACATGCATATCACTCATGGGTAAATTTTTAAACATGAACCCTAGCTCAAAATAATGGTAGAAATAGGTAAATCGAGTTACCGAGACTTCAAAAATGTAAAGAACATTAAAAACGGGGCTCGAGATCACTTACAAATGAGCTTGGAAGTTTGAATCAAACCCTAGCATGGCTTCCATGCAAATTTTGGCTGAATGGGGAAGAAGATGGACAATTTTGACTTATTTTCCCTTTTTATTATTTTAATTACGAAAAGACCAAAATGCCCCTAACTTAAAAATATTCTATTTCACCCATTTCATGTCCATTTTTATCCAAAAAATTAACCAATGGTCTAATTACCATTTAAGGACCTCAAATTTAAAATTTCATAACAATTGGACACCTCTAACATGTAGAACTCAACTTTTGCACTTTTTAAAATTTAGTCCTTTTGACTAAATTGAGTGCACAAACGTCAAAATTTTCGAATGAGATTTTCACAAAATCATTCCGTGAAATTGTATACCATAAAAATATAATAAAAATAAACTTTCTTACGTTATATTTGTGGTCCCAAAACCACTGTTCCGACTAGACCCTAATTTAGGATGTTACAGTCCTAGCCCGTGTCCTCACTCGTGTAACTCACTGAGTAGGGTTACACACTCGTGTGCCAAGCAGTGTAACACTTTAAGTTGCCATACATGCCCGTGTGCCAGGCCGTGTGCTAGGCCATGTAACTCACTGACTTGTACCATTTAAAATCGTCAGATGACATACGACCGTGTCTCTAGGCCGTGTGCCTCACACGGCCTGAGACACGAGGCACACAGCTGTGTCACCCGCTCGTGTCTCAGGCCGTGTGAACCCAAAATTTACCTATAATCAAGCCATTTCAATCCATTTCATGCATAACCTTTCATCCCATTTAAGCACACTTTAAAGGGACTTAAACATGATCCAAACACAACATGCCAAAACAAAACAACTCCTTATTTCAAGCATCATAACCTAGTTCAATTTCCTACCAAAACATACCACAAATTGACCAAATCAAACCTTTGCAAACATACCATAAAGAGCCTTATAAACATGTACAATAAAGTTACCAAAATGACATAGTTTGACAAAGCATCAAACTGTACCAAACCAACATAACTTTCAAAACTTATACATGCCAAAACTATTAACTCATTCATCAAAATACCATTACAAACACCTTATACATGCCATTATAAACCTTGGCCAAAATGCTTAAGAACTACCAAATTAACTGTTGGATAGTGTGATAGGTCTCCGATGAGCTTCTAATTGATTGAGCTTCCAAAAATCTATAAAACAAGGAAAATAACTACGTAAGCAATGAGCGCTTAGTAAGCTCGTATAAACCTTAAACATAACTTACCATTTCTATAATCAATCATAGAATAGGTATAAACCAAAACATATGCCATAAGCTTAGTATGAGCCTATATAATATCATCAAACTCACAAAATAGTAAGTTCATCAACATCACATATGAATTCATTTATAACATAAGTGGATTTCATAAGATACATCACATATTCATCAACCTTTTCATAAGATTATGAACCATTCCATTCCAAATGCCTAGTATAAGCCTAAACAACATCATTAATTCAAAAGCTAGTGCACTTGTCCATGATATAAATGAGTTCATCCATAACATAAGTAGAATTACATATGTAACCACATCATTTAGATCATAAATCCTTTTCACAGATTAATGATCCCTTCCATTTGAATACTTACCATTACGTTCCCTTTTCATACCCGTTGAATCATCTAGAATTTCATAGGATACTCAGGAAAGCTCACACAAAGTGTGCCTTTACATATAACCATAACTTTTCATTTACATCATTGCTCACACGAGTTGTGGGCCGGAATGTAAGCTACACGGTGTTGCTCACATGAGCTATGGAGCATCTGCAACAAATGCAGGACCTCAGCCACCGGTAGGACATTCAAGACTAGCACTTGAAATATGAAATCACTAATGACATGTCATTTGTATACTAAGAATTCCTAAGGTTCAACCGAGACTTGATAACCATCAATTCATCATAGTATGGATACATTTATAGATATTGATTCATTTATATTAAAACATCATAGCATAGGTTCAATTAACTAACATTAAAACGAACACAATTCATACGAACTTACCTCGATAACTAGGGCTTAGAAGTAGAATCGAATTAGTCTAAAGCTTTAACTTTTCCTCGATTTAAGACCAAACGTGGTTTATCTTGATCATAAATAGGTAATACACTTCTAGTATTCAATTTAATACACATCTCATATTTACGCAAAATTACTAATTTGCCCCTAATATTTTAACTTTTTTTAACAATTTAGTCCTTAAGCTTATAACTTAAAGTCTAACCATTTTAATCTAAATCCATATTAATAAAAAATACAAGGGACCTTGAAACAACCCATATTTACCATCACTTCACAATAAAATCCTAGAATTTATACCTTTAACAATTTAATCCTAATTTCATAAAATTTATTAAAATCACATAACAAAAATTATTTATTTTTCAACAAGAATTCATAATCTATCAATTAACGTAAAAACTCATTCTAAAGAATTCATGGCAAGTCCCTCAACCTTTATCAGTTTTGGAAATTAACCCCCGGGCTAGCTAGATTAAGCTAAAATGATCTCAAAAACATAAAAATAATTAAAAAGGGACTGAAATCACATACCATGCAAGCACGTTAGCTAGCCTAACTTCAAGCCCTAAAATGGCTATTCCTTTGCTCTCAAAATCGGTGGAGAAGACAAAAATGAAGATGATACCATTTTTTAATTTCTTTTATTTTAATTTATTTATTAAATTACTATTTTAAGCTTGGTTATTAACTATACAAAACATCAAATTCATTTCCATATTTGTCCACTAATTCATTAAATGGTGTAATTACCACAAAAGTCAACTAGTTTAAAATTTCATAGTCATTTGACCCTTTTAACTAACAGAATTAAACTTTTATATCTTTTACAATTTAGTCCTTTTTTCTTAATTAACCATTTAAACATCAAAATTTTTGTAACAGCCCGGTTTAGACCCTAGTCGGAAGTGGTTTCGGGACCACAAATTCGAGTCAAAAAATATTTTAAACATTATTTTCTGTACTTATGGTATGTGAATTTGCATGTGTGAAAGTTTTGTATGAAAATTTATTTGTTTGTGTGCTCAATTAGATAAAAAGGACCTAATCGCATAAAATGCAAAAGTAGCTTTCTATTTTGAAAAGGTATCTATTTGTCATGGCTTTATAAAGCAAGGGTCCTTATGTGGTTATTAGCCCATTGACAAGATTAATGGACATAAATGGACATTTGGTAATGGTTTAATTATGTTATAAAATAAGGGCAAAATGGGAAATTGATTAATATGTTAATATTAATCAAAACAAATCAAATTGTGGCCATTTTATTCATCTTTTTCTACTGAAAATAGAAGAGAAAAAAGGTTTTTAAGCTTCATTTCATTTGGCCATTGATTTCCTTAATTAAGGGATAGATTTTGTTCATTTTTTTATAACTTTTACGTTTTTGTGATCGTTGCTTTGTGTTTTACTAAGCCTATGCCTCAATTTCTAAAATTGATTATGATTTTAAGTTATTTCATTGATGAAACTATGAGTTTTGTAAAGTTAGTTGTTGATAAATGGAAGATATGTTTTGAGTTAACGTGTTTTGTCTTTGAATTTTTGATGAATTTGAGTAAAATAGGCTAAATTGTGAAATTTGTAAATTAAGGGACTAAAATGAGAAATAAATGAAATGTGTGGACTTGTATGAGTGCTATGAATATTCGGTAATGTACATGTCTAAAGAAATTATGTGTATTTTGTGATTTTATAAACTAGGGACTAAAGTGTTAAAATGTGAAAATGTGAGGGCTAAATTGTAAAATGCCCTAAATAAATGTTTATTGATTGATTTGAATTATTTGGTGAGTAAAAAGGTTAATTTTTAATACATATAGATCAAGAAAAGAGGAACTCGAACATAGACCGAGGGAAGTCCAAGGTTATAGAGTAGACAAGCTAAGTCGACAATTCCGACTATGAGATAAGTTCATATGTGATAAACGATGTTACAAGTATATTTTTAATGCTTTGATTATGCATAAATTGTGTATATATATTGTATATGGTTTGATTACGATGATAAAACAACTGTATTTGGCACTAAGTGTGCGATTCAAAATAGCTTCGGCTATAAATAGCACTATGTGTGCAAAATGGAATAGCTTCCGGTATATGAGGCACTAAGTGTGTGATACCGAGATAGCTTCGGTTATTTGAAATGGCACTAAGTGTGCGAAATTTTTCTAGCTTAGGCTAACCCTTAAAGCACTAAGTGTGTGGATGCTTTAAGCATGGATAACCTTTGGAAAGCCTTAAAATATCTGAACGAGAGGTGAGAATGAAAATGAATAAATACGGGAAGGTTTAGGTATGTACGATACCTATGTGGTAGATGATATTATGTGTATGAAGTTTATTGATTTGGTATGAAATGAGAAATGGTAATGAATGAGGTTGATTAGTCATATGAATTGAACTAAATGTTAATTAATATGTCTTATAGCTTTTAAATGTTAAGTCAGATGTGTTATACTACGAACTTACTAAGGTCTAAGCTTACTATGTGAGATTTTCTCTGTTTTAGAACATTATAAAGCTAGGTCAAATCCAGAAATCATCAGTGACTCATCCACACTATCGAACATCTATTTTGGTATTATTTAGGGGTTGTATATTTAGTATATGGCATGTATAGGCTAGGAGAATTTGGACATGTTTTGTAATGTATATATCATGCCATGTGATATGGCTAACTTGTGTTTAAACTTATGGTTGGTAATGATATATTATATGTGATGCAAATGTGTTATTGTGATGTATTCTTAGATGGCCAAAGGAAATGGTAAATTTGGTAAAGTTTTGGCATGAGATGTGATTGTATGTTTAGAGTGTATGAAATATACGTATTGGTATGTTTTTTGCTTATAGAATGACATGAATTAGTATGAGTTATATGCATGAAATTGTTGTTAATAGTATGACATGAATGATATATGTTTTGGTATTGAAATTGGCTAAAACTATAGTGTAAATATGCTTGGTTTGAAGCTTGTAGGTTTGACCCAAATTGGGTGGAAAAATGGCTTTTCAAATGACCTATTTTTGTCTACACGGGAAGAGACATGGGCGTGTGTCTCAGCCGTGTGTGACACACGGTCATGTTGCACGACCGTGTGTCCCTTGGGGTACCGTATGATTTTAAGTCAGTCTTGAGCACGGCCAATGCACATGGGCGTGTGGCTAGCCGTGTGACCTAAGTCAGGCTCGACCATGGCCAAGGCGCACGGGCGTGTCTTGTAGCCGTGTGTGCAAGTCAGTATGTATGCCCTATTTTAACACGGCCTAAACACACGGGCATGTCTAATGCCGTGTAAGGCACACAGCCTGTTCAAACGGGCGTGTGTCCTTTACAGCTTTGAAATTGTTTAAGTTTTGAAAATTTTTGTATGAGCTTGGTTTAGTCCCAAACCCTTTTTAATGCATGTTTTAAGTCTCAATGACCCATATAAGGGACTCCATGAGAATGTATAACTTATAATGCTATGATGTTTGTGAAATGAAAGTTAATTTTTTTGAATGTCTGGTAATGCCTTTAACCCTATCTCAACGATGGAGAAGGTATAAGGGTGTTACATTTTATTAGTATCAGAGCTATGGTTTAGTCAGTTCTAGGACTACCGTAGTGTATGTGAGTTTAGCTATACATGCCATATATAAAAATTTCAATAGTGTGATGGTTCTTAATTATTGAAATGTGTTTTTCATATAGCAATGGATCCTGAACGAGCAATAGCTGATGATGTTGAGAGTAATGCATTTGCTCCCGCTTAAGGGACAGCATCGGCCGAGTCTAGGCCGATGTCTAGTAGTTAGGGAGGAGAGGCTAAGTAAGCCTTCTTCTAAATGATGACTGAGTGGTTCACGAAATTCGTTCGAATGAATCCGGCTGCTCAACAATCTCCACCCCCACTTGTTCCTCAACCAATCTCGGTCATGCCACCAGTAGTAGATCCGATTTGATTGAATAAGCCACTCGTTGATAAGATTCATAAACACGAGGCTAAAGAGTTTCGGGCTACGGTTGATGATGATGCCGAAAGGGCTAAGTTCTGGCTTGAGAACACTATCCGAGTATTTGATGAGTTGTCTTGTACTCCAGATGAATGTTGATGGATTGTTGATGGATTACATGAAGATATAAAGATGTTAGTCGGGATAGTTGAGTTAAAAGAATTCGTAGTACTGGTTGAGAGGGCATGTAAAGCCGAAGATCTCAATAAAGAAAAGAGAAAAGCTTATTCAGAGGCTAGAGATTTGAGGAAGCGATCGATGAATAAATCTTATCATTCCTCATCAAAGAAATTTAGAAATGTTAATGATCAAACGACAGCTTCAGCGAGACATCAAAATAGAGATCGTGGAAAGCAATATACCAACCCTAAAGCTCAAACTACTTCAGTATCGAGTGTTGGAAATGCAAAGAATGAAAAGCCTGAGTGTAATCAATGTGGAAGACGTCATTTTGGAGAATGTTAGGGAAAAAGTAATAATTGAGCTTGTTACAGTTATGGTTCATGAGATCACTTTATAAAAGATTGCCCAGAGTTAGCTGAAAAGATAATGTTTAGAATACGAGGCCGAGTAACACTACAGCTAGAGGTAGATCACTGAGAAACACAATAAATACGAGTAGTGGTAGAGGTGTGACGAGAGACACTGCGGTAAGATCTGATGCTAGAGCATCTGCCAAAGCTTATGCTATCCGAGCTCGTGGGGAAGCTTCGTCGCCAGATGTGATTACGGGTACATTTATACTTTATGATACTTCTATGATTGCTTTGATAGATCCTGGATCAACACATTCGTATATATGCATGAACTTAGTGAACAGTAAGACTTTGCCTGTAGAGTCTACTGAATTTGTAGTTAGAGTTTCGAACCCCTTAGGCAGATGTGTTTTGGTTGATAAAGTCTACAAGAATTGTTCGTTAATGTTTCAAAACATTTATTTTCTGACTGATCTGATGTTATAGCCTTTTAATGAGTTTGATATAATTCTAGGTATGGATTGGTTAACTTTACATGAAGCTGTTGTAAACTACAAACAGAAAACTATTGATTTGAGATGCAAGAATGATGAAATAGTTCGAATTGAATCTAGTGAATTGATTGGTTTGTCTGCTGTAATATATTCGATGAAAGCTTTGAATATTGTGAGAAAAGGTGGTGAAGCTTACTTTGCCTATGTGATTGATTCGAAAGTGTCAGAAAAGGAAGTTGAATTGTGCCTGTTGTTTGTGAATTAGTTGATGTGGTTGAATTTGACATTGAGTTAGTACCAGGAACTACTCTGATT
Organism: Gossypium longicalyx; assembly: GCA_025698465.1. Classification (NCBI taxonomy): domain Eukaryota; kingdom Viridiplantae; phylum Streptophyta; class Magnoliopsida; order Malvales; family Malvaceae; genus Gossypium; species Gossypium longicalyx. Next base: position 97,883,821 of record CM046997.1, read on the forward strand.
TTGATAGCTCCGTATAGAATGGCTCCAACTGAACTAAAATAATTAAAGTTTCAGTTACAAGAGTTGACCGATCAAGGGTTTGCTAGACTGAGTTTTTCACCTTGGGGTGCTCCTGTTCTGTTTGTGAAAAAGAAAGACGGTACAATGAGAATGTGTATAGATTATCGTCAATTGAACAAAGTGACTACCAAGAATAAGTATCCACTGCCCTGAATTGATGATTTGTTTGATTAGTTGAAAGGAGCTACTATATTTTTGAAGATAGATTTGAGATCAAGCTATTATCAGTTGCGAGTGAAAGACTCAGACATTCCAAAAACTACTTTCAGAACGAGGTACGGCCACTATGAATTTTTAGTTATGCCTTTCGGATTGACTAATGCACCTGCTATCTTTATGGATTTGATGAATAGAGTTTTCAGACCGTATTTAGATCAATTTGTTGTAATATTTATTAATGACATATTGATTTATTCATGAGATGAATCTGAACATGCCGAGCATCTAAGAATAGTGTTATAGACCTTACGCGACAAGCAATTGTATGCAATGTTTAGAAAATGTGAATTCTAGTTGTGAGAGGTTGGTTTTCTAGGTCATATAGTGTCAGCATCTGGTATTCAAGTTGATCCGAGCAAAATTTCAACTATTTTGGATTGGAAACCTTCGAGAAATGTCTTTGAAGTCCACAGTTTTCTGGGACTTGCTGGTTATTATAGACGATTCGTAAAAGGTTTCTCTATTATTGTTACTCCGTTGACAAAGCTGCTTCAGAAAGATGTGAAGTTTGAATGGTCTGAAAAGTGTTAGAACAGCTTTGTTCAGTTGAAAACTTTGTTAACTGATGCTCCGGTACTAGTGCAACCTGAATTGGGTAAAGAATTTGTGATCTACAGTGATGCTTCTTTGATCGGTCTGGGATGTGTTTTGATGCAAGAAGGTAAAGACATTGCTTATGCTTCGAGACAATTGAAGCCGCATGAAAAGAACTATCCGACACACGACCTTGAGTTAGCCGCGATTGTGTTTGCTTTGAAAATTTGGTGCCACTATTTGTTCGGTGAGAAATGTCATGTATATTCTGATCATAAAAGTTTGAAATATCTGATGACTCAGAAAGATTTGAATCTAAGACAAAGGAGATGGCTTGAATTGCTAAAATACTTTGAACTTGTGATAGATTATCATTCGGGTAAGGCAAATGTTGTTGCTGATGCTTTGAGCCGAAAATCATTGTTTGCTCTACGTTCGATGAATACTCATTTAGTTTTATCTGATGATGGTTTGATTTTGGAAAATTTAAAAGTGAGACCTTTGTTTTTACAGCAAATTATCGAAGCTCAGGAGATTGATAATGAGATTTTAGCAAAACGAACTCAATGTGATTTGGATTCTGATTCAGAATTCAGAGTTGATAAAGATGATGGTTTGAGATTCCGAGATCGAATTTGTGTTTTGCGAAATCCAAAGTTAATTCAGATGATTTTGAATAAAGCTCACAACAGTCGGTTATCTGTTCACCCGGGTAGTACGAAAAATGTATAACGATCTGAAACAACTTTATTGGAGGCATGGTATGTGTAATGACCCAAAATTCACGGGCACCGAAAAAGTGAGTTATAGGGCCCCTGTCTTAGTGAAATAAGTTCGAAAATAATTATTAGAAATATTTATGAGTTTAGTAGTGTGTCTAATTAGGTTTTTAATTAGGTGAATTTAGCTTAATTTAGAGTAATTTGTAAAAAGAACTAAATTGAATAAGGGGTAAAAGTTTAATTCTAAAGAATAGAAAATAAAAAAGGACTAACATGGTAATTAAACCATTTACAAAAATTGAGGCGGCATATATGTATTAAAATCTAAGATTTTATTTAGGTTATATTTAAATATTATATATAATTATTATAATTATTAATTAACATTATGATTTTATATTAGATTATTATTATTAGTATTATTATTAAATAAATTAAATAGTAGATAATTATATGGTAATAAAAAAAATGTACATGTGTAAAAAATTATATTGGTACATTTGTAATTTAAATACTTAAATTACTTATAATTTAAGTATAAATATATTTTATAATAATTAATTGTATTAATTATATTATGAGATTTTTATATAATTAATAAATTAAAGTTATGACAAATGTATGAGGATGATAGGGTACAAATGTAATAATATGTATGTGTACAAATGTAATATATGTAATTGATATTAAAATAGATATTTATTAATTATTATTATTATGTTAAAGATATTTATTAAATTAAATAAATAAATTATAAGATTTTTGGTATAAAAACAAATTAAATAATGACATTTGTAATAATATGAATATATACATTTGTATTATAATTATGTATTTACTTAAATTTTAAGTTAAAGATATTTATTAATTAAATATTAATATTATAAGATTTTTATTTGTTAAATAAATAAAAGAAAGACAAATGGATGGTAATAATAGTGTACAAATGTATAAAGGATACATGTATACAAATGTATTAATTATATTGTTAGTAAGTAGATATTTTATAATTATTAAATTAATAATAATCTATATTAGTTAAATGATAAAATAATATAAAGAAAACAAAATATAAAAGAAAAACAAAGAAACCAAGGAAACAGAACAGAAGCATTTCAAAATAGGGGAAGAAAAAGAAAGAAAGAAAAGAAAAAGGAAAAATTTGGGTTTTAAGGTTTGAAGCTTTAAAAGGTAAGTCAATTAAGTCCTTTTCTCTTAATTTTGATGTTTTAGAAGCTTTATAACAAAGTTTTGTTGAAATTAAGTTGAAGTTTTGAAAGTTCTTAGGTTTTTGAATATAGTTTATGTTGAACAAAATAATGAATTAGGGATTTAATTGAATGAATTTTAAGTTAGAATTGATTAAAGGATTAAATTGTAAATTAGGCTATAAGTTTTGTGTTGTAGGGAATAAATTGAAAGAAATTTTGAATTAGAGTTTTATTATGAACATTAGATAGATAAGTAGAATATGGAAGGAAATTGAATAGAAATAAAATATGAATTGAGTTAGAAAAGTAAATGAGTTAGTTAGGATTAAATTGGAATTATGGTATAAATTTGATACAAATTCAGCTATTATTATTAATTAATGCTTTAATTAATAATGTAAATTATTATTATTTTCGTAGCCAACAAAGAACCCGGGGCATTGGCACAAAAAGGAAAGGAGAAAGTTATAGAGGAGTAATCGTAAAATTCGGGTTTGTATTACTATAATTCAAATTATTTATTATTAAGTATTAATTTTAAATTTATTTATTTTATAGTAAGTAAATATTGAGGTAAGTAATTTTATTGAATTGAATTTAGAAAATTGAATTGAATGAGAAATACGTGTTAGTATTACTATAATTCGAATTTAATTATTATTAATTGTTGAATTTTAAGTTTATATGCATGGTAAGTATTAGTATTGAATTGTATGAAATTAAATTGAATTGTGATTATATGTGAATAATTGAAATGCATATTGAATTGAGAAAGTATATTGAATTATGAATATGTGAATTGAAAATTTGATTGAAAAGTGGAAAATGATTAAATTGAAAATGTGAGAAATTGTGACTAAATTGAGATTTATATGTGATTCGGAAACCCTATTAACTAGTCGAGGTGAGTCGGATATAGTTGGCATGCCATAGGATTGGAAGTGTTCAGGGATACTTCGACCTCAAGTCGATGAGACACTGGTGTCATACTGTTAATTCGGATAGATTCAATGAGGTATTGGGTACCACTTTACTTCGGTTAGGCCGATGAGACACTGGTGTCAACTTTGCTTCGAACTATCAGATGAGGCACTGGGTGCCAAACTGGTGTGTTTGGTTGGATCTGTGTATCCGCCAAAGTCCGAGTTTGTTAATAGGGATAATTAAAATAATAGTTAAGTTGAATAAAGCGAATTGTTTGAGCCACTAGAAGAAATGTAAAAATGGAACATGAATTGAAAATATGATTTGAATGTGAGTATGAGAATGAAAAGCATGAGCTAATGGTTCATGAATTAGATAATGGCTCAACATGAATGTTTATGATTTCAATTGACGAATAGCTAAATTAAATTGTATGAATATATTGAGAATGACAAATTTAATGGTAAAATTTATGTTTAAATTAGTTTAGTAAAAATTAAAGTTATATGAATTAATTTATATGATTAATATGTTTATAATTTGAATTATGGTAATACCACTGAGTATGAAATACTCAGCGTACGGTTGTTTCCGTGCGCAGGTTAGTAGAAGTCAAGTGTCCTAGTTCAGCATCCAGAAAGATCCCGACTTCGACAAGAAAATTTTGGTGATGTATTTCTTCTTTTTGTTTAAGTGGCATGTATTAGGTGGTTGTACATGAGTTATATATATAGGTTAAATGATCTTGTCGTAATTAGATAGTTATGCAATTTTGGATGATAAGTAAGTTTGAAGTTATAAATTAGTAAATTTGGTATTAGATTTAGAAATGAAATGAAAGATATGAATTAGTTCCTTGTATGTTAATACTTTAAAATTTAAGTAATAAATCAATGGATTAAGCGTAATCTAATAGTGTTTAAAATGTAAAATTTTTTGGTTGAAATATTGGTATTGGTTGGTTACTTTTGGTTTGAATTTGCAAGAGGTTTTAAGTAAAAATAAGCAGAAATATTGTCGAAATTTTTATAAAAAAAATTACGAAAATTTTTCTAGGATACTCGAACAAGTCTCGTTCTACTTTTAATACGAGTTTTGGACTTCGAGGGTCCAATATAGAGACTTAATTATTTGTATTACTATGAATGTTATATTAATTGTGAATTATTCGTAAGTCATCTGATATGTCCGATAATGCCTCGTAACCCTGTTCCGGCGACAATTTAGGGTTAGGGGGTGTTACAGTATGAAACGAGACATTTTTTATTTTATTTCGAAATGTTTAGTCTGTCAGCAAGTAAAAGTCGAGAATCAGGTACCTTCTGGATTGCTTGAACTGATTATGATACCTGAGTGGAAATGGGACAAAGTCACGATGGATTTTGTATCCGGTTTATCGTTGACACAGAGCAAGAAAGATGCAATCTGGGTTATTGTGGATAGATTGACTAAATCGACTTATTTTGTTCCAGTTCGCACAAATTACTCGCTTGATAAGCTAGCTAAATTGTTTTCTCAGATTGTGGGATTACATGAAGTACCTATTTCTATTATTTTGGACAGAGACTTGAGGTCTACATCGCGCTTTTAGAAGAAACTGCAAGATGCTTTAGGTACGAAACTACACTTTTGTATTGCATTTCACCCCCAGACGGATGGTCAGTCCGAGCGAATTATTCAGATTCTCGAGGATATGTTGAGATGTTGTATTCTCGAGTTTAAGGGTACGTGGGAACGATATTTGCCTCTGATTGAATTTGCGTACAATAATAGCTTTCAATCGAGTATTAAAATGGCACCTTACGAGGCTTTGTATGGTCGTAAATGTCGTGCACCATTGTATTGGACTGAGCTCAGTGAAAATAAGATACACGGGGTCAATTTGATCATAGAGACTGAACAGAAAGTAAAAGTGATCCGTGAAACTTTGAAAACATCATCAGATTGTCAAAAATCATATGCTGATTTGAAACGAAAAGACATAAAGTTCCAAATCAAGGACAAAGTATTTTTGAAAGTCACCGTGTAAGAAAATACTCTGATTTGGCTTTAAAGGAAAATTGAGTCCAAGATTTATTGGGCCGTATGAGATAATTGAGCATATCGGGCCGATTGCGTACAGATTGTTGTTGCCACATGAGTTAGAAAAGATCCATAATGTATTTCATGTTTTGATGCTTCAACGGTATAGATCTGACCCTTCACATGTGATTAATTCGTCAGAGATTAAGATTAAGCCTGACATGACAAATAAAGAAGAATCGATTAGTATTTTGGTTCGCGAGATTAAAGAATTGCGTAATAAGAAAATCCCGTTAGTGAAAGTACTGTGGCATAAACACGGAATTGAAGAAGCAACGTGGGAGCCAGAAAATGCAATGAAAGAACGTTATATAAACCTATTGACTGGTAAGATTACAGCTCAGTTTAGACCCTAGTCAGAAAGTGGTTTCCAGACCACAAATCTGAGTAAAAAATATTTTAAATATTATTTTCTGTGCTTATGGTATGTGAATTTGCATGTGTGAAAGTTTCGTATGAAAATTTATTTGTTTGTGTGCTCAATTAGATAAAAAGGACCCAGTCGCATAAAATGCAAAAGTAGCTTTCTATATTGAAAAGGTATCTATTTGTCATGGCTTTCTAAAGCAAGGGTCCTTATGTGGTTATTAGCCCATTGACAAGATTAATGGACATAAATGGACATTTGGTAATAGTTTAATTATGTTATAAAATAAGGGCAAAATGGGAAATTGATTAATATGTTAATATTAATCAAAACAAATCAAAATGTGGCCATTTTATTCATCTTTTTCTACCAAAAATAGAAGAGAAGAAAGGTTTTTAAGCTTTATTTCATTCAGCCATTGATTTCCTTAATTAAGGTATGGATTTTGTTCAGTTTTTGATAATTTTTACGTTTTTGTGATCGTTGCTTTGTGTTTTAGTAAGCCCAAGCCTCAATTTCTGAATTTGATTATGATTTTAAGTTATGCCATTGATGAAACTATGAGTTTTGTGAAGTTAGTTGTTGATAAATGGAAGATATGTTTGGGGTTAACGTGTTTTGTCTTTGAATTTTTGATGAATTTGAGTAAAATGGGCTAAATTGTGAAAATTTTAAATTGAGAGACTAAAATATGAAATAAATGAAATGTGTGGACTTGTATGAGTGCTATGAATATTTAGCAATGTACATGGCTAAAGAAATTATGTGTATTTTGTGATTTTATAAATTAAGAACAAAAGTGTTAAAATGTGAAAATGTGAAAATGTGAGGGCTAAATTGTAAAATGCCCTAAATGAATGTTTATGGATTGATTTGAATTATTTGGTGAGTAAAAGGGTTAATTTTTAATACATATAGATCAAGAAAAGAGGAACTCGAACATAGACCGAGGGAAGTCCAAGGTTATAGAGTAGACAAGTTAAGTCGACAATTCCGAGTACGAGGTAAGTTCGTATGTGATACACGATGTTACAAGTATATTTTTAATGCTTTGATAATACATAAATTGTGTATCTATATATATTGTATATGGTTTGATTACGATGATAAAACAACTGTATTTGGCACTAAGTGTGCGATTCAAAATAACTTCGACTATAAATAGCACTAAGTGTGCGAAATGGAATAGCTTCCGCTATATGAGGCACTAAGTGTGCGATACCGAGATAGCTTCAGTTATTTGAAATGGCACTAAGTGTGCGGAATTGTTCTAGCTTAGGCTAACCCTTAAAGCACTAAGTGTGTGGATGCTTGAAGCATGGATAACCTTTGGAAAGCCTTAAAACATCTGAACGAGAGGTGAGAATGAAAATGAATAAATACGGGAAGGTTCAGGTATGTATGATACCAATGTGGTAGATGATATTATATGTATGAAGTTTGTTAATTTGGTATGAAATGAGAAATGGTAATGGATGAGGTTGAGTAGTCATATGAATTGAACGAAATGTTAATTAATATGTCTTATAGCTTTTAAATGTTAAGTCAGATGTGTTATACTACGAACTTACTAAGCTCTAAGCTTACTGTGTGAGATTTTCTCTATTTTACAGTGTTATAAAGCTAGCTCGGATCCAAAAATCATCAGTGACTCAACCACACTATCGAACATCCATTTTGGTACTATTTAGGGGTTGTATATTTGGTATATGGCATGTACTGGCTAGGAGAACTTGGACATGTTTTGTAATGTATATATCATGCCATGTGATATGGCTAACTTGTGTTTAAACTTATGGTTGGTAATAATATACTATATGTGATGCAAATGTGTTATTATGATGTGTTCTTAGATGGCCAAAGGAAATGGTAAATTTGGTAAAGTTTTGGCATGAGTTGTGATTGTATGTTTGGAGTGTATGAAATACACGTATTGGTATGTTTTTGGCTTATAGAATGGCATGAATTGGTATGAGTTATATGCATGAAATTGTTATTAATAGTATGACATGAATGATATATGTTTTGGTATTGAAATTGGCTAAAATTATAGTGCAAATATGCTTGGTTTGAGGCTTGTAGGTTTGACCCAAATTGGATGGAAAAATGGATTTTCAAATGACCTATTTTTGCCCACACCGGCGTGTATCTCAACCGTGTGCGACACACGGTCATGTTGCACGGCCGTGTGTCCCCTGGGGTACCCTACGATTTTAAGTTAGTCTTGAGCATGGCCAAGGCACATGGGCGTGTAGCTAGCCGTGTGACCTAAGTCAAGCTCGATCACGGCCAAGGCACACGGGCGTGTCTTGTGGCCGTGTGTGCAAGTCAGTATGTATGCCCTGTTTTGACACGGCCTAAACACACAAGCATGTCTGATGCCGTGTAAGGCACACGGCCTGTTCACACGGGCGTGTGTCCTTTACATATTTGAAATTGTTTAAGTTTTGAAAATTTTTGTATGAGCTCGGTTTAGTGCCGAACCTTTTTTAATGCATGTTTTAGGTCTCGATGACCTATATAAGGGACTCCGTGATAATGTATAACTTATAATGCTATGATGTTTGTGAAATGAAAGTTAATTTTTTCGAATGTCCGGTAATGCCTTTTACCCTATTCCGGTAACGAATACAGTATAAGGGTGTTACATAATCCCGTAAACATTAAATTAACATTAAAATAATAATTCACTCGTCAAAACTGTTGTCCCAAAACCATAGTTTTTTTATACCATTGAAAACGGTCTGTTACAATTCCCATGCAATGCAATATGATATGCTATGAATGAAACGCAATCATGCATGACAAAAAAAATTATAGTGCAAAACAATGGCATGTTTAACATGCTTTTAGTAATAGTTTTAGTGTATGACTTGCATACTTTCAATCAATCAATCAATGGAATCAATGGTATGTAACAAACAACAATAGACAATATAGTCAGCGTATATTTAATATGCAATTTGAGCAAAGTCACCGAGATTTACATGTTATACATGCATCCAAAGAACATTAACAATTTTCATAATATACAATATAGTGCACATCACAAACACACAAATAATGAACCTTAATAATGGCAAACCATTTGAAAATCACATATAATGAATTCGCATTCAGACAATCCCAAAAATTGCCTTTAACATTTAGCCAAATCAAACAAGAAGTACTCACATACACAATTCACATTTAATTAAGTCCCACACCAGAATTACGCAAGTCCGCAATGCTAATTATAAATTCGCAATTTCCCATGACTCCAAAATCGAACGAATCTAAACACACACATGGACAAATCAAGGTTAGAATCAACCTAAAACACCTTTGTGGGGTTCGGCCAATCAATACTACATAAGTGACACTTCATATCCAACTTTGGTAGATCAACTTACATTATTTTGCTACTAAACGAAAATGCGAATTAGGTTTGTCGTCACTGCTGATCTGAGGAGTTTAGATTTGATCCTTCAACATAAAAATCATTAAAAATCGGTAAGGTAATACAACTATGACTCTAGTGACAATCAGCCAAAGTAGAACAAAATAGAGGAGAAAAATGACACAAGATTTAACTGAAAAATAACACTTATGCTTCCCGAAGACTAGATCCGTGACAATGATTTAAATGAAATTGAATGTGCACTAAAATGACAAGGTGAGGGGTTGTTTAAACAAGTAAAAAGTGAAGAAAATGATAGCAAGGATTTGTAGGAAATAGAAAGAAAAAAAAACAGACAAAAAATGGTATTTCAAGGGCAGCAACACCTCCAATGGTGGTAACAAAGGGACCGATTTAGGATCTACACAAGGAAGGATTTTTGGCAGCAAAAAAGACAAATTTTAGAGTGTAACACCCTAAACCTAGCCTAAACGTCCAGACCAAGTCCAGAGGGTTACATTAAGGACACTAAAGACACCACATTTATAACGTAGTCAAAATGAACCATTCATCACGTAATATCCATACAATAATTAACTAAGTATGATGTCTTTCCAACATTACAATATCACAGAATACTGAATTTCCACCAGTAGTAATTTAAAGAAAGATAAAAGCTTGACCGAGCTCTCGCGGCGCCATCCTATTCAAGTTTAAGTACCATTTGAAATCCAATCAACAATAAAATGAGTTGTGAACTCAGTGCGTAAAAGAAGTTTATTCAACTAGAACACATTTATAAAATAGTTTGGAATTCAAAGATTCAGTTTGGTATAGAAGTAATTTCAGTTCAAGTTCAGAACACATTAGTTATATATATACAGAAGCAATCTCGGTTTCATATACGCTAAAGATCAGATTCAGATGGAATATTCCTACCCCCATCCGCTACATACCGTCTTCAGCCATCCTAACACACTGTTAAGGACATTCAATGCCCAACCAACCCTAAACACCTTAAAGTGTCCATTTGACACTTGTACAAAGACACAACTTAGCTGCTAGATCGAAATGCGGCAAAGCACCAGAACCAAATTTATACGTATTGTGGCTTAGCCACTAATTCAGAACAGATTACTTCCTTCTTCATAATATCCCAACTCATACAAATGTAGAGTTCAAATATCCATAACATGCATTCAGTCATTCTAAATTGTTTCACAAGTAGATAAGACAGTTCAACATCAGAATAAGTATCACAGTACACATACAAATATGTTATTCATACATCAGTCTCAAAGTATCAGGCAGTTCTCATATAATCAAATTCAATCATTCATACATTGGGGAGGGTAGTATCAATGTTGAGCAACACTCACAACCTTAAAAATAGGTTTCAAGCTCCATTAACATGCCACACGAATTGGACACATTCCCATGTCCCTGTTTGTGTGACCTACACGGCCTGGGCACATGCCCATGTCCCTGGCCATGTGGCCTTGAGCCATAAACAATGAGTTACACGGTCCAAACACATGCCCGTGTACATTGCCCGTGTGAACCCTACACTAATATGGCCATACGGTCTGGACATATGCTCGTGTGCTTTGTCTGTGTGGCCTCAAATCAAAAAATAGTGAGTTAAATGGCCAACCACATGGCTTGGCACACAGTCATGTGGCTCACACGACTTGGCACATGGCTGTGTGGCTGACACAGCTTGGACACACGCCCGTGTGCCTGGCTGTGTGGCATCGACAACCACATTTTTCGGCAACTAAAACTTGCTAAGTTTAAGGTTTTCGGCATGCATCTAGAGAGATTTCAAAGCAACAACAACTAGGAGAGTCTCTGAAGCCTAAAACAACTATCCAATAACTCAATCAACCAACTTTATCGACAATAACGCACATTTTACATAGAATACTTTATGTCGAAGGTTTCGACATGAAACCTTCAATGAAATCAAACTTACCGGAAAGTTAGAAACGGTCACTCGATTTGTCGAGTTGAAGTTTGCAACTTCCGACACCCTTGCCTAAGAGGAAACCAAATGACTAATTATCAGAGATTACACAATACGCTCGAGATGCCCAATTTAGAACATAAACCCTAGAATTTAACCAATTGGCAGTGAAACTTACTTACTAACTTTTCGTTCAATGCAATTAACGGCATATAACTTCTTCTAAACCCGTACTTACGACTGTGATCAAAATGAAGAAGAAAATTAAAGAATAAAAAAGAATGGGAAGCAGGAAAAAGGAAAAAAAATACTGAATAGTGACTAAAAGAAACAAACGGAAGATGACAAAAATTTAAATCCTAATAACTTCCAGTCAGATACTAGCACTTAGCAAAAAAAAAAATGTTCCCTATCGTATACCTTGGGATTCAAACTTGAAACTAGGCAGCATACTGATAGATGCTTAACCAGTGAACAAGCAGGCTCATTCTTATCATAGGTTTACACTGAATTGAACTTAATTATATAATACATGGACAAGGGTTGTTTTAAAAAATAATAAAACTGTTAACAATACGACTCAAACTCCAAACCCTAATCACAAAAGCAGAGCACACAACCACAAATACAGAGACTTAATTACTGCAAATTCTCACAATTAAATTCTCAAAATTTTTGGGGTGTTACAACTCTCTCCCCCTAAAAGAAATTTAAACCTTGAAATTTACCTGACCCAAATAGATACGGATACTACCGTCGAATTGATTCTTCAGGTCATCATGTGGCCTTCTCAGTACCATGGTTTCACCACAAAAATTTTACTAGAGGAACAATTTTCTTTCTCAGTACCATAACATCACGTTCCAAGATTTGGACACGTTCCTCTTTGAATGTTAAATCCGGTCACAATTCGATCTCGTTGACAAGAACAATATGCGACGGATCCAACCGATACCGTCTCAGGATCGAGAAATGAAACACATCATAAATTCGTTATAGCTCCGGCAGTAATTCTAACTGATACGCAACTAGTCCGACACACTTTAAGATATGGTAAGGCCCAATAAACCTCGGGCTTAGCTTGCCCTTGCGTCCAAATCGAAAGACTTTTTACCACGGTGATACCCTCAGAAATACCTGATCACTTATAGAAAACTCGATGTCCTTTCTTTTTAAATTAGCATAAGACTTCTGCCAATCAGATGCGGCTTTCAGACGATCCCAAATTACTTTCATAGTGTTTTTAGTTTCAGAAACTATCTCAATACCTAAAACTCGACGAGTGACGTATCACTATATACCGCAAACTTCTGACCCGATTCTGATTGAACTAAGATAAGAGCTTATGTCAGAATAGACTTGAGCTTACTGAAACTAGACTGTTGTGCCTTAGACCACACGAACGGAGCATTCTTACGCAACAACTTCGTTAGAGGTGACTCAATTAGAGAAAACCCCTCGACGAACCTTCAATAATAACTGGCTAAACCTAGGAAGCTATGAAGCTTAGATTCATTTTTTCGTTGTTTCCATTCAACAATAGCTTCTATTTTCTTGGGATCGACTCAGATCCCTTCTACAGTTACCACATGACCTAGAAAAATGACTTCCTGTAACCAAAACTCGCACTTACTAAACTTGGCATACAACTATTTTTCTCGGAGTATCTGAAGTACAATGCGAAGATGATTATCATGCTTAGTTTCAGTTTTAGAGTAGATTAGGATATCATCGATAAAAACCACTACAAATTGGTCCAAGTACAGTTGAAAGACCTGATTTATTAAATCCATAAATATCGTTGGGGTATTCATCAAACCGAAAGGCATCACCAAGAACTCGTAATAACCGTATTGAGTCTTGAAGGCAATTTTGTACACATCATTCTCTTTGACCTTGAGCTAATGGTAACTAAAACCTAGATCAATTTTGGAGAAGGCGGATACTCCTCAAAACTAGTCAAACAAGTCATCAGTTCTCAGTAACATGTATTTATTCTTGATTGTCAACTTGTTCAACTATCTATAGTCTATGCACATTCTCATCGACTAGTCTTTTTTTATTAACAGTATCGGTGCCCCCTATAGAGACATGCTCAGTTGGATAAACCTTCTATCGAAAAGTTCCTGAAGCTGCGCTTTTAGCTCGGTCAACTCCTTCAGTGCCATGCGATAGGGTGCAATGGACACTAGGGCCGTACCTAGTAACATATCAATATTGAATTCCACCTCCCGATCTGGAGGTACCCCGGGTAATTCCTTAGGAAAAACATCCGGGAATTCCCTTATAGTGCGGATATTTCCCACAGAAAGCCTTGCAGGAACAGAATCAGATACGTAGGTAAGGTATGCCCCGCACCCCTTTTGGACTAACTTATCTGATACAGGAGTGGAGATTACATTAGAGAGGTATTCTCGACGCTCACCAACCATGACCACCTCATCATTCTCATCTGTTCTCAGAGTAACTCTCCTAGTTGGACAATCTAGACTGACCTGATATTCTACAAGCCAATCCATTCCCAAAATCAAATCAAACTCATTAAAGGGTAAGTCCATCAGATCAGCTGGAAATACCATGGAGTTCCCAGGGTACTTGACTGTATACTCTATCAACACGTACTGACTGTCCTAAAGGACTAATCATAGAAAACTCTCTAGCATTATTTTCAGCAGTTAAACCCAGATTTGTAGAAACAACACTAGCTATATACAAGTGAGTAGAGCCAATATCAATGAGAGCATAGTATGGTACAGAATGAATAAAGAAAATACCCGCAATGACATCAGCATCATCGTTGTCCTTGCGGTGTCTCGCTACATATACTAGAGCAGGCTGACGAGCCTCACTCTGACCTACACCTCTACCCAGTGCTCTATGTCCTCTCCTAGATCTATTACCACCTCTACCAGCACTACGACCTCTAGGTGGTTGCTGAACCATTCTCGGAGACTGAACAGAATCTAAAGTTAGACTTTGTGTCGCAGTTGGCATTTGATCTGTTCAACGGGGTTGACCTCTAACCCGGTACTTCATCGACCCACAATGGAGGCACGCTCCTAGCTTCCTCCAACAGTTGCCCGGATGGTGTTTCCCACAATCACTGCATAGTTGAATCTCAGTACCTACAGCCGGTGTCTCGGCCCTCGGGTCCTGTTAAATCTTGCATGTTTCTTGTGGCTCTGACCAGGACCAGAGGGACTCAAATCCCTCTTAATTTTGCTCTGATCCCTCTCATGATCATGTCGCTCACGTTCAGTGCGCTTCACTTCTTCCACTATCTTTTCTTTGTCAACTAGAACCACAAAAACCCACTCCCTCTGAAGAGCTATCAAAACTCGCAGATCATATCTCAATCCCTCCTCAAGCCTCACGCACTTATCGTAGTCAGACTCTACCAAAGTTCGTGCATACCTACTCAGTCACAGAAACTCAACTTCATATTCAGCCGCAGATCTGTTGCCCTAAACTAGGCTCATAAACTCGCGCTGGTGAGCCTCAACATAGCTCGACCATACATACTTACCCTGGAAGGTGTTCTTGAAATAATCCCAGTTAACCTATTCGGGCTGAGGACCATGCTCAATTTTCAACCACCACTGGTAGGATTTATCTCGGAGTAGGGCAGGACCTTTAAATTTTTGAGTGGGAGTATAGTCAAGACCAGTCATAATACGCTTGATAGCCTTCTTGAGCCAATATTCAACAACATTAGGAGTGACTCCTATGACGCCCCTGAACAATTCAGCCCTATTCGACCAGAGTCATTCAGTAACCGACCCTCGGCCTCCTGATCCTGAATGGGGTCCCTACGACCTTCTTCAGTGCTCGAATCATGGCCTAGGATAATACGTCATCCCCAATCGTTGGAGTTTGGGACTTCGTCTCAGCAGTAGGAGTACCAATTGTTTCACTGGTCTCTAAGCTAGGCATACTACCCATAGAGAATGACTCCGCTCGAGTTCCTCGTCGGCGTCCTTGACGCCCTCGAATACACTGTCCACGACTACCGTGCGAACTCATTATGGCAATCTAGTTACAATGTTAGAGTGCACAGATCAGTTCAGACATCCAACAGGATGATTTCACTAATTCACATAAAAACATTTAAACAGACAACAGTTTAGGTAATACAATCATTCAACATAACAAAAATACTTATAGGATCAACGTCGGAGGCTCATTCATTCATTAAAGTCTCAATTTCAATATTAATTCAGATACTAATTTATCACTTAATTACTTTTATCACACATTATGAGCCCCAAACACAGTCCGAGTGTTGATAAATCTAGCTTTGATACCACTAAATGTAACACCCTAAACCCGGCCTAAACGTCCAGACCAAGTCCAGAGGGTTACATCAAGGACACTAAAGACACCACATATATAACACAGTCAAAATGAAACATTCATCACGTAATATCCACATAACAATTAACTAAGCATGTAATCTTTCCAACTTTACAATATCACAGAATACCGAATTTCATACTAGTAGTAATTTAAAAAAAGATAAAAGCTTGACCGAGCTCCTGCGGCGCCATCCCATTCAGGTTTGAGTACCACCTGAAATCCAATCAATAATAAAATGATTTGTGAACTCAGTGCATAAAAAAGTTTATTCACCTAGAACACTTTTATAAAATAGTTCCGAATTCAAAGATTCAATTTGGTATAGAAGTAATATCAGTTCAGATTCAAAACTGATTAGTTATATATATAACCAATCTCGGTTTCATATACACTACAGATCAAATTCAGATGCAATATTCTTACCCCGATCTACTACACACCGTAATTGGCCATCCTAACACACTGTTAAGGACATTCAATGCCCAACAAACCCTGCACTCCTTAGACTGTCCATTTGACACTTTTACAGAGACACAGCTTAGCTGCTAGATCAAAATTTGACAAAGTGCCAGAATCAGATTTATACGCATTGTGGCTTAGCCACTAATTTAGAATAGATTACTTCCTTCACCACAATATTCCAACCCATGCAAATGCAGAGTTCAAATATCCATAACATGTATTCAGTCATTCTAAATTGTTTCACAAGTAGATAAGACAGTTCAACATTAAAATAAGTATCACAATACACATACAATTATGTTATTCATACATCAGTCTTAGAGTATCAGACAGTTCTCATATAATCAAATTAAATAATTCATACATTGGGGAGGCCGGTATCAGTTTTGAGCAACACTCACAGGCTCAAAAATAGGTTTCGAGCCTCATTAACATGCCACACGGCCATGGATCTTGTGGTTGTAAAGCATAAACAGTGAGTTACACGGCCTGGACACACGTCTGTGTGACTCACATGGTTTGGGCACACGCCCATGTCCCTGGTCGCCTGGTATTGAACCATAAACAATGAGTTACACGCCAAGACACATGCCCATGTTCGTTGCCCGTGTGAACCTTGCACTACTAAGGCCACACATGGCCTGGACACACACCCGTGTGCCTTCCTCGTGTGGCCTTAAGTTGATAAATAGTAAGTTACACGGCTAGGTACACGGGCGTGTGCATCGACATCTATATTTTTTGGCAATTGAAACTTGTAAAGTTTAAATTTTCAGCACGCACCTAGAGAGATTTCAAAGCAAAAACAAGAAGGAGAGTCTCCAAAGCCTAAAATGATCATCTAAGAACTCAATCAACCAAATTTATCGACAATAATGCATATTTTACACATAATACTTTATGTCGAAGTTTTCGACACGAAACCTTCAACGAAATCAAAATTATTAGAAATTCAACAATGGTCACTTGATTTGTGGAGTTGAGGTTTGCTACTCCCAACACCCCCACCTAAGAGGAAACCAAGTGACTAGTTATCAGAGATTACACAATATGCTCGAGATGCCTAATTTAGAACATAAACCTCTGAATTTAACGAATTGATAGTGAAACTTACTTACTAACCTTTCGATCAATGCAATTAATGGTGTATAACTTCGTCTAGACCCGTACTTACGACCGTGATCAAAATGAAAAAGAAAATTAAAGAATCAAAAAGAAAAGGAAAGGGAAGCAGAAAAAACGGAAAAAAATAAACAATAGTGACTAAAGAAACGAATGGAAGATGACGAAAATTTTAATTCCTAATAACTTCTAGTTAGATACCAGCACTTAGCAAAAAGAATGATCCCTATTGCATACCCTGGGATTCAAACTCGAAACCAGACAGAATACAGATAGATGTTTAATTAGTGAATCAACAGGCTCATTCTTGTCACAGGTTTACACTAAATTGAACTTAACTATGTAACACATGGACAAGGGTTGTCTTAAAAAATAATAAAATTGTTAACAACGCGACTCGAACTCCAAATCCTAATCACAAAAGTAGAGCACATAACCATAGAAATAGAGACTTAATTACTGTAAATTCTCACAATTAAATTCTCAAAATTTTTAGGGTGTTATATAGAGGTTGAAAACAGTAATAAAATGGCTATAAAAATAGTAGCAATAATCAACAATAGAAGAAAAAGAAAAGAGAAGTAAAAGAGAAGAAATCGGCACCACTACGAGTGGAGAACAGGAGGAGACAATGGAGGTTTAATGGCAGCAAGGAAAGGCTGATTTTGGCAGATCAAAGGACCATTTTAGGGTAGCAAAGAGGCTGACTTTGTGATTAAAAATACTAGCAATAAGGCTTGAAGAATGGTAACATGATAATAGAGTAATGAAGCAGCACAACAATGGTGAGAATCACACTATTTGGGACGACACAATGAAGAAGAAAGGGGAAAAGTGAGAAAGAATGAGAGAGGGAACGGAGAGGGATGACAAAGAGAGGAAAAAAGTGAAAAAGAAAAAAAAAAGAAAAAGAAAACCTAAACAACAATTTAGTTTTAATCTCTTTTTCTTAAAAAAACTGATAGCATTTTTTATAAACTAGATAAAATATGTTATTTTATTCAAACTTATTAGGACATTTTTAGTGTTTGAGTTAGACTGAAATTTGAACAAATTGACCTAAATATGGATGGCTAAAGCTCAACTGAAAAAGAAATCTGAGTGAGGGGAATCAAACTTGAGTCTCAAGGAAATACACTATTTAACCACTAAGTCAGATCTCATTTTTGTTTAAACTCTTACAACATTTATTTTTAAAATAGGGTGTTACACCTACTAGAATTCGGGGAAAAACTGCACAAAATAAGAATGATGCAAATGAAGGAATTTGAACTTGGGTATCAAAGATGAACTCACTAACTCTTAACTACTAGGCCAATAACTTCGTTTTCTATAATTGCTCAAAAATAACTTTAAAAGTCAGAACAAAAAAACTCTCTACTATTATCTTAGCCACCATACCTTTCATTACTTACGTTACTCATGGCTTCATCCTTATAGTTTTCACAAATTGACTCATAAATCTACCCATTGTGTTTTTCTAAGCTATTGAGTCAAATATCATTATTGAAAGTGTCTTGACTCAACCACAATTGACTTTATTTTTCTCATCATATTTTCTTTGTTAAAGACACATTTATATTTAAAAATATTTCACCTAACCTTTAAAGCCCAAATGACGTTGATTTATCTTAGTGGTTAGACCTTATTCCAACAAATCAAGCCAACTCATTCCATTGGTGTCTTCTCCTGATCAGACAACCACTTGATCATCAGTTAAGCCCATGACATCATAAGCTCTAATCCCCATAGGCCACACCGTTAGAGTTTGTTGCGAGATGGCCATTTATGCAACAACTCACATAAATGGTGGATAAGCAAAGTGCGAACTATAATGTGAATAAATCAAGAACAAGTAGTCTCACGGGCAACAATGATGCGATTCATCTGGTGGATAGGCCAAATTTAAGAAGATTAGTAGATTGTCAATTAGCGAACTATTTAGCGGACATCCATTGTCAGACTATTTGGTGGATTTTCCAAATGCAAACAAGATTCGTAGATACATAAGATGCAAGCTGCCTTGTGAATTGACATGCTTTAAGCTATAGAAGCATAAATCGTCAAGAAGATAACCAGCTATGCAAAGTTAAGATGTTGTAGAATATCCCGATTTTTTGATACACATTGGCAAGTTGCCAACTTCTTTAGATAAGTTGTTAGCTAATTTTATTTATCTTAAATTTTATAGGATAATTTTAGCGGTACTGATTGGATAGAAAATAAAAAATGAGCAGGTTGTATATTTCAAGTTCCTAAGCTTGCCAACTTGTTAACTTGTAGTTGGTAATATTTTTCCTATTTAAGGCTATACTTTGTTTGTAAATTATGTACTGAAAAAGAAAAATTTAGCAAGTCAAATTTGATTGCTAAATTTGGTTTGTCTTTCATTTCTTCCTTTACAAGAAGAACCAATAATTGGTATCTAAAGCCAGTCATCTCTAAGGGTCATTTTTTTTATTGTTGTTGTTAGAATGTCTTCAACTAGTTTTACACCTCTTTAACCACTAGCTTTTAACGGTGAAAACTACCATATTTCAAGCTTACGACTTATAGAAGGTTGTGAAAGTGTATGTCAAGCCACCACCATTGAAAGCTAATTCAATGATAGCATAGTTCAGAAAACATAGTGATGATCATGTTAAAAAGTTCAAGGTGATGTCGTGTATTCAGAATGACGTTTCTGATGTGATCTTTACTAGGATCATGACCTGCGAAACTCCAAAGCAAGCTTGAGACAAGTTGAAGGAATAGTTCCAAGGTACAGAGAAGACAAGGCAGTAGCAGTTTATTAACTTGAGGGGAGATTTTGAGAACTTGAAAATGAATGAGTCTAAGACTGTCAAGTAGTATTCTAACAGAATCATGGTTATTTTAAATAGCATAAAATTACTTAGAGATCAGTTTATTGATAGTAGGGTAGTAGAGAAAGTAATGACAACACTTTCAGAGAGGTATGAGTAAAAAATATCCTCTCTTGAAAACTCGAGGGACTTATCTGTGATCTCTCTACCAGAGCTAATAAATGCCCTATACGTGTAAGAAAAAAGGAGAGTAGCCAGGTAGGAAGAGCATGCTTAGGGAGCCTTTAAAGCAAGAAATAAGAAAGGCTCGAGCTCTTTGAATTACAAAGAAAAGAAAGGCCAGATAGACAAGAAAGAAAAGCCAATGAGAGATGGTGGAAAAAAGAAGTACCCACCATGCTCTCACTGCAAAAAGACCACTCATTTGTAGAAATATTGTTGGTTTGGACTAGACATACAGTGCAGAGCTTGCAAGCAGCTTGGTCACATGGAGAAGGTATGCAGTGACAAAATGTAGACACAACAACACAATGTTCAAGCTTAGACTGTTAATGGAAACCATGTTGAATAGGAGCAAGTGTTGGCAGCATCATGTTTTGCATTGAGAAGCAGAGCTACAAAAGGATGGTTGATTGATAGTGGATGCACCAACCATATGACCACAAATGAAAGCATTTTCAGAAAGATTAATAGAAGTTGCACTTCAAAAGTGAGGATTAAATTTGGCGAACTCATTCAAGCTAAGGGCATAGGTGATGTGTTGATCAACATGCCATTAGGTACTAAAGTAATTTCAGATTTTATTTTAGTGCCTAAAATAGATCATAATCTCTTTAGCATTGGTCAATTTCTTGAGAATAAATACTTTGTTATTTTTAAAGATAGTATGCTAATTGTCATAGTTTCAATGAAAGGAAAAAGTTTTGTGTTGGACTGGAACTTGGTAACCTCAAATGCCTATACCTATTCAATAGATGAAACAAATCTTTCACACAAAATATTGGGACATGTGAACTTTAAGTCCCTTAGTCAAATGTGCAAGTCAAATTTAGTTGAGAATATGACCAGAATCAAAGATTAAAATGACAATTGCAAAGTGTGTCAACTTAGGAAGCAAGCGAGGCTTCCTTTTCCAATGAATAAAGTCTGGCGTGCCAATGAAAAACTATATTTGGTCCATTTTGATGTATGTGAACCTATGAAAACACCTTCTTTGAATGTCAGCAGATACTTTATTTTGTTTATTGATGATTTCACAAGGTATTGCTGGATTTATTTTTTGAAACAAAAAACATATGTAGCTAAAGTTTTCTAAAGGTTTAAAGTACAAGCTGAAAAATAAGATAGATAACAAACTGAAGATGATCAGGTTTGGTAATGGAACCAAATGCACTTCAAACAAATTCAAAATTTATTGTGAAAAAGCTAAGATCTATCACCATTTCACTAACATTTACACTCCACAGTAAAATGAAGTGTGTGAGAGGAAAAACAGGACTATGACGGATATGGTGAGGTATTTGTTTTCTAAAAGCAAGGTACCAAAAACGTTTTAGGCTGAGGCAATAAACACTTTAGTTTATTTGTCGAATAGATTGCCAACCAAGATTGTCAAGAAAATGACCCCATTTTAAGCTTGGTTCAGGTACAAACCTTCAGTTTCTCACTTAAAAGTATTTGGTTGTATATGTTTTGTTTATGTTCCACAGGTGAGAAGAAGCAAACTCGAGAGAAGACTATTGCCTGGGATATTCCTTGGATACAACTAAAATAAAAATGGGTACAGGATCTATGACCCTTTTTCTAAGAAAATTACGGTGAGTACGGATGTTGTGTTTGATGAAGAGAAAACATGGAGATTAGATGCTACTGAAGTTAAGATTCTTGAACAAAGAGAGCTTGAACAAGGGTTACAACCTGTAAATGAGCAAATTAAAGAAGAAGTCTTTGATGACATACCAGTAAGAGGCACACGATTAATTGCAGAAATATATCAGAAGACTAATGTATCAAATCTTGAACCAGTGAACTTGAAATAGGCTAAAGCAATAAAAGGCCAGATGGATGCAATGAAAGTTGAGCTGAGCATGGTTCGTAAGAACCAGATATGAGAGCTTGTTGGTAGGCCATTACATAAAAAAGTTATTGGTGTTAAATGGGTAATCAGAATCGAGCTCAATTCTGATGGTTCACTCAACAAGTTGAAGGAAAGGTTGGTTGTGAAGGGTTTCCGACAGTAGTTTGGTGTTGATTACATGGAGATATTTGCTTCAGTAGGAAGGTTGGATACAACTAGACTACTATTAGCTTTGCTGTCTCAAATGGGGTAGAAGATTCATCAGCTAGATGTGAAGTCAACCTTTTTAAATGGCTACTTACAAGAAGAAATTTATGTGAAGTAGCCTCCTGGTTTTATTGTTAAAGGAAGTTAAAAAAAGGTGTATAGGCTTAAGAAAGCCTTATATAGGCTAAAACAGGCTCCAAGAGCTTGGTATGCAAGAATTGATAAATACTTGCAAAATTTAGGATTTGACAAAAGCCTTAGTGAGCCAACTCTCTATGTGAACAAGGTTGAAAATGTCACAACATTAATAGTTTTTTTGTATGTTAATAACTTATTTGTAATTAAGAGCTGTGATGATTTGGTGAAGGAATTCAAGTTGTAGATGGAGAAGATGTTTAGGATGCCAGACCTTGGAGAAATAAGATATTTCTTTGGCATGGAAGTACAGCAAATACAGGAAGGGATATATATCCGTTAACAAAGCTTTGCCTTGAAAATCTTGGAAAGGTTTTGCATGTAAAGGTGTAAGTCAACAAGCATGCCTATAGCGCTTGGAGAAAAGCTTTGCAGCAATGAAGATTTTGAGAAGGTTAATGTGAAGAATTATAGAAGTCTTATTGGTTGCTTGTTGTATTTAACAACACAACTAGATATTATGTATGCAGTAGGTTTGTTATCAAGGTTCATGCACTACTACAATATATCAAGTTTTAAGGCTTCTAATAGGGTGTTGAGATATATCAAATGAACTACCAACTCTGGTGGTTGGTTCATGAAGGCGAATATATTGAAGCTTGTTGGCTACATTGACAGTGATTGGGTAGGATCAGTGGATAATATGCGAAGCACCTTTGGATATCTCTTTTCACTTGGTTCTGGCATGTTCACTTGGAGTCTCAAGAAGTAAAAAATTATTGCTCATTGGACGGCTAAGGTAGAGAACGTGGTTGCAGCAGCAATGGTCAACCAAACAATTTAGTTGAGAAAACTCCTAAATAACTTGAATCTTGTACAAGATGAAGCAATACAGGTTTTGTGTGATAATCAATCCATTGTTGCAATTGCAAAGAACCCTGTCTTCCATAGAAAAACAAAACACTTTAAGATCAAATATCATTTTATGAAGGAAGTTGAACAGAGCAAGGAAGTGACTCTAGTTCAGTGTAGTATACAGAATCAGTTGGCAAACATTCTGAACAAGCTTTTTGGAAAAGTGAGTTTTGAGAAGTTGAGGAATGTAATTGGCGTTCGTAGCATAAAGGCCAAGGAAGAGTGTTGTGAGATGGTCATTCATGCAATAGCTCACATATATGGCAAACAAGCCAAGTGCAAACTATCATGAAAACAAATCAAAATCAAGTAGTCTCGTGGACAACAATGTTGTAAGTCATCTGGCAGATAGGCCAGATGCAAGAAGAATGGTGGACTATTAGTTGGTGAACTATTATCTGGTGGACTGTCCAAATGCAAACAGGATTAGTGGATAGACAAGACACTAGCTGCCTTGTCAATTGGCATGTTCTAAGCTATAGAAGGGCAAACTATCAAGATGCTAACTGACTATACAAAGTTGTGATGCTGCAAACTATCTTGATGTTTTAATACACGTTTGCAAGTTGCCAACTTCAGAAAAGTCATTAGCTTATTTTATTTATCTTAAATTTGATAGGATAATTTTAGTGGTGCTAATTGAACAGAAAACAGTCAATAAGTAAGTTGTATATTTCAAGTTCCTAGGCTTACCAACTTGTCAAGTTGTAGTTGGTAATATTTCAATCATGTACTAAAAAGGAAAAATGTAGCAAGTCACATTTGATTGCTAAATTTGGTTTGTCTTTCCTTTCTTCCTTTGCAAGAAAAACCAATAGAGTCACCTACATCATTACTCTCACCAACCTTTTTGTCGGTCCACTTGGAAGAGACACCTTCGGTTGTCGTGAGCAAAATGGCTCCCACATCTCCATCACAAGTAAGTAACTCATCTTTGATACAATCTCCATTAACCCCGCGACCTCCTGCTCTTCCACCTCGTCTTACTACAAGATATCATAATATTATATTTAAGCCTAAACATACAATAGATTACTCTGCATTAGTTGTTTCTACTACTAATCATATTGTTCCTAGAACTTATACACAACTAGCTAAGCATAAAGAATGGTGAAATGAAATGAAAGAGGAGATCAAATCAATGGTGAAAAATAATACTTGGTCACTAGTTCCACCTTCACCTTCTCAGAATGTTACTAGTGTAAATGATTATTCAAAATCAATAATAAAGCTAATGGTTCTCTTAAGCAATACAAAGAACATCTAGTTGGGAAAGGCTTTTACCAATGACCCAGCATTGATTTCAATGAGACATTTTAGCCTTGTTGTCAAGCATACCGCAATATGATGTCTCTTAATTTTTTCCATTTATTATAAATGGTCTCTTTATCAACTATGTCAATAATGTTTCTTCAAGGTATATTAGAGGAAGAGGTATATATGAGTCAATCATCAAGCTATATTGATAGTAAGTGATAAACCATAATATATATTTTTATCCCATGCTTGGCATATTTTTGGATGGGTTATCATAAGATTTGGTGAATTTGATGCTCCTAATCCTTTAAATTCATGTTTTATACTTAGGTGAGCATAGGAAGGTGAAAAGAGCAAGAAACGGGCCGAAAATGGACAAAATGGGCTTATCTCAGTATTTCACACAGCCTAGGCACTTCCAAACGGGTAAACCACACACTCGTGTGAGGCACACGGGCTGGCCACATACCCGTGTGTCATGGCTGTGTGGACATTAAACCAAGTCAGAATTGCACACGGCCTGAGCACTTTCACACGGGTATGCCACACGGCCGTGTCCCTGTCGAGCCCAAGTCTAATTCTACTCAGAAAAGGCTAATTTTGAGGGCTTGGAAGCATTCCAAAGTCTATATAAACACCTTATAAGAGGATTAAGGGGGACACACAGAGTAGAAGGTGAAAAATACTCAATGATAGCCATTGAAATCAGCTCGGAAGCAGGATATACTTCAAGACTGAAGATCTCTATTCAATTTCCTTAGAAGGTCTATAGGTTTCTTTATGTTTTTTTGTTTTCCCAATTTTGAGATGTTTTCCATTATTATGAACTAAACTCCCTAAATACCTAAGGGAGATGAAACCTAAGACGAATCTTATTACTATTTGCATTATATGATAAATACTTGTCCTTATTCTTAATTATGAGTTTTAATCCTTGCTTTAATATTCCAGGCTATTAATTCAGGTTTTTGATGTGCTTATTCAGTGGAGCTAAAGTCCCTGTTTAAGAGTAGATCATTCATAATTAAGCGGAGTTGCATGCAATCCCAGAGATAGGATGACATAAATTTGTCGAATTAGAGTCAAATCTAATAAGGGAATCCATAGATCGAGTTAATGCGACAATAGGGGTTTTAATTAAAAAGAGATTTCGATTAATCAACCTAGAGTCAGTTATTTTTTGTCTCAAAAGAGTTATTAACATAAATTAGGGATTTCTACCGACTAAG
Source organism: Gossypium longicalyx (assembly GCA_025698465.1). Classification (NCBI taxonomy): domain Eukaryota; kingdom Viridiplantae; phylum Streptophyta; class Magnoliopsida; order Malvales; family Malvaceae; genus Gossypium; species Gossypium longicalyx. The sequence continues at coordinate 97,909,849 of CM046997.1, forward strand.
TCAAGTGAATAAACCGTCTAGTTCAGAAGCGATAAGTGAAGTCTAGGTGGATTCTTCCTGGGGTATTATCTTCTCTATCGGTTTTCTAAATAGTGTTTTCCAACTTTTATCCCTGTCGTAATTTTAGTTAATTAGATAATTAGTTTTAAACATTCACTTAATTATTAGGATAGATAATAAAAGGATAGTAATTACTAGTACTTTTAGTCATCGTGGATACGATATTTTCGGTCTCACCATAACTATACTACTGTTCAATAGGTACGCTTGCCTTAGTCAAATTTTTAGTTAGTTTCACGACCATCAGTAAGCACCCATTGTATGTATGTGATCTTCATAAGGCAATCTATGGTCTTCGTGAAACTCCAAGAGCTTGGTATACGAAATTTCTCTATTTTTTAAACTTATAGCTTTCACAATGCTAGGTTAGATACTTTTATTTTAAATATTCAAGGGGAAAATTATGTCATTTATCTATTGATTTATGTAGATGATATCAATCTCACTGGTTCCTTTGAAAAAGCTATTTTCAGGGTTAACAATTCCTTGAAATATTTGTCACTTCTCACATATATCTTAAGTAATGATGTTTCTCAGACTCCCCCTAGATTAATGCTTTCTCAAAGGAAATATATCATAAATTTGCTTTAGAAGTTTAACACGATGGAAGCCAAGGGTGTTCACTTACTTATCTCTATGACTGTTATTTTGAAACTCAATGATGGTTTCACTACCATAGATCAAATTAAATATCAATAATTAGTTAAAGCTCTTTAATTCCTTTCTTTTACTCATTCTGACTTAGCTTTTTTTGTTAATTGATTATCGCAGTTTATGCAGAAGCCATCCTCTTTGCATTGGCAAGTTGCAAAATGGCTCTTATGCTATCTTAAAGCAACATATCATTGCACATTTAACAATAGAAGCTAAATACAAATTCATTTGCTAATACTACGGTTGAAATTAATTGGGTTATTGAACTTATGCACGAGCTTCGATTATTTTTGTCTTATATTCCAACCATATATTGCGACAATCTTAAAGCCACCTAAAACACCCCCACTCGACACAATCACCAAATCCAGGTACAAGCATCACAACTGAATCGGTTTATTATTCCCGCTAAAATTTCGCCACATTAAATCATATTATATTGCTTATTAAATAATCTTACAGACATCTAAATTTTAAACAAATTTTGTTGTCCATACTACGTACTTTCGAGGGAATCTAGATAGATACTGTAACACCCCAAACCCGGCCTAGACATTATGGCCAAGTCTGGTGTGTCACATTGAAGTGTTTTTCGAAAACCATGTTTTCATTGAAAACCCTTCTTGATGCTTAGAAACTTTTACCGTTTAAACTTGTAAACCTTTGTAGTGGCAGAAACATGTTATTTTAAAAACAGTTAAGTATAAAAAACAAACAAACCTTCTTTATTATGGCTTAGAGTGAATGGATACTATGCACCAAGTAGGATTCAAGAAAAGAGGAGGTGAGTCAATTAGACTGCTTAAGTACATAGCTCTTCCAGGATCCAATCCTAGACATGCACACATCCATTGCCACACTTTAAGCTTATTACTTGTCCACGAACAACAAATTAAGTTTAAGTCTATTTAAAATATTTATTTCCTTTGAGAACATTTACGTTGCGGAAGCTTTGCTCGGTTATCGTGATATTTTGAAAATAAGTAACTTTTATAAAACGTTCCCTAGAGCTAACCAATTTTAAGGAATCAATTTAAGTGATGTGAATCTCAAGTCGAAAACGATTTAAGTAATTTTAAAAACCCAAAATAAAAATAATAGAGCGGCCTTATTACAACTTTAACCAAAATAGAAATAATCAAAAATAAATGCGAAATTTAAAAGGAAGCTAATTGAAACTTATTTAAAAACTAGGAATTTAATATTCGTGGCCACTCTGAATCCCGCCCAGCTCCAAGTCCACCAACTAGGGCTCACCTGCAAGGATGGAAGAGAAAGGGGGTGAGTTTGGAAAACTCAGTGTGCAACAAGCCCCTTTCAGAGCCCAAACTAATACCAGCATACTGGGCCGAAGCCTTTCGTTTAACGGTTACTGGGGCGAAGCCTTCTCATTAATCATTTTACTAGGCCAAAGCCTTCTCATTAATCATGTTACTGGGTCGAAGCCTTCACTGCAAACGGTATGGCCCATAGGCCCATTTCAGTGCCACATGTAATATTAATGGATGCATGCAAGCCTATTTGGGGAGACTACTCAACCCACCATCCGCTACTCTCCATCCGTACCAACCAAGCTCTCCATGTGGGGAATAACTCAACCCACCCAACCAAACTCTCCACTTGCAAACACTGTGCTGCTTTATATAACCTGGAGGCCTAGCCTCTTTTAATAACTGGGGCAAAGCCCTTTTTGATAAACTGGGGCAAAGCCCTTTTCGCACTTCCTCTATCTATATCAAAAACCCAACCCATGCATATAATGAGTATATCATAGCATAACATGTGCATGTTATAACATATCATGTGCATATCATGTCATATCATGTAAATCAATACCTCATGCATCATATTCATAATTAAACCCTAGGGGTATAATGGTCATTTTTACCTAGGGCAAAATAGTCATTTACCATATTTTAGGGGTAATTTCATAAATTTACCAAATATTATGGGTTTTCCACGTTCATTAACAATTATCAATATTCTCAAGTGTTTAAACAGTGATTTTAACGCACTTTATCAAATTAGGGCTTTTGGGCCCAAAACCCCTAATGGGTCCTACGAATGTCGATTTAGCCCATTAAGCCAACATAATCCAAATTTTACAACAGTACTAACCGCGTTAACATGCAATCTTACCTGTTCCATCAATCCAAACACCGATCATATCGTTTTTATCGCATCTAAAATCGCATGCAAAATCTCAAGTTCCCGAAATGCCGGAATTTTGGCATTTCGGCTTTTCTGCGAATATTAGCCTAAGCTAATACGAGGGTTGTTACACACTTGTTTTGTGACGACTGCCACTGAGATCCCTTACGATGTCCTATAATTGATTACCACAATTCTTAGATTGCAAACCACAATAACCAATCCCAATATTCACCTACCATATTCGAACCATGCCCCTAAAGCCTTTAGAATCTTACCTTTTTACCGAAAACCGATGACTAGATCTAAGTCTAGTTGTTCCAAAGATCCAAGCCTTCAATCCAACCTCTAGAAGACACTAAACACCAAAAGAAATCGTCAGTTGAAGACCCTTAAAGCCCTATGCCCAAATCGACAGCCTCCCTAGATTTTAGGGACTTCGGCTTTTTCTAAATTGTAAAATAAGACTAGATCTGAGGTGATGAGCACTTACCACCTATTCCTCTTTGATTTCTATGCAGATATAATGCAGATCTATCCTCTAAACGATAGTAGAACTCGAATCCAGGAGATCTGAAGTTTCGGCTATAAGTCCCTAAATCTATGGTACTTCGGCTTTTTGAGTGATGAAGAAGATGACGACTTGAGGCTATAACTTTGAAGTAATGTTGCTGACAGATACTAAGGGTTTAGAGAAGATGAAAGTTAATCAAAAGGAACAAAAATAACTGAAGGATTTTGGCTTGGAGAAATCGGCACAAGAAGTGAGTTTTCGGGATTTCGGCTTTTATGGCGATCGACTATGAAGGTTTTGTAGAGGATGGGATCGATAGAGGAGGTGAGTAAGGTGATCAGAAAGTTTCGGCTAGAAGAAAAAGCGACAAGGAAGAAAGAAAATGGAGGAAGAAGAACTCGGCACCCAGGAGAAGGAATTTGCGTTTTCGGCTTTTGTGAGAACTCAGAAAGGATGAATGACAGTGAAAGTTTTTAGGTGGCTAACCCTAATTCTCCAAGACAGAAAAAGAAATGAACCTAACCCTAATATCAACTAAAACAACAATACTTTTATAAATATATAAATATATATATATTTTCCTATCTAATAATAATTATAATAATAATTTTATAAATATATATAATAATAAAAGTTTCAAATATCAATAATACAGTAAATAATAATAATAATTTTCATAAAAAATTTTCAAACATACATACAGTAATATTTTTCTAATAATAAAAATTTTATCTCATAATACTAATTAAAATTTCATAAAAATTTAAAATATCCGTAATAATAAATACAGTAAAAATTTTCTAGTAGTAATTTAATTCAAATTTTTTTCTTAAACGATAATATTTAAAACTTCTTAATTATTCAGGTTTTCTTCTATCTGAATCCTAGACTCAAAGCCCAACTCTTCTAGGCCCAAAAATCGGGGCGTTACAGATACAATGTTATCGCCCTCTTGGCGAGTTTTCCCTATGGTGTCCATTAACTTATGTGAATGACACTTCTCCTGAAAGCCCCTTGACTCATCATAATTTGGCTTAGTCCTTCCTCAATTTCCTTGCTCCGTGAACCCTACATCCACAAGTCAACCGTTTGTAAGTTCAGATGAACTTAGTGAGTTCCTTTATTTATATACATACCACAATTTACTAGTGTTCGAGTGACTAAATGCTAATAATAAATAATAACAATACAACTACTCCCTATTCGTTGGGATGTTTACAATAAGTATTTGCAGTGGACTTGATCATATTCCCGCCCTTATCCACTGGTGAGTAAATTTGTTGAACAATTTTCTTTCAACTATTCTACCCACCTTCGGTCGGCTTGGACAAATTTCACTAATGGTCCCACCATCTCTATGGACCCTACCCCTCCTTTTTGCTTAATGTATTTCTTTCACTTTATTTCCAAAGTGGATTTCTTCTTCCACCAGAATGCTTTATTAAGGAAACCTTCCTGCTTACTCTATTAAAGGTAATTATTTTAAACCAGTATGACTTGTTCACCTTCCTTCCGTCGGTATGACTAATAAGGCCCCACGCCATGCCATCCTAACAGATTAAATCCTTCTTAGTTTAAATCATGGACAAATTACCTCTTTGTACCCTACCTTAATCGTTTTGCATTACCCTTAAGCTTAGCACATCCTCTTGCTACTAACCACTGAGGCCTGAATTACTCAGCCACTATCACCGAGTGTCCATTTGGTTTTATGAGTTCTCTCTCTTATCCCCTGGTTCCCACGGAGCTAACCATTTGGCAGATACCTTTACACTAGTTATTCCTCTTTAGAGAGGAATAGTTTTAATAGACAATTCTGTCACTCGATGTTTCTCTTTTTTTTTATGACTCTCTTTATCATTCAGGTTCTAGCCAACCCCTTTTTTCACTTGGCTTAGTCGACGTATACTCGATCAGCCACCAACTTACTGGGTTTTTTGAACACTCCCAAGATCCTTGTTGTCGAATTCTTATTTGCAGATCCTTGGTTAATCATTCCCTCATTTTTTTGCATACCAATTACCATTGATATGCCATTTCCTATGTTTGCTTCTAGCTAGGTTATTGCCTTTATGCTCTTATGGATTTCATGACTACTATTCTTCTAGTCTTTTCTCATCTCTATTAAAATTTCCGTTCATTGGCAGATTCTCCAATCCACTAGCTAACTATTGTGTCCCTTATTTCCATTATCCTTTCAACCTTTTTTTCTTGTTATGGGTTTTCCACAATTGCTATTTCGATCATACACCCATGTTTATTATCCCAACGGACTATCTTATGCTGCCACAGTCCGGCCATGGTCTTATGCCATACAATTTCACATTTCTCATTATGGTGGATTCCATTGGTTTCTATAGCCAAACTATGGTCTTACCTCCAGAATCCTCGTGTTTACTATCCTGTCATACTATTCCATGTTTAATGTCCTGTTGGACTATTCTACGATGCCATAACATTTTTCAACTATGTTCTTACTTATTCTATCGTCAAATAATTTCCTGTTGACATAACATCTTTCAGTTATGGTCTTACACGTTATAACCCCGTCTTTATGGTCTCGACAGACTATACTAGTGGCCATAGTCCAACTATGGTCTCATACCTTACATTTCCCGTCATTATTGTCCTGATGGACTACTAGGATACCATAGTCCTGCTATGGTTTTAGTCCTGTTCACCATGATTCATAGCGCCTTTCAGTAATGGTCTTACACATTTTTTTCATGATGCCATAGCATCAATCAGCTATGGTCTTTCTTATTTTAGGTGTATAGCCTCCGATCGATCCTATGTCCTAGCCATGATCTTTACACTTTCCATTTCATTACATCCATTCCTTTATTTCACCATCATATACCTTGCTGCTCAAACATCGTAGTGTTGCCTCCATAAGGCCTAGAGCTTTGCTCATCACGGTTTGCATTCAGCAATACCGTATAGCAATGTCTAACATAATTATCTCATTTCCCTTTCCTAACTGCATCTAACCCCTTTCATGATTTCCTTTAATCATACATATTAAAATTGAATGGTAGATGCTCTTAAATTCAAGGACGTATGCATCATGCTCTCTCAAATTTTGGTTTTGATTACAAAAACTCACTTGATGCCTCTTCCCCTTATTTTCTTAGCTTCTCTAGACACCAGAGCTTCAATTCTCCTAAAAGTTAAGCATGACAACCAAATCATGGGTTAAACCCAATGTTTTCACTTTAAACCTAAATTTTCCAAAAACATGCAAAACCCTTAAAAATGGTTTCTGACCACTCTGAACTTTGTTTTCTAAGTCTCATGATAAAAGGTCATTTATACATTTTTTACCCCATGCTTAGCACATTTTATGGATGATTTTTCCTTAAAATTGGTGAATTTGATGCTCCTAATGCCTTAATTTCATGTTTTATACTTAGGTGAGCTTAGAAGAGTAAAAGGAACGAGAAGCGGACCAAAAACGGAGAAAATAAGCCAACGTACGAAATCAACACAGCCTGGACTTCCTCACATGGGCAGCCCACACGGTCGTGTCAATTTGGTAAAATCGAAGCACGACTCACACGGGTAGACCACATAGCCGTGCCATTCTAACAGGCATGACCAAAGCCTGAAGTAATCGTACACGGGTGTGTCACAGGGCGTGTCCTTGCCGAGCCCAAGTTGAGTCCAATTCAGAAAAGGCTAATTTTGAGGGCTTTTAGGCATTCTAAAGCCTATAAATAAACCTTAAAGGAGGAGAAAATAGGAGACAGAGAGGAGGAAGCAAGGAATTACTTAAGGAAAGCCGATTGATCCATCTCAGAAGCCAGATTCACCGTCAAGACTGAAGATCTCCCTTCAATTCCCCTTCAAGAGTTTTGGGTTTTCTTTATGTTTTGTATTCATTATTCTTCTGAGATGTTTTCCCTTTTAGTTATGAACTAAATCCCCTAAATACCTAAGGGGGATGAAACCTAAGATGAATCTTGTTATTATTTTCTGAATTGTATGTGTAACGCCCCCACGCCCGAGACCATCCCCGGAGTCGAGTATGAGGTGTTACTAAGCTTAATTTAACATTTTTAGAACTTTGGATTATTTGATTCTACATTCATAGCTTTCTAGCTACTTGCGTTACAGTCACAAGAAAAAATCATATCTCGAGTTAAGAAACTTGAAATCAAGACCCGTAAATTTTCCCTGAATCTAGACTCATATACCTACTTACTAATTGTTTTCTAGAATTTTTGGTTGGGCCAATTAGTACATTTTATTAGTTAAAGTTACCCCTGTTTCAGGACTTGACTAAACTGACCTCTGTTTACTACAAACCACATTTCTCTTTTTAAAAAATTTATATGACTATGACGTTTCTTTCTCCTGAAACTAGACTCAATAAGGATTCTAAGGATATAAAATACACCACCTAATTATATCTGTACAATTTATGGTGAATTTTTAAAATTTGAACAGGGGATCCAGATATCACTCTGGCCCTGTTTCACTAAAATTCAAATACCTTCTAACATATAATTTCTTTACCTGTTTAGTTTGTTTTATATGAAACTAGACATAATAAAATTAAATTTTATATTTAATCCATCACCAAACTCGATTTCTATGATTTTTAGTAAATTTTCAAACTCATGTCAGTGTTGCTGCAATGTTCTGTTTATGACAAATTTCATCCCTTTTTATGAGTTTTCATGCACTAAGTATCTTAATAACTTTCCATAACATCAAACATAATCTAAACTAACCATTTCCATAACTTATCATTATCAAACATTTTCTCAACCATTCCATCACCATATCATAAGATCATTTACACAAAATAGGTATATTGCTATACATGCCATACTTAAATTTACAAGCCATTTATCAAAAGTTCTTGAGATAGTGTGACTCGAGCCTTCGACCTATCCCGACTCTCGAGCTGGCTTTTCCAAAACTATAATGAGTAAGAAGGAGGGAGTAAGCATAAATGCTTAGTAAGTTCATATGCAAATAATAAATAACATAACAAACAATCAAACCAATCAACATTAGCATATATCACCAAAACACATATCACATTTCTAATCATTTTTCATCATCTTATTACCTTATCGTTGTTATATCAATACTCAACCCGATGGTTAAATACATACCTGTCTAAAATATCCATTTCACATCACTTACCAATACGTCTCTTTACATCTCGAGTATTCCTCCATTTGAGTAAAACTTTACCCGTTGAACACATTGGAATATAATTCGGATACATGGATAATTTGCACATAAGTGCCACATATGCAATCAAGCAATCATGTAACCCGCCCATAAGCGAACTCGGACTCAACTCAACGAGCTCGGGCGTTCGCATCCATAAGTGAACTCGGACTCAACTCAACGAGTTCGGATGCCTAGTTACATCTCACGAACTCGGACTCAACTCAACGAGTTTGGACATTCGCATCCATAACTGAACTCGGACTCAACTCAACGAGTTCGGATGCTCAACCATCCTAGTGACATGTCACTTGTATCCTAATCTATTCCTAAGGTTCAAACGAGATTTTCCTCAAACACATATCCTTGCCGACTTCCGTAGAATACCGAAATCAATACTCGGTAACATTTTATATTTAACAAGTAGCTCACATAATTTGCATTTTATTCGAAAATAACCACAAAGCATATATTTCATGATAAAAATCAGCATATCATATAATTAACATCAATGACTTAAAAATAACAATTATGCTACATTATTTACACATGAACTTACCTTGGTACCAAAATACAAAGATTTTGCAATTTAGTCCACAATCTTTTCTTTTCCTCGATTGGGGTCGATTCCACGTCTTTCTTGATCTAAAATAACACATTTAGCTTATTTAATACTCACATTATCAAATTAATCCTTAATTCAAATTTTGGTAAAATTACAATTTTACCCCTAAACTTTTGCATATTTACACTTTTGCCCCTAGGCTCGGGATTAAAATTTATTCCTTATTCTTATGTTTTATAACATGCTGATCACTTTTCCCTTCTATGACAACATCAAATTCTCACTCTAACATGTACTTGTGACTATTAGGTATTTTTACCGTTTAAGCCCTTTAACTCGGTTTTGCTTAAAATCTAGTACAAGTTGTCTAACATAATTTAAAACCTCATATTCTATCATAAAACATCAAAATACACAAATTTCACGTATGGGTATTTTTCCAAATATAAACCCTAGGTTAAATTATTGCTAGCATAAGCTTTATCGAGTTACCGGGATCTCAAAAACGTAAAAATCATTAAAAACGGGGCTTAGAATCACTTACTATGAAGCTTGAAAGTTGATGGTGAGAGTAAAATTCGGCAGCAACCTTATGAAGAAGATGACCATTTTGTGTTATTTTTCCCATTTTATTTCATTTAATATCCAAATGACCAAAATGCCCCTCCTTACTAAACTTTCAAAAATTCCTTCCATGTCCTAATTTTGCCCATGAACTTAAAATTGGTAAAATTGCTATTTAAGACCTCCTAAATAATATTTCAAAGCAATTTCATACTAAAAACTTCTAGAATGCAAGTTTTGCAACTTATTCGATTTAATCCCTAACTTCAAATTAAACTCGTTATGCATAGAATTTCTTCACAAAATTTTCACACAATCATGCAATCATATCATAAACCTCAAAATAATTATAAAATAATTATTTCTATCTCGGATTTGTGGTCACGAAACCACTATTCCGATTAGGCCCTAATTCGGGATATTACAACTCTCCCCCCTTTAAGGATTTTCGTCCTCGAAAATCTTACCGGTAAATAGATGTGGGTATTGATTTCTCATATTTTCTTCAGATTCCCATGTAGCTTCTTCTACTCCATGCTTTTGCCACAACACCTTCACAAGTGCAATCTTTTTATTCCTTAGTTGTTTGACCTCTCGAGCTAAAATCTTAATCGGTTCTTCTTCATAGGTCATATCTGGTTGTAGTTCAATTTCTGTCGGTGAAACCACATGTGAAGGGTCCAAACGATACCGACGTAACATAGATACGTGGAACACATCATGAATCTTCTCTAATTCAGATGGTAAAGCTAGCCAATATGCTACCGGTCCAACTTTTTCAACTATTTCATACGGCCCAATAAAACGCAGACTTAATTTGCCCTTCCGTCCAAATCTAAGAACTTTCTTCCACGGAGACACCTTTAAAAATACTTTATCACCAACTTGAAATTCAATGTCCTTTCGTTTTAAATCTGCATAAGATTTCTGTCTATCTAAAGCAGCTTTCAAACAATCTCGAATTACCTTCACTTTTTCTTCGGTTTCTTTTATTAGATCAACTCCATAAATCTGATTTTCCTTGAGTTCAGTCCAATACAATGGCGTTCGACATTTACGACCATACAATGCTTCATAAGGTGCCATTTTCAAGCTCTTCTGATAACTATTATTGTAAGCAAATTCTACCAACGGTAAATATTTTTCCCAACTTCCTTGAAATTCCAATACACAACATCCGAGCATATCTTCAAGAATCGAATTACTCTCTCGATTGTCCATCGGTTTGTGGATGAAAAGCGAGATCGAAATTTAACTTTGTACCTAACGCGTCTTGCAACTTTTGCCAAAACCGCGAGGTAAACCTTGGATCTCTATATGAAATAATCGACAATGGTATTCCATGTAGTCTAACAATTTCTCTAATATCTGATTCAGCCAACTTGTTAAGAGAATAATCGCACGCATCAGGGATAAAATGAGCCGACTTAGTTAATCATCAACTATTACCTAGATGGCATCTTTCTTTCCTAGAGTCAATGGCAATCGATACAAAATCCATAGTAATCCGATCCCATTTCCATTCAGAACCATAATAGGTGAAGTAATCCCGAAGGCACTTGGTGTTCAGCTTTCACTGTTGACAAATTAAGCATTTGGACACAAACTCGATATATCTTTTTTCATTCCATTCCACCAATACATTTTCTTCAAGTCATTATACATTTTCGTACTACCTGGATGAATCGAGAAACAACTATTATGTGCTTCTTGTAGGATCTTTTGAATCAATTCCTCATTCTTCGGTACACAAATCCGATCTTTAAACATTAAGCACCCATCGAACCGATTCTGAAATCGACTCAGATCAACTTCACATCGCTTTCTCTTAGCTTGCAAATCTTGATCATCTTTCTGAGCTTCAGAAATCTCTTGTAAAAACATCAGTTTTGCTCTTAACTCTGCTAGAATCGAACCATCATCTGACATTTTCAACTGAGTGTTCATAACTCTCAAAGTAAACAACAACTTTCTGCTCAAAGCATCAGCAACCACATTCGCTTTTCCCGGATGATAATCAATAACAAGCTCGTAATCTTTCAATAACTCCAACCATCTTCATTGTCTTAAATTCAAGTCTTTTGTGACATCAAGTACTTAAGACTTTTATGGTGATATACCCGGCACTTTTCACCATACAAATAATGTCGCCAAATTTTCAAAGCAAACACCACCGCAGCCAATTCCAAATCGTGAGTAGGATAATTCCTCTCATGAAGTTTTAACTGACTCGAAGCATAAGCCACTACTTTTCCTTCTTGCATGAGTACACACCCCAAACCATTTAGAGAAGCATCACTATAAACCACAAATTCTTTACCTGATTCGGGCTGTACTAACACTGGTGCCTCTGTTAATAACTTTTTCAATTCTTCAAAACTCTGTTGACACTCTTCCGTCCATTCAAATTTAACATCCTTTCGAAGTAGTCTAGTTATAGGAGCAGCAATTATAGAAAATCCATTTACAAACCGCCGATAATACCCGGCTAGCCCCAAGAAACTTCTAACTTTTGTTACATTTTTGGTGGTTTCCAATCAACAATGGCTGAAATTTTACTAGGATCAACCCGTATACCATCACTGAAACAATATGACCCAAAAATCCAACTTCCGGAGCCAAAATTCACTTTTACTAAACTTAGCATACAAATTGCTTATCTCTCAAAGTTTGCAAAACTATCCTCAAATGCTCAGCATGCTCTGTCTCATCTTTTGAATAAATTAAAATATCATCTATAAACACCACAACAAATTTGTCCAAGTATGGTGAATATACGATTCATTAAATCCATAAACACAATGAGAGCATTTGTCAACCCGAATGGCATAACTAAAAATTCATAATGACCATACCTTGTTCTAAAAGCGATTTTAGGAACATCCGACTCTTTTACATGATTGGTAATACCCGGATCTCAAGTCAATCTTTGAAAACCATGTCGCTCCTTTTAGCTGATCAAACAAATCATCAATTCTTGGCAACGGATACTTGTTTTCGATTGTCACCTTGTTTAATCGCCGATAATCAACACACACCCTCATAGAACCATCCTTCTTTTTCACAAATAACACGGGAGCACCCCAAGGTGAAAAACTCGGTCTCACAAAACCTATATCAGTCAACTCTTGCAACTGCGACTTTAACTCTTTTAACTCTGTTGGTGCCATTCTATATGGAGCAATCGAGATCGGAGCTGTTATTCGGTATCAAATCAATGCCAAATTCTACTTCCCGATCGAGGCAAACCGGCAATTCTTCCGAAATACGTCCGCAAATTCACACACAACCGGCACTGATTCAACTTTCTTTTCAACTTCTTTTGTATTACTTACATACGCCAAATAAGCTTCATAACCCTTTCTCAAATATCTTTGAGTCGACATTGAAGAAATCACACTAGATAATGCCTCTGATTTGTCTGATTCAACCCGCAGAATTTCACCAGTTTCACACTTTAATTCTATAACCTTTTCTTTGCAATTTATTTTAGCATCATGCAATGTCAACCAATCCATACCCAAAATAACATCAAACTCATCAAACTCATCAAACGGCAACAACATCAAGTCGGCCGGAAAGTAATGACCCCGAATCATTAAAGGACATTTCTTACATACTTTATCAACAATCACACATTTGCCTAACGGATTCGACACTCTAATCATAAATGCTGTGTTCTCAACAGGTATATTCATACTAGACACCAGTTTCATGCACACATATGAATGAGTAGAACCGGGATCAATCAAAGCAATAACATTAACATTATAGAAAGAAAATGTACCGATAATCACATCAGGTGAGGAAGCATCTTCGCGCGCTTTAATAGCATAAGTTCTAGCCGGAGCCCTTCCTTCAAGTCTAATTGGTGCATCCCTGGCTACATTCTTACTGCTTGCTTCGCTCCCAGCTTTTCTTGGATATCTTCCTCTTGAATCCACCCTACTTGTTTTTGTATTCTGAAATTTTTCTTTTTCACTCTCTCTGGCGATCTCTAATAAAATGATCAGGAGAACCACATCGAAAACATTCATTTGCTCTGCACGGACCAAAATGATTCCTACCACACGGCTGCACTCGGGTTTAACAAATCTCGAATTCGCTACATCGTCTGCCAAGTAGTCCGGGACTTAGGACCCACATTTTGCTTCTTATAATTCCCATATGATTGCCCAGCAGAAACTTGGGGAAGGAGGATTCATATTTCTTGACTTTCGGGTTACTGTGAAAATGAACTGCTCGTCGGTCTTTTCTTCCAATTTCTAGTCTCAGCCTCTACCTTTTTCTTCTCTTTAAGTAGTTCTTCAGCCTTACAAGCTCGATCAACCAATACTACCATTTCTTTTAATTCAAGAATTCCAACAAATACCTTGATGTCTTCGTTGAGCCCGTCTTCAAATCGTCGACACATCTTGGCCTCTGTAGGAACATACTCTCTGGCATATTTACTTAATCGAACAAACTCTCTTTCATATTCTATAACTGTCATATTACCTTGCTTCAGCTCAAGAAATTCTTTACGTTTCTGATCAATAAATCTTTCATTAATATATTTCTTCTGAAACTCTTCTTGAAAGAATTCCCAAGTTATTCTCTCTTTCGGTACCACCGAAATCAAAGTCTTCCACCAATTATAGGCTGAATCCCTCAACAAAGATATACGCGATTTCAAACATTCTTCAGTGTACAAGATAATTCATCAAATACCGGATAGAATTTTTCAAGCCGAACTCGCTTTCTCGGCATCATCATCAATATTTGCCTTAAATTCTTCATTTCTTGCTTTATGGATTTCATCAACCGGAGTTCTATGAAATTTCATCAGATCCATACCTTGAGGCATCGGGTGCAAAGTTAAGGAATTGGGGAGGTGGGGAGGTCGTACATTTGGGTTCGCATTTAACGAACTCAATGTACCATGCACTCATCATTTGGAGAAAGGCTTCCCGATCCCTTTCTCCTCCTCCTCCCGACCAACAAGAAGAGGTGGATTTTCGATCGGCACCGCTCTTTCAAATGGGAGTGGCGCGAAGACTCTCTACTTCATCTCGCCACAATTTGGATCGGGATCCATTTACTATAAAAATCATTTAAAAAGGTCGGAAGTCGTCACACTATCACAATTTATACATATGGCATGTATAGCAAAATCCGTACATACAACACGTAGTCCGAGAACTGACTAAACCTGCTCTGATACCACTAAATGTAACACCCCCATGCCCGAGACCGTCGCCGGAGTCGAGTATGAGGTGTTACTAAGCTTAATTTAACATTTTTAGAACTTTGGATTATTTGATTCTATATTCACAGCTTTCTAGCTACTTGCGTTACAGTCACAAGAAAAATCATATATTGAGTTAAAAAACTTGAAATCAAGATCCGTAAATTTTCCCTGAATCTAGACTCATATACCTACTTACTAAATTTTTTATATAATTTTTGGTTGGGCCAATTAGTACATTTTATTAGTTAAAGTTACCCCTGTTTCAGGACTTGACAGATTTCTCTTTGTAAAAAATTCATATGACTATGAAGTTTGTTTCTCCTAAAACTATACTCAATAAGGATTCTAAGGATATAAAATACACCACCTAATTATATCTTTACAATTTATGGTGAATTTTTAAAATTTGAACAGGGGATACAGAAATC
Organism: Gossypium longicalyx; assembly: GCA_025698465.1. Lineage (NCBI taxonomy): Eukaryota > Viridiplantae > Streptophyta > Magnoliopsida > Malvales > Malvaceae > Gossypium > Gossypium longicalyx. Next base: position 97,925,202 of record CM046997.1, read on the forward strand.
ACTCTGGCCCTGTTTCACTAAAATTCAAATATCTTCTAACATATAATTCCTTTACTTGTTTAGTTTGTTTTATATGAAACTAGACATAATAAGCTTCAATTTGATATTTAATCCATCACCAAATTCGATTTCTATGATTTTTAGTAAATTTTCAAACTCACGTTAGTGTTGCTGCAATGTTCTATTTATGACAAATTTCATCCCTTTTTATGAGTTTTCATGCACTAAGTATCTTAATAACTTTCCATAACATCAAACATAATCTAAACTAACCATTTCCATAACTTATCATTATCAAACATTTTCTCAACCATTCCATCACCATATCATAAGATCATTTACACAAAATAGGTATATTGCTATACATGCCATACTTAAATTTACAAGCCATTTACCGAAAAGTTCTTCAGATAGTGTGACTGAGCCTTCGACCTATCCCGACTCCTAAGCTGGCTTTTCCAAAACTACAATGAGTAAGAAGGAGGGAGTAAGCATAAATGCTTAGTAAGTTCATATGCAAATAATAAATAACATAACAAACAATCAAACCAATCAACATTAGCATATATCACCAAAACACATATCACATTTCTAATCATTTTTCATCATCTTATTACCTTATCGTTGTTGTATCAATACTCAACCCGAGGGTTAAATACATACATGTCCAAAATATCCATTTCACATCACTTACCAATACGTCTCTTTACATCTCGAGTATTCCTCCATTTGAGTAAAACTTTACCCGTTGAACACATTGGAATATAATTCGGATACATGGATAATTTGCACATAAGTGTCACATATGCAATCAAGCAATCATGTAACCCGCCCATAAGCGAACTCGGACTCAACTCAACAAGCTCGGGCATTCGCATCCATAAGTGAACTCGGACTCAACTCAACGAGTTCGGATGCCTAGTTACATCTCACGAACTCGGGCTCAACTCAACGAGTTCGGACATTCGCATCCATAAGTGAACTCGGACTCAACTCAACGAGTTTGGATGCTCAACCATCCTAGTGACATGTCACTTGTATCCTAATCTATTCCTAAGGTTCAAACGGGATTTTCCTCAAACACATATCCTTGCCGACTTCCGTAGAATGCCGAAATCAATACTCGGTAACATTTTATATTTAACAAGTAGCTCACATAATTTGCATTTTATTCGAAAATAACCACAAAGCATATATTTCATGATAAAAATCAGCATATCATATAATTAACATCAATGACTTAAAAATAACAATTATGCTACATTATTTACACATGAACTTACCTTGGTACCAAAATACAAAGATTTTGCAATTTAGTCCACAATCTTTTCTTTTCCTCGATTGGGGTCGATTCCACGTCTTTCTTGATCTAAAATAACACATTTAGCTTATTTAATACTCACATTATCAAATTAACCCTTAATTCAAATTTTGGTAAAATTACAATTTTACCCCTAAACTTTTACATATTTACACTTTTACCCCTAGGCTCAAGATTAAAATTTATTCCTTATTCTTATGTTTTATAACATGCTGACCACTTTTCCCTTCTATGACAACATCAAATTCTCACTCTAACATGTACTCGTGACTATTAGGTATTTTTACCGTTTAAGCCCTTTAACTCGTTTTTGCTTAAAATCGAGTAGTACAAGTTGTCTAACATAATTTAAAACCTCATATTCTATCATAAAACATCAAAATACACAAATTTCACCTATGGGTATTTTTCCAAATATAAACCCTAGGTTAAATTATTGCTAGCATAAGCTTTATCGAGTTACCGGGATCTCAAAAACGTAAAAAATCATTAAAAACGGGGCTTAGAATCACTTACTATGAAGCTTGAAAGTTGAAGAAACCCTAGCTATGGTGAGAGTAAAATTCGACAGCAACCTTATGAAGAAGATGACCATTTTGTGTTATTTTTCCCATTTTATTTCATTTAATATCCAAATGACCAAAATGCCCCTCCTTACTAAACTTTCAAAAATTCCTTCCATGTCCTAATTTTTCCCATGAACTTAAAATTGGTAAAATTTCTATTTAAGACCTCCTAAATAATATTTCAAAGCAATTTCATACTAAAAACTTCTAGAATGCAAGTTTTGCAACTTATTCGATTTAATCCCTAACTTCAAATTAAACTCGTTATGCATAGAATTTCTTCACAAAATTTTTACACAATCATGCAATCATATCATAAACCTCAAAATAATTATAAAATAATTATTTCTATCTCGGATTTGTGATCACAAAACCACTATTCCGATTAGGCCCTAATTCGGGATATTAGAGTATGATAAATATTTGACTTGTTCTTAATTATGTGTTCTTAATTCTTGTTTTAATATTCCAGGATATTGATTCAAGTTAAGCTCTTATGCAGAGGAGGAATAGACCCTGTCTAAGAGTACATTTGTCATAATTAAGCGGAGTTGATTGCGCGCCTAGAGATAGGGTGACAAGATTTTGCCGAATTGGGGTGAAACCTAATAAGGGGATCCATAGATCTAGTTAGTGCAACCCTAGGAAGTTAATTAGAAAGAGATTTCAATTATTCAACCTAGGGTTAGATGTTGTTAGTCTTGAGAGAGATAATAATATAACTTAGGGATTTTTACGGATCAAGTTAAATGAATAAATCATCCAATTCAGAGTCAAATAACAAGTGAAGTCTAGGTAGATTTTTCCTTAGGTATTGTCTTAATTCAATCATTTTCCAAAAGTAATCCCTCAATTCTATTTTCTGTGAATTCTTAGTTTAGTTAATTAGTTAGTTAAAACAAGCCCCCTTATTCTTAGGCTAGATAATAAAAAGATAGTCATTAGTACTTTTAGTTCCTTTGGGTTCGACAATCCGATCTTGCTAAAACTATACTACTGTTCGATAGGTACACTTGCCACATCGTGATAATAGTTAGTTTCAAGAACGATTAATTATAAATATTCAAAACCTGTCACAAAATAACACGATCAAGTTTTTGGCGCCATTACCGAGGAACTAAGATATTAGGAACACTCAATTTTTATTACTTTAGCCATTTATTTTCCTTGCAATTTAATTCTTATTATTATTATTTACTAATTTACTTTTCCTTTTTCCTGGCAGGTTTTTATAGTTTATGACTAGAAGAAACCCATTAGGACCACTACTGTTTGACGAAGAAATCGATCTCATAGTTTGCAAAAACCGAAGAGAAATAAGGCGAAGCCTAAGATACATAGAGGAAGAGCAAGAGGACGATATACAAGCCACAACCAAGGAGATGGCTGAAAATCAAGAAAACCTGATACCTCCTACAATTGCTGTTAATCCAGTAAATCAGAATCCTGCTCCACGCACTATGTATGATTATGCTAAACCTTCTTTAACAGGAACTGAATCGAGTATAATTAGACCTGCTGTAGCTGCAAATAATTTTGAACTATAACCTAACACAATTCAAATGATATAGCAACTTGTTCAGTTTGATGGTTTGCAGGACGAGGATCCCAATGCTCATTTGGCAAACTTTTTAGAACTATGTGATACATTTAAAATCAATGGCGTTTCTGATGATGCCATACATCTTCGGTTGTTTCCCTTTTCATTGAGGAACAAAGCTAAACAGTGGTTGAGCTCGTTACCACGAGGGTCAATTACTACTTGGGAACAAATGACCGAAAAGTTCTTATTAAAATATTTTTCGCCAGCTAAAACAGCTAAATTATGTAATGATATCTCTTCTTTTGTGCAAATAGATTTAGAGACACTCTACGATGCATGGGAGAGATACAAGGATCTTTTACGAAGATGCCTTCACCATGGGTTACCACTCTGGCTACAAGTTCAAACCTTTCATAATGGTCTGAATCCTTCGACTCGACAAATGTTGATGCAGCTGCTGGCAGAACCATCAACAATAAAACACCTGAAGCTGCCTATGAATTTATAGAGGAGATGTCACTGAATAACTATCAGTGGCAAGTCATGAGGACAAAACCAACGAAAACAGCCGGTGTTTATAACGTCAACTCGGTCACCATGCTCTCTAATCAGGTAGAACTCTTGAATAAGAAAGTTGATGGTTTTCTTAGTTCTTCACAGGTTCACCCAGTAATGTAGTGCGAAGCAAATTGAGGTGGATCGAGCAGTTCAGAATACCCGCTATATGGTCACCACATGGACAACGAGCAGTTAAATTACATGGGTAACAATCCTAGATCTCAAAACAATCCTTATAGTAACACTTACAATGCAGGTTGGAGGAACCATCCAAATTTCTCATGGGGAGGCCAAGGCAATCAGAGACCCCCTCCAGGCTTCCAACAACCACCCTACCAACAAGAGAAGATGCCGAACCTTGAAGAGATGCTCACAAAGTTTATATTGGTGTTAGAAACTCGTTTTTAGAATACTGAGACAACACTTAAGAATCAACAAGCATCGATCCAAGGGCTCGAAACTCAGATTGGACAACTTGCCAAGTTGATTTCCGAACGACCACAAGGTAGCTTGCCAAGCAACACAAAATCGAATCCAAGGGAGCAACTCAACGCGATTACTAGTCAAGATGAGGAAAGGTTAGTCACACTTGAACCAGAACCAAGGCAAGATACTGAGATAAGCAAAGGTAAAGGTGAGGTATACCATAAAAAACAGAAATCGATAAGTACAAAATACAAACCTCGTGTGCCATACCCTAACGCGACAAGAAAAGACCGCTCAGATGAACAATTTGGTAAACTCCTTAAACTCTTAAAAAAATTACACATTAACTTACAGTTTATTGAAGCCCTATCACAGATGCCAAACGCAATGAAATTTTTAAAGGAGCTTTTTGCAAATAAGCGGAAGTTGGACAAGGCGTCGCATGTGGAGCTAAACGCAGTTTGCTCAGCTATTCTATAGAATAAGCTACCCAACAAATTAAAAGATCTAGGGAGTTTTACAATTCCTTGCTTAATTGGTAGTTTAGATGTTAATAATGCATTAGTTGATTTAGGGGCTAGTATTAATGTCATGCCCTACAAAATGTTCAAACAATTAGGTCTTGGGAAACCCAAACAGACTAGGATGAGCATACAATTAGCAGATAAAACTATAAGATTTCCTAGGGGTATTATTGAAGATGTGCTAGTTAAAATCGATAAATTTATATTTCCCGTTGACTTCATTGTTCTAGACATAGAGGAAGATAGCAACACTCCTTTGATTTTAGGAAGGCCCTTTTTAGCAACTGCTAAAATGATTATTGATGTTGGCATAGGTGAGCTCACACTTCGTGTGGGAGACGAAACAATCACCCTTCAAGCTCGCAATTCTGGCAACACATCAAAAATTGAAGGTGATCATCTAAACCATTCTACTAAAACTGACAATATGGTGCAACCTACTTTGCAGGAAATGAGTCTAAAGGAAGTACATGAGCCATTCCTAAGCAATAGTAGAAGACCTATTCATGAATACCGAAGGCTACAAATTGAAGAACTAGATGAATGGAAGACGCATAAACCAAGAACACCCGATAAACCAAAACTACGCCAGAACGAGCTCAATACCTTTCCAAATCAACTTAAGGTTGGAGATAAAATTTTAATAGAAGCCACAGATCCTCACATTGTCACTACCAAACCGAATGAAGAAGTCCCTCTTACGGTACTTAGCATTTTCCCATTTGGTACAGTCGAGGTAAGTCATCCAAGTTCGGTACTTTTAAGGTAAACAACACCCGTCTAAAACCTTATTTTGATAAGATGGATAGCAGGAATGAGGAGTATAAACCCCTCGAACTACCATGACCATTCAATGGAGAGGTAAGTCGAGCTTAGACTATAAATAAGCACTTTTTGAGAGGCAACTCGAGCATTAACAATATTAATTTCTTTAAATTTTAGTATTTAACACCTAACTTACTAATGGAGATCTGGAATACAGGTTTTCCACACAGACACGACCAGGCACACGGGCATGCTGAGGACCGTGTGGAAACAAGGCAAAGATTTTTCCCAAACACGGGCTACGATAAAACGCCACAGCCGTGTGACATGGCCGTGGGCGAAATTGCCAAAATAACACGGGCTTTTGCCATGCCCGTGTTGCAGAACCGTGGTTGAACTTGAGAAAATAGCACGGGCGTGCGACACGCCCGTGTCTAGCACCCGTGGTCGAACCTGTTAAATTAACACGGGCGTGGGAGAAGCAAACAAAGCTAGACACGGTCGTGTGACACGGCCCTGTGCACCCACACGCCCAAAATACACAGGCGTGGGCCGAATGCGAGACACCCAAATTCACAAAATGTGAAACACACGGGCTGAAATTAGGGAACACGGGCTTGTTCCCTGGCCGTGTGCCTCAAAATCTATAAATAGGCTGCACTTTTCATTGTCTTCTTCACCCAAAATCCCTAACCCTAGCCGCTACAAGTCCACATGGCCGTTCCACCACGCCCGTGCGCCGCTTCCAACCTTATTTTTTATGCTCATTCTCCCCTTTCTAGCGTTTGTTTACACTTTTCCCTTTAATTGCACTCATTTTTCATGCTAGTTATCATACCAATCTACATTTTATATGTTACTTTTATCTTTCTATCACTCCAAATTCATTATCTAGAGTAGTTATCATCTTTTTCATGTGAAATTCTTACTCATTACATGATTTCCCTGCCCCATTTGACTAGTTTAAAGTAATTATTCATGGTTAGAATAACAGACATGCTCATGCATTTTGTGTTGACATGTTTCATCCGTCAAGTATGATTGCATTCCATGAAATTCTCTGCTATTCTTCTGCCATTCTTATGCCATAAAATTGATTGCTTTGGTTAAGTTGTTAGTCTTAGTAGTTGTGGCTGAAATTATGATTTTTATTTTATTTTAATTTTTGTCTTCATTTTACTTTGATCATTCGTCAAGATGAATTAATGGTTTTGATTGCAGGTACAATGTCGTCTTCATGAGGAAAGAAAGCCGCCGTTCCCGCTTCAAAGAGAAGGAAGGGGGCGTCATCCTCCTCGGGTCCTACCGCAGAAATTCACCACCCTTTTCTGTAGTTCCCCATTGGGCCGCAAAAAGAACTTTACCAAATACTCCGGGCTCGACCTTTAACTGCGGGCCGCTATATCGACTGGGCTGCAGTAGAACAAGTTCAGTTGGCTGATGGGATTCGGGCCCTCCAAACTACCGACTCTTGGGAGCGTTTTTTTGGGATCATCAAGCCGATATATCTCAAGCTTACGATGGAACTGTGCTCAACGTTTCATCTTCAGATCGTAATGACAAATTACGATGATCCCGGCACGGTCCAATTTCGCCTAGGCGGATTAGTTCGCCAACTAAGTGCCCCAGAATTCGGTACTGCATTGGGCTTATATATAGAGGAGTTCAAGGAGGAAAATGTCTTATATTCTCTCAACCATCACATCCACTGTTCACCCTCACGGAGCTGGGGCACACTCGTACCACATTCGGCCACCTACGACCCCAGTCGCTCCAAGGCATCAGCTCTCCCTCCATCCTTGAGGTATTTACTTTCGATTCTATCTCACACCTTGATAGGGCAGAGAGAGAGCACCGGCGTCGTCACCACCAATGACGTCTACTACTTATGGTGTATGTTGCACGGGCACGTCTTTGACCTTGCCTACCTTATCGCCCTTGCCATTCGCCACCAGACAGAGCGACATCAGAAAAGGGGTCATTTTTATTGGGCCCTATGTGATGCGACTAGCACGACACTTCGGGTTCCTCAACACCGCAGCCCAAGAATCATCTTTGACTCTTATTGGCCAGATGTCTCCACAAGGCATCTCGAGCATGCTAAGCATGAGGATGATCGAAAAGTGCCAAGGAACTTACCCTCTCCAATATCGTCTAGCCCAATCTATCGAGGAGGAGGCCTCCGAGGACATTACTGATGATATCCTTCCACAGCACGAGGACCCACCGTCTCAGCCACCATGCCCCTCTCATCCAGTTCATGCAGTGGCTTTATACGCTGACATCTCTGAGCGCCTTACACGATTTGAGCAGCAATGTTTTCAACGATTTAATCACATTGATGCGACTCTACATCAGATTTGTCAGCATTTTCACATCTCATCGCCACCCCCACCTCGTGAACCATCTAGCGATGAAGATGTTTAAAAACTTTTATTAATTATTTTATTTTATTTTTTTACTTTTATTTTATCTTCAGACTCCTTTTTATTTTTCCTTACACCTATCTTTATTAGATTTTATAATTTTTATTTTACAATGACCAACTTAAGCTATTCCATTACGAGTAATTCTATTTCCTTACATTTCTTAAAAAAAGTTTCTAATTTTGTCACAGCTATAAAAGAGCTCCTAAGTTCATCCTCACATAGGAACTAAAAACTCTACCGGGAAAGGTTCTCTACGACTGCCATGTCCTGCTCGACCACGACTATAGCTACCAACAGATATAATATTCTTTTGTCACAGGACTTATGGACTAATGAACGTCGACCACCACCGGAGTATCCTCCTCCACTCTCACTCCATTTATTCTCCAAAAAATCCAGTTCAAGGAATTCATTCATCACTCAGGAAGTTTCACTTCTCTCCTTATCTTATGATCATAAATTTTTCAATATATCTATCTTTGTACATTGAGAACAATGTACATCTTAAGTGTGGGGGGTCTTTTATATCACCATTAGAATATGTCTTATTCTCACATGAATTACTCATATCACTATTAGAATGAATTTTAATTAACTCATGATTTTTATTGATATGTCTTGAATTAAAACATAGGTATTTATGCATTGATTGTTTAAACTTTAAGACACTAGGGAATCAAGCATGGTAAGTTTATATTTGAAGAATTAAAAACTTCTAGGTTGTTTCTCTAAGTCTAGGCATTATCTTGAGTTGGAATTATCAAGTTTAAACATCAAAAAGCCATAATTTTTGTGAGATTTTGAGCCTTCAAGAGCATCTATTATTTTTTCCATGCTCACTTTCATTATGAGTCTGCCAATATTGAACTGTTATTCTAGAACTTGCTTGATTATGCATGTCAAGACCACACCATTTGATTTGATATGTCAAAATGATAAAGGCACTTAGGTTTAACTCACTCACTCCATAAAAGCTTACCTTCACAATTAAGCCTTAGTGAACCCCCTTGAGCCTAACAACCCATTCATTGATTTATCCTCAATATTAACCCATAACTCATTATTGTTGAAATCCCCTAAATTAAATTGATCCCTATTTTTGTCGAGATTTGAATTGAATAAATTGCTTAGCTATGTCCTGTTCTAAATAGTTAGTTATTTGACTTGTTCTTAAAAAAAACATGTATACATATAGGTAGTAGTGATCTTTTGAGCTAAAGTAGTTAAATTTCATATTCTAAGAAAAAAGCTCTGTTGTACGCAACTGATGACTAGTCATTTTTCTAGTTAGGCAATTTTTCAATTCAATCTCGATTCTAACCCTTTCTTCTAGCTTGTGACCACACCCTTTAACCAAAACCACCTTACAACCCTCTAAAGACCTTTTGATTGATGTTTCATCTCAATTTATAGTGGTGGAGATTTGATTTTCATGCAAGCCTATTGTAATGACTTTTCATTATTGACTATTGAGTGCTTCATTTATTGTCCTTAAACACCTCGAGTGATTTGACTGAATCTTTAGTGAGGATGTGAAACTCTGTGATATTTTGAATCAAAGGTAATTACTTAGATGAGGGAAGACACCTATGTTTTCATGATAAAATGCTCAACTTGGAATGTTTGAAACTTTGATGTTCTTTTAGTCAAATTTTCAATGTTTGATTACCTATGGATTATTTTGAGGTATTATCGATAGAAATTATAAGTTGAGAAGAATTTGTTTTGATCATGAGATGAGGATTTTGTTTGAGGACAAGCAAATGCTTAAGTGTGAGGGTATTTGATAAACCGTCATTTATACATATTTTTACCCCATGCTTAGCACTTTTTATGGATGATTTCTCCTTAGAATTGGTGAATTTGATGCTCCTAATGCCTTAATTTCATGTTTTATACTTAGGTGAGCTTAGGAGAGTAAAAGGAACGAGAAACGGACCAAAAACGGAGAAAATAAGCCAACGTACGAAATCAACACAGCCTGGACTTCCTCACATGGGCAGCCCACACGGTCATGTCAATTTGGTAAAATCGAAGCACGACTCACACGGGTAGACCACATAGCCGTGCCATTCTAACAGGCATGACCAAAGCCTGAAGTAATCGTACACGGGTGTGTCATAGGGCGTGTCCTTGCCGAGCCCAAGTTGAGTCCAATTCAGAAAAGGCTAATTTTGAGGGCTTTTAGGCATTCTAAAGCCTATAAATACACCTTAAAGGAGGAGAAAAGAGGAGACACAGAGGAGGAAGCAAGGAATTGCTCAAGGAAAGCCGATTGATCCATCTCAGAAGCCAGATTCACCGTCAAGACTAAAGACCTCCCTTCAATTCCCCTTTAGGAGTTTTGGGTTTTCTTTATGTTTAGTATTCATTATTCTTCTGAGATGTTTTCCCTTTTAGTTATGAATTAAATCTCCTAAATACCTAAGGGGGATAAAACCTAAGACGAATCTTGTTATTATTTTCTGAATTGTATAATAAATATTTGACTTGTACTTAATTATGTGTCCTTAATTCTTGTTTTGATATTCTAGGATATTGATTCAAGTTAAGCTATTATGCAGAGGAAGAATAGACCCTGTTTAAGAGTACATTTTTCATAATTAAGCGGAGTTGATTGCGCGCCTAGAGATAGGGTGACAAGATTTTGCCAGATTAGGGTGAAACCTAATAAGGGGAACCATAGATTGAGTTAATGCAACCCTAGAAAGTTAATTAGAAAGAGATTTCAATTATTCAACCTAGGGTTAGACGTTGTTAGTCTCGAGAGAGATAATAATATAACTTAGGGATTTCTACGGATCAAGTCAAATGAATAAATCGTCCAATTCAGAGTCAAATAATAAGTGAAGTCTAGGTGGATTTTTCCTTAGGTATTGTCTTAATTCAATCGTTTTCCAAAAGTAATCCCCTAATTCTATTTTCTGTGAATTATTAGTTTAATTAATTAGTTAGTTAAAACAAACCCCCTTATTCTTAGGCTAGATAATAAAAAGACAGTCATTACTAGTACTTTTAGTTCCTTTGGGTTCGATAATCCGGTCTTGCTAAAACTATACTACTGTTCGATAGGTACACTTGCCTACATCGTGATAATAGTTAGTTTCAAGAACGATTAATTATAAATATTTAAAACCTGTCACAAAATAACACGATCATCTCACATATACCAAAGGGCTTAGAACATTACCATTTTACTATTTTCTCCACTTTTCCAACTTAAACCTCCTAATCATCACTCCATGTAGAGCTTTCCCTAACCATCACTTCCTCGAAGCAACCGTAGAGGATGAAGAAGAGGAGAAAATGAAACAGACTGAGAGGAACTCCTTTAAGGACTCATTTTTCAGCTATTTATAACCCTTTATTTGCGGTCTCCAAATGCATATCAATTGTTCATCCGTAACCATTTTGTCTCCTTTTAAGAGACCGACTAGTTCTAATTAAAACAAACCAGATCTGGTTTCCAACCATATCCTATTTCGTTCCTAATTTTTCTTAGTTTTTCTATAGAGATCGCCAGCTTTAGATCTTTTTCAATTTAACCCCTAAAGTTCTTAATTTTTAGGTTAAAAGGATTTCGGGTGTGACACTACCTATATATATGTCAAAACCTAGTTTTTCATAGAAACATGTTGTTATTGGTTATCGTTTCATTCGTCAACAAGTTCAATATAAGACTCTTATCATTCAACATGTTAACGCTCCAGATCAACTTGCTAATTCTTTAACTAAAATTGTTCTAGCTTCTTATTAATATGACCATCATACCAAGATTGGCATCATTGACACCATGCCTATATTGCTGGTGTATTGAAAGAAATTAAAGATCTCTTAAACCTTCTTTATTTCTCTTAATATTCTTCACATATCTGATCACAATCTTTTTCTTATTATAATCTTTACAATTCATATGATTTTTTAATCTGTATGATTTTATTTACCTTGTTTTTTTTTTTGTGATAAAGATCATTTTGATTTTAGCTTTATTTTTTTATGATTTTCCTTCCTTTTGTAACCATTACTCCTCATGTATATGAACCCAAGTAATGAACAATCTTTTTGTGTATGGAATTTTTTAATATCTTATACTTTTCTTTAGAAGTAAACTAGGAGTGTTCTAGATTCCTTAAGGACAACACTAACTGACACAATCATAGTGGCCTAGTTATAAGAGAATGAAAAGGTTTTGTTATCATCTTGCGAAGCAAGGCTACGATGCATAGTGTAGAAATAACATTGATAATGGAAATATAGAATGATCGCAAAGCTATAAGAAAAAAAAAATTAGACACAGATTTTACGTGAAAAACCCTTTCGGGAAAAACCATGGGTAGAGGAGAAGAAAATTCACTAATGTCGAATTTGAATGATACAAAAGGATTTCCAAATACTTCTATTTATAGGTTGAAGAAGAGTAGTTCTATAAGGATTCTACTTGTACAATCAACATAAAATAGAAGAAGAGCAGTTCTATAAGGATTCTACTTGTATTTTATTTTATTTTATCTTTTTAACAAGAATTTGGGTCACACAAATCTAAAAATCTCCACATTGACACTATCAATGAACAAATTCTTCACCACAAACTCTCAATGAACAAGTTCTCCACCTCATCCATAAAACCTCTTAAGGGGTAATCTTTAACAATGAACACCAACCAAGTCCAAGCAATGCTCAAACTTGGTTATAGGAAGTGACTTAGTCATCATATTTGAAAAATTATCATAAGTACTAACTTTTCTCACAATAATATCACCACAAGAAAAAATATCACGCAAAAAATGGTACCGAACATCAATGTGCTTTGTTATCTCATGAAACATTTGATCCTTCATCAGGAAGATAGCACTTTGACTGTCACAAAACACTGTACTGATCTAAAGGTCTTTACTGAGTTCACTAAAGATTCCCTTTAACCAAATAGCTTCTTTACAAGCCTCAGTAATTTCCATGTACTCAACTTCAGTAGTAGACAAAGCAACTGTAGCTTCCAAAGTGGCTTTCCAACTGATTGCGCAACATCCAATTGTAAAGACATAACCTGTGAGAGATCTTTCTTTATCAGGGTCTCCAGTAAAATCAAAATCAACATACCCAATGAATCCATCTCTAGTCCTTCCAAACTATAAGTAAACATTAGTAGTACCTCTTAAGTATATGAAAGTCCACTAAACTACTTTCAAGTTGTAACAACCCATTTTTCAATTGTGTCAAAAATAGTGGTTTCAAGGCCACCAAATCTGACGAGTAAGTTTTTAAATGTTATTATTTAATATTTATGAGTCAAATATGATTTTAAAAAGGTTTTTGATTTGATAATTTATGTTATATAAGCGATTCATTAAGTTCAAGTGGTAAGACCCTAAGGTTAAGAGGTTTTAAAAAATGAGGTATCGGGACCTCGTTTCTATAAATCGAGCCATAAATATTTTTATAAATAATTAAGGAGTGACGCTAAGTTGGTATTAAAGTTTCGTTGAAAATTTTCGACATTTCGATAGTTAATTAATTAAAAAGGACTAAATCATAAAAGATGTAAATTTTGATCACTATTTGATTTGAGTGATTAAATGGTTAGTTGAATAAAGGAAAAGGGACTTAAATTATAATTAGACCATTAAAGGTGTTAGTGGACAATATTAATTATTAACCAAGGTTAAAATGGTAATTTGATAATTAAATTAAAATAAATAAAACCAAATTGTGTACTCATATTTTACATTGTCTTCTTCATTGATTATTAAAGGAGAAAGAAGCCATTTTTAACCTTGGAGTTATGGCAATTTGAAAAGCCAAATTGGTAACCATTTTTCACCTGTTTCTTTAAATTTTTATGTTTTTTAGATCATTTCAGCTGGGTCCAACTAGTCCGTACCTTTGATTTTGAAACTATTAAATATTTTGAATGTTCACATTGATGAAAATTGTGATTTTAGATGTTAAATTATGAATTTGAGATATTATTTTTTATTTAAAAGTATTTTATTAAGTTATTTTTGATGAATTTTTTTATTAAGGACTAAATTATTAAAATAGTAAAAGTACAAAGATTTTATGTGAAATTGTTACATGAATTGGCTTTTTTGGATGCCATAAGTATTCGGCTAGCTCCATTTTGGGTAAAAATGGTTAATTTGCATGTTTTAGGCTCAAGGACTAAATTGAATAAAAGTAAAAGTTTAGGAGAAATTTTATAAAAATTTCAAAAATGACCAAATTGCATGAAATACATTTTTTTACTATCTAAATTAATAAATTGAATGAAATTATTAATTTAGATCAAGTTCGAGTGGAAAATTTAAGAACAAAAAATTACCAAAATGCCCCTAAACTTTGGTATTTTTGCAAGTTAGCCAAGTAAGTTCATACGAACTGTATTTTGTAAAATTTTGATTAAATTGAATGTTAATATGTGATTATATTGTGATTAAATCAATATATATATATATATGTTAGCATGCAATTTATCGTATAATGAAACGACATAAATCCAACGACGTATGACGGCTACCGAGCCCTGTTTGAACTTTAGGAATTTCGTAGGATACAAATGACATGTCATTAGGGTTTACATGATTCGGGTACTGGTCTTGAACGTCCTATTGATTGTTAAGGTCCGGCATGTGTTGCGGGTACTCCACAGCTTGTGCGAGCTGACACATAGCTCGTGTGAGCATACATGAACAGGAATTGACGGATCACAGTTATATGAGCTAGCACACTATGTGTGAGCTGTAACATCCCGAATTAGGGCTTAGTCAGAACAATGGTTTCGAAACCACAAATCCGAATTAGAATAATTATTTTATGATTATTATAAGGCCTATGATATGTTTATCTGCTTGTGTAAAAATTTCATGAAGAAATTTTATGTCTAAGGTGCTCGATTGGACTTTAGGGACTAAATTGAATAAGTTGTAAAACTTAAGTTCTAGAAGCTTCATGCATGAAATTGAATTGAATTATTAATTAGAGGTCCTTAAAGAGTAATTTGACCAAGTTCTAAAAATTTGGACAAAAATGGGCTTGTGTGGTAAAAATTTCAAAGAAAGGTTAAAAAGGTAATTTGGTCATTTAGTAAATAAAAGATTAAAAAGGGAAAAATCAAGCCAAAAACATGTCCATCATCATCAAGCTTGGCTGAACATGCATAGGGCACCATGGCTAGGGTTTTCAAGCTTCCAAGCTCAATAGTAAGTGATCCCGAGTCCCGTTTTTAATGTTCTTTGCATTTTTGAAATCCTTGTAACATGATCTACTCATTTCTACCCATATTTTAAGCTACGGTTCATGTTTAAAATTTGAACCATGCATGACTTGTTAGTATTTTGAAGATTAATGGAAGAATATGAAAGATTAAAGCATGTTTAGCAACTTTTACTAAGTGATTTTACATGAAAATGCATAGAAAGGACTAAAATGTAAAAGTTGTAAAATGGGTAGTAATCATGTGAATAAAAGAGAAATGTGGTCTACTATAAGAGCAATAAAGGTTCAGCTAGGCTTAAAGTACAAGAAAATTGAGCACATTTCATTTTACGAGCCTAGGGACCAAAGTGCAAATATGTGAAAGTTTAAGGGTCAAAATGTAAATTTGCAAAAGTATGATTTATGGACCCATTTGAATAATTTGAGTAATAAGTAATTTATATTTGAAATGTTAGATCAAGAAAACAAGATTCGGGCTTAGAACGAGGTTGAACGAGGTTAAGCACTAATTCAAAATAAATAGTCGTACTCGAACCCGAGGTAAGTTCGTGTATTAATAATAATGCAATACCATGCTTGAATTGTAATTCTCTATTATTATGGCATAAATTGTATGATTTAATATATTAGAAGAATTTATGGATGATGAATATTATATGGAAAATGTGATGAATGTTAAATTACTATTACATGAATTGTATGAATTGCTACACGGTTGTACCCGACAAGGATTCGACAAGTAAGTTCGTGTAACTCGAATGTGTACTTTTAATTCTTATAATGTATGCTCTTTAATGTTGTGAGATTTTGATAGTCATGGTATAATAATTTATGTTATATGAATGTAATGATGAAAAAAGGACTAAAAGTCTCAGTTGAATGAAAAGGATGTCCGATGGATTTTCCTAAAAAAGGAATTGACGGTAAAAATGATCTAGCCCGGACGGGTGTCCCTTATGTGATCTAGCCTCCCGAAGAATATGTACTTGAATGGATTTAGAACGAATGGGTAATCCGAGCTAGGATCTGAATTTAGCCTGGATTGGTAATTCAGATCTGAGCTCATTAGAGTAATTGTCGTTGTAGGGGATTTAGCCTGGACTGGTAATCCCGACACTACTCTATGAGTTTATACTACGAGAGATTTAGCCTAAACTGGTAATCCCGCTGCAAGGATTGGCAAGAGTGCACTCGTTGAAAAGGTCACTGATATAAATTGACGATAAATAAGCTAGTACGCTATAAGTGTACCAAGGAATATCCATCAAGAATCCGAGGAAATTCAACGGGATTAATATGAGAAATGGAATTGGAACGCTTGTAATGATGAACTCATCTAAGACCATTATTATCATGTATTGTTATGTGACTAACTTGTATGATTAAGTATGCCATGAGAATTAACAACGCTTATATTAAGCTCTATTGTGTAATCGAGTATGGGATACATGAAATGGTGAGTTCATGATTAGTCAAAAATGATCTTATAATAGTTATCATTGTATTGCACTAAAACAGTTTTGAACAGCAGCAGTAGTCCGACTTTGAAAATCCACCAAAAATTTTGGAAGTCAAACTAGAGGTTGAATTAAATATGAAATGAAATCTTATTGAGTCTAGTTTCATATAAAAGAAACTGTATAATCAAAAGAATTTTATATTATGAGATATTTGAATTTTTGTCAGATAGAGTCAGAATGAGTTCGGAATCCCCTGTTCTGACTTGGGAAAATCACTAGAAATTTTAAAAAAAAATTATAGGTTAGAATTTATATGACTAAGTCCTTAATGAGTTTATTTTTAAGAGAATCAGATAGGAACATTATCTGAATCCCGTACTAAGAGATAAATAAATTTTAGTGAAGAAAGGTCGAAGCTATCAAATAGCAAAATAGAGGAGATTTTAAAGAATAAACTGTACTTATTGGTTGGACAAAAAATTCTAAAAATTTTATGGTAAGAGGATATGTGAGTCTAGTTTCAGGGAAAATTATCAGATCTAAATTTGGAGTTCCATAGCTCCAGATATAAATAATTTGGTAACTATGACTCAAGAAAACAACATGACTAGAATATAAGTAAAAGTGTAATTATGGTTGTATTACCTTGATAAACATGTTGACATATTGCTTATTATTTTCATATGAACTTGCTAAGCGTAAAGCTTACTCCCTCATTTTCATTTTTTTAGTGTTGTCAGGTTAGCGCGGGGTTGGTGATCGTCGGAGGCAGCATCGCACTATCAAACCATCAACTTTGGAGTTTTGTCATATGTGTATTAAACACCTTCAAGTGAGTGGCATGTATAAGGACTTAGTTTTTATGTTAGATGTTGTTATGATTAGCCAAAGGTATTGGCTTATATTGATTTATTGTGTATAGCCATGAGATGTGGCTTATAATAGTTATGGCTTGTAAGCCTATTTATCCATGCTATTTGTTAATACCTTGTTATGTGATTATGCGTATTACTATGAATGGGTAGTGTATGGCATATGTACATGATGAATGTCCTAGGACCATTCGAGGTGGTCATGGCCATGGAATAAATGCGTGGCATGGTAATAGGTTTATAATGGTTGAACATGAACATGGTTGATTAAGTAGAGATTAAGCGTTGGGTAAAATATTTTGGTTAATTGGTAAAAATGGTCATCAATATGATAAGACTATTGATTGTGAATTGGTAAGCTCAACTTGGTGTAATATGAGTATATGTGATAAACACATGTATGATAACATGCAAATGCTTTAATTGAATTTTACTAAAGGATGCTTAACCATTAAATTGATGTTATTTAAGTATGGGAGAGAATTAAGGACAACAAAAGTCTTGGAAGATAGCCTAAGTGTTGGCCGCACGGGTAGAGACCCGACCATGTGTCTCAGTCGTGTGGAGGACAAGGCCTAGCACACAGGCGTGTGACTTGGCCGTGTGGTTCATTTTGCATGATGACGTCACAGTCAAAGAGTTACACGGCCTGAGGACACTGGAGTGTTGAAGACACACGGGCTTATCCCTGTGTCCACATGGGCGTGTGACTCTACTTCATTGAAAAATTTTATAAATTTTCCCGAACTTTCCAAAGTTCTCTGTTTAGTCCCTAACTACTTTCATAGCACGTTTAGGGCCTCGTAGGCCCATATAAGGGACTTTAAGATAGAAATTGAAAAGTTTTAAATTTGAACGAAATTTTATAACTCGGTTTTACATGTTTGTAAATCTTTGAGTTCGGTAATGCCTCGAACCCTGTCTCAGCCTCTGATACGGGTAAGGGGTGTTACATGAGCTATCTCAGGTATCCAACGGTATTCTAAATGGTTCAACGGGCATGATTTGAAAGGAAATGGTAGGAGTTTGATATGAACTAAGACATGTTTACATATGAATTGCATTGAATTGGTGATACATGGATAAATGTAAGCTGAGATGGATGATATATCTATATGGTACATATTTAAATGTTGTGATCATCCATGAGTAAATTGCCTATGTTTTATGCTTATATTACTAATAACATGTTTGGTGTGAATGCTTAGGCTTTGGCCAAGCTATTATTTGGATTATATTATGCTTACTTATAAGTTATGCATTGAAATGGTAAGTGCCCAAATGGAAATATGCTTGTGTTCATGAAAGAGTGGTAAGGTTTAAATTATGTAATTTCTTATGAAATGGTTTATCATGTTGTTAATTTCAAAAGAACTATGGTTGATGATATGCTTATGTCTTGTGTTATGCATATGAAATGGGTGTGGAAAGGTAATGAAATAGTAAGTTCATACTTGAAGTGTAAAATGTTGAAAAAGGGAATGATAAGTCAAATTGATATTGTTATTTAAGCTAAAGAAAGTAAATACAATGGAAAGTAATGGAATGCAAATGAAAGTAAGAAAATTTGAAAGGGTTTAAAGTTTTATAAAATCCTACTATGCTAGGAATTATATGTATATGTGATGTTTTGGATTTATTCACTTTGTGAGTTATTGAATATTGTTTCATGAATCTTGCGGTATTGGTATAAGATTATTCTTGATATGTATAAATTTCATATCTGAAATGGATTGATATGACTAAATTTTATATGAACTTACTAAGCATTCATTGCTTATGTAGTTTTTTTTTCCTTTACTTTGCATATTGTCGAAAGTTCGATCGGGTTGGAAGCTCGTCGGAGATCTATCACACTATCCAGTGATTATATTGATACATTTTGATTTCTTGGTTAAGGTTATAATGGCATGTATAGGTGGACTATGTCTAATTTTTAATTGATGAGTTTGGTATATATATGTCATTTTGGTTGATGATTATGACATGAAATGTTGCTTTGGATTTGAGGTACTTAAGGTACTATTGATAGCTTGTTGGTTGTGGTTAATGTGGTCAAATTGGTGTATGTTTTGAAGTGACCAAAATTGGTATGGTTGTTATGTATCAATTATGTTTTGGCATGAAAACAAGTTAAGTGATAATTGGTTAAATATGCACATGTATAGGTGTTTTGGTTGATGTTATAGCAATTATATTTTGGCTTGTAATTATGGTATATATATATGTGACCTTATGATGGTTGATTTTATAGTTTTTATGATGCTTAAATGATGGAAGTTGACATGATATTTAAAATGTGTGTAATGGAATGTTCTTTGACATTGTTTAATATGATTATTTTGGTATTTGGAATGTAGTGGACATATATGGCTAATGGTGCTAAATGTCAAATGGCCAATTTGGTATTTTGGTGTGAATTTGATAGGTAAATAAAGTGGGGTAAGTTTTGGGATAAACTTAGTTATAAGTTGATTGAACTTTTGGCTAAACTATGTATATGGTTATACATGTTTAATTTTTGTGATTGAGGTGTCTTTTGGGCATATTGGTTGTATGCACATATACCTTATTGGTTTAGCTTATGGATGTATTATTTGGTGCAATTTGAATGCTTGTTTACTTGTGGAAAATTGGTTGTAGGTGTGTGCATGATTGGGTGAGAAAAATGGCTTGGAAATGGCCTATTTTTCGTCCATACGGCCAAGGACACGGGCGTCTGTCTCAGCCATGTGTGATACACGACCATCGACATGGTTGTGTCCCCTATAGCTTACAGAGGGTTGCAAGGCAGGCAGTTTCATGGCCTAGTACACCGCCTGGCACACGAGTGTGTGAGGCTACTTCGAAGGGTACACAGCCTAGCACACGGGCATATGGCTTGGCCATGTGACCCAAGTCGAAGAGTTACACGGGGCACGGACATGGGCTGGGACGTGGCCATGTGTCCTTACTTCGAATGCTCACACGGCCTAAGACACGGGCATGTGTCTCAGCCGTGTGACCCCTGTAGTTTGAAATTTTTCATCTTTTTCCTAAAAATTCTATATGTTTTCGATTCAGTCCCAACTTGTTTCTAATGTATTTTTAGGGCCTCAAGGGCTCGTATAAGGGACAATGTGAATGTTCTTGATTGATTTTTCTATGATTGATGTTGAGTTATTAAATGATTAAAATTTTTGATAGCTTTGAAATGTAAACTCTAGTTATGCTCTGTAACCCTATTTCGGCGACGGATATGGGTTAGGGGTGTTACACCAGTGTTCTTTACTGGGATTTTCCATGTATCTACTAACTATACTAACTGCATATGAAAAATCTGGATGTGAGCAAACCATAGCATACATAAGAGATCCCACTTCACTAGAATATAGAAAACGTGACATGTAGTCAATCTCATCATCTGATTACAGACACAAAACCAATTAAAGTCTAAACTGGGCTACTAGTGGAGTACTAACAGGCTTGGCATTTTTCATATTGAACATGCAAAGAACTTTTTCAATGTACCCATTCTAATTTAGGTACAATTTACATGTTTTTCTATCTATGAGAATCTCCATCCCAAGTATCTTCTTTCCTGCTCCCAAGTCCTTCATCTCAATTTTTTTACTAAGCTAAGCTTTGACCTTTCTTATCTTTCCTTTATCTTTGGCTTTTATCAACATGTCATCAACATATTGGAGTAGATACACAAAAGAATCATCAATATTTTTCTTAAAATAAACACAACTGTCAAAGCTATTTATTTTGAAATCATAAGTAGTCATAAAAGAATCAAACCTATTGTACTACTGCCTTGGTGACTATTTCAAGCTATAAAGGGACTTTTTCAGGAAACAAATATAGTACTCATTTTCTAAGACTGTAAAACCCTCTGGTTTTTGCATGTAAATATCTTCCTCAAGTTCTCCATGCAAGAATGTAGTTTTTACATCTAACTGCCCAAGCTCCAAATCATACATGGCCACAATACTAAGCAAGGCTTGAATCAAACTATGTTTCAAAACTGGAGAAAACATATTTGAAGTCTACACCAAAAATCTAACTGTAACCTTTTGCATCCAGCCTTGCTTTCTATCTGGGTTCTTCAAATCCTAGAGTTCCTTCTTTCTTTTTGAACACTCATTTACAACGAACAACCTTTTTACCTATAGGAAGATTTACTAGATCCCATGTTCTGTTCTTATGGAGTGATTTCATCTCTTCTTGTATGAAAATCATCCACTTTCCTGAATCTTCACAACTAACTGCCTTGGAGTAAATAGATGGCTCTTAATTTTCATCTATATCTTCAGCCACATTTAAAGAATAAGCAACTAGATCAGCCTCGACATACCTCTTTGGAGGTTTAATTTCCCTTCTAGGTCTATTCTTTGCAATAGAATATTGTGGTGAAGAAGTAACTTTACTCCAAGTTTCTGTACTAACATAAGGAGTAGACTTTGTTGTAGATCTTGGATCAATCTTAAGCTTCACTTACTTTTCTTGGTCTTTATTGGAAAAGTCTTTAAGAGATAAGTTAGGTAGCATAGTAGTTTCATTAAAAATAACATCTCTGCTAATCACAACTTTTCTATTTTCAGGACACCATAACTTATACAGTTTAACACTAGCCTTATAACCAAGAAAAAAACATTTAATGGATCTAGGTTCCAATTTCTCATTATCAACATGAGCATACGTAGGACACCCAAAAATCTTCAAATCAGAATAATCAGTAGGATTATCAGACTATACTTCTTGTGGAGTCTTTTTCTTAATGGCAACAGATGGAGACCGGTTAATCAAAAACAAGCAGTAGAGGCCGCTTCAGCCTAAAACGACTTTGGTAAACAAGTATTCGACAACATACATCAAACATTTTCCATGATTATTCTATTCATTCGTTCTGCAACGCCATTTTGTTGTAGAGTATGACAAAATATCAAGTGTCTCATGATCCCTTTTGATTTGTACAATTCATTAAACTTATCAAAATAGAATTCCAAGCCATTATCCGTATGGAGGTGTTTTATCTGTTTTCTTATATGCTTCTCAATCATAGTTTTCCAAGCTTTAAACATGAAAAACAAATCATTTTTCTGCTTTAGGAAGAATGCCCAAACTTTTTTAGAAAAATCATCAATGATTGTTAGCATATAATTAGTGCCACCCCTCGAAGGCACTCTGGATGGTCCCCAGAGATTAAAATGAATATAATCCAATGTTTCATTCATGTTATGGATTCCTCTAGTGAATCAAGCTCTCTTTTGCTTCCCAAAAACATAGTGCTAACAGAACTTCAATTTGCTAATACCTTGTCTATCAAGAAGTCCTCTTTTTCTTAATTTTGTCTTGTCGTTCTCACTCATATGCCAAATTCTAGTAACATCATCATATGACAAAGAAGAGGAAGTGATGGTTATATCACCAGTAATAGTAGAACCTTGCAAAACATATAACTTGGCAATATTTCTCTACCTTTTCATCATAACGAGGGAACTCTTACTAATCTTCAAAACCCCACTTTCAGCTATGTACTTGTGCCTTTTGAATCAAGAGTACTCACTGAAATCAAATTCCTCTTCAATTCTGGTACATGTCGTATGCCACTAAGTGTTCTGACGTCTCTATCGAACAGCTTAATGTTGATCGTGCCAATACTTATGATTTTACATGAAGCATTATTTCTCATCAAAACAACACCTTCAGACATTGTTTCAAATGTTGTAAACCAATCCTGATTAGAACTCATATGGAAGGTGCAACCAGAATTGAAGATCCACTGATCACTCACTTTAGAGTTGTCAGTAGAAGTAACTAGGAGTTCACCATCGCTATAGTCATCTACAACATCAGCTTCACCGGATTGTTCTAGTTGTGTTCCATTTTGATTTGTAAGCTTCCTTTTGATCTTGTTTTACACCTTATAGCACTCAGATTTAATGTGCCCTTTTTTTTCTTGCAGAATTTATAGGTTTTACCTCTGTTTGAAGATCTCGATCTATCCTTAGATTTACTACGAGGATTTTATTCCTGTGTCCTCCCACAATTATCATCAGTATTTCGTTTTTGTCTCCCATGAACAATGAGACCCTTTCCCTAAGAGTCAGATCCAACCACAAGATGTTTCGTCTTGTCATACGAGGTTAAGGAAGCATAGACTTCATCAACTATGAGAGATTAGTTGCTATAAAAAATTGTATATCTAAAGGTTGAATAAGACAAGTGCAACAAACAAAGTGGAATTAACCCTAAATCTTCTTTATCATACTGAACCTTCATGACCTTTAGGTCTGAGAGAATTTCTTTAAACACAGTTAAGTGTGTGTGCACATACGCACCTTCCTCCAAACAATGAACATAAAGACGTTACTTCATATGCAACTTGCTAGTTAAGGTTTTTGGCATGCATAGTTGTTGCAGCTTTACCCATAATGCAATGACGGTCTTCTCCTTCATTACGTACTATAGAATTTCATTCGACATACGTAGATGCAATTGTGTTAAAGCCTTTAGATCTTTACGCTTTTTTTCTTCCTCCGTCAATGTCAAAGGCATCATATCCATCCCTAGCAGGACATCCTCCAAATCCATTTGCTCAAGAACTGTCTGCATCTTTATATGCCACAACAAGACTCTAGTGTTGCGACCCAACAACAAAATATCATAGTTTAGTGTCGCCATTACCGTGATTGAGACAAGCAACCCAAAAAAAGCTCTGATACTAGTTTGTAGAACTAATGTCGATAATAACAATATAGAACGATCGCAAAGCAATAAGATTAAAATAAAACACACAGATTTTATGTGGAAAATGTTTTCAGGAAAAATTGTAGGTCGATGAGAAGAAAATTCACTAATGTCAAATTCAAATAATACGAGAGGAGTTTCGACTACTTCTATTTATAGGTTGAAAAACATTATTCTAATCAATGTCAAATAGGAGAGAAGTTTTATACAGATTCTACTTGTACAATCAATATCAAATAGAAAAAGAGTAGTTCTATACGGATTCTACTTGTATTTTATTTTATTTTTAATAGGAATTTGGGTCACACAACTCTGACACATAGTTCTAAATGTTTAATGAGTTGGGTGAATAATTAATGTAATATAGCACGTGTTAAATGAGGCTAGCTAGTTATCTGGTTTTGTTGGTTCTATTTGAATTAGTTTTGCTTTCATTGTAATCTATTTTATTCCACCATTAGAGTCTATTGACAGAAGTTGGCTAGGAATATTGTTGGTGCCATGTAATATTTCATGATTCTAACTCACCAATTGTAATTTAAATAGCTCAATGATATTAGCTTATCTAACAATGTATTATATTAGGATAATGTAGCCAAAAATAGTAATGAGAATGTTTAAAAATGATAAGAGATGGAGATGGAAATTTGTTCAAAGTAATGAAGAAAAAGGGGAAGGGTCGTGCAAGGTATACATGTCCACCAAATAATAGGATGGGAGCTAGGGGTCAACTTCTATGGGTATCATATGGATATAAGTTTTTGTCTACATGTTGATGTCATTTTGCATGAATAAAAGTTTGGGGTCCCTTAGCCATACTTGGGTGCCTAAACTTTTAGGATTCTTGAAGACAGATAAAAGACCATTCCATGTGCAGGATGATGATGACTTTGACAATGCCATATATATTTGGCCAGTATGAATTATTATTATTGAAGTCTCTTGCTGTATTTGTTTCACGAGTCAACTTGGCATAAATTCAGTTAGGAAAATTATGAAAATGTCATTCATAATTAAAATAATTAATATTATTTAAAAATATTTTAGTCTATTTATTTTAAAAAAAACAATAAAAATAAGTATATGATGGGATTTGAAGCCACGCCAATTAGATTTGTAAAACCACAAATTTATTACTCAATCAAAGCTTGAATTTGTTGTCATCAATTATGTAGTTAATTGAGTTAGTGTCACAAGTCAACATGACACTAACTAACAGTTGATGATAACACAATAATAAACAATTGTAATACAATTAATGTGGTTAACCTAATGTATTTATGTTTCATTATTGTATGATAACATCATATGTTTCATTATTTATTGTATGCTAATTTTAAACACAGATGTTATTTTTAAACACGCATTTGTGTTTTAAATCCATGGTTTTCACACGCATACACATGTGATAGGATTTCTAATTATCATTATCATTATTATTGATGCAATCCCGACCGCATCATGTTTCGATACACCTCGACGACATTGAAATTGGCCCAAGCACGAGGGGCCCAAGTGCAAAATGAAGTTTTTAATTTCAATTTGTTAATTTGGTTACTGGAAAATAAGGACTTTGATTCATTTATTTTAGTTACTTTAGTTATTTTAGTTTGTGTCTTTAATTATGTCATAGTTTGAACATCATTAGTATGAGTCTTTAATTATGTCATAGTTTGAACATCATTAATATGTGTTCTGCATTTAATAAAGTCATGCATTATGTAACTCTTATGTTAGTTAAGTTTGCATCATAAATTATGACATGCATTATGTAACTCCCATGTTAGTTAAAGTTTGCATCATTAAATTAAGTCATGCAATAAGTAACTCATTTGTTCATTTAGGTTACATCTTAAACCATGCATTTGAGCATCTTAGTTGTTAAATATGTTTGAGTTTGTTTATATAAGTATGTTATTTAATTTGGCTGTTACTTTTTACTACATAAATTAAAGTGTGTTTATTTTCATTTTAAATAAGATGATTTGAGCTGCATGTTCATTAATAAATTTGTGTATGAGTGCTTATAGTGTGCTGATTCTTATGAGTGTTTTTCATGCATAATTATCTACCTTGTAGGTGACTATTCATATGGCTAATTGACTTTTCAAGTTTAGATGATTTTCAAGCCTTCAAAGATCATCATAGTGGCTATTCAAATGGTTCAAGAGTGTCTCTTCAAATCTGTTTAGTTTTAAAGCATTCAAAGCTAGTTAAGGAGACAATTAAAGAGATGAATTCACAAGTTTTTTGACATTCAGTTTAAAGGAGATGAAAGGACACCAAACAACACATTAAGGGTTCATTAAGTCATCAATAAAGTGAAGATACATGCCTTTTCATCTACATCAGAATCAAGTGAAGAGACATGCCTTTTCATCTACATCAAAATCAAGTGAAGAGACATAACTATTGGCTTCCCTACATGATTTTAAAACAAAATTAATGCTTGTAATAACCTTAGTTAGTTGCTGAAGATAAAAGGTCTCACATAGGCATTCGAATAGTCATAATAATGTCTATAAATAGTTTGTAAGAAAGCATTGTTTTGGTTAGACAAATTTTGCTCAATTTATGAATTATTTGATACTTGTGAGTATTCAAATCTCCTTGTTTCTCTCTAGGATTGATCTAACTTATCAAGCTAAGTCTTGTGGCGTCATTTCCATCCTTGTTTATCAAACTTATCACTTCTAAGTGTGGCATTCAACATACCTCTGGTTCTTATCTAGCTAGATAGTGGGTCAAGGGTTCTTTGCTATATTCCCATCCATTTTCACCTAAGAGCGTCAACAATTTCCTATATTGTTGGTTCTATCTTAGCCCTTAGCCGATCCTCATGCATCTTTCATCTAAACCATCTTTGTTACCTTTGTTTTACAGAAAGGTGTGTGTGAATATTATCAAATTCCTTGAAAATGAATCATCAATAGTAATACTATTGCTTTTATTGAATTTAATTACAAACATTCTATCAAATACATATGAATTTTCACATTTATTTGAATTTAAGTGCATATATTGATAAATGTTTAATATGAATTTTTACAATAGTAAAAATATAATTTCATCATTTTAATAATTTATATATTTATAATTTTAAAAAATTTAAATTAAATTTATATCATTTTTAAGTAGTTAAAGTGTAATTTTATCATTATTAATTTAAAATTTTTATTAATTATAAAAAATTTAAATTAAAAATTTACCATTATAAGAAGCGATGCGATTTGATATCTGCTAAGCTCTACATCTGGTAGATATGATAAAATCTTTTAAAATAATTTTCATATATATGAACGATTATATATCCATACTTATGAGAATTATATTGTCACATTTATTGAACCATTGAAACCCTCGGGCATATAAGTGGGAGAACTGAGGAGTTTGAACGTAAAAAGCTAACCCATATATGCAAATTAAGGCAACAAATGAAAGAGAAAATGGGATTAATTTAATTTGATGGTTGGATGTATAAATAATCTGATGACATGTAAGCGGTTGCATGGATGACGATGATATGATATGATATGGAGGAAAAGGGGGGGGCAATCTCTCCATCATCCCACAAACTGTTTGTTGCACCCTTCATCCCATACTCACCACGTGGATTGCCAACTCATTGATCCTGACCATTCATTACCTATACATTAATTATTTCTTGTTGAATATATATGAATAAAAGTATTATGAAAGCTTTTGTATCAAGAACCAAATTATATTTTATTTTATCTATTTAAAAAATAGACAAAATAATTCATGTACATTAGATTAAATAGTAAATTAGTCTTCTTGTTAAAAAAATTTAATTTTGCTATTAAATACACCAACATAAGGTACACGTGGCACACTATATGTCATTGTTTAGTTATTCCTTCAACTATATTAGTTTTTAACCGTACAAATGGATATAATTTTTAACAGAAATGATCAATTTGCTCTTTAATCTAATGTATAAGGACTAGGTTGCTCATTTTTTTAATAGAAAAGGCAAAATGCAATATGACTTTTAGTACATGAACCTCCATAATACTTTTATCGACATTTGTGGCAATTTCCCTTTTCCTTGGTTTGTTCCAAAATTGTTCCCTTTGTATCTTTTAGATGATATTGAATTACTCTTTTTTTTTTGAAAGAAAATTGTCGAAACCATTTTTTAAATTTTGAAAAACGGGGATCGACTTTAAAACGAAGTATGGAGTCCCACCAATCCTTTTTTGTTTAGGTGTGATCGGGTCACCTAATAAAACATTAATTTTGGCCTACGAAATTCAAGAAAACGGGTTCGGGAGCCGGTTACGTACGAGGAAGGATTAGCACACTCGTTACGCCCAAAATTGGTACCTAATTGATTAAATATGTCCTTATGTCTAAAATTTGAAAAGATTTTGAAATACAATTTCTTTTAAAAAACACTTGAATGACTCGAATTGGATGTTAAAATTCTTTTGTTACGAAGGAATAAAATATCACATCCAGTACGTTAGGACGTGACCTTTTAAACCCTCGAAGCCAAAATCAACTCTTGATCTTCAAAAATTCAGGCATTGAAAATTACAAAAGGATATTCGGTTATTTGGTCCAACGAAGAACCGAAACCCAGAACGTTAGGGCACGATTTCTCAGATTTCCAAACACAGAACATTGCCTTGTCTTGAAGTTAAGAAAACACGAGCGAAATCTTAAAAGGACGTTTGGCTATTTGGTTAAACGAAAAATCGAAACCCAACACGGTAGGGCACGATTTCTCGAATTTCCAAACATCAAATATTGCATTTATTTTGAGAAATTTTCAAATAAACAATTATAAAACCGGCTCAAAATGCATTTATTTGGTTTACTTGAAGCAAAGAAAATGAAATGATCAATTTAGACAAATAAATTAGCAATCTCAATCATAATACAATACATGGAAATGAAAAAAACAAAGTACCAAATATAGAACATGTACATGGTTAGCATACAAATTATTGTCAATAATATAAGATACAAATATGAAAATCAAAACACTCCTAATGATAACACACTATTTGACACCTCTATATAAAGACTTATGAATATAATAATAAAAAAACTATTTTAAACAATGAAACAAAAACTTTTAAACAGTAATGAACAAATAATGTAAAAGAAGATAAATTTGAAATTGACAATGTAAGAAAAACAATTTAAAAGTGAATTACATGTATATAAGCAAATAATGTATGCAAAATTTTGAAATAAATCATGAGATAAATAAAAAAAATAAAAATAAATGATACATAAAATATAGAGTTTAACATATAAATAAATTTCAAAATAAGTATTATAAAAAGAAATTTAAGATTAGTACTATACAAAACAATTTAAAACCAAATTTTATAAATAAGATATAATATAAATTAGGTTCATAAAAATAATAATGTATGCCTATATAAATTCTTTTATTACAAATGATATACATATTAGAAAGTCTTAATATAAATGAATTATATAAATATAACCATAAAAATATACAAAAGAATATATATGAATTATAATCTATATAATATGAAATCAATGATCATACAAAATAATTTGAAACAAGATTTATTAATCAACAATTAATAATATACATAAAATATAAATAAACAAAATGAACAAATAAAGTATAAAAGCATAATACACATAATATAAATAATGTATATATAAAAACATAATAATATAAGAAAATGTTGGAAATAAAAAAAATATAATTTAAAATTGATCCTTAAAAGAAACAAATGGTATACGTAAATAGATTTAAAAGAAAAATATATAAACATATTTGAAAGGGATTTAAATAAGTAATTTAACATAAATTATGTATATATATATATATATATATCAATGTATGAAGATAAATATCATATTAATCTTTAAAACATAGAATAATATAAAAGAGGATTTTAAAATAAATAAATTATATAATAAAACAATTCAAAAATATACAAAAGAGAATAAAAAACTAAAAATAATGTGAAATCAATAAAATAGTTTAAAATAAAATGTTAAAAATGAATAATGAATAAATTATAAAGAAAATAAAAACATGAGCTAAAAAACCTAATTGAAATAAAAACAAAATCATAATTATAATTTGCAAACGAATAAAACTACTAAAACATAGCTAAACACCAAAACAAAATACACACAAATGAACAGGGATTTAAAGTACAAATATCCCAAATCTCTAAACGCCGCGTTTAAATAAGGATCAAATTGAAACGATGTGCAAATCCTAGGAAGAATATAAAAACAAATAAAACAGAATCAAGGCCAAATTAAAGATCAATGCAGGAGGGGAGGGACTCATCGAGCAAATAGCCCTTTACCGCAGAAGACACGTGGATCTTAAGGGCACTGAGTCGGGTTGAAGCGGGTCATCGGGTCATGCCATTATACGGCACCGTTTTAGAGCCACTAAAACAGGCCCTAAACGGTGCCGTTTCATGCCCTTTATAAAAGTAAAAAAAAAAAAAACCTTAAAATGAACACTTAAACACCCTAAAAAAATCAAAAAAAAAAAACCTAAGCCTCTATTT
Organism: Gossypium longicalyx; assembly: GCA_025698465.1. Taxonomy (NCBI): domain Eukaryota; kingdom Viridiplantae; phylum Streptophyta; class Magnoliopsida; order Malvales; family Malvaceae; genus Gossypium; species Gossypium longicalyx. The sequence goes on from CM046997.1 coordinate 97,956,158, forward strand.
CACTTTTGGCCGAATCACAAGCACACCGCCCCCAACCACCATTTTGCTACCGACCCTATTTGGATTCCCATCTGGGCTTCATCTTCAACGAAGCAAACAAGGATTCGAAGGCCATTAAAAGGTAAGTCCCTTCCCTTTTATAAATTTTTACATGCAGTGGATAAAGATTAAAGAAATAGAAACAAAAATCAAAGAAGAACGAGATCTAAAATCACCTTTTAAAAAACTGATTTTGAATTTATTTCTATTCTTTCAATATGCCCCCTTTACACAGATTACAGTCAGCCTCTTTATAGCTGATTTTTGGAATAAAATAGAATAATAAAAAAACTCTTATTTTTGCTAGCTATTATGGTACTGCTTTTGTTGTTTCTTATCGCAGGTTCTATGGCCGTACAGAGAGGCTGTGGATGTGGCGAGGCCGGGCTTCTAGAAACTTCAACCTACTTGGGCCCCGTGAGCCTATTCTGGAGTCGAGTGGAGACCATTGCGGCGTGGGGAAGCTTCAGAAACACTTAGCGTTTCCGAAAGAATTTACTTGTTGGGCCTTCTGGGCTAATTTCTTTTTGGGCAATTGGGTCCGAGTTTATTAAGTTTAATGTTTGGGCTTTTATTTCGATATTTGTATTTAGGGTTAAAATTGGGCCTTAGTGAAGTGGGTTTTAGAATCTGGGTTCCGATTTTGGGTTTGTATTTATGGACTATAAACAATCTTAATTTTTATTTCTAATTTATAATTTATATTTTGGTTTTTTGATTTATAAGTCTAAAGTCCCGGGCGAAATGGGCCTTCTACAAAAATGATATTGAATTATATTATAGGTTAATATTTGATACAGTGTCGGTGTATAAGTCTCATGCACCATCGTTGAACCACATTAAGCCACCTCATAATGAGCAAAATAATTGAGTATTTTAGGACTTATAAATAAATATGATAAGTTTATTTAATTATAATTAAATTTAATTATAATTTTTTTCTCAACTTCTTTCCGGTGTATAGAGATAGGAAAACTTCTCCAAATTAGGATTTGGCTTTTGGGATTTTTTTTCTCAATATAGAATTATTTCATTGATTTTCAACCACCCCAACAGTTATTTATAATCATCTATTTCTAGGGACAACTAAATTTGTCAGTAAGGTAGGTCAAGCTCAAAGGTGAAGAATTTACTATGGACATCTATTCCTATAGAGATATAAACACACATGAAAAGTAAAACAACTGAAATCAACAATAATTCATCACCTATGGAAGTATTGTTGTTAACAATATATTTTTATTACAATAATAGTTAAATCTGCTGGAGTTCTAAGTTTTTTTTTTACTGTAGTCATTAAATCTATAATGTTAACTTTCAGCATACTTAATGAAGCAAAAAGATTGTCAGAATAATTTAACGTGGAAGAAGAAGAAGAGAAAAATCACAAAAATAATTCTAATTGTTTGGTGATTGGAAATTAGTGAAATATTTTTAAATTGAACCAAAAGAATCCCAAAATCCAAAACCTAATTTAGAGAAGTTTGCTACATCAATATATAGGGAAAGGCTTGAGAAAAAAATATTATTAATTTTAATTATAATTAACTAATCTTATTAATATTTATTTATAAGTTATTATATTTTATTATTTTATATATTGATATGGTGATTTAATATAAATTTTTTAATAATACACGAGATTTATACACCGATAATGCATCAAATATTTTTCTTATATTATTTAATATAATTTTTAATCATTATTCAAAATTATAATTTTATAATTCATTGATGAATGTTTATGAATAATTTTCTATCATAATTATTGAAAAGTAATCAACAAAAGTATAATGAATAGGATCTCAACCCTTTTATTTCTGGGATGTCCAAGCATAAATGGAATTAAATTTTACAAATATGATTAGAAGAACTTAGATATAAGAATTGCTAAGTTATTTAAATTCAATCTGAGTATAAATATGAATATATATCTAATATAAGTATAGTTAAAATATTTAGAATTTCTTATATAGTTTGAGGATTTTACATGTTAAATACAGAAAGAAAATTTTATAATTACATTCGACCTTATTTATAAGAGTCTCACTTGTTTGTCGAGATTTTGTCTGCTATAGGGAGATAGTTGTTATACACTTATAACAACATACTAAAATACACCTATAACAAAATGTTTTTATATAAAGATAATTGTTATAAACCTATCATAGAATTTATATTGTGAATTTCTATGAAAAAAGTGAGAATTATGTTAAAAAAGAAGAAGGCTAAAGTACTAAAAAAAAAAAGCCCTTTGGAACTAATTTGAAAATCAATTGGGCCCTTAGTTGAAAAGTACAATCAATTGGAAGACACGGTTCTACCGTGAACATGGAATGCTCGTTACCTCAAGAAATACTATGTGTAATTTCTTACTGCTTGAATAAAAATATTATCTTTATAAATACTTGTACTTGGTATAGTTTAAAGGTTTGACGGTTTAAGATCGCAACCTTCAAAGTAGCTAGTAGACCTACGCTCTCAACTGACATTATAAGAGATCGCAGAGTTAAACTTCCAACTCCGACACAGTTAATGGACCTAAGCTCCCAGCGGATGTCATAAAAGTTTGACTGTTTAAGATCATAACCTTCAAAGTAGATAGCGGACCTACACTCCCAACTGACATTATAAGAGCTCGCAAAATTAAGCTCGTATATCCAACACAGCTAGCAAGGCTACATTCCTAGATGGTACTTAAGGCTTACTTGATTTGAGATCATAACTTAATTTCCTTCGAGTTTGCTGACTTAAATTCACAACACAAAATGTTTAAGAACATTCAACTAAAAATTGATAATAAGTCACTTAAAACAAAACCATTTGTAACGACCCGATAGTCAAGGGTGTTAGAAAGTGAGGTTTAGGACTTCATTCCTATAAAGCAAACTATAAAGCAAAACCGTAAATATTTTTATTAAATATTTATGAGGTTAGTTTAGTAGTGAATTAGATTTTAGTTAAGTAATTTTCATGAATTAGGAGTTATTAAGGTACAGGGGCTAAATTGTGTTAATGTCGAAAGTTGAATTACAGATTTAAATAAACTAAAGGGACTAAGTAGCAATTATACCTTTAATTCTTTTAACTGGACGGTAGAAGGGTTAAAACAATGAATGATATGTTATATATATTACAATTTTAGTTAACTATAATATATGTATATAATAATAATAATAATAATAATAATAATAAATGAAATGAAAACAAAGTATTAAAAGAAAGAAAGAAAGAAAGAAAGAAAATTTTTAAGAGAAGGGAGAAACACACGGCATTAGGGCCTTAAGCTTTCTAACTCCAATTGGTTAGTCAATTTAGTCTCATTTTCTTGTAATTTTTATATTTTTGGAATCCTGGTATTTAGAGCTACCCAACCCATGTTGTAATTTTTAGTATTATTCAAAATTTTGGATGTTGCCATGGTTGAGTATTTTAAGTATTAGGGATTAAATTGATAGATTTTTAAGTTAGAAGTGAAAAAGGACTAAATTGTAGAATAAATTGTTAATTTTAAGGAATAGGGACTAAATTGTGAATTTTTTTAAAATTAAGGAGTAGAATTGAAAATATAGAGCTAAAATTTAGCTTAGAGTGAAATTAGTATAAAATTGAGGTTAAATATGGATATTAAATTTAGTCTCGGTTTAGGGACTAAATTGAGGATTAAGCGAAATATAGTAGAAAAATTGAAATTCTTGTGATTTGAGTGGTATGTTATTTATTAATTGTAATTATTTTATTTCATAGCAAATGTCGTTCCGGAATCCTCGAGTAAGAAGGGGAAAGACAAGGTTGACATCGAATAACTCAGAATTCACGGTTTGTGTTTCTATAATCCGAACTCTTGTAAATTGTTGCATTTTGAACTATTATGCATGGTAAGACATGATGTGAGTAGTTTTGTTAAAATTGAGATGAAACAGATTGAATTGAATTGATGAATGTTTATAGGATTTAAATGTACGTATTGAGAAATGTATGTATTTGTATATATATGACAAATTGAACATATGTTTGAGAATTGCGATTATTAATGAACTGAATTAAATGCCTATATGTTACCAATGTATATATTTATATATATGAAAATGAGATATTGGTTATATTGAAATGTGAAATAAAACTCTATTAACTGTTTGAGCTAGGTCAGATATAGATGGCATGCCATAGGATAGGAAGAGTTCAGAGATTTCTTCGACCTCGAGTTCTTCGACCTCGAGTCGATGAGGCACCGAGTGTCAATTTATTTCGGTTTAACTGATGAGACACTGAGTGTCAACTTATACAGCGTTGGGCCTAATTATTACTTTGGATTTATCCAATGAGGCACTAGATGCCAAACTAGTGTGTTGGTTGGATCCGTGTATCCGTCCGAGTCCAAGTTGTGTTAATAGGGAAAATTAAATAATGAATTTATGTGTTTGATATTGGGACGACAAAGTTGAGAAATGATTATGAGATGAGAAATGAAATATGAAATGATGAAATGAGATGTGAACTTTGAAATGAGTTCAAGTATTGATCAAAAAGATGAATCATGCCATTGCATGAGTTGAGATTAGCAAATGCTATATATAAATGAGATACCATTGATATGTATTTAAACATGTGGAATCTAGTAGATGTAAATGAAGAATGATTAAATTCATATTATCGAACTTACATATATTTATAACATTATTTGTTACATTGCTTGCATTTTAACTACTCATATTAAGTTTAAATTGTTCGAATTATAGAAATACCACTGAGATATACTTAGTGTGCGATTTTGTTTTTCATGCGCAGGTTAGGTACTTTTCAAGTTTCGCCGACTCAACATCCAACCTCGATATCAAGCTCAAGTGTAGTGATATTTTATTTTGTAATGGCATGTACCTAAGAAGCCCTTTGTTTGATGTTGTTGATATTTGATAATATTTTGGTTTTTAAGTGAAATAATGGTCATTTGTATATATGGTGGTGATTGAAGTAGTGTTTTGGTATGTTGCATAGTTTAATGTGTTTGTATGCCTTTTAGCTTGATAGCCTAAATAACTAAAAGTTAGTTCTATTTTGGCAAATTTGGTATGAATAATAGTTTTGAATGGTTGATGTCTTGCTGATTTGTTTGAAGATATAAAATGTGGTACCAATGAGGGTACATTGGTTAGGCACTTAAGATGGTTGATTTGGCTTGTTTTGAGTATGTTTAATCGAGTTTTGAATAGGTTAATTGGATAATGATTTGGTTGCTTCATGTCCAAGTAAACACAATTTGGTAAACTTGAGTTTTAAGGTACATTTAGATGTACACGGCTTGAGACACGGTTTGTCACACAGCCATGTGTCACACACGGGCAACACATAAGAGAGTGTGCCTTGAGTGTGTTGAAAAAATAGTATAGGTGTAGTTTTCACATGGATGACACACGGTTGTGTGACCCAAGTCAGTGAGTTACACGGACAGAGACATAAGTTGTGACATGGCCGTGTGTCTCAAGTCAGTGAGGTACACGGGTAAAAACATGAGTTGAGACACGGCCGTGTGTCCCAACTTCAAAAGTCACACGGTTTGGGGCATTCTACATAGCCTACCCACACGACTGTGTGTCCCCTGTTTCTAACCATTTTGAGATTTCACCCTAAACTTCTAGAATTGTTTCAAATTAGTCCCTGCCTATTTTTAGACTACTTTTAGGGTCTCATAAACTCATTTTAAGGATTGTAAGAGTATATTTTACTCTGAATTGGTATGATATAGCATGATTTGTTATTGAATTGTATAAGACACAATTATGGAAATATTAAATTAGCGTACATTGCCCCTATAACATGTGATTTTAATATTTAACTTGTACTATTGCTTGCGATAAAATTAAATGTTTTGATTGGTTGGTAATGCCCGTGACCCTAATCTGACGATGGAGAGGGGTTAGGGGTGTTACCCCATTGAATTTCATTAATTTAATTAATAAGTTTAAATTTTTTGTACAAGTAGTGTTATGCAAAAAGATAAAATAAGTTCAAAAAAGGGTATGATGTCATAACAGTAACAAGCAAAATTGAAAATTTTCAAAGTTTAAATTTTCATTTCAAGATGAGAAAACTAATACAAAGTTACAATTAAAGCACATTATTTGCCCTTTCATGGTTACTAGGGATCTTATTTTCTTCTTTTCTTTCAACAACTTCGCTGTTGTCATTACCATTAGTAGAAGCAACGTTGGTTTCAACAGGGTCCTCATTGGCTTTATTGTTGTCAGCAGGAGCAGTATTGGTTTTAGCTAGGTCTTCATCTAGGTAATAGTCTTTTCAGTTCCTCCATTTGGATGCGAACTTATCCAAAGAAGCTTTCGAGAGGAAGCGGACATTGAAACCCAATTGGTTTATATCCACATCGCAAAGCGCATCGAGGTCAACTTTTCGAGCTTGAAAAGTCATCTATAACTTGGGCATGTAAAAGTATATTTGACTTGAGCTCCTGAGCAAGGTCACTCAAGTTCTCCAAAGTTTCTTTTTTGAATTCCTCCTAGGCTTTTATTTATTTCTGCTCTGACCTTGCCATAGCAGCTTTGTGTTTCTCAACAATTTGATTCAAATTAGCCTTGTGCTCTTCGGCTATTTTCTTCATATCAGCATCCAAGGCTTTTTTCCTTTCTTTTTAAGCTACCTCTTGAGACAACTCATCAATTTTGACCTTAGTGACCCTTAGGTGACCAGCGAGCTCAGCATTTTACCTATAAAGCTCTTTATTCTCCTCACTCATCTTGAGGTATAGCTTGCGAGTTCTTTCCAACTCTAACTTAGTTTCCTCGAGCTTCCTCTAACTAGCCTCAAGGCTACCAACATTTTCCCTAAGGCCTATGCTAACCATGGTAGCCTCAACCAACAAAACATGCAAGGATGAGGTAAACTTTGATAGTGGAGGCTTCTTCATACCACTTGAGGACTCAATGATACACATATGCCTCTTTGTAGTCTCTAGTAAAGAAGCCTTACACTTCTTGACCACTTCGTTGGGATTATAGGGATGCTTTTACGTGCTCAAATCTTCTACCACGGGAATAGCTCACCATCCTCTCTAGATAAGGATTCCTCAACAGAGGGTAAAAAAGAAAGAATATAGGGAGGAGCAGAAGGAGGAGAACTACAATGAGCAATAATTGAAAAAATTTCATAAGCCATAGATGGTGAGCTCCCTGAGGGAGAAGTAGTAGTAGGGGCTATCATAGTAGAAGGCCCAGCATGATCTATACTCCTTTTACGATGATACTCTAGTCTTCCACTATCTGCCTCACTTTCGTTGTTGATAACCACATTTACAGGCCCCGCGTCGGTTCTGTGCTTCTTGTTCATGTCCCTCAAAGAAGTACGCTAGTCTATAAGTTTGTTAATTTTGTGGGACAGACTGGTAGTTTCCTCCGAGTCGCTTTCAAAATCAGGAGTTGTGCTTGCACCGCCAATAATTCCAGGGTCAGTGAGAGCAGTTATCAAATTCATATCCACACTACTTTCTTCGTGCGACAAGACTATTGAGATTCAAGGGCAAAGTCTCATCCTGCAGAAACTTTAAAAGAAGTACATGGGCTCCTCTTTATATCCTGTTAATATCATAGCTAGGTCATCTTTGGCCCTATAGGGCTATATCTGTCTATTAGGTCGTGCACCAACTACCTCAGCCACTTCCCCATTGTCACCTTGTCTCCACCCATTAGGGCTAAAGCCCTCCAAACAATATCGAAACACATATCTCTAGTTATAACATCCTCTACAACTAGGGGACTACCAGTGCAAAACCTTTCGAGTTAGGCTGAACCATTCTTTGTTGTAATACTTCACTTAAACAAACACATGTCCCTGCTTGGTGTGGATCACTCTATTGGAAAAGCAAACCCGTCAACGAGCCTACATCTCACCCTAATGTATTTCCCCCGATTCAGTCAAAAATTAGTACACCAATTGGCGATTATAGTCTCGACCTTTTCGTGATGAGGGAAATGGTAAAAGCCCAATGAATTCCCTCGGTTCTAGGCCTTTAATAGATATAAGTGTTAGAAAACTACAAGCTGTGGCACTTCGTTGTGTCGGCAGTAGTTGATGAAGTAAGCCGATCCACCAAGAAAACCCACAAAGTTGACTGGGAGCGATCTTGTACTCATAAAGAAGATGAAAGAAGAATGAATTCAGGGGAAAATGGAATCCAACTTCCAGAGCAGGGAGGGGGAGCAAGAAGCTGCCATCACTAGTGTCGCTCAGCCTATGTGGCCCCTCAGGAATGGAGAAGTCATAAGTGAAGCTCGGGATTTTAATCCCTTGCACGACTAAAGCTTGAATCAATGAGAAATGACAGAAAAATACTCAACACTAATTTAGGGTTTATATCAACTATAGAAATCCTAAACTATTCTGGGTAAAAAACCAAACATATGCTCATGGGATGACAAAATTAGGGTTAGATTTTTAAGGTTTTTAACCTTTACTGATAAACAATATAGATGAGCCTCCAACAGAAGCACAAATTTTTTTTCCAAAACAATCAATGTAATAATGAATTATATATATTTTTTACAAAAGTCAGTTACCTTCTGTTCAAATAAGTGGTTGCTCTCTATGTAATTTTTACTCTTTGTAAGTTTAAGGGTGTGCTTTGGTTAGATGGAAAAGTGAGAGGAAAGAAAATAGGAGGTGAGATCATTTTTCATCCTAATGCATAAAATTCAATCCTTCCAAATTTGAATGATGAGGGAAGAGAAAATGAGAGAGATGTGCATGCTAGTTCAAAGTTATGCATTTTTCAAATGTTTTATTTTCTATTCCTTCAATTTTTCACATCTACTAAGCAATGGATGGTAAGAAAAAGTAAATTTCTTTCCATTTCTCCTACCAAGCACACTTATGGAAAGAAAAATTATGTTTTATATCATTTTAGTTTTTTATCCCTTTAATTTTCCATCTTTCTAATTTACTTTCCTCTCAATCAAGCAAAGTATAAGGGTGTGCTTGATTGGGTGAAAAAGTAGAAAGATGGGAGGAGGGAATTGAAAAATGGAAGAAAAATAAAATTTGAGTATGTTTGGTTGAGAAGAAAAGTGAGAGGAAAGAAAATAAAAGAGATGATCATTTTCTATCCTAATGCATAAAAATCAATCATTTCGAATTGAAAAGATGAGAGGAGAGAAAATGAGAGAGATGTGTGTGTTAGTTCAAACTTATGCATTTTTTGAATGTTTTATTTTCTTTCCTTCAATTTTTCAACTCTACCAAGTAACGGTGGAAAGAAAAAGTATTTTTTTTCGATTTTTACATCTATACCTATAGAAAGAAAAATTATATTTTTCATCCTTCTAAATTTCTAATTTTCCATGTTTCTAATTTTCTTTCCGCCTACCAAGTAAAACTTAAATGGAACAGAGGAAGATTTGATTTTAAGAATAAACTAGGTTGGGCAAAGTTACTCCAGTTTCAGGAATTGCTTTACTTTCTATTATTATTTACTTTGTTTCTTTTTTTAGATTTTTAGTCTGGGGAGGCTTTTTATTTTTTTAAAAAAATCATTTTATTTTAATTATTTATTTAATTTATTTAATTTATTTAATTTTATGTGTTAATAAATAAGTAATTTGACTCGAAAATGGAACAATGAAGACAAAATTGTTTCAAAAAAAATTTAAAGATCGAATTGTCTAAAAATATAAACATCGAGGGCAATTTTTTCCATTATGCCAATTTTCTATCATAAATGTATTTGAGGCATATTTCTATAGACCTTGACATTTTAATAATTTTTTATGTAAATTTTACACATTCTTGTATTTCTATCATCTTATTTGTTTTGTGTTTAATTATTTTTACCGTATTGTGTTTGTATCAAATAAATATAATAATGTTTTGTCAAAAATTATCAATGCTAACTTATTGACATATTCTAATAACTCAATTTTGCGGTAAGTTTTAAATTTTCTTACTTTTTTATCATTTAAAAGTATTATAAAATATCATTTTAATAAATTTGATATCATGCCCACTACAACACGTGGGTTATATATCTAATAAATAGTTTAAAAATGAAGGGTCTATATGTAATATAATAATTAATTTTCTGAGTTTATAATATGTAAAATTATAGAAAGTTATACAATAGACATATATCATTTGTTTTCTCCAATATAACCACTAGTATATGCAAAACTAAGACATTTTGATCTTTAAACCACATAATATCTTGCAGCCTATAAAATAATAACTAGCACCTTATTTGGAGGGAAGGTGAAGCTTGTAAGATGTAAAGAGTATTTTTTTCCCCCTAGAATTAAACATACCTCGGATATTTTATTGAGGAAAGTAATGTTACATCACTATCCAATAATTTTTGTGCTATATTATTGGCCAACACACAGTGAGTCTGGGTGTGCAAGATTATGTATCTTAATTGAAACACATTCTATGTTTGGGGTCCCTAGGCCACTAAATGGAAAATAAACCTCCCCCCATCTTCATTCCTTTTGCTTCTTAAAGCTGGAAAGAAATGAAAAAGTAAAATTATCCCCCAAAATATTTTGTTGCTCACAACTGAAAGAGACCCATGTTACCATAACCCCCTATCACTAAGGATTTTGTACACAAAATAAATCCTTAATCATAAACTAGCTAGGGGTGCATATGACTACTTGATACATGTTTCTGCATTATTTCTGCTTACTCGAGTAATTCTTGTGCTTTAAATGGAGTTGCAATTTTATTTAATAATTACATATATATGCATAGAAAAAGAGAAGTGGTGATTGGGGAAATTTAACTGGGTTAAGTTATAATCTATTTGTTATATTCTTTCAGATTGTGACACATGATAGAATAGTAAGCTACCTGGAGAATGTCACTTTGTCTGTTACTAGACAATTACCAAAGAACTGATGGTCCCGAAAGCCCGACCCCAGTCAACTTTTTACCTTACCAGAATGGACCATTCCTGTGAGGCAAACAATCACTTATTCTCTTGTTCAAACGTGATTCTTTAGGCCACCAAACCTCACATTGGTCTAACCACTCTACTTCAGGGATCATATGGAATGACCATATGCGTCCCATCACAGAAATCTTTCTCATATGTCTCTCAATGATAGTCTAATAACAGACCTGCCACATTAATATCACCTAACACTGAACCTCCCTCATATATATCCTGAAGTGTTGAAGAAAGGATCGATCCTCAATCTAGCCCTCTTACTACCTCCAACATAATCCTTTGCTATCTCAACCCTCTTGCTTGTTTCAACCTTCGACTCTCTGTTCAGATTAAATGAACCGGCCTCCACTAACACCGCCCCTCCCTCTTCTGTGTCTCCTCCCTTATTAATCCCATACACCAACACCATTAGTTTTTTAAATTAATTATTATTTGACACAAATTTAATCAAGGTATTAGACATATTAACGGATAAAGTGGTGATTTATTGACTTGGTGTGAACAAGGGGGGAATCATGGACAATTGGCTTCGCAGATTGGTGTCCATTTGGGTGAGTTGACCAAGTAAGGGCTAGGTGGTGGGGCAATGAATGTGGTGAAATGAGTGAGTGAGGTGGTGAGCGACTGATTGGGTTTGAGCTGGATCTAGTGGTGGGAACCAATTTCACATGCTTGCACATGATGTCTTAACTTCGTTACCCTCCCAACTTCATCAGCTTTTTTTTCATTTCTATTCACTATTTTGATGAGTGGCCACTGCCCTATCTCCAGGGTAAGGATTTTGGACACTAATTATTGGTCCACTCAACTCAACTCCACTCCCTCCTTAGCTATTTTGTTCCACTTATGATTAGCCATATCTTTGTCATTGTCTAGCTAGCGTACAAATCGTTCCATTTATTGGGAAACCGTGTCTTCAGGAAATTGATCGAGATATGTTTTGGTTCCAACTACATTGAGTTTTGTGTCAACAACTAATTAATTATAGAGGAGTTGGAGCGTTTAAATACAATTTCGAGTTTTATAGATAAAAAAAGCAGCATTAAGATAGTTTATTTTTCATTAGAGATTTGAGTTTGATTTTGCATTTAATTAAAATTTAATATTATTATTATTATTAAATATTGAAAAATTTTGAGCTAAAACAAAAATAGCTTTCAATGAATCCAAATCATTACTAGAAATTAGGTGACAACTTCAACTTTTTAAAAATTTCAAACTTAGGTTAATCAATTCAAAACGTTCATTTCATTGTTTACAAAATAATAAATACATAATTTTATATTAATATTAATATATTTTATAATTAAATTTAAAAAAATATAAAAATTAATTTAAATTCGAATCAAGCGTGCATGACATCGGTAAAGTTTTTTTTAGTTATGGTGAGAAATAAAGAAATTACAGTTTTCATCTTTTTACCAATTTCACATCTGATCTTTTTTTTTTTGAATAATCCCATTATATGTTGTAATTATATTTGCTCTTTTTGACACAATATTTAGAACTACTCGTAGTGATGTGAGTCTTAAAGTCCAATTTCAGACTTATGAATGTGATGGGCTCATATTACATCAAGGCCCAACAACAATGTCAAAAGCCAAGCAAATCAAATCAAGATTCAATCAAATACAAGATTAGAGGACAAATCTTTTCAAGGAAAGGGAGAATGATACATGCACGAATCGGGTTTGTTTCTTGTGCAAGATTTCTTACAATTTTTAGAAGCAGTTTTCTTCTTGATTTTCTTCAAGGAGTCGTGGAAATTCATTCTTCACCCTTCAATTTGCCAATGATTATTTTTTGGGGATTGATTAGAGCCATTAATTGAGTTTGTTGGGATTTATATCTAAAAGGGTTTTACTAGGCATTTATCCTTCTATCCGTCATAACCATCAGTTAACTCGTCCATATTCCACTTCGTTCTTTTTTAATTTCTATTTCTTATTTATTTATGATTTTTATATGCACTTTTATTCTCAAATTTCTTTTTTTACTATTTTTTATTTCTTTATTACTAAATTTGTTCATTTATTTTTTCAGATGATATCCAAATCTTTCCTTTTCGAGTTGAACATCTTGAATACGATCCTCAATCCACTTCTGCATTCAATCGCCCCATTCCTTATCATTTGGTACCAGATTTGGGCATTTTAGTTGTTCTTTTTGTTTTTATAAATTGATTTCCAACAAACAGCCTCAAAACAAATTTTTTTACCCAGAAAGTTTTTGAAAAAAAATATTTTTTAGTGGGTAAACATTTTTCAAATTATCTAAAATTTTACATATTGTTTATTGGCACTATTTTAGAATAAAAAAATATTTCCCACGACAAAAATGATAAAAAATGAAAAATACAAAAAATACGAAAAAAAGAAAAAAAATTTAAAAATATTATGTGGGTTGAATTTTGTGCCAAAAATTTCCAGATCAAATATACATTATTTGAAAGGGCTCCAGTTTAAATTTCGTGATTTTTGGAAATCGAGAACACATCAAAGGAAGTTTGTCAAGTTGTTTCACAATTTTTCGAGCTTTCGGGTTTTAGCAATTTTCATTTACTCTTAGCCTTAGATTTTCATTTTTTTTGCCTTTTATTATTCCTTTACACATTCTAACACTTTATTGTTTCTTGTGTAAGTAGATTAAAGAACATTGCACGTTCCTTCCTCCTACAACACAATTCTTTAGTGTCTAGCTAATTTTGGACTCCTAGTGCTACTAAGTTTGCTTTGCTAGTTTGATTCTAATACATTCTAATTAGTTGATATAAACCCTTTTAAAAGACTCAAAAGATTAATTCTTACTTCATTGAGAATTTAATTTTTATTTCTAAGTGCATAACTATGATGTTTGCTTAATTTTTCTTTTCTTGAGTGATTTGTTCTTTTCAAGCTTTCATAATGATTCGCGATACTATGATTGGGAAGTTGCAAAGGGATCAAGAGGTTCGAAATGCTCGAGATCAAATATGTCGCACTATTCTAGACACGATTAGCAAAAATTTGGAATGTCTAAGTACCAAAATTGAGTGTCATAATCGTAATTGGGGAGATAAGGTTGATCACCCTCATCTTCGTGCAAATAATGCTTGATGTGTCTCTCATGAAAATAATGAGACTTTGGTTAATAATGACCGTAGGTAATATTTTTTAGCTAAACCAAAATTCAACATTCCACCATTTCGAGGGAAGTATGATCCCGAGGCATTTGTGAGTTGGAATAAAAAATTGAACTTATATTTTGTTACTATAAATGCTAGGAAAAGGAAAAAGTGCCATTGGCAACCCTTGAATTTTCAGATTATGCATTGAGTTGGTGAATTCAAATTGGAATTGATTGTCACAGAAACTACGAAAGGGTAATTGAAACATGGGACGAGTTGAAGCAAGTGATGTGAAAGCGTTACATTCTTTCTCATTACTACAGAGAGTTCAAAATGAAACTTCGACGCCTTATTCAAGGTAATCGATATGTTGATGAGTACTTTAAGGATATGGATATGCTTATGCAAATAGAAAATGTGCGAGAAGATGAAAAGACTTCCATGGTGCGGTTTGTAGATAGCTTGAACATTTCGATAGCTAATACTCTTAATCTTCAAACCTACATTGATCTTAATGAGGCGGTACATAAGGCAATTAAGATTGAGTAGCAGTTTCAACAATGTCAATCTCGTCCTTTTGGTGCATCACAATATTTGGTGCATCAAAAACCTCCTTATGCTACTAATAAATTGTTGTCAAAAATTATGAGACTAAATATTTTGAGTGGAAAAGTGGGGCTTCTACAAAACCTTCTTCTACATCTTCTAAGTATCCCACTTCTACTAATTCTTCACCAAAACAACAAAGATCTCGTGACGTTGAATGTTTTTGTGCAAAGGGCATAGACATTATATTTGTGATTATGCCAACACGAGATTTTTGTTAATAAAAAAAGATGATAGTGAGAAATTTTTCCTTGAATCTCTGGAGTTAGATGAGATAGAAACGTCATGTTCTCCTACTGGGATATATTATACTGAATTGAATATTCATAATACTTGTGATGGGGATATGGGAAGTGAGGAAGAAAGAATTGAAAAGATAGAGACAAAAGAGACATTGAGTGATAAAAGTCTACTTGATGGTCCACTTTTGGTGAGTGAAAATATATATAAGGTAAAATTGGAGAGTTCTCAAGTGGGAAAAGAAAATGAAAAATAAGAAAATATTCATGCAAAAGTGAGGAATGATTATGTCTTAACTAACCATAACTCGAGTTTGTTTAGTGGTTTTTCCTTGTTACAGGATTTTAAAGATCCATTGATAGACTTCCAATTATATTACTCTACCATCGATCGAAACTTTTACTTGTGGGAGAGAGGTAAGTTGAACATTAATAATTCTCCACAAGTGCTACAAGGTAAGAAAGGTAAGAAAACATTAGAAATTGATTTAAGAAGGCGTACAATAAATGTTTTTGATAAGTATGCTACTAATTTTGTTTTTCCTTACAACATGCTTTCTCGTTGGTCAAATCTCATTAAACCTTGGTCTGAAAGTTCAATTTATTTTATGGGTTTATCTAGATTTGTAAGGGTTAAAAATAGTAATTATGTTGCACTAGATAGGTTTATTAAAGCGCTTTATATATTTGCTCTTACAACAAAATTTTCTATCTTCACCTTAGCGATGAATTTTTACATAATCTTAACATTTTTTATTTTTATAATTATGTAAAATTCTTAACTCATTGTTGGAAATTCTTATGGATGACCATGTATATTCAAAGAAAGTTACAAGTTATTTTTTACTTGAACACTTATGTGCCTAATATTTCTTTGTTTAGTGTTGATGGTTTGTTTTTGAAGGAGAGATACTTGATCCATGCTCATTTGGAAGATCAAAATCATATCTTTGATCCTAGAGATAGTTTTGGCACACAAGAAAGTTTAGGTAAGTATTTTTTTTATTGTTATTTGTTCTAATCCTTTTCTTTTGTGCAGCTAAAGATTCGGGGACGAATCTTTTTGAGGAATGGGGGAATGATGAGAGTCTAAAGTCCCAATTTTATACTCATGGATGTGATGAACTCATATCACCTCAAGGCCCAACAATAATGTTAAAGGCCAAACAAATAAAACCAAGATTCAATCAAATACAAGATTCAATGACGAATCTTTTCGAGGAAAGAGGGAATGATACATGAATGGATTGGGTGAAATTTATTAAATGTCATTCACCGAAGCTGCCAATTTTCAAGCTTAGGAAATTAGAAGACTTTCAATGAATTTTTAGATATGATTCTGGCATTTCTAGGTTGAGATCAATACGGAGTTTGAATAACTATCTTTTAGCTTCGGAACAAACTTTGAATCACTCAATTTTGAGTTCGGGAGGTCAAGTTATGACTGTTTTAGTGAAAACTGTGTGAGCAGAATTTCTAAACGAGATTATGATGAAAATTATGAGTTTTGGGCTTTTAATTCGAGTTTAAATCATATTGGGTTCTGACTTTGGACTTAATTTTTATTATATATGAGCCCAATATTTTATTTATCAGCTATTATTATTTTATTATTTTATTATTCCGAATTTTTAATAATTAATAAGTAGTTTAAGATATTTAGGAGTTTTATGTCAAAAAAGAAAGTTTAGTTTAAAATTATTTCTTGTTTAGATTAATTAGATTTCTGGTATACTTAAGAGTTTTATTTAAATTTATTTATCTAGCCTATATATAGGCCTTTGTATTGTACATAAATCACACAATTGATTATTATTCAAGTTCTCTGAGTTTTTCTTTTCAAGAATTATTCTTAAGTTTCTCTTAGAAGAGTTTTGAACAATATTTTTAGATTGTGGGGGTTCATCTTCAAACTTTTTCTTGCCAATGTTTCTATATTGGAGGGGAAATTAGAGCTATTTGAAAGGGGTTGTGGATTCTTCATGTTTCTAAGGTTTCTTAGGACTTCTACATATCACATTCTATCTTTTCTATCTATATTCTTTATTGTCCAATCTTTGATTTTATTATTTTATTTTATTTATCTTAGCTATTTATTTTAATTATTGATAAGCTGTAAAAGTAACATATTTTAATCCCATTCTTAATGCATTTTTTGATAAGTAATGTTGTGAATTAGTGAATTTGATGCTCCTAATCGTTTAAATTCACGTTTCTATACTTAGGAGAGCATTTGGGAGCAAAAGGAGCGAAAAATGAGCCAAAATCGGACGAATAGAGCTGTTTTCAAGATCCACACGGCTTGGGCATTTCCACACGGGCTGGCCACATGCCTGTGTGAGCCACACGAGCTGACCACACCCCCATGTGCCAGCCCGTGTTGATATTGCTCCCTATTTCCCAAACACATGGAAAAACCCAATTTTTAGGCTTTCTGAGCATTCTAAAGTCTATAAATATCATTTAGAAGAATATTTAAAGGGGCACTCAGAGAAGATTGAAGAAATCACTCGAAGAACGCCATCAGAATCAACTTAGGAGCGGATCTCCTAAAAGATTGAAGATCTCTATTTAATTTCCTTCGAAGTTTTATTGAGTTTCTTTATGTCTTGTTGTTATCCTAACTTTGAGATGTTTTCATTCCAGATTATGAACTAAATTCCCTAGATACCCAGGGAAGATGAAACCTATGATGAATCTTATTATTTGATTTCTAATTTACATGATAAATACTTGATTCTTGTTCTCAATTATGTATTCTTATTTCGTGTTTTAATATTTTTGGGATATTAATTCATGTTTAACGTGCTTATTTCAGTGGAGCAAAAGTCCCTGTTTAAGAGTAGATCTAGCATAATTGAGTGGAGTTGCATGCAATCCTAGAAATAAGCCGACATAAATCTACTAGATTAGAGTCAAATCTAATAGGGGAATCCATAGATCGAGTTAATGTGACAATAGGGGTTTTAATTAGAAAGAGATTTCAATTAATCAACCTAGAGTCAATTGGTCTTACTCTCGAAAGAGATATTAACATAATTTAGGGATTTCTATGAATGAAGACATAAGTGAATAAATCATTTAATTCAGATTCATAATAATAGGTGAAGTCTAGGTGGATTCTTTCCTAGGTATTGTCTATCTCATTGGTTGTCTTCAATTATTTTTCCCATTTCATTATCTGTTGCGTTCGTAGTTAAATTCGATTAGTTAAATTAGATTAAAAGCAATCACTTCAATTTATCAGCTAAATAATAGAAAAACGGTAATTACTAGTACTTTCAGTCCTTGTGGATATGATATTCCCTACTCACCATAGCTATACTATTGTTCGATAGGTGCGCTTGCCTTTGTCGTAATTATTGTTAGTTTAGTAACCATCAATTT
Source organism: Gossypium longicalyx (assembly GCA_025698465.1). NCBI lineage: Eukaryota > Viridiplantae > Streptophyta > Magnoliopsida > Malvales > Malvaceae > Gossypium > Gossypium longicalyx. Next base: position 97,974,480 of record CM046997.1, read on the forward strand.
TTTTATCTAACTTGGATTCGATTGTGTTTCTGGTGGTGCTAAAATCCAACTTTCTTTCTGAACGTCTAGAACCCTAAGTCAAATCTGTGACTTGAACAAACTTTACGATCTGCTTCCATGCTCACTTGCACTCATTTGTATCACATAACCCTCCTTAACCCATAAATAGGAGGATAATGCGTTTCAGCGCATTCGAGCTCACGTCTTCCTACATTGGCAACAATGCGTATGCCAATCGAGTTAAGACTCAATTGACCATATTTGATCTTTTTAGTTTGACTTGATTTTGTCATATACTTTAGTTAGCAAAAATAGTTGGTATCTTTAACTATTTCGTTTAAAATGCTTACATGAATTTTTCTTAACAACACTTTTTGAATACAAAAAATATATATATTTCAACATGATAAGTTAAAGTGAATATTTTTAAGAAAAAGAATTTTCACCAACATTTTAACCAAAATAATTTAAGGATGTCGACCCTTTGGACAAACTAATGATATGATAAAAGTTAAGGAATTAAATTTTGTCAAATTAAAGTATAAGTACTGAAACCTAAAATTAAACAAAGTACATGATCATAACAGGAAGTTGACATAAAATAATATTTACCTAGCACAATCATTTGTCATTTGATCTAATAAAAAGTTTGATGATTTAAAAAAATTATTTTTAATTAAAATTTTATTATAATTATTTTAATAAATATAAAGTTGAAATTTTAATAAACATATAATAAGTAATTAAAGTATAATTAAAATTATATAATTGATGTTTTGTTCTACAAAATATTTGAAAATATCTAAAAACAACTAATCATACAAAAAAAATTTGAAAAATGCTTGCAAAAAGTTTTCAAAAATAAATATGATATATAAAAAATAAATGAATTTGTCTCCACTTACTAAAATTTAAAATTTCTTATACTTTATTTTCTTCCATCACAGTCATTTTGCTCTTAAATTTCTCTTATTTTTTCATACTCTCTAGAATATTTTTTAAAAAAAATCTCAAATTTTCAATACTTTCAAATAAATCTCCATCATTTAATAATGATTGTTCTTTTATCTCAATCTTTTATATCAATACTATCAATAACAAGCAATCATTTTAGGCAATTTTGTATCAAAATCAGTCCAAATCTAATAATGCTTAAAAACTCAATTTACAGTTGAATTTTGGATTCTCGGCTTTTCTTTTCTTGAAATTTTAGATTTCTGGGTCATGGGATACTTGGGTTTTTGTTGTTGACACTCAAAACTAAATTTGGTATGGTCGGATTCACTTCATGGATGAAAAGAACTAATTTTCTTCTTTTATTTTGATGCTATTCCGATGGAAAAGAACCGAGTTTCCCTCTCGATGGTGATGAATGGTGCAATGGAGAAGTAAGAATTGTGAAATAGAACAAAAAAAAAAAAGGAAAAATGGCTTTGGGTTATAGCTACGGTGCCCTTGGGAAAATGGCTTCTTAAAAGCTCCATGTTTCTCTCCTTGTTGAAATAGGTCAGCATCCCAATTTATTGATATGGGCTATTTTTCCAACGATCTAATAACGAGTTTTCACTTTTGTAATTCTGTTAGTTTTATTTACTATAGTGAAAGATGTGTTTTGTGGATAGGGGTTAATGAAAACAGTATGTTTAATAGCACTCAAACAGGGTATTTTGGGATAGTTAGTAAACAATGTGTTTTAGTGATGACAAGGTGGCAAGCTTGTTACAGTTTTCTATTTTTTTTTGGCCAATCCGTGAGAGGAAAGACAGTTATGAAAATAGTGTGAAAAGTTTCTTCCTTCTTTATTTTTTTCAGTTTTCCTTCCTGGTTGTTTTCTCTTATTCATTTTCTTCGTCAATCTTTAATCCTCATCAAAGGTATTAGAGCTACACAGTCCACATGGCCAACGATGGTGTTACGACGCGATTGCAGAATGAGATGAGTTTGCTGCAACACGAGCTTTCCTAGCTCGACAGTAAGTTTGAAGCTAAACTGGAACTGACGTTGGACTCTCGTTTTAAGGAGTTTTGTGATTATTTCAAGGGGAAATTCAAGGTGAGATCTGCTCTGAGATGCATTCCTTCTTCAAGCAGTATTTTGGCTTGCCAACCACTAACATTCATAAGGGTACTATGGACAGAGGAAAGGGTATTTTGGGAACACCTCTACCAAAATTTCCTTGTAAAGACCATTTGATGATGTCAACACTATAGATTTGGGCCACACAGGTTCTTATTCAGAAAATAGCTCTGGCAAAGTTGTGGGGCAAGGATACTAGTTGACTTGTCCTCGATTTGATGGTACTAACTTTTAAGGGTGGTGGTCCAAGATTGAACAGTTTTTTAAAGTTGAAGGGGTGGACAATTCAGCTAAGGTTTGACTGGTAGTGCTACATCTGGACGGTAGAGCTCTCGAGTGGCACCATTTCTTCTCTCAATGACATGGTGGCCATAGGAGGTGTATGTTCAAGCCCTCCAAGATAGGTTTGGGTTACGTAGACATTTGGACCCTCTGACAGAGCTGTTGGGCCTTAAACAAACAGGTATGGTAGATCAGTATTATGAGCAATTCTTAAGTCTCTTGAATCAGTTACGTTGACCTAAACTTTATGCCATGAGAATCTTTGTGCATAATCTTAATCTCGATATTGGTTAGTACTAACAGTTATTTAAACCAGCTACTTAGATGAGGCTTTCAATAGTGTTATTGAGGTTGAGGACATTATTGGTCCTGTACTTAAGAAAAGTCCCTCGGGAGGGGGTAGTTTTAGTGGCCCTAAACCTCTTTTGCTTCTTGTCAAGGGATACACTCCCTCTAGCAGTCAGTCTTCCATCCATATCATTACCAGAACACTAATAAAGGCCTTGCCCTTGGTGGATATGGAAGACCACAGGAAGAAAGGTTTATGTTTTTGGTGCTCTCCAAAATACACACTAGGACATAAATGTACTAAATCCCAACTTCACCAATTGGTGATTGAAACTTCAATTGACCAAGGTACTGACCTAAAGAGTCCATCTTCTGATGAATTCTAAGACTGTCCTGAAAAGTTAGAAGTAGTTGAAAACGAAGAAGAATTAATAGCCCTTGTATTGTCCTTACACGCCTTTAATAGATCTCAAGGTTACAACATTATGCGATTGTTTGCTCAAATTGGCCACTATGAGGTCATTATTCTTGTTGATTCTGGCAGTACCCATAATTTTATGGACCACAAATTAGTGAAACACTTACAACTGTCTGTGGACCCTTCTTGTAAACTTAAAGTTATGGTTGCAAATGGGGTCCAACTAGCTACTCAAAGAGTCTGTCATCAAGTGACCTGGAAGGAACAAGGTCATCAATTTTCCACTGATTTCATGGTACTTTTAGTAAAAGGGTGTGATCTTGTTCTAGGTATACAGTGGCTTGTCTCCTTGGGGTTCGTTGATTGGAACTTTTCTTCTTTAACAATGCAGTTTGAGTATCTAAGACACTGGTGTACTCTCCAAGGCATTTTTCCAGGTGCACTACATGTATCTTCTGGTGCTTAACTATGCAAATGTTTCACTCTCGGGGGACAGGGCCCCACTCCCATGTTGTTGACCAGTTCGATTCAAACTTGACAGTGCCTTTCAACACTGTGCACTAGGACATCGAGGACATTTTGAGTGAATTTGAATATGTATTCCAAATGCCTAAGGGTCTTCTTCCAGTCAGACTGTAGGACGATAAGATTCCTCTCTTGAAAGAATTTCAAGTGGTTAAAATCTATTCATATCGATAACCTTCTATCCAGAAAAATGAGATTGAGAGACTGGTCAAGGAGATGCATAATGCTGGTATTATTAGGGATAGTAACAGCCTTTTTGGTTCATTTATTGTCATGGTATAAAAAAAAGATGGGAGCTCGCATTTATGTGTGGATTTCAAACAACTTAACCAACTAATGGTTAAAGATAAATTTCCAATTTTTGTAATCGAAGAGCTGCTCAATGAGTTAGGACAAGCAACCTACTTCTCCAAGTTGGACCTCAGGTCTAGCTACCATCAAATCTGAATGTGGTAGGGTGACATTCAAAAAATAGCTTTTCGAACTCATAAAGGGCATTATGAGTTTTTGGTCATGTCTTTTGGCTTAACCAATGTACCTTCTAGTTTTCAGTCCTTGATGACTGGTATATTCAAGCCATTGATCTGGAAGACTATTATTTTTTTTAATGATATCCTAGTTTACTTTGCTAGTTGGTCAGATCATTTGTAGCACTTAAGGGAGGTTCTCACTATTCTGAGATACCACAAGTTGTATTCCAAAAAGAGAAAATATAGTTTTGGCACTACACAAGTGGAATACTTGGGGTATATTATCTCCCAAGGTTCTGTTTCTATAGATCCCTCAATAGTTGATGGAGTGCTTACTTAGCCTGTTCCAAATTCAGTTAATCGGTTGAGAGGATTTTTGGGGCTCTCGACCTCCTACAGGACGTTCATTCACCACTATGGGACTATTGCTAAGACCTTAACCGCTTTATTGAAGAATGAGACACCTTGGATTTGGTCTAACAAAGAACAATTAGCTTTTGATCAACTTAAAGCTACAATAAATTAGGCACCTGTATTGGTCTTTCCTAATTTTAATGTTGACTTTTGTGTCGAGATTGATGTTTGTGGTCAAGGGAACGGGGCAATCTTACAACAACAAGGGAGACCGATTGCTTTCTTTAGTAAGGGGCTAGAAATCAAACACTAGCCATTATCTATATATGATAAGGAGATGTGGGCAATGTTATTGGCAATCAAGAAATGGCACTCATACTTGATAGGTAGGCATTTTAGTATCAAAACAGATCATCAAAGCCTACGATTCCTTGTTGATCGTCAAGCTATTACACCCTACTGGCAGAAATGGGTTGGGAAAATGCTTGGCTATGATTACTCTATCCTTTATAGGAAAGGGAGCCAAAACATAGTAGTTGATGCACTCTCAAGATGGGACCATGAATAGGAAGAGCAGTTGTTTGACTGTGTAAGAACCACTTCATGGTCTATAATGTGGGACCTTATTTTACAGTCTTGTGTTAATGGCCCTACTTACAAAAAATCTGTCAAGAATTACAAAAGGACCCCAATCTCTATTCAAATTATTCTTAGGATGGTAAGGTTTTAAGGAGAAAAGGGAAAATGGTCGTTGTTCAGGATCCAAATTTGAGAAAAAAACTATTTGACTTGTTTCACTGTGAGGCTATGGAGGGTCATTCAGGGGTGCATGCAACCAAACACCGAATTTTAAGACTTCTCTATTGGAAGGGTCTCTCCAAAGATGTTAAGAAATGAGTCAAAGAGTGTTTTATTTGCTAGAGATACAAATATGACAATTTAGCTTCTCCTGGTCTACTCCAACCTTTACCAGTACCTGATAGAGCATGGGCAACAGTCAGTCTAGACTTTATAGAAGGCTCACCAATATCGAAGGGAAAAGATGCTATCCTTGTGGTGGCTCACTAAATATGGGCATTTTATAGCACTATACCATCCTTTCACTGCCTTACTTGTGGCTCAACAGTATTTGGAACATGTCTACAAACTCCATGGAGTTCTGGAGTGTATCATTTCTAATATAGACAAGGTCTTTATTAGTTCATTTTGGCAATCCTTATTTAAACATCTTGAGGTTAAGCTGCATCTATCCACTGCTTACCACCCTCAGAGAGATGGGTAGACATAGGTCCTCAATCGATGTTTAGAGGGGTATTTGAGATGTATGTTTGAGAAAAAACCCTCTAAATGGGAACTTTAACTTTCCTTAGCCGAGTGGTGGTATAACAATACGTACCACTCCTCCATGTACACGACCCTATATGAGGCCCTTTATTGCCAAGAACCCCCACATTACTTACCTTATCTACCAGGAGCATCACTAGTTGTTGTGGTGGATAGGAGCCTCCAACAAAGGGAAGTAACCCGTAATATGCTTAAGTTTCATCTTACATGGGCTAAGGAATGAATAAAGCACATGGTTGATAAACGAAGATCTAATAGGGCATTTCAAGTGGGAGATTTGGTCTACTTCAAATTGCAACCATATAGGCAACATTCCTTGAGGAAACGAGGCAACCAGAAGCTAGCTCCCCATTACTTTGGGCCATATCCTATGGCAGCTAGACGAGGGCAAGTGGTTTACACCCTCAACCTTCTAGAGGATGCTCGCATACATCCCACTTTCCATGTTTTATAGCTCAAGAAACATATTGGGATTTTCTCCCAGTTCTATTACACTTCTTCGTACTAAATCAAATGGGGCCATTGCCAAGATTCTAGTTCGAATCATGGAAAAATGAATGGTTAAACATGGTGACTATACAGATACCGAAGCGTTAGTTGAATGGGCTAACACCTTATCAGAAGAATTAACATAGAAACGGTTTTCTGATCTCCAACAATAGTACCCACTATTTGATCCTTGAGGACAAGGATTCTGTTCGAGCAAAGGAGTATTTAATATGGGCTATTTTTCCAACTATCTAGTAACGGGTTTTTACTTTTGTAGTTATGTTAGTTTTATTTACTATAGTGAAACGGTGTGTTTTGCGGATAGAGGTTAATGAATATGGTGCGTTTAGTAGCACTTAAACGGGGTATTTTGGGACAATTAGTAAATGGTGTGTTTTAGTGGTGACAGGGTGGCAAGTTTGTTACCGTTTTTTGCTTTTATTTGGCTAATCCGTGTTAGGAAGGACAATTATGAAAATAGTGTGAAAAGTTTCTTCCTTATCAATTCTTTCTGTTTTCCTTCCTGCTTGTTTTTCTCTTATTCATTTTCTTTTTTGAACTTTAATCATCATCATTTTTGTTTTCAATCGCATTGCCCCTTGTTCTAATTAAAATATCAACAACAAAAAAAAAAGTCTGAAAATAGTCATTCGCTTAAAGAATTAAATTTTTGATATTAAATTCAGGATACAAAAATTAATTTTCGATAAACCTTGCAATATCATTGAAATTTCACCAAATCTTATATTAAAATTTTTAGTGGTTACATTTTTTTAATTATCCTTTATTCCTTCTACATTGCCTCACGATTTCCCTTACTTTCCACCTTGAGTTAGTACATGTTAGAGCCTACTGTAGGTAGCTGCAGTTAGTTAGTTTGTTTTGGTTGTTAGCCTTTCTGTTAACAACAATTAACATTCAATGTTAGGATAAGTATGTAGCTTAGCAGAAAATGAACATCAAGTAAATTTCATTTGACAGTATTTCAAAGAATTAGTTTCTCATCTATTTTTAGATTTGTTTCTTCTCTGTATTCTTTACCTTTGTTCAACATTTCTTTCATCGTATCAGTCGCCTGAGATAATGGTGCACTTCTTGCTGTGCTCTCAATGGCTCAATCCACAGATTCTATTGCTGCTGATGGTCATTCTCCACCTGTACGTGGTACGACACCTTTGCTACAGTTTGAATCTGGTACGGTTCGTTTGATTCAAAATTTCCCTAAGCATGACACGATTAAATTAGATGATGGCAACTTCATCCAGTGGCAACAACATGTTAAACTAATTTTAGAAGGATATAATCTCACTAGATTTGTTGACGGATCTCGTTCGTCTCTACCACAATTTGTATCAGTCCGGATGGCCAGATGGTTTTGAATTCAGAGGCTTTCATTTTTCATCAGCAAGATAAACTTCTTGCATCCTGGTTACTCTCCACAATTAGTGGTTCGTTACTATCGTGCTTTACTGATGTGTGAACATATATTGATGTCTGGACCATCGCTAATCGCATGTTTGCCGCCGTATCATGTGCTCGATTATCTTGAATCAAACACGATTTGCTTCGATCAATAAAGGTACAAAGATGATCAAAGAATATGTTGCAAAGATTCAAAATACCTGCGCTTTCCTTGTGGCCTTTGGCCACAAGATTTCAGACTCCAAGAAGGTTGAGATTGTTCTCACGGGGTTGTTGTTAGAGTACAACGCGGTGGTTATCCTTGCATCCTTCTCCTCTGAACTGCTCCCAATGCGTCAATTGATAGATATCTTTTTCAGTTTGAAACGAGACAAAAATGACTGGTTGTCGAGACTTCTTATTATGCGAATCTCGCTGAGTCGATCCCACCCTCAGCACCGATATGGCTGACTCTTTTAGGTCTGTTCGGCCCTCACTTGGCAGTCATGGTCACAGTTTCAGGGGCCATGTGTAGTGCCAAATTTTTGGCCACTTTGGTCACCTCGTACTACAGTGTTTTTATCAGTTTAATCGGAGCTATGAAGGTCTAGCGTCGGCGTTGGTTCATTCGTCTTTTAATCAACATTTTGGTGTGCGTAGCGGTGGTTACCAACCATAATTTGTGCCTCAAATGCCGTCATCGGGTTCTGGCAATAGGGTTGGTTACTAGCCGCAATTAGTGCCTCAAGTGCCATCGTCAAATTTTGGTAGAAATGAAAATAGGTTATTTTGTCCCTCTCATTTTCCTAATAATGATGCTAACCCTAATGTTTCTTTATTTAGGCTGGCGATTCATCATGTCCACTTTGGTCATAATGGGCTGACTCTTCTACATGGTTTTGGGCTTCAACACTCTAGCCATGTGGGTTATGAAAATGGTGGGCTTCCTATGTCTCATTTGGGCAATCAAATATCAACTCCAAGGATCCACCATCAACCGACCTCAGTTGGGTTCCACTAAGCCTAGGGCCCGTGTTTCTCATGCTCAACCACCGGAATTTGCTACAATACGTTAATATTTTTCTTCAAAATCACGTCCCAATGTTGGGCTTCCTCGCATTCCTGATGTGTCAGGCCCTGACTCTTCCACTGGCACTGAGTCTCAAATGCAGTTGGCCTCAAAACATGGGTGTAAGAGCCCGTTTTCAGTGAAATCAAGTAACAGTCCAAATTTCAGTGATATTAGAATAGTGATTTGAGATCACTAAATTCGACATGTGAGTTTAGATATTAGTTAGTAAAAGTTAAATGTGGTTTTAGAAATATTTTTGAATTAGTAAAATTATGAATTAAAGGAAATTTATAGATTAAATGAGATAAAAATGAGGTATCGAGACCTCGAATTTATAAACCGGGCCATAAATATTTCTAAAAATATTTATGGAGTGTTAATAAGTTAGTATTAAAGTTTCGTTAAGAAATTTTACCATTTTGATAGTTAATTGAAAAAAAATGATTAAATTGAATAAAGTACAAAATTATAAAATATGATTAAATAGCTTAAGAGATTATCAAGGAAGGAGTTAAAAGGTAAATATACCCAAATTAGATGGGTTGACAGTATGAGTGTGTAGGAAAATAAAAAAAAAATCAAGTGTGAACAAGGGGCAAAATTGGAAATAGTGTAAAAATTTAATTGTAAAATATGATATATTAGGTAAATCTAAAGTTTTCTTCATTTTTCTTCATCTTCTCCAGCAAAAACACCATTGAAAGGTTATTTTAAGCTGGTCTCTCATATTTTACTACATGTAAGCTCAATTCTTGATTATTTCTTGTAATTTTTGTGTTTTTGAAACTTTTACAACTAGGTCCACTTGTTTAATTCATTAGTTTTTGATTTCATGAGTAATTGTGAAAGTTTCCATGAATAAGTGCTGAAATTTTATGATGATTAATCATGGAATTGAGGTTTTAATTTTATTATATGATGATTTTATGAAGAGAATTTATAGAAAGCAATTTTTAGGATCTAATTGTGAAAGTTGTTGGAATTAGGGTTTTGTGATGAAATTTTAAGTATTAAACGATTTAAAGTAGTTTATAATGTCTTGATAAAGTATTAAACGATTTAAAGTAGTTTATAATGTCTTGATAAAGTGTTATTTGAGAGCAATTAGCTCAATCGATGAATAAATGAAGCAGGGACTAAATTGTAAAAACTAAAAAGTTTGGGGTAATAGCATAATTTTGAAAATTTAAGGGCATAAATTGTGAAGTAGAATATAATTGAATTAGATGCTAATGAGAGAATGATTTTATAATTATAGATCAAGAAAACGAAGTGAATCGTGGAAAGGAGAAATTACAAGAATAGTCCATGAATTTCTACGACTTTTGCAAATTAGCCCAGGTAAGTTCATATGGAAAAGTTCAATGTTTTGTTATGAAAATATTATGATTTTTAAGGTATCTTATTGTAGATGAATATCATCAAATTGTATTAATTACTAAATAATGTGAAACTAAAAGTACAAATTAGTTAGAACAATGGTTTTGAGTGCTTTCATTTTATGACCATGATGAATTGACGGAAAAGATGTGATATGTGCTTCCGTATAAGACCATAGCTGGGCTATGGCATTAGTGCAATGTGATACATGTTCCCGTATAAGACCATAGTTGGGCTATGGCATCGATGTGATGTGATAATGTGATTCCGTATAAGACCATATCTAGGATATAGCATCGGTATGATATGTGATCCGTGTAAAACCATGGCGGGGCTATGGCTTCGGTGTGTGATATATGACTATGTGCAAGTCCATGGTTTACCATGGCAATGTGATAATGAAGTACTCGATTCCATTAGTGTTCCCTAATTTGGGAATGGAAGTAAATGAAAAATGGGCCCAAAGAAGTTAAATCCGTTTATAGCAACATGGAAATTATTCAAATGAACTTATTAATGAATTTTTTATTTACAGGATAAATTAGTTAAATTAAAAGATATATGATTGTGTACAATGTTCGGTAAGATTTATGTTTTTATGCCTATAAACTTATTAAGCTTCTATAAGCTTACTTGTGTATGTTATTTGTTTTGTAGATTGACTTATATATATACAGAGGATCGGATCTACATCAAGGATCACACTATCCAGACTTATTCCAGTAGATTCTGTTAAACAACTTTTTGATTTATATGGCATGTATAGGGGTTGATTAGATAATGTAATTATAGGAACGGTTAAGTATGCAAAGTAAGTTGAATGTGATGTCTTGTGTTTGAGAATGAAATATACATGTTTTGGCTTGAAATAATTGATTGATTGGATTTTATTAGTTTATAATTGTGTTTAAGTGCAGGAAATGGATGAAAGGGTGAGAAAAGTGGCCTAAAACGACCTATTTTTGTCCACACGGGTAGACACACGGGCGTGTGTCTGGGCTGTGTCTGACACACGGTAAGCCCACGGGCGTGTGATATGACCGTGTGTCCCCTACATCCTTAAATATGATGTCAAGATAGTACACAGGCCAAAGACACGGCCGTGTGTCTTGGTCGTGTGAAGGACACGAGTTTCAAGCACAGTCGTGTGTCAAAATTGTGTGAAAATGGCTTAAAAATGGTGAAAAATCAGTTTACCACACGGCCTAGCCACATGGGCGTGTGCCTAGGCCGTGTGCCCCTTCGATACTTAAGAAAATGCAAGTCAGAATTCCACACGGGCTAGCCACACGGCCATGTCCCAGGCCATACGAGCGTGTGCCCTTATCTTCAAGATAAAATTTCCAAAGTTACCGGTTTAGTCCCAAACCACTTCCAAAGCATGTATTGGGCCCCGTAGGCCCATATTAGGGACTTTATCATAAAAATTTGAAAAGTTTTAATTTAGAATGTGAATTTTTGACTTGGTTGTATACGAATGCTAGAGTATAAGTTCAGTAATGCCTCGTAACCCTGTTCTGGTAACAGATACGGGTTAGGGGTGTTACAAATCAGAACAGTGGTTTCGAGACCATAAATTTGAGTCCGAAAGGAAAATTATTTTAATAATATTGCATGGTCTATATTATGGTAGGAATGCAGTATAAAAATTTTGTTAAGAAAACTTTACCGATTACATCTTTAATTGATAAAAAGACCAAATTGTATAAAATGCAAAAGTTGAGTTCTAGTAGCTATAAGTATCAACTAGCTATGGAATTCAAAATTGGAGGTCCTTATATGGCAAATAGACCATTAAGAGAAGTTAGTAGATAAGTATGATAAGTAATTAAATGATAAAAATAATAAAAGATGATAAGTAATTAAATGATAAAAATATCATCTTTTTCATCATCTTTCCCAAATTTTTTTATGGAAACCCTAGCTAAGAGAATAGAACTCAAGAAAGCTTATTTGGCTTAATTGGGTAAGCATTCTTGTTCCATTTTTAGTAATTTTTATATTTCTGATATCGTAATAGCTTAATTTAGCTATTTCAGGGATGAATTTGCAAAGTTATTAAAGTACAAAAGTTTTTCAATGGATGAGTTTGTATGAATTTTGAAGTTTTATGGTAGAGAATGAAAGGTTGCTGATAGATAAACAACTTTTGTAAAGGAAATTTTGATGAAATTGATATTTAGGGACTAAATTGAAAAGTTGTAAAATTCATGGAAAAATTCTAAATTTTATGAAATACATGAGCTGTTATTATGACATGTTAAAATCGGCTAGGCTTGGAATAAGGATTAAATTGCATGAATTTCATTTTCCGAGCCTAGGGACGAAATCGCCATTAATTAAAAGTATAAGGGCAAAATGGTAATTTTGCATAAGATGTGAATTGGATTGAATTGAGTATGAATTGTATTAAATTGAGCTAAATTTACTCGTATAGATTTGGATAGATTAAATACGGAATTGGATCAAGGAAAAGAAAAATTATCGGATTAGTAGATTACAATTCACAAGCACTTGTCAAGGTAAGTTCGTGTAACTAAATTATGTATATTTATATGTTTGAATTTAATGTTGTGTATGTGAATTGTGTAATTGCCATGTATATGAAATCAATCACATATCCGATAATGCCCGACAAATATTAAGTCATGTTTGAATAAATGAAATTCGATAGATATAGGGTTCCCGTATTGGTTGTGGTCCTACTTATGTTGCGGACACACCACAGCTCGAAAGAGCGTCCCGTTATTAGCCCTCTCGAGCTTCCTGTTATATGGATCTTGTAAGCTTCCCGTTAATAGCTCTTCTGAGCATCCCGATTGGTTGTGATTTTACATGTGTTGTAGACACACCACAACTCTTATGAGCGTCCCGTTATATGGCTCTTCGTGAGCTTCCCGATTAAAGGCTCTTTGTGAGCTTCCCAATTAATGGCTCTCCAGAGCTTCCAGATATGGCTCGCTTGAACTTCCCGATATATGGCTATCCGAAGCTTCCTGTTAATGGCTCTTCGGAGTTACCCATTATTAACTCGCATGAGCTTCCTGATTATGGCTCTTATGAGCTTCCTGTTATACAGCCTGGATAAGCTTCCCGTTATATAGCTTGAGAGAGAGCTTCCCGATTATGTGCTTTAATGAGCACTCCTGAATATGAATTGACGGATTACAGTTTGTACACTTCAAGTGCACTACCTGTGTATCTATCGATATTTCTAATAAATTCAATGGGCAAAGTTTTGACATGGAATAATATGAATTTGAGATGAATTATTATGGAAATGTACATGTTACATAGATATATGATGTGGAAAGCATATGGTTATGAAAATTTTACATGATGAGCTCATCTTTGATTCTTTATATTCACATGAAGTACATGACTAACATGTTTCTTGAGATTATATATGTTTAGGCAAATTGCCAAATTTCTTTGGATGAATTTTGCATGCTTACTTTAAATTTAAATGATTGGTAAGTTAATTTTCTGTTATACGAACTTACTAAGCTTTAAAGCTTACTCTGTTTATTTTTCCCTGTTTTATAGTAATTCGGAGGCTTATTGAGTTGGAAGCTTGGCGAAGATATCATCACACTATCCATCGACTCATCTCGGTATATTTAGTAAATTATAGGATAACATGGCCAGTGTTGGTAAACATATGTTTTGGTTGTAAATAGCCATTGGAATGGCTTATAATGAATGTGTTTTGATGTATGATATGAGTGTTTAGTAAGGTTAATTGATAGTAAACTTCATAAATATGTCTATATGGATTTTCGGTCAAATAGGTAAGTTGGATATATAGATTTATGAAGCGATATGTTATGCATAAGACTTGATTTTTGGCTTGGTTTAAATGTCTTGGACTAGCTTGTGAATGTGTTAAAATGTTTATATAGGTGGAAGACAAATTGGGTGAGAAAAGTGGCGTTGAAAATGACCTATTCTCATCCACACGAGTAGAGACACGGGCGTGTGTCTTGGTCGTGTGTCCACTGGATCTTTAAAATTTAAAATAGAATGCTTAGGATTTTTCACACGGCTTGGCACATAGGCGTGTGGCTTGGCCGTGTGACCCCTGCACTTATACACAGCCTGGGACACGGGCGTGTGACTTGGATGTGTGACCCAAGTCAGAGAGTTACACGGGTATCGACACAGGTTGGGACATGGCCGTGTGCCCTATTCTTAATGCCCACACGGCTTGAGACTTGGGCATGTCCCTTGGCCGTGTGAGCCACACACCTAACTACACGGGCATGTGTCCTCTACACCTTGGAAAAATTTTGAGATTTTGCGAAAAATTCTCTGAGTACCCGATTTAGTCTCGACTTGTTTCTAATGTATGTTTTAGGCCTTGAGGGCTCATATAAGGAACTTTATGAGCAATATCTAACATGAATGTTAAATATTATCAAATGTCTGTATTTGATCTTTTTATTTCGATAATGCTCCATAATTCTTGTTCCGATGACGGATACGGGTTAGGAGTGTTCCAATGGGTACTTCGACATGGTATCCTGACCCAAGGGCTACACACCATGTGTGCAAGGAGGACTCTGTCCTAAACGTGTCCACACACTATTTAAGTACTACTTCTACTTTAATAGGTGATGGGACTCGTGTTCCAATTAAGAACATTGGATCTTCTACTTTGGCTACGAACAATAGGTTACTTCATCTCTCTAATGTTTTACTTGTACAGACCATCCGCAAGAATTTATTACCCATGTCCCATTTTGCTCATGAAAACGATGTGTTTTTTGAATTCCATCCGTTTCATTATGTAATCAAGAACATACAAACTCAGGATATCTTGCTGCGGGGCCACACTCGTGATGGGTTGTATCAATTTTCCACAGTGTCTTCTGATGGTAGCTATGCTTATCCTTCCATGCATCACACTAGTGTTAATTCAGATTATATGGACAACAAAGTTTTTGAGTTTTGGCATTCGCAGTTGGGTCATCTGTCTGACCGTATTGTTCAGTCTGTGTTACATAAATGCCATTTTGTTTCTAATAAGGATGTTCTTGGGTCTATATGTATTGTCTGTCAAAAAGGCAAATCTCAAAAATTACTATTTTCTACGTCTACTACTCAGTATACATATTCTTTTGAGTTAGTTGTATCGAATTTGTAAGGGCCTGCTTCTGTTGAATGTGGTAACAACTGGTATTATATCTCGTTTGTTGACATGTTTACTCATTTCACTTGGCTTTATCTTATTCAGAAAAAACCCCAAGCCCTTAAATGCTTTCTTCGGTTTCAGAAGATGGTGAAATCTCAATTTGGGAAGGAAAGTAAACAATTTCAGAGTGACCGGGGTGGAGAGTATTGCACTTTCACATCTGTTCTTGCTCAACATGGCATTACTCATCAAGTCTCCTATCCTTATACATCTGAGCAAAATAGAGTTGTGGAGCGAAAGCATCGTCATATTGTTGACGTCGATCTTACACTCCTCACTCAAACCAATCTACCTTTGCGATTCTGGGGGGTATGCCTTCACATATGCGGTGCATTTAATAAACATACTTCCCACCTCTGTCTTAAAGGGTGACTCTCCATACATGGCTCTTTATGGTAAAGATCCTTCTTATGATCATCTACGAGTGTTTGGATATTGCTATTTTCCTTATCTTTGACCCTTTCACAATCATAAATTGGAATTTCGATATCAACTATGCACATTATTAGGGTATAGTTCTCAGCACAAAAGGTATTAGTGTCTTACACCAGACGGTAAAATTGTCATTTCTCGCCCTGTTGTTTTTAATGAACATTGCTTTTTACATCTTGATCAACCTCTATCTACTAACCTAACAAGTGAGCATGTTTCTATGTATATTCCTATTGTGTAGCCTGTCTCCTCATCTCCTGCTCTCTCTAATAGTTGTTCTACAGAGGTTTCTCGTGATGTTGTTTTCTCTCATGGTACATTCACTGGTGATGCTACAGACTTAGCTTCGATTGAAAATCTGCTTCCACCTCGTGGCCTTTCCTTCCCCGATACCTCACGGTCTAGTTTGGCCACTCCTACTGTTGACTCTACACCTCTGCCACTTGGTACTACTCATCAGATGGTTACGCGCTCCAAAGCAGGCATTTTTAAACCTAAAGTCTTAGCTGTTGAAGTTTCTGAGCGTGAGCCGTGCACAATTGATGAAGCTTTTGCTCATGAGGATTAGAAAGCAGCAACTTAGGCTGAGTATGATGCATTGGTTCGTAATCGCACTTGGGAGTTAATTTTTTTACAACCTGGAAGGAAGGTAATTGGTTGTAACTGGTTATTTAAGGTTAAAAAAAATCTTGATAGTATTGTAGCTTGCCGTAAGGGTCGTTTTGTTAGTAAATTATGTTATCAGGTATTAGGATGTGATTTTAGAGAAACGTTTAGTCTAGTCGTTAAGCCAGCCACTATTTGAACTATTCTATCTATTGCAGTATCCAAACACTGGCAACTTCGACAAGTTGATGTCAACAATGCATTTCTTAATGGTGATCTTTTTAAAGAGGTTTATATGAAACAACCTCCAGGATATGTACAGTATGGTGATGATGGCAAACCACTTGTGTGTCGATTAACAAAAGCTTTATATGGGTTGCGACAAGCTCTATATGTCTGCTTTGATAACTTGATGAATTCTCTTGTCTCATTAGGGTTTGTTCTTTCGAAGTCTGATGCCTCTCTGTTTATTCATGTTACTAACAAGACCACTATGTATGTCCTCGTCTATGTGGATGATATTATTGTTATGGGAGATTCGTATGAGGATATTAATACGCTTGTTCAACAAATTCACACTGAGTTCTCCCTTAAGGACATAGGAGATTTGTATTATTTTTTTGGGGTTGAGGTTACACGTTCTGCACTGGGACCCTTCATCTGTGTCAGCGTAAGTATGTCCTTGATCTTCTTGACCGGTGCTCTCTGACTAATGCTAAAGCAGTTCATACCCCTATGGTTAGTTCTTCCACTTTGTCTAAATAAGATGGTCGACCTTTTGATGATCCTACAAAATATAGGAGTCTTGCTGGGGCGTTATAGTATGTTGTTTTAACTCGGCCTGATATTGCGTATGCTGTTAACCGTCTGTGTCAGTTCATGCATGCCCCGACAGACATTCATATGGTTGCTTTAAAATGGGTTTTACGTTATCTATGTGGTACTATTGATCATGGACTGATATTTCACCCTTCTACCCAACTATCATTGGTCGACTATGTTGATGCTAACTAGGGATTAGATTTTGATGATCGTCGATCCACCACCAGTTATTGTATTTACTTTGCAGGCAACCCTATTTCCTGGTGCTCAAAAAAGTAGCAAGTTGTGTCTTGGTCCACTGCTGAGGCTGAATATCGAGGACTGGCTGCTACTGCATCTGATGTCACATGTATTATTTCGTTGTTACTAGAACTAATTTGTTTCGTTGATATTCCTACTATTTGGTGTGATAACTCTAGTGCTGTCACAGTAGCTGCTAATCCGATTTTACATTCTAAGTTTAAGCATGTTGAACTTGATCTATTTTTTGTCTGTGAGAAAGTGGCTGCTGGTTCTCTTCATGTTGGGGAGGTTTCAGTGTGTGATTAAGTTGTTGATATTCTCACAAAACCATTGTCTGCCTCCTTATTTGCTCGTTTTAGAAATCTTCTTCATGTTCTCGACGTTCAAGAAGTTCGGTGAATGTTAGAGTCTATTGTAAATAGCTGCAGTTTGGTTGTTTGTTTCGGTTCTTAGCCTTTCTGTTAACAGCAGTTAACATTCAATGTAGCTTAGCAGAAAATGAACATCAGGTAAATTTCATTTGGCAGTATTTCAAAGAATTAGTTTCCTATTTATTTTCAGATTTGTGTCTTCTCTATATTCTTTACATTTGTTTAGCATTTCTTTCAGTACATTACAACCACCCTTAGTCCAACCATTATTTGATAATGTCACTACACAATCATCTTCTTCTCTTCACAGGTCGTTAAGTGGCACTAAACCACCAATATGGATAAAATAATTTGTTTGCTCAAATCAATTCTCCTCCTCTTTACCATTATGCAAAAGTTAGTACCCAATCTCCATTTCTATTTCTTATTATGATTTACCGCTTGGTTTAAAAGCTTTCCTTACTTCCACATCAGTACATCACCACTATCTACGACTTATCATGAAGCCATTAACGACAATCAATGTGTAGAAGCCATGAAACTAGAATTTCAAGCATTAAAAGCCAATAATCATGACATATAGTTTTGTTACTCCCTGGAAAGACACCCATTAGATGTATATAGTTATATAAAGTCAAATATCAGTCCAATGGAAAAATTGAATGGTTCAAAGCCTGCTTGGTTGCCTACAACAAAAGAGGGGTTGATTATTAGGATACATTCTCTCTTGTTGCTATTAAGACTGCTATTGCAACCACAGCCATCCATGATTGGCCCATATATATCAGAAGGATTGTACAATTCCTTTCAACATGGTAATTTTCATAAATAGATGTTTATAGGGGACAGGTGTATGTCAAGTAGTAAAATCCCCATGACTTGAAGCAAGCCTCTCGTCCTTGTAATTTGAAGCTTACAAAGGCATTCTTGAAAGCTGGATATTTGCAAACTAAACATGAATACTCACTATTTACTAAGAGACAAGAACATAAGATTGTCATTGTGTTGATTTACGTGGGTGCTTTGTTGATAACTGGAAATGACAACATTAATTTTAGAATTGAAATGTCACAACATAAAATATTATTTCTCAATCTTCAGCATAAGCTAAGTATAAGATTATGGAAATAAAAACAACAAAAATTTGTGCCTTTTTGGTTTGTTAGAAGAAATTAGACTTGAAAGTTTACAACTTTGAAAATTGCAACAAACCCTGTGTGTTCCTCATCATCTGCATTTTATCATCACCACAACCATATTTCCATCTTTCACAACAATCACCCTAGTCATAAAAAGAAAAAAAAATCCTCACTTTCAAATATTGCCTTAAAAAGAAACCCCTAGTGAAATCAAGTCCAAGTTTACCAAAATACATCACATTCTATCAAAAAAAGAACTTGGAACCTACAATAATGAGAGAATAAAAAACCATCTGAAAAGCGAAGAAAAAACATAAAAGAAAAGAGAAGGAAAAACCGAAGCATGACCATGCAAGGCTCGTCTAAGACTTGATTTAGTAGGGTACAATCGATTCAACACCTAGAGAAGAAACAAGGAGGTGAAGAGCTTTGCCATGGTAATCCATACTAGACGGAGCAATATAGGGATGACAAGGAAGCAAAGCGAAGCTTGATGTTGAAATTCCCTGCCACTTTAAAGTTTGCTTGCTCTGCCTTATCATTCGTCCCACTCTACTATAGATATAAAATTTTGAAATCTACTAACACTTTTATAAATGTTAGATTTATCCATCCCAACCGCTTTTCGTTTAAACTTATTTATAATATTTTCAATAATTTTAAAGTCAAGCAAATATTTAATCATAACAAAAAATAAGCCTAACCGTAAAAGGATTTTTTTTATAACACATTTTTATTCTTTTAATAGTTATATGTAAGGGAAAAATGATAATTTCATTTAACAAAATAAGACAAAACAAATAATTACGATAATCGCTTCATACTCACTGTCTAAAAAATGTTTATCATGACCGGTATCTATATCTCATAAATAAATCCATTTCATCTAAAATTGATCAATTTAAAATCTATTAGATAATCGGAATACTGTCATCCTAAAACAATGGGCATCTGTTGTTATGTCAGCCGCAACTAAAGTGTAGTTAAGCAAAGCTCTTTCTGGAAAGGGAGAAAAGGTTTCTCAAAACGGTTTAATGAAATTAAATCAAAGCTATAGGCTTCTTCAGGGAAAGAGAAGCAAACCACTGTTGGGACTCAAGCCCTTGCCATTTTGAACCCAAAATTTTTGGGCCGAACAATGTCTAAGCCATTGGATAAAATTCCCTTAACCTATGATAATCATTGGGTTGATTGATTTAAAAAATCTTTGGGTTGAGATTTATTTCCATGTGTCTTCCCATCGTGACTCAGCATGCTTCTCAAGTCTTTAATTATGGCTCTTAAAATGGTCTAAATGCTATTTCCTTTACCACTAAATTTGTTATAATTTTAATGATCAAAACTTTCCATTTTGATTTTTTATTTTAAATTTTATTCTTATTAAAAAATTGAAAAAGTATATTATAAATAGTTTTTAAATATATTCTTTAATAAAATTTAATTTGTTAAAATATTTAAAATAATTAAGGTTAAAGTAAAAAAAATTGACTTCAAAAATATCATTTGTTACATTTTTATTGGGATGGAGAGAATAATATTTTTTTTATTAAGAATTTAGTTTTTGTACTCTTATTTTTAGGAGTTTAGTCTTTTTATTTTTTAGATTTCAAAATTCATGTCTAATTGTTAACACTGTTAAAATTATTTGTTGAATTTAGGTCATCGCAATGCCATTTTTTATTTACATTACTATCAAGTGAGTTTTTTATTTCAAAATGTTATACCAACCAATTTAACAAAACCAAAAACAGTGTTAATAATTAAATCTAAATTTTGAAATATGAAAAGTATAGAGACTAAATTCCTAAAAATAAAAGTATAAGAATTAAGTTTCAAATTCGTGAAGAGACAAAGACTATGACATATTTTAACCTTTTTATTATCACTAGTGACATTGATGTGACCATTGCTATTATTAATATACTAGTATGTTTCTAATCTATGCTTCTCGCCTTAGGTTAATTATTTATTTGCATCAAGTTATATAGAGTACAATTTTGAATGCTAAAATATGACTCAATCCTTTATACACTTCATACATTAGAAATTTAATCATCCTACTTTTATTTTCAAGAATTCAATCTCTCTATTTTTTTTGGCTAAAATATAAAATTGGTACTTGAACTTGTCCACTTCTCCTAGATTGGTACTCGATCTTTTTTCTTTGAATATACTAAATTGAATGGAATATTAAAAGATTGCTTGGTCATCTTACCTTCCAAGTAAGATTCACATTGTGAAAGATTGATTTCTTTAAGCGAACTTAAGATGTCGTCTTTCACAAGTCTGGTGATTCTTTCTTGGTTAATATGACCAAGTCTCAAATGCCAAAGATATGCCTTATTAGCTTGAGAAGTTTTAAGTTTCTTATTTGATATTTTAGTCTCAAACAATTTGTACATCTTTGGTTTGATAAAATAGAGATTATTTGACATCCATCCATTACAGATAAGATTGTGATTTCTAAATATTGCAATTCCATTATTAAAAGTCACAATCAAGTTGTATTTATATAAACATGCAACTAAAATTAAGTTTTTTTTGAAACTCAGTACATAGAAAATGTTTTTCAAAATAATCTTCCTAAAATTATCAAAATAAAGATGTACTTCTTCCATTACTTCAGTTGCCACAGTTGTCCCGTTTCCAGACCACAACGATAGACTCTTACCTCTAAGATCTTTCATCTCCTCAGACCTCTTTAGAGAAATACAAACATGATTAATGACTCTCGTATCAATGGCCCAGTGTTCTTTTGAATCCTCTACTAAACAAACTTCTATCATAAAGATTTCCATACCTTTGCCTTTAGTGGCTAAATATTCCTTCCACTCTTTACAGTTTGCCTTGAAGTTTCATTTTTTACTGTAGAATAAGCATTTAGACTTAGATAAGTCTTTAGGCTTTCTGGTTCTCTTCCTTTCCACTTGTGGTGGCCCAAAGACCTTAGCCTTGCCTTTCTTAGCATGTTTTCCCTTCCCTTTTGAGGAAGAAACGAAAATTATATTTTCTTCTACTCTTCAGACTGACTGACCGTGTAACACTTCTAACCCGTATCTATCGTTGGACTAGGGTCACAAGGTATTACTGAACATAAGCACAGTTCCGAACATTCTTATATTATCACAAGTCATATTCTTATATACATGTAGAGCATATAATTAATTAAATATAGGCATATTACATATACAAATCACAGGTTAATCACTTTAATGATAAGCGAATACTAAAATAAAAATTAAATATTTTATTTTTTAATTCTATACATGCACAGGATTAACCAATTAAGTTAGATTACAAGGCATTATCAATTTCATCATTCAACTTAAGTTAGAAGTTTACCAAATGCACATCCGCATACAAATATATATATATGTTACTTATTAATTAACCATTTTACTACCAATACATTCCTAACACATACTCAATATTTATCTTCATCAATTGTACCTATTTTACAAATCAATAAGCATGAAATATGCATATGCATTTCCAAAACAAACCGAATCATAAGGACAAGTATTATTGGATTTTACACATATAACAACCATAGTATAAGTGCATTTATACATATACATTTATAAGTTTAACTAACAAAGCATATCTGATTAAATTAGCACATATCTTTTACCATAATAAACAAATCATGAATTATACATATCATTATTCCGAACCATAAGGGAACATCGAATATACCCTATGCATGTATCTTAATTGTCACCTAACTAGTAGGTGATATACTTAGCTCATTTAACAATCATTATATATCATGTAGCCGAAACACATAAACAACTTCATAAACATTATAATACCTTGGATATATTTTTAACATAAGTTTAGTCCAAGACCAAATATTAACACATCCCTTATCATATAAACTACCGCAATTCACATGAAAATATATATATGCCGAACTAATAATCAATTATAGACAATATCTCTTACTATCATTTAACCGAATGTATTAGTCAACCAAATGAGGTTATTACTATCATTACACATTTCAACCAAAAGTAACATAACAAATATACTTCACACTTACCAGTATACCATGGCCGAATCATTCAAACCACATCCAGCTCACCAATCAACTTCAATGCACAAAAATACATATCACAAATATTATTCAACCATAGTACCTAATATTATAACTAAAATGAACACAAACCATAATTTAACGTAACCAATTTCAAGCAAGGTAGTTAAGCCATTTTTGCATGGCTTTAATACATACTCATTCAAAATAATTAACTTTAAGACCAGCCTACACATGCCACATAACCGAGTCTCAAAATATTATTTACTGAAATGATAATCGTATAGTGTGATATCATCTCTACCGACTTCCAACCTGAGCAGATCTCCAAAAATCTATAAACATAGGAAAAAAAACACACAGAATAAGCTTTAAGAGCTTAGTAAGCTATAAGCAAATAAATAACTCATTGTCAATATCGATTTAATTACCAAACCAATTTATACTATCATAATCATATTTAACTTCAAACTTATAATTTCATATAATACATATACTTTCACTTTTACCAAATATCCATACAACTAATATTAATATATCATTAAAATTTCAAAGCCACAATATCAATAATTAACCGAATATATATATAAACTCATATACATATATTCATGAATCACTTTATAATTATTCTTTCTTTATATCATTTAGGCCGTATATAAACATTTATATAAGTTTACACATAGGCCACAATATGATATCACTATACATAACCTTTGAACGAATGTACTATAACTATTATCAATGTAACATTCAATTTCAAAACCATAATACCATTATATAATCGAATATACATACCCACAAACATATATTCTTGAATCAAACTTTAATATCTCATACTTACACTTATCGTGTAGCCGAATATACATGTATCTATACCAAAATGTCATACACCATGAAAATCATATTATCAATGCATAAAGTCGAATCTTTAAACACTTGTTTTCATATACTCATGTCTCAAACCTTCATACCACATAATTATGCTTAACTTTGGCCAAATATACTTCGCAATTACTCACAAATTCAGACTAACATCATACATATGTTTGTATCACATATTAAATAATCAACTTACCTTATTTTCAAGTAAACAACAAGCTAACTCATACCTGATTATTTAGCTCGTTTAACGTATTCAATTACCACATCAGCATAAAGTCTTTTAGGCATAAACTTATAATAATCCACCGACTTAAAGCCTGCTAGGCCTAAGCCTGAATCTCACACCGGCATAAGGCCTGCTAGACTCAAAGTCTGATTTTATACACCGGCAATAAGCCTGCTAGGCATAAGCCCGATTTAATTCACCAGCACAAGGCTTGCTAGGCTCAAAGCCCGAATGTCAGTATGATAAAGTTGTCTCATAAACAATTCATATATAAAAAATTCCAGATATTCCATATAGTTCATACGGACTTTCAAATGTTATAACTCAGTTGAAACGAATGCATGAACATAGTTACCATGCTTATACACATTCGGCATTTAGCATAAATTAATTCATATATTTCATTTCAGCATATATGCTTTGTATTTAATTAAAATTAAGTACGTCTATTTGCTTATAAACTTACCTCGGACAATGGTAATTGAGATGAGACAACTAGTCGACAACTTTTGTTATTCCCCGGTCCAAATTCGATTTCTTTGGTTCTTGATCTAAACATATTTAAATTAAGCCCATTCAGACATATTTTCATTCAATTTAGTCCAAAAACACATAAATGGGCAAATTACCATTTTACCCCTGACATTACACTTTTTACAATTTAGTCCCTATTGCACAAAACACAAAATATACAAAATTTCAGCATGCCCATGCTGAGCCGAATTTTACCCACTCTAAAAAAAATCTATACATTTTATTTATTTCACATTTTAGCCCCTCAAATTATTATTTTTGCAATTTAGTTCTAATAACTCAAAATCATCAAAAACTCTAATACAAAATATGTTAATTTAAAACATATCTTTCATATTTCATCACCAAACAACAAAAATTTCAAGCTCTCAACAATGGCATAACTCAAAATATTTACCAAAATAAAAAATTCAAGCACGGGTTTTGTAGTACTCGAAGCAACGATCTCAAAAACGTAAAAATTATAAAAAAAACTGAGTCCAAAATGACTTACCAAATTAACATGCAATTGCCGAACCTCATTTTGCAGCCATGGATGTTTTTCTTTTCTTTCATTCAGCTATATGAAAGAAAATGGACTAAAATCATGGGTTTTTTTGTTTTATTTAATATATCATTTACTAACCATTTACCTTTTTAACCTTTAAAATAATGCATAATTTCCTTTATGCCAAACCATTAACATCCACTAACATATTAATGATATAATTTCCATTTAAGACCATCATATTTAAAGGCCAAAGCCAATTGACACCTTTAATAAATAGAATGCAACTTTTGCATTTTACGCGATTAAGTCCTTTTTACCGAATTAACCACTTAAACGATAAAATTTCTTTACGAAAATTTTACAAAATTATAATATCATGCTGTAAATATTAAAATAATAATAAAATAAATTTTTTGATATCGGATTGTGGTCCCAAAACCACTGTTTCGATTAACCCTAAAAATAGGCTGTTACAGACCGCCATTCAACATCAACTCATTAACTCATAGTATTATAACTCCTTCATGAATTGTGTAAGCATCAGATTTTATTTTTGCCAAGGTTATATGTGGGCCGAAAGCTAGCAAAATCCTTCAAAAAGCTTTTGAACACCATTTCAATTTGAGTGTTCTTGTAACACCCCTAACCTGTATCTGTCGCCAGATTAGGGTTACGAGGCATTACCGATCAAAATACAACTCAAAACGGTCATACAATTCAATCACGCATATAGATATTTACTCCTTTACAAATTTCTGAAAACTTAAACAACCACAAGTCACCAATTCATATAAACCAAATTCGCATATTGGACTTTCATAATCCAACCAAAACAATCATACTTTACCTATCATGGTTATATAAACGAACCATACTTTCAAACTCAACTATTTCAATCTCATTTATCAATTCCAAATTTCAAATCAACTAACATGCATCATTGCCATAATATATATACTTTATAAATACATAATTTGAAACGTATGTACATCACACTCATGGTATTCGAATACCTAAATAAAATCAAACATTTTTGGTTCCATAAATCGAACATACATTAAAACATCCTTAAGTTTAATTCATATATTTAATTATATACTAAACAAATAATTTACATATTTATACACATTTGCATATTAAACCATATCAACCCATATCATTCGACATTATAATCATTAACTTATAAAATATTAGCTAACATTACAACATAGCCCAATGTATTATTATTATTATTATTTATACAACTAATGTATGTGCAAACCACCATAATAACAATAGCTATTACTAAACTCAAATGCTGAACCAATCATACCAACTTTATAGGCTAAACATCATGCCAAAGTTTCCTATACTTATCAAATCCTTTTATCACCCATTCAACTATCAAAATTAACCATAAAAGTAGTACAATTTCACCATTCAATCATAAGCTAAAACATGCCGTTTCATTACCAAATAACCTTTCTAAATATACACCTTATACTAGCCCAAATGTTCAACCATTCATCCATGACACATATACTTCCCTTATCATTACAAACTATAACAAAAATGACAAATACACAAATAATGATATCATAGGTATATACACATTGGTTTTACCTTTTATTACCGAATATAATTATGCTTCACAAATCATAATTAACCTCATATAGTGACCGAAGCAATTTCCATCATTTACCAAATAAATTACAAGGCAATTCATACATTAAAATATAGGTGTATATTAAACAACACCAAATAGAAAAATTCCCATGGCATATCATAATCATCACATATAAAAAATAACCACATTCACATCACATAAACCGAGTTAACCAATGCATCATCAATGATATATTCATCATTTTACTTATTTAACCAATCCGAATCATATCAACATCCCACACAAAAAAAACCACATATCATACTTCCAAAATATACTACTTATAAGGTCTAATCATATAACCAACATCGCAACATATTTACCATGAAATATACCTCCTAATTTAAGCTTATAACATGACTGAATATATATACCAATATTAACATCATGATTAAGAAATTTTCGCATGGCTATATATATATATATATATATATATACAAATTTCAAAACCAAATATATCAAAATTAGCCTATACATGCCGCATAACGAATCTCAAAGCATTAATTTACCGAAGTGAAAACTGGATAGTGTGATGAGGTCTCCTACGACTTCTAACCCGAGCAAGCCTTTGAAACTCTATAGACATAGGAAAACACACAGAGTAAGCTTTGAAAGCTTAGTAAGCTCGTATCCTAATAAACTTAACATAACAAATAATTTCATTACAAAGTCATAAGCATGATATGCTATCTCATACAATTTTTCCAAGTTATAAAACATGTTCTCATATCAAATTATCATCGTTCAATATTATACTTGTTTACTTTAATAACTTTAGTTTTCACAAGCTTATTCAACTCAATTCTCCTATATCATTCAATTCACACTTTCACATAGCCAAATGAGCACATTATGGAAATAACACATATAATCATATATATATACATAAATCTCATATCATCATTTATACTCAATTTCACCTTTCATACATATAACATCTGACAATCTCACGTATGCCACTTTACAAACCATATCTTATTCATTTATTCATGTTTCATTTACAAGTATTCACATTTCATTTCCATATACATCACATAACATTCTTTGCACATATATACTTACCTTTCATTTTTAAATATTGTATACATTTCAACGTACCTGAATCGGAATGTCTTTCACTTAATCATTTATTTCTCAAAATGCCCGTTGAACTGTTCGGAATCAATAAGGATACTCGGATAACTCATAAGCTCGTAAAATGGCAACATTCCAGACGTGGTCTTACATGTAATCAAATATCGATGCCACTGTCCTAGACAGGGTCTTACACGAAATCATATATGATGCCAATGTCCCAGACATGGTCTTACACGTAAATCACAAATCGATGCCAACATCCGAGACGTGGTCTTACAAAATAACACATATTGGAATCCTATGTCATGACATATGTATCCTAACTATTCCTATGGTTCGTACGGGGCTTTCCGGACGTCGTCACATTATCGAAACTTTCTCGTATTTATATATTCTGCTTCTCGAACAATTCAATATCATAATAACATATATATAACTTATTCAAAATACATATATTTGTATTACCATTCGACATTGAATTCAATTATGCAAATAGTATGCATTTATAATATGATTTTGTAACATTTATTAAAATACGAACTTACCTCGTTCACAGTAATGACAAATTAAGTCGACTAATCCGATACTTTGATTTTCCCTCGATCTGAATCTGAATTCCTCTTTTTCCAATCTAATTAATATCAAAATTAACTTACTTATTCAACATTTCATTAAATTTTATCCAAGAACACATAATTTGGGCATTTTTCATTTTAGCCCCTAACATTTCACATTTTTACAATTTAGTCCCAATTTCAAAATAACACAAAATACACAAAATCTCATCAAACCCATATCAGGCCAAATTTACCTTAGGTCTCTAGCAACCCATTTCTTTCATTTATATTACATTTTGACCCCTCAATTTACAAATTTCTCAATTTAGTCCTTAATACACATTTTTATCAAAAATCACTTAATTAATCATGAAAATCAAGCATCAAAGATTTATTCTTCATCATCAAACAAAAATTTCATCACATTATTAACAATGGCAAATCTTAAATTCATCATCAATTCTGAAAATTAAAGCATGGGCTAAGTAATATTCGAAGCAACGATTTCAAAAACGTAAAAATTATCAAAAACCGAGCAAAACACATACCCGAATCAAGCCTACTAAGTGTCGAACTCCAAAGCTTCAAGATGGTTTCTTTCTTCTCAATATTTGACCATCAAAATAAAAGATGAACATGCAAAAATTTTCTTTATGTTTTACTTTATTAACTTTAATACATAATTTACTATTTTAACCTTAATGAATTAATAATAAAACCATATAATGGTTGTCCATTACAGTCCATTAGCGTTAATAGTGCCTAATTTCAATTTAAGGCCTCCACGTTAAAAGAACATAGCATTATAACACTTTAACAAATAGCAAGCCATTTTTACAATTTACGCGATTAAGTCTTTTTTATAAAATCGAGCACACAAACGATAAAATTTTCATACAAAAATTTCACACATATTAATTCACATACTTTAAGCATGAAATATAATATTAAAATATTTTTTGACTCAGATTCATGGTCTCGAAACCACTATTCCGACTAGGGTCTAAACCGAGTTGTTACAGTTCTAGTCCAAATTGGTCTCATTGTCCACAATGTCGATAAATTATCCCATGAGAGTTACCATATGGTCTTTGACTGGAGTACCAGACTTTTGTTGGGCATTAATCAAGTTAGTTATAGCAAACTGTCAAGCCAAGGTAGCTTGGCTTCCAAACATGTCTTCTATCTCATCCAGAATCACTTTGGCAGTCTTACAGCTCTCTAGTTGTTTATATAGAGTATTGGTCACGCTTGCTAGCAAATAGCAACGAGCTATCTCATCAAACTCCTCCCAGTGTTTTCTAGCCTCAGCTTGAGTGGCCAGAGGGAACCTATTATCAAGAACTATTTTAAGGTTCTCATAGCTTAGGACAATTATTAGGTTCCTTTTCCATTCCTTATAATTATTTCCGTTCGGTTTGTTTTTAATGAGTATGTTCAATACGGAAGTTGGTGTAATTTTTGAACTAAAAATAAGACATTCATATATTAATATCTTTGTATTAAGAAAATGTTTGAAAACATTTTGTAACATCATGATATGCATTAAGATGATGCATGCGTCTTAAATTAAACCTTGAAAACATTTGTAAGTCATTGCAATGATAATTCCTACATCTATTTACTCAAGCCACCTTGGGGTTATCATGATTAATTAGTAAGAACATGGATTTCCATCCAATTAGTACATAAACCTAATTCATTAGGCATTCGCATGTACTAATAATCGTGTAACGTTTGACCATCATTCTAACTTAAGCATAGCTCTTTGGGGATTTAATTAATGACCATATTCGGACGTACTAACGTCCAGAGTGTGAAAATTGCAATAAAATATAGAAAGACAATGCAATTTTCGCAAGTATGTAACACCCCTAACCTGTCTCTATCGCTGGATTAGGGCTTTAGAGCATTACTATACAATCAGAAATATTTAAAAATCATAACATTCAATAATTTAAATATATCATAAACCATTCAATCACATGCATTCTATACCTAAAATGAGCCCTCGAGGCCCTAAAGATAGCTTTGAGAAAATTTGGGATTAATTTGAAACAAAATAGAAAGGAAAAAGTTGCAAAAATTAACAAATAGGGGTCACATAGCCGTGTGATCAGGCCATGTAACATAGCTCCAGGTCGTGTAACTTTCAAACAAAGGACACACGGTTGTGTCCCAACCTATGTCCTCACTCGTGTAACTAACTGTATAGGGTCACATGCCCGTGTGCCAAGTTGTGTAACTCTCTGAGTTGCCCCATAGGCCCGTGTGCTAGGCTGTGTAACTCACCGACTTGGAATCTTAAGAAACTTCAAAAGACACATGGCTGTGTCGCAAGGTTGTGTGTATCACATAGCTGTGTGATAGCCCGTGTCCCAGGCCGTGTGAACCTAAAATCAAGCCATTTCATACCCAATTCATGCATAATTAACCAACCCACTTATGCACACTTTCAAAGGACTAAAACATCATTCAAAAACACAAAATCATGCCATTTCAACCAACTTAATTCACCTAACCAATATGCCATTCAAAGGCACCACAATTGTATTCAAACATCATTGACCTAAACATGCCAACATTACCTTATTTTATGCATAAAATCTAATTCAAATACTTATCAAAGCATATCACAATTAACCATTATCAAACCATTACAGACATACCAAAAGAATCTTATATGAAACCATTTGTAAGTGACCAAAATGACATAACTTGGTAAGGCATTAAAGTGCACCAAACCAAACATAACATTCAAAGCATAAACACACCAAAACACCATTACAAAACATCCTATACATGCCATCATAAACCTTGGCCAAAATACTTAAAATCTACCGAATTGATTGTTGGGTAGTGTGATAGGTCTACTACAAGCTTCCAGCCAAGTCGAGCTTCTGATAATCTATAAAACGAAGGAAAGAAACTACGTAAGCGGCGAGTGCTTAGTAAGCTTGTATAACCCAAAACATAACTTATCATTTCATTTATACAATTCATAGAATAAGCATAAGTCAATACCAATTCCATAAGCTTAGTATAAGCCTATACAACATCACTAACTCACAAGTTAGTATAATTTCCATGATACAAATGAATTCAACCATAAGATAAGTAGTTTCCATATGTAAACATATCATTTAACTCATCAATATCTTCATGAGATCATGATTCATTCCATTTGCATAATTACCATTTTATTTCCTTTTCTTACCCATTGAACCATCTAGAATTACATCGGATACTTGGGAAAGCTCACACATAGTGTGCCTTTACATATCACCATAGCCTTTCTTTTACATCATTGCTCACATGAGCTGTGAAATGAGCCTGCTCACACGAGCTATGGGTTAGAATGTAAGCTACATGATACTGCTTACACGAGCTATGGGTTAGAATGTAAGCTACATGATACTGCTTACACGAGCTATGGAGAATCTGCAACAAATGCAGGACCTCAGCCATTGGTAGGACATTCAAGACTAGCACCCAAAATATGAAATCCCTAATGACATGTCATTTGTATTCTAAGAATTCTTAAGCTTCGGTCAATTCGTTATAGCATTGATACATTCATATGGTAATTCATTTATATTAAAACAACATAGTAAACATTCAATTTAGCTAACCTTAAAACGATTACAGTTCATACGAACGTACCTCGATAACTTGGGGGTAGAAATACCGTTGAACTAATCCGAAGCTTTAGCTTTTCCTCGATTTAAGTCCAATTGTGGTTTATCTTGATCTAAATAAATAATTTCATTCAATTAAGTACTCATCTAATTCAATTTAACCCATAATTCATATTTATGCAAAAGTACTAATTTACCCCTAACATTTTAACTTTTCACAATTTCGTCCTTAAGCTCATAACTTAAAATCTAACTAGTTTAATCTAAATCCAAGTTAATCCATGTTGCAAAAGACCTTAAAGAAACTCATAATCATTAACAATTCACAAAAAAAACCTTAGGATTTATACCTTTAACAATTTAATCCATATTTCAATAATTCATCAAAAATCACTTAACAAAACTTGTTCATTTTTCAACAAGTACTCATAATTTAACAATTAACATGAAAAAATCATTCAAAAGCATCTATGGAAAATCCCTTAACCTTTAACTGTTTTACAAATTAACCCTCGAGCTAGCTAGATTAAGCTAAAACGAACTGAAAAATATAAAAATCATTAAAAACGGGGATTGAACACATACCATGCAAGTGAGAACAATGCTTAGCCGAACCCTAGCTAATCTTCCATTGGTGAATCTATTATGAAGAAACAAATGTGAGGAAGATGATGATTTTAGCCTATTTGACTTTCACTTTATTTATCATTTTACCATTTTACCCTTTAAAAACTATCAAAATATCATTAAAACCTTGTCCATGGATATCCAATAACACTTTAAATGGTATATTTATCGTTTAAGTCCTTTAGTTTAAGATTTCATAGCCATTGAACCCCTTTAACTAATAGAACTCAAATTTTGTACTTTTTACAATTTAGTCCTTTTTATCTAATTAACCATTTAAACATCAAAATTTCTTAATGGAATTTTAATAAGACCTTAATATACTCCCACAGACATTAAAATAATAAGAAAATAATAACTCACTCATAGAAATTATGGTCCTAAAACCACTATTTCTAACACAATTAAAAACGGGCTATTGCAAAGTATACGAGTCGAGTTGTAATATAGTTTTACAACAAAGTATGTGAGTACTCCGAGGATTGTACCCAAGAGAGGTGAGTGCTAGATCATTTCTAACCTGAACACTAAAATATCTAATTAGTAATTTTAAATTAGTCATAGTATGAAAATATAAAATAAAAGATTTTTAGGGTTTTATAATAATAAAGACAAAATAACATTAAAGAAATAGACTTAAAGAGATAGACAAGGAGAATAAATCAAATCTTGACTATGGGTGATTAGCTCGCTTCAGTAATCTCCATCAACTGTCATTTCGGGTTCCATGTCAATCAAGTAGACGCTACACTAGTAGGATCTTTCAGTCTTCCACTAGCATAACGAGTCAGCAAGAACTACTTATCTTTCGACCTCATAACCTAAACTGGTTTAGGGTGAATGTGCTCACGGATGGGCCATACCAATTTTGGGTTAATTCCCACCTTGATGACTTCTCGGGGTTGTCAGGCCTAGGGTTTGTTCCACGTTCTTCCTTTCTCAAAGAGCTGACCCGTTAATAGTTAACGGATCATACCTCCACTCGCTAATCCCCCATAGAGGGATTAGTCCCTCATGGCTTTCATAGACAATATAGAATCGATGTAAAAAGAAAGCATGCTAATTAAATTGACAAGATAAAGTAAATGAAAGAGCCTGATTGTATTGAGATTAATCGTGAATCCACAAAGTTTGAATGCTTCCACAATTTAGATCTCTTGAAACCAACAAGAATAACTAAAATAAATCTAAAACCTAAGAATGAAAGAAAATACTAAACTAAAATTTACATAGAGAACCTAGGCTAAAGGAATGGTATCCATAACAAGTGACAAATAAGCCTAATATAACTTTCAGGTGGCCGTCGTCCCTAACCCTAGGTTAGCTAACGCTCCCGAGCTTTAAGTTTGATTGTATGGACCAAAACGCACTTGCTTCGTGTTTAATTTTTGTCACAAAGTCGATGTCGCGACACACCAGAACTTGTATTCTGACATAACAATCAATATACTCCTCTTCAACTATCTTCAGGGGTATGTCACTACATCGAAGACAGTCTTGAGTTTTCTCCATTCTACTCCCTATGTTGCGACATCAAGTTATCTGTGTTGCGACATAGCGACTAGTATCCATTTAGTACACCTTCTAATGGTTTCTTGCACACTCACAAAGTGAGTTAGCTCACCCTTAGGCCTCATTCAGCCCTTAAGGTTAATAGAATACTCAATTTGCAAATGTTATTGAATATAAATAAACCTAAGAAAACTTAACTAAAACATCACAAAAATACTTTTATTCAAGCCCCTTAAATCTGAAAACTAGTTTAATTTGCTACACTGAATTACGACAAATCACTTAACTAGAATATCTTGAGTGTATAACCATAAACTCAACACCTATCACATCATGCACCACAAATGAGTCATCTTGGGACAATATCACTAAGTAGCATGCTGTGACTAGTTGTCCTCTTTGAAGACAAAATTTCTTAATATATCGCAAAATAATACTTACCATAGAGAGTTAGCTCCATTACAAAATTTGGGGCTACTCATAGTGCTTAGAGATTTATCTCTTGTAAGGATACTAAACTTGATCTTATAGTGCTTCACTTTCAACCAATGGTAGTGGAGCAGTTGCCTCATCTCCTTGTTAATAGTGGTGCACTCGAAAGTGCCATCCACCATTAACTCTCTCTCCAGACTAGGAAGCTTTCTAATCCTTTTGGTAATGACTTCATAAGTGCTAGCTTCCCTACCTTGGTTGTCCTCAGCCACTAGAATCAAAGGAAAAGGAAAGAAATTGAAATTGAAAAGGTTTTAGAAAAAGAATCTTACCCTTGGGAACTTTAAAATTGGACAAACAATGAAGGCAATGAAAAAAAAATAACTAAATGTTGGAAAAAAATCCGATTTGAAAACGGTTTTCTTACACAGTAGAAAACAAAAAATTTGAAAACCGAACCAGTTTGTGATATTTATAGCAATAAATCTTAGACTGAAATCGTACCTATGTTTTCGAATAGAAGGATCCTTGTCATTCCTGACTTTCAACCAAACAATCTTCTCCACTATTCTCGTACCACGAATTACCTTGAGTGTGGGCTCGATTAAATCGAATCAAACACAGAAACTAGAAATAGTTTTGTTTTCTTTTAGGGTGAAAACAAAAATTCTCTTCTCAATTAGGAATTGACAAAATCATTATTCTAAAAAAATATATTTAATAGTTAAGAATAAAATCTCTCTAGTTTTAGGAAGAGTAACAATATCTTAAAGTTGTGTTAATAACTCTATTGGTGCCATCTATTTATAAAGAGAGAAGGTAGAACCCTTGTTAAATTAAAGAAGTTTATTTCAATTAGAAAAATGAAACCCTAGTTTTACTAGGATGTATAGGGTGACAACCCTAGTTAAATATACTAGGGTTTTCCGTCCCCTTATTACATTAGGGCTTTTGGGTCTCTTCCATATCGGATCCAATTACAAGTACTTTTCGGGCTTTTAACCCAATCTTGTAACCCAATATTTTATAATTTGATCTAACCCAATATTTGTTTTTCTATTTTTCTAAAATAAAATTGAATATTTATATATTAAATAATTTTCTCATCCCAAATATACCCCTGATAAAATTATGACGATTTTACCCCTAATAAAATTTTAGAGAAAATATATTTAATATTTCACCATTCAACTTGTTCACTATTATCGCATGGTTTATTTTCATTTTTGGCCTTTAAAATAGCTCAAAAACATAAACTCAATCTTCTAATCATTTTTGAGAAATCCTTGTTCATTTGTAAATGAATTCATTTCTCATTTTTATCTCCATTTTCATTTTCATTTCCATTTCCATTTTGAGAAAACCACATTCATTTCCAAATTATTCCATTTTCTCCAATTTCATTTTCATTTTGGAGAAACCATAATAATTTCTTGAATGTTTCTTATTTCTCCATTTCTATTCATTTGATTCATTTATGGTTGCAATGAGCCAGCGAAGTGATCTATTGGGCATATGCAATTAAGGCTCAAATGATTTATAATTTAATTTCAACTTTTTGCCTATTAATTATAAACTCATTTAGTTACGATGTCATTCCATTATAGTATTGTAACTAAGCTCTCCCGAACAACATACCATTATGAAAGCAACTTAATCAGTGTTCATCTAATGACCTTGTCATAAGTGTGTTACCCTCATAGGATATCATTAATCTCTTTGGGATAATATCTATTCTCTCAATATGATCCTATTTTATCTCATGCTAACCATTACATCCTCCTTCATGAAAAGTCAATCACTATCGAATAATGATCAAGTCATCCATCACAAAGATGAACAACTTGTGGCCACGTTTACTTTGCATCAACCATGTAATGCCAATTAGAGGATATCATTTACCCATGTTTTGGGCTATGAATTCCAATGTTGCGAATGACACTACATACTGAAGAAGTCGTACACCCAATGAACCAATTTTTGGTTCCTATCTATTTGAACTCAAGCTTTTACTTACATCAAAGTTTACAAGTCACACATGCATAGTCTGTCATCCACTCAAGATTTAGGTATGCCACATTATTAACATCACAAGTGAATAAATCTATAAACATATTCAAGATCTATTCTTCTTGGGTTTAGTCTAATGTACTGTCAGTTCAGTCAATAATATCTATGTCTCTATCTTCTGGGAGTCATTGCTCCGATGCCTAAGACAAAACATCTCCCTAATTAGACTTGATAGACAACATATTAGTCTTTTAATCAGTTTTCTCTTTTTCAATTAAACTAAGAACATGTTTAGGTTCGTCTACTAATACAAACTGTCTTTCCATATTACGATCCTACCACGTAATACCGCTTAGTATTAGTTTAAACATTAGACAACTAATTAGCAACATTCGCTTCCATTTTGCTTTGCATGCAAAAACCACGTGAGGACAATATACAAAGTATTAATGAAATTCATGAATAATTTTATTAACCAATCTATTCAAAAAAAAATTACATGTGTACTTAGACGAAAACACTACACTTTTGACACCAAACCTAACACTAAAATGAAGAAATGTGATGGAAAATAAAAGAAGAGAAGATAACTTTTAAAGAAAATAAAGAACACATAAAAACTTGAAAATTGTTGATGATCACTAAACTGACTATAAATACGGCAAAGGCAAGTGCACCTATCGAACAATAGTACAGCTACGGAGAGTTAATATATCGTATCAATAAGGACTAAAAGTATTAGTAATTACTGTTTTCTTATTATTTAGCCGAAAATTTGGATTGATGGGTTTTAAATCAAAAATTACTAAACTAATTTAACTAAGAACACAACAGAGAATGAATCAAGGAAATAAATGAATATTAACCAATGACAGAGACAATACACAGGAAAGAATCCGCCTAGACTTTACATAATATTATGAATCTGAATTAAACGATTTATTCACTTGTGTCTTGAGCCGTAGAAATCTATAAATTATGTTAATATCTCTTTCGAGAGTATGAACATTTGATTCTAGGTTGGTTAATTGAAATCTCTTTCTAATTAAAACCCCTATCGTCACATTAACTCGATCTATGGATTCCCCTATTAGATTTGACTCTAATCCGATAGATTTATGTCGTCCTATTTCTAGGATTGCATGCAACTCCACTCAATTATGCTAGATCTACTCTTAAATAGGGACTTTTCCTCTTCTGAATTAAGCATATTAAACATGAATTAATATCCCTAAAATATTAAAACAAGAAATAAGCATACATAATTGAGAACAAGAAACAAGTATTTATCATGTAAATCAGAAATCAAATAATAGAATTCATCTAGGGTTTCATCTTCCCTAGGTATCTAGGGAATTAGTTCATAATCCTGAATAGAAACATCTCAAAGTCAGAAAAACCACAAGACATAAAGAAACTCATAAAAACTTTGAAAGAAATTAAAAGGAGATCTTTGATCTTGATGGAGATCCACTTTTAAGTTGATTCCGATGGTGTTCTTCGATCTTCTTTGATGGCTCCCTTATGTCATCTTCTAATTGGTATTTATAGACTTTAGAATGCTTAGAAAGTCTAAAAATTGTGTTTTTTGCATATTTGGGAAGCAGGCTATGAAATCGACACGGACTGGCACAAGGGCGTGTGTCCAGACCGTGTGGAAATGCTCAGGCTGTGTGGCTCCTAAAAATAACTCTATTTGTTTGATTTTGACTCATTTTTCTCTCCTTTCACTCCCAAATGCTCTTTTAAGTATAGAAACATGAATTTAAAGGATTAAGAACATCAAATTCACCAATTTGAATAAATAATCATCCAAAAATGCATTAAGAATGAGATTAAAATATGTTACTTCTATAGCTTATCAAATATCCCCACACTTAAGCATTTGTTTGTCCTTAAGAAAAATCCTCAACTCACATTAAAATTAATCTTTCTTAACTTGTAATTCTCATCAATAATGTTTCAAAATATTTCTCAAATACTCATGCACTGGCAATTCAACTAAAAGAGCACTAATGATTCAAACAATCCAAGTCAAAAAATTTTAAAGCATGAAAACATAGGTATCTCCCCTTATCTAAGTAATTACCTTTAATTATGTAACACCCCTAACCCGTGTCTGTCGCTGGAATAGGGTTACAGAGTATTACCCGATTTATTTCACAAACGATACATTTCTAATACAATTATCAATTTTAAATACAAATAATTCATAATCAATCACATTGTCCCTAAAATGAGCTTACGAGGCCCAAGTCATGCTTTAGAAGTGGTTCGGGACTAAACCAATATCTCAGGAAATTTTTGGAACACTTAGAAAATTTTACAAAATATAGGGGACACACACCCGTGTGGCCCAGCCGTGTGTCTCACACTGCCAAAGACACGCACGTGTCACAGGCTGTGTGACATTCGAAAATGGATCACATGGTCCTGTCCCAGGTCATGTCCGACCCCGTGTAACTCTCTGACTTGGGTCACACGGCCAACCACATGCCCGTATGACCATCCTGTGTGCCCTTCGAAATGGCCTCACACGCCTGTATGCCAGGCCGTGTGCTAGGTTGTGCCAAACTTGTAGGGTAAACTGACTTATGCCATGCTCGTGTGCTGGGCCGTGTGAAGCATACTAATTGAGTTTCTAATCAAACACCAGGGGACACACGGCTATTTCACCTGATCATGTGTCACACATGGCTAAGACACACACCCGTGTCTCTGCCTATGTGGACAAAAATAGGCTATCTACCAAGCCATCTTTCTTACCCAAATTTGCATTCACCTACAACAAACCAAAAGGCATATAACATGGGATAAATAGGCATTTAAACCAATCTCAACCAAGCCTAATTCATGCTATTTCCATACCAAGAAATATATGACTCATTTCATCATACTTTTCCAAT
Source organism: Gossypium longicalyx (assembly GCA_025698465.1). Classification (NCBI taxonomy): domain Eukaryota; kingdom Viridiplantae; phylum Streptophyta; class Magnoliopsida; order Malvales; family Malvaceae; genus Gossypium; species Gossypium longicalyx. The sequence goes on from CM046997.1 coordinate 98,013,958, forward strand.
TCAAAACATACTAAATCCATATTCTCAAGTCATCAATATGGTCACTTTCAATTATGCATCACTTTACCTAAAACCACAAACATACCAATCTCAAATTCAGCCATTTGATACTCCAAATACCAATTCACAACAAGCTAAAATAATCCAAACATGCTAAAATAAGCCAAATCACCAAACATGCTAAAATAAGCCAAATCACATGGCTATACACATAACAAACCATTCATCATTTACAAGCCAACTCAAATGGCTAAATCCATTACTAACATATACCAAAATGACCATAACTCCTATACATGTCGTATAAATAAATAGATAATTTCAAAAGTACCAAAAAGAAAACTTGATAGTGTGACGCAATCTCTGACGACTCCCAATCCGAGCTAGTTTCGATATTCACTATAAAACACGAAAAAGTAAACAGAGTAAGCTATAAAGCTTAGATAGTTAATAAGTAAAGCTCACCATTCATTCACAAATCAAGTAGTATGAGCATAATATACTATAAGTTCATTAAATCATAAGGTTAACATATATTCAATCACATAAGTAATCATGAACTCACAATTTTCATAAGTTCAATGCTCATATAGTTTCCGTACATACCTGTACTGATGCATATCTATTTCTCACCATTTCATATCTTCGATATACCCGTTAAACCATTTGGAATACTATCGGATACTAGGGAATCTCGCATCCTAAGTGCCAATACATAGCAGAAGCTATCTCAATCTCATATCTCATATAATGCTCACTCTTGAACTATCAATGGGTCTGCTCACACAAGTTGACGGTCATGACATAGCTACACGGTGCTACTCATACAAGTTGACGAGAATCCACAACACATGTTAGATAACTCAACCACCGGTAGGACGTACAGACCAACACCCAAATCACATAACTCCTAATGACATGTCATTCGTATCCTAATCTATTCCTAAGGTTCAACCGGATTTCACATTGTCAAATCTTCGTCAAACATATTTGTAAGGTCATATTCACAATTCAATTCAATAATAAAGCATTTAAAACACAATTATAATAATGCTTATTAATATACGAACTTACCTCGATCACAAAAACGACGAAAAGGATCGACTAGTCCAAAACTTTGTTTTTCCCCTATCTAAATCCTAATTTCACTTTTCTTGATCTATATGCAATCGAATTTAGATTATTTAAATATCATTATATTCAATTTAGCCCAAAATGCGTATTATGACAACTTTACACTTTTGCCCCTAATATTTCAACATCTTTATAATTTAGTCCTTAGCTCATAAAAATACAAATTCATGCAATTAGGCCTTACCCATGCTAGCCGAATTTCCCTTATTACCATAGAAGCCCATATTTTTCATTTATTTCACATTTCTACCACAAAATTTTCACATTTCTCAATTTAATCCTTAATTGAAAATTTTACTAAAAATCACTATACAAATGTTGTTTATCTAACAACAAGCATACATTTTCTATCATATAACATCAAAATACACCTATATTCATCAATGGAAAAACCCTAAAACTTTAAAAATTTTGTAAATTAGTCCCTGAGCTAGCTAGATTAAGCTACAACGATCTCAAAAACATATAAATCATTACAAACCGGACAAAAATGAACTTACATGCACTAGATGAACTTGGCCGAACCTTGAACCCAAGAAAAATGGCTTCCTTCTTCTAATTTTTATTTAGGAAAATGAAGAAGAAAGATGATACTTTCTTTTGTTTTAATTTAATTCATATTGTTTTATTCATTTATTGAATTAACCTTTATTTTAAACCATCAAAAATCATTAATCATGCACATAAATGTCCACTTACAATAAAAATGGTCTAATTACCACATAAGGACCTCCACTTTAATATTCCATAGCTATTAGAAACCTTTAAGTAATAGAACACAAATTTTACACTTTACGCGATTTAGTCCTACTATCATACAGTAGACATTTAAATAACAATAAAATAAATATTTCAATCTCAAATTTGTGGTCTCAAAACCACTGTTTCGATTTAACTAAAAACGGGCTATTACAAATTCAAAATCGACAAGAATTGATCTCCTTACTAAAGATTCAATCAAATCACTCAAAATGTTTAAGGTTTAAGAATAAACACTCAATACTCGAACAAGAAATTTCATTACCATAAACTTGCTTGAAAACCAAACCTCCACCACTATAAAATGATATGAAACACTAATCAAAAGGTCTTTAAGAGATTGTAATGGGGCTTAGGTTAAGGGTGTGGAAAAAAGGCCAGAAAAGTTGGTTATAATCGAGATCGAGTTGATAAATTAAAAAACTAGAAAAAATAAACAAATGTTGAATTAACAACAATTGCATCAATCAAGAGCAATTCAAGAATAAAAAACGAGCTTCTTCTCCAAATATGAATTTAACTATTCAAGTGAAAAACTAAATAAAAATCAATAAATAACTATATTTTTTTATATTTTTTTCTATTTTTCTATTTATCTTTTATCTAGAATAATAAAAAATAATTCAGCAATTCGAAAAGAAGAGCATAGTTAGGCAACTAACCAAATCAAATCTCGATAAAAAAAGATTCAATAAAACGGGAAAAGTCTCAACGAAAAAAATGAGTTATGGGTAAACATTAATGGGTAAATAAAAAAACTGTGTATTAGGATCAATAGGGTTCACTAAGGGTTAATTAAAAAGGTAGGCTTTTTATGGGATAAGTGGGTTAAAACCTAAGTGCCTTTAACATCTCAATATATCAAATCAAAGGTGTGGTATTGACTTGCATAATCGAAGCAAGTTCTAGAATAAAAAAATTAGGTTGACACATTCATAACCAATAAAAAAATAAGCATGAAAAAAATGTATGCTTTAAAGGCTCAAAATCTCACAAAAAATTATGGTTTTGATGTCAAACTTGCAAATCTCAAACTTCAATATAAAGCTTCAATTTAGATAACAACTAAAAAAATAACTTATCATGCTTGATTCTCTCATGTCTTAAAGTTTAAATCAACCAATTACACAATATCTACAAATTAATCCAAAACACATTAGTAAAAATTCCAACTCAAAATTAATTCACTCTAATGGAAGTTTGAGAAGATTACTTAAATACAAGACATAATTTAGGGATTTTCTAATAATTATATGAATAACCTCCCCACACTTAAGATGTACATTGTTCTTAATGTACAAACAGGTATAATCACAGTATAAATGGAATATCATAAGAGAGGGAAAAAACTGAAACTGCCCTGAATATTAGATGAAATCGCTAGAATAGTGAAAAGCAGAATTGTAGGCAAATCTAAATGTAGTGCATGATTTCGAACAAACTAATAAGAAAATAAACACAAATAGTGAAGAAGATTAAAAGGTTACAACTCAATTACAAAACAACCATAAAAATAAAAATTTAGTTTAAAAAATAAAATAAAAAATGAAATAAGTCTAAGAAAATAACAATAAAACAACTAGAAATAAAAAATAAACATAAAAAGAAAAAAAAGAGAAAAAATAAAATTAATAAGCCTCATCATTAGAAGCACCGATATCATGAGTCATTAGTGCTGAAAGGGATATATAGAGGTGCTGATAGATCTGCTGCAAAGTCACGTCAATACTATCGAACCTTTGAAAGCAATGCTGCTCGAAGCGAGTGAACCGCTTGGAGAGGACCTCTAACATAGTAGTAGAAGAAGCAAGACCGTGACTCGAATATGGATGATAAGGTGGATCCTCACAATGGAAGGGGACATCATCAGTGAAGCCCTTAGGATCATCCTGAGGGTCAAAATGAAATAATCAGTAATAAGGAGGATCCACTCCACGAAGTCGCTCAATCATCCTCATATGGCTCATGCTCGATAATCCTTGTGGGGACATCTAGCCTACTAGTGTAATTGAGGAGGACCGCACTGTTATGTCAAGGAGACTGAGGTGACGTACGAGTTGAGTCACATAAGGGTCTAAACATATAGGACCCTTCCCGCTGTGCTCTGTCTAATGGCGAAAGGCAAGAGCGATGAAGCAGACGAAATAAAAAATAGGCCCTATGGCCATGCTCCATAGAAAGTAAGCATTGATGGTATTGAGACTCCAGTGCTCTTTCTCCTACCAATCAATATGTGGGCCAAGATGGCATGAATATATCTTAAAGTTAGAGGAAGAAAAGTCGCATTTGATCAACTCGGATAATAAGGTGTCGTACTCGCCATTAGGTCTACCCAGCAAAAAGATGGCAAGTAGTGGATGTGTCGGTATAATCAAAGGAACCCCCGGCACTCATGAACTCAACAGTGTATAGTCCTAATGCAGCTTTGAACTCTAGGACACTTATATGCCGTGCCGTACCACCGAGTCTGAAAGTGATGGTGCCTGGCTCGTCATGGGTCGTCATCACCTGCTATAAAATGTTGAACAAAACTCGAAATTTAGCTCTATAACACCCCTTACTCGTGTCCGACGCCAGGATAAGATACAAGGCATTACCGTACTTAATCACAAACATACAAAACTGGGTAATAAAATTTCGTTCAAATCAAATTCATTCATACCTATGCAAATTGTCCCTTATATGGGCCTACAAGGCCCAAAACATACATTAGGAATGTTTGAGACTAAACTGTGAACTTTGAAAACACTTGGAAGACTTAAAATTTTTTTTCAAGGAAACAGGGTCATACGCCCGTAACGATAGGCCGTGTGGTCACACACACGCCCGTGTGGCTTGGGACATGCCCGTGTCCTAGGCTCGTGTAACTCTCTGTTTATGACATCATCAACAAAATAAGGTCACACGGCCAAGTCACAGGCCCCTGTGCTTAGATCGTGTGGCGAATTAAATTCCAAAAATCAAGTGCAGACTTCACACGGCCAGGGCACGCGCCCATGTCCTGAGGCCGTGTCCTCTACAGGCTAAGACACATGGTTGTGTCTCTGCTCGTGTGTTTACTACTGGGCATTCTATTTTGCATAATTAGGGAGCAGCGGACACATCGTCGGATCAAATACCCATCGGGCATACCGTGTGTCACACACGACCTAGACACATGCCCGTGTGTCTAACCGTGTGGACAAATCCTAGGCTATTTTCCAAGCCATTTTCCACCCTTAAGCACTCACACACATAGACCCACTTCATGACATGCAACATGGCACATTTGATTACTCAAAGCATAGATATTCATGGTTAAATTATGTTTATAATGTCACATAACACATATTCAATCCATCATGCTTTCATGTGGCATTCCACACCAATTTCATATTTATTCATTATTATAAACCTACCTTCAATTTTACTAAATTTTACCATAGTTATGGTCATACTTATTAGTTCCAATTCATTCATTAAGCATATATGCCATTTATCACATCCATACCAACAAGCAGCCACCAACCACATCACAAAGCATAAACACATTGCATGCATGCATAAACAATTAGGGTTACAACCCAAATAATCAATATGAGCCACCTCTCATGGCCATATACAAAATAATCATAATAACTTCATGAGCTAACACATTTGGCTAATCAACATGACACATAAGAAAAAGACCAAGTCCCTATACATGTCGTACTCAAAATGTTGAGACTAACTATACTCAAATATTTAATTGGTAGTGTGATAAAAAACTCTGACGTCCGCCGATCCCTGAGCTAGCTTGATGACACTATAAGAAAAGAAAAGGAAGGGGGTAAGCTTTAAAGCTTAGTAAGTTCAATGCAAATAATAAGCAACATAAATCATACAATTAACATAAGGCAAAGTTTCATAAATGTCATCAAGTCCCATAAGCATAACTTTATCATATACATTCTTACCACAAGTTCATCATATCTCATGGCAATCTCATGAGTTCGATGTACATACCTGTGCCCACTTGTACAAAAAAACTTACTTTCTCGTCTTTGACGTATTCATTGAGATTACCCATTTAGCTTCTTTTGGACTACCTATTGAACACTTTGAATACCATCGGATACATTGGAATCTCACACCTAAGTGCCCCATATGTAGCCAAAACTACCTCATATCACATATCACATGTTGCTTGCTTTCGAGCTACTCACGGGTCTGCTCATACAAGCTATCGGTCAGGATCTAACTACACGGTCTGGTCACACAAGCTGTCAGGTATCTGCAACACATGCCGGACTCCACGGCCACCCGTAGAACTGATGGTCGTGTAACTAACTAAAAATTTGACTAAGGCAAGCGCACCTATCGAACAGTAGTATAGTTATGGTGAGACCGAAAATATCGTATCCACGAGGACTAAAAGTATTAGTAATTACTATCTTTTTATTATCAAGCCTAATAATTAAAGAGAGTTTTTAAGCTAAAACTTATTATCTAATTAACTAAAATTATGATAGAGATAAAAGTTGGAAAATACTTTAGGAAGACTGATGGATAAGACAATACCCAAGGAAGAATCCACTTAGACTTCACTGATTACCTTTGAATTAGACGATCTATTCACTTGACCTAATCCGTAGAAATCCCTAATTTATGTTGATATCACTCTCGAGACTAAAAACAACTGACTCTAGGTTGATTAATCGAAATCTCTTTCTAATTAAAACCTTTATTGTCACATTAACTCGATCTATGGATCCCCTTATTATATTTGACTCTAATCCGATAGATTTATGTCGTCCCATCTCTAGGATTGCATGTAACTTTGCTTAATTATGAATGATCTACTCTTAAACAGAGACTTTTCCTCCACTGAATAAGCACATCAAATACCTGAATTAATATCCTGGAATATTAAAGAAAGGGTTAAACTCACAATTAAGAATAAGAGCAAGTATTTATCATATAACTCAAATAATAATAAGATCCATCTTAGGTTTCATCTCCCTCAGGTATTTTAGGGAGTTTAGTTCATAATAATAATGGAAAACATCTCAAAGTTTGGAAAATAACAAAACATAAAGAACCCCAAATAACTTCTAGAAAATTGGATGGAAATCTTTAGTTTTGATGTAGATCCTGCCTCTGAGGTGATTTCGATGGTTGTCCTTGAGTACTTCCTACCTTCTCCTCTGTGTGTCCCCCCCTAATCCTCTTCTAGAGTGTTTATATAGGCTTTAGAATGCTTCAAAACCCTCAAAAGTGGCCTTTTCCAAGTAGAATTAAACTTGGGCTCGACAGGGACACGACCGTGTACCATGCCCATATACAGGTGCTCAGGCCGTGTGCAATTCTGACTTGGATTAATGTCGACACAGCTATGACACATGGGCGTGTAGTCTACCCGTGTGTCACACACGGGCATGTGGATAACCCGTGTGGAAGTGCCTAGGTCGTGTGAAGCACTGATTTAGGCCCAATTTGTCTGTTTCTGGCCCGCTTCTCGCTCTTTTTGCTGTCCTAAGCTCTCCTTAGTATAAAACATGAAATTAAAGGATTAGGAGCATCAAATTCAATAAAAACCAAGGAAAATTCATTCATAAATATGCCAAGCATGGGGTAAAAATATGTATATATTACGGTTTATCAAATATCCCCACACTTAAGCATTTGCTTGTCCTCAAGCAAAATCCTCAACTCACAATTAAAATAAATTCTTCTCAACTTATAATTCTCATCAATAATGTTCGAAATAATCCAGAAGTAATCATACGTTAAGAGCTTAACTAAAAGAACATCAAAGTTTCAAACAATCCAAATTGAGCATTTCAATCATAAAACCATAGGTATCCCCCTTTCTTTAAGTAATCACCTTTAATTCCAAATTGACAAGGTTGACATCCTAACTAATGATTCACTCAAATCACTCAAAGTGTTTAAGGTTCAATAATTAAGCACTCAATAGTCAAACATGAAAAGGTATTACCATAGGCTTGCATGAAAATCAAATCTCTACCACTATAAATAAGATGATACACAAATCAAAAGGTCTTTAACAGGGTTGTAATGGGGCTTGGGTCAATGGTGTGGATAAAGGCTGAAAAAGAGGGTTAGAATCGAGATTAATTTAATAGCTTACCAAACTTAAAAAAACAAAACTAATCACTAAATTACAAACAGGTGCCAGAATTAACACTAACCAAAACTAATGAAGTGAGCTTTTCTCTCAATATACTAACTTTAACTTGTCCAAGCTCTTTAGAACACTATGTAACTGAATGAGTATACGGGTTTTTTTAAATAAGAACAATAATGGAAAGTACATAATAAGAAATAATTCAGCAATTGGAATAGACGAACATAATTAGGTAATTAATCAAATTAAATCTCGATAAAAAGGGAGTCAATAAAAAGGTAGAAATTCTTAATGAATCAAAAATGGTTAAATTGTGGGTTAATATTAAGGGAAAAAAATCAAGAAGTAATAGTTAAGGCTCAAAGGGGTTCCTTAGGGGTCAATTATGTGGGATGGCTTTTTATGGGGTAAATGGGTTAAAACCTAAGTGCCTTTATTATTTTAGTATATCAAATCAAAGGTGTGGTCTCGACATGTATAATCGATGCAAGTTCTAGAATAGCAAATCAATGTTGACACACTCATAAAAATAATTAGTGAGCAAGAAAGATATATGCTCTAAAAGACTCCAAAATCACACAAAAATTATGGGTATTTGATGTCAATCCTGTGAATTCAAAACTTTAAGATAATACCTCAATTCAGGGAAACAACCTAGCAATTTTAATTCTCAAAAGTCAACTTATCATGCTTGATTCTCTAATGTCTTAAAGTTTAAACAATCAATGCACAATTACCTATGATTTAATTCAAAACATACCAATAAAAATCATAAATCAATCAAAATTCATCCTAAAAGTGATAAGAGAAGATTATTTGAGAACAAGATAAAAGTTTAGAGATTTTCTAATAATCACATAAATAACCTCCCCACACTTAAGATCTACATTGTCCTCAACGTACAAAGATAAGTAATAGAAATATAAGCAGAAAATCAGAAGAGAGGGAGAGAAGTGAAACTGCCCTGAATTTGGGTGAAATCCTTGAAAGAGCAGAAACAAGTTTAAAGAGATAATGATGTATATGTGACATGTAGATAGAGGTGAAGGTGGTGGTAGAGGTTGGGTTCCACAATCATAGTACCCAGTGAAGAGGTTATCGTGGTGGTCGGTGTCATGGTGGCTATGGTCGTGGTCGAGCAGAACATGACAGTCGTGGAGGATTGTTTGTTTATTCCTGAGTAGTACCCATCGACTGAACCTTTTGAAACTGCGATGCCATCAATAATATTTAAAGGATTTATATTTATAGGGTTGTTATGGTTAGTAATAATGAAATAACTAGATAAAAAAATTTTAAATTATACTAATAAAAGTCTTGTAAGAAAATGATAAATAAAGTGCAAAAGAAATGAAAAAAGAAAAAGAAAATAAAAAGAAAATTAAGTTGAAAATTAAATGGACTTAAAAGTCTTCGTCGATAGCTGGATCCTGAGGTGGTGGTACTAGAGGCAATATGTGAAAATGTTGGCAAATTTGTTGTAGAGTCACTTCGATGCTGTCGAATCGCTGAGTGCAATATTGCTCAAAGTGATGAAGGTGGTCTGAAACTTTAGACAATGAAGCAGCCGCATGAACTGGTCAGTGACTTGGTGGTGGCTGAGAAGGTGGGTCCTCCTGAAATGTAGGGATATCGTCAGGAATATCCTCGGTGTCATCCTCATCGGTTGCTTGTGCAAGTCAGTACTGAGGAGGGTTAAACCCACGACGACGCTTAATCATTTGCATATGGAGCATGCTTTAGATGCATTGTGGGGACATCTGGCCGATGAGAGTGAGCGATGAAGACTGAGCCATTGTATTTAGGAGCCCAAAATATCACGCTAGACGAGTTACATACGGGCCAGTGTTGATTACTCCCTTTCAGTGTCGTTCTGTCTGATGGCGAAATGCAAGGGCGACGAAGTATGCGAGATAAAAAATATGTCCTTGCCTCATGCCCCACAGGAAGTATACATCGTGAGTGTTGACAATGCCAGTGCTTCCTCACCTCCCCATTAATGTGTGTGCCAAAAGGGCATGGAGATAGCGTAGAGCTGGAGCTAGAGCCGATGCCTTTGAATGGCTAGGATCATAAATGCCTATAGCAGGCTGGAGGTCTATCCAACATGATGAAGGTGAACGATGAATTTGGCGGTGGAGGTGAGGGAAATTGTCGGCCTCCATAAACTCGTCGATATAGAGTCCCAAGGTAGCTCCAAATTCCGGGACACTCAACTGACATACTAGACCGCCAAGGCAGAATTGAACTATTCCTGGGTCATTGTACTCTGCGATCACTATTTGTAACTAGAAAGTCAAGCTGAGTTCCAAGGTGAACTCCAAATATGTTGGCTTAATGATATCGAAGAAGCGGTTCTATAGAGCGGTGGTGAGGAGGGCCCGTATCGAATCAGCTAGATGGACCTGCTTTAGTGCGGCTCAATCGATGCAAAGGCCCACACCTAGGGGTCGGGCCCGTAGAATCTGAAATAGTTCCTCCTGCGGCCCTGGTGGAAATTGAAAGAATGGATGTCGTATCTCGATGGAGGGACCCGAGGAAGATGTCGCTCTTTTTTGTTTCTTAGAAGCGAGAACCGCAATTTTCTTACCTTTTGAGTTCGTCATGGTATCTGCGAAAGTAATCCCATGACTCAAATCAACATAACAACCAAACGAATAAGAACACACATCCAAATGTACTTTAATCAGGCAGATAAAATAAGTAGAATCGTAATACCTAGAAAGAAAGAAAATAAAAAACTAACTAACTAATCGATTACTCAATAATTAAGCAACTATGATTTTACTTAACAAAACACATGGTCCTAAATTCTATATAGTATCTTACTAATGTCCCAAACTTTACTTGAATCAATGATAATTGAGGAATCACAAAAACACTAAAGCAAGAGTAGTAATAATCTAGTCAAATAGCAAGAGAAATAAAATATTGATAAAGAACTAAAAGTAGTAATAGTAATAATCGACATAATATGGAAGACTAAAATAGTAAAATAGAGTTAGAGATGTAAGAAGGAAAAAATGAGATTGGTGGTTGGTGATGGGGCGTAGCGGTGTGCGGCAGCGTTGGTGGTCGGAGGGGGAGGGGGAAGAAAGGAAAAGAGGAAAAGAAAGGAGCAAGGGAAGGGATATAAAGGGAAAGAAGGGAAAAATAAAAATGGAGAAAGAAGATGAGGGTAAAGTTAGGAGAGGGAAAAGTTAGAATGAAGAGGGGGAGGTGGCTAGCAGCGACGCTGGTGGTCGGAGGAGGGAGGGGAAAAAAGGGAAAAGGGTGAAAGAGAGGGAAAGGCTGGTTGGGGAAGATGATGAATAGTGAAAGAGAAGGGGAGAAATTAGGGTTAGGGGGTTAAAAGAGGCCATGGTCGTGTAAGCCCCATTTTGGGCCACACGGTCGTGGCACATGCCCGTGTGGTGTCCTCTTGGCTCATGTTTTTCACGAAATCTTAGTCAGTTTCGCACGCAGTCCCTTGGCCACGCCCATGTTCCTAGGCTGTGTGGTTAGTACAGCCACATCGCATAGCCGTGTGCACGCTCGTTTGTTTCTCCCGTGCCTGTGTTAGGTCCGACACACTCGTGTTCATGATTTGTGCTTGTCGGTTGATGTTTTAAGTCAGTATCACGAATGGCCCTTGGACACGCCTACGTGTCTAGGCCGTGTGGCCCACACGGTTGCATTGTGCGGCCATGTGGTGATCCCTTCATTTCTCCCATGCCTGTGGTAAGTCCAACACGCCCGTGGTCATTAATCAGGATTGTGTATGGCCTTCTAACACGACCGTGGCATCAGCCCGTGTTCTATTCTTACTTTGTCACACTTTTCGATCTTTGGGCAAGTTCTTACACGGCCTAAAACACGCCTGTGGGATAGGCCGTGGTGATTTATCACAGGCTGTGTCTTTACTGATCTTTTTGAAAATTAAGGTGCAGTTTTACCATGGTCTAGGACACGCTCATGTCCCTTAACCGTGTGATACACACGGCCGTGGCTATTTGTCACAGCCCGTACGTCATCCTGTCTTGGGAAAAATATTTGTCCTATTTTAGCACGGTCATGGCCACACCCGTGTCTCTTGTCCGTGGGGAGCCCATGGCCGAAAGCACTCCCATGTTCTGGGCCGTGTGTGCCGAAAATACCTGCAGTCAGATTATCAAATAAAAGGAAAAATAAACTAAGTTATTTACTGGGGTTAGTGCTCGGGTTGCCTCCCGAGAAGTGCTTATTTAAAGTGTAAGCTCGACTTACCTCAATTTCGTGTTGTTATGGTGGATTGAGGAGTTGAAACTCCTCACCTCAGTTGTCAATTTTATCGAAATAAGGTCTGAGTCGAGTATTGTTTACCTTGAAAGTTCCAAATTCAGTATGTGTTACCTCGACTGTACCATGTGGGAAGATATTCAACACCGTGAAGGGAATCGCTCCGTTTGTAGTGTGCGCTAAAGTAGAAATTCGAGGGTCCTTTTCATCTATCAATACTTTGTCCCCAACCTTAAATTGTGTTGTTTCATCCCTACGCTTGTTGTGGTGTTGCTTTGATTCCTCGTGTACTTTTGGTTTCTCCTTGACATGTGTTCGCCATTCGTCTAGTTCATCAATTTGTAGTCTTCGTTCCTTAAGACTCATTTTGTTTTTGTTGCATGGACTAGAATGTGTCCCCATCATGTTCTTCTTAGGGGTTTCCTGAAAAGAAGTTTGAGCCATAATGTTATTTATATCAACAGAACTTGTATAGCCATCTTGCTTACTAGATAATTCAATCAAATCACGAGCTTAGAGAGTAATCGTGTCATCTCCTACATGAAGTATTAGTTCCTCTGTGCCAACATCTATGATAGTTTTAGCAATTGCTAAAAAGGGCCTTCCAAAAATTAATGGCACGTCACTATCCTCATCCATGTCTAGAACAACAAAGTCAACTGGGAATATAAATTTATCAATTTTGACAAGCACAGCTTCAATGATACCCTTAGGAAATCTAATTGTTTTATCTGCCAATTGGATGCCCATCCTATTTTGTTTGGGTTTCCCTAGACCTAGCTGTTTAAACATTTTATAGGGCATAACATTAATGCTTGCCCCTAAATCAGCCAACGCGTTATTAACAATTAAACTACTAATTAAGCAAGGAATCGTAAAACTCCCTAGATCCTTCAACTTGTTGGGTAGCCTATTCTGTAAAATGGCTGAGCAAACTGCATTTAATTCCACATGCGATGCATCATCCAAATTTCGTTTATTAGCCAAGAGCTCCTTTAAAAATTTCACTGCGTTTGGCATCTGCGAAAGAGCTTCAATAAACGGTAAGTTAATACGTAATTTTTTAATAATTTAAAGAATTTACCGAATTGTTCATCTGTGTGGTCTTTCCTTGTTGCATTGGGGTATGGCACACGAGGTTTATACTCTTTTCTTACAAGTTTCTGCTTACTATGGTTTACCTCATCCTTACCGTTACTTACCACAAGTCCTTGCTTCGGTTCTGGTTCAGGTTCAACTAACCCTTCTTCATCTCGAACAGTAATTGCATGAAGTTGTTCCCTTGGGTTAGTTTCAGTGTTACTTGGTAGGCCACCTTGTGGTCGTTCAGAAATCAACTTAGCAAGCTATCCTATTTGAGTTTCGAGTCCTTTGATCGACACTTGCTGATTCTTAAGCGCTATTTCGGTATTCTAAAAATGAGTTTCTGACACCGAGATAAATTTTGTGAGCATCTCTTCAAGGTTCAGTTTCTTCTCTTGTTGGAAGGTAGTTGTTGAAAACCTGGGTGATGTTGTGGCCTTTGATTTCCTTGACCACCCCACGAGAAATTGGGATGGTTCCTCCAACCTGCATTATAAGTGTTACTATACGGGTTATTTTGAGATCTAGGATTATTACCCATTTAGTGAACTTGTTCCTCCTCGGTGCTAGGGTTAAAGGATGGATAATCTGTGTTGTGTGTTCCTCCTCCATTTGAATCACACCTCATCACTGGATGTACCTGAGTAGAACCATACAAGCCATTAATCTTTTTATTTTAAAGTTCTACCTGGTTAGATAGCATAGTGACCGCGTCGAGGTTGAAAACACCAGCTGCTTGTGTTAGTTTTGTTCTCATGACTTGCCACTGATAGTTATTCAGTGACATCTCTTCAATAAATTCGTAAGCCTCTTCAGGTGTCTTATTATTTAAAGTTCCACCGGCGACTACATCGATAAGTTGCCTTGTTGAGGGGTTCACACCGTTATAAAAAGTCTGAACCAGCAGCCATAGAGGTAACCCATGGTGAGGGCACCTTCTCAATAAGTCCTTGTATCTCTCCTATGCATCATAAAGTGTTTCCAAATCCATCTACACAAAAGAAGAGATATCATTCCTTAGTTTAGCCATTTTAGCCGGAGGAAAATATTTAAGTAAATTTTTTTTGGTCATTTGTTCCCAAGTGGTGATTGACCCTCATGGTAATGAGTTCAACCACTGCTTAGCTTTATTCCTTAACGAAAAGGGAAATAACCGAAGGCGAATGGCATCATCAGTAATGCCATTGATCTTAAAAGTGTCGCAGAATTCCAGAAAATTTGTTAAATGAGTGTTTGGATCCTCGTCCTGCAAACCATCAAACTGAACAAACTGTTGTATCATTTGAATCGTGTTAGGTTTCAATTCAAAATTATTTGTAGCAACAGTAGGCCTAACTATACTCGATTCAGTTCCTATTAAAGTATGTTTAGCATAATCATACATAGTACAAGAAGTAGGATTTTGTTCTACTGGATTTGCAGCAACCACAGGAGGTAGCAGATTATTTTGATTGTCAGCCATCTCCTCGGTTGTGGTATGGTTATCGTCCTCTCGCCCTTCCTCTATGTATTGTAGGCTTCGCCTTATTTCTCTTCGATTTCTGTGAGCTGTGCTTTCTATCTCACTATAAAAAAATAAAGGTCCTGACAGGTTTCTTCTAGTCATAAACTATAAAAACCTGCCAGAAGTAAAGAAAAGAAAAAATTAGTAAAGAAAAATTAAACTAAAATTAAAGAGTAAATTGCAATAAAAGTAAAAATGACTAAAGTAATAAAAATCAAGCGTTCCTAATATCCTAGTCCAGGCAACAGCGCCAAAAACTTGATGGTCGTGTAACTAACTAAAACTTCGACTAAGGCAAGCGCATCTATCGAACAATAGTATAGTTATGGTGAGATCGAAAATATCGTATCCACGAGGACTAAAAGTATTAGTAATTACTATCTTTTTATTATCTAGCCTAAGAATTAAAGGGAGTTTTAAAGCTAAAACTAATTATCTAATTAACTAAAATTACGAGAAAGATAAAAGTTAGAAAATACTTTAGGAAGACCGATGGAGAAGACAATACCCAAGGAAGAATCCACTTAGACTTCACTGATTACCTTTGAATTAGACGATTTATTCACTTGACTTAATTCGTAGAAATCGCTAATTTATGTTGATATCTCTCTCGAGACTAAAAACAACTGACTCTAGGTTGATTAATCGAGATCTCTTTCTAATTAAAACCCCTATTGTCACATTAACTCGATCTATAGATTCCCTTATTAGATTTGACTCTAATCTGACAGATTTATGTCATCCTATCTCTAGGATTGCATGCAACTCTGCTTAATTATGAACGATCTACTCTTAAACAGGGACTTTTCCTCCACTGAATAAGCACATCAAATACCTGAATTAATGTCCTGGAATATTAAAGCAAGGGTTAAACTCACAATTAAGAATAAGAACAAGTATTTATCATATAACTCAAATAATAATAAGATCCGTCTTAGGTTTCATCTCCTTTAGATATTTTAGGGAGTTTAGTTCATAATAATAATGGAAAACATCTCAAAGTCTGGAAAATAACAAAACATAAAGAACCCCAAAGAACTTCTAGAAAATTGGATGGAAATCTTCAGTCTTGATGTAGATCCTGCCTCTGAGGTGATTCCGATGGCTGTCCTTGAGTACTTCCTACCTTCTCCTCTGTGTGTCCCCCCTAATCCTCTTCTAGGGTGTTTATATAGGCTTTAGAATGCTTCAAAACCCTCAAAAGTGGCCTTTTCTGAGTAGAATTAGACTTGGGCTCGACAGTGCTTAGGCCGTGTTCAATTCTAACTTGGATTAATGTCGACACGGCCATGACACACGGGCATGTGGTCTACCCGTGTGTCACACATGGGTGTGTGAATAACCCGTGTGGAAGTGCCTAGGCCATGTGAATCACTGATTTAGGCCCAATTTGTTCGTTTCTGTCCCGTTTCTCGCTCTTTTTGCTATCCTAAGCTCTCTTGAGTATAAAATATGAAATTAAAGGATTAGGAGCACCAAATTCAATAAAACCATGGAAAAATCATTCATAAATATGCCAAGCATGGGGTAAAAATATTTATATATTAGGTTTATCAAGAACATACAAGATCAGTACCCAATATTTATATATTAGGTTTACCAAGAACATACAAGATCAGTACCCGGAATGCCAAAACATGTGTCACATATATCATGAACGTAGACCACAACTCATGAGCTCAGATCACATAGTTCCTAGTGACATGTCACTCGTATCCTAAACTATTCATAAGGTTCAAACGGGATTCTTCGATACCACATTTCCGTTAAGCTTGCTCGTAATATCGATTTCAATATCCTTAGCACCAATCACATACTCATGGAATAATCAAGCATAATTCATAATATAATTTAAGCATTAAACACATAGTACAACATTACATTAATTATATATGTACTTACCATACATGCAATATTTAAGCATTTAAAGTGTGGTATATATTGCATAATTTGCAAATGAACTTACCTCGGTACAAAATGATAGAAACGAGCCTAATCCTAGTAAACTTTATTTTTCCCCCGATTAAGACCCGAATCACGATTTTCTTAATCTATAATGTCAAATTTAACTTGTTCAATACATACATTGTTTGAATTGACCCATAATTCATACTTTGGTAAAATTACCTTTTTACCCCTAACTTTTCACTTATTTACACTTTAATCCCTAAGCTCGTAAAATGAAATGCATGCATTTTCTTGGTTGCCCAAGCCTAGCCGAACCTACACCATGCTCACTTCAGCCCACATTTTCCTTTATTTCATATTTTTACTACTCATTTTTACACCTTTTACAAAAAAGTTCTTTTTAGGTGTTTTCACTAAAAATCACTTAGTAAAAGATGTTCATCACAGATCAGACTTTCATAATCTTCCATTAATCATCAAAATACAAACATGTCACACATGGGTCAAATTTCATACATGAACCCTAGCTCAAAATATGGATAGAAATGGATAGATCATGCTTCAAGGACTTAAAAAATGCAAAGAACATCAAAAAGGGGGCTTGGGAGTACTTACAATCAAGCTTGAGAAGTTGAAAACCATAGCTATGGAACCCTTGCAAATTTTGGTACACAGGGAGAAAGATGGACACAAATTTGAATTGATTTTTCCCTTTTTATTCTTTTTTACCAAATGACAAAAATGCCCTTAGGTCTTTCTTTCCATTTTTTTCTATTCATGCCCATTTTTGTCCAAAATTTTAGAACTTGGTCAAATTTCTATTTAAGGACCTTTAATTAATAATTCAATGCAATTTCATGCTTGAAGCTTCTAGAACACAAGTTTTGCAACTTATTCAATTTTGTCCCTAAATTCAAATTGGACACCTTAGGTATAGAATTTCTTCATGAAAATTTCACACAACATGCAATCATATCATGGATCATAAATAATCATAAAATAATTATTTTTATTTAAGATTTGTGGTCTCAAAAAAACTATTTTGACTAGACCCTAATTCAAGATGCTACAACTCTCCCCCCTTTTTAGGGATTTTCGTCCTTGAAAATCTTACAAGTAAAAAGGTTTGGGTATTGTTTCTCATGGCCTCCTTGGGCTCCCATGTAGCCTCTTCAACCGCATGTCTTTGCCATATACCTTCACAAGGGCAATGTTTTTGTTTCTCAACTGTTTGACTTCTCAAGCCAAAATCTTAACCGGTTCCTCACCATAAGTCATATCCGATCGAATCTCAACTTCTTTCAGTGAAATCACATGTGAAGGATCTAATCTATATCGGCGCAACATAGACACATGAAATACATCATGAATCTTTTCCAACCCTAATGGTAAAGCCAACCGATAGGCAATCGGCCCTATTCTCTCGGTGATCTCATACAGCCATACAAAACAAGCACTCAACTTGCTCTTCTTGCCAAATCTCAAAACCTTCTTCCATGGAGATACTTTCAAAAATACCTTCTCACAAACTTGATACTCAATTTCTTTCCTTTTCAAATCCGCATAGGATTTCTATCTATTCGAAGCAGCTTTCAAACAATCATGAATCATCTTCGGTTTTCTTAACCAAATCGACCCCATGAATCTGATTTTCTCTAAGTTCAGTCTAATGTAAGGGTGTTTGACACGTACGTCCATACAATGCCTCATAAGGCGCCATTTTCAAACTCGACTGATAATTGTTGTTGTAGGCAAACTCCACCAATAGTAAGTACTTTTCCAAACTACCTTGGAATTCCAATACACAACATCAGAACATGTCTTCCAAGATATGAATTACTCGCTCAGACTGACCATCAGTCTATGGATAGAACGCAGTGTTGAAATTTAGCTTTGTACCCAAAACTTCTTGTAAAATTTTCCAAAACCGTGATGTGAACCTTGAATCTCTATCTGATATAATCGATATAGCTACTCTATGAAGTCTAACAATTTCACCAATGTACAATTCAACTAACTTGTCAAGTGAATAATCGATACGTACTAGAATAAAATGAGCCGATTTAGTCAGTCTATTGACAATAACCCATATGTCATCTTTCTTTCTCAGAGTTAAAGGCAAACCTATCACAAAATCCATAGTAACCCGGTCCCATTTCCACTTGGGAACCATGATGGGTTGAAGTAAACTTGAAGGTACTTGGTGTTCAGCCTTTACTTGCTGACAAACTAAGCATTTTGATACAAACTCTAAGATATCTCTTTTCATACCATTCCACCAATACATTTTCTTCAAGTCATTATACATTTTTGTGTTGCCCGAGTGAACTGACAAACAACCGTTGTGTGCCTCAAGTAAAATATTTCGAATCAACTTAGTGTCATTCGGAACACAAATCCTACCATGAAATCTTAAACAACCATCGGAGTCACTCAGAAAATCTGGTTCACTGCTGGACTTACACTGAATTCTCTTAGCTTGCAACTGTTTATAAACTTTCTGAGCATCACAAATATGTTGGAGAAAATTCGGTCTAGCTCTCAACTCGGCTAGAATCTAACCATCATCGGACCAAGTTAGTTGTGTATTCATAGCCCTCAAGGCAAGCAACAACTTCCTACTCAAAGCGTCGGCAATCACATTCTCCTTACCCGGATGGTAATCATGCACAAACTCATAATCTTTTAACAGTTCCAACCATCTTCATTGCAGCAAGTTCAAATCCTTTTGAGTCATCAAATACTTAAGACTTTTATGATCAGTATAGACATGGCATTTCTCCCCAAATAAATAATGTCGCCAAATCTCAAAGCAAACACTATTGCGGCCAACTCTAAGTCATGTGTCGAATATTTCTTCTCGTAAGGCTTCAACTGTCTTGAAGCATAAGTTATGACTTTACCCTCTTGCATAAGTACACATGCCAAACCATTTAAGAGTCATCACTATAAATTACAAATTCTTTACCTGACTCGGGTTGTACTAAAATCGGAGCCTCAGTCAACAATGTCTTTAATTTCTCAAAACTCTACTGGCATTTTTCTGTCCATTCGAACTTGAAATCTTTCTGTAACAACCTCGTCATCAGAGTACCAATCATGGAGAATCCTTTAACAAACCGTCTGTAATAACTGGCCAATCCTAGAAAGCTTCTAACCTCAGTTGCATTCCTCAACGATTTCTATTCAACAATAGCCGAGATATTAATCAAGTCAACTTTAATACCATCATCCAAAATAATGTGGCCCAACAATTCAACTTCTTGAAGCCAAAACTCGTTTTTACTGAACTTGGCATACAACTGTTTATCTTTCAAAGTCTGTAAAATAGTTCTCAAGTGTTCTCCATGCTCTACCTCATCTCTCGAATAAATTAGAATATTATCAATAAACACAACCACAAACTTGTCCAAATATGGTGCGTTCATCAACTCAAATGGCATAACAAGAAATTCATAGTGGCCATACCTCATTTTAAAAGCAGTTTTAGGTATATCCGACTCTTTAACTCGCAACTGATAGTATCCGGACCTCAAGTCTATTTTAGAAAACCATGTTGCTCCTTTCAATTGATTAAACAGGTCATCAATCATTGGCAAATGATACTTGTTCTTGATTTTTACCTTATTGAGTTGTCGGTAGTCTATACACAATCTCATAGATCCATCATTCTTTTTCACGAACAATACCGGAGCACCCCACGGTGAAAAGCTCAGTCTCAAAAAACCCTTGTCAGTCAATTCTTGCAACTTTGACTTTAGTTCTTTCAACTCAGTCGGGGCCATCCTATATGGAGCAATCGAGATAGGTGTTGTCCCTGGCATTACATCAATACCAAACTCCACTTCTCTAATTGGAGGTAAACTTGATAATTCTTCCGGGAATACATCCAGATACTCACATACAACAGGCACTGATTCAATCTTCAATTCAGACTCTTTTGTATTCAACACATAAGCCAAATAAGCTTCACACCCTTTTCTCATACATTTCTGAGCTGACATTGAAGAAATTACGATGCAATCTATCTAGCTTATCTGATTCAACCCGAAGAATTTCACCATTTTCACATTTCAATTCAATGACTTTCTACCTACAATTCACTATAGCATCATGAAATGTCAACCAATCTATACCCAATATAACATCAAATTCATCAAACGGTAACAACATCAAGTCAGTCGAAAAACAATAACCTTTGATCATCAAAGGGCATTTCTTACATGCCTTATCAACTAAAACATGCTTGCCTAACGGGTTTGACACCTTAATCATAAATTTCGTAGACTCAACAGGCATATTCATGCTAGATACCAATTTCATGCACACATATGAATGAGTAGTGTCGAAACCATCTTTCAAAATTTTAAATTTAATGAAAAACGGGGGAATTGACATTTTGAAAAACGAAATATGGAGTCGCCACCAATCTTTTTTGTTTAGGTGTGATCGGGTCACCTAAGGATTTGGTTATTTTAATAAAATATTTCTTTTTACTAAAACAACGATTTTGGTCTACGTAAATATGAGAAAACAGGTTCGGGAGTCGGTTACGTATGAGGAAGGATTAGCACCCTCATTACGCCCAAAATTGGTACCAGATCGATTAAATATTGCCCTTATGTCTAAAATTTAAAAATGTTTTTGAAATGCGGTTCCTTTTAATAACATTTCAATAACCTGAGTTGGTCGTCAAAGTCATCTTGTTTCAGAGGAATATAGCATCACATCCAGCACGATAGGACACGATCCTTTATACCCTCAAAAACACGATAAATTTTGACTTTCAAAAGTTTATAAGTTGAAAATTATAAAAGGATGCCCAATTATTTAGTCCAACAAAAAATCGAAACCCAGCACAGTAGGGCACGATTCCTCGAATTTCCAAACATTGAACATTGCCTCGCCTTAGAAAACACGAGTGAAATTCCAAAGGAATATTTGATTATTTTGAACAAACGGGAAATGGCAACCTAGCACATAGGGCACGATTCCCCGAATTGCCAAACATCGAACATTACCTTCATTTTGAAAAAAATTTTAAAAACATGAGTAAAATTCCAAAGGAATATTCAATTGTTTTGAACAAACGGGAAATTGCAACCCAGCACAATAGGGCACGATTCGCGAATTGCCAAACATCGAGTATTGCCTTCGTTTTAAAGAATTTTTAAAGACATGAGTGAAATTCCAAAGGAGTATTCGAGTATTTTGGACAAATAGGAAATTGCAACTTAGCACGGTAGGGCATGATTCTTCGAATTGCCAAACATTGAACATCGCCTTCGTTTAAAGAATTTTTAAATGGATAATTATAAAACTAGCTTAAAACGCATTAATTTTACTTGAAATATGATGGAATAATTAAAACTTTTTGAAAAGGGGTTGAAAATTATAATGCAACATTTGTAAACTCGAAAGAGGAATAAAACGTAGGGTAATATACACTCATAAAGTACTATACTTGGTGAATGAAGACAATATAACCTTATTTAACCAACTAACAAAACAAACAATTAAATATAACTAATCTAAGAAAAATGTAACCAAATTTTCAAACATGGATGAATAACAATTGATATAATAATACAAAAAAAATGGATAAATAATATGCAACAATAATATATGAAATAATATAAAAACAATCAATATACAAAACAATATAGAAATTAGGAGTCAATATAATGTAAAAACGAAAAAAAAACATTAAATATATGAAAAATTTTAAAATGAACCATACATACTAAGGTTTGAAATAATTTAAAAAAAAACTATAAATGAGTATTAGAATAAATATTATAAATGAAAAAAAAAGAAAAATTGGAGCAAATAATGTACAAAGTATTTAAAAAAAGAGAACAAAACATGTCCATTTAGAATTAACAGTACACATATAATTAAAAAACAATCATAAACAATGCTAATTAGATAATAGTACATGAAAGAACTTTGAATAATGAAAATACAATAAAATGTATTTTTTAAAATTTAAACTATATACACCATAGACTTGAAAGAAATATAGATTTAAAAGAGATTATATACATAAAATAACATGGGATTAATAATGTACGTAAAATAAAGCTAATTTTAATATAAACCATATATATATATAATATAAAGGTAATTTAAAATAAATATTATACAATATTTCAAAATAATATAATATAAAAGAGAATTTTGAAACAATAATTTTAGAATTTAAACCGATAAATAAAAGAAATAAACAAAGTGAAATTATTATAGTAATTCCAAATGTATATTTAAATAAATCTTTAAAGACGAATATTAAATGAAATTTTCTAGAAAAGATAAAGAATTACACATATTGAAATGAAAAGAAAACTTAATTGAAATAGAATTAAATTAACAAAGATAATTAATAAATAAAAATAAATCAATGAAACTGACGTAAGGACCAAAACGCAATGCGCATGAATGCACAAGGGCTAAAAGTGCCAATGTTCCCAACCCCCCAAAAAAAAAGCACTCAAGCGGGGACTAAATTGGAGTGGCGCGCAAAGTTCAGGGCAAAAATGAAAGAAATGGAATAGTATTAAATTAAATGTGGTGCAAATGGGAGGGACTGTCTGCGCAAATTCCCCCTTTAAGGTGGAAATGCCCAATTCCAGCCTAATGAGCAGGTCAACACGCGGGTTTCCACCCTCTTAATTGCATCACTTTAAATTTAATATAGCTTTTATTATACATTTATATTTTAAAAGCTTACAAAACCATTTTTCTAAGCGAAAACCCTCGAAATTCCTAACCCTTCTTTTCCTCCTATTCTTCACTTTAGCCGACTCTTGGGCTTCACCGGCGCATAATACGCCTCCACCACCGTCGCGGTTTCAGCTAGACCAAAAGGATCTGTCAACCTTCAGACCGGAGGAGCCAACGTCGACTAAATCGACACCAAAAACAGTAAATAAACTCCCTTTTTTAGATTCATCAAGTAGATTCAAAATAAAGTAAAAAAAAAAAAGAATAAGAATAGAGGAAAAAATGCGAATCACCTTTGGTAAACTGTTTTTCAATTTATTTCTTTTTTTTCCGTCCCCCCTTTAATACAATTGAAAAGATGGCTTTATAGCCGAAAAATAGAAACAATACAACATTTTTGTCTCTTTTTCTTCTTCTGCTATTGTGCTCTGCTGCTATTTTTTCATGTTTCGTAGGTACAAGGCCAACTAAGGCGTACGGAGGAAGCAATGTGGCTGTACGGAGAGGCCTTGGTGGTTGCTGTTGCGGCGCAAAAGGAAGGGGATGACTTAGGGTTTCTGAAACTGTTAAGGAGATGGGCCTATTGGGCCTGTTCTTGTAGTTGGGCTATCGTGCTTGGGCCTCTGGGTTCATTGGGCTTGGTGTATTAGTTTTGGGTGTAAAAGCGGATCATTATATTTTTGTATTTTTCGTTTTGTTTTTGTGGTTTTTGTTTGATTTGTGTTTACACGGGCCCGGGCTAAAATTGGGCATTACAAGTAGAACAGGGTCAACCAAGGCAATAATAGTAATATAATAAAGAGAAAAAGTAGCAGTGATCACATCGAGAGAAGATGCATCCTTACGCGTACGTATGGCATAGGCCCTAGCCGAAGCTCTAGCTTCGGATCTCATCGCACTTTCTCTCGCTACAGTTTTACTACTAGCCCCATTACTGACATTTCTTAAGGGTCTCCCTTTTGAAGTTGTACTACCTGGCCTTCTACTCTAAAATTTTTCTTTCTCGATCATCTCAGTATATTCTTTGATATAGTGGTCTTGAGAACCACATTAGAAACAAGATCCCTCGTTCACCCTACACTTACCAAAATGACTTCAACCAAATTGTTGGCACTCGGGTCTAGAAAGTCTATCATTACCCCACTAACCACAGATGTAACCTGAGATTTAAAACCTGAATTTTGCTTCTGACGATTTCTGTACGAATGTCTAGCCGAAACATGAGAACGAGAATACATATATCTAGATTTCTTAGACTGAAATGGAAATGACTTGCTCACCGGCCTCTTCCTTATATCTCTAGCGTCAGCCTCTACTGTTCTCTTTTCCTTGGTCAGTTCCTCAGCTTTACAAGCCCGATCAACGAGCACAATAAATTCTTTCAACTCAAGAATACCCAATAACACTCTAATATACTCATTAAGTTCGTCTTCAAACCGTCTACACATTTTAGCCTCGAAAGACACACATTCTGGAGCATATTTACTGAGCCGGACAAACTCTCTTTCGTACTCAGTAACTTACATGCGGCCTTGTTTCAAATCAAGAAATTCCTTATGCTTTTGATCGATTAATCGCTTACTAATGTATTTCTTTCGGAACTCCTCTTGAAAGAATTCCCATGTAACCCTTTCTTTCAGAACCACCAAAACTAGTGTCTTTCACCAATAATATGTCGTATCTTTCAACAAGGAAATAGTACACTTCAAACATTCTTTAGGTGTGCACGATAGTTCATCGATTACCCGAATAGAATTCTCAACCCAAAATTTTGCCTTATCGGGGTCATCATCAGCATTGGCCCTAAATTACTCAGCTCTTTGTTTTTGAATTTTATCAACTGGGGTTTTATGAAATCTCATAAAAATCATACCTTGAGGCACTTGGGGTACCGATTGGGGATTTGAAGAGGGTAAAGGAGGTTGAGCGTTCAGGTTCGTTCGAACGAATTCCATGTACTAGGCATCCATCATATGGAGAAAGGCTTCCCTGCCTCCTTCTCCTCTACTAACAGTTGTGGGTCTACTATCAGACGACACTGCTCCTTCAGTAGGAGAAGGCGCGTTACTTTCAACATCATCTGCCACTGCCCTGTTGAGATCCAGTTACTATATGAAAACACAGCTTAAAATCATCAAGAGTCGTCACACTATCATAATACATGTATGGCATAGCTAGACTCGTACACATGTTACATTAGTTTGAGAATCAATTAAATCATAGCTCTGACACCACTAAATGTAACACCTATTACCCGTGTCCGGTGCCGTGATAGGATATAAGGCATTACCGTACTTAATCATAAATAAACATACAAAATCGGCCATAAAATATCATTCAAATCAAATTCATTCATACTTATGTCAATTTTCCCTTATATGAGCCTACAAGGCCCAAAACATACATTAGGAACAGTTAAAACTAAGCCGTGAACTTTGAAAAAACTTGGAAGACTTAAAATTTTTTTTCAAGGAAACAAGGTCACACGCCCGTAAGGATAGGCCGTGTGGTCACACACACGCCCGTGTGGCTTGGGACACGCCCGTGTCCTCAGCCCGTGTAACTCCCTATTTATGACATCATCAACAAAATAAGGTCACACGGCCAAGTCACAGGCCTGTGTGCTTAGGCCGTGTGGCGAATTAAATTCCAAAAATCAAGTGTAGACTTCACATGGTCAAGGCACACACTTATGTCTTGAGGCCGTGTCCTCCACACGGCTAAGACACACGGCCATGTCTTTGCCCGTGTGTTTACTACTGGGTATTCTATTTTGCATAATTAGGGTGTAGGGGACACACGGCCAGATCACATGCCCATGGGGTATACCGTGTGTCACACATAGCCTAGACACATGCCCGTATGTCTAACCGTATAGACAAATCCTAGGCTACTTTCCAAGCCATTTTCCATCCTTAAGCACTTATACACTTAGACCCACTTCATGACATGCAACATGGCACATTTGATTACACAAAGCATGGATACTCATGGTTAAATTATGTCTATAATGTCACATAGCACATATTTAATCCATCATGCTTTTATGTGGCATTCCACACCAATTTCATATTTATTCATTATTATAAACCTACCTTCAATTTTACTAAATTTTACCATAGTTATGGTCATACTTATTAGTTCCAATTCATTCATTAAGCATATATGTCATTTATCACATCCATACCAACAAGCAGCCACCAACACATCACAAAGCATAAACACATTGCATGCATGCATAAACTGTAACATCTCGAAATAGGCCCTAAATGGAATAGTGGTTGCGAAACCACAAATCTGAGATAAAAAAGTTTATTTCGATTAATTTTTATGATTTACCGAGTGATTAGATGCATGTGTTAAAGTATTGATAAGAAATTTTATAGATTGCATGTTTAATTTGCCTATTAGGGCTTATTTGAAAGTTTGTTTTAATGACCCGATTTAGAACTCGAAGCGGAACGATGGTTTAAGAACCACGAATTCGAAGTCAAAAAATTTATTCCGAGTAAGTTTTAAAGTTTATTTATTGATTAAAATATTGTGTAAAAATATCGTTAAGTAATTTTACTGATAAAGTGCTTAATTGGACTTTTAGGACTAAATTGCAAAAGTTACAAAATATGTGTTCTAATTCATAAGTACTTGATTGAAATGGGGGTTTAAAGAGGAGGTCCTTAAATGGTAATTAGACCATTATATTTCGTTTGGACAAAAATGGGCATGAATAGGACAAAATTTTAAAGAAAGGCCTTAAGAGCATTTTAGTCATTTGGTAATTAAAAGAAATAAAAAGGGAAAATAAAGCCAAAATTGACTCATCTTTTTCATGGAGGCCGAAATTAGCATGGGGGAAGCCATGGCTAGGGTTTTCAAGCTTTCCAAGCTCAATAATAAGTCTATTCTAGCCCCGTTTTTCAAGTTCTTTACGTTTTTGGAATCCCAGTAACTTGATTAAGCTTATTCTAGCAATAATTTAAGCTAGGGTTCATATTTTGGAAAAATACCCATAGGTGAAATATGTTTATTTTGATGTTTTATGGTAGAATATGAAGGCTAAAATTATGATAAACAACTTTTGCTAAGCGGTTTTAAGCAAAAATGAGTAAAACGGATGAAGTTTGATGTTGCCATAGAAGAGAAAAATGATCAGCATGTCATAAAACATAAGAATAAGGGATGAAGTTTAATTCCCGAGCCTAGGGGCAAAAGTGTAAATATGCAAAAGTTTAGGGGCAAAATTGTAATTTTGCCAAAGTTTGAGTTAAGGACTGTTTTGAATAGTACATTAATTAAATAAGTAAAATATGATGTTTTAGATCCCGAAGAATGAGATTTGAACCTAGAATGGGAGAAAAATCAAAAATCGGGAAAGTTAGTAAAATGGCCGTTTTAGTATCGAGGTAAGTTCATATGTATAATAAGCATTAATTTATGCATGTTTCAATATAAAATTGATATATCTACTATGATTGTCGAGGTGTTGAAAGTAAGTATAATTATGATGATTTAAATGTTCAATATTAATTCGACATGGAAATGAGAAAGTATGTAAGTTTGTATGTAAATAATACATTATCTTTATTATATTTTTTATATTTCAGCATATTTTATGTATTCTAGCTGATTTTTGAATCATAATTGACTATTGGAAGTATGGAATCAAGTATTAGAAAGAGAGAGAAATCCCGGTTGAACCTTCGAAAAGATTGGATGATACAGATGATATGTAGCTAGGTCACATGTATGGCGTTGAGTGCACATCATGTGTACAAGAGAGTTACGAGACATTATGATGTAGCTAGGTCGCATGGGTGATACTATGTGTACACCATATAGACAAGAGAGCTACGGGATATATGCAGCTAGGTCGCATTCGTGGTTCCAGGTGAAGGACACCATGTAGACAAGAGAGCTACGAGATAAACTGGCTAGGTCACATGGGTGGTACTAAGTGTTCACCATGTGTACAAGAGAGCCAAAATTATGTGTACAGTCGAGCTAGGTCACATGAGTGGTGCTAAGTGAAGGCCACTATGTGTACAAAAGAGCTTTGATTTTAAAGGTGGGCTGTGTGCGATACCATCGCGTATCTATTATTATTCCGAAGCGTTCAACTGGGAAATTGATTAAATGAAATTGTGTATGACTTTGTGATGATAAGTGTAAGTATATACGTGTGTAACTTATGAGCAATATGCTTGATATGTGATTGGAAATTGGAAAGATTGTTATGGGTAAGTGATGAATACAATTGAAGTGTGAAAGATCAAAATTGACAATAAAACTGTTATAGATAGTTGTAGTGATGTGAATCTAAAAATTTACCAAAAATAGTAGAAATTGAATCAGAGACTGAATGAGATATCAAATTAAATCTTAATGAGTATATTTTTATATAAAAGAAACAGATCAAGCAAAGGAATTCTATATTATGATATATTTAAGTTTTTGAGAGACTGGTTCAGAATGACTACGTGATCCCCTGTTCTGACTTGGAAAAATCATTAAAAATTGTAAAAAAATAATTAGGGGATATAATTTATATACTTGAAATCCTTAATGAGTCTAGTTTGAAATGAAATAAACGAGAATATCCTTTGAATTCTGTATGAGGATAAAATTGATTCGTATTAAAGAGTGGTCAGAACAGTTGAGCAGTGAAACATGGGTAACTTCAATGAATAAACTGTACTAATTGGCTAGACCAAAAATTATGAAAATTTTATGGTAAGAATATACGTGAATCTAGTTTCAAGAAAAATTAACATTTTGTAATTTGGAGTTCTGTAGCTGCAGAAATAAATAATTTAGCTGCTGGTACTCTGCTAGACAGCTTATTTTGAACCTGTTTATGATTGTAATAGTGAAAGTATGTGTGTGTTTGTGATGGTAATATTCCGGGAATATATTGTGACTTTATTTAAAGTATGATAATGTATTTTTTATTAATATTTACATTCTTACTTACTAAGCTATAATGCTTACTCCCTTCCTTTCCTTTTTCCTATAGTGTCTCAGATGTTAGCTCGAGTTGGAGGTCACCGGAGGTTAAATCACACTATCAAACTATTGATCGATATATAAAGGATTTAAAGTATTTTTAAGTCTTTGGCATGTATGGAGACTCGTTTAATTGTTACTAAGTTGCTAGGAATTGGCCTAAAATACTGGCCTATGTTATTTGAAGGTCTCTATTGTATAAAGTCATTTAATGTAGATAGTCTTGATTATGTTATTAATTAAATGATGCAATTTATGAATGTGCATGCTTGCCTATGTGTGTGGTTGAATAAAGCATGATATGGGCCTTGTAAGCTCTTTTTAAGGGAAAGCTTGAATGTGTTTGAAAAAGTTTTAAATTTGAGTGAAATTATGAATCGGTTTTTATACGATGATTAGTGATTAAGTCCAGTAATGCCTCGTACCCTGTTCCGACGTCAAACACGGGTAAGGGGTGTTACATAAACAATTAGGGTTACATCCCAAATAATAAAAATGAGCCACCTCTCATGGCCATATACAAAATAATCATAATACCTTCATGAGCCAACACATTTGGCTAATCAACATGACACATAAGAAAAAAACCAAGTCCCTATACATGCCATACTCAAAATGTTGAGACTAACTATACCTAAATATTCAATTGGTAGTGTGATCAAAAACACCAACATCCTCCGATCCCCGAGCTAGCTTGGCAACACTATAAGAAAAGGAAAGGAAGGGGGGTAAGCTTTAAAGCTTAGTAAGTTCAATGCAAATAATAAGCAACATAAATCATACAATTAACATAAGGCAAAGTTTCATAAATGTCATCAAGTCCCATAAGCATAACTTTCTCATATACATTCTTACCACAAGTTCATCATATCTCATGTCATTCTCATGAGTTCGATGTACATACCGGTGCCCACTTGTACAAAATAACTTATTTTCTCATCTTTGACATATTCATTGAGATTACCCATTTAGCATCTCTTGGACTACTCGTTGAACACTTTGAATACCATCGGATACATTAGAATCTTGCACCTAAGTGCCCCATATGTAGCCAACGCTACCTCATATCACATATTACATGTTGCTTGATTTCGAGCTACTCATCTGCTTACACAGGCTATCAATCAGGATGTAACTACATGGTTTGGTCACACAAGTGCTCAAGTATCCACAACAGATGCTGAACTACCCAGCCACTGATAGAACATAAATGACCAGTACCCAGAACACCAAAACATGTGTCACATATATCATGAACTCAGACCACAACTCATAAGCTCAGATCACATAGTTCCTAGTGACATCCTAAACTATTCCTAAGGTTCAAACGGGATTCTTCGATACCACATTTCCATTGAGCTTGCTCGTAATATCGATTTCAATATCCTTAGCACCAATCACATACTCATGGAATAATCAAGCATAATTCATAATAAAATTTAAACATTAAACACATGGTACAACATTACATTAATTATATATGTATACCATACATGCAATATTAAAGCATTTAAAGTATGGTATATATTGCATAATTTGCAAATGGACTTACCCCGGTACTAAATGATAGAAACGAGCCTAATCCTCGTAAACTTTGCTTTTCCCCCGATCAAGACCTGAATAACAATTTTCTTGATCTATAATGTCAAATTTAACTTGTTCAATACATACATTGTTAGAATTGACCCATAATTCATACCTTGGTAAAATTACCTTTTTACCCCTAACTTTTCACTTATTTACACTTTAATCCCTAGGCTCGTAAAATGAAATGCATGCATTTTCTTGGTTACCCAAGCCTAGCCGAACCTACAACATTCTCACATCAGCCCATATTTTCCTTTATTTCACATTTTTACTACTCATTTTTACACCTTTTACAAACAAGTCCTTTTTAGGTGTTTTCACTAAAAATCACTTAGTAAAAGATGTTCACCACACATCAAACTTTCATAATCTTCCATTAATCATCAAAATAAAAACATGTCACACATGGTTCAAATTTCATACATGAACCCTAGCTCAAAATATGGCTAGATATGGATAGATCATGCTTCAAGGACTTAAAAAATACAAAGAACGTAAAAAACGAGGCTTGGGAGCACTTACAATCAAGCCTTAAAAGTTGAAAACCCTAGCAATGGAACCCTTGCAAATTTTGGCACACGAGGAAGATGGGCACAAATTTGACTTGATTTTTCCCTTTTTATTCTTTTTTTTACCAAATAACAAAAATGCCCTCTAGGCCTTTCTTTCCAATTTTTCTTATTCATGCCCATTTTTGTCCAAAATTTTAGAACTTGGTCAAATTGCTATTTAAAGACCTCTAATGACTAATACAATGCAATTTCATGCTTGAAGCTTCTAGAATAAAAGTTTTGCAAGTTATTCAATTTAGTCCCTAAAGTCAAATTGGACACCTTAGGTATAGAATTTCTTCATGAAAATTTCACACAACATGCAATCATATCATGGATCATCAAATAATCATAAAATAATTATTTCTATTTCATATTTGTGGTCTCAAAATGACTGTTCTAACTAGACCCTAATTCGGATGTTACAAGCTCCATGTATGTGGACTTGATGATGGAAAGGAACCTATCTCATGGAGCTGTGACAATGATAGCTCGCACGTTATCAGTTAATTGGACCTACTCCAAAGTGGCCCAATCAATACAACAACATAAGCCTAGTGGCCTCAGTTCAAGAAGCTGATATAAATCCTCCTAGGGACCTTGGGAAAACTGTAAAAATGGATGGCGGGCATCAACGGAAATGCCCAGGGAGGAGGTCGGGCTCGGTGTCTTCTATTTTTTCAAAAAGGGAATGACTACCTTGGATTTTTTGCGTGTGTTCATCAAGATGAATCTACAAAAAGACATGACCAAATAACAATTTTAGTGTTCAATGCAGAAGTACAAGCCGAAATAATGGATCAGGTCAAATAAGCACAAATCGAAAAGTGAATCTAACTAAAATCCAAAATCATAAGGTCGAAATACCAGAATGATAATAAAATAAAACTCAGGAATAATAAAAATAAAGGAATATAATAAATAAATAAAAACAAAAATAGCATGTTATTTCAAGTTACCAAAACAGAGGTAAAATAACATAGCAAATAATAAAAATAAAAGTCATGAATAGAATAATAATAAACAAATGAAAAGCATAATAAGAAAATAAAGGAAAATAAATGTAATAAAAATAATAAAAATAAGAATAATAAATAAATAAAATAAAATAATGAAAAATAAGGGGCAAATGGTGGTTGACTAATAGTAGGGTGGTGGCGGTGACTAGAGATTCAAGCGTGGAAGGCACGAGGTTTTGATGAGGATACAGTGGGGAGCTGGTCGTGGGGGAAAAATGGAGAAGGGAAAGTGTGTGGGGGTGCGATTGTGATAGGGAAGAGGAGAGGGGTGCGAGGAGAAGAAAAGCTAAGGGGTGCAGTGGTCGGTACGAGTGAGAGAAAAGGGGCGAGGGTGTTGGATTTACATGACTAGGCAAGGGGGAAGGGGCTAGGGCATGGGGACCTGACTGGTGGTGCAGTGAGATGGGAAGGTTGTATAGACAATGGTCGGAGGGCATGGGGGTCTGTCGACGATGAAAGGTGGAGCGGCAACTAGGTTAGGGATAGTTGGGGAAGAAGACAAAACAAAAGAAAAGAAAGGGGGAATTAGGATTTTAAAGAAGACAAGGTCATTTTTAGGCCCGTGTGGAGTGTTTTCAGCCCGTGTGTGATTTGAATCTCAAGCCCAATCTTCACACGGCCTCGAACACGGTCGTGTGTCTAGGCTGTGTGTGATTTCCTTCGCTTCTCCCATGCCCGCGTAAGAGGTCGTGTGGGTCACACAGCCACCCACACTCTCGTGTGGCCCGACCGTGTCTCGTAGACGGTCGTGTCTCTTGCCCGTGTAACTCTCTAACTTGAAACAAAATTGAAAAATAGCTCCAGACACGACCGTGTGGACTATTTTAGGCCGTGTAACCTTCGAATTTTTCAAAAAAATAAGTCCCAGTATCCACACGGCCAAGGAAACGCCCGTGTGTCTAGTCCCTGTGGGTCACATGGCCATGTTGCCAGGCCATGTAACTCACTGTTGAATTGCCCATTGTACTCACGGCCTGGGGCACGCCAGTGTGTCCAGGCATATAGGTCAAAATTTTTATTTTTTTAATTAAAAACTAATTTAATTAATTTGAGAATAACATGAAATAAAGTTAAAAGAATAAGTAGAATGTTAGACACTCGGGTTGTCTCCCAAGAAACACTTATTTAAAGTCTAAGCTCATTTACCTCGTATGCGCACGGTTATGGTGGATCGCGGAGCTGAGGCTCCTCTTTCTCGCTATCAATTATTCTACCAAGATAAGGTTTAGGTCGAGTATTGTTTACCTTAAATGTACCTAATTCAGAATGAGTTACCTTGACTGTACCATAGGGGAAAAAATTTAGTACCGTAAGGTTTGATCCGTTTGACTCGAGCTTCTAAGGGAAGATTCGTGAATTCGTTTTGTCCAGCAGTACTTTGTCCCCAACCTTTAAGCGATTTGTTTCATTCACATGCTCATCATGTTGTTGCTTTGGCTTTTCATCGTGCTTTTTCAGTTTCTCCTTGACATGTGTTCGCCATTTATCTAGTTCATCAAGGTGTAGTATTCATTCTTCATAAATCATTCTATTTCTATCGCATTGACTAAAATATGGCTCCATTACATTTTTTTGAGGGGTTTCCTACAAAGAATGTTTAACCATATGGTCACTAACATTAATAGAACATCTAGAATCATCTCAATCACTAAATGTTCTCACAGAATATGAGCTTGGAGAGTAATCATTTCGTCACCTACACGAAGTACAATTTCACCCTACCAATATCTATTCTATTCCTAGCAGTTGCTAAAAGGGGTCATCCTAAAATTAAAGGTACCTCACTACCCTTATCCATGTCTAACACAACAAAGTCATGGGGAATATAAATTTATCGATTTTTACAAGCACATCCTCAATAACACCCCTAGGATATACAATGGTTCTATCCGCTAATTGAATACTCATTCTAGTTTATTTGGCTTTTCCAAGACCTAGTTGTTTAAACATTTTATAAGGCATGACATTAATACGAGCCCCTAAATTAGTCAAGGCAATATCAATATTTAAACTACCAATTAAACAAGGAATAGTAAAACTCTATGGATCTTTTAGTTTGTTGGGTAGTTTATTTTGTAAGATGGCCAAGCAAACTGCATTGAGCTCCACAGTCGACGAGTCATCTAACTTCCATTTGTTTGCCAGCAGCTCCTTTTAAATTTTGACATAATTGAGCATCTACAAAAGAGTTTTAACAAACAGTAAGTTAATCTGTAATTTTTTTAAGAGTTTAAGAAATTTACCAAATCGTTCATCCGTGTGGTCTCTCTTCGTTGCGTTAGGATATGGCATTTGAGGTTTACATTCTTTGGTAACTGACTTTTTCTCTTTCTAGCTTACCTCAACCTTATTGTTATTCACCATAATTTTTTTCCTCAATTCTTGTTCAGATTCAACTAACGCTTCTTCATCTCGAATAGTAATTGCATGAAGCTACTCCCTTAGGTTAGTTTTAGTATTGCTAGGCAGGCTACCTTATGGTCTTTCTAAAATTAACTTAGCAAGTTGACCAATTTGATTTTTGAGCCCATGAATTGATGCTTGTTGATTCTTCAATGCTGCCTTAATACTTTGAAAATGGGTTTTCGTCACCGAGATAAACTTCGTCAACATCTTCTTAAGGTTCAGCTTCTTCTCTTGCTGATAATGTGGTTGCTGAAGCCTAGAGTGTAACATCCCTAACCCGTATCCGTCTCTGGACAGGGTCGTAAGGCATTACTGAGTTAAACACAATCTCAAATGAACACATGCATATATACGTATAATTATTCACAAATGAAAGCCTCAAAGGTTAATTAAAATTATTACAAACTAAGGTACATTCTTAAACAATTACATATGAATTATATAAGTAATCGAAAACACATGTCTTGAGAGTATTTAAAATTTAAATACTAAAATAACACATTTCTTAAAGAGAGCATTTCACTTCATAGGTTTACATAATAAATACGTCATTCTAATGTAATAAAATAAATATTTACACATATATGTATGTATAGATATATCACAATATGCACTCACTTTTAACATTTATTTATCAATTTCTATAATCATATAAAAAATGTAATATGCTTCTATATTCATAAACACTTGACAGATATTCAAAGCATTAAAAAATAATAATAAAATAAATAACAAGTCAAAGTGTCATATGCGCATGACATAGTTTAATGCATAATTGTGCTACAAGGTTAATATCATATATTTTACTAATGCATAATTGTGCTACAAGGTTAATATCATATATTTTCTATCCTCTTTACAACCTGGCTTCACGATTTATAATAATAATTTCATAACTTAACAATGTACTACATGACCGATTATTCATGTTATTCTACCAGCCGAATATATATATGTATATAACAATTAATACACTAGGCTAAACGTGAACCACATACATTACCTGCCACTTAATAATCGAATTAAATAAACTAGATCACTACTACCCATCAATAAAATAATGCTGCACTTAATATACACATTATTAAATAATCTAAACATATTAAATCACACACACCATACCCAAACTATTTTATGGTCGAATCCTTATTTGGGAGTCTCATACGTTTACTAGCTTTCATTACTACCTTACCAACATTCGAATTTGTTAATACAGTCTAAATTTAAAAAAAAAACATGTAGATTGTGACTAAACATAGTAAATGAATTCACATACATGTCATATAATATTATAAACACATGCATAACACTTTAGCAAGCTTATAGCCGATTTTATCCTATCACATTCAAGATCAAGGACTAAGCTTTGACATATGATCACTAAGCACAGTTTACACATATATATATATTCATGGCATATCGCATCTCAATCAAAATAAACTTCAACCACAACTAAACTAATAACAAGTCAAGCAAAATAATTAAGCCATTTTCGCATGGCTAATTTACAACATTTTCCAAAATATTCAATCTCAAAGCTAGCCTATACATGCCATAATTTATGTTTAGCTAAAAGATACCAAAATAGCTGATAGTGTGATGAGCTTGGCTGACAGTCCCCGAGCTTGCAGCTTGACTTCTAATCTATAAAAATAAAAATAGTATACACAGTAAGCTATGATAGCTTAGTAAGCTATAAGCAAACAAACAATCAAATAAAATTAGTCATTATAACTAAACAAAACCAAATTATTTTATCATACCACATATATATTCAATCGTTTATAAATACATATATTCATACTAAGTATGTATTTAAACATAATAAATATTTCTCTTATATATATATATATATTTATGTTATCACATTGATAGAATATTTATATCACCAAAATTCATATAAATTGACTTTTAATCTTCATATCCGAATATATAATACATATTTAGTTCACATGCACAAACACAGAACTCATGTGATTTATTATACTTCCACTTGCATATATTAACCATATAACCGAATATGTACCTCATCACTTAATCATATACACGTAAGAACTATTATAACATGCTTACTAGTCAATCACAAATAAATACACATATCAAATACACATATTTTTTTCTAAATTTGTTTTTACTTACAAGATTTGTAACAAATAACCAAGGTGTTTACTTACCTTTGTTCAAATAAATAACAAATAAATTCTTACCTGATCTATAGTTTGTTTTACACATTTTTTCTCAGTATACCTCCGCCCGATGAACCATTCAGAATTGGATAGGACACGCGGATAATCACACAAGTCGTACACTGCCAACGTCTCAGACGTGGTCTTACATGTAGTCATATACCGATGCCACTGTCCCAGACAGGGTCTTACTCGTAAACACATATCGGAACCACATATCGATGCCATGGTCTTACTCGCACACATATATTTGAATCCTATGTCATGACATATATATCCTAACTATTCCTAAGGTTCATACAGGGCTTTCAGACGTCGTAACTCCGTCGGAACAAATTCGGAAATATAGTAGCCAAACTTATTCACATTCGGCTATAGCATATATAAATTTACATATTTCATTTCAGCATATATATTTAGCATTTAATTAAAACTAAGTACGTCTATTTGCTAATAAACTTACCTTGGACGGTACAAAATGGAATCGGACAGCTAGTTGACAACTTTCGTTTTTCCCCGATCCAAATCCGATTTCTTTAGTTATTGATCTAAAAATATTCAAATTAAGCTCATTCAAACATATTTTCATTCAATTTAGTCTAAAAACACATAAATAGGTAAATTACCATTTTACCTCTAACATTTACAATTTTTACAATTTAGTCCCTATTGCACAAAACACAAAATACACAAAATTTGGCTACATTCTAATTAGGCCGAATGCTCCCTATATACATACAAGTCCATATTTTCCATAAATTTCATAATTTAGTCCCTCAACTTTTTATTTTTGCAATTAAGTCCTAATTACTCAAAATCGTCAAAAATTCCAATACAAAATATGTTAACCTAACAACTACCTTTCATATTTCATCATCAAACAAATAAAATCACAAGCTCTCATCAATGGCATAACTTAAAATATTCATCAAAATTCAAAATTTAAGCATGGGTTTTGTAGTACTCGAAGCAACGATCTCAAAAACATAAAAATTATCAAAAACTGAGCTAAACACATACCTTAATCAAGCCTGAATATAACCGAACCCTAGCTTTTTTTTGTTTTGTTTTCTTTCTTGCTTAAGTTTCAACAATAGAGGTATATGAGCACTTAGGATAATTTTATGATATAACATATAACATATATTATATAATTTATTACTTGGTTTCCTAAATTACCCCTTTTAAAATTATAACCAAGCTTTATGTTATAAGCCCTTTTTCGACTCTTACATAAGATAATGGACATGAGTTGGCTTTCAATTTCATGCATTATAATATAAATATACATATATACATATAATATCTTATTATAAAATAAAGCTTAATTTTACATATATGTATAACTTAAATAAAATAATATAAAAACTATTAAATTTTTACCTACCACCGTACCACTTATAAAGACATGGACTATTTACAACTTAAGGGCTTCCATTTAAAAATCCATTACCAAAATAGTCCTTACAATTAAAACTAGCTAATTTTCAATTTATGCGATTAAGTCCTTTCATTTAATCGGATACCCAAACGATAAAATTAAATCACGAAAATTTCACAGGTGTAAATTTGCACAAAATAAACACGGAAAATAATTTAAAAATATTTTTCTGACTCAGATTTTTGGTCTCGAAACCACCATTCCGATTAGGGTCTAAATCGGGTTGTCACATAGAGGGGGTTGTGCTATTTGATTTCCTTGACCACCCTAAGAGAAATTAGGATGGTTCCTCTAACCTACATTATAGTTATTACTATAAGGGTTATTTTGAGGCCTAGAATTATTACCCATATAATTGATTTGTTCGTTCTCTGCGCTAGGACCGAAGGGTAAACATTCTGGATTGTTCATTCCTCCTCCATTTGTGTCACATTACATCACCAGATATACTTGCGTAGAAAGATAAAAACCATCAATTTTTTTATTTAATTGTTCTACCTAATTCGATAACATGGTGACTACATCTAAATTAAAAACATTGGTTGCTTTCATTGGCTTTGTCTTCATGACTTGCCACTGATAATTATTAAGTGTCATATCCTTAAGAAATTCATAAGCTGCTTCAGGTGTTTTATTGTTTAAGGTTCCATCAGCTGCTACGTTGATTAGTTGCCTAGTTGAGGGATTCAAACCGTTATAGAAGGTTTGAAACTGTAACTGTAATAGCCCTTTTTAGTCAAATCAAAATAGTAGTTTCGAGACCACAAATATGAGGTCAAAATAATTATTTTATTATTATTTTAATGTTTACAGCATGAATATATGATTGTGTGAAATTTTAGTTAAGAAATTTTATCATTTGAGTGCTTAATTTGACAAAAAAGACTAAATTACGTAAAGTGTAAAAGTGGAGTTCTAATAGTTAAAGGTATTAAATAACTATGAAATTAAATAGTGGAGGTCTTTATCTTGTAATTAGACCATGGTTAATGTAAGTGGACAAAAATGGACATGCATAAATGAATTTTGGTGAATTATATTAAAGGTTAATTTTGTAATTGGGTAATTAAGGTAAATTAAATAAAAATAAAAATGTGTATCATCTTTCTTTCTTCATTTATTCAACCGAAATTGACCTAAGGAAGCCATTAACAAAGCTTCAAACATTCAGCCATTAACTAGGTCTAGCTAGCCCAAAGACTATTTTCTAAACTATTAAAGATTTTAGATGTTTTCATTGATTAATACATGATTATTTTGATGTTTAATGATAGATTATGAATGTTTGATGATAGTTATACAAGTTTTGTTAAGTTATTTTTAGTGAAAATGCAAATTAGAGATTAAATTATGAAATGTGAAAACTATGATTAAAATGTGAAATAAATGAAAAATATGGCTGCTAGGGACCTAACTGATATTCGGCTAGCATGGGTTATGGTTAAATTGCATGAATTTGTGATTTTATTAAATAAGGACTAAATTGTAAAAATGTGAAATATTAGGGGTAAATGTGTAAAGTGGCTTTAAAGTGTATTTTGGACTAAATTGAATAGAGATATTATTAAATAAATTAAATTTGATATTATATAGATCAAGAATAGTGAAATACAGACTTAGATCGAGGAAAGAACAAGGTTTTGGATTGATCGACTCGTTTTTCCATTTTTGTATTTGAGGTAAGTTCATATGTAATAAGCTTTGTTTTAGTTGTATTTTAAATACCTTACTATTGCCTAAATTTTGAATTACAACCTTTTGGACACATTCGACGAAGATTCGACATTGGAAATCCCAATTGAACCTTAGGAATAGAATACGATACAAATGACATGTCATTGGGGGTTACATTGAGTTGGCTTTGGGCCATGATATTGGCACTTCGAGTGGGAGATTCA
This sequence comes from Gossypium longicalyx, assembly GCA_025698465.1. NCBI lineage: Eukaryota > Viridiplantae > Streptophyta > Magnoliopsida > Malvales > Malvaceae > Gossypium > Gossypium longicalyx. The sequence continues at coordinate 98,054,526 of CM046997.1, forward strand.
TTAAGTTGGCTTCGGTCCATGATATTGGCACTTAGGGTGCAAAACTTCTGAGTATTCAACTTATATTCCAAATGGTTCAACGGGAATATCAAAGAGATGAACTGGTGAATAGATAAGTATTGGTACAGGTAAGTACGGAAACTGAATGTGAAATGAACATATGAAAGGTTTGAGTATGGATAAATAGATGATTGAGTATAAGTTAACATTATTGTTATATATATACTTTGTGGTAAGTTTATGCATATTTTGAATGAAAACTAAATGGTGAGTTTTTCTTATTATTTTTATACGAGCTTACTAAGTTTTACAGCTTTGTTTATTTTTCCATGTTTTATAGTCCTTTCAAAGCTAACTCAGATTTGGGGATAGTCGGAGACTTCTTCACACCACCAAGCTATTGTTTTGGTACTTTTGAATCTATGTTTGAAATATATGGCATGTGTAGGAACTTTGGTCACTTTGGTATATAAGTTGATGATGAATTTAGCCATTTGAATTGGCTTGCAAATGTTTTTGGTTTGATTTGTATATATAGCCATGAAACTTGGCTTGGTTTGGTTGGTTTGGTTGTGTATTTATATATGTGTGCATATGGCTTATAATATGTGATTGAGGCTGGTTTTATGATGCTTGTGGATATAGGTATGGTGGATGTCAAATGGTTGAAATTAGAAAAGATATATACTTGTGAAATTGAGCATATTGATGCATGTTTGGAAGTGTATAATTAGTTGAATTGTATATGTGAATTTGGTATAAATGGTATGGTCTATTTTTGTGACTTGTGTGTATTGAGAAAGGTAGTATAGAATGTGTATGAATTAGGCTTGAATTGGTTGGTTTAAATGCCTATATATATGCTATATGTTGTTGCCAAATGAATATATGTAGGTGCATGCAAGTTGGGTGACAAATTGGATTGGTAAATAGCCTATTTTTGTCCACACGGGCAAAGACACGGGCGTATGTCTTAATCGTGTGTGACACACAGTTATGTTACACTGTCGTGTGTCCCTTGGTGTTGAAATAGAAACCAAGTCAGTATACTCCACATGGCCTAACACACGGGCGTGTGATTGGCCGTGTGGCATAAGTCAATATACCCTACGGGTTTGGCACGTCCTAGCACACGGCTTGGCACACGGGCGTGTGTGGCCATATTTAGGGCACACGGGCTATCCACACAAGTGCGCGTGTTGGCCGTGTCACCCAAGTCAGAGAGTTACACAGGGTCAGACACGGGCTAGGACACGGCCATGTGATCCCATTTCGAATGTCCACATAGCCTGTGACACGGGCGTGTCTTTGTCCATGTGTTGGATTTTTTTGGAAAAATTTTTGAAGTGTTTGAGAAGTTTCTAAGTTATAGGTTTAGTCCCAAACCACCCTGAATGCATGTTTTAGGCCTCGTAGGCTCGTATTAGGGACGATATGAATGTTGTTGATTGATGATTATATGAAAGTTGAAAATGTATGTGAATTATTTGTATAATTGTATAATATGTTTGTTAATACTCTGTAACCCTATTCCGGCATTGATTACGAGTGATGGGTGTTACAGTAACCATAAAGGTAACTCATGGTGAGGGCACCATCTCAATAAGTCCTTATATCTCTCCCATGTATCATATAAAGTCTCTAAATGGATCTGCACAAAGGAGGAGATATCATTCCTCAACTTGGCTATCTTAGCTGGTGGGAAGTACTTTAGAAGGAATTTCACAGTTATCAAGGCCCATGTAGGGATGGAACCTCGTGGTAAAGAGTTTAACCACTATTTAGTTTTTTTTCTCAATGACAAAAGGAATAACCATGAAAAAATGTTGTCATCAGTGGCGCCATTTATCTTGAAAGTGTTGCAAATTTCCAAGAAATCTGCCAAATGAGTATTTGGATCTTCGTCTTGCAAACCATCAAACTGAACAAACTGTTGTACCATCTGAATAGTGTTTGGTTTCAGTTTAAAATTATTTGTTGCAATGGTGGGTCTCACAATACTCAATTCAACCCTAGTCAGAGTGGGCTTGGCATAATCATACATAGTACGAGGAACAGGAGCTGTTGTAGGAGGTAGTTGAATATGCTGATTATCGTCCATCTCCTCATTAATAATAATGTCTTCTTGTTTGTCTACTAAATTCTATCGACCCTGCCTTGCATCTCTACGATTTCTATAAGCTATACTTTCAATTTCACTATCAAACAGTAATGGTCCTGACGGGTTTCTTCTAGTTATAAACTAAAGAAACCTGCTAGAAGCAAAAAAAAGAAAAATTAGAAAGTAAAAATTAAACTAAAAAAATAAAAAATAAAGTGTTCCTAATATTTTAGTCCCCGACAATGGCGCCAAAAACTTGATGACCACTGAACTACTATAAATATAACAAAGGCAAGCGCACCTATCGAACAATAGTATAGCTACGGTGAGTAAAGATATCGTATCCACGAGGACTAAAAGTATTGGTAATTACTGTTTTCTTGTTATTTAGCTAACAATTCGGAGTGATGGGTTTTAAATTTAAAATTACTAAACTAATTTAACTAAGAATGTAATAGAGAATGAATCAAGGAAATAAACGGATATTAACCAATGAGAGAGACAATACCCAAGAAAGAATCCACCTAGACTTCACCTATTATTATGAATCTAAATTAAACGATTTACTCACTTGTGTCTTGATCCATAGAAATCCCTAAATTATGTTAATATCTCTTCCGAGAGTAAGAAAAAATGACTCTAGGTTGATCACTTGAAATCTATTTCTAATTAAACCCCTATCGTCTCATTAACTCAATCTATGGATTCCCCTATTAGATTTGTCTCTAATTCGATAGACTTATGTTGTCCTATTTTTAGGATTGCATGCAACTCCACTCAATTATGCTAGTTCTACTCTTAAGTAGGGACTTTTCTCCATTGAATCAAGCATATTAAACATGAATTAATATCCCAAAAATATTAAAACAAGAAATAAGCACACATAATTGAGAACAAGAAACAAGTATTTATCACGTAAATCAGAAATCAAATAATAGAATTCATCTTAGGTTTCATCTTCCCTAGGTATCTAGGGAATTAGTTCATAATCATAAATAGAAACATTTCAAAATCAGAAAAACCACAAGACATAAAGACACTCGTAACAACTTCAAAAGAAATTAAAAGGAGATCTTAGATCTTAATGGAAATTCGCTTCTGAGTTGATTCCGATGGTGTTCTTTGAGTGTTTTCTTTGACCTTCTCTGATGGATCCTTTATCTTCTCTTCTAATTGGTATTTATAGACTTCAGAATGCTCAAAAAGCCTAAAAATTGTATTTTTTTTTTAGTATTTAGGAAGTAGGGTGCGAATCGACACGGGCTAGCACATGGGCATGTGTCTAGCCCGTCAGGCACATATGGGTGTTTGTGTCCAACCTGTGTGGAAATGCCCAGGCCATGTGGCTCTTGAAAACAACTCTATTTTTCCAATTTTGGCTTATTTTTCACTCTTTTCGCTCCCAAATGCTCTCATAAGTATAGAAACATGAATTTAAAGGATGAGAAGCATCAAATTCACCAATTTACGTAAATAATCATCTAAAAATGCATTAAGAATGGGATTAGAATATGTTAATTTTATAGCTTATCAATTGCAGAGGAGAAAACTTAAAGAACACTTAGAAAATTTTTTAACCAAAGCAAATAACTTTGAACTATTGCAAAAGAAGACTATTTAAAGGGTCCTCCTTATGATAGTGCATTTAGCAACCTAACAACTCGAATGATTCATGAGCACTACTAATAGGACATGTATCCCACGAAAGGACAAAAAGTTTTCCCCATCGTTGGCACCATTTCCTAAAGCACATGTAACAACCCATTTTTTAGTGGTGACAGAATAGTGGTTTTGGGACCATATATTCCTACCGTGTCAACTCGTAAATATTATTTATAGAATATTTATGGAGTCAGTAGACTCGTATTAATATTTGATTAAGAAAATTTAACGTTTAGATATTTCATTAAGTGAAAATGACTAAATTGTAAAAAGAGCAAAAGTTGAGTTCTATTAGTTAAAAGGATTCAATAGCTTTGAAAGCTTAAACTAAGGGACTTGAATGGTAAATATACATTTAAAGAATTAGTGGATGTGCATGGGCATGGTTTTATTGAAATTATTGATTAATGATAAGGGTAAAGTGGTAAATTAATAATTAAAAAGAAAATTAAGTAAGAAAAGATGAAAAAAAAGTTATCATCTTCATAATTTTTTCATTTTAGACCAAAATTCACCATTGAAGAGGAGAAAAGCTTCGGTTTGAATTCTTCTTGCATGGTATGTGCATTTGATTCCATTTTGAATGATTTTTATGTTTTTGAGATTGTTGCAACTGGGTTCAGCTAGCTCGTACCTTTGTTTTTGAATTTGTTAAAAATTTTGGAAGTTACCATTGATGAATATTGGTTGTTTATGATGATAATTATATATTTGAAGCTTTGATAATGATATTTGGTTGTTTTGTAAAGGGATTTTTGTTAGATTTTGATTTAAGGATTAAATTGTTAAAATGTTAAAAATTCAAGGTTTGATAGTGAATTTTATGTATGGTAGGGACTGTTAAAGGGCCTAGGATAATCGGCTACAATTTGATTCTAAGAAAATTGTCAATTTGATGATTTTCGGGTTAGAAGACTAGATTGCAAAAGCTATAAAAATTTAGGGAAAATGTGTAATTAATGAAAAGTTATGGGTCATATACATTGAAGGGATTGTGGAATGTGTATGAGATTAATATATTGTGTTTAATTATTATATAGATCAATATTTAAATCATAGAGACAATAACCGAGGAAAAGGGAAAATAATGGAATAGTCCCTGCGTGTTAATCGAACTTAAATAGTAGGTATATCCATAGTATTTATATATGTAAATAAATTTTTACTTGTAATCTTATAGTATTGTTATTTAATTAATATGTTTATAAATAATTATTGATGATTGCACATACGTACCCTTATTTGTACTTCGGTACCGTTAATTGTACATACATGCCCATGTTTGTACTTCGATACCCCTAATTGCACATACGTGCCTTTGTTTGTACTTCGGTACCCCTGATTGCACATATGTGCCCCTGTTTGTACTTCAGTACCCCTGAATGCACTTATGTGACCCTGTTTGTACTTTGGTACCCTTGAATGCACTTACGTGCCCCTGATTATACTTTGGTAGCGCTGAATCAAATAGTATGTGAAATGTGTCTAATTGTATTTAGATTAAATACTATACTATGTCCTTACTAAGTTACGTAATCATACTGGCTCTTATGAATTATTTTGTAGATATTCGTTGCTGACATTTTGGAAGGATAAATCAACCGGCTCACACTATCCATCTATGTTGGCAATTTTTGTATCTTCTTGGGTAGTGGCATGTATATATAGATGAATATGTGGTTGAAATGTATAGGATGTTTTATAATGGTGCTCTGATATGTTTATGACTTGAAGATTATATTTTGTTGGTGCACTTTAATGTTTATCAAAATTTTTCATTTTTTGTCACTTACTAATGCTTGTAATTAAGGCTTTTTATGATATGTTTGGAATGGTTTGATAATGGACCATTTGTGGTATGTTTTGGTAAGTAATTGAGTTAGGTCATAATACTTGTAATAAGGTAAGGTTGATTTATTTTGGCATGTTATGTTTTAGTATATTTTTAGTGCCTTGGAATGGTATATTGGTTATATAATTTAGGATGCTTGAAATGGTATGTATATGCAAGTTTGAATGGTGTTTAGGTCCCTTGAAAGTGTGCACAATTGGATTGAATGTTTATGCATGGTTTGGTGTTGAAATGGCTTGATTTTAGGTACATTTTAGGTTCATACGGATTGAGACACGGGCGTGTGACACAACCATGTGAGGCATATGGTCGTGTGCCATTTGAGAATTTCTTAGGGTTCAAGTCAGTGAGTTGCAGGACCTAGCACACGGCCTAGCACACCGGTGTGAGGGGAAACTCAAAGAGTTACACGGCCTATCACACGGGCATGTGACATGGCCGTGTGACCTTACTCAGTGAGTTACACGGGTGAGGAAACGGGCTGGGACACAGCTGTGTGTCCTTGGTTCAAAAGTTACATGGCCTTGGGCTATGCCACATGGTTGGCCACACAATCGTGTTACCCCTGTTTTGAAAATTTTGCATATTTTTCTTAAACTTTCCAATTTGTTTCAAATTAGTTTCAGATTGCTTCTAAACTATTTTTATAGCCCAAGGGCTCAATTTAGGGAAAAAGTGCATGAGATTGGATGGATTATAATATGTTTAGTCTATTTGAATGTTATGATGTCAATTGTTCCAAATTATACAATAACTCTCTGTAACCCTAATTCGACAACAGAGATGGGTTAGGTGTGTTACATTTAGTGGTATTAGAACTACGGTTTAGTCTGTTCTAGGACTAACGTATCGGGGTAGAGTTTAGTATGTACATGCCATATATATCCTGTGATAGTGTGATGCTTTTGATCTACTCTAATATTGTATTTTCTTATAGGTTCAAGATGTCTGCTAAGTCAAACTGGCCTTTAGTTAATGAAGCTAACAGTAATGTTTAAGCGTCGAACCCTGAAGTAAGTAATAATGCATCGATACCACAGTCCTTTGCTGAAAATTTAAAACAAAATGTGTTTCTTGGAATGATGAACCAGTGGTTCAATGAATTCAAACAAGCAAATCTTGCAACCATGCCACCTCCACCCCCTATTGTGCCTCCTCCGGCACCCCTGGGTCCTCAAAATCCTGTGCCTGTGATGCTTACTTGAGTATCCATAGATAAAATCCAAAAATGTAGAGCGGAAGAATTCAAAGGCAAGGTGGATGATGATACTGCAAAAGCCGAGTACTGGTTAATGAAATACAAAGAGAGGCTTCACGAAATTGATGTGCACTCTTGAAGATTGTTTGAGATGTGCTGTGTCGATACTAAATGATGAAGCATACTTATGGTAGGACACGTAGAGCACGGTGAAAACAAATGATCATATTAGTTGGGATTTCTTTCAGACTGAATTCAAGAAGAAGTATGTTAGTTGGATGTTCAGTGACAGGGAAAAGAAAAAAAAATTCGTAGTTAAATTATGCAATAACAGAATAATTGTGAGTAGAGAAACTGAGTTTAGAGGAAAGATAAACCAAGTCAATTAGGAGGTGTTTGCTATAGTTAGAATTGCATGAATATTTAGGACCTTTTATTTTTAGGTAACATTTTCTACACTTCGTATGTTAAACAAACCTATAAAATTTGAACCAATTTTTTGACACAGAAGACTGTTGAGAATGGAGGTATAAAATATGCTTCGTATGGTTTTGCAGTACAAGAGGCAATTGTGTTGTATTGGCAAATTGCATCCATGCATTTATACATATTCTGGTTGAGGACAAGTAATAACTTAGGTTTGGGGTCTGATAACTCTTGAAAAGAGTTATATCTCAAGCTTCTAAACTTGATGAATTTCCTGTACCTAAATGGATATATTTGCATTTCTAGGTTGTTATTATTAGAATATTGCATAATACAGCTTGGATTGTGCCTTGAATGTCATTATATGCTACTTTTATTGTTGGGAAGAAAGGATTTGGTTATGGTAAGCAGCAGATGCAGGAAGGACGAAGAGAATAAGAAAAAGGAGGAAGGGAATGAAGGAAGTGAAATATTTGCAAGGCAAAAGGGTTGGATAGATTACTATAAAAAATTCCTTGGCAATTCCAAGAAAATGCTAACGCATCACTCAATCATCATCACTCTTAACCAACTGTACATGTACCAGATAAATTTACCTAAAAAAGAGGGAGCAAAGGTATGTTTTGAGAGAGGAGGAGACCTACCCTATAAAAAAAGAAAGAGGAAAAGAAGAAGAGAGTTTTTTTCTCTCTAGAAAAAAATCTCGTGGAAATTTCAGAGAAAAAAGGGAAGACGGTAGCAACATAAGAAAGGAGCAGAGATGTAAGGAAGGGGACGCCACACTCAACCCTAAGTCTTACACGATTTGGTAACATCAGAGTTAAAGCTGGAGTGGCAAAAGCTTCCCGCAGTTTTACCTTTATTCTATTAATTGATTTCTTTTTTTTTTAACTATGGATGATGATGTTGAATGATGTTGATATTTTGGATTTTAATTCCCAACCCATGAGCTAATCTCATTAGGTTGGAAATACTGGATGAATTTTTTTTACTTTTAATGACCATGATATTATCTTGATTAGATTTACTATTTCATTCGGTTTGGGTTATCTTACATACATGCATGCAAGCTCTAGACCTAGATGAATGTATGGCATGTTCTTAGACTTGATTTAATTCTGAAAAGGTTAAGTGAGTTGGATCGTAATCGAATGATACAAGCGAGTACCTGAACGAATACTCATAGTACTCTAGACATAGAGCTGCATTCTATACAGAGAAAGGAAGGATAGTGCTAGGTATTGTTCTTGAGACTTGTAGACATGCAAAGTCTTGGAATGGTAGCTTAAAGTCTAGCTTTTGAAAGAAGCATATTGCAATAGTTATACTCTGAACAGTAATTTTGTTAGGGTTTTTCTATGGCATTATTATGTTATAAAGATATAATCTAAGTAATTCCAGCATTCTCTTTCAATAGCATAAATCCTCCCAACTTTGTCTCGTAGATTTGCCATAGAAATTTATTCAGTATTTGATCTTAATATTTCATACATTAATACTCCTCATCAAATTGCTATCCTGTTCATTTTGCTATAGCTTAATTAGTATAGTTCTTGGTGATAACCATTTTAATCCATTCTAATCCTTGTGTAGACAATATCACTTATAATTTTATTACTTGATTCGACGTGTATACTTGCACATTCATATTACATATTCACACACGATAGTGATGTTGAGGAAAGTTTACCTTCTTTGAAAGTTGTCTGATGTCGCGACATAAATTTTTGGTGTCGTCACATGTGGGTTAGGCCTTACGGTGTTCCCTTGGTGTCTCAAAATCATCAATTTCATCACTTTCTTCTCCATCATCCCTTGCATTTACCAACATCCCTTCAATTCTCTATAGACTCCATATTTTTTGCATTGTAGGAACTGCGTGTCAACAACTGTATTCATCATTCCTCCAAAATAATATTTTACACGTTATCCATTTACAAGAAAATATTGTCCCCCTTTTTCAATGAGTTTTATTGCCCTATGAGGCGTTACCTAGTTTATAGTATATAGACCTATCCATCTTGATTTAAGTTTACCGAGAAATAATTTTAACCTTGAATTAAACTATAAAACTTTTTGTCTAGGCAAGAATTCTCATTTCCGGATTTTTGCATCATGCTGGAGTTTGCTTCTTTCTATGTACATCTTGGTGTTCTCATAAGTCATAAAACAAAAATTTTCCAATTCTTGTAATTGGAACAATCTTTCTTCTTTTTTTTCCAATTCTAGATCTAAGTTTAGTTCTTTGATTGCCCAATATGCTTTTTTTCTAATTCAATTGGTAAATTGCAATTTTTCCCATAAACTAACTTGTAGGGAGACATACCTAATGGCGTTTTATATGTTGTTCTGTAAGCCCAAAATGCATCATCCAATTTTTCTGCCCAATCTTTCCTATTTGGATTCATTGTTTTCTCTAGAATTTGTTTGATCTCTCGATTGGATACCTCTGTTTGACCATTAGCCTGGAGGTGGTATGTTGTTATCATTTGATGTCGTACACTGTATTTTGCCAAAGCGATCTCGAATTGTTTATTGTAAAAGTGGGATCCTTCGTCACCTACCAATGCACATGGTGTTCCAAATCTGGCAAAAATATTTATCTCAAAAACTTAACTACTAATTCGGTATCATTGGTAGGTAAGGCCATAGCTTCAACCCATTTTGAGACATAACCAATAGCTAATAGAATGTATTGGTTTTCGAAAGATCTTGGGAATGGCCCCATGAAGTTAATCCCTCAAACATCGAATACCTCTACTTTAAGTACCCTATTTATGGCATTCCGTATTTTCTTAATATACTCCTAGTTCTTTGACATCTGTCACATTTTTGAACAAATTCATATGCATCTTTGTTCATGGTTGGCCGATAAAATCCTAATTGGAGTACATTTTGAGCTGTTCCTTTTTCGCGAAAATTTCCCCACATTGGAATGTATGACATCCTTTTAGAATATCAGTTACTTTCTCTTCTGTTACACATCTTACCAATTGATCAGCACACTATCGGAAAACATACGGATCTTCCCATATATAATTTTTTGCTTTGTGTATGATCCTTTTCTTTTGTTGCCATGATAATTTCTGTGGAAAGACGCCCTTAGCAATATACTTTACATAATCATCATACCACGGAGTCCCATTATTATTTAACCTTGTTTTATGGATATCTACTCTGAACAACTGTTTGTCAACAAAAGTCTATTTTATTTCTTCAAAATCCAGTTGTTTTTGGTCATTCTCTATTCTAGATAAATGGTCTGTTTTGATTTTCTGCTCCTTTCTTATCCACTATCCATAAATTAAACTCTTAAAGTAATAATATCCATCTCATTAATCTGCCTTTCATTTCCTTTTTCTTCATAACATATTTTAATGTTGAATGATCAGTGTAAACATAAACTCTATTTGCCATCAAATACAACCGAAATTTCTCACAAGCAAACACAATGACAAGTATTTCCTTTTTAGTTGTAGTGTGACTGCATAATGCCGAATTAAGTTTCTTATTTGCATAATGAATGGCTCCAAACAGTTTATTTCTTTTCTATCCCAACACTTCCCCTACATCATAGTCACTAGCATTGCACATTATAATAAAAGGTTCTAACTAGTTATGAGAGATAATCATAGGTGCAAAAATAAGCTTTTATTTTATTACCTCGAAAGCTTTGATGCATTCCTGGTCAAATACGAGTGATGTCTTTTTCTGCAATAGTTGATTCAGCGGCTTAGAGATATGAGCAAAATCTTTTATAAATTGCATGTATAACCCAGCATGTCCCAAAAAATTTCTCAGTCCTTGAACTGTTGTAGGATTTTGAAGTTTCTTAATAACCTAAATTTTATCTTTGTCCACTTCCAAACCCTTTCTTAATATTTGATGCCCTAAAACTAATCCTTCTTTGGCCATGAAATGACATTTTTCCCAGTTTAGTACTAGGTTGGTTTCTTCCCATCTTTATAGGACTTTTTCAAGGTTGTCCAAACATTCTTGAAATGGATCTCCATATACTAACAAATCATCCATACACACGTCCAAGCCTTTCCTCTAACATGTTGGCAAAAATAGCAGTCATACATCTCGTAACAGTTGTTGGGGCATTGCAAAGCCTGAATGGCATTCTTTTGAAAGCATAGGTACCAAAAGAACATATAAAGGTAGTTTTTTTTCTTGATCAATTGGATGTATTGAGATTTGATGGTATCTTGAGTATCTGTCAAGGAAATATTAATATTCATTCCCTACCAACCTATCAAGCATTTGATCAATGAAAGGAAGTAGGAAATGATCTTTTTTTGTTGCGTCATTTAACTTTCGATAATAAATGACTATCCAACCAGTAACTGTTCTTATTGGAATTAATTCATTTTTATCAATTTCAACCATAGTTAGCCCACCTTTCTTTGGACACACTGCATAGGACTAACCCATTCACTATCGAAAATAGCATACACAATACCTGCATCTAACCATTTAAGTAACTCTTTTTTTACCACTTTCTTCATAGTTGGATTAAGCTGACATTATGCATCCACTACAGGCTTTTTTCCTTCTTCTAATCTAATCTTATGTTGACATAACGTAGGATTAATTCCCTTAATACCAGCTATTCTCCATCATATAGATTTTTTGTGTGTTTTTAAAATGCTTAATAAAGCCTCTTCTTGTTTTGCACTTAGCACGGTAGCTATAATCATTGGTAATGTATTTTATTCCGCCAAATATTCGTATTTTAAGTGTTTTGGTAAAGGTTTTAACTCTAAATCAGGAGGTTTAATAATGGACGGTGTTATTTTTTTGTGCTTAAAAGAATTTGTTTTGATTGTCCTTTACTCTAACACCACCAATCTAGTTGAATAGATGTCTAAGAATTTTCCTGTTAGGTATCATCCCATTTTTCTTCTTCTAATTCATATTCACGATCAACTAAATCTGCTTTAATGACCTCCAGTTTATTGCACTTTTGTTCCTTTGTTTTGCTTTCTTCCAATTCCCCTACTTTTAATTCTTGATGTATTCTCCAAGAAAATTCATTTTCACTGAATCTTTCTAATATTTTCATTACTTCCTTCCCGATTTTCTTCCAGGAGCTCCCTCCAGTCATGATGTCAAACCTTTGCCTATCCTGACTATTCAATCTGTCATAGAAATGTTGAATTTAAACTGCAAAATGTAAGCCTCCACCCAACATTGATCTAACAATGGTTTTAAATCTTTCCCAGGCTTGTCCTAATGTTTCAGTAATATATTATTTAAATTGAAATAACTTTTCACAAATATCGAGTACCTGAGTCATAAGGTGGCCCGGCAAAGAAATAACTACACAAAATCAGTCCAAGTAGTAATAGTATTGGGTGGGAGTGCATCTAACCATGCTTTTGCTTTTCTGTCCAATGCAAACGGGATTAGCAATAATTTGATAGTGTCTGGTGGTACTCCAGCGTAAGCGACAATACTACATATATATTCAAATTGTCGTAAAAAAACTATAGGATCCTCTGTCTTAGGATCACTAAATGTGACATTGTTAGAAATCCATGTTAGTAAGAAAGGATTTAGCTTAAAATGTGAATTATAAATAATGGGACGAGTAATACTAGATCACAACCAGTCTGTGTCAAAAAATGTCCCTAGTGTTTGCATCATACTTCCTGTGTTTTGAAGCTAAAAAGAAATAAAGGAATGTTAGCAACTTAATATTTAAATTTCGTATCTATAATGCGTAAATTTCCTTATTATTCTATTAATATGCAAAAGTTAAAATCAATATAGTGACGTTTCCTCCCTAGCAACGACACCAACAACTTGACTGCCTCTGGACGTGCCAATGTCCAAAGTAGAAATCTTGCACAAAAGATGTGAAAAGTGATATCCACAAATATAAGGGTCAGGTTGTGATATATTTGCAACGAAGTAGGTAAGTACTTCGAGGATCATACCCAAGAGAGGCGAGCACTAAATTAATTTTAATCTAAACATATATAGATCTAATTAGTATTTTAATCGAATTATAGTACGAAGATTTAAAAGAATGATTTTGATAAACTATACAAAAAATAATAAAAAAGGAAATAAAAGAAAATCGGGAAATCAAATAATTAAATATGTATCAAATCTAGGCATGAGTGATTAGCTCACTTTGGTTGTCATGATCAACTGTCATCTCAGGTTTTCTTGTTAAATGATATGCCATAAATCATTCTATTATTTACATCCTTTTTTAAACATAATTATAGTTTGTTTAATAGTAAATAAAAGCATTTTAGTATATATTTAGGTTGTTATAATTCAAGTAGTAATTTATGCTTACTAGTATTTTTTATTACGCTTTATATATCTAAATAAAGTTACATGGTCTTGTAGGTCAAGTCGGGAGCTAAAGATGTTTATTTGGGCCAAAACTAATGCCTAAGACACTGATGTCCCCAAAATTCTTGCACATTTTAACTACGTTTTGGAGGGAAATTAGGTGTATTTATCCTAATCAAAATCTAAGGACTTCAAGGATAATTTAGGCACTTTAATATTCCAAGTTGAGCTTATATAAAGGCCATTTGTAACAGCCCATTTTTCAGTAATGTCGGAAACAGTGGTTTTGGGGCCACAAATTTGACAAGTTCGTAAATATTATTTATTTAATATTTACGATTCAAATATGGTTTTAAAAAGGTTCTCGATATGGTAATTTATGTTATATGAATGATTAATTAAGTTCAAGTGGTAAAACCCTAAGGTCAAGTGGTTTTAGAAAATGAAGTATTGGGACCTCATTTCCATAAACCAAGCTGTAAATATTTTTATAAACATTTACAAATTGTCATTTAGGTTGTATTAAAGTTTCATTAAGAAATTTTAACGTTTCGATAGTTAATTATGCAAAAAGGACTGAATCGTAGAATATGTAAATTTTGATCACTATTTGATTTCAGTGATTAAATGACTTAATGAATAAAGGAAAAGGGACTTAAATGGTAATTAAACCATTTAATAATTTAGTAGATGGCTTTTGGCAACTAAAAGCATGAAATTTGGATGATTTTTAATGTGGACAAAATAGTAATTTTATAATTTAATTAAATTAAATTAAAATAAAAGGTATCATCGTCTTTTAATTTGTCTTCTTCACTGAATTGAAAAGGGAGAAGAAGCCATTCTTAAGCTTTGAGGTTCGGCCATGGTTAAAGCTTTGCATGGTATGTCATTTTGGCCCCGTTTCTAATATTTTTTATGTTTTTGATATCTTTGAACTAGGTTCAACTAGCTTGTACCTTCGATTTTGAAACTATTAAAGACATTGAATGTTTTCATTGATGAATCTATGTGATTGTAGTTATTATATGATGAATTTGAAATGTTGGTTGATATTTAAAAGTATTTTGTTAAGTAATTTTGATGAACTTTCTGTTTAGGGACTAAATTGTTGAAATAGTAAAAGTGCAAAGATTTATGTGAAATTTTTATAAATATGGGCTGTATTGGAAGCTATGAACAATCTTTTAAGCTTAAATTTGGGTAAAAATGGTTAATTTGCATGTTTTAGGCTCAGAGACTAAATTGAATAAAAGTAAAATGTTAGGGCCAATTGTGTAAAAATGTAAAAAATGACTAAATTGCTTAAAATAAATTTTTTTACTATCTAAATTAATAATATTGAATGAAAATATTAATTTAGATTAGGATCGAGTGGAAAATGGAGGAGAATGGAAAAATTACCAAAAAGCCCCTATATTTTGACATTTCTACCATTTAGCCAAGTAAGTTCATATGAACTATTATCATTTAATGGTTGATTAAATTGAATTTTTAATGTATGGTTCTATTGAAAATGAATCAATATATATATGTTATTATGAAATTTATCCTGTAAAGAAATGATGGAAATTCAACGGCGTACAATGACTATCGAGCCCCGTTTGAATCTTAAGAATATATAGGATACAAATGACATGTCATTAGGGTTACCATGTTTCAGGAGTTGGTTCTGAATGCCCTACCAGTGGCTAAGTTTCGGCATTTGTTGTGAATACTTGACAGCTTGTATGAGCAGCACTGTGTAGCTATTTTTCAACCGACAGCTTGTATGAGCACACCCATTTATGGCTCGTATGAGCATCTATGTAATGGAAAAGGAAAAGGAAAAGGAAAAGGAATGGTTTTTACCATATGTTAGCACACTTTGTGTGAGCTTCCCGTGTATCCAATATTATTCTAAGTGGTTCAACGGGCATGAAAAGGGATGAACTGGTAAGGGTTCTGATTGATTTCACTACGACAATTATGGAAAGTATGATGCATCGATGATCAAAGTATGAACATTCATGATTGTGAAAAGTACAATTTAAGTGATGCTATGTTTATGTACCATATCTTACAATATGATGATATTGCTAAGTTATGTGTTTAATCACTAGCTTGTGGCTATGGTTAATGTTATGTTTATGTCTTATATGTTATGCAAATGAAATGGTAAGTGTTCAATATGAACTAAGACATGTATGTATGAAACTATTTGAAATGGTGATACATGGAAAACATTATATGTTTTGAAGGATGATAAATACAATTGGATCATACTCGAGTATAATGGTTATCTAGGTTAAGTTCACATGAATTATGTTCAAGTATGCTAAACTGTATTGTTGTTAGTGCTTAGGTTTGTGCCAAGTTTATGACTGAATTATATCATGCTTAATCTTAATGAAATACATTGAAATGGTAAGTGTTTAACTGGTAATGTGCTTATGTTCATGAAAAGGTGGTATAAATCAAAGTATGTGAATTCTTATGAAATGGTTTATCATGTAATTGATTTCAAAAGAGCTATGTTTAAATGCACTAGCTTGTGGTCATGGTTGATGTTATGCTTATATCTTGTGTGTTATGCATATGGAACGGGTGAGGAAAGGTAATGAAATGGTAAATTCATAGTTAAAATGAAATTTGATGAAAAGGGAATAGTGAGTTTGAAAGATGTACTTATGTAACACCCCTAACGTATGCTATGGATGAATATACCTATATCACAAATAAATACACTAAGTTGGGAATTGGTAATGTCGTTTAAGCTTATGATAAGCATTGGGAACAGAATGGAAAGTAAGTAAATTGAAAGGTGTATAATCCTATAGATGATTATATATTACGTCCCATAAAATCCTAACACGTTATGAATGATAAATATATGCGACATTAATGAACTTACTTATTTGTGAGTCAATGATCATTTTATGAATCTTATGGTATTGGCATAGATTTATGTTTATTCTATAAAGTTTATTATTGAAATGGAATATTATGCTCAAACTTGATACGAGCTTACTAAGCAAATATTGCTTACGTAGTTATCTTTCCCTAGTTTACAGATTACCGGAAGCTCGATCAAGGTGGAAGATTGTTGGAGATCCATCACACTATCCATCAATTTTTATTGGTATATTTTGATTCGTTGGTCATGGTTATAATGGCATATATAGGTAGACTTATGTCTAATGTTTAGTTAATGATAGGCATGTAATATTGCTTTGAAGTTGTGAAACTTATGTTATTTTGATGTTTTGATGGTTGGTGTGCTTTTGGCACTTTGATGCTTAATGGTTGGTGTTTATATGATCAAATTAATGCATGGTTTTATGGCCAAAGTGGTAAGTGTTGGCATGTTTGCAAAGTGATCATTTAGAACATGCTTTGATATGGAATTTAGTTAAGTATGTTTGGTTGAATTATGACCATTTGGACGCAAATTTAGGTATGTTTGATTGTTGTGATTGAGGAGCCTTTTGGCATATTGGTTGTATGGATAGATGCCATATTAAACTAGCCTTATTATGCATACTTCAGGTATGTTTGAAAGCTTGATTGTATGTACAAATGTCTTGTAGGTGTGAGCTTGAAATAGGTGAAAAGAATTGCTTGAAATTGGCCTATTTTTTGTCCACACGGCCTAAGACACGAGTGTGTGTCTCAACCATGTATGACACATGGCCATGTATGACACACGGCCATGCGACAGAATCATGTGTCTTCTGTAGGTTTTAAAGGTTGTATTTCGAAAGTTACACGGCCTAGCACACGGCTAGGCACACGGGCGTGTGGCTTGGCCATATTACTCAAGTTAGAGAGTCACACGGGCACGAACATGGGCTGGGACATGGTCGTGTGTCCCTACTTCGAATGTCCACACGGCCTGAGACATAGACTTGTGTCTCAGCCGTGTGACCCATGTAGTATAAATTTTCTAACTCTTTCTTTAATGTTTCAAATGTTTTCGATTTAGTCTCGAACTGTTTCTAAAGTGTTTCTAGAGCCTTGAAGGCTCGATTAAGGGACAATATGCATGTGTACAAATGGACTCTATTATGTTTAATTAAATGATTGGAAATGTATGTTTTTATTTTACGGTAATGTTCTGTAACCCTATTCTGGTGAAAGATACAGGTTAGGGGCATTATACAATTTTAGGGTTTTGATTCTTTGGTTTTTCTTTCATTTTTAGTTTTTACCTAGGTTATTTTATGTTCTTGTAATCAGAAGATCCTATTCCGAAGTGAGACTTTCGTGAGGGAAATTGTTTCGAAACCACGCTTTCATCGATGAATCCATGAGCATATCTTTCCCTTATTCTCTTCTTTATATTTCTTTATTTAACATTGTTAGATGAATGTTTGTGTAATGATTAGAATTAATTTGTGCTTTCTACATATTTTGCATGTTTCAATTGCTTTAAATTAATTAATTGCTTGAATGATAAAGTTTCTTAGTGGATCAGCTGTTTGGGAAAGGAAGAACGTGAAACAAACCCTAGGCTTGACAACCCTAGGAAGCCAATTTAGGTGGGAATTAACCCAAAACTGGTATGGCCTATCCATGAACACCTATATCCCGAACTGGTCTGGACTGTAAGGTCGGAAGATAAGTTGTTCTTACTGACTCATTATTCTAGTGGAAGATCGAAAGATCTTTCTAGGGTATCGACTATTTGATTGGTTAGAACTTTACTTTAATAATTAATTAGGTGAAACAATTGGATCTAGGCTAAAAGAAAATCACATAGTCAAATCAAGGAATAAGAAAAACCGATACAGGAACCTAGAAGTAGATTTAGGTTTAGTTCAATTTATTTAGTTTCTTGGTTAACACCACTAATTCGTGACTTGAGTAGATTTGTATTTATTCCCCATAATTGGCTTGATAATAGTTTTCTCCAAAC
This sequence comes from Gossypium longicalyx, assembly GCA_025698465.1. Taxonomy (NCBI): domain Eukaryota; kingdom Viridiplantae; phylum Streptophyta; class Magnoliopsida; order Malvales; family Malvaceae; genus Gossypium; species Gossypium longicalyx. The sequence continues at coordinate 98,072,977 of CM046997.1, forward strand.
TATAATCCCTTAGGTACGATCCTCGGAATACTTGCCAAGTGTTTTTTTTATAAACAAATTACATTACAACCTGACCCATATTCTTGCGAACATCGCCTCAAATCTATATCTTTAGTTGTAGTATTCACACTCTGGACGTTGGTACATCCGGAGGCGGTCATTTAATAAACTAGTCAATACCCCAGCATGATCTTTCGATTCTTTCACTGAAATACTGAGTTGGCAAGAACTACTTATCTTTCGACCTCACGGTCTAGACCGATTCAGGGTTAAGGTGTTCACGGATAGGCCATACCAAATTTAGGTTAATTCCCACCTTGATGACTTCCTAGGGTTTTCAGGCCTAGGGTTTAGATTGTTCCTTTCTTGAGCAACTGATCCGTTAAGATCCCTATAAAAAAATTAATTATTCATACCTCCACTCGCTAGTCCCCCATAGGAGGATTTGGAATAACCCGATTTAGAGCCTAATCGAAACAGTGGTTTTGGGAAAGCGAATTTGAGTCAAAAAAAATATTTAAAAATTATCTACTATGTTTATTTTGTGTGAATTTATATCTGTGAAATTTTCGTGATTTAATTTTGTCGTTTGAGTGTTCGATTAAATAAAAGGACTTAATCGCGTAAAAGGGAAATTTGGTGGTTATTTCTAAAAGGGACCTAACTGCTAATGGCTTCTTAAATGGGAACCTTTATGTTGTAAATAGTCCACTTATACATTAGTTGGACGGTATTAGGTTTATTATATAAAGTTTTTATATTAATTCATTAAGGTTATTTTGGTAAATTAAACTTAAGTTATGATATGTTATAATATATATAATAAAACATAAAAAAAGTTAATATATGTGTTTTATCATTGTTCTTGCCAAAACTAAAACAAAGAAAAGAAAGAAATATCAAAGCTAGGGTTCAGCACTTATTCAAGCTCAATCAAGGTTCGTTTTTGTTCGGTTTTTGATAATTTTTATGTTTTTGAGATTGTTGCTTCGAGTACTACAAAACCCATACTTAACTTTTTTATTTTAGTGAATATTTTGAGTTATGCCATTGTTGGGAGCTTGTGATTTTTTTTTATGATGAAATATGAAAGATATGTTTTAGATTAACATGTTTTATATTGGAGTTTTTGATGATTTTGAGTAATTAGGACTAAATTGCAAAAATAATAATTTGAGGGACTAAAATGTAAAATAAATGAAATATATGGACTTGTATGAACACTAAGAATATTCGGCCAAACATGGGTATCTTAAAATTTTGTATATTTTGTGTTTTGTGCAATAGGGACTAAATTGTAAAAATTGTAAATGTCAGGGGTAAAATGGTAATTTTACCATTTATGTGTTTTTGGACTAAATTGAATGAAAATATGTTTGAATGAGCTTAATTTGAATATTTTTAGATCAAGAACCAAAGAAATCAGATTTGGATCGGGGGAAAACGAAAGTTATCGACTAGCTGCCCTGTTCTATTTTATAATGTCCAAGGTAAGTTTATAGGCAAAATAGATGTACTAAATTTTAATTAAATGCAAAGTATATATGCTGAAATGAAATATATGAATTAATATGTGCTAATGCCGAATGTGTATAAGCATGGTAACTATGTTCATGCAATCGTTTCGACCGAGTTACGACGTCTGCTAGCCCCGTATGAACCTTAGGAATAGTTAGGATACATATGTCATAACATAGGACTCTGATATATGTGTGCGAGTAAGACCATGGCATCGATTTGTGATTCTGATATTTGTGTGTGAGTAAGTCCCTGTCTGGGACAGTGGCATCGATATGTGATTACATGTAAGACCACGTTTAGGACGTTGGCATTGTACGATATGTGTGATTATCTGAGTGTCCTATCCAATTCCGAATGGTTCATCGGGGATCGATAAGTTGTGATCAAATGTGAAAAAGTGAGCTAAAATGATCAGGTATGAATTGGTTTATTACCTGTTTGAAATAAAGTGAGTAAGTACTTAATATTTGTTGCAAAACATGCTTGAAGTAAAGAAAGAATATATGTGAGTGTGAAAAAGGTATTCGGCCTTGTAAATAAATAACATGAACATTATTGAAATTATTTTTGAATATATGAAATTGGTGGTATATTCGGCCATTGATATAAATATATATATGATTGTTATACTTTGACTTACGAGTATATGCATATAAGTGTATGTGTATTTGGTAAGATAAAGATGTTTTGGATTGGTCCTTGAATGATAGTTTGTTAATGTATCTTTATATATAAAAGTGTTCATTCGATCATTACTATGCTTATGCATAAGAAGTTGTATTTTGATTCATGAGTATAAGTATATGTGTTCACATAATGGTATTTAGCTTTGAAATTGAAGGATATTTTGCTTATATATATGTATGTGTATTCGACCATATAATATAAATATGTATGTGATTATTATCCTTTGACCTATGAATTTATGTATATAAGAGTATATGTACTAGTTATGATAAAGATATTTTGGCTTGAAAATTGAATGATAGTTTGTTAAATATATATATTTATTCGGCCATGAATAAGATACATGTGAAAGTTCATATAAAATACATGAACTTGTAAGCATAAGATTTAAAGTAACTATGATAGTATAATTTGGTTTAGTTTAAATGATTTGATTATGTAATTAAGTTGTTTATTTGCTTATGACTTACTAAGCTATGAAAGCTTACTCTGTGTGTGTTCATGTTTACCTCTGTTTTATAGATTTTGGATTCAAGTTTCAAGCTCGGGAATCGTCAGAGAAGCTTATCACACTATCGACTGTTTTTGATATTTTATAAGTTGAATTTTCGAACCTATGGCATGTATAGGCTAGATTGTAATTTGAAATGTTGGATTTTGGTTTTGGAAATTTAAGCCATGCGAAAATGGCCTAACTTCAATGACTTATTACGATTTTGTTTGATTATGGCTTAAGTTCATTTGGTTATTATGCTATATGTCCTGAATGAATGGTAATTGTGATATCTATTTTGTGCATTGAAGTTGGTTGGTGATTTTAGAGGTGTGCATTTGGTTGATTCAGTTATGACATATGGAGAGATAAAAGTATAAGTGAATTTGGTTGTTAATTTGGTTAAGGTGTTATTCATGATTTGGTATTAAAGGATGATAGGTTATATTCGAATATAGCAAAAGTTTATTTTGAAATGTTTATTACATGGTAGATAAGATTTATGTATGGGATATATGTTTATATTTTGTTATTGATTTATTCTTGTGAAGTATAAATTGTATCATGAATTGATTTAGAAGCCAGTATAATATACCTGTGTACTCGGTTATTTGGTAAAAATATATGAAAGGGCTATGGTCAACTTGGTGATTCGATACCTGCATATATATATATGTGTATATATATATTTGCACAAGATGAAATGGTATGAAACATTTATTAACTTAAGGCATATATGTACAAGGACATAAGGTGGTGTTTCGGTTTTGGAGTAAATGATGTTTGTGTTTGAGTTATAATATGTAATGCATTAATTAGTAAAATGTATGTCAAGTATATGTGGTACATTGGAGTATGCTTTTGTTATAAAATAATGATAGGTATGACTATATGGATTTGATAATTATTTGAAAATCAGTTAATATGCACTAGTAGATCTTGGTTGCCGAATAGACATGAAATGAATATGATTATGTATCGTTCTCAAATGGCACATTATTTGAACATTTTGGATAATTTATTTGAGTGGTTTAATTAGTTAAGTTGATGATATATTTTGGCATATGCTAAGTGGATTATATAATTATTTATACATGTTATATAAATGTAGTAATAAGGCAAACGAATGTTATTATGGAATGTTTCATTTATATCAAAGGAAATAATGTATGTTTGATTGTATAAAGTATGCGCATAACATTTGTTTGATAATTAAAATATTTTATATTTGAATTATTCAAATGTCATCAAAGTTAAAGTATACATTTTTTATAAGTATGTGAAATGAAATGCATATAAAAAAATTTACTAGATGATTAACCTTGTAAAGAAAGTCTGTTCTGAATTGTTTTATGCTCGTAACCCCATTCCAGCGACGGATACGGGTTGGGGGTGTTTCATTTTGTTGGTATCAGAGCTATAGTTTAGTCAATTCTAGGACTACCATAGTGTGTGTGAGTCTAGCTATACATGCCATATTTAACATGCAATAGTGTGATATCTCCTGACTCTGACGAAAATTATTTTGATGAAACAGATAAGTTTCAACTGAGCTAATTTTGATAGTACGGAATGTGTACTCGAATGTTTGAATGGAAAGGTGTTGATGATGAGTTGAAACTCATAAAGGTATGGATCAAAGAGTATGATATATTGATGTTGACAAATGTTATAATTATATGAGCATATAGATTATGATATGTGAATTGTGATTGCTATCTGAAATGTTTTGATTGTGAATTAATGATATGAGTTGGTATATGAATTAAGTGCTAAGAACAAAGGTGATTAAAAGCAAATGTTTAATAAATGTTTGGACAATGTGAAATTATTAATGAATTGACTATTTGTGAAAGTATGTGTTATGTGTATTTATGTGTAAGTTAAATTTGAGGCTTTATTACCCTCGCCCCCCTTATTAGCGAAATGTTACTGTGAAATCTGTAAGATCTGGGTTGAATAAGCTCAAGAGTGTGGAGTTACAGAAGTCCGTGTTCGAAAGATTAATAATGTGGCCAGAAAAGAGATTGAATCAGCAAATGAAGACAATATTAAAAGAGACATTGGATAGTTCTACAGATTATTCAGATTATGTGACATCACTATTGAAGAAGAAGTTATCTCCGATCAAATGACCTATTCGGGTATGTTAACTACAGAAAATATTAGCTAAAAGCTTTTCTGAATTGATTTCTGTTAGTGAAGGGATAATGTGAAAATTTCTGATGGCAGAATTAGACAATTGAAATAATGTTTGAATTGAATTGAGGGCTGAGTGTAGTGGTTATAGTCGGGCAGTTATTATCATTCTTTTTGGGCATTCTATGTGTATATTTATTCTCAGAAGTATATGTGACTGTTTAATTTTAGAAGGAATTCTTATCATAAGAGAACATTGGCTAAACATATTAAAAGACAAAAGTATCGTTGGTTTGTTTGGGGTTGTATTCTACATTGCTATGTCTTTCTTTGGTATTTATTCCTTTGTGTGGATATGAAAGACGATGGTGAAATTTGTATAATACTAATACTCTATTTTTGTTGGCTATTGTTCTGTTGAAAATATGTAAAGATTATATTGCTTCTGTTACTTTGGATTTCAGTTTTTACGAGTAATATTGTTCTTTCTGGACATTTTTGGAATATCATCAAGATTGATATCATTCTATATGAGTTGTAATTTTCTGATTCAGTGTAGCTTCAGATGTTGAAAATTTAGTTATTCTGGTTTTCTAATGATTCTATGTGATTATCTATAAGAGATGTCCATTTGAAGGAAATGGTTATAAAAGTTGTGCTTCTGCATTGGTTGTTGTTCAAATCATATTTGATTTTCTTCTGGGTTCAGATGCTTTGTTAATAGCTGGGATATTATCTATTGTCACGGGTAAGACAATAATCTTATTATGACAATATGATTTCTATTTGATGATTGTATATATATATATATAAAGATATGTCTGGATTATTCTTTCTAATGAGAAGAAAAGATTTCTTCGAAAAGACTGATTCTGTGGTTTAATCTGATTTGAAATTATTTGATTGAAAATGTAACTGGGTTATATGAGTTTGAATCTATCCACTAGATCGGAAATAAACTTTAAATGTACATGTGTGATCTGAAGGATAGTATGGAAGTGGAACTTGTATTTTTGAGGATTTAATACAGAATTATGTCTATCGGAACAATTCCATCTGAGAAATGTTGTGGTAAATTAAAGTTAGTTCAATTTTTAAAGCTTTCTTTTGCAGAAGACATTATCCATTAAAATATTAGTTCTGATTTGGCCTAAATTGAATGAAGAGTTTATGAACCTCAGTCATATGTCAATGAATGGGTTGAAGTATGTTCTAATAATGGAGTACATAGAGATATCCTGTGATTTCTTATGGTTAGAATTGTTAAAAGACTATGATTTTGTGATTTCTGATTTTTTAAGACATAATCTAAAGACAAAATTCTACAATTTAAAAGGTATATCTAACATGTGCTAAATGAGCCTATTTATAGACTTTAAGGTGGTTCTCGTCCTTAACCCTAAGTCTGTTGCTGTCCTCATGCTTAATGTTTGATTGTGCGGACCGAAACACCCCTGGCTTGTAATTTTTTCCCATACAGACGCAATGTCGTGACACACCAGTTCTTGTGTTACGACATCAATGGTAGTATGCTCAACTTCAGGGTGTCTTTATAGGTATGTCTCAACATTCTCAGGCTGTGTCGTGACATTGAAGGTAGTCTTGGAATTCTTCTATTCTACTCCTTATGTTGTGTCATCCAATGCTTCGTGTTGCAACCTAGCGACTAGTATCGAGTTAATACGCTTTCTAATGGTCTCTTGCACACTCCCAAAGTATATTAGCTCACCCCTAAGCCTTATTCAGCCCCTAAGGACAATAAAAGACTCAAATTACACATTTTATAAAACTTAACTAAACTTATGGAAATGTAATTAAAACTTAACTAAAATACTTATGTTCAAGCCCCTAAAGTGCAAAAACTAGTTTAATCTACTACACCGAGTTACAATAGATCAACGAGTAAGGATCCCCAAGGGGGAGAATATGGAACAATACGATGTGCCAAACTATTTTTGTGCCTGAAACTATTTTGATACTTCCTGTTCTTGAATTCCATACCTGTCTTAAGCCTCAGAGCGTTACAAGATGAAAAGTCCTATGCGATCTAAGTATACCTATTTATGAATTGGCATCATATTAAACAATTGCATTTTCTACTATTTGTATTCTACTAGGATAATCAAATTACCTGTTGATGGAATCATGCATTTGAAAACCTTAATGGTTGTATACCTCGTAATATATTGAACTTAGGTGTTTGATATCAAAAGTGGTAAGCCAGTCAGTTATATATCATGTCAAAATTATGTGTAAATATGAAATGTCTAATTATGTGTAACAGCCCGAATTTGGGCCTAGTCGAAACAATGGTCTCGGGACCACAAATCCAAAGTTAAAAAGATTATTTATTATTTTTATGTTCTAGCATGAATATATTAGTGTATGAAAAATTTGGTAAGTTAATTTTGACGTTTGTGAGCCCATTTGCGGAAAGGACTAAATCGCATAAAGTGTAAAAGTCCTAAATTGATAACTAAAGGTGTTATTTTGTTAGAGAATCAAAATTGGGAGATTTTAAAGGGAAATTAGACCCTATTAGAAGAGCTTGACCGGCCATGAGACAAGAATGGGTAATTGGTCAAAGGGTTAGGTTGGTTGATGTCATAATATGTATTTTAATAATACCCTAAAGCCTAGTATTCACCTTCTTCATCCATTTTTCTCCTCTTTGACCGAAAATAAACCATTTTTTGGGTTTGAAAGCTTTAAAATTTTCAGCAACTTTAAGCCCTCTCAAGTAAGTGATTCTTATACCCTTTTGTTGATGATTTTTGCATTTTTTTGAGACCCTTGAAGCATAAGCTTTCAAATGAGGGGTCTATTTTGCTAAATGATTAAGAGTTTAGGGTTTTTCCATGATAACATTTAGGTTTTTTTTTCTGAAATTTTATGGAAGAATATGAGTCTTGGGTATGTTAGAAACAATTTTTGTGAAAGCTGCTAACTTGAAAACACCTAAAAGGACCATTTTGCATAAGTTGTAAAATAAATGATAAATGAGTGAAATAATGAGAATTTTGGCTACTTCTAGTTATAAAATGTATTCGGTCATGCTTAAGATATGAGAAAATTCGATAAAAATTGATTTCTGGACCTAGGGGTAAAATGGTCATTTTGTGAAATTCTAGGGGTGAAATGGGTATTTTGCCCAATTATGCGTTGTCGAGTGTTTAGATTGTTGAGCTAATAGAATGAACGAATTTTTTTAATATAGATCCAGAGAAACGTGATTCGGGTCTTGATCGGGGTAAGAACAAAGTTCAAGAAGATTGAACTCGTTTTCATCATTTTGTATCGATGTAAGTACATATGTAAATAATGTGTTATTAAAGTTTATTTTGAAATATATGGAATGATATGTATATATATATATATGTGTGTGTGTGTCTCTGTGTGTGTGTGTGTAATTGCCCTATAGTATTCATGTGATCGAATAGCATCTATTACCATGATAGTGTAAATGAGGCATTATGAGAATACCCATTGAATCCTAGATTTAGTATCGGATACAAAAAGGGGTTACCATAAGAATAGGAATGGTATGAACTCATGAGAAATTTCTGAGTTCATGAGATGAATGAAATATGTAGCGTGGGTCCGGGTGCTGACCTAATGTACAGACCCGTGAGTAGCTCAATAAGCGTACATTATATGATGACACTATGGGTTTCGGGCACTAACTCAACAAAAAGGCCCATGAGTAGCACAAATGAGAGCATTTCATAGTGCATGGTAATTTTGACTACTAGACTTAGAAGGCACTTGGGTATAAACTCCTCGTGTATTCGTAAGTATCTCGAGCATTGAACGGGTAACTCAAAAGCTTAATTAATGAGACCTCGATAAGGTATGTACACTGTATTTAGGATTTCAGCTGAGCATGTGATGGGACGTAACGAGCATTTGTGAACAAAGTGAAGAATAGGATAAAGAACTTTAAGTGATTTACATTTTTTTTATTTTGAAGTATGATATGTCATAATTAGTATATGATTTACTCACACTTTATTTGCCTATATGTGTACTTACTAGGCTCTCAAGCTTACCCTCTTTCCTTTCCTTTCTTATAGTGCCATCAAAATAGATCGAGGATTACCAGTCACGTCGAGAAAGCCAGTCACACTAATATTTTGAAGACTCTCGGTATAGTTGAAATCTTCTATTTTGATTATGGCATGTATAGGACTTAAGTTTTTGTGTCTTGTGTTATGATTGATTGGCCAAGCATGTTGGCTTAATGTAATATTTGATTTATTTTGTATAAGGTCTTGTGATTAAATGAGATATGGTCTATTGAGGCTGATTTGGTTGTTGATATAGTCTAGTATAGGTTTTGGATATTATTGTGTAGGTTGCGTAAGTAAGGGCGGCAAATAGGCTTGGTAAATAGTCTTATTTTTCCCACACGGGTAGGCACACGGTCGTGTGCCTTTGGCCGTGTGATATTTTGGGTATGCTAACGTCAGAAACAGAATACCAGGTTTTTGCACACGGGCTTTGAACACGCGTGTTGAGGCCGTGTGAGAGACACGGGCTATGGACACGGGTATGTGTCCAGGCCGTGTGAAGTCTGCACTTGATTTATGAAAAATTTTGGAAATAAATTGGCGACACGGGCTAGGGACTCGGGCATGTCCCAAGCCACACGGGCGTGTGCCTTATATTCACACGGGCGTGTGGAGCCTTAAAGCATGAATTTTTTCGAGTTTTCTTAAGTTCTCGGTTTGGTTTCAAAATACCCCGAATGTATGTTTGGGGCCTCTAAAGTTCGTATTAGGGACAGTATGCATGTGAAATGAAAATTTTTAAATTGATCAAAATTTTACGGCTCGGTTTTATATAGTTGGTTGAGTTTAAGTCCAGTAACACCTCAAACCCTATTCTGGTGCTGGCTACGGGCAAGGGATGTTACATTATGTACTCCGAAACCAACATTTTTACTATACTTGCTCAAAGGTTGTCTTTTAATTGGTTGTTTTTGTTGCATTTTTTTAGGACAAGCAAGGACTTAAGTGTTGGATAGTTTGATTTGTTGTAATACAGTGTCAAATGGAACTAGTTTTCGCACTTGATGAGCTTGTATACAAGAATTTTCATTATGCTTTAGCTAAGTTTTCATAGTTAGCTTAAATTCAATAAAAAGTGTATTTTGAGTCTTTTATTGACCTTAGGGGCCAAATGAGGCCTAAAGGTGAGCTAACGTACTTCGTGAGTGTGTACGAAACCATTCAAGGGTGTACAAACTCAATACTGACTGTTGAGTTGCAACACAGGAAGTTTGATGTCGCAACATAGGAAGCAGAATGGAAAAATCTCGAGACTATCTTTGGTGTCATGACATAGCCATAGGATGTCACGACATACCCCTAAAGCTACTCTGAACATAAGCATACTGCCTTCGATGTCGCGACACATGCATTAGGGTGTCGTGACATCAGTCTTATACGGGAAATACTTATGAGCTAGAGGCCTTTTGGTTTGCACAATCAAAAGTTAAACAGGAGAGCGGCAGCTGACCTAGGATTAAGGACGACGACAACCCTAACTTTATAAATAGGCTCTTAAACACTTTTTAAAGTACAACTTTTGATATTCTTAAGATTTCTTTATATCTTAGTTTTAGTTTTTGTTTCCTTTCTTTTAGGCTTTAGTTTTAGGTTTAGGTTTATTTTCCTTTCTGAAGAAGCTGTTTTGTAGACTTGGAACAAATCTTGTGGATTTTGTGCTTACAATCAATCAAATACAATTCAAGAATCTCTAAACCTTTCTCTTGATTTAATCTTTATGCATATCTTATTTGTCAAGATAATTGTTTTCATGAGATCCATGAGGAACTAATATTTTTATTGGGGATTAATGAGTAGAGGTGTGATTAACTGTTTACTATATAGGGCTTTCTTAGTGGATAAGCTATTTGGGAGAGGAAGAACTTAAAGCCTAGGCTTGAGGACCCTAGGAATTCATTTAGGTGGGAATTAACCTAAAATTGGTATGGTCTATCCGTGAGCACCTTATCCCCAAATCGGTATAGACTGTGAGGTTGAGAGGTAAGTAGTTCTTGTCGACTTATTATTTTAGTGGAAGATCGAGAGATCTTGCTAAGGCTAATAACTAGTTGATTGAGTAGAAACCCGAAATAGGAATTAGTTATGACCACCAAAGTAAGCTAATCACTCATAGCTAGATTTGATATAATTTACAAATTAGTCTTCCAAAATTTCTTTATTTATGCTATTTTAGTTATTAAATTATAAAAACCCAAGAATCTCTCATTTTTGTTTTATCGTCCTGTCATTTATTTAAAATACTAATTAGATCTATTTGTGTTTAGGCTAGGATTGATTTAGTGTTCGCCTCCCTTGGTTACGATCCTTAAAGTACTTGCCTACTTCGTTGTAACTATGTTACAACTTGACATGTATACTTGCGGACACTGCTTTATCCTATATCTTGTGTGCAGCATTCTCACTCTGGACTTTAGTACATCCAAAGGTGATCATGGGGCAATTGTTAAAACCCTAACCTAACAATAACACTTGGTAAAGCATGAGATGGCATAGTAATGACATTTCATTGGAAACAACTCGTGAGCAACCCTTCACTAGATACCCTTTGTGATGTCTCTCTATGAATCACACTCGAGCCATCTTGGAGCCATCCTAGATACCATCAGCTACGAACCCTCTGTGGGGACCACTAAAGGATCATTACGCATAACAACCTCATACTACCTTGGTAAGCAGAATGTCAGAGTAGGACCACATAATACTATATATAGAGGTAGTTGTCCTTTAATGGCCCTATCACCTGGCTAACCACACGGACATACCAACCCTCCGTTTTCTCGACTACATGGCACTATCACACAAGGGGCACCCACCTATATATACCTAGAGCATGAAAGATTGATGATCCCCTTTTTCTCTAAGAAAAACCAAAGTATTCCCCCCATCTATCTCTTTTCTCCCTTCTCCTTTTCTCTTTTAATCTCCTACTCCTATTTTAGCTCTTCGCCTGTCACAGGTAAACTGACCCTTGATTTGTAACACCCCTCAACCGTATTCATTGCTGGAATAGGGTTATGAAGCATTACCAAACTTATAACACAATTAAACTTACATTTCTCATACATTTTCAAATTTCAAATAAACATCATTCAAATTCAACCACATTGTCCCTAATACGAGCCTAGAGGCCCTAAATGTGCTTTAAGAGTAGTTCGATTCTAAACCGATAACTCAAGAAATTTTTGAAACATTTAGAAAATTTTCCAAAATACAAGGGACACACACCCATGTGGCCCGACCGTGTGCCTCACACGGCCAAAGACACGCCCGTGTCACAGGCCGTTTGGACATTTGAAATGGAAGCACATGGCCGTGTTCCAGCCCGTGTCCTACCCCATGTAACTCTCTGACTTGGGTCACATGGCCAACACATGCCCGTGTGGCTAGCCCGTGTGCCCTAAAAATGGCCATATACGCCCATGTGCCAGACCGTGTGCTAGGCCGTGCCAAACCTGTAGGGTATACTGACTTATGCCACATGGCCATGTCAAACACCCGTGTGCTGGGCCGTGTGGAGCATACTGACTTGATTTCAATTTCAACACCAGGGGACACATGGTCGTGTAACATAACCGTGTGTCACACACGGCTGAGACACACACCCGTGTCTCTGCCCGTGTAGACAAAAATTGGCTATTTACCAAGCCATTTTGCCACCCAATTTCCATGTACGTACACCAAACTCAAATGGCACAAAACATAGCATATAATAGGCATTCAATCAACCTCAAACAAGTATAATTCAACCCATTTCAATACCAATCAATTCAAAACACACCAATACAACAATATACCATTCAATTTCATACCAAAATTCCTAATCTCAAATCATCAGTATGAACACTTCCAACTTTGCATCATTTAGCCTAATCTCATAAACATACTAAGTTCATTTTTCAACCATTTAGTACCCATATTTTACCAAATATCAACTAACATCACATATCCATATTCAAGCACATAATAAGAGCCATATGCACAAATATATACACAACCAAACCAACCAAGTTAAGCCAACTTTCATGGCTATATACAAAACCAAACTCTTAATATTTACAAGCCATTTCAAATGACTAAATTCATTAACAACTCGTATACCAAAATGACCAAACTCCTATACATGTCATATACTCAAAATACTTAAGTTCAAAAGTACCAAAGTGATAGTAGTATAGTGTGATGAAATCTCGACGATTCCCGAATCTGAGCTAGCTTTGAAATCACTATAAAACACGGAAAATAAACAAAGTAAGCTATAAAGCTTAGTAAGCTCGTATGAATTAATAAACAAACTCACCATTTATTCACAATCAAATAATATAAACATAATATGCTACAAAACATTCAAATCAAAATGTTAACTTGTATTCAATCACAAATATAGCCATGAACTTATAACTTTCATAAATTCGATGCTCACATAGTTTCCGTACATACTTGTACTATTACGTATCTATTTCTCACTAATTCATATCTTTAATATACCCATTGAACCATTTGCAATAACATAGGATACTCGGGAATCTCGCGCCCTAAGTTCCAATATATATATATAGCCGAAGCTATCTCAATATCATATCTCAATACTGCTCACTCTCGAGCTATCAACGGGTCTGCTCACACAAGTTGACGGTCAAGACGTAGCTACACGGTGCTGCTCACACAAGCTGATGAGAATCCGCAACACATGCTAGATAACTCAGCCATCGGTAGGACGTACGGACCAGCACCCAAAACAATAATAACCCCTAATGACATGTCATTCGTATCCTAATCTATTCTTAAGGTTCAACCAGGATTTCCAATGTCGAATCTTCATCGAATAGGTCAGTAAGGTCGTATTTAAAATTTATGCAATATCGAAGCATTAAAAACACAATTATAACAAAGCTTATTACATACGAACTTCCCTCAGATGCAAAAATGGCGAAACGAGTCGATTAATCCAAAACCTTGTTCTTTCCCCGATCTAATTCCATATTTCACTTTTCTTGATCTATATAATATCAAATTTAGCTTATTAAATAATCTCTCTATTCAATTTAGTCCAAAATATACTTTAAAGCCACTTTATACTTTTGCCCCTAATATTTCATATTTTTACAATTTAGTCCTTATTTCATAAAATCACAAATTCATGCAATCCAACTGAAACCCATGCTAGCTGAATTTCAATTAGGTCTCTAAAAGTCCATATTTTTCATTTATTTCACAATTTAACCACCAAATTTCAACGTTTCACAAATTAATCCCTAATTGAACATTTTACTAAAAATCACTTAACAAATGTTGTTTATCTAACAACAAGCATGCATTTTCTAACATTAAACATCAAAACACTCATAGATTCATCAAAGGAAAAAACCTAAACCTTTAACAGTTTTGCAAAATAGTCCCTAGGCTAGCTAGACTAAGTTGCAACGATCTTAAAAATATAGAAATCATTAAAAATGGGACGAAAATCATACCTAATTGCATGGATTTAAAATGGCCGAATGAAGAACCCTAATATCTTGTTTTTCTTCTTCAATTTCGGTGGATAGGTGGTATGAGGAAGATGATAGTAATTTTTTTATTAAAATTAACCTTTAATTATTAAATACCAAAATTAACCTTTTAATTAAATAACAAAATTCACTTAAAAGATGTCCAAAAATGTCCACTTAAACAACCAATGGTCTAATTACCACATAAGGACCTGCACTATTCAATTTCATAGCCATTTAATACCTTTAGCTATTAGAACACTATTTTTGCACTTTATGCGATTTAGTCCTTTTTATCAAATTAAACATTCAAACGATAAAATTTCTTAACGAAAATTTCACACAAACATACTATCATACTGTAGATATTAAAATAATAATAATAAAATAATTATTTTGACTTCAGATTTGTTGTCTCGAAACCACTATTCTGATTTGATTAAAAACGGGTTATTACACAATTTACCACCACCTTTTTCTCATTATCTCCTTTTTGTTTAACACTTGTATCAACAATAGTCATATAAGATCCAATATGAATCTGAGTAAGCAATTCAGACTTAACAAATGATATAATGAGAGAGAATATTCAATATTCAAATAAATAAATAAATAAGTGAATAATTGAGAAGTTAAACAATGAAAAATAGAATACTTATATACGTTTCTCCCCAATATAACCACGTTTCCTATTGACTTTCTTAGTTGAATGTAAGGGTGGGCAAAACTCGATTCGACTCGAAAAAATAGAAAAAAGTTCAAATTTCAAGTTAAATGAATTGAGTCATTCAAGTCAACTCAATTTTTTTTTCGAATCAAGTTGAGTTTTCAAATTCGAATAACTCGAATAATTAGAATAAACCAAATATCAAACAATAATATCTTACATCTTTACCCCAAACCCCTAAACATTTGTACTTTTCCTCTAAAACTTTTACACCCTCCCATCCCATCCCCCATTTACCCCAAACCCATTTACCCTCATTTTACTCCCCCATTTATTTTCCCCCAAAATTTTACTCCCCCAAAAACCCTCAAAACTTTTTATTTTCCACCAAAACTTTTACTCCCCTCCCATCCCACCCCCATCTACCCCAAATTTATTTCCTCCCATTTTATCCTCTCCATTTAATTTCTTCCAAAATTTTAATCCCCAAAAACCCTTTTTATTTTCCCCCAAAACATTTACTCCCTCCCACTTTCCCCCTAAAACTTTTACTCCTCCCATCCCACCTCCAATCTACCCCAAACCCATTCCCCCCACCCCCCACCCCCACAAATTTTCTTTTTGAATATTTTCACTTCAAAATTTTATGTTGGTATCAATTTCGCATTTTATCTTTAAAATAAATTTTATTAAAAAATCATATTTTTACATTTAATATATTTTTTAATTTCAAAATATATAGTGACAAGAATCAGAAGATAATTGAAGTAACTAGCAAGCAAAAAAGCTAACCCATATATAAAAGATTAATAAATAAATTATGAAGTGATGAAAATTAATAATAAATTTGATTACGGTGGGTAACAGTCGTTACAAGAACCCAATGTTATTTTTTGAAATTTAACTCGAACAAATATATTCGATTAGATTCGATTCAAATTCCATCTCACTCAATTCGATTCGAGAAAATTTTAAATCGAGTTAGGATGATAAAATAAGATTCGTCAACTCAATTAACTCGATATTTTTCATTCTATTCAAACGAACACTCGCCTCTAATTGAATGTGCAACATTGCAAATGAAAATTGTTTGTGGAAGAAGATCCCTTCTTGTTATTGAGCATCAATAAAGTTGTTGAAGCTCCAACTATTTTTTCTTGGAAGGTTATAACAAACTTCAACGATGGATCCACCCCTTCTAAGTACTTATTTTCTTTTGCATTTTGTATCATCACAAAACTTTTTCTCCATCAACAACAATCAAAATTCAAAAACAAGATATTCATCCATAATTCAATAAAATCTAAAATTTGATCATTTATTTTGAAATTACTATTTTTGAAATTATAAAAATATATAATATTATTTAAAAAAATCACTTTTAAAATGAACCTAGACAAATGCCAGTCAAGAGTCAAATGAACTTGAATGCCTTTTTTTAATTTTCAATTAAATTTTAGGATTTTTTTAAAATATTTGTTGACGTGGAAAATGCCACATCAACAATAGCTACACATGGAAAGCCATGTGCCAATGTGTTGTGTCATCATTTGCCATGTCAACAAAATATAACAGTCAACACAATCAACCTTTTCTTTTGGTACAAATAAAAATCAGACCTAAACTATTCTTGGAGAAAGTGAACACCTGACCGCCTCTCTCCATCCTATCGAACGAAGAGAGAAAAATCAACAGTCCTACTAAAACAAATATTGCAACTTACTACAAGTGTGATAGGTCAGTTGTAATATTTGTAGTGTTACAATGGAACACTAAAGTAATCTGAGGACCGAAACTAAGAGAGTCTGGGGTTTGAACAATTTCTAAAAAATGAGCATACGAAATAAAGAGTCTAACCAACTAATCGTAGAAGATTATATTACAACAAACCATAAATCAAGAGGACTAAACTACTAGCAAGCTACTAAGGACTAAATTGTAAAATGTGCATGATGATCACTAAACTAACTATAAATACGAATAAGGCAAATGCACCTATCGAATAATAGTATAGTTATGGTGAGTAGGGAATATCGTATCCATAAGAACTAAAAGTAATAGTAATTACTGTTTTTCTATTATTTAATTGATAAATTAAAGTGATTGTTATTAATCTAAAATTACTAATCTAATTTAACTACGAATGCAATAGAGAATGAAATGGGAAAATAATAGAAGATAACCAAAGAGAAAGACAATACCTAGGAAAGAATCCACCGAGACTTCACCTATTATTCTTAATTTGAATTAAATGATTTATTCACTTGTGTCTTGATTCGTAGAAATCCCTAAATTATGTTAATATCTCTTTCGAGGGTAAGAACAATTGACTCTAGGTTGATTAATTGAAATCTCTTTCTAATTAAAACCCATATTGTCGCATTAACTCAATCTATGGATCCCCCTATTAGATTTGACTCTAATCCAATAGATTTATGTCATCCTATTTCTAAGATTACATGCAACTCCACTCAATTATGCTAGATCTACTCTTAAACAGGAACTTTTACTTCACTGAAATAAGCACAATAAACATGAATTAATATCCTGAAAATATTAAAACACTAAATAAGCATACATAATTGAGAACAAGAATCAAGTATTTATCATGTAAACCAGAAATCAAATAATAAGATTCATCATAGGTTTCATCTTCCCTAAGTATCTAGGGAATTTAGTTCATAATTTGGAATGAAAACATCTCAAAATTAGGATAACAACAAGACATAAAGAAACTCAATAAAACTTTGAAGGAAATTAAATGGAGATCTTCAATGTTGAAGGAGATCAGCTTCCGAGTTTATTCTGATGGCGTTCTTCGAGTCTTTTCTTTGATTTTTTCTGAGTGCCCCCTCAAATTCTAACTGCTCAGAAAGCCTAAAAATTGGGTTTTTCCATGTATTTAGGAAGCAGGGTGCGATATCGACATAGGCCGGCACATGGGCGTGTGGCCAGCCCATGTGGAAATGCCCAGGCCGTGTGGATCTTGGAAATAGCTCTATTTTTCCAATTTTGGTTCGTTTTTCGCTAATTTTGCTCCCAAATGCTCTCCTAAGTATAGAAACATGAATTTAAAGGATTAGGAGCATTAAATTCACTAATTTACATAATAAATCATCCAAAAACGCATCAAGAATGGGATTAAAAATATGTTACTTTTATAGCTTATCAAATATCCCCAAACTTAAGCATTTTCTTATCCTCAAGCAAAATCCTCAACTCATAATTAAAATTAATCTTTTCTCAACTTATAATTCTCATCAATAATGTTTCGAAATAATTCACAAATAATCATACATTGATAATTCAACTAAAAGAGCAATAAGGATTCAAACAATCCAAGTCGAACATTTTTAAAGCATAGGTATTTCTCTTTATCTAAGCAATTACCTTTAATTCAAAATTGAATATAATTAACATCCTTACTAAAGATTCATTCAAATCACTCAAAGTGTTTAAGGTTCAGGAATAAGCACTTAATAGTCAAACATGAAAAGTCATTACCATAGGCCTGCATGAAAATCAAATCTCCACCACTATAAAATGATATGATACAAAAATCTTTAAGAGGTTGAAATGGGGATTAGGTTAAAGGTGTGGAGAAAGACTGAAAAAGTTGGTTAAAATCGAGATCGAATTAATAAATTACCAAACTAGAAAAATAGACAAATGCTTTAACACCCCAAACCTGGCCTAGACGTTACGACCGAATTTGACGCACCATATCCCTTAAAGCACTTGAGCTAAAAAAATGATAAATCGGTTGTTGAGTAAAAAGCCTGTTTTGTTTTAGCGCTTGTGTGTATTAATGGTTTATGTTACTAAAACGTATTTAGTGTAGTTGTTATTTTGAAAACTCGATGTCCCTACCCTAGCAGTTTAAACCATGTAATTAAAAGCCAAACAAAAGCTAACAAAATTCCCCAAATGGCCTTATTACATAATAATACCCAATTATAAAATCTTAAAAACAACTAAGGTATAATTAAATAAACTGCGAACATGTGGCCACCTCTGATTCCTGGGACTCCAAATCGTCTAAGACTGGGGATTACCTACACAGTTAAACAGATAGATAATTTTACGAAAACTCAGTGTGTAATCCCCTCCCAAACAAACAAGAATCTCACACGACGCAAAGACCTGATCTCAGGCCCGAGCCCTACTCAATAAATGATGCAGATCTAGGCCTAAGCCCTAAATAGTGACAGAGAGGGCTAAAGCCCATAACAGTATACACACACAGATATGCAACCCATCCCAATACAAGCATCTCATCTCTCATACCAACCAACTCACCATGTAGGGATTAAATCGACCCACCCACCCAGCTCACCAATATTGCAGCGTAGTTGTTAATAGTAACGCAGCAAAGCTGCTAGTAATAATAATAAACTTGGCGTAGCCACTAATGTTAGAATATGTGGCATGGCCACTAGAACGATAAGACGTGGCAAAGCCACTAGTACAATACTTCCTCCGAATTAGTACCCCAATCCCTAAATGCAGAGTGTCATGGCATAATATTACGTGTATGCAAAGCTTCACACTCATATACAGTCATGCATATAACGTACATCCATCTATCAACCTACCTCTAGGGTATAAAGGTCATTTCCATCCGTTCAGGGTGGTATAGTAATTTTACTCCTCGGGGGTATTTCAATCATTTAACAATTCTGGGTCTCGGTAAAGATAACGACTCCTTAAATGGACTACGATCGTCTCAAATGACTCAGATATTCTCTAAGGCCCAAATAGTGTAATGGGCCTAAAGCCCATTACTCGGCCCAAATGGTCCACATGTACATGTGGCCCAAACAGTCCATTTTCAGTCGCGCCTATGTCGTCTCCATAGTCCATTTCCTTATTTGCCACTTACCAAAACCTTTATCCATGTGGGGCCCACGAGGCCATTGGGCCCGCTCGGCCCATCTCAACCCAATAAGGCCCATATAGCCCCAGTCCATGAAACGCCCATAGTGGCCTTACAGTTTATCGCCCATAACACATGGGCTCGATTTTTCCCCACGAGCAATCGCACGCTCGTGAGGCCTCAAATGCTGAAGTTTTGGCTTTTTGACTTTTTGGCTTTTACCGATTCGTAAAGCCCTTGGTGTGAACACCCACCTAGATTCATCGTTTGGCAATAGCATAAAGTTAGGTGTACGATTACACACCTTTTTGGAGAGAAACACAGTACTCACCACACGCCCAACCTAAATCCAAAATAATGACCCACAATCAGTTTTTAGTCACCTGGGTTCACCACTCTTAGTATCTCTTTCCACACAATATGATGTATCGCTTACCTTGCTTAGCACAAGTAGGGTTCAAACCACCCTCAATCCACCCTCACTCCCTAACTGGCAACAACCTGCATAAATACCCACCTTGTTACATAACATACACAATCCACTTTAACCCTAAGAACTACTTACCGAAACAAGGACTAAAAGAGGTGAGTAGCAGTATTCGACCTATCCCAACAAACCCTACAGTCGAGTGCATGATGCCAAGAACACACCCCTGACGAAAGCCGATAAAAGAAAGGGATTAAGAAGAGAGATAGCAGAAGAAGAAAAAGTGGCAGAACCATGAACACACGTGTAGGTGAAAACAAAAGCAAAGTTTAGCCACTGCCAGAAGTTCAGCAATCCAAGAGAAACTCACTTACCTTGATCAAAATAGAAAGAGATCCGGTAGAGGAAGGGAATATTCGGCCAACACAGAAGCAACCCAAATGAGATGAAAAAGAGTACAAACTGTATTCGGCCAAAGTTCTAAGGGAAGAAACACAATAGAAAAGAGATGGAAATGGAGAAGAGTTAAAGAGAAAGAAGA
Source organism: Gossypium longicalyx (assembly GCA_025698465.1). Classification (NCBI taxonomy): domain Eukaryota; kingdom Viridiplantae; phylum Streptophyta; class Magnoliopsida; order Malvales; family Malvaceae; genus Gossypium; species Gossypium longicalyx. The sequence goes on from CM046997.1 coordinate 98,093,884, forward strand.
GAAAGAAAGAATTTCGGCACAAGCTTGAGTGTGAGCTAGAGTAGTATTCAGTCAAGGACTTAAGAAAGAAAAAGAAAAAGAGCAAAAGTTTTTACCAATCGGCACAAAGTGGAACAAAGATTTTGGCTTTTCCCGAAGGCACAAAAAGAAGTTGGCAAAAGAGAATGGTACCCAAAATGTCAAAAAGAACAAAACTCGAAATAGGAAAAGAAGAATTCGGCACCTACTCTCTACCCAATTACCGAAAATACTCTCCCCAAACCTCTTAGCTGAATTTGCACCCCCAACCACTCCCATACGGCTACAACTTCTCCCCATTTCAAAATCCCAGAAAATATCCACGATTTTCTCCCCATATCCCTTCATAATCTTCTCCCAACAATTCATGACCAGTTTAAACTTCCACACAGTAGAGTTCAAAACCTCTTCAAACTCTTGCCGACCCCAAGTAGCAAAATTATCATCCCATGCCTTACATGGGATTCGAACCATAGCCTTCACAATTGCCAAATCATGCCACAAGCCACCAAGCCACAAGGCTCCTTTGTGTTAGCTTACAACCATAATTATTCAAATGGCCTAGGTGCCAGTGTCCAGGTTCTTTTAAAAGAAAAACAAAAATTTAACAAAAGCCAACACTCGAACCTAAGACCTCCCTAGCACCCCCAAGCACACCCTAACATCTAACCGCTACACCAATCCTGCAATTTGCATTAGACCAAGCAAACTTACAGACCCTATATTTTTAGGACGTTACAACTCTGCCCCCTTAAAGAAATTTCGGCCTCGAAATTTACCTGGTTAGAACAAGTGAGGGTACTGATGTCGCATTGCCTCTTCTGATTCCCACATGGCCTCTTCTGCACCGTGATTACGCCAAAGCACTTTGACCAGCAGAACAGATTTCTTCCTCAAAACCTTAACGTCACGCTCTAATATCTGTACCGATTCCTCCTCAATAGACAAATCAAGCCTAACTTCGATTTCCTCAACCGACACCACGTGCGAAGGATCAGAATGGTACCGCCTCAGCTTTGAGACATGAAATACCTCATGAATCCTATCCAACTTCGGAGGCAATTCAAGTTGATAAGCGATCGATTCCATGTGACAGCCCTATTTTGACCCTAGTCGAAAAGTGGTTTCGGGACCATAAAACCGAGTCTTAAAAATAATTAACTGTTAAATTCTATGCCTATTATATGTGTAAATGCATTTGTGAAAGTCTCATGCTTTGATTTTGTCATTTGTATGTGAAAATTTTATATAGGACTTAAGTGAGACATTTGTGAAATGTGATGGGTAAATTTTAAGGTGATCTATTAATGCATGTTGTTAAAAAGGTGGACTTGCATGTCTAATTAGCCATTTAGAGATAGTGGTCGGCCATGATAATGATTAACACATATTATATGCATTTTTTTTAAATTTTTTATTAACATTTTAATATACAAAATGAATTAATGAATAAAGAAATAAGTGAAAATTTGGGTGAAGAAAAAAAAGCTTCATCTTTGTTCTTCTTGGCCGAATTGAAAGGATGAGAAGGGGGAAGACTTTCGGTCAATTGAAACATAAGAAAGGTTAGTGAATGGTGTTAGATTTTTGAAATTTAAGCTTGTTTTAGGTTAATCATCTTGTTTCTTACTTAGCCCATGCAAAAATTTTAAATTTTGATGGATGAATGGAGCATTCGGCTATGGTTATTAAAGAAAGAATTTGATTATTTCCTTTAAGTTTTGATGAAGAATGTGTTCAGGAAAGAAATTAATCTTGCTAAAGATATGAATTTTTAATGCTCATATATGTAATAGCCGAAAATAAAAATGCTTGATGTTGTGAACAAATGTTGTTTTGATGTTTTGAATTGAGTAAATTAGATATTTGAACACCTAAGGATTCGGCATTGTTCATGATTCTTTTATTTAGAATGTGATTTTTAAATGTTATGAGTATTGGAATGTAAGTATATGTGTGCTCGGTCATAGGAGTTTGATATAAAGCTTTGTTAGGTTTGAGTAATAAATGGCCGAATGAGCTATAGGCTATGTAAGGATGAATTTTGTATATAAGTTGTGTGTGTGACTTTATTAGTTAATGGCATTCGGCATTATTATTATTATTTTTAATATATATATACATTCGGTCTTTAGGGGTAATAAGATGAAGTTAAAATGTTAAAAAAATGTTTCTAAGACTTGTTAAGTCGTTCTGCCCATTGCCGAATGTAGGTTGATTAAAGGAAATTTTCAAATCGTTTATGTATATGTATGTGAACTAAATATTTAATGAATATTCGGCAAAATGGGGTTAAGGGTTAAGTCATAAGAATTTTGGGTGGTATTCATATTTGGACATTAAGGTTATATGTACTTTGGCTATGTGAGTTAGGTTTTAAGTAACCTAATTATTTGATATGCATAATCGGTCATTGTTTGGCAATAATGTAACCTATGTGTAATTTGTTACATTTGATCATGAGATGGAATTTGTATATAAAAGCTAAGTTTGAGTGGTTAGGGCCGAATGGGGTATATAAGATATTAAAGTATGCTATAATTATATATATTGGTGTATACGTGGTTGTAATTAATTCTCTACTTGAATTCGGTTAGGTATGGTTATGGTATGAGCTTATTAGGGTTAATATCATATAAGTGAATGGAGTTTTAGTTAACCTTATGTGTTATGTGCGTTAAAATAGTTGATGATTTGGGTGTTACTATATGCATTTATGCTAAGGATTTTTCAGCTATGTTTTATATCTATGAAATGATTATAATGGATAATATGTAAGAGTAATTTCGGTTTGTTGAATATGCGATATGTGTATGGCAAATTGTATAAACATGATGTATTGAAGTTACCATTTAAGATCGAAATTGATAATTAAATTATTGGTGTGCATGTATTTCTATTCATTGTAACTTGGCATGTGAAATAGGTGTATGATAGTTAATATGTGTGCTTAAAGTGATGTGTTAAAATAATTAGGTATATGATTTGGTTTCATTATTGAGTATAAGGGTTAGGTGCTTTAAAATTTCTTTTGATGTTCGAAATGATTAAACAAATTCATTTGTTTGAATCAAGCTCAAGAGCAAAGAGGCACTAGATCCGTTAGGGGAAAGGAGAAAGCCATCGAATAGCCTATCTGTAACTATTCAAAAATATACGAGGTAAGTTTTGAGTAATTACAGTTATCAGATAATTGATATAATGAAATAAGTATGATAAATAGATTGAGTATATGGCATATAACCGAATGGATAGTAGGAGTTAGGCTGAGACAAATAAATGATTATGTGTTCTTGCGCATAAGTGTTGAACCGATGTTATATTGAAGGTGTGCTTTCTTTGTGTGCTTATATTCAAATGAAGTACAAATGTGATATGTTATGTGAGACGAGTTATCATGTGGATAAATATTCTTAGCATTCGATATATAATATATATACGGGTTAAATCCATGAGCTTCGTCTTTGGTAATATATATATCAGGTTAAATCCCATGAGCTTCGTGCTAGTAATATATATATCAGGTTAAAATCCGCAGCTTCCGTCTTTGGTAATATATATCGGGTTAAATCATGAGCTTCGTGCTAGTAATATATATATATCGGGTTAAATCCCCCAAGCTTCGTGCTAGTAATATATATATATCGGGTTAAATCTCGCGCGTTTAGTCTGTGGTACTATATCCCGGGCTTAAAGTCCCGCAGGCTTTGTGCTAGCGACTGGATTCGGGATTGTAAACCTAGTAGGCTTAACGCTGGTGATTCGAGGGAGATTACAAATTCGAATGCTCAAAGCAAACTATTATTGATTATGTATGATATATAATAATGTCCAGGTACGTATTATGTACTTATATGTGAATTAAATCAGTTGTTTGAGCCATGAAGTAAAGTGAAACATGTGCTAAAAATTTCTTTGTGTATTTATATATTCGGCCAATAGTCTTTATATGTGATAAACTTGTGTATATTCGGCCTAGTGATTGAAATTTGAATATGAGTTTTGTGATATTTAATGTTTGTTTTATATGACACGTTTTTATTGTTTGAAATGCTTAAAACTTACTAAGCATAGTAATGCTTACTTTGTTGCCTTAATTTTCTGTTTTATAGATCTTGTTCGTCAGCTACGGTCTCAAGGATCTCAAAGTCGAAGTCGTCCACACTATCTAAACCCTTTTGGTACTCTAGTAGTTCAATTTCGATAATGGCATGTATAGTCTTGACTTTTTGTTGTTAAATAATTATCTTTTCGATGATGTATATATATATATATATGTATAGCCATGTGAAAATGGCTTGATAAGTTACTATATATGTTCCAAATGGTTAATGTGAATGTGTGGTTGAGATTCAATAAATGTTTTCAATGTCTAACGTGAATTGAACTTAAGAATGAATCACTTTACTTAATTATTCTTGATATGACTCTTTTGTATATGGTAATACTCTTTAACCCTCCGGCGACGGGTTCGGGTTAGGGGTGTTACATTCCATACACCTAAGTATATGGTAAGGCCCAATAAATCTAGGGCTAAGCTTGCCTTTCCGCCCAAATCTCAAAATTTTCTTCCACGGCGACACTTTAAGAAAGACATAATCCCCCACAGCGTACTCGATCTTTTTACACTTTAAGTCCGCATAAGACCTCTGCCTATCAGACGCTTCCTTTAACCAATCACGAATCAGCTTTACCTTATCCTCTGTATCAAAAATTAGTTTCGGCCCCAGAATTCGTCGCTCACCCAGCTCAGTCCAACAAGTAGTAGTACGACACCTATGCCCATATAGCGCTTCGTACGGTGCCAAACGAATACTGGACTGGTAGCTGTTGTTATACGTAAACTCCACCAACGGCAAATAATCCTCCCAGCTGCCCTTGAAATCAATTATACAACATCTTAACATGTCTTCCAATATCTGAATCACCCTTTTAGACTACCCATCCGTCTGAGGGTGAAACGCAGTATTGAAATCCAGTCGTGTACCCAAAGCCTCGTGTAACTTCTTCCAGAACCGAGATGTGAACCTAGGATCTCTGTCAGATATGATAGAAATCGGTACACCATGCAGTCTTACAATCTCAGCCACATACAACTTAGCTAACCTCTGTAGAGAGTAATCGGTGTGAACCGATATAAAATGAGCAGACTTAGTCAATCGGTCTACAATCAATCGATCTACAATCACCCATACTGGATCCTTTTTAGTAGGCGTCAAGGGTAGCCTACTCACGAAATCCATGGTTACCCTTTCCCACTTCCAGAATGGAATTTTAACTTGCTGCAATATCCCAGAGGGTAGTTGATGCCCAGCCTTAACTTGCTGGCATGTTAGGCACTTACCTACATAATCAGTAACTTCGCATTTCAACCCTGGCCACCAATACAATTCACGAAGATCTCAGTATAACTTTTTTCTGCCGGGATACATAGCATATGGACTACTATGTGCCTCCCATAGAATAAACTGCCTCAGATCAAAATCCTTAGTATACACACTCTTCCACGGAAACACAATACACCTTTCCCATTCAGCCCAAAATTTGACGTCTCACCCTTTTCTACTTGCTAAAAATGGGGGACTAGTGACTCATCCAGTAACTGTTTCACCTTAATTTGATCGGTCCAAGTCGGTCTTACTTGCAATTCAGCTAACAATCTACCATCATCAAAAAGACTGGGACAAGCAAACATTGCTCTCAAATCAGACACCACCCTACAACTCAATGCATCAGCTACCACATTAGCTTTACCGGGGTGATATTCAATTGAACAATCATAATCTTTGAGCAACTCAATCCATCTCCGTTGCCTAAGGTTCAACTCTTTCTGAGTAAGGAGGTACTTGAGGCTTTTATGGTCCATGTAGATAATCGTCCTTTCACAGTACAGATAATGCCTCCAAATCTTTAGTGCGAAAACTACTGTAGCTAACTCCAAATCATGAGTGGGATAATTCACCTCATGAGGCTTAAACTGACAAGACGCATAAGCAACTACCTTTCCTTATTGTATCAACACACAACCCAACCCAACGTGTGACGCATCACTGTAAACAGTAAATTCCTTCCCAAACTTTGGCTGTATCAAAACAAGGGCCTCAGTTAAAACTTTCTTCAATTTCTCAAAACTCTCTTGTTGCTTATCCGTCCAAATAAACGACACCCCTTTGCGCAGTAACTTAGTCAAAGGTGCAGCTATCAGTGAAAACCCTTCCACAAAACGTCTGTAATATCCCACCAAACCCAGAAAGCTTCGAATCTCAGATACAGTTTTTGGTGATTTCCAATCCAATACAGCTTTAATTTTTCGAGGATCAACACTAATCCCCTCGGCAGACACCACGTGACCCAGAAATGTCACCTCTCGCAGCCAGAATTCACACTTGCTGAATTTTGCGTACAACTGCTTCTCTTTCAGAATTTGTAGGACAATTTGAAGATGTACATCATGATCCTCCTCGGTTCTTGAATACACCAAAATATCGTCTATGAACACTACTACGAACCGATCCAGATAGGGTTGAAATACTCGATTCATCAGGTCCATGAAAGCAGCTGGTGCATTCGTTAACCCGAACGGCATTACTAGGAACTCGTAGTGACCATAACAAGTCCTAAACGCTGTCTTATACACGTCGGCCTACTTAACATTTAGCTGATGGTACCCAGACTGAAGATCTATTTTGGAAAACACTGCAGCTCCTCGCAACTGGTCAAATAGATCATCTATCCTTGGTAAAGGGTACTTATTCTTGATGGTCAGTTTATTCAGTTGGCGATAATCAATGCACATGTGCATGGATCCATCCTTCTTCTTTACAAACAACACTGGTGCTCCACAAGGGGACACGCTCGGTCGAATGAATCCTCGATCTAACAGCTCTTGAATTTGAGCCTTTAACTCCACCAGCTCCTTCGGTGCCATCCTGTATGGGGCGATGGACACTGGAGCCATTCCAGGTAGAAGCTCAGTACCAAATTCAACCTCACGGTTTTGAGGCAACGCAGGAAGCTCTTCAGGAAAAACATCCAAAAACTCCTTAACAGTTCTAACATCCTCAACAGAAGGGTTTTTAGTCTCAGAATTACTAATGCAAGCCAGAAATGCCTCGCAACCCTTGCGAACCAGTTTCTCGGCCATTAACGTCAAAATCATATTAGACAAATAATCTCTTCGCTCCCCTATCATAGCCACCTCCTCATCTTCCAAAGTCTTCAACACCAACTACTTAGCAGCACAATCCAACTTTGCACGATGTTTCACTAGCCAGTCCATGCCCAAAATAATATCAAACTCCCCGAACAGCAGTTCCATCAAATTCACCGGAAAGACCATCTCTTGAACCTCTAAGGGTACATCCTTGAATAACTTATTCACCCTGACCGATTGTCCCAGTGGACTCAACACCGTCATTTCACTAACGGTATTTTCAAACTGAATACCCAGTGTTTTAGACACAGTGCATGCAACATACGAGTGCGTAGATCCAATATCAATTAAGACAATATATGGTAAGTTATAAATCAAGAACGTACCAGTTATAACGTCCGGGGCGTCACCCTCCTCTCGATGACAAGTAGCATAAACCAAAGCTGGTTGTCTTACCTCAGTTTTACCCGTGCCTCTGCCTGGTGCTCTATGACCTCGTCTGAACCCATTTCCACCTCTGGCTTGACCCCGGCCTCTCGGTGGTTATTGACCACCTCTCCTAGGCTGAACATAACCCTGCCCCATAGCTTGCATCCGAGTAAGGCCTAGAGTACAATTCTTAACCTGATAATCCATCGACCTACATCTAAAGCATGCCTCAATTCGCTTCCAGCACTCGCTTTGGTGAGTTCTCCCACAATCTGTGCAAAGTTGCGGGTTCGCAGCAACAACAGGATCTCCAGCTCGGACTGGCCCAACAATCTGTGCTGAAATCCCTCTTACTTCTACCCCTATCTTTTTCATGGTTTTGGTGCTCAGATCACTTCACATCCTTAGCAATCTTTGCTTCTCAAGTAGGGCAGAAAGTCTCGCTCCCTTTGTGAAGCTATCAGCACATGCAATTCGTCCCGGAGTCCATCCTCAAACCGCACATATCTTTCATATTCGACTGCAACTATCCCACGAGCATACCGACTCAGCCGTAGAAACTCTACCACATATGCTGCCACAGTCCTATTTCCTTGGGTCAAGCTCAAAAATTCCTTCCTTCGAGCGTCCACATAGCTTGCACTCACATACTTCCCTAAAAAGGTTGTTTTGAAGAAATCTCATGTCAGACGGTCAGCCTTTGTACCTTCTCTCACAGTGAGCCACCACTGGTAAGCCTCATCTCATAGTAGAGACACTGCCCCTTTTAACTTCTGTTCCCCAGTACAATCAAGGTCATCCATTATTTGCTTCGTAGCCTCTAACCAATATTCTGCCACATTCGGGGCTACACCAGAGACACCCCTGAATATTTTTTCCCTATTAGATCAGAGTCGCTCAAAAATCGACCCCCGGCCCACTATTCTCGTACTCGCTCCAGCAACCCTTTCAAAAACCCGTAACATTGCCTAAGACAAAGCATCATTCCTAACTACTCGATCATGAGACCATATCTCGGTTACTAGTGAAGTTAGTGTATTCCTAGTAGGCATGTGACCTGATGCTGAAGACCCAGCTCCAGCACTTCCTCGGCCTCTACCCCGACCTCGCGTACCCCTTCCACGAGTACCTCTAGTGCTCATATCGATATCCGCTTAATCTAGAATTAGAAGTTTTATTATATCAATATATAATTCTTGTGTTTATTAATGAATATTTTATGATAAGCAGTTTTTAAATTTTGATTTCGCAGATCAAGATCTCACTACTGATGTCAGTCTTCTACGGCCTCGGTTTATTCTAACTAGAAAGTTCCAGCATAGTACTACTATCTATAATAGTTTCTCAACATAACATTACAGTGTATAGCAGTAACTAATGGTAGAGAACTTACAGATTTGGCGCTAGAGACTCGGTGTGCCACACTTCTAGTAACATCGAAGGAAAAACAAGTCGACCTTCGTTGAAATCACCATTTTTTTCCAAAACCACTTTTTAGAAGAACTTTTCAAATTTTCCCCAACTTTGAAAACAAAAATATATTTTCAATCGCCCATTCCACATCCGAGTGTTACAACTTGTCTCTGATACCACTAAATAAAACACCCCAAAACTGGCCTATACGTTACGATTGAATTTGACGCTCTACATCCCTTAAAGCACTTGAGCTAAAAAAATGATAAACCGGTTGTTGAGTAAAAAGCTTGTTTTTCTTTTAGCGCTTGTGTGTATTAATGGTTTATGTTACTAAAACGTATTTAGTGTAGTTGTTATTTTGAAAACCTGATGTCCCTACCCTAGCAGTTTAAACCATGTAATTAAAAGCCAAATAAAAGTTAAGAAAATTCCCCAAATGGCCTTATTACATAATAATACCCAATTATAAAATCTAAAAAACAACTAAGGCATAATTAAATAAACTGCGAACATGTGGCCACCTCTGAGTCTTTTGCGGCTCCAAATCGTCTAAGATGGGATTACCTGCACAGTTAAACAGAAGGGTGAGTTTACGAAAACTCAGTGTGTAATCCCCTCCCAAACAAATAGTAATCTACGTACGCAGCACAGTCTGGGCCTGAGCCTTATTCAATAACAGTACAGTCTAGGCCTAAGCCCTAAACAATGACAGAGAGGGCTAAAGCCCATAACAGTATACATAACACAGATATGCAACCCATCCCAATCCAACCATCTCACCTCCCGTACCAACCAACTTACCATGTGGGGATTAAATCGACCCACCCAGCCAGCTCACCAATATTACAGCGTAGCTGTTAATAGTAACGCAGCAAAGCTGCTAGTAATAGTAATAAACGTGGCATAGCCACTAATGTCAGAATACGTGGCATGGCCACTAGAACGGTAAGACGTGGCAAAGCCACTAGTACAGTACTTCCTCTGAATCAATACCTCAATCCCCAAATGCAGAGTGTCGTGGCATAATATTACGTGTATGCAAAGCTTAACACTCATATACAGTCATGCATATAATGTACATCCATCTATCAACCTACCTCTAGGGTATAAAGGTCATTTCCATCCGTTAAGGGTGGTATAGTAATTTTACCTCTCAAGGGTATTTGGGTTCTTTAACAATTCTGGGTCTCGATACAGATAACGACCCTTTAAATGGTCTACGATCGTCTCAAATGACTCAGATAATGTCTAAGGCCCAAACGGTGTAATGGGCCCAAAGCCCATTACTCGGCCCCAAGTAGCCCACATGCATGTGTGGCCCAAATAGTCCATATTCAGTCACGCCTATGTGGTCTCCATAGTCCATTTCCTTATTTGCCACTTACCGAAACCTTTATCCATGTAGGGCCCACGAGCCTATTGGGCCCGCTCGACCCATCTCAGCCCAACAAGGCCCATAACAGACCCAGTCCATGAAATGCCCATAGTGGCCTTACAGTTTATTGCACATGACACGTAGGCTTGATATTTCCCCACGAGCGATCGCACACTCGCGAGGCCCCAAATGTCGATGTTTTGGCTTTTAGAATTTTCGGCTTTTGCCCATTCGCAACAACCCTTGGTGTGAACACACACCTAGATTCATCGTTTGGCAATAGCATAAAGTTGGGTGTACGATTACACACATTTTTGGAGAGAAGCACAGCACTCACCACACGCCCAACCTAAATCCAAAATAATGACCCACAATCAGTTTTTAGTCACCTGGGTTCACCACTCTTAGTAGCTCTTTCCATACAATATGATGTATCACTTACCTTGCTTAGCACAAGTAGGGTTCAAACCACCCTCAACCCACCTTCACTCCTTAACTGGCAACAACCTGCATAGACACCCACCTTATTGCATGACATAAACAATCCACTTTAACCCTGAGAACTACTTATCGAAACAAGGACTAAAAAAGGTGAGTAGCAGTATTCGACCTATCCCAACAAACCCTACTGTCCAGCGCACGATGCTAAGAACACACCCCTGACAAAAGCCGATAAAAGAAAGGGATTAAGAAGAGAGATAGCAGAAGAAGAAAAAGTGGCACAATCATGAACCCACGTATAGGTGAAAACAAAAGCAAAGTTTAGCCACTGCCAGAAGTTCGGCAATCCAAGAGAAACTCACTTACCTTGATCAAAATAGGAAGAGATTCGGCAGAGGAAGGGGATATTCAGCCAACACAGAAGCAACAGAAATGAGATGAAAAAGAGTACAAACTGTATTCGGCCAAAGTTCTAAGGGAAGAAACACAATAGAAAAGAGATAGAAATGGAGAAGAGTTAGAGAGAAAGAAGAGAAAGAAAGAATTTCGCCACAAGCTTGAGTGTGAGCTAGAATAGTATTCAGTCAAGGACTTAGGAGAGAAAAAGAAAAAGAGCAAAAGGTTTTACCAATCGGTACAAAGTGGAACAAAGATTTTGACTTTTTTCAAAGGCACAAAAAGAAGTCGGCAAAAGAGAACGGTACCCAAAATGTCAAAAAGAACAAAACCCGAAATAGGAAAAGAAGCATTCGGCACCTCCTCTCTACCCAAGTACTGAAAATACACTCCCTAAACCCCTTAGTTGAATTTGCACCCCCAAGCACTCCCATACGGCTACAACTTCTCCCCATTTCAAAATCCTAGAAAATCTCCACGATTTTCTCCCCATATCCCTCCATAATCTTCTCCCAACAATGCATGACCCGTTCAAACTTCCACACAGTAGAGTTCGAAACCTCTTCAAACTCTTGCCGTCCCCAAGTAGCAAAATTATCATCCCACGCCTTACATGGGATTCGAACCCCAGCCTTCATAGTTGCCAAATCATGCTACAAGCCACCAAGCCACAAAGCTCCTTTTTGTTAGCTTACAACCACAATTATTCAAATGCCCTAGGTGCCAGTGTCCAGGTTCTTTTAAGAGAAAAAAAAATTTTAACAAAAGCCAACACTCGAACCCAAGACCTTCCTGGCACCCCTAAGCATACCCTAATCATCTAACCGCTACACCAATCATGCAATTTGCATTAGACCAAGAAAACTTACAGACCCTATATTTTTAGGACGTTACAAATGTTGAATTAAAAACAAGTGAATAAATTAAGAACTATTCAAGAATAAGAAAACGAGTTGCTTCTCAAAATATTAATTTAACTATTCAAGCTCAAGCATAAAACTAAATAATAATCACTTTTTTATTTTTTTTAACCATAAGAAATAATTCAGCAAATCAAACAAAAGAGCACAGTTAGGCAACTATCCAAATCAAATCTCGACAAAAAAGGGAATAAAAAAATTGGAACAATTCTCAATGAACAAAAAAAAGAGTTATGGGTTAAAATTAATGGGTAAATTAAGAAACGGTGTGTTAGACTCAACGGGGTTCACTAAGGGTTAATTAAAAAAGTAGGCTTTTTATGGGATAAGTGGGTTAAAACCTAAGTGCCTTTATAATCCCAGTATATCAAATCAAAGGTGTGGTCTTGGCATGCATAATCGAAGCAAGTTCTAGAATAATAAATCAAATTGACACACTCATAACCAATTATAAAATAAGTAAGAAAAATGTATATGGTTTTTGATGTCAAACATGTAAATTTAAAACTTCAATGTAATACCTCAATTCAGGGAAACAACCTAAAATTTTTAATTCTGAAAATAAATTTATCATGCTTGAATCTCTCATGTCTTAAAGTTTAAAATAACCAATGCACAAATAACTATGAATTTAATCCAAAACACATCAATAAAAATCACAAAACAATAAAAAATCATTCTAATAGAAGTATGAGAAAATTACTTAAACACAATACATAATTCAAGGATTTTCTAATAATCATATAAATAACCTCCCCACACTTAATATGTACATTGTCCTCAATGTACAAAAAGATATAATCATAGTATAAACAAAATATCATAAGAGAGGGAGAAAATTGAAACTGCCCTGAATATTGGATGAAATTGCCAGAATGTTGAAAAGCGGAATTGTAGACAAACTTAGATGTAGTGCATGATTCCGAGCAAACTAATAAGAAAATAAACACAAATAGTGAAGAAGATTAAGGAGTTACTAACTCGATTAGAAACAACCATAAAAAATAAAAATATAGTTCAAGAGATAAAAACGAAATAAGTCTAAGAAAATAACAATAAAAATAAAAATAAAAAAATAAACTTCATGGCCCTTATCATCAGAAGTGTCGGTGTTGTAAGTCATCAGTGCTGAGGAGGTGATATGGAGATGCTGACAGATCTGCTGCAGTATCACGTCAATACTATCAAACCTCTGAAAGTAATGCTGCTCAAAGCAAGTGAACTACTCGGAGAGGTATACTAAAGTAGCAACAAAAGAAACAGGACGATGACTCGAAGGTGGAGGATGTGGTGGGTCCTCATGATGCAAAGGGACATCATCAATGAAGTCCTCAGGTTCATTGTGTGAGTTAGAATGAACTAATCGGCACTGAGGAGGATCTACTCCATGAAGCCACTCGATCATCCTCATATGGGTCATGCTTGAAATTTTGTAACAACTCAGTTTAAGCTAAATCAGAATAGTGGTTTCGAAACCACAAATATGAGGTCAAAAAATTATTTTTAATATTATTTTTGGTGTTTATAGCATGTGATTATATATGTGTGAAAGTTTCGTGAAATAATTTTAGCGTTTGAATGCTTAATTTGATAAAAGGACTTAATCGCGTAAAATGCAAAAGTAGCATGCTATAAGTTAAAAGTGTTTAATTGCTATGATTTATTAAATGAAAGGTCCTTATGTTGATATTATACAATTGATAGTGTAATTTGACATTTATGCCTTATATTTGATGATTATATAGTTTAATGACCAAAGGTAAAATGGTAAACTATGTATTAATGTATATTTAATAAAACAAAACATAAAAATTAGTACTAATGTTCATCTTTCTCACCAAAAATCAAAAGAAGAAAGACCATTTGAAGCATTTTAGGGTTTGGCCCTTTGTATTATTGATTGAGGTATGTTTTGAGCTTAGTTTTTGATGATTTCTATGTTTTTGTGATCGTTGCTTCGTATTCTCTCTAGCCCGTACCCTAATTTTCTGAATTGGTTGATGAATTTGTGAAGTGACATTGATTATAGCTTAATTTTTTTGAATGTCGATGATGGAAAATGAATAATTGTTAATAGATTAATATGTTTTGTTAAGTGATTTTTAGAGAAAATACAAATTAGGGATTAAATTGTGAAACGATGAAAATATGGGGTTGAAATGTGAAATAAATGTGAAATATGGATGGCTAAGGGTACTATAGTAATTCAGCACACATGGGTTTGAATTGAATTGGTATAATTTTGTGTTTATTGAAACAAGGACTAAATTGAAGAAATGTGAAACTTTAAGGGCTAAAGTGTAAAAATGCCCAAATATATGTTTGTGGACTAAATTGAATGGTTTGGTGAATAAGTGAGTTCACTTTGAGTTCATATAGATCCTAAAAGAAAGAAATCAGAATTAGATCGGGGAAATCGAAGGTGATTGAATAGTCGACCCAATACGTCAATCCCTAATACGAGGTAAGTTCATATGCAAATAAATGTCCTTAAATTGAATTATATATGTTTCATTATCATTCAGTTGCTACTAATGTTGAACGAGGAAATACGAGTAAGAATCGATGAATTTACAATATCCGAATGTCCCGTACGAATCTTAGGAATAGTATAGGATACAAATGTTATGACATTAGGTTTCCGATATGTGATTACATGGCATTGTATTGTAATTATGTGTAAGACCATGTCTGGGACATTGGCATCATTATATGATTTCGTGTAAGACCCTGTCTGGGATAGTGGCATTGATATGTGACAACATGTAAGGCCATATCTGGGATATGGCATTGTACGAGCTATTGTGATTTCCGATTATCCTTAACGATTCCGAACGGTTCAACGGGAAAAGTCTAGTTGAGAAAGAATGTGGGAATGAGTTAAGTGACTCAGGTACATATGAGATTCATACGAGTATTGAAAAGGGAAGTATTTGATGAATTCAATTATGATATTGAATATGTGTACAATGAGAAAGGTTTGTGAACTTGTATGTGTTTAGCTATGCTTAGCATATTTGAATTGATATACAAATATTCATATGATGACTTTACTTGTATATGGCTTACTAAGCTTTTAAAGCTTACTTTGTGTGTTATTTCCCTGTTTTATAGATTATCAATGTAACACCCCAAACCCGGCCTGGACGCTATGGCTAGATCGGGCGATGTCACATGGTAGTGTGTTAGAAAGCCGTAACTTTGCTTAAGGCAATTTCCGTTTAAAAACTTTTTTTTATTACATGTTAATTTTAAAATCGTGTTAATTAATATGTCAAAAGTCTTCAAAACGTTTATTCAATGCAGAAGCTTTTAAAACGGTTTGCGTATTTGTGAGTATTTTGTTAAAATGTTTGTTTCTTTTAAAAACCCGAGTTTTCCTAATACTAGCAGTTATCAACCATAACCAATAAAAATCCCAAACTAAAATAAAAATCCGTAGACGCCATATTTACAGTAAAATACCCAAAAAAAATTTTAAAATCATAAGTAACTACGAGACAGTGTCAAAAGGGTCGTGTGGCCACCATCGAGTCCTCCGCTGCACCGATCCGTCACGTCCAAAGATTACCTATACAGATTAAACCGAAGGGGTGAGTTTATGTAAACTCAGTGTGTAATCCCCATATAAACAAACAGACAGTGTGCACATGATCAAAGTTTGGGCCTAATCCCTTTTCAGTACAGAATCAGTCATGCAATTGGGTCTTAGCCCATCAACGTATTAGTAGCAGTAACAGATAAGCAGTCACAACATCCTACCTAGCCAGCCTCTACACACCATGTTCGTCCAACCGTACACTCCATGTGGGGATATAATCAACCTACCCATCCCTACATTCTAAGAAGTACCGAGTGCGGTACTAAACAATAATTTGTAGCTGAGCTGTCAATAAATTAGACTCGAAGCCTTTCAGTACACTTCCTCTGAACAATATCAGCTTCCAACCCAATGCAATGCAATATACAGTTATGACATGCTATAACATGGCAACAGTACATACAATATCAGTTCAGTGAAATATCATCATGCTCGATAACATGTATACATATAAATCAATCATACAGTTATTTCATTCAATTAGGGGTCTAGGTAAGCTTACCGACCCTATAGTAGGTCCACAGTCGTCTTAGGCGACTTGTGTAACCTTGGCAACAAATCAGTGAAAATGGGCTCACACGCCCATGTTGTCTGCTTGTGTGGGCCCACACGTCCGTGTCCCCCCACTGCCCAAATTGGCCTTGGCCGTGTGGCCCAGAATCCTAGATGCCCGTGTGGTTTACCCGTGTACGCCTTCCCACTCGTTTGACCAACACGGCCCAAATCAATCGAGCCCATGTGTCACACACGACCAACTTGGCCATCATATGGCCATGTCTAATGCGCACGGCCTGGCCTCGTCGATCACACGCCGTGTGGCATCGATAAATTGGTTTCTGGCTTTCGTCGAAACCTTTTTTTCTGCGTTTTTAGGTACACACCTGGTACTATTTTGATGTAGAACCACTCCCAAGACCGCCAAGCCTAAAAATGGCGACCAAAAACCCTAGTTCAATACACGATTGCAAAACTTAACCCAAAACCAATCCTCATACACAGCTTAACAACATCTACAGTGGAGTTTGAAAACTTACCACCAACAACAGAGATCCCCTAACGATCAAATCACTGAAACGAACCCCTTGCTTCCTGAACTTCCCCTAACCGAGATCACCACAGAAAAAAATCCCTTATTAAAACATTAGCCATAAACCATGAAGATCACAACAACATAAAACTTACTAGAAAGCACAGTTAAACATTGCACCGAACAGAGGTGGATTTGGAAATTTGGCAATGAGAGAAAAAGAAGTCAAAAACAAAATTTTTGCAACAAAGAAGATGGGAGAGTTGGCGTTAAACCAAATTTTGGGAAAGAGAAAATTTTTGAAAATAAAAAATAAAAAATAAAAAATAAAATGATGATAATACCAACTAACTCCCACATCCCTCAAATCTCTCCACTAACCCCACTACTCAGAGTTCTGATGCAACCAAAACTCTGTCACCAAACCAAGAAAAATAAACTACCCTTGCTGAAGTAGGGATTCGAACACATAACCTTTAGTAACTTAACACCCCTCTTAACCACCAGACCAGCAGGCTCATTCTGATATGAAATTACAAATAATCAAATATAAGCCCACTGATCAAGTTTAAGGCCTAATTCAGAAAATACCAAAATTTGCCCAAGCTGGAGCTTGAACTTGGGACCTCTCACACACACCCAAAATACTTAATCACTGAAGCAGATACACAATTATGTCACATTTTAACAGAATCAAAAATATAAATTTGGGGGCGTTACAATCGAAGCTAGCTCGAATTCAGGGATCGTCAGGAAACGTCATCACACCATCGATCATCTTGTTGGTACTTTTGAAGCTATGTATATATATGGTATATGGCATGTATAGGCTAGTGTCATCTTGGTATGTTTTGAACTTTGAATTTAGCCATGTAAGTTGGCTTGTAAATGGTGTTGTTGAGGAAGTTATGAAATGTGATGTATTTATGATGCCTTATTCACATACATTTATGCATACTTAATCAAATCCATTATAAACATTCACATTGTCCCTTATAAGGCTCTACGAGACCTTAAAGCATGCTTAAAAGTGGTTCGGGACTAAACCGATAACATTTGCAAACTTTGGGAAACTTATAAAATTTTCCAACATTTAAGGGTCACACGCCCTTGTGAACGGGCCGTGTGCCTCACACAGTTACCAGACACACCCGTGTCACAAGCCGTGTGAAAACAGGGCATACTTACTGACTTGCACCACATGGCCGGAGACACGCCCATGTGCCATGGCCGTGGGAAAATCAAGGAGGTTACTAACTTGGCCACACGACTGGCCACACGCCCATGTGCCAGCCCGTGTGCCACACACGACCAATAGACATGCCTGCGTGTCTAGGCTGTGCCAAACCTGTAGGGTATACTGACTTAATTCGAAAGGCTACCCCATTAGACACACGACCGTGTACCAAGGCCATATGTCACACACGGTCAAGCCACACGCCCGTGTGCTCGACCGTGTGGAGAGAAAATAGGCTTGGTTGAAGCCACATTTCTCACCTTCTCAAGCATACCTAAAACACCACATTTCATGGCATTTCAATACATTAATAAGCAGTCAAACCATGCTATTTCATGCACCAAACTTACAATACCAATTCTATCCATTTCATTAACTCAAATCAATACCATTTGTACATTCAAACACATACCAAACTAGCATGATTCATTCCCCATTACTCACCTATTCAATCGTATACCAAAGTACATATCATACTCATCAATACAACCTATTGATATGTATTTTTCCTACCATCAACCACACACAAAGCTTGACTCATAAATCATATATTAGCCATTCACTTATCAAGTCTAAAATCATGCTTTTCATAGGTAAATACTCATCATATACCAAATGACCAAATGATCAACTTATGCCACTACACAAGGCAAATTACACATCAAACATAAGTCATTAATAAGCCATATAAAATGGCCAAATACATCACTAAAATCTTTATAAAAAAGACTCAAGCCTATACGTGCCATATAACGAAGTCACAAGTGTATAAATACTAAAATCAAAACCAGATAGTGTGATGCAATCTCCGCTGACTTCCAACCCGAACGAATGTTCGAATCACTATAAACATAGAAAAATAACACATAGTAAGCTATAAATCTTAGTAAGCTCGTATGGTAATAAACTCATATTATTAAATAACTACATTTAAAACCGTTATTCAAAATCTGATATAATTCATATGTTTGCACCATTTTATCTCGAATTCATGCACATACTTAATCAAGATTTTCATGAGTTTATTCATTCAAAACACATATGGTTTGAATACTTCTTATCAATTCATTCACATCTTCATATGCATAAACAATTATATATATAAACTTTATTCAATTCAATTTCCATCACCTTTTCTTTTGTCAAGTGAATTATGTGAAATATCATCAAATAACGGTATTTCGTACCTTTTGTGCCATATGTATATTTAGTTAAAACAACTATAATTCATATCTCACATATCATTCAATTCATACTTCATCATAGCCAAATAAACACATTTTGGCATGAAACATACTTATACATAAATCTTTCTCATTTCATATACATGAGACACAAGAACATACCAAATTACCTTCACTTGATTCTCATATAGGTTCTGTACATACCTGTATCACTTAATTCGATTGTACTTTCATTCTCATTTTGACTTTACCTGTTGAACTATTTGGAATCGTTAAGGATACTCAGTAATCACATATAGCTTGTACAATGCCATATCCCAGATATGGTCTTACATGTTATCACATATCGATGCCACTGTCCCAGACAGAGTCTTACACGAAATCGATTAACGATGCCAATGTCCCAGACATGGTGTTCACATAATCACAATACAATGTCAATGTCCCAGACATGGTCTTACATGTTATCACATATCGATAACCTAATGTCATGACATTTGTATCCTATACTATTCCTAGGTTCGTACGGTACTTTCGAATGTCATAACTCTGTCAATTCTTGCTCGTAATCATGACCATTCAGCATTGAATTCAATTCAATAATAAATAAGCATTTATAACACAATTTAAGTACATTTATTAGCATACAAACTTACCTCGTTCGTTGTAACGACAAATTAGGTCGACTAATCTAATACTTTGTTTTCCCCCGTTATAGATCCGAATCTCATTTTTCTCAATCTATATAATAAAAAATTTTAATTATTTAATAATTAATTCATTAAATTTAATACAATTTACACATTTTGGAAAAATTACACTTTTACCCCTATTATTTCACGTTTTTGCAATTTAGTCCTTATCACATAAAAATACAAATTCATACAATTCAATACTAGCCCATGATAACCGAATTTTCCTTATATTCATATTAGCCCCTTTTTCTCATTAATTCACACATTTACCCATGGATTTTACAAATTTCTCAATTAAATCCGTAATTGACATTTTTGTCAAAAATCACTTTATAAAACTTGTTAATCTAGCTTTAAAATTTAATAATCTATCATAAAACATCTAAACAACCAAGAATTCAACAATGGCATCATTCAAAATCTATAACAGTTTCGGAAACGGAGATACGGGCTACTTAGTACTAGTTGTAACGATCACAAAAACGTAAAAATCATTAAAAATCGAGACAAAATTGACTTACATGCACACAAATTTGTTTGGCCGAATATCCAAACTCCCATGACTGTTTTTCTTTAGCAAATTTCGGCTAGGAGATGAATGAATAGAAAAATGGCCTTTTGTTTAATTCATTATAGCATTATTAAAAATTTACCATATATTAGCTTATAGAACACAACTTTTTTGCTTTACACAATTTAGTCCTTTTTACCGAATTAAACACTTAAACGGTTAAATTTCTTCACAAAATTTTCACACAACTCTAATACCATACTGTAAATATTAAAATAATAATAAAATAAATTTTTTAACGTCAAATTTGTGGTCTCGAAATCACTGTTCTAATTAACCCTAAAAACAGGCTGTTACATGATATGGTCATTTTGATAGATTGATGGATAAATATTTAGTAAATTTTTAATGATATGTTATGGTTTGAGAAATGGTAAGCTTTGGTATAATTTAAGATGATGTTTGGATGCCATTTTAGTTTAGTAAATGTTTAATGATTTGGGTTATGTCTAAATGTAGATATTAGTAAAGTAACATTTGGATTTGGCATGTTATTGGTTGTGTATTTGAGTAGTGAAATGGATAGAATTGGTATTGTAAGTTTGGTGCATAAAATAGCATGGTTTGGCTGCCTATTAATGTATTGTAATGGCATGAAATGTGGTGTTTTATGTATTGTAACAGTTCGATTTAGACCCTAATCGGAACGGCGGTTTCGGGACCATGAATCCAAGTCAGAAAAATATTTAAAAAAAATTTTATATGTTTATTTTGTGTGGATTTATATTTGTGAAATTTTTGTGATTTAATTTTGTCATTTAGGTATCTGATTAAATAAAAGGATTTAATCGCGTAAATTAAAAACTTGATAGTTTGAAGTTTAAGGGCAAAAGTGTTAGTGACTTTCTAAGTTGGGGCATTTATGTTGCAAATATTCCATTAATACATTGCTGGGACGGTTTAAGACTTATATTATATGGTTTTTATATTAAGTCATTAAAGGTATATAAGTAAATTAAACATTAAACTTAATATATGTTATAATATAACATAAAACATAAAAAAAAATAATGTCATTTTAATGTTCATCTTGTTCTTTCTGAATAAAAAAGAAAAGAAAAAGAAAATAAAAGGGTTTTAGGGTTCGGCTATTCTCTAACTTGATTCAAGGTGAGTTTTAGCTCAGTTTTTGATAATTTTTATGTTTTTTAGATCGTTGCTTAGTAATCTTCAAGACCCAAGCTTTAATTTTTGATTTTGATGAATATTTTGAGTTATTCCATTGCTGATAGCTTGTTATTTTTTTTGTTTGATGATGAAATATGAAAGATATGTTTTAGATTAACATATTTTGTATTGGAGTTTTTGATGATTTTGAGTAATTAGGACTAAATTGCAAAAATAATAATTTGAGGGACTAAAATGTAAAATAAATGAAATATATGGACTAGTATGGTAATGGGTAAGATTCGGTCAAACATGAGTGTCTTGAAATTTTGTATATTTTGTGTTTTGTGCAATAGGGACTAAATTGTAAAAAGTGTAAATGTCAAGGGTAAAATGGTAATTTTCCCATTTATGTGTTTTTGAACTAAATTGAATGAAAATATGTTTGAATGAGCTTAATTTGAATATGTTTAGATCAAGAACCAAAGAAATCAGATTTGGATCGGGGGAAACAAAAGTTGTCGACTAGTCGATCTGTACCAGTTTTTGGTTGTCCGAGGTAAGTTTATAAGCAAATAGACGTATTTGGTTTTAAATAAATACAGAATATACATGCTGAAATGAAATTTATGATTTTATTTAAGTTATAGCCGAATATGATTTAGCTTAACTACTATGTTTCTGAATTTGTTTTGACCGAGTTACGAAGTCTGGAAGCCCTGTATGAACCTTAAGAATAGTTAGGATACGTATGTCATGACATAGGATTCCGATTTATGTGTGCGAGTAAGACCATGGCATTGATATATAATTTCGATATGTGTTTACGAGTAAGACCTTGTCTGGGACAGTGGCATCGATATGTGGCTACATGTAAGACCACGTCTGGGACGTTGGCATTGTACGATATGTGTGATTATTCGAGTATCTTATCCAATTCCGAATGGTTCATCGGGCTATGATAAGATGTGAATGTACATGTTGTATAAGCTAAAAGACTAGGTATGGAATAATTTACATGTGATAAGGTAAGTAAGTACTTAATGTTTGCTACATTTGACTTTTGAGGTAAATATAGAATGTATATAATTATAAAAGTGTGTTTGTTCTTGATATGCATACTATGACTGTCTTTGAGATAATATTTTTTATTTGTGAATGAGTAACCATGTGTATTCGGCCATTTAGGCAATATGTGTACATGATAAGGTATTATTGTACCTAAGCTTGTGACTATGAGAATATGTATATTTGACTATCTAATGACATATTGGCTTGGAAATGAAAGGTAAATTATTCTAATTTGGTTAAATCAGCATTCGGCTAAGGTGAGAATTATGTACGAAAAAGTATCATTAACGAAATTTGTAACTTGAGATTAAGCATAATAATGTTTAAGTGGTTCGGTTTAGTTTTAAATGTATTGGTTATATAATTAAATTTTTTATTTGCTTATGACTTACTAAGCTATGTTAGCTTACCCTATGTATTCATGTTACTTTGTTTTATAGATTTTGAATTCACGTTACAAGCTCAGGGATCGTCAGCAAAGTCTATCACACTATCTACAACTTCGGTATTTTAATATTCAAACTCGGATTATGGCATGAATAGGCTAAAGTGTGCTTCTGTAAGTTGGATATTCGGTTATGTATAATCTAAGCCATGCGGAAATGGCTAAGTTATTATATTAGAATTTGGTTATGTTAGTTAAAGTTTATATTAATTATGGTTACTAAGTTGCGTGCCATGAAGGTATAATATATGTGGTAAGCATTATGTGATTGAGAATGGCTTGTTGATTATGTTTGAACTTGGTATGGTAAGATCTTAGTCAAAATATTTAATAAGCATATTCGTGGGTAAAAGATGATGAAAGTTTTTGGATATGTATATGATTTTTGAATAAAAGATTCGGCTATGTTAAGTTTTGATTATTGTTCACTTTGGTTTATAGTTATGAGCCATGCATGCGTAATATTTGAGTTAAGTACTACATGTGCTGAAAAAAGGGTTGATGTTATGTCCTTATTCGGCTCTGTATGTTAGATTAAATATAAATTAAGTTTGATTGTTGATAAATATCGTATAGGTTTCGTGGATAAATATGGTTGATTAAATAGTATGTATTTTATGTAAATGTGGTCTTTATTTTAGGTGTAATACACATAATATATATGTGCTGTACTTACAGGTTCAGCCTTGGTATATTGCATAGGAACATATATGATTGCTTATTAGATTAATTAATATGTTTGTATACGTAAATTTGGTTATTATGCTGTTGTTGTGTAAGCTAAGTCAAGAAGGATAATATGTGATTAAAAGATTAAGATATTCGAATAATGACAATGAATATGTGTGCTTAGGTATTTGGTCATGACATGTAGATGAGCTTTCATTTGTCTTTTCATATATATATATATATATATATATATATGTGTGTGTGTGTGTGTGTCTGTGTGTGTTTATATTATGGTTGGTATGAGTATGTGCATGGTTGTATAAATTCATTGATTATTTGTAAGGTTATGAAAATATGTAAATGAATTATGATAGCCGAGTAGGTAAAGAATGGAATGGGTTCTATGTATGTACCTGAACGCTTGTTCTTAATTTGTGTAATTATGCATAATATGCGAAATTTATATATGTTAATGTATAAGTGCCGTATAAATAAATAATAAGGTTGGTAATGACATTGTTTTAATTGATGTAAAGTTTGTGCATTCGCATGACTTCTAATAAATAAGTCTAATACTCAATAATGAAAATTATTGATATAACTACGTCCTGTAAATGTATAAAATGTTACATATATTTATAAATATATGATTTAGGTTATGTATTATTTATGCTGCATTGTGCATGTTAAATCTTTTAAGATTTGATATTGGATTGAGTTATAAGCATATATGTGACCTAAATCTTGAATTGCAATTTATAATGAATAATTGTATGAATAATAGTATGGTCGGTAATGCCTCATAACCCTAATCCGGTGACGGATACGGGCTAGGGGTGTTACATGTATGCTCAAGGAGGGTGAGAAATGTGGCTTTAACCAAGCCTATTTTCACTCCACACGGCCAAGCACACAGGCATGTGGCTCGACCGTGTGTAATACATGGCCCTGGTACACGGTCGTGTGTCCCCTAGGGTAGCCCTTCGAATTTAAGTTAGTATACCCTACAGGTTTGGCACAGCCTAGACACACGGGGGTGTTTATTGGCCGTGTGTGGCACACGGGCTAGTCAATGGACGTGTGGCCAGCCGTGTGACCCAAGTCAGTAACCCCTCTATATTTCACAAGGCCTAGCACATGGGCGTGTCCTCGGCCGTGTGGTGCAAGTCAGTATGTATGCCCTGTTTTCACATGGCCTGTGACACGGGCGTGTCTGATGGCCATGTGAGGCACACGGCCTGTTCACACGGGCGTGTGACCCTTGAGTGTTTGAAAATTTTATGTGTTTCCTAAAGTTTTCAAATGTTATCGGTTTAGTCCTGAACCTCTTCCAAGCATGTTTTAAGGTCTCGTAGAGCCTTAGACATTGTGATTATATTTGATTAATGTTTATGTGAAAATGAATGATTTATGTTGTGATTGATAGGTAATGCCTCGTAACCCTATTTTGACGACGGATACAGGTTAAGGGCGTTACATATTCCCTGTAGGAATATCTGACCGATTAGTGTAAGCGTAGAAGACTGCTTCGCTGTGTTAAGGAGACCGAAGTGTCGAGCTAGTCGAGTCACATAAGGGCCTAAACAGATAGGACCCTTCCTGTTGCAGTCTGTTTGATGGCGAAAAGCGAGGGCAACCAAGTAAGCTAAATAAAAAATATGCCCAATAGCCATACTCTATAAAAAATAAGCATCAGTAGCCTGATGACTCTAGTGATCTCTCTCCTACCGGTCAAAGTATGAGTTAAAAGGGCATGAATATACCATAAAGCCAGAGGGAGAAAAGTCACCTTCGAGCGACTCACATCATAATGTGTCATACTCGCCGTAAGATCTGCCCAACAACTAGATAGCGAGTAGTGGATGTGCCGATGTAGGCGAAGGGAATTCTCGGCACTCATAAACTCCTCAATGTATAGTCCCAAAGCAGCACCAAACTCAGAGACACTCATATGGCGCTCTAGGCCATCGAGTCTGAAAGTGATGGTGCCTGGCTCGTCATGAGTCGTCATCGCAGGCTAGAGAGTTAATGTTGAGCAGAAATCCAAAGTCGACTCTATGTATGTGGGCTCAATGTTAGAGAAGAACTGGTCCAACGGAGCTGTGGCAATAAAGGCTCGAACAAGATCGGCGAGGTGGACCTGCTCCAAAGCGGCCAATCAATACATTGGCCTAAGCCGAGTGGTCACAATCAAAGTAGCTAAAATAATTCCTCCTGGGGACCTGCTGAAAATCAAAAATAAGGGTGGCGGGTCTTGGTGGAAACGCTCAAGGAGGAGGTTGCACTTGAGGTCTTCTACTTTTTCGAAGAGGGGACGTCAACCTTGGACTTGCTACGAGTGTTGGTCATAGTATGCCTAAAATAAAATAATTCACTATCAAAAAATAAAATATGCCTCACCAAAACATAAACTAAGCCCGATAGTCGGATACTAAAAGCAAGGGACAACATTAATAGAGACAGTAAGTAAATACTTCAAAAATAATAAACTAAGGATGGATCATAATAATAACTAAAATAAACTAAAACAGTAACATAAAGAATACTAATTTGATGAGAATGATGAAGAACAATAACAATAAGAGCAAGAAACAAGTATAATAATAATAATAATAATAAAATAATATAGCCAAAATAATAATAATAATAATAATAATAATAATAATAATAATAGTGATAATAATAGTTAACCTAAACTAACTGTACCAAATAGAAATCAACATAATCAAATAAGAATAATAAAATTACTAAAATGAGATAAAAAGATAAATGAAATAAACGTAAACAGAATAATAAAATAAAATAAAGGAATAAACTAATAGAATAAATAAATAAAGAAGATAAAATAATTAATAATTATTATTATTATTATTATTATTAATAAATAGAAAATGGGCAAAAGACTAACAGTGGGCAGCCGGAGCTCAGAGGGTCGCGACAGTCGATAGGCGTGCGGTGGAGTGAGGGCTACCGAAGATGGTGGAGCAGGTTGATTAGGGGTAGATCGTGTGTGGTTCTAAAGGAGGAGAAAAGGGAAAAAATGAAGGAAAAAGGGGAAATCGAAGGGAAGCGAAGGAAAGGGGGAAGGCGGTGTGGTCGTGGGAGAGTGGGTGACTTAAAGGGAGGAGGAAAAAGGGAGAGGCTGTGGGTAATGGAGGAACGATGATAGCCAAATTTGCAAGGTGAAGGCTGACGGTGGCTATGATTTAAGGGTCGAAAATTTGGGGAAGATAAAAGTAAAAAGAAGTTAGGGTTTGGGTGTTAAAAAAGGGGGACACAGTCGTGTAAGGGCATATGCTGAGCCACACGGCCGTGTCACACACCCGTGTGGTTTCTTTTCAGCCCGTGTGTATTTTTTAAACAATATAGACACTCGTGTGTAGAGGTGTGCATGGGCCGGGCCGGGCCAGGTTCGGGTTGGGCCCACCGAAAAATTTAGGCTCGTTTTCTAGGCCCGGGCCCGGCCCGGCCCGAAATATGAGCCTAAAATTTTGTCTAAGCCCGGCCCGAAATAAATTTGTTAAGCCCGAGCCCGGCCCGGCCCGGCCCATATTAATTTTTTTTAACTTATTTCATTAAATAAAAAATTTTAAAATATATTAAATCATCAAATACATTTAAAACAAATATTAAAACAAGAAATAAATAAAATATATATTAAAACAATTCTTAAAACAATACACAAATTGAAAATATAATAAAAATTGATTATATTAAAATTAAAAATAAAGTATAAATATGATTAAAAATAAAAAATATATATTTAGTATATAATTCGGGCCAGGCCGGGCCCGGGCCAAAAAAATTTTACCTGAGCCCGGCCCATTTTCTAAATGAGACTCATTTTTTTGCCCAAACCCATATTTCGGGCCTATATTTTTACCCAAACCCTCCCTTTTTTTGGGCGGGCCTTCGGGCCGGGCTGGGTAGCTCGGCCCATGCACACCTCTACTCGTGTGTTCAAGTCGTGTGTGTCGCATGGCCGGGTGCAACCTTTTTCACTTCTCCCACACCTGTGTGAACTCCCACACGCCTGTGTGGCTCAGCCATGTCTCGCACACAGTAGTTAGTCTGGCCCGTGTAACTCTCTAACTTGATTAAAAATGAAAAAAATTAGCTCCAAGTTTCACACGGCCTAAGACACGCCCGTGTGGATTATTTTAGGCCGTGCCTTCATTGAATTTTTAAAAAATTGAGTCCCAAGATTCACACGGCCAAGGACATGCCCGCGTGTTCAGGCCTTGTAGATCACACGGCAGTGTAACTCACTGTTGATTTTTTAAAATTTTAAATTTAAGTCTTAGGATCTACACGGCCAAGGATACGCCAGTGTTTTCAAGCCGTGTAACTCACTATCGAACCCCTTTTAGTGCACACGGCCTGGGACACGCCTCTATGTCCAGGCCATATGGGTCAAAAAAACACATTTTTTTAGTTAATTTTAAAAATAAAATGAAATAAAATTAAGAAAATCAGCAGTGTTAATACTCGGGTTCCCTCCCAAGAAGCGCTTATTTAAAGTCTAAGCTCGACTTACCTTGTGCGCACAATTACGAAGGTTCGTGGAGCTTTAACATTTCTAAATTCATCACCATTATAAAGTTTGAGTCGATGACCATTTAGCCTGAATGTGTCATACGCTAGATGGGTTATCTCTATCGTACCATATGGGAAAATAGTTTGTACTACAAATGGGCCTGACCATCTTGATTTTAGCTTTTCGAGAAACAACTTGAGCTTTAAATTGTATAAAAGAACAAGATGTCCAACTGTTAATTGTTTGGGCTGCTTCAAATGAGCATCGTGGCGTCGCTTTGTTGCTTTTTTATATAGTCGCGAGTTCTCGTCAGCATTCGCTCGCCACTCATCCAATTCATTCAGCTGTATCAATCTCTTCTCACCTGCAAGCTTAAGATCATATTTTAGGAATTTTATTGCCCAGAATGCTTTATGCTTGAGTTCAAGCTGTAAATGACAACTTTTTCCATATACAAGTTTCCAAGGATATGTTCCTATAGGTGTTTTATAAGTAGTCCTATAAGCCCATAAAGAATCATCTACTTTTATCACCTAATCCTTTCTATTTGATTCTACAATTTTTTCTAGGATATGTTTGAGTTCACGATTCACAACTTCAACTTGTCCACTAGTTTGAGGGTGATAAGGAGTTGTTCTATGATACACCCCATACTTCTTAAGAACTTTATCAAATTGAGCGTTACAAAAATGCGTACCCCTATCACCAATAATTGCTTTAGGTGTTCCAAATCGAGAAAAGAGCTTCTTAAGAAATTGAACTACCACTCTAGTATCATTGGTAGGTAAAGCTTGAGCTTCTACCCATTTTGACATATAATCGACTACTACTAGGATGTATTTATTACCAAAAGAGCTAGGAAATGGGCCTATAAAATCAATGTCCTAGATGTCAAAAATTGCACATGAGAGCATATAAGTTTGAGACATTTCACCGTGTTTAGAAATATTACATGTTCTCTAGCATCTATCACAAGAAGCAACATACCTGTTAGCGTCCTTGAACAGTGTGGGCCAATAAAAACCTAATTCAAGTGTTTTATGTGTTGTCTTAGTCCCACTGTAATGTCCTGCTATTGGTCCTGAGTGGCAATATTCTAAGATTTTACTTACTTTTGATTTTGTAACACACCTCCAAATTATTTGATCTGCACATACACGAAAAATAAAAGGATCCTCCTAAAAAATAATTGTTCACATCGACAAAGAATCGTTTCTTTTAATGATATGTAAACCCTTTTAGTAGGATGTTAGCAGCTAAGTAATTTGCGGTATCCACAAACCAAGGGACTTCAGAATCAGTTATAACCAAGAGTTTTTCCTTAGGGAATGAGTCATTTATCTCATTCTCATTAAACTCCTCGAGATGTGAATTCTCTAGTCTAGAAAGGTGATCTGCTACAAGATTTTCAGCTCCTTTCTTATCCTGGATTTCCAAATCGAACTCCTGCAATAATAAAATCCGTCTCATAAGATGAGGTTTTGCATCCGATTTAGTTAGGAGATAGCGGAGAGCTGAATGGTTAGTGTAAACAACAACTTTAGATAATATCAAATATGATCTAAATTTATCGAATGCAAAAACCACAGCTAGTAATTCTTTTTCTGTAGTAGTGTAATTTCCTTGTGCATCTGTTAATGTCTTGCTAGCGTAATAAATTGGCTGAAAATGCTTATCTCTTCGCTGTCTAAGAACTGCACCTACTGCAAAATCACTCGCATCACATATTAGTTCAAAGGGTAAATTCCAATTAGGTGCAACCACAATCGGGGCATTAGTTAAATTTTCCTTAAGAGTATTAAATGCTTCTAAGCATTCTTAACTAAAATCGATGGGCACATCTTTTTCTAACAAACTTGTTAAAAGCTTAGATATTTTAGAGAAATCTTTAATAAACCTTCTATAGAATCCAGCATGTCCTAGAAAGTTTTGAATAGCCTTAAATAAACTAGGGGGAGGTAATTTTTTAATGATTTCAATATTCGCTCTATCAACCTCAATTTCTTTACTAGAAATTTTATGGTCCAACACAATCCCTTCTCAAACCATAAAGTGACATTTTTCCCAATTAAGCATAAGGTTCGTTTCCTCACATCTCATTAAAACTCGTTTTATGTTTTTAAGACAAAGATGAAAACAATTACCGAATACTGAGAAGTCGTCCATAAATACCTCCATAATGTCTTCTACAAGTTCATCAAAGATGGCCAACATGCAACGCTGAAAAGTAGCAAAAGCATTACATAATCCAAAAGGCATTCTTTGATAAGCAAATGTACCATATGGACATGTAAATGTCATTTTTTTCTTGGTCTTCAGGAGCTATTGGGATTTGAAAGTAGCTAGAGAGTCCATCTGGGAAGCAATAATACATATGCCCAGATAATCATTCCAACATTTGATCTATAAATGGTAGAGGAAAATGATCTTTCCTCGTGGCATCCGTTAACTTCCCATAGTCAATACAAACTCTCCATCCCGTGACTGTTCTCGTTGGAATCAACTTATTCTTCTCATAGGCTATAACATTCATGCCTTATTTCTTAGGAACAACCTGTATAAGACCCACCCAAGTACTATCAGAAATAGGATAAATAACTCTAGCATCTAAAATTTTAATTACCTCAGCCTTAACGACTTCCTTCATGTTAAGATTTAGCCGTCTTTGAACTTACACACATGGTTTGTATTCATCCTCCATTAAAATTTTATGGGTGTAAAAAAAAGGACTGATCCCTCTAATATCATAAATCTTCCAGGCTATAGCTCTTTTATGTTCCTTTAACACTGTCAATAACTCATCTTTTTCATTTGGTTTTAAATCTAAAGCAATAATCACTGGTAATGTAGAATTGTCTCCAAGAAACGCATACTCTAGGTGATTTGGTAATTGCTTCAGTTTCAACTTGGAAGGTTCTTCAATAGAGGGTTTTAATTTTAATTCATTGCTTACCTTAATGTCCTCATACTTTTTCTGTCTCAGTGAAAACTCATTAGAGTCTAAATAAATTCTTGTCTTACTTATTAAAGTACCATCGCCATCTACCTCCTCTCCTTGAACCAAACACAGTTCCAACGTGTCCCTATGAATGATTTTCTTTAATGAATCTTGAATAACATGATCAATAGAGTCAATAAAATAACAAGAATCATCTTGTTCTCTAGAGAACCGCATAGTATCATAGATTTTAAAGATAATCTCTTAGTCACCTACCTTAAGCACAAGTTTACCATCACCCACATCAATGATAGCCCTAACAGTAGCTAAAAAAAGACGACCTAAAATCAAAGGCACCTCAACATCCTCATTCATGTCAAGCACAACAAAATCAACAGGGAATATGAATTTATCTACTTTTACAAGGACGTCTTCAATAATACCCCTAGAATATTTAATAGATTTATCAGCTAATTGGATACTCATCCTAGTGGGTTTTGGTTCCCCAAACCAAGCTGCTTGAACATTTTATAAGGCATCAAACTAATGCTAGCACCCACATTAGCTAATGATTTCTTAATGTTTAAACTACTAATAAAACAGGGAATAGTAAAACTTCCTGGATCTTTTATCTTGGTAGTTTATTTTAGAGAATAGTTGAACATTCCTCATTGAGTTCCACAGTGGATAGTTCTTCAAACTTCTTTTTATTTATTATTAGCTCCTTTAAAAATTTTGCATATGTAGGCATCTGCGAAATAGCTTCAACAAAAGGTAAGTTAATATGCAACTGTTTGAAAAATTTAAGAAATTTACCAAATTGTTCATCCATGCGGTATTTCTTCAACTTTGCTGGATACAGGATCGGTGGTTTGTGTTCTTTAAGTACCTGTATTTGAATCACTGTGGGATTTAGCCCCTCATCATTTGCCTTATCAGCTTCCTGTTGTAGTTTCTTTTTGGGTTCAGCCAACATTTTCCCATTCATTAATGTAATTGCTTTCACATGCTCTTTTGGGTTGGGTTCGGTGTTACTGGGCAAACTACCTTGTTGCCTTTCGGAAACCAATTTAGCAAGCTATCCAATTTGATTTTCAAGCCCATGAATTGATGCTTGCTGATCTTTCAAAGCTGTCTCGGTGTTTTGAAAACAGGTCTCTAACACCGAAATAATTTTTTCCAACATCTCTTCAAGGTTCAGTTTCTTCTCTTGCTGATAAGGTTGTTGAAAATCTAGAGGGGGTTGTGGTCTTTAGTTTCCTTGACCACCCCATAAGAAATTTGGGTGGTTCCTCTATCCTGCATTATACTTATTACTATAAGGGTTATTTTGAGGTCTAGAATTATTACCCATATAATTTATCTGCTCATTATCAATGCTAGGGTCGAAGGGTAAATATTCTGAATTATTTATTCTACCTCCATTCGCATCGCATTGCATCACCAGATGTACCTGCGTAGAAACACATAGACCATCAATTTTTTTATTTAAAAGTTCTACTGGATTCGATAACATGGTGACCAAATCTAAGTTAAAAAACACCAGCTGCTTTCATCGACTTCGTCCTCATGACTTGCCACTGATAATTATTCAGCGAAATCTCTTCTATAAACTCATAAGCTGCTTTAGGTGTTTTATTGTTCAGAGTACCACTGGGTGCTACATTGATTAACTATCTAGTTGAGGGGTTCAAACCATTGTAGAAGGTTTGAACTTGTAGCCATAAAGATAACCCATGGTGAGGGCACCTTCTCAATAAATGTTTATACATCTCTCAGACATCATATAGGGTTTCTAAGTCAATCTGAACGAAGGAAAAGATATCATTCCTCAACTTAGCTATCTTAGCCGGTGAGAAATACTTCAGCAGGAATTTCTCAGTCATTTGATCCCATGTAGTGATAGAACCTCGTGGTAAAGAATTCAATCACTGTTTAGCTTTGTTCCTCAATGAGAAAGGGAATAATCGTAGGAAAATGGCATCGTCAGAAACGTCGTTTATCTTGAAAGTGTCACAAACTTATAGAAAATTAGCCAAATGAGTATTTGGACCTTCGCCTTGCAAACTATCGAACTGAACATATTGTTGTACCATCTGAATAGTGTTCTACTTCAATTCAAAATTATTTGCAGCAATGGTGGGTCTCACAATACTCAATTCAGCCCCAATTAGAGTGGGCTTGGCATAATTGTACATAGTACGAGGAGCAAGATCTAGATTTGCAGCAACTACAGGAGGTAGTTGATTATTCTGATTATCACCCATCTCCTCAATAATAATAATAATGTCCTCTTGATCATCTACTATACTCTGTCGACTCTGCCTTGCTTCTTTACGATTTCTGCGAGATTTCTGCGAGCTGCACTTTCAATCTCACTGTCAAATAATAATGGTCCTGACGGGTTTCTTCTAGTCATAAACTAAAGGAACTTGCCAGAAGCAAATAAAAGAAAAGAAAAGTTATAATGTAAAAAATTAAACTAAAAAAATAAAATCCAATAAAAATAAATGGCTAAATTAATAAAAATCAAGTGTTCCTAATATTTTAGTCCTCTACAACAGCGCCAAAAACTTGATGATCACTAAACTAACTATAAATACAAATAAGGCAAGCGCACCTATCGAACAATAGTATAGTTATAGTGAGTAGGGAATATCGTATCCATGAGGACTAAGAGTACTAGTAATTATCGTTTTTCTATTATTTAACCGATAAATTGAAGTGATTGTTTTTAATCTAAAATTACAAATCTAATTTAACTATGAATGCAACAGAGAATGAAATGGGAAAATAATCGAAGATAACTAAAGAGAAAGACAATACCCAAGAAAGAATGTACCTAGACTTCACATATTATTCTAAATCTGAATTAAACGATTTATTCACTTTTGTCTTGATCCATAGAAATCCTTAAATTATGTTAATATCTCTTTCGAGAGTAAGAACAACTAACTCTAGGTTGATTAATTGAAATCTCTTTCTAATTAAAACCCCTATTGTCACATTAACTCGATCTATGGTTTTCCCTATTAGATTTGACTCTAATCTGATAGATTTATGTCGTCTTATTTTTTGAATTGCATGCAACTCCACTCAATTATACAAGATCTACTCTTAAACAGGGACTTTTGCTCCACTAAAATAAGCACATTAGACATGAGTTAATATCTTGAAAATATTATAACACGAAATAAGCATACATAATTGAGAACAAGAATCAAGTATTTATCATGTAAATCAGAAATCAAATAAAAAGATTCATCATAGGTTTCATCTTCCCTAGGTATCTAGGGAATTTAGTTCATAATCTAGAATAAAAATATTTCAAAATTAGGATAACAACAAGACATAAAGAAACTCAATAAAACTGCGAAGGAAATTAAATAGAGATCTTCAATCTTGAAGGAGATCCACTTCCGAGTTGATTCCGATGGCGCTCTTCGAATATTTTCTTCAATCTTCTCTGAGTGCTCCCTCAGATCTTCTTCTAATTGATATTTATAAACTTTAGAATGCTCAAAAAGCCTAAAAATTGGGTTTTTCCGCATATTTGGGAAGTAGGATGCGATATTGACATGGGCTGGCACATGGGCGTGTAGCCAACCCGTGTGGCTCACACGAGCGTGTGGCCAGCCCGTGTGAAAATGCCCAGGCTGTGTGGATCCTGGAAACAACTCTATTTGCTCGATTTTGGCGCGTTTTTAGCTCCTTTCGCTCCTAAATGCTCTCCTAAGTACAGATTCATGAATTTAAAGGATTAGGAGCATCAAATTCACTAATTTACATATTAAATCATCCAAAAGCACATCAAGAATGGGATTAAAAATATGTTACTTTTATAGCTTATCAGTGCAAAATTACGAAATTAACAAACAATTAAGAAAAAGTGGTTGATTGATATTGATGTGATTTACCAATCTTCGAATTAGGGATCCAAATCGCTTAAACTCCTAAAATGCTCCATTTTACCTCTCGGTCTCAATTTTACCAAGTTAGACAAATTAATCCAGATTATCTCTCTATCTCACTAGTTAACCCGGGACTAATGAATTGGTGCCTAACAAGATCTCCTCTTGGTCTCACTTGCCTAGATATTCCCTTAGGGTAGTCAATCCTAAGTTTTTAGGTCCATTCAAATTTGTCCAATTTATTACAATTTGATCCCTAATTCAAAAATCAACTCATCACATTTCCATCAACCAACCCCTTTAAAGTTTAGGTACTCATGTGAAAAATAAAGCTAACGAACATAAAAATGAAAAGCATGGAAGCCATTAAAGAAAAGCTTAAGAAAAATACAAAAGTTTGGATTTTTATGCAAAGAAACTTAAAGGAAATATAAAGAGAAGCGTACAACATAAAAATCAAAAGTAAGAAACATAAAAGGAACAAACTTTAATAGATTTAAAGTAAAGGAAACTGAAATGCATTAAACTAAAGCTTAAAATATCATTACAACCAAGGTACAGGGCCTAAAAGTGCAAATAAACCTAAGCTACAATGTTAACTAACTTAACTAACCACAAGAAGAAAGTGTAGTAAAATAAACTCTAAAAATATGAAAGAAGAAGAGAAAATAGAAACCCTAGAAAAAGTGTATGAAAACTAAAACAAAACCTAGAGAAAACTAAAGTTAAACTAGTCTAATGCGGCCTCCTTTTGTTTCAGCCAAATTTTGGCTAATATAAGCAATTATTCTAACCCAATTTTGTTGCCCAAAATAGTTTTGAACGGGCCTTAAATGATTGGTGCTTCGGTTGGACAAAGACTATCCTTTGTTTCATTTTTGTCCCCTCACGACATGGATATCGTGATACCTATAAGATGAGTGTCGCGACATCGTTGACAGTCTTGAAATGGGGGGTTGACAAAACTGGTGGAGGTCATGATACCTTAGGGTGGATATCCCGACATCACTGTATGAAGTCTCCATCCTTAGAGCTTGTTGGAGGTATCATGATTCCAAGGGTAGGATATCGCGATACCCTCTTCTTTGGTGAAGTTCTCACTCAATTTAGGCCTCCAACACATCCTTACAACATTCAATCATATGTTAAGACCCCCAATGACACTATTGGCCAATTTGGGTCTCAAAAACAAGAAAAATGAGGCATCTACGCTTATTAACTAAAAACTTAAAAACTACGAAAAACTATAGAAAATATGCTACTTTACTCAAAAACAAGCTCCTCAAGTGTAACGGCGAAACTTAATTTGCCATGTCAAATTACGGCAGATCAAAACCCGACCAAAAAAGCCACAACTTGGGTTCCAACGCAATCAACTTTAGCAAATACACTTAATTGATTTTTTTTTTGTCAATAAAGACTCAATTGAATAAAAAATTTCGATGAAAATTTAATTATTTTTTTATTTTTAATGAGATTTTTTTTACCTTAAACTTATAATTTATAATTAATATAAATAAAGAGCAGGGTCGTTGAAAAGCTAAATGCTATAATTGTTAGTTTTTTTCATTCAACTTTAAAAG
This sequence comes from Gossypium longicalyx, assembly GCA_025698465.1. Lineage (NCBI taxonomy): Eukaryota > Viridiplantae > Streptophyta > Magnoliopsida > Malvales > Malvaceae > Gossypium > Gossypium longicalyx. The sequence continues at coordinate 98,130,608 of CM046997.1, forward strand.
ACACTTTAGAAAACTAATTAGGCTTGAAAAATGATTGTTTAATATTGCTTACGCGTAAAAAAATTAATGTCAAATTTATTAATCTTTAAACTCCTACTTTGTTTCAAGAATAAAAAGTAAAAGTACTAATTAAAAAAGGATTATTATCCTGTTTATTTGTTTAACTATTTCCTTACACAGATAATATAATATTATATTGTTATATCATAAGAAGATTAAGCCTTCTATATTTCTGATTCTCATTTTCTTATTATATGAAGTTTCCTCTCTTGGCAATATTTTCCTCTGATTTAGTTGGCATTAATTTTGAAATAATTGAAGTATGATTCTTATCAAATAAATATGCATCACAACATACGGTATTTAGTGAAGGGTGCTTAATCATCTCAAGAATCATCTACTAACAAGGAATTTAAGCTCATATATATATATATATGAAGGGATCGGTGGAAGATGAAGATTCATGATAGTATATACTAGCTTGGAGTCTAGGGCTAAATAAAGCTTCAACAGCAAAGAAAACTGTTATAGTTTAGTAGAAATTAATACCCCAATGGCCTAACTGAAACATTATAGAAATCAATGCACCGATCCATGCACAATCTACATATAAGAACTGGGCTATATAATATATAAAGATACTCCAAATATCACTCGCTATATATCAAAATCCATTGTTGGGCCTGCCGTTTGGTTACATTGAGAGGTGTTGATGATACTGTTGTTGGCGACGATATGCAGAAAAGGAGGTGCTGCTTTCACCCATATCTTGTTCTGGCTTATACTTTTCATCAATTTCTTCTTTTGCCACTTTCTCCATCCCAATGTATTCCACTGGCCTTTGCGATGATACGAACTGTGACTGTGGATGAGACTCGCAGTAGCCGGAAGAAGCTTGCGGTGGTACAACTGATGGAAGCTTGGAAAGAAGGGCTTCAAGGCTGCTCATGGAAGGTGTTATTTTCATGGGCTGATTGAAGTGGTCGTAGAATTCAGGTGGTGGCGGTGGTGCAATTGTTGTCCCTGCTGGGAAATGCGCCCATGCTTCTGGTGTGCCATAGGCATCTACTTTGAAAGGGTAAGCAGAAGATGATGGGTGGGGCAAGAGTACTCCAGGAATGCTTTCTATGTAGCTGAATTTCTTTCTCAGTAGAACTACATAACTCAGGTCTTCAATTACCTTTGAGTAACATAAATGAGAAAGAAAATGGAGATATATATGGTACTGTCAGGTGCATCATGATAGCAAACCAAATTGTGTGATGTATGAACTTTAGAGAGAGAGAGAGAGAGAGAGAGAGAGAGAGAAAGAACCTTGTGAACAGCTCCTAGTTGCACAACACCTTCTCTAACTGCAACCAAGGCAATGGTCTGAAAAGATGTTCAATTCAAAGCAGGTAATTAGATCTACCTTAATTCTTGAGAGTTTTGTGATGTTGATATTGTGGTATACCTTTATTCCGGCCTGAAACTGTGCTTCCCATGTCCTAGGATGCTAGAGAAAACAAAGAAGATTTTGTGAGAAACAAGAGGAACCTGTAATCACCAAAGAGTGTAACTGTAAGCATGGATTGGATGGGCAAACATGTATGCTTACTGAGTCTGCAGAGTTATGCCATGCTGACAAGAAGTTGATTTCCTGCTCATTTGGTTCTTTGTATATCCACTTGTGACTGTGATCTGCAGCCACTTTTCCTATCAAACTGCCCACATTAACAGATAAAAGGTCAGTTTACTTGAAATTAATATTACCAATTACCTAATAGCTTATACAAATTCTTACCCTTCTCCATAGTTGTAGATTTCATGTGACATCTTAAAGAAAAGCTCTGGTTGCAGTCCTTGATAATGTTGAAACTCACTGCTTCCATGGACTGAGGAACCATGACAGTCTCCGGAGTTTATTTCAGCTGCTGAGGCAGCAAAGTTGCAGAAACCATCTTCCCAAACTAATATCCTGCAATTTGTTCACTATCAACTGTAAGTAAGTTATCAAATATGCATGGCATATTGTTTTCCATAAAGAAAAAAGAAACTGAAAACCTATACCAGTTTCTCCTGTTTCCTCTTGACCTGTCATAAGCTCCTTGACCATCCCATCTATGATGAAAGTAATGGAAAAACAATTATGTCTCAAAAAGGCATGAGAAAACCATAAATTAGTGAGAGATTATGACATTTGTGTGTTGTTTATCCATTGAATGAGTCAGATATGTTAGATCCTTTATCTTGGAAGAAAAGGAAACCTACTGCAGTACCCCTAAGGAGAAAGAAAAAGGAAAGCAGTATTAGTGTGTTTGTGTAATTTGGCTTTTTGCTTAGCTTCCTTACTTGGGAGGTGGATAGTTTCTAGGTAAGATCCTCCAAAAGACTGCATAAACCCATTGAGAGTTCTCATGAATGCACAAGCTTCTTAGTGTGTGTTGAAGGAGATGAGTAACAGCTAATGGACTGAGTTGTTCCTCCATCAAATTTCTTCACTTTCTTTTAGACCCTCTCTTTCATTCTTTTCTTCTTTTTTTTCCCTCCTCTCTACCGATATATCTTTCCTTAAAAGAAGGGAGAAGCCAGCATCTTAACCTCCTTTATATAAGCAAACCAACATGGAAATGTCACATTTATACCTCTCTCTCTCTTTCTCTCTCTTTCTCTCTCTGTTACTGTATTGCATTTAATCATGCTTTAAATTTTACCAAAATGATTTTATGAGGCCCCACGATTTGCCCTTCTCGATTCCCAACGGTTCTCCTTTATCAATCAACCCTCCGTTTCAAAAACAGCTCTCCTGTCCTGGTTGTATTTTCTCTTTCTACCCTTATCCCAATAATGAAAATACCACTCTCAAACACAGACCAAACCTTATTCTTCTTATGCTAACATCATGAGTTTTGCCCCATTTCTGAGTATTTCTCTGAGGACCCATACACACATATCTCTCTTTCTATTCAACCCCAATGTTTTTTTTCCTTACCTATCTGACACATCTAGGTATAACCACTCATTTCAGTCCCAGGAACAACACTTACATTTCCACCATCTCTATTTATTCACTCTCAGTGTCGAGCTACTACGATCCATTGATTTCTTCTTCTTTAGCAGAGTATTTTTAAATGTTCATTTAGGTTACTTCTCTCACTTCCTCTCTCTCTCTCTCACACACTCTTTTCCCCACCCCATTCTTTATCGCCATCATTTTGGTGTATCCAAGTGTCCCTCTATATGGGGCATATCAACAACCAAATATGATCACACTTATTCCTTTGCTACTACATATATGAAAGCAAGATTAAGAAGGTTTGATATAATATCAAAGATGTTCATGTATGTCTTGTGTATTTATTATATGTATTCTTGAATCTTAACTTGTATTCATGAATGAAAAGGAAGAAAGTGTGAGAGTCATAATTGATGAGATTTTAGGTTGTGATTGTGATATTTTATGATAGAAATGTCAAATTTTGCTGCCAATCTCAATCCACATATGATAAGAATACGCATGGTTGATGCATTACGCCTGCATGACTTCTCAAATTGTCAAAGGTATGGCATTACCTGCCACACTCTTATAACATGAAAGTATGTACAGATTGTGAGCATCAAAAAAATAAAGGACCCCACACTTGGAAGTGCTAGAGCACAAAAATCACATGATTCTATTCATTTCTTGACAGATTTAATAAGTGGTCTGTTTGACTAGCTTGAGAGATGGAGACATTTTGTTGTAAATCTTGATGGATGGATGGATGGATCACCTGGGAGGCTGTCAAGAAGAGGTCCTAAGGAAAGGGGTTTGATAATGTAAGTGTAATACAGGGGTGTTTAAGAATAAAACAAATAAGTTGCAGCAATTAATATGGTAAATTGATCATCAGGGGGAGAGCCGCTTTACAAACAGTTTTGTACACTTTGACATACACGGATATTGATGCAAAGATGTATGAGAGAACCAGTGTACTTTCTACTAGTAAGATTTTCATTAGTTTTGGGTCCTTTGGGATCTATCTTTCTCTTTCTCTCTCTGGTCTGCAGCTACATGATGACTAAAAGGAGCTTTCAGTGCTTTCAATTCACCTTCCTGACACCAAGAAAGTTTTGACAGACAATTATACTCTTGTCTTTGACCGTCTGTTTATGACAAAATGAGATCATTAGCCACTGTAATCATCCTCCAATTCACCACATTAATTATCATCAACCAACCGGCATTTCTCACCCCCTTTTTTTTCTTTGATAGCGACAGGCATGCCTATCTTCATATTCATATAGTTAATACATTCAGAATCCTATTAGACTCCTCCGAAAGCAAAACTGTTGGTGTTATGGTTGTTGTTTAAAGTTGTGTAGGTCGTAAATGTACGGTCCCTTTGGCAAGGTGAAAACAGCAGTGTTGGGGACAGCCTCTGATGATGTCAGCAAAAGCCCAAGTGAAACTAGCTTGGATTTTACTGATATAATAAGATGCGATTACTCTAGAAGCCATATTTATTTATAGCTTCTCCCTCTTACTTTTATACTAGTATATATGATATTATATTTCACCTTTTTCTTTTATTGTTGAATTGTTTGTGGAATAGTATTTTGGGAAGAAGCTTAATAAGTATGGGAGACAAGAGTGGCACAAGAGTCTTGGTCAAGATAACAGGTGTTGAAGTACCCCATCCCTTTCTTCCATTGAGGAAATGGAATCTCTGCTCTCCCCATCCTTCCCAATGTCCCAATTTGCATTAAAAAAAACTATTTCAATTCTAAGAAACAACCAAAACAAGCTATAAATAATGACTGAAATTGTTTATACATATATATATGACAATGAAACACAATCCAATATTGCATACTTCAAAGCAGCCAAATATCCCTATTCTCCCACAATTCTTGCCTTGATGTTTTATGAAAATGAAGTTGGTATAGAGGGAGTCTAATTAATTTGATATTTGAATTTGGAATGTTGGATTTGTATATCATATAATAATATTAGAGGTACAGCTTTTGAGAAACATGGCGTTATTGTTAGAAAGGGGGTTGGATGTTTGGTATCAATGATGTCCAAAGATCTAAATTTCAGTGTTTCTTGAAGTGATGAAATATCTTATCATCTAAACGGAACACTTTGTTTTCTACCTTTGTTGATCGATATAATAATAATACTCGTCAAAATATTACTATATTCATTTAATCCACATTTCCCGACATGGGGGGGGTTTTGTCCAAGGAGGAGAAAACCTGCTACATCTTCCCAATCAATTGTGAATGATGCATGCATCTTCTATCTTCATGCATGACATGCTTATGTGCCCACATGCATGTTATGCCATGTTCTCCTTAGTAATTAATGTGGCATTTTTTCCCCTACCCCAAAACGATATTGTTATCCCAATAATGCAATTTGCCTTAATCTGTACAGTTTCTCATTCTAAACCTAGGGTTTTAATACAGTTTATTAGTCCAATCATTTTAAGCAATAAATGTCCTAGTTAAACCTCCAACCAAAACTAGTGCTGAAGTGCCTAACCATATCACCACCATCATCAATACTTATATTAAATGTTTACTGAATTAGTATAATAACTTAATAAACCACCCATTTAATTATGGAATTATTAAAATATTTTTTTATATACAAATCAAATTATATCTTTATGAGATTTTTTAATTTTTATATAATAAATCAATAAAAATTTAATTATAATAAGATTTAAATTTAAATCAATATGCATGGTAAACAATTAACTTTATTATTATAACCAAATCATCAATTGACTTTTAAGTAAATTTTTAATAAGTATATTTGTTATATAATTTTTTCTCACTCACATTGTGATTGTGCCATAAATATAGTTATTATGAAGCCTCTAATTAAGTTAGGTCAAGAGTCAATTGAAAATTTACTAAAATAGGGAAATAACTTATCAGAATAATCTTAAAATCTATCATTTTTAGGCACCAATAAAATAATGTCAAATACTCAATTTTAAAGGTTATCATACGCCTAATAATATCTAATAATTTCTCTAATTAAATTAAATTACTTGTATAAAAAATATTATTAAATTAATTTTTCTAAGGTTTTCTATTATAATTTAAATAATTTTTAGCTATTCCTTTCTAATTCTAATAGCCATTTATTTTATATTTCTTTTTAGATTTTAATCATTCTTGAATTTTCTAATCAAATACCAAAGTTTGATAATGCAATCTATGTTACTGTTTCAATTTTTAATTTTTTGCTTATAGTCTTTTTGTAACAACCCATTTTCAATAAAAATCAGAATAGTAGTTTCGGGACCACAAATTCAAGTCCGGAAGGAAAATTATTTTAATATTATTTCATGGCCTGCATTATGATAGAAATGTCATATAAAAATTTCGTAAAGAAATCTTATCAGTTACATGTCTAGTTAGATGGAAAGGACCAAATTGCATAAAATGCAAAAGTTGAGTTCTAGTAACTAAAGGGATCAAATAGCTATAGAATTCAAAATTGGAGGTCCTTATATGGAAAATAGACCATTAAGAGGAGTTAGTAGATAAGTATGATTATTCATCATTGACAAATTAAATAAAGAAAAGGACTAAATTGGAAAGTAAAAAAAAATAAAAGATGATAAATGATTAAATAATGAAAATATCATCATATTATCATCTTTCCCAAATTATTTTTACATGGAAACCTTAGTTAGAAGAGTTTGAAGGTAGCAAGCTTATTTGGCTTAATTGGGTAAGTATTTTTGTCCCATTTTTAGTAATTTTTATATTTCTAATATCGTAATAGCTTAATCTAGCTATCTTGGGGATTAATTTGCAAAGTTATGAAAGTGCTAGGGTTTTTCCATCGATGAATATAGTTGAATTATGAAGTTTTATGGTAGAAAGAGAAAAGTTGTTGATAGATAAACAACTTTTGTAAAGTAAATTTTGATGAAATTAATATTTAGGGACTAAATTGAAAAGATGTAAAATTCATGAAAAAATTATAAAATTTATGAAATACATGGGCTGCTATTGTTATATGTAAAAATTGGCTAGGTTTGGAAGAAAGATTAAATTGCATGAATTTTATTTTCCGAACCTAGGGACAAAATAGTGATTAATTAAAAGTATAGGGGCAAAATGGTAATTTTGCCAAAGATGTGAATTGGATTGAATTGAATATAAATTGATGTTAAAGTCATTCATATAGATCCGAATAGATCAAATACAGAGGTAGATCAGGGAAAAGAGAAAGTAACAGATTAGTAGCTTTTGTGTACACGAACATTGTCGAGGTAAGTTCGTGTAACTAAATTGAAAATTTATATGTGTTAATTGAATTGTATGTATGTGAATGTATAATTGCCATGTATATGAAATTGATCACATATCCGACAATGATCATCAAGTATTAAGTCTTATTTGAATAAATGAAATTCGATGGATATAGGGTTCCCGAATTAGTTGTGGTCTTACATGTGTTACGGACACACCACAACTCGAAAGAGCGTCCCATTATTCGCTCTCATGGGCTTCCCGTTATATAGTTCTTGCAAGCTTCCTGTTAATAGCTCTTCGGAGCATCTCGATTGGTTGTGATCCTGCATGTGTTGTGGACACACTACAGCTCTTATGAGCGTCTCGATATATGGCTCTTTGGAGCTTCCCGATTAAAGGCTCTTTTATGAGCTTCCCGATTAATGGCTCTCCGGAGCTTCTCGATATTGGATCACTTGAACTTCTCAATTATGGCTTTTATGAGCTTCCCGTTATACAACTCGAATGAGCTCCCTGTTACATGGCTCACATGAGCTCCCCGTTATATGGCTCGAGAGAGTGAGCTTCCCGTTTATGTGCTCGTATGAGTATTCCAGAATATAAATTTACAGATTATAGATTTGTACACTTTATGTGCACTACTCGTGTATCCATCAATATTTCAAATAATTCAATGGTCAAAGTTTTGACATGAGACAACATGAAATTGAAATGAACTATACCAGTATATACCCGAAATATAGGGAATTGATATATGAACACAAGATATGGAAAGTTTATGAATATGAAAACTTGATATTTGATGAGCTCATACATGTTTCTTGATAATCGTGTTAAATACATGGCTAACATGTTTGATGAGGAGATGTGTATAGGCTATTGGCCAAATTGCTTTGGATGTATTTTGTATGTTTACCTTAAATATAAATGAATGGTAAGTTAATTTTCCCGTTATACAAACTTACTAAGTTTAAAAAGCTTACACTATTTTATTTTCCCTGTTTTATAGTATCCGAAAGCTCGTAAAGGTTAGAAACTGGTCAGAGCAACATCACACTTTCCATTGGCCCATTTAAGTATATATATAGAAATTTATTTTGGTTATAATGGCATGTATAAGATAATTAAGTCAATGTTGGCTTAAAAATATTTTATTGTAAATAGCTATTGGAATGGCTTGAGTTTGATATATTTTGATATATATATATATATGTATATGTGGCTTAACATGTTTGTTGTGTTTAATGTGGTTGAGTAATGAATAATTTATGAATATGATAATGTATGATTTGAGATAATATTATTGGAGAAATATGCATATAGGTTTATATGGTCAATTAGGTAAGATTGAATACTTGGATATATGGGATATTATGATATGTGTTAAGCTTGGTTTTGACTTGATTCAAAAGTCTTGTGTTGCCTTGTGAATGTGTTTAAGTGTTGATATAGATGCAAGACAAATTGAGTGTGAAATATGGCTTGGAAAATCGCCTATTTTTGTCCACACGGGCAACGACACGGGCGTGTGTCTCAGCCATGTGTGACATAGAGCCTAGCACATGGACGTGTGATCTGGCCGTGTGTCCCCTACATCTTTAAAATTGAGAAAAAAAATGCTTAAAATTATGCACACAGGTTAGCACACGGGTGTGTAGCTTGGCTGTGTGACCCCTGCACCTATTTAATACAAGTCAGTATGCTCACATGGTCTAGCACACGGGTGTGTGGCTTGGCCGTGTGACTCAAGTCAATGAGCACCCTAAATTGGACATGGGTTAGGACACGACCGTGTGTCCCTACTTCGAATGCCCATACGGCCTAAGACACGGGTGTGTCTCTTAACCGTGTAAGACACACAGCATGGCCACACGGGCGTGTGTCATCTGTACTTTGAAAAAATTTTGACATTTTGTAAAAAATTCTCTAAGTACCCGATTTAGTCCCGACTTGTTTCTAATATGTATTTTGGGCCTCGAGGGCTCATTTAAGGGGAAATATGATTGTATATGATCGATTTCTAACATGAATGTTAAATTTTATGAAATATCTTTATTTGATCTATATATTCTGGTAATGCTTCATAACCTTGTTCTGGTGATGGATATAGGTTAGGGGTGTTACATTTATTGGTATTAGAGCTATGGTTTAATCAATTCTTAGACCAACGTAGCAAGTACGAGTCTAGCTATACATTTCATTATATAACCTGTGATAGTGTGATATCTCCTGACCATTTTGATACATGTTTTTCATATAGCAATGTCATCCAACCGAGCTGATTCTGAAGAAGCTGAGAGTAATGCTTAAGCTTCAGTACAAAGAGTAGGCTCGAGTAGTAGAAGGCCTGTATCTGAGGGCCGAGGAGGAGAGGTAAAGGAAGCCTTCTTCCAAATGATGAATGAATGGTTTATAGAATATGTAAGAACAAATCTAGCTGTGCAACAACGTCCACCCCCTCATGTACCTCAATTGGTTCCCGATATGCCTCAAAGTACAGAACTTGTTAGAGTCGATAAGCCTCTTGTTGATAAAATTTGTAAATATAGTGCTGAAGAATTTAGAGCTACAACCGAAGATGATCTTGAAAGGGATGAATTCTGATTAGAAAACACTATTAGAGTTTTGGATGAATTTTATTGTTCACAGGATGAATGTTTGAAATGTGATGTATCTCTATTAAAAGACTAACTTACCAGTGGTGGAACATCTTAATTTCTGTTATACTGAAGGACAGGGTCAGATGAGAATTTTTCCAAACTAAATTTAAAAAGAAATATATCAGTTAGAGATTCATTGATCAGAAATGTAAAGAATTTCTAGAGCTCAAACAGGGGCATATGATAGTATCAAAGTATGAATGAGAATTTGTCCAATTGAGTAAATATGCCAACAAATGTGTCCCGGCTGAAATAGCAATGTGTAAGCGATTTGAATAGGGTTTAAATGAATACATAAAATTGCTAGTTGGGATTCTTAAATTAAAAGAATTCGTTATATTGGTTGACCAAGCTCATAAAGCTGAAGAGCTGAGTAAAGAAAAGAGACAAGCTGAGATGGAAGCCTAGACTTCAAGTAAAAGATTTTCGGGAAAGTCAAAACAGTCGGCCTAAAAGAAATCAAAGATGTATCATGACCGTTCTACTGCCTCTACGGGATACTCCAATAGAGACAGAAGTATCCGACGCTCTAGTCCAAGATCTCAGGCTACATCTATAGCAAGTGTGGGTAGTGTTAGAAACACCAAACCCAGATGCAAGCACTGTAACAAATTGCATTTTGGTGAGTGTCGCATAAAAAGCGGAGCTTGTTTTAGATGTGGTTCTTTTGACCACTATCTTAGAGATTGCCCTGAGGAAGCTAAAAAATATATCGTCCAAACTTCAAGACCGAGCAACCCTGCCACAAGAGGTAGACCACCTCATAATCCTAGCAATGTAAGTGGTAGCCAGGGTACGACAAAAGATTTAACTGTTAGTTCTAAAGTATGAGCACCAGCCAGAACTTATGCTATTCGTGCACGTGAGGATGCCTCTACACTAGACGTTATTACTGGTACTTTTTCTCTTTTTGATACTGATATAACTGTTTTAATTGATCCTGGTTCGACACATTCATACATTTGCATGAATTTAGTGTCTAATAAAAACTTACTTATCGAGTCCACTGAATTCATGGTTAAAGTATTGAACCCCTTGGGCCAGTATGTGATGGTGGATAAAATTTGCAAGAATTATATGTTAATGGTACGGGGTTACTATTTTCCGATTGATTTGATGTTATTACCATTTGATGAATTTATGTGATTTTGTGCATGGATTGGTTAACTCAGCATGATGCCGTGGTAAATTATAAACAGAAGATATTGTGTTGAAATGTCGGAATGGTAAAACGCTCTATATTGAATCAGATAAAAGGGATGGGTTGTCTAATGTGATATCAGCTATATCAGCACAGAAATATGTCAGAAAAGGTTATGATGCTTGCCTTGCCTATGTGTTGGATATTAAAGTATCTGAGTCAAAGATTAAATCAATGCTAGTAGCCTGTGAGTATCCTGATGTATTTTTAGAAGAGTTACCTAGAGTACCGCCGGTCAAAGAAGTTGAATTTTCTATAGATCTTATTCTGGGGATAACACCAATATCCATAACACTATAAAGTGGTCCCTACAAATTAAAAGAGTTGAAAGCACAGTTGTAAGAACTGACTGACAGGGGTTTTGCATGACCTAGTTCATCACCTTGGGGCGTACCAGTTCTGTTTGTTAAGAAGAAGGATGAATCGTTGAGATTGTGTATTGATTAAAAGTAACTCAATAAAGTCACAATTAAGAATAAGTATCCACTACCTCGTATTGATGACTTGTTTGACCAGTTGAAAGGTGCTATAGTATTTTCAAAGATAGATTGCCATTCTGGTTATTATCAATTACAAGTGAAAGACTCGGATGTGCCAAAAACAACATTTGAAACCAAATATGGACATTATGAATTTCTTGTGATGCCATTTGGTTTAACTAATGAACCTGCGGTATTTATGGATTTAATGAATAAAATTTTTAAATCATATCTGAATAGATTTGTAGTGGTATATATTGATGATATTTCGGTATATTCCCGAGATGAAAATGAACATGCTGGTCATTTGAGAATGTTTTGCAAACTCTGTGTGAGAAACAATTGTATACTAAATTTAGCAAATGTGAATTTTAGCTTCGAGAAGTTGGTTTTCTTGGACATATAGTATCTGTTAAAGGCATTAGAGTAGATCCAAATAAAATTTCAGCAATTGTTAATTAGAAACCACCTAAAAATGTGTTTAAAGTCAGAAGTTTTCTAGGATTAGCCGATTACTATCGGAGATTTGTCAAAGGGTTTTCGATGATAGCTTTATCGATGAAACGGCTATTGCAGAAAAATGTGAAACTTGAATGGACCGATAAATGTCAACGAAATTTTGATCGATTGAAAGCCTTGCTAACTGAAGTACCAATTTTAGTTCAGCCTAAATCAAGTAAGGAATTTGTGATTTACAATGATGCATCATTAAACGATTTAGGTTGTGTTTTGATACAAGAAGGTAAAGTGATAGCATATGCTTCTAGACAACTAAAACCACATAAAAAATTACCTGATACATTATTTGGAATTGGCAGCTATTGTTTTTGCGTTGAAAATTTGGCGACACTATTTGTTCAGTGAAAAATGTCATATATTCACTAATCATAAAAGCCTAAAGTATTTGATGTCACAAAAAGATTTGAATATGAGACAGCGCAGGTGGCTTGAATTGTTGAAAGATTATGATCTGGTTATTGATTATCATCCGGGAAAGACAAATATGGTTGCAAATGATCTGAGCATAAAGTTTCTATTTGCTTTGCAAGCAATGAATACTTGATTATCATTATCTGATGATGGTTCAATCATAGCTGAGCTAAAAGCTAAATCGATGTTTCTGCAGTAGATCTATGAAGCTCAGAAAAGTGATAATGAGTTACAAGATAAACTGGTATAGTTTGAATCGACTTCTGATTCAGAATTTCAAATAGGACCCGATGATTGTCTGTTATTCTGAGGTAGAGTTTGTGTACCAAAGAATTTAGAGCTTGTACAGAAAATTTTGTACGAAGCTCATAATGGTGCTATATCTGTGCATTCTGGGAGTAATAAAATGTACAATGATTTGAAAAAATGTATTGGTGGCTGAGAATGAAACGTGATATTTCTGAATTTGTATCTAGATGTTTGATATGTCAGCAAGTTAAAGTTGAACATCAGGTACCTTCAGACTATTATAGCCAGTAATGATACCGGAATGGAAATGGGAAATAGTTACTATGGATTTTGTATTGGGTTTACCCCTATCTCCAAAAAAGAAATATGCCATTTGGGTAATCATCGACTGTTTGAAAAGTCTGCACACTTTATTCCAATACGTATGGATTTCTCTTTAGACAGATTAGCAGAATTATATGTTTATGAAATTGTCAAATTACATGGAGTGCCAATCTCTATTATTTCTGATAGAGATCCGCGATTTACATCCCGATTCTGGAACAAGTTGCAAGAGGCTCTAGGTACGCAATTACAATTTAGTACTGCATTCCATCCTTAGACTAATGGTCAATCTGAACGTGTGATACAGATTCTAAAAGATATTCTTCGGTGCTGTGTATTTGAATTCGAAAGCAATTGAGAAAAATATCTACCATTAGTTGAATTCGCATATGATAACAATTTTCAGTCAAGCATTAAAATGGCATCGTACGAAGCTCTATATGGTCGTAAATGTAGAACTTCCTTGTATCGGACTGAGCTAAGTGAGAAAAAGATACATGGATTTGATTTGATCCGTGAAACCGAACAAAAAGTGAAAGTGATTCGAGATAGCTTGAAAGTAGCTTCTGATCGTTAGAAATCCTATGTGGATCTTAAACGAAAAGAAATAGAATTTCAAGTTGGCGACAAAGTATTCTTGAAAGTTTCACCTTGGAAGAAAGTTCTTCGGTTTGCCCGTAAAGAAAAACTGAGTCCACGATTTATTGGGCCATATGAGATCACTGAAAGGATTGGACCTATTGCATATCGATTAGCCTTACCACCAGAGCTTGACAAGATTCACAATGTTTTTCATGTGTCTATGTTACGACGATATGGTTCAAATCCTACACATGTTATCTTTCTAACTAAGGTCGAGATTCAGCCTGACATGACATACAGTAAAGAACTAATTAGAATTCTAGCACATGAAATGAAAGAATTGAGAAATAAAAAGGTAGCTTTAGTAAAAGTTCTCTAGCAATGACATGGTATAGAAGAAGCTACCTAGGAACCTAAAAAAACAATGAAAAGGCAATACCCGAACCTCTTTACTGGTAAGATTTTCGAGGATGAAAATTCTTTAAGGGTGGAGAGTTGTAACAGCCCGTTTTCAGTAAAAATCAGAACAGTGGTTTCGGGACCACAAATCCGAGTTAGGAGGGAAAATTATTTTAATATTATTTCATAGCCTGCATTATGATAGAAATGTCATAGAAAAATTTAGTAATGAAATCTTATCAGTTACATGTCTAATTAGATGAAAAGGACCAAATTGCATAAAATACAAAAGTTGAGTTATAGTAGCTAAAAGGATCAAATAGCTATGAAATTCAAAATTGGAGGTCCTTATATGACAAACAGACCATTAAGAGGAGTTAGTAGATAAGTATAATTATTCATCATTGGAAAATTAAATAAAAAAAATGACTAAATTGGAAAGTAAAAATAATAAAAGATGATAAATGATTAAATAATGAAAATATCATCATATTATCATCTTTCCCAAATAATTTTTCATGGAAACCTTAGTTAGAAGAGCTTGAAGGTAGCAAGCTTATTTGGTTTAATTGGGTAAGTATTTTTTTCCCATTTTTAGTAATTTTTATATTTTTGAGATAGTAATAGTTTAATCTAGCTATCTCGGGGATTAATTTGTAAAGTTATCAAAGTATTAGAGTTTTTCCATGGATGAATATAGTTGAATTATGAAGTTTTATGGTAGAAAATAAAAGGTTATTGATACATAAACAACTTTTGTAAAGGGAATTTTGATGATATTATGATATAGTGACTAAATTAAAAAGATGCATAATCCATGGAAAATTCTGAACTTTATGAAATGCATAGGCTGCTATTGTTATATGTAAAAATTTTCTAGACATGGAATAATGATTAAATTGCATGAATTCCATTTTCCAAGCCTAGGGACGAAATTATAAGTATAGGGGCAAAATGGTAATTTTTCCAAAGATGTGAATTGGATTGAATTAAATATAAATTGATGTTAAATTCATTCGTATAGATCCGGATAGATTAAATACAGAGGTAGATCGGGGAAAAGAGAAAGTAACAGATTACTACCTTTTGTGTACAATAACATTGTCCAGGTAAGTTCGTATAACTAAATTGAAAATTTATATGTGTTAATTGAATTGTATGTATGTGAATGTATAATTGTCACGTATATGAAATTGATCACTTATCCGATAATGATCATCAAATAATAAGTCTTGTTTGAATAAATGAAATTCGATGGATACAGGGTTCCCGAATTGGTTGTGGTCTTGCATGTGTTGCGGACACACCATAGCTCGAAAGAGCATCCCATTATTAGATCTCATGGGCTTCCCATTATATGGTTCTTGCGAGCTTTCTATTAATAGCTTTTTGGAGCATCCCGATTGGTTGTGATCCTGCATGTGTTGTAGACACACCGCAGCTCTTATGAGCATCTCGATATATGGCTCTTTGAAGCTTCTCGATTAATGGCTCTCCGGAGCTTCCCGATATTGGCTCATTTGAACTTCCCTATTATGGCTCTTATGAGCTTCTCGTTATACAACTCGAATGAGCTTCCCGTTACATGGCTCACATGAGCTCCTCGTTATACGAATCAAGAGAGAGCTTTCCATTTATGTGCTTTTATGAGCATTCCCAAATATGAATTGACGGATTACAGATTTGTACTCTTCATGTGTACTATTCGTGTATCCATCGATATTTCAAATGATTCAATGTGCAAAGTTCTGACATGAGACAACATGAAATTGAAATGAACTATACCAGTATATACCCAAAATATATGGAATTGATATATGAACACAAGATGTGGAAATTTTATGAATATGAAAACTTGATATTTAATGAGCTCATACATGTTTTTTGATAATCGTGTTAAATACATGACTAACATGTTTGATGAGGAGATGTGTATAGGCTATTGGCCAAATTGCTTTGGATGTATTTTGTATGCTTACCTTAAATGTAAATGAATGGTAAGTTAATTTTCTCGTTATACGAACTTACTAAGCTTAAAAAGCTTACACTATTTTATTTTCCCTGTTTTATAGTATTCAGAAGCTCGTAAAGGTTGGAAACTGGTCGGACCAGCATCACATTGAATTATTTTATTGGGTTATCTAAATAATAAATTACATCTTATTAAAAATATTCTACATATGAAATTTCACATCATCTTGTTAACTTTTTTAATGGTACTTTCATCAAATCTGTTAAAAAAATCAATTTGAAAAAAAGAATACAGGTTGATGGCTAAAAAAGACTCAAAAATACAATTAGGGTCATTTTGACAAAACATGTAAACGTTAGTGGCCAAATTTGTCATTAAGCCAACGCAATTTACTAACTTATTTATTTATTTTTTTCAAAATTTTAATTTATAAGTAATTCAATTTAATTAATAAAAGATATTAGATATGATTAAGTGTATAATAACCTTTGAATGTATTTAAAAAAGTTATTAGATATGATTGAGTGACATTATTTTATTGGTGCCTAAAAACTATAAATTTTAAATTGTGCGTAGAAAATTTTAATCCATAATCAGTATAGTGTTTTAAGTTACAATTAATGATTTATATCAATAATTTTAATCATAATATATAATTACCGGTATTGAACAAAATAATTTAATTCAAACTAATTAATTAAAATTCAATTCAATTTAATAACTACACTACCAATATGGTGGATTTGATCATGGAGTTTATGGGGAAACCAAGACAAAGTTTGATGGGGAAGTGGATTTTGCCTAACTCTAACTCCCCGAATATGTTCATGGTGAATTTTTTTTAAAGGTTTGGGAGAACGTTTTTGAGAATACATTTGTTGTGCCTTTCATGTATAATGAGCATTCTCAAGATGATGGTGATTTGTTGTAAGTTTCTGGATTTTTTTTTTATTATATAAAGTTTGGGTTCTTGTCGATGTCTTCAGTGCTGCTATTATTATGCATTTTGGTGTGTGTCTTAAGTCAAATTAGTTCTATACTTCTAGCTAGGTGTTAATTTGGGTTGTTTTGAGAGTATTGCAGTAGTGCATCTGATTTTGACGTTTTATTAACCTTTCCATTAATTTTACCATTTGGATTTTTAATAACTTTTTTTGGCTGAAAAAGAAAAATCTTTTAACTTAAAAAGCTTTCAGAAATGCTTTATTGATTCTTTTTAAAAATATTATATTATTGTGACATTGTGTAAATAGGGTAAATCTCAAAATTATATATGAATTTTGATTTAATGTGTAATTATATATAAATTTTAATTTAGTGTAATTATACACGTGAAACTCTAATTGTGGTTCAAATATATACTTGAAACTTTAATCATACACATTTAAAGAAATAAATACATCAATTTATTTTTATATTGGATAAATATAATTATTTATGTATGTAATATATAAATATAAAATGATGTTATATCAATAGTTGTGTTAACAATTTACAAGAATTAGATCAAATCAAAATTTTATATATAAAATTACACAAAACTAAAGTTTATGTATATAATTACACATTAAATCATAATTTATATTGGTATTTATCCCTACAAAATATGCTAAAAAACTTAATTATGGTTTGATGTTTGGTGACCATAGGTACAACATCCTGAGGTCATCTCTGCCTGTTATCCTAACAACCAGTATTAGTGGAAACTACATTTTAAAGCAGCTGTATTCCATGATATGAAAATCGCTTTTTATTAGGGATCTTAGCTACCTCTCAACATTTCTATTACCAGTTGTTAGATAAGGAGAAAAATAATTGATCAATATTTTCAATGCGCAAACCAACGTATCTACATTCACGTTTTACATGATTAGGGATATGGCCTACACCAAATATATTAAGGGACTTGAAAATTTTCCACCAAAATAAAGGAACTTGAGAAATTATAAATAAAAAGAGACGTTCCCTAAAAATGGAGAGAAAATTATATTTGTTGGTAATCTGAAAAGCTTATCTTAAATTTAAGTAAAAATATTAGACTTGAAAAATAAATTTAAGTAAAAAAATTAAATCATTTTAAAATACAAATCAAATTTAGATTTAAACATTTAAGTATTAAATCTGACCAAAATTAATTTATTTCTTTAAAGAATGTAATATATTATGTTATTTTATTTTTTACATTATGTAGTTTATAACATAAAACTTAAATTTATAATAAAATAAAATATTATAATGTAAACATTAAAAATATATGTTACTTATATAAAAAATTTTAATAAATGAAATATATATTTAATAAATTTAAAATAGTATAAATATTTTTTTAAAAATTAAACAATAATATGGATGAGCCTAAAATAAGTTTAGGTTAAATATGTACAAAAATAGATAGGTTTAAGGCTCATATTTTGAACTAGGCCAAACTTTAACAAACATAAATTAGATTAATATTATACATAAACTTTACCTAATCCAATTCTACCACAAACTCCTCCTCCAAAAAAAAAAAAAAAAATAGACAAAGATTTCTTTTGATCCAATGTTTCTTATTGGATTTCAAGTATTTTTAAGTTAAATCGGTTTAGATTTTAAACAACCCAAAACTCTTTTTATATTTATTTTTTTATTTACGAATATTTATTTGAGTAATTATTAAAGCTTTTTTAGACACGGAAACCATATCATCTCCCATTCCCATTCCCATTCCAAATATTTTAATGATAAAAAGTTTTTTATTTAAAGATAAATTTTAAAATTATATATGAATTTTGAATTAATGTGTAATTTGATATAAATTTTGATTTGATGTAATTATACGCATGTAACTTTAATTATGGCTCAAATGTATATATGAAACGTTAATTTTGATTTAATCGTACACATGTAAAAAATAAATACATTAATTTAATTTTATATTAAATAAATATAATTATATACATATACAATATATAAACGTAAAATAACGTTGTATCAATTATAAATATTTAATCAAATCAAAATTATATCTATAAAATTAAGTATTATACCAAAATTCATATATAATTTTAAATTTTTTTTCGTTTCAAACTTAAATTTGAAAAGAAAAAAACTAATTATTTTCACCACTAAAATTTTAGTTTTGTAAGAGAAGTGAATCTTGGTCAAATCCATCAAAACCACTGGGAATTCTAGCTTTCCAACACAGAGAAAAACTCCAAGACATCACGTGAAGCATCGTGGTCACTATCTAGGACCTAGAAAAACTTGCGTACCCACCTAACTAAATTATAAATATTAAAAAATAAAGAAAATTTGATATAAAGAGAAGAGACTGAAAGAAAGACAGTCCCTTTTAGGCACTTTCTCTAACCTTTTCAGCACCGTAAAAAACTCATATTTCCTTTTTTTTTTAAAGAAAATCAATTTAAAACTTCAGTAACCCTTGAATTCCTGCCCACACCCAACTTTTGCTTATCATCAATGTAGGAAAAAGGATATTGTACCATATGAACTAGCATCGCTTATATATATATATATATATGCTCTCATTACAATGCATAACTTATACTTTGATACAATAATCTAATATATTCATATATATGTTCCCACCCCAAAGTTGGGAGAAAATTTTGCCTTAAATTTCTTATTTTCCATGCTGAAGAAACGGAAAGTGATTGGTCGACTTTTAAGATCACCGACTAGAGTATCAATCTATCTGACGATGTAGATGATGGTCCAACTACTCTTATTGTGGATACAGATGTTCAACGCAAGATCTTCTCATTGGAGCTTGTAAAGATTTGGCCATCCTCCTCCCTCTCACCTTCTACTTCACTATCATCATCCATCAACATCACAAAATAAAGTTATCTATGACCAAACAACAAGAAAAGAAAAAAAGGAACAGTTCATGTTTAGGGTTTCTAACCTCATTTCTTAAGCATAACCCTTTTTGGATCACGTACTTATAATACAATATTGACCACTTTTTAAGTGACATTTAAGAGGTAAAGTGGAACCTATAGGAAACCAAAACTAAATCTTAAATGACATTGATGGAGCCATGCAAATGTGGCTGTTTGATGTGATTATGGAGGATAAGCAGCCAATTAAACTGTCCCTAATCATAAGAAAGCTTAATTTGAGAGGAGTGAGAAAAAAGGGCTATATGATTGCAGTTGCACCACTTGGGTGGGCTAGCTTTTGATGATGCTAGCTTCTTTAACCAACAGAGTACTGAAAGCGACTCACAATCATGGAGAGATTGAATAGGCATCTAAAGCCCCTTGGTTGAGGACAACACGACTGAGATTTCATGTAAGGGGACTATGGAGATAGAGACATTTGATCAATCAACCAGAAAATGACCCCCCACCCCTCTGAATTACCCTCTCCTACACAATGCATTACCTTTCTTTTCCCACACATGCACCAACGCATAAACACGCGCCCATAGACACACACACACTATATATAATATATATATATACACACACAAACGTGGGGTAGCTATTTATAAATTGACACAGAAAAAACTCCGTTGAGAAGCTTCAAAAGGACTAACAAAACTGTGACACCATATTGCATATTCTCCCTAACTACCAACCATATTATGTCTGCGAATTATTCATCATTTTTTTTACCCTTAAGATGTCCCCAACAATGTCATTTCAATGCCAAACAATAGCACTTACTCCTCTGCCATTTTTTTCCTTTCATTTCTTTACAGAAGGGCTTGCACATGGGGGCATGGCCACAATGTAGGCAAGATGCTCTTTGCTCTCTCTTCTCAAAGCCAAAAAAAAAAAAGAAAAAAAAAAGCAGGAATATATTGGAATTGGGTATTGGATTTTCCATGTTCATACACATTTTGATTTCTATTGGATGATGAGTCTGATTAGATTCTTTTCTCCCTTCCATCAAAGAAAATCAGGCCCACAAATTGTCAAGCGGGGGTCCTCTATTGGCTATTGATGATTATGATGACGTTTCTCCACTCTTATTAGGTGATAAATATGGTACCATATTACAGTAGTTTCCTCACCGGGTTCGTACCCCAGGATATGCTTATCCAATTCGGCTGGTAAGTTGGAGGACCAATTGGCCCAAACCTGGACCCCCCACTATCCTTTCCTTCTAAGCCCCAAATTCCTTAACCAGCAAAGCAAATCCGAACCCTTCCTCTCCCTTTTCTTGCCCAACTTATGGGCTGGTTTTACGACCATGATTCATTGACATTGGTAGGTAACATAAATTTTTTACAATGGTTTTTTGTCTTCTCAATAAAATATCATTCCCACCATTGAACTTTATTCTACTTTCCAGCACATTGAACACACATCATGAGATTGGGAAATCAAGTTTTTAACCCAAAACATTCATTTGGGGTACTTTTTTAAGTTGAAAAAAGAGAAAGGGGGACGTTATTTTTCATGAGCCGGCTAGTAGAAACATTGCAGTTATCATACGTAGCTCAATACAGAAATTGAATAGAATTATGTAGTGTCAAAAGAGTTAGGCATATTCGAAAGTTTAAAAAGGGGGGACCTACTTCACAAGAAAAGCAGAAGGGGACCTACAACCCCCTCCCCCTTCCCTCGGCTTTAATGCAGGAGCAGAGGCTCCCTTTTCTTTTGTTTCTCTATGCTTCCTTTTATTTGCATTGGTTATTGAAGAGCAAATGGAAACCTACCCATTAGACTCGTAATATTAAACACGACAAATTATTAATATAAAATATAATTGAAAAAATTAATATAAATAAATAAATAAATTGTGATATCAGGATGTTACCATTAGTCTATAACTAATGGATTGCAAAAAAAACATCCGTGTCCCATTACTAACGTTCAGAAGCATTCATAAGTTAGATCCCACTTTTAAATTTTTGAAAATTTTACTTAAGTTGGAGCTTGAATAATAAGAAAATAGTTATATTAAAAATTACAATTAAATAATAAGCATCTTTATAATTATATTTAAATTTAGGGTTAGTATTTGGTATATATTGGCAGCATATTTTTTTATTCTATAAATATTTTTATAAAATTGTCATGTGTTTATCTTTTTAAAATATTTATTTGTTAATATTTTATTATATTTTTATAGAAGACTTGTCAATTCCTAATTTTATTTGTGAAGTAGGGGTGAGTATTTGATCGAGTCGAGTCGAATCGAGTAAAAAAAATTCAGATTTAGTCAAGTTGACGAATCATATTTTAGCAACCGGACTCAATTTAAATTTTTTTCGAATCGAGTCAATAAATTTCAAGTTAAGTCGAGTCAAGTTAACGAATCATATTATTTATACTCAATGTTGCGTTTATATGGACTGATTATTTAAGTAGTAAACGAAGTACAAGATTATTTAACTACATAAACAATATAATTGTTTTACCTTTTAACTTAATGAGTAAATATTTATATAAAAAATCGTAATTTTGCCTTTTAAATTTAAAAAAGGTAAACATCGATCAAAACGACGTAATTTTGCTTTTTTCTTATTCAGATTTTCGGATAACTCGAATTGTATATTTCATATTCGAGTTAAACTAAAAAATTTAATTTTTTATTCAAGTTGATCCGAATAACTTGATTAACTCAAATAACTCGAACTATTAATTTAATATTTAAATTTTTTATCGAATTTTTCGAAACGACTCGGATTTTGCCTACCCCTATTGTGAAGTCTAAAAATTCTCCTAATAATATACCAAATATAACTTCTTAAATTTAAATAATTTTATCTATTAAAATATTAATTTTACAAATAATATTAATCCGAGTCAGCGGGCCTCTAAAGGAGCTGGATCAAAACACACTTTGTACTTTCCTACAGCTCCATCCTTCAATTCATTGCTTACTCTCAGCGCATGTGACTTCCACGAGTTCGATGGTGACGCTTGCCATATGGAAATGCTAATCGACAATCCCTACTCCAAACTTTGACGTTAATTGAGCCTACCAGGCTACGTTAGTAGCTTGTATTGGAAAACAATAAAGTTGTTTATTAGGACAGATAATTTTATGGGCTAGACATGGGGGTAGCAAAAGCAATAGATCGATTAGGCAACTCTTATTTTTTTCATCAATTTGCTTAATTAGTTTCTTCTTGTTTCTACTCATTACTCATTCTAACTTTGGCTTCAAACATCCCCATCTTATCCTCTAATGTCAAGCCATGTTAGGCAATTGTAAATCTTAAACATCAAATGAGTAAAGTCTATAACATATTGTTAGGTATCCTCTACATGACATTCCCTACACTTCCTTATCAACACCCCTCGCCCCCCAAAAAAGCATTCCTTACATAACTATATTCCTTTGACATTGAGAACATTTTCTCAATTTATTCCTTTTACCTACCTTGATAATTCTCTTAAACTTCATTGACTGAAGCATTGGAATTCATCTTGGTGCTTAAACTCTGATGCCACTCAAATTCAATTTTTTTGTCCCATAAGACTTATCACCTTGTTTCAAACAGCTTAGAAAGCTACCTAGTTACTTCAGCGAGAAGATAACAACAATTTGAAGCCATAGGTGGGGAATGACAGTTATGTCTCTACCTCACTATAAAGAAAACAATCCATATATCCTTTTCTATCATTGTTAGCATTGTTACCCTCAGCAGCACCATCGTTAAACATCACTATTGGATTGATGTGTACAATCCACTGACATCTCCAAACTTCCTAGAAAACCCATGCATGAACATGCAGTCTTGTTTTTGGAGCATGCGACCCCATATCTAATATTGCTAAGTTCATGCTTGGCATGCCAACAAATTATTACCAAATTTCAATGGGGAATTTTGTTGGATTTGTACGTCTCTCATGGACACACTCATATAAAATAAGACTATAAGTGATGTAATATGATTAAGCTTAATTAAGCTTGAATTATCGAATAAGCATGGGCTAGACATGCACTAGAAGAAAAATAGATTATAGCAATCAAATTTTGCAACGACATTTTGTTGTGCAATACAACAACGACATTAAATATCGTTGTGTAGAACTCGTATTTGCAATGATTTATAGATATTGTTGTCAAATTCAACTTTTAAGATACTAATCATAACGAGTAGGTTTGCCGGAGTTTTTAATTTTATATGTAACAAAAAAAATTATTGTTAAATATTATAATATTAACAATGACTTTAAAAAAACATTACATAATTTAATTTTTTTACCTATTAATCATAACAACACAATTTGTCATTGTGAATTATTAATAAAATGTGTAACAACCAAACAAGTTGTTGCCAAACGTTAAAATATTAGCAGCAACATAAAAATATTGTTGAATAAATTAATTTTATGCTTATTCATCGCAACGACATGATTTGTCATTGTGAATTCTTAATAAAATTTGTAACAAGACACAAGTTATTATTAAACGTTAAAATATTAGCAATAACCTTAAAATATCGTTACGCAATTTATTTTTTTTTACTTATTAATAACAATGACACGATTTGTCATTGTGAATTATTAATAAAATTTGTAACAACAAAATAAATTATTATTAAACGTTAGTATTAACAACCTTAAAATATCGTTATATATTTTAATTTTCTATTTATTGATTGCAACAACACAGTTTATATTGAGAAATCTTAATAAAGTTTGTAATGACAAAATAAATGGTTAAATATTAAAATACAAACAACCTTAAAATGTCGTTGATGTGGTGATTGCATCTTAAAGAATCATGGCTGTCAAATGCAAATTGGCCCATAACTATGCTAGTAAAATTGAGTATTGAGAAATGATCGGTGATTTGGTATTTTTATTTCATCGTTGGTTGATTCTAAATTTTTGACATTATCTAGATCCTTTATGCACTATTGTTGTTGGGTTGTTAGTTGTTTAACTAGGTTTCTTATGCGAGTATGTATTTATCCTTTGCAAATGTTTGATATTAGCAACAATGTTAAAAATTTGAGTTATGGGATTATTCTAACACTGTTTGGTATTTACAAGTACTTGATAATGTCTTTAAAATGATGTTTATAATATTTTTAATAAAATTATAATGTTGCTAAGCAACAAAAATAAATGAATCTAAGTTTTTTTTTTCTCTTTCAAGAAAAGTATATATTAAGGAAAAAAATTCAAAACCACATAACAACCAAACATCACAAAGAAACGCCAACAAAAAACAAAGTCTTTAAGAAAAATCACCATTGTAAATAAGGAAAAAAGGTACGAGAGGATCAGTACAACCAAAGAAAAACCATTTCAAAAGCAACATATTATTAAGATCATTAAAACCATAAAAGCTTCGAAGGACTCAGCTCCCAATTGTAGACCCATCAGCAAATCGTAGCCAAATAAGATTCAATGATCAAGAGTATCGAACCAAACCATGGAGACTCTAAGAACAATTGCAACACAACATTTTAAAAAAAAAATTAAACAATTTTAAAAAATAATAAATAGTCCAAACTTTTTAAAACAAATGAAAAAAAAAAGAAAGAAATATGTTTGTAACATTACTCACTCTAATCGTCATTATGGATACAACGAGAAGACAAATAAGATGTGCCTCATGTCATTGTTACATGCCTTCCATCCTAGTAGTCAAGCCAGCTAATTTTTCTAAAATTGACCCTTGTCGTTGTTCCGTACATTCCATCCTAGTACACCATCCATCTAATTTTTCTAAAATTGACTTCAAAACACCTCGAGTACTAAATGATTCACAGGAAGATTGCCTCCGAACTAAATTCTTTGGTTCTTCTACTTCCATTTGTGGATCCCTTTTGATCGCCTCCGGACGTACCAACATCCAGGGTTAAAATTCTGCACAAAAGATGTGAAAAAGTGATATTTGCAAGTGTACGGGTTAGGCTGTAATATAGTTACAATGGAGTAGGTAAGTACTCTGAGGATCGTACCCAAGGGAGGCGAGCACTAGATTAATTCTAATTTAAACATAAATATATCTAATTAATACTTTAATTAATTTATAATACAAAGAATTTGTAACACCCCTAACCCGTATCCGTCATCGAAATAGGGTTTCAGAGTATTACCGAAACATTCAGAACATTTTACAAATAATTTATGTAAATTACTATTCATTTATCGAGATCATTCAAAACATCCCTTAATTCGACCTTCGAGGTCTAATACGAGCATTAGAATCAAGTCGGGACTTAATCGGAAACTCATAAAATTTTTTGCGACATTTCAAAATTTTCCAAGGTTGCATGGCTCACATGCCCGTGTGGTTTAGGGACATGCCCGTGTGGTCGGGCCGTGTACTACACACGCCCGTGTCCCTAACCCGTGTAACTCTCTAACTTATAAGGCATGAAGAAATTGAAGTCACACGGCCAATTCATATGCCCGTGTGCTAGGCCGTGTGGTGAATCTTATTTTTGAAATTTAGGTGCAGTTTCACACGACCGTGTGACACGACCGTGTGACACGCCCGTGTTCAATGCCATGTCTGTAATAGCCCGGTTTAGACCCTAGTCGAAATAGTGGTTTCGAGGCCACAAATCTAAGTCAGAAGAATATTTTAATATTATTTTCTGTGCTTAAAATATGTGAATTGACATGTGTGAAAGTTTTGTGTGAAAATTTGATCATTTGTGTGCTTAATTTGCAAAAAGGACCTAATCGCGAAAAATCTAAAAGTGGCCTTCTATTTGTTAAAGTGTTTAATTGCTATGTCTCTTTAATTGTGAGGTCCTTATGTTATAAATAGACCATTTTAAGTTTTATTGGACATTTATGGCCTTAATTAACATGAAATATATGTTAATTTATAAAGGGCAAATTTATAAATGAAGAATTATTATGTAATAAATAAAATAAACATGAAAATCAAGTCATTTATCATCCATATTAGCCAAAATTAGCAAAGAAAAAGAAAGGAAACTCAAGTTTAGTGTTCGGCTATGCTAAAGTCCAATTGAGGTATGATTCTTGATCAGTTTTTGATAATTTCTACGTTTTTGTAATCGTTGCTAAGTGTTTTATCAAGCCCATGCCCTAATTTCTGATTTTGTTGATGATTTTGAATTATGCCATTGATGAAATTATGAGTTTTGTGATGTTAATGGATGATAAATGAAAGATATGTGTTGGGTTAACATATTTTGTCTTTGAATTTTTAATGAATTTGACTATTTTGGGCTAAATTGTAAAAATGAGAAATTGAGGGACTAAAATGTGAAATAAATGATATCTATGAGCTTATATGAAGTGTAGGAATATTCGGCCAAGCATTGATTGAATTGAATTATACATATTTTGTGTTTTGTGAAATAAGGACTAAATTGTGAAAAATGTGAAATGTCAGGGGCAAAAGTGTAATTATCCCATTTATGTGTTTTTGGATGAATTTTATTGAATATATGATTAAATAAGTTTAATTTGTATTGAATTATATCAAGAAATGAGGAAATCAGATTTGGATCGGGGAAAGTCAAAAATTATCGAATAGTTGTTCCAGTCCGTTCGTGTTAGTACGAGGTAAGTTCATAAGTAAGTAAATGCGATTAAATTCAAATGTATATGTGTTATATGTACCGAATTGAATTATAACAAATATATGTGTATATGCCGAATTGAATTAAGAGTTGGAGAACTAGTAACGAGCTTGAATTGACAAAGTTTCGACGTCTGAGAAGTCCCGTACGAACCATAGGAATAGTTAGGATACATATGTCATGACATAGGATCTGATATATGTTTTTGTGTAAGACCACGTCTGGGATGTTGGCATCGACTTATGATTTACGTGTAATACCATGTCTGGGACATCGGCTTCGTATTTGATTTCGTGTAAGACCCTGTCTGGGATAGTGGCATCGATATTTGATTACATGTAAGACCACGTCTGGGACATTGGCATTGTAAGAGCTTTCCGAGTTATCCGCGTATCCTTATAATTCCGAAAGGTTCAATAGGCATTCTGAGAAATGAATAATTATACGAGATGTGTATCCGATTCAGGTACGTTCGAAATGTATACTATGTTTGAGAATAAAAGGTAAGTATAAGTATAAATGATGATATGTGATATAAGCGTGAGAAAATATGCTATATGTGTAAATGAATCGAGAATATGAGAAATGTATATGATCTATATGAAAATGAGACGTGAATACTAGTAAGTGAACTATGATAAAATGAATTATATGAGAAATGTGGAATTGTAATTGTGTTTTGCCATCAATGATTCAAGTACATGAGATTTGTATATGAAATTTGGATATGAAATGTGAGCATGATTCAAATGACGATATGTGAAATATATAACAATGAACAATGTGTTATATATGCTTGTTATATGAAATTGTGGTCCTATGTTCAGACATGAGAATTATGAAACATGAAACATGGCTTTGATATATGATTACTTGATTTGAAAACTTGAACGGATAATGAAATTAAAAATGGTCGAGTTAGAGTATGTTTTATAAGTAATATATGATTAGTAAAATAAAGTTGATCTTAGTTGACTATATGATTTACGTATGCAAATTTGGTTTATGTGAATTAGGGAATTATGATATTCGAATTTGGAAGCATGGTTATATGTTCATTGCTATATAAGATAAGTCGAGTTTTAATACGGACTTATGAAATTACGAGTATGATGTATATATATACAGGGTTGAGGTTTGATAAATTTGGCCTAATTAAATTGATTCATAAATATCATTGGGATGATTTATTTGCTTATGGCTTACTAAGCTTTCTAAGCTTACTTTGTATGTTTTTCCTATGTTCATAGATTTTCGGAGATCTGCTCGGGTTGGAAGTCGATGGAGATGTCACTACACTATCCAATTATCATCTCGGTAAATAATGTTTTGAGATTTGGTTATGTGGCATGTATAGGCTAGAAGTATGCAAATATGTTTTGAGATGCAAATATATGTTTTGCCAATTGATATGGTTTGATAATAGATATGAATATAGTTTGGTTTTGTTATGGTTTATGTGTTGAGAAAATGGTATGATTTGATACATATGAATAATTAAATGAAATGGTCAATTTGGTATGTGATCAATTGTTAAATTTGGTATAATCTTGATATGAGATTAATATGCTAAAATTTGAAATGTTGATCATGTATGAGTGAATGAATTAGACATGTGATTTTGATATGTTTTAGTATAGAAAATTAATATGAAATTTGATGATGATATTATGAATTAATTGATACATGTTTGGAGTTGAATTTGGTTGAGAATGCGCATGTTTGATGATTAATTTAATGCTTATAGGTATGACCAAAATTTGGTGGCAAAATGGATTTTCGAATGGCCTATTTTGTCCACACGGGCAGAGACACGGGCGTGTGTCTCAACTATGTGCGACACATAGTTATGTTGCACGGCCGTGTGTTTTCTGGGGTAGTCTTACAATTTAAAGTTAGTCCCGAGCACGGCCAAGACACACGGGCGTGTGGTTAGCTGTGTGACCCAAGTCAGATTCGACCACGACCTAGGCACATGGGCATGTCTTGTGGTCGTATGGATAAGTCAGTATGTATGTCCTGTTTCGCCACGGCCTAGACACATGGGCGTGTCTAATGCCGTATGAGGCACACGGTCTGCTCACACGGGCGTGTGACCTCTATAACTTTGATAGTGTGTTAAGTTTCTGAAAAATTTTGTATGTGTTCGGTTTAGTCCCGACCTCTTCCTAATGCTTGTTTATGGTTTCATTGACCTAAGAAAGGGACTTAATGTTGATGTTTGACTATGATATGATGATGCATGATCTTTGATTGTGAAATGATTGTGAAATGTTTCTGATATGTCCGGTAATGCCTCTTAACCCTAGTCCGGTGATGGATACGGGTTAGGGGTGTTACAGTGTCAACCACACAGCTGAGACACACTCCCGTGTCTCTGCCCGTGTGCCCATTTCTGAGCATTCTGTTTCTCATTTTTAAGATGCAGGGCACACACGGCCGGACCACATGCCCATGGGACGAGCCGTGTGTCACACACAGTCAAGACACGCTCGTGTGTGTACCCATGTGGATAAAATAAGGCCATTTCCTAGCCTCATTTGTCACCTCAAACTTACCATTTTCCTGCACCAAAACTCACAAGTGTATATCAACCAAACCAACATCATATTCACATAATATTTGACATCAATCGTATGGTATTATCTCATGCATCAATAGATATGAACTTACTCTTATCATAAACTTATAAGCTAACATAATTCCAACAACTAGCACATAATAAGCATTTATGTGATTACCAAAACTTCACTTCAAAAATAGCCAAACTTAGAACATCACTAGCCACTCCAATGGCTAGATTACAAAACAACAATTACAAGCCATCATTGGCCAAATAAGCTTATACATGCAATTATACCAAAACGAGATTTCTATTTGTACCAAAATGAGATAGTGGATAGTGTGATGATTGCTCCGATCGACTTCTAACCTTCACGAGCTTTGATAACTATAAAATAGGGAAAATTAAATGAAGTAAGCATTTTATGCTTAGTAAGTTCGTATAACGGGAAAATAATCTTATAATCATATTTATCAATACAAGTATACATAGTCATACTTTCCATAAATTTTGGATGAGTTTACCTAAACACAAACACTTAATCAAACAAGTTAATCACATAACCATATATAAATATCAAGTAAACATAGATGAGCTCATCACATTACAAGCTTCCATTAATTTCACCTTTCCACACTTCAAGAGTCTTTTCCGTCAAACTATTGAAATTTCAATAGATGTTCGGGTAGTATACTCATGTGCAAAAGTACCCGTTAGGGTACATAATAAAAAGGCACAATCTTGAGCCACACATTTTACAACAGGATTACCAGTCCAGACTAAATCCTACCCATAGCATATGCTCTAGAGAGCTTAATTTGGATTACCCGTCTGGGCTAAATTCTATCTGCAACATATGCAGTATTATTCTTATTCAAGAAATCATCTTAATCCATCGAAATTCAACATTCAATCGGAACATGAAAATTTGTCCATATTTCACAACTTATGACTATTTCATTATGTATATCATCTCATACATATCAATGCAATCATATAATGTAATTCAAGCATATTAACATACATATTTAAGTTACACGAACTTACCTTGAAAATGGTTCGTATTTGAATTTCAACTAATTCGAAACCTTTTGCTTTCCTCGATCTAGTTCCGTGGTTGGTCTTTCCGGATCTATATGGGTAAATTTAAATATTAATCTATCACATTTCATATACATTTGCATCCTATTACATCCTAGGCAAAATTACCATTTTACGCCTATCTTTTTCAAAAATTTTGATTTCGCCCTTAGGCTCGAAAAATGAAATTCATGAAATTTAACCTTCTTTCCAAGCCTAGCTAAAATTTATACACTACATTTACAGCACATACATTTAACAAATTTCAGAATTTTCCATGGGTTTTACCACTTTTTCATTTTAGACCCTAAATCAAGTTTTCATGGAAAATTACTTTGTAAAAGTTGTTTATCTATGAATAAATTTTCATTTTCTACCATGAATTTCTAATTTTCAGCATATTCATCCATGACCCAAATTTCATACCTTGATAACTTTTCAAATAAATCCCCTAAATAGAAAGATTAGACTATCCCGATTCCAAAAATATAGAAATTACTAAAAACGGGACTTGATTTCATACCTTTTAAGCTTGAAAAGTTTTCTTCCTCTCTCCTAGGGTTTTCATAGAAAAATTAGGGAAGATGACATGAAAGTAGATGATTTTTTTTCTTTTTAATTAATTATCATCTATTAATTTTATTGATTTCTAATTTAGTCCCTACCCTTTTCTAATTTTTCCATGGATGAGTCATTAAAATATCTATTAACTACTTGTCAATAGTCTAATTACCATTTAAGGACCTTAAGTTTTGAATTCCATAGCTATTTGATACCTATAGCTACTAGAACCTAACTTTTGCATTTTGTGCAATTTAGTCCTTTCCCTAATTAAAAACACAATCGGTAAAATTTTCGTATCAAAATTTTCATGTGACCTTCCTATCATGATACCAACCATAAAATAAAATAAAATAAAATTTTATTTTTGGCTCGGATTTGTGGTCCCAAAACCACTGTTCCGATCTCACCGAAAATGGGCTGTTACAGAATTAAAATAAGGGTTTTGGATAAATTATAATAAAAATAAGAAAAGAAATAAATGAAAATTAAATAAACGAAAAACAAGAAATCAAATAAGAAAATATATATCAAATTTGGGCATGGATGATTAGCTCGCTTTGGTAATCATAATCAGTTATCCTTTCGAGTTTTCTCGTTCAATCAACTAGTCAATACCTCAGCAAGATCTTTCGATACGTCAACTGAAATACTAGGTTAGCAATAACTACTTATCTTCCAACCTCACAGTCCATACCAGTTCAAGGTTAAGGTGTTCATGGATAGACTATACCAATTTTGGGTTAATTCCCACCTTGATGACTTCCTAAGCTTACTAGGCCTAGGGTTTAGGTTCTCTCTTTCTAGAATAGTTGATTCGCTAAGAAATCCCTACAAAACAATTAATTACTTCCAATCGCTAATCCCCCATAAGAGGATTAGTTTCTCATGGATTTAGAAAACAATATAAACTTGAATGAAAGAATGAACATAAAGAATAATTTCAAGAATAGAGTTTAGAATAAGCCTGATTGTATTGAATTTAAGTGATGAATCCTTATAGAGTTTGAGAATAATTTTAGAATCTGATTTCTCCCCAAAAGTAAATAACAAGGATAAGAATGAAATCTAAAACCTAAAAGAAAGGAAAAACTAAAGACTAAAATTTAAAGAGAAATTATACAATAGTCAAAGGTGTCCATAACATGTGTTAACTAAGCTTATTTATAGACTTAGAATGGTTATTGTCTTTAACCCTAGATCAGCTGACGTTCCTGAGCTTAAAGTTTGATTGTGCAGACCAAAACACCTCTGGCTTGTATTAATTTCCCATACAGAGGTGATTTCGTAACACATCAGGTCTTCTGTCGCAACATCGAAGGCAATATGCTCAGCTTCAGGGTGTCTTGAGGGGTATGTCGTGACATCTTCAAACTTTGTTGCAACATCGAAGGCAGTCTTAGACTTCTTCTATTCTGCTCTTTATGTAGCGACATTGCATGCTCCATGTTGCAACCTAGCAACCAATATTGAGTTAATGCACCTTCTAATGGTCTCTTGCACATTCACAAAGTGTATTAGCTCACCTTTAGGCCTCATTCGGCCCCTAAGGTGAAAAAATGACTCAAATTACATATTTATTACTCTTAATTAAACTTGCTGAAATGTAATTAAAACACAACTGAAATACTTATGTTCAAGCTCCTAAGGTGTGAAAACTAGTTTAATCTACTACACCAAATTACGACAGATCAAACTCACCCACACTTGAGTCTTTGCTTGTCCTCAAGCAACATGGACAAAAACAATAAAAAAAAGACGACCCTTGAATAAGTATGGTACAAGCGTTAGCTTGGAGCACATGAATAGGCATTTTATATTCGCATATAATCTTGGCATGAGATATAACTGACTTACCATTTTTGATATCAAACACCTAAGTTAAGTATATTACAAAGCATACAAGCATTAAGGGTCTCAAATGTAAAGATCCATCAATAAATTATACAAATAACTTTATTATCCTAGTAAAATACAAACAATCATGCATGCAATCGTTTTGTAACACCCTTAACCCGTATCCGTCTTCGGAATAGGGTTACAGAGCATTACCAAAGTTTATAAAATAATTACAAATATTTCACCTCATTTAATATTCATGTCTGATACAAATCATATTGTCCCTTGAATAGGCCCTCGAGGTCCAATATAAACATTAGAATCAAATCGAGATTTAATCAGGATCTCAGAAAATTTTTCATGAAACTTTAACTTTTTTCCTAGATGTAGGGCTCACAGACCCGTGTGGCCAAGGGACACGCCCGTGTGACCCTATGATGTGCCCATACATCAGGTCGTTTCCTGCCCCATGTAATTCTCTGACTTGCATCACACGGCCAAGTCACACGCCCATGTGCTAGGCCGTGTTACCCACACGGCTGAGACACACGCCTGTGTCTCTATGTAACAACTCAGTTTTAGCTAAATCAGAATAGTGGTTTTGGAACCATGAGTATGAGGTTGGAAAATTATTTTTAATATTATTTCATGTGTTTACAACATGTGATTATGTAAGTGTGAAAATTTTGTGAGCTAATTTTATCATTTAATAGCTCAATTTGAGAAAAAAGGGCTAAATCGTGTAAAATGCAAAAGTGGCATTCTATATGTTAAATGTATTTAATTACTATGGTTGATTAAATGTGAGGTCCTTATGATGTTATTATGTCGTTGATAGTGAGAATGGACATAAATGGGCTTCATAACATGAAATTTGATGGCTTTTAATTAAGGTTAATTTTGTAAATTAGTTATTAAGGCATATTAATTAAAACCAAAATCAATTTATCATCATATTTTCACCATCCATAACCGAATATTGAAAGAAGAAAGACCATTTGAATCATTTTAGGGTTCGGCCCTTGGTTTTCTTGATTGAGATCAAGAAAGAAAGAATTTGGATTTAGATCGGGGGAAATCGAAAGTTATCGAGTAATCGATCTGATTTGTCAATTCTGAGTACGAGGTAAGCTCGTATGTGATAATTTAGTTATAAATGTATGTTATATGCTTTGGTATTGCTTAAGATGTGATTATAAGATTACGGATAATGTTTGAATTGTGAATACAACTATACGGATGTGTTCGACAATGAAATAGATAAGCGAAACTTCCCAGTTGAACCTTAGGAATAGTTAGGATGATAATGACATGTCATTAGGCTATTATGTTGGCTTCGGGCCATGATATCGGCACTTCAGGTGTGAGTGATACCTTGATTTGGCTACGAGCCATGGTATAGGTATTTCAGTGAGGAGTTACCTTGATTTGTCTACAGGCCATGGTATAGGTACTCTGAGATAAGATACCTTAATTTGGCTACGAGCCATGGTATAGGTACTTATCGATTGAGATCTTGAGTATCCAATTTCTATTCTAAATGGTTCAATGGGTAAAGAATGACATGATTGAGAAAGAGGTTAGTAAGAGAAGGTACAGGTATGTACGGAACCTATTCGAGTATTACATTGAGAAAGTTCATTGAGATGGTATTTGATCATGTTTTGAGACATGATAAAGGTTTGTGGTAAATGTGATATTGATTTGGTAATGTGAAAATAGTTAAATTACATTTATTTGATGAATTGAGTTAATCACTTACGAACTTACTAAGCTATGAAGCTTACTGTGTGTTATTTGTCTATGTTTTATAGATTACCGAAGCTAGCTCAAACTCGGGGATCGTCAGGAATAGTCATCACACTATCGATCATTTTGTTGGTACTTTTGAAGCCATGTATATATGGCATATGGCATGTATAGGCTAGTGTCATCTTGGTATGTTTTGAGTTATGATATTAGCCATGAGATTTGGCTTGTAAATGTTGGTGTGTATTTG
Organism: Gossypium longicalyx; assembly: GCA_025698465.1. Taxonomy (NCBI): domain Eukaryota; kingdom Viridiplantae; phylum Streptophyta; class Magnoliopsida; order Malvales; family Malvaceae; genus Gossypium; species Gossypium longicalyx. The sequence continues at coordinate 98,166,182 of CM046997.1, forward strand.
GCCATATAAGTTGGCTTGTGAATGATGGTAATATTGAACGTGGATTTAGCTTATGATATGTGTTCATATATGTGTTGATAGTATAAATATATATTTGACTATGTGATTGACAAGTTTATTATAGAAATTGAGATAGTTTGGTGATTATGAGATTCGTTGTTTATCAATGGCATGTTTTGGTAATGAATAGAAATGGTGAATTGGTATGCTTGAAATATTGGATTTGGTATACTTGTGTATTGATTGATGAATTTTGGTTGCATATTTGTGACTTAAATTGGTACCATATGAGCTTATATAGGTATATGCAAAAAGGGTGGCAAATTGGCTTTGTAAATGGCCTATTTTTGTCTGCACGGGCAAAGACACGGGCGTGTGTCTCAGCCGTGTGTGACACACGGTCATGTTACACGGCCGTGTGTCCCATGGGGTAGCCCTTCGATATTAAGTTAGTATACCCTACATGTTTGACACGGTCTAGACACACGGGCGTGTCTATTGGTCGTGTGTGAGACACGGGCTGCCACATCAGCGTGTGGCCAGCTGTGTGACCCAAGTCAATAACCTCTCCAGATTTACCACGGCCATGGCACACGGGCGTGTCCTCAGCCTTGTGGTGCAAGTCAGTATATATGCCCTGTTTCCACATGGCCTGTGACATAGGCGTGTCTTGTGGCCGTGTGAGGCACACGGCCTGTTCACATGGGCGTGTGACCCCTGAATGTTTGAAAATTATATAAGTTTCTCAAAGTTTACAATTGATATCGGTTTAGTCTCAAACCAATTCTAAGCATGTTTTAAGGTCTCGTAAAACCTTATATGGGACATTGAGATTATATTTAATTGATGTTTATGAAAATGTATGATTTATGTTGTGATTGACTGGTAATGCCTCATAATCCTATTCCGGTTATGAATACGGGTTAAGGGTGCTACACTCTGCCTATGTACTCAATTCTGAGCATTCTGTTTCTAAAATTTAAGATGCAGGGGACACACAGCCAGACCACATGCCTATGTGCTAAGCCGTGTGTCACACATGGTCAAGACACACGCTTGTGTCTACCCGTGTAGATAAAATAAAACCATTTCCTAGCTTTATTTTTTACCCCTTTTAGCCTTGCACCTACACCAACACTTATACACAATTTATCACATTCACCAACAACATTTTCATACCAAAATTTAAGTCTTATATATGTCAATTTATACTCATATTTATCTAGATACCATGTTCACATTTGTGCATATTGTATCAAATATGCTAATTTAATTCATTCATGCATATTTCATTGTGATTTCTATTAATCAATCATTTTCAAACATATACCATAATATAGTCTTCTATACATAAACACCAAAACATGTTCATAGCTAGCCATTCCAATAGCTAGTTATTAACAAATATTTACATGCCATTCCTTCGCCAATTTAACCTATACATACCATTATAAACACAATTGTTTTACCTTATATATCAAATTGAGTTGATGGATAGTGTGAGTGATCTCCGTTGAGCTTCCAATCCAATGAGCTTCCAATTTACTATAGTACAGGGAAATATAAAACAGAGTAAGCATATAATGCTTAGTAAGTCCGTATAACTTGGTAATTAACTTACCAACTATTCATATTAAAGATAAACATGTAAATCACAATCAACCATTCGGTCCCAAGCCCTAACACATATTCTCATCACCCTTGTTAGTAAATTAATACATATAAACATCAAGAAACACATATATGAGCTCAACAATATTCGGATTCTCATACACATATGTTTTCCACATCATGTATTCATATAACATATATACAAATTATTTCCATAATTTTCAGGTACATTCTATAATAATTCATCTTGAGTTTTAGTATATTTCATGTCAGAACTTTGCTCATTATTCAATTGAAATATTAATAATCACACAGATAATACACTCGAGATGTATAAATTTATTCTCATAGATGAATGTATTCATCAAACAAATTTCCATGTTCGTATATCATAATTTCATAATTTAATACTTTCATATTTCATATATCATCATTTTCATGTACTTTAAGTAGATACATGTAAAAATCCATTTCTTTTCATGTCAGGATTTTACCCGTTGAATTATTGAAAAAAATCAACGGATACTCAGGTAGTACACACAAAGTGTTCAATTCAGTAAATCCGTCAATTCATATTCAGGAGTACCCATTAGGGCACTTAATCAGGAAACACACTCTCGAGCCACATATCATATAACAGGATTACTTGTCCAAGCTAAATCCTATTTCCAATATATGCTCATAAGAGCTTAATCAGAATTACTAGTACAGGCTAAATCCTTTCTGTAACATATGCTCAGAAGAGCTCAATTTGGATTAACAGTCCTGGCTAAATCCTAATTGTAACATATGCTCAAGAGGGATTATATCATGATTACCCATCCGGACTAAATCCTATCTATAATGAGGTCAATAGGATTACTCGTTCGAGCTAAATCCCGTCAGCAACAAATGTAGGATCTCATTCATTTCGGGAAATCACATATCCATCGATTTTTAATTTATTCAAACAGAATTTGACATTTATCAGACAATTTTTAGGTATGTGATCAATCTTATATATTTATACATTTATGCAATTCAAATGTTCACATTCAACTCAAGTATAAAAATAACATTTTTATCATTTATCACTTATCGAGTATTATCATTTATTTCAGGCACTTTCATTTATCGGGTTTTAACGAATATGTGATCATTTCACATATTTATGGCATTTATACAATTTACATACACAACATTCAATTTAAGCATATAAACATATACAATTTAGTTATACGAACTTACCTCAATAAATGTTTGTGTACATAAAGTCTACTAATCCAACATTTTCTCCTTTCCTCGTTCTAACTCCATATTCTGTTTATCCTGATCTATACAAGTAAATTTAACATCAATTTAATGTAATTCATACTCAATTTAGTCCAATTTACACTTTAAGCAAAATTACCATTTTGCCCTTAAACTTTTAATAAATGACGATTTCGTCCCTAGACTCAGAAAATAAAATTCATGTAATTTAATCCTTGTTCCGAGCCTAACTGAATTTTTCATGTAATATTTACAGCCCATATATTTCATAAAAATCAAAATTTTTCCATGGATTTATCATTTTTTACAATTTAGTCCCTAAATCAAGTTTTCATCAAAATTCACTTTGTAAAAGTTGTTTATCTATCAACAACCTTTCATTTTCTACCATAAATTTCATAATTTCAGCATATTAATCCATTGTAAAAATTTTATACTTTGATATCTTTTCAAGTTGATTCCCAAAATAAATAAATTAAATCACCCCGATCTCAAAAATATAAAAATTACTAAAAGCGGAGCTTGAATACTTACCTAATTTGACCAAGAAAGCTTGCTTTCTCTTTCCTAGGGTTTCCATGAAAAATATTTGGGGAAGATGATGATAAATGATGATATTTTCATCTTTTATTATTTATCACCTTTATTTTTTTATTCTTCCAATTTTGTCCTTTTCTTTAATTTTATTTTCCATGGATGAATCATCATCTTTAATGACTAAGCATTTTTAATGGTCTAATTACCATATAAGGACCTCAAATTTAAATTTATATAGCTATTTAATCCCTTTAGTTATTAAAACTCAAGTTTTGCACCTTGTGTAGTTTGGTCCTTTATCAATTTAAGAATGTAATCGATAAAATTTCTTTACGAAATTTTCATACAACATTATTATCATATTGTAGACCATAAAATAATATTAAATTTTTCTTTTCAGAATCGAATTTGTGGTCCCAAAACCACTGTTTTGATTTTTTAAAAAATGGGCTATTACATGTTCAGTATGATTTTGAATTGTGAATAATTCTACCTAAATCACATAACGCTTTTCTGCTTGTAACTTTCTAAGGCTTAGGATAGGTATGGATTTGAATAATAGTAAGCATCAAATAGTTTCAAGCACGAAAATAGTTTGGCACATTATATTGCCCCCTATTCTCCCCCTTAGTAACCCTTTCTCGTTCACCACCTTATTTCTCCTCTCACCTTCCTTGTTTCTCCATAGGAAACCACAACATAATATAACAATCACGGTTAGCTTATGAGTTTTTGTGCACAAATGAATGATTTTTTCTATTTTTGTGACTTTGTCACATTCTTTTATTTTTCAATACATCTCCTTCACAAATACTTTTACTTTTCAAGTACTTTTTCTACTCGTTTTGATTTTCTTCTTGAATTTTTCTTTTGTTGCACATATTGGCTAACCTATAATTACTATATCACACTGATCCCTCCCATTTCACTTTATTTTTTTTTTACAAAATCTACCATAATGTATCTACTTAACCCTCAATATGTATGGCTGGATGTCTATAGTCGTGTAGCTTAAGACGAATGAAAAAAAATGTAAATCACACTGATCCCTCCCATTTCACTTTATTTTTTTTACAAAATCCGCCATAATGTATCTACTTAACCCTTAATATGTATGGCTGGATGTCTATAGTCGTGTAGCATAAGACGAATGAAAAAAATGTAAGTACAAATTGATGTTTTGGCTCGGGTTTTGTATGAAGGTTCATCAAGAATTGTTTTCCGGCTAAAAAAATAAGCGCTAAAGATAAATAACATGGTTAGCTTTTTGGCTTTAGATGTATACCAAGCAATACCTTAGATCATCCCTAGGTATCTCAATATTCACAACTCTAATAAACCAAACAACCATAAATTCAACAATTTATCATTCATACTAGCATGCTCATTTCCTTTTATTCTCTATATCATTTGGTACATTCAATTGCTTTAATGCCTATTTATAATGTAATATATAGAACTTAGTAGTCTAATAATAAAAATTTTAAATTCATCTATCTTCATGCCAAATTTAATGTAAATTTGACGTATTGTGTGTACAACGAGTCTCTGATGATGCTTCTCATTGGTTTCATGAACTGCTCATTCTCACCCATTGGAACTTCCACCCTTCGATAGAGTTCTGTTACCAAGTGAGGAAAGAAAATTCTAGTTTTTTGGTTGTGCGCACAGCCCTTCATTTCACGGTAAACCCATTTACCAACGCATATCTACTTCCGTTGCAAAATTCCATACAATAGAATAGCTCAAAAAGTATTAACATTAGAAACATTTAATGCAGGTGTAATTCTAGTGCCTATGAACTGCATCCACATTTTCGCTACTGGGAACATTATTGCTTGATTGAAATTAGTTGGTAAATCTGAATCTGGTCTATGATTCCATGTACCTATACCTTAAGTTAAGTACTTAATAACATTCCCCATATCTGTATCATCAAAATTTTCTAAATTAGTACTATCCAAGAAGTCTTTGCTATTATGGTATATTGTAAAACTCACAGATTCCCCTTGGAGTAATTACCACTTCTTCGCCTCTCATTGTTACTGTATCCCAATTTTATCTTTTCTGTAATTTTTGGGTCTCTAAAGGAATCATAGAATTCTTGCACAACTAAATTTACCGTTGATAAGCCATAAAAGTAACATATTTTTAATCCCATTCTTGATTACGTTTTTGGATGATTTATTATATGAATTAGTGAATTTGATGCTCCTAATCTTTTAAATTCATGTTTCTATACTTAGGTGAGCATAGGGGAGCGAAAAGAGCCAAAAACAAGCCAAAATCGGGCAAAAAGAGCTATTTTCAGGATCCACACGGCTTGAGCATTTCCACACGGGCTGGCCACACGCCCATGTGAGCCACACAGGCTGGCCACACGCCCATGTGTCAGTCCATGTCGATTTCACACCCCGCTTCCCTGTTACGTGGAAAAACCTAATTTTTAGGGTTTTTGAGCATTCTAAAGTCTATAAATACACACTAGAAGAGGAACTAAAAGGGAGCACGCAGAGGAGAACGCAGAAATTACTCGAAGAACACCGACGGACTCAACTCAGGAGTAGGATCTCCTTCAAGACTAAAGATCTCCATTCAATTTCTTTAGAAGTTTTTGAGTTTCTTTATGTTTTGTTGTTTTCCTATTTTTGAGATGTTTTCCTTTCTAAGTATGAACTAAATTCCCTAAATACCTAGGAAAGATGAAACCTATGACAGATCTTATTATTTGATTTTTCTGAATTACATGATAAATAGTTGTTCTTGATCTCAATTATATTTATTTACCTTCATGTTTAATGTTTTCAGGATATTAATTCATGATTGATGTGCTTACTCAGTGGAGCAAAAGTCCCTATTTAAGAATATATTTGGCAAAATTGAGTGGAGTTGCATGCAATCCTAAAAATAGGACGACATAAATCTACCGGATTAGAGTCAAATCTAATAGGGGAATACATAGATCGAGTTAATGCGACGATAGGGGTTTTAATTAGAAGTAAATTTTTAATTAATCAACCTAGAGTTAGTTATTTTTACTCTCGAAAGAGATATTAATATAATTTAGGGATTTCTACGGATCAAATCAAATGAATAAATCATTTAATTCAAATTTAGAATAATAAGTGAAGCCTAGGTGGATTCTTTCTTGGGTATTGTCTCTCTCATAAGTTTTCTTCGATTATTTTCCCAATTCGCTCTCTGTTGTTTAGTAATTAGTTTAGTTTAATTTTAGATTAAAAACAACCCTTCAATTTATAGGCTAGATAATAAAAAGATAGTAATTACTAGTACTTTTAGTCCCCGTGGATACGATATTCCCGACTCACCGTAGCTATACGACCATTCGATAGGTGCACTTGCCTTTGTTGTATTTTAGTTAGTTCGTGACGTCATCAAGTTGTTGGTGCCGTTGCAGGGGACTAAAATATTAGGAACACTTAATTTTTATTACTTTAGCCATTTTTTTATTATTGTTATTGCATTTTATTATTGTTTTTACTTTAATTTACTAACTTTTCTTTTATTTGCTTTCGGCAGGGTCCTTTAGTTTATGACTAGAAGAAACCCGTCAGGGCCTCTCGCATTCGACAGTTAAATCAAAAGTACAGCTCGTAGGAACCGAAGAGAAGCAAGGCAAAGTCGACAGAGTACAAGAGAAGAGCAAGAGGATATCATTATTAATATTGAGGAGATGGCAGAAAATCATAATAATCAGCTACCTCTTGTGGTTGCTGTAAATCCTGTAAATCTGAATCCTGCTCCTCGTACTATGTACGACTATGCCAAGCCCAATTTAACTGGGGTTGAATCGAGTATTGTTAGACCTGCTGTTGCTGCAAATAATTTTGAATTGAAACCTAACACTATTCAAATGATTCAACAGTTTGTTCAGTTTGATGGTTTGCAGGATGAAGGCCCAAATGCTCATTTTGTTAATTTCTTGGAATTCTACGACACTTTTAAAATTAATGGCATTTCTGATAATGCCATTCACCTTCGGTCGTTTCCCTTTTCATTGAGGAATAAGGCTAAACAATGGTTAAACTCTCTACCACGAGGTTCTATCACTACATGGGAACAAATAATTGAAAAATTCTTGTTGAAGTACTCTCCATCGGCTAAGATAGCCAAGCTGAGGAATGATATCTCTTCCTTCATACAAATGGATCTAGAGACTCTATATGATGCATGAGAGAGGTATAAGGATTTATTGAGAAGGTGCCCTCACCATGGGTTACCTCGATGGCTACAGGTTCAAACTTTCTACAACGGTTTGAACCCCTCAACTAGGCAATTGATCGATGCATCCGCCAGTGGGACTTTAAATAATAAAACACCTAAGGAGGCTTATGAGTTTATAGAGGAGATTTCACTGAATAATTATTAGTGGCAAGTCATGAGGACAAAGCTAATGAAAGTAGCCAGTGTTTTTAACGGTGATACGGTCACCATGTTGTCAAATCAGGTAGAACTTTTGAATAAAAAGATTGATGGTTTATATGGTTCTACGCAGGTACATCCGGTGATGCAATACGACGCAAATAGAGGAGGGAACCATCCAGAAAATCGATTCTACAACCTAAGCACAAAAGACGAACAAGTCAACTATATGGGTAATAATTCTAGACCTCAGAATAATCCTTATAGTAACACTTATAATGCAAGTTGGAGGAACCATCGAAACTTCTCTTGGAGTGGTCAAGGAAATAAAAGACCACAACCCCCTCCAGGCTTTCAACCATCTTACCAGTAGGAGAAGAAGCTGAACCTTGAGGAGATGTTGACGAAGTTTATTGCTGTAACACCCCAAACTCGGCCTAGAAGTTATTGCCGAATCTGGAGGCGTCACATGAGAGTGCTTTTTAGAAAAATCCTAGCAAGTTAAAAATCGTTCAGTTCATTATCGTTACTTAAGTTGTGAAATCTTTATCCCAAATATTAAATAAAAACATTTCATTAACACGGAAGCTAGAACATCAATCAGTTATAATTAAAAAATTTAACAATTTTAAATTACAAAATAAACCCCAAAATGAATATCTGAATAAAGCAGATGAAATAGAGCATTACTAAAAAATCCATAAAATGTCCAACAGTGGTCACCATCGAGCCGTCCACCACACTGATCCATCTACTGCTGAGGATTACCTGACAAACAAAATAACAAGGGGAGAGTTTTCGCAAACTCAGTGTGTACATCCCATAAGCAGCATGCATTTAAACAAATAACAGAATACAGATAGTTCAGCTTTATCCATACAGATATCACATACATATCAAATCAGATACCAGAGAATATGCCCACCAACCCTGCACACCGTCTCTGACCAACCTAACACACCACGTGGGGATAAAATCGACCCACCCAACCCTACACACCAAGTGTGGGGGTCTAGTCAACCCATCCAGCCCTACACACCAAAAGGTACAGTAAAACAATACTCAACATATAAGGGCAGCGTAGCTACCAGATATCAGGCTAATCGCCTGTCAGACTTCCTTCTCTTCACAGCAATCCCAATCCAATGTAATGCAACATACATATCATGGCATGCTTATATGCAGATATCAGATCATATCAATATCATGGCAGAACAGACATAAAGATTCAGATAGTTACACATGCTTATAATAACATGCTTTTGCATACAACTCAGTAATCAATCAGAGAATGGGGTCTGAGTAACACTTACCGCCCCTACAATCAGGTCATAGTCGACTTAGGCGACCCGTTCAACCTTACCAAACATTTTACCTTAACCGGGCTCACGGGCCCGTGTGGGTCACACGGCCCAAATTGGCGTTGCCCTTGTGGATCACACGGCCTGGCCCAGATTCCCACAGGCCTGTGTGGTTCACTCGTGTGGACTTACATGCTTGTGTGGCCCACACGGCCCATTCGCCTGAGCCCGTGCCTTACATATGGCCTCGTCAGCCTTACACACTTGTGTCCATTGCGCCCGTGTGGTGCGCGCACAGCCTAGCTCATTAGTCACACGCCTGTGTCTCGCGACGCAGGCTACCACACTGGCAGACCACATGCTCGTGTGGTGTCGACAGACTGCTTTTCGGCTTTCATCGAACCACATCCAACCACGAGCACTCCAAAGCCTAAGATTGACAATATCGAGCCCAAATCAGTCACTTAAATCTACTTACATAAGAATGAATAAATCCAGAAACACGAGATCTTCTTACCTTCGACGAAGAACGTGATTCCTCACTGTTAAAAACTTGATCAACGATCCACAGAACCTTGAATATCTCCTAAACAGTAAACCAATCACTCTTAAACAATCTTTAAACGAAACCACGCAATATAATAACACCACAGTTACCGAATCGATGAATCCACTAGCAATACGTCACCACTAATCGAAAAGAAAAAAAAAGAAGGAGAGGGGAAAAGAGAAAAGGGAATTTTCAACAGCAAGGGGTTTTGGGAAAAAAAAAGGCAAAAAATAAAAAGACAAAAAGAAGGGAATAAACCCTAATTTCCCTTAAAACCCCAACTCAGATTTCTGATAAGCCCAACTCTTAATTGCAACTTGTAGCAAAAATAATCTTAACGCTACTGCAGGGAATCGAACTCTTAACCCTAAGCGTATTCCCTTGCCACTTAACCATTAGACCAGTAGGCCCATTCTGTTAAGTGCTTACCAATAAAATCTTATAAGCCTATTAACCAAAAGTCAGACTTTATTCAGATAAAACCCAAAATTTAGCCCAAGTTAAAGCTTGAACTTGGGACCTCCTAAACACACCCAAGAGCACATTATCACTTAAGCCACATATATTTAAACCAAAAATAACTCAAAACACAGATTTAGACACTTCCAAGCCCAATACTTACAAAAGCCAAAACTACAGAAATTTAGGATGTTACAATTGCTGTGTCAGAAACTCATTTCTAAAACACGGAAACAACACTCAAAAATTAACAAGCGTCGATTCAAGGGCTTGAGAATCAAATTGGTCAATTGAAAAATATGATTTCAGAACGACCACAAGGTAGCTTGCCAAGCAATACTCAAACTAACCTAAGAGAGCATCTTCATGCGATCACTGTTAGAGATGAAGAAGGGTTAACTGAATTTGAATCTGAATCGAGGCAAGAAACTATGGTAAGTAATGGTAAGGTTGAGGTAAGCCAAAATAAGCAAGATGCGATCAGTAAGAAATATAAACCTTGTGTGCGATATCCAAATGTGACAAGGAAAGACCACACAAACGAACAATTCGGTAAATTCCTTAAATTGTTGAAAAAATTACAAATTAGCTAACCGTTTATTGAAGCTCTTTCGCAGATGCCAAATTTTGTTAAATTTTTAAAGGAGCTTTTAGCAAATAAGCGAAAGTTAGATGATTAGTCGCACGTGGAGCTAAATGCAATATGCTCAGCCATTTTGCAGAATAAACTACCCAACAAATTGAAAGATCCAGGGAGTTTTACTATTCCTTGTTTAATTGGTAGTTTAAGTGTTAATAATGCTTTGGTTGATTTAGGGGCTAGTATTAATGTCATGCCCTACAAAATGTTTAAGCAACTAGGTCTTGGGAAACCCAAACAAACTAGGATGAGCATTCAATTGGCAGATAGAACAATTAGATTTCCTAGGGGTATTGTTGAAGATGTACTCGTCAAAATTGATAAATTTATTTTCCCAGTTGATTTTGTTGTTCTAGACATGGATGAGGATAGTGACGTACTATTGATTTTAGGACGACCCTTTTTAGCAACTGCTAGAACTATCATAAATCTTAGTATAGGTGAGTTAATACTTTGTGTAGGTGATGACATGATTAAACTCCAAGCTCGTGATTCTGTTAGGATATCTAGTGATTGAGATGATATTACGAGTTCTGTTAACATTAATAACCTTGTGGCTCAACATTCTTTACAGGAAACACCTCAGAAAAACGTGATAGAGCCGCAGTCCAATTTACATGACAAAAATAGAACAAATCATGAAGAAAGAAGATTACAAATCGATGAACTAGATGAATGGCGGACACACGTCAATGGGAAACCTAGAATACACGATGAACCAAAGCGACTCCATGACGAGCTTAAGGATAGGACAAACCAAGTTAAGGTTGGCGATCAGGTGTGACCCACACGGCCTGGCCACATGGGCATGTGGGATCTCACATGGGCGTGGAAGAAGCGTAGGAAAACACACATGGTCTGGCACATGGCTGTGTGACCCACACGGCCTGGACACACGGGCATGTCCATGGTCATGTGAAAAGTGGGTTAATCACCCCAATTTTATTTTATTTTATTTTATTTATTATTAATTGTTATATTATTTATTTTTATTTTACTAATTAATTAATTAATTTATTATTCTTATACTTATATTTTTAATATTTTTTTATTATTATTATTTTTATTTTGCTATTTTTATTTTTTTCGTTTTTTTACTACTATCATTACAATTACCTTTAAGTTTATTGATATCATTGAGTTTATTGTTATTATTATTATTTATCTTTCTTTTTTATTTTGTTTTAGTTGTTTTATTTTTTTTATTTTCTTCAACTTATTTTCATTATTATCTTTTGAAATATTTATGGTTGTTTCTAATCGAGTTATAACCCCTTAATCTTCTTTATTATTTGTGTTTATTTTCTTGTAAGTTTGCTTGGAATCATGAGTTACATTTAGATTTGATTGCAATTTCGCTTTTCACTATTCTGAAGATTTCATCCAATATTTAGGGCAGTTTTAGTTTTCTCCCTCTCTTATGATATTCTATTCATATTGTGATTATATATGTTTGTACATTGAGGACAATGTACATCTTAAGTGTGGGGAGGTTATCTATAGAATTATTAGAAAATCCCTGAATTATGTCTTGTGTTTAAGTAATTTTCTCACATTACTATTAGAATGAATTCTTATTGATTTATGATTATCATTGATGTGTTTTAGATTAAATTCATAGGTAATTGTGCATTGATTGTTTAAAATTTAATACACTAGAGAATCAAGCATGATAAGTCTATTTTCAGAATTAAAAATTTTAAGTTGTTTCCTTACCTTGATGTTTGAGATTTGTAAGATTAACATCAAAAACCATAATTTTTGTGAGATTTTGAGCCTTTAGAGCATACACTTTTCTTGCTCACTCTATTATTGGTTATGAGTGTGTCAATACTGATTGGTTATTCTAGGACTTGTTTCGATTATACATGTCAAGACCACACCTTTGATTTGATGTACTGAGATGATAAAGGTACCTAGGTTTTAACCCACTTATCTCATAAGCCTACCTTCATAATTAACCCTTAGTGAACCCCCTTTAAGCCTAACAAACCGTTTCTTGATTTACCCTTTAATATTAACCCTTAACTCATTTTTGATTCATTGAGAATTGTTTCCCGTTTTATTAACTCTCTTTTTGTCGAGATTTGATTTGGTTAGTTGCTTAACTATGTTCTTTTGCTTCAGTTGTTAAATTTTATCTTATTATCCATTGTTCTCAAAAAAAAAAAAATGAAAAGAAAGTGAAAAAATGCATTTATGTTGATTATTACTAGTTTTATATTTTTGAGCTTAAGTAGTTAATTTCATATTCTGAGAAAAAGCTCGTGTTATTCTTTAATAATTTCGATTGATGTAATTATTCAATATTAGTTTAATTTTCTAGTTAGGTAATTTATCAATTTGATCTAATTCTAACCTTCCTTTTCAGCCTTTATCCACACCTTTAACCCAAGCCCCGTTACAACCCTTTAAAGACATTTTGATTTGTGTATCATATCATTTTATAGTGGTGGAGATTTGATTTCATGCAAGCCTATGGTAATGACTTTTCATAATTGACTTTTGAGTGATTAATTTTTGAACCTTAAACACTTTGAGCGATTTGAGTGAATCTTTAGTGAGGATTTAAAATCTTGTCAATTTTGAATTAAAGGTAATTACTTAGATAAGGGGAGATACCTATGTCTTCATGTCTTAAAAAATGTGTGACTTGAATTGTTTGAATCTTTAGGGCTCTTTTAGTTGAATTATCAATGTGTGATTATTTGTGAATTATGACAACACATTATTAATGAGAATTACAAGTTGAGAAAGATTAATTTTAATTATGAGTTGAGGATTTTGCTTGAGGACAAGCAAATGCTTAAGTGTGGGGATATTTGATAAGCCATAAAAGTAACATGTTTTTAATCCCATTCTTGATAATGTTTTTGGATGATTTATTATATGAATTAGTGATTTTTGGATGATTTATTATATGAATTAGTGAATTTGATGCTTCTAATATTTTAAATTCATATTTCTATACTTAGGTGAGCATAGGGGAGCGAAAGGAGCAAAAAACGAGCCAAAATCGGGCAAAAAGAGTTGTTTCCAGGATCCACACGTCCTGGGCGTTTACACATGGGCTGGCCATACGCCCATGTGAGCCACACGGGCTGGCTACATGCCCATGTGCCAGTTTGTGTCGATTTCGCACCCTTCTTCCCTGTTACACAAAAAACCCCAATTTTTAAGGTTTCTGAACATTCTAAAGTCTATAAATACACACTAGAAGAGGACCTAAAAGGGAGCATGCAGAGGAGAACGCAGAAATTACTTGAAGAAAGCTAACAGACTCAACTCAAAAGCAGGATCTCCTTCAAGACTAAAGATCTCCATTCAATTTCTTTAGAAGTTTTTGGGTTTCTTTATATTTTGTTGTTTTCCTATTTTTGAGATGTTTTCCTTTCCAAGTATGAACTAAATTCCCTAAATACCTAGGGAAGATGAAACCTATGACAGATCTTACTATTTGATTTTTCTGAATTACGTGATAAATAGTTGTTCTTGATCTCAATTATGTTTACTTACCTTCATGTTTAATGTTTTCAGGGTATTAATTCATGATTGATGTGCTTATTTAGTGGAGCAAAAGTCCCTGTTTAAGAGTAGATCTGGCAAAATTGAGTGGAATTGTATGCAATCCTAGAAATAGGACGACATAAATCTACTAGATTAGAGTCAAATCTAATAGGGGAATCCATAGATTGAGTTAATGCAACATAGGGGTTTTAATTAGAAATAGATTTTTAATTAATCATTTAGAATAATAAATGAAGTCTAGGTGGATTCTTTCTTGGGTATTGTCTCTCTCATAAGTTTTCTTCGATTATTTTCCCAATTCGCTCTCTGTCGCTTAGTAATTAGTTTAGTTTAATTTTAGATAAAAAACAACCCTTCAATTTATAGGCTAGATAATAAAAAAGATAGTAATTACTAGTACTTTTAGTCCTCATGGATACGATATTCCCGACTCACCGTAGCTATACTACCATTCGATAGGTGTACTTGCCTTTGTTGTATTTTAGTTAGTTAGTGACATCATCAACCACGGTTTCCTTGGGAGAGATATTGAATCTATAACACCTCTTACCCGCACCCGAGGCTGAAACGGGATATGAGGTATTATCGAACACATACAAAGTCATTCATGCAAAAACCGGGCAATAAATTATTTTTTCTTTAAAACAATTTCATTCATACATACACAATTTCTCTGCAAAATAGTTCTCAAGTGTTCGACATGCTCTGTCTCATCTCTAAAATAAATCTGAATATCATCGATAAACACCACAACAAACTTATCCAAATATGGCTGAAAAATTTAGTTCATTAAATCCATAAACACGGCAGGAGCATTCGTTAATCCAAATGGCATAACAAGAAACTTGTAGTGGCCATACCTCATTCTAAATGCAGTCTTAGGCACATCAGACTCTTTAACTTGTAATTGGTAATATCCGGACCTCAAGTCTATCTTAGAGAACCATGTCGCTCCTTTTAGTTGGTCAAACAAGTCATCAATTCTTGGAAGAGGGTACTTATTTTTGCTTGTCACCTTATTGAGTTGCCGGTAGTCAATGCATAATCTCATGGAACCATCCTTCTTTTTCACGAATAATACGGGAGCACCCCACAGCAAAAAGCTTGGTCTCGCAAAACCTTTGTCAATTAACTCTTGCAATTGTAACTTTAATTCTTTCAGCTCAATTGCGGCCATCCTATACGGAGTAATAGAGATAGGTGTTGTCCCTAGCATTAGCTCAATACCGAATTAAACTTCTTTATTTGAAGGCAAACCTGGCAATTCCTCTGGGAATACATCCGCATATTTACATACAACCGGGACTGATTAAATTTTTAACTCAGATTCCTTTATATTCAATATGTATGCCAAATAAGCTTCATACCCTTTCGTCATATATCTCTGAGTAGTCATTGAAGAAATTACCATTGGCGGCTTATCGGCATCATCCGATTCAACCCGAAGAATCTCACCGTTTTCACATTTCAATTCCATAACTTTCTGTCTACAATTCATTATAGCATCATGGAGTGTTAACCAATCCATACCTAGTATGACATCAAATTCATCAAAACGAAACAACATCAAGTCAACTGGAAAGTAGTGACCTTTAACCATCAAAGGGCATTTCTTACATACTTTATTAACTATCACATGCTTTCCTAACGGATTTGACATCTTAATCATAAATTCTGTAGACTCGACAGGTATATTCATAATAGATGCCAATTTCATACACACATACAAATGAGTAGAGCCAGGGTCCATCAAAGCAATAACATTAGTATCATAGAGAGAAAAATTACCAGTGATCGCATCAGGAGAAGTTGCGTCTTTGCGTGCGTGTATGACGTAGGCCCTAACCGGAGCCCTAGCTTCAGATCTCCCTGCTGTGTCTCGTGTCATATTCTTACTACCGGACCCATTCCCAACATTTCTTGAGGGTTTTCCCTTAGAAGCTGTGCCACTCGGCCTTGAGTTTTGAAATCTGTCTTTCTCTACCATCTCGGGGCAATCTTTAATATAGTGGTCTTGAGAACCACACTTGAAACAAGATCCCTCACTCACCCTACAGGTGCCAAAATGACACCTACCACATTGTTAGCACTCGGGCTTAGAAGGTTTAGCATTACCCACACTTGCCACGGATGTAGCCTAAGATCTAAAACCCAAATTCTGCTTTCTACGATTCCCGTATGAATGTCCAGCTGACACATATGAACGAGAGTACATCTCTCTAGATTTCTTAGACTGAGATGACAATGACTTACTCATATATCTCTTTCTTGTATCTCTTACCTCAGACTCAACTTTCCTCTTTTCTTTGATCAGCTCCTCGTCTTTACAAGCCCGTTCAACGAGTACCACAAATTCTTTCAACTCAAAAATACCCACTAATGTCTTAATATTCTCATTAAGTCGATCTTCAAATCTTCTGCACATCTTAGCTTCAGAGGATACACACTCCCGAGCATAGTTGTTGAGTCTGACAAATTCTCTCTCATACTCACTAACTGTCATACGACCTTGTTTCAAATTTAGAAATTCCTTACACTTTTGATCGATGAACCTTTCACTAATGTATTTCTTTCAAAATTCCTCTTGAAAGAATTCCTAAGTAACCCTCTCTAGTGGTACCATAGATATCAGCATTCTCCACCAGTAATACGCTACATCTCTTAACAAAGATATAGCACATTTTAGGCACTCCTCGGGTGTACAGGATAGTTCATCAAATACCTGTATCGAGTTCTCTAACTAGAACTCTGCTTTTTCAGAGTCATCATTGGCATTTGCCCTAAATTCCTCAGCACCTTGTTTCCAAATTTTATCAACTGGTGTTCTAGAGAATCTCATAAAATCTATACTTTGAGACATCAAGGGTACGGGTTGAGGATTTGGGGGAGGTGAGGGAGGTTGAGCGTTCGGGTTCGTTCGAACGAACTTCGTATACCATGCATTCATCATGTGGAGAAAGGCCTCTCTTCCTCCTCCTCTACTAACAGTTTTGGGTCTACTTTCAGATGGCACCGCTCCTTCAGTTGGAGCAGGCGTGTTACTTTCTACATCATCCACCACTACTCTGTCGGGATCCATTTGCTATATGAAAATACATTTTAATATTATCAAAAGTCGTCACACTATCATTATCTATATATACGTATGGCATGTATAGATAGGCTCAAATAC
Organism: Gossypium longicalyx; assembly: GCA_025698465.1. NCBI lineage: Eukaryota > Viridiplantae > Streptophyta > Magnoliopsida > Malvales > Malvaceae > Gossypium > Gossypium longicalyx. The sequence goes on from CM046997.1 coordinate 98,183,614, forward strand.
GCTAGGTTAGTCCGAGAATCAACTAAACAATAGCTTTGATACCACTAAATGTAACACCCCTTACCCGTACCCGAGGCCAGAATGGGATACTAGGCATTACCGAACACATACACAGTCATTCATGCAAAAATTGGGCTATAAATTTTTTTCTTTAAAATAATTTCATTGATACATACACAATTTGTCCCTGATATGAACCTACGAGGCCCAAAACAACCATCGGAAGGGATTCAGGACTAAATCGAAGACTTTAGAAAAGTTTGGAAATTTTTTTCCTAATAAAAAGCCACACGCCCGTGTGAGACAAGGGACACGCCCGTGTGCTCTCTACACGTCAGTGTCCTCCAGTCGTGTAGCTCTTTGACTATGACATCAACACCAATTTAGGGTCACACGGCCGCATCACACGCTTGTATGGCCAAACCGTGTGGTCAATTAAAATTAAATGAATTTTTCAGAAAAAGGTACAGACTTCACTTAGCCAGAGTACAGGCCCATGTGGGTAGGCCATGTCCTTCACACGGCCAAGACACACGCCCATGTCTTAGCCTATGTGTTTACTACTGTAACACCCCTAACCCGTATCCGTCGCTGGACTAAGGTTAAAGGCATTACCGGACAAATCGAAATATTTAACAGTTCATTTCATAAACATTTATACATCAGAGATCAAACATTAATATAGAATCTCTTATATAGGTCATCGAGACCTTAAACATGTATCAGAAAGGGGTCGGGACTAAACCGAATGCATACAAAATTTTTCCAAAACTTAAAATTTTCAAAGAAGTATAGGTCACACGCCCGTGTGAACAGGTCGTCTGCCTTACACGGCATTAGACACGCCCGTGTGTCTAGGCCGTGTCCAAATAGGGCATACATACTGACTTATTCACACGGCCACAAGACATGCCCGTGTGCCTTGCCGTGGTCGACACTAACTTGGGTCACACGGCTAGCCAAACACCCGTGTGCCTTGATCATGCCCAAGACTTACTTACAATCGTAGGGTGCCCCAAGGGACACACAGCCGGGCAACATAGCCGCGTGTTGTACACGGCTGAGACACACGCCCGTGTCTCTGCCCGTGTTGACAAAAATAGGCCATGTGAATAGCCAATTTGCCACCCCAATTGGTCAAACCTACAAGCACCAGAATAAGCATATTTCCAGCGCAATTTCAGCCAATTTCAATACCAAAACATACATTATTCATGCCTTTACATTATTAATAAATTCCAACCTCAATTCATCAACTAAATCATACCAAAACCTAAACTAAAATCATATCATACATATGTTTCGATACATCATTCAATCTCATACTCAAAACTTACCAAAACTTATCAACATTGGCCATTTCTTTTGGTCATTCAAAACATACCATATAATTCATAATGCATCACATATCATATAACATTTCCAATCATAAGTTTAATCTAAAGCTAGCCATATCACATGGCATGATATCTATATTCCAAAACATATCCATGCACTACTAGTCTATACATGCCATACTTTAATATATACATTTTCAAAAGGTACCAAAGTAAGATTCGATAGTGTGGTGATGATCCTCGACGATCCCCGAGCTCCCAGTAGCTTTGATATCTATAAAATAGTTGAAAAACACACAGAGTAAGCTTTCAAAAGCTTAGTAAGCCATATACAAATAAACTTATCATTTAAAACATGTAAACATCATTAACTTTCATATACATAGTAGCCGATAACCAAAACAAACCTCTTGTTCATTTACATATCACATATTCTCAAATCATTTGCACATATAGCATATATTCACATACTTAGATTATATATCATCATTTACTTGTATACTTACCTTTCATTCTCAAACATCATATACAAATCAAACGTACTTGAATCGGATACAATTTCACAAAGTTATTCATTTTCTCAGAATACTCGTTTGAACCATTCAGAAACGTAAGGATACACGGATAGCTCGAAAAGTATATACAATGCCAACGTCCCAGAGGTGGTCTTACATGTAATCAAACATCGATGCCACTATCCCAGACAAGGTCTTACACGAAATCAGATACGATGCCAATGTCCCAGACATGGTCTTACACGTAAAATAGAAGTCGATACCAACATCCCAGACGTGGTCTTACACGATAACACATATTGAGAATTCGATGTCATGACATATGTATCCTAACTATTCCTAGGGTTCGTACGAGGCTTTTCAGGAAACTTTCTCAAAAATTTCTCGAATGGCACATGTATAGTTCGAATATTCATTCATCGCAATTCAACGTCATATGAATAATAACAATTCAATTCAAACATGTTTATTTGTATATAAACTTACCTCGTACAAACTCAAATGGTCGGAATAGGCTACTCGACGATTTTCGACTTTCCCTAATCTAATTTCGTTTTCTTTAACTATTGATCTTAATCAAAGAAAATCAATGGTTGAACCCTAATGTTCTTTTTCTTTTTCTTTTTCTTTTATTTTCAGCACAAATGGATGAACAAAATGCTTAATTTCATACTTTTGTTTTATTATAATTATCATATTAACTAAATTTCCATTTTACCCTTTGTTATAAAATCATTTATTCATTAAACATAATGCCATTTATGTCATTTAATTCCTTCCATGGTTAAATAACCACATATGGACCTCATAATTATAAAGCCAAATCAATTAGGCACTTTAACAATTAGAAGACCACTTTTACATTTTTCGCGATTAGGTCCTTTTATTAAATTAAGCACATAAATGATCAAATTTTCATACGAAACTTTCACACATGCTAATTCACATATCATAATCATGAAAAATAATATTTAAATATTATTCTGACTCAGATTTGTGGTCCTAAAACCACTATTCTGACTAGAGTCTAAACCGGACTATTACAACTACTTAGCATACTGACTTGCAAAAATATGGTGCAGGGGACACACGACCATTCAGCATGCCCGTGGGGCAGATCGTGTGTCACACATGGTCTAGACACATGCCCGTGTGTCTACCCGCGTGGACCATTTAAAGGCTATTTTCTAAGCCAATTGTCACCCTCAATCATTCATATATTCAAACATATTTCATAGCATGCAACATGACATATTTAGACACTCAATATTCAACACCATGGCACACTCACATCTTCATAATGTCATCCTATTGCACAATCATTTTGTTAGATCATTTAGAAACATTCCACACCAATTTCATGCATTATTAAGCTTGTTACCATAATTTCAAATTATGCATTCATGACTATAGTCATTTTAAGCCATTAAGTCATCCCTTATCTTTTAGCATCTAATCCATACTTTATCATACATTCACCAAGCAATAACATATCATATCATCAAGGCACTAACACATGCATGCATGGGTAATTATATTACAACCCAATGATCAAATATAAGCCATATCACATGGCCATTACAAAATGAATCATCAACATCATAGGCTTTCACAATTTGGCCAAACAACATAACACATATCACAAAATAACCAAGTCCTCTATACATGCCATACTCAAAATAACAATTTCATTATACCCAATATTGCTTTGATAGTGTGATCGAATACTCTGATAACTTCCGATCCTCGAGCTAGCTTGGCAGAACTACAAAGGATGGAAAGGAAAGGGGGTAAGCATTAAAGCTTAGTAAGTCCACATGCAGATAATATGCAATGGTAGTAAGCAGTACATGCAAAGACATAGTAACATATACATAAAGATTATTCATCACTTAAACCTTCTGACTTACTTATCATATGTACACATATACTTTCTCATCACAAATCATTCTTTACCAAGGCATTATTCATAGGTTTAGCGTACATACCTGTACTCATCGTAGTATATCATATAACCATACCTCTTTAATATGCCCTCCTCGGGACTTTCATCACATCCATTGCATTACCCGTTGAACACTGGGAATACTATTTGATACGCGAAAAACTTGCACATAAGTGCCACAAATACATACGTAGCCAAAGCTACCTCATAACATGTAATGCTTGCAATGGAGCTACTCACGGGCTTGCTCATAAAAGATATCTGTCAAGGTGTAGCTACACGGGCTACTCACACAAGCTATTAGGTATCCGAACAACTTAAGGATTACCTAGCCACCAGTAGGACACACAAGACCATTGCTCGGAACCCAATTACATGTATCGCATCCATAATGAATTCGGACCAACTCAACAAGCTCGGATGCTTCATACATATCACGAACCCGGACCAACTCAACGAGTTTAGATTTCTAAATTCCTAGTGACATGTCACTTGTATCCTAGACTATTCCTAAGGTTCAAACGGGTTTTTACTCACTTGCACAAGGCATACTTTATCGTATTTTCTCGTGACGTCGTATGTAACGACCAATTATCATTTATGCTTTCATAACAACCAATAAATATATAACTCATAATAACAAGAAAACATTTATCACATAATATCAAAACATTAAGAACATGCCACAACACCACATTATTTGCATATGCACTTACCTCGGTACAAAATGATGGTAATCGAGCCTAATTGTTGTATACTTTATTCTTTCCTCGATTAAGAACCGGTTCATGTTTTTCTTGATCTATAATGCCAAATTTAACTTATTTATCAATCACATTATTCAAATCAATCCATAACTCATGCTTTGGTAAAATACCTTTTTTACCCCTAACTTTTCACTTATTTAAGGTTAGTCCCTAGGCTTGTAAAATGAAATGCATGCATTTTATTTGTTACCCAAGCCTAGCTGAATTTTCCTTGTACTTATAATAGCCCATATTTTCATCAAAAATTAGATTTTTATCACTTATTTTACATCTTTTACAAAATGGTCCCTTTAAGGTGTTTTCAAGCAAAATCACCTAGTAAAAAATGTTAATCACATATCAAACTATCATATTCTTCCATTAAACATCAAAACACAAAATTCTTATGCATGGGTCAAAATTCCAACATGAACCCTAGCTTAAAATATGGTTAGAAATGGGTACATCATGTTACGAGGATTTCAAAAATGTAAAGAACATTAAAAACGGGGCTAGAACGGACTTACTTCCAAGCTTGAATAGTTTGGAAACCCTAGATATGGTTCTCCACAAATTTCGGCAGCTAAGGAAGAAGATGGGCAACATTTTCACTTGATTTTCCCTTTTTATTTCATTTAATCACCAAATGACCAAAATGCCCTTAGGGTTTTTCTTTTAAAATTTTCCTATGCATGTCCATTTTTGTCCAAAATTATAGAAATTGGTTAAATTTCTAATTAGGACCCTCTAATTCATAATTTAAAGCAATTTCATGCTTAAAGCTTCTAGATTACAAGTTTTGCATTTTATTCAATTTGGTCCTTAAAATTCAATTAGACATTTTATGCATAGAATTTCTTCATGAAACTTTCATATAAGCATACATTCATATTATAAACCTCATAGAAATCATAAAACAATTATTTCTATCGCAGATTTGTGGTCACAAAACCACTATTTCGACTAGGCCCTAATTTGAGGTGTCACAAAATCGCTCTCAACAATGGTATCTAACTAAAGTCCAAAATTTGCTGCACAAAATCATTGAGGGTTTGAACCCTCGTTCTTGAATGAATGGTCTTCCCTGCAACTCAAGAAAATATTTTTCAGCATTTGGATTCTCAAATTTTGTATTGTTCGAAACTACCAGAGTTTCTTGGACCGAAGTTCTCTTACTCTTCCTAGGAGGCATTTTCTACTATTCTACTTTGAAGTAACAAGGAACGATGAGCAAAAATCAATAGAATAATAAAATGAGAAAAATAAATACTTTAAACCTTTACTTTGTTGCTTCTTCTCTAAATGATTGGTGATTGTGCATCCATTTTAGCCTTAGAAATAATAATAGAGGTTTGTGTAGTTAGGGATTAGGGTGAAAAAGGGACTTAGAGATTGAGAGTTTGTAGAAGGATTCTAGTGTTTAGGAGAGGTTAAAAGTTTGAGTTAACATGTTTAAAGATTAAGAGTATGGGTTTTTAGGTTTAAAACATGGTTAAAGTAAGGTGTATAGGTCACCGAATTACGCAAACGGGTCGGGTCGACCCTTTAGAAAAATTATAGTGATGTCACAACAAAGAGGTTTTGTGTGCGACATTCCTGTTAGTTTGCCGATGTCATGACACCAGGGTTTGATGCCACAACATCTAGATGATTTTCTTGGGTTTTTTTTCCAGCCGCAGTATTATGGCACAGGGTTGCCGTATTGTGATATCAATTTTATTTTTCCAAAATTTTCGATCTTCAGGGTGCCTTAGGTGCTTGTTAGCCCTATCTATGATCTTCTTTCAAAATTTAGTTATTTGGTTAGCGAAATATACAATTTTGTAAAACTATTTAAATTTACATAAAAATGCTAGATTTTGTTGCCAGACTTGTTAGTTAGCTCGATTACTATGCACTTGGGTGACTTTTACAATTTGTTTCTGGCAGTATTGGTCTAACACTCATCGTGCCATTCCATTATTCATTTTTCCCTCTATTGGAACTTTCCTATTCGGCTTGCACTAAGCATCAACTATTCTTTCTACATATTGTAACCATTAATCAATTATAGAATTAAGGAACAACGTAACCATCTTGACTTTTGGTTATTAACCTTATTTTGCAAAAGTTTCAGTGGTTGCTATTCGTATTTGTTACGCATAAAGTGCTTAGATAATTCTTCCAACATAAATGGTATTTAGGTATTTAGTGTAATGCTATTCGATTAGTATAATGCTATTCGATTAGTGTGCCATCCAGTACCACATAACTTGGATTTCAGTTCCAGAGGCCTTCGAGTTTTTCTACAGGTGGTATTACCGTTCTATCAGGTGCTTCTCGCAGTAATCGAGTACTTCGTGGTTTCTTCAGCCATATCTCCATGCTTACTAGTGATATTGTTTGGATGATGCCTGCCATTTGATCATAAGTCCTATTGATGTATATTTTTTTGATCTTTGTCACCATCCAAAAAATCCCTAGATCGTTAAACTTTTGGGCGTCTGATTAAAGATTACTATCTTGCAAAAAGAAACATTCAAGTTGAGTATTTTCCTTGAAAGTGCATGTTTATCCTTGTTATTTTTCATAGGGTTCCTAGACTTTGGACATTCTTCCACTAGGTTGGCAGTGAATATCATTAGTGATAAACCATATTATATACATATTTTTATCCCATGCTTGGCATATTTATGGATAATTTATCTTTGGTTTTACTGAATTTGATGCTCTTAATCCGTTAATTTTATGTTTTATACTCAGGAGAGCATAGGATAGTGAAAAGAGCAAGAAACAGGATAAAAATGGACAAAATAGGCTAAAATCAGGTTTCACACGGCCTAGGCACTCCCACACGGGTAATCCACATGCCCATGTATGACACACGAGCTGGCCACACACCTGTGTGTCATGGCCGTGTCGACATTAAATCAAGTCAGAATTGCATACGGCCTGAGCACCTCCACACGTGCGTGGCACATGGCCGTGTCCCTATCAAACCCAAGTCTAATTCTATTCGGAAAAGGCTAATTTTGGGCTATTTTGGGCATTCCAGAGTCTATTTAAACACCCTAGAAGAGGATCAAAGAGGACACAGGGTAGGAGGCAGAAAATACTGAAGGAAAACCATCGGAATCAGCTCGGAAGTAGGATCTACTTCAAGACTGAAGATCTCTATTCAATTTCCTAGAAGTTCTTTGGGTTTCTTTATGTTTTATTATTTTCCCAATTTTGAGATGTTTTCCATTATTATGAACTAAACTCCCTAAATACCTAAGAGAGATGAAATCTAAGACGGATCTTATTACTATTTGAATTATATGATAAATACTTATTCTTATTCTTAATTGTGAGTTTTAATCCTTGTTTTAATATTCCAGGATATTAATTCAGGTTTTGATGTGCTTATTCAGTGGAGCAAAAGTCCCTACTTAAGAGTAGATCCTCTATAATTAAGCAGAGTTGCATGCAATCCTAGAGATAGGATGACATAAATCTGCCAGATTAGAGTCAAATCTAATAAGGGAATCCATAGATCGAGTTAATGCGATAATAGGGGTTTTAATTAGAAAGAAATTTCAGTTAATCAACCTAGAGTCAGTTGGTTTTAGTCTCGATAGAGATAATAACATAAATCAAGGATTTTTATAGAATAAGTCAAGTGAATCAATCGTCTAATTCAGATGTAATAAGTGAAGTCTAGGAGGATTCTTCCTTGGGTATTGTCTTCTCCATCGGTTTTCCAAAAGTAGTTTTTCAACTTTCATCTCTGTTGTATTTCTTAGTTAAGTAGATAGTTAATCTTAGTGAAAAAGTATCCCTTTAGTTCTTAGGCTAGATAAGAAAAAGATAGTAATTACTAGTACTTTTAGTCCTTGTGGATACGATATTTTCGATCTCACCATAACTATACTACTGTTCGATAGGTGCGCTTGCCTTAGTCGAATTTTTAGTTAGTTTAGTGAGCATCAAGTTTTTGGCGCCATTGCTGGGGACTAAGATATTAGGAACGCTTAATTTTTATTACTTTAGCCATTTTTATTGAAATTTAATTTTGTTTTTTTATTGCTTTTGGCAGGTTTTTGATAGTTTATGACTAGAAGAAGCCTGTCAGGACCTCTACCTTTTGACAGCAAAATTGATAGCACAGCTCGTAGAAACTGAATAGAAATAAGGCGAAGCCTACAATACATAGAGGAAGAGTGAGAGGACGATATCCATACTACAATCGTAGAGATGGCTGAAAATCAAAATAATCTGCTGCCTCCTGTGGTTGCCGCAAATCCAGTGAATCAGAATCCTACTCCTCGTACTATGTACGACTATGCTAAGCCCAATTTAACAGGAACTGAATCGAGTATAGTTAGACCTGCTGTTGCTGCAAATAATTTTGAACTGAAACCTAACATGATTCAAATGATACAATAGTTTTTTCAGTTTAATGGTTTGCAGGACGAGGATCCAAACACTCATTTAGCAAATTTTTTGGAATTCTACAACACTTTTAAGATCAATGGTGTTTCTGACGATGCCATTCGCTTTCGGTTATTTTTTTTTTCATTACGAAATAAGGCTAAACAGTGGTTGAACTCGTTACCACGAGGGTCAATCACTACTTGGGAACAAATGACCGAAAAATTTTTGCTTAAATATTTTTCGCCGGCTAAAATGACAAAGTTAAGGAATGATATCTCTTCTTTTGTACAGATGGATTTAGAAACATTTTATGATGCATGGGAGAGATATAAAGATTTATTGTGAATGTGCCCTCACCATGGGTTACCTTTTTGGCTACAGGTTCAAACTTTCCACAATGGTTTGAATCGCTAAACTAGACAAATAGTCGACATAGCTGCAGGTGGAACCATCAATAATAAGACACCTGAAGAGGCTTATGAGTTCATAGGAGATGTCACTAAACAATTATCAGTGGCAAGTCATGAGGACAACGCCGACCAAAGCAGCTGGCATTTTTAACGTCGACTCAGTTACTATGCTTTGAAATCAGGTAGAACTCTTGAATAAAAAGATTGATGGTTTATTTGGTTCTACGCAGGTACATCCAGTAATGCAGTGCGATGCAAGTGGAGGTGGAATGAGTAATTCAGAATACCCACCCTACGGCCCCAACATGGAGAACGGGCAAATAAATTATATGGGTAATAATCTTTGACCTCAAAATAATCCTTCCAGTAACACTTACAATGCAGGTTGGAGGAACCACCCAAATTTCTCATGGGGAGGCCAAGGGAATCAGAAACCACCACCCCATCCGGGCTCCCAACAACAACTTTACCAGCAAGAGAAAAAACTGAACCTTGAATAGATGATGACCAAGTTTATTTCAGTGGTGGAAACCCGTTTTCAAAACACAAAAAATGCACTTAAAAATCAACAAGCATCAATTCAAGGGCTTGAGAATCAAATAGGACAACTGGCTAAAATGATTTCAGAAAGACCACCAGGGAGCTTCCCTAGTAACATCGAACCCAATCCAAAAGAACATGTGAAAATAGTCACCCTAAGGAGTGGGAAAGTGTTAGCTGAATCTGCAAAGAAACTACCACAAGAAGCTGATCAGAAAGAGGATGAGGAGTTAAAACCTGAAACAAGTGAAAAATCGGTGTTGAGGGAATATAAACCATCGATCTCGTATCTAGCAAAGTTGAAGAAAGACCGCCTGGATGCACAATTCGGTAAATTTCTTAAACTTTTTAAACAGTTACATATTAACTTACCTTTTGTTGAAGCTATCTCGCAGATGCCTACATATGCAAAATTTTTGAAGAAGCTTCTAACAAATAAAATAAAGTTTGAAGAGTTGTCTACAGTAGAACTTAACGAGGAGTGCTCAACCATACTCCAAAATAAACTGCCAACCAAATTGAATGATCCAGGAAGTTTTACTATTCCCTACTTAATTGGTAGTTTAAATGTTGAGAAGACACTAGCTGATTTAGGCGCTAGCATTAATTTGATGCTTTACAGAATGTTCAAACAACTTGGCCTAGGGAAACCAAAACCTACTAGGATGAGTATTCAACTAGCTGATAGATCTGTTAAATATCCTAGGGGAATTATTGTAGATGTACTCGTAAAGGTAGATAAATTTATATTCCCTATTGATTTTGTTGTGCTGGACATGGATGAGAATGTTGAGGTGCCTTTAATTTTAGGTCACCCATTTTTAGCCACTACTAGGGCTGTTATTGATGTGGGTGATGGTAAACTTGTGCTTAGGATATGTGACGAAGAGGTTATTTTTAAAATTTATGATGCCATGAGATTTTTTAGAGAACAGGATGACTCCTGTTATTTTATTGATTCTATTGATCATGCTACCCAAGATTCTTTATAGGAAATTGTACATAAGGACACGTTGGAGCTGTGTCTTGCCCAAGAAGAGGAGGTAAATAATGATGATCCTGCGTTAGGTAAGATAAAAGATGAACTAAATTCTAATGAGTCTTCACTGAAAGAGCTGTGAGGGTATTGAGGTAAACAATGAATTAAAATTAAAACCCTCTATTGAAGAACCTCCTAAATTGGAATTGAAGCAATTACCAAATCACCTAGAATATGCGTTTCTTGGAAATAATTCCACATTACCAGTGATTATTGCTTTAGATTTACAGCCGGCAGGATGATTTACTTCAAGTATTAAAGGAGCACAAAAGAGCCATAGCTTGGAAGATTTCTGACATAAGAGGGATCAGTCCTTTTTACACACATAAAATTTTAATGGAAGATGAATATAAACCTTGTGTGCAAGCTAAAAGATGACTGAATCCTGACATGAAAGAAGTTGTAAAAGCTGAGGTAATTAAACTTCTAAACACTGGAACTATTTATCCTATTTCTGACAGTTCTTGGGTGAGCCTTGTGCAGGTTGTTCCTAAGAAAGGAGGCGTGATTGTTGTGGCTAATGAGAAGAATGAATTGATTCCAACACGAACAGTCACTGGATGGAGAGTTTTCATTGACTATAGGAAATTGAACGATGCCACAAGAAAAGATCACTTCCCCTTACCATTCATTGATCAGATGTTGGAAAGATTACCCGGGCATATGTATTATTGCTTCCTAGATGGACTCTCTGGTTATTTCCAAATCCTAATAGCTCTTGAGGACCAAGAGAAAATGACATTTACATGTCCATACGGTACATTTTCTTATCGACAAATGCCTTTTGGATTATGTATGTTGGCCATTTTTAATGAACTCGTGGAAGACATTATGGAGGTATTTATGGATGACTTCTCAGTATTTGGTATCTCTTTCCATCTTTGCCTTAAGAATTTAAAACAAGTTCTAATGATATGTGAGGAAACGAACCTCGTACTGATCTGGGAAAAATGTCACTTCATGGTTCGTGAAGGGATTGTGTTAGGTCACAAAATTTCTAGCAGGGAGATCGAGGTTGACAAAGCAAAAGTTGAAACTATTGAGAAATTACCTCCCCCTAATTCGGTTAAGGCTATTCAAAGCTTTCTAGGTCATGCTGGATTTTATAGAAGATTTATCAAAGATTTTTCTAAAATAGCTAAGCCTTTAATGAACTTACTAGAAAAAGATGTGCCTTTCAATTTTAATCAGGAATGTTTAGAAACATTTAGTACTCTTAAGGATAAATTAATTAATGCTCCAATTGTAGTTGCACTTGATTGGAATTTACCCTTTGAACTAATGTGTGATGCGAGTGATTTTGCAGTAGGTGCTGTTCTTAGATAGTGAAGATACAAACATTTTCAACTGATCTATTATGCCAGCAAGAGATTGACAGCCGCACAAGAAAACTATACGACGACTGAAAAAGAATTGTTGGTTGTGGTTTTTACTTTCGATAAATTTAAACCATATTTAATATTATCTAAAGTTGTCGTTTACACTGACCATTTAGCTCTTCGATACCTCCTCACTAAATCAAATGCAAAGCCTCGACTAATAAGATGGACTTTATTGTTGCAGGAATTTGACTTGGAAATTTAGGATAAGAAGGGAGGTAAAAATCTCGCAGCTGATCATCTTTCCAGACTTGAAAGTTCAAGTACCAAAGAGCTCGATGAAGTTGAAATAAATAACTCATTCCCTGAAGAACAACTCTGTGCTATACCTGAATTAGAGGTACCTTGGTTTGTAGACATTGCAAATTATTTAGTTGCTAACATTACACTAAAAGGGTTGACACATCAACAAAAGAAGCGATTCTTTACTGATGTGAAAAACTACTTTTGGGAAGACCCTTTTCTTTTTCGTATATGTACAGATCAAGTCATCAAAAGTTGAGTTACAAAGTCAGAAGCAATTAAAATCTTGGAACATTGCCACTCAGGACCGACTGGAGGACATTATAGTGGGACTAGGACCCCACATAAAATACTTGAATTAGGTTTTTATTGCCCACACTATTCAAATACGGCAACAGGTATGCTACTTCTTGTGATAAATGCCAACGAACAGGTAATATCTCCAAATGAGATAAAATGCCTCAAACATATATGCTCTCATGTGAAATATTTGATAAATGGGTATTGATTTTATGGGTCCATTCCCTAGCTCATTCGGGAATAAATACATCTTAGTAGCCATTAATTACATGTCTAAATGGGTGAAAGCCCAAGCTTTACCTACTAATGATGCTAGAATGATGGTGAGGTTCCTTAAGAAACTTTTCTCTCATTTTGGAATGCTTAGAGCAATTATCAGTGATAGGGGTACTCATTTTTTGTAATGCTCAATTTGATAAAACACTTAAGAAATATAGAGTCTACCACAAAACAGCTACCTCCTACCATCTTCAAACTAGTGGACAAGTTGAAGTCGCAAACCGAGAGCTTAAACGTATCCTAGAAAAGACTGTAGAGTCAAATAGAAAGGATTGGGCAGTGAAAGTAGATGATGCTTTATGGGCCTATAGAACTGCTTATAAGACCCCTATAGGAACATCTCCTTACAAACTTGTTTATGGGAAAAGTTGTCATTTACCATTTGAACTAGAACATAAAGCATTTTAGGCTATAAAATTCCTAAAATTTGATCCCAAACTTGCAGGTGATAAGAGATTGATGCAGCTGAATGAGTTATATGAATGGCGAGCTAATGCATATGAGAACTCACGATTATACAAAGAAGCCAAAAAGTGCCATGATGCTTGTTTAAGGCAACACAAGCTATTTGAAGCTATAAATCTTGTCCTACTATACAACTCAAGGCTCAAATTGTTTCTTGGGAAGCTAAAATCACAATGGTCAGGGCCATTCATAGTCCAAACCATTTTTCCATATGGCACAGTAGAGGTAAGTCATCCAACCCAAGGCACTTTCAAGGTAAACAGATATAGTCTTAAACTTTATAATGGTGAGGATTTTAAAGATAATGGAGAGGAGCTATGGCTCCATGAACCTGCCTAAATATGCCTACAAGGTAAAGTCAAGCTTAGACTTTAAATAAGCACTCCTCGGGAGGCAACCCGAGCACTAACCCCACTAAATAACTTTATTCTTTTCCTCTCATTTTTCATAATCCTGGCACACGGGCATGCCCTAGGCTGTGTGCTCACCATAGGTTGGAAACATGGGCATGCCTTGGGCCGTGTAAACTCTTAAAGCCAAGTGTTGACATTCGACAGTGGCAAACACGACCTGGACACACGAGCGTGTCCCAGACCGTGTTGAAACTGCACTTTAATTCCCCAAAAATCAGCAGAGGCACAACATGCGTTAAATCACCATGGCCGTGCGAGGCGGTCGTGTAAGTCACACGGTCATGAAAACGGGCGTGCCTGAGGTCATGTGGGAACTTACACAAACACTGAGACTTTCAACAAGTTAGAATGGAACACGGTCTTATGCCACGGTCGTGCCCAAAAGATGTGGGCTATCCTGATTACATAAAACGAGTGTGGCAAAAGCGAACGAATCAGCACATGGTCGTGCTTTGCAGCCATGAGGGCCACACGGTCTAGACACACGGGCGTACCCACAGACTGTGTGCGACACTGACATAAATAATCGACCATAAGTACAAATCAAGACACAGGCGTGTTAGACCTAACACAGGTGTGGGAGAAGCGAACGAACGAGCACACGACTGTGCGACGCGACCGTGCGCACCACACGATCTTTGGACACGGGCGTGGGCCACGACTATGTGGTTTAAAACAGGGTCTGCACGACTGTGGCCCCCTTTTATTTTCCCCTCTAACCCTAATTTCCCCCTCATTCCTATTAAAACCCACTATTCACCTATCCACCCCCTTTCTTTATTCACTCTTCACTATTCTTCCATCTTCTTCAACCAGCTCCTTTCTCCTTCTCCATTTTTTCCCTTTTCTTTTCCCTTTCTCTTCTTTCCTCCTTCTCCTTTTCTGTTCCTTTCCTCCTGTCTTCTTCCCCTTTCTCCTTTCCCTCCGACAACCAAGCACCGCCGCACGCCTCCATGCTCCACCACTGACCACTACTATCGGTTTCCTTTTTTGCACCTCTAATTTCTTTACATAGTTGTTTTTATTACTATTATTATTATTATTATTATTATTATTATTCTTATTACTTTATTCCTGTTTTTTCCTATTAATTCTATACATTATTATTAGTATTACTTCATTGATATTGTTGGTTCTTATTGATAATTTTATACCTAAGTTAGTTTTAACCGTTTGCAATATTCGGCATTTATATTTTAGGGTCATTTGTTTTGTTGATTCATATTTTGCTTGCTCATTTATATATATTTAGTAATCAATTATTTAGTTTTCTACTAGGTATTAAGAGTCTACTTATTTCATCTACTTGATTAAAGTTGAACTTGGATGCTTGTTTCATACTAGTTTTCCCATTATGTTGATCTATCCAATTGAATTTTGTGTTTACTTTCACAGGACACTATGACAAATACTCAGGGGAAAAAGTCCGCAGTCCCCACTTCTAAAAAGAGGAAGGGCCCAGGAGCGACATCCTCTAGCGTAACCATTGAGATACGCCATCCCTTTCTCCAATTCCTGCCAGGATCTCAAGAAGAGTCATTTCAGATTCTATGTGCACGATCACTTGGTGTGGGCCAGTGCATCGATTAGGCTACACTAGAGCAGGTCCACCTGGCTGATTCCATTCGAGCCCTCCTCACTACTGCTCCGTGGGACCATTTCTTTGACATCATTGAGCTAACATGCCTCGAGTTCACTTTGGAACTTTGTTCAACATTTCAGTTAGAGATAGTGATGTCAGAATTCGACGACCTAGGCACAGTCCAATTCTGTATTGGTAGACTAGTGTGTCAATTGAGTGTCCCAGAATTCGGAGTTGCCTTGGGACTTTATACAGAAGACTTTATAGAGGCTGAAAATTTTCCCCATCTCCACCGTCACATCCATTATGCACTTTCCTCATGTTGGGCAGCCCTCATACCTGCTACAAGCATCTATGACCCCAGCCACTCTAAGGCATCGACTCTATCTCTAGTATTACGATATCTCCACTCTCTTTTAGTGCACACCTTAACTGGGCGACAAGAGAGCACTGGCGTCGTTAACACTCACGATGCATACTTCTTATGGAGCATGAGGAAAGGGCATGTTTTTGATCTTGCATACTTCATCGCCCTTACTTTTTTCCATCAAATCGAGCGACACTGATAGGGAGTCATCAGCATCGACCCTTACGTGACTCGTCTAGCTCGACACTTTGGGCTCCTGAACACATCGGCGCAGTCCTTATCGCTCACATTTATTGGCCAGATCTCTCCACAGGGCATCTCAAGTATGCTCCACATGATGATGATAGAGCGTCATCGTGGGTTTGATCCTCCCCAATACTGCTAGCACTAGCCACCGATGAGGATGACCCCGAGGATATTCCTGATGATATCCCTTCATTTCATAAGGACCCACATTCTCCGCCATCGCCGAGTCACAGACCAGTTCATGAGGCTGCTTCATTGACAAAAATTTCTAACCACCTGAATCACTTTGAGCAATATTGTACTTAGCTATTCGACAACATAGAGGTGACTCTGTAGAAGATTTGCCAGCATTTCCACATTTCGCCTCCAGCACCACCACTCACGACCTAGCTACCAATGAGGACTTTTGAGTCTATTTATTTTTACTTTGTTTTGCTTTCTCTTTCTCTTTCCCTTTTGTTTTTATTTTTATTCTTATTCTTATTTTTATTTACACTTTTCATGTTCTAATAAGACTTTCATTAGTATATTTTGAACCCCTTAATTTTCTAGCTGTTTCTTTATGAGTAACCATAACAACCCCATCAATATAACTCCCTAAAACATTACTGATGATATCACAGTGTCAAAAGGGTCAGTTGATTGATGCTACTGAGGAATATACAAACAATCCTATGGGGACAGATAATCCACGACTGCCATGTCCTGCTTGACCACACCCATAGCCACCACGACACCGACCACCACGATAACCTCTTTACTTGGCACTATGATTGTGGAACCCAACCTCTACCACCACCTTCACCTCTGCCTAGTCCCACACGCATTTCATTCACAATGTCTACAAATCCACTCCCACTATTCCAAGGACTACATCCAAATTCAGGGCAGTTTCACTTCTTCCTCTCTTTTATGATATTATGCTTATATTGTTATTATCTATCTTTGTACATTGAGGACAATGTACATCTTAAGTGTGGGGAGGGTTATGATATTATGATTATCAGAAAATCCCTGAATTATATCTTGTTCTCAAATAATTTTCTCATTTTACTATAAGAATGAATTTTGATTGACTTATGATTTTTATTGATATGCTTTGAATCAAAACATAGGTAATTGTGCATTGATTGTCTAACTTTGAGACAGTAGAGAATCAAGCATGATAATTGACTTTTGAGAATTAAAATTGCTAGGTTGTTTCCCTGAATTGAGGTATTATCTTAAAGTTCTAAGTTTACAGGATTGACATCAAATACCCATAATTTTCATGATATTTTGAGCCTTTTAGAGCATATATCTTCCTTACTCACTTATTTTATTGGTTATGAGTCTGTCAACATTGATTTGCTATTCTAGAACTTGCTTCGATTATGCATATCAAGACCACACCTTTGATTTGATATACTGAGATGATACAAGCATTTAGGTTTGAACCCATTTATCCCACAAAAAGTTTACCCACATATTTGACCCTTAGTGAACCCCTTTGAGCCTTAAACATTGTTTCTTGATTTTCCCCTTAATGATAACCTACAACTTAACCCTTTTTGATTCGTTAAGAATTTCTCCCTTTTATTGACCCTTTTTTTATCGAGATTTGATTTGATTAGTTACGTTGCTATGTTTGTTCATTTCAGTTGCTGAATTATTTCTTACTCTCCACTTTTGTAACTTTTAGTAAAAAAAAAGCCGAATATTTATTCATATAATTACATATGGTTATAGAAAGTTTGGATAAGTCAAGGTTATTATATTGAGCAAAAGCTCACCTAATTAGTTTTGGATAGTTTTAATTTTGACACTTGTTTATAAGCCAGTAAGTAGCTTTATGTCTCTAAGATTGGTAATCTATTAAATTAATCTCGATTCTAACCCTCTTTCTCAGCCTTTATCCACACCATTAACCCAAGCCCCATTATAACCCTGTTAAAGACCTTTTGATTGTGTATCATCTCATTTATAAGTGGTGGAGATTTGATTTTCATGCAAGCCTATGGTAATAAATTTTCATGTTTGACTATTGAGTGCTTAATTATTGAACCTTAGACACCTTAAGTGATTTGAGTGAATCTTTAGTAAGGATGTAAACCCTTGTCGATTTGGAATTAAAGGTAATTACTTAGATAAAAGGGGATACCTATGATCTTATGATTAAAATGCTCAACTTGGATTGTTTGAAACTTTAATGTTCTTTTAGTTGAAGTCTCAATGTAAGACTACTTGTCGTTTACTTCGAAACATTCTTGATGAGAATTATAAGTTGAGGATTTTGCTTGAGGACAAGCAAATGCTTAAGTGTGGGGATATGTGATAAACCATATTATATACATATTTTTATCCCATGCTTTGCATATTTATGGATAATTTATCTTTGGTTTTACTGAATTTGATGCTCCTAATCTGTTAATTTCATGTTTTATACTCAGGAGAGCATAGGATAGTGAAAAGAGCAAGAAACGGGACAAAAACGGACAAAATAGGCTAAAATCAGTGTTTCACACGGCCTAGGCACTCCCACACGGGTAATCCACATGCCCATGTATGACACACGGGCTGGCTACATGCCCGTGTGTCATGGTCGTGTCGACATTATATCAAGTCAGAATTGCACACGGCTTGAGCACCTTCATACGGGGGTGGCACACGGCCGTGTCCCTGTCAAACGCAAGTCTAATTCTATTCAAAAAAGGCTAATTTTGTGCTATTTTGGGCATTGCAAAGTCTATTTAAACACCCTAGAAGAGGATCAAAGAGGACACATAGGGTAAGAGGTAGAAAATACTGAAGGAAAGCCATCAGAATCAGCTCGGAAGCAGGATCTACTTCAAGACTGAAGATCTCCATTCAATTTCCTAGAAGTTCTTTTTGTTTCTTTATGTTTTGTTGTTTTCCCAATTTTTAGATGTTTTCCATTATGATGAACTAAACTTCCTAAATACCTAAGGAAGATGAAATCTAAGACAAATCTTATTACTATTTGAATTATATGATAAATACTTGTTCCTATTCTTAATTGTGAGTTTTAATCCTTACTTTAATATTCCAGGATATTAATTCAGGTTTTGATGTGTTTATTCAGTGGAGCAAAAGTCCCTGCTTAAGTGGAGATCCTCTATAATTAAGCGGAGTTGCATGCAATCCTAGAGATAGGATGACATAAATCTGTCGGATTAGAGTCAAATCTAATAAGAGAATCCATAGATCAAGTTAATGCGACAATAGGGGTTTTAATTAGAAAGAGATTTTGATTAATCAACCTAGAGTCAGTTCTTTTTAGTCTCGAGAGAGATAATAACATAAATCAGGTGTAATATCCCGAATTAGGGCCTAATCGGAATAGTGGTTTCGTGACCACAAATCCGAGATAGAAATAATTATTTTATAATTATTTTGAGGTTTATGATATGATTGCATGATTGTGTGAAAATTTTGTGAAGAAATTCCATGCATAAAATGCTTAATATGAAGTTAGGGGCTAAATCGAATAAGTTGCAAAACTTGCATTCTAGAAGTTTTTAGTATGAAATTGCTTTGAAATATTAATTAGGAGGTCTTAAATAGCAATT
This sequence comes from Gossypium longicalyx, assembly GCA_025698465.1. Classification (NCBI taxonomy): domain Eukaryota; kingdom Viridiplantae; phylum Streptophyta; class Magnoliopsida; order Malvales; family Malvaceae; genus Gossypium; species Gossypium longicalyx. The sequence continues at coordinate 98,203,384 of CM046997.1, forward strand.
TGACCAATTTCTAAAATTTTGGACAAAAATGGGCTTGTACATGAAAATTTTCAAAGAAAGGCATTAAGGGCATTTTGGTCATTTGGATAATTAATGAAATAAAATGGGAAAAATGACACAAAATAGTCATCTTCCCCATTAGTTGCTGCCGAATGCTCCATGTCTCCATAGCTAGGGTTTCTTCAACTTTCAAGCTTCATAGTAAGTGATTCCAAGCCCGTTTTTAATGATTTTTATGTTTTTGAGATCCCGATAACTCGATAAAGCTTATGTTAGCAATAATTTAACCTAGGGTTTATATTTGGAAAAATACCCATAGGTGAAATTTGTGTATTTTGATGTTTTATGATAGAATATGATGTTTTAAATTATGTTAGACAACTTGTACTACTCGATTTTAAGCAAAAACGAGTAAAAGGGCTTAATCGGTAAAAATACCTAATAGTCACAAGTACATGTTAGAGTGAGAATTTGATGTTGCCATAGAAGGAAAAAGTGATCAGCATGTTGTAAAACATAAGAATAAGGAATAAAGTTTAATCCCGAGCCTAGGGGCAAAAATGTAAATATGCAAAAGTTTAGGGGTAAAATTGTAATTTTGTCAAAATTTGAATAAGGATTAATTTGATAATGTGAGTATTAAATAAGCTAAATGTGTTATTTTAGATCAAGAAAGACGTGGAAACGACTCCAATCGAGGAAAAGAAAAGATTGTGGATTAAATTGCAAAACCTTTGTATTTTGGTACCAAGGTAAGTTCATATGTAAATAATGTAGCATAATTGTTATTTTAAGTCATTGATGTCAATTATGTGATATGCTGATTTTTTTTATTATGAAATAAATGCTTTGTGGTTATTTTCGAATAAAATATAAATTGTTACCGAGTATTGGTTACGGCATTTTACGGAAGACGTCAAGGATATGTGTTCAAGGAAAATCCCGTTTGAACCTTAGGAATAGATTAGGATACAAGTGACATGTCACTGGGATATTTGGGCATCCGAACTCGTTGAGTTGAGTCCGAGTTCACTTATGGATGCGAATGTTCGAACTCGTTGAGTTGAGTCCGAGTTCGTGAGATGTAACTAGGCATCCGAGCTCGTTGAGTTGAGTCCGAGTTCATTATGGATGTGAACGCTTGAGCTCGTTGAGTTGAGTCCGAGTTCGCTAAGGGCGGGTTACATGGTAGCTTGGCTACATATGTGGCACTTATGTGCAAACTTCCTACGTATCCGAATTATATTCCGATGAGTTCAACGGGTGCAAAGTTCTACTCAAATGAAGGAATACTTGAGATGAAAAGAGACGTATTGGTAAGTGATGTGAAATGGATACTTGGACAGGTATGTACTTAACCCTCGGGTTGAAAAATCGATATAACAACAATATGGTGAGATGATAAATGAAAATATGATATGAATGTCTTGGTGATGATTATGCAAATGATGTTTTATGTTTGCTTATATGGTTATGTTACTTGCTATTTGCATGTGAACTTACTAAGCATTTATGCTTACTCCTCTTTCTTACTCATTGTAGTTTTGGACAAGCCAGCTCAGAGTCGGGATTGGTCGGAGGATCAGTCACACTATCCGGAAGAACTTTTCGGTAAAATGGCTTGTAAATTTAAGTATGGCATGTATAGCAAAATACTTATTTTGTGTAAATGATCTTATGGTATGGTGATGAAATGGTTGAGGAAGTGCTTGATAATGATAAATTATGGAAATGGTTAGTTTAGAATATGTTTGATGTTATGGAAAGTTAATAAGTTACCTAGTTCATGAAAATTCATAAAAAGGATGAAATTTGCCATAAACAGAATATTACAGCAACACTGACGTGAGTTTGAAAATTTACTAAAAATCAAAGAAATTGAATTTGGTGATGGATTAAATATCAAATTGAAGCTTATTATGTCTAGTTTCACATGAAACAAACTAAACTAGATAAAGAATTATTTGTTAGAAGATATTTAAATTTTAGTGAAACAGGGTCAGAGCAGTTTCTGAATCCTCTGTTCCAACTTTATACATTCACCATAAATTGTACAGATATAATTAGGTGGCTTATTTTATATCCTCAGAATTTTTATTGAGTCTAGTTTCAGGAGAAATAAACCTCATATTCATATGAATTTTATACAGAGAGAAAAGTGGTTCGTAGTAAACAGAGGTCAGACCAGTCAAGCCCTGAAACAGGGGTAACTTTAACTAATAAACTGTACTAATTGGCCCAACCAAAAATTCTAGAAAAAAATTAGTAGATAGGAATATGAGTCTAGATTTAGGGAAAATTTACGGATCTTGATTTAGAGTTTCGTAACTCGAGATATGATTTTTCTTGTGACTGTAACGCAAGTAGCTAAAAAGCTGTGAATGTAGAAACAAATAATCTAAAGTTCTTAAAATGTTAAATTAAGTTTAGTAACACCTCATACTCGACTCCGGTGACGGTCTCGGGCGTGGGGGCGTTACATCAGGGATTTTTACGGAATAAGTCAAGTGAATAAATCATCTAATTCAAATGTAATAAGTGAAGTCAAGGTGGTTTCTTCCTTGGGTATTGTCTTCTCCATCGGTTTTTCAAAAGTATTTTTTCAACTTTCATCTCTGTTGTATTTCTTAGTTAATTAGATAGTTAATCTTAGTGAAAAAAAAATATCCCTTTAGTTCTTATTCTAGATAATAAAAAGATAGTAATTACTAGTACTTTTAGTCCTTGTGGATACGATATTTTCGGTCTCACCATAACTATACTACTGTTCGATATGTGTGCTTGTCTTAGTCGAATTTTTAGTTAGTTTAGCAACCATCAATTAGCTTCGATTTTTGGGGTAGTTCTAGAATGTACTAATCTTGCACACTGTCTCCATTGAGAGAACCTAACAATGTATAACAAGTGAGTGCAACTCCTGATTGTTTCCTGTGTCTACTTACCATTTCCTCAACCAGTTCTATAACTTTTTTTGATGGGTTATTTTTTCTAATCCATTTTGATATTCTACTATACTCAAGATTAATCAGTTTTTTGAGAACTCCCCTTCCTCACAAGTGTTTACAACTAAATTCTCCTCCTTGTTTAACCTTTGATCTTGTTTATACTAATATGACTTCGTATTCGTATTGCTGATAGTGTCATCATCTTGTGAAGGAGTGGGGATCTCTTCTTGAAGTTGACTTGATTCAAGCATTAGTAATTTTAATGCGTAGGTTTGTAAAAGTGTACATAGTTGTTGTCAAGTAATAAGTAAGTAAAAGAGTTATCGTCTCCAGAAGGACTATATATGTTAATCAATTAATTGTAAAATTAGAGTTAACAATCAGGTGATAAAAACACAATATTTTTTAGTGGTGTGATGTAAAAATAATTACTAAATGTAAGATGATCCCTAATGCAATTTTAATCTAAATGCAAAGTATGAAGTGAAACGTATGAAATGAGTTTAGGAGCAAAAATACAAAAATTCAACAATCAATAACATGAAGCTAGGATAATTACATCATTCAACTTAATTAATTTTTCTCGCACTTAATAGTGTTTGAAAAATATTCCATAGCAACTCAATTTTTCAAGAGTTTTGAAACAAAATTATGTCCTTTTGTGATCTTTTACTTAGTAAAACATGCATTTTACTGATCATATTAAACTAAGGGTTTCTTAGAATTCATATGAAGTAATAGGGATGGGTTAGGTTTGAAACAATTTAATCACATAAACCTAAAAACTATGCAAGATAATAGAGCTTGTTAAAGTTATTATAAACCTTCAATTTAGTCAGGTTAAGATCTAAATAATGTAACAGCCCGTTTTTGAGTCAAATCGAAACAATGGTTTTGAGACCACAAATCTGAGGTCAAAATATTATTTTAATAATATTTTTGGTGTTTACAGTATGTTATTTGATATGTGTGAAAATTTTGTGTATTAATTTTATCGTTTAATTAGTAAATTTGAGAAAAAGGACTAAATCGCATAAAATGCAAAAGTTACATTCTACTTGCTAAAGGTGTCAAATAGTTTTGGCTTTTAAATATGATGGACTTAAATGGTAAATAGACCATTTTAAATTATAGTGGACAATTTTGGACAACCATTAAGTGATTTTATATGTTTATTATTAAGGTTAATATAGTAATTCATTAATAAAAGTTGATAAAATAAAAACAAAAAGGAGTTTTGTCCATTTTTATTCTTTTTGGCCGAATATTGAAGAAGAGAAAGAAGTCATTTTGTTCATTTAGGGTTCAGCACACACATAGCATGACTAAGGTATAGTTTTAGCTCAGTTTTTTTTTATTTATGATTTCTATGTTTTTGTAATTGTTGCAGCTCAATCTAGTTAGCCCATATCTTAAATTTTGAAATTGTTAAAGATTTTGAGAGTTGCCATTGTTGAATCTATGAGTTATTTGATGTTTAATGTTGAAATATGAAAGCTTGATGATAGTTTTACATGTTTTGTAAAGTGATTTTTGACAAAAATGTCAAATAGAGATTAAATTGTGAAATATGCAAATTGAGTGGTTGAAATGTGAAATAAATGAAAGTTTTGGGTTTTTAGGGACCTATATGTAATTTGGACAAGCTTGGGTTTAATAAAATTATGTAAATTTTGTGTAATTGTGAAATAAGGACTAAATTGATAAAAGTGTGAAAGTTTAGGGGCTAAAGTGCAAATATGCCTAAATGTATGTTTTGGAGTAAATTGAAAGAATATATGATTGAATAAGTTAATTTTGAATTCATATAGATCAAGAAAGAAAGAATTCCAATTTAGATCGAGAGAAAAACAAGGTTATCAAGTAGTTGACCCGATACGATAATTTTGAATATGAGGTAAGTTCATATAACTGAACTTAAATGTGTACCTATCTATTTGATGGATGAAATTGAGGTAGAAATTATTCTATTGAATAAATGTTGAGATATTAAATGAAAAGTACGAATTAAGTAAGACAGGTTGCCGAATAAGACCATAACTGGGCTATGGCAATCGAATATTAAGACCATAACTAGGTTATGGCATGTGAAAGAAAGACCACAGCTGGGCCACGGTAATGTTTGTGTAAGACCATAGTTGTACTATGGCATCTGAATATTGATGAATTTTTATCGTAAGTACTTATAAACAAGAGAGGTTTGATAAGAGTATTGATGAGAAATAGAAAAGTACCTGTAAAGGTATGTACGGAAAACTATTCAAGTATCGAGTTAAATGAAGTTGAGAACTCATGAACCAATAGCTCATAAATTGATGATTTAAATGTTTACGATATTATCCATTTTAAATTGCTAATGAATATTGTGATTATTTCATGTTCACATACGGACTTACTATGCTTTATTACGTACTCTATTTAATTTTCGATGTTTTATAGTTTTACAAATCTAGCTCGGATCCGGAATCGTTAGAGACTTCAGCACACTATCGATCATCTATTTTGGTAAGTCTTAAATTATTATTTTTGTATGTTTTAATAAAAATGCATGTCTACTTCAGTGGTTAAGTGTACTGAGAGGTGTTGAAGAAGTCTTGAGTTCAAGTCTTGGCTTGTACTAAGTTTTTTTTTATTTGAATAAACACTGTCTCTAGTTAGTAGGCTTCTTAAATAAATATGGATAAAACATGTCAGAATAGGCCTACTGGTCTAAGGGATAGTGGCATGTTGAGATGCCTAAGGGTCTTTAGTTCGAATCTTGCAATGCGCAAAGGTGTTTTTTTTGCTGCTCTTGTCATGTAGGAAGTTGGGGTTGACCGAAACTCTGCTTAGTTGAGTAGAGTTTGAATTTGATAGTTGAGGAGATAATGGGGGAGTGGTTTGAGGAAGATTATGTGTTATTTGAAAGTGGAAGAGTTGTATCCGAATAGGTACTTTGACCATAGGAATTCGGCCTTGAGTATGGTAGCTTCTCTCTATTCATTACGGGTTTTGTCAATTTTTGGGTCTTTTCACCCTTGTTTCTGAAGCCATGTATTGCTTTGATTTTGTTTCGAGTACCTTTTGGTTCTATTTTGGTTCGATTCTACTCTTCTCTCCAGTCTTCGAGCTCACCGATTTCTTTCCTTCACTCCTTTTTCTCAATGAGTTTTCTTCTCCTTAGTCGAATATCCCTTGTTCTCCCTCTCACAAACCCTTTCAGTTTCTAACCTTGCTTGTGGATCGATTCACTCTTTTTTTCTCTCTTGCTCTCAATCAACTTCCTCTTGATCGATTACTTCTCCTCTCCTTCTCTCTCAGTTGGCCCCTTCTTGATCGAACACTGCTACGTTTTCTACCTTCACTGCGCCAGTCCCTTTCCTTTGTTTTTTGTCGATTTTGGGGGTAATTACAAGTGACTGGTCTTACGTTTTGGTAAGTATGGCCTTCGGCTTGGTTGCATGGTTCTTTCTCCTTCTCTCTCTTTGCCATATTTGTCTTGCACCTAACTTTTCCTGTACTGCCGTTTTAGGATAGGAGTACAATTGTCCCGTTTGCTTCCATCATATTTTATACATTCGGTTCTAGTGTGGGTATAGGCTAATTGTCCCTTGCCTCTAATCTTAACTTTGTGTTTCAGTAAGTGATTATTCATCTGGTTCAACTGTTCTTTTGACTAATGGTTGATAAGGCTTGGTTGAAATACATATAATCCCTAAGGCATAAGGATTAGGCTCTTGCAACGAAGTAAGTGGGCAAGCCTAAAACCAACTGATTCAGACGTGTGATAGCTAATATTATGGATAAGGGCTTTGATCAAGGTTCGCTTCAACTCGATTGTTAGGTTACTAACCGAAGTTTTTATGGATATAGGTTGGAGTGCTTGCGGTCTAGTAACGTATTTTCGCAATCAGGTGTGTAATCGCCCTACTATATTTGTAAATCGGCAAAAGTCAGAATAGATGATCCTCAACTCTCCACAAGTGTACGCTTGCTCGTGTGGTAATCTGAATGCATGAATGTGGACATTTGATTGTAGAGGCCACCATGAGCGTTTTCATGGGCTTAAGCCATTTTAGGCCACGTTGGGAAGAAAATGGGCCGTGTGGGCCCTACAGGCTTGTGGGCCCTACACAGGTAAACCACACGTGTGTGGAGATTATTAAGCCAGGCTGTGTAGTTCACACAACCAACGCCATTTTTGGGGCTTCGTGGGCCTCACGGGCGTATGGGCCCACATGGGCCGTAGTACAAGCCTTGGGCCCATATTCACTGTTTGGCTGTTAAGGTTGCACGGGTCGCCAGAGACGATTGTGGACCTACTGTTGGGTCGATAAGTATACCTAGACCCCAATCTGATGAAATGACTATTTTACCCCCATAAAGTAAAATAACTGATACGCCCCTATGATATGTATGACTGTATTGAGCATGCCATTTTATATATGTTGCATACATGCATGATTTTATGATATGTTGCATGGGGACGGGTTATTATGATTGGAGGAAGTGTACTGTTCTGGCAGCTCTGCTGCAATTTCTATTTAGTGCCGCCACCGGTGCTATTTTTTTTGGTGTATAGGGATGGGTGGGTTGATTTTATCCCCACATGGTGTGTAGGGCTAGACGGAGTGGTGTGTAGAGGCTTGTGGGTTAGGATTTCTGATTTCATATATGTACTGTGATTGCTTCTGAATTGGGCTAAAACCCACATTGATTCTGATACTATAATGGGCTAAGGCCCTAACTGAGATTGACTATTTGTATTTTAAGGGATTACACACTGAGTTCTCGTAAACTCACCCTTCTGTTTATCTACATAGGTAATCCCCAATTTTAGGCGGGTCAGTGGTGCGAGGGACTCAAAGGTGGCCACACAATTGCATAGACTTCCTTATCAGACTTTAAATTTATATGTATGTTTAATTTAGGGTGTTTTATGTAATAGGGCCTGTTAAGGTTTTATTCTCAAATTTGGGTTTTAATCTTGATTTATATCTGCTAGCAATAGGACGAGAGTTTTCAAAAGTTAAATGTTTTTTTTCAAAACACTACGTTTACTCAGCATGATTTCTAAGCTTCTGCAAGGAACAATGTTTTAAAGAAAAATAATATTTTAACATGTTTAACATATTGCTAAACAACTTGTGTTTTAAAAAAATGAACAAGACATCCTAAGTCTTTGTTAAGATCACAAAGACGTTTAATATGGAATGGGTTTTTATCAACGAAATTATTTCGCGAAAAACACTTCAATGTGACATCGCCAAATTCGGCCATAACATCTAGGCCAAGTTTGGGGTGTTATATTTAGTGGTATCAGAGTCAAGTTGCAAAACTCGACTGTGAATTTGGGTTTTCCTAACTACTTGAAATTTTCAAAGAGAACTGTTTCAAATGATTGAAAGGTATTTTGAAATATTTTTACTGAATGTGTGGTACCCCGAGTCTCTGGCGTCGACTCTGTAAGTTCTCAAAAACTACTATTTGTTTAAATTGAATTACTGAAATTACTGTAGGCAATCGACTGTACTGAAATGACCTCTTTAGGTTAACCTAAAATTGCAGTAAAGACTGTGATCTGCGAAAAAAACTTTTGAATTACTGATAATATTTTCATAAAATATTCTGTAATAAACGTTGGAACTGTAAATTGATGCATAAAACTTCCAATTCAGATAATACAGAAATCGATAATGAGCACTAGAGGTACTTGTGGAAGGGGTACAAGAGGCCGAGGCAGAGGCCGTGGAGGTGCTCGGGCTGGGTCTTCGTCATCTGGTCATATGCCTAACGTTGAAGCTAGAGAGGCACCGACTTCACCTGTGACTGAGACGGGGTCTCATGATCGTGCAGCTGGGGATGACGCACTGTCCCAAGCTATGTTGATAATTCTGTAGAGGGTCGTTGGGCCTAATATTGGTACTGTGGGCCATGGGTCAGTTACGGAACGACTTCGGTCTAATGGGGTTGAGATTTTTAGGGGTATCGCTAGAGTTGCCTCTAATGTGGTTGAATATTCGATTGAGGCCACAAAGAGGATAATGGATGACCTCGACTGCACCCCCGAGCAGAAACTAAACGGTGTGGTGTCATTGGAGGTACCTTTGCCAAACTAGTGTGGAATCGCACTGCTATATTCATAAATCGGCAAAAGCCAAAATAGATGATCAACGACTCTACATGAGTGTGCGCTCGCCCTTGTGGTAATCTGAATGCATAAACATAGACGTTTGATTGTAGTGGCCACCATTAGCGATTTTATAGGCTTAGGCCGTTTTGAGCCACGTTGGGCCGAAATTGGCTGTGTGGTCTCCACACGGGTAAACCACACGAACGTATGGAGATTATTGGGCTAGGCTGTGTAGTTCATACGGCCAAGGCCATTTTTGGGGCTTTGTGGGCCTCAAGGGCTTGTGGGCCCACATGGGTTGCATTACGGGCCTTGGGCCCATATTCACTATTTGGCTGTTAAGGTTGCATGGGTCGTCTGAGATGACTGTGAACCTAATATTGGGTCAGTAAGTATACCTAGACCCTAATCTGATGAAATGACTATTTTGCCCCCATAAGGTAAAATGAATGATACGCCCCTATGATATGTATGACTGTATTGAGTTTGCCATTTTATATATGTTGCATACATGCATGTTTTTATGATATGTTGCATGGGAATGGGTTATTATGATTGGAGGAAGTGTACTGTTCTGGCAGCTCTACTGCAATTTCTGTTTAGTGCTACCACCGATGCTATTTTTTTTGGTGTCTAGGGATGGGTGGGTTGATTTTATCCCCACATGGTATGTAGGGCTGGACGGAGTGGTGTGTAGAGGCTCGTGTGGTAGGATTTTTGATTTCATATTTGTACTGTGACCGCTTCTAAAATGGGCTAAGACCCACACTAATTCTGATACTGTAATGGGCTAACGCCCTAACTGAGATTGACTGTTTGTATTTTAAGGGATTACACACTGAGTTCTCGTAAACTCACCCCGCTGTTTATCTACACAGGTAATCCCTAATATTAGGTGGGTCGGTGGTGCGAGGGACTTAATGGTGGCCACACAATTGCATAGACTTCCTTATCAGACTTTAAATTTATACGTATGTTTAATTTGGGTATTTGTAACACCCCTTGCCTGTACCCAAGACCGAACGAAGTACGGGGCATTACCGAGCACATACAAAGATGTTCGGGAGATACGACTATCAAATTTCATTCGAAAATAAAAACATTCATAATATCCCTGATATGGGCTTACGAGGTCCAAAACACACTTAGAAACTCATTTGAGAACAACTCGAGTTGTTAAAAGAATTAAGAAAATTTTCACTAAAACAGGGGCACACGCCCGTACGACCTACTCAGGACGGTCGTACCGATGGCCCGTGTGTCTCACACGGCCTAAGCACCTAGGGAAATGCCCGTGTCCCTCACCCGTGTGGTCGATTTATTTCACAATTTCACAAAAATCAAGTGCAGACTTCACACATCCAGAACACATACACATGTCCCTAGCTCGTGTTCCTCACACGGCCATGACATGCTCGTGTTTATGGCCCATGGAGCATACTACCAACTTAGCTATAAAACAAAGAAACCACACGGCCAAGGCACACGCCAGTGTCTGTGGCCCATAGAGCTCTTTGACCAATTGGTCATAATCTAAATGAAGTCGCACGGCCGAGACACACGTCCGCGTGCTCAGGCTGTGTGGCCAAAAAATAGGCTATTTGCCAAGCCTTCGAGCCATTCTTGCCAACAATAACCTACATAGCATTCTATCATATCGATATCCCAATTAACATGGGACCAAGCAACTACAACAGATAGCATTTCAATTTGTAAAAGGGGCAACAACCTTCAATGCATAACCCAATATGTGTATTAGCCATTAACCATGGCTTTATACAAAATGAATCAATGATATATTCATGAACCATTACTTGGCTAAACTAATGACATATATCTAGCAAAATAATCAAAAGTCCTATACATGCCATTATAACAAAATAAAAGCTTCCAAATACCCAAAACAGAATTAGGTCGATAGTGTGATCAATGCTCCAACTGTCTTCCAATCCTCAAGAGTCCACGAGTACTGTAAAACAGGGGAAAACGAAATGGGTAAGCATTTACATGCTTAGTAAGTCCGGATAACGGGAAAGTAAACTTACCGGTTATATAGCATGTAACCATAATAAACACTCAATCCAAAAAGTATAGAATAGATTTCCTATCACATGCACTCAACCATTAAGTTAGTCTCATGGCATGACAAGATAATAGCGTATCTAGATGAGCTCATCACATCATTATTCCCAATTTACATCTCATGTTAGTCCCATTAAATTTCTTGGTTTTTCAGTGGATATCTCATTTCCTGTCAATTCATAAAAGTGATCATTTAGAGTGCGCACTCCCGAAAACCTCGCATCTTACGATGGAATTGCCAAATCAGGTCAAATTCCCCGTAATACAAACTCATAGTGTAATAGTCCAGTTTTGACCCTAATCGAAATAGTGGTTTCGGGACCACATATCTGAGTCAAAAAAATATTTTAATATTATTTTCTGTGCCTATTATAAGTGAATTGACGTGTGTGAAAATCTTGTGTGAAAATTTAACTGTTTGTGTGTTTAATTTGCAAAAAGGACCTAATCGTGTAAAATGTAAAAGCTATGTGCTAGATGTTAAAAGTGCCTATTTGACTTGGCTTTATAATTGAAAGGCCCTTATGTGGTTATTATGCCATTCACATGTGTAATGGACATTTGTAGCCTTAATATATGTGAATTTATAATGGTTTAATAAAAGGGCAAAATTCTCATTTAGATTATATGTTAATTTAAATAAAACAAAAGTTTAAAACAAGCTCATTTCATGCTTATGTTGCCGAAAATCATCAAAAGAAAAAGAAAAAAAGTACAAGCTAGGGTTCGGCTTTGATTTTCATTGATTAAAGTATGTGTTTTGATCGATTTTTGATAATTTCTACGTTTTTGTAATCGTTGTTTTGAATACTATCAAGCCTATACCTTAATTTCTAATTTTGTTAATGATTTTGAAATGTGCCATGGATGAATTCAAGAGCTTGGTGATGTCATATGTTGAAATATGAAAGCTTGATGTTGGGTTTACATATTTTGTCTTTGAATTTTTGATGAAATTGAGTAATTTGGGCTAAATTGTAAAGATGTTATTTTTGAGGGACTAAAATGTGAAATAAATGAAATATTTGGATTTGTATGAGAGCTAGGAGAATTCAGCTAAGCTTGTGTATATGCAAATTATGTGTATTTTGTGATTTTGTAAATTAGGGACTAAAGTGTCGAAATGTGAAAATGTAGGGGCTAGTTTGTAAAATGCCCTAAATATGTGTTTAGGGATTGAATTGAATTAATAGGTGAATAAAAAGGGTTAATTTTGAATACATATATATCAAGAAAGGAGGAATTCGAATTTAGATCGAGGGAAGTCGAAGGCTATCGAGTAAACAATTCAAATCGATAATTCCGAGTACTAGGTAAGTTCGTACATGATAAATGATGATAAAGTTATGTTTTAATGCAATTACAATACTTAAATTGTATAGATATTTGATTACGGTTTGAGTACGATGATATTCGACTATGCTTAGCACCAAGTGTGCGGTTTAATATAGCTTCGGCTACAAATGACACTATGTGTGCGAGTTGGAATAGCTTTGGCTATATAAGGCACTAAGTGTGCATTACCGACTTAGTTTTGGTCAATTATAATAGCACTAAGTGTGCAAAAATCATTTTAATCTAAGCTAATCTTGAAAGTACTAAGTGTGCTGATGATTAAAGCATTGGTGATCTTTAGAGAGTCTTAAAATATCCGAACAGAAAGTGAGAATAAAAATTAATAAGTACGGGAAAGTTCAAGTATGTACGATACCTATGTGGTAGATGATATTATTTATGTGAAGTTCATTGAATTGGTATGAACATATAAATTGTGCTGGCATTGAATTGATAGATGATTTGAGAATTTATAAATACTTATGTGTTGATGTTTTGCATTTTATATAATGTTTATGATTTTCAGTACGAGCTTACTAAGCTATTAAAAGCTTAATTTGTGTGTGTTTGCATTGTTTTATAGATATTGAAGCTACTGTGAGCTTAAGGATAGTCAAGGATCGTCACCACACTATCGAACCTCATTTGGTACTTTTGAAAGTGTAAATATTTTTCAGTATGGCATGTATAGGCTAGATTGTCTATGTATTTAAGCTTTGGTATGTATATATGTTATGCCATGAGAGTTGGCTAACAAATAGTATATTTGTGCTTAGTTTTGGTAAATGGTTGTGATGCCAAATTATGAATGCATATAATGGTTATATGACCTTATATGTGGTGATCATTTTGAATTTGCCAAGTTGAGGAAATGGTAAGTTTAAGCATGAGTTAGAAAGTGTCATAAGTGAACTATGAAATAAGCATTATGGCATATTGTTGTAATGAGATTTTAATGTGTTTTGATATGAATTTGAATAGGTTATAGAATGATGATGATTTAGTTATAATGAAGCATGTTTTGAGCATAGAATTGGTTGAAAATCTTGGGTATAAATGTTGTTTAATATTTCTTGTAGGAATGACCCAAAAAGGGGTGGCAAGTTGGCTTAAACTAAGCCTGCATTGTGCCACACGGTCAGGGACCACGGGCATGCCTTGTGGCCGTGTGTGCAAAGCAGTAACCTCTTAAGATCACACGGTTAAGACACATGGGTGTGTTATATGGCCGTGGGCTCAAGTCAGTAGCTAGCTAAGTATCACACGGCCATAGAACACGGGGGTGTCTGTTAACTGTGGGTGAAAGTCAGTATTTATACTCTATTTTGGCACGATTAGATCACATGGGCGTGGCTAGTGCCCATGTGAGGCACACAGCCTGGTCACACGGGCGTGTGACCTCAACAGAATTGAGAAACTTTTCTATGTCCTGAAACTTTGGTATGTTATTGATTTGGTCCTAAATGCATGTTTAAGCATTGTATACTTAGTTATATGTGAATATTGAATGTGAATGAATGATTTCTTTTAGTAATGAGATAATTATTGATGTGTGGTGGTATTGATTTGAGTTGTGAGTCTAGTAATGCTTTAACCTATTCCGGCGACGGTTTTGGGTTAGGGGTGTTACACAGAGTTAATGTTGGGATTACCAGTCCAGGCTAAATCCCCTTACAACGACATATACTTTAATGAGCTCAGATCTAAATTACCAGTCCAGGCTAAATTCATATCCTGCTTCAGATTACCTGTCCGGGCTAAATCCTTAATGCACTCCTATTCTTCGGGAGGCTAGATCACTTTAGGATCACCCGTTCGGGATAGATCCTTTTTACCGTCAATTCATTTTCGAGATATTCCATCAAATAACCCTATTCATTCAACCGGGACACTCTTATACACCTTATACTTACTTACTTTATTAAATCTCATAGATTATCATACAACAACCATTTACAACATTTATACAACCTAGTATATACATTTTAAGTACCTTAAAGGTCTACTTTGAGTTATTTGAACTTACTTGGTGATTGTTTCGGATTTGGGCTTTGATAATTTTGAAACCTTCCGTTTCCCTTTGTCAACTTTTGGATTTGGCCTTTCAGGGTCTATATATCAGCAAAATAACTCTATCAATACACATTTTATTTCTTTTTAGTCCATACCTCATCCTAGGGCAAAATGACCAATTTACCCTCGAACTTTGCTAAAATTATGATTTTACCCTCGACTCGTAATTCAATTTTTATCGCATTTTCTAATCATTCAAGCCTAGCCTAATAATTTTTATACTTATAGCATCTTACAAATCCATCTATTTCATACATTTCTTACCAATTTTGCAAACTTTGCATAATGGTTCAATTAGGTGTTTTCATGGTAACACCCTTCATAAAAGTTGTTTATCTAACAACTACGACTCATTTTCTTCCATGAAAACTCAGCAACCTCATAAACCCCTTTCATGGCAACTCCCTACAACCTTTACCATTTTGCAAAATAGTCTCTTCATTAGCAAGCCCATGCAAAGGGGATTTCAAAAGTACAAAAATTATCAAGAAAATCACTTACTTGTGTGAGTAATGAGTTGCTGAAATTTAAAGCTTCAAAAACCCTTCTCTTTGCTGAAAATTTCAGTGGAACAATGGAGAAGATAAAGTATGATATCATCTTTTCTTTATTATAATTTTTCAAGTCAAATAAGTCCACCTAATTCACCTGAACTAAAATTTTTGTCTCCTATACTACTATGGCCAGCCACCCTTGTTTATAAGGGGTTAATTTCCCTTTAAAAGCCTCCAATATTAGTCCATGACAATTTAACACTCTTTTTCTATCTAATTTGGACTTTTGCACTTTATGCGGTTTAGTCCTTTTTCACAATTGGGCTCACAGTCGATGAAATCAATTCATCAAAATTTTCATGAATCTACATAATCATGCCATAACACCAAAAATATTAATAAACACATTTTCTTAGCCTCAGATCTATGGTTTCGAAACCATTGTTCTGACTAGGTCCTATTTTGGGATGTTACAGTATTTTTATGTAATAAGGCCTGTTAAGTTGTTATTTTCTAATTTGGGTTTTAATATTGATATATATCTGTTAGCAATAGGATGCGAGTTTTCAAAAGTTAAATGTTTTTTTTCAAAACACCACATTTACTCAACATGATTTCAAAGCTTCCGCAAGGAATAATATTTTAAAGAGAAATAACATTTTAAGATGTTTAACATATTTCTAAACAACTTGAGTTTTAAACAATGAACAAGACATCCTAAGTCTTTGTTAAGATCACAAAGAGGTTTAATATGGAATGGGTTTTTATCAACAAAATTATTTTGTGAAAAACACTTCAATATGACATTGCCAAATTCGGCCATAACGTCTAGGCCGGGTTTGGGGTGTTACATTTGAAGTTATGTATATATGGTATATGGCATGTATAGGCTTGTGTCATTTTGGTTTCTTTGATGAATATGTATTTTGGCCATTTGAGTTGGCTTAAGATGATAAACTTGATGATGTTTTATTAATGTGTAATGGTTCTATTTTAATGTTTGGTAATGGACCTATATTGAATGAATGTGGTTAAAGTGATTATGTATATTTGGATTGGTTTAGTTGGATGAATTATATATGTGAATTATGCTTAGTAAAGCAAGATAAATTGATTGGTTTTTGAATAGGTAAATGGTATGGACTTGAGTATTGAATTTAGTTGAAATGGATATGGGATGATTATGTATTGGTTGATGAATTTTGGCTGCATATTTGTGACTTAAAATGGTACCAATTGAGTTTACTTAGGTATATGCAAAAAGGGCAGAAAATTGGCTTTGCAAATGACCTATTTTTTCCATACGGGTAGAGACACGGGCATGTGTCTCAGCCGTGTGCGACACACGATTATGCTACACAACCGTGTGTCCCTTGGTGTTGAAATTGAATTAAATTCAGTATTCTCCACACGGTCTTACACACGGACGTGTGACTGACCGTGTGGTATAAGTCAGTATACCCCCTGAAGGGTACACGGGATGGACACACGGGCATGTGGTTGGCCGTGTGACCTAAGTCAGTATACTCTCTAGTTTTCACATGGCCTAGTACACAAGCGTGTCCTCAGCCGTGTGATGTATGTCGAGATGTATGCCCTTTTTTCACACGGCCTAAGATACAGGTGTGTCTACTAGCCGTATGAGGCACACGGCCTGTTCACACAGGCGTGTGACCATTGTATGATTGAAAATTTTCTAAGTTTTTTTGAAATTTTCGTATGTTATCAGTTTAGTCCCGAACCACTTCTAAAGCATGATTATGGCCTCTTAGGCCCTTATAAGGGACAATGTGATTGTTTTGAATTATATATGCAAATGAATGCTTGAGGTTAATAAATGTAAGCTAAATGTTGTAAATTGATCGGTAATGCCTAGTAACCCTACTCCGGCAATGGATACAGGTTAGGGGTATTACATTTTATTGGTATCAGAGTTACAGTTTAGTCGATTCTAGGATTAACGTAGCGTGTGTGTGAGTCTAGCTATACATGCCATATATACTCTGTGATAGTGTGATGATTCCTGACAGCTTAAATTGTGTTTTCGTATAGTAATGGATCCTGAACGAGCTATAAATGATGATGTAGAGAGTAATGCGCCGGCTCTAGCTCAAGAGACAGCGCTTGTTGAATCTAGACCCGTGTCGAGTAGTCATGGAGGTGAGGCTAAAGAAGCCTTTTTCCAGATGATGAATGAATGGTTCACGCAATACATTCGTACTAACCCGGCTGCTCAACAACCTCCACCACCACGTATGCCTTAACAAATCCCTGTTGTTCCTCAAGTTGTAGATCTGATACGGTTGAACAAGCCGCCAATGGATAAAATTCATAAATATGGGGCTGAAGAGTTTTGGGTTACTGTTGATGATGATGTTGAAAGAGCTAAGTTTTGGCTCGAAAATACGATTTGAGTATTTGATGAATTGTCTTGTACTCCTGAAGAATATATTAAATGTGATGTATCTTTACTAAGAGACACTACATATCAATGGTGGAATACTTTAGTGTCTTTAGTACCGAGGGAACGAGTGACCTGGGAATTCTTTCTAACAGAGTTCTGAAAGAAATACATAAGTCAGTGATTTCTTGATCAAAAGCATAAAGAGTTCTTAGAGTTAAAACAAGGCCGCATGACTGTCACCGAGTATGAAAGAGAGTTCGTACGATTAAGCAAGTATACTTGAAAGTATGTATCTACTAAGGAGATTATGTGTAAACGGTTCGTTGACGAATTGAATGAAGATATAAAACTACTAGTTGGAATTCTAGAGTTGAAAGAATTTTTAGTTCTGGTTAAAAGGGCTTGTAAAGCCGAGAATCTTAGTAAAGAAAAGAGAAAAGCAAATTCAGAAGCTAGAGACTCAAGAAAAAGATCAATGAGTAAGCTGTATCACTCTTCATCAAAGAAATCTCAATATTTGTTTAGTTGATCAAATGCACCAGTGGAATACTCTAGTAGAGATCGTAGGAAGCAAATTACGAGTTCAAAAACTCCAGCTGTGTCAGTAGCAAGTGTGGGTAATGTTAGATCAAATAAACTTAAATGTGGACGATGTGGAAAATGACATTTTGGAGAGTGCAGATTGAATGATAAAGCCTGTTTTAGATGTTACTCACATGAACATTTCATTCGAGATTGTCCTGAGCTAGATGAGAAAGATAAATCTCAAAATGTAAGATCGAGCAACCATACTGTGAGAGGAAGAACATTATGTAATGTTGGAAATGTGAGTGGTGGTAAAGGTGCAACTCGAGATACTGTTGTGAGATCAGATGCTAGAGCCCCAGCTAGAGCCTACGCTATTCGTGCTCGCGAAGAAACATCATCTCCAAATGTTATCATCGGTACTTTCACTCTCTATGATACTAATGTGATTGCATTGATAGATCCAGGATCAACTCATTCTTATATATGCATGAATTTAGTATCCAATAAGAATTTGCTTGTAGAGTCTGCTGAATTTGTGATTAGAGTATCGAACCCCTCAGACAAATGTGTTTTGGTTGACAAAGTCTACAAGAATTGTCTGTTAATGCATTGGAATTTCTGTTTTCTAGCTAATCTGATGTTGTTGCCATTCAATGAATTTTATGTAATTTTGGGTATGGATTGGCTAACAATGCATAGAGCTATAGTGAATTATAGACGAAAGTCAATTGAACTGAAATGTCAGAATAATGAGACTATTAGAATTGAATTGAATGATCTGAATAATTTGCCAGTTGTGATCTCGTCTATGTTAGCTCAGAGATTTGTGAGAAAGGGGTGTGAAGCTTATCTTGCTTATGTACTTGATATGAAAGTGACAAAAAGAAAGATGGAATCAATACCAGTTGTATGGGAGTATCTAGATGCGTTTCCTAAAGAATTACCAAGTTTATCACCTATCAGAGAGGTTGAGTTTGGTATTGAATTAGTATCGAGAACAACGCTGATATCGATAGCTCCGTACAGAATGGCTCCAACAGAGTTAAAAGAATTGAAAGCTCAGTTGCAAGTTGACAGACAGCGGCTTTACTAGATCGAGTTTCTCTCCCTGGGGTGCAGCGGTGTTGTTTATGAAAAAGAAAGATGGTACGATGAGAATGTGTATAGATCATCAACAGTCAACAAAGTGACGATCAAGAACAATTACCCTTTGCCACAAATAGAATGCTCAAAAGCCTAAAAATTGGGTTTTTTCGCGTATTTGGGAAACAGGGTGTGAAATCGACACAGGTCAGCACATGGGCTTGTGGCCAGCCCGTGTGGCTTATAGGGGCATGTCGCCAGCCTGTGTGGAAATGCCCAGGCTGTGTGGATACTGAAAACAACTCTTTTTGTCTGATTTTGGCTTATTTTTCGCTCCTTTCACTCCCAAATGCTCTTCTAAGTATAGAAACGTGAAATTAAAGGATAAGGAGCATCAAATTAACTAATTTTTGTAATTAATCATCCGAAAACGCATTAAGAATGTGATTAAAATATGTTACTTTTATAGCTTATCAAATATCCCCACACTTAAGCATTTGCTTGTCTTTAAGCAAAATCCTCAACTCACATTAAAATGAATATTTCTCAACTTGTAATTTCCATCAGTAACGTCTCAAAATAATTCACAAATAATCATACATTGACAATCCAACCAAAAGAGCACTAAAGCCTCGAACAATCCAAGCTAACATTTTTAAATATGAAAACATAGGTGTCTCCCCTTATTTAAGTAGTTACCTATAATTCAAAATCTACAAGAATCGACATCCTCACTAAAGATTCACTCAAATCACTCAAAGTGTTTAAGGTTCAAAAATAAGCACTCAATAGTCAAACAAGAAATGTCATTACCATAGGCTTGCATGAAAATCAAATCTCCACCACTATAAAATGAGATGATACACAAATTAAAAGGTCTTTAAAAGGTTGCAACGGGGCTTAGGTTAAAAGTGTGGAGAAAGACCAGAAAAGTTAGTTATAATCGAGATCGAATTGACAAATTAGCAAACTAGAAAAAATAAACAAGTGCTAAATTAAAAAAAATTACATCAATCGAGAACTATTCAAGAACAAAAACGAGCTTATTCTCAAAATATGAATTTAACTGTTCAAGCTCAATCAACATAGAACTAAATAATATTCAATATTTTTTTTTAACAATAAGAAATATTTCAACAAATTAACAAAAGAGCATAGATAGACAACTAACCAAATCAAATCTCGACAAAAAGGGAGTCAATAAAATGGGAAAAAGTTTCAACGAAAAGATGAATTATGGGTTAACATTAATGGGTAAACAAGAAATGTTGTGTTAGGCTCAACGGGGTTCACTAAGTGTTAATTATATAGGTAGGCTTTTTATGGGATAAGTGGGTTAAAACCTAAGTGCCTTTATCATCTCAGCATATCAAATCAAAAAGTGTGGTCTCTACATGTATAACCGACGCAAGTTCTAGAATAAAAAATCAAATTGACACACTCATAACCAATAATAAAATGAACAAGAAAAATGTATGCTCTAAAGGCTCAAAATCTCACAAAAAAATCATGGTTTTTGATGTCAATCTTGCAAATCTCAAACTTCAAGAAAATACTCCAATTTAGGAAAACAACCTAAAAAATTTTTAATTTATGAAAAATAACTTAACATGCTTGATTCACTCATGTCTTCAAGTTTAAATCAACCAATACACACTTATCGAAAAATTAATCTAAAACACATCAACAAAAATTTCAAATCGATAAAAATTCATTCTAATGGAAGTATGAGAAAATTACTTAAATACAAGACATAATTCAGGGATTTTCTAATAATTATATAAATAACCTCCCCACACTTAATATGTACATTGTCCTCAATGTACAAATAGATATAATCATAGTATAAACAAAATATCATAAGAGAGGCAGAAACCTGAAATTGCCCTAAATATTGGTTGAAATTGCCAGAATGGTGAAAAGCGGAATTGTAGGTAGATCTAAATGTAGTGCATGTTTTCGAGCAAACTAATAAGAAAAAAAACACAAATAGTGAAGAAGATTAAAAGGTTACTAACTCGATTAGAAACAACCACACAAATAAAAATATAGTTCAAAAGATAAGAAATGAAATAAGTCTAAGAAAATAAAAATAAAAAAGAACTAAAAATAACAATAAACTTAAACATAAAAGAAAAAGAAAAAGAAAAAGAAAACAAATAAACTTAATGGTCCTCATCGTCAGAAACGTCAGTGTCATGAGTTTTCGGCGCTGAAGATGAGATATGGAGATGTTGACAGATTTGCTACAATGTCGCGTCAATACTATCAAACCTTTGAAAGTAGTACTACTCTAATGTAGCAGTAAGAGAAATAGGATGGTGACTCGAAGGCGGAGAATGAGGTGGATCCTTGTGATGGAAAGGGACATCATCAGTGAAGTCCTCGAGCTCTGAGTGTAACACCCTAACCCAGATCTGTCGCCGGAATAGAGTTAAAGGCATTACCAAAAATATTAAAACATTCTCATATACTTAAGCATAACATAATCAAAACATATAATAATCATTCACAAATGTCACTTATATAAGTCTTCGAGACCTTAAACATGCTTAAGAAAGGGGTCAGGACTAAACCAAGCACATATAAAATTTTTCGAAACTTAAATATTTTTCAAAGTTATATAGGTCACATGCCCGTGTGAACAGGCCGTGTGCCTCCCGCAGAATTAGACATGCCCGTGTGTCTAGGCCGTGGAAAAACAGGGCATACATACTGATTTATCCACACGGCCATAAGACACGCTCGTATGTCAGGCTGTGTGAAAATTAAGGAGGCTACTGACTTGAGTCACACAGCCAGTCACAAGCCTGTGTGTCTAGCCCGTGCTCGAAATTGACTTGGCCACACGGCTTAGCACATGCTCATTTGTGCGACCGCGTGGTCTGCCCAAGCTCATTTTCAAATGGCCATTGAGAAACATGGCTAAGACACACACCCGTGTGAGTAAAAATAGGCCATTTGCAAGGCCAATTTGCCACCCATTTAAGGACCTCCCTACAAGCATCATGTAACGCCCCAAAATTGAGCCTAGAAGTATTAGGCCTTGAGCATGGGAATGGTTTGGAGACTACTCATAAATATTTTAGTTAAGCAGGAAAGTGACATAGATTACATGTTTGCTGTGATGGCTAAGTGATTTGGGTATGTTTGGGAGTGTTTGGGAAGCCTGGGTTCAAGTTTAGGCTTTTGCAAAAATTTTAGTTTTTCCCCTTAAGTGAACCTTGGCTTTAGCTTGTAGGCCTTATAAATATTTGTGGATAAAATGTGTCACAAAAAAAATAGCCTTGTTGCTTGGTGGCAAGTGACGTGTTGAACAACTGAGAGGGCTTGGGTTCAAATCCCATTGCATGTAAAAGGATATTTATTTTGCTACTTGGGGCGGCAAGTGTTTGTGGTAGACTAAAACTCTATTGAGTGGTTGTGGACTTGGTAAAAGGGGAGGGGATCAAGGGATAGGATGTTGGTTGTTAGGAATTTGAAAGAATGAATTATGGAGAAAAGGGTGGAATGAATCAAGGAATTTGAAGCTTGGAGAGTTGTAGCCGAATTAGGTAGCTTGTATGTGCAAATTCGACTAAGGGGTTTGGGGAGTGCATGTACAGCAACTTGAGAGTGTATAGGTGCCGAATTCTCTTTTTGGGCATTTGGGGGGTTGTTTTTCCCTTTTTGCATTTTGGTTTCTTTCTCTTCTTTTGGCGCTTTCGTGCATTACCTTTGTAACCTTTTGGACATTTTCCTTTCTTTACTTTCTTTTCAAAAAGCCGAATCTGGTATCTCCCTCTCCTCAATTTTAGTTCTCCATTTGGCCGAACTTTGCCTTTCTTTTTCTTCCCCTCTTTTATTCTTTCGGTTTTACTCTCATAGTCGAACCTTTTATTTCCTTTTCTCAACAATTCTTCTATGGTTCCTAAGGTTTGACTAAGCCGAATTCAATTTCTTCTTTACCCTTCTACCGTTTCTCTTTTTTTCAAGTTATCCGAATACTTCTCCCTTCTCAATGCATTGGGTTTGTGTCTGTTTAGGAATTTAGGCTCTGACAGTGGCCAATTGTTACTTTTTTATTCTGTTCCTATCAGCTAGGTAAGTAATTCTTGCTCTTGATTCGGTTCTTGGTCCTGTTATGATGGTTTTCTTCTCTGATGAAGCCGAGTGTTTCGATTTAGGGTTGCTAACTCTTTGACCCTTCTCATCTGTTTGGGTGGCATTCAAGTCCTTCTTACGGCATTCAATCAATAATCGGGGTAAGTGGACTTATTTTGGCTGAATGCTCATTCTTTTGTCTATAGTTTTAGGATTCCTTAAACAAGTGGATACCAGAATAAGCCTCCTGCCTATTCGTTTTGTGTTAATGGATTCTTTTGGTTAATACAGCCTTTCGACAAGAAGGGGTGTAAATATCTTTCAACTAACACCATAAGTGGATTAAATAACATACTTGGGTGAAGGTTCGACATTCGTGGGTTAATCATGCGAGCTGCGATAAAGGTGTGTAACCACACCCTTCCTTACTATAAATCGACAAAAACCGAAAAGCCGAAGTGCCGAAAATTCGGCATTTAAGGCCTCACGAGCATGCAATCGCTCGTGGGGTAAATTGAGCCCACAAATCATGGGCAATAGACTGTAAAGGCCACCACAAGCATTTCCGTGGACTTAGGCCGTTATGGCCCACTTGGGTCGAGTAATGGGCCTTGGGCCCATTTACACTGTTATGATTTTTAGGTATATGTGTCACTCGAGGCGACTGTAGACCTTCGAGGAGGACGTTATTGGAGCTAAAACCCTAAAATAGGTAAAATGATCGTAATGCCCCTGTAGGGTAAAATGACCGTAATACCTCTGTATGGTAAAATGACGATTATGCCCTTATGTTCCGTATGATTGATGTGCTTATGATTTACATATATGATTGTACTAAGTATGACTTTGCATACACGTAATAGTTATGACATGACATACTGCATGGGGTTGGGATTTTGATATGGAGGAAGTATCAGATGGTGACTATGTCACATTCATCGCATCTTGGTGGCTATGCCACAATTACTGATACTGATGGCTTTGCCACATTTACTGTTTCTGGCAGCTATGCTGCATTATTATTGCTGCCAGTTTTGCTACAATATTGGTGAGCTGGCTGGGTGGGTTGATTTATATCCCCACATGGTGTGTTGGTTGGTACGGGTGGTGTGCTGGCTGGATTTGGGTGGGATGCATAATTGCATTACACTGCATCGACATCTTGTATTGGGCTTAGGACCATACTGTTACTGTAGAGGGCTAAGGCCCGCATCGCATCGACATCTTGAATAGGGCTCGTGCCTAGACTATTACCGCATGCACCGCTGCATCGTTTGGTGATAGGGGCTACACACATCGAGTTTTCATAAACTCACCATTCCTTTTAACTGTACAGGTAATTCCCAGCCATAGAGGATTTCGAGCTGCGAGGAACTCGGAGGTGGCCACATGATTACTGCTATTTAGATTTGATTTTAATTTAAATTTCACTTTTGGGTTTTTAATTTTGTAATAAGGCCTCTCTACTTTTCTAGCTTTTAATTTGGGATTTTTGTTATTATGTTTTATATCTGCTAAGAGTAGAACGTGGTTTTCTAAAACGATAACTATTTTCAAAACATTGCGTTTTCGCAACACTTTTGAAATGCTTCCACAACAAACAAAGTTTAAAAAGAAATGACAATTTTAAAATGAATAACAAATGGCCAGAATGATTTGAGCTCTAACAGAATGGATTTTCATCATCAAGAGCAATATTTCGAAAAGCATTCTAATGTGATCCCGCCAGATTTGGCCGTAACGTCTAGGTCGGGTTTTGGGTTTTACACATCAAAACCAAACATTTTATACCAAGTTCTCAGCCAATTCACAACTAAAACATACATCATTCATGCCATTTCATTAACAACAAATTTCATACTTTACATTCATACGAAATCATACCAAAAATCACATAGCAAACTCATACATTCTAACGTATCCAATCTCATGCTAGAATCATAATATTTCCACAACTAAATCACATTACCAACTTACCAAATTGACCATTCTCTTTGGCCAACCATGAGCACATCAAATAGGCATAATTTGCATCACATTTCATATACCAAAATCTAACCATAAGTTCAACCATAATCAAGCCATATCACATGGCTAAATATACACATTACCAAACATATTCACAAGCTTCTAACCTATACATGCCATACTTTCAAAAGGTGCCAAAATATAGTTCAATAGTGTGGTGATGATCCTCGATGATCCCTGAGCTCCCAGTAGCTTCGATATCTATAAAATAGTTGAAAACACGCACAAAGTAAGCTTTCAAAAGCTTAGTAAGCCATATACAAATAAGCTTAACACATAACATCAATCTAAATCAATTCATTCATATAATTCAAGGAAAAATACATTCACATAGCCATATATCTCATATAGTTCATTTGATCATGTTTCACATATATATCATATTTCATTCTCATAGCAGCTCATATTTATATCATAGGTTCACCAAGGTACATGTACTTACCTTTCATTTTCAAACATGGTATACAATTCAAACGTACCTGGATCGAATACACATTCACATAGTCATCCATTTTCTCGGAATGCCCTTGAACCGTTCGGAATCAATAAGGATACTCGGATTGCTCGGAAAGCTCATACAATGCCAACGTCCCAGACGTGGTCTTACATGTAATCAAATATCGATGTCACTGTCTCAGACAGGGTCTTACACAAAATCAAATACGATACCGATGTCCCAGACATGGTCCTACACGTAAATTATAAGTTGATGTCAACGTCCCAGACGTGGTCTTACACGAAAACACATATCAGATCCTATGTGATGACACTAGAATCCTAACTATTCCTATGGTTAGTACGGGGCTTTTTGGACGTCAAAACTTTGTCGATACTTTCTCGAATATCTCATACTTAACTCATATAATCATTCATCATTGTTCAAGAGCATATAAAAAATAATAATTCAATTCAAAACACATTTATTTGTATATTGACTTACCTCGTACGGATTCAAATGAACGGAATCGGCTACTCGACAACTTTTGGTTTTCCTTGATCTAATTTCGTTTTCTTTGGTTCTTGATCTATATAAATTCAAATTTAACTCTTTTATTCACTAAATCATTCAATTCAATTCAAAAACACATATTTAGGGTATTTTACAAATTTTCCCTCACTTTTCACATTTTAACATTTTAGTTCCTAATTCTTAAAATCACGAAATACACAAAATTTCTTTACACTTATACTTGGCCAAATATTCATGGTATTCATACAAGTCCACATATTTCATTTATTTCAGATTTTATCCCCTCATAATCTTATTTTTACAATTTAGCCCAAATTACTCAAATTTATCAAAAATTCAAAGACAAAACATGTTAACCCAACACCAAGCTCTCATATACTATCATCAAACTTCATAAAACTCATAGTTCCATCAATGGCATAACTCAAAATCATCAACAAAATTAGAAATTGAGACATGGGCTTAGTAAAACATAAAGAAACGATCACAAAAACATATAAATTATCGAAAACAGATTAAAAATGAACCTTTAATCAAACTTTAGCATGGCCGAACCCTAACTTAAGTTTTCTTTCCTTTTCTTTGATGAATTCGACTAGGATGAATGAAAATAACATAATTTCATGCTTTTTTTTAACTAAATTAACATTAATAATTGGTTTACCATTTTTCTCTTACATTAAAACATTAACAAACCTTTATATAATGTCTAACTAAGTCATTTAATGCATTCTATGGTCAAATAACCACATAAGGACCTCACAAATAAAAAACCATGACAAATAGGCACTTAATCAAATAGAATGTCACTTTTACATTTTATGCGATTAGATCCTTTTATCAAATTAAGCACACAAACGATCAAATTTTCATACGAAATTTTCACACGTACTAATTCACATATAATAAGCACGAAAAATAATATTAAAATATTTTTCTGACTCGAATTTGTTGTCCCAAAACTACTATTCTGACTAGGGTCTAAATCGGGCTGTTACAACTCTACCCTCTTATGGATTTTCGTCCCAAAAAATCTTACCATTGAACAGATTTGGATATTGCTATCTCATAGCATCTTCGGGCTCCCACGTAGCCTCTTCAACACCGTGTCGATGCCACATTACTTTTACTAACGGAATTTTCTTATTTCGCAATTCTTTAACCTTACGAGCTAAGATACGGATTGATTCTTCATTATAGGTCATATCAGATTGAATCTCAGTCTCAAACGGAAGAATTACATGCGAGGGATCGGATCTGTATCGTCGAAGCATCGATGCGTGAAAGACCTTATGAATCTTTTCTAGCTCTGATGGCAACAACAATCTATAAGCAACCGGCTTGATACGCTCGATAATCTCATACGGCCTAATGAACCTCGAACTCAATTTGCCTTTTCTGCCAAACCAGACTACTTTCTTCCATGGAGATACTTTCAAAAACACTTTATCGCCAATCTCAAATTCAATATCTTTTCGTTTCAAATCTGTGTAAGATTTCTGACGATCAGAAGTTGCTGCAAACTTTCTCAGTTCACTTTTACTTTCTTTTCAGTCTCTTTTATCAAATCAACCCCGTGAATCTTATTCTCACTGAGCTCAGGCTAATACAAAGCTGTACGGTATTTGTGACCATATAAGGCTTCGTACGGTGCCATTTTAATGCTCGATTGAAAACTATTATTATAGGCGAATTCAATCAATGGTAAATATTGTTCCCACGTACCTTCAAACTCAAGAATACAACATCTCAACATATCCTCGAGTATTTGAATAATCCGCTCGGATTGACCATCCGTTTGAAGGTGAAAAGCAGTACTGAAATGCAATTTCATACTTAAAGCCTCTTGAAATTTCTTCCAAAATCGTGAAGTAAATCTTGCATCTCTATCTGACACAATAGACAATGGCACACCATGCAATCTCACAATATCGAAAATGTATAACTCAGCTAATTTATCAAGAGAGTAATCAGATCGTATCAAAATAAAATGAGCTGATTTCGTCAATTGGTCAACCACGACCCAGATAGCATCTTTCTTTCTCAGAGATAAGGGCAAACCCAAAATAAAATCCATTGTCACTCTATCCTATTTCCACTCTGGAATCATAATCGGCTGTAACAAATTAGATGGCACCTGTTGTTTAGCTTTAACTTGTTGACAGATTAAACATTTCGAAACAAAGTCGGAGATATCTTTTTTCATTCCAAACCACCAGTAATGCTATTTCAAATCATTATACATTTTCGTACTACCCGGATGCACAGATAAACGACTGTTGTGGGCTTCGTTCAAAATCATTTGAATCAACTCTGGATTTCTCGAAACACAAATCCGATCTCGAAATCTCAAACAATCATCATTATCAACCCAAAGTTTAGAATCAGAATTCAAACCACACTGAGCTCGTTATCTTTTAGAAATTCTAGCCATCTTCTCTCTTACAGGTTCAAATCTTTCTGAGTCATCAAATATTTCAAACTTTTATTATCTGAATATACATGACATTTCTCACTAAATAGATAGTGACGCCAAATCTTTAAAGTAAACACAATAGCCGCCAATTTTAAATTGTGTGTAGGATAGTTCTTTTTGTTCGGCTTCAACTGTCTCGAAGCATAGGCTATAACTTTTCCTTCTTGCATCAAAACACAACCCAGACTGTTCAACGAAGCATCACTGTAGATCACAAATTCTTTACCCAATTCTGGTTGTGTCAACATCAGAGCTTCTGTCAACAGGGCTTTCAACTGATCAAAGCTTTTCTGACACTTTTTAGACCATTCAAATTTCACATCTTTCTGAAGCAGTTTCGTCAATAGAGTCGTGATCATAGAAAAGCCTTTCACAAATCGTCAGTAATAACCAGCAAGTCCCAGAAAATGCAAACTTCAAAAACATTTCTTGGAGGCTTCCAATCTAGAATAGATGAAATCTTGCTTGGATCGACTCAAATACTTGATGCTGACATAATACGGCCCAGAAAACCAACTTCGTGCAACCAGAATTCACATTCGCTAAACTTTGCATACAACTGCTTATCTCACAAAGTCTGTAGCACTATTCTCAAATGCTCGACATGTTCGGTTTCATCGCGTGAATAAATCAAAATGTCATCAATGAATATGAAAACAAATTAATCTAAATACAGTCTAAAAATTATGTTTATCAAATCCATAAAGATAGCAGGTGCATTCATTAATCCGAAAGGCATAACTAAAAACTCATAGTGACCGTACCTCGTTCGAAAAGCAGTTTTCGGAATGTCTAAATCTTTTACTCTCAATTGATAATAACCCGATCTCAAATCTATCTTCGAAAATACGATTGTTCCTTTCAACTGATCAAACAAATTGTCAATTCGAGGCAGAGGATATCTGCTCTTGATAGTCACTTTGTTCAACTGCCGATAATCAATGTACATTTTCATCATGCTGTCTTTCTTTTTCACAAATAGAACAGGAGCACCCCAAGGCGAAAAACTTGGTCTTGCGAATCCTCTATTGGTTAACTCTTGCAACTGAGGCTTTAACTCTTTTAACTCGGTCGAAGCCATTCTATACCGAGCTATCGAAATTAGATTAGTTCCCGATACTAACTCAATGCGAAATTCAACTTCTCGAATCGGAGGTAATCCCAGAAGTTCGTCAGGAAACACATCAGGGAATTCATAGACAATAGGCACTGATTCCACTTTCTTTTCTATTACTTTCGAATCAATTACATAAGCAAAGTAAGCTTCACAACCCTTTCTCACAATACTCAGAGCTTTCATTGACGAAATCATAGTCGGTAACCCATTCAAATCACTAGATTCAATTCAGACTATTTCATCATTCTTGTATCTCAAATCAATAGTTTTTCATTTGTAGTTCACAATAGCATCATGCTGAGTTAACCAATCCATACCCAGAATTATATCAAACTCATCAAAGGGTAATAACATTAGATTAGCAGGAAAACAAATGTCTCGAAACATTAACGGACAATTCTTGCACACTTTGTCAACTAAGACACTTACCTAGGGGGTTTGATACTCTAATCACAAATTTGGTAGACTCTATAGGCAAAGTCTTACTGCTCACTAAGTTCATGCATATATAAGAATGTGCCGATCCAGGATCTATCAATGCAATTACAGAAGTATCATTAAGTGTGAAAGTACTAGTAATAACATCGGGGGACAAAGCTTCCTCACGAGCTTGGATAGCATAGGCTCTGGCAGGTACTTTAGCCTCGGATCGAACAGCAGTGTCTTTAGTCCCTCTTTGACTATCACTCACATTTCCCGTATTTCTGGGAGGTCTACCTCTAGCTAAAGTGTTACTCGGTCTCAGATTTTGCACAATCTCTTGCTCAACAGACTCGGGACAATCTCGAATAAAATGATCTAGAGATCTACATTTAAAAGAAGCCCGATCATATAGTCTACAATTGTCGGGATGTCTTTTACCACAATGTTTACACTCAGGTCGATCAGATCTGCCATTTCCAACACTAGCAGCAAAAGCAGCTAGAGCTCTGAAGCTTGAATGCGATCGAACACGATCTCTACTCAAATGCCCCACATTAGCCTTTGAACGGCTATAATAATCTCGAAATTTCTTTGATGCAGACTGAAATGATTTACTTGCAAATCTCTTTCTCACATCTCTAGCTTCTAAATTAGCTTTTCTTTTCTCTTTCCCGAGCTCTTTAGCTTTACACGTTCGTTCAACAAGCACTACAAATTCTTTTATTTCTAAACTCCCGACTAACAAATGGATATCTTCATTCAAACCATCCTCGAATCTCTTGTACATGATTGCTTCGGTCGAAACACATTCTTGTGCATACTGGCTCAGTCTCACAAATTTTCGCTCGTACTCTGTAACAGACATACGGCCTTGTTTCAATTCAAGAAAATCTTTACGTTTCTGATCGATGAATCTCTAACTAATGTATTTCTTCCAAAATTCAACTTGAAAGAAATCCCAGGTGACTCTCTCTGACTGATATATTTCTTTCAAAATTCAACTTGAAAGAAATTCCAGGTGACTCATTCCTTCGAAACCATAGAAAGTGTCTTCTACCAATGATACGTCATATCTCTCAGAAGTGACACAACACATTTAAGGCATTCATCTAGAGTTAATGATAGTTCGTTGAACACTCGTATTGTATTCTCTAGCCGGAATTCAGCTCTCTCAGCATCATCATTGGTCGTAGCACGAAATTCTTCAACTCCATATTTTCTAATTTTATCATCTGGAGGCTTATTCAACTGAATCGGATTAGCTTGTGGCTTGATAGGGGGCTTGTGGAGGATTGAGCGGGGGTGAAGATTGTGGCATTACCGGATTAGTTCGGATATATTGGGTGAACCAATCATTCATCATTTGATAAAAGGCTTGTTTAGCCTTTCTGTCATGAATACTATTCGCGAGTCGAGAATCAGATGGCGCTGTCTATTGAGCGGGAGCAGGTGCATTGCTTTCTACATCATCAGCTATGACTCATTCGGGATCCACTTGCTATATAAAAACACATTTTCATTGTCAAGATTCATCACACTATTGCAGTTCATAAATATGGAATGTATAGCTAGACTCACATACGCTACGTTAGTCCTAGAATCGACTAAACCTAGCTCTAATACCAACCAAATGTAACACTCCTAACCCGTATCTGTCGCCAAAATAGAGTTAAAGGCATTACCTAACTTATTGAAACATTCACATGCACTTAAGCATAACATAATCAAAACATATAATAATCATTCACAAATGTCCCTTATATAGGTCTTCGAGACCTTAAACATGCTTAAGAAAGGGGTTGGGACTAAAATGATCTCATATAAAATTTTTCGAAACTTAAATTTTTTCAAAGTTATACAAGGCCATGTGCCTTCCACAGCATTAGACACGCCCGTGTGTCTAGGCCATGGCAAAACAGGGCATACATACTGACTTGTCCACATGGCTATAAGACACGCCCGTGTGCCAGGCCGTGTGAAAATTAAGGAGGCTATTGACTTGAGTCACACAGCCAGTCACACGCTCGTGTGTCTTTCCCGTGCTCGAAACTGACTTGCCATACGGCCTAGCACAGGCCTGTGTGTACGACCGTATGGTTTGCCCAGGCTCATTTCGAAATGGCCATTGAGGAATACGGCTGAGACATACGCTTGTGTGGGCAAAAATAGGGCATTTACAAGGCCAATTTGCCACCCATTTAAGGGCCTCCCTACAAACATCAAAACCAAACATTTTATACCAAATTCTCATGCAATTCACAACTAAATCATACATCATTCATGCCATTTCATTAACAACAAATTTCATACTTTACATTCATACCAAATCATACCAAAAATAACATAGCAAACTTATACATTCTAACATATCCAATCTCATGCCAAAATCATAATATTTCCACAACTAAATCACATTACCAACTTACGAAATTGACCATTCTCTTTGGGCAACCATAAGCACATCACATGGGCATAATTTGCATCATATATCATATACCAAAATCCAACCATAAGTTCAACCATAATCAAGCCATATCACATGGCTAAATATACACATTACCAAACATATTCACAAACTTCTAACCTATACATGCCATACTTCAATATATACATTTTCAAAAGGTACCAAAATATAGTTCGATAGTGTGGTGATGATCCTTGATGATCCCCGAGCTCCCAGTAGCTTCGATATCTATAAAACAGTTGAAAACACACACAAAGTAAGCTTTCAAAATCTTAGTAAGCCATATGCAAATAAAATTAACACATAACATCAATCTAAATCAATTCATTCATATAATTCAAGGAAAAATACATTCAGATAGCCATATATCTCTTATAGTTCATTTGATCATGTTTCACATATATATATCATATCTCATTCTCATAGCAACTCATATTTATATCATAGGTTCACCAAGGTACATGTACTTACCTTTCATTCTCAAACGTGGTATATAATTCAAACATATCTGGATCGGATACACATTCACATAGTCATCCATTTTCTTGGAATGCCTGTTGAACCATTTAGACTCAATAAGGATACTTGGATAGCTCGAAAAGCTCATATAATGCCAATGTCCTAGACGTGGTCTTACATGTAATCAAATATCGATGCCATTGTCCCAAGCAGGGTGTTACATGAAAACAAATATGATGCTGATGTCCTAGACATGGTCTTACACGTAAATCATAAGTCGATATCAACGTCCCAGTCGTGGTCTTACACGAAAACACATATTGGATCCTATCTCATGACACATGTATCCTAACTATTCCTATGGTTCGTACGGGGCTTTTTGGACGTCAAAACTTTGTCGATACTTTCTCAGATATCTCATACTCAACTCTTATAATCATTCATCAATTTTCAAGAGCATATAAACAATAATAATTTAATTCAAAACACATTTATTTGTATATTGACTTACCTCATACGGATTCGAATGAACGAGATCGGCTACTCGACAACTTTCGATTTTCCCCGATTTAATTCCATTTTCTTTGGTTCTTGATCTATATAAATTAAAATTTAACTCTTTTATTCACTAAATCATTTAATTCAACTCAAAAACACATATTTAAGGTATTTTACAAATTAGCCCTCACATTTTCACATTTTCACATTTTAGTCCTTAATTCATAAAATCACAAAATACAAAAAATTTCTTTATACTTATACTTGGCCGAATATTCATGGTATTCATACAAGTCCACATATTTCATTTATTTCACAATTTAGCCCCTCATTCTTATTTTTACAGTTTAGCCCAAATTACTCAAATTCATCAAAAATTCAAAGACAAAACATGTTAACCGAACATCAAGCTTCCATATACTATCATCAAACTTCATAAAAATCATAGTTTCATCTATAGAATAACTCAAAATCATCAAAAAAATCAGAAATTGAGACATGAGCTTAGTAAAACACAAAGCAACGATCACAAAAATATAGAAATTATCAAAAATAGATCAAAAATGAATCTTTAATGAAACTTTAGCATGGTTGAACCCTAGCTCAAGTTTTCTTTCTTTTTCTTTGATGAATTTGGCTAGGATGAATGAACATAACATAATTTCATGCTTTTGTTTTAACTAAATTAACATTAATAATTGGTTTATCATTTTGCCCTTACTTTAAAACATTAATAAACCTTTATATAATGTCCAAATAAGTCATTTAATGCACTCTATGGTCAAATAACCACATAAGGACCTCACAAATAAAAAGCCATGACAAATAGGCACTTAATCAAATAGAATGTCGGTTTTACATTTTATGCGATTAGATCCTTTTATCAAATTAAGCACACAAACAATCAAATTTTTATACGAAATATTCACACGTACTAATTCACATATAGTAAGCACGAAAAATAATATTAAAATATTTTTCTAACTCAGATTTGTGGTCCTGAAACCACTATTCTGACTAGGGTCTAAACCGGGATGTTACACTGAGGTTCAGAATGAGATAATTGGTACTGAGAAGGATACACTCCATGAAGTCGCTCGGTATTCCCTGTGGGGACATCTGGCTAGCGAGTGTAAGCATAGAGGACTACTACGATTTTTCAAGGAAACCAAAAGGTCGAGCGAGTCAAGTCACGTAAGGGCCTGAACAAATAAGACCCTTCCTGTTGCGATCTGTCTGATGGCAAAATGTGAGAGCAATGAAGTAAGCTAGATAAAAAATATGCCCTGTGGGCATGCTCTAGAGAAAATAAGTATTGGTGGTACTAACGACTCCGATGCTCTCTCTCCTGCCGGTCAAAGTGTGAGCTAAAAAGGCATGAATATACCGTAAAGTCGGAGGGAGAGAAGTTTCCTTTGAGTGAATCGTGTCATAAGGTGTCGTACTCGCCGTAAGGTGTATCCAACGAAGAGATTATGAGTAGTGGATGTGTCGGTGTAGGTGGAGGAAGATCTCTGCACTCATAATCTCTTCAGTGTATATTCCTAAAGTAGCACCGAACTCAAGGACACTCATATGTCACGCTAGGCCACCAAGTCTGAAAGTGATGGTGCCCGACTCATCATGAGTCATCATCACATGTTGAGAGTAAATGTGGATCAGAATTCTAAATTTAGCTCCATGTATGTAGGCTCGATAATAGAGAAAAACCGGTCCCATGGGGCTATAGCAATGAAGGCTCAAGCATGATCAGCTAACTGGACCTGTTCCAAAGCTGCCCAATCAATATAGCGGCCTAAACCGAGTGGTCGCAGTCAAAGTAGCTGATATTAGACCCCTTGGGAACCCGCTAAAAATCGAATATAGGGGTGGTGGGCCTCGGTAGAAGCACTCGAGAAGGAGGTCGTGCTGAGTGTCTTTCGCTTTTTGAACTAGGACAATGACCTTAGATTTGCTGCGTGTGTTTGTCATGGTGTTCCTATAAGAAAAATAGGATAGTTTCATCATTCAATGCAATAGTAGGAATTTGTACAATTAATTAAGTCACATAATCCCAAAACAAGAGTCGAATCTAACGAAAATCCAGAATCATAATATCGTACACTTAGCTAAATATTAAAATAAATAGTAGAATAGAAGAAACAATAATAATAGGACAAATAAAATAATAATAGACAATAAAATAAAACAATAAAATAATAAACTCATAGCAGTCACCAAACTAGGGAATAAGAATGAATGAAAATAATCAAATAACAAAAACTAAAAAGAAAGGAAAGAATATACTAATTGAAGGCACCAAGCAGTACTACTATAACTAAAATAAACATAGCAAGAATAAAAAGAATAATAGAAAAAAATATGAAACTAATATGAATAGATTTACTAATCAGACTAATAATGAATGAGAAACAGAAATCAACAAAAGCATCATAATAAGACCAGTTGTCAAAACTATACGATAAAAAATAAGCTACCTAAGACTAAAAATAATGAACATAATAATAATAACACTAGAGGCAATAATAAAAATAAAATAAAATAGCAATAATGTGTAAAAGTAAAATAAAACAAAATCAAATTAAAGAAACAAAAAGAAATAATAAATAAATATGAACTAAATAAAACAAAACAAAAAAAAAAAAAAAAACAAAACAAAATAGAATAGAATAAAATAAAATAAACAATAAGATAAAATAAAATAGGGCAAAAGGGAAACTGACAGTGATGGTGGTCGTATGCACGCCAGTTGACGGGCATGGGTGGTCAGTCAATGGAGGCTGGACGCAGGTTGGAGAGGGATGCGAAGGGGACGACTGTGGGGGTCAAGGTGTATATAGGGGAAGAAATGGTGAAGGGGAAGAGGGCATGGTTGAGTGAGAGGGTCGACGAGGGTATGGGGTTTATGGCTTGTGCGGTGGGAGGGGACGATAGAAGGGAGCGGGAGAGGGGGAAGGCTTGGGGTCAGTGAGGGACATGGTGCAGGGTGTAGGGGCGTGATGAGATGAGGGAAAGAGGGAAGAGGCTAGGGTGAGGGGCTGGAGGAAAGGAGCATGAGGGGTCAGTGGGTGGGGGGTGCAACAACAGTGGCTGGAGTGGTAAGGTAAGGCAGATCAATGGTGAGGGACGGTAAGCGGTAGCTAGGGTTTCTTTTTGGGTTGAAAGAAGACAAACACAAGAAAAGAAAGGGGGTTAGGGGTTAAATGGATGACATGATCGTGTAAGGGTCCATGTTAGGCCACACAGTCGTGTCACACGCTCGTGTGGCACTTTATCAACCTGTGTGTGATAAAATTTTTTAACCTAGTCTTTACACGGCCTCGAACACGCCCATGTGTCCAGGTCGTGTGTGATGCCATTTGTTTCTCCTATGCCCATGTGGCTCGACTGTGTCCCACACACGGTCGTGTTTATTGCCCGTTTAACTCTCTAACTTGAATTAAAATTGAAAAAATTAGCTCCAGGGTTCACAAGGCCTAGGACACGCCTGTGTGTTCCACACGGCCATGTCACATGGCCGTGTGTGGTATTCTTTGCTTCTCCCAAGCTCGTGGTAACTCCCACATGCCCATGTAGCTCGAGACACAATCATATGCCTTGCTCGTGTAACTCTCTGACTTGATTGAAAATTGATAAAATTAGCTCCAGGGTTCACACGGTCATGTGGATTAAATTAGGCTGTGTCTCCATCGAATTTTTGAAAAAAAAGTCCCAAGAGCCACACGGCTAAGGACACGCCCGTGTGTCCAAGCCATGTGGGTTACATGGCCATGTCGCTAGGCCGTGCAACTCACTGTCAAACCCCTTATATTGCACACGGCCTGGGACACGCCCGTGTGTCCAGGCCATATGGGTTAAAAAAATTTTTTTTGAAGATTAATTAGTTTTAAAAATAACATGAAATAAAATTAAAAGGATTAGCAGTGTTAACACTCGGGTTGCCTCCCGAAAAGCACTTATTTAAAGTCTAAGCTCGACTTACCTTGTGCACAAGGTTACGAACGTTCACGAAGCCTAAACTTCCCTCTATCATTTCTAAAATCATCACCATTATAAAGTTAGAGTCGATGACCGTTTACCTTGAATATGCCATATGCCAGATGGGTTACCCCAATCGTACCGTATAGGAAAATGATTTGTACTATGAATGGGCCTGACCATCTTGATTTCAACTTTTTGGGAAACAACTTGAGCTTTGAATTGTGTAAAAGTACAAGATCCTCAACTATGAATTTTTTGGGCTGCTTCAAATGAGCATCGTGGCATCGCTTTGTTACTTCTTTATATAGTCTCGAGTTCTCGTAAGCATTCGCTTGCCACTCATCTAATTTGTTTAGCTGCATCAATCTCTTCTCACCTGCAAGTTTGAGATCATAGTTTAGAAATTTTATTACCCAAAATGTTTTGTGCTCGAGTTCAAGTGGTAAATGACAAATCTTTCCATACACAAGTCTGTAAGGAGATGTTCCTATGGGTGTTTTATATGTAGTCCTATAAACCCATAAAGCATTATCTACTTTTATTGCCCAACCCTTCCTATGTGATTCTACAATTTTTCTAGGACACGTTTGAGTTCTCGATTTGCAACTTCAACTTGCCCACAAGTTTAAGGGTGATAAGGGGTAGTTGTTTTATGATGCACCCCATACTTCTTAAGGACCTTATCAAATTGAGCGTTACAAAAATGTGTACCCCTATCGCTAATAATCGCTCTAGGTGTTACAAATTGAGAAAAGAGCATTTTAAGAAATCAAACTACCACTCTAGCATCATTGGTACGTAAAGCTTGAGCTTCTACCCATTTGGACATATAATCGACTGCTACTATGATGTATTTATTACTAGAAGATCTAGGAGATGGGCCCATAAAATCAATGCCCTAGACATCTAAAGTTTCACATGAGAGCATATAAGTTTGAGGCATTTCATCACGTTTAGAAATATGACCTATTCCTTGGCATCTATCACAAGAAGCAACATACCTGTTAGCGTCATTGAACAGTGTGGGCCAATAAAAACCTGATTCAAGTGTGTTGTGTGTTGTCCTAGTCCCATTGTAATGTCCTCCTGTTGGTCCTAAGTGACAATGTTCCAAGATTTTACTCGATTCTTATTTTGTAACACATATTCGAATTACTTGATCTACACATACATGAAAAAGAAAATGTAACATCGCAAACCCGGCCTAGACGTTATGGCTGAATCTGGCATGTCACATCGAAATTACGTTCAAAAATCGGTCTTGTCGATAAAAGTTTATTTCTAAGTTTCAAAGCCCTTATTATTATTATTGTCGTTTCATCAAGACGTTTGTTTAAAAATTTCTTTGTTTTATTCAGTTATTTAAAAATTCGCGGAAGCTTCTAAAGTTTGGATTTGAAACGTGTGATTTTCTTGAAAACTTTTATTATTTCAAAAACCCGTTATCCTATTCTAGCAGTTTGAGATAATAAAACGAAAACCTAATTAAGAAAATTAAAAATCTTAAATGGCCTTATTACATAAATAAAAACCCAAAATGAAATTTTGAAATAATTAAAATCAAATCCAAATAGCAGTAATCATGTGGCCACCTCCGAGTCCTTCGCAGCTCTAAATCATCTATGGTTGGGAATTACCTGTACAGTTAAAAGGAAGGGTGAGTTTATGAAAACTCAGTGTGTAATCCCCTAACAGACAACAAAAATCAGAATATGCAAAACAATTCAGGCCGTAACCTTATTCAATAACAGAGCAATTCGGGCTTTAGCCCTATAGAGTAGCAGAGTGGGCCCAAGCCCAAAACAGAATCAATACAGAGCAAATAAGTGTCCTAACCCAATCCAACCAACACACCACCTGTACCAGTCAACACAACATGGGGGGATTCGTTCGACCCACCCAGCCAACACACCAATATCGCAGCGAAGCTATTAACAACAGAAAACGTGGCGGAGCCACTAGAATCAGAATACGTGGCAAAACCACTAGTATAGAACTTCCTCCAAATTAGACCCCAACCCCATGCAGAATGTCATGTCATAAATATATTGTGCATACAAAAGATCATACTTGGACACAGTCATACGTATACCAAATACTCATCAGTCAACCTACCTTTAAGGGTATAATGGTCATTTCGACAATTAGGGGTAAAATGGTAATTTTACCCCTCAGGGGTATTTTGGTCATTTAGCTAATTTACCTTTTAGAAGGTATACCATCGCCTTGAGTGACTCAAATAACCTACATGGCCAGAATAGTGTATATGGGCCCAAAACCAGCTATTGGGCCCAAGTGGGCCCACACGCTCGTGTGGCCCGTTTAGCCCAAATTCAGACACGGCGACGCGAGCCTCATAGTGCAATCCACTAACTATCTCTTATTGAAGATTTTACCCGTGTGGGTCCCACAAACACATTAGGCCCACACGGTCCATTTCGACCCAACGTGGCCCATAACGGCCCAAGTCCGCGAAAACGCTCGTGGTGGCCCTGATAGTGTATTGACCATGATTTGTGGGCTCATTTTACCCCATGAGCGATCGCACACTCATGAGGCCTCAAATGTCGAAGTTTCGGCACTTCAACTTTTTAGTTTTTGTCGATTTACAGTAAAGAAAGGTGTGGTTACATACCTGTATACGAACTTGAGCTAAGATCCACGAGCTCCGAATCTTGATACAAACAAGATATACTATCACCAGTCGATTTAACAACTAATCGAGCCCAAAATGCCAACTCCTACTCACCTTGATTGGCTAAAAATCGGTTTGTTTGCCTTAGGTCACT
This sequence comes from Gossypium longicalyx, assembly GCA_025698465.1. Taxonomy (NCBI): domain Eukaryota; kingdom Viridiplantae; phylum Streptophyta; class Magnoliopsida; order Malvales; family Malvaceae; genus Gossypium; species Gossypium longicalyx. The sequence continues at coordinate 98,243,728 of CM046997.1, forward strand.
AATTATAACTGCCCACACGTCCCTTGCCGATTAACTGAATCACAAGTGCAATCCATCCATTGTTATTGACTATAATCATGGTTAAACAGATAATAGTCTAACGAAATAACATGAAAACCCTTCTTCAAAAAGAAAATACCATTTGATTCAACACTTACAGACAGCACAATTGTCCAAGATTTGATGAAAGGAGGAGTCGGCCTACACCTCTTCACAAGCTTAAACCAAACGTATTAGAAATAGCAGAGACAACACGCACTGAGGGTATCCCTATTCAAGCAACGACAAAACAAGAAGGTGTTAACGGAATAAGACCCTATCGAAGAGAAAAGCAAGATGAGTGTCAGTAAAGAAAAAGAGAAGAACCTAATATCGAAGAAACACTTACCAATAATATTTGGCCAACAAAGAAACCGACTGAGTGAAAACGGAGAACAAAGTCCTCAGTCAAGAGGAGAATCGACTGAAAAAAAAAGAACAGAAAATAAATTAAAGAAAGAAAGATGGGGAATTCGGCTATGAGAAAATTTGAAAGAAAACAAAGTAGAGTCCTAACACTATTCGACCAAAGCAAGAAAAGGTAGAAGAGACAACTCACAATTGAGTGATTCGGCAGGGATTGAAATAGAAAAGAAAGAGACTTGGGCAAAACAACACAAGGCTTCAGTGTTTTGACAATTAAAGGTTCCGGCACATTTGCTGAATAGTTGCAGAACAATAGAATATCAATAAAACGAAAAGAAAAGGCACGAATGATTACTTGCAATTTTGGCACTAGAGAGAAAAGAGAGAAAAGGAGATTAGGAACTTACAAATTCACAAATAAAGAAAGTGACCAAAAGTGAAAGAGAACCCACCTAGCCGAATTCCTCTGTTTTTCCCCCTTACCAAAACGGCACTAAGTCAAAACCGAATAGGCACCCATAGACTCCCAAATTTAGCCAACTCCACCTCTTGTCAAACTCTACGATTTTCTCCACCAAAATCTCCTCCATATCCATAACAACCATCATTCAAACCCTTGATTCTCTCCCTTTGACCAAGTCCACAACCACCTCAGCAAAATTTCAATCCAACTCTACCTCTCTCGCCTCATGACAATAAAATAAATACACGTTGTGTGCCATAGGATTTGAACCCAAGTTCTCACTATTACCAAGTCACGCCACTTGCCACCAAACCAGAAGGCTTTTTATGACAAAAACCCCTCACATTTAAATATAAGGCCTAAATGCTAAAATCAGATTCACTTAAGAGCAAAACTAAAACTTTTGCAAAAGCAAGAACTTGAACCCAGGCTTCTCTAACACTCCTAAATATGCCCAAACACCTAGCCATTACAGTAGACAATCCGTTTGTGAAATTTTCTTTAACAACTAAATTCCAATTGTTCCGATACTCGAAGCCCATTTCTTCTAGGCCCAAAATTCGGGGCGTTACAGAAAAGGATCCTCTCCAAAATAAATTTTCACATCGACAAATAATCGCTTCTTTTGATGATGTGTCAAACATTTTGGTATGATGTTAGTAGCCAAGTAATTTGCGATATCAGCAAACCAAGGGACTTCAAAATCGATTATAACCAAGAGTTTTTCCTCAGGAAATGAGTCATTTATCTCATTTTCATTAAGCTCCTTGAGATATGGATTCTTTAGTTTAGAGAGGTGATTTATTGTAAGATTTTCAACTCCCTTCTTATCCTGGATTTCCAAATCGAACTTTTAGAATAATAAAATCCATCTTATAAGTCGATGTTTTGCATCCAGTTTAGTTAGAAGATAGCGGAGAGCTAAATGGTCAGTGTAAACAATAACTTTAGATAATATTAAATATGGTTTAAATTTACCGAATGAGAAAATCACAGCTAGTAATTCTTTTTCTATTGTAGTGTAATTTTCTTGTGCATATGACAATGTCTTGCTGGCATAATAGATTCGCTGAAAATGCTTTTCTTTTCGCTATCCAAGAATTGTACCTATTGCAAAATCACTCGCATCACACATTAGTTCAAAGGGTAAACTCCAATCAGGTGCAACCACAATCGGGGTATTAAGTAATTTTTCCTTAAGAGTAGGAAATGCTTCTAAGCATTCCTGACTAAAATTGAATGACACATCTTTTTCTAGCGAATTAGTTAAAGGCCTAGCTATTTTAGAAAAATATTTAATAAACCTTCTATAGAACCCAACATGTCCTAAAAAACTTCAAATAGCCTTAACTGAACTAGGAGAAGGTAATTTTTCGATGGTTTCAATTGGAGCTCTATCAACCTCAATCCTTTTACTAGAAATTTTATGGCCCAACACAATCCCTTCTCAAACCATGAATTGACATTTTTCCCAATTAAGCACAAGGTTTGTTTCCTCACATCTCATTAAAACTTATTTTAAATTTTTAAGACAAAAATGGAAAGAATTATCGAATACTTAGAAGTTGTCCATAAATACCTAACATCTTAAGAAACTTGACGAACATGAGATAAATGACTCATTCCCTGAAGAACAAATCTTTGCTATAACTGACTCTAAGGAACCTTGGTTTGCAGACATTGCAAATTATTTAACTGCTAACGTTACACCAAAATGTTTGACACATCAGAAAAAGAACCGATTCTTTACTGATGTGAAAAACTATTTTTAGGAAGAACATTTTCTTTTTCATATATGTACAGATCAAGTAATTCGAAGATGCGTTACGAAGTCAGAAGCAATTAAAATTTTGGAACATTGCCACTCATAACCGATTGGAGGACATTACAGTGGAACTAGGACCGCACATAAAACACTTGAATCAGGTTTTTATTGGCCCACGTTATTCAAAGACACCAGTAGGTATGTTAGTTTTTGTGATAAATGCCAATGAACAGGTAATATCTCTAAACGTGACGAAATGCCCCAAACGTACATACTTTCATATGAAATATTTGATGTATGGGGTATTGATTTCATGGGTCCATTCCCTAGCTCTTTTTGGAATAAATACATATTAGTAGTAATTGATTATATGTCTAAATGGATGGAAGCCCAAGCCTTACCTACTAATGATGCTAGAGTGGTGGTGAAGTTCCTTAAGAAACTTTTCTCTCGATTTGGGACACCTAGAGCAATTATCAGTGATAGGGGTACTCATTTCTGTAATGCTCAATTTGATAGAACACTTAAGAGATATGGAGTTTACCACAGAACAACTACCCCATACCATCCTCAAACTAGTGGACAAGTCAAAGTCGCTAACTGAGAGCTTAAACGTTTCTTAGAAAAAACTGTAGAATCAAATAGAAAGGATTGGGCAAAGAAAATAGATGATGCTTTATGGGCCTATAGAACTGCCTTCAAGACCCCTATAGGAACATCTCCTTACAGACTTTTTATGGGCTATAAAATTTCTGAACTTTGATCCCAAACTCGCAGGTGAAAAGAGATTGATGCAGCTGAATGAGTTAGATGAATGGCGCGCTAATGCCTATAAGAACTCATGATTATATAAGGAAGCAACGAAACACCGCCATGATGCTCGTTTAAAGCAACACAAGTAATTTAAAGTGGGAGATCTTGTCTTGTTATACAACTCAAGGCTCAAATTGTTTCCTGGGAAGCTTAAATCACGATGGTCAGGTCCTTTCATAGTCCAAATCGTCTTTCCATATGGTACAGTAGATGTAAGTCACCCAACGCAAGGTATTTCAAGGTAAATAGACATCGTTTTAAACTTTATAACGGTGAGGATTTCAAAGACAATGGAGAGGAGCTACGGCTCTGCAAACCTGCCTAAACATACCTACAAGGTAAAGTCGAGCTTAGACTCTAAATAAGCACTTTTCGGGAGGCAAACCGAGCACTAACCCCACTAAATAACCATAGTTGGTTTTTCCATTTGTTTTATAATCTAACTGCAGGTATTCTTGGCACTCGCAGCTTAGCACCCGGGCATGCTTTAGGTCGTGGGATCACCACGGGTAGGAGGCACGGGTGTGTCCATGGCCGTGCAAAAACAGGACAAACATTTTCCCCAAGACAAGATGACACACTGGCTACGATAAATAGCCACGGCCGTGTGAACCACACGGCTAAGGGACACAGTCGTGTCCCAGACCGTGGTGAAACTGCACTTTAATTTCCCAAAAAATTAGCAGAGGCACGACATACGTTAAACCACCATGGCCGTGCAAGGCAGCCGTGGACGTCACACGGTCATGACCACGGGCGTGCTTAAGACCATGTGGGAATTTGTACAGATATTGAATGATCAACAAGTCAGGATAAAACACAAGCTGATGCGACGATCGTTCCTGAATCCGTGTGCAATCCTGATTACTAGACACGGGCACGTTGAACCTCACACGGGCGTGTGTAAAATGAATGACTCACCACATGGTCGTGCGATGCGGCCGTTTGGACCACACGGCCTATACACACGAGCGTGTCCATAGGCCTTTTGCGATATTAATTTAAATCATCAAACCATAGGCACAAGTCATGAACACGGGTGTGGTGTACTAAACACGGGCGTGGGAGAAGCGAACGAACGTGCACACGACCGTACGACGTGGCCATGCGCACCACACGGCCTGGGGACACGGGCATGTCGAAGAGACTGTGTGCGACACTGACTTAAGGTTTCACGAAAAACACGGGCTAGAGCCACACCACACGGGCATGGACCACGACCGTGTAGTCCAAAATAGGGCTTGCACAATCGTGGTTCCCTTTTATTCTCTTCCCTTAACCCTAATTTTTCCCCCTTTCCTATTTAAAACCCCACTATCACTATTCATCAACCTTTCCACTATTCACCTTCTCCACTCCAGACACCATTCTCCGACGAACCTCCGGCAACCAACACTCCACTCTCCTTTCCTTTATTTTTTCCTCTCTTTCATCTCTCTTTCTCTATCCTTGCTCAACCTCATAACACTCTTTTCTCCACCTCCATCGTCACATCCATTATGTGCCTTTATCATGTTGGTCAGCCATGATGCCTACTACAGGCATCTAAGACCCCAGCCGCTCCAAGGCATCGACCCTAGCTCTAGTATTGCGGTACCTCCACGCCCTCTTAGCACACACCTTAACAGGGATATTAGAGAGCATTGGCGTCATTAACACTCACGACGCATACTTCCTATGGAGCATGAGGGAAGGGCATGTTTTTTATCTCGCATACTTTATTGCCCTTGCTTTTCACCATCAGATAGAACGACACTGAAAGGGAGTCATCAGTATTGGCCCATATGTGACTCGTCTAGCTCGATACTTTGGGCTCCTGAATATAGTGGCATAGTGCTCATCGCTCACACTCATCGGCCAGATGTCCCCACAGAGCATCCAAAGTATGCTCCATATGAGGATGATAGAGCATTGTCGTGGGTTCAATCCCCCTCAATACTGACTAGCATGAGCTACCGATGAGGATGACCTTAAGGATATTCCTGATGATAACCTGCATTTTAGGAGGACCCACCATCTCAGCCACCATCGAGCCACCAACCAATTCATGCGACTGCTTAATTAACAGAAGTTCCTGACCACCTAAATTGCTTTGAGCAATATTGCACTCAGCGATTCAACAACATAGAGGCAACTCTACAACAAATTTTCCAACATTTTCATATATCGCCTCCAGCACCACCACCTCACGATCCAGCTGCTGATGAGGACTTTTGAGTCTATTTATTTTTCAATTTGTTTCCCTTTTTTATTTTATTTTCTTTTTTGCGTTTAATTTGTCTTTTCTTTTCATGTTCTTAAAAGACTTTTATTAGTATAGTTTAAATTTTCTTTTATCTAGTTGTTTCATTATGATTAACCATAACAACCCTATCAATATAACTCCCTAAAACGTTACTGATGGTATCACAGTTTCAAAAGGTTCAGTCGATTGGTGTTACTCAGGAATATACAAACAATCCTCCACGAGTGCCATGTCCTGCTCGACCACGACTATAGCCACTACGACACCGACCACCACAATAACTTCTTCACTGGGCGCTGTGATTGTGGAACCCAACCTCTACCACCACCTTCACCTCTGTCTACTTGTCACACACACATCACTTCCAATGTCTTTAAACCCGTTTTCGCTCTTTCAAGGATTATATCTGAATTTAGGGTAGTTTCATTTCTCTCACTCTCTTCTGATACTATGCTTATATTATTATTATCTATCTTCGTACATTGAGGACAATGTACTTCCTAAGTGTGGGGAGGTTATTTATATTATTCTCAAATAATCCCCTCACACTATTATTATAGTGAATTCTGATTGATTTATAATTTTTATTAATATGTTTTGAATTTAATCATACGGAATTATGCATTGATTGTTTAAATTTTAAAGGTATCAAAGAATCAAGCATGATAAGTTGACTTTTGAGAATTAAAATTGTTAGGTTGTTTCCTTGAATTGAGGTATTATCTTAAAGTTTTTGAATTTACAGGATTGACATCAAATACCCATAATTTTCGTGAGATTTTGAGCCTTTTAGAGCAGATATCTTTCTTGCTCACTGATTTTTTATTGGTTACGAGTGTGTCAACATTGAATTGTTATTCTAGAACTTGCATCGATTATACATGTCTAGACCACACCTTTGATTTGATATACTAAAATGATAAAGGCATTTAGGTTTTAACCCATTTAACCCATACAAATCCTACCCACCTAATTGACCCCTAGTGAAACCCTTTGAGCCTTAACCATTGTTTCTTAATTTTCCCCTAAATGTTAACCCACAACTTAACCCTTTTTGATTCATTAAGAATTTTTCCCTTTATATTGACTCCTTTTTATCGAGATTTTATTTGATTAATTACCTAACTATGTTCGTTCATTCCAGTTGTTGAATTATTTCTTATTATGCACTTTCCATTATTATACTTGTTCTTATTCTTAAAAAAAAAACAAAACAAAAAAAACCATACAATTATATTCATGCAATTACATATTGTTCTAAAGAGCTTGGATAAGTAAAAGTCATTATATTGAGAGAAAAGCTCACTTCTTTAGTTTTGGATAGTTTTAATTCTAGCACTTGTTTGTAATTTAGTGATTAGCTTTATTTTTCTAAGTTTGGTAATTTATTAAATTAATCTCGATTCTAACCCTCTTTTTCAACCTTTATCCACACCTTTAACCCAAGCCCCACTACAACCCGGTTAAAGACCTTTTGATTTGTGTATCATCTCATTTATAGTGGTGGAGATTTGATTTTCATGCAAACCTATGGTAATAATTTTTCATGCTTGACTGTTGAGGGCTAATTACTAAACCTTAAACACTTTGAGTGATTTGAGTGAATCTTTAGTGAGGATGTTAACCCTTGTCTAAAGGTAATTACTTGGATAAAAGGGGATACTTATGATTTTATGATTAAAATGCTCAACTTGGATTGTGTGAAACTTTAGTGTTCTTTTAGTTAAACTCTCAATATATGATTACTTGTGGTTTACTTCAATACATTATTAATGAGAAATATAAGTTGAGAAGAATTTATTGTAATTGAGAGTTGAGAATTTTGCTTGAGGATAAGCAAATGCTTAAATGTGGGGATAGTTGATAAACCATAATATATACATATTTTTTTATCCCATGCTTGACATTTTTTTGATGATTTATCATAAGATTTAGTGAATTTGATGCTCCTAATCCTTTAAAATCATGTTTTATACTTAGGAGAGCATAGGAAGGCGAAAAGAGCGAGAAACAGGGCAAAAATGGACGAAATAGGCTAATTTTAGTGTTCTATACGGATTAGGTATTTCCACACGCCCGTGTGTCATGGCCGTGTCGACACTAAATCAAGTTAGAATTGCACACGGCCTGAGCACTTTCACACGGGCGTGCCACACGGCCGTGTCCCTATCGAGCCCAAGTCTAATTCTACTCAGAAAAGGCTAATTTTGAGGGTTTTAAAGCATTCCAAAGTCTATATAAACACCCTAGAAGAGGATTAGGGGGGACACATAGAGTAGAAGGCAAAAAATACTCAATGATAGCCATCAGAATTAGCTCAGAAGTAGGATCTACTTTAAGACTGAAGATCTCCATTCAATTTCCTTAGAAGTTCTTTGGGTTTCTTTATGTTTTCTTGTTTTCCCAATTTTGAGATGTTTTCCATTATTATGAACTAAACTCCCTAAATATTTAAGGAAGATGAAACCTAAGACGAATCTTATTACTATTTGAATTATATGATAATTACTTGTTCTTATTCTTGATTGTAAGTTTTAACCCTTGCTTTAATATTCCAGGATATTAATTCAGGTTTTTTATGTGCTTATTCAGTGGAGCAAAAGTCCCTGTTTAAGAGTAGATCATTCATAATTAAGCGAATTTCCATGCAATCCTAGAGATAGGACGATATAAATCTACCGAATTAGAGTCAAATCTAATAAGGGAATCCATAGATCGAGTTAATACGACAATAGGGGTTTTAATTAGAAAGAGATTTCGATTAATCAACCTAAAGTTAGTTGTTTTTAGTCTCGAAAGAGTTATTAACATAAATCAGGGATTTCTACGGATTAAGTCAAGTGAATAAATCGTCTAATTCACAAGTGATAAGTGAAGTCTAGGTAGATTCTTCCTTGGGTATTGTCTTCTCCATCGGCTTTCTAAACAGTATTTTCCAACTTTTATCTCTGTCGTAATCTTAGTTAATAGATAATTAGTCTTAGTTTAAACATTCACTTAATTGTTAAGGCTAGATAATAAAAGATAGTAATTACTAGTACTTTTAGTCCTCGTGGATACGATATTTCCGGTCTCACCATAACTATACTACTGTTCGATAGGTGCACTTGCCTTAGTCGAATTTTTAGTTAGTTTCACGACCATCATACACATTTAGTTGACTTCGGGCTATGATATAGCACTTTGGGTGCAAGATAGACCTTTTGGCTTTGGGCCATGCATATTAGTTGGTTTTGGCTTCAGGCTAAGATATCAGAACTTCAGAGATAAGTTACCTTGATTTGGCTACGGGCCACAGTATAGGTACTTATCGTATCATATCCTTGAGTATCTAAATTCTATTCGGAATGGTTCAACGGGTAAATGTAAGACGAGAATGTGTATGAGATTTGTACGAGATGGTATAGGTATGTGTATAAACTATTTTAGCATTGAATCAAAGATATGAGGATGAAATTATATAATTTGTGAATGAGCATATGAAAGGTTTGTTCGTTAGTAAGCTTTATGTTGTTTTATTCAATTTACTAAATTATATTTGTGAGATTGTATTAAGTTTATTTCATACGAGCTTACTAAGCTTTATAGCTTACTTTGTTCATTTTTCTCGTATTTTATAGTGTTATCGAGCTAGCTTAGATTCAGGGATTGTCAGAGATTGCATCACACTATCTACCTATCACTTGGTACATTTAAACTTTAGTATTTTAAGTATATGGCATGTATAGGGATTTTGAGTCATTTTGTCTATGTTTTGGTAGTGATATTGGCAATTTGAATTGGCTTGTAAATGCTTATGTTTTGGTTTGTAAATATAGCCATGAAAGTTGGCTTAATTTGGTGAATTTGGTTATGTGCATATATGTTGATGTTTGAGTTCATGGATGGATATAGGAATAGCTTATATTATGAGGCTTGTGGTTATTGATATTATATATGTTAAATGGTTGATATTAGATATGAATTATATTTGTGAATTGGTGCAAAATGTATATGTTTGGCAAAGGTTAAGTCAGCTGGTTTATATATGTGTTTTGGTATGTTTTAATTGAGTAAGATTTAGGGTTATAAGCATGTTGGTTGTTAGAATTGGAAATGGTATGAATTAGATTTGATTGTGGCTAAATTGGATATTCATTTATGCTATGATTTGGTGTCATTTTGGTTGTGTAGGTATATGCTTATTTGGGTGGCAAAAATGGCTTGGTAAATAGCCTATTTTTGTCCACATTGGTAGAGACACAAGTGTGTGTCTCAGCCATGTGTGACACACGGTCAAGTACACGACCATGTGTCCCCTAGTGTGGTTTTAGAAATCAAGTCAGTATGCTTCACACAGCCTCACACATGGGCGTGTGACTTGGCCGTGTGGCATAAGTCAGTAGACCCTACAAGTTTGGCACGGCCTAGCACATGAGCGTGTGTGGCCATTTTTAGGGTACACGGGCTAGCCACATGGGCGTGTGTGTTGGTCGTGTGACCTAAGTCAGAGAGCTACCAGGGTCAGACACGAGCTAAGACATGGCCATGTGCTCCCATTTTGAATGTCTATACAGCTTGTGACACGGGCGTGTCTCGTGGCCATCTGAGACACACTACCTGGCCACACAGATGTGTGTCCTCTTTTTAAGGAAAATTTTCTAAGTTTCATAAAATTTTTATAAGTTATCGGTTTAGTCCCAAACCACTCCCAAAGCATGTTTAGGGCTTTGTAGGCTAGTATTAGGGACAAATTGATTGAGATTGAATGACGATTGTATTACATTTTAAAATGTATGTAAAAAGTATGTTTAATTGTATTGTGAGTCTGGTAATGCTCTGTAACCCTATTCTGGTGATGAATATGGGTGAAAGGTGTTACATTTATTGGTATCAGAGCTACGGTTTAATCAATTTTAAGACTGATGTAGCGTATGTGAGAGTCTAGCTATACATGCCATATATAAACTATGATAGTGTGATGACTTCTGAAATTTTAAAATGTATTTTCATATAGTAAATGATCCCAATTGAGCTATAGCTGATGAGGTTGAGAGTAATGCACCCACTTCTGCTCAAGGGACAGCGCCGTCTGATTCTAGACCCGTACCGGGTAGCCAGGGAGGAGAGGCTAGAGAAGCCTTATTCCAAATGATGAACAAATGGTTCACACAGTATATCCGTAAAAATTCGACTACTCAACAACCTCCACTCCCACCTAATCCCTAACTAGTTCTCGTAACTCCTTAAGGAGTCGAGCTTTTAAGATTGAATAAGCCTCTAACTGAAAAGACCCGTAAACACGGGGCTGAAGAATTCAGAGCTAATGTTGATGATGATCCTGAGATAGCAGAATTTTGGCTTGAGAATACGATTCGAGTGTTTGATGAGCTCATACCTGCTGACTGTTTAAAATATGTTATATCACTTCTGAGAGACACTGTATACCAGTGGTGGAATACTCTAGTATCTGTGGTACCTAGAGAACCGATCACCTGGGAGTTCTTTCAGACTGAGTTCCATAAGAAATATATAAGTCAACGGTTTCTGGATCAAAAGTATAAAGAGTTTTTAGAATTGAAACAAGGCTGCATGACTGTAACAGAATATGAAAGAGAATTTGTACGGTTGAGCAAGTACGTTCGGGAGTATGTTTCTACCAAAGAGATTATGTGCAAGCGGTTTGTTGACGGATTTAATGAAGATATTAAACTTCTAGTCGGGATATTAGATTTAAAAGAATTCGTTGTGTTAGTTGACCGGTCTTGCAAAACTAAAGACTTTAGTTGAGAAAAGAAGAAAGCTAATTCAGAAGCTAGAGATTCAAGAAAAAGACCAAAGAATAAACCATATCATTCTTCATCAAAGAAATTCTAAGATTCGTATAATTGATTAAATGCATCATTGGGATATCAAAATAGAGATCATGGAAATCAACATGTGAGCCCTAAAGCTCAAGCTACTTCCATTTCGAGTGTTGGCAGTGTGAAAAACAACAAATTCGAGTGTCAACAGTGTGGGGGACATTATTTTGGAGAGTGCTGGAATAAGAGTGTTAAAGCCTATTTCAAATGTGGATCGCCAAATCATTTTATATGAAATTGCCCAAAGTTACCCGAGAAAGATAAATTCCAAAATGCTAGATCGAGCAATACAACTGCGAGAGGTAGATCACCGAGAAATACGGAGAATGTGTCTAGTGGTAGTGGTGTGACTAGGGATTCAGCTTTGAGATCCAAAGCTAGAGCACCAGCAAGAGCTTACGCTATTCACGCTCACGAAGAGGTAGCATCCCCAGATGTGATCACCGATACATATTCTCTTTACAACACTAATGTGATTGCTTTAATTGATCCTGGATCGACACATTCATATGTTTGTGAGAATTTAGTGTCTAGTAAGAAACTGCCTGTTAAGTCTAGATAAATTGTGATTAAAGTATTGAACCTCTTAGGTAAGTATGTTCTAGTTGATAAAGTATGCAAGAACTATCCTTTAATGACTCGGGGTTACTGTTTTCTGGCTGACTTGATGCTCTTGCCATTTGATGAGTTCAATGTGATTCTGGGTATGGATTGGTTGGCTCTACATGATTCCGTTGTGAATTGTAAACGAAAGATTATAGAATTGAAGTGTCAGAATAATAAAATTCTTAGGATTGAATCTGATGAGCTAGGTGGATTACCAATAGTAATTTCATCGATGTTTGCTCAAATATATGTTAGAAAAGGTTGCGAAGGTTATCTCGCTTATGTTTTAGATGCAAGGTGTCTGAAAAAGAGATTGAATTGGTGCTTGTAGTTTGTGAATACCAGGATGTATTTCCAGAAGAATTGCTTGGGTTGCCACCACTAAGAGAGGTTGAGTTTGCTATTGAGTTTGTATCGGGCACTTCACCGATATCTATAGCTCCGTACAGAATGGCTTCAAAAGAGTTGAAAGAGTTGAAAGCTCAGTTGCAAGAGTTAACAGATAGAGGTTTTGCACGGCCAAGTTTTTTTCCCTGGGGTGCGCCAGTATTGTTTGTAAAGAAAAAAGACGAGTCAATGAGAATGTCTATTGACTATAGATAGCTCAACAAGGTTACAATAAAGAACAATTATCCATTGCTGAGAATAGATGATTTGTTTGATTAGTTGAAAGGTGCAACAGTGTTTTCTAAGATGGATTTGAGATCTGGTTATTATTAGTTGTGAGTTAAAGACTCAGATGTGCCGAAAACTGCATTCAGAACGAGGTACGGACATTATGAATTCCTTGTTATGCCTTTTGGATTGACTAATACTCCTGCCATTTTTATGGATTTGATGAATCAAATCTTTAGATCGTATTTAGACAAATTTGTTGTTGTGTTCATTAATGACATTCTGATCTATTCTCGAGATGAGTCTGAGCATGCCGAACATTTGAGGATTATGTTGCAAACCCTGAGAGATAAGCAACTATACACTAAATTCAGCAAATGTGAGCTATGGCTCCGGGAAGTCAGATTTTTGGGACATATTGTCTCGACGGATATCATTCGAGTGGATCCGAGTAAGATTTCTGCAATTACTGACTGGAAACCACCTAAAAATGTATCCAAGGTCAGAAGTTTTCTGGGATTGGCTAGTTATTATCAACATTTCGTTAAAGGGTTCTCGATGATTGCTGCATCGATGACCAGACTGATACAGAAAGATGTAAAGTTTGAATGGTCTGAGAAATGTCAACAAATTTTCGGTCAATTGAAAGTGTTGTTAACTGAGGCACTAGTGTTGGTTCCACCTGAGTCAAGTAAAGAATTTGTGATTTACAGCGACGCGTCATTGAACTGTTTGGGTTGCATATTGATACAAGAGGGAAAAGTTGTAGCTTATGCCTCTAGACAATTGAAACTTCATGAAAGAAATTATCCAACACATGATTTAGAATTGGCTGCTATAGTTTTTGCATTGAAAATTTGGCATCATCATTGGTGAAAAATGTCACATCTTTACTGATCATAAAAGCTTAAAATATATTATGACTCAAAAAGATTCGAATTTGTGACAATGGCGATGGCTTGAGTTATTAAAAGACTATGAGTTAGTAATTGATTATTATCCAAGGAAAGTGAATGTAGTCATGGATGCTTTGAGTAGAAAATCATTGTTTTATTTGAGAGCAATGAATACACGGTTGACAATATCTGATGATGGTTCATTTTTAGCTGAGTTAAAAGCTAAGCCAATATTTCTTCAGCAAATTTGCAAAGCTCACAAATGTGATAATGAATTGCAAGCTAAAAGAGTGCAATGCGAGTCGACTAGTGATTCAGAGTACCAAATCAGATCCGATGATTGTTTGATGTTCTGAGATAGAATCTACGTAACGAAAAATTCAGAGTTAATTCAGAAAATTTTATACGAGGCACATAGTGGTTGCTTATCTATTCACTTGGGGAGTACCAAAATGTACAATGATTTGAATAAGTTGTATTGGTGGTCAGGTATGAAATGAGAAATTTTTGAATTTGTATCGAAGAATTTGATTTGTCAACAAGTGAAAGCCAAGCATCAAGTACCTTCAAGTTTGCTTTAGCCTGTGATGATACCCGAGTGAAAATGAGATAGAGTGACCATGGATTTCATATCGGGATTACCTCTGTCTCCGAAGAAGAAAGATGTATATTTCTAAGATTATTAGATTGCATGGGTGCCAGTTTCAATTATTTCGAATAGAGATTCGAGGTTTACGTCACGATTTTGGAAAAAATAGCATGAAGCTCTAGGTACAAAGTTGAATTTTAGTACAGCTTTTCATCCGCAAACTGATGGCCAATCTGAGCAAGTAATTTAGGTTCTTGAAGATATGCTTCGATGTTGTGTTTTAGAATTCGAAGGCAACTAGGAGAAATATTTACTGCTGGTTGAATTTGCATATAATAACAGTTTCTAATCGGGCATAAAGATGGAACCGTACGAAGCTTCATATGGTCACAAATGTCGAACTTCATTGTACTGGACCAAGCTTAGCGAGAAATAGATTCACGGGATTGATTTGGTTAGAGAAACTGAAGAGAAAGTGAAAGTAAGTCGCGATTGTTTGAAAGAAGCTTTATATCGTCAGAAATCGTACGTGGATTTGAAACGAAAAGACATTGAATTTCAAATCGGTGACAAAGTGTTTTTGAAAGTATCTCCATGGAAGAAAATACTTCGTTTCGGTCGCAAAGGCAAATTGATTCCACATTTCATCGGGTCATATGAGATTATTGAAAGAATAGGGCCAGTGGCATATCAACTAGCTTTACTGATTGAGTTAGAGAAAATCCACAATGTGTTTCATGTGTCGATGTTGCGTTGATATAGATCGAATCCATCACATGTAATTTCTCTGTTCAAGATTGAAATTCAACCTGATATGACGTACAACGAAGAACTGATTAGAATTCTAGCATGTGAGGTTTAACAGTTGAGAAATAAAAGCATAGCTCTTGTGAAAGTACTTTGGCAACAACACAGTGTCGAAAAGGCTACGTGGGAGCCCGAGGAAGCTATGAGAAAACAGTACCGTAACTTATTCACTAGTAAGATTTTCGGGGAAAAAAATCCCTAATGGGGGAGAGTTGTAACAGTCTGTTTTTAGTCAAATCGGAACAGTAGTTTCGGAACCATAAATTTGAGGTCAAAATATTTATTTTATTATTATTTTAATGTTTACAGCGTGAATATATGATTGTGTGAAAGTTTCGTTTAGAAATTTTATCGTTTGACTAGTTAATTCGATAAAAAGGACTAAATCGCGTAAAGTGAAAAATTGGAGTTCTATAAGCTAAAAGGGTTTAATAGCTATGAAATTAAATAGAGGAGGTCCTTATGTTGTAATTTAACCATTTATAATGTAAGTTGACATTTTTGTGCAAGGTTAAATGAATTTTAATGTTTAATAATAAAGGTTAAAATGGTAAAATAATAATTAATAACTTTAAATTAAAAGAGACAGAATATGTATCATCTTGTTCGTCATTTTTTGACTGAATTTAACAAGAAACAAATCCATTAGAATAGCTTCAAGGTTTGGGTAGGTTCCTCCTCTTGCATGGTATGTATTTTTGCTCTATTTTTAATGATTTCTATGTTTTTGATATCGTTGCATCTAGTACTAGCTAGCCCAGGGACTATTTTGAAAACCTATTAAAGATTTGAATGATGTCATTGATGAATATATGTGTATTTTAAAGTTTCTTGATAGATTATGAATGCTTGTTGATAGATATACAAGTTTTGTTAAGTGATTTTTTTAGTGAAAATGAAAAATAGGGATTAAATTGTGAAATGTGAAAAGTTAGTGGTTAAAATGTAAAATAAATGAAAAATATGGGCTTCTAAGGTCATAATAGTAATTCGGCTAGCATGGGTTTAATTGAAATTTCATTAATTTGTGATTTCATGAAATGGGGACAAATTTGTGAAAAATGTGAAATATTAAGGGCAAAAGTGTAAATGTGTTTTAAAGTGTGTTTTGGACTAAATTGAATGAATAGATGATTGAATAAGTCAATTTTGAATATATTTAGATCAAGAAAGGAGAAATACAGGCTTAGTTCGGGGAAAGAATAAAGTTAGGAATAGTTGACTCGATTCACCGTTTTAGCATCTGAGGTAAGTTCGCAAATTATAATTTTAGTTCAAATGTATTCAATATGCCTTGATATAGCATAAATTTTGATTATTTGACCTTGAACAAGTTTGGGAATGATTCGACGATGATTTGACAGTTGGAAGCCCGGTTGAACCTTACAAATAGTTTAATATGCTAGTGACATGTCATTAGGGGATACATTGAGTTGGCTTCGGGCAGTGATATAGCACTTCGGGTGCGAGATATACTGGTTTGGCTTCGAACCATGCATATCGTCTAATTTTGGCTTCAAGCCATGATATCAGAACTTCAGAGATAAGTTACATTAATTTGGCTACGGGTCACGGTATAGGTACTTATCGTGTGAGATCTTTGAGTATCCGAATTCTATTCCAAATGGTTCAACAGGTGAATGTAAGACGAGAATGTGTGTGAGATTTGTATAGGATGGTACAGGTATGTGTATAAACTATTTTAGTGTTGAATTAAAGATATGAGGATGAAATTATAAAGTTTGTGAATGAGCATATGAAAGGTTTGTTCGTTAGTAAGCTTTATGTTGTTTTATTCAATTTTCTGAATTATATTTGTGAGATTGTATTAAGTTTATTTCATACGAGCTTACTACGCTTTATAGCTTACTCTGTTTATTTTTCTCGTGTTTTATAGTGTTATCGAGCTAGCTTAGATTCGGGCATCGTCGGAGATCACATTACACTATCTACCTATCACTTGGTACCTTTGAACTTTGGTATATTAAGTATATGGCATGTATAGGGATTTTGAGTCATTTTGGTAATGTTTTGGTAGTGATATTGGCAATTTGAATTGGCTTGTAAATGCTTATGTTTTGGTTTGTAAATATAGCCATAAGAGTTGGCTTAATTTGGTGAATTTGGTTATGTGCATATTTGTGCATATGTGTTGATGTTTGAGTTCATGGATGGATATGGGAATGGCTTATATTATGAGGCTTATGGTTTTTGATATTATATACGTTAAATGGTTGATATTAGATATGAATTATATTTGTGAATTGGTGCAAAATGTATATGTTTGGAAAAGGTTAAGTTAGTTGGTTTGTATATGTGTTTTGGTATGTTTTAGTTGAGTAAGATTTGGGGGTATAAGCATGTTGGTTGTTAGAATTGGAAATGGTATGAATTAGATTTGATTGTGGCTAAATTGGATATTCATTTATGCTATGATTTGGTGCCATTTTGGTTGTGTAGGTATATGCATATTTGGGTGGCAAAATGGCTTGGTAAATAGCTTATTTTTGTCCACATGGGTAGAGACACGGGCGTGTGTCTCAACTGTGTGTGACACATAGTCAAGTACACAGCTGTTTGTCCCCTAGTGTGGTTTTAGAAATCAAGTTAGTATGCTCCACATGGCCTCACACACGGGCGTGTGACTTGGCTATGTGGCATAAGTCAGTATACCCTACAGGTTTGGCACGGCCTAGCACACGGCCTGGCACACAGGCACGTGTGGCCATTTTTAGGGCACACAGGCTAGCCACACCGGCGTGTATGTTGGCCGTGTGACCCAAGTTAGAGAGCTATGATGGTCGTAAAACTAACTAAAATTTCGACTAAGGCAAACGTACCTACCGAACAGTAGTATAGTTATGGTGAGACCAGAAATATCATATCCACGAAGACTAAAAGTACTAGTAATTACTATCTTTCTACTAGTAATTACTATCTTTCTATTATCTAGCCTAAAAATTAAAGGATATTTTTAAACTAAAACTAATTATCTAATAAACTAAAATTACGACAGAGATTGAAGTTGGAAAATACTTTAGGAAAACCGATGGAGAAGACAGTACCCAAGGAAGAATCCACCTAGACTTCACTTATTACTTTTGAATTAGACGATTTATTCACCTGACTTAATCCGTAGAAATTTCTGATTTATGTTAATATCCCTCTCGAGACTAAGAACAACTGACTCTAGGTTGATTAATCGAAATTTCTTTCTAATGAAAACCGCTATTGTTGCATTAATTTGATCTATGGATTCCGTTATTAGATTTGACTCTAACCTGGCAGATTTATGTCGTCCTATCTCTAGGATTGCATGCAACTCTACTTAATTATGAATGATCTACTCTTAAACAGGGACTTTTCCTCTACTGATTAAGCACATCAAAAACCTAAATTAATATCCTGGAATATTAAAGCAAGGGTTAAACTCATAATTAAGAATAAGAACAAGTATTTATCATATAACTCAAATAGTAATAAGATCTGTCTTAGGTTTCATCTCCCTTAGGTATTTAGGGAGTTTAGTTCATAAATATGAAAAACATCTCAAAAATTGGAAAACAACAAAACATAAAGAAACCCAAAGAACTTTTAAGAAATTGGATGGAAATCTTCAGGCTTAATGTAGATCCTCCTTCTAAGCTGATCCCGATGGCTATCCTTGAGTGTTTTCTGCCTTCTACTCTCTCGTGTCCCCCCTAATCCTATTCTAGGGTGTTTATATAGGCTTTAGAATGCTTCAAAACCCTCAAAAGTGGCCTTCTCTGAGTAGAATTAGGCTTGGGCTCGATAAGGACACGGCTGTGTGCCACGCCCGTGTGCAAGTGCTCAGACCGTGTGCAATTTTGACTTGGTTTTGTGTCGACACGGCCATGACACACGGGCGTGTGGTTTGCCCGTGTGTCACACACGGTCGTGTGGATCACCCGTGTGTCACTCACGGTCATGCTGAATTAAGCCCATTTTGTCCGTTTTTGGCCCATTTCTTGCTCTTTTTGCTCTTCTAAGCTCTCCTGGGTATAAAACATGAAATTAAAGGATTAGGAGCATCAAATTCAATGAAACTAAGGAGAAATAATCCATAAATATGCCAAGCATGGGGGTAAAAATATGTATAAATTACGATTTATCAAATATCCCCACACTTAAGCATTTGCTTGTCCTCAAGCAAAATCCTCAACTCACAATTAAAATAAACACTTCTCAACTATAATTCTCATCAATAAGGTTCGAAATAATCCACAAGTAATCATACATTAAGAGCTTAACTAAAAGAACATTAAAATTTCAAACAATCCAAATTTGAGCATTTCAACCATAAAATCATAGGTATCTCCCTTAATCTAAGTAATCACCTTTAATTCCAAATTGACAAGGTTGGCATCCTCACTAATGATTCACTCAAATCACTCAAAGTGTTTAAGGTTCAATAATTAATCACTCAATAGTCAAACATGACAAGTTATTACCATAGGTTCGCATGAAAATCAAATCTCCACCACTATAATGAAATGATACACAAATCAAAAGGTCTTTAACAGGGTTGTAATAGGGCTTGGGTCAAAGGTGTGGATAAAGGCTAAAAAAAAGGGTTAGAATTGAGATTAATTTAATAACTTACCAAACTTAGAAAACTAAAGCTAATCACTGAATTACAAACAGGTGCCAAAATTAACACTAACAAAAACTAATGAAGTGAGCATTTCTCTCAATATGATGACTTTAATTTATCCAAGCTCTTTAGAACACTACGTAACTAAATGAATATATGGGGTTTTTTTTTAAGAATAAGAACAATAATGGAAAGTACATAATAAGAAATAATTCAACAACTGGAATAGACAAACATAATTAGGTAATTAATCAAATTAAATCTCGATAAAAAGGGAGTCAATAAAAAGGTAGAAATTCTTAATGAATCAAAAAGGGTTAAATTGTGGGTTAATATTAAGGGGAAAATCAAGAAGTAATCGTTAAGGCTCAAAAGGGTTCGCTAGGGGTCAATTATGTGGGAAGGCTTTTTACGGGTTAAATGGGTTAAAACCTAAGTGCCTTTATCATTTTAGTATATCAAATCAAAGGTGTGGTCTCAACATGTATAATCGATGCAAGTTCTAGAATAGCAAATCAATGTTGACACACTCATAAAAATAATCAGTGAGCAAGAAAGATATATGCTCTAAAAGGCTCAAAATCTCACGAAAATTATGGGTATTTGATGTCAATCCTGTGAATTCAAAACTTCAAGATAATACCTTAATTCAGGGAAACAACCTCAAAATTTTAATTCTTAAAAGTCAACTTATCATGCTTGATTCTCTAATGTCTTGAAGTTTAAACAATCAATACACAGCTACCTATGATTTAATTCAAAACATACCAATAAAAATCATAAATCAATCAAAATTCATTCTAAAAGTGATATGAGAAGATTATTTGAGAACAAGATAAAAGTTTAGGGATTTTCTGATAATCACATAAATAACCTCCCCACACTTAAGATGTACATTGTCCTCAATGTACAAAGATAAGTAATAGAAATATAAGCAGAAAATCAGAAGAGAGGGAGAGAAGTGAAACTGCCCTGAATTTGGATGAAATCCTTGAAAGAGGGGAAACAGGTTTAGAGACATAGTGATGTATATAGAGGTGAAGGTGGTGGCAGAGGTTGGGTTCCACAATCATAGTGCCCAGCGAAGAGGTTATTGTGGTGGTCAGTGTCATGGTGGCTATGCTCGTGGGCGAGCAGGACATGGCAGTCGTGGAGGATTGTTTGTTTATTCCTTAGTAGTACCCATCGATTGAACCTTTTGAAACTACGATGCCATCAATAATGTTGAAGGGATTTATATGTATAGGGTTGTTATGTTTAGTAATAATGGAAAAACTAGAGAAAAGAAAATTCAAATTATACTAATAAAAGTCTTGTAAGAAAAATATAAATTAAGTGCAAAAGAAACGTAAAAATAAAAATAAAAGAAAAAGAAAAACAAGTTGAAAATTAAATGGACTTAAATATCCTCATCGACAGCTGGATCCTGAGGTGGTGGTACTGGAGGCGATATGTGAAAATGTTGGAAAATTTGTTGTAGAGTCGCCTCGATGCTGTCGAATCGCCGAGTGCAATATTGCTCAAAGCGGTGAAGGTGGTCTAAAACTTCAGACAATGAAGTAGCCGCATGAACTGGTCGGTGACTCGATGGTGGCTGAGAAGGTGGGTCCTCCTGAAATGCAGGGATATCGTCAGGAATATCCTCGGCGTCATCCTCATCAGTGGCTCATGCAAGTCAGTACTGAAGAGGGTTGAACCCACGACGGCACTCAATCATTCGCATGGGGAGCATGCTTTGGATGCCCTGTGGGGACATCTGGCCGATGAGAGTGAGCGATGAAGACTATGCCACTGTATTCAGGAGCCCAAAATATCGCGCTAGACGAGTCACATATGGGCTGATGTTGATTACTCCCTTTTGGTGTCGTTCTGTCTGATGGCGAAAGGCAAGGGTGACAAAGTATGCGAGATCAAAAAGTTGCCCTTGCCTCATGCTCCACAGGAAGTATGTGACGTGAGTGTTGACGACGGCAGTGCTCTCTCGCCTCCCCGTTAATGTGTGTGCCAAAAGGGCATAGAGATAGCGCAGAGCTGGAGCCAGAGTCGATGCCTTTGAATAGCTAGGATCATAAATGCCTATAGCAGGCTCGAGGTCTATCCAACACGATGAAGGTGAGTGATAGATGTGGCGGTAGAGGTGGGGAAAGTTGTCGGCCTCCATAAACTCGCCGTTATAGAGTCCCAAGGCAACTCCAAATTCCGGGACACTCAACTGACGTACTAGACTGCCAAGGCAGAATTGAACTGTTCTTGGGTCGTCGTACTCCGCCATCTCTGTCTGTAACTGGAAAGTCGAGCCGAGTTCCAAGGTGAATTCTAAATAAGTCGGCTCGATGATATCAAAGAATCAGTCCCACGGAGCGGTGGCAAGGAATGCTTGAATAGAATCGGATAGATAGACCTACTCTAGTGCGGCCCAATCGATGCAACGGCCCACACCTAGGGGTCGAGCCTGTAGAATCTAAAATAGTTCCTCTTAGCGCGCTGGTAGGAATTGGAGGAATGCGTGTCGTATCTCGGTAGTTGGGCCCGAAGAGGATGCCGCTCCTTTTCGCTTTTTAGAGGCGGGGACAGAAGTTTTCTTTCCTCGAGTATTTGTCATGATATCTGCAAATAAAAGATTTGGTCATCAATAATAATCCCCACATCTGCAAGCAAAATCTGAGTAGTCCAAAATAATAACTTGCTCGTAAAATAATAATATGGACAAAAACTCAAGTAGGTTAAAACCAAGTGGTGATACTGCATATAAATCCAAGGGCCAAAAGGATATTACTAAATAGAAGAGGAAAATAGTACTAAGACGAAACAACACCGAGCTAAAAGACGAATCCAGTTATAATAGAAAATACCAGAAATAGTGATTAATATTTAAAAATGACTAATAACTGACTTAAACTAATAATAGGCATGAGAGCATTAATAAGAGGAATAAACAAGTAAGCAGAGACTGAGACGCCAATGAAATATGGTAAGGACCTATTGATAATGCTAATCATGTGGGTAGAGCAGGAAGGAATAGAAATCAATGAAGACACAAAGGACTAAGTAAAACTTTATCATCAGTAAAATTGAAAATCACTAAATAGAAGCAAGAATCATAAGCATGCAAATCACTATTAGTGAAAATAATAACCAAGAATAAATCAAGAAATAAAATAAATAAAGTAAAATAAATGAAAGTAGCAGGGGTAAAAAGAGGGACAAATGACTGATAAACGACAGTGGTGCTTGACGGGGCTAGGTGCGCGCACGGCGTGGGTTGGTCAACGGAGGAGGTGTTCGTAAACTGAGAAGGAGAAAGTGAGGGAGGATGAAAGAAAATAGGGAAGTCATGGAAGGAGGAAGGGAAAAGAAAGAAAAAAATTAAAAATGAAGAGGAGAAAAAAAAAGGTGGCTAGTGGGGGAAGATGATGAATAATAAAGGGAGATAGGGAAAAAAATTAGGGTTAAGAAAAAAATAAAAGGGGGGCACGATCGTGTATGCCCCGTTTTGGGCCACACGGCCATGGCACACGCCCGTGTGAAATTCTCCTAGCCCATGTTTTTCGTGAAATTGTAGTTAGTGTTGCACACGGTTCATTGGCCACTCTCCTGTGCCCAGGCCGTGTGGTGCACACGGCCTAGTTGCATGAGCGTGTACATGTTTGTTCGCTTCTCCCACGCTCGTGTTAGGTTCTCCATACCCGTGCTCATGGCTTATGCTTATGGATTGATGTTTTAAGTCAGTATCGCACACGGCCTACCGGCACACAGCCACATCGTATGGCCATGTGGTGCTCCCTTCGTTTCTTCTACGCCTGTATTTAGTCCAACACGCATGTGTCAATTAATCAGGGTTGTGCACGGCCTATAGGCACGACCATGGCCTACGCCCGTGTTCTATTCTAACATCGTTATCATTTCAATTTTTGGGCAAGTTTTCACACGGCCTTAAGCACGCCCATGTGACAGGCCGTGTGGCTCTCACGGCCGCCTTGCATAGCCGTGGTGATTTATCGTAGGCCGTATCTCTGCTGATCTTTTTGGAACTTAAGGTGCAGTTTAACCACGGCTTGGGACACGCCTGTGTCCATTAGCCGTGTGGTGCACACAGCCATGTCGCACGGCCGTGGCTGTTTGTCATAGATCGTGCGTCATCCTGTCTTAGGAAAATTGTTTGTCCTGTTTTAGCATGGCCATAGCCACGCCCATGTCTCCTGCCCGTGGGGAGGCCACGGCCTAAAGCACGCCCGTGTGCTAGGCCGTGTGTTGAAAATCCCTACAGTCAGATTATAAAGCAAAAGGAAAAATAAACTAAGTTATTTAGTGGGGTTAGTGCTCGAGTTGCCTCCCGAGAAGCGCTTATTTAAAGACTAAGCTTAACTTTACCTTATGGGTATGTTTAGGCAGGTTCATGGAGCCGTAGCTCCTCTCCATTATTCTTAGGATCCTCACCATTATAGAGTTTAAGACGATGTCCATTTACTTTAAAAGTGCCTTGGATTGGGTGACTTACCTCTACTGTGCCATATAGAAAGACAGTTTGGACTACAAATGGACCTGACCATCGTGATTTAAGCTTCCCAGGAAACAATTTGAGCCTTAAGTTGTATAACTGGACAAGATCTCCAACCTCAAATTGCTTGTTTTGCTTTAAACGAGCATTATGGCAGTGCTTTGTTACTTCATTGTATATCCGTGAGTTTTCATAAGCATTAGCTCACCATTCATCTAACTCGTTCAGTTGCATCAATCTCCTTTCACCTGATTCGAGTATTTTATGTATGGTCCTGGTTCCACTGTAATGTCCCCCAATCGGTCCTGAGTGGCAATGCTCCAAAATTTTAATAGCTTCTGTCTTTGTAACGCATCTTTGAATTACTTGATCTGTACATATACGAAAAAGAAAAGGTTCTTCCTAAAAATAGTTTTTCACATCAGTGAAGAATCGCTTCTTTTGCTAATGTGTCAACCCTTTTGGTATAATATCAGCGGCCAAATAAATTGCAATGTCTGCAAACCAAGGTTTCTCAGAGTCAAAGATAGCAAAAAGTTGTTCTTTAGGGAATGAGTCATTTATCTCCTGTTCACTCAGTTCATTGAGATGTGGGTTTTTTAATCTGGATAGATGATCTGGTGCAAGATTTTCTACTCCTTTCTTATCTTGAATTTGTAAGTCGAATTCCTACAGCAATAAAATCCATCTTATTAGTCGAGGTTTTGCACCTGTTTTAGTAAGGAGGTAACGAAGAGCTGAATGGTCAGTGTAAACGACAACTTTAGATAATATTAAATATGGTCTAAATTTATCGAATACAAAAACCACAACCAATAGTTCTTTCTCAGTCGTCATATAATTTTCTTGTACAGCTGTCAATGTTTTGCTAGCATAATAAATCGGTTGAAAGTGCTTTTTCTTTTCGCTGTCCAAGAACCACACCTACTGCAAAATCACTCGCATCACACATTAGTTCAAAAGGTAAATTCCAATCAGGTGCAACTACAATCGGAGTGTTAATCAATTTATCCTTAAGAGTATTAAATGCTTCTAAACAATCCTGACTGAAATTGAAAGGTACATCTTTTTCTAGCAAGTTCGTTAAAGGCTTAGCTATTTTAGAAAAGTCTTTAATAAATCTTCTATAAAATCCAGCATGCCCTAAAAAGCTTCGAATAGCCTTAACTGAATTAGGGAGTAGTTTATCAATAGTTTCAATTTTTGCTTTATCAACCTCGATTCCCTTGCTAGAAATTTTGTGGCCTAACACAATTCCCTCACGAACCATGAAATGACATTTTTTTCAATTAAGTACAAGATTTGTTTCCTCACATCTAATTAGAACTTGTTGTAAATTTTTAAGGCATGGATGGAAAAAGTTACCGAATACTGAGAAGTCATCCATAAATACCTCCATAATGTCTTCCACGAGTTCATCAAAAATGGCTAACATGCATCGCTGAAAAGTAGCAGGAGCATTACATAATCCAAAAGGAATTCGTCAATAAGCAAACGTACCATAGAGACATGTAAATGTCGTTGTCTCTTGGTCCTCAAGAGCTATTGGGATTTGGAAATACCCGGAGAGTCCATCTAGGAAGCAATAATACATATGCCCAGATAATCTTTTCAACATTTGATCAATGAATGGTAGGGGAAAGTGATCTTTTCTTGTGGCATCATTCAAATTCCTATAGTCAATGCAGACTCTCCATCCCGTTATTGTTTGCGTTGGAATTAATTCGTTCTTCTCATTGGCCACAATAGTCATGCCTCCTTTCTTAGGAACAACCTGCATAGGACTCACCCAAGAACTATCAGAAATAGGATAAATAATTCCATCATCTAGAAGTTTAATTACCTCAGCTTTTACGACTTCTTTCTCGTTAGGATTCAATCGTCTTTTAGCTTGCACACAGGGTTTGTGTTCATCTTCCATTAAAATTTTATGTGTGCAGAAAGAAGGGTTGATCCTTCTTATGTTAGAAATCTTCCAAGCTATGGCTCTTTTATGCTCCTTTAATACTTTGAGTAACTCGTTTTTTTGGTTGGCTGTAAATATGAAGCAATACTTACTGGTAATGTGGAATTATCTCCAAGAAACGCGTATTCTAAGTGATCTAGTAATTGCTTTAATTCCAATTTAGGCGGTTCTTCAATAGAGGGCTTTAATTTCAATTCATTGTTTACCTCAATACCCTCGTAGCTCTACTGTCTCAGTGAAGGCTCATTGGAATTTAGTTTAGCTTTTATCTTACCAATCTCAAAACCATCATCATTTACCTCCTCTTCTTGGGCAAGACATAGTTCCAACGTGTCCTTATGTACGATTTCCTGTGAGGAATCTTGAGTAGCATGATCAATAGAGTCAATAAAATAACATGAGTCATCTTGTTCTTTAGAAAATCTCATAGCATCATAAATTTTAAAAATAATCTCTTCGTCACCTATTCTGAGCACAAGTTTACCATCACCCACATCAATAACAGCCCTAGCAGTGGCTAAAAATGGACGACCTAATATTAGAGGTACATCAACATCCTCATCCATATCAAGCACAAAAAAATCAACAAGGAATATATTATCTACTTTTACAAGTACGTCCTCTATAATACCCTTAGGATATTTAACAGATCTATTAGCTAGTTGAATACTCATCATAGTGGGTTTTGGTTCCCCAAGACCAAGTTGCTTAAACATTTTATAAGGCATCAAATTAATGCTAGCACCTAAATCAGCTAGTGCATTCTCAACATTCAAACTACCAATTAAGCAGGGAATAGTAAAACTTCCTGGATCTTTCAGTTTGGTTGGCAGTTTATTTTAGAGTATGGCCAAGCACTCCTCGTTGAGTTCCACTGTAGACAATTCTTCAAACTTCTTTTTATTTGTTAGAAGCTCCTTTAAAAATTTTGCGTATGTCGTTATCTGCGAGATAGCTTCAACAAAAGGTAAGTTAATATGTAATTGTTTAAAAAGTTCAAGAAATTTACCGAATTGTTTATCCATGCGGTCTTTCTTCAACTTTGTTGGGTATGGGATTGGTGGTTTTTATTCCCTCAACACTAGTTTTTCATCGTTTTTAGGTTTTTCCTCTTTATTTTCTTTCCTATCAGTTTCTAGCGGCAACTACTTTTCAGATTCAGCTAACACTTTCCCACTCCTTAATGTAACTGCTTTCACATGCTTTTTTGGATTGGGTTTGGTGTTACTGGATAGACTCCCTGGTGGTCTTTCTGAAATCATCTTAGCCAACTGTCCTATTTGATTCTCAAGCCCTTTAATTGATGCTTGTTGATTTTTAAGTGTAGTTTCAGTATTCTGAAAACGGGTTTTCACTACTGAAATAAGCCTTGTCATCATCTCCTCAAGGTTCGGCTTTTTCTCATGCTAGTAAGGTTGTTGTTGGAAGCCTAGAGGAGGTGGTGGTCTTTGACTTCCTTGGCCTCCCCATGAGAAATTTGGGTGATTCCTCCAACCTGCATTTTAAGTGTTACTATAAGGATTATTTTGAGGTCAATGATTATTACCCATATAGTTCATTTGCTCGTTCTCCATGTTAGGGCCGTAGGATAGGTATTCTAAATTGTTCGTTCCACCTCCACTCGTATCGTACTGCATTACTGAATGAACTTGTGAAGAACCAAGTAACCCATCAATTTTTCTATACAAAATTTTTACCTGATTAGAGAGCATAGTAACCGAATCAACGTTAAAAATGCCAGCTGCTTTCGTCAGCTTTGTCCTCATGACTTGCCAGTGATAATTATTCAGTGACATCTCCTCTATGAACTCATAAGCCTCTTCAGGTGTCTTATTATTGATAGTTCTACCAGCGACAGCATCAATCATTTGTCTCGTCCAGGCATTCAAACCGTTGTGGAAAGTTTGAACTTGTAGCCAAAGGGGTAACCAATGGTGAGAGCACCTTCTTTATAATTCATTGTATCTCTCCCATGCATCATAAAGAGTTTCCAAATCCAACTACACAAAAGAAAATATATCATTCTTTAGTTTAGTCGTTTTAGCCGGAGGAAAATATTTCAGTAAAAATTTTTCGGTCATTTGTTCCCAAGTGGTGATTGACCCTCGTGGTAACAAGTTCAACCACTGTTTATCCTTATTCCTTAACGAAAAGGGAAATAACCGAAGGTGAATGGCATCGTCAGAAACACCATTGATCTTAAAAGTGTCGCAAAATTCCAGAAAATTTGCCAAATGAGCATTTGGATCCTCGTCCTGCAAACCATCAAACTGAACAAACTGTTCTATCATTTGCATTGTGTTAGGTTTCAGTTCAAAATTATTTGCATCAAAAGTAGGCCTAACTATACTCGATTCAGTTCCTGTTAAAGTAGGTTTAGCATAATCATACATAGTACGAGGAGCAGGATTCTGATCTACTGGGTTTGTAGCAACCACAGGAGGTAGTAGATTATTTTCATTATCAGCCATCTCCTCGGTTGTCGTATTGATATCGTCCTCTTGCCCTTCCTCTATGTATTGTAGGCTTCACCTTATTTCTCTTCGGTGTAACACCCCTTACCCGTGTTCGACGCCGGAACAGGGTACGAGGCATTACTGGACTTAATCACTAATCATCGTATAAAAACCGATTCATAATTTCACTCTAATTTAAAACTTTTTCAAACACATTCAAGCCGTCCCTTAAAAAGATCTTACAAGGCCCATATCATGCTTTAATTCAACCACACACATAGGCAAGCATGCACATTCATAAATTGCATCATTTAATTAATAACATAATCAAGACTATCTACATTAAATGGCTTTATACAATAGAGACCTTCAAATAACATAGGTCAGTATTTTAGGCCAATTCCTAGCAACTTAGTAACAATTAAACGAGTCTCCATACATGCCAAAGACTTAAAAATACCTTAAAACCTTTATATATCGATCAATTGTTTGATAGTGTGATTTAACCTCCGGTGACCTCCAACTCGAGCTAACATCTGAGACACTATAGGAAAAAGGAAAGGAAGGGAGTAAGCATTATAGCTTAGTAAGTAAGTATGTAAATATTAATAAACAATACATTATCATACTTTAAATGAAGTCACAATATGTTCCCGGAATATTACCATCACAAACACACACATACTTTCACTATTACAATCATAAACAGGTTCAAAATAAGCTGTCTAGTAGAGTACCAGTAGCTAAATTATTTATTTCTAGAGCTAAAGAACTTCAAATTACAAACCATTAATTTTTCTTGAAACTATATTCACGTAAATTATTACCATAAAATTTTCAAAATTTTTGGTCTAGCCAATTAGTACAATTTATTCATTGAAGTTACCCCTGTTTCACGGCTCAACTGTTCTGACCACTCTTCACTACGAATCAATTTTCTCATCGTACAGAATTCAAAGGATGTTATCGTTTATTTCATTTGAAACTAGACTCATTAAGAATTTCAAGAATATAAATTATATCTCCTAATTATTTTTTTATAATTTTTAATGATTTTTCCAAGTCAGAATAGGGGATCACGTAGTCATTCTGAACCAGTCTCTCAAAAACTTAAATATCTCATAATATAGAATTTCTTTGTTTGTTTTGTTTCTGTTATATGAAAATAGACTCATTAATCTTTAATTTTATATCTTATTCAGTCTCTGATTCAACTTATACTATTTTTGGTAAATTTTTAGATTCACGTCACTGTAACTATCCATAACAGTTTTATTGTCAATTTTGATCTTTCACACTTCAACTGTATTCATCACTTACCCATAACAATCTTTCCAATTTCCAATCACATATCAAGCATATTGCTCATAAGTTACACACGTATATACTTACACTTATCATCACAAAGTCATACACAACTTCATTTAATCAATTTCCCAGTTGAACACTTCGAAATAATAACAGATACGCGATGGTATCGCACACAGCCCACCTTTAAAATCGAAGCTCTCTTGTACACATAGTGACCTTCACTTAGCACCACTCATGTGACCTAGCTCGATTGTACACATAATTTTGGCTCTCTTGTACACATGGTGAACACTTAGTACCACCCATGTGACCTAGCCAGTTTATCTCGTAGCTCTCTTGTCTACATGGTGTCCTTCACCTAGAACCACGATGCGACCTAGCTACATATATCCCGTAGCTCTCTTGTCTACATGGTGTACACATAGTATCACCCATGCGACCTAGCTACATCATAATGTCTCGTAACTCTCTTGTACATATGATGTGCACTTAGCACCATACATGTGACCTAGCTATATACCATCTGTATCATTCAATCTTTCCGAAGGTTCAACCGGGATTTCTCTCTCTTTCTAATACTTGATTCCATACTGCCAATAGTCAATTATGATTCAAAAATCAGCTACAATACATAAAATATGCTGAAATATAAAAACATAATAAAGATAATGTATTATTTACATACAAACTTACATACTTTCTCATTTCCATGTCGAATTAATATTGAACATTTAAATCATCATAATTATACTTACTTTCAACACCTCGGAAATTATAGTAAAAATATCAATTTTACATTGAAACATGCATAAATTAATGCTTATTATACATATGAACTTACCTCGATACTAAAACGGCCATTTTACCAACTTTCTCGATTTTCGATTTTTCTCCCATTCTAGGTTCAAATCTCGTTTTTCGAGATCTAAAACATCATATTTTACTTATTTAATTAATATAATATTCAAAACAGTCCTTAACTCAAACTTTAGAAAAATTACAATTTTGCCCCTAAACTTTTGCATATTTACACTTTTGCCCCTAGGCTCGGGAATTAAACTCCATCCCTTATTCTTATGTTTTATGACATGCTGATAATTTTTCCCTTCTATGGCAACAACAAATTCTCACTCTAACACATAGTTATGAACAATAATAACTTTTACCGATTAAGTCGTTTTACTCATTTTTGCTTAAAACCGCTTAGCAAAAGTTGTTTAACATAATTTCAGCCTTCATATTCTACCATAAAACATCAAAAAAAACACATTTCACCTATGGGTATTTTTTCAAATATGAACCCTAGCTTAAATTATGGCTAGAATAAGCTTAATCAAGTTACCGGGATTCCAAAAACGTAAAGAACTTGAAAAACGAGGCTAGAACGGACTTACTATTGAGCTTGGAAAGCTTGAAACCCTAGCCATGGCTTCCCCAATGCTAATTTCGGCCTCTATGAAAAAGATGAGTCAATTTTTGGCTTTATTTTCCCTTTTTATTTCTTTTAATTACCAAATGACTAAAATGCCCTTAAGGCCTTTCTTTAAAATTTTGTCCTATTCATGCCCATTTTTGTCCAAATGAAATATAATGGTCTAATTACCATTTAAGGACATCCTCTTTAAACCCCTATTTCAATCAAGTACTTATGAATTAGAACACATATTTTGCAACTTTTGCAATTTAGTCCTAAAAGTCCAATTAAGCACTTTATCAGTAAAATTACTTAACGATATTTTTACACAATATTTTAATTAATAAATAAACCTTAAAACTTAATAGGAATAAATTTTTTGACTTCAAAATTGTGGTTCTAAAACCATCATTCCGTTTAGGCCCTAAATCGGGCTGTTACAGCAACTTCTGCAAATAAGCCCTAATAGGCAAATTAAACATGCAATCTATAAAATTTCTTATCAATACTCTAACACATGCATCTAATCACTCGATAAATCATAAAAATTAATCGAAATAAAATTTTCTATCTCAGATTTGTGGTTTCGCAACCACTATTCCATTTAGGCCCTATTTCGAGATGTTACATTCGGTTTCTGCGAGCTGTGCTCTCAATCCCATTATCAAAAGGTAAAGGCCCTGACGGTTTTCTTCTAGTCATAAACTATAAAAACCTGCCAGAAGTAATGAAAAGAAAAACTAGTAAATAAAATTAAAAAAATAAAAACAAAATTTAATTGCAATTAAAATAAAAAATGGCTAAAGTAATAAAAATTAAGCGTTCCTAATATCTTAGTTCCAGGCAACGGTGCCAAAAACTTGATGGTTGTAAAACTAACTAAAATTCGACTAAAGCAAGCGCACCTATCGAACAGTAGTATAGTTATGGTGGGACCAGAAATACCGTATCCACGAGGACTAAAAGTACTAGTAATTACTATCTTTCTATTATCTAGCCTAAAAATTAAAGGATGTTTTTAAACTAAAACTAATTATCTAATTAACTAAAATTATGATAGAGATTGAAGTTGGAAAATACTTTAGGAAAATTGATGGAGAAGACAATACCCAAGGAAGAATCCACCTAGATTTCACTTATTACTTTTGAATTAGACGATTTATTCACTTGACTTAATCCGTAGAAATTCCTGATTTATGTTAATATCCCTCTTGAGACTAAGAACAACTGACTCTAGATTGATTAATCAAAACCTCTTTCTAATTAAAACCCCTATTGTCGCATTAACTCAATCTATGGATTCCCTTATTAGATTTGACTCTAATCCAATAGATTTTGTCGTCCTATCTCTAGGATTGCATGCAACTCTGCTTAATTATGAATGATCTACTCTTAAATAGGGAATTTTTCTCCACTGAATAAGCACATCAAAAACCTGAATTAATATCCTGGAATATTAAAGCAAGGGTTAAACTCACAATTAAGAATAAGAACATGTATTTATCATATAACTCAAATAGTAATAAGATCCGTCTTAAGTTTCATCTCCCTTAGGTATTTAGGGAGTTTAGTTCATAATTATGGAAAACATCTCAAAAATTGGAAAACAACAAAACATAAAGAAACCCAAAAAACTTCTAGGAAATTGGATGGAAATCTTCAGACTTGATGTAGATCCTCCTTCTGAGCTGATCCCGATGGCTATCCTTGAATTTTTTCTGCCTTCTACTCTCTATGCCCCCCTAATCATCTTCTAGGGTTTTTATATAGGCTTTAGAATGCTTCAAAACCCTGAAAAGTGGCTTTTTTTTCTGAGTAGAATTAGACTTGGGCTCGACAAGGACACGACCGTGTGCCACGTCTGTGTGCAAGTGCTCAGGCCGTGTGCAATTCTGACTTGGTTTTGTGTGGACACGGCCATGACACACAGGCATGTGGTTTGCCCGTGTGTCACACACAAGCGTGTGGATCACCCGTGTGTCACTCATGACCATGCTAAATTAGGCCCATTTTATCCGTTTTTGGCCCGTTTCTTACTCTTTTTGCTCTCCTAAGCTCTCCTGTGTAACACTCCTGTGTAACACCCCAAACCCGGCCCAGACATTATGGCCAAGTCTGGTGTGTCACATTGAAGTGTTTTTCAAAAACCATGTTTTCATTGAAAACCCTTCTTGATGTTTAGAAACTTTTACCGTTTAAACTTGTAAACCTTTGTAGTGGCAGGAACATGTTATTTTAAAAACAATTAAGTATAGAAAAAAATCAAACCTTCTTTGTTATGGCTTAAAGCGAATGGATACTACGCACCAGATAGGATTCAAGAAAAGAGGAGGTGAATCAATTAGACTGCTTAAATACCTAGCTCTTCCATGATCCAATCCTAGACATGCACACATCCATTGCCACACTTTAAGCTTATTACTTGTCCACGAACAACAAATTAAGTTCAAGTCTATTTAAAATATTTATTTCCCTTGAAAACATTTACGTTGCGGAAGCTTTGCTCAGTTATCGTGATATTTTGAAAATAAGTAACTTTTATAAAACGCGCCCTAGAGCTAACAAATTTTAAGGAATCAATTTAAGTGATGCGAATCCCGAGTTGAAAACGATTTAAGTAATTTAAAAACCCAAAATAAAAATAATAGAGCAACCTTATTACAACTTTAACCAAATAGAAATAATCAAAAATAAATGCGAAATTTAAAAGGAAGCTAATTGAAACTTATTTAAAAACCAGGAATTTAATCTTCGTGGCCACTCTGAATCCCGCCCAGCTCCAAGTCCACCAACTAGGGCTCACTTGCAAGGATGGAAGAGAAAAGGGGTGAGTTTGGGAAACTCAGTGTGTATGGAAAACCCATCCAAAGCCCAAGTCAGCTCAAGCCCATTGGGCCTAAACCCTATTTCGATAACAATGAGTACTGGGCCGAAGCCCTTTTCAAAATACAGAAAACTGAGCCTTAGCCCCTTTTTAGATAACAGTATGGCCCATAGGCCCATTCTAGAATAGAACAGACATATTCGTGTATACAAGCCCAACCTGACCTATAACCAACCGCTACACTCCACCCGTATCACACCCTACACTCCATGTGGGAATAGCTCAACCCACCCAAACCCTACACTCCACGGTTGCAACATTGTTTGCTCGGATATCGATGAAGTTGAGGCAAAGCCTCCAAAGACGTGGACAAACCACATTCGATGACTTCCTCTATCAATAACCCACCCCATGCATTAGATAATAATAACATGGCATGCAGTAAATAGTAACAGTCAAACATGCATTCAGGTCAACCTTAACCCTAGGGGTATATCAGTAATTTTACTCCTAGGGGTAAATCTGTAAATTTTCCACCTATAAAGGTATTTCAGTAATTTTATCCATTTTAAGGGTTCTTATGAATAATACGGTCTTTACTAGCCCATTTGTCATCACAGTAATTTATTTATCTCAATTTCACAATTTTAGCCATTAGGCCCTAAAACCCCTAATGGGCCCTATAGTGTCCACTAGCAATTTAAGCCCATTTAATTCAAGTTTTATGATCAGTTTACCGGTTTAATTAGTTTTGATTCTACAATCTAACAGAACATACTTATTGCCTATTTTTTATTATTTTACCCGTATAGGCCCGTAAGCCCATTGGGCCTAGTTTTAGCCTATCGAGGCCCAACTACCGAAGTGCACGAAATTTCACACCCGACTAACTTACCACTTTGTGATTTCAGATCAAATGATTTCTAAACATCTTGTGAGCACTCGCACACTCACAAGCCCATGAAATGCCGAAATTTTGGCATTTCGGCTTTTGCCGAATTAAACTATGAGAGGGTGTTTGATACACACCTCTTTCGCGACGACTGCCACTGAGATCCCTTACGATGTCCTAAAATTGATTACCACAATTCTTAGATTGCAAACCACAATAACCAATCCCAATATTCACCTACCATATTCGAACCATGCCCTTAAAGCCTTTAGAATCTTACCTTTTTACCGAAAACCCATAACTAGATCTAAGTCTAGTTGTTCCAAAGATCCAAGCCTTCGATCCAACCTTACCTATTCCTCTTTGATTTCTATGCAGATCTGATGCAGATCTATCCTCTAGATGGTAGTAGAACTCGAATCCAGGAGATCTGAAGTTTCGGCTATAAGTCTCTAAATCTATGGTACTTCGGCTTTTTAAGTGATGAAGAAGATGACGATTTGAGGCTATAACTTTGAATTAATGTTGTTTACAGATACTAGAGAAGATGAAAGTTAATCAAAAGGAACAAAAATAACTGAAGGATTTTGGCTTGGAGAAATCGGCACAAGAAGTGAGTTTTCGGGATTTCGACTTTTATGGCGATCGGCTATAAAGGTTTTGTGGAGAATGGGATCGATAGAGGAGGTGAGTAAGGTGATCAGAAGGTTTCGGCTAGAAGAAAAAGCAAAAAGGAAGAAATAAAATGGAGGAAAAAGAGAGGAAGAAGAACTCGGCACCAAGGAGAAGGAATTTGCGTTTTCGGCTTTTGTGAGAACTCAGAAAGGATGAATGACAGTGAAAGCTTTCAGGTGGCTAACCCTAATTCTCCAGGACGGAAAAAGAAAAGAACCTAACCCTAATATCAACTAAAACAATCGGCCCAACCTCCCTAAGGCCCTTGCCGAAATTCACTTAAGTGATCACATGCCCGGTACATGCCTAAAATTAAAAAGTAATAGTATGCCTACCTTGCAACTTGAACCCTGGACTTTTAATTCCTTCCCAGGCGCCATTTTTTTAGGAACTTAGTGGCGCCACCTTGCCATTTTACCAAGGCCTTATTTGTGTCATAATTTACAAAGTTCTTCTTAAAAACCCACTTAACCAAGTCTCCTATTCACTTAAAATCCAACCTTGAT
This sequence comes from Gossypium longicalyx, assembly GCA_025698465.1. NCBI lineage: Eukaryota > Viridiplantae > Streptophyta > Magnoliopsida > Malvales > Malvaceae > Gossypium > Gossypium longicalyx. Next base: position 98,279,932 of record CM046997.1, read on the forward strand.
ATTTTACCGCGTTTAACTTAGGCTTGGGCCTTCTAAAGGCCCATTAACACATTTAAACGCAATTCCAATATTTAGAACACCAAAATTTCAAATTTACCTAAAATCACAGAAACCCAGAAAATCCCGAAAATCAGGGCGTTACATCCTGAGTATAAAACATGAAATTAAAGGATTAGGAGCATAAAATTCAATGAAATTAAGGAGAAATCATCCATAAATATGCCAAGCATGGGGGTAAAAATATGTATAAATTATGATTTATCAAGCTATATGGGGCCGGACATGGGCTAGGACACGGCAATGTGCTCCCATTTCGAATGTCTACATGGCCTGTGACATAGATGTATCTGGTGGCCATGTGAGACACACGGCCTGGCCACACGGACGTGTGTCCCCTATTTTGAGGAAAACTTTCTAAGTTTCATAAAAGTTTTATAAGTTATCAATTTAGTCCCGAACCACTCCCAAAGCATGTTTAGGGCCTCGTAGGCTAGTATTAGGGACAAATTGATTGAGATTGAATGACAATTGTATGACATTTTAAAATGTATGTGAAAAGTATGTTTAAATATTGTGAGTCCGATAATGCTCTGTAACCCTATTCTGGCGATGAATACGAGTGAGGGGTGTTACAATTTTTAGCAGCCTTCTTAACCTATAAATATCCCCCTTGGCTACTCACATCAAACACATCTCAACCCTTCTCATCTCTTCACTTCTCTCTCATTTTTCTCTCTTCATTTCCTTCTATTGTTCTTGATTTTCTTCCCCTATTCCCTTGCCGATTTCACCTCTTGAAAAAGAGTTAATCAACCACCATTTGGTGCAAAATTCAGGTGTTTGTAGAAGCCTCGATTATACAAGAACAAGCGGAGAAGGAGGAGTGGAGCAAACTAGTCAAGCCACGGAGAAAACACCAAATTTGATTCTTGTTCCCTATCATTTTAATTTTGTTGTTGTTATGGTGAACATGTCTATGAATATTTGTGATGTTGAACATGTCTATGGATATTTGTGATGTTGAATTATTTAATTTAATTGATATGGCTTGAATTTAATTTGTGTTGTTGCAAGATTATTGTGATTAAACTGTTTCAAGGTAGAAATACATTGTTACCTCACGTAATCTTTTATGTATTTATGAGATTGAATTAATTGTTTGAATTGGCATAGAGATATGTACAAGAGAATATTTTAATTTCATAAGTATGTATATGCATTAACAAATTTTCTTATTAAAATTTGTTTAATTGGTTGAATTGACTAGAGATATGGTCAAGAGATAAATGGATTTTGGTAGGTAAGTATGTTCATAAGTTAGCAAATTACCGAGTTGCCGTGAATTTATTCGTAACAACATGAACATGAGTTTAATAATTCTAAGTTAAGAAATGTAATTAATCTAACACAATTATGTCATCTTGATTAAAACCATCTTTTGATATCGTGCATTGGAATTTTTTTTTATTTTACTTTGTTAAAATCATAATTTTTAATCATTTCTTCAAATCAAAATATTTTTCTTCGTCAAAGTGTTTTTAAAATTGCATTAAAAAATAATTCTTTTCACAGTTCCTGTGGGTACGATAACTCAACATTTACTTGTCACTTTATTACTTGTTGCAATTGTGTACACTTTCACATTTCCGTCATTCCAAGTTTTTGGCGTCGTTGGTGGGGAATGAACCCAGGTCTCTCAGGTGAGAGCCGAGTATCCTCACCTGCACTTAAGACTATTCATAGAGGTGAGCGATTCTTTCAAGCTAGCCGGAGTACACAAAGATGCACTACGATTGAAGTTGTTCCCATATTCGCTAAGGGACAGAGCTCGAGTCTGGTTGAACTCATTGCCACCAAATTCAATTTTCACATGGCAAGAGTTAGCAAAAAGATTCCTCATGAAGGATTCCCACATTGCATCTAGCTTGAGACGTTTTATAATGGTCTCAATGGTCACACGAGGATGGTAGTGGACGCTTCTACTAATTGTGCTCTTCTTTTTAAGTCTTACAATGAGGCTTTTGAAATCATCGAGAGGATAGCCAGTAACAATTATCAACAGCTAACCAATCAAGCAGCATCAAGAAGACGAGTCGCTAGAATACATGAAGTAGACGCTCTTACTTCACTTGCATTTCAGGCATCCTCAATATCCTCAATGCTTAAAAATTTTACCACTAATGGGTTTAATAGTTTTGCAGCACAGTTACTAAATCAATTTGAAAATGTAGCCTGTGCCTATTGTAGGGACGACATCTATTCAAAAAATGACCATCGAACTCAAAATCTGTGTATTACATGGGTAACCAGAACCAAAACCGAGTAAGGCAAGGACTACAATCCAATTCCTATAACCCATCGTGGTGAAACCACCCTAATTTCACCTTGAGTAACTAAGGGGCTGGACCCAGTAACACGTACGCCCAACCTAGACCGACCCAACCACCTATTTTTACCCAACAAGTTTAGAAACAACCTCAAGCTGAACCATCCAATGGCTTAGAAAACTTTTTGAAGGCATACATAGCAAAGAATGATACTTAATCCAAAGCCAAGCAGCTATATTGAAAAACCTAGAAAACCAAACGAGCCAGCTTGCAACTAAACTCAGAAACCAACTATAAGGTGATTTACCTAGTGATACAGAGAATTCGAGGAATCTAGGGAAGAAGCATTGTAAAGCGTTAACATTGAGAAACAGAACGACATTAGAGCCTAACACTGTTGAAGTTGAAAAGGAGCCAGCTGATGCTCAAGAATTAGAGGAAGTTCTACCGAGTGTTGAAATTTTAGTTTCACCAAAACTAAATCTACAAAATCTAATAAGGTAACTTCTTAACCAGCTAATTCTGATAAACTAACAACTTCGTTAGATGTAGAATTGCCACAGAAGACAAATCAACCAGCTCCAGTAAACAAGCCCCCACCACCCTACCCTCAAAGACTTCAGAAGCAGAAGCAGGAAGTTCAATTCAAGAAGTTCCTAAACGTACTCAAGCAACTTCATGTCAACATCCTATTGGTTGAAGCACTTGAACAAATGCCGAACTACATCAAATTAAGGAAGGATATCCTATCAAAAAAATGAAGACTTGGAGAATTTGATACGGTAGCCTTAACAAAGGAATGCAGTGCATATCTTCAAGAGAAACTACCCCCAAAGTTGAAAGATCCTGGATGTTTTACCATAACTTGAAACATTGGAGCAACATATTATGGTAAGGCACTATGTGATCTAAGTGAGAGTATAAACCTGATGCCCATGTCAATATTTAGGAAGTTGGGGATAGGTGAAGTTAGACCTACTACGGTTACACTTCAATTAGTAGATCGATTTTTAGCACATCAAGAAGGAAAAATCAAGGATGTACTGGTACATGTAGATAAATTTATTTTTCCTGCTGACTTTTTTTATTCTAGACTTTAAAGTAGACAAAGAAGTGCCAATCATCCTAGGAAGGCATTTCCTAGCAACTGGAAGGACCTTTATTGATGCGCGGAAGGGCAAGCTTACTATGCGTGTACAGGATGACTAGGTAACATTTAATGTTTTTAACTCTGTGTGATTTCTTGACACAATTGATGATTGTTCTATAGTGTCCGATTTGGAGGAATTAATCATGAAAAAGGAATTCAACTATGTTGAGGACCCATTGGAACAAATTTTGACATCAGGCCCTCCAAATGATGAAGAGGAGGATGAATACTTAGCTTTGCTAGAAGCTAATCAAAGGATATTTAGTTTTGAATCTTTGGAGTTAGAGAATAGGGATTATGCCCAACCAAAAGTGTCAATTGAGGAGTCACCTAATTTAGAACTAAAGGTACTTCTCTCACATTTAAAATATGTTTATTTAAGTAACACTTCTACTTTGCCTGTGATCGTTTCGCCGGAATTAATCATTGAGCAAGAAGAGAAACTCATCCTAGTATTGAAACAATTCAAGAAGGCTATCGGATGGACCATAACCGATATTCATGGCATTAGTCTGTCTGTATGCATGCACAAGATCATCTTGGAAGATGGCAAGAAAAGGATGATTGATGGACAACGAAGACTGAACCCCATCATGAAGGATGTAGTAAAGAAAGAAATCATCAAATGGTTAGATGCAGGTATAATTTACTCTATTTCAGACAGTTCATGGGTAAGTTTGGTCCAGTGCGTGCCAAAGAAAAGAGGTATTACGATCATTGAGAACAAGAATAACAAGTTGATACCAACTAGTACGGTTATAGGATGGAGAATTTGCATCAATTGCCAGAAGCTGAACAAGGCGACTAAGAAAGATAACTTTCTTTTGCCGTTTTTGGACCAGATGCTGGATAGACTCGTAGGGCGAGACTATTACTATTTTCTCAATGGGCACGCTAGGTATAATCAAATTACAGTAGCACCGAAAGATCAACACAAGACAACATTCCCCTAGACGTATGGTACATTCACATTTAGACGCATGCCATTTGGTTTATGTAATGCACCTGCTATATTTCAAAGATGTATGATGTCTATTTTTACTTATATGGTTGAGAAATATTAGAAGTCTTTATGGATTAATTTTCAGTATTTGGAGATACATATGATGATTGTCTAGCCAATCTAGCCAAGGTACTAAGGTGATGCGAAGAAACAAACCTCATATTCAACTGGGAAAAGTGTCATTTCATGGTATGAGAAGGTATTGTTCTAGGGCATCGAATAACGAGACATGGAATTGAGGTATATAAAGCCAAGGTAGATGTTATTGAGAAAATCCCATCTCCAATATCTGTAAAGAGTATTAGGATCTTTTTGGGCCATGCTTATAACACCCCTTACCCATGTCCGACGCTGGGACAAGGTACAAGGCATTACCAGACTTCAACATACTCATACATGCAAAAATCGGGCCATAAAACTTCTTTTGATTCAAAAATTTTCAAAAACATGCATGTCATCCCTTATTTGGGTCTGTGAAGCCCAAAATGTACACCGGGATTGATTCGGGACTAAGCCAAGAACTTGAGAAGTTTCAAGAAAACTTAGAAAATTTTCCAATGAAACAGGGTCACACGCCCGTGTGGACATAGGGACACGCCCGTGTACCTTTGGCACGCCCGTGTCCTCAGGCCGTGTAACTCTCTGACTATGATGTCAGCAAATAATTTGAACCACACGGCCAAGCCACACGCTCGTGTGCTAAGGCCGTGTTCCCCCACATGGTTGAGACACACGACCGTGTCTCAGCCCGTGTAGTCAACACTTAGGCTATTTTCTAAGCCTTCATGTTACCCATAAACCCTTACAACCTTATGTATATTAAAACCACAAATCATGGCATCATTTTAGTGATTAAACACTCTTTATTAAGACATACTCATAACATTAATATGTCTTCTTATAAGCAATGCACCTACTCATGAAATACCAAGTCTAGATTCCTTAATTCACATTCATAAAACTTGTCATTTTGATGATCACTTTTACCATTATACTATGGCTACTAACTTATCCATCAAGCACTCATGTTTGACCATTATCACATTATTTTTATAACATACAATTACTACATGGCTATGACCACCTCAATTGGTCATAGAGCATACATTCAACACACATGTCATTTTATCAACCATGCATGGCAAACAAACATAATCACATCACAGGCATTGGACATAACATGAATAGCTAGGTTTACAAGCCATAATCAATATGAGTCACACTTCATGGCCATATACAAATAACTCAATATAGGCCAATACATTTGGATAACCACAATAACTCATATCATAAAACTGAGCCCCTATACATGCCACTCACTTGAAAATGCTAACATATGTATCAATGCTCCAAAGGTGATAGCTTGATAGTGTGATGCTGCCTCCGATGATCTCCAACCCCGAGCTAACCTGACAACACTAAATAAATGAAAAGGAGAGATTAAGCTTTATAGCTTAGTAATACCGTATGAAAATAATAAGCAATTTATCAACTTGCTTCTCAAGGTAATACAACCCTATTTGCATTTTTACTTATGTTCCTGCCAAGCTATTTTCTCGAGTCATAGTTATTAAATTATTAATATCTAAAGCTACAGAACTCAAAATTAATATCTGCTAATTTTCCATGAAACTAGACTCACATATCTTCTTACCATAAAATTTTCAGAATTTTTGGTCTAGCCAATAAGTATATTTTATTCCTTAAAGTTACCCATTTTTTGTTGTCTGACAGTTCTAACCCCTCTTCACTAAAAATTAATTATCTCATAATATAGGACTTGGAAGATGTTATTGTCTATTTCTCTTGAAAATAAACTCATTAAAAATTCTAAGAATATAAATTTTAGCCCATAATTATTTTTTTAAAATTTTTAATGATTTTCGAAATTTAGGATAGGGGATTTCGAAATCATTCTGACTCTGTCTCACAACAATTTAAATATCTCATAACATGAAACTTCTTTTTTTACACTGTTTCTTCTATGTAAAATTAGATTCATTAAGCTTTAATTTAATATTTTATTAAGCCTCTAACTCAATTTTCACAATTTTTGGTGGATTTTCAAAGTCATACAATTGCTGCTATCCAACACTATTTTAGTGCAATATAATGATAACTATCATAAGTTCACTTTTGACTAATCATGAACTCACCGTTTCATGAATTCCATGTCCAAATGCACAATATAAGTTAACATGATATTGCAACAAAATTTATAATCATTACTCATACATCTTAGCTCACCGATGTCTCAACATTTCAAAGTCTCAATAACCATAAGCTTAGTGTACATACCTGCACTCTTCGTAATATATCATATAACCATACCTCTTTAACATGCCCTCCTCAGGATTTTCATCACATCTATTGCATTGCTTGTTGAACCCTCGGAATACTATTGGATATGCTAAAAACTTGCACATAAGTGCCACATATACATATGTAGCCAAAGCTACCTCATAACATGTAACGCTCACAATGGAGCTACTCACGGGTTTGCTCATAAAAGCTATCGACCAAGGTGTAGCTACATGGGCTGTTCACACAAGCTGTCAGGTATCTGACCAACTCAAGGATTACCTAGCCATCGATAGGACACACAAGACCATTACCCGGAACCCAATTACATGTATCGCATCCATTATGAACTCGGACCAATTCAACGAGTTCGGATGCTCGCATCCATAATGAACTTGAACCAATTCAACGAGCTCAGATGCCTCATATATATATCACAAACTTGGACTAACTCAACAAGTTCAGATTTCTTAATTCCTAGTGACATGTCACTTGTATCCTAGACTATTCCTAAGGTTCAGATGGGATTTTTCGATACCCCATCTCTGTCGAACTTACTCGAAGTGTCGATCTCACTATCCATAGTTTCAATTGCCCATTCATAGCATAATAAAGAATACTCAAATAACAAATAAGATTTTAAGAATTTATATAACATATATCACATATTGCATATATCACTTGTCATGGATCATCATTTTCTTGCATTTCATGAAATATGCTTCCATGTCATATTTCCACATCATATACACCATTTCATCAACTTTTCCAATATATATTAAATCATACAATATATGCAATAATAGTAAAGAATTATACTTCAAACATAATATTGCACTATTATTATCATACGAACTTACCTCGAATGAAAATTTTGGCCAATTACTCCATTTTAGTCCATAACCTCGTACTTTTCGATTTAAGCCCAAATCTCAATTTTCTTGATCTAACATGATTAAATTCACTCATTTAATCATTACATTAATTAAAACATCCTATAATTCATAATTTGGCAAAATGACTATTTTGCCTTTAGACTTTATAAAAATTACAATTTTGCCCTTAGGCTCGTAAATCGATTTTTATCGAATTTCCTCCTTTACCAAGCCTAGATGAGTTCTTTTTATAACTATAGTAACTCACAATTTCAATTATTTCACACATTTAGAACTTATTTTACAACTTTACAAAATAGCCCTTTTTAGGTGTTTTCATGCAAATTTCTTCACAAAAGTTGCTTATTACACAACCAAGACTCATTTTCTTCCATAAAAATTCAGTAAAAAACATAAATGCTCTCATGGAAAAACCCTATAATTTCAACCATTTTTGTAAAATAGTTCCCCCATTAGCTAGCTCATGCTACAAGGGTCCCAAAAGTGCAAAAATCATCAAAAAAAGTCATCAAAATCACTTACTTGCAAGGAATATAAGTGGCTGATATTTTTTGAGCTTTCAAAACCCCCTCCTTGCTTCCATTTTCGGTGGGGAAGAAGAAAGATAGAAAGATGATACCTTTATGTTTTATTTTACTCTATTTCTAGTCAAAATTAAGTCACCAACCACACCAAATTTTGACTTTTCTACTTTCTTTCTCTCTATGGCTGGCCAAGTCATTTCTAAAGGTCTATTTGCTCTTTAAAGACCCTCAATTATGGTTCTCTAGCTATTTAACACATTTAGCTTGCAAAACAAAACTTTTTCCCTTTATGCAATTTAGCCTTTTTTTCTCAATTAAGCTAGCAATCGCTAAAATTATTTCACCAAAATTTTCATGCACTTATATAATCATGCTATAACATCAAAATAATATTAAAATAATTTATCTAACTTTGGATTTGTGGTCTTGAAACCACTATTCTGACTAGGCCCAAAATCGGGTTGTTACAACGCCGGTTTCTATTGAAGATTTATCAAGAACTTCTCCAAAATTGCTAAACCTTTATGCAAATTATTAGAGAAGGACACGATGTTCAAATTTGATAAGGAGTGCTTAAGAGCTTTTAATGATTTGAAGAGTCGGTTAGTTTTGGTACCCATAATCGTCATACCAGACTGGGATTTGCCATTTGAATTGATGTGTGACGCAAGTGACTTCGCGATAGAAGCTGTCATGGGCCAGCGAAGGTACAAAGTTTTTTATCCCATCTACTGCGCAAGTCGGACTCTGAAAGGAGCTCAACTAAATTATATAGTAACAGAGAAAGAGTTAATTGCTATTGTATTTTCTTTTGACAAGCTGGAAACACGAAAATATGCACACTTTTTCGTGCCCATTTTAACTCAAATTCATGTAGTTTCGATAAAATACTTGTCGAAAAATAAATAATTATTATAAAATAATTATTTTACACTCAAATTATGAACATGTTAAATTTTAATTAATTTTATATCAAATTTTGATTATTTTTGATTATTTTTGATAGATTTACACAACGAGTGAAAAATGGCTCAACAGACACTACTAAAAGCATAGAACCGAGAAGCAATTATGAAGCATCAAGACGAAATAATATTTTAGCCTAAGATGGTCCAAATTATGTTTATTAATTCATAGTATAATTAATTTTAATTTTTTTTTCAATCTAATTTGGGTTAAATGAATTATTATTAATTAATTATAAAAAGTGGCCTAATTGAGCTGAGCCGAGAAAACCGAACCAACTGATCACTGGGAGACCCAAAACTGTCCCACATTTTGACCCAATCAGCTTGTTTTTCTAATTATTTAACTTGAAAAATGGCCCTTGAAAGCTCCTTCAAATTGCATTCAAACCCCTCCATTATTCATGCCTTTCAAGATTTGCCTCTACCTTAAAATAGCAAGTTTGAATTCTTCAAACTTGCCACATGTGTGGCCGGCCATAGGGGGACTCTATGGCTGCTGATTTTTGCTAATTTTAGCAGCCATCTCAACCTATAAATACCCCTCTTTGCTGCTCACTTCAAACACATCTCAACCCTTCTCATCTCTTCACTTCTCTCTCATTTTTCTCTCTTCATTCCCTTTCATTTTTCTTAATTTTCTTCCCCTATTCCCTTGCCGATTTCACCTCTTGAAAAAGAGTTAATCAACCACCATTTGGTGCAAAATTCAGGTGTTTTTAGAAGCCTCAATTATACAAGAACAAGCGGAGAAGGAGGAGTGGAGCAAACTAGTCAAGCCACGAAGAAAACACTGGATTTGATTCTTGTTCCCTATCATTTTAATTTTGTTGTTGTTATAATGAACATGTCTATGAATATTTTTATGTTTATTTCAATTTAACTAATATGGCTTAAATTTAATTCATGTTAGGTTTATTGCATTTTGTCTACTTAATTTATTAAAATTGTGTTTGTGTTGTTATAGGCCTCAGTAATATGTTTGATTAAGTAAAACCATGACTAAGTTATTCTTGCATTACAATTGTAAGGTAACTAATGAATTAATTATTTAAATGGATTGAAATTGTAATTTATTGACACGATACTTAATCAGTGCATGCTTTATCATCTAAGGTAGTTGAGGGTTAAATTAGCAGCGGTATCTAACGATACATTAGCCTTGTATAACTCACAAGATTATTGTGATTAAACTATTTCAAGGTAGAAATACATTGTTACCTCACGTAATCTTTTATGTGCTCATGAGATTGAATTAATTGTTTGAATTGGCATAGAGATATGTACAAGATATTATTTTAATTTCATAAATATGTATGTGCATTAACACATTTTCTTATTAAAATTTGTTTAATCGGTTGAATTGACATAGAGATATAGTCAAGAGATAAATGAATTTTTGGTAAGTAAGTATGTTCATAAGTTAGAAATTATCGAGTTGTCGTGAATTTATTCGTAACAACATCAACATGAGTTTAATAATTGTAAGTTAAGAAATGTAATTAATCTAACACAATTACGTCATCTTGATTAAAATCATCTTTTGAAATCGTGCATTGGAACTTTTATTTTATTTTTATTTATTTTACTTAGTTAAAATCCTAGTTTTTAATCACCTCCTCAAATCAAAATATTTTTCTTCACCAAAGTTTTTTTTTAAAATTTCATTCATAAATAATTCTTTTCACAGTCCCTGTGGGTACGATAACTCGACATTTACTTGCCACTTTATTAGTTGTTTCGATTGTGTACACTTGCACATTTCCGTTGTTCCACAACCATCAAGGCAAATTCATTTTTTCAACCTAAGACGGTCCAAATTATGTGTAATAATTCATAATATAATTAATTTTAATTTTAATCAATTTCATTTGGTTTAAATAAATTATTATTAATTAATTATGAAAACCGGCTCAGTTGAGCTGAACCGTGAAAACTGATCCAACCGAGCACTGGGCAGCCCGAAACCGTCCCACATGCTGACCCAATCAACTTGCTTCGCTGATTATTTGGCTTGCAAAATGGCCCATGAAGACTCCTTGAAATTGCATTCAAACCCCTCCATTATTTATGCCTTTCTAGGCTTGCCCTTACCTTAAAATATCATGTTTGAAATCTTCAAACATGCTACATGTAACACCCCTAACCCGTATTCGTTGCCGAAATAGGGTTATGGGGCATTACCGAACTTATTAATTAAACAAACATACATTTCACATACATTTTTCATTTCCAAATAAAAGCCATTCACATTCAATCATATTGACCCTCATACGAGCCCTCGAGGCCCAAAACATACATTATAAGTGGTTTGGGACTAAACCGATAACACAGGAAATTTTTAGAAAACTTAGAAAATTTTTAAAAAAATAGGGGACACACGCCCGTGTCACAGGCCGTGTGGGCATTCGAAATGGGATCACATGGCCGTGTCCCAACCCATGTCTCACCCCGTGTAACTGTCTGACTTGAGTCACATGGCCAACCACACGCCCATGTGACTAGCCCGTGTACCCTTCGAAATGGCTACAAATGCCCGTGTACCAGGCCGTGTGCTAGGCCATGCCAAAATTGTAGGGTATATTGATTTATGCCACACGGCCAAGTCACACGCCCATGTGTTGGGTCATGTGAAGCATACTGACTTGGTTTCTAAATAAACATCAAGGGACACATGGCCGTGTCACCTGACCATGTGTCACGCACGGTTGAGACACACACCCATGTCTCTGCCTATGTAGACAAAAAAAAAGGCTATTTTCCAAGCCATCTTTCTCACCCAAATTGCATCAACCTAAACATGTCAAATGGCATATAACAAAGCATCAATAGGCATTCAAACCAATCTTAATCAAGCCTAAAATCATGCTATACAAATATCAACAACTATAATACTCATAAGATCATGTTTTTCCAATTCAAAACATACCAATTTTACATCTAAAAATCACCTAAATGATCACTTTCAAACATGAATTATTTATCTATTACTAGCATATAAATCCAATCTCAATATCAACCATTTTTACCTTCAATATGAATTCTCAACAATGCATTCACATAGCAATTATAAAATACTTAACGAAAAGCCATTTACTCATATATATACGTAACCAAATATACCAAAATAAGCCAAATCACATGGCTATACACATAGCCAAACATTCATCATTTACAAGCCAAATTAATTGACTAAATCGATTACTAACATATAGACCATATTAACCATGACTTCTATACATGCCGAATAACAAATACACAAGTTCAAAAGTACCAAAATGACAGCTGGATAGTGTGATGAGATCTTCGACAACTACCAATCCGAGCAAGCTCCGAAATCACTATAAAACACAGAAAAGTAAATAGAGTAAGCTATAAAGATTAGTAATCTTGTATGCTTAATAAGTAAAACTTACCATTAAACTACAATTCAAGTACTTAAACATCACATAATACAATTCAATTTAAATCCAAAACTAAACAATTATTCAATCCAAAGGTTAAACATGAATTCCATCTATTTTCTCGATTTAATGATTGTATAGTTCACGTACATACATGTACTATCTCGAATCAATTTCATACTCTTCCAATTCATTGATATACCCATTGAATCATTTGGAATAATATTAGATACTCGGGAATCTCGTACCCTAAGTGCCAATACCAGGCCGTGGCCATCTCAATCTCATATCTCATATAATGCTCACTCTCGAGCTATCAACGGGTCTGCTCACGCAAGTTGACGGTTAAGACGTAACTACATGGTGCTGCTTACACAAGCTGATGAGAATATGCAACACATGCCGGATAACTCAGCCACTATAACACCCCTAACCCATATCTGTCGTCGGAATAGGGTTACGAAGCATTACTTGATAACACACCTCATTCACATACACTTAAGCATTCATAATTGAAATTTATTCAAAACATTCACAATGTCCCTTATAAGGCTCTACGAGACCTTAAAACATGCTTAGAAGGGGTTCGAGACTAAACCAATAACATTCAAAAACTTTGGGAAACATAGAAAATTTTCAAAGACATAAGGGTCACACGCCCGTGTGAATAGGCTGTGTACCTCACACGGCTACCAGACATGCTCGTGTCACAGGCCATGTGAATACAGGGCATACATACTGACTTGCACCACACGGCTGTGGACACACCCGTGTCCCATGGCCGTAGGAAAATTAGAGAGGTCACTGACTTGGGTCACACCGCCGACCACACGCCCATGTGCCAACCCGTATATCACACATGACCAATAGACACGCCCGTGTGTCTAGGCCGTGTCAAAACTATAGGTTATACTGACTTTAAATTGTAAGGTACCCTAGGGGACACACGGTCGTGTATCAAGGCCATGTGTCACACACGGTCGAGCCACACGCCTGTGTGCTCAGCCGTGTGGAGTGAAAATATACTTGGTTTAAGTCACATTTCTCAACCTCCTCAAGCATACCTGAACCACATCAAATTGTATCATTTCTAAACATATATATGCAGCCAAAACATGCCAATTCACCACATATTATACCATCTAATATCAACCATTTCAATTACTCAATTCCACAACCAAAACATACCATTTCACTATGCCAAAAACATCAAACATATATAATTACTAAATGTATTTATCCATCAACTTATTACCTATTTTATAATTCAACATATACCATATAGTCATCTCAAATCAAGCCACAATATGCTAACTTCCAAGCATAAGCACATCAATTAAAACTAATCAAACTAACCAACACATCATCACACCAAATAAGCTAACATATAAGGCATTATATACATCATATATTTGACTTAGCAAACACATAACTTAAGCCAAATTAAATGGTCAAATTCACATCAACATTTACAAACCAAATCACATGGCTAAAACCAAAACTCAAAACATATCAATATGACACTAGCCTATACATTCCATATACCATATATACAAAGCTTTCAAAATGTCAATGAGATGATCGATAGTGTGATGACATTTTCCGACGATCCCAGAGTCCGAGCTAGCTTCGATGATCTAAAAACATGGAAAGAACAGACAAACTAAGCTTTAAAAGCTTAGTAAGTCATAACCAAATAAATTATCAAATGAACAATAGCATGATTATTTCAACATGGCCGAATATGAAAAATCTCATGTACATAATGATCACACCTTTAACATGCATAGTTCATATCATCATCTCAAACACTATACTTACCTTATTTTCATGAACATTTAACTTTGCACATACCTGAATCCTTTAGCTCAATTTTACATTCGATCTTAACTCAATATTGCCTGTTGAACCATTCAGAATCAATAAGGATACTCGGATAGCTCGAAAAGCTCATACAATAGCAACGTCCCAAACGAGGTCTTACATGTAATCAAATATCAGTGCCACTATCCCAGACAGGGTCTTACACAAAATCATATACGATGCCAATGTCCCAAACATGGTCTTACTCATAAATCTCAAATTGATGCCAACGTCCCAAACATGGTGTAACAGCCTAATTTAGAGCCTAATCCGAGCGGTGGTTTCGGGACCACGAATCCGAGTCAAAAAAATTTAAAAATTATTTTCTGTGTTTATTTTGAGTGAATTTATATCTGTGAAATTTTCGTGATTTAATTTTGTCGTTTAGGTACCCGATTAAATAAAAAGACTAAATCGCGTAAAATGAAAATTTAGTGGTTATTTCTAAAATGGAATAAATTGTTAATGAATTTCTAGATTGAAGCTTTAAAGTTGTAATTGAGCCATAATTAATGTGAGTGGACGGTAAAGACATTAATATGTGAAAGTATAATTTTATAATAATGGTTAAAAAAAACATGTTATAATATAACATATTATAATATAGTTAAAATATCATTTGTTCATTATCTTCTTCATTGTTGAAACATAACAAAAAAAAAAAAGAGAGAAATAATAAAGCTAGGGTTCGGCCATTTCTAAGCTCAATCAAGGTATGTTTTTAGCTCAGTTTTTGATAATTTCTACGTTTTTGAGATCGTTGCTTCAAGTACTACAAAACCCATGCTTTAATTTTTTATTTTGATGAATATTTTGAGTTGTGCCATTGTTGAGAGCTTGTAATTTTTGTTGTTTGATGATGAATTATGAAAGATATGTTTTAGATTAACATGTTTTGTATTGGAGTTTTTGATGATTTTGAGTAATTAGGACTAAATTACAAAAATAATAATTTGAGGGACTAAAATATGAAATAAATGGAAAAATATGGACTTGCATAAGCATGTGTAAAATTTAGCCCAACATGGGTATAGGGAAATTTTGCATATTTTGTGTTTTGTGCAATAGGGACTAAATTGTAAAAATTGTAAATGTCAGGGGTAAAATGGTAATTTTCCATTTTATGTGTTTTTGGATTAAATTGAATGAAAATATGTTTTAATGAGCTTAATTTTAATATGTTTAAATCAAGAACTAAAGAAATCAGATTTGGATCAGGGAAAAACGAAAGTCGTCATCTAGCTGCCCTGTTCCGTTTTACATCATCCGAGGTAAGTTTATAAGCAAATAGACATATTTAATTGTAGTTAAATGCTAGAGATACATGCTGTTATGAAATGTATGAATTTACGTTGGTTATGGTCGAATGTGAAAAGGGTTGGTTACTACATTTTTGAATTCGCTTCGACCGAGTTTCGATGTCCGAAAGCCCCGTATGAACCTTAGGAATAGTTAGGATACATACGTCATGACATAGGATTCCGATATATGTGTGCTAGTAAGACCACATAGGATTCCGATATATGTGTGCGAGTAAGACCATGGCATCTATATGTGATTTCGATATATGTTTACAAGTAAAACCCTGTCTGGGAGAGTGGCATCGATATGTGACTACATGTAAGACCACGTCTGGGACGTTGGCATTGTACGACTTGTGTGATTATCCAAGTGTCCTATCCAATTCCGAATGGTTCATCGGGCAAAAGGTAAATTGAGTTCGAATATATGGAACTAGCTATATGCTAGGAGTGAATTAACTCGTTACCTACTTAAGGTAAGGTAAGTAAACACCTTAGCTATTTGATACAAATCTTGTAATATGCAAATAAAGAAAATATGTGTATGTAATATGAGTATTTGGCTTTGTGAATGAGTACTAAGTACGTTATGAATAGTTCTTATATATGTGTATATATAATGAGATATATTATTTATATGATTAGTATATGTACATGAAATATTATTTCGATACATGAGTTTTTGCACTTTAGTGAAAATGTACTAATTTTAAATATGTCTTCTTGTCTTTGGAAGTGATTAATAATATGTTAGTGATTATATGAGTATTCGGTAAATTTGGAGGTATGGGTGTAATATGTCATATTATAATTCTTGAGTTTATTTAAATGGTATTGATATATGTATGCTTAACTATATTATGATAATTTGTCCCGAAAGTTAAGTGATATTTGGTTATTTAATTTAGATGAGAATTCGACCAAGGTAAAAAAATGATGCATGGAAATGTATTATTTTATCTCTTTTGTAAGTTTAAGTTAAGCATTGGTAATGATAACACTATTTGGTTTAGCTTAAAATAGGTTGAGTATATTACTGAGTGATTTATTTGCTTATGACTTACTAAGCTATAAAAAGCTTACTCTGTGAGTATATGTGTTTTTAATTTATAGATTTTGGATTCAAGTTGCAAGCTCAGGGATCGTCAGCAAAGTCTATCACACTATCTACAGCTTCGGTAGTTAAATAATTGAACTCGAATTATGGCATGTATAGGCTGGAATGTGTTTTGAAAAGTAGAACTTTGGTTTGTATAATCTAAGCCATGCGAAAATGGCTAATCTTTTATATTGAATTCGGTTATGCGTGGGTTGTGGCTTGAGTTTGTTTTGGCTATAATATTAAGTGCTATGAAGGAATGATGTTTATGATAGAACTTTTATGTTTCGAAAATGTATAGAGATTTGGAAGAATAAATGGTCGATTCCGTTGAGATATACTTAGGGTAAGGTATATTCGAATGTAGTGGTGGTATTTGGATAATGAATTATTTATGATTTTGCATTACAGGTTGTTGGCTAAGTTCAAACATAATAATAGCTTGATAAAATATGGATATTACATGGCGTGTAATATTCAAGTTTTGATTATATATTTATTTATGGTTAATGTCTTATTTATTTTTGTTTGTGATGCATAAATTGAATTATGAGTTGGTCAGGAAATTGTGCGATAATGTATATTAAATTCATTCGTAAGATAAAAAAAAATATGTAAGTTGATGGTGACTAATTTATGATTTGGCAAATGCTTATATAAATGTTAATGCATTTGATGAATGGACTTAGTAATTAACTCACCTAAAGGTATATGTGTAATAGATAGATTATATGTAAGATTAATTGCATTTTTAGGCAAAGTTTAGATGACCGAGTGGGTGGTAAATAGATTAGTGGTAACCGAAATTTTGGCATGTGAAATGTGTATATTTTGAATCTTTACTTGTGAGTTAAAATGTTTAACCAAAAATAATGATTGAGTATGATTTTAGTTCGTGAGTCAAGTGTAGTAAATTTATCATTGACGGTCGGTTATAATTCTTGTCTAAATGGTTAAAATGTATATAACATTTATTTGTTTACGGAAACATATTTGATTAATTGTGAGAATATGGTTACCGTGTATGCTGAATACTAAAATGCCATGAGTTAGATTCTATTTCATTTATTTTATACATATTTTGTAATATGTCCTAAAATGCTTGATGTTTGTTAGATGTCCAAATTTTGATTCATATTTGTATATTATGAAATGATAAAATTTCGATTAATATTTAATTGGACATTCGTATATACATTTAAATATGAAATGTGTGAATATTCAGAGTTGTGTTTTGCCCGGTAATGCCTCGTAACCCCTTTCTAGCGACGGATACGGGTTAGGGGTGTTACACGTGGTCTTACACGAAATCACATATCAGAATCCTATGTCATGACATATGTATCCTAACTATTCCTATGGTTCGTATGGAACTTTCGGACCTTGTAATTCGATCATTTCAAGCTCGTAGTTACTTCTCCCATATTTATATCAATTCGGCATACACATATATAGTTACTAAAATTCAATTCGGCATGATTAAATACATTTTCATATGAATTTAACAACAATTATTTACTTATGAACTTACCTCGTACGGAGACAAACGGACCGGAACAGCTATTCAACAACTTTTGATTTCCCCTGATCCAAATCTGATTTCCTCTTTTCTTGATCTAAATTAATATAAATTAACTTATTTAATCACTTATTTCATTCAATTCAATCCACAAACACATAATTAGACCTTTTTACATATTAGCCCTTATATTTCACATTTTCATAATTTAGTCCATATTTCAAAACAACACAAAATACTCATAATTTCAATAAACCCAAGCATGGCCGAATTTCATAAGGACCTCTAGTAGCCCAAAAGTTTCATTTATTTACACTTTTAACCCACATTTTTATCATTTCACAATTTAACCCTTAAATGACAATTTCACTAAAAATCATTTTATTAAACATGTATATCAGACACCAAACTTTTATAATTCATCATCAAGCATCATAAAACACATGAAATCATCAATGGCATCTTTCAAAATCAACAACACTTTCATAAATTGAGGCATGGGCTAGTTAGAACACGAAGCAACAATTACAAAAACATAAACATTGTAACACCCCAAACCCGGCCTAGACGTTATGGTCGAATCTTACGTGTCACATTATAGCATTATTAAACACATTGATCTTTTCGGTGGGAAGCCGTCACTGAATCTAAATCCTTTTACCATTTTTTTTAAACCTCGTGTTTTTCCTAGACTGGCAATTTAGTTTAAGAAATCAAAATCCAAATTTAAACTTAAAACCCACCAATGGTCTTATTACATAACATTAAACCCAAAACGGAATCCAAGTGCAAATAAAAGAAACTAAAGTAGTAATATGGCCATCTCCGAGTCCCTCGCAGCTCCAAATCTTCTAAGGCGATGGATTACCTGTACAATTAAAAGAAAGAGTGAGTTTACGAAAACTCAGTGTGTAATTCCTTCTCAGACAATAAGAAACCGTGCATGCGAAGCGATGCAGGCGGAGCCCTGCTCGAGAATGATGCTATATCGGGCCTTAGCCCTAAATGTAAAGCGATGTGGGCCTAATCCCAATACAGAATCAGTACAGTGTAACTATGCAACCCATCCCAATCCAACCAACACACCATGTGGGGACAAAATCGACCCACCCAGCCAACACACCAATATTGCAGTAAAGCTGCCAGTAACCGTAAACGTGGCAAAGCCACTAATATCAGTGTATGTGGAAAAGCCACCGGTAACAGTAATTGTGGCAGAGCCACCAATACAGTACTTCCTCCAAATCAGAATCCCAATCCCCATGAAGTATATCATGTCATAAATATTACGTGTATGCAAAGCATCATACCCAGTACAGTCATACAAATATCACACACTCATCAATCAAACTACCTCTAGGGATTTAATGGTCATTTCCAACTATTAGGGGTAAAATAGTAATTTTTACCCTTTAGGGGTATTTCGATAATCTTACTTATTTTGGGGTCTTAGTACGGATAGTAACCTCTTCGTAGGTCCACATTCACCTCGATCGACTCAGATAACCTAGTTGGTTGAAACGATGTAATGAGCCCTAGCTCAACATTCGGCCCAAGTGGGCCCACAGGCCCGTGTGGCCCATTTAGCCCAAATTTAGTCATGGCTACGCGAATTCCACAGCCCAGTCCAATATTTAACGTCTTTCTTAAATTTTAATCCACGTGGGCCCACGAGCCCATTGGGCCCACACGGCCCATTTCGGCCTATCGAGGCCCATAGCGGCCTAAGCCCACGAGAACACTTATGGTGGCCTCTACCATTTATCACCCATGATTTGTGGGCTCGGCTCACCACACGAGTGATCGCACGCTCACAAGGCCTCAAATGTCGAAGTTTTGGCTTTTCGACTTTTGCTGATTCATAGTAAAGAAGGGTGTGAATACACACCTTTCGGCTTTTGGTCAGTAACAAAAATGGTGTACGGTTACACACCTTTTTGGAGAGGAAACGTTGAACCCTGCATGCTCAACCTAAATCCAAAATAATGATCCCTTGTCAGTTCTCAACATTTGGGTTAACCACCCAACTATGTACTCATAAATCCCCAACAAAAGCATCGCTTACCTTGCAAAGACAAGTAGGGCTTAAACCATCCTTATCCAACGATTACCCTCCTATTAACAACAATCAGCATTAACATCCCATTAGTTCAGTAACTTAAAAAAAAAAGAGTACTTCATTAAAACCAAGTGCACTTCTTATCAAGACGTGAATTAAAACGAAAGGTACTAGCATTCGGTCCACCCCCTTGGGTAACGTCACAACCCCCTAGCACCATTTGAGTGAGAAAGAAAATGTTAGATTAACCTATACTCACGATGGCCAAGAGGATTCGGCTCAAGAAATACCCAAATCGAATATGGAAAAACAAAAAGGAGCCTTCCCCCCTTCGGCTAGAGAAAACACTTAGCCTCAACTAAAAAGATTAAGAATCGGTTAGGCCACCACAACTTGATCACTTTTGGAGAGAAGCAATCGGCTAACTTCGGGGAGAGAAAGAACGATAAAAAGAAACAAGGAGAAGTTGAGTTCGGTTTCTTTGACTTTAGAAATAAGGGAAGAGACGTTTGAGACACACAAGAAAAAAGGTTACCAATATTCGGCTAAAGAGAATTCGACAATCTTGACCCAAAGAACAAGAGAAAAAGAAATTAAGAAGAGAAAAGAGTCACAAACAATTCGACACAAAAGGGTAACACAAAAAGAATAAACCCAAAAGTTGAAGAAAAGACTTCGGCACCTACTCCTAAACACCAATTGCCGAAAATTCCTAACCCAACACCCTTTGGCTGAATTTTGCACCAACCAATTACCGATTCGGCTACAACTCTCCCCCCCTCTCCAACTCCTTGAAACACTCCTCCAAACCCTCATTGATATCCTCCACAATCTTCTCCCAACAACTCAAGACCAATTCAAACTTTTACCACTTAGAAGTCTACTCCAACTCCACCACTTACCGTCCACAAGTACAAAACAAATGCCCCTTGTTTGCCGTGGGATTCGAACCCTTGTTCTCCCCAATAACTATGTCATGCCACTTCCACCAAGCCACAAGACTTTTTATGGCATAACACAACCACAATTATTTATAAGGCACAAGTGCCATTAACCAGGTTCTTTTAAGAGCAAAACAAAAATGCTGCAAAAGCCGCAGCTTGACCCTAGGACTTCTCAGACCCCCTCCAAACACACCCAAATCACTTAGCCAACCCAGCAAACTTGCAAGTAAAGCCAACATAAGCAAAAATTCTAGACCCTACATTTTAGGGCGTTACAAACATCATCTAAAATAGAGCAAAAACGAACCTTCAATTGATATTCAACATAGTCGAACCCTAAAAATTCTTATTTGTTTTCTTTCTCTTTTAATTTTGGTGATAGTGATGATATTATGAGCTTATTTTTATTTTGTTTTTATTTAATATATGTTAACATACTTAGTTACAAATTTAACCTTTAAATTATAACTTCAAAATCACTTAAACTATGGTCATAATTGTCCACTTACCTTAGTTATGGTCTAATATCACCATAAGGACCTCACAATTAATAAGCCATAACAAATAGACACATTTAACATATAGTAAGTCACTTTTGCATTTTACACGATTAAGTCCTTTTAGTCAAATTAACCACTTAAACGATAAAATTATCACACGAAACTTTCACACATATATAATCACATATTGTAAACACTAAAAATAATATAAAAATATTTTTTTGACTCAAATTTGTGGTCCCGAAACCAACGTTCCAACTGAGGTCTAAACCGGGCTATTACAACTCTTTCCCCTTAAGGATTTTCATCCCCGAAAATCTTACCAGCGAATAGCTTTGAGTAACGTTCTCTCATAGCATCCTCAAGCTCCCATGTAGCTTCTTCAATCCCGTGCCGATGCCATAAGACTTTCACTAAAGAGGTTTCTTATTTCTCAATTTTTTACCTCGCGATCTAAAATCCAGATCGGTTCCTCTTCATATGTCATATCGAATTTAATTTCAATCTCAAATAGAGAGATCACATGCGAAGGATTAGATCAATAATGTCGAAGCATGGATACATGAAATACATTATGAATCTTTTCTAGCTCAAATAGCAACAACAATCTGTAAGCAACCGGCCCGATACACTCAATAATCTCATACGCCCAATAAATCTCGGACTCAGTTTGCCTTTACGACCGAATCAGAGTATTTTCTTCCATGGTGAGACTTTCAAAAACACTTTTTCTCCAATCTGAAACTTAATATCTTTCCATTTCAAGTCTGCATACGATTTTTTGATGATCTGACGCTACTTTCAGACTATCGTGAATCGCTGTCACTTTCTGTTCAGTTTCTTTAATCAAATCAACCCCGTGTATCTTTTTCTCACTGAGCTCAGTCCAATACAAAGCTGTTCGGCATTTACGACCGTACAAAGCTTTGTAAGATGCCATTTTTATACTAGATTGAAAGCTATTATTATACGCAAATTCAATCAATGGCAAGTATCGTTCCCACGTACCTTTGAATTCAAGAATGCAACACCTCAACATATCTTCGAGTATCTAAATAATCTGCTCGGATTGACCATCTGTTTGCGGATGAAAAGAAGTACTAAAATGTAGCTTCGTACCTGATGCATCTTGTAGCTTCTTCCAAAATCATGATGTAAATCTTGGATCTCTATCTGAAACAATAGAAATAGGTACTCCGTGCAATCTTACAACCTCGGAGATGTAACAGTCTGATTTAGACCCTAGTCAGACTAGTGGTTTCGGGACCACAAATCTGAGTTAGAAAAATATTTTAATATTATTTTTTGTGTTTATATATGTGGATTTACATGTGTGAAAATTTCGTATAAAAATTTGACCGTTTGTGTGCTTAATTTGCAAAAAGAACCTAATCGCATAAAATGAAAAAGTGGCATTATATTTGATTAAGTGCCTATTTATTGTGGCTTTCTAAATGAGTGGTCCTTATGCTGATATTTCATCATTGGAAGTTTGAATGGAAATTAATGACCATTTATTATGTGTTTAACATATGTTTATAATAAGGTTAAAATAGTAAAATCCATATTTATGTTAATATTATCATACAAAACATCAAATTAGGCTATTTTATGTGGTAATTGCCGAAAATTTAAGAACAAAAGAAAAGAATAAAATCTCTTAGGGTTTCAACACTTGTGATTGTGATTAAGGTATGGTTTTCGATCCGTTTTTTTATAATTACTACGTTTTTGTGATCGTTGCTTTGTATACTATCAAGCCCGTGTCTTAATTTTTTATTTTTTTGATTATTTTGAGTTATTCCATTGATGGAACTATGAGTTTTATGAAGTTTGATGTTAGTAAATGGAAGATATGTTTTGGGTTAACAAGCTTTGTCTTTGAATTTTTGATGAAATTGAGTAATTGAGCTAATTTGTAAAAAAGAGATTTTGAGGGACTAAAATGTGAAATAAATGAAGTATTTGGCCTTATATGAACTTCTTTAAAATTTAGCTAAGCATATGTTTAAAGAAATTATGTGTATTTTGTGATTTTGTGAAATAGGGACTAAAGTGTCAAAATGTGAAAATGTGAGGGCTAGTTTGTAAAGTGCCCTAAATATGTGTTTTTGGATTGATTTGAATGAATGTGAAAGTGAATAAGTTAAATTTGAATTGATATAGATAAAAAAACCAAAAAAATGGAATTAGATCGGGGAAAGTCAAAAGTTGTCGAGTAGTTGATTCCATCTATCCAAATCTGTACGAGGTAAGTGATATACAAATAAATGTGTTTGAATTGATTTATTCATGTATATATATGTTAATGTATTGTGATGAATGATAATATGAGAGCTGAATATAAGATATGCGAGAAAGTATCGATAAAGTTCTGACATCTGAAAAGCCCCGTACGAACCTTAGGAATAGTTAGGATACATATGTCATGACATAGGATCTGATATGTGTTATCGTCTAAGACCACGTCTGGGATGTTGGCATTGACTTATGATTTATGTATAAGACCATATCTAGGACGTTAGCGTCGTATTTGATTTCGTGTAAGACCCTGTTTGGGATAGTGGCATCGATATTTGATTACATGTAAGACCACGTCTAGGACGTTGGCATTGTATGAGCTTTTCGAGCTATCCGCGTATTTGTGATTCCAAAGGGTTCAACGGGCATTCCGAGAAAATGGATTATGATGTGAACATGTATTCAATTCAGGTATGTTTAGAGTGAGTATCATATTCGATGTAAAAGTTAAGTAAATGTAATTTAGTGATCAATTGATGATATGTGATAAAAGCATGAGAAAATATGGTATATGTGCTAAAGAATTGGGAATATATGAAATGTATATGAACATTGAAGTTTGTGATAGTATTTGACTATGAATTATATGTAAATGGATGATGATTATATGATTTAAGTTGATAAGTTTATTTGTATATAGCTTACAAAGCTTTTGAAAGCTTACTTTGTGTGTGTTTGCATTGTTTTTTAGATATCATAGCTATCGAGAGCTCGGGGATCGTCGAGGATTGTCACCACACTATCAAATCTTAATTTGGTACCTTTTAAAAATGTATATATTAAAGTATGGCATGTATAGGCTAGAAGTACTTTGAGGTATGTTTTGTAATGTGTTTATTATGCCATGAGATATGGCTAGACTATGGTTGAACTTATGGTTTGATTTTGGGATATGTGATGCAATTGTGGTATGTTTGATGTGTTCATGAAAAGCAAAGAGAAATGGTAAGTTTGGTAAGTTTTGGTATGTGCTTAGTTGTGGAATTTGTAAGAATGTGTTGAGAAATTGAATGTGAATATCAAGATTATAAACCATATAATTTGGTATGTTTTTGGTTTATGGAATGATATGATTTGGTATGTATTTCAAGCATGAAATATGTTGATAATGAATTGGTATAAATGATGTATGTTTTGGTTGTAAAATGGTTGAGAATTTGGTATAAGTGTTGTGGTTTTGATTTTTGTAGGCAGGACCCTTTATGGGTGGCAATTTGGCCTTGCAAATGGCCTATTTTTGCCCACACAGGTAGAGACATAGGCGTGTGTCTCAGCCGTGTTGCTCGAGGGCCATTTCGAAGTGAGCCTAAGCAGACCACACGATCGCACACACGGGCATGTGCTAGGCCGTGTGGCCAATTCAGTTTTGACCACGGGCGTGTGACTGCTTGTGTGACCCAAGTCAATAGCCTCCCTAATTTTCACACGGCCTGACACACGGGCGTGTCATGTGGCCGTGTGGACAAGTCAGTATGTATGCCCTGTTTTGACACGACTTAGACACACGGGTGTGTCTAAAGCCGTGTGAGGCACACAGCCTGTTCACACGGGCGTGTGACCTATGAAACTTTGAAAAATTGTTTAAGTTTCGAAAAATTTTGTATGAGCTCGATTTAGTCCCGACCCCTTTCTAATACATGTTTAAGGTCTCAATGACCTATATAAGGGACTCTATAATGATGTTTGACTATGTTTGTGGATGATGTTATTGAATTGCTCGTAAAATGTTTTGATTCGTTTGGTAACGCCTTTAACCCTAGTCCGGCAATGGATACGGGTAAGAGGTGTTGTAGGAGATATACAACTCAGCAAGCTTATTGAGTAAATAATCCGTGTGTATCTATCAACCATTACCCAGACTGCGTCTTTCTTACTCGGTGGCAGAGGCAAACCCGAAACAAAATCCATCGTAATTTTGTCCCATTTCCACTTGGGAATCATAATCGGCTGTAGTAATCCAGAAGGTACCTGATGCTTAGTGGTTTGTCCTTAAAGTCAAGTGGTTTTAGAAAATGAGGTATCGGGACCTTATTTCTATAAACAGAAACCGTAAATATTTTTATTAAATATTTACAGAGTGATTATAAATTTTGGTCCAAAAATTTTGACATTTGGTTAATTAATTAAAGAAAAAAAACTAAATTATAATAGATGCAAAAATTAATCACTATTATTTTATTCTTGTATAATGGTTATAAAATCTTAATTAAAGGGTTTTTTTTATAAGGAAATTTAACCTTGTTGGATTTTAGTGGTTAGTTGTTATACTTAATTAGTGTAAATTTTCTTAATAAAATACTGATTAATAATTTATATATGAATTAAAAACATAAAATAAAGGATAGTCATTTTATTTTCCAATTTCGTCAACCTCTCATGACCGAAACTCCATTGTTAAGCATGGAAGCATTTGGCCAACCTTTTAAGTCTCTTACATGGCATGTGTTTTGAGTCTATTTTTAGTGATTTTTATGATTTTTGATATTGTTGTAACTTAATCTAGCTAACCTAGAGATTAATTCGTAAAAATGTTAAATGTTTTTATTTATTTCATTAATGAATTTGTGATTTTTTTTTGAAGTTTGATTATAGATTTATAAGCCTGATAGTTAAATAGGACTATTCTGTAAACTAATTTTAGTTGGTTTTAAATATTAAGGATTAAGTTGTTAAAATAGTAAAGTTACATGAAATTCTTGTGAAAAATATAAATATGGGCTGATAGAGATTATATAAAAGTTGGCTAGCATTAATTTGGTTAAATTGTGATAGATTTGAAAGTTTCGGGTTTAAGGACTAAATTGAATAAAAGATAAAAGTTTGGGGTAAAAGTGAAAATATTGATTAAGGGTCAAGTATGTGAATTTATGTGTTTTAAGATATTGGATTTTGTTAATTGAATTAAATTATTATATTTAGATCAAGAAACAAATCAGTTGGTTGATAATTGAGGGAAAGGAAAAATCATTGAATAGTCATCGTCGAAGTGTTGGTAACTACTGTATTTTGGTAAGTTCGTATTAGATGTTATTTTTCTTATTAATTTTGAAATTGTAGTTGTATATATATATATTTGTAAGTGTATGTGTGTAAATAAACATGGTTGATCAAGGTAAGTTGCAAACGTAATCAAAGACTTGAATGGTAAAATATGGCTTTTGTATTTGTTCAAGTTGAAACATGTTATGCTATGGTGAATGGTAACTACTGCATGTGTTGCGAGTTCTCTAAAGCTTGTGTGAATAGTATCGTGTATTGGTTAATGTCTCATTTTTCAGCTTGTGTGAGCATTACCCTCCCACGTATCCAAAGTCAATTTACTATAATTCTCCGGGAAAAACAGTTAATTATTAAAATTAAAATGAAAAAAAATGACATGATTAATTATGTTATATCGAGAATATCTTGGTATGTGAATATTGGCATGTTATGTTTTGATGTTTTAATTTATCAAGGCCTAACCATTTGACATGGTAGAAATTATGGAACAAGACAAAGGAATGTAATTTATATGTTATGTAAGAATTGTAAACTTAAATTGGCAGGTATGTAATGTTTTGTTTTCGAACTTACTAAGCTTTACGTAAGCTTACTCTATTTGGTTTTCTTCTTTGTAGATTGTCGGACCCTTGCTGTTGATTTGAACATCATTGGAGATCACACTATCCAACAAATCTTTCTGTAGTTATTTGTTTATTTTGTCCCTTTATAAGTGGCATGTAAATAGGGTTTTGGTATGTTTATGTTAATAGGTATCTTGGTGACGATTTGTGCTATTTGATATGTAAATATGTATATGGTGCTATGGTGACTTGAATTAATAGCATATCATTTGATGCCTATCTTGATATTTGTTGTTGAACTGGCTATTTCATTTGGTACTTAACAAACTTTAGTTGGGTTATGCTAATTTTTGGAAACTTGGTAAGAATGGATGAATTTTGGCATTTGATATTGGTGGTTGAGTTAGTAAACAAGCTTGACAGGTTAGTTATGTTTTAGTTTGGAAGGTTAATGGTTATGCTTGAATTATGGTGTCAATAATGGTTATGCTCCATGTTTCCTAAACAAGCGGAAAAAGCCAATTTTTAGGGTTCTGAGCATTCTGAAGTCTATAAATACACACTAGAAGAGGACCTAAAAGGACACGCAGAGTAGAACGCAGAAAAGACTCGAAGAACACCAACGAATTTAACTCAAAAACAGAATCTACTTCAAGACTGAATATCTCCATTCAATTTCTCTCGAAGTTTTTGGGTTCTTTATGTTTTGTTGTTTTCCTAATTTTAAGATGTTTTTCCCTAAAAGTATGAACTAAATTCCCTAGATACCTAGGGAGGATGAAACCTAAGACAGATCTTATTATTTGATTTTTCTAAATTACATGATAAATATTTGTTCTTGATCTCAATTATGTGTTCTTACTTCATGTTTTAATGTTTTCAGTATATTAATTCATGATTGATATGCTTATTTAGTGGAGCAAAAGTCCCTATTGAAGAATAGATCTGGCATAATTGAGTGGAGTTGCATGCAATCCTAGAAATAGGACGACATAAATCTACCGGATTAGAGTCAAATCTAATAGGGGAATCTATAGACCGAGATAATGCGACAATAGGGGTTTTAATTAGAAAGAGATTTCAATTAATCAACCTAGAGTCAGTTGTTTTTATTCTCGAAAGAGATATTAACATAAGTTATGGATTTATACAGATCAAGACAAGTGAATAAATCGTTTAATTTAGATTTAGAATAATAAGTGAAGTCTAGGTGGATTCTTTCCTGGTTATTGTCTTTCTCATCAGTTTTCTTCAATTATTTTCCTACTTTATTCTCTGTGTTGTCTTAGTAATTAGGTTAGTTAAGATTAGGTTAAAATAAATCCCTTCAACTTATTAGGCGAGATAATAAAAAGATAGTAACTACTAGTACTTTTAGTCCTCGTGGATATGATATTCCCGACTCACCATAGCTATACTACCATTCGATAGGTGCGCTTGCTTTTGTCATATTTTAGTTAGTTCATGATGTCATCAAGTTTTAGGCGCCATTGCCGGGGACTAAAATATTAGGAACACTTAATTTTTATTACTTTAGCCATTTTTATTTTTATTGCATTTCATTTTTGTTTTTATTTTAATTTACTAATTTTTTTTTATTTTCTTCTGGCAGGTTCCTTTCGTTTATGACCTGAAGAAACCCCTCATGACCCTTAGTATTCTACAGTGAGATCGAAAGTACAACTCGCAGAAACAGTAGAGAAGCGAGGCAGAGTCTATAAAGTACAATAGAATAGCAGGAGGACGTTATTGTTATTACTGAGGAGATGGCAGAAAATCATAATAATCAGCTACCTCCTGTGGTTGCTGTAAATCTTATAAATCTGAATCTTGCTCCTTATACTTTGTACAATTACGCCAAGCCCAATTTAACTGGGGCTGAATCGAGTATTGTTAAAACTGTTGTTGCTGCAAATAATTTTGAACTGAAACTTAACACTATTCAAATGATTCAACAGTTTGTTCAATTTGATGGTTTGCAGGACGAAGACCCAAATACTCATTTGGCTAATTTCTTGGAATTCTGTGACACTTTTAAAATTAATGACATTTCTGATGATGTCATTCGCCTTCGGTTGTTTCCATTTTCATTAAGGAATAAAGCTAAACAGTGGTTGAACTCCCTACCACGAGGTTCTATCACTATGTGGGAGTAAATGATCGAAAATTTTTTATTAAAGTATTTTCCACCGGCTAAGATGGCCAAGCTGAGGAATGATATCTCTTCTTTCGTGCAAATGGATTTAGAGACTTTATATGATACATGGAAGAGGTATAAGGATTTATTGAGAAGGTGCCCTCACTATGGGTTACCTCTATGGCTACAGGTTCAAACTTTTTACAACGGTTTGAACCCCTCAACTAGGCAATTAATAGATGCACCCGCCGATGGGACTCTAAATAATAAAACACGTGAGAAGGCTTATGAGTTTATAGAGGAGATGTCATTAAATAATTATCACTGGCAAGTCATGAAGACAAAGCCGGCAAAAGCAGCTAGTGTTTTTAACGTTGATGCGGTCACCATGTTATCAAACCAGGTAGAACTCTTGAATAAAAAGATTGATGGTTTATGTATTTCTATGCAGGTACACCCGATGATGCAGTGTGATACAAGTGGAGGGGGAATAAACAATGCAAAGTATTTACCCTACAGTCCTAGCATGGAGAATGAGCAAATAAATTATATGGGTAATAATTTTAGACCTCAAAACAACCCTTACAGTAACACTTATAATTCAGGTTGGAGGAACCACCCAAATTTCTCATGGGGAGGTCAAGGAAATCAAAGACCACCACCCCCTCCGAATTTTCAGCAACAACCTTATCAGCCAGAAAAGAAACTGAACCTTAAAGAGATGTCGCAAAAATTTATTTCTGTGTCAGAGACTCATTTCCAAAACATTGAGACGACTTTGAAAAATTAGCAATCGTCGATTCAAGGGCTCGAAAATCAAATTGGGCAGCTTGCTAAATTAGTTTCAGAAAGGCAACAAGGTAGTTTACCTAGTAACACCGAACCCAACCCAAAAGAGCATGTGAAATCAGTTACATTAAGGAATGGGAAGGTGTTAACTGAACCTGAAAAGAAGCTACCACAGGAATCTGGTAAGGAAAAATACGAGGAAGTAAAACCCGAAGTGAGTGTAACACCGGTACTCAAGGAATATAAACCACCAATCCTATATCCAGAAAATTTAAATAAAGACTGGATGGATGCACAATTCGGTAAATTTCTTGAACTTTTTAAACAATTGAATATTAACTTACCTTTTGTTGAAGCTATTTCACAGATGCCTACATATGAAAAATTTATGAAAGAGTTATTAATGAATAAAAGGAAGTTTGATGAGTTATCTACTGTGGAACTCAATGAGGAATGTTCAGTTATTCTCCAAAATAAACTACTAACCAAACTAAAAGATCCAGGAACTTTTACAATTCCCTGTTTAATTGGTAGTTTAAATATTGAGAAGGCATTAGCTGATTTAGGTGCTAGCATTAATTTGATGCCTTATAAAATATTCAAGCAGCTTGATCTTGGGGAACCAAAACCCACTTGGATAAGTATTCAATTAGCTGATAGATCTGTTAAATATCCTAGGGGTATTATTGAAGATGTTCTTGTAAAAGAAGATAAATTCATATTCCCTGATGATTTTGTTGTGCTTGACATGGATGAGGATGTTGAAGTACCTTTAATTTTTGGTTACCCATTTTTAGCCACTACTAGGGATATTATTGATGTAAGTGATGGTAAACTTGTGATTAGGGTAGGTGACGAAGAAATTATTTTTAAAATCTATGTTGTCATGAGATTCTCTAGAGAACAAGATGATTTCTGTTATTTTATTGATTCTATTGATCATGTTATTCAAGATTCTTTACAGGAAATCGTTCATAAGGACACGTTGGAACTGTATCTTGTTCAATGAGAAAAGGTAGATAACGATGATGCTGTGATAGGTAAGACAAAAATTGATTTAGATTCTAATGAGTCTTCACTGAGACAGAAGAATTATGAGTGTGTTGAGGTAAACGATGAATTGAAATTAAAACACTCCATTGAAGAACCTCCTAAATTGGAACTGAAGCAATTACCAAATCACTTAGAGTATGTGTTCCTTGGAAATAATTCTACATTACCACTGATTATTGCTTCAGC
Organism: Gossypium longicalyx; assembly: GCA_025698465.1. Taxonomy (NCBI): domain Eukaryota; kingdom Viridiplantae; phylum Streptophyta; class Magnoliopsida; order Malvales; family Malvaceae; genus Gossypium; species Gossypium longicalyx. Next base: position 98,311,816 of record CM046997.1, read on the forward strand.
TTGTGACCAGATAAGAAGAATGAGCTATTACAAGCATTGAAGGAGCATAAAAAAGCCATAGCTTAGAGGATCTCTGACATTAGAAGGATCGGTCCTTCTTTTTCACCCATAAAATTTTAATGGAGGATGAATACAAAGCATGTTTGAAAGCTTAAAGACGACTGAATCCTAACATGAAAGAAGTTGTTAAGGCTGAGGTAATTAAACTTCTAGATGCTGGAGTTATTTATCCTATTTTTGATAGTTCTTGGGTGAGTCATGTGCAGGTTGTTCCTAAGAAGAGAGGCAAGACTGTTGTAGCAAATGAGAAGAATGAGTTGATTCCAACAAGAACAATCACGGGATGGAGGGTTTGCATTGACTATAGGAAGTTGAATGATGCCACAAGAAAAGATCACTTTCCTTTACCATTCATTAATCAAATGTTAAAAAGATTATCTGGGCATATGTATTATTGCTTCCTAGACAAACTCTCTGGCTACTTTCAAATCCCAGTAGCTCCCGAGGATCAAGAAAAAACAACATTTACATGTTCATATGGTACGTTTACTTATCGACGAATGCCTTTTGGATTATGTAATGCTCCTGCTACTTTTCAGCGATGCATGTTGGTTATTTTTGATGAACTCGTAGAAGACATTATGGAGGTATTTATGGATGATTTCTCGGTATTTGGTAATTCTTTCCATCTTTGTCTAAAAAATTTAAAACGATTTTTAATGAGATGTGAGGAAACGAACCTTGTTTTTAATAGGGAAAAATGTCACTTCATGGTTTGAGAAGGGATTGTGCTAGGTCATAAAATTTCTAGTAAAGGGATTGAGGTTGGTAGAGTGAAAATTGAAACCATTGAAAAATTACCTCCCCCTAGTTCAGTTAAGGCTATTCGAAGTTTTTCAGGACATGCTGGGTTTTATAGAAGATTTATCAAAGATTTTTCTAAAATAGCTAAGCCTTTAACTAATTTGCTAGAAAAAGATGTGCCTTTCGATTTCAGTCAAGAATGTTTAGAAGCATTTAATACTCTTAAAGATAAACTAATTAATGCTCCAATTGTAGTTGCACCTGATTGGATTTTACCCTTTGAACTAATGTGTGATGCGAGTGATTTTGCAGTAGGTGTAGTTCTTGGACAGCAAAGAGACGAGCATTTCTAACCGATTTATTATGCTAGCAAGACATTGACAGCTGCATAAGAAAACTATACTACTACAGAAAAAGAATTGCTAGTTGTGGTTTTTGCATTCGATAAATTTAGGCCATAATTAATATTATCTAAAGTTGTCGTTTACACTGACCATTCGGCTCTTCGTTATCTCCTCACTAAATCAAACGCAAAACCTCAACTAATAATATAGATTTTATTATTATAGGAATTCGATTTAGAAATCCAAGATAAAAAGGGAGCTGAAAACCTTGCAACAGATCACCTTTCCAGGCTAGAAAATTCACATCTCAAGGAGCTTGATGGGAATGAGATAAATGGCTTGTTTCCTAAGGAAAAACTTTTGGTTATAACTGACTCTAAAGTCCCTTGGTTTGCAGATATTATGAATTATCTAGCTGCTAATATCCTTCCAAAAGGGTTGACACATCATCAAAAGAAGCGATTCTTTGTCGATGTAAAAAATTATTTCTAGGAGGATCCTTTTCTTTTTCTTGTATGTGCAGATCAAGTGATTCGGAGATGTGTTACAAAATTAGAAGCGAGTAAAATCTTGGAACACTGCCACTTAAGAGCAACAGGAGGACATTACAGTGTGACCCACACGGCCTATACACACGAGCGTGTCCTTGGCCGTGTGGATCCTAAGACTTAGTTTTTAAATTTTAAGGAAATCGACAGAGAGATACACGGCCTAGCGACATGGTCGTGTGTCCTTGGCCGTGTGGATCCTGGAGCTTAAATTCCCAAAATTGATAGAGACATGACTTAAATATAGTCCACACGGGCGTGCGACATGGCCATGTGGACCATAGGGCCTGGACACATAGGCGTGTTTTAGGCCGTGTGAAACCTAGAGCTAAAATTTTCAATTTAGAAACAAGTCAAAAAATTACACGGGTAAGGCACATGGCCATGTGTTCAGTCACACGGGCGTCTGGGAGGTTACACAGGTGTGGGAGAAGCGAAAGAGACTGCAAACGACTGTGCAAGATAACAGTGTGAACCACACTGCCTGGACACATGGGCGTGTCCAAGGCCGTGTGAAAATTGGGCTTATTTCATTAATTGCACAATGGCGTGTGAAAGGTCACACGAGCAGGGGAGAAGCGAAGGAGAGTCCACACGGGCGTGTCTAAGGCCGTGTGAAGACTGGGCTTATTTCATTAATCACACACGGGTTAAACACAAGCCACACGGCCGTGTGGCCCAACATAAGCCTTTACATGACTGTGTCATGTTTAAAACCCTAGCCCCAATTTTATTTTCTTTTTACTTTTGTCTTCTTCTACAATCTCACCAAAACCCTAGCCGCCGCTCCTATTCCTTTCCCTAATTCTGGCCACCGTCGCCCCATTCTTTCACCGTTTGCACCACCCACTGCCTTCCCCGTCTCCTTTCTCCCTCGGCCTACAATCTCTCTTGGACCCATTCCCTATTCCCTCAACCACGACCCCCTTCCTTCCCATTCCCTCGTCAGCCCTTTTCCTCACCTTTCCCATTTCTTTTTCTTTCCTCCGCACGCCGACCACCACCCTCACGCGCACGACTCCTCGCTCCTCTTATCCCCAATCAGCCACCCCGTTGCCCTTCTCACTCCCTTGCTCACGCCCCCATCGATCCCCCTATCCCCTTACCTATTTTCCACCCTCATGCGCTTCCTTCACCCGACCCAACCTCCACACACTCGACCCCTATTCCCCTTCACACCACCTGAACCCCCTGACTATCGGTCACGCGTCCTCCAATCACCACCCTCACCACCGTCGGTCCCCTCTTATTTCTCATTCCTCTTTTATTATTATTATTATTATTATTATTATTATTATTATTATTATTATTATTATTATTATTATTATTATTATTATTGTTACTTCCATATTTATTATTTTATATTATTAGTTTTTACTAAGTATTATTGCGTTATTGGTTTCTTCATTCGTGTTTCTTTTAATTTTTTTATTGATTCTTGAATTAGTATTGGACTAATTTAGTTTTTTTTTATACTAGTTCATTTTATTTTCTTTAAACAGTATTATGCATGTAGTTTACTTTAGTTGATTTTATGTTTTCTTGTTAGTATTATTCATTCATTTTTCTTGTTAATCATTATTAGTATTACTTCTTATTATTGATTCCTTTTAATGTAGCATTTTATTTAGTAGTGTTCTTATGTTTCAAAACCATTTCATTGTTAGTCAAATTGTTGAGCTCCACTCAACTCTTATTTTTATGATTAGCATGCCTCTCTTATGTTTTGTTCAGCCATTTTAATTGTTCTTGATTACTTTCTTTCAGATTCATTATGACAAACACACGTGGAAAAACTAAGACTACCGTCCCCGCTTCAAAAACAACGGAAGGGCCCCAAAGCTACCTCCTCCTCGAACGCTTCTGCCGAGGCTCGCCATCCTTATCTTTGATTTGCAGTGGGCCTCCAGGAGGACTTATACCAACTCCATCAAGTACAACCACTCAGCCTAGGACGCTGCATTGATTGGGCCGCGTTGGAGCAGGTCTGATTAGCTGATGATGTGCGTGCCATTATTGCCACAGCTCTGTCGGATAGGTTCTTCACCATCATCGAGCCCACTTACATGAAGCTTACCTTGGAGTTTTGTGCTACATTTTCGATACTATAACATCCCGAAATAGGGCCTAGTCGGAATAGTGGTTTCAAGACCATAAATCTAACATCAAAATATTTATTTTATGATTATTATGAGGTCTAGAATATGAGAATATGCATGTGTTAAGATTTCATGAAGAAATCCTTTGAGTAAGGTGTCTAATTGGAAATTAGGGACTAAATTGAATAAATTGCAAAACTTGGATTCTAGAAGCAATTTGTATGAGATTGCTTTAGATATTAAATTAGAAGGTATTATAGAGCAATTTGCCCAATTTCTAAGTTTTTTGACAAAAATGGGCTTGCATGGATGAAATTTCAAAAAGAAGGCTTAAGGGCATTTTGGTCATTTGGCTTTTTAATGAAATAAATTGGGAAAAATAAGCCAAAATCAGCCATTCATCTCCTTCATTCAGCCGAAACTCTAGGGTTCTCCATAGCTATGGTTTTCAAGCTTTTCAAGCTCAATAGTAAGTGCTCTCAAGCCCCGTTTTTAAAGCCTCGTTTTTAATTTTTTTACATTTTTAAAATCTCGGTAGCTTACTCTCTCCATTTCTACCCATATTTCATGCTAGGGTTCATGCTTAAAAATTTACCCATGCATGATTTACTTGTATTTTGATGATTTATGGAGGAATATGAAAGTTGAAGGTGTGTTAAACATCTTTTCCTAAGTGATTTTCATGAAAAACCCCTAAAGGGACCTTTTTGCAAAAATTGATAAATATGTGGTAGAAATGTGAAAATAATGGAAAATGTGGGTTGCCATAAGAAGGAAAAGTTTTCGGCTAGGCTTGGGCAAGATAGGAATTGCATGTGTTTCATTATACGAGCCTAGGGACTAAATCATAAAAATGTGAAAGGTTAGGGGCAAAATGGTCATTTGGATCGGGAGTGAAATTTAAGCTCATATAGTACAATGTGAGGTGTTAATGGTTTAATTTTATTGTTATAGACCCCGAGGAACAAATCCCGGAGGTCGACCGAGGAAAACGAAAGGTTTCGGAATAATCGAAACACAATACCAAAACGAGTAATCTATTTAACACACAATAATCGAAACACAATACCCCTATAGGGATCTCAATTCATATGTCTCGGTTGAGGTCAAAAAGGTAATTCGATGGATAAACCATGATTGACATATGAATTGAGATCCTACATTTGTTACAGAAAGGATTTAGCCCAGACGGGTAATCTGTTGATCTCGAATATAGAAAGGATCTAGTCCGGACTGGTGTTCCTTGGATGATCGAGCCTCCCGAAGAATATGTGTGCATTATGGATTTAGCCCGGACGGGTAATCCGATTAAGGTCTGAATTTAGCCTGGACTGGTAATTAAGATCCGAGCTCATTAAGGGTGTTTGTCGTTATAAGGGATTTAGCCTGGACTAGTAATCCCGACATCACCATATGAGTTTATATTTCGGGGGATTTAGCCTGTACTGGTAATCTTGCCGTAAGATGTGAGGTTCGCGGGAGTGCATACTCAAATGATCATCCCTATGAATTGAAGGTGATTGGATAATCCATCGAGATTTCCTAGAAACTCAACAGGACTAAAATGAAGTATATGTATAAATGACATGTTGAATGATGAGCTCATCTAAGATAAGTTACATGGTGTTTTGTTATGTGACTAACTCACTGATTGAGTGCATGTGATAGGGAAACTGTAACATCCCGAATTAGGGGCTAGTCGGAACAATGGTTTTGGGACCACAAATCCAACATAATAAAACTTATTTTAGCATATTTTTATGGTCTACGAATTCACGGAATAAGTGAAAATTTCGTTCGAAAATTTCGACGTTTGGGCACTCAATTTGGTCAAAAGGACTAAATTGTAAAAAGTGCAAAAGTTCAGTTCTACATGTTAGAGGTGTCTAATTGTTATGAAATTTTAAATGGGAGGTCCTTAAATGGTAATTAGACCATTTTATAACTTTTTGGACAAAATTGGCCTTGAATTGGATAAAATTTCAAAGAAAGGCAAAAAGGGCATTTTGGTCATTTAGGGGTAAAATGCATTAAAAGACAAATTTTAAAACCCAAATGTGTCCCTTTATTCTTGCTTCAGCCGAATTTACCAAGATCAGCCATGGTTAGGGTTTGGCCAAGCTTCCAAGCTCAATAGTAAGTGATTCCGAGCCTCGTTTTTAATGTTCTTTACATTTTTGAAATCCAGGTAACACGTTCTAGTTATTTCTACCATTATATTGAGCTAGGGTTTGTGTTTAAAAATTTACCCATGAATGACATGCTTGTATTTTGATGTCTAATGGTAGAAAATGAGTGTTGGGTGTTTAATAAACGACTTTTACTAAGCGGTTTTTGATGAAAACGTCTGAAAGGACCGTTTTGTAAAACTTGTGAAATTGGTCATAAATGGGTGATTTAGTGGAAATTGGGGGCTGTCATAGTTATGAAAAATGATCAGCATGTCATAAAACATAATAAAATAGGATGGATTTTAATTTTCGAGCATTGGGGAAAAAGTGCAAATATGCAAAAGTTTAGGGGTCAAAATGCATTTTTATAAAAATATGATTTTTGGACCCCTATGAATAATGTGACTAATTAGTAGGCTAAATATGATATTATAGATCAAGGAAAACAAGATTCGAGCTTAGAACGAGGTTGAACAAGGTTAAAAACAAACTCAAAATAAATAGTCGTACTCGAAACCGAGGTAAGTTCATATGTCAATGATAATGCAATGATATTATTATTTTTCATACTTGAACTTAAAATGATTTGTTGACATTGTGTGATGGATATTTATTTAGTTGATATGAAGATTATATATGGTAACAAATGCCAAATTATAATTATATGCAATACCATGATTTGGTACAGCAGCATTGGTCTGAATTTGAAAATCCACAAAAAATAGCAAAAATTGATTTAGAGATTGAACTAAATATTAAATTAAATCTTAATGAGTCTAGTTTCACGTAAAGGAAATGATGTAAGAAAAAGAATTTTGTAGTATGAGATATATGAATTCTTGTGAGACAGAGTCAGAGTGATTCCAGACTCCCCTGTCTCAACTTTGGAAAATCACTAAAAATTGTACACAAATAATTATGAGTTAAAATTCATATGAATGAAATTTCTAATGAGTCTATTTTAAAGAGAAAGAGATGAGAACATTATCCAAGTCTCGTACTATGAGATAAGTAAATTTTAATAAAGAAAGGTCGAAGCTCTCAAACAGCGAAATAGGGGAGAATTTGAATAAAAAACTATACTTATTTGCTAGGCCAATAATTCTGGAAATTTTATGGTAAAAATATATATGAGTCTAGTTTTAGGGAAAATTTATAGATCTTAATTTTGAGTTTCGTAGCTCAAGTTATAAATAATTTATTGACTATGACTCCAGTAGACAGCTTGACCAGAATATAAATAAAAGTGTAACTATAGTTTTTTTACTTAAGGAAACATGTTATATTAATGCTTATTATTTTCATTTGGACTTACTAAGCGTAAATATTACTCCTTCCTTTCCATTTCTTTTAGTTTTGACAGGTCAGCTCGGGTTGGAGATCGTCAAAGGCAGCATCACACTATCGAGCCTTTACCCTTGGAGTATTGACATGTATATGTTATACATTTTCAAGTGAGTGGCATGTATAAGGACTTAGTTTTTCTATGATCGATGTTGTTGTGACTAGCCAAATGTATTGGCTTATAATGATTTGTTGTATGTAGCCATGAGATGTGGCTTATAATGAATTTGGCTTGGAAGCCTATTTATCCATGATATGTGTAAATGTCTTGTGATGTGGGTATGGGATTATGCTTATTCACTATGTTTAAGAAGTATATGGCATATGTACATGGTGAATGCCTTAAGACCATTCGAGGTGGTCATGACCATGGAATAAATGTGTGATATGGTAATAAGTTGTTAGTGCCCTGAACATGGATGTTTAATTTATAAGTTATTAAGCATAGTATAATGGTATAAGTGATTAATAAGATGACAAGGTCACATGAATGTGTAATAATGTGGCTAGACTATTTTATCACGAGTAGGAGGAACAAACGTATAATAACGAACTATTGAGGAATGCCATAGGAACCATGTATGTGTGTGCTTGTAAAGATGACAAAAAAAAATTTTAGGAAATTAGCCTAAGTTTTGACTACACGGGCAGGCCACACGGGCGTGTGTCTTGGCCGTGTGTCTTTAACAGAATGTTAACGATTAAGTCAGAGAGTTACACGAGCTGAGGACTCGGGCGTGCCCAGAGCCACACGAGCGTTTTGGACACGCCCGTGTATGTCTACACGGCCTACCCACACGGGCGTGTGACTCTCCAAAGCTAGAAAGTTGTTAAGTCACCCAAAGTTAACCGAATGTTTTTGGTTTTGTCCCGAATCGCCCTAATGTATGTTATAGGCCTCGAAGGCCTGTACAAGGGATGGTATGCATGTGATCGAAAAGTTTTAATTTTGGGCGAAATTTTGGTGACCCGATTTTGTATGTTTATGAATGTTTAAGTCCGGTAATCCTCGAGCCCTATCCCAGTGTTGGATACGGGTGAGGGGTGTTACATTTAGTGGTATCAGAGCCAGGTTTAGTTGGTTCTCGAACTAACCTAGCATATATATGAGAGTTCAGCTATACATGCCACCGATCTGTGATAGTGTGATGTCTCCCGACGCGCATGAGAGTCATTTTGTTTAGACAAGGGTGCCCTCCAACCGAGCTATACTGACCATGTTTGATGAGAAGCTAAGGCATTCGGGTAAAGTACAGTTACGATGAGCTTAAAATTTGAAAAGCATGAATAAAAGTTCATGATATGTACACGATAGCATATGAGATGAAAGTTTAAACTATGATGTATTTGTCCATGTTTATATGGCCTTTATAATAGGTTATATGCCTAATTTGTTGGATTGAACGAATGAGATTAGTAAGCTGTCCAAAACCCATAGAATGCATACCTAAATACACGTGTTTAAATAAGATAACTGAAAAGTTCTTGTCATACGAACGTGAATAAAAGTTTGCTTGAAGTGAATGATATGCTTATGAAAATGTTACTTTGATAATGAACTAGTGATATATGTATATGAGTATGAGAAACGAGTTAGGGATCTTACAACCCCACCCCCTTACCAGAGTGGTGTTTTGTGAAGGAATTTCACGAGAATCGTATTGAATAAGTTCACAAATATGATACCAAAGGGTTCAGCTATAGAATGGTTATGAACATGATCAGAGATTAAATTGGATTGATAAGTAACGACAGGACTAGTAAGGTAAGATGTTGGGAAATGTATTAACTGGAAATTTCTTCAGAACTGAACTTCTTTAATGAAAAGCATAATGTGAGATTTACGATGGGAGAAATAATTAAAGGAATAATGTTGAAAGGTAAGATACCAGATTATGGCAGTCTTTTCTGAGGTATTTTGTATGTTTAACTATTCTCGAAAATATTTTAACGGCTACTACTCTACTGATAAAATCCTTGTTTTATGGGACTGCTTTCTAATCACGATGTATAGACGAAAGTATTGATAGCCCGACTGGTACATAATCTGTATTGCTCTATGTCTCTCTAGCATTCCATTACATTCCATCTAATGGGACTTTATGAATTAATACGCACGATGATATAAATTTGTTTCTCCAAATTGATGCTTTATTCAATATACATACATGGGAAGGTAAATTATCCTTATTGCATTTAATCCCAATGGGTTGGATTGATGTATTCTTCTGGACTTCTTTTTTTTCTGAAGAATTATCAAGATCCTTTATATTTTTCTTATGAACATTTTTCTGGGTCTTTCATTATGATATGGTATCTTGGATTTCTGTACCTTGGATATCTTTATCTTGGATTCCTCTGTCATGGATTTCTTTATTCTAGTTTTCTTGTTATCTCCATCTTGTAAATTACCTATAATCAATTGTATTCAACGTATGTTCTTCAACCTATGATGACTATGTCGATTATGAACGTGTTCTTGGCTTGATTATAGCAACGTGATGACCTCCGTATTTAGATTTCTTTAAATCTTCGTGTAAAGAATTGATATCAATAAAGGCATACATGATGAAATTGCAGTTTCAGTTGGTATGGTGGACTCCTTTCATCGAGTAAGTTAATCAAAGTTAATGCATTCAATTGAGGCATTTTTCTTATCTTGAGCCAATGCAATTGAAATGGATTTTGGTTAGTATGATAAGTGAGTTTGAATGGTTTCATGTCAAACTGTCCTATCAACTGAAAAAGAGGATCTCTTAAAATGTCATTTATTGATAATTAATACCGACTCAGTGGTTCAAGTGGTATTGATTATTATTTGAAAGATTAAATAAGGTATTCGTGTCTGGAAACAAGATTTTACCTCTTTTTGGGTGAAAGATAGATAGTTTGAATGAAAGTGTATATATTTTAGGAGACCCTGATACAATTTAAAGTTGTTCTGAATGATAAAGTTTCCGTCTTGTGAAAGTTGAATGGTCTATTACATGTCATTAAAGCTTTGAATGAGCGAGAACGTTATTGACCAAAGTCTTTGAACCGATGGGGTATGTGTTGAATAAAAACTTCTTAAATTTTAATAATGTGTTATTGAATAAATTGTGATGTGTTCTAAGTCAGTAAAGTAATGGGATGACTAATATATCTACTGTCATAAAGGGAATTGAGTGTGAGATTGTGCAAATGACTTAAGTCGATTATTGTCTGATTCCTGAGAAGGGAAAAATTAGGTTACAAGTACTTTAAAAAAAAATTCTGGGCTTATGCAGAGAGTTTGCAAGAAAAACCACAGGAGTAATACATTGTTGATCGAGTTTAGAACTCGACATTTTTGATCTTTGTAATTGAATACATGAAAGGTTATCAGGGCCACTGCTGAACATCAGGTGATATCAGAACGATCTTCGTCAGTAGTGATATTAGAATGGAAATGAGAACGAGATGATTATGGATTTCTTGTCAGGATTATACTTATTTTTGAAAGAGAAAAAGGATGTATGGATTTCTGGTTGGCATATGATGAAATTCAAAAATCATCTTGGTAAATGTTAAATCTACCCAACGGGTTAAAGGAATCATGTATTGATGAGAGTATCAGATTTCTTGAGAAGCTAGTCCTGGTTAATTGGATTGGGATACGGACTTTTATATATCATAAGTTATTGGGAAAGCTAAATAAGACACTGGATTTTAATGAAGGCTAAAGTAAAAGTTATTTAGCACTAATTATGAGATAGTAAAGATCATAAGGAACTAAACCACTCTTCTGGTAAGATTTTCGGGGACGAAAATCCTTAAAGGAGGGAGAAATGTAACATCCCGAATTAGGGCCTAGTCGGAACAGTGGTTTCGGGACCACAAATCCGACGTAATAAAATTTATTTTTATTATATTTTTATGGTTTACGATTTCAAGAAATAATTTCGTGAAAATTTCATTCGAAAATTTTGATGTTTGGGCACTCAATTTGGTCAAAAGGACTAAATTGTAAAAAGTGCAAAAGTTTAGTTCTACATGTTAGAGTTGTCTAATTGTTATGAAATTTTAAATGGGAGGTCCTTAAATGATAATTAGACCATTTTATAACTTGTTGGACAAAAATGGCATTGGATGGATAAAATTTCAAAGAAAGGCAAAAAGGGCATTTTGGTCATTTAGGGGTAAAATGCATTAAAAGACAAATTTTAAAACCCAAATGTGTCCCTTTCTTCTTTCTTCAGTCAAATTTACCAAGAGCAGCCATGGTTAGGGTTTGGCCAAGCTTCCAAGCTCAATAGTAAGTGATTCTGAGCCCCATTTTTAATGTTCTTTACATTTTTAAAATCCCGGTAACACATTCTAGCTATTTCTACCATTATTTTGAGCTAGGGTTTGTGTTTAAAAATTACCCATGAATGAAATGCTTATATTTTGATGTCTAATGGTAGAAAATGAGTGTTGGGTGTTTAATAAACGACTTTTACTAAGTGGTTTTCAATGAAGACTCCAAAAGGACCGTTTTGTAAAAGTTGTGAAATTGGTCATAAATGGGTGATTTAGTGGAAATTGGGGGCTTTCCTAGTTATGAAAAATGATCACCATGTCATAAAACATAAGAAAATAGGATGATGTTTAATTTTCGAGCATTGGGGAAAAAGTGCAAATATGCAAAAGTTTAAAGGTCAAAATACAAATTTGTAAAAATATGATTTTTGGACCCCTATGAATAATGTGACTAATTAGTAGGCTAACTGTGATATTATAGATCAAGGAAAACAAGATTCGGGCTTAGAACGAGGTTGAACAAGGTTAAGCACAAACTCGAAATAAATAGTCGTACTCGAAATTGAGGTAAGTTCATATGTCAATGATAATGCAATGATATTATTATTGTTCATACTTGAACTTAAAATGATGTGTTTATATTGTGTGATGGATATTTATTTAGTTGATATGAAGATTATATATGGTAACAAATGCCAAATTATAATTATATGCAATACCATGTTTATTTTATGGACTAATGTCTAAATAAACATGGAAATGTGTTGAATTGGATGTACATTGCATGAGCAGCTATGCATAATGATACACTTGATGGAAAGAGAAAATATAAGTTGAATAAAAAGGGAAATTCGATGGATAAACCATGATTTACATGAGACTTGAGATCTTGCATGTGTTGCAGAAAATGATTTATCCTGGACTGGTAATCCGAAGATCTCAAGTATAAAAAGGATCTAGCCTGGACTGGTGTTCCTTAAGTGATCGAGCCTCCCGAAGAATATGCATGCATTAAGGATTTAGCCCAGATGGGTAATCCGATTAGGGTCTAAATTTAGCCTGGACTGGTAATTTAGATCCAAGCTCATTGAGAGTGCTTGTTGTTACAAGGGATTTAGCCTGGACTGGTAATCCCGACATCACTCCATGAGTTTATATTACGGGGGATTTAGCCTGGACTGGTAATCTCGCCTTAAGATGTGAGGTTCGCGGGAGTGCGCACATGAAATGATAACTTGTATGAATTGACGGAGAATGGGATATCCATCGAGATTCCGAGAAATTCAACGAGATTAATATAAAAATGAAATAAAAGGTTCTTTCCATAATACATCATATATGTTATATGATATTATTATGATGCATATGAATTGTCATGTTTGGACGAGTGCAGTGCTAAATGATAGCACAGGTAAGTACTCGAAACCCATGAGCACATGTTTGACATGTGAAATGAAATGGACTGGTGACGATAGTGCAAATTAATGAATGATATTTATGAGAATAATTTCTATGACAAATTTGTGATGGTTATTATCTTGTTGCACTAAGACAGATTTGGTATAGTAGCATTGGTCTAACTTTGAAAATCCACCAAAAATAGTGGAAATTGAGTTAGAGACTGAACTAAATATGAAATTAAATTTTAATTAGTCTAGTTTCACGTAAAGGAAACGGTGTAAGAAAAATAATTTTTTAGTATGAGATATATGAATTCTTGTGAGATAGAGTTGGAGTGATTCCAGACTCCCCTGTCTCAAATTTGGAAAATCACTAAAAATTGTACAAAAATAATTATGAGTCAAAATTCATATTAATGAAATTTCTAATGAGTCTACTTTAAATAGAAAGAGATGGGAACATTATCTTAGTCTCGTACTATGAGATAAATAATTTTTAATAAAGAAAGGTCAAAGCTGTCAAACAGTGAAATAGGGGAGAATTTGAATAATACAATGTACTTATTTGCTAGACAAAAAATTCTGGAAATTTTATGGTAAGAAGACATATGAGTCTAGTTTTAGGAAAAATTTACGGATATTAATTTGGAGTTCCGTAGCTCGTGTTATAAATAATTTTTCTACTATGACTCGAGTAGACATCTTGACCAGAATATGAATAAAAGTGTAACTATAGTTGTTTTACTTAAGGAAACATGTTATATTAATGCTTATTATTTTCATATGGACTTACTAAGCGTAAATCTTACTCCCTCCTTTCCATTTCTTTTAGTTTTGACAAGTCAGCTCAGGTTGGAGATCGTCGAAGGCAACATCACACTATCGAGCATTTACCCTTGGAGTATTGACATGTATATGTTATACGTTTTCAAGTGAGTGACATGTATAGGGACTTAGTTTTTCAATGATCAATGTTGTTGTGATTAGCCAAATGTATTGGCTTATAATGATTTGTTGTATGTAGCCATGAGATGTGGCTTATAATGAATTTGGCTTGGAAACCTATTTATCCATTATATGTGTAAATGTCTTGTGATGTGGGTATGGGATTATGCTTGTTCACTATGTTTAAGAAGTATATGGCATATGTACATGGTGAATGCCTTAAGACCATTCGAGGTGGTCATGGCCATGGAATAAATGTGTGATATGGTAATAAGTTGTTAGTGCCCTGAACATGGATGTTTAATTTATAAGTTAGTAAGATAGTATAATGGTGTAAGTGATTAATAAGATGACAAGGTCACATGAATGTGTAATAATGTGGCTAGACTATTTTATCACGAGTAGGAGGAACAAATGCATAATAACGAACTATTGAGGAATTCCATAGAAACCATGTATGTGTGTGCTTGTAAAGATGACAAAAAAAATATTTAGTAAATTAGCCTAAGTTTTGACTACACGGGCGTGTGTTTTGACCGTGTGTCTTTAACAGAATGTTAAGGATTCAGTCAAAGAGTTACACGGGCTGAGGACACGGGCGTGTCCAGAGCCACATGGGCGTGTATGTCTACACGGCCTACCCACACGTGCGTGTGACTCTCCAAAGCTAGAAAATTATTAAGTCGCCCAAAGTTAACAGAATGTTTTTTATTTTGTCCCGAACCGTCCTAATGTATGTTATAGGCCTCGAAGGCCTGTACAAGGGACGATATGCATGTGTTCGGAAAGTTTTAATTTTGGGCAAAATTTTGGGGACCCGATTTTTGATTATGAATGTTTAAGTCTGGTAATGCCTTGAGCCTTGTCCCGGCGTTGGATACGGGTGAGGGGTGTTACAGAAACTATTTTCATGTTGTTGGTTTCATTATTTAATAAGGATGTATGCTAAATAATCGGTAAGTTTACTTTCTAGTTATTCGAGCTTACTAAGCATATATATGCTTACCCCTCTTTTTTTCCCCGTTTTTAGAGCTCGAGGACTTGTAAAGATTGGAAGACGGTTGGAGAGTCTTCACACTATCAACTAGTTCAGCTTTGGTATATAGACCCTTATGTTTTGTTCAATGGCATGTATAGAGCTTTTGTGTATTTTGTTATATGTGTCATTTGAATTGCCAAAAAAATGAAGGCTTGTGTATTTTGTTATTTGTGTATTTCGAAGTAGGCACTGACCTACAATTCTATGCATGTTTATGTTCACATATGATGGCTTGGTTATAATTGGCAATGAGTTAAAAAATGAGCCAATCTTAGATATGTCAAGTGGACGTGAAATTCTTTAAATGCAAGATGAGGATTAACTTAGCATGTATGAAACCAATGACATGAGGTTTACATACAATGAGGTTAATTAAAGTCTTATATATATAAGTGTATAATTCGGCCTTATTATGTGTAAAAGTAATCTATAAGTATGGAGGGTGATCAAAGGCTTGGAAAATGGCCTAATAAGGTCCACACGGGTAGATACACGGGCGTGTATCTAGGCCGTGCGTAACCCACGGCTCACCCCCACGGGTGTGTGGTATAGTCGTGTGTCCCCTACACTTGAAATTTTAAGTCAGTATAAAACATGGGCTAAGTACACGGGTGTGTGTCTTGGCCGTGTGCTTTTAACAAAATGTTGAGGTTGAAGTCAGTGTTGCACACGTGCGTTTCCCAAGCCACACGGGCGTGTGTGACCACATGGCCCCATCACACGGGCATGTCACACTTCAAAGTAAGGAAAAATTTTCTAAAGTGCCCAAAGTTTATTAAATGTTTTCGGTTGTGTCCCGTACTGCCCCTAGGTGTGTTTTAGGTCTCGAAGGCCAGTGTAAGAGACAAAGTGTACATTTTTGAAAGGTTTTAAATTTGGGCAAAATTTAGTGACCCGATTTAGTAAGTTTGTAAAAGTGAATTACCGGTAACGCCTCGAACCCTGTCCCAACGTTAAGTACGGGTAAGGGGTGTTACATTTAGTGGTATCAAAGCTATGGTTTAGTCGGTTCTAGGACTACCGTAGAGGGTATTGAGGTTCGCTATACATGCCATTATACGAACGTTGATAGTTTGATATCTCCTAACTATTTAAATTGTTTCTGAATATAGTAAATGTCTTCCAATCATGCACAAGATGAGTCCGAGGGAGCTGAGAGCCATGCTCCAACTTCCGTACAAAGAGTTGTATCTAGTAGTAGTAGAAGGGTTATGTCTGAAGGCCGGGAAGAGGCCCAAGCTGCCTTCTTTAACATGATGGATGAATGGTTTGGGGATTATTTGAGGAATTTCCCCAACATACCACGACCACCTCTGCCCCTAAACCAACTTGATGAGGATTTGCCACGAGGAATGGCACCAGTAAGAATTGGTAAAGCCCCTGTAGATAAGCTTAGAAAGTATGGGGTCGGGGTATTTAGAGCTAAAATTGAGGATGATGCTGAGAGAACCGAGTTCTGGCTCAAGAATACTACATGGGTATTAGATGAGTTATCGTGCACACCTGAGGAGTGCTTAAAGTGTGTCGTATCTCTCTTGAAAGACACTGCGTACCACTGGTGGAAGACTGTATCTTCGGTGGTGCCAAAGGAAAATATCACTTGGGAATTCTTCCAAGCAGAGTTTAGGAAGAAGTATATCAGTCAAAGGTTCTTAGACTCGAAGCAAAAGGAGTTCTTGGAACTCAAACAAGGGAATAAGACTGTGGCAGAATACGAAAGGGAGTTTGTAAGGTTAAGCCAGTATGCAACTAAGTGGGTTCAAACCGAGTCAGAAATATGTAAACGTTTCGAGAAAGGTCTGAATAAGGAAATCAAGTTGTTGATTGGGATCCTTGAAATATGGGAGTTCGCTACATTAGCTGATCGGGCCAAGAAGGCCGGGAAACTCAATAATGAAAGAAAGCAAACAAAGAGAGAGGCTCGAGTTGCAGCAAGAAATCCAGCGGTAAGATGCTCCCATTTTCTACAAAGAAATCAAGGAGCCAACATGAACATTCCACCACATTTGTAGGATACTCGGGTAGAATGAGAGGTTCTAAATGACGAAATTAGAAGTCTTCCTCCCCAATGATAACTAACGACGAAATTAGAAGTCTTCCTCCCCAATGATAACTAGTGTGGGGAGTGTAGATGACTAAAAGCTGAAGTGTAAGAGTTGCAACAAATTTCACTTCAGGGAGTGCCGAATAAAGAGCGGTGCATGTTTCAAATGTGGTTCTCTTGACCACTTTCTCAGGGACTGCCCAGAACAAATTGAAAAAGAAATGGAAGTAACCCCGAAGGCGAGTGCTCCCATGGCACGGGGTAGACCTCCGAGATATCCTGGTAGTGCTAGTGGCAGTCGAGTTGTGACCAAAGACACTTCAAAATCAGAGGCTCGAGCCTCAGCAAGAACGTATGCAATACGCGCTTGAAAGGAAGCCTCTGCTCCTGACGTTATTACGGGTACTTTTTCTTTTTTCAATACATGTGTTATTGCCTTAATTGACCTGGGGTCGACGCATTCATACATTTGCATGACATTGGTGTCTAGTATGAACATACTCACTGAACATATGGAATTTGTTATTAGAGTGTCGAAGCCACTAATCAAATCAATTCTGGTTGATAAAGTTTGTAAAAATTGTCCTTTGACGATTCATGGTCAATGTTTTCCGGCTAACCTTATGTTGTTACCTTTTGATGAGTTTAATATAATACTCGGTATGGATTGGTTAGCCTTGCATGATGTAATTGTAAATTGCAATAGAAAGTATATTAAATTGAAATGCCCAGATGGCAATATTCTACGGGTTGATTCAAGAGATTTGGGCACGTCGCTAGCTATAATCACGGCAATGGTTGCTCAAAAATATATGAGAAAAGGGTATGAAGCCTACCTTGCTTTTGTGTTGAACACGAGGGAAACGGAGTTGAAGATTGAGACTGTGCCGATAGTATGTGAATATCCAGACATATTTCTGGAAAAATTACCCGGATTACCTCCCGAAAGAAAGAGAGAGTTTGGTATTGAATTGGTGCCAGGGACAGCTCCCATCTCTATTGCCCCGTACAGAATGGCGCCAACCGAGCTAAAAGAATTAAAAGCACAGTTACAAGATCTGACGAATAAAGGTTTTGCTAGGCTGAGCTTTTCACCTTAGGGTGCCCCCGTATTGTTTGTCAAGAAGAAAGATGGTTCGATGAGACTATGTATAGATTACCGACAACTGAACAAGGTAACTATCAAGAATAAGTATCCTTTGCCAAGTATCGATGATCTATTCGACCAGTTAAGAGAAGCCACTATGTTCTCTAAGATTGACTTGAGGTCTGGCTATTATCAGTTACGTGTTAAGGAATTGGATGTGCCAAAGACAGCTTTTAGAACAAGGTATGGCCACTATGAACTTCTTGTTATGCCATTTGGATTGACGAATGCACCGACCGTATTCATGGACCTAATGAACAGGATTTTTCGGCCATACTTGGATAAATTTTTCATTGTGTTCATTGAAGACATATTGATTTATTCTAAAGATGAGATAGAACATGTGAAGCATCTGAGAACTATGTTGCAGAACATGTGAAGCATCTGAGAACTATGTTGCAGACCTTACAGGAAAAACAACAGTATGCTAAGTTTAGCAAGAGTGACTTTTGGCTCCAAGAAGTTGGATTTTTGGGTCATGTTGTTTCGGGTAAAAGCGTCCGAGTTGATCCAAGTAACATCTCTACTATTGTTGAATGGAAACCGCCTAAAAATGTGACCGAGGTTAGAAGCTTTTTGGGCTTAGCCAGTAACAACCGAAGATTTGTGAAAGGATTCTCCATGATAGCAACTCCAATGACGAGGTTGCTACAAAAAGACCTTAAGTTTGAATGGACAAAAAGGTGTCAGCAGAGTTTCGAGAAGTTAAAGACATTTTTTACTGAAGCTCCTGTTTTAGTATTACCTGAGTCGGGAAAAGAGTTTATGGTCTACAATGATGCATCCTTGAATGGACTGGGTTGTGTACTTATGCAAGATGGCAAGGTGATAGCCTATACTTCACGGTAGTTGAAGCCGCACGAGAAGAACTATCCGACACACGATTTAGAGCTTGCTGCCATTGTCTTTGCCTTGAAAATCTGGAGGCATTATTTATATGGTGAGACTTGTCGTATATTCACAAACCACAACAGTTTGAAGTATTTGATGACTCAAAAAGAATTGAATCTAAGACAGCGGAGATGGATAGAACTAATTGAAGATTACAGTTTGATCATTTATTATCAGCCGGGAAATGCGAATGTGGTCACCGACGTGTTGAGCAGAAAATCTTTGTTTGCATTGAGAGCCATAGATGCTCGATTGGAATTGCTTGATGATGGTTCAATCTTGGCAGAGCTGGAGGCTAGGCCAACATTTCTTCAGGAAATCTATTATACTCAATCTAATGATAGAGACCTACAAGCAAAAATGACTCAATGTGAGTCGGGTATTGAATCAGTTTTTCAGATTGATCCTAATGAATGTTTGATGTTTAGGGATAGAGTTTGTGTACCCAAATATGATGAACTTATTCAGAAAATCTTACAAGAAGCACATAGCAGCCGTTTGTCTATTCATCCGGGAAGTACCAAGATGTATAATGATTTGAAGAAAATAAACTGGTGAAACGGCATGAAAAGAGACATTTTCGAATTTGTATCGAAGTGCCTGATATGTTAGCAAGTTAAAGCTGAACATCAAGTGCCTTCAGGTTTGTTACAACCTGTAATGGTCCCCGAATGGAAGTGGGATAAAGTTACTATGGATTTTGTGACAAGATTGCCAATGACTCCGAAAAAGAAAGATGCTATATGGGTTGTAGTGGATAAGTTGACAAAGTCAGCTCATTTCATTCCAGTAAGAACAGACTACTCTCTTGATAGATTGGCCGACTTGTACATATCTGAGATTGTGAGATTATACGGGGTACCAATGTTGATTATTTCGGACAGAGACCTGAGGCTCACTTCGAGATTCTGGAAAAAGTTACAAGAAGCCCTGGGTACAAAGTTGAGTTTTAGTACAGCTTTTCACCCTCAAACCGGTGGTTAGTCTGAACGGATGATTCAGATTCTTGAGGATATGTTGCGATGTTGCATCCTCGAATTTCAGGGTAGTTGGGAAAAGTATCTGCCATTGTTAGAATTTGCCTACAACAATAGTTTTCAAACGAGTTTGAAGATGGCACCTTATGAATCCTTATATGGCAGAAAGTGTCGAACTCCATTGTATTGGACAGAACTTAAGGAAAGTCAAATTCATGGGGTTGATCTGATCAAGGAAACTAAAGAAAAGGTTAAAGTGATACGAAACTGTTTAAAAGCAGCGTCGGATAGGTAAAAGTCATATGCTTACCTGAAAAGAAAAGAGATTGAGTTCCAAATTAGAGATAGAGTATTCTTGAAAGTGTCTCCATGGAAAGAGGAGTTCAGATTTGGTCAGAAAGGCAAATTGTGTACACGATTTATCGGACCGTACGAGATCACTGAAAGAGTTGGACCATTAGCCTATCGTTTGGTGTTGCCACCCGAATTGGAAAAGATTCATGACGTGTTTCACGTATCTATGATAAGGCGATATCGATCAAACCCCTCTCATGTGATTTCTCTAGCAGAGATTGAGATTAGATCAGACATGACCTATGGAGAGGAATCGGTCAAGATTTTAGCTCGTGAGGTTAAACAGTTGAGAAATAAAAATGTGGCTTTAGTAAAGTTTTTATGGCATCGACATGGTGTAGAAGAGGCTACATGGGAACCAGAAGAAACTATGAGAAACCAATATCCGAACCTGTTTACTGCTAAGACTTTCGAGGACGAAAGTCCCTAAGGAGGAGAAATGTAACATCCCGAAATAGGGCCTAGTCGAAATAGTGGTTACAGGACCACAAATCTGACATCAAAATATTCATTTTATGATTATTATAAAATCTAGAATATTATAATATGCGTGTGTTAAGATTTCATGAAGAAATCCTTTGAGTAAGGTGTCCAATTAGAAATTAGGGACTAAATTGAATAAATTGCAAAACTTGGATTCTAGAAGCAATTTGTATGAAATTACTTTAGGTATTAAATTAGAAGACCTTAGAGAGAAATTTGCCCAATTTTTAAGTTTTTGGATAAAAATGGCCTTGCATGGATGAAATTTCAAAGATAGGGCTCAATAGTAAGTGCTCTCAAGCCCCGTTTTTAATGTTCTTTGCATTTTTTAAATCCCGGTAGCTTACTCTCTCCATTTCTACCCATATTTCATGCTAGGTTTCATGCTTAAAAATTTACCCATGCATGATTTACTTGTATTTTGATGATTTATGAAGGAATATGAAAGTTGAAGGTGTGTTAAACATCTTTTCCTAAGTGATTTTCATGAAAAACCCCTATAGGGACCTTTTTGAAAAAATTGATAAATATGTGGTAAAAATGTGAAAATAATGGAAAATGTGGGCTGCCATAAGAAGGAAAATTGTTTGGCTAGGCTTGGATAAGATAGGAATTGCATGTGTTTCATTATACGAGCCTAGGGACTAAATTGTAAAAATATGAAAGGTTAGGGGCAAAATGGTCATTTGGACCGAGGGTGAAATTTAAGCTCATATAGTACAATGTGAGGTGTTAATGGTTTAATTTTGTTGTTATAGACCCCGATGAACAAATTCCGAAGGTCGACCGAGGAAAACGAAAGGTTTCAGAATAACCGAAACACAATACTGAAACGAGTACCACGTAAGTTCGGATAACTTAAAGTAAACTCATAATATGCATAATTGTATGATGTATGAATGCATGATAATTGCATTGTTGATGGCATGAAAATGCATGGAATGCATCTTTGATAATGATTCGATGGATAATGTCTCGGTTGAGGTTAAAAAGGGAATTCGATGGATAAACCATGATTGACATGTGAATTAAGATCCTGCATGTGTTTCAGAAAGGATTTAGCCCGGACGGGTAATCTGTTGATCTCGAATATAGAAAGGATCTAGCCCGGACGGGTGTTCCTTGGATGATCGAGCCTCCCGAAGAATATGTGTGCATTATGGATTTAGCCCGGACAGGTAATCCGATTAGGGTCTGAATTTAGCCTGGACTGGTAATTCAGATCCGAGCTCATTAAGGGTGATTGTCATTATAAGGGATTTAGCCTGGACCGGTAATCCCGACATCACCATATGAGTTAATATTACGGGGGATTTAGCCTGGACTGGTAATCCCGTCGTAAGATGTGAGGTTCGTGGGAGTGCATACTGAAATGATCATCCCTATGAATTGACGGTGATTGGATAATCCATAGAGATTTCCTAGAAACTCAACGAGACTAAAACGAAGTATATGTATAAATGACATGTTGAATGATGAGTTCATCTAAGATAAGTTACATGGTGTTTTGTTATGTGACTAACTCACTGATTGAGTGCATGTGATAGGGAAACCATTTTCATATTGTTGGTTTCATTATCTAATAAGGATGTATGCTAAATAATCGGTAAGTTTAATTTCCAGTTATTCGAGCTTACTAAGCATATATATGCTTACCCGTCTCTTTTTCCCCGTTTTCAGAGCTAGAGGACTTGTAAAGATTGGAAGACGGTTGGAGAGTCTACACACTATCAACTAGTCCAGCTTTGGTATATAGACCCTTATGTTTTGTTCAATGGCATGTATAGCGCTTTTGTGTATTTTGTTATATGTGTCATTTGAATTGCCGAAAAAATGAAGGCATGTAAAGTTATACTTATCTTTTTGTATATGGCCATGGTAACTTGGCTTATTTTGAAGTAGGCACTGACCTAAAATTCTATGCATGTTTATGTTCACATATAATGGCTTGGTTATAATTGGCAATGAGTTATAAAAATGAGCCAATCTTAAATATGTCAAGTGGACGTGGAATTCCTTAAATGCAAGATGAGGATTAACTTAGCATGTATGAAACCAATGACATGAGGTTTACATGCAATGAGGTTAATTAAAGTCTTATATATATATATATAAGTGTATAATTTGGCCTTATTATGTGTAAAAGTAATCTATAAGTATGGAGGGTGATCAAAGGCTTGGAAAATAGCCTAATAAGGTCCATACAGGTAGATACACGGGCGTGCATCTAGGCCATATGTGACACACGGCTCACCTCCATGGGTGTGTGGTATAGCCGTGTGTCCCCTGCATTTGAAATTTTAAGTTAGTATAGAACATGGGCTAAGTACAAGGGCGTGTGTCTTGGCCATGTGCTTTTAACAGAATGTTGATGTTGAAGTCAGTGTTACATACGAGCGGAGGACACGGGTGTGTCCCCAGCCACATGGGGGTGTGTGACCACATGGCCCCATCATACGGGCGTGTTACACTTCAAAGTAAGGAAAAATTTTCTAAAGTGACCAAAGTTTATTGAATGTTTTTGGTTGTGTCCCGTACTGCCCCTAGGTGTGTTTTAGGCCTCGAAGGCCTGTGTAAGGGACAAAGTGTACATGTTTGAAAGGTTTTAAATTTGGACGAAATTTGGTGATCTGATTTAGTAAGTTTGTAAAGGTGAATTACCGGTAACGCCTCGAACCATGTCCTGCCGTCGGGTACGGGTTAGGGGTGTTACAGATACAGCAGGTCATGACAGTTCATGACGAGCCAGGCATGATCACTTTTCGCCTAGGTGGTTTGGTGCGATATATAAGCATCCCAGAGTTCGGTGCTGCTATGGGACTCTACACAAAGGAGTTCATGAGCGTCGAGGACTTTCTTCAGCTTCATCGACACATCCATTACTCGCCCTCGCGTTGTTGGACTGATCTCACAGCTAGCTAGATACCCTATGACGCGAGTCGCTCGAAGGTGACTTCTCTGTAACTACCTGTTTTTAGGGTTAATCAGAACAGTAGTTTTGGGACCACAATCCGAAGTCAAAATATTATTTTTATTATTTTATTAAGTTTTACAGTATGATAGAATGTTCGTGTGAAAATTTCGTAAAGAAATTTTACCGTTTGAGTAGTTAATTCGGTAAAAAGAACTAAATCACGTGAAGCGTAAAAGTTGAATTCTATAAGTTAAAGGTATTAAGTGGCTATGAAATTAAATAGTGGGAGTCCTTAAGTGGTAATTATCCCGTAAGTGTTGATAGTGGAATTCCATGGCTTGGTATTGTTGAAATTTATGATATTATTAAAGGTTAAAATGTTAATAATAAAATAAAACAAAACCAAATATCATCATCTTCCATCTATTTCTCCACTGAAAATGCATGAATTAAACAGCCATGGATGAAGCTACTTTTTGCCAAGCTTTGAAGATTAATTGGTGAGTGGTTTTTGCTCGATTTTTAATGATTTTTACATTTTTGAGCTTGTTGCAGCCTTCGTTTTTGAAACTGCTATAGATTTTGAATGATGCCATTATTGAATGCTTGGTTGTTTATATTTTTTATGATAGATTATTAATGTTTGAAGCTAGATTAACAAGTTTTATAAAGTGATTTTTGACAAAAATGTCAATTAAGGACTAAATTGAGAAAAGTGCAAAATTCATGGCTAGATGTGTGAATAAACAAGAATATGGGCTGCTATAAAGTTGTATTAAATTTGGCTAGGCTTGGGTTTGGCCAAAATTGAATGAATTTCATTTTACGAGATTATGGACTAAATTATAAAAATGTAAAACATTAGGGGCAAAAGCATAATTTTTCCAAAATGTGTACTATATGTTAAATTGAATAATTTGGAGGTTAATATATTGAATTTGATATTAATTGATCAAAATAAGCAATTACCGGAACTAGATTGGGGAAATGAAAACTGGACGAATAGCCAATAGTTTTATTCGAGTAACTCGAGGTAAGTTCGTATAATTAGAATCGAAATTTTCTATACTTGTATTTTTTGAAATGAATGTATATAATTGAAATAATTAAAATATAAATGCATTGATGATATATTGTATTCGTTATCGAGCCCCGTTTGAACTATATGAATTCATTAGATACGAGTGACATGTTACTGGGATTATCGTATTGGTCGAGCTCCTACATTTGTTGCGGACTCACCACAGCTCGTATGAGCTTACTGATTTAGCTCGTAAGAGCTTACTGTTTCAGCTCATTGGAGCTTGCAAATTCAGCTCGAAAGAGCTTACTGTTCAGCTCAATAGAGCTTACCGTTTTTCGATCAATAGAGCTTACTATTTATTAGCTCAAGAGGAGCTTACCGACCATGACTCGAAAGAGCATGTATGATAATGAATTGACGGATTACTGACATTGTTCACTCGACTATCCTTTGAAGTTATAATAGGTTCAATGGACCTAAATACTGATTATACGGATAAGTTACGAGTTATAAGTGATATTAATGTTATGTATGATATGTGAATTACATATAATGATACTAATCTATATAATGTTATAATAGGTTCTATGGTGACTTGATGACTACATCTATATAATGATACTAATCTATTGATGATTTTATATGCTTATGCATTGGGCAAATTTGGTTGGATTGTATTGAAATGGTAATATAGGTTATAATGATGTATGAACAAATGTTTTATGTGAATCGAGATATAGGTGGTTTAACCACATATATGCCCATTAGTGTGCAAGATACAGAATATTCAATGTTATTTCCATGGGTCAACGGACATGATAAAGGTACGAGAATTGAAATGATGATATGAATCAGTTCAGGCATACGTGACATGCTCGACAAGTAAGTAATATTTAATAATTTCATATGTTACATAAATGAAAACCGATGAACACATACAAGAATTACCAGGTTGTTATTGTAATACGTGTTAATTTCGATGGAGCTGATTTATATGTATTCATGCTTATCAAATTGTGAATTAATTGTTAAATTGTATATATTACATACTAGTCATATGAGCTTACTAAGCTTATTAGCTTACTCTGTTTATTTTCTGTATTTTATAGTGATTTGAAAGCTCGTTCGGGTTGGAAGTCATCGAAAACTTCATCACACTATCCAGGAGTTGATTTGGTAATTTTAAACTCTTTGAAATTGGTAATATGACATGTATAGGCTAGTTGATTATATGAGAGGTATAAGTTATTTTAGCTATTAAAGCCTATATGTATTGATGTGTTTAACCCATGTGATTTGGCTTAACTTGGTTAAATGTTGGGTTATGTTTATGTGTACTAGATATGGCATGTTTTGGTAAGTAGTTGATGGAATGAGGATATGCAAATGGTATGTATATGTGATAGAAATATGAATCGGAACTGCTTGAATAATAGTTGGTACTTGGATGTTTATGGTTGAATTATTGAACAGGTTATATGTGTATATTGGCTAATGAATTATATTAGTTTGGTATGCGTTTGAATGCACAAATGGAATTGATTTGAGTATATAAATGTTTGGTTTTGTAACGGCTTATAATGTGTATTTGAAATGGTTGTTTTGGTTTTGATTTCCAAATTGAATGAAAGTATGGTGATATATGTGAGCTTAGGTGATTGATGTTTGGGTGAGGAAAAGTGGCTTAAAACAAGCCCATTTCTCATCCATACGGTTGAGCACATGGGCGTGTGATTCGACCGTGTGTCAGCTGAAGCTTAGTTAAAATAAATTAATGAGTTACAAGGCTTAGACAAATGGGCGTGTATATTGGTCGTGTGTGGCACGGGCTGACACAAGGGCGTATGGTCAGCCTTGTGACACAAGTCAATATGTATGCCTTGTTTTCACACGGTCTATGACACGGACGTGTCTCGTGGCTGTGTGAGGCACACGGCCTGGGCACACAGGCATGTGACCTTTGCATTCAAGAAAATTTTCTAAGTTTCCCAAAGTTTTCAAATGTTAACGGTTTAGTCCTGAATCTCTTCCAAGCATGTTTTAAGATCTCATAGAGTCTTATAAGGGACAATATGATTGTACATGAATTATGTATGTCTTTGAAAGTTTAAATGTATGAGATATGTATATGTTATGATGTGATAAGTCCGATAATGCCTCGTAACCTGTTCCATCGACGAACATGGGTAGGGGTGTTACATTCTCTCTCTCCAGCCTTACGATACATCCACGCACTCCTCGCTCACACCTTGACAGGACAGAGGGAGAGCACCAGAGTCGTCAGCACTCACGACGCCTATTATCTCTGGAACATGACCCACGGCTATATTATTGATCTGGTGTACTTCATCGCTTAATCTTTCCGCCATCAGGTTGACCGCCACAGGAGGGGCCCATCTGTTTAAGCCCTTATGTGACTCGCCTCGCTCGACACTTTGGTCTTCTCGACACACCGGAACAATCCTCTACACTCACATTAGTAGGCCAGATGTCCCCCCAGGGCATCTCGAGCATGATCCACATGAGGATGATCGAGCAGCATCATGGAGTGGGTCCTCCTCAATATAGATTGTTTCATTCTGACGATCAGAATGACCCCGAGGACTTCACTGATGATGTTCCTCCCTATCACGAGGACCTACCACAGCCTCCACCTTCGAGTCACCGATATGTTCCCTTTGCTACTAACTTCCAAGGAGTTCACTAGCTTCCGTCAGTACTGCGTTCAGCGGTTCAACAGTATTGATGCGACTTTGCAGCAGATTTGTCAGCATCTCCATATTGCTCCTCCAGCGCCACTGGCTCACGACATTGATGAGTCTGATGATGAGAACCATTGAATCCATTTGTCATTTGTCTTTATTTTTATTTTTATTTTATTTTTTTATTTTTTTATTTTTATTTTTATTTTTATTTTTATTTTTATTTTTATTTTTATTTTTATTTTTCTTTTTCTTTTTCTTTTTATTTTTCTTTTTCTTTTTCTTTTTCTTTTTCTTTTTCTTTTTCTTTTTCTTTTTCTTTTTCTTTTTATATTTTGAATTATATTTTTCTTTCTAATAATTGTTCCTAATCGAGTTTTAATCCTTTAATCCTCTTTAGTATTTGTGTTTATTTTCTTATCAGTTGCTTAGAATCATGCTCTACATTTAGCTTTGTCTACCATTCCGTTTTTCACTATTCTGGGAATTTCATCCATTATTCAGGGTAATTTCAGTTTTCTCCCTCTCTTATGATATTTTGTTTATACTATGATTATGTTTGTTTGTACATTAAGGACAATGTACATCTTAAGTGTGGGGAGGTTATTTATATGATTATTTGAAAATCCCTGAATTATGTCTTGTGTTTAAGTAATTTTCTCATATTACTATTAGAATGAATTCTTATTGATTTGTGATTATCATTAATGTGTTTTAGATTAAATTCATAGGTAATTGTGCATTGATTGTTTAAACTTTAAGACATGAGAGAATCAAGCATGATAAGTCTATTTTTAGAATTTAAAATCTGTTAGGTTGTTTCCCTAAATGTAAGTATTACCTTGAAGTCTGAGATTTGCAAGATTGACATCAAAAACCGTAATTTTTGCGAGATTTTGAGCCTTTAGAGCATACACTTTTATTGCTCACTTTATTATTGGTTATGAGTGTGTCAATACTGATTGGTTATTCTAGAACTTGCTTCGATTATACATGTTGAGACCACACCTTTGATTTGATATAGTGAGATAATAAAGGCACTTAGGCTTTAACCCACTTATCCCATAAAAAGCCTACCTTCATAAAAAAAACCTTAGTAAACCCCTTTGAGCCTAAAACACCATTCTTGATTGACCTTTAATATTAACCCATAACTCATTCTTTTTTATTCATTGAGAATTTTTCCTATTTTATTGACTCCCTTTTTGTCGAGATTTGATTTGGTTAGTTGCCTAACTATGTTCTTTTGTTTCAGTTGTTAAATTTTCTCTTATTATCCATTGAAAAAAAAGGTGAAAAAAAGTAAAAAAAAATACATATATTTTTATTATTACTAGTTCTTTGGTTTGAGCTTAAGTAGTTAATTTCATATTCTGAGAAGAAGCTCGTGCTTTTCTTTAATAATTTCGATTGATGTAATTATTCAGTATTAGTTTATTTTTCTAGTTAGGTAATTTATCAATTCGATCTCGATTCTAACCTTCTTTTTCAGCCTTAATCCACACATTTAACCCAATCCCCATTACAACCCTTTAAAGACCTTTTGATTTGTGTATCATCTTATTTTATAGTGGAGGAGATTTGATTTTCATGCAAGCCTATGGTAATAACTTTTCATGTTTGACTTTTGAGTGCTTAATTTTTAAACCTTAAACACTTTGAGTGATTTGAGTGAATCTTTAGTGAGGATGTCAATTCTTGTCGATTTTGAATTAAAGGTAATTACTTAGATCAGGGGAAATACCTATGTTTTAATGCTTTAAAAATGTGTGACTTGGATTGTTTGAATCTTTAGTGCTCTTTTAGTTGAATTATCAATGTGTGATTATTAGTGAATTATGAAAAAAACATTATTGATGAGAATTATGAATTGACAAAGTTTAATTTTAATTGTGAGTTGAGGATTTTGCTTAAGGACAAGCAAATGCTTAAGTGTGGGAATATTTGATAAACCATAAAAGTAACATGTTTTAATCCCATTCTTAATGCATTTTTTGGATGATTTATTATATAATTTAGTGAATTTGATGCTCTTGATCCTTTAATTTCATAATTCTATACGTAGGGGAGCATAGGGGAACAAATGGAGCAAAAACCAAGCCAAAAAGGGACAAAACGGGTTGATTTAAGGACCCACACGGCCATGACCATTCCCACACGGGCTGAGCACACACCCGTGTGAGACACACGGGATGGCCACACGCCCATGTGGAAGCCCGTGTCGATATCACTCCCTGTTTCCCAAACATGCAGAAAAAGCCAATTTTTAGGGTTTCTGAGCATTTTAACGTCTATAAATACACACTAGAAGAGGACCTAAAAGGACACATGGAGTATAACGCAAAAAAGACTCAAAGAACGCCAACAGATTCAACTCAGAAGTAGGATCTCCTTCAAGACTGAAGATCTCCATTCAATTTCTCTTGAAGTTTTTAGGTTCTTTATGTTTTGTTGTTTTCCTAATTTTGAAATTTTTTTCCCTAAAAATATGAACTAAATTCCCTAGATACCTAGAGAGGGTGAAACCTAAGACGGATCTTAGATAAATATTTGTTCTTGATCTCAAGTATGTGTTCTCACTTCATGTTTTAATATTTTCAGGATATTAATTCATGATTGATGTGCTTATTTAGTGGAGCAAAAGTCCCTATTTAAGAATAGATCTGGCATAATTGAGTGGAGTTGTAATACCCTGAAAATATTTACAGTAAGATATTATCCTTGATATAGTAAAATAAGGAAATAAAGTGAAAAAAAAAAGGAAATTTTGAGATATGTCAATATTGAGAAGTATATTATGATATATTAATTCAAGAAAGGACTAAATTGTAAAAGTGAGAAAAGTTTTGTTGCACAAGAGTAAATACTCAAAATTTGAGGGGTTAAAGTGTAAATATGAAAAATTTGAAGGACCAATAGTGTAAATATTTTAAGAGTGGAATAATCTAGAAACTAAGGAAAATGGATGAATTAGGACCAAATTGAATAGATGAAGAAATTATGAGGGACTAAATTGCAATTTTACCAAATTAAATGATGACTTAAGGATGGAATTTTAAAAGATAATGAAGGGCAAAATGGTCAATTGGAAGAGAGAGAAATCTAGAAAGTAATAATGATGCTAGAGATATTTTGATATTTTATAATTATTTAATTAGATAAATATTATTTTATTAATATTTTAATAATATATTTTATTATTATTTTATTATTATTTTATTAGTATATAAAGAAAGAAAGATGAGAAATTCTCATCCATATTTCCCATGCACTAACGTGAGAGAAAGAGAGGAAGAAAGAAAGTTTTGCTTTCTTTACAATTTGGTCCTTTTACCAAAAATTCACCATTTTCACCCAAAAATCAAATGAATTTCCATAGCTACCAAGAGAGAAAAATGTTAAGGAGACCATGGGGAGTTAGAATATCAAGTTGGATTCAAGAAATAGAAGCTGGAGGAGAGAGAAAATCAAGTTAAAGATTAGTATCAATAGAACAAGGTAAGTATATCAAGATTTCAATATGTTTTTAAGTTTGTTATTATTGACAAAGCATGGAAATAATGTTATAGTAGAGTTTTCTTACATAAGGTCCTATGTTCATGATATGTTAGTGAAGAGAAAATAAGAGAAAGTGATGAGAAATGGTGTAGAAAAAGAAAATAAGGGTCTTATAACATGGTAATTAATATTTTGTACTAAAACAGTTTTGGACAGCAGCAGTAGTCTAACTTTGAAAAATCATCAAAAATTGTAGAAATATAATTATAGGATGAATAAAATATGAAATTAAATCTTATTAAATCTAGTTTCTTATAGAAGAAATTATGTAAGCAATGAAATTGTAAATCATGAGATATGATGAATTTTGTGAGACAAGGTCAGAATGATTTCGGGTTCCCCTGTTCTGATTTTGTAAAATCATAAAAATTTGGATAAAAATAATTAGGGGTTTAAATTTATATTTTTATAATCCTGAATGAGTCTATTTTCAATATAAACAAACGGGAACATCATTTGAATTCTGTACAAGGAGATAATTAATTTTTAGTGAAGAAGGGTCAGAACTGTTAAACAGCAGAACAGGGGTAATTTTAAAGAATAAACTGTACTTATTGGATAAACTAAAAATTCTGAAAATTTTATGGTAAGAAGATATATGAGTCTAGTTTCAGGTAAAATTAGCGGATCTTAATTTTGAGTTCTATAGCTCCAGATATAAATAATTTAGTGACCATGATGCAGATAGACAGCTTGAATATTTATAAAAGTAAATAATAAAAATTATGGATAATGTTACTTACAAGTGTATTATCTACATTAAGGATGTGGAATGGAGAGGAGGAGGAGGAAAAATATGTATGAATATTCATCTAGCATGGCTAATTTGCATATTCTAGGCTCAAGGACTAAATTGAATAAAAGTAAAATTTTATGGGCAATTTTGTAAAAATGTAAAAAAGATCAAATTGCATGAAATGGATTATTTTATTATTTAAATTACAAAATTGAATGAAATTATTAATTTAGTTCAAGATCGGGAAAACATGTTTTAGGGATTAAATTGAAAAGTGTTGAAAGAATAAATTGAAAAGTGTTGAAATTATAGAAAATTCTGATATTTTATAGAATTCATGGACTGTTATCAATATATATAAGAATAATAGCTGGAAATAAGGATTAAATTGCAAGAATTTTATTTTCCCGACCCTAAGGATGAAATCGTCATTAATTAAGAGTTCGGGGCAAAATGGTAAATTTTGCCTAAAGCATTAATTAAATGCATTAGTATATGAAATGAATGAAAATGATGATCAAATTTATTTATAAATATCCGAACGACTCAAATATGAGACTCGATCGTGAAAAGAAAAGATATCGGATTAATGAAATTATAAACACAAACAAGCAATGAGGTAAGTTTGTGTAACTTGAATTGTATTTTAAATACTTGAAATATGTGGTTATGTGATGAAAATATGATTTGAATATTCAATTCATGATATTTGATGAAATATTGATAATACTCGAAATAAATTGAAAATAAATCTCGGTTGAATGAAAAGGAAAAATTCGATGGATCTACGAAAAGGAATTGGCGGTAAAAGGATCTAGCCCGGACGGGTGATCCTATCTCGATATAGCCCTCCAGAAGAATATGTGTGAAATGGATTTAGCCCGGACGGGTAATCCGAATCGAGAGTCCGAATTTAGCCTCGGGTGTAATTGAGATCCAAGCTCATTAGAGTAATTGTCGTTGCAGGGGATTTAGCCTGGATTTGGTAATCCCGACAATACTCTATGAGTTTATATTATAGGGATTTAGCCTGGATTTGGTAATCCCACTGTAAGGATGAGGTTCGCGGGAGTGTGCTCTCTGATATGAAACGTGTAAGACCATGGTTGAAAGATACCATGGCAACCTGATATGAAACGTGAAAGACCATGGTTGAAAGGTACCATGGCAACTTCGATATGAAATGTGTAAGACCATGGTTGAAAGATACCATGGCAACCTGATATGAAATGTGTAAGACCATGGTTGAAAGATACCATGGCAACGTAATATGAAATGAACAAGACCATGGTTGAAAGATATCATGGTAACATGACAGAAAATGAGTAAGACCATAGTTGAAAGATACTATGGCATCATGTCAAAGATGAATAAGACCGTGGATGGGGAGATGCTATGACATCTGTTGAACAATTGATATCCGGTAATATGTATCAGATGACGAATGGTTATATGAAATGGTTGTGTGTAATGTTTACAAGAACTGGTCATATGGAAATATATATGTACAAAATAGTTGTATGAAATAATTATGAAGATAGATAAACGAAATAAGTATGAGTACGTGGAATATAAATTATGTTAGGTTTGATATAAGCTATTATTGGAATAAATATACATAAAATATATGGAAATGATGGAGTATGAAATATTAATATAATGAAATGAATCATATATGCTTATGAAGAAACGGTAAGAGCATGATATGTTTCATGACATGTACATATATGATTATCTTTGATATGTTGATACAAGAAAATTATGTAAGTTGAGACTATTATTGAACTCAAGTACGATATGTCGAGAAAATAGTTATATCAATGTTGAATTTATATGAGATATGTGCAAGTACACTAACAATATTACTGTTTGATGCTTATACAAGTACTAATCTGTTGATTGAATGGTAATATATTTATTTACATGATGCATTGAATCGGTAAGCATTTAAATTTTTTTTAAGTAATCTGCAAATGGTAGTAATGCTCCGAAACCCTGTTCTGGCAACGGATACGGGTTAGGGGTGTTACAGGAGTTGCATGTAATCCTAGAAATAGGAAGACATAAATCTATTAGATTAGAATCAAATCTAATAGGGGAATTCATAGATCGAGTTAATGCGACAATAAGGGTTTTAATTAGAAAGAGATTTCAATTAATCAACCTAGAGTCAGTTGTTTTTATTCTCGAAAGAGATATTAACATAAGTTAGGGATTTCTACAAATCAAGACAAGTGAATAAATCGTTTAATTCAGATTTAGAATAATAAGTGAAGTCTAGGTGGATTCTTTCCTGGGTATTGTCTCTCTCATCAGTTTTCTTCAATTGTTTTCCTACTTTATTCTCTGTGTCGTCTTAGTAATTAGGTTAGTTAAGATTAGGTTAAAATAAATCCCTTCAATTTATTAGGCTAGATAATAAAAAGATAATAACTACTAGTGCTTTTAGTCCTCGTGGATACGATATTCCTGACTCACCATAGCTATACTACCATTCGATAGGTGCGCTTGCATTTGTCGTATTTTAGTTAGTTCGTGACGTCATCAGTTATACATTTAGGTTGGATTGAATGTGTTTATTTATGTTACATGTCTATCTATATGCATCCTTAAGCTACGTTTTGAGATTGGTATGAAATGATCTTTTCAACTTGATATTTTTTACCATTCTGGTGAAAGTATTGATAAAATGGATTAAAGTATCGATAGAAAACCATATGAACAGTTTCAAAATTTATAAACTACAAATTTAGTATCGATAATTTTACTTAGTATTGATATTTTTCTAATTTGTGTTGATACCATGAAATAATATTGATACTTTGATTAGACAGAATGCCAAAATGGTATCTATAAATATTTTTGTATCGATTCTTGTTATAAAATATAGATACTTATTTACTTGGTATCGATACTGGTCCAAATTTTTAAAAGTTTTATAATTTACTTCATTTATTCAAACTTTAATCAAATTTTATAATAGTTTAATGCTCAGTATAGTTTTATTTTCATTCCTAATGGTTAACATTTGTATAATTATGTATAGTTGATGGTTAAATTGAACAAGTTTATTCTAGTTTTTTTGTAGCATCTCGTAACTCAGGTCTAGTGACTGGACCAGGTATGAGGTGTTACAGCTTATATAGGCAAGAGCTACTTGGTGATCACTCAACCCTAAATACACTTAGAAACCAATTAATGCAATATTCTGATAAATGCTAGGGTCCAAATATTAAAATTATCCAAAAGTGTCGTCCAAAGAATCAACCACATTTTGGCCTGCCATCATCGCGTTGTCATGACGTGGGAAGACTCATCATCACGACATTGCCACCGTGAATGTCTTCTTACTTTCATCATGTCGTCTTGATGAGAGGAAACTCCTCATCACGACGTCAAGTGTTTTTCTGGCCTTGACAGTTTCATTGTTCTATCGGGCTCCCTTGTCTCGCAGCCCGATCATCATCCCTTGTATTATTGGACTTGAATTGACATCCTACGCACTTAAATAACCTACTGGTCACTCACGAGGCCCGAGCCGACCTCACGAGTCATCGAAATAGTAAAAAAAATGCATAAAAACACTTATTTTAGTAGTATTTAGTTCCTAACTTACTAATACTGAAAATACAATAATTAATTATAAAATATCTAGAAAATAAACTCATTAAGTGCCAAAATATACTTAAAGTACCACTATAATTGGCGGTAGATTAACAAGGCGAAAGTAATCATGGAGGGTACTGTGAAAGTCACAGAGGTGACAATATAGATGGCTAAGGAACACGTGGATGTGGCAACCAATCATATGGTAGAGGAAAGAGATCATGTAGCAACAACTGAAGAAGAATAAAAATGTGGAATTAGTCTACTACAAGACGAAAGATTAGTTAGTAGACATTTTTACGTAACATTGTAGATGGACATATTCCATAAACTTAAAAGAGAAACTTGGGATGAACATATTCCATAAACTTAAAGAAAAACTTGGGATGAAAAAGCTCGATTTGAAGAAGAGTGTTTATGTCAAACCAACTTTTAAAGTCCCAAAACATAGAGATAAGGTTCGCAATTCATAGGCAAAAACAAGGTGGCAAGAAATTAGTTTGCAAGGGGTTTACAAAGAGAGTGTCGCATAAATCTAATCGAAAGATCCATAAAAAATAATAATGGATAAGTATGGCAACAAAGATTAGCTTGAAAAGATAGTTTATTAAGCCCATATATACTAGTTTAGACGTGTATTGTGTGTATAAGTGAGTAAGAAAAGTGTTTAAGTGTGAGTGAGATACAAAAAGAAGTGTGCGTGTGTATGAATGAAAGAAAATAGTGCAAGTGGGTTGGTATATATAACTAACGGCAGATAATATATTTTGTGAGAGGAAAATATATTTGTATTTTGTTATTCCTTTTTAGTGAGTGACAATTATTTCTGCTTTGTGCTCTGCCAACAGTTGGATTATTGAACATGCCTTAAATTTGCTAGAATCAGTCAACAGTTAAAGCAAACAAGATTTCGAAGAAATTTAAACATTATTTTCTATTTTATTTTGAGTTTTTATTGCTACTTTTAAAAAAAAATAGCAATCATGAAGCTATTTTTTAAAAAAGAAATTGTCATAACATGATGCATAAATTCAGCACTAATAATTTAATAAAATGCAGCGTATGCACTATGCAGTAATAAAAATATACAGTTTTCAGATGCTTCAAAACTTTAGACTAACAACCACTCAAACAATTTTTAAAACATGGATGTAAGCATATATAGGTTGATACTGATAAACAAAATATCTGAGCACATTATATTAATTACTTGATTCAACCGATTAGGTAAGTTAATAAAAGTCAGTTTTTTTAGCAAAGCTTTTGCATTCATTTCTGTCTGTTAGCACCAATTAATTGTATTTATATGCCTGTCAATTTTAATTTCCATTCTCTAGGTAGACAATAACAGTATCAAGGAGTCACCAACTTATGGGTGTACTTATTTAAGGGCAAGCACTGCAAATCACATCGGTAAAACCAGGGAATGAACAGTAAAACCCACAAGGGACCATATATGATATACCCTCATCACTGTAATTACCACGAGTAGAGCTACAATAATAATATAATTCACTTCCGAATTTGTGTCTGTTCGGAAAAAGTACTGCTCTCCTGAGGTTTCTTGCAAACAGTAACATCAGCACTGATATATTAGTTAGCTTGAAAAGACAGACATGAATCCAACATGTCCCATACATCTCCACTTGTTCTCTTATACTCAGAACTACATGGTTTTTTATGTTTTGGGTTGGAGTTTTTTGGTTGAATATTCAGTCTTGGCTTGGGATTTTAAGCTCAGGCTTAAATTTACGTGCAGTCCTGGTTTTTTCAAGTGGACCAGATGAAGAAAGAAAGGAAAGGAAGGGAGTTTGTAGGACAAAATGTTGGTGAATTTGATATCGAGTAAAGCAGAAATATAGGTCTGATTGATGTTTGTGTTTCATCTGTCTCTGCTCATTAATTTGTTTGACTTTTTCAGTACCACTAAAGGCTGATCCCAACCAACTAACTTTACGAAATTAAGTTACCAAGTTCAATTATGCATCAAGTCCCACTCCCTTTTCCTCATTTAACTAGACATAAAGTGATATATAGAGTAACTAATTAGCTGATGTTACTTGATATGAATAAGATGAACTACATCTAATAATATTCGTTTGCATATGTATATTATGCATGTATGTGCATGCATGAAAGTGTAGAAGTATTTACACTCATTAACACAGTTT
Organism: Gossypium longicalyx; assembly: GCA_025698465.1. NCBI lineage: Eukaryota > Viridiplantae > Streptophyta > Magnoliopsida > Malvales > Malvaceae > Gossypium > Gossypium longicalyx. Next base: position 98,349,380 of record CM046997.1, read on the forward strand.
TTTTTTTTTTTCTGATGCAAATTGGTTGTTCTGCAACTGTTGTTAGAGCTTGGCATGCCAGCCGCATAAGAAACACGTATATATGACGGTGGGAAAATAAAAGCAGCCAAGTCGACCCTTCTTAAGGAGAAGTCAAAACTTCAAATAATTGACCTCTTTTTAACCTATGCTTGGACGTAGTCTTGTGTCTTAAATTATAATGGAAAGAAATACTGCAGCGTGCCAATATTTTGAAATACTGCAATCTTATGTCACTTTCGTGTGGCTGGAAAAGTGAACCTTTTTCTAAATTGATCGTTTTAATGGTGACAATCCATAGCAGCTGATCTGGAAACACAAATGAAATTGGGCATTTCTCGAGTGATGTCCCGTAAGAGGTGTGTGCGTAGAGTTCAAACATCTGGACCACTTTAAAGTTGAAAATGGTAACATATTTGGTCCAGTGCCTACTGCCTAAAAAGGGAAGAGCACTTAGAAGCTAAAGGGACTAACTACGATGACCTAGATCCGCCCTATATTTATGCAAATATCAAGATCAAAATATATGTTAAAACGTCCATAAGTTGCATTTCAAATGTGAAGTCACTTGAATGTGTTGTATCTGTTACAGTAGTTGCATTTCAAAGTTCCTTATACCATGTTTAAGGTAAAAGATAAACCTAGTAAGTTGTCTTGTTTTGGTTTTCCCCATTTTCAAAACCCATCTAGCTGGCAAAACTACAACGTCGATATCAACTACGGTCACAATCAAGGTTTCTAGATACCGCACTCATTCCTTTTCTGTAAGGCGAGAAGATCGAGTGAGGCATAAGGCGAAAATTTTTCCATTCTCCATTATTAGCTCATTCCATCTCTATCAACCATCAAGTTGCATTTGACTAGTGGATTCAGAACATTCATTGCATCATGTTACCCCAACAACTCCACTACCTTGATAAAGTCTAAACTCAACCACACTTGAACTTGGATATGCAACACAAAATTCAATTTCGTAATGTTTTGTGGCTGAATTATGACACTGCTATCAACCTTCCATTAATTACTTCCAGGTTGTTTGCACGTTATCCGTGCATTATCATTAGCTGAAGCTTTCTTCTGGGGGAATAGAAAGTCTCAAAATAATGAACAACAATGGTAGTTGATGTAGCAGCAGGTGACAGGAATGTTAAATGCCTAAAGGGCTGGCTAATGGCTTGCTGTTTCTTCGAATATGTTATTCTCTGAAATGATGACTTCACAATGCAACGATAAACATATTGATTTACTAGGCTCTCCCACTATGCTAGCCTTGTCTGTCATATTGTTGGAAGATATGAAGTTAGAGAATCTAAAACACATATTCCCATAAACATCCTGTTCCATCCCACACCAGCTTTGGGGAGAGCGTCTGCAAATCAATTCACTTCACGTAAAACATGGGCAAAACTGACTTCACACAAATCAAATGATCCATGGCGTTGAAAATTTCCCAAAGCCTCCAAAGCCTGTCCTGTCGTCAGAGCAACGAGAAACCACTGTGAATGAGTCGGATCCAATATTCCGTCTTGGTAAACTACTGCAACGCAACTTTGCCAGCGTGAGTTTCCGTCATATTAGAGTCTGCAACACCGAATGGACCTGAAAATAACAGCATTTAGTATTGTTATTTTATATATTAAAGTATCAAAGCAAAGAATTACCTATTCTAGCAGGTTTAACCTTCTCTATTAAAGTATAGCAAGGGACTGTTTGTTATTAGTTTGTTACTTAGTCTGGTGTATAATTGGTTAAGAGCAGTTATCATAATTCAAATATATAAACACCAACAGTGTAATCGATGAATGCAGATAAAGAATACTAAGCAGTTACTCAATTAATTCATCTCTCTCAATTCTTGTTTTCTATTATCAAAGACCAATACAGTATCTTACATTCTCCACTTAGCTAACTCTTGCTTCTGCTAACATATCATCATCTATATACTATTCACCCAATACTTCAGGGTTTACTACAGTCATTGTTTTTCATTTTTCCTCCTACCAAATTACCCTCTACATTCAAATAAAAAAAAAATTTACTTGTAAACATATATTCATCATATTTTGGACTTGAGAACCTTTAATTTGGGTTTCAATTGATGTTATCAAAAATAAAATATGTATTCTTAAACTTCTGAACGTACTACATGATGTAGGCCACTAAGATCGTCTCTACTTTCTAAGGAAATTATCACCCATACTCTGATACTCAAACTCTATTCCTTACTTGTTTAGTTGTTATTCCCTTTTCTCAAAAAATGTCAAAAGTTCTTGTTGGGGTTTTTCTATTCAAGTGTAGAACACAAAGAAATAACACAGTAGATGGAATAAATTGCTTGCATTTATTCAACTTTTTCATTCCAAAAATTACAATATATATGAAAATGCTTACAAGTTATCAACTATTCATATCTAATCTTTTAGGAAAAGTAAGCATAAAACTTGTACACAACCTAATTAGGTAAATCTGTACCAATCAGGGCCATTCTTACTAACTCTTGCTTATCTAACAAGTAATCTTAAGTAAGGAGATTTAGACAAAACATCAACACATGTGAACCTTTCTTGGAACACATCTTGTGGTTCGCCAAATTCCATAACAGCTCACACTTAGCTTGGCTTGCGTCTTGGATTGAGCTTGCATTTTTTTGTCAAGCTCGTGGCTTCAATTGAGCTCGCAAATGTAGAGCTCGCAGGCTTATTTGAGCTCGCATCTTCTAATGCTAATTTTACCACTACATGAATGGCCACTTCGGAACACTCCTCATTGGCCATAATGCTGCGAACTCTAATATCATCTCTCAACCTCTCAAATCTCATTCTTCCAAGAGGTTTTGTGAGAATATCAGCAAGTTGAACATCTGAATTGCAATGAACTAGGTGAACTTCATTTAACTACTCAACTTCTCTAACAAAATGATACTTTATCTTGAAGTGCTTTGTATTTCCATGAATACGGGGCTCTTTGCAATTGCAACAGCAGATTGATTGTCACAACGTATCTATGTTGCCTCCACTTGCTTCAAATTTAATCTGATATTAACTTTCATAGCCAAAATGCTTAGCTTACTGCTACAGCTACTGCGATGCACTCAGTTTCAACAGTTGATTGTGCAATAGTCTCTTGCTTCTTTGAGCTCCAATTGAATACACTCAAACCCAAAGTGAAGAAATACCCTGGAGTGCTCTTCATATCTTCAATAGAACCAGCCCAGTCACTATCCATGAAGTCAATTAAATTTAGCCTATTCTCCTTCACATACTCAATTCCATAACTTAGAGTTCCTTTATACCTAAGAACTCGCTTCGCAGCTTTAAAGTGAACCGCGTTGCAGTAATGCATAAATCTTGAAAGAAGACTAACAGCGAACATAATATTTGGCCTTGATGCTGTTAAATAAAGCAAACATCCTATAAGATTTCTATAAGTTCCTTCATCAACTTTTTCAAAGTCACCTTGGCTTGCAAGCTTTTCTCCTTGGGTAATAGGAGTGTTCGTTGGCTTGCAGTTTTCCATACAAAACTTGTTCAAGATTTTTAAAGTAAAATTTTTTTGGCTGATGAAGATTCCTTGTTTAAATTGAAACACTTCCAAACCAAGGAAATAGGACATGCCTCCTAGATCAGATATCTCAAATTCAACCTGTATCTACTTCTTGAACTCTATCAACTGTCTTTTATAACCCTCAGTTACTAGTAAGTCATCAACATACAAAGACACTATCAGTGAAGTCTCCCTTCCTTCTTTCTTGACATACAAGGTGGGTTCGCTGATGCTCCTCTCAGATCCTAAGCTCACCAGCTGCATATCAATTCTTTCATACCAGGCTCGCAGAGCCTATTTGAGGCCATATAAAGCCTTGTTCAACTTGCATACTTTGTGCTCTTCACCATCAGCTACAAAACCTTGTGGATGTTCAACATATACTTCTTCCTTCAGAGTACCATTGAGGAATGCAAACTTTACATCAAGCTGATGTAACTTTCACCTTTTCTGAGTTGTCATAGTTAGTAACAACTTGATGGTTTCCAATCTAGCTACTGGTACGAAGGTTTCAGCATAGTCTACCCCATATTGTTGAATATAAACATTTGCGACCGGCCTAGCTTTAAGTCCATTTACTGAATCATCAACATTTAACTTGGTTCAATAAGCCCATTTTACTCAAATAACCTTCTAGTGAACTAGTTTATCAACCAACTCTAAAGTTTCATTTTTCTTAATCAAGGCTAGCTCAGCTTCCATAGCCTCTTTTCAGCCATTTTCTCTTAATGCCTATTAATAACTCATAGGCTCCAGCACAGTAACATCATATCTTTCATAAATCTCAAATATAGGCCTGGTGCCTCTGACTGGAAAATCATTGACACTATCACCATCATGGTGTTGAGCTTCATCAGTTTACACATTTAGCTTAATCTGACTTTGTTCAACCATTTTTGCTTTTGTAGCTTCCCAATTCCACAAGGCTTCTTCACTAAACTTGACATCTCGCTCGCAAAAACTTTATTTGTGAATGAACCAAAAATCCTGTACCCTTTCTTGCTTCTACTGTACCCAACAAAGATACTCGATTGTACTCTTATTTCCAACTTATTTCTCTTAACAGTAGGGATGAGTGCATAACAAAAACAACCAAATATCTTCAAGTGTGACACTGATGGCTTAAATCCAAACCATCCTTCAAACAATGTCTTACCTTTCACAACTCTTATTGGTAATCTGTTAAGCAAATAAACAGAGGCACTCCTAGCTTCAGCCCATAACTTGTTTGGTAGTTTCTTTTCAAGCAAAAAAAATTTCATATATCCATCACAGATCTATTCTTTTTTTTACATACACCATTTTGCTAAGGAGTGTACTTGTTTGTCAACTGATGCTCAATCTCAACATACTCACAAAACTTTTGAAACTTTTCATAAGTGCACTTAGTCCCATTATCAGACTTGAGAATTCTCAGCTTGCAACAAGCTTGATTCTCAACAGTAACTTTAAACTTCCAAAAGATCTCAGCAACTTCAGATTGAGCCTTCAAAAAATACACCTAACAGTATCTAGTGTAATCATCAATATACAGAATGAAGTACCTGCTATTGCTAAGTGAAGCATCTCCATTGGCCCACATACATCAGTATGAACTACATATAGCTTCTTAGTAGCTCGTTAAGCCTTGTTCATAGGAAATGGAAGCCTTGCTTGCTTCTTATACTGACAGACTTCGCAAACTTTATTTTACTCACTAACTTCAGACATGTTCTTAACCAAACCATGCTTATACAGCATATCTAGTGACCTATAGTTGACGTGCCCTAATCTCTTGTACCATAAGTCAGAATCATCAGTAAAACTAGAGTACACTTATAAGGCAAATAAGTTCCAATTTAGAACAAAGCTCCTATCCTTCATCTCAACTAACATAAGCTTATGATCATGTGACTCAGATGTAATACACTTTCTGCTTTCAAAAATGACAGAATAGTTCTTTTCAATAAGCTGACCAACACTGAGCAATTCTGATCAATATCTGGTACAAACAAAACATCAGTAATGACTTTTGTACCTATAGGAGTGCTAACCTGAACATCTCTCTTTCCCTTTGTTTTAATTATTTGGTCATTTCCAAATCTGATTCTCAAACTGAAGGACTTGCCAATTCCCTTAAACATGCTTTCATTTGAAACTATATGGTTTGTACAGCCACTATCAATCAACCAGTTTTTCCTCGTTTGGTTGTTGACTGTAAAAGATGAGGTAATGAATGCTAGTTCCTCTTGAACTTGATTTTTATTAGCAACTCGAGCTTGATTGGTGTGTTTTTGTTATTGCTCTCTGTTTTTAAAAACTTTTTCAATATGACCAAATTGTTTGCAGTTTCTACATTGCACACCAGGTCTAAACTAGCAAAACTTTTCTGAGTGACCTGTCTTTTTGCAATGACTATATGATGGATACTTTTTCTTCTCACCATATTTTTTTTTTGTTTTTTTCTTTTCTTTCATTCTTCTTGCCTTTGTTGCTTAAAGAACATGGAGTCTCCTTATTTCTTGCTTGGAAAGCTCCTTCAGCGTACCCCTCCTCTTCTATGCTTGCTCTTCTTTGTTTATGTGCATACATAGCATTTTTAAGCTCTGATAGAGAGATTGTTGTTAAGTCTCTCGAGTCCTCCAAGGATGAAATCTTGGACTCATACTTCTTAGGAAAAGTTGTGATGGTTTTCTCAACAATCCTCCTATCATTAATGTAACAGCCCGTTTTTTAGTAGTGTCGAAAACAGTGGTTTCAGGGCCACCAAATTATATGCCAGTCAAATATGGTTTTTAAAAGGTTTTTGATTGATAATTTATGTTTTATAAATGATTTATTAAGTTCAAGTGGTAAAACCCTAAAGTCAAATGGTTTTAGAAAATGAGGTATCGGGACCTCGTTTCTATATATTGAGTTGTAAATATTTTTACAAATATTTACGAAGTTTCATTAAGGTTGTATTAAATTTTCGTTAAGAAATTTTAACATTTCGATAGTTAATTAATTAAAAAAGACTAAATCGTAAAAGATGTAAAATCTTATCACTGTTTGATTTGAGTGATTAAATAGCTAATTGAATAAAGGAAAAGGGACTTAAATAGTAAATATACCATTCAAGGAGTTAGTGGACAATTATAGGCTTGAATTTTATGTTTATTTTAATTATTAACCCAGGTTAAAATGATAATCTGATTAATTAAATTATATAAAAACAAAACAATTAGGCTATCATCTTTTTTTTCATGAATTTTGCCGAAATCAAAGAATGAAGAAGCCATGGATGATATCTTAAGCATTCGGCCAAAGTCCTCCTTTGCATGTAAGCTAAATTTGGGTTTATTTCTTTTAAATTTTATGTTTTTGAGATCGTTGCAACTAAGTTCAGCTACTTCGATTTTGAAACTGTTAAAGATATTTAATGTTGTCATTGATGAATCTATGTGATTTCAGTTATTAAATGATGAATTTGAAATGTTGGTTGATATTTAAAAATATTTTGTTAAGTAATTTTGATGAATTTTCTGATTACGGGCTAAATTGTTGAAATAATAAAAGTACAAGAAGTTGTGAAATTATTTAAAAAATGGGTTGTTTTTCATGTCATGAATATTAGGCTAGTGGGAAATTGCAATAAAAATGATTAATTTGAATAAAAGTAAAACTTTAGGGGCAATTTTGTAAAAATGTCAAAAATGACTAAATTGCATAAAATACATTGTTTTACTGTCTAAATTAATAAATTGAATGAAATTATTAATTTAGATCAAGATCAAGTGAAAAATTGAGAAGAATGGAATATTACCAAATAGCCCCTATACTTTGACATTTTTGCGATTTGGCTAGGTAAGTTTATACGATTTAAAATTTTAATATCTATATGAATTGTTGAATTGTATAAGATGATACAATAAGTCTTTATTCAATTGATGATAATGAAAGATTATTTGAGAAATATTATTAAAAATTGATGTTCAGATTGGATTGAACATGGGATAGAATACAGTCGTGATTTGGTGTGTTACGGGGGATTAGAGTGGAGATGGCTATGGATTGATGTATATTCATATTACCCGAGTAAACTAAGGTTCAGCATTTGTTGCGATTTTCGTGTTATACTCTCTGTTTTGTGTGTTGGTTGGATTAGCTCTTATGAGCATTGGTGTGCTAGTTGGATTAGCTCTTATGAGCATTGGTGTGCTGGTTGGGTTAGCTCTTATGAGCATTGGTGTGTTGGAGGGATAGGCTTGTGTGAGCATCTGGTGTGTTTTGGAGGGATTGACTCGTGTGAGCATCTGGTGTGTTTGGTTGAACTGACGATTTACTCTTATCCGTAAGTCATTCTTCAAATGGAAAATCTCGGTAAGGTAATCTACATAATGAATTTGAAAGATTTGATATTTATTGAATATTAATCTAAACATAAAAGAATTCAATAGTTGAGATTGTGGATGATGCTTAGGTTTATGTTAAGCTTAAGGATAGATTATCTCATGTTTAATATTAATGATATACATTGAAATGGTAAATGACAAAAATAAGAATATGCTTATGTTCATGAGAAGGTGGTATGATTCAAAAGGTGTATTTTCTTATAAAATGGTTTAGCATGTAATTGACCCCAAATGAGTTGTATACATAAATGCACTAACTTGTTTATTGATGATGGTGATTAGGCTTATGTCAAGCTTGAGATTATGATTGATATTTATGCTTATGTATGGTATTATACAAATGAAACGGGTAAGAAAAGGTAATGAAACGGTAAGTTCATTAATGAAATATGATATGAAGAAAAGGGGATTGATGAATTGAAAGATGTACTTATATATGAGAAATTACGTATGTTATGGATGAACTTGCCTATTATATGAATAAATATACTAATTAGTGAATTGATGTTGTTATTTAAGTTTGTGCTTAGCAAATGGAATGGAAAGTAAGTAAATGAAGTAATTCATAGTTTTATGAAAAGGTCAATAATGGTGTATATTGTTTTATAAAATCCTATTAAGTTAGGAATGAAAAACATATATGATGTTGATAGACTTACTCATTTATGAGTTGATGGTTATGTAGTTGATAAATCTTGAGGTATGGGTATAGGTTTATATTTAATCTACAAAGTTCATTATTGAAATGGAATGTTATGTTTAAAGTTTATACAAGCTTACAAAGCATTCATTACTTACATAGTTTTTTTTACCTTACTTTACAAATTATTGGAAGCTCAATTGGTTTGGAAGCTCATCGCAGATTTATCACACTATCCAGCGATAATATCGGTAGATTTTGACGTTTTGGGTCATGGTTATAATGGCATGTATAGGTGGAATTATGTTTAAGGTTTAGTTAATGTGTATGACTTGTAGTCTTGTTTTGAAATGTTGAATTAATGGTATTTTCATACCTTGATGGTTGGTATGTTTGTGGTACTTTGATGCTAAATGGTTTATGTTTATTTTGGTCAAGTTAATACAAGGTTTTATGACCAAACTTGGTATATGATGATGAGGTTTCATTGAGGTCATTTGAGGTAAGTTTTGGTATGGAAATAGATTAGATATAAATGCCAAATGAATGATCAATTATGCATATGTTTTGGGTGAAGTTGATGAATTGTGTTTGAGGTGCTTCAATGACATATTGAAAGTGGTCTTATTATGCATATTTTGGTATGTTTTGGTGTTTTGTTCATAGATGCTTTTGGCTTGTAGGTTCAAGGTTGATTTGGGTGAAAGGAATGATTTGAAATTGGTTTATTTCTTGTCCACACGGCCTAAGACACGGGCGTGTGTCTCAGTCGTGTGTGACACACGGCCACGCAACACGGTCGTGTGTCCCCTGTAGGTTTTTTTTAAGGTTGCATTTCGAGAGTTATACGGCCTAGCACACAGACGTGTGGCTTGTCCTTGTGAACCAAGTCAGAGAGTTACACTGTGCTCACAGGCTAGGACACGGCCGTATGTCCCTACTTCGAATACCCATACGGCCTAAGAAACTAGCGCATGTCTCAGTCATGTGAGTTACACGGCCGTGTGACCCTTGTAGTATGAATTTTTCTATCTTTTGCCATGAAGTTCTAAATGTTTTTTATTTAGTCCTGAATCGTTTCTAAAGTGTTTTTAAGGCATCGAGGGCTCGAAAAAGGGACGTTAAACATGTGTTTGAATGGAATATGATGTGTTTTATAAATGATTCTAATCGAATGTTTTAAGTTAAAAGTTTTCAGTAATGCTCAGTAATCCTATTCCGACGACGGGTACGGGTTAGGGGTGTTATAACTGAACTGATTGCCAAACAGCCTTAAGTTGTTGACAATGGACATAATCTTGTTTGCATACTGCTTGATCGTTTCAGTCTCTTTCATCTTCAGGTTCTCAAAGTCTCTTTTCAGGTTCAAGAGTTGTTGTTGCCTTATCTTCTTAGTCCCTTGGAACTCCTCTTTCAGCTTTTCTCAAGCTTGTTTCAACGTCTCTCAAGCCATAATCCTTGTGAAGATAACATCTGACACACCATTTTGAAGGCATGATAAAGCCTTGTATTTTTTAGCATACTTATCACTATGTTGTCTGATTTGAGCTATCGTTGATTAGCTCTCAAAGGTGCTAGCTCTCTATCTATCTCAACCACTTCCCATAAATCATATGCTTGAAGATATGTCTTCATTTTTACTACTCAAATGTGGTAGTTTTCACTAGCAAAAATAAGAGGTGGAGGTTGTGTGAAGCTTCCAGATGACATGGTGACACTCACAAAAGGCCGTCAAATACTTAAGCTTTTGATACCAGTTGTTGGGGTTTTTCTATCTAAGTGCATAATACAAAGAAATGACACAGTAGATGGAATAAATTGCTTGTGCATTCATTCAACTTTTTCATTCCAAAAATTGCAATATATATGAAAATGATTACAAATTATCAACTAATCATATCTAATCTTCTAGGAAAATTAAGCATAAAACACAACCTGATTAGGTAAATTTGTACCAATCAAGGTTATTTCAATACTAACTCTGCTTATCTAGCAAATAATCTTATAAGCAGACTTAGACAAAATATCAACACATGTGAACCCTTCTTGTAACACATCTTGTGGTTCGCCAAATGTAGAGCTCGCAAGCTTGTTTGAGCTTGCATCTTCTAATGTTGAATTCGCCATTGCATGGATGGCCACTTCGCAATAGTTCTAATGTCAATGTTAAATAATCAAGTTTCAATATGAATTGCCAAATTGAGTGTTTTTTCTTCTTCTTTTTTTTTCAGTTGTTTGAAATAGATTAGAGAACTAATACTCTTGAAATAATAAATTAATATTATTGATAAAAAAATTACTATTTAAAAGAAATATTATTGAACTCTCGTTTTTGGTTTGACGGCCAAGAGTTGTTCACTCATAGAAGACATTAAGAATTGAGCCTTTAAAAGAACAAGTGATAGACCTTTGTTTGAGAAATTCTCTTTGGACATAATATGTGTATTAACTGCTTCAGTCACTAGGGAAAGTAGAGGCCACCAAAACATTTGCTTACTGAATGAATCAATTAAAATTCATCATATTCAGTTCGTTTAGTTTGGCTTGTTGGATTTTAATTTTATCTAGATATAAGGGCAACAGAAGGGGAGGCAGGGGCTGGCCCCTAAAATTGAAATTTTATATTTTTATCCTTTAAAATATATAAAATTAAAAATTAATAATAGTAAAATTGTACTTTGATCTCAAAAATAATAAAATTTTAATTTTAACTTTTAAAATATTATAAATATATTAACTAATACAATAGTGAAATTACATTTTAACTTTTATCAAAATTTATAACTTAATTCCGACGCTAAAAATATATATATGATTTCACAATGTCTAGATATAATTTAATTTTAATATGCTTATTTGGTCAGTTTAAAAGATAGATAAATAACATTTTTTTTATACCGCTCACATCCATTTTATTAATCCTTCCAACATTGTCGTCACCAAAATTTAAAGTTCGAATGTACGTTCCCTTAAAACTTTGCAATTCAATATTTATTGGTCATTATGATCATTATATTTATTGAAATACACTCAAATCTGATTTATTTCCGTTATGGTAGTTTATTCGATTTCATTGAATGTTTCTTCAGTAACTTTAAGGAGGGCCCAATACAACAAGATTAATTGGGCCAAGCCTATGTTATGGAACAGCCCAATTTTAGATTTTGAAACTGATACTGCAAACTCCCCCTTTTATAACGGGGTCTAATCCATCCCTTCCATAATCTTATTGGATTATTTCATTCGAGTTATATATTTAAAAAAAGCCCTTGAATTATAATAATTAATACGATTCTCTCGCTTCATATTAAGTTGATTGTTTTTTTGTGTCAAATTATAAAATAAAAATTTAAAGGTTAAAATATACTTTAATCTTACTTAGAAAATTTATATATAACCACATAATATTTTAATAAAAAATTAATGATATTAATTATTTAGACTAATTAATAACATTATAAAAACACATGGGCCAAATTACATTAGAATTTAACGTGTTGTAGTTAAATCTCAAATTTAGGCATAATAGAGGTATCAAATTTAAAATTTAATCATTTTTCTAAAATTGTAAAAAAAAAAAAAGTGTAAGACCGACGCAAACCTAAAAGAAATAGGAAACCATGCGTCAGTATGTAAGAATTTTAGGGTATTCAAATTATATATCAACGTAATGTTTTAATTGAAAAGTTAACAATATTAACTACTTGGACTAATTAATAATACTAAAAAAACATAAGGACCAATATATATTGAAAATTAAAGTATAGAGATTAAATCTCAAATTTAGACATATTAGAAGGGCCAAAACTAAAATTTAACCAGTTTGATAAAATGCAAAAAATACAAAGGAAGAAATATAACTTAAAAGAGGGACCAAAATTGTAATTTAACCATTCTTAACATAATGTAGAGAGAGAGAAGGTATGAATGGCTGGACACTTGTCAAAGAAGGACCTAGTAGAATGCTAACAAAAAAAAAAAAAAAAAGGGAGAATATAACCTAAAAAAATATAGAGACCAAAGTTGCAATTTAATCATTCTCAACATAATGTAAAATAAAAGAAGAAAGGCATGAATAGCTAGACACGTGTCAAAGAAAGAAGATCCTGTCAACCTTCCTTTTATATATAAATTTATTTATTTATTTAAATAAGAAATTATATTTTTTTCCTTAAATAAGCTCTTTTTCTTTAATCTATACTTATAAAAACTTTTATTTTAATTGCTTGGTATTTTGTGATGGCAAGGAATTTAAAAATTAATAAATTACATGAAAATTAATTATTTATTTGGATAGACACATAAGTAAAAATAAATCTTTATCCTCTTTTTTTAATTTTATCACAAATATAATGGTAGTAAAAGATTGTCATAAATCTATAACTATAAACTCAAGTATAGTTTTTCAAATTTACTTCAACAATTTATCATATGAAGTGCCGTGTCCATAGGCCTAGCTCATTTTTAAATGGTTAGTCCAAGTTGTTTTTAGGCCTTTTATTTTTTATTTTTTTAAATATTTATATTATTTCTAATTTAATATTAATAATTTTAATTTATTAAAATTATATACATGCAATTTAATATTTTCTTAATATATTTAAATTATAGTATCATATATTACTATAGATTTAATTTTTATATGTTATAAACTACACAATATAATATATTACAATATTAGAAAATGGGTTGAGCTTGGGTCGAGCCTATATTTTGAATGAGCCTATTTTTTTTATTCAAATCCATTTTTTTAGTCTAATATTTTTGTGCAAACCATCTTAAATTTTGAACAAACCTTCTGACTCTTGAATAAGTCCATTTGTCATACATTAAATCAAACCCAAATGATTAAACATTAAGTTAGGGGTAAGCTTTCGATCGAATCAAATGAAAAAAATCCGAGTTAATCGAGGTGAAGAATCATATTTTAACATACTAACTCGATTTGAAAGTTTCTTGAATCGAGTCAAGTGAGATGGAATTCGAATCGAATCGAATATATTTGTTCGAGTTAAATTTTAAAAAATAACTTTAGGTCATTGTAACCACTGTTATATACCGTAATCAAATTTTTTCACCGTAATCAAATTTGTTATTAACTTTCATCACCTCATAATTTATTTATTAATCTTTTATATACGGGTTAGCTTCTTTGCTTCCTAGTTGCTTCAACTATCTCCTGATATTTTGTTATTATGTATTTTGAAATTAAAAAATATATTAAATATAAAAATGTGATTTTTTAATTAAAGTTATTTTAAAGATAAAATGTGAAATTGATACCAACATAAAATTTTAACACGAATATTTTATGAAATCCTTAATAATTCAATTTTAATATAAAGATTCAATTTGATTAAAAATTTAATAATATAAATATTAAAAATGTGAAATTTAATTTAATAATATAAATAGTAGATATAAATAAAAGTATACTATTTAGGTTTAGGGATTTTTTGGATGATTTTAATTTTTGATTTGGGGATAAAGGGTGAGAAGTAAAAGTTTAGGGGGAATAAATGAGAGGAGTATTTTGAAGGGAAAATATTCAAAAAAAAAAATTTGAGGGAAGGAATGGGTTTGAGATAAATGGGGTGAGATGGGAGAGGAGTAAAAGTTTTGAAGGAAAATAAGAAGTTTTGAAGGTTTTGGGGGAAAGTAAATTAGGGAGTAAAATTTTGGAGGGAAAATATTCAAAAAAAATTTAGGGGGAAATGAGTTTGGGGTAGATGGAAGGAAGTAAAAGTTTTAGGGGAAAATAAAATATTTGAGTTTTAAGGTAAAAATATAAAATATTATAGTTTGATGTTTAATTTATTCGAATTATTCGAATTTTAAAACTCAACTCGATTTGAACTCGAAATTTGAAAAAAATAATTGAGTTGACTCAAATAACTCTATTAACTCGAATAATTTTATTCCTTTAACTTAAAATTCGTTTAATTTGAAAACAAAAAGATTGAGTTGTACTCTGCTGATTGCTGATAGTAGGCTTGTGGGGGTTTGTACATTTTGATGATATTGTTAAAGACTTGTTTCACTATATGATATGAACCGAGCAATGACTAATAGAATAATGTTGAGGATTGATCCATATAAACAACGAGATAGTAAAAGTGGAGAATAATGAATATAAATATTGTATGTGAAAAGCCTTCAAAAAGGGAAAAACCACTAACAAAGTAAGCTTTGACTTTTCACTAAATGAGTAAATAAACGAGATTACAATGTGGAGAAAATAAACCTAAATGTACTAAACGCATATTACTCGAAACCCCAATTATAAAGCTCAAAATTTCAAAAAGTAAATCGATAAACAAAACCCTAAATCTCATAAGGCACTCGCAAAAGGGATATAAAATACTCTCCATAATTACCACAAAACTCTCACTAAAACTCATATGTGACTACATGTTGTCGCTCCTAAAAGAAAAACATTTTTTTTTCTAATTGGCATCTTGAAACAGGGATATAGTGCCCTTTTAAATAAGCTAAGATTAGAGTTCTAATCACACAAAAATACCCCTGAAATAATCAGAGTTTAACTGGGAAAATATAACAGAGTTTAATTGGGAGAAGAATATGAGGCACCTTACAAATCTCCACCTTAACTCATATTTATCATGCCGCCTTTTTTATTCCCCATCACGGGCCTAAATCGAAATTTGGAGAATGTCAACCAAGTCAAAACTGTGCTCGAACTTGAAAACTGAAAGACTCCTAGCCTTCAAATCAAAGTTGTATAATGCAATAAGGGCAAGTAATACTCGAACAGGAGAGAAAACATCAACTCTCTCCACCTGACTGTAACCCTCTGCAACCAACCTTGCCTCAAAACATTATGCGAACCATTCAAGTCCTTAAAATCAAAATGGGATGAGATTTTTCTCTAAATCAAGCACATGCCTACCATATAACACAACTCCACATTCAATCGAATTATGTGGAGAGCAACGAATCATCACCCTTATCCTTAACAACATCAGCTACCTTCATAATTATCTGAAACTACCAGAAACTTAAATTTTTGATCCGTCAAATTTCTTGATATTCAAAGATGTTGTGCCACCGAACGAATTGATCTGCGAAAGTTGAATGGTAGCTCTTATACCAATTTGTTAGGGATTGACTTGTATAAACAACAAGATAATAAAATTGGAGAATAATGAACACAAATATTTTACATGGAAAACCCTCAAAAGAGGAAAAACTACGAGCAAATTAGGCTTTGACTTTTTACTAAATGAGTAAACAAACGAGAGTACAATATAGAGAAAATAAACCCAAATGTACTAAACGTACATTACCCAAAACCCCTAAAATAAAGCTCAAAATCTTGAAAAGCAAACCTATAAACAAAACCCTAAATCTCATAAGACACTCACAATAGGGATATAAAATACTCTCCATAATTACCACGAAACTCTTACTAAAACTTATATTCGGCTATATCTTGTCATTCTCAAAAGGAAAACCTTTTTTCTAATTGACATCTTGAAATAGGGATATAAAGTCCCTTTAAATAGGCTAAGATTATAGTTCTAATCATACTAAAATATCACTGGAATAATTAAAATTTAACTGAGAAAAGATAGCAGAGTTTAATTAGGAGAAGAATATAAGCTCCCCAAATTCAACTTCTTAATACCATGTTCTCCCTTTTTTTTTTCCCAACATAATACAATATTAGTTACTGATACCACCTAGAATAATCTCCATTCAATAAAGAACAGGACCCTCATATATAGGGGCAAAGGCAAAAAAAAATTTAGGGGGCCAAAATTAAATTTTAATTTTTACGATAGTAAAAATATAATTTTATCATTTGAATAACTTATATTTTTATAATTTTTAAAAGATTAAATCAAATTTTTATCATTTTTAAGAGGGTCAAAATATAATTTTACCTTTACTAATCTAAAACTTTAAAAATTTAAAAAGCCTAAATGAAAAATTTTTCATTTTAAAAGAGGTTTGCCCGGCCCCTACCACCTCCCCTGGCCACGCGCCTGCACATATACAAAATTCAGCCACATTTTACTCACAAATACCAAATAGTAGAGCCAACAACAGAAAGAGGATATTCTTAGAGAAAATATTATCCATGTCTCAAAGCACTTTATACCGGGAAATATGTATGTTTTGCTTTCTTTTTTACGATTCCCACAAAAGAATTCTGCTGCTTTTGAAGCCCTTTATTTTTTCTTTAGAAAAGAACCCTGTATTTGTATGAAGAAATCTGAGTGGACATTGTCACACCAAAATCAAGATTCCTTCTCATTGGGAAATGGCTTCTGTTTATGCAAGTACTGCTCGTGGGTGAGGAAGGTCAGTAGGATGGCCGCTTCATTGTCTGTAATTCATAGAGCGACAACATTAGATGTGGATGGCATCTTACATACGTACATTTTATACTATTAGTCGTTATAAATTATATGGATGGCAACAAAACTTTTTGTGTTGGGACATAAAACCGAAATATAACACTCCTTCTTGGTAAGTAGCATGGACGATCTCAACCAATAATTACAATGATTATTTTACGATTTTGATTCTTTTTTCCTTCATCATTGCCGTTGTTTATAAAAGTTCTAATACTGTTTTGCTATATATATATATATATATATATTACCAAGACTGAAGGAAGTTACTAGCTAATTGGAACTTGGTTATATCAGTCATCACTCTACGGTGTGATGGGAGGACTAGTTGTCACTGCTGTCTGATTCTAGTTTATATCAGGATACATGGATTACCATGGTTCTAGTATATATCAAGATATATATGTGGATAACCAATATGACAATTAGTCCCCATACCAGCTTAATTATAACTTCAGCAATACAATTCTTATATGAAAGCACTGGCTTGCTCAAAAGTCAAAACCCATAAAAACTTCTCAACTAGTTGGCCAATTGCTCTAAAGCAATTGTGAAATGGATGTGAATTATGGTTGTAAATATATTTGTTTTTGGCTATATATATATATCATATGCAATTCTTATATGAAAGAATTGGCTTGCTCAAAGCTAACAAATGCTATTATAGTTATTATGTTTATCGTCACCTTGTTTTTTTTTTCCCTTGTACATGCAATTCATAATCATGAGTTTAACCTTTTGATGATTGTTGATCATTCACATTATGATAAATATTCCTAATGAATAAAATTGGAACCATAAGAGAACATTTATTTATTTATTTGTGTAAAAATAAATCATTATTGTTACAAGTCTCAATAAAAGAAGAGTTAATGAGGAGTAATAATATAAAAGATGCCAATTCATCAAAACACGCAAAAAGTAAAAAAAGTACAAAAGCAAGAAAGAGATTGTTATAGGGGTAAAGAAGGTTGAATGCAGAATATGAGTGCTTAGGGTTTGTTTATATGAAAGATCTCTTTCTTTTTGAATTGGAGAGTATTTATAGGGGATACTCCTTGTTTGATAGTAATGCATTACAAAGTGATAGGTTACTATAAGGAGTATGTGAAAGATATGCAGAGTAAGATCCATCCGATTATGTCTTTTGAAAGAGTATAAAGTTGTTATGCTCAAGTCAACTTTATTGATCCATGAAAAGAGTGTTTACATTTAGATAAATGTTTACATTAAAAAGTGAATAACCTAACCATAATGAACAAGTAATTAATTTCGATCGATTGAACGATCAATGACAATCCGACAACCAAGAGGTGAAAGATTATCTTCAAACAAACACCTCCGTCACGTGTTAATAAAAGTAGTCATTTTTATTCAAACCTTAGCACATCAATTTTTTATGCGCTAGGTCAAGAGCTGAGATTGATCTATTTAAGTGTATGGTGTGTCTGAATAGTGGCCACTGGCCACCAATTTAGGCTCCACTATACGGTACAAAAATGTCATGGACGTGGCATCTTAGAAAAATCCAATTCTTCCCCCTTCCCTCCTTTTTCTTACTTAACCTCTCTTTCTCTATATGTCAGGAAAGTGATCCCTTTTTATCTTCCGCTTCAAACACCGAATATCACAATCCCCAAAGCAAAAGTCACCCTTAGATTAGAGAGGATAACATAATGTGGGAAAAAAGTGTTACTGCAATAATGGTTGCAACAGAGTTCTTAGAGGTGGGCTTAAACACTGTAAATAAAGCTGCCATGAACAAAGGACTCAGTGATTTCGTGCTAGTATTTTACTCGAACGTTCTTGGCATCTTTATGCTTGCCCCATGTATTATCATCTTCTACAGGTAATAAATTAATTCCATATATATATTATATACTGTTTTTAGCTTCTTGGGTAGCAACGGGAATTGAAATTTGAACCAAGTTATTTATGAATTGATGACAGAAAAAGAAGCCCACCAGTGCTTACATGGTCTACCATCTGCAAAATTTTCCTTCTAGGCGTTCTCAGGTACGTTTTCCGTGGACTTTGAAATAGAGATAAAAGAACGGCGGAGATGGGGGGATGATAAGAAATTGCTAATCAACATGGGTTTCAGTTATGGAGGACAGATATGCACATATATTGGAATAGGATATGGATCTCCAACTCTGGCATCCGCCATGGCTGATCTTACTCCAGCCTTCACTTTCATCTTCTCCATCATCTCTGGGTGCGCTCTTATTTCTGTTTATTTTCACTGCCTATTTAATTTGTTATGGTCAATGGCTGATGATTCATTCAGATTCATTGATATATCACCATCATTTACCTAGATAAGCCTTATATGTGGTTTCCTTTTTCTTACTTTTACTTTTCAGTCGCCTATAAAAATGGAACTTCAAAGTATGTTAGGCGGTGACATTAGTTACTATAGCGGTGAGATTGACTATTGTGGTGGTGATATTAGAAATAATGGTAGAGTGTGTGTTTAGATTTAAACGCAGCTGTAGCGGTGATGTGAAAATAAAAAATGACTATTAAGGATATCAAATTAGAATTGATATATAATAGAAGTTTTTAAATTATTTTACTTATATAAATATTTTATATAATCAATGAATTATATAATCAATATTTTATTATAAATATTTTAATGAATTATATAATCAATTTAAATTATTTATTAGATAAAATGATAATTATTTTTAATTTTTTATAGTTAAAATTTCTTTTATAACAATGATAAATATTATTTTCGCAAATAGTAACATTATACTTGGATCAAATTTTGAAGTATTTAAACGAATTTGGCTGCCAAATCTGAAAAAAAAATAAGATTGATAAAAAAACTTTCAAGGATAAAATGGTAAATTAATAAATAAAAGTAATACCTGTGCAGCGAAATTACTGCTACTTTCAACTCCAGTTGGTTTTTGAGATATCAGTGTGGTGAAAGATGATTTGGTTGCACTGAAATGCTCAACCAAACAAGTTGCCAGTGAGGTTGGTAGCCCAATTGCACCTCACTGGCGTTAAATGGTGAGCCAAAGGCAGCCGTAGACTAGATGATGGCATTGGGCAATTAAATTTTATTCGCCAAGCTTGTAGAAAGATTTTTTTTTTACAAGTTTTACCTTACCTGAATATATTATGATATAATAAATATGATATTATTTATATATGTTAAATAATAATTATATATATTTATATTAAATTACTAATTCAATAACAATTAAATTTATTATCTAAAATCTAAAAATAAATTTACCCAATTAAATAACTCATATTTACTACAATAAAATATTTATTATATTTATTTGTGTTTTTTAATATAATAAAATATTTGTTATATTTATGGTAGTTTTTTTAATATATGTAAAAAAAATTATTTTAGCATTTTTTAGTATGTAGTATATATATATTTTTAAAAAAATAATTTAAAACTAATCTAGAAAAATTAAATATGAGCGGACCGAGTCGAACTTGAGTTTTACCTTTTTTAAATTGGATCAGACTTAAAAAAAAAGTAAAACTATTTTTCAGGCTGAGCCAAGCTCGAGTTTGAAATTTTGATTTAAATCCTTGCATGGGCCCGACTTAACTTGACCCATAAGCATCTTTAGAATAGAATAAAAGAGTAGTTATTAAAGTCTTTTACCCCTCTGTTTATAAAAAAAAAATGGACTAGTTTTGATTGAAATGATAAGATTAAGATTTTAAAAATGTTCAGGTACTCTATTTAAGCCTCATTTTTTTAGATTTTAAGTATTTTTTTTATAAATTTTATATTAAAAATAAAAGCATTCTCTTAATAATATTTATTACTTTTTAAGATAAATTACACTAGTAGTCATCTAACTATTGGTAAGTTCTTTAGTTTTTTAGGATAAATTTAGCTAATAAATTTATTTTTTTCCGTAGTTTTTTAGGTGAAAGGGTGATAAAAAAAACTGCAAAAAGATAAAATTACACAATGTGTAAATGTTGAGAGTTAATTTTTTTAGAATCAAGACTAAATTGATACAATGTATAAAAATTGAGAGTTAAAGTTGATACTATGCCAATTTTAAAAAATTATCACGTCATATTCGTGTTAGCCACCAAAAAGACAAAATTAAATAGCTAAATTATCATTTTATAACTTTTTATAGTTGAGTAACCAAAAAATACTTATCAATAATTGTGTGACTATGAACGTAATTAATCTTTATTTTTAGAGAAATAATTTTTTAATTATTTTCCAAATGTGCTAATGTTCACTTAACTTATTAATCAATTTAGCCAGACATTTTAAGTCATAAATGGATTAATTTGCTTTTCTACTTAGAATACAATAACTTCGCAAGTAGTTTAACCTATTGTCTTTTTTTAAATTTTATAAAATTATATAATAAAATTGCTAGATACAGAAGTGGATATAAGGGCGCTGGCAGTGGCTCTGGCCCCCTAAAATAAAAAATTTCTATTTAGGTCATTGATATTTTTTTAAAATTTTAAATTAGTAAAGATAAAATTATACTTTGACCCCTCTTAAAATTATAGAAATTCGATTTAATCCTTTAAAATTTATAAAGATATAAACTATAAAAAATTAAATTTTTATTCGGTCTCCCTAAAAATTTGTTCTGGCTTCGCCCCTGACTAGATATTAAATTTTGAAAAAATAATATCAACCGGCCTAAATCTCAAATGCTCCCTTTGGATACCATCTCACCATAAATCTTTTGAATAAAAAGAATACAATGTAATCTAACTCATAATATAAGGACTTCCGTAGTATTTTTAATTTGATTTCATCAGCCCATAAACAGCTCTAATAGCAAACGATTTGAAATGGTGTCTGTAGGATGGAAAAGCTGGGCTTAGGGATCAAAAGCAGCCAAGCCAAGTCTTTAGGAACTTTGGTATCGATCACGGGGGCATTTGTTGTGACTTTATACAAAGGACTTCCACTCACCACTTCTCCAAGGAAGTACAGCTTCCTTCACCAAGTTCTTGGGATTCCTCACTCAAACTGGATCATTGGCGGCTTTTTCCTAGCCTCTCATAGTGTTATCTTCGCAATTATTCTTAATGTTCAGGTACACACACCCCTAATGAATACACAATCAACCATTCGCTTTTTTTCTTGAGGAGGTTCATGCATAATTAGCTGGTAACACTCATTTTGCAGACGTGGATAATAAGGAGATACCCAGCAGAGATGCTAGTAACACTCATTTGCAGCATCATTGTGGCCATCCTATCCTCTGTTGTCTCTTTGATGGTAGAGAAGGACCCAAATGCTTGGAAAATTGGGTTTAATATGGAATTAATAGCTACCGTATACACAGTAAGCATAGACTCGAATAAAAATACTCGACAAACTCAATAGTTAGGCCTAGAAAGAAACTTGATGATGCACCTCTTGATTTGTAGGCAGCTTTCGCAGTAGCATTTCGAAGTGTGGTTCACAAATGGGCGTTGCGGAAGAAAGGGCCTATCTACGTTTCCATGTTTAAGCCACTTGAGATGGTCATTGCTCTTGCTATGGGGATCGCCTTTCTAGGTGACAAACTTTATCTTGGAAGGTCAGTGCAATTTTTTCATGCAGTAATAAATAAAAATAAAAATCATTATAGGCATTATTAAGCTTTGAATTGGATATGTGTGGGTGCAGTTTGCTAGGAGCAGCTATAATAGCCATTGGATTTTATGCTGTGATTTGGGGGCAATCTCAAGAAGAGAAAATGGTCCATGACGCACGGTCCTCAAATAAAGATCCTTTACTCCCAAATACTACTCATACCTTAGTGGTATAATGATTTTTGGGGAAAAAATAGAAAAGGAGAGGTGCTAGAAGTTGTGAAGGGGAAATATTGGAATAAAGAGATTATAGATCCTTTTCTATTTAACCTCAATTCTCAAAATAAAGTCTTCTAGTAAAATTGTGATTCAGATTTTCATTACCTACAGTCTTGGGTCGGAAGGTTTCCCGCTCTTTTTTTTCCAAGAAGAATAAACCACTTTATTGATTAAAATAAAGTTACTGCCTTACAGAACATATAAAAAAAACACTACAAAACAGAAATCTTGGTGGATTCACCACCCACCAGCAAAAAGCAGAGATCAATCGGCTCCTTTTGCCAAAGAATTGGGCATATTAGTAGCTTTCTTTGGGACTTCAAGGGCGGCTGATGTGCCTCAAGACACCATTTTATTGCAATCGCGTAATCAATCTCAACATAAAGTCCCACTTTTCCTTTCTATGATGTTTTCAAGAAACACCTCCAAAGCAAACCGAATGACAGTCAGCTCACACCCATTTGGATCACGAAATTGAATAGGTCTAATAAACATAACATCAACAGCCCCATTTTTCAATGTTCCTCCAAAGAAGAGTATCCAACATCATCGATATTGTGCTCACCTTTCCCATTAAAAAAAAGAAAAGAAAAAAGAGAGAAGAAAACAGCTTCCTTTAACAAGTGAATATCATAAAAAATCAAGTTAAACTAAATACTTTTATATTAGTTTTTCAAATTACAATAAATTAAGGGTGATTATCTTTCCCCATTGTAATGTATTTTTTTTATTCCTCAAATAATTTTAAAAACTTGACATGTGCCTTTTTTTTTAAATATTTAATATTTAATATTTTACTATACCTTACAAGATATTTGTCAACCACCTTATTTGTGAAGTTTAAAAATTTCACATGTAGTGTACCAAATTATTTTCTATAAATTAAAGGGTAAACTAAACATATAATCATTCAACTATCAATAATTTTTATTTTAGGCACCAAAAATAAAAAAAAATTACAATTTAAGTACCTACGTTACATAATTCAGTCACTTTGGTCACTCTTGTTAAAAGTACAAATGGCAAGCTAACATGGTAGTTAAAAAATCGATATAATAACAAAATTAGCCATCAACTTTTACATATTACATCAATTTAGTCATAAATTTAAAAAATTAACCTTCAAATTTTACAAATGATCTCAATTTGATTTGAATTTTAAAAATTCAAATAAACATATAAAAATACATAAATGTTTTAAAAATATAATAATAAATGTACATTTTATATTAATATTAATATTAAATAAATATAATTGTATTAAAATAAAATAAAATAAAAACCTCAACAACCACCGTCCCTACCACCATCCCTCTCCCTCTCTATTGTTGCTGCTGCAAATTAGTACTAAAGGACAAGACCATGAGATATAAAACCTTCTTTTCTAAACTAGTAGTACATTACGATTACTTTGTTGAATGTTTTGTACTCAGAAGGGTGACAACAACATCAGGCGGATAAAAATTGCTAAGAGAACCAACTTTTTAAAACAATAACAAAAAAACATGGTTTCAAATCCATATGAAAGATATTCGAAGCATTGTAATCAAAGTAAAAAATACCCACCTGAATTTGGGGTAAGCCCCATCAAAAGAAGTCTTGAACGAAGCAATGAGCAACAATTGCAAATCTCAATCTTTTTCTAAATTGGGAAACTTTTCAGAAAACTTTCTATATATTTCATCACTGTCTACATCTCCAATCAACCATAATTTCCTTCTATAAACTTCCATTAAACTTGTCAACTTGAGAACCAAAGAAGTAACAAGATCACTTAAGACTCCATCCTAAATCAATCCTTTTAAATCTCCGACTTGTAAAACCACCCCTCTATTGTTAGTAGTAAATGTACAGTTGGTTCAATCTGTTAGCTGTTAAGACTGTTAGTTAGTTAGCTAACGTTAGTTAGTTGTAGTTTTTTATTTTTGTTATGCTTTCTTGATTCTCTTCATGTATATATATGGATGCTTACCTAAGTGTAAGTTAGATATATGATATACAAGATTGTTTTCTCTATTCATCTCGTTCATATTCTTTTGATATGGTATCTGAGCCATTCTTTTGATTTTTTTCCCTAAAATTCGTGATGGCAATTGGTGCTTTTGAAGATCAAGAAGTTGCTGGTGGGAGTTCCACCAATGTTTCTAAGAATTTCACTAACAAGAAAATTAATATTCAGCTTGATGAAATCAATTATCCTCTATGGAAACAATAGGTATCTTTTGCTTTGGAGAGTTATGGTTTGGAGCCTTACACTGATGGTACCCAGTCTATACCTCCTGAGATTGTTTCTAATGAGTTTGGTCATCTAGTTAAAAATCTTGAAAGCGTTTCGTTTAATAAACAAGATAAAGCCATAGCATCTTGGTTACTTTCTGTTGTTAGTCTTGATATCCGACCAGATTTGGTCATGTGTCAATCGACTACTGAAATTTGGAAAGTCATTGGTCAGTTGTATTCTGCTAAAACAACTACCAAGATTATGAATATTAGGTATTCTTTGTACTCTCAAAAGAAAGGGGATCAAAACATTCGTGATTATTTGAGACAACTTAAATTGATTAAGGATAATCTTGATATATGTGGAGAAAGGATATTTGCTAAAGAGCATATTGCAACTATTCTTAATGGTTTACCTAGTGAGTTTGATTCGGTGGTCACCTTAATCACCACTAGCAGAAAAGTTTATGATGTACTTGTTTTGTCTTCAATACTGATTAATCTTAAAGCTAGGCAAAAGTCAAGGTGCTATGATTGGGCTTTTTAGTGTTAATCTTGCCACAAGTCAGTCTAGCTCTCATAGTGCACAAGGTTATAAGCAGTCCACAGAAGGTGTGTCTGGTTTAGTTGGATATCAAGGTAGAGGAGGTTTATTTCATCGAGGTAGAGGTAGAGGTAGAGGTCATTTTGGAAATGCTTCAAACAGACCTCAGTGCCACTTGTGTGGAAAAATTGGGCATATTGTGCAAAAGTGATATTATCACTTTGATACTTCTTTTATTGGCTTTCCTAAGCCTGATGCAGGTCATAGAGGTGCAAGTGCTAATTATTGTTCAATGGGTGATGATGATGGTGACAACAAACAGAATGTAGTAGGTGCTTTCATTTCTGCTTTTGTAAATGCTGCTATTGCTAGAGAACATGCCTAGTTTCCTAATTCAAGGGCCACTTCTCACCTTAGTCGTGATGCCTCCAAGGTGTCAAATAGTGTTCCATATATTGGTATAGGTAAGGTGACTGTTGCTAATGGCCAATCTTTGTCCATATCTAACAGTGGCTGGAGTATGTTGCTTACAAATAATAGACCTCTTCATATGAAAAACTTGATGTATTTGTGTAACAGCCTGTTTTCAGTGATGTTGGAAACAATGGTTTCGGGACCACAATTCCAATGACCGAGTTATTATTTTATATTATTTTAATTTCTAGGAATTATTTTAAGGTCGTATTAAAGTTTCGTTAAGAAATTTTGATGTTTAAATGGTTAATTAGGTGAAAAAGACTAAATCGTAAAATGTGTAAAAGTTGAGTTCTATTAGTTAAAGGGGTCCAATGGCTATGAAATTTTAAACTAAGGGACTTGAATGGTAAATATACCATTTAAGGAGATAGTGGACTTAAAGAGTTATAAAAAATAATTAAAATAGAAAATAATAGAAAATTAAAATATTATCTTAATAAAAAATTAAAAATATTGTTTTACAAATAAATCTCCAAAATAAAGTTCTAAAAAATATATCTTGGTTATGACGGCTCGATTTCTTACTCTTTTTTATTTTTTCATCTTGCTTTTGCAACTAATCAAAAATCAAATAATAAACTCAGAACTATTGACATCTCATTTAAGAATTTATCAAAATTAAGCACAATAACCATATTTATTAGACCTATTATCATATGGTTTTAGCTTACTAAGTTTAAACTGGACTATTTTCTAGAAAAAGCACTTTTAGCAAACTTGAGGCCAAATAATGTTAGTAGTTTGCAATGTTAGTAATCTCACATTGCTAATATATTTTCACATTGCTAACATATTTAAAATATAAAGAATTTAAATAGACAATTTTTTTTTTTATTTTCTTTTTATTTTGGGTAATTGAGTTAGGTGTCTAACTCATTGAATAAGTGACATTACTTATTGGGTTTTGTTTACATATTTATAAGCTCAAAAGACAAGCACTTGGGTCACTTAGGCTTTAAGTTTGTGGTGTAAATAATATTTATATATTATTTTATTTTTATTTTTTTGAAGTGATAATATATTTTTATTTGTAATTGAAAAGATTTATTCGAATAAACAAAACTTTAGAAAAATGAATAAACATAGCTTTTTAAAAAAAATTCTAATGTTATGGAAAAGCGCCACAAGTTATATGGTAAGTTACATTTTTTTTTTAACCAAAACTGATGCATTAAAATTAAAGAAATCAAACAGCCTCAATCCTATCACCGAACACAAAGTACTTGTTCAACAGCTAGTGGGCAGGCACTCAAACGACGCACCATTAAAACCATCAAATAAAAGGAAAAACAAAACAGTCAAATACTTAATCCAAAAAGCAAGAAAATGAAACCCTAAACTGAACTAAAAAAGAGGCATTCGATCAATTTCCTTAATCTACGAGCCCCTAAACTGCATCAGCACCAGAGGTAAAAGCTTCCCACCCATCTCCGGCGAAAAAAGAAAAAAACATTAAAAGCTCTTTAGAAGCCTTCTGTAAAATGACTGAGTTCTTCGGAATTACCTTGATATATTTCTGGTCTCATCCCTCACTCTCTAACCCCCCGTCTCATTCCCTGTCCGTTCTCTTTCAACCAACTCCACCACAGAAACCGGGCTTCCTCCATCCAGTATTCCGGTTGTTCGTGGTGCCATCCTACTTTGGCCAAAGTATGCTTAGCGCTATTAGCCAGACAAGGTACAAATCAAAACTTTATGTGTGTGAAATTATTGATTTTGTTTTGGACTGCCTTGAGGACATTACTGATATGAGATTTGTCATCTTTTGCATTGTTAATCCTTCTGATTACAGGGAGTCTCCTTCCACACAGCTATGTCGAAAGCCCAGATCTTCCCCAAATTTGACAACATGCAAACACGCCCAGGCTTCTGCCATTGCAGGCGTCGCTATATTTTTACTCGGGTAAATACGTGCTGCCATTACAAGTCTCTCTTTATTTCTAGCAATAATACATGCTCTTGAAGTGTTTGATTCCTGATGAAAACATGCATAAAAATTGATCTTAATCGTGTCTTCATCGGGTGGTTCCCATTTAAAATTTTTTAGCACTGTTTTTTGCACCAGAACACTTTCTATTAACTCATTTTCCATCATGTAAGCTTTAATAAAAGAGACCACCTCACACACATTCGATTTTAAACCCTCATGATACACTCTGTTCCTGTTGTACCATATCGCCTAGTAAGTAATTGCTATAATAGTTTTGCATTTCAGTAAATCATAACTCAAGAACTTTTCCACTAACCAATTATGCCAACTCTGATTTCTGTTAATGGTGGAGTTTGCCACTCCCAGTCCTTGCAGGATCTTAATTGTGAAGTTACAGTCTCGAAACAAGTGGGCCACTGACTCCACATCCAACTTACATAATGGGCACCGATCGTCTCTTACCAGCCCTCTGTTATTCAAATTGCGGAGCGTGTGCATTAATTCTTTAGATAGGTTCCACATACCTATTTTTATTTTGTTAGACAACTTTAGTTTCCACAATTATGTATAATAGGTCTTCGATTCTGTTTGGTGTATTGTAAGGTTGGCTTCCGTATTAATTATGTCAGTTGTAAAAAGTCATTTGTATTCGTTTTTAACTGTATACTCACATGAATCATCACATCTCCACACCAATACGTTTGGCTGACTTCGATCAACAAGAGGAATCTCCAGAATCCGCTTGATTTGTTCTTCGCTAAACAACTTGAGAACATCAACATTCCAAGTAAATGATTCCATCTCTATTAAGTCCATAACTTTCAAAAAATTCACATTGATATTCTGATTACATATTCTTCCTTCCCCAAGTCCAGAAAGTCATGCATCATTCCAAATGTTTATAGAGGCACCATTCTCCACTTTCCAGCCTATCCCCTGTTCCAGAAGTTATCGGGCATTCCGGATACTTCGCCAAGTGCGAAGGGTAAGGTCCCAACTTTGCACTTAAAAATTCTCCTCTTGGGTATTACTTGGCTTTCATAACCCGTGCTAGTAAACTGTTGGGTTTCATAATTAACTGTCATCCTTGTTTTGCTAACAAAGCAATGTTAAACTTGGAGAAGTCCCCTAAGCCCCATACCCCCATGCGATTTCGCTGTACACATGGCTGACCAATTGCACCAATGTATGCCCTTATTTGTTGTTGAATTTCGCCACCAAAATCTGTTAAATATATTTTCTACATAGTATAAATCGGGATAGCCTGTAAAACTGACTTAATCAACACCTCTTTTCCTCCTACTGAAAGGAATCTCATGCTCCAATTTTCTAACTTTCTTGTTATTCTTTCTTTTATTCCAATAAAATACAGTAATATGCCTATATAAAATTCTATAATGCTATTTTCACTATTCTATATTTTAGTTTTAAGACACGTTGTATCTTGGAGATAAATAGCTAAAGAGCTAACACTGTGAGTAGTCCTGTTTAAGAGGCTAATGTGAGGCTAAGAGATCCTGTGTACGGGTGCATGGGTGCACTCTCAGCTTTGCAACCGCAAGTTCAATCTTTACAAGCTGAAATAAATGGAGTGAGTGATGAGATAATACGATACAAGTGTTGAGAAGCTGATCTTATACGTTCTTCTCATGTAGCCTCGCTCTCTTCTGGGGCTCTTTCAATTGCTGAACCACCACCATCACCACCCCACACATACTGCCACCACCTCCTACCTCTTCTTCTTCTTCCATGTATACCCAACCCACCACTGCAGACTAAGTACTATCTAGACAACTGAAATTAAAACATCCCATATTTGTTTCCTTATTATGAAGCAAATGAAAAAAAAAAAAAAACAAAAACAAAACAAGATGAGTATTAACTCTTCTTTCATTGCTTTGTCATATTGACTCACAATTATTACTGTCTAAGCCTGCTCCACAGTTGAGTTCCATATATGCCCTTACCTATAAGTGTTGGTTGACATGTTTCTTTCTTCTACATTTGTTTCTTTGATGTATACATATAATTATATTAAATTGCTTGTTTTCCTCTTTTGTTTACTGTTTTCTCTGATGAATAATATGGACATTACCATATGGAGAATGGATGGAAAATACTCTAGTGAGAAGAATTAATTGCAATTTTTCCAATACATCAGTCTAGTAATACCAACTTAGCATTTCTTTTGGCATCTTTTTGGAGCTGCACATTATCTTTTTACATTTGTTCTTAATCTCGTAGTTGTAGCAGAGGGCATATCCTGACTTCTTTGCACCTATGATTGTTTTATATGTAGGATAGCGTTGAATGTTGAATTAAGAGCTGAAAAGCCGTTCTGATACGGTTTTAGATTAGGTTAAATTTAACTGAGCAGGCAGCATTGATCATTTATGGTAATCGATCGACTTGCATCATGATTTAATGTCTATCACAAGGTATGACAAGTATCCATATTTTATTAATATTTTTGTGTCATTCAGATATATGTTGTCAGAATAGATTACATCAGATTGGTATCGAAGGTCGGTCTGAGTTAGCCATATATTAACATTGCTCGTGTTTTATCTTGTCATGTAGATATAATCAAATTTGAAATGCCCCTTTCTATCTGTCCCCTGATACATTCTAATCCACTGTGGCTTTCTCTTGTCCCCCCCCCCCCCTTAATTTATAGGCCAGAAGACAATGTAAAGGTTACTTCAAACATGATCCGGTGCCTCCCAAGTTTGAGAGGACAACTTGAATAAGTTATTTATCCTTTCAAATCATTGAAGCACACTTTAAGAGTCTTCCATATTCTTTAGAATTATAGTTTCTTTGTCAACGCCATGATAATCTATATGTTTTCTCCTATAATGAGTCATCCAAATCCTTGACGGTTTCCCAGCTTCAGTATAGTGATGTAGTTGCTTTGCCTATACCTGAAGGGCTGATAAAGTCCAATAGAAACAATGCGAATGCATAAACATATTATTTTCTGTAATATAGGGACATGGATATGGCAGGCACGATCATGGATATGAGCATTGCATACATGTGCAGTCTGCAGTAAACTCTCAGAAGAGTTATGTAGAGAAAGCCCTAGTCTTGCGTCAGCTACACGTTAGGGTAAGTGTAGTGCATAAAAAATCAAGCCATTTGTTCGTATTAGTCTCATGTGCACTGGGGTTTGATAGGTAGATCAAATTTTCAGAGGTTGTGGACAGAGATGAGCTATATAGATTCTGGAAAAGGAAAATGATGGGAATTAAAGGGTTACAAAATTGACGTCCTTATCTCTATCGCACGGGTGCAAATAGATTCGAATAATTAGTTAATACTGTTGATGTATGTTTGGCATATCACACATTCTGTCTGGTATTATTGCAAGGGAGTGCCTATGACCATGTGACTTAGCTATGATTCATTCCTGCTTTAAAAAAATTTAGAAAAGGTTTTGTTGACATAGTGAATGAAAACATCATGCTTTCCTTTTCTTCTTCTAATTTATTCTTTTTAATTCAATGGCAATAGTTGACCCCAAATTTTAATAATCTCAAGTTTAAAAGTTTGCTCATTTCTATTTGAGCTCAATCCGAGCTCAAAAGAAATTGAAGCTCGAGCTGATTTGAGTTTGAATTTGAAATAATTCCTAACTAAAACTTAAAAAAAATTCAAATTTATAATTAATTAGACATTAATAGTTAATGTAATAATACGATAATATTTAAAATAAAGTAAAATGAATAAATTATTATTTAATTTATGAAAAACATATTTATAAATATTATATAATTATATTAAGAATTTGTTAACAATAAAAGTAATTAATAATAAACATTTATGTTAAACTATAAATTAAAATAAGTTTTAAAAACATTAATTATAAATATAAGATATTTTTAATATAATCATTATTATATAATTATTCATTAATTATATATTTTTATGATTTATATAATTTTTTATTGATTTTTATATAAAATATTTATTTTTCATCATATGGTACAATCTTAATGTGGTACGTGGTGAAAAAGTCTGGAAAAATGAGTAACGTTTGGTTTATAACATTACTTTAACGGTCAAAGGATGTAATTAATTGTAATTTTAACGTTCAAAAGCTTAATTGAGTATAAGAAAAGTTTAATAACTTAATTAATTTTTAAAAAAAAGTACCGTTTAGCGATAAAACAATAAAGAAAAATGAAATGTTTTATTATTAAGAAAAAAAAATTCCAATGCTAGAAATGATTTAGATTAATTGTCTACGTGTATGGATTTAATTGGCTTATATAGACACATTGAAATTTTATTTAACAGGAACTGCCAAAGGACTAATTTAAGTGATAGAATGAAAGTAGAAAAGGGCAAAGTGACTGAAATAATAGTAAAAGAGTAAAATGAGAATCTCTCTATGGTATAGGAGCCAAAAATTGTATTAAAGCATTTTTATATATATATATATATATATATATATATATATATATATATATATATATATATATAATATGCTTACTTCTATTTATAACCACTTTTAAATCTTAGATCGGAAGAAAAGTATACATAAGTGTAATTAAAATCATGTTCTCTTATTTGTTACAAAGTAATTGTGCCAACTAAGTAAAGACTCAATCCACATAATTTAGTTTTATTGATAAATTAATTTATTGCTTTAAAAGTTTAATTTATCATTTTATATAGATGAACTTTATATTTTGTATTACTAGCTTCTAATATCACATGCATTGTATGTGATTTCAAGCATTTAATATTTAATTATTTTTTTAAATATTTTATTTTTAATTACAATAATTAGAGTAAAATGATATTTCTTATTTGAATTATTGAATATAATTAAAATATATTAACTTTTCAATTCAAATACTAATTAAAATATTTTTAAAATATTCAACATACAATATAGTTATATTTTAGGTAATTAATTCAAAGTAAACTTATTTAAAATAAAAAATTAATTAATATAATTAACTCTAATATTAATTAAATGATAATTAAGACGCTTAAAATTCTATTCAAGTAAAACTCTATTTTACCTCAATATAATTAGCATAACTTTTGTTTAGTCAAAATTTTTTAAATTAATAATTATAAATTATAATACAATATTTTTTCTATTGTTTATACTTAGAATTATATTGAAGTAATAACTCTATTTTAATATTGTGCATATTAATATAAAATTGTATAAAATTATACAAATGTAGCTTTTGGTTAAGTGGAAAATATAAAATTTTATTAATCAAATTGACGTGCGTTTAAATCCTACCATATGCATTCTTTATTGGTTTTTGGTAAAATAAAAAGACTGAAGTACCCTCAAATTATAAAACTTAGTTTAATTATGAAAGGACATCAAACTAAATTCCCTAATTGAGTTAGTGTCATGAGTCAACAAAAAATATATTTATTAAAGTTTCCTATAAAAACTAAAATTGATTTTAGTTTAGTTTAAATGGTAAATGAAAATTTTTTATATGCATGGTGCTCTTAGTTCAAATTTCATTATGAATAATTTTTTATTGATTTATAAAAAAAAAATAAAAAGATAAAAACAATCATATAATCATATAACTTAAAATGATTTTTTAGTAATTCCCTTATTGAGTTAAGACCTGATTGATGAGTGACACAAGCTAACACTATAACAAAACAGGTCAATAGTGACGCACCGAGAAATCTAAGGAGACGCAAAATGGCATCGCTATAAAGTTTGGTGATATGAGTGGTGACACATTCGCATGCGTCACCACTAGGTATGTCTTCTTAGGGTTGGCGATGTAAAAACTCACGTGTCTCCATAGCTTAGTCAGTGGAGGTGTATCCATTGTGTCTCTACCTCTAGTAAGTGGAGATGCATGTGCGCGACGCTATAGCTCAGTCTATGGAGACACGAGGCATGCATCTTTATAGCATTGTCAGAGGAGACACATTATTTGTGTCTCTACTTCTAGTTAACGAAGATGCAAATGTACGTCTCTATAATTTAGTTTGTAGAGACATGTCGTTTGTATCTTTATAATGTCGTTTGTATCTCTATAACCTTTTTAGAGAAGACATATTCTTTGTGCCTCTACCTTTAGTTAGTGGAGGCACAGTGTGCCTCTATAACATAGTTTGCAAAGAGATGTGGATTGCATTTCTATTGCCTCTAGTATAATGTTTGGTGGGGCTCGAGTCCATGTTACTAATCAATTATTAATAATACAAATAAATCACTAAAAAAATATAAAAATATGATAATTAAATTAACTTGATATATTAAGTTTCCAAATGTACGTTGTTACAAGTTGAGCATCAAAATCTAACATTACATGTCTACAAAAAGAACAAAAAGAAAGTATGTGATTGTTTTTTTAGCTCCATTCTGACTCAAGCATATCCAAAAGCATTAGGAAGTTCATGTTGTATCCACCAACTTATAGTAGTCGTTAAGTGTCACATCTTATCTTCACGATCTGTTTCAATATCATTCGAGCATTACATCAAAGAATCATCAAGTGAGAAAATCTGTGATCAAATAATGTATATGTTAAAAACTAAACGTCAATAATGGCAATGTAGAAAGATCACAAAGAAGAAAGAAAAAAATAGAACACAGAGATTTTACGTGAAAACCCTTTCTGGAAAAAACCACGAGCAGAGGAGAAGAAATTTCACTAATGCCAAATTCAAATGATTATAAGAGGAGTTTCAACCATATCTATTTATAGGTTGAAAAAGCCTAATTCTAATCAATGCAAAATATATTATACTACTAAATGTTCTAGAAAGAAAATATATTTTGTCTAACTTGGCTTGCAAGCAATCTTTTAGAATTTGAGTCGCACAACTCTAGCAATCTCTATCTTAACACGAATTCTCAACGAATAATTTATTCGCCACGAACTCTTAACGAACAAGTTTTCCACCTTTTCTATGAAACCGCTTAAGGATATTCTTCAACAATGAACAATTAGACCCTCTCCCTGAGAGTCAGATCTAGACACAATATGCTTCATCTTGTCATATGATGTTAAGGAAGTATAGACTTTATCAACTGTGAGAGATTCGCGGCTATGCAAAATAGTATCTCTAAAGGTTGAATAAGACTGGGGAAACAAACAAAGTAGATTTAATCCTAAATCTTCTTTATCGTACTAAAACTTCATGGCCTCTAGGTCCGAGAGAATTTCTTTAGACACGATGTTCGTACACAGACATACCTTCCTCCAAACGATGAGCATAAAACCGTTGCTTCATATGCAACTTCCTAGTTAGGGTTTTTGACATGTGTAGTTGCTGCAACTTTGCCTATAATGCAACAATGGTCTTCTCCTTCATCACATCCTGTAGAATTTCATTCGATAGATGCATATATAATTGCATTAAAGCCTTTTGATCTTTACACTTCTTCTTTTCTTCTGTCAATGTCGAAGACATCTTATCTAACCCTAGCATGACATTCTCTAAATCCATCTGCGCAAGAACTATCTGCATCTTTATCTGCCACAATGAGAATTTGGTGTTGCAATCCAATTGTAAAATATCATTTTTCATTGTCGCCATTACCGTGATCGAGACAAGCAATTCGAAAAGCTCTGATACCAATTTGTTAAAAGCTAAACGTCGAT
This sequence comes from Gossypium longicalyx, assembly GCA_025698465.1. Classification (NCBI taxonomy): domain Eukaryota; kingdom Viridiplantae; phylum Streptophyta; class Magnoliopsida; order Malvales; family Malvaceae; genus Gossypium; species Gossypium longicalyx. The sequence goes on from CM046997.1 coordinate 98,384,951, forward strand.
AATGGCAATGTAGAAAGATCACAAAGAAAAAATAGAATACACAGATTTTATATGGAAACCTTTTCAGGAAAAAACTACGAGTAGAGGAGAAGAAAATTCACTAATGCCGAATTCGAATGATTATACAAGAGGAGTTTCAACCACATCTATTTATAGGTTGAAAAAGCCTAATTCTAATCAATGCAAAATATATTATACTACTAAATCTTCTAGAAAGAAAATATATTTTGTCTAACTTGACTTGCAAGTAATCTCTTAGAATTTGAGTCACATAGCTCTAACAGTATATATATGCATATAAGCGTAAGTACACAAATATGTATTTAATGTACAAACATGTTGCTAACCAGGTAGTGAACATCTCAATAAAATTCAGTCTGTCAATATTTAGGCTATACTTAATCTCTGTCACATTTAGACTATACTTGCAAATCATTACCAAAAATTCAACTAGGCATTTAATCTCTTTCAACATTTAACCTATATTTATCTATCATTCTCATTTATTATAAAAATAGGTAGTGAGCATTTCAACAAATAATATTAATCTATTAATTATGTATATCATGTCGCCAACCTCTTCACTTCTCAACTAAGCATTTCCATTGATCTTCATAAACACCTTTTGGAACTTACTATTTGATAATGTTAGATTAAAAGCATACCAAATTTTGAAGAGAAAATAAAACTAGAAAACTCGTGTGGAAAGTGCCACTCATTGCACCAATGATGGTGCTGTATTTGCATAAACATATGATTTTCATCATTTTTTTATTTCTTAAGATAAATCGATAATATTGAAATTAAGTTGTTATTAGTAAAATAAAGAAAAAAAAGTTAAAAATTTAATTAAAAATCAGAGAAATTTCACAAATAGTGAAAAATGCAGACATACAACATGGTAACAGATCCCAAATTTTGATGCAAAAACCAACCTATACTATCAATTTTGTTTCCCAAACCAAAACTTTATACAAAAACATGTATATTAACATTGAAGCCGTAAATCAATGATACTATTACATAGCTATCATGACAATTCGTGTATATATTCCTGTTTATGTGTAGACTTTTTGATTGGTTAATATTTTGGATTATATAAATGTTGACATTTTTTGTATTTTCATGTTGTGGCTGGCATTATTAGCTCTACTATCATATATATATTGAATAAGGAACAACAAAATAGATTATAATGATAAACAAACCAGCCAAAATCTACTAGTAACATGTGATTGAAGCATGGACTTAATGAAGACAAGAGAATGAGTGTCCAAACTAGATTCCAATTTTCCTGCTTTCTCCAAAGCCTCTACTCTAGCTTTATCTGAAGCATACACTCTATTTGACAAATCCCTATGCTTAGATACCCTAAATTTGCCACCAAAAAGTCATTAAACCTTAAAAATACAAAAAATAAAAATAAAAAACTCTAAACAAGCATTACCTTCTAGGTATCATCACTTTATCCAAAAGAACCTACTTAAAGAGATTAAGGTAAGAAAAATGCCCTCATTTTTAACTAAACCCATGAAAGAGAATCGAGGAAATCACTCATTTCTTGGTAAATTGGGGATGGGTTTGTTGGTGACACAACTCGATTTTCTAACCATAACCAATTGTTTTTCGACTATATGATAAACTATACAAAGTGAACTTCTTATTAGTAAAAAATAATAAATAAAGAAATAAAAATTGAAGGATGAATTGCAGAGAGATGGAATCAAAAATGATTTGAAAATGGGGTACGAAGAAGTGTAGAAAGTTGTTGAAGATTGAAAGTTTTCATTCTTTTCTTGTTTTCTTCCACACGAAATTGAAAAAAAGGAAAATTAAAGAGAAGAGAGGAGAGAAAAATCTTTGGAACAACAATTTGATGAATAGGAAAGAAGGGTTTTAGTGGGATTTTATAAAAGAAATTATCGAAAGAGAGCTATAGATATGGTGGCTGACATCTCTATAATCAACAGCTTAGGAGACTTTCTCGCGTCTCCATAGGTAATCTAGAGAGACGCAACCTGGTGTCTCCATTGGTTAATTCCAATGAATAAAAGGAAAATACCTATATATTTGACAACAAACAATCAACTCAAAGAACTTACTTACACCGGTGTATATAAGCATTTTCCTTTAACAGAATATTGGAGGAACATCCGACACGTTCAACAAGAGGTTTGAGGGAAAAAGAACTTACTAACATCGGTGTAAGTATTGATAAGGGACCAAATGAATATCAGCAGTGAATTTATGTTGGAGTTTGAATCAAGTTAAAAAATAAAGAATCAATTCAAACAATAATGAATCGATTTAAAACAACAAACAATTAATTCAAAGAAGTAAAGAATCAATTTAAAACAACAATCATGAATCAATTTAAAGAAGCAAATAATCGATTTAAAACAACAATAATGAATCGATTCAAATAAGTAAAGAATCAATTTCAAACAACAAATAATCGATTCAAAGAAGAAAAGAATTGATTTAAAATAACAAATTTAGTAACAAACTTATTCATTATTTGCATACGTACAAATAAAATACTTCTATCATAAATTCATTCATGCAATGTATATATATACATAAAAGTAAACAAAAAAACCATTAAACTTGATATAAGTGAATTTGAAATCGTATGGATTGATAAATTTTCAAGATAGTGAAGATGGACATACCATTGTCTCTACTCCAATATCGTGTGTGAGGATCGACCCGATTAAGCAACAAGTAAAAAAAATAGTGGAATAAATTGAGAAATTAAACACATAAATTTTACGTGGAAAAATCCCTCCAAAGAGGATAAAAAACCACGGGAAAATATAATTTTACTATAATAGTAAAAGAACGAAGAGTACAAAAGATGGAGATAAAAACTAAACCCCGAAAATTCGAAAACAAAGAACCCTCAAAACGTAAACACAAAATTCTCTAAATGTGTTATGAGTTCTAATATCTAATGGGTGTATTTTCTAAGGTTGTAAAAGAGCCTATTTATAGGCTAAATTCATAGGCTAAATAATAATAAAATAATCTAAACTAATCGCTGTTTGATTGAAACAAATAAATAGAGTTTAACTAAAAGATTATTTCTCAAATTTGACTGAAAACAGGAGTCATATTTAACAAATCTCCACCTTTACTCATATTTCCACAACGCCATCTTTGCCAAAGCCCTCCATGGGCCTATCTTGAACTATGCAGGGAATTAACTGAGTCGAATTTGTTTTTAGAAACTGGAAGACTTCTAGCCTTCGACTTGTACACTACTGATAAACCTCAAAAGTAACATATTTTAATCCCATACTTGGCATATTTTTGGATGATTTATCATAAGATTTAGTGAATTTGATGCTCCTAATCCTTTAATTTCATGTTTTATATCCAGATGAGCATAGGAAAGCGAAAAGTGTAAGAAAAAGCCCAAAAACAGACAAAATAAGTTTATTTTAGTGTTGCACACAGCCCAGGCACTTCCACATGGGTAATCCACATACCCATGTGAGACACACGGGCAGACCACATGCCCGGTGTCATGCTCGTGTCTATTTGAAACCATGTCAGTGTTGCATAAGACCTGAGCACCATCACACGGGCGTGCCACACGGTCTTGTCCCTGTCGAGACCTATTTCAATTCTACTTGAAAAAGACTAATTTTAGGCTATTTTGGGCATTCCAAAGTCTATTTAAACACAGGAGGAGAGGATTTAAGGGAACACGCAGAGTAGAACACAGGAATTACTCAAAGAACGCCAACGGATTCAGCTCAGAAGCAAGATCTCCTTCAAGATTGAATATCTCCCTTCAATTTCTCTCGAAGCTTTCGGGTTTCTGCATGTTTTGTTTTTTTTTCTTATTTTGAGATGTTTCCTACTACATTCTGAACTAAAATCCCTTAATACTTAGGGAGGATGAAACCTAAGACGGATCTTGTTATTTAATATTCTGAATTTAATGATAAATACTTGTTCTTGTTCTTAATTATGTTTTCTTAATTCTTGTTTTAGTATTTTCAAGATATTAATTAAGTTGATGTGCTTATTCAGTGGAGCAAAAGTCCCTGTTTAAGAGCAGATCTCACATAATTAAGCAGAGTTGCATGCAACCTTAGAAATAGGGCGACATATATCTACCGAATTAGAGTCAAATCTAATAAGGGAATCCATAGATCGAGTTAATACGATAATAGGGGTTTTAATTAGAAAGAGATTTCAATTAATCAACCTAGAGTCAGCTTTTTTTAGTCTCGAAAGAGATATTAACATAATTTAGGGATTTCTACGGATCAAGACAAGTGAATAAATCGTTAGACTCAGAATCAGAATAATAAGTGAAGTCTAGGAGGATTCTTCCTTAGGTATTGTCTTTATTATTGGTTTATTCGATTACTTTCTTCACTCTCTGTCGCATTCATTAGTTTAGTTAAATTTACATTAAAACAAATCCCTTTTATTTTAGGCTAAATAATAGAAAGATAGTTAATACTAGTACTTTTAGTCCTTGTTGATACGATACTCTGAACTCACCGTAACTAATACTACCATTCGATAGGTGCGCTTACCTTAGTCGTGATTGTAGTCTAGTTTAGTGGTTCATAAAATGATCATCAAGTTTTTGGCGCCGTTGCCAGGGACTTAGATATTAGGAACGCTTAATTTTTATTACTTTAGCCATTTTCTTATTGCAATTTATTTCTACTTCTAATTTACTAATTTTTCTTTTATTTGCTTCTTGCAAGTTTTTATAGTTTATGACTAGAAGAAACCCGTCAGGGCCTCTACTTTTTTACAGGAAAATTGAAAGTACAGCTCGCAGAAATCGTAGAGAAATAAGGCGAAATCTACAGTATATAGAGGAAGAGCACGAGGACGATACCAATACTACCGAGGAGATGGCTAAAAATCAGAATAATTCGCTACCTCCTGTGGTTGCTGCAAATCCTGTAAATCAGAATCCTACTCCTCGTACTATGTATGATTATGCTAAACTTACTTTAATGGGAACTGAATCGAGTATTGTTAGACTTGCTATTTCTGCAAATAATTTTGAACTGAAACCTAACACGATTCAAATGATACAATAGTTTGTTCAGTTTGATGGGTTGCAGGACGAGGATCCAAACACTCATTTAGCAAATTTTTTAGAATTCTGGAACACTTTTTAAGATCAATGGCGTTTCTGACGATGCCACTCGCCTCCAGTTGTTTCCCTTTTTATTACGGAATAAGGCTAAACAATGGTTGAACTCGTTACCACGAGGGTCCATCACTACTTGGGAACAAATGACCGAAAAATTTTTACTTAAATATTTTTTGCCGACTAAAATAGCTAAATTGAAGAATGATATATCTTCTTTTGTTTAGATGGATTTAGAAACACTTTATGATGCATGAGAGAGATACAAAGATTTTTATAGAAGGTGCCCTCATCATGGATTACCTTTATGGTTACAGGTTCAGACCTTTTACAACGGTGTGAACCCCTCAACAAGGCAACTGATTGATGTTGCTGCCGGTGGAACCTTAAACAACAAAACACCTAAAGAGGCTTACGAATTTATTGAAGAGATGTCATTAAACAACTATCAGTGGCAAGTCATGAAAACGAAGCCGACAAAAGCAGCTGGTGTTTTCAACCTCAACGCGGTCACTATGCTATCTAACCAGGTAGAACTATTGAATAAAAAGATTGATGGGTTGTATAATTCTACTTAGGTACGTCTAGTGACAAGGCATGATTCAAATGGAGGAAGGATGCATAACATAGACTATCCATCCTTTAACCCCAGCACCAAGGGAGAACAAGTCCACTATATGGGTAACAATTCTAGACCTCAGAATAACCATTATAGTAACAATTACAATGCAGGTTGGAGGAACCATCCTAATTTTTCATGGGGTGGTCAAGGGGATCAAAATTCACAACACCCTCCAAGTTTTCAACAACCGCCTTACCAACAGGAGAAAAAATCGAACTTTGAGGAGATGCTTACAAAATTTATTTTGGTGTCAGAAACTCGTTTTTAGAATATCGAGACAGCACTTAAAAATCAGCAAGCGTCGATTTAAGGGCTCGAAACTCAAATAAGTTAGCTTGCTAAGTTGATCTCTGAACGACCACAAGGTGGCTTGCCCAGTAATACAAAAACTAACCCAATGGAGCAACCCTATGCCATCACTGTGCGCGACAAAGAAGGGTTAGCTGAACCTAAATTTGAAACGAGGCAAGAAGTTGTGGTAAGCATTGGTAAGGTTGAGGTGAGTCATGGTCCATAGAAACTGGTAAGTAAAGGATATAGACATCGGGTGTCATACCCTAATGTGACAAGGAAAGACCACATAAAAGAACATTTCGGTAAATTCCTTAAACTACTTAAAAAATTACATATTAACTTACCGTTTATTGAAGCTCTTTCGTAGATGCCAAACACAATTAAATTTTTAAAGGAGCTTTTAGCAAACAAACGGAAGTTAGATGAGTCATCGCATGTGGAGTTAAATGCAGTTTGCTCAGCTATTTTGCAAAACAAGCTACCCAACAAACTGAAAGATCCAGGGAGTTTTACGATTCCGTGCCTAATTGGTAGTTTGAATGTTAATAATGCTTTTGCTAATTTAGGGGCAAGTATTAATGTCATGCCCTACAAGATGTTTAGGCAGCTAGGACTAGGGAAACCCAAACAAACTAAGATGAGCATACAATTAGCTGATAAAACTATTAGATTTCCTAGGGGTATCGTTGAAGATGTGCTTATTAAAATTGACAAATTCATATTCCCAGTCGATTTCGTTATCTTAGACATGGATGAGGACAGTGACGTACCCTTAATTCTAGGCAGACCTTTTTTAGCAACTGCTAGAACTATCATTGATGTTGGAACAGGTGAACTCACACTTCGTGTAAGAAATGACACAATTATTCTCCAAGCTCGTGATTCTATTCAAATGTCTAGTGATAGAGACGATATTACAAGTCATTCATCTCCCTCATTCAGCTGAAACTCTAAGGTTCTCCATAGCTAGGATTTTCAAGCTTTTCAAGCTCAATAGTAAGTGCTCTCAATCCCCGTTTTTAATGTTCTTTGTATTTTTAAAATCTTGGTAGCTAACTCTCTCCATTTCTACCCATATTTCACGCTAGGGTTCATGCTTAAAATTTACTCATATATGAGTTACTTGTATTTTGATGATTTATGGAGGAATATGAAATTTGAAGGTGTGTTAAACATCTTTTCCTAAGTGATTTTCATGAAAAACCCCTAAAGGGACCTTTTTGTAAAAATTGATAAATATGTGGTAAAAATGTAAAAATAATGGAAAATATGGGCTGCCATAAGAAAGAAAAGTGTTCGGCTAAGCTTAGGTAAGATAGAAATGGCATGTGTTTCATTATACGAGCCTAAGGACTACATCGTAAAAATGTGAAAGGTTAGGGGCAAAATGGTCATTTGGATCGGGGGTGAAATTTAAGCTCATATAGTACAATGTGAGGTGTTAATGGTTTAATTTTATTGTTATAGACCCCGAGGAACAAATTTCGGAGGTTAACCGAGGAAAACGAAAGGTTTCGGAATAATCGAAACACAATACCGAAACGAGTACCAGGTAAGTTCGGATAACTTAAAGTAAACTCATAATATGCATAATTGTATGGTGTATGAATGCATGATAATTGCATTGTTGATGGCATGAAAATGCATGGAATGCATCTTTGATAATGATTCGATGAATAATGTCTCGGTTGAGGTTAAAAAGGGAATTCGATGGATAAACCATGATTGACATGTGAATTGAGATCCTGCATGTGTTGCAGAAAGGATTAGCCTGGACGGGTAATCTGTTGATCTCGAATATAGAAAGGATCTAGCCCGGACGGGTGTTCGTTGGATGATCAAGCCTCCCGAAGATTATGTGTGCAATATGGATTTAGCCCGGACGGGTAATCCAATTAGGGTCTAAATTTGGTCTGGACTGGTAATTCAGATTCAAGCTCATTGAGGATGTTTGTCGTTATAAGGGATTTAGCCTGGACTAGTAATCCCGACATCACCATATGAGTTTATATTACAGGGGATTTAGCCTGGACTGGTAATCCAGCCATAAGATGTGAGGTTCACGAGAGTGCATACTGAAATGATCATCCGTATGAATTGACAGTGATTGGATAATCCATCGAGATTTCCTAGAAACTCAATGGGACTCAAAACGAAGTATATGTATAAATGACATGTTGAATGATGAGCTCATCTAAGATATGTTACATGGTGTTTTGTTATGTGACTAACTCACTGATTGAGTGTATGTGATAGGGAACCATTTTCATATTGTTGGTTTCATTATCTAATTAGGATGTATGCTAAATAATCGGTAAGTTTACTTTCCAGTTATTCAAGCTTACTAAGCATATATGTAATATCCCGAACTAGGGCCTAATCGGAATAGTGGTTTCGTGACCACAAATCCGAGATAGAAATAATTATTTTATAATTATTTTGAGGTTTATGATATGATTGCATGATTGTGTGAAAATTTTGTGAGGAAACTCTATGCATAAAATGCTTAATTTGAAGATAGGGACTAAATCGAATAAGTTGCAAAACTTGCATTCTAGAAGTTTTTAGTATGAAATTGCTTTGAAATATTAATTAGGAGGTCTTAAATAGCAATTTGACCAATTTCTAAAATTTTGGACAAAAATGGGCTTGTATATGAAAATTTTCAAAGAAAGGTATTAAGGGCATTTTGGTCATTTGGATAATTAATGAAATAAAATGGGAAAAATGACACAAAATAGTCATCTTCCCCATTTAGTTGCTGCCGAATGCTCTATCTCACCATAGCTAGGGTTTCTTCAACTTTCAAGCTTCATAGTAAGTGATTCTAAACCCTGTTTTTAATGATTTTTACGGTTTTGAGATCCGATAACTCGATTAAGCTTATGTTAGCAATAATTTAACCTAGGGTTTATATTTGGAAAAATACCCATAGGTGAAATTTGTGTATTTTGATGTTTTATGATAGAATATGAAGTTTTAAATTATGTTAGACAACTTGTACCACTCGATTTTAAGCAAAAACGCAGTGAAAAGCTTAATCTAATCGGTAAAAATACCTAATAGTCACAAGTACATGTTAGAGTGAGAATTTGATGTTGCCATAGAAGGGAAAAGTGATCAGCATGTTATAAAACATAAGAATAAGGAATAAAATTTAATCCCGAGCCTAGGGGCAAAAGTGTAAATATGCAAAAGTTTAGGGGTAAAATTGTAATTTTTCCAAAATTTGAATTAAGGATTAATTTGATAATGTGAGTATTAAATAAGCTAAATGTGTTATTTTAGATCAAGAAAGGCGTGGAATCGACCCCAATCGAGGAAAAGAAAAGATTGTGGACTAAATTGCAAAATCTTTGTATTTTGGTACCAAGGTAAGTTCATGTGTAAATAATATAGCATAATTGTTATTTTTAAGTCATTGATGTCAATTATGTGATATGATGATTTTTATCATGAAATATATGCTTTGTGGTTATTTTCAAACAAAATGCAAATCATGTGTGCTACTTGCTAAATATAATTATTACCTAGTATTGATTTCGGCATTCTACGGAAGACGGCAAGGATATGTATTCGAGGAAAATCCCGTTTGAACCTTAGGAATAGATTAGGATACAAGTGACATGTCACTAGGATGGTTGAGCATCCGAACTCGTCGAGTTGAGTCCGAGTTCACTTATGGATGCGAATGTTCGAACTCGTTGAGTTGAGTCCGAGTTCGTGAGATGTAACTAGGCATCCGAGCTCGTTGAGTTGAATCCGAGTTCACTTATGGATGCAAACGCCCGAGCTCGTTGAGTTGAGTCCGAGTTCGCTTATGGGCGGGTTACATGATTGCTTGATTGCATATGTGGCACTTATGTGCAAGATATCCATGTATCCGAATTATATTCCGATGTGTTCAACGGGTAAAGTTCTACTCAAATGGAGGAAGACTCGAGATGTAAAGAGACGTATTGGTAAGTGATGTGAAATGGATATTTTGGATAGGTATGTATTTAACCGTCGGGTTGAGTATTGATACAACCACGATAAGGTAATGAGATGATGAAAAATGATTAGAAATGTGATATGTGTTTTGGTGATATATGCTAATGTTGATTGGTTTGATTGCTTTGTTATGTTACTTATTATTTGCATATGAACTTACTAAGCATTTATGCTTACTCCCTCCTTCTTACTCATTGTAGTTTTGGACAAGCCAGCTCAGGAGTCGGGATAGGTCGAAGGATCAGTCACACTATCCGGAAGAACTTTTCGGTAAATGGCTTGTAAATTTAAGTATGGCATGTATAGCAATATACCTATTTTGTGTAAATGATCTTATGATATGGTGATGGAATGGTTGAGAAAATGCTTGATAATGATAAATTATGGAAATGGTTAGTTTAGATTATGTTTGATGTTGTGGAGAGCTATTAGGATATCCAATTCATGAAAACCCATAAAAGGGGTGAAATTTGCCATAAATAGGATATTGCAGCAACACTGATGTGAGTTTGAAAATTTACTAAAAATCATAGAAATTGAATTTGGTGATGGATTAAATATCAAATTGAAGCTTATTATGTCTAGTTTCAAATGAAACAAATGAAATAGGTAAAGAAATTATATGTTAGAAGATATCTGAATTTTAGTGAAACAGGGTCAGAGCAGTTTCTGGATCCCCTGTTTCAAGTTTAAAAATTCACCATAAATTGTACAGATATAATTAGGTGGTGTATTTTATATTCTCAGAATTATTATTAAGTCTAGTTTCATGAGAAACAAACCTCATAATCAAATGAATTTTTTAAAGTGATAAATGTGGTCCGAAGTAAACAGAGGTCAGTCCAGTCAAGTCCTGTAACAGGGGTAACTTTAACTAATAAAATTTACTAATTGGCCCAACAAAAAATTCTAGAAAAAAAATTAGTAGATGGGTATATGAGTCTAGATTCAGGGAAAATTTACGGATCTTGATTTCGAGTTTCTTAGCTCGAGATATGATTTTTCTTGTGACTGTGACGCAAGTAGCTTGAAAGCTGTGAATGTAGAAATAAATAATTCAAAGTTCTAAAAATGTTAAATTAAGTTTAGTAACACCTCATACTCGACTCCGGCGACGGTCTTGGGCGTGGGGGCGTTACATTTAGTGGTATCAGAGCAGGTTTATTTGATTCTCGGACTACGTGTTGTATGTACGGATTTTGCTATACATGCCATAAGTATAAATTGTGATAGTGTGACGACTTCTGACCTTTTTAAATGATTTTTTTTATAGTAAATGGATCCCGATCCAGCTGTGGCAAATGAAGTAGAGAGTAATGCGCCACTCGGTGAAGGAGCAAAGACCGATGAAAATCCACCTCCTATCTGTTGGTCGGGGAGGAGGAGAAAGGGGTCGGAAAGCTTTTCTCCAAATGATGAGTGCATGGTACACTGAGTTCGTTCGTACGAACCCAAATGTACAACCTCCCCCACCTCCCCCAATTCCTCAACCTGTAACCCCGATGCCTCAAGGTATGGGTCGATGAAATTTCATAGAACTCCAGTTGATAGAATCCGCAAGCAAGGGGTAGAAGAATTTAAAGCAAATATTGATGATGATGCCGAGAAAGCGAGTTCGGCTTGAAAATTCTATCCGGGTATTTGATGAATTATCTTGTACACTGAAGAATGTTTGAAATGCGCTATATCTTTGTTGAGGATTGACTTATAATTGGTGGAAGACTTTGATTTGGTGGTACCGAAAGAGAGAGTAACTTGGGAATTCTTTCAAGAAGAGTTTGGAAGAAATATATTAGTGAAAGATTTATTGATCGAAGCGTAAAGAATTTCTTGAGTTGAAGCAAGGTAATATGACAGTTACAGAATATGAAAGAGAGTTTGTTCGACTAAGTAAGTATGCCAGAGAGTATGTTCCTACAGAGGCCAAGATGTACCGACGATTTGAAGACGGGCTCAACGAAGACATCAAGGTATTTGTTGGAATTCTTGAATTAAAAGAAATGGTAGTATTAGTGGATCGAGCTTGCAAGGCTGAAGAACTACTTAAAGAGAAGAAAAAGGTTGAGGCTGAGACTAGAAATTGGAAGAAAAGACCGACTAGCAGTTCATTCTCACAGCAACCTGGAAAATCAAGAAATATGAATTCTCGTTCCAAAGCTTCAGCTGGGCAATCATATGGGAGTTATAAGAAGCAGAATGTGGGTCCTAAGTCCCAGACTACTTCAGCAGCCAGTGTAGGGAATTCGAGATTTGTTAAACCTGAGTGCCAGCGGTGTGGTAGGAATCATTTTGGTCTATGCAGAGCAAATGAATGTTTTCGATGTGGTTCTCCGGATCATTTTATTAGAGATTGCCCAGAGAGAGCTGAAAAAGAAAAATTTCAGAATACAAAAACAAGTGGGGCGGATTCGAGAGGAAGATATCTAAGAAAAGCTGGGAGCGAAACAAGCAGTAAGAATGTAGCGAGGGATGCACCAATTAGACCTGAAGGAAGGGCTCCGGCTAGGACTTATGCTATTAAAGCGCGCGAAGATGCTTCCTCACCTGATGTGATTACCGGTACATTTTCTCTCTATAATGTTAATGTTATTGCTTTGATTGATCTCGGCTCTACTCATTCATATGTGTGCATGAAATTGGTGTCTAGTATGAATATACCGTTGAGAACATGTAATTTATGATTAGAGTGTCGAATCCGTTAGGCAAATGTGTGATTGTTGATAAAGTATGTAAGAAATGTCCTTTAATGATTCGGGATCATTACTTTCCGACCGACTTGATGTTGTTGTCGTTTGATGAGTTTGATGTTATTTTGGGTATGGATTGGTTGACATTGCATGATGCTAAAATAAATTGCAAAGAAAAGGTTATAGAATTAAAGTGTGAAAATGGTGAAACTCTACGGGTTGAATCAGATAAATCAGAGGCATTGCCTAGTGTGATTTCTTCAATGTCGGCTCAAAGATATCTGAGAAAGGGTTATGAAGCTTATTTGGCGTTTGTAATTAATACAAAAGAAGTTGAAAAGAAAGTTGAATTAGTGCCGGTTGTGTGTGAATTTGCGGACGTATTTCCAGAAGAATTGCCGGGTTTGCCTCCAGTCAGGGAAGTAGAATTTGGTATTGATTTGATACCGGGAACAACTCCGATCTCGATTGCTCCGTATAGAATGGCACCAGCAGAGTTGAAGGAATTAAAGTTGCAGTTGCAAGAGTTGACTGATAAAGGCTTTGTGAGACCGAGTTTTTCACCTTGGGGCGCTCCCGTGTTATTTGTGAAAAAGAAGGATGGTTCTATGAGGTTGTGTGTTGATTATTGGCAGTTAAACAAGGTGACAATAAAAAACAAGTATCTGTTGCCAAGAATTGATGATTTGTTTGATCAGCTAAAAGGAGCGACATGGTTTTCAAAGATTGACTTGAGATCTGGGTATTATCAACTGCGGGTAAAAGAGTCGGATGTGCCTAAAACTGCTTTTAGAACAAGGTATGGTCATTATGAATTTTTAGTTATGCCATTCGGGTTGACGAATGCTCCTGCTGTGTTTATGGATTTAATGAATCGCATATTCCGACCATACTTGGACAAATTTGTTGTGGTGTTTATAGATGATATTTTAATTTATTCCAAAGATGAGACAGAGCATGCTGAGCATTTGAAGATAGTTTTGCAAACTTTGAGAGATAAGCAGTTGTATGCTAAGTTTAGTAAAAGTGAATTTTGGCTCCGGGAAGTTGGATTTTTGGGTCATATTGTTTCAGGTGATGGTATACGGGTTGATCCTAGTAAAATTTCAGCCATTGTTGATTGGAAACCACCGAAAAATGTAACTGAAGTTAGAAGTTTCTTGGGGCTAGCTGGGTATTATCGGCGATTTGTAAATGGAATTTTCTATAATTGCTGCTCTTATAACTAGATTACTCCGAAAGGATGTTAAATTTGAATGGATGGAGGAATGTCAACAGAGTTTTGAAGAATTAAAAAAGTTCTTAACAGAGGCACCAGTGTTAGTACAGCCCGAATCAGGTAAAGAATTTGTGGTGTATAGTGATGCTTCTCTAAATGGTTTGGGGTGTGTACTTATGCAAGAAGGAAAAGTGGTGGCCTATGCTTCGAGGCAGTTAAAACCTCATGAGAGGAATTATCCTACTCACGATTTGGAATTGGCTACGGTGGTGTTTGCTTTGAAAATTTGGCGCATTATTTGTATGGTGAAAAGTGCCGGGTATATACCGACCATAAAAGTCTTAAGTACTTGATGTCACAAAAAGACTTGAATTTAAGACAGCGAAGATGGTTGGAGTTATTGAAAGATTACGAGCTTGTTATTGATTATCATCCTGGAAAAGCGAATGTGGTTGCTGATGCTTTGAGCAGAAAGTTGTTGTTTGCTTTGAGAATTATGAACACTCAGTTGAAAATGTCAGATGATGGTTCAATTCTAGCAGAGTTAAGAGTAAAACCGATGTTTTTACAAGAGATTTCTGAAGCTCAGAAAGATGATCAAGATTTGCAAGCCAAGAGAAAGCAATGTGAAGATGATACAGAGTCAAATTTCAGAATCGGTTCTGATGGGTGCTTAATGTTTAAAGATCGGATTTGTGTACTGAAGAATGAGGAATTGATTCAAAAGATCCTACAGGAAGCACATAGTAGTTGTTTCTCGATTCATCCGGGTAGTACGAAAATGTATAATGACTTGAAGAAAATGTATTGGTGGAATGGAATGAAAAGAGATATATTAGAGTTTGTGTCCAAATGCTTAATTTGTCAACAGGTGAAAGTTGAACACCAAGTGCCTTGGGATTACTTCACCTATTATGGTTTCTGAATGGAAATGGGATCGGATTACTATGGATTTTGTATCGGGATTGCCATTGACTCGGGAAAGAAAGATGCCATCCGGGTAATAGTTGACAGATTAACTAAGTCGGCTCATTTTATCCCGGTACGTATGGATTATTCTCTTAACAAGTTGGCTGAATTGTATATTAGAGAAATTGTTAGACTACATGGAATACCATTGTCGATCATTTCAGATAGAGATCCAAGGTTTACCTCGCGGTTTTGGCAAAAATTGCAAGACGCGTTAGGTACAAAGTTAAATTTCAGTACTGCTTTTCATCCACAAACTGATGGACAATCAGAGAGAGTAATTCAGCTCAGATGTTGTGTATTGGAATTTCAAGGAAGTTGGGAAAAATATTTACCGTTGGTAGAATTTGCTTACAATAATAGTTATCAGACGAGCTTGAAAATGGCACCTTATGAAGCATTGTATGGTCGTAAGTGTCGAACGCCTTTGTATTGGACTGAACTCAAGGAAAATCAAATTTATGGAGTTGATCTAATAAAAGAAATTGAAGAAAAAGTGAAGGTAATTCGAGATTGTTTGAAAGTTGCTTCAGATAGACAGAAATCTTATGCAGATTTAAAACGAAAGGACATTGAATTTCAAGTTGGTGATAAAGTATTTTTAAAGGTGTCTCCGTGGAAGAAAGTTCTTAGATTTGGACGAAAGGGCAAATTAAGTCCGCGTTTTATCGGGCCGTATGAAATAATTGAAAAAGTTGGACCGGTAGCATATCGGCTAGCTTTACCACCTGAATTAGAGAAGATTCATGATGTGTTCCACGTATCTATGTTACGTCGGTATCGTTCGGATCCTTCACATGTGGTTTCACTGATAGAAATTGAACTACAACCAGATATGACCTACAAAGAAGAACCGATTAAGATTTTAGCTCGAGAAGTCAAACAACTAAGGAATAAAAAAATTGCACTTGTGAAGGTGTTGTGGCAAAAGCATGGAGTAGAAGAAGCTACATGGGAATCAAGAAAATATGAGAAATCAATACCCACATCTGTTATTTGGTAAGATTTTCGAGGACGAAAATCCTTAAAGGGGGGAGAGTTGTAATATCCCGAATTAGGGCCTAATCGGAATAGTGGTTTCGTGACCACAAATCCGAGATAGAAATAATTATTTTATAATTATTTTGAGGTTTATGATATGATTGCATGATTGTATGAAAATTTTGTGAGGAAACTCTATGCATAAAATGCTTAATTTGAAGTTAGGGACTAAATCGAATAAGTTGCAAAACTTGCATTCTAGAAGTTTTTAGTATGAAATTGCTTTGAAATATTAATTAGGAGGTCTTAAATAGCAATTTGACCAATTTTTAAAATTTTGGACAAAAATGGGCTTGTATATGAAAATTTTCAAAGAAAGGTATTAAGGGCATTTTGGTCATTTGGATAATTAATGAAATAAAATAGGAAAAATGACACAAAATAGTCATCTTCCCCATTTAGTTGCTGCCGAATGCTCTATCTCACCATAGCTAGGGTTTCTTCAACTTTCAAGCTTCATAGTAAGTGATTCTAAACCCCGTTTTTAATGATTTTTACGGTTTTGAGATCCCGATAACTCGATTAAGCTTATGTTAGCAATAATTTAACCTAGGGTTTATATTTGGAAAAATACTCATAGGTGAAATTTGTGTATTTTGATGTTTTATGATAGAATATGAAGTTTTAAATTATGTTAGACAACTTGTACCACTCGATTTTAAGCAAAAACGAGTGAAACGGCTTAATCGGTAAAAATACCTAATAGTCACAAGTACATGTTAGAGTGAGAATTTGATGTTGCCATAGAAGGGAAAAGTGATCAGCATGTTATAAAACATAAGAATAAGGAATAAAATTTAATCCCGAGCCTAGGGGCAAAAGTGTAAATATGCAAAAGTTTAGGGGTAAAATTGTAATTTTTCCAAAATTTGAATTAAGGATTAATTTGATAATGTGAGTATTAAATAAGCTAAATGTGTTATTTTAGATCAAGAAAGACGTGGAATCGACCCCAATCGAGGAAAAGAAAAGATTGTGGACTAAATTGCAAAATCTTTGTATTTTGGTACCAAGGTAAGTTCATGTGTAAATAATGTAGCATAATTGTTATTTTTAAGTCATTGATGTCAATTATGTGATATGCTGATTTTTATCATGAAATATATACTTTGTGGTTATTTTCAAACAAAATGCAAATCATGTGTGCTACTTGCTAAATATAATTATTAATGAGTATTGATTTGGCATTCTACGGAAGACGGCAAGGATATGTATTCGAGGAAAATCCCGTTTGAACCTTAGGAATAGATTAGGATACAAGTGACATGTCACTAGGATGGTTGAGCATCCGAACTCGTTGAGTTGAGTCCGAGTTCACTTATGGATGCGAATGTCCGAACTCGTTGAGTTGAGTCCGAGTTCGTGAGATGTAACTAGGCATTCGAGCTCATTGAGTTGAGTCCGAGTTCACTTATGGATGCGAACGCCCGAGCTCGTTGAGTTGAGTCCGAGTTCGCTTATGGGCGGGTTACATGATTGCTTGATTGCATATGTGGCACTTATGTGCAAGATATCCATGTATCCGAATTATATTCCGATGTGTTCAACGGGTAAAGTTCTACTCAAATGGAGGAAGACTCGAGATGTAAAGAGACGTATTGGTAAGTGATGTGAAATGGATATTTTGGACAGGTATGTATTTAACCGTCGGGTTGAGTATTGATACAACCACGATAAGGTAATGAGATGATGAAAAATGATTAGAAATGTGATATGTGTTTTGGTGATATATGCTAATGTTGATTAGTTTGATTGCTTTGTTATGTTACTTATTATTTGCATATGAACTTACTAAGCATTTATGCTTACTCCCTCCTTCTTACTCATTGTAGTTTTGGACAAGCCAGCTCAGAGTCGGGATAGGTCGAAGGATCAGGTACCACTATCCGGAAGAACTTTTCGGTAAATGGCTTGTAAATTTAAGTATGGCATGTATAGCAATATACCTATTTTGTGTAAATGATCTTATGATATGGTGATGGAATGGTTGAGAAAATGCTTGATAATGATAAATTATGGAAATGGTTAGTTTAGATTATGTTTGATGTTGTGGAGAGCTATTAGGATATCCAATTCATGAAAACCCATAAAAAGGGGTGAAATTTGCCATAAATAGGATTTTCCGGCACACCTGATGTGAGTTTGAAAATTTACTAAAAATCATAGAAATTGAATTTGGTGATGGATTAAATATCAAATTGAAGCTTATTATGTCTAGTTTCACATGAAACAAATGAAACAGGTAAAGAAATTATATGTTAGAAGATATCTAAATTTTAGTGAAACAGGGTCAGAGCAGTTTTTGGATCCCCTGTTTCAACTTTAAAAATTCACCATAAATTGTAAAGATATAATTAGGTGGTGTATTTTATATTCTAAGAATTCTTATTAAGTCTAGTTTCAGGAAAAACAAATCTCATAATCAAATAAATTTTTTACAGAGAGAAATGTGGTTCGAAGTAAACAGAGGTCAGTCCAGTCAAGTCCTGTAACAGGGGTAACTTTAACTAATAAACTGTACTAATTGGCCCAACCAAAAATTCTAGAAAAAAAATTAGATGGGTATATGAGTCTACATTCAGGGAAAATTTACGGATCTTGATTTCGAGTTTTGTAACTCGAGGTATGATTTTTCTTGTGACTGTGACGCAAGTAGCTTGAAAGCTGTGAATGTAGAAATAAATAATTCAAAGTTCTAAAAATGTTAAATTAAGTTTAGTAACACCTCATACTCGACTCCGACGACGGTCTCGGGTGTGGGGGCGTTACAATATATATGTTTACCCCTCCCTTTTTCCCTGTTTTCAGAGCTCGAGGACTTGTAAAGATTAGAAGACGGTTGGAGAGTCTACACACTATCAACTAGTCCAGCTTTGGTATATAGACTCTTATGTTTTGTTCAATGGCATGTATAGAGATTTTGTGTATTTTGTTTTATGTGTCATTTGAATTGTCGAAAAAATGAAGGCATGTAAAGTTATACTTATCTTTTTGTATATGGCCATGGTAACTTGGCTTATTTCGAAGTAGGCACTGACCTACAATTCTATACATGTTTATGTTCACATATGATGTCTTGGTTATAATTTGCAATGAGTTATAAAAACGAGCCAATCTTAAATATGCCAAGTGGATGTGGAATTCCTTAAATGCAACATGAGGATTAACTTAGCATGTATGAAACCAATGACATGAGGTTTACATGCAACGAGGTTAATTAAAGTCTTATATATATAAGTGTATAATTTGGCCTTATTATGTGTAAAAGTAATCTATAAGTATGAAGGGTGATCAAAGGCTTAGAAAATGGCCTAATAAGGTCCACAAGGGTAGATGCACGGGCGTGTATCTAGGCTGTGTGTGACAGACGGCTCACCCCCATGGGTGTGTGGTATAGCCGTGTGTCCCCTGCATTTGAAATTTTAAGTTAGTATAGAACACGGGATAAGTACATGGGCATGTGTCTTGGTCGGGTGCTTTTAACAGAATGTTGAGGTTGAAGTCAGTGTTGCACACGGACAGAGGACACGAGCGTTTCCCAAGCCACACGGGCGTGTGTGACCACATGGCCCCATCACACGGGCGTGTCACTTTTCAAAGTAAGGA
The DNA here is from genome assembly GCA_025698465.1 of Gossypium longicalyx. NCBI lineage: Eukaryota > Viridiplantae > Streptophyta > Magnoliopsida > Malvales > Malvaceae > Gossypium > Gossypium longicalyx. The sequence goes on from CM046997.1 coordinate 98,404,513, forward strand.
AAAATTTTCTAAAGTGCCTAAAGTTTATCGAATGTTTTCGGTTGTGTCCCGTGCTGCCCTTAGGTGCGTTTTAGGCCTCGAAGGCCTGTGTAAGGGACAAAGTGTACATGTTTGAAAGGTTTTAAATTTGGGCAAAATTTGGTGACCTGATTTAGTAAGTTTGTAAATGTGAATTATCGGTAACGCCTCGAACCCTGTCCCGACGTCAGGTACGGGTGAGGGGTGTTACATTTAGTGGTATCAGAGCTACAATTTAGTCAGCTCTAGGACTATTGTAGAGGGTATTGAGGTTCGCTATACATGCCATTATATGAACGTTGATAGTGTGATATCTCCTAACTATTTAAATTGTTTCTAAATATAGTAAATGTCTTCCAATCATGCACAAGATGAGTCCGAGGGAGCTGAAAGCCATGCTCTAGCTTCCGTACAATGAGCTGTAGCTAATAATAGTAGAAGGGTTATGTCTGAAGGCCGGGAAGAGGCCCGAGTTGCCTTCTTTAACATGATAGATGAGTGGTTTAGGGATTATCTGAGGAATCGCCCCAACATACCACGACCGGCCCCGCCCGCAAACCAACTTGATGAGGATTTGCCACGAGGAATGGCCGAGGAATTTTGAGCTAAAATTGGGGATGATGCTGAGAGAGCTGAGTTCTGGCTCGAGAATACTACACGGGTATTAGATGAGTTATCGTGCACACCTGAGGAATGCTTAAAGTGTGCCGTATCTCTCTTGAAGGACACCGCGTACCACTGGTGGAAGACCGTATCTTCAGTGGTGCCGAAGGAAAATATCACTTGGGAATTCTTCCAAGCAGAGTTTAGGAATAAGTATATCAGTCAAAGGTTCTTAGACTCGAAGCGAAAGGAGTACTTGGAACTCAAACAAGGGAATAAGACTGTTGCAAAATACGAAAGGGAGTTTGTAAGGTTAAGCCAGTATGCAACTGAATGGGTTCAAACCGAATCTGAAATGTGTAAATGCTTTGAGGAAGGTTTGAATGAGGAAATCAAGTTGTTGATTGGGATCCTTGAAATACGAGAGTTTGCTGCATTAGTTGATCGGGCCAAGAAGGCCGAGGAACTTATTTATGAAAGAAAGCAAGTAAAGAGAGGCTCGAGCCGCGAGTAAGAGATCCGGCAGTAGGACGCTCTCATTTTCTACAAAGAAATCAAGGAGTCAACATGAACATTTCACCACATCTGTAGGATATTCGGGTAGAACGAGAAGTTCTAAACAATGAAATCAGAAGTCTTCCTCCCTGATGATGACTATTGTGGGGAGTGTAGATGGCCAAAAACCGAAGTGTAAGAGTTGGAACAAATTTCACTTCAAGGAGTGCTGAATAAATAGTGGTGCATGTTTCAGATGTGGTTCTCTTGACCACTTTCTCAAGGACTGCCCAGAACGAATTGAAAAAGAAGTGGAAGTAATCCCGAAGGCGAGTGCTCCCATGGCACGGGGTAGACCTCCGAGATATCCTGATAGTGTTAGTGGAAATCGAGTTGCGGGCAAAGACACTGCAAAATTAGAGGTTCGAGCCCCGGTAAGAACGTATGCAATACGCACTTGAGAGGAAGCCTCTGCTCCTAACGTTATTACGGGTACTTTTTCTCTTTTCAATACATGTGTTATTGCCTTAATTGACCCGGGGTCGATGCATTCATACATTTGCATGAGATTGGTGTCTAGTATGAACATACCCGTTGAACCTACAGAATTTGTTATTAGAGTGTCGAACCCACTAGGCAAATCAGTTCTGGTTGATAAAGTTTGTAAGAATTTTCCTTTGACGATTCATGGTCAATGTTTTTCGGCTAACCTTATGTTGTTACCTTTTGATGAGTTTGATGTAATACTCGGTATGGATTGGTTAGCCTTACATGATGTAATTGTAAATTGTGGTAGAAAGTATATTAAATTGAAATGCCTAGATGGTAAGATTCTACGAGCTGATTCAAGAGATTTGGGCACATCGCCAGCTGTAATTACGACAATGGTTGCTCAAAAATATATGAGAAAAGGGTATGAAGCCTACCTTGCTTTTGTGTTGAACACGAGGAAAATAGAGTTGAAGATTGATACTGTGCCGATAGTATGTGAATATCCAGACGTATTTCTGGAAGAATTACCCGGATTACTTCTCGAGAGAGAGATAGAGTTTGGTATTGAATTGGTGCCAGGGATAGCTCCCATCTCTATTGCCCCATACAAAATGGCGCCAACCGAGCTAAAAAAAATAAAAGCACAGTTGCAAGAGCTGACGGATAAAGGTTTTGTTAGGCCGAGCTTTTCACCTTGGGGTGCCCCCGTATTGTTTGTCAAGAAGAAAGATGGTTCGATGAGACTATGTATAGATTACCGACAACTGAACAAGGTAATTATTAAGAATAAGTATCCTTTGCAAGGATCGATGATTTATTTGACCAGTTAAGAGGAGCCACTTTGTTCTCTAAGATAGACTTGAGGTCTGGCTACTATCAGTTACGTGTTAAGGAATCGGATGTGCCAAAGACAGCTTTTAGAACCAGGTATGGCCACTATGAATTTCTTGTTATGCCATTTGGATTGACGAATACACCGGCCGTATTCATGGACCTAATGAATAGAATCTTTCAGCCATACTTGGATAAGTTTGTTGTTGTGTTTATTGACGACATCTTGATTTATTCTAAAGATAAGACAGAACATGCGAAGCATCTGAGAACTGTGTTGCAGACCTTACGGGAAAAACAATTGTATGCTAAGTTTAGCAAGAGTGAATTTTGGCTCCAAGAAGTTGGATTTTTGGGGCATGTTGTTTCAGGTAAAGGCGTCCGAGTTGATCCAAGAAAATCTCTGCTATTGTTGAATGAAAATCGCCTAAAAATGTGACCGATGTTAGAAGCTTTTTGGGCTTAGCCGGTTACTACCGAAGATTTTTGAAAGGATTCTCCATGATAGAAACTTTAATGATGAGGTTGCTACAGAAAGACGTTAAGTTTGAATGGACAGAAAGGTGTCAGTAGAGTTTCGAGAAGTTAAAGACATTACTGACTGAAGCTCCTATTTTAGTATTACCTGAGTCGAGAAAAGTGTTTGTGGTCTACAGTGATGCATCCTTGAACAGACTGGGTTGTGTACTTATGCAAAATGGCAAGGTGATAGCCTATGCTTCACAGCAGTTGAAGCCACACGAGAAGAACTATCCGACGCACGATTTAGAGCTCGCCACCATTGTCTTTGCCTTGAAAATCTGGAGGCATTATTTATATGGTGAGACTTGTCGTATATTCACAGACCACAAGAGTTTGAAGTATTTGATGACTCAAAACGAATTTAATCTGAGACAGAGAATATGGATAGAACTAATTAAAAATTACGATTTGATCTTTGACTATCACCCAGGAAAGGCGAATGTGGTCACTGACGCGTTGAGCAGAAAATATTTGTTTGCATTGAGAGCCATACATGCTCGATCGTCATTGCTTGATGATTGTTCAGTCTTGGCAGAGCTGGAGGCTAGGCCGACATTTCTTCAAGAAATCTATGATGTTTAATCTAATGATAGAGACCTGTAAGAAAAAAGGACTCAATGTGAGTCGGGCATTGAATCAGATTTTTTAATTGGTCCTAATGAATGTTTGATGTTCAGGGATAGATTTTATGTACCTAAAGATGATGAACTTATTCGAAAAATCTTACAAGAAGCACATAGTATTCGTTTGTCTATTTATCCAGGAAGTACCAAGATGTATAACTATTTGAAGAAAATGTACTGCTGAAACGGCATAAAAAGAGACATTTTCAAATTTGTATTGAAGTGCCTGATATGTCAGCAAGTTAAAGCTGAACATCAAGTGGCTTTTGGTTTGTTACAACCTGTAATGGTACTTGAATGGAAGTGGGACAAAGTTACTATGGATTTTGTGACAGGATTGCCATTGACTCCAAAAAAGAAAGATGCTATATGGGTTGTAGTAGATAAGTTGACAAAGTCGGCTCATTTCATTCCAGTAAGAACAGACTACTCTCTTGATAGATTGGCCGACTTGTACATATCTGAGATTGTGAGATTACACGGGGTACCGTTGTAAATTATTTTGGACAGAGACTCGAGGTTCACTTCGAGATTCTGGAAAAAGTTACAAGAAGCCCTGGGTACAAAGTTGAGTTTTAGTACGGCTTTTCACCCTCAGACCGATGGTCAGTCTGAGTGGATGATTCAGATTCTTGAGGATATGTTTCGATGTTGCATCCTCGAATTTCAAGGTAGTTGGGAAAAGTATCTGCCATTGGTAGAATTTGCCTACAACAATAGTTTTCAAACGAGTTTGAAGATGGCACCTTATGAAGCCTTGTATGGTAGAAAGTGTCGAAATCCATTGTATTGGACAGAACTTAAGAAAAGTCAAATTCATGGGGTTGATCTGATCAAGGAAACTAAAGAAAAGGTTAAAGTGATATGAAACTGTTTAAAAGCGGCGTCGGATAGGCAAAAGTCATATGCTGAAATGAAAAGAAAAGAGATTGAGTTCCAAATTAGAGATAGAGTATTCTTGAAAGTGTCTCCATGGAAAAAGGTGTTGAGATTTGGTCGGAAAGGCAAATTGAGTCCATGATTTATCGGACAGTACGAGATCAATGAAAGAGTTAGACCATTAGCCTATCGTTTGGCATTGCCATTCGAATTGGAAAAGATTCATATCGTCTTTCACGTATCTATGATAAGGTGATATCGATCAGACCCCTCTGATGTGATTTCTCTAGCAGAGATTGAGATTAGACCAGACATGACCTATAGAGAGGAACCGGTAAGATTTTAGCTCGTGAGGTTAAACAGTTGAGAAATAAAAATGTGGCTTTAGTAAAGGTTTTATGGCATCGACATGGTATAGAAGAGGCTACATGGGAACCAGAAGAAACTATGAGAAACCAATATTTGAACCTGTTTACTGGTAAGACTTTCGAGGACGAAAGTCCCTAAGGGGGGAGAAATGTAACATCTCGAAATAGGGCCTAGTGAGAATAGTGGTTTCGGGACCACAAATTCGACATCAAAATATTCATTTTATGATTATTATGAAGTCTAAAATATAAGAATATGCATGTGTTAAGATTTTATGAAGAAATCCTTTGAGTAAGGTGTCCAATTGGAAATTAGGGACTAAATTGAATAAATTGAAAATTTTGGATTTTAGAAGCAATTTATATGAAATTGTTTTAGATATTAAATTAGAAGGTATTAGAGAGCAATTCGCCCAATTTCTTAGTTTTTTGACAAAAATGGGCTTGCATGGATGAAATTTCAAAGAGAGGGCTTAAGAGCATTTTGGTCATTTGGCTTTTTTATGAAATAAAATGTGAAAAATAAGCCAAAATCTGCCATTCATCTCCCTCATTCAGCTGAAACTCTAGGGTTCTCCATAGCTAGGGTATTCTAGCTTTTCAAGCTCAATAGTAAGTGCTCCCAAGCCTCGTTTTTAATGTTCTTTGCATATTTGAAATCCCAGTAGCTTGCTCTCTCTATTTCTACACATATGTCATGCTAGGGTTCATGCTTAAAAATTTATCCATGCACGAGTTATTTGTATTTTGATGATTTATGGAGGAATATGAAGTTGAAGGTGTGTTAAACATCTTTTCCTAAGTGATTTTCATGAAAAACCTCTAAAGGGACCCTTTTGCAAAAATTGATAAATATGTTGTAGAAATGTGAAAATAATGGAAAATATGGGTTGCCATAAGAAGGAAAATTGTTCGGCTAGGCTTGGGTAAGATAGAAATTGCATGTGTTTCATTATACGAGCCTAGGTACTAAATCGTAAAAATGTGAAAGGTTAGGGGCAAAATGATCATTTGGACCGGGGGTTAAATTTAAGCTCATATAGTACAATGTTAGGTGTTAATGGTTTAATTTTATTTTATAGACCCCGAGGAACAAATTCCGAAGGTCGACCGAGGAAAATAAAATGTTTCAGAATAACCGAAACACAATACCGAAACGAGTACCAGGTAAGTTCGGATAGCTTAAAGTAAACTCATAATATGCATAATTGTATGATGTATGAATGCATGATAATTGCATTGTTGATGGCATGAAAATGCATGGAATGAATCTTTGATAATGATTCGATGGATAATGTCTCGGTTGAGGTTAAAAAGGGAATTTGATGGATAAACCATGATTGACATGTGAATTGAGATCCTGCATATGTTGAAGAAAGGATTTAGCCCGGACGGGTAATTCGTTGATCTCGAATATAGAAAGGATCTAGCCCGGACGGGTGTTCCTTGGATGATCGAGCCTCTCGAAGAATATGTGTGCATTATGGATTTAGCCCGGACGGGTAATCCGATTAGGGTCTGAATTTAGCCTGGACTGGTAATTCAGATACGAGCTCATTAAGGGTGTTTGTCCTTATAAGGGATTTAGCCTGGATTGGTAATCCCGCCGTAAGATGTGAGGTTCGCGGGAGTGCATACTGAAATGAACATCTGTATGAATTGACGGTGATTGGATAATCCATCGAGATTTCCTAGAAACTCTACGGGACTAAAACGAAGTATATGTATAAATGACATGTTGAATGATGAGCTCATCTAAAATAAGTTACATGGTGTTTTGTTATGTGACTAACTCACTAATTGAGTGCATGTGATAGGGAAACCATTTTCATATTGTTGGTTTCATTATCTAATAAGGATGTATGCTAAATAATCGGTAAGTTTACTTTCCAGTTATTCTAGCTTACTAAGCATATATATGCTTACCCCTCCATTTTTCCCCGTTTTCAAAGCTCAAGGACTTGTAAAGATTGAAAGACGGTTAGAGAGTCTACACATTATCAACTAGTCCAGCTTTGGTATATAGACTCTTATGTTTTGTTCAATGGCATGTATAGAGCTTTTGTGTATTTTGTTATATGTGTCATTTGAATTGCGAAAAAATGAAGGCATGTAAAGTTATACTTATCTTTTTGTATATGGCCATGGTAACTTGGCTTATTTCGAAGTAGGCACTGACCTACAATTCTATGCATGTTTATGTTCACATATGATGGCTTGGTTATAATTTGCAATGAGTTATAAAAACGAGCCAATCTTAAATATGTCAAGTGGACGTGGAATTCCTTAAATGCAAGATGAGGATTAACTTAGCATGTATGAAACCAATGACATGAGGTTTACATGTAGTGAGGTTAATTAAAGTCTTATATATATAAGTGTGTAATTCGGCCTTATTATGTGTGAAAGTAATCTATAAGTATGGAGGGTGATCAAAAGCTTGGAAAATGGCCTAATAAGGTCCACACGGGTAGATACACGGGCGTGTATCTAGGCCATGTGTGACACACGGCTCACCTCCATGGGTGTGTGGTATAGCCGTGTGTCCTCTGCACTTGAAATTTTAAGTTAGTATAGAACACGGGCTAAGTACATGGGCGTGTGTCTTGGCCGTGTGCTTTTAACAGAATGTTGAGGTTGAAGTCAGTGTTGTACAAGGACGGAGGACACGGGCGTGTCCCAAGCCACACGGGCGTGTGTGACCACATGGCCCTATTGCACGGGCGTGTCACACTTCAAAGTAAGGAAAAATTTTCTAAAGTACCCAAAGTTTATCGAATGTTTTCGGTTGTGTCCCGTACTGCCCCTAGGTGCGTTTTAAGCCTCGAAGGCCTGTGTAAGGGACAAAGTGTACATGTTTGAAAGGTTTTAAATTTGGGCGAAATTTGGTGACCCGATTTAGTAAGTTTGTAAAGGTGAATTACTAGTAACGCCTCGAACCCTATCCCAGCGTCGGGTATGGGTGAGGGGTGTTACATCTTTATGTTTTGTTATTTTCCTATTTTTGAGATGTTTTCCTACTACATTATGAACTAAACTCCTTAAATACCTAGGGAGGATGAAACCTAAGACGGATTTTGTTATTTAATATTCTAAATTTATTGATAAATACTTGTTCTTGTTCTTAATTATGTTTTCTTAATTCTTGTTTTAGTAATTTTAGGATATTAATTCAAGTTGATGTGCTTATTCAGTGGAAAAGTTCCTGTTTAAGAGCAGATCTCACATAATTAAACGGAGTTGCATGCAACCCTAGAAATAGGGGACATAAATCTGCCGGATTAGAGTCAAATCTAATAAGGGAATCCATAGATCGAGTTAATGCGACAATAGGGGTTTTAATTAGAAAGAGTTTTTAATGAATAAATCTAGAGTCAGTTGTTTTTAGTCTTAAAAGAGATATTAACATAATTTAGGGATTTCTACGGATCAAGACAAGTGAATAAATCGTTAGATTCAGAATCAGAATAATAAGTAAAGTCTAGGAGGATTCTTCCTTAGGTATTGTCTTTATTATTAGTTTATTCGATTACTTTCTTCACACTCTGTCACGTTCATTAGTTAATTAGTTTAGTTAAATTTACATTAAAACGAATCCCTTTTATTTTAGGCTAAATAATAGAAAGATAGTTAATACTAGTACTTTTAGTCCTTATGGATACGATACTCTGAACTCACCGTAACTAATACTACCATTCGATAGGTGCGCTTGCCTTAGTCATGATCGTAGTCTAGTTTTGTGGTTCATAAAACGATTATCAACTACCAAATCAAAACTAACCCGAGTCTGATTTTCACGAACACAGTGCCCTGACTTTTCAAAACCTACATCCAAAAGAGAACCTCTCTTCAACGAAACAGTCATACCTTTTTTCCTCCTATGACCAAATTGCCTTTGCTCTAAACGAGTTGACTTCGACTCCATAACAGACGAGGGACGTCCAATTTCACCTGTCACTGTAAAACCTTCCAGAATATAAAGACTGCCGGTTCTTTTACCTTTTAATAAAGCGAGAGCTCCAAGAGATACTTTAATGTGGCTCAACTTTATGTTGATTCTACATCCTTTCAAGTCTAAAATACTCATTGAGATGAGATTCTTTCGTAAATCAGGTACATACTCGACATCTGAGAGTGTCATAATCGTCCCATCGTGTATCCTAATTTAAATAGTACTAATACCAATTACCTTACTAGATGAACCGTTTCCCATGCGCACAGCTTCACCTTCAACCGAACTACATGTGGAGAACCGTTCTCTATTGGGACACATGTAGAAAGAACATCCCGAATCTAGGATCCACTCGGACATGATCTTAGAGTTATCACTCGTTGACACTAATAAGAAATCATCACTGTTTTCATTGGCCAAATTAGCACTAGCTATATCTTCCTCGTTACTCTCAACAGCCCTTTTATTTTGCAATTTATAACAATTTGCTTTAACGTGACCTAACTTTTTACAATAGCGACATCTTTTGTCTCGTTTCTTTGATGCTACCAAAATGGAAGCTTGCCTATCTGTCTTGCTATCCAAATGAAACTCATTGTCGAGTTTGTCTCTACTCAACAAATGACCCTTACATCTTCGAACAAGAGTTTGTCTCTGCTATAAATCAGGGTCTCCCTGAAAGACTTGTATGAAGGGGGTAAAGAGCACAATAATAGCATAGCCTAATCTTCATTGTTAATATAAACCTCAACATTCTTTAAATCATTTAAAAGAGTAATGAATTGACTGATGTGATCTCTAAAAAGCTCACATTCGTTCATGTGAAACGTAAATAGACGTTGTTTCAACACTAAACGATTAGCTAAAGACTTAGTCGCATAAAGAGTTTCTAACCTTTTCCATAAGGCGGATGAGGTTTTCTCCATCAATACCTCATATAATACCATATTCATGATGCATAACTGGATTGCAGACAAAGCCTTTTCATCAAGCTCTTCCCATTCTGTTTTATTTAGATTCTTAGGCTTTTTCTCGGTAACAACCTTTTTCAAGCCGGATTGAACTAGAATTGCCATCATCCGAACTTACCACAGATTGAAATTTGTCTCACCATCAAACTTCTCAATTTCAAACCTTGTTGTTGCCATCTCTGAATGAGCTGATCTATTGTAACACCCCGAACCTGGCCTGGACGTTATGGCCGAATCTGGCGATGTCACATTGAAGTGTTTTTTGTAAAGTATGATATCGTTTGAAAAGCCCAATGTTTATTTAGCCTCTTTGCGTGATCTAGAAAATAATTTTTAAAACTTGTATCACTATCAAAAGTATTTACTTTAAAATGTTATTAATTTCAAAATCTCATTTATCGCGGAAGCTTTTGAAACGGTTTTGCGTATTCGTGGTATTTTGGTAAATCATGTATATCTTTTGAAAACCCGCATCCTACTACTAGCGGATATAAATCAAAATAAATAAAACCCTAAAATTAAAAATTATAGAGGCCTTATTACATAAAAATACCCAAATAAAACTACTCATAAAATAAAAATCCAATAAGGAAGTAAGAGCGGTTGTGTGGCCACCTTTGAGTCCCTCGCGACACCGATCCGCCTAAGACTGGGGATTACCTGTACAGTTAAACAATGGATGAGTTTACGAAAACTCAGTGTGTAATCCCATATAAGTAAACAATCAGAAAACAAACACAGTCTGGCCTAAGCCCCTTTTAGTAACAATAACATTATCAGTTTAGGCTTTAGCCCATCTCAATACAGAAACAGTCATGTGTTTGGACCTTGGCCCATTGCAGTAATGAATAAAGAAACATGAGACAAGCGATGCGAATCGATGCAAGAATAATAGTAAATAGTCATCAGAACGATGAAGCGATATGCAAGTCCTACCCATCCAGCCTTTACACTTTATCTCCGTCTAACCCTACACTCCATGTGGGGATATAATCAACCCACCCATCCTTACACTCCAGAATTAGCACCGGTTGCGGCACTAAATAGTATTTGCAGCAAAACTGCCAGTATATTAGGATTAGAGCCATTAGTGATTTGTAGCAGAGCTGCCAGTACAGTACACTTCCTCAAATCATATATAAACCCATCCCCATGCAATGCATCATGCAGCATGTCAAGTCATATCATAATATTAAACATGTACTCAATACAGTTACAAATAGCATGCTAAAATATAAACATACATCACATAGGGACAAATAGTCATCATACCACATAAGGGCAAAATAGTCATTTTACCTCACAAGGACAACCGTCATTTTACCACATAAGGGAAAAATCGTCATTTTATCACATAAGGACAAAATAGTCATTTTGCCACATAAGGGCAAAATCATCATTTTATCACATAAGGGCAAAATAATCATTTTACCTCATGAGGGTAAAATAGTCATTTTACCACATAAGGGTCCAGGTACGCTTACTGACCCAATAGAAGGTCACAGTCGTCTCGGGCGACCCGTGTAACCTTAACAGTCAAATAGTAAAAATGGGCCTAAAACCCATAATGGGCCCACTTAGCCTAAATATGGCCTTGGCTGTGCGAAGTACACAGCCTAGCCCAATAATCCCACACGTCCAGGTGGTTTTACCTGTGCAGAGCCCACGAGCCCGTGGGGCCCACACAGCCCATTTCGACCCAACGTGGCCAAAATCAGTCTACATGAAATCACTCATGATGGTCTCTGCAATCACATTCTCTCCCTTATGCGTTTAGATGACCACACGAGGGAGCGCACGCCCGTGTGGCATCGATGGTAACAATTTTTTGGCTTTTGCCGTTGTACGATTGAAGCAGTGTGATTACACACCTTATAGGATTAGTGGTACGTAGTGCTCCTGAAATAATCACCTACAACATAAGACAAATCCATGACCAACATTAGTCATGCTTAGCACTAATAATACAAAAACAGTCCCCAACGAAACCATTACTATCACTTACTTCCACTACTTCAATCGATATGGCCCCATAGCTCCGCAGGTAAACCAAGTTTGATACAATTCGCTGCTAACCAACGGAATTCATAAGTTGAGTGTAGGAGAAAGAATATATTCGGTAAAGAACCAAAGAGGAGGATTGATCAACATTCGACCAACGAAAAGCAATAGAGAGAGAGGGAGAGGAGAACCCTGCGCTCTAACCCAAATGATCAAAGAACCCTTGCCGAACCAACAACAAGAATAGAGAAGGAGGAATGAAGATAGAGTAATCGATCAAGTAAGGTCACAAAAAGAACAAGAAATCGAGAGAGCCCGTTGTCAAAACTGAAAGTGTTAAGAGGGAAAGAGAGTGAGAGTACGGCCAAACAATATGATGCAAAAGAGGAGGTTTGATAGACTCAAATAAATTGAGGGAGTGGGAATGAGAGCATTTGGCTAAAGAGAGGAGTTTAAATCCGAAATCACAAAAATAAAAGGTATTACCTAATCTTTCTTAGCACTACTCGGCCTCCAGAGAACAAAAGAAATAGAACTCGAAATGCTCATAATAGCCAAAATGGAGAATAATCCTCCCAAGGCCGAATTCTGAATGGCTTAGCTTACCATTTCGGCACCAACTCTTCCACATTTCAAATTCCACATTTTCCTCCCTTAATTCTCTCCTAAAATCCTCTTCAAATCCCTCCAAAACCAATTCAAACTCTACTCCACCCAGCAATGTTTCAGTCACCCTCTACTACCCCCACGGCCAGTGCAGTAAAATAAAACACTCCACTACTCAAAGTAAGATTCGAACCTCAAACCTCAGACAACCATAGCATGCCACTTATCCCCTAGGCCAGCAGGCTCTTTCTATGATGTTTTTACCAAAATAAACTTATAACCCTACTGGCCAAAGATAGGGGTTTTATCCTTAATAGGCAAAATTTTTGTGGAAGCTAAGGTTTGAACCCATGACTTCCTAGACACTTCCAGAGCACATAACCATTAAGCTAGACATTTATCTGTGTCACTTTCTTGTACAACTAAACTTTTATGTGCAGCCTCCTAACTGTTCCCATGCTTAAGACTTAATACTTCTAGGCCCAAAATCTGGACGTTACATCTATGAAAATTGAACTAGCTCTGATACCACTTGTGATGATCGACCCGATTAAGAAACAAGTAAAAAAATAGTGGAATAAATTGAGAAATTGAACACACAAATTTAACGTGGAAAAATCCCTCCAAAGAGGATAAAAAACCACGGGTAAAGATAATTTTACTATAATGGCAAAAGAACGAAGAGTACAAAAGATGGAGATAAAAACTAAACCCCGAAACCAAAAAATAAAGAACCCTCAAAACGTAAACACAATATTCTCTAAATGTGTTATGAGTTCTAATATCTAATGGGTGTATTTTTTAATGTTGTAAAAGGGCCTATTTATAGGCTAAATTCATAGGTCAAATAATAAAAAAATAATCTAAACTAATCAGTGTTTGATTGAAACAAATAAACAGAGTTTAACTAAAAGATTATTTCTCAAATTTAATTAAAAATAGGAGTCATATTTAACATCGTGAATTCGTAAGGAAGCGAAAATAGGGAGAATGGGAGATTGGCATTAGAAGAAAGAAAGCAAGATTCAAGAGACCTATGAAGAAAGCAAGAACAGAAAATCTCAGTCTTTAAGTTGTGCAAAACAATTTAGAAACCTACAGAGATGATGACCAACGTCTCTATAATCGACATCTTAGGAGACGCAAGAAAGTGTCTCCTTAGGTAATCTAGAGGGACGCAACTTAGTGTCTCTATTAGTTTGTTCCAAGGAGAAGCGACAGAAACGTCTCCTTAAGTTAGGCTTAAGGAGACGCTTCACAGTGATGCCTCTTCAGTGCCTACCTAAGGAAATGCTATTTATGTGCATCTCTACATATTAATGCCAGTCAATTTAAGAAGACGTGATCTTGACACGTCTTAAGTCATCTATCACCTTTGACATATTTTATTATAGTGTAAAAGCAATACTTAATAAATAATATAAATACTATGAAAATTTTAAAAGAAAAACATTAACGAAATTCAACCTTAATTATCACCACCATATACTCCAATATAGCAATAATTAAATCCAATAATTTTGAACTTAATGTAAAAGCAAAGCAATTTGAGGAATGTTGAATATTTGCCATTTCTATAACATTTGAATTTATATTCCTAAATTTACTTTAAAAAATTAAATATACTTATTATCCACATTAAATTAAGTATTATTATTTGAATTAAGCTAACCATCGGATATCTGAATCTATTAAATATCTGTATTTAGTAAGAAATTTTAAAGAGTAATGGGAAAGATAAATTCAAATATTAGAATGTAAATTTGTTATTTAAAAAAATAAAATAGATTTAAATTATGAATATTCGAACGTTAATAATCACATTTGCTTTGGATTTAGTGTAGATAATAATTAAAATATACGAGTTTAAATATTTTTTAAATTTGTAAAATACAAATTAAATGTTTACAAATATTTAAATTTGCGCTAACCATTGTTATCCTAATTTTGATTAATATAATAATTCTTTTAGGCATAACAATTTATTTGGCCTTTCTATTTCAAAAAAAAATTTTTTTTAGTCATCAATTTAATTTTTTATCTTTTTAGTCCATAAATTTGTGTATTTTATCAAATCACCTCAAACGGGATGGAAAATTTAACTTTTTAAACTTTCTTGACATGGCATACTCGTGGATGACATGTTAACATTTGATTAATTTTTTTTAAATTTTTAAAATTCATAAAAATTCAAAAAATTATTTTTAAAAATTAAAAATCTTTAAAATTATTAAAAATATATAAATTTTTTAATATTTTTAAAATTTTAAAAAATTAATTAAATGCTAACATGTCATTCAAATGGCAATTCACGTATATGCTACGTTAATAAAGTTAGCAAATATTAACTTTTCCATTCATTTTGAAGTGACTTGATAAAAAATACAAGTTTAAGGACTAAAAAAAATAAAAAGTTAAAGTAATTTTTTTCGTAAAATTAGAATTAAAAAAATCATTAATTTTTTTTGCTTTTCCATAACTGATATTCAAATCATAAAACATGGCAGATACAAAAAATATCTAAAATAGCAGCGCGGACGCTTCGCTGGTGAGTAAAGTAGAATAAATCACCTTATCAAGCATTTGTAAGCTAGTGAATAACTTGAATTATGCGTAATTTTTGAGTTGTAGCAAATCAGTACATATATTTAATTATTTTCGTCCATTAGCCTTCTTTTATCGTTTGTTTTGTTATTTACCCTCCTAAGCAATTATTAAAATAATTTTTATATATAATTAAATTATATTTGAACTTGAAATATCATACATAACAAATAATTAAATTTACCATCGTAATTAATTTTTATGTGAATTTTAGTAATATTTATTTTTCACCTGTGCCATAAATTTAAATCCATGTAAACTTAAGATTGCTGGCTTCCAATTTATGTAATGAGAATCTAGAGTACCAGCCTCGACCTGTAGGATTAATCATAGAGATTTGGCTGAGAAGTTTAGGTCCCTTGAGGCATGTGGATGGGTCAGTATGCTTATTATAATGCATTTAAGGTAGGGCCATTGTGAATGTCGACCATAAACTTCAACCATAAAATCAAAAACAATTAAGATTATGGCCCGTAGTTAACTAAAGATTTATATTTTAAAGATTTTTTTTGGCATTTGATACATCATTAACAATATTACTATTTTCCTAATGGTGTGACATAATTATTGATGACGAATTAGAAGAAAACATATAGCCAACTTTTTTAGTTTAAACAAATAGAAAAGAAAATTTAAAAAAGAGAGAAAGGAATGCGTATGTCAGCAACTCCGCCTCTGGTTGGAGGTGGAATCAGATAACTATTTAACCGAGTCGCTTTTTCACTTCCAAAGTAGCTTCACCCTTATTCCAAGGGCTACTCTGAGGCTGTGGTTGCCTTCTCCTCATAAAATAAAGTCTTTTCTTTCTTTATAAATAGCATCCCCACACATACGCAAGCACAAGGCCACACACACAGTCCCAGAAGAACAAGCGAGCAACTTGACTTTATGAGAGCCTAGGCTAGGCTTCATTACCTCTCGTTGTTTTGTGTTTTTGATTTATCGGCCAAACCAGAGAAGATGGTTGCAGAGACGAGGAGAGAGAGAATGAGTGAAGTGGCACCATTCGCGGTGATGCTCATAATGGAGGGTTGCACCATAGCATTGACCATATTGGCCAAAACAGCCTTAACGGCTGGGATCAGCCCCTTTGTTTTTGTGGTGTATACCAATGCTGTTGGCTCCATTCTCCTACTCCCTTTTTCCTTCCTTTATCATCGTGGGGAAAGGTGTGCCTGTGTCTCCCTCTCTAGGCTCTACATGTATCTTTACAGGACGTATGCATATGCTTTATTTTCCATTAGCCCACTTCTTCACCATTGTTTCTTTATCATTAATTGCAGAATAGAACAATCGCTCTTCACCTTCCCACTCCTCTTTCGTATTTTTTTCATGGGTTTAACAGGGTAGTTTTCTCTTCTTTTCTAATGTTCCTGCTGCGACAAACTGTCAAAGCTATTTTCAAAGTGAAGATTGATTTTTTATTTTTATTTTTTTATATCCTGTTGATTTGTAGGGTTGCAATCTCTCAGAACCTTGCATTTCTCGGGTTAAGCTACAGTTCACCAATCGTTGTATGCGCAATGGGCCTCTTGATGCCTACCATTTCCTTCTTGCTTTCCATCATTCTCAGGTTCTTAACTTTCTCCCAACCATCTCCATTTTTCTTTCCTTTTTGTTTTAATTTTTCGATTTCAGTTTCTTTTTTTAAAAAGGAGTGAGAAAACATATTTATTATTCAAAGTTGACGAGTAGAAACTGAAAACAGTTATCTAGATACTTTTTCTTTTTGGTTCAAAATACATATATCTACGGGTTCACCCATGCATGATTCATGATAATAATATAGTTAGAATATTGAATGGTATGTATACGGTGAGTTAGCTTAGTGTTACTTATTCATCGCGTTTTAATTAAGCTGAAAAATTATTAAATTTTTTTTATAAAATAAGAAATATAATTATGAGAATTTTTTTTCATTTTATATTTTATATAAAATAAAAAAAAGATGCATATAATAAAATTATCAATTACTTTTTATAGATATATATCCAAAATGGGATTACGTTAAATCTAATAATTGATAAACGAACTAACCTATCACTACCATTATACAATTTAAAGAGTAGAGGAAGTGGAGACCACGGCCCATTGGACTCAATTGTTAGTAACTCTTAAATTTCAAATATTGTAAATAAAGAAAATAAATATCAGTTGAAGGAAGGTCAAAATCATTGTGGTGGGATGCTTAGGAAAAAAGAAACACTGTCTATTGGAACATCTTATTCAGTGTTGGCTGAAATTTCATAATTATCACAGGACGGTGAGGCTGGATTGGAGAAGCACAAGCAGCCAAGCCAAAATGATTGGAACTTTTATATCAATTGCAGGTGCATTTTTTGTAGAACTATACAAAGGCCCGTTTACACGACCATCACCTGTTTCGCTTGACCACCACCTTCAAGTTATACCAAAACTTTTTGTTTTCTACTCGACGCCAGATCGTTGGGTTCTTGGGGGTATTTTGCTTGCGGCTGCTACCTTGTCGATTTCAGTATGGAATATTGTTCAGGTACAAGGTTTTGGTCTACATATAAACTAAGCTCAGTATTTGGTTTTTGTGCCTTGAAACCTTGTCCTCCTTTTATCATTCAAAAACAATACAACTTTTTTTGTTTGTCAGATGGGAACCGTCAAACAATATCCACAAGTGATGAAAGTGGCCTCGTCTTATAGCTTAGTTGGGACTGTCCAGTGCCTGGTTTTTTCTTTGATCATGGAAGGAGATCTAGATGCATGGAAACTGAAACGCAAGCGGGATCTCCTACTCATTATTGTGACAGTAAGACCCCCCCCCCCCCAAAAAAAAAAAAAAGAAAAAAAAGAAAGAAAGTGAAATTTGGCTAACACCAAACATTACAAGTTAAAGAAAATTAGTGACTAATAGATTCCATAATGATGGTTATAGGGAGTATTTGGGAGTATTATCCGTAGCAACGTTCATTTAGCATGTACGAGAATGAAAGGCCCTTTTTATGTGCCTATGTTCAAGCCCTTTGGGGTAGTCTTTGCAACAGTTTTCGGAACCTGTTTCTTTACAAACAGTCTTCATTATGGAAGGTAATTAAAATCTTTCTCCCTTTTCTCTTACCTTTCAAATCTTTATATGTTGTTGACACAAAAAGGTTGTACAGTGTGATAGGTACAATAATAGTAGGAACGGGATATTATGCTGTGATGTGGGGACAAATCAGGGAAGAGGAACTTCGTAAAGAGCGTGAAGTTGAAAAAGTGGGTGATATTTCAGACCTGAAGGCCCCTCTGTTGCAGGAAAACGAAGATGCCCAAGTCTAGAGCCAGGCCAAGCAACCTCTACAACTATTATTGAATTAAAAAATCAAGTGGAAAGTGTCCCCTTTTTTCTGTCAAAAAGAAGAAGGATTCAACAGCAAGAGGCCTGGCCTGTCAAACCAGAAGGTGCTGTTATTTTGTAGAAGCCCTTCTATTACATGTATATACATTTGATAGGATGGCCTTTCACTGTAAAATGGAAATCTTCTTGCTGTGTTTTCCCCCCTACTTGTTGGAGGTTTGAGGACAGATTCTTAAGTTTTAAATGACTCTGTCATATGTGGTTTCTGTGTGAATAAAAAACTGTGAAAAAAATGACAAAAATCGTATATGTTGTATTTATGTATTGGAGTGTTTAAAACAGCTATGGTGTTTGTTTGAAGGTTTCTTTAATTTGTTTACCTGCTCATGTAATTATCTCTTGTTTGCTGCATTTTTTTTCCTTTTACCTTTTTGAATTCAGAACGCAACATAAGTTCACAGACAATATAGAGGAAATTAAGAAAACCCATGGCAATACATAAATTAATATTGAAAATACAAAGCAACAGAATTACTTTGCAGCAAGAAGTCACCACTCAACAAGATGAACTACTTAAGGATGAATCCTAGACAAATATTCTGAAGTGGGATCCTTGCATGTTATTTTATTACTAATAAAACATGAGAGAATCCATTAAGAAGGGCTAGGCGCATGCATGGCATGACATGGCATGGCCTGGCCTCTCTAAGCCTCACCGTGAAGATAGTCATCGATCTCCTTAAAGTTCTTCACTGCAAATTCCTTAATGACGCTTGGATCAGGGATCTCTTCACTTGCCTTCTCAAACTCACAGGACCATTTAACCAAGGTCGACTCTCCCTTGGGAACCACAATGATCTTGCCAATGAAAGTCTTGTAGTATTTCTGGAGATCCCCATCAATGATGCTGTAAACATATTTCTTCTCAGCTTCATCCACTGATTCGATTCTCTCTTTTGATACCTTAACGATTGGAGACCCTACCATGAAGCAAACAAAAATGCAAAAAAAATTGAATTTGAAGTCCAACCCTTAGGTACATTTGCATCAATGAATGCCTCGTACTGCATTTAAATTGGCAATTTAAGTTGCTGTTTTAGTTACCTTCGGCATAGTTAATAAGACGAACAGATCCAGGGGCCTTGCCATCGCCTGCTAGCACTTGAATGCTCTTGTAATCATGGGACAAGGCTTGAGGGAAAATCGTGGTGGAGTCCCTAATGGTTCCCCACACTTTTTCTGCAGGAGACTTGAGCTCGAAATCCACATGAAGCTGCCCACCGGAAGCCATTGCTGTATTTGCTGTTGTATATATGCTAAAAGGGAGAAAAAGGCAGAAAGGTTGTTGACATACACCTGGTAGCATAGATGTGTATATATAGTAGCAGAAGAGATAAGTGGTTTCTAAATATCGCATTAAATATCTTTGGTACAGCTTCAACTGCCCATCCGGAGGCACAAGCACGCACCTAGCGAGGGAGTTGGTCGGGGCCCATTATTTGTGGCGTTCACTGATGCAATTTCAAAGCTAGTAGGTGAAGCAATAACTAATGGTTCGTAGTGTAAAATATGTCATTTCAACGGGTTAACCAATAAAAGCAATAAAATGTATTTGAAAATATAATTTTCTATTTTAAAACAAAACATGCTAATAAGAATGCAAACATATAATATATTTTATAATTAAAAATATTTTTATTAATAAAACTGGCTTATGATGAATGCAAGTCTTTTGGATAGAGTTTTCTAATAAGCCAATTTTATTGATAAAAATTATTTTAGAATATATTTTAATAACATGTTTAAATAGATGAAACAAACCAAACGAACTTTAATACAAAACACGGCTAAACATTTGATAAATTTAAATTAATTATCCAATGTTGTCGGTGGACCATCTTACTAGATATGATTCAAAGATGAAGAAATTAATTACTTGAGGCAATGTATACATTTATTAATCTAACAAGAAAGTAATATATAAGTTATTATTAAAAAACAAGGTATAAATATATATATTATTATTAATGAAACTTTATTATTATTAATTTATAATTTTAAGCTTCTAAATTTAAGTCTCGAAATTATGTATGGATTAATTAATTAATTAAGTTGAATTACTTTTATATAAGCTATCAATTTAATACTTGTAATGATTTAATTCTATTTATGATAGTTGATATAATTTGTTAGTTCTTTTAATTCATGATTTATTAGTTGTAACTTCAAATATATATTAGTAGTTAATTAGATTATTCATTTCGTTAGAAAATTTTAAAATTAAAATTAAAATTTATTTTTAATATGATGATATTACTTGGGTAAAGAGAGTATATATGAAATTATAAATCCTAGTGAATTATTATTTAACATTGCTAACAGTGCTTTTGGTTTTTAGCTAATTCAGTTGTAGTAGCGAGAAAGATTCATTAGCTATCGGGGCCTCTCCAAGATGAAGTGAATTTCCTGAATTTCCTTTTAGTTGGGAGAAAATGATTGAACAAAAAACCAAAGTTGGGGGAAAATTTAAGTGAATTGAACTGCATGCCAAAGAGGTTGGCGCATAATCAATTAGTCGCTAAATTAGGGAGTAGTTTTTATTACGTGCATTATAGTCGGATTGAATTTACATTTGTTGATATAAGATATCAACTAGGTTGAAAAAAAGGAAAGTATGGTAATGATGTTGAAAAAATAGGAGGAGATGATATCAAGGAAGATCGATTCACCCATGTCAAGCTAAGAGTCGGAAAAGTAGGAGGGTGGAGGGGAGAATTGAGAGGAGAGGATGATGGCTTGGCCTTTTAGGCTTTGTTAGAAGGAAAGGAGAGACCCTTTTTTTATGATGTGCTTTGAGGGTATTTATAAAAGAGGTGATAGTTCTAGGGTGGTTCCATCTTGAAGACTACACACCTGTTAATAATGGATGGCTTAAAAGAGGACTCGACTAGGTGGTCAAGAATGGATGGTTCCTTCAGTGGGGGAGGGGGGGGGAGGGGGAGCTAGTAGGTCACTAAGTGACCATCTAGACAATACAAGGTAGAGGGTTACTTGTGGATCTCTCCGACTGGTTTTCGTGTTGTCACATGTCCCTATCGAGGTAGAGGTATAATAATAGTCCCCTCCCCCAGTTGAGAGGTAGGTTTTAAAGTACCATGCCTCATGTAACGCCCCAAATTTGGGCCTAGAAGTATTGGGCCTTGAGTATGGGTCCGTAAGGAGGTTGTATATAATTATTTAATTGTGCAAGGATTGTAACGCCATGAATTTGGGCCTAGAAGTATTGGGCCTTGAGTATGGGTCCGTAAGGAGGTTGTATATAAGTATTTAATTGTGCAAGGAAATGACACAATTAAATGTCTACTTTGGGGGTTAGTGGCCCTGAGAAGTGTTGGAGAAATCTTGGGTTCAAACTTGGGCTTTAGCAAAACTTTTGGTATTAAGTGAATAAAACCCTGGATGCTTGGATGATGGCCTTTTAAATTATTGTGTTAAATAAATGACACAAGAAAGCTTGTGGTTTAGTGGTTGTGGCGTCATTAAGGTTGCAAGGGAGCCTGGGTTCAAGTCTTGGCTCTTACAATTCATTTTGGTTTTTCTCTTAAGTGAATCTGGACGCTGGCACATATGTTTTAAAGTTAATTGTGGATGTTTTTATCACAGAAAGAGCCTGTGGTGGAGTGGCAAGGTGGCGTGTTGTGTAACTGTGAAGTTTAAGGTTTAAGTCTTGGGATATGCAATTGAGTATTTATTTTGCTATTTGAGTTGTGTAGGAGGTGGAGTTGGACTGGAACCCTGTGGTTGAAGTGGTCACAAGAATGAGGAATTTTTTCTAATGGTTGAAAGCAATCCCACATCGGGAAGCTAACATGGGAATTGGTGAGAAGCTGGTGATCGTGGACTTCGGCACGTTCTCATAAATAAGTGTGTATTCGCGCTCTTCTTTGTTAGAAGTCGGCAAAATTCGAAACTTCGGCATTTGAGGCTTCACGAGTGTGCGATCGCTCGTGTGGTAACCGAGCCCACAAACCATGGGCAATAGACTGTAGAGGGCGTGTGGGCCAACTTGGGCTGAGTAATGGGCCTTAGGCCCATTTGTACTGTTAGGTGTGTTTAGGTTACTTAAGTCGCTCGAGGCGACGGTGGACCTTCTGTTGGGTAGTTAAGACCTCCGATTTGTAAAATTACCGAAATATCCCTGATTTGTAAAATTATCGAAATATCCTCGATTTGTAAAATTATCGAAATACCCCTGATTTGTAAAATTACCAAAATACCCCTAATTTGTAAAATTACCAAAATACTCTCGATTTGTAAAATTATCAAATTGCCCTTGTAGTGTAAAATTACTGAAATACCCCTGTATGGTAAAATGATTGTTTTGCCCTTGTGGGTAAAAGACTGACTTGGACTATGAATTTGACTGATTGACTGTGATTGTATAACTGTGTTTTAACTGACTTGACTGTGGTTGTAAAACTGATATGCTTTTAATATATGTTTAAATGATTGTTACTAAGCATGACCATTTTGCATACACGTGTGATGATTGAGCATGACATACATGACATATTGCATGGGGTTGGAATTGTGAAACGGAGGAAGAAATTGAGGATCGCATGGTTGCTTAACGACCGTGGATCCACTGATTTAGGATCGCATGGTTGTTTGACGACCGTGGGTCCACCGATTAAGGATCGTATGGTTGCTTGACGACTGTGGATCCACCGGTGGCTTTTAAGCCCAATATATGAATATTGACGACTCTGTGTCGATCATATTTTCCCGAGGCTGTGTGCTGACTGTATTACCGTCGCTGATGGCTATGTGCCTAACATGAAACAGCTACCGATGGCTTAAAGCCAATTATTCTGATTGTGGCTTTGTGCCAACCTAAAAATGGCTTTGTGCCATCTTGACTATGGCTTTGTGCCAAACGTATTTACCTGTGGCTATGTGCCTAACATACTTATGGATGACTCTGTGTGGATCATATTTACCCAAAGCTGTGTGCCGATTATATTACCGTCGCTGATGGCTATGTGCCAAACATAATACAGTTACCGATGGCTTTGTGCCAATTATAATACCGCTATTGAAGGCTTTTTAAGCCCAATATATGATTAGCAGCTTTGCTGTAATGAAGGTAGTACCGCAATCGGGATACCATTGATGTGTATCAGATTGGTAGGTCGATATTTATATCCCCACATGATGTGTACCGGGGGACAGAGTTGATGTGTAACTGTTGGATTATTGGGATGGGAAAGCATGCATCCATGCATTCACACATTCTGTTCTGTTATTGGTTTGGGCTGGGCCCAATTGATTATGTTATTGGCTGTGACCAAAATAACATTGTAATAGGCTTTGGCCCACGTATGCTCTGAACTGGACTGTACTGTTACTGTTAACGGGCTCTAGCCCAGATTGTTTTTATTTTTGTTTCTATATACTGACTGTTACTCCAGTAAGGGGATTACACACTGAGTTTTCGTAAACTCACCCCGTTTATTAACCGTGCAGGTAATCCCGAACGTTAGGTGGATCGGTGTCGTAGAGGGACTCGGAGACGACCACACAACTGCACATGTTTTTCTATTTTGTTCATTTAGTTAAGCACTTTAGTTTTTGATTTGGGTTGTATAAGGCCTCTTTATTTCCTTAACTTTTTATTTGGAAAGTTTATTTAGTATGTCTAATATCTATTAGAAGTAGGATACGGTTTTCCAAAACAAGAACTGTTTTCAAACACTACGTTTCCGCAACATTTTCAAAATGCTTTTGCAACTTCACTTTTAAACATCACGTTTTCGTAAATTGGTTACTTTTAGAATTAGCTTCCGCAAAGTAAAAAGAAATTTTGAAAATAAAATTAAAAAGTTTTCAATGTACTACATTCTAAATAAGAAGGGTTTTTAATAAAAACATGGTTTTCGAAAAACACTTCAATGTGACACGTCAAATTCAGGTCTAACTTTTGGGCCGGGTTTGGGGTGTTACATTTAGTGGTATCAGAGCCAAATTACAAAACTCGATTGTGGAATGAGTTTTAAAATTGGATTTCTGAAAGAATTGTTTCAAAAAGGTGCAAAAAGATTTGAAGTATTTGAAATGTTTTTCTGAATATTTTCCTAAAAGTGTGGTTACCGAGTCTCCGGCGCCGAATCCGTAAGTTTTCTGTTTGACTATACTTAAATTTATATTTTGTATTTATTCAGTGTATGTTCTAGAAATCATTTTTTTTAAGTTAGCAACAGTACTGTGATGGATTCCGAAGGCAAGCAAGGTCGCGAGGAGTTACCTGTCTCCCCGAAACATGAGATGGTTCAGGAAACTGTAGTCAAGGTAAGTCTGCCAACTTCGGGTAACAATAACCCGGAGCTTGGTATGGAGGCACTAACCCGGTTGGTAAGAGAAGTGCTAAAAAAAGTGTTTGAGGCAAGAGTTAAGGCGTGTGGTGAAACACATTAGGCTAGGCACTTGGAACGCAGTAGGAAGAGGGATCACAGTCCTCTGAAGCAGGAGCTCTATTCTGTGAAACTCGTTAAGACGCGTCTGAACTTTTCGACTTGCTAGTATTGCAAAAGGTGGCATTCAGGCGAATACTGGAGGAAGTCAGGAGCGTATCTCAAATGTAGGTCTAAAGAGCATTAGGTTCGGGATTGTACAGTCCCTTTTAAGTCAGGTGTGTTTTGTTTGGATGTGATGTTTGAATATAAAAATTGTATGCATGTGTGGTAAATATCTGTTTGCTTCTGTGGTTAGATGCTTGGTTGGGTGTGAGAGGTTTTGAGATTAAGTTAAAAGTGTATTAGTGTAGTTTGGAACTAGAGTGTGCATAGGGAGCGTAGTGGTGTAGGTTGAGCTAAGTGCTTGTTTAGATAGTTAGAAATTTCGATGACGAAATTTCTTTAAGGGGGTAGAATTGTAACCCCCCGAATTTTGGCCTAGAAGTATTGAGCCTTGAGTATGGGTCTGTAAGGAGGTTGTACATAAGTATTTAATTGTGCAAGGATTGTAACGCCCCGAATTTGGGCCTAGAAGTATTGGGCCTTGAGTATGGGTCCGTAAGAAGGTTGTATATAAGTATTTAATTGTGCAAGGAAATGACACAATTAAATGTCTACTTTGGTGGTTAATGGCCCTAAGAAGTGTTAGAGAAATCTTGGGTTCAAACCTGGACTTTAGCAAAAATTTTGGTATTAAGTGAATAAAACCCTAGATGTTTGGATGATGGCCTTTTAAATTATTGTGTTAAATAAATGACATAAGGAAGCTTGTGGTCTAGTGGTTGTGGCGTCATTAAGGTTGCAAGGGAGCTTGGGTTCAAGTCTTGGCTCTTACAATTCATTTTGGTTTTTCTCTTAAGTGAATCTAGACGCTGGCACATATGTCTTAAAGTTAATTGTGGACGTTTTTATCACAAAAAGAGCCTGTGGTGGAGTGGCAAGGTGGCGTGTTGTGTAACTGTAAGGTCTGAGGATCAAGTCTTGGGATGTGTAGTGGAGTATTTATTTTGCTATTTGAGCTGTGTAAGAGGTGGAGTTGGACTGGAACTCTGTGGTTGAAGTGGTCATAAGAATGAGGAATTTTTCCTAATGGTTGAAAGCAATCCCACATCGAGAATCTAACATGAGAATTGGTGAGAAGTTGGCTTTAAATAGAGTGAACCAGATGAGTTGGAGAAGAAGACTCAATGCAGGATGTGCCAAGGTTGGTGGTCGTGGACTTCGGCGCGTTCTCATAAGCAGGTGTGTATTCGCGCCCTTCTTTGTTAGAAGTCGGTAAAAGCAGAAAAGCCGAAACTTCGGCATTTAAGACTTCACGAGCGTGCGATCGCTCGTGTGGTAACCGAGCCCACAAACCATGGACGATAGACTGTAGAGGCCGCCATGAGCGTTCTTATCTATTGGGATTTGACGGGCCAAATGGGTCCGCTTGTGTAAATCTAATATTTAGGTAGGAAGTAGTTGGGCTAAATGGGCCACACTAGCGTGTGGGTCCACTTGGACTGAGTAATGGGACTTAGGCATTTGCACTGTTAGGTCTGTTTAGCTTACTTAAGTCGCTCGAGGTGATAGTGGACCTTCTGTTGGGTCGTTAAGACCCTCGATTTATAAAATTACCGAAATACTCCCGATTTGTAAAATTACCAAAATACCCCTAATTTATAAAATTATCGAAATATCCCCAGTTTGTAAAATTATCGAAATACCCCCGATTTGTAAAATTACCAAAATACCCCGAATTTGTAAAATTATCGAAATATCCCTGATTTGTAAAATTATCAAAATATCCTCAATTTGTAAAATTACCGAAATACCCCCAGATTTGTAAAATTACCAAAATACCCCCGATTTGTAAAATTATCGAAATACCCCCAATTTGTAAAATTATTGGATTACCCTTATAGTGTAAAATTACTAAAATACCCCTGTAGGGTAAAATAACTGTTTTGCCCTTGTGGGTAAATGACTGACTTGGACTAGGAATTTGACTGGTTGACTATGATTGTATGACTGCGTTTTAACTGACTTGACTGTGGTTGTAAAACTGATATGCTTTTAATATATGTTTAAATGATTGTTATTGAGCATGACCATTTTGCATACACGTGTGATGAGTGAGCATGACATACACGACATATTGCATGGGGTTGGAATTATGAAACAGAGGAAGAAATTAAGGATCGCATGGTTGCTTGACGACCGTGGATCCACCGATTGAGGATCACTTGGTTGCTTGATGACCATGGATCCACAATTTAAGGATCGCATGGTTGCTTGATGACCGTGGATCTACTGGTGGCTTTTAAGCCCAATATATGATTATTGACGACTCTGTGTCGATCATATTTACCCGAGGTAGTGTGCTGACTGTATTACCATCGCTGATGGCTATGTGCCTAACATGAAACAGCTACTGATGGCTTAAAGCCAATTATTCTGATTGTGGCTTTGTGCCAACCTAAAAATGGCTCTGTGCCATCTTGACTATGACTTTGTGCCAAACGTATTTACCTGTGGCTATGTGCCTAACATACTTATGGATAACTTTGTGTGGATCATATTTACCCAAGGCTGTGTGCCGATTATATTACCGTCACTGATGGCCATGTGCCAAACATAATACAGTTACCGATGGCTTTGTGCCAATTATAATATCACTACTGAAGGCTTTTTATGCCCAATATATGATTAGCAGCTTTGCTATAATGAAGGTAGTACCGCAACCGGGCTACCATTGATGTGTATCGGACGGGTGGGTTGATATTTATATCCCCACATGATGTGTACCGAGGGACGGAGTTGATGTGTAACGGTTGGATTATTGGGATGGGATATCATGCATCCATGCATTCACACATTCTGTTCTGTTATTAGTTTGGGCTGGGCCCAATTGATTCTGTTATGGGCTGTAACCAAAATGACATTGTAATAGGCTTTGGCCTACGAATGCTCTAAACTGGACTGTATTGTTACTGTTAACGGGCTCTAGCCCAGACTGTTTCTGTTTTTGTTTATGTATACTGACTGCTACTCTAGTAAGGGGATTACACACTGAGTTTTCGTAAACTTACCCCGTTTATTAACCGTGTAGGTAATCCCCAACGTTAGGTGGATCGGTGTTGTAGAGAGACTCGGAGACGACCATACAACTACTCATGTTTTTCTATTTCGTTCATTTAGTTAAGCACTTTGGTTTTTGATTTGGGTTGTATAAGGCCTCTTTATTTCCTTTGCTTCAAATGTGCCTAAGTCAGCCTAACTCTCGCAAAGTGAGGATTCTCACAGAATTCCTCTAAGGCAACAAAATGTAGAAGAAGCAATCTCAAAGACAAAAGAAGCTCGAAAGAGCATATTAGCCATAAAAAAGCAATGCACACAAGGTATTTGAGTAAATGCTTTTAATTTAGTATTCACTAATAAATAATGAAATACAATGGATTCAATGGATTACTACAATTGAGGAGGAAGATCTCTATCTCCCCTAAAATCAATGGTACAGATTGAGTTACATCAACAGATGAGATCGAAACCTATCTACAATTAAGGGATTTACAATATCTTCAAGATTACAAAATAAAATCTTATCAAATTAAAAAAAAAAGTCTACGATTACTTTTCCTATTTACCAAGGTAGCCCTAATTTACCATAGGTGTAACACCCATTAGCCCATTAGGAAGACATGGTGTATACCAAATAGTCAACAGTCAGCCTAACAAACTGGGGTGGTACTGATATATTCAAAACCCTAGACTTGTTTCAAAGTTTGAGAAAAACAGTTATAAGGATTTCCCTTTACGTTAAAACTATTAATCCTTTCTAGTTTGGTATTATATCTTTAAGTACAGTAATAAGAATTACTAAACTACTCATTAATTAGACTTTACCATTAAAGGTGAATACTCTCAATTTTAAAGATACAAGGACACACGACTAATCCGCACGCCCATGTGCCAGCCGTGTGTCACACACGGCTGTGACACACGCTCATGTTTCTGCCCGTATGGATGAACTCACCCTTTTAGGTAGCACTCTAAACATAACATTTTCACACATCAATTAATCCCCAACCAAGCATTCAAAATAAGGCAAAATCATGTTTTCAACAAAACATAACATCATCTATACTCAAATACCTAAATTTACCTATTTAATTCATCTAACTTGTCTACTAAAGTTAACCACAAAATTGAATACAATAAACCTACATCATTCACATCAACATCACCAATATGTCTCTCTTCCAACCCAACATATATATATATATATATATATATATAAGCAAAATTATAATTATTAACATTTACACAAAATAAACTTTGATTAAATCCACACAAACCCTATACATGCCATATAAACCATATTGAACGTACAAAAACTATCAGAATAGGCTGGATAGTGTGACTTGATGTGTTGATCTGATTTCCCGACCTCACATTAATCTACAAAGATATTAAACAACATAAGTAAGCTTAATGAAGCTTAGTAAGTTCGATAGGTTAAACATAAATCTTACCGAACCTACTATAATGCATCAATTAAATAAATTCATTCAATGTAAATTCCTTGTCAACCACAATTTCAATCGATGAATATGCTTATTTCAAACCAATACCAATAATAACAACAAGTATCACAATTTATATCACATAAGTCACTTACCAAATCTTACCAAATCGGAGAACGGCTTACAGATAAGAGTACATCATTTTCAGAAGCCCAAAGGTTGAACGGAAGCACATAAGTGCTAAACAGAAACCCATAAGTGTTAAGCGGAAGCTCACAAGAGCTAAACGGAAACCCATAATGGTTAAACAGAAGCTCATAGCCTATTAAAGTTAAACAAAAGCTCAATCGAGCTAAACGAAAACTCATATGAATTAAACAGAAGCTCGTGAGAGCTAAACGAAAAGTAAAAACGAAAGTTCGTAACAAATGCTAAACCTCAGTTTACTTGGGTAATTTGCCGTCAATTCATCGATTGCTGAATGTACTCATATCCCGCGTTCTATTTAATTCGAACATTCAATTCAATTTTGCAACTTTAAAAATATTTTATAATCAACAATATAATAAATATATATAATACCATTCATCAATTAAATATAAATATTAAAGTTTAACTGTACGAACTTACCTATGTTAAATTGTAAGATTTGTAGAAGTTCAGGGACTATTCTACTAAATTTCCCTTTTCACGAATATCTACAGGCTCTTGATCTAGAATATAAAATTACTCATTCATTAGCATATATTTCAATTCCAATTTACTTTACAATTAATACCCCTCAATTTTTGAATTTACACAATTACCTCAACTTTTACAACTTTTGAAATTTAGTCCTTAACTAATTAGTCTATCAAATAGACTAATTTTTTTCTCAATTAATAATTTATCTAAATATTCTAGGCTATCATACAGCCCTTGATAAACAGAAATTTAATACCAAACCCTAATGTTTAACCTTTTCACAATTTGGTCCTAAAATCAATATCTATCAAAATCACTTTATAAAATAATCATACAACAAAATTAAAGCTCTAAATCCATGTTATTTCATAAAAAAACATCCAGTGTTCATCAATGGTAACTTTCAAAATTTCCAATAAAATAAAAAACTAATGAAATAGCTAGTTGGACCTAATTGTAAAAGTCTTAAAAACACAAAACTTACAAGAAAAATGCAATAATTAAACTCACATGAAGCTAAAATATGAAAACCAGCTTTGAGAGCTCTTCAATGTTGTTTTTGGACAGAAAATTGATGAAGAAAATGTCTAGAAACTTTTAATTTTTTCAATTTGATATTTAAATTTCATTTATTTCTAATTTTGCCCTTTAATCACATCATTTTAACATTTTTTTGTGCTTATGCCGCCTCAGCCATTTCATTTAGACATAATTACTCTTTAAGTCCTCCATTATTTAACATTTAGGCTATTTAATCACTATTTCTTTAATTAGTAAGTTTTGCACCGTTTTCAATTTAGTTCTTTTTAATTAATTAACTATCAAAACATTAAATTTTTCTAATTAAACTTTAATACTACCTTAATGACACTCCGTAAATATTTATAAAAATATTTACGGCTCGGTTTATGGAAACGAGGTCTTGATACCTCATTTTCTAAACTACTGAACCTAACATATTCCTTATAAAACACAAACTACTAATGCAAAAACCTTTCTAAAACCACGTTTGACTCGTAAATACTTAATAATAAAATTTACGAGCTTACACGTCAGATTTGGTGGTCTCGAACCACTGTTTCTAACACCATTGAAAATTAGGCTGTTACATTCGTGAAGCAAAAAAACAAATTAAACTTAAAACGTATGAATACGCCTTTCGTAGAACAACCATGCATGATAGAAAACGGATAAGTGGCTCACTTATAGTCGCAACTTTGGCACAATCCCTCCTCCATAGGTATTTTTCTAATTCTCAATTTCCTGGGAAAGAAAGGTAATAGAGTAAGTTCATTTGAACTTACTCAGTTTCTTAAAAACACAACATAATTATCAGGTTACCTATAATCGAATAAAAGATAAAGTAATTTTTCAAACTTTGTGTTACCGTAACACTACGCCAATATACCAGTACAGCTCACTAGCGCACACATCACAAATATAACACACAATATCCTTAGTGGACACGTGCTAGTTATTCATACATACGTCTTTTAATCATATGTTTTTGCCATTAACCTAACCTTGTGCCAGCCTCAGCCCCATAATTCAAAAATCAAAACCACATATCTTTATTCATATTTCTTGTCATATTGAGCACGTGTTCTTCCACAAGGTTGGAGCATGACCGTCCAGTCTGGTTTGCAATAAAGTTGCCCTACTGAAGGTATCACAAATAAAGTTTCTTTCGACATTTTCACATATCGCAGATACTTTGGTACTAGGCTAGCACACAAGGTGGGAATTAACCGTGACCATGGCCATGTACACACAATACTGACTCGTTAATACACAACACATTGACATATATTCAGCAGAGACAACTTACCTTACACGACTCCATATCATAGAGTTTTTAAAACCTAAAGGAAGCAAAAAGAAACTCACTAGAACCTTCAGGATAAAATCTACTCTATTGGTCCTTTTGCCTCGATCGTTCAGGCCTTCTCTAGCTTCTTGAGCTAAATAAGAAACAATCATAATTATCAGACCCTTTATCTACTATAAATTAACCATGCATGTATTAGAGAAAAGACGTAAATCTCTTCGACAACATCCTAAGGGCTTTCCCAAAATTACCAGTCTGTTGATGCTTATCAATGGCGTTTAACACGCTTTCGGATATTTTGCTTGTCTCCTCTAGAGAAGATGACTTAAAATAAATTACTTAAAGACATAGGAGAGAACACAGAGAGAAAAGAAAAAAAGTAAAACATGATGGTTATAGATACCCTTTTATAGCATAGACAATGATAATAAGCTTAGTGGGAAGGTCTAAGACCTTGCTATCAACCTTGAATTTAGAGACTAAGCTTACCTATTAAGATTTGATCTAACCCTTTCAAAATAAAACTACTACCACTAATCAGAATGGTAAAACATTGCTTGCACACACTTGGGAAACCAACTAAACAAGTTATTTAATTGCCTAGACATATCAAGTTGTCATTTATAGTACTCTAGTTCAATTCCAACTAGGTCTAAACTAAACTCTAACGATGCCCATCAAGCTATCGTTTCCATACAAGACAATCTTACAAGTCTGCGAACTAGCAAGTTTGCTCAGAACATCTGGGGTTCATGGATCGTCTTATAAAAGAGTCTGTCAAACCCTAAAGTTTGTCAGCCTTAGAGTTCGCCAAATGGTGAATTCCACCAAACTGAACCTCTCAATGGTGTACTGAAGAATTCATGAAACACGCCAACCCAAAACTTAAGTTGATAATTCACCTTAATACTACTCTGGCTTACTCAATTATACACCAAAAAGATATTAGTATGATCTATGTTGGGGGGTTGGTACAACTCTCCCCCCACTTAGGAAATTTCTTCCTCAAAATTCTTACTTGTGAAAAGCTATGGGTATTGTTCTTTCATTAAACTTTCTCTTTTCCAAGTGGCTTCCTCCATGTTGTGATTCCTTCATAACAATTTTACTAGTGGAATTCTTTTATTCCTCATCTCTTTCACTTCTCTAGCTAAAATTTGAACAGGCTCTTCGTCATAAGATAGGTTAGGCTCCACTTCTAGAATTTTTACTTATACTTCATAGTCTGTATTTGATCGATATCTTCTCAACATGGAGATGTGGAACACGTTATGAACCTTTGACAGTTCTGGTGGTGGCGCTAATCTATATGCCACTGGACCAACTCACTCTAATAACTCAAATGCGGGCTTAGCTTCAATTTTTTCCGAATCTTATTACCTTTCTCTAGGGAGGCATCTTTAAAAATACCTTGTTTCCAACCTCAAATGTAATATCTTTCCTCTTCCTATCAGCGTAAGCTTTCTGTCGGTTTTGAGCAGCTTTTAAGTGAATTCAAATAATAGAAACCTTTTCTTCTGTTTCTCACACCAAGTCAAGACCAACTATCTTTTTCTCATTGAGATCCTCCAACCAACAGGTGGGAGATCTGCACCTTCTTCTATATAGTGCTTTGAAAGATGTCATTCATAAGCTGGCTGATAATTGTTGTTGTATGCGAACTTTTCCAATGGAAGATATTTTTCCCAGTTGATTCTAAAGTCTATTATACAACTTTTGAGCATGTCTTCAAGAACTTGAATAACTCTTTCTAATTGCCTATTTGTTTGAGGATGGAAGACAGTACTGAACTGTAACTTGGTTCCCAATGACTCTTGCAGTTGTTTCTAAAATCTTGACGTGAACCTTGGATCTTAATAAGATATTATGAATACTGATATCCTATGGAGTCGTACAATTTTCGATATATAAAACTCTGCCAACTTTTCCAGTGAGTAGTTTGTGCACACAAGCAAGAAATAGGCTGACTTAGTGATCCGATCCACAATCACCCAAGTTGCATTCTCTTTGGTAGGACTGAAGGAAAACCCGGAATGAATTCCATTGTGATTTTGTCCCACTTCCACTTTGGAATCTTTAAAAGATATAGCTTCCCCAAGGGAACTTGGTGTTTTGGCTTAACTCACTGACATGCCAAACAACTCAAAACATATTCTGATATCTCCTCTTCATTCCAAGCCACCAATATAAGCTTTTTAAATCACGATACATTTTAACACTTCCTAGATAAAGCAAAATGAGTCATTGATGAGCCTCCTTTAACAGTGTTTATTTCAATTCATTTCTTGCTGGAACATACATCTTTCTCATATACCGAAGTTCGCCATCCTTTCCCAGGGTAAAGTTCATAGTATCGCCAAACGCTAATTGCTTCTTGTACTCTTCACACTTAATATCTTTTATTTGTTCCTCTAGAATTTGAAAAAGAACAGTAGGACAGGCAGTCAATTTTGCAAGTAATGACCCATCGTCTAACATGTGAACACTTGCTTGAAGGGATGCCAATACTGCTATAGTCTTCCTACTTAAGGCATTCGCCACTACAGTAGCCTTACCAGGGTGGTACTCAATAGTCAGGTTGTAACCTTTTAACAGCTCTATCCTATGTCGTTGGCATAAATTTAAATTCTTTTGTGTCATCAAGTACTTCAAGCTCTTGTGGCTTAAAAAAACGCGATACTTCTTATCATTGAGATAATGTATCCAGATCTTTTGTGCTAATACTACAGCTACTCGCTTTGAGTCATGCGTTGGATAGTGATTTGCTGCAATTTAGTGTAGCAGATTAAACTAGTTTTCGCATATTAGGAGCTTGAATACAAGCACTTTGGTTAAGTTTTCGTAATTCTATTTACATTCAATAAATTGTGTAATTTGAGTCTTTTATTGACCTTAGAGGACAAACGAGGCCTAAGGGTAAGCTAATATGCTTTGTGAGAGTGCAGAAGACCATTAGAAGGTGTGCTAACTCAATATTGGTCGTTGTGTTGCAACACAAAGAGTTGGATGTCACAACATAGGGAGCAAAATGGAAGAATTTCAAGACTCCCTTCGGTATCGCGACATAGCCTAAGGATGTCATGACACACCCCTAAAGATACCCTAGAGATGAGCATATTATCTTCAATGTTGCAACATCGCCACTATACGAGAAATAATTAAGAGCCAAAGGCATTTTGGTCCGCACAATCAAACATTAAACACGAGAACGACAACTAACCTAGGGTTAAGGACAATGACCATTCTAAGTCTATAAATAGGCTAATTTAACACATGTTATGGACAACATTTCATATTGTATAACTTTCTTCATAGTTTTAGTTTTTAGTTTTTCCTTTTTTGAGGATTTCAGGTTATTTTTAGTTTTGTTCTTGCTTTTGTAAGGAGGTCAGATTTGTGAACTTAATCAAAATCTGTGAGGATTCGACATTATATTCAATGCAAATCAAGCTTCTTCTAAAATTTATATTCTCGAATTGTTATTCATATCTATTTTATATATAAAGTCTATACTATTTGTGAGATCTATGAGGAACTAATCCTCTTGTGGGGAATTAGCGAGTGAAGGTACGATTAATTAACTGTTTTGTAGGGTTATCTTAGTGGATTAGCGGTTCGGGAAAGGAAGAATTTAAACCTTAGGCTTGACGACCTTAGGAAGTTATTGCCTATCTGTGAACACCTTAACCTCAAATCGATTTGGACTATAAGGTTGAGAGATAAATAGTTCTTGTCGACTCATTATTCTAGTGGAAGATCGAAAGATCCTACTAGGGTATTGACTAGTTGATTGAATAAGAAGCCCGAAGTGACAGTTGATTATGATTACTAAAGCGAGCTAATCAACAACGCTCAGATTTGATAAATTCTACAATTTTATTTCCCGTTATATATTTATTTATTTATGTTCTTTTTACTTTTATTATTAAAAACCCCAAAAATCCCTCTTTTATACTTCATCGTATTATAATCTTTTTAAATTAATGATTAGATCTATTTGTGCTTAGGTTAGGATTAATTTACTGCTATCCTCCCTTGGGTACAATCCTCGAAGTACTCGTCTACTCCATTGTAATTGTACTACAACTTGACCTATATACTTGCAGATATCACCTTTTTAATATATTTTGTGCAAGATTTCTACTTTGGACATTGGTACATCCAGAAGTAGTCAGATAGTTCTTCTCGTACGACTTAAGCTAGCGAGATGCATACACCATGACCTTTCCTCCTTGCATGAGCACACATCCCAGCCTATTTAGGGGTGTATGAGTCTACACGGTGTACTCTAAGGCAGACTCTAGCTGGGCTAAAATTGAGGCCTCCGTTAGAACTGCTTTCAGCTTATCAAAGCTTTTCTGGCACACCTCTGTCTACTCGAACTTTTCCTTCTTTCTTAGTAGACGTGTAAGAGTTGTTGCCAACATGACAAACCCTTATAGAAATCACCTGTAGTAGCTCACCAAACCCAGGAAACTACGTATTTCAGTGACATTCCTTAGCAAATTCTAATCAAGCATGGATTTGATCTTATCAAGGTCTACTTTGATCCCTTCCGAAAAAAATAAGGTGACTGAAGAAATTAACTTCTCTCAGCCAAAATTTTCATTTACTGAATTTGGCGTACAACTTATTTTCTTACAGAGTCCTTAGCACAATTTCTAGATGTTCTTCGTGATCCACCATGCTTTTAAAATAGACCAAAATATCATCGATAAATTCAACGATAAAACGGTCTGGATAGGGTTGGAAGATTCTATTAATTAGATCCACGAATATTGCTGATGCATTTGTTAATCTGAACGACATCACTAAGAACTCATAATATCCATAGCATGAACAAAATGTAGTTTTTGGAACGTCATCATCTTTAATCTTAACTTGATAGTAGCCAGACTGTAAATCAATTTTGGAGAAGTTAATAACTCCACTTAGTTGATCGAACAAGTCTTTTATCCGAGGTAGTAAATACTTATTATTTATAGTTACCTTGTTTAATTAGCGATAATCAATGCACAAGTGAAGAGTCTCATCCTTCTTCTTCACAAACAAGATTAGCGTGCCTCATGGTGAGATACTTGGTCGAATAAAGATTTTATCCAAAAGGTCTTGTAGCTGTTTCTTTAGCTTCTTTAACTTCAATGGCTCAACTCGGTATAAGGTACAAGATACAGGTGCAGTACAAGATGTTACTTCAATCGAGAACTCTACCTCTCGATCTGGCGAGATGCTTGGAGGCTCCTCAAGAAACACATCGGAGAACTCCTTCGTAGTTAGTACTTGGCTAATATCCTTCCTCGCCTTAATTGAATCCATAATATATGTCAGGTATGCATCTACACCTTTAACTATAACTTTCTTATCGGATACTACCGAAATCACACTACCTACCAAATTGGTCTGCATATCAAGCAATAACACTTCTTTTCCTTATGTAGTTAAAAGACGTACTCGTTTGGTTCGATAGTCTACTACGATATTGTGTCTAGTTAGCCAGTCCAACCAAAGTATAACATCGAACTCGTGAAAGCTTACCAGCAATAAATCCACCAAAAAGATGTGTTTGCCAAAAATCACCGGACAATCTTTGATTACACTATTAACTACGATACTTTGACCAAAGGGGTTGGTCATCAACATGTTTGTCTAAGAAGGAACAACTTCTAGACTCTTACCTTTTACAACCTTTGTACATATGTACGAATAAGTTGAACTAGGGTCTATTAATGCATGAATGTCTTGTCCTAAGAAGGAAAATTTACCTATCATAACCTTTGGTAGATCTGCATCTTCCTTAACCTTCATCACATAGGCTCTGGCAGACACCTCGGAGGTGGGCTTAGTGTAGCTCTTCCTTGAAGTCCCCTGAACTAATCTTGACTTTCCAACTGTTCTAGATCTTGCGTCATGCTAAGTATTTGGAGTTCCACGTACGGATTGTTTCAAGACGGTATCAAACTTTGAGGGGCAGTCCTAAATCTGATGGTCTATTGATACACAAGCAAAATAGGCCCCTTTTTGCCCTGATGATTTCTTCCACAATGCTTGCATATTGGATCCCTTATCACCCTGGATCCTCCAGTACTTGCCATTGAGGTGGTTTGTCGTACACCTCCTTTCCATTGGAAACTCGAGGGTGGAAAATCCTTCCTTAGAGCAGAGAAGCTTCTATCTTTCGGTCTTGAAATTTGTCAAGGGTGGTGAACTAGAGAATGCTCGTTTCATTCTTTCCCTATCCTTCGCTCTATTCCTTTCTTAAATAATTGTTTCCATTTTTTGAGCTTTAGTTGTCATGGCTGTTAGACTACGAACTTTTGATGTTGGTTTCAGAGCAAAGATTTCATGCCTTAAGACCCACTCAAACTTATCACATAAGGCTTTTTCAATTTGAAGCATGTCCCTCACATAACGACTTAATCTGATGAATTTTTGTTCATATTCAATTATCGACATCCGTCACTGTTTAACATAATAAAAATCTTTCTTCATCATTTCAACATACATCAAGTTGACATACTTTTATTTGAACTTTGTCAAGAAAAACTCTCAATCGATATGTTCTTCCAGGGATACGCTTACTAGCGTTTCCCACCATTGATACACTTCTCCTTCCAATAAGGAAACATTCCATTATAGACTATTCATTGGTGTACATCTTAGTTCTGCAATCACTTTGCCTACGTGTGATAGCCATTGTTCTACTATGGCAGGGTCATCATTTTTATCCCCAGGAAATTGTTTAGCGCCAAGCTTACAGATTTCTCTCAGGGTATCTCCTTTAAATCGATTAGAGACTGGTGCCGAAGGTGTAGGAGGTATTGGCTGTACCACCTTAGGTTAAGGTTGCTATGGTTGGGGTGCTTGGGCTGTCCCAATGAACTGGTAAAAAATCTAGCTTGTAACACTCTCACCCAACCTGATTCACCGAATCCGGGTTTCGGGCATTACTACACAAAAAACTTAACAAAATTCTCAAAACCTTTGACAAAAACTCTTTACTAAAGACATTTCTCATTAAATTGATTAAAACTTCATTCTAGAAGAACAAAGGAAAGTATTTGCAATTAACATATTGTAACGGGCTTGCTAAAATTTTATTACAACTCATAAGTTACAAAAGACAAACTCTAAGTGTATAGTCTTTCTAAACATCAACCCTTCTTATATGCCCACTATATGGATAGTATCCCCACTTGCTGCTACTTTGGCATGTTCCTGGCATCGTCTCCTCAAGTACTTACACTGACACAACAATACCTGAAACATAAATATAACACCAGTAAGTTCAGAGGAATTTAGTGAGTTATGAACACATTTTACCTTCTAGCTTTTCTTGATAAATTCTTCATTGTAAATATTTGGACTTTTCACATTTGTCTTTGGCGAATACCTTCATAGTGTTAGTTGTATACTATCATACTTATACGTCACTTACCATTCATACCATATTCCCATTCATTCAACTATTTGTTTAGATCTAGGTCTTGAAATTCGAATGCCACACTTTTCATTTCCCTTCAAACAACTTTCAACAGTTATTCTCGAACAATTAATCGCAAGCACTATTCTTGATATCACTGACTGATCATACTTTTGGTGGATACCTTTACTGATCTTGATAAATCAGATCATAATTCAAATTGAACCTTGATTTAGCCTAACAAATAACCATATAGATGAGAGTTTCTCTAGATCATTCAGAAGAATTATACACCTCTTTGTAACGAACTCTACATATCCAATATATCAAACATCATCGATTCTAAAAAAGTTTAAAACAAGACATGATTCTAAATAGATATGTCAAATAGCTCAGAATTCTACCAAAGTAGCTGTAACTCGAATTGACGGACTCTTGTACTAAATACGCCCATATACTAAGTTCGTAGATAACCACAACAGAGATGCTGAATCATACTTCGTTTAAGACTTATTCATATTTATCACAAACTTTGTATACTAGAGTTTCAGAAAAAATATATTCTTGATACAGACTTATCATAGTACGCCACTAGGGCCAGTCAGATTATGCCACAAAAGTGACATACAGATTATGCCATGAAGGCATAATGTAGACTAAGCCACAAAGGCTAGCAAAATGCCACAAATTCCATATTAGATGCCAAAAAGGCCATATCAGATAATGCCATAAAGGTTAGAAAAATGCCACCTAGACACCCCTATTACTTGCATGTTGGCGATATGGATTTGCCTAAACTTAGATCACCTGAGGTTTATCTATCATTGCCCTGGGACATGCAGAGAACCCCAGTCGATAATTGTGGCTCATCCACCCTTTCAAAAATGTGTCATGGCCATAGACTTTCTTTAAAATTCACATATAAGAATTCATGTTTACTGTCCCAACTGACTTCATCGTATACCACCGTGATAACCAAACTCACAACTCAACCTTTCCACACTGAGAGACACTCCCAGTTCCCCTAGACAATTTCCAATCATCTATTACATATTCAATATACATAGATTTAAGTACACTAGTTCATCTTCTTAACCCAAATATACTTTATTACATGCTTCACACACATCAACGTAGTCACATCTCACAGTCCACATTACAAACACATACACTTAGTTACTTAACATAAATGCATACACCTATACACACAATTCATTATACTCTAGACTCAAAAAGACCTATTTCAAGTGTACATACTTATTTTTAGCGATCATTCATGTACTCATTGTAACACCTCTGACCCATATCCGTCACCGGAATAGGGTTACAGAGCATTACCAGAGTTTACAGATCAAGTACAAACATTTCATATAATTTCTCATTCATATAAAAAATCAATCATATTGTCCTTTATATGAACCCTCAAGGCCCAAAATGTGCAATAGAAATAAGTCGGGACTAATTTGGGTACTCAGAGAATTTTTCGCAAAATTTCAAAATTTTTCCTAGATGTAGGGGACACACGCCCATGTGCTCAGGCCGTGCAGGCATTCAAAATAGGACACAGGGTCGTGTCCCAACCTATGTTAGTACCCGTGTAACTCTTTAACTTGGGTCTCACGCCCGTGTGCTAGGCCGTGTCTAGGTGCAGTGGTCATACGGCCAAGCCACACGCTCGTGTGCCAGGCCGTATGATCAATTCTGAGAATTCTATTTTAAAATTTAAAGATGCAGGGGACACACGGCCAAAACACATGCCCATGTGCTAGGCCGTGTGTTACATACGGTTGGGACACACGCCTGTGTCTTTGCCCGTGTGGACAAAAATAGACCATTTCCAAGGCCACATTTCTCACCCAATTTGTCTTCCACCTGCATTAACACTTAAACACATTCATTAACCAATTCAAGACATTCAAATCAAACCAAAAGTATGCCTTAAACATAACATATTACCACACATAACCAATGTGCTCTTAGGCACCTCAATTAACAATTTATTATCATGTCTACTTAGTGGTCATATTTACCTAAATAACCAAATGCATATATGCAAAATCAAACTCAATATTTCTAACTTGATAAATCCACTTATATATACATCAAAACATATCAAACATAAGCTATTCAAATGGCTATTATCAATTAAACATTTACATGCCAACATTTTGGCTAAAACCTATACATGCCATTATAACCAAAATGAGTTTACTATTTATACCAAAATGAGCCGAGGGATAGTGTGATGTTGCTCAGACCAACTTCTAACCAAATTGAGCTTCCGAATTACTATAAAACATAGGAAATAAAATAGAGTAAGCATTTAATGCTTAGTAAGTTCGTATAATGAGAAATTAACTTACTATTCATTTACATTTAAAGTAAGCATGCAAAATTTATCCAAAGAAATTTGGCAGTTTGCCTAAACACATATAATCTCAAGAAACGTGTTAGTCATGTACTTCATGTGAATATCAAGAAACAAGGATGAGCTCATCGTGTAATAATTTTCATATATATATGCTTTCCACATCAAATATT
Source organism: Gossypium longicalyx (assembly GCA_025698465.1). Taxonomy (NCBI): domain Eukaryota; kingdom Viridiplantae; phylum Streptophyta; class Magnoliopsida; order Malvales; family Malvaceae; genus Gossypium; species Gossypium longicalyx. Next base: position 98,446,281 of record CM046997.1, read on the forward strand.
CATATAACATGTACATTTCCATAATAATTCATCTCAAGTTCAGATTATCTCATGTCAGAACTTTGCCTGTTGAATTTACTTGAAATATTGATGGATACACAGGTAGTACACTCGAAGTGTAAAAACTGTAATCCATCAATTCACATTCGAGAATGCTCATACAAGTACATAAACAGGAAACTCTCTCTCAGGCCTTATAACGGGAAGCTTATCCGGACTTTATAATGGGAAGCTCATAAGAGCCATATTCAGGAAGCTCATACGAGCCAATAACGGGTAGCTTCGAAGAGCCATTAATCAGGATGCTCCGGATAGCCTTATGTCGGGAAATTCAAGCAAGCCATATCGGGAAGCTGTGGAGAGCTATTAATCAAGAAGCTCATAAAGAGCCTTTAATCGGGAATCTCACGAAGAGCCATATATTGGGACACTCATAAGAGCTATGGTATGTCTACATTACATGTAGAATTACAACCAATCGGTATGCTCCGAAGATCCATTACAGGCCACTCACAAGAACCATATAACGGGAAGCTCGAGAGGGCCATATATCGGGATGCTCATGAGAGCTAATAATAGGATGCTCTTTTGAGCTGTGGTGTGTTTGCAACATATGTAGGACCACAACCAATTCGGGAACCCTATATCCATGAAATTTCATTTATTCAAACGGGACTTAATACTTGTCAGGAATTATCGGATATGTGACCTATTTTCATTCATGTCAATTATTCAATACACATACATAACATTCAATTCAAACATATAATTTTACTATTTAGTTACATGAACTTACCTTGACAAGTGTTTGTGAAATGTAATCTACTAATCCGATACTTTTTCTTTTCCTTGATCCAATTTCGTATTTGGTCTATCCGGAGCTATACAAGTAATTTAGCTCAATTTAATACAATTCATATTCAATTCAACCCAATTAACATCTTAGGCAAAATTACTATTTTGCCCCTATACTTTTATTTAATTACGATTTCATCCCTAGGCTCGGAAAATGAAATTCATGCAATTTAATCCTTATTCCAAGCCTATTTAATTTTTAAATATCACAATAGTAGCCCATGTATTTCACAAAATTTAGAATTTTTCCATAAAACTTTCATCTTTACAATTTAGTCCATAAATCATAATTTCATCAAAGTTCTCTTTACAAAAGTTGATCATCTATCAACAACCTTTCATTTTCTACCATAAAACTTCATAATTCATGCATAATCATCCATGGAAAAATCCTAATACTTTGATAACTTTGAAAAATAATCCCCGAGATAGCTAGATTAAGCTATTACGATCTTGGAAATATGAAAATTACTAAAAATGGGACCAAAATACTTACCTAATTAGGCCAATTAAGCTTGCTAAAAAAATCAACACCATAGGTAGGGTTTCCATATTTTTTAATTAGGAAAGATGATGATAAATGTTGATATTAGATATTTATTTATTTATCATCTTTTATTTTATTCACTTTCCAGTTTCATCTTTTTCTTTATTTAATTTTTTATGGATGACTAAGCATACTTATCTACTAACTCCACTAATTGATCAATTTGTCATTTAAGGATCACAAATTTTGAATTCCATATCTATTTGATCCCTATATCTACTAGAACTCAACTTTTGCATTTTATGCAATTTGGCCATTTCCCTCTAATTAGACATGTAATCTATAAAATTTCTCTGCGAAATTTTCATATGATATTTCAATTATAATGTATATCATAAAATAATATTAAAATAATTTTTCTTCCTGACTCAAATTTGTGGTCTCGAAACCACCATTCCGATTTCACTTAATACGGGCTGTTACAACTCTCCCCCCCTTAAAGAATTTTTTGTCCTGAAAAATATTACCAGTAAAAAGGTTCGAATTTTGCTTTCTCATTATTTCCTCAGGTTCCCAGGTAGCTTCTTCTATATTGTGTCTTTGCCAAAGAACTTTTACTAAAGCTACCTTTTTATTTCTCAGTTTTTTTGTGTCACGTGCCAAAATTCTGATTGGTTCCTCACTATAAGTAATGTCAGGCTGAATGTCAATTTTTTCGGGGAGATAATATGTGAAGGATCCAACCTATACCGTCGTAATATAGATACATGAAAAACATTGTGAATTCTATCATTTGGTAGTAAATTTGGCTTTGGTAACTGGTTCATTTTGATAAGCATGTGATTTTGATAATGGTGTGACCTATTGAGGTTAGATTTTATGACCGAATAGGTGTCTATTTGAATGGTTGGACATATGAGCTTTAAATATGATAATTTGCATGCAAAATAGGTATGTTTGAATTGTCTATTGTGCTCAAAAGGGTAAATTTTATTTTGATGAATTGGGTATAAATTTTATAGGTAATTTGATAGCCGAATAGATGAAGTGAGGAATGGCTAGGTACATGAAATTTTGGATCGGTTATTGAGCATGTGAGTTGGGTGTAATATGATTTGCCTATTTATGACCGAATATGATTAATAATATTATAGTAAAATGCATATGAATTGGTAATGAACAAGATATTATTCGACTAATTGGTAATGTTTGCTAATGTTTCATATATGGATATTTAATAAGCTAAATGATATGTCTTATTTTGACTTAATGAGTGAATGTGCATAAGTACATAGGTTGGTATGTTTGGTAATTAACTAATGAATTAGATGTTTACAAACGGATGGATTGATGTATGCTGTGTATATGAAAGGAAACATATTTGATGATTATTTAGGAGTTCAAATGCCATGATCTTTGGTCATAAGGTTCGGCTATTAGAGTTATAAAGTATATGTATTATGATATGATGTACATTAGTTGGGTCAAATAGGTGATTGAATAAATAATATTGATATGTTTAAATTTTAAAGCTTGAACTGCTTATGTATTATAAGTAGTAAAGCATTTTGGTTTTTAGTTGGTTAAGTGATCCATATGTGCGAATGTGATTTATATGATTGGGCTGCTAGTTACTATTCGAGTTTAAAAATTTTCGTGATTGAGTTTATATAATTTTGTGCATAATTTAAATTGAAAGACTGTTCTGAGTTGTGTTTTGGTTGGTAATGCCTCGTAACCCTAATCCGACGATGGATACGGGTTAGGGGTGTTACATAATCTATATACCATTTCTAGTTTCAACTATATGGAACTCTACTCACACAATCAAAATTTAGGCATTTTCAAGACATTCTATACATCATGAAGCTAACCACACACATATACATATACATGTCAATCCATAGCAATTCAAACCACATTAAAATGGTCAATTACATAATCAAAAACATATAGGCTTTCACTAACCAAATGACCTATACATGCTATATAACCAAAATACATAAAGTCCAAAAGTAGCAAAATAAGAATTCGATAGTGTGATGCAATCTTTGACAACTTCCAAAACGAGCAAGCTTTCAAATCACTATAAAACACAAAAAAGTAAACAAAGTAAGCAATTAAGCTTAATAAGTTCGTATAATTGCAAATATAACTTACCAATCAACCACAATTAAGCAAGTAATTTAAATCATAATGCAATTCAATTTAGTCTCATTAGCTTAACATATAACCAACAACAAAGTTAATTATGAAATCACAAATCTCATAAATTCAATTTCCACATGATTCACGTACATACCTGTACTTGTTCATATTAAACTCAGATATTCCCGGACCATAACCGTGCCCGTTGAACCATTTGGAATAATAGGGTATCTTGCACACTAAGTGCCAATACATGGCCGAAACCATCTTTATCTCATATCTCATATATATATGCTTACTCTCGAGCTACCACTCGGTTTGCTCACACAAGCAAATGGTCAAGAGGTAACTACACGGTGCTGCTCACACAAGTTGACGAGTAACCATACACACACCAGAAAACTCCGCCACTGGTAGAACGTATGGGACTAGCACCCAAAACACGGTAACCCCTAATGACATGTCATTTGTATCCTATCTATTCCTAAGGTTCAACCGAGATCCAAATAATTGACAGTATCTCATAGAGAATTTCCGTACTATTGTATCATCCCAATTTTATTAATTAAGCATGTAAATACATATAATTTAAAGCTTATTAATATATGAACTTACCTCGAATTAATACGGAGAAAATCGACCGATCAATCTACTACTTTGTTTTTCCCCCCGATCTAATTTCGAACGTGGCTTTTCTTGATCTATATAATCAAATTTAACCACTTTAATATCTATTTTATTCAATCCAATCCAATATCATATTATGGAAAAATTACCATTTTACCCCTAAACATTTGACTACTTCATAATTTAGTCCCTAGCTCATAAAAATGTAAATTCATGCAATTTAACACACACCCATGCTAGCAAAATTCTATATAGACCCATAATAGCCCATAAATTTATTATTTTACACATTTACCACATAATTTTCACATTTCTCAATTTAGTCCCTATTTGACATTTTCAACCAAAATCACTTTACAAAACATGTTTATCTAACAACAACCATTTATTTTCTACCACCAAACATCAAAACACATACACGTTCATCAATGGTAAAACCCTAATACTTTAACAGTTTCACAAATTAGTCCATGGGCTAGCTAGACTAAGCTACAATGACTCCAAAACCGTAGAAATCATTAAAAACTAGTTGAAAATGCACTTACATGCAAGGGGACTATTGTCGAACCTTCAAAAGCACAACAATAGAGGTTTTTGCTTCTTGTTTTTTTGTTGAAGATGCACTTAGGAATATGACAACTTTTGTTTTCATTATTTTACTAAGTTTATTTTGTAAATTACTAATTTAACTTTAGAAATTAACCTTTGAAAACATCTATTTAGTGTCCATAAATGTCCACTCACTATAAAAATGGTCTAATTACCACATAGGGACTTCCACTTTAAGTTTCCATAGCTACTAGACTCCTCTAGCTATTAGAACCCTACTTTTGCACTTTATGCAATTTAGTCTTTTTTATTAAATTAAGCATACAAACGGTAAAATTTCTTAACGAAATTTTTCATATGACTCTACTATCATGCTGTAGACATTAAAATAATAATAAAATAAACATTTTCACTTCAAATTTATGGTCCCAAAACCACTATTTCGATTTCACTGAAAACAGACTGTTACAAGCAGCCTGCTCCTTGTTGCCACACCTGTCGCAAGTCCAAATCTAGCAGCTCGTTAAGCCTGCTTGATGCACCTGGTTGCTACCCACATCTGTGAGGCACATGCATGCCCTGCTGCTCTCACAAGGATTCGATCGACAGTGCCGCCTACTGCCCGCGCATCTACTCACACCGTGCATTGCTACATCGTACCAACACCCTTGCCTATCGCACCACACCATCAAGACACCCTACGACCATCCCTAAACCAACCCTTTTTGCTTTATATTTATTTTCTTTGAGTTCTTAATTTTTATAAAAAAGTGGTAAGACAAATTTTTCTCCTAAATTTTTATTTTATTTAATTATTTAATTCTCCAATTTATTGAATTATTAATATTTTATACTAATTAAATTTTTGATAAATATTTGTTTCCATATTATATCCAGGTTAATCATGCCTCGCAAGAGAACTCATGCCTCTGCCCAAATTGACGAAGCACAAAATAAATTCCACTATGAAGAAGCCAAAGCAAGATACGAAAGCACTTTCAAAAATCAATAGATGCATCCAGAAAAAGGCTTTACGCTAAAAGAAAGCAACTATATTGATTTCATGGTGCGCATTCGACAAATTGCTGAAGCTCTCAATTGGGAGTTATTTTGTGAGAAAAGACCTAGTGTAGATGATGAGTTAGTTCGTAAATTTTAGGCGAATTTGACCTCAAGCGAATTGATAGAAGTTTCTGTTTGTGAAATCAAGGTACCCATAACCTCAAACGCTATTAATGAATTCTTTGAATTACCTGATTTCGAGGATAATAAATATTCCTTGATGAGCAATATTGACTCTGAAAATCTGTAAGAAATTCTCGAGGAACTTACAGTTCCAGGTTCTAAGTGGACTGTGTCAAAGCAAGGAATTCACACTTGTCATAGAGAATATTTGACACCACTAGCGAAGGTATGGTTCTATTTCATTTGATTCAGCCTTATGTCCATTTCATATAGGACTACAATTTCATTAGAGCGAATGGTCTTATTATACTCGATTTTAACTAGAAAGACCATTGATGTGGGAAAAGTCATCCTGAGAGAAATACGGAATTGTGCTGCTAGATGTTCTGGCCCAGCTTACTTTCCCTTTATGATAACAATTTTGTGCTTGAAAGCTAAAATTCTTGCAAATGTAAAGAAGATAGGTTATAACTAGGGTACAATCACAAATTGGGACTTCTACCGCGCAGCTGGAGACTCTATTCTATAGCAACAAGTTGAAGAGAGCGAGGATCCTGAAGAAGAAGAAAAAGATCCCATAGAGATCGAACCAATGCAGTCAGCTGAAATCCCTAATAAGATAGAACCAATGGAACCAGTAACCGAACCTAACATTGCAACTTCAATGTTCAAGACTCAATCGCCTTGCCCAAATCTTCAAAAGGAGCTGTCAAAATTGGTGGACATCATGAAACATATGCAGTGGCAACAACAAGCTTATTGGAGATATTCAAAAATATGGGAGACTCAATGAGAAGCGCTTTTACGAAAATATACAATAACCCATTTATTTTTGTGCCAGAGTTTCCAGATTTAATATTTGAACCATGGAGTCAACTATCGAAGAAAGAGCGAATTGATTCGTGCAAAAACAAAGATGATGGAGAAAAAGATGAGTTCAATTCGAAGGGATCTGCAAATAAATAAAAAGGGATGGTCTTGACTTTATTTTATTTATGTTCTTAGGTTATTTAATAGGATTATGTTTTATTACGAATTTTTATTTTCGCATAATAAAACAAGAGGTGGAAATCATAAATAAAAATGAACAAGTTGTAAAGTACAAAATGTGGTAATAGATATATACATGTCTAGGATTGGATCTAGAGAGAGCTTGGTACTTAAGCAGTCAAATTGACTCACCTCCACCTTTCTAGAATCCTACCTGATGTATAGTATCTATTCACTTTTAACAATGAGCACATTGTTCATCTTAAGTAGGGGAGACTGAAAAATTGAAATTATTTCCTCTCAGAATAAATTTTTCTTTCAATTATGATTAGGTTATATTTTGTTCAAAAATTTGAAATTTTGTTAAGTATGCTAAACTTCAGTATGAATAAAGTTTGATTATTTCAATAATTGTTATGTTAACTGAAATATGACAGAAATGTAATTCTAATAAAGCATGCAAATCATACCATAAAATTTTTTGTTCCTTAGGAAAGTTAGGCATGCATGAAAGTTTAAGTCTTTAGAATTGACTTAGTAGTTTCTTGAGGCGAAATCCTAGGAAGCATGGAATGTTGAAAATGATTTAGGCAACTTTTCTTTGGACTGTTTGAGCCTTTCAAGCAATCCTTGATGAATTTGTATCCTTTGAAACCCTACTTTTAGACTATATGGCCTAATTTTATTTGAACCTTTGTAATATTTAGCCATCACTTTTCTCATAATTATCTTTAAATTGTCCCAAAAACTAGACTCAGTACTATTCTGAATATTCTTTCAAACAAGTTTGGGGGAGTTGAAAAGAAGTATCAAATGATCAAAAAATTGTAATACATATAGAAAAATGCTTGTGAAATTAAAAAGAAAAAGAAAAAAAGAGAGCATATGTACTCGAAAGAAATAGATGTATAAAAGAGCATGTGAAAGCGAAATAAGTTGGTGTATTGAAGGTAATTATTTTGAAAGTTCGATTCAAGCTGAGTTTTTAGCCTAAATTTATCTATTTTTTACCTACCCCTAGCCTAGCCACGTTGCAACATATTTAAAAGACCTATTGATTCAAGTTTCTGTGCTACCTGTATTAGTGGAGAGAAATTTCTATATTCAACATATAAAAGCATAAATTAAACTTAATGATTGCAACTTAATCTTAAATAAGGGAATAAAATCAAATTGGTAGGAACTTACATGTTTTTATTGAGAAAGCATTTAGTCTATTTTTGCTATCATAGTAGTTGTTGAGATTAATTTGAATGATATGTATACTTAAGTAGCATAATTATCAAATTTATTGTTTTTTAGCATAAGTATACTAAAATCATAATTTTGAGAAGAATGTTGTTCCGAGGAAAGTTTTCAAAGGTGTTTTTGAGAAATTCTTTTCAAATTTGTGCATTACTTGGGACGAGAAATGAATTAAGTTTAGGGGTGGGGAAACACGAAAATATACACATTTTTTCATGCTCTTTTTAACTAAAATTCATGCAGTTTCGGTAAAATTCGTGTTGAAAAATAAATAATATTTATAAAATAATTAAATTGCACCCAAATTGTGAATATGTTTAATTTTAATTAATTTTATATCAAATTTTGATTAATTTTGATTATTTTCGACAGATTCGCATAAAGGGCCAAAAACGGCTTGGTAGACACAACTAGAAGCGCAAAACCGAAAAGCAATTTTGAAGCATCAAGGCGAATTAATTTTTCAGCCTAAGACGGTCCAAATTATGTGTATTAATTCAAAATATAATTAATTATAATTTTAATCCAATTTAATTTGGGTTAAATAAATTATTGTTAATTAATTATGAAAAGGGGCCTAGTTGAGCTGAACCGAGAAAACTGATCCAACCGAGCACTGGGCAACCCAAAATCATCCCACATGCTGATCCAATCAGCTTGCTTGGCTGATTATTTGGCTTGCAAAATGGCCCTTGAAGACTCCTTCAAATTGCATTCAAATCCCTCCACTATTTATGCCTTTCTAGATTTGCCCCTACCTTAAAATAGCATGTTTGAAATCTTCAAGCATGCCAAATGTGTGTTTGGCCATGGAGGGAGTCTTTGGCTGCTGATTTTGGCTATTTTTAGCAGCCTTATAAACTGATAAATACCCCCTTGGCTGCTCACTTCAAACACATCTCAACCCTTCTCATCTCTTCACATCTTTCTCATTTTTCTCTCTTCATTCCCTTCTATTATTCTTCATTTTCTTCCCCTATTCCCTTGCGATTTCACCTCTTGAAAAAGAGTCAATCAACCACCATTTGGAGCAGCATTAAATTGTTTGTAGAAGCCCCGGTTCGACAAGAACAAGCGAAAAAGGAGAAGTGGAGCAAACTTGTAATATCCCGTATTAGGGCCAAATCGGAATAGTGGTTTCGTGACCACAAATTTGAGATAGAAATAATTATTTTATAATTATTTTGAGGTTTATGATATGATTGCATAATTGTGTGAAAATTTCGTGGCGAAATTCTATGCATAAAGTGCTTAATTTGAAATTAGGGACTAAATCGAATAAGTTACAAAAATTGTATTCTAGAAGTTTTTAGTATGAAATTACTTTGGAATATTAATGAGGAGGTTTTAAATAGAAATTTGACCAATTTTTAAATTTTTGGACAAAAATGGGCTTGTACATGAAAATTTTCAAAGAAAGGTATTAAGGGTATTTTGGTCATTTTGGTAATTAAAAGATTAAAAAAAGGAAAAAGATGGCAAAATATGTCCATCTTCTTCATTAGGACAAAAGTTAAAGGGTTCTCCATAGCTAGGGTTTGTTTCAAGCTTCCAAGCTCCATAGTAAGTGATTTCAAGCCCCGTTTTTAATATTCCTTACGTTTTTGAAACCCCGATAGCTCGATTTAGCTTATGCTAGCAATAATTTAACCTAGGGTTCATATTTGGAAAAATACCCATAGGTGAAATTTGTGTATTTTGGTGTTTTATGATAGAATATGAGGTTTTAAATTATGCTAGACAACTTGTGCTACTCGGTTTTAAGTGAAAATGAGAAAAAAGGGCTTAATCGGTAAAAATACCTAATAGTTATAAGTACATGTTAGAATGAGAATTTGATGTTGCCATAGAAGGGAAAAATGATCAGCATGTAATAAAACATAAGAAAATGGGATGAAGTTCAATTCTCGAGCCTAGGGGCAAAAGTGTAATTTTGCAAAAGTTTAGGGGCAAAATGGTAATTTTTCCAAAGTTCATATTTGGGGCTGTTTTGATGAATGTATGTATTAAATAAGATTAATTTGGCATTATAGATCAAGAGAAATGAGATTCAAGTCGTGATAGAGGGAAAAACAAAGTTGACGAGGAATAGGCTTGATTGCTAATATTTTGTATCGAGGTAAGTTCATGTGTAAATGTAGTAACATAATTGTCATTTTAAGTAATTTAATGTTATTTATGTGATATGATGATTAATATCATGAAATATTATACTTTATGGTTATTATTGAATAATATGTAAATTATGATTTGCTATCGAGTATCGGTTTCGATGTTCCGTGGAAGACGAAAAAGATGTGTAATCGAGGAAAAAGCCCGTTTGAACCTTGAGAATAGATTAGAATATAAGTGACATGTCACTAGGATGGTTGGGCATCCGAACTCGTTGAGTTGAGTCCGAGTTTGTGAGATGTAACTAGGCATCCGAGCTCGTTGAGTTGAGTTCGAGTTCACTTATGGATGCGAATGCCCGAGCTCGTTGAGTTGAGTCCGAGTTCGCTTATGGGCGGGTTACATGGTAGTTTGGCTACATATGTGGCACTTATGTACAAACTTTCCGTATATTCGAATTATATTTCGATGTGTTCAACGGGTGAATCTTAAGAGAATAAGGAGAATGCCTAAAACGAAGGTGACATGTTGGTAAGTGTGGTAAATGAGAAAATTTGTGTGTATGTGCTTAAATCTTCAGTTGAGAACTTGGTATGATGAAATCGTAGCATGATATTAAATGCAAATGTAACATGAATGTCTTGGTGTTGTTTATGCAAATGATGTTTTTATGTGGAATTGCATGATTATGTTACTTACTATTTGCATGTGAACTTACTAAGCATTTATGCTTACTCCTTCCTTTTTCCTTTGACAAACCAGCTTGAGAATCGAGATAGGTCGAAGACTCGTTCACACTATCCGAAGGCCTAAATTGGTAAAATGGCTTGTGTATCTTGAATGTGGCATGTATGACAAAATACTCCCTTTGTGTAAATGATCTTATGATATGATTATGCTTTGGCAAGAAAAGAGTTTGTGAATGATTAGCCATTGGAATGGCCAATCTAAATCATATTTGATACCATGTATGTTTAAAATGCTATTTAGTCCATGAAAATTTATAGTAAAGTAAAATTTGCTATAAAAAGAATATTATTTCATGACAATGACGTGAATTTGAAAAATCACTAAAAATAGTAGAAATAAAATTAGATGATGAATAAAATATGTAATTGAAGCCTAATGAATCTGTTTTCATGTGTAAGAAACAAAATAGGTAAAAAAAATTGTATTTTATGAGATATTTACGATTTAGTGAAACAGGTCGAGTGATTTGAATCCCTGCTCGACTTTGGAAATTCACCATAAATTGTATAAAAATAATTAGAAGTCATGCTTTATATGTACAGATTTCTTATTGAGTCTAGTTTTAAGAGAAACAAATGTCATAGTCTATGAATATTTTTTATGTTAAATTGTTTAACTTAATTAATATGGATTTAATTTAATTCGTGTTAGGTTGATTGCATTTCATCTACTTGAGTTATTAAAATTGTGTTGGTGCTGTTATAGGTCTCGGTAAGATGTTTGATTAAGTAAAACCATGACTAAGTTATTCTTGCATTACAATTGTAAGGTAACTAATGAAATAATTATTTAAACGGATTGAAATTGTAATTAATTGACACAATACTTAATCAGTGCATGTTTAATCATCTAAGGTAGCTGAGGGTTAAATTAGCAACGATATCTAACGATATATTAGCCTTGCATAACTTGCAAGATTATTGTGATTAAACTATTTCAAGGTAGAAATACATTGTTACCTCACATAATCTTTTATGTGCTTATGAGATTGAATTAATTATTTGAATTGGCATAGAGATATGTACAAGAGATTATTTTAATTTCATAAGTATGTATGTCCATTAACATATTTTCTTATTAAAAAATGTTTAATCAGTTGAATTGACGTAGAGATATAGTCAAAAGATAAATGGATTTTGGTAGGTAAGTATGTTCATAAGTTAACAAATTACCGAGTTTCCGTGAATTTATTCGTAACAACATGAACATGAGTTTAATAATTCTAAGTTAAGAAATGTAATTAATCTAACATAATTATGTCATCTTGATTAAAATCATCTTTTGAAATCGTGCATTGGAACTTTTATTTTATTTTTATTTATTTTACTTTGTTAAAATCCTAGTTTTTAATCACTTCTTCAAATCAAAATATTTTTCTTCACCAAAGTGTTTTTAAAATTGCATTCATAAATAATTCTTTTCACAGTCCTTTTGGGTACGATAACTCGACATTTACGTGTCACTTCATTACTTGTTGTGATTGTGTACACTTGCACATTTGCGTCATTCCAATCTCTTACGTGAGAAATCTAGGGACTAGTTCCTATTGGGATTCCCCTTGGACTAATCCCACGCCTTATGACGAAAGGTGAGTCGGTGTGGCGTAAAGTGAATATTGAGGGAAGTAGAGAAAAATTCCCTTCTGCGAGTATTCTGAAGGTGTAACTTAGCCAACGAAAAAAGGGACCAATACTTTAACTAGAGGAGCAACCAGCTGGTTCACCAAACCCCGACCCAGCATCATAGGTTCTCCAAGTCTAAAGGGATCCAATGTCCAACTACCGACTCCTCCTGGAATTACATTATCGGAACCAAGCTAGGAATGTTTGTTAGTGGACACCCACCACTTTTCACCGGTTAGAGAGGCCTTCTTTAATACATTAAGAAAAGATGTTCACAGGGGCCATAAAGAATCGGTCATGAACTTTGACCACCTACGTGCTGGTAAACAAAAACCACCTCGACCAGATTAGAGAAAACAACAATGTCGAACAAGCCGCCCCTTCCTTGAAAGAATTCACACATGGCCACCAACTTTCCCAAAATAAGGGGGGATCTGCTGTTTTTTTCTCATGAAAACATCCGACCTAAACTATAGTAAAGTCATTGGTGTATCCTTCTGATCTCTTTTCCTTCTATTCATCAAATTTTTGCCTTTAACCTAAATAAGGTGGAAAATAGTTTTGGCTAAAAAAAAGGGGAGAGGAAAGCTTTGGGATATGCTCACTTCTACATTTTTGTTTAGGTTATTGAGATTATCAATTGCTCTTTTTAGTAGGGAAGAATAGTGCTTGAATGGCAGTTCTCAGACGAGGGAATCCTCTCTAAATCAAAATAGGCTAGAATGCTTCTATCGATAGAGCTTTCATGTCTGTTTATAAAATCATCTTTCTGCATTTTCATTTCGTTCTTACCATATCACAGGCAATTGGGTTAGAATCTATGTAATGGTTTGAGAGTGGTTTCAAATATTCTTCGCATCTATCTTCGGCCTTGTCTTAGAAGCCCCGTGAGACTAAGTTAGTGGTCGAGTCGTTTTTGGTAATTAACACCCATCGCATTAGTATCAATTCATATGTTACCATTCATGGTGAAGTAGCTGCTTTTTGATGTTTGAGTGCCTTATTCTATCTATCAAAGTCTTTCCTTTATCTATAGCTCGGGTCAATCCCCAATGGTTTGCTTTGATTTTCTCGAATAGTGCTGGTTTGCATCAGGGGGTCTGGTGCGAGCCATGCAACGTTCTTATGTAGGAACTGCTCCTTTCCTTGAACTTCCTATTTAGTTCCTCCCAGGCGTTGATCTGGTAAAAACATTGCTTGCACAATTAGGCAACCAACTAAGTAGGTCATTCCGTTACCTAAACATATCATGTTGTCACCTATAGTACTCTAATTCAATTCCAACTAGGTCTAAATTGAACACTAATTATGCCCACCAAGCTATTGTTTCCATATAAGGCAATCTTACCGCTCCACGAATTAACAAGTTCGCCCAGAATATTTGGGGTTGGTAGATAATATTATAAAGGAGTCTATCAAACCTTAGAGTTCACCAACCTTAGAGTTCTCCAAATGACGAATTTCACCATGGCAAACCTTTTAATGGTGTACTGAAGAATTCATGAAACATGCCAACCAAAAACTTAGCTGATAATTCACCCTAACACTACTTTGGCTAACTCAATTATAAGCGAAAAGAATACTAGTATGATTTGAACCAGGCGAGTTGTTACAATAAGTGCTTTGTTGGGCCACCAAGGCTTCAAGAAGATGTGCTTCATCACTTGTTCTTCGAATCAGGCCAGTTCAAATGGGTCAAATGAGTCCCATTTAATATGTAGACCTCCGTGACACGCTCTTTATGCTTTGGTCATGGGCTTTGAACTACGGCCCATGATGTTTTCCCCCACTCATTCTCGCAACATCCTCGTTGTGTCCTTGGAATGACACTGGTTTGATTCATCTTGGCCCTTTCTCGACTAGTCTCACTATTGGGTAGCCCCGGTCCTCAGAACTTTTTCCTCGGCTTCCGTCATCTCCTAACACGAACTATTTCACTCGTCTTTGGTTAATCTCATTCACCGGAGCCCGCCGCTCTTACTTGCCTACATTATGACTTACCTCAATCAAGAACCCCTTGATCCGCACACATCGACTTCGGCATGCCCACATTGAACATTGGGTTAAACTTGAGTATTCCCACTAACTCTGGTTTGTAAGCCTATCGACTTCCTTACTTCAGAACTCTGAAAGGGCCCATGTATCCTTATCAAGCCAACAAGTTGGATTGAAAAACACAACAAAAGTGTTTGAGACGTACCTTACTCGCAGCATTTACTCGTCTTAACTGCCCAGTTTGTATCACCACTTAAACCCCAAAGTCTGATGCACAACCCACCTCTCTCATAGGTGGTCTGATACACAACCCACCTCTCTCGTAGGTGGTAGTTCCATTGATGACTCAACAGGCTTCATATCAATTTTTTGTCCAAGTAACATTTCCAAAGAGGCTTCCTCAATGGTCCGATCTACCAAGTCAATGCTTCTCCCATAGGAAATATCCTTGACTAGCTGGGTTATCAAAAATACCTTAGTCCCAAACCTAATGTCTCAATTTACCGACATAATAGTTCATGATATCGGATCATCAAATATATGAATGCAATCGACAATAGAAAAAAAGATAGGCCTTAATCCTGTCAAGGAAGTTCAAGCCAAGAACAAAGTCATAGTCATCTAAACGGATTACCTTGAAATCTTCCTTTCCCTTCCACTCGTCAATTTGTAGCTTTACTTCTCGTGCTACTTGGACACAAAAATATATAGACTTTTTTAGCACCTTTTGAACATGAATTCATGCAAATTCTAAGTAATTTCAGTCAAATTTTATGCTTTTATTGTAAAATAATTAAATTAAACTTAAATTATTTTTCATTCTGAATTTTAGTTATTTTTATATTAAATTTGCATAATTTGGCCATTTTTTGACAGTTTTGCACAAAGGGTGAAAAATCAGCTCGAAAATCACCTTGAATGATTCAAGTAACGAGGCACCTTGGGTGTAATACCCCTAACTTGTATCCATCACCGAAACAAGGTTACGGAGCATTACTGGAGTTTTTAGAATATTTACAAATAATTCATGTCAAATACTATACATTTTCTGAGATTATTCATAACGTCCCTTAAATGGACCCTCGAGGCCCAATACAAGTATTAGAATAGAATCAGGACTAAATCAGGAACTTAGAAAATTTTTCGTGAAATTTTAAATTTTCTTTTCTAATTATAGGGCTTACACGCCCGTGTGGTCCCATGACATGCTCGTGCTTCAAGCCGTGTCTTACCCCGTGTAACTCCCTGACTTGGGTCACACGGCCAACCACATTTCCTTGTCTTAGACCGTGTGGCCAATTTATTTTCCTAAAATTAGGTGCAGTTTCCACACGGCAAAGCCACACACCCGTATGCTCGGTCTTGTGCCTCACACGGCTGAGACAAATGCCCGTGTCTCTGACTGTGTGCTCAATTCTGAGCAATCTATTTCTAAATTTTAAGATGCAAGGAACACATCGCCAGTCTACACGCCCATGTGCATGGCCACGTGTCACACACGGCTGAAATACACGTCCGTGTCTCTACCCGTGTAGACGAAAATAGGCCATTTAAAGGCCACTTTTCTCACCCTTTTCACAATCAACCTGTAGACTCTCATATACCAATATAACCTAATAAAGCAACCAATACAAACTAAAAATCAAGTCTTAAACCTAATATATCATCACACAACTCATTCGCATAAACTTACCACATTAACTCCATTCATTGATTACTATAAGTTATTACTAAGTACATGCATACAAACATACACATATGTATTGTACCACTCTCAACCATATTACAAATTTACTTATTTTCAATTTATCCCTATACATGCCATATAAACCTTAAGTTGCATAACAAAATCTACCAGAGTTATCTGGATAGTGTGAACTGATATGTTGATCCGATCCTCCGAACTTCTTGAAAATCTACAAAGAACATTGAAAAACTAAAGTAACCTTAATGAAGCTTAGTAAGTTTGTTGGCTTTAAACATAAATCTTACCAAACATACTATAACAATTCATTTAAGTAAATCATTCAATATACTATTCCTGCCAAACACAGCTTCAATCAATGAATTCACTTATTTCAAATCAATATCAAAATAATTTTAAATCTTTAAAATTTAATTCCATATATCACTTATCAATCTTTTCAAATCAAAGAACGTCTAACGGATATGAGTACATCGTATACAGAAGCCTGAAGGCTGCACAAAAGCACATAAGTGCTAAATGGAAACCCGTAAAGGTTAAACTGAAGCTCGAAAGAGCTAAACGGAAACCCACTAGGGTTAAACTAAAACTCATACGAGTTAACTGAACCTCATGTAAGTTAAACAGAAAGTCAACACAGAAGTTCGCAATAAATGTTGAACCTCAATTCACTTGGGTAATTTACTATCAATTCGTTTCTTGCACTGAACGAATGTACTCAATCATGCGTTCCGATCGCTTCGTACTTTCACTTTAATATACATAGTTTAGTAATAATTTTATTTTAAAAAATAAACATAAATACTAATCTTCAATTAAATAAATAATATTAAAATTTAACCATACGAACTTACCTGGACTAGTTTGTAAAATTTTGTTGTAGCTAAGGAACTATTCGGATAATTTCGCTTTTCCTCGATTTTCTTTGGACTCTTGATCTATAATATAAAATTATTCATTCATTAGGACATATATTTCAGCCTCATTCCACTTCACAATTTATACCCTTTAATTTTTGAAATTACACATTTACCCTAAAATTTACAGTTTTTACACTTTAGTCCTTAATCAATTAACTCATCAAATGAAATAATTTTTTTCTCAATTAACACTTCATTCCATCATCCTAAACTACTACACAACCTTCGATATTCAGAATTTTAGCACCAAACCCTAATTCTTAACTTTTTTACAATTAGGTCCTAAAATCAATTTCTATCAAAATCACTTAATAAAATCATCATACAATAAAATTATAGCTTCAAATCCATGTTAATTCATCATAAAATCCCAGCACTTATCCATGGTAACTTTCAAAATCATTCATAGAATCAAAAACTAATGAATTCAATAGTTGGACCTAGTTGTAAAAGTCTAAAAAAATATAAAAATTACATGAAATAATCAAAAATTAAACCTACATGAATTAAAATTATGAAAAACCAGCTTCTTGGAGACCTCCTATGGTGTTTTTGGCTGAGAATTAGGAAGAAATGTCTAGATTTTTTAATTTGGTCACTTGTTTTATTTTTTTAATTTTAACCAAATTACCATTTTGCCCTTAATTCACACCAATTTTGTCCATTTCTTCTTCCCACATGTCGTCCAGCCATTGCCCATGTGTCTAATTACCTATTTGGTCTTCCCTAATTACACTTAAACTATTTAACCTTTAATTAACAAGTTTTGCACATTTTTCAATCTAGTCCTTTTTATTTAATTAACTATCAAAATGTTAAAATTTTCTAATGAAACTTTAATTCTAAATCAATGAAACTCAATAAATATTTATAAAAATATTTACAGCTCGATTTATGAAATTGAGGTCTCAATACCTCATTTTCGACCCAATTTACCATATAAATTCTTTTGAATCACAAAATTCATTGATTCAAAAATACTTCTAAAATCTCATTTAACTAATAATTATTAATTTATTAAATTTTCAAACTCACTCGTTGGATTTAGTGATCTCGAATCACTGTTTTCGACACCACTAAAAATTAGATTGTTACAACTCTCCACCCTTTAGGAAATTTCGTCCTCGAAATTTGTTACCTCAAAATAAGTTCGGATACTGTGATCTCATTGACTCTTTTGTTTCCCAAGTTGCCTTCTCCGAACCATGACGATGCCACAATACTTTAACTAATGGTACTCATTTATTTCGTAGTTCTTTAAGTTCTCGAGTTAAAATCTTCACTGGTTCTTCTGAATAAGTCATATCCGGTTGAAGTTCAATTTCAGTATGCGGAATCATGTGTGAAGGATCTGATCTTTATCGTCTCAACATGGAAACATGGAACAAATTATAAATCTTTTTAAGTTCTAAAGGCAGAGCTAACCGATAAGTTATAGGGCCAATTCTTTCAATAACCTCATACGGTCCAATAAATCTTGGACTCAATTTCCCATTTCTACCAAATCGTAATACTTTCTTCCACGGTGAAACTTCTAAGAACACTTGATCGCCAATCACAAATTCTATATCTCTTCTTTTCAAATCTACATATGATTTCTGATGGTCGGAAGCTGCTTTCAAACTATCCCGGATCAAGTCGACTCCAACTAACTTGGATTCACTCAATTCAAACCAATACAATGAAGTCTTACATTTTCTTCCATAAAGAGCTTCAAATGGTGTCATTTTTCTGTTGGACTGATAACTATTATTGTAAGCAAATTTAGCCAAAGATAAATACCTTTCCCAGCTATCTCCAAACTCGAGTATACAACATCTCAACATGTCTTCTAAAATCTGAATCACTCGTTCTAATTGCCCATCAGTATGGGGATGAAATGCAATGCTGAAATTTAGCTTAGTACCTAGAGCTTTCTATAATTTACTCCAAAATCTCGATGTAAATCTCGGACCTCGATCCAAAATAATAGATGTTGGAACCCCGTGTAATCTTACAATCTCATATATATACAATTCTACTAACTTATCAAGTGAAAAGTCTATTCTGACCATGATAAAATATGTTGACTTAGTCAATCTATCCACAATGACCCAGATCTAATCTTTCTTTCACGGAGTCATAGGCAATCCAGACACAAAATCCATAGTGGCATGCTCTCATTTCCACTCAGGAATCATGACAGGTTGCAACAAACCCATTAGTACCTGATGTTCTACTTTGACTTGTTGAAAAATTAGACATTTTGCAACAAACTCACAGATTTCCCGTTTCATACCAGGCCACCAATACATCTTTTTCAAATCACAATACATTTTCATACTACCCGGATGAATAGAATACATGCTACTGTGAGCTTAAAAAAGAATATCATTTTTCAAACCTGAATTAATCGAAACACAAATTCTGTTGTAATAATATAACATACCGTTATCATCAATGGTATACTCTGAACTTAAATTGTCTCGAACCATCTATCTTTTCAACACCAATTTCGGGTCATCATCTTGCAACTCCCGAATTTGTTGAAGAAACACAGGTTTTGCTCTCAATTTTGCTAATACAGAACCATCTTCAGTAAGAAACAAATGAGTGTTCATAGCCTGAAGTGCAAACAATGACAATTTTTGACTAAGTGCATCTACAACCACATTAGCCTTTCCCGGGTGATAATCAATAACCAAATCATAATCTTTTAGCAACTCTAACCCCCACCTCTGTCTCAAATTCAGCTCTTTCTGAGTCATCAAATACTTCAAACTCTTGTGATTTATATACACATAACATTTCTCACCGTATAAATAGTGTCTCCAAATTTTCAAAGCAAAAACAATTGCAGCCAATTCAAGATCACGTGTAGAATAATTTCTCTCATACAGTTTTAACTACCGAGAAGCATAGGCTACTACTTTTCTTGACTGCATCAATACACTACCCAAACCATTGAAAGATGTATCACTGTATACAACATACAAAATTTCAAATTCTGGTTGAGTCAAAACTAGAGCCTCTGTCAACATCTTCTTCAACTGATCAAAGCTCTATTGACATTCATCAGACCACACAAACTCAAAATTCTTTTATAGTAATCGGTTCATCGGTAAAGCAATCATCGAGAAATTCTTAACAAAACGGTGATCGTATCCTATTAATCCTAGGAAACTTTGCACTTTTGTTATATTCTTTGGAATTTTCCAATTCACCACTACAGATGCTTTGCTCGAATTTACACAAATCCCTTCAACTGACATAATATGACCCAGAAATCCATCCTCATAGAGCCAAAATTCACATTTCCTGAACTTTGTATACAACTGCTTTTCTCTCAAAATTTATAATACAATTCTCAAGTGTTGTGCATGTTCGGATTTTGTTTTCGAATAGATTAGTATATCATCAATAAAAACAACTACAAATCTATCCAAATAAGGTTGAAAAATTTGATTCATTAAATCCATGAAAGCAGCAGGTGCATTAGTCAAACTGAATGGCATTACTAAAAACTCATAATGACCATACCGAGTTCTAAAATTAGTCTTTGGTACATCACACTCTTTAACTTTCAACTGATAATACCCAGATCTAAGGTCTATCTTCAAAAATACTACAACACCTTTCAGCTGATCAAACAAATCATCAATATGTGACAATGGATATTTTTTCTTAATTGTAACTTTGTTCAGCTGTCTGTAATCAATGCACAGTCTCAAAGATCCATATTTCTTTTTCACAAATAAGATAGGTGCACCCCAAGGTGACATACTTAGTCTGATGAAACCTTTGTCTAATAACTCTTGCAACTGTGTCTTCAACTCTTTTAACTCAACCGGTGCCATTCTGTATGGTGTTATAGATATTGGAGCTATTCCCGGAATCACATCAATTTCAAACTCAACTTCACAGCCTGGTGGTAAACCTGGTAATTCCTTAGGAAACACATCAATAAAATCATTAACCACTGGTAACTATTCTAGCTTCAATTCAGAACCTTGAGTATCAAGAATATAAGCTAAAAATGCCTCATTACCTTTCCGCATTAACCTTTGAGCTGATAAAGTTGAAATAATCCTGACCATTTCTTTCAGATTTTTAGATTCAGTAGTAATCATTTCATCTGTCTAATATTTTATATCAATCTATTTTTCTTTACAATTCACTATAGCATCATGCTTCGTCAACCAATCCATTCCCAAAATGACATCAAATTCTCAAAAGGGTAGCAACATCAAATTAGTAGGGAATTCACAGCTTTTTTTTTCAGTGGAAAATCACAACACACTAGATTAACTACTACACTTTGGCCTATTGGATTAGTGACTTGAACATCATAATTAGTAGGTTCAATAGACAATTTCTTTTTTGATGCTAATGCAGTGCAAACATATGAATGTGTGGA
Organism: Gossypium longicalyx; assembly: GCA_025698465.1. Classification (NCBI taxonomy): domain Eukaryota; kingdom Viridiplantae; phylum Streptophyta; class Magnoliopsida; order Malvales; family Malvaceae; genus Gossypium; species Gossypium longicalyx. The sequence goes on from CM046997.1 coordinate 98,467,867, forward strand.
CCTAGGGTCAATCAATGCATATACAGAATTATCAAAAAGATAGAAAGTACCAGCAATTACATCTAGAGCTATTGCTTTTTCTCTAGCTCAGATAACATATGTACGTACAGGTGCCTGAGCTTTTGACCGAGCAGTTTTATCTCTCACATTCGAATGAGTAGCCCCAGTGGCACTACTTTGGCCTGAGCGTTTACTTCTTTGAGAAGTGACTATTTGCTTTTCTTTTTGTTCATCTTCCTCTTTTTACAGTTGAAGATAGTCTTTAATGAAATGATCAGTAGCTCCACATTTAAAACAAGCTCCCACTTTGCTTCTACATTCACCTGAATGATACATTCCATAAAATTTGCATTTAGGCCTTGATACAGTTTGTACACTACCCATACTAGCTGCAGGTTTAATAGTTACTCTGAATTCTTATTGAGTTGCTTTGTTTCTATTTGATTGTTTCGGCATTGAAGTAGATTGGCTAGAATCATCTCTAAACTTTTTAGCCAGAAATGCTATAAATGACTTAGAGGAGCTTCTTTTATAGGATTCTTTATTTCATCTTTCTCGTTGCATTTTTCTATTGTACACCTCTTCCATCTTTTGAGCACGATTTGACAGAATAACAAATTCCCGTATCTCTGTGCCCCCAATCATCATTTTGATCTCATTATTTAGCCCTTCCTCGAATCGAATACAGATTTCCTAAGTTGATACAAAATCTCTAGCATATTTGCTGAGGTATACAAATTCTCTCTCATATTCAGCTACTGACTAATTTTCTTGTCGTAAATCATGGAATTCCCTTTTCTTTTTACCCAGGTATCTCTTACCAACATATATATATTTTTAAACTCACTCTAGAAAAATTCCCAAGTGATTTTCTCTTCTGGTACCACAACCTCTATTGTCTCCCACCAACTATAAGCTTTTTCTTTTAATAAAGAAACAATACATCTAAAATAATCAGCTGAGGAACACACTATTTCTCTAAAAACTCTTAATATATTCTGGAGCCAATACTCAGCTTTGACGGGGTCATCATCTGATCTATCGCAGAATTCCTCAGCTCCAAACTTTCTGAGCTTTTCTATCGGACAACGCTTACTAGATTCAGTTACCAGAAGAGGTAGAGGAACAACCAGGGGTGCTACAGATGGTGAAGTAGGGGGAGGAGGTTGTTGAGCCTGATTTCTTTCTTCCATCATCTCATTAATCCATTTGTTCATAAACCCATAGAACATATTTCTGAGTTCCTATTCTTGCATCGGAGAAATTGGAACACTATTACTTGTCCCATGCTCATATGTTTGTATTCTGCTATTAGCTTCATCACATTCAGCATGTTCGGATCTATCAGGCATCTTTACAATCTATAAGAAAAATAAAGATTAGATCGAATCATACACATCGCACTATCACAGATTTATATGGCACGCATTTCTAACCACTTTACACATTACATTCGTTTTGAGAATCGGCTAAACTGAAGTTCTGATACCAATAAATGTAATACCCTTAACCCGTATCCATCGCCAAAACAGGGTTACAGAGCATTATTGGAGTTTTTAGAACATTTATAGATAATTCATGTCAAATACTATACATTTTTTGAGATTATTCATAACGTCCCTTAAATGGATCCTCGAGGCCCAATACGAGTATTAGAATCGAATCGGGACTAAATCGGGAACTTAGAAAACTTTCATGAAATTTCAAAAAAATAAAATTTTCTAAGTACAGGGGTTACACGCCCATGTGGTCCCATGACATGCCCTTGCTTTAGGCTGTGTATTACCCCGTGTAACTCCCTGACTTGGGTCATATGGCCAACCATATGCTCGTGTGCTAGACCGTGTGGCCAATTTATTTTCCTAAAATTAGGTGCAATTTTCACATGAAAAAGCCACACACCCGTGTGCTAGGCCGTGTGCCTCACACGGCTGAGACAGACGTCCGTGTCTGTAACAGCCCGATTTTAGCTAAATCGGAACAGTGATTTCGAAACCAAAAATTTGATGTCAAAGAATTATTTTAATATTATTTTCGATATTTACAACATGTTATTTGATATTTTTGAAAATTTCGTGAGTTAATTTTATCGATTGATTGGTTAATTTGATAAAAAGGACTAAATCGCGTAAAATGCAAAAGTGTTGTTCTTTTATAAAAAGGTGTCTAATAGCCATGGTTTATTAATTTTAAGGTCATTATGTTGTAATTAGACCATTTTAATTGTGAGTGGACAAAGATGGACATTAATATGATGATTTTAAATGGTTTATAATAAGGTTAATAATGTAATTTAGGATTAAATGATGAATTAAATTAAAGAAAACAAGATATCATATTATTTTCTTCTTCACCTAGCCAAAAGTATGAAATAAAATACCATTAAAAGGGTTTCAAAGGTTCGGCACACTCCTAGCTTGATTAAGGTACGGTTTTAGCTCGATTTTTGATGATTTCTATGTTTTTGTAATCGTTGCAGCTCAATCTAGCTAGCCCGTACCTTCAATCTCAAAATTGTTAAAGATTTTGAGAGTTTCCATTGTTGAATCTATGTGTTCTTTGATGTTTAATGTTGAAATAAGAAAGTTTGATGATAATTTAACAAGTTTTGTTAAGTGATTTTTAGTGAAAATGCATAATAGGGATTAAATTATGAAATGTGCAAATTGTATGGAAGTTTTGGGCTGTTAGGGACCTATATATAATTTGGCCAAGCATGGGTTTTGTTGAATTGTGTGGATTTTGTGTATTTGTAAAATAGGGACTAAATTGATTAAATGTGAAAGTTTAGGGGCTAATGTGTAAAAATGCCCAAATGTGTATTTTTGGATTAATTGAATGAGTATATGAATAAATAAGTTAATTTTGAATTCATATAGATCAAGAAACAAAGATTTCAGATTTAGATCGGGAGAAAAGCAAGGTTATCGAGTAGTTGACCCGATTCGTCAATTCCGAATTTGAGGTAAGTTCGTATGTGATGATTACATTATAAATGTATGTTAAAATGCTTTAATATTGCATAAATTGTTAAAATGGGATTTTGGATAATATATGAAGTGTGAAAATGACTCTACGAGTGCATTTGATGATAGAAACGAAAAGTGTGAAAGCCCGGTTGAACCGTAAGAATAGTTTTAAATACTATTGACATGTCAGTAAGTGATACGTTGAGTTGGCTTTGGGACATGATATTAGCACTTCACATGTGTATTTTACCGATTTGGCTTCAAGCCATGCATATCGGATAATTTGGCTTTGGGCCATGATAATTGTTCTTCGGATAAGCTACCTTGATTTGGCTACGAGTCATGGTATAGGTACTTATCGTACAAGACTCCTGAGTGTCCGATTTCTATTCCAAATGGTTCAATGGGTGAACGAATGATGTGGTTGAGGAAGAGGTTATTACGAGGCGATATAGGTATGTACAGAACCTATTCGAGTATTAAATAGTGAAAGTTCAATGACATGGTATTTGATCATGTTTTGAGACATGAGAAAGGTTAGTAGTTAATGTGTATATGGCTTTGTCATGTGTAATTGGTTTATTTGCATTGATTCGATGAATTAAGTTATTCACCTAAGAGCTTACTAAGCTATGAAGCTTACTTCATGTTATTTTTCCATGTTTTATAGTGAATCAAGGCTAGCTCAGATTTGGGAGTCATTGGGACAGCACCGCACTATCAAACATCTAAATTGGTACTTTTGAGTTAAATTTTGAGTATAAGCCATGTATAGGGACTTTTATCATTATGGTACATGTGAAGCTTATGAAGTTAGCCATTTGAAATGGCTTGTAAATGTATATGTTTTGGTTTGTATATATAGCCATGAGTGATGGCTTATTTTGGTATGTTTTGGTATGAATGTGGTTATGGTTTTATAGTTGCTCAAATGGTTAATTGATTTATGAAGTATAAATGCTTGAGAAATGCCTTGATGAAATATGATTTTAGATGTTGTGTTGGTTATTTGTAGGGTAAGTTATGTATGTGTAAATTATAGTAAATGAGCCATATTGTTTGATATTGTTTTGGCATGTATTTGGCTAAGTAAATGGTAGTGATTTGAGATTTGGAATAGATGAAATTGTAATGGTATGAATTGTGTATTTGGTTGATGATTTTGGCTTCACAATTGTATGATTAAATGGTACCATTTTTCCTTATGTAGGTACATTGAAGTTGGGGTGGCAAATTGGTGCGAATGGCCTATTTTTGTCCACACGGGCAGAGACACGGGCGTGTGTCTCAGCCGTGTGTGACACATGATCAAGTTACACGACCGTATGTCCCCTTGTGTTGAAATTGAATTAAAGTCAGTATGCCCCACACAGTCCCACACATGGGCGTGTGACTAGTTGTGTGGTACAAGTCAGTATACCCCTTAATTGGCACACAGCCTAGAACACGGGTGTGTGTGGCCACTTCGAAGGGCACACGGACTAGACACATGGGTGTGTGGTTGGACGTGTGGCCCAAGTCAGTATGTATGTGGAACGGTGGAAATGTGCAAGTGTACACAATCGTAACAAGTAATAAAGTGACAAGTAAATGTCGAGTTATCGTACCCACAGAGACTGTAAAAAGCAGTATTTATGAAATTAATTAAAACACTTTGGTGAGGTAAAAATAATTTTGGTTTGAAAAGAGTGATTTATAAACTAAGATTTTAAAACTAAGCAAACAACTTAAATAAAATAAAAGAGTTCTAGTGCACGATTTCAATTAAGATTTAATCAAGATGATATAATTGTGTTGGATTAATTATATTAATTATACCTTTTTAACTTAGAAATATTAAATTCATGCTTATGCCGTTATGAATAAATTCACGGCAACCCAGTAATTTGCTAACTTATGAACATATTTACTAATTAGAAAATTCCATTTATCTCTTAAACATATCCCTATGCCAATTCAACCTAGTAAACAGATTTAATAAAGTAAACATGCTATCACACATACATACTTATTGAATTAAATTATCTCTCGCATATTCCTATGTCGATTCAATCGATTAATTCAACTTAATAAACATGTAAAAGATTATGTGAAGTAACAAAGTAGCCATACCTTGAAACAATTTAATCACAACAATCTTGCAAGTTATGCAAGGCATATGTATCGCCAAATACAATGCTAATTTAATTTTCAGTTACCTTAGAAGAATTAAACATGCACTGATTAAGTACTGAGTCCGTTAATTGCAATTTCAATCCATTTAAACAATTAATTATTTAGTTATCTAAACACTTATAATGCCAGATGACCTAAGCATGATTTTACTTAATCAAGCATTTACTGAGGCCTATAACAGCATAAACACTATTTTAATAATTCAAGTAGGTAAAATATAATCAACCCAACACGAATTAAATTCAAGCTAAATTAAACATTTCAACAACAATATTTTTCATAGATATGTTCATCATAAAAACAATAGAAATTAAAAAGAAAGGGAACAGAAAGCAAATCCAGTGTTTCTCTACGGCTTGACTGTTGCTCCGTTCTTTGTCTTCGTTGTCTTCACCAAGCAAGGATTCTATGACTCCTTGATTGCTGCCCAAGATGGCTGAAGAACACCTCTTTCTGAGGAGAGGAATTTGGCACAAGAGGAAGGGAAAATGGGATGGAAAAATGGAGAGGAAACTTGAGAGAAGTGAAGAGAGGATGAGAGAATGTTGTGGAATGAGGGATGTTGAGGGATGCTTTGAAATGGGCAGCATAGGGTGGCTTTTATAGCTGAAGAGGGCTGCTAAAAATATCAAATTCAGCAGCCAAGAGAGCCCTCCCATGGCCGGCCACATACATGGCAAGGTTGAAGCTTTCAACCTTGCTAAAAATAGGCTGGGGCAAATCTACAAAGCCTAAAATAAAGGTGGGGTTTGAATGTAATTTGGAGGTTTTTAGAGGGCCTTTTTGCAAGCATATTTTACCAGCTAATTTGATGATTTGGGTCAGTCAATGGACGGTTCTGGTCAGCCCAATTAGTGGCTGGTTCGGCTCACTCAATTCGGTTCAACCAGTGCGGTTTACTAGGCCCTTTCTTCATAATTAATTAAAATTAATTCATTTAACCTAAATTAAATAGGAAATAAATTAAAATTAATTTAATTATGAATTAATACACATTTTTGGACCGTCTTGGGCTGGAAATTAATTAGCCTCGATACTTCAAATTACTCTCGGTTTTGTTCTTCTCGCAGTGTTCACCGGGTCCTTTTTCTCCAATTGTGTAATTCTGTCAAAAATAACAAAATTTAATCAAAATTAACTATAAAATTAATTAAAATTCATAATGTTCATATTTTTAACATAATTTAATTATTTTATAATATTTAATTATTTTTCGACAAGAATTTAACCGGAATAGCCTGATTTTAAGTTAAAACGGGTATGAAAAAGTATATAATTTTTTTGTGTTTCCACACCCCCAAACTTAATTCATTGCTCGTCCCGAGTAATGCACAAATTCTGAAAAGAATTTCTCAGAACACTTTGAAAGCCTTCTTCAGAGCAACAGTTTTCTCGAAATTATAAATTTGATATACTTATGCTAAAAGAATAAGAAATTTGATCATTCTACTACTCAAGTGTTCATATTATTCAAATTAATCTCAACAATTATTACAATAGCAAAATTAGACTAATTTTTTCCTAATAAAGACATGCTGATTCCTACCAATTCAATTTTCTAATCCTTTATTCAAGATCAAGTCGCAATCATTAAGCTTAACCTATGTCTTCATATGTTGAACAAAGCAATTTCTCTCCACTGATGTAGGTAACTTTGAAACTTCGAATCAATAGGTCTTTAACAAGGTTGTAACGTGGCTGGGCTTAGGGGTAGGTAAAAAGATAGATAAATTTTGGCTAAAAACCCTAAACTCAGTGTAAATCGAACCTTCAAAAAAAATTTACCTTCAATCACCAACTTTCACATGCTCTTTTTCAAATATATGTGCTCTTTTTTTTTTTGAGCATTTGATATTTCTTTTCAACTCCCCCAAACTTATTTTCAAACGATATTCTTGAATAGTACTGAGTCTAGTGTTTGGGGCAATTTAAAGATAATTAAGAGAAACGTGTTGGGCTAAATTTGTATAGGTTCTAAAAATTAGGCCATATAGTCTCAAAGTTGGGTTTCAAAGGATATAATTTACTAGGGTAGGCTTGAAAGGCTCAAACGGTCCAAACAATAGCTGCCTAAATCATTTCTAATGTTCCAAGCTTCCTAGGATTTCGCCTCAAGAAACTACTAAGTCAATTCTAAAGACTTAAACTTTCATGCATACCTAACTTTCCTAAAGAGATAAAAATTTTATGGTATGAAGTTGCATGCTTTATTAAAAATACATTCATGTCATCATTAAACTACATGATAATTGATTGAAAAAAAAATAGAACTTTATTCATACTCAAGTCTAGCATACTTAACAAAATTCAAATTTATTGAACAGAAATATACCCTAATCATAATTAAAAGAAAAATTTTATTCTGGATGAAAATAATTTCAAATTTCGGTCCCCCAACTTAAAATGAACAATGTCCTCATTGTTTAAATTGAATAAATACTATACACCAAGTAGGAATTCAGAAAAGAGGAGATGAGTAAATGTGACTGCTTAAGTACCAAGCTCTTTCGAAATCCAATCCTAGACATGTATATATCTATTGCCACACTTTATACTTTATGACTTGTCCATGTTTATTCAGGATTTCCTTCTCTTGTTTTATTATGCAGAAATAAAAGTTCCTAATTTAAACTTGATCCTAAAATAACCTAAAAAACATAAATGAAATAGAGTCAAGATCCCTCCCTTTTATTTATTTGCAGATCCTTCCAACTTGGACTTATCTTTTACTCCATCATTATTGCCTTTGCATGAATCGCTTCGCTCCTTTTTCAAGAGTGGAGTCCATGGCTCGAATATGAAATTTGGAAATTCAGGCACAAAAATAAATGGGTCATTGTATATTCTCTGGAAAGCACTTCGAATCGAGTCATCCCTTATTTTTGAGTATCTCCAGTATGCTTGTTGCTGCCATTGCATGTGTTGCATCAAGTCCATCAACTTTGACAACTTATCTCGAAAGTCTGGGCTAGGCGACTGAGCTCTAAACATTGGAGTTCCAGCATCCGATTCATCTTTTGGCTCTTCTGGGTCCACCTTATCAGGGACTTCAAATGATTGAATCGTGGGATCTTCTTCTTCATTAGGTTCCTCATGCTCTTCACTTTTTTCAACTCGTTGTTGTAGAACTGAGTCTCCGGCTACTCGGTAGAGGTCCCAATCTGTAATTGTGCTTTGGGTGTACCCTGTCTTCTTGACATTAGCAAGAATTTCTGCTTTCAAGCATAAAATAGTTATTGTAAAGGGGAAGTAAGCAGGGCCAGAACGTCTAGTGGCACAATTTCGAATTTCTTTCAAGATGGTCTTTCCCACATCAATGGTTTTACCCGTTAAGATCGAGTATAGTAAGACCATTCGTTCCAATGAAATTGTAGTCCCATGTGAACTAGGCAGAAGGCTGAAACGGATGAAATAAAACCATACCTTTGCAATAGGTGTTAAGTATTCTCTTCGACACATTTGGGTTCCTTGTTTCGACATAGTCCAACTGGAACCTTCAACTGTAAGCTCCTTGAGAATTTCTTGCAGAAGTTCCAGCTTAATATTGCTCATCAAAGACGAATACTCGTCGTTCTCAAAATCAGGCAATTCAAAGAACTCATTAATAGCATTCAAATTTATAGGTACCTTTATTCCGCGAACAGGGACTTCTGTCATCTCGCTTGAAGTTAAATTCGCGTAAAACTCACGAACTAGCTCCTCATCCACACTAGGTCTCTTTTCACAAAACAGTTCCCAATTGAGAGCTTCAGCAATTTGACAAATACGTGCCATGAAGCCTCTGTAGTTTCTCTCCTTCAGTGTGAAGCCTTTCTCAGGATGTATTTGTTAATTTTTGTAGGCACTTTTGTATCTCACTTTAGCTTCAACACAATGGAACTTGCTTTGTGTTTCGTCGATTTGAGTAGAGGAGCGAGTTCTCTTGTGAGGCATAATTGACCTTTTTGCAAAAATATAAGAATAAAGAAAATTAATGCAAGAAAAAGATGGCAAATTAAAAGGAAGAGGATTGAAGAATTTTGGCTTAAGGCTTGGTGTGCAAAGAGGGTGCCGTACAAGGCTAGAGAACAAGCAGCAGTATGCAAGGGTGTGCAGCAAGAAGCGCGTGGCACTTCGTCGAGCAGGCCTGGAGCTTGTGTGGGAGCTGGGGCGTGGCCTGGGCAGTAGCAGCAAGGGTGCGCAGGTGGGGTGCTAGAACAGCAGAATGTGACCTAGGCAGCTGCTGGACTGAAGCAGCAGGCGCGCGAGTGGGGGCTGGGTGATGATCGGGTCGCGCAGCGTGATGCTGCTGGGTGTTTGCCGACTAGGCTGCTGGAGCTAGGGGTGTTGCGGCACAAGGTTTTTTGGTTTTTGGTTGATGCATGGATGGGAGGTATAAGGTGGTATTTATAGCATAAGTAATAGGACTTAAAATAGAACTCTTAGTTGAATTTAATAGTTAAAGATAAGAGTTTAATTCTAATCCTGCTCAAATTTAACAGCAATTAATAATTAAATATAAAATTATCACTTGCTATTAATTATTAAGATAAACATAAAATAAAAATTGAAATTAAATTAATCCTAAATCTAATCTAAGTTGATAAAAATTAATATATAAATTATAATGAAATTATATATTAAAGTTTATCAAATTATTAATAATATTAGAAAAAAATATTTCTTCTAGATGCCTTAAAAAAATATTTACAAAGAAAGGCACATAATTTTCATTATTTACAAAGAGAGCAATCAAATTTTAAAAATAATTCAATCTAAGTCCCTAGACTCAATGAAAATTAAAAATTGAGTTGCAAATTAAAATTTGGATCAAATTGACCCTTTTATTTGAAAAACAAAAATTTATTTTGTTGATTAGGGAAAATTTTCTTGAAAAATTATGTTAAAAAAAATTCCCAGGAAAGATTAGAGGGGTCACAAATGGTCCCGCTTAAGTTCCAACCTCCTAGACAGAATTTATTTAACATACTAAACCCGAAAAATAGACCCTAAATTATTTATTAAACAAAACACAAAAAATATTAAATATCTGATAAAATGAACGAGACGTTATCCCGTTCGGTTTTATTCCCCCAATAGTGTTTCAAACGCTGAGCATTAACTTGAAAATTACCTCTCTTACCTTGGAGCTCAACAACTCCGTATGGATAGACTCTGTGAATTGTAAATGGACCGGACCAACGTGATTTTAGCTTACTTGGAAAGAACTTCAATCTCGAGTTGAACAACAATACTTGCTGACCTGCTTCAAATTCTCGAACCCGGATGTGTTTGTTATGCCATTTCTTGAGTCTCTCTTTGAGTAATTTGACATTTTCATATGAGAACATTTGGAATTCTTCTAACTCGTTGAGTTGGAACATCTGTCTTTCTTTTGCAAGCTTAGGATCTAAGTTGAGTCGTCGAAGAGCCTAGTAAGCTTTGTGCTCTAACTCCAAAGGTAGATGACATGCTTTACCAAAAACTAGCCTATAGGGTGACATCCCTAAAGGTGTCTTGTACGCTGTCCTGTAGGCCCATAAAGCCTCATCTAGTCTTTTGGACCAGTCTTGTCAGTTCAGGCAAACTACCTTCTCCAATATGCCCTTGATTTCTTTATTTGCCAGTTCAGCTTGTCCATTCGTCTGCGGATGGTAAGCCGTTGCAACCTTGTGTTTCACCCCGTGCTTGTCTAGTAACCATTTTAACCACTTGTTCACAAAGTGGGACCCTTCATCACTAATGATGGCTCTCGGGGTTTCAAACCTCGTGAACACGTGTTTCTACAAAAACTTCATCACAAACCTAGCATCATTTGTCGGATATGCCTCTGCCTCGACCCACTTAGACACATAATCTACTGCTACCAGTATATACTTGTGACCAAAAGACGAAGGGACGGGCCTAAGGAAATCAATACCCCAAACAGCGAATAATTCGACCTCAATGATGTTTTTTCGAGGCATCTCATTTCTGTTGGTGACATTTCGAACTCTTTGACATCGGTCACAACTCTTTACGTATGCATATGCATCCTTGAATAGTGTTGGCCAAAAGAATCTGGTTTGCAATACTTTGGCTGCAGTACGAGTTCCTCCGAAATGACCCCCACTTGGGGCTGAGTGATAGTGGTATAGAATCTTCGGTATTTCTTCTTCTGTCACGCATCTCCTAATCATCTGATCTGCACACTTTTTAAACAGATATGGTTCCTCCCAGAAATAGTACTTCACATCGTGAAGAAACTTTCTCCTTTGTTGATATGTCTTATCATACGGCATTAAACCACAAGCTAAAAATTTAGCAATATCAGCAAACCAAGGGGTATTATGGACATGGCTTACCTTCAGTATATGTTCATTTGGAAAAGTTTCTTGAATCGGTACAAGTGGAGAATTCCCTTTTTGCGGCTCCAATCTGGACAAATGATCTGCTACTTGGTTTTCTACTCCTTTTCGATCTTGAATTTCCAAATCAAACTCTTAAAGTAGAAGTATCCATCGGATCAACCTCGACTTAGCGTCTTTCTTGGAAAGTAAATATTTAATTGCCGAGTGGTCTGTATAGACAGTTACCTTGGTACCTACAAGATAAGATCGAAACTTGTCGAAAGCAAATACGATAGCAAGTAACTCTTTTTCTGTTACCATATAGTTTAAATGAGCTCCTGTCAGAGTTCGGCTTGCATAGTATATGGGATGAAAAACTTTGTTCCTTCGCTGGCCCATGACAGCTCCTATTGCGAAGTTACTTGCGTCACACATCAATTCAAATGGCAAGTCTCAGTTTGGTGTGACAATTATGGGTACCGTGACTAATCAATTCTTCAAGTCATTGAAAGCTTTTAAGCATTCCTCATTAAATTTGAATATCGTGTCCTTCTCCAATAATTTGCATAAAGGTTTAGCAGCTTTGGAGAAGTCCTTGATAAATCTTCGATAGAACCCGGCGTGGCCCAAAAAGCTCCTAACACCCTTTACAGATGTTGGAGGTGGGAGTTTCTCAATAACATTTACTTTTGCCCTATCTACCTCAATCTCGTGTCTTGTTATCCGATGCCCCAGAACGATACCTTCTCGTACCATAAAATGACACTTTTTCCAATTAAGTACTAGGTTCGTTTCTTTGCATTGCCTAAGTACCTTAGCCAGATTGGCTAAGCAATCATCGTACGTATCTCCAAACACTGAAAATTCGTCCATGAAAACTTCTAAAAATTTCTCAACCATGTCAGTGAAAATAGACATCATACATCTTTGAAATGTAGTGGGTGCGTTACATAAACCAAATGGCATGCGTCTAAATGCAAATGTACCATACGGGCAGGTGAATGTGGTCTTGTGTTGATCTTCCGGTGCTACCGTAATCTGGTTGTACCCCGAGTATCCATCGAGAAAATAGTAGTAATCTCGCCCCGCGAGTCTATCTAGCATCTGGTCTAAGAACGACAAAGGGAAGTGATCCTTCCTAGTTACCTTGTTCAGCTTCCGGTAATCGATACAGATTCTTCATCTCGTAACTGTTCTAGTCGGTATCAACTCGTTATTCTCGTTCTCTATGACCGTGATACCTCCTTTCTTTGGTACGCACTGGACCGGACTTACCCATGAACTGTCTGAGATGGGGTAAATGATACCCGCATCTAACCACTTGATAATCTCTTTTTTCACTACGTCCTTCATGATGGGGTTCAGCCTTCGTTGTCCATTGATCATCCCTTTTTCACCATCTTCCAAGATAATCTTGTGCATGCATACAGATGGACTAATACCGCGAATATCGAATATGGTCCATCCGATAGCCTTCTTAAATTGTTTCAAAACTAAGATGAGTTTCTCTTCTTGCTTAGTAGTTAACTCTACTGAAACAATCACAGGCAGAGTAGAAGCATCACCTAAATAAACATATTTTAAATGAGAAGGTAATACCTTGAGTTCTAATTTTGGTGGCTCCTCGATTGACGCTTTTGGCTGTGTGTAATCTCTCTCCTCTAAATCCAAAGATTTAAAATGGGATTGTGGCTTAAATCCCTTTTGATTAGCTTCTAGCAAAGCTAGGTTTTCATCCTCCTCTTCATCGCTTGGAGGGTCTGATGTCAAAATTCTTTCCAGAGGATCCTCAACAGAGTTGAGTTCTTTCTCCACTACTAAATCCTCTAAGTCGGATATTGCAGAATAACCATCTATTGCGTCAGGAAATCGCATTGACTTGGAAACGTTAAATGTTACCTGATTGTCCTGAACGCGCATAGTAAGTTTGCCCTTCTGCACATCAATAAGTGTCCTTCCGGTTGCTAAGAACGGTCTCCCCAGGATAACTGGTACTTCTTTGTCTACTTTAAAATCTAAAATTACAAAATCAACAAGAAATATAAACTTATCTACACGTACCAATACATCCTTGATTTTTCCTTCTGGATGTGCTATGGATCGATCTGCTAGCTGAAGTGTAATCGTAGTAGGTCTAACTTCACCTATCCCCAACTTCTTAAATATCGACATAGGCATCAAGTTGATACTTGCGCCCAAGTCACATAGTGCCTTACTACAATAAGCTACTCCAATGTTGCATGGTAGGGTAAAACAAACACTCAGGATCCTTCAGCTTAGGGGGTAATTTGTCTTGAAGATATGCACTGCATTCATTCGTCAAAGCTACCGTCTCAAATTCTCCAAGTCTTCGCTTCTTGGACAGGATATCTTTCATGAATTTTGCGTAATTTGGCATTTGATTGAGTGCTTCAACCAACGGGATGTTGATATGAAGTTACTTGAGTACGTTAAGGAACTTCTTGAATTGGACCTCCTGTTTTTGCTTCTAGAGTCTTTGAGGGTAAGGTGGTGGAGGTTTATATACTGAAGTTGGTACTGGTTGATTTGTCTTTGGCGATAATTCTGCTGCTAACAGAGTGGTTGGCTGATCAGAATTGGCTGGTTCTGAGGTTACCTTTTCAGGTCTTGCAAGTTCTGATTCTAGTGGAACTGGAACTTCAACACTCGGTTGAACTTCTTCCGAATTTTGAGCTTCAGCATGCTCCTTTTCAGCTTCAATTATGTTGGGCTCTACCGTTTTTCCACTCCTCAATGTTAGTGTTTTACAATGCTCCTTCCCTGGATTTCTCGGATTTTTCGTATCACTAGGTAGAGCACCTTGTGGACGGTTCCTATGTTCAGTAGCAAGCTGGCCTACTTGATTCTCCAAATTCCTTAGAGTGGCGTCATTCTTAACCATGTATGCCTTCAATAAATTCTCTGAGCTATTGGACAATTTAGCCTGAACTGGTTTCTGAACTTACTGTGAAAAACTACGCAGCTGGGTTGGTCTAGGTTGGGCGTAGTTGTTACTGCCTCCAGCCCCTTGGTTACTCCAGGAAAGATTGGGGTGATTTTGCCACGATGGGTTGTAAAAGTTGGATTGCAGCCCTTGCCTTCCTCGGTTCTGGTTCTGATTACCTATGTAGTACATGGATTCTGGGTTTGACGGGCATTCTTCAAACACATGTCCTTCCCCATAATAGACACAGGCTATATTCTCATATTAGTTAGGTGGTTAAGCTGCAAAACTATTAGACCCATTAGTGGTAAGATTCTTTAACATTGAAGATATCGAAGATGACTGGGATGCAAGTGAAGTGAGAGCGTCCACTTCATGGATTCCAGCAACTCGTCTTCCTGACGTTGCTCGATTGGTTGGCCACTGATAATTGTTACTGGCGATCCTCTCGATGATTTCATAAGCCTCATTGTAAGACTTAGATAAGATAGCATCGTTAGCAGAAGCATCTACTACCATCCTTATGTGAGCATTGAGACCATTGTAAAATGTCTTAAGTTGGATGCAATGCGGAATTCCATGATGAGGGCACTTTCGTAATAACTCTTTGAATCTTTCCCATGCCTCATACAAGGACTCATCATCCATTTGTTGGAAGGCAGTACTCTCATTTCTCAGCTTAGCGATCTTGCTAGGCGGGAAATACTTCACAAGAAATCTCTCTGCTAACTCTTGCCATGTAGAAATCGAGTTCGGTGGCAGTGAGTTTAACTAGGCTCGAGCTCTGTTCCTCAGTGAGTACGGGAATAGTTTTAACCGTAATGCATCTTCGGATACTCCAGCTAGCTTGAAAGAGTCGCTTACCTCTACAAACAGTCTTAAATGAAGATGAGGATCTTCAGTAGGCATTCCACTGAACTGGCCCACTGTCTGAAGCATCTGGAACATGACTGGCTTCAGCTCGAATTGTTGTGCCTCGATCTCGGGTCTTCTAATACCTGGATTAAGGTCATTAAAAACTGGCATGGCATATTGTCGTAAAGATCTATCCCTATCATCAGCAATAAGGGTAGGATTTTGAGCAAGGTTTGCTCCGTTTCCTTGATTGATATTCTCGAAATTCATCTCTTCGGTCCTTCTCTGGTTTGCTTGTCTTCTTCGTTGGCGAAAGGTTTGTTCTATTTCAGGGTCCACTGGCAGTAAGTCGATAATTCGGTCAATACTCATAAACACCTGAAATAATCAGTGAAGAATCAATTAAGTAAAATTGAACAGGAAAAATAAAAGAACCAAAATGTAAAAATAAATTCATAAAAAAAATAGTCCCCGGCAACGGCGCCAAAAACTTGGAATGGTGGAAATGTGCAAGTGTACACAATCGTAACAAGTCATAAATTTAAAAGTAAATGTCGAGTTATCGTACCCACAGGGACTGTAAAAAGCAATATTTATGAAATTAATTAAAACACTTTGGTAAGGTAAAAAAAAATTTTGGTTTGAAAAGAGTGATTTATAAACTAAGATTTTAAAACTAAGCAAACAACTTAAATAAAATAAAAGAGTTCTAGTGCACGATTTCAATTAAGATTTAATCAAGATAATATAATTGTGTTGGATTAATTATTCCTTTTTAACTTAGAAATATTAAATTCGTGCTTATGCCGTTATGAATAAATTCACGGAAACCCAGTAATTTGCTAACTTCTGAACATATTTACTAATTAAAAAATTCCATTTATCTCTTGAACATATCCCTATGCCAATTCAACTGACTAAACAGATTTAATAAAGTAAACATGTTATCACACATACATACTTATTGAATTAAATTATCTCTCGCATATTCCTATGTCGATTCAACCTATTAATTCAACTTAATAAACATGTAAAAGATTATGTGAAGCAACAAAGTAGCCATACCTGGAAACAATTTAATCACAACAATCTTGCAAGTTATGCAAGGCATATGTATTGCCAAAGACAATGCTAATTTAATTTTCAGTTACCTTAGAAGAATTAAACATGCACTGATGAAGTATTAAGTCTGTTAATTGCAATTTCAATCTGTTTAAACAATTAATTATTTAGTTATCTAAACACTTATAATGCCAGATGACCTAAGCATGATTTTACTTAATCAAACATTTACTAAGGCCTATAACAGCATAAACACTATTTTAATAATTCAAGTAGGTAAAATAAAATCAACCCAACACGAATTAAATTCAAGCTAAATTGATTAAAATAACCATTTCAACAACAATATTTTTCATAGATATGTTCATCATAAAAACAGCAGAAATTAAAAAGAAAGGGAACAGAAAGCAAATCCAGTGTTTCTCTGTGGCTTGACTGTTGCTTTGTTCTTTGTCTCCATTCTCTTCACCGAGCAAGGCTTCTATGAATCCTTGATTGCTGCCCAAGATGGCTGAAGAACACCTCTTTCTCAGGAGAGGAATTCGGCACTAGAGGAAGGGAAAATGGGATGGAAAAATGGAGAGGAAACTTGAGAGAAGTGAAGAGATGATGAAAGAATGTTGTGGAATGTGGGATGTTGAGGGATGCTTTGAAATGGGCAGCATAGGGTGGCTTTTATAGCTGAAGAGGGCTGCTAAAAATAACAAATTAAGCAGCCAAGAGAGCCCTCCCATGGCCGGCCACATACATGGCAAGGTTGAAGCTTTCAACCTTGCTAAAAATAGGCTGGGGAAAATCTACAAAGCCTAAAATAAAGGTGGGGTTTGAATGTAATTTAGAGGTTTTTCAAGGGCCTTTTTGCAAGCATATTTTATCAGCTAATTTGATGATTTGGGTCAGCCAATGGATGGTTCTGGTACGGTTCTGGTCAGCCCAATTAGTGGCTGGTTCAGCTCACTCCATTCGGTTCAACCAGTGCGGTTTACTAAGCCCTTTCTTCATAATTAATTAAAATTAATTCATTTAACCTAAATTAAATAGGAAATAAATTAAAATTAATTTAATTATGAATTAATACACATTTCTGGACCGTCTTGGGCTGGAAATTAATTAGCCTCGATACTTCAAATTACTCTCGGTTTTGTTCTTCTCGCAGTGTTCACCGGGTCCTTTTTCTCCAATTGTGTAATTCTGTAAAAAATAACCAAATTTAATCAAAATTAACTATAAAATTAATTAAATTCATAATGTTCATTTTTTAACATAATTTAATTATTTTATAATATTTAATTATTTTTCGACAAGAATTTAACTGGAATAGCCTAATTTTAAGTAAAATGGGTATGAAAAAGTATATAAATTTTTTGTGTTTCCAGTATGCCCTGTTTCCACAAGGCCTGAGACACAGACGTGTCCAGAGCTATGTGAGGCACACAATCTGTTCACACAGGTGTGTGACCCCTGTATGGTTGAAATTTTTCTAAGTTTCCAAAATTTTCATATGTTATCGATTTAGTCCTGAACCACTTCTAAAGCATGTTTAAGGCCTCGTAAGCCCATATAAGGGACAATGCGATTGTGTTGAATGATTTATGAGAATGAACGTTTTATGTTTGATAAATGTATGCTATATGTTGTGAATTGATCGGTAATACCTCGTAACCCTACTTCGGCGACGAATACGGGTTAGTGGTGTTACAGTGTCTCTGACCGTGTGCTCAATTCTGAGTATTCTTTTTCTAAATTTTAAGATGTAGGGGACACACGGCCAGTCTACATGCCCATGTGCTCGGCCGTGTGTCACACACGGCTGAGACACACGCCCGTGTCTCTGCCCGTATGGATGAAAATAGGCCATTTAAGGGCCACTTTTCTCACCCTTTTTACAATTAACCTGCATACAACACTCTCATATACTAATATAACACAACCAAGCAACCAATACAAACCAAAAATCAAGTCTTAAACCTAATATATCATCACACAACTCATTTGCATAAACTTACCACATTAACTCCATTCATTGATTACTATAAGCTATTACTTAGTACATGCATACAAACATACATATATGTATTTGTACCACTCTCAACCATATTACAAATTTACTTCTTTTCAATTTAACCCTATACATGCCATATAAACCTTAAGTTGCATAACAAAATCTACCGGATTTATCTGGATAGTGTGAACTGATGTGTTGATCTGACCCTCCGAACTTCTTGAAAATCTATAAAGAACATTGAAAAACTAAAGTAAGCTTAATGAAGCTTAGTAAGCTCGCTGGCTTTAAACATAAATCTTACCAAACATACTATAACAATTCATTTAAGTAAATCAGTCAATATACTATTCCTGTCAAACACAACTTTAATCAATGAATTCACTTATTTCAAATCAATATCAAAATAATTTTAAATCTTCAAACTTTAATTCCATATATCACTTATCAACCTTGTCAAATTACATAACGTCTTACGGATACAAGTACATCATATACAGAAGCCTGAAGGCTACACAAGAGCACATAAGTGTTAAACGAAATGTAACACCCTAACCTGTAACCGTTGTCGGAATAGGTTAAGAGGTATTACTAGACTTGTAACTCAATTCAGAACAACTATATATCAAATAACATCTTATTTCATTCAATATCATTCATTCACATTCAATATATACTTTAATCAAGCATACAAAGCTTAAATCATGCATTCGAGACTAAATCAATAACATATTAAAATTTTGGAAAGTTATAAAAATTTTCACTTTTCAAGTGTCACACACCCGTATGAACAGGCCGTGTGCCTCACACAGCTAGTAGACACTCCCGTGTCTTAGACCGTGTGAAAATAGGGCATACATACTGACTTGTACATCACACGGCCAAGGACACGCCTGTGTGCCAGGCCGTGCCAAAACTGTAGGGTATACTGACTTGTACCACACGGTCGGTCACACGCCTGTGTGTGAAGTCGTGTCGAGCATACTGACTTCAATCCCTTTTCCAAACCAGGGGACACAAGGCCGTGCAACATGACCGTGTGTCACACACGGTTGAGACACACGTCCGTGTCCCTGCGTGTGTGGAAAAAAATAGGCTATTTGCAAAGCCATTTTGCCACCCTATATACACAAGCATTCACAACTATAATTGACCACATTTTTACAGCTCAATAGGCAGCCGAAATAACCATTTCAATACACATTATAAGCCATATCAAAACCTACCAATTATATATCCAAATACCTACTTAACAACATGCATAATTCTTTCATTTAACATCTACATATCAAGACTTCACTTGCATAATTTCATTACATCATTACCTAGCCAAAACATACCATAATTGAACACTTAATTCAACCAAAACATAATATCAAAATAAGCCAACTCACATGGCTTAACTTATACACAAAAATATGACAAAGTCATAATATCAAGTAACATAACTAACATCTTTTAAACTAGCCTATACATGCCATATTTACATATATCCACAATATCAAAAGTACCAATCAGAAATTGGATAGTGTGATGTGCAACTCCGACTTGTCCGAAACGAGCGAGCTAACGAGCCTGTATAAAACACAAAAAAAGAAAACAGAGTAAGCTTTACAACTTAGTAAGCCTGTATAATACAGAATTAAACTTACCATTTATACATAATCAAAGTAACATTAAACATGCCAACAATTCGATTAAGTAACACCTAATCACAAGTATACATCACATGTTAGTCATTTTAAAATTTCATGAAACCATCCATTAATACATTACCTTGTATCATTCCAAATTCACATATCATACATATAACATTAATAACACTTATAACCCGTAACTTATCTGTATAAACAATATTTAGGCCCGTTGAACCTATTAAAACTTCAAAGGATACTCGAGTGAACAATGTCAGTAATCCGTTAATTCTTTATCATATATGCTCTTTCGAGCCATGATCGGTAAGCCCCTCTTGAGCTGATGAACAGTAAGCTCTATTGAGCTGAAACAGTAAGCTCTATTGAGCTGAAACTGTAAGCTCTATTGAGCTAAAAACAATAAGCTCGTACAAGCTGAAATGGTAAGCTCCATTGAGCTGAAAACAGTAAGCTCTTTTGAGCTGATATATCAGTAACCTCATACGAATTATGGTGAGTCTACAAAAAATGTAGGAGCTCGACCAAAGCGGTAATCATAGTAACATGTCACTCATAACCAATGAATCTTTACAGTTCAAACGGGGCTCAGTAACAAATACATTATAATACATATCAACAATACATTTGTAATTCAAGTATATCAAATTCTCAATTACAATATTCATTTCAAATATTTTCAAATATATATATAGAAGTTCGATTCTAATTATACGAACTTACCTTATAACCTCGGATAAAATTATCGACAATTCGTCCACTTTTTGTTTTCCCCGATCTAGTTCCGGTATTTGCTTATCTTGATCTATATGATATTAAATTAACTCATTCAAAATTTCATTCAATTCAATTTAGCCTAAAACATTTATTTTGGCTAAATTACAAATTTACCCTAGACTTTTGACTACTTTGCAATTTAGCCCTTAACACATAAAAATGCAAAATTGCACAATTAAGCCATAACCCATGATAGCAGAATTTCACAGGGACTCCTAGAAGCCCATATCTTTCATTATTTCACACTTTTAACCACATAATTTTACATTTTCTCAATTTAATCCTTAATTGACATTTTTGTCAAAAATCACTTAACAAAACTTATATATCTATCATTAAACCTTCATAATCTATCATTAAACATTTAAACAACCAAGCATTCAAAAATGGAATCATTCAAAATCTATAGCAGTTTTGAAAACGAAGGTATGGGCTAGCTAGATTAAGTTGCAATGAGCTCAAAAACGTAGAAATCATTAAAAATCGAGTCAAAACTGTACCTTATTTGACAAAAGAAGCTTGGCCGAATGTCTAGCCCTATAAATGGTTGTTTTTCTTTCTAAATTTTCAGCAAGAAGATGAATGGAAATAAAATTTTGGTTTTTGTTTTTCTGATTTTAACTTTAATTGCCAATTTACTAATTTAACCTTTAAAAATATTTAAAACTACACCATTTGCCATGATATCATCATCCACTAACCATAATTGGCCTATTTATCACTTAAGGGCCTTTACTTTAAAGTTCCATAGCTATTTGACACTTTTAGCTAATAGAACACAAGTTTTACGCTTTACGCGATTTAGTCCTTTTTACCGAATTAAGCATTTAAACAGTAAAATTCCTTAACTAAAATTTCACATAATAATTCTATCATATTTTAAACCTTATTAAAATACAAAAATAAATCTTTTGACTTCAGATTTGTGGTCCCGAAATCACTGTTCTGATTTGACCTAAAAACGGGTTGTTACACGAAAACTTGTAAGGGTTAAACTGAAGCTCGAAAGAGCTAAACGGAAACCCAATAGGGTTAAACTAAAACTCATGCGAGTTAATTGAAGCTCATGTAAGCTAAATAGAAAGTAAACACAGAAGTTCACAACAAATGTTGAACCTCGGTTTACTTGGTTAATTTACTGTCAATTATTTTATTACACTGAACGAATGTACTCAATCCTGTGTTCCGATCGCTTCGTACTTTCACTTTAATATACCTAGTTTAGTAATAATTCTATTTTCAACAATAAACATAATTACTAATCGTCAATTAAATAAATAATATTAAAATTTAACCATACGAACTTACTTGGACTAGTTTGTAAAATTTTGTTGTAGCTAAGGAACTATTCAGATAATTTCGCTTTTCCTCGATTGTCTTTGGAATCTTAATCTATAATATAAAATTATTCATTCATTAGGACATATATTTCAGCCTCATTCCACTTCACAATTTATACCCTTCAATTTTTGATAATACACATTTACCCAAAATTTTACAGTTTTTACACTTTAGTCCCTAATCAATTAACTCATCAATTGAACTAATTTTTCTCAATTAACACTTTATTCTATCATTGTAAACTACTACACAACCTTTGATATTTAGAATTTCAGCACCAAACCCTAATTCTTAACTTTTTCACAATTAGGTCATAAAATCATCATACAATAAAATTAGAGCTTCAAATACATGTTAATTCACCATAAACTTCCAGCACTTATCCATGGTAACTTTCAAAATCACTTATAGAATCAAAAACTAATGAATTCAATAGTTGGACCTAGTTGTAAAAGTCTCAAAAGCATAAAAATTACATGAAATAATCAAAAATTAAACTTACATGAAGTAAAACTATGAAAAACCAGCTTCTTGGAGACCTTCTATGGTGTTTTTGGCTGAGAATTAGGAAGAAATGTCTAGATTTTTCAATTTGGTCACTTGTTTTATTTTTTAAATTTTAACCAAATTACCATTTTGCCCTTAGTTCACACCAACTTTGTCTATTTCTTCTTCCCACATGCCGTCTAGCCATTTCCCATGTGTCTAATTACCTATTTGGTCCTCCCTAATTATCACTTATACTATTTAACCTTTAATTAGCAGGTTTTGCACATTTTTCAATCTAGTCCTTTTCAATGACACTCTATAAATATTTGTAAAAACATTAACGGCTCGATTTATGAAATCGAGGTCTCGATACCTCATTTTCAACCCAATTTACCTAATAAATTCTTTTAAATCACAAAATTCACTAATTCAAAAATACTTCTAAAATTTGACTTAACTAATAATTATTAATTTATTAAATTTTCAAACTCACTCGTCGGATTTAATGATATCGAATTACTATTTCCAACACCACTGAAAATTAGGCTGTTGCATTGGGAGCTCAAGATGATAAATTATTAGCCTTGTAGAAATTAATTTCATGTTCTCGGACTTAAACCAATTGGTCCAATTGAATTTTATTAAGAAAAATCAAACAACTTGAAGTGGATAAAAAGGGCCTAAATTAAGCAACTGAAGAAGGAAGAGGAACGAGCCCAAAAGAGCAGCCCAATGCCGACCCAATTGCTGCCCAAATCAGATAAGTAAGTTGATTATAATAATTGCAAAACAACCCTCAAAATTCTCTTAAATTCGTTCTCACCCCTCCACTTTTTGTGCATTTAATTTTTAGCCACAAGCCAAAAATAGCGAAACCAATTCAAGCCCTCCCCCTACTATCATAGGCTAGCCATGTGAAGGGGGATTGGCTACTATTTTTAGCTAATTTGAGCTGCCAATTTCAAGTATAAATATCCCCCCTTCACTTCCTTAAAAATCATCCCTCACTTCACACATCTCTCTCTCACACACTTTCTCTCTCTTTCTCCCTTCTAGTTGTCTTTCAATTCCCTTCTTCCTTTCTGATTTCCCCTATTGAAAAAGAGCTTGCAATAGATTAGATTCTGAAAACCACTGAGATTTGTTCTTCTAGTTCCCTTCTCTTAAACTTTATTTTAAGTTTTGTTTTGCTCATGAACATGAATATTTGTGTTGTTGTTTTTCAATTAATTAAAATGACTTAATTTTCTTTCGTGTTAAATTAATTGCATTCTATCTGTTTAGATTATTAAAAATGTGTTTGTGTTGTTTATTAGATCTAAATAAATTGTTCAATTAAATAAAACCATACTTATGTTATGCCTTCATATTAATTGTAAGGTAAAAATTGAAATAATTATTTACACAGATTGAAATTGTAATTAATGGACACAAAATTTAATTGGTGCATGTTTAATCTTCTAAAGTAACAGAGAATTAAATTATTGATGGTATTAAACAATACATTAGCCTTGCATAACTTGCAGGATTATTTTGATTAAATTGTTTCAATATAGAGATATATTGTTACTTCACTTAATCTTTTACTTGCTTATTAGAATTCGATCAACCGTTTGAATTGACATAGATATATAGTCAAGAGGTTATTGGGTTTTAGTAGGTAAGTATTTGCATTACTTAGCAAGTTACTGAGTTGTCGTGAAATAATTCGTAGCAACATGAACATATCTTTAATTATTCTAAGTTAAAGAATAAAATTGATCTAACACATTTATGTCATATTGATTAAACTTGTCTTTTCGAAATCGTGCATTAGAATATTTTTACTTTGTATTTTCTTAGTTTAATTAATTAGTTAATTTTTAGTTTTTATAACACCTTCTCAAATCAACATCTTTTTCCATCACCAAATTGTTTAACTTTACATTTCATAAATATTTTCTTGCACAATCCTTGTGGATATGATAACTTGACATTACTTGTCACTTTATTACTTGATACGATTGTGTTCACTTGCACATTTCCATCATTCCACTATTCCCATAGTAGGGACCTCTTTAGAGTTCACCGTCTTGGTTATTTTGGTTAATTTGCTAACTAAAAGACCAAGTTTTCCCATGGCTTTCTTTGATACGAACAAGTCTGATGTTCTTGTGTCAACAAGAGCACTATTTGCGAAACAAGTATCATTGATCCAATATTTGATAGCCTATCCTCCTTAAGCTCTGCTCAATCTTTTCCATAGGTCACGACTAGCTTAGATCGTTCTGGACAGTCCCACAACTTATGCGGCCCACAACACAAGAAACACTCTATTAGTTTCTTCTCATACCCCTTGGCCCTATTGTCTTTGACAACCCTCACAATCAAACAAAGCTTCATGGGTGCTTCTTTCGGTTCATTTTCCCTTTTGATGGCAAAAAACATAGATCTCTTCAGACAATTTCTCACCATATGCAAATTGTTGCAAAAAAAAACATTTTATCTTGCTCTCCTTATTCTTCGGGTTCTTTTTGGTTTTCCACTTCCTATTTCGTGGTTTCCTATTGCCACTATTACCAACGCCGATAGCTATCCAAAGTCCTCCAAACTCTCAATAGTTGTCCCATCACGTTTTTTATCCGTAGACTTACAACACCACCATAAAAGAGCAATATCAGTAAAATAAATTGAAGTAGTGTTTACCTTAGTGGTATCATCCTCGATGTTCATCGCTTAAAAGTATTGCTCCATTCCTTAAAGAAATTTGTCCACTTCCCTCGTGGACCTTGTCCCATTGAACTCTTTTAGTTTGAGAACATCCATTGCTCGTTGCCTCGGTCCTGAAGCCAATATCCCACTACTCAAAGCAGCCTTGTAAATCATGAGCTCCCCTTTAAGCTCTGTAGTGAAATCAAGAGAATTCAACACAAATTCCTTAAGTTGATCTCTTATTGAGTCCAACTCACCAATATATCCCCCAAACACCTCGAGCATCTCCCTCACGTCCCCCATGGACTCCTCGAGATTGACCACCCAATTTACCAAAACCGACAGCATGTCCCTCGATCGGATTGCTTTCCTGGCTCTCTTATGGGTCTCTATTGGCTCAATATTATTGGAGACTTCTTTCAACATCTCAAATGGTTCCTTCGTAACTTTAGCTCGAATACCAACTGTCACGGGCTAGACCTTTTGTCTCACAATCCATGTAGCTTTAGGCAATTCTTTTGCTTCAAATGTGCTTAGGATGGCCTAACTCTTGCAGTAAGGATTCTCACAGAATTCCTTTAAGACACTAAAATATAGCAGAAGCAATGTTAATGACAAAAGAAGCTCGAAAGAGTAGATTAGACACAGAAAAATAATGCACACAAGATGTTTGAGTAAATGCTCTCAATTTAGTATTCACTACTAAAGAATTAAATATAATGGATTCAATGGATTACTACAATTGAGGGGAGGCTCTCTATTTATTAAGCTTCTCCAAAACCGACAGTACAGATTAAGTTACATTGACGGACCAGATCAAAGCCTGTATACAATTAAAGAATTTACAAAATTCCCAAGATTACAAAATTAAATCTTATCAAATTACAAATCTTCTAAGATTACTTTCCCTATTTACCAAGGTAGTCCTAATTTACCATAAGTGCTTCGTTGGGTGACCAAGGCTTCAAGAAGATGGGCTTCGACACTTGTTCTTCAAATCAAGCCAGTCAAGAATAAACCCCATTTAATATATAGACCTCTATGGGATGCTCTTTGTACTTTGGTCACAGGCTTTGAACCGCAACCCATGACATTGAAAAATCCTAAAAGGGGTACATATAAGAGGATTTTTTGTAGGACCCATATTATGGTCAACATTCATGCCTATAATAATTTCCTTCTCTTTTATAGTTGAAGGAAATGTTATAAAGTGACTTTGCCTAAGACAAAAAACAATGGTAGAATTTTTTTTTCTTTAAGTAAGGTTAATTTGTTTTAAGGAAAATTTGCTTGTATTTCTTCTTACAAAAATTGTGGTAATTCGCAAATATTTGGAATTGTGCTTGTGGCATCGGTATTGCAAATGTTCATAGGTATTTAAAATTACATTAATGATGAAGGTGAAATGACTATTCGAAATTAAGCTTACCTCAAAGGCGGTAGCAACCATTCGAGACTATGCAGATGTAATAAGATGAACCACCATTTGATGAATAAACCATTATTGAAATGAAAATGAAACCTTAGTGGAAGAGTGTGAGAGTTGTAACTTAGGTGGTCCCAATGGAAGGGCACCATGGAAGGGTATCTTTGGCGGGTACTAATGGAAGAGTACCATGGAAGTAGTTTCGGAAGTGTAACATGTGCCGATTTTTGAAGATGTGCCTCACCTCTGCAGAGAGTTGATGTACAGTTCAAGGAGGGGTCCTAATGTTGATTTTTGAAGATATACTTCACCTCTACGTAGATTCGTTGAACGGTTCGTAGAGAGGCTCGAATGTTGTCTAGAGATATACCTCACCTTTAGAGAGATCCATTAAATAGTTCACATAGGGGCCCGTATGCTGATTACAAGTCGGTAGCACTACCGTCAGCTCTAACAGCCCAAAATTACATAGAGAGTAACAAAATCCTACTCCCATACATGGGGGAAAACTTATAGGGGGTCTTGCTCCCATACATGGAAGGAGGCTTATGAAGGGTCTTACTCCTACACTTGGGAAAGGCTTATGAGAGGCTCTGCTCCCACACATGGCAGAGGCTTATAGGAAGAATCATATACCGATTGCACTACCGTTGACTCTCGTACCTCGGAATTATATGGAGAGTGAAATCTTATTGTAACACCCTTTACTTGTACTCGAGGCCGGGATAGGTTATGAGGCATTACCAACTTAAACATACACAATTTCATAAAATCGGGCCATAAAATTTCATTCAATTTAAAATGAATCAAAAACATGTACATTGTCCCTTATATGGGCCTATGAAGCCTAAAACATACGTTGGGAATGGTTCGGGACTA
This sequence comes from Gossypium longicalyx, assembly GCA_025698465.1. Taxonomy (NCBI): domain Eukaryota; kingdom Viridiplantae; phylum Streptophyta; class Magnoliopsida; order Malvales; family Malvaceae; genus Gossypium; species Gossypium longicalyx. Next base: position 98,495,437 of record CM046997.1, read on the forward strand.
AACCAAAAACTTTTGGAACTTTTACTACTCTTAGAAAATTTTTATACTTTGGAAAGTCACACGCCCGTGTGGGTAGGCCGTGTGGTCATACACACGCCCGTGTGGCTTGGGACATGCCCGTGTCCTCAGCCTGTGTAACTCTCAATTTATGATATCATGCACAATTTGGGGTCACACGGCCAAGTCACACGCCCGTGTCTCGAGGTCGTGTCCTTCATACGGCTGAGACACACGGTCGTGTTTCTGCCCGTGTGGCCAAGAAAATGGCTATTTACCAAGCCATTTGTCACCCTTATTTGCACATACTTAAACACAACTACAATAGTACATTTCATGGCATAAATAAACTACCATAAGGCAATAACATATCATTTTCACACCATCATCTGTCACGCATTATTACATCATGCCTTACCAAATCACTTCATGCTGAATTCACATTAAAAAGGCATTAACAAATGAATAAATTCATATCAATTATATATATCAAGAAATTATAAATCACATCACAAAACATTTCCATGTGCACATGCAAAATTATATGGGCTTACAACCAGTTAGTCAATATAGCCAATTTCCATGGCTAAAAATTACATCCAACCTTTAGCCGTCACAAGCCAATACATTTAACCAATTCATAATGACTCATACAGCAAATAACCGAGTCCCTATACATGCCATAAACTTAAAGGGATTTCCATTCACTTATACCCAACATGATAGCTTGATAGTGTGATAGCATCTCCTGCGATCTCCAACCCGAGCTAGTTAAATTAACCTATAAGAGATGGGAAAAGAAAGGGAGTAAGCTTTAAAGCTTAGTAAGTCTGTGTGAAAATAATAAGCATTTTATTAACATGCTTCTACCAATTCTCACAACATGATCTCAAGGTAATACAATCATATTTGCATTTTCTTTTACTTATATTCATGACAAGCTGTCCACTCAAGTCATGGTCACTCAATTATTTATACCTTGAGCTAAAAAATTCTAAATTAAGATCCGTTAAAAGCATTTGAAACTAGAGCCATATATCTTTCTACCATGAAATTTTTAGAATTAAATGATTAGCCAATAAGTACAGTTTATTCTTCAAAGTTACCCCTATTCTGCTATTTGACAGCTTTTGACCTTTATTTAATAAAAATTAATTATATCTTAATACGGGATTCAGATAATGTTACCGTCTATTTCTTTTGAAAATAAACTTATTAATAATTTAGTCATATAAATTATGACCCATAATTATTTTTGTACAATTTTTAGTGATTTTCCAAAGTCAAAATAGAGGAATCTGAAATCATTCTACCTTAGTCTTGCGAAAATTCAAATATCTCATAATATGAAATTCTTTTGCTTACAAAGTTTCTTCTATGGAAGACTAGACTCAATAAGCTTTAATTTCATATTTTATTCAGTCTCTAATTCGATTTCCACAACTTTTGGTGGATTTTCAAATTCGGATTACTGCTACTATCCAAAACTGTTTTAGTGCAATATAATGATAACTATAATAAGTTCATTTTCAACTAATCATGAACTCACCATTTCATGGATTCCATGTTCAATTACACAATGTAAGTTAGCATGATATTGCAACAAAATCCATAATCATAATTCATACATCTTAGCTCATTGAGGTCTCGACATTTCAAAATCTCAATAACCATAAGCTTAGCGTACATACCTGTACCCTTTCAACATTTTTCACATATTCATTCTTGTCTTTGACATACCCTTTTGGGACTATCATCAAATCATTCTTTGAACAACCTATTGAACACTTGGAATACTATTGGATATGTAGAAAACTTTCACATAAGTGCCACATATACATATGTAGCCAAACCTACCTCATATCATGTAACGCTCATCATCGAGCTACTCACTGGCCCGCTCACACAAGTTGTCGATCAAGGCGTAACTGCACGGGCTGCTCACACAAGCTTTTGGGTATCTAACACTTTCAGGACTACCCAACCACCGGTAGGATGCACAAGACCAACACCCGGAGCCAAATTACATGTGTCACGCACATCATGAACTTAGACCAACTCAATGAGCTCAAATGTCACACATATCATGAACTCAGACCAACTCAATGAGTTCAGGTCATATAATTTTCTAGTGACATGTCACTTGTATCCTAAACTATTCCTAAGGTTCAAATGAGATTCTTCCTCACATGCACATAACATCTCTATTGCACTTGTTCGTGATGTCGTGGATAACAAACATAATATCATTCATACTTTCATAACCACAATTAGGCATAACATACATAATGAAAATAAAATATTTATCACATAATATCAATACATCAAAATGTGTTATATTGTCACATTATTTACACATGTACTTACAATTCATGTAATATAAAGCATTAACATTCAAGTATAACATTGCATTATTATTATCGCACGAACTTACCTCAATACCAAAAATGGTGAAAAAAGGATTTAACCGTTAAATACTTGTTTTTCCCTGATCTAAGTCCAAATCTCATTTTTCTTGATCTATAATAACACATTTAGCTTAATAATTAGTCACATTACTCATTATGGCCCAAAAATCATATTATGGAAAAATTACATTTTTGCCCTTAAACTTTGTCATATTTACATTTTTGCCCCTAGGCTCGTAAAATGAAATTTAATCAATTTATTTGTACTTAAGCCTAGTCGAATCATTTTCATAACTATAGCAGCCCACAATTTTCACTAAATCACACTTTTATGACAAATTTTATAACTTTTACAAATTAGTCCTTTTTATCATTTTCACCGAAAACTACTTAGTAAAAGCCGTTTAACACATAACAAACATTCTTATTCCTCCCTTAAACATCAAAATACACACATGTATCACATGGGTAAATTTTTAAACATCAACCCTAACTCAAATAAATGGTAGAAATAGCTAGATTTTGTTACAAGGATTTCAAAAACGTAAAAATCATTAAAAATGAGGCAAGAAAGGACTTACAATCAAGCTCTGAAGCTTGGACAACCCTAGCCGTGATTTCTCCATGCAAGTTTCAGCCATATCTTGAAGATGGACAAACATTGGCTTTTAATTTTGTTTTTAATTCATTTTAATTACTAAATGACCAAAATGCCCCTAACTTAAAAATATTCTATTTCGCCTATTTCATATCCATTTTTGTCCAAAAAATTAACCAATGGTCTAATTACCATATAAGGACCTCCAATTTAAAATTTCATAACAATTGGACACCTCTAGCATATAGAACTCAAGTTTTGCACTTTTTATAATAATCTTTTTGACTAAATTGAGTGCCCGAACGTCGAAATTTTTGAACGAAATTTTCACGAAATCATCCGGTGAAATTTTAGACCATAAATATATAATAAAAATAAATTTTCTTACGTCAGATTTGTGGTCTTGAAACCACTATTCCGACTAGACCTTTAATCGGAATGTAACAACTCTCCCCACTTTAGGGATTTTCGTCCCCGAAAATCTTACCAGAAGAAGTTGCTTTCAACTTTCATGAAACACTTTCATTAACTTCTCAGAATCATTAATCGATTTAACTTCGTATATCTCTTTTCAATAACCTTTGAACTTTAGCACACAGTGCCAGAGCATATCGTCAAAAATATGAGTTACTCTCTTAAACACACCATCAATCTACAGATGTATTACAATGCCAAGATACAACTACATACTCATAGTTTCCTATAGCTTTTTCCATAATTGGGATATAGCCCTCGGATCTCAATCCAAAAAAAAAAATGAAGACTGATACTTCGCATAATCAAATAATCCTAGAAACATCTTACTCGATTGGTTTGTTAAACAAGAAATCTGTACACGAACGATCAATCAAAATTCGATAACATCTTCCTTTTCAGAGATAAAGATAATTCAGATACGAAATCTATAGTGTTTCCATCTCATTTTCATTCCAGAATCATTACTGACTGTAATAGTCCTGAATACTCTTGAAGCTCGGCTTTTACCTATTGACAAATCGACATTTGAATACAGATACAAAATATTATGTAACATCCACAATCACTAGCACATCTACTCTATATAACTGCACATTTTATTACTCTTGGATGAACAGGCTAGCTACTATTGAGCCTCGTACAAAACTTCTGCATAAATTCTGGATTCATCAATACGCAAATTCTATCTCAAAATAACAATAATAGTAGGAACCATGTCTGACCTGACATTCAACATCAGAAGTAAACTCACTCTGAATCCATTTAAATTATAATTCACTATCACATTTCCTAGATTCTCAAACTTGCTAAGAAAACATCACTTTAGCTTTTTATTTAACTAAAATCAGACCATCATCAAATAAGAACAATCCAGTAACCAGTACTCACAAAAATAATTAAGGATATTCCATCCAGGCATCTGTAACTATAACTACTTTCTCGACGATTGATCGATAATTACTCGAAATCTTTCAATATCTAAATCCATTAACAATGTCTTAAACTTCAAATCTTTTTCTGTAACATTAGATACTTTAAGCCACTAGGATCAGGAAGCATATGACATTTTCTGTCGAACACACGATATCATCGAATTCACAACACAGACATAAAAGTGGTCGTCTCTAAATCACCAGTCGAACAGTTCTTTTTAATGTGATATTAACTGTCTGAAAACATGAACCATCACCTTACATTCTAGTAATAAAACACATACCAATCCGTTCGATAGTGCATCACTGGAATTCATAAATTCAATTGACCAGTTCACTCTGATAAAACAACTGAGTTAATTTCAACTGTCAAATAATAACATACCAAAGTTCTTTTTTCTTCATGTTCATAAAGCAACTCAAACACATAGTTTTTCAAATTTCTCTTAACATGCTAATCAAAGGTCTAGGAACCATATTAACTCAAGGAAACATAATATCTGACTTAATTCATTGACTTTAATCAGACTTGCTTGAGGAAAGGGATCCATCAAATAATTTTGAGCTTGTGCTCTCATTTTTCATACCTTTGCCAAAGACAATTCCTTCCACAAAAATCAGAGAAATCCAGACACCAGAATCACCCCATTTCTATTATCGAATCTAGGAATATAATCATAATAAACATAGTCATCACAGACTAAAGAACATACTTTAAAGATGAGCCATGTCCGATAATTTACACAATAAAGACGATAAGAAAACCCAAATATGATATCATAACAGAAATCTGAGAACATAACGCATAAGGAAATAATTATAAAGGTCAGGATGATCCCCTAGAGAAAACTAGAAGAAAAACACTGCTTACCAAATCTGTACTTCCTTTGTAATAGAGATAATATATTTTCTGTATATACACACAAGACAAAGTAACATCCAGTAGAAACAGAAGAATAACCTCACATAAATTTTCACCATCGTCTTTACCCCGGCATATTAGAATAGAATCCCAAAGAGATAAGAAAATGTCGATTGTAATTCAAATAGACTCACAATGCTTTCATCTTACATTAGAGTTAGCTAAAATTTTCACAACATAAGAACATCATCAGAAAATGAGCAATCACACACATATCTCTGATGATAAAAGAATATATAGAATACCCAGAAAAGATCGTCATATTCATTTCAACTGTAACTGTCGCACACAGACATCTTTACTAATCAATTATCATTTCTCTGACTAAATCTATCATCAATAGCCTTGTATTATTCCATTCAATAACGAAAACCAATTCAGGAAAAATTTCAGCGTACTCATACTTTAGACATCATATCTGAATAAGTCGATTAGCCGAGATTAACTTTTTCTTTTAACCATGATATCGCGTAATTCAGATGATCTTTAAAACAAACTGACATCTCTTACGGAACTGTATTCACTTGCCAAACTATTCTCAACTCCATATGCTTTACTAATTATTTCACCACCAAACTCTTTAGTTTCCCACTTATAAATTTATTCAACATAATTCTCGTGAATCTTCATCATAAAGCAACACTGGTAAGGGGGTGAGGTCGTAAAGCCTCTAACTTGACTCTCATAAATACACACATATGACTTTGCATTCATCATTAACATAACATCATCCTAATCATATAATTCACCTCAGGCAAATTAACATATGTATTTATGTTACACGAACTTATCGGTTGCATTTATTTAGACAATTGCACATAAACACACATTTCGTCAATTTTGAGTAACTCTATTTATCATTTTCATTTAATCAAGCTTGTTGAGCACACAGCATCATACGAATGCTAAACAAACATGGATAGACATTTCATCATATAAGCTTTCTTTCATTTCACATTTCCACATTTCTCAACTTAGGGTTATCCAATTTCATACTTTATCACATACATATCATGAACTTCTATTCATACCTTCCTAGATTTAAACACATCGTAAACACATTTCAATCATCCCAATATCAATTTTAGCAATATCAAAAATAGCTCGGTTGGAAGTCATCTCTGTCTTAACAAAACAATTTCGTTAGAGTCGGGAGATATCACACTATCATAAGTAGTAATTAGGGGTGTCCAAAATTCGGGTAAAACCGAAAAAATTCGGTTAACCGACCGAATTCAGTTAATCGGTCAGTTAACCGAATTAATTCAGTCGTGGGTCGGTCAATAATTTTTTGAGTTTTCGGTTCATGGTTAATTCGGTTCGAAACCGGTCGGTTAACCGAATATTTTCGGTTTAACCGAAAATATTAATAAATAAATTTATAATATATAAATAGCCCACTATTTATTCAAACCCAATTCAACATAAACCCAAATACCCAATCTAATATATATTAACCCAAGTATCCCACCCAACCCAATCATAAAATTTACAAATAATTTAATAAAAAAACATATAATTTTATACAAATAATTCAGTTAATTCGGTTAATTTGGATAATTCGGGTAATTCGATTAATTCAGTTAATTCGGTTAATTTTATACTTATTTTAACCAAAAATAAAAAAATATATAATTTTCGGTTAATTCGGTTAACCGACCGAATTAATCGAAAAAATTTCAGTTCGGTTAATTTTTTTGAAAAATTTTCGGTTCGATTAACGGTTAAAAATTTTGAAGGGTCGATTAATTCGGTTAATGTTATTTCGAGTCAGTTAACCGGTCGGTTAACCGATTGAACACCCTTAGTAGTAATATGGCATGTATAGCTAGACTCACATACGCTAGGATAGTACGAGAATTGACTAATCCATAGCTCTGATACCACTAAATGTAACACCACTTACCCGTACCCGAGATCGAGATAGGATACGAGGCATTACTGGACTTAAACATACACAATTTCATAAAATCGAGCCATAAAATTTCATTCAATTTAAAATGAATCAACCAAATGTACATTGTTCCTTATACGGGCCTATGAGGCCCAAAACATATGATGGGAGTGGTTCGGGACTAAACCGAAAACTTTTGAAAATTCTACTACACTTAGAAAATTTTCATACTTTGGAAAGTCACACGCCCGTGTGGGTAGGCCGTGTAACTCTCTATTTATGACGTCATGCACAATTAGGGGTCACACAGCCAAGTCACACGCCCGTGTCTCGGGGCCGTGTCCTTCACACAGCTGAGACACACAGCCGTGTTTCTGCCCATGTGGCCAAGAAAATGGCTATTTACCAAGCCATTTGTCACCCTTATTTTCACATACTTAAACACAACTACAATAGTACATTTCATGGCATAAATAAACTACCATCAGGCAATAACATATCATTTTCACACCATCATCTATCATGCATTATAACATCATGCCTTACCAAATCACTTCATGCTGAATTCACATTAAAAAGGCATTAACATATGAATAAATTCATATCCATTATATATATCAAGCAAATATAAATCACATCATAAAACATTTCCATATGCACATGCATAATTATATGAGCTTACAACCAATTAGCCAATATAGCCAATTTGCATGGCTACAAATTACATCCAACCTTTAGCCTTCACAAGCCAATACATTTAACCAATTCATAATGACTCATACAGTAAATAATCGAGTCCCTATACAGGCCATAAACTTAAAGGGGTTTACATTCACTTATACCCAACATGATAGCTTGATAATGTGATAGCATCTCCGGCGATCTCTAACCCGAGCTAGCTAAATTAACCTATAAAAGATGGGAAAAGAAGGGGAGTAAGCTTTAAAGCTTAGTAAGTCCGGATGAAAATAATAAGAATTTTATTAACATGCTTCTACCAATTCTCACAACATGATCTCAAGGTAATACAATCATATTTGCACTTTTTTTTTTACTTATATTCGTGACAAGCTATCCACTCGAGTCATGATCACTCAATTATTTATAACATGAGCTACAGAATTCTAAATTAAGATCCGTTAAAATTATTTGAAACTATACTCATATATCTTTCTACCATGAAATTTTTAGAATTTAATTATTATCCAATAAGTACAGTTTATTCTTCAAAATTACCCTTATTCTGTTGTTTGACAATTTTGGCCTTTCTTTACTAAAAATTAATTATATCTTAATGCGGGATTCGGATGATGTTACCGTCTATTTATCTTGAAAATAGACTCATTAGTAATTTAGTCATATAAATTCTAACTAATAATTATTTTTGTACAATTTTTAGTGATTTTCCAAAGTTAGAACAAGGGAATCTGAAATCATTCTGACTTTGTCTTGTGAAAATTCAAATATCTCATAATATGAAATTCTTTTGCTTACAAAGTTTCTTCTATGGAATACTAGACTCAATAATATTTAATTTCATATTGTATTCAGTCTCTAATTCGATTTCCACAATTTTTGGTGGATTTTCAAAGTCAAACTACTGTTGCTGTCCAAAATTGTTTTAGTGCAATATAATGATAACTATCATAAGTTCATTTTCAACTAATCATGAACTCACCATTTCATGGATTCCATGTTCAATTACACAATGTAAGTTAGCATGATATTGCAACAAAATTCATAATCATAATTCAAACATCTTAGCTCACCGAGGTCTCGACATTTCAAAATCTCAATAACCATAAGCTTAGCGTACATACCTGTACCCTTTCAACATTTTTCACATATTCATTCTTATCTTTGACATACCCTTTTGGGACTATCATCTAATCATTCTTTGAACTACCCATTGAACACTTGGAATACTATTGGATACGTGGAACACTTGTACATAAGTGCCACATATACATACGTAGCCAAACCTACCTCATATCATGTAACGCTCGTTATCGAGCTACTCGCGGGCCTGCTCACACAAGCTATCGATCAGGGCGTAACTACACGGGCTGCTCACACAAGCTGTTGGGTATCTGACACTCTCAGGACTACCCAGCCACCGGTAGGACGTACAAGGCCAAGACCCAGAACCAAATTACATGTGTCACGTACATCATGAACTCAGACCAACTCAATGAGCTCAGATGTCACATGTATTATGAACTCAGACCAACTCAATGAGTTTAGATCATATAATTTTCTAGTGACATGTCACTTGTATCCTAAACTATCCCTAAGGTTCAAACGTGGTTCTTCCTCACATGCACATAACATCTCTATTACACTTGCTCGTGATGTCGTGGATAACGAACATAATATCATTCATACTTTCATAACCACCATTAGGCATAACATACATAATGAAAATAAAATATTTATCACATAATATCAATACATCAAAATATGTTATATTGTCACATTATTTACACATGTACTTACAATTCATGTAATATCAAGCATTAACATTCAAGTATAACATTGTATTATTATTATCGCACGAACTTACCTCGATACCAAAAATGGTGAAAAAAGGACTTAACCGTCAAATACTTGTTTTTCCCCGATCTAAGTTTGAATCTTGTTTTCCTTGATCTTTAATATCACATTTAGCTTACTAATTAGTCACATTATTCATTGTGACCCAAAAATCATATTATGGAAAATTTACATTTTTGCCCCTAAACTTTGTCATATTTACATTTTTGTCCCTAGGCTTGTAAAATGAAATTTAATCAATTTCTTTGTACATTAAGCCTAGCCAAATAATTTTCATAACTATAGCAGCCCACAATTTCCACTAAATCATACTTTTATGACAAATTTTATAACTTTTACAAATTAGTCCTTTTTAGTGTTTTCACCTAAAACTACTTAGTAAAAGTCATTTAACACACAACAAACATTCATATTCCTCCCTTAAACATAAAAATACACACATGTAGCACATGGATAAATTTTTAAACATCAACCCTAACTCAAATAAATGGTAGAAATAGCTAGATCTTGTTACAAGGATTTCAAAAACGTAAAAATCATTAAAAATGAGGCAAGAACGGACTTACAATCGAGCTCAGAAGATTGGAAAACCCGACCCATGGTTTCTCCATGCAAGTTTCGGCCATAGCTTGAAGATGGACAAAAGTTGGCTTTTAGTTTTATTTTTAATGACCAAAATGCCCCTAACTTAAAAATATTCTATTTCACCTATTTCATGTTCATTTTTGTCCAAAAAATTAATCAATGGTATAATTATCATATAAGGACCTCCAGTTTAAAATTTCATAACAATTGGACACCTCTAGCATATAGAACTCAAGTTTTGCACTTTTTATAATTTAGTCCTTTTGACTAAATTGAGTGCCCGAACGTCGAAATTTTCGAACGAAATTTTCAAAAAATCATCCCGTGAAATTTTAGACCATAAAAATATAATAAAAGTAAATTTTCTTACTTCAGATTTGTGGTCTCGAAATCACTGTTCTGACTAGACCCTAAATTGGGATGTTACACCTACCACGTCGAATCACAACCATCAATCAAATCTACTCATCTTAGGTTTGCGTGATGAATATCGAGTTGATGGTTATACACTCAAGATCTTTTAGTTAAGTAACTCCTTACAGAGCTCTACTTAAGTTAGAATAATGACCAAACGTTACACGATTATTAGTACATGTGAATGCCTAAGGAATTAGGTTCATGTACTAATTGGATAGAAATCCATGTTCTTAATAGTTTATCATGATCACCCCATGGTGGCTTGATTCAATGGGTGTGGGAATTATTGTTGCAACAACTTATAAATTTTTTTCAAGGTTTAATTTTTCAAGGTTTAATGTAATACACATGCATCATCTTAATACATATCATAATGTTGCAAATTTTTTCAAACATTTTCTTATCAAAGATATTATTAGATGAATATTTTATTTTTAGTTCAAAAATGAAATCTACTCCCTTATTGAACATACTGAAAACGAACTGTACATAAATAATTCTAAGGAATGAAAAAGGAACCTGATAATTGTCATGAGCTATGAGAAACTTAAAACAATTATTGATACTAAGTGTCCTCCAGCCACTCAAGTTGAGGCTAGAAAACGCTGGGAAGAGTCTAATGAGATAGCTCATTGCTAAATGCTGGCAAGCGTGACCAACACTTTGTATAAGCAACTAGAGAGTTGTAAGACCGCTAAAGCGATTCTAGATAAGCTAGAAGACATGTTTGAAGGCCAAGCTACCTTAGCTCGACAGTCTGTCATAACTAGCTTGATGAATGCCCAACAAAAGCCCGACATTCCGGTCAAAGACCATATGATCACTCTTATGGGCTACTTTGTCAAGGCCACGAAAAAAGAGGGCAATTTGGACCAAAATACCTAAATAGAGATAATGTTCAAAAGTCTATCCAAGGATTTTGTTAGTTTTTGGGTCACTTATAACCTTGGGAACAAGAATTTGACGCTTACACATCTCATAAATGAACTACATTCCTTTGAGTTGATGTTGAACGACGTTTAAAAAGCAGAAGCAAATATAATCATCACTTCTTCCTCAAAAGGGAAGGGAAAGTGCGCTAAGAAAGGCAAGGCTAAGGTCTCTAGGCCACCACAAGTGGAAAGGAAGAGAACCAGGAATCCTAAAGACTTATCTAAGTCTAAGTGTTTCTTCTACAATAAGAAAGGGCATTTCAAGGTCAGTTGCAAAAAGTGGAAAGAATACCTAGCTACTGACCCACATACGGTGTGCACAGGAAAATAATGATTTTATAAAACTATTTTAAAAGAACGGGTTTTAACTACAAGCGTGCAATGTCAGTTGTAATATTTGTAGTTTCGATGGAACACGGAGTATTCCAATGGTTCGAACCAAAGGATTGTTAAGTGGGTAAATGTGTTTATCAAATTAATTACAAGTTCAGCAATTACTAAACTAATCGAGTCGAAAATTATTAGTGCAATTCTAAATAAAATTGTTTATAAGGTAAAATTAAACTATTAATTAAACTAACTAATCTAAAATTTCTTCCTAATTTATTAGATAATGTAAATGATTAAACGATGTTTGGATTTTTAGCTGAATGCTAACTAAACTAATGAACTAATACTAATTATATTGGTTGTCACTCTTAGTTAGGGATCTCCTCTTGGTCTCATCCTAGACTAAAAGATACCACCTAAGATTACCTCTCGGTCTCACCTAGGCATATAGATTACCTCTCAGTCTCACTACTCTGTACGATTATATTGAACTATCTAAGGATAAACTCTCCTCTCAGTCTCGTTTATCTAGGTTTTTCGTCAGAGAAATCAGTTCTAACGTATTAAGCATTTCGATATAATCGAACAACCAATCAATCAAAAATAGACATTAACTTAAAATAACAAACAACCAATTAACCAACCATCCAACCATCCAACAAATTTAGCACATACTTAAACTCAAAGTCCTAACAAGAATTTTATCAAACATTTTGTAAGCATAAAATGAAAGCAAAGGGGCTTAAGAAAAAGCTCATTCAATTGTTGAAGTTCCATTGAAGCCCAAGAGTTTGTCTATCTTTTTACGTAGCCTTCAACAATGAGTAAGAAAGGAAACAAAAAAAAAATAAAATCTAATCTAAAAAGAAAAGAGAAAATCTAATCTAAAAATGAAAAGAAAAGAAAAAAAAAAGAAAACCTAACCCTAAAACTATGGAAAATTAATAAAACTATTCAACCACCAAAAGTCTAAGTTCAAAGGCTTATAAAGTGGTATTTATAGCCTACTAACATTTAACCTAATATTGACAATTTTGCTCTTAAGTAAAAAGAAGACATAAGCTTGTTTGGACACAAAACTGCCACTATAGTTTTTTCACTCGTTAGGCAGCGGTATTGCGATACCTAGGCTTGTGTATCGCAATACCCACAACAATCTTGAGATTGGGAGTCTTGGGGTCTCCGTATCGCGATACACATGGTCTAGTATTGAGATACCATTATAGATTGCCTCTATTCTCCTTATTTCAACACTGTCAGGGGTATCACGACTTCCATGCTTCAATATCGTGATACCCTATTCTTGGTGATGTTTTCTTCATGTTTGGGCCACCGTCGACTCCCTACAACACTCGATCATCTTATTAGGTTCCACATGGCACGATTGGTCAATTTGGGTCTAAAAAATGTTTTAAAACTAATAAAAACAATTTATTAACAACAAAAATAAAAATCGACAAAAACATATATAAGACACTAAATTGCTTGAGAATAAGCTCCTCAAGTGTATTAGAGAGCTTAATTTGACATATCAAATTACGATAGATCAAACTCCCCCATACATAAGTCTTTGCTTGTCCTCAATCAAACACACTAAACATGCAAAAAGACGACCTTTGGAGTAAATCAAATAAATTAAGTCACATAGTAGTAAAACATCGATCTTTTAGGAGAACTACCTCACATGCAACATAAGTGATATTTGGCTAACTCGGCATCCTTAACGCAAACACAATTAGTTCAATAAATTAAAGTGTTAACAAATATAAAGGAAACTAAATGAATATATGTACAAATGTTATCCATCAAAATGAATTAGGTGGATAGCTTATAAATAAAAAAAATAAATTGGTCATGTTCATCCGGAAAAATGCAAGCAATTCAAGAATTATTGTGTTAGTGAATTATTCGAGTCTCAAAGGTCTTCTAGGTTTATAACTTTCTAAGGATTAGGACTGTTCAGAGTTGAAACAATAGATAGCTCAAAACATTTTCAAGCACTAGAAATGGTTAAAGCACATAAAATTGTTCCCCTTCTTTTCTAATTTATTCATAAGCTCGCCTCCTTATTTCTCCAAAATTTTAAAAGATACTATACAAAAATGACACATACATAACTAGTAAGCATTAATACATTATGACTTGAAAGATTTTCTTTTTGAGCTAGCTTTTTCTTTTGTTTAAACTCTTTACTTTTTGCACTATTTCACTCATAATAATTTTAACCTTCACCTTGCTTTTATTCACTCAACATTTCTATTCTTTTTTTTATTTTTCTCTTTTGTTTTATTACTTGACTTAGCAAGGTTTTATATGTACTATATCCCGTAGTCTCTTCTTTTCCTTTTTATCACACAAGAAGCCACCTTAACATCTTGATCGCCTCTAGATGTAATGTAACACCCCTTACCTGTATTCGACGCTGGAACAGGGTACGAGGCATTATCGGACTTAAACACAAGCAAACATACATTGTTGAGCCATACATTTGCGTCCAAATTAAAACCATTCATGCACAATCACAATGTCCCTAATACAAACCTACGAGGCCCAAAACAGACTATGGAAGTGGTTTGGGACTAAACCGAGAACTTTAGAAAATTTCACAACAACTTAGAAAATTTTTCACTAAATAGGGGTCACACGCCCGTGTGGACATGGGACACGCTTGTACGGGAAGGTCGTGTGGTCACACACGCCTGTGTCCCAACCTGTGTAACTCTCTGTTTGTCACCCATGAACAAATTAAAGATACATGGCCAAGTCACACGCCCGTGTGCTAGGCCGTGTGGTCGATTTAAAATTTATGATTTTCATAAAATAGGTGCAGACTTCACACACCCAGGACACACGACAGTGCCTGAGGCCTTGTCATCCACGCGGCTGAGACACATGCCCGTGTCTCTGCTCGTGTGCTCAATTCTGAGAATTCTGTTTTGCAAAAATTATAGTGCAAGGGACACACGGCCTAAACACATGCCCGTGGAGCAGACCGTGCATCACACACGGCCTAGGCACACGCTCGTGTGCCTACCCGTGTGGACAAAAATAAGGCTATTTACCAAACCATTTTGCCACCCTTTGATGCACACACCTACACAACACAACATAACACTAATTTAAGCATTTACATACAACCAAATCAGCCACAACCAAGACATCAACATATCATTCACATGCTACCATTCATCATACACAGCCATCACATACTTACCAACTCAACTGAAGTAAAATCCCACATCCATGAAAGATACCACCATATAGATTACTTATACCAATAGTAGCCAATTTCAAATGGCTTTATACAGAATGAGCTTTCAACTATTAATAGCCAACACTTTTAGCCAAATCAATTATGACATATAACAAAATAACCAAGTCCAATATACATGCCATAACTCAAAATGTTGAAACCATCGGTACCAAAATAATTGTTGATAGTGTGAGTGGATCTCCGACGATCTCCGAACCCTGAGCTAGCTTGGTGACACTATAAGACAAGGGAAAGGAAATGGGAGTAAGCTTTATAGCTTAGTAAGTCCCTATGCAAATAATAAGCATCATATCCACACATTTAACATACTATTAGCATGATAAAAATTAACATGAATGATATCAAAACATTTAGTCTTAACTTACTCAATCATGACCTTACCAAGGGTTCATTATTTATCGAGCTCATTACATATGAGTTTTACGTACATACCTGTACCAACTCGTAACATACCATAGTCTTTCACAACTTTGACATTCTCGTTGAACACTCAAAATATTAATGGATACTCGAAAAACTTGCACATAAGTGCCATACATGTAGCCAAAGCTACCTCATATCTCATAATACATATAGGCTCGTATTTGAGCTATTCACGGGCCTGCTCACACAAGCTGTCGGTCAGGACGTAGCTACACAGTGCTGCACACACAAGCTGTCAAGTATCCACGACATATGCTGGACTACCCAACCACTTGTAGGACGTACAAGACCAGCACCCAGATCACATAAACACATGGATTCCTAATGACATATCACTCGTATCTTATTCTATTCCTAAGGCTCAACCGGGAATTCTTGCTTTTCGAAACTTTGTCAAATACGTCCAGTGAGTAAATCACAATTCATACAATATTAAAGCATTTAAAAATAAATATAAAAATGCATTATTTACATACGAACTTACCTCGATACAAAAATAGTGAAATTGGACCTAATCGTCAAACAATTTATTTTTCCCACGATCTAGGTCTGAGCCTCGTTTATCTTGATCTATAATAACAAATTTAACTTATTTAATACACATATTTTTCAATTCAGTCCAAAAATCATATTATGGAAAAATTACATTTTTGCCCCTCATGTTTCACATTTTTACAATTTAGTCCCTAGGCTCGTAAATTGAAATGTATTCAATTTATTCAAAATCCAAGCCTAGCCAAACCATTTTCAGACTCATATCAGCCCACATTTTCCACTTAATCACATTTTTACTACTTATTTTATAACTTTTACAAATAAGTCCTTTTTGACATTTCCATTCAAATTCACCTAGCAAAAGTTATTTATCTTGCATCTAGCATACATTTTCTACCATTAGGCATCAATATACACAATTATCTATCATGGGTATAAATTTATACTTTGATTATTTCTTAAATTAGTGGTAGAAATAGGTAGATCGAGTTACAACGACTTCAAAAATGTAAAAAAGCATTAAAAACGGGGCTAGAACGGGCTTACAATCAAGCTTGGAAGTTTGCCAAACCCCTAGCTATGGAGACCCTTCAATTTTTTGCACTAAGGGATGAAATTAGAAAGATGAACATCTTTTATTTTAGTTATTTTGGCTGTATTTACCAAATGACCAAAATGCCCCTCACTTAAAACTTTGAAATTTCACCCTACCATGTCCATTTTTGTCCACTAACTTAAAAAATGGTCTAATTACCACCTAATGGCCTTCAATTTAAAATTTCATAGCAATTAGACACCTCTAGCTTCTAGAACTCAAGTTTTGCATTTTTTGCAATTTAGTCCTTTTTTACTAATTTGAGTGCTCAAACGTCAAAATTTTTGAACAAAATTTTCACAGAATCATTCCATAAAATTTTAGACAATAAAAATATAAGAAAAATAAATTTTTATGCGTCGAATTTGTGGTTCCGAAACCACTATTCCGACTAAGCCCAAAATCGAGTTGTTACACGTACCAACATCCAAAGTAAAAATCATGCACAAAATATATGAAAGGTGATATCTGCAAGTATACGAGTCAGGTTGTAACATAGTTACAATGGAGTAGGTGAGTACTTTAAGGATCGTACCCAAGGGACGCGAGCACTAAATTAATTTTAACCTAAGTATAAATAGATCTAATTAGTACTTTAATTGAATTATATTACGATGAATAAAGAAAGGTTTTGGTAATCTAAACTAGCAATAATAATGAATGAATGAAAATAAATAAATAAATCACAAGAAATCAAATAATGAAACATAACAAATCTGAATATGGGTGATTAGCTCGCTTTAATAATCTTAACCAACTGTTGTTTTGAGTTTTCTTGTTCAAACAACTAGTCAATACCCTAGCAAGATCTTTCGATCTTCTACTAGAATAACGAGTTGACAAGAACTACTTATCTCTTGACCTCATAGTCTAGATCAGTTCAGAGTTAAGGTGTTCACGGATAGAGCATACCAAATTCAGGTTAATTCTCACCTTAATGATTTCATAGGGTTGTCAAGCCTAGGGTGTAACAACTCGTTTTTGAGTTAAATCGGAACAGTGGTTTCAAGACCATAAATTCGAAGTCAAAACATTTATTTTATTATTTTATCAAAGTTTACAGCATGATAGAATTATTGTGTGAAAGTTTCGTCAAGAAATTTTACTGTTTAAATGGTTAATTCGGTAAAAAGGACTAAATCGCATAAAATGTAAAATGCATGTTCTATTAGTTAAAAATATTAAATAGCTATGAAATTAAATTGTGGGAGTCCTTATGTTGTAATTATCCCCTTATTAAGGTTAGTGGACATTATTGTACATGGATTATATGAAATTTTAATGTTATAATAAAGGTTAAATTAGTAAATTATAAATAACTTAAGTTAAAATAATAAAAACATGATATTATCATCTTCATTAAGCTCCCACAACCAAAAATAAGAAGAAGAAACTCCATTTTTATGCTTTTGAAGGCTTGGCCATGTCTTCTTTAGCATGTAAGTCCATTTTTGTTCGGTTTTTAATGATTTCTATGTTTTTGATATCATTGCAACTAGGTCTAGCTAGCCCAGGGACTATTTTGCAAAACTGTTAAGATTTTAGATGTTTCCATTGTTGAGTACATGTGTATTTTGAATTTTCTTGATAGGTTATGAATGGTTGTTGATAGTTAAGCAAGTTTTGTAAAGTGATTTTTAGTGAAATGTATAATAAGGATTAAATTGAGATATGTGTAAAGTTAGTGGTTAAAAGTGTGAATAAATGAAAATTATGGGCTTCTAGGGGCATTATGGTAATTCGGCTAGCATGGGTTAGTCTTGAATTTCATTAATTTGTGATTTTGTTAAATAATGACTAAATTGTGAAAAATGTAAAATTTGTGGGGCAAAAGTGTAAATATGTTTTAAAGTGTATTTTGGACTAAATTGAATGAATAAATGATTGAATAAGTTGATTTTGAATATAATTAGATCAAGAAAAGTGAAATACGGACTTGGATCAGGGAAAAGATAAAGTTATTGACTAATCAACTTGATTCGTTGTTTTAGCATCTGAGGTAAGTTCGTATGTATTAAGCACTGTAATACTTATATTTTTAATGCTTTGATATTGCATAAATTGTATATACTGGACTACAGTTATGTTCAACAACAAATTGGCTAAATATAGCACTTAGTGTGCGATTTGAGAAAGCTTCGGCTATGTACGACACTTAGTGTGTGAGATATCGAGTATGGCACTTAGTGTGCGAGACATTGAAAATGGCACTTAGTGTTTGAGACATTGAGTAGGCACTTAATGTGCAAAATATTGAGTATTCAATGGCATTTCGTATATATATGAACTTGTTAAGGATTGGTACAAGTATGTACATGTATATTATGAGCTTAACATCGAATAAGTTACAAAGTTTGTATATAAGCTTATGAATAAGTAGTTGAAAGGTTTGCTAGAAATTTTAAAGTACATGATAATATGTTTAGATTGATGAATGTTGTATTTGTGATTATTTAAGTTTATATCATACGATCTTACTAAGCTATAAAGCTTACTTTGTTTATTTTTCCATGTCTTGTAATGATTTCAACGCTAGCTCAGATTCAAGGATCGTTGGAGAATATGTCACACTATCCAACCATCACATTGGTACTTTTGAGCTCTTGGTTTGGTTATATGGCATGTATAGTGATATGGTCATGTTGGTTATGTTTTGGTAATGAGTTATGCCATTTGAGATGGCTTGTGAATGATTGTGTTTTGGTTTGTATTTATATAGTCATGAGATTTGGTTTAATTTGGCTAGTTTGATTATGTATATATAAGTGTGATTATGACTTAAACTATGAGGTTTGTGGAATTTGTATTATGCTTGATAATTGGAATGCAAAATGATGCATGTTAAGTAAAGGTTTATCTAGTCCATTTGTATATGTATTTTGGTATGTTTTAATAGAGTAAGATTTGAAGTTATAAGCATGTTGGAATATTGATATTTGATATGGTATGAATTAGTCTTGATTGTGGCTGAATTGGATGTTTATTTAGGCTTTGAATTGGAACCTTTTTGGTTGTATAGGTATATGCAAATTTGGGTGGCAAATTGCTTTGGCAAATAACCTATTTTTGTCCACATGGACAGAGACACAGGCATGTGTCTCAGCCGTGTGTGACACATAGTCACGTTGCATGGTCGTATGTTCCCTGGTGTTGAAATTAAAATTAAGTCAGTATGTTCCACACAGCCTCACGCACAGGCATGTGACTTGACCGTGTGGTATAATGCAGTATACCCTACAGGTTTGGCACAGCCTAGCACACGGCCTGGCACACGGGTGTGTGTAGCCATTTTTAGGGCACACGGATGTGTGTGTTAGCCGTGTGACCCAAGTTAGAGAGTTACACAGGGTTAGACACGAGCTGAGACACGGTCATGTGCCCCCATTTTGAATTTCTGTGTCCCCTGTTTTAAGAAAATTTTTCAAAGTTTTGTGAAAGTTACTTGAGTTATCGGTTTAGTCTCGAACCACTTCCAGAGCATGTTTAGGGCCTCGTAGGCTCGTATAAGGGACAAATTGATTGAGATTGAATGATGATTGTAAGTAATGATTGAATGTATGAGAAAAGTATGTTTAATTGTGTTGTAAGTCCGGTAATGCTCTTTAACCCTATTCCGACGTTGAATATGGGTGAAGGGTGTTACATAGGGTTTTAGAATCTTCCTTTCCTGAATAGTTGATCCGATAAGGGAACCCTACAAAATAGTTAATTAATCTTACCTTCACTCGTTAATCTCCCACAGGAGGATTAGTTCCTCATGGATCTAATAAACAATATAAACTTGATAGAAAGAGTAAAGATGAATAATAATTCAAGAGTATAAAATTGAGAAGAAGCCTGATTTGTATTAGAATTGAGCGCAGAATCCTCGCAGAGTTTATTTGTGTTTCACAAATATGACTTCTCCCCACAAAAGTAAATAACAAGAACTGAAATAAACCTAAAGCCTAAGAGAAGAGAAAAACTTAAAACTAAATCTAAGAAGAAAAGTATACAATATGAAAGTCGTCCATAACATGTGCTAAATGAGCCTATTTATAGACTTTAAAGTGGTTGTTGTCTTTAACCCTAGGTCAGTTGTCATCCCCATGCTTAACATTTGATTGTGCGAACCAAAATGCCCCTGGCTCATAATTATTTCCAGTACAAAGGTAACGTCGCGACACACCAGGTCCTATGTCACGACATCGAGGGTAGTATGCTCATCTTTAGGGGTGTGTCACAACATCACCAGGCTGTGTCACGACACCAAAGGAAATCTTGGAATTCTTCTGTTCTGCTACCTATGTTGAGACATCCAAAGCTTTGTGTTGCAACATAGCGACCAATATCGAGTTAGCATGCCTCCTAGTGGTCTCCTACACGCTCATAAAGTATATTAGTTCACCCTTAGGCCTGTTTCGGACCTTAAGGTCAATAAAAGACTCAAATTACACACTTTATTGAATTTAACTAAATTTACGAAAACATAATTAAAACTTAACTAAAACGCTTGTGTTTAAGCTCCTCAAGTGCAAAAAATAGTTTAATCTACTACACCGAATTACGGCAGATCAAACTCCACCATACTTAAGTCGTTGCTTGTCCTCAAGCAACACAGACAAAACAATAAGTGAAAAGACAATCCTTGAGCAAGTATGATACAAATGTTAGCTTTGAAGCACATGAATAATGTAACATTCTAAAATAGGGCGTAGTTAGAAGGGTGGTTTCGGGACCACAAAATTCAACGTTAAAGTAATTGTCTAATGATTATTATGAGGTCTAGAATATGAAAATATGCATGTGCTAAAGTTTCATGAAGAAATTCTATGTGTAAAGTGTCCAATTGGAAATTAGGGACTAAATTGAATAAATTGTAAAACTTGGATTCTAGAAGAAATTTATATGAAATTGCTTTGGAATATTAATTAAAGGTCCTTAAAGAGTAATTTTCCAAATTTTTAAGTTTTTGGACAAAAATAAGCATGCATGGAAAATTTGGAAAGGTTAATAACGAAGGGCATTTTGGTCATTTGGTTAATTAATGAAATAAAAAGGGAAAATCAAGAAAAAATTAACTCATTTTCTTCTCCATGCTGCTGAATTTGAAGGGGTCTCCATAGCTAGGGTTTTCTAACATTTCAAGCTTGATAGTAAGTCAATCCTAGCCCTGTTTTTAATGTTCTTCGTATTTTTGAGATCCTCGTAACATGTTCTCTCTATTCCTACCCATATTTCAAGCTAGGGTTCATGTTTAGAAATTTACCCATGCATGAGGTGCTTATGTTTTGATGATTTATGGAGGAAAATGAGAGTTTAGAGGATAGTAAACAACTTTTTCTAAGTGGTTTTTCATGGAAATGGCTTAAAGGACCATTTTGTAAAACTTATAAAAATGGGTAGAAAAATGAGAAATAGAGGAAAATATGGGCTGGTATGAGCTTAAGATACATTCGGCTAGGCTTGGATAACCAAAAAATTACATGCATTTCATTATACGAGCCTAGGGACTAATTTGTAAAAATGTGAAATGTTAGGGGCTAAATGGTCATTTTGCCCGGGGTGAAATTTAGACTTGAAAGGAATAGTGTGATGTATTAATAATTTACTGTTGCTTATATAGACCCTCGAGAGACCAATTTCGAAGGTCGGCCGTGGAAAACAAAAGGTTTCGGAGTAACCGAAATTAGAACCCAAAACATCTTCCAGGTAAGTTCGTATAACTCGAATGTAAACTATTTTCAAATACATTAAAATGTATGATTTATAATATTGATAATCAATGTATGTTAATTCATGAAAATTGATGTTATGAGAAAATGTCTCGGTTGAATGAAAAGGATATCTGATGGATATTCTGAAAATGATTTGACGATAAAAAGGATCTAGCCCGGACGGGTGTTCCTATAGTGATCTAGCCTCCCAAAGAATATGTGTGCATTATGGATTTAGCCCGGACTGGTAATCCGATTAGGGTCTGAATTTAGCCTGGACTGGTAATTCAAATCCGAACTCCTTAAGAGTGTTTTTCGTTACAAGGGATTTAGCCTGGACTGGTAATCTCAACATCACTCCATGAGTTTATACTACAAGGGATTTAGCCTGGACTGGTAATCCCACCGTAAGAGCGAGGTTCACGGGAGTACGTACTTTAAAATGATCACTTGCATGATTTGACGGTAAATGGGATATCCATCGAGATTCCGAGAAAATTCAACAGGATTAAAATGAGAATTGAAAATGGAAATGTTTGAATTGATGAACTCATCAAAGACTAAAGTTATAATGTATTGGTATGAGACTAATTTGATGGTTGAGTGAATGTGATAGGGGAATTATGCTATGCATGTTTGGCATGAATATATTTTATGGTTGTATGCTAAATAACCAATAAGTTTACCTTCCTGTTATCCGGACTTACTAAGCATGCCAATGCTTACTCCCTTTCACTTCTCTTATTTTATAGAGCTCGCGAACTCGTGAAGATTGGAAGACGATAGGAGCGTTGTCAACACTATCAACTTGTTTTGCCTTGGTATATAGAAACTTTTATTTTGTTATAATGGCAGGTATAGGATTTTTGGGTCATTTTGTTATATGTGTCATTTGGAAAGCCAATGTAAGGGCTTGAATGATATGTTTATTCATTTTGCTTATGGCCATGTGATATGGTTCATTTGGATGTAAGTTGTAAACCTACTAATTGTGCATGTTTGTGCTTGTATGTTTATTGTGATATATCATGAATGGACATGAGATATGTGGCCAAATCACTTGGGAATGATTTAGGTCATAATTGGCAATGAGTTATAAAATGAGCCAAGCATGAATGAGTATTGTTGGAATGGTAACCCTAATACAAAAAAGGTAATATTAATACAGGATTAAAAGAGACATGAAGCAACATGCATGATCTTGACTAATGAGGTTTTAAGGGTATTATTATACCATGATAGATTTCCAAGGAACATATTAGTGTGTTTGGATGTGTCTTGGTCGTGTGTTCCTAAATGAATGATGACGTCATAAACAGAATGCCGATGTTTTTAGACACGGACAATGACACGGGAGTGTCTAGGCCTTGTGAAGGACACGGGCCAGGGACATAGGCGTGTGCTCGGTCGTGTGAAAACCCTTGTAGGTTCAAAGTGAATAATAAATTCACACGGGCAAAGGACACGGGCTTGTCCAAAACACACGGGCATATGCATTGCCTCCACACGAGCGTGTGAGGCTTAAACATGGAAGTTTTTCTAAAATTTTCTTGAGTTCTCGGTTTAGTCCCGAACCGCTTTTAACTCATGTTTTGGACCTCGTAGGTCCATAATAGGGACAATATGATTAAGTTTTGATTGGTTGTAATCTAGAACGAAATTTTATATCCCGTTTTCTTGGAATGTCCTTGTTTATGTCCAGTAACGTCTCGTACCTTGTCTCGGTCTCGGGTACGAGTAAGGGGTGTTACAAATAAATATTTCATATTCACACATAATCTTGACATGATATCAAAAACTTCAACTAAATGTTTATAACCCTAAACCCATAACATTGGTTCATTAGTTGTGTTTTTATCAAACTCTCCTAGATTTTTTTTTGGGTTCAACATCCTCTCCCTATGACCCCAAGTTTCCTAAAACCCCATAAATGAAACATTTAGCTTTTAGTTAAATTTTATTATTAGTCCCTATACTTAGCAAAAATTATGAATTTAGTCCTTGTACTTTTATTTGATCACTTTAGTTTCTATACTTTTCGAATTGGTAATTTTTAGTCCTTATACTTTTCAAACTTTGAAATTTTTATCCTGACCTAAATATTATAGTTAAATTCATTTGGTTAAATTTATTTACTAGTCCTGTACTATGCATATAATTGTAGATTTAGTTCATTTTCTCCAATTGAAACAGTCTAAGTCTCTATACTTTTCGAATTTTTAAATTCCAGTCTTAATGCAAAAGACAATCAACAATCCATTAACTAGATTTTTAGTGAGTAATATGTGGAAATGATAAGCTGACATGATATTACACATATGATAATATGTTTGGCTCATCATATTCTGAAAATAGCAAAACTTATTGAATTTAACATTATTGTTTGGTGAGGAGAGGAATTTTAAAATTTTAAAAATATAGAAACTAAAAATAACCAAATAAAAGTATAAAAATTAAAATCACAAATTTTACTAAATTCAAAGACTAATAATAAAATTTAACCTATAATTTTTTTCCCGAAACCCATAACCTTTTTGGAAAAGCTTTAATATTGAACACACCAACAAATCAAATTCTAAAGCCAGATTCAACTCATGGCTTCTTCAAGTTGAAGTTCAAAACCAACACGTCAAGTGAGGGGAATTTTCTATCATTGTGGGCTTAGGGCTCCGAAAAAAAAATCATTCACCCACATTTCCCTAAACTAGAAACATTTTCTCATCAAAGGACTGAAACAATAACCCAAAATATCAAACAAATTCAAATCTAATAAAAACAAACAAACATTTTTAAAAAAAAAAAACCTTTACATACCTGACTAATCGAGAAAATATGTTAACCAAAATCAATGGAAGAATTTGGCTTTGATGAAAGAAAGTGTTTTTGTGATTGATAAGGTTTCGATAAAAGAAAAGTCAGTAAAGCAAATCACTTTTAATCCTTTTTTTTTTCTCATAAAAAAATTAATTAATGAAAAACAATTATAATTCAGGCATTTCCAAATTCCCATTTTTTATTTATTAAAACTAATTTGTCTTGAGTGTATTTTCTTATTTTAAATGTGCACGTATTGCATAAGGATAGGTGGATTTAGCTAAAATTAATTGTGTTATCAAGGTATTTTTTTAGTTAACGGAATCCAAGCTTGCATACCAATTAAATAAAAAAAATGCAAATGCCAAGTTTATACAAGTTGTCAAATTTATGGGTTAAAATGTATATTTACTCTTTATTCAAACTCTATATGCATCTCAAGCATTGCAACCAACCCATGATCATTTATAGGTTTTCGACCAACTAAGCAGGCCATGAGTCGTTATGGTAATCTGTCATTATCTAATGGCATGCTACTCAAGTTAATACAATCTTATTATAATACTCCTCTTCTTGTACGTATTTGCAAAACCTTGCTTCAAGTTTTGGCATCATGATTCAATTGTCAACTCCTATTTGATCTATCTTCTCTTTTTTTTTTTCTTTTTTTTTTGTCCTTAAAAGCATGTCTTTAAGTTTGTTCTGAACAAGCATCTTAATAGCACTAAACAATATCTTTGTGTTAGAATTTTGGGTGTTTTAAAAATAACCCATTTTCATCATATAATATATAATGGTACCAAGAATGCCGACATGCAAGAAAGAATTGGTATCTTAGTCCCCACATTGCTGTTAAAAATGAAATAATAAATATGGACCAATCTCTTACCTTGTCATTTTCATAACGTTTTGAATTTCTAAGATAGTGAAAGCCGATGGTTTGGAAGAAATTAATCATACACAAGTCTGGCACTAAAACGAATGTATGAAAGCACCCTCTCAACACCCACCCTCAATTTCTCCTTTCAAAAGCTAATAAAGTTGAATGGAGGGAGGGAAAGGTAGAAATAGCAACAGTAACTTCAATTTCAAAACCAACTTTTTACTTTATTTTTGCCCTTTCATCTGCTTTTTCTTTTCCTTCAAGTACTACATCTCTCTTTCTAACTGATATATGTTGGTTGGAAAAAATGGTGTTGTGTACTCTTTAAATCTAACTCCACTTGCTCCATACGTGTCCCTGTACTATCTAACCTCTTTCAGGCAAATCCTCAGAACCATTTCCTTTTCTTTATATTGTTTCGAGCATCCACTTAATAAAAGAAGTAGCCTAAGTCTTGATCTCTTCATGTGTTGTCTTCATTTATTTTACGACACCTAGCTAATTCTCATAATTCCACAACGGCCATGCAACTAGACTCTTGTTCCATTTGTCAGCCAATTCAATCATCAAGCATTGATATAATAATGCCTTTCCGGTTAGTATCAGCATGGAACAAGCGCCGCAGAAGCAACAGCCAGGATCATACTGACCCCTGTATTTTGTTTTCCTTCATGTGATAACCATTTTATCCTTTTGCAGTGCTGGGGCTTTTAAAGTTTCAACATATTAAACTACCTACTTTTCAGGGATTTACAAACCTGCAGAGTACTGGGAAATTGAAGATCAAACACCCCGGCCAACAAAAGGGTGCCATGGATCATCAGTTTTCACACTCAAGGAGATGAAGTTGGCAACAAGCTCTTTCAGTGATGAGAATCTGCTTGGGAAAGGAGGATTTGGCCGAGTCTACAAGGGCAATCTACGATCAGGAGAGGTATTCATAATTTTCTCGGTGTTTGTTTAGTCATGGCATGCTTACTCGATGAATGAGTTATGCTACTTCAATAACTCAGTCACATCATCTATATCTACTTTAATTCCTTTGATGAAACACCTATATTATAGACAGTAATGTAGCAAAGAGTGATGGAAACATACAAATGCTCTCTCTGTATTCTGAAGGTTGTTGCAATCAAGAAAATGGAGCTGCCACCACTCAAAGAAGCTGAAGGAGAACGTGAGTTCCGTGTAGAAGTTGATATCTTGAGCAGACTCGACCATCCAAATCTGGTTTCGTTGATAGGTTATTGTGCAGATGGAAAGCATCGGTTTCTAGTCTATGAATACATGCAAAAAGGGAACCTGCAAGATCACTTAAATGGTTGGTTTCCACTCAAAATCCGTTTCTAGCCTAGTCCCTTGTCCAATTAACATCCATCAATTTTAAACTGCTGAATAGGTATTAGTGAGAAGAAAATAGATTGGCCTTCAAGGCTCAAAGTGGCAATTGGTGCAGCCAGAGGACTTGCTTATCTCCATTCTAGTTCTGATGGAAGAATTCCAATAGTTCACAGAGATTTCAAGTCTACAAATGTTCTTCTAAACACCAACTTCGAAGCAAAGGTATTAGTGAGAAGAAAATAGATTGGCCTTCAAGTCTACAAATGTTCTTCTAAACACCAACTTTTTCATCAAGGGTTCACATTCCAAAGCATTCCTAACTAAAACTCAATTTGCTACTAATCACAGATATCTGACTTCGGACTAGCCAAACTGATGCCAGAGGGCCAGGAGACTGATGTGACTGCCAGAGTTCTTGGCACATTTGGCTATTTTGATCCCGAGTATACATCAGTATGCATCCTCATGTCTTAATAACTTTTCTTTACATTAGTTACATGATCTCTATACTCATGTCTGAAGATTTCCAATATTATCTTATGAGATTCTCTGATTTTCAACGTATGTTAAAACTGTTGAGCTTCATGCATTCTGAGAATCGTGGGTGCTAGGGCATTCCAAATTTATGAACTTTTCTAGGTCAAAAATTTCCATATATGTTTTCTTTGAGACTTTTATAGTTGTATTTTGGCTCACTGTGTCAAACACATAGCTAAACATGACCCAAAAATCCAACAAAGCGTAAGACTTCTATAGGAGATTGTAAAATGCAAACAGATCACTATTATGATAATTCCTAACAAAAAAGTATTGGTAAGTCTAAAATATTAGAAAGAACTTTAATAAGCAAATAGATCATTCTTTAACCTTCAATAAAATAATATTAGATGTCAGATTTTCTTCAACTAAACTAGATTTTCTTGTAACAGACAGGAAAATTAACTTTAAAAAGTGATGTTTATGCATTCGGAGTGGTTCTTCTAGAGCTTTTGACGGGACGCAGAGCTGTGGACTTAAACCAGGGACCAAATGACCGAAACCTTGTACTCCAGGTATGTCATAACAGCTTCTCATTCAAAGAGACGATGGTTCAAAAGTTTCAAGGACTTGCAACATATTAGTTAGTAGGTGGTCCATGTTTCAGGTTAGGCACATTCTGAATGACAGGAAGAAATTACGAAAGGTGATCGACCCAGAGATGGCTCGAAGTTCATACACCATTGAATCTATAGCTATGTTTGCAAACCTGGCATCACGCTGTGTCCGTGTTGAGAGCAGACACAGGCCCTCAATGTCAGAATGTCTGAAGGAACTCCAACTGATTTTCTGTACAAATGCAAAAGGCCTAGGGCATGGCTTTTAGGATGGATTGAGAAATGTGGATCTTTCACCAGCTGTGAAAATTAAAATCCTATCAACAATAAGGACACTTCAAATTATGAAAAAACACTATTACCAGGGCAATTGGGTAAAATACATGAAAACATAAGGTATTTGAGTTATCTATGAGTCAAAACAAAAGCAACTTTAGTAGGACCACGTCGAAAGTCATTCCATGGTAAGGAAATTATTGGAGAACTGAAACTTTTTAAGAGAAAATATTTCCTCAGTACTTTTAGTTCTAGTCTAGTATCACCAGTTTGTTTGCTAATATTTTGCTTGGTGTAGCTAATTCTATGCATTGTACATTGTATAAACACAGTGATTTAGAAACTATTCTGCACCAAAATAAAAAATGTAAACAAATAGTGGCTTTAATTTCATTTGTACCAACAATGACAAAAGCACATGGAAAGACATTTCGTTTTCTCCCTTTCCTGATCATAAGTTCATGCTCGAGAGCACGTAAACAAAGCAGGAGAGAGGAAGTGCATTAGAAGTTTGTTTACGAGCTAAGACAATAACTTGACAAAAAACGACAAAAGCAATGGATATGCTGAATGCAATTTACCTTTCAAGTGTGCTCTACCATGCACATGATAAACTAAACACAAGGAGATATTGAAAGTAGCCATCAAGTTCCTAGTACGAAATCCACCCAAAGGGATGATCCTAGCAAGCTTTCCGAACTCCATTAGGGATTATGAAAAGAGACAATGCAGAAGAAAGATACAAGAACTAAATCATCTCAAAGCAGCAAAAATTGACAGGTTTACAACAGTAACAGTAGAAGAGGAGGTGAGAGTTTCATTAAACATGATAAACATAAAGGTATCGTGTATGACTTGAACTGCTCGTAGCTCAAAAGGTTATGATTACAGTATGATTGCAACTTATATGTTTATGAGGGAGGTTCTGCACCGGATTCTGACATATCTGGCTCTGGGAAACTGTTAGATACAGGGAGTTTCTTGCACATCAAGTGCTTACGTCTCTGTAATGTCAACAAGATAAAGATACCATCTGTCTGAATAACATTGTATCCTGCTTTTATGTACATGTTGAATGGAGCCTCGTCAATCATTCTGCAATGCAAATAAACCTCTTTTGAAGAAGTTATTTGGGATATTAGCTCCTCGCTTGCTTTGAGAAGATGCCAACCAATGCCCCTCCTAAATGATTCAAATGCAAACACCAACAATTTAATTAAATTAAAAAAAAAAGACATTTTTTTTTTATAAAACTGAACAAGCTGTGCAGAGAAAATATCTTTATAATTACAATTCATAAGAGCCATTAAAGTACAAAGGATTGGAGCAACAATTCAGTATAGCAAATATCATGCACAAAATTAGTCAGCCTCTTGATTCCATTCTCAAACTAGAAAATTTTGAATTTGCAGATTAATAAGCATTCATGGAACTAAGAAAAATCAAGCATTGAGACTTTTAGAACTATAACAATAAAATCATAAAAAAAGGGTTAAATTTAAAGAATCTAGTAGCTTGTCTATGAAATTTAAATTCCATCTATGTAAAATTCCATCACAAATTAAATGGAAGAGATCTGAATTACCATTACAACATTATTCAATCAATATCATTCCCAGATTTAGCAAATTGTAAAATTTTTATTCTGTGCCTCAAATTCATTTCCATTTTTAGAGCCAAAAAACAGGCCATTGTACAAAGAAGTGAAAAAACTGAAAGGAAAAACTCAGCCTGCAATGAGAGCTTATTGACTACAAGAGTAACTTTTTACATAATGGCTTGAACATTACAAATACCACGTTGTCTTTCAATTGGTGGTTAACCTACCAATAATCTTTGACCCTACTATTGTGCAGCCACCATTATCCAAATGAACAACTCAACTTGGACTAAATTGAACACAAATACTAAGACACTTAGGCATAATATGGCTTTAACATTACAAAACATCATGTCATAATTCCATTTTACTAATATCCACCAAATAAAGAATACAGAGAACTAAAACAAAAGTAGAAGGAAAAACAAATGAAACCCTTTACCTTCTAAGCTCCTTTGTGACAGTCATGTTACAAATATATGGAGAATTCCTGGGAGGTGTAGGTGTAGGAGGAGAAGCGTTAGCACCCCTTTTGTCAAAGCAAACCTCCACTGTTCCAGCCAGTTCCTCACCTCTCTTCCCATCTTCCTCTCTATAGAACCCAACAAGAGTGACAGCGTGTGGCATCGAAGCTCTCCTCTCAATCAAATACTGTTTCACGAAGAACCTCAACAAAGCCTCGTATTGCAAGGACATGAACATTGATTCAGCGAATGACAAAGCCAACAACCCGACAGTCATATCCATCTCCTCAATCCTCATGACCCGAACCCACAACGACCCAGATTCCAACTCTTGAAGATAAACGAAAGACTCCAAAGCTTTGAGCTTTTCAAGCTCTTCATTGGTTAAAACACGGCTTCCCCTAAATGATTCATCGAGGAAGGAGTAGTATTGAGCTGGAGTGACGGAGTTGGTGGAGGAAGAAGAAGGGAGACAACACTTGAAATTGTAACGATGGAGTTTGCAGACACAAAGGAGAGGGTTTCTAGATGAAAGAAAGGGTACCCTTTTTATGGGATTAAATTCGGTTTGTAAGCGTGGCTGTTGTTGAGGATCTAAGTAAGGAGACAGCTTAAGTGGTGGTGCTGCTGCTATTGCCATAGAAATTGTTTTAACTTATTTGAGATCAAAATCAGTTGATGATGAGATAAATTTGGGGAACATCATCGAATAATTTATCAAGCTAAAATCTGCTAACTGAATGTCTTCCTCTTTTCGTTGGTGGGAATTGTCTTTATTTACGATTTTGTGAACCGGCGAACTGACGGAAGAACACAAATAGATAGCCAGTTTGATCGGTTGAGGGCAAACCAAATCTAACCATGTTTGTCTCAAGGCACGTGTTGTATTATTCCTCCAATGTGTACTATATATACCTTATCATGGCCGGGTCTGGTTCGGATAAGATGGAAGTGAAAATGTATGCTCGTTTTCTAAATCCGGTCTAAAAAATAAGTTTAAAATTTTGTTCGATTTTAATTTAGATAAAAAAATGTTAATTTTGAGCTTGACTTGATTTGTATTAAAATTTTTATATAAAAATAAATTTAAAAAAATATAATACATCAAATATATTAAAATATTAAAATAAATATTTTTTTAAAAAATTAAAAATATATTAAAAATATAATAGTAAAATGACAGCAAAACAACAACAGGAAAAAAAAATTAGTCAGATTCATGCCCGGCCCAAAAAACTCTTCCCCAAGGCTCGACTCGTTTAGAAAACAGATCTTATTTTTTGTTCAAACCTATTTTTTAGACTTATATTTTGCCTAAACCTTCTCACTTTTTGGACGAGCCTTCAGGCCTAGATGGGTGGCCCGACCCATGATCAAGTTTAGTCGTAAACTATATCTTCATTTCTTAAATTTTTTAAGATTATTTAATTCTATTTTATTTTTTACACAATCAACTCTCTCTATAACAATTATCCTCTATTACAACATTTCGTTATAATAATCAAGTTTTTAGTAAAATCATTTTTTTATACTTTATTTCACCCTTCTGAAACAATTTTTAATTTATTACAGCAACATCCATAGTTGTGGAGTACATTTTTATTAAGTTAATACTCTATAACAGCATATTGTCTAAAATTTTAAATAAAATTATAGATATTTCATATAAGTAAATCTATTAATTATAATTTATTAATAAAAATGATTTTAACTAAAATATTATTTCAATAAAATGTTTAAATTTCACATCAAAAGATCTAGGGAAAACTATATAAATGGTCACCCAAACTATGCTCGCGTTCCTGTTTTGATCACCAACTTTAAAAGTTTTCAATTTAGGCACTAACGTTTGAATCCGTTCATGTTTTGGTCACTCATCGTTAAATTGATAACAAAAAGCCTTTTTTCTAACTAGTATAATAACACATTTAATCATCAATACTTACATATCTTATCGATTTGATCCTAATTCTAAATAATTTAATAAATTTAACCCTTCTTAATTAAAAATTCTATTAATCATATTTTATTAAATGAAAATAATATTTTATAAGTGGAATTAAAGATACCGATTCAATAAATTATTAAGTTCCCTGATTAAATATTTTACTATAAATTTGGAATATTATAAACTTACAAATTAATTACTTGAATTTAATAACTCATGTTAATTAATTGAATTTGTTAAATTTATGAATTAATAATGTGAAAGAATTTAAAATAAAAGACACATAAAAGCAATAATGCATGCACCTGTTATACATCTTTTAATGTTGTTGATTTGATTCTCGCTTTCTTTTCTTTTTTTTTTAACACAATTCACGCTTTATTTATTTGATGGAAATTCACGATATGAACTCTTCAGTAGGTCTATAACAACTACCTCTCTATAACGGAAAAAAATTTAATAGACAAATGGGAATCTAGAGACTTCACGACATTTCAAGGTTAATTCTCTCTATTTTTTTAAGGAAATCTTGATATTGATGGATGATGAGGTCTAAAAAAAAAAAGAAAAAGCTTAACCTATAAAATTATACCTAAACTATGTCATTTTCCACCTTGGTACCTCAACTTTTTTTTTTGTCACAAGTGATAAGTAAACTATTTTTTCCAAGTTGATACCCCGTTAGTTAAACCGTTAAGTCTATTAAAAAAAAAAATTAACCCACAATTTAGTAAACTGTTTTCTTTGTCACAAGTGATACTTAAATTATTTTTGCATTACATATTTTATACCAATTTATTATATCCGTTAAAAAAATTCAGCCAATAAATAGACCGTGAGGTCATATAAAATTTTAAAAATAATTTTTAATTATTTTATTTTATTTTACATTATTTTTATCTTTATTTTTTTCTACTTTTTCTTATTTTTTTTTTCTTCTTCCTTTATAATGTATGGCAACACCAACAATACTCTAAATTGGTCCTCTTGAGATTGAGATGCATGTGATTAATTCTATTTTTGAACTTCATCGCCTACTTGCCTGACCTAACTAGATTGGAAAAGTTCTTTCATTGATCAAAACCAATGTTTTTAGGACTGAACAAGAATGGTCGGTTGGATTAGGAATCAGTCTGGAGATAAGGGTTGAACCAGTTGACTTGTAAACCAATACAAAACATTTGAACCAACTAAAAATCGATTGAATTAGTTTAACTGGATTTCTCCATTTTTTTAATTTTAGTGAATTTATAAATAATTTTTTAAATACATATATAAAGAAAATAAATGCTTTGTATTTTCTTACTACATGGCAAATTTTAAGTGGTTATCTTTTCTTTTTAAATATACTTAACGGGTTGACTAACAATTGAACTAAAAGAGGTATCAATTCGGAAAAAAATAGTTTAGATATCAATTGTGGTAAAAAAAAAAAAGGTACCAAAATGAAAAAAATGGCATAGATTAAGTACCAATTTATGGGTTAATCCTTTTTTAAAAATAGACTTAACAGTTTGAGTAATGAAAATTTTTTACGTTTAGGGACTCATTAAATACAAAAAAAAAAAGGAGTACAGTAACTTAATCAATTAGGTAATTTACATTAGTAGTCATCCAACTATGATTTTTTTTTACCACTCAACTATGAAAAGTTACAAAATGGCCACCCAACTATTAGTAGTATTGTTTTTTGGTCACCTAACTATGACAACTTACAAAATGGTCACTCAATTATTCAATTTTGTCTTTTTTGATCACCCAACTATCTTGGAATTTGGGTGTTTCTATTTTTATGTTAGCCAGTTGGTGACAAAAAAAAAAGAAGAAGAAGATAAAATTGTAGTTGGATGTTCATTTTGTAATTTTTCATACTTGGATGATAAAAAAAACATAATTGAGTGACTACTAATGTAATTTAGCCTGATCAATTTATAAAAATTCATAAACAAATTCATTTATAAGAATAAATGAATTGAACCCATTTTATTTGAGATCGGCTTGTTTCTTAAAAGTGAACTTTAACTTCATATAAACCAATATATAGAATAAATAGAATTGTTAATAGCTAAATGTTTTGTTGACTTTTAAGAAGAAATGTTGGTGGGCCAGGTTGGGTCAATGTTCAAGTTAGGCTTGGACTTTGAATGTTTGAGCCTGATATCAACCTATATTTTGAATGAACCTTTTATTTTGCCCAAGCCCTTTTTTAGGTTTAATATGTTTACCTAAACTCTCCCAAATTTCAAGTAGGCCCTCAAGTTTGGATGGGTAGCTTGACTATTAAACAAGTCTACCTCTAAGAATATTTCATTACATGTGAAGAAAGCAAAGAGAGCAAAGCCAAAAAAGAGAGAAAACATGAAGTTAAGGTTGAGCAAAAAAAGAAATCAAGACTCAATTTGAACTATGGTATTTGGATGGTTTTTGGAATACAAGTTATCAAGGTTATCTGAATCAAACTTAATTCTATTTTTATTTAATTTTACTTTTTTGTGTTGTAAAATAAATATTTTATATTTAAAATTGTAACACCCCATACCCGACTTGTTCGTTGGGTCTGAGCTACAGGATGTCACATTCGTTGCCGGAGCAACTACGATCATAATTTCTATTGATTCAACACTTTATATTCACTAACATGTTCATTACATCATTATATTATAATATGGGTTTATTTGAGCTTACGAAAGCTTTTATGATAACCCGAGGCCATTGGAGGACTAAACTATAAAGTTTTAAAATATTTCGGGTTGGCGTCACGACTTTAGGGGTACAATGTCGCGACTTTCAAAAAATAGGTTGGCGTCGCAACTTCAAACAACAGGCGTCGTGACATTAGGAGCTGGTGTCGCGACTCTGATGGTAGACTCTTACAGAGCTTACTTTTTTTGGATTCAACCTGCCAAATAATAGACACCAATGGTCTAAGGACCCAATATGCAATTCTATTCAACTTAAAGGTATTCATTTTCACTTTAAAAAATTTTAAAGACTTCAAAACACTTTTTAAACAAGACTAAAACAATTCACAAATCAATTCTATCTAACATTCTCTAACCAAAATATCTACTTGACCAATTAAAACTTTAAACCGATAAAATTCTAGGTACACACCATCTATTGAAATGTAAAGGCAGTACAAACATTTTTTAGTCAAGATTCATTGATCTAGATGTTGCACCACCTTTCAAAACTTCGAGATCTCCTGGTACTTACGTACAAAATAACAAACCGTACATTAAGTAATAAAGCTCTGTGGTACTTTCATGATTCAAGTTATATAAATAACATGGTAACAAGATATATATATGTTATTGCAAGATCACATTCCAACTATATCATATTGTCTCGAAATAATTCAATTTATTTGTAAGTATACACAATTGTTGACAAGTAATAAAGTAGTGAGTAAGAGTTATCATCTCCACAGGAACTGTTTATACGAATCAAGTGTTGCAAAATTAACTATTAAGAAAATTGGTTGGTGATGAAAATAAATTAAAGTGATGGTTTTTAATTATATTAAACTAACTAAGTATGCTTAAAATTAAAATAAATAAATAAATATGGAAGTTTTTAAAAGAAATCACAATAGCATGCATGTGTTAGAATAATTTTTCTTCCTAACTCATAAATATTTAAATAATGCAAATGATGTACAGGAAATCCCATGGCAACTCAGCTATTTATTAACCATATTTTAATTACGAGTACTTTGGCTTCTTTCGAAGTCCTAAGTTTAACCTCTTGTTTGCATATTTCTATGTCTATTCCGACTTTAAGGTTACCTTTTCAGGCATCATCTAAGAATTCATACTTATTAAATTATTAAGTCTAGCATATATCTATGTCAACAACTTAGTATTTTTAATAAGCATAAAAAAAAATTATGTGAGGTAACAGTGATATTTCTATACTGAAATAGTTTAATCACATAAATCTCAGGGTTATGTAAGGTAATAATGTTCTTTCGAATTGTTACAAATTTTAACCTAATTTTCTCAAATATAGATTAAACATGCACCATTCAGATATTGTGTCAATTAATTACAATTCGGTTCTAATTTAATAATTAATTTAATTGCATCCCTACATTTATAATGCACGAATAACAAATGCGTGATTTTATCTAAATGAATAAGAACCAAGGCATATAACATCATCAACATAATTAATTAATCTAATCTACGAAATTTGAATCATTCTAACACTAAAATAATTAAGAAACCATGATTATATTAAAAACAAAAAACTCAGTTGCAATCACGTCTCTTGAATTGTACAAAAACTAAATAAAGGTAAAGGGAAAAGAAATGCAAGTCGTCTCTGGTGGTTCTCCGAGGCACAACTCACTGTGATCCCCCTTTGTTCTTCACTTCTTGTTGTAGAAACATGCTAAATTGCTTCTAAAATGGCCAACTTAGGCTTCTCTCAATGCCTTGCAAAACTCTCTTGAAGAATGGAAAAATGGAGAAAAAGGAGAAAAAAGAGGATGAATGAGGGAATGGCAAATGGTACTTATACTAGGAGTGAATAACTTGAGTTTGCTAAAACTAGCATGTCAACTCCTATTTTTTTCTCTCATACATGGTCAGCCACCTTGAGAAAAGGATGGGAGGTAGATGGCTTTGCTAAAAATAGTTAGTCCAAGTTTAATTCAAGAGAGGGAGGTGAACGGTCACTTGAGGAAATTGTTGGGGTTGTTTTGTGATTTTTTTTAACAAGGCTAGATAGCCTAATTTAATTAATTTATGGATGGTTGGCTACCCATTGTCGAATCTGGGCTCTTTCCTCTTTAATGGATGGTTTGGCTTCAAATTAAGTAGCAGGCTTGCCACTTCGGTGATCCAATTTTGAGCTAGGTCAAGTTTGTCCCATGATTCACAAACTTAATTAATTGGATGTCTAAAGCTTATTAACTATCAGCCCTCCTTTGCATGGTGAGTGTTACAAGATGCTATAGTATTTGACCGTTAAAAGGTGAGTTTCAAGAATATCTTTTCTTCTTTCGCACCAAATTGCTTCAAATTTGGCAAAAATAAAAATGAAGATGTGTTTTTAATTTTTTCTAGTTTAGTTATTTTGTAATAAAATTTAAAAGTTTTCTATAGAAACGCTCAGAATTTACATGAATTACTACTTAGAAGGTGATAAAAATATCTATATAATTTAGAGTTATCAAATATCAAGTGTTTCATTTTCATACAATGCCATTAATTTCAATATACATATCATGTTATCAATCTATTACTAATCATGCATGTATTTCCATCTCAATTGTCACCAATTAATTACATCAATATAACATATCAAACCTTACTTTCTATTAGCATTAATACATTTAATTTCATTTCAATTCAAGTTATTTAACGTATTATTAGTCCATTTTCGTATTGAATTTATTAATTTGCTATATTTTCATATCGATCCTTTGGGCTCGTATAAACCATTTCGCATGGTCTTTCACATGCTATCTTGAAACAAATTTCACATATATGTACTTGTAATATCAATCTATATTATCAAATCATTGCAAACATCATTTAACTAATACACATGTCATATTTCAATTTCAAAATTAAATGTAACATTTCGCCCAATGCAGTCTTAGCAAAATGGGTTAAGACATGCAGGTGAACTAAACCACACCAATATAGCTCATCTAAGCATAACTACGCCACACCAAGGCACCGAAGTGCAAAGCCCGTAGGCATCAAATGTATGTATTCAAATACATCCCTCCACCACACCAATGTCTCCATAGAGACAATGAATGCTCAATGATCCATAACAAATGTTGGATCTCGAAATAACATATCATAATCTCCATATCATGAATTATCCCATACACATGAGTGCATATGACCCTATTGGCATGTCGATTGTATCCTAGCCTTTTACTAAGTTCAAATGAGCATCAACCATTCATATATCATAATCTTATTTCATTTTATCATCAATTCATATACATATATATAAATATTCAATATCATATAGAATAATTCATATCACATATCATATATAAATAATATCACAATATTTTATATTATATTCAGTTTAGTCCAAATTCTTGATATTCAATATCATTTAATATTGTTAACACAAGTCAATTCATATAACTTAGTATTATCAAATTCATATCACCACATATTCCACACCATCATTCCATACCATTTCTATCATCAATTCATAATATAATACGTTTATCAATTTATATATTTACTTATTTCTATTTTATTCAATTAAGTCCAATTTCTCAATATTCAATTTCACCAATCACGAATCATGTAATAACACGTCTTTCAATGGTACTGAAAATGACAATTTTGAAACCCTGTTTCTTAATGACCGAGTCAGTAAATATTATTTATTAATATTTATGAGTTTATTATAGTGTTATATTAAATTTTGGTTAGTAATTTTATTGAACGATTTGTAATCAAGGTATAAAAACTAAATTGTAAAAGCTAATTATTATAGATTTTTTTATTTGCCTTAATTTGGTATAGTAGATTAAACTAGTTTTCACACTTGAGGAGCTTGAGTATAAGCATTTTCATTATGTTTTAGTTAAGTTTCTACAGTTTTGTTTAAATCCAATAAAAAATGTATTTGGAGTCTTTTATTGACCTTAGGGGTTGAATGAGGCCTAAAGGTGAGCTAATGTACTTAGTGAGTGTGCAGGAAACCATCAGAGGGTGTACAAACTCAATACTAGTTGTTGTGTTGCAACACAGAAAGTTTGATGTCACAACCTAGGGAGTAGAATGCAAGAATCTTGAGATTGCCTTTGGTGCCGTAACACAACCATTAGATGTTGCGACACACCCCTAAAGCTACCCTAAACATGAGCATATTGCCTTTCATGTCGCAACACAGGCACTAAGGGTGTTGCAACATCAGTCTTGCACGGGAAACACTTGCAAGCTAGGGGCGTTTTAGTTTGCACAATCAAAATTTAAATACAATAGCGTCGGTTAACC
This sequence comes from Gossypium longicalyx, assembly GCA_025698465.1. Taxonomy (NCBI): domain Eukaryota; kingdom Viridiplantae; phylum Streptophyta; class Magnoliopsida; order Malvales; family Malvaceae; genus Gossypium; species Gossypium longicalyx. Next base: position 98,535,368 of record CM046997.1, read on the forward strand.
TAGGGTTGAGGACGACAGTAACCCTAACTTTATAAATAGGCTCTTAAACACTTATTAAAGGACAACTTTTGATATTCGAAGTTTTTCTTTATAATTTAGTTTTCAATTTTTTTTCTCTTAGGGTTTAACTTTCTTTTCAGTTCTTTTCATTCATGTTCTATAAAGAACTTGATTTGTAGACACAATCAAACTATTTTGGATTTCTGCGTTTTCATTAATCAAATACAATCAAAATTCTCTTAAACTTCACTCTTGATTTATTATTTATGCATATCTTATTTATCAAGTTTACTGTGTTTATAGATTTTATGAGAAACTAATCCTCTTATAAGGGATTAGTGAGTGGAGGTATGAATACTTAACTATTTTGTAAGGATTTCTTAATAGATCAGCTGTTCAGGAAAGGAAGAATCTAAACTGTTGACAACCCTAGGAAGTCATTAAGGTGGGAATTAACCCAAATTTGGTATGGCCTATCCATGAACACCTTAGTCCTAAACCGATCTAAACTGTGAGGTCATAAGATAAGTATTTCTTGTCGACTCAGCATTTTAGTGGACGTACCGGAAGATCTGCTAAGGTATTGACTAGTTGATTGAACAAGAAAACCCGAGACGACAATTGATTATGACTACCGAAGTGAGCTAATCACCCATGTTTAGATTTGATTAAGTTTATATTTTAGTTATTCAAAGTTCACTTTATTTATGCAATTCTTATTCATTCATAAAAACCCAAAAATCTCTTCTTTACATTTTTTTCGTAATATGATTTATCTAGATTACTAATTAATTCTATTTGCATTTAAGTTAAATTTAATCTAGTATTCACCTCCATTGGGTATGATCCTCAGAGTACTCACCCACTTGGTTATAACTATATTACAACCTAACCCGTATACTTGCAAACGCCGCCTTTATTCCACATCTTTAGTTGCAGTATTCACACCCTAGACATTGGTACGTCTAGAGGCGGTCAATTTTAATGGATAAAAGGGATTTTATGGTAATATTTCAATGATTTAAGTGGCAATTATCCACTTTTAAATAATAATGGATGGTTGGTGCTTCTGTGTAAAAGAAAAATATGTTTTTATTATAACCTATTTTCAATAAAATCGGAACGATGATTTCGGGGCCACAAATCTGAAGTCAAAAAAATTATTTTATTATTATTTGTTTCCTACAGCATGATATTAGTACCGTATAAAAATTTCGTTAAGAAATTTTACCGTTTACATGCTCAATTTGTTAAAAAGGACTAACTTGCTTAAAGTGCAAAAGTTGAGTTCTAGTAGCTAAAGGTATTAAATAGCTATAGAAATTTAAATTTTAAGTCATTATATGGTAATTAGACCATTTATATGTTAGTGGATGAGAATGGTTTGGCAATGTTGAAATTTTGATTAATTTTAGAGGTTAATTAAGTAATTAAGTAATTAAATGATAATTAAAATAGGTAAAATGCTTTCATCTTCTTCAATAAAACATTTCAACCGATTTTAGCAAGGAGAAACCATAGCCAGGTTCGGCCACACCTGTCTTGCTTGATTAGGTATGTAATTTGTCCCTTTTTTTATTTCTATGTTTTCAGGTAGCTTAATCTAGCTAGCCCAGGGACTAATTTATGAAACTGTTAAGCTATTAGGGTTTTGTCATTATTGAATATACATGAGTTTTGATGTTTGATGATAGAAAATGGATGGCTATTGTTAGATAAACAACTTTTGTAAAGGGATTTTTGGTCAAATTGTCAAATAGGGAGTAAATTGAAAAATAGAAATTTTTACATGGTGAAATTGTGAAATAAATGAAATATAGGGCTTTCTAGGGACCTAATTGCTATTCGGGTATAGTGGGTTGTGGTGGAATTTCATGAATTTCCATTTTTATGAGCTAGGGACTAAATTGCAAAGAAATTAAAAGTATAGGGGCAAAATGTTAAGTTTTCCAAAATATGATTTTGGGTTAAATTGAATGAAATATATGTTGAATTAAGTTAAATTTATCTGCATAGATCAAGACAAACCTTGTACGACTTTAGATTGGGGCAAAGAGAAAGTCTCGGGTTAGACGCCTCCGTATCTACGTATACTCGTCGAGGTAAGTTCGTGTAATTAAATCAATTTTTTATGTTTTTAATTGAATTATACATGTGTTGTGAAATGTCATAGATATATACCGATTTTATATCCAACAATGTATGATAATTACCGAGCCTCGTTTGAACCTTAGGAATACGTAGGATACAAATGACATGTTATTAGGGTTTATACGATTTGGATGCTGGTCCTGAACGTCCTACTAATGGTTGAGGTCTGGCATGTGTTGTAGATACTCCACAGCTCGTGTGAGTAGCATCGTGTAGCTACGTTCTGACCCATAGCTCTTGAAAGTATTCTAATTTACAACTCGTAAGAGCATACTGATTTAGAGCTCGTGTGAGCATAGATGTACAGGATTTGATGAATTACAGTTATATGATTTAGCACACTATGTGTAAGCTATCCCGAGTATCCAACGGTATTTTAAATGGTTCAACGGGCAATATTCTAATATGGAATGGTAAGAGTTCAATACGAATTATTACAAGGACATATGTGAATTACAGGGAAATAATGATACAAGGTATATTGAGAAATGAAACAGATGATACATGTATAGGAAACTTAATTAATGGTTGTGCTCGTTCATGTATATTGATTCATATATGTGTTTACATGACTAACATGTTTTGTAACATCCCGAAATAGGGCCTAGTCGGAATAGTGGTTTTGGGACCACAAATTCGACGTTGAAATATTTATTTTATGATTATTATGAGGTCTAGAATATGAGAATATGCATGTGTTAAAGTTTCATGAAGAAATTCTATGAGTAAGGTGTCCAATTGGAAAATAAGGACCAAATTGAATAAATTACAAAACTTGGATTCTAGAAGAAATTTGTATAAAATTGTTTTAGATTATTAATTAGAAGGTCTTAAATAACAATTTTCCCAATTTCTAAGTTTTTGGACAAAAATGGGCATGTATGGATGAAATTTGAAAAAAAGGGCTTGAGGGTATTTTGGTTATTTGGCTAATTAATGAAATAAAATGGGAAAAATAAGCCAAAAATCAGCTCATTCTCTTCATGTTGCTGCCAAAATTTTAGGGTTGCCCATAGTTAGGGTTTCCAAGCTTTCCAAGCTCAATAGTAAGTGCTCCCAAGCCTCGTTTTTAATGTTCTTCGTATTTTTAAAATCTCGGTAACTTACTCTCTCTATTTCTACCCATATTTCATGCTAGGGTTCATGTTTAAAAACTTACCCATGCATGAGTTACTTGTATTTTGATGGTTTATGGAGGAATATGAAAGTTTAAAAGATGGTAAATAACTTACCCATGCTAGTGATTTTTCATGGAAATGGCTTTAGGGACCATTTTGTAAAAGTTGTAAAAATGGGTAAAAAGATGAGAAATAATGGAAAAATGTGGTCTGCCATAAGAGGAAAAAACATTCGGCTAGGCTTGGGTAAGGTAGAAATTACATGCATTTCATTATACGAGCCTAGGGACTAAATCGTAAAAATGTGAAAGGTTAGGGGCTAAACGGTCATTTGGACTAGGGGTGAAATTTAGACTCGAAAAGTATAATGTGAGGTGTTAATGATTCATTTTTATTGTTATAGATCCCAAGGAACAAATTCTGGAGGTCGATCGAGGAAAATAAAAGGTTTCGGAATAACCGAAACACGATACCAGAACGAGTACCAGGTAAGCTCGGATAACTAAAGTAAACTCATAATATGTCTAATTGTATGATTTATGAATGTATGATAATTTCATTTGATGATGGCATAAAAATCCATGAAATGCATCCTTAATAATGACATGTTGATAAATGTCCCGGTTGAGGTTAAAAAGGGAAATTTGATGGATAAACCATGATTTATATGTGACTTAAGATCATGCATGTGTTGCGGAAAGGATTTAGCCTGGAAAGGTAATCCATTGATCTCAAATATGGAAAGGATCTAGCTCGGACGGGTGTTCCTTGAGTGATCGAGCCTCCCGAAGAATATGTGTGCATTATGGATTTAGCCCTGATGGATAACCCGATTAGGGTCTGAATTTAGCCTGGACTTGTAATTCAGATCCGAGCTCATTAAGGGTGTTTGTCGCTATAAGGGATTTAGCCTGGACTGGTAATCCCGACATCGCCTTACGAGTTTATATTATGGGGGATTTAGCCTGGACTGGTAATCCCGTCGTAAGATGTGAGGTTCACGGGATTGCATACATGAAATGATCACTCTTATGACTTGACGGTAAATGGATAATCCATCGAGATTTTTGAGAAACTTAACAGGATAATATGAAATATGCATAAATGGAAATGTTAAATGATGAGCTCATCTAAGATTAATTACATGGTGCATTGTTATGTGACTAACTTGTTGATTTAGTGCATGTGATATGGAAACCATTCCATTCTTGTTGGTTTTATTGCCTAATATGGTTGTACACTAATTAATCGGTAAGTTTACTTTCCAGTTATTCGGGTTTACTAAGCATGTAAATGCTTCCCCTCTCTTTTTCCTGTTTTACAGAGCTCGAGGACTCGTAGAGATTGGAACACGGTTGGGGAATCAACACACTATCATTTTGTCTAGCTTTGGTATATAGATACTTTTACTTTTGTTCAATGGCATGTATAGGGCTTTTGTTTATTTTGTTATATGTGTCATTTGATTAGCCAATATAGAGGCTTACTAAGGTATATCCCATTCACTTGTATATAGCCATGGGAATTGGCTTGTTGTGATGTAGGTTATGACCTACAAATTTGTGCATGTTTATGTCTAAATGTTCTTGTGATATTCAAAAGTGGCATATCACAATTAGGCTTAAGTAATATGACCAAATTACATGGGATGCCTTGGCCATAATTGGAAATGAGATATAATAATGAGCCAATCTTAAAAGTGTTATAAGGTATATAAATCCTTAATACGAAGAAAATAACCTAGCATGTGTAACACCGATGAAATGAGGTTTACATGCAATAAGGTTTATCGAGGTCATTTAAGTATATAATCAGACCTTGTTATGTATTATGGAAACCTATAAGTGAGAGTAGATGATAGAGGGTGACCAAAAGCTTGGAAAATAGCCTAACAAGGTCCACACGGGTAGACACACGGGCGTGTGTCCAGGCTGTGTGTGACACACAGATCGCCCCATAGGCGTGTGGTATGGTCATGTGTCCCCTGCACCTGAAATTTTGAAGTCAGAGTGCATGGTAGTAAACACACAGGTAGAGACACGACCGTGTGTCTCAACCGTGTGGAGGCCACGGCCTAGTACACTGGCGTGTGTCTTGGCTGTGTGCCCCTAAATACATGCTGATGTCATAAATAGAATGCTCGAGTTTTTGGACACTGGTGACCACACGGGCATGTCTAGGCCGTGTGAAAGACACGGGCCAAGGACACGGGCGTGTGCTTGGCCGTGTGAAAACTCATGTAGGTTCGAAATAGAAAATAAATTCAATTAATTTCACACGGGTAGGGGACACGGGAGTGTCCCAAAGCACACGGGCGTGTGCATTGCCTACACACGGACATGTGAGGCTTTACCTAGAAAATTTTTATGAACTTTTGTAAGTTCTCGATTTAGTCCCGGATCATTTTTAATGTGTGTTTAGGGCCTCGTAGGCCCATAATAGGGACATTAAAATGAAATTTGATTGGTTTTTATATTGGAATGAAATTTTATAACCCATATTTCTCAAAAATTTTATAACCCATATTTCTCAGAAATGTTCGAGTACATGTCTAGTAATGCCTCGTATCCGGTCTCGGTCTCGAGTACGGGTAAAGGGTGTTACATGTTTGACTTATATGCTTAGGCATTTAGCCAAATTGTGTTGGATTATGTCGTGTTTATCTTACCTATTATGTGATTAAATGATAAGTTGTGTTTTAAGTTATACAAAAATTACTAAGCTTAAATGCTTACTCTATGTTATTTTTCGTGTCTTATAGAGAATCAGAAGCTCTTTTGGGTTGGAAGCTTGTCAGAGCTATATCACATTATCCATCGGCTTTTTTGGTACTTTTGGATGTTTAACTTTGGTTATAATGGGATGCATAGGTATTTGGCTAGTGTTGGCCATGTGTTTTGGCTTATGATATGGCACATTGATGATGAGATGAACTTAGTTTTTGGCATGTAAGTATTAGTATTAAAATGGTTGATGAATTGCTTAATATGGTTGAATGATGGAAGATGAAATGATAGTTAAGTATGCATAATGTATAAGTATTGTAACTTGTTGTGAATTGGTGCCTTGTTATGAAAGGCATACATGTTTATTAATGTTAGTGATTGAATAGCATACTTGGTACAATTTGATAGGTTTTGGTAAGCTAATTCAATAGTTTGAATTGATGCAATCTTGATTGGAAGTTAGTTGGTTATTTGGCCAAATGGATTACATAATTGTACATGTTTATATTTTGTCATTTGAGGTGCCTAAGGGCATATGGGTTGTATGACATTATATCCTAAGTATATGACTTGATTATGCATAATTTTGGTGCCTTGTTATGGCTTGTGCATATATGCATTTTTGGTTATAGGTATATGCTTCGTTGGGTAGGAAAAATGGCTTGTAAAGTGGCCTATTTTCGTCCACACGAGTAGAGACACGGGCGTGTGTCTCAGCTGTGTGTGACACACGGCCAGGTGATACGACCGTCTGTCCCTTATAGCTTTCAAAGGGTTGCAAGTCAAGATGTTACACGGCCTAACACACGGCCTGGCACACAAGCATGTGACTTGGTCGTGTGACCCAAGTCAGTGAGTTATACGGGCATGGACACGAGATGGGACACGGCTGTGTGTCCCTACTTTGAATGCCCACACGGCCGTGTGACCTTTGTAGTGTTAAAAATTTTCAATGTTTTCTGAAAAATTCTCTAAGCTTCCAATTTAGTCTTGATTTGTTTCTACAATGTATTTTGGGGGTCAAGGGCTCGTTTAAGGGACAATATGTATGTTTTTACTTGGTTTTAATACGTTTATTGATATGATATGAAATGTTTATAAATATGCGTTCGTTTGATTTGAAAACTTTGGTAATACTCGGTAACCCTATTCCGGGGACGGATACAGGTTAGGGGTGTTACATTTATAATGTTAAATTATTAATAAAATATAATAAAACATAATATAGTGACCATCTTCATTATTTCATCTTCTTCCACAGTTTCTTCAACAAGAAAAGAAGCAAATAAGCCATTTTTGATATATTAAGTTTAGCTATGTGCATGTAAGTGAATTTGAAACCCCTTTCTCGTAAATTCTATGTTTTTGAAATCATTGTAGCTTAATCTAGCTAATTGGGTACTAAATTGTAAAATTGTTAAGGTTTTGAAATGTTCCCATTGATGGTTATTAATGTTAAATAGCTTGGTTGTAAGCTTAGATTTAATTAATGACTAAATTGTAAAGTGAAATTGGTTAGTTTTGAGTTTAGGGACTAAAATGAAAATAATTTAATTTGGCATGAAATTTTTATAACTATTGATTGTAGAGGGTTGTGAAAGGATGTATTTGAAATTGGATTGTGAAACATGGTTTAAATGTGAAAGATATGATAGTTTCAGTTTTAGAGACTAAATTGAATAAAATATGAAACTTTAGGAAACTATGAAAAGTGATAATAGGATATCATATGAATAAAATTAGATTTTATAAGGTAATTGACACTGATATCTTGAAATGAATTATTGTAGAAATCAAGAATTGAATCGACCAATAGATAATAGAAAAAAAGAAAAATTACAAATGAGTCCCTTACACTTCTATTGTTTCTATTTGTACCTGGTAATATGGTGAATTTATCTTTGAAAATGCATTGAATGTTCTTAAATCATGAGCTTTTGTTATATAAATTGTATGTTGAAATGTATTCAAAATGGTACAAAAAGGGGAGAAAGGACTAGATTCTAAAGAGTTGTTCTAATATTCATATTAAGCCCGGATGTAACAGCCCGATTTAGACCCTAATCGAAACGGTGGTTTCGGGACCACGAATCCAAGTTAGAGAAATATTTTAAAATTATTTTCTGTGTTTATTTTGTGTGAATTTATATTTGTGAAATTTTCGTGCTTTAATTTTATCGTTTGAGTGTCCGATTAAATAAAAAGACTTAATCGCGTAAATTAAAAATTGGGTATTTTAATGTATAAAGGGAAAAAATGATATTTGCTTTTAAAATGGAAGCCTTTATGTTGCAATTAGCCCATTAATTTATTAAGTGGACGACAATAGGTTTATATTATAAGGTTTTGATATAAATTTATTAAGGTTATTTTAGTAAACTAATATTATAAACCATTATAATATAACATATATCATAAAAGAAACAATAAGCCATGTTCATCTTATATTCTTTTGACCGAAATCAAAATAAGAAATAAAAAAGAAAAGAAAACCTAGTTCGTCCATAAACAAGCTTGATTGAGGTATGTGTTTAGCTCGATTTTTGATAATTTCTTGAGATCGTTGCTTCGAGTACTACAAAGCCCATGCTTGAATTTTTCATTTTGACAAATATTTTGAGTTATGCCATTATTGAGAGCTTGTGATTTATGTTTTTTGATGATGAAATATGAAAGATATATTTTAGATTAATATTTTTGTATTGGAGTTTTTGATGATTTTGAGTAATTAGGACTAAATTGCAAAAATAAGAATTTGAGGGACTAAAATGTGAAATAAATTAATTATATGGGCTTGTATGGTTATGGGTAATATTCAGCCTAACTTGAGTATAAAGAAATTTTATGTATTTTGTGTTTTGTGCAATAGGGACTAAATTGTAAAAAGTGTAAATATTAGGGGTAAAATGGTAATTTGCCCATTTATGTGTTCTTGGACTAAATTTAATGAAAATATGTTTGAATAAGCTTAATTTGAATATGTTTAGATCAAGAACCAAAGAAATCAGATTTGGATCGGCGGAAAATGAAAGTTGTCGACTAGTAGCCCTGTTCCGTTTTATAACGTCTGAGGTAAGTTTATAAGCAAATAGACGTGCTAAATTGTAGTTAAATGTTAAATATACATGCTGGTATGAAATGTATGAATTTATACATGCTATGGCCAAATATGAATAAGCTTGGCTACTACATTTCTGAATTCGTTTCGACCAAGCTATGACATCCGAAAGCCCCGTATGAACCTTGAGAATAGTTAGGATACGTATTTCATGAAATAGGATTTCGATATATGTGTGCGGGTAAAACCCTGTCTGGGATAGTGGCATCAATAAATGATTACATGTAAGACCACGTCTAGGACATTGGCATTGTACGATAAATGTGTGATTATCCGAGTGTCTTACCCAATTCCGAATGGTTCATCGGGCAAAGGTAAATCATGTACGGATGTGTAAAATGAGTTAAAATGACCAGGTATGAATTTAGCTTATTACTTAATTGAAACAAGGTAAGTAAGTTTCTTGGTATTTATTTGTTGTAAATCTTGTAAGATGCAAATGAAGAAAATATGTGTATGTGATATGTGTATTTGGCCTTGTGAGTGAGTAACTTGTATGTTATGAATAATCCTTAAATATGTGTATATATGATGTGGTTTATTCCGTTTCATAACTAGTATGTATATATGAAATTATATTGTGATACATGAGTTTCTGAAATTGTGAGTATGTAAACTAGGTTGTGATGTTTATTTGGCTTGGTAGTGAAATGATAATATGTAAATTTGGCAATATAAACAATCGGCCAAGGTGACATATATTAATGAGTACATGTTTATATATAATATAAACTTATTATGTTTGGATCTAAATGTATTAAGATAATATAATCTGGTTTATTGAATTAAGTTGTTAATAACATTGGGACGTACATTTGCTTATGACTTACTGAGCTATAAAAAGCTTACTCTGTATATATGTGTGTTTTTGTTTTATAGATTTTTGGATTCGAGTTACGAGCTCGGGAATCGTCAGCAAAGTCATTCACACTATCGGCCGCCTTCGGTATTTTATAAATTGCATTTTGAAACTATGGCATGTATAGGCTAGATCGTATTTGGAAAATGCCAAATGTTGGTTATGTGTATAAGCTATGCGAAAATGGCTAAACTTTTATTTTTTAAATTTGGTTAGGTTAAGTTCGGTTTATGTTCACTTTGGTTTTATAGTTGCGTGTCATGTATGTATAATGTTTGTGTTAGGTACCATGAACTTTGAAAATGGTTTGCTTGTCATGTCTAAATTCCGTTTTATATGCTCTTGGTTAAATGTTCATTAAGCTTGATTATTGATAAATATTGTATATGCATCATGGATAAATTTTGGTCGAATGTTTGGTATATATATTTAATGTTAAACGTGATCTTTATTTTAGGTAAGTTGCATATATTCTATATGGGCATCATTAATAGGTGCGGCTATGGTATAATGTATTGAAAACATATATAATTGCATGAGGTAGATTCGGCGTCTACTAATGGACTACATTAATGTTATGTTTGATGCTTCATTTATTTATTTTGGTAAATAGACATAGTGGAACTTGGATTTGCATAAGAAGATTACTTTAATTTTTAAAGGTTATATTTGTATTAGTATGCGGTTATAATATGTTAGTTGAGTTCTTACATGTCTTTATAGGTAATATATATGCGCTTATATTTTGGTTAATGTGTATATGTGCATGGTTGTATAGATTTGTTAGTTACTTGTAAATTTATAAATGTGTATAAATGAATTGTGTGGGCCGAATAGGTAAAAAATGAAATGGGTTATTTCATATGTAATGAAATGTTTGCTTTCAAATTATGTTAATATGCAAAAACAAATGAATTTCACATGAGTCCATATGTTAATGACGCATAAGTGCTTATAATGGGTAATTATTGAAATATGTTTCAATTAATGTTTAACTTTGTATATACGTGTGATTTATATAAAAAAAATGGGTCTGACATTCAATTAATGAAATTATTGATTTGTTATATGTTCTGTATGAGTATATTTGGTTTTAACATATGTTGGATCATGCTTTAATTTTGCTATGTAGTAAATGAAATGATTTAAGATTTATGTTAAATTAAGTATGAGCATTGATATGATTGTATATTATTTAATGATAAAATCATGATTACATTTTATGCAACATTTGTACATACATGTGAATAGGAACTTGTGTGGAATTTCGGAGTTGTGTTTTTGTCTAGTAATGCCTCCGGACCCTAATCTGGCAACGGATACGGGTTAGGGGTGTTACATTTTAGTGGTATCAGAGCTACGATTTAATCGGTTCTAGGACTAACATAGCGTGTGTGAGTCTAGCTATAAATGCCATAATTATATACTACGATAGTGTGTTGACTTCTAACATTTGAAAATGTGTTTTCATATAGTAAATGGATCCCGACAGAGCTGTAGCTGATGATGTTGAGAGTGTAGCGCCTGCTCCCGCGCAAGGTACAACGCTGGTTGATTCTCGACTGATTTCGAGTAACCAGGAGGTAGAGGCTAGACAACCCTTTTACCAAATGATGAATGACTGGATTACCAGGAGGTTGATTCTCGACCGATTTCGAGTAATCCATCTTCGATGTCTGCTGTACCTTAAGTAAGTGATCCGCTGAGATTATATAAGCCACCTGTTGATAAAATCAGAAAATGTGGGGCTGAAGAGTTTAAAGCTACTGATGATGATGATGCTGAGCGGGCTAAGTTTTGGCTTGATAATACTATCCGTGTGTTTGATGAGTTGTCCTGTACCTCGGATGAGTGTTTGAAATGTGCCATATCTTTTCTTCGAGACACAACCTATCATTGGTGGAATACTCTAGTATTAGTGGTTCTAAAGGAGCGGGTTACCTGGGAATTCTTTCAGAATGAGTTCCGTAAGAAATATATGAGCCAGAGATTTATTGACCAAAAGCGCAAAGAATTTCTGGAGCTAAAACAGGGTCGGATGACTGTGATAGAGTATGAGCAGAAATTTGTGAGACTCAGTCGGTATGCCCAAGAGCGTGTTTCTACTGAAGCCATAATGTGTAAAAGATTTGAAGATGAGCTGAATGAAGACATTAAACTATCAGTTGGCATACTTGAGATAAAAGAGTTTGTGGTACTAGTTGAACGAGCCTGCAAAGCTGAAGAGCTCGGGAAAAAGAAAAGAAAAGCTGACTTTGAAGCAAGAGATGCACGTAAAAGAACATCTGATAAGTCATTCCAGTAGGCACTAAAAAAGTTCCGAGATGATTTCAGCAGTTCCAAAGCCACTTCGGGTTATTCTAGACTGGATCAGAGTAGACAACCTATGAGCTCGAGAGCTACCTCAGTAGCTAGTGTGGGGAATGTTAGATCGAACCAACTCGAGTGTAAACATTGAGGCAAACGACATCCCGACAGTTGTAGATTATATTCGTGATTGCCCAATGTTAGCTGAAGAAAATCCAATGCAGAATACGAGATCGGGTAATACTACAGCTCGGGGTAGACCACCCAAAAATGTGGGTAATGCGAGTGGCAGTCAGAGAGGGACTAAAGATACATCAGTCAGATCTGAGGCTCGTGACCTACCAGTGCTTATGCTATTCGCGCACGAGAGGAGGCTCCATCCGCAGATGTCATTACTGGTACATTCACTCTCTATGATACTAATGTAATTGCATTGATTGATCCTGGTTCGACTCATTCTTATGTATGTGAGACATTAGTATTCAGCAAGACTCTGTCTTTTGAGTCTACTAAGTTTGTGATTAGAGTGTCAAACCCCTTGGGCCAGTGTGTTATGGTTGACAAAGTGTGTAAAAATTATCCTATGATGGTTCAAAATTCGTGCTTTCCAGCTGACTTGATGTTGTTTCCATTTGATGAGTTTGACATAATTCTGGGTATGGACTAGTTAGCTTTGCATGATGCTGTTGTAAACTACAAGAGAAAGACCATTGATTTACGGTGCCAGAATGATGAGATTATTTGGATTGAATCTAATGATCTGAATGGGTTACCGGCAGTGATTTCTTCGATGTTACCTCAGAAATAAGTGAGAAAAGGCTGCGAAGCTTACTTTGCATATGTACTTGACAATAAAGTGGACGAAAGAAATATTGAATCAATACCTAATGTGTGCAAGTATCCGGATGTGTTTCCTGAAGAATTACCGGGTTTGCCACCTATTCGAGAGGTAGAGTTTGGTATTGAGTTAATGCCTGGGACGGCTCCGATATCCATAGCTCCGTACAAAATGGCACCTACTGAATTAAAAGAATTGAAAGCTCAGTTGCAAGAGTTGACAGAAAGAGGTTTCGTGCGACCGAGTTTCTCACCTTGGGGTGCACTAGTATTATTTGTGAAAAAGAAAGACGGAACTATGAGAATGTCTATTTATTATAGACATCTCAATAAGGTGACTATAAAGAATAAGTATCCATTGCCACGAATTGATGATTTGTTTGATCAGCTGAAAGGGGCTATAGTGTTTTCAAAGATAGATTTGAGATCTGGCTACTATCAGTTATGAGTTAAAGACTCCGATGTTCTGAAGACTGCGTTTCGAACGAGGTATAGACACTATGAGTTTTTGGTTATGCCTTTTGAACTTACTAATGCACCTGTTGTTTTTATGGATTTGATGAATCGGATCTTCAGACCGTATCTAGATCGGTTTGTTGTTGTGTTTATAGATGATATTTTGATCTACTTCGGTGATGAAACCGAACATGCCAAACATTTGAGACTTGTACTACAGACTTTGCGAGATAAGCAACTGTATGCGAAGTTTAGTAAATGTGAGTTCTAGTTAAGCAAAGTTAGTTTTCTGGGCCATGTTGTATTAGCATCAGGTATTCAGATGGATTCGAGCAAAATTTCAGCTATACTTGATTGGAAACCTTTGAGGAATGTTTCTAAGGTCTGAAGTTTTCTGGGACTTGCTGGTTATTATAGACGGTTCATGAAAGGCTTCTCTATGATTGCAGCCCCGATGACAAAGCTATTACAGAAAGATGTTAAGTTTGAGTGGTCAGAAAAGTGCCAGAAAAGCTTTGATTAGTTGAAAGCCCTTTTGACCGAAGCTCCAATGCTAGTTCAGCCAGAATCGGGTAAAGAATTTGTTATCTATAGTGATGCATCTTTAAATGGTTTGGGTTGTGTTTTGATGTAAGAAGGCAGAGTTATATCTTATGCCTTGAGACAGTTAAAGCCACATGAAAAGAACTATCTGACACACGACGTAGAATTGGCAGCTATCGTGTTTGCATTGAAAATTTGGTGCCACTATCTGTTCGGTGAGAAATATCATGTTTATTCTAATCACAAAAGCCTGAAATACTTGATGACTCAGAAATATCTGAATTTGAGACAACTTCAATGGTTAGAATTGCTAGAAGATGACGAGCTTGTGATTGACTATCACCCGGGAAAGGCTAATGTTGTTGTTGATGCTCTAAGCCAAAAATCACTATTTTCTTTGCGTGCAATGAATGTGCATATGGCTATGTCTGATGATGGTTCGATAATAGCTTAATTTAAAGCAAAACCATTATTCGTTCAACAAATTTGTGATGCCTAGAAGGTTGATAATGAGTTGATAACAAAACGAGCTCAATGTGATTCAAATGCTGATTCAGAGTTTCGAGTTGATGCTCATGACTGTTTGAGATTCAGAAATCGAATATGTGTCCAGAGGAATTTAGAGTTGATTTAGATGATTTTGAATGAAGCTCACAACAGTCGGTTATCTATTCACCCAGGTAGTACGAAGATGTATAATGATCTGAAACAGCTTTATTGGTGGCATGGTATGAAATGAGACATTTCTGACTTTGTTGCAAGATGTTTAGTCTGTCAATAAGTAAAAGCTGAACATCAGGTACCTTCAAAATTGCTTCAGCCGATTATGATACCAGAGTGGAAATGGGATAGAGTTACGATGGATTTTGTGTCTGGTTTACCGTTGACACCGAGCAAGAAAGATGCAATCTGGGTTGTTGTGGATAGATTAACTAAATCGGCTCATTTTGTTCTGATACGTATAGACTACTCGCTTGATAAGTTGGCTGAATTGTATGTTTCTCAAATTGTGAGATTACATGGTGTGCCTATATCTATTGTTTCGAATAGAGATTCGAGGTTTACATCACGATTTTGGAAGAAACTGCAAGATGCACTGGGTACGAAATTGCATTTCAGCACCGCTTTTCATTCTCAAACAGATGGTTAGTCTCAGCAAATCATTCAGATACTTAAGGATATGTTGAGATGTTGCATTCTCGAGTTTGAAGGTACGTGGGAACGATACCTACCTCTGACTGAATTTACGTATAATAACAGCTTCCAATCGAGTATCAAAATGACACCTTATGAGGCTTTGTATGGTCGTAAATATCGTGCACCATTGTATTGGACTGAGCTTAGTGAAAATAAAACACATTGGGTTGACTTGATCAGAGAAACTGAGCAGAAAGTGAAAGTGATCCGTAAAAGTCTAAAAGCGGGATCAGACTATCTGAAATCATATGCGGACTTGAAACATAAAGATATAGAGTTTCAGATTGGAGATAAAGTCTTTTTGAAAGTCTCACCGTGGAAGAAGATACTCAGATTTGGTCGCAAAGGCAAATTGAGACCGAGGTTTATTGGGTCGTATGAGGTAATAGAACGTATCGAGCCAATTGCTTACAGATTATTGTTGCCATCTAAGCTAGAAAAGATCCACAATGTATTCCATGTTTCAATGCTTCGTAGATATCGATCTGATCTTTCACATGTGATTAGTCCGTCTGAGGTTGAGATTAAGGCCGATATGACATACGAGGAAGAACCGATTCGTATTCTGGCTCGTGAGATTAAAGAGTTACGAAATAAGAAAATTCCATTAGTTAAAGTATTGTGGAATAAATACGAAGTTGAGGAAGCAACGTGGGAGCTACAGGGTGCAATGAGAGAACGTTATCCGAATCTATTCACCGGTAAGATTTTCGAGGACGAAAATCCCTAAAGGGGGAGAGTTGTAACAGCCCGATTTAGACCTTAATCGGAACGATGGTTTCAGGACCACGAATTCGAGTCAGAGAAATATTTTAAAATTATTTTCTGTGTTTATTTTTTGTGAATTTATATCTGTGAAATTTTCGTACTTTAATTTTATCGTGTGAGTGTCCGATTAAATAAAAAGACTTAATCGCGTAAATTAAAAATTTGGTAGTTTAATATATAAAGGGCCAAAATGCTATTGGCTTTTAAAATGGAAGCCTTTATGTTGCAATTAGCCCATTAATTTATTAAGTGGACGGCAATAGGTTTATATTATAAGGTTTTGATATAAATTTATTAAGGTTACTTTAGTAAACTAATATTATAAACCATTATAATATAACATATATCATAAAAAAAATAAGCCATGTTCATTTTATATTCTTTTGACTGAAACCAAAATAAGAAAGAAAAAAGAAAAGAAAACCTAGTTCGGCCATAAACAAGCTTGATTGAAGTATGTGTTTAGCTCCGTTTTTGATAATTTCTACGTTTTTGAGATCGTTACTTCGAGTACTACAAAACCCATGCTTGAATTTTTTATTTTGATGAATATTTTGAGTTATGCCATTGTTGAGAGCTTGTGATTTTTGTTGTTTGATGATGAAATATGAAAGATATGTTTTAGATTAACATGTTTTGTATAGGATTTTTTGATGATTTTGAGTAATTAGGACTAAATTGCAAAAATAATTATTTGAGGGAATAAAATGTGAAATAAATGAATTATATAGGCTTGTATGGTTATGGGTAATATTTGGCCTAACTTGGGTATAGAGAAATTTTGTGTATTTTGTGTTTTGTGCAATAGGGACTAAATTATAAAAAGTGTAAATGTCAAGGGTAAAATGGTAATTTGTCCATTTATGTGTTTTTGGACTAAATTGAATGAAAATATGTTTGAATAAGCTTAATTTTAATATGTTTAGATTAAGAACCAAAGAAATCAGATTTGGATCGAGGGAAAACGAAAGTTGTCGACTAGCAGCCCTGTTTCATTTTATAATGCCCAAGGTAAGTTTATAAGCAAATAGACATGCTAAATTGTAGTTAAATGTTAAATATACATGCTGGTATGAAATGTATGAATTTATACATGCTATGGCCAAATATGAATAAGCTTGGCTACTACATTTCTGAATTCGTTTCGACCAAGCTATGACATCTTTGTCTAGTAATGCCTCCGGACCCTAATCTGGCAACGGATACGGGTTAGGGGTGTTACATCGGATGAATATAGGATAGGATACAATTGGCATGCCAATAGGGTTAGTTGTACACTTGTACATGATTTTCACTATGGTGCCTATTGATTCGCAGTGCAGTGTCTACTAATTTTTACTACATTGCCTACTGATTCGCACTTTGATGCCTATCGCTCAACACTTCGATGCCTACTTGTGTGGTGTAGTTACCAGCATATCCATATATGTTTATTTAGTTCATCAAGCTAACTATTTAAAAGGAAATGTATTCACTAATGTTATGTGATAAATGGAATTTGATGTGATTGTACAAATATTGTTGTGTTATATTACTAGATTGAGTAAATGAAGTATATGTTTGACAGTTCTAATGAAATGATATTGAATTGAATTGTACTGAACAAATTGATAGTTTTGTGGTTGTATACGAAATGCTTACCTTGTGAATGTGAAATGTTGTCACAAGAATTTAGTTAAATTAGTTGTTCAGTTTGTTTAATTATGAAATATGGTAAGTTAATCGATTTAATACCTATGAACTTATTAAGCATTTGTAATGCTTACTCCATTTCATTTTCTGTTTCTATAGTTGACATTTTGCGAACTCGGCAGTTTGGATCACTCCAGAGCTTACAGTATCCAGCTTCAGTTTTGGTTGAATTTTTAATTGTTCAAAACTCAATTTTGTGGCATGCATATAGACTTGATATGTATAAATGTCATTTTGGATGTTAATGGTTATGTTGTGCATATAATACTTGTACTTTATGATTATATGATATGTGTGTAAGTTTTGTTAAATGTTTATATTCATTTGAATGGTGATGTTTGGATCTAGCTTGTGCTAGCATCTTGAATGTTTTATGCTTTGAAGTTAAAGGTTATTAAGGGCCCTTTTGGATGGACAGTACGTTTACCAGCGGTTAGTGTAAAAACAATGGTAGCGATGAGATTAGATACTATAGCAATACTGTAGTGTAAGACAAAAAGAATAAACGCACAGCACTAGAGATAAACGCTCATCCAAAAGGGACCCTAAGTATGCATAATGGCCACTGTTGGCAATGGTTTGTTTGAGTTAAGGTGACATGAAAGTACTAAAGGAGCTGGTATATTATCATATTGGCTATTAGAATGTTTTGTTTTGAATAGTGTGGATGACTTGTAAAGTTTTATGTAATCTTTGTGTTTGTGGTACCAATTATGGCATATTGGTTGAATGAATATTTAGACATGTTTTTCGAATGCTTTTTTGCAAGTTTGAATGGCCTTATATGCATTATTTGAGCCTTTAGTTTGCCTTGTTACAAATTAGGCACATAGTGGTGTATTTTGTACCACACGGCTTGTTTACACAATCGTGTGTTACACACAGGCTAGTGACACAACCATGTGTCCACTGGAAATTAGGAAGCATTTGACCTGCCACAAAAAGTGGTGGTAGTTTTGGTATATTTTAGCACTTTAGGGGTTTGTTTTCTAGGCATTTTAGGATTAATTATGTTATTTTCAACATTACTAGCTTAAGTACAAAAATAAGTGTTTTTAGACATAAATTGACGTTTATTGACCTATGATGCCAATTTGGGTCTTAGATAGTTTTAATGTGTTCAATTGAGTGTGTTGGATGATTATTAGTGACCCGATAGCCTCATGGACGACACTCGAGTAGAGCACGAGTTCTCGAGATGTAACACGCGAATTTAGAAGAACAAGTATGAGATGTCGATGTCATGTCATGACACAAGCAATGTGTGTCATGACATAGGGCTAAACGTGGGGAGCAAGGACTGAGAAGGCTAAATTCATCCATACAATCGATATAATTCGAGACTAGAACTTCCAATTTGCCTAGTTAGGTTTCTAAATGTCTTTATAAGTAGTAAGGCTATTCCTAAATGAAGGGAGGTCGTTAGGAGCCGTAGTTAGTAGATCTAGGTGTTATTACATTTTTATTTCATTTCTAAAAACTTATTGTTCTTTTTGACTAGTGTAACATCCCGAAATAGGGCCTAGTCGGAAAAGTGGTTTTGAGACCACAAGTCCGACATCAAAATATTTATTTTATAATTATTATAAGATCTAAAATATGAAAATATGCATGTGTTAAAGTTTCATGAAGAAAATCTATGAGTAAGGTGTCCAATTGGAAAATAAGGACCAAATTGAATAAATTGTAAAACTTGGATTCTAGAAGCAATTTGCATGAAATTGCTTTATATTATTAATTAGAAGGTCTTAAAGAGAAATTTTCCCAATTTCTAAATTTTTGGACAAAAATGAGCATATATGGAAAATTTTGAAAGTTTTGTAAGAAAGGGCATTTTGGTCATTTGGTATATTAATGAAATAAAATGGGAAAATAAGCCAAAAATCAGCTCATTCTCTTCATGTTGTAGCCGAAAATTGGGGTTCTCCATATCTAGGGTTTTCAAGCTTTCCAAGCTCAATAGTAAGTGCTCCCAAGCCCCGTTTTTAATGTTCTTCGTATTTTCAAAATCCCGATAACTTACTCTCTCTCTATTTCTACCTATATTTCATGCTAGGGTTCATGTTTAGAAATTTACCCATGCATGATTCACTTGTATTTTAATGGTTTATGGAGGAATATGAAAGTTTAAAGGATGGTAAACAACTTTCACTAAGTGATTTTTCATGGAAATGGCTTTGGGGACCATTTTGTAAAAGTTGTAAAAATGGGTAAAAATATGAGAAATAATGGAAAATTGTGGGCTTCCATAAGAGGGAAAAACATTCGTCTAGGCTTGGGTAACATTAAAATTGCATGCATTTCATCATACGAGCCTAGGGACTAAATCGTAAATAATGTGAAAGGTTAGGGGCAAAATGGTCATTTTATTCGGGGGTAAAATTTAGACTCGAAAAGAATAATTTGAGGTATTAATGATTCATTTTTATTGTTATAGACCCCGAGGAACAAATTTCGGAGGTCGATCGAGGAAAACGAAAAGTTTCAAAATAATCAAAACGCGAAACCAAAATGAATACCAGGTAAGTTCGAATAACTTAAAGTAAACTCTTAATATGCTTAATTGCATGTATTATGAATGTATGATAATTAGTTGTAATGATGGTATGAAAATCCATGAAATGTGTTAATAATAATGACATGATAATAAATGTCTCGGTTGAAGCAAAAGGGAACTTCGATGGATAAACCATGGCATACATGGCTTGGGATCCTGCATGTGTTGCAGAAAAGGATTTAGGCCAGACGGGTAATCTGTTGATCTCAATATAGAAAGGATCTAGCCCAGACGGGTATTTCTTGAGTGATCGAGCCTCCCGAAGAATATATGTGCATTGTGGATTTAGCCCGGACGGGTAATCCAATTAAGGTCTAAATTTAGCCTGGACTGGTAATTCAGGTTCGAGCTCATTAAGGGAGTTTGTCGCTATAAGGGATTTAGCCTGGACTGGTAATCCCGACATCACCCTATGAGTTTATATTACGGGGGATTTAGCCTGGACTGGTAATCCCGCTATAAGATGTGAGGTTCGCGGGAGTGCATACTTGAGATGATCGATCTTATGACTTGACGGTAAATGGATAATCCATCGAGATTTTTGATAAACTCAATGGGGTTAACATGAGATATAAAAATGAAAATATTGGATGATGAGCTCATCTAAGACAAATTTCATAATGTATTATTATAGGACTAACTTGTTGATTGAGTACATGTGATAGAGAAACTATTTCATGCTTGTTGGTTTTATTGCCTAATATAGATGTATGATAATTAATTGGTAAGTTTACCTTCCAGTTATTCGAGCTTACTAAGCATGTAAATGCTTACCCCTCTCATTTCCCTGTCTTACAGAGCTCAATGACTCGTAGAGATTGGAAGACAGTTGGAGAATCAACATACTATCACCTTGTCTAACTTTGGTATATAGATACTTTTACTTTGGTTCAATGGCATGTATAGGGCTTTTTGTTATTTTGTTATATGTGTCATTTGATTTGCCAATATGAAGGCTTGTAAAAGTATACATATTCACTTATAGATGGCCATGGGAATTGGCTCATTTTGATGTAGGTTATGACCTACAAATTTGTGCATGTTTATGTTCAATTGTTCTAGTGAGGATGAAATATGGTATACCACATTTAGATACATGTAATGTGACCAAATCACATGGGATGGCTAGGCCATAATTGGCAATGAGTTATAATAATGAGCCAATCTTAAAAGTGTTATAAGACATAGAAATTCCTTAATACAAAGGGGATATAACCTAGCATGTGTAAAACTGATGAGATGAGGTTTACATGCAATGAGGTTTATCAAGGTCATTTAAAAGTATTATTAGGCCATGTTAAATATTATTAAAACCTATAAGTGTGTATGAATGTTAGAGGGTGATCAAAGGCTTGAAAAATAACCTAATAAGTTCCACACGGGTAGACACACGGGCATGTATCTAGGCCGTGTGTGACACACGGGTTGCCCTATGGGTGTGTGGTATAGCCGTGTGTCCCCTGCACCTAAAATTTTTAAGTCAGAATGCATGGTAGTAAACACACGGGTAGAGACACGATCGTGTGTCTCAACCGTGTCGCGAACACGGCCTAGCACACAGGCGTGTGTCTTGGCCATATGCCCCTAAATGCATGCTGATGTCATAAACAGAATGCTCGAGTTTTTGGGCACGGGCGACCACACGGGCATGTCTAGGCCGTGTGAAGGACACGGGCAAGGGACACGGGCGTGTGCTCGACCATGTGAAAACCCCTATAGGTTCGAAGTAGAAAATAAATTCAATTAATTCCACACACATAGGGGATACGGTGTGTCCCAAGGCACACGGGTGTGTGCATTGTCTCTACACGGGCGTGTGAGACATTAACCTAGAAATTTTCTTAAATTTTCCTTAGGACCTCAATTTTGTCCCGGACCATTCTCAATGTATGTTTAGGGCCTCGTAGGCCCACAATAGGGACACTAAGATATGGTTTGCTTGGTTTTAAATTGAAACGAAATTTTATAGTCGTATTTTCTAAAAATGTTTGAATACATGTATGGTAACGCCTCGTACCCTGTTCCAGTGTCAAATATGGGTAAGGGGTGTTACAACTAGATTTGGTTTAAACCTAAGTCTTTTATACTAAATTATTTAGTTTTCTTTCATTGTTCTTATTCAAACATCAAAGATCAATTAACTATGACGAGATTACGTAACTCCGAGCACATCAAATACTATTGATTGAGTAATTTTTTACCTTTATCTTATTCTAATTTATTGTGTTCTTTTATGTGTTTAAATTACGATTAAGAGTTATGGCATCTAGATCTATGAGAGGCTAAATCTCTCGAAAGATTAACGAGTGGATGTGAGAGTATGTCACACTCGGTTCTCATTAAGGACCCAAATTTAAAGAATAGATGGGGATAAGTTGAATAAAACTAGAAGTTGGAGGGCTCTACTAGGAAATTTTGAAATTTTTGTAACTATTGGGCAATTAGTTCAATTTCAAACCTAGTTTGGTTAAGATGGAACCAGTTGGTTCCATAGTGGGAGACACAATGATTGCCAATGGATGACTATTTGAGCTGCAAAAACTGTGCAAGAGGAGTTATAAATTTTGGTGAGAAGGGATATTCTTGCAAAAAAAACTTTTCTTAATTGTATTTGCAAATATCTTCTTCTCTTTGTCGAGGAAAGTTTGGGAGAGCCTTGTATGGAGCAGTGGTCGTGAGATTTAAAGTCTGGAATTAGATAATTTGAGAAAGTGGTAACCTTTCTTTTCTTTCTGTACTCGTGAAATTAAAGGATAAATTAGAGTAAAGATTTCTTGTAATAGCCCGTTTTTTAATGGTGTCAGAAACAGTGGTTTCGGGGCCATCAAATCTGACGAGTAAGTTCGTAAATATTATTATTTAATATTTACGATTCATATGTGATTTTTAAAAAAAGTTTTTGATTTGATAATTTATGTTATATAAGTGATTTATTAAGTTTAAGTGGTTTTAAAAAATAAGGTATCGGGACCTTGTTTTTATAAATTGAACCGTAAATATTTTTATAAATATTTACAGAGTGTCATTAAGGTGATATTAAAGTTTCATTAAGAAATTTTAATGTTTCGATGGCTAATTAATTAAAAATGATCAAATTAAAAAAAAGGCATCCCTGGGACTCTGTTCCCGTAAATCAGACTCGTAAATATTTTATATTTACGAAGCTAGTTGTGTAGTTAATTAGGTTTCTGTTAGGTGAATTTGTTTGAATTAAAAGTAATTAGGTATAAGGACTAAATTGCATATAGGGTGAAAGTTGGATTATAGATTAAAGAAAAATTAAAGGGACTAAAGAAGAAATTATGCCGTTGGCATTAATTGAGGCGGTATAGGTAAGATATTTGTGAATTTATTATATATATTATAAAATAAAAACCTTAAGTATTAAGTATATATATTATATTATATAATAATAAATTAAAAGAATAAACAAAAAAATAAAAGAAAAAGAAATAGAAAAAGAGAAAGATAGAACGAAATAAAGAAGGAAAGAAAGAAAATGAGAAAGAAAGAGAGGGTTTCAAGGGTTTAAAGCTCAATTGGTTAGTCAATTTAGTCTCTTTTCTTGTAATTTTTATGTTTTTAGAATCCCGATATTAAATACTACCTGACCTATGTCAAAATTTTAGAAATTATTGAATTTTTAAGTGCTGTCTATGTTGAATAATTTGAGTATTGAGGACTAAATTGATTAATTTTCAAGTTAGAAATAAAAAAGGATTGAATTATAAAATAAATTGTAAATTTTGAGCATTAAGGACTAAATTGTGAAAATTTTGAATTTTAAGGATTTAAGTGAAAATAGAGAGTTAAATCTAGTTTAAAGTGGAAATTGAATGAAAATGTAGAATTAAATATAAAGAAATAAAGTTAGTATCAGTTTAGGGACTAAATTAAAAATTAGGCAAATATTGAGCAAAAATTGAAATATGCAATGTGAAATTGAATTGTGTTGTATTGATGAATTTTAATTGTTTTAATTATGTAGCTAACGTCGTACCGGAACCCTCGACTAAAAAGGGGAAAGATAAAGTCGACAAGGAATAACTTAGAATTTTTGGTTTGTATTTCTATAATCCAAATTTAGTTGTTAATTTTTATAATTCAATTTAACGTATATGGTAAGTGTTGAGGTGAGAATTATTGTGTTTTACAATTGAAATGGATTGATTCGTTATGTGATGAATTTATTGAATTTATATATATATTGAATATATTGATTATTTGAATTGAAATGAATATTAATTGTATTTGAAAAGTGAAATTAAACCATATTAACTATATCGGGTTGAGTCGAATATAGATGGCATGCCATAGGATTGGAAGAGCTGAAGGATTTCTTCGAATTCCAGTCGATGAGACACTGAGTGTCAATTTACTACTTTGGATTAATTCGATGAGGCACTGGGTGCCAATTTACTTCTGTTTAGCCGATGGGACACCGTGTAGCAGTTTGGTTTAGACCCTAGTCAGAATAGTAGTTTTAGAACTACAAATCCGAGTCAAGAAATATTTTAATATTATTTTCAGTGCTTATAATATGTGAAATGACGTGTGAAAGTTTCGTATAAAAATTTAATTGTTTGTGTGCTTAATTTGATATAAGGACCTAACCGCGTAAAATATAAAAGTTGTCTGATGTTTGTTAAAAGTGCCTATTTGATTTGTCTTATTAAAAGAGAGGTCCTTATGATGCAATTAGACCATTGAACATATGAGTGGACATTAATAGCCTTGATATTAATGCTTTAAATGTTTATAATGCAAGGGTAAAATGGTAATTGATGTATTATTAAGTATTAAATAAAACAAAACATGAAATAAGGCTATTATATGTTCTTATTGCCGAAAATAGAAGAACAAAAGAAAAGAATAAAAGCTCTTAAAGTTTCGGCATTTGTTATTGTGATTAAGGTATGAGTTTTGTTCCGTTTTTAATAATTTCTATGTTTTTGTGATCGTTGCTTTGTGTTTTACAAAGCCCATGCCTCAATTTCTGATTTTATTGATGATTTTGTGTTGAGTCATTGATGAAACTATGAGTTTTATGAAGTTTGATGTTAGTATATGAAAGATATGTGTTGGGTTAGTATATTTTGTCTTTGAATTTTTGATGAATTTGAGTAATTTGGACTAAATTGTGAAAATGATATTTTGAGGGACTAAAATGTGAAATAAATGAAATATGTGGGCTTGTATAAGCTAAATGAAAATTCGGCTAAGCTTGTATAAAAGGAAATTTTGAGTATTTTGTGATTTTGTGAACTAGGGACTAAAATGCAAAAATATGAAAATATAAGGATTAATTTGTAAAATACCTTAAATATGTGTTTTTGGATTGATTTGAATGTTTTGGTGAATAAAATGGTTAAATTTGAATATGTTTAGATCAAGAACCAAAGAAAACGAAATTAGATTGGGGAAAGTCGAAAGTCATTGAATAGTCGACTCTGTTCGTCCGAATCCATACGAGGTAAATCGATATACAAATAAATGTATTTTGAATTGAATTATTATTAATTATATTATTTTGAACAATGTTTAATGAATATAAGTGTTGAGAATGAGATATCTGAAAAAGTATCGACAAAGTTCTGACGTCTGAAAAGCCCCATACGAACCTTAGGAATAGTTAGGATACATATGTCATGACATAGGATCCGATATGTGTTATCGTGTATGATCACGTCTGGGACGTTGGCATTGACTTATGTTTTACGTGTAAGACCACATCTGGGACGTTGGCATCGTACTTGATTTCGTGTAAGACCCTGTCTGGGATAGTGGCATCGATATTTGATTACATGTAAGACCACGTCTAGGACATTGGCATTGTACGAGCTTTTCGAGCTATCGTGTATCTTTATGATTTCGAACGGTTCAACGAGCATTCCGAGAAAATGAATTATTATGTGAACATGTATCCGATTTAGGTACGTTTGAATTGAGTATCATATTTGATGATAAAAGGTAAGTATATGTACTTTAGTGATCAATTGATGATATGTGATAAAAGCACGAGAAAATATGTTATATGTGCTAAAGAATTGGGAATATATGAAATGTATATGAACATTGAGGTTTGTGATAGTATTTGGCTATGAATTATATGTAAATGGATGATGATTATATGATTTAAGTTGATAAGTTTATTTGTATATGGCTTACTAAGCTTTTGAAAGCTTACTTTGTGTGTATTTGCATTGTTTTATAGATATCGTAGCTACCGGAAGCTCGAGGATCATCGAGGATTGTCACCACACTATCGAACCTTACTTTGGCATCTTTTGGAAGTATATACATTGAAGTATGACATGTATTAGTAGAAGTAATTAGATTATGTTTTGTGATATGTATATATTTAGCCATGCGATATGGCTTGGTTTTGGTTGATCTTATGGTTTGATTTTGGTATATGATATGTGATGCAAATTATGCTTATGTGATGTGTTCATGAATGGCCAAGTAAATTGGTC
Organism: Gossypium longicalyx; assembly: GCA_025698465.1. Taxonomy (NCBI): domain Eukaryota; kingdom Viridiplantae; phylum Streptophyta; class Magnoliopsida; order Malvales; family Malvaceae; genus Gossypium; species Gossypium longicalyx. The sequence goes on from CM046997.1 coordinate 98,562,173, forward strand.
AATTTTGTAAGTTTGAGCATGTGTTTAATATGGAATTTGGTAAGTTTATGACACGAGATGAAATGATGTGAATTGAGTTATGAAACATATATGTTTGGTATGTAATTGGTTTATGAAGTGGTATGATTTAGTATGGATTATAAGTATGAAATTGGTTGATAATGTTATGGCATGAATGGTATATGTTTTGGTTGAGAAATGGTTGAAAATTTGGCATAAAATGTTGTGGTTTTGATGATTGTAGGGAGGACCCTTTATGGGTGGCAATTTGGCCTTGCAAATGGCCTATTTTTGCCCACACAGGCAGGGACAAGGGCGTGTGTCTCAGCCATGTTGTTCGAGGGCCATTTCGAAATGAGCCTGAGCAAACCACACGGTCGCACACACGGGTGTGTGCTAGGTTATGTGGGCAAGTTAGTTTCGACCACGGGCTAGACACACGGGCATGTGATTGGCCGTGTGATCCAAGTCAGTAGCCTCCCTACTTTTCACACGGCCTGGCAAACGGGCGTGTCTTGTGGCTGTGTGGACAAGTCAGTATGTATGCCCTGTTTTGACATGGCCTAGACACATGAGCGTGTCTAAAGCCGTGTGAGGCACACGGGCTGTTCACATAGGGGTGTCACCTGTACAACTTAGGGGTGTCACCTGTACAACTTTGAAAAATGTTTTAGTTTCAAAAAAATTTGTATGTGCTCGGTTTAGTCTTGACCCCTTTCTAATGCATGTTTAAGGTCTCGATGACCTATTAACAGACATTATGATCATGTTTGATTATGATGTTGGATAATGTATGTGAATTTTTTGTAAAATGTTTTCGATTATCCGGTAACACCTTTAACCCTAGTCCGGCAACAGATACGGGTTAGGGGTGTTACACACTAGGTGTCAAATAATTACTTCGAATTATCCAATGAGGCATTGAGTGCCAAACTGGTGTGTTTTAATTGGATCTGTGTATCCGTCTAAGTCTGAGTCGTGTTAATAGGGGTAAATGAATAATAAATCTTTATAATTGATATTGAAATGGCATGGTATGAGAAATGGAAGTGAAATAGTGAATTGAAAATAGAATGTGAAATATGTTGCAAATATATGGAATATATGAGTTATATACTCATGAAATGAATATGGAATGTATAATGCAATTGTATAATGAAATGTGAAATAAATTGTGAAAAGCTATTTATATAGCAAGCATGAGAACTGAGATATTTGTGAAATAAATGAAATATGATATGGTTGTTATAATATTTAAATATTAATATGTGTTTATATTTCAATTGTATATTGTAATTTCTTATTTTTAAATATTTGGATTATAGAAATACCACTAAGTTTTACTCAGTGTACGATTTTATTTTTCGTGCGCAGGTTAGGTACTTAACTTTTGATCGTCGATTCAGCATCCAACAACGATCCCGAACTCAAATGTGGTGATGTTTATCCTTTGTGTCAACATGTACCTAGGATGTCTAAATAATAGTTATTTTTTGAATTATTTGTAAATGAGGTTATAAGTTTAATTTTGGTTGGTTTTATACATATAAATATGTGTTTGTTTTTGAAGTCATATTATGGCATGGTAAATTGAACTAAATCTAGATAGGTGCATGTAAATTTAATTATATGTTTAAGTGCTCATGAACTAGGCAAACTGATTTGGATTTGGTATGTTTATAATTTGGATTAAAATGATGCTTTGATGACTTGTTTTGATGATATGAAATGTTTGAAATTTCTGTCTGTTTGATCTGTAAACTCTGGTAATGCTCCGTAACCTGGTTTTAATGAGGGATACAGGTTGGGTGTAACGCACCAATTTTCGGGAATTCTGTGAATGTTGGCAAATTTTAAATTTTTGGTGTTCTGTCTGCTTGGCGTGGATTTACTTAGGTTAGTGGGCCTCTAGAAGGCCCAAGCTTAGGTTAAAAACCCGGTAGTTTTAATTAATTTTAATTCCATAAGAAAAATGGGTTCGGTTGGTTGGGCTTTTAAGTATTAATTGGGTAAAATAAAACACAGGGAAGCTTTGTGGTAAGTCAAGCTTGTGACGTCACTTGGGGGCTTTAGAGGTGGCGTGTGGATGACCAAGGAGAACTAAGGTTTGAGTCGCAAGGTAAGCAAATTAGTGATATTAATTTTTATGCACTGTAAAAGGTAAGTAATGGAACTCAAGTGAAAGTCCATCGGGAGGAGTTTAAATTGCTTAAGGAATTGAGTAAGGAGGGGATAAGGGAGAGGATTTAGGAGCTGATTAGGGAGAGTAGTGTTGGCCGAATGGTAGACTCTTGAAGAGCAAGAGTTGGCCGGCCAAGGGGTGCTTTAGGGGGGCAAAATTCGGCTAGGTTAAGTGCCAGTATAAATTCGGCATTAGGGGAAAATTGTGTCGTTTCCTGACCATTCTCCTCTTCTTTCTTTTCTCCTCTCTTCATCAACTTTTTCTTTTTCTTCTCTTCCTCTATAGCTGAATCTCTCTATCCACCTGTGCATCTCCATCTTTTTCTTCAGACGTTTCTAAAACCTTCATAGCCATTTGCCTTAAAAAGCCGAAATCCCGAAAATTATACTTTCTTCTGTGCCAATTTCTTCTAGCCAATTCTCTTATCCTTTTCATCATTCTTGACCGACTCTCTAGTTCTCTAAACCTTAAGTTTCTGTCGACTAGACCACAGCAAAACCCTCCTATTTCATCTTTCTTTACACAGTTCCAGCAAAAGCCGAAAACCCCACACTTTTAGGGACTTAGCCGAATATTGAGATCACTGAAGGCTTGACTTTTGTTATCATTTGAGGGCTTAGATCGGCATCAGAATTCAGTAGAGATTAATTGGAATCATTGACCGAAGGAACCGGTGGTAAGTCTTTTCAATCTAGTCTTTATTTCGTATTTTAGAAAAGCCGAAACCCCTAAAGGTTAGGGAGGCTGTCGACTTGGACTTGTAGCCCTAAGGGGTTGTGATAACTGTTTTGTCTTGTTAGTAAGGTGATCTGGAGGCTACTGATCAAGGGCTTGGACAGGTGGAGCAACGGGATCTAAGTCTAGTTGCAAACTTCGGCAAAAGTAGGATTGCTAGTGCCTAAGGTGTTATGGCCGAATAAGGTAAGGAGTTATTATGTAGTTCGTTTCGGTAGTTAGATTAACGTGGTAGTAATATAATTGTAGGTAGTTCGTGCGTGGATCTCGTCAGCGAATCGTCATAAAATAGGTGTGTAACTCACACCCCTTCTTAGTCTAGATCGGCAAAAGCCGAAAAGCCGAAATACCGAAAAATCGGTATTTTGTGGACTTGCGAGTGTGCGAATGCTCGTGAGGTAAATCGATTAACGTTTTTGGTAAACTAAAGTGTTTAGACCGCAGAGTGCAAGACTTCTGTGCCTTCAATATTTTTGGGCTTAATGGGCCAAAATTGGGATAATGGGCCAGCGGGACCAATTCGGTAAGAACCCTCGGTAAATGTTTTTGTTAATACGTGAAAAGTGAGTATATGCATGAAAACCCTAAAATAGATAAATTACTGAAATACCTTTATAGGTGGAAAATTTACAGATTTACCCCTAGGAGTGGAATTACTGAAATACCCCTAGGGTTAAGGTTGACCGAAATGCATGTTTGACTATTGTTATTTACTGCATGCCATGTTATTATTATCTGACGCATGGGACTAGGATATTGATGGAGGAGGCTTTGCCTCAATTTACCGATAACTGGGCAGCAATGCTGCAACTATGGAGTGTAGGGCTGGGTGGGTTGAGCTATTCCCCACATTGAGTGTAGGGCTAGTACGGGTGGAGTTTAGCGGTTGGTTATAGGCTGGGTTGGGCTTGCATACATGAATATGACTGCTCTATTCTGGAATGGGCCTATGGGCCATACTGTTATTTGAAAAAGGGCTAAGGCCCAGTTTACTATATTCTGAAAAGGGCTTCGGCCTAGTACCCACTGTTAACTAAATGGGCTTAGGCTCAACGGGCTTGAGCTGACTTGGGCTTTGGATGGATTTTCTTACACACTGAGTTTCCAAACTCACCCCCTTCTTTAACCTTGCAGGTGGGCCTTGATATGGGTGACTTGGAGCCAGAAGGGATTCAGAGTGGCCATGGTGATCGCTTTTAGGCTTTGAAATAAGTGACTGATTTTCCTTAGTTTATTTTATTTACTATTTAATCTTGGGTTGTAATAAGGCCATTTTAACTAAATTTTCTTCTTTGTTTTTCGAGGATTATTTTTATTTTCAATAACTTTAAACTGGTTGATAATAATTCAAATGGGATAGACATAGGGCGCGTTTTCAAAACGATATTTGTTTTTTTTAAATAACACGACGTCATGATTATTCGATTTAACAAAGATAATAACTACTCAAAGGAATTTCAACTCGTTGCAACCAAAGTATGGCAATGGTTGTGGCCATGTCTAGGATTGGATCCAATCGAAGAGCTTGGTACTTAAGCAGCCTTCATGGCTCACCTCCTCTGTTGTGGATACCTACCTGGTGCCCAGCTTTCATTCACTTTAGCTTAACAAAAGACGGTTTTTAACACTAAAATGAAGCATGGGTTTTTTAACTTCAATATGGCACGTCAGATTCGGCCATAACATTTGGGCCGGGTTTGGGGTGTTACATTGGGGGTGTTACATTTCCTAATAAGTTTATATATAAAATAGTTCTGGGTTTTAAAATTAGAATGCCTTTGTTTTAATCGATATATAATTGTCGTGCTTAGCTGTCAGGATGATGGAATCTCTGACATATGGAAAAGCTAACTAGCGAGGACAACGGATGTAAGGTAAGTTTATGTAATCTAATCTTGGATGATTAGGGATGAGTGTTACTCGAGTAATCTACGTTTTAATCTGTTCTAAGTTTCGTTTGAAACCTATGATAGTATATGATTTTGTGTATGGACATAATATGCGTGTCTAGGGTAGTTTGAATTCATGAAAATATACAAGTATGTCTGTATGATAGAATTGAATGTGGTTGTAATATAGTGTGGTGTACTCCTTAAGGTAGTATTATCTAGATTGTAATGCATGATTATGCTATATGTAAAGTACGAATGAAAGTACATTGGCGAGTTAGTTGAAGATGGGAAAATTTGGCATATTGGAGGAATAGGAGGATTGTTATGGGATTCGAGAAAGTTTGGGCAACAATGTGAAATGAATCTACTAACTTGCTAGAGCGACATCGTGACAACAATCTATCGATTGCTCTTTCGAGACGACATCGTGTAAATGGTATATAGGTCCTTTTGGGGCGACATCTCAAATGAGGTTTACTAATTCTTTGAAATCATAAGTACACGACACCATACCGTGTAAGACCATAGCTGGGCTATGGCAACATATAAAGTCTGCCAGGGTAGTAAACATGGTACCATATCATGTAAAACCATAATCCGGTTATGGCAACATATAAAGTCCACCAAGACAGTAAACATGATACCATATCATGTAAGACTATAGCTGGGCTATGGCAACATATGAAGTCTGCCAAGATAGTTAACATGACACCATATCGTGTAAGACCATAGTTGGGCTATAGAAACATATGAATTCTACCAGGATAGTAAACATGGCACCATATCGTGTAAGACCATAGCTGGGCTATGACAACATATAAAGTCCACTAGGACATTGAATTAGAAAGCCCGTCAAAGCATAAAAAAGGAAGTTGTCGTATGACTCGTATGGTGAGTAGTAAGACAAAATGATTGTGGCATGACTGAGAACATGGGAAAACATGATAATAAGAGGATCCGCCAAAATGCGATGGTATAAGGAATTGATATAAGTGTCTTAACGTGAAAGGGAAATTCCTTCAACATATGGGCATATCTAGTGTTTGCCATTAAGAGTCTGCCTGTGTTGATGTAGATCCATTTTTGGTTAAGTAAATACATAATGGATCATCATAGTTGAAATCCTAATTAGTGGTCGATAAAAGGGGTAGCCAAAAAAGCGGGTAGTCCGTCAAAGGATCTCAAAAAAGTGAATGTCAGCTCAAAGCTAAAGGACCAATAAAGTCCCCTAGAGATTTTAAAAGAAAGAAGGTGTTTGTCACGACTTTTTGGCATAGGATAGTTCCTAGGGGACTAGTAGATGTAGAAGTCTGCCAAGGACAACTTAAGGAAAAGAAAGTCCGCGAGGAAGACCATTTGACATTGGGAGTATCTTGGTAGGATAGACCTAAATGGGGAAGTCTTATAGGATTCCCTGGTAGGTTAGAGACCGTCGAGAAAGTGAGGTGCGAATCCACCACACATGATCCATAACCAATACCACCAATAAGGGTATCAGTAAATATGTTATCCTTTAAAGAGAGATTTGTACGTAGGATAGGTCGTAAGAAATACATTGTTGGGAATAAGCCGACAAACTTAAAATTAGGCTTCATATGGAATGGGGGGATTAATGTAAGAAGCCAATAGTTATGGCGATTTATCTAATAGTCCACCAACAGCGGTCGTCAATATAGGCATTCACACATATGGTTACTCTATGATGAGTCAAATCAAGAAGGAAAACTTGGAAGTCTTAGTTGAAACCATATAAGTCAGGCCCCATAAATAGGGTGTTTGGGAAAGCACGGTTACGACTACACTTGTCAATATGTCCACCATTGGTTAGTTCAAAACACGTAAAGGTGTCAACAATGCCATGTCAAACCTGAGGGATCTCTTAAGTCACTCAGGGAGTTTTAAATCTATGCGTTAATTCTTATTTACTCGTCAAATTAAGAGTTTATATAAGTACTACTATATAGAACCTCACTAAGTTTATATGGACTTACTTTTGTATTGCTCCAAATGCAAGGTTAAGAATGATTCAAGGATCATGGAGGGACCAAGCCAAATACTGCCAAGTCCACTCGAATGGTGTCGTAGCAGTATCATGTATAAAGAGAGGCACCCTTAGAGGCTGCGCCTTGGGGTATAAGTGAGAGTGAATTAATTGAAGGTTAAACTCTGAAAAAAGTTATCTAAGAAGCTAAAATAGAATTGCATGGATTACATTGGGCTTGAAAATCTGCGTGGTTTAAGTTATAATTGAATCAAGTTAGGAAGTCTGTTAAATAGTATGATTTAATTGTTACATTTGTTGTTAAGTAGTATGATTTAATTGTTACATTTGGTATCCAAACCTGACAATCAGGTCGGGTATAGGGTATTACAAAGTAATTAAGGTATGGATTAGGGTTCTCGAGCAGGATTAACTGGGAATAAATTATGTGTGCTTAAACCCTAAAAGTAATGACCCTAAAAAGTAATCTAGGATAAACGAGGTCGAAAGATAAGTTTATCGAATAAATCATAATTTCTCCCTGTGGGAAAGGTGAGGTTGAGAGATAAGCGAGTACATGTTGGTTAATTAATTAGTAGAGGCTGAGAGGTAATATTAATTAGTTAATAGTTAATTCTACCTAAACCCTAATTCTTAAGTTAATTACGACCACTGAAACAAGTTAACCTTTTGCATGTTATTTTGATTTGGGTGTTTGATTATTTTTGTTTGTTTTATTTAGTTAATTTATTTTATGATTGATTCTCTATTTAATTGTTTATCATAATATAATTTTTAACTATTACTATTTAGACTTATTATTGTAGAAATATATTTTTAGTTTAATTCATACTGCATTGGTTACGATCCTAGGAATTACCAATGTTTTGTTGTGACATATCTATACTATAATTTGACCCGTATACTTGCAGACATCACTGATATTTTTGGTGTGGTATTTATACTCTAAATGATAACATGTTTAGACACGGTCAGCATTGAACCCACACGGTTCCTGATTGTCACACGGGTCGGCCTACACCCGTGCGAGTACTGTAGATTTGGTCATTTAAGTTTCACAAGATTTCAGTTTGTTACACCACCAAGCTACACGGTCGTGTGACTTTTGATAAAATTTTACAATTTGATCCACACGAATTTAAAGATTTACATGGCTTGGACACACGACTGTACGACACATGTTTTGCATGATTACATTTATCTTTTGAAAATGTTACAATTTGATCCCTGCTTGTTTCCGGGTTAATTTTAGAGCTTACGTAAGCTCAAATTAGACTTGATTTTGTTTGTTATGCATGATATATGTAAGAATTGTATGTTCATTGATATTTTGAATTTAGTTTTAAATGTAAACCATTCCATTGATTGTCATTCCATCTTATAACTCGGGTTCGACGACTGAACCCAGTGATAGGTGTTACAAATCAAGTCATAAGAGAATTAATCATCTCACCTTAATAGCTTATATGCTACAATCATGCATGTATAATATATATATCACTCGAATCATAAACATACAAACCGATAATCACAGTTATTCGTCTACAACTCTCGTTTTTCCTTTCCTTTATGACAGCTGACATCGTCTTACCCTACGATAAATAAATAAATAAAACGATATCAGATTTCATTCAATCCACATCCAAATACAAAATCACACATAATTTTTTATTTAATTTAATTTAGTCTTATAGTTGGGATATGCGTATCTTTCGATACTTAGCATCGAATTTAAACATTCTTTCATTATGGACCCTATACTTTCTACTCCTAACATAATTTTATGTCAATTTTTTAATTTATTCAATTTGGTCTCTAATGTTATAAAGTTAACTAATAAGTTTATTTAATTTTACAATTTAGTCATTATCATAATCTAAGCTTAATATCTATCAAAACCAAGCCTAAATTAATAAATTTTCAACAATGACAACTTGCTAAAAACTTAACAGTTGAATAAATTGATACATGGGCTATTTAAAACAAACTCCCATAATCACAAATTTATATAAATTTGATGAAGAATAACTCAATTACCTAAGAATTTTAATATGGCCGAATCGTTGAATACTTGAGGCTTTCTCCTCTTTCCTTCTTCTTCTTTTTCTTTGGGACGATAAAAGAATATGAGCATTCTCATCTTTTCTCCAACTATCTTCCTTTTATACATGGCTTATTATTAATTAAACTTATTTAATTAGTTAAATTAATATTTTATTATACTTGATTAACCATTAGCTAAACAAAGTGGAAATCGACATCATCATCCACTAAGCCATGATGGAAAATGGTTAAATAACCATTTAATTACAATCTAGGTCCTCAGACATTTTCTTAATTAAAACTCAATAGCTATTAGATTTTTATAATTTAGTCTCTGAACTTTAATTAACTATTTTATCAGCTAAATTATTTGACCTTTCTTTATTATATTCTCATTAACTTCATAAATATTTCTATTTTATATTTACAAACTTGATTTATAAAAAATTATATTTTGAAATCACATTTTTCGACATCACTAAATTTTAGGTCGTTATAAAAATAGTCAAAATAACTTTATATTTCCATTACAAAAATTTATTCTTGAAAATATTATATAAGAGTAGAGGTGATCTTGGGGCGAGCTAAACTAAAATGTTAGGCTCATTTACTAGGCTTGGGCCAGACCCGGCCCAAAAAATGGGCCTAAAATTTTGCCAAAGCCTGACCCGAATAAAAATGCTAAAACCCAGGTCCGACCCGGCCCGCTCGTATTAATTTTTTATATAATTTTTAAATATATATAATACATAAAAATACTAAAAATATCAAAATAAATATTTCTCAACAAATTGAAAATAAATTTTAAAAAATATGTTGACTTAAATAACACTATGATAAATACAACTTAACAAGCAAATGCCTCTAAAATAATAACAAAATTAACAATAAAATAAGTTTTATACAATATCTAAACAATAACAATAAAATAGTAACAACATAATAGTAAAATGGTAGCAAAATAGGGAGAAAACAATAAGAAAATAACATTAAAAAAAAAAAGAGTACTTTTTTTTTGTCTTTTAGTGAATTCGGACCGGGCCAAGCCTGGGCCAAAAATACCTTACTCAAGGTTCGACTCATTTTTAAAACTAGCTTTATTTTTTTGTCTAAGCCCATTTTTCGGGCCTATATTTTTGCCCAAACCCTCCCACATTTCGGGCTGATCTTCAAACCGAGCCAGGTAGCCGACCCATGATCAAGTCTATATAAGAGTTATTGATTATTTTTTATTTACTAGATAAATTAATTTTTAAAAATATTTATATAAAAAAAGACTTTAAAATTTTAAAGTCCAAAAATAATAAAACAATCCTTTTTTTATATATAAAAAAAAACGAGTTTGCTACATATGCAGCGTGTTAATTTTATTTATTTAATTAAAATATTTTAAAATATTCTTATATTTTAAAATTATTGTTAAAATTTGTCAGTATATCAAATAGGCATTATAGATATTACTAAATTTGAATAATATATTATACATTATATTATAATTCAAATTTAAGCATAATAAAACATTTAAAGTATGATTTAATGTTAAAAACAAAAAATAGCATATATAAAATATTAATAAACAAAATAATATTAGTTGCAATTGACTCGCAATATATATTGATCTGAATTTTGAAAGAAAACGATGAATTTCTTCTCCTTCTTCTTCTTCTTCTTTTCTATTTAAATAGATAAATGATTTTAAAAAGTACACAAATATAAAAGAGTTAAAATTAAAAACTAAATTGTAAACAAAACTACAAATCATATATTCATGACTTAAAAGATACCAATAACTCAACTCTTTGAAACCAGTTTAGTTTTCAATTTGTAATTATCATTTCCTTCATGTTTTTTTATTACTTAAAACATAACTAAAATGAAAAATAAGACTAAATAATAGAAAAACAACTTAAAACATTAAATTAAAACCTGTACATAATCAAACTATTTATAGTTGAATTGGATACTTTTTAAAAAAAAATTCTAACATATATTTAATTATTTAATTTAGATAATAAAGGTAGAAATTTTTAGTTTTAAATCTTAAAATTTAATATTGGATAAAAATATTTATAATAACCTTTATATTCAATTTTATTCTTTGAATAATATTATTTAAGATAATATAAATATATAATAATTATTTTTAAAAGTGATTCGAAAATAACCATAAAATCTAAGGAATAGATAGATTATGTAATTTTTTTTAAAAAAATTCTTTTTAAAAATGTGATAGTTGATCTTTAAAATTAAAACCAAAATTTAAAATAAATAGTAATATAGATAACATATAAATAAAAAAGTATTTAAGTTAAAAAATAGATAAATAATTAAAACCAAAATTTAAAATAAATAGTAATATAAATAATATGTAAATAAAAATTATTTAAGTTAAAAAATAAATAAATCATCTAAACAAATTTTTATTTAATTAATTAAATGTTTTGTATAATTTTTAAAATTTCTGGTTGTGTAATTAAATATTTGTCTAATTTATTTTAAACTAAAATTAACCATCTAATTTAATTTATCTAATTAAATATTTATTTTTTAAAAAAGAGTTAATAGTTTTTTAAAGATTTGAATGAAGATTAGAAGTAGAAGTGTGCATGGACCGAGCCCGGTCTAAACAAAATTTTAGGCCCAGACCTAGCTTAGCCCGAAATATTAGCCTAAAAATTTGTCCAAGCCCTACTGAAATAAAATTATTAAGCCTGAGCCCGGGTTGACCCATATTAAATTTTTTTAGCTTATTTCATTCAATAAAAAAAATTTAAAATATAATAAATCAAATACATTTAAAAACATAAAAATAAATATTAAAATAAGAAACAAATAAAAAATGAGACTAAAACAATTCTTAAAACAATACACAAATTGAAAATATAATAAAAAGTGATTCTATTAAAATTGAAAATAAAATAAAATGTAAGTATGATTAAAAATAAAAAATATATATTTCGTATATAATTCAGGCCGGGTTAGACTAGGGCCAAAAAAGTTTTACTCGAGGCCCGGCCCGTTTTCTAAACGAGCCTCATTTTTTGTCCAAACCCATATTTCGGGCCTATATTTTTACCCGAACTTCTCATTTTTTGGGTGGACCTTCGGCCCGTGGACCTTCGGGCCGAGTTAGGCCCATGCACACCTCTAATTAGACAACATTAAATTATATTTTAAAAATGCTTGTATATTTGGTTATACCAAAAAAGAAAAAAAATTGTGATCAAACAGGAACTTATCCTTATTGAGGTAATAGAGAAGAGGAAAATAAGTTGGGTTTGAATAAAAAGTAAGATTAATGAATCAAATTAATCAAAGGAAGGAAATGGAATTCTATTGGTACATAATAAATTTTCTACCTTTTGCCTTTTTGCCTGGTCTGCTTTGTGCGCATGACAGGAAGCATTACTGTGAGGACCAAAACCAAAATAAGGGATGGGCAAAAACACTAATGATGCGAATGCAAAGCCCTTTGCCTTTTTGGAGCCTAACTTTTGTGTTTGTGGGTGAAATACTGAAATCATTTCACCAACTTTAACCACTTGTTAGAACCTTGTCCCCCTTTTTCCTATTCAAGCTTAGGTAAAAAAGGTAAGTTTCTTTGGATACCTTGGCCTTAGCTATTCTTATCATAATAGAGAGAAGCCTCTACTTTTTTTAAATTTTGATTTGAAAGAGATAGACGCATCACCAAGGTTCATCTTCTAAAGTAAATTTTGAGGGTGTTAGGTGGGTAGTAAGTTCAGTCATTAACCACACTCTTCCCATTCTGCTTGCTAATGAAGCTGAAAGACACGACCCCAAACAAAATTGCTTGTTTTGAGAAAGAAATATACACCAACAAATACAACAGAAATGCAAAATGAAAACAAAGCCCAGAATCTGGTATCTGTATTCCCTCACTCCTCTCTCTTTGATACAACACTCCATCTCCTAATAACTTCTAACACTATCTGATTCCATGTATCTATAGGACCTGGAAGACACCAATGTACACAGTCGTTCTGAACATGTTCTTGAACGCCATTAGCGAATGGAAATGGATACATGTAAGGCCCGGGATGACCATCTGGTCTCATTAATGATAATTTGGTCACATCCAATGTCTCAAGTCTCAATCCTTTGAATTGCTTAGCATTTACCTTAGCAGCTTCCATTTCTTCAATGGCAATTGATCTCATATCTGCATCCATTCCTTCAACCATCTTTTCTCCTTCCTCGTAAGGCTTCGTCTTGGGACAAGCACCAGCCTTATCCCATTCACCTTCAAAATGTGAAGGTGAAAAAGAGGTTAAAAACACATCAATTCCATTACCATCAGTCGACTTCCTTTCAATTATTGCCTTAAGTGCGGTCTTTATGGCCTTCCTCATCACATCATAAAATCCAATCTCAGTGTGATTTAGTCCAGGGCAGTAATGGCAACCTAAAACCGAACCACCCTCATAATACACTGCTGGATGAAGAAACCAATGCCCTATTGAGAGTACAACCATATCTATATGCTCTAAATTAGATCCCCACCTCTCATCAACAACATCTACATACAATTCATTATGATCTGGGCCAGTTTTTGATTTCTCAACACCTTTAACCAGAAATGGTGACCAATAAACTGATACAGTAATGTTATGAGAAGCAAAATGCCATCTACGAAACTTGTTATCCTCCCCATTTTTGTAAACCAGGTTAGGATAGGAGGCAGTGGCTAGCATGCAAAGAAGTGATTCCAATTGGTTCCTCGCCATAGAGTCACCAACAAAAGCTATATGCTTGTTACTAAGGAGGTTGAAGAAAGTGTTGGGATCAAACCTTGGGAGATTGCATTGGCTTGGTTGCCATCTCCAGTAAAGGTAACCCAAGTCAGGTCTCCCGTGTGTGATGCAATTTTGACCTTCCTTAATTGTACCACAGGTTGTGCCATTGTATAAAGGCCCCATCTTGTCATGTACCCATCTGCCATAGGTGTAGTTACATGGAGTTTCATTAGCTATTTCCTCTTCTGCAAATAAGCAAAAACAAAAACTTGTTTAATAATAACACCCATATTTAAAACAACTAAAAATAAAAGAACATAAGTCAAGAAAAGGTAAAAAAGTCTGACAACTTTTATGTTTTACTCTATGTACCTCTAGAGAAGGATGAAGGAGGAGGTGAAGAAGAAGAAGAAGAAGTGGTGAGGATGATGCGGTTGGTGTGAGGAAGCTGATCTGAGGTGGATAGAGGGAAAGGAAAAGGGTGAAAGTAGAAGCGAAAAACAGCTATGGGGAAGAGAGCATAAAGAACATAGGGCAACAACTTCCTGATGAGTGAACGAGAGTGAGATTGGCCTTTGAGTGGACTTGTTACACCCATTTTTTACACACTCTCGTCCTCTTCACCTGTGTTTTCTAGGTTTCTCTAAGCTATGGCCACTGTGGAGGTCAAGTCACAAAAGTGTTCTTGAACTAGCGGCCGGAGAGGGAGGGAGAGAGAGAAATTATAATAATAAAAGAAGCTTATGACTTTATGCTGAGGCTGGGGTGGTGTTCCAGTGACATCGAAAGAATCTTATTAATCTACGATTATTATAAATGTGAGTTGGACAACAAAATACAGCTAGCGGGAGGTTGTTGTTTACCTTTTGTCATGTCTCTCTGTCTTATATCTCTGTATAAAAAATAAAAAAATCTAAACATGTTTCTCCATGAAAAACCAAGCATGTTTATCCTAATTAATAGTGTCAAAAATCCAAAATCACCCTTCTATTAAAAGGCAAAATAATTTGGTTTACAAGGGTAAAAAATAGAAACAAAAAATCTGGAACATGGCTATACCTGTGCCTATAGCAATAACAGCCAAATGTCGTCTTTTTTTTCCTTGTTGGAGCTAAATGATTTGTAGTTACCATTCAAATCAATGAAATGATAAAACAATATACTTATAGCAAGCTCACTTAATTAGTTGGCATAATAAATCTCAAAATTCAAGGGATTCAGATTTCACTTTTTCCAACCTAATCCACTGGTGATGGTATTTACATTGCAAGCGGTGATTAATTAAGTATATGATATAGGACGGTGCCACCACAAGCCATAAACGTGATCTTAAGAAAAGGCATACAGGAATGCCTTTTTCCTTCCATCACATCCCACCGAAAACCCATCATACATACCTGGTCCTGGACCAGAACGAGTTATTATTACAAAAATTAATTCAATTAAAATACACGCAGATTATTTTTTACTTTTTGGATTTATTTAAATTGAGATAAAACTGGAGTCTAAATTTTTATTCTTTTTAAACAAATTAAAATTTTGAGTACGTTCGTAAAGGAAAAAGAAAAAGTCTGCCAGAGGCGGAAGGGGCGTGTGCTAATCGCCTCCTGATAAAGTGAGATGCATTGAATCTTGTATACCCACTACCACTACTTTTTCATGAATTGGATTATATATTACTTATTTTCTATTCCATAAATGAATTAATTAAAATTTATAATCCATTTAACCGAATCGGTGAATCATCAGTCCCTTCTCAAACTTCAATTATTGATTACTTTAAAATTGTAATTTTCTTTTCTTTTTTACTTTGACTCACTATATTAAATTTTGGGTGTTTTACCAATAAAAGTCAGTTTCCAACTTTTTTTACGGAAATAAGCCGATTTCTTAATTATTTATCGGAATAGGCCGAAAATGAGAAAATTGCGTCCACGTCAGCGCGAAGTCAAGGTATTTGCCAGCAAAGCGCGTCCCTGAGGAAGCACTTTGTCCACATCAGCAAAAAACGCTTCCCTGAGGACACGATTTGTCCACATCAGCACAAATTGTGTCCTCAGGGACGCGCTTTGCCCGTGTTTTTTATCTGTTGGAATTAGGATTTTTTAGGGTTATGGTTAGGGTGGGTTAGGGTTTTTATGGTTTAGGGTTAGGTTTTTTAAGGTTTATGGTTTTTGTAAGGGTTTAATTAATTAAATTAGGGTGTAAGATTAATTAATTAAATTAAATATTAATTAAAAAATCAATTAAATTCGAATTTAGGGTTAAGTAATTAAATTTGTGTTTAGGGTTTTGGAAAAAAATATATGCAATATAAATTATGTATTAGTGTATTTAAAATAAATTTTTGGTTTTTTTTTCTTCAGTAGTATCTGGAAAAAAAATTTTAAAAAGTTTCTGAAGAAATAGTATCTAAAACGCTTCAAGCAGGATGCACTGTCAGCAAAATTACTGAAAAATGCTCCCACGTGGATTTTTTTTTCTACAGTGGTATCTGAGAAAATAATTTTGAGAAGACGTTTCTGAAAAAATAGTGTAAAAAACGCTTTAAGCAAGATGCACTGTCAGCAAAAGGACTGAAATAAGCTCTCACGTGGACGCTCTTTTGATACAGTAGTATCTGAAAAAATAATTGTGAGATGACCTTTCTGAACAAATAGTGTCAAAAACGCTTCATGCAATATGCACTTTCAGCAAAATTACTGAGAAAAGCTCCCACATAGACGCTCTTTTTCTACAGTAATTCCTATTTGGCCTTAGACTATAAATGAGCCAAATTTCATTCTCAGGCTACATAAGTTACAGCAAGAGAAACTGAGGTTAAAATAGAATAAAAACTGAAGATGAGTAAACGTATTAGTGTTGTTATTTACTATGATGGTGAGATCCATGACACCGAGAACGGTGTTATTTTTTATCGGAGAACACAGCGCGATTGGTTTTTAACCAGAACATAGATTTGACAGAACTTCAAAAAAGAATTAGGCGTAAAATCTTCGGAATGACTCCAATAAAAGTTTTGTCTATTAAGTATCAATTTTGTGCTTCGGTTGATCCCGTGAGATATGACTCATTTGACATCAAAGGTCCTCGTAGCTTGGAGGCAATGGTGGAGACTCATCTTGTTAGTGGATCACCCTACCTTGAGTTATATGTACAATTTGCATCGCCAAATGATGCATTTGTGACTTCAACATCTACTGCTGTTCAAGAGGAATACACGACCTTTGCCCGAGACTCTACTAGTGGGTGGCAAGACACGGAAGCGTCCGTGTTTTGTAACAATATGGAATACACAACCCCTTGCTGAGACTCCGTTAGTGCATGGGACATGCACCTCGGTGGGTCGACGTTTGATACTGAAAATACATACTGGGGAACGACATCAACTACTAGTGGTTGGCAATCAATATCTGATTGGGGACGTTATGAAATGTCCACAAGAAGGGACTATTTACTCCCAACGACGTCCACCGGCGAGGGAACCTCGTTCGTTACAGATGATGGTGGGTCGGATGATGAGTCCGATGTGGATCCACCTCGAGAGCCCGAGCCTGATGGTGCAGAAGTTGCATTATTTTCTGAACCAGAGCCTACTCCAACCATACCTGAAGATGTTGAAGGTGGTTCAGATGAAGAAGAAGATCCACGATTCAAGGCGTACTCGCCTCCAGCTCACATACATAATGTCGATCTATCTCAAGATGATACATTGGAGTTTCCAGATCTACCACACAAAAGGCGTGACCGTACAAGTTCATCATTGGATTCGAGTGAACTAGAAGTTGGTAAGGTGTTTTTTAATAAAGATAGTTTTCTTGGTACATTGAAACAATATAGCATCATGGACAGGGTTAACTATAACGTGGTTAAATCCAAAATCGATAAGTTTGAGGCCAAGTGTGCAGTGAAAGACAACACATGTTCATGGAAAATTATGGCCTTGTTGAGGAAAAAGACAAGCTTGTGGGAGATTAAAAAGTACAAAGGTCCACATACATGTGTTGGCGGTACAGTTTCACTAAACTTCTAGGGTTTCTGAATAATATTGTTATTACGTAATGTTGCATTATTTAATGTACTTTGTTTACAGGTGTTTCACAAGATCATCCAAAGATGGATTCAGATATGTTAGCTGACTTAATACTACTGACGATGAAAGCAGATCCCAAGACTTTAGTGCCGGTCTTAATTGCCAATATTCGTAGCTAATTGAGGTACACCCTCTTACCGCAAGGCTTGGATAGCTAAGCAAAAGGCATTGGAAAATATGCATGGTGGGTGGGATGCTTCATATAATGAAGTGTGGTAGTGGTGTCAGGTGCTGGAGAGATATGTCCCAGGTTGCATAACAGACCTTGAAACGGCACCTGCGTACTACAACGACCGATTGCTCTGTGGATGCCAAGTGTTCAATCGTCTGTTCTGGAGCTTTAAGCAATGCCGAGACGTATTTTTATACTGCAAGGCATTGGTACAAATTGACGGTACATTTATGTATGGTAGATATACCTATCGACTACTGCTAGCTATGGCACAAGATGGCAATGGGAGAATCCTTCCAATTGCGTTTGCAATAACACCGGTAGAGTCAGCTAATGACTGGGAATTCTTTCTTTCTAGGCTAAGGAGGCATGTCTGTCCCCAACTTGATATCTGCGTTATATCAGATCGGGGCACCGGAATACTAGCCTCAATTGAGCATCAGGGTAGCCTATGGCATCGCACACACCATCGGTATTACCTAAGGCACATTGCGTCAAACTATTACAGGCAATTTCGATCTACAAATGAATGACGACAAGTGACCAACATGGGTATTTAATCTTTACTAATATAATTTCTTTTGTAATATTCAATTTATTCTAAATGGAAGAGTGGTATGTAATTTTTGCTATCATCTTATATTCGCAGGGTATGAGATAAATAAGGACCGTTTTCATGAGATGTTGGCGGTTTTGCTTTCAGTTAATGAAGAAGGCCATGACTACCTTTGTAACATACCTTTCGAACAATGGACACAAGCATATGACGACGGCCTACGATATGGTTAAATGACCTCGAACTTGGCTGAATGCATAAATTCTATTCTAAAAGGAACGCATCATTTGCTGGTAACATCAGTTGTGTGAGAGACGTTTTTTTTTTTAGCAGCACTATTTTCAAAGCGAGCAGCGAGGTATAAAGGCGAAATGCAGGGAGGCCATGTATGGTACGCGAAGGTATTGTAAGAAATTAACAAGGCGAAGGCACGGGCCAACACCATGCACACAGTGTGTCACGATCGCGACAACCTATGGTTTCGTGTGACGGAGTTTGACAGACCGAACCAAGGTATTATTGGCTGACAATATCGTGTACACTTGACAAATAGGACCTGTGACTGTGGGAGGTTTGACGCACTTCGTTATCCATGCGCTCATATAATTGCAGCTTGTCAGAATCTCCGTCTGGATTCCATGAGCTATGTCAACGAAGTGTACAAAATAGAATACATGTACAACGTGTGGAGACACGTATTCCCACCGATCCCAGATGAATGTAAATGGCTATCTGTATCGCTTGCTCCGTTTAAATTGTTACCAGATAGAGATTTGCGTCGTAAACCAAAGGGTCGACCTTGCTCGACTAGAATACGTAACAATATGGATATTCAAGAAACAACCAACCAACACAAGTTGTACGGATGGTGTAGGAACCCAGGCCATACAACTCGATCATGTCCAAATCGGAATAGTTGATAGTTGTTGTAATAAAATTATGTTGCATTATTTACATTTTATTAAAATGATAGAAAACATTAAAAATATTTCCTTATTCAAAACAACTTTTATTTTATTACAAATATAAAAGAGTAAATTATAATTAAAATACTAAAAACAACTTTTATTTTATTACAAATATAAAAGAGTAAATTATAATTAAAATATTAAAAACAACTTTTATTTATTAAATGAAAGAATATAAAAAAGTTTATACAAGTATATTAAAAAAATCAATGTTGGTGCCGGTCGGAATCAGTGCCACATGGGGGTCGTCGACAGTTACGCTCTGGATTCCTCCTTGGTTCAGGTTCTGAAGAGGGTTCTGGTTGCTCCAGCGGGGATTGTGGTTCATCCGGCTGGAGATCTAGCTGTGGGTGTTGGGAGGATGAGCCACCTTGATAGAATAATAATTGCGGAGGTGTTTGCATCACCTATGGCGGAGGTGTTTGAATCCCATAAGGCGATGGAGATTGGTAAAAAGAAGAGCTCCCCGATAACGCCTCGTGCGACGGTGGCCTATAGATTGGCAATTGACTCGGAGTAATTGGGAACGGAGATGAACCGGGCCATGCATTCCAACCTACCGTAGGACTGGAAAAAGGAAACATATAAGTGTTAGGATATATATAAGGGCTAGGATACGCACCTGGCATAATCTGAAAAGGCTGTGATATGGGTGTCGTCTGTTGAAGTGTTGGGCCCAGTGACTGTGTGGGCGCTATTGATGGGCCAGCTGATTGTATGGGCATTGTTGATGGGCCCGGGTCGTTATCCCTTCTTCTTGGATTTAAAAGGCCTCGTCGTTCCCTTTGGACACGAATTTGTCATCACCTCTCTTCTTCGAACAGTAAATATGGCTTCCCATGGATCCTAAACCATGACATGTATTCCGGCATGCACGCTAACTAAGGAACGATGATTGATTCCTGAGTAGGTATATAATCATACCGATTCTCCCACATTTCGATATATGCTGAGTGGAATCTCAGCCAATCCGTATGCAATTGCCGTAAGTCCATTTTGTGCTAATCATCGAGCATCTCAGGTGCCAGGGGAATCGGTTGTCGGAAGCCAAATTGCCGCAATACTCGATCTGACTGGTGCATCTCCACGATAGCATAGTTGACCAATGGGACCTTTTGTGACAACCCGAATTAGGGCCTCATCGGAATAGTGGTTTCGTGACCACAAATCCGAGATAAAAATAATTGTTTTATAATTATTTTGGGGTTTATGATATGATTGCATGATTGTGTGAAAATTTCGTGATGAAATTCTATGCCTAAAGTGCTTAAATTGAAAATAGGGATTAAATCGAATAAGTTGCAAAATTTATATTTTAAAAGTTTTTAGTATGAAATTGCTTTAAAATATTAATTAGGAGGTCTTAAATAGCAATTTGACCAATTTTAAGTTCATGGACAAAATTAGGACAGGGAAGGAAAAAGTTTTGGACTAAATCGCAAAATTTCCACATTTTGCACCGAGGTAAGTTTGTATGTAAACATTACATTATTTTCATTTACATTCTTATATTTCAGCCTATTATATAAATATACTAGCTGATGTTAAAATATAAATCGACTATTGGAAGAATGGAAATAAATAATAGAGAGAGATCCCGGTTGAACATTGGAGAGATCGAATAAAATAGAGGAGCGTAGCTAGGTCACATGTATGATCTTGAGTGCACATCATGTGTACAAGAAAGCTCTGAAATACCATGTAGTAGCTAGGTCACATGTGTGATACGGGATGTATCCCATGTAGACAAGAGAGCTACGTAATAGATAAATGTAGCTAGGTCGCATGCGTGATTCCAAGTGAAGGACACCATGTAGACAAGAGAGCTACGAGACAAATAGGCTAGGTCGCATGAGTGGTACTAAGTGTTCATCATGTGTACAAGAGAGCGAACTAAATGAAGTATGATGGTGAAATGTGTGTGCTAAAACCATTAAATATCGAGGATTGATCCGAATTGTTCAACGGGATGGTTTTGTGGTGACGTTGTGGTTATGGGCCTATACTTGTGATGAATGAATTGTGGTGAAAATGATTTGTGGTATATCTACATATGTAAGATAAAATGAGGTTAGCATAAAGAATGTGTGAAAGAGTGAAATTAATATTAAAACTGTTTTGGACGGTAGCAGTGACGTGATTTTGAAAAATCACCAAAAATAGTAGGAACATAATTAGAGGTTGAATGAGATGTGAAATTAAAGTTTAATGAGTCTACTTTCATATAAAAGAATTAGAACAAGCAAAGGAATTTTATATTTTGAGATATTTACAATTGTGTGTGACTTGCTCAGGATGAATATGTGATCCCCTGTTTCAACTTTGAAAAATCATTAAAAATTGTACAAAGAAAATTAAGAAATATAGTTTACATACCTAAATTCCTTATTGAGTCTAGTTTTAAATGAAACAAATTTCAGGGTTATTTTAATTGTGTATTGAGAGAAATTCAATTCGTAGTGAACAGAGGTGAGACTAGTCGAGCTGTGTAACAGGGGAAAATTTAACTAATAAACTATACTAATCGGCTGAACCAAAAATTCTAGAAAAAAAATTAGCAAGAATATTTATGAGTCTAGATTCCGAGAAATTTTACGGATTTGAATTTTGAGTTTTGTAACTCGAGTTATGATTTATTTAGTGAACATAACGCAGGAAAGACAGCTTAATCAAAGTGGAGTGAATATTGAAATTAAAGTAGATATACTTGAGTTGTTGTGTAAACATATTAAATTCTCTAATTATTATTTACATACTTACTTACTAAGCTATAAGCTTACTTTGTTTTCTTTCTTTTGTCTTGTAGTATCCTCCAACTTGCTCAGGAGATAAGGATCGTGAAGATCTGCCCGCACTATCAATACTTTAGGGTATTCGAACAAAACATTTTGAATTATGGCATGTATAGTAGGATTAATTATTTTGTTACGTGTCATAATTGCCTAGGTTTAAAATATTGGTTCTGATGACTCGACCAACTACTTTGTACAAGCCATAGAAGTTGATTAATATTGTTCAAAACATATGTTATAACGATGCACTATCAAATTGGATGACATATTTCTATCTCGGTTTTGTTTAATGGTATGTATTATGTTCTAGTAATACCTCGTACCCTGTTCCGGCGACGGTAACGGGTAAAGGGTGTTACATTTAGTGGTATCAGAGCTATAGTTTAGTCGGTTCTCGGACTAATAAAGTGTGTGTAAAAGTCTAGCTATACATGCCATAAAAATATTGTGATAGTGTAGTGACTCCTGACTATTCTAAAGCGTGTTTTGTTTTAATATAGTAATGGATCCTGAAGGGCTGCGGTGATGATCTTTTTGCTAGTAATGCGCCGGCCCCCGCACAAGGGATCGTACCTGTAGAAAGTAGACCAGAGACATTGAGACAGGGAGATGAGGCTCGGGATGCCTTTTTCCAAAGGATGAACAATTGGTATACTTTAACTCTAGAAATTCCTTCCTCTTTTGATCTATGAATCTTTGGCTAATATGCTTTTTTCGGAACTCTTCTTGGAAGAATTCCCAAGTAATCCTCTCTCAGAGTACGACTGATACAAGAGTATTCCATCACTGATAAGCCGAGTCTCGTAGAAGTGACACAGCACACTTTACACACTCTTCAGGGGTGCATGACAATTTATCAAATACCCTTATGATACTTTCTAGCCAAAATTCTGCTCTCTCCGGTCTATACTATCTCGAAATTCCTCGGCCCCTTGTTTCTGGATCTTGTCTACCGAAGGCTTATCTCTTCTAAACATGTTCGCACCCTGTGGAGCTACCAGGGCATACTGAGGAATCAGAGGCGATGGGGGAGGTGGAGTGTTCGAGTTTGCACGAACGAACTCCGTGTACCAAGCATCCATCATACAGAGATAGGCTTCTCTAGCCCCTCCGCCCTGGCCCATAGTCACGGGCTCACTTTCAACTGACACAGTCCCTTCGGTGGGAGCCGACGCATTACTTTCCACGTCATCCACCGTGGCTCTATTAGGGCCCATTTACTATACAGAAACATAATTTATAATTGTCAAGGTTCGTCACACTATCATTACACAATTATGGCATGTATGGATAGACTCGTACTCTCGCTAGGTTAGTTCTAAAATTGACTAAACTATAGCTCTAATACCACTAAATGTAACACCCTATACTCGTGACCCACACCGTGGCAGAGTATAAGGCATTACCTAACTTGGTCTCAAGCATTCAAATGACTTCAAGTCACCGAGACTCGATCCAAATTAAAAATTTTTTTATTTCTACTTTAAACTTCTTATTATGGGCTTAAGAGCCCCAATTTAACCATCGATATTTATTCGGGACCATTCCAGGCCCTTAAACCATCCTTAAGAAATTTGCCTTTAAAACAGGGCACACTTCCATGTGAAAGGGTAACACGCCCGTGTGATCATATCGACATGGCCGTGATGATAGCTCATGTGGTTCACATGACCTAAACACTCTAGGACACACCTATGTCCAAAACCCGTGTGGAATTAAACTCTAATTCACACTACAGGGGTTTTCATACGGCTAGACACACGTCCGTGTCTTAGCCCTTGTGCAAAAACCTGGGTATTCTGTTTCTGATGTCAGCATCCCTAATATGTCACACGGTCGTGGCACACACCCGTGTACTAGGCTGTGTCCTCCATACGGCTGAGACACACAGCCGTGTCTCTACTTGTGTATTTAATACCATGCATACTGACTTGAAATTTTTATGTGCAGGGGACACACGACCGAACTACACGCCCATGGGGCTGACCGTGTGTCACACATGGCCTAGACACACGCCCGTGTGTCTACCCGTGTAGACATTATGAGGTTATTTACCAAGCCTCAATGCCACCCTTACATACTTATTTTCATATCAATACCAAACAAGCAAAATTTCCAAAATCAAACCAGCCACAATAGACATTCATTCAATCATAAAGATGCATCCTTTATAAACCCAACATGAATGTTAGCATCCTTCAAGGCTTAATGCAAAGTGTGGGATCTATCCAAAGCCAAAATATTTGGCCAATTCACAAAACACAAAGTAATAAGGTCTAACCCTACACATGCCATACTCAAAAATATAAATCCAACTACACCGAATGTTTCGGCTAATAGTGTGATCGATATCTCTGACTTCCGGTGATCCTTGAGCTAGTTAGGCGGCACTGAAAGGAAATAGAAAGGAGAGAGAGTAAGCATAAACCTTAGTAAGTTACATATAAATATACAACAACAAATTCATCAATGATCATCATGCTCATAATACAAAGGTAGGTATAAGCACACTTACTCATTACCATCCATACAAGTCTCATATACTATATTGAGCTCATTTCTCATACGTACCAATTAGGTACCTGTACCACTCACAATACGATTATACTTTTCTATTTAGCTTACAATTATAATTTTTACCATTGAACCATTCGGAGTTCTACCGGTTATTTCATGAGCCTCAAACATGGGGTAAGGTGTCGATGCTATGTCCCAGAAATGGTCTTACACTGGCTATTATCTTCGAGGCCGATGCTATGTCCCAGACATGGTCTTACACTAGCTCTCGCATACCTGTGTCGATGCCATGTCTCAGACATGGTCTTACACTGACATGCCTCATAGCTGATGCATGTCCCAGACATGTTTTATACTAGCTTACGTCCCGAGGCCGATGCATGTCCCAGAAATGTCTTACACTAGCACTTGTCTCAATGCCGATGCCATGTCCCAAACATAGTATTACACTGGCTCTCTTAATGTAGCTGATGCATGTCCCAGACATTTCTGATACTAGCTCAATAAGTGACCCAAATGTCACGGAATAAATATCCGGTTTATTTCCTAGGGTTCCACAGGATTTCTACTATCATAATTATCATTATGCATTCTCAATTTACAGTGAACCAATTCATGTCAATAAAATGACAATTCTAACACATATAGTAGCAATGTAGTTGTATTATTTACATACAACTTACCTCGGATTACGAAATGTACACGACTAGTCAGTTTAGTCGATTTGCTTGGCCTTCCCCTAGTGTAGGTTTGGATTTGGCAATTCTTAATCTATATTAGCAAAATGCACTCATTTAGTCACTAAACATTATTAGGCAATTTAAAATTCACATATTGGGTAAAATAACCATTTTGCCCCTAGACCTTGGCAAAATGACCATTTTGCCCCTATGCTCAAAAATAATTTTTTATTGAATTTATTCGTATCTCAAGCCTAGCCAAACTCTTTTTACTCTTATAGTAACCCAAAATTTTCACTATTTCATCCACTTATCACATATTTTGCAACTTATGCAAAATAGCCCATTTAGGTGTTTTCCATGAAAACTCCTTCACAAAAGTTGTTTATAACATAGCTAGGACTCATATTCTTCTATAAAATTTCAGAAAACACCCTAAATACTCTCATGGAAAAGCCCTAAACTTTCAACCATTTTGCAAGATAGTCCCCTCATTTGAAAGCTCATGCTTCAAGTGTCTCAAAAATGCAAAAATCATCAACAAATGGTAGGAAAATCACTTACTTGAGAGGACTTAAAGTTGCTGAAATTTTTAAAGCTCAAAACCCTTACAATGGCTAGAAAAATCAGTGGGAGTGAAGAGAAAATGAAAGAAAAAGATGATAGCTAGGCTTAGGCATTATTTTAATACATCTTATGTCATCAACCTACCTAATGTTGACTTTTCATCATTTCTCTCTACCATGGCCGGCCAAGCTATCATAATAGGGTCTTATTGCCCTTTAAATTCCTACAATTCTGATTCTCTAACAATTTAACACCCTTAACTATCAATTTAGGACTTTTGCACTTTATGCGATTTAGTCCTTTTTCGTAATTGGGCTCTCAAACGTCAAAATTAACTTACCAAAATTTTCATGCACCAATATATTCATCATAAAACATCAAAATAATAATAAAATAATCTTTTTAACTTCAGATTTATGGTCTCGAGACCACTTTTTTGATTGGGCCTTAAATCGGGCTGTTACATAAATAATGTCTTTTGACATCAAAGGGACTAAATCATAAATATGAAATAAATGACTAATATGAATAGATACATGATGATGATTAAATTTGAAATTGACATATGATTAAGTGGTATGTATGTGATGATGTTACAAGGTTAAAAATGTATATGGGTTATTATTCGAAATGTGAAAAGTGAGTATACAATATTAGGGTTTGTAATTATATAGAATTGGTAACAATGCTGATTGAACTTAATAAATGATTAGGATACGAATGGTATGTCATTAAGGTTAAAAATGAAATTGGGTGTTGGTAAGAGATTTCTTTATCGTTGGCTGAGATCCAATATGTGTTGCGAATTCTCGACAGTTTGAGTGAGCAGTATCGAATAAAATCTATATAAGCAACCTTAATCCACAACTTGTGTGAGAAAATTGAATTATTCTTTATCGATGGCTAAGATCCAACACATGTTGCGGATTCTCAATAGCCTGAGTGAGCAACATCGAGTAAAGTTTATAAGTAAATAAGCTTTACAGTTTGTGGAAGTAAATTAGTCATGTGTATCCAAATTTAAATTATTATAGTTCTCCGAATAGAAAGTGAAAATTAAATGGTAATAAAATGATTGAATATGAACTTCATTTATGTGTTTTAGTATCAAACAAGGTTGAATAGTATGATTTAAAGTAATTTGGTTGTACATGTATATGAATTTAAATACCATGATATTTTATGTGAGGTACTAACCTCTAAGTTGTCTTGTGGAATGGTTTATGAATATATATAAAAAAAAGGATGCCTAGAATATGCCGTGATGTGCCTTTATGTTTCAATTACTTGAATTGTTAAAATGACACGGTAAATTAAGGTAATTTATTATGAACTTACGAAGCATTCAGAATGCTTACCAATTGTTTTTCCTTTTTTTGTAGATTGTTAGGTTGCGAAACTCATTGATCGGATCACCTTAAAGCTCACACTCTCTAGCTATCAATTCAATAAACTTTTGGTTGTTTTAAGCTCGATTATGTGGCATGTACATAGGTGTTTATATATGTGTTACTTGTGAATGATGGTTTGGTTTAAACCTCGGTTAATGTTTGATTTTGGAAAACTAAAGTTCATATATGCAATAGTGTATGTTTTGGTAACTTGTGTAACTTTGTGTTTGATATTCAATCGAGTATGAAATGAGGTAGTATATGTGATTGTAAGAAATGGAAAATGCATTGATGATTATATTGAATTAATTAAGCAAATTTGATATTTTTTGTTGTTTAAATGAAGACATGCTGGATAGATTGAATTGAAAATGATGTTGTAAGGTCTTTGGTATGTATTATGGCATGATCTTGTGTAGGTAAAGGTGTACAATCATGCTCCAAATGTGAAATTGGTTAGGTTGACATGGAATAAGTACCAAATGGCTACAAAAAATGGAGTCGCAACTCTCATCGTCGCAACATTGACCAACAGGTTGTGACGTCCCAACGTCAAGAGGTGGACGTCACAACGTGATAAACTGTTTAGCGACATCACGACATCGACGCTGAATTTTTAAAACTTTACAATTTGATCTGAATTCATGCTGGGTCAACAAAAGAGCTTTCATAAGCTTGATTAATGCTCGAATTTAGTTGTGAATCATATTATGAATGTGTTTAAGTCATAAATGTTTGTTTATTTGATATATTTACTATATTTTGATAGATTTTTCTCCAACAACGAATGTGACATCCTGTAGCTTGAACTCGACAATCGAGTAATACAAGGGGTGTTACAATACCCATTAGATCCTTGTTAATTTTGAAAATGAGCTCATTAGTCCCTTCCAAAATAATTACACAAATGTAACACCCTATGTAACAACTCGATTTTGAGCCTAGTCGGAACAGCGGTTTTGAAACCACTAACCCAAGGTCGGAGAAATTATTTTTATATTATTTTATGTGTTATAGCATGTTTATATGAGTGCATGAAAATTTTGGTGAAATAATTTTAGCGATTGCATGCTCAAATGCGAAAAAGGACTAAATCGCATAAGGGACAAAAGTTTTATTTCATTAGGAAAAAGGTGTGAAATAGCTAGAGAATCATAATTAGGGGTATTTAAAGGGCAAATAGACCCATTTTATAAGGGGTGGCCGGCAATAGAGATAAAGGGAATAGAAAAGTCAAAATTAGGTGAAGTTGGTGACCTATTTTGACTAGAAATAAGATTAAAATAAATCAAAAGACTTCATCTTTTTCATCCCTTCTTTTCACCACCGAAAATTTCAGCCATTTTAGGGGTTTTGGAGCTTCAAAATTTCAGCCACTCTTTACTCTTACAAGTAAGTGATTTTGATGGTGTTTCTTGATGATTTTTGTATTTTTGGGACCCTTATAGCATAAGCTAACTAATGAGGGGACTATTTTGAAAAATAGTTGAAAGTCTAGGGTTTTTACCATGAGAGTACTCATGTTGTTTGCTAAAATTTTATGGAAGAAAATGAATCATGGTTGTTAAACAAACAACTTTTGTGAAAGGATTTTCAATGAAACACCTCAAATGGACCATTTTGTAAAGATTATAAAATGAGTGATAAGTATGAGTAATAATTGAAATTGTGAGATACCATAGGCTTAAAGTAGATTCGAATAGGCTTGGTTAATGTGGAAATTAGATAATAATCATTTTACGAGCCTAGGGGTAAAATTGTAATTTTATGAAAGTCTAGGGGCAAAATGGTTATTTTGTCAAAATATGAATTATGAAAAGCATTGATTAATATAATGATTAAATTAGTGAATTTTTATCATTTTAGATCAAGAAATACGAAATCTAGACCTAGACCGGGGAAAGGCCAAGCTAGTAGACTAAATCCAATTAGTCTTCCACTTTTTGTATACTGAGGTAAGTTGTACGTAAGTAAGACAACTTTATCGCTATTATGTGTTGAATGATTGATTTTGCATAATATGGTTGAATATTATTATGAATAATGCTTGATGAAATTAATGTGGTAAATTCCCGGTTGAACTTAGGAATAGATTGGATATCCATGCCATGACATTTGGGTGATATGTGCGTTAGTGTAAGACCATGTCTGAGACATGGCGTCGACCACGATATGAGAGCCAGTGTAAGACCACGTTTGGAACATGGCATCAGCAATATTGTGATAGCCAGTGTAAGACCATGTCTGAGACATGGCATCGACATTGATATGTGCGCTAGTGTAAGACCATGTCTGGGACATGACATTGGCCACATTATGAGAGCCAATGTAAGACCATGTTTGGGACATGGCATTGACATTGAGACGAGAGCTAGTGTAAGACCATGTCTGGAACATGGCATCGGCCTCGACATGTGAGCCAGTGTAAGACTATGTCTAGGACATGGCATCGATAATTTACCGTCTTGTAAGAAGCTTAACGGATATCCTTTAGTATTCCAAAGGGTTTCACAGGTTATTTTTAAGGTTTATCATAAAGATATGAAATGATATAATCATGTTGTGAGTGGTACAAGTTTTTATTCGAAAATTACTAGATATGAGTCTAGTTATGATGCCTTAATGGTGAGAACTTATCTATGAAAATGATTTTGAAATCTTTGGCTTATATTTGTGATGTATAAGTATGTAGTGATATCTCCCTTTGTGCACTTAAGAATGTTGTGTTGGTTTATAACATGCTATGTGTTTAAATATGTGTGGTTGACATTGTTACTTATTTACATACAACTTACTAAGCTTTATGCTTACTCCCCCTCTTTTCCATTTTCCTATAGTGCCTCCAAGTTAATATCGGGAATCAAGGGACGTCGAAGGCATCGATCACACTATCACCTAAAGCTTTTGGTATAGCTAGTTTAAATGTTTTGAGTGTAGCATGTATAGGAACTTGATCTTTTGTTTAATGTCATGTTAGTTTAGCCACAAGTGTTGGCTCATATGGATGTGATATTCATTTTGTATAGGCCATTAATGTTGGCTAATATTGATTATTATTAAATGCATTTGATGAAAATTCTCATAGTTGTAGCTATTTTAGTTATATGTGTTATGCTTGGATTGGTTTTGGTTGATGTTGTGTAGGTTGGTGCAAGTAAGTGTGGCAAAAAGGCTTGGTCAATAGCCTTGTTTTTGTCCACACGGGCAGACACACGGGCGTGTGTCTAGACCGTGTGTGACACAAGGCTTGCCCCATGGGCGTGTGGTAAGACCGTGTGTCCCCTGCACCTCAAGTTAGCAAAATAGAATGCCCAGTAGTAACCACATGGGCGGAGACACGACCGTGTGGAGGACACAGCCTAGTACATGGGCGTGTACCATGGCTGTGTGCGCCTAAAAGGCTGCTGACGTCAGAAACAGAATGTCAAGGTTTTTGTACACTAGTTGATACATGGGCGTGTCATGGCCATGTGGGGGACACGGGTCATGGGCACGGGCGTGTGCCAAGCCGTGTGAAAACCCCTGTAGGTTCGAATTGAAAAATAAATTTGCATGGGCTAGGGACACGGGAGTGTCCCAATATGCTCAAGCCATGTGAGCCACATGGGCCTTCAACATGGCCATGTTAAGTAGACACACGGGCGTGTCGCCCTTCCACACGGGCGTGTGCCCCTGTCTGTTTGAGATTTTAAAAAAGTTTTCTAGAGTGCACAGATTTGTCTCGGTTCAATTCCAAGTGCGTTTGGGGCCTCATAGGCCCATAGTAAGGACAATAAGGTATTGTGAAAAGTTTTAAATTGGAGCGAAATTTCATAACTAGGAAATGTATGTTTGCATGTGCTGAGTTAGGTAGTGCCTTGTACTCTGTTCCGGTGTTAGATACGTGTAAGAGGTGTTACTCCTTATACCTAGCCCGGTAGCCAAGCCCGTGTAACAAGACGCTACTCCATCGTCTCATCACCAACAAAGCATAATGCATCTTATTGTCATACGATAACATCATAATCAAATTTACTAAACATACATTAATCGACCTTTAAACTAGTTAGAAACATGCTTAAAGACCATTTAACGAAAATTCCTAAAAGATCACGTAGGTATCGATACTCATTCGATGGTATCGATATTTTCTATAAGGAGTATCAATACCATTTAGAAAATCGATACCATTTTAGCATTTCATTTCTCTACAAAATTTAAAGCTAACATTTTATCGATACAATTATCAAAAGTATTTATATTTTCACCTTGAGTATCGATACTCGAGAATTGGTATTGATACCAAATTGAGTTACTGACTTCCTACACTTACGAAATAATATGGAGGTATCGATACTAAATACTCAATTATCAATACCTTTGCACTAAACACTGAAATTCAGAGTAGAATAGGGCAATTAACTCAACCATGCATAAACCAATGTATCATGCATTCATGGCCTCGAAATTCAACATAAAAAATATTCGTATTCGTAGTTCCACGAGTCATCAATAAATTAAGCTAAGCAAATCAATGAACTAGTATCAAACGTCCATAAATTCTATGAGTAATAAAATCAAGCAATCATTTGAAACATCATGACAATAATCAACCAACAAATCTATCACACTGTCTTATTCCCACAGTTCAAAATAATAACTATAAAATCACCTACTCAATTACTAAAGCAAACTTGGATCACTTCTTTGGTATCTCTACATCGCTCACAGCACAACACTAACTATTTACAAAAGTTTTAAAAAGAGTGAGTGAGCTTAAACAAGCTCAGTAAATGCTCAGAAAAACCACCAAATAAATAAGAATTCACACATTAAATGAAAACAACCAAAGCACAATTACAGACACCATTTACTATGATGACATACATAAAGTATTCATGCAACATTTACCAACTCTTCTAGTTCATTAATCACATGATTATGCATACATCACATATTGCAATATTTTATTTAATAATAAATTGACACTTGAGGCTATGAAACATAAAAGTGGGCTCTACCACCATACATTAGATACTCGGATCTCCAATACACCAATGACTTGATGAGTCGAACATATCCCCAAAAATGTAGCATTTAGCTAACACTCTCCAACACACCAACATATATCGATGAATGGAGTCAAGCTCACATTCCCTTATCTCTCCAAATCTGTCTCAGGCCTCATTGTCCCAAAAACACAACACATGGGTGAGTACTCACAAATCCTATGGTATGCCAACTATATCATATGGTCTCAAATATCACAAGGCCAAAATATTTGTAATTATAAATACATTTTACTTATCATTTTCTGCACTTTTTCACTACACATTCACAATATAAGCACAATATTATCACCGTCAATCGACATGTATAACATACCCATAATTATCACATTCTCAATAGCCATCACAACATATTTCACATGTCACATTATCATATCTCAATTCTAAATTCCACAACACACAATCACATATTTCACAAATTAAACAAGGGTATAAGAAATCTTACACTCGGAACTTAGAGTAGGGGTTTAGGCTACTTTTAAAATTCCAATTAACACTATGAATCGTGTCTACTGGCAGCGGTTCTAAACACTCACTGTTGCATTTTCGCCTAGATGCCAAAAGCTTAAACTAGCTTTTCCTTGCCTTTCGTTTTACTTGAAGAAGGTCCTAATGACTCTGGAGCTTCACCAAAGTAAATCATAAAATAAACACAATTAACATTCATCCATAGACCAACCAAAATCAACTAAAAACACAAGCCTAAGCTAGATTCTCTTGAATCTAAAATTTTGACTTAGCTGAAACACAAAAATCTCAACACCTACTCGTTGCCATTACATACAAATGATTCTTGTCACCTAATTATATATCTAAGAATCATTCCCAACCTTCAAAATACACAATACTATACAGATTCATGGTTCTGAAATTTCGACATACGATGGCAATTTTTATAAAAATTCAATAAAACCTTATAATTCTTTAACGAAACTTTAGGGAAAGTTTAGAAACCTTATAATCACATCAAAAAAAGTTGAAAAACACTTTGAAACTTCATTTTCATTCAAAATCCTAAATTTCACCATTAACAACCCAATTTTCAACATTTATTCAAAACTTTTGATTCAATAGATAAAAGCTCGATTTAAAAAGGATTGGTATCATCAAAACTAATAGGAAAAATGAACCATTATCTTTGATGAGAGAAATACGAACATTTGGTTGAAAATCTGAAAAACCCACAAGTTTGAGAGATGAAAAAATTAATGTTTTTTTTTTGTGTTTTTCTTGAAATTCTAGAGAAGTTTAATGTTTAGAAATGATTGAAATCAAAGGATTGATGTTTAGAAAATATAAATTAAGTGAATGGTGTTTGGGAAATCAAGGGACAGCAACAAGGCGAAAGGGAAAAATAGTTTTGTGAGTTTTGCTATAGATGGGGGGAAGAAATAGGTCAATTTTAAACTTTAGTGTATTTACTGTTTTGGTACTTTTAAATTTAAACCCCTTTTCAAAACAATTCTCTTTTCAAAATTGAAGATTTTTTCTACATTATTTTCAAAAATTGATTTAACTTTCAAAAATCTATAGACGAAGAAATTTCTGATTTAACATGCTTCAAATTTTCGAACACATTTTAAGATAAAATCCTTAAATTACCCTAAAAACTCCTAGGCCCAATTTTGGGGCGTGACAACTCTAGCCCTCTAAAAAGAATTTCGTCCTTGAAATTTACCTGATCTAAACAAATAAGGATATTACCATTTCATATCATCTTCGACTTCCCAAATAGCTTCTTCTGTCTTGTGGTTTCACCACAAAACATTAACCAACGGAAGCATCTTATTTCGCAAAACCTTCTCTTCGCGAGCTAGAATCTCAATCGGCTCTTCCTCATAAGTGAAATCAATTCGAACTTCAATCTTCTCTACTAGAACAATGTGTGACAAATCTAAACGATACTTCCATAACATAGATCCATGGAAAACATCAAGGATTAGCTCAAGTTTGGCGACAACTTGAGTTGATAAGCTACCAAACCAATACGCTCAACAACTTCATAGGGTCCAACATATCTTGGACTCAATTTACCCTTCCTACCAAACCTTAAGACCTTCTTCCACGGTGAACTTTCAAAAACACATTATCGCCAACTTGAAACTCGATATCTCAACGTTTCAAATTTGCACAAGATTTCTGTCTATCGGATGCTGCTTTTAATCGCTCACAAATTAACTTCACTTTCTCTTCAGTCTCTCGAATCAATTTCGGTCCAACAATATGCTTTTCATCCAATTCTATTGATAAACATATTAATTTACATGATTCTTGTGTTTAATTTGGTTTATTTATGAAATAATTCCTGCTTCATTGGTGTTTTTAAGATTTAATCTTGTCAGGGATGCAATTAGTAAAAAATGAGCAAAAAGGGGCCAAATTGAAAGACAAATCATTGAATTGGGGCCAAATCAAAAGGATGGAGAAAGCCAAGGATTTATCATATATTTTGTTTAAAAGCTAAAAATAGGAAGATATTATTTTGTTTTATTATTTATTATTTATTTTATTTTATTTTATTTTATTAATTTAGGTTAGGCTATTTTTAGTAAACCCCATGTATATAAATAGGGGATTTTAGTTCTTAGAAAATCATCCCTTGTCTTCACATTCCTATTTCATTTTGGAATTGAATTACTCTCTCTCTTGTATTTCCTTCTTCAATTTGGAAATGGAATATCATTTTTTTCTCTTCAATTTGACGTTACATTTTGTAGCCTTGTCTCCAATTTTTTCTCTTTTCCATAATTGGGCCAATTGCTCTCGAAGTCCTTTCCATTCATCTCTTCACCATAATCATCAATCTTCTTTCCAAGCTCACAAAGCATGAACAATTTCATGCTTAACTAAAATTTATCTTAGCTTTAGGCCGGTGTTCTTTCCGGTTGGGAATCGTGAGATACAAATTCGTGCTAAAATCCGTCCAAACGGTATTCATCCTTTTTCCTAAGTATCAGGATTGACAACTCATCCCTTAAGGATAACTCGATTACAAGTCAAAAAGTACACGTTGGGTTGGGATCGTGTTAGCTGATAGTTGGAGAAACGAGTTGGCCATGCTGTATTCGGATCTCTGAGAACAAATCGAGGAATAGGTGATCAGATTTACACAACCTACGAGGTTGAGGCCGTTAATTCGAGTTGGGTTCTTTAGAACGCAAGGTTGCCGGAATCTTGAACCGGGAACACGTGTATCTCGGTTAGAGAATCGATAAGGATTGGTTTGCAGGTCGTACCGGAACCAACTACGAGAGAAGAAATTGGTGGTTAGGATGTTCTTAACTGCTATAACCAGCTTATCGTTTGAAGGAGAATATTAATTTTCAAGGATCGACTCTTGACACGAAATTTACCGAGTCTAAGGCTAAGACTTATTTTATCTGTTGCAAAATTTCTGAATTTATTTTCTAATTTATTTAATTAATTATTTATGTTGTTTCAATTATCTAGTTTCTAAACATTTCAAAACCCTCGATTTACTTTTATTTCTAATTTTTGCAGGTACGATTTGAGTCATGGGCACGACTATTGCCACGACTTTTGACACGACAAACAATCTGATCATAAGCTATACAGGGAAGTTGATTATAACATCCAATCCTTGTGGACTCGACCCTACTACCACTATTACTACTAATTAGAGTTATTTTGTAGGAATTATATTTGGTGGTTTTGACGCCCATCAAATTTTGGCGCTGTTGTCGGGGATTGGAGATATTTTTTAACCTTTTTTTGTCTACCTTATGACTAGATCAGAACTGAGAAATCTAGAGTTTGAACCAGAAATTGAGAAATTGGCCAGACAACTACGGAAAGAAGCCATACGACGTGGTAATAGCCAAATCCCGAATTTGAAACTATATCTTACATCGAAGAAATTTTTGACGAACCAGACGAGATGACCGAAAAGACAATACGCCAACTCGCAGTGGCACTGGACGAACAACAACCCTTATGTATAACCTATCCGGTAGGAGGAACGCCGTTCGAGCTAAAGTCAGGTTTGATCCACCTACTGCCTAATTTTCGTAGACTAGAAAACAAAAATTCGCACACCCACCTAAAGGAGTTCCATATGGTGTGCACAAGCATGATGCCTCAGGGAGTAACAGAAGACCAAATCAAACTTTGTGCTTTTCTGTTCTTATTAGCTGACTCTGCTAGAGAGTGGCTATTTTATTTACCTTCGGGATCTGTCAACACATGGTCTGACATGTCTCATTTGTTTCTTGACAGGTTCTTCCCTACAGCCCGAGCAGCTGAACTAAGGAGGGACATCGTAGGAATCCGTAAGAAGGACACTAAATCGCTCTATGATTACTGGGAGCGATACAAAAAGTTGTGTGCGAGCTGCCCACAGCATGGACTGACTGAACAGTCACTCTTGCAGTATTTCTATGAAGGATTACTCCCGATGGAAATGAAAATGATAGATGCTGAAAGAGAGTTGATTTCGACCATGGCTGCTAACTCTCAACAATTTTGACTAGCCACAGAACCCACGAGACGGGTTCATGGGTTAAGTTCTCTATCTCTAGAAGATAAAATTGACAAGTTGACTAACATTGTTCAAACTTTTCTTACAGATAAGACGAGCCCAACACGGTTGTGTGAAATTTGCGCTAAGCCAGACCATCCGACAGACTCCTATCCAATTTTACTTGGGATTTGACAGAACAAGCGAATTCTATCGGGAACTTTCCAGGACCACCCTAAAGACAGTATGACCCCAACTCGAACTCGTATAATGTGGGGTGGAAAGATCACCCGAATCTTAGTTATGGGATGAATCCGTGGTTCAATCAACCATTTCAACAAAGGTCGCCTCAGAATTAACAGATACCACCCCCAAAGTCGTCTTTGGAAGCCATAGTGGAAAGGCTAGCCAACAGTATAGAGAAATTCCTACTAAAAACTGAAATACATTTGCAAGAGTTAGAGAAGCAAGTGAGCAAGCTTGCGCTCACGGTTAGCCGTTTGGAGTCCCAAGGTAAGTTGCCGTCCCAAACTGAGCCAAATCTAAGACAAAATGTAAGTGCTATGACGTTAAGGAGTGGGAAGGTTTTAGACCCCGTACTTGACATGAGTCGTGCCCACAACGCTGGTCAAGATGATAAGACACTTGACATAGAGGCTCCAGTAAAGTCAGCACCACAAAAATCATTTGCAGTACCACATCCGTTTCCTGGAAGACTTATCTATTGCAAGAAGGAGTGAGAAGAGAAAGAGATCCTTGACACCTTTCAAAAGGTAAAAATCAACATACCTCTTCTTAATGTGATTAAACAAATTCCACGGTATGCAAAATTCTTAAAAGAATTATACACAAGTAAGAGGAAGCTCCTGGGCAATGAAAAGGTGAGTGTTGGAAAAAATGTTTTCACCGTTTTACAAAGGAAAATACCACTTAAATGTAAGGACCAAGGTATGTTTTCCATATCTTGCAAAATAGGTAGTGTCGGTATTAAAAAAAGCCATGTGTGACTTAGGCGCATCAATTAATGTTATGCCTTTGTCAATTTATAAACTACTTAATGCAGGTCTTATGAAGTAAACAGGTGTAATTAATCAGCTTGCAGATAGATCTGTAGTGCATCAAGGAGTGTTGGAGAACGTTCTTGTTAAGGTAAACGAGCTAATATTTCCTGCAGACTTCTACATTATCGACATGGAGGATGACAACTCGGCCAATTCGTCTGAGATACTTCTTGGAAGACCATTCCTAAGTACCACGCGAACAAAAATTGATGTTTGGAGTGGAACACTCACCATGGAATTTGAAGATGAAATGGTTAAGTTTAATGTTTATGAGGATATGGGACATCCCAATGATAAGTTACAAATCGTGTCTTGCAGGAATGTAGATCTCGATGTTAAGCAAAAGTAATTATCGATGATCCAAAAACCAATACGTGAAGTTATCATGAAAGCCTCAAAATTAGAGCTGAAACCGTTTTCAGAACGTACAAGAATTTCGACAGAGAATAATGCAAACTTGAACGGAGAATGTAACAACCAAATTTTTCAGTGGTGTCAGAAACAGTGATTCGAGATCACTAAATCTAATGAGTAAGTTTAGAAATTTTAACAAATAATAATTATAGGCCAAGCGCAAACTTAAAAGAATTATTTTTAATTAGTGAATTTTACGATTTTAAAAGAATTAATCAGGTAAATTGGGTTGAAAACGAGGTATCGAGACCTCGGATTCATAAACCGAGCCATAAATATTTTTATAAATATTTATGGAGTTTATTAAGTTAGTATTAAAGTTTCGTTAGAAAATTTTAACGTTTGGTTAGTCAATTAATTAAAAAGAACTAAATTGAAAATAGTGCGAAATTTATTAAATTGTGATTAAATAGTTTAAGTGATTAAAAAGAAGGGATTTAAAAGGCAATTGGACCCAAATTGTATGGGCTGGACGGTTGGGCAAGAAAATCAACAAAAAAAGACAAGGAGAAATAAGGGCAAAATGGGAAATTTTGCAAATTAAACATATAAAACAAGACAAATTTGAAAAATCTAGAGATATCATCATTTTTCTTCAGCAAAAACACCATGGGAAGTCTGAAAGCTGCTGGTTTTTCACACTTTAACATATGTGAGTTCAATTCTTGCCCTTTTCTTTGAGAATTTTATGTTTTTGTGACTTTTACAATTAGGTCCAAGTGTTTAATTCATTAGGTTTTTATTTTATGAACAAAATTAAAAGCTATCAATGATAAGTGTTGGCTATTTATGATGAAATAAAATGAATTTGAAGCTTTTATTTTGTTGTTTGATGATTTTATCAAGTAATTTCAATAGAAATTGATTTTAGGACCTAATTGTGAGAAAGTTGTGAATTAAGGTTTAGTGTTAAAATTATGATTTTTAAAGGTTGTGTAATAGTTTAGAATGATGGAATAAAATGTTAATTGAGAAAAATTAGCTTAATAGATGGGCTAATTGAGTAAGGACTGAATTGTATGACCTGTGAAATTTAGAGGAAAAATGGTAATAAACATCTTGAACTAAAACAGTTTTGGACAGCAGCAGTAGGTTGATTTTGAAAAATCACCATAAATT
Organism: Gossypium longicalyx; assembly: GCA_025698465.1. Classification (NCBI taxonomy): domain Eukaryota; kingdom Viridiplantae; phylum Streptophyta; class Magnoliopsida; order Malvales; family Malvaceae; genus Gossypium; species Gossypium longicalyx. The sequence continues at coordinate 98,601,639 of CM046997.1, forward strand.
GTAAAAATCGAATTAGAGGATGAATAATATATGAAATTAAAGCTTATTGAGTCTAGTTTCTCATAGAAGAAACGGTGTAAGCAATTGAATTGTAAATTATGAGATATAATGAATTTTGTGAGACAAGATTAGAATGAATTCGGGTTCCCCTGTTTTGAATTTGGAAAATCACCAAAAATTGGATAAAATTAATTATAGGCTTAAATTTATATGCTTAGAATCCTAAATAATTCTATTTTCAATAGAAATCAACGGGAACATTATCCGAGTTCTGTACTGTGATATAATTAATTTTTAGTTAAGAGAGGTTAGAACTGTAAACAGGGGAAACTTAAATGAATAAATTGTACCAATTGGATAAACCAAAAATTCTGAAAATTTTATGGTGGAATGATATGTGAGTATAGTTTCAGGGAAAATTTACGGATCTTAATTTGGAGCTCTGTAGCTCGAATTTTAAATGATTGAGTGACTATGACTTGTGTGAACAGCTTGATGTGAGCATTAATAAGTAAATTGTGAAATTGTACTTACAAGAATGTTATATACATTAAGGATGTGGAATGGAGAGGAGGAGGAGGAAAACAAATGATATATGTTTATAAGAAAACAGTATGAGAATGATACATATCATGACATGTATATATATGACTAGTTTCAATATGATGCTTGTTGGGTATGAAGTTGGATTGAAATGTCTAAGGCAAGTATTTTATTCCGTGCATCTGAAATGTGGTATTTTATAAAGATATGATCTAGCTTTAAATATGAATGCTTGATGATTAAGCTGAAAATATTTGGTAAGATGATAATCATGGTATAAAAGTATAAGTGGTGTAATATCCTGATTTTGGGCCTAGTCGGAATAGTGGTTTTGTGACCACAAAATCCGAGATAGAAATAATTATTTTATAATTATTTTGATGTTTATGATATGATTGCATGATTGTGTGAAAATTTCGTGATGAAATCCTATGCCTAAAGTGCTTAAATTGAAATTAGGGACTAAATCGAATAATTTGCAAAACTTGCATTCTAGAAGTTTCTAGTATGAAATTGTTTTGAAATATTAATTAGAAGGTATTAAATAGCAATTTTACCAATTTTTAAGTTTATGGACAAAAATTGAACATGGATGGAATTTTTGGAAAGTTTAGTAGTAAGGGCATTTTGGTCATTTAGGGGTAAAATGAATTAAAATACAAAATTAAAAGCCAATTTTGCTCATCTTCTTCACCATGGCCGAATATAGCAAGGAGAAACCATGGATAGGGTTTTTCAAGCTTTCAAGCTCGATTGTAAGTCCATTCTAGCCCCGTTTTTCAAGTTCTTTACGTTTTTGGAGTCCCGGTAGCTCGATTTAGCTTATGCTAGCAATAATTTAACCTAGGGTTTATATTTGTAAAAATACCCATAGGTGAAATTTGTGTATTTTGGTGTTTTGTGATAGAATATGAGGTTTTAAATTATGTTAGACAGCTTGTGCTACTCGGTTTTAAGTGAAAACGAGCAAAAGGGCTTAATCGGTAAAAATAACTAATAGTCATAAGTACATGTTAGAGTGAGAATTTGATGTTACCATAGAAGGGAAAAATGATCAGCATGTCATAAAACATAAGAAAATAGGCTGAAGTTTAATTTACGAGCTTTAGGGCAAAAGTGTAAATATGCAAAAGTTTAGGGGCAAAATTGTAATTTTTCCAAAATATGATTTTGGGTCAATTTGAATAATGTGAGTCCTAATTAGACTATATTTTAAATGATAGAGCAAGGAAAACTGAAATTCGGGCTAAAATGGGGAAAATACCAAGTTGTGGACGAAATGGTAAAAGTAGCCATTTTCGCATACTAGGTAAGTTCATATGTAAATGTTGGTAACATAGTTATTATTTTAAATGTTTTTATGTTATTTAAATGATATGATAATTATTATGAAATATTATACTTGTGACAATTATTTGATAATATGTCAAATTATGTGATATACTTGGAAAATGTGAAATACTACCTAGAATCGGTATCGGCATTCCGTAGAAGATGGTTGAGACACATGATTGGGAAAAAGGTCCCGTTGAACCTTAGGAATAGATTAGATACAAGTGACATGTCACTGGGATATTTGGGCATCCGAACTCGTTGAGTTGAGTCCGAGTTCACTTATAGCTGCGAATGTCCGAACTCGTTGAGTTGAGTTCGAGTTCATGAAATGTAACTAGGCATCCGAGCTCGTTGAGTTGAGTCCGAGTTCACTTATGGATGCGAACACCCGAGCTCGTTGAGTTGAGTCCGAGTTCGCTTATGGGCGGGTTACATAGTAACTTGGCTACATATGTGGCACTTATGTGCAAACTTTCCATGTATCCGAATTATATTCCGATGTGTTCAACGGGTAAAGTTCTACTCAAATGGAGGAATACTCAAGATAAAAGGGACGTATTGGTAAGTGTTGTGAAATGGATACTTTGAACAGGTATGTACTTAACCCTCGGGTTGAAAAATCGATATAACAATAATATGGTAAGATGATAAATGAAAATATGATAATGATAAGTCATGGAAATGACTAATTTAGATCATGTTTGATGTCATGGAAGGTTAATAGGTTATCTAGTCCATAAGAACTCATGAAAAGATGAAATTTGCCTTAAACAGAACATTGCAGCAACACTGATGTGAGTTTGAAAATTTACTAAAAATCATAGAAATCTAATTTGGTGATGGATTAAATAAGAAATTGAATCCTAATATGTCTAGTTTCACATAAAACAAACGAAACAGGTAAAGGAATTATATGTTAGAAGATATTTGAATTTTAGTGAAACAGGGCCAGAGCGATTTCTGGATCCCCTGTTCCAACTTTAGAAATTCACCATAAATTGTACAAAAATAATTAGGTGGTTTATTTTATATTCTTGGAATCCTTATTGAGTCTAGTTTCAGGATAAACAAACGGCATAGTCATATAAATTTTTCACAGATAGAAATATGGTTCGTAGTAAACAGAGGTCAGTCCAGTCAAGTCCTGAAACAGGGGTAACTTTAACTAATAAACTGTACTAATTGGCCTAGCAAAAAATTCTAGAAAAAAATTAGTAAATAGATATATGAGTCTAGTTTCAGGGAAAATTTACATAATTGAATTTTGAGTTTCAGAACTCGAGATATGAATTTTTAAGTGACTGTGACGCAGTTAGCCAGCTTGTCTGGAATTTCTAAAATTAAATTGTTTGAGCTGTTTAAGCAATGAATTAAGTCTGTTAACACCTCGTGCTCGACTCCGGCAATGGTCTCGGGTACGGGGCGTTACAAGTGGTACCATAATAGACAAGGTAAAATGAGTATGAGAGACACATGTATGATGACATACAAATGCTATGTTTGTAGTTTAATTGAGAATGTTTAATCATTAAATGAATACCATGTTATATGCTTTTGATTTTGTAAATGTGTGTAAGAGATTAAGGTTGACCAAGGCTTGGAAAATAGCTTAGATATTGACCACACAGGCAGAGACACAGCCGTGTATCTCAGCCGTATATAGAACACGACTTTAGGACACGGACGTGCAATGTGGCCGTGTGCCCCTAAACTGATGATGATGTCATAAACAAAAAGCTCCACGGACAAGGGACACGAGCATGTCCCAAGCCACACGGGCGTGTGGAATCCACACGGCCTAATCACACGGGCATGTGGGTACTGTTCACAAGTAAAATTTTTTTTTTTTTAAAATTAAGCGAAAAATTTTATGAGAAACCAGTTGAGCTCCGACTTGATTTTAATGTTCATGTTGGGCTTCGAGGGCCCAAATAAAGGTCGTTATATATATGATCTCAGAAAGTGAATAGTAATGTTTCGATTAATCTGTAAATGTTCTGTATGTACTGGTAACACTCTGTAACCCTATTTCGGTGACAGATACGGGTTAGGGGTGTTACATTTAATGGTATCAGAGCTATGGTTTAGTCGGTTCTCGGACCAAACATAGTATATGTGAAGTCTAAAAACACATATCATTAAAATATGTGATAGTGTGATATCTCTCGACTCTAATGAAATTTGTTTTACTTATAGAAAGAGATGTTTTTCAACCAAGCTAATTCTGATAATGCTAAAAGCGATACTCAAGTATACGAGTAGAAAGTTGATTATGATGAATCAGTATAAAAAAAAGCATGAATAAATGTTTTATAATACATGTCGATGATGAATATTATGTTATATGTATTATTAAAAGCAATTTATATTACTACATGAAATATTGTGCTGATGACTAAATTACAAAATATATAAATGTAATATATGAATTACATGATAAGGATTATTAGAGAATTATGAATGAATAGTGAATTTTGAAATATATTACATGTATTGAAGATACAGAAGATATAAGTATATGAATTATTGGTACAAGGATTAAATTGTAAAGCATGTAACAATATTATGCGAAAGGTGTAAAAGTGATATGCATGTTTGAAATAATTTGCCCAAGTAGACAAGATTAGAACTATTAGGATGTTAAGGGACCTCAGCATGCTCTCTGATTATTAGCACGCCAGTGCTCTCTGAATATTAGCACGTCAGTGCTCTCTGATTATTAGCACGTTAGTGCTCTCTGATATTTAGCACGTCAGTGCTCTCTGATTAGCACATTTGTGCTCTCTATATAGCACTTCAGTGCTCTCTGTTCATTAGTGCATAATAATGCACCTCTGTATAAGTCCTGTTTATCCGAAGTGTTCTATCTAGTCTACTGGGCCTCTGTTAAGTAAAAAGTAAACAATTTTCATTACAAGGTAAAAAATTATCCCTGAGTAAAAATGTTAGTTATGATGAAGCAGAACTCGTAAAAGTACGGATAAATGTTTTATAATACTTGAGAATAATAAATGTTAATGAGAAAATTTATGAAAATTAAATTATGAGACTTTACGATCTATACCCCTTTACTAGTACAGTTATATACAATGGAATTCATGAGATTTATATTGATTTCAAAAGTGGAAAGTGAAAAAGTTCAATGGTTGAACAATTGATAATACAGCCGGAACTGAGAATGAGTTAATAGGTAAAGATGGGTTCTGAATAGAGACATCAAATTTTTCTGAAAACTAGCTGGGATATACAGTACCACTGTTAAATAAAGAAGTTATTTTATAGGAAAATTGATTTGTTCAAATATGGAATTTACAGAACGATTAACTGAAAATTTCTTCCGAATTAATTTCTTGAGTGAACTGAATGATGTGAAATTATTGATGACTATACCAGTCAATGAATTGGTAAATAAATTGCAAAAATATTTGAATATAGCTATTATAAATAGGTATATTACAGTAAAAATTTTTGTTGGGGATTTTATATGGGTGTCTTATATGTACTGATATTTTCAGAAGTATATGCAACTGTTCTAATCATTATATGGAAAATGTTAGATAAATATGCTAACAGACAGAAATTGTCGCAAGTCTGATTGATTCACAAGTGGTATTACTCTATCTTTCTTTGGTTATCCAAGTCAATATATGTGATAGAATACTTTATATTAAGATTCACATGGTATTATCTTTTATTTCTGTTGGTGGAAACTCTGAATGGTGAATGTGCAATGTTATTCTTCTGGACTCTCTCTGAGATGTTATCAATTTTTATATTATTCAATATAGACCATATCTGGGATATGGCATCAGTGTGATATGTGATCTGTGTAAGACCATGGCTGGGCTATGGCTTCAGTGTGTGATATATGACTATGTGCAAGACCATAGTTTTACTATGGCATGGTGAAAACGAAGTACTCAATTCCGAAATTGTTCCCTAAATTGATTAAGAAAGGTAAGTGATAAATGGACTTAAGAGATTGAAATTGATTAATTGTTGATATTGAGTTGAACTAAGTGAATTCATCGTTTGAAATTGTAGATGGCAGAAAATATTGATAGACTATATAAGTGTATTAATTTTGCTTGAAGTGAATTATGTGAAAACGATGATGTTATGTTAATGATGAATGTCAAGTCATATGTGTGTAATTATGAGAGTTAAGTTAGAGGCTTTACGACCTCACCCGCTTACTAGAGTTGTAATTATGACAAAATTTCATGAGAATTATGTTAATAAAGTCACATGTGTAGAATTGGATAGTATAGTGGTGAAGTGATTAGTAAGGCATACAGAGACGAGAATAGTTTGAAAAGTAAATACAGATCTGGAAAAAGGTATTAGAATGTTTTAAAGATCATTCGAGATATGCAATGTCATGGTTAGAGAAAAAACTAATTTCGGTAAATTGACTTATTCAGATATGATGTCTAAAGAGTGTACTTACCGAAAAATTCTTTTGAATTGATTTTTGTTAATGAATGAAATATTATGGGATTAGGGATGACAGAATTAGTCAGATGAATATGTGGCTGTTCATTTTCTGATGAAATTTTTATTGTATAAGAATGCTAGTTAATTAAAATGTTTGATGAGAGCAACGTTGGTCTGATTAAATTATGATTAAGACTTCTTCATTTTTCTTTGTTAAACTATTTTGTTATGTTTGAGATAAAAGTAAATGGTGAGATTCATGTGAAGCTATTATTCTATTTTTACGGGTTGTTACTCTGCATTATATACGTATTGGAAAATCTTGATTATTTTGTGAATGTTGATTACATGATTGGCTTTATTTGATGATGATTTTATTCCAACCCAGTTAAATGCCAAAGTTGGGTTTTCTTTGTGAAACTGAGAAGCTCGTAAATGTGATAATGGGTGGTAATCTAAATAAGTTTGGAGTTTAATTTATTTCGATGCTGAATTTCAGGTCGAACATGATTTTTGTTATTATTGTTATCTCGAGATAGAATGTATGTATAGATGAATCTGAAGTTTATATAGAAGTTTTTGCACAAGGCTCAGTAGTAGTTAGTCTGCTCATCCAAGAGAGATAAGATGTACATTTATGTGAGTTAGTTGTGCTAGTGATTGTATGTGTCTAATGATATTTTGGATTCGTATTCAGACATTGATTTGTTAACAGGTAAAAGACGAGAAACCAAGTGTATTTAGTACTAATACAGTCAGTGATGAGACGAGTAAGTTATGAGATAGAATTGCCATAGATTTCGTATCGGGATTGTCATTCTCTCTGAAAAATAAGATGTTATTTGATTGTGGTTGATCATTTGACAAAGAAAGATTCGTATGTTCATTTCAGTATGTACAAAATTTTTATTGAACAAATCAATTGAATATAAGTAATTATGAGAGAATAAGTGAGATCTTGATGATATGCTCCAACACTGTATGCTACAGTCTAAAGGTTATTGGGAAGAGATGTTTGAGATTAATTCGGTTGTGATTCTGAGAAATTCTGTGGAAGTTTTTCATGAGAGTTGAAAGCAACTTTTTCTGGTAAGATTTTCGAGGACAAAAATCCCTAAAGGGGGGAGAGTTGTAACAGCCAAATTTTTCAGTGGTGTCAGAAACAGTGATTCGAGATCACTAAATCCGACGAGTAAGTTTAGAAATTTTAACAAATAATAATTATAGGCCAAGCGCGAACTTAAAAAAATTATTTTTAATTAGTGAATTTTACGATTTTAAAAGAATTAATCAGGTAAATTAGGTTAAAAACGAGGTATCGAGACCTCGGATTCATAAACCGAGCCATAAATATTTTTATAAATATTTATGGAGTGTTATTAAGTTAGTATTAAAGTTTCGTTATAAAATTTTAACGTTTAGTTAGTCAATTAATTAAAAAGGACTAAATTGAAAATAATGCGAAATTTATTAAATTGTGATTAAATAGTTTAAGTGATTAAAAAGAAGGGATTTAAAAGGCAATTGGACCCAAATTGTATGGGCTGGACGGTTGGGCAAGAAAATCAGCAAAAAAAGACAAGGAGAAATAAGGGCAAAATGGGAAATTTTGCAAATTAAATATATAAAACAAGACAAATTTGAAAAATCTAGAGATATCATCATTTTTCTTCAGCAAAAACACCATGGGAAGTCTGAAAGCTGCTGGTTTTTCACACTTTGACATATGTGAGTTCAATTCTTGCCCTTTTCTTTGAGATTTTTATGTTTTTGTGACTTTTACAATTAGGTCCAAGTGTTTAATTCATTAGTTTTGGATTTTATGAACAAAATTAAAAGCTATCAATGATAAGTGTTGGATTTTTTTGATGAAATAAAATGAATTTGAAGCTTTTATTTTGTTGTTTGATGATTTTATCAAGTAATTTCAATAGAAATTGATTTTAGGACCTAATTGTGAAAAAGTTGTGAATTAAGGTTTAGTGTTAACATTATGATTTTTAAAGGTTGTGTAATAGTTTAGAATGATGGAATAAAATGTTAATTGAGAAAAATTAGCTTAATAGATGGGCTAATTGAGTAAGGACTGAATTGTATGACCTGTGAACTTTAGAGGAAAAATGGTAATAAACATCTTGAACTAAAACAGTTTTGGACAGCAGCAGTAGGTTGATTTTGAAAAATCACCATAAATTGTAAAAATCGAATTAGAGGATGAATAATATATGAAATTAAAGCTTATTGAGTCTAGTTTCTCATAGAAGAAACGGTGTAAGCAATTAAATTGTAAATTATGAGATATAATGAATTTTGTGAGACAAGGTTAGAATGAATTCGGGTTCCCCTGTTTTGAATTTGGAAAATCACCAAAAATTGGAGAAAATTAATTATAGGCTAAAATTTATATTCTTAGAATCCTTAATAAGTCTATTTTCAATAGAAATCAATGGTAACATTATCCGAGTTCTGTATTGTGATATAATTAATTTTTAGTGAAGAGAGGTCAGAACTATTGGATAGTGAAACAAGGGAAATTTAAATGAATAAACTGTACCAATTGGCTAAACAAAAAATTCTGAAAATTTTATGGTGGAATGATATGTGAGTGTAGTTTCATGGAAAATTTACGGATCTTAATTTGAAGCTCTGTAGCTCGAATTTTAAATAATTGAGTGACTATGACTCATGTGAACAGCTTGATGTGAGCATTAATAAGTAAATTGTGAAATTGTACTTACAAGAATGTTATATACATTAAGGATGTGGAATGGAGAGGAGGAGGAGGAAAACAAATGATATATGTTTATAAGAAAACAGTATGAGAATGATACATATCATGACATGTATATATATGACTAGTTTCAATATGATGCTTGTTGGGTATGAAGTTGGATTGAAATGTCTAAGGCAAGTATTTTATTCCGTGCATCTGAAATTTGGTATTTTATAAAGATATGATCTAGCTTTAAATATGAATGCTTGATGATTAAGCTGAAAATATTTGGTAAGATGATAATCATGGTATAAAAGTATAAGTGGTACCATAATAGACAAGGTAAAATGAGTATGAGAGACACATGTATGATGACATACAAATGCTATGTTTGTAGTTTAATTGAGAATGTTTAATCATTAAATGAATACCATGTTATATGCTTTTGGTTTTGTAAATGTGTGTAAGAGATTAAGGTTGACAAAGGGTTGGAAAATAGCTTAGATATTGACCACACAGGCAGAGACATGGTCGTGTGTCTCAGCCGTATATAGAACACGACTTTAGGACACGGGCGTGCAATGTGGCCGTGTGCCCCTAAACTAATGATGATGTCATAAACAAAAAGCTTCACGGACAAGGGACACGAGCATGTCCCAAGCCACACGGGCGTGTGGAATCCACACGGCCTAATCACACGGGCATGTGGGTACTGTTCACAAGTAAAATTTTTTTTTAGAAAAAATTAAGCGAAAATTTTATGAGAAATCAGTTGAGCTCCGACTTGATTTTAATGTTCATGTTGGGCTTCGAGGGCCCAAATAAAGGTCGTTATATATATGATCTCAAAAAGTGAATAGTAATGTTTCAATTAATCTATAAATATTCTGTATGTACTGGTAACACTCTGTAACCCTGTTTCGGCAATGGATACGGGTTAGGGGTGTTACAGAGAAGCTCAAAAACACCTCAATCCACTAATGATAGGGGAATCCAGGAAGGGCTTCAAAGATAATGGGCAAAGGTCGAAACTTTTCTGCAAGAACATCCAAGTGCATGAGATGGAACAATTAAGTCTCAATGAGCCAAACGAATAACATTTATGGTCGTCGAGCTAACGGCGTTAAACAAAAGCACTTTTTGGGAGGCAACCCAAATTTATTTTCATTTATTTAATTTTGAGTTTTAGTAAGATTTAGGTTGTAAATAAATAAATTTTTATTTAATCTAGTGAATTTGCTATTTTCAAGAACGTAATGGAGGTTTTCCAGAAGTCGGACAATGATGGTACGGCGTGCTAAATGCTAACAACTATTTCCTAGCGCCGAAAACATCCATTGAAACACATGGGGAGTATTCTTAACCTTTCTCTTTGCTTGTTGTTTGAGTTACTAAACTTTATTGCATATAACACATGCTTGAGGACAAGCATAGATTAAGTAGGGGGTTGAGTTGGTAAGTAAATATGCATGACTTTTGCTGCATGTCTCTCTTTTGCATGTGTTCAATCTTATATTGAATTCATTCGATAGTTTATTTGACATTGAGCATTTAATCTCATACTTAGTCAATTTGGACAATGGGGCAAATTTTTTATTTTAAATGTTCAAGTGTATAGATTAGTCGACATTTGTTTTAAGGTTGATATATGTAGCTAGATTTTTTGTATAAATTGATTGTTTGGAAAAATATTTGCTTGTGCATAAATAAATTAATAATTTTTTTTTAAGGCTCGAGTTATGAGTGAATTTTTTGAAAACGTGACCGAATTTAGTAACCGGGGTAAGGTGCTTGAGTTTTCATCTTATCTCGCGTCAAAAGGTTCGAGTGACAAGTCGATAACTTATAAACATTCCGCTAACTGAGCCTTCACAAAAAAAAATTTAAGACTATTTGAACTGAGTAACCGGGATAGGGTGCTTGGGTTGTCATCCTAGTTCACGTAAAAAGGTTTGACCACGTCAATAATTTCATTTAATTAATTGCAAATTATTGGATTCAAAGTCAATTTAATGAAATTATTTACTTCACATATTTCAATTTTATGACACTTGTTGATCAAACTTTATACTTGAGCATTTATTTATTTTTGCCTAAATTGTTTACATTGATTATGTATGCGAAAAAGAGGCTCGATTTTTAATAAATTGTAGAATAAATTTTAATGTTTGAAAGAACAACATGCTTGAGAGCAAGCATGAGCTAAGTAAGGGGGAGTTGATAAACATATTAATTTACATGATTCTTGTGTTTAATTTCGTTTATTTATGAAATAATCCCTGCTTAATTGGTGTTTTTATGATTTAATCTTGTCAGGGATGCAATTGGTCAAAAATGAGCTAAAAGGGGCCAAATTGAAAGACAAATCGTTGAATTGGGGCCAAATCAAAAGGATGGAGAAAGCCAATGATTTATCATATATTTTGACTTTGTAAAAAGATAAAAATAGGAAGATATTATTTTGTTTTATTATTTATTATTTATTTTATTTTATTTTATTTTATTAATTTAGGTTAGGCTATTTTTAGTAAACCCCATGTATATAAATAGGGGCTTTTAGTTCTTAGAAAATCATCCCTTGTCCTTACATTCCTATTTCATTTTGGAATTGAATTACTCTCTCTCTTGTATTTCCTTCTTCAATTTGGAAATGGAATATCATTTTTTTCTCTTCAATTTGACGTTACATTTTGTAGCCTTGTCTCCAATTTTTTTTCTCTTTTCCATAATTGGGTCAATTGCTCTCCAAGTCCTTTCTATTCATCTCTTCACCATAATCATCAATTTTCTTTCCAAGCTCACAAAGCATGAACAATTTCATGCTTAACTAAATTTTATCTTAGCTTTAGGCCGGTGTTCTTTCCGGTCCGGTCGAGAATCGTGAGATACGAATTCGTGCTAAAATCCGTCCAAACGATATTCATTCTTTTTCCTAAGTATCGGGATTGACAACTCATCCCTTAAGGATAACTCGATTACAAGTCAAAAAGTGCACATTGGGTTGGGATCGTGTTAGCTGAAAGTTGGAGAAACGAGTTAGCCGTGCTATATTCGGATCTCCGAGAACAAATCGAAGAAGAGGTGATCAGATTGAAACGACCCATGCAGTTAAGGTCGTTAATTCGAGTTGGGTTCTTCAGAACGCAAGGCTGCCGGAATCTTGAATTGGGAACACGTGTATCTTGGTTAGATAATCGGTAAGAATTTGTTAGCAGGTCGTACCGGAACCAACTACGAGAGGAGGAATTGGTGGTTAGGATGTTCTTAATTGCTATAACCAGCTTATCGTTTGGAGGAGAATATTAATTTTCAAGGATCGACTCTTGACACGAAATTTACCGAGTCTAAGGCTAAGGCTTATTTTATCTGTTGCAAAATTCTGAATTTATTTTCTAATTTATTTAATTAATTATTTATGTTGTTTCAATTATCTAGTTTCTAAACATTTCAAAAACTCGATTTACTTTTATTTCTAATTTTTGCAGGTACGATTGGAGTCGTGGGCATGACTATTGCCACGACCTTCGACACGATAAACAATCTGATCATAAGCTATACACGGAAGTTGATTATAACATCCAATCCTTGTGGACTCGACCTTACTACCAGTCTTACTACTAATTAGAGTTATTTTGTAGGAATTATATTTGGTGGTTTCGATACCCATCATCTGTCCAACACAAATGATTTCTACACTTCCTACCATACAACGCTTCAAACGGTGCCATATGAATACATGACTGAAATTTTTTGTTGTAGGCAAATTCTGCTAAGGGCAAATATCTGTCCCAACTACTACTAAACTCGATCACATAACTTCGCAACATATCTTCTAAAACTTGAATCACCCTTTCTAACTGACCATCTGTTTGAGGATGATAAACTGTACTGAAACTAAGCTTCGACCTAAAGCCTCTTGTAAACTTTTTCAAAACCTAGGAGTAAAATGCAGATCCCTATCCAAAATAATAGAAACTGGAACCCCATGAAGACGTACAACTTTAGCAATATACAACTCTACCAACTTCTGCAAAGAATAACTAGTACGTACTGCCAAGAAATGTGCACTCTTCGAAAACCAATCAACTATTACCCACACTGAATCTTTCTTCGTCGGGTAAGAGGAAAATCAGAGACAAAGTCCATGGTGATCATTTCCCACTTCCATTCAGGAATCACAACCGATAGTAACAAATCTGAAGGATACTGATGTTCTACTTTCACCTTCTGACAAACTAAACATCAAGTCACAAAATCCATAACATCACGTTTAAAACTAGGCCACCAATAAATCTCTTGAAGATCATGATACATTTTACCACTATCAAGATGCATAGTGTAGGGGCTACTATACGCCTCGATAAGGATTGCCTGTCTTAAATCCATATTATGTGACACACATACAAATCTTCCTCGAAAATTCACTATACCCTTACTGTCAACATCAAAATCTTCCTTTCCACCTTGCTCAACATGTCGAATCCCTTTTAACAATTTCCTATCTAATGATTGTTTCTCATTAATCTGCTGAGACAAAGTTGACTTCACTTGAAGTTCATCTAACAAACCACCATCACTAGCTAAACTCAAGTGCGCAAACATAGCTCACAATTCCATCATCGACTTCCTACTCAAAGCATCAGCAACAACATTCGTATTGCTGGAATGATAATCTATTACATAATCATAATCTTTCAAAAGTTCAATCCAACGCTTTCGCCTTAAATTTAACCCTTCTTGGGTGAGAAGGTACTTAAGGCTCTTATAGTCTGTATAGATAACACACTTTTAACCATACAAGTGATGACGCCAAATCTTAAGCGTGAATACCACAGCAGCTAACTCCAATTCATGAGTTGGATAATTACCCTCATGCGTCTTCAACTGTCTCGAGGCATATGCCACAACCTTGCCCTCTTGTAGTAACACACAACCGAGTCCTGAATACGAAGCATCACTGTAAATCACAAAATATTTTCCAGGCTCTAGTTGAATCAACACAGGTGCCTCAGTCAAAACTGCTTTAAGTTGTTCAAAACTTTTCTGTCTTTCTTCAATCCATTCAAACACCACGTTCTTCTGAAGTAGTTTTGTTAAGGGTGCAACAATAAGGGAAAACCCTTCAATGAACCTACGATAATAGACAACTAAACCCAAGAAAATTTGAACCTCGGTAACACTCATTGGTGGTTTCCTCTATAAGATCACCTCAATTTTTATTGGGTCCATACGTATTCCTTCTGCTGACACAACATAACCTAATAACGTCACATCTTTTAACCAAAATTTGCACTTACTCAACTTCGCAAACAACTGTTTATCCCTTAAAACCTGCAAAACAATCCTTAAATATGCATCGTGATCCTCTTCCAAATGAGAATACACCATAATGTCGTCTGGGACAATAACCACAAACTGATCCAAGTACGAATGAAACACACGATTCATCAAATCCATGAACGCAGCAGGGGCATTAGTTAAACTAAATAGCATGAACAAAAACTCATAATGCCCATACCGAGTCCTAAAAGCAGTTTTCAAGATGTCTGACTCCTTTTTAACTGATAATACCCTGATCTTAAGTCAATCTTTGAAAACATTGTTGCTCCTTTAAACTTGTAAAAGCCTGATTTTTTAATGGTGTCAAAAACAGTGGTTCGAGGCTACCAAATCCGTGAGTAAGCTCACAAATTTTATTATTTAATATTTACAAATCAAATATAGTTTTAAAAAGGTTTTTGAATTGGTAATTTGTATTTTATAATGATTTATTAGGTCAAGTGGTTTTAGAAAGTAAGGTATCCGGATCTCATTTTTATAAAACAAGCCATAAATATTTTTATAAATATTTACAGAGTGTCATTAAGGTAGTATTAAAGTTTCGTTGAAATATTTTAACGTTTCGATAGTTAATTAATTAAAAAGGACTAAATTGAAAAAGATGCAAAACTTGCTAATTATAATATTTAAGAGATTAAATGGCTTGATTAATAAATAAAGGACCTAAGTAATAATTTTACCTAAATTTAATGGATGAGGCGGCATAAGAGAAAAAAATAATAAAATAAGGCAATTCAATGGCAAAATTGTAGTTTTGGTGAAATTAAAATAAAGCAAATTTGAAATTGGAAAGTTTCTAGACATTTTCTTCTTCAATTTTAGGTTCAAAACAGACATAGGAGAGAGCTAAATCTGGTTTTTTATATTTTTGCTTCATGTGAGCTCAATTCTTACCCATTTCTTGTAATTTTTATGTTTTTGAAATTGTTATAATTAGGTCCAACTAAACCATACCTTTGTTTTTGATTTTATTAAAAATTTTGGAAGTTTCCATTGATAAATATTTGATTTTTTTTTTTATGAATAACATGGATTTAGAGCTTTGATTGTGTTGTATGATGATTTTATAAAGTAATTTTTCTTAAATATTGATTTTAGGATTAAATTGTGAAAAGGTTAAAATATTAGGGTTTGACAGTGAATTTTGGGCTTATTAAGGGCATAAAATATTTGGATAGATTATTGATTGAGAAAATTAGTTAATTTGATAGATTAACTAATTAAGGGATTAAACTGTAAAAATTGTAAAAGTTTAGGGTAATTGTGTAAATTCAAAAAATAAAAGGGTATTAATTATAAAATGAATTGGCAATGTAATATATGCTAATAAATGAGTAATTTTATATTTTAGATCAAGATCCCGTAGATACTTGTGAAAAAGGAAAAATAGCAGAATAGTCCTTAGACTTCTACAATTATTATAATTCAATCTAGGTAAGTTCGTACAGTTAAAAATTTAACATTTGTATAAATTTATGAATGGTATTATGTATTTATTCTATTGTTGGAATTGAATTATTGTTGGAATTATAATATTGAATTGGATATTCGATTTGAATTGAACGCGAGATTTGAGTACATTCGTAATTTGGTGTATGATGGTATTGGAGGGAAATATAAGCATTTGACCCAAGTAAATCGAGGTTCAAAATTTGTTGTGAACTCTCATGTTTTCTTTCTGTTTGGTGTAATTGGGTGGATCAACTCTTAATTACAAGTTTATGTTCAGCTCTTATGAGCTTCTGTTCAGCTCTTACGAGCTTCTGTTAAGCTTTTGAGCTTCTGTTGGCGTGTTCAGGAGGACTAGCTCTTATGAGCTTCTGTTGACGAGGTAATCTTATCTGTAAGTCATTCTTTGAATGGAAACATTTTGATAAGGTGATTTATTAAATGAATTTGAAAGACTTTTTATTCATTTTTATATTGATTTGAATATGGATGTATTTATCAATAGAAGTTATAAATGAGAGAAAACTATCCGTGAATGACAAGGAATTGACATTAATGATTTTATTTATTTGACTTGTTATAGTAGTTTCAGTAAGATTTTATTTAACCTGTCGAACTTACTAAGCTTCATTAAGCTTATATGTGTTGTTTAATGTCTTTGTAGATTTTCGAAAGGTTGGAGGATCAGATCAGCACTCAAGTCACACTATCCAACTTATTTCGGTAGTGTTTGAAACATTAAATATGGTTTATATGGCATGTATAAGCTTTTGTACAAACTTAGTCAAAGTTTAGCTTAAAAAAATATTATGAATAATATTTTGTCTATATAACCAACTCACATATTGGTATGAAATTAAGGCATGATTGTGATGTTAGTATAAGTGATATATGTATGTTTGTAACTGAGTTATAATGAACTTTGGTAACTTGGTTAAATAAGCTAATTAGGTAAGGTTGGATACCTGGTTGACATTTTTCTAAGTTGTCATTTGAGGTATCTAAGGGTTTATTAATTGTATGTGGTGACAATACATGTTTAGGACTTGATTTTAGCTTGTGTTAAATGACTTGTTATGGCTTGTTGATGTGTAAATTTTTTAGGCTAGGTTGGTATCAATTTGGGTGAGAAATATAGCTTAGAAAATGACCAATTTTCATCCACAAGGGTAGAGACACGGGCGTGTGTCTCAGCCGTGTGTGACATACGACTAGGTGACACGAATGTGTGTCCCCTATATCTTTTAGGAATGCAAGTCAGTATGCTCACATGGCCTAGCACACAAGCGTGTGACTTGGCCATGTGACCCAAGTTAGAGAGTTACACAGGTATGGACTGGGGCTGAACACGGCCGTGTGTCCCTATTTCGAATGCCCACACAGCCTGAGACACAGACGTGTCTCCTGACCATGTGAGTCACGCGGCTTTGTGTCCCCTGTAGCTTTGAAAAATTTCAATATTTTTTGAAAAATTCTTTGCGTACCCGATTTAGTCCCGACTTGTTTCTAACACGTATTTTGGGCCCCGAGGGTTCATATAAGGGACAATATGTTTGATATTGATTGGTTTTATACATGAATGTGATATTATATGAAATATCTATTTATTGATTTGTAAACTCTTGTAATGCTCCGTAACCCTGTTCTGACAATGGATACATGTTAGGGGTGTTACAGAACTGATCAAATAAATCATCAATTCGAGGTAAATGGTACTTATTATTGATGGTCAACTTATTCAACTACTTATATTCTATACATAACTACATCATACCATCCTTTTTCTTCACAAACAAAACCGATGCACCCCACGGAGATACACTTGGTCGAATGAACCTTCTGTCAAGTAACTCTTATAACTGAATCTTTAATCATTGAGCTCTTTTGGTGCCATGCGATAGGGTGCAATAGATGTAACAGCCAACTTCAGTGAAATCAGAATAGTGGTTTCGGGACTACAAATCTAAGTACGAAAATGAAATTATTTAAATTTCATAAAATGATAGGTATTATGATAGGAATATTGCATGAAAATTTTTATCGAAAAATTTTATCCATTATGTGTCTAATTGCAAAAAGGACTGAATTGAATAAAATGTTAAAGTTGTATACTATAAGCTATAGGGATTATATAGCTAGAGAATTTAAAATGTGAGGTCCTTATATGGAAATTTGACCATTGAAGAAAAATATGTAGATATTTTTAGTGAGTCATCCATGGAAAAATTGAAAAAGGTAAAGGACTAAATTGGAAAGTGGAAAAATTAAATGATATTAATTAAATTAAAAGAAAAAAGATATCATTTTATCATCTTCTTCTCCATAAAATACATGGAAACCCTAGGAGAGAGAAAAGAAATTTCTCAAGCTTGATTTGGTAAGTTCTATGTCCCGTTTTTAGTAATTTGTATATTTTTGAGATCGAGAAAGCTTAATTTCTTTATTTGGGTGATTAAATTGAAAGAAAACTAAAGTTTATAAAATTACCCGTGGATGAATATGCTGTAAATTGAAAGTTTTTGATAGAAAATGAAAGATTATTGATAGATAAATCACTTTTACAAAGTGATTTTTAGTGAAAGCATGTGTAGGGACTAAATTACAAAGTAGTGAAATTCTTGGAAAAATTCTAAAATTTATGAAATATATGTGTTGTAAAAGTTATATTGGAAATTTCAATAAGCTTGAAATAAGGAGTAAACTGCATGAATTTCAATTTCCGAGCTTAGGGACGAAATTGGTATTAATTAAAATTTTAGGGGCAAAATGACTTTTGCCTAAAATGTGAAATGGGCTTGATTGAATGTAAAAAATCATAGAATTGGTGATTAAATTTATTTATATAGATCCGAAAGTGTTGAACAAAGAAAAAGATCGAGGGAAAGAAAAATTCTCGGATCAGTAGATATGAACAATTGTCAAGGTAAGTTCGTATAACTAAATTAAGCATGAAAATGTGTTGAATTGATTGCTGAATTATGTGCATCATGATTTGTGATTGGTAAGTACATGTAATAAAAAATTATAGATTTGTGACTTATATAAATGATGAAATGGTGCATGAATCCGTTTGAATATTAATTTCCAATTGGACAGGTGATTACCGTGAATATGAGATCTTGCATATGTTGCAATAAAGGTTGTCCCTAAAGGATAATATTTTGATCTCATTATGAAAAGGAAATGTACACCTTGTGTGTACCATGTGAAAAGGGATAGCTTCGGTTATCGAATGTGAAAAGGGATAGCTTCGGCTATCGAATATGAAAAGGGATAGCTTCTACTAGCGAATGTGAAAAGGGATAGCTTCGACTATCGAATATAAAAAGGGATAGCTTCAGCTGTCGAGTTTGAAAAGGAAAGGTATACTTTGTGTATACCACATGAAAAGGTTATGTACACTTTGTGTGTACACTTGAAAAGGTTATGTACACTTTGTGTGTACACTTGAAAAGGTTAGGTATACATTGTGTATACCATTTGAAAAGGAAAGGTATATTTCGTGTGTACCACTTGAAAAGGGAATGTGCACCTCGGGTGTACAATTAGAAAAGGAAAGGTCCATCGAAAATTCAAAGATTCAACGGAAATGTATTAACAAGTGAAATAAGAAGAAATGACATGATAAACTCATCTATGTATATTAATGTTTTTTTACTAACCAATTTGGTTTAATGATTGTGTATAGGTCATATTTGTTAGTTTGCTAAATTGATTGATAAATTGTCTAATGTGTGATTTGCTTGTTATATATGAATGGTAAGTGTAGTTGGTTATATGAACTTACTAAGCATATAATACTTACTAGGTTTATTTTTCCCTGTTTTATAGTGCTCAAAGCTCGTGAAGGTTGGATTGGGTCGGAGCTATCATCACACTATCAACTCCTTAACTTTTGGTATAAATGACAAACTCAATTTGATATAATGGCATGTATAGGCTAATGAGGCCAAATGGTGATGTAACATGTTTGTTTACAACCTAGTCATTGGAATGGCTAGTAATATGTGTTTTGAGGTATTATGGTATGTACATGTTCAACAAGATACAAATCACCTTTATTAAAACGTGATTTATAAATCAATGTAAAGATAAGCTTTAGGTATGGTTAAGTGTTGGAAATGTTAGATTGAATGATGATAATTGGTTGAAATGGATGGTATATACTTGTAAGTTTTCATGCAGGAAAATGGTTAAATTTGGGTAAGAAATAAGGCTAAGAAATGGCCTTATTTCGTCCACACGGGTGTGTGTCTAGGCCGTGTGTGACACACGGACAGCCCACGGGCGTGTGAAATGACCGTGTGTCCCATGTATCTTTAAATATGAAGTCAAGATAGTACACGGGTAAAAGACACAACCGTGTGCATAGCTATGTGAAGGACACGGGTTTTAAGCATGGTCGTGTGTCAAAATCGTGTGAAAATGGCTTTAAAATGGTGAAAAATCGATGTACCACATGGCCTAGCCATATGGGCGTGTGCCCAGGCTGTGTGCCCCTTTGATGCTTAAGAAATTGCAAGTCAGAACTGCCCACGGGCTGGCCCCACGACCATGGGATCCCCACGGGCTAGCCACACAGCCATGTCTCAGGCCACAAAGGCGTGTGCCCCTATCTTCAAGGTAAAATTTCCAAAGTTGCCGGTTTAGTCCCGAATCATTTCCAAAGCATGTATTGGGCCCCGTAGGCCCATATTAGGGACTTTATGATGAAATATGTGAAGTTTTGACTTAAAATGAAAATTTATGACTCGATTTTGTATAAATGCTAGTGTATATGTTTGGTAATGCCTCGTAACCCTGTTCTGATAACGGATACAGGTTAGGGGCGTTACAATAGACATCGGTGCAGTACCAAGATAGAGCTCAATACCGAACTCTACTTCATGTTCCAACGACAAACTAGGAATTCTTTAGGAAATACGTTAGGAAATTTCTTAACGATACAAATATCCTAAACTCTCAATTCCTTACTAACTAAGTTCATTACATAAGCCAAATAAGCTTCACAACCTTTCCCCATCATCTTCTCAGCCTTGATAGCTGAAACCACATTAGACATAAATTCAATTCTTTCACCAACAACTATAATTACCCACCTATCACTATTCCACAAAGTAATTCGTTTCAAAATCCACCTTAGCCTTATGTCCAGTTAACTAGTCCATACCAAGAATCACATTGAAACTGTAAAAAATCAATTCTATAAGATCCGCAGAGAAAACATGCCATTGAATCATAAGAGGACACCTACGATACACTCAATTTACCATAACACTATCATCGAAGGAGCTAATAACAATAATACCCAAACCAATAGTCTCTACAGGAATCCTTAACTTACATTCCAACTCATTTAAGATATACAAATGCATAGAACTAGAATCAACCAAAGAGAATAATGGAATATACTACAAAGTGAAAGTACTTGTGATAACATCAATCGGATCCTGATTCTCCGGCTCCCTAATAGCATAAACCTGAGTTGAACCTCCAGACTAAGCTAACTTACATTACTTTTGAAGATCTAAAATAAACTTTTTTAAAAAAAACCCATAGTTTTACTTTGAGTAAGCTTAATAGCATTCATTCATTAAGTCGTGTATACTCAGGATTCATTTTATTGTTGATAGTGTTGTTTTAGAAAAGTTGTTTGCTTGTCCCTCTTCTTTAAGGAAAAAAAAACTCAATGTTAAACTAATGCAGCAGAAAAACCATTTTTCAAGTCATTTTGGAAACTTTGTTGCATTATCAATTTTTTTTTTCAAAAATGGTTCCTTTGTAATGTAGTGGAAACTAGGGAAAAATATCAAATTTTACTTAAGCCCGAAATCATGCATTATCCAATTATTATGCTTAAGTAATCCATGCATGCAAAAATCCCAGAATAAAAGTTAGCAAGCCACAGACCAGAAATAATTAAAAATAAATTTACAAACCAAAACCAATAGAAATTGATTAATACTTATTAAAAATAGTCCAAGGTCCAAGGTGATTCTCCGAATGCCAAGTCCAATCCTAATTTCGAGGTTTACCTAAAAAGTTAAACACTATTGGGGGTGAGCTTATGCAAAGCTCAATGTGAGTCGAATAATTATTCAAACGGGCAAAAACATCGAATATAGTGAAACATATTAGCTTTAACAGAAGAAAACAGAACCATCATAGGAATTTCATATCATTACATAACCATTATCAAATTGATGTCAAACGGCGTATGAGCATGGGACATCATTCATTCGAGTAAAAATCATTAATTTCGATACCATTCAATATAACACAATACACCACATATCATAAATCAATAAAATTCGAATATGTCGTGAGCATGATGTAATGCAAAAAGGTTCCTACCCATACCATCCACTACACACTACGTTACGAGTTCCCCAGAACCCATCATCCAAACTCCAAAACATTATGGGCTTAAGCCCATTGTGGTTAAAACCACCGATAACAATATACAGAAAATTTTGCCAATAAAAATGCAAACAAGCTACCAGTAAAAATTCGATAAATCGCCATTCCCCTCGGTACTCCGGTGTAGTTCACTGACTACAAATAATGCGGACTTAATATGCCATCGGTACTTCATGGAACTTCTCCGTCAACCAAAAAATCTCAACCCAATGCATATGCAGTATGTCACACAATCTCATATATAATCATATCTCAATACTTTTCACATTCATTTGACATGCTCAGCATGTCCTCAATAATAACCTATTTTTAGTAAATGGAAATAATGTTCCAATCTTTCAAATTACCATTGTGTTGGTATCAATCAATATCATTCAATTTCGCATGCTTTATAGATTTTTGTTGTACATAAATAGCACCCTTTTCAGTACACAATATAACAAATATCTCATATGTTTAAATCATATATAAGCTTAATATCTCAACATATTATATCATTCAATCAAACATTCTCATATTGTAACAGCTTGATTTTCAATAGTGTCGAAAATAGTGGTTTGAAGCCACTAAATCTGACGAATAAGGTTGTAAATTTTATTATTTAGTATTTACGAGTCAAATATGGATTTTAAAAAGGTTTTTGAATTAATAATTTGTGTTTTATAATAATTTATTAGGTGAAGTGATTTTAGAAAATGAGGTACCGGGACCTCGTTTCTATAAACTGAATTGTAAATATTTTTATAAACATTTACAGAGTGTCATTAATGTAGTATTAAATTTTTGTTGAAAAAATTTAACATTTCGATAGTTAATTAATTAAAAAGGACTAAATTGAAAAAGGTGAAAAACTTGCTAATTATAATAATTAAGTGATTAAGTGGCATGAGTAATAAATAAAGGAGGACCTAAATAGAAATTATGCCCAAATGAAAAGTTTAGGTGACATATGAAAGAAAAAGAAACAAAGCCATTAATGGAAAAATTGTAATTAAAGTGAAACTAAAACACCCAAATTGAATTTTAAAAGGATTTCTAGACATTTCTTCTTCAATTTCGATTCAAACAGACAGAGGGAGAGCTACTTGAGCTGGTTTTGCATATTTGCTTCATGTGAGTCCAATTCTTACCCGTTTCTTATAATTTTTATGTTTTTGAGATTGTTATAATTAGGTCCAACTAAATCTTACCTTAGTTTTTGATTTTGTTAAATATTTTGGATATTTCAATTGATGATTCTATATGATTTTTGATGCTAAATGATGAATTTAAGATATTAGTTGTTATTTAAAAGTATTTTGTTAAGTGATTTTGATGAATTTTCGATTAATGATTAATTTGTTAAATTAGTAAAAATACAAGGATTTGTTGTGAAATTATTGTAAAAATCGGCTGTATTGATGCCATGAATATTCATCTAGCATGGGTTTACATTAAAAATGGTTAATTTGCATGTTTTGGGGTTAGGGACTAAATTGAATAAAAGTAAAACTTTAAGGGTAATGTTGTAAAAATGTAAAAAAATGACCAAATTGCAGGAAATAAATTATTTTATTGTCTAAATTAATATATTGAAATAAATTATTAATTTAGATAAGGTCGAGTGAAAAATCGAGGAAAATAAAAAAAATTTAAAATGCCCCTAAATATTAGTATTTCTGCAATTTAACCAGGTAAGTTCGTACGGTTATACTTTAATAATTATATTGATTTGATCGATGATATTATGTATTTATTCTATTGTTGAGAATGAATTATTGTTGAAATTATAATTTGAATTGAATATTCAGGTTAAATGGAACGCGGGATTTGAGTACATTCGTTTTGTGGCGTATGACGACATTGGAGGAAAATGGCAGCAAATTACCAAGTAAACTGAGGTTCAGCATTTGCTATGAACTCTCGTGTTTTACTTTCCATTTAGCTCTTACAAGCTTCTGTTTAACTAATATGAGTTTTCGTTTAGCTCTTTCGAGCTTCTGTTCAACTGTTCAACTCTTATGAGTTTCCATTTAGCTCTTATGTGCTTCGGTTTAACTCATATGAGTTTCTGTTCAGCTTTTACGGGCTTCTGTTCAAGCCTTATGGGTTTCTGTTTAGCTCTTACGGGCTTCTGTTAAGCTTTTGAGCTTCTGTTAACGATGTACTCAAATCCGTAAGTCATTCTTCGAATGGTAAAATATCGGAAGTTGTCTTAAATGATATATGTATATGAAGAAATGGTAAGAGAATGATGTGTGTCATGATATGTATATATATCAATATCTTGATATGTTGATACATGGAAATTATGTAAATTTAGACGAGTAATAAACTCAAGTGTGATATGTTGAGATAATAAGATTATCGATGTTGAAATTATATGAAATATGTTCAAGTACGCTAACAAATGTTGTTGTTTGATGCTTAGGCAAGTGCCAAACTATTGGTTGAATGGTAATATGTTTAATTATAAGATGCATTAAAATGGTAAGTACTCAAATGAAAATATACTTGTGCTCATGAAAGAGTGGTAAGTTTTAAGTTATACAATTTCTTATGAAATGGCTTATTCTGTGATTAATTTGAAAATGGCTATGTTTGCATGCACTAGCTTGTGATATGGTGGTATGATATGCTTATGACTTGTGTGTCATGCATATGGAATGGATGTGATAAATAAAGAAATACAAATGAGAATAAAGAGATTTGGAAGAGTATAAAGTTGTTTGAAACTCTACTATACTTGGGATAATATGTATAAGAGATGCTATGGATTTACTCATTTTGTGAGATGCTATGGAAAAGTACCAATAGAACCGATGGATAGTGTGTTATGCATCAGTATATGTTTATTCTTGATAAATGTAAATTTTATAATGAAATGAAATGATATGATTAAAGTTTATACGAGCTTACTAAGCATTCATTGCTTATTTATTTGTTTTTCTTTACTTTTCAGATTATCGAAAGCTCGATTGGGTTGGAAGCTTGTAAGAGTTATATCACACTATCCATCGGTTCTATTGGTACTTTTGAATGTTTTGATTTTGGTTATAATGACATCTATAGGTATTTTGTTTAATGTTGGCCAATATGTAATTTGTTGAGATTAGCCACTTATTTTGCCTTGTTTTAGATGTATAATGTTGATTGTTGATATGTATAATGTTGATTGTAGGTTGACACAAAATTGGGTGATAAATATGGCTTGTAAAATGGCCCATTTTAGTCCACACGAGCAGAGACACAGGCGTGTGTCTCAACCGTGTGTGACACATGGCTAGGTGACACGACCTTGTGTCCCCTGTATCATTTAAGAATGTAAGTCAGCATGCTCACACGGCCTAGCACACGGGCGTGTGACTAGCCGTGTGACCCAAGTTAGTATACTCAAATGGGCACGGATACGGGCTGAGACACTATAACACCCCTTACCCATGTCTAACGCCGGAACAAGATACGAGGCATTACCGAACTTGAACATACACTACTATGTAAAACCGGGCCATAAAATTTCGTTCAAATTTAAAATTTATTCAAGAACATGCATATCGTCCCTTATATGAGCCTACGAGGCCCAAAACATGCATCGGGGGCGGTTTGGGACTAAACCGTGAACTTTAGAAAATTTTTCTTAAAACAGGGTCACACGCCCGTGTGGACACAAGGACACGCCCATGTCCCCAGGCCGTGTAACTCTCTGTTTATGACGTCAACATAAATTTAATATCACACGGCCAAGTCACACGCCCGTGTGCTAGGCTGTGTGGCGAATTTAATTTTCGCTTTTAAGGTGCAGACTTCACACGGCCTGGGCACACGCCCATGTCTTAAGGCTGTGTCCTCCACATAGCTGAGACACACGGCCATATCTCTGCCCGTGTGTTTACTACCATGCACACTGACTTGTAAAACTAGGGTGCAAGGGACACACGGCCGGACTACACACCCATGGGGCTAACCGTGTGTCACACACGGCCTAGACACATCCCCGTGTGTCTATTCGCGTGGATAACTTTGAGGCTATTTTCCAAGCCCTTTTGTCACCCTTAACAACCCTAATACACACTCATATGCCAATGGTGGTTGACATGGCATAAGAGGGTTACTTAGACATCCACAGCTTTAACTCATGCATGATAAATTCATATAAAGTTTACTTAATTGGGACTCCTTGACTTGTTAAGTTCATTCAATACATTTCTTTACCTTTATTAATATAGTGACCATACTAATTGGCATAATTTATCCATCAAACATAAGTTCCACATTTTATCAACCATTTGGCACACACCACAAAAGCAATAACACATCTCATGCATGTAACAATATTTAGGGATTTTAGCCTAATAATCAATATGAGCCATATTTCATGGCTATATACAAAATGGAATAATATACCAAAAGAAGCCATCAATTTGGCTAACAACTATGACACATATAAAAAATACTAAGTCCCCTATACATGCCATACTTAAATGTAGTAAACTAATTATACCCCAAAATATTTGTTGATAGTGTGACTCAAGCTCCGACGTCCACGATCCCCGAGCTAGCCTGACGATGCTAAAAGAAAAAGGAAAGGAGAGAAGGGTAACCATAGGGCTTAGTAAGTTACACGTAAATAATAAACAACATAAGTCAAGATATTCATGGATTAAACATATTATCAATTATCACCACAATCTCATACTACACACATGAATATAGGCAAAATTGACATTAAATATCATTAAACATCGAGCTTATCTTACTTCTTTCTACTCATACTAAATTTTCCATCATGAATCGAGTTCAATACTCATGAGGTTTACGTACATACCTGTACCATACATTCTTACTCATACCACTCCACTTCTTAACCCAACATCTTGAATGGCCCGTTGAACCACCGGAATACTAAAGGGCATCCGAGATTATCATACACCAATTAAAGTACCAATGCCATGTCCTCGACATGGTCTTACATGAATCCATATATCATCGCCGATGCCATGTCCCAGACATGGTCTTAGACTGGCACACATATCATCGTCAATGCCATGTCTCAGACATGGTCTTACACTGGCACATATATCATCGCCGATGCCATGTCCCAAACATGGTCTTACACAGGCACATATATCATCGCCGATGCCATGTCCCAAACATGGTCTTACACAGACACATATATCATCACCGATGCCATGTCCCAAACATGGTCTTACACAGGCATATTTAGAACGGTGTCACGTCATCCAAGTCCTAAGTATTCTTTTCGGTCACCTAGGCTTTTAAGACACGAGGCTATCACTAAACTTCTATTGGATCATCACAAGTCAATTTTATTAAAGCATACATACATGTATCATATAATGTCAAACATTAAATACGTAATATTGGAGTTGTTGGATTACTTACACACAACTTACCTCAGTGCAAAATATGGCAAATTTGCGATTTAGTCCACAACCTTGCCTTTTCCTCGGTCAAGGTCTATCCCTCGTCCCTCTTGATCTATAATAGCACATTTAGCTTATTTAATACACGCATTATTCATTTCAGTCCAAAAATCACGATATGGAAAAATTAAAATTTTGCCCTTAAAATTTTACAAAATTACAAAATTGCCCCTAGGCTCGTAAAATGAAAAGTACCCATTTTTCTCATTATTTAAGCCTAACCGAATCATTTTCCCTCTTATATCAACCTAAAATTTTCATTTATTCACACATTTACACATAGTTTCTACAACTTTTACAATTAGGTCCTTTTTATCAATTTCACCAAAAAACAACCTCGTAAAAGTTGTTTATCACACCTCAAACCTCCATATTCTTTCATTAGACATCAAAGCACAAGAATTTCATTCATGCGTATGTTTTTGAACATGAACCCTAGCTCAAACTAAAGGTAGAAATAGCTAAATCGAGCTATGGGGATTTCAAAAATATAAAGAACATTAAAAACAGGGCTAGAATGCACTTACTTTGAGCTTGAAAGATGAAAGAAACCCTAGCTATGACTTCTGGTGAAATTTGGCCAAGGAGGATGAAGATGGACACAAATTTTGACTATTTTTCCCTTTTAATTCTTTTATTAACCAATGGACCAAAATGCCCTTCCATTATAACTTTGATATTTTATCCCTCCTATGTCCATTTTTGTCCATAATGACATATAATGGTCTAATTACCAAATAAGGACTTCAAATTTCAAGTCTTATCACAATTAAGCCCTTAAATTAACTAGAACACATGTTTTTCACTTATTGCAATTTAATCCTAATAACTCAATTGGACACCTTATCGGTAAAATTTCTCATCGATATTTTTACACAGGCATGCATATATATCATGGACCTCGTAACATCCATAAAATGATTATTTCTATTTCAAATTTGTGGTCTCAAAACCACTATTCTAACTAGGCCCTACTTTGGGATGTTACAAACACAACTATGTGTCCTTATTTCGAATGCCCACACGGCCTGAGACACGGGCGTGTCTCCTAACCGTGTGAGTCACACGGCCTGGCCACACGGCCGTGTGACCCCTGCAGTGTTGAAAATTTTTAATATTTTTGAAAAAAAATTGAGTTTTCGATTTATTCTCGATTTGTTTTTGATGTGTAATTTGAACCGTGAGGGCTCGTATAAGGGAAAATATGTATGATTTTGATTGGTTTTTGACATGAATGCTATATGATATGAAATGTTTACATTTTGTCTATTTGATTTGTAAACTCTGGTAATGCTCCATAACCCTATTTCGGCGATGGATTCGGGTTAGGGGTGTTACACATATCTCGTAACTCAAATATGTAATTACAAACTCAATCAAACATTCATACTATCAAACTAGCAATTTTGCCAACATGTCAATATTTTAAAGCTCGAAACATATCTGGTTCGACCACTCACAAAATCAATAATTTGGCTATTAATTCAATCCATTCAGAAAGCTAATTTATCAAATATAACATGATATTTAACATTTTCAAACAATTTTATGAGTTTAGGACCCACACCTTACTCTTCGCTTCCTCCCAGAACACTAGCGAATCTTCCAATTTTCCTTAATAATTCCTTAAACAAACCTAAACCAAAATTCAATATAAATTAAATAAATTTAAAATTAAACCAGCCCTAAAAACCCACTTATGAGTTCAAACCAATCCTTGAAATTATAACTATTTTATGAATCCAAACTAGTTAGATTCTTTACACTGTATCAATGCAAACTGTATGTATAATCGTTCTTCGCCTTTACGGCTGATTTGGGGCATTTGGGTCAGCACCTAATTCAATAATATATAGGAAAATCAATTCATAACCTTTACCCAACAACTATATCGAAATAACAAACTAGTTACCCTTAATTACACTTACGCTTCATGATTTGTGGGTTCCGAATGGCCAATCGATCAAGAACATTTTTCCCCAAGCTAGTTGAGAGAAAAGACAATGACACTTTCTTGGCAATGTTCGAGATTGATATTGGGGTTCAAGATTTTAGACTTGGAGCTGATTTAGATGAGGATAAATGGCAACAGTAGATTAAAGGAGATGGTGCACAATCTTGATGCAAAAATAAGAAGGAAGACATGGTAAAATGGGAGGTGTAGGCAATGACAACAATAGGAGAAAGAAAGAAAATTGAATAGAAAAGAGGAGAGGAAGAGGGTGAACGACTAGGGTAGGGAAAAATTGAATTAAAGGCTAAAAAATACAATAAAAGTTGTATTTATAATTAGGTTTCAAGGGTATGGATGGCACACATATTAAAAAAGAAGAAGAGATTTTTACAAATTTAATTATTTCAAAAGGGAAAGGATTCGAACTTGGAACCTTATTTAATTTCCATGCTTTCTCATATTTCTTTTAACCATTAGGCTTTTTCCTCATTCTTGAAATAATTTTGCAATATTTATTTTAAAAATAAGGCATGTCACATACTAGGGTTTAAGGCAAAATTTTCAAAATAATAAAAATGATGCGAGAGAAAGGGATTTGAATTTAGGTTTCAAGAAACATTTCACTAACACTTAACCAACAAACCAATATCTCATTTATTTCCTAAAATGCATAGATAATCTAAAAACTTAAGGCATGACCACTCTCTCTCGATTTACAAATCTGATTCTACTTACCCTCAATTTTTGGGATGCTATATGAACACTCTTGATGGATCTACCTATGTCAGTGGAAGTATGATCGCTTCTAAGAGCTTTATGGCTTGGTTTTAACAACACTCATGAAAAATGGTTGCAAACACATGGTCATAATAGTATCCATGGATATTGTGTGTAATAGCCTGATTTAGATCCTAGTCGAAACAGTGGTTTCAGGACCATGAATCCGATTCATAAAAATATTTTAAAATTATTTTCTATGTTTATTATGTGTGAATTTGTATGTGTGAAATTTTCGTGCTTTAATTTTATCGTTTGAGTGTCTCATTAAATAAAAGGACTTAATCGCGTATATTAAAAATTTGGTAGTTTAATGTATAAGGGGCCGAATTGCTATTGGATTTATAAATAGAAGCCTTTAAGTTGTAAATAGCCCATTGATATATTGAATGGATAGCAATAAGCTTATATTATATGGTTATGTTATAAGTTCATTAAGGTTAATTTAGTAAACTAATAATATAAGTTAATATAATATAAAATATATCATAAAAAATTAGTGTTCATATTTTTATTTCACCATTTTCGAAACTAAATAAGAAATAAAGGAGAAGAGTTCTAGGGTTCGGCCTTTTCTAAGCTCAATCAAGGTATGTGTTTAGCTTGGTTTTTGATAATTTCTATGTTTTTGAGATCGTTGCTTCGCGTACTAGTAAACCCATGCTTGAATTTTTTATTTTGATGAATATTTTGAGTTATGAAATTTTTAAGAGCTTGTGATTTTTGTTGTTTGATGATGAAATATGAAAGATATGCTTTAGATTAACATGTTTTGTATTGGAGTTTTTGATGATTTTGAGTAATTAGGACTAAATTGCAAAAATAATAATTTGAAAGGACTAAAATGTGAAATAAATGAAATATATGGACTTGTATGAATATGGGTAAGATTCGGCCTAGCATGGGTATAGTGAAATTTTGCATATTTTGTGTTTTGTGCAATAGGGACTAAATTGTAAAAAGTGTAAATGTTAGGGGTAAAATGGTAATTTTCCCATTTATGTGTTTTTGGACTAAATTGAATGAAAATATGTTTGAATGAGCTTAATTTGAATATGTTTAGATCAAGAACCAAAGAAATCAGATTTGGATTGGGGGAAAACGAAAGTTGTCGACTAGCTATCCTGTTCTGTTTTATATCGTCCGAGGTAAGTTTATAAGCAAATAGATGTACTTAATTTTAATTAATGCAAAGTATATATGCTGAAATGAAATATATGAAATTACATATGCAATAGTCGAATGTTGTTAAGCTTGGCAACTATGTTTACGACTTCGTTTCGATCGAGTTACGACGTCTGAAAGCCCCGTATGAACCTTAGGAATAGTTAGGATACATATGTCATGGCATAGGATTTTGATATGTGATGTGCGAGTAAGACCATGGCATTGATATGCGATTCTGATATATGTGTGCGAGTAAGACCCTGTTTGGGACAGTGGCATCGATTTGTGAGTAGATGTAAGACACGTCTGGGACGTTGGCATTGTACGATGTGTGTGATTATCCGAGTGTCCTATCCAATTTCGAATGGTTCATAGGGAAAAGGTAAGTCGTGAATGGATGTGTAAAACGAGCTAAATGGCCAGGTATAAGTTAGCTTGTTAGCTACAAATTATAAGGTAAGTATGTACTTGATAGTTGTTACAATTATGTGTGATGCAAAAGAAGGATACACATATGAATTTGGTAAGTGTATTCGGCTTTTGAATAAATGGTATGAAAATTATGGAATTGATTTATGGATATGTATATATATGTGACCATGTATATTCGGCCATTTAAGCAATATGTGTACAAGATGTCATATTATGATACTTGAGCTTGTGTTTACGAGTGTGTGTATATTTGTTTGTCTAAAAACATATTGGCTTGAAAGTTAAATGATAATTTATAAAATTTAACCATATGAGTATTTGGCCAATGTGATAGTTGTGTATAAAAATATATTGTTTATGAAATTTATAAGTTTAAGATTAAATGTGGCATTGATAATGTAAATTGGTTTAGTTTAAATTAAATGAGTTGACTATATTATTGGGTTGTTATTTGCTTATGACTTACTAAGCTAAGTTAGCTTACTCTGTGTGTTCATGTTTACTCTGTTCTATAGATTTTGGATCAAGTTACGAGCTCGGGGATCATCAGCAAAGTTCATCACACTATCTACTGCTTCGGTATTTAAATAGTTGAACTCGAATTATGGCATGTATAGGCTAGATTTCGTTTTGGAATATTGGATTTTGGTTGTGTGTAATCTAGCCATGTGAAAATGGCTTAAGTGTTATGCTTGAGTTTGGTTTTGATTAGATTATGGTTTGAGCTCATTTTCGATTATCATGCTATGTGCCATGGATGGGAGGTAATTATGGTATGTATTTTGAGCATTGAAGTTGATTAAAGACCTTGGATGTGGTATGAATGTTTTGGCCATAATATATATATTAGGTATATTTGGATAATTTGAATGTGGTTAGTTTGGATGTGTTTCATACTAAGATAAAGTATGTGTGTGAATTTTGCTTATTATGCTTAGTCTTGATCTAATATGTTCTTAGTTATAATGTTTACTGTGTTTAGTTTGATAATTCGGTGATGGAAATTTTGGATGTGTATGTGGTTTTAAATAATGTGATTCGGCTATGCAAGGTATTAAGTAAGGAAAATGTTCCATGATTGTTTTAGTCAATTATTTGGTATGAATTCAATTGTTAAGTGTGGCCTTGAAACCTAGGGCAAGTGCGCACTATATATATAAGCTTTAATAGCATGTTCGATCATGTTATAATGTATTAAGTTGCATGTGTAATTGCTTGTTAAATTATGTAATAAGTTTTCAATTGGTTTTATTATGAGTTTGTGCAGAAGTTGTTATTCGTGTCCAAAAATGGTGTAAGTTAAGATGATGTAATGTACTTGAGCTTGGTGTAACATGTTGCATCTCTTATATGTTAGTTATTTATTTAACCGTAAATATGACTTGCTATAAAGCTCTATTCGAATATGCTTAGATGTCTTTATTTATACATATATATATTCGAAAGGATGCATTAAATTATATTAATGTATGAAATATGAATTTCATATAGACTAACATATTGGTGCCGCATGCAGGAATGAAAGGGTTAGTAATGAATTTTATTTCCATTGATGTATAACTTATGCAGGCGCACGGCTTATATAAGAATAGGTCTAATATTCAATAATGAAGATATTGATGTGTTATATGTTCTATATATGTATAAGTTGTTTTGATATATTCTGTATTATATTTTATTTATGCTATGTTGTAAATGATATAATTTTTACAGTTTTGATATATGAATTAATTATACACATTAATGTGATTAAAATATCAAGCTGAAATATATAATGCATAATTGTATGAATTGTAATATGATCGGTAATGCCTTATAACCCTAATCCGGCGACGGATACGGGCTAGGGGTGTTACACTATGCATTGAATGGTGTTGCAATCATTGTGTGAGATGTGTTTGATTAATAAAATAGAATAGTTGGTTCAAAGCTTAGTCTACCATGCAATTTTAATTAACTTCAACATGTTTTCACTAAGTAAAGGTTCAATTGTAAGACACTTTTGTTTATGCAATTGGTTTCCAAAATTATTAAAATCTAGAATATTTAGAAAATAGAGGGAGATTGTTGGAACATTTTCAAAAAATATAATAGGTGCAAATGAAAAGTTGCAAGTAACCAAAAGTTGTAACTATTCATAGTGATAAGTTATGTTTCTTGAATACCAAAAGTTACGTCATGTAATTATTAACAAAGAGTCATAATTATTCAAGTAGATATGTATTGAATAATTATATTTATTGCTAAAAGATGTGACTATTCATTTGGATAGTTATGTCTCTATGAAGAGACATGAGAACTCCTATAAATAGGAATCAAAATTTCTTTGTTTGGTATACTAGAAACTGGTCAAAAGTTTCTTTCTATTCTCTTTTATCTTCTAATATTCTTAGATTGTTTTTTAAAGAATTACTGCAAAAGTTCTTTTTGGAAATTCATATTCTTGCTATACTCCACTCAATGCTTATTGGGTTGTTTCCGTCAGTGCAAAACGTTGACAATTATTGAGTTTTATTGTATCCTTGAAATTCATTTGTTAATAACTCTTTTTTGCACACGAAAATAATGGTGGGGTGAATAGAACCTTAAAGAAAAAGTAACATTGATACACATATTGAAACCTTCGTTAATTTCTCATAAGTTCATTTTTATCTCCACACACTAACAAGTAAATACTTTTATTACACGTCTATGTCCCTGTGTCCTTAATGTGAGTCACTTGCTCATCATGACCCTATGGACTATAAATTATTTAGATTATATATTAATATAAATTGTTTTGAGCATTATAAGATGATATTTGTGATGTAATTTGATATTAGTTAAATCTTAGATAATTAATGAATCAATATTTACTTATCATGTAAAATAAAATGAGGTTATACATGCATAAAATAACGAATAACATGTAAATACTTTTATTATGAATAAGATGGAAATATTACTGTAATTTATGGTTAAATTGCGACACTAAACACACATAATCTAACACATACACCATATAAAACAATCTTTAACTCGATGTATGGTGTTGAGATTTCAAACAGATTACCGTAGGTCTATTCTTCTAAATGTTTAATTTGATTATCCTGCTCCTGACACATTCATGAGTAAATAATAACCACACTTAACAGTGCATCTACCATCCCTCGCGTTTTGCCGAAAGAGAGAGAGTCCTCAATTTGCGGAATTTTCAATGGGAATCATTCGAATGGCTTCGACTGTCCGTTAGGTGAAGAGTTGTTGAAGAAGACGTATTTGCCAACAACTCTTGTTCTCATCAATTAATTCATGGACCATGGAAACCGATGTATCTTGGGTCTGAAATCTTAAAGTTCTCGATTTTAGGCCTTGCATATTAAAATGCTCCTCCTATTTCCAACATTTTATCTACTGCCTTACTTTGTAATTGAATTTTCTTGTGAATGCTATTTTTCTTGGCGCTGTACACTTGCACTTATAATATCTGTGAAATTTTTTTTATTCCAATGGATAATAATAACTCACAATTTTGACAACTTTTGGTCATAAAATACAGGTTAAGCATATATAGATTGGGTTGACTATGGTGGTGGAGGATACAAATGCCAATGATTTCGTATCGTCCGTTTCCTTAAACAACCAAAAACAGTCCCCACCGACTCCATCAACACTTCACTCAAACATCAAATAATCTTGGGTATACTTAATTAATGTGGGTCTTAAATATCGTTGGAACTTGTGGCTGGTGAGGAAAAGACAAGGAAGCAGATTCAATGTTAAAAACATATTGGCTCTCGCACTCTGAGAGGTGGCATTACAATCCTTTAGATCTAAATCTGGAGGAATAATGACATGGCCTTGGTAAGGACAAAAATTTCCACTCATTTACAAATCAACACGTTTTTCTTTTCATACTTCGTTTCGTTGTAGCTAATTATTAAAAGCCAACGACACTAATGTATGTTTCGGCCACCGACACAAAATTAAAACTTCTTTTATACCAAATAAGTTGTAATTTAAGATAGTTTTAGCTTTATTATTGTTGATATAAAAATGTGATGTGATTGAATAATTAAATTAAGAGAGGAGAGATTATGAGAAGCTCCAATGAAGCTTAGCTAACAAGAGAGAAGAAAGAGGATGTCTAAAAAGGTTTGAAGATATATTTAAGGGAAATAATTATCTGTTATATGTCTTCTTTCTGTTGGCAGGTTTATCATTCAAAATTTATATTAATTATATGATTTGATGTAATGGGTTTTGTGAAAATGATTAAACTCAGATTCATTGTTAGAGGTGGAGTCATTACTAAATCTCTAAATATGTGTAACAGTTATTTTTGTTATATTAAAATTTTATTTTTATTTATTTAGAATTTTTCTAACACCGTTTAAATTTTGTCATACCCCTCCCCTTCCCTATATTATAACAATAAAAATTATTTCACATCAATACTAATATTAATATTCTTTAAATTTTAAAATTTTATCATTTCAAAATTAATTTAAACCGAATCAATTATTAAAAATATGCCTTTGGCAAAAACCTATTTGTCAAAGCACTTCATCGTTACTGAGCTCTATCAATAATGGAATAAATTTTAGTTAAATATTCACTTGCATATTTGCTTTTCGTTGTTTAATTTTTCACCAAGATTGAAGCGGGAAAGACTATTTTACTAAAAAAATACCCATTTTCTATTTTATTTATAAAAATGGATAACTTTAAACTTTATTTATTGTAATGGGCAAAAAAATTAAAAACGCGTCCATGTAGGCGTGTTTTAAGGAAAAATTTCAGAAAAGCATATTTTTAGGGGAGCGTTTTTGCCATGTCAGCATAAAACGTGCTGACGTGGATGCGCTTTTCTAACATGGAAAAAGCACTCCCCCAGGGATGCGCTTTAGCCCATGTTTTTTCTAGGGTGGGTTATTTGCATGTTTAGGGCTTACGGTTTAGGGTTTTAAGATTTTAAGGTTAGGGTTTTTATTAAAATAAATTAAGGTTTTATATGTTTAAGGTTTAGGGGTTTGAAGAAAATAAATTAAGGTTTATGATGTTTAAAAAATAAATTAAATTAGGATTTATTGTTTATAAAAAATAAATTAGGGTAAAGGGATTTTTAAAAAATAAATTTGTGTTTATGGTTTTAAGGTTTTTATAATAGTTTTAGGGATGAGTTTTGACAAAATTATTTTGACGAGATTGATTTTATTTTTTTTGTTTAGTCGACAAAAGTACTAAAAAAAGCTCTCAGCTGGACGCTATTTTTCTACAGTAGTTTCTGAAAAATAATTTTGAGAAGATGGTTATGAAAAAAATAAGGTAAAAAACACTTCAAGCAAGATGCACTGTCTGTAAAAGTAGCAAAAAAAGCTCCCACCTGGATGCTCTTTTTCTACAGTAGTTTTTGAAAAAATAATTTTGAGAAGATGGTTATGAAAAAATAAGGTCAAAAACACTTCAAGCAGTCGTCGCTTGAGGCGTGGGCGTTGTTGATTGGCCTGCCCCGTCAGCCCTTCTCATTGGATTTAAAGGGCCCCGTGTTCCCTTTCGACACGAATTTGTCAATGCCTTTGCTCTTTGGAGAGCAAATATGCTTGCCATGGATCCTAAACTATGGCATGTAATTCGGCTCGCACGCTAACTATGGAACGATAATTGGTTCGTGAGTAGGTATATGATCATACCGATTTTCCCACGTTTCGATATAATCCGAGAAGAAGATCAACCAATTTGTATTCGGTCGTCGTAAGTCAATTTTGTGGTCTTCATCGAGTACCTTAGGTGCCACAGGAATCAATTGTCAAAATCTAAATTGTCG
Source organism: Gossypium longicalyx (assembly GCA_025698465.1). Classification (NCBI taxonomy): domain Eukaryota; kingdom Viridiplantae; phylum Streptophyta; class Magnoliopsida; order Malvales; family Malvaceae; genus Gossypium; species Gossypium longicalyx. Next base: position 98,639,435 of record CM046997.1, read on the forward strand.
CAACACTCTATCTGTATGGTGCATCTCGACAGTAGCGTAGTTGATTAATGGGACCCTAACATGCCAGATGTTCAGATTCTATAGGAATTTATCCTAAATTATTGCCCGAATTTCTAGATCCTCGTATGGTGTCCATTGAAACTATATGAATGTGATAATAATATTAGTTATATACATGATACTAAATGCTAAATACGAAATGACTATGTTATGTATATATATTTTACTTATATATATACTTACATGCGCTTCCTACCGTTGGTCTAATAGAAGCTGTATATCTTTTAGAGCGGTAAGTATTCCAACATAACTCGTCGAATGGTTACATCTAATTAAATAAAATTTTAGCATAAAATTTTATTTTAAATCTATGTAATAATTCTAAAATCTAAAATAAATTTTACCTCCTTAAGAGTGGGAATGTATACGGGTGGTTTACTTGAGGATGTAAAAATGGAAAGCAAAACTAAGCCTATGATTGCAGCAGTGATAGGCAACCTCTGATTTTGGCTTTACTTGGTTGTGTGGCCTGACACATCTCCTGGTACAATGTCGACAACACAGAAGACCCCCAACAGAATTCGCTAGCTACTTTAAAATTGACGAGTTTCAGCAGCCACCTCAGATGTACGAGGTTTCGTGACAAGTCTGACATTAGATAACCTCTAATGATCTCAAGGATGTATGCCCGAGTGTATTGTATTCTTTCTACTTCAATCGAATTATCCCCCAGCTTCGAGAATGTGTCTCGTAGCCAGCTTATCCCGATTCGACCTTCGTAAATATTATTTATAATCGCACCCAAAAGATCGTAGCATACGACTCTCTAATCAACAGATTGAGCGGATCTGATGAGTATGGACCCATCCACTGGCAACCCTAATTGTAACTGCACGTCATCCAAAGTGATGGTACACTCCCCGCATGGAAAATGGAATGTGTGCGTCTCAAGTCTCCACCTTTTTATGAATACACTGATGAGTTTCAGGTCCAACTTGCACCCTGGCCTATATTGGCCACGTGCCAAAAAACCGCTTCCCTCAAATAATTTTCTATCAATGATGATGGAGGACCAGACATATTACAAATATAACATTATAACACTCGATCTACCGATTGTTATAAAAAAATAGGAAATAAATATTAATTAAAATTACATAAATGAAAAAAAATATTCCAAAATTGAAATTAATCCTTACCATTTTCATTTGTTCGATAGAGATATATTTATGATTGAGACGAATTAATTCCCTGGCCATTGCTAACATGATCAAATATCTTAGAAATTATAAAAATAATAATACTGATTTAGAAAAAAATAAAAGAAATTGTAATTTAAAGAGAGCTTTGAGAAATTTAGAGGGAAATTTGAGAGCTTTTTTAAGAAATTTAGACAAAAATTGGAAGAAATTAAAGGAAATTGTGTGAAAGAAAATAGGTGGGGGGTTTATATATATATTTTTATGATCGTTGGCCCCTTAACGGTCAAACTTTTAAATGACTGTTGAGGCCAAAAACATGGGCTAAAGCGCGTCCCTGGGGGAGCGCTTTTGCCATGTCAGTAAAACATGTCCATGTTAGTGCGTTTTATGTTGATATGGCAAAAGCGCTCCCCTAGAGACGCGTTTTTCTAAAATTTCCCCTTAAAACGAGCCTACTGGACCCATTTTTGGTTTTTTGGCCCATTCCTGTAAATAAAGTTTAAAGTGGCCCATTTCCGTAAATAAAGTAGGAAATAAGCCCTTTTTTTAGTAAAATAGTCGCAGGGAAAACAATTAAGAGTCAAATTTTTATATTAAAATAATAAAAGAATTATGAAATAGTTTTATTTATGAGCACAACTATTTGTATAAAATCAACCATAGTCGTAATTTAGTCTTCAATGTTTACAATTTTTTTTTAATTTGGCTTTTTTTTTTTGTTAAATTTGACTATTACTCTTTAAACAAAAGTCAAGTCACTAAAACATTAATTTTAACAATGTTGACGTGATAATCTACATGACAATTTATGTGTACTTCATGTTGACATGACATTATTTGTTTTATATGTCATGTTAACAAATAATTTTAAAATTATAAAAATATTAAAAAATAAAAATTCAAAATTCAAAAATTTAAAATGGGTTAATATATATTTGCCCCTTGAACTTGGCCATTTGCACTTAACTAGTACTTAAATCCTTTTTTGGACCTAACTAGTGCCTAAACTTCAATTCTGTCACACATTTTGGTACCTCAATAATAACCCCGTTAAAATATGTTGGCATGGAATTAGCGGTGATTAACACGACGAAATGTGACATCTCTATATTTTGACACGTGGAAAATTTTAAAATACAAATATTTTAACACTTGGCATTCCCTTGAACTCTCATGTTTGGCCTAGGGTCAAGGGTTGCTCATTAATAGATCCCAATCGGGTTTGAAATTTTGGGGAACAAATGGTAGGCCTTTGTTTAGATAGCTCCCTTTGAACACAGTATATGCATGTGTGGTGTGATTATGTCCATTCCGCGTGATTGTGAATAGTGACTATTTAATTGTATTTTAATTTAATAATAATATAAAAATATAATAGTTTTTGAAAATAAAATATAAAAAATGTCGAGGTTCAAATGTTTTTATGTAACACCCCTAACCCGTAACCGTCGCCGAAATAGGGTTACGAAGTATTACCGGAGTTTACAGAATAAATACAAATAATTCATATCATTTACTATTAATATCCGAAACTAATCATATCATCCCTTGAATGGACCCTCAAGGCCCAATTTAAGCATTAGAAACAAGTTGGGACTAAATCGGGGACTTAGAAAAATTTTCGCGAAATTTCAAAATTTTTCTTATGTACAAGGGTCACACGCCCGTGTGAGTAGGCCGTGTGGCTCACACAGCCAGGTGACATGCCATGTCTTAGGCCGTGTGAGCATTCAATGTGAGGCACACAGTCGTGTCCCAGCCCGTGTCTTTACCCGTGTAACTCTCTAACTTGTGCCACACGGCCTGCCAGACGCCCGTGTGCTAGGCCATGTGGTCAATTTAATTTTCAAAAATTAAGTACAGGATTCACACGATCAAGACACACTGCTAAGGCACACGCCCGTGTCAGGGGTACCCATTAGGGCAGTTAATTAGGGAGCACACTCTTGAGCTACATATCAGGATGCTCAGATGAGATATGTAATAGGAAACTTATCCAGGCTAAACAGGAAACTCATAAGAGTTTTATTTAGGAAGCTCATAGAGCTTAACAGATAACTCTAATGAGTTAATATCAGGGAGCATCGGATACGGTAACAATGAGTTCAAGCGAGCCATGTTAGGAATGTAACACCCCTTACCCGTACTTAAGACTGGGACGAAGTATAGGGCATTACTGAGCACATACAAAGACGTTCGGGAGATACAACTATCAAATTTCGTTCGAAAATAAAAACATTCATAATATCCCTGATATGGGCTTACGAGGTCCAAGACATACTTAGAAACTCATTCGAGAACAACTCAAGTCGTTAAAATAATTAAGAAAATTTTCACTAAAATAGGGGCACACGCCCGTGTGACCCTCTCGACACGGCCGTGCTGATGGCTCGTGTGTCTCACACGGCCTAAGCACCTAGGGACATGCCCATGTCCCTCACCCGTGTGGTTGATTTATTTCACAATTTCCCAAAATCAAGTGCAGACTTCGCACGCCCGTGTCTATGGCCCATGGAGTACACTGCCAACTTAGCTATAAAACAAAGAAATCACACAACCAAGGAACACGCTCGTTTTCTCAGCCCGTGGAGCTCTTTGACCAGTTGGTCATAATCTAAATGAAATCGCATGGCCGAGACACATGCCCGTGTGGCCAAAAATAGGCTATTTGCCAAGCCTTCAAGCCATTCTTACCAACAATAACCTACATGGCATTCTACCATACCAATATTCCAATATGAGTATTTAACCAATAACCATGGCTTTATACAAAATGAATCAATAACACATTCATGAGTCATTACTTTGGCTAAACTAATGACATATATCAAGGAAAATAATCAAAATGTCCTATACATGCCATTATAACAAAATAAAAGTTTCCAAATACCCAAAATAGAATTAGGTCGATAGTGTGATCAACGCTCCAACCGTCTTCCAATCCTCAAGAGTCCACGAGGGTTGTAAAACAGGGAAAAATGAAATGGGTAAGCATTAACATGCTTAGTAAGTCCGGATAACGGGAAAGTAAACTTACCGATTATATAGCATGTAACCATAATAACCACTCAATCCAAAAAAGTATAGATTAGATTTTCTATCACATGCACTCAACCATTAAGTTAGTCTCATGGCATGACAAGATAGTAGCATATCTAGATAAGCTCATCACATCATTATTCCCAATTTACATCTCATGTTAGTCCTATTGAATTTCTCAATTTTTCAATGGATATCTCATTTCCCGTCAATTCATACAAGTGATCATTTTGAGTGCGCACTCCCGTGAACCTCGCATCTTATTGTGGAATTACCAAATTAGGCTAAATTCCCCATGATACAAACTCATAGAGTAAATGTCGGGATTACCAGTCCAGGCTAAATCCCCTTACAACGACATATACTCTAATGAGCTCGGATCTGAATTACCAGTCCAGGCTAAATTCAGATCCTACTTTGGATTACTCGTTCGGGCTAAATCTTTAACGAACTCCTATTCTTTGGAAGGCTAGATCACTTTAGGATCACCCGTCCGGGCTAGATCCCTTTCACTGTCAGTTCATTTTTGAGATATTCCATCGAATAACCCTATTCATTCAACCGGGACACTCTTATATACCTTATACTTACTTTATTACATCTCATAAATTATCATACAACAAACATTTACAACATTTATACAATCTAGAATATACATTTTGAGTGCCATAAAGGTCTACTTTAAGTTATTCAAACTTACCTGGCGATCGTTTCGGATTTGGGCTTTGATCAGTCCGAAACCTTCCATTTCCCTCGGTTAACTTCCAGATTTGGCCTCTCGAGGTCTATATAACAACAAAATAACTTTATCAATACACATTTTGCCCTCGAGCTTAGCTAAAATTATGATTTTACCCTCAGCTCGTAATTCAATTTTTATCGCATTTTCTAATCATTCAAGCCTAGCCTAATGATTTTTATACATATGGCATCTTAAAACTCCATCCATTTCATACATTTCTTACCAATTTTTGCAAACTTTGTGTAATGGTTCAATTAGGTGTTTTCATGGTAACACCTTCATAAAAGTTGTTTATCCAACAACTAAGACTCATTTCTTTCATGAAAACTTAGCAAACCTCATAAACCCTTTCATGGAAATTCCTTAGAACCTTTACCATTTTGCAAAATAGCCCCCTCATTAGAAAGCCCATGCAAAGGGGATTCCGAAAGTACAAAAACTATCAAGAAAATCACTTACTTGTGTGAGTAATGAGTTGTTGAAATTTAAGGCTTCAAAAACCCTTCTCTTTGCTGAAAATTTTGGTGGAACAATGGAGAAGATGAAGTATGATATCATCTTTTCTTTATTATAATATTTCAAGTCAAATAAGTCCACCTAATTCACCTAAACCAAAATTCTTGTCTCCTATACTACTATGGCCGGCCACCCTTGTTTTTAAGGGGTTAATTGCCCTTTAAAAGCCTCCAAAATTAGTCCACTACAATTTAACACTCTTTTTCCATCTAATTTGGACTTTTGCACTTTATGTGATTTAGTCATTTTTCACAACTAGGCTCACAATCGATGAAATCAATTCATCAAAATTTTCATGCATCTACATAATCATGCCATAACACCAAAAATATTAATAAATACATTTTCTTAGCCTCGGATCCATGGTTTTGAAACCACTATTTCGACTAGGCCCTATTTTGGGATGTTACAAGGAAACTCATAAGAGTTTATATCAGGACGCTCATAAAGAGCTGCATTTGTGTCTGCAATAAATGCAAGATCACAACCGATCGAATCATGTAATAGGACACTCACAAAGAGCTGCGGTAGTGTGCAACACATGCAAAATCACTACTGATCAGGATGCTCGCAGGAACTATATAACAGGATGCTCGAGAGGGCTATAACAGGATTGCTCATCCGAGCTCTATTCTGTCCACAACATATGTAGGGCCATATTCAATACGGGAAATCACATATATCCATCGAATTTCATTATTCAAACGGAACTTGTCATTTATTAAGCAATATCAAGCATGCGATTTATTTCATACTTTAAACATTTATATAATTCACTCAAATACAACATTGAATTCAAACATATTAACATATATAAATAAGTTACACGAACTTACCTTGATATTCGTTTGTATAAGAAAATCTATTAATTCGACACTTTTTGTTTTCCTCAATCCAATTCCGTATTTGGTCTTTCTGGATCTATATAAATGAATTTAATCATCAATTTAATACTGTAATATCCCAAATTAGGGCCTAATCGGAATAGTGGTTTTGTGACCACAAATCCGAGATAGAAATAATTATTTTATAATTATTTTGAGGTTTATGATATGATTTCATAATTGTGTGAAGATTTCGTGAAGAAATTTTTGGCATAACGAGTTTAATTTAAAGTTAGGGATTAAATCGAATAAGTTGCAAAACTTGCATTCTAAAAGTTTTTAGTATGAAATTGCTTTGAAATATTAATTGGGAGGTATTAAATGGTACTTTGACCAATTTTAAGCTCATGGAAAAAATTAGGACATGGAAGGAATTTTTGAAAGTTTAGTAAGGAGGGGCATTTTGGTCATTTGGATATTAAATGAAATAAAAAGGGAAAAATAACACAAAATTGGTTATCATCTTCCTTAGTTGCTGCCGAATGCTCCCTCTCTCCATAGCTAGGGTTTTTTCAACTTTCAAGCTTCATAGTAAGTGATTTCAAGCCCCGTTTTTTAATGATTTTTACGTTTTTGAAATCCCGGTAACTTCATTTAGCTTATGCTAGCAATAATTTAACCTAGGGTTCATATTTGGAAAAAATACCCATAGGTGAAATTTGTGTATTTTGGTGTTTTATGATAGAATATGAGGTTTTAAATTATGTTAGACAACTTGTGCTACTCGGTTTTAAGTGAAAACGAGTAAAATGGCTTAATCGGCAAAAATACCTAATAGTCATAAGTACATGTTAGAGTGAGAATTTGATGTTGCCATAGAAGGGAAAAGTGATCAGCATGTTATAAAACATAAGAATAAGGAATTAAGTTTAATCCCGAGATTAGGGGCAAAAGTGTAAATATGCAAAAGTTTAGGGGTAAAATTGTAATTTTGCTAAAATTTGAATTAAAGACTAATTTGATAATGTGAGTATTAAATAAGGTAAATGTGTTATTTTAGATCAAGAAAGACGTGGAATCGACCCCAATCGAGGAAAAGAAAAGATTGTGGACTAAATTGCAAAATCTTTAGATTCTGGTACCAAGGTAAGTTCATGTGTAAATAATGTAGCATAATTGTTATTTTTAAGTTATTGATGTTAATTATATGATATGTTGATTTTTATCGTGAAAGATATGCTTTGTGTTTTTTTTCGAATAAAATGCAAATTATGTGTATTATTTGTTAAATATAAAGTGCTACCGAGTATTGGTTTCAGTATTTTACGGAAGATGGCAAGGATATGTGTCCGAGGAAAATCCCGTTTGAACCTTAGGAATAGATTAGGATACAAGTGACATGTCACTAGGATGGTTGAGCATCCGAACTCGTTGAGTTGAGTCCGAGTTCACTTATGGATGCGAATGTCCGAACTCGTTGAGTTGAGTCCGAGTTCGTGAGATGTAACTAGGCATCCGAACTCGTTGAGTTGAGTCCGAGTTCACTTATGGATGCGAACGCCCGAGCTCATTGAGTTGAGTCTGAGTTCACTTAGGGGCGGGTTACATGATTTCTTGATTACATATGTGGCACTTATGTGCAAATTATCCATGTATCCGAGTTATATTCCGATGTGTTCAACGGGTAAAATTTTCTAGTGAAATGGAAGAACACTTAAAATGCAAGTGACGTTTTGGTAAGTGTTGTGAAATGGATACTTTGGACAAGTATGTACATAACCCTCGGGTTGAAAATAGATACTACAACGATAAGGTGGTAAGATGATGAATGATGTTTAGAAATGTGATATATGTTTTGGTGATACCATGCTAAGGTTGTTTGGTATAATTGTATTGTTATGTTACTTGTTATTTGCATATGAACTTACTAAGCATTTATGCTTACTCAATCCTTTTTATTCACTGTAGTTTTGAACAAGCTGGCTCGGGAATCGGGACAGGTCGAAGGTTCGATCACACTATCCGAAGGACTTTTATTTTGGTAAATGGCTTGTAAAACTTAAGTATGGCATGTATAGCAATATACCTACTTTGTGTAAATAATTTTGTGATATGGCGGTGATTTGGTTGAGAAAATGCTTGATGATGATAAGTCATGGAAATGACTAATTTAGATCATGTTTGATGTCATGGAAGGTTAATAGGTTATCTAGTTCATAAAAACTAATGAAAAGATGAAATTTTCCTTAAACAGAACATTGCAGCAACACTGACGTGAGTTTGAAAATTTACTACAAATCATATAAATTGAATTTTGTGATGGATTAAATATGAAATTGAAGCCCAATATGTCTAGTTTCACATAAAACAAACGAAACAGGTAAAGGAATTATATGTTAGAAGATATTTGAATTTTAGTGAAACAGGGCCAGAGCGATTTCTGGATCCCTTGTTCCAACTTTACAAATTCACCATAAATTGTACAAAAATAATTAGGTGGAGTATTTTATATTATTGGAATCCTTATTGAGTCTAGTTTCAGGATAAACAAACAGTATAGTCATATAAATTTTTCACGGAGAGAAATATGGTTCGTAGTAAACAGAGGTCAGTCCAGTCAAGTCCTAAAATAGGGGTAACTTTAACTAATAAACTGTACTAATTAGCCCAACCAAAAATTCTATAAAAAAATAAGAGAATATATACATGAGTCTAAATTTAGGGAAAATTTACGGATCTTGATTTTGAGTTTCGTAACTCGAGATATAATTTTTCTTGTAACTGTGACGCAGGTAGTTAGAAAGCTGTGAATGTAGAAACAAATGATTCGAAATTCTTAATTTGATAAATTATGTTCGGTAAAACCTCAAGCTCGACTCCGGCGACAGTCTTGGGCATGGGGGCGTTACATTTAGTGGTATCAGATTAGGTTTAGTCAGTTCTCGGACTACGTGTTGTATGTATGGATTTTGCTATACATGCTATATGTATAAATTGTGATAGTGTGACGACTTCTGACCTTTTTAAATGATTTTTTATATAGTAAATGGATTCCGATCCAGTTGTGGCAGATGAAGTAGAAAGTAATGCGCCAGCTCCGGCTGAAGGGGCAGCGCCAACTGAAAATCCACCTCCTACTGTTGGTCAGGGAGGAGGAGAAAGGGATCGGGAAGCCTTTCTCCAAATGATGAGTGCATTGTACACTGAGTTCGTTCGTACGAACCCAAATGTACGACCTCCCCCACCTCCCCCAATTCCTCAACCTATACCCCTGATGCCTCAGGGTGTGGATATGATAAAATTTAACAGAACTCCAATTGACAGAATTCGTAAACAAGGGCCGAAGAATTTAGGGCAAATATTGATGATGATGCCGAGAAAGCAGAGTTCTGGCTTGAAAATTCTATCCGGGTATTTGATGAATTATCTTGTACACCTGAAGAATGTTTGAAATGTGCTATATCTTTGTTGAGGGATTCAGCCTATAATTGGTGGAAGACTTTGATTTGGTGGTATTAAAGAGAGGGTAACATGGGAATTCTTTCAAGAAGAGTTTGAAAGAAATATATTAGTGAAAGATTTATTGATCAGAAACGTAAAGAGTTTCTTAAGCTGAAGCAAGGTAATATGACAGTCACAGAATATGAAAGAGAGTTTTTTCAATTGAGTAAGTATGCTAGAGAATATGTTCCTACAGAGGCCAAGATGTACCGACGATTTGAAGACGGGCTCAACGAAGACATCAAGGTATTTGTTGGGATCCTTGAACTAAAAGAAATGATGGTACTTGTCAATCGAGCTTACAAGGCTGAAGAACTACTTAAGGAAAAGAAAAAGGTAGAATCTGAGACACAAAATTGGAAGAAAAGACCAATGAGTAATGCACCCTCACAGCAACCCAGAAAGTCAAGAAATATGAATCCTCGTTCCCAAGTTTCAGCTGGGCAATCATATGAGAATTCTAAGAAGCAAAATGTGGGTCTTAAGTCCCAGACTACTTCGGCAGCCAGTGTAGGAAACTCGAGATTTGTTAAACCCGAGTGCCAGAGGTGTGGTAGAAATTATTTTGGTCCGTGCAGAGCAAATGAATGTTTTCGATGTGGTTCTCCGGATCATTTTATTAGAGACTGCCCAGAGAGAGCTGAGAAAGAAAAATTTCAGTATACAAAAGCAAGTTGTGCGGATTCGAGGGGAAGGTATCCAAGAAAAGCTGGGAGTGAAGCAAGCAGTAAGAATGTAGCCAGAGATGCAACAATTAGACCTGAAGGAAGGGTTCTGGCTAGAACTTATGCTATTAAAGCGCATGAAGGTGCTTCCTCACTCGATGTGATTACCGGTACATTTTGTCTTTATGATGTTAATGTTATTGCTTTGATTGATCCCGGTTCTACTCATTCATATGTGTGTATGAAACTGGTGTCTAGTATGAATATACCTGTTGAGAACACAGAATTTATGATTAGAGTGTCGAATCCGTTAGGCAAATGTGTGATAGTTGATAAAGTATGCAAGAAATGTCCTTTAATGATTCGAGGTCATTACTTTCCGGCCAACTTGATGTTGTTGTTGTTTGATGAGTTTGATGTTATTTTGGGTATAGATTGGTTGACATTGCATGATGCTATAATAAATAGCAAAGAAAAGGTTATAGAATTAAAGTATGTAAATGGTGAAACTCTGCGGGTTGAATCAGATAAATCAGAGGCATTGTCTAGTGTGATTTCTTCAATGTCGGCTCAAAGATATTTGAGAAAGGGTTATGAAGCTTATTTGGCGTATGTAATTAATACAAAAGAAGTTTAAAAGAAAGTTGAATCGAGTCTTAGGTTGTGTGTGAATTTGCGGACGTATTTCCAGAAGAATTGTCGGGTTTGCCTCCAGTCAGGGAAGTAGAATTTGGTATTGATTTGATATCGGGAACAACTCCGATCTTGATTGCTCCATATAGAATGGCACCAACAGAGTTAAAAGAGTTCTGATCGCGATTGCAAGAGTTGACTGATAAAGGCTTTGTGAGATCTGAGTTTTTCACCTTGGGGTGCTCTGTGTTATTTGTGAAAAAGAAGGATGGTTCTATGAGGTTGTGTGTTGATTATCAGCGATTAAACAAGGTGACAATCAAAAACAAGTATCCGTTGCCAAGAATTGATGATTTGTTTGATCGGCTAAAAGGAGCGACATGGTTTTTAAAGATTGACTTGAGATCCAGGTATTACCATTTGCGAGTAAAAGAGAGTCGGATGTGCCTAAAATTACTTTTAGAACAAGGTACGGTCATTATGAATTTTTAGTTATGCCATTCAGTTGACAAATGCGCTCTTTGTGTTTATGGATTTAATGAATCGCATATTTTGGCCATACTTGGACAAATTTGTTGTGGTGTTTATAGATGATATTTTAATTTATTCAAAAGATGAGACAGAGCATCTTTGAGCATATGAGGATAGTTTTGCAAACTTTGAGAAATAAGCAATTTGTATGCTAAGTTTAGTAAAAGTGAATTTTGGCTCACGAGAAGTTGGATTTTTGGGTCATATTTTTGAGTGATGGTATACGGGTTGATCCTAGTAAAATTTCAGCCATTGTTGATTGGAAACCACCGAAAAATGTAACCGAAGTTAGAAGTTTCTTGGGACTAGCTGGGTATTATCGGCGGTTTGTAAATGGATTTTCTATAATTGCTGCTCCTATGACTAGACTACTTCGAAAGAATGTTAAATTTGAATGGACGGAAGAATGTCAACAGAGTTTTGGAGAATTGAAAAAGTTATTAACAGAGGCACCAGTGTTAGTACAACCCAAATTAGGTAAAGAATTTGTGGTGTATAGTGATGCTTCTCTAAATGGTTTGGGGTGTGTACTCATGCAAGAAGGAAAAGTGGTGGCTTATGCTTCGAGGCAGTTAAAACCTCATGAGAGGAATTATCCTACTCACGATTTGGAATTGGCTGCGGTGGTGTTTGCTTTGAAGATTTGGCTACATTATTTGTATGGTGAAAAGTGCCAGGTATATACCGACCATAAAAGTCTTAAGTATTTGATGTCACAAAAAGACTTGAATTTGAGACAGCGAAGATGGTTGGAGTTATTGAAAGATTACGAGCTTGTTATTGATTATCATCCGGGAAAAGCGAATGTGGTTGCCGATGCTTTAAGCAGAAAGTTGTTGTTTGTTTGAGAGTTATGAACACTCAGTTGAAAATGTCAGATGATGGTTCGATTCTAGCAGAGTTAAGAGCAAGACCGATGTTTTTACAAGAGATTTCTGAAGCTCAAAAAAATGATCAAGATTTGCTAGCCAAGAGAAAATAGTGTGAAGCTGATACGGGATCAGATTTCAGAATTCGTTCTGATGGTCGCTTGATGTTTAAAAATCAGATTTGTGTACCGAAAAATGAGGAGTTGATTCAAAATATTTTGCATGAAGCACATAATGGCTGTTTGGCGGTTCATCCGGGCAGTACGAAAATGTATAATGACTTGAAGAAAATGTACTGGTGGAGTGGAATGAAAAGAGATATTTCCGAGTTTGTATCAAAGTGTTTAATTTGTCAACAGGTGAAAGCTGAACACTAAGTGCCTTCGGGATTACTTCAGCCTATTATGGTTCCTGAATGGAAATGGGATTGGATTAGTATGGATTTTGTTTTAGGGTTGCCATTGACTCCAGGAAAGAAAGATGCCACCTGGGTAATAGTTGACAGATTAACTAAGTCGGCTCATTTTATCCCAGTACGTATGGATTATTCTCTTAACAAGTTGGCTGAACTGTATGTTAGAGAAATTGTTAGACTACACGGAATACCATTGTCGATTATTTCGGATAGAGATCCGAGGTTTACCTCGCGGTTTTGGTAAAACTTGCAAGACACGTTAGGTACGAAGTTAAATTTCAATACTGCTTTTCATCCACAAACTGATGGGCAATCAGAGAGAGTAATTCAGATTCTTGAAGATATGCTTAGATGTTGTGTATTGGAATTTCAAGGAAGTTGGGAAAGATATTTACCGTTGGTAGAATTTGCTTACAATAATAGTTATCAGACGAGCTTGAAAATGGCACCTTATGAAGCATTGTATGGTCGTAAGTGTCGAACGCCTTTGTATTAGACTGAACTCAAGGAAAATTTGATCTATGGAATTGATCTAATAAAAGAAACTAAAGAAAAAGTGAAGGTAATTCGAGATTGTTTGAAAGCTGCTTCAGATAGACAGAAATCTTATGCAGATTTAAAATGAAAAGACATTGAATTTCAAGTTGGTGATAAAGTATTTTTAAAAGTGTCTCCGTGGAAGAAAGTTCTCAGATTTGGACGGAAGGGCAAATTAAGTCTGCGTTTTATCGGGCCGTATGAAATAATTGAAAGAGTTGGACAGGTAGCCTATCGGTTAGCATTGCCATCTCAATTGAAGAAGATTCATAATGTATTCCATGTGTCTATGTTACGTCGGTATCGTTCGGATCCTTCACATGTGGTTTCACCGACAGAAATTGAACTACAACCAGACATGACCTATGAAGAAGAACCGATTAAGATTTTAGCTCGAGAGGTCAAACAACTAAGAAATAAAAGTGTCACTCTCGTGAAAGTATTATGGCAAAAGCACGGGGTAGAAGAGACTACATGGGAACCTAAGGAAACTATGAGAAATCAATACCCACACCTGTTTACCGGTAAGATTTTCGAGGACGAAAATCCTAAAAGGGGGGAGAGTTGTAATATCTCGAATTAGGGCCTAATCGGAATAGTGGTTTTGTGACCACAAATCTGAGATAGAAATAATTATTTTATAATTATTTTGAGGTTTATGATATGATTGCATAATTGTGTGAAGATTTCGTGAAGAAATTTTTGGCATAACGAGTTTAATTTAAAGTTAGGGATTAAATCGAATAAGTTGCAAAACTTGCATTCTAGAAGTTTTTAGTATGAAATTGCTTTGAAATATTAATTAGGAGGTCTTAAATGGTACTTTGACCAATTTTAAGTTCATGGAAAAAATTAGGACATGGAAGGAATTTTTGAAAGTTTAGTAAGGAGGGACATTTTGGTCATTTGGATATTAAATGAAATAAAAAGGGAAAAATAACACAAAATTGGTTATCATCTTCCTTAGTTGCTGCTGAATGCTCCCTCTCACCATAGCTAGGGTTTTTTCAACTTTCAAGCCTCATAGCAAGTGATTCCAAGCCCCGTTTTTAATGATTTTTACGTTTTTGAAATCCCGGTAACTTGATTTAGCTTATGCTAGCAATAATTTAACCTAGGGTTCATATTTGGAAAAAATACCCATAGGTGAAATTTGTGTATTTTGGTGTTTTATGATAGAATATGAGGTTTTAAATTATGTTAGACAACTTGTGCTACTCGGTTTTAAGTGAAAACGAGTAAAAGGGCTTAATCGACAAAAATACCTAATAGTCATAAGTACATGTTAGAGTGAGAATTTGATGTTGCCATAGAAGGGAAAAGTGATCAGCATGTTATAAAACATAAGAATAAGGAATTAAGTTTAATCCCGAGATTAGGGGCAAAAGTGTAAATATGCAAAAGTTTAGGGGTAAAATTGTAATTTTGCTAAAATTTGAATTAAAGACTAATTTGATAATGTGAGTACTAAATAAGGTAAATGTGTTATTTTAGATCAAGAAAGACGTGGAATCGACCCCAATCGAGGAAAAGAAAAGATTGTGGACTAAATTGCAAAATCTTTATATTTTGGTACCAAGGTAAGTTCATGTGTAAATAATGTAGCATAATTGTTATTTTAAGTTATTGATGTTAATTATATGATATGCTGATTTTTATCATGAAAGATATGCTTTGTGTTTTTTTTTTCGAATAAAATGCAAATTATGTGTATTATTTGTTAAATATAAAGTGCTACCGAGTATTGGTTTCAGTATTTTACGGAAGATGGCAAGGATATGTGTCTGAGGAAAATCCCGTTTGAACCTTAGGAATAGATTAGGATACAAGTGACATGTCACTAGGATGGTTGAGCATCCAAACTCGTTGAGTTGAGTCCGAGTTCACTTATGGATGTGAATGTCCGAACTCGTTGAGTTGAGTCCGAGTTCGTGAGATGTAACTAGGCATCCGAACTCGTTGAGTTGAGTCCGAGTTCACTTATGGATGCGAACGCCCGAGCTCGTTGAGTTGAGTCCGAGTTCACTTAGGGGCAGGTTACATGATTGCTTGATTACATATGTGGCACTTATGTGCAAATTATCCATGTATCCGAGTTATATTCCGATGTGTTCAACGGGTAAAATTTTCTAGTGAAATGGAAGAACACTTAAAATGCAAGTGACGTTTTGGTAAGTGTTGTGAAATGGACACTTTGGACAGGTATGTACATAACCCTCGGGTTGAAAATAGATACTACAACGATAAGGTGGTAAGATGATGAATGATGTTTAGAAATGTGATATATGCTTTGGTGATACCATGCTAAGGTTGTTTGGTATAATTGTATTGTTATGTTACTTGTTATTTGCATATGAACTTACTAAGCATTTATGCTTACTCCCTCCTTTTTATTCACTGTAGTTTTGAACAAGCCGGCTCGGGAATCGGGACAGGTCGAAGGTTCGATCACACTATCCGAAGGACTTTTATTTTGGTAAATGGCTTGTAAAACTTAAGTATGGCATGTATAGCAATATACCTACTTTGTGTAAATAATCTTGTGATATGGCGGTGATTTGGTTGAGAAAATGCTTGATGATGATAAGTCATGGAAATGGCTAATTTAGATAATGTTTGATGTCATGGAAGGTTAATAGGTTATCTAGTTCATAAAAACTCATGAAAAGATGAAATTTGCCTTAAACAGAACATTGCAGCAACACTGACTTGAGTTTGAAAATTTACTAAAAATCATATAAATAGAATTTGGTGATGGATTAAATATGAAATTGAAGCCTAATATGTCTAGTTTTACATAAAACAAACGAAATAGGTAAAGGAATTATATGTTAGAAGATATTTGAATTTTAGTGAAACAGGGCCAGAGCGATTTCTGGATCCCCTGTTCCAACTTTACAAATTCACCATAAATTGTACAAAAATAATTAGGTGAAGTATTTTATATTCTTGGAATCCTTATTGAGTCTAGTTTCAGGATAAACAAACGTAATAGTCATATAAATTTTTCACGGAGAGAAATATGGTTCGTAGTAAACAGAGGTCAGTCCAGTCAAGTCCTGAAATAGGGGTAACTTTAACTAATAAACTGTACTAATTGGCCCAACCAAAAATTCTATAAAAAAATAAGCGAATATATATATGAGTATAAATTTAGGGAAAATTTATGGATCTTTATTTTGAGTTTCGTAACTCGAGATATAATTTTTCTTGTAACTGTGACGCAGGTAGCTAGAAAGCTGTGAATGTAGAAACAAATGATTCGAAGTTCTTAATTTGATAAATTATGTTCGGTAACACCTCAAGCTCGACTCCGGCAACGGTCTCGGGCGTGGGGGCGTTACAAATACAATTCATATTCAATTGGATTCAATTTACACTCTAGGAAAAATTACCATTTTGCCCCTATACTTTTCATAAATTCTAATTTCATCCTTAGGCTCGGAAAATGAAATTCATGCAATTTAATTAATCCTTATTTCAAGCCTAATCAAAATTTTCATATAACATTTATAGCACTTGTATTTTACAGAATTTAGAATTTTTTCATGGGTTTTAGCACTTTTCAATTTAGTCCCTAAATCATGATTTCAGCAAAATTCTCTTTGTAAAAGTTGTTTATCTATCAACAACCTTTCATTTTCTACCATAAATTTCAAATTTTCAGCATATTCATCAATGAAAAAATTTCTATACTTTGATATCTTTACAAATTAATCCCCAAAATAGATAAATTAAGCTATTCTGATCTCAAAAATATAAAAATTACTAAAAACGAGACAAAAATACTTACCCAATTAAGCCAAGAAAGCTTGCTTTCTCTTTCCTAGGGTTTCCATGTTAGAAGATGATATATAATGATATTATTTCTTTTTAATTCATTTATCATCTTTTAATTATTTTAGTTTCCAATTTAGTCCTTGCCTTTTTATAATTTTCCATGGAAGAATCACCAAAAATATATACTAACTTTTATTTAATGGTCTAATTACCATATAAGGACCTCTCATTTTGAGTTCCATAGCTAATCGATCCTTTTAGCTACTAGAACTCAACTTTTGCAATTTATGCAATTTGGTCATTTCCATAAATAAACACATAATCGGTAAAATTTTCTTACCAGAATTTTTATATAACATTCCTATCATAATACATACCATGCAATAATATTAAATAAATTTTCTTTCTGCCTCAGGTTTGTGGTCCCAAAACCACTGTTCCGATTTCACTAAAATTGGGCTATTACATTTTAGACAATCAGTTGTCCAAGTTTATTCTAATGCCAAAATACTTTCATAAATTTATTTATATATTTTAAATTTCAAAATAATAATATAAAAAATTAAAAGTATATAAAATATTAAAAAAGTTGTATAGTATTAACCTGGACAACCATTTATCCAGATTCATTCCCTGTGTGTAAAAAATATAATTTATTTTTGTTTTTATTTTTACCACCTGTAAAAGTATAGGTTACCACGTGTCACCATGCTATTGACCTTTAATGTCATGTCAGCATATTTTAACGGTGTTATTACTAAAGTATAAAAATGTGTGATGGAATTAAAGTTAGGTACTAATTAGGTCCAATTTAAAATAATTCTATTCTATTTTGATTATGGAAATATATTTAAAAATAGAATATAAATTTTTTGAGAGGTTTACTATTACACATATATAGGGGTAAGCGTTCGATTGAATCAAGTGAAAAGTTTTGAGTTAATTGAGTTTACAAGTCCTATTTTATCATCCTAACTCGATTTGAATTTTTTTCGAATTGAGTCGAGTAAAATGAAATTTGAGTCGAGTCAAATCAAGTGAAATGTTCGAGTTAAATTAAAAAATTTAACATGTCAAATTAAAATCTTTTTACAATATAACTAATTCTATGTTGGAGCGCATAAATTTGAAACCATATATATTTAAAAATTATTTCCAAAGCAAAATAATAATAAAAATACTTTAGTATGATAAACTTGAATAATTAATTAACTTATTTAGGTCCCCAAAAGTATTATGTAGAAATTTTTTAATTTTTTAATTTTCTTTATATATATTTTTAGAATTTTTTTTGAAAATTTTATAATTTTTTTAAAAATATAAATTTTGGAATTTTTAAAAATTATTTTAATTTTTTTTAATTTTTCTTGAAAGAGAGACCAATTTGCTCATTTTCAAACTTGACAGTGACTAAAAAGGTATTTAAACCAAATGGTTATTTGAATTATAAAATTCAAACTCAGTTCAAACTGGAAACTTGAATTACTTATCCGAGTTAACTCGAATAATTCGATTAAATCAAAATTTATTTATTTTTTTAATTTTTTCGTATCGAATAAGTTTTACTCACCCCTACATTAATATAAGTACAAATATAAATATATGTCTAACAAACTATAATATAAAATCAAACTAACATGACAAATGAAAACTAAAAAAAAAAAATCAGAGTAAATAAAAAAAAAACCACACATGATATACACATACAATAAAACTCAAATTTAAATATTAAACACCCAAAATATTCACTCTTAACCAATAAGCGAAGCCTCATTTATAAATAAATAAATATATAAATCTAATTAATCTTAAAGACAGAGGCTTAATTGTCACCAAAAAAAAAAAAGGCTTAATCTATCGAAGGCTATACATATTGGATTAAGCATGAGGTGAGGTTAGATGACCATTTAGCCATCAAAACTGAACTAACATTTTAAACACGCATTTTAATTAGGATTAATATATATTTTTCTCGTTTATTAGTATTTAATTGATGTTTATTTTCTTTTGCATTTAGTTTATACTTGAACTTACATTTCATTAACTAGGTTGGTATGCTTGTATTAGTGCTTACATGACACTACTAGTCAATCTAGTGGTACAACATAATAATCTCTTAGTATACCACATGTCAAGCATTAATTTAAAAATTAAAAAATATATATAAATGTATAAATTAATAAAAAAGTTTATTTTTTCACATCAAGAGTGAACTTCGACATCCAAATTCATCCTAGATGTGTTTTTAGTAATTTATATATTTTTAATATCAAGAATTAACCTAGGGAAATGGTTGTCCAAAGACAAATATCTCGACAAACATTTGCCCAAATTTATTCTAGATGTGCTTTTAGTAATTTATATATTTTTAATTTTTTAATTTATGCTCACCAGGTGGCACATTGAGAAGCTACCACATGGCACCACCGGATTAGCTACCAGTGTGTCACAGACTGCCCGTTCCCTGACCTAAACAACACAATCCCATGCGGCACTATGATTACTCTTAGCCATGATAAACCTTTCTCACTACTTTTAGCCATGATAAACCTTTCTCATGACTTTTTTCACGAACTATCTTAGTTCCTATCAACACCTTGTCCCAAAGGCCTCTCGCTTGGTCCAGCCTTACGAAGTCATTTGCCTCCAATCACTTAGCTAAAGGGAGGACAACCACTCCCATCATACATTTGGCCCTCATGCTTGTAAGAGGTCTCAAGCATCATCTCCATCGATGATCTTGAGCATCAACCATCACAGTCCAAGTTCTAAAGTATCTTGGCTCAAAGCTTGCTGGAACCCGACACCAAGCTTGCTCGACGCATCTCATGTGTAGAAACCTAACTGCACTACTCGATCATCTGTCAATTGCCAACTAAGGGTAGCTTCTAGCTCGTTGCTTTACTCATAATGTTGGATCTAGTTCCCTGAGTGTAGTATATTTGTTTGTAAACTTGTAATTTTTGAACAGATTGATTAATAAAATAATTTATGATTGCATTAATATACTTTGTATAATTGTCCTCATGTGGTTTTTGTGTGTAAAGCAAAATAGAAGCAAATATTGGCTCAAACTAATACTAATTGGTTTAAGTGGGTAGATCGTAATACGAAAAGATAACTTATATTAGTAGACGAACCTAAACATGTCCTTAGTCTAATCAGGAATGAGCAAACTGATTGAAAGACTAACATGTTGTCTATCAAGTCCAATTGGGGAGATGCCTTGTCTTGGGCATCTGAGTGACTCCCAGAAGATAGAGATATAAATATGATTGATTAGACTGACAGTACATCAAACTGACCCAAGAAGAATAGATCTTGAATCCGTTTATGGATTTATTCACTTGTGAAATTCATAGTGTGACATACCTAAATCTTGAGTGGATAACGAACTATGTGTGCATGACTTGTATACTTGGATGTAAGTAAAAGCTTGAGTTCAAATGGATAAGAAACTGAAAGTCGTTGCGTTGGGTATACGACTTCTGTAGTATGTAGCATCATTCAAAATAGTGGAATTCATAGCCCGAAACATGTGTAAAAGATATCCTCTCATTGGCATTACATGGTTGATGAAAGTAAACATGGCCATAGGTCATTCGTATTTTTGATGAATGACTTTATTACTATTTGATAGTAATTGAGTTTTCATGAAAGAAGATGTAATGGTTACCATGAGATAAAATAGGATCATATTGGGAAAGTGGATTTATCCCAAAGAGATTAAGGATATCCTATGAGGGTAACACACTTATGACAAGGTCATTGAACGAGCATTTATCAAGTTGTTTTCGTAGTGGTATGACATTAGCGAGAGGTCAATCATGATACTATAGTGGAATGACTTCGTGACTAAATGAGTTTATAATTAATAGGGGAAAACCTGAAACTTAATTATAAATCATTTGAGCCTTAATCACATTGACTTGCCACCAAATGTGGTGCTAGTTTTGGCATATTTCGACACATTAGGGGCTTAATTCCTAGGCATTTTACGATTAGTTATGTTAATTAGTAGCTTAAGAATAAAAATAAGCATTTTTATGCATAAATTGACGTCCTACTAGTCCAATTTGGGCCTTATGTAGTTCTAATATGTTCAATTCAGTGTGCAAGATGATTATTTAGCAACCCAATAGCCTCATGGATAACACCAGAGCAAAGCATGATTTCCTAAGACACAATACGTGAAGCCGGAAGACCAAATACAACATATCGATGTCGTGTCGCGACATAGGCATAGTGTGTTGTGACACAAGGCTAAACATGGAGAGCAGGTATCGAGAAGGTTAAATTCGTTCGTACAATCAATCTATTCTAGGGTTAGGGCTTTCAATTGACCTAGTTACTGGTTATAAACATCTATATAAATAAGAATCCTATTCCTATGTTAAGGGAGACCGTTAGGAGCCATAGTTAGTATATTTAAGTTTTTATATTATTTCCAAAAACTCTTTGTTCTTTTTGACTAGGTTTGATTTGAATTTAAGTCTTTTCTATTGAAGTATTTAGTTTTCTTTCATTGTTCTTATTCGAACATCATGATCAGTTAACGATTATGAGATTACGTAAATCTAAGCACACCTAATTCAATCGATTGAGAAAATTCTTACCTTTCTCTTATTTAATTTATTTATGTTCTTTTTGCATGCTTAAATTAAACTTAAGAGTTATGGCATCTAGATCTATATGAAGCTTAATCTCTAGGAAGATTAACGAGTGGATGTGGGAGTAGTTAACGGATGAATTAGGTTTCCTAAGAGGAATTAGCTGGTAATAATTTATGTGTACTTAAACCCTAGGAGTGACGACCCTAGGAAGTAATCTAGGATAAACGAGGTTGAGAGATAAGTTTACCGAGTAAATCATAGTTTATCCTAGTGGGGAAAGTAAGGTAAAGAGATAAGCAAGTACCTGTCGATTAATTAGTTAGTAGAGGCCGAGAGGTAACACTAGTTAGTTAATAGTTAATTCCACCTAAAACCCAATTATGAAGTTAGTTACGACCACTAAAACACGTTAATCTTCTGCCTATTATTCTGATTTGGTTGTTTGATTATTTTTTGTTTGTTTTATTTAGTTAATTTATTTTATGTTTGATTCTCTATTTAATTGCTCATCGTAATTTTTAATTATTACTATTTAGACTTATTATTGTAGAAATATATTTTTGGTTTAATTCATCTTCCCTTGGGTACGATCCTCGGAATACTTACCAGTGTTTTGTTGTAACATATCTATATTATAATTTGACCCGTATACCTGCAGACATCGCTGATATTTTTGGTGTGGTATTTATACTCTAAACAATAACATGTTTAGAGGTGGTCAATTGTTTGGCACCGTTGTCGGGGAGGTTCGATATTAAATAAAAAAATTATTTTCTGCAATTAATAAGATAAATAGGAAAGTTAAAATTTATAGATATGATTTTTATTTTCTATTTTCTATTTTTCTTCAATCAGATATGTAACACCCCTACCCGTACCCGAGACCGGGACAAAGCACGAGGCATTTTTGGACACATATTCTGGCATTTCAGAAAATACGGGTTATAAAATTTAAATCTAATTTAAAGCCAATCAAACAACATCATAGTGTCCCTATTATGGACCTACAAGGTCCAAAACATACATTAAATCGATCTGGGACTAAACCGAAAACTATAGAAAATTTTAGTAAAGTTCCTAGGGTTATGCCTCACACGCCTGTGTACTTGGGGACACGCCCGTGTCCCTCACCCATGTTGAACTTTTTTGGATTTATTTTTCATTTCGAACCTACAGAGGTTT
This sequence comes from Gossypium longicalyx, assembly GCA_025698465.1. Classification (NCBI taxonomy): domain Eukaryota; kingdom Viridiplantae; phylum Streptophyta; class Magnoliopsida; order Malvales; family Malvaceae; genus Gossypium; species Gossypium longicalyx. The sequence goes on from CM046997.1 coordinate 98,662,484, forward strand.
TCACACGGCCTAGACACGCCCTTGTCCAAAAACTCAGGCATTCTGTTTATGACGTCATCATTCATTTTGAGGCACACGGCCAAGGCACACGCCTGTGTGCTAGGTCGTGTACTCCACACGGTTGAGACACACAGTCATGTCTCTACCCGTGTGTTTACTACCATGCAATTTGACCTAAAATTTTAGCTGCAGGGGACACACGGCCAGGCAACACGCCGATGGGGCTAACCGTGTGTCACACAGGGCCTAGACACGTGCCCGTGTGTCTACCTATGTGGACATTTTTAGGGCTATTTTCCAAGCCTTTGGTCACCCTCTAACATCCATACAAACTTATAGACTTAAAGGGTGTATAACATGGCCTAATTATACTCTTAAACAACTTTGCCATGACTCATTGCATGTTAGCCTCATCTCATCGGCTTAGTACATGCAAAATTATCCTTTTCGTATGAGAGATTAACATGGAACATTCTACATTTAGGCCATATTATAACCATATACCATTACATACTATGTCCACTCTCAAATTATTAGGTCCCATTTCAAACATCCATCCATGATAAACCTCATCATCATATCTCATGAAATATTTAAAACATAAACATACATCATTAGTAGGTTTAGAACCTACATCAATTTGAGCCATATCTCATGGCCATATACAAAAGAATAGGTATACCATTTAAGCCCTTACATTGGCTAGCCAAATGACACATATAACAAAAAAACCAAAACCCTATACATGCCATTAAACAAAATAAAAGTTTCTACATACCAAAGTTGATCAAGTTGATAGTGTGATGACTTTCTCCAACTGTCTACCAACCTTCACAAGTCTGCGAGCTTTGTCAGACAGGGAAAAGAGAAGGGGGTAAGCATTTATATGCTTAATAAGTTCGAATAACGGAAGGTAAACTTACCGATTATTTAGCATACAACCATATTAGTCATACATTCCAACAAGTATAGGATAGTTTCTTATCACATGCACTCAGATCATCAAGTTAGTCTCATGTCAAAATATTATAACGTTAATCTAGATGAGCTCATCAATTCAAGAATACCCATTCTTATTTCTTATTTTAATCCCAATGAATTTCTCAAAAATCTCGATGGATAGCCAATTTACCATCAAATCATACAGGCAATCATGTTCAAGCACGTACTCCCGCGAACCTCACATCTTACAGCGAGATTACCAGTCTAGGCTAAATCCCCCGTAGTATAAATCCATGGAGTGATGTTGGGATTACCAGTCCAGGCTAAATCCCTTGTAACGACAAACACTCTTAATGAGCTTGGATCTGAATTACCAGTCCAGGCTAAATTCAGACCCTAATCGGATTACCCGTCCAGGCTAAATCCATAATGCACAGATATTATTCGGGAGCTAGATCACTTTAGGAACACCTGTCCGGGCTAGATCCTTTCTATACCGAGATCAACGGATTACCCGTTCGGGCTAAATCCTTTCTGCAACACATGCAGGATCTCGTAACGTGTAAAAATGGCGTATCCATCAGATATCCCTTTTTATTCAACCGAGACATTTTACCATATCATCAATTTTCATAAATTATTTACATTGTAAATCACCATTTAAAATCATTCAGGAATATACACTTTTAATGTATTTAAATAGTCTATATTCGAGTTATACAAACTTACCTGGTAGTCGTTTCGGATTTGTATTTTGGTTATTCCGAAACCTTTCATTTTCCACAGTCGACCTTTGAAATTGGTTCCTCGGGGTCTATATCAATAAAAATAAATCATTAATACCTTACATTATTTAATTTCGGCTAAAAATCACCCTAGGGAAAAATGACCATTTTGCCCCTAAACTTTTACATTTTTACCAATTAATCCTTAGGCTCGTATGATGAAATGCATGAAATTCTAGGTTACTCAAGGCTGGATGAATATTTTTCATACTTATAGCAGCCCCAATTTTCCCTCATTTCACATTTTTCTACCCATTTTTACAACTTTTACAAAATGGTCCTTTAAGCCATTTACATGAAAAACTACCTAGTAAAAGTTGTTTACTATCCTTTAAACTTTCATAATCCTCCATAAATTATCAAAACAAAAGCATCTCATGCATGGGTAATTTTCTAAACATGAACCCTAGCTTGCGATATGGGTAGAAATAAAAAGAGCATGTTACGAGGATCTCAAAAATACGAAGAACATTAAAAATGGGGCTAGGATTGACTTACTATCAAGCTTGAAATGTTAAAAAACCCTAGCTATGAAGACCCCTTCAAATTCGACAGCATGGAGAAGAAAATGAGTGATTTTTTGCTTGATTTTCCCTTTTTATTACATAATTAACCAAATGACCAAAATACCCTTCCTTACTAACCTTTCCAAATTTTCCATGCATGCCTATTTTTGTCCAAAAACTTAGAAATTGGGAAAATTGCTCCTTAAAGACCTCTAATTAATAATCCAAAGCAATTTCATACAAATTTCTTCTAGAACCCAAGTTTTGCAATTTATTCAATTTGGTCCCTAATTTCCAATTGGGAACTTTATACTTAGAATTTCTTCATGAAACTTTAACGCATGCATACTTTCATATTCTAAATCTCATAATAATCACAAAATAAATATTTTAACGTCAGATTTGTGGTCTCGAAACCACTATTCCGACTAGGCCCTATTTTGGGATGTTACATTTCTTCCTCCTTAGGGACTTTCGTCCTCGAAAGTCTTACCAGTAAACAGGTTCGGATTTTGGCTCTTCATGGTTTCTTCAAGTTCCCATGTGGCTTCTTCCACTCCACGTCTATGCCATATTACTTTTACCAAGGCAATACTCTTGTTCCTCAACCGTTTGACTTCTCGAGCCAAAATTTTAACCGGTTCCTCACCATAAGTCATATCTAGTCTAATCTCAACCTCCGTCAGTGAAATCACGTAAGGGGGGTCTGATCTATACCTACGTAACATGGATACATGGAATACATCATGAATCCTTTCCAATTCGGGAGGCAATGTTAAATGGTAGGCTAATGGTCTAACTCTTTTGGTGATCTCGTATGGTCCAATAAATCGCGGACTCAATTTGCCTTTCCTGCCGAATCTCAATACCTTTTTCCATGGAGTCACTTTCAAGAATAATTTATCTCCCACTTGAAACTTAATCTCTTTTCTTTTCAAATCAGTATGTGACTTCTGCCTATCCGATATCGCTTTCAAGCAATCCCGTATCACTTTAACCTTTTCCTCAGTTTCTTTAACTAGGTCAACTCTGTGAATCTGATTTTCTTTGAGTTCTGTTCAATACAGTGGAGTTTCGCACTTCCTACCATACAAGGCCTCATAGGGTGCCATTTTCAAACTCGTCTGGAAACTATTGCTGTAGGCGAATTCCACCAATAGTAAGTATTTTTCCCAACTACCCTGAAATTCAAGGACGCAACACCGTAACATGTCCTCAAGAATTTGAATCGTTTGTTCAGACTGACCATTAGTCTACTGGTGGAAGGCTGTGCTAAAACTCAACTTTGTACCTAAGGCTTCTTGTAGTTTCTTCCAAAATCTCGAAGTGAATCTCGGGTCTCTGTTTAAGATAATCGACAACAGTACCCCGTGTAATCTCACAATCTTGGATATGTACAAGTCGGCCAATCTGTCTAGAGAATAATCGATCCACATTAGGATGAAGTGAGCCAGCTTCGTGAGTCTATCAACTATAACCCAAACAACATCTTTCTTTTTTGGGGATAACGGTAATCCCGTTATGAAATCCATAATAATCCTATCCCACTTCCACTCGGGGACCATCACAGGCTATAACAAACCTGAAGGTACTTGGTGTTCAGCCTTGACTTGCTGACATATCAAGCATTTCGATACAAATTCAAAGATGTCTCTTTTCATGCCATTCCACCAGTACATTTTCTTCAAATCATTGTACATCTTGGTACTTCCCAGATGAATAGACAAACGGCTATTATGTGCCTCTTGTAAAATTTTTTGAATAAGCTCGTCGTCTTTTGATATATAGATCTTGTCTCTGAACATCAGACAACCATTGGGACTGATCCGAAAATCTGATTCAATGCCTGACTCGCATTGAGTTCTCTTAGCTTGCAGGTCACTATCATTGATCTGGGTATCACCTATTTCCTAAAGAAATGTCAGCCTAGCCCTTAACTCTGCCAAGACTGAACCATCTTCAGACAACGCCAATTGTGTGTTCAGGGCTCTCAAAGCAAACAAGGATTTTCTGCTTAGTGCATCTGCGACCACACTCGCCTTTCCTGGGTGATAATCAATTATCAACTCATAATCTTTAATCAACTCTAACTATCTCTGTTGTCTCAGATTCAATTCCCTTTGAGTTATCAAGTACTTCAAGCTTGTGATCAGTGAATACATGGCATGTCTTACCATACAAATGGTGTCTCCAAATTTTCAAGGCAAAGACGATGGCGGCAAGATCCAAGTCATGTGTTGGATAATTTCTCTCGTGTGGTTTCAATTGCCTCGAAGCATAGGCTATCACTTTACCTTCTTGCATCAGTACGCAGCCTAGTCCATTCAAGGACGCATCACTATAAACCACAAATTCCTTTCCAGGCTCAGGTTGTACTAGTACTGAAGCTTCGGTCAGTAATGTCTTCAATCTCTTGAAACTCTACTGACACTTCTTTGACCATTCAAACTTAACACCTTTTTACAGCAACCTCATCAAAGGAGTTGCAATCATCGAAAATCCTTTTACAAAGCGTCAGTAGTAGCCAATTAAGCCCAAAAAGCTTTTAACCTCGGTTACATTCTTTGGCGGCTTCCACTCGACAATAGCAGATATCTTGTTTGGATCTACTCAGATGCCATCACTCGACACAATGTGACCCGAAAATCCTACCTCTAGAAGCCAGAACTCGCTTTTGCTGAACTTAGCATACAATTTCTTGTCTCGCAAGATTTGTAAAATAGTCTTTAGATGTTCAGCGTGCTCATACTTATTACGGGAATAGATCAAAATATCGTCAATGAATACCACAACAAACTTGTCCAAGTATGGATGAAAAACATGATTTATTAAGTCCATAAACACGACTGGGGCGTTCGTTAGACCAAAAGGCATGACCAGGAACTTGAAATGACCTTACCTCATCCTGAAAGTAGTTTTAGGCACATCCGACTCTTTAACTCGTAACTGGTAGTAACTGGATCTCAGATCTATTTTTGAAAATACAGTGGCTCCTCTTAATTGATCAAACAGATCGTCAATCTTCGGCAATGGATACTTGTTCTAGATAGTTACCTTATTAAGTTGTCGATAGTCTATACATAGCCTCATCGATCCATCTTTCTTCTTTACAAATAATACCGGAGCACCCCAAGACGAAAAGCTCGGTCTTGCAAAACCTTTATCCGTCAGTTCTTATAGCTGTACTTTTAACTCTTTTAGTTTGATTGGCGCCATCCTATACGAAGTAATAGAGATAGGAGCTATCCTAGGCACCAGCTCAATACCAAACTCTACTTCTCTAACAGAAGGTAATCTGGGTAGCACTTCCAGAAACACATTCGGATACTCGTATACTATCGGTACCGATTCTAACTTAAGCTCAGATTCTTTAGCATTCAACACGAAAGCAATGTAGACTTCATATCCTTTTCTCATATATCTTTGAGCCATCATTGAAGTAATCACAACCGGTGGAGTATCCAACTCACTTGAATCAACCTGGAGAATCTCACCATCTGAGCATTTCAATTCAATATACTTGCTACCACAATTTACGATTACATCATGCACAACTAACCAATCCATGCCAAGTATTACATCAAACTCATCGAATGGCAATAACATAAGGTTAGCAGAAAAAAATGACATTGAATCGTCAAGGGATAATTCTTACAGACATTATCAACTAGGACTGACTTGCCTAGAGGGTTTGACGCCTTAATCACAAATTCTGTAGGCTCTACAGACATATCCATGTTAGACACCAATTTCATGCAAATGTACGAATGGGTTGATCCTGGATCAATTAAGGCAATGAAACGAGTATTATAGATAAAAAATGTACCCGTGATGACATCAGGAGTAGAGGCTTCCTCTCGAGCGCGTATTGTATAAGTTCTTGCCAGGGCTCGAGCCTCTAATTTTGCAGTAGCATCTTTAGCAACAATTCGACTGCCACTTACACTTCTGGGATGTCTCGGGGGTCTACTCGAGAAATAGGAGCATTCGACTATGGGGCTAACTCAACCTCTTTATTAGTTTGCTCCGAGTAGTCTTTGAGAAAGTGATCAAGAGACCCACATCTAAAACATGCACCACTCTTCATTCGACACTCTCCGAAGTGAAATTTGTTGCAGCTTTTACACTTCAGCTTTTGATCATCTACGCTTCCCACACTAGTTACCATAGGGGAAGAAGACTTCGGGTTATGTCGCTTGGAGCTTCTTGCTTTACCCGAATATCCTACCGATGAAATGGAGCATTCTTGATGACTTCTCGATTTCTTTGTGAGGAAGGAGTGTGCTCTGCTGCTAGACCTCTTACTCGAAACTCTAGCTTCTCTCTTAGCTTGCTTTCTTTCATTATTTAACTCTTCAGCCTTCTTGTCCCGATCAACTAATGTAACAAATTCTTGTATCTCTAGGATCCCAATTAGTAATTTAATTTCCTCATTCAAGGCTTCTTCGAAGCGCTTACACATTTTTGTCTTTGATTGGACCCATTCCATCGCATATTAACTTCACCTTACGAACTCTTTTTCATATTCTGACACGGTCTTATTTCCTTATTTGAGTTCCAAGAACTCCTTTCACCTTAAGTCTAAGAACCTTTGACTTATATACGTTTTCCTAAACTCAGCTTGGTAAAATTCTCATGTAATGTTCTCTCTTAGTGCCACCGAGGATATAGTCTTCTACCAATGGTATGCAGTATCTTTTAGAAGATATACATCACACTTCAAGCACTCCTCGGGTCTACATGACAGTTCATCCAAAACTCATACAGTATTCTCAAGCCAGAACTCAGCTCGTTCAGCATCATCCTCAACTTCAGCCCTAAACTCTTCAGCTCCATATTTCCTAAGTTTATCGACTGGGACCTTACCATTTCTCACTGGTTCAACAACCCTTGGTACTTCATCAGGTCGGTTAGTGGGTGGAGGTGGACGTGGTATTTCAAGGCGGTTTCTTAGGTATTCCCCGAACCACTCATCCATCATATCGAAAAAGGCTGCTGTCGCCTCTTCCTGGCCTTCAGACATAGGCCTTCTACTATTACTGGAAACAGCTCGTTGTACAGAAGCTGGAGCATGGCTCTCGGCTCCCTCGGACTCATCTTGGGCTTGATTGAAAGACATTTACTATATTCAAATTCAATTTAAAGTTAAGAGATGTCACACTATCAAAATTTGTATAATGACATGTATAGCTAAACTCGTTACATGCTACGTTAGTTCGAGAATCGACTAAACTGTAGCTCTGATACCACTAAATGTAACACCCCTTACCTGTACCTAAGACCAGGATAAAGTAGGAGGCATTTTCGGACACATATTCTGGCATTTTGAAAAATACGGGTTATAAAATTTCATTCTAATTTAAAGCCAATCAAACAACATCATAGTGTCCCTATTATGGACCTACAAGGTCCAAAACATACATTAAATCGATCCGGGACTAAACTGAAAACTATAAAAAATTTTAGTAAACTTCCTAGGGTTATGCCTCACACACCCGAGTGGAGGCAAGCACACGTCCGTGTGCTTGGGGACACACCCGTGTCCCTCACCCATGTTGAATTTTTTTGGATTTATTTTTTATTTCGAACCTACAGGGGTTTTCACATGGCCTAGACACGTCACTAATGTTGAACATAGAATAAATAATAGAATAAATACAATTTAACTAATAAAATAAATACAATCTCTTAATTGATACAATTTGGATTTAATTTATGCCTTCAAATGTTGAACATAGCAATTTCTCTCCACTAATGTAGGTAGCACAGAAACTTGAATCAATAGGTCTTTTAAAAAGGTTGTAACGTGGCTAGGCTAGGGGTGGGTAAAAGATAGGTAAATTTAGGCTAAAAACCCTAGACTCAGCTTCAATCGGACCTTCGGAATAATTATTTTCAATACACCAACTTACTTTGCTTTCACAAGCTCTTTTGTACATCTATTTTCCTTCAAGTACATATGCTCTTTTTTTTTTTTTTACATTAGCATTCTGAATAGTACTGAGTCTAGTGTTTGGGACAATTTAAAGATAATTAAGAGGAAAGTGATGGCTAAATATTGCAAGGGTTCAAATAAAATTAGGCCATATAGTCTTAGAGTTGGGTTTCAAGGGATAAAAATTCATCATGGTTAGCTTGAAAGTCTCAAACGGTCCAAACAAAAGTTGCCTAAATCATTTTCAACTTCCCATGCTTCCTAGGATTTCACCTCAAGAAACTACTAAGTCAATTCTAGAGACTTAAACTTTTACGGATGCCTAACTTTCCTACGGAACTGAAAATTTTATGGTACAATTTGCATGCTTTATTAAAAATACATTTATGTCATATTTCAGTTAACATAACAATTATTGAAATAATCGAACTTTATTCATACTGAAGTTTAGCATACTTAACAAAATTTCAAATTTTTGAACAAAATATAACCTAATCATAACTGAAGAAAAAAATTATTCTAAGTGGAAATAATGTAACAACCCAATTTTCAGTAAAATCAGAATAGTGGTTTCGGGACCACAAATCCGAGCCAAAAATAAAATTTATTTTAATTTCATTGCATGGTCTGTATTATGTTAGAAATGTCATGTGAAAATTCTGATGAGAAAATTTTACCGATTATGTGTTTAATTACGGGAAGGACCAAATCGCATAAAAATGAAAAAGTTAAATTCTAGTAGCTAAAAGGATTATATAGCTAGGGAATTCAAAACTTGAGGTCCTTATATAGTAATTAGACCATTAAAGAAAGTATGTAGATATTTTTGGTGACTCATCCATGAAAATTTAGAAAAATGGCTAGGACTAAATTGGAAATTGAATTAATTCAATTAATTAAAAGATGATAAAAGAAATATCATTTTATTTTATGTCATCTTCATCCCCAAAATACATGGAAACCCTAAGAGAGAGAAGAAACTCTCTTGGCTTAATTGGGTAAGTTTTCTTGTCATGTTTTTAGTAATTTTGATAATTTTAAAACCGGGATGACTTAATCTATCTATTTGGGGGATCGATTTGAAAAGTTATCAAAGTATGAAAATTAGGTCATGGATGAATATGTTGAAAATTTGAAATTTATGGTAGAAAATGAAAGGTTTTTGATATATAAACAACTTTTACAAAGTGATTTTTAATGAAAATTTTTTTGATATATAGAATGTATGTGGTGTAAATTTTATAGTGAAATTTTGGTTAGCTTGGAATAGAGAGTAAATTGCATAAATTTTATTTTTTTAGCCTAGGGACGAAATTGGAATTTACGAAAAAGTTAGGGGCAAAATGGTAATTTTTCCTAGGATGTAAATTGAGTCCACTTGAATGTGAAATGTGATAAATTGATGAATAAATTCATTTATATAGATCCGGATAACACAAATTCGAAGCTAGATTGAGGAAAAGAGAAAGTTTCGGATTAGTAGATTTATATACACGAACAAGTGTCGAGGTAAGTTCGTGTAACTTAATTGATCTTGTAAATATGATAAATTGAATGTTGTATTGTATGGAATGTGTTTTATATTTATGTGAGTTAATTTGAATGTTATAACATAAGAAATGATTACATGCTTGAGATTGTTTGAAAAGGGTTAAATTTCGTTTGAATATTGAATTTTGATGGATAAACGAAATTTCCTTACTGAATGAGGTCCTGCATTGTTGCTGACGGGATTTAGCCTGGACTGGTAATCTTGATATAATCCCTCTCAAGCATATGTTACAATTAGGATTTAGCCTAGACTGGTAATCCTAATTGAGCTCTTCTGAGCATATATTACAAAAAGGATTTAGCCTGGACTGGTAAGCTTGTTATATGTTATAAATCTCGAGAGTATGCTTTTCGATTTAGTGCCCTAATGGGTACTCCTGAATATGAATGGGCAGGTTGTTAAATTATAGACGTTGAGTGTACTGTTTAAATATCCATCGGAATTCCAATAATTCAACGGACAAAATACTTGCATAATATGAGAATTATGAGACAAAATGAATGATGTCTTGAAAGAATATAGTATGATGAGCTCATCTATGCTTACTTGATGCTTATGTGAACATTTATGTAACTAAATTGTTTGATTGAGTGTACGTGTATAGGTAAATTTGTCAAATTGATGAAAAAGCATGTTATTGAATGCTTAATATTAATAAATGTAAATTGGTAAGCTTTAATTCCTGTTATACGAACTTATTAAGCATGTAATGCTTATTTAGTTTTATTTTCCTTGTTTTGTAGTGATCGAAAGCTCAAAGGTTGAAGATCAATTGGAGCATCATCACACTATCTACTAGCTTATTTTGGGTATATATAATAAAAATCATTTTGATATAGTAGCATGAATAGGATACTTGGCCATTAGTGGCTTGAAAATGATGTTTCTTACCTAGCCATTGGAATGGATAGTAATGGTTTATTTTGGTATTATAAAGTAAGTTATTATGATAAACACACATGTGTTATGTTAAGTGTATATGGTCAAATGATGTTAATGCCTAGGTTAAACCAAGGTAAGATTATAAACATATGTGTATGTTATGTTATACCATATTTAAATGTTAAAACTTGCTTAAATCAAATGCTTGAATTGGTCTTGAAATAATGCTTGGATTGGTTGGTATTTGGATGTAAGTTTTGGTGCAGGATATTGGTAGAATTTTCGGTGAAAAATAAAGCTAGAAATGGCTTTATTTTATCCACACAGGGAGACACACAGGCAGTTATCTAAACCGTGTGTGACACATGGCTTGGTACATGGGCGTGTAGTTAGGCCATGTGTCTATTGCATCTTAAATTTGAGAAACAGAATTGAACACATAGGTAGAGACATAGGCGTATGTCTCAGCCGTGCGTGCTACACGACCTAGAACACGGGCGTGTGTCTTGGCCGTGTGAACCTTGCACCTAATTTTTGAAAATTAAATTGATCACACGGCCTAGTCGCACGGGCGTGTGACTGGCCTTGTGGCACAAGTCAGAGAGTTACATTGGGTCGAACACAGCTTGCAGCACGGGCGTGTCTTAAGGTCACACGGGCGTGTCCCTAGACCACACGGGCATGTGAGCCCTGCACTTAGGAAATTTTAGAAAATTTTGCAAAAAATTCTTGGAGTCTTTGATTAAGTCCCTATTCGATTCTAATACTCGATTTGGGCCTCGAGGGTCCATTTAAGGGACATTATGAATAATTTCGGTAAATGAATAGTAATTAACGTGAATCATTTGTAAATGTTTTGAATGTTTCGGTAATGCTCCGTAACCCTGTTCCAGTGACAGATATGAGTTAGGGGTGTTACAAATAATTTCAAATTTTCGGTCCCCCTACTTAAAATGAAAAATGTACCCATTGTTAAAAATAATAGAGAAAATGAAAATGTAGAAATGAATAGGTATTGTACACCAGGTAAGATCCTAGAAAAAGGATGTGAGTCAAGTTTGGCTGCTTAAATACCAAGCTCTTCCTAACAGATTCAATCCTAGACATGTACATATATATTGCCACACTTCCTATTTTATAAATTGTTCAATTTTATTAATGATTTCAACCTCTTGGTTTAGTATATGAGAAATAGAAATATCCTAAGAGAGAAAATAAAATAAAGTAGAGACAAGATCCCCCCTTTTTTATTTACAAAACCCTCAGAATCTGATCACCTCTTTCCTTCCTCGACATTGGATTCCATGGTTTAAGTATTAAGTCTGGAAATTCAAGCATAAAAACAAATGGGTTATAATATATATATTTTTTAAATATATCTCCGGTTGAGTCATCCCAAATTTTTTAGTATCTCTAATAAGTTGGTTGCTGCATTGCCATTATATCAAACTGTTCACTTTGTGAAATGGTGCTAGATGAAGGAACTCTCGATGTTAGACTTAAAAAATATTTTAAGGGTGGTTTCAGTTTTGGGCATGTGGTTGAGTAGTTGATGGTAAGGTTTAGAGTTGAAGAGGGTGACCATTTTAAGTATAGTTTAGGTGAGGTACTTGCTGACTTTGAATGAAGGTGTCTCGGGTGGTGATTCAGGGAGTTAAGGGCTGTGACATGAGAGGGTTAAGTGAGATGAACTATTGGGCTACTTGGGAATGGCGATGGAGCAAGATGATGGCTATAGATTTGTGCAGAAAAGAGTTGAATATTTCCCTTTTTAGCAATGTCTTAAACCCAATGCTAGCTCCTTTTTGGATACTAAGCTCTTGTACTGAAAATAAACTAAAAAAAAACTCAAAGAAATTAGTGTTAGGTTAAAAGTTGACCCTTTATTTAACAAAACAAATACTTAATTTTTTAGGGCTACTTAAAAAAATATTTTTCAAAAAAATACATTAAATTAAACTTCCAAGAAAGACTGGAGGGGTCACGGATGGTCCCGCTTAAGTCCCAATATCCTAGACAGAGTTTTAATTAATGTAATGAACGAAATTTTTTTTATCTAAGTCTATCATTTTATTCAAATGAGAAAAAAAAACTAAAAATATAAAATAACAATAGAGAAAGTGAAGAGAACTTCCTCCATTTTATTCAGGATCATCATTGACCCTGGTGGTGTCAAATGGCCAGTTGTCATACCAACCATAACCATCATGGAAGTAATCATATTCTTTCCCATCAAATCTGTCCAACATCTTATTAGGGAAAGAAAACTCGTAATGATCTTTCCTGGTGGCCTTGTTTAACTTCCTGTAATTCCTACAAATCCTCTAACCCGTGACTTTAATATCTGCAATAATCCATCCGACACCCTTCTTGTGCTTTTCCAAAACAACAAATGAATCTTCTTTTTGATTCTTGGTGAACTCGACTGAAATCATGATAGGTAAAAGTGGAGATAAACCCAAATAATCATATTTCAAATGAGAAGGCAAAGTCTTCAGTTCCAATTCGACTGGCTCTTCAATCAACACTTTTGGTTGTGTGTACTCCCGAGATAATAATTCTAATGATTCTAGTGGAACTTCCTGAGTGAATCCCTTCGTTTTAGCTTATAACAGAGCCAAACATTCATCGTCTTCATCATCACTTGGTGAATCTGCTAGCAGAATACATTCTAACGGATCATCTATAGAATTGAGCTCCAACTCTATAGAAGCCAACGATTCCATCTTAGAAATAGCAGAACAGTCTTCAACTACATCTGAGGATTAAATAGCATCGAAGTCATTAAAGTCTCCTTGTCATCAAAAATTTCTTTCAACTGAGTATCTCATTGCTGCTTTTAGAATCGTTGAGGATATGGCAATTTTGGAATCTTAACTTTAACCGGACAACTCTTTTGTGAATTTTTTTTTTGCATCTGACAAGGGTGTTAGATAATCAAAACTAACTAGTTTAGAGTTTACCTCATCAAATATCTCTGAATTTGAATTCTATGATACAAGAGTTATAACACTTGGTTGAATTTCCTCTTTGTCTACAATAAGCTCATCTTGAACCTCAACCACCTTGGACTCCAATGTCTTTCCACTTGGCAAAGAGAATGCTTTGCAATGTTCTTTGCCAAAAATTTTTAGATTTTCTGTGTCGCTTGGCCAAATACCTTGGGGTTTATTTTGAAGTTCATTGGTTAGCTGACCCATTTGATTCTCCAGAGTTCTTAAAGTGGTATCATTCTTTTCACTATGTATACCTTCAGCAGATTATTAAGATCACTTGAATATTCAGTTGGTGGAGGTTGTTGCACTTGTTGAGAATATTCTATCGGATAATTTGGTCGAAATGGTATAATAGAGTCGCTATGGTCCGCCTATTGGTTACTCCATGGAGAAAATATATGATTCTACCATGAAGAGTTGTAAAAATTTGATTGCAGACCATCCCAATTTTGATTTCCCATGTAATAAATTGACTCTTGATTCGATGGGCAATTTTCAAAGAAATGGCCATCTCCACAGTATTCACAAGAAATATTCTCAAATAGGTTCGGTTGCTTGCCTGGCAGATTGCCATTCATAGAAGACATAGAGGATACCTAGGCTGTCAAAGACGCAAGTGTGTCCACTTCATGTACTCTTACTGCTCGTCTTTCTGAGGCTACTCGGTTGGTTAGCCATTGATAGTTATTGCTGCCAATTCTTTCAATAATCTTGTAAGCATCTTTATAAGACTTAGAAAGAAGGGCTCCATTTGCCGAAGCCTCCACCACTATTCTAGTATGAATATTGAGACCAATATAGAATGTATCCATTTGAACGCAGCAATGAATGCCGTGATAAGGGCACTTTCGTAATAACTCTTTGAACCGCTCCCATGCCTTATATAAAGATTCTTCATCAAGTTGCTGAAATGAAGTGATTTCATTTTGGATCTTGGCAGTTAAAGATGGAGGGAAATATTTCATTAAGAAACCAGACAGTAGGGAGTTCAACCATACTCGTGCTCTATCTCATAATGAGTACGGAAATAGTCTCAATCTCAAGGCGTCCTCAATTACCCCGACTAGTTTAAATGACTCACTTACTTTCATGAATAGTCGAAGATGAAGATGTGAATCTTCAGTAAGAATCCCACTAAATTGACCCTGTAACACCCCTTACCCATATCCGTCGCCAGAATAGGGTTACGAGAAATTACCAAATAATACACATTATTCACATACATTTAAGCATTCATTATCAAAATCCAATCAAATCATCCACATCGTCCCTTATAAGGTTCTACGAGACCTTAAAACGTACCTAGAAGTGGTTTGGGACTAAAGAAAGTAACACATGCAAACTTTCAGAAACTTAGAAAATTTTCAAATATTTAAGGGTCACACGCCTGTGTGAATAGGTTGTGTGCTTCACAGGGCCACCAGACACGCCCGTGTCATAGGCCGCGTGAAAATAGGGCATACATACTGACTTGCACCACACGGTCGAGGACACATCTGTGTGCCAGCCCGTGTGAAATCTAAGGGGGTTACTAACTTGGGTCACACGGCCGACCACACGCCAATGTGCCAGCCCGTGTACCACACACGGACAATAGACACGCCTGTTTGTCTAGGATGTGTCAAAACTATAGGGTATACTGCCTTAATTCGAAGGGGTACCCTAGGGGACACACGAACATAGTCATGTGTTGCTTACGGCTAAAACACACGCTCGTGTCTCTTCCCGTATGGACAAAAATAGGCCATTTGCAAAGCCAATTTGCCACCCTTTTGTCATGTTCACCTAGCCATCCAAAATGGTATCATTTCATCACATATATAAGTAGTCAAAACATGCCAATTCGTACACATGTCATGCCATCTATTCTCAACCATTTCAATTACTCAATTCCATAACTAAAACATACCATTTAGCTATAACTACAACTAATCAAACATATCCAAAACAAGCCAATATCTAAGGCATTATACACATCACATAAATCACCTTTCAAACACATCACTTAGGCCAACTTAAATGACCAAATACATACCAACATTTTCAACCAAAAGTAAGCCAAATCTCATGGATTAAATCATAATTCAAAACATAACATCAACTCACTAGCCTATACACGCCAACAAGTTGTCGATAGTGTGATGATGGTTCCCAATGATCCCCGATGTCTACAAAATTTTCAAACATATTTAATCACATACTATAAACACCAAATATAATATTAAAATAATTTTACGACCTCGGATTTGTGGTTTCAAAACCACTATTTTGATTTAGCTAAAACCGGGCTGTTACAACTCTCCCCCCTTAGGGATTTTTGTCCCTGAAAATCTTACCAGCGAATAGGTTTGGATATTGCTTTCTCATAGCATCCTCGGGTTCCCACGTAGCTTCTTCTACCCCGTGTCGATGCCATAACACTTTTAATAATGCTATTCTTTTATTTCTCAGCTCTTTGATCTCACGAGCTAGAATTCAGATCGGTTCTTCACTATACGATAAATCTGGTTGAATCTCAACTTCTGTCGGAGAAAAAATATGTGAAGGATCAGATCTGTATCGTCAAAGCATCGATACATGAAATACATTGTGAATTTTTTCTAACTCAGATGGCAATGCTAGCCGATAAGCAATTGGTCCGACTCGCTCGATAATCTCATACGGCCCAATGAATCTTAGACTCAATTTGCCTTTACAATCGAATCGAAGTATTTTCTTCCATGGAGATACTTTCAAAAACACTCTATCCCTGATCTGAAACTCAATATATTTCTGTTTCAAGTCTGCATATGATTTCTGATGATCTAGCGCTGCTTTCAAACTAT
Source organism: Gossypium longicalyx (assembly GCA_025698465.1). Classification (NCBI taxonomy): domain Eukaryota; kingdom Viridiplantae; phylum Streptophyta; class Magnoliopsida; order Malvales; family Malvaceae; genus Gossypium; species Gossypium longicalyx. The sequence continues at coordinate 98,678,907 of CM046997.1, forward strand.
CACGGATCACTTTCACTCTCTCTTGTGTTTCTCTAACCAGATCGACCCCGTGAATTTTATTCTCGCTTAGCTTAGTCCAATAAAATAGTGTTCGACATTTACGACCGTGTAAAGCTTTGTACGGTGCCATTTTATTACTCTATTGAAAACTATTATTATATGCAAATTCAATCTATGGAAAATACTTTTCCCACGTACCTTCAAACTCAAGAATAAAACAACGTAACATATCCTCGAGTATCTGAATAACTCGCTCGGATTAACCATCCATCTACGGGTGAAATGTGGTACTGAAATGTAATTTCGTGCCCAGTGCATCTTGTAATTTCTTCCAAAACCATGATGTGAATCTCAAATCTCTATCTAAAACAATAGAAATAGGTACTCCGTGTAATCTAACAACCTCAGAGATGTACAACTCAGCAAGCTTGTCAAGAGAATAATCTATACGCACAGGAATAAAATGAGCTGATTTTGTCAACCGGTCAACAACAACCCAGATTGCATCTTTCTTACTTGAAGATAGGGGCAAACACGAAACAAAGTCCATAGTTACTCTATCCTATTTCCACTCAGGAATCATAATCGGCTATAATAAACTAGACAGTACCTGATGCTTAGCTTTAACTTGCTGACAAATCAAACATTTAGAAACGAACTCTGAGATATCCTGTTTCATGCCATGCCACCAATAGAGCTGTTTCAAGTCATTATACATTTTCGTGCTTCCCAGATGAACAGATAAACGACTACTTTGTACTTCATTGAAAATCATTTAAATTAACTCTGAATTCCTCGAAACACATATTCGACCTCTGAATCTCAAACAATCATCAAAATCAACTTGACACTCTGAATCAGGGTTAGAATCACATTGAGCTCTTTTAGCTAACATTTCATTGTCAGTCTTCTTAGCTTCATATATCTTCTGTCCAAACAACAGTTTCACTTTCAACTCAGCTACTATCGAGCCATTATCAGAAAGAGCCAACTGAGTTGTAACGCCCTAAAAATCCCAAAACCCAAAAATCCCGAAATCTCAAATTTTCTTTTTCAGATCAGATAAAAAGAAAGGTGTGCTAGGTATTTTCGGTTAAGTAGGTAATAGTAGGTCTTGGCTAAGGTTTGAATTTGAACTTAGGGGAAAAGGAAATTATGCGTTAATAATTATTAAGGAACCCTGATGGCAAGTAGTTGGGCTTTTAAATAAAAATAGGGGAAAATGGCATCAAAAAGCCTTGTGGAGGAGTGGCAAAGTGACGCCACTTAGGGAGTAGGGAGTTGGCGTTAGTAGCTAGCAAGGAGATCCAAGGTTCAAATCCTAGCTTAGTGTTTTTAGAAGTTTAATTTTGGCCTTCTAGAAGGATGGAAGTGGCGTGAGGATGGACTCTAAGGGAAGTGTTCAGAAGAGAAAATTAAGGAAAAGATCAAGGGGTTATAGGGGAGAAAAACGAGGAGATGAGAAGGGAGAAGTGATGGAGCCGAATTGGGAATTGGGCATGGAAAATTCAGCCATAAGGGTTATAAATAGGTGCCGAATACAAGGTTACCAGGCTACTGCCGAAATTCTTCTTCACCTTGCTACAAAAAACCCTTTTCTTTTCAAGATCCAAAAAGCCGAAAACCCTTTTATTTTTCTTTCTTTTCTTTGTGCCGATTTCTATTCTTCTTTACACAATTTTCTTTGTTTCACTTAGCCGATTTCTTCTTCTACTCTTCTTCTTTAATCTGTGCGAAATGAACCTTATTCACCATACTAAGTTTGAAAGCCGAATCTCCCAAGGGCCGAATACTCTTTGAACAAATCTAGTGTAAGTGTTTTACAATCACTTTTCTTTGCTAAGTATCGATTATTGTCCATCACTCTTTCTAATCAACTGTGGTAGGGAATCAGTATCGGATCTCGAATCTTAGCTCTCTACTGAAATTGCCTTTAGGTGCTTGCGGTGTTGGTAAGTATTCCTCTCCCATTGGCTAAGGTGGCCGCATATTCATAGTTAAGGTAAGGGGACTTGTGTTGGATACGAGTCATCTATTATTCTAGTTTTAATAGTTAAGATTGGTGCAGATCTAGGAGTTGATCGTGGTTAGTGATTTAAGAAGGGGCTGTTATAATTATCGCGCAAGATAAGGTTAAGGTGAGGTTTCGGTTTTAGTAAATATATGTATTAAGCATGTGATTAATGAAAGGGTGATATCGTTTGTAGGTTGGTGACTAAAGGAATCGTAGCACACTTGCTTACCAGGTGTGTACGTACACTGCACACACACAATGAATCGGCAAAAGCCGAAAAGCTAAAATGCCGAAAAACCAAAAGTTTGGCTACGGTAGTCTTGCGAGTGTACGAACACTTGTAAGGGGGAAACCGATAGGTTGCTTGAGGCCCACAGGCAATTCCTTGGACTTGGGTTGTGATTTGGCCATATAGGTCAGAATGGGCTAAATGGGCTCGATGGGCTATTGGGCCCATAATAGGCAAAAACTGAATATTGATAGGAATTTGTATGTGAGCATGAATATGAATGTGACTGGGCCTAACGGGCCATATAAATGTGATTTGGGCTTAATGGGCCATATACAGGTTATTTGGGCCTAATGGACCATATGAATACGATTAGGCTTAATGGGCCAGATACAGGTATGTGAATTTGGTTGGCCTCTGTAAGGTGTTTTGGGCCTAGTATATGATAACTACAAAACTTAATTAAATATTGTGACCGTGGATAAATCAAAGGGTTAAGGTGTGGCAATGGGTATATGCATGTCTAGGATTGGATCTAGGGAGAGCTTGGTACTTAAGCGGTCTTAATGACCCACCTCCTGTTCTCTGGAATCCTATCTGGTGCATAGTATTCGTTCATCTTAGCTCGCGAAACTTGCTAACGGGCCAAGGTAAGTGAAAACCGTAATTAAGGGAAAATTATAGAAATACCTCTAAGGGCGAAAATGACCAAAATACCCTTAGATGTTGAATGTAAGTTTTATGGATGTGGCATACATACATATGATATTCTGCTTAGGTTGCATATGGGCTAGGAAATATGGAATGGAGGAAGTATATGAGGATCGCATGGTTGCTTGACAATCGTGGATCCGCCGACGACTTTTAAGCCCAATGTGTAAATGTAGGTAGTTTCGCAACCGGGCTACCCTTGGTGTGTCGGTTGGGTGGGTCGATATTTATATCCCCACATGGTGTGATAGGGGACGGAGCTGGTGTGTAGCAGATGGATAATTTGGATGGGATTGCATTGCATGTTTGATGTATGATGGTTTTTGGAATGCTTGTTTTTTTTATTGAGGGTTGTACACACTAAGTTTGCGAAAACTTACCCCCTCTTTTATTTTATTTTCAGGTGATGCTCAGTAGAAGGTTCGATGTTTGGAGGGACTCTGGGTGGCCAGCTAGCAAGATAATTTAGACCTGTTTTCTTTTTAAGCATATAAGTTTTTATTTAATTAAGTATGTTTCAGATCAGATTTTAATAAGGTTTTCATTATGTTATTATTATTTGGGTTATTATTATTTTCATTGTAATTACGAGAAGTTGAACATTGGTTTTTTAAACTATTGTACATTTTTCTATGTTTCCGCAACTAAATTTTAAAATGACATTTTTTCATAAAATCATATGTTTTAAACAAGTGATTGAAAGGAGTTTTTTTTAGTTAATTAAGGTTTCTTTTATTTTAAGAAGGGTTTTCAATGAAAACACAGTTTTCGCTAAAACACTTCAATGTGACACGCCAGATTCGGCCGTAACGTCTGGGCCGGGTTTGGGGTGTTACATGAGTATTCATTGCACGTAGAGCAAAAAAAGATTATAACCTTAATGCATCAGCAACATTTGCTTTTCTCGGATGGTAGTCAATTACTAACTCATAGTCTTTTAGCAATTCTAGCCATCTCAGCTATCTCAAATTCAAATCTTTCCGAGTCATCAAATATTTCAAGTTTTTGTGATCAGAATAAACATGACATTTCTCACTAAATAGATAATGACACCAAATCTTTAAAGCAAACACAATGGTTGCTAACTCTAAATTGTGCATCGGGTAATTCTTTTCATGCAGCTTTAATTTTCTTGAGGCATAAGCTATAACTTTGCCTTCCTACATCAAAACTTAGCCCAAACCATTCAACGATGCATCACTATAGATCACAAATTTTTTACCCGATTCTGGTTGTACTAACACTGAAGCTTCAGTTTAAAGAACTTTCAGCTGATCAAAACCTTTTTGACATTTCTCGGACCATTCGAACTTTACATCTTTCTAAAGCAATCTCGTCAACGGAGTCGCAATCATCGAAAAGCCCTTCACAAATCATCTATAATAACCAGCTAGTCCCAAAAATCTGCAGACTTTGGATACATTTCTCGGAGGCTTTCAATCCAGAAATCTTGCTAGGATCAACTCGAATACCCGATGCTGACACAATATGCCCCAGAAAACCAACCTCACGTAACCAAAATTCACATTTACTAAACTTTGCATATAACTGCTTATTACGCAGAGTCTGTAATACAATTCTCAAATGTTCTTCATGCTCGGTTTCATCTCTAATAGATCAAAATATTATCTATGAACACAACAACAAATCGATTTAGGTATAGTCTGAAAATTTGGTTCATTAAGTCCATAAAGACAGCAGGTGCATTCGTCAGTCTGAATGGCATAACTAAAAATTCATAATGCTCATACCTTGTTCTAAAAGCAGTCTTTGGCACATTGGAGTCTTTAACTCGCAACTGCTAATAGCCCTATCTCAAATCTATCTTTGAAAACATTGTAGCCCCTTTCAATTCATCAAACAAATCATCTATTCTAGGTAGAGGATATTTGTTCTTGATCATCACTTTGTTAAGCTGCCAGTAGTCTATACACATTCTCATCGTACCCTCTTTCTTTTTCACAAACAATACGGGAGCACCCCAAGGCGAGAAACTCGGTCTTGCAAAACCTCTATCCGTAAGCTCTTGTAACTGAGCTTTCAATTCTTTTAACTCTGTCAGGGCCATTCTATACGGAGCTATCAATATCGGCGTTGTACCCGGCATTAACTTAATACCAAATTCAACCTCTCAAATCGGTGGTAAACCTGGTAAGTATTCAGGAAGCACATCTGGATACTCACACACAACTGGCACTAATTCAATCTTCTTTTCAGTCACTTTTGTATCAAGCACATAAGCAAAATAAGCTTCATAACCCTTTTTTCACATATTTCTGAGCTAACATCGATGAAATCACTCCTGGAAAACCATTCAGATTATAAGACTCAATTTGAATAATCTCATTATTCTGACATCTCAAATTAATCGTCTTTCTTTTGCAATTTACAACAGTACTATGCAACATTAGCCAATCCATACCCAGAATTATATCAAATTTCTCAAATGGAAACAACATCAAATTAGCCAGAAAATAAAATCTCGAATCATCAACGGACAGTTCTTGCACACTTTATCAACAAACACACACTTGCCTAAGGGGTTCAATACTCTAATTACAAATTCAGTAGACTTTACAGGAAAAGTCTTACTGGATACTAAATTCACACATATATACGAATGAGTTGTTCTTGGATCTATCAATGCAATAACTTTAGTATCATAGAGAATAAAAGTATCGGTGATAACATCTAGAGATGACGCTTCTTTGCACGGGCAAATAGTGTAGGCTTGTGCAGGTGCTCTAACATCAGATCTCGCAGCAGTGTCTCGTGTCGCACCTCTACCACCACTTATATTTCCAACATTACTGAATGATCCCTCTAACTGTAGTGTTACTCGGTCTCATGTTCTGAGTGTTATCTTTTTCAGCTAACCCTAGCCCATCTTTAATAAAGTGATCTCGTAAACCACAACTGTAATAAGTTCTATTATTATATTTCACCCACCAATCTCCAAAATGTCGTCTTCCACATTGTTGGCACTCGGGTTTAACATATTTTACGTTACCAACACACGATACTGATGTGGCTTGAGCTTTAAGGTTGGTGTATTACTTTTCGTGATCTCTACTCTAACATCCCATTAAAGTTGTCGATCGGTTAAAATAGTCTCTAGATTTCTTCGACGAGGAATGATAAGATTTATTCATTGATCTCTTCCTCGAATCTCTTACCTCTGAATCAGCTTTTCTCTTTCCTTTACTGAGATCCTCGGCTTTACAAGCCCTCTCAAACAGTACTACAAATTCCTTTAATTCAAGTATCCTGACTAACAGCTTTATATCTTCATTCAACCCATCAACAAATCGTTTACACATGATCTCTTCGGTAGAAACATATTCCCGGGCATACTTACTTAAACATACAAATTCTCTTTCATATTGTGTCACCGTCATTCTACCTTGTTTCAACTCTAGAAACTCTTTATGTTTTTTATCGAGAAATCTCTGACTTATGTATTTCTTTCTGAATTCGGATTGAAAGAACTCCCAGGTGACTCACTCTCTAGGAACCACAGATGTCAATGTTTTCCACCAATGATATGCATTATCTCTAAGCAAAGATACAACACACTTGATACATTCATCTGGAGTACAAGACAATTCATCAAATAATCTGATTGTGTTCTCGAGCCAGAACTCAACTCTCTCAGCATCATCATCAACTATAGCCCAAAACTCCTTAGCCCCGTGCTTACAAATCTTATCCACTGGCGGTTTACTCAATCGAATCGAATCTATCACTTGTGGCACAACTGGGATTTGTTGAGGAATAGGTGGGGGTCGAGGTTGTTGAGCAGCCATATTTGTTCAAACGAATTCCATGAACCATTCACTCATCATTTGGAAGAAGGCTTACTTAGCCTCTCCCCCTTGACTACTAGAAATCGGCCTAGATTCAACTGGCACTGTCCCTTGAGCGGGAGCAGGCGCATTACTTTCAACATCGTCAACTATTGCCTGTTCGAGATCCATTTGCTATATGAAAAACACATTTTAATAGTTAGGAATCATCACACTATCGTAGTTTATATATATGGCATGTATAGCTAGACTCTCGCTCACTACATTAGTCCTAGAATAGACTAAACCTTAGCTCTAATGCCAATAATTGTAACACCCATTACCTATATCCGTCATCGGAATAGGGTTACGAGGCATTACCGAATAATACACATTATTCACATACATTTAAGCATTCATAATCAAAACCTAATCAAATCATTCACATTGTCCCTTATAAGGATCTACGAGACCCTAAAACGTACTTAGAAGTGGTTTAAGACTAAACCAATAACATATGCAAACTTTCAGAAACTTAGAAAATTTTTAGACACGCCCGTGTCACAGGCCGTGTGAAAACAGGGCATACATACTGGCTTGCACGTGCCAGCCCGTGTGCCACACACGGACAATAGACACACTCGTGTGTCTAGGCCGTGCCAAAACTGTAGGGTATACTTGTAACACCCCTTACCCGTATCCGATGCCAGAACAGGGTACGAGGCATTACCATACTTGTACTCATACATTCATGCATTAATCAGGCTATAAAATTTTTCTTTAAAACAATTTCATTCATACATACACAAATTGTCCCTACTATGGGCCTACGAGACCTAAAAACGACCATTGGAAAAGGATCGGGACTAAATCGAGAACTTTTAGAAAGTTTGGGAAATTTTCCCTAATACAGAGTCACGCCCATGTGTGATAGGGGACACGCCCGTGTCTAGTAGCCGTATAACTCTCTGACTATGAAGTCAGCACTAATTTAGGGTCACACGGTCGTATCACACGCCCGTCGGGCCAGACCATGTGGTCAATTAAAATTAAATGAATTTTCCATAAAAAGGTGCAGACTTCACACGGCTAGAGTACACGCCCATGTGGGTAGGCCGTGTCTCTGACACGACCAAGACACATGCCCATGTTTTAGCCCGTGTGTTTACTACTAAGCATATTGACTTGCAAAATTAGGGTGCAGGAGACACACGGCCATTCAACACACCCGTGGGGCAGACCATGTGTCACACATGGCCTAGACACATGCCCGCGTGTCTACCCGTGTGGACAATTTGAAGGCTATTTTCCAAGTCACTTGCCACCCTTAATCACTCATGCACTTAAGCATAAGTTATAGCATGCAACATGACATAGTTAGACATTCAATATTCAACACCATAGCACTTTCACATCTTTATAATATCATTCTATTGCACAATTCCTTTGATCCTACCATTTGAAAGCATTTTATACAAACTTCATGCAATTCAACTTAATTATCAAAATTCCAAGTTGCACATTTATAACTATTGTCATCTTAGGTTATTAAACCATTCCTTATCTCCTAGTATTTAATCCATACATCTACATACATCCACCAAGCAATCATATTCTACGTCATCCAGACAATATCTCATCACATATCCATCAGACAACCATATAGCACATCAAGGCATCAACACATGCATGCATGAACAATTAGATATTACAACCCAAAGATCAATCATGAGCCATATCACATGGCTATTACAAAATGAATCATCAGCATCATAGGCCTTCGCAATTTGGCCCAATAGCATGACACATATCACAAAATGACCAAGTCCCCTATGCATGCCATACTCAAAATAACAAATTCACTATACCCAATGTTCTTTTGATAGTGTGATCGAATGCTCCGACAACTTTCGATCCCCAAGCTAGCTTGGTGAAACTACAAATGATGAAAAAAGAGAGGGGATTAAGCATTTAAGCTTAGTAAGTCCACATGCAAATAATATGCAATATTAGTAAACCATAATCATGCAAGATAAAATAGCATAACCATCAAGATTATTCATCATTCAAGTATTCTAGCTCAGTTATCAAGTATTCTTATATACATATATAAATATACTTTCTCGTCATATATCATCCTTTAACAAAGCATCACTTATGAGTATAATGTACGTACCTGTACATATTCGTAGCATATCAAATAACTTTACCTTCATTACCATCTCGGGAATTTCATTGCATCATTCATTATAATATCCATTGAACACTCGGAATACTATTTGATATGCAGAAACTTGCACCTAAGTGCCACATAAACATACGTAGTCGAAGCTACCTCGTATCATGCAGTGCTCACAATTTAGCTACTCATAGGCTTGCTCATATAAGCTATCGATCAAGGTGTAACTACACGGGCTGCTCACAAAAGCTGTTAGGTATCTGACCACTCAAGGATTACCTAGCCACCGGTAGGACACACAAGACCATTTCCCGAAACTCAATCTCATGTATCATATCCATTATGAACTTAGACCACTCAACGAGCTCGGATGCTCACATCCATAATGAACTCGGACCACTCAATGAGCTCGGATGCCACATATATCACGAACCCAGACCACTCAACGAGTTCAGACTTCTTAATTCCTAGTGACATGTCACTTGCATCCTAGACTATTCCTAAGGTTCAAACGGGATTTTTCCTCACTTGCACAAGGCATACTTTGTCGTACTTACTCGTGATGTTGTATGTAACGACCATAATATCATTTATGCTTTCATAACAACCAATAAGCATATAAGTCATAATAACAAGAAAACATTTATCACATAATATCAAAACATTAAGAACATGCTACAACACCATATTATTTGCATATGCACTTACCTCGGTACAAAAATGATGGTAATCGAGCCTAATCATCTTATACTTTATTCTTCCCTTGATCAAGACCCGATTCACGTTTTTCTTGATCTATAATGCCAAATTTAACTTGTTTATTAGTCATATTACTCAAATCGATCCATAATTCATGCTTTGGTAAATTACCTTTTTACCCTTATCTTTCCACTTATTACGATTTAGTCCCTAGGCTCGTAAAATGAAATGCATACATTTTCTTAGTTATCCAAGCCTAGCCGAACCCCTACTATGCTCATATCAGCCCATATTTTCCTTTATTTCACATTATTACTACCCACTTTTACACTTTTACAAACAAGTCCCCTTCTTAGGTGTTTTCACTAAAAATCACCTAGTAAAAGATGTTTATCATGCATCAAACATCCATATTCCTCCATTAATCAACAAAATGCATGCATGTTAGACATAGGTCAAATTTCATACATGAACCCTAGCTCAAAATATAGCTAGAAATAGGTAGATCATGCTTCAAAGGCTTCAAAAATACAAAAAAAAAATCGGGGCTAGGGAGCACTTACAATCAAGCTTGGAAATGTTGAAAAAAACCCTAGATATGGCTATTGAGAAATTCAGCCAACACTTGGAGAAGATGGCCACATTTTTGCTTTGATTTTCCCTTTTTATTCTTTTAACTACCAAATGATCAAAATGACCTTAGAGTCTTTCTTTCAAAATTTTCCTATGCATGTCCATTTTTGTCCAAAATTACAAAAATTGGTCAAATTGCTAATTAGAACCCTCTAATTCATAATCTAAAGCAATTTCATGCTTAAATATTCTAGAATACAAGTTTTGAATTTTATTCAATTTGGTCCCTAAAGTTCAATTAGATATTTTATGCATAGAATTTCCTCATGAAACTTTCACATAAGCACGCATTCATATCATAGACCTCATAAGAATCATATAATAATTATTTCTATCTCAGATTTGTGGTCTCGAAACCATTATTCTGACTAGGCCTTAATTCTGGATGTTACAATACTGCCTTAATTCAAACGGGTACCCTAGGGGATACACGGCTGTGTAACATAGCCGTGTGTCGCACACGACTGAGACACACACCCGTGTCTCTGCCCGTGTGGATAAAAATAGGCCATTTGCAAAGCCAATTTTCCACCCTTTTCTCATACTCACCTAGCCATCAAAAATGGTATCATTTTATCACATATTTGAGCAGCCAAAATATGCCAATTCGCACACATATCATGCCATCTATTCTCAACCATTTCAATTACTCAATTCAAAAATTAAAATATACCATTTAGCTATAACTACAACTAATCAAACATATCCAAAACAAGCCAATATCTAAGGTATTATACACATCACATAAATCACCTTCAAACACATCACTTATGCCAACTTAAATGACCAGATACATACCAACATTTTCAACCAAAAGTAAACCAAATCTCATGGCTTAAATCATAATTCAAAATATAACATCAACTCACTAGCCTATACATGCCATAAACTATATTTACAAGCATCCAAAAATACCAACAAGTTGTCGATAGTGTGATGATGGTTCCGATGATCCCCGATGTTTGAGCTAGCTTTGACACTCTATAAAACAAAGACAAATAACACACAGTAAACTTCATAGCTTAGTAAGTTCGTACCAAAAATACTCAACAGTTTATAATATACAAATCATCAATTAATAAACACTTAGTAGTTCTCATATCATCATTCAATTCTAATCCATGACCATTTATCATATATATACAAATTCATCAAGCTTCATACACATAGTATCAACTACCACATAGGTATCATATGTACCTGTACTTTCCCGTATTTATTTATTTCATTCTCAGCTCTTTGTTCAATATGTTAAATCGTTTGGAAATCTTTCAATGCTTTAAGAACTTACACACTTAGTGCATAAATGTTTAGCCAAAGCTATAACGATATCGCAGACTTAGTGCCATCACATTAAACCGAAACTATCTCGGTATTGTACACTTAGTGCCACATAAAGCTGAAGCTATTCCAATTCGCACACAAAGTGATGTATATAACTCTAGCTATCTCGGTATTGCACACTTAGTGCCACATAGTCGATTTATCGTCATACACAATTGTAGTTGCATATATACAATTAATGCAATATTAAAGCATTAAAAACATATCGTAACAATTTTTATCACGTACGAACTTACCTCATACTCGGAATTGATGAATCGAATCGATTATTCGATAACCTTTAATTTTCCCCGATCTAAATCTAATTCCTTTCTTTCTCGATCTATATAAATTCAAAATTAACTCATTTAATTTCCTATTCATTCAATTTCATCCAAAAATATACATTTGGGCATTTTCACACTTTAGCCCCTAAACTTTCACATTTTGACAATTAATCCCTATTTCACAAATACACAAAATTACACCAATTCATTACAAACCCATGTGTGCCAAATTACTATAATGCCCCTAGTAGACCATATTTTTTAGTTATTTCAATATTTAACCCCTCAATTTATACTTTTCTTAGTTTAATCCCTAATATGTATTTTTACTCAAAATCACTTTACAAAACATGTATATCAAGAACCAAGCTTTCATAATTCATCATCAAACATCATAAAACAGATGAATTCATCAATGGAAACTTTCAAAATCATCAACACTTTCCAAAATTAAGACATGGGCTAACTAGAACACGAAGCAACGATCACAAAAACATAGAAATCATCAAAAACCGAGCTCAAAACATACCTCAATCAAGCTAGAGAAGTGCCAAAATTTCAAAGCCCTATTTTACTTTGCTTCATTCGGCAATTAAAAGATGATAATGGAACCATATTTGATTTTTTTTTTACTTAATTATACATTAATTCCATTATTACCATTTTAACCTTTGTTTAAAACATTATAAATCATTTAATGAATGGCTATTCATGTAAATTTTCATTATCCATGGTATATTCACAACATAAGGACTTCACCATTAATGAATCATAGCAATTAAGCACTTAAACAATTAAAACATCAATTTTGCATTTTACGCGATTTAATCCTTTTTCTCAAATTAACCACTTAAACGATAAAATTAGCATACAAAATTTTCACACATATTTAATCACATACTGTATACACCAAAAATAATATTAAAATAATTTTATGACCTCAGATTTGTGGTTCTGAAACCACTGTTTCAATTTAGCTAAAATCGAGCTATTATAGACCCATATTTTACAACATTTGGAACATGACCGGCTTTAGCTCAAATTGTTGTGCCTCAATTTCGGGTCTCCTAATACTCGAATTGAGTTCGTTGAATAGAGGAATGGCATATTGTTGAATGGCACAGTTTCTGTCATCGACAACAATGATCTGATTATGAGTATTATAAGTGAATGTCTCTCTTGGATTTTGGTTTGGATTTTCGAAATTCATCTCTTCGGTCATTCTTTGGCTCACTTGTCTTCTTCACTGTCGAAAAGTTCTTTCAATCTCAAGGTCTACATAGGGAGTAAATCGATAATTCGGTCAATACTCATGAACACTTGAAATAAACACAGAAAAATTAATTAAGTTGAAATTGAATGGGAAAATAAACCAAAATGCAAAATTAACAAATTCACAAATAATGACTTTTTAAAATAGTTCCTGTCAACGGTGCCAAAAACTTGGAACAACAAAAATGTACAAGTGTACACAATCACAACAAGTAATAAAGTGACAAGAAAATGTCGAGTTATCTTACCCATAGGTACTGTGAAAAGAATTATTTATGAATGCAGTTTTAAAAACACTTTGGTGGAGAAAAATATTTTGATTTGAGGAGGTGATTAAAAATTAGGATTTTAACTAAGTAAAATAAATAAAAATAAAATAAAAGTTCCAATACACAATTTCAAAAAATGATTTTAATCAAAATGACAGAATTGTGTTAGATTAATTACATTTCTTAACTTAGAATTATTAAACTCATATTTATGTTGTTACGAATAAATTCATGGCAACTCGGTAATTTGCTAACTTATGAACATACTTACTTACCAAAATCAATTTATCTCTTGACTATATCTCTATGTCAATTCAACCGATTAAACAAATTTTAATAAACAAATGTGTTAATGCACTTACATAAGTATGAAATCAAAATAATCTCTTTTACATATCTCTATGCCAATTCAAACAATTAATTTAATCTCATAAGCACATAAAAGATCATGTGAGGTAACAATGTATTTCTACCTTGAAACAGTTTAATCACAATAATCTTGCAAGTTATGCAAGGCTAATGTATCGTTAGATACCATTGCTAATTTAACCCTCAACTACCTTAGATGATTAAATATGCATTGATTAAGTATCATGTCAATTAATTACAATTTTAATCCGTTTAAACAATTAATTAATTAGTTACCTTACAATTGTAATGCAATAATAACTTGGTCAAGGTTTTACTTAATCAAACATCTTACCAAGGCCTATAACAACACAAACACAATTTTAATAAATTAAGTAGATGAAGTGCAATCAACCTAACACGAATTAAATTTAAGCCATATTAATTAAATTAAACATATCAACATCAAAAATATTCATAGACATGTTCATCATAACAACAACAAAATTAAAGGGATAGGGAAGAAGAATCAAATCTGGTGTTTTCTTCGTGGCTTGACTAGTTTTCTTCACTCTTCCTTCTCCGCTTGTTCTTGTCGAACCAAAGCTTCTACAAACACTTGAATGCTGATCCAAATGGTGGTTGATTGAATCTTTTTCAAGAGGTGAAATCAGCAAGGGAATAGGGGAAGGAAATGAAGAAAAATGGAAGGGAATGAAGAGAGAAAAATGATAGAGAAGTGAAGAGATGAGAATGGTTGAGATGTGTTTGAAATGAGCAGCCAAGGGAGGTATTTATAGGTTGAGATGACTGCTAAAATTATAAAAAAATAAGCAGACATAGAGTCCCCCCATGGCCGGCCACACATGTGGCAAGTTTGAAGGATTCAAACTTGCTATTTTAAGGTAGAGGTAAATCTTAAAAGACATGAATAGTGGAGGGGTTTGAATGCAATTTGAAGGAGTCTTCAAGGGCCATTTTGCAAGTCAAATAATCAGCCAAACAAGCTGATTGGGTCAGCATGTAGGACGGTTTTGGGCTGCCCTATGCTCGGTTGGATCAATTTTCTCGGTTCAGCTCAACTTGGCCACTTTTCATAATTAATTAATAATAATTTATTTAACCCAAATTAAATTAGATCAAAATTAAAATTAATTACATTATGAATTAATACACATAATTTTGGATCATCTTAGGCTGAAAAATTATTTCGCTTTGATGCTTCAAAATTGCTTCTCGGTTTTGTGCTTCTAGTAGTGTTTGCCGAGCCATTTTTCTCCCCTTTGTGGCAAATCTATCAAAAATAATAAAAAATCAAAATTTTATATAAAATTAATTAAAATTCAACATGTTCATAATTTGAGTGCAATTTAATTATTTTATATTATTATTTATTTTTCGACAAGAATTTTACCGAAACTGCATGAATTTGAATTAAAAATGGCATGAAAAGTGTGTATATTTTCGTGTTTCCAGTAAGTATTATTTTTTAATATTTACAAGTCAAGTATTATGATATAGATAATTTTTATTTAATTGGATAATTAGTTAAGTGCAAGTGGTTTGATCCTAAAGCCAAATGGTTTTGGAAAATGAGATGTCAGGACATTGTTTTAAAAAACTCGAGCCTGTAAATATTTTTATTAAATATTTACAGTTTTATTATTAGTGAATTGAATTTTGGTCCAAAAATTTTAGTGATTGAACGATTAATTAAGGTATAAGAATTAACAGTTAATCGCTATGGAATTTTGTTAATTAGAGGACCGAATG
Source organism: Gossypium longicalyx (assembly GCA_025698465.1). NCBI lineage: Eukaryota > Viridiplantae > Streptophyta > Magnoliopsida > Malvales > Malvaceae > Gossypium > Gossypium longicalyx. The sequence continues at coordinate 98,694,429 of CM046997.1, forward strand.
AGTAATTAGACCAATGGTAAATGGTCAAGCAGTGGTGATAACCAACTATCATCCACCAATTGAGTTTATAATGGTTAATTTTAATAATTAGTGATTAATTAAACTAATTTTAATTAATTAATTAATTAATTAGTTATATTATAATAAAAGTAAATCATATCAAAAACCATGATGATCTTTATTTTTCATTTTGTAAACCCGAATGCACCACGGAAGAGAATTCAAGATTTTGAACATCTTTCCTTGCTTTGCATGGTATGATTTTTTTATTTGTTTTTAGTAATTTTTATATTTTTGATATCGTTGCAATTAGGTCTGGTTAACTCGTATCTCTATTTTCAAAGCTGTTAAATATTTTAAAACTTGCCATTGATGAATCGTTGATATTTTTTATAGAAATTGTTAAATTTGGAAGGTATGAAATGTTTAAGAACTATTTGATTTAGTAAATTTTGTTAATTTTGCATTTAGGGACTAAATTGTGATTATGTCAAAAATGACATTAATTTTCTATAATTTTAGATTTTTAGGGCTGTAGAAGGACATAATTGAAATCGAAATGAAAAATAAGCTCAATTGTGAAAATTATGTTTATTTTGGTTTTGAAGACTAAATTGAATAAAATATAAAAGTTCAGGGAAATTATGTAAAATAAAATTAAAAGATTATAAGCATAAATTTGAGTAGTATTATGAGATTGATATTGATATTTTGAACCTTAACTATTATATAGATTAAGTTGTTGACTTAAGGGAAAATGGGAAAACTGTCGAATAGTCCCTATTAGCTAAATTGCTACGGTTTTTTCAGGTAAGTTCATATAGGATAAATAAGTTTAACTTCTTGTTGAATTATATTTGAATGTATATTAATATTTTATTAATAGTTTGAATTGTATATGAATTGTTACATAAATTGAGGATTCAATTTAATTAAAATGGATTGATAAGAAATGAAAATGTTAGGGTTAAATCCTGATGAACTTAGTAAAAGTCTCGTACTCGAGGGTACAGGTTGATTTCTGGTGGTAACGAGCTCCAGCATTTGTTGCGAACTCGAAGATATATGTGACACATATTTAGCCTGGACCAATAATCTATTATCATTTTAAATGTTTAACTTAGGCTGGTAACCTTACATGTATATACAGCTCTGTCCAAGCTAGATTTGAATGACATAAATTGGCATTATGGGTCACTTGAGGAAATGGTATGAAAACTTGCTCAAATAGGTTAATTAAGCTTCACACGGGCTATCACATGGTCATGTGTCACACACGGGTGGTTGACCGTGTACTACACATTTAGGGTGATTTTTAGTTTACACGGCCACAATGAGTTACATGGCCTGACGGCACAACTGTGTGACCCTCAGTTACACGGACATAGATTATTACACAGTTTGAAGACACTGGTGTGTGGCGTTGCACCACGCGGCTTCAAGCTATCACACGGTTGTAAAAATTGTTTAAATTCCTAGAATAAATATTATAGAGAATTGTAAAAATTATATTCCCTAATATACACGCAAAGATTCGAACACAAGACCACAGTCACAGTCAAATGCTTAACCATTGAACTACCAGGCTCATTCTGATACCCCAACGCACTGAAGCTAACTTAATTGGTACATGCAAGTCTAAAAGTTCAATTAAAGAATACAAACCACAAAAGATGCAACTCAAACCTCAGACCTTCAATAAGAAAACATAACACAACCATAGAAGCAAATACATATTCATCGACATATCTTAGTAACAAAACTCAAATTTTGGGTCGTTACAACTCTCTCCCCTTAAAAGAATTTGGCCACTATATTTTACCTACTTCAAACAAATACAGGTACTACTGGCGTATCGAATCTTCAGGTTCCCAGGTGGCTTCCTCAGTGCTGTGATTTCACCATAGGACTTTAACCAGGGGTACAACCTTCTTTCGTAAGACTTTAACATCCTACTCCAGAATTTAAACCAGTTCCTCCTCGAAAGTCAGATCAAGTTTCACCTCGATTTCCTTTACAGGCACTATATGGGAAGGATCAGACCGATATTTCAGAACATAGAGACATGAAACACGTCGTGGATGCAATCAAGTTCAAGTGGCAACTCGAGCTTACGGTATGGTCCAATGAATCTCAGACTTAACTTGGCCTTCCATCTGAACTGGAGGAACTTTTTCCACTGTGACACTTTTAGAAACACCTGATCACCCACAGAATACTAAATATTTTTTCTTTTTAAGTCTACATACAACTTATGTTGGTCTGAAGCAACTTCCAAATGATCTCGGATCAATTTAACCATATTCTTAGTCTCAGACACTAATTCATGACCCAACACCCTTCATTCACCTAACTCGGTCCAACACAAAGGAGTATGACACCTACGGCCATAAAGAGCCTCGTAAGGTGCCATCTGAATTATAAATTGATAATTGTTGTTATATGTAAATTCAGCTAACGATAGGTGATCCTCCTAACTGGGCCTGAAGTCAATCACACAACTCCTAAGCAAGCATATCTTCTAAAATCTGAATCACTCGCTCAGATTATTCGTTAGACTAGGGATGATACACAGTACTGAAATCCAGTCGCCTACCTAAAGCTTCGTATAACTTTTTCCAGAACCTGGAGGTGAAATGCGGATCCCTATCCGAAATGATTGAAATCGGAACCCATGTAACCTCACAATCTTAGACATGTACAGTTTAGCTAATTTTTATAGTGAATAATCGGTTCTGACTAAAAGGAAATAAGCATACTTAGTCAATCTATCAACTATGGCCCATACCAAATCTTTCTTCGTGGGTGTCAGAGGTAACCAACTAACAAAATCCATTGTCACACGCTCCCACATCCACAGAGGAATCTTAACTAGCTGAAGCAACCCTGAACGTAACTGATGTTTAGCCTTAACTTTTAACACATCAGACAGTGAGAAATGAAAGTAGTCACTTCTCGTTTCAAACCAGCCATCAGTACAGTTCTCAAAGATCATGGTACATTTTATTCTCACCAGGATGCATAGCGTAAGGGCTACTACGCACTTCATGCAGGGTTGACTGTCATAATTCACGGTCCTTAGGTACATAAACCTGACCTTTAAAGCACGGAACCCCATCACTATTCAAACCAAATTTAGAAGCTTCACCAGACTCAACCTGACATAAATGTCGAATTAAAGACTCATCTTCCAGCTATTTAACTCGAATTTGCTCAACCCAAGTGGCTTAACTTGTAGTTTTGCCAAAAGACCCCCGTCATCAACCATACTTAATCCAGTGAACATCGCTCAAAAATCAGACATCGCTCGATGGCTAAGGGCGTCGGCCACCACATTGGCCTTACCAGGGTGATACTCTATAGTACAGTCGTAGTCTTTAAGAAGTTTAACCCATCTACGCTGTCTAAGGTTCAACTCCTTTTGAGTTAACAAGTACTTGAGACTCTTGTGATCGGTATAGATAATACACCTCTTGCCGTACAAGTAATGTCTCCATATTTTGAAAGCAAACACGACCACTGCCCGCTTAAGATCGTGAGTAGGATAGTTATCCTTATCACATTATTATAGACTACAAAATCTTTACCCGATTCAAGTTGAATAATAACAGGAGCTTGTGTCAAAACAGACTTAAGCTACTCAAAGCTTAACTGATGCTTCTTAGACAACTTAAATGGAGTATTCTTACGCAGCAATTTTGTAACACCCCAAACCTAGCCTAGACGTTATGGCCGGATCTGGCGATGTCACATGAAAGTGTTTTTCACAAAATAAGGTATCGTTGAAAAGTTGTTTTATATTAAACCTCTTTGTGACCTTAACGAGTTTTTGTCTTTTTCATTGATAACACTCAAGTTGTTTAGAAAATTGTTAAGCACATTAAATTGTTATTAATTTTGAAAACGGTCTTTCTTGCGCAAGCTAATAAAACTTGTTACGTAAACGTGATGTTTCGAAAAACGTTTATCTTTTGAAAACTCGTGTCCTACTGCTAGCAGATAAAAATTAAAATTAAAACCCAAATTAAAAGCTAAAACTTTAAAGAGGCCTTATTACATAAAAATACCCAAATTTAAATACGTATAAATTAAAAACTAATAAAAAGTACATGCAGTTGTGTGGCCACCTTTAAGTCCCTCGCAACACCGACCCGCCTAAGACTAGGGATTTCCTGCGCAGATAAACAAAAGGGTGAGTTTTCGAAAACTCAGTGTGTAATCCTTAAAAAAAATCAATCAATCATGCATTAGGCGATTCTGATGCAGGCCTAAACCTATTTGATAGTAGTACGGTGTGGGCCTTAGCCCATTTCGAGAATGATGATCGGTGTGGGACTTAGCCCAATTCGAGAATGATATCAATACAGAATACAAACAAAAATCCTACCCATCCAGCCTCTACACTCCGCTACGTCCAGCCTTACACTCCATGTGGCGATAAAATCAACCCACCATCCCTACACTCCAAAATATAGCACCGGTTGCGGCACTAAACAGTGTTTGTAGTAGAGCTACCAGTATAGTACACTTCCTCCAATCATAATACCCATCTCCGTGCAATGTGTCATGCGTCATGGCATAATATCATATGTGTATGCAATACATATCTAATGGCATGCACGAATACAGTCATACATACCATAGGGGCATATTAGTCATTTTACCTCATAGGGGCATAACATTCATTTCATTAAATTGAGGTCTAGGTATACTTACCGATCCAACAGTAGGTCCACAGTTGTCTCGGGCGACCCGTGCAACCTTAACAGTCAATCAGGGAAAATAGGCCCAAGGCCCATAATACGGGCCCATGTAGGCCCACACGCCCGTGTGGTCCACGAAGCCCAAAAATGGTCTTGGTTGTGTGAACTACACAGCCTGGCCCAATATTCTCCACACTTTCGTGTGGTTTACCCGTGTGGGGCCCAAATGACCCATTTCGACCCAACGTGGCCCAAAATGGCCGAAGCCCAAGAAATTGCTCATGGTGGCCTCTACGATCAAACGCCTACGTTTATGCATTTGGTTTACCACACGAGCAAGCGCACACTCATGTGGGGTCAATGGTCACATGTTCTGACTTTTGCTGATTTATGATTATGGTAGTGTGTACACACCTGATTGCGAAAATGCAACAAGACCACGGGCACTCCAACCTATATCAACAAAAGCTTTGGATAGTTGCCTAAAAATCAAGTTGAAGCGAGCCTTAATCAAAGCCCTTAATCAATAGATTACCTTTCACTTGCTAGATCGGTCAATTAAAGTTTGTCTACCAACTTCGCTGCAAGAACCTAATCCCTAGGCCTAAGGGTTGCCTGCACTCCAGTAAAACCTTATCAACCACGACACAAGAGAATAATTTGAACTAGATGAACAATCACTTATCGAAACGTAAGGTCTAGATTAGAAAGGAAGAATATTCGGCCTACACCACACAAGAGCCGAAAGTGCCCAAAAAGATAGGGGCCTTGTACCTTTCAGAAAATAGCCGCATAGGGAGATATTAGATGAAAATATTAGTGCGACAGAAGAGCGAAAGAAAAAGAGGAGAAATAACCACATACCCACACACCTGATCGATCGAATTTCAGTAGTTCAGAACTAAAAGTAAAGAAGGAGAGAACAGGGTATTTGACTACAATATTAAGATGAAGAGGGGAAAAGATCAAGAAGAAATCGGTCTATGAAACAATATGGGAAAATAGTTTGGATTAGTTAATACAGAAGAATCGAATGAGGGGAGGGAGAAAAGAAGAGAAGAGGTTCGGTTAAAGCAAACCGATTAAAGGGAGGAAAAAGAAGGGTGTTCGACCAAGGTTTTTGAGGGAGAGAAGAAAAGAAACTCGGATAAACAAGAGGATGTTGGGAAAAATAAAGTCGAGAAACAAAGTGAACCCGAACGACACTCAAAATTAGCAAAATAAAAAAGATGCTACTCTCACCTCCTAGCAAAAAACAGCTTCAAAAGAGGAAAGAAGCAAAATGCCACAGCCAAAAACCGAACACTAGAGGGATCTTTTGCCACAACCAAAATCATTCAGTAGCTCACTTACCAATTCGGTAATAACTCTCCCCCATTATCAAATCCCACATTTTCCTCCCATAACCTCTCCTAAAATCACTCCCCCCATTATCTCCTCAACCAACCAACTCAAACTCTACTCAATTAAGCAGAGTTTCAGTCAACTCTAACTTTTTACACGGCAAGAGTAGCAAAATGAAACATCTTTGCACAAAGGAGGGCTCGAACTCAAGACCTTTAGGCATCCCAACACGCCACTTACCCCTTGACCAGCAGGCCTTTTCTATCATGCAACCCTCACATTAATTTAAAAGTCTACTAGCTGGAGACAAGGGTTTATTCATGTAAGAGTAAAATTTTGTACAAGCCAAGGCTTGAACTTAAGACTTCTCCAACACTTCTTAGGATACTTAACCACTAAAGCACACATGAAATTATGTAACATAACATACGAAAATTATTACATATAATTTGAGGCGTTACAAATTTAGTCAAGGGAGATGCTATCAAGGAGAACCCTCAACAAACCTCCGGTAGTAACCCACTAAATCGAGGAAATTCAAAAGTTCAAATACATTCTTCAGCTGTTTCCACTGAACTACAGCGTCAATTTTCTTAGGATCGACTCGGATTCCACTGGCGGTCACAACATGCCCTAAAAAGGAAACCTCAGACAACTAGAACTCGCACTTACTATATTTAGCATAAAGTTGTTTCCTCCGAAGGGTATCCAGTACGATACGAAGATGCTCATCATGTTCAACTTCAGTCTTAGAGTAAATCAGAATATCATCGATGAACACGACTACAAATCAACCCGTGTACAGTTGAAATACTCGATTCATTAAATCTATAAATGCAGCCGAAGCATTACTTAACCCGAAAAGCATAATGAGGAACTTGTAATGTCCATAACGGGTCTTAAAATTAGTCTTCAACACATTCATCTCCTTAAATTTGAGTTGATGATAACGAGAACAAAGATCGATTTTAAAAAACATAGAAGCTTTGTGAAATTGATCAAATAGATTATCGATTATCGAGAGTGGATGCTTATTTTTAACTATTAACTTATTCAACTGCTAGTAATCAATACACATTCTAATTGTACCATCTTTATTTTAAACAAACAATGCCTGTGCTCCCCACGAAGATACACTAGGTCTAATAAATCCTCAGGTGAGAAGCTCATGAAGTTGAGCTTTTAGCTCATCAAGCTCTTTCACTATCATGCGATAGGGTGAAATCAACACTGGAGCTATCCCAGGTATCAGATCGATACCAAACTCAACCTCTCGATTCGGTGGTACTCCTGATAACTCATCGAGAAAGACATCCTAAAAATCCTGAACAATCCGAATGTCATGAATAGATGCCTTAGTTGAATCAGAGTAAGAGATAAAGGTAAGGTAAGCCATTTACAAGAGTGGATATTATGTTGACAAGGTAATCTTGTCGTTTCCGTATCACGACTATCTCACAGTTCCCTTCTGTTCTTAAAGTTACCCTTTTAGAAGCAGAATCAAGACTGACTTAGTGCTCAACGAGTCAATCCATACCCAAAATTAGGTTAAAATCCCCAAAAGGTAGTTCTATTAAATTAGCTAAAAACTCAACGCCCTAAATCTCTAACAGTACTCATCAATAAGTCTTGTTAACCCTGACTGACTGAATTTGAGGACTAACCGCAGAAATCCTACTAGCAGTATACTCGACAAAGATGTTTAGTTTCATAGATACAGTACTAGCTATGTAAGAATGAGTAAAGACTACATCAATTAAGGAAAAGTAGGGCATAAAGTAAATGTAGAACATACCCGTAATAACATCGGTGTCGTCCCTGTCCTCACGGCGTCTAGCCGTGTACACAAGTGCAGGCCACCTAGCCTTAATCTGAGCTGTACCTCTGTTCGATGCTCGTTGACCCCTACTAGAACTGTTGCCATCCCTACTAGAACCCCCGACCTATAGTGGTTGTGGAGTTCCACTCGAGGCTGAATAGTATTTAAAGCCGTAACTGGTGTCTGAGCTAGCACCTGATTAGGTCGACGAAGGCAATCCTCAGATTTCCTCCAACATTCACCCGGATGGCGTCTCTTACAATCGGCACAGTGCGAAATCATATTAGAAACAACCGACGTATCATTCCCAAGAAGCCCGTCGACTTTAGCCCATTTCTTGGGGCACTAAACAAAACTAGAGGGACCAAAATCTTTTTTCCCTTTGCTCAGATCTCTCTCTTGGTCTTTCCTTTTACACTCAGTGCACTTGACCTCTTCCACTATTTTGACCTTATTTACTAAAACCGCAAACACTCATTCCCTTTGAGGAGTTATAAGAACACGTAGGTCATATCGCAGTCCATCCTCAAACCGCACACATTTATCATACTCAATCTCGACCAACACTCGAGCGTACCTACTTAATCTCAGAAACACGGCCTTGTTCTCAGCTACGGACCTTTCCCATTGAACCAGATTCTTAAACTTGCGTTTGCGAGCCTCAATATAGTTAGCTCCCACATACCTGCCCTGAAAGGCGCTCCTAAAATAATCCCAAGAAATCAGTTCTGATTGGGTACTCTGCTCGATCGTCAACCACCACTAATATGCCTTGTATCAGAGCATAGATACACCAGCTCTCAACCTTTGTACAGGTGTATAGTTAATGTCGTTCATGATGCGCTCAGTAGCCTCGAGCCAGTACTTAGCCACCATAAGAACGACTCTAGTAACACCCTTGAACAATTCAATGTCATTCGACTGAAGGCGTTCAGTAACTGACCCTCAAAATCCAGGCACCGTATAGGTCTCAACAATCCTCTCCAGTACTCGTAGCGTCACCTGGGATACTTGATTGTCCTTAATTATCGTAGTCTAATACCTTGTCTCATCAGTAGGAGTACCAACGGTCTCGTTGGTCTCCAAAACTGGTATCTTTTCATGGAGATGACCCAACTTGAGCTCCCTCACGACGCCTTCTGTACCTATGTGACCCTCGTCCCCAAATTCCTCGTGAACTCATACTTTTCAGTGACTACAATATTAGAAGCGCACAGATGAATCCAATATTCACATGTTAGTTTATTTTGGGTTACGGAACTAACCAACCAAATTTAGTTATTACTGTATAATATACACCCATCATATCAGAAGGAATACTTACATGCGTGACGTTAGAAACTCGGTGCTTTACCAAACCAGTTACTCAATTGACGATATAAAATACTTTATTTAAAGAACCATTTATCAAGACTAAGGCCCAATTACACAGCTCGAGTGTTGATTAACTTAGCTCTAATACCACTAAATGTAATACCCTAAACCTAGCCTAGACGGAATGGCCAAGTCCAAAACATTATATTATCTTTTCAGAACACAAACATACTTAAAGCAAATTTTTGTTCCATAAGTAAACCATAAAAATTATTCATTATCCGAAAACATAGTTGAATCTTTAAAACTTAATACGATATGAAAGACTTAAATTCACACACACATATATATAATAAGTCAAATAGATGACTGAGCCCTTCGTCCACTGGCCGCTTAGCTCTGCGAGTTCTCTAAAATTCAATCAAACTAGTTAGTGTGTTGTAGCTTTGGATTTCGCATACACAATTTAGTCTACATATGAAAGCTCAATCATTATTGAACGTTCGATCAACAATTCAGTCTTGTCAGTTAGATTAATAACTCAAAATGGCTTCAGGCACACACGGTCCTTAATCGTAATTGACCAATTACAGACGCAATTGTAACACAAAATTCAATAGCAGATACAGATGTAATTTCCCACCCCAACACTACACACCATCGCCATCCACCCTACGCACCAATGGGTATATATATTATCCATCCTTACACACCTTATAGTGTCGGTATGACACATTGCAGTGTTTATAGTCTCACTGCCAGATCAACTACAATTCTAGGTGATTTGAACACCAAATCAGTACAGAACACTTCCTTCAATCATAATTTCTGCCTCATGCAAATGCAAAACAGAAAACAAATATATATGAAATTCAAAATCAGATACGATTGAACACTTTTAATATAACAGTGAGTGGATACCATTAATGTCTACCTCACTGATATCCCGAGTCACGAATACTCACAATAAAATAGGTAAGCCATACGGGTAAACCACAAGGATGTGTGAAGAACGTTGGGTCAGATTGTGTAAGCCACACGGCTAAGGCCATACCTAGGCTATGTGGACCATACGGGTGTGGGCCCACATAGGCCACAATATGGGTCGTGGACCCATTTTCACTATTTGACTGTTAAGATTGCATGGGTCACCCGAGACGACTGTGGACCTACTATTGGGTCGGTAAGATTACCTAGAATCTCTACTCGCTAAATTGTCTATTATGCCCTTGTGTGGTAAAATTACTGTTATGCCTTATGAGATGTATGATTATGATTGAGCATGCTATTTAAATTGTAATGGATACATGTATGATTCTAGGATACGACATGACACGATTGTATGATGCATTGCATGGGGATGTGTTATACTGATCGGAGGAAGTGTACTAAAAGGATTCGAGCCTAAATTACTGACAGCTCTGCTGCAAATACTGTTTAGTGCTACAACTGGTGCTATTTTGGAGTGTAGGGATGGGTGGGTTGTTTTTATCCCCACATAGAGTGTAGGGCTAGACGGAGTGGAGTGTAGAGGATGGATGGGTAGAATTTCTGATTGCATATCTATACTGTTACTGTCACTGAATTAGGCTAAGGCCCACACTGATACTGATTCTGTATTGGGCTAAGGCCCTAACTGAAACTGAACTATTACTGATACGGGCTTAGGCCCAGACTGTATTTGCTTACTGCATGATTGATTATTTGTTTATTAAGGGATTACACATTGAGTTTCGTAAACTCGCTCTTTTGTTTAACTGTACAGGTAATCCCCAGTCTTAGGCGGGTCGGTGCTGTGAGGGACTCAAAGGTGGCCACACAACAGCATGGACTTTTTATTAGATTTTAATTTACAGGTAATTTAAATTGGGTATTTGGTTATGTAAAAAGGCCTCTTTAATTTTTAACTTTTAATTTGGGGTTTGATTATTTTGATTCATACTTGTTAGTACTAGAACGCGGGTTTTCAAAAATATAAATGCTTTTCAAAACACTACGTTTACGCTACATTTTTCAAAAGCTTCCGCAACAAATAATGTTTTAAAAAGTAACTACGATTTAATATGATTAACATTTTTTCTAAACAACTTAAGTTTTATCAATGAACAAGACAACCTAAATACTTGTTAAGATCACAAAGAGGCTTAATATAAAACGGGCTTTCAACGATATCCTATTTTGTGGTAGTTACTTGAGGTTTTATATAATGTGACATCGTCTATTTTTTGAAAAAAACTCTAATGTGACATCGCAGATTCGGCCATAACGTCTAGGCTGAGTCTGGGGTGTTACACAAATCAGGAAGATTAACTTGTTTCAGGGTTTGCAATTAACTTCATATTAGGTTTTAGGGTGGATTAGCTATCGATTAACCAATTATTACCTCCCAGCCTCTAATTAACTAATTTTTTGGTTGATACTCAATTATATCCCGACCTCACTTTGTCAACCAAGATAAATTATGATTTACTCGGTTCAACTTATCTCTCGACCTCGTCTAGCTTATGATAACTTCCTAGGGTTTCCAATCCTAGTGGTTTAAGAACACGTAACCTATACTAATTATCCCTTTTCGGAACACCTTAAATCCTTCGTTAATCACATCCCCATCCACTTATTAATCTCCCCTAAGGGATTTAGTCACTCATGTCATTCATAATCTCAATCTTAATTGAATAAACCATAAGAAGAACATGATTGATTCAGAAGAGAAAAGAGATTTGAATAATCATGGATTTGATATCGAATGGTGAACGGAGTAGCAAATCCATTACTTGGAATAAAAAATAAATTGAATTTAGAAAAAGATAAACTAATACTTGAATAATATTGTTAGCTCGATTAATCAAACCAAAAATGCCAAGAAGGGGTTGAATTGGCATTTAAAAAATTGGCAGAAACAAAGAGAGAGAAATAAATAATGAACACAAAGAATTAGAGTGGTTCGACCCCAACAGCCTACTCCACTATCCTAGCTTTCCATAACTAATGATTTTCTCAAATTCACTAATTTGTTGAACCTTTGAGGACAAGGTCTAACGTTACAACTCTCTTAAGATTTCTACCCCAAATCTTAAGATAAACCCTCTCAAAGAATTACAAAGAAGAAAAATAAGAAATAATCCTAACAAGATCAAAATGTTTGCAAATTAAGCACAAATAGGCAAGAATACACTAGAGCAAAAGAAAGACAATAAGAGCTCACAAGTGTGTATAAGAGAATCTTGGAAGTCTTGAGTACAAAGGTTTTTTGATTGATGATTTTTGCTTGAATATCCTTTCTTCTTGTTGTAGGAACTCTAGAAGCTGGTTTTATACCCCATAATGAATTTCGAGCCGTTGAGATTATTGTGGTTGTAACACCCCTAATATGTTCCTATTGCCAGATTAGGGTTATAGAGTATTACCGTACAAAATAGAATATTCAGCATCAAAACAGAAACAATTATGCAATTCAACTATTATCATTTAATAACTCAAATTAGTTAAAGAAAGAACACACTTACCAGCCTTAAATTGAGCTTACAGGGTCCTAAATACAGTTTGGGAAAATTCTGGGATCAATTTGAAACAAAATAGAAAATTTTGGAAGGAGGGGGCATACAACCGTGTAGCCCCCAAACCGTGTGGACATTCAAAGTATGGACATACAGTCGTGTCCTAACCCGTGCATCCACCTATATAGGTATTCGAAATAGATACACTCGACTATGTTGTAGGTCGTGTGCCAAATTGTGTGTGCATTTTATGTTGGGTCACACAGCCATGTCGTAGACCATTTTACATATTGACTTGAGACACACAGCCGTGTCGTAGGCCATGTCTCAGATCATGTGGAACCTGCACCTAAAACAATAACGACACACGACTGTGTGGGGTGGCCATGTGTGGCACATGATCATTTGACAACACGTGTCCCAAGCTATGTGCAGCATAAGTTGCCCCTATGGCAAGCCAAATCAAGCCTAAATTCTTTCACACAATGACACACCATACCTAGCCTATTTCAAATAGTTAAAAGCACATTAAAAATATAAAAAAAACATAAAAAAATGCCAAATATTCATCCATCTTGTATTTAACCAATATGCCATCAAAAGGTGACCGCCTCCAGACATACTAACATTCAGAGTGTGAATATTGCAATAAAATAAAGAGTTATGAGGTAATATCTGCAAGTATACAGGTCAAGTTAAAATATAGATTTTAGAAAGAAGTAGGTGAGTACTTCGAGGATCATACCCAAAGGAGGCGAGTACTAAATCAATCTAAACCTAAATAATTAAAGATCTAATTAATATTCTAAATCAGTTATAGTAAGAAAGTAAAATAAGAAATATGTTTAGAACTTGTAATAATAAAATAAAATAAAATGAAAAACAAATACTTAAAATTGTAAAACATAGAGATAGATAAAGTGAATATAGTAGGATCTTTTGATCTTCCACTAACATAACGAGTCAGCAGGAACTACTTATCTTCTAACCTAACAGTCCATACTAGTTTGGGGTTAAGGTGTTCACGGATGGGCAATACCAATTTTAGGATATTCTCACCTTGATGACTTCCCGGGGTTGTCAGGTCTAGGGTTTGTTTCACGTTCTCCCTTTTCCAGTCAGTTGATCCGTTGAATTACTTTACAAAACAATTAAAAGATCATGCTTCCACTTTCTAATCCTCCATAGAGAGATTAGTTTCTCATGGCTTTCATAAACAACATGGAGTAGATATAACAATTAATCGTAATGGATGATAGTAGAAAATTTAAGAAAAGCTTCATTAATATTGATAATGAATGCGAATCCACAAAAGTCGATCTCCTTTACAACTCAAATCTCTTGAAAGAAAATAGAGAACAAAAGAAATGAAACTCTGAAAACCTAATAAACAAAATTAAAGCTAAAGAAAAAGTCTGAGCTAATAGAATGGTGCCTCTAATGTGTGCCAGAGAGGTCTATTTATAGCCTTCAGGTAGCCGTCGTCCTTAGACTAGAGTAGCTCATGTTCCTGAGCTTTAAAGTTTGATTGTGCAGACTAAAATGCCCCTTCTTTGTGTTTTATTCTCGTCACAGAGTTGATGTTGTGACAGACTAGGACCTATCCCGTGACGTAGTAACCATCATGTCCCTTTGTAGCCATCTTCAGGGGTATGTCGCGACACCCTCAGTCTGTGTCGCGAGATAGATGGCAGCTTCTCAATTTCTCTATTATTCTTTCTATATTGCAACATTGGATCCCTCATGTTGCAACATAGTGTCTAGTATTGCCCTAAAATGCCTTCTAATGGTCTCCTACACACTCACAAAGTATGTTAGCTCTTCCTTAGGCCTCATTCAGCCCTTGCGATTAATAAAAGACTCAATGTGCACATTTTATTAAATGTAAAAGAAAAATAAAGAAAATAAATTAAAACATAACGAAAATGCTTGTATTCAAGCTCTTTAAATGTGAAAACTAGTTTAATCTACTACACCTAATTACGATACATCAAACTCCCCCACAGTTAAGCCATTGCTTGTCCTCAAGCGACATAAACAAATATGAAAAATGACGACCATTAAGTAGGTATGGTACAAGTATTGATTTCAGAGCATATGACTTAGGTATTTCACATTTACTAATATTTTCAACATGATGAGTAATTGAATTACCACTTTTGATCACAAACATTTAAGTTCAGTATGTTACAAAATATACAAGTATTAAAGTTCTCACCTATAGGAATCCATCAACAAATCATACAAGTACTTTGATTATCCGAGTAGAATACAAATAGTCATTTATGTAAATATTTGGATTAATGTCCATTCAAGTATAAAGATATTTAGGTCACATAGGGCTTTTTGGCTTGTAACATTTTGAGGTTTAAGACAGGTATGGAATTCAAAAATGGTAAGCATCAAAGGGTTACAAACAGGAAATAGTTTGGCACATCGTATTAATCCCTATTCTCTACCTTAGCTCACTGCCTTACTTCTCCTTCTCTCACCTTCCTTGTCTTCAAAACATGACATAGTAACTATGGCTAGCCTTACAAGTTTTTGTGTACTAATGAACGAGTTTTTCTTTCTTTTGTGACTTTGTGCCTTTTCTCTTTTTTGTTACATCTCACTCATGAATGCTTTTTCACTTAGTTTAAGACTTTTTCTACTCGTACCGATTCTCTCTTTGAATTTTTCTTATGTTTCATACATTCAGGCTAACTTATAGTTCCTATATCACACCAATATTTCCTAATTCACTCTAGTTTTATGAACCCCACTGTGATCTATCTACTTAACCCTCAATACGTATGGTCAAGCATTTATAATCGTGCGGTATAAGACCAAAGAAAAAAGGCATATACAAATTAACATTTTCAGGCTCGGGGTTTGTACTACGGTTCATCAAGAAGTGTCAAAGGGCTCAAAATTGATACTAAAGGTGAACTATAAATAGGATAGCTTTTTGGATCTTGGATGTGTTCCAAACAATACTTAAGGTCATCCTTAAATATCTCAACATGCATAAATTTAATCAACCAAACAAACACAAATTCAACCATTTATCATTCATACTATCATGCTCGTTTCCTTATATTTTCTATATCACTTGGTACAAATGATAGCTGAATAACTATTTATAGTGTAACATATAGAGCTTTAGTAATCTAATAATAAAAAATTTAAAATCACCTATTATCGTGCCAAAATTATTTATAAACACAAGCAACCTATGTACATTTTCCTAACCAATCACTTGTATTTCTCCAAGCTCAAGCACACCAAAAGACAAGAAAATAAAAAAAAATGTAAAATAAGCAGATTTTCTATGCTACCCCCACAATTTAGCCGACATATTGTCCTCAATGTGTAGTCCATTAATAGATAAGGAAAGAAGTTACCCGATTGATCGTGATCGCCCTAACTCCTATTTTTGGGTGCTTCCTCCTTTGATCGTTAAAAGTTTGAATTTGTTTGTGTCTCCTTTGTGTCGGGTTCCTACATAGAAAAATTAAACACAATGCAACAAAACTAAAAGAAAATCTTTTAATGCCCCAAAAATCCCGAAACTAAAAAATTCTGAAATCCCAAATTTTCTTTTTTGATTCTGATAAAAAAAAAAAGGTGTGCTAGGTATTTTTGGTTAAGTAGGTAATAGTAGGTCTTGGCTAAGGTTTGAATTTGAACTTAGGGGAAAAGAAAATTATGCGTTAATAATTATTAAGGAACCCTGATAACAAGTAGTTGGGCTTTTAAATAAAAATATGGGAAAAATAGCATCAAAAAGCCTTGTGGAGGAGTGGCAAAGTGACGCCACTTAGAGAGTAGGGAGGTGGCGTTAGTAGCTAGCAAGGAGATCCAAGGTTTGAATCCTAGCTTAGTGTTTTTAGAAGTTTAATTTTGGCCTTCTAGATGGATGGAAGTGGCGTCAAGATGGACTCCAAAGGGAGTGTTCAGAAGAGAAAATTAAGGAAAATATCAAGGGGTTATTAGGGAGAAAAACGAGGAGACGATAAGGGAGAAGTGATGGAGCCGAATTGGAAATTGGGCATGGAAAATTCTGCCATAAGGGTTATAAATAGGTGTCGAATACAAGCTTGCCAGGCTACTGCCGAAATTCTTCTTCACCTAGCTATCGAAAACCCTTTTCTTTTCAAGATCCAAAAAGCCGAAAACCTTTTTATTTTTCTTTCTTTTCTTTGTGCCGATTTCTATTCTTCTCTACACAATTTTATTTGTTTCACTTAGCTGATTTCTTCTTCTACTCTTCTTCTTTAATCTGTGCCAAATAAACCTTATTAACCATACTAAGTTTGAAAGCCGAATCTCCCAAGGGTCGAATACTCTTTGAACAAATCTAGTGTAAGTGTTTTACAATTGATTTTCTTTGCTAAGTATCAATTATTGTCCCTCACTCTTTCTAATCAACTATGGTAGGGAATTAGTATCGGATCTCGGATCTTAGCTCTCTGCCGAAATTGCCTTTAGGTGCTTGCGGTGTTGGTATGTATTCCTCTCCCATTGGCTAAGGTGGCCGAATGTTCATAGTTAAGGTAAGAGGACTTGTGTTGGATACGAGTCATCTATTATTCTAGTTTTAAAAGTTAATATTGGTGCAGATCTAGGAGTTGATCGTGGTTAGTGATTTAAGAAGGGGTTGTTATATTTATCGCGCAAGGTAAGGTTAAGGTGAGGTTTTGGTTTTAGTAAAGATATGTATTAAGCATGCGATTAATGGAAGAGTGATATCGTTTTTAGGTTGGTGACTAAAGGAATCGTAGCACGCTTGCTTACCAGGTGTGTACAAACACTGCACACACAGAGTTAATCGACAAAAGCCGAAAAGCTGAAAAGCCAAAATACCAAAAAGCCGAAAGTTTGGCTACGGTAGTCTTGCGAGTGAGCGAACACTCGTAAGGGGGAAATCAATAGGTTGCCTGAGGCCCACGGGCGATTCCATGGACTTTGGTTGTAATTTGGCCATATAGGCCGGAATGGGCTAAATGGGTTCAATAGGCTGTTGGGCCAATAATAGGAAAAAACTGAATATTGATAGGAATTTGTATGTGAGCATGAATATAAATGTGACTGGGCCTAACGGGACATATAAATGTGATTTGGGCTTAATGAGCCATATACAGGATATTTGGGCCTAATGGGCCATATGAATACGATTAGGCTTAATGGGCCAGATACAGGTATGTGAATTTGGTTGGGCTCTGTAAGGGGTTTTGGGCCTAGTATATGATAACTACAAAACTTAATTAAATATTGCGACCGTGGATAAGTCAAAAGGTTAAGGTGTGGCAACGGGTATATGCATGTCTAGGATTGGATCTAGGGAGAGCTTGGTACTTAAGCGGTCTTAATGACCCACCTCCTCTTCTCTGGAATCCTACCTGGTGCATAGTATTCATTCATCTTAGCTCGTGGGACTTGTTAATGGGCCAAGGTAAGTGAAAACCGTAATTAAGGGAAAATTACCGAAATACCCCTAAGGGTAAAAATGACCAAAATACCCCTAGGTGTTGAATGTAAGTTTTATGGATGTGGCATACATACAGATGATATTCTGCTTAGGTTGCATATGGGCTGAGAAATATGGAACGGAGGAAGTATATGAGGATCACATGGTTGCTTGACAATCGTGGATCCGCCGACGGCTTTTAAGCCCAATGTGTAAATGTAGGTAGTTCCGCAACCGAGCTACCCTTGGTGTGTCGGTTGGGTGGGTCGATATTTATATCCCCACATGGTGTGATGAGGGACGGAGCTGATGTATAGCTGATGGATAATTTGGATGAGATTGCATTGCATGTTTGATGTATGATGGTTTTTGGAATGCTTTTTTTTATTGAGGGTTGTACACACTGAGTTTGCGAAAACTCACCCCTCTTTTATTTTATTTTCAGGTGATGCTCAGTAGAAGGTTCGATGTTTGGAGGGACTCTGGGTGGCCAGCTAGCAAGATAATTTGGACCTGTTTTCTTTTTAAGCATATAAGTTTTTATTTAATTAAGTATGTTTCAAATCAGATTGTAATAAGGTTTTCATTATGTTATTATTATTTGGGTTATTATTATTTTCATTGTAATTACGAGAAGTTGAACATTGGTTTCTAAACTATTGTATGTTTTTCTACGCTTCCACAACTAAATTTTAAAATGACATGTTTTCATAAAATCATATGTTTTAAACAAGTGATTGAATGGAGGTTTTTTTAAGTTAATTAAGGTTTCTTTTATTTTAAGAAGTGTTTTCAATGAAAACACGATTTTCGCTAAAACATTTCAATGTGACACGCCAGATTCAGCCATAACGTCTGGATCGGGTTTGGGGTGTTACATTTAGTGGTATCAGAGCCTAGATTACAAAACTCGGGCTGTGAAGTGGGCCTTATTATTATTTGGTTTCTTTTTGGAATTTAAAAATATTTTGAATCATAACGATCTAGAAAAAAAGGGAAATCTTGTTGTGCGGCACACCGAGTCTCCGATGTCAAACCAATTAAGTATTCTTATTCTTAAGTTTGTATAAATTGTTATACAGTAGATAGACAGATGGCTACTTTAGATGATATTGTTAGAATGGAACTAAATCCCGTGAGATCTGGAAACTGTAGAGGATTTTTGAAAACGATCTTCTCTTTAAATATTCTCATAAAACATCGGTGTAATTATTAAACTAACTAAAACTTCATAAAATTTTAATCTAGATAATATACGAATCGACGATGAGTGCTAAAAGAGGTGCAAGGGGCCGTGGCCGAGGCTGCGGAAATGTTAGGGCTGAATCATCGGCATTAGGCCATATGCTCGATATTGGAGTAGAAGAGGCTCCAGCCTTACCTGTGGCTGGGAATGGACCGTATGATCAGGCCACGAGAGAAGATGCATTGTCGCAGGCAATGCTAAGGATTTTGGAAAGGGTCACTGGGCCCAATAATGGCACTAGAAATCGGGGATCTATTCCGGAGCGACTTCGATCGAACGGGGCTAAGATCTTTAAGGGTGTGGCTCCTAACGTGGTAGAGTATTGTTTGGAGGCCACTAAAAGGATAATGGAGGACCTGGATTGTTCACTGCAGCAAAAGTTAAAAGGAGCCGTGTCACTATTTAGGGAAGAAGCCTACCAGTGGTGGCTGACGGTGAAAGAGGGCGCCCAACCGGAGCGGGTCACTTGGGATTTTTTCAAAGCTGTATTCCAAGGGAAGTATGCGGGTGGAAGCTATGTGGATGCTAGAAGGAAGGAGTTCTTGAACTTGACCCAAGGAAACAAATCGGTGGCGGAGTATGAGGCAGAATTTCTACGCCTTAGTAGATTTGCAAGAGTAATGTTGGCAATGGACTATGACCATTGCGTTAGGTTTGATGACGGGCTAAGAGATAGCCTTAGGGTATTGATAGCTCCACAAAGGGATCGAATTTTCTTGGAATTAGTGGAGAAAGCAAAGATAGCGGAGGAGTTAAAGCGCACTCAGCACTTAGATTAGGAGAGAGAAAGGGGTGAGAATAAGAGGGAGGTTGAGACTCCTGGTGTCAATCAGAAGCCTAGGGCTAGGGCCAGAGTTGATGGGCTAGTTAGAGCAGGGCCCCCTGCTATTAATCCAGGGGTGCCACCTTGTGCTGATTGTGGGAGAAGTCATGTAGGCGAGTGTTGGAAGAGGACGAGAGCTTGTTTAGCTTGTGGGTCTATGGAACATAGGATTAGGGATTGCCCCTGAATGCTAGGTCGGGTGCCAGTCGTGGACCGAGATGGTGCATAGCCACCGAGGGGTGGTCAGTAACCACTGAGAGGCTGTGATTAGGCCAGGAGTGGAAACAGTTTGGGTCGTAGAGCACCGGGCAGGGGTGCTGGTCATGCTGAGTCGAGGCAGTCAGCTTTGGTTTATGTAGCATGTCGTCAAGAGGATGGAGACGCTCCAGAGGTGAATACTGGTACGTACTTACCCATAGTTTGTTATTTATTTAGTTTAGAATTAGAGTGTACAGCGGGAGCGTGGTGTGGTAGTCTGTGTTATACAGTTGTACTGATAGTTGGAAATTTCGAGGACGAAATTTCTTTTAGGGGGTAGAGTTATAATGCCCCAAAAATCTCGAAACCCAAAAATCTCAAAATCTAGAATTTTCTTTTTCGGTTCTGATAAAAAAAAGGTGTGCTAGGTATTTTTGGTTAAGTAGGTAATAGTAGGTCTTGGCTAAGGTTTGAATTTGAACTTAGGGGAAAAGGAAATTATGCGTTAATAATTATTAAGGAACCCTGATGGCAAGTAGTTCAGCTTTTAAATAAAAATAGGGGAAAATGGCATAAAAAAGCCTTATGGAGGGGTGGCAAAGTGACGCCACTAAGGGAGTAGGGAGGTGGCATTAGTAGCTGGCAAGGAGATCCAAGGTTCGAATCCTACTTAGTGTTTTTAGAAGTTTAATTTTGGCCTTCTAGAAGGATGGAAGTGGCATGAAGATGGACTCCAAGGGGAGTGTTCAGAAGAGAAAATTAAGGAAAAGATCAAGGGGTTATCAGGGAGAAAAATGAGGGGATGAGAAGGGAGAAGTGATGGAGCCGAATTGGGAATTGGGCATGGAAAATTCTGCCATAAGGGTTATAAATAGGTGTTGAATACAAGGTTGCCAGGCTATTGCCGAAATTCTTCTTCATCTTGCTACCGAAAACCCTTTTCTTTTCAAGATCCAAAAAGCCGAAAACCTTTTTATTTTTCTTTCTTTTCTTTGTGCCGATTTCTATTCTTCTCTACACAATTTTATTTGTTTCACTTAGCCGATTTCTTCTTCTACTCTTCTTCTTTAATCTGTGCCAAATGAACCTTATTCACCATACTAAGTTTGAAAGCCGAATCTTCCAAGGGCCGAATACTCTTTGAACAAATCTAGTGTAAGTGTTTTACAATCACTTTTCTTTTCTAAGTATTGATTATTGTCCCTCACTCTTTCTAATTAACTATGGTAGGGAATTAGTATCGGATCTCGGATCTTAGCTCTCTGCCGAAATTGCCTTTAGGTGCTTGCGGTATTAGTAAGTATTCTTCTCCCATTGGCTAAGGTGGCCGAATGTTCATAGTTAAGGTAAGGGGACTTGTGTTGGATACGAGTCATCTACTATTCTGGTTTTAATAGTTAAGATTGGTGCAGATCTAGGAGTTAATCGTGGTTAATGATTTAAGAAGGGGTTGTTATATTTATCGCGCAAGGTAAGGTTAAGGTGAGGTTTTAGTTTTAGTAAAGATATTATTAAGCATGCGATTAATGGAAGGGTGATATCATTTGTAGGTTGGTGACTAAAGGAATCGCAGCACGCTTGCTTACCAGGTGTGTACATACACTGCACACACACAATGAATCGGCAAAAGGCGAAAAGCCAAAATATCGAAAAGCCAAAAGTTTGGCTACGGTAGTCTTGCGAGTGCGCGAACACTTGTAAGGGGGAAATTGATAGGTTGCCTGAGGCCCACGGGCGATTTCGTAGACTTGAGTTGTGATTTTGGCTACATGGGTCGGGATGGGCTAAATGGGCTCGATGGGCTGTTGGGCCCATAATAGGCAAAAACTGAATATTGATAAGAACTTGTATGTGAGCATGAATATGATTGTGACTGGGCCTAACGGGCCATATAAATGTGATTTGGGCTTAATGGGCCATATATAGGTAATTTGGGCCTAATGGGCCATATGAATACGATTGGGCTTAATAGGCCAGATACATGTGAATTTGGTTGGTCTCTGTAAGGGGTTTTGGGCCTAGTATATGATAACTACAAAACTTAATTAAATATTATGACCGTGGATAAGTCAAAGGGTTAAGGTGTGGCAACGGGTATATGCATGTCTAGGATTGGATCTAGGGAGAGCTTGGTACTTAAGCGGTCTTAATAACCCACCTCCTCTTCTCTAGAATCCTACCTGGTGCATTGTATTCATTCATCTTAGCTCGCAGGACTTGTTAACGGGCCAAGGTAAGTGAAAACCGTAATTAAGGGAAAATTATCAAAATGCCCCTAATGGCGAAAATGACCAAAATACCCTTAAGTGTTGAATGTATGTTTTATGGATGTGGCATATATACATATGATATTCTGTTTAGGTTGCATATGGGGTGGGAAATATGGAACAGAGGAAGTATATGAGGATCGCATGGTTGCTTGACAATCGTGGATCTGCCGACGGCTTTTAAGCTCAATGTGTAAATGTAGGTAGTTCCACAACCGGGCTACCCTTGGTGTGTCGGTTGGGTGGGTCGATATTTATATCCCCACATGGTGTGATGGGGGACGGAGCTGGTGTGTAGCGGATGGATAATTTGGATGGGATTGCATTGTATGTTTGATGTATGATGGTTTTTGGAATGCTTGTTTTTTTTGTTGAGGGTTGTACACACTGAGTTTGCGAAAACTCACCCCCTCTTTTATTTTATTTTCAGGTGATGCTCAGTAGAAGGTTTGATGTTTGGAGGGACTCTGGGTGGCCAGCTAGCAAGATAATTTGGACATGTTTTCTTTTTAAGTATATAAGTTTTTATTTAATTAAGTATGTTTCAGATCAAATTGTAATAAGGTTTTCATTATGTTATTATTATTAGGGTTATTATTATTATTTTCATTGTAATTACAAGATGTTGAACATTGGTTTCTTAAACTATTGTATGTTTTTGTACACTTCCGCAACTAAATTTTAAAATGACATGTTTTCATAAAAATCATATGTTTTAAACAAGTGATTGAAAGGAGTTTTTTTTATTAATTAAGGTTTCTTTTATTTTAAGAAGGGTTTTCAATGAAAACACGATTTTCGCTAAAACACTTCAATGTGACACGTTAGATTTGGCCGTAACGTCCGGGCTAGGTTTGGGGTGTTACAAATCTACTTGTTAATCCTACTCCTACGAAGTCCAAATTAAAATAATCTAATAATTAATACAAGTATTTTAAAGCAGAAAAATAAAAACTTTGGGAGCTCCGAATCATCGAGGGGATTAGAATGCCTCTTTTCCATAAGGGTTTTTCCCTTTCCCCTAACATATGTATTTTGGGAGCTCCTATCCATTAAAGTCACATGGTGAGTTGGGCTTCGTATGACAGGCCCTTTTGGTGTAGAAATTTGTGGCTGAAATGCCACTTCATACTCATCCTCCATTTCAGGGTACTCTTGAGTAGCACCTTCCTCCGCAAGATTCACCCCCTCATTCTATCGAGTCAGAGTCAACCTGAACATATCTGGAGGGTAATATAGAGCGCGTAACCCATTTATATTTGTGAATTCTTAAAGTACCGGGCCTGTTTCCTGTATCCATCTAATCATCCCATCGAGTTTTGCTTCAATGGTTCCACTAGCTCCTTTTTTAACCTTCGTTGAATCTTTTTGTTTAACTGTTGTTGGTATGTCCATTTTTTTCTTCCTCCTCTGATTGCACTCAATAATTTACTCCTGTTAAAGCTCAATATACTCTGTATAGAATGTATCCCGAATGAT
This sequence comes from Gossypium longicalyx, assembly GCA_025698465.1. Lineage (NCBI taxonomy): Eukaryota > Viridiplantae > Streptophyta > Magnoliopsida > Malvales > Malvaceae > Gossypium > Gossypium longicalyx. Next base: position 98,718,571 of record CM046997.1, read on the forward strand.
ACTCCTCATAGGTTTCATGAATTGCTTATTATTGCTCATTGGCACTTCTGTCTGGTGGTACAGTGCCATTACGAGGTGAGGGAAGAAAAGTCCAACTTTTTGGCTTTGCACATACCATTTCATCTCTCGAAAGATCCAACGCCCTACACAAATTTGTTTCCGCTGCAAAAGACCATATAGCAAAACTAATCGAAATACATTAACATTAGATACATTCAGTACGGATGCAATTTTAGTGCCAATGAATTGATCCACTCAATAAGCCTGAAATTCCAACTACCCCTGCCTTGTGTCAAATATTTTATAACAACTTCTGTATCAATGTTTTGAAATCCCTCTAAATCTGTACTATCAATAAAATGTTTTTCATAAAATGGAATGTTATAAATTTCACAGATATCATTAGGGGAAATTGGAACGTCTTCCCCTCACACTTTAGCGTCAGTGATAACTACATTATAACCCTTCTTAGTTATTTGGTCCTTAAGGGATGCATAAATTTCCTGAACCACAGGAATAATTGCATTATTCATTGGACTAACGTAAAATTTCTCCCATTGATGATATTGGTCCAAAGTCCAAATTTATTTGCAATGGACCATCGTGGGTTCAAAACCTAGTTCCTAAATTAAATATCTTCCTGCGACTCCAAAAAGTATTTTTCCATATTGGCATTATGGAATCTAACAGGGTCAAAAACATGTGGATGGAACATGAGCTTTCTTACTCTTTCTAGGAGGCATATTATAAATAGTATTTCTAAAAGTATAAATAGTAATCAATAAAACATTAGAGAAGTTTGAGAATACTTAAACCTCGATTTTGTTGCACTCCTCTTTGTTTTGTTGATGAGAACTTCTTTCAATGTAGCCTTTTGAAATGGGAATGAGAAATTGGGGATTTAGGGTTTGAGGAGAAAAATGGATTTCAAGGTTTTCAGGAGGTTTTAAAGGAGTTTTAGTGTTAGAATGAGGTTAGATTAAATTAAAAGGGTATTTGTATGCTTTAAAATAGTGTTTTTAGGTTTAAAAATTGGGTAAAATCATGGTTATTCCGTCGAGTTGCGCAACCGGGTTGGGTCAACCCTACAAAAAATTACAGCAATGTCACGACACAAGGGTTCCGTATCGCAACATCCCTGGCAAACTACCTCTGTTGTGACATTGAGGTTTAATGTCGTGACACACCTTACAGTTTTAAAACTCTGAAGAAACTTTCTTCTATGGCGTAACATGGATAAGTGATGTTGCGACATTGGGTTGAGTTATAACTTCTTAATTATTACCCTTGATGTTGAGACATTGAGTTGTATGTGTCGCGACTTTGACCTTGTTTTCCATTTTTTCGATCCTTCGGCATGCTTCAAACGTATGTTAGACCCATCTTTGACCTACCTATGACCTGTTAACAATTTTGTTTATAAAATCTATAGTTAGTATAGTTAGCAATGATCAATTAGTAGAAAAAGTTAGGTTTTGCTGCCGAACTCGTTCGTCAGCTCAGTCAATATGCACCGATGGGTTCCCCATCTATCTATATAGGTCCAAATTTTGTTGTGTCATTCTACTCGTCTACGATTATTTCTTTCACTGAGTATGCCTTTCTGTCTTGCCTGGATGACTAATAGTTCTTTCTACAGATCATGGCTATTTGTAACGCCCTGAATTCTAGGCCTAGAAGTTCTGGGTTTTTGAGTGTAGTGACAGTGAGAAGGTTGCACATATGTGTTTAGCTGTGAACTTTAGTGTCAGAATGGGCCTGCTGGTCTGGTGGTTAAATGGAGTGTTGGTGTGATGGAGGTCTTGTGTTCAAGTCTTTGTGTAGGCGTTTTGGAAAACATTTTATTTATTTGTGTTTTAAGTTAAAATACTTATTTTAGTTTATTTGTTTATTTTTTTACTTTTACTTTTAATTTAATTTTTATTCTTCTTCCTTTTCACGTTCTTTTCTGTTCCTTTTCCCCTCTTCTTTTTTTTCCTTCTTTTTGCTATTTTTTTTGTGAAAATGAGTTAATTGCAGATTCTGGAGTTTCGTTCCTCTTTCATTTCCTTCGTCATCAAAAACAGGTGTGGGATTCGAACTTTCTCTGCATTATTTTAGTTTTCCCGAATTCTGATTTGACCTATCATGTATGAGTATTTTTAATGCTTTGGTTTTGGTTTTCTGGACATTGAAAGTGAGAGAAATACTCCAATTGTTGATATGTTTTCGATATTACTTAAGCTGGGGATGGTTTGGTGGCTAAAGCGGTATTTTTGGGGCTATTTTTGGGTGGTTTCATGACCTCCCCAATGACCACACGGGCGTGTGCCAAAGCACACGGCCGTGTGGATTTGAGAATTAGGGTTTCGGGCCAATTTTGGTGCCACACGGTCGTGTTGCCAATTTGGGGATTTTGCTGTTTCTCACACGGCCGTATCCCTTAGTTCCACACGGGCGTGTGAGTTTAGGGATTAGGGTTTCAAAAATTTGGGGTCACACGGCCGTGTGACTGATTTGGGAATTAGGGATTCCACACAGGTGTGTGTTTTGGAACACACGGCCGTGTCTGGTGGGCACACGGACGTGTGAGACCCTCACACGGCCGTGTCTGCCCTACATCTTATTTTAGCAAAATTGGACAGTGAGTTACACGATCTTCTCACACGGTCGTGTCCCTACTTCACAAGGGTATGTGCCTCTGTCACACGGCCGTGTGCTACCCTACACACGAGCGTTTAGACCCCCACACAGCTTGTAGTGTCCCACACGGCCGAGGCACACGGGCGTGTGGCCCTATTTCGCTAGATTTTGATTTTAGGGCATATGTAAGTGCGATAGGGACTTTGTGTGTTTAAACCCTTAGCTAAGCTTTAGTAAGAGTATTCACAACTCTGATCTGAGTTTGGATAATGCGTTTTGTGATTGGTTGTGTGAAATGGTTGATTTTTAACCCGGTTAGCTGGATGAGTGTGCATGCAACTAGTTTTGATCTGACCATCTGACTACGTGTCATTGATATGTGAGGTTATTTTGTAATTGATACTGAACTCAAGTAATGAGTGTGTACATTTCTGATTCTGATTGACTGAATATGAATGACTGTCTCTGATTGACTATATGGAAATTGGTATTCTGAGTTTTGTACATCTGTCTGCATACATACATTTGCATGAACTATTTTGGGCGGGATTTTGAAGAGAAAGGAGATTTCTGAAACTGGTAGCTGATCTGCTGGTGACTGATAGCCCTATTACCCAGAGGGTCGTAGGCGGTCCCAATATCCTGATGGTCGTGGACATTACTGATAACGGTATAGTAGATTACCACCTTGCACTATACCTGATGTACGTTAGCTATGCTACGTACCACTATCCGATTGGCGATTTATATTGCATGTATGCATCTGCATGTTTACCGCGCATTGCACAGATGGCTTATACGCTAGCCTTGCTGCATAATATATCTGATCTTACAGTTCATACTGTATGTCTGTACCACAGTCTTCCGCATTGCACAGTACAGTTTATACACTAGCCTTGCTACGTAGTATATCTGATCTGGCAGTTCATACTGCATATCTGTACTGCAGTATTCCGCATGGCACTGTACAGCTTACTGATAGCCCTAAGACCCAGATGGTCCTGGGCAGTCCCAATTCCTTGAGGGTAGAGGACAATGATAATGTCCATCATTTCTAAACAACCTGGGATAACATCATATGGAGTTTAGAATTGGATGGATGGGTTGATTATATCCCCATATAGAGTGATTGGTTGGATGAGCTTACAGCTCTATTAAGGTGTGATGGGGGACGGAGAGGTGTGTTGGCTGGATGGGTGGGTTTCTTTAGCTCAACTGCACTCATATGCATTTTATCGACTGTTTGAGGATGCGACTGACTGTTATACTATTTGACCGAAAAGCATTTCTGACACTGTGTACTCTAATTGCGACTGTCTAACTAAACCGTTATAGCGACTGTTTGATTGAGTGTGTTTTAATATGTGCTAAATATTGTTATCTACCGGTACGTCCGTTTAGAACATACCAACCAGTTCCGTATAGTTTTGTAAGTATGTTCCACTACTGAATTGCTTTATGGATTCTCTGTTTCTGATTCTATAGTAGTTGGCTTTGATCTCACACTGAGCTCGAGTAGCTCACCCCCTCTTCTGTTTCCCCTTTCAGGTACAGTTTTGGATTTTGTTGATGGGCTCAGTATGCGGAGGTTTCAGACCATTTTGGAGGAAATGAGCTATAAGTTTTATTTCAGTTTTTAAATTGTTGTTCTGTTTTAGTTGAACTGTAAAGTTTATAATACTATGGTACAAATTTTGTTTTAAGTTTTCATTCGTACATTTTGTACTGTTAAACTTACTGATAGAAATTAAATGATTAAATGTTTTAGACTTGCTTTGGGATAAACGATTTCGAAAATAAAATTTTGAATGTCATGATTTGTAACATTTTCTCACAATCACTTCGGTGATAAACGTAGCATTCCGAATTCGATCTGGACTTCTAGGCCGGGTTTGGGGTGTTACACTATTAATTATTTGAGAAGCTACATAACCATTCAACCAATTTAGCCTGCGCTTAGCATTCTTGCTTCGTAAGAAAGTTCGATGTTGTAGATCATATTTATCGCTTATTATGTAGTTGCTCATCTCATTGATCAAGAATAGCTTTTCATGTGTACTTGAGGTGATAATTGGCACGGATGTTGGTAAAGGGATTGACAACGGATGTTGCACTAAGTCTCTTAAATTCCAACTTTGCAGACTTTTTAATTCGTTCATCTGTAGTCTCTCCCTGTGATTACAGATAACTTCCTTACATGGTTCTTGCAATGCCCGAACATTCTACGATGCCTGTAACTCAAGGCCTATACTCATCTATTGATATTGGTTATATGATCGTGGGTCCTGTCTATATATATTTTTCCACCTCGATTCAGCATCTGGAAATCTCCTAAGCCGTCAAATCTCTAGGGTGTCTGGTTTAGGACTAAGGTCATGCAAATGATAATCAAATCAAGTTCGCCATCTGGGACTACGACTATCTCTTCATTCTGCTCTGGGAGTTCCTGAATCGACAAATACTCTTCCACTAGATCGACTTTAATTGCCATTGTCTATATTAGTTACTCTGCATTATACTATTCTTGTATTTTGGCTTTATTGGCAAAACTCGCTGGGACAATGAGTTCCATGCTGGGCTAACATTTTAGTTCACTGACCATTTCCTCCACGAGTTCTATACCTTTTCTTTTTGTAGTAGTGTTTGAATATTTTTCTATCTGCTGAAATGGATAGTCATCTAAGAGTTCTCCCTTTTTACAAGCATATATTATAACATCCTCCTCGTTACTCAACGTCAGACTTAGCACCTTTTGGTACTTTCCTGACGGTATATCAATATGGTCGTTATCATCTTGGGGAAGAACTGGGGTTTCTTCTCGGAGTTGACTTAATTCAAGCATTAGTAATCATTGGTTATTATGTATCTCCTAGTCTTCATAGGCTCATTCTTCATAAATATCTTTGTCATAATCGAAGTCTTCATCAGACCACATATAGTCAAAGTTATCCATGGATTGCGCTAACTGACTATTTGCTTGATAGTGTCTAGGGTTCCTAAACAACAAACAAATGTTAGAAGTGTTAATTAACAAGAAAATTTTAAATTCATAGCTATAACCTACAAATTTCCTAATTATTTCTTAAAGTGTAAAGATTAAAATCAATCTAGTAACTTTGCCTCCCCAAAAATTGCGCCAACAACTTGATCGAATCCAGACGTACTAACATTCAGAGTGTGAATACTGCAATAAAATAGTGAGTTATGAGGCGGTATTCGTAAGTATACGGATTGAGTTGTAATATAGATTTTACAATGGAGTAGGTGAGTACTCCGAGGATCATACCCAAGGGAAGCGAGTGCTAAATCAATCATAACCTAAACAATTAAAGATCTAATTAATACTTTAAGTCAGTTATCGTACGAAAGTAAAATAAGAAATATGTTTAGAACATGTAAAATAATAACATGAAATGAAAAAAATAATTAAAATTGAAAAAGATAGAGATAGATAAAGTGAATCAAATCTGAGAATGGGTGATTAGCTCGCTTCAACAATCTCAATCAACTGTCATCTTGGGTTCTTCGTCAATCAACTAGTCGCTACCCTAATAGGATCTTCTGATCTTCCACTAACATAACGAGTCAGCAAAAACTACTTATCTTCTAACCTCACAGTCCAGACTGGTTTGGGGTCAAGGTGTTCACGGATGGGCAATACCAATTTTGGGTTAATTCCCACCTTGATGACTTCTCGGGTTTGTCAGGCCTACGGTTTGTTTCGTATTCTCCCTTTCCCAAACAGTTGATCTGTTGAATTACCCTACAAAATAGTTAAAAGATCATGCTTTGTAACAGCCCGATTTTGACCCTAGTCAGAATGGTAGTTTCGGGACCACGAATTCGAGTCAAAAAAATATTTTAAAATTATTTCCTGTGCTTATTTTGTGTGAATTTATATCTGTGAAATTTTCGTGATTTAATTTTATCGTTTGAGTGTTTGATTAAGTAAAAAGGGCTTAATCGCGTAAAATGAAAACTTGATAGTTTAATGTGTGAGGACCAAATTGTTAATGTCTTTATAATATGAAGCTTTTATGTTGTAATTGGGCCACTATTAAGTTAAATGGATGGCAATGGACATAGATCAAGTGATAGTATAAAATTATAACAAAGGTTAATTAGGTAATTAGATTAAATGTTTTTATATGTTAAAATAAAACATAAAATAATGCTATTATCATCCTGGTTGGCCGAATATATCAAAGAAAGAAAATAAAAAAAAACACCAAGTTAGGTTTCGGCTAGAGTTTTGGCTAGATTAAGGTATGTTTTGCTTCGGTTTTTTTTTATCATTTTTACGTTTTTGAGATCGCTGCTTCGAGTACTATCTGACCCATGCTTGAATTTTTTATTTTGATGAATATTTTGAGTTATGCCATTGATGAGAGCTTGTTATTTTTATTGTTTGATGATGAAATATGAAAGATATGTTTTAGATTAACATGTTTTGTATTGGAGTTTTTGATAATTTTGAGTAATTAGGACTAAATTGCAAAAAAAAATAAATTGAGGGACTAAAATGTGAAATAAATGAAATATATGGACTAGTATGAATATAAGGAAGATTCGGCCTAGCTATGTTGTTGTGAGATTTTGCATATTTTGTGTTTTATGCAATAGGGACTAAATTATGAAAAATGTGAAATATTAGGGGTAAAAGTGTAATTTGCCCATTTGTGTGTTTTTGGATGAATTTGATTGAATATTTTATTTAATAAGTTTAAATTATATTAATTTAGATCAAGAACAGAGAAAATCAGATTTAGATTGGGGGAAAACTAAAGTTGTCAACTAGCCAATCCGTTTCGATTTTTCATAGTCCGAGGTAAGTTTATAAGCAAATAGATGTACTTAATTTTAATTAAATGCAAATTATATATGCTGAAATGAAATGTGAGAATATTTAATTGCAAATGTCAAATGTATATAAACTCAGTAACCATGTTCACGTGTTCGTTTCGATCGAGTTACGACGTCCGAAAGCCCCGTATGAACCTTATGAATAGTTAGGATACATTTGTCATGACATAGGATTCCGATATATGTGTGCGAGTAAGACCATGGCATCGATATGTGATTCCAATATATGTGTGCGACTAAGACCCTGTCTGGGACAATGGCATCGATATGTGATTACATGTAAGACCACATCTGGGACGTTGGCATTGTACGATATGTGTGATTATCCGAGTGTCCTATCCAATTCTGAATGATTCATCGGGCAACGGTAATTGTGATCGAATGTGTAAAATGAGCTAATTGGCCAGGTATGAGCTAGCTTGTTACTTATTTGATTTAAGGTAAGTGAATACCTTGATTATTTCTTATAAATTACATTTGATGCAAATGAAAGACATATGTGATTATAGTATGTATATTCAACCAAATAAGTAATATATGTACAAGATGTTATATATTGATCCTTGAGTTGTGAATTTGAGCTTATGTATATTTGGTCATTCAATGACATTTTGACTATGAAAATTAAATAACATTTGGTTAATTTGATTACTTGAGCATTCGGTCAAGGTGAAAAATTGAGTATGAAATATATTATATATGAAATTTATAGTTTGAATTTAAGGAATGATAATGTTATTATAATTTTGTAGTTTAAAATGAATTGATTATATATTTTGGATTGTTTATTTGCTTATAACTTACTAAGCTATGATAGCTTATTGTGTGTCTATATGTGTTCCTTTGTTTTATAGATTTTGAAGTCAAGTTACGAGCTCGGGGATCATCATCAAAGTCTATCACACTATCGACTAACTTCAGTATTTTATAAATTGAACTTTTGGAACTATGGCATGTATAGGCTAGGTTATATTTTGAAATAATTGATTTTGGGATGTGTATATATTTAAAAGCCATGCGGAAATGGCTTGTTCATTTGCTAAATATGGGTTTATGTTTTGATTAAATGATGTGGTCGAAGTTTTTGGATGTGTTTGGCATATTCGATTATGATATATGTATGTGTATAGTAGATGTGATTAATGCTTGTTGTGGTTGATGAAAGGTGAATGGCTTTTTGAATTTGATCTTGAAATGTGGTATAAATATTGTTTGTTTTGAGTGAAGTTTATATATATATTATATTTGAATTGTGAATTGTGAATTGGACTTATAAGTGTATTTGATTTGATATGTTTAGAAAGGTGTATCACTTATTGTGGTTAACACTTGTATATAGATTGGTGATTCGGTTAGTTTATTGAAATGGTATAGATTTTTATAAATATTTTGTTAACTTGTATATATGATTTATATATTTAAAAGTTGATTTGGTCAAGTTTTGTGCAATGTTATAAGTATATATCATGAATGTTGGTATTCGGCAATTAGTATAACAATTTGATTATTATTTGTCATGTGATATTTGCTAATTGAATAATAGAAATTGGTTTAGTAAAGAAATGGTCATTGAATGAAACCCATGTATTAGGCATGATCATATTTGGTTAAAGCCTTATAAAATGATCATAAGAATAGTAGATTATTTATGTTTGAAATGGAAAATTTGACATTTCTTGTAATTAAAATTTACATGCCGAATGAAGTAAGGTAAACATGGTATGTATCTCGAGTATGTATGCTTTTTAATTTTCATGCATGAAATCCTTGATTGAATAAATTGCATTGTATTTGTTTTTGGTTTAATAATGAAATGCCTTGTATAGGAAAGCATATGTTAATCGGCTAATGCTTATAAAAATGACCAAATGAATAGTAATTTTAGTATTATAAGGTTTTAATGTTTGCATGCAAATTTGATTTTTGTGCTCTTTGATATTTCATGCTTATAATAATTGATTTAGTCATTATTTTATAAAGACTTTGATATGTGCATATAATTTGTGTCAAAATGATATAGTTGACATTATTTGTTTACGATTTAATATTTGATACAAGTTGATTAATATGTTATAAATTGTTTCGTAAAAAAAAAGCTTAAATTGATTATTTAAGTTTATATTTTATTTAAATTGTAATTACGATGTGAGCATATTTGTGATTGCCTAAAAGCTATGTCTCTTCTGGTAATACCTCGTAACCCATTCCAGTGACGGATACAGGTTAGGGTGTTACATGCTTCCACTCGCTAATCCCCCATAGAAGGATTAGTTTCTCATGGCTTTCATAAACAACATGGAGTAGATATAACAATTAATCATAATGGATGAATAGTAGAGAGTTTAAGAAAAGCTTTATTAATATTGATAATGAATGTGAATCCACAAGATTCGATCTCCTCTACAGCTCAGATCTCTTGGAAAAAAATAAAGAACAAAAGAAATGAAACTCTGAAAACCTAATAAACAAAATTCAAGCTAAAGAAAAAGTCTGAGCTAATAGAATGGTGCCTCCAATGTGTGTCAAAAAGGTCTATTTATAGCCTTCGGGTAGTCGTCGTCCTTAGCCTAGAGTAGCTCACATTCCCGAGCTTTAAAGTTCTATTGTGAAGACCAAAATGCCCCTACTTCTTGTTTTATTCTCATCAAAGGGTCGATGTCGCGATATACAAGGACTTGTATCACGACGTAACAACCAGCATGTCCTTCTATAGCCATCTTCAGGGGTATGTCGCGACACCCTCAGCCTGTATCACGATGTTGAAGGCGGTTTCTCACTTTCTCTATTCTTCTTTCTATGTTGTTACATTGGATCCCCCATGTTCCAGCATAACATCTAGTATTGCCCTGAAATGCCTTCTAATGGTCTCCTGCACACTCACAAAGTACGTTAGCTCTCCCTTAGGCCTTATTCGACCCTTACAGTTAATAAATGACTCGATGTGCACATTTTATTGAATGTAAACAAAACTAAAGAAACTTAATTAAAAAATAACGAAAACGCTTTTATTCAAGCTCCTTAAATGTGAAAACTAGTTCAATCTGCTACTTTAAATTACGACAGATCAAAAGGCATATCAATTCACCCACCAATTCAATTTACTCAAAACTAAATTTCATAACTTAAACATACTTCACACTTACCTACCTATTATTGAGCCACCTCATTCATATATCAAGAAGTCATATACTATATATTTACAATGCATTTAAGACTGACCAAAAGACATATATTTACCTATGCATTTACATGTCAAAATCAAAACTAATACATAAGAAACATAACCACATCACATTGTCCAAATAGCATAATTAAAACTCCTAATACATGTCATTTATAACCATTACACAAATTAACCAAAACTACCAATATGTTTGATAGATAGTGTGACGACACTTTGACGAGAATTCTAACTGAACGAGTCTTTCGATGATCTACAAAGCAGACAAAGAAATTACATAAGCAACTAGTGCTTAGTAAGCTCGTATAGAAAAACTTAAAGTTACCAAACATAAAATGATTAATACATTCAAACATAGTTCATTAGATCACAAAGATACTTTTCTTTCTTATCCACAACACCTCACATGGTTAGTAGATATAATTAAGAACACATCCATACATGAAAATGGAACATAACATGAAATTAATTTCATTATGTAAACCATCCAATACATAATTTATAACACCCCTTACCCGTATCCATTGCCGGAATAGGGTACGAGGCATTATCGAAGTTTACTGAACATTTTCAGATAATTCTGAATCATTTATTATTCATACTTTGAAAATAATCATAATGCCTCTCTATTGGGCCCTCGAAACCCAAAACACACATTAGAAAGCAACCGGAATTAAATCAGGATCATAAAAAAATTCACAAAATCTTAAATTATATTTTCATCTAAGTACTTACCATTTCAATGCTCCTTATAATTAAACATGTTACCATTCAATCAATAGCTTGGCACTTGTCTAAGCGTGAAATAACATCATTTTTAGTATACATGCACATATTTCATATAAATTTAACATTGATATACTTATTTTCTCGACATATCACACTTGAATTTAATAATTATCTGTAACGCCTCAATTTTCGGGATCTTCAGGATTTCGGAGAGTTTTAGTGAATTTTTGAATTTCTGTGTTTTGACTACTTGATGTAAGTCTAAGCATGTTAGTGGGCCTTTAGAAGGCCCAAGCCTAGGTTAAAAACCGGCAGTTTTAATTAATCTTAATTCCACAAGAAAAAGGGGTTCTGGTAATTTGGGCTCTTAAGAATTTAATGGGTAAAATAAATCACAAGGAAGCACCTGGCCAGGTGGCATGTGACGCCACAGGGAAGGCTATTAAAGTGGCGTGTGGATGGCTAGGGGGAACTGAGGTTCAAGTCACAATAAGAACATATCAAGGGAATTATTTTTATGAGTAGGAATGGTAAGTATTGGAACGCAAGTAAAAGTCTATCAAGAGGTGTGCGAGCTGCTCAGGAGATTGAGTAAGGAGGGGATAAGGGAGAAGATTTAGGAGCAGATTAGGGAGAGCAGTGGTAGCCGAATGGTGGACTCTTGAGGAGCAAGAGTTGGTCGGCCAAGGGTCTCTAGTATAGAGATTCGGCTAGGCCTTTGAAGAGGGAAATTTCGGCATTTGGGATGAGTGGTGCCGTCCCTAGCAATTCTTTTTCCTTCAAATTCGCATTATTTTTCTTTGGTTTTCCAAAATAGGTTAGGCTTAGGGTTTCTTATTCCCTTTTTACTAATAGCCGAACCTAGAAGTCTCATTGTGCCGTTTTCTCCATAGCCGAATACTACCTCTCATCTTTTTCTTTCTTCTTCCATCTTTTCCTTTCCATAATCGAATCTATACCCTTCTTCCTCTGTCTCATTCTTTATTTTTCCATCTTCAATATTCCTCAATAGCCAAATCTTGTGATAGCCGAACTTCTCTTCTCTTACTTCTTTAAAAAAACCGAACCTATATACCTGTGGTGAAGGAGGCCAAATCTTCGGTTGTTTGAATCTGCTTCTTCTTTTGGCTGCGGTGGATTGGAGATAGAAAAAATCATAGATAGGAACATTCTTCTAAACCGATCGATGTTAGGTAAGTCTTTTGAACAAACTGTCTTTAGTCTCATTGCTTTTAGAATAGAAAAGTCAAAACCCTTAGGGTGGCTAGCGTTTTTGGACTAAGGGATTCGCGTTTTTTTCTGTTGGTTGTGAAAGTGATAGCGTGGACGAGGGGACATACAGCAAAGGGCTTGAGGACTTATTCGATTGGCTCTCCAGATCTAACCCATATCTCGGCAAAAAGCTAAGGAACTCTGGGATCTAAAGTTGTGCTGGCCGAATATGGTAAGGGGTTAAATACGTAGTTTGTTTTCGATATTTAGATTGACGTGGTTGAAATCCAATTGTAGGCAGTTCGTGTGTGTGGATCTCGCCAGCGTACCATCCTAAATCAGGTGTGTAACTGACACCCTTTCATAGACTAGATCGGCAAAAGTCGAAAAGCCGAAATGCCGAAAAGACGGTATTTTGTGAACTTACGAGTGTGCGAATGCTCGTGAGATAGATCGATTAACGTATTTGGTTAACTAAAGTGATAAGACTGCAGAGTGCACAATTTCGTGCATTTTCGATATTTTGGGCTTAATGGGCCAGAAATTGGGATAATGGGCCAACGGGTCCAATTCGGTAAAAACGCTCGGTAAGTGTTTCTGTTAATGCGTTAATGTTTGTAATGTGTATGTAAACCCTAAAATAAAAATTTTTACCGAAATACCCTTAAGTATGAAAATTACCATTATCCCCTAGATGTAAAATGACCGTTATACCCCTAGGGTTAATTTTGACTGAAATGCATGATATTCTGATTCTGTTTATTGTATGCCATGACATGTATATCTATTGCATGGGATATGGGTTATGATGTTGGAGGAAGCGTTCTGGTGGCTCTGCCACAAATATCTGATTCTGGTGGCTCTGCCACAAATATCTGATTCTGGTGGCTCTACCACAAATATCTATATCTTGTGACTCTGTCACAATATCTGTTCTGGCAGCCTTGCTGTATACTTGTGACGTGTAGACGGATGGGTGGGTCGAGTAGTCTCCCCACATGGTGTAAGGTTGGCACGAGGGTGTATACAGATGGATATGGGTTGGGTCTTTTCCTGCATAAACATGTAATATCTGTTCTGTTCTGTTATGGGCCTACGGGCCTCTTTCTGAAATCTGTTCTGGGCTATGGCCAATCTGATTTGTTTTTGTTGTTTAAACTGATATAGACTATGGTTGGGTTATTTTACACACTGAGTTTTCCCAAACTCACCCCTTATTTTCATCCACGCAGGTAATCCCCAACCATAGTGGGCTTAGAGCTGTGAGGGATTCGGAGTGGCCACATGTTCTACAAAAATTTGGTTTTCTTCTAGTGAATTGGACATCTTTTCAATTATTTTTATGATTTGGGTTTTAAGTTGTAATAAGGCCGCTCTAATTATTTCTTTTTTTATGGCTTTGATAAGTTTTGATAAGATAGATATGCCTAATTTTCTTAACTGTCGAAATTGATTAGCTTAGGGCGTTTTCAAAAAAAAAAACAAAATAGTAATTGATTGCAAATAACACGACAACAAGCAAAGCTTCCACCATGCAAATGTTTTCTTTTAAAAAAAATAATCACTTTTTCCTAAAATTAATTTAATCGAATTGATTCTTGAAAATATACCCTAAGTTAAGGTGTGGCAATGGTGGTGTGCATGTCTAGGATTGGATCTGAAGGGAGCTTGGTACTTAAGTAGTCCGATGCACTCACCTCCTCTTTTTTCGATTTCCTACCTGGTGTACAACTTCTATTCACTTTAGCATATAACGGAATCATCCATTAGACACCAAGTACGATTTTCTAGATTGAAAATAGAAAATATTTTTAACTTTTTGATGTGGCACGTCGGATCCGGTCATAACGCCTAGACCGGGTTTGGAGTGTTACATTTAGTGGTATCAGAGCCAGGTTGCAACAACTCGACTGTGGAATGGGTTTATAAAAATAAATATTTTCGAAAACAAAAATTCTATAGAGATTGCAAAACTCGGTTTTCAAAAATTGAGATCTTTAGAAGGTGGCACCCGAGTCTCTAGCCCAGGTCTGTAAGTATTATTCTAAACTTTTTCGGATATTTTTCTGAATTACCTGTCTGCACTGAAATCCTTTAGGATACTTTAGTTAGAATGGTACTGAAACTATAAGAGTTTTTGATAAACGGGCTGAGACTGTAGCTAGACTACGACTCTGCGGAAACAAACTCTAAATTATTATCTGTTCATAAAACATCTGTACTAAACACTGGAATATCTAATGGATGCATAAAATTCGTAAATCAGATAATACGACATGAGTACGAGGGCAGCACGTGAAAGGGGCCGTGGACGTGGCCGAGGTAGTACACGGGCTGAATCTTCGTCCTCAGGGCATATACCGGCGGCAGATGCATCAGTACCACCGACAAAAGAAGTGGAATCTCAAGATCGAGGTGCAGGGGATGATGCCCTATCCCAGGCAATGCTTCGTGTTCTGGAAAGGTTTATCGGGGCAAGCAGGGGTAACGAAATTCAAGGATCTATTTTTGAGTGACTCCGGGCTAATGAAGCGGAGATCTTTAGGGGTCTGTCTGGTGTAGCCCCGAATGTGGCTGAGTATTGGTTAGAGGCTACGGAACAGATTATGGATGATTTGGACTGTTTTGTAGAACAGAAGTTGAAGGGGGCCATATCATTGCTGCGAAATGAGGCTTATCAGTGGTGGCTCACTGTGAGAGATGGGACCCCAGCTGATAGGATGACTTGAGAACTGTTTAAGATGGCCTTCAAGGGGAAGTATGTTGGGGCGAGTTATGTGGACGCCCGCAGGAAAGAATTTCTGAATCTGATCCAAGGGGGTAAGACAGTTGCTGAGTATGAGCCTGAGTTTCTGAGGCTGAGCCGGTATGCCATTGGGATAGTCGCTACGGATTATGAACGTAGTGTGCGTTTCGAAGATGGTCTTAAAGATGAACTTAGAGTGCTAATTGCTCCACAGAGGGAGCGTGACTTTGCTGCTTTGGTGGAAAAAGCTAAAATAGCTAAGGAGGTGAAGCGTGCGGAGAGACAGAATCGTGAGAAGGATCGAAACCATTCTCGGAGAGATTCAGGCCCCTTGGGTGGAGCATAGAGGAGTGCTAAAATGGCAAGAGTAGAGGAGCCAGTGCGAGCAGTTCTGATGAATATTGCCAAACCACAAGTTTGTAGGGACTGTGGTAAGGTACATTTGGGTGAGTGTAGGAAACGCTCTGTTGCTTGTTTTCGATGCTGATCTATGGAGCATAGAGTCAAGTACTATCCTCAAAAAATAGATCAGGTTCAAGTTACGGAATGGAGGGTTGCCCAACCAGCAAGAGGTGGGCCACAACCACCGAGAGGACGTGGTCAAGGAAGGGGCGGTAATGGAAATGGAAATGGTCAGGGGCGAGGAGCACCTGGCGGGGGTGCCAAAAATGCTGAGGCTCGACAGTCGACGTTGGTGTATGCAGCTCGTCGTTGAGAGGAGGGTGATGCACCTGACGTCATAATGGGTACGTTTTTGGTTTCTAGCATGCCGTATACTGCTTTGGTGGATATTGGATCTACTCATTCCTATGTTGCATGTGCCATATCTGGGTCGTTGGGTGTGCATTCTGAGGAGATTGTGAGTGGGGTATCTGTACTAAGTCCTTTGGGTCACTCGGTTAGGGTAGACAAACTGTATAAGGATGTGCCTTTAGAAACTCAAGGTAATATTTTCTCGGGAGACTTGATGGAGTTGCCGTTCGGAGAATTCGACCTCATTCTGGGAATGGACTGGCTTGTTAAGCATAGGGCGACTCTGGATTGTGCTGCCAAGCAAATGGTGTTAAGGACCACGGAGGGTGAGGAGGTTATGGTGATAGGTGAGCGAAGGGATTATTTGTCCAATGTAGTGTCGGGGCTAAGAGCCGAAAAATGGATTCGTAAAGGTTGTGAGGCCTATTTGGCATTTGTAAGTCAGTCAGAAGTTGAGGGACTAACAGTAGATAAGGTTAGAACCGTTAAGGAGTTCCAAGATGTTTTGCCGGAGGAGCTTCCGGGATTGCCTCTGAACCAAGAAGTCGAGTTTGGAATCGACTTGCTGCCTGGAACGGCACCAATGTCCATCGCACTGTATCGGATGGCATTGAAGGAGCTGGTGGAGTTAAAGGCACAGGTTCAAGAGTTGTTGGATAAGGGCTTTATTAGGCCAAGTGTGTCTCCGTGGGGAGCACTGGTGTTGTTCGTGAAAAAGAAGGATCAGACGATGCGGATATGTATTGATTATCGCCAGTTGAACAAACTGATGATTAAGAATAAGTACCCTCTGCCAAGAATTGACGATATGTTCGACCAACTTAGAGGAGCTTCTGTATTTTCCAAGATTGACCTTTGATCTGGATATCATCAGTTAAAGGTCAAGGAGGCAGACATCCATAAGACGGCATTCAGGACTCGGTATGGTCATTACGAGTTTCTGGTTATGCCATTTGGACTGACGAATGCTCCTGCAGCGTTTATGGATCTGATGAATCGTATGTTCCAGCCATTTTTGGATCGGTTTGTAGTCGCCTTTATTGACGATATTCTGGTATATTCGGGAACTGAAGCGAAACATGATGAGCATCTCTGCATTGTACTGCAAGTGTTAAGGGAGAAGAAACTCTATGCGAAATTCAACAAGTGTGAATTTTGGTTGAGGGAGGTACCATTCTTAGGACATGTTGTCTCTGCTGAAGGGATTAAGGTGGACCCTCAAAAGATTGAAGCAATTTTGGAATGGAAGCCACCTAGGTCGGTATCAGAAATTCGGAGTTTCCTAGGGTTGGCAGGATACTACAGAAGGTTTGTGGAAGGTTTTTCTATGATGGCAGCGCCCTTGACAAAACTCGTAAGGAAAGGAGTATCGTTTGTGTGGACTGAGAAACAGCAGGAAGCTTTTGAGAAGTTAAAGAAAGTTCTAACTGAAGCACCTGTATTAATTCAGCCGGAGTCTGGGAAGGATTTCACTGTGTACAGCGATGCATCACATGTGGGTTTGGGCTGTGTGTTGATGCAAGAGGGTAAGGTGGTTGCCTATGTGTCACGACAGCTTAAGCCTCACGAAGGAAACTATCCTACTCATGATTTGGAGTTGGCAGCAGTGATTTTTGCACTTAAGATTTGGAGACACTACTTGTACGGAGAAAGGTGTGTTATATACACAGACCATAAGAGCCTTAAGTATTTGCTGACTCAAAAGGAGCTGAACCTCAGGCAAAGGAGATGGATAGAGTTGCTTAAGGATTATGACTACTCGATCGAGTATCACCCAGGCAAGGCTAATGTGGTAGCCGATGCTCTAAGCCGTAGAGCTGTATCTGATCTGAGAGCAATGTTTGCTCGTCTGAGTCTGTATGAGGATGGTGGTCTGTTGGCTGAATTGCAAGTAAGGCCAACCTGGGTGGATCAGATTAAGAAAAAGTAGTCGAGGGATGAGTCTTTGGTTGCTCGTTTCCAACAAGTTAAGAAAGAGGAAACTTCTGAGTTTGGGTTGAATAGTGAAGGAGTTCTGTGTTTCCGAGGAAGAATTTGCGTTCCGAAGGACTCTGACTTGAGGCAATCAATTTTGAAGGAAGCTCATGGGGGACTTTGTGCTATGCACCCTGGAAGGAACAAGTTGTATCACGACTTACGAGAGTTGTATTGGTGGCCTGGGCTTAAACGGGAAGTAACAGAGTTTGTGGGGAAGTGTTTGACATGCCAGCAAGTGAAAGCGGAGCATCAACTACCTTCTGGACTTTTACAGCCAGTAAAGATACCACTTTGGAAGTGGGAAAGGGTAACCATGGATTTTGTGAGTGGGCTACCCTTGACACCAGCAAAGAAGGACTCGGTTTGGGTGATTGTGGATAGGTTAACCAAATCGACCCATTTCACACCTGTCCGCACGGACTTCTCGCTTCAAAAGTTAGCCAAGTTGTATGTGGCAGAGATCGTGCGACTTCATGGTATCCCAATTTCAATTATTTCTGACCGGAATCCCAGATTCACATCTCGATTTTGGAAAAAGTTACATGAGGCGTTGGGAATGCAATTGAACTTTAGTACGGCTTTCCATCCCCAAACTGATGGTCAATCGGAAAGGGTTATTCAGATTTTAGAGGACATGTTGAGGGGTTGTGTTATTGACTTTCGAGGTAGTTGGGAGGATTACTTGCCGTTGGCGGAATTTGAGTACAACAATAACTATCAGGCGAGTATTCAAATGGCACCGTATGAAGCGTTGTATGGGCGAAGGTTTCGAACACCTAGCTGTTGGACCGAATTGGGAGAACGACAGGTTCTTGGACCTGAGTTGGTAGCAGATACTGAAGTTAAGGTCAAAGTAATCAGGGATCGGTTAAAAGAAGCATCCGATAGACAAAAGTCATATGCAGATTTGAAGCGAAAGGAGATTGAGTACTCAGTAGGGGATATGGTCTTCTTGAAAGTTTCTCCTTGGAAGAAGATTGTAAGGTTTGGTAAGAAGGGCAAGTTGAGTCTGCGGTTTATTGGGCCTTATCGGGTTTTGAAGCGAGTGGGACCGGTGGCATATCAATTGGAATTACCTCAAGAGTTAGACAGGATTCACGATGTTTTTCACGTGTCCATGTTAAGGCGTTATCCTTCTGACCCTACTCATGTCGTGCCGGTTGCAGAGATCGAGGTGCAACTTAACTTGGATTTTGAGGAAGAGCCGGTGCAGATACTAGACCGAGACGTCAAGGTGTTGAGAAGGAAATCTGTACCTTTAGTAAAAGTGCTATGGCGTAACCACGGCAGAGAGGAAGCTACTTGGGAGAGAGCAGAGGCGATGCGACAGCAATACCCTCATCTGTTTGGATCAGGTAAATTTCAAGGACGAAATTTCTTTAAGGAGGGAAGAGTTGTAACGCCCCAATTTTCGGGATCTTCGGGATTTCAGAAAGTTTTAGCGAATTTTTGAATTTCTGTGTTTTGACTGCTTGATGTAAGTCTAAGCATGTTAGTGGGCCTTTAGAAGGCCCAAGCCTAGGTTAAAAACTGGTAGTTTTAATTAATCTTAATTCCACAAGAAAAAGGGGTTCTGGTAATTTAGGCTCTTAAGAATTTAATGGGTAAAATAAATCACAAGGAAGCACCTGGCAAGGTGGCATGTAACGCCACAGGGAAGGCTATTAAAGTGGCGTGTGGATGGCTAGGGGGGAACTGAGGTTCAAGTCACAATAAGAACATATCAAGGGAATTATTTTTATGAGTAGGAATGGTAAGTATTGGAACGCAAGTAAAATTCTGTCAGGAGGTGTGTGAGTTGCTCAGGAGATTGAGTAAGGAGGGGATAAGGGAGAAGATTTAGGATCGGATTAGGGAGAGCAGTAGTAGCCGAATGGTGGACTCTTGAGGAGCAAGAGTTGGCCGGCCAGAGGTCTCTAGTATAGGGATTCGGCTAGGCCTTTGAAGAGGGAAATTTCGGCATTTGGGATGAGTGGCGCCGTCCCTAGCAATTCCTTTTCCTTCTAATTCGCATTATTTTTCTTTGGTTTGCCGAAATAGGTTAGGCTTAGGGTTTCTTATTCCCTTTTTGCTAATAGCCAAACCTAGAAGCCTCATTGTGCCGTTTTCTCCATAGCCGAATACTACCTCTCATCTTTTTCTTTCTTCTTCCATCTTTTCGTTTCCATAATCAAATCTATACCCTTCTTCCTCTGTCTCATTCTTTATTTTTCCATCTTCAATATTCCTCAATAGCCAAATCTTGTGATAGCCGAACTTCTCTTCTCTTATTTCTTTAAAAAAACTGAACCTATATACTTGTGGTGAAGGAGGCCAAATCTTCGATTGTTTGAATTTGCTTCTTCTTTTGGCTGCGGTGGATTGGAGATAGAAAAAAATCATAGATAGGAACATTCTTCTGAACCGATCGACGTTAGGTAAGTCTTTTGAACAAACTGTCTTTAGTCTCATTGCTTTTAGGAAGGAAAAGCCGAAACCCTTAGGGGTGGTTAGCGTTTTTCGACTAAGGGATTCGTGTTTTTTTTCTTTTGGTTGTGAAAGTGATAGCATGGACGAGGGGACATACATCAAAGGGCTTGAGGACTTATTCAATTGGCTCTCCAGATCTAACCCATATCTCGGCAAAAAGGTAAGGAACTCTGGGATCTAAAGCTGTGTTGGCCGAATATGGTAAGGGGTTAAATACGTAGTTTGTTTTTTATATTTAGATTGACGTGGTAGAAATCCAATTGTAGGTAGTTCGTGTGTGTGGATCTCGCCAGCGTACCATCCTAAATCAGGTGTGTAACTGACACCCTTTCATAGACTAGATCGGCAAAAGTCGAAAAGTCGAAATGCCGAAAAGTCGGTATTTTGTGAACTTGCGAGTGTGCGAATGCTCTTGATATAGATCGATTAATGTATTTGGTTAACTAAAGTGATAAGACTGCAGAGTGCACAATTTCGTGCATTTTTGATATTTTGGGCCTAATGGGCTAGAAATTGGGATAATGGGCCAACGGGCCCAATTCGGTAAAAACGCTCGGTAAGTGTTTCTATTAATGCGTTAATAGTTGTAATATGTATGTAAACCCTAAAATAGAAAGTTTTACCGAAATACCCTTAAGTATGAAAATTACCATTATACCCCTAGGTGTAAAATGATCGTTATACCCCTAGGGTTAATTTTGACTGAAATGCATGATATTCTGATTCTGTTTTTTGTATGCCATGACATGTATATCTATTGCATGGGATATGGGTTATGATGTTGGAGGAAGCGTTCTTGTGGCTCTGCCACAAATATATCGATCTCGTGGCTCGCCACAAATATATACGATCTCGTGGCTCGCCACAAATATCTGTATTTGGTGACTCTGTCACAATATCTGTTCTGGCAGCCTTGCTGCATACTCGTGATGTGTAGATGGATGGGTGGGTCGAGTAGTCTCCCCACATGGTGTAAGGTTGGCACGGGGGTGTATACGGATGGATATGGGTTGGGTCTTTTCCTGCATAAACATGTAATATCTGTTCTATTTTGTTATGGGCCTACAGGCCTCTTTCTAAAATATGTTCTGGGCTATGGCCAATCTGATCTGTTTCTATGGTTTAAACTGATATAGACTATGGTTGGGTTATTTTACATACTGAGTTTTCCCAAACTCACCCCTTATTTTCATCCACGCAGGCAATCCCCAACCATAGTGAGCTTGGAGCTGTGAGGGATTCGGAGTGGCCACTTGTTCTGCAAAAATTTGGTTTTTTTCTGGTGAATTGGACATCTTTTCAATTATTTTAATGATTTGGGTTTTAAGTTGTAATAAGGCCGCTCTAATTATTTCTTTTTTATGGCTTTGATAAGTTTTGATAAGATAGATATGCCTAATTTTCTTAACTGTCGAAATTGATTAGCTTAGGGCGTTTTCAAAAAAAAAATAGTAATTGATTGCAAATAACACGACAACAAGCAAAGCTTCCACCATGCAAATGTTTTCTTTTAAAAAAATAATCACTTTTTCCTAAAATGAATTTAATCGAATTGATTCTTGAAAATATACCCTAAGTTAAGGTGTGGCAATGGTGGTGTGCATGTCTAGGATTTGATCCGAAGGGAGCTTGGTACTTAAGCAGTCCGATGGACTCACCTCCTCTTTTTCCGGTTTTCCCACCGTGTGTCTGACTTCCATTCACTTTAGCATATAACAGAATCATCCATTAGACACCAAGTACGATTTTTTGGATTGAAAATAGAAAATATTTTTAACTTTTTGATGTGGCACGTCGGATCCGGTCATAACGCCTAGGTTGGGTTTGGGGTGTTACATTATCTTTAATTACATAATTTCCTTGTATCAACATATCAAAGATAATCATATATGTACGTGTCATGAAACATGTCATGCTCTTACCGTTTCTTCATAAGCATATATCATTCATTTCGTTATATCAATATTTCATGCTCCATCATTTCCATATATTTTATGTATATTTATTCCGATAATAGTTTATATCAAACTTAAAATAAATTATATTTTATGTACTTATACTTATTACGTTTATCTATTTTCATAATTATTTCATACAACTATCTTGTACATATATTTCCATATAACCAGTTCTTGTAAACATTTCACACAACCATTTCATATAACCATTTCATATAACCATTCATCATCTGATACATATTACCTGAAAATCAATTGTTCAATAGATGTCATAGCGTCTCCCATCCACAGTCTTATTTATCTTTGACATGATGCCATAGTGTCTTTCAACTATGGTCTTACTCATTTCCTGTAATTTTGCCATGGTATCTTTCAACCATGGTCTTATTCATTTCATATCATGTTGCCATGGTATCTTTCAACCATGGTCTTATTCATTTCATATTGCGTTGCATTGGTATCTTTCGACCATGGTCTTACACATTTCATATTAGAGAGCACACTCTCGCGAACCTAATCCTTATAGTGGGATTACCAGTTCAGGTTAAATCCCCTGTAATATAAACTCATAGAGTATTGTCGGGATTACCAGTCCAGCCTAAATCCCCTGCAATGACAATTACTCTAATGAGCTTGGATCTGAATTACCAGTCCAGGCTAAATTCAGACCCTAATTCGGATTACCCGTCCTGGCTAAATTCATTTTCCACATATTCTTCGGGAGGGCTATATCAGGATAGGATCACCCGTCCGGGCTAGATCTTTTTTACCGTCATTTCCTTTTCAAAGATCCATCGAAATTTCCTTTCATTCAACCGGGAATTCTTCCCATTTTATCAAATATATCAATGTTTTATCAATTTTCATACAATGAACATTCAAATTATATTCACATCAATAACATACAACATTTAATAATATAATTCAAGTTACACAAACTTACTTGGCAAAATTGCAGAAATATCAAGATTCAGGGGCATTTTGGTAATTTACCATTTTCCCAATTTTTACCCGATCTTAAATTGAAATTTTCATTCAATTTATTAATTTATATAATAAAACAATTCATTCCCTTCAATTTGGTCATTTTGAAATTTTTACAAAATTGCCCCCTGAAGTTTTACTTTTACTCAATTTAGTCCTTAAGCCTAAAACATGCAAATTAGCCATGCTAGCTGAATATTCATATATATTTTCCTCCTCCTCCTCTCCATTTCACATCCTTAATGTATATAACACACTTGTAAGTAACATTATCTATAATCTTTATTATTTACTTTTATGAATATTCAAGCTGTCCATCTGTGTCATAGTCACTAAATTATCTATATCTAGAGCTATATAACTCCAAATTAAGATCTGCTAATTTTATCTGAAACTAGACTCATATATCTTCTTAACGTAAAAGTTTCAGAATTTTTAGTTTAGCCAATAAGTATATTTTATTCTTTAAAGTTATTCATGTTCTGCTGTTTGACAGTTCTGACCCTTCTTCACTAAAAAATAATTATCTCCTCGTACAGAATTCGAATGATGTTCCCGTTTATTTCTATTGAAAATAGACTCATTCAGAATTATAAACATATAAATTTAAGCCCATAATTATTTATCTTCAATTTTTTATGATTTTCCAAAATCAGAACAGGGGAACCCGAAATTATTCTGACCTTGTCTCACAAAATTTATTATATCTCATTATTTACAATTTCATTTCTCACATAATTTATTCTATAAGAAACTAGACTCAATAATATTTAATTTAATATTTTATTCATCCTATAATTCGATTTCTACAATTTTTGGTTATTTTTCAAAGTTAGACTACTGTTGCTGTCCAGAACTGTTTTAGTGCAAGATATTAATTATCATGTTTATAACACCCTTATTTTCCTTTTCTACACTATTTCTCATCATTTTCTCTTATTTTCTCTTCACTAACATGACAAGAACATAAGACCATATATAAGAAAACTCTAAATCAACATCAATTCCATGCTTTTTCAACAATATTAAACTTAAAAATATATTGAAATCTTGATGTTCTTACCTTTTCTTATTGACTTCAATCTTTAACTTGATTTTTCTCTCTCCTCCAGCTTCTATTTCTTAAATCCAACTTGATATTCTTACTCCCCATCATCTCCTTGCTATCTTTCTCTCTTGATGGCTATGGAAATTCTTTCAATTTTTAGGTGAAAATAATGAATTTTTGGTGGAATGACTAAATTATAAAGAAAGAAAACTTATTTTCTTCTTCTTCTCTTACGTTGGTTTGCATGGGAAGGAAAGATGATGATAATTATTCATCTTTCCTTCCTTTTATACTAAATAAATAATAATATAATAATAAATATCTCATAAAAATATTAATAAAATAATATTTATCTAATTAATTAATTTAAAATATCATCAACATAATCATTACATTCTAGAATTCTCTCTCTTAATTAATTGACCATTTTGCCCTTAATGATCTTTTAGAATTCCATCCTTGAGTCATCACTTAATTTGGTAAAATTATAATTTAGTCCCTCATAATTTTTCATCTATTCAATTTGGTCCTAATTCATCAAGTTTCCTTGGTTTCTAGATCATTCCACCCTTAAAATATTTGCACCATTAGTCCTTCAACTTTTTTATATTTACACTTCAACCCCTTAAATTTTGAGTATTTATTCTTGTGCAACAAGACTTTTCTCATCTTTGCAATTTAGTCCTTTCTTGAATTAATATATCATAATATACTTCCCAATATTGACATAACTCAAAATTTCCCTTTTTGTCACTTTGTTTCCTTATTTTACTATATCACGAATAATATTTTACTGTAAAAATTTTCGGGGTATTACATAATTAATTAGTTCCCTTTTCAATCCATTTACCCATATCAAATTTTCCATTTCATAAGCTCAATGATATAACTTATTTCATATACATACATTTTCGTTTTAAACCTTAATTGTCTGTTGAACCAAATAGAATAACATCAGATACTTGGGAAATTCTCACACAAAGTGTGCCCTTTTCATGTAACTGTAATCGTCTATATAATGCTCACACGAGCTATGAAATAGGTCTACTCACACGAGTTGTGGGTCGGGATGTTAGCTACACGAAACTGCTCACATCAGTTGTGGAGAATTCGCAACAAATACAAGACCTTAGTCATCGGTAAGACATCTAGGACCAACACCCAAAACCTTATAATCCCTAATGATATGTCATTTGTATCCTAAGTATTCATAATGTTCAAATGAGATTGTTAAACCATCAAATATCCCAAAGCATTGTATTATTATCTATTTAAATTATACCTAGCATAACATTAATTAACATAAAATCAAAACAACAATTAATAAGTTTAAAACTTATACGAAATTATCTCGATTACAATAGTTGTTACAACAAAGTCAAGAACTAATCCGAGACTTTTGCTTTCCCTCGATTCAAGTTCAGTTGCTTCTTTTCTTGATCTAAATAGTAATTTAACTCAATTAAACAACTCAATAGTTTAAAATAACTACTACAAAACTATAATCCATTTTAATGTGAAATTATGAAATTACCCCTAATATTACAACTTAAAATAACTTTTATGCAATTTAGTCCCTGAACCCAAAACTTGCAATTTCAGCATTTTTAAAAAAACCCTATTAGTCGAATTTCCATGGGTTTCATAGCAACCCAAAATTTCCACCTTTTTACAATTTTACCATTGAATTTTACTATTTTCTCAAATATGCCCTCAACCTTAAAATCAATAAAAATCACTTAACAAAATATGTCTATTTAACAACCAAGCTTAATAATCTATCAATTAAATTCACTAACACTACAAACTCATTAATGGAAAGTCCCTAAAATTTTAACAATTTTACAAATTAACCCCTGGGCTAGCTAGATTAAGCTAATATGAGCTCAAAAACGTAAAAATAATTAAAAACAAGCATCGAACACATACCATGCATGAGAGGTAAGTTTGGTTGATGCTTCCTAGCCCTTCGATGGTGATTTCAGCATAGAAAATTATGGGGAAGAAGATGATGACTTAATTCTTTTGTTAAAGTTTATTATTTTACCTAATTACCATTTTTGCCCTTATGACTATTAACTTAATCATTAATAAAACATGTCTAATATTGTCCACTAGCCATCTATATGGTTTGTTTACCATATAAGTCCATTAGTTTACATTATCATAGCATTTCTCCAATAGATTTCAACTTTCGCATCTTTTACGATTTAATCTTTTTGACTTAATTAACTATTTAGTCATTAAAGTTTCTTAACCAAATTTTAATATGACCCTAATATAACCCTATAAACATTAAATAAATATTATAATACTAACTCACTTGTCCAAATCGTGGTCCCGAAACCATAGTTTTCGACACCACTGAAAATGAGTTGTTACAACTCTCCCCTTAAAAGAATTTTCATCCCCCAAAATCCTACCAGAAAATAGGTTTAGTATTACACTTTTCATAGCTTCTTCCGGTTCCCAGGTAGCTTCCTCAACCCCTTGATGGTCCCAAATAACGATAAGCTACCAGTCCAATTCTCTCGATAATCTCATATGGTATGATGAAACGAGGACTAAGCTTCCCTTTTGGCCAAAACAAAGAATTGTCCACCAGGGCGATACTTTCAAAAACACTCAGTCACAGACCTAAAATTCAATGTCTTTCCTTTTCAAATCAGTATATGACTTCTAATGGTCGGAAGCAGTTTTCAAACAATCCCGTATCACATTGAGTGTTTCTTCAATCTCGTTGATCAAATCAGTTTCAAAAAGCTTTTTCTCACTCAATTCAGTCCAGTATAATGGAGTTCTTCATTTTCAACCATACAAAGCTTTATACGGGGACATTTTAATACTTGAATGGTAACTGTTATTATAAATGAATTCAACCAACGGAAGAATTTTTTTCCCAGCTACCTTCAAATTCCAAAATGCAACAATGGAGTATATCTTCGAGAATCTGAATCACCCGTTTAGACTAACCGTCGGTCTGTGGATGAAATGTAGTACTAAAATATAATATGGTGCCTAAAGCTTTGTGCAATGTAGCCTAAAATCTATAAGTAAAATATGGATCCTGATAAAAAAATAATAGATAAGGGCACCCCGTGAAGTCTGACAATTTCAGCAATAGACAACTCTACGAACTTCACGAGTGAATAATTTGTACGTACAGGAATGAAATGTGAGGACTTAGTCAGGTGATCAACAATAACCCAAATGATATCTTTCTTTCTCAGAGATAGTGGTAATCCTCACACAAAATCATAAGTAGCTCGTTCCCATTTCCACTTCGAACTCATAATAGGTTGAAGTAATCCTGAAGGTATCGGATGCTTGGCTTTAACTTGCTGACAAATCAAATATTTTGATACAAATTCCAAGGTCTCATGTTTCATACCTGGCCACCAGTACATTTGTCTCAGATTGCAGTACATTTTATTACTACCAGGATGAATCGAATAACTACTGTTATGAGCTTGTTGCAAAATCTTCTGTTCAACTTCAAAATTTTTCGGAACACATAATAACATCTTTTCAATATGTTTTCGTTTAGCAATCAACTTGGTATCATTTTTCTAAGCTTCACAAATTTGTTGCAAAAATGTCGGTTTAGCTTTTAATTTAGCTAAAATAGAACCATTATCAACTAGCGTCAACTGAGTATTCAAAGATCTTAAAGCAAGCAATGAATTTCGACTTAGAGCATCCACAACAATATTAGCTTTCCCCAGGTGATAGTCAATAATCAGATCATACTGTTTTATTAGCTCCAAACATCTACGCTATCGCAAATGCAATTCTTTTTGTGACATCAAGTATTTTAAACTTTTATGATCAGTGAAGATATGACATCTTTCCCCGTATAAATAGTGTTGCCAAATTTTTAAAGCAAACACAATAGTTGCCAATTCTAAATCATGTGTCGGGTAGTTCCTCTCATACAGTTTCAACTAACGGGAAGTAAAAGCTACAACTTGACCTTCCTGCATTAAAACGCAACCTAAACCATTAAGTGAAGCAACACTATAAACCTAAACCATTAAGTGAAGCAACACTATAAATCACAAACTCTTTAACAGACTCTGGCTAGATCAATACAAGGGTTTAGGTTAACATCACTTTCAACTGATTAAAGCTTTGTTGACCTTTATCGGACAAAATTTTTTTTACATCTTTCTAAAGTAATTTTGTCAACAGCGAAGCAATCATCGAGAACCCTTTTACAAATCGTCGGTAATACCCGACCAAACCAAGAGAACTTCTGATTTCAGTAACATTTTTCAGGGGCTTTCAATCCAAAATAGCTGGTATTTTACTCGGATCCACTCTAATGTCATCAGTCGATACCATGTGACCCAAAAATCTGACTTCTCGAAGCCAGAACTCGCATTCACTGAATTTTACAAATAACTGTTTCTCGCACAAAGTTTGCAATATTATTTTCAAATGCTAGCCATGCTCAACTTTATCCCGGGAATAAACTAGAATATCATCGATGAAAACAACCAAAAGTTTGTCTAGATACAGCCAAAATATTTTGTTCATCAAATCCATAAACACAACAGGCGCATTCATAGTGTTGTTACAACAAGTCGAGAACTAATCTGAGACTTTCGCTTTCCCTCGATTCAAGTCCAATTGCTTCTTTTTTTAACCTAAATAGTAATTTAACTCAATTAAATAGTTCAATAGTTTTAAATAACTAATTCAAACCTATAATCCATTTTAATTTGAAATTACAAAATTTCCCCTAATGTTTTAACTTTTGTACAATTTAGTCCCTAAACCTGAAACTTGCAATTTCACCATTTTTAAAGGAAAAACCTATTAGTCGAATTTCCTAGGGTTCTATAGTAGCCCAAAATTTCCACCATTTCACAATTTTACCATTGAATTTTACTATTTTCTCAAATAGGCCATTAACCTTAAAATCATTAAAAATCACTTAACAAAATATGTTTCTTTAACAACCAAGCTTAACAATCTATCAATTAAATTCACTAACACTTCAAATTAATCCATGTAAAGTCCCTAAAATTTTAATAGTTTTACAACCCCTGGTAGCTAGATTAAGATAATATGAGCTAAAAAACGTAAAAATAATTAAAAATGAGCGTCAAAACATACCATGCATGAGAGCTAAGTTTGGCCGAAGCTTTATAACCCTCTAATGGTGATTTCAACGAAGAAAACTTATGGGGAAGAAGATAATGACTTAATTCTTTTGTTAAAGTTTATTATTTTACCTAATTACCATTTTGCCCTTATGACTATTAACTTAATAATTAATAAAATTTGTCCAATATTGTCCACTAGCCACCTATATGGTTCATTTACCACATAAGTCCATTAGTTACATTATCATTGTAACACCCCTAGCCCGTATCCGTCGCTGGATTAGGACCACGGAGCATTATCAGAAGTTTACATATCACAATGAACAAATATTCAACATATTCAAATAATAACATAAATCATAGCAAAATTATATAAACTCAAACATATAGTCTCTTATACAAGCCCTCAAGGCCCAAAAACTCACCTTTAAGCCAAATCGGGACTAAATCAAAAACATATAGAATTTTTCAAAAAAAGACGCAAAATTTCAAACTGCAGGGGTCACACGGCCGTATGGCCAGGTCGTGTGACTCACACACCCGTGTCTCAGGCCGTGTGGGTATTCGAAAAAGGGACACACAACCGTGTCCCAACCCGTGTCTGTGCCCGAGTAACTCTCTGACTTGGGTCACATGACCAAGCCACATGCTCGTATGCCAGGCCAAGTACCCATTGAAATGGTCTCACATGCCCATGTGTTAGGCCGTGTACTAGGCCATGTAACTGCCTGACTCACAATCATTTGTAAGCTACATGGGATACACGACTGAGACACACACCAGTGTCTCTAGCCGTGTGGACAATAAATAGGTCATTTCCAAGCTATTTCTCTCACCCAAAGCCTAGTTACACCATATGCACCTATTTTCCTACATTCAAGGTACATCTAAAACATGTATAAACATGCTAGAACATCATCATACTTAGTTATATAACCAATATGCCTTAAAGGCACCTCAAACACAACAGTCAAATTTGATTAAACATTTGCTAAATTTAGCCATAAATCAATCAAACAATTGAACAACTTATATAATACATTTACCATAATGTTCACATATCATTTTCATACTCATAACCATAAATATGACCATTCACACAACTCAATCAATACCTTAGCAACTTGGCCATATGCCAACCAGAACCAAAGCTCACAACTCAATGCACTATCTCATTCCATACCAAACCAACATTTCATAGCATACCTTTATCGTCATTATTTCAACTACCATCATTTAAGTACTTAGAGACCAAACTAACAACCTTTAAAATACCATATATACATGAAAACATAACAACTAATTCATCACTTAAAATAACATGTTTACAAGCCTAACATAATGGCTAATTGCATCAATAAAGACACCTATACATGTTTATATTTAACCAATTATCACTTAACTTGTTTTCATACCAATTTTGGTCATTTAAAATCATACACCAATTTGACCATATTAACCACACCCAACAAACTATCAATAGTTCCTTAAGTACCTCAAATCGAAGGCAACATTTCATGCCATGAACATCAATTAAAATGACATATATATATATACCAAACTCACCAATTAAACATTAGACATAGTCCACCTATACATGCCATTATAACCACAACCAAAGCATTTAAAATCTAAAGATAAAATCAATGGATAGTGTGATGGATCTCTGACTAGCTTCCAACCCGATCGAGCTTCCAAAAATCTGGAAAGTAAGAAAAAGAAAACCATATAAGAAATGAATGCTTAGTAAGCTTGTATAAACCATAAGCATAATATTACATTTCAATGATGAATATTATAAGTTAAATCTAAACCTACACCAACGCCTCATGTAACGCCCCAAATTTCTGTAATTTTGGTTTTTGTAAGTGTTGGGCTTGGAAGTCTCTAAATCTGAGTTTCGAGTTATTTTTGGTTTAAACATATGTGAGTTAAGTAATAATGTGCTCTGGGGTGTGTTTAGGAGGTCCCAAGTTTAAGCTATAACTTTGGCTAAACTTTGGTTTTTATTTGAATAAAGCCTTATTCTTGTTCAGTGGACTTAAGTTTAAATGTGAGTAAGATTATATCAGAATGGGTCTACTGGTCTAGTGGCTAAGAGGGGTGTTGGTGTGATGGGGGTCTGGGGTTCGATTCTCTGCGTGGGGAAACAGAGGAGTATTTTGCTACAATTTTTGGCTGGGAGTTTGAGTTTTAGTAAACTGCTGAGTAAGGGAGTAGTAGCATATTTCAGGGTTATTTGGTTAGTGTGTGATTCTTCCCAAAAATCCTCTCCTACCGAAATTCTCTACAATTCCCCTCTCCACCTTTCTTTTTGTTTTCTTTTTGCTAAAAATCCCTCTTTTGTACTGCTGAAATTTTGGTTCTTTTTCCCCTTCTTTTTCGTTTTTCTTCTCCTTCGTTTTCTTTTCTTCGAGTAGTGTTGGCACGAATTCAGTAAGTATGGTTTTGTTAAATTGCGTTATTTCTATTAGAGATTATTAAGAGTGATTTGTTTACTGTTTAGGGGATATTCAAGGTTCTGAGGATCGCTAATTGAGTTTTTAATAGCGAGGAATCACGTTCTTAGCCGAAGGTAAGAAGATCTCGCATTTTGGGATTTGTTTATTCTTATGTAAGTCAATTTAAATGACTGATTTGGGCTTAATATTGTCAATCTTAGGCTTTGGAGTGCTCGTGGTTGGATTAGAAGTGAAAACGAACCAGGTGTGTACTCCGATTACGCAAAAAATGAGTTTCGACGAAAGCTGAAACGCAGCCTGTCGACGCCACACGGGCATGTGGTCTGCCCGTATGGTAGCCTGTGTAGCGAGACACGAGCATGTCGCTGTCGAGCCAAGCAGTGCGCGCATCACACGGGTACGACAGACACGGGCATGTGAGGCTAACGAAGCCGTGTACAAGGCATGGGCTCAGGCGAATGGATCGTGCAGGCCACAAAAGCGTGTAAGCCCACACGAGTGAACCACATGGGCATGTGAGAATCTGGCCAGGCTGTGTGATCCATACGGGCAAGACCAATTTGGGCCGTGTGACCCACACGTGCAGGGCACACGGACGTGTGAGCCCAATTAATGTGAAATGTTCTGTAAGGTCACACGGGTTACCTAAGTCAACTTTGACCTGATTGTAGGGGCGGTAAGCGTTACTTAAACCCCATACTCCAGTTGATACTGATTTGTATGCTAAAGCATGTTGTTATAGGCATGTGTAACTGTTTGACTTTGTATATCTGTTCTGCCATAACATTGATATGATCTGATATCTGCATATAAGCATGCCATGATATGTATGTTTCATTGCATTGGGTTGGGATTTTTGTGAAGAGAAGAAAGTCTGAGAGGCGATTAGCTTGATATCTGGTAGCTACGCTGCCCTTATTTGTTGAGTACTATTTTACGGTACCTTTTGGTGTGTAGGGCTGGATGGATTGGCTAGATCCCCATACTTGGTGTGTAGGGTTGGGTGCGTTGATTTTATCCCCACGTGGTGTGTTGGGTTGGTCTGAGATGGTGTGCAGGGTAGGTGGGCATGTTCTCTGGTATCTGATTTGATATGTATATGATATATGTATGGCTAAGGCTAATCTACCTGAATTCTATTATCTGTTTGTATGCATGCTGCTTATTAGGATGTACATACTGAGTTTA
The DNA here is from genome assembly GCA_025698465.1 of Gossypium longicalyx. Taxonomy (NCBI): domain Eukaryota; kingdom Viridiplantae; phylum Streptophyta; class Magnoliopsida; order Malvales; family Malvaceae; genus Gossypium; species Gossypium longicalyx. Next base: position 98,751,874 of record CM046997.1, read on the forward strand.
CGAAAACTCACCCCTTGTTTATTTTGTTTACTCACCCCTTGTTTATTTTGTTTGTCAAGTAATCCTCAACAGTAGATAGATCGATGTGGTGTAGGGCTCGATGGTGACCACTGTTGGACATTTATGGATTTTTTAGTAACACTCTATTTCGTCTGCTTTATTTAAATATTCATTCTGGGATTTAAAATTGTTAAATTTTTGAATTATAACTTAATGATCTTTTAGCTTTCGCGTTAACGAAATATTTTTATTTAATATTTTGAATAAAGATTTCACGACTTAAGTAACGATAATAAACTGAACAATTTTTAACTTGCTAGGGTTTTTCTAAAATGCACTCTAATGTGACGCCACCAGATTTGGCCATAACGTCTAGGCTGAGTTTTAGGTGTTACATTTAGTGGTATCAGAGCCAGGTTGTAAAACTCGGCTGTAGATTTGGGTTTCAAAATTTGGTTTAAAGAAAATGATTTGTGAAACAATTTGAAAAATATTTTTGATAATAAGTATGTGGTACACCGAGCCTCTAGCACTGATCCTGTAAGTTCTCTGAAACTCTAACACGTACTATTTGAAAGCATGCTTATACTGAAATTTTGTCAGTATCTGTCTGAAATATTGTGTATGTATTATGCAACACTTTAGGTAGTGTAAACTGAAAACTGTAGTTAGCTTACTACTCGCGATAGCTGACTCTGAAACTCTAGTACGATATTACAGAAAATATCTATTAATAATTATCGAAACTGTAAACTAATGCGCATAAAAATTCTAAATACAGATTAATTCGATAAATACGATGAGCACCCGCAGTACTCATGGATGGGGTACTAGAGGTCGAGGAAGAGGCCGTAGAGGGATTCGAGCTGAGTCCTTCGCATCTGATACGATCCTTAATCTGGACACTAGCAAGACACCGGTGTCACCTGCTCATCGAGATCAGTCTTTGAGTCTCGGGACCGTGCGGTGGGACGACGCATTGTCCCAGGCCATGCTGCGAATCCTGGAGAGGGTTGCTGGGGCTAATGCTAGATCTGGAGGCCGTGGGTCGGTTATGGAATGACTTCGGTCGAATAGGGCTGAGATATTTAGGGGCATCGATGAAGTTGCTCCGAGTGTGGCCGAGTATTGGATGGAGACCATAGAGCGCATAATGGTTTGGATTTCACTGAAGAGCAGAAGCTCAAGGGGGCTATGTCTCTGCTTCGCGATGAGGCATACCAGTGGTGGTTAACCGTTAAGGAGGGTACTCAGCCTGATAGGTTGACTTGGGATTTGTTTAAGACCACCTATCAAAGTAAGTATATGAGAGCTAGCTACACTGAGACTAGGCGACGTGAGTTTCTGAATCTCACTAAGGGAGACCGTTCAGTGGCCGAATATGAGGCCGAATTTCTGAGGCTGAGTCACTATGCGAGGGGCATGGTGACGAAAGAGTATGAGCGCTGTGTTCGATTTGAGGATGGTCTTCGTGATAGTCTACGAGTTCTGATAGCTCCTCAGAGAGAGTGGGATTTCTCAGTTTTGGTCGAGAAGGCCAAGATAGCCGAGGAGGTGAAGCGCTCTGAGTGCCAAAACTATGAGAAAGGGAGAGTTAAGAGGAATTCTAAGTCTACTAGTTCTAGGATGAGGCCTAAAAAAAGGCCAGAGCTAACGGGTCCACTAGAGTTGGGCCTACTATTGCACCTGCTGGGGTAGCAATCTGTCAGCTATGTAATAGACGCCATCCAGGCGAGTGTTGGAGATCTACTGATGCTTATTTGAGGTGTGGATCGACTGAGCATCGAGTTAAGAATTGTCCGCTGAGGGGTAATCAGATGCAAGCTCTGGTTGTTGAGACTGCACAGCCGTCGAGAGGAGTACAATAGCCACCTAGGGGCCGGGGCCAGGCTAGGGGTGGTAACGGTATGGGCCGAGGACAAAGAGCACCAGACCGAGGTCCTGGGTCGACTAAGGTAAGGCAACTTGTACTTATGTATGCTGTACGTCGTCGTGAGGATGGAGATACTCCAGACGTCATCACGAGTACCTTTTTTATTCTTAATGTACCTTATGTTATACTGATAGACATAGGCTCTACGCATTCTTATGTTACATGTTCTGTGTCTGAGACCTTGGAGATTTCACATGAGAGTACTTCTAGTGAGATTTCTGTGGTGAGTCTGTTGGGGCAGACCATTAGGGTTAGTAAGCTATTCAGAGACGTTCTGTTGGAAGTTCAAGGGACAATATTTTTTGCTGATCTGATGGAACTTTCGTTTGAGGAGTTCGACTTGATTCTGGGTATGGACTGGTTGGTGAAGCATCATGTAAGTCTGGATTGTGCTGAAAAGAGGGTTGTTCTGAGGACCGAGGAGGATAATAAGATAGTCGTGATTGGAGAACGACGAAATTATCTGAGTAATGTGATATCTGTGTTAGTAGCAGAAAAGCTGGTGAGGAAAGGATGTAAGGCCTTTTTGGCCTACATCAGTGTTTCTGATTCTGTGGGCTTAACGGTTAAGGACATTCGTGTTGTGAAAGACTTTCCAGATGTTTTCCCAGAGGAATTACCAGGTTTGCCTCCCAGCCGTGAGGTAGAATTCAAGATTGTGTTGGTTCCTGGTACAGCTCCAGTGTCTATCGCCCCTTATCGAATGGCACTGAAGGAGCTGATGGAACTTAAGGCTCAGATTCAGGAGTTGTTGGATCATGGGTTTAATCGTCCTAGTGTGTCTCCGTGGGGAGCACATATTCTGTTTGTAAAGAAGAAGAACGGTATAATGAAGATGTGTATCGACTACCGTCAATTGAACAAGTTGACCACTAAGAATAAGTACCCACTTTCGAGGATAGACTACTTATTTGACCAGTTTCGAGGGGCCTCAGTGTTTTTTAAAATCGATCTGCAGTTAAGTTATCATCAGTTGAGGGTAAAGGAGGCCGATGTACATAAGACGGCATTTAGGACTCGTTATAGGCATTACGAGTTCCTAGTTATGCCCTTTAAGTTGACTAATGCACTAGCGGCATTTATGGACTTGATGAATCGTGTGTTTCAGCCCTACTTAGATCAATTTATGATGGTGTTCATTGACGAAATTTTGGTGTATTATAAGTCTGAGGACGAGAACAATGAGCATTTAAGAGTGGTTCTACAGATCCTTCGTGAAAAATAGTTGTATGCGAAGTTCACAAAGTGTGAGTTCTGGCTTCTTGAAGTGATATTTCTGGGTCATGTAGTTTCTGCTGAGGGGATTCGAGTGGATCCTCGTAAGATTGAGGCTGTGATGGATTAGAAGCAGCCGAAGAGTGTGTCAGAAATCAACAGTTCTTTGGGACTGACATGGTATTACCGACATTTTGTAGAGGGATTCTCGTTGATCACAGTGCGCTGACTAAGTTTTTGCGTAAAAGGAGTTCCTTTTGTTTGGACGGACGCACAGTAGGAGAGCTTCGAGAAGCTCAAGACAGTGTTGACTTAGGCTCCAGTTCTAATACAGCCTGAGCCTAGTAGGAACTTCGTGGTTTATAGTGATGCGTTGTATGTGGGTTTGGGTAGCATCTTGATACAAGACGATAAGATAGTTGCCTATACGTCTCGACAGCTTAAGACTCATGAGGCTAATTATCTGACGCATGACTTGGAGTTGGCTGCAGTGGTTTTTGTATTGAAGATTTTGAGGCATTATCTGTACGGTGAGAAGTGTACATCTATACTGATCATAAGAGCCTCAAGTACCTCCTCACTCAGAAGGAGTTAAATCTTAGGCAGCATCGTTGGATAAAGCTGCTTAAGGTTTATGACTGCAGTATAGAATATCACCCTGGGAAGGCCAATGTGGTGGCTGATGCATTGAGCCGTAGGGTTGTGGCTGATTTGAGAGCATTGTTTTCTCGACTGAGTCTTTATAACGATGGGAGTCTCCTGGCTGAGTTGTAGGTTAGGTCGAAGTGGCTGGTTCAGATTAAGGATAAGCAGTTAAAAGATGAGTCTCTTCAGTTACGATTTCGTCAGGTTGAGGCTGGAACTACTACTGACTTTGGGGTTAATAGTGATGGAGTGCTGTGTTTTCGAGGTAGGGTTTGTGTACCTAATGATGAGGACTTGTGACTGTTGATTCTGAGGGAAGTGCATAGTAGTCCATACGCTATGCATCCTGGTGGAAATAAGATGTATGAGGATCTCCGAGAGTTATACTGGTGGCCAGGATTGAAACGTGAGGTTACCGACTTTGTTGCTTGCTGTATGACTTGTCAGCAAGTTAAGGCTGAGCATCAGTTACCTTCGGGTTTGCTGCAGCCGGTTAAGATACCGATGTGGAAATTAGAGCGAGTAACGATGGACTTCGTTAGCGGGTTGCCTCTAACACCCACTAAGAAAGATTCAGTTTGGGTTATTGTGGACCGATTGACTAAGACCGCGTATTTTATTCCTATTAAGACAGACTTCTCCTTGCAAAAGCTGGCTAAGCTCTACATTTCTGAGATAGTGAGGTTGCATAGGATTCCTGTTTCGATCATCTCCAATATGGATCCTCGTTTTATGTCTCGGTTTTGACAAAAACTTCATGAGGCTTTGGGTTCTCGTCTGGACTTCAGTACTGCTTTTCATCCTCAGATAGATGGTCAGTCAGAGAGGGTGATTCAAATATTGGAGGATATGTTGAAGGGTTGTGTTATGGATTTCCGTGGTAGTTGGAAAGAGTACTTGCCTTTAGCCGAGTTCGCTTACAATAACAATTATCAGTCTAGTATTCAGATGCCACCATATGAGGCACTTTATGGTCATAAGTGTTGCACTCCTTTGTGCTGGACTGAGTTGGGTGAGCGGCGTGTTCTGGGTTCGGAGTTGGTTTCAGAGACGAAGGATAAGGTTCACTTGATTCGAGATCGACTGAAAGCGGCTTCTGATAGACAGAAGTCCTATGCGGATTTGAGAAGGAAGGACATCGAGTATTCTGTGGGAGACATGGTTTTTCTTAAGGTCTCGCCATGAAAGAAGGTTTTGAGGTTGATCGCCGTAAGGCAAGTCGAGTCCTCGATTTATTAGGCCCGCACGGATTACAGGCGAGTAGGGCCAGTCGCATATCAGTCGGAGCTACCTCCAGAGTTGGATCGTATACATGATGTGTTTCACGTCTCGATGTTAAGGCGCTACCACTCTGATCCTACGCACAGTGTGCCCTTGAAAGAGATTGAGTTTAGACCGGATCTGACGTTCAAGGAGGAGCTTGTTCAGATTCTAGAGCGCGACGTTAAGGTCTTATATAGGAAGTCTATTCCCTTAGTGAAGGTGCTGTGGCGGAATCATAGCACTGAGGAGGCTACTTGGGAGCCAGAGGATTCGATGCAATAGTAGTATCCTCACATTTTCTGATCAGGTAAAATTCGAGGACGAATTTTCTTTAAGGGGGTAGAGTTGTAACGCCCCAGATTTCTGTAATTTCGGCTTTTGTAAGTGTTGGGCTTGGAAGTGTCTGAATCTGTGTTTAGAGTTATTTTTGGTTTAAACATATGTGGGTTAAGTGATAATGTGCTCTGGGGTGTTTTTGGGAGGTCCCAAGTTTAAGCTATAACTTGGGCCAAACTTTGGTTTTTATTTGAATAAAGCCTTACTCTTATTCAGTGGGCTTAAGTTTAAATGTGAGTAAGATTATATCAAAATGGGCCTGCTGGTCTGGTGGCTAAGAGGGGTGTTAGTGTGATGGGGGTCTAGGGCTCGATTCTCTGCGTCGGGAAACAGAGTAGTATTTTGCTACAATTTTCGGCTGGGAGTTTGAGTTTTAGTAAACTGCTGAGTAGGGGAGTAGTAGTAGATTTCAGGGTTATTTGGTTAGTGTGCGATTCTTTCCAAAAATCCTCTCTTGCCGAAATTCTTTACAATTCCCTTCTCCACCTTTCTTTTTGTTTTTTTTTTTGCCAAAAATCCCTCTTTCGTGTAGCCGAAATTTTGGTTCTTTTTTCCCTTCTTTTCCGTTTTTCTCCTCCTTCGTTTTCTTTCCTTTGAGTAGTGTTGGCTCGAATTCGGTAAGTATGGTTTTGCTAAATTGCGTGATTTCCATTGGAGATTATTAAAAGTTATTTGTTTACTGTTTAGGGGATATTCAAGGTTCTGAGGATCGCTTATCGAGTGTTTAACAGCGAGGAATCATATTCTTTGTCGAAGGTAAGAAGATCTCGCGTTTCGGGATTTGTTCATTCTTATGTAAGCCGATTTAAGTGACTGATTTGGGCTCGATATTGTCAATCTTAGGCTTTAGAGTGGTCGTGGTTGGAATAGCAGCAAAAACAAACCAGTTGTGTACTCCGATTACACAGAAAACAAGTTTTGGCGAAAGCCGAAACGCAGCCTATCGACGCCACACGAGCGTGTGGTCTGCCCGTGTGGTAGCCTACATCGCGAGACACGAGCGTGTTGCTGTCGAGCCAGGCCATGCGTACGCCACACGGGTGCGACGGACACGGGCATGTAAGGCTGACGAAGCCGTGTGCGAGGCACAGGCTCAGGCAAATGGGCCGTGTGGGCCACATGGGCGTGTAGGCCCACACGGGTGAACCACACAGGCGTGTGAGAATCTGGGCTAGGCCGTGTAATCCATACGTGCAAGGCCAATTTGGGCAGTGTGACCCACACGGACGTGTGGGCCCACATAGGCAGGGCACACGGACGTGTGAGCCCAATTAATGTGAAATGTTCGATTAGGTCGCACGGGTTGCCTAAGTTGACTGTGACCTGATTGTAGGGGTGGTAAGCATTACTTAAACCCCATACTCCGGTTGATACTGATTTGTATGCTAAAGCATGTTGTTATAGGCATGTGCAACTGTCTTACTCTGTATATCTGTTCTACCATGACATTGATATGATCTGATATCTGCATATAAGCATGCCATGATATGTATGTTGCATTGCATTGGGTTGGGATTATTATGAAGAGAAGGAAGTCTGAGAGGCTATTAGCCTGATATCTGGTAGCTACGCTACCCTTATCTATTGAGTACTGTTTTATGGTACCTTTTGGTGTGTAAGGCTGGATGGGTTGACTAGATCCCTATATTTGGTGTGTAGGGTTGGGTGGGTCGATTTTATCCCCACGTGGTGTGTTGCGTTAGTTGGAGATGGTGTGCAGGGTGGGTGGGTGGGCATGTTCTCTGGTATCTAATTTGATGTGCATGTGATATCTGTATGGCTAAGGCTGATCTACCTGAATTCTATTATCTGTTTGTATGCATGCTGCTTATAGGGATGTACACACTGAGTTTACGAAAACTCACCCCTTGTTTATTTTGTTTGTCAAGTAATCCTTAGCAGTAGATAGATCGGCGTGGTGGAGGGCTCGATGGTGACCACTGTTAGACATTTATGGATTTTTGAGTAACGCTCTATTTCATTTGTTTTATTTAAATATTCATTCTGGGATTTAAAATTGTTAAATTTTTGAATTATAACTTAATGATGTTTTAGCTTCCGCGTTAACGAAATGTTTTTTATTTAATATTTGGAATAAATATTTCGCGACTTAAGTAGCGATAATGAACTGAACGATTTTTAACTTGCTAGGGCTTTTCTAAAAAGCACTCTAATGTGACGCCGCCAGATTCAGCCATAACGTCTAGGCTGGGTTTGGGGTGTTACACCTCAAGATTTACCAAACCATAATTATCAACTCGTAAGAGACTAAATTCATTTATGTCACATATATTTATAATTCAATACATGAAAGGATTTTATGGGATGTAATGTATAACCATCAACCTTTCTATAAAATTATACACCTCTCAATTTACTTACTTTCCTTTCCGCTCCCAATACTTATCATAAGCCTTAACAACATTATTAATTCTCAATTCAGTGTATTTATTCATGACATTGATAGATTTATTCAAATCATAAGCAATTTACTATAATAAGAATACATCATTTATCTCATTAAACCTTTTTATAACATCATAATACATCCCAATTACGTACTTACCGTATCATTCCGTTTTCTTATCTATTTCATATGCATAGTACAAGCATAATCATAAACATCAATCATATTCACAACCTTGGCATAAGCCTAAGCATCCACACTAAACATGTTAGCATACATGGTATAAATCATAGGCAAAAATAACATATATAGCCATTGATTTCGACATGAACCATTAGAAATTGTCACCTATCTCAACTTTCATAATTTCTATGTATCAACAAATCAAGGATATTCATATAGTTTCATGTTTTAATTCATATCATTTTCTTTACCAGTTCATTTGCATAACACATAAGATATAAACATAGCATCACTTAAATCATACTTTTCATAATCATGAATGTTCTTACTTGAATCATTGATACATCATACCTTTCTATAATTGTCGTAGTAAAATCAATCGGAACTCTTACCAGTTCATCCCTTTTTATGCCCGTTGAACCACTTAGAATAATATCGGGTATGCGGGAAAGCTCACACAAAGTGTGCTAAACATATAGTCATAACTCACACGAGCTGTAAAATGGGTTTGCTCACACAAGTTGTTGGTCGGAATGTACGCTACACGAAGCTGCTCACACAAGCTGTCGAGTATCCACAACTAATTCCAGAACTCAACCACCAGTAGGACATTCAAGACCAGCACCCAAAACATGGTAACCCTAATGACATGTCATTTGTATCTTATATATTCCTAAAGTTCAAACAGGGCTCGATAATCGTCATACGTCATTGAATTTTTATCGTTTCTTTACTTGATAAATTGTATAATAACATAGATATATTGATTCAATCAACATAGAATCACATACTAACATTCAATTAATCAACATTATACAAAATTTAGTTCACACGAACTAAACTGGCTAAATTGCAAAAATGTCAAAGTCCAATGGTATTTTGGTAATTTTCCTTTATTCTCGATTTTCCACCCAATATTGATCTAAATTAATAATTTCATTAAATCTATTAATTTAGACAGTAAAACAATGTATTTATACAATTTAGTCATTTTTTACATTTTTACAAAATTGCCACTTAAATTTTATTTTTCATTCAATTTAGTCCCTGAGCCCAAAACATGCAAATTAACTATTTTTACCCAAAATTTAGACTAGCCGAATACTTGTGGCATCAAATACAGCCCATTTATGTAACAACTTCACAACAAATCCTTACATTTTTATTATTTTAACAATTTAGTCCCTAATCGATAAATTCATCAAAAATCACTTAATAAAATACTTTTAAATAACAACTAATATCTCAAACTCATCATTTAACATTTAAAATCACAAGGTTCACCAATGGCAACATTGAAAATCTTTAACGACTTCAAAATCATAAGTACGAGCTAGCTAGACCTAGTTGTAATGATTTCAAAAACATAAAAATTATTAAAAATGGATAAGTATATCACCTACATGCATCATTTGAAGGTTGGTCGAATGCTTCTTGCTCCAAAAATGGAGTTCTTACGGTTGAAGAAGAAAACATAAGCAAAAATAAGTTTTGCTTTTCTTTTTTATTAATTTATTACTTATTAACATTTTTAAATCATTATTTCATAATATAATAACATATAAAACTTTAAATTAAAAGAAAATAAATCATCCACTGTCCCACTATTTTAAGGATGGCTAATTTTCTCAATAAGGTTATCTAATTATAATTCTTTAATCAATTAATACTTTTAAACTAATAGCAATTGACTTTTTTAACTTTTATGATTTAGTCCTTTTCGCTTAATTAACTATCGAAACTTTAAATTTTTTTTTAACGAAACTTCAATACCACCTTAATGACACTCTATAAATAATTATAAAAATATTTACGGCTCAATTTATAAAAACGAGGTCTCGATGCCTCATTTTCTAAAACCACTTAACCTTAAGGTTTTACCACTTAAACTTAATTAATCATTCAAATAACATAAATTATCAAATCAAAAAACTTTTTAAAATTGTATTTGACTCATAAATATTAAATAATAATATTTACAAACTTACTCGTCAGATTTAGTGGCCCCGAAATCACTATTTCTAATACCACTGAAAAACGGGCTGTTACAATCATAGCATTTAACCAATAGATACAACCTTAGCATCTTTTAAGATTTAGTCCTTTTTTACTTAATTAACTATTTAAACATTAAAATTTCTTAACCAAATTTAATACGACCCTAAAATAAACCTATAAACAATAAATAAATAATAAAATATTGACTTACTTGTCGGAATCGTGGTCCCAAAATCACAGTTTTCACCACCACTAAAAACGGGTTGTTACTGTGGTAGTTAATAGAGTCGTTAGAGATGTGAAAAGTAGAGCATTTAATACACCTGAAACATCGAGTATTGCTATCAGATAAAAATGTATCAATTTTTTTTAATAAATGCTAAATTCTGTAACTTTCGGAGTTTAACTATCGATATTTTATGAAAATGTATCAATATCGTATCGATAATTTTGTGAGAAACAAAATGTCATTTTTGTATCGCTTTTCCAAAAGGTATCGATACTTTTTGGCCTAGAGCAATTCTAACTTGTTTGAAATGTATTTTGACTTGATAAAATGATAAAGGACTTTCTTACCTAGTCAAAATCATTTTAACTTGATTTTAAAATTGTTATAAAAATTTTCTAAGATTTTAAAATAGATATTCAAAATTTTATCTCTTAGATTTCAAATTGAAAAATCATTATGTCAATTTTGTTCAATTTTAACTTTTATTCAAAAACATTTCAATTTGTTATATCAAAATATTTTATCTATAGAAGTGTCGACAGTCCAAACTAGGTCTCCGGCACGTCCTAGGTTTTCGTATAAAATTTATTGGTGGACGAAAATAGCCCCAGTATACTTGGGCAGGAAGTCAACCCATGTCGTGCCACACTATGTCTATGGTGCGGCACGACATGCAAATCATGCCTTGTGCTATTTGTTTTGTGCTTTGACATCCTAGGAAGTTTATGCATCAATCGTTCCTTACTTTCACGTCAATTGGGTCTTTATATTTTCATCCTACACACTCAATTAAACATATTAGCACAACCTAAGGCCTGTTTCGGCCTATTGGGTCACAACACTTATAAAATGTGTTAAAAAAACACTTATTTTACTAATATTCTATCCTAAGTCCTAAATACCAAAAACGTAATATAAAATCCTAAATTGCATATAAAACAATCTCCTTAAGTGTAAAATTGAGCAGGTCAATTACCAACAAATGACACGAAGGCAATAGTACGATTTTTGTAGAAAAACATATTTGCACGGTTTGGAACTCCAAGATCACTAATTAGTGATGAAGGGTCACATTTTTGCAGTAAACAATTGAAGGCAGCATTAGCCAAATACAGTGTCAAGCATCGCCTGACCACAATATATCATCCACAAGCTAATGGACAAGCCGAAGTATCAAACCAAAAAGTGAAACAAATCATATAAAAGAAGAAAAACTTGAGTTGTAAGGACCGCAATACACATCTAGATGATGCCTTATGGGCTTATCGAACAACTTATAAAACCCCATTGAGAATGTCGCCTTACAAGTTGGTATACGGGAAGAATTGACATTTACCAATCGAGCTTGATAAAAAAGCATATTGGGCCATCAAAGAACTCAATTTGGATCTGAACTTAGCTAAGGAAGCATGGTTGTTCGAGTTAAACGAGCTAGAATAGTTCAGATACTTAGCATACGGAAATGCTAAGTTATACAAAGAAAAAGATAAACTAAGGCACGATGCTATAATCAAGAAAAATCAATCCAACTGGAACAACAGGTATTGCTTTTTAATTCAAGACTGAGATTATTTCCAAGGAAATTACGCTCATGATAGACCAGACCATTCACAATAAATTGAGTAACTCCTCATGGCATTGTCGAACTCATTACCAAGGATGGCCAAACTTTTATGGTAAACGGACAACAGTTGAAACGATATTTTGGAGTCAAGTTTGAAACAACCGTGGCAAAACAAATATTGGAATGTCGAAGAGTGGCAGAAATAAATGAAGACTCGTGGAAACTGGAAGAACATTGAAGATGGGTACTGGATGAGTCTAGTAACCCCATGTAAACACAGATCATAAAACTCTTATGTCCATGTTGTAAACTAAATCATGTTTTAAAGTGTTAAGATTGTTGTTTTCTTAGTATTCACGAAATTAAAAGGCATTAGGAGAAAAAATACGAAGTTAGAAGTGTTCAAATACGAATACGGACACATAGGGAACTCCAACAAGACCTGAAAAAGTGGATCTAGGCAGGTCACAACGCCTGTTGTGAGACAGGTCCCCTTGTGTTGCAACACACGAATTCGAAGCAATAAAAAATGGATCAAGTCGCAACACACCAAGACCTCTGTCGTGATGTAGCTCTTTAAATCAGAGATTGGGTGAAACTATGGCATCGTGTCGTGACAGCCCCCCCTGGGCCAGGACACACCACTAAACACTGCAATTTTCGGTCCGTTTCAGAACAAAGCCCATTAGAATCCTTATATAAACCAATTAGTTTCTAACCTAACACTCACTTCACAAACATTCAAAATAGTAGCAAACTCTCTTCAAGGCACAGCTCAACCCTCACTCATTGTTGTTTATTGCCTTTCCAACGTTCCGATCTACAAAGGCAACTCCCACTTGTTAACTTTTTCCTTTGTTTGTTTTCTTTCTCGTCATCTTTCTCAGATTCAAGGAAGTCTTTAGACTAGAAGAACATATCAAGAACACACAAAAGTAGAGGTGTGATATTCTAATCTTTTGTTTTATTTTCTCTTTGGATTGTTACTATCCATTAAATGGCTCCCTGTAAACAACAACACTTCTCTGCAGCAGAAGTGAAAATTAATGCCAACCATTTCCACAACCCGGAAGTGGAATGTTATTTTTTACAAATGAATGAATTAACATTTATTCAAGAAAGAGGGTTTGATCCCTCGATGAATGAATGTGACGAGATCTGGGAGTTGGTGGATTTCCACCATTGGAGGATTTTTAGTTCGAACTGGAGCAAATCGACAGTAGAATCGGTAGTTTATGAATTCTATGCTTCCCTGAAAGATCAAGAAGTAAAAAAATGATTCGGGGAACAACATACACATTTAATAGTACGAGGTAGAGAGGTACTAGTGACACCTCATGAAATACGTTGATTCTATAATGCTCCATTTTATGCGGATGATTATTTGGGAGCAATAGATTTGTATAAATTTGAGGACATCGATATGGATGAAAGTGTGCACTATTTGATGCAAGGACGTGGCCAGTGGACTCGCCATGCTAACACAAATGTCCCAATCAAATTTAATCAACACATAAATTTTCATATGGCCAAGATGTGGGTGCAATTTATATGCACTCGTATCTCCCCTCTCCCTTACTCAGAACATATCTAGCGTCCCCGTTTTTTGAGTGGTTTTATTTTACTCTATTTTGCAGAGAGAACAAATTTGTATCAGCAAACGGATTTATGAAGAGATGTTAAAATGCATATGAAACCAAAAGCAGAGTATGTATTTTCCACATCTGATTACAACCTTATGCAGATGAGTGAGAGACTCGATGTCATCCATCGAACAGTTCTTGCGACCAACAAGGACTGTCATAGGTGACAACTTATTCGTCCAATTCGTTGAGCTACAACGAAATCAACTCAAAGAATGGAACCAAAGAAGGAAAGAAATATTAAACGTTCCAAGGCTGGTAAAACGTAAGAGTAAATCAAAATCGTTGAAGCTAACCGAGTTGACAGATATGTCACAGTAGGAATGGAAAATTCGGTGGATGCAGGAAATGAGTGAAGTGCATATCCATTATGCACAAAAACATGGGTTGCAAGTACCGAAACCCCTCACCAAACATGTACATGCCATATCCATCGATGGAGCAACCAGAGGGAAGACAGGAGGATGATGACGAAGGAGATGATGATGATGACAACTCGTTTCCACCATATGACTACGAGCAAGCATTCCAATCGGGATGCCCCTCAACTAAGGGAGTCAAGATCCGTGATCAAAGTGAACGAAGCCCGACCCAATCTTTAGGAAGACGAGCCACTAAGGCAATCGTGGGTCGCGAAACGTGAAGAAGAAAAGGAATTATGATGGAGGAGCCGGAGACCAGCTCTGACTAATTCAAACAAATTTTAATTTTCGGACTTATTTATTATTTCTTTTAAGACTTGGATATTTTATTTTCCTTAGTTGGACAATTTTAATTTATTAGGTAGGTTGTAGATGTATTTTTTTTTTATGTAGGATCCCGCAATTTTTGTCCGGTACTACAATATTCGATCTTCATTTGCGGTAAGAAGACCTCCCACCAAAATTCGAAGAATTTTCAGGCTATCGAGTAATCTCTTTTCTTTATTTATTATTTACACATTAGGGAGAATGTGCGGACTAAAGTGTGGGGTTATTTTGGTGACATAGAAAATTTTTAAATTTTTATTAGTTTTGTTTCATTTTTTTAGTTTATTTTAGTAGCTAATTTTTTCTCTACTTTATTTATTTTTTTTCTATATGCTTGAGCTTGTAGAAATACAATTGATTGGTTAGGAGTATGTACCTAGGTTGATTGTTTAAATTATAAATTTATAATTTTGGTTATTTATAATTAAACTGATTAGTTCAATTTATTAAACTGTGAATAGGAAAAGAAATTAAATATACGAAGTGATAAAGGTAGATACGAATAGACATTTACACTTGTTGAATTTTAGGATGTCTGAATTAAAATACTCAATAAATAAATTCATGGTTATTGAAACAATGCAATATAATAAGTATAATCTTTACAAGCATGTGCTTAAATTAAAATGAATTATGAGAACAAAAGCATTGTGAGGGTTAAAAGCTTAGCGAGTGTGATAAAGCATACAATGGGATAAAAGCCAAGAGTGTTGAATGTTCAAAGTGTGATAAAAATATGAGAAATTAAGAAAAATCTCACTCATATTGGCATGAAAACTCATAAGTGCTTATGCTTATAAATAATGCATTAGAGTTCAAAGCATGAATAAAAATAAGTTGAGTAGGAAAATTTTGGACTGACAATATTCTTCACTCATAAATGCTATATTCATATATAAATTTTAATGGAATTCTATGTTTAATTTTCTTTCACTTGTTTGCTTTTTAATATTTTGAACTACTTGGTTTGACTATGAATAATTATAAGTTGTTTGATTTTCTAGCTAGAAATATATATTTAGGTAATTCTTCATAGTGTTAATGCTCCGATTCGATCTCGTGTACCAAGTCAACTCAAGTACATTTTCTTTTCTTGCATGTTTATTTTTCATTTTTTTGTTTCTATTTTATTTTTCTTTTTGTTTGCTTGAGGACAAGCATAACCTTAAGTGTAGGGGTATTTGACCTGCCACCAAATGTGGTGGTAGCTTTGGCACATTTCGACACTTTAGAGGCTTGTTTTTTAGGCATTTTAGGATTAATTATGTTACTAGTAGCTTAAGTACAAAAATAAGTATTTTTACGCATAAATTTACGTTTATTAACCTACTATGGCAATTCGGCACTTTAGGGGCTTGTTTTTAAGCATTTTCTTTTTGTTTGTAAGTTTCAGTTTAGTTAAATCCCAATTTAGTTAAATCTCAATCTTGTTCTTATTAACTTTCATTAAATTTGTTTGCTATATTAATTGAGTTCTAAATCTTATATTAGTGTCATTCATGTTGGATTGTTCTTCTTGATTTATTAATTACTGATTTATTAATTATTGTCATTCATGTTGAATTTGTTGATAATCAAGATGTTCTAGACCTTATTGAAAAGGTCTGTTGGATCTTACAGACTATTATTTGTTTGTTAGTTCTAGCTTAGTTAAATCCGAGTTTAGTTAAATTCCAATCTTGTTCTTATTAATTTTCTTTGAATTTGTTTGCTATATTAACTGAGCTCTAAATCTTGTATTAGTGTCATTTTGTTCTTATTGATTTATTAATTACTAATTTATTAATTATTGACATTCATGTTGAATTTTTTGACTAGTTTGCTTGGTATATATGCACCATGCTTCACTGCTGCTTTCACAATTCATATATTTTATTCTCTTCCACAATTCATATATTTTATTCTTGCTAATTTCCATTGAATTTGTTCGCTATATTAACTGAGTTTTAAATCTTGTATTAATTTAATTCATATTAGATTGTTCTTATTGATTTATTAATTATTTTCATTCATGTTGAATTTGTTGATAATCGGGATATTATGAACCTCATTGAAAAGGTCTATTGGACCTTATAAATTGTTTTAGTATTGTATCATCTGGATTTAGATTGTGTTGTTAACAATATATCTCTAGTAAAAGAAATTTATGATAGATCCTATTATTACTATACACTCTTGCTTGTAAATATTTGATATTGTTTCCTTTTTGTCCTGTGATTCATTAATGAATCACATTAATGTGTATTTTGTAAAGTCTTTAGGTTACCTAATATATATGCAGTGTTTCAAAGGTATGAAACCTCATGTACCATTAATGTTCTGTTTCAATGAGAAAGAAACTTTGGTATAAACTTGCAAACGATTGCAACCGTTAATGTTCTGTTTTAATGACTAAAATAAACTAAATTACCTTTAATAAAGCAGAGAAAATAAGTTTATATCTAAAATTCTCATCTCCTTCTTGCATGTCGAAACTTCCTTATTCTTTTCTCTTAATTCGCAATGCAAGAGAGAGATGAGAATTGTGTCTTCTTTCTCTCGGCTCACCATAAAAGCATATGAAATTTTATTATTATTAAACTTTTACTTTTAATTAAAAATTTTATAACTTAAACCTTACAAAATCATAAGCCACCGTCCACTTTAATTCTTAAGGTGGGAATATTGGCACATGAGTCCTTAATCTTTATTTCTAAATAAAAATTCTCTAATAATTGAACTTTTATCTATTTTACAATTTATTCATTGTACCTTAATATTAATATTTAATATTTACAAACATGATTTGCAAAAATGAGGTTCTAAAACCACATTTTTCGACACTATTGAATTTCGAGTCATTACATACTTTATATGGATTTCATTTTCTAGGGAAAATAGCAATGACTAAGTGATTGATTGTACATATAATCTATTAATCTTGTTGTGCATTCTAAATCCAATAACTTATTTGCAGATGAGAAATAGGGTGGCTACCTTCCATTGTGGTTCTAGTGCTTCTGGCACCATGGGTATGTACATTCCCTCATTCTCCTAATTTCACATTTCATACTCAACAAAACACTCAAACCCACTGGAACGACAGAAATGTGCAAGTGTACACAATTGCAACAAGTAATAAAGTGACAAGTAAATGTCGAGTTATCGTACTCACAGGGACTGTGAAAAAGAATTATTTATGAATGCTATTTAAAACACTTTGGTGAAGAAAAATATTTTGTTTGAAGAGGGTGATTAAAAATTAAGATTTTAAACTAAGTAAACTAAATAAATAAATCTCAAATGCATAATTTCAAAATATGATTTTAATCAAGATGACATAATTGTATTAAATTAATTACATTTCTTAACTTAGAATTATTAAACTCATGTTTATATTGTTGCGAATAAATTCACGGAAACTCGGTAATTTGCTAACTTATGAACATACTCACCTACCAAAGTCCATTCATCTCTTGACTATATTCCTATATCAATTCAACCGATTAAACAAATCTTAATAGGCAAATATGTTATTGCACATACATACTTATTATATCGAAATAATCTCTTGTACATATCCCTATGCCAATTCAAACGATTAATTAAATCTAATAAGCACATAAAAGACTACGTGAGGTAACAAGGTATCCTTACCTTGAAATAGTTTAATCACAATAATCTTGTAAGTTATGCAAGGCAAATGTATCGTCAGATATGCTAATTTAACCCTCAGCTACCTTAGATGATTAACTGTGTCCATTAATTACAATTTCAATCCGTCTAAATAATTAATACATTAGCTACCTCACAATTGTAATGCAAGAATAACTTAGTCATGATTTTACTTAATCAAGCATCTTATCGAGGCCTATAATAACATAAATACAATTTTAATAATTTTAGCAAACAAAATGCAATCAACCTAGCACGAATTAAATTCAAGCTAAATTGATTAAATTAACCATTCCAACAACATAAATATCCATAGATATGTTCATCATAACAACAACAAAAATTAAAGAGATAAGGAACAAGAATCAAATCTAGTGTTTTTTCGTGGCTTGACTAGTTTGCTCCGTTCTTCCTTCTCCGTTGTCCTCGTCGACCAAGGCTACTATGAACATTTAATTGCTGCTCCAAATCGCTGATGAATGTCCCTTTTCCAAGAGGAGAAATCAGCAAGAAAGTAAGAGAATTTGGAATGGAAAAGAAGAGAGAAAGTGGAGAGAAGAGAGAAAAGATGTGAATGCTTGAGATGTGTTTCAAATAACCAGCATAAGGGGGATTTTATAGCTGAATAGGGCTGCTAAAAATAGCTAAAATTATCAGCCAACGAGCCCTCCATTCGCCGGCCACACATGTGGCAAGGTTGATAGTTTCAACTTTGCTAATTTAGGCTTGGGACAAATCTATAAAGCCACCAATTGTGGAAGGGTTTGTTTGCAACTTGAACAAGTCCTCAAGGGCCTCTTTGCAAGCTAAATAATCAGCCAATAAGCTGATTTGGGTCAGCATATGGATGGTTTTGGCTGTCCACTTCTTGGTCGGTTCGGTTCATTCAGTTCGGCTTAACTGGACCACTTTTTCATAATTAATTAATAATAATTTATTTAATCCAAATTAAATTGGATGTAAATTAAAATTAATTATATCATGAATTAATACACATAATTGGACCGAATTAGGCTAAAAATTAATTCGCCTTGATACTTCAAATTGCTTATTGGTTTTGAACTTCTAGAGTGTCTGCCGAGTCTTTTTTTTTTTTTTGCCCTTTGTGCAAACCTGATGAAAAATGATCCAAATTAATCAAAATTAATTATAAAATTAATTAAAATTCGCCAAATTAATCAAAATTAATTATAAAATTAATTAAAATTCGACATGTTCATAATTTAAGTGCAATTTTAATTATTTTATAATAATTAATTATTTTTCGATAAGAATTTTATCAAAACTGCATGAATTTAAGTTAAAAAAGGCATGAAAAAGTGTGTATATTTTTGTGTTTCCACACCCCTAAACTTAATTCATTGCTCGTCCCGAGTAATGCACAAATTTGAAAAGAATTTCTCAGAAACACCTTTGAAAAACTCCTTCAAAACAGCATTCTTCCCAGAATTATGAATTTAATATACTTATGCTCAAAAATAAGAAATTTGATAGTTATGGTACTTAAGTATACATATCATTCAAATTAATCTCAACAACTATTATGATAGCAAAATTAGACTAAATACTTCCCTAACAAAGACATGTTAACCTTACCAATTTGATTTTATTTCCTTATTCAAGATTAAGCTGCAATCATTAAGTTTAACTTATGCCTTCATGTGTTGATCATAGCAATTTCTCTCCACTAATGTAGGTAGCATAGAAAACTTAAATCAGTAGGTCTTAAAAAGGTTGTAATACGGCTAGGCTAGGGGTAGGTAAAAGATAGATAAATTTAGGCTTAAAACCTTAGACTCAGCATCAATCAGACCTTTGGAATAATTTCCCTTAATTCACCAACTTACTTTGCTTTTACATGCTCTTTTGTACATCTATTTTCTTTCAAGTATAGGTGCTCTTTTTTTTCTTTTTTTTTTTAACACGAGCATTTTACTGTATGTACTACAATTTTTAGAGCATTTGATACTTCTTTCAACTCCCCCAAACTTATTTTCAAAGGATACTTTGAATAGTACTGAGTCTAGTGTTTAGGACAATTTAAAGATAATTAAGATAATTAAGATAAAAAAGATGGCTAAATATTGCAAAGGTTTAAATAAAATTAGGTCATATAGTCTCAAAGTTGGGTTTCAAAAGGTAAAATTTCATCAAGGTCGGCTTGAAAGGCTAAAACGGTCCAAACAAAAGTTGCCTAAATCATTTTCAACATTCCATGCTTCCTAGGATTTCGCCTCAAGAAACTACTAAGTCAATTCTAGAAACTTAAACTTTCATGCATACCTAACTTTCCTAAGGAACTAAAAATTTTATGGTATGATTTGCATGCTTTATTAAAAATACGTTTATGTCATTATTAAGCTAACATAACAATTTATTAAAATAATCGAACTTTATTTATACTGAAGTTTAGCATACTTAACAAATTTCAAATTTATTGAACAAAATATATCCTAATCATAATTAAAAGAACTATTTATTCTGAGTGGAAATAATTTCAATTTTTCGGTCTCCCTACTTAAAATGAATAATGTCCTCATTGTTTAAAGTGAATAGATACTATACACCAAGTAAGATTCTAGAAAAAAGGAGGTGAGTCAATTTGACTGCTTAAGTACCAAGCTCTTTCTAAATCCAATCCTAGACATGTATATATCTATTGTCACACTTTATACTTCGTGACTTGTTCAATTTTATTAATGGTTTCCATCTCTTGTTTTATTATGCGAGAACAAAAATTCCTAATTAAACTTAATCCTAAGATAACTTAAAAACGGAAATAAAATAAAGTTAAGATCCCCCCCTTTTTATTTATTTGCAGATTCTTCCGAATCCAACTCATCTTTTGCTCCATCATCGTTGTTTTTGCATGAATCGCTTCGCTCCCTCTTCGATAGTGGACTCCATGGTCCTTTCTCTGGATGCATCTGTTGGTGTGAGTAATATGGTTGATGTGCCACACGGGTACTAGCCAGCAAGCAGACATGTCGAGCAGGTTCAAGGAACGACACAACCTGCCGTGGGTAGCTGCTTGACAGTAGGTAGCAATGGAACGCGCGCGGGTTGGGGCGAGGAGCAGGTGCAGCGCCAAGGAGAAGGCCAGGTGAGCTGCTGGTGCGCCTGTGTGCGAGGGCTACTGGGCATGTGCTAGCTGACTGGGCTGTCGGTAGTGCTGCGGCTAGGGAATTGAGGGCTACGGCACTAGGTGGTTTGGTGGGATGGAAGTTTGAATAAAGAAAGATGGAGAAGGTTGGTGGTATTTATAGTGAGGGAAATAGGAGTTAAAGTAGAATTCTTAGAAAAATTTAATAATTAAAAATTCTAAGTTCTAATTCTACTCAAAATAATTAATAATTAATAATTAATATAATGCATATTAAATTATTATTTGCTATTAATTTATTAAGATAAAAACTTATCAAACAAAATATGATTAAATTAAAACTAATCCTAAATCTATGTAAAGTTGATAATAATTAATACATATTATAATAGATATAATTATATATTAATAATTATCATCTTTTTTATTAAACTAAAAACATTTATTCTAGAAGCCTTTTGAAAATATTTACAAAAAGAGGCATCTAATTTTTAATATTTACAAAAAGAACAACCACATTTTGATTTAATTAAGTACTTAGACTTAAAGAAAATCTGAAATTGAGTTGCAATTTAAAACTTGAATCAAAATTGACCCTTTTATTTGAAACTAAAAATTTATTTTGTCATTTAGGGGATAATTTCTCGGAAGATTATGTTAAAATCAATCCCCAGGAAAGATTGGAGGGATTACAAACGGTCTCGCTTAAGTTCCAATCTCCTAGATAGAATTTGTTTAAACATACTAATCCCAAAAATATACCCTAAAACATTTATTTGAAAAGAAAATAAGGGAAATTAAATATCCAATAAAATAAACAAGATTTGATCTCATTCAATTTTATCCCCCCAGTAATGTTTCAAGCGCTGAGCATTGACTTGGAAAATACCTCCCTTACCTTGAAGGTCGAAAACTCCGTACGGATAAACTCAGTGAATTGTAAATGGGCCGAACAAATGTGATTTTAACTTACTTGGAAAGAACTTTAATCTGGAATTAAATAACAAGACTTGCTGACCTGCTTCAAATTCTCGAACTCGAATATGCTTGTCATGCCATTTCTGACGTCTCTCTTTGAGTAATTTGGCATTCTTGTATGAGAACATTCGGAATTCTTCTAACTCGTTGAGTTGGATCATCCGTCTCTCTTTAGCAAGCTTAAGATCCAAGTTAAGTTGTTTGAAAGCCCAGTAAGCTTAGTGCTCTAACTCCAAGGGCAGATAACAGGCTTTCCCAAAGACCAACCTATAGGATGACATCCCTAAAGGTGTCTTATATGTTGTCCTGTAGGCCCATAAAGCATCATCCAGTCTTTTGGACCAATCTTGTCGATTCGGGCAAACTACCTTCTCAAGTATGCCTTTGATCTCTTTGTTTGCCAGTTCAGCTTGCCCATTCGTCTGCGGATGGTAAGCTATGGCAACCTTGTGCTTCACTCCATGTTTTTCAAGTAACCATTTCAACCACTTGTTCACAAAATGAGACCATTCATCACTGATGATGGCTCTTAGGGCTCCAAACCTTGTGAACACATGCTTCTACAAAAACTTCATTACAACCTTAGTATTGTTTGTCGGATATGCCTCGGCCTCAACCCATTTAGACACATAGTCTACTACTACCAATATGTACTTGTGACCAAAAGACAGAGGAAAAGGACCTAGAAAGTCAATACCCCAAACATCAAACAATTCCACCTCAATAATGTTTGTTGGAGGCATCTCATTTCTATTGGTGACATTTCCAACCCTTTGACATCGATCACAAATCTTTACGTAAGCATATGCATCTCTAAATAGTGTTGGCCAAAAGAATCCTGCTTGTAATACTTTGGCCGTAGTACATGTACCTCCGAAGTGTCCCTCCATCGGAGCTGAGTGACAATGATATAGAATCTTATGTACTTCATATTTTGCCACGCACCTTCTGATCATTTGATCTGCACACTTTTTAAACAAATATGGTTCTTCCCAGAAATAGAACTTCACATCGTGAAGAAACTTTTTCTTTTGATGATATGTCTTATCAATCGACATCAAACCACTAGCTAGATAGTTAGCAATATCAGAAAACCAAGGGTTATTATGGACATGATTTACCTTCAGTATTTGTTCATCTAGAAATGTCTCCTGAATAGGTATAAGTGGAGAATTCTCTTCTTGCGGCTCCAATCTGGACAAGTGATCTGCTACTTGATTTTCTACTCCCTTTCGATCTTGAATTTCTAGATCGAACTCTTGAAGTAGAAGTACCCACCGGATCAGTCTAGGCTAGAAGTACCCACCGGATCAGTCTAGGCTTAGCTTCTTTCTTGGCAATTAAATACTTAATTGCCGAGTGGTCAGTATAGACAATCACCTTGGTACCTACAAGGTAAGATCGAAGCTTGTTAAAAGCAAACACAATAGCAAGTAACTCTTTCTCTATTACCGTATAATTCAGTTGAGCTCCTATCAGAGTTCGACTTGTGTAGTAGATGGGATGAAAAACTTTGTTCCTTCACTGGCCCATAACAGCTCCTATCAGGAAGTCACTTCCGTCACACATCAATTTAATTGGCAAATCCCAGTCTGGTGTGACGATTATGGGTGCCGAAACTAGTCGACTTTTCAAATATTTAAAAGCTCTTAAGCACTCTTCATCAATTTGAATGTCGCGTCCTTCTCCAATAATTTGCATGAGGGTTTAGCAATTTTGGAGAAGTCCTTGATGAATCTTCGATAGAAACTGGCGTAGCCTAAAAAGCTCCTAACACCCTTTATAGATATCAGAGGTGGGAGTTTTTCAATAACATCTACCTTTGCTTTATCTACCTCGATTCCATGTCTTGTTTTCCGATGCCCTAGAACAATACCTTCTTGTACCATGAAATGGCACTTTTCCCAATTGAGTACGAGGTTTGTTTCTTCGCATCACCTTAATTCCTTGGCTAGATTGGCTAGGCAATCGTCATATGTATCTCCAAATACTGAAAAATCATTCATAAAAACTTCCAAATATTTCTCAACAATGTTAGTTAAAATAGGCATCATACATATTTGAAATGTAGCAGGTGCATTACATAAACCAAATGGCATACGTCTAAATGAAAATGTACCGTACGGGCATGTGAATATTGTCTTGTATTGATCTTCTGGTGCTACTGTAATCTGATTATACCCTGAGTATCCATCAAGAAAACAGTAATAGTCTCGCCCCGCGAATCTATCCAGCATCTGATC
Source organism: Gossypium longicalyx (assembly GCA_025698465.1). Classification (NCBI taxonomy): domain Eukaryota; kingdom Viridiplantae; phylum Streptophyta; class Magnoliopsida; order Malvales; family Malvaceae; genus Gossypium; species Gossypium longicalyx. Next base: position 98,776,017 of record CM046997.1, read on the forward strand.
CAAAAAGGGCAAAAGAAAGTGATCTTTCCTAGTCGCCTTGTTCAGCTTCCGGTAATCGATGAAAATTCTTAATCCTGTAACCGTTCTAGTAGGTATCAACTCGTTATTCTCATTTTTAATGACCGTGATACCTCATTTCTTCGATACGCACTGGATCAGACTTACCCATGAACTATCTGAGATGGGGTAAATTATACCCGCTTCTAACCACTTGATGATTTTTTTCTTGACTATGTCCTTCATAATGGGGTTCAATCTTTGTTGTCCATCAATCGTCCCTTTCTCACCATCTTCTAGTATGATCTTATACATGTATACAGATGGACTGATACTGCGAATATCGACTATGGTCCATCCGATAGCCTTCGTGAATTATTTTAATACAAGGATAAGTTTCTCTTCTTACTCATTGGTTAATTCTGCTGAAACAATCATAGGCAAAGTAGAAGCGTTACCTAAATAAACATATTTTAAATGTGAAGGAAGTACCTTGAGTTCTAATTTAGGTGGCTCCTCAATTGATGCTTTTTGTTGGGCATAATCCCTATTCTCTAACTCCAAAGATTTAAAACGGGTTGCGGATTAAATCCCCTTTGATTAGCTTCTAGCAAAGTTAAGTATTCATCCTCCTCTTCATCATTTTGAGGGTCTGATGTCAAAATTTGTTCTAATGGATCTTCAACATAGTTGAGTTCCTTCTTTACGATTAAATCCTCTAAATCAGACACTGCAGAACAATCATCAATTATGTCAGGAAATTGCATAGACTTAAAATGTTAAATGTTACCTGATCGTCCTGAACATGCATAGTAAGCTCGTCCCTCTGCACATTAATAAGGGTCCTTCCGGTTGCTAAGAAAGGCCTTCCTAAGATGATTGAAACTTATTTATCTGCTTCGAAGTCTAGAACCAAAAAGTCTGCAAGAAAAATAAATTTGTCTACATGTACTAATACATCCTCAATTTTTTCCTTCTGGATGTGCTAAGGATCAATCTGCTAGTTAAAGTGTAACTATAGTAGGTCTAACTTCACCTATCCCCAACTTCCTAAATATTGACATGGGCATCAAGTTGATACTCACACCCAAGTCACATAATGCCTTACCACAATATATTGCTCCAATATTGCAAGGTATGGTAAAACATCCAGGATCCTTTAATTTTGGGGGTAGTTTGTCTTGAAGATATGCACTGTATTCCTTTGTCAGGGCTACCATCTCAAATTCTCCAAGCCTTCACTTTTTTGATAGGATATCCTTCATGAATTTGACATAGTTTAGCATTTATTCAAGTGCTTCAACTAACGGGATGTTGATATGAAGTTGCTTGAGTACGGCTAGGAACTTCTTGAATAAAATTTCCTGCTTTTACTTCTGAAGTCTTTGAGGGTAGGGTGGTGGAGGCTTCTTTACTGGAACTAGTTGATTTATCTTCTGTAGCAATTCTACACCTAACGATGTCGTTAGTTGATTAGAATTAGTTGGTTTTGAAGTTACCTTGTCAAATTTTGTACTCTGGTTTTGGTGAAACTGAAATTTCAACACTTGGTTGAACTTTCTTTAAGTCTTGAGCATCGGCTGGCTCCATTTGAACTTCGATGGTGTTGGGCTTTAATGTCTTTCCGCTCCTCAATGTCAACACTTTACAATGCTCCTTCCCTGGATTTCTCGGATTCTCCGTATCACTTGGTAAAACACCTTGTGGTTGGTTTTTGAGTTTAGTTGCAAGCTGGCCCATTTGGTTTTCCTGGTTTTTCAATGTAGCTGCTTAGCTTTGGATTAAGGCATCATTCTTGACCATGTCTACCTTTAACAATTTTTCAAAGCCATTGGATGGTTCAGCTTTGAGGTTGTTTCTAAACTTGTTGGGTAAAAATAGGTGGCTGGGTCGGTCTAGGTTGGGCATATGTGTTACTGGGTCCAGCCCCTTAGTTACTCCAGGAGAAATTAGGGTGGTTTCGCCACGATGGGTTGTAAGTATTGGATTGTAGTCCTTGCCTTCCTCTATTTTGGTTCTGGTTACCCATGTAATACACAGATTCTGTGTTCGATGGACATTCTTTGAACAAATATCCTTCCCCACAATATACACAGGCTACATTTTCAAATTGATTCGGTGGCTGTGCTGTAAAACTATTAAACCCATTAGTGGTAAAATTTTTAAGCATTGAGGATACTGAGGATACCAGATATGCGAGTGAAGTGAAAGTGTCTACTTCATGTGTTCCAGTGACTCGTCTTCCTTACACTGCTCGATTGGTTGGCCATTGGTAATTGTTGCTAGCAATCCTCTCAATGATTTCATAAGCCTCATTATAAGACTTAGAAAGGAGCTACTATCCTTGTGTGAGCATTGAGACCATTATAAAACGTCTCAAGTTGGATGCAATGTGGGATTCCATAATGAGGGCACTTCCATAATAATTCTTTGTACCTTTCACATACCTTATACTAGGACTCATCTCTCGTTCCTCAACTTAGCATTCTTGCTAGGCGGGAAATACTTCATGAGGAATCTTTCTGCTAACTCTTGCCATGTGGTAATTGAATTTGGTGGCAATGAGTTCAACCAAGCTTAAGCTCTGTCCCTTAGTGAATATGGGAATAGCTTCAATCGTAATGCATCTTCGGGTACTCTGGCTAACTTAAAAGAATCGCTCACCTCCATAAACAGTCTTAAATGTAGGTGAGGATCTTCGGTAGGCATTCCACTAAATTGGCCCACTGTCTGAAGCATCTGGAACATGACTGGCTTCAGCTCGAATTGTTGTACCTCGATTTCGAGTCTCCTAATACCCGGATTAAGATCATGAAATACTAGCACGACATACTCTCTTAAAGCTCTATCCCTGTCATCAGCAATAAGGATAGGATTTTGAGCAGAGTTTGCTCTGTTTCCTTGATTCAAATTTTCAAGGTCCATCTCTTCGATCCTTCTCGGATTCACTTGTAATCTTCGCTGTCGAAAAGTTCTTTCTATCTCAAGGTCTACAGGGAGTAAATCGATAATTCGGTCAATACTTATAAACACTTGAAATAATCACAGAAATATTAATTAAGTTAAAATTGAAAAGAAAAATAAACCAAAATGCAAAACTAACAAAATCACTAATAATGACTTTTTAAAACAGTTCCCTAACAACGACACCAAAAACTTAGAACGACGGATATGTGCAAGTGTACACAATCGCAACAAGTAATAAAGTGACAAGTAAATGTCAAGCTATCATACCCACAGAGACTGTGAAAAGAATTATTTATGAATGCTATTTAAAACACTTTGGTGAAGAAAAATATTTTGTTTGAAGAGGGTGATTAAAAACTAAGATTTTAAACTAAGTAAACTAAATAAATAAATCTCAAATGCACGATTTCAAAATACGATTTTAATCAAGATGACATAATTGTGTTAGATTAATTACATTTCTTAACTTAGAATTATTAAACTCATGTTTATATTGTTACGAATAAATTCACGGCAACTCGGTAATTTACTAACTTATGAACATACTCACCTACCAAAATCCATTCATCTCTTGACTATATCCCTATGTCAATTCAACCAATTAAACAAATCTTAATAGGCAAATATGCTATTGTACATACATACTTATTAAATCGAAATAATCTCTTGTACATATCCCTATGTCAATTCAAACGAGTAATTAAAACTAATAAGCACATAAAAGACTACGTGAGGTAACAAGGTATCCCTACCTTGAAACAGTTTAAGCACAATAATCTTACAAGTTATGCAACGCAACTGTATCGTCAGATACCGTTGCTAATTTAACCTTTAACTACCTTAGATGATTAAACATGCACTGATTAAGTACTATGTCCATTAATTACAATTTCAATCCGTTTAAATAATTAATTCATTAGCTACCTCACAATTGTAATGCAAGAATAATTTAGTAATGATTTTACTTAATCAAGCATCTTACCGAGGCCTATAACATAAACACAATTTTAACAATTTTAGCAAACGAAATGCAATCAACCTAACACAAATTAAATTCAAGCTAAATTTATTAAATTAACCATTCCAACAACATAAATACCCATAGATATATTCATCATAACAACAACAAAAATTAAAGAGATAGGGAACAAGAATCAAATTCAGTGTTTTTCCGTGGCTTGACTAGTTTACTCCGTTCTTCCTTCTCCGTTGTCCTCGTCAACCAAGGCTGCTATGAACACTTAATTGCTGCTCCAAATGGCTGATGAATTCCCATTTTCCAAGAGGAGAAATCGGCAAGAGAGCAAGGGAATTTGGAATGGAAAAGAAGAGAGAAAAGATGTGAATGCTTGAGATGTGTTTCAAATTACCAGCCTAAGGGGGTTTTTATAGCTGAATAGGGATACTAAAAATAGCTAAAATTATCAGCCAAAGAGCCCTCCCTTGGCCAGCCACACATGTGGCAAGGTTGATAGTTTCAACTTCGCTAATTTAGGCTTGGGACAAATCTATAAAGCCACCAATTGTGGAAGGTTTGTTTGCAACTTGAACAAGTCTTCAAGGGCCTCTTTGCAAGCTAAATAATCATCCAATAAGCTGATTTGGGTCAGCATATGGATGGTTTTGGGCTATCCACTTCTTGGTCGGTTCGGTTCACTCAGTTTAGCTCAACTGGACCACTTTTTCATTATTAATTAATAATAATTTATTTAATCCAAATTAAATTTGATATAAATTAGAATTATTTATATCATGAATTAATACACATAATTGAACCTACTTAGGCTCAAAATTAATTTGCCTTGATACTTCAAATTGCTTCTTGATTTTGAACTTCTAGCAGTGTCTGCCGAGTCTTTTTTTTTTTTTTGCCCTTTGTGCAAACCTGACGAAAAATGATCAAAATTAATCAAAATTAATTGTAAAATTAATTAAAATTCAACATGTTCATAATTTAAGTTCAATTTTAATTATTTTATAAAAATTAATTATTTTTCAATAAGAATTTTATCAAAACTGCATGAATTTAAGTTAAAAAGGGCATGAAAAAGTGTGTATATTTTTGTGTTTCAACCCACTAACACTGATTTTGTAGGAGGAGCTTTTGGGTATGGAAACTTGTACAGCCATGTGTATGGAGTTAACATAATGGCATTAATCATTTCATTGTTCATAGTTTCTCTTTGTTTTTTTTTCATGCACTTCCTTTGCCTTTGGTGGTGCATGAAGAAACCAACACTTCCTTTAGCTCCACACCGCCGACATTAGTTTTTTTTTTTTTTTGCTTCAAAGCAAGATGCTGCTCCTCCTTTACGAGTAACAGAAGGGCTTGAATTAGGTTCTCCTATTTTTCTAACAAATTTGTTGGCTTGGGGTAATCATCATTAAGTTCAGGCTTCTACTGCGTTTTGAACTATTTCTATACACTATTTCTTGTAAATATTTGATATTGTTTCCTTTTTGTCTTGTGATTCATTAATGAATCACATTAATGTGTATTTTGTAAAGTCTTTAGGTTACCTAATATATATGTTTCATGTTGAATTTGTTGATAATTAGGATGTTCTGGACCTCATTGAAAATGTATGTTGGATCTTACAAATTGTTTTAGTATTGTATCATTTGGATTGGTTTGTATTGTTAACTATATATCTCTAGTAATAGAAATTTATGATAGAGCCTACTATTACTAAACACTCTTGCTTGTAAATATTTGATATTGTTTCCTTTTTTTCATGTGATTCAATTTACAAATATATTCTCAGTTGAAAATAACATCCACATTTTGAGTACAAAACTATGTACTTAAATTTATTGCTTTGGTTTGATTTGTCTAAAAGTTTTTTTGATTTCTTAGTTGAGAAACACTAAATTTTTGTAAACCCTTTAGGTTACCTAATATATATGCAGTGTTTCTAAGGCATGAAACCTCATGTAACCATTATGGAAATTTGACTAATTCGGTATGCAAGAGGGAGATGAGAATTGTCTCTTCTCTTTCTCTCCACTCACCATAAAAGCATATGACATTTTATTATTACTAAACTTATACTTTTTATATTGTTTCCTTTTTGTCCTATAATTCATTAATGAATCACATTAATGTGTATTTTGTAAAGTCTTTAGGTTACCTAATAAATATGCAGTGTTTGTAAGGCATGTAATATTTTGTACCATTAATGTTCCATTTCAATAAGAAAGAAACTTTGGTATAAACTCGCAAATGATTACAACTATTAACGTTCTGTTTCAATGACTAAAATAAACTAAATTACCCTTAATAAAGCAAAGAAAATGCGCCCAAAAGAAATTGACAACAAGTTACATGAGTTTATATCTATAATTCTCATCTCCCTCTAACATGATGAAACTTCCTTTTTCTTTTCTCTAATTTTGATGGAACACGAAGTATTCCGAAAGGTTGAACCTAAGGGAGGATGGTAGTTGAGCAATTCCTAGCTAAAAGCATGGAAAGGAAGGAGTCTAAACAACTAATAACTAAAGGTTATATTATGGCAAATCATAAAATGAAGAGTGATTAAACTAAACTACCGATTAACTATCTAGAGGACTAAATTGTAAAGATTACAAAATATGAAATTCACAAATAACTAACAAGCGACGGTTGATTGACTTCAATGTGGTTCACTAATCATTTAATTAAGGTTTTAAATTTCTTAATCTCCTAAAGTGGCTCCATTTTACCTCTCAGTCTCAACTTTATCAAGTTAGACAAATTAATCTGGTTTATCTCTTTATCTCACTGGCTAACCTGGAATTAAAGAATCAGTGCCCAACAAGATCTCCTCTTAGCCTCACTTGCCTAAATCTTCCCTTAAGGTCGTCAATCCTAAGTTTTTAGTTTCATTCAGTTTAGTCCAATTTGTTGCAATTTAGTCCTTTAGCCAAAAATGAGTTTACCCACATCTCTATCAACCAACCCTTTTAGAAGTTTAGTTACTCATGATAAAAACTAAACTGACAAGCATAAAAGAAAGAAACATTACAGCCATTAAAGTAAAGCTTAAGAAAAATGAGAAAGGATTTTTAATGGAAAAAGCTTAAAAGTAAAGTAAAAAAGAACACCTAATAGTAAAATAAGAAGAAAAGAACATTAGAGATGAAAGCTTTAATAACTAAAACTAAAGGAAACTAAAATGCATTAAATAAAGATCGAAACATCATTACAAGAGAAGAAGTGAACTAAAAGTGTAAATAAACCCTAGCTACAGTAATAACTAACTTAACTAACATTAAGAACAAGAAGAACAAGAAGAAAATTGTTGGAATTTAAAGTCTATAGCTAAGGAAGAAGGTAGAAAATATGAAACCTTGGAAAAAAGAAGAAGAGAAAACTAAGAGAAAACCTAAGAAAACTAAAGCAAAAACTATCCTAACTTTTCTAAAGCAAAAACTATCCTAATTGTGGCCCCCTCTCTCTTTGGCCAATTTTGGCTAATTTTAGTAGCAATTTTGACCCAAAATTGTGACAAAAATTCCCTTGAATTGGTCTCTCTTAATTAGTGCTTCGGTTGGACAAATTGATGTAGTCGTAAATAACTAAAAATTCGACTAAGGAAAGTGCACCATCAATTAATAGTATAGCTACGGTGAGCATAGATATCGTTCCCACAAAGACTAAAAGTACTAGTAATTATTGTCTTTCTATTATTTAACTGACAAATTAGAGTGATTGATTAAAACTAAAATTAAATAAATTAATTAACTAAAGAACACGACAAAAAATAAATTAGGAAAATAAATTATTAACAACTAAGAAGTAAAACAATACCTAGGAAAGAATCCACCTAGACTTCATATTTCATTATCAATCTAAATTACGCAATTTCTTCACTTAGTATCTTGATCCGTAGGAATCCCTAAATTATGCTAATATCTCTATTCAAGACTAAGAGCAACTGACTCTAGGTTGATTAATTGAAATTTCTTTCTAATTAAAACCCTATTATTGTATTAACTCGATTTTTGGACTCCCCTATTAGATTTGAGTCTAATCTAGTAGATTTATGTTATCATATTTCTAGGATTGCATGCAACTCCACTAAATTATGCTAGATCTACTTTTAAACAGGGTTTATTCTTCCTTTAATTCAAGAACATCAAACATGGACTAATACTCTAGAAATATTAAAGCAAGAATTAAGTGCACATAATTGAGAATAACATCCAAGTATTTATTGTGTAAAAATAGAAATCAAATAACAGAATCCATCCTAGGGTTCATCTCCCTAGGTATTTAGAAAATTAGTTCATAATCGTAAATAAAAACATCTCAAAGACAGTATAACCATAAGAAATAATTAAACTCATAATAAACTTCAAAAAATGAAAAGGAGATCTTCAATCTTGATGGAAATCTGCTTCAAAGTCGGCTTCAATTTTGTTTTTTGAGTTTTTTTCTTCAATATTCTCTAACGGCTTCCTCCCCTTTTCTTATATTTGGTATATATAGGTCTTAGAATGCCCGAAAAACTTAAAAATTACATTTTTCAGCGTATTTAGAGCACGATTCGTGATTTCCATACAGTCTAACACATGGGCGTATGGCAGCCCGTGTGGCTCACACGGTCATGTGCCCAGCTCGTGTGGGAGGGTCCAACCTGTGTGGCCCTTGTACCTTGTGCCTATTTTCTAATTTTCACTCGTTTTTTGCTCCTTTTGCTCCCAAATGCTCTCTTAAGTATAGAAACATGAATTAAAAGGATTAGGAGCATAAAATTCACAATTTTACATCAAATAATCTTCCAAACATGCATTAAGAACGGGATTAAAACATATTACTTTTAGCACTTATCACAAACATTGCCTCTAGTTTCATTTTTTGTCCCTTAACGATAGTGATATCGTGATACCAAGGGCTCAGTACCATGGTATAGTCGTCAGTCTTAAAATGGAGGGTTTTCTTGTCACCTAGGTGTCACAATACCCTAGGGGGATTATAACAACCTATTATCAGTTTTGTCAAAAATAGTGGTTTCAGGACCACAATTCTGTCGAGTAAGTTATTATTTTGTTATTATTTTAATGTCTTCGAGATTATATTAAAGTTGTATTAAAATTTCGTTAAGAAAATTTTGATGTTTAAATGGTTAATTAGGTGAAAAGGACTAAATCATAAAAGGTGAAAAAGTTTAGTTCTAATTGTTTAAAAGGCTAAATGGCTAAGGAAAGGTATGTTAATGGACTTATATGATAATTATACCATGTATATGTGTTAGTGGATTGTGATGGATAGGTTTTATGGTAGTTTAAATTATTTATAAATGTTAAATTAGTAATTTAATAAACAAATGAAAAAGATAAATTAAAACTAATTATCTTCCTTATTCTTTCATTAGAAAACCTAAAATAACCATTGGAAAAGAAGGAGCATTCAGTCAAGCTTGTGTTGATTCATATCAAGATAAACCACCATCGGACTTAAATTGAGGAAAAGCTAAAGCTTCGGATTAACTCGACTTTACTTTTACGCCCTAATTATCGAGGTAAGTTTGTATGAACTGTAATCATTTTAATGTTATCTAAATTTAATGTTTACAATGTTGTTTTAATATAAATGAACCTATATATGAATGTATTCATGCTATGATGAATTGACGGATATCGAGTCCCTATTGAACCTTAAGAATTCTTAGGATACAAAAGACATGTCATTAGGGATTTTCATGTTTCGGGTGTTGGTCTTAAATGTCCTACCAATGGCTGAGGTCCTACATTTGTTGCAGATTCTTCATAGCTTGTGTGAGCAGCATCGTGTAGCTTACATTTTGACCTACAGCTCATGTGAGCATTGATGTAAAAGAAAGGTTGCATTTATATGTAAAGGCACACTATGTGTGATCTTTCTCGAGTATCGGATGTAATTCTAGATGGTTCAACGAGTAAGAAAAGGAAATGAAATGGTGAGTATGTAAATGGATTGAATCATGACCTTATGAAAAGGATTTATAAGCTAAATGATGTATTTTTCTCTAGAAACTTATTTGTATTATGGACAAGTATTCTAACTTGTGAATTTGATGATGTTGTATAGGTTTTTACTAAACTTATAGCATTGGTAATGATTTATGCTTAATCAGTGAATTGTGTAATTGACTTGGTAAGTTATGTTTAATTTATACAAGCTTATTGAGCACTCGTTGCTTAAGTGGTTGTTTTCCTTCTTCTTCTTTTTTTTTAGATTATTAGAAGCTTGATTGGTTTGAAAACTCATCAAAGACTTATCACACTATCTAGCAATCAATTCGGTAGTTTTTGAGTATTTTGGCCAAGGTTAATAATGACATTTATAGGTATTTGTATTGATAGTTCATGGATGTATAAAATGGTTAATTTAGTATGCTTATGTCTTTGAAGTTTATGTTTAGTTGATGGACTTGTAATGCTTGTTAAGTTAGGTCATCTTGACCACCCTTAGGTAATTGAAATGCATGGTCTTTTGGTATGTTTGTAATGGCTTGAGAATGGTCATTTGTGATATGTATTGGTAGATATTTGAACTAGGTTCTTATGGATGAAATAAGGAAATGTTAACTTGTTTTGGTATGTAATGTTTTGGTATATTAGTGGTACCTTTGAATGACATATTGGTTAGGTGATTTAAGATGTTTGAAATGGTATATTTATGTGTGTTTGAATGGTGTTTGAACCCCTTGAATGTATGCCCAAATGGTTTGAATGTTTACGTATAAATTGGACTTGAAATGGCTTGATTTTTAGGTAAATTTTAGGTTCACACGACCTGGGACATGAGCTATCACACACACGGTCGTGTGCCATTTGAGAGTTTCTTAGTTTTTTAAGTCAATGAAATACACAGCTTAGCACACGGCCTGGCATATGGGCGTGTGTGGCAACTCAGAGAGTTACATGACCTAGCACACGACCTGACACACGATCGTGTGGGGCAACTCAGTGAGTTACACAAATGAGGATAGGGGCTGTGACATGGTCGTGTGTCCCTTGCTCTAATGTTACATAGCCTAGGGTGATGTCATACAGCTATGTGACCCCTGTTTCCTAATTTTGCAACTTTTTCTTAAAACTTCTTTTTTTTCAAATTAGTCCTGAATTGTTCCAAAACTATTTTTAGGGCCCCAAAGGCTCGATTTAGGGACAAAATGCATGTGATTGAATGGATTATAATATGTTTAGTTTATTTAATGATATATTGATAAATGTCACCCAATTGTATGGTAATGCTCTGTAACCCTAATCTGGCGATAGAGATAGGTTAGGGGTGTTACAGGGATATCATGATACCACTGCTTTATGCCTTGGTCTCGAGACTGATAGGGGTATTGCGATTCCAATGCCTTAATGTCGTGATACCCTTGCTTTAGTGATTTTTTTGCATGATTTTGGGCCACTACAAAGTACCAACAACACTCAAATGAAGGTTAGGGTCCCCAATGGCACCATCGGCCAATTTGGGTCAAACGAGGCAATTTTCACTTATTCCATCGAAACCTAAAAACTACTAAAAATTATGGAAAATACATAAAAATACTCAAAAACAAACTCCTTAAGTATAATGGGGAAGCCTCATTTGAATTATCAAATTATAACAGATCAATCATCTATTTATAGGGAGAAGAGGTGAAACCCTTGTTGAATTCTAAAAGTTTATTTCAATAGAAAAAAAAATCCTAGTTTAACTAGGATTAGGTGGGGCGCCAACCCTAGTTAAACGAACTAGGTTGTTGTCCCTAGCATTAAACATGAGGGGCTTTTAGGCCTCTCTCATATCAGATCCAATTACAAGTACTTCCTAGACTTTTAACAAAATAATTTATAATTCAATCCAACTCTATATTTGTTTTTCTATTTCAAAAAATAAACACATTAAATTAATCTTAATAAATTAATTTCCCAATTAAATTTTTTTTCAATTCAATTCAAATTCCTTTAAAATCATGACGACTTCATTGTAAAAGAGTCTGAGAAAATATAATTAATATTTCTACATTCAATGGATTCACCATAACCAATAAATTTATTTCAATTTTTGAACTTCAATTATTTAATCCTTAAATTAAATAATAATTCGAAAACCATAAATTCATTTTTCAAGTCATTTCCATTTAAAGAAAACCACATTCATTTCCAAATGTTTCACATTTCTCTAAATTTATCATTCATATCCATTTCTTTTCATTTGATTCAACTTGCAATTTATTTCTTGTTTCAACGAGCTAGCAGAGGGACCAATTGGACATATGGGATTAGGGCTCAAATAATTTATAATTAAGTTCTATCTTTTCGCCTATTAATTACAGACTCATTTTGTCACGAAGTCATTCCACTATAGTATCGTGACTAAGCTTCCCCCAACGACATACCATTACAAAAGTAATTCGATCAGTGCTTGGCCAATGAACTTATCATAAGTGTGTTACCCTCATAAGATATTCTTAATCTCTTTGAGATAAATTCATTCTCCCAGTATATTATTATTTTATCTCATGGTAATCATTACATCTTCATTCATGAAAAGCCAATTATCATCAAATAGTAATCAAGTCATTCGTCACGAAGACGAACCACCCATGACCATTTTTACTTTTCATCTACCATGTAATGCCAATGAGGTATGTCACACTTTGAATGTCACAAGTGAATAAATAAACAAATAGATTTAGGATCTATTTTTCTTGGGTCCAGTCAGATGTATTGTCAGTCCAATCAATAACATATATGTCTCTATCTTCTAGGAGTCATTCGCTCTGATGTCCAAGACAAGACATCTCCCAATTGAACTTGATAGATGGCTTATTAGTCTTTTAATCGGTTTGCTCATTTTTTATTAGAGCAATGGCATGTTTAGGCTCATCTACTAATATAAGTTGTCTTTCCGTATTACGATCCGACCATGTCATATCGTTTAAGATTAGCTTAAACATTAGACAACCAGTGAGTTAATATTTGTTTCTATTTTGGTTTGCATGCAAAAACCACATGAGGATATTAAACAAAGTGTATTAACGTAATCCATGAATTATTTTATTAACCAACCTGTTCGAAAAAATTATAAGTGTACATAGACAAAAATACTACACTTAAGAGACATAGATGACTCCCAAAAGATAGAAACATAAATGTGACTTACTAGACTGACAATACATCGAATAAGACTCAAGTAGAATATATCATGAATCTATTTGTGGATCTAATCACTTGTAACGTACATAATGTGGGATACATTAATCCTGATTGGATGGAATATGTATGTGTGACTCATATACTTTGATGTATGTAAAAGCATGAGTTCGAATAAATAAGAATCCGAAAGCTGGTGCATTAGGTATATAACTTTTGCAGTATGTAACATCATTCACACTAGTGGAATCCATAGCCCAAGACTGGGTAAATGATATCCTCTTATTGGCATTACATGATAGATGAAAACTAAACGTGGTCATAGGTCGTTTGTCTTTGTGATGAATGACTTAATTACTATATGATAGTAATTAACTTTTCATGAAAGAAGATGTAATAGTTACCATGAAATAAAATAGGATCATATTGAGAGAATAGATTTATCCTAAAGAGATTAAGGATATCTTTTGAAGGTAATAAACTTATGTAACACCCCTCACCCGTATCCAACGCCAGGACAGGGCTCGAGCCATTACCAGACTTAAACATTCACAAACATACAAAACCAGGTCACCAAAATTTCGCCCAAAATTAAAAATTTTCGGACACATGCATATCGTCCCTTATACAGGCCTTCAAGGCCTATAACATACATTAGGGCAGTTCGGGACAAAACCGAAAACATTCGGTACACTTTGGGCGACTTAACAATTCTCTAGCTTTGGAGAGTCAAACGACCGTATGGGTAGGCCGTGTAGACATACACGCCCGTGTGGCTCTGGACACGCCCGTGTCCTTAGCCCGTGTAACTCTCTGAATTAATCCTTAACATTCTGTTAAAGACACACGCCCGTGTGGCCTACCCGTGTAGTCAAAACTTAGGCTAATTTCCTAATTTTTTTTGTCTTCTTTACAAGCACACACATACATGGTTTCTATAGCATTCCTCAATAGTTCGTTATTATGCATTTGTTCCTCCTACTCGTGATAAAATAGTCTAGCCACATTATTACACATTCATGTGACCTTGTCATCTTATTAATCACTTATACCATTATACTATGCTTACTAACTTATAAATTAAACATCCATGTTCAGGGCACTAACAACTTATTACCATATCACACATTTATTCCATGGCCATGACCACCTCGAATGGTCTTAAGGCATTCACCATGTACATATGTCATATACTTCTTAAACATAGTGAACAAGCATAATCTCATACCCACATCACAAGACATTTACACATATCATGGATAAATAGGCTTCCAAGCCAAATTCATTATAAGCCATATCTCATGGCTACATACAACAAATTATTATAAGTCAATACATTGGGCTAATCACAACAACATCAATCATAGAAAAACTAAGTCCCTATACATGCCACTCACTTGAAAACGTATAACATATACATGTCAATACTCCAAGGGTAAAGGCTCGATAGTGTGATGCTACCTCCGACGATCTCCAGCCCGAGCTGACCTGTCTAAACTAAAGAAATAGAAAGGAGGGAGTAAGCTTTATGCTTAGTAAGTCCATATGAAAATAATAAGCATTAAGATAACATGTTTCCTTAAGTAAAATAACTATAGTTACACTTTTATTCATATTCTGGTCAAGCTGTCTACTCGAGTCATAGTCGATAAATTATTTATAACTCGAGCTACAGAACTCCAAATTAAGATCTGTAAATTTTCCCTGAAACTAGACTCATATATCTTCTTATCATAAAATTTCCAGAATTTTTTGTATAGCCAATAAGTACGGTTTATTATTAAAAGTCTCCCCTATTTTGCTATTTGACAACTTCGACCTTTCTTCACTAAAATTTATTTATCGTATAGTACGAGACTCGGATAATGTTCTTGTATCTTTCTATTGAAAGTAAAATCATTAAGGATTTCATTCATATTAATTTTAACTCTTAATTATTTTTGTACAATTTTTAGTGATTTTCCAAAGTTGAGACAGGGGAGTCTGGAATCACTCCGACTCTGTCTCACAAGAATTCATATATCTCATACTACAAAAATTCTTTTTCTTACACCGTTTCCTTTACGTGAAACTAGACTCATCAAGATTTAATTTTATATTTAGTTCAGTCTCTAACTCAATTTTCACTATTTATGGTGGATTTTCAAAGTCAGACCAATGCTATTGTACCAAATCTGTCTTAGTGCAACAAGATAATAACCATCACAAATTTGTCATAGAAATTATTCTCATAAATATCATTCATTCATTTGCACTATCGTCACAAGTCCATTTCATTTCATATGTCAAACACGTGCTCATGGGTTTCAAGTACTTACCTTTGCTATCATTTAGCACTACACTCGTCCAAACATGACAACTCATATGCATCATAATAATATCATATAACATACTTGATGTATCATGGCAAGAACCTTTTATTTCATTTTTCATATTAATCTCGTTGAATTTCTTGGAATCTCGATGGATATCTCATTCACCGTCAATTCATACAAGTGATCATTTCGTGTGCGCATTCCCGCGAACCTCACATCTTACGGCGGGATTACCAGTCCAGGCTAAATCCCCCGTAATATAAACTCATAAGGTGATGTCGGGATTACCAGTCCAGGCTAAATCCCTTATAACGACAAACACCCTTAATGAGCTCAGATCTGAATTACCAGTCCAGGCTAAATTCAGACCCTAATTGGATTACCCGTCCGGGCTAAATCCACAATGCACACATATTCTTCAGGAGGCTCGATCACTCAAGGAACATCAGTCCAGGCTAGATCCTTTTTATACTTGAGATCTTCGGATTACCAGTCCAGGCTAAATCCTTTTCTACAACACATGCAGGATCTCAAGTCTCATATAAATCATGGTTTATCCATCGAATTTCTTTTTTTATTCAACCGAGATTTTCTCTTTCCATCAAGTATATCATTATGCATAACTGCTCATGCAATGTACATCCAATTCAACACATTTCCATTTTTATTTAGACATTAGTCCATAAAATAAACATGGTATTGCATATAATTATAAATTGGCATTTGTTACCATATATAATCTTCATATCAACTAAATAAATATCCATCACACAATGTCAACACATCATTTTAAGTTCAAGTATGAACAATAATAATATCATTGCATTATCATTGACATATGAACTTACCTCGGTTTCGAGTACGACTATTTATTTCGAGTTTGTACTTAACCTTGTTCAACCTCGTTCTAAGCCTGAATCTTGTTTTCCTTGATCTATAATATCACATTTAGTCTAATAATTAGTCACATTATTCATAGGGGGTCCAAAAATCATATTTTTACAAATTTTCATTTTGACCCCTAAACTTTTACATATTTGCACTTTTGCCCCAATGCTCAAAAATTAAACTTCATCCTATTTTCTTATGTTTTATGACATTCTAATCATTTTTCATAACTATGACAGCCCCCAATTTCCACTAAATCACCCATTTATGACTAATTTCACAACTTTTACAAAACGGTCCTTTCGGACGTTTTCATCGAAAACAGCTTAGTAAAAGTCGTTTATTAAACACCCAACACTCATTTTCTACCATTAGACATCAAAATACAAGCATGTCATTCATGGGTAAATTTTTAAACACAAACCCTAGCTCAAAATAATGGTAGAAATAGCTAGAACGTGTTACCGGAATTTTAAAAAAGTAAAAAACATTAAAAACGGGGCTCGGGATCACTTACAAATGAGCTTGGAAGCTTGAACCAAACCCTAGCCATGGCTTCCATGGGGGTTTCGGCTGGTACAAGGAGAAGATGACCAAATTTTGTCTATTTGGCTTTTTAATTCTTTTAATTATTAGTTTACCAAAATGCCCCTAACTTAAAAATATTTTATTACACCCATTTCATGTCTATTTTTGTCCAACAATTAACTAATGGTCTAATTACCATTTAAGGACCTCCCATTTAAAATTTCATAACAATTAGACACCTCTAACATGTAGAACTCAACTTTTACACTTTTTACAATTTAGTCCTTTTGACCAAATTGAGTGCCCAAACATCGAAATTTTCGAACGAAATTTTCAAGAAATCATTCCGTGAAATCGTAGACCATAAAAATATAATAAAAATAAATTTTCTTACATTCTATTGTCGTCCCGAAACCACTGTTCCGACTTGGCCCTAATTCGGGATGTTACAACTTATGACAAGGTCATTGGATGAGCAATGATCTAGTAGCTTTTGTAATGATATGTAATTAGGGAGAACTCAGTCATGATACTATTGTGGAATGAATTTGTGACTAAATGAGTTTATTATTAATAGGCAAAATGCTGAAATTTAATTATAAATCATTTGAGCCCTAATCACATATATCCAATCGGTCCCTCCGCTAGCTCATTGAAACCAGAGATGAATTAAATATTTGAAGTTCAAAAATAGAATTAAATTAGTTGGTCATTATGAAATTCTTTGAATATAGAAATTAAATATATTTTCTCATTGATTTTTTTATGGTAAAGTTGTCATAATTTTAACAGAATTAGAATTGGATCGAGAAAATTATTTAATTAATTTAATAAATAATGTCTATTTTGAGAAATAAAAAAACATGTACTGGGTTGGATTAAATTATAAAGTGTTAGGTTAAAAGTTCAAAAGCACTTAGACCTAATACAGAAAAGCACTTAGACCTAATACAAAAGATACTTGAATCCCCATCATAATACATATGAGGAGAAGCACACCCTATTGGCCCCTTCTCTCTCCTAGTTCAACAAGGAGATCATTTTTTTATTAAATAGGCATTAAATGCTTTATACTAATTCAACTAGTGTTTCACTCCCTCTCCCTATAAATAAATGGCATCAGTAGAGCTAAAAACACATTAAGTTATATACAACTTAAGATATTGTTATTTTTTTCAGAAAGTAGTGAAAATTTATTTTCTAGAATAAATTATATTTTCTAAGAATCTATTAAGAGAAAGATTTAGTTTCCCGTTGAAAGTAAAGAAATTATTTTTGGTTCTCTGTTTGATTCGAATTTGTTCGAGCCCACGCTCGAAACAATTTGTGATATGAGAATGGAAGAGAAGGTCGTTCGGTTGAAAGCCAGGAACGAAAAGGATCCATCTTGCTCAAAGCACAGGTATATTTTGGAAAAATTTTATTGTTATAAATATCACAAATCGACTCAATTTTCAAAATTCTATTTTTCTATTTTGATAGAAAGTCATTTTCGAACCGGGTTTTTTCCAACACATAATTGCTTGGATCTTAACTAAAAATTTGTCGCAAGTTGATTAATTTTTTTCGCTTGAAAATTAGTAGCTTGGTTGAATTGTCTTTAATAAATTTTACCACATTCGTGCATGTATCAAATATGTTTTATTAGCATGCTTATTTACTTATATTTTATTTAATGATATTTTTTAAATTTTAAAAAAACTAATTGATTGCTGACTTGAATCCATGTGTATGCTACATCAATAAAATTAATAAACGTTAACATTAGGTGATTTGACAAAAAAATAAAAAAATTAAGAATTAAATATAAAATTAGTACCCAAATTTATCCACTTTTCTCATATTGGCAATTATAGGTTTTTTTTGTCCCAGATTGGTACCCGAATTTTTTTTCCATCCACTATATTAGTGCCTAACACTAACGCCGTTTTTTCTGACGTAGCAGCGCTGGCCAATCACACGCGTGTACCTCATTTATCTTTTTTTTTTTCTTTTTATTTTATTTTTTATTTTCTCTCATTCTCTTCCCCTTTTTATTTTCTTTTCTTTTCTTCTTTTTCTGGATCTGCTTTTACACTTTATCTTTCCTCTATCAAAACACCTCCAAAATTTTCCCAATGTTCATACATTTTTTTTTTCTTTACATCTTTCTTTTATTTTCTTTTATTTTCTTCATTTTTACTTTTTTTCCTACCCCTGTCTTCTTCATCTTTCTTCTTCACTCTTCTGAATCTCCCAGTTTAAGGGCCAACTGCAACGAAGAACTGACGCCAGATTCTTGGGTTTTTTTCTTGGCTTTTTAAGAACCAAGCTGCTACCACTTTTCATCCCTTCTTTCGCCATGTTGAAACTTGTCTCTCTTCTATTCTCAAACTCGGTTTTTCCACTTAATGATGACCTACATACTTTTTACAAAAACTCTATTTCTGAAACCTGCTAGAACCCAACTATCTCGACCTTAAGTAACATCCGCTCAGAAGGACCTTGGCTACTACTATTTTCCCACAAACTTTATCACTTATTTTAGGGATCTTGCTCACACAGCTGTAAGACTGGCTTGTCAATAGGTATATTGATAAAGTCCATTGATTGCATTAGGGTATTCACCAGAAGCTACGATGGAGAAAGTTCTCTGTGCTGATTGTGAAATCAAATTTTGCATTAGATTTTTTAGGTTCTAAAAGTAAACCCCATATGGGTCTTGAAATTTCTAATCAACACAGCCCTTAAACACCAAGTTAGTATAATCTGCAGCTGTAACAACAAAAGGAAAGGATCCCCAAAAAGATTGTGATTGAAACCAAACAATCCCTCCTTTCATCTAAAAAAAATAGAAATGAATATAAAATATTAAGTTATAAGTTCCATTTTCTTTTTCAAAATTTCATTTTATTTTTTGTTTTACCAATCCATTTTCAAGAGCAATGGAGAATGGCATTCAATTCAAATCCCAAATCCTTCACTATAGCACAAATATTTTCTTAAACCCATTTCTAGAAACCACCATTTCTCCTCCCATTTTTATCATTTCTTCTTTACTTTCACACAAACCTCATATCCAAAAGCAAATTATTTGTGCAAGAAAAAGTAAAATAAGAAATCAGCTTGACAAATCAACTAAGCTCGCACTTGAGTTGATCTCAATTTTGGCTTCGAATCTCAAGATCTTACCTCAACTGTTGGATTTGATCGTTGTCGTGTTCTTTCCCTGTTGTTGTGTTGGGGTTTTTGTAGCATTGGGATTAAGAGGAAATGAAGCAATGAAATGGACTAAAGAAATTAAGGTTCCTTGATCTTCTTCTTCAATGATGGAGATTGTAAAGAAGAAGCAAATGGGCATTTTAAAAGGGAAAGCATTTTAAGAAACAAATAGGTTTTTGACAGAAAAAAGAAAGAAGAAAATGAAGAAATAAAAACAAACCCAAAAAAACAAAAAAAATGAAAAGAAACGAAAAAAAAAAGGAAGGTGAGGAAAAATAAAAAAATAAAAAAAAGGAAATGAAGTATAATAAGACATCAAGTGGCAGCGTGCGATTGACCAGCACTGCCACGTCAGCAAAAAATTAACGAAATTAGTGTTGGGTACTAATATAGTGGACGGAAAAAAGTTCGAGCATTAATCTGAGATAAAAAAATCATAAGTATCAATCTGAAAAAAGTGGACAAAATCGAATAATAATTTTATATTTAACCTAAAGCTTAAATAGGTGGATAATTAAATTAAGGTATAAAATGAATTTTTTATACATATTTCTGCTTCTTCCTCTGAACAGTTTGTTACTCTTGAAATTCCGTCAGAATTTATTCGAGAATGGATACAAGCAGGTTACTCTAATATCCATTTTGGGGCAGTTCAACTTGCATTAAATTATCATGTACAGAAGGCAAACTTGTTGCAACAAGAATTGCTTTATTGGATTCCAGATATTTGGAATATCAGTATACATGTATTGCTACTATTGAAGCTACCCTAAATTATGGCCTTGTTATGGTTACTCTTTTTCCAAATTTCACAATGGCATTAGCAAATTCAAATTTTCTTGAAGCTCCCCAAATACCATCTGCAATAGTTGCAACTCTACACTATCAGATCGTTTACAAAGTCCAAGATCATGCTTTCAACCTATCAAGACATGGAACAAGAGATTCTCTATTTATCTCTGTTAACACAAATGATAACCTCATTGTGTTCATGTTCCAAGACAAATTCCCAAGAAGGAGCTTATCAAACTTCTTTTAGAAAAATGGGTTACGAACTATGAACAATTCATGAGCATAGTCAACCCATTCAGTCTACTAAAAGTCAGATTACATTCAAGGGAGATGGGACTACAGAAATAAAGTTTGATCATGGCTATCTTCACAATCCTAAAGGTCCTTCAATTTTCCCTACGCAATTTATGATGCAACCAATTGGAAGTCCAGCATTAGAACATGATGGCTAAGGCCCTGAATGTTGTTGTGCTCTTTGTGAACTTGGTCCAGAAAGAAACATATACAAAGCTTTTCTGCTGATGGAAAATCTTTGTATATGTTTAAAGATGAAAACACTGGACATTGTCCATGGGATCTACATTGTTCCTGTGAATTATGCGCTGATGACAGAATGAGTGCTTGGTTTGATGGCATGGACAATGCTGGCTCAAGACCGGGAAAAAAAGAAGACTAAAAAGTCTACCCAGACAGAATTCTAAAAAAGATGGATGAAGGGAGATCAAACATTGGACCACTTGGTGAGGATAATGGTGAATTTATTTACCTTGTATATTATTTAGACAATCTACCATCACCAGTTCAAAAGGTTTCTCTAGAACCTTGCAAACCCCTTCCTCAAAATCAAAAGCCACCTAAACCAAAAAAAACCAATTTCCAAAGAAAACCAAAATTGTTTTCTCAGCCATGTTACAAAAAGATCAACAAATGGGTATAGAAAAACCCTTTGCCTAAACAAAAAACAACTCCTGTTGTAAGTATGATGCAACCCTATGAAAAACAACATATGAAAAGGAGTTTCCTCCTCTTGATGAATACACTGAGAAAAATTACACTTATTGTAACACCCTTCGCCCGTATCCCTCGCCGGAACAGGGTTCGAGGTGTTACCCGACTTAAACTCAATTAATCACATAAAAATCGTGCCGTAAAATTTCAACCAATATAAAAATTTTCTTTTCACATGCAATCTGTCCCATATATGGGCTTACGAGGCCCAAAACATACATCTGGGGTGGTTCGGGACCCAACCGAAACTCATGAAAAACTTAGAAAATCTCTTGCATCAAAACTTCACACGCCAGTGTGGGTATAGAGCACACGTCCGTGTGCTACTACCATGCATACAAACTTGAAAAACTTAGGTGCAGGGGACACACGGTTGGACAACACGCCTATGGGGGCAGACCGTATGCCACACACGGTCTAGACACACGCCCATGTGTCTACCCGTGTGGACAATTACAAGGATATTTTCCAAGCCATTTGTCACCCTCGCAACATTTGCACATATACTTATCCAATAACATACAACATGGCATAAATGAGCTCTTAAACATCTACAAACGTTATGCTCAAGTCATTTTATTATGCAATAAATACCATAGAGTTTACTCACATCACAAGAGATACTATCATACATATATATGAATAAACATTTAGGTCCACAACATCATTAGCCAACATAGGCCAATTCACATGGCCAAAACACTTTATCAATACAAGCCAACACCTTTGGCTAAATTATAATATCACATACTCAACATTAAAACCATATACATGCCATAGACTCGAAACACTAGGATTTACTTACACCAATAGCGTGAACTTGACAGTGTGATAATATCTCTGATGGCCTCCAACCCGAGCAAACCTGGCAACCCTAGAGAACATGGGAAAGAATGGGGGGTAAGTTTTACGCTTAGTAAGTTCTTAAGAAAACAATTAGCAGCTCATTTACATGTTTTATCAATATTTACAACATATACTCAACTTCACGACAAGCTGTCTTCCTGAGCAACAGTCACTAAATTATTTATAACTGGAGCTACGAAACTCCAAATCAATTGCTGTTAATTTTCCCTGAAAATAGACTCATATATCTTCTATCCATAAAATTTTAAGAATTTTTGGTTTGGCCAATCAATACCAGATTTTTCTTAAATTTTTCCCCTGTTTCACTATTTGACTAATCTGACCACTCTTCACTACGAGTCCAATTTCTTATTGTACAAAATTCAAAATATGTTCTCATTGATTTAATTTGAAACTAGACTCATTAAAGAGTCTAAGCATATAAACTTTATCTTATAACCAATTTTTTACAAATTATAATGATTTTTTAAAAACAGAACAGGGGACCCCGAAGTCATTTGATTCTGTCCCACGTCACTTCAAATATCTCATTATCAGCAATTCTTTTGCTTACACGGTTTCTTTTATAAGAAACTAGACTCATTAAGCTTTAATTACATAATTTAATCAGCTTCTAACTCAACTCCTACAATTTATGGTGATTTTCTAAAATCACATTACTGCTGCTGTCCCAAGCAGATTTATTACAAATTTACTCTTTCACACTTTCTTTGCATTCACATTATTTAAACATGTATATCACCAATCAATTTCATCACTTATCTATACTTTTACTTAAGCATAATCTCAATGCAATACATCATTCTCAATGATTCGCACACAACCATTCAAATTAGCAATTATAAGATGGTTCCGCACATAGCCCACCCTTATCGATAATTAACGATGGTTTTACCCTTACTCACATATATGACATAGGCATTTTCATCTATGCTTCTCAATTCACATTTGTGATTCAATTTCAATCGATCTAACATGCATAAGTACATATCGTATACCTGGCCAACTTAATGTATTGAACGAATTCAATTGTCGATTTAACACAAGGTCTCATAGTTGAACATAAACATGAAACCATTTCTCATATGTTCGATTCACATCAATCATCAAATTCATTTAATTCACATGTACATAATTAGGTTGTTCGTACCTGAATAATTTACTTTATGGAATGAATCCACATATCGTATTAGCCCATAGTCTTATAGCACCACACTTTTAATAGTTCACTGGTAATTTGCCTGTTAGGTAATAACCTGATTTCATCACCGGCCATAAGCCTGCTAGACCTTTTAAGTCTGAATTCTTTCACCGGCATTTCGCCTGCTAGGCTTGAAGCCCGATATCATTTCACCGGCATTATAGCCTGCTAGGCTTGAAGCCCGATATCATTTCACCAGCATTATAGCCTGCTAGGCCTGAGGCCCGATATTATCTCACCGGCATTATAGCCTGCTAGGCCCGAAGCCCGATATCATTTCACCGGCATTATAGCCTGCTAGGCCCGAAGCCCGTATATCACATTTCGATAAACAATTCACCTGTTCTTTCACACTTTCATAACTTATACTTCAATTTTGTATAACTGAAACACATATCAATGAACAAAGATTTTCATCCTTTCAACCACATAGGGTTTAATTTCCACATTGGACCACATATCTTAGTACATCATTTAATAGTATCAAAGTCGACTAGATATGCTAGTCACATACGGCTCATAACTTTAATTTAATATTCATTCAACACAAAGAACATATGTATATATATACATATATACAATCAAACATTTCTTAATTATGATTATTCAACTCTTAAGCATATAACATGATCAAACACAAACACTTAAGAACTTACCTTGGATTTTATCGAATAACTACGGATTAACTAATCGACTAGTTTCACTTTCCCTTTATCCAAAATTGGCTCCTTATGCTCTTGAGCTTAATCTGTACATTCCCCATAGCCGAATGCCTTAGCTTCATTTTCTCTTATTTTCTTTATGGTTTTCGGCAAAAAATGGGAGAAATGATGGGTGTAACTTTGTTTTTATCACCATTTTCTATTATAAAAATTCATATTTCATCCTATTAATCTATTAAACATTTAATTCTTTAATATAAAAGACATGAAATGCCTATCATCCACTAACTATTATATTGCTAAAATAAAATGCATATATTATTTGCACCATACTTAAGTTATAATATAAAATGCACATATTGCTTATCATTCCCATCATGGCCGGCCACTACAACTAAAGTGGGAAGTTTGACATGCAAATCCTCATATTTTGCACTACAATTTATTTGGCAACTACAAATTAACCTATCACATTTTCAAAAATTTTCTCATAAGTCCTATTTCATAATTTCACTCACAATTGACAAAATCAAAGCATGAAATTTTCACACATGCACTTTCACATATAATAAGCACAGAATATAGCATCTAATTATTTTTGTGACTCGGTTTTGTTGTCTCGAAACCACTTTCTGACTAGGGCCAAATTAGGGTTGTCACAACTCTCCCCCCTAAAGGAATTTTCGTCCCCGAGAATCTTACCAACGATTAAATTAGGGTATCGTTCTTTCATTAGAACACAATTCAAACTATTCATTAACATATGGTTGAAGATCATAAACTCATTATTCAACTCAAGCTGAACCAGAACTGACATTTCGGTTGATAATATCTTCGTGCAAAAAGAAGCTTCAACAATCGAACTAACTTTAACTTTTCTCATAAAATTGCTTCGATAGATAATTTTTTTTTTACCAAATCTTCACGAATTCAGATTCTTCTTTTAGACTATCCTTCAAATCACATCTTTCTTCTTATTAGAAAGATAACCTCTGAAATACCACTATATAGATTTAATCTTGATCTTCTATCATTTTCACTTTTAATGATGTCGAACCTTTCACAATAACTAGGAAAAAGTTTATAATAAAATTGTCTCAACCCTATAATAAATATTATCCCGATTGTTAATGAAACATTTGAACACAGAAGAGAATCAAATATGGTTTAAACAGCAACCAATGCAAAATCACAACTTCTATAATTCTGGTGACGGTACCACTATACTCTCACATTTCAAGCCAGAAATTATAATCATAATAAACATAATCAACTCTGTCAAATAAATATTTCTTACAGATAATCACATAAAATCGTAAGAAACCAATATAGCAAAATTTCAATGTCTGTAGTTACACAGAATATCAGTAAATTACCACCCATATAGAATGATATCAATTCCGATGATATCCCAGAAAATGTCCAGAAAGAACAATGTCACTCATAATTACTGAAATCCATAATAACAGAGACAATATACTCTTCACGAATATTCAACTGAACAATAATCAGTAGAAACAGAGTATTAGCATCACACATATTTTTCTGTTGATTTTTATATTCACATATGGGAATAAAAACCAAAGAAAGACATAGCAATGTCGAACATAACCCAAACAAACCAACGATGCTTTCGTTTATTAGTATGCTGAACTAATGTTCTCATATGACAAAAATTCCTTCTGGAATTAAACCGTCACATATACTTTTGAAGATAAATGTACGCATAGAATGCCCCGAAGAAGTCATAGTAACTGCCCGACTATAACTACTGCACTCAATCATCAATATAATTCAATCATGACTCAACCGTCTAATTCTGTTTTCACTAATCCCATACTATTACACTATTGTACTCTTTAATTTCACTTTTGCAAACTCATGCAATGTATCTCTCGAGAATCTCACTGTATAACTCTATTCTGGTAAGGGGCGAAAATTGTAAAACCTTTAAACTTTTGACTTTCAAGCAAGTGCACATTCAACAACAACATAGCATTACGCACATTGATTCAAACATTTCAAATTTCCAACTTATTATGAACACGTTTTCATACATCTCAGTAATACATGCAACTTTATTTCCTGTAAATGTCAGCAAAACATAAGTGAATTTATCACAATTCAAACTTTTATTTCTTTTACCCAAATTACCCAAAAATTTCATATCAAGTTTCCACGTCTAATCTTGATCAGTTGTCACTATTTATCAAATTGGAGAACGTCTTATGGTTTTGAGTACATCGCCTACTTGATGCCATAGTCCAACTATGGTCTTATACTAGCTCTGCTATTGTCGTGCCGATGCCTAAACCAGATAGGTCTTACGCTTAGCACAAGTTGAGCCGATGCCACGTCCCAGACAGGTCTTACACTAGCTCCTCTGTCTCGATGATGATGCCTGTCCCAGACAGGTCTTACACTTGCACCTACGAGGCCGATGCATGTCCCAGACATGTCTTACACTGGCTTTCATATTTCATGTATTGCCATGGTCCAACCATGGTCTTTTTTGTCAATTTATTAGAACACAATCGTACTTATTCCCTGCGTTCCACCCAATTTGATCTTTCATTACAATTTTCATGCTATTATGATATTTATGAATCTGTAACTGAGATTATAAAGCATAACATTACGACATCTTGACTTCATTAGTCTAGACATAAATGTCAATCTCATGCATATACCGATTATTAACCAGGCAATAAAAGCATTTATTCATACATTCTGTCATTTCAAACAAATTTTCTCCTCATAATTACTAAGCCAAGTGAGTTAGGTACGTATCATCATGTGAATACTGACATGTATGAAAGAGCTTATCATAACTTAACTTTCATTTCATTCCATATTTTCCTATTCTTTAACTCATTAGTATTACAAAATGAGTACTAGTTCATGTAAAAAGAATCATAAATTTCTTTTCATACCTTTCCCATTTTCAGCATATCACAAGCATGATTCATTAATCTCAATTTTACTCTTATCTCTATCAAGATTTGCTCGGTTAGAACTCATTCATGTCTTAACCAATAATTTTGTTAGGGCCAGGAGATATCACACTATCACGAGTAATACTATGGCATGTATAGCTAGACTCTCTTAAGCTAGGTTAGTCCGAGAATCAACAAAACCATGCTCTGATACCACTAAATATAACACCCTTCGCCCGTATCCCTCGCCGGAACAGGGTTCGAGGTGTTACCCGACTTAAACTCAATTAATCACATAAAAATCGTGCCGTAAAATTTCAACCAATTTAAAAATTTTCTTTTCACATGCAATCTGTCCCATATATAGGCTTACGAGGCCCAAAACATACATCTGGGGTGGTTCGAGACCCAACGGAAACTCATGAAAAACTTAGAAAATCTCTTGCATCAAAGCTTCACACACCAGTGTGAGTATAGAGCACACATCCGTGTGCTACTACCATGCATACAAACTTGAAAAACTTAGGTGTAGGGGACACACGGTTGGACAACACGCCCATGGGGGCAGACCGTATGCCACACACGGTCTAGACACACGCCTATGTGTCTACCCGTGTGGACAATTACAAGGATATTTTCCAACCCATTTGTCACCCTCGCAACATTTGCACATATACTTATCCAATAACATACAACATGGCATAAATGAGCTCTTAAACATCTACAAACGTTATGCTCAAGTCATTTTATTATGCAATAAATACCATAGAGTTTACTCACATCACAAGAGATAGTATCATACATATATATATGAATAAACATTTAGGTCCACAACATCATTAGCCAACATAGGCCAATTCACATGGCCAAAACACTTTATCAATACAAGCCAACACCTTTGGCTAAATTATAATATCACATACTCAACATTAAAACCCTATACATGCCATAGACTCGAAACACTAGAATTTACTTACACCAATAGCGTGAACTCGACAATGTGATAATATCTTTGATGGCCTCCAACCCGAGCAAACCTGGCAACCCTAGAGAACATGGGAAAGAAGGGGGGGTAAGCTTTACGCTTAGTAAGTTCTTAAGAAAACAATTAGCAGCTCATTTACATATTTTATCAATGTTTACAACATATACTCAACTTCACGACAAGCTGTCTTCCTGAGCAACAGTCACAAAATTATTTATAACTGGAGCTACGAAACTCCAAATCAATTGCTATTAATTTTCCCTGAAAATAGACTCATATATCTTCTATCCATAAAATTTTAAGAATTTTTGGTTTGGCCAATCAATACCAGATTTTTCTTAAAGTTTTCCCCTGTTTCACTATTTGACTAATCTGACCACTCTTCACTACGAGTCCAATTTCTCATTGTACAGAATTCAAAATATGTTCTCGTTGATTTCATTTGAAACTAGACTCATTAAGGAGTCTAAGCATATAAACTTTATCTTATAACCAATTTTTTACAAATTATAATGATTTTCTAAAAACAGAACAGGGGACCCTGAAATCATTTGATTCTGTCCCACGTCACTTTAAATATCTCATTATCAGCAATTCTTTTGCTTACACGGTTTCTTTTATAAGAAACTAGACTCATTAATATTTAATTACATAATTTATTCAGCTTCTAACTCAACTCCCACAATTAATGGTGATTTTCCAAAATCACATTACTGCTGCTGTCCCAAGCAGATTTATTACAAATTTACTCTTTCACACATTCTTTGCATTCATATTATTTAAACATGTATATCACCAATCAATTTCATCACATATCTATACTTTTACTTAAGCATAATCTCAATGCAATACATCATGCTCAATGATTCGCACACAACCATTCAAATTAGCAATTATAAGATGGTTCCGCACATAGCCCACCCTTATCGATAATTTACGATGGTTTTACCCTTACTCACATATATGACATAGGCATTTTCACCTATGCTTCTCAATTCCCATTCGTGATTCAATTTCAATCGATCTAACATGCATAAGTACATATCATATACCTAGCCAACTTAATGTATTGAACGAATTCAATTGTCGATTTAACACAAGGTCTCATAGTTGAACATAAACATGAAACCATTTCTCATATGTTCGATTCACATCTATCATCAAATTCATTTAATTCACATGTACATAATTAGGTTGTTCGTACCTGAATAATTCACTTTATGGAATGAATCCACATATCATATTAACCCATAGTCTTATAGCACCACACTTTTAATAGTTCACTGGCAATTTGTCTATTAGGTAATAACCTGAGTTCATCACCAGTCATAAGCCTGCTAGACCTTTTAAGTCTGAATTCTTTCACCAGCATTTCGCCTGCTAGGTTTGAAGCCCGATATCATTTCACCGGCGTTATAGCCTGCTAGACCTTTAAGTCTGAATTCTTTCACCGGCATTTCGCCTGCTAGGCTTGAAGCCCGATATCATTTCACCGGCATTATAGCCTACTAGGCCCGAGGCCCGATATTATCTCACCGGCATTATAGCCTGCTAGGCCTAAAGCTCGATACCATTTCACCGACATTATAGCCTGCTAGGCCCGAAGCCCGTATATCACATTTCGATAAACAATTCACCTTTTCTTTCACACTTTCATAACTTATACTTCAATTACGTATAACTGAAACACATATCTATGAACAAAGATTTTCATCCTTTCAACCACATAGGGTTTAATTTCCACATTGGAACACATATCTTAGTACATCATTTAATAGTATCAAAGTCGACTAGATATGCTAGTCACATACGGCTCATAACTTTAATTTAATATTCATTCAACACAAAGAACATATGTATATATATACATATATACAATCAAACATTTCTTAATTATGATTATTCAACTCTTAAGCATATAACATGATCAAACACAAACACTTAAGAACTTACCTTGGATTTTATCGAATAACTACGGATTGACTAATCGAACTAGTTTCGCTTTCCCTTTATCCAAAATTGGCTCCTTATGCTCTTGAGCTTAATCTATACATTCCCTATAGCCGAATGCCTTAGCTTCATTTTCTGTTATTTTCTTTATGGTTTTCGGCAAAAAATGGGAGAAATGATGGGTGTAACTTTGTTTTTATCACCATTTTCTATTATAAAAATTCATATTTCATCCTATTAATCTATTAAACATTTAATTCTTTAATATAAACGACATGAAATGCCCATCATCCACTAACTATTATATTGCTAAAATAAAATACATATATTATTTGCACCATACTTAAGTTATAATATAAAATGCACATATTGCTTATCATTCCCATCATGGCCGGCCACTACAACTAAAGTGGGAAGTTTGACATGCAAATCCTCCTATTTTGCACTACAATTTATTTGGCCACTACAAATTAACCTATCACATTTTCAAAAAAATTTTCATAAGTCCTATTTCATAATTTCACTCACAATTGACAAAATCAAAGCATGAAATTTTCACACATACACTTTCTGTAAGAGTATGCCCAAAGATCAATCACGAGATGGTTGTAATAACATACTTGGTTTATCATGTTTATTAATATAAGGCGTTGCCATTATTATTCTAGTTTCTTTTCTGTGTGCATAAATAAACTGTTTTATAATAATGTCCTGAGAATAATATGATTATTCTCAAAAGATCCTTAGTCAAGTATTGTTATTGGCTAGGACAATAGTAATGCATTAAGACTAACATGTAGTTGATTGATGATAAAGAGTTGTCATTGATATTGTTAGAATTAAGTGACCCAAATTCTTATTTAAATAAAATACGATGGAAAATAAAATAAAATTAAAATCCATATAGAACTAGACTTCTTTTATTTTATTTTAGAATAAGGTTTTTTAAACCTTATTAAACTTCATCTATTTTATATTGATTAGGATAGGGTGTTTCAATCCTACTAGAATATGGCTTTACAAGCCTATAAATAGACATAGTCTATTCCTCTTGTATTGATTCAAATTTTTGACATAGTGAATTTTCTTCTCCTCTGCCCGTGGTTTTTTCCCGATAGGGTTTCCACGTAAAATTTGTGTGTTCTTTATTTTATTTTATTTTATTTTTTTAACAAATTGGTATCCGAGCTTTCGGGTTATTCATCTCGATCACGGTAATGGCGTCTTTGAAGTATGAAATTCCGCTGTTGGATCGCAACACTAGATTTGCGTTGTGGCAAATTAAGATGCAAGTAGTTCTTTGCAGATGGATCTGGAGGATGCCCCGCTAGGGATAGATAAGATGCCTTCGACATTAATGAGATGAAGAGAAGAAGCGTAAGGATCGAAAGGCATTAACACAATTACATCCGCATTTGTCCAACGAAATTTTGCAGGATGTGATGAAAGAAAAAACCGCCATTGCATTATGGAAGAGGCTAGAACAAATATGTATGTCTAAAACTCTAACAAGCAAGTTGCTTATGAAAGCAGCGTCTTTATGCTCATCGTTTGGAGGAAGGTGCGTCAGATACGAACACTTAACAAAGTGTTTAAAGAAATTCTCTCAAACTTGGAGGCCATGGAGGTTCAGTATGATAAGGAAGATCTAGGGTTGATTCTACTTTGTTCGTTACCCTCGTCTTATTCAACCTTTAGAGACACGATTTTATATAGTCGCGAGTCTCTCACAGTTGATGAGGTTTATGATTCTTTAACCTCGTATGATAAGATGAAGCATCTTGTGGTTAAACCCGACTCTCAGGGAGAGGGTCTCATTATTTGTGGGAGACAAGATCGGAATGCTGATGATGATCGTGGTAGGACACAGGAACAGAATCCTCATGGTAAATCTAAGGGTAGATCGAAGTCTTCAAACAGAGGTAAAACTTATAACTTCTGTAAGAAGAAAAGGCACATTAAATCTGAGTGCTATAAGCTACAAAATAAGATTAAAAGGGAGGTTGCAAATCAAAAGGGAAAACAACCAGAAAATTTCGGTGAAGCTGATGTTGTAGAAGACTACAGCGATGGTGAACTTCTAGTCGCTTCTGTCAATGATTCTAAAGTAAGCGAGGAGTGGATACTTGATTCAGGCTGCACCTTCCACATGAGTCCCAATCGGGATTGGTTTACAACTTACGAAACGATTGTGCAAGGTGTTGTTTTGATGGGAAATAATGCTTCGTGTAAAATTGCAGGTGTTGGAACAATTAAAGTTAAGATGTTTGGTGGAGTTGTCAGAACACTTAGTGACGTACGACATGTTCCAGAATTGAAAAGAAATTTAATTTCGTTGAGTACTCTTGATTCAAAAGGGTACAGATACACAGCTGAAAGTGGTGTTTTAAAGATTTCCAAAGGGTCCCTCGTTGTGATGAAAGGACAGAGAAAGATTACCAAGTTATATGTTTTGCAGGGTTCTACACTGGTGATGCAGCTGTCGCTTCCTCTTCCTTGTCAGATGATGATATTACTAAACTTTGGCATATGCGCCTAGGGCAATAAGTGAGAATGGCATGACAGAATTGAGCAAAAGAGGACTTCTTCATGGGCAAGGAATTTGCAAACTGAATTTCTGTGAGCACCGTGTGTTTTTGGGAAGCAAAAGAGAGTTCGATTCACTAGAGGAATCCATAACACGAAGGAACATTGGAGTATATTCATTCGATCCTGGGGGCCATCTAGAGTGCCTTCCAGAGGTGGAGCTAATTATATGCTAACCTTTATTGATGATTTTTCCGAGAAAAGTTCAGGCGTTCTTCCCAAGCGAGAAAAGTGATGTGTTTTCCGCATTTAAGTCTTGGAAAATTATGATTGAAAAAGCGACGGAAAAGCAGATAAAATACCTCCTCTGCATGCACAATGGCTTAGAGTTTCGTTCGATGAGTTTAATAGATTGTGCAAGTCGGAAGGAATCATGAGACACTTGATGATTCGTCACACTCCACAACAAAACGGCGTTGCAGAATGAATGAACAGAACGATCATGGAGAAGGTTCGATGTATGTTGTCAAATGCCAACTTACCGAAGTCATTTTGGGCAGAAGCAGCGTCTACTGCATGTTTTTTGATCAACCGATCTCCATCCGTTGCCATTGAGAAAAAGACTCCACAAGAGGTATGGTCTGGTAATCCTGTTAATTATTCTGATTTAAAGATCTTTGGGTGTCCTGCATATGCTCATATTGATAATGGAAAATTGGAACCGAGATCCATTAAATGTGTTTTTCTTGGTTATAAAGCTGGTGTAAAAGGGTATAAGTTATGGTGTCCTGAAAATAGAAAAGTTGTGATTAGTAGAGATGTTGTTTTTGATGAAACTGCTATGCTACCTAACTTATCTCTTAAAGACTCTTCCAATAAAGAAAATCAAAAATAGGTAGAGCATCAGATTAATACAGAGTCAACTCCTCAAGCCAGTACAAAAATTGAGAATAGAGTTGCTTTTTCACCACAATACTCTATCGCCAAAAATAGAACTAGAAGAGAAATTAAACCTCCAAAGAAGTATGCCGAGGCTGATCTAGTTGCTTATGTTTTAAATGTGGCTGAAGATATAGATGCGAATCAAGAGCCATCTAATTATTTTGAGGCGGTTAGCTGTGAAGGCTCAGAAAAGTGAATGTTTGCTATGTAAGAAGAGATGGAATCACTCCACAAAAATAGAACATGGGACCTTGTGAAACTTCCTAAAGGTAAAAAAAGGCATTCGTTGTAAATGGGTGTTTAAAAAGAAAGAAGGGACTCAGGAGTTGAAGAACCGAGATATAAAGCAAGAAGGCTTTGCAAAGGGTTACTGATCAAATTTCAGGAGTGGACTTCATGAGATGTGTTCTCCCGGTTGTTAAGCATAGTTCGATTCGAGCTTTGCTTGGTATTGTGGCCATGCATGATTTGGAGCTTGAGCGGTTAGATGTAAAAGCTGCATTTTTGCATGGAGAACTTGATGAGGATATTTACATGCAACAACTGTAAGGTTTTACTGATTTGTAAAAGAGGACTATGTTTGCTTCTTTGAAAAAGTCCCTTTACGGTTTGAAAACGATCCACCAAGACAGTGGTACAAGAGGTTTGATTCCTTTATGACTTCTCATGATTTCAAAAGAAGTAGTTTTGATAGTTGTGTTTACTTTAAGAAAAACAGTGATGGTTCTTTTGTGTATCTACTTCTTTATGTTAATGACATGTTGATAGCAGCAAAAGATAAAGAAAGAGATAAGAAAGGTCAAAGCCCAACTAAGTAAAGAATTTGAGATGAAAGATTTAGGACCAGCAAAGAAGATACTTGGTATGGAGATTCTCAGAGATAGAAAATCAAGTAAATTGTACCTAAGTTAGAAGGGGTACATTGAGAAAGTTCTTTGCAAGTTCAATATGCAGAGTGCTAAGCTGTTAGTACTCCTTTAGTGAGCCCATTTCGGACTTTCATCGGTTTTGTCTCCATAATCGATGATGATGAGATTGAGTACATGTCACATGTTCCATACTCTAGTGCAAAGTGGGATCTCTCATGTATGCTATGGTTTGTTCACGCCCAGATTTATCATATGCGATCGGTGCAGATTAGCGGATACATGGCAAATTCCAGGTAAAGAACATTGGAAAGCGATTCGGTGGATTTTAAGATACTTACGAGGCACTCACGATGTTTGCTTACAGTTTGGAAGAACTAAAGATGGAGTCATAGGGTATGTTGATGCTGATTTTCTTTCAAGACCTTGATATAGAAAAAGATCTCTCACGAGTTACGTCTTTACAATCGGAGGTTGTGCAATTAGTTGGAAAGCCACTTTGCAAACTACGATCGCTTTATCTACCATCAAGTCGAGTACATGGCGATTACTAAGGCTTGTAAAGAAGCTATTTGGTTGAAGGGACTATTTAGTGAACTCAATTAAGACCTTCAAATCAGCCATGATTTTGTGATGATCAGAGTGCTATATTTCTTACAAAAGATCAAATGTTTCATGAGAGAACAAAACACATTGATGTTCGGTATCATTTTGTTCGTGATATTATTGCTCGTGGTGATATTGTAGTGAGCAAAATTAGTACTCATGAAAATCCTGCAGATATGATGACTAAGTCACTTCCTATAACCAAGTTTGAGCATTTCTTAGACTTGGTTGGTGTTCATTGTTGAAGTTAAACCCTTAAGGGGTTTTATGGAAGAGGTGGAGAACTTGTTTATTGAAAGTTCGCGATGAAGAACTTGTTCATTGAGAATTTGTGTCAAGGTGGAGATTGTTAGAATTAAGTGACCCAAATTCTTATTTAAATAAAATACGATGGAAAATAAAATAAAAGTAAAATCCATATAGAACTAGACTTCTTTTATTTTATTTTAGAATAAGGTTTTTTAAACCTTATTAAACTTCATCTATTTTATATTGATTAAGATAGGGTGTTTCAATCCTACTAGAATATGGCTTTACAAGCCTATAAATAGACATAGTCTATTCCTCTTGTATTGATTCAAATTTTCGACATAGTGAATTTTCTACTCCTCTGCCCGTGGTTTTTTCCCGATAGGGTTTCCACGTAAAATTTGTGTGTTCTTTATTTTATTTTATTTTAGTTTAGTTTATTTTTTTTAACAGATATGGAGTGTCAGAATCAATGCATGAATATGTGTGTTAGAGAATAACATATTGGACTGACCCGCTATGAGTATGTTTCTTGGATTATTATGTAATTGTCACAACATTACTCATAGTGATTAATATGTATATGATCCTCATACTTGAGATCATCTTTATCCCAACATCGTGAGTTGTATATTTTGATACTGATCAAACAAACACCGTAAATGGTTGTTCTATAAAGATCGATGTTGGATATACCACAATCTATGTTGAGGATATAGTTGATCAATATAGGATAAGTCCCTCCTACATAATGGGAGTAATATCTCGTGCCACTTGATTGAGTGAGGCTAGAAATGCATGGCCATGCTCAAATAAGTTGATATGAGATGTCATACTTATTTGTGTATCATAGTCTACTCAAGGTATCAAGAAACATGGGATGGACTATGCAAGTGTGACTATTCCATGACTTGTGTCCATTCCAAAGATATAGAACTTAAGGATTAATGCATGAAAGGTTAATCACAAAAGGTTCTGTCGAATCATGACTTCTTGTAACTTAGGTAGCATTGATGTATTGCTAGATGCCACTCATTGTTTGTAACATTAGAATCGTTCTAATATTACTGCTAACGTTACAAGAACCTATAGGGTCACACCCTATGGTTGAAATGAACGAGGTAAAACATAGTTGGTATATTGCTTGGTTGTCACATGAATTAAATTAATTATAGAATTAATTTAATTGGGCAATCAAATTGTTGAACATACTATATATGTACAAGGATGTTGTACACATAATCAGAACATAATTTTATTGATATATGAATTTAGTTCGTATATAAGTTTAAGTAAATATAGTTTATCGAAATCTTTATTATAATTAATGTAATTATAATTTTTCGGTTAAACATTATTATATTTATTTGAATGATAATTATTATGTTCGGATTAATTTTAATGAATTAAAATTCGTTATAAATATATACCAATTAAGAGGGAGTTATATATAGTAAGGGTAAAAAACCCTAAAAAGAATATATATATAAAACTAGCCTGAAAATATGCAATGTGGTCTAGCAGCCGTTTAGCAAAATACTCTCTGAAAATAGTTTTATATGATTTCTACCGTTCATTGTCAATCGGGTGGACTACGTAGAGGCCGACATCGGAAAAGGTTGCGGCTTGGTTTGATAGTGGTTCAGCATTCCTGTTGCCTAGGCGTCGCTGTCTACTCAGATTGAAGTTTTGCTAATTTCGAAACCTTTTTATCACCCCGATTCGTTCCTTACATATGGATCCTTGGTTTGGATCGCCGGATTTTTAATTTTTCGCTGCGCCTTAGAGGCATCGGTGTTCCAACACTTTCACATATAATAAGCACAGAATATAGCATCTAATTATTTTTGTGACTCGATTTTGTGGTCCCGAAACCACTTTCCGACTAGGGCCAAATTAGGGCTGTCACACTTATGCACCAAATATCCCTTCAAAAATTTAGACAGATATTTTTGGTGTACCTACAAAGAAAAATGCTGCAGAAGCCACTCTTAACTGGCAAACTGAGAATGCTTTGGCCCAAAATCATGCCTTGAAAAAGATTGATTCAAAAATTTCAGTAGTTGAAGCCAAAGTTGATGATAGTACGAAGATGGTGAAAGATCTAATTAATCTACTACAAAAAAGGATAGATGTTGTGGCAAAAGAACCAACTGCACCAGGTCAAGATTTCTTTTCTCATTTGGCACAAAGAGAAAAAGAAATTCAGAATCTCGAAGAACAAATCAAGACACTTCAAGAAACTGGAAAAGTTTCAGTACCATCTCTAAGATCAGAAACAGTTGAGCTATTTCCCTGAATTCGACAAAAGAATCCTCTTCCAGCTGAAGGAGTCCGTATTTCCTTCCCAAAATTTCCAGAAAGAACCAAGCCAAGTACCTATGAAGTATTTTTGGAAATTAAAAGAAGAGAAGCTGAAAAGAAAAAAGAAAAAAGCTACTGAAGAATCTAAAGTGGCAAAAAAAGAAGAAGAAATCAAGCTTGGAAAAAGGCCAATTGTTAATAATTCACCTTCAAAGTCACCTCCTTCAAAACAAACTTCCAAGTCTCTGATGATACAAAAAAAATCAAAATCCTTTGACAAAGTTCTTAAAGGATTATAAAGAATCTGTGATTCCAAAGATTTCAGCTTTACAGCTTCAAGAACAACAATCAAATACTGATACTGATTGGTTAGATTCTAGCTCATCATCAAAACCATCGTCAGAAAGTTAATCTGAAGAAGAAAACCTTTCAAAGGTTTTACAAACTCATCCAAAAGTGGAACAATCAGATGATGAAGAAATGCCAGAAGTACCAGAATCATCTTCATCACAACAACGTTTTACACTAAAAAAATCTATTGGAAGAACCACTTTTACTCTTAATGATATTCCACAAGAAAAATAGTCAGATAGAATTCAAGAATTTCATTCTTGTCTTAAGACACGTAAGCTTACTGAAGAAAGTAATTACAATATCCTTATGGAATTTGTATCCAGATTTTCTGGAATGCTGCGAGATTGGTGGAATTCTATCAATCAACAAGATCAAATGCAATTTCTGGTTCTTTAAGATCTTGCTCAACCAATTCAAATTATTAATCATTACTTTGTAGGAAATCTAGATGATCTCCTAACCTTTAAAAGACGAGAGTTTTACAAAAGAAAATGTTGTTCATACAGCAAAAGAGATTTGGCAAAGCACTTTAAAATAATGACTAAATTATTTTGTGTTTTGGGCCTAAATTCAAAATCTGAAGCTAGTAATCCTCTCCTCTTTTCTAGATCCTCTTCAAGTTGCAGTGAATCAAGCTCTTCAAAGAAAAAATAGAAATATTCTCCAATTAACAGTTGGAGAAATTCAACAAGAAGTCTTTATTGCTTTGGAAGACATTTGCAACAGGAGGAAAATATTCAAAGATTATCTCCAAAGTGATAAAAGAATTGATCGAGAATGTGATGAATCTCATGGATGGGATTCAAGAAATAAACCATTCCTCTTAGTCATTCAAACAGGCACTGCCTTTTAGAAACTTCTGCAATTCTCAAATAATATTAACATCTTTTGATCAAAGTTTTAATATTTTTGATGTGCAAGATCCATATATGGCAATTATGGCAAATACAGAGCATACTCTATTATAAATCTATAATAAAACTCATGTATCTATCCCTTTCTAAAGGAAAATTTAGAGAGAAGGAAAGGAAATTTAGAAGGCCATCGATAAAAACACACTGATATTTTATTAGGTAGAAGACTCAATGATCTTACAAGATAGAAAACATCCCCTTTTATAGATGAAAGGGGTGAGAAACTACCAAAATAACTACAATGCTAATACATGATTATTAAAATAAAGGGAAACATAAAGGAAACAAACAATAGTAGAGATTTTTAATAGTACATGACACATAACACATTCAACAGTAAAGATTCCTAATAGTACAATGATATAAGAAAAAGCATAGGATTTTTTCAGTGCTTTAGTTGTTGGCATTGGAATGAGGAAATTGTGCACTATCAAGAGAGCTTTCACTGTAATCATCTTTACACATATCCTCATCTTTAGACTTATCTCATTGTTCTTCTTGGATCCTAATCTTGTTAAGATTAATTTGACTGCAATACCAAGAATAATCTTAAGACCATTCTGATGGATCTGGAATACTCTCATAGTTTTCTTGGATTGCCTTCAAAATCTCTTTATGATAAGGATTGTACTAGACTGGCCAAGTATCCCATGGAGCAGTGACATCTGGAGGGGGCCATATTTCAAATGGGACAACCTTGTTAAGCTGGTAAAGGAACTTTTAAATTTCTCTATAATGAAAATCAGAATTTTTGATATCATTAGGAAAAATTTTGTGTATCCAAGTAGTAGGAGAATATCCTAACTGAGTTGATTTTCCACATTGCATGAAGTATTGGGGCTTGTAAAAGATAATTATCAAGTAAGCTCCAGAATTTTCATGATAAGACTGATTTATCATGTTAAGCCATTGTGTTAATGGATGAAACCAACTGAGGAAGGTGAAGAAGTTCTTATGTTCTGGTTCAATGTTTCCCCTGACAGCTTTTGTGAGATAGTAAAGGAGATCAGGGACAAGAAATTATATGGCAATATGATGAAGATGTGTGGGATACCATAAAAACCATTTTATTTCTTCTGGTTGTTCAACAAACTCAACCTTGATTGGGTGTATAAATGGATAATCTAGATGAACACCCCATGGTTTGAGAATAAGACCTCCAAAATTTTTAAAGACCTGAATTTGATATTCAAACATCATTTCTTTGGTCTTTTAGTGAAAGGTTTTTTGTTGGATAAGATTCATAACTTCTGGCAAAAATTCTGAGTTAAGGTTAGGAGCAACAGGATAGGAGGTATGAAAGATGAAAAAGCTGGCCTATACATTATTATAGGCCTGGGCCAAAAAGTTCTTTTGTAAGCAAAGATTTCTTTCTTGGGCCTGGAGTGGAAATCAACAAGAATGTTTTCTTTTCCTTTGATATGTTTTGTATCAAAAGAGAATTTTGAAAACCATTCAGCCCATCTGAGGAGCTGAGGATGTGGGACTGTCTTCTGTTTGAACTTGAGCATTTGAGGGAAGGAGGACATATCCATTTCAACAAGAAAATAGTATCCTGCAAGATGAAATTCAAACTTTGAGACACCTTTATTGACTGCCAGAATTTCTTTAAAAGTGGAATGATAATGAATTTCTGCTTCTGAAAATCTTCCACTTTTGAATCCACAAGGATGTCTTTTGCCTTGTTTTTCTTCAAGTAATATTGCACTCCAGTATTTATCACTGGCATCTGTCTGTAAAATTATTTTTCCATCAGAAGGAATTTAAAGTGGAGGCAAATCTTGTAGTATTTCTTTTAACTTCTGAACTGCTTTTGTCTGAGAGGATGACCATATAGGAGGCTCTTTTTTAAGCATTTTTCTTAGGGGATTAATATACTTAGAAGCTTTAGGAATAAAGTCTTTAAGATAATTAACAATCCCTAAGAATTATTGTACCTATTTGGTAGACAAGTTCTCATCTGGAAACTTAATGAGCTCTTGTAAAATAAGGGGCCCTAGAGAGTACTGTCCATCTTTCAACTTCATCCCCAAAAATTCAATTTCTGATTTGCTTATCTGCATCTTCTTTTCTGAAAGCATTATCCCCTATTTAAATATAAGGTATTTGAATTCTTCTAAAAGCTGAGCATGAGATTCTTCTTCTGGGCTATAGAGCAGAATATCATCAATGTAGATTAAAGCATTTTCCATAAGAGGTTGGA
Source organism: Gossypium longicalyx (assembly GCA_025698465.1). Classification (NCBI taxonomy): domain Eukaryota; kingdom Viridiplantae; phylum Streptophyta; class Magnoliopsida; order Malvales; family Malvaceae; genus Gossypium; species Gossypium longicalyx. The sequence goes on from CM046997.1 coordinate 98,817,397, forward strand.
AAATCTTTATCATTGCTTTTTGGAACAGTGAAAGAGCGGTATTTAATTCAAATGGCATGACTTTCCATTGAAAATATTTATTAGGAATGTAAAACCTTGTTTTTGCTTTATCTTCAGGGTGAATTCCTAATTGCCAAAACCCTGCCTTGAGATCAAACTTATAAAATACTCTTGCTTTAGCCAGGCTAGAGAAAAGAGAATTTCTATTTGACAATGGAAATTTGTCATCTTGAAGGAAATAATTAAGAGGCTGGTAATTGATAACCAATCTTAATTTTCCTTTGATTTGTTCTGATATTTTGTTTACATAAAAGGCTTCACACGCACACTGGGAATTTGATGGTTCAATCAAATCTTGTTGTGGAAGTTCTTTGTATTCTTGTTCTTGCAACAATAAATGATCTAGATTTATTCCCATATGGCTGCCTTTTGTGAGATTGATATCTTCATTTTTCTTGAACAAAAGTGTAATAAAAAATTCAAAATTTTTCCATAAAGGGTTTGGGCATTTAATTAAAAATTTTGAATAAGAATCTGCACAGGAGTTTTCTTTTAGCTCTTGGATGGTTTGTAGGATTTTTTCTATTTGGATAGAAAAAAACTTGGGTGTAGAGATAAAGGGTTGAAACAAATTTTTTAAACGAACTCCATTAGGAAGAATTCTCAAATGTTGGGCGTTAATGTAGAGGTCAAAACCTACTACAATATCTTTCTCTGAGAGTTTTGAACCCAAAACTGTAGTTTTGACACTACATCCTGGGAAGAACTAAATAGTGATGGGCTTACTGATCAAATAAGTAGCAAAAGGATGACCTGCAGTAGAATTGAAATACCTGACATGTGGTTTCCACCACTCTTGAGGTAGCACATCTGGATTCATGATTGTTTCAGTAGCTCCAGTATCTATAAAGTCAATTATAGTAATGTGTTTACTATATTTGTCTAAATAGATTTTTATAGGAATATGAGGAACAAGCATAATATTGCTATGGTTTTTCCGAACTTGGGCTTGTAGCATAAGAACACCTGAGTAGTCTGACTCTAATTTTGAAATTTCATCAGAATGAACAGGAATAGAACAAATAGTCCTATCTGAAGTTTCATCTTCAATCGAACAAATGGACTCTATATCATCTTCTTTCTGAATATTTATTCCTGATTTTTGGATCATCTGTGCAATCTTTTTTGCTTTCTCCTTGCTCTTAGGACAGTCTTTTGAAAATGTCCTTTTTTATAGTAGATATAGCATCGGTCAGGCTTTACTGATGATTTTCACTTTTTTTTGAGATATTTCCATTGTGTCTTTTTTCTTCTTTTCCATCTTGAAGAGGTTGTGTTCTTTCAAAAAGAATACCTTTTAAAATGTTTCTTTTTCTTAGAACGACAATCACAAAGCTTGTCTTTAGAGCATTTGTATTTCAGATGAGATTCATCACATGCTCGATCAATTCTTTTATCACCATGGAGATAATATTTTAATATTTTCCTCCTGTTGCAAATGTCCTCCAAAGCAATAAAGACTTCCTGATGAATTTCTCCAAATGTTAACTGGAGAATATCTCTATTTTGTCTTTGAAGAGCTTGATTTATTGCAACTTGAAGTGGATCTGGAGGAGAGGAGAGGATTGCTAGATTCAAATTTGAATTTAGGCCCAAAGCACAAAATAATTTAGTCATTATTTTAAAGTGCTTTGCCAAATCTCTTTTGTTGTATAAACAACACTTTATTTTGTAAAACTCTCATCTTTTAAGGGTTAGGAGATCATCTGGATTTCCCACAAAATGATGATGAATAATTCAAATTGGCTGAGCAAGATCTTAAAGAACCAGAAATTGCATTTGATCTTGTTGACTGATAGAATTCCACCAATCTCGTAGCATTCCAATAAATCTGGATACAAATTCCATAAGGATATTGTAATTACTTTCTTCAGTAAGCTTACGAGTCTCAATCCAAGAATGAAATTCTTGAATTCTATCTGGCCCTTTTTCTTGTGGAATATCATTAAGAGTAAAAGTGGTTCTTCCAATGGATGTTTTTGGTGTAGAACGTTGTTGTGATGAAGATGATTCTGGTACTTCTGGCATTTCTTCCTCATCTGATTGTTCCACTTTTGCATGAGTTTGTAAAACCTTTGAAAGGTTTTCTTCTTTAGATTGACTTTCTAACGATGGTTCTGATGATGAGCTAGAATATAACCAATTAGTATCAGTATCTAATCCTTGTTCTTGAAGCTGTAAAGATGAAATCTTTGGAATCACAGATTCTTTATAATCCTTAAGAACTTTGTCAAAGGATTTTGATTTTGTTGTATCATCAGAGACTTGGAAGCTTGTTTTGAAGGAGGTGACTTTGGAGGTGAATTATTAACAATTGGCCTTTTGCCAAGCTTGATTTCTTCTTCCTTTTCTGCCACTTCAGATTTTTCAGTAGCTTTTTTCTTTTTCTTTTCGTCTTCTCTTCTTTTAATTTCCAAAAATACTTCATAGGTACTTGGCTTGGTTCTTTTTGGAAATTTTGGGAAGAAAATACGGACTCCTTCAACTGGAAGAGGATTCTTTTGTCGAATTGAGAGAAATAGCTCAACTGTTTCTGATCTTGGATATGGTGCTGAAATTTTTTCAGTTTATTAAAGTGTCTTGATTTGTTCTTCGAGATTCTGGATTTCTTTTTTCTCTTTGTGCCAAATGAGAAAATAAATCTTGACCTGGTGCAGCTGGTTCTTTTGTCACAACATCTATCCTTTTTGCAATAGATTAATTAGATATTTCACCATCTTTGTATTATTATCAACTTTGGCTTCAACTGCTGAAATTTTTGAATCAATCTTTTTCAAGGCATGATTCTGAGCCAAAGCATTCTCAGTTTGCCAATTGAGAGTGGCTTCTACAGCACTTATCTTTACAGGTGCACCAGAAATATCTGTCTGAATTTTTGAAGGGATTTTTGGTGCATAAGTGTAATTTTTCTCAGTGTATTTATCAAGAGAAGGAAACTCCTTGTCATATGATATTTTTTCAAAAGGTTGCATCATACATACAACAGAATTTTTTTTGTTCTGGCAAAGGGTTTTTCTATACCATTTGTTGATCTTTTTGTAACATGGCTGAGAAAACAATTTTGGTTTTCTTTGGAAATTGGTTTTATGTGATTTAGGTGGCTTTTGATTTTGAGGAAGGGGTTTGCAAGGTTCTAGAGAAACCATTTGAACTGGTGATGGTAGATTGGCTGAATAATCTACAAGGTAAATAAATTTACTATTATCCTCACCAAGTGGTCCAATGTTTGGATCTCCCTTAATCCATCTTTTGTAGAATTTTGACTAGGTAGACTTTTTAGTCTTCTTTTTCCCGGTCTTGAGGCAGAGTTGTCCTTGCCATCAACCCAAGCACTCATTCTGTCATCAGCGCATAATTCACATGAACAATGTAGATCCCATGAACAATGTCTAGTGTTTTCATCTTTAAACATATACAAAGGTTTTCCATCAGCAGAAAAGCTTTATATTATGTTTCTTTCTAGACCAGGTTCATAAAGCGCACAGCAACATTCAGGGTCTTCGCCATCATGTTTTGCTGCTGGACTTCCAATTGGTTGCATCATAAGTTGTGTAGGGAAAATTGAAGGACCTTTAGGACTATGAAGATGGCCATGATCAAACTATTTCTGTAGTCCCATCTCTCTTGGATGTAATTTGACTTTTAGTAGACTGAATAGGTTGACTATGCTCATGAAGTTGTTCATAGTTAGTAACTCATTTTTCTAGGAGAAGTTTGATAAGCTCCTTCTTGGAAATTTGTCTTGGAACATAAACACAATGAGGTTGATCATTTGTGTTAACAGAGATAAGTAGAGAATCTCCTGTTTCATGTCTTGATAGGTTGAAAGCATGATCTTGGACTCTGTAAACAATCTAATAGTGTAGAGTTGCAACTATTGCAAATGGTACTTGGGGTGCTCCAATGATCTGGATCTAAACTTTAAGAGCTTCAAGCAGATTTGGATCTGCTAATACCATCATGAAATTTGGAAAAAGAGTAACCATAACAAGGCTAGAATTTAGGGTAGCTTCAATAGTAGCAATACATGCATGTTGATATTCTAAATATCTGGAATCGAATAAAGCAATTCTTGCTACAACAGGTTTGCCTTCTGTACCATGATAATTTAATACAAGTCGAACTGCCCCAAAATGGATATAAGAGTAACCTGCTTGTATCCATTCTCGAGGAAATTCTGACGGAATTTCAAGAGTAACGAACTATTCAGAGGAAGAAGCAGAAATAGGATAGTTGTCAAACCGTGAGGCTTGAATACATTCCTTCACTTGCTTAGAAGAACTGTGGATCAAAGTCTTTATAGACTTAATAGGAGAAAAAATGGATTTTTTTTATAAGCAGCATAAGGATTTATAGTAGGAAGATTTGTGGGTTGAATCTTATCTTCCTCCTTTAGATAGTCTATTTCAAAGAGGAAATTTTTTTTGCAGAATGCGACTTTAAAGGGATACTAGGCATGGAAAGAAAAATTGAAGAGGTAGAAGGTCGTGACAACATTTTATTAGGCATAGTTGGAAAATCTTCTCTCTAAACTATTCCTTTTAAAGGATAATACATGAGTAATTTTCAACCTGGACTCTGATACCAATACTAGTGAAAACTTTTGGACGGGATTCAAGAAATAAGAATTTGTAGTAGGTATGTTATGCCAACAACACAGATCATTCCTCTTAGTCATTCAAACAAGCGCTACCTTTTAATTATAAATACTTAATTCAAGAAACTTCTACAATTCTCAAATAATATTGACATTTTTTAATCAGAGTTTTAAAAAACTTCGAAAAAAGTTATTGACCTCGTTAAAAGCGTTGTTAACTTGATATGATGTGTAATAAATATTAATTTTTTAATAGGTACATGCTGAATCGAACATCGACAGTAACAGGAACATAGAAACTGGCTAGTTAGGTTTTTGAACCATGCTGTCCATGCAGACACTGCAAGCAGCAGGCAGGCAACCCGACATAAAACAATATCTGATGTAAAATGACGCGCAATGAGACAAGACGTTTTCTTCTGGTGTTTGATAAACCCCAAAAGCCAAAGGAAAAGGACTCCTCGGAATTCAGAACCTTAAGAGCAAACACTGCAACGCAATGAAATTTATAGTAATAATAAATAAATAAAAGTTAACCATGTCTTTCCAATCTATACTCAGAGCAAAATGTGTTACAACTACATCGCTTTTTTAATTTCCATACACCATTAACCAATCATATATTAAAGGCCATTACTAAGACAAAGAGAGGATGCAACGCAGAAAGTTTGTTACATCCCAGCTTTGAGCTTACATTGACGTGAGAAAAGAGGGGTTTTTTCTTTCTTTTCCTTCTGGCTTGGTGTCAGCAGAGCATTATTCAAATTTGATATTTGCCAAATTTGAACGTTTTCTTTTTCTTTTATATACTAAATAATAATTAGTGGGGGAATCTGAAGTAGCTTTGGTAAAGATGATGGCTGGCGGAGATGCTTTTATCATGTAGGTTGTGAAAGACTTTATCTTTACGTGATCAAAAGAAAATCAAAAAGAATTGTTAGAAAATCAAAAAGAAATCAAGGCAAAGAAAGAGATTCCTTTGGTTCACACTTCACACACAGACAGAGAGGAATTTTTGCCTTTATTCATGTTCGCACTTCACAGTTCACGCCTTTTCTCTCATTCTCTTTTATCTTATGATTCCTTCTTTCTTCCCAAGTTGATCTCCTGTCATAGGATAGGTGCACAATAAGAACGCACCACCTTAGGCCTTAAGGCTTAACCTCATCACCCATTCAGTACTTAATTGCATTTTTCTGGCGTTTCCCTTTATGCAATGACACTTTCTTTATATATTGAGAAAATAGTTCTTTCACTGTTAATGCTTATCTTCTTGTAACTCCCTTTTTCTTTCTTCTTCTTTTTCACTGTCATCCCAGTGCAGTTTCTCACCACCTTTCTGGTTTTCGGATTCTTTTGTTTTAACTTCTGTTGCTGGTTTTCAAAGATTTTCTATTAGGAGTTGTTTTTTTAGCTTGAGGCTAAGAGAAAGTTTTGGTTTTTAAGGAAGGTCTGAACTAAGAAGAAGGAAGAGAAAAAATGGCAGGAGGAGGGGGTGGTGGTGGAGGAGGTGGAGGAGGAGGAGGTGGTGGCGGAGGAGCTGCACCACCACCAAAGCAAGATGAATTACAGCCGCATCCAGTTAAGGAGCAGCTGCCTGGGGTTGCTTATTGCATTACTAGTCCTCCTCCTTGGCGTGAGTTTCTATCAATTCAAAACTATTTTATCTTGATTCCTTATTGTTGATTATCAATCCCAACCTCGTCACCTTTCCAATGTTTTAATATAAAATGATGTTAATTCTCATTTTGTTACAATATTCCTCATGCATTCAAGTCTTGTATTGGAATGTCTATGTGATAACTGTATGTGGGTTTGTATCTCATTGCATTTGCAGCTGAGGCTATATTATTGGGATTTCAACATTACTTGGTGATGCTTGGGACAACTGTTCTCATACCAACCTCTCTAGTTCCTCAGATGGGAGGCGGAAATGTATGCTTGACACAGAGACAGTAACAGTCAATTAGTTTTCTTCATGCTTGTCGTTTCTTTTATGTGGATCTTGTCAGAAGCTTTGCATGTTGTTTACCTGTAAGTACAATTCTTTGCATCAGGAAGAGAAAGCAAAGATGATTCAGACATTGCTATTTGTGGCTGGGGTGAACACATTGCTTCAAACATTGTTTGGTACCCGTTTACCAGCAGTGATTGGAGGTTCCTATACCTATATGCCAATCACCATTTCCATCATCTTGGCTGGCCGCTATACTGACATTGTAAATCCTCAAGAGGTAGCTTCACTAAGACCCTATAGTTTTGTTCTTTTTCTTGTAACTTATGATAACAGAATCCCAGAATTGAGTGGATTGGATCCTCTATTGAGTATGCAGAAATTTGAGAAGATAATGCGTGGAATCCAAGGTGCCCTCATTGTTGCCTCGACCCTTCAGATTGTCCTCGGATTTAGTGGCCTTTGGCGTAATGTTGCAAGGTAAGTATGATGTTGGTTAAATAATCTTTTATAAGCAACTTTTTGGGCTTTTTCTTGTTATATTTAATTGGTTGAATGCAGGGTCCAAGTTTATTAGATTAGTGGGTTTAATTGGTATATCTTTCAATGCTTTTGTAGGTTCTTAAGTCCTCTGTCAGCTGTTCCCCTGGTTGCTCTCTCTGGCTTTGGACTCTATGAGTTTGGATTTCCTGTGGTATGGCATCAACATTTTTTGTTTGGAACATTTGTTATAAAATTGATTCATCATTTTCACTTCCAGGTTATTACTTTTGCAGCTTGCCAAATGCATAGAGATAGGGTTACCAGAGATCATTCTTCTCTTAGTTTTTTCACAGGTAATTTAGATTTTTTATTTAAAGATAACCCTCTTTGTTTTTTGAAGCAGTAGTGACATAAAGAGATGGTTAATGCTTGACCATACAAGAAAATGTTTTTGAATTGTAACAATCACCTCGATGAGGGTTTTTTTTGGCAGTATATACCTCATATTACACGTGGGGAGCGGCAAGTGTTTGACCGCTTTGCTGTCATATTCTCAGTTGTGATTGTGTGGATATATGCTCACCTGCTGACTGTTGGTGGAGCATATAAGAACAGTGGACCAAAAACTCAAATAAGCTGCCGGACCGATCGCGCTGGGATTATAGGTGCTTCTCCTTGGTAAGGCTCTTTCTTTCTTCATTCTTATCCTGATATTGACACCAGATGTTATCAATCTCCTAAAAGGTTTGCATTTTCACCCTTAATCTCAGCTTGAATGCGTAAATTTATTTTTATCATCTCAGGCATCTATTATTCTTGAGATGGAATACTTTACTGAACAAAATTTAACTACTTAGAAATAAGAGAATTTGGAAGTCAATAGAAATCTCAATAATTGAGCTGGTGCACCTAACATAGAGAAAATGAGTGATGTCTATACTGCATGGATTTGAGTTATATATTTATATACACACAAAATGCTCTTGCTCTTTATTTTCATTTAACTTTTTTAGTTGACTAAAGATTAATATAAAATGTTAAACTTGATCCTACAATTACCATTAACAAATTATTTAAATATATTATGCAACAAAGTTGACAAAATAATGGGGTTGCTACGTCAACACTAGCTTTCATTTTGTTTGTCATGCCAAGCCTACGATAGAAGTTTTCAAATTTGTTTCCCCACAAGCCTCGCGTGAATAAATCTACAATTTGGTCTTCTGTCTTAATATGTTTCTAACTTAATTTCGATTTTATTTCTAATAAAATGATAATGCCAGTTCAAGCATAAAAAACTAGATTCTCTGTCACAATATAATGCAATTGGAAACTCTACTCCTTCAACAGCTGGAAAAGTCAAGTACTCTCTTGAGGTGCCATCCTCACCACACGATACTCTGCTCTGTGGTTAACAAACACTTTATCACTTGTCTTTTGCTACACTAAAAAATTACTCTAGTCCCAAGTGAAAAGACGTACTCAACCATTAGGTGCCACGTTCAACTACATAGTCAGCATCACAATAGCCAACTAACTTATAATCTCCACTTTTTTTCTTTCTTTTTTTTTTTTTTTTTGCATAATACCGTAGCTAAACGTACTCTTTATATGTCTCAAAACTCATTAAACTGCTTCTTTCTTTTTTCCTTTTTTTTTATTTTGCATGTATCAACTCATAATCAAAATCTATTGATTCGGTTTGATTGAATTTTTTAGATTTTTTTGAATCGTCCATTATAATTTGATTCAGTTTAGTTTAGTTTTCGGGTTTTTATATTAATTTTTTATTTTAATTTTTTAGGCTTATTTTGATAAAATTTAACTTTGTTTCATAACTTTTGAATATTATTTGATAAGATTTCAAGGTGTTTTTCATAAATATTTTTAAAAATAATAAATTTTTAATAATTTTTAAATTATTTTCACCATTTTAAATATAAAACATTTATTTTTTATATCATAAAAAATTAAAATTAATTAAATAAAAAACATAATTCAATTTGATTTCGGGTAACCGTGCCTTTTAAACTTATGTTTTATAACTCATCCAAATACTTTGGTTCAAGTTAGTTTTTTTTTCCTCGGCTTTAATAAAAACTACAAAAGAAATACATGGTCTTGTTAAAGTTAAATAGGTAAGACTGCTTACCAACTGTTGATACATGGTAGCACCTTCAGAATATTTTCCTTCATTAGCACACATTTTGGCATATAGTTATATCAGCGTAGAAATTGTCTTGCACTTGAGCATTATAAAGTTATTATTACATGCTTGGATATACTTTATGAGTGGAGAAAAATGCCTTCCTCAGTGTAATCAACCTCTAAGTCAAGGAAACGCTCGAGTTGTTCAAGTTATTTAATGTGAAAACAAATTAATAAATTCTCTTTAATTTGGAGAACTTCTTCCTCAGAATCTCCTTTGGTGTTTAAGTCATCTACATATACTAGCGTAACAACTAATTTTTCTCCATTCATTTTTACAAACAAACTATAACCTACTGGTGTCAGTGAATAACCACTATGAGTAAGAAATTCAACAATCTTGCCATCTTTACCACTTGTTGCTTGCTTTAATCCATAGAGCACCTTTTGAAGCTCAAACACATACGCAAGATGATCTAGACTATAAAAACCCATCGACTAGTCTATGCAGATCTCCCAACCTAGCTCCCTATACAAAAATGCATTTTTCACATCCAATTGCCACAAGTTCCAATCCTAGCTAGTTGTTAGTGGTAGTCCATATTGTTGAGAGAATACTCAAGCTACCAACTGAGCCTTGTGCTTCTCAATTCATCTATCAATATGACGTTTCATCTCGTAAATCCATTTATAAGAGATAAGCTCCACATTTCTTGGATTTGGTATATCGAGCTCCCAGATCATCTGATTTCTTTTAAGTGCAACAACCTCTTTTATTATTGTTTCAATCCACTTTCGTTTCTAGAATGTTTCTTCCAATGTCATTGGTTCTTTCGCATCTCCTTCTTCTACCATCTCCTTCTTCTACTATGGCAATATTACCATATTTGAGATTTGACTTCCTAACTCTTCTTGATCTTCTAAGTGGATTTGGTGCTTCTAATTTGCTATCTTTGATTATTGGTGAACAACAGTTTCCCCTTCAACATCTCCACCATTATTTGTAATTTCAGTTTCTCATAGACTCAACTGGATTTAAGAAGACTGCAATTCATATTTAAGAGTATTTGTGTCTGGCAATAATTTCTTGTCTTATAACCACCATTAAGATGCTTCATTAAACACCACATTTCGGGTCATATAGCATTTTTCAGTTGTAAGATCACAACATCTCCACCCTTTTATTTGACTATCATATCTTACAAAAATACAATTTAACAAATTTTGTGTTCATTTTGCTACGTAAGTGATCAAGTGTAAATACATAGCATACACATCCAAATACTTGAAATTAGCTAATGGTAGGTTTCATGTTCCACAATTTTTCAAAAGACAAAGAAGACATAACCTTTGTTGATGAAGCTTATTAATAACGAAAGTCACAGTTTTCATTGCATCAACCCAAAAACTAGTCGAAATATCCATTGCATGAAGCATAAACTTTGGAGTATTTCTACCAGGTGCCTAACTTTTCACCACGCCGATTTACCGTGGAGTGCTAGCACATGTGAATTGATAGTGTATTCGACATTCTTGAAGGAAGTTTCGTTTGAAATATACTCTCTCTCGTTATCAATGTGTTGATAATAGACCCGTTGACTAACCTTTGTTTTCCTAATCCCTTTAAACTCTTTCAACTTTGAAAGAGCCACACAAATCTTTCCTACACAAAATAAACTCACAAATATTTGAAAAATCAACAATAAAGGTCATTATGCACTTCATCCCACCAATGGAGGCTTGTTTAACCTGCCCAAAACACATTAGAGTGGATTAACTCTAATGGTTCTTTTGATTTAAAATTTGGACTTTTTGTACAATAATTGATACGATTTTCCATACTTACAACTTGCACATTTTGTGTTTATTCTCACTTCAAGTTCTGAAAGTCCATTCATCACATCTAGCTTAGAATAGCTACCGTGGCTTAGTCGCATATGCCACAAGTGTGTCATCTCATTCATTCTTCTTCATTATTAAAAGTAACAACATTACTCTACACGAACTTTTTCTTCCAGTAGCAAGCTCCTTTCACCTTCATAACCTTTTAGATTGTCACCATTTTTTTTAACCCACCATTGTCGCACTGCTTGAAATTCCCCCTACCGACTTAGAGTGCCTCCTTTTATTCTTTAGTAGGACTCATCTCATTTCTTGAGCTATGCATTCTTGATCGGCTAACAATTTTTCGAATTATACAAGTGATGACTACTTTTGTCATCCTTGTACAACGACAACAAAACTCCTAAACTTTGGCTTCAGACTATGTATTATGATTCGTCTCATCATAGTATCAACAATAGGAGCTTTTGGATCCAACTTAAAAACCTCTTGACATAATGACTTTACTTTATGAAAGCATGGTATCACTCACAACAACTCACTTTCTAGAAGTTGGTGCTTCATATGGTCCATTTTAAAGAATAGCTTGGTGAATGTATCCCAAGCTTTCTTCAAGGTTTTGGCATATAGAGCACATCTTTCTTAATTATTGTCTTTAAAGAAAACATTTTCTTGCTTGGTTTTATCTTCCATTTTCTTAGCGTGCCACTTGCCTGGTATGACAAGATTGTTAAATTTTTTTAGTTATTATGGTTATTTAGTGGCACATGTAGCATGTAATTTGTTCGGCAAAGTGAATAGAGAAAAACTAACAATCGTGCTAGTCTATGATGATAATTTAATAATCATAGGAAATTAAGTTAAATTTTATTATTAGTCCTTGTACTTTGTAAAAGTTATGGATTTAGCCCATGTATTTTAATTTGATCAATTTTAGTCTCTGTACTTTTCAAATATTGAAAATTTAGTATTAACCCAAATAGTGACAGTTAAATCCGTTCAATTAAATTCAAATACTAGTCATGTACTCTGTATATAGTTGTAGATTTAGTCTATATTTTCCAATTGGATCATTCTAAGTCCTTATACTTTTCAAATTTTGAAATTTCACTCTTGATGCAAATAACAGGCGTTAATCCATTAACTAGATTTTTAATGAGTAATATATGGAAATAACAAGTTAACATGGCATTACATATATGATAATATGTTTGTCATATCACATTTTGAAAATAACATAGTTGAATGAATTTAACGATTATAATTTGGTGAGGACTGAAATTTTAAATTTGAAAAGTACAGGAACTAATAGCAGAATTTAACTTAGGAAATTATAAGGAAGAAATTCTTCAAACTAAGATAAATTTATCAATTCGCTTACATATTAAAGAACTTGGACAATTCAAACACTCTTTAGTCTAAAGGTTGATTACACTAAAAAAGGATTTTCTTTCTCCGCCAACAAAAGCATTTGAAGCATTCATTAAAAAAGTTTGGAATGCTCCAGTGCAAAACAATTTCAATGACAATAGAATCAAATGCCAAAATGTGCGCTAATGAAGGGAAATATTTACAAAATGCTATGATGTATTGATGTTGGTGTTATGAACAACAAGCAAGTTAGTTCAGTTATGACTTGAAGAGCAAGACTCGTGACTTGGAGAAGAAACAAAACAGAAATTTGCTTAAGAATAGAATCAAAATGAATGCAAAGAAAAATAGAGAGTATATGGATGAAAACTAATTGATTTTCATTAACTTAAAAAATGAACAAAGGCATTAAGCCATTACACATATCAGACAACCTGGTCAATACAAACAAGTTTTCACCTAAACAACTACCTAACACCACTAAATTACATTGAAACTTGCTAAATTAACTTGTACATGTTGCTTTGCTAAATTTTCAGTCAATCAACACCTAATTACATCAAGAAAGAGTTACCAACTAAATTCAAATCTAACTTGATTACAAAATGATCATTAGAGTAACAAAATGGAAATGAAACTTAACAGCAGTATCGTGCTTCAACTACTGCAAGCCTGGCTCAACTGAATGTGCTGCTCCTTGCTGCATGAACTGCATGGAGGCCAACTTCAACACTCCTCCTTGGCTTCCATGCTGCAAACTCCCATTTGCTTTCTTAATTTGTCGAACCTTGACACACTAAGGGGCTTTGTCAAGATGTCTGCCAATTGTTCTTCAGAATTGCGATGAATCAGCTCTACTTCTTGAGCTTGCTCCATCTCATTAACAAAATGGAACTTGATCTTGAAGTGTTTTGTCCTCCCATGGAATACTGGATTATTTGCAATTGCAACAGCAGATTGGTTGTCACAATAGATCTATGTTGCTTCCCTTTGGTGTAGATTCAAGTCAGCTAAGATCTTCCTTAGCCATATGGCTTGATTCACAGCTCCTACAGCTGCCACATATTCTACTTCTGTTGTTGACTGAGCAACAATAGATTGCTTCTTTGAACTCCAACAGAAAATGGCTGAGCCAAGAGTAAAAGCATACTCTGGGGTATTTTTCATATCATCCAAGTAAACTTACAGCAAACATGATATTTGGTCTAGTGGCAGTCAAATATAGTAAGCAACCAACTAGGCTTCTATAAACAGATTCACTAACCTATTCAAAATCACCTTGGCTCGATAGCTTTTCTCCAATGGCAATTGGTGTGTTTGTTCCCTTGCAATTCAGCATAGAAAACTTGGTCAGAATCTTCATTGCAAATGCTTTCTGACTCAAAGAGATTCCACTTTGAGTTTAGGACACTTCTATGCCAAAGAAGTAGAACATTTGTCCCAAATCAGACATCTCAAACATCTGTTGCATTTTGGCTTTGAAATTAGCCAACATTTCTTGGTCTCCTCCTATCACCAACAGGTCATCAACATATAAGGATACAATGAGCAGAGTTTCCATTCCTTCTTTCTTAACATATAGTGTTGGCTCACTAATACTCCTTTCAAATCCCAAACTGACCAAGTAGCCATCAATTCTGCTATACTAGGCCCTTGGTGCCTATTTTAAGCCATATAAGGCTTTTTTCAATCTATAAACCATGTCCTTTTTATCAACCACTTTGAAACCCTGAGGTTGCTCAACATAGATCTCTTCTTCAAAGAATCCATTGAGAAAAGCTGACTTCATATTGAGCTGGTGGATTTTCTATTGTAACTATGCTGCTAAGGCAACTAGCAGCCTAATGGTGTCTAGCCTGGCCACTTGTGCAAAGGTCTCTAGGTAATCCAAACCATACTTCTGGTTAAACCCCTTGACAACTAGTCTTGCTTTCAGCTTGTTCAAGCTCCCATCAGCATTGTGCTTGACTCGAAACACCCATTTTACCCCAATAACCATCCTGTTAGTTGGTCTCTCAACTAGTTTCCATTTTTGGTTCTTCTCAATCATACTGATTTCATCAGTCATGCCTGTTTCCAGCCTTGGTGAGCTTCTGTTTCCTCAAAACAGTTTGGTTCTACCTCAGCCATTTGAGCCCTTTCATAAATCTCAACTAAAGGTCTAGTGCTCTTGACTGGTTCATCATCTATGTCCATTCTAGGACCATTCTGATCAGCCACAGTCTGATCTACTATAAGGTCTTCAATAACTATCTCTGTCTCATTCTTCTCCCAATTTCAACATGCATTCTCATCGAAGACAACATCTCTGCTTACAAGCACTTTATTTTCTGAAGGATCCAAGATCTTATAGCCATTTTTGATTGTGTTGTAACCCACCAAAATACCAGGTTGAGCTTTCTTGGCCAACTTATTCCTCTTCATTGTTGAAACATGTGCATAGCATATGCTACCAAAGACCCCCCAGGTGAGCCAGTAAAGGGTTGAACCCGAACCAAGCCTTAAATGGAGTCTTCTTAGCTAAAGCCTTGGTTGGAAGCCTATTTTGAATGTACACAGCTGTGTTAACTACTTCAGCCCACAAGGTTTTGGGCAAATTCTTCTCGAACAATAGGCACCTGGCCATATCCATCAAGCTCTTGTTATTTCTTTTACTCACACCATTCTGTTGAGGTGTGTAAGTGTTAGTAAGCTGATGTTTAATGCCTGCTTCAGCACAAAAGGCTTGGAACTGAGCTGAGGTATACTTAGTTCCATTATCAGACCTTAAGGTCTTGAACTTGCAGCCTGTTTCAGTTTCTACAGCAGCTTTAAACTTCTAAAACACTGAGGCCACCTCTGATTTGTGCTTCAAGAAATAAATCTAGCAAAATCTTGAGTAATCATCAATAAACAGAATGAAGTACTTGCTTCTATTCAGTGACTCAGACTTCATGAGGCCACACACATCAGTGTGCACAAGCTACAGCCTTTCTGAGGCTCTCCAGGCCTTGTTTGAAGGAAATGTTAGCCTGGTCTATTTTTCTAGCTGAAATACCTCACAAACGTCCTCCTTCTCAACTGAGTTAATGAAGTTCTCAACCAAATCTTCCTTAGTTAGCTGATCCATTGATCTGTAGCTGGCATGACCAAGCCTTTGGTGCCAAAGATTGGATTCATCTGGTGAGGCTGTGTAAGCAGTGTGTAGACCCTTATTCCAGTTCACAACAAAGCTTTTTTCAATCATTGCTACTGACATGAGCCTGGATCTACTTGGATCACTGATTTGGCACTCCTTACCCTTGAACACATCAGAATAGCCTTTCTCTAGCAGTTGAGCTATGCTAAGAAGATTTCTGACAATCTCAAGCACTACAACACATTTGAAATGAGCTTGTTACCTGTAGGAGTGCATATCAACACATCTCATTTACCTTCTACCTTGATAAAGTAGCCATTACCAACCTTTACCTTGGTTTTGCAGCTTCTGTCTAATAACTTGAAGATGGCAGCATCTGGTGTCATATGGTTGGTGCAACCATTATCTAAGAGTCATCCATTTGTGACCTTCTCCTGAGCAGCTGAGCATGACACAGTAAAAACTTGCTCCTCATGGTCACTGTCTTCTTTTGCTACTTGAGCCTCAACATTTACCTATTGGGATTGGTTCTGTCTTAGTTTACGTTTGTTTTTGTAAACCCTTTCAACATATCCTATCTTTTCGCAATATTGGCACTACACATCTGGCCTGAACCAGCAACTTGTCTTAGGATGACTAGACTTTTTGCAATGCCTACAGGGTTGGTCCCTTCTTCTTGTAGTTTCTAACTTAAACTTGTCCCTCCAATTCTTTTTGCCTCTGTAGGCAGGGGTGCTCGAGGCTAGCTTAGTTTTAGCTTGGAAGGCACCTTCTTGGTGCTCCTCCAGTCTGCTGGCCCTTCTTTGCTCTTGTGCATATAGAGCATTAATTAGTTCAGTTAAGGAGATGGTCAGATCCCTTGAGTCTTCGAGGGAAGAAATTTTAGTCTCATACCTCTCAGGTAAGGTAGAAATCACTTTCTCTACTATCCTTGCTTCACTGAACTGCTCTCCTAGCAACCTTATGTTATTCACTACAGCTATGATCCTATCTGAATACTGCTTAACAGTTTCCTCCTCTTTCATCTTCAGATTCTCAAAATCTCTTCTCAAGTTCAATAACTGTTACTGCCTTGTCCTCTCTGTCCCTTGGAACTCCTCTTGCAATCTGTCCCAAGCCTACTTTGGTGTCTCACAAACCATATTCCTGGTGAAGATGACATCTGATACACAGTTTTGAATGTAGGACATGGCTTTGTGCCTCTTAGTCCTTTCATCAGCATGCTGCCTTATCCAAGCCACTGTTTTATTGACTCTTAATGGTGCTGGTTTAGTATCCGAGTTTACAACCTCCCACAGATCAAATGCCTGCAGGTAGGTCTTCATTTTTACCACCCATATATGATAGCCCTCTCCATTGAAGACTGTTGGTGCAGTTGGTGAGAAGCCTGATAAAGCCATCGATTTTAAAGTTGAAGTGTAACAGGTCCACTTAGACAACAGCTCTAGATACCAATTGTTGGTGTTATGAACAACAAGCAAGCTAGTTCAGTTATGACTTGAAGTGCAAGACTCGTGACTTAGAGAAGAAACAAAGCAAAAATTTGCTTAGGAACAAAACTTAAATGAATGCAAAGAAAAATAGAGAGTATATGGATGAAAACTAATTGATTTTCATTAACTTAAAAAATGAACAAAGGCATTAAGCCATTACATATATCAGACAAGTTGGTCAATACAAACAAATTTTCACCTAAACAACTACCTAACACCACTAAATTACATTGAAACTTGCTAAATTAACTTGTACATGTTGCTTTGCTAAATTTTCAGTCAATCAACACCTAATTACATCAAGAAAGAGTTACCAACTAAGATCAAATCTAACTTGATTACAAAATGATCATTAGAGTAACAAAATGGAAATGAAACTTAACAGCAGCATTGTGCTTCAACTGCTGCATGCTGCTCCTTGCCGCATGAGCTGCATGGAGGCCAACTTCAACAATTGACAATTGATAAGCAGTCTTATCTACTTAACTATAACGAGATGAATATATATATATTTTTTTGTAGTTGTCATTATGAATTGCTACATGCAAAATCCAAAGAAACCTCATTTGAAAGCAGTTCAATGAAATTTGAACAATATTATGTACAAAAACAAGTGGAGAGTGCAAGTTAGTTGGCTATTGTAATACTAACTATTGTAGGTGCACGTGATACCCCACTGGATACGTATTTATGCTTTGGTCTGGAACAATTTCTTTGTGTAGCAAAAAACAACTAGTAGTGTCTATGTCAACCACAAAAGCAAAGTACCATGCAACGATGATGGCAGCTCAAGAGAGCACTTGGCTTTTGCAACTATTTGAGGACTTGCTTCAGCTAGCAGAGTTTCCAATTCCTGATATCTTGTTAACAATACCTTTGGCAGAGAATTTAGTTTTTTTTTATTATTAAAGAACTAAAAATATGAAGGTGCATGGCCATTTTAAAAAAGAAAAACTCTTGCAAGAAAAAAATAAGTTGAAACATATTAAGAAAGAAGATCGAGTTATAATCATTTTCATAAGAGGCTTGTGTGGCAACAAACTCTTGGTAGCTCGCCTCTGCATGACGAGTAAAACGGAAGCTGGTCTTAGGAGAGTGTGTTGACATAGCAACACTATCATTTTGCACAATATATTTAAAGAATTTGTTTTGTTAGTGGTAGTTATTGAACCAAGTTTAACTTTTCTCTTTCCCGTTAACCCTTGGCACAACTTAGAAATGTATGATTCACTACATTTTGATTAGAAAAAATAAGTTGAAACTTGTACCAAAATGACCTCTAAGAAATTTTATTTGTGCAATAGAATTGATTATATAGGCAAAAATCTCCTTGTTCCTGTGTGGGATTCCTTACATTTTCAATTGTTTAGAGAGTTAAATTTGGCCCGACAATAACCACTAAAAAATTATTTAAATATATGTGCAATGGAATATACTTGACCAAATGATGACCATGAGTTGGTTTTGCTAGTCAATATACTTGAGTTCGTTGATTCACTGTCTGTATAAGAATGATAATGCTTATTTAATTGATTATTTCCCTATACTGTACCACATTTCATGAACAGGATAAGAGTTCCATATCCTTTTCAATGGGGAGCTCCCACATTCGATGCTGGAGAAGCTTTTGCTATGATGGCAGCTTCATTTGTTGCTTTAGTAGAGGTTTGCTTCTCATGTTTATAATCATGTTTGTTAATCATGTTTATCTTATGTCTGGTACAGTTGCACCATACGATTACAGTTTGTATAGTAAAATTTCTATGATAATTTAATTGAATAGGCAGAAATTTGGATTGCTCCTGCTACTATCTTAAACCTCAATGCAATCTGGGTGTATATGATGATACTGTTTCCTAAATTTGAAAGATTTCATTTTCTTAGCTACTGCATATAATCGTTTAGTGTGAAGTGTTCATTTCTGTAATGTTCTTATGATTAAACAGTCTACTGGTACCTTCCTTGCTGTTGCAAGATATGCAAGTGCAACTCCAATGCCCCCTTCCATTCTTAGCCGTGGTATCGGTTGGCAGGTAAAGATAAACTGATAAAATTACTTTGCAAATTGCTATGACTTAAATCAATTTGCTTGGTGGACTTTTTAACATGACGAGTACAGTATTAATCTCTTTGCAATCCCCCTTTTAATTTGGCTTGTTTTGCTTCAATCCTAGGGTGTTGGCATTCTCTTTTCTGGGATATTTGGAACTGGGAATGGGTCATCCGTTTCAGTGTAAGATTCTTTCCTGAAACTAGTGGCACACAAGTAAAACAATATTTGTTCATCTAACTCCTTAGTGAACTGTGGCAGCGAGAATGGCGGTTTGTTGGCAATGACACGTGTCGGAAGTAGAAGAGTTGTCCAGATATCTGCAGGGTTCATGATCTTCTTCTCCATCCTTGGTCAGTTTCAAATGCCAATCTCTCTCTGTCTTTCTCTGATCTGTCTCACTCACTCAATCATATCTGTATACATGCACTGCTAATTAGGAAAATTCGGAGCTGTTTTCGCTTCAATTCCAGCTCCAATCATTGCAGCTTTATATTGTCTTTTTTTTGGATACGTTGGTAAGTTCGGTTGGAATCAAGCTATATACCATTACTGTTCCATTCAAGATTTCCATAATTCAACAATTTGTGCTAATTGCATGGTTCAGGTTCAGGGGGTCTCAGCTTGCTTCAATTCTGTAACTTAAACAACTTCAAAATAAAGTTTATATTAGGTTTCTCTGTTTTCATGGGACTATCAATACCGCAGTACTTCAACGAGTACACAGCAATTAACGGTTTCGGTCCAGTTCACACCGGCGCCAGATGGGTAATTATCTGTTTCCCTTTTACCCGCTTTTTACAACTCTAGCAGAAAACATAGTTATTCCTGCTCCTTTTTGCAGTTCAATGACATGATAAATGTGCCGTTCTCATCCGAAGCATTTGTTGCGGGTTCACTGGCGATGTTTCTCGATGTGACGTTGCACGGGAAAGACAATGCGACTAAGAGGGAACGTGGGATGCACTTGTGGGAGAAGTTCAAATCATTTAAAAAAGATGCAAGAAGTGAGGAGTTCTATGCCTTGCCTTTCAATCTCAACAAGTTCTTCCCATCAGTGTGAAGTTGGACACAGTTTATAAGCTTGATGCTCAAGCCATGCATGCAACCTCAATACTACGCTTCCATCACTAGAAACTCCATCTTTGCCCATTTTCACCAATTCCCAACTCCATGATGAAAAACAAACATACGCTAGTGCAAAGTAGTGCTGCAAACAAATATGTACATTCAGTGGTACTTCCGTATCGCCTAGAATCCCAAAATGCTGAATGCTATTACATTACAACTCACAAGCAGATTATTTAGGACATCTTACATAACATAGTGCGTATGTCCATTATTGGAATTTTATTAAAGCCCAATGAACCTCCAAACTCTACCATCCTTCAGATTATTGGGTTCAAATTTATTTGTAGTTTTCTCCTGCGGGTCAATATTTGATGTTTGGTTTTTTCCATTCGCATCATCTTGTCGCCAACATAGCTTGCATATGCATCTATATGGAGTGTAGTCATATCTGATACAAACAGAACATATATGAATGCTTAAGAAAAAGTTGAGATTGTAGGATGAGCAGATTGGATTATTTCAAGATGCGATCCCAGTCTTTTTCTGACAGCCTATTAACAGGATACGAGTGGGAAAGACAGAAGGGTGAGGACCATTGTTCCCCCACAATTCTAGGAACTGCTCATTTGGCTAAAGAATATAAGGTCATTCATCCATGGTACCATAAAGTATAAACACAATTAAAGCTCCAATAATTTCTCCGGTTTCCTTAATCTCTAGTCTCTTGCCTAAATTAAATTCAAACCCCAATTTCTCAATTTGTTTATTGTTAACTTTTTAGCTGCATTCAGATCCTAACAAGTAATAACAATTCTTATGTGGGGGGAAAAAACAATCTCATATGTACTGGCTACATGGTTTCAGATTTCAGATTGCCCTTTCCCAGTTATTAAAGAAACAACTAAACCTAAATTTTAGCACATCTAACGAATTTGAAAAAATTATAGTCTTAGTTGTGCTCAAATCCCGTCTTCCTAATTATTATAATAAAAAGGTTACCATTTGAGTTAAGGTTCCATTAAAGATTGTTTTTCTTAAACTATATATTAAAAAGAAAGAAAAAAAAGTCATTTGTACGTATGTTTTGCATGGTAGGACCAGACTTATCTAGTTTTTTTTTTTTTTTTCCGGCCAACTATTGTGTAAATTTAATGATTACTTGCAATGTTTCGCTAAGGCACTAATTTTTTTTTTCCGACACTCTTTTGAGCTAGTTGACATGTTGTAGTCACTTTGATCAACATAATGTACAAACTTTTTACTAGCAAATTCCAAATCGTAACAAAAGAACTCATTCTGCATTCGATTTTTTATTTAATTATAAGCCACTGTATTTTTTATTCTAAAAAACTCATTTAGTTTATAGAGATTTAATTTGTCCTTTTAATTATATTTATAATTATTATCGTTTAAGCATGGTTATATGTAACTGATTTTTCTCACATCAATATGTTTAATTTAATTTAATAAAAGAAAAGCTATTTTGTTCCTCTCTTTTTCTTTTCTTTTTTGTAATTCAAATGAAAAAAAAAATAGATAGATTATCTCATATAATAATTTATTTGTGTTTTAGAAAAAAAGGGGACAACCTCCATTGTTTGATTTGATGCAATTAAGACGAAGAAGGTGACAAGCAGACCACCATGTATCCTGTTGTGTCATTCCTGATTTCTCTTCAAAGTCGGCATTATGTGGTTAGCCACTTAGCCTAACAATTTCAATAATTCATATTCCTAATTCCAAATGCATGCAAAGGAACAAGGGCAATCATCAGTCATCAAAAAAGGGATGTTGAAAAGAAATTAATTAATAAATTAATAAATAAATAAGGTGCATGAAGATATCTTTTTCGAACATGCATGAATTTGAGTGTTAACGTCAACCAAATGTGTGTTTCTTTGTTTGGGGGAAAACAATAAAAGTTAAGAGACAAAATGGTGGTGGTAGTGTTGCAATAGCGGAAAAGCAAAAGCAAAACAAGTAAATGATTAACCTTAAACCTTAAACCTTAAACCTTTCATTATATTCAATCATATATATTATATAATGTCACAATTATGGAGTTAATATCAATGTTGTTGAAATTTTATTATGGTGTTTCACTTTGTGGCAGCAGTTATAGTTCTTGCTCGTGTCCAGACAAACCCAGAGGTGCTGCTAGTAGATACCGGCTACAACCCTAGATTAATTTTGCAGTATAATAATTTAATTAGCCGGTGTTTAATGGTATTGGTTAAGATAACGTGTAGAAAAATGTGTCCAACGGAATGTTGATATCAAATTTAATCATGCAACTATATCTAACATTATTGTTGTTGTTTAGATTTTTCATATAAATATGATGGGTTTGTGTATGAGTATATGCAAATATATTAGAATTTATATATTTCTTTTAATTTTTAGAATCATGATCAAATTGATAAGATGTCTAAATATTGAAGATTAAATTTGTTGATTTTTTTTTTAAAATTAAGACTAAATTACACAAAATGGATTAATATTGAGGGCTAAATTTATTATTCCATTTAATGACCAAACACATTTTTATGGTGGAGTGACAAGAATGTGAAGTTAACTTAATGGGAGTGACTAAATTAACAAAAATAATTTGCTGACTGAAATAAGAACATGTTAAAACTTGAGTAACTATTTGAGAAGTTTACCCTTAATAAAAATAAAATCTTAATATTAAAAATATGAATTAAATGTTAAAATAAAGATCTCTTAAAATAATTAATTTTTTATTGAAAATCACAGTAAAATAAAAAAAAATAACAATCAATTAAGCCATTAAAATTATTTGTTATGTTGAAGTGCAACTAAGGTGGAAAGTAGATGAGTATGGTTTTCAGCACTAATTTGATTTCTTAATTGTTTTTTAACGGATCGTAAAGGGTTTTGACGAAAAAAAAAATAATTTTAAGGGTTTAATTTATTTCCTAACTTTGATTAAAAGCCAATGGAGTGCAGTTTTTATTGGAGACTTATCATTTTTTAATTATTTTACAAGAAATTTTTAGCATTTATGTCCAAATAAATTTATAAAATATTTATTTAACAATTGATTCCTATTTTTAACTATTTAACAAGGACTTTTTAACATTTATGTTAAAATATATTTATAAAAGATTTATTTAATAATTGAATCTTAGTTAAAGTGATAAATTACTTATTATCTAAATTTTAATAATCTCGAGTTCAATCT
Organism: Gossypium longicalyx; assembly: GCA_025698465.1. Classification (NCBI taxonomy): domain Eukaryota; kingdom Viridiplantae; phylum Streptophyta; class Magnoliopsida; order Malvales; family Malvaceae; genus Gossypium; species Gossypium longicalyx. The sequence continues at coordinate 98,840,789 of CM046997.1, forward strand.
TTAGACATTTAATATTTTATTGTTTTATTTAAATATTTTATATATAAAAATAATAAAAGACAAAATCACCATTATATTAATATTTATTATTTTTTTAACATAGTTTTTAAGTAATTTCATTGATTAAGTTGACTCATGACATTAATTTAAACTATTAGTATAAATTTAAAATTTAAAATTAAGTGGGTTTTTCAAAAAAAATAAAAATTAAGTGGGTTTGATTAAATTGAAAGTGAGTTGTAAAGAGGGATAAAACTCTTCCCACCAAATTCAAACCTCAAACATTAACTCTTTAGTGCTGAACCTAAATGATTACACCTTAGTTCTACTATGCTTAAAATATTTTTACTTAATAATGGTACAATTGTTATTGCATGGGCAAATAATTAGCGTTGATTTGGAAAACTTGTTACTTGCCACTTTTCATAAGAGTTTGATTTGGAAAAGGTTTTCAAATTTGTTATTATTGCATTAAACCTTATATCATAAATATATTACTTATTTTTTAACTTTTAATATAATTAAGAATTAAATAATTTTAAATTTTTGATAATTTAAATATAATAATGTAAAAGAAAAAAAAACCCTAGCAGAAATGATTCCAAAATTAAAAAGATTTTATTACCAAATTAAATAATTAATTTAATTTAATTCCAAAAACAGACAAAAACATTTTTTATTGTGATTGATAGTGGGTTTTAATTATTATTTTAATATTATAAAATATTGACATGTGAATCAAGGACATTTTTTATTGTCAATCAATTGTTCCAATATAAATTTCGAGTGTCTCTATTTTGTATGAATATGCATGGGAATGATTCATTTACACTTGTATAAAATTTGAGTAATTTTATAGTATTTTCTAATTTTTATACGATTAATATTTTAACAATTTAATCTTCATATTCCGTGCTCTATCCATATAGATCATGCATGTCAAGTTTATCATAAATTAAAATTTTCTAACTATTCGTTTTATGTAAAAAAAAAATGCTAACCATCAAATATATATCAATATAGACAATATTTTAGATTAATATGATAAAAATATCAGATCGAATCAAAATTTTACATGCATAACAAGTACAAATATATCGATAAGTTCAATGATTTGATTATTAAACTATTAATTGTATAAAAAGTTACAGAAATGTGTAAAACATTTTAAGTTTTATACTGATGTAAGTGGATCCCTCCATATATATACATTTATAAATAAAGCAAGGTAGAAGAGTATTTTTAAGAAACTTATAGTTGGTGATTGAAGTGTCCATTGGTCGGGTTGAGCTGGGTTTTGGTCAGGCCTAGATATTAACATATTTTATGCTTGCCCAAGCCCGACCCGAAATATGAGTTTAAAATTTTGATCAAGCTCATTTATATATGTAAATGGCTAACCTAATTTCATTTTAGACTTGCCTATTTTTTTAAAAAGTAAAAAATATATATCTGTTATGAATATCTTATTAAGTGGATGTCAATCATGATCAAGATAAAGTTTTGATATACTTTAAATTCTAATAGTTATTAGAATTAGATATCTACTTCTTTTATACTTCTTATGCCTATAAATAGAGACTCTAATGTAGCATTGTAAATTATCCATTTGATCAATAAAGTACATTCTTTATTGCTTTCATAGTTTCTTTGTTCTTTATTCTCTCCGTCTCTCTTTATTTTATAACACGTTATCAGCACAATGATTCTCTATTTTTCCAAAATCTTTCGAAGTCGTCCCACAGATCAATTTCTTTTTCACCTTAAACTTTCACCCTTACGACTTCATCTTTAGGATGTTGAAAGATTCAATCTCAGAATGGATTGTGGTTCTTATTACCAATCTTTGATTTATAATTGTACAAGCATGGGTAAAGAATAGATTTGTCAAGGTGATGACGATGATGTTAAAGATCTTCAGGTATATTTTACTATATTTTATTTATTATATCATGTTTATTATAATTGGAGACTAATTATGACAACATGAATAGATAGATTCTAATTTAAAATCCACGCATGTTTGCGATGGTGATTATAAAATAAAGAATCTATTGGGACATTTATAAGATTGTCCTAGTAAATCTATTGCATTCCCAGAAGTAAATGTAAATATAAAGAAAATAAAAGATATATTAATGGACCATTAAAAGTGGGAATATAGTAATAAATAAGAGAACAATGAGATTTCTCAAGATAACTTTTTAAAGGGTAAAAATAACTTATGTTATCAATGTGATATGAAAGATTATTGGCCACATATGTGGCGTATGCCCAAATATTTTATTTCTGTTAATATTCTTTGAGGAATGATATGAAAATGTAGTAATGAATTCTATCATTACAGATAGAAAATATTTATCTAATTTGGTTTTGAAACAAACAAATATTATTCTAATATTTGATAGTACAAAATTAATTGAATGCTCCAGAAGAGCTAATATATCTGTAACATCCCGATTTAGGGCATAGTCGGAACAGTGGTTTTGAAACCACATCTCTGAAATAGAAATAATTATTTCATAATTATTATGAGGCCTAGTATAAGGATGCATGCTTGTGTAAAAATTTCATGGAGAAATTTTATGCCTAAGATGCCAAATTTAGTTTTAGGAAGATGCCCAATTTAGTTTTAGGGACTAAATTGAATAAGTTGAAAAACTTGAGTTCTAGAATATTTTAGCATGAATTTGAGTTGGATTATAAATTAGAGGTCCTAAAATAGTAATATGACCAAGTTCTAAAAATTTAGACAAAAATGGGCATGCATCGGTAAAATTTTAAAGAAAGGCCTTAAGCGCATTTTGGTCATTTGGTTAATTAAAGAATAAAAAAGGAAAAATAAAGCAAAAATGTTATCCATCTTCTTCATAGTGTGCCGAAAATTCAAGGGGTTCCATAGCTAGGGTTTTCAACATTTCAAGCTTGATTGTAAGTGCTCCCTAGCCCCGTTTTTTATATTCTTTATATTTTTTTAAATCATTGAAGCATGTTCTAGCCATTTCTACCATTATTTTAAGCTAGGGTTCATGTTCAAAAACTTATCCATGTGTGACATGTTTGTATTTTGGTGTTTAATGGAGGAATATGAAAGTTTGATGTATGATAAACATCTTTTGTTCAATAGTTTTCCATGAAAACACCTAAAAAGGACCAAGTTGCAAAAGATGTAAAAGTGAGTAGTAGAAAAGAGAAATAAAGGAAAATGTGGGCTGCTATCAGCTATAATATAATTTGGCTAGGCTTGGGAAAACAAAGGAATGCATGTATTTCATTATACGAGCCTAGGGACTAAAATATAAAAATGTACAAAGTTAGGGGTAAAAAGGTAATTTTGCCATAGAGTAAGTTTTCGGGCTGAAATTGAAGAATGTGATGAATTAATAATTTAATTTGTTTATATAGAATCAGAAAGACCAATTTCGGAAGTAGACCGTGGAAAACAAAAGGTTTTGGAATAGTTGGAATCCAAACCCGAGACATCATTCAGGTAAATTCGTGTAACTTAACCAGTTATATATATAAATGTGTTGATTCTATTACTGTGTTGTATTGAATGTGCAATGTACAAATATTGAATTGTATGAAAATGTCCATAATCCTGAAATTGAGTGAAAAGAGTTATATTCTGTTCGAATACTAAATTCTAATGGATAAGTTATTTCTCACATGAAATGGGATTCTACATGTGTTGCAGAAAGGATTTAACCTGGACGGGTAATCCATTGATTTCATTATAGAAAGGATTTAGCCTGGATGGATAATCCTGAAACGAGCCTATCGATCATATGTTTCAGTTAGGATTTAGCCTGGACTGGTAATCCTAATTGACTGGATTTAGCCTGGACTGGTAATCTAGATTAGACTCTGTAGGGAATTCCTTGTCATAAGAAGGATTTAACCTAGACTAGTAATCCAACAAAGCCCTTAGAGTACATGGTACAGCTAGAATTTAGCCTGAACTAGTAATTCTACTGTAAGAGATGTGGCTCGAAAGTGTACCGAAAGGGTACTACTGAATATGAATTGATGGTCAGTAAATTGTACATCTAGAGTGTACTAAATGATGAAATATCCATCAGGAATTCAATGATTCAATGGATAAAGTACATATAAATGACTTGAGAAATATGAATTTGAATGTGTACATAATATGATGAGCTCATCTATGGATCTTGAAATTCTCGTGACTAACTTGTTGATTGAGTGCATGTGTTTAGGGAAAATTAGTTATAATTGATGGATAACATGGCATATTGAGATTATGTGTTAAAATGACTAGTAAGTTTACTTTCCGTTATATGAACTTACTAAGCATGTAACGCTTACTCCGTTTTACTTTCCTCTGTCTTATAGAGCTTGCAAACTCATGAAGGTTGGAGGACGGTTAGAGCTTTGATCACACTATCAGCAATCTCGTTTTGGGTATAAAATAACTATTCATTTTGATATAATAGCATGTATAGGGTAACTTATCTTTTTAGTTATATGTGTCATTTAAATTAGCCAAGTGTAATGGCTCATGTTGGTTAACAAATCATTTTGTATCTGGCCATGAGATATGGTTCATATTTTACTATTGGGTTGTAACCCTTATTAATCATGCATGCATACAAGTGTTCATGTTAATGTGGTTGTTTGAGAATGATGGACATGAATAATGGCCTATTGAATTGTGATGAATCATGAACTATAAAAATGACCATAACAATGTAATAATGGGTAAAGTTGAAAAGAGGGTTATAAAACCTAGTAGTTACATATTGGTATAAAAAGATTGAAGGAAGTTTGTAATTGGAGATAGTCCTAAATAACATTAAGGGCATAATTTTTAATCATGAATGTGGGTACTTGAGTAGCTAGATGTGCTTTGTTGCATGCTAAGAAAAATGTATAAGTAAGTAAGTCTTAAGGATGACAAATGGCTTGGAAAATAGCCTAGAATTTGTCCACATGAGCAGACACACGGGCGTGTGTCTAGACAGTATGTGACACATGGTCTGCCCCATGGGCGTGTTGTTCGGCCGTGTGTCCCCTGCACCTTAGTTTTACAAGTTAGAATATCCAGTAGTAAACACATGGGCTAAAACACGAACATGTGTCTTGGCCATGTGAGAGACACGGCCTACCTACATGGGAGTGTACTCTAGCCCTGTGAAGTCTGCACCATTTTATGAAAAAAATCACTAAATTTTTAATTGATCACACGGTCTGGCCACACAGGCGTGTGATGTAACCATGTGACCTTAATTTGGTGCTGACGTCATAGTCAGAGAGTTACACAGCCCGAGGACATGGGCGTGTTGTAAGCATATGGGCGTGTCTCCGATCTCATACGGGTGGCACGCCCGTGTGACTCAGTTCTAAGGAAAAATCGTCCAAGTTTTTCTAAAGTTTTCGATTTGGTCCCGAACTATCCCCAATGCATGTTATGGACCTCGTAAGTCCATATAAGGGACTTTAAACATGTATATGATTGAAGTTGGTTTGAAAGGAAGTTTTATAACTCGATTTTGCATGAATATTTGTGTACTTGCCAGGTAATGCCTCATACCCTGTCCCGGCCTCGGATACGGGTAAGAGGTGTTAAAGCACAAAATTTGTAATGGTTAATACCTTACTTTCAAAAATTATATGTAATAGATATCATATTGAGATTGTGAATGAGGAAAATATTACATTTCATATAAGTAAAAAAGGGGATTGGGTTATTAATTTATATTTATTTTGTAATCATTGTGATCGTGATTTTGTGACAGGTTTTAAATATTTATAATTAATCGTTCTTGAAACTAACTATTATCACAATGTAGGCAAGTGTACCTATCGAACAGTAGTATAGTTTTAGCGAGACCGGATTGTCGAACCCAAAGGAACTAAAAGTACTAGTAATGATTGTCATTTTCTTATCTAGCCTAAGAATAAGGGGGTTTGTTTTAACTAACTAATTAACTAAACTAAGAATTCATAGAAAATATAATTGGGGGATTACTTTTGGAAAACGATTGAATTAAGACAATACCTAAGGAAAAATCCACCTAGACTTCACTTGTTATTTGACTCTGAATCGGACGATTTATTCATTTGACTTGATCCGTAGAAATCCCTAAGTTATATTATTATCTCTCTCGAGACTAACAACGTCCAACCCTAGGTTGAATAATTGAAATCTCTTTCTAATTAACTTCCTAGGGTTGCATTAACTCGATCTATGGATCCCCTTATTAGGTTTCACCCTAATCTGGCAAAATCTTGTCACCCTATCTCTAGGCGCGCAATCAACTCCGCTTAATTATGACAAATGTACTCTTAGACAAGGTCTATTCCTCCTCTACATAAGAGCTTAACTTGAATCAATATCCTGGAATATCAAAACAAGAATGACGAACACATAATTAAGAACAAGTCAAATATTTATCATACAATTCAGAAAATAATAATAACAAGATCTGTCTTAGGTTTCATCCCCCTTAGGTATTTAGGGGATTTAGTTCATAACTAAAAAGGAAAACATCTCAGAAGAATAGTGAATATAAAACATAAAGAAAAACCCAAAACTCCTGAAGGGGAATTGAAGGGAGATCTTCAGTCTTGACGGTGAATCTGGCTTCTGAGATGGATCAATCGGCTTTCCTTGAGCAATTCCTTGCTTTCTCCTGTGTGTCTCCCCTTTTCTCCTCCTTTAAGGTGTATTTATAGGCTTTAGAATCCCTAAAAGCCCTCAAAATTAGCCTTTTCCGAATTGGACTCAACTTGGGCTCGGTAGGGACATGCCCGTGTGACATGCCTGTGTACGATTACTTTAGGCCGTGGTCAAGCCTATTAAAATAGCACGGGCGTGTGGTCTACCTATGTGAGTCGTGCTTCGATTCTGCCAAATTGACACGACCGTGTGGTTTACCCGTGTGAGTCGTGTTTCGATTCTGCCAAATTGACACGACCGTGTGGTCTGCCCGTGTGAGGAAGTCCAGGCCGTGTTGATTTCGTATGTTGGCTCATTTTCTCCATTTTTGATCCGTTTCTCATTCCTTTTACTCTCCTAAGCTCACCTAAGTATAAAACATGAAATTAAGGCATTAGGAGCATCGAATTCACAAATTCTAAGGAAAAATCATCCATAAAATGCGCTAAGCATGGGGTAAAAATATGTATAAATGACGGTTTATTACATTGTGATATTCTTTTATCATCATCCCCATTAAAGGGTTAAAAACAAAATATTTGACTGTGAAAGATATACTTATGAGAAATAGAATATGATAATTCTATCTAAAGCTTATTATGGTTGGATGCACCTAAAGTTACAAGTTTTTTTAAAGACTGTGAGTATAACTCTATAGTATTTAGAATAAGTTCTTAATTAAAATTACGTGGTAAAATATTACTGATGAGAACATACAAAAGAGGCAACTTATGTATGAAAATTCATTGGTTATGTACCTATTGTACATCTGGAAAATAAGACCCAGTCTCAAAGTTTGCTATTAATAGATTTTTGGGCATTTGAAGATTTTAGCATATTCCTTGAAGCAAATACTGCATATAATTATTTGGAAATTATATTTATTGACTTGGTTGCATTATAGACTTCAGATTGATTTAGACATATTCAGTAGTAAATGTCACAATAGTACTTATATATGGATACAAATGAAAAGGAATGATAATAAAATTATCATTTTTTTACAATTTAGTACAATTGAAATACATGTTAAAGTAAACCAAAAGTTTACTAATACAAATGTGTTTACTACTTGTTGTGACCAGTTAGACCATCCTAGATCGTATATGATGCGAAAATTAATTGATAATTCATACGGACATCCATTAAAAACCAGAAGATTCTTTAATTTAAAGAATTCTCATTTGTTGCTTGTTCTCAATAAAAATTAGTTTTTAGAAACTCACTAGCTAAAGTTGAGATTTAATGTCTTACATTTTTTAAATGAATATGGGACTATTCATCCACCATGTGGATGGTTTTGATATTATTTTTTTTGGTAGATGCATCTACAAAATAATCATATGCGTTATTAACTCGCAACCTGTCGTTTGATAGATTGCTTGTTTAAATGATTAATTTCAGATTATGCAACTAAAACAATTCATCTTACTATTGTTGGTGAGTTTACATCCCAAGTTTTCAATGATTATTGCATGTCAATTGGGATAAAAGTTGAACATCTTGTAGCTCATGTTTGCACACAAAATGATTTAGCTGAATTGTTTATCAAATGCCTCCATCTAATAGCTAAATCATTACTTATGAGAAAAAAACTTTCTATTTCAGCATAAGATTGTATTGATTTACATGTTGTATACATCAAGCTAATAAATTATAAATACTCTTTATTACAATTGATTTTTGGTCAAGAGCCAAATATTTCCCATCTTACAATTTTTTGGATGTGCGGTATATGTTCCAACTTCTCCACCACAACTCACAAAGATGGGTCATTATAAGAGATTGGGAATCTATATTTATATGAGTCTCCTTATAATATTTTTAAGTTATTAATTTGATATTTAGTTATGACAAGAGTTGTCAGTTTTCCCAACATTAGGGGGAGAGAATAAAAAGCTAGATTAATAAAGTACTTGAAATGAATTATCAATGTCTAAGATCCACGTACAAAGCAATATGAACCAGAAGTTCAACAGGTAATTCATTTTACAAATCAACTGCCAAATTCATTAAATCTCACATACCAGTTGAAAATGCTCCAATACAAATTGATGTCCTAATAGTGCAAATTGTTAATGCAAAAAAAAGTAATCCATGCATGAAGCGTGGAAAACCGGTCAATTCCAAAGATAAAAATTCTCATAAAAGTAAATGAACAAACATTCAAGGTGGTCATATAGTAGAGGTGGGGGTTCCTAAAGAGAACCATGACATAACTAATTATAAAACTCAAGAAGATATTCAGGTACCTAAAAGTGAAAATGGAAATGATGAAAATAAAGAGATCTCCATAAGTTATGTCAATACGAGAAAAAGATAGAACCGAAAAAATAAAGTAGTTGTTGACAACAATTTTGCTTGTAATATTGCTATTAAAATAATAAAAGAAAATGAGGATCTTGAGCCTAAATCTACTAAGGAATGTAAAAATATAAAAGATTGGCCAAAATGAAAAAATGCAATTTAAGTAAAACTGAGTTCACTTTCTAAACGTGAAGTGTAATATCCCGAATTAGGGCCTAATTGAAATAGTGGTTTCGTGACCATAAATCCGAGATAGAAATAATTATTTTATAATTATTTTGAGGTTTATGATATGATTGCATGATTGTGTGAAAATTTCGAGACGAAATTCTATGCATAAAGTGCTTAAGTTGAAATTAGGGACTAAATCGAATAATTTGTAAAACTTGCATTCTAGAAGTTTTTAGTATGAAATTACTTTGGAATATTAATGAAGAGGTATTAAATAGAAATTTGACCAATTTCTAAAATTTTAGACAAAAATGGGCTTGTACATGAAAATTTTCAAAGAAAGGTATTAAGGGTATTTTGGTCATTTGGTAATTAAAAGATTAAAAAAAGGAAAAAGATGGAAAAATATGTCCATCTTCTTCATTAGGACGAAAATTAAAGGGTTCTCCATAGTTAGGGTTTGTTTCAAGCTTCCAAGCTCCATAGTAAGTGATTCCAATCCCCGTTTTTAATGTTCTTTACGTTTTTGGAGTCCCGGTAACTTGATTTAGCTTATGCTAGCAATAATTCAACCTAGGGTTCATATTTGGAAAAATACCCATAGGTGAAATTTGTGTATTTTGGTGTTTTATGATATAATATGAGGTTTTAAATTATGCTAGACAACTTGTGCTACTCGGTTTTAAGTGAAAACGAGTAAAAGGGCTTAATCGATAAAAATACGTAATATTCATAAGTACATGTTAGAGTGTGAATTTGGTGTTTCTATAGAATGGAAAAATGATCAGCATGTCATAAAACATGAGAAAATAGGATGAGTTTTAATTTACGAGCCTTGGGGAAAAAGTGTAAATATGTGAAAGTTTAGGGGCAAAATGGTAATTTTGCCAAAGTTCGTACTAAGGGCTGTTTTGATGAATGTATGTATTAAATAAATTAATTTGGTATTATAGATAAAGAGAAACAATATTCAAGTCGTGATCGAGGGAAAAACAAAGTTTACAAGGAATAGGCTCGATTGCTAATATTTTGTATCGAGGTAAGTTCATGTGTAAATAAGGTAACATAATTTTTATTTTAAGTGATTTAATGTTATTTATATGATATGATACTTATTATCATGAAATATTATGCTTTGTGAATTATTATTTGGTAATATGAAAATTATGTGAACAACTTGATAAGTATGAGATGCTAGCAAGTATCGATTTCTACATTTCGACGAAGGCGATCAAAATGTGTAATTGAGAAGAATCTCATTTGAACCTTGGGAATAGATTAGGGTACAAGTGACATGTCACTAGGATGGTTAAGTTCTGAACTCGTTGAGTTGAGTCCGAGTTCGTGAGGTGTAACTAGGCATCCGAGCTCGTTGAGTTGAGTCCAAGTTCGTTTATGGGCAAGTTACATGGTAGCTTGGCTACATAGATTTCAAAAGCTATTGAGCTTGTTTAGCTATGAGTATAGCACTTACGTGCACACTATCCGCGTATCCGAAATTATATTTTGATGTGTTCAATGGGAGAATCTTAAGAGAATAAGGAGAGTACTTAAAATGAAAGTGATTGATGATGAATATGTTGAAGAAGTGAAAATGGACAGGTATGAGTTAAATCCTTGGTTGAGAATTTGGTAAGACAAAATTATGGTAAGGTAGTAAGTATTCTTATGACATGAGTGTCTTAATGATGTTTATGTTGGATTGCATGATCATGTTACTTGTTATTTGCATGTGAACTTACTAAGCATTTATGCTTACTCCCTCCTTTTCATTCATTGTAGTTTTGACAAGTCGGCTTGAGAATCGGGATAGGTCGAAGGCTCGTTCACACTATCCGAAGACCTAAATTGGTAAAATGGCTTGTATATTTTGAGTGTGGCATGTATAGCACTATACTCACTTTGTGTAAATAATCTTATGATATGGTTATAGTTTGGTAAGAAAAGGTTTGGAAATGATTAGACATTGGAATGGCCAATCTAGATCATACTTGATGTCATGTATGTTTAATGTGCTACTTAGTCCATGGAAAACCATAAAATGGTGAAATTGGTTATAAAACAGAATCAAATAGCAGCAGTGACGTGAATTAGAAAAATCACTAAAAATAGTAGAAATAGAATTAGATGATCAATAAAATATGTAATTTAAGCCTAATGAATCTATTTTCATGTGGAAGAAACAAAATAGATAAAAGAGTTGTATTTTATAAGATATTTAATTTTTTTTGAAACAGGGCCAGAGCAATTTCTAAATCTCCTATTCTGACTTTAAAAATTCACAAAAAATTGTAAAAAAATAATTATAAGTTATGCTTTATATTTAAATATTCCTTATTGATTCTAGTTTTAATAGATACAAACAACATAGTCTTTTAAGTTCTATACAAAGAGAAAAGTGGTTCGTAGTGAACAGAGGTCAAAGCAGTCGAATGCGGAAACAGAGTAAACTTTAACTAATAAACTATACTAATTGGCTTGACCAAAAATTCTAGAAAAAAATTAGTAGATAGACATATGAGTCTAGTTTCAAGGAAAATTTACGGATCTTTATTTTGAGATATGAATTTTTAAGCGACTGTGATGCAGTTAGCCAGCTTGTCTAGAATTTCTAAAATAAATTGTTTGAGTTGTTTAATTAACGAATTAAGCCCGTTAACACCTCGTGCTCGACTCTGGTGACGATCTCAGGTACGGGGCGTTACATTTGGTGGTATCAGAGTAGGTTTAGTCGGTTCTCAGACTAACGTGTTGTATGTACGGGTCTTGCTATACATGCCATGCCATATATATTGTGATAGTGTGACGACTTCTGACCTTTTAAATGATTTTTTTTTAAATTGTAAATGGATCCCGATCTAGCTGTGGCTGATGATGTAGAGAGTAATGCACCAGCTCCAGCTGAAGGGGCGGTGCCGACTGAAAATCTACCTCCTACTGTTGGTCAAGGAGGAGAAGAAGGGGCTCAGGAAGCCTTTCTCCAAATGATGAATGCTTGGTATACAGAGTTCGGTTGTACGAACCCGAATGCACAACCTCCCCCACCTCCCCCGATTCCTCAACCTATACCCCCAATGCCTCAAGGTATGGATCTAATGAAATTTCACAGAACTCCAGTTGACAGAATCCACAAGCAAGGGGCCGAAGAATTCAGGGAAAATGTTGATGATGATGCCGAGAAAGCAGAGTTTTGGCTTGAGAATTCTATTCGGGTATTTGATGAATTGTCTTGTACACCTGAGGAATACTTGAAATGTGCTATATTATTATTGAGGGATTCAGCCTATCATTGGTGGAAGACATTGATTTCAGTGGTGCCGAAAGAGAAAGTGACTTGGGAGTTCTTTCAAGAAGAATTTCAGAAGAAATACATTAGTGAAAGATTTGTTGATCAGAAGCGTAAAGAGTTTCTTGAGTTGAAGCAGGGAAACATGATGATTCATCGAATACGAAAGGGAGTTCGTCAGGTTGAGTAAGTATGCTAGAGAATATGTTCCTACAGAGGCTAAAATGTGCAGACGATTTGAAAACGGACTCAATGAAGACATCAAAGTATTTGTTGGGATTCTTGAATTAAAAGAAATGGTAGTACTTGTTGATCGAGCTTGCAAGGCTGAAGAACTACTTAAATAGAAGAAAAAAAGTAGAGGCTGAGACTAGAAGTTGGAAGAAAAGATCGACGAGCAGTTCATTCTCACAGCAATCTAGAAAATCTAGAAATATGAATCCTCATTTTCAGGTTTCAGTCGGACAATCATATGGAAATTCTAAGAAACAAAATGTGGGTCTTAAATCTTAGACTACTTCCGTGGCTAGTGTGGGGAATTCGAGATTTGTTAAGCCCGAGTGTCAGCGGTGTGGTAGAAATCATTTTGGCCCATGTAGAACGAATGAATGTTTTCGGTGTGGTTCTCTGGATCATTTTATTAGAGACTGCCCAGAGAGAGTTGAGAAAGAAAAATTTCAGAGTGTAAAAGCTAGTGGTGGAGACTCGAGGGGAAGATATTCGAGAAAAGCTGGAAATGAAGCAAGCAGTAAGAATGTAGTCAGAGATTCAGCAGCTAAACCTGAACCAAGGGCTCCAGCTAGAACTTATGCCATAAAGGCACATAAAGATGCTTCATCACCCGATGTGATTACTGGTATATTTTCTCTTTATGATGTTAATGTTACTGCTTTGATTGATCTCGGTTCTACTCATTTATATGTGTGCATGAAATTGGTGTCTAGTATGACTATACCTGTTGAGTACACAGAATTTATGATTAGAGTGTCGAATCCATTTGCCAAATGTGTGATAGTTGATAAAGTATGCAAGAAATGTCCTTTAATGATTCGGGGTCATTACTTTCTGGCCGACTCGATGTTGTTGCCGTTTGATGAATTTGATGTTATTTTGGGTATGGATTGGTTGAAATTGCATGATGCTATAGTAAATTGCAAAGAAAAGGTTATAGAATTAAAGTGTGAAAGTGGTAAAATTTTACGGGTTGAATCAGGCAAATCAGAGGCATTATCTAGTGTAATTTCTTCGATGTCGGCTCAAATATATTTGAGGAAGGGTTATGAAGCTTATTTGGCATATGTACTTAATACAAAAGAAATTGAAAAGAAAATTGAATCAGTGCCGATTGTGTGTGAGTTCGCGGATGTATTTCCAGAAGAGTTGTCGGGTTTGCCTCCAGTCAGGGAAGTAGAATTTGGTATTGATTTGATACCGGGAACAGCTCTGATCTCGATTACTCCATATAGAATGGCACCAGCAGAGTTGAAAGAATTAAAGTAGCAGTTGCAAGAGTTGACTGACAAAGGCTTTGTGAGACCGAGTTTTTCACCATGGGGTGCTCCCCTATTATTTGTGAAAAAGAAGGATGGTTCTATGAGATTGTGTGTTGACTATTGGCAATTAAACAAGGTGACAATCTAGAACAAGTATCCGTTGCCGAGAATTGATGATTTGTTTGATCAGCTGAAAGGAGCGACATGGTTTTCAAAGATTGATTTGAGATCTGGGTACTACCAACTGCGAGTAAAAGAGTCGAATGTACCTAAAACTGCTTTTAGAACAAGGTACAGTCATTATGAATTTTTAGTTTTGCCATTCGGGTTAACAAATGCTCCTACTGTGTTTATGGATTTGATGAATCGCATATTTCGACCATACTTGGAAAAATTTGTTGTGGTATTTATAGATGACATCTTAATTTATTCGAAAGATGAGACAGCGCATGCCGAGCACTTGAAGATAGTTTTGCAAACTTTGAGAAATAAGCAGTTATATGCCAAGTTTAGTAAAAGTGAATTTTGGCTTCGGAAAGTTGGATTTTTGGGTCATATTGTTTCAGGTGATGGTATACGGGTTGATCCTAGTAAAATTTTGGCTATTGTTGATTGGAAACCACCAAAAAATGTAACCGAGGTTAGAAATTTCTTGGGGCTAGTTGGGTATTATCGACGGTTTGTAAATGGATTTTCTATAATTGTTGCTCTTATGACAAGACTACTTCGAAAAGATGTTAAATTTGAGTGGATGGAAGAATGTCAATAGAGTTTTGAGAAATTGAAAAAGTTACTGACTGAAGCACCAGTGTTGGTACAACCTAAATCAAGTAAAGAATTTGTGGTGTATAGTGATGCTTCTCGAAATGGCTTAGGATGTGTACTTATGCAAGAAGGAAAAGTGGTGGCTTATGCTTCGAGGCAGTTAAAATCTCATGAAAGAAATTATCCGACTCATGATTTGGAATTGGCTGCTATAGTATTTGCTTTGAAGATTTGGCGACATTATTTTTATGGTGAAAAATGCCAAGTATATACCGACCACAAAAGTCTTAAATACTTGATGTCACAAAAAGACTTGAATTTGAGACAACGAAGATGGTTGGAGTTATTGAAAGATTACGAGCTTGTTATTGACTACCATCCGGGAAAAGCGAATGTGGTTGCCGATGCTTTGAGCCGAAAGTTGCTATTTGCTTTAAGAGCTATGAACACTAAGTTAAAGGTATCAGATGATGGTTCGATTTTAGAAGAGTTAAGAGTAAGATCGATGTTTTTACAAGAGATTTGTGAAGCTTAGAAAAATGATCAAGATTTGCAAGCTAAAAGAAAACAATGTAAGGTTGATACAAGGTCAGATTTCAGAATCGGTTCTGATGGTTGCTTGATGTTTAAAGATGAGTTGTTTCAAAAGATTTTGCATGAAGCACATACTGGTTGTTTGGCGATTCACCCGGGTAGTACGAAAATGTATAATGACTTGAAGAAAATGTATTGGTGGAATAGAATGAAAAGAGATATCTCTGAGTTTGTATCAAAGTGCTTAATTTGTCAACAAGTGAAAACTGAACACCAAGTACCTTCGGGACTACTCCAGCCTATCATGGTTCCTGAATGGACATGGGATCGGATTACTATGGATTTTGTATCAGGGTTGCCGTTAACCCCGGGGAAGAAAGATGCCATCTGGGTAATAGTTGACAGACTGACTAAATCGGCTCATTTTATTCCGGTACATACAGATTATTATCTTAATAATTTGGCCGAATTGTATATCAGTGAGATTGTTAGACTTCATGGAATACCTTTGCCAATCATTTCGGATAGAGATCCGAGATTTACTTTGCGGTTTTGGCAAAAGTTGCAAGAGGCATTAGGTACGAAGTTAAATTTTAGCACTGTCTTTCATCCACAAACTGATGGACAATCAGAGAGAGTGATTCAGATTCTTGAAGACATGCTCAGATGTTGTGTATTGGAATTTCAAGGTAGTTGGGAAAGATACTTTGTAACACCCCAAACCCGGCCCAGACGTTACGGCCGAATCCGGCGTGTCACACTGAAGCGTCACTGTAAAAGTCATGTTTTATCAAAAATCTTTCTTAGTGTTTAAAGAATATCTTCGTGATAGCTTAAAGTGAATAGAAGCTGTGCACCAGGTAGGGTGCCAGTAAAAGAGAAGGTGAGTCTATTAGACTGCTTAAGTACCAAGCTCTCCACGGATCCACTCTTAGACATGCACACAACCATTGTCACACTTTAACTGAGTGGTTGTTCAGGAAAACCATTTCATTTTAAATCATATGAAAACACTTATTAATTTTGAGAACGTTTTCGTTTAGGAAGCTTTGTCTTGTTTTGGGATATTTTGAAATCAGGTAATTTCTTTTTATCTTTTTTTTTCCAAAACGCGCCCTAGAGCTATTCGATTTCAAACATTTAAAACAATATCACGCCTAAGCTAACAATCATACTAAACTAATTAAAAATAATTTAAGCGGCCTTATTACAACTTAAACCCAAAATAATTAAGGTAAATAATAACTAATCAAGTCATAAGAAGAAAACCGAGCTTGCAAAACATGTGGCCACTCTGAATCCCTCACAGCTCCAAGTCTACTATAGTTGGGGGTTACCTGCATGGATAAAATTAAGGGGTGAGTTTGGAAAACTCAGTGTGTAAAATAACCCAACCATAGTTCAGATCAGTACAAACCACAGAAACAGATTAAGTTGGGCCTTAGCCCTATACAAAATTTAGAATGAAGCCCATAGGCCCATAATAGATACAAAACAGAAATATCATGTATGCAGAAAACCCAACCCATATCCATCCATATACACCCCTGTTCCAACCTTACACCATGTGGGGAGACAACTCGACCCACCCATCCGCTACACACCACAGAATTTGCAGCATGGTACGCGAGCGAATATTGTGACAGAGTCACGATACAGAATATTGTGGCGAGCCACGGAAGCGAATATTTGTGGCGGTGCCATCGAAGCAGAGATAATTGTGGCAAAGCCACCAGAACGCTTCCTCCATCAAAATAACTCTTATCTCATGCAACAGATATACATGTCATGGCATATCGCAAACAGAATTTGAATATAATGCAATTCTGTCAAAATCAGCCCTAGGGGTATAACGGTTATTTTGCACCTAGGGATATAATGGTAATTTTCATACTTAGGGGTATTTAGTGGATCTATTATTTTAGGGTTTTCATGCATATTATAACCATTAACGTATTAACAGAAACACTTACCGAGTATTTTTACCGAATTAGGCCCGTTAGCCCATTAACCCATTTTCGGCCCATTAAGCCCAAATATACCGAAGTGCACAAAATTGCGCACTCTACAATCTTACTGCTTGAGATTACCAGGATTAACAAACAAACTATCTCACGAGCGCTCGCACGCTCGCAAGTTCACAAAATGCCGGCTTTTCGGCATTTCAATTTTTCGGCTTTTGCCGATCTAGTCTACGAGTGGGTGTCGTTTACACACCTGATTTGTGACAACTGCTACCGAAATCTCCCACGATATCCTACAATCAGTCACTAGACATATCAGATCCAAAATACAATGGCAACCATCATAAACTTACTTACCGTAATCGACCATCAATACCTATGGCCCTTGAGATCCTACCTTTGCCAAAACTAATACTAGATTTAGATCTAGTCGTTCCACTTGTCCAAGCCTTCGATCAGTAGCCTCTAGATCACTACACCAAACAAATCAATTGTTACAACCCTTAGAGCCTTAAGCTCCAATCGACAGCCTCCCTATGCCTTTAGGGATTTTGGCTTTTCTAAATCCCGAAATAAAGAATAGATCTGAGTACCTACCACAGGTTCTTTCAACCAAAATGATTCCACTTCAGTTTCCACTCAGATCTGATACAGAGCTAGCCCTTAAGCACTAGAAGAAATCGAACCTTAGAGATCTAAAGATTCGGCTATATATCTCTAAAACTATAGTGTTTTCGGCTTTTAGACTGTGAAGAGGAAGATGATTTGGTATAGTAGTTTTGTAGTGATATTGCTGATAGGGGTTGGGGTTTAGAGGATGTGAAAATCGACCAAAAGAGATGAAGAAAATAAAAGGATTTTGGCTAGAAGAAATCGGCACAAGAAACAACTTTTGGGATTTCGGCTTTTATGGCAATCGGCTATAGAGGTTTAGAAAAGAATGGGAATGAAAGAGGAGATGAGTAGGATGGTAGGAATGTTTCGGCTAGAGAATAAAAGAAGGAGAAAAGAAAATAGAAGAAGAGAAGAGAAGAGAAGGAAGAATTCGGCACTCAGGAGATCTAACTTTGCGTTTTCGGCTTTTTGCGACACTGATAAGAGAATAGAATGAAAGTGAAGGCTTTAGGTGGCTAACCTTAATTCGGCAAAACAAAAAGAAAATAAAGCTTGCCCTAATAGCCATTCAGACCCACGGCCCAACCTTCCTAAAGCCCTAGCCGAACTTCCACTTAAGCTCTATCACATGCCCGACACATGCACACAAATAAAAGTAACAACATGCTTACCTTGTGACTTGAACTCTGGCTCCCCCCTAAACATCCACACGTCACTCCCCCAAACAACTAGGTAGCGTCACATGCCACTTTACCACAGATCTTTCTGTGTCCTATTTTACCACCTCAATCTTAAAAGCCCATAACGCCAGAACCCTCTCTCTCCAAAATTAAAAATTTCAGAAATTGCCTCGAATTAACTTTACTCTTGGGCCTTTTAAAGGCCACTAACATACTCAGACCCACATCAAACAATCAAAACACAGTATTTCTAAAATTCATTGGAAATCACAAAAATCCTGAAAAATTAGGGCGTTACATACTTACCGTTGGTAGAATTTGCTTATAATAATAGTTATCAGACGAGTTTGAAGATGGCACCTTATGAAGCATTGTATGGTCGTAAATGTCAGACGCCATTGTATTGGACTGAATTCAAGGAAAATCAGATTTATGGAGTTGATCTAATAAAAGAAATCGAAGAAAAAGTGAAAGTGATTCGAGATTGTTTGAAAGTTACTTCGGATAGACAGAAATCTTATGCAGATTTGAAACGAAAGGAAATCGAGTTTCAAGTTGGTGATAAGGTATTTTTAAAAGTGTCTCCATAGAAGAAAGTTCTTAGATTTGGACGGAAGGGCAAGTTAAGTCCGCGTTTTATTGGACCGTATGAAATAATTGAAAAAGTTAGACCAATAGCTTATCGGTTAGCATTGCCATCTGAATTACAGAAGATGCATGATGTGTTCCACGTATCTATGCCACGTCGGTATCATTCGGATCCTTCACATATAATTTCACCGACAGAAATCGAGCTACGACTGGATATGACTTACGAAGAAGAACCGATTAAGATTTTAGCTCGAGAGGTCAAGCAATTAAGAAATACAAGTGTCGCTCTCGTGAAAGTATTGTGGCAAAAGCACGGGGTAGAAGAGACTACATAGGAACCTCAGGAAACTATGAAAAATCAATACCCACACCTGTTTACCGATAAGTTTTAGCGAGACCGTATTGTCGAACCCAAAGGAACTAAAAGTACTAGTAATGATTGTCTTTTTATTATCTAGCCTAAGAATAAGGGACTTTGTTTTAACTAACTAATTAACTAAACTAAGAATTCACAGAAAATAGAATTAGGGGATTACTTTTGGAAAACGATTGAATTAAGACAATACCTAAGGAAAAATCCACCTAGACTTCACTTGTTATTTGACTTTGAATCGGACGATTTATTTATTTGACTTGATCCATAGAAATCCCTAAGTTATATTATTATCTCTCTCGAGACTAACAACGTCCAACCCTAGGTTGAATAATTGAAATCTCTTTCTAATTAACTTCCTAGGTTTGCATTAACTCGATCTATGGATCCCCTTATTAGGTTTCACCCTAATCTAGCAAAATCTTGTCACCCTATCTCTAGGCGCGCAATCAACTCCGCTTAATTATGACAAATGTACTCTTAGACAAGGTCTATTCCTCCTCTACATAAGAGCTTAACTTGAATCAATATCCTGGAATATCAAAGCAAGAATGACGAACACATAATTAAGAACAAGTCAAATATTTATCATACAATTTAGAAAATAATAATAACAAGATCTGTCTTAGGTTTCATCCCCCTTAGTTATTTAGGGGATTTAGTTCATAACTAAAAAGGAAAACATCTCAGAAGAATAGTGAATATAAAACATAAAGAAAAACCCAAAACTCCTAAAGGGGAATTGAAAGGAGATCTTCAGTCTTGACGGTGAATCTGGCTTTTGAGATGGATCAATCGGCTTTCCTTGAGCAATTCCTTGCTTTCTCCTGTGTGTCTCCCCTTTTCTCCTCCTTTAAGGTGTATTTATAGGCTTTAGAATGCCTAAAAGCCCTCAAAATTAGCCTTTTCCGAATTGGACTCAACTTGGGCTCGGTAGGGACATACCCGTGTAACACGCCTGTGTACGATTACTTCAGGCCGTGGTCAAGCCTGTTAAAATAGTACAGGCGTGTGGTCTACCCGTGTGAGTTGTGCTTCGATTCTGCCAAATTGACACGGCCGTGTGGTTTACCAGTGTGAGTCGTGCTTCAATTCTGCCAAATTGACACGACCGTGTGGTCTGCCCGTGTGGTCTGCCAAATTGACAAGCCGGCTTGAGAATCGGGATAGGTTGAAGGCTCGTTCACACTATCCGAAGACCTAAATTGGTAAAATGGCTTGTATATTTTGAGTGTGGCATGTATAGCACTATACTCACTTTGTGTAAATAATCTTATGATATGGTTATGGTTTGGTAAGAAAAGGTTTGGAAATGATTAGCCATTGGAATGGCCCATCTAGATCATATTTGATGTCATGTATGTTTAATGTGTTACTTAGTCCATGGAAAACCATAAAATGGTGAAATTGGTTATAAAATAGAATCACACAGCAGCAGTGACGTGAATTGGAAAAATCACTAAAAATAGTAGAAATAGAATTAGATAATGAATAAAATATTTAATTGAAGCCTAATGAATCTATTTTCATGTGGAAGAAACAAAATAGGTAAAAGAGTTGTATTTTATAAGATATTTAAATTTTTGTGAAACAAGGCCAGAGAAATTTCTGAATCCCCAGTTTTGAATTTGGAAATTCACCAAAAATTGTAAAAAAAATAATTAGAAGTTATTCTTTATATGTAGATATTCCTTATTGAGTCTAGTTTTAAGATATACAAATGTCATAGTCTTTTGAGTTCTGTACAAAGAGAAAAGTGGTTCATAGTGAACAGAGGTCAAAGTAGTCGAATGCAGAAATAGGGTAAACTTTAACTAATAAACTGTACTAATTGGTTTGGCCAAAAATTCTAGAAAAAAATTAGTTGATAGATATGTGAGTCTAGTTTCAAGAAAAAGTTACGGATCTTCATTTCGAGTTTTGTAACTTGAGATATGAATTTTTAATCGACTGTGACGCAGTTAGCTAGCTTGTCTAGAATTTCTAAAATAAATTATTTGAGTTGTTTAATTAATGAATTAAGCCCGTTAACACCTCGTGCTCGACTCCGGTGATGGTCTCGGGTACGGGGCGTTACATGAAGGTTTTGAACCTATAGTCCAAACACCTAAAGGTGTAAAAGCCGATAGGATGTAAATGGGTATTTGTGTGAAAACAAAATTAAATTGATGATGTCGTAAGATATAAAGCTCACCTTGTAGCACAAGGATTTTCGCAAGGGCCCAGCATTGATTATGAAGAGATATATTCTCCTGTCGTGGATGCAATCACTTTTAGATATCTTATTAGTTTGGCAGTACGTGAAAAACTTAACATGCATCTAATGGATATTGTTACATCCTATTTATATGGTAGACTTGATAGTGAAATTTATATGAAAATCCCTAAAGAATTTAAAATCCCAAAAAGATGTAGTTTTTTTTGAGAAAATTGCTTGATCAGATTAAAGAAAAGTTTATATGGATTAAAACAATCTGGACGTATGTGGTACAATCGTCTTAATGAATACTTGTTAAAAGAAGGTTACAAAAATTATCCAATTTGTCTATGTCTTTATAAAAAAGTTTAGATCAGATTTTGTGATAATTGTTGTTTATGTTGATGATCTAAATATTATTGGAACTCCTGAAGAGCTTTAAAATATAATAAATTGTTTAAAGAAAGAATTTGAGATGAAAGATTTTGGAAAAACAAATTTTTATCTTGGATTACAAATCGAGTATTTAAAAGATAAAATTCATGTTCATAATCAACTTATATGGAAAAGACATGAAAGAAATTTTACATGGTTTACATGGATAAAGCTCAACCATTAAATACTCCAATGGTTGTATTATCGTTAGATATAAATAAAGATCAATTTCGTCCTTGCGAAAATGATGAAAAGTTTCTTGGTCTTGAAGTATTACATCTAAGTGCCATAGGGGCATTGATGTACCTTGCAAACAACACAAAACCTGATATAGCTTTCGCTGTAAACTTGTTAGCAAGATTTAGTTCGTCTTCAACATGTAGACATTGGAATGGAATTAAACATGTATTTAGATATTTCAGAGCGACCATTGATATGGGGTTATTTTATTCAAATGATTCAAAATCCTTATTAGTTGGCTACGTTGATGCTGAATACTTATTAGATCCACATAAAGGTTGATCTCAAATAGGATATTTATTTACATGTGGGGGTACTGCCATATCATGGCGTCAACAAAGCAAACACTACTTGCCACTTCTTCAATCATGCAAAAATAATTGTAATGCATGAGGCAAGTCGAGAGTGTGTTTGGCTAAGGTTATTGACCCAACATATCCAGAAGAAATGTAATTTTTCTTTATAAGAAAACATGTCAACTATCTTATATGAAGATAATGTAGCATGTATAACTCAATTGAAGGATGGCTACATCAAAGGTGATGGAAAGAAACATATTTCACCAAAATTATTATTCACACATGATCTTGAGAAAAGAGGTGATATAAATGTTCAACAAATTCGTTCTAATGATAATTTAGCATATCTTTTTACTAAGGCATTGCCAAATTCAACATTTGAAAGACTACTGCACAAGATTGGAATACGTCGACTCAAAGATGTAATGTAATGTTACCATAAGGGGGAGTCTAAAGACAAGTTGTACTCTTTTCCTTTAACCAAGGTTTTGTCCTATTGGGTTTTCCTGGTAAAGGTTTTTAACGAGGCGGATTGTAATAGAAGATTGTGTACTATTTTTCCTTCATTAGGTTTTTTATCTCACAGGGTTTTTCCTAATAAGGTTTTAACGAGGTACATTATCTACCAATTGATATTCAAGGGGGAGTTTTATGAATATCTTATTAAGTGGATGTCTATCATGATCAAGATAAAATTTTGATGTACTTTTTAAATTCTAATAGTTATTAGAATTAGATATCTACTTCTTTTATACTTTTTATGCCTATAAATAGAGACTCTGATAAAGTATTGTAAGTCATCCCTTTGATCAATAAAGTACATTCTTTATTCCTTTCATATTTTCTTTGTTCTTTATTCTCTCCGTCTCTTTTTATTTTATAACAATATTTATATTATTTTTAATGTAATAGTTAATAATTTTATATATAGCTATATTAACATTTTTAATGTTTAAATTATAAATAAAAAATTATATTTTTTTTATTTTTTATGTGTTAAAAATTATATAATATATAAAAACAACATAATATAAAACATTACAAATTTAAAAACGAGTCTAGCCGAGCCAGACTTAGACCTTGAATGTTCAAGTCTAAACCCGACCTATATTTTAAATAGGCCTTATTCTTTTATCCATGACAATTTTTCAAGCTTATTATTTCTGCTAAACCCTCTTAAATTCCAAACAAACTTTTAAACTTAAACGAATAAACAGGTTTAATTGAGTTGTGATTCTAAAAGTGGATATGTTATGTGTGACACATCAACATGCTTGCCTGTTATAATAAAGTGAATCTAATTTTTTTCATTGATAGGTTTATTTATAAATTTTTTTTTAAAAATATGTTGGTATTTTTTTTAGATATATAGAATATATATTTAAAATGTTTACATCGCTATCATCATTGCGACGTGACATAGTCATAAATTGCTATGTGATCAAAATTTAATGTAGTAAAAAAAAGTAACATAATAATGGATGGAAAAAAAACATTATGTATGAATATGGGACGAAATGCCAAGTTGAGGAGCCAAATATGTATTTTAGCCTAATAATAATGGTTTAAACCCAAAAAGAGAAATTAAGTTTGTTGTATTACTTCTTTGTTTTCCATTTGCCACGTTCACAATAAATTGATGAAACTTTCAAAAAAGAAAAATTTAAATAAAGTTGTTGAATGTGTTGAAGTACAGAACTAGCTTCAGTAAAGAGATTCCTTTTTCTTTATTCCTTAAGAGAGAGTTACAACCACATATTTAATGCACGCAGATCACAACCGTTTCTTTAAGTAAACTGAGCTTAACTAACAAACTAACACTTATAACTAACTGCTTGTGAATTACTCATAACATTACCCGTGCTCTACTGACTTCCCTTCCTTCTGGAGCTTAACCTTCATATGTAGCAACCTTAAGTTTTCTTTTTAACTTGCTAAACATCATTGCGGATAACGATTTTGTCAGTACGTCAGCAATCTGATCTTGACTGGACACATGACCAACCTGAAGCACACCTGCTGCTACTTTCTCCCTCACAAAGAACATGTCCAATTCCACATGCTTGAATTTTGAGTGCATGACTGGATTTCCAGCTACAGCAATTGCAGCTGAACTATCGCACCAAACTAGTGACTTGTTCGAAACAGGAACACATAACTCAATTAATAACAATCGGAGCCAAACCATCTCAGCAGTGACATTCGCCAAGTTTTTGTATTCAGCTTCGGTCGTGGACCTGGATACAATTTGCTGTTTCCTCGAACTCCAGGAGACTAGATTTCCTCCTAGGAAAACACAATATCCCGACGTTGACCTTCGATCATCAAGGTCAGACCCCCAGCTGGAATCTGAATAACCTTCAAGGACAAGCTTAGACGCGCGACTAAAGTGTAGCCCGTGATCCATCGTGCCTTGTAGATAACGCAAGATTCACTTAACAGCTTTGAGGTGCGAGTCTAGAGATCTATGCATGAACTGACAAACTTTGTTGATTGAGAAAGCAATATCTAGTCTAGTGATTACAACATACTGAAGAGCACCCACTATACTCCCAAAAAGACTTTCATCTTCAACCAGACTTCCTTCTAAAGCTAATAATCGACACGTAGACACCATAGGCGTAGGGGAACTATTCGCCTTGTAGCCTTCTTAAGTAGATCCAGTACATACTGCTTTTGATTAAGGAAAATTCCATCTGAGGTGTATTTAACCTCTATGCCCAAAAAATAGTTTAACTGTCCCAAATCCTTCAAAGAAAACTTATCATTGAGTTCCTTAACAAATTGACTTATAGCATTTGAAATAAAACCAGTAACTATGATGTCATCCACATAAACTAGAACATAAAGTAACTAAGTTCCATATCGATTTATAAAGAGGGAATTGTTCCATATCGATTTATAAAGAGGGAATTGTCAGCCTTTGATACTTCAAACTTGTTAGAAAGAAGGAACTCCCTTAGTCTGTGGAACCAAGCTCGAGGTGCTTATTTGAGGCCATACAAAGCTTTCCTTAACCTGCATACCAGCTGCTGTCCATTGGTTCCTGTCTATTCAAAGCCTGGTGGTTGCACCATGTATATTTCTTCACGTAAATCACCGTTTAAAAACGCGTTATTGACATCTACCTGTCTGAGTGGCCAACCCAAGGAGACTGCTATGGCCAAGACCACCCTAATTATTGTAGGTTTGACCACAGGACTGAAGGTCTCATGGAAGTTAATGCCAGCTTCTTGAAGATAACCTTTAATCACCAACCGACCCTTGTACCGAGCTACCGAACCATCAGCATTCCTTTTAAGCTTGAAGATCCATTTACATCCAACAACCCTTTAATCTACAGGTAAGGGCACAAGATCCCAAGTATGGTTTGAAAGCAAAGCTTGGTACTCAGCTTGTGCAGCTGCTGTCCACTGAGGACTCTAGAAATCCTCAGTTATGGAAGATGGTTCCTTCTCAGTTACGACAGAGGAGAACAGTTTAGGCTTATAAACACCACTCTTAGACCTGGTCTGCATAGAATGAGCATTCTGAGTGGAACGGATAGGAGGATCAATCAGAGTGGGAGAGGAAGGCACATCAGTTCCAGCAGACGGACTAAATGACTAAGCTGTAGACGAAGAGGAACCAACAGGAGAATTAGTGTCATGGTGAGTCAAGCTGGAGCTAGCCACAAAATCCAAGGGAACTGGTACTGTAACAAGAGGAATGTATGACTGCTGATGAGTTGGTTGAACGAGGTCAGAGTAAGCTTGAAAATGAAAACATGCAGGAACAGAAACTGAGCTTATTGAAAACAATATGACGAGACACAAACACTCGACCAGCGTCATTAAGACACCTGTAGCCTTTTTGATTTGACGCAAGGCCAAGAAACACACACCTTTTAGACCGAAAATTAAGCTTGTGATGATAATATGACCATAAGGAAGGAAAGCAAGCACAACCAAAAACTCGCAAATGAGAATATGAAGGTTTGACTTTATACAACATCTCATAGGGATTGCTATCTTGAAGAACACGTGTAGGTAGTCTGTTGATCACATGGACAACATGAAAGAATACAGAGGACCAAAAATCTAGAGGCATAGAAGCTTGAGCCAAGAGGGTCAAACCCATATCAACCATCTGGTGATGCCTCCTTTCAGCCACACCATTTTGCTCCGAGGTATGAGGATAGGTGATTCAATGCTGAATGCCAAGTTTGAACAGCTCAGCCGACAAGGAGCGATATTCACCCCTTAGTCAGTTTGGAGCATTTTGACAGAAGAACCAAACTGCACTTGAACCATTTGTTGAAAGTGAAGAAAACATTTCAATACTTTAAACTTAACTTTGATAAAAATATAACCAAGTATAGTGGCTGTGCATATCAACAAAAGACACATAGTAAGAAAATCCATTTGATTTAATATGGGATGGCCCTCAAACATCAGATACAACAAGTTCAAATGGCAAAGAATTCACTGTTGTGGAAGCTTTAAACGGCAACTTATGATATTTGCCTAACTGACAAACTGAGCACACATGAGGTAGATTATCATGCTTGAAAGAAATATTACAAGAGCGCAAGACACGCACAAGAGTATTGTGGCATGGGTGGCCCATCCCATTATGCCACAGTAGAGAAGCAGAAGAGAGTTGAGCATGGCACACATGTACAGAGTTGGATCGAGAAGATGCAGCAGAAGGCTTGTGACAACTAATACAAGAGACATCAAATCGATAAAGCCCATTATGCATGTGGACCACTAGAAGGATCATCATTGTCTGAATATTCTTTACAAAACACAAATAGGGGTGAAACTCAAAATAAACGCCATTGTCCCTAGCAAATTGACCAACTGGCAATAAGTTCTTGCAAACAGTAGGTACATGGAGAACACTCTTAAGATGCAACAGTCTTAAACTAGTCAACAGAGAAGAAGAACCTACATGTGCTATAGAAACAGATGCATCATTTTCCATAGATACCTGATCCGTACCTGTGTAAGGAGAGGCGGTCGAGAGAGTAGTCATGTCTGGAGCGATATGATTGGTGGCCCCAGAATCAGGGTACCAAGTTTGAACTGTGAATTCAGAAGAAGAGGAACAAAAAGGCTGCTGAATAGAAGAAGCAAGGGGCTGTGAATGGGAATGACAGCAAGGAGCAGATGAATCTTGACCATTAAAATGATGATAGTTGACAGTCTTGGAATTGATAGAATCCACACCAGAAAAATTTTCATCAAAATGGTGGTAACAAGACTGAACCACATGACCTATCTTACCACACAACTGACACTGTGGCTTGGAACGTGACCAACCTCTACCAGTACCACGGTTTTTGCCACGAGACCAACCTCGACCATGCCCTCGCTGTCCTAATCTAAAATCTTGAGAACAACTGTTAGAAGCATCAGTAGTTTTTGAGTGATGATGATGGTTCTTGGAATACGAGGACATATTAGCTTGCATAGGAACTTCAGTCAACAAAGCTAGCTGTCATGCCTCACAGTCAAGAAGTATTTCAGTCAGTAAATTAATAGACATAGGAGTAGCAGAGGCTATCACCCGAATGGACTCATATTCAAGCGAGAGTCCAGCCAAGATAATACTGATTGGTTCTTGCTCAGTAACGATACTGCCAGCTGAAATAAGGTTGTCACTTAGTTGTTTAACCTTTGACAAATACTCTTTAATTATGAGATTTGCTTTCTTGAGAGAATGCTTGAAATCTTTATAGTGGACTTAACACCAAACCGCTTTTCAATAGCAGACCCAATGGCAAAACTAGTTTTGGCGTTAATAAGATGAACTAAGATATCATCAGAGACTGTGGTCAGTAACCAGGAGGTAAGAAACTTATCTTGTTTCTTGTGAGCAAGAAAGACTGGATTATCAACTAATTGTCCATCGTCACCAGGAACAAAAGGAGAGGGAACCGGAATTGTACCTTGTATGAAACCTTCAAGATCGTACCCTTCAAGAATGAGTAGCAGTTGCTGCTTCCAAAGGAGAAAATTATGCTCATTAAGTTTAATAGTATGATGCTTTGAGAAGTAATGAACTGTGGATAACGTCGTACTACCCGAACCTGATGAAAGAAAGGTAGCCACAGTGCTAGAAGACTGACGAGGCGTATCAACCCCATGCTCAGTCTCAGTAGCCATCAAACCAAAGAAGAGAAAAAAAAATTACACCAGAAAAGTCATGGCTCTTGATACCATGTTGAAGTACAGAACTAGCTTCAATAAAGAGATTCCTTTTTCTTTATTCCCTAAGAGAGAGTTACAACCACATATTTAATGCACGTAGATCACAACCATTTCTTTAACTAAACTGAGCTTAACTAACAAACTAACACGTATAACTAACTACTTGTGAATTACTCATAACATAATGTAATTCTATTTAAGTGTAAAAAGTTCGCATCAAATAAGGACTTAAAAATTGATTTCCATATTTCAACGTTTCTAAAATGCTCCGATTTGGAGTCCAGAAATGCATAAATGAGTCATATTTAGCTAGAAATATATTTTTTAATTAAGATAGTAAAACTCTAATAAGATTTTATTCCCACTTTTTATTTAATTTAATGCTAAAATCCCGATTATTTCCTTAATTTAATACATCTTCAACTATATAAATTCTATATTTTACAAAGAAAACTCGATACCTATTCAATGGAAAGCGATGAATAGATTTCCTTTTTGTTAATTAGTTTCAGTATTCTCTATTTGCTTGGAATATATTCCTATTTACATTCTTTTGGTTACATATTAAGTTTTTTTTTTTTTCAAAATCGTTAACAGAATATGGGTCACATACAACTTTTGTGTTCCATAACACATACACCCATGGGTATTAAAGTTAAAAAGGTTTTTTATTATGGTGTTTGAATATTACATAGTAATTAAATGAATTTGTAATTATTAATTTCTATATCATGTTTGGTAATATAAATTGTAATTATATAATTTTAAACTTAAAAAAAGTATTTTTTTATGAAAATTATTAATAATACTTGAAAAAAAATTTCTCCAAGCTAATAACAATACCTAAAATTAAATCATTGCATATAATACATTAGTCAAAGAAAGTATTCGACAATCTAATTACTAATAGAATTAACAAGAAAAATAAACATCATATGTAATTTTATCTTAATTACTTTACCATCCCATATTTATTGAATTATTATCTCTCTAACATTAAACATATACCCTAAATCAAATATAAATAATTAAACAGTTTAATTAACTTTTGTATAAATATTATGTAATTTACTTAATTATTTAAAGGTAAAAAGAACAGAAAATTATCTCCTGACAATAAAATTATCAAATTATTAAACGAGATTAACAGAATAAAATATAAATATATATATATTCAAAATTACAAATAGTAGTGTAAAAATAACTTTTTTAACTTAAGTTATTCTTATATTTGAAAAGTTATAGGATAATTAAATTTAAATATAATTATTTATAATTATTAACATAATTACAAATAATTCTTACTTTAAGAATTAAAAAATATAATTAAATTACATTTAATTTAATACCTATAGTAATTTTTTTTTGAATAATTTTATTATAGTTTCTGATTATATCTGGATTTTTTTTAAGA
Organism: Gossypium longicalyx; assembly: GCA_025698465.1. Classification (NCBI taxonomy): domain Eukaryota; kingdom Viridiplantae; phylum Streptophyta; class Magnoliopsida; order Malvales; family Malvaceae; genus Gossypium; species Gossypium longicalyx. The sequence continues at coordinate 98,871,032 of CM046997.1, forward strand.
AAATAAAAAAATAATATACTTCAACACATTCAAACTCATATCTTTCTATATTGATAATAATATACATGCTAATCAAGACTCAATTGATTTAATTATAGTAATTACTTAAATATATTAAAAATGTGTAATTATAAATAATTATAAGCTTGTTTTCCGAGCTGCCAAGATTCTGCATTATCTTAGATGTAGGAAACATCAATTCAAGATGCTCCATTAACTAGTTGGGAATGTACCTCAAATTTTATTCTTCATCTGCATTGTCCTTGTGTCATTGAACTAAGGTGTTTTTTTTTTTTATATATATATTAGGTTGGTAGTAAATCATTTTTATTATATTAATATTTAATACAATTAATGTGTTTTCTTATAGAATCAGATATCTTTGTCTGTTTTATGATTGAGTCTGATCTTTTATAGGTTGGAGATAGTATTCAGGTAAAATTTTCTCAACAATGTCGACTTTAAGATTTGAATTTAATCCAAATACTTGTGGAAGAAATTCACTTTCACTTTTTCTAACCACTTATTAATTATTTTGGTGTATTTTTGTTAATTGTTATTATTCATGTTATTAATTGTTTTGTTAATTGTTAGTATTCAGGTAAAATTTTCTCAACAATGTCAACTTTAAGATTTGAACTTAATCCAAATACTTGTGGAACAAATTCACTTTCACTTTTTCTAATCACTTGTTAATTGTTTTGATGTGTTTTTGTTAATTGTTATTATTGATGTTATATATATTTCTAGTTTAAAATTTAGCTTTTTTATAAAAGATATATTAAATGTATCTCAATTATATATATAAATTATTTAGATGTAAATATGAAATTTAAAAATAATTTAATTTAACAATTGTAAATATAAAAGAATAAAAATGATTAAGACAAATTTATGTGTTAGTTTAAAATACCAAAATCTTGGCATTTAGCACAAACTAATATGCCCTACAAATATATATGGATGAACACATTGACGTAACTAAAATATATTGAAATTTTGAATGAAATGCTGTTTAAACTTGAACTGTATTACCAACTGTACAATGTCTAGATTATGTGTTGATAAACAACATTATATGAAAAATAGTTACATATGATATAAAACATAAAACGATATTAAAATTCAAATATTTTAAATTTTATATGTATGACAAAATAATATAATATCAACATAAACATATGAATCATCAATTCCATTTAAAAAAAAAATGTCAAACGAATTTTGTAAGCAAAAAGAAAAGGTTAAAAAAACTATAATAATAAATTTAGGCTTTTGTTATTTTGATTTCTTTTTAATTATTTTGGTTTTTAATTTTTAAATTTTAGTCAAATTGTTCATTACAAACAAAAGATTGAACTATTAAAATTTTAATTATATTAATATGGTAGGTTGTATGTCAATCCAGATATATTTCATTGTTGATATAGATAGTTTTTAAAATTTTTATGAACATTTTTAAATTTTTAATGAAGTACTCATTAACTGCCACATGATCCATCATGTTAATGTCATTAAAGCTTTAGCAATTCAATTATTTATTTTTGTTTAAAAAAAAACACTTTGAATAAAATTTACAAGTTAAGGGACAAAGTAATAAAGAAAAAAAAAAGAATTAATGCCAAAATGACAAGATGAATAAACGTTATGGGCTAAAATACATTTACCCTTTTAGTTTGAAGAATATCTGCCTACCCCTTCAGGTTTCAAAGAAATTTCAGATACCCCCTTCAGATCTATTTACTATGCAAATTAAAATATAAATATAAATATACCCTTATTATTTATCTATGTATTTTCTGTTTGTGTTAATCATTCCCCCATTTTAACTACAAAATAATGAAGATTCGACTACATATTAAAATACTATAAAATTAAATATATTTCACTTCAATTAAAATTAAATATTTTAAATTTTATTTAATCCAATTATATATTAACCTTGAAATGAATTCATTAAATAATTTTTTTATATAAAATTAATTATCATTATTTAGAAGGTTTTAATGAAAAAATAATTAAAATGTAATTTATTTTTTTAAAAAAGAAAAGAAACGAAAAAAATAAATTCATATCAAAGTTAATATATATAATTAAATTAAAATTATGTTTTAAATATTTAATGTGTATTTTTATAAAAATATATTTTTAAAATTGAAAATTAAAAATGAAGACAAAAATATAATTATAATTTATAATAGTTTTTTTCAACAACTAAGGAGGCTTTGGCTTAATGGTAAGGTTAATATTTTAGAACTTGAAGATCCCAGCTTTGAGTTTCACTTTGTGTAGACTATGTATGAGTTCTCAATTCATATTTATTCTGATTTATGTCCCACTATGTGTTGGCTTTGTAAAAAAAATTTCTACCTAGATGTTAACTCAGAAGGATCAACTTGAGAACACCGATAGGGAAGTTGAATTGGCCTTTGAGATGTTGCGATGGAAGCAATAAAAATTGTGCAACAAAGAACACAATGATTTATAGTGGTTCAGCCCCAACTCCTGATGGTCACTAAACTAACTATAAATACGATAAAGGCAAGCGCACCTATCGAACAACAGTATAGCTATAGTGAGTAGAGAATATCATATCCACAAGGACTAAAAGTATTAGTAACTATCGTTTTTCTATTATTTAGCCAATAATTTGAAGTGATGTGTTTTAATCTAAATTTACTAAACTATTTTAACTAAGAACGCAACAAAGAATGAATCAAGGAAATAATCGAATATTAACCAATGAGATAGACAATACCCAAGAAAGAATCCACCTAGACTTCATCTATTATTATGAATCTAAATTAAATGATTTATTCACTTGTGTCTTGATCCATAGAAATCCTTAAATTATGTTAATATCTCTTTCGAGAGTAAAAACAACTAACTTTAGGTTGATTAATTGAAATTTCTTTCTAATTAAAACCCCTATTGTCGCATTAACTCAATCTATGGTTTCCCTTATTAGATTTGACTCTAATTTGGTAGATTTATGTTATCCTATTTCTAGGATTGCATGCAACTCCACTCAATTATGCTAGATCTACTCTTAAACAGAGACTTTTCCTCCACTGAAATAAGCACATTAGACATGAATTAATGTCCCGAAAATAATAAAACAATAAATAAACATACATAATTGAGAACAAAAATAAAGTATTTATCGCGTAAAAATAAAAATTAAATAAACAAATTCATCATAGGTTTCATCCTCGCTAGGTATCTAGGAAATTAGTTCATAATCCTGAATAGAAACATCTCAAAGTCAGAATAACTATAAGGCATAAAGAAACTCAATAAAACTTCAAAAGAAATTAAAAGGAGATCTTCGATCTTGATGAGGATCCATTTCTGAGTTGATTCCCAATGGTGTTCTTCAATCTTCTTTGATGCCCCATTTATGTATTCTTCTAATTTGTATTTATAGACTATAGAATTATCAGAAAGCCTAAAAATTGGGCTTTTTCGTGTATTTAGGAAGCATGGTGTGAAATCAACACTGGCTGGCACATGGGCGTGTATCCAGCCTGTGTGGCTCACATGGGTGTGTGTCCAGCCTGTGTGGCTCCTGAAAATAGCTCTATTTGTTCGATTTTGGCTCGTTATTCACTCCTTTTGATCCCAAATGCTCTCTTAAGTATAGAAACATGAATTTAAAGGATTAGGAGCATCAAATTCACTAATTTGCATAATTAATCATCCAAAAATGCATTAAGAATGGGATTAAAATATGTTACTTTTATAGCTTATCAATTGCCTACTCCACTACCTTAGCTTACCACAACTAAGGATTTTCCCAAATTCACTAATTTAGCAACCTTTAAGGACAAGGCTTAACCTTTCAATCTCTCTTAAGATTTATACCCCAAAATCTTAAGATACAACTCCCTTAAGGTTTCTACCCAAACCTTAAGAATTAACCCTCTCTCATTGAGAAACAAATAAGCAAACAAAGAAACAATCCTTACAAGCTCTAAGTTGTTTTGATTTATCTTTAAGCTTTGCACATTGCTTTTATTATTGCTAATCCTTTAGAAGATGGTATTTATACCTTCTAATTGATTTTCAAACGTTGTGATTGTTTGTAGAAGTGAATATAGCCATTAGGGATGAAATACCAAGTCATTAACTTCACCTACAACAATAAGTATCGATACCTACTAAAAGGGTATCAATATTTTTTGTAATTAATATTGATTTTAATGATTGTTGGAGTAGGGATATCTGCTAGGTTACAAATTCTAGAATGTTAATTTGGTATCAATTAACATAGGGGTATCGATATCTTATAGAATATCGATACTTAGACAAAAAGTATCGATACTTTTTGTCCTAGAGCAATTTTAACTTGTTTGAAAATTATTAAAATATATTTGAAAATGTTTGACTAAATTGAAATCATTTCAACTTGATATTACGAAATTGCTCAACTTTACTTTTATTCAAAAACACTTTAATTTGTTATATCAAAACATATTGTCCATTAAGGCTTAGTTTAACACTAGATCTGGATGTATTTTGATTACCAGTTAGATTATGCTTTATAGCAATTAATTCTTACTATGGTTATTTAGTTGAGTGAATTTTACAAACCTTAGAAGAAAGCTTTAAGTAGATTAAGATGTCATCAATTTGGGAACTTGAAGAAATTAGAGATGTGGTTTTCTAGAACTCTGTATGCCAACAGCTCATTGGAATAGTTCTAATTAGATTCATCAGACCTTTCTCATTTTACCTCTTGCATTAGATCTGCCTTAAAAGCCTCGAGTTATTCTTTCACTGAGACACTCTTATTTCCTTGAGAACGTTGTGATGTTACTAGGAGGTTAGCACTGCGCTTGTGAAGGCCTTCCAAATTATCACGCCCATTACCCCCTCTTGTGGAGCGCAGATTAAGCTTCCTCCTCCTAATGCTCTGGGTTTTTTTACCTCGAGGCTCCTCGCTCAGCTCTTAACTCCATGATAATATGTCCCATTTAAGTGTTCCTTTGATCAAGGATACACTAATGCTCCTACTTCTCCTTGAAGTAGTGTTTTTGTTGAGAAAATTACTCTTTCAGGTGCCGCAATTTCTCTTGGGTCTTTAAGTCGTGAGGCTAAAGTCTTGATGCCTGTTGATGGGAAACCTAGTCTAGTAGAATGGAAATTGTTGTTGGTGGAGGGGATGTGATTGTGAGACAATTACAATTTCTTATAAGTAGTGGGCTATCTTATTAAAAGCTCTAGAATAGGTTACACTAGGTTGTGACTAAGGCGTCGTACCTGCTAGGAGGATTGGAGTGGTAGAGTTGGAGGCAAGAGGGGCTTTCGATGCCTTTACTAATTGTTTCAAGGTGGGAGGAAGAAAACTTGCATATTGCAATTGAGCTCCAATAAAAATGGAGCCAAAAGAAGGGGTCTATGTAGAATTCAAGCTAATAAACACACCTGAGATAGGTGCTATGGAGGTGTTGAGTGGAATGGAAGATTTGACTCGGTCAGCTAAGTTGTTGATTTGGTTGGTTTGATCAACTGGGGTGATTCAGAAGTCATGTTGTCTAGGCTCATGCACCAATTTTTGATATTGTGTTCAATAATGAAAGAGTACAGAAAAAAGGAGAACAATTGCTGAGAAGGTCGATTCACCCGGTCAGGGGAGAGCTAGAGGTTATGGAGAATGGAGGTGGAGAGAGTGTAGGCTTACTATCCTTTTATAGTTGATCTTCTCTTCATCGTTCTTGGGGATATTTATAAACAAAAATCTCGTGTAATATGGTATTAACGTGTTGGACTTGTCATCTAGCCATCATTATAGAATGTGTGAGAAGCATGTCTTCGATTGGACAAGGATGTTTGTGACAGGACAGATCCTATCGTTCGTTCTAACTTTGATGGGATAAAGCAATTGAACTCATTTTATGTTTGGTGACCAAATGACTTCGTGTTCCTAATGAAGACCAAGCCATTCGTTGTCTTGGTGGTAGTCTTCTCGAGAGGATGATTTCAAAGTTGATCTCTTGGCTTTCCTGTGATAGGTTTACTATTCAAGTGTCCTCTAAACTTACCACATACCATAACACTACTGTAAGTATAACAAAAATATATGAATGATAGGAAGAAAAGAGACAATTGAGAAGTGGGTTCTTTTTTATATATATAATGTTTATAACATTTAACAATTTACTAATCTTTAGAATTTTTTTTATATTAACACTACAACAAATTAAGTTTTTAGTGGTGTTTGGATCGAAAACGCTGTAAAAGTTGAATTTTTAACGGTGTTTGTATTGAAAAACTCCACAAATATATACCATTAGTCATGCTAATAGAAAAACACCATAATAAGTCATTCTATAGCGGCGTTTTTGGAAATAGCATCGTAAATAGTACATATTTAGCGGCATTTTATGCTACACACTGCAAAGATACACCAAATGGAAGCAGCGTTAACGACGTTTTTCCTATAAATGTTATAAAAGGCAAAAAAAATATCGGCTTTTTTCCCTAAATGTCGCTAAAGGTATAACAACAATAACAAAATTTTCCCCATAAATGATGCAAAAAGTAAAACAATAGCAAAAACGCCGCAAAAGGTTAAAAACGATAGCGGCGTTTTTCTCATAAATGCCGCTAAATATAAAGCAATGCAGCGTTTTGCCCATAAACGCCGTGAATATTTTATAGTTTTAATTGAAACAGCATCGTTTTGATAGCTGACCCCCCAACCTTTATTTCCCAAATCATTTTCCCCAAATCCCTAACTTAGTTTTTCTTTCCCATCTGTCTGCTGTTGGTCATCTATTCGATCATCCGTCTACTGCATCGCTATCGGTAGTGCATTTGCTATCGATCTCCGTCTCCATCATTCACGCTACTTCATCCATCATTACTCAATAGTCCTCTATCGTCTAACTCTTTTTTCGAAGCTTGACAGTCCTTTACTCCGTCCATCGCTACTCGATTCATTCGGGTTTCAACAAATCAGGTCAGTTCTTTTAACACATTTGAATTTTTACTCTATAATTTAATTGAAAAATATTAGCAATCTCCATGTATCCTTGGTTTCCTGCTATGTTGGACGTCAATTTAGCAGTTGTTTTTCATGTTTTTTGGTCATTGTTTTAGTATTGTTTGGATTCGATTGTGTTGTTGCTTTAGCATTTGTTAGTAGTTGTTTTCTTTGTTGTTTTGGCGTTGGTGTATTCTATTTTTTTGTTGTATAACTGATTAGTGTTAGATCTTTTAGATGCAAACATAACCTGGTTAGTTGGAATTTTATGTGGTGGTTTGTTTTATAGTTTATGTTTGAGATTTGGATTGTGATTTGTTGATTTTATTTTATTTGTTATTTAATCATAATTAGCATTTCCTTTGTGAAACTTTTTATTAGATTAGCAAAGCTTCCATGAATTTTGGATAAGATTCCCCTCGATTAAACCTGCATTTTCAACCTATAATGAGGATATCTTTTAGTGTTTCTAGTCTGTCTTAGTTTTATATAAAGATTGTGTCTGTATTTGGGAAAGAGACATAGAGGCAGAGACTTAAAGACAACTCTATTTATTTATTATATTTTTTTTTATTGAAACAGTGAATTGGATCCCTACAAAAGAAGTATTTGATAGGCTCATTTGAATTGCCTAATCAAGCAACTCCTTTTGAAGCTTTCCTTAATTGCATTTGTAAGTACCTCTTATTACTTACATGTTTTAATTTAATTGGATTAAAATTTAAAATTGCTTGTTTATTTAATTTGGTTGTGGTAAATTTATTACTTATATGTTTTAATTAGAAATAGAGAATTAGAAAACAACTGAACTAGATACTTGATATATATTATCTATTTTAGTATAATGACATGATTTAAATCTATTTAGAATACTTAAGTAATCGTAATTTATTGACAACTTTAGATTTCAAGAACTATGAAATGGGTAAGAGTTGGATGGATTTGTCAAGGGTAAGCAACGACTATCGAAATGGAGTACAAACTTTTTCTAAATTTTGCATTTCAAAATGCAAGCCAAGAGAATATGATTCTTTGCCTGTGTAAGAAGTGTGGCAACATCAATTGGCATATTCATGAAGTTGTTTATGAACATCTAATTGTTGATAGCTTTATTCAGGGGTATAAAAAATAGATTTTCCATGGAAAGTGTACACCTCGTAGAACCTCTTCAACGATTAATCCAGCTTATCCTCATAATGCTCACCATCAGTCTGTTAGAGAAGATGACATGAAAGGTATGTTGCGTGATGCATTTAATATGTACGTTATGGTTTGCAATCGTTTCCACCTGAAATTATTGCATCAGATGATTGTGAAAATGGTGGAAATGCTTTTACCAAAACGGGAAGAAGCGCACCTGATCAAGAGCTAAATGAAAAAGCAACGAAGTTCTACAAGTTACTTTATGAATTGAATGAAGAACTTTATAAGGGATCGAAATTTTCAAACTGTCCTTCTACATTTGTCTATTTCACTTAAAATGTTTGGAAGGGTAGGTCGAAAACTCTTTTACATTGCTGTTAGAGTTTTTGAGAAATATATTTCTGTTTTCAAAAATCTCTTATTCATGCAAAGATATGAAGAAACTAATAAAGGATTTAGGCCTTGGGTACGACAAAATTCATAGTTGCCCAAATGATTGCATGCTGTACTAGGGTGATCAAAAAAACTAACAATCTTGTCATGTTTGCGGTAAATCTCATTAGATAAATAGGAATGCGAAAAATGTAAATAAGGATGAAAGTGAGGCACAATCAAGAAAAAAGCCAGTAAAGATTTTGCGATATTTTCCACTAATACCAAAGCTTCAAAGGCTTTTCATGTCGTCAAAGACAGCCGAGTCTATGAGGTGGCATCATGATGAACGAACCGATGATGGATTATTAAGGCATCTTGCGGATTTTGTAGCTTGGAAATCATTTAATAGAAAATTTTTAAGCTTTGTAAGCGATCCTCGGAATGTGAGGCTTGGGCTAGCATCTAATGGATTTAATCCTTTTAAAATCATGAGTACTTCGTACAGTAATTGGATTTTAGTGCTTGCTTCTTACAATTTGACTCTGTGGATTTGCATGAAACAATCTTCTTTTATCTTATCTATGATTATCCCTGGAGAGAAAGGTCTTGGGAATGATATTGACATTTATATGTAGCCACTTATTGAAAAGTTGAAACAGTTATGGGCGGGTGTTAAAACATATGATATCTTGAGAAAGGAGAACTTTTATTTACGTGCTGCTTTGTTGTGGACTATTAATGATTTCTTAGCTTATGCCAATTTATCTACGTTATGCTTGCTTTTGTTGTACAGCGCAAACATGTTTGAAGTGGTTATATAATGAGAAGAAGTTCTCTTATATAGGGCATCATCGGTGGTTAGATGGAAATCATAGATTTAGATTTCAAAAGACTTTATTTGATGGTACTGAAGAGTTCAGAGAAGTTCATTAGCAGACCATTGGATCTGAAATCTTGTTCATGTTAAAAGATATCAATTTTGGTTATGAGAAGATGAATCAACCACCCAACACACAAACAAAAAAAAGACCGAGGGAGGCGTATATTGGTGATGTTGTTCAGTAGAGTGATGATAAATCTAATAAAGAGGATGATTCTAATGAGACAGACTTGTGGAAAAAAAAATAATTATTTTTTTGAGTTACCTTATAGGGAGCATCACATTTTACAATACAATCTTGATGTTATGCATATTGAAAAGAATGTTTGCGAGAACATCACCGAGACAATTCTCAATGTCGATGAAAATCAAAAGACAACCTTAAGAGTCGACTTGATGTAGTTAACATGGGAATTCGGCGTTGTAACACCCTTAACCCAATCCATCGCCGGAACAGGGTTACAGGGCATTATCGAAGTTTACAAAACAAATATAATTAATTAAGGTTATTTACTATTCATATCCGAATCCAATCATATTCAATTATATTGTCCCTTAAATAGACCCTCGAAGCCCAATTTATGCATTAGAAACAAGTCGAGACTAAATTAGAAACTCAGAGAATTTCTTGCGAAATTTCAAAATTTTTCTTAGATGCAAGGGACACACAGCCAAGTGACATGCCCGTGTCTTAGACCGTGTGGGCATTCGATGTAAGGCACACAGTCGTGTGCCAGCCCATGCTCAAAATTAGGGTAGCTACTGACTTAGGTCACACAGCCAAGCCACACGCCCGTGTGTTAGGCCGTGTGAGTATACTAACTTGCATTAATTAGGTGCAGGGTTCACACGGCCAAGCTACACGCCAGTGTACTAGGCCGTGTGTCACACACGGCTGAGACAAATGCCTGTGTCTCTACCCATGTGAGCAATTCAAAGCATTCTGTTTCTCAAATTTTAAGATGCAGGGGACACACGGCCAAACCACATGCCCGTGCGCATGATCGTGTGTCACACACGGTTGAGACACACACCCGTGTGTCTATCCATATGGACGAAAATAGGTCATTTTCAAGGCCACTTTTCTCACCCAAATTTACCTTCCACCTACAACAACACTTAAATACATTCACCAACCAATTCAAGACATTAAAACCAAGCTAAAACCAATCTTATACATGATACATCATCACACGTATTTAAGTAATCAAACTTACCTATTTGTATAATCATATAAGTTTATCAAAATTCAATCTATTATACCAAGCACATATATATTAAACATGATATAATCTCCTACACAAACATCAAATATACTATAACTAGTCATTCCAATGTCTAGTTACAACCAACCATATACATGCCATCATTGGGCAATTTAACCTATACATGCCATTATACCAAAATAAGTTTGATATTTATACCAAAACAAGCTGAAGGATAGTCTGATGATGCTCTGACCAACTTCTAACCTTTATGAGCTTTCGAGCACTATAAAATAGAGAAAAATAAATAAAGTAAGCATATAATGCTTAGTAAGTTCGTATAACTGGAAATTTAACTTACCATTCATTTCCATTAAAATAAACATGCAAAATGCATCAAATAAGTTTGGCTAATAGCCTAAACACCCAACTTCATCAAAACATGTTAGTCATTATAATTCACGCAATTGTCAAGAAACATGAATGAGCTCATCATGTAATAACTTTCTTACTCATATACTTATCATATTTCCATATAACATATACGTTTCTATGATAAATCATCTCAAGTTCAGTTTAGCCATGTCAAAACTTTGCCCGTTGAATTTATTTGAAATATCGATGGATACACATGTAGTACACTTAAAGTGTACAAAACTGTAATCCGTCAATTCATATTCAGAGGGTACTCATTAGAGCACATAATCAGGAAGCATTCTCTCAAGCCATAAAATAAGAAGCTCGTGTGAGCCTTGTAACAGGAAGCTTATCCGGGCTTAATAACATGAAACTTATAAGAGTTTAAAACAGAAATCTCATGTGAGCTTAGCGAGAAAACTCTGAAAAGTTATTATCAGGAAGCTCCGGATAGCCATATAACAAGAAGTTCAAGCAAGCCATATCAAGAAGCTCATAAAGAGCCTATATCAGGACGTTCATAAAGAGTTGTGGTATGTCTGCATTATATGCAGGATCCATACCAATCATATAACAGGACGCTCACAAAGAGCTGCAATATGTCCGCAACGCATACAGGATCATTACCGATCAGGATGCTCGCAGGAACCATGTAACGGGGAGCTTGAGAAGGCTTATAACAGGATGCTTTTTCGAGCTATGATGTGTCCGCAACATATGCAGGACTACAACCAATATGGGAAACTTGTATCCATCGATTTTCATTTGTTCAAACGAAACTTAGCATTTATCGGGCATTTTTGGATATTTAATCACTTTCACATATATGGAAATTATACAATTTTACATATATAACATTTAATTTAAACATATAAATACACACAACTTAGTTACATGAACTTACCTCGACACTTATTTGAATACGAGAATCTACTAATCCGATACTTTTTGTTTTCCTCGATCCAACTCCGTACTAGGTTTATTTGAATCTATACGAGTAAATTTAACTAAATTTAATACAATTCATATTTAATTCAACTCATTCACTTCTTATGCAAAATCTTAGGCAAAACTACAATTTTGCCCCTATACTTTTAATTAATTTCAATTTCGTCCTTAGGCTCGAAAAATAAAATTCGTGCAATTTAATCCTTATTTCAAGCTTAGTTGATTTTTACATATAACATTTACAGCTCATGTATTTCACAAAAATTAGAAATTTTTCATGAATTTTACATCTTTTCAATTTAATCCCTCAATCACAATTTCATGAAAATTTCCTTTACAAAAGTTGTTTATCTATCAACAACCTTTCATTTTCTACCATAAATTTCAAATTTTCAGTATACTCATCCGTAGAAAAATTTTAATACTTTGATAACTTTGCAAATTGATCCCCAAAATAAATAGATTAGGTTATTACGATCTTGAAAATGTAAAAATTACTAAAAACGGGACATGATTACTTACCCAATTAAGCTTGCTTAAAATTCTCTCTCTTAGCTAGGGTTTCCATAAAAAATTTTGGGGAAGATAACGAAATAAAATTATTTTATTCATTTAGTTAACTTATCATCCATTAATTTTTCAACTTTCCAATTTAGTCCTTTTCTTTTTCTAATTTTTCATAGATGAATCATCATAAATATTTACTAACTTTGATTAATGGTCTATTTTCCTTCTAAGGACATCAAATTTTTAATTCCATAGCTATTTGATCCTTCTAGCTACTAAAATTTAACTTTTGCACTTTATGCAATTTGGTCCTTTCCTCCTAATTAAACATGAAATTGGTAAAATTTTCTTAACGAAATTTTCATACATTATCCCTATCAAAATGCAGACCATGCAATAATATTAAAATAATTTTCTTTCTGACTCGGATTTGTGGTCCCAAAATCACTATTCCGATTTCACTGAAAATGGGTTGTTACAGGCGTGATCTTCATCCTTAATTACTTCCGAATAGAAAATATCAGTTGTCGCCTTCTATTTTTGCAATGTCAAAGAAAGAAAAAGAAGTGTTATGCACGGTGTTGAAGGATATAAAGGTCCCAGATGCGTATGCATCAAATATATCTCGATATGTGAGTCTTAAAGATCGAAGACTATATTCCCTAAAATCATATGATTATCACATCTTGATGCAAGATTTACTGCAAGTTGCTATACGTTGTTGTATGTCAAAAAAAGGTGACATCTTGTATAATTGAACTATCCAATATAATAAAAGTTATTTGTGACAAAGTTTTGATTGTTGAAGAACTTAAGAAAGTACAAGATCAAGCCATCTTAACTTTATGCAACTTGGAGAAGATCTTTCCATCTTCATTCTTCACAATTATGGTGCACTTGCTAATCCATCTCCCTCATGAAGCAAAACTTGGTGGACCGATTTTTTATCGGTGGATGTATCCTATAGAAATGTGCTAATTTATTTGCAAAGTTTTCATTCATTCATGAATATACCTTTAATTACAACTTTTGATAATGTTGTATATCGTATTTAGGTTCTTATGCAAATTAAAGTCTTATTGTCATAATAAGCGTTATCTAGAATGATCAATTGTTGAAGGTTACTTAGCAAAGGAGTGTATGACTTTCTGCTTTAGATATTTAGAAGATGTTGAAACAAAACTGAATAGACCAAGTAGAAATGTCAGGCTCACTAATCATAACTTAGTTGAAACTTATCTATTTTGAAGTTATGGACAACCAATCGGCAAAGTTGAAATTGCACACTTAGATGATAGATCTTGGGTACAAACGCATCAATATGTTCTTTTTTGCCACGATTCAATTGAACCATTACGCAAGTAAGTTTTAGAATTTGATAAATATTCATCTTTTTCATTTGTTTATTTTATAACCAAGTAATCCACTTTTTAACATAGCGAGTTTAAACAAGTCTTGAGATCTCGTTCACGCTCCCGAAGATTACAACATCGAGAGATTCATAAGTTGTTCACAGAATCTTTTCATGAATAGTTAGGGCAAACAGTATGCAACTTAAGCTTTCAATGACAAATAATAATGTTTTCATATAACATTATAATTAATCAATTTACTTTCAATTCAATAGATTTAGAGTGGAAATGACGTCAATGAAGAAGTTAAATGGCTTTCCTAAGGTCCGAATAGAGTAGTAAACAGATATAATGCTTTCCCCATTAATGGATTCAACCTTCCTCATTAAAGGATTCAAGTTTCATACAAAAAATCTCGCGAAAGATTGAGGACTCAAAATTGTGAAATAGTTGTTAACTGTTCAATTACAAGTTATGCTAGTGCTAGGGATAGTAATCTTGTTGAGGGAAAAGTGGAGCATTACGGACTTATTACGGAAATTATTGAGTTGGATTACTATGGCAAATGGAATGTTGTCTTATTTTGATGTGATTGGGCTGATGTTAATATTGCTCGTGGAATTAAAAAAGATCAATTTGGTTTTACAATAATGAACTTCTCTCGATTAATTCACACTGAACAACAATTGATAGACGAGTCGTATGTATTTTCTTCTCAAGTCAAACAAGTTTTTTACTCGAAAGATCCAACTGATGAAGGTCGATACGTTGTACTCCGTAACACCCCCTAGAGACTTGTTTGACATGGGCAATAGAAGTAGAAATGACATCGACGAAATATCAGAAACATTGCATTTTCCAGAACAAAACTTAAATGAAACTATTTCTAATACTAGTACATAATTTCAATGGGTTCGCTAGGATGTGGATGAATATATTTACGAATCATAATGTAGTAAGATTTTACGTTTTTTTTAATTATATGTAATATTATAATTTAAATCTTGATCTTGTTAAATATATACATTACTATTATTTTTGTAATTAGTTACTACTATTTCAACTATTTTATGTGTATTGCAGATAATATGCTTAGAAGAAGATTGCGATATCTAAATACTATTCAAAATCCTCCAAATTAGGAAGAAACAAATAGTGATCAACAGACTGCTATTAAATCTTCGGATGTTTCGAATACAGTTGACGAACCTGTAAAAATTCAAAGTAACGTTAACTTTATTTTACATGCATGTTGACTTTTATTATTGATTTTTGTTTCAAATTCTTATATTATCATATTCAAATTTTTTAGCTGAAAATGGTGGGAGGCATAAAACTTGAAGACGTACGTTATTAAAGGATTTATACAATTTAAATTCTGTGGAGCGTGTCAAAGTATCTCGAAACAGTCATGGTCAACCTATTGGATCTGAAGCTCCAGTTTTAGCATGATACTTGGGCATTATAGCATGAAATGTCAATCTATTGTCAATTAACTACGAATCATGGCATCATATGCCTGATGGCAACAAAAATTATGCTCTGGATAATATTAAGGTAATAATGTGAATGTAATTTATAATACTTTGGTTTAATTTTCATTTATGTTTACTTTCTAAACTTGTGTTATTTGCAGTAGAGATTTGCTTTAGAGGTGTTGGATAATTATGTGAAGAAAGCATTAGCAAATAAATGGAGAGACCATAAAAGTAATTTAAAAAAGGAATATTTTAAGAAAAATATAAGCCTCAAAGAGAAATTTCGAAATGTCCCGCTGAGAATGCTAAGGTACCAATGGGAAGATGCAGTTAAATTTTGGAATTCAAAGAAAGGAGAGGTATTACGTACTTCCAAACTCTTCTAATTATTTCGATTTGTAGTATTTACTATATACGTAATAATAATTTTATAATGTAGGACCATGAGCAAGTTGGAACTACAAGTCGGCAAAAATAAAAATTCACACACACAACTAGGTCAAAAAATTTTGCTTGTGTAATTGATGATGAGGTATTTTGAATTTATTAATTGTGTCAAATATTAATTACCTTCTACTAAATAATATTTTTCCTACTATTGTATGAACTGTCATCTAGTCAAAAAGTTAGACGCCTTCAGCTTTTTGACATTACACATAGAAAGAAAGATGGATCTCCTATGACTACTAAAGCTGTAGAAATTATGGTATATTTACTTAATAAAACTTGAATTATTTTAAATATTTATCATGTTTACTTATAATGGTTTAATTCGTCGTTTGTAATGCAAATAATGCCAAGTTATGTTGTATTTGTTTGACTATATATTTCGTTTCTAACTCCTTAATTGATTTATTAGGAGAAACTAAAGGATAAAAGGGTTGAGTATGACGCTACGGCTTCAAGTGATCATTCTGTTAATTTGGACAACATTGATAACTGATTTATTACTGAAGTTTTGAGTCCTGAAAGGTATGGTCGGGTTCAATTTCGATTTCAAGGATCTTCCGTTAGCCTAACCCAATATTTTGGATCTAGCTCGCAACAGTACAAGCCTTCGACGAATCAGGCTTAAGTTGAAGTTCAGAGGTTAAGAGATCAAATGGCTCAGATGCAAGCAAGCACAGTTGAGCAAATTGCTCAACTTAAAGCAGAGGCAACATCGAGGGAAATAGAGGCAGTAGCAAGGGCAGCAGAGGTAATAAGAAAATATGACGAACTCCAGCTACAGCTTCAAAATATGATGAAGATGTTTCAGCAGAATCAATCGCAGAATCCGCTATCTTAGACTTTTGTTTTCTTATTGTGAGAATATCTTAACAATATAACTTTTAAATATATTTTTTTTATTTCAGTTATTAATTTAAATCATATACATATTTCTTTCGTAATAATATCATTTAGATTTGAAGTTACTTGTTGGATTTGAAATTACAAGAAAATATGTTGAAAATTTGGGTTCTATATGAAATAAAATGGGTTAGTAAAATCTGTTAATGTTAGTGGCGTCTTCCCACAAACGCCATTATAGAACATGATCTTTAGCGGCGCTTCTAGCTACAAATGCTACAACATGCTCGACTCTCTTGCAGCGTTTATGAGGCCGCAAATTTTAGCGGCGCTATCTAAAGCAACGTTTTTTTGCGATGCTTTTCAAAGCGCTGTAAACTGTTTTAGTGGAGCTTATAGGGCCAAAAAGACGCTGCTAAAAACTTGTTTTGCTGTAGTGTGATAAAGATATTCCAACGATAAATTTTAGCAATATTATAATACAAAATTATAAAAAATTTAGCATTTATAAATGAAATAAAATTTATTTTCAAATAAATTTATTTAATAATAAATTTAATAAATTTTATTAATATAAAAATATTTAAATACAAATTTAATAATATAATAACAATAATAGATATTTTGATAAAGTCAAAAGAACAAAGAAAATATATTTTTGATTTTATAAATAAAAAGAGACCCATGAGCAAACAATCAACGGATGGATATCACTTGTACCTTCTTTTATGCCCTTGCCCGTGCCCCTTTAATACAAAAGGGTCACAATTTTTTTTAATTTGTAAATAATTGTTTTTTTAGAGATAGTATAATTTTTGGCTTTTGAATTGAGCAATTGGGTCCGTTTTAGTTTTTGTACTTCTTTTATCCACTTTAGTATGTGAACTTGACAACTAAATTAATTTTGGTCCCAAATTTGAAAAATATAAAAATTTACACTGTGTTTAGTTGGGGGAATGGCACTCCCCCTTATTCATTGAAGGGTAAACTATTCTTTTGTTTGCTTGAACGAATACTCATTCAATGAAATGACCATTATTTATTTATTATTTGTCTTCCTATAATAGCTACTCTTTGATAATCACAAAAGATCGACTATTCCATACAACACTGAGTAACAAAAAAAAATTAATTTCCAGATTAGTCTTTTAAAACTTGGACTTAGAAAAAAATATAAATAAAATATTTGAAACATTTTAATATAATTTAATATAAAACATTTATTTTCAAAATATTTTAAATATTTTAATATAATTTAATATAAAAATTATTATATTAAAAATATTATTACATTATATATTATTATTTTTATTAAATTATATTTAATAATAATTTTATTAAAATATGATTAAATTATTTATTATTTATTTATTAAATTGTTTTTAATAATAATCCTATTAAAATTTACTAACAATAACAATAATTACCTAACTAAAAAAAATTCTACTAAAGGTACTCTGATCATTTCCGTTTTTTCCTTATGCTATTACAACATCATTCCATTTAACCAAATACAATAATACTATTACAGTTCAATAAAATAATTTTTTTGATGAAAGTGAAAACACAAATTAGGAAAAAAAACATTTTTTTATTATAACAAAGGGATAATATAATTTTTTGCCCTTGAACTTGGGAATTGGATCCATTTTTGTCCTTTTAACTTAAATTCTATCAAGATTTAATGATATGATTAGTGTTCTTGGAACATGATTGGATTGGTCGGTTGAACCGATTAGACTGGGAATCGACCGGTATATTGATCCATAAAAAGGGATTGGATTGATTGAATCGAAAATTGCTTGAAATTGGTAAAAATAAAAAACTAGGACAATAACCTAGAGTTGAACCAGTTTAATATTTTAATTTTTTTAAAGTTTTATGAATTTTTAATTGTTTATTTAATTATTGTTATCTAACAATTGAACCGATCAAACCAATTGAATCAGAAACTAATAGACTGACCAGTTTGAACACTTGTTCAATTGTTAGAACATTGTATGTGATATTCTAAGATTGTATCGTGTCATCACCTAAAAATTTATATTATTTTTTAAATTTTTAATTGATGATGTAGCACAATCTTAGAGTGCCATAATATCAAACTTTTATATTTTTCAAATTTAAGAACCAAAATGAATCTAATTGTTAAGTTCAATACCAAAGTAAATAAAAAAAATATATAAAAATAAACTTGATTATTAAGTTGAATGGCCAAAATATAAAAGGAGCACGGACGGGGCATAAAATTTTCATAATAAAAAATGAAAGAAAATAAAAAAATTATAAAATAAATAACATGAATTATTTATTTGAATTACCCAAAAAATAAATTAAAGATAATAATTAGTTCTTTAATGACCAACCTCCTCAAATTATAATCTAAACAATCTCAAATAAAAGGATATCATTTAAAGATAACAAAATATATTTTGTTAGAGTTTAATGTTGTACAAAGTTTTGTTTTTATTTTTTAATAATTAAGTGTAGCCTTTAATTTTATATTGTTGGTTAAAAAAAGTAAGCAATTTCACATTGTCTAGAAACAAACTGTAAATATATTATGAGTTTATATATATTCATATCTCATATCGCTTAAGAAAATAAGAAAAATGATACTTGAAGTTTATATAAAAACCTATTTTATAAGTTTTATTTTCACGAGAAGTGAGACCCAAAAATTTATTAAAAAAATATTGAGGGCAAAAAGCGTTTGCAACTTCTTGGATTTGTTTTTATTATTTCGAATTAATTCCATATTTTTTTAAAAAAATTAACCTAACCCAATAATTTTTTTTTAAAATAACATATTTGGGAAATTTACAACGCGTGAAAAGGTTTTGCTCAATTTTTTTTTTTCAGTAATTAGCAGAGCATCTCAAGGGAATTATTTGATTAGATATCACTTTGCGTTTACTTGAATTACAATGGACTTGGCAACTTTTCAAAAAATTGTGCTTGCAAAAAAAAGTGGCCTGGTGTCACTTTTGCTTCATATATGAAAATTTGTTGAATTAATAATGAAGTGATTAAAAAAATGGTTAAAATAAGTCTTTATATTCTGTATAAATTTGAAATTAGTTTTTGTTATTTTCAGAAATTTAATTATTTAATTATTTTATATTTTAAAATTTAAATTTAATTGTTAATATTATTAAATGTGTTAGTATGATAATTTGACGTAAAAAGACTCATTTAATAATAATATAATTAAAAAATAGTATTATAATAAATTTAATAACAAAATAATTTTAATATTATTAATAATTGTTTAACTTAAATTTTAAAATTTTGACAAAAAATAAAAAATTAAATTTCTAAAATAAAAATAGTAAAACTAAATTTTAAACTTACATATTTTAAAAAAGAAATTCAACATCAAAATTTACATTATCTTCGGTTCCATCTTGAGCATCTCCTACTTTTCTTTTTCTTTTATAAACGATTTTGTTAAATATATTTTAGAACAACCGGATAAGGCATGAAAGGTAGTTCAAGAAGATTCAAAGTTTTTCTTTTGTTTTGGTAAAAATTAATGAAAAAAATTTATTTGATACATGAATTGAGCTTTAACATTTAGTTTCATATCCGAATTTTTTTTTTTAATTTGATACTTGAATTTAGTTTAATATTTAATTAAACCAAACAACCCATTAAATATTTAATATATTTACTCTAGTAAAATATCACTTGCTTAATTGAGAAAAAAATAAAATTCAAGTATTAAATTCAACATCAAAATAAAAAATCAAGTACTTGAATGAGACCAAAAAAATTAATATCAAATTTAAAAAATTCATATATCAAAATGAATCTTAAAATATATTAAATTAAATATTAAATTTAAATTTAAATACCAAATAATATATATAGTAGGGTTAAAAAAAGCAAGCAGCATTGGAGTTGGGGATTTGGACGACAGCCTAAAGGGTAAAAACCTATGGAGCTAGGCACAACCATGCTAAGGTGGTGCAGGTGGTGGTGGAGTTGTCATTTTCTAGCCATGCCAAAAGGAATCACCATGGCATCACACGCATGCTTAGTAGTTAGCACTTACCTTTACTTAGGCTTAGGGTTATGCTTGTTACCAAAAAAATTTACCACTGCATCCAATAGGCATGGGTTAGACATATGCTAATCTATATTTTATATACATATTTTGGACGTATGTGCCCTCTCAAGTTCAACCCTCGACCCCGTCGACCTATGCCTACTACTACTTCCCAAACTCGTAACACAGTTTCTCCACGTGGAGGTCGTGCCGCTTTCCGAGGCCTAGTGCCGGTGCTCGTTCGTCATGCCTTAAAGTTGTCAATTTATATTATAACATTAATTAGTAACAATCATAATCTAATAACAACCCCTTTTTTTATTTTTATTATCTTATATCAATAATTATGCGGTTTTTGAAATGAGGGACGGCCTGCTTCAGCCAGTCTCTTATTTGTATACATGCATAGGTAGGGTGGTGGGGAGAGCTGTATAGAAAAAGACTGCTGTTTTAGTGTTTTACTTAACCTCATCCCTCCTTTCTTCTTTTTATCTTTCATTTCAGTCTTAAACTGAGAGAGACAGAGAGATGGGGAACTGTCAGGCTATAGATGCTGCGGCGTTGGTGATACAACATCCATGTGGGAGGATAGAGAGGTTCTATTGGCCTATTCTTGCAAGTGAAGTGATGAGAATGAATCCAGGCCATTATGTTTCGCTCATCATACCATTGCCTCCCTCTGAGGACGCCAACCAAGACGATAAGGCCTTACGCTTCACTCGTGTCAAGCTTCTTCGTCCTTCTGATACTCTCGCCCTTGGCCATGCTTATCGCCTTGTCACTTCTCAGGGTGTGTGTCGTATTATTATTTTTCACAAGATTATGAGATTTTTCCGCTTCCCACCCCCCGAAACCCTGATTATATAGCTTGCTTATATATTTGTTCTTAATTGTTTTTATCAAGAAACTAATACTTGTGTATTGCCTGCTGCTGCAGAGGTTATGGAGGTTCTAAAGGCAAAGAAATATGCAAAAACGACAAGGCAACACCTGGAATCAAGTGAAAAGTTGCAGCATGAACAAGGGAATAACCGAAGTTCAGAGTCCTACCAAGTATGTCTCCATTCGCCACTTCCTTAGGCTTTATCATTAGTAGTTCATTAGATTTTAGTATTTCAGAATCTGGTATGGAGACAATGACCTCATACGAATATATAAGCTAGCCTTCTAGGCTAGAAAGAATTCATAAAGTTCATCAACCCAAAAGGATAGTACTTAAAAGATCTGATCAAGTTCACGAATCCTTAACAAAATCAATTGAAGCAATTTTCATGTTCCATTTAAATCTAGCATTCTCGTTCATATTCCTAAATACATGGGCGCTTATTTTCTAACAGTCTCAGGTGACAAAACATGAAAGACGACGCCCAAGGACAGCGCCTGCCAACACTGCTGCAATGAGTTCAAAATCATGGCAGCCTTCATTACAGAGCATCTCTGAGTTTGGAAGCTAATAGTGTTTGTTTTCGGATTTTATTTGTAAAGATAAGATTGGGTTTTGGGAGTGACAATAAACTACAACTTCACTACGAACAACCCAAAAACTATATAAAAATATAAATTCACCCAAAGGAATGAAGATGATAACTTAGATTTCTTATTTGCAATCACAGCTTCCCAAATTGAAATATGTTTCAAGAAATAAAGAACTTGTGCATAGCTTCTGAGTTCAGAAGAGCACGTTGTATCATCATAGCTGATAACAAGTCAAGTCTTCCAATCAACATTTTATACAAAATATTCTAAGCTTGATGAGTTACTACAGTACAAACACGATGATAATATGAAAGAGAATGTTATGAATTATGATGAGAAAATCACTTGGGCGAGTTTTGGTCCGCTGCCCTTGCAGCCATAGGTGCTCCAAGTTATGTTAGTCTAGTCTAACTCTTCATTTCTTTCTAGGACCCATACTGAAATTTTTAAAAAATAATAAATAAATTAAAAACATATTCGTATCCTAGGCTCAACCCCAAGTCCGGATAACATAGGCTCTAGGCTCTAGGTTTCTTCTTCTCTAAGCAACAATGAACATACCGGTGAAAGGCTCCACCCAAAATGTCCCAAGTCCTCCATATTCACTGTCCAAGAAATTGTTAAAATACCTATTCTCATCATTTAAAAAAAAAAGTGAGCTTCACAAAAATTTAAATACTCGTATCAAAACTAGAATCTTCTGAAGGTAGAACCTAATACGGGGAGAAATTGTAACCTTCAAATACTCATATTTAGAGAAATCCTAACATCGGCCAAACATCCACAGAAACAGGAGTGTGAGAGAAGAGTGATTAGTTATTGTGATGCCAGATATTTGTTTTTGGGTCAATTATTGAATTGAGTCATTTAGAAGAGGACATTCTTGATAAAGGCTATAAAACAATCCAAACAAGGCAATTAGAAAATGATCTGGATTGAAAAGTTTGAATAAAGGGATGTGATTTAAGCAGCTGCCAAACTGTTATATGATCCTAAGGCTGTAGGATTTAAGCAAGGGCTTAATTAGTGATTGTGATAACTTTTTTCCCCTTCAAAATCCAAACATGCACGTTTGGATGGAAGCCAAAGGAAATCAAGCTATGGCGGGTGATAATGGTGTTGCTTTTATGCTTTGTCACAAAGCTAGTCGCATCTCTTGCATAGTAAGAAACTGTGCTTAAATCATGATTTAGTACTTGAATTCTAGTCAGTTTGCAGAAAAGGAAAGACAAAAATCTGTCAAGCTTTCCCTTCCCCAGATAGTCTAAGAACATGTTTCTGGTCAAGAAATTTCTCGAGAATAACCCTTCCTAGAATGAAAAGATA
This sequence comes from Gossypium longicalyx, assembly GCA_025698465.1. NCBI lineage: Eukaryota > Viridiplantae > Streptophyta > Magnoliopsida > Malvales > Malvaceae > Gossypium > Gossypium longicalyx. The sequence goes on from CM046997.1 coordinate 98,894,468, forward strand.
ATTTACATCATTATTTCCTTGACAAGTTGCACTTCTTGTTATTCTATGTAAGCCATTTTTCAAACAGGCTTTTTGGATAAGAACATAGCTTTACCAATTCGTGAGGATAATTTAAGTTTCGAGATACAAGTAAGAATTATAGTTTATAACATTGTGCAACGAGACTAATCAATGACATTGGCACTCTTCACCCCTTTAAATATTTAGCATGAAAATTTCAGAGAAATAGGATGAGATGAATGAATCTAGAATGGATGGTTCTGACTTTTGAGATGAAAACAGGTTAAGCTAACTTAGTTGAATGAAATGGTGTTTGCCATTCGCACATTATTTCAGTTGATGCTCGATAAGTATAGAAATAATCAAAGGAAATCCACTAATAACAATAACTCATTAATCTATAACCACTATATGTCGGGGAAACGAACAGTAAAATTCTAGAAAATTTTAGAAAGAGGGAGTTGACCATCATAATATGAATTATTATTTAGTATAACATATGGACATGTTTATAATATGAATTATCATATGATACGATACTAATGGAGTTTATTAATTCTATTATTGACATTAAGAAACAACCAATTTCTTAGTTATATTTATGGAATTAAAAAATTTCACCGAATTATAAAGTGTTCTTATTCTTTTTTATCTTTTGATTCATCATCAAATTTGTCATTATTCTTAGATAACTTTAAAAAAAATTACTCTAGATTTAGAAACTATTGTTATTAACAATTTTATTGAAAAAAATAATGATATTAGTGATTTGTACTAAGTATTCCATTTATTCCAAATTTTTAATTGCATGGGTGGCAGGCACCCACATGCCAACTTCCACTCTCGTGATATGGGTACTTGAAGAACAAGATAGTTGCAAACTAGAATTTTCAGTTCCTAAAGCATAAACTCATCAAGGACCATTACTAAGCAGTACTTGGCACACAAATCAAAGTTGCACCTACCAGAAACTATTGAATAAACGAAAAGCTTGAAGCTCAAAATCATATTTGCTAGAAGCCATTAAATTCGATCTTACTAATGTAAATAAAGAATTTAGAAGGAATTAACAAATGGGTGCCTTCATCTTCATCATCACTTCCTTGAAGGAAATCATCATCATCAAAATCAGATACTGTTAAATAATTAAAACGTAATTGGCTAATAATTTAGTGATATTGGTCAACAAATTTAAGCAGTAGTTCATCAAGGTAAAGTGAAAAAGAAAACGTGTACCAACTTTAGGCATATTTCACTTTGCGGGTTAAAGGATTAAATTAAAAAGAGAAAAGAAATCACTTTAGGCCCATTTTGTTCAACACAACACATCAAGTTTGAGCTCTCTCATTTGTATTTGTAATAAGTTGAGCCCAATTAGAGTGTTGTTATTGGTAGTCTAGGCTTCGGTATCAAAACACTTGCCCCATTTTCATAGAGATCGTTTGTGTTGTGCTTCATAACTCCCAACAAAACCACATTTTTTAATCTATAACTTGTAATCAGAATGAAACTCTCCATTTTACCTAAATGATTGTAATTTTTGTATACACACAGCTCACACTAAATTATGATTAAAAATATTAATTACCTGTATTTTAAAAAGATTTTAATTTAACTATGTATTAATACATAATTCATCAATCTCCTATACAGATAACCCTAGTCAACGTCCTGAAGAAATAGACAATAAATAAATAAACCTCAAAATGTGAGTACGTATGGACATAATGAAAAAAATAGAAAAGAAAGAAAGAGTAGACAGCAAATTACAATGAATATGGATGACAGAGTATGGTACAAGTATTAAGTTGTAAATTTAATTATGAAATGGGGCTGCTGATTAAAACAAAGTCAATTTTAAAACCAATAGGACGAAGCCTTTAAACGAAATTCTAAAGTATGCTGAAAAGGGTGTCTAGTAAATGGAGGGACCTTCTGCATTAAAGCAATGTGCTAATTAACTCTCTTTCCTTTTAAAAAAAAAAAAAAAAAAACTCTTAGCAACTGGAATGGTTTTCCAAAGCCGTCATTCTTTTTTTTTTTTAACCAAAATATGTAGAATTGATTAATCAAGTTGGAAAAATTTTATTGGAATACCCATTCATCAACTATTTGTGTTCCACAATCAACACGTTTCCATTGATTCAACCTTTTGGGCTGTTTGGGTGTTGCAAATGACAAATTCTAAAGCCGAATGCTTTACTTTGTTGACAGCAATGGATCAAAAGCTATGGGTGTATTAATTTACATCTGGTCTCCATTCTCCAGCTTATTTATCAGAGGATTTTCCAATATATATATATGATGAAGATCCAAACTAGTAATATCTTACTTCTCCATGCTCCTTTATTTCCCTTGTCGTGGAGTTGGAAAATATTTTGTGAGGTGGGATTTTGAGTTGGAATGCACTTCCTATATCAGATATTTTCTCACGCTTTACCATATGCACATTGTTTAGATCAGATGAGACAAGTCAGACCAAAAGTATCTGCATTAGCCTTATATCATATCTATATCAAATTAAAGTGGTGCTATGCTAGCTTAGTTAATAATTAGATTGATTAAAGAAAGATTTGGGTTTGAAAAATTAAACCATGCATGCATTGCACCCCAATCTTAATGTTTCCTTTCATATTGTACTTTGGAAAACCCTTTGAAACTTGCTTTTCAATTACCATATATTTTTATTTACAGCTGTTGCTTTTCTACGCTGTTTTCCTGGTTTTTTTTTTTTTTTTTTTTTTTTTTTTTTTTTGGTGATGCATGTCTCTCAGCTTTCACGTTGTGTGTCTTGAGCTAAACTGTGATTAATTGCAAAAGGGGTCCTTGCATTGAATGGTGATGATTGAATGGAAGACTCTTTTGTCTCTCCCTCCACTCTTTGTAAACGGGGGGTGCAGGCAGGCAGCCACTATGACAAAAGCTACATAAATAACATGTTTGAGAACTGTAACAAACGCTCCCTCGAGAGTAGCCACCCGTAACCATCCACCCATCCCCTTTCACCTTTCTTTTAATTCCAATGGCATCCAAAGATAGTATAATTGTGAGTTGGAAAGCTAAAAACTGGGCCTCTGCACCACTCCACCTCTACCAACACAAACCTATCTTTATCTATATTTATATATACCTTCATAATCTACAACATACGACTCTATAGGACTCAGATATATACGCATTTCCATGTCATCAAGTACTGAACGAACCTGCCAAATAGATATATGTGGCGGTCCATGTTCAAATAATTAAAGAGACAAAATATGGATTTCATCCGAGGTACAGAGTAAGGGGTACATATGTATATATATGATGATCAATATATAATATTTACACCTTTTTCTTTTTCTTTAACTCACCAACTGATTACTGAGGTCCAATGGGGACAACTTGGCTTTTTTTGAAGCGCCCAATGGAGAGGAGAAATATGCAAGTGTCTTGAATTCAGCAGTAAATCATAACCATATCTGAGAAATTTGAGCATATCATTCTAGCTTTTCAAGTCTTTTAACAAAATGGGGGTCCAATATGAACTTTTACAGAGAACCCCACGAGGTTGTTTTTACAACGAAAAATCCATATTTCAAAAGGCTCAACTTTAGGGGTCCTCCAATTTTGTCATTCCCATGTTCTAAAGTAGAAAATGCTCAACACTAACAAAAAAGAGTTGGTAAAAGAGCTAGATTCTGCACCCTACGCTTATCCCCTCACTTTTCATAATATAGGGAGGTGAAAGAAATTTTGGCTTTTGGGCTTATACTTTGGATTCCTCACTTTAAACATCATTTTTGAAAAAATAAAAGAGTGTGTGGGCATGGTTTCCCCTCTTTTTATATATAAGTGCAAAGATACGGAGGATGTGCTTAGTTGGAGGCTATTTATCCCTTTTCGCCCTATGCCTATTCCTCTAATTCAAACATCACTTGCCATTCCTTCCTTCCGTAAAATCAATTATTACAAGCATTAATCCAACAATTAACTCAATTTCAATTAATTAGAATAAATCTGAATATATATATATATATATAAGGAAAGAGGATGAGAATTGAACTTAAAGTTGCCAACTTTACCAGTAAATTAAGGGTTTTATGCACTTCATTATTGTTAATAAAATGCCAATAGTTTTGAATACTTTATAAAATATTTGGATATGAATATGATTATAAATTTACAAATATTTGAATTCATATCATCTGTTAACATTCTAGGATGATAGGAAGAGTAGATAGATACCTTTCCTCTTATTTAAATAAAATAATAATAAAATTTATCATCTTTGTAAAATTAATAATTTATGTCCTTTTTAACTCTTTGATTAAATGAAAAAATATATTTTTTTTTGGCCCTCACAAGAAATAATAATTTAATTTTAATCCTTCAAATTTTAATAAATTTTATGTTAAACACAAAAAAGAATTGAAGGGTTGTTAGGAAAACTCCCAAAAAAAAAAAATTGGTGTCGATAATGGTGGGAGCCTGTTGCTCACAAAATCCAAATCCTCTTTCGTTCTTTCCGCTCGTTAAAAGCTTCCCCCCAAACACCAAAACGTCACGTCCTTATCACTGCCCCTACTTGATGGTTACGTTTATACGCTCCACCCCATCATCATCATGCATGCGTCGTTCCAAAAACCCCATTCAATAAAATAATAAATAACTGTTTAGTATTCCTACACAATATTCCTCTATACATGCCTAAAGGGATATTTTGTAGTACAGGCATTGCTGTTTAGTTAGACTTTACAATCTATGGTAATGGAAAATTAAATAAGGCTATTTCTTTAACTAATAATTACGTCATTGTATTCCGACACCTTGGCCTATTATCTGTCCCATTTATTTCCTAAACCTGTAGATTAATCCAAACATGTGGCTTAACCAGCACGGGGTGGGCTGTTGGGGGATTAATAAAATCAAATGTTAACATTTAGTTTTAATATGACCTTTTTAGTAGGGAAGATGATGTCTTTTTTTGGGTTGTTAATATCTTCATGGCTCCCACTTGGCTGCACTAATGAGAAAACACCAAATCTCATTAATCGATTGGAGAATCCCAGGATTTTACAAAAGGATTCGTCATAATTATATTACCCAAATGGATTCTGACACGTTTGATTATCAGATTCATGGTACTATTGGAACAAGTAAAATCAGAAAGCCTTTGTTTGGTAAAGCTAGCCAGGACTGTAATTAAAAAGTAAATAAATTTGGAAGAATTAAATAAAGACTTAATGATCAAATTAGTTAAATACCTTGAATTTGTTATGCGATGAGAGTAGTTCGTGGTCCTTGATATATATATATGGGGAAGAATATAGATGTCAGAAGCTAACTGCGAACAGGTCCAAGAGAGTTGGATAAAATAGTACCGATGAATAATTGTCACCTAGTGTCGGATTTACTTTCGCCGTGGTCCACGGACACACAAATATATATATAATAGTTTTAATGTCAATAATCGAGTTGGAGAACAAGGGCAGGGATGTGAATGGGAGGAAGCATGGTTAAGGAGTGAGAATACCACGTGTTTGGAGTGGAGTGGAGGTGATGATAAGGTTATAAAAGCTATTTGCATGATGATTGGTTGAGTTGGCCCAAGATGCATGGTTAGGTTGTTACGCACCACCCGTCCTTTAAAGGGTTATTGTTGTAATCTTACTACATGCAAAGGTAATATACCCTATGTCGGGCAAAATGACAACTTCTTTGGCGGACTGTTTTCTCGTATATGTGATGTTACGATAAAACTTATTTGTAGATGAAAAAGGAGCTTGCTTTTTTCAACCTCTTTGCCTCATCTCACTTGTATCGCTCCTTTTATCACGGATGTAATAAATAAAGAGGCTTTCTAACCATACATGTGGATGGTTAAGAAATCCGAGTAAAAATTTAAAGAGTGAAATGTTGAGGATGACACAACACTCAACAGTTGGGTGATATTTAAGGATGGAAGAGAGGAAACCAGCTGCTTGCCATTTTCATGGGGCGCTCGCCAGTGCCAAGTCCCAATTAGGACCGGGAACCGGGGGTCGTGTTCATGAATTGAACCCTCTTTATTGCCTGCGGGACCAAGTTCTAGTCCCTTCACTCACTCTCTCAATCCATGCCTCCACTAAATTCCAGTCATTCAATTCAAGTTTCTACTCCTTTGGCCCAAAATATGAAATTCGATTTTCTTTTGCTACAGTTACAGTATAAAACCTATGGGAAAACTACAAATTACGTAATGTCGATCACGGGCGGTGCACAGGAAAAGAAAAGATTGAAATGAAAAAAAAAGAAGAAAGAGATTATAATACTAAATAATGAGTTTTTATTTATTCACGAATTGAATACAACAAAGTTCAAAAAGGCCCCAAAGACCTTTCGTATATGTTGAGACCAAAAACTGGTCATGAAAGAGGTTTTCCTTCTCCTCGGAGGAAATTTGTTTTTGTAGAAAAAAATAAAATAATTAAAATAAAAAAAGGAAAAATATATGCACACGTGTTACCATCGCACGCAAGAACACCACCGGATAAAATCCGGTTAGGTTAGGCCAAGGCCATTAAGAAAGAAAGGAACTGAACAAAAAAACAGAAAGAGGCATTTCCCGCCAAAAAAGCACACATACACACTTGCGTGCCACACATGCCAAACGCGTGAACACACAATCCACTCGAAAAAAAACCCAAATTTATTGTTCCTTCGGTTTTGATATTTAATTTATATCATCAGATGGGAAGCTTGACTTTAATCAATCTCATGATATCAATGACCACAAAAAACAGCTCAAGCTTCAACGTTGAACCCGTAAATCCGCCAAACCCATCTCAGAAAATTTCCTCTGCTTTGCTTTCGGCTGTGGTTAAGGGACCCGCCATCTCCTCCCCACCCTTTCATATGTTCGTTCGACAATCAATTCTTCTAGCCTTTCACACCTTATGATCCTCTAAATATTAAACATGCTTTTCTTTTCCCTAACTTTCTCTCACCAATATATTTATGCAACAAACCAACACCCCCACTCCCTTGGGAATCTGCAAAGCCAGCCACCCCACCCACCATTATATTTAATCCATCTCCAAACTCTTACATGCACATATTTATATATTTATACTATAGAATCTACATCACTCTCCAAGGTCAATTTACTCTCAAAACCCTGACCCTCCAACCAATATATATATATATATTGAGGTTTTTAGACAACTAGGGCCACCATTTTTCCTTTCCTTTCTCCCCCTTATTTATTGTTTATTTATTATTTCCCCTTCTTCCCTTACTTGGAGTTTCTGTCATCATCATCCACCCTCAAGCAGTTATTTAATTTTCTCCTTTTATATGAAGGTGATGAAGAAGATGAGGAAGATGAGTCACTGGACCTCATTCTGCCTCGGATTGATACTCGAAGCTGAGGTAACATCTTGGGTGGTTTCCTCCTGGCATTGTCAACCACAAGCTCTTGCATTAACCTGTAGCAGCTAAGGATTTTCTCCTGCAAATATTTGGATATTTTCCGAAATTGGCATACGAGTTTCTAATTCAACTAAGACTCACAATTTTTTTACACATAATGAAGTGAACTTACCTTGCTCAGTCCATCGCACCATGACTCAGCATGTTCAGGATTAAAAAGAGACAAGTTTGGTATCTCATTGGCTGCGCAAAGTATCGCTGCAGCAGCAATGCTTGATGGCCGATACTCTAGAAAGCTCGCCTCTGTTGGCAATAGCAAATGGATTATTACAACCCCTTTTTTCTTATCGTATATGCATGGATATAAGTATGTTTCCAAAAACAAAAGTTGGCTTATATATGCACGTATTTATATCAACCGACAGAAAGAGAAATAATACCTTTGATATTGGATAAAATAATATCGGTTGCCCTTGAAATCAAAAAGGCGAGAAAAGTTCCTGTTGGATCGAGCTTGCATGCAAAGAAATCAATGAAACTGAATGGTGTTACTGATCGCAGTCTCCAATCCAATACCGTTAGCACAAGCAGTTCCATTCTTTGAATTGTTTTTGGTTCAAATATATATTTCGCTCCCTCTACCTGCTTATACACATGCACCATTTTGTTGAAATTACACTAATCTATGGAATTACTAAAAAACATATAATAATTTACAGGCAAATACCTGAAGATCTAAAAGAGATGGAACTAGAGGTTCCTCCATCTTGGCCGCTAACGACAAGCAAGCAGTAGATAAAAGTTGCAATGGCCACCCACTAGCTTGCTGAATAGTAAAAGGAACTCTGTTAATTTTCTTAAAAAATTGAAATATTTGAGATTCAACCTTTAATTATTGTGTGTGTTTTTTTTTTTTTTAACAATAATGCATGCCACTATTTGATTAAAAAATTGAAGCTCGCTTTTATTTTAATTTATTACTGACTTACTCTTGTCCTTTCAATTTTTCATGGTTGTTGAAAAGTCAAACATAATCGCATCAAACAGTAATCACTCAAATTCCGCCAACATAACTTTGTTATCCACTAAATAATCCTTCCCTAATAAGTTTTAGTGAAAGAAACAAAAGCTCACCGGCAAGCGGCGGGAATACAAAAACCGATCCAAGTAGTTGACGGAAAGATAAGCCGTTAAAGGCTGCAAATTGTAATATGCTTGTACCTGCAAACAAACAAAAAGGACATATGATATTAGCATTACTAGAAAAAGTTAAATCGAAAAAGTTGAAAGTAACAGCCGCCAATCAACTATTCAGCTCCGTCCATTAAACGGCTGTTGTGATGAGATCCTTTTTATTTTTCTCTAAAGTTTTAAGAAGAATTGACCGGGTGCATTTTAGCAGAACCGTGAAACTTTTAACTAAAGCGCGCCAGTGGCATTATTGTAAAATCGTGGAACAGAGATAGTTTGAACAGTATAGTCAGTTACAGTTTACCTTTAGAATCCATGCAACCGATGCTTCTCGAGCCGACGCGTCAAGAGATTGACACTGAAACCGAGCAAGGTAATCAAATCCGGGGACGAAGTTTGTCTCATCTTCAATAAAGCCATCGATGCTGGACTCCTCGATGCAGGACGCCTGAGAGTCCAGCTCAGACGAGCATGCCGGCGAATCGCCGGATAACACCTCGTCGGAATCCTCGGCGCAGAGTAAGTCCGTGAAGCGATCGGAACATGATAACGACATATTGATAGTGGTTTTGATGATACTAACGATGACGGCAATGGTAGCCGCTCAAACTTCCTCATTATCTCTCCATAGCCACCAGTAGATTTAGTAATCACCGATGTCGAAACAAAGCGGCGGAGATAATATTTTAAAAAGGGTGCCGGTGTGCGGATGAGCGACGGATAAAGAGGAGGAGGAGGAGGGAGAGAAGGAGGAATGGATTGGGGTTTGAAGTTGTTGATTGTTGAATTGTATCAGTTGGGTTGGGACTTGGGATATAAAATCTGAGGATTTTTATTAATTTTATATTTTTTAATTTTAGGGTTTGATTGGGGGGTAGGATTTTCCGGGAAACGGGATTCCATTTTTGGAGGGTACTAATGACGAGGTTTTGTTTGTTGGCGTTTAAAAGGTACGGGAGTTATTATTACCACCAGTTCTATGATGATTAAAACTAAATGACGTGTATAAATGTTGTTTCTAATTACCTTCCTCCCATCTAGATATGGAAATAATATTATTTAAATGAAAAAAAATGAAAGGATAACTAGTTTTTTTTTTGTTAAATAAATGAGATGAGAAAATTATAATAATAGAAGACGTATCGTTTATTCTTTTAAAAGTATGAAACATGTTTTTTTTCTAATAAAATCAAAATAGTAATTATTTTAGTTATAACTCCTTTTAAATGATTTATATATTGTTGTAACAGAATAGTGAGTATCCAGTTGAAACAGCTCATCCACAATGGTGTTCACTTTCACAACATTTTTACACTTACTTGTTTCTTGCTGCCTTTACCAATTTTCATCAAATATTCATTTCCACCCATTTGTAAAAAGCATATATAATAGGTACAAGAAAAATATCTCCATTGAAAGTGATGGTAGTATAAAACTACTGGATTATAATTTGGGGCATTTTAGTGATAGGAGTGGCAATGGCAATGGGCATTGATTCAAAATGATGATGGGAAAGTGAAAATATGTTACAATTTCCATATGCCAATGACAATTATGTTGAAATCTTTGCATTGCTATCATTATTACTGAATCCCAGTTTTATAATATACATATATATATATATATATATTATATATTATATTATATTGTGGCACCATGTGCAATATGAAAACCACCTACTCACTCCACCCCACAATTCAAGTTTTGCGTGCATCAATACTTAAAACCCCAGAACCATTTTCAACTTTCTAGGGCTCTCATTACATGTTGTCTAATTTTCAAAATTTTGCCACCAAAGAATCAATCTACCCATATTACCAATTAAGCTTTTTCATTCTGAAAATGATTAATTATAATTTCTTTTAATAAAAATCATTATCACCATATGCATTTTATCATTATAAATCAATTCAAGAAATTAAATATACTCTCATAATTTTATCAATATATATATACTCGGATAATTGGATATAAACATTATTTGATTTATTCGACACCATTAACGCATTCAAGTGTGTTTAGGATTTATTTTAATAAATTTCATCACTTTTTAACATTAACTTCATTATATCTATTCTTTTTGATACAATGCTTAGAATTATCTATAACCCATCTCCAACCCTTAATAAGAAGATAATACATTTCAGTATACTCAAACTCACGTTCTCCTACACATTAATACTAATCAAGCTGACAATAAATTTTATTAAATTAATATAAAAGTAATAGAAATAGAACGGTAAGAGTATGAGAAGGGAAGTGCAGTTATGTATGCCTTTAAACGGAAATGATATAACAAATTGAACCCTCCAAAAAGGTAATGTATAGTTTGTGAAAGGATATAAAGCCAAGTGTGCCGCCCTTACTCCAATTATCACTCGTATATTGTACGCGGAATGATTTAATATCTTCATTCAACTAGCAAAATAACAGCTGTACACTATACAGAAATAGAGGTGATTGATTTCAATCAAGCTTACATTATTTTAAATTCATATATATAACTTAGATAATTCAATTTTGTTTATTATTTTTTATTTTTAAAATTTTAATTATTTTATTTAAATATTTAGTAATTATGTATATCTTCTATTACTATTATCATGCATTAATTGATTGTATGTATTAATTAAATTATATTTAATTATTTCTTACAATTTTTCATTAATTTATAAAATTTCGTTAATATTATGGTTATGAAATTCAAACTTAATAATATTTAAGTTCAAATATTTAATCTTTAAAAACATAAAAATTGATATTAGATTCAATTTAATAAACAATATTTAAAAAAATTGTCCTGAGTAGATTTCATATTTTTGCAAAACGTTCTTTAAACAATTCACACCCTCCTCAGTAGCTTCCTAAATAAGATACAGTCATCTGCAAATAATAAGTGAGTAATTACCAGCCCTTACTTACATACTTTTGTTCTCGATACCAAACAATCATCTTTTGCTAGTCGCATAAGGGAGGATAATCCCTCACTACATATTAGAAACTAATACGGACTAAGTAGGTCACCTTGACTAAGTCCACGTTCTGGTCTAAACCTCTTCCTTACCTCTCTGTTAATCACCATCGTATAAGAAAGAATACTAATGCAACTCATTATGAGTTCTACCTACTGAGCCGCAAAACCCATTCTTAGCATCATACACTGTAGAAAAATCTCATTCAACTCTGTCATATTCTTTGCTCATGTCCAACTTGAGCATAAAATTACCCCTTCTCCCCAACCTTTTCCTCTTGAACAAATGCATTATTTCATAAGCAAGTAACACATTATTCGTAATAAGCCTCCTAGACATAAAAACACTTTGTGTTGTATCAATACATGCATAAAGAACTTTCTAAAGGGGTTTGCTGTGGCATTCAATATAATTTTGTAAAGTACAATGCATAAGCTAATTGGGCAAAAATGCTTCAAATTAGAAGGTTGAGCAGCCTTCGATATAAGAACGATATGTGTGGTATTTAGGGATTCTAATAGATTACCTCCATTTAGGATACCAAGGCAATAATCACTAACGTCACATCCCACAATATGCCAATACCTTTGGAAAAGCATTACTAGAAAGCCATCAACTCATGATGCTTTTAATGGGGCCATCTCCTTTAACGCCACCCAAATTTCCTCTCCATTGAATTCAGCAGTAAGGGCTTGATTCATGTTGTTTGAAATACTCCGGCTTACCCTCGAAAGAATAGGACTTACATCTCCCACCCCTTACAAAGTAAAAAGGATAGAGAAATACTCCTTTGTAATATCAACCATCCTTTCCCTATTTGATTGAATTTTCCCATCATTCCTTTGTAACCCCTTATGTAGTTCGCTTGTTCTCTTTGAGTAGCGGATCTGTGGAAGAATGTAGTTTTCCCATCCCCATTCCTAAGCTAGTTCACCCTTACCTTCTGCTCCCAATACAATTTCTCTTTATCAATTTCTAGATTAAGATGCAACTTAGATTCAATTATCTCCCCTAATACCTCATCATCTCTTTCCCTTTCATTAAGTTGAGCAATTTTTCAGTAAAGATCTTTTATTGCTACTTTCTATTGCCTTTTCAGATGCTCTGTCCATTTTTTCGTTCCTTTGGAAAAGAAATCTAGTTGAATGGGTACCCTTCTTTTGTTATTTTCACATAGTCGTTGAACTTTCCCTTGGCAAGATTCTTCCAATACCCATCAGGCTAAAATAGGTTTTATTTCCTTGTTACTCGTGGTTAACAATAAAGGGCAATGATTTGAGAAGGAATATGCAAGTGACTAAGTGAAAAGCATGGAAAATCTAGCCATCATGTTGAGTTTACGACACCACGATCTATCCATTCCTGAATATTATTTTCTTTGAAGTTTCCTTTTTTTCCATGTGAACCACGGTTCGATGTACTCCAAATCCTCCAGCTGACAATCCAATAAAGCACTCCAAAAATCCTCCACTCTCTTTTCCTCTGTTGGCAATCCTCTTTTCTTCTCAAACGCTCATTAAAATCGCTATATACTAGCCAAGGCAAACTTTGATCTTGATCAAGCCTTCTCAAAAAGTTCTAAGTTTCTTTTTTAAATCATAAATCAGGAGATCCGTAGAATCCAGTAAAACACTATTTTTGCACACTATCAATTTCTTCAATCTCCGTATCGACATGATTCTTTGAATAACTTCTCAATGTGATTGTACTCCCTGTCTTCCACTTAATCATAAGTCCCCACTGTGTCCCTTCCACTGGTACATCGATGCCATAAAAAAATCCCCCTCTCCTTCAAACTTTCTTCATCCAATTTGAAGTCAACTTTGTCTATATTAGGAAGACAATTTAGGGATTATAAGAATTCAGTACGTGTTGAAGCCTCCTCTTTCCCTGCAAGCTCTCCAACCCGCAAACATTCTAACTTAGGATTTTCATTGCTTTCGATTAGCCTACCACATGGCAGCTGTCGATATCCTTTCATTATGTTCCTCTCAAGTTGATGATTTAGAAGCGTATGATTCTTGATTAGAATTTCTTGGTCTTTTCTTTCCTTCCATGTTCTCAATGGGCCTGTCCTTTGAATCATGCTCCATTAAGTCCTTCCCAGTTCTATTTAAACCTTTTGTCTCCCGTCCACCACTACCAATAGTGTTATCTTCCAAACTGAATCTCAAAGTAACCTAAGATCTCCCCCTATTCGAAAATCCCCCAAACATAAGGCTATCTTCATATCAAAGCAAGAAATCTGCTTTGCATCGTATTCTAGAAATATCCAAATAAAATCCCCAAACTATTTTGTGATTCCTTTCAAGAACAATGTAGGAGGAAAATCATAGATTTGCACCCAAAAATAGGAATATACCAACGAGATCTGTAATGGATCCTCCTCGCCTTTTAAGCTGTGGAAAAGCAATAGATGATTGTTGAAAGCCCATGGATCTTCATTAATCACTCGATCAATATCCACCTCGTGGTAGAACTTGAATAAATAGTGCTTTTCCCCCAAATTTGATATCAAAACCCTTCTAAGTGGGTGCCAAAGATTTGCCATTGCATTCCACACCGCTTGGAAGTGGACCACACTTGCTATGAGAAAATAGCCCACTAGACAGTACTCGTATAGAGATTTTCCCAATCCCTCCTCCCCATGTAATTCCCAAGCCTCATCTTCCTTGTTGTCAATACGCAAATTCGCTAAGTCGTTCTCCATACTAAACTATTTTCAATCTCGTGATGACATAAACCTTAAACTACTTTCAATCTCGCGTGACCACATAAACCCTTAAAACTAAAAGAACATATCACTTAAGGACAAACAAAGAGAACAGAGATGTGCCAATCGGCAGGCTATTCGATTAACCTAATAAAACTTGAATTTTCAATAAAACAATATGTTAAATGTAAGAAAATCGATGCTCAATATTCTTGTCTATAACATATCTCATATGTGATATTCAATCTCTAAATTAACTGTAATCTTAAAAATGAAAAAAAAAAAAAAACACTTCAATCCATTATTTTTCATTCTCTATGAAATAATTATGCCAATACCTGGGGAACAAAAATAGGAATTAGGTTTCTTAGATTCTCTAAAACGGGCCATGCAGAGAAAATAATTGGGAATTAACTTTGTCACTATGCACAAACCTGAATTATTTGATCATTGAAAACATAAATTTTTAATAATTGCATGCTTTGATTCAATGTTTCTGCATTAAACTGTATGTATATACATATAAATATATATCTATTCATCAAAACATATCATTATATTCCATCAAGCATTTAAAACCATATAAAGTCAATTTAAATTATTTTTTATGTGAAAATATGTTTACATTTTTAATAAATATGTTTTTTTTTTTTGTGTGTGTGATTGGAGAGAAGAAAATCAAACTTGTTGAAATCTTGTAGTATTTATTAGACTAATGAAATAGTTGGAGACTATTACTTTTTTTTTTTTCTTTTTTTTTTTTTTTTTTTTTTTTGCTTTCGGCCCAGTATGTCATATTAAATGGTTTATGGAGCATAAACTTATGACTTAAGGCTTACGTAATTATTATATCTTTAATTTTCTTTTGCGAAAATTTACCAATTAAAAAGGACTGAATATTATTCGTATTCTTTTTCTTATTTATATATATACAAAATACTTTTGAAAAGTATGCAAGATGAAAAGCAAAATAAAACAAATATATGTATATAAACATGCTTATACATAATAAAGGGATATTGTACAGAAATAGTACATGTATACAAAGGCAGAAGCATTGAATATGGTAGTTGCTAAATGTTACTTTAATTCCATATACCCATGGATCATAATTACCTATTGACTCACACTCAACCATATATATAGTGGAAGAATTGTGTATATATAATTTTTATTCCACACTTAATTTGGGGACAATGGCTCCTAGCCCTAGTCCTAGTCCTAGTCCTAGTCCCAGAGCTGGCATCATCATATTTATGTTTTCGTCAATACCTAATTATGAAGAAAAACAAAATAGAGAAAACAGAAAAAGACCAAGGGAACTCCAAACCCACATCAAGATAGACAGATAAAGTTATTAATCTGCTTTTTGTTTCAATTTATTAATAAATCCCAAATTAAATAATTGTTTGCTTATTAATTTAAAACTTGTGAAATAAGCAGTTTTGGTTTCAAAAAGTATTGATTAAGGAACAGCACTAGAATCCAGCCAGGGAAATTAGGACTTTGGATGCTCACATTTCTGCTAATTTCTTAACTTCAATTAAATTGTTAATGGTTGGTTAGGTAGAATTTAAATATAAAAGGATACTATAAGATTTAACCAATATATATATATACCCCTATATTTTTTGTAGGTATGGATAGGGAAGTTTTTCATACCACAAATTCGGAAACTTTAAAGTAACAGATAATAGACTACCATCTACATTTCAATAGCATTCAATTTTTTATTTTTATTTTATTTATTTTATATTTTTTATATCTATTTTGAGTTTATGTTTGAGTTCATGATCACCTTTCTCAAGTACTTGTTGATGAGTTAGATAAGAGTTATTGCTCGATTTGAATAAATGATTACTTGTATTTTGTAAAATGAATTAAGAAGTAATAATAAATGTAATATTTGTTTTCAACCAAATACCTTGTCAATAAAACTAAATAAATGTTAAAGAGATATATTAAAATTATAACCAAAAAAGGCGTTAATAAGTAATAAACATTTTAGAGGTGTGGGGTAAATTGGAAGAAAAATTGATCCTTGACAAAGATATTGTGTGTCTATTTTGAAGTGTTAAATCTCAAACTGTTTGTCTGATTAGAGAGAGCCTTTTTCCATGGTTAATTGCCCCCACAAACTAAACAAATCCTGCTAACCAACATTTTTACACATATACCATGGGTATTATTTAATATTAAAAGTAATACTCCATCATCTTTTTTGGAAATGTCACTCCTCTATCATATTACCAAATTATTATTATTATCATTATTTTGGAAGACAACTACATCAATAGAATTTAAATTTTGGTTATTCGGAATTAAAAAAAAAAATTTATGGAGATTTTTATATTAGATGTTTCATTGTATTTTGTCTTATTTACTCAAAAGATGAGTAAATTAATTATTGTACATGAAATCAAAAAGCAAACTAATTCTTTTTTATTAAAAATTTTATTTATTTCTACTGTTAAAAAATTAACATTGCTTATATAATAACTAAATAGTTATACGCGGCATGCCATAAATACTAACTTTTAACAATAAAAATTAACAAAATTCTTAACAAACTAACTAATATACTCTTTAAATTAACATATAAAAATTAATTTAACATTTTTATAAAAATAAAAAAATAAAAATAGAATCCAAACTTTTTTTATAAATACTTCCGTAATACTTTTACCAAGCTTTTTAACTCATAATTCCCTTGGCGTATTAGCTTGACCTTTTTCCCACCATCTATTGTCTGACTGCAATAAATTTCCTTTATTTGTTCCAAAATCTCACAAGATCAATTTAATTCGAATGAAGAGACATTAATATAATAATATGTTTTATGTAATAAATAATATTACAAATTAATTTGATATTGAATATTTTCTATAATTATATTTTTAATATTGAATGTTTATTTCCCCAATTTAATAACATGTTAACGTAATAATATTTTCCCCAATTTAATAACATGTTAACGTAATAATATTTTGATGTGCAACCAAGTAATTGGAATATATTTAATATTGTTATTACAATGTATTTACCTATTTAAAATTTTTTTATTCACAATTTAAATTTAAATTTTTGTTTTAATTTTGTTAATATTACATATGTGTTATCATTAATTTCAAACTATACATTTTATTATCTATTAAATGTTATTTATAATTGAACATAGATTTTAAATACTTAATTTCCAGATAAAATTACTAGTAATAATATTATATATATATATATATATATATATATAAAAGTATCAACTTTAAAACTGTAAATAGTGAGCAACGTATATGCCCTTAATAATTTTTAATTTACCTATAAAACCGTAACTTCACCTTTTATAATTTTTAAAATTAAATATTCAAGCAGAATTTATTTTATCTTATTAAATTAAAAACCAATTAATTTTATTAGTTGTATTATTTTTATTAAAATCAAATGCTTCTATTTTTTTTTCTCTTCTTTCTTTATTTCTTTAACTTTAAGTGGGGCATAATATTTTCTCCTTTTATTAATAACATTTTTCTATTTTTCTTTTCTTGTTAATGTCAAATAGAAATGCTTCTATTTAATATATTTAATTGTATTCTTTCTCTAAACGTACAATAAATTAATCCGGCATAGGGCTTTTTTTTTTCCTTTTTTAATATTTTTAAAATTAAATATTTAATTTAATAATTTAAAAAATTAAATATTCAAATAGTGTTTATTTCATTTTGTTAAATTGAATATGATTGGTCGCACAATGATATATGCATCCCGAAATTCTAATACCGTGATTTGTCAGTGGCATACTTACGTTTACTCACTTAAATTCAAATTCGATGCATATTTATCAAATTTTATAGGTTTATTTGAGTTTTTTTTTTAAATTAAGTTATTTTAAATTTTTTACACTTAATTAAGTTATTTGACTGATGTTAATCATTATTATTTAACAATAATACTGATATGACCGTTAATAG
This sequence comes from Gossypium longicalyx, assembly GCA_025698465.1. Classification (NCBI taxonomy): domain Eukaryota; kingdom Viridiplantae; phylum Streptophyta; class Magnoliopsida; order Malvales; family Malvaceae; genus Gossypium; species Gossypium longicalyx. The sequence continues at coordinate 98,912,704 of CM046997.1, forward strand.
ATGTCACATCAATATCAACGTTGATTGCTAATGTAACAATGTTAATAACTTAAAAATGAAATAAAATTAAAAAAAATTATTTAAAATTATTTCTAAAATAAGCACACAATGAGCCAGCACCGATTGTTGACGTGGCAATGTTAGTAAGCAAAAAAAAGTTCAATTTTTTTTAAAAATAAGCACACAATGAATTAGAACAAATGGTTGTCCAGAATTATTTGATTTTGGACACTAATTTATCTATATTCACTCTAGAAATATAAAAACATAAAATTATTAAAAAAATTATTTGACTAATAATTATAAAAACAAATTAGAAAAGCATAAAAAATTAGAAAAAAAAAATTATAATAGATTTTATTATAAATGAATTAAAAATCATAAAAATTTAAAAATTTTCCTCATTTTGGTTAAATTATTTGACTAATATAACTTCTGCCAATTGAAAAAAGAGAGGCAAAAAATATAACTAAAAAAATTGTTAATCTTCATTTTATAATATAAGTTATTGATGTTTGTTTTCTAATTTAAAATATAACAATAATAAATTATTTTTTATAAATTTTATAAAAGTTTATAATTTTAAATAAATTTTACATTTTTTAGAATTTAATTTAATGATTTTTTATAATTTTTATTTTTATAAGTTGGAAATAGATATGTTTAGATCACATTGCATGAGATTTCCAAGCTACACATCAATATTTGATTTAAGTCATTTTGTTATGTTAATATACATGATTAGATATGGATTCAATTACAATATATGTAACAAAAGTCGCATTGGTTCTATGTTAACATGGTTAATGGACAAGATTGTTTGGAATACCTTTTGGATATGATAGAAAGATTTTGAGCTCATGAGTCATTTGGTTATGTTAATATACGTGATTTTGGATGGATTTAGTTACAATATATGTAACGAAAGTCACATTGGTTCTATATTAACATGGTTATTGGACGAAATTGTTGGAATACCTTTTGGATATGATAGTAAGATTTTGAGCTTATGAAGTTATATAATGACATGTAATCATAGAGTAATTATTATATATATATGTGATCCAAGTGGGAGATTATTGGAAAAAAATATAGACATTACATATATAATAAGAATAATTACATGTTATTATCGTTACACCCTAAAATATACGACGTTAGTTGTAATAAATAAGCAAGAACATGCTTGATGGTTAACTAGCTTATATCTTCTTTAGAGATCTTAGGTTCAAACCACATTTCTCTTTTTTTTTTCTTTTAAATTTTCAGTAAATTAGGATGAAAAATCACATTACAATAATTATTAAATAGAGTAAAAATTGAACAAGAATAGATAGTTGCTCAAATGGTTAAACACAGTTGTTTCCCCTTCCCTTACCTAAGTTTGAACCACTTCTTACCCAATTCCATATCTTTTATTTCTTTCAGCTGAAATTTTGGGTAAATTACCCTACAACCCATAAAGTTTCAAAACTTAGATATTTAATTCCTTTTCCTAATTACCCTAGAATTTTGATTTCTTTTCTATTTCAACTTGAATTCTCCCTCTTTTCCCTTTAAATCCTTCTTTTTTTTCTCCCCATTTTCTTTTCATCAAATTGGTCATTTCAATGCTAAATTTATTTTTGCTCTCAATATCAAATCAATCCCCGATAAATCAATTCTCTTCCGATTGTTGAATTCACTGATGATTGTTTTATGAATCAGTAAACTAGACTAAGATTACGACTGAGGCAATCGCACCTATCGAATGGTAGTATAGTCATGGTGAGTCCAGAGTATCGTATCCACAGGGACTAAAATTACTAGTATTAACTTCCTTTCTATTATTTAACCTAAAATATAAGAGATTTATTTTAATCTAAAATTAACTAACTAATTAATTACTAAATGCGACAGAAAGTGAAGAAAATGATCGAATAAACCAATATTAAAGACAATACCCAAGGAAGAATCCACCTAGACTTCACTTATTATTCCGATTCTGAATCTAACGATTTATTCACTTGTCTTGATCCGTAGAAATCCCTAAATTATGTTAATATCTCTTTTGAGACTAAGAACAACTGACTCTAGGTTGATTAATTGAAATTTCTTTCTAATTAAAACCCCTATTGTAGCATTAACTCGATCTATGGATTCCCTTATTAGATTTGACTCTAATCCGGCAGATTTATGTCGCCCTTTTTTTAGGGTTGCATGCAACTCTGCTTAATTATGGTGGATCTACTCTTAAACAGGGATTTTTGCTTCATTGAATAAGCACATCAACTTGAATTAATATCCTGAAAATTTTAAAACAAGAATTAAGAAAACATAATTAAGAACGAGAACAAGTATTTATCATTAAATTCAAAATATTAAATAATAAGATCCGTCTTAGGTTTCATCCTCTCTAGGTATTTAGGGAGTTTAGTTCATATTGTAATAGGAAAACATCTCAAAAATAGGAAAACAACAAAACATAAAAAAACCCAAAAACTTCGAGAGAGAAATTGGATGAAGATCTTCAGTCTTAAAGGCTATCCTACTTCTGAGCTAAATCCGTTGGTGTTCTTCGAGTAATTCTTGTGTTCTACTCTGCGTGCCTTTTTCAAGTCTTCCTCTGGTATGTATTTATAGACTTTAGATTGCTCAGAATCCCTAAAAATTGGCTTTTCATTTGGGAAAACTGGAGTGATATCGACACGAGCTGCCACATGGGTGTGTGGCCAGCCCGTGTGGCTCACACGGGCGTGTACTCCACCTATGTGGAACTTGTCTTGGCCAGGTGGGTCTTTCAATTAGCCCGTTTTGTCCGTTTTATGCTCATTTTGTTCCCTTATGCTCTCCTGAGTATAAAACATGAAATTAAGGGATTAGGAGCATCTAATTCACTAAATTATATGATAAACCATCCAAAAATATGTTAAGTATGAGATTAAAATGTGTTACTTTTATGGTTTATCAAATATCCCCACACTTAAACGTTTGCTTGTCCTCAAGCAAAATTCTTAACTTACAATTAAAATTAAACTCTCTTAATTCATAATTCTCATCGATAATGTCTTATTATAATTTCACATTTAATCATACACTGATAATTCAACTAAAAAAGCACTAAATGCATAAGCAATCTAAGTCTATCATTTTTAAAGCATGAAAACATAGATATTTCCCCTTATCTAAATAATTCTCTTTAATCCAAAACTAACAAGAATTGACATCCTCACTAAAGATTCACTCAAAGCATTCAAAGTGTTTAAGGTTCAAAAATTAAGCACTCAAGAGTCAAACATGAAAAGTTATTACCATAGGCTTGCATGAAAATCAAATCTCCACCACTATAATTGAGATTATACACAAATCAAAATGTCTTTACAGGGTTGTAACGGGGCTTGGGTTAAAGGTGTGGATAAAGGCTGAAAAAGAAGGTTAGAATCGAGATCGAATTGATAAATTACCTAACTAGAAAAATAAACTAACACTAAATAATTACATCAATAAAAGATAAACTTGAGCTTCTTCTCAGAAAATGAAATTAACTACTTAAGCTCAAGACAAAGAACTAATAATAATCAACATGAATGTAAATGTATATATATATATTTTTCACTTCTTTTTTTTCACATTTTTTTATAACTGAATGAATAATAAGAGAAAATTATACAACTAAAATAGATGAACATAGTTAAGCAATTAACCAAATCAAATCTCGACAAAAAGAGAGTCAATAAAATAGGAAAATTATCAGTGAATCAAAAAGAATGATGTACGGGTTAATATTAAGGATAAATTAAGAAACGGTTTGTTAGGATCAAAGGGGTTCACTAGGGGTTAATTTGTGAAGGTAGGCTTTTTGTGGGGCAAGTGGGTTAAAACCTAGGTGCCTTTATCATCTCAGTATATCAAATCAAAGGTGTGGTCTCGACATGTATAATCAAAGTAAGTTCTAGAATAACAATTCAATATTGACACACTCATAACCAATAATAAAGTGAGCATGAAAAAAATGTATGCTCTAAAGGCTCAAAATCTCGCAGAAATTATGGTTTTTGATGTAAATCTTGTAAATTTCAAACTTCAAGGTAATACATCAATTTAAAGAAACATCCTAAAGACTTTTTAATTCTGAAAAATAGACTTGTCTTGCTTGATTCTCTAATATCTTAAAGTTTAAACCATCAATGCACAAGTATTTATGAATTTAATCGAAACCATATCAATGAGCATCACAAATCAATAAGAGTTCATTCTAAAAGTAATATGAGGAAATTACTTAAACACAAGACATAATTTAGGGATTTTCAAATAACCATATAAATAACCTCCTCACATTTAAGATGTACATTGTCCTCAATGTACAAACAAATATAAATCATAATATAAACAAAATATCATAAGATAAAGAGATAATTGAAATTGCCCTGAATGGTGGATGAATTTCCTAGAATAGTGAAAAGCAGAATTGTAGATAATTGTAGGGATAGCGTAAAATTCTGAGCAGATGAGAAGAAAATAACCACAATGCTGAAGAAGATTAAAGGGTTACTCTTTAAGAAACAACCATAATAATTAATATAAAGTTCAAAAAAAGAAAACAAAATAGACATAAAAAGAAAAAAAAGAAAAGATAAAAAAAAAGAGAAACATAAAAATAATCAGACTCAATGGTCTTCATCATCAGACAGATCAGTGTCACGAGTCAGTGGCGCTGGAGGAGTGATGTGAAGGTACTGACAGATCTGCTGTAAACTTGCATCAATACTATCGAACCTCTGAGTACAATACTAACGGAAACTAGCGAACTCCTCAGAGGATACTCCTAGAGAACTAGCAACAGAGGGAACATGTTGGTGACTCAATGGTGGAGGCTGTGGTGGGTCTTCGTGATAGGGAGGAACATCATCAGTGATGTCCTCTAGGTCATGCTGAATGTCAGACTGGACTAGTCTGTACTGAGGGGGTTCACTCTACGTCGCCGCTCGATCATCCTCATATGGATCATGCTTGAGATGCGTTGAGGGGACATTTGATTGACTAGGGTAAGCGTCAAGGACTACTCCGGTGTATCGAGTAAACTGAAGTGTCAAGCGAAACGAGTCACATAAGGGCCGAGAAAGATAGGGCCCTTCTTATAACGTTCAGTCTGATTGTGGCAAGCGAGCGCAATAAAATATGCCACATCAAACACATGTCCGGTAGTCATGCTCCACAACAAATAAGCGTCATAGGTACTAACCACTCCTGTGCTCTCTCTCCGACCCGTCAAAGTGTGAGCTAGAAGGGCGTGAATATACCGTAGGGCTGAAAAGAGATGCGTCGCCTTCGAATGACTCGCGTCATAGTTAGTCAGGCAACCTGTGAGCTCAACCCAACATCGCGAGGGCAAGTAATGAATATGTCAATGAAGGTGGAGAAAGTCATCGACGCTCATGAACTCCTTTGTGTAAAGTCCCAAAGCAGCACCGAACTCTGGGACACTCATATGTCGCACCAACCCGCCAAGACGAAAGGTGATGTTGCCTGACTCGTCATGGACTGACTTGACTTGCTGGACTGAAAATATGGCGCCGAACTCTAAGGTGAGCTCCGAATAGGTGGGCTTGATGATGGTGAAAAATCTATCCCATGGGGCCATAGTAATAATTGCGGGCACATCGTCAGCCAAACGGACCTGCTCTAACACGGCCCAATCAATGCAGCGACCCACATCGAGGGATCGTACTCGATGAAGCTGGTACAGTACGTCCTGAGGGCCTATCGAAAATCGGAGATAGGGGTGGCGAGCCTCAACAGATGTACTCGATAAAGAGGTCCTACCGGGACCTTTTCACCTTTTAGAAGTGGGGACTGCTACTTTGGACTTGCCACGAGTGTTCGTCATAATGTTCCTGCAAGAAGAAGAGAATGTATCAATAGAGAATATATTACCGAATAAAAGGCAATTAATTCTAAAGAACATATTACTCCTAAAACATAATATTCGAAATCGAGATATGCAAACTTCATATAGTGATTTTAAATAGAAAGTAGATAAATAAATAGGTAAAATCCAAACTAAACATGAATCAGCACTAAAAGACAAAGTAAACTATACTAGAAAAAATTATTGACAATAGTAACTAAGAAGAAGAATTGGCAGAACACAATCATAATAGACAAGAATAGTAGAATGAAAGAATTCGTAGAGGAATGAACAAATTCAATAGGAAGAAATCAGGCCAAATAGACACCGAACAATACTGGTTAGTAAACTCAAAGTAACACAATTATTAGATATGTCTAAAATAGCAAGAACTAATAAAGAAACAACAGTAAATAATCAATATCCGTAAAACCAATAGAATAAAAATAAATAACTAAAAAGAATAATAATGACAACAATAAGAATAAGAAGATAATAAAGAATAGTAATAATAAAAATAATGACAGTAATAGATACAAAATAAAGAAATACAAAGGGAATAGGAAAGAAACCGACGGTGGTAGGGAGACTCTGAGTGGCATGCAACTGGTGGTCAGAGGAGGCACGGTCGGGCTAGGGCAGGGTTGCTGGTTGTGTTACTGGGGTGGCTGGTCGGGGAAAGGGGAGGTGAGGGTGCGAGGGAGAGGGGGCGAAGGGCGTGGGGGTTTGCGGGGAAGGTACGGATGAAGAAAAAAGGGAAGGGGAGGGAAAGAGAAGAAAGAAGAAGAGAGGTGGAGAAAGGAAAAGAAGGCTTGCTGGTGCCGTCAGTGGCCGGAGAAGGGTGATCGACGGCTGGTTGGGAAGAGTTTGGGGAAGAGAAAAAAATAAGAAGAATTTAGGGTTTGGGGGGTTAAAAGGGGCACGGCCATGTAACAGTCCGTGTTAGGCCACACGGCCGAGTCACACATCCGTGTGGCTCAAAATCCAGCCCGTGTTCGTCGAGGAAAATAATAACTTCCTCGTCATAAGACCTCGGACACGCCCGTGTGTCCAAGCCGTATGGTTCACGCGACCGTATCGCATAGCCGTGTGATACATCGTTCGTTTCTTCCACACCTGTGTGGTTTCCCACACGCCACACGGCCGTGTGCCTTGCCCGTAGAGCTCTCTGACTTATTGTAAATTCAAAAAAATTATCTTCAGTTTTCACAAGGCCTAGGACACACCCGTGTGTCCAAGTCTTGTAGTTCACATGGCCGTATCGCACGTCCGTGTGCTACATCGTTTACTTTTCCCACGCCCGTGTGGTCTCCCACACACCTGTGTGTCCGAACACACGGCCGTGTTCCTCGCCCGTTGAGCTCTCTGACTTGTTTAAAATTTGAAAATTTAGCTCTAGTTTTTCACACGGCTTAAGACACGCCCGTGTGTCTAGGGTGTATGGTCTACACGGCCGTGTCGCACGCTCGTGTAGTCTCTTTTAGACCGTGTCTCTATCGATTTTTGAGGATTTAAGCTTTAGGGCTCACATGACCTAGGACACACCCGTGTGGGTTACACGACCGTATCGCCATACCGTGTACGTCTCTGTCAATTTTTTTGTAATTTAAAAACTAAGTCCCAAAGTCCACACGGCTACGGACACACCCGTGTGTCCAAGCCGTGTGGGTCACATAGCTATATAGCACGGCCGTGTATGTCATCATTGCCCCCATGTTAAGCCATACGGCCTAGGACACGCCCGTGTGTCCAGGCCGTGTGGATCAAAAAACCTGCATAATATGACGTAAAAATAAGAAAATTAGTGGGGTTAGTACTCGGGTTGCCTCTTGAGAAGCGCTGATTTAAAGCTAAGCTAGACTTACCTTGTGCGCATGGTTACGAAGGTTCAAGGAGCTGAAACTCCTCTCTATCGTTTTTGAAATCCTCACCATTATAAAGTTTAAGTTGATGACCGTTTACCTTAAATATGCCAAATTCTGGGTGAGTTACCTCTATCGTACTGTATGGGAAAACGGTTTGCACTACAAATGGACCTGACCATCTTGACTTCAGTTTTTCGGGAAACAATTTGAACCTTGAATTATACAATATGACAAGATCTCTAACTTCGAATTGTTTGGGCTGCTTTTAACGAGCGTCGTGGCGTCGCTTTGTCGCTTCTTTGTATAATCGTGAGTTCTCATAAGCGTTTGCTCGCCATTCATCTAACTCATTCAACTGCATCAATCTCTTCTCACCTGCAAGTTTGAGATCAAAGTTTAGGAATTTTATAGCCCAAAATGCTTTATGCTCTAATTCGAATGGTAGATGACAACTTTTCCCATAAACAAGTTTGTAAGGAGAGGTTCCTATAGGAGTCTTAAAAGCAGTTCTAAAGGCCCATAAAGCGTCATCTACTTTTGTCGCCCAATCCTTCCTATTTGATTTTACTGTTTTCTCTAGGATGAATTTAAGTTCTCGATTGGCAACTTCGACTTGTCCACTAGTTTGAGGGTGATAAGGGGTAGCTATCCTATGATACACTCTATATTTCTTAAGCACTTTATCAAATTGAGCATTACAAAAATATGTACCCCTATCACTAATAATTGCTCTAGGTGTTTCGAATCGAGAAAAGAGCTTCTTGAGAAATCTCACTACCACTCTAGCATCATTAGTAGGTAAAGCTTGAGCTTCTACCCATTTTGACAAATAACTGACTACTACTAGGATGTATTTATTGCCATACGAACTAGGGAACGGGCCTATAAAATTAATACCCCAAATATCAAATATTTCACACGAGAGCATATATGTTTGAGGCATTTCATCACATTTAGAGATATTACTTGTTCTTTGGTATTTATCACAAGAAGTAACATACCTATTAGCGTCTTTAAACAGTGTGGGCTAATAAAAACCTAATTCGAGCGCTTTATGTGCTGTCCTAGTTCCACTGTAATGTCCTCCTGTGTTCCAAGATCTTACTCGCTTCTGATTTTGCAACACATCTCCGAATTACTTGATCTGCGCATACACAAAAAAGAAAATGATCCTCCAAAAAATAATTTTTTACACCGATAAAAAATCGCTTCTTTTGATGATGTGTCAACCTTTTTGGAATGATGTTAGCAACTAGATAACTTGCAATATCTGCGAACCAAGGGCTTTCAGAGTGAGTTATAACCAGGAGTTATTCTTCAGGAAACGAATCATTTATCTCATGTTCATCAAGCTCCTTAAGATATAGATTTTTTAATCTGGACAGATGATCTACTGCAAGATTTTTTGTTCCCTTCTTATTTTGAATTTCTAAATCGAATTCCTACAACAATAAAATCCATCTTATTGGTGGAGGTTTTGCATCTGATTTAGTAAGAAGATATCAAAGAGCTGAATGGTTAGTGTAAATGACAACTTTAGATAATATTAAATATGGTCTAAATTTATCGAATGCAAAAACCACAGCCAACAATTCTTTCTCAGTTATCGTATAATTTTCTTGTGCGGCTGTCAACATCTTGCTAGCATAATAGATTGGTTGAAAATGCTTGTCTTTTCGTTGGCCAAGAATCGCACCTACTACGAAATCATTCGCATCATACATTAGTTCAAAGGGTAAATTCCAATCAGGTGCAACTACAATTGGAGCATTAATTAATTTATTCTTAAGAGTATTAAATGCTTCTAAACATTCCTAATTGAAATCGAAAGGCACATCTTTTTCTAGTAAATTTGTTAAAGGCTTAGCTATTTTAGAAAAATCCTTAATAAATCTTCTATAAAATCTAGCATGTCCTAAAAAGCTTCAAATAGCCTTAACAGAACTAGGGGGAGGTAATTTCTCAATAGTTTCAATTTTCGCTTTGTCAACCTCTATCCCTTTGCTAGAAATTTTGTGGCCTAACACAATCCCTTCACGAACCATGAAGAGACATTTTTTCCAATTCAATACATGATTCGTTTCCTCACATCTCATTAGAACTCGTTTTAAATTTTTAAGGCAAAGATGGAAAGGGTTACTGAATACCGAGAAGTCATCCATAAATACTTCCATAATGTCTTCTACGAGTTCATAAAAAATGGCCGACATGCATCGCTGAAAAGTAGCAGGAGCATTACATGATCCAAATGGCATTCATCGATAAGCAAACATACCGTATGGACATGTAAATATCGTTTTCTCTTGGTCCTCAAGAGCTATTGGGATTTGGAAGTAACCAAAGAGTTCATCTAGGAAGCAATAATACATATGCCCAGATAATCTTTCCAACATCTGATCAATAAATGGTAAGGGAAAGTGATCTTTTCTCGTGGCATCATTCAACTTCTTATAATCAATGCAAACTCTCTATCCCGTGACTGTTCGTGTTGGGATCAATTCATTCTTCTCATTAGCCATAACAGTCATGCCTCTTTTATTAGGGACAACCTGCATAGGACTCACCCAAGAACTGTCAGAAATAGGATAAATAACTCCAGCATCTAGAAGTTTAATTACCCCAGCTTTTACGACTTCTTTCATGTTAGGATTCAGTCATCTTTGAGCTTGCACACAAGGTTTATATTCATCTTCCATTAAAATTTTATGTGTGCAAAAAGAAAGACTGATCCCTCTTATGTCAGAAATCTTCCAAGCTATGGCTCTTTTATGCTCCTTCAATACTTGAAGTAACTCGCCATTTTCGGTTGGCTGTAAATCTTAAGCAATAATCACTGAAAATGTGGAATTATTTCCAAGAAACGCATATTCTAGGTGATTTGATAATTGCTTCAATTCTAATTTAGGAGGTTCTTCAACAAAGGGTTTTAATTTTAATTCATTTTTTACCTCAATACCCTCATAGCTCTTCTGTCTCAGTGAAGACTCATTAGAATTTAATTCAGCTTTTGTTTTACCTAACGCAACATCATCGTCATTTACCTCCTCTCCTTGGGCAAGACACAGTTCCAACGTGTCCTTATGAACGATTTCCTATAGAGAATCTTGAGTAGCATGATCAATAGAATTAATAAAATAGCATGATTCATCTTGTTCTCTAGAAAATCTCATGGCATCATATATTTTGAAAATAATCTCTTCGTCACCTACGCTAAGCACAAGTTTACCGTCACCCACATCAATAACAGCCCTAGCAGTGGCTAAAAATGGGCGACCTAAAAGTAAAGGCACTTCAACATCCTCATCCATGTCAAGTACAACAAAATCAACAGGGAATATGAATTTATCTACTTTACAAGTACATTAATAATTCCCTTAGGATATTTAACAGATTTATCAGCTATTTGGATACTCATCCTAGTAGGTATTGGTTCCCCAAGGTCAAGTTGCTTGAACATCTTGTAAGGCATCAAATTAATGTTAACGCCTAAATCAGCTAGTGCTTTCTCAACATTTAAACTACCAATTAAGCAGGAATAGTGAAACTTCCTGGATCTTTCAGTTTGGTTGGCAGTTTATTTCAGAGTATGACTGAGCACTCCTCGTTAAGTTCTACTGTGGACAACTCTTCAAACTTCATTTTTATTTGTTAGAAGCTCCTTAAAAAATTGTGCATATGTAGGCATCTGCGAAATAGTTTCAACAAAAGGTAAGTTAATATGCAACTGTTTAAAAAGTTTAAGAAAGTTATCGAATTATACATCCATGTGGTCTTTCTTCAATTTTGCTGGATATAGGATTGGTAGTTTATGTTCCCTCAACACCGATTTTTCACTTATTTCGGGTTTTACCTCCTCATCCTCTTTCCTATTAGCTTCTTGTGGCAGCTTCTTTTCAGATTCAATTAACACTTTCCTACTTCTTAGGGTAACTGCTTTCACGTGCTCTTTTGGATTGGGTTTGGTGTTACTAGGCAGACTCCTTTTTGGTCTCTCTAAAATCATCTTAGCCAGCTGTACTATTTGATTCTCGAGCCCTTGAATCGATGCTTGTTGATTTTTAAATGCAGTTTCAGTATTTTGAAGACGGGTTTTCGCCACTGAAATACACTTCATCATGATCTCTTCAAGGTTCAACTTTTTCTCTTGCTGGTAAGGTTGTTGTTGGAAGCCTGAAGGGGGTGGTGGTCTCTGATTTCCTTGGCCTCCCCATGAGAAATTTGGGTGGTTCCTCCAACCTGCATTGTAAGTGTTACTGTAAAGATTATTTTGAGGTTGAGGATTATTACCCATATAATTTATTTGTTCATTCTCCATGCTGGGGCTGAAGGGTAAATATTTTGAATTGCCCATTCCACTTCCACTCGTGTCACACTGCATCACTGGATGTACCTATATAGAACCACATAGACCGTCACTCTTTTTATTCAAGAGGTCTACCTGGTTTGATAACATGGTGACTGCATTTAAGTTGAAAACACAGACTGATTTCATTGGCTTTATTCTCATGACTTGCCACTGATAGTTATTTAGTGACATCTCCTCTATAAACTCATAAGGCTCTTCAGGTGTCTTGTTATTTATGGTTCCACCGGCAATTGCATCGACCATTTGCCTAGTTGAGGGGTTCAAACCGTTGTAAAATGTTTGGACCTGTAGCCATAAAGGTAACCCATGGTGAGAGAACCTTCTTGAAAATGTCGCAATATTCCAGAAAGTTGGCCAAATGAGTATTTGGATCCTTATCTTGCAAACCATTGAACTAAATAAACTGCTGGATCATCCAAAATTGTATTTGGCTTCAGTTCAAAATTGTTTGCAGCGACGGTAGGTCGAATAATACTCGATTCAGCCCTAGTGAGATTGGGCTTAGCATAATTGTACATAGTACGAGGAGCAGGATTCTGATTTATAAGAACTGCGGCAATCACAGGAGGTAGTGGATTATTTTGGTTTTCATCCATCTCCTCGGTAGTATTAGTATCATCATTGTGCTCTTCCTCTATATACTGTAAGTTCTGCCTTTTTTGTTTACGATTTCTACGAGCTGTACTTTCAATTTCATTATCGAATAATAATAGTCCTGACGGATTCCTTCTAGTCATAAACTAAAGAAACCTGTCAGAAGTAAATAAAATAAAAATTAGTAAATAAAAATAGAACAAAAAATAAATTGCAATAAAAATAAAAATGGCTAAAGTAATAAAAATCAAGTGTTCCTAATATTTTAGTTCGATAAGTGCATCTCGATCTAAATTTTAGGACCCCAAGTTTCGTAAAATTTCTATCTAATTTTGATCTTTCAAATCAATTAGTCGATCTTTCATGGTTATTGACGAATCTTTCGTTAATATCGTTGAATCTTGGTAAACTTTAGAAAACAATCCTTAACCCATATACAAATATCATTTGAAGGACTCGTTACAGGTGCATTAGACCATATTTAAACATGAGGAATGTCGCTCGGAATCTCGGTGAAAGTTATGCTCTTTTACAAGCAAATTGGAGTAAACCGTGCTTCGGGATACAGCCACACAGCTAGTTACATGGGTGTGTGAGCCACACGACCCCTTACACGACCATGTCCCCTTAAAACCCTAGGTTTTCGATTCTCACACGACTTAAGACTCTTCACACGGCCTGTCACATGACCATGTCTCCCCTGCACCTTGATTTTGCAATTTCCATGAGGCCACACGATCATGTAACACCTCAACACGGTTCGATCACAAGATTGTGTGTCCCTTTTTTTTTTTAGATTTTACAGTTTCCCCCTATTGTTTTAGTTTTTATAGTTTTCCCCTATCTTGTTAGATTTTACAATTTTGTCCCATACCTTACAAATTTTACAGTTTTTCTTAGAATTTTACGATATATTCAGTTTAATCCCTGATTGATTCCTGGATTATTTTAGTATATTATATTACTCAATTAAGTCCCTGATACTATGAATTATGTCAAAATCCATAAATTGACTAATCATTTTAATATGATGATTATATAATTGCATGAATTGTGAATAATATGTATGACTATTGCTTCAGTGTTTGCAATTGTACGTATAGTATGCTTTATGACACCATTAAACTGAACACTTAATAAGCATGACTTTTGCTATTGAGTTAAACTGTTGTAAGCATATTAATTGGTATTGCATTGAGTTGTTATAAGCATATTAATTGCTACTGTATTGTTCTGTTGAAAGCGTAATTAAACTATATTGATCTGTTTTAGCTTGCTTTATTGCATTGCATGATGTGGTACTCTATGTAAGAAAGAAGTGCTAGCAGCTTGTTTGCACCGTTTAGTGGTTTATCCACACCGTATTAACAACTTTTATTTGCACTGATTAGTGGTTTACCCACACCGTATTAGCAACTTTAATCTGCAAATGTGTTGTGCATCCACAACCTACTGGAAGCTTATTTGAAAAAACTTTTTATCAAGAAATTTAGGTGGCTCATCCACTCTTTTTTATTATTAGTGGTTTATCCATATCGTACTAGCAGTTCATTTGCAACGTTTAGTAGTTCATCCACATCGTAGTGTAAAGAAAGAGGAGTTTTGGGGAACTCCTATTGTGGTATGTGACGGTGGGCTAGGAACTTTTTTTGATAAATTAAAATTGCATTGTATTCATAAGACATACACATGACTATGAACACTAAGATGTTATGTTGATTAGTTGGTCTAAATTACCGATATTCCATATTTCTAATTAAGTGTGAATTATTCTATAAGTTGATTATTCTACTTGATTGATTTACTGTTTGCACTTGTTTTTTTAAAATTAAACTTACACTAAGTTTCATAGCTCACTTCCCTTTTAACTTTCCATTTTTACAAATAACCCACCAGGCTAGGACATGGACGTGATATAGGGAGAGCTCAAAAACATTTTATTTTTATCAATGTATTATTAAACTTATTTTTATAATTCTTGTTATTTCATAATTATACTATTTTATTTATTTTGTGGCATGAGACACATATTTAGGGTTTATTTAGCATACATAACATTTAAACTTAATTTTAAAATATGATTTTTTATTTAATTAAGGCATGAAATATAATTTTATTAAAACCAAGTAAAAATCACTTTTCCACTATTAGATTATAAATAAAATTTGGAAGAATAAGGCTAAAACTAATTGGATTTTGTTAACTCGTGAGTTTTTATGAAAGTAGACAAAATTTTCTTTTGAAATAAATAAATGTTTTAAATTGACTATTTTATAAAACTTCGATCGTACTAGACCATTTCGGTGACCGATGTGATCTCCCGAATTTGGGTCTAACGTCTAGGCCGGGTTGGGAAGGTTACAATTATTTACTATTATAAAAAGGTTAGCCCAAATTAAAAGTAATCTAATTTTGTTAAAACTTATTGGGCTTTAGTTATTAAATAAAGTGTGAATCAAATATGTGTAGATACTCTAATGACTAATTTATAATTGATGATTGGCTGATTAGAAATTAAGGTTATATTGCAAAAGTTATATATTAAGGTTGTGGTCCTAAATTACATATACATAACTTTTCTGACATCCCAACTTCAGAAAAGAAAAAAAATCACTTTTTCTAAAATACTTGTGTGTTGATTTAGAAGTTCAAAACCGCAAAACTCAATTATTTCAATATATCAATGATTTAGGTACGCTTCAACATCCAATTTTGTTCTTGAAGGTTTGACATAATAGATCCTGATTTACGGTTTTAAGTTTTATATTAGAATTTTACGGTTCTAACACACTTGGCTTTTGGAGCCAAAAGTTCTACTTTTCCACTAAAATGCAAAAGTTGAGATTTAAGTGCTTTTGGCTTTTGCATAGCGGAAAATATCAAAATGCCCTTGTTTATATTAACTATTTAAAATGCATATAAAAATTAAATTAATTTATATTTTATAAATCATTATATTAAATTATTTAAATATTTTATATATCGTTATATTAAATTATTTAAATAATTATAATTTAACTAATTTTTTAATTTTCACTATCATATTTAAAAAGAACACTTTAACCTTCAACTGTAATTTTTAATAATAATAAAAAACACTAAAAATTAATAAATCATACTTTTTCGTAACACTTTTTTATTTCACTTTTCAAAAATACTTTTTATAAATGCAAGAATAATAATAAAAAACTAGCCGCAAGTGAAGGTCATGTCGATAATTTGCTTCAAAATGGATGTTTGGTGAAGATGATAGAAATAGTATAATGCGGATGGTTATGAATTAAGATTCTATTGGAGATGAAATTGCTAGTGTTTTCAATTTATTTTTTTTTCTTTTATTTTTTATTCATTTGTAATTTCAATTTTTTGATGGATTTATTATCTCAATTATTTAATTTCTAAATATCTTGGAAGAAATTTTATATTTGGTACACTAATTATTAAACATGAGTGATGAAGAAAACAAATGAATAAATTTTCCAGCATGCTACTGAGTAGCTCTAGGTTTTTGAAAATGGAAAAAAGAAAAGTTATTCGATTTTGGAAAAAGAAATTGGACTTATTGCGTAGACGCCCCTTGGTTGTAAATTAAAAAAAAATCAATTATGTGCCACGCGGCACTTTTTTATTTGTCAACATGCAACATTAGCTAAAAATTTAAAGACGTTAGTGTTGGAAAAAAAATTATTTATGAAAAACATTTTGTTACACAATAAAATTTCAAAAAATTTCATTAAACTGAATATTTGTTGTGTCATATAAGCAAATAAAATTTACCAAATTTAGTACTTGTGTTTCTGGTCTAGAAAGATTTGTTAAATCCTAACTATCTACAGAGTGACATTCTCCACTATTTTCGAATCCTCGATTGCTAAGAAAATTGGCTTTTATCACGAACCAAATACAAAATAAAAGCTAAAACTTTCCAATGAGGAAAATTCAATTTCTCTATAGGACAAAACACGGAATTCATAATTTTGAGTACTCACGAAAATATAATTTATTTGTAGCTAGATAAATTTTCTTTAAATTTTGGCAGAGTATCCACGTATATATTGTCTATCTTTTTGGCTACCCCATGGTCCTTATAAATAAGAGAAAATCACAGGAGTTCTATTAAAACATGAAGAGAGTGAAAATAATATTTTAATAGAATACCCAAAATCCTTCTAGGACTCATGTAGGGGGTGGCATACACATTGGGATTTCCAGTGTGTTGCCCACCCCATATACCAAATGAGTTCATTGATTCTTTCCATGTAT
The DNA here is from genome assembly GCA_025698465.1 of Gossypium longicalyx. NCBI lineage: Eukaryota > Viridiplantae > Streptophyta > Magnoliopsida > Malvales > Malvaceae > Gossypium > Gossypium longicalyx. Next base: position 98,929,679 of record CM046997.1, read on the forward strand.
TAGATACAATTATATGTGTAATTCTACTTTTAATGAAAATTAAAATAAGCTCATTTAATTATTCAATCTAATAACTAGTTTTCTATTATCAAAATATTGTATATTTAATTAATTATTTCAATTGAATTATTTTCTCAACCAAATTCTAATTTTATCAAAGTCAAAACGACTTTATTGTGTTAGAATATATGAGTAAATAAATTGAATTATCCTACTCAATAAAACTATGATAACTAGATAATTTAATTTTCATTCTGAACTTCAAGTATTTTAGTAAATTCAATTAAATAGTATTTTAAAGAAATTAAATTAAATTCTAAAATATCTCTTGTTCCTTTTGAGAAAATACATTTACTGCGTATAGTAATTCACACAATCTATTCCTCTTTCATCGTTTTCATTCATTTATCATATTGGTTCTAATTTGTAGTCTACACAGTGTTATGTTGAGCTAGCAGAGGGACTGATCAAACATATATATATAATTAAGACTTAAACAAATTTTAATTAAGTTTCAACTCTTCGTCTATTAATTACAACAATATTTAGTCATGGAGTCAATCCACTAAAAGTACTATGATTGATCTCCCTATTATATACCATTATGAAAGAAACTCTGTTTTATACATTGTCCAATGACCTTATCTTTAGTATGTTAACCTTATAGAATATTTTTAATCTATTTTGGTTAAATTCGTTCATCCAATATGATCCTATTTTATCTCATTGTTATCATTGCATATTTCACAATGAAAAAAATTATTACTAACAAATAGTAATAACAATCATTCGTCCTTTGACGAATGATCCATATCCATGTTCCATTTTAATAATTCATGCAATACAAGTGAGAGAATAATATTTACTCTTTAATCGAGTTATGAATTTCAACATTGCAAGTGAACTCATGTCATACATTAGTTATATAGTCAACATGCCAGCTTTTGGCTCGAATACTTTGAACACTGACTTTCAATATATCAAAGTTTATGAGTCACATATATATAGTTGGTCACTTACTTGGGATTGAGGTAAACCACACTATTAATGTTACAAGTAAATAAATTCATAAACAGATTCATGATAGATTTCGCTTGAGTTCTGTCGAAACTATTGCCAATCCACGCAATTTAACTTATGGCTTTATTTTTTATAAATTCATAAAACATTTTTAAAATTTTACATAAATTTGAAAATTTTCATAAAAAAAATTAAACTTATTAAAAATCATTTAAAATTTTAAGTCCAAAATGAATCTAGACATATTAATTTTCAGATTCATTCAAGATGATTTTTCTAAATTTTATAAAAGTTAAAAATATTAAAAATGATTTTATATAATTTAAAAACATTGATACTCTTCTCATATTTTTAAAGAACAATATTTTTAATATTTTTTAAGCTTTATATAATTTTTTAAAAAAAAATCATCTTGATTGTATGTCCACATTCATTCTAGTATTAAACTTTTAAATGATTTTTAATAATTTTTATTTTTAAATTTTATTTAATTTTTTATAAATTTTAATAATGTTTTACAGATTTATAAAAGATTAAAATTTTTATAATTAAAAAAAATCTAGAATGAACATTGATAATCTTTTGCCCAAGTTCATTCAATACCTTAAATTTTCAAATAAACTTTTTGAACTTTTATTTTTATTTTTATTTTGCTAATGTGGTAGTATCATTGACGTGAACTGCCCCATTAGCACTGTAACAATCATATCGGCGACATAACGATAAAAGATAGAAAGCGCTAGTCAAATGGTTTAATTGATGCAATTTGAGAATTTAAGAGTTTAATTAAGTGCATTTTTCATGGAAAAATTTAATTGATTTTTTCGTCAAACATCAAGGGCTTATATACACCTTTAGCTTACATTTTATTAGGTATTTTTCACAATAATAGAGGGAGAGAATAATTAACTTTATGAAAAAAATTAAATGGAATGAATTATCATTAAATCCTCCTACAAATTAATTTTACTTAAAAGTTGAAAAGATAGTTCACTTGCAGAGCATTGCAAATCAATTGCAAATGTAGTCACTAACCTAATGAGAGTAACCAATTTCGATTTACCAGTTGAAAATGTTTTAATCTGAATCAAAGTCTCAGTAGGATAATCTAATAGAATAAATGAAAGTAAATCACGCATAAACCATGATAGACCAATTTGTTGCAAAGATGAAAATTCTAGTAAAGGAAAATAATATATCAAGATGATTATGTAGTGGAGGTCGGTGCTCCTAAAGAGAGCAAAGATTTAACTAATCATTAAGACTCTAAAAGAGATTCAAGTACTATGAGAAAATATGTAACTGGAGTAAAATTTTTTCAACAACATTTTTACATATAATATTTTTGTTGAAATAATGAAAGAGGATAAGAATCTAGAATAAATCTATAATAAAAAAGTATAGATATAAAATAGATTGGCTAAAATTGAAAGACACAATTCAAGTACAATTAATTTCACTTTCAAGATGCGAAGTTTTTGAACCCGTAGCCCAAACATCTAAATGTATAAAGCCAGTGGGCTACGAATGAGTAGTTTTTTTTGGGGAAAACTATTGAAAAAAATCTAGTTCGAAAATGATTTTCTTACACAGCGAAAAAATAAAATTTTGAAAACCAAGCCGACTTGTAATATTTATAGTAATAATGTAACACCCTAAACCCGGCCTAGACGTCCAGACAAAGTCTAGAGAGTTACATCATCGATATTAAGCATACCACATTTATAACGCAGTCAAAATGAACCGTTCATCATATAATATCAATCACAGCAATTAACTAAGTATATAATCTTCCCAAACATCATAATATCCTAGAATACTGAAATTTCTAATAATAGCATTTAAAGGAAAGATAAAAGCTTGATCAATCTCCCGTAGCACTGACCCGTTCAAGTCTGAGAACCACATGAAAATTCAATCAATAACAAAATGAGTTGTGAACTCAGTGCGTAGAAGAAATTTGTTCAATTAGAACACATTTATAAGATAATTCTGAATCCCAAGATTCGGTTAGATAACAGAAGCAATTTTAGTTTAGATACAGAACAGATCAATTACATATGCAGAAGCAATTTCAATTTCATATATAGAACAAATCAGATTCAGATGTAGATATTCCTACCCTAATCCGCTACCGTCTTGGACCATCCCAACACACCGTTAAGGGCGTTTAGTGCCCAACCAACCCTATACACAATAGAGTGTCTATCTGACACATTTACAGAGATGCAGCTTAGCTGCTAGGTTGAAATGCGACAAAGTGCCCGATTCATATTTATATGCATCGTGGCTTAGCCACTAATTCAGAGCAGATTACTTTCTTCTTTACAATATCCGAACCCATGCAAGTGCAGAGTACAAATATCCACAACATGTGTTTAGTCATCTTAATTCATTTCACAAATAGAAAATACAGTTCAGTGTTAGAAATAGCCTTCACAGTACACATACAATTATGTTATTCATATGTCAGTCACAGAGCATCAGAGAGTCCTTGTACAATCAAATTCAGATCATTCATACATTTGGGAGGTTAGTATTAGTGATGGGCAACACTCACGGCCTCATAAACAAGATTTGTACCCTATTTATATGCCACACAACCTGGACACATGTCCATGTCCTTGCCCGTGTGGCTCACATGGCCTAGACACAATCCCATGTCCTTACCCATGTGACTCACACGACTTGGACACACGCCCATGTCCTTTCCCGTGTGACTCACACGACTTGGGAAAATGCGCATGTCCCTGGCTGTGTGGTCTTAAAACAAAAACAGTGAGTTACACGACCTAAACACATGCCTGTGTGTCTTGTCCATATAACTCCAATTCGATGAACAATGAGTTACATGGCCAACCACACGGCCTGGGCACACGCCAATGTGCCTGGCCGTGTGACCATGTTTTCCTACGTATGAAATTTACAGAATTAAGGGTTTTGGTACGCACCTAAACTGATGTCAAAGCAGTAACAATGTAAAATGCTTCCAAAGCCTAAAACGACCACTCAATAACTCAATCAACTCACTTTAACGACAATAACGTACAATTGTAAGCAAAATACCGATGTTGATAGTTTCGACACAAAACCTCCAACGAAATCAGCACTTACCAAAAGATTAACAACAATTGACCAAATCGACGTTTTGGGGTTTGCTACTTCCAATATCCCCGCCTAAGAGGGAAACCAACCGACTGATTGTCAGAAAAATCACCCAACAACCATGGAATACGCAAGTCAAAACATACCACGAAGTATAAGCAGAAGTCATGAATTCAATCCAATTTAACAAGGAAACATACTCAATTTTACTCGAAAATCGTGTAAAACTTATTATGTTTAGCCCAACCGAACAAACCTTTGTTGAATAAGTAAAAACATTTAATGCTTATTTAATAGAAAAACAATCCCCTAGTTGAATTAGGAGAGAGAGAGAGCCAGTAACTCTAGTTTAAACATACTAGGGTTTGCCATCCTTTGTATTCAAATGAGGGGCTCTTGGGCCTCTCTTGTATCGGGATCAATTATAAGTGTTTCATGGACTTTTAATCCAACATTTTATAATTCAATCAAATACAATACATGTTTTTCTATTTTATAAAATAAACATCATAAATTAATATTTCAATTAAATAATTTTCTCAACCAAATTCTAATCCAGTTAAAATCATGACAACTTTACCGTAAAAGAATCTATAAGAAAATACATTTAATTTCTACATTCAACGGATTTCTTACTGGCCAATGAATTTAATTCCATTTTTGAACTTCAATTAATTAATTAATTAATTAATAATTAAAAAACTATAAATTAATTCTCATGTTATCTCCATACTTTAGTGAGAAAATCACATTCAATTCCAAAATTTTCACATTTCTACAACTTTATTTCTATCCAGGTATGTTCATTTAATTTAACATGCAATTCATTTCTAGTTTCAACGAGCTAGCGGAGACACCGATTGGACATATGTGACTGAGACTCTAATAATTGATAATTCAATTCCATGTTTTCACATATTAATTATAAAATCATTTAGTCACGAAGTCATTTCACTATAGTATAGTGATTGAGCTCTCACTAATGACATACCATTACGAAAGCTACTCGATCAATGCTTATCCAATGACATTGTCATAAGTGTATTACCGCTATAGGATATCCTTAATCTCTTTGGGATAAATCTGCTCTCCCAATATGATCATATTTTATCTCATGGTAACCTTTACATCTTCATTCATGAAAATTCAATTATTATCAAATAGTAATTAAGTCATTCATCACAAAGACGAATGATCCATGGCCACGATAACTTTTCATTTTTCATGTAATTCCAATGAGAGGATACTATTTACCTATGTATTGGATTATGAATTCCACTATTATGAATGATGCTACACATTACAAAAGTCATATACCCAATGCAACAACTTTCGGTTTCTTATCTATTTGAACTCAAACTTTTACTTACATCAAAGTATAAAAGACACACATACATAGTCCATCATCCACTCAGGATTAATGTATGTCACACCATGAACGTCACAAGCAAATAAATCCATAAATAGATTCAAGATCCATTCTATTTGGGTTTTGTTTGATGTATTGTTAATCCAATTAGTCATATTTATGTCTCTATCATCTAGGAGTTATTTGTTTCGATGCCCAAGACAAAACATCTCCCCAATTGGACTTGATAGACGACATAATAGTTTTTCAATCAGTTTGCTTATTTCCAATTAGACTAAAAACATGTTTAGGTTCGTATACTAATATAAGTTGTCTTTCTATATTACGATCTGACCACGTAATACCGCTTAATATTAGTTAAACATTAGACAACCAATGAGCTAATATTTGCTTCTATTTTTCCTTAGATGCAAAAACCACATGAAGATATTATATAAAGGTAATTAATGTAATCCATGAATAATTTTATTCACTAATTTATTAAAAAAAAGTATACAAATGAATATACTATACAAATACCCAACATGGTACATAAAAAATGCCTTTTAAAATAATATTCCTAAAATTATCAAAATAAAGATTTATACCTCCTATTATTTTAGTTGACACACTTTTCCCATTTTCAGTTCGCAACGATGGGTTCTTATCTTTAAGATCTTTTGTTTCCTCAAATCCTTGTAGAGAAACATACACAAGATTAGTGGCTCTAGAGACAATGACTCAATGGTGTAACTCCCTTAACCCGTCTCTATCGCTAGATTAAGTTTACGGATTATTATTAAATAGTCAAAAACATTTGTACATTATACCATTCATTCACATGCATATTGTTTCTAAATTGATCCCTTGAGGCTCTAAAAATAACTTAGAAACAGTTTGGAACCAATTTGAAACAGTTTGGAAAGTTTAGAAAAAGATGGAAAATTTGTAAAATAGGGGTCACACGGTTGTGTGCCTCACACGGTTGAGACACATGCCCCTGTCTCAGGCCATGTAACTATCGAACTAGGGACACACGACCATGTGCCAGCTCGTGTCCTCACCTGTGTAACTCTCTAAGTAAGGTTACACGACTGTGTCATACGCCCATGTGCCAGGCCGTGTAACTCTCTAGGTTACCCCACATGCCCGTGTGCTAGGCCGTGTAACTCACTGACTTGCACCCTAAAGAAATCATCAGATGACACACGGCCGTGTCACCATGTCACATGCCTGTGTCTCAGGCTGTGTGGACCCAAATGAACCTTAAATGACAAGATTACCATTTCAAGCTTACTTGGACCCTAAGTAATCCATTTACCAGCCAAAAGACCTACTTAAAATTACATTAAACAAGCTTAAAACATGCTAAATCAACCATCCAAAGTGTCTAACCAATGTACCCTCATTGGTACAAGTATACATAATTTGACAACAAAATGAACTATCACCCAAATCATGTTAATTCACACAATTTAACATTCAACCAATATGCCTATTATAAAAACCTCAATCACAACATTCCATTAACACTTACCATAAACTTGCAGTAAAACATTTTCCTTAGTTCAGATATGTCATATTAGGTTAACTACTTGCATTTAAGATCATACATTAAAGTTTTACATATAAAAAAAATGGCAATGACAAAAAAGCCTATTACATGCCATATAATCCAAAATGAATGTTCCAAAAACTACCAAAAAGAGGAGGATAGTGTAACTTGAGTGCCGGTCCGACTGTCTAACCTTCAAAGAATCTACAAGAATAGAAAATAACATAAATAAGCTCATTGAAGCTTAGTAAGTTGACATACAAAAATGATAAATCTTACCGAAGTAATACAATAAATCATTCAATAATAACTCAACTACATGTGTTCCCTATCATCAAAATCTCAACCCGATAAATTGCATAGTTCAATTCAAAGCTCAAATACATATTCTAACTATCAAAATCACTAAACAAGTTATGAGTTAGATATTTACGATTTGATGAAGGACTTACAGATATGAGTACATAGATATTCCAACCGAAACACGCCAATCGCTCGTAAGAGCTAATCCATCTGGTAACACGCCAGATGCTCATAAGAGCTAGTCCACCCGATAACACGCCAGATGCTCATAAGAGCTAGTCCAACCGAAAACATGCCAAAACAAGGAGTATAACACGAGAGTTCGCAACAAATGCTGAACCTCAGCCTACTCAGGAAAAATATATATATATCACTCCACAATAATCACCACTCCAATCCTCCCATAACATGCCATAATTCGATTGTACTCTATCCCACGTTCATCCAATTCAAGTATTGAAATTCATTAATATTTCTCAAATAACTTTACATCAACTTTAAAAAAATTATAAATATTATATCATATTATATCATCACACGTTTCATATAGATATTAAATTGTAAACCGTATAACTTACCTAGACTGAATTGTGGTAGTTGTAAAAGTTCAAGGACTAATTCACGATTTTTCCTTTTCCACGTATATCAACAGGGTCGTGATCTAAAATGTAAAATTTCTCAATTATTAGCTTACATTTCACCTTCCAATTCACTTTACATTTCATACCCTTTTATTTTTCCAATTTACACAATTACCCCTAATTTTTACAACTTTTTTTAATTTAGTCCCTTAACCTGAAAATCATCAAATAAACTATTTTCTCAAGTCAACATTTTAGCCGAGTATACTATGCCCTTAAACAGCCCCTATTAAACATAAAATTCACTATCAAACCCGAAAATTTTGATGTTTTCTCAATTTAATCCTTAAATCAAAATCTAACAAAAATCATTTCACAAAATCACCAAATATTACAATCAAAGATTCAAATACATAGTATCATAAAGAACATTCAATATTCATCAAAGGAAACTTCTAAAATGTTTAACAGATTAAAAAAGAGGGTACGGGCTAGCTGGACCTAGTTACAACGATCTCAAAAACATAAAAATTACAAGAAACATGTATAAAAATCACTTACACGCAAAGCTTTGAACCTAGCTAATTCTCCAAGCTTGAGAAGCCATGGCCATTTGGTTAACCACAAGAAAATTAAAGAAGATGATGGCAAATTTCATGTTTTGTTTATGTTTAACTATTAATTTATTACCTTTTTACCCTTTTAAAATCAATTAAAATTTCATTAGAACCACACTAGACCGTCCATTATTTACTAATAAGGCCTATTTACCTTATTGGTCCTCCTAAATTTATTAGTTAAGCCATTAAACCACAAAAATGTAATAATTAACAAGTTTTGCACTTATTACAATTTAGTCCTTTTTCGTTAATTAGCTATCTAAACATTAAAATTTCTTAACCAAATTTTAAGACAACTCTATTGACTCCATAAATATTCTATAAATAATATTTACAAGTCAAGACAACGGAAATTTTTTGTCCCGAAACCACTGTTCTGTCACCACTAAAAATCAGGCTGTTACAAATGGTCTGTTGAATCTTTCACTAAGTAAGCTTCTATAATAAAGAATTCCATGCCTTTTAACTTAGTGGGTAGGTAATTGACAGCCTCTAGATGTACCAGAGTATGAATATTGCAACTAAAGATATAGATTTGAGGAGATGTCCACAAGTATACGGGTCAGGTTGTAATATAGTTTGTTTATAATGAAACACTTGGTAAGTATTCTGAGAATCATACCCAAGGGATTGCAGTTTGGGGAAAACGATTATCAAGCCAATTACGAGAAATAATTACTAATCTACTCGAGTCATAAATTAGTAGTGTTATCCAAGAAACAAGGTGATAATGATAATAAGAAACTAAATAAATATAACTAAACTTAAATCTACTTCTAGGTTCCTGTATCGGCTTTTTCTATTCCTTGTTTTGACTACACGAGTTCCATTTAGCCTAGATCCAATTTTATACCTAACTAATTATTAAAGTAGAGTTCTAATCAATCAACTAATTGATACCCTAGTAAGATCTTCCAATCTTCCACTAGAATAACGAGTTAGCAACAACTACTTATCTTCCAATCTCATCGTCCAGACCGGTTCAGGGTTAAGGTTTTCTCGGATAGGCCATACCAATTTTGGATTAATTACCATCTAAATGACTTCTTAAGGTTGTCAAGACTAAGGTTTGTTTCACGTTATAACTGATTTGCTATGAAACTTTATCATTCAAGCAATTAATTAAGTTAAAACAATTGAAACATGTAAAATATGTAGAAAGCACAAATTGGTTCTGATCTTTACACAAACATTATTCTAATAATGTTAAAGAGAGAAATATAAAGAAGAGAATAAGGAAAAATGATGCTCATGAATTTATCAATAAAAGTGTGGTTTCAGAACAATCTCCCCTCGCGGAAGTCTCACTTCAAAATAAGCTCTTTCGATTACAAGAACATAAAATAAACTAAGTAAAAACTAAGAATGAAAGAAAAACCTAAGAATAAAAACCCTCAAATTGTATGTTTAACCTGATTACAATGACCTTTAATAGGCTCAACTTGGAATATTAAAGTGCCTAAATTATCCTTGAAGTTTTTAGAGTTCAATTAGGATAAATACACCTAATTTCTCTCCAAAACTTAGTTAAAATGTGCAAGAATTTTGGGTTGTGCAAGGGGTATGTCGCGACATAGGAGTGCTATGTTGTGACATTGAGGGAAATTTCATTCTAAAACTCGTTTTTAGCTTCTATATTCGATGCTGAGACGTTAGTATCTTAGTGTCGAAACATAGGCATAAGTTTTGGCCCGAATAAGCATCTTTAGCTCCCAACTTGACCTACAAGACCATGTAACCTTATTTAGATATATAAAATGTAATAAAAACTATTAGAAGCATAAATTACTATTAAACAAACAATAATTATGTGTAAAAAGGGATGTAAATTATAGTATGATTTATGGCAGATCAATAATCCTTCCACCCTTTGCTGTTTGGCTTGAAGTGCCCTTGGCTAGACCAAAAATCCTAAACATTTTATGGTAAAAAGGGATATGAGTCTAGTTTCTGGGAAAATTAACGGATCTTAATTTTAAGTTCTGTATCTCCAGATATAAATAATTTAATGAATATAACTCGGGAAAATAGCTTAGCTGGAATTTGAATAAATAGAAAGAATATGAAAATATCATATTATCGCATTACTTATTATTTTCATGCGAGCTTACTAAGCGTAAATCTTACTCCCTCCTTTCCATTTTTTTTAGTTTTGTCAGGTCAGCTCAAGGTTGGAGATCGTCGGAGGCAGCATCACACTATCGAGCCATTATCCTTGGAGTATTGGCATGTGTATGTTAAATGTTTTCATGTGAGTGGCATGTATAGGGACTTAGTTTTTCTATGATGACTATTGTTGTGATTAGCCAATGGTTTTGGCTTATATTTATTTGTTGATTACAGCCATGAGATGTGGCTTATAATGATTTTGACTTGCAAGCCTATTTATCCATGATATGTGTAAATGTTTTGTGATGTAGCTAGACTAGTTTATCATGAGTAGGTGGAACGAATGCATAATAACGAGCTAATGATGAATGCTATTGAAATCGTGTATGTGTGTGCATGTAAAGATGAAAAAAAGGCTTGGAACTTAGCCTAAGTCTTGACCACACGGGTAGAGACACGACCGTGTGTCTCAGCTGTGTGGAGAACACGGCCTCTAGCCACGGGCATGTGCCTTGGCCGTGTGCCCTTAAACGGTTGCTGATGTCATAAACAGAGAGTTACACGGGCTGAGGACACGAGCGTGCCCCAAGCTACATGGGTGTGTGTGACCACACGACCCCAAGCCACACGAACGTGTGACTCTCCAAAGCTAGAAAATTGTTAAATTGCCCAAAGTTTATTGAATGTTTTCAGTTTTACCCCGAACCACCCCAATGTATGTTTTAGGCGTCGAAGGCCTATATAAGGGACGATATGCATGTGTTTGAAAATTTTTAATTTTGGGCGAAATTTGGTGACCCGATTTTGTATGTTTGTGAATGTTTAAGTCCGGTAACGCCTCGAGCCTTGTCCTGGCGTTGGATACGGGTGAGGGGTGATATAACTAGGTTATTAATTTCATGGGACCGTTTCCTAGTTCATATGGTAAAAAATACATACTGGTAGCTGTGGATAATGTGTTAAAATGGGTTGAAGCTCAAACTTTACCAACTAATTATGCTAGGTTCGTAGTTAGATTATTAAAGAAACTTTTCTCTCATTTTGGAACACCTAGGGTAGTCATTAGTGATAGGGGTACACATTTTTGTAAAGCTAAATTTGAGAAAATTCTTAAGTACGATGTAAACCATAGAGTAGCTACCCCTTATAACCCTCAAAATAGTGGCCAAGTTGAAGTAAGAAATCGTGTGTTTTTCGATTTACTTGTTACAAAAGGGGAGTCAAACTTGGACTCTAAATAAGTGCTTCTTAGGAGGCAACTCAAGTGTTTTTCGATTTGTTTTTCATATGTTTCATTTGTGGATTTATGTCAATTTACTTGTTCTTCATTTTTTTACTAGTTTTTTGTTTTTGAATTTAAAATTTCGTTAATCTAATCACTGAAGTTATGTTATTTATAAAAAAAAAAGAAAAAAAAGAAAAGAAGGAAGAATCACTCGGCTCGACCACACAGTTGTGAGACCCGCACGACTAAGTTACATGACCATGTGTATATTATGAGAGGAATGTATTTGGAACCACACAGTTCTCAAAAATTACATAGCCTGGCAACACGACTGTGTGGTCAACACGGCCTGGATACAAGATGTCAAAAAAAAATCCGATTTGAAAATTAGTTTCTTGCAAAGCGGAAAATTAAAATTTTGAAAATCAACCCAGTTTGTGATATTTGTAGCAATAAGCAGATAGAGTATTTTCTCCACTACTCTCATACCATGAATTGTTTCGAGTATGGGCTCGAACCAATTGAATCAAAACACAAAACTAGAAAAAATTTTCTTTTCCTTTTAGGGTGAAAATAAAAATTCTCTTTTTTTTTTTAATAGAAACCGATAGAATTGTTATTCTGGAATAATATATTTAATAGTTGAGAATAAATTCTATCTATTTTTTGGCAGAGTAGCAATCTCTCAAAGTTAAGTAAATACTCCTACTAGTGTAATCTATTTATAGGAAGAGAAGGTAGAACCCTTGTTAAGTTGTAGTGATTTCTTTCAAACAGAAAAATAATTTCCTACTTAGAGTATGGTGGATGAAACACCCTAGTTCTAACTAGGATTGCCACTCTCTTCATGTTACATGAGGAGATTTTGAGCCTCTCTCATATCGGTTCAATTATAAGTATTTTCTAGACTTTTTGACCTAGTACGATTCTATTTTTATATTTCCCAAAATAAAATTCAGTATATTTATATTAAATAATTTTTTTATCCCAATTTTACCCCTGATAAAATTATGACCATTTTACCACTAGTAAAATTTTGAGAAAATATGTTTAATATTTAACTACTCAACATGTTTATTATGACCGATCATTTCTAAGTAATCCATGTACATTTTCTAATGAATATTTCGCATTTTCATTTCTATTTCCATTTCCATTTTGAGAAATCCACATTCATTTCCAAATGATTCCATTTCTCAATTTCGGAGAAAGCCATAATCATTTTTGAATATTTTCCATTTCTTTATTTTTATTAATTTTGTTCATTTTAATTCAAACATGAAATTTATTAATGTTTTAAATAAACTAGCAGAGGAACCAATTGGACATATGTAATTAAGGCTCAAATGATTTATAATTAAGCTCTAAATTTCCGCATATTAATTATAAACTCATTTAGTCACGAAGTCAATCCACTATAGTATCGTGACTAAGCTCTCCCTAACAACATATCATTACGAAAGAAACTACTCATAAGTGTGTTACTCTAATAGGATACCATTGATCTCTTTTGGAATAATATTCACTCTCACAATATGATCATATTTTATCTAATGATAATCATTACATCTTTCTTTATGAAAAGTCAATCACTATCAAATAGTAATTTCAATGAGAGGATATTATTTACCTATGTTTCAGGTTATGAATTCCATTGTTTTGAATGACACTACACACTACAAAAGTCGTAGACCCAACGCACCAGCTTTGGGTTTCTTATCTATTTGAACTCAAACTTCTGCTTGAATCAAAGTGTATGAGTCACGTATACATAGTCCTTCATTCACTTAGGATTTAGGCATGCAATGATATGAACATCACAAGTGAATAAATCCATAAAAAGAATCAGGATCTATTCTTCTTGGGTCATGTTCGATGTACTGTTAGTCCAGTCAATCACATCTAAGTTTCTATCTTCTGTGAGTCATTGGCTCCAATGCCCAAGACAAAGAATCTCTCCAATTGGACTTGATAGACAACATATTAGTCTTTCAATTGGTTTGCTCATTTCCAATTAAAGTAAGGTGATGTTTAGGTTCATCTATTAATACAATTTGTCTTTTTGTATTACGATTCGACTATCTAATTCTACTTAGCATTAGTTAAACATTAGACTACTAGTGAGCAACATTTATTTCCATTTAGCTTTGCGTGCAAAAACTGTTTGAGGACAATAATACAAAGTATATTAATTGTAACCAATGAATTTGTTTTATTAACTAATTTGTTAAAAAAATACTAGTTTACAAACGAATATACTACATTCAGGGCACCAGATCCAACACACGACTATGTGAATACTTGATTGAAATTTTTATTTTTATTTTTATTTTTATTTTTATTTTTATTTTTATTTTTATTTTTACGAAAGGCACGCGACCTAGTGAAACCTAAACGGCTTGGCAACATGACCATTTGAAAATTGGAAATATGAAAAATTTGGAACAACACGGTTCCGAAAGTTACAAGGCCTGGTGACATGGTCTTACGATCGACATGTCCTAGATACACGATCGTGTGAAGACTGTGAATGAAGGTATTAAAAGCCATAAAGCTCCCGAGAGTCACATAGTTTAGGGACACGGTCGAGTCCTTAATGTCCAGAACACATCGTTTGTTTAATATTTTCCTTCCATTCAACAATTCTTTTCCTCTCGTGTCATCTTCTCATCACTGCCCATCTACACCGTCGGTTGTTCACCATCATTACTCACTATCCTTTTCTCCTTTGTTACTTTTACTTACTCATGTTTATTTTATTTCATAGCTAATTGTCTGATGGATTGTTGTTAGTTGATTAATTAATTTGTTTTTTTTATTTTCTTTGTTATTTTGTCTCCTCTCTTATTTTAGTTCATTTCATTTCATTTTATTTGTTGTTCCTCTATTTTACTTGGTTTGTTGTGTTTCTCTAGTTGACGGTGGCTCTCCTCCATATCACTGTTAATGTTGAATAGGCTTATTCTTAGGCAGGTATTTGTGTGGTTATTAGCTTGTTTATGCTAGTAGCTTCTTCTTGAGCATACCTTACCCCAGATGTAACGAAATCATAAGCATAAAAAAAGAAACTTTCTTGAAGGGTTGATTCCTTGTTTTCGTGATAATCTCGAACTCCGTATGTTTCAAGCGGGCAGAAAAGTACCTAAAAAATACTACGACAAAAAAATATAAAAAACATAATGTGAAAAAAAGAAAAAGAAAAAGAAAAACAATAAGTGTTAATAATGTATAACAGAACGTCTAAATAAAGGGATTCAGTTGAACCTGGCCCTTCATTATTGTGATGTGGCGTTCTATCTTAGTTGTCGTGACATTAGGGTTTGATGTCAGTGACATCATGCCCAATTTTTGGCTGTTTCGATTTTCGGTTATGTCATTCTATGGTATCTACACCTGCTGTGAAAAAAATAACTAAACATAAATAAGGATAATACTAAAAATAAAAATAAAATAAAAGGATAAAAAAAGAAACAGAATTTAAAATAGGAAATAAGAGTTCTTTAAAAACTGGGATGATCTGTGTTGCCACCATAAAAGAACTTTCAACTGGTTCTCGACACTTTAATAAGATGTTAGCTTTTTGTCGATGTATATGAACCAGCCTATTTGGTCGATTCTAATGATGATGTCTTATTTTTGACCATTGCGACATCCACATTACAAGACTTTTGGTACCAAATTTGAGCCAAACCCAAATATTTTTTGGGGTATTATTGCCTCATGCTTCCTCCCTTCCATGTCGCATAAAATTTTGCTCACTTGACCTTTATTGCCCTTTTCGGATGAGAATGGATCAAGTTCATCTGTCTCTTTGACTGGCACCTTCTCTGTTATGGCCTGAAAGTCTATTACCATTTCTACACTTTCATTCAAGATTGGTTTAAGCTCCATGTTAGTGGTTACTTCTACTTTTACGTTAGTGGCTATATCTACTGTTATGTTTGTTTCTACATTAATTGGATCAAAGACACCTTTAGGTATATTCAGTTAATTAACATAGTCCCCGATTCCAAATTCTTTTTTATTTACATCATCTAAGTTCAAACGATTGTTGAGAATACAATAGTTATCATGGTTAGACTTGAGAACATCATATACGACCTCTTTCCATAGAGGTAATGCCTTTGATAACTCTTGGAGCATTGTCATCATTTATGTCATCTTATTTGACATGTTTGATAATATGTTGGATGTTTCATTATTAGCTCGGTAGATTTGATCACACTCAGATAGATGTTTATTCGGCTCACGTAAGGATTCCTCCGGATACTTGCTTTTATCTTTGTTGTCATAATTCTCATATGCATTGTAAAGTAGCTCATCCAGATGTTTAGGCATATTTTCGAAGCTCCGTTCAACCAAATCTGTCCTCCATTATAGTGTCAATCATCATACCAAAAGAACAACTCATCTAACTCAGACTAGCTATTGTCATAATTAAATTTGTCAATGTGTGCGTCTATGTTCTTGGTTGAAGGTTTGTCGGGCTCAATTGTTTCATAGGACAATATCTCTTATGGATTGCGAAGAGACTCTGTTGGGTATTCAGACCTATCAATCTTTATATCATCTAACTCATATAGAGGTTCATAGGAATACCCTTCTTTTCCATATTCACTATCCGAACCCTATTGGTCCATCAAATCTCTATCTAACCAACTTGATTTTACATCATCGTATAAATTATCCCATGTCTTGCCTTTATACCAATTGTAATAATCATTAATTGCACTTATGATTAAATTTGCTTAATCAACAAGGAAAATAACGAAATAATGAAAATGAAAGTAAATCTAGAATAATAAATAAATAAAATTAGAACACTATCTAACTAGTTCGTCTTTTGACTAATATTATTTACAAAGTAATTGATTCAATAACAATGATCACCATCGCAATCCTCGACAGCGTAGCCAACAATTGACCGCCTCTCGACGTACCAACATCGGAAGTGAGAATACTACAACTAAAGATAGGAATTAAGGCAGTGTCTGCAAGTATACGGTTCAAGTTGTAATATATCTTGTGTACAAAGAAAAACTTAGTAAGTATTTCGAGGATCGTACCCTAGGTATTGCAATTTGGGGAAATCTACTATTAAGCCAATTACTGGAAAAAACTAATAATCTACTCAAGTCATAATTAGTAATGTTAATTTGGAAGCAAAATGATAATAATAGTAATAATAAACTAAATAAATTGAATTAAACCTAAATTTACTTCTAAGTTCATGTATTTGTTTCTCCTATCCTTTATTTTGACTATGTAAGTTCCTTTAGCCTAGATCCAGTTATTTTACCTGATTAATTATTGATGTAGGGTTCTAAATAATTGGCTACTAATTAACCTAGTAGGACTCCTTAACCTTCTACTAACCTAATTAGTTAGCAAGAACTACCCATTTCTAGAAGACACAATTCAGACTAGGGCAAGGTAAGTTTTTGACGAATAGGCAATACTGATTTTAGGTTAATTCCTTCATATATAACTTTCTAGGGTCGTCAAGCCTAGGTTTTAAGTTTTTCCTTCCCTAACCATTGATCTGCCAAGTAATGCTTGGTAAGCAATACCGATTTTGGTTTAATTTCAACTTAAATGACTCCTTAAGGTCGTCAATCCAAGGGTTTAATTGGACTCAACTAGATCCAAGTAACCCAAATCAAACTCTACCATTCAATAAATTAATTAGGTTAATACAGTTGAAACACACGAAATATGTATGAAGCAAAAATTGATTCTAATATTTACACAAACATTCAATTAACAATGTTAAAGAAAGAAATATAAAGAATTGAATAAAGGAAAGAAATGTTTATGGATTTATCGATGAAAACGTGGCTTCGAAACAATCTCCGCTCGCGAAAGTCTCATTGCGGAATAGGATCTTTTGATTACAATAACATGACATAAACTAAGCAAAAACTAAGAACAAAATAAAACCTAAGAATGATTTATGTTTCCCTAAAATTGTGTGTTTAATCTGGTTATAATGGCTTTTGTATAGGTTAAAATCGGAATATTAAAGTGCATAAACTATCTTTGAAGTACTTAAAGCTCAATTAGGAAAAATGCTCCTAATGGCCTTAAAAACGCAGCTGTCACATTCAGGGATTTTTAGGCCGCACAGAAGCTGTGACGCAACATAGGTCGATGTCGCGACACAAGAAGGGGTGTGTCACAACACAATAGGCATTTTCAGCCCATGGCTTGTTTCTATTTCTGTCTTTAATGTTGTAAATTGGCGTCTTGGTGTCGCGACATAGGAAGCAGTGTCAGCTCAAATATGCATATTTAGATCCCGATTTTCCTATAAGACCATGTAACATTATTTAGATATCTAAGATGTAATAAGTACAACTAAAAAGTATAAATCACTCCTTCAAGCATGACAATCACTCCTTCAAGCATGACAACATAAATATATACTCAGATGATTTGATTTACTATTAAACAAGCTACAATTATGTCTAAAAAGGGATGTAAATAATAATGTAATTTGTGGCAGATCAAAGCCTGAAGGGAAAAATGGGTGGTAACCCAGCTAAGTACAGACACTGGAAATGAAACATCATTGATGATTGGTGTATAAGGAAATGAATGAAGGTTTAACCAAGGTCCGCAAATAAGGATCTACCATTAAGGATGTTTCGTGAGTGTTTAGAAAACCCAACAAACTGGTAATTGATCTAGTTAACGCTAACTAGTCTACAAGGAATGGAAGGGTTAGCCAGAACCCAAATGATAAAATGAGGCCTCAAAAATTAGGGGGACCTCAAAGTGACCAACTTATCTATCCAAACTATTCCTCTCTATGGGGGAATAACTGGTGTAAGGGTATTCTCCAAATGGTTAGTTCCGTGGGAACCAGAGGGTAACAGAGAGAACTCATGAAACCGGATGGACACTCAATGACAGTGACTGAGTAATTCAGGCCTTAGTGGTAATTAGCAAGAGGATGTGCTACTGTTAAAGCTAAGGCAAAATTATTAAGGCGGAGTACAAAAAAGTAATCTGGTCACGATTTAAACTAAGTAGGATTTAATTTGTCAAGGTGACGTGGGACCTTTTTAGTCATACCAACGGAAGAAAAACAAACAAGTCATATTAGGTTAAGATAAAGACCTTTAAGAGAGTAAGCATGAAGGTTGTCTTAGTAAGCACACTAGTGTAAGAAGAAATCTACG
Source organism: Gossypium longicalyx (assembly GCA_025698465.1). Classification (NCBI taxonomy): domain Eukaryota; kingdom Viridiplantae; phylum Streptophyta; class Magnoliopsida; order Malvales; family Malvaceae; genus Gossypium; species Gossypium longicalyx. The sequence goes on from CM046997.1 coordinate 98,948,729, forward strand.
ATGGGAATAAAGTGAAAGAAATACATTAAAAAGAAAAGAATGGTAGATTCGACAGATATGGCAAGATTATCAGTGAAATTGTCAAGGCCAACAGAAGGTTGGTAGAATAGCCGGAATGAAATTGTTCAACAATCTACTCACCAATGGATAAGGGTAGGAATAGGATCAAATCCAGTATAGCGATTTGAGATAAACATCCCATCGAACATGGAGTAGTTGTATAGTTATTATTTATTATAAGCTTTTACTCATCCAAACACTAGTAAGTTGTGGTATGTATCTGAATAAAGAAACTCATTGAATTCATCTGTACTTACAAACGGTTAACCTGTGGATTCAAAGTTCGTGGTGCAAGGAACTCAAGGAAAGACAAAGTTAGAACGGGATGAGTCATGGGGCTTCAAAGAAAAGTGTCATGAACATAGGTTAAGGGTCACCTTAAAGAAAACTCACCAAGAGGGCGATAACATTGTATCTATCTAGATTCTTCAGAGTCTGTAGTACGAATAACAAACTTTGTTTAAAATTTAAACTGTCTATAAGATTTTTTAATAGGCAATATACTATGATTTAACATAGCGAAATTTTAGTGTGAATAATAAATCGGTTCAATTGTGATGCCCGTACTTGAATTCGATGATCGAGTCCGGTGGGTGTTACAAATTTAGTGGTATCAGAACAAAGGTTTAGGCGGTCCTCTAAACCTAAGAATTGAGAGAATTATCCCTTATGTGTATGACGATGAATCTAATTGAGTCTTTCAAAACCTTATTTAATTAAGATAAAATGTGATATGGATAAGTACATTCACCGAGATTGGTGGATGGCGATAATCGTAGAAATAGATGATTTAGAAGACGAGCACAACAAAAGTATAATTAAAGTAAGGGTGAGTAGATACATTGATTGAAAAGTACTAGTATTGGATAATGGAAAATATTTTTAAAATAGAGATACAAGAAAGGTAAAATATTGTAGTCTACTAGGTGAGGTTTAAGCCTTATATCGGATGAATCTTCAAACAAAATGTAAGGGTTGTGAATTTGAAACCAGACAGGGAAGACCCTTGTGATGGGTCAGTCTTAGAGTAGACGAATGAGGTGTGGAGGAAATTGCACTTGGATATCAGACTAGGTGTCTAAAGTTTTCACTTTAACGGCTTAGAAACCCCTCATTTTACAAGTCCATCTTTCCACCAGAGCATAACTCCCCCAACCCATTTTCTTTTATGAACCAACGAGGAGATTAAATTTAACCCACCAAGCAAGGAGAGTATAGAAGAACCCTACCACTGGTTGACGGACTCGTACGAAATTAGGGAGCTGCATATGACGTCCACTAGAATAGGTGGCCCTCTCCGATTCAACCCACCTGACTTCCTTTCTACTTTGCAGAATGGGCAAGGATTTATTTTCCTACCCCATCTATAGTGGAAGAAAAGTCAATAGGATTGTTGAAGCAGAGTGTTAGCCCACTGACATGCAAAGTGAGGGAGAGGTGAGTGATGCTGATGTGGTCTCCCCACGAAGTTATAGAAAGAATCGCATTGAGCGACATTTTAGAGAAAAAGGGGGAGGTTGAGGAAAGGGACACCCTCTGTACTTAAGGCAAATCCTCGCCATATTCTTGGCTATCTAAAAACAAAGAAAGCATGTATTCTATTGGAAAAAACGAGTTTTAAATTTTTTTTTAAAATAAGATCTTGGTTATGATATCTAAAGTAATAACATTTAATCAAAATTGTACCTTTTTTATTCTTCTAGGATGAGCACTTCAATCGAGTAATCTTCTCTGTGATCCTCAAGCTCACGTCTATCGAGTGTGAGCTCGTTTCGAATCAGAAATTTTTTCACAAAAATTACTAGTGGGGTAATTTTGCAACTTCTCTAAACTTTTGTGTTAAGTTGTAAATCAAAAAAATATCTCTAGAAATTTTCTGAAATAATCTCTTGAGAGAATTTTCTCTCTACAACTTTCTCTTAAATTCAAGTGCGTGTAAATAATGACCCAAGGCTCTCTTTATCTATGGAGAGTTTAGAGAGTCCAACTATGATTAAACTTAATCACTTTAATATTAAATTAATATAACATTTATCAAGATAAATATTAAATTAAATTTAATATTAAATCTGATTAAAATAATAGAATATTTATCTACAAGATAAACATTAAACTAAATTTAATATTAAGATAATCAGTTTAATATTAAATTAATAAAATACTTTTAAAATAAGTATCAAATTTAATTTAATATTAAACTATTAAAATAATATTATTTTTGAAATAATTAATTTAAAATTAAATTCTCTGGTAAAGTCCCAGTAGGAGTGTAACTCTTCCACTGCTCAATCACCGACGACCAACCATAGTTGACAACCGGGATGCCACCGTCGCAGCCACCGACACCGCCATATTCAATAATACAGGTGCAACACCCTTACGAATTCTGTGGTCTACCCCTCGTAGGAGCACTACTCGCCCTCATGTCTTGCTTTTTCTTTTTCTTATCTAATTTAGGGCAGTCTCGGATGAAGTGGTCTAGTGATCCACATTTGAAGCACCCTCTTTCATTTTCTCGGCACTCGCCGAAATGATGTCTACCATATAGTGAACACTCCGGCCTATTTGGCCGAGCACTACCAACACTCGCAACAGAAGTGGTCTGAGCTTTAGAAGCCGTATTCTGCTTGTTCTTGCTCTTATTTACGAACCCCACTGACGCATTCGATCGAATAGGAAACTCTCTCAATCTCGTAGATGAGGTCTTTTATGATTTCCCCATCTGTCTTTTCCTCGAGTTTCAAGACTCGATGTCACCTCTTCTCTTCTCCTTGGTTAATTCCTCGGCCTTACATGCTCTCTCCACGAGCACCATAAATTCTCTCAATTCCAAGATGCCAACTAATAGATGGATATCTTCATTCAAACCATCTTCAAAAATCTTGCACATAATAGCTTCTGTAGATACACACTCCCATGCATATTTGCTGAGTCTCACAAACTCACGCTCGTACTCCGTCACCATTCTACGGGCTTGTTTCAGCTCTAAAAATTCTTTCCTTTTTTGGTCTATAAACCTCTGGCTTATGTACTTCTTTCGGAACTCTTCCTGGAAGAATTCCTAAATTATCCTTTCTCTTGGTGCAACTGACACAAGGGTGTTCCACCACTGGTAGGCCGAGTCTCGTAGGAGCAACACTGTGCACTTCACACACTCCTCAAGTGTGCACGATAACTCATTAAATACCCTAATGGTGTTTTCCAACCAGAACTCTGCTCTTTCTGAGTCATCATCAATTTTAGCCTGAAATTTCTCGGCCCTTTGCTTTCGTATTTTATCAACTGAGGGTTTCTCTCTTCCAACCATATCCACTCATTGCGGAGCTACATGGGCATACTGAGAAATCGAAGGAGGTGGGGAGGTGGAGTGTTTGGAGCACGAACAAACTCCGTGTACCAGGCATCCATCATGTGAAGGTAGGCTTCTCTAGCCCCTGCACCGTGACTCATTATCACGGGCCCACTATCTACTAGCGCGGTCCCTTCAGCGGGAGTCGGTGCATTACTTTCCACGTCGTTCGCCGTAGCTAGGTCAGGATCCATTTACTATATGAAAAACATAATTTATAATCGTCAAGAGTCGTCACACTATCAAAACACAACTATGGCATGTATGGCTTGACTCGTACTCATGCTAGGTTAGCCCTAGAACCGACTAAATCATAGCTTTGATACCACTAAATGTAACACCCCGCACTCAAGTCCGACGTCGGGACGAGATACGAGGCGTTACCCCACTTAAATATATGTATTCCAACATTTTCGAATCGTCAAGACTTGACCGAATTTAAAAATTTTCCCAAACTTCGTCTAAACTTCTTAACATGAGCAACAAGGCCTTAAATGACCTTTGGAATTCCTTCAAGACTAGCTTGGATCCTTAACAAATTTTAGAAAAAAATAACCTTTGAAATAAGGCCCACGCCTGTATGGAAAGGCAACATGCCCGTGTGGTCATTATGACATGAACGTGCTGATAGCCCATGTGACACGCACGGCCAAAGCATCTAGGGACACGCCCGTGTCCTATACCCATGTGAATTAAATTCCAAATTCAAACCTACAAGGGTTTTCACATGGCCTGACACACGCCTGTGTCTATGGCTTGTGTCCCTCACACGGCCATGACATGCTCGTGTCCTAGCCGATATCCAAAAACCTTGACCATTTGTTTCTGATATTAGCAATCCTTAAGGGTCACACGGCTAAGACACACGCCCGTGTATTAGGCCATGCTCTTCACACGGCTGAGACACACAGCCGTGTCTCTGCCCGTGTATTTACTACCATGCATACTGACTTAAAATATTTACGTACAGGGGACACACGGCCTGTCAACACGCCTATAGGGCAGACCGTGTATCACACACGACCTAGACACACGCCCATATGTCTACCCGTGTGGACAAAAATAAGGCTATCTACCAAGCCTTTTGCCACCTTGAAACACAATCTAATGCCAACTAACATATCAAAGTCTAACTAAATATGATTTCTCAACACCATAACTAATGCCTATATACATTGCATACATATTCGACCATGCCAATAATTTTCACATTCATGAAAGATTTCCTTGCATCCATAAATCAACTTTCAATATTAGCCATTATTCATGGCCTTATACAAGATGAGTCAAGTACTAGTTTAAGCCAACACATTTGGCCCCAAAACAATGACACAAAACTCAAAAGCCAAGAACCTATACATGTCATAATTAAAATAAGAGATCTAACTATACCGAGTGCTTCAGTTGATAATGTGACTAGCTTCTCCGACGTAAGCGACGATCATCGAGCTACTTTGAAGGCACTATAAGAAAATGGAAAGGAAAGGGAGTAAGCATAAAGCTTAGTAAGTTGCATGCAAGTGAATATGCAATAACTTTACCATTCATTATCATTCTCATAATACAAAAGTAGGCATACGCACAACTTACTCATCACTATCCAATACAATTCACATAGCATATATTGTGCTCATATCTCATACATTTTAAATGGGTACCTGTACCACTCACAACATGGTTATACTTTTCTCCTTTAACTTAAAATATAACTCTCACTGTTGAACCATTTGAAATGCTATCAGATATTCACTAAGCCCCTAACATAGGGTATAATGCCGATGCCATGTCCCAGACATCTTCTTACACTGGCTCATCCATCAAGTCGATGCCATGTCCCAGACATGGTCATACACTGACTATCGAAGTCGAGACCGACGCCATGTCCCAGACATAGTCTTACACTAGCTCTCACATATTTGTTCCGATGCCATGTCCTGGACATGCTCTTATACTGACACATCTCATAGTCGATGCATGTCCTAGACATGTCTTACACTGGCATACAAATAACCTGAATGTCGTGGCATGAATATCTAATTTATTTCCTAAGGTTCAAACGGGAGTTCTACTATCTCAATATTCGTCATGCATAATCATTTTCACAAACAAGCAATTTATGCTATATCAATTCAAACACATATAATAGCAATGTTATTGTATTATTTACATACAACTTACCTCAGATTACAAAATGTGGCGGCTAGTTCGGCTTAGTCCACTAGCTTTGCTTTTCCCTGGTCTAGGCCCAGATTTTGTAATTCTTGATCTAAAATGATATAAATTCATTCATTTCATCAGCGTAAGAATCTAGACACTCGAAAATTCATAATTGGGCAAAATGACCATTTTGCCCTTAGACTTTCACAAAATGACCATTTTACCCCTAGGTCTGAAAATTGATTTTTATCGAATTTCCTTACTAACCAAGTCTAATCGAATACTTTTTATACTAGGAGTAGCCCAAAATTCTCATTATTTCACACATTATCACCTATTTTACAACTTATGCAAAATGGCCCTTTTAGGGTTTTCATGAGAAATCTTTTCACAAAAGTTGTTTATTTCACAACCATGATTCATTTTCTTCCATAAAATTTCAGAAAACAACATAAACACTCGCATGGTAAAACCTTAGACTTTCAACTATTTTGCAAAATAGCCTCCTCATTTGAAAGCTCATGTTACAAGGGGTCCAAAAATGCAAAAATCATCAAGAAAACTATAAAAATCACTTACCTATAAGAATAGAGAGTGGCTGAAATTTTTGAAGCTTAAAAACCCCTCATTTTCTGGTATGAACGGTGGGAAGAAGATGAGAGAAAATAAAATATCATTCTCTCTTTATTAAATTTTATTTTTAACCAATTTAGTCACCATAACCCACCTAACCTAGTCAACATGTCTCATTTTGCCCCATATGGCCGGTCACCTTTAATTTAAGGGTCTATTTTCCATTTAAAGACCCCAAATTTAAGTTTTATGGTAGTAATACCCTTAGCTATCAATTCAAGACATTTGCACTTTATATGATTTAGCCCCTTTTTCGCAATTAAGCTCACAAACGCTAAAATTGCTTCACCAAATTTTTCATGCACGAATATAAACATGTTATAACTCAAAATTAATAATAAAATACTTTCTCTGACTTTGAATTAGTGGTCCCAAAACCACTATTCTGACAAGTCCCAAAATCGGGCTGTTATAGTCTCGATTTTGGGCTTCCGGGCCCAATTTACGATCTCATGTCCAATTTTCAAGTTCAATAACCCATTAGGTGAATTGTTTGACTTAAAAATTAACTTCCAAAAATATCATATTAATTTTAATTGATTTGATTAATTTAATATTACTTTATTAAAATTAATTTTTCAAAAAATCACTTAGATTTTCCAATTTAATTTTTCAAGAAAATACTTTAATCAAATTCTCTAGTTGAAGAATTCTTACGACCACCTAATTTAATTTCACATAGAATAAATATACTCAATTAAATTATTCCCAAAGTCATAAAATTTTCTTTTGATTTAAATGCGGTCCAATCGAGTTTTTGTTGAGCTAGCAGAGGGACCAAGCCGACATATAAAATTAGGCTCAGTGATTGCAATTATGCCCTGAAGCATCGTTCCAATAATTCACAATTACTTAATCATGGAGTCAGTCCACAAGAAGTACCTTGATTGAAAACTCTTTATCATATACTCTTTATGAAAGCAATTCATCCAACTGCTTTATCCAATGACCATGTCATGTGTGTGTTACCCTCATATGATATCCTTGATTCCTTTGAGTTAAATCAATTCACTTAATACAATCCTATTTTATCTCATTGTCACTCAATACAAGAAACCCGTAGTCACGTTCCATATTTATCATTCCACACAATGCTAATAAGAGGATATCATTAACTCTTTAATTGAGCTATGAATTCCACTGTTGCTTGTAAAGCCATGCCATACACAAGTCTTATACCCAACATACTAGCTATGGGCTCGATCATCTTTAGAGCATAAGCCTCCACTTATATCAATGCATATGAGTTGCATACGCATGGTCAGTGACTAACTCAGGATTTAGGTAAATCACACCATGAATGTCATAAGTGAATTAATTTACAAACAGATTCAGAATTAATTCATCTTCGGTCTAGTCCAATGTATCACTCTACCAATGAATAAATGTATATCTCTACTTGTGGAGTCAAATGCTATGATAGCAAAGACTAGCCATCTCTCTAATTGGAATTGTAGACGACATAATAATCCTTTTCAGTATTTGAATCAAATGCTCACTTTGATTCTTTTATGGGATTACGGACTCATTTGAAGTAAGTTGTCTTTCTCTCAATGTAAACGTTCTTTATAATGCCACTTATCTTTAGTTTAAACTTTAGACAATCAATTAGCTAATATTTGCTTGTCACAATTTCGTTATGCATGAAAATATAAAAAACATAATAGTGAAATGTGAAATTAACTTTATTTATTTATTTATTCGTCGTTCAAATAAATAGAAAACAGTTAAATGTTTACGACAATACGGGCACATTTCCCAACATATTCTTGTATGATATATCATACTCTCTAAGGGAATATGGGGTAATTATTAAGGCTACCTAGACGACCCTTACCCTGATTTGTCCTGAGGACAGAAATAAGGAAGGGAAAATGGATTTCCCAGAATCTCAGATAATAATCATATTATAACCGATAGATGTGATCCTATAAATCAGGAACTATTACATTGCTTATGACTATTATAAAGGATTTAAAAAGGTAGACAGGTAAGGAAGGCAGAGGGTAAAAGATTTATTTTTGAAATCTAAAGGTTAGAGTTGCAGGGGAACTGCACTCCAAAAAGGATATTAGATAAGGAAAGAAAGAAGGAAAAGAAAAAAGAGAGGTGAGAAACATAGGGCAAAATGATGAAAGAGGAAATGAGAAGTTGTGAAAATCCCTTAACGATTGGGTTCAGTAATAATTGAAGGAAATAGTAGAAGTAATTGAAAATTTAATGGGTTCTAAGAAAACGTTCACACTCATTAATAGAAGGAAGCCATCTGTAGCATTGGGAGAAAGAAGAAATGTTTAAGATTCCCAAAATAATAATTTATGCCAACTTTTATCCATTAGGGTATGAACCTTATGAAAGCAGGACTAGTCTTGGGTCTAATCAATGATAGCCCTTTCCGAGTAAGCCTGACAAGACATTGTTACTGTTGAATTAGGAATTTGGAATTAGAGTGGTAGCTTTGCTATTCTACCAAGGTAAAAGTGAAAACGTTTTAGGGGCAAGTCTAACTATTCGATGTGTAAAAGCATTGTACAAGGAAATCTAGGGATCGCGAAATTTTCCACCAAAATTTGAGGTAAGGAGATGTCGGACAGGCAGTGTTCACTACAAAGCATTCTCCAAAATTTTTCTTTTACTGGTTTTTTTTTTTCATCTTATTTTTTTGGATTTTTCTCATTTTGACCTACCTTATTGTTATTTTACTACATTTTTGTTTATTCTGTTATTTTTCATTTTATTTTCTTTTGTCTTCTTCTCATTGTGCAAGGATAACTGTACTTGACGTCGGATTTCCAATCTCTCAAGCTTCTACTTTCTCTACACAATCACTCCAATTCAGGGCAATTTCAATTCCTTCCTGATTTTATTAATTTGTATTATTTCTTATACCTCTGTTGTACATTGCAGTCAATGCATATCTTAAGTGTGGGGCGGATTGTTCATGTTCGTCTGCCTTAGCCCTTGAAATCTTGCATATTGTATACTGTGCGAGTTATCTTTTCTAAACTTGGAGTTTTTGTTGATTCTGCTTTGTAATAGTTTGTATATTTTTTAAGCATTTTTTATTTTTAGAAAAAAATATATTATGTTTTCCCTGAATTTAATAATTGTCTTGAATTATAACTTTTCAAGTTTTAACATCAAAACTATAATTTTGTGAGCTTTTGAGCCTTTGGAGCATCCATCTTTTTATGCTTATGTTATTTTTGGTTTTGAGTGTGTTTGCTAGGTTTGTTATTATAGAACTTCCTTTTTTTATGCATGTGAAGACCACATTAATGATCTGATATACTTAGATGATAGAGGACATTAGGATTTAACCCATTTAACTTTTAAATAATCTACCATTTTCAATTTCCCACTAGCAAACCACTTTGAGCCTAATCCATTTTTGTATGTTTATCACCCATCCATTTTGACCCTTAAACCCCATTAATTTTGAGAATTTCCTTTTCACTACTTCCCTTTAGTCGATATTAGATTCTTGTAAGTTTCCTAATTATGTTCGATCATTTGTATTTCTGATTTTTTTTCATTATGAAAAAAATAGAAGAAAAAATTTTCAGGCTATATTGTTCAATTGAGAGGTCAACATTCATGTTATAAGCTTCATTATCTTATTTTTTGAGCTTAAATCATCATTATCATATCTTATATAAAAGCTCACTTCAATTCTTTATTTCTCATTAATGTTACTTTTTTGCAATTCAATATCATTATCATATCTTGTATTCAATTCTTTTGGTTTGGTAACTCATCATTTCAAATTTTGAACGTATTCACCTTTTATACCCTTACATGCCCCTAACCTAAGCCACATTTGTAAAAGCCTATTGATCTTTATGTCATCTCATATTTGTAGTCGCGGAGATCTGATTTTTAAGTAAGATTATGGTAATGACATTCCTTGTTCAACTCTTGAGTGTATATTAATTAACGTTTAAACACTTTGAGTGTTTTGAGTGAATCTTAGTGAGGATGTTAAACCTTGTTTAGTTTCAACTTCAAGTTATTATTTACCTAGGGGAGAGTCCTATATTTTTGGCATTAACTTTTTCTTGGATTGTTTCTGCTCTTTATTGTCATTTTAGTTTAAATTTCTAATGCATGATTATCTATAGATTATCCAAAGACATGATCAATGAAAATAATGGGTGAGTCAAAAACTTCGCTTGAGGTTAAGCAAATGCTTAAATGTAGGTATATTTGATAATTGTCAAAAGTAACATATTTTAGCCTCATTCTTAATGCGTCTTTGGGTAATTACGTGGTGTTAATTGCGAATTATATACTCCTAATCCATTAAATTCATGTTTTGAAGCTTAATAGAGCACTTGGGAGCAATAGGAGTGAGAAAATAGTGAAAATCATAACATTAGAGTAGTTTGGAAGCTGCACATGGGCAACAAAGTGGCTATTATTAACACAAGGCATGTTAATTTCGCGGACCATGTGCACTAGTAATAGGAAATTCTGGTTTTTGGGTTTTTTGGAATTTTGGGAAGGTATAAATGATAATAATAATAAAAGAGGAACCAGTTGTTTGATTTTAACACAAAAATTACCCAAAACAACACCATTAAAGTTGATTCCTAAGCAGTTCTCTATTAAGATTCAAGATTCTAAGATGACTTCATATAAAGTTATCATGGGTTTCTAGTTTTATGCAATAAAATCTTAGTTTCTTTGTTATTAATAATGAACGCCTAATTGCTCTTGGGTTAATATTTCTAAAGTATTAGTCCATGTTTGATGTGCATGAGTTTGAGGTTACATAGACCCTTCTTGTAACAGCCCATTTTCAGTGGTGTCGAAAATAGTAGTTTCGGGACCATAATTCTAACTAGATGAGCAGTAATTATTATTTATTTAATATTTACGAGTCTATTATTAGTGTTGTATTAAAATTTGGCTAGAAAATTTTAATGTTTAGATAGTTAATTAAGTAAAAAGAACTAAATTATAAAAGCTAAAAAAGTTAGTTTCAATTAGTTAAAAGTGTTAATTTAATAAAGAAACATGATTGGAAGGCTTTATTGGGTAATTATACCCCTAGTTGTGATCATGGATGGTTTTGGTGTCTTATAATATGAAATTTGATGAATTATTAAAGGGTAAACTTATAATTTAGTAAATAATTTTAATTAAAAAAACAAACAAAGGATCGAAAGCCATCATCTTCTTTGTTTTTCACCTAGCCAAAACTGAATTCTCCTTTGTTGTCTTAGGAACCTTTGGTCAAAGGTTATTTCTTATGCATGATATGTAATTTTTACCCATTTTTAGGGATTTTTATGTTTTGAGATTGTTTTAGCTTAATCTAGCTAACCCGGAGGTTAATTTGTAAAGTTGTTAAATGTTTTATATTATGCCATTGATGAGCTTGAGTTGTCTTTGAAGTTTGATGATAGATTATTAAGTTTGAATAGGACTATTTTGTAAAATAATTTTTAGTAATTTTAATGTTAAATGACTAAATTGTTTAAATGGTAAAAATTCATGAAATTTTTGTGAAAACATGATAAATATGGGCTATAGAGAAGCCCTAGGAAATTCGGCTAGCATGAGTTTTGCTTAAATATGGTTAATTTGTAAGTTTCGAGTTTATGGATTAAATTACATACAGGGTAAAATGTTGGGGTAATTTTGTAAATTTATAATGAAAAGACTTATCAGCTTAAGTTTAATTATTTGAGTTTTTTGAATTGACTAATTGAGTGAAAATTTATTATTTAAATAAAGAAACAAATCAATCGGACTCAAATCGTAGAAAAGTCAAGTTAATGGATTAGTCATCGGCGTTGTTTTGGTAACCATTTTTGTCTAAGTAAGTTCATATATTGATTAAACTTATTAATTGTTGTGTTGGGTGAATTATTGATTAACATTTGTGTTATGTATAGACCTAATTGATTGTTAAATGTTAATTAGTGATTTGGATTAAATTATAATGTTAGCTAAATCGAAGTTATGTTTGAAAATGAGAAATTACATGGTTAAGTAATGGTGGTGAATTAATGTGTAAATAATTATAAGATTTCAAAAAGAAATGGCCTATTTGAAATTTGTAAGTGTTTAGAATACAAATAACATGTCATTAGGGGATTATTACAGTTTCGGGTGCTGGTCTTGGATGTTCTATCGATGGCTGAGGTCTTGCATATGTTGTGAATTCTCCACAACTCATGTAAGCAGCATTGTGTAGCCTAACATCCCAACCCACAGCTCATGTGAGCAGGCTCATTTCATAGCTTATGTGAGCATATACGGTTACAATCATAGCTTGTTTGAGCATTTCTCCCAAGTATTCGATGTTATTTCATTTGGTTTAACAGGCGATGAAGGCCTAAATAAATGTATATATAGGAAATGTTATATGATTTTAATATGTGAAATGGAAAATATTGGTATGAACACTTGAAATGAAAGAGTTATGCTTATTGGATATGTGATGAATGAAATGTATACTTAATATGTTAACTTATAAATGTTCTATGACATGTTGAGATTATTTGTTTTATTGTGGAACTTTTTAACCTTATGAGATTTTTGGTGTATAGGAAAAAAATGTGATTATGAGTTAATTAATGAATCTATGCATGAATGGTTTGAATATATACTTATTCGATAAGTTTAAGTTATAGGAGCTTACTAAGCATTGATTGCTTTCGTTTGTTGTATTTTCATTAATTGTAGATCATTGGAAGTCGAGGTCAGTTGGAAGTTCAAGTCTGAGTACACACACTATCCGATCTTCAAATCAGTAGACGTTTTGATCATTTTGAAGTTGGTTATAAATGGCATATACTAGGAGCCTTTAAGTTATTTTGCTTATGATGATGTTGTTTATAACTTTGGTTAACTAAGATTTGTAGTTCTGTATATATTTGGTATTATGGCTCTTGTTTGTATATAAGTTCTTTTGGTCAATTGGTTTATGCCTTGTGAAAGAGTAAGTTATGGTAAGATGAATGTGATTGGAATGGATGAATCAGATGTTTAACATGTTTATATGGTAAAAACTTGTGATCTTGAATATTGAAATAGATGTTAGAATGGTGATTGAATTGTGGAGCCAATAAGGACATATTGGTTAGACACTTAGGTTGAATGTTTTGGTAAGTTTTAGGTATGTTTGAGTATGTGAAAATGGTTGGAATTGGTTTGGGTTAGCACGTAAGAAATGCTAGATGATTTGGCTTGTTTTAGAAGTCATTTTAGGTGAACATAGCCTAGGACACGGGCTGTCACACATGGTTTCTCCATACGGCCATATGGCTTATTTAATATTGGTGTAGGTTTTTCCTACACAGCCACAGGTTGTTACACGGCCTGGCGACACGGCCATGTAACCCTATTTTTGAATTGTACACGGTATGAGAACATAGGCGTGTGGCTAGCCATACGGCCACGCTTAGAGCCACACGGGCTGTTCTCCTCCACACGGCCTGGCCACACGGCCGTGTGACCCCTATTTACACTTTTCACTAAAATTTCGTAGAAATTTCAAATTAATCTAGAATTTGTTCCGATTTGTTTTCAATGTTTCGTAGGCTCGAGTTAATGCCCGTTTTCGTATATATATGCTATGAATGTTTATTGATCATGAATATTTGATATTTAAATTTAATTTCGAATAGTAGAAGTTTGTTATTGAATTTGTTATATGTCGTAATACTTCATAACTCTAACCCGACAATAGATCTTGCATAATTGGATGCAGTTGCATGCAATCATAGAAATATGATGACATAAATCTACCAAATTAGAGTAAAATCTAATATGGGGATCAATAAAGTGACTTAATACAATAATAGGGGTTTTAATTAGAAAGAAATTTAAATTAATCAACCTAAAGTTAGTTGATCTTATGCTCGAAAGAGATATTTGCTTAAATTAGGGATTTCTACGAATTAAAAACTAAGAACAAAAGTTGCATAAATTAGATTGTGAATTATAGATGAAATCTAGGTGGATTCTTCCCTACATATTGTTTTGTCACCTGATTGATATTTGATTATTTTCATGTTTCGCTATTCGGCGCATTTGTTAGCTAACTTTAGTTTTAATAAATCCTTTGAATTATTAGGTTAAATAATAGAAAGAAGATAATTACTAGTAATTGTAGTCCTCGAGGAAATGATATCATGTCTCACCAACTATACTATTAATTGAAAGGTGCACTTGTTTTAGTCGATTTAATAGTTAGTTTTGTGGACATCACCACTGCTAGACGACCTCCGACCACCATCTAACTGTTTTCGACAACCATCAGGCTGCCGTCGACCATTATTAGTCAACAACCATTTTCGTTGGCCTCCATTGTCGGGTCTTTTTCCGATTTGGCTAGGTTGGGATTGTATCATCTTGATCAACCTAGATGCGTCTTGGTTCTCCGGATTTCACCGAAAATATTGGTTACATAAGTTTTATGTTCGTTTCTGGCTCACATAAATTATTTGAAAATAAAAAAAATCTGACGTGGAGATGATAGTCCACGATCTAATTACATACCCGAAAATTAATAATAATTAAACTCGAATTTCTAGGAATCCTGTTCCTTGAATTTTTATTATTTTTGTCTAAACCCCTATCTGTGAACATTTAGTTTATAAATTATTTTTGCTTAACTGATGTCTGAATGAACTTGCTGGTTTAGTGGTAAAGCTTTAGTTTACCTAGAGGTTTCATGTCTGTATCCTATTGTGTGCAAAAGCCAAATTCTTTTTGCTTTTCCCTATGAGTGCCGGCCACATAGAGGTATTTGGGTTGAATCTAAACTCTGGGAAATCTATTTAGATAAAAATCAGATTTGGTGGGGAGTGAGTGGTTGGTTACTTTAAATTTCTTTTTGAAAATTTCCAAAAAAAAAGAACTCTCTACAATTGTCGTCAGTTTTTCCCCACTACTGGTGTCCACTATCTTTTCTCCTCTTCCCAGATATGTTATTTTTCTTTTCTTTCTTTCTTCTTCCTTGCATCTTTTCCTGTTGATAGAATTTATGTTCCCTCTCACTCTTTTGTTCTTATTACTTTCATGCTGGAAATTTTATTTTCGATGTTATGCCTTTCGTACTGTTAACCTTTCGTTCTTCTTTGCATAAGTGTATTGTTATTGGTTGTTATAAGAGGTTTTTGAAGGATGAATTGGTTATTTTTAAATGGTTTAGATTTAATTATTGTGAAATCTTTATTTTAGGTGAAGGTCTTGAAACAAACATTCCTCCAGCAAATTAATTTCTATTGGAAGTTGTTGTTCAGTTTGGGTAAGTAATTGAATGTGGTGCTAGTGATTGTTTGGTGATGTTAAGGATTACCGGCTAGCGTTTGTTTTCGAATTAGTGATTTACTTTTAGGGTTTCATTACTAATTTGAGCACTTTAAATGTTGACTTTAGGTTCTGGAATTTGCATTGTGGATTTGTATCAGAAAATGGAAAGGTGAGTAACGAAAAACCCAAAGCCTTATTAAACGACACAATGCTAAAATGTGAACTGTCGACGCCACACAGCCATATGCTATATCGTGTGGACCACACGAGAATGTGTTAGGCCGTGCGTCAAGCCATGTGGGCCACATGAGCTGGACCAATTAAGTCATGTAGGCCATACAAGCGTGTGGGCCCATTTTTTAAAAATTTCACCTAGGGTCGTATTGATCCGTGATTCGTATTTAGCCACCCCCAGGATCTGTACTATTTAAAAAAGACTCTGAAACATGAAGTATGATAAAATGTTATTGTATGTGTTTTAACTACTAGCATGTCTAAAATGCGAAATTCGTATGTGATCTGTAATTTGATAATTCTGATAGCATGTCCTGATGTGAAAAGCATACATGACATATGTACATTTACTATCTGTTAGTAATTGCATAAGGATTAGGGTGGGAATATTGATATGACGGAGGAAGTGTTGGTAGTTTAACTATCTACCCTATATGGTGGTTTAAAACCACATATATCTGTTCTGATATCTAAATCTGGCGGGATTACTGTGTATTATTATCTAGCAGCTTGACTGCACTATTTTTGAAAAGTGACATACGCCCACTTATTGGTGTGTAGGGTTGGATGGGTATTTGATACCCTTACTGGTATGTAGGGATGGATGGAGATGGTGTGTAATGGATGAGGGTAGGATCTAATTTTGTATTTGATATTGCATATGATTCTGTATCTAAGATTATATTTGAATATGTATCTCAATTGCATCTGAAAACGTATTTGTTAATTTATACGTATCTAATATGTTAATTGGGATGTGTTACACACTAAACTTTTAAGCTCACGATTTGTTTGTTTTCCTCTCAAGTAACTAGCAAACTTAGGATAGGTTTGCGTAACGGGAGTTCGGGTTAAATTTCTATGCTATAATTTGGTTAAGTTAAGGTTTTATTTCTAATTAGATTGTTTTAGACTATTTGGGAACTGTTAATTGTTTTGGATTTTAATTGTCATTTTCGAACTACTTTATCGTATTTAAACTATTTTATTTCAAACTAAAATTCATTGAATTTCAAATCAAACCATGATTTTCAAAACTCTGTATAACTTAAAAAGAATTCCGCTGTAAAACTAAGTGATCTTGAATGTGCTTTTTTGCAATTAAAATAAATTAACTTAAAAAGGTGTTTTTCACTAAAAACTTGAAAATATCATTGTCAAGTTTTGTTATATGTTATGTTTCCGATTTTAATTTTTGGTTTTAAAATGAACGTATATAATTCCACAGGATTCGACCATAACGTCTAGGCCAAGTTTGGGGTGTTGCATTTTGTGGTATCGAAGTCAGGTTCAAAACTCGAGCTGTGATTTTTGGGTTCAAAATTTTTATGAAAATTGTTTTAAATAACTTGTATTTTTTATTAATTCTTATAATTGAGTCTGAAAAATATGAATCCAAGTCTTCGACGCCGATCCTCTAAGTACTTCTGCTTTAGCTATACTCAATAATCTTGAAAACACTATAGTGCTAGAATTACTCTACTTTAGCTAAAGATTACAATAACCCTATAAAAACTTCTGATAAAACTGTAGACTTAGGGTTTTCAATAATAAACTTAAGTTGATACATAAAATTCTGAATTGTAGATAACTTAGCATAATGAGTATGTGTAGAACCCGTGGGTTTGGTAACCGTAAGCGCGGTGGGTGCCAAAGAGAGGCTCGATCTGAGCCATATTTGATGGACAACACGCCCAATTTAGATACAAGTAAGACTGTTGGGACACCTACTACTAAGATTGAGTGTCAAGCTTAGACTGTTGGGGACGACACACTATCCCAAGCTATATTTAGGGTGCTTTAAAAGGTCGCTAAGACCCGAACTGGATCTAGTAGTCGAAGGTCAATAACGAATGACTCTAATCGAATGAGGCTGAGTTATTTAAGGGTGTCTATAGGACTACCTCGACAGTAGCCAAGTATTGGCTATAGGCCACTAAGAGAATAATGAATGACTTGGACTGCACCCCCGAGCAGAAACTGAAGGGTGTGGTATCCCTACTTTGCGATGAAGCATATCAATGGTGGCAATCAGTTGAACGAGTGACTTGGGCTTTCTTTCAGAGTGTCTCTAGAAAAAAGTATGTGGGGGTAAGGTATATTGAAGCTTAGAGGTTAGAGTTTATCGATCTTACTTAGGGTGTTAAAACTGTAGCCAAGTATAAGGCCAAATTTCTGAGGCTAAACAGGTACGCTTAGAGTTTGGTAGCCGAGTATGATAAGAGTATCCACTTTGAGAACGGATTACAATATGACTTAAAAGTGTTAGTGGTTCCACAGCAAGAGAGAGTTTTCGAAACGCTAGTGGAGAAGACTAAGATCACCGAGGAAATTAAGCACATTGAGCGAGAAATGAGGGATAAGGTGATAGGTCAAAATAAGAATAAGAGGGATTTGAGTCCTACTAATGTGGGGATTTAGATTTGTGGTGGTTGTGGTAGATGCCATTTGGGTGAGTGTTGAAGGAGGTTGGGAGCTTGTCTTTGGTGCAATTTTATGGAGCACCGCATTAACGACTATCCATATTGGGTTGATAAGTTGCAAGCTCTAGCTTTGAGTTTGGTTAAACTACAGAGAGTAGTTCATCAGCCATCTAGGGTTCGTGGTCAGGTCAAGGGTGGTAATGGTATGGGTCGCCGACAGAGAGCACCAGGCAGAGGTGCTAATTAGACTGAGGCGAGACAGCCTACGTTAGTGTATACAGCGAGGCACCGCATAGACAGAGATGTGACCGATGTGATAACCGGTACATTCACTATCCATTCTCTTACTTATTTTGCATTGATTGATGTTGGTTCTATGCATTCATACATAGCTAGTATGGTTTCTAGTAATTTGGGGATTCCTGTTGATGATACTTCTAATAGGATTTCTATGATTAGTCTGTTGAGTCAGTCTGTACAAGTTAGTAAGGTGTATAGGAGGTGTCCGCTAAATATCCAAGGTGTTGTGTTTTCGGCTAATCTGATGGAGTTACCATTCGAGGAGTTTAATTTTAATCTGGGTATGGACTGGCTTGTGGAGCATCAAGTCAGTTTGGATTGTGTAACTAAGAGGGTAACTCTGAAAAATGAAATGATGTAGAGATAGTAACGGTTGGTGAGCACCAAGATTACCTCTCTAATGTAATCTTTGCTCGAGTAGCCGAAAAGTTAGTTCGAAAAGGGTGTGAAGCATTTCTGGCTTATGTGCATGATACAAGTATTATGGAATCTTTTGTTGAGAGTATTCGGACAGTTAGAGAATTTCTGGACATTTTTCCAAAGGAATTGTCGAGGTTGCCACCGAATAAGGAGGTTGAGTTCGAAATTGAGGTATTGCCTTGAATAGCTCCGGTGTTTATTGGTCCTTACCGCATAGCACCGAAGGAACTTATGGAATTGAAAATGCAGCTTCAAGAACATATTTTTTAAAATTTTGAAAACTTTGATACAAATGAAATTTCTCCTATAAATTCTTCATCCAAACATACCTCTAAAATTTTTAACCAAGTATGTAATTTAATGATAATATCCAAGAAAAAAGGGTATAAATAATATAAATGATTGTGGATACCCATCATATTAGTTTATCTAATTTATTTATGTTTGATTTCGTAAGTTTTATGACTATCATTCACTCTATCTTATACTATGGAGTGATTGAAGTGAATGGGAAAATATAAGCACAAGAATTGCATTCTTAATTTCTCTTTAATATTCTTCTTCCCTATCGTCTATCTTCTGTTTATAACATAATAATAACAATAGGTGCAGTTATTTATTTTAGAAAAGAAATATTGTGATAGAAATTGGACCCTTGATGGTGATATATAGGCCTTAGGATTCTGGTACCTGTTCCTATCTAAGACTATTTCAGCACACTCAAACATAAACAATATTCATATATAGGACCCATAAACTGCCTTTGGGACTTTGGTCGGTCGAATGGGATAACCACATTGAACAAACACTGTTGAATTTCTGTTCTCAAGACCTTTTGTGTTTTTTACTCTTATAACAAATTTCAAAGTACAAATAATGATCCAAACTTGTCAAATATGATGATCCCACTAATTAGGTTAAGATTATTGCTTTTTCGGATACAAACCAAATTTATATATTTTTAATATCAAACCCAGCTTTCCTTAGGTTATTGTTTAGCAGCCTATAAAGTTTGGTAGCTTTCATTGTTTTAATTAAACTAATATGTTATCTAGAACTCGATCATAATGAGTCTGTCTTCTTTTTGAAGTGGCTACATAATTTATTTAATCTCCTTCAAATTTATCCTACTTTTCCAACTAAGTCTATGTGAATATTTGGACAAAACAAGTACTGATCTTAGTATGTGTATTTAAATTGTTCACCATATCCAATTATTGAGGGTATACTGACCATGTGAGTACATACTTTATCCCCACAAATTTCAACTCCCAAGACCTGTTTCTGATATAAATCCAAGAAAAGAATAGCATAATAAATAGTATAGTGGTAAATTATTAGGAAAAGAAAGAAAAGCATTTCTATTTTCGGGATCCAAGTACATATTTATAACTCATTTCTGTCCTCTTCAATATTTGATTTGTCAACATCATATATTGGAAGAGTGAATGCCATGACCTTCTACCTAAATGATAAACAAAAATTCAATTAGGAATTGTGCATAAATCAAGGCAAGCAATTGACAAATCGGCTTGTCCAACTCTCTGTTACTGGTTTTAATAGTGTTTTATTCATCAAAAGGTTTGTCTGATATTGTAACCCAGCTATTTTGAAATCTCAACCACCTTGTTGGATAACTGGAAGCTTAATGCTGAATAAGATCAGTTAAAAAAGGCATCGTCATTTTCTTAATTTGACTTAACTTTGCATCCTTTTAATGCAATATATTTCTATAAAAACCTGTCAACCACCCGATAGGGACCAACTTGTCTCACAGTCACACAATACTGGCACAAGTTTCAAACCTCTTAATTTTGAATTGAAACAGCCATGTCAAATCAAACTGAATATATACATATTTTTATAAAAAGAAATATTCTAGGCCTTGATTAGAGGGTATCATTTCCCCATACTTCTTCATTTTCAAAATTTAAATTAGTTAATTTGGGTTTTTTTTTATGATTCTTAACTAAATCCGTAAATTAATGATTTGGATTTGATTTTAAAAATTTTAAAAATTAATAGTTTTATTTAAATGGATCAAAATAAAATTTTAAAATCAAAATATTTATATTAAATGAGTTTAAATTGATTTTTATTTAATTTTTTCTATTAACCAAATACTAATAATTTTTAATTTCTAAGACAGGAAATTTTCCATTTCATCAAATAGGGAAAGGATTGTATGAAACTATTATTTTTATTTATTTCTAATTTTTTATCTTAATTTTTAGTATTTTTAGTTGGATTTAATTTTATTCAGGAGGAAAAATCTGATTTGTTATTTTCCGATTAGAAAGGAATAGAAATGACATGAAATCACAATTTCATATAATCATTTCACCAAATATTAATAATATATGATAAAGCTCAAGCTTGATGCAAATTTTGAATAAGCCTTTGTTGTAAAATAACATTTATCAAAATACTACCAAATATCAAGGAATCCAATCCTTAAACAAGACCTAAGGAAAAGCTCAAGGTACCAAATGCCAACATCCATGGAACAATGCCCTCCACTTTCTATTCCATCCCACACACCAAACTCCAAATCAAGAACGGTATGGACACTTCCATCAAAGAGAAAAAAGAAGAATAGTATGGACACTAAACTACTGGGGTCTACTAAACAGCCTAGCATTTATGGTTTTGTCTACTAAAACATCCTTTGTCCAATTGATTTATTAGGGTTTGCCACTTCATTTGTTTCTTAGTTTTTAACATCTAATAAAAAAAGAAAGGCAAGATATGGAGCGTATCCAGTAGGAATGGACATCAGGGTTTGTGTCCCCTTGTTGCAGGGATTTACGTCTGTTTCAACCCCAAGTTTAGGGTTATTTTTCGACAAACATCATATACAATTTACAAAGGTTAGGTGGCATCTTTACTTAGGGTCTACAATGAAATGAATAATGAGCAGCCAACTGTAGAAAATGGGCCTTGCACGAAGATATAAGTGGGCTAGCCTGCCCTCAACTTGGGTTTTGCTAGCAGCATGTGGACACCAACTGCATGTGCTCCTCCTACTAATATCTACTACTGCTGTCAGCTATCCATCTCATCTTTAGAGTAAATTATACAAGTGGTCACACAATTATGTTTGGTTACTCAACTTTAAAAATTTTTAATTTAGGTACTACCGTTTGAATTTATTTATGTTTTGATCATCCGCCGGTAAATTGAAACAAAAAGCCTTTCCATAATTGGTACAATAATCTATTTAGTCCTTAATACTTACATATTCTATCAATTTGATCCTAATTGATTTATTATTCAATAAATTTAACCCTTCGCATTTATAAATTTTATCAATTTCATCCTCGAACTTCCTAACCAAATCTTTTAGCTTTTAAAATAGAGGCATTCCACATAAATTTGTAAATTCCCTAGAAAAAACTTCACCAATAAAACAAATTGTAAGAGGCTTTATATCAGTATCGAGCTAACCCAATAAAGCTTTTTTTTTTCTCTAATTTACAATACTCAAATATAAAATTTTAGATATTAAAATTTTCATCACTTAACCCAATAAGTATATGATTTGTAAGCAATACAAGAGACATCTCAAGAAAACAAAGACACACTTTTATATCCCGTTCAATAAAATACACTTGTGCAATGCACGAGTTAAATGTATGTGTATCAATTAAAATATATTTAATTATTTTGTAATTTATAAATGTGAATTTTGAGTGTTTTTTAAGATAAATTACATTAGTAGCTATCCAACTATTAATAAATTAAAAATAATTTATTTTTTTAATTACAATACTTGAATCTAAAATTTTAATTTTAAACTATGTGAATAATATAATTTCAAAATAGATTTTTATACTTTGAAAACAATTTAAAACAGGTTTCTGAAAAAATTAAACAAATTTTAGAAACACTTTTTAAAAAAAAATTAAGATGTTTATTACAAATAGATTTCATAAATAAAAAATTAATAGATTTTTATAAACACTTTTTTCATATATGTTTAATCTAGGAAATTATATATATATATATATATATATCAATGATTTAAGGCATTAATTTTATCAAATAACATATTGAAGTATAAAATATATAAAATGATTTAAACTTAATTATAACATCAATCATAAAATATATTTAATATATTTAACATTTTTTAATTTATATATAAATTAAATCCGTGCATAAATTAATTGATATATCTAACTATTAGGATAAATTGCACAAGCTAGATGTGTGTATTAATTAAATGTGGATTTTTTTTTCTTTTTTGGGTTTTATAAATTTTTAGATGTGGAATGCCTCTATTTTAAAAGTTGAAAGCTTTTGTTAAGAAGTTTGAGGATCAAATTTATAGAATTAGGATCAAATTGATAGAATATGTAAGTATTGAGGACTAAATGTATAATTATACCAGTTAAAAAAAGGTTTCTCGTTATCAATTTAACGACGGTGATCAAAACAGCAATGAATTCAAACACTAATGTCTAAATTGAAAATGATTAAAGTTAAGTGAACAAAACAAGAACACGAACATAATTGAACAATTATTTGTATAGTTTACCCTAAAAAAGAATTGTATAAGCAATTTAAGTAGAACTTGGCAAGAATTTTCCTTATCGGATAAAAGAGCTGAGAATAGAGGAAGGGTTTCAAATGTTGGAACTCAAACCCTTGTTAAGAACTAATCTCTTGAAGACGAGGACGTAAATAAACTGCTTCAAATTTCTTGAGGATTCGATACCACATTTCATCATTAGATCAGTTAGAAGCTGTTGTTGAATCTTCGTTCTCGTGTGGCTGAAAAACTAAGCATTAGTGACCAAGTAAATATGCAGCCACATGTAGCTAGGCCGATGAGTAAAATGGGCTGCAATGTCAAGTCTCAATATAGATTGCTTAAATTTTATAACTTTCATCGTTCAAATCATAGAGATTACCATTTGGTTATGGGTGTGTTCGGATATAATTGCTAATTATAATTACAAGACATGGTTGGCATAGTACAATTATATCTTAATTCTTAATATTATCTTTGATAGTTTCTTTTTCTTTTCTTTTTTTTTTTTTACTAAATAATAATAATAGAAAGTTATCAAAAGTAATTATTCATGTAATTCCTTCAATTTCAAACCCTTACTTAAGAATGGGAGAGTGTAAATTTAGTTAAGCTTACTAATTAAACATGCCACATATATATAATAACAATTAATACATCCAAATTCAATTACTGAATGACTTTTCAAATGCATTCTATATTCTCTTTCAAGTAGAAGCAATTGCATTGTTAATAAATTCCTTTTTTACTCCATAAGTAGTCATTAAATTGTTATATGTATTTAATATGAATAATAATTTGTGATATGTATTTAAGAGACTAATTAAAACATTAAAAAAATTATATAAATGAAACATATGGAGTTAAAAATTTTCATGCGGCATGTGGTTTATGTAAATGTACTTGTGTTTTATTTTGATTTTTACATGCCAACTGAAAGGTGTTTAAGGGGGCCAAACCCATGAACAAATGGGCATCATAGGAGCCCAAACTACTTGAAGATTTAGGCTTAGGTGTTCCAAGAACAGTTGGCTAAGTTTGGATTGCTTAATTTGGGGGAAAAAAAGAGAGAGAGTAGATAGAGACGAGCTTAACTAAAGAGGTAACTAAAAACTCTTCAAGGCCGATTGGATATCAGCAGAACTCCATTATCACTTCTTCTTTAAACCACCCGGAACCCATCTTTTTCCGTCACTCTCCGGCGTGAATATCAGCAGAAGAAGGCTACTTCCAGTTCGTCTCTGTTTCCACCTCCTACATTGGTAATGGTATGTTTTAACAATATATCTCATTCCTTGGCCCTTTCCCTTTTCTGTCTTTGGCTTTCTTTCTCAATTTCCTACCTAGGGTTTATTTGGCTCCTCTAGCTATTGCTATGAAAGTCTCCATTGCTGAAAAAGCAGATGAAAAAATTATTCTTTTGTTTTGGGAGAGGGCTTATCAATAGATATGATTAAACGCGAAATGCTACAAACAATTCGGTATATCAGTCATTTAGTTAGAAACTTATATTTTTTTTTAACTCTAGAAATTTAGGCAGTGCGGAGCAATTTTACTCTCTGATGAACTGCCTGCCACACGTGCGTGCTTATGGCTCAGTTTTATTTAGAAAGGCTGGTAATTTCATTGCAACAACGTCTTTGAACCAATGCCATGTTCCCTTATGGAAAAGAAATTTTGAGCACGCGGGTGTTAAGACTGTGGATTTAGAGTTCTTGTTGACAAGATTTCGCACTCAGTGTTACTTTTCCCGGAAAAGTAATAGTAGTAGTAGCACAAAAAAAGCATCCAGGACTAAAAAAGTTCATCCTGAACAACCACCGGTGATGGAAAACGAGAAAGATGCATTCTTTGTAGTGAGAAAGGGAGATGTTGTTGGTGTTTTCAAGAGCTTTGCTGATTGTCAGGCCCAAGTTGGATCCTCGGTAATTCTTCTTACTTCCTTTTTCTAATGTCACCTAAAGTTGATTTACTTTTAGGCTAATTATTGTGCTATACTGTGTTATTGCAAATTGGAATATTAATGCTTATGTGCTTTTTAGATTTCAATGAAATGACATAATAATTGTAATGCAAATAACATAGTAGTCTTTCAAATTTGGATACTGTGTTTCTTCTTTTCGCTGTTCTGTTAACTTTGACATGTTATTGTTCTTTTGGAGTAGATATGTGATCCTCCAGTCAGTGTCTACAAAGGCTACTCTTTGACAAAGGAAACTGAAATATATCTGTCTTCCTGTGGGCTTAAGAATGCTCTCTACACTATTAGAGCCGCAGATGTAAAAGAAGATCTTTTTGGAGCGCTCATGCCCTGCCCTTTCCAGGTGAGACCTTGAGCATGAACCTTATGCATACTGCAAATTTGTTGTTTGTTTGAACAAGTCTATCAGAAAAAGAAAAAAAAGATTTTGATGTTGTCTTCCTTTTTTTCTTCACCTGCACCCATGTCTCTGTTTGCTTGAATGTGTTCTTGTGACAGCAATTGCACCTAAAACTTGCATCTCCCAATTATTGTGATCTGCTTGGAGGTTTTGAGGCCATCAATGATCAATCTATTTGTTCTTTGATTAGTTTCTTTCTTTCACATGTTAACTGTATCACAAAGGCTGTTTTATACCATCCAGAGAAGGTGAAGATATTGGCTCTTATAGATTCGAAGGCCAATGTTCCTAATTTTTTGTGTTTCAGGAGCCAGCTTCTTCTAAAGGTGAAACATCTCATAATGATGCAACCAAAAAGAGACCACAGGATATGCTTCAGTCAGAGTATGGGGTAGGTTAGCTGTTTTAATGTTCCCTGAGCACATCATTATTAATATCATACAAGTTTGGGTGCGACACTATTTTTCAGTGTTTTACCTTTAACCTTTTGTAGGGACTGGGATCACTTGGTTCAATAGCCGTAGCCGATCCCGTGAGAAAGCATTTCAAGTTGGATCCACATGCTGAGGCTCAAATAACATCCTCTGGTCATGTAAGTAGATTTGGTAGTGACAACTGATTATGTTGGTGAATATTGGCATCAACTTCATTCACAGAATTGGGGAGATAGTCTTGAAGGCCATTGTCTTTTTTTTTTTTTTTCAAGTAGATGGTTGAATATAGTTCCTCGAACAACATAAGAGGGTTTCCTATGCGAGAGAGAAGGGTGTCTGAATTAATTTACCAAGATTAAGTGATGCTTTTTTGCTCCAAAAATAGGCTTTGATGCCTGTACTTATGTCTTTACGGCAGCAATCTTGTATTCTTGAGTTTGATGGTGCATCAAAAGGAAATCCTGGGCCTGCTGGTGCAGCAGCTGTATTGAAAACTGATGCTGGAAATGTGGTATGCAATTAACCATTTAGAAATTAGACCTTTTCCACATGTAAATCCTTCCATAATATGCTATTTGAACAGATCTGCAAATTGCGCGAGGGTTTGGGCGTAGCAACCAATAATGCTGCTGAATATCGCGCCATAATTTTAGGGTTGAAACATGCTCTTAGAAAAGGTTATACAAACATTCGTGTACGAGGTGACTCGAAGCTCGTTTGTATGCAGGTAATCCAACTTTCTATCTGTTTATTGTAGCTTTGTTGATGTTATTTTTCTCAGAAAGAAAAATCTGGATGATAATGCTGGAACTAGGTTAATGCTTCAGCACAAATGGAGTAAAGTTATCCAATCTGTTATTGGACTTCAATTTCAGGGGGCGTACCTATTGCAATGGTTTTGGCAAGCTAGTTGACTATTTTAGGGCCCCATTTGTTTTCTATTAGATGTTTTGAGTTTTAGCCTTCGGGCAATTGTTTTCTTAGCAACTTGGTTCAGCATGGAAGCACTGTCCCTTCTCCCTTTTTCTTAAAAACTTTCAAAACAATAAAGCTTTATAATTTTCCTTCTTAACTTGGTTCTACAAGGGATGAGTATTTTATCTGATTAATGGACTTTCCTATTAGAATGCACACCTGTTCTTTACCTCTGTCATGCTTCCTAAATCCAACCTTTGCCCCCCACACCCTCCAAAAATAAGAAAATCTTTCTTCTCTTTTGGCTGGCCTGTCACCTGGGACAAACTAAATTGTCTCTGGGAAAATTATAGCTCCACTGTTGCTATTCCTGGGCTTCAATAAGGGCCTAAATTTTGGTTGACCAAAATAATAATAATTGTGTCTAAATCTTGGAGCTATGTTGTTTATTTTCATTTTATTGAAGTATTATCATTTCAAGTTAAGGAGCTTAGCTTCTGTTTTGTTCTGGTATTCTTACAACTACTATTTCCTTGAACAGCTGCAGGGTTTATGGAAAGTCAAACATGAGCACATGTCTGAGTTGTATGAGCAAGCAATGAAACTGAAGGATAAGTTTCTTTCATTTCAGATCAATCACGTTTTAAGGGTATGACCAGTTTTTATACTTGATAGCAAAGTAATGGGCAAAATTTCTTTTTCTTGTGACTACTGTGGCGTTTTTGTTGTGCCATCATTGATAGGTCTTTAAGATGTTTTTGAAGTTTGGATCATAGCTTGCATCTACAATTTTCCTTTTACTTATATGTAAGCTCTTTTATGGAGTGCATACTTTGGCTATTGTACCAGCTTTTTGGCTGGAAGCCTGTAAAATAGAAACTGATGGCTAATGTTTGTTTTCAATGCCATTTGTATTTCTCCTGGATAACGCAGAATGAAAAATGAGACCTTGTAAATAATTTGCAGTGTTAAAACACCAGTTTTGATCAGTCTTACCAATAGTTCTCAAGTCTCAAATCTAAACAACCTCAGACCAGCCCTTGCAATAATGTTATTTTACTGTTGTTTCTTCCCTTTCAGTGTGTATTCTAATTTAGTGAAATCAATTGCTCTGGAAATGCATTCTCATGAATAAGATTTTTTGGTCCCCCTTTTGTCTTTTTGTTGCATTGCATGATTTTGACCTTTCTTGCTCACCTCTGAAAGGAACTGAATGGCGAGGCTGATGCTGAGGCCAACTTGGCTGTCAAACTTGCTGGTGAGGATTGGTTTTAACCATTTTGGTATTTATCATAATCAATTAAATGCTGGATGTTTATGAGATCTTTCTAAACCTTGCAGAAGGTCAGATCCAGGAGGAGTTGGCCTAAGTCATTGATTGTGCTGGCAGAAGTTTTCTGGTTTGTTATAGAATATATTTATAAAACACAAATGAGGTCAAGGATTTTGTCACTCTTTGGCTAAAATTTTG
Source organism: Gossypium longicalyx (assembly GCA_025698465.1). Lineage (NCBI taxonomy): Eukaryota > Viridiplantae > Streptophyta > Magnoliopsida > Malvales > Malvaceae > Gossypium > Gossypium longicalyx. The sequence continues at coordinate 98,977,310 of CM046997.1, forward strand.
ATCTTGTGTAGGTGCAAAATTTTGCATTTAAACCCCAAAAGATCATGTTATTGTTGGCCTTCAAGCTCAGCTCTGCAAAGGAATTTCAGTTGTGTTTGTGGCAGAGTCATGTTAATAGGGGTATCATATTCAAATGGCGTACATTTTGGTTTTATTTAAATCCTTATTCTACAGATTGTTGTGGGAACCTAAGATCATCTACAGTGAAGGGAAGGGAGTGAGTTCATTCTGAGAAATCCATTAAGGTCTAGATTTACCATTGCCCTAAGATAACTCTTCAGTGAACCACTCCAGGTTTCCATTTTATCCCAATGTAGAAAGTTTAGGGTGAAATTGTTCAGGATTGAGCCCATGGTCATGCTTTTATAGGACTTTGATATTCTTTATTTCCTCTTTAAGGGGTTCAGTAATTTTCTGATATTGCTTCTCTTTTTTATCCGTTGCCTGATTATTGAAGTCAAGAGAAAGTGTACCATAATCATTATTTTATACAAATGTGCGAAGACCAGCTTATAGACACTGCAATATTCTGATTCCGTTGTGAATTAAGGCTAGGGAAGGAATTATTGGTGTGTACTTGTAGGAAGATTTAAAATTTGAAAGAATTTTTTTTTGGGTAAATATTTTATGTTTTGGTCACTTCACAAAATTACAAAATGATTTTTGGAATTATTTGAAGGTTTTGACTTAAGTCATTGGATTATTCTAAAGTTTTATTGAAGTCATTGGGCTATTAAGTTTTTCTAAAAAAAGGTTTGATTAATGATCTTTAAGTAATGATTTGGGGATCGGTATGGTGGATTAGTATTCATTGATGAATAGAAGAATATACTTTAGATTTATGTCAATCTGGTGTCCGGAGATTAGGGAAGAAGATTTAGATTGTAGATTGCAGATTTGTGATGTTTAAAATTATTTTATGAATATACAAATAGATTTTTGTCAAATATAATATTGGTACTACATTAGAAAAAAAGGTGTCAAACTTGGATGCCAAATGAGATATTAAATTATTTTTAGAAGTTTATAAGTACAAATACAAGTACATGTTTAAGCAATTACAAATTGTAAAATCAAATTATTATAGTAGAGGACTAAGAACCAAAACAAAGTGTAGAATCAAACGATTACGACACAAACAAAATAAGAATCGAAGCTATTTAAATTAAAATCTATTCATGACAATAACATATGATAAGGTTGAAAACTCATATATATATATATATATTTATATTTATACATAATAAATCTCAAATATAAATAATTAATATCCAAAGCTTCTGTCTTCAATTGTTTAAGTGAATATATTTAAATGAAGAGGTAGGAAGTGCGGAAGATTTAATATGACTGAAAACAATTTATTTTATTTTGGGCAGCATAAGATAATCTGAACCTAAACAATTTAAAATGAGATTTGGAGCATATTAAGATTTGGTTGGGCCGGAGCTAAAGATGCCGAACCAGCATTTACATGGTTCCCATTATATCCGACGGCTAACACCAGCCTACTTTCACATGCCGACTTGGAAGCCAAGAAAGCAACCATGTATGCCTGCCCAACTGAAATACGAGCCATTCTCAATTAACAAAAACGTAATCAAATCAACTCCAAATAGTCTTCATAAACGGGAAATTATGGCAATGTTGATGAAAAGAATCGCAAACCTCACCAAAACCACAGCTAAACCTTCCCCTCCTTTCTCTTTAAAATATTTATTATTATTTTCCCTTCCTTCCCTTTCTTCTGCTTCAGAGAAAATCCTCGCCGGCACTGCCACTGATGTCGCCGATATTTCTGGAAAAAGCGATCTGGTGTACTCAGACCCACCTGTATCAGCCACCATCAAGCCTCTTTTGCCCGATCTCCTTCAACCACGTGTCGTCATCTATGATGGGGTCTGCCATCTTTGCCACCGAGGTTTTTTTTCTTTTCTCTGTTTCCCCTCTTTTTACTTTTTCGCATTCTTTGATGAAAATTTTTTAAGTGTTCCCCAGGGATTGGGTTTTGTTTTCCTTCAAGTCTTTCCTTACAATTTTTTTGTCCTGTTGTTTTTGTCATTTCGAAGGGGTTAAGTGGGTGATTAAAGCGGACAAACACAGGAAGATCAAGTTCTGCTGTGTGCAGTCAAAGGCTGCTGAACCATACTTGAGAGTTTGCGGTGTTGATCGAGAGGATGTTCTTCGTCGTTTTGTGTTCATTGAAGGCCTTGGTCTTTATCATCAAGGTTCCACAGGTTAGTTTTCTCACCATTTATTTTGCTTCCAAATTAATGCCTTCCTCTTTGCAGTCTTTCACTTTAAAATATGTTATGGATTTTGTGTTGGGTTTGTCTTGGAAATTGATGTTCAATGCCTTTTTCTCAAGTTCTTTGGTTGTACCATTATATGCCATGGAGAAATTATTGTTTGAAACTTTAGGAATTCTTTTGCATTTGTTTGGAGTCTAGAAAACCACTTATGAGAACTCCAAATGGCTTTTAGGTTACTAATTTCCTGTTTAATGTGATGCACTTGGACCTGATGCGATGAAATGGACAATATTTCCATGAAAAAAGCTTCTAAAAACTAAATGCCCGCTGAAGTTAATTTCTTGATGGTTATCAGATTGAGAATTTTATTGCTTGATGTACGTCTATTTCCTGCCTTCTGAAATTGATTGTTCTGCAGCTGCATTGAGAGTGCTATCATACTTGCCACTTCCCTACTCCGCTTTAAGTGCATTCTTGATAATTCCAACTCCATTGAGGGATGCAGTTTATGATTTCATTGCCAAGCGGCGTTATGACTGGTTTGGGAAGAGTGAAGACTGCCTAGTTTTGCAAGAGAGCGAGCTCTTGGAGCGATTCATTGATAGGGAAGAAATGATGGATCGTAATCGTAATCGATCGAATTTGTAACTTGGATTTCCTTAAATACAATTAGACAAGTTTAGTTTATGGCAGATGTCCATTGTTAACTGTTTCTTTGTAGGATGTAAAATGTATAGCAGTAAATGTTTTCCACCTGGTTGCAATAGATTGCAAAGCTCAATTTCTTATTAAGTAATCTAAATACCTCTGGGTTAGTCATGTAATCATGTTTTAGTTATTTTCTCTGTTTTTGATGTGAGCAATTTGGAGAAACATGGTTTTTTCTTATTAATCCAAAGAACAAGTTTTAAGTTCCCTGAACACCCAAGAAATAACGGGGATGAACTTGTCTTTGTATTCAAATTTGTGAAGCAGTGATACAACAGTTTCTACTTAAAAATCAACAGCTTAAAATTGCAAAATTGTCTATGCATCATATTCTGGTCATGAATATCTGATACAAAGCTTCCTCAAAACTACATTCGATAACAAAACCGGCTCAGACACAGAATCACAACGACACCTCAATCTCGAAAGGAAGCAGGGTAAGAATAAACGCTATTTTCAATACTGAACTAGCTCTTACAACATACATTCCTGATATAAGGAGGCTTTTCGATTCTATGTTAATTGGTGCCAGTCCATTCTTTCCAGTCCTTGTCTACATGATCTTGAGCCCATTTAACTGCAGCTCGTGCAGCTTGCGGTCCTCCAGGCAACCCACGCTCATTTATAGTATCAGCCATGTCAATGAAAGGTATGACCAAGAGTGTCCCAGGACCACCGTATTCAGTATGTAAGAAAGTACTAAATATCTGCTCAGAATAAACCAGAAACAACATAATTTGTGTGCTTGTCTAATTAGATAGATCACCACAACAATATGATAGAGCTCAAATGAAATGTTTATTCCATTACTGCATACCAATTAGAAGTACTGGTTTAGTATATTGTTCTTTGCCACTAAGAACAAAGGACTTGTTTTCCGTTTATTCTTCCAACAATCAGTCTCTGATGACAGCAACAAAACACAAACAGGAGGCCTTTTCATTCATTATTTATTCCCCTTTATGGATAAGCTATTCCATTTGTTTAAACTCTTTTGACTACATACCTAGGTTTTCTATTTACGCAGATATTATCTAACTAAATGACACACAATTATCTCTATTTTAATGAATTCTGCTCATGAACGACAAACAGCAAAGAGGTTACTACTGCCCTCTGACCCTTGTGCGAACAAAGTCCATGAATCCCTTCTGTTCATGGCATCTCTAGAGTGTGCTACCTAAGGTAATTGTAAACAAGTTTAGGATTGAATGAAATGACACCATTCGATTCACTAGAATTTATCAAGCATTCTGCCTGTTCCTTGATACATACAAACATGTTCCAGTGGCATTGTCCACGGAATATTCTTTGGTTAATTGTAAACCAATATATGCCAAATAGTTCAGGAATGCATACTTAAAGATCCTTATGAAAAAGTGTGTTTTTTCAATGCGAAGCCAGTACTAGGATTAACTTCCTCTTCTTCCTTTTCTTTTGGACAATGGGCTACCTATGACTGAGTATGTTCTATATGATCCAACTGTTATTACCATACTAGCTATGAGACAAAGGAATATGAGAGAAAAAAAGGTCAAAAGATTGACGGTGAGCTTATATTCCACCTTTTTCTAAAAACAATGTCAGGTTTTCCCAGACAACCTCATAATTGACCAATTGAAACTATTTTAAACAGGTTCTGAAAAACCAAGTCATTCTCATTCATAATAATCTCATTTGAAGTTCAAAGTTCAAGCCTTGTAATAAAATTGTTGTTTTAGTTTCTTTAGCAAGTGTCATCGTGATAATTATGAATAGGATGTCATATTCTGAAATAAGAGAGATTCAATCACGCGTAATCTTCAATATCCACTCAAACAACAATCATACGCACGCCCCACCAACAATCAAAATAAGAAGAAAATGTTGTAAGAAAACAGAAAGAGGACTACCTCGGTGCAGATTCCCACAACTTCTTCAACCGAGTCTCCATAAGTATCCTTCTTGGACAGTTTGTTGAGCAGATGCGACCTAAATTTATCCGTTTCCTGAAGTACCATAGATGAAAAAAACAAACCCAACAAGTGAATTATCCGTCAACATAAAGTCATACCCGAGATATTGGAAGGCGACCGCATGCTAAAGGGAAGAGAGGAAGAGAGGAGAACTTACAGCATCAGCGAATTCGGGAATTGGGTCAGGGAATTTGTACTCGGCAGCTTTGCAAATGAAGGTGGTGGACGAGAAAGAGAGCGAATTAGGTGTGGGGGCTTTGCTAGTTGAAGAAGAAGTGAAGGAGCGTTTGAATGCAAAGGAAGGAGAATTTGGAGTGAATGAACATGAAGAAGAAAAGGAGAAGAAGGGAGTGGGGGGAGAAGAAAAGGAGGGAAGAGAGCGAAGCGTGGAGGAGAGAAAAGCTTTGCTCAATGAACCCATCTCTTTCTGCTCTCTCTTATCTTCTTTTCTTCTTCTACTACCCTTCGGGGGTTTAACGTTTTATCCTAAAACCCCTATTTTTTTTTTTTTTTTTTTTTTTTTTTTTTTTTAGTTTTAGTTTACACTGCTGAAAGGTGTTACAGTTAAAGAAAAAGAAGAAGGTTAAAATCTTCCACAAGTCCCTTTACTTTTTGAAAATTAAGAATTTAATCGTTATATTTTTATTTCATGAAATTTAATCCTTTTGTTTTTCAAATTTTAAAATTCAGGTCTAACTGTTAATACTATTAATTTTTTTTAAAATTCAAATTAATTATAGAATTATTTTTAAAATTACATAACTACCAAGTGAGTCTTTTTTTATTTAAAAAAATATCATAGCAACAATTTTTTAAAAAAATAATAGTGTTAATAAGAACTTTAATCACTATTTCGTTTAAGTCAAAAGACCGAAAATTAGCATCTATATTTAATAAAGAGAAATGTTTTTATAAAATATTACTTTTTGTTTTTTTACAATATTATAAATAGAGGATAAGGTAACACAGTTTAAAATCATACCAATTAGATCTCTAATAAGAAGTTTAACTACTATCAGAAGTCCCAAATACTACTTCTCTATTAAATATTTTTAAAAATATTTTATGTTATTCTCTTTCATAATAAGGTTGTTATTTAGCATCAATTATTCTGACCATAAACGTCTAATCCTATAAAAGCTAATTTATTATTGTTATTACAGTTGAAAAATGTTTTTTTTTTTAAAAGAAATTGTGAAAAAGCCATTGAGTCAGACTCAAAGGTTTATAATTTCAACTGTTTAACATATTATAAAAAATATTGGTGCAATTATTCAATTGGTTATCTAACTTTTAGTTGCTTTCGTTTTAGTTACCAATTTTTTTTATTTTTTTTATTTTTTTTTACAATTTTATCAGTCAAGTATTTTCATTTTAGTGATTAAACATTACATCATTATGGGTGACAAAAAAATTTATTTGTTTTAGTTTGGGAAAAATTAAGAATTAAAATAAAAAAATAATATAAACTAAAATAATGTATTAAAAATTTGTTAAATTATACTTATTTATATCCTTGTCGAAAATTTTAAAAATTTATTTTTATTATTGAAATTTTAAATTTCAAAATAATAAATTCAATTAAATAATTTATTAGTTTTTTTTATCTTTAATAATGTCAATCAATTTGTAACTATTAAATTAAAAATAAATTAATTAATTTTTTAAATCTTAAAATTTTATTTTATGTTTACAAAATATGATTCAATTTATAATAATTTATTTGATTTATTAATGCTTTATGTAATTACAAGAGAAAATATTATAATTTATATAACTAAGCAATAGTTTATATAAATTACATAAAGCATTAATTAATCATATAAATTATTATAAAATTAATAATATTTTGTGTAACACAATTTACCCAAAATACACACATTTTCTTAAAATTTTTGTACTTTGGTTTAACATTAGTTACGACTTACGAGTGAACAGATAGTTTGTGGCTCTCATAAACAAGGCTAAAGAAGGCTTAAGCAGCGGTGAAGAGGATTAAACCCTAAACCCTCATCTCCTCCTCTCTTCCTGCCAGTTTTAAAGCCCCAGAAAAATAGAAAAAGCTTATCTCAACAGTGGCAATGGTTTTACGTCGCTCCACTGCGATGCTCCATTCCTTCAGTTTGTCAACCACCACCCCAAAGCTCCTCTCTCATTTCACTCCCTCCTTTTTTCTCTCTACTTCCGCACTATCTCCTCGAATCCGAATTTGGCTCAATCAATCCTACAGCCGCCGAACCAGGGCCTTCAGTAGCGCTGTTGTTACCGCCTCTTCTCCAAAGAACACTGGGACGGATACCTTCTTTGCTGAAGACACTGTTTCCTGGCAGTCTCTAGGCTTATCTGATCGGATCTCTCAAGCTCTCTACAATGCCGGTTTTGACAGGCCCTCCCTCGTTCAGGTGCTTTACCTTCTTCTTTTGATGAATTCACATCTGTTCCTTGTGATTTAAGCTCCATTTCTCGTTAATTTTGCTGTTCAACGCCTTTTTAAAGAACAAAATGATTGGTATTTACTTTAGAGTTGGCCTGGCTCTTTACTTATTTGTTTTTGTTTAATCAATTTTGATGCTACCGACAGTTAAAGAGCAAATCTGAAAGGGGTAGAACAAAATTTTTTACATCTATATATTTTATTATTCTAAACATATTACCGAAAACAACAAGCAAATGCATATAACATTTAGTACTCAATATATTTGAATTCGACATGGAGTTTTAGTTTATTGAGGCCAATAGTTAGTTTATCACCTTTGGTTTTTTTTCTTTTTTTTTTTCTATTCGACCTTCTCACTTTTAACTGGTGGCTTTTGGTGTTTATTGAAAAACTTTCCCCTATGCATTATAGGCTGCCTGCATGCCATCTATTCTCTCCGGAAAAGATGTAGTAATTGCAGCAGAAACTGGCAGTGGTAAAACATATGGTTATCTAGTTCCTCTAATTGATAAGCTCTATGGTGCTCGGCATGATGCGGACAATGATTTGGAGAAAGCTACTGTTTCTTCACGTACCTTCTCCATTGTTCTTTGCCCAAATGTATTGCTCTGTGAACAAGTGGTTCGAATGGCTAATGATCTTTCAGGCGATGATGGTAGACCACTTCTCAGAGTTGCAGCAGTGTGTGGTCGACAGGTATTTTTGTGAACAGTAACACATTTCTCTTTGGCATTGGTAGTATTCATGGTTTTTAATGTTATTGGAACTTAGAGGGTGCTTTTAAATTTTTTCAGGTGCATGTATATATTTGGCATTGTTCCTTTTTTATTGATAAAATCTGATGGTCACAAATATGACCCTTTACTACAGGGGTGGCCGGTGAATGAACCAGATGTTATTGTGTCAACGCCAGTTGCTCTTTTGAACAGTATAGACCCCAAAAAACATCATCGTTCAGATTTCATTCGTGCTGTAAAGTATGTGGTATGTTTTCTCACTCATTACTTTATATTCCTTTTAGTTATTTGGGAAACTACAAGGCCTTTTTTCTAAAGAAAAAGTATGTTTACAATAATTGGCAGGTTTTTGATGAAGCAGATATGCTCCTTTCCGGGGGCTTTGAGAATCATGTTATTCGTCTTATACACATGCTCCGTTTTGATGAAAAGCTATTGTCTCGGGTGAATAAAGCTGGATCTGAGAATCCTGTAGAACCGAGTTCTGATTCTGTGTCACACTTTGACTTCGAGGGTGAGGAAGACATGCAAAATGAATCCATCTCAGAAGCTGAGGAAATGTCTGAGAGTGATGTTGATGCTGAGGACTTGATGGAAGAAACTCAAACTTCGCGGGTCAAGAGAAAGGACTGGAGGAGAGTGAGAAAAAATTATGAACGAAGTAAGCAGTACATATTTGTTGCCGCAACGCTTCCAGTTAACGGAAAGAAAACTGCTGGTGCAGTGTTGAAAAAGATGTTTCCGGATGCCAACTGGGTTAGTGGAAGCTACCTCCATCAACACAACCCTAGGTGCTAAATTCTTATACTATTTTTTCCCCTTTCCGTGGATAAATGGTGCTGCATTTAGTTATGGTTATTAGAATTGTTTAGATGCAAGTTATATTTATCTCTTTCTCATATTTTATTGTTTTAAGCTTGTCACTGCTCATGTCGATCAGTTTTGCTCCAAAATCATCTGTGCTTGTTATCACCAAGGAACAAGAACTTAGAGATTTGTGATATCATTTTTCTTATGCATGGAGAACTAGGCTAGACCTGGCAATGTGTATCCATTGTGTTTGTGTATTCTGTTGTGCCATAATCATATTTAGGGTATTTTATATTTACAAAACTTTGATGCTTTAATAACTCGTATTATCTAGACTCTAAAACATTTGTGCATTCATTGTCTTGTTTGTGTCATGTTTTAGTTATTTTTTTCATATCGTGTTTAATATTGTCAATTCTAATTTAGAATATATTACAAATTACCTGATTAAAACTGCAGCTGTCGAAAGCCCAACCGAAGTATAGAAGCCACTATAATCATCTTAAAATAACATTTATTTCCTTTTGTCTGTTCATGTCTTTAAACTTTAAGGGTTTCTGACTCTTGGATCTTGATTGCCAAAAAGATGCTTTTAATCAGCTTTGGACAAAGGAAATGTTGATAATAAAAATAATTGACATATAGGTGAAACAAACTCCTAAGTTGTATGTTTCTTTGATAAGTTGATCATGTTTCTTTGATAAGTTGATCTGTTGTGGTTCGTAGATTTAGACATTGATAGCACCGACTCTGTTGGCGAGCGTTGTCGATGAGCTAGGGAATGTAGGAGTCTATGCTGAAACAGTTTAGTCATATTGAATTTAGTAGGTTAGATATGGTGTGCTTAATTGTGTTTCTTATAATAAAGATTCAGGACAGGACTTGTTAATTTGTCTGAAATGCTGAAACAATTAATATTTGAGGATCCAATATCTTGATAGTTTGACATTTGGAAAAACAGCTTTCCCTACAGAATCCAGCCTCTTCTTGTTTGGTTTGTTCTGTGGCATGATTTTCAGCTCCTTTATGCCTCGATTTAATTGTGTATCTGCCTTTGTCACAAATCATCATTTCAATCCCTTAACTCCTGTTATTTTCAATGCAATATTTAGCTTTGTTGGTGATTTGTTGTTCTTTTCCAATTTCAGATTGAAGGAGAAATGGATTGAAGTCACAACTGACAATCAGGTTGATGCACTAATAGAGGCTGTAAAACAATTTAGCTCAAAAGCATCGGATCATGGTGCTGGTGTTAGCCGAACCATGGTGTTTGGTAACACTGTTGAGGCTGTTGAAGCAGTGGCTAATATACTGCAGAGGGCTGGGATTGAGTGTTACCGTTACCATACAGGCCTCTCTCTGGCAGAACGTGCCGAGTCCTTAGATGATTTCCGAGCAAAAGGTGGAATTTTTGTGTGCACGGATGCTGCTGCCCGTGGTGTTGACATTCCGAATGTTTCACATGTCATCCAGGTGATTCAATTTTACTAGATCAATTTTATAGAGGTAAAATTGTGCTCATGATAAATGAATAATCTTGCAACATGTGGCTCCTTTTATATGTAAGTAGGAGAATTAAATCAACTGTGTATTGTGTAACAATAATAGTAGTAAAAGTGACTGGAGAATAGTTTCACCAAGGCTTATTTTGGTAGGGAGGATGGAAAATAGATGGAAAACCTTTTGTAGTAGTTAGAATTCATAACCACATTTGCTATTTTATAGCTGAACTTTGGATTAAAGTTTCACTTCCTTTCTCCTTTCCACCCTTCTACCAAACTTATATAGGTTTTAATGAAAAATTGACTATAACTACATAAATGTATTGCCATTTCTCTTTAAAGGAAATTATTGATTGTAACACCTTGATTAAGTTTTGCTTTAGAAAAGCAGGTTCCTAGTTAGAGTGATCTGGCTGTATCCTGACTTGGGCAACTTTCTTTTTCCAAGTCTTTTCTCAATACACTGACAAACAGATAGCTGGTCAGATTTGCTGAACCAGATAATGCAACAATAATCTAAATAACAATAGGCATGCATACATGTCACACGAGCATAACCAATGCTAGAAATATAAATTTTGAAGCAGTTTGGTACTATGGAATATAGGAAGAAAAAGCATCTATATTTCTTCATACCTCTGTGCAATCACCTCTGAGGAATATTATAGACCACAAGGAAATCATTCCCATTAGAAGAGAAATACGTAAATAAATATTGGTAGGGACTAATCTGTGTCAAGTAGTAAACTTTTCCTGTTGCCGTTGGTTGACCAGTGACTATTGAGTACTGATATTATTATAAGTTTTTGACTAGTGAATTATCTAATTTACGGAGCTAATCATCTGAAATATTGCGTTATTTCAGGCAGACTTTGCCACTTCTGCCGTAGATTTCTTGCATCGGGTTGGTCGTACAGCACGGGCTGGTCAATTTGGAGTTGTTACCAGCCTCTACAATGAATCCAACCGAGATCTTGTTAATGCAATCCGTGCAGCTGGGAAGCTGGGTCAGCCTGTGGTAATTCAAAAAGCTTGCGCTTTAAGTTTAGCTAAATTGACAATTCTACACTCCTTAATCACAGATGGAAATGATAATCATCTTCTGGTTCCCTCCTCCAATGTTCTCTCTCCTTTTTCTTTTCTTTATTTTCTTATCCTGAATAAATGCATAAGGCAGTGATTCAAAGATTAGGAAATCTTGTTATACAAATCAAATTCCGTATGCTTGTTTATGACTTGCACTTTCTTGAGCAATAACTAAAATGTTATTTGTTGGCTGTAGGAAGCAGCATTTAGCAGGAAAAGAAGTTTCCGGAACAAGCTTAAAAAGAGAGGTAAGAGTTTGTGATTGGATTTTACATGCCAAAATTTCCACTTTATGGATTTTATACTGTATCTCAAAATTTTGATATTTTTGTTTAATTTAGCAGGTTCAAACAAAGCGGGACACTTATCAACTGCTGAATTGATGGTGAAAGACATGGTACAGAAAGAACAATAGTTAGCCATTAATCTTGTATCATTATCACTCAAGTGAGTTTTCTTCTTTTTTTTTTTTCTTTTTTTTTTTTTGTTACTTAAAGGTATGGTATTAAATATTTTAAAGAACAGATTCCCATTGTTGAAGAGCTCTCCTACTCTCCTTGCTCTCTGCACAAACACAAGCGCCCACACACACACAAAGAAAATTGAAAAATGAAAAAAAAAAAAAAAAAAAGGGAAAAGAAAAGAAGAGGAGCAGACAGATACTTTGTTTCCATCAAGTTCACCTGTCTCGCACTCTTGGACTTAATTAGGGTTATAGCTTCTTTAACTTATTGGAAAGAATGTGCAAGGCAAATGCCATCTTATGATAAGTTGGATGTTCTTTCTGGAAGGAGATGTGGTCTACATGAAATGGATATGGCTGGCCCTTCCTAATTAGTTCTATTCCATAAGTTCCATAATTTTGTCCACAAACATGTTAAGGGATCAATTGCGAGTATCATCTGTATTTTTATGAATTTTGTTTCTTCGGGTATTGCATTCTTAGCTTGCATTGGAATGTATTGAAGCCCCAGTTGTTGTTTCGGCATGTAACTGCAGTGTGCCAAGGTTGTAGGAAGCCTCATCCTTGGGGGGATGGCATGAGGTTTCTTTTTGTTGATTCATGTACATCAAAATCCGCATCAGCTAGTCCTTGCAACTCAGTCTGATGGCTTATAAACTAAAGGTCTGTTTTAGGCCAGACCGAGTTATGGAAGCTTCTCTACATGTTGAAATTGGAAAAACAGTTTACTTATAATGGAGACAGTTCCATAATTTCAAATAATATTTCTGGCCTTCAGAACTAGTAAGATTTATACATTTGTATCTATCTATACCAGATTGCGACACATTTATGATATGAGTAAAAAATATATGTAACAAATATAGATATAAAAATCAAATGGGGTTTGATTAAAATTATAAAGTTGAGATAGTAAAAAATATAATGATTGAGGTTCAAATTTCACTATTCTCATGTATTTTTCTAGATTTATCGAAGTATAAAAGGCTATAAGTATCTTTAAAATAATATCTATTATTTTTTGAAAAAAATAAATTTTTAATAATTTTACAATTGAATTAAAAATCATGATGAGTGATATTAATTTAACCAAACTCTTAATATTAGAGAAAACTTTTGATTAAATTTTGTATCAATTTAGCTACATTAACACATTAGTAAAATTAAAAAAAAAATGTTAAAATTCACTTATTGTGCATTTATCTATATATAACTAAATGTTGTGTAATTCAACAGTGACATTATAAATAAATAAATAAAGTCAATTTGAGTAAGGTGTATTTATTGTCCTATGAAAAAAAAACTACGGTCGAAGTTATTATTTTACTTTTATCTATATTAATACATAATTATCACTAAAAACCATCCACTTGTTTTCTTAAAAATGTAATTATTTTAAAAAGTAAATTTTAGTGTTGTATAATTTATAAGGAAAAAATGAAATGAAATTCAACTGATGTGAGATATGGTATCACTTATTATTTTTTAGTAATATTTTTGCATAAAGTGATTATTTTAAGAGACTCAACTATGGTGTAATAGTGTGTGTAATTTAATTTTAATTGAATTAACAGTTTAAAATCAAATTTATTAATTTAATTGGAAAATTTTTAATTGGCTATTGATATAACATCTTTTAAAATAATTTGGTTTGGAACAAAAAATAATCAAGTTACTTAAAATATATTAGAACAAAGGTACATCTGAGAAAAAAATAATAATTAATATATTTATTAAAAATTCACATAAAAGAAATAGTGCATTAGTTGTAATGATAAAAGTTCAAACTTTATTATAATATTATTTTATTTAAAAATATAAAAAAGACTAAAATATTTTTATATTATCTCTTTATATAGAGAGAATATTTTAGTAATTTTTTTTAACTGAATTGGTGCTCGTATAATTTGTGACACAAACTTAATAAAGTATGGATAATATTGTTGAGATTAATGATGAAGATTAGAATACAGGGAAGAAGTACAACTCTTTTTTTAACTTACAAATGAAACCATATCGTTTATATATATTGCTTTTACTAGCTAACTAGCCAAGTTGCTAATGTACTCTTTAACACACCCCTTGAGAAAAAAGAAAACCATGTTATTGAATTCCAAGTGCTTTGGTCATAAGATCAGCAAGCTATTCTGTTGTGTACACACGATACCTTCCTCGTTGATTTCATCTCCCGTATAAACTCACAATTGACTTCTGTATGCTTAGTTATCTCGGAGTTCGTAGCAATTTGGAGAGCTGATTGACCGTCAATTTCCCTTAACATTCCACCCAACTTCAGCTGCTGTCGATGCCATATTTCTCCTCCTTTCCTAATAATCGTATTTACTCTCTACATAGCCAGCCTTCAACAATGACTCGGTGAGCTTTTAAGTTCCATTTCCAAGACGCTTGTTTTAAACCTTATAGGGACTTGACCCCCTGAATGCCAAAACCCACCCTATAAACTTCCTCATCTAAATCGTCTCGGAAGAAAGCATTATATACATCCATTATTGTATTGGCCAATCGTGAATAGCAGCAAATGCCACAACAGTCAGAACAGTCGACAAGAGAGAATGTTGCTTCTTGTTGCTTGTACCCCTTACCTACGATCCAAGCCTTAAAACATTCCATTTAACCATTCTAACTTTGTAAATCCATTTGCAGATTTCAAGAATAGAATAAACCAATAAAACCATTAAAAACTGATTAGAATGTCAAAATCGAATAAACCGAAATAAATTTTTTTAGTTCAAATCTGTCGGGTTTATTTAGTTTTTTATTGTTTAATAATTTAATTTATACTTTTAAATCATTTATACAGAATTATTGGAAACTAGATGGTAATAATCTGGACTGATTTCTGTAGTTATGATAATAAACTTTTTGGGTGAATATCCGGTAAATTAGTTAACTAATTCTATCCATTCACTGTATGATAGACATGATTAGTTTAATCTCAGAGTGAAAATTAGATTAATATATTTTCTCTTGCCTTCTAATCTAACAAAAATATATATTACACAATAATATTATTAAACATGATGATGGTTTATGTTGTAATACAAGTCTTCTTTACCATATGTTTAATTTTAATATTGTGACTAATTTATACCATATAGGTGTAGAGAATAATGGGGACAATTTACTACTACCACTTTAACTCTCTCTTTTTCGCTATTTTTTTAGTTGGGTTGTATGAATATTTATATTTTGGAATAATGATTTATTTCCTACTTTAATTTTATATAAAAAAAAAATTCATTTTACTTCTTCTTTTAATTTTTCGTTTATTTTATCCCTTAAATTTACATTATTTATCAAATCACCTTAAAATAGATGGAATAATTAACTATTGTTAACTTTGTTGATGTGACATCCACATGTATGTCACGTTAGCAATTAATTAATTCTTTAAAAACTAAAAATATTTTTTTTATATTTTAAAAAATTAATTAATTGCTAATGTGGCAATCCACATGTATGCCACGCTAGCAAAGTTAACATATGTAAACTTTTTCATCTATTTTGAAGTGATTTGACAAACAACAAAAGTTTAAGGGTTAAAAGAAATGAAAAATTAAAATGATTTTTTTATAAAATTAAAGGGCCAAAGAAGTGATGAATTGTGGTTTACCTATAATATATAGAACTTATATATCGATGGTGCATTAAGTATTAATCTTATTTTTAAACTAATCTTCAATATTTTTTTTTATTTTACATCAACGACAAAGTATCATTTTATTATTTATTAATAGTATAGTAGATGAAATATGAGAAAATAATATATATATTTATATTTTCATTGTTTTATCTATCTTAATAAGGAAAGTTTAAAGTTAAAAGACAAATTAGGGCAATAGATTTCAACGATTGAAGCTACCCAACAGCTGCCATGGTCCTTGACCTTAACGAAGCAGCATGGACACAAACAGGCCTTCACCAATATAAATGTATTAGTCAGCAATGATGAACCACCTACCTCATATCACAATTAATCACTAATTAATATGGGTTCTTTGATCAAAGCGACTGTTTGGTCAACCTGTTTTGCCGCATTAATCATTGCAATAGGAGCTCAAATGGACATGCCGCCCGGCATGGTAATGCCACCAGGCTCCGTCATGCCCTCGGCGCCCACGCCCAATAGAAGCAGCCACCTTGTATCTCCATCTTTGGTGCTTGGATTCCTTGCTTTCATGGTTTCAATTTTTGTTGTCAACCAGAGAGCCTGATCAGCCTCTCTCTACATAAATGCTTGGTATTTCGATTTTCATGCTTTTTTTTTTTTGTAATGTTTTTGGTGTCTCCGTCTGTTGCTACGCTGGTTTGTAATACATTTCTCTTTCTTAAATTACTATCTATGATATAAATTTTCTTTCTCCTGGTTTGAGGAAGAATATTAGATTAAACATTTTCACAAGTACAACTTTGATTAAAAAAAATTCATAAAGTACATGACAATAAGGTCATGCATAATATGGGGAAAATTGCAAATATTTTCTGCACATTTCTGGTTCAAAAGCATAAAATTAATTTTGTTCTGAATGGCTTTAGATAAGAGATAATTAATCACGTAAAAATGATTATGGGATATTGAGAAACCACACTTTGATGTCATTGAAGTCAAAATCTACCGCAGAACTTAAAAAAAAAAAAAAAAAAAATTTATTTGACCCTTTTTAACTTTACTAAAAAAAAATTAGTCATCCCATTTAATTTTTTGTCTTTTTTAGTCCTTAAACTTGTATTTTTTGTTAAATCACCTCAATTTTGATAAAAAAGTTAAACATTTTTAAACTTTGCTAACGTGGGATATAAGTGAATTGCCAAATGAATGACATGTCATCATTTAATTGATATTTTAAAATTTAAAATTTCAAAAAATTATAAAAATTATTTTAAGAATTAAAATCATTAAAATTATTAAGAAAGTATAAAAAGTATAAAAAGATATTTTTAAAATTTTAAATAATTAATTAAATGTTGATGTATCATTCACATGGTAATTCACATGTATGTCATGTCAACAAAGTTAATAAATGTTAACTTTATCATCCATTTTGAGGTGATTTGATAAAAAAATGTAAGTTCAAAAGCTAAAAAAAGGCGAAAAATTAAATGAATGGCTAAAATGACTCTTTTTTTTTTTTTTGTAAAGTTAGAGAGCTAAAAAAAATCATTATACCAAAAAAAATCACTATTTTTTCTTCAAAAGAATTAAAGAAAAAGCTCTTTCAAATTAAAAGGGTTAACTATACATTTTATGCCAGAACTTGTTCGCTTGTATCTAGTTGATAATTAATATTATTTGGACTTAGTTTATACTTATTTTGTCACACAGTTTGTTATCTTTGTATTAACACAATTAATTTGTGCTGAGAAGATATTGATAATTAATCTGGTGATGACACATAATAGCCTATTAAAATGCCACATGTCAAACATAAAAAACCTTTAAAATTATATAAGTTAATAAAAAAATATTATTTTTTTCAAATAAAGAATGAATCAAACCAATGTTATCTAGATACATCTGAATCTGGATAATCATTTGTCTAAATTACGTGTTTTTAGTAATTTTATATATTTTAGTTTTTTTTATAAAATATCATGTTATTGATATTATTATTAATGTTATATTTAAATTAAAAAATATATATAAAATTTTAGAAAATTTTAAAATATATAAATTAATAAAAAAAGTATAAAAAGATTTTCAGATTAAGAGTGGGCATGGACATATGGCTGTCCAGATTTAAATGCATTTCATTTGTCCAAATTTATTTTAGATGTGTTTTTTTTAATAATTATATATATTTTTAAATTTCAGCTTATATATATTATAAACTTTTATTTCTTTTGTAAATTTTTAAATTATAAATTATAATTTTTTTATATTTTCAAAATATTGCTCTTTATAAAATTTTAATTTATATATATATTTAACTTTTTTATTTATATATTTTTCAAAATAATTATAACCTAAAAAATTGATATTTTATAAAAACAAATTAAAATATAAATTTATTGAAAAAACAAGTTTAGAATGAATATAGATAGATGACATTATGAGAAGTTGCCAACTGTCATCATCATATTGACTATATCATTGTTACATTAACATAAACTAACGATATTAGTGTGGAGTTACTAAACTATATGATGGAATACAAGTTTAGCTACTAATTAAGTCCAAAAAAATTATATATCAACTAAGTACAAATAGACAAATTTAGGGGTAAATATATATGTTAACCCAAATTAAAACTTGTTGATGTGAAATGGTTTAATTTGATTAATCTGGTTTAATTTAATTTATTTTAAAATTGTCGATTATGAAAAAAATTCATTAATTTTATCCATTAATTAAAGAGATCTAATTAATGGATACTTTTAGTTTTACTTTAAATATATTTATATAATAATTTAAAATTGTTTTGTTAATGGGCTAATACCTTGTTTGATAAACTGATGAAGAATTAAATAAATTAAAATTTAATACTTTTAATAAGTTAATCTTTTATATGCATATAATAATTCAAAATTTAAAAAAAAAACGGATAGAAATTTTTTTATAAAAAATGTGAAAATGATAAGTACGTAAGAGTTACTTATAAGAGAATATTTTCAATTAATGTAATTCAATTTTATCTCTTTTAATATTATACCATCCTATAAAGACTTTACATTTAAATTTTGATTGTATTTAGAATTAGATGAAATTTTTAAAAATCAAGAATAAAATATAGAATACATTTTTTTTCATAAATTAAAATTTACATTTACCAAACAATATGATTATGTACCATAATTTTAAGTAATATACCAAACATATTTTATAACTTAAATTTTTAATACTTAATTATTCAACTTTTATTTTTTCAACTTATTGAACAACACTTCAAGTAGAGTTAAGCTTGAAAACTCAACTCCCGCAAAACGAACATAAATTATGGGGCTATCGGATCTTATGCCCTTTAATGCTTCAGTAAAGGATGCCATTACAATAAAGGAAGCAAATAACTTGGGCACATAAAGGAAATGAGACTGTGTGAGAGAAAGAGGGTCTTACCTAGATATTTATACTTTTATCTTTAGATTGCACCAAGCATATTCATTCGTTGGCAAACTTGCATTGTTGGCATGATGGTCTGCCTAGTGACCAATATATTGAACACTTTTATCAAAATGTGTTTATTTTTGTTTAATATGCATGATAACAAATTTTGAACCTTTGAGATTGGGGAGAAGATTATGGGAGAGAATCTCAATTGTAAAGCCTACCACCACTTATGTGTGTTAAGGTCCCATTAAATGCCCCTAACATAACCCTACCTCTATAACACTAAAAAACAGCCCATACCACCACTTATTGCCCTGAGGGTTCAAGAATAAAATGTGTGCGGTAAAACTAGTCTTTCCACAGTAACCATCTACATTTGATATCCACTTTTCTTTGGAAGATTCACTTATTGGTTGTGACTATTTTAGAGTGGGTTTATTTGCCTATCTCTACTTTATAAGTGTAAACGTGAGCATTATTAGTATATAAGAGTAACTGTTATAAATGGGACACAATATATACTTTGTAGTCATTGGAGATACTTGGAGCAAGTTCTTTTTATGAGCTTGATGTCGACTTTGTTGCAATATGAGCATTGAGCAACAATGTCTATAAGAACTTACGCCTTAATATCCTTCATAGGGAAAATTTCAAACTAAATTCTCCTAACTTTGTTTGACCATTTTGCGTGACAAATCAACTCAATTAAAGATGTGCCACCCCCACACCCAACCTGATCGTTGGATCTAAATGTGTGACATCACATTACGTTGCTAAAACAATTCAGACTAACACAACATAATTCTATTAGGTTTAATTCACATTTATCAATAGCATAACAAATCAATTTTTTAATAAAAGCATTCACATGAATTCATAAGGTTTAAGATTTTATTTCATCTAGTTACGAGGTTATGCTAAGACAAAATCGGGGTTAGGACACGAATCCAAACTCATTTGCCAAAATTCAAGGTTTTGTCCCAAGATGGTCCCCCATCTCGAGATAGGCCATAAATTATTTTGGAAATTCTAGCTTAAAAAATAACATGTCTCGAGACACTAGAAGTTGTGTTTCAAGGTAAAGTCCCTCATGTCTCGAGACTAGCCCTCCCATATTTTCTTTTTTTTGCTTCGATGTTTGGATGTCTTGAGACAAGAGATTCTTATCTCGAGACCTAAAATAGGGAAAAATTAATTTAGCTTTGAAGTACTTTAGCCTTGAAACAAAGGCTACTTTTCTTGAGACTAGCTTGCCAAGTCTCAAGACATTAAGCACATAGGAGAACAATAAGGTAAAATTTGTTCTAACTGTCTCTTCCTGTCTCGAGACTTAATGATCAATTAGCCAAAATTACACATTTCTAAGTATCCAAAGCCTTAGTCAATTGAACCCAAACTTACCTAAAATTTGCCTCAAAACATAATCATTAAATCAATCTATCTAAACACATTCAAATATCACCAAATCATAACCTTCAATCATCAAAACTTAACCAGTCAATTCACACAATTAGACTAATAAAAACAAGCATATTTAAATAATAGTCAAAAGATAAAATCCAACCATTATAACATTATAGACCAACTACTAAAAGTACCAAATCATTAACTTAGGCTGTAACACCCCTTGCCCGTAACCAGCGTCGGAACAGGGTTTGAGGTGTTACCGGACTTAAACTCAACCAATTATATAAAATCGGGCTGTAAAATTTTGATCAATTTAAAACTTTTCATTTCACATGCATACTGACCCTTATACGAACTTTAGAGGCCCCGAACATACATTCGGGGTATTTCGGAACCAAACCGAGGACTTAAGAAAACTCAAAAAAGTTCATGCTTTAAGGCTCCACACGCCCGTGTGAATATAGGGCACACGCCCGTGTGAATATAGGGCACACGCCCATGTGGCTTGGGACACGCCCGGGTCCCTTGCCCGTGTTGCCAATTTATTTCCAAAATTTTTCATAATTCAAGTGCAGACATCACACGGCCTAGACACACGCCCGTGTCCATGGCCCGTGTCTTTCACATGGCTTCAACACGCCCGTGTTCAAAGCCCGTGTGCAAAAACCTGGTATTCTGTTTCTGACGTTAGCATACCCAAAATGTCACACGGCCAAAGGCACATGCCCGTGTGCCTACCCGTGTGGGCAAAATAAGGCTATATACCAAGCCTATTTGCCGCCCTTACCTACACAACCTACACAAAATATCCAAAACCTATACTAGACTATATCAACAACCAAATCAGCCTCAATAAACCATATTTCATTTAATCACAAGACCTTATACAAAATAAATCAAGTATTAGATTGAGCCAACATGTTTGGCCAATCAACCATAACACAAGACTCAAAAACTTAAGTCCTATACATGCCATAATCAAAATAGAAGATTTCAACTATATCGAGAGGCTACAAAATATTAGTGTGACTAGCTTTCTCGACGTGACTGGTAATCCTCGATCTACTTTGATGGCACTATAAGAAAGGAAAAGAAAGAGGATAAGCTTGGGAGCCTAGTAAGTACATATAGGCAAATAAAGTGTGATCAAATCATATACTAATGATGACATATCATACTTCAAAATAAAAAAGTAATTCACTTAAAGTTCTTTATCCAATTCTTCACTTTGTTCATAAATACTCGTTATGTCCCATCACATGCTCAGCTCAAATCCTAATTACGGTATACATACCTTATCGAGGTCTCATTAATTAAGTTTTCAAGTTACTCGTGGAACGCTCGGGATACTTATGGATACACGTGGAGTTTATACCCAAGTGCTTTATAAGTTTAGTAGTCAAAATTTCCATGCACTATGAAGTGCTCTAATTTCGTGCTACTCACGGGCCTTTTTATTGAGTCAGTGCCCAGACCCCATAGTGTCGTCATGTAATGTACGCTCATTGAGCTACTCACAGGTCTGTACATTAGGTCAGCACCCGGACCCACGCTACATATTTCATTCATCTCATAAACTCAGACATTTCT
Source organism: Gossypium longicalyx (assembly GCA_025698465.1). Taxonomy (NCBI): domain Eukaryota; kingdom Viridiplantae; phylum Streptophyta; class Magnoliopsida; order Malvales; family Malvaceae; genus Gossypium; species Gossypium longicalyx. The sequence continues at coordinate 98,999,320 of CM046997.1, forward strand.
CATGAGTTCAGACCATTCCTATTCTCATGGTGACCCATTTTTGTATCCGATACTAAATCTAGGATTTCTTACATAATTGGGTAACATTTCACTTGCTCACAATGTAATCTATTCCATAACGCACCATTTACACTATCATGGTAATAGATGCCATTCGATCACATGAATGCTATAGGGCAATTACACACACACACACACACACACACACACACACACACACACACACACACACACACACACACATACACACACACACACACACACACATACACACACACATACCATTCCATATATTTCAAAATAAACTCTAATAACACATTATCTACATATGTACTTACCTCGATACAAAATGATGAAAACGAGTTCAATTTTTGTATACTTTGTTCTTACCCCGATCAAGACCCGAGTCACGTTTCTCTGGATCTATATTAACAAAATTAATTCATTCTATTAGCACAACAATCTAAACACTCAAAAACGCATAATTGGGCAAAATACCCATTTCACCCCTAGAATTTCGCAAAATGACCATTTTACCCCTAGGTCTGAAAATCGATTTTTATCGAATTTCCTCATATCTTAAGCATATCCGAATACATTTTATCACTAGAAGTAGCCCAAATTCTCATATTTCACTCATTTATCATTTATTGTACAACTTATGCAAAATTGTCCTTTTAGATGTTTTCAAGTTAACACCTTTCACAAAAATTGTTTCTAACATACCCAAGACTCATATTCTTCCATAAAATTTCAGAAAACACCCTAAATGTTATCATGTCAAAACCCTAAACTCTTAATCATTTAGCAAAATAGACCCCTCATTTGAAAGCTCATGCTTCAAGGGTATCAAAAATGCAAAAATCATCAACAAATGGTATGAGAATCACTTACTTGAGAGGGCTTAAAGTTGCTAAAACTTTTGAAGCTTTCAAACCCCTAAAATGGCTGATTTTCGGTCAAAGAGGAGAAAATGGATGAAGAAGGTGAATACTAGGCTTTAGGGTATTATTAAAATACATATTATGACATCAACCAACCTAACCCTTTGACCAATTACCTATTCTTGTCTCATGGCCGGCCAAGCTCTTCTAATAGGATCTAATTGCCCTCTAAAATCCCCCAATTTTGATTCTCTAACAAAATAACACCTTTAGCTATCAATTTAGGACTTTTACACTTTATGCGTTTTAGTCCTTTTTCGCATTTGAGCTCACAAACATCAAAATTAACTTACCAAATTTTTCATGCACTAATATATTCATGCTAGAACATCAAAATAAAAATAAAATAAAATAAATAAAAATAAAATAATCTTTTTAACTTTGGATTTGTGGTCCCGAGACCATTGTTCTGACTAGGCCCTAGATCGGGCTGTTACATAGGCAACAAGCCTACCAACCTAGATACATGTCATATGACCTCAAAACCACGTATACAAACAAAATAAGGACGTAATGGTTTCCAAGCTGAGTTGGAGAGTTGGATTCTTGACCAAAATTTTTTATAGCTTTTATCCAATACCTGCATGAAAAAACAAACAAATTCGTACGCTAAGTAATGGTTACTCAGTGGAGCTAACATAATTCGAATTCAATTATAAACATAAAAAAATCAAATTTACAACCATTTAGCAAGATTATTCATAATAACCAACAACATTTCAAGAATAACATTATTGGTACATATACAATTGAAAATCATTAAGCCATTTACGGCACGTTTGGTTCATTGTAATGGAATAGAGTTGTAATTAGTAATTCAATTGTTTGGTTGAATGTAATGAAATAAAGCTGTACTAGTATTTTTGTGTTTGGTTGAATGGAATAGATTTATAATAGCATAAGAAAAAAAACTAAAATGACCAGAGTACCGTTAGCAAAATTTTGTTAGATGATGATTATTGTTATTAAATTTTAATAGGATTATTATTAAATATAATTTAATAAAAATAATAAATAATTTAATTATATTTTAATATAATTATTATTAAATATGATTTAATAAAAAATAATTTAATAACATTCTTAATATAATTATATTATATTAAATTATATTAAAATATTTTTTATTTTTATATAAAATTATATTAAAATATTTAAAATATTTTATTTAGTACATTTTAAAATAATACACTAGTATTTGAATCCGTTGCTTCTCAAGTTATATTCATTATAGTTGACACACAAAAAATACATTCTAAAAGCTTAATTATTATTGAATTTAAAATCTATAAAAATATTTTTGAATTCAACAAGTTCATATCTTTAACTATTTTTTAATCTAATTTTATTTATTTAAAATATATACATTTTATTCTTACTATTTACATCTTCCTTTTGTTTTTAAAAATAATTAACATTAATTGTTAAAAAATATTTAAAATTTATATTTTATATATCTAAATATTAATAATGAGTTAATAATAAATTATTTTCTTTTATATCCTTACTAAAAAATATATAATATTAATGAATTTAAACATCACGTTTACTTTAGTCAATAATATTTTATATCATAACATCACGTCTAAAGTAAATGTTTAATCTATCAAAAGTACTTTTTGATAGCAAACTAAACACTTTTAAACTAAATTCTTTAAAGTATTCGTCCTCTTTTGTAATGACGTCGTTCCGAATTGTGTCGTAAAAAAAAATTTGCTCTTTACTTTAACATAAATGTACTAATTTATCTATTTCTTAAATAGAGATCAAAATACAATCTGACTCGTAATATAAGAGCCTCCATGATAGTTCTACCTTTAGCCAATCTCACCACTGGTAATGAAAGCTTTCCGTGGCCAAGTTTTACAAGCTAATCCAATGTTAGACTTTATGCCTATACCTGTTACCAAGTTCTATACCAAGCAAAAATTATCCTCAACAAAGAAAAGGTATAACCCTTATTTTCCTTTATTAGCAAATTTCATGAAAAAACAAAAAGAGCCTCCAAAAAAAATTATGGGGCAAATCAAAGTTACTTCACCTCAACTAAACAAGGAATGACTAAAAATTATTATCACATTTTTTTCACTTTATTCTTTTTAAAAATGCAAAATCATTGACATAAAAAGGAAGATGGCAACACCATGAAAGTCAACAACAGACTAAAACTTCAAAATTCTTTTTAAGTCTACCATACTCTTTACCAAAATGAGCTTTTTTTAAAGCTCTTAAGACTTGAGTGCCAATGCAAGTCCGACCTTAGGGCTCTTATCAATGGACTTTGTATCCACCTCTCCAGAAATGGTAAAGAGGGATTTGAGGCGCTACTTATGCTGGATGAGTGCGTTCGCCTTACCGGCATGGTTCACCTATGCCTTGATTGTGGTTAATGGATCCAATGCATGTTGTGTACCCACAGTGATGGTGTTCACATTGGTAGAGAAGCTATGGGTCACCTCAGCACCAACAATAGTGTCGGTCGATGGATTCACAATATGGCAGTAAGATGTATTAATCGAATTACCCTTTTCATTCATGCATTGACAAACAAGGTATTAAACTTAAGATTATAGCGTTTGGAATGTTCAGCTGTAGATAGGTATATAGAACATAACCATATGTAGAGCTAAATAAGTAATGAGGTTTGCATTGGTGAAGCCCAATCTCGCGTTGCATTTGGTGAAATTCCTAGTCTTCATGTCGAATGAGATATTAGTACCTAGTGCAAGAACATTTGTTCCAAGCACACCCGAGAAGTTAACTATCGGATTGGTAGTCAATCCAATGCTTCAAGTTATCCCAGCATACTCATACAAATATTAGAGTTCAATCTGGTATACACAAAAGCGAAAAAAAAAGGAGACATGTCCAACAGCATCTCAAAACACATTCTAAGTAACATGTTCTTGCGAAAAAAAAGCCAAAACAAAAATAAAGTTTCGAAGGATACAAATTGAAATCTAAGATAGAATTTTGTACCTTGTCAAACCTCTGATCAGGGACTCTGAAGCCAAAGATTGCCTTTAGCCGAGGTACAGGTTTATCAACTGTTATGGTGGTAAATAGCTTATAAACATAATGTACTTTAGTACAAAAAACGATTTTCAAAAAGGCTTACAAAAGATGGCAGACATATATATCAACAATAAAGGAATATAAGAAGGTAAAAAAGAAACTATGAACTAAACCAAAGATATCCTTCAATTGAAAAGCATTTCTACCAAATAGGTCAGGTCTATAACACCCCTAACCCATATCCGTCAACGGAATAGGTTTACGGAGCATTACCAAAATTTATAGGTCAAATAAATAGATATTTCACATCACATGGAATTCATATCATAAACCAATTGATATCAAGCATAATGTCCCTTATGTGAGCCCTCGAGGCCCAAAATACACATTAGAAACAAGTCGGGACTAAACCAGATACTCAGAGAATTTTTCAAAAAATATTAAAGTTTTTCAAAGATGCATGAGACACACGCCGGTGTGGCTTATACGGCCAAGAGACATGCCCGTGTCTCAGGCCATTTAGGTATTCGAAATAGGGGCACACGGGCGTGTCCCAACCCGTGTCCAAACTTGTGAGCTCTCTGACTTGGGTCACACATCCAAGCCACATGCCAGTGTGCCAGGCCGTGTAAGGGTATTGACTTGCATTCTTAAAAAGATACAAGGGACGCACAGCCATGTCACCTGGCCGTGTGTCACACACGGCTAAGACACGCGCTCGTGTCTCTACCCGTGTGGACAAAAATAGGCCATTTTACAAGCCATATTTATCACCTAATTTAGTGTTAGCTTACAATCAATATTATGCATATCAACAAGCCAAAATTAGGCACTAAACAAAACCAAAATCAAGCTTTTCACATATAATGTCTTCACATACAACCAATATGTCTTTAGGCACCTCAGATGACAGATTATAACATGTGTACTCATGTATTCAATATATTCATATGTATAACTAACTTATATGCGCATTTGTACCAAGGTTTACCAAACTAATTTGCATTATTTCAAACCAAGTCACTTACCTACCAAAACATACCATTTGATGCCAAAATGTATTTCAAATACTAGCATATTTAGTTATATATACCTTACATATCAAGGTACCGATTCATGATCAACTCATCGCATACTAAAACACATGTATATAAATGCACATTTAGCTAACTCTTTACCTTTCACTATACAACCATAAACTAAACTACACATCAACCACATAAGGCAAATATGCATAAACCAAAATGTGCCAAAACACAAGCTAAATAAGTGGCGAATCTCCACAAAATACATATAGGCCAACATTTAGCCAAAATAACCTATACATGCCATTATAACCAAAATCAAAACATCTAAAAGTACCAATAAAACTGATGGATAGTGTAATATAACTTCTACAAGCTTCCAACCCAATCGAGCTTTCGATAATCTGAAAAGTAAAGAAAAACAAATACATAAGCAATGAATGATAAGTAAGCTCGTATAAACTTTAATCATATCAATTCATTTCAAATATGAAATATATACATATAAAGAATAATCTAATATCGATACCACAAGATTTATGAAGCTATATTCAACAACTCACAAGGTGAATAAATTCACAGCATCATTTATACATATCATCCCTGGCATAATAGGATTTTAAATAACTTTAAACCTTACCACTCTTTCATAAGCTCAAGCATATTTTCATTTGAACACTTACCATTTCAATACAACTGTGTATTTGCTTTAGTGGTTAAGTGTTTTGGGTGTGCATGGGAGGTCTTGGGTTCAATTCCCCATTTCGGTAATTTTTTTCATTTTTGATCCAAGACTCACCCTTGTTGAGTGGGCTTATAGAAAATTATCTGTTAATCCATATCGAAATGAGCTTGCTGGTTCGAGTGGTAAGGGGGTTAGTGTGTTAGAGGTCCTGTGTTCCAATCCTTACGCGAGCGTGGAGGTTATATTTTTGTTCGGTCGTTTGATAGAGTCTTGCTGGAGTTGGATTCTAAAAAGTTGGTTGTTAGTGGGTAGTGGGGAGTAATCTGAGGGATTTGAGAGTTATCTTTCATTTTTATTCTTTTGTTTTCAAAATTTTTCTCTCTTTCCAGAAAAAAAAACTGACGTTGATTTTGTTTTGTTTCCCTTTGATCCTTCGTTTTGTCTTTTCTTTTGTTATTTCCCTCTCCTTTGTTTTGATCGGTTGTCAAATATCTGTAATTTGTTTCTTCATTTTCCCTCGGTTGTTGGTAAGTGGGATTCTAGTGCTTTGTAGTTTTAGATTTCCAAATTACCGTTTGGAATCTTAATTTTTATTTTGGCAATAGTAAATCGAGTAGAACAGGGTTCTCCTCTAGCGGAGTTGTAGTAGAAATAGCTCAGAAGGTTAGGTAAGTGTCAAACGCTTGATTATTCATCGCTGTCGATTTCTTTAGTTCAGTTTAATTGTGGATTGAGATTGAATATGTGAGTTTGGTTTGTCGATTTTAGGTGTTGTGTGTCTCGAGAGTGTTTTCGTACTAGAATCGTACCAAGAGTGTTACCAAATCGCGAAAAATAACATTTTGACTTTCATCGAAATTGCCCACTGTCGATGCGACACGGGCGTGTGGTCGCTCATGTGGTTGGCTGTGTGTGAGGACACGACCGTATGGTTGAAGAAGGCATGGCCGTGCACAAGACACGACCATGTGGTGCTGTGAGGGTGGTCGTGTAGGCCGCAAGAGCTTGGCCAAGTTGGGCATGTGGGCCTACACGAGCGTGTGGATTTGGGGCCAAGCCATGTGGGCCACACAGGCAAGGCCAATCTGGGCGTGTGGGTTCAAATTTCTAGAACTTTCCCTAAGGTCGCACGGGTCGTTTCGATTTATTATGAACCTACCGTAGGGTCGGTAAGGGCTAACCAGACCCTAGCTTATGTGATCTGCTATTTTGATAGTATGCTTTGAGTAGGACATTTTTATACATATTTGACTATTCTGCTATATGTATGTCTGTTATCTGTATATAAGCATGCTAAGAATGCTGAGCATGTGTAATCTGTAATATCTGTATCTGATTTCTGTAATTGTTTTGGGGTGAGATTTGTATATGTGGAGGAAGTGTTCTGTATGCGATCACAGTCTATATTTTGGCAGCATGACTGCATAATATTTGATACGTGTCGTACTGACACGATATGGTATGTAAGGATGGGTGGGTGTTTTTAACCTCACATGGTGTCTTGGGATGAAGGGAGTTGGTATGTAGAGGATCGGGTAGGATTTTGCATATCTGTACATGTTATCTGAATCTAAAATGGACATAAGTCCGTATTTGTATCTGACTAAGCATGAGATTTCTGAATGTTTTGCCTGTGTATTTCTGTTGGGTTACACACTGAGTTTAGGAAAACTCACATCTGTTGTCTGTTCTATACAGGTAATCCACAGACTTAAGCGGATCGGTGCGGTGGAGACTCAGCGGTGACCACTCATACAAGAACTGATTGTACTCAGTAATTATGGTTTTTATTTAAATTTCTAACTTAATTGAGAGTTTGTAATTTATGAGACTCTCTGGACTAGACGATTTTTAAACTTTTGGTTTTGGTTTTTTACTTGTTTATTTGAATGGTTTAACAAAATGTTTAAGCAAATGATGGTTTTACTCAAGCAAAAGGTTTTTCTGAAAATACGAATTGGATTTCTAAAATATAACGGTATTCTTAGACTTCCGTTGTAAAATATGTTTTTGAAAATAAACCGATTAATTAACGTTTTCGATAATGGACATAAAAAAATATGAGTTAATAAGCTGAGATGATTTAACATAACGACTCCGTTTTCAAAACCCATTCTTTGTGACATGTCCAGATTCGGCCATAACATCTAAGCCGGGTGTAACAATTCGGTTTAGACCTTAGTTGGGATAATGGTTTCGGGACCACAAATTCGAGTCAAAAAAATATTTTAATATTATTTTCTATACTTAAAATATGTAAATTAGTATGTGTGAAAATTTCGTATGAAAATTTAATCGTTTGTGTGCTCAATTTGATAAAAAGGACCTAATCGTGTAAATTGTAAAAGTTGCTTGTCATATGTTAAAAGTGCTTATTTGCTATGTCTCTTTAATTGAGAGGTCCTTATGTTGTTACTATGCCATTTGCATGATAAATGGACAATTATGGCATTGTATGTTAATGTTTTATTAATATTTTCATTAAGGCAAAATTGGAAATTGTTAATTAAAGGTTAATTAAATTAAACAAAACACAAAATAAGGTCATTTTGTGTTCATCCTAGCCGAATTCATCAAATAGAAAGAAACAAAACTTGAGCTAGGGGAGCTAGGGTTCGACCATGTTAAAGTTTGATTAAAGGTCTATTTTTTATCCGTTTTCGATAATTTCTATGTTTTTGTTATCGTTGCTTTGTGTTTTACTAAGCCCATGTCTCAATTTCTAAAATTTTTTATGACTATAAGTTATGCCATTATTGATAATGTGAGCTTTGTGAAGTTTGATGATGGTAAATGAAAGATATGTGTTAGATTACTAAGTTTTGTCTTTAAATTTTTGATGAATTTGAGTAATTTGGGCTAAATTATGAAATTTGTAAATTTAGGGACTAAAATGTGAAATAAATGAAATACGTGGACTTGTATGAGTGCTATGAATATTTTGCTAGGCATGTGTACAAAGAAATTTTGTGTATTTTGTGATTTTGTGAATTAGGGACTAAATTGTCAAAATATGAAAATGTGAGGGATATTTTGTAAAATGCCCTAAATGTGTGTTTGTAGATTGATTTGAATGATTTGGTGAATAAAAGATTTAAATTTGAATTTATTTAGATCAAGAACAAAAGAAAACGGAATTAGATCGGGGAATGTCAAAAGTTCTCGAGTAGCCGATTCTGTTCGTTCGAATCCATACGAGGTAAGTCTATAGACAAATAAATGTATTTGAAATGGTTTATTTATGATTATATGTTATTGAATAATGATGAATGGATTTATACCTTGAATATAAAATATCTGAGAAAGTATCTACAAAGTTTCGATGTCCGTAAAGCCCCGTATGAACCTTAGGAATAGTTAGGATACATATGTCATGACATAGGATTCGATATGTGTTATCGTATAAGACCACGTCTAGGACGTTGGCATCGTATTTGATTTCGTGTAAGACCTTGTCTGGGACAGTGACAATGATATTTGATTACATGTAAGACCACGTCTGGGATGTTGGCATTGTACAAGATTTCTGAATTATTCACGTATCCTTATGATTCCGAACGGTTCAACAGGCATTCCGAGAAAATAGATGACTATGTGAATTTGTATCCGATTCAGGTATGTTTGAATTGTATATCATGTGTGAGAATAAAGGTAATAAAATGTACCTTGATGAATATATGATATAATTATAAGTTACTATGAGAATGAGTTATGATATGTATATGTGAATTATGCTCAAATGAATTATAAGAGATATGTGGTTAAGCGAATGTATTATGCCTTAAATTTTATGAATAAATTGATGTTAAGTTTAATTATGAGTTACTATGAGAATGAGTTGTGTTAAGTTTATTTGTATATGACTTACTAAGCTTTTGAAAGCTTACTATGTGTGTTTGCACTGTTTTATAGATATCAAAGCTACTAGGAGCTCGGGGATCGTCAAGGATCATCATCACACTATCGAACATTATTTTGTTACCTTTTGACATTGTGAATATTAGAATATGGCATGTATAGGCTAGAAGCATTTGGATATGTTTTGTAATGTATATATCATGCCATGTGATATGGCTAGTTTGTGGTTGAATTTATGGTTTGATTTTGGTATATGATATGTGATGCAACTTATGCTTATGTGATGTGTTTATGACTGACCAAATAAAATGGTCAATTCTAGTAAGTTTTGGAATGTGCATATTTGAGAAATTGGTAAGTTTATAGCATGTGATTGAATGAAGTAATATAAGGTTATGAAACAAAAGTATAGATATGATTTTGTCTTATGTTTTGGCATAATTTGGTATGACTATTAAGCATGAAATTGGTTGATAATGTTATGGCATGATTGGTGTAAGTTATGGTATTGAAATTGGTTGAAATTATAGTACAAATATGCTTGGTCTGATGCTTGTAGGTTTGACTCAAATTGTGTGGCAAATTGGCTTTTCAAATGGCCTATTGTTGTCCGCACGAGCAGAGACACAGGCGTATGTCTCAGCCGTGTGTGACACACGGTTATGTTGCACGGCCGTGTGTCCCCTGAGGTACCCTACGATTTTAAGTCAGTCTTCATCACGGCCAAGGCACATGGGCGTGTGGCTAGCCATGTGACTCAAGTCAGTTTCGACCACGGCCAAGGCACAAGGGCATGTCTTGTGGCCGTGTGACTAAGCCAGTATGTATGCTCTGTTTTGACACGGCCTAGACACACGGGCGTGTCTAAAGCCGTGTGGGGCACACGGCCTGTTCACACGAGCGTGTGACCTGTACAACTTTGAAAAATATTTAAGTTTTGAAAATTTTTTGTATGAGCTCGGTTTAGTCCCAACCCCTTTCTAATGCATGCTTAAGGTCTCGATGATCTATATAAGGGACACTATTGTGATGTATGACTATGATTTTTGAATGAAGTTTATGAATTATTCGTAAAATGTTTCGATTGTCTGTTAACGCCTATAACCCTAGTCTGGCGACGGATACGAGTTTGGAGTGTTACATTTAGTTGGTATCAGAACTACAATTTAGTCGATTCTAGGACTAACGTAGCGTATGTGAGTTTACCCATACATGCCATATTTATGAAATGCGACAGTATGATGAATCCTGACAATAAAAATGTGTTTTTATATAGCAAATGGATCCCGAACGAGCCGTAATTGACGATGTCGAGAGTAATGCACCTGCTCACGTGCAAGGGACAGTGCCATTCGATTCTAGACCGACTACGAGTAGCCATGATAGAAAGGCTAGACAAGCCTTCTATTAAATGATGAATGATAAGTTCAATTAGTACATTAGAACTAATCCGGCTTTTCAACAACCCCCAACCCCGACTAATCCTCCACAAGTCCCTGTTATGCCACAAGCTAATCCGACTCAGTTAAATAAGCCTCTAGTTGATAAAATTAAAAAATATGGGGCCGAAGAATTCCGTGCTACTACAAATGATGATACTGAAAGAGCCTAGTTCTGGTTAGAGAACATGATATGAGTGTTCGATGAATTGTCTTTGAATCTGAATGAATGCATAAAATATGCTGTTATACTTCTGAGAGATGCGGCGTATCACTGGTGGAAGATTTTGATATCGGTGTTTCCAAGAGAGCGAGTCACCTAAGATTTCTTCTAAGTTGAATTTCGAAAGAAATACATCAGACATGGATTTATCAACTAGAAACGTAAAGAGTTTCTTGAGCTTAAACAAGGCAGTATGTCTATTACAGAATACGAGCGTGAATTTGTAATACTAAGTCAGTATGCTCGAGAATGTGTATCTACTGAGGCAATAATGTGCAAAAGATTTGAAGATGGTCTGAATAAAGATATTCGTTTGTTAGTTGGGATTCTTGAGATCAAAGAATTTATAGTGCTTGTTGAACGAGCATGTAAAGCTAAAGAGCTCGGGAAAGAGAAAAGAAAAGCTGATTCAGAAGCTAGAGAAGTGTGAAAGAGATCATCGAGCAAGTCATTTCAATCTGCATCAAAGAAGTTTCGAGATGATTATAGCCGTTCAAAGGCTAATGTGGGATATGCGAGTAGAGATCGTACAAGATCGCATTCAACTTTCAAAGCTCCAGCTACATCTGTTGCTAGTGTTGGAAATGTTCGATCTGATCGCTCTTAGTGCAAACACTATGGTAAAAGACATCCCGAAAATTGTAGATTGTATGATCGAGCTTGTTTCAAATGCGGATTATTAGTACATTTTATCCATGATTGCCCCGAGTCTGTTGAGTAAGAAATTGTGCAAAATTCGAGGCCAAGTGGCAATATATCTCGTGGTAGACCTCTCAGAAATACAAAAAATATGAGTGGTAGTCAAAGAGGGACTAAAGACACTTTTGTTCGATCCGAGGCTAGAGCACCTGCCAGAGCCTATGCCATTCGAGCTCGTGAGGAAGCTTCGTCTCCAGATGTTATAATTGGTACTTTCACACTTTATGATACTTCTGTGATTGCTTTGATAAATCTTGGATCCATACATTCGTATATATGCATGAAGTTAGTATCCAGTAAGGATTTACCTATAGTGTCTACTGAATTTGTGATTAGAGTATCGTACCCCCTAGGCAGATGTGTTTTGGTTGATAAAGTCTGTAAAAAATGCCTATTAATGTTTCGAGACATTTGTTTTCTGGCCAATCTAATGTTATTACCTTTTGATGAGTTTGATATAATTCAAGATATGGATTGGTTAACGTTGCATGATGCTGTTGTGAATTGCAAACGGAAAACTATTGATTTGAGATGTAAGAATGATGAAATAGTTCAAATTGAATCCAGTGATTTAAATGGGTTACCGACTGTGATTTCGTCAATGAAATCTCTGAGTATTCTGAGAAAAGGTTGTAGAGCCTATTTTGCCTATGTGATTGATTCAAAAATGTCAGAAATGAAAGTTGAATCAGTGCCTGTTGCCTGTGAATTTCCTGATGTGTTTCCTGAGGAACTTTTGGGATTACCTTCGATACAAGAAGTTGAATTTGGCATTGAGCTAATACCGGGAACTACCTTGATTTCGACAGCTTCGTATAGAATGGCTCCGACTGAATTAAAATAATTAAAGTCTCAGTTGCAAGAATTGACTGATAGAGGGTTTGCTAAACCGAGTTTCTCACCTTGAGGTGCACCAGTTCTGTTTGTGAAAAAGAAAGATGGTACGATGAGAATGTGCATTGATTATCGTCAGTTGAATAAAGTGACTATCAAGAATAAATACCCTCTGTCTCGAATTGATGATTTGTTTGATCAATTGAAAGGAGCTACCATGTTTTCGAAGATAGATTTGAGATCTGGTTATTATCAGCTGCGAGTAAAAGACTCAGACATTCCCAAAACTGCATTCAGAACGAGGTACGACCACTACGAGTTCTTAGTTATGCCTTTCGGATTAACTAATGCACCTACTATCTTTATGAATTTGATGAACAGAATTTTCAGACCGTATTTAGATTGATTTGTTGTTGTATTTATTGATGACATATTGATTTATTCGCGTGATGAATCCGAGTATGCTGAGCTTCTGAGAATAGTATTATAGACTTTGTATGATAAGCAATTATATGCGAAGTTTAGCAAATGTGAATTCTGGTTATGAGAAGTCAGTTTTCTGGGCCATATTGTATCAGTATCAGGTATTCGAGTCGTTCCGAGCAAAATTTCAGCTATTTTGGATCAGAAGCCTCCGAGAAATGTCTCTGAAGTTCGTAGTTTTCTAGAACTTGCTGGTTATTATAGACAGTTCGTAAAAGGCTTTTCGATGATTGTAACTCTATTAACGAAACTTCTTTAGAAAGATGTGAAGTTTGAATGGTCCGAAAAGTGTCAGAAAAGCTTTGATCAATTGAAAGCCCTATTGACTGAAGCTCTAGTGTTAGTGCAACCCGAATCGGGTAAAGAATTTGTGATCTATATCGATGCTTTGTTGAACGGCCAGGGATGTGTTTTGATGCAGGTAGGCAAAGTCATTGCTTATGCTTTGAAACAGTTAAAGCCGCACGAAAAGAACTATCCGATGTACGACCTTGAGTTAGCTGCGATTGTGTTTGCTTTGAAGATTTGGCGCCACTATCTACTCACTTTTATTTTGATCATAAGAGTTTCAAATATCTAATGACTCAGAAAGATTTGAATATGCGACGAAAAAGATGGTTAGAACTGTTAAAAGACTATGAGCTTGTTATTGATTATCATCCAAGAAAAGCAAATGTTGTTGCTGATGCTTTGAGTTGAAAATCACTATTACTCTTTGTGCAAAGAATGCTCATTTGATTATGTCCGATGATGGTTCAGTTTTAGCCGAATTGAAAGCAAGATCGTTATTCATTCAACAAATTATTGAAACTCAGAAGATTGATAAGGAGATTTTAACAAAACGAGCTCAGTGTAATTTAGATTCTCATTCAGAATTCAGAGTTGATAAAAAAAATTGTTTGAGATTCCGAAATCGAATTTGTGTTCTGAGAAATCCAGAATTGATTCAGATGATTTTGAATGAAGCTCACAACAGTCGTTTATCTGTTTATCCGGGTAGTACAAAATTGTATAATGATCTAAAATAGCTTTTTTGGTGGCCTGGTATGAAGCGTGATATCTCTGAATTTGTTGCAAAATGCTTAATCTATCAACAACTTAAAGCTAAACATCAAGTTCCCTTTAGTTTGTTACAACCAATTATGATTCTAGAATAGAAATAGGATAGAGTGACAATGGACTTTGTTTCAGGTTTTCCCCTATCTCCAAGAAAGTAAGATGCAATTTGGGTTGTAGTTGATAGATTGACGAAATCAACCCATTTTATTCCAGTACGATCTGATTACTCACTTGATAAGTTAGCTGAGTTATACATTTCCAATAATGTGAGATTGCATGGTGTGCCATTATCTATTGTGTCAGATACTCAAAAATATGTTGAGATGTTGCATTCTTTAGTTTGAAGGTACGTGGGAACAGTATTTACCTTTGATTGTATTCGCTTATAATAACAGTTTTCAATCGAGTATCAAAATGGCACCATACGAAGCCTTATATGGTCGCAAATGCCATACACCTTTGTATTGGACTGAGCTCAGCGACAATAAGATTTACGGGATTAACTTGATAAAAGAGACTGAACAGAAAGTAAAAGTGATCCGAGATAGTCTGAAAACAGCTTCTGATCGTCAGAAATCACATGCAGATTTGAAAAGAAAATACATTGAATTTGATATCGGAGACAAAGTGTTTTTGAAAGTCTCACCATGGAAGAAAGTACTCCGATTTGGCAGAAAAGGCAAATTGAGTTTGAGATTCATTGGGTCGTATGAGATTATCAAGTGTATCAGACTGGTTGCATATAGATTATCGTTACCACTAGAGCTAGAAAAGATTCACAATGTATTTCACGTATTGATGCTTCGACGGTACAAATCTGATCCTTCATATGTGATTCTTCCGTCTGAGATTAAGATTCAGTCTGATATGATATACGATGAAGAATTGATCCATAATTTAGCTCGTGAGATTAAAGAACTGCGAAATAAGAAAATTTCGTCAGTAAAAGTAATGTGGCATCGACACGGTGTTGAAGAGGCTACGTGGGAGCCTAAAGATGTTATGAGACAGCAATATCCGAATTTGTTCAACGGTAAGATATTCAAGGACAAAAATTCCTAAGGGGGGAGAATTGTAACAGTCCGGTTTAGACCCTAGTCGGGATAGAGGTTTCGGGACCACAGATTTGAGTCAGAAAAATATTTTAATATTATTTTCTGTGCTTAAAATATGTAAATTTGCATGTGTGAAAATGTCGTATGAAAATTTAATCGTTTGTATGCTAAATTTGATAAAAAGGACCTAATCGCGTAAATTGTAAAAGTTGCTTGTCATATGTTAAAAGTGGTTATTTGCTATGTCTCTTTAATTGAGAGGTCCTTATGTTGTTATTATGCCATTTGCATGATAAGTGTACAATTATGGCCTTGTATGTTAATGTTTTATTAATATTTTCATTAAGGGAAAAATTGGAAATTATTAATTAAAGGTTAATTAAATTAAACAAAACACAAAATAAGGTCATTTTGTGTTCATCCTAGCCGAATTCATCAAAGAAAGAAAACTTGAGCTAGGGTTCGACCATGTTAAAGTTTGATTAAAGGTCCGTTTTCGATAATTTCTATATTTTTGTGATCGTTGCTTTGCATTTTAGTAAGCCCATGTCTCAATTTCTTAATTTTTTGATGATTTTGAGTTATTCCATTATTGATAATGTGAGCTTTGTGAAGTTTGATGATAGTGAATGAAAGACATGTGTTAGATTACTAAGTTTTGTTTTTGAATTTTTGATGAATATGAGTAATTTGGGATAAATTGTGAAATTTGTAAATTGAGGGACTAAAATATGAAATAAATGAAATATGTGGACTTGTATGAGTGCTATGAATATTTTTCTAGGCATGTGTACAAAGAAATTTTGTGTATTTTGTGATTTTGTGAATTAGGGACTAAATTGTCAAAATATGAAAATGTGAGGGCTATTTTGTAAAATGCCCTAAATGTGTGTTTGTGGATTGATTTGAATGATTTGGTGAATAAAAGATTTAAATTTTAATTTATTTAGATCAAGAACAAAAGAAAATGGAATTAGATCGAGGAATGCCAAAAGTCCTCGAGTAGCCGATTCTGTTCATTCGAATTCGTACGAGGTAAGTCTATATACAAATAAATGTATTTGAAATGGTTTATTTATGATTATTGAACAATGATGAATGGCTTTATGCCTTGAGTATGAGATATCCGAGAAAGTATCTATAAAGTTCCG
The DNA here is from genome assembly GCA_025698465.1 of Gossypium longicalyx. Taxonomy (NCBI): domain Eukaryota; kingdom Viridiplantae; phylum Streptophyta; class Magnoliopsida; order Malvales; family Malvaceae; genus Gossypium; species Gossypium longicalyx. The sequence continues at coordinate 99,015,790 of CM046997.1, forward strand.
ACGTCCATAAAGCCTCGTACAAACCTTAGGAATAGTTAGGATACATATGTCATGACATAGGATCCGATATGTGTTATCGTATAAGACCACTTCTGGGATGTTGGCATCGACTTATGATTTACATGTAAGACCACGTCTGGGACGTTGGAATCGTGTTTGATTTCGTGTAAGACCCTATCTGGGATAGTGGCATCGATATTTGATTACATGTAAAACCACGTCTGGGACGTTGGCATTGTACGAAAATTTTGAATTATCCACGTATCCTTATGATTTCGAATGATTCGACAGGCATTTCGAGAAAATAGATGACTATGTGAATTTGTATCCAATTCAGGTACGTTTGAATTGTATATCATGTGTGAGAATGAAAGGTAAGAAAATGTACCTTGATGAATGATAAACCACAATATATACATATTTTTTATCCCATGCTTGGCATATTTTTGGATGATTTATCATAAGATTTAGTGAATTTGATGCTCATAATCCTTTAAATTCATGTTTTATACTTACGTGACCTTAAGAAGGCGAAAGGAGCAAGAAATGGGCCAAAAACGGACAAAATGGACTTGTCTTAGTATTTCACACGGCCTAGGCACTTTCACACGAGTAAACCACACGCCCGTGTGAGGCACATAGGCAGGCCACACGCCCGTGTGTCATGGCCGTGTCGACTAAAAATCAACTCAGAATTACACACGGCTTGAGTACCTTCACACGGGTGTGGCACACCGCCATGTCCTTGTTAGACCCAAGTCTAATTCTATTCAGAAAAGGATACTTTTGAGAGGTTTGAAGCATTCTAAAGTCTATATAAACACCCTAGAAGAGTATCAAGAAGGACACACAGAGTAGAAGACACAATATACTCAAGGATAGCCATCAGGAATCAGTTCAAAAGCAAGATCTACTTCAAGGCTGAAGATCTCCATTCAATTTCCTTAGAAGTTCTTTGGATTTCTTTATGTTTTGTTGTTTTCCTAATTTTGAGATGTTTTCCATTATTATGAACTAAACTCCCTAAATACCTAAGGGAGATGAAATCTAAGACGGTTCTTATTATTATTTGAATTATATGATAAATACTTGTACTTATTCTTAATTGTGAGTTTTAATGCTTACTTTAATACTCCAGGATATTAATTAAGGTTTTTGATGTGCTTATTTAGTGGAACAAAAGTCCCTATTTAAGAGTAGATCTCTCATAATTAAGCGGAGTTGCATGCAATCCTAGAGATAGGACAACATAAATCTTTCGGATTAGAGTCAAATCTAATAATGGACTCCATAGATTGAGTTAATACGATGATAGGGGTTTTAATTAGAAAGAGATTTTAATTAATCAACCTAGAGTCAGTTGTTTTTAGTCTCGAGAGAGATATTAACATAAATCAGGGATTTCTACAGATTAAGACAAGTGAATAAATCATCTAATTCAGAAGTAATAACTGAAGTCTAGGTGGATTCTGCCTTGGGTATTATCTTCTCCATTGGTTTTCCAAAAGTATTTTCAACTTTCATCTCTGTCGTGCTCTTAGTTAATTAGATAGTTAACTTTAGTTTAAAAAAAATCCCTTTAATTCTTAGGCTAGATAATAAAAAAGATAGTAAATACTAGTACTTTTAGTCCTCGTGGATACGATATTTCCGGTCTCACCATAACTATACTACTGTTCGATAGGTGCGCTTGCCTTAGTCAAATTTTTAGTTCGTTTCACGACCATCAAGTTTTTGGCATCATTGTCGGGGACTAAAATATTAAGAATGCTAGATTTTTATTACTTTAGCCATTTTTACTTTTATTATAATTTACTTTTTGTTTTTAGTTTAATTTTTTTTCTTTTTTAATTTTTCTTTTGTTCACTTCTGGCAGGTTTTTATAGTTTATGACTAGAAGAAACCCGTCAGGACCTTTACTCTTTGAGAATGAGATTGAAAGCACAACTAACAGAAACCAAAGAGAAATAAGGTAAATGTAATATCCCGAAAATTTTTACAGTAAAATATTATCCGTGATATAGTAAAATAAGGAAATAAAGTGACAAAAAAGGGAAATTTTGAGTTATGTCAATATTGGGAAGTATATTATTATATATTAATTCAAGAAAGGACTAAATTGTAAAAGTGAGAAAAGTTTTGTTGCACAAGAGTAAATACTCAAAATTTGAGGGGTTAAAGTGTAAATATGAAAAAGTTGAAGGACCAATAGTGTAAATATTTTAAGGGTGGAATGATCTAGAAATTAAGGAAAATGGATGAATTAGGACCAAATTGAATAGATGAAGAACTATGAGGGACTAAATTGTAATTTTACCAAATTAAATGATGACTCAAGGATGGAATTTTAAAAGATAATAAAGGGCAAAATGGTCAATTGGAAGAGAGAGAAATCTAGAAAGCAATGATGATGTTGGAGATATTTTAGATTAAATAAATAAATAAATAATAGTTTATTAATATTTTAATTTAATTTTTAAATGATATTTTATTATTTTATTATTATTTTACTTAGTATATATAAGGAAAGAAAGATGAAGAATCATCATATATTTTTCCATGCACCCAACGATTTAAGAGAAAAGGAAGAAATAAACTTTCTTTTCTTTACAATTTAGTCCTTCCACAAAAAATTCACCATTTTCACCTAGAAATCAAAAGAATTTCCATAGCTACTAAGAGAGAAATGCTAAGAAGACCATGGGGAGTTAGAATATCAAGTTGGGTTCAAGAATAGAAGCTGGAGGAGAGAGAAAATCAAGTTAAAGATTAGTATCAATAGAACAAGGTAAGCACATCAAGATTTCAATATGTTTTTAAGTTTGTTATTATTGACAAAGCATGGAAATAATGTTATAGTAGAGTTTTCTTACATAAGGTCCTATGTTCTTGATATGTTAGTGAAGAGAAAATAAGAGAAAGTGATGAGAAATGGTGTAGAAAAAGAAAATAAGGGTGTTATAACATGGTAATTAATATCTTGTACCAAAACAGTTTTGGACAGCAGCAGTAGTCTAAATTTGAAAAATCATCAAAAATTTTAGAAATCGAATTATAGGATGAATAAAGTATGAAATTAAATCTTATTGAGTCTAGTTTCTTATAGAAGAAATTATGTAAGCAATGGAATTGTAAATCATGAGATATAATCAATTTTGTGAGACAAGGTCAGAATGATTTCGGGTTCCCCTGTTCTGACTTTTGAAAATCATAAAAAATTGGATAAAAATAATTTTGAACTTAAATTTATATGTTTAGAATCTTGAATGAGTCTATTTTCAAGATAAATAAACGAGAACATCATTCGAATTCTGTACGAGGAGGTAATTAATTTTTAGTGAAGAAGGGTCAGGACTGTCAGACAGCAGAACACGGGTAAATTTAAAGAATAAACTGTACTTATTTGATAAATTCTGAAAATTTTATGGTAAGAAAATATATGAGTCTAGTTTCAAGAAAAATTAGCGGATATTAATTTGGAGCTCTATAGCTCCAGATATAAATAATTTAGTGACTATGACACAGATGAACAGCTTGAATATTCATAAAAGTAAATAATAAAAATTATAGATAATATTACTTACAAGTGTGTTAAATACATTAAGGATGTGGAATGGAGAGGAGGAGGAGGAAAATATGTATGAATATTCATCTAACATGGCTAATTTGCATGTTTTAGGCTCAGGGACTAAATTGAATAAAAGTAAAACTTTATGGGTAATTTTGTAAAAATGTTAGAAAATACCAAATTGCATGAAATGAACTATTTTATTATTTAAATTACAAAATTGAATGAAATTATTAATTTAGTTCAAGATCGGGGAAAAACATGTTTTAGGGATTAAATTGAAAAGTGCTGAAATTATAGAAAATTATGATATTTTATAGAAATCATGGACTGTTATCAATATATATGAGAATAATAGCTGGAAATAAGGATTAAATTGCAAGAATTTTATTTTCCTGACCCTAAGGATGAAATCGTCATTAAATAAAAGTTTAGGGGCAAAATGGTAATTTTGTCTAGAGCATTAATTAAATACATTAGAATATGAAATGAATGAAAATGATAATCAAATTTATTTATAAAGATCCGGACGACTCAAATAAGAGATTTGATCATGGAAAAGAAAAAATATCGGATTAATAAAATTATAAACACAAACAAGTAATGAGGTAAGTTCATGTAACTTGAATTATATTCTTAAATGCTTGAAATGCATGTTTTTGATATGAATATGATTTGAATGTTCATTATATGAAAATTTATGAAATACTGACATATTGATAAAAAGTAGAAGAAATCCCAGTTGAATGAAAGGAAAATTCAATGGATCTTTGAAAAGGAATTGATGATAAAAAGGATCTAGCCCGGACGGGTGATCCTATCCTGATATAGCCCTCCCGAAGAATATGTGGAAAATGGATTTAGCCCGGACGGGTAATCCAAATTAGGGTCTGAATTTAGCCTGGACTGGTAATTCCGACAATACTCTATGAGTTTATATTACAGGGGATTTAGCCTGGACTGGTAATCCCACTATAAGGATGAGGTTCGCGGAAGTGTGCTCTCTGATATGAAATGTGTAAGACCATGGTTGAAAGATACCATGGCAACCTGATATGAAATGTGTAAGACCATGGTTGAAAGATACCATGGCAACCTGATATGAAATGAATAAGACCATGGTTGAAAGATACCATGGCAATGTGATATGAAATGAACAAGACCATGGTTGAAAGATATCATGGCAACATGACAGAAAATGAGTAAGACCATAGTTGAAAGACACTATGGCATCATGTCAAAGACAAATAAGACTGTGGATGGGAGACGCTATGACATCTATTGAACAATTGATATTCAGGTAATATGTATCAGATGACGAATGGTTATATGAAATGGTTGTGTGAAATGTTTACAAGAACTGGTCATATAGAAATATATGTACAAAATAGTTGTATGAAATAATTATGAAGATAGATAAACGAAATAAGAATAAGTACATGGAATATAATTTATGTTAAGTTTGATATAAACTTTACAGAATAAATATACATAAAATATATGGAAATGATGGAGCATGAAATATTGATATAATGAAATGATTGATATACACTTATGAAAAGCGGTAAGAAGAGAATGATATGTTTCATAACATGTGCATATATGATTATCTTTGATATGTTGATACAAGGAAATTATGTAAGTAAAGACAATTATTAAACTCAAGTGTGACATGTCGAGAAAATAAGTATATCAATGTTGAATTTAGATGAAATATGTGCAAGTATACTAACAATGATGTTGTTTGACGCTTAGACAAGTGTTAAGCTATTGATTGAATGGTAACATGTTTAATTATAAGGAGCATTGAAATGGTAAGTACTTAGATGAAAATAAAATTTAAGATTTTGCGAATTTTTTTTTTATAATCCCGATTTAATTTCGGTTGGTTTCTATTGTATGTTTGGGGCTTCGAGGGCCCAATAGAGAGACGTTATGATTATTTTCAAAATATGAATAATAAATGACTCAGAATTTTCTGAAAAATATTCAGTAAACTCTGTTAATGCCTCGTACCCTATTCCAGTAATAGATACGGGTAGGGAGTGTTACAGTGAAGCTTACAATAAATAAAGAAAAGGCGAGAGGACAGTAACCATACTACAACCAAGGAGATGGCTAAAAATTAAAATAATCTGCTACCTCTTATGGTTGCCGTAGATCCAGTAAATCAAAATCCTGCTCCTCGTACTATGTATGATTATGCTAAGCCTACTTTAATAGAAACTGAATCAAGTATAGTTAGACCTGATATTGCTGCAAATAATTTTCAACTAAAACCTAACATGATTCAAATGATACAATAGTTTGTTCAGTTTGATGGTTTGTAGGACGAGAATCCAAACACTTATTTAGCAAATTTTCTGGAATTCTGCGACACCTTTAAGATTAATGGTGTTTCTAACGATGCCATTCGCCTTCGGTTGTTTCCCTTTTCATTGAGGAATAAGGCTAAACAGTGGTTGAACTCGTTACCATAAGGGTCAATCACCACTTGGGAACAAATGACCGAAAATTTTTTACTTAAATATTTTTCACCGACTAAAACGGCTAAATTAAGGAATGATATCTCTTCTTTTGTGCAGATGGATCTAGAAACTCTTTATAATGCATGGGAGAGATACAAGGACCTATTGAGAAGGTGCCCTCACCATGGGTTACCTCCATGGCTACAGGTTCAGACTTTTTACAACGGTGTGAACCCCTCAACAAGACAACTGATAGATGCAGCCACCGGTGGAACCTTAAAAAACAAAACACTTGAAGAGGCTTACGAATTTATTGAAGAGATGTCACTGAATAAATATCAGTGGCAAGTCATGAGAACGAAGCCGACAAAAGTAGCTTGTGTTTTCAACCTCGACACGGTCGCTATGCTATCTAACCAAGTAGAACTTTTAAATAAAAAGATTGATAGTTTCTATGGTTCTACTTAGGTACATCCAGTGATGAGGTGTGATTCAAATAGAGGAGGAGTACACAACACAGATTATCCACCCTTCAACCCTAGCACCAATGAGGAACAAGTCCACTATATGGGTAATAATTCTAGACCCCAAAATAATCCGTATAGTAACACTTATAATGCAAGTTGTAGGAACCATCCCAATTTCTCGTGGGGTGGTTAAGGAAATCAAATGCCACAACATCCTCTAGGTTTTCAACAACCACCTTACCAACAAGAGAAGAAATCGAACCTTGAAGAGATGCTTACAAAATTCATCTTGGTGTTAGAAACTCGTTTTCAGAATACTGAAATAGCACTTAAGAATCATCAAGCGTCGATTCAAGGGCTCGAAACTCAAATAGGACAGCTTGCTAAGTTGATTTCCGAACGACCACAAGGTAACTTGCCAAGTAACACCGAAACTAACCCAAGAGAACAGCTTCATAACATTACTGTGCACAATGATGAAGGGTTAGTTGCAGATGAACCAAAACCGAGGCAAGACACTGTGGTAAAAATTAGTAAGGTTGAAGTAAGCCAAAATATGCAGAATTCGGTTATTAAAGATTATACACCTCACGTGCCATACCCTAAAGCGACAAGGAAAGACCACACGGATGAACAATTCGGTAAATTCCTTAAATTATTAAAAAAATTACATATTAACTTACCGTTTATTGAAGCTCTTTCGTAGATACCCCACTCAGTAAAATTTTTAAAGAAGCTCTTGGCTAATAAACGAAAGTTAGATGATGTGTCGCATGTGGAATTAAACACAGTTTGCTCAGCCATTCTACATAAAAAGCTACCCAACAAGTTGAAAGATTCAGGGAGTTTTACGATTCCTTACTTAATTGGTAGTTTAAATGTTAACAATGCTTTGGCTGATTTAGGGGTGAGCATTAATGTCATGCCCTATAAAATGTTTAAACCGCTAGGTCTTGGGAAACCCAAACAAACTAGGATGAGCATTCAATTAGCAGATAAAACCATTAGATTTCCTAGGGGTACTGTTGAAGATGTACTCGTAAAAATAGAAAAATTCATATTTCCAATTGATTTTGTTGTTATAGATATGGAAGAGGATAGTGATATCCCTTTAATTTTAGGACGCCCCTTTTTAGCAACTGCTAGAACTATCATTGATGTTGGAATAGGTGAACTCACATTTCGTATAAGAGACAATACGATCAAGCTCTAAACTCGTGATTCGGTCAAGACAGCAAGTTATAAAGATGATTCTATACAACCTGTTAATGAGACTAATCATGTGGTTCAACCTTCTTTGCAGGAAACTCTTCGGAAAAACATAAATGAGCCACGTTATAGTACCAACCACGAAATCATCCATGACGACCAAATGCTACAGATCGAGGAACTAGATGAATGGTGAACACAGGTTAAGGAGAAACCGAGAATGCACGACGAATCAAGGCAGTACCATGATAAACTTAAAGGTAAATCGAATCAACTTAAGGTTGGAGACAAAGTACTATTAGATGAAGCAGACCCTCGTGTTGCCACTTCTGAACCTAATGGAGAAATCCCTTTTACAGTACTCAACGTTTTCCCATATGATACAATCGAGGTAACTCATTCCAAATTCGACACTTTTAAGGTAAATAGTACCCGTCCAAAACCTTATTTTGATAAAATTGATAGCAGGGATGAGGAGTTTCAACTCTTCGAACCACCATGACCGTGCAAATATGAGGTGAGTCGAGCTTAGACTATAAATAAGCGCTTTTCGGGAGGCAACCCGAGCACTAACACCACTAACTAGTTTATTTTAGCTATTTTTTCCTATTTTAATACAAGTACAGTGGCCCACACGGCCTGAACACACGGGCGTGTCCTTGGCGGTGTGGAAACAAGGCTAAAAATCCCCAAGTATCGAGCCACACGGACATGCGACATGGCCGTGTGGACTACACGATCTGGACACACGGGCGTGTCCTAGGCCGTGTGAAACCTGGAGCTAAATTTTCAAATTTTAAATAAGTCAGGGAGCTTCACGAGTAAGAAACACGGTCGTGTGTTCGGACACACGGGCTTGTAAGATATAACACGGGCGTGAGAGTAGCGAAGGACATAGCACACAGCCGTGCAACACGGTCGTGTGAACTACACGGCTTGAAAACACTGGCGTGTTTAAGACTGTGTGGTGAATGGGTATTAAATTTTTATGACGAACACAGACTAAACGAGCCACACGAGCGTGTGACACGACCATGTTACCCAACACGGGCCTCACACGACCATGTCCCCTTTTAAACCCTAATTTTTTTTTCTTCTTTGTCTTATTTTGACTTTTTTCTCTCTTCTTCAACCCCTAGCAGCCGCAAAAACTGAAACCACTATTCTGGCCACTGTTCGCCGTTACTTGCGCACCACACCAGCCACCTCTCTCCTGCGCACACCCCCTACGCGCCTAAGCCCCATCCGACCCCCTCAACCTTTCTCTCTTATCTTTCTTAATCCGAAACCACCCCCTCCCTTCAACACTCGCGCGCGCAGTCCCCTCCCCATCCCCGCTCCAAACCAACGACCTCGACCCTCACCCTCCTCCTTCCCAGCACCTCTTCACCTTTACACATATCCCACACAGGCCTTGCCTTCACCCACAACCCCCAACCCACCGCCGTCCGCACCTCCGATCACCACTATCGGCACACCATGACAAACGCACGAGGCAAGAAGACTGCCGTCCCCACTTCGAAAAAGCAGAAGGGTCCTAGTGGAACCTCCTCGAGCACCGCGACCAAAGCTTGTCACCCTCTGCTTTGATTCTCGTCAAGCCCACAGGACGACTTATTTTAGATCCTCTGTGCACGACTATTGGGAGTGGGCTGCTACGTAAATTGGACCGCCTTGGAGCAAGTCCATCTTGCCCACCTGGTTCGTTTCCATCTCGATGCTACCCCGTGGGATCGGTTTTTTGCCATTATCGAGCCCACCTATTCGGAGCTTACCTTGGAGTTTTGCACTACTTTCCATCTATAGCATGTGATGAATACCCATGACGAGGCCGGTACTATCACTTTTTGACTTGGTGGACTCGTAAGACACATGAGTGTACCAGAGTTTGGAGCTACTTTGGGCCTCTACATGGAGGAGTTTATGGCTTCCGAAGATTTTCTACATCTTAACCGTCACATTTACTACTCGCCCTCCTGCTGTTAGACCGACCTTACAGCGAGTACTGTTCCCTATGACGCAAGTCACTCAAAGGCGACTTCTCTTCTTCCTGCACTATGCTACATCCACGCCATCTTGGCTCACACCTTGATTGGGAGGAGAGAAAGCACCAGCGTCGTTAGCACTACCGATGCTTACTTCTTATGGAGCATGGCGACTGGTAACGTATTTGATTTGGCATACTTTATCGCTCTTGCTTTTCACCACCAGACAGACAGTCATAGGAGGGACCCCATCTGCCTTGGCCCCTACATGACTCACCTCGCTCGACACTTCAGCCTCTTCGACACTCTAGAGATGTCATCGACACTCACACTAGTAGGCCAGATAGCTCTTGAGGGAATTTTTAGTATGATCCACATGGATGATAGAGCGACACCGTGGATTCGACCCTTCTCAGTACAGACTCGTTCACTATGATTACCAGGATGAGCCAGAGGACATTACTGATGATGTCCCTCCCCCTCACGAGGACCCACACCCACCTCCACCACCGCCACCGAGTAATCAACCTCCTGCTACCACTTTGACCGATATATCCGAGCGACTCACTCACTTCGAGCAACAGTGTTTTGCGATGTTCGACAGTATCGAGGCAACTCTGCAACAGATCTGCCAGCACTTCCACATCTCGCCTCCACCTCCACCACCTCGTGACGCTGACGCATCTGATGATGAGGACCTCTGAGTCCATTTGTTTTATTTTTATTTTATTTTTCTTTTTATTTATTTATTTACTTAAGACTTATGTTTTATATTTTGAACTATGTTTATATTTATGGTTATTATCAAGTAATATCTTAATCCTCTTCAACAGTTGTGTTTCTTTTCTTATTAGTAACTCAGAATCATGCCTTTCATTAAGCCTTATCTACAACTCTAGCTTTTACTATTCCAAGGATTTCATCCAACATTCAGGGCAGTTTCACTTCTCTCCCCTCTCTTCTGATATTATGCTTATATTATTATCTATCTTCGTACATTGAGGACAATGTACATCTTAAGTGTGGGGAGGTTATTTATATGTTTATTAGAAAATCCCTGAATTTTTATCTCGTTCTCAAATAATTTCCTCATACTATTATTAAAGTGAATTATGATTGATTTATAATTTTTATTATATATGTTTTGAATTTAATCATAGGGAATTGTGCATTGATTGTTTAAAATTTAAAAGCATTAGAGAATCAAGCATGATAAGTTGACTTTTGAGAATTAAAATTGCTAGGTTATTTCCCTGAATTGAGATATTATCTTGAAGTTTTAAATTTACAGGATTGACATCAAATACCTATAATTTTTATGAGATTTTGAGCCTTTTAGAGCATATATCTTTCTTGCTCACTGATTTTCTTGGTTATGAGTGTGTCAACATTGATTTGCTATTCTAGAACTTACATTGATTATACATGTCGAGACTATACCTTTAATTTGATATACTAAAATGATAAAGGTACTTAGGTTTTCACCTATTTACCCCATAAAAAGCCTACCTACATAATTAACCCCTAATGAACCCCTTTGAACCTTAACTATTATTTCTTGATTTTCCCTTAATATTAACCCACAACTTAACCCTTTTTGATTCGTTAAGAATTTATCCCTTTTCATTGACTCCTTTTTATCGAGATTTGATTTGATTAGTTACCTAACTAATGTTCATTCATTCCAGTTGCTGAATTATTTCTTATTATGTACTTTCCATTATTATACTTGTTCTTATTCTTAATTAAAAAAACCAATTTTTTTATTCATTACATATTATTATAAAGAGCTTGGAGAAGCTAAAGTTATTATTTTGAGAAAAGAAAGCTCATTTCATTACTTTTGGATAGTTTTAATTCTGGCAATTGTTTGTAATTCAGTAATTAGCTTTATTATTCTAAGTTTGGTAACTTATTAAATTAATCTCAATTCTAACCCTCTTTTTCAGCCTTTATCCACACCTTTATCCCAAGCCCCATTACAACCCTGTTAAAGACCTTTTGATTTGTGTATCATCTCATTTACAGTGGTGGAGATTTGATTTTCATGCAAGCCTATGGTAATAACTTTTCATGTTTGACTATTGAGTGCTTAATTATTGAACCTTAAACACTTCAAGTGATTTTAGTGAATCTTTAGTGAGGATGTCAACTCTTGACAATTTAGAATTAAAGGTGATTACTTAGATAAATGGGGATACCTATGATTTTATGATTAAAATGCTCAATGTGGATTGTTTGAAACTTTGATGTACTTTTAGTTGAATTCTCACTATGTGATTGTCTATGGTTTACTTCAATACAATATTGATGAGAAATATAAGTTGAGAAGAATTTATTTTAATTAAGAGTTGAGGATTTTGCTTGAGGACAAGCAAATGCTTAAGTGTGGGGATATTTGATAAACCATAATATATACATATTTTTTATCCCATGCTTGACATATTTTTGGATGATTTATCATAAGATTTAGTGAATTTGATGTTCCTAATCCTTTAAATTCATGTTTTATACTTAGGTGAGCTTAGGAAGGTGAAAGGAGCAAGAAATGGGCCAAAAACGGACAAAATGGGCTTATCTCAGTATTTCACACGGCCTAGGCACTTTCACACGGGTTAACCACAAGCCCGTGTGAGGCACATAGGTAGGCCACATGCTCGTGTGTCATGGCCGTGTCGACTAAAAACCAACTCAGAATTACACACGGCTTGAGCACCTTCACACGGGCGTGGCACACGGCTGTGTCCCTGTTAGACTCAAGTCTAATTCTATTAGAAAAAGGCTACTTTTGAGAGGTTTGAAGCATTCTAAAGTCTATATAAACACCCCAAAAGAGTATCAAGAAGGACACACAGAGTAGAAGGCAGAATATACTCAAGGATAGCCATCAGGAATCAGCTCGGAAGCAGGATCTACTTCAAGACTGAAGATCTCCATTCAATTTCCTTAGAAGTTCTTTGGGTTTCTTTATGTTTTGTTATTTTCCCAATTTTGAGATGTTTTCCATTATTATGAACTAAACTCCCTAAATACCTAATGGAGATGAAATCTAAGATGAATCTTATTATTATTTGAATTATATGATAAATACTTATTCTTATTCTTAATTGTGAGTTTTAATCCTTGCTTTAATATTCCAGGATATTAATTCAAGTTTTTTATGTGCTTATTCAGTGGAACAAAAATCCCTATTTAAGAGTATATCTCTCATAATTAAGCGGAGTTGCATGCAATCCTAGAGATAGGACGACATAAATCTGCCGGATTAGAGTCAAGTCTAATAAGGGAATTCATAGATCGAGTTAATGCAATGATAGGGGTTTTAATTAGAAAGAGATTTCAATTAATCAACCTAGAGTTAGTTGTTTTTAGGCTCGAGAGAGATATTAACATAAATCAGGGATTTCTACGGATTAAGACAAGTGAATAAATCGTCTAATTAGAAGTAATAAGTGAAGTCTAGGTGGATTCTGTCTTGGGTATTATCTTCTCCATCGGTTTTCCAAAAGTATTCTCAACTTTCATCTCTGTTGTGCTCTTAGTTAATTAGATAGTTAACTTTAGTTTAAAAAACAACCCTTTAATTCTTAGGCTAGATAATAAAAAGATAGTAATTACTAGTACTTTTAGTCCTCGTGGATACGATATTTCTAGTCTCACCATAACTATACTACTATTCGATAGGTGCGCTTGCCTTAATTGAATTTTTAGTTAGTTTCATGACCATCAATAAATATATGATATAATTATGAGTTACTATGAGAATGAGTTATGATATGTATATGTGAGTTATGTTCAAATGAATTATAAAAGATATGTGGTTACGTGAATGTATTTTACCTTAAATTTTATGAATAAATTGATGTTAATTGTTAATTTTATTTGTATATGGCTTACTAAGCTTTTGAAAGCTTATTGTGTGTGTTTGCACTATTTTATAGATATCAAAGTTACTAGGAGCTCGGGGATCGTTAAGGATCATCATCACACTATCGAACTTATTTTGGTACCTTTTGACATTATGAATTTTAGAATATGGCATGTATAGGCTAGAAGTATTTGGATATGTTTTGTAATGTATATATCATGCCATGTGATATGGCTAGTTTGTGGTTGAACTTATGGTTTGATTTTGGTATATGATATGTGATGCAACTTATACTTATGTGATGTGTTTATGAGTGACCAAATAAAATGGTCAATTCTGGTAAGTTTTGGAATGTGCATATTTGAGAAATTGGTAAGTTTATAGCATGGGGTTGAATAAAGTAAAATGAGGTTATGAAAAAAAAGTATAGATATGATTTTGTCATATGTTTTAGCATAATTTGGTATGACTATTAAGCATGAAATTGGTTGAAAATGTTATGGCATGATTGGTGTAAGTTTTGGTATTGAAATTGGTTGAAATTATAGTGCAAATATGCTTGGTTTGATGCTTGTAGGTTTGACCCAAATTGGGTGGCAAATTGGCTTTTCAAATGACCTATTTTTGTCCACACGGGCAGAGACACGGGCGTGTGCCTCAGCCATGTGCGATACACGATCATGTTGCACAACTACGTGTCCCCTGGGGTACCCTACGATTTTAAGCCATTTCTGAGCAAGGCCAAGGCACACGGGCGTGTGGCTAGTCGTGTGACTCAAGTCAATTTCAACCACGGCCAAGGCACAAAGGCATGTCTTGTGGCCGTGTGATTAAGTCAGTATGTATGCACTATTTTGACACACGGGCGTGTCTAAAATCGTGTGAGGCACACGGTCTGTTCATACGGGCGTGTGACCTGTATAACTTTGAAAAATGTTTAAGTTTTGAAAAATTTTGTATTAGCTTGGTTTAGTCCCGACCCCTTTCTAATGCATGCTTAAGGTCTCGATTATCTATATAAGGGACACTATTGTGATGTATGACTACGATTTTTGAATGAAGTTTATGAATTATTCGTAAAATGTTCCGATTGTCTGGTAACGCCTACAACCCTAGTCCGACGACAGATACGAGTTTGGGGTATTACACCGGGTTTAGGGTGTTACATAATTTTCAGGTATCAACATATCAAATATATTCGTATAGGTTCATGTCATGATACATATCATTCTCTTACCATTTCTGCATATACATATATCATCCATTTCAATATATCATTAGCTAATTTTTCAGGAATTTTAGACCAAGCTTTTGATAAACTTTGATTTTCGACTAACCCAGCACTAACCCTTCGATATATTTCTTGCTGAAAGTATCATTGATCACATTGATAACGAGTAGGACCAAATATTCGATGGGGGTAGTTGCTGAACCATGCCACATAGTTCCAACAACAAAAAAAGCTACAAAAAAGACAACAGTTATACTGCTGGCAAGGACAGTTTCAATATTTCCCATACGTAATCCTTTGTATAAATGTTGGAACGGGCGGACACTAAGATGGAATAATCCCGCTAATATGCCCAATGTCCCTGCTACAATATGATGATATGCTATTCCTCTAGGAACAAAAGAATCAAAACTTGAGACAATCGGTGTAATTTGAAAAAGAAATTCTTTCAGCAAAGATGTGAATTAGGAAGGATTGGTCGATGAAATATGAACTAGAGATTGAATCTTAATATACCTTAGAACAATACGTTTTTGTTACTGCGAGATATATTAGCAGCTGCAGATAGTTTGATTGGAATAAAATTTGGAATGGGTACATTTGACAATATGAATCATTTGAAAAATAAGTGTATTTGTTCTGTAGCGGATCTCTTACAAGATCAATTCGGATTGGCTCTGGTTCATTTAGAAAATGTAGTTAGAGGAACTATATACGGAGCAATTAGGGATAAATTGATACTGACTCCTCAGAATTTGGTAACTTTGACTCCATTAACAACCTTTTATGAATCCTTTTTCGGATTACACCCATTGTCTCAAGTTTTGGATCAAACAAATATATCAGTATATCATGTACCATCATTTCCATGTATTTCGTGTATATACCTGTATTAGTTTGTATCAAACTCATCGTCTCATAACAAAACATTTCCCGTTGAACCATTTAGAATATCGTTGGATAATTTTCAAATTCATTAAATAAATCACTTTACCAAGACTTTCCCAAATCGAAGAATGACTTACGGATAAGAGTACACTATTAACAGAATCTCATAAGAGCTGGACCTTCCAGATACGCTAATAGAAGCTCGAAAGCTGAACAGAAGATCATAAGAACTGAACAGGAACTCGTAAGAGTTGAACAAAAGCTCGTTAGAACTGAACAGAAGCTCGAAAGAACTAAACAGAAGCTCGAAAGAGCTAAATAGAAAGTAAAACACGAGAGTTCCCAATAAATGCTTAACCTCGATTTACTTGGGTAATTTGCCAACATCTTCTTTCAATAGCGTCATACGCCAAATAACGAATGTACTCAAATCCAGCATTCCATTCAACCCGAATATTCAATTCAATATTATAATTCCATCAAGAATTCATTTTCAACAATAAAATAAATGTATAATACCATTCATCAAATTAATACAAATATTAATTTTTAACCATTCGAACTTACTTGGATAAAACGCAAAAATACCAATACTTAGGGGTATTTTGGTAATTTTTATTTTCTTCGATTATCCACTCGATCTTGATCTAAATTAATAATTTCAATAAATATATTAATTTAGACAATAAAAAAATTCATTTAATACAATTTGGTCTTTTTTACATTTTTATAAAATTACCCCTAAAGTTTTACTTTTATTCAATTTAGTCCCTGAACACAAAAAATGCAAATTAACCGTTTTTAATACAAATACAAGCTAGCCGATTATTCATGGCATTTAATACAGCCCATTTTGGTAATAATTTCACAACAAACCCTTGTATTTATACTATTTCAACAATTTAGTCCTTAATCAGAAAATTCAACAAAAATCACTTAATAAAATAATTTTAAATAACAATTAATATCTTAAATTCATCATTTAATATAAAAAATCACAAGTTTCATTAATGAAAACTTTCAAAATCTTTAACAGTTTCAAAATCAAAGGTACAGGCTAGCTGGATCTAGTTGCAACAATCTCAAAAACATAAAAATTATTAAAAACGGGACGAAAATCACTTACCGATTGGATTTTAAAGCTTGGCCAAACCCTATCTCTATTTTCATGAAAGCTTTCGATTGTAATTGGGGAAGAAGATGATAACCACACATTTTTTTCTTATGTTTTTATTTTAATTTAATTTAATCTATCAAATTACCATATTACCCTTAGTTAATAATTAATTTAAAACATTAAATCTATGCCCATATTTGTCCATCACATAAATATATGGCACAATTACCATCAAAGGAAGGTTTAATTTCACAATTGTTCCTTCAATTTAATTAAATTCTAACTAAATAAACTTATTACAATTTAATCCCAAACTTATTAAGACTAAAAGAACAATTAATCCAAAATCTAGTGGAATCAATCATAACACCACCGCTTGGAAACTTTGACCATGATTTAATTACTATTTAAGTCCCTTTTCCTTTACCAATTACCCATTTAATTAAATAGTGATTAAATTTTACATCTTTTACAATTTAGTCCTTTTTAATTAATTAACTATCGAAACGTTAAAATTTTTCAATGAAACTTTAATACCACCTTAATGCCACTCCGTAAATATTTATAAAAATATTTTTAGCTCGGTTTATAGAAACGAGGTCCTGATACCTTACTTTTTAAAACTACTTGACCTAGGATTTTACCACTCGAACCTAATAATTCATTATAAAACATAAATTACCCATTAAAAAATCTTTTCAAAACCATATTTGACTTGTAAATATTAAATAATAAAATTTACGAGCTTACTTGCCGAATTTGGTGGCCTCAAACAACTGTTTCTGATACCATTAAAAAATCGAGCTGTTGCAAGATCTCGAGCAGTATAATGTTCTAAACAATGTTATCAAGCATATATTCTCCTAGTTAAAGCTAGGGTTTCAAACAAGAGGGGACAAGGCATGGTTACTAATTTTATTGTAATAGAAGTTGGATAAAGGCCGATGAATATATAATAGAGGAAAAAGCATCGTATCTAACTTGCAAAAGAGAAATTTCGACCAAGAATTCAAACTTATACATAAAACTAGAAACCAACAATGGAGTAGATGAAGTACTTATATTCGAGTTGATGTCCACTTTGATATCAGTTGTAACATTCCTAGACTTCAGTTGGGTATTAACATCAACTAAGAAAAGATCACATTTCTTTGTTCCGGCGGAGGTAATTGCCTAAAAATAAAGGGAAAAACAACAAAACAAGGCCAAATTAATTCAAGTTCTTATAGCAAATTGAGAAATCAAACATCTTCCATGATAAATTATAGTTAAAATATTGAGATAACCATGATGAAATTAAAGAAAAATAGTTGCTATTACAATAAGACATGCATTTTATATAAAATTAAATATGACAAAAAATCACAACTTAGGTTTCACATGACAAAGCATCTCAAGTGTATTCTTTAATAATAATTAAAGAAAACATAATCTAGAGAAAAAAATTAAATAAACCCAGAAAATAAGAACCAAACTTACAACACCGGTGGGAGAGCAAACAATCAAGAAACAACCTTTTTTCCTTATATTTATAGAAAATAAAAAATACTTGGAGAGGGAGAAGGAACACTGGAGAAGGAAGAGAAGAAAAACCATTCATCATGAGTGAGAAAGAATGGTTTTTGGGGATGGGTTTGGAAGAAAGAGAGGAAATGAGGTGTTTAGAGGGGGTGGAGAAGTATTTAGAAGAAAAGGTTTGAGGCAACAGAGGGGAAGGAAGGAAGTGTTTGGAGGTCATGAAGAGGTTCGATCTCATAGGGAAGACATTAACTCTATGTTATCTACTTTAGAGTCGCAGATGGCGTCTCTCCTTGCACGTTTTCCTTCGACGCCTACTTCCTCCCTCCTCATGATGATTAGAGTAGCTCTAGGACATACATTTCATTTTCATAACATTTGCACCTTCATTTCTATATTTATGCATGTGTCTTTGTTTTTATTGCAATTTATTGCTTTCTTTGTATTTTGAGATGCATTTTTTTTAGTTCATTGCTCATTCAATTTTATCTCTCTCTTGTGATGAACTAACTTTTTTTTTCCTTGAGCTTTATTTGATGTTTGATATAATAAAAAGGGGAAAAAGAAAAGGTAAATTGATTGATTATTGTTTGATTATTTCTTGATGATAACTAAATGCAAATTTTTGTGACCAATTTTCCTTAAAGTAAAAATGAATGTCAACTTGAATGACAAATTTTATTTTGGCCTCAAACTTAAAATGTCTTTTATTAAGGGGAGCAAATATTCAAAAACAAATTTACCAAATATTTTGTTATATCAAAAAGGGGGATATTGTTAAACCAAGCTTTATTTGATAAAATATTTTGATATAACAAATTGAAGTGTTTTTAAATATAATTTAAAATTGACAAAATAATTTTTAAATTTGAAGTTTAAGAAATAAAACTTTGAATATTTACATTAAACTCTTAGAAAAATTTGAAACACTTTTAAAATCAAGCCAAAATGATTTTAACCAAGCCAAAATGATTTCGATCAAGTTAAAATCATTTTAACACATCAAAATGATTTTCAAACAAGTCAGAATTGCTCCAGACCAAAAAGTATTAATACCATTTGGCCACGTATCAATATTTTTGGAATTATTGATACGCTTAGAAAAATCGAGACCAAACATGCATTTTGTTTTCAGAAGCCCTAAAAATTATCAATACCATTTTTTCAATATCGATATTTTCTGAAAATAATTGATACCTTTCTTAAAAAAATAACTGATACCTTTCTTTAAAATGATACCAAAATAGCATTTTGTTTCTTATAAACCCTGCAAAGTATCGATCTAGTATCGATACTTATTTCAAAAAGTAACAATAAAATATTTTTTGGTATCGATTAATAAATCGCAACGATCACTAAATCAGCATTTATTACAAAAATTATTGATACTCTTTTATTTGTTATCGATACTCGTAGTTGCAAGTGAAATAAATGTTCTTGTTTTACAACCCCAACGACCATATTCACTATACCAACAACCTCAACGGTTGGAAATCTATTTGGGGGTATAAATACCATCCTCCAAAGACTTGCAACATCAAGAAAAGCACTTTCAAGCAAAAATCATCAACCAAACAACCTTGAAGCTTAATACTTTCACATTCTTCTTACATACTCTTGTGAGTTTTATCTCTATTCTCTTTCTCAAGTGTATTTTATTGTATTTGAGCTTCATTTTGTAAACAACTTAATCTTGTAAGGTTTGTTTCTTTGTTTGCTTATTTTTATCTCTGTGAGAGGGTTTGTAACTTAAGATTTGGGGTAGAAAAATTAAGGAGTTGTAAGGTTAAACCTTGTCCTTAAAGTTGAACAAATTAGTGAATTTGGAAAAATCCTTAGTGATAGAAAGCTAAGGTAGTAGAGTAGGCAATTGGGGCCAAACCACTGTAAATTCTTTATGTTTATTGTTTCACTTTTGTCTTTGTTTCCACTAAAATTTTTAAAGGCCAATTCACCCTACTATTGGCATTTTTGTTTTGTTCCATTGAGCTAACGTAAACTTACTATTTTTTTAACATGCATGACTCAATTCTAACCATTCAAATTTTCTTAAGTTCCCAACCATGGAAACTCAAATCAAGCTCATGAATTCTCTAATTAATCATTTGGACTACTAGTATCTATCATTAATCATCAAGATTTTAACTAACAATTTAGAAGAAAGCTTACATATTTCTTGCTACTAGATACGACAATGGAGAGAATGAGAAACGTGTTTCTTCAAACTTGGATGTAAGAAGAAGAATGAGAAGATGATGTTATAAAATTATTCTTTTTATTATTTTTTTCTCCCACTATGTTCTCTTATCATATAATTTAATTTAACTAAAATTATTAATAAATTATCAATGGCTATTAAACCTAATATTTAACAAATAGTGGAGATTAATGGCTTTGATCACCCCAAGCTACTAACACTTATTAATGAATAGACTAATTACTAGTTAGTCCTTAGTTTAATTGCCACTTAAGGACATACTAAGTTCTAATTCAATTTTTTCTTCATTTTGGTCATTACACAATTTAGCCTCTGTACTATTTTTATTAACCGATTTAATTCAATAAGACTTTAATATTCTACCTCCCAATTCGTACATGACTCATAATTATTCTATTTAATTATTTTTCTAGTTCAACTCAATTTATTCAATTTGAAATCGAATTTTAAGATACTGATATAAATCGGATCATTTTAAAATATCTCCTTTAACAACTAATTAGATAAGACTATAATTGAGTGCTCTTTGAAATACTAACATAGCTTCTACACTGCTACCACCATTGTAAAGGCAATCTTCTTCAACTTGGTGTAATTCAATCTATTGTTTTGAATAACTTTACTTACACAATACACTGGGAACTGGCAAGCTCCCTCTGCTTTGACTAACATAGTAATGATCGTCTCATTAGATGTTGTGAAGTAGAGTTGGAGTTCATCACTAAACGAAGGAGAAACTAACAACAAGATGGAACTCAAGTAGGCTTTTAACTACTTAAAAAGATATTTGACATGCCTCGTTCCATTAGAAGGGGGCTTTGAGAGCTTCAAAAAACGACAAACATTTTTTAGCCATCTTAGACACGAACTTGTTTAGAGTTGTTATCCTTCTTATTAGGCGTTGAATTTCTTTGCCTATATTTGGTGGACTCATTTCACAGATGGCTTGATTTTTTGCGTTTGCCTCAATATCTTTACTAGAAATAATGAAACCTCATATTTTATTTCCTGAGCACCCAAAGTACTTCTCGAGGATCGCTAATAACTTAAAGAGTATCACTTTATAGTGGAATAGCCTATCCTCTATGATGAAATAAATCTTTTCTTGATCCTTTGGCACCATTGTAGTCTAATTTTAGCAAAGAAAGCATCTATAAAACTCATGTATTTATGATCAAATGATGTACTGACTAGCCTATTAATAGAAGGTTAAGGAAAACTATCCTTAGGGCATGCTTTATTCTAATTGATGAAGTCCACACATTCTTTATTTACCATTTGGCTTCTTCACCATGCCAACATTGGGGATCCAATCAAGGTATACTAATTCTTTGATAAAATCAACAACTACAAGCTTGTAACTTCTATTCTTATAACCTAAACCGTAATTGGGGCTAATATTCTCTTCTTCTGTTTGACAAGCTTGGCATTTGGATCTAAATTTAAGGTATGGACTATCATCGTAGGGTTAATGCTTGGTATATCAGCAACTGACCAGGTGATCATATCAATGTTTTCTTTTAACAAGTTGTTTAAATTGTGTTTTTCTCATTTTGGCAAGATTGGGAAATATAAGTCACTGTTTTAATGTCACTATAAAGAAACGTTGCAAGGGTTTTACTTTCTTAATTGTCTTTGTTTTTTACGATCTTGTGTTTGATCTTAAGTCTAAGCTCTCAAGAGTCACCAAACTTAACAATTAATAGGTTGATTAGTGAAACTAAAAATCGAGCTTGCCTTTTTCAACGCATTTTCATTTAAGCCCATTTGTTTGAAAGCTTGCCAATGTAATTATTGGGAATCGACCCAATTAAGCAACAAACAAGTAAAAAATAGCTGAAGAAATTGAGAAATTGAACACACAAATTTAACATGAAAAACCCCTCCAAAAAGGATATAAAAACTACGGGTAAAGATAATTTTACTATAATGGAAAAAGAATGAAGAGTACAAAAAATGGAGATAAAAACTAAACCTCAAAACCCAAAAACAAAAAACCCTCAAAACGTAAATACAAAATTCTCCAAAATTGTTATGAGTTCTAATATTTTAATAGGCTAAATTCGTAGGTCAAATAATAATAAAATAATCTAGACTAATCAGAGTTCGATTGAAATAAACAAACAAAGTTTAACTGGAAGATTATCTCTCAATTTTGACTGAAATATGAAGCATACTCAACAAATCTCCACATTGACTTGTATTTCCACAAACCATTTTTGCCAAAGCCCGCCACGGGCCTATCTTGAACTATGTAGGGAATTAACTGAGTCAAATTTGTGCTTAGAAGTTGGAAGACTTCTAGCCTTTGACTTATGCACTACCAAATTAAAACTAACTTAAGTTTGATTTTCACGAACATAGTGCCCAACTTTTCAAAATCTGCATCCAAAAGAGAACCTCTCTTCAACGAAACAGTCATACCTTTTTCCCTCCTATGACCAAGCTACCTCAACTTCAAACGAGTTGACTTCGACTCCGAAACGGATGAAGGACGTCTAATTTCACCAATCACTGTAGAACCTTTTAGAATATAAAAACTACCAATCTTTTTACCTTTTAACAAAATGAAAGCCCCACGAGACACCTTAATGTTGCTCGACTCAATGTTGATTCTACAACCTTTCAAGTCTAAAATACTTAAAGAGATGAGATTCTTTCATAAATCAATTGCATACTTGACATCTGAGAGTGTCATAATCATCTCATCGTGCATTCTAATTTTAACAATTCCAATACCAATTACCTTACTGGATGAATCGTTTCCCATGTACACAACTCCACCTTCAACTGAACTGTATGTGGAGAACCATTCTCTATTGGGGCGCATGTGAAAAGAACATCCTGAATCTAAGATCCACTTGGATGTAAGCTCGAAGTTATCGCTCGTTGACACTAAAAAGAAACCATCACCGCTTTCATTAGCCAAATTAGCACTAGCTACATCTTCTTTGTTACTCTTAGCAGCTCTTTTATTTCGCAGTTTATAACAATCTGCTTTGACATGATCTAACTTCTTACAATAACAAAACATTTTGTCTCGTTTCTTTGATGCTACCAAAACGGAAGATTGTTTATCTGCCTTACTATCGGAACCAAACTCATTGTCGAGTTTGTCTTTACTTAACAAATGATCCTTCACATCCTTGAACGAGAGTTTATCTCTACTATAAATCAGGGTCTCCCTGAAAGACTTGTATGAAGAGGGTAAAGAGCACAATATTAGCATAGCTTGATCTTCATCGTCAATATTAACCTCAACATTTTTTAAATCATTCAAAAGAGCAATAAATTGACTAATGTGATCTCTAATAAGCTCACATTTGTTCATGCAAAACTTAAATAGACGTTATTTCAACACTAAATGGTTAGCCAGATACTTAGTCGCATAAATAGTTTCTAACCTTTTCCACAAAGCGGATAAGGTTTTCTCCATCAATACCTCCTGCAATACCCTATTCGCGAGGCACAATTGGATTACAGACAGGGCCTTTTCATCAAGCTCTTCCCATTCTATCTTATCTAAATTCTCAGGCTTTTTCCCAGTAACAACCTTTTTTAGGCCTGTCTAAACTAGAATTATCATCATCCGAACTTGCCACAGATTGAAATTTGTAAAACCATTGAACTTCTCAATGTCAAACCTTGTCCTGTCATCTCTGAACAGGCTGATCTACGAAATTGGAACTAGCTTTTGATACTACTTGTTGGGGATAAACCCAATTAAGCAACAAACAAGTAAAAAATAGCTGAAGAAATTGAGAAATTGAACATACAAATTTAACGTGGAAAAAACCCTCCAAAGAGGATAAAAAACCACGGGTAAAGATAATTTTATTATAATGGTAAAAGAACGATAAGTACAAAAGATGGAGATAAAAACTAAACCTTGAAACCCAAAAACAAAGAACCCTCAAAATGTAAACACAAAATTATTCAAAAGTGTTCTAATCTTTTAATGGGTATATTTTTTAATGTTGTAAAAGAATATATTTATAGGCTAAATTTGTAGGTCAAATAATAAAATAATCTAGACTAATCAGAATTCAACTGAAACAAATAAATAAAATTTAACTGGGATCCTCAACAGTAAAACTTCTACTATGCTTCTACTATAAAGCAATACAATAAAACTTCTACTATGCTTCTACTATAAAGCAATATTCTCTTAACCTCATTTCATTGTTCGTTACCATTCTCGCCCAACATTATGTCTTCATCAACTTCATTAAAATTGACTTGCCATTTATGATCTCAACGAGACTTTTTGCCGTTGGGTTTATCACCATGATGCTCCTTAAATGCACTTTATGCTTAGTGTTGGAAGTGGTCTTTTCTTCATTGAATCGCACCCTTTACAGGTTGTTTACCAAAAACCTTACCTTGCCTATCAGAATTTGAAGAACCGGGTTGGGTCTCCACATAAATTGCTTTAGTTGTCTTCGCTTTAATAAACACATAGACAGACAGTAAAATTTATGCTTTTGTTTTTCAAATTATGTGTAAAATACCCCAAGAGAAATAGTTGAATTAATACTGTATTTTTATCATATAAATATGATTACCGTATATATTAAGATTTCGGAGTAATTTAAAAGAAGAATTACTGCTATTGATATTATTACTCCAAAATTTTAATATATAATAATATTATGGTAATTACTCTTTTATTATCATATAATGTTAATTGCTCTTCTAAATTATGGTAATAATATTATGGCAACCCTATTCTATTTTACAAGGTAATAATATTATGATAATTGTTTTTTTATTACCTTTAATATATATGGGTTAGTATTTGGTATACTAGCAGTTTATTTTTTCTTATTTTAGAAATAATCTTGAAAAATTGTTACATGTCTTTTTTTTTAATATTTTATTATATCTTTATAAGACACTTATCAACTCTTAATCTTATTTGTGGAGCCTAAAAACTTCACTGACAATGTACCAAATATTATATATATATATATATATGTGTGGTAATAGTATTATGATAATTGTTGTTTAATATATACGGTAGTAATATTATGGTAATTGCTCTCTCTTTAAATAGTAATTTCACAACACATTTTACGGTAATTACTCTTTTAATAGCACGTATACAATGATTTCATAAATTAATGTTAATTACTCTATTCACTGAGTAGGATTTATTCACTTTTTGGCCATGTCTTCTGAGGCATTTGGAGAGGGTGACTTGCTTTTCATTAATTGCGATTCATTTCATGACATGTTTTATGATAATTTATTAAATTAATACGTGTCAACCAATAATAAGGCTGATTGTGGAAATTTTAGGCTGCCACCTAAATTGACAGTAACAATTTTGATAAAAATAAATAAATAAATAAATAAAATCTGAAACTCATCCAATTGCGGAATACTAAAATGGTTTGACTTTTACATAAATGATGTCATTTTGGTTTATCATATTAATGTCGCCACCCACCCATTTGCGTAGTACAAATGCCAGCGAATACGTACTTAGTTAAAAATTAATGATGATACCTCTTGACATTTTCAAATCAATTTACAAAACTCGTACTTCAGAGATTAAACTTGGATGAACCATCAAATTTAAAACCAAGTACAAAAGATAGTACAATTCTAACTTCCTGCCATTACGAACATAGTCTTCTATTGAATTCAACCCCAGAAGCAGTCACCTATTTTAAATCCATCCATCCGCTAAAACATTGTTGGAATTGAAAATATGGCATCTGCGGTTACACCAGCCATCTTTGCTGCATTGCTCATCATGGTTGTTTCCGCTCACGAGGGGCACGACCACACACCTGGAATGGCCATGTCTCCGGGACCGGCGGCCACTAATATGGGCAACATCTTGGCTCCAACTGCAGTGATGGGGGTATTCCTTGCTTTGATTGTTGCAGTTTTGGGTCCTTTAACAGAATAATATTTAATATTGCAGTGTTGTTTCGGATTTCTTCGCTGGTCTCAATAAATGTTTTCCATGTATTGCTTCTCATTCCGCTCATGCGTTACAGTTTATTAAAATTGTTGTTCGACTTTCATTAAGAAACAAATGTATCATCATTCAAACGAGCGTACAAGACTCAACTCTCATGTCATTTTCTTATTTCATTATTAACCAAATAGTTGGGATTTGGATCCCCTCAACAAATTACATCTTAACAATACAATTTCAGACTCAAGTTTTTTTTTTTTTTAACAAATTCGTCCACTGATATTAAATTAATTAATTGTAATTACTAAAAAATAAAAGATAACAATAATAATTTTTTTTTATTTTTTAAATAAATGCAGATAAGAAACTACCCTTGATAAAAACTAAAAACTAAACCAACTCAACAAATAACTTTATTTTTTTCCCTCAAACCACAATTTCTATTTATTTAATTTGTCGTATTTTTTTCTGTCACTCGCTAATTTCTGTGTCAAAATCTAGTACAACTATATAAAATTCTGTTCATAAAGGGTAATGTGTATGTATATATTTCGAGAGAGATACGTACATAAAAAAATCGATTTTTATTTTATTTTACCCCTTCCTCTAATCCCCCATGTTTACGGTGATCTACCTCTCTAGTTTTGCAGATATTGTATAAACCATTTTTTCTCCTGCATCCCCTCTCTAATTAAATGAAGGGCAAAACACAAACAATAACTATCCATTTGGATCAAACAAGTATACGTAGGTGAAAAGTTCCTTTGATCAAATTTATGCTACGTTTTTATATACATAAATAAAACAATAGAGAGGATAATACAATGTTCGGTTCTAAACAGCAATTTAGCAAACATAGATAGGATTTCACCCCTCCCCCACCCCCCCCCCAAAAAAAAAAAAAAGAAAAGAAAATAGAGAAATAGGATTAGATAGGATAGGATTTAAACTACAAAATAAAAACGATTAGACGGTTTAAGTGTTGCATATGCTGAGATTTACATTCTAAACCTATTGGATGCCTCCTTTTAAAGCACAAATTACATTGTCCAAAGTCCATTGAAGCTTTTTTCTTGTTGAAAGCCGAAAGTTTTTGTCGTGGTTGTTATGAGGTCACGTAAGTTCAATGCAGTTCCACCGTTAATCATTGGCTACTGGAACCACCTGCGATGTGCATAATACCTATATATTTACATTAAATGAGGATTGTATGATGGAATAACCTCGTTTGGCCGACCAATGAAGCCCCTTGATATTATTTTAGAAGTCAAAATAACTACACTCGAGAATCTAATGGTTTTGTTACCTTGAAACTATATTTTGTTAACTCATTACTGTATTTCATCTAACCTTATTTGGCTTCTCCTCATACTATGCCACAACAACATTCTTCATACTACATAACCACACTACGATAAGTAATCATCTTCGAAGTTGAGAGAAAATTTAGTACTGGTGAGGGATGTCAATAGGTCGGGTTTGGGCAGGGAGTGTATTCTACCTCCTCGTCCTGTACCCTGATAAGTCCACAGTGTTGATCAATGGGGGAATCTTACAAGTGCTCTTGTTGAGAACAAGCGGATAAATTACAAATAAGACCCAGAGAAAAAAAAAACTAAATAAAAAGGAAGAAAGAATTTTACAATAACAATGAGTTACTGTCATCCTTGACGTGCTGAAGAAATGGTTAACTTCTATCTTAACCATCTTCTTCACATCATGATCAACGCACAAATCTTGAACCAATGCAATAAATGATGGGTGCAGAAATTGATGATTTGTAATTTGCGCAGACTTCTTTGTCCTGATATAACATTTGGCACGGTTTAAGCAATCATAACTATTCATCAAAAAAGGGCGGCAAGCTTTTCTTATAAAACAAATCCCATACTGTACCTGTTCAGCATGGCTGCTTTCTCTTGTCAATTTTTAAGTGGATATTATACCATCTCTTCTTCTTAGTTCTATCTCTCGTAGAATGTTTCCTGTCTCTCACTTCACCTTCTTTGGCCTCCCTGGAGACACCCTTACTCCTGTTCCTACTTGAACTTCTCTTACTTGGAGGAATCATCGTGTAGGAAGCATGAATCTCATTCCTTTGTTTGAGAAGCTCTTCAATCTGCAAAACCCGCATATAGGATTTGTCCAAGAAATTTATCCATTCACCTATGAATATCAATTCTCACGGAGCTTAACTCATAATTCCCACAAGTTAATCTCACCTCTTGCATTTCCTTTGTGTATCTGCTTGTCATCTCTGTAAATTGTGCCAGGACCTGCAGCAATCAACGTGAATATCAACAAGAACAAAAGTTAAATACTGGCACACACACCACATTTGTGGAAGCAGATACCTCTCTGTATTCAGTTTCAAACTTTAACAGTTCCACCCTTTTGGAGAGAATCTCAGCTTCCACAGCTCTAAGGTTCTCTTTTTCCTCTAAGAAAGGGGCCGTACAAATAGCTTCTATAGTGTAGCTTACACTCTTGAAAAAGTTGTCACCTAGAAAAAATGGTAGTGAGTTTCATCCATGCATGCGAATCAACTAACAGGAGATTTGAAGGGCATAGTAACAAAGGAAAAAACCATAAACAGCAAAAAAATGTGTGCCCGGTTTTAATTCAGTTATTTCACATGGTTGAAATCCATCCAGTTTTTTGAAGAAAGCTGTATCTGGATCCTTTGCAGCCGCAACCTGCAGTGAGGCATGTCAAAACCAGATTAAGGATGACAACAAGATCAAACTTCAACTAAGTCCAACTATGTCATATTTGTAAATAGTCACTCACTGAGTTGACTGTTTGATCCAAGCGATAGACAGGGAAGCCAAGAAAATACATTCCAGCAGATGTAACTTTTCCTATTTTTGCACTGTCCTCCTACACCAAAAAGAAACAAACTTACCTTCAACAGACAGTTAAGTAACATATGCACAATTTAAAATGAGGCCCAAGAGCTTAAAGTTTTAAACAACTATGCTACTAAGGCTTCAGTTAAAAAAAGAATTTTCTTATCAGAAGCACCATAAGAGATCACAACAAAGCCATGTCCCAGACAAACCAAGTATATTGACATTTTATTACTGCACGAAAAGCACCAAACAGTTCTAAGAAAGAAAAAGAAGGTAAGAGGAAATGAATGAACACATGAAGTGAGAAAAAGACAAAGGATTGGATTACAAGTTTCTGAAGATAAATATGGTATGACAATCTGTTACAGTTCCAAAACACAAGACAGTTTTGCCTAATTCTCCACAATGTTCTGAAAGGGGATGGGTGGAGCATATAACAGAAGAGGTAATTAAACACAAAGGTAAGAGAGATGGTTTTTACAGAATTCTCTTGCAGATGATGGGGGAAAGGCCTAAAGTTCTATGAGTTGTGAGCTTGCTTTGCGCCAACCTGCTCTCTGGAAACTTGTCCTAATAATTTAGCAAAAATCAACTGTTGTTGTCTAGAGATGCTTTTTCTTTACTCAATATTGTCAAGGGAGAAGACTTAAAATTGTTCTAGAATTAACTTTACATAGCAGTTTATGAAACAGAAAATCTACATGTTATGCAGAAACAGAACAGAAGAGCATTGAATTTGGAGATTCTAAGACTTAGTTAAGGCTGTAAATGAACAGAGCATTCAATGAACAGTTCATGAACAGTTTGGTTTTTGTTTGTTTTTGTTTGTTTATTAAGCTAAATAAATGAACATGAACAAGATTTTGAGGCTCATTTATTAAACGAACTGAACACAAACAAAGTGTGCTCAGTTCATTTATGTTCATGAACAAGCTTGTCTTTGTTAGTGTAAAGCTCATTTAATAAATCATTTAAAGCTCGTTAATTGTTCCATTAGTATATATTAATAAAAATATTATGGTTTGTATGCTTTTATATTTATAATATAATTATTAATATTTATATTTGACTATTTTATATCTAAAAAATTATATATATATGTTTATTTATTGTTGGTTTGTTTATTATTACATTGTTCGTGAACATGCTCAATTATATGTTAATGAACATGTTTGAGAACATGTTCGTTTAATGTTCACAAACATGTTTGTTTAACTTAAGCGAACAAACACGAAAAAAAATTTTGAAATTCTTAACGAACATGAACAAACTTAAAAATAAACAAACGAACATAAAAAGAGGTCCGTTCGTATATTATGGTTTGTATGCTTTTTTATTTATAATATAATTATTTATATTTATATTTGACTAGTTTATATCTAAAAAATAATATATATATATATGTTTATTTATTGTTGGTTTGTTTATTATTACATTGTTCGTGAACATGTTCAATTATATGTTCATGAACATGTTTGAGAACATGTTCGTTTAATGTTCACAAACATGTTCGTTTAACTTAAGTGAACGAACACAAACAAAAATTCTGAAATTCTTAACGAACACAAACAAACTTAAAAATAAATAAACGAACACGAAAAGAGGTCCGTTCGTTCAAGCTCAATTCATTTTACAGCCCTAGACTTAGTGATAGTTTATCTGAAGAAACTTGCTATGCAACAGTACACAAAAAGTGCATAACTCAAAAACTTTAAGGCTTTGCTTGGGATGAAGAATGGAAAAAATGAAGATGGAAACTTTGTTAATCAAATTCATAACTACTTTCCTACTTCATAACTTAATCATTAAATTAACAAATTTTACATCCTTATCCTTCATACGAAGCAGAGCCTAGAAAGAGAAAGGGGAAGGAAGGAACCACATTACCTGCAGTGCAAGGCTTAATCCACCATTCTCTTCCTGATCAAAATACAATAGCTGCACAAAACCAATCCATTAAGAAAACAATGAGTAATTATTGATCCACCAGAAAAGGATAAAATATTATACTTCATTTTGTTTTTCGTGTCTCCTGGTAAACCAGACAATTAGTTAGTGACGTGTTCTTTTTGCAGTACAGTCGACACAAATACATAAGAAAAGCGTATATAGTATAAAAGTAGTATATGTTTTTATTTCAAAATATTTTGAAAGGGGAACAAGCCCAATATGATTGTCCATTGGATCTCAATAAAGTAGGCAGCTCTTAGCAATTCATGCAACAAAAGTTAAATGTTATAAGGATCCTGAAAGCATAAATTATTTTAATAAAAGGGTTTCAATAGAACTCAAATGAAACACTACCAGAGTTGCTTGTAATCTGATTCAAACTAAACTGAAGCAGTGACACTGGAATCAATATCAAAATTAAAAGTACTGCCCTAGCCTGCAAATTAAAACTACAGAAAGAAAACACAAGCACATGCCTCAATAAAATTATCAAGAACAAAGATGTATCTATCTATTCATTGGTACTTAACTAAATACCGTCAATTTGACCATGAAAGAGATGAAATACCTAAATCAAATCTGTGACTTAAAGTAAATGCTTCAATTGTTCTCAATAAATCAAATCTTATATCCTAAATCAATGAAGCACTCACAGGGCATGGTTTCTTTCTTCTATGATGGAGAGAAGGGGAACCTTAAATTTCTTAATGTGATGTAAAGGAATGTACTCTTACTGTTTAAATCCCTTTTCTTAAAAAATGTTGTGGCTACTTAATTTCTATTGTTACCACATATTGCCAAAGGCTCAAAATGGATACAGTTCAACTTTTGTTCATTGGTATGGTAATAATGAAATCAATCTCGGTCTCTATCAATGTCAACCACCCCAACCCCCACCAAAAAAAAAAAAGGTTTGCATATGCAGATGCTGTTGAATCAACCAGTTTCTAACTCATTGTATATCTACCTTGAACTTGCTTTTATCAGATGATTGTACTCGACAAACAAACCCATCTCTTGCTTCCTCTTCTGTTATTTCGACAGAGTAGAAGTGAGCACATTGCTTTTCAACCTGTAAAGGTGCAATAAGTTCAGTGACTGCATAAAAATCAGTATAAAGTACCAGCAAAGAACAGGAATCTAATCACCTCACCTTCCTAGAAACAGGTTGCCCCAGTAGAAGTGGCTGAATAGTGACCACACCATTAAGTGCCTCCTCCAAGACAGTCGCAGATACAGTGGTCTTAATAGGCACACCAAGTTTACTATATATAGGAATTAGTTAAATACGTACCCAATGCATAGCACTCATAAAGGCACAGACCAAGTTTACTATATATAGGAATTAGTTAAATACATACCCAATGCATAGCACTCATAAAGGCACAGAAGAGTTGGAAATGTTAAATAATATAAGAGGAGTTACCTAAAAAGTGCAGCAAACATGGTGTTCACAGCCCCCAAGCTTGAAAGATCTAGTTCCAATTCTTGGTTTTCAGCTTCAACAGCCTGTTGAAAGGAAAGAACATCATGATCGACAAAACTCCATGATTCATCAATAAAATCACATTTTATGGTGCACGATGGTGTTAATAAGAGGAAGCATGGAACAACTGACTTCTTAACAGCCTCTGTGTACAACCTGAATGAGTGAAACAGTGAGAAAGTTGCAGATAACGATGATACTCTGACTCTTCATTTTCTCTAGAATACCCGTGTTTGACACATATTCGAACTAGGTATAGGATTATAGGCATGGAAGTCGATACCATTCTGGTCCAAAACTAGTACCAAGTAATTTAAGTTCCATTTCGGTCAAAATTTTGGAGTGTCCAGTTTGTTTCAACCAATACAGGCCTGTACCAGTGCATATTGTTGGTACAAAATTTTTATTTTTAATTGTCCTAACCATTTTCTTTTTATAATTATAAAATAAAATATACTATATTATATTAAGTTATTATACTCAATTAAGAATTTTAAAATTTATATTTGCATATACACATATTTATACATATGCTATTCAGATATACTTGAATATAAACATAATATACATTTTCTTAAGAAAGTAGTTATAAGACCATAAATATATATAAAGAAATATCTAAAAAATATTAATAAACCCGAAACGATACATCAAAACACACTGACATAGGTACATACTAGTACCAGAAAAAAATGATACATCCACTGATTCCATACTGACAACCTTGGTTATAGTCCTCCAAAAACATGAAATATTAAAAAAAAAAAAAATTGATAATACCCATGTCAGATCCCTATCTAAAACTTACCCACGAGTCCAAGTAACATGGGCAGATAACCATTAGCCTAAAAGTACTTCAGACATTAACTGCATGAATGCATATCTTACCTCAAAACCAGCTGTATCATACTGGTGTCTTTTATCTGGATCAGACAAGATATTGTAAGAAAATGTGACCTCCTTGAACATATCAGCTGCAACAGGATCATTTCCATTCTTATCAGGATGGTACCTGAAATGGCCCAAGATTAGCATCTATACCTAACCAACCTAAATAAAGCAAGAGTATAATAGGAGCTTAATTTGTACAATAGAAAGAAATAAACAACATGCAAATAATGAATGAATCCAACTATCTCAGAAGTAGTCAAAGTCCTGAATAGTATGTCCCAAATCAGATTTTTCATTGTCTAAAATTCTTTGCCTAAGTGAAAGTGTGAAACCGTCAAGGGCAAATAAACAATTCTTTAGGTTCATGTTGGAAATAAGCCCCTTCCAAGGTGCACAATTAACTTTGTCCTCGGAATACTTTTGGCAATTGTTTATCTGTTTGTTTGACCGGTTTTCTAGATAACTAACTAGTTATCATAATCAGTGCTATTGCCCCATCCTTGAACTCGTTACAAAATAGAACCCCTACGCTGAATCTATCAAATGGATAAATACCCGATTCAAAAATCTGATGTCTGGTAAAGTCCTCAACAGCTACTTGGTCTTTAATGATACAATGACTCTCCTACACCCTACCAGTAGAGGGCAAAACCGCCAAACCAAATCCCAGACACTCATCAAGCTCTAATAATCATTCCCAATTTGACTTCCAGATTAAAGTCCTAAATACTTATTCTCCCAGTATACTCCATGTATGCGTGTGAGTTTAAGCCATAATTAACCAACAATTATCACTATGCTCAAATTAGTGAACCCTGATCTATTATATAGTAACTGCCAAAAACTTTCAAGAAAAAAGACCGAGAGTTTTAAACATTTCAAAACTTTCAACTTATAAATTGAAAAATTAAACATACTTGAGAGCCATTTTTCGATACGCGCTCTTGATTTCCTGATCCGTAGAGTTCCTCGAGACTCCAAGTACCTCATAGGGATCTCGACGAAGATGCTTCGCCATTCCGTCGTTTTTCTCCGACTTGGATCGATGTGGCGGCATTTTTTAAAAACACCACCAAAAAAAAAATACGATAAGGGAATTTTCTTCTCGGTTTAGTTTTTCCTCTCAGGAACCCTAAAAATCCAAAAGTTGAACTAAATTCTAAAACCAAATGAAAATTATTTTCCTTTTGGTTTCCACCTCATTTCAGCGAACTGCAACATTTTTTGGGATTAAGAAAGGCAAAAAGAAAAGAAAAACAAAATGAGTCAGGTGCATTGAGAAGAGCAGAGAGATAGAAGAAACTCCATGGGACCTCCAAGCTGAAGCTTCGGAGGAGAGAGAGGAGACAAGGAGGGCGAAATTTTGGAGGTGAAATGGTAATATTTCTTTCTTTTGTTTTTTTGGTTTTGTAACTTTTAGGAGAAAAATTATTGAGAAATCAAATCCTACCATTAGGATTAGGATTAGATTTAATTATGATTGGAACTTTAATTTGTTTAAAATAATTTTCTTTAATCAGTTTTATTAATAAGTATATTTTTCAAAATTAACTAACCAAAATACATCCTTAGTAGCATTTTAACTTGATTTGATTAAATCAGATGATGTTATTATGTGAAGGAGGTGATTGGTTTTTGAAAATTACAAATTGGGAAATTATATTTCAAAAAATTAAAAAAGCAGGAATGGAAAAAGGCCGGAGCTTGATTCGCATAATCGTAAATGACAAATTTTGGCTTATTAACCCTTTAACTATAATCACATCCTTAAACTTAAATTAATTCTTATAATATTTTTTTATCCCTTAAACTATAATTAAATAAATTTTTAAATCTTTTGCATCAACTAGGTAAAAATAATATTAATATTCTAAAGTTATAGATGTATATTCCTCTTTCTTTCTTTTCTTTTCTTCTTTTTTTTTTTTTTTTTTTTTGCCTGTGATAAAATTTAAAAAGAAAGATAAAAACAGTTTGAATTTGTAAAAGACATTAATTTAATTTTAAAGATGTTTGTATGGATAGTTTGAATTCGTTTTTAGCCTTTTTAATTTTTTTTATTCATTTTACGATTTATGTTCTTAATAATATTATTTTTAAATTCTAATGTTCAAACCTACATTCTCTCATTGAAAGTGTAATATATTTTATTACTACACTTAACACTTATTGGTATAATCACAAGTGTCTCTATTTGTTTTATAGTTCAAAATTAATCTTGTTCGAGCCAAGTGATATTCAGATAAAACTTTCCTAACAATCACACTCTAAGATTCAGACTTAATTTAAATAATCTAAAAATAAATCTATTTCTACTCTTTTCAATCACTTGCCGATCCAAAATGATAAAAAAAAATATTTATTTATTTTTAATAGTAGTTTAAAAATAGTACAAAATTATATTTGATTGGATAGAAATGTATGTATGAAAACACATAGAATAAAGTTGGAAAGGTGAAAAGGTGCTGAGTTATCCATTTCATTTTCCCCATAAAAGTATAATTTACACACAAGAAAGGAACTGGTGCAAAATAAATAAATAAATAAAGAATTACAAACATCACAAAATTTGCCTTTTTTATAACCTTCCTTTTTAATGTTAACCACAAAATTGTTTTGTCCACTCAATATCAACCTTTTTTTAGTAAACTTTGGCACCTATATTTTGAATGATTATTTTAATGCTTTTAGAAAAAAAATGTTCCTTGCTTGATCCCTTTAGGTACCATGTTTATTTATGGTATTATTTAAAATAACTAGATTAAAAATTATTGAACTTAGTTGTCACTTATAGCACTGGTTGCAGATGGAATATCGTTCTCAAATTCAATCAATGTTAGAGATGGATTAAGGAATATATGACTCATATTTTTTTTATTAAAAGTTAAATTCATACTTAAAAAATAGGTAAATTAATTTTTGTATATTAAATTAAAGAGTAAATCGGTCATTTCTATTAAAATTTTTATTTATTTGTATTATTAAAAACTGACGTGATTGATAAAATAACTCAACAATGACACTTGACGTGTCATGTGTACTTTATTTTTGATATACAAGGCCCAACTTTTAATACTAAAAATGGATTAAACTTTTAATGAAATGATCAATTTAATCGAATGTACAATGAGCAAAATGTAATCTTTCTTTTCACTAGTAAATAAGAAAATAAACGCGCTTGAATCTATATTTTTTACCTTAATATATATATATATATTGAAATGATGAAATTTGTGGTGTTTTATGATTAGCAAAATGAGGGGTGCAAGTAATTTGGACCACCAAAATTTCTATTCACATGCTGATTGATGAAACTGGTAGTCTAATCCAATTATTGGCTCTACCCTTTTCTATCATATATACCAACAACATTCAGCCATACTTAATTATTTTTTAACATACGGCAAAAGGCAATGATGTGGGTATCTTTTATATAAAGTTAATTGTTGCAGACCTATTTAACTAATTTTCTAAATGTAAATGTCTATTTAATATTTGAAAGGGTATTCACGAAAATATAAAGCTAAGCCTATAAAATGGGAAAGTGATAATTATCAAAGGACAAAACTGAATCTGGTTCAGTCCATATAAGCTTCCGGAGAGATTAATCAATGATTTAAGATGGACTGATTTATCATTTTATCAACAGAGGTCCATCTTTGGGGAACCAAAATTCAACATTTTATCAATAATTTAGTATAAAATTTTAATTATTGAATCTCTTTAATATGAATTATATTGAAAAATTTTTCGTTGTGTTTTATTAAAGGAGATAATCAAATATTTATATATATAGTTATTGTTCTTGGAATTGAGGTTCTTAGTAAATTCTATACATGCTGGACACGTGTACTATTCTGGGTTGTCTGCTAGACTTCGTGGTTTCCACATGCGGACTCCTTGAGTATATGTGAGCTGAGACAATGAGCTCCCGTTGCTGACTTTTCACTATAAAACTTACGCGTATCTATCTAGTAGGAGTTAGCCAAGTCGCAAGTAAATAACCCATACCTTATCTAATTCTTGGATTGGTGATCATAAAAACATAACAAGTTATGTTGTAATATTTTGGATATAAACTTTCTAATCTCTTTTCATAGTTTAAAAAGTTTATTGTTAAAAACCTATAATACTAATGAAAATTTCATCCTAAGAAATAAAAGGGAATACGAAATTTTAATTCCTCTCCAAATAAAAATATTTCATATTTTGATTTTATTTGAAAATAAATATGTTGATTTGCATGAAATTAAATTTTCATATTTTATGGTAGGTGAAATTTTAAAAATTTATGTATATACTTTCATCTAGCTCTAAATAACTTGTGAAACTTTTAGGAGTTTTCTTCCCTTGAAAAAACCACTATGAGTAAGTTTTGTGTAATAATAATAAGGGACAATCCATAAGTCCCATGGGACTTACCACTAAATCTAGGCTATTTATTTTTTTTTTTTTAGATTTAAGATTAAGATTTTATATCTAAAGTAATATTATATATATTTTAAAAATAAGGTTGACACCCATGACAATGAATTAAAATAAAACTGAGGTGGAAAGATAGATTTATTAGTCAAAATTCATTTTTTTACCCCTAAAAATTATTGAAAACGTATCTTAAGAATAATATATATATAATATATATATATATATATATTTGCAATATTCAAATATAAAAAGCGAAGTGGATAAAACTTTGTACCCAGATTTGAGTCTGGCATCGGCAGGGACGACTTGAGCAAAGAATTCCTTGTTGCTAAGCTTAAACTAGAATTGACCAATTAACAGCAGTGCCTTTGTTTTTAGATTTTATCAATCATTTTGTTGGACATGTGTATCTTCTCCGCATACTTTTTACCACTTACCAAATGACTTGTCTTTCAAAGCTGTCGATATTCTGAACAAATATGTCTATAAGTTATCTGGTAATGAAAAGGTTATATATAGAAAATATTTGGAACAGTTAAGGCTTTAAATCATAATTCGGAATTTCAGACTTATAAAATCTCATATTAAACTAACATGGTGGGATTTATTTTTCAGAAGATAGTGTGGAGTCTCTGTCATGCAGCCTGTTAAAAAGAAGCTGGGGTATATTTACTGTTGAGGGTATTCATTTTATATGATTTTTTCCGATGGTGAAATGCAACCAACCTTGCCACCTTAATTTGCTTTCTTAATTGCCGGCAAAAGAGGCATTGATGTCCACCAAAACCCCATTTTAAAATCAGACTTACAAAGGACTTATATAGGGGTATGATAATAATGCATAAATATTAACCCATAAAAATTTATGCAAATATAATTCAATTTCTTATTATCATTAACATTTTTCCCCTTAAATTTGTTTCCTCTTCATCATCATATAATGTTTTCTAAACTGGATCAGTGATCAAATCGATTAAGTCACTAGTTCACCAGTCCAATTAAAAAATATTAAAATTTTAAAAAAAAATCTTGTTCAATCGATTTAACCCATTTTTTAGTTGGCTCAATTAGTTTGTACCGATTTTCGATTTAATTCGTTTAAAGTCACTCTTCAAATCGATACCTTAATCGGTTCTTGATTCAACCAGTTCAATTGACTAGTCCGATACCCTAACCGATTCTCCCACTTGCCCTAATGGAGTAAATGTGTCATGTTTTGCATTTTCATATCATCAATGTGTCTATTAAAACTCCTAGTTACAAGAGTCTTAGTAAACGAATCCATAAGGCTATCTTCGGAAGCTACTTTCACCACATCTATTATTCCTTCAACTAAACAAATATTTGGACATGTGTAAAGCATAGTATATATAAAACTTCCAACTGTCGGCGCATATGTAACCTTATTCATATACTCTCTTTCTTCCGCTGTCTTAGAACAATCATCCAAAGAAAGATGAAAATCTAATGTAGTCGGTTGCGTGCTTGGTTTCCCATCAGCCATTGCAAATCATCCCCGTACTTTATCGATGTATGAAAATCTTTGTCCAAACTTGACCCTAATCAGGTCGGGCACTCTAAACAGGTCTATTCACTACTAGTCTATCATGTTGGTTATTTCTCAAGAACTTTTTTGATAATTTTTATTTTCTTAAAATTATTTTCTCTGGTGAAGAAATTATTATGATAATTTTCTCTCTATATGTATTGTGATTTAAGAAATTATTTTCTATTGTGATTAAAGAAATTGGAGATAATTTCAGTTTAAGAAATTGAAGATGCTTTCATTCTCAACGGAGCTGAGAAAAGTGAAAAAGCGGTGGGACTGCAAAAGGGGATTAATATGTTTAGCCAATTATATATATATATATATATATATATATATATAAAAGTATTTTAGTTGATAATTGGATAAAACTTGTTTGATATGGAAAACAACTTAGGATGGTCATCTTCAAATTGCACAAGCTTCACTCCTCCAAATTGTAAAATTATATCCATTTTTTCTTTTTACTTTTTTTTTCTTATATATCTAATTTTATCCTCTCTATATGGTATGAAAATTTAGAGTTTGGAGCAAAAGAAAGAAAAAACTCTTAAAATTTGAAGTTTTTCTGGATTTCTTTTCTAAGTTGTCTTTTCCCCTTTGAGTTTGTTTTGTTAGTTTTTCTGCACATTTTAAGTTTTATGGGTTTGTTTTGAATTAAGGTTGAAATTGATTTTAATTTTGAAAAAGAAGAATAACAAAAAAAAAAAAAAATTCACATTAGCATATTAGGTGTAAGAAAATAGTCATGTCAGCATTTAATTAGAGATGTAGGCTTCGTGTTTAGATGAATCTGTATAAAATATTTAAATTTCCTGCAAATATTTCATAAAAATTATTTTCAATGAAATAAACAAACATTTTGTTATCGTTTTCATTGTTTAATTGAGTTTATTTTATATTTATAAATTTATATTTTACATTGTTTTTTGTAAAACAAACACGACATAAATATATTTTTTTTATAAAATCTTATTGTTCAATTTTTTTTAACAATCAAAATTTAGTTTATAATAAAAAATATTTTGTAATAATCAATGTCATATATAAACTAAATAATAAATAATGCTTAATAAAAACTTAATTTAAATTACATATATGAGAATCCATATTGACACATTAGAGTTGTAAGAGATAAATGAAGCTAAGCGTTATTTAAATAAATACTCATATTTATATAATTAATATTCATATTTTTATATTAGGTTAAAATATGTCATAAGTCCTTATACTCTTCGTAAATTTAAAATTTATCCATGCACTTTTATTTTTGGCTTAGTCCCACTTTTTAGATATCAAAATTCAGGTTCAGTTGTAAGCATTATTAAAATTATTTTGTTAAATTCATGTTTATTATAATGTCATTTTTTAGTTACATGGATACCAAGTATTTTTTATTTAAAAATGTGACATCAACAAAATTGATAAAAAAAACTAAAAATGTTAACAATTGAACTTGATTTTCAAATCTGAAAAGTAGAGAGACTAAATTCCAAATTTGTAAAGAGTACATAGACTTATGACATATTTTAACTTTTATACTACAAAACATTTATGATTAATATATTTATAATTCTAATAAATATTTATATTAAAATATTAGTATTGATTATTTTTCAATAATATATGAAGAATATTATTTAAAATTATTATTTTTAAAATTTATTATTAAAGTAAAATTGAAATATTAAATAAGTTATTAAAATAATAAATTATATTAATAAATTATTATATGATTAGATATAGATAATTAAATATGTATGCTTAATAAAATTGAAAGTTATAGTATTTTATATTAATATTTTATTAATATTAAATATTTTTAAAAATAAAAATTTATTAATAACATAATAATATTAAGTTTGACTTGTTAATTTTTATATAAAAATGAAATCACTCATAAAGAAGCTATTTTTTGGAAAATGAGTTATGCTTTTTAAGAGCATAAATAATTTTCTAGGAAAAAAAGAGTTTATTTTCTATTGATCAAATTGTTTTTCATGAAACAAACACAAAAAAATATATAAAATATTTTCTGTGAAACAAACGGAACCTAATGATTGAATGTAAAAATGCAGAAAATATTTACTGTGTAATAAACAAAACCTAATGATTGAATGTAAAAAAAATTGTAATTATAATTTTTTTCATAATTAAATAATCAAAATGAAAACAATGTAATTAATTATATAGTTTACACAAAAACTTTTTACTCACCTTTAAAATAATTGTTTTTTTGTTAGAAGTCCTAAATATAATTTCTTTTATATTGAGTTTTTAAATATAAATTTTTTATTAAAAACTCTTAAATATAATTATTTTTATTCCCTAAAAAATGTTTTTGTATTTAATAAGAAAACATAAAAAAAAGTGAGATATGAAATTAAAGTAGAAAGTAAACATTTCTCGAAGGTCAAATTTTAACATGTAATTAGAGAGATTAATATAATAATTGATTGTATAACAAAAACGTGTCATGAGAATACTTTAAAATTAATCATATTTGAGTTACTTTTGAATAATGTTAAGAAAATATTATTGGATGATAAAACTGAGATATCTTATGTAAGGAGTAATAGGTCCTACCGCCACTTATGGTCTTCTTCTTCTGTAAAGGAAAAATTGAAACGCTACATTCCGTAGGTTTACAGGTACAGGCTCGAACAACAATACAGCCCATACTTGATGAACACAAGCCACTTTCCATCTTCAAAACGTGCAAGAAATTCCTATTCTTTAGTTCAAAGGCCCACATGCCACATGCATACACGGGTGCCCAAAACTTTCCGTTAACCTCTACAATTTTGTTGAACTTTAGAACCCAACTTTTGACACATCCACTGCACAATGTGGGTGCCCAAATTCTTTTCATAGTCAAAAATCAATAAAATATTTCACCAGTTAATTGCACTAAAAAATCATGTCTGTTATTTGATGATGATGATAATAATATAAGGTATTTGTAGAAGTTACGCTAGGTAGCTATATATATATATATATATATGTTAAAAAGGAAAAAAAGTGTTATAGTAAAACAAAGCGATTATAAGAAGTAGGATATGGAATAAAAATAGAAGCATGATTAGTTTAGAAATACAAAATTCAACATATAAAAAAATTAAAAATCTGTTAAATAGGTCATTCTTTTTTGTTCGTATTATTTAATTGATTGCATATATATATATATATATGGATATATATATATATATATATATATATATATGGATATATATAGCGTGCTTTTCTTTCTCTCTTGAGGGTTTTTCTGGGCCAACAATTCATTTATTTATTTAAATGTTGATTAATAGGTGGGGTATGCAATTATATGCCCATCTCCTTCACGTATCTAATTATATATTCTGCTGCTGAACCAATGAAATCTAAGTTGCGGATGATATCCATTTATATTAATTAATAACTCATTCGGAGTAACTTGGTTATTTATTTATTTATTTATTTATTTAAACTCTACCCTTTCAAATTATATATATATATATATATTAATTACCATCTAACAAATTAGGTTATGGGAAATATATGTTTTTGTTTTATAATCAATATAATAAAAACAAAGCATGTTTTGTGTGCTTCCTTTTAACAATAACAATCATGTTCTAAAATTTCAACTTCTGACATAGCCATAAACATAATTAAGTGAAATATGTTAACAGAAGATTTAGTGAAGGAGATTGGTCACTAGGAGGAGGATAGAACTACATACCGTTCATATAAGAGTCAGGTTTTTACACATCCATTTAAACTATCACATAAACACAACTTACAGATGAATCCCATAACCTTGAGTATAGATTGAATCATTGACCAATTGGTCAGGTCAAAGTTATCACGTTATTTACTTCAACGAGAAAATCCAAAGCCAAAAGATAAAACAATTTGGAATGAAGTGGGAACAGTTGGAAAATAAAATGGAATGTGTAGCTTGTTTTGTAAGAAACAGGAGACAAGTCAGTTCAAAAATGTAAAAATTCTACATAATATATCAAAACATAAATATTTAATGGATAAGTTGTCTACTGATTAACGACAAACCTGTATTTTGTAACAATTAATTAGAAGATGGTGATGTAGTTCAATGGTAGATAACCCTTTAAATAAAAACTTGTTTGATGGGCTAAAGGCTCGGTCATTCCTAACAAGGACCAGCTTGCAGGTAATGTGTTGTTGAATCCTTTGACAACGGGTACCAGTTATCGGGACCTTGTTCATCAGCAATCAGGGCAGGTCTAGGAACACGAAACCCACCAGAAAAACAGTGCAATTTTCTGCAAATCTTATTGCTAACTCTTCTAAAAGCAAGTGCGCGCAAGTTGTTGTATATTGACAATGACTCCAAGTAATAAATAATAGATTAATTAACAACCTGTCCACCTTATAAATAAAACTAAAATAATATTTAATAAAATTAAAATTCTGAGTTCCATATGGATTTTAGCTTGTTGGAGAATCGAATTTTGGAGTACTAGGGTTCCACCTTAAACTTTTCTACCGGCAATCTTATTGCTTGGTTCTTTGTCTGTATAGTGGCATTCTCAACCTGGGTTTCCTTCAGTATGTAATTCCTTAGCTCTCTGCTCCGGTACATGTCTCAAAAGTACATACACCAAGTGCTATGTACGGACTTTTATCATCATAAAATTGAGATATATAACATGGCATGAACATGGATTCGTCGATACAATAATATATGATATTAACAATCCATGCAAGGCATGACAATAAATTTTTTTCTCTATAATACTTTTTCATCCAATATAATTAATTTCTTCTAAAAACTATGAAATTAAAAAAAAAAAATACAAAGAAAGAAGAACTTTCATCTTATATTCAATCGTGTCCAGGTTTGTTTCAATTGTGTCCAAGCATATCTTTACCGTGTATGTTTCTTTTTT
Source organism: Gossypium longicalyx (assembly GCA_025698465.1). NCBI lineage: Eukaryota > Viridiplantae > Streptophyta > Magnoliopsida > Malvales > Malvaceae > Gossypium > Gossypium longicalyx. Next base: position 99,060,319 of record CM046997.1, read on the forward strand.
GATGTCTTGCCCTGCAGTTCCGGATCTGTATATGGCGCCGTATTGAAAGTGTGCTTTTGTCGGATATGTATTTAACACGGCTAGTGGCCCCTTGCATGCTGTGTATGTCCTCCTTAGTTCATATGCATGGGCTATATACCACCTCCAGAGGAACTCTGTATCGTAGATTGCTGCAAACCAAGGCCTAATTGAAGATCCAAGGATTTACAGCTTTGCTTTGTTGGAGTGGAAGAAGACGGCTTGAAAACAGGCCTGTTATCCCTTGATCTGTCACCTTGTATTAACGTGAACATGGATGAATCTCGTTGAAAAGGAATCATTTCAGATGGTAGGCTGTACAAATTAGATGCATGAGAGCCATTAAAATGGCTATCTTGCTCGAATTGACTGAAACTTATTTGAGATTCTTCGCAAGGAGTGAAATCAGCAGTAGCATAAGCGGGAGAATCATAGTACCATGGAGAGCCGAAACCAAGACTGTTCTGAAAAGGTTGAAGATAACAATTGAGGCTGGCCCTCTTGGCTTGAAGTTGCAATCTTTTCTTCTTCATCCTCTCTTTCTTGTGCGCATTTTGATGACCTCCAAGCGCCTGTGAGTTGGCAAATTCCTTGAAGCAATATTGGCACTCGAATTTCTTGTCGTCGGCCTCTACCATCGAGCTTTTCTCCTTGGCTGTAGAAGAAATGGTGTTGGATGAATTCACACTTTCATCACCTTCACCACAAACTTTCATGGAGTCGCCATTGCTGTTGCTCGGGTTGAGCTCAAACCCGAACAGTCTAAGCTTTTTCTCGACAGAGAATCCAGCTTGAGAATAACCATTTTCGCAATCACATGCATCTTTTTCCATCTCTCTTGAAATTGAGGAAAGTATTGATGTATCAATGAGCCTATGACTATGAAATGTTTGGTTTGTCTACCTTTATATAGTAACTCTCCAATCTCTAAGGTTTCCAACAATTCAAAGCATCTTAAAGTGGAATAGTTTTACAATAATCATGAACAGCATAAACGTAAAAATGGGTCAATAGCAAAATAAAAAAAGAAAAGAAAAAGTCAGATCAGAGAAGCCGTCTGATTCAATAATATGGAAAGAAAATAGTTATTGGTTTATAAAAAAAAAAAAAAAAAAAAACAAAAACAAAAACAAAGCTGTCCATTTTGTAGTAGATATACACTTGAAACTTTCTCAATCAAAGAGGATTCAGTGTGTTTTCATTTTTAACGATGAATTCTATGGTCTGTAAACCAATTTTAAATTAGATAAAGACAATCAATTATGGAAGCACTTGCACATTTAAAACAAATATTCCGTTCTCAAAGACAAGATTAAAGTTACTATTATAATAATCCCTAATTTAACACAAAGTCAAAGAAAGAAGGGGACGTAATCTTCATGGTAGGAAGGGATTGTAGCTTTTCAAGATATCCCAAATCCTCTACTGTTCTTAAACCCCCCATCATATCCAAATGCTTATTTTCTTATATTTTAAATCCAACTAATCTCTCAGTGGATTCATCATGTCATAATTAATAATGCTCTACCTCATCTCCAAGCTTATCAATAAATAAATTAGCAGCACTTTGTAATTGTAGGAAAATTTTCGCAATAATATTTACAAAAAAATAAAATAAAATAAAATTTAATATTAAGTGGAATCGAATTCAAAATTAATGCATCACTTTATTCAGCTTAAACACGTTTATAATAAAATAGGTATTGCTAAATCTATCAACATATATTTAATTAATGCATAAATAATGTTGAGTTCCTGTAGCACTTGATGCAGCTTCCCTGTAATTACTAATAATCATTCTCCACCCACAAAGGTGTTTTTATTTTAGTTTTAGGAAAATATAAATAAAGTTGGGGTGATATGTCTAAATTGACCAAGTTTTGAGAAAGGGATTAAAATATTAAGAGTAGTTCGCTAAACAAAGGAATATAAAGAAGTGGGGAATGATGTAAGCATATATACTATAATGAATAGGGGGTCTTGGATGAGATCTGGGCATATCTTCTTAGAGCAGGGAAAGCCTATATTTTATAGCAAAAGCATATGTTTTCAGGTGAATCAAGTCATCAACCCTATATTATTGTATTACATTATAAAAAGCATTTGTGTTGGACAGTTGTTGTGGTTTTGGACCCCACTTTGTGTAGCTTTAGGGACAATTTTAGAAACTGTATTAGATTGTGTTGTTATTTCAATGTCTCCATAGCTTCTTCATCTTTCATTGGTCGAACAAGTCCACCAATAGATCTCTCTCATGCTACCCAAATCCCCACTTCTTTATTTCTTTTCTCCAAACCTATTCAAATTGCTTTCTTGCTTTTGGACATAGGCATGCTTTCATTGATTCCTCTATACTATTATCGTATATAAATTGTCAATATTGTACCAAATAAAATTAAAAGTATATAAACTATTAATTAATTCAATTCATTGAGCTTTAAATTAATATTGGTATTACTTTTATATTGAATTGTGGGTTTTTTTTTTTTAAATAGTTGTCATAAAGCATTTTGAGTATCCTAACATGTGGAATAAACTGAGACCATTGTGAAGGAAAATGGGTTATGGTGGCAAAGTGGGTGGGTGGGTTGATTGATTGATTTCAGCTGGTTTCAATTCATTTTATCCCCTGCTTTGGTAGAGGATCAAAAGGTGGCCCACCCCTCCCAAATTCCTGTTTCCATCCAATCTTCTCTTCTAGACAACTCCAAAAAGCGTTTAATTATCTTTAAAGAAACCCACAAAGAATGCCAAGATTGACTAAGGCAAACCTTGAATAAATAAAATATCCCTAATATTTAAGTTGATTTAACAAATACTTGAGCTACATATGATATTATTATCTCTAAAAGAAAATTTCCAATGTGTTTCCACCACTTAATTGAATTTTTTGATGCAAAAGCTAAGCTCACTTTGAGGAAGTTCATAATATAAGTTGCACCATCTTGGAGAAGGGACTGGTGGCTTAAAGTGGAAACTTCCCAGTAATGGAAAAGGAGGGAAGCAGAGGGAACTAAGGCTAATGGTGGAGAATTGCAGGTGTGGGAAGGCACTAGGAAATTCATCCAGCTGGTGGAATACTTGAATAAACATGTAACATAAGCTATACCCATTTTTCAACTTTACTGTTATTTGTAAACTAAATGACAAGTTGAAACAACAGTGAAAGCAATAAATTAATGACCAAACGTAATATAACAAACAGGAATTTCACATGTTGATTGTTTACTACATATATCAAACTATAAATCAAAGCATAGTGCTGATGGTGATGAAGACATGGCAAACTGTGATTGCTGGTTGTTGCAACATTAGTAGTTGAGGGTTACACATGCATGGAGGTACTAAATCATCACTTCCAAATTAGTGGAGCCAATATTTATTCCAAATAATAAGCTTCCTGCAATCTTTAGCTTAAATGTAACGACATGTTAACTCCATTCGTATGAAATTATGGCGTTGGAATTTGAGATAAATGTGGAATATAGAAATTTATTTGATAAAAACATTTTCAATATTGTTATTTGAGATGATCAAATAAATCACAAAGTAGCTTTTGAGAAGATCAATATCCTTGGTCAACTGAATTCTCTTAGACTACATCTTGGATTAAAATTGCTTTAGTAAATGTTGGAAATGAAGTGTTTTCAAAAGAACTCCACAAGTCTCTTGGATTTTGTTTATAAGCCATAATGTGTTATTGGACTTCAAGGGCTAGTAGAAAAGAGGGGTTTACATGCATGAGAATTAAGCTTGAAAGTCTAGTATGTTGCAAATTGATTGATTCCTCCCTTCCTAACCAAATTGTTTTTAATTTCCAGAAATTGATCAAAATCTTTACTAGCTGTAACTCCTTACATTCACTCAAGTAGCCGTTGTTACTTCCTTTATCCTCTCAATCAACCGTTGCAAAATAGCCATTGCTATGATTAAGATTTTATTTTATTTTTATATTTTGCAGTCCAAAAGGCTTATTCTGAAAAGCCACTTCTTCTCAACAAATTATGTTCATGAAATTAATCAAAATCTATTAACTATGGGTCAACTGATCGAAAAAGGCTTCAAAGTGATTTTCAAAGACAAACACTATAGGATCAAAGGTCCAGCTTGTTAGGAGATGTTCAGAATCATGATGAGAGGCAAAAACTTTTCTTTGGACCCGATGGAGAATAAGCAGGTCAGTATGGTAAGCAAACCAGGTTGCCATTTCCTAAGACTACTTGGAGAGCAATTCAGAAGCTATAGCTAGTTCATACAGGTTTGTCTGTGCCTTAAAGAACACCTGCCCTCAAAGGTAGCCTTTATTACATTGCCTTAATTGATGATTTAACTAGAATGTGTTGGATTTTCATTTTGAAGTTCAAGTCAGAAGCAGTTGCAAGATTCTCAAGTTTAAGGCATTAGATAATGGTAAGGATTATACTTCAGAACATTTTAATCTATTTTGTGAGAAGGTTGCTATTGAACACTTACAACCTCCCACTCCACAGCAAAATGGAGTCAATGAAAGAAAGAATAGATCCATCCTGGAGATGACCATGCGCATGTTGCATGAAAAAGAATTATCAAGGAAATTTTTGGGCTGAGGCTGGAAACACTACTATATGTCTTCAAAATAGGCTTTCCACTAGAGAAGTGAAGGATTAGACTCCATTCAAGGCTTAGTATAAGTATAAACCTTCTTTGAAATTTCTTAAAAGTATTTGGGTGTTTGTACTTTACCTATGTGCCTCAAGTTAAGCGAGACAAATTAGATAACAAGGGTATTCCAAGCATTTTTGTAGATTATAGCACAATCTGCTTTTTATCCTTAAACAAGAAACCTTTTTAATAAGCAGAGATATGCATTTTATGAAGAATAAGTAGTAGAGCTGGAAAGATTCAAATGGTGTCCAAAATATAAGTACTTGGCCAAATTCTATTGAACTGATGGATGAACCTCTTGTCAAAGGTACATGGTTGCTTTCTAATATCTATCAAAAGTGCAAAGTTGCTGTATGTGAACTTGCAGAGTTTGATGAGGTAGAAAAGGATAAAAAATGGATAGCAGCAATGTAGGAGCTATCCTTGATTGAAAAAAATATTACTTTAGAGTTAGTTGGTAGACCACAGGATAGAAAAGTGATTGGGGGTAAAATAGGTGTTTAGAACCAAGTTGAATGTTGATGGATCTCTCAATTAGCACAAAGCTATGCTCGTGATTGTCACATCTCAAATCGAGGCATAACATACGTGACACATCTATGAAATAAAATCTCACAAATATGCAATATTAACACTAAGAACAAAGCTAGAATAAGCCAAAACAATTAACATAAAAATCATAGTTGTAATTGTAGTGGGCCAAATTTGCCCGGCCCATGCAAACACAGAACAAAAAAAAAAAAACGAAAACAATAAATAAAAAAACCATAGTCCATTTAATGTCCTTTTACAAACTAATATCTATTACATGGCCCAGTAATTAAAACCCAACACTTAACCCCAATGACCCAAGACCCAAAATACAGGCCCGATAGGCCCAAAAAATTACAACTCTAGAACCCTAGGGTTCTCTTCCTTGCTCTACAACCAGACAACGCCTCCAACAGCCACGCCACGCCCCCGTACCCGAGCACCAGCACACAACCCTCATACGCCACGCCCGCACCTCCGTACGCATGCCCAGTACCTGCAAAAACAAACAAGACACAGCAACAAATAGAGACAAAAGAGAAAATATTGTATTTTTTTTGTATTTTATTGATTTATTTCGTTTTCTTTTCGGCTATAAAGGCCTTAAAGCTTCATTGTATTTTGGTGACGAAAAAATAGATGCAAACACAGACACACGCATACTGAATAGCAAAAAGAAATCAAAAAGTCATTGAAAGGTGATTTCACATTTTTTTCTCCTTATTTTCGATCTGCTTGTGATTTTTTTTAGCATAGAAAATGAAAAGGATGCTTGAAACAACACCGATGAAAGCCCTCAAGTCTCAGGAAAATGGTGATTCGGGCTAGGGTTGTTTTCTCTTATTTTTTGTCGGATTTCGCCTTGTTTTTGATAGAATAGTACAGGATTTTAAAGTTTTTTTTTAAAAAAAAAGGGAAAAAGAGTACTCTTACTAGATCTTCGTGGGCGAGGCCTTACTCAACGAGATTTGATCCCCATTTGTGCACCGTCAGCCATCAAATTGATGGTGGTTTGGGCAGCTGCTTAATGAACCCAAAGAGAATGAAGGGTTCTGATTCTTTTTTTAAATTGAAAGGTTATTTGTGCTTTGAAAGGAAAATAAACGGGAATAAGTATTTTAGCATTAAAATAAGTCTGCGCCTTTTCATTAGAAGTGGGGAATTTGCGCATTAAATCCTTCTTTTTGCGCGAATATTCAATGGTGCCTTATTTGTTTTGCCCTTTTTTAATTTGGCTCTTTAATTCGTGCGCGTTTCCATTTTAGTCCGCGATACAGTGCTGCGTTTTGGACTCGAGATATTTGCAATTCTAATCCCCATACATTCATGCGCCTTGTACATTGATCTTATTTATGATTATTTGTAAATTATCCCTGTTATTTTGGGTTCAATTTTAATTTGGTCTTTCATTTGTATAGTTTGCTAATTTAAAATGCATTTAATATTTTTATATGTATTAATCCATGTTAATAATTTTGTTTGTTTACATTTGTATAATTATATTGAGATTTTTTTTTATCTTATTATTTTTACATTGTGCATCCCGTTTCTTTAAATATTTTATACATATTTGTATACACATCATTCTTATTAAAATTTCAATTTATAACAATTATTATCTTGAAGTTAACAATATTTTTTATTTTTATTTTTTTATTTTTGACAAAATCATCGTTTCAAAATTTCTTTTTACATTATATCATTTTAATGCCTTATTATAAAGTTTTGTTTAAATATTTATATACATATATTGATACATAAATTATTTTAATAGATTTTTCTATTTAAAATACTCGTTGCTTTATGTTTCTTTTATTCTCTTTATATATATAAAATTGCTTTTAGAAACTTCCCTTTTGTAATTTTAAAATTATTATTTTAAAATTTTTTTATATCATATTACTTATGTGTTCTATATATCCTATTATTTAAATATTTTGATATGAGGATGTGTGTGTTTTTTTAAACCAATTTAAAATTATATGTATTATTATTAATCTCGTTCTTTTATAAATTTATATGTACATTTTTTATAAATCTATTTTGGGCCTTATGCTTTGTTATGTCCTTTTTTTTTGTATCATATATTTTTTTGTACTATCATATATTTTGTTAACTCTTAAATATATTTGTGTTTAAAAACATTCTACATGCAATTTGACTCAAATTTCCATTTTATAATGTCTATTTCAAAAATTATATATCTATCCCTAGTTTTTCCTTACACATGTATATATAAATTTGTCAATCTACATGTTATGTGTCCATTTATTCGCCTTCATTTTTAAAATAGTTTTATACCATAGTATGCCTTCGATTTGCTACTTGTTTGTGTATCTAATATTAATCATTTTATTTCCCATGCATGTTATAGTTGCATTATTCATTTATTCATTGCTTCATAGTAATTATTCTCCATGCATCATTGCAATTGGATTACACTTTTAGGTTAGCTATTTTCAATTATTAGTTTGTTAGTTGATTGTATTTCATATGTCAATTATCCCATTTCATCGTTTTCATTTGGTTTTCAAAATGTGGTTCTTTCAAATCCAAATTTTATGATTAAATTCGTCTTATTTCAAGTCGAATTAATACGTCTTAAGCTAGCTTTATAATCATTCATTCAAAAATTCTTCAAAACGAATACGAGATTTGATGTTTGGCAATTCGCGGAATCTTGCCCTAACGTGTTGGGTTGCAATTTCGCATTTTCTCAAAATAATCGAATATCACTTTGAAATTTTACTCATGTCTTTTAAAGTCCCTAAAACGAAGGCAGTATGTGATATATGGCAATTCGTGGAATCGTGCCCTAACGTGTTGGGTAGCGATTTCCCATTTGTTTAAAATAATCAAATATCCCTTCAAAATTTCACTCAAGTCTTCTAAAAATCCTTTAAAGCGAAGGCGATATTCGATGTTTGGCAATTTGAGAATCGAGCCCTATCGTGCTGGGTTGCGCTTTTTCATTTGCTCAAAACAATCAAAGATCCCTTTGAAATTTCACTCATATTTTCTAAGGTGAGGCAATGTTCGATGTTCGAAAATTCGAGGAATCGTGCCCTACTGTGCTGGGTTTCGGTTTTTTTTCGTTAGACCAAATAGTTGGATATCCTTTTGTTAATTTCAAATTATAGACTTTCGGACGTCGAAACAAGAAGATTTTTGGCAACCCACCCGGGTTATTCAAACGTTATTAAAAAAGAACCACATTTCAAAAACGTTTTCAATTTTAGACATAAGGACAGTATTTAATCAATTTGGTACCAATTTTGGGCGTAGTGAGGGTGCTAACCCTTCCTCATACGTAACCGACTCCCGAGCCCGTTTTCTAAAATTTTTGTAGACCATAATCGGTGTTTTAGTAAACCGAAAATATTTTATTAAAATAACCAAATCCTTAGGTGATCCGATCACACCAAAACAAAAGATCGGTGGCGACTTCATATTTTGTTTTCAAAAAGTCGATTACCCTTCTTTTTATTAAATTTAAAATTTTTAAATAAAAGGGGTGGTTTCGACAGCTTGGCGACTCCACTGGGGACCGGTTGAGAGTCGAGCCGTAAAAAAATCGATTGTTTACTGTCCTTTTATCAAAAATCAAAAATGTATTTTTCAAAATTATGTACCTTTCAATTGCATTTGATTGTATGATTGTTTCGGTGCGGGTCTTGTAGAATAATGCTGCATTTCATTGCATGACCACTGCGGTCACACCTTCTAAGTGGGAGTAAGAAACTACGCTTTCGTGAGGTTTTCACCTCCGCATGGGCTAGTGGATTGCTTCCGGGGTAGATTCGTACCTATGATTTCGTGAGATTTCCATCTCCGCATGGTTATAGGGAAATGTATCCCCCCCGAACCGAACTCGAGCTATATGAGCCTATAATGGGTGAGGATTGAGGAATCTGCTGGTTCGGGTACCCTTACTCTAGAACCGAACTACATACAGTGAACCTTAGGAGCTATCCTTGGTTGAAACCGCGTCAAGCCTTAGTATTTACCCGTATATGCGTTGTAATTATTGTTTATGTGCTTGCATTTTATCACTGTTATTTGATACTAACCCGTGTTTTGTTTTGATTGTATTTTGCATGACATTACATACTAAAGAGGGTATTGATCTATATTCAATTACTAAATTAAAAAGTTTGACATGGAGAATGAATTTCTTAGTAAAGTCGAGGATAATGCAGCTGTTCGTGCTTGGTTGGAGAGGCTACAATCCGAGAGAGGGGATAGCTTGGCAGAAGGATATATCTCCAAGTTGCAGGATTTCACTAGCGTCAATGTGGTACAGAATGAGCTGCAAGAGTTGAGAGACATTTGGGCTAGTTGGGATGAAGGGACCAAGCAATTGTTCTATCAAAGTTATGGTGATATATCCTACCTACTAGACATTAGAGTGTATAAGCATTTGTTCCGAGCCTTGGTGCAGTTTTGGAATTTTGCGTACAAATGTTTCACTTTTGGAGAAGTGGATTTGGTACCTACCATGGAGGAATACACTACGCTGCTTAGGTGTCCAAAGATTCAGGTCCGGAAGACTTATGCCCGTGTTTTTAGTAGTCAGACTTTCATGAAGAAATTGATGAGTATTTCTGGGATGAGCGAGCCTTGGGTTACTGCTCGGATTCAGCAAAAAGGAGATAACAAATGTATCCCTTGGGAGAATTTACGAGATTTGATCTTGACGCATCCAGACGAAAGAAAGAGGGTCGATATATTTGCCTTAAGCATCTACGGACTAGTCATCTTTCTTAAAGCTTTGAGGCACGTGGACGAGGCGGTCATTGACTTGTTCGATCGCCTTGAAAAGGGAATCACACCGGTACCGGCAATATTGGAAGAAACGTTCAGATCTTTGAGCTCATGTCGGAAGACAGGCGAGGGGCAATTCATTGGATGTGCTCAACTATTGATGGTATGGTTTCATGGCCACTTTTGAAAGGTAGACAAGGTTTCTTATCGAGTCTTTTTCGAGGGTTATTCCCCGTTGAAAGAAGAGGCAGCTATACAAAGGAGAGAGGATATCTCAGAAGAGAAGTGGATGGACATTCTTCAAAATCTCAAGGAGGGGGATATCGAGTGGAGAGCTTATTGGATGGTTCCTGATGAGATCATGTACCGATGTGGTAACTTTGATTGGGTACCATTGTTAGGAATGTGGGGAGCTACCGGATATACTCCATTACTCGCGTTGAGGCAATATAAGTCAAGGCAGTTTGTACCCTCGACCCACGGACTTGCTCAGAGTGATTTCTCTTTTAGCGGTGCTCACTATAAGAAGAAAGTTCGGGAGCTATCGGATGCTTGGAAGCAAACTTGTTGGATGAAGAGGTTAGCCGTCGGTTCCATGATAACGCCCGAGTATAGCGAGTGGTTTAAGAAGAGGATTAATGATAATATTCCTAGGCCAAGCTTGGAGAATGCTCGACCTATCGGGGAACAATTACAAGTCGCCCCGTCAGAATTGGAAATTATAAGGCAAGATTTCGATAAGAAGAGTTCAGAGCTTGGGAAGAAGATCGAACAATTGGAGGAAGAGAAGATGCACTTAAGGTTAGACGCTGATGTTCAGAGGTCAGAGGCTGAAAAGTGGAGAAAAGGAAAAACTAAGGCCGAAGAGGATCTAGACAGCTTAAAGACGGACTACAAGAAGCTGCGCCTATCTATGAGGACTACGGGTTTAGGTAAAACTTCCGAACAATGGCGCCATGAAATTCGAGAAGAAAAAGCCAGTACCGACCGGTGGGAAAGGAAATTTCGAGAAGCTCAGGCACGAAACGAAGATTTAGAGAAGAGTCTGTCAGAAAGCAGAAATGAGCGAGGGGAATTAAGGGCTAGAGTGGCAAAACTCGAGAAGTCTCTACATCAGTATCGAAACCGCAACACCGCGACAGAGTTAAGGGCAAGCTTGAGCAAGATAGAAGAAATGAAAGGAAAAATAGAAGAGTTAGAGGCGTCACTACGAAATTGTGAGATGCGAATCCAGTTTTTCGAGGCAAACGAGGATCGTTGGAAGGAACAGCTTCATCATGCGCAAGGCTAAGTCAGGAATAGAGATTACCTTATGGGGGAAGCCATAACCCAGATTCGGGAGGTAGCTGACTACTTGCAAACTTTAGCAGTTCAGGCGGACACACTGAGCGTGAAGTATGAGCTGGAGTCAGATCGCGGACAAGAGCTGGTCTCGTTGCTTAGAAAAATTAGGACTTTAAGCGTTAGAGCGAAATTTTATTTGTAACTCGAATTTATGTAAAAGATTTTATTTTCAAGTGAAATTTTCTAAGGGCAATTGAATCAAAATTGATGCCTCCTTTGCATTCATGCATTTGCATTACATCATATCATTATGCATTGAAGGCCATAAGAGTTTTCTAATTAATTAATTAAAAATTATTTCAGTAACCTGGAAACCAACAAAAACCAACCAACCATGCACCCCTATGGTACAAGAAAAAAATTAATGGATAAGAGACTCGAGAAATTGGAACAAATGCAAAAGGACATGCAAGATCAAATGCAGTCTCAGATGCAAGAGCAGCTAGCCAAGATTCAACGAGAGATGAAGGAGCAAATGATGGAGTCCCAGAGGGAAATGATGTCTCAGTTATCCAAATTGCTGTTGGGAGGAATGGATAAGGGAAAGGGCCCCATGGACCAAGTTGAGGAAACTAATAAAGATCTCCAATACCCTCCTGGCTTTACCCCGACGCATATACCGATGAAGCCCGAGATTAACCTACAAAAACCACCTATCATGATCATGCCCCAGTAAGTTCAGGCCGGAGCTTCAGTTCCGATGAACTTTCAAGCCGGCTCAGGCTCTAACTTTGTCAACAACTCGAACTATCCACCCGTTCTCGATTTGGATGAAGTTGCTGAAGAAGAAAAGGCGAGGATGGATTCGCAAAAACAATTAGAAGAACGGTGTAGATGGCTTGAGCAGAAGTTCAAAGCCATGGAGAGCTCAGATCACCATCAAGGGATTGATGCCAATGACCTGAGTTTGGTCCCAGATTTAATCCTTCCCCCTAAATTCAAAATGCCTGAATTTGAGAAATACAATGGAACAAGCTGCCCTGAAGCCCACATTACTATGTTCTGCAGGCGAATGACGGGATATGTTAACAACGACCAGCTGTTAATCCATTGCTTTCGTGATAGTTCAGTGGGCGGCGTCTAAGTGGTATAACCAATTAAGCCGCTCTAAAATTAACTCATGGAAGGACCTGGCTCAGGCTCTTATGAAGCAATACAATCATGTGACGGACATGACCCCTAACAGAATCACTCTCCAGAATATGGAGAAAAGTCAAATGAAAGCTTCAGACAGTATGCACAAAGGTGGAGAGAGGTGGCCATACAAGTTCAGCCGCCACTTCTAGAAAAAGAGACGACAATGCTCTTTATTAACACCTTGAAAGCCCATTTTATCACGTATATGTTAGGAAGCGCCACCAAGAGCTTCTCTGACATAGTGATGATGGGGGAAATGATCGAGAATGCTGTAAAGAGCGGCAAGACAGAATCAGGAGAGAGTGCTAGGAAGTCAGCCCCGAGGAAAAGAGACAATGAAGTGAACAACACGAGCACATTCAACAAGGGGCAGTCCAAGTCAATTACCGTAAATCAATCCAAAACGGTGACTACCAATCAACAAAGCTCTGTAAGACAAGAATCCAATGCGAGGAAGAACACAGAAAGGCCACAATTCACCCCTATACTCATGACGTATAGGGAGTTGTACCAGAACCTATTCAACGCTCATGTAGTATCCCCTTTCTACCTGGAGCCACTGCAGCCCCCGTATCCCAAATGGTATGACACAAATGCCCAATGTGAATACCACGCAGGAATTATCGGGCACTCAATCGAAAACTGTACTGCTTTCAAGAAAGTAGTTGAAAGACTTATTAAGGTGGGGATCGTGAGATTTGACGACCCAACCACGCCCAATATAGCAGGAAACCCACTCCCCGATCATACCAACCAAGGAGTGAATGGGATAAGCGAAAGCTCGAACAAAAAGACCAAGTATGAGGTGGCAGAAGTCAGGACCCCGTTGAGGTGGGTATGGAAGGAGATGGCCAAGAGAGGATTAATCGCGTTGGATTCGAGTGAAAAATTCGAAGAGGATAGAAACTACTGTGAGTTTCACGAAGAAGCGGGGCATGAAATCCAAGATTGCGTGGAGTTCAAGGCCCTTGTACAGAACATGATAGATAACAAAGAAATGGAATTCTATGAAGAAGCTAAAAGCCTCGTAGGGGGAGATGTATGCGCATCCGAGGGAGAATCAAAGGCGCAGAATCAAACACCTAACTATCCCGTGGTGATCATTTCGAGACCCAAAAATAATGAAGCTGGAGTACAAATGCCACCAAGGGTCATAATCCAAAGACCTGCAGTCTTCCCTTACAAAGACAGCAAAAAGGTCCCATGGAATTATGATTACAGTGTGACGATACCGGGAAAAGAGAGCCCGGTTGGCGTTTCAAGAGGGGATCAAGACACAGGTTCCTATACACGTAGCGGGAGGCGTTACGATACGGTGAATGAAGAGGTACAGCCCACAAAAGGAAAAGCCCAGGTGGTCAAGGAAATGAAAGGAAAAGCAACCAAACCTGTTAATAAGCCAGTTAACGAAGAGGAGGCCAAGGAGTTTTTAAAATTCCTAAAGCATAGCGAATACAGCATGGTGGAACAGCTACGTAAACAGCCAGCTCGTATTTCGGTGTTGGCCTTGATTCTAAGCTCGGAAGTTCATCGTAACGCGCTAATGAATGTCTTAAACGAGACATATGTTGCCAATCATATCTCCGTTAACAAGCTGGACCGCTTGGTTAGCAACATCAATGCCGACAACTTTATCTTCTTTAATGACGATGAGATACCACCCGGGGGCATGGGGTCGACTAAAGCCCTGCATATCACCACACGCTGTAAAGGGTATACGCTGCCAGGCGTACTTATTAACAATGGATCCGCTTTGAATGTTCTGCCATTGACCACGCTAAACAGGTTACCTATAGACAGCTCTCACATAAAGGAGTGTCAGAACATCGTGAAGGCATTCGACGGCACGGAGAGGAAGGTGATGGGCAGAATCGATGTACCTCTTCAGATCGGGCCAAACACATATGAGGTGGATTTTCTCGTGATGGATATCAAGCCCTCATACAATTGCTTATTGGGGAGGCCTTGGATATATTCATCGGGGGCAGTGCCTTCCTCGTTGCATTAAAAATTGAAGCTAGTATCGGAGGGGAGGTTGATAACAATCAAGGCTGAGGAGGATACTATTGCAACTGTGAGCAATAATGCACCTATTTGGAGGCAGATGATGAAGTAATCGAATGCTCATATCAATCTTTGGAATTTGTTAATGCAACATTCATCGTCGAGGGAAGTAAAATTATGGTGCCGAAATTGTCCAAAACCACAAGAATGAGCCTCCAGTTGACGATTGGAAAAGGGGCTCTACCCGGAAGGGGACTTGGGAGACATCTACAAGGAAGGATTGAAACACCAATGCTGAAAGACAAGAGAGACCGCTTTGGCCTAGGATTTAAGCCGGATGTCAAACAACGAAGAAGAGAATTGGAAAAGAAGCAAGAAAAAAAAAGCACGGTTAACAGGGGAGAAGATCAAATGGGAACCAATGACATTCCCCCATATAACGAAAACATTTGTGTCCGGGGGAATCATTCATCCCGAGAGAGACACACCAATGACGAAAGCTATAGAAGAAAGGCTGGAAAGCTTGGACATCAACGTTATATATGAAGATGAGACCGGAAGAGAGAATTTGTCGGGCATTTGCCCCTACACACCGGGAAGTGTTCTGGACAACTGGACTGCGGAAGAGATTCCTGTAGTTTTTAGAACGGATTCAGAGTAATGTCCAAAATACAGTTATTGCTCTAGGCGTAGGAGTGATAAGAATCTTTTGTGAAATAGGCCAATGTTTAAAAATGTTGTTTCAATAAAATGCATGGTTATTATCATTTTGAGCAAATGTTCTCTCGTCCTTTCAATTTCATTCATAACCATACAAATGATTACTTTCGGATTCTTTTATTCTTGAAATATTCTTCTAAATATTCTTTCATTCGTCATTCATAATCATACCACGCAAATAACGTTTCGAATTCTTTTGATTCTTTGTATCTGCTTTTATCCTCATAATAGGTCCCTAGATATTAATGATATGAGTGACACTGCTAGCGACTCAGAATTTCCTTTCGAGCGAGATGTGTGTATGGATGATTTTTAGGATTTTGAAGATGACCAAGGCTGTAACCTATCTCCTGATTTGCTGAGGATGGTAGAACAAGACGAGAAACAAATCCTACCTCACAAAGAATCAGTTGAAATTGTGAGCTTAGAAGAAGAACAAGAGGTGAAGATCAGAACGTGTATCACTACAAAAATGAAGTGAGACCTCATTGAATTACTTCAAGAATTCAAAGATGTCTTCGCATGGTCATACCAAGATATGCCTGGGTTGGACACTGACATCGTGGTGTATCGACTCCTCATAAAGGAAGAATGTAAGCCAGTTCAACAAAAACTCAGAAAAATGAGGCCCGATGTCTTGCTAAAAATAAAAGAAGAGGTTTGAAAGTAATTCGACGCCGAATTCCTGAAGGTGGTAAAATACTCAGATTGGGTAGCCAACATCGTCCCTGTCCCTAAGAAAGATGGAAAAGTGCGAATGTGTGTAGACTACAGAGATTTGAATAAAGCCTGCCCAAAAGACAATTTCCCACTGCCTCATATCGACACCCTAGTGGACAACACGGTGGGACACTCACTATTTTCATTCATGGACGGTTTCTCTGGATACAACCAGATCAAGGTGCATCCGGAAGATATAGAGAAGATCACATTTGTAACCATGTGGGGCACGTTTTGCTACAAGGTGATGCCGTTTAGACTAAAGAATACGGGGGCAACCTATCAAAGAGCCATGGTAACCCTTTTTTATGACATGATACATAAAGAGATTGAGGTTTATGTCGATGATATGATCGCTAAATCTCGAACAGAGAAGGAGCACATACAAGTCCTGAAGAAATTGTTTTTGAGATTGAGAAAATTTCAGCTAAAACTCAGCCCCGCCAAATGTACCTTCTGAGCCAAGTCTGGAAAGTTGCTCAGATTAGTGGTTAGCAAGAAAGGAATCGAGATCGATCTAGACAAAGTTAAAGTCATACAAGAGCTATCCTCGCCGCGCACTCAAAAAGAAGTTTGAGGTTTTCTAGGAAGATTAAATTACATTGCTCGGTTCATTTCACAACTGACCAAGAAATGTGACCGTGTCTTTCGCCTCCTCAAGAAACATAACCCAGGTGAATGAGATGAAGAATGACAAAGGGCTTTCGACAAGGTCAAACAGTACTTATCCAACGCCCCGGTGCTGATGCCACCTAACCCCGATAAGCTGTTGATACTGTACTTGGCAGTATTCGAGAATTTCATGGGATGCATATTGGGTCAGCATGATGAGTCAGGAAGGAAAGAGAAAGACATTTACTATCTTAGTAAAAAGTTCACAGAATGTGAGACAAGGTACCGCCGATAGAGAAGTTGTGTTGTGCCCTAATTTTGACAACCCGAAGGCTGAGGCAGTATATGTTGTATCACACCACTTGGCTCATATCAAAATTAGACCCCTTAAAGTACATGATGGAGTCAACAGCTTTGAATGGAAGGATGGCCCGATGGCAGATTCTGCTTTCTGAATTCGACATAGTCTATGTGAACCAGAAAGTAGTAAAAGAAAGTGCAATAGCAGATTTTCTGGCCAGTAGAGCTTTGGAAGACTGCGAGCCTTTAAACTTCGACTTCCCGAACGAAGACCTAATGTGTGTTGCTACCACTGAAGAAGGTGCTCTAGAAGAACTTCCTTGGAAATTAAACTTTGATGGGGCGTCAAATGCTGTGGACAATGGAATCAGGGCCGTCTTAGTATCCCCAAACGGAGATCATTATCCATTCACTAGTAAATTGGATTTTGATTGTACGAATAACATGGCAGAATATGAAGCGTGCATCATGGTAGTCCGTGCAACCATAGAACGCAAGATTAAAATGTTAGAGGTGTATGAAAACTCTACGCTAGTGATTTATCAACTCAAGGGAGAATGGGAGACCCGAGACTCCAAGTTGATCGACTATCGAAAATTGGTCCTTGAATTGGTTAAAGAGTTTGATGACATTACCTTCCACTACCTTCCACGAGACGAAAATCAGATGGCTGATGCTTTGGCTACCTTAGCCTCTATGATCAAGGTGAACAAACAAGAAGATGTCAAACCCATCCGGATGAGCATTTATGAAATTCTGGCCCACTGTTATAATATTGAAGAAGATGAAGAGAAAGATGATCACCCTTGGTATCACAATATATTACAATACGTGAAGAATCGTGAGTACCCGGACCAGGCAAGCGAGAATGACAAAAGAACGCTGAGAAGATTGGCCATCGACTATGTCTTAGATGGGGATATATTGTACAAAAGAAGAAAGGATCAAGTGTTACTAAGATGTGTAGACACTGTAGAAGCTAAGAAAATCTTGGAAGAAGTCCATGAAGGCGTCTGTGGGACATATGCTAATGGCTTTACAATGGCCAAGCAAATTATGAGATTCGGGTATTATTGGTCCACCATGGAAGGAGACTGTGTCAATTACGCTAAGAGATGTCATAAATGCCAAATCTACGGGGATAAAATTCATGTGCCCCATTCACCGCTGCATGTCATGGTTTCTCCATGGCCATTCTCTATGTGGGGCATGGATGTGATTGGACCAATATCGCCGAAAGCTTCCAATAGGCATCGTTTCATCTTCGTGGTTATCGACTACTTCACCAAATGGGTAGAAGCCGCTTTGTATGCTAGTGTGACCAAGTCGGCAGTGAGCAGGTCTTGAAAAAAGAGATCATATGTCGATATGGAATGCCGGAGAGGATCATATCTGACAATGCATTAAATCTGAACAATAGTACGATAGCGAAAGTCTGCAGTCAACTCAAGATCAGACATCACAACTCGTCACCATATCGCCCGAAGATGAATGGGGTAGTGGAAGCGGCCAATAAAAACATTAAGAAGATTGTGGGGAAGATGACTGAAACCTACAGAGACTGGCATGAGAAGTTACCGTTTGCCCTATTTGCTTATCGAACCTCAATCAGAATCTCAACTGGGGCAACCCCTTTCTCTTTGGTCTACGGAATGGAAGCGGTGTTGCCAATCGAAGTCGAGATCCCGTCTCTTCGAGTGTTGTCCGAGTTAAAGTTAGAAGAAGTCGAGTGGATCCAGTCTCGATATGATCAATTGAACCTAATTGAGGAAAAGAGGTTAAGAGCTATCCGTCATGGTCAGATGTACCAAAAGCGAATGATGCGGGCTTATGACAAAAAGGTTCACCCTAGAGAATTCCACGAAGGAGACCTGGTTTTGAAAAAGATCCTTCCCATACAGAAGGATTTTCGAGGGAAATGGACGCCTAATTGGGAAGGGCCTTACGTGGTGAAGAAGGTTTTCTTTGGAGGAGCATTGATTCTAGCTGAGATGGACGGTAGAAACTTGCCTAATCCTGTAAACTCGGATTCAGTCAAGAAGTATTTTACCTGAAGAAGAGAGCCTAGAGTGAAAACCCGCAAAAGGGCGCAAAAAAAAAACGGAGAGGCCAAGGTGAAAACCCGCAAAGGGCACTTTGGAACCAAAGGGGTTTTTGAGTTGAAAACCCGAAAACGGGCAGCTCAAATTTTGAATGTGGGGCATGTGGTAGTCTTGTCCTCCCAAAATCAACAAGAGGGAATAATAGTACATCTTGGAGCATTAACAAAATACGCGGGACCTCCGAAACACACATTTAGTTCGAAAGAGCCTTTGAGAAATTAGAATAGTGAAGCTCGTGCTGCGATATCTAGGGCACCTTTTTTCATTTTATTTTGTGCCTTAACAGATTTGCTATCCTGTTTAATTTATTCACTTCAAGTTTCGTTCAATAAAATTCCATCTTGTCCATCATGATAATCTCTTTCGAGCATTTTTGTTGAAATCGCGATTTTTGGATATGTAATATTCACAAAAGATGTTATGCATATTATTCTGGAAAGTCTCTAAATAGTACAAGGACCTGAAACAGGGCCACTAGTCAGGACTAACCAGGTTCAAAATTGGAAACATTCAAAAAAAGGTAGTCCAAATTATGATTATTTCTTCAAATTTTCTGTCGGAGATAACGGCTAAGTAAGAAGACGGGATAACACATCAATGATGGAACCTGGACGAGTTATGAGCAATGATACCTGAAGCGTTTAAAAAGGAATCACTCTCATAACATTTCTACATTCATAATCATTCATTTAGTTAGGAGTACTCGATTCATTTTGGTCATATCATTCTAATTATCTGATATAAACACCACATCTAGTTAGGGACATTTGATTCATCTCGATCATAGCATCCTAATTATTTGACATACACATATACAGGAAACCAATTATACAAATCATGTCTTTAGAAGACAGTGTAGTGACATTGGTTGATCCTACAGATCCTGTTTCCCTGAAGTTGCAGTGAAGCAGATCAAAGACGGTGAATCTGAGCTTCCTGAAGTTGCAGTGAAGCAGATTTAAGTCACTAACCTAGCTCCCTAAAGTTGTAGTGGAGTAGGTTGAAATTGTAGATCCTGTTTCCCTGAAGTTGCAGTGAAGCAGATCAAAGACGGCGAATCTGAGCTTCCTGAAGTTGCAGTGAAGCAGATTTAAGTCATTAACCTAGCTCCCTAAAGTTGTAGTGGAGTAGGTTGAAATTGTAGATCCTGTTTCCCTGAAGTTGCAATGAAGCAGATCAAAGACGGCGAATCTGAGCTTCCTGAAGTTGCAGTGAAGTAGATTTAAGTCATTAACCTAGCTCTCTAAAGTTGTAGTGGAGTAGGTTGAAATTGTAGATCCTGTTTCCCTGAAGTTACAGTGAATCAAATCAAAGACGGTGAATTTTGGCTTCCTGAAGTTGCAGTGAAGCAAATTTAAGCCACCATCCTAACTCCCTAAAGTTGTAGTGGAGTAGGCTAAGATTGCAAGATCTTGTCTCCCTGAAGTTGCAGGGGAGCAAGATCGAAGTCATAATCCTTATCTCTCTGAAGCTGCAGTAGAGCAGGATAAAAACACACGAACCATGTCTTCCTGAAGTTGCAGTGGAGCATATTGAAGCTACTTGAAAAAAAAGAAGCACCAAGAAGTCGAGACTCAGCAGGTCCTGGCAAAATTGGCCCATTTATAGTCTTTGCTCTATTCTCGTTACACGATAATAAGCAAAGAGGGGCAGCTGTAGTGGGCCAAATTTGCCCGGCCCATGCAAACACAGAACAAAAAAAAACAAACCGAAAAAAATAAATAAAAAAACCATAGTCCATTTAATGTCCTTTCACAAACTAATATCTATTACATGGCCCAATAATTAAAACCCAACACTTAACCCCAATGACCCAAGACCCAAAATACAGGCCCGATAGGCCTAAAAAATTACAACTCTAGAACCCTAGGGTTCTCTCCATTGCTCCACAACTAGACAACGCCTCCAACAGCCACGCCACGCCCCCGTACCCGAGCACCAGCACACAGCCCTCATACGCCACGCCCGCACCTCCGTACGCATGCCCAGTACCTGCAAAAACAAACAAGACACAGCAGTAAATAGAGACAAAAGAGAAAATATTGTATTTTTTTTTTGTATTTTATTGATTTATTTCGTTTTCTTTTCGGCTATAAAGGCCTTAAAGCTTCATTGTATTTTGGTGACGAAAAAATAGATGCAAACACAGACACACGCATACTGAATAGCAAAAAGAAATCAAAAAGTCATTGAAAGGTGATTTCACATTTTTTTCTCCTTTATTTTCGATCTGCTTGTGATTTTTTTTAGCATAGAAAATGAAAAGGATACTTGAAACAACACCGATGAAAGCCCTCATGTCTCAGGAAAATGGTGATTCGGGCTAGGGTTGTTTTCTCTTATTTTTTGTCGGATTTCGCCTTGTTTTTGACAGGATAGTACAGGATTTTAAAGTTTTTTTAAAAAAAAAAAAGGGAAAAAGAGTACTCTTACCAAATCTTCGTGGGCGAGGCCTTCCTCAACGAGATTTGATCCCCATTTGTGCACCGTCAGCCATCAAATTGATGGTGGTTTGGGCGGCTGTTTAATGAACCCAAAGAGAATGAAGGGTTCTGTTTCTTTTTTTAAATTGAAAGGTTATTTGTGCTTTGAAAGGAAAATAAATGGGAATAAGTATTTTAGCATTAAAATAAGTCTGCGCCTTTTCATTAGAAGTGGGGAATTTGCGCATTAAATCCTTCTTTTTGCGCGAATATTCAATGGTGCCTTATTTGTTTTGCCCTTTTTTAATTTGGCTCTTTAATTCGTGCGCGTTTCCATTTTAGTCCGCGATACAGTGCTGCGTTTTGGACTCGGGATATTTGCAATTCTAATCCCCATACATTCATGCGCCTTGTACATTGATCTTATTTATGATTATTTGTAAATTATCCCTGTTATTTTGGGTTCAATTTTAATTTGGTCTTTCATTTGTATAGTTTGCTAATTTAAAATGCATTTAATATTTTTATATGTATTAATCCATGTTAATAATTTTGTTTGTTTACATTTGTATAATTATATTGAGATTTTTTTTTATCTTATTATTTTTACATTGTGCATCCCGTTTCTTTAAATATTTTATACATATTTGTATACACATCATTCTTATTAAAATTTCAATTTATAACAATTATTATCTTGAAGTTAACAATATTTTTATTTTTTATTTTTTTTATTTTTGACAAAATCATCGTTTCAAAATTTCTTTTTACATTATATCATTTTAATGCCTTATTATAAAGTTTTGTTTAAATATTTATATACATATATTGATACATAAATTATTTTAATAGATTTTTCTATTTAAAATACTCGTTGCTTTATGTTTCTTTTATTCTCTTTATATATATAAAATTGCTTTTAGAAACTTCCCTTTTGTAATTTTAAAATTATTATTTTAAATTTTTTTTATATAATATTACTTATGTGTTTTATATATCCTATTATTTAAATATTTTGATATGAGGATGTGTGTGTTTTTTTAAACCAATTTAAAATTATATGTATTATTATTAATCTCGTTCTTTTATAAATTTATATGTACATTTTTTATAAATCTATTTTGGGCCTTATGTTTTGTTATGTCTTTTTTTTTTTTGTATCATATATTTTTTGTACTATCATATATTTTGTTAACTCTTAAATATATTTGTGTTTAAAAACATTCTACATGCAATTTGACTCAAATTTCCATTTTATAATGTCTATTTCAAAAATTATATATCTATCCCTAGTTTTTCCTTATACATGTATATATAAATTTGTCAACCTACATGTTATGTGTCCATTTATTCGCCTTCATTTTTAAAATAGTTTTATACCATAGTATGCCTTCGATTTGCCACTTGTTTGTGTATCTAATATTAATCATTTTATTTCCCATGCATGTTATCGTTGCATTATTCATTTATTCATTGCTTCATAGTAATTATTCTCCATGCATTATTGCAATTGGATTACACTTTTAGGTTAGCTATTTTCAATTATTAGTTTGTTAGTTGATTGTATTTCATATATGTCAATTATCCCATCTCATCGTTTTCATTTGGTTTTCAAAATGTGGGTCTTTAAAATCCAAATTTTATGATTAAGTTCGTCTTATTTCAAGTCGAATTAATACGTCTTAAGCTATCTTTATAATCATTCTTTCAAAAATTCTTCAAAACGAAGACGAGATTTGATGTTTGGCAATTCGCGGAATCGTGCCCTAACGTGTTGGGTTGCAATTTCGCATTTGCTCAAAATAATCGAATATCACTTCGAAATTTTACTCATGTCTTTTAAAGTCCCTAAAACGAAGGCAGTATGTGATATATGGCAATTCGTGGAATCGTACCCTAACGTGTTGGGTAGCGATTTCCCATTTGTTTAAAATAATCAAATATCCCTTCAAAATTTCACTCAAGTCTTCTAAAAATCCTTTAAAGCGAAGGCGATATTCGATGTTTGGCGATTTGAGAATCGAGCCCTATCGTACTGGGTTGCGCTTTTTCATTTGCTCCAAACAATCAAAGATCCCTTCGGAATTTCACTCATATTTTCTAACGTGAGGCAATGTTCGATGTTCGGAAATTCAAGGAATCCTGCCCTACTGTGCTGGGTTTCGGTTTTTTTTTTCGTTAGCCCAAATAGTTGGATATCCTTTTGTTAATTTCAAATTATAGACTTTCGGACGTCGAAACAAGAAGATTTTTGGCAACCCACCCGGGTTATTCAAACGTTATTAAAAAAGAACCACATTTCAAAAACGTTTTCAATTTTAGACATAAGGACAGTATTTAATCAATTTGGTACCAATTTTGGGCGTAGTGAGGGTGCTAACCCTTCCTCATACGTAACCGACTCCCGAGCCCGTTTTCTAAAATTTTCGTAGACCATAATCGGTGTTTTAGTAAACCGAAAATGTTTTATTAAAATAACCAAATCCTTAGGTGATCCGATCACACCAAAACAAAAGATCGGTGGCGACTCCATATTTTGTTTTCAAAAAGTCGATTACCCTTCTTTTTATTAAATTTAAAATTTTTAAATAAAAGGGGTGGTTTCGACATGTGACACACCTATGAAATAAAATCTCACAAATATGCAATATTAGCACTAAGAACAAAGCTAGAATAAGCCAAAACATTTAACATAAAAATCATAGTTATAATTTCATAAAACAACTATAAATTTTTATTTTGAAAATAAGCTTCGAAATATGTAGAAAATTAAGAAACCTTAAAATACAACTTAAACTTTGAACCGTCTAGTAGTATTGAAAATCTAAAACTTTGAAATGTCTTGAAAATTCTATAGAGATGCAATAATATCTTTAATTATCACACCTTAAATTTTTCATGGTCACGAATAAAATCTGAATCTATAAAAATATTAAAAAAGAGAGTAAGTTTAACTACTCACTAAGTAACTAGCATTTCTTTTAGTTGGGTTAAGCAAGCACAAAAACATTTAGGCTAAACATTTTAGGTTCCGTTTGTTTGCAGGAAAACATTTTCCGGAAAATGTTTTCCTGCTTTTCCAGTGTTTGTTTGACTAAAAACATTTTCCAAATGGAAAATGTTTTTCAATACACGGGTAAAATGCCTTACGTTTTTTGGAAAATGTCTTACGGATTTCATTTCTGTAACACATTTTTCGGTTCCTCTTCATCTAGGTAAAAGTCTTCTCCTTCCCTTCTTCATTCATTTTCCACCTCCTCTTCATCCAGGTAAATTCTATCGATTCAAGGTTTTGCATGTGCTTCTGTAATTTAAGGAAAAATGGAATTCTTTTTTCTTCTGAAATTATACTTCTATAATTTGGGGTGCTTTTGTTGTCTATCTCTAAGCTGCAATATATTGACACACACTTTAAAAACTCTGGTTCGAACATCACATATATTGTTTCGTATGCATGTGTAACCTTAAAGGTTTTTGTTATCTTGTTTGGAATGAACAACGTCAGCACCTGGAAGCCATTGTCTACGTTCTTCAACAACCTTTTATAACTGTAGTTTCTCGTGTTTGCTAGCCACTTCCTCTTTCATTTTCAAATAAACATAAAACCCTTTCTGCTGCTGCTTCTTTGAATTTCATCCACATCCACATTGTATATAATCTCAACAAAAACCCAGTTTGGGTTATTGTTTCTGATAGAAACCTGAATTACATTACTTGGCATTCAAATAAAAAAACCAAGGGTTTGAAGTCTAGAATTCAACAAGTTTTTGATGCAGCAAAGTCAACCAACACCTTAAGGCCTTACTCTATTATCCTTTTCTTTTCAAATGGACTCACCATTTTTAACCATTAGAAACTTAAGGATGAATTTGGTGCCTCCAAGCTAGCTCTGGAATTCCTTAACTCTGATTTTGATTTTGCCGAGAAAACTGAAGGTGAATGGGTTCATGTAATTCCAGGGTTGTATAAGGAGGCATGTGTACTTGAAATTAAGGTTGATCATGTTGTGAATAATGTCATAAGTTCTGAGCATGAGGTGAAAGACTCATTTATGAATATATTTCCTCTTGAGCATCAAGGAGAGAACGTGAATCCTAACTTAGGCTCTAGCAATTCTTTTTCTGCTCTTCTTTCACAAATGAAAAAGGTGGAATCTACTAATATGGAGGATTTTTCCAATGACGATGATTTTATCAACTTTGATACAACAACTTTGATAGCTATTGTATCAGGAATTAGCAATGGTTGTGCAGAGGAACTTTTGAATAAACCAGAGGTTGAACTGCGGCATCGATTCAAGGGAAATTATGATTCTGTGGTTGCCCAGGTAAAATTTTCATTAAAGCTATGTTCTTCCCACTGAGTTGATCAATATGGATAAATGAAATCTCTTCCTCAATCCTCCTATCTTTGGGATTACCCCATAAAACCTTGATGGTTTAAAACAGGTTCTACGTATGGATATTTAAATTGAAAATTATGTTTTTTTGAAGGTTCACTGTATGTATACAACTTCTGATGACTTTTTTTTTAATTTGTGGAGTACAGTTCACTAATCTCTTGTTTGCTCTGGTTCATGCGTTGCCTACACATTAACTTAAAGATGAGGAATGACAGTGAGGAATATTTATTGTTAAATTAATTACAATGAAATGAGTTAGCTTGTTGCGGAAAAGTCAGATGGCCAATTATATCTCTTCACCCCCTGCAAACCTTACTAAAAAAGTTGAAAAGATTATAGAAGATATGCCATTTTCTCAGTAGCCAACTGTCTTTCCATCGTAGTAGGAAAAGCAAAAAGATTTTCAGTTACATGTATAAATTTTCTCTCTTCTTAATAAACATCGGTTTTTGTTCTATTTTATGATGCTAACTTTTTACGTCTTCTATTGTTAGCATTATTGCTGTTCTGTTTTATGCCTCATTATATCTTAAATTGTATGTAGAACTTTCTTTTAACAAGGTTTGTACCTCTTGCCAAGCAATGTCTGAACTTTAGTACCTAATACACGCATGAACCTCTCAGTCTTTCAGATCGGGAAGATGGGCATAATATATGAGAGTGTTCTTTCAGAGTTCAAGGAGCTAGTATTGATGTGTGGAGGAGCTAATGAGAAGCATAGAGCTGATCAGCTCCTGAAATGCCTCTTGTGAGTTTTTTGACAACTATTGCTAAGTTAATGGTGAAATGACATGAGTCTAAGGATTTAACTAAGTGATAAGTCATTTAGGTTTGTGGTAGCAAATCAAACTAGCACGAAATTTGGTTTCAATTCTGAAATCTCAATTAAAGCTGCAAAAATTTTAATAAAGAAGAAAAAAATAAGATTCGTTGCTAGCTTTTCATCGGAGTCATAGGACTCATTTCTAAGGTTTACTGATTAGAGTCAGAAGTGCATCTTCTTTGGAAAATCACAGAAATAGTGCCCTTTTTGTGAAATAAGTTGTTATGCTATATCTTAGATCTTAGGTTATACTTGGAATCATATGACTTATCTCAACATTTGTATACATGAATCGTAACAGGGTCGTGCGAGATAGCCCTTCGAGCGATGATAGGCCTACCAACTACAAGAAAGCTAGCATTGAAAAACAAGATTGTGTTTGGAATCGGTGATTCTTGGCGTGCTCCCAACTTTGATCTGCAAATATAGCATTCGTGAGAGTCAATGCACATGCGGTAAGAAGAGATCCATTTTTGGTTAAAGCACTCTTGGGCTATGTTTATTGTTGTTACCTATAACTTGTATACAGTTAAGCAGACTTGCTTTTTTACTAACATTTTGGCTGTTTCAATTAATGAAAGGCATAGTTAGAGAACATTTTAAAGGAAGATGGCCACTTTTGCCCATTAGATAGAGATAGATATATATAATAATTTAACCAAGTAGGCTTAAGCTTAAGAGACATTAGCCTTTATGCTTGATTATATCATATTATGGTTAACTAGCTACCCTAGAAGCTCTAAAGTTGCAATAATAATTTGCTAATCCTCTTCAGTTAGAAGCTTGCCCATTATTTCGCAAACTTTATTATATGTTCTTGTCACTAGGGCAGAAGAGAAGATTGTAAAAACCAAAATGAATTGCAGTGTTCAGTTTGCTTATGTATGGCTTTCAGCTTGTTTTTTTTTATAAAAAGATTCACAATACTGCGTATTAGCTGGATTTTTACTCTAGAAGAACGGAGTAAAACCGTGATTGCTCTTATTCTTCACTTTTGCTTGATAAAGTAACAAAGTTTGAGTTGATTAGATGTTGTAAGAACCAACCCATAGAATAATGGAATTGGTATGATGTGCAACATTAAGGCTTTGCTTTTATGTTATCATTTCAGTTTGGAATGATTTGTTTTTATATATTAAGGTAGAAAATGGCTATCTCTTTCATCTCATTTTTCAAAGAAAATTCTGCAAAACCTATGTTTATAAAAAAAAATCCATGTAAAAAATAAACAATTAGGCTTTAATTGAAAGGGTAGAGTTGAGGTTTATGAAAATCTTATTGTCTTAGGTTCAAATCTAAGATTTATTTTGGGTTTAATTTTTTTAATATAAATTTTATATAAAGGGACACAAATATGTTTATGGTAATATATTTTTTAAAATGTCTTTTAAATTTTTTTATAACTAAATTGGTGTTCAATTAACTCATGAAATTAACTCAGTCAAAATATAAATTTATTAATATATGTAAAAAAAAATTCGGAAAATATTTTCAGAAAATCCGCCAAACAACAGAAAATATTTTACACAGATTCATCCAAACACCAGAAAAGTAAATCATTTTCCAGAAACCATTTTCTGAAAAATATTATACTGCCAAACAAACGGAGCATTATTGAAAATATGTAATTGAAAAAATTATGGGTAATCCATGATAACATAATACCAAACATATTTCATGTAAAAGAAATAATTAAGACAAATTAATAATTTCTAAATTCACTAGTAGAGAAAAATAAACTCCCTTTTTATCACTATGGTACCCTTAACCTCGATTATAAGGGTAAAAACCACAATTAACCTAATCGTAATGGGTTAAAACAAAAATCAATTCACCCCAATAGCAATGAGTCAAAAACTACTATTCTAAATTAGTGTCGCAATTAAAACTAGTTTATAAGCACAAAACACATTTTGCCATGACCAATGTCTAACCCCATTGGCAGGGTTAGAATATGGCATTTTAGGAGCAAATTCAAAGTCAGAAAATTAGATTACTTGTAATGTCTCAAATATACATAAAACATACTTCATATATAAAGGCATAATTCAATATTATATTTTTTGAAAACATTTTATATATATATCAAAATATAATTTGAGTAGCATAAGTAAACCGAAACCACAATAATCATAATAGCTTGCTTTACCCAATTTTTATAATAACATGGACAAAAATATTATGTATTACATATATAACTTAAAATATTGAGGACCGATTTTGGGAAATTAAACACCAAAAGAATACTAGGTTCCTTACTTAGTCTACTGAATAGATACTTGAATAACAAATTTTACAAATCTCTTATTAGTAGCCTAAAATGTAATAATAAAACTTGAAAATCAAAATTCGATTAATAAATTAAAATCTTAAAAGATATAGGTTTCATGATAATACTAAAATATTTCGGTTGTATGGCAAACCTCATCAGACTAAGACATAATTAAATAATTTAGTAAAAGCTTAATTTATGATTTCACTTCTAAATATACTCTCTCTCTTTCTTTTTTTTTTCAATTAAATGTTAAAAATAAGGTTTAGCGAATAAAAATAACTGCATGGCACATTCTTTCCGAAAAAAGTAAAAATAAAAATAAAAAAGTTTCTTTCTAAAACTTACTCTTTCTCTCTCCATATTTTCCTTTCATCATACCCTTCCTCCAATCAATTTCTTTTGTTTCATTCCCTCCCACCTTTCATAATTTATTTTCTTTTTCCTTCTTTCATCTTCTTCACTGCAACTCCAGCGCCATTTTCTTCAATACAATAGAAATGCAAAAACGCCATGACTTTGGAAGTAATCATAAACATCCAATGTTGAAGAGTATTTCCATAAAATTCATACTGCAGTTGACATCCAAATCCTTTGGAAATAAGTTCTCAACAGCAACCTTAAAATATTTTCAAAATTACAGATGAAAGCCCCAAACCTTACTGCAATATTTATTGATAGAAAGTAAACAAAGCTAGAAATTCATAAATCAGGCAACCTCCAAAAAAAAAAAAAAAACACCTTAAAATCTCAAACTCAAAACAAGTAATGATTAACAATTTATGGAATTAAAACCATTTAAGCTCTCACCTTAACTGAGAACAGGGCAATAAATTCACTAAAATAGATAGGCTAGGAGAAAAGTTAAATTCTTTTCAACAAAGATTGAAATTTGATGATAAAAAAGCAACGCTTAACCTTTAAACATATCTGGGTTTGCGAAGTTTGGCCAAAAAAACAATAATTTAATAGGAAATGGTATAAACACATGAGAATGAGAATGTAATACTGCAATAGAATTGTATTTATAAATTAATGATTATTAAAAAGAGAGCTCACCGTTTGGCGCTTGTTCTACAGATTCCAAGCAAAGCCAGAGTATATATAATTAAAAGGAAATAATAATAAATTTGCAGCTGATGAGAGAAGACTCAATGCTCTTATTACCAAAGCCACTAAGGTTTTCGTTGAAGAAGTTTGAAACTGCCCTGTGTTTAT
The DNA here is from genome assembly GCA_025698465.1 of Gossypium longicalyx. NCBI lineage: Eukaryota > Viridiplantae > Streptophyta > Magnoliopsida > Malvales > Malvaceae > Gossypium > Gossypium longicalyx. The sequence continues at coordinate 99,090,353 of CM046997.1, forward strand.
TGTTTATGTTTACTTTCAATTTTCTATTATCTTTTCAATCCTAGCACTGTGTTCATTGTTTATTATTTGGCTGCTATGGAGTTGCAATGAAGAAAATGGCTATGGAGTTGCAGTGAAAAAGATGAAAGAAGGAAAAAGGAAAAAATATTATAGAAGGTGAGGAGTTTAATTGATGGAAGGGAATGGAACAAAATAATTTGATTGGAGGAATGATATAATAAAAGGAAAAAAATAATTGATGGAAGGGAATGGAATAAAATAGTTTTGTTGTGGATAAGGTAGGTGAAAACTGCAGAGTTGGGATGCTAGGAGGTTATCTATGACAGGGAGAATCACGATGGCACAATTAGTTCTCCTCTCGATTCTCAATTATTTTATGTAGTCTTTGGTGTGTGTTTAGAGATTGAGAGACTGGCCAGACAATTTATTTGGGGAAGTACCGATGGGCATTCCAAAATGCCCCTTGTTGGCTGGGACTCTATTTGTCAGCCACAGAGCCGGGTGTGATGGTCGCTAAACTAACTAAAAATTCGACTAAGGCAAGCGCACCTATCGAACAGTAGTATAGTTATGGTGAGACCAGAAATATCGTATCCACAAGGACTAAAAGTACTAGTAATTACCATATTTTTATTATCTAGCCTAAGAATTAAAGGGATGTTTTTAAACTATGATTGACTATCTAATTAACTAAGAATACAACAGAGGTAAAAGTTAGAAAATACTGTTGGAAAATCAATGGAGAAGACAGCACCCAAGGGAGAATCCACCTAGACTTCACTTATTATTTCTGAATTAGACGATTTATTCATTTGATTTAATCCGTAGAAATCCTGATTTATGTTAATATCTCTCTCGAAACTGACTTTAGGTTAATTAATTAAAATCTCTTTCTAATTAAAACTCATATTGTCACATTAACTCGATCTATGGATTCCCTTATTAGATTTGACTCTAATCCGATAGATTTACGTCATCCTATGTATAGGATTACATTTAACTCCGATTAATTATGCTAGATCTACTATTAAACAGAGACTTTTGCTCCACTGAATAAACACATTAGACTTGAATTAATATCCTGAAATATTAAAGCAAGAATTAAGAACACATAATTAAGAATAAGAACAAGTATTTATCATATAATTCAAATAGTAATAAGATCTATCTTAGGTTTCATCTCCCTTAAGTATTTAGGGAGTTTAGTTCACAACGATGGGGGAAAACATCTCAAAATTGGGAAAACAACAAAACATAAAGAAACCCAAAGAACTTTTAAGGAAATTGAATAGAGATCGTCAGTCTTGAAGTAGATCCTGCTTCCGAGCTGATTCCGATGGCTGCCTTCGAGTATTCTCTACCTTCTATTCTCCATATTCCCTTTTGATCCCCTTCTCGTATGTTTAAATAGACTTTGGAATGCCCAAAATAGCCCAAAATTAGCCTTTTTCAGAATAAAATTAGACTTGGGCTCGATAGGGACACGACCGTGTGGCACACCTGTGTGATGATGCTCAGGCTGTGTATAATTCTGACATGGTTTTAAGTTGACACAGTCATGACACACAGGCGTGTGACCTACCCGTGTGTCTCGCACGGGTGTGTAGATTACCCGTGTGGAAGTGTCTAGGCCGTGTGTAAAATTGAAATAAACCTATTTTGTCCGTTTTTGGCCTTTTTCTTACACTTTTCGCTTTCCTATGCTCATCTAAATATAAAACATGAAATTAAAGGATTAGGAGCATCGAATTCAATAAAAATAATGATAAATCATCTATAAATATGCCAAGCATGGGATAAAAATATGTATATATTATGGTTTATCAGGGTGGTCTTGGTTTTAGATGCTTGGATGATCAAAACAAGTCTTTTCTTATGAAAATCGGATTTAGTCTAGTATCCAAAAGTGATGATCATTGGGTTCGTGCCCTTCGTTCTAAATATAGGTGGAAAGATTAGCTTCTGGATTCGATTAGTAGGAGTCAATGCTCCCACTTATGGAGATCTCTTTCTAAGATATGACCTTTATTCAGCAAAAAATTAATTTGGTCAATTGGTGATGGCTCTACTGTCTGATGTTAGAAAAACACTTGGATCCCAAGTATGGGCTCGTTAATCTCTAAAATTCCATTTTTTTTCTAATCTTAATCTTGATTGCCGTGTTAGGGAATTTGTCAATTTAGATGGAAGCTAGAATTTGGATATGTTTCGAGTATGGCTACTTGAAGACGTGATTTGCAGAATTATTAGCATTCCTCCCCCGCATCCTAATTCAGGTTCAGATAGGGTGATTTAGGCTCGGTCGTCTTCATGAGTTTTCTCAATTTGGAGTGCTTATTGGGCCTTAAAAGAGTCTACTTGGAATCCTCCAATTAATCAGTGGAAGCCTATTTGGAAATACCGAAAACCACAAAGAGTTAGAGTCTTCCTCTTGTTAGCTTATCAGCAAAGACTCATTACTAATTTAGAACCTGTAAGAAGGGGGATTGGACATTGTTCTTCTTGTGCTTTGTGTGGACATGCGATTGAAGATTTGACTTATGCCCTCTGTGATTGTCCCTTTGCAAAGGATGTGTGGATGCTTGTACTTCCAAGACAACTTAAACAAAGGTTCTTTTCTTCTCCCTTTCCTTATTGGTTTTCCCGTAACCTTTGTTTTTATGAAAGAATGCAGGTTAATGGAATTTTTTGGTGATGTTTATTTGGTTTAATTGTGTGGCGTATATGGAAGAATAGAAATCTTTTTATCTTCCAGAAGCTTTCCTGGTCAGCAGATGAGGTGGTTAAGATCTCTAGTTGTTGGGCTCGACAATACAAAACATGCATGACAACAAATAAAAGGAACAATCACAAGTTGATTTCTGAAAATACTTTGGATAATTATTGGATTTTTCTTTCCACGGATGAGGCTGTGGTCAGATATTCTGGATGGCTAGGGATCATGAAGGAAATTGGATAGTGGGGTTCTCTTGATTTTTAGGAGTTTGTTCTCAATTTGAAGTTGAAGTCTAGGGCATTCTTGATACAATTCTCATTTTGGTTAATATGGGATTTAGGAAAATCTCGATTTTGTCTGATAATCTTGAAGTCGTTCAAGTTTTGTCTAAGTTAGCTTTGGAGGAATCCAGGATTACTGTACTCAGAAGAACTCAACGCATCATGAGAGTGGAAGGACAGTGGAAAGTTAAGCATATTCTAAGCAGTCAGAATCTGGTGGCTGATCGTCTTGCTAAATTCTGTCTGAATTGGAAATCCAGTCTACAAGTTTTTAATGAGCCTCCTAAGGAAGTCTTTCATTTATTACAAGAAGATAAGAGAAACGATTGTTTTATGTAGTTGATTTTATTCAGTTTCTTTTCACCAAAAAAAAAAGGAAAAAATAGAGAGAGGAGAGTAAGTTTTAAAAAGATATTTTTTATTTTTTTATTCACTAAACCTTTTTTAAATTTCCGTTTAAAAAAAAAACTAAAAATCATAACATTTATATATATTGTGATAAAACAAACAAAATGATTACACACTTCTAATCTAAACTAAAGGAATATCTTTGACTAAATGAAGACTCTTATTCTTGTCAAAAGCCATCTTAGTAATATAATCAACTTCAAAATTCATTTCACAAGGAATATAATCAAGCTTCCATTGACCAATGTCTAACAAGTTCTATTGAATGTGTTGGATAAGTGCTGAAAAAGATGTCTTGGAGAAGGATTCCTGAACAGCTCGAAAAGCTCCCTAACTATTTGTTCTAATAAACAATCCATCATACTTTCAGCTTTTTAAAATCTTCAAGCCATCAAGAATGCCCCAAAATTCTGCATTAAATACCGAAAAATAACCCAAACTCCTATTAAACCCAAGGATCCAACCCCCAATACAATCCTTCAATACCCCTCTACTGGTGACCAACTTAGAATTTAACTTCACAGCTCCATCCTATTCAAAATGACCCAATTACCTTCCTCAATAACTGACATCTCGGTACTCAGCCCTATAGAATACGGTGCCTTTTGAGAAGAGGTATATTGCAAGGCCCAACTGTATAAAGTTTTAATCATTTCACCAATACTCCACTGAATTTCTTAAAATATGAGAAGATTTCGGTTCTTCCAAATACGCCACACTATTAGGCCAAAGAAGCACTGCCAATCCACATCGCTTAAGGAAAGTCTATATCGATTCCCCAAATTGGATTCAAGCCATTCTTGTAAGTTTCCTGAAAAGAAATTGTCATGCTTTTCCACTGGTATAAGTCACGACCACACTTCTTTAGTCGCAGAACAATTTTTAAAGGCATAAACAACATCTTCAGGTGCATTCCCACACATTGTGCAACACTCCTCATTCCCTAATCCTTGCCTTACTCGTTCCACCTGTGTGAGTAACCTCTCTTTAAAAGCAAGCCAAAGAAATAACCAAACCCTCTGCGGTTGTGAAAATTTCCACACCATCCTCCAAATTGTAACGACCCGATAGTCACGGGTAATCGGAAAGTGTATATTCGAGTCTCTATTTTCGTAAAATGGATTCATAAATATTTATTAAAAATATTTATGAAGTTAGTTGTGTGGTTAATTAGGTTTTGGTTAGGTAAATTTGCATGAATTAAGGGTAATTAGGTATAAAGACTAAATTGCATAAATGGTGAAAGTTTAATTATAGATTAAAGAAAAAGTAAAGGGACTAAATAAGCAATTAAGCCCTATTTAACAAGTATATGGTAAAAATAATTACATTTGTAAAAGTAATATACATATGTATATAATAATATATGTAATACTTAATATTATATTATATTATATTATATTATATTATATTATATTATATTGTTATAATAATTATAAAATAATAAACAAATAAATAAAAGAAATGAAATAGAAAAAGGAATAGAAATAGAGAAGTAAAATCGAAAGAAAAAGAAAGAAGGAAAAAGAGAAAGAAAAATGAGAAAAAGCTAGGGTTTTCAAAGTTCAAAGCTCAATTGCTAACGTAGTACTGGAACCCTCAACTAAAAAGGGAAAAGATAAAGTTGACAAAGAATAGCTCGAAATTTCTGATTTGTAATTCTATAATCCAAATTTAGTTGTTAATTGTTATAATTTAATTTAATGTACATGGTAAGTGTTGAGGTGAGAATTATTGTATTTTGCAATTGAAATGGAATTGATTTAGTATTTGATGAATTTATTGAATTTATATTGATTGAATTGATATACATATATACATATTGAATATATTAATTACCTGAAATGAAATAAATATCGATTGTATTTGAAAAGTGAATTGAAAACCCTATTAATTGTATCAGGCTGAGTTGGATATAGATGGCATGCCATAGGATTGGAAAAGTTCAGGGAATTCTTCGACTTCGAGTCGATGAGACATTGGGTGTTAATCTATTACTTCAAATTAATTCGACGAGGCACTGAGTGCCAATTTACTTCGGCTTAGCCAATAAGACACTGGCTGTCAATTTATTACTTCGAATTATCTGATGAGGCACTAGGTGCCAAACTGGTGTGTTTTGGTTAGATTCGTGTATCTGTCCGAATCCGAGTCATGTTAATAGGGGTAAATGAATAATAAAGTTTTATGATTAATATTGAAATGGTATGGTATGAGAAATGGAAGTGAAATAGTGAATTGAAAATAGAATGTGAAATATGTTACAAATTTATAGAGTATATGAGTTATATACTCGAGAAATGTTTATGGAATGGATAATGCAATTGTATAATGAAATGTGAAATGAATTGTGAAAAGCTATTTATATAGCAAGTATGAGAATTGAAATATTTGTGAAATAAATGAAATATGATATGGTTGTTGTAAAAGTTAAATATTAATATGTGTTTATATTTCAATTGTATATTTACAATTTCTTATATTTAATTATTCGAATTATAGAAATACCACTAAGTTTTTACTCAGCGTACGATTTTGTTTTCCGTGCCTAGATTAGGTACAGTGATTTTGAAGAGTTGTAATTGAGGTTGTGAACATCCATCTCATCACATCTCCAAGTGCCAAGAGGGTATGTTTCAAAAATTTGAATAGAATGGCATGTACTTAGTAAGATCAAGTGTGTTCCAAGTAGTAGGGACAAAAATATAAGTTATGAAAACTTAAATTTTTTTTAGATGTTCAAATATATTAGTGATTAGCCAAAATCACTTTGGCACCAAATGTAATATTCTTATATCAGGTTTCTTGGATTGAACCAGGTATAGGGGTGTTACACAAATATAATCTCTTGAATTTTATGACCCCTCTCTAAGCATCCGATAGGCACTCTGTACCTTAAAGGCCCCATAAACAGACCCACCCCAAGTGATTTTATCTAGTCCTGCAGAAGGCTGTGAGGGAGGAATACTTACAATGCATTTGGTGATTTCATTAGAAAGCCAAACACGAAACATATCCATTCCACGATCTATTCTCAATGACCAACTCTTTGAGAGAACAATCTAAATCAAGGTTGGAATGAGAAAGGATGTGATTAACCAAAGGGCCAACCGTTGGTATCCAATATCCTTCCAACATCTAATGCTTTCCCCGTTACCTACTAACCAAAATAAATTGTCTCGAAGAAAAGGCCAAATTCTAGAAAAAGACCTCCAAAGGAAGGAACACTTACTACAATATATGTCTTTTGTAATGTCTTCTGAAATGCCTTCTTTAACTCCATACTTAGATATGAGAACTCGCACCCACAAGGATTCATTGTTAGATACCATATTGAAACCCAATTTCAACATAAATGAATTATTTTGGTCTTTAAGTTAGCGAAATCTAAGCCTACCGCAAGCCTTTGGTTGATAAGTTGCTTGGCAACTAACTAGTGATACCTTCCTACTTACCCCATTCGTCCCCCAAATGAACTTCCGCACTAGACATTTGATTTCTTCACTTAGCCCTTGAGGAATTATTAAGGATTGCATGAAAAATTTGAGGATAGATACGAGAACAGATTGGGCTAGAGTAACCCTCTCGGAAATAAAAAATTTCTTAACATCCCAACTCTATAACTTATTTTGAACCTTGTCCACTATAAACCGCAAGGAACTGTTTGTTACCCTTTCATGAAATAGGGGAACTCCAAAATATTTTTCTAAATTCTGAGTCATTTAAAATCCAAGAGTATCATACAACTTCCTTTCAAATTCTTCATTCATCCAATAAGAGAAAACCACATTGGTCTTAGACTTATTGATCTGATGCCTTGAAAAAGCATAAATTTCATCCAAAACTTTTTTAATCAAATTGACCTGTTGGATGTCAGCTTGACTAAAAATGACCAGCTCATTTACAAAAAAAAACAAATGAGAAAACGCCGGACTAGATCAGGACAAACGTATAGGATACCATTGCCCAGAATGAATGTTAGACTTAATGCAGTATCCAAGTCATTCCATGCATAAGACAAACAAGTATGGTGAAAGAGGACACACATGCCTAACTCCCCTTGCCAAACGCAATTTCTAGTAGTTGCCCTATTCCACAGCATCTGCATACAAGAGCTTGTAATAGCTGACATAATAACATTTCTAAGAAATACAAGAATACTCGTAGCCTGAAGAGAAGCGTCAATAAAGTCTCACCTAACCCAATCGTAAGCTTTTTCCAAGCCTATTTTGATGGCCATCCACCTCATGTTCTACTGTTTGCTTCTTATGGAATGTATTACTTGTTGATCCACAATGATGTTGTTCATTATATTCTTGGCTGCAAGGAACCCTACTTGCTCTGATGCTATGATTTTAAGGAAAACCACATTGAACCGATTGATGATGATCTTTATGACCAATTTACAGAGAACCAAATATAAGCTTATCAACCTAAATTGAGCATAACTCTCAGGGTTAGGGACCTTTGGTAAAAGGACAATAAGCGATTTATTGAGCTCTGGTCAATAGCATGTCTTGCCAAAACCCTCTAAACCCACTTACAAACTGCACCGCCGACCAAATCCTATTGATTCTAGAAGAAAAATGCATGAAACCTATAACTTTTCGCAGCTTTTAAGGGGGCCATGTCAAACAATATGGCCTTAATATCTTCCCTTGAAACTTTTTTCCCCAAAAATACAATACCATCCACTGCTCGTGTGTCGTTTGATGAGTTTTTTTGTAACACCCCTAACCTGTATCCGTCGCCAGAATAAGGTTACAAGGTATTACCGATCAACCACAACATAAATCATACATTTGTGCAATCATAATTATAATCTATTCATCTCAATCACTTTGTCTCTTATAAGATTCTACGAGACCTTAAAACATGCTTAGAAGTGGTTCGGGACTAAACGATAACATTTGCAAACTTTGGAAAACTTAAAAAATTTTCTTTGATTTCAGGGTCACACGCCCGTATGAACAGGCTGTGTGCCTCACATGCCCACCAGACACACTCGTGTCACAAGCCGTGTGAAAACAGGGCATACATACTGACTTGTACCATACGGCCGAGGACACCTCCGTGTGCCATGATCGTGAGAAAACTAGGGAGGTTACTGACTTGGGTCACACAGCCGGCCACACGGTCATGTACCGGCCTGTGTGCCACACACGGTCAATAGACACGTCCGTGTGTCTAGGCCGTGTCAAAACTATAGGGTATACTGCCTTAATTCGAAAGGGTACCCTAGGGGACACACGGCAGTATAACATAGCCGTGTATCGCACACGGCTAAGACACACACTCGTATCTCTGCCCGTGTGGACAAAAATAGGCCATTTGCAAAGCCAATTTGCCACCCTTCACTCATGCACACATAACAACCAATTTGAAACCATTTCCATACACCTATAGGCAGCCCAAAACATATCAATTCACACACATATCATACCATCTATCATCAACCATTTTAACTACTCAATTCCACATTCAAAATATACCAAATTATTATGCTAAAATCATCACAACTTGCATAACTTCTAAATGCATTTCATCATCATCTTATCACCTATTTCATGCCACAAGACTTACCATTTCAATGTCCCATAATCAAGTCACAACATACCATTATTTCAACCTTAATACTCTCATTTACAACTAATTAAAAGAACAACCTTATAGCCATACCAAACAAGCCAACATATAAAGCATTATATACATCACATAATTAACTTATCAAACACATAACTTAAACCAATTTGAATCGCCAAATCTAAACAAACATTTACAAGTCAAATCTCATGGCTAAAATCTAGTCTCAAAACATACTACAATGACACTAGCCTATACATGCCATATACTATATATACAAAGTTCCAATAGTACCAATGAGATGATTGATAGTGTGATGTTGTTTCTCGATGATCCTTGAGTCCGAGTTAGCTTTGATACTCTATAAAACATAAACAAATAACACACACAGTAAGCTTCATAGCTTAGTAAGTTCGTACTAAAAATATTCAACAGTTCATAATATACAAATCATCAATTAATAAATACTTAGTAAGCCTCATATTACCATTCAATTCTAATCCATGACCATTTATCATGTACTTACAATTCCCTCAAGCTTCATACACATAGTATTAACTATCACATACGTTTCGTACGTACTTGTACCTTCCAATATTTATTTATCTCATTTTCACCTCTTTGTTCAATACGTTAACCATCCAAAAGTCTTTTAGTATTCAATGAACTCACACACTTAGTACAATAAAGATTAGCCGAAGCCTTAACGATATTGCACACTTAGTGCCATCACATTAAACTGAAGCTATCTTGGTATCTCACACTTAGTGCCACATATATCCAAAGCTATTCCAATTCGCACACTAAATGATGTATATAGCCGAAGCTATCTCGAAACGCACACTAAGTGCCAAACGTAATCAATTTGTCATTGTACGCAATCGTAGTCGCATAAGTACAATTTATGCAATATTAAAGCATTAAAATATAATTGTAACAATGTTTATCATGTACAAACTTACCTCGGACGTAAAAAACGACGAAACTAGTCGATTAGTCGAGTACTTTGTCTTTGCCTCGATCTAAGTCTGGTTTCCTCTTTTCTTGATCTATATACAATCAAATTCATCTCTTTTATTCATCAACGCATTCAATTTAGTCCACAAACACATATTTGGACATTTTTGCACTTTAGCCCCTAAAGTTTCACATTTCTTACAATTTAGTCCCTATTTAAAAAATACACAAAATTTACACAATTAAATTCAATTACATGCTAGCCGAATTTTCTAGGGACCCCTAGCAGCCCAAAAATTTCATTTATTTTAAAATTTAACCCGTCAATTTACATTTTTCTCAATTTAATCCCTAATATGCATTTTTACTCAAAATCACTTTACAAAACATGTATATCAAGCACCACACTTTCATAATTCACCATCAAACATCACAAAACACATGAATTCATCAATGGAAACTTCCAAAATCATCAACCAATTCAAAAATTAGGGCATGGGCTAGCTAGTACTCAAAGCAACGATAATAAAAACATAAAAATTATCAAAAATCGAGCAAAGAACATACCTCAATCTAGCTATCAAAGTGTCGAATGCATGAAAGCTTCCTATCCCTTGTTTTCTTTCTATTTTCAGTTGAAAAGATGAATGAATGAATCATCTTTTATTTTGGTTTTGTTTAATTAAACTTAATTTTACAATTACAAAAGTAACATTTATTAATACATTAATAAAACACATAATGGTTGGTCATTTATGACAAATTTCACTAACCATGGTCTAATTACATCATAAGGACCTCTCATTTAATAAGCCATGACAATTAGACACCTTTATAAAATAGATTGCAACTTTTGTATTTTACGCGATTTAGTCCTTTTCTCACATTAACCACTTAAACTATAAAATTAGCTCACGAAATTTTCACACATACATACTCACATGCTATTAACACCAAGAATAATATTAAAATAATTTTTCAAACTCAAATTTGTGGTCTCAAAACCACTATTCTGATTTAACTAAAACCGGGCTGTTACATCTTTGGGGTGCAAGTTAATGAGTTACACGGCCTAACACACGGCCTGGCACATGGGAATGTGGGGCAACTCAGAGAGTTACATGACCTAGTAGACGGGCGTGTGACACGACCGTGTGGCCCTACTCAAAGAGTTACATGAGTGAGGACACAGGCTGGGACACGTCCGTGTATCCCTAGTTCAATTGTTACACGGCTTGGCCACACGACCATGTGACCCTTATTTTGCAAATTTTGTATCTTTTTTCTAAACTTCCCAAACTATTTCAAATTGGTCCCAAATTATTTCTAAGTTATTTTTAGGGCCTTAAGGGCTCGATTTAGTGACCATATGCATGTGTATGAATATTTTATGATGTGATTATAACAATGAATGACAATATGTTTAAGTGGTTCTAGTTATTTAGTAATACTCCATAACCCTAATTCAGTGACGGAGACAAGTTAGGGGTGTTACAAGAAAACTTTTATATTGTATTGAATTGTTGTTATGATTGAATTATTGAAAATTTTAAATTGAGTTATCCGTTGAATGCCGTAACTGTTTCTTTTGTATTGTAGCTTTTCGTAGTTCAGTCCCCAGGATCGAGAAGGATTAGGGGTGTTACATAAATTGAGGTCGAAGATACCAAAGAAGATTGAGTGGTCGAAAGCTGAGAACGATTTAGCTCACCTCGTACAAAACATAAGTATGATCCAGGTAAATAGATTTATTATCATAAACATCCCAAGTAATTGGTTTTGAAAGAAAATTTTTGAATTTCCGCTATTCATTATTTCGATGTTTTCAACATTATCTTCTTTAAGAGGGTTAATATCAAAAGAATAAAATTGAAAAATTCTTATAGTTTGACTAAGTTAACAACCTAGGAAAAGAATCTCTCAAAGATCGATCATCTATCCATTTGTTTTCCCAAAAGCTAACACTCGATCACCCATCTACTTGGTTCCTAACTAACAACTCCAAACCCTCATGATCATTAACTTGTAGAATATATTTTGACATGATGGATATATCCTGCACATGAGAGCAATTAGGGGTCCAAGAAGTCCCATTGCCCATCTTTTTTCCAAAATCAACATCCTCCATTAAGAGTTGTTATCCACTCTACATCTCCACACCATTTGCTGAGAGGTGCCTAGTTTTTATTGACAGTTTTAGAGATTACCAAACCATCGAAAGCCCTTGGGTTGAAAATAACCTTCCATCTCATTTTCGACATACAGCATTTATCATCCCCTCTTCTCATAAAAATTGCCTACAAATCTGTTCAAGCTTCTTTAGTACACCCTTTGACGCTTTAAACACTTATAAATAATAAATAGGTAACGCGTTTAACAAAGATTTGATGAGTGCAATATGATCACCCATCAATAAGTAATTTCATTGCCAAAGGGCCAATCTTTGTTTAACCTTCTCGATGATAGGTTCCCAAGTGCTGATTCGTCTCGAATTCTCTCCCACAGAAATCCCCAAATAAGCCAGAGGAAAACAACCCAACTCACAACTAATGATACTAGCTACCACAATAGCTTTACTCTCTTCAATTCCAATAGGATGAATTTTTTATTTAGACAAATTAATATGCAAACCTGACACCAATTCCAAAAATTCCGGTACTACTTTACCACAAAGTCTGATCCTCTTTTGCCTCAAAAAATAGTATGATATCATCTGCAAAATACAGATGTGAGATGCAAAATATAGACTCAAAGATCTTAATACACCTGAAGTTAAAGCATCCACCAGCTCTCTGTAGCATTAAACGAAATGATTCAACAACTAAAATAAAGAAGAAAGGGGAGAGGGGATCTCCAAATCGTAACCTTTTAAACATTTTAAAATCCTTAATAGGGGATCCATTGACCAAAGCAGACACCCATGCCAAAGAAACACACTCCTATATCCAAGCAACCAATTTATGCCCGAAGCTCATCTCCTCCATCACATTGAAAAGGAACTTCCATTAGAGACTATCATACGCCATCTTTAAGACAAATCCTCCATCATTGCACCTCTTTTTCTTCATGCTGTCCACTACTTCATTTGCAAGTAAAAATCCATTGAGAATTTGTCTACCTCTAATAAAAGTTGTTTGGGTATCGTTTACAAGAAAATCAAGGACCCCTCCTAGCATTCTAGCCAAAAAAATTTTGCAATAATTTTATAAAGAGAAGAGACCAAACTAATCGGTTGATATTTGGATTATCTACCTTCGAAATGAGCAGAAGGAACGTAGAATTAACAGCTTTATCAATTCTGCTTGAAATAATGAAATCCCTCACAAAGTGCAGCAGATCCTCCTTGATGATAGCCCACGAATGTCTGAAAAAGTTGAAATCGTACCCATCGGGCCTCGAGGCCTTTGATTCATCACAATCCCATATTTCTCCTTTGATTTCCTTAATAGATACCATATGTTCAAGCTCCTTTGGCTGCTATTTTTGCAATTTCCTATAACTCAATCCCTTAATAAAAGGTCTTTCCCAATCATCATTTGAAAAATGCTTTCTAAAATAGTCCCCCGCCACATTTTTTATCACCACTTCTCTGCCCCTCAATGACAACTCTTTTAGCTCGGATCTTCGCTTTGCACTGGAGAAATTTTCGAGAGCGCCATTTGACTCCAGATTTCTGCTTCCATAAAGCCTCACGTGCATGGAACAATCTCCACAAATCACCCATTCTAGACTTCCTTCTAATACAGTTCGATTCTGAAAGGAGGCCACAATCACCTTTGGTATCCAGATTCTCGATGTCAGCTTCTACTTCCAAGATTCTTTGAGTTAAATGATAACTTAAAACCGGTGATATATATGGTAATAACTTTTGGGTTAGTAGTTGCACCAAAATTGATAACTATTGTCCCATTGTGCTTAACTCAAATTTATACAAGTAAGCATCTTCTATGTAATCAAGGACCCAAGTTTTTAGTCAACCAAAGCAAACAAAAGCTAATTAATCTTACCGTCCTTTCTCTTTATCTCCAAACTAGGATCTTTTTTACACGGAAAAGGAAATATTCCTTAAATTGGGCACATGCATGATTAATCATAAGGGTCCCTTCAAACAGTTGCAAATTTGTAATTAATAGTGATATTAGTAGGCCTAAAAGAAAGGGGGGGGGGGAAGAAAATGATTGATCAAAAAGGCTAACAGTTAAATCAGAAGGTGAGGTGAAGTCAACCTATTATATACAATCGGCATTTAAGCAAGGGATAAAAGCAATAGATACAGACAAAATATGCCATATTCATTGCATTTGGAGTTCTAGAGACAAAAAATGCACAGGAAACCCCATAAAAGGAAGAAGCAAAATTATAAAAAGGAAGAAAGTAGCTTTCAAAAAAAACAGAAAAAACAAAGTAATGCCCTTCATTTGATGTGTCAAAACCTTAAAGTTATATATTAATTGTAATAAATATTGCAATGGAAATAAATATATATTTATATCATCAACAAATATTAGGTGTAAAGATAAAATACATTATAAAGAGAGATTACAAATTCGAATATTAAAAATAAAATTATTTAAAGAGGTAATCACAAATCCCTATAAAACCTGCTTATAGAATACCAAATATATATTTATACCATTCATTAGCTAGGTTTCTGATCAAGTTAATTACATTGGCATAAATTATATAAAATAATATAATCCAGTTACATATGCATAAACATAGAGTAATGGTGATCTACATTCAGAAGGAAACATAATTAGCATCATTATATTAAATGTATAATCCCTATTGGTAAGCTAAGCTTGCCGTAGGTACTTGGTAACACTCCTGCTTATTTCTCATCAACATACAAAAATCTATGCTATTTTGATTCAATAATTTCTCAAATTCACCGACAATGATAAGAATAATATGTTGTAGATATAAGAGTCTCAAACAATCTCATTTTTCTCTCCTAATTATAAAAGAGAAATTTGTCAAATTCAATTTTTTTTCATTAAAAACGTCAAACCTATATTAATTAATATGGCCAAAATGTTAAATTTAAATAGGTTAGAGGAAATAAAAAAGATCATAGGGAATAAATATATTCAAATCACAGAAATGATAGCGTATATATATTCATAACCCTAACTGAAGAGATCGATGCACTAGAGTATATGAAATATATAAAATCTGTGTAATAAAATTGCTAAAAGAGATCAGTAGTTGAACTGCTCATCTGATCAAAGAGCAATCTTTATTGTCATATAAATCGAAATACATATAAAAGCAGAAAGAAATTACAGTACTTAAGAATTGTTATAATATTCAAGACAAGAGAGAGAGGGAGAGAGGTATGATAAAAAACATACATGGTATACAATATTAACTCAAACCATCTTCAATCACCTAAACCAAAGGCAAACAAAAGTCTGCTTTGGAGCATAGATAAGATCGCAGATGCTGTAAAATCAAAGAAAAATCCATACAGAAAAATAAAGGAAACAGCTCCCCAAACATGTGCAGCAGTAAATATATGGTATAGTATTAGGTTTTAGTTGATATGTAGCATACAAATCGGACCATGATGCTTCATTTCCCCAAGAAAGAAGAGAAAAGAAGAAAAGATGAAGTAAAATGAAAAAGGCCTTTGCTCATTGATGAAGAAAAGAGAGAACCCTTTAACTCAGTGAAGAAGGCATGCAGATGGAGGAGGTAGGGTTTCGTTTCTTCTTCTTGAGAGAACCCATCTTCTTCATCTAAATTCTATTCTTCCTTGTCTTTTTTCTTTTTCTTCTTCCTTTTCTTGGTGTTGGGAGCTGAGTTGGGTAAGGCGGTGGGTTTTGTGCGGTTGGTAGATAGCAAAACATGGAGTGGCGATGATGAAAGCTAAGGGTTAATGATGAGAGGAAGCAGAGGGGAGAGGACATGATGATTGCTGCACCCTTTTTTTTTTTTTTTTTGGTTCCACTCTTTTGGTTTGAATTCAAGATAGATAGAGAGATAAATATCACAAAGATTTGCGTGCTTAATTAGTATTTTACCAGAGAGGTTTTGTGCTTTGTTTCCTTGTTTCACATGGAGATAATTATCATGGACACCACCCAAACTACCTTTTCTTTAACCTAACAGATTGAAATCTCTCTACATTCTACATATAACTTTTTTTCTTAATTTAAAAAAATAAAAAAAAAGTTATTAATGGTTAAAAATATAAATAATTAAAATATATAAGTAATTTTAATTTTTAAATAAAATAAACTAAAAGACATAAGAATCATTTATATTTTATACATATATTTTTAATTTCATTAATTAAATTCTTCTGTAGGTGTTACTAATTCTTCTCCAATATTCTACTTGGTTACTTTTTTTATTTTATTTTTTCACCAAAAAGCAAGTTTTCTTAACTTGTTACTTATTCTACTTAGTTAGTTGAGCTGTGTTTACTTAGGTTAAAAATAACAGTAGAAATGAGATTAATTATTATAGTGATGTGATTGCATATTGTAACTCTGAGATTAAAATCAGCAATAGAGTATATGTTTGAGTGGTGAAAATAGAAAATAACTATGATTAAGAACAATAGATAAAAATGATGTATAATAGAAAATTTTATTTTATGAAATTATTAAAATTATGTGAATTTGTAATTTTATTAAATAAAATATTAATATGTATTTTTATAAAATTTTAATTAATTATATAATCATTTTAAAGTATTTGTTATATTAAATGATAAATATTTTTTATTTTTTTATAGTTAATTAATTTCATTATAAGCATGTGAAGTATTATTTTTATTAATAATGACAACATACTTGAATAAAATTTTAAAATATCTAATTTATATTTTTAATACGTATCACAAATTTTTAGTGAAGGATATTTTTGAAGTATGATATTTTTTTTTTCAAAAAAAAAAAAAAGAACATTTGATTCTCACCGTGGAACCACCGGAGCTTTTTGCTGTCGTCAAAAAAAGTAGCAGCAGTGGATTTTGGAATTTTTCATTGCACTGAGATTGCTTCAGTGCGTTTGATAAGGAAATGAGGCTGAAGGGCCCTTTTTCTTGACAAAAAGAAATGGTGTTACAATCCACAAAGAGTTTGATATTAAGAAAAACTTCACTTTCCAATGAATTAATAATTATGACATAACATTTCTTGACATCTTAAAAATCATTACTTTCACCAAAAAAAAAAAAAAAAACATTACATTTCTTATTTACCAAAAATAAAAATCATTAGATTTCTTTAAAATGTAATTAACTTTGTCATGTAATTGAAAAGTCAAAAAAAAACTTCGAAAAAGATTTATCCCTTTTTTTTTTTCAATTTTTATTATATTTTATGAAACTGTTTTCTAACTACGAACGAAATGATTAAATAATTCCAAATTTATTTTAAGTAATGTTAAATTAAGTTTTAATTTATATTATAATTTTTTTAAATAAAATTATTTTTATTTAAAACAAACAAACGAATATTATTTTAAAAATAATTATGTTAAGTGACACATTTTGTTAACAAAAAGGTAATTTTTAATAATATTAAGTATAATTGAAAATATTAAAACTAATAATCTGTATTTTATTTGGCATTTTATAATAATAAATTATATTTTATTGATATTAAATATTATTGAAAATATTAAATTTAATAATTTGTATTTTATTTGAGGTGGGTAATTTTCAAAAATTACATCGCAAATCTAGAGGGGGCAGGAACCTTGCCCCTGCCAAATGGAAAAATTGCTTTTTGATTCATTTATAAATGATAAAATTAAAAATTAATATATAATAAAATTAAGTTAAAATGAAATGATTTTTATTTATTCTTTAAAAATATAAAATTATATATAAATTAATAGATGATAAAATTTATAAAAAAAATTATAATTTAATTTCAACACTTTAAAATATTTTTCTAGTTTCACCGTTAAAGATTACCACCACATTTTAGTAAAATGTTTAGTGAATTAAACATGTTAATACAATTATGTTTAAATTTTTAGTGTGTGTACCAAATATTATAATGTTTATTTATTCGACTATTATTTTTTATTTTTTGTTTTTACTGTTTCTAGGACGTGGTTAGGGAATGTGAATTAGAATACGGTGAGCAATAATTGTAGTCCCTAGAATTACGCCATGAATGTGTTCAAAAATGTAGCTAATAAGATACCGAGCAAGGATAATTGAAAACCAAAATATACCACAGCCTAATTTTAACTGCTCCCTACGAAGTAGAAACACATTTTCCTGGTGATTTGGACTTTTGGATTTCAATGGCACCAAAACCTCAATCAAAATAGCATATTCATAACTTTTTCATATATATATATATAACCTTAATAAGATGATAGCAAATATTCATATAATTTCCATAACATACATATTTGATTTGATGAGGTATTCAGGTATTAACAAATTTTGATTTAATTTTAAAAAAATTAAATTTTGAGTTAATCGAATCTAGTTATTCAAATCAACTCGAATAAATAATTCAAGTTTTAAGCTTAAGTCGAGTTGAATTTTACAATTCAAAATAATTCAAATAACAAATTGCTGTAAATATCTTTTTGGTTTTTGTCCATTTTGAAAATGAAAAAATTGATCTATCTCAGTAAAACTTAAAAAATAATTTTCAAAAATTCAAAATATTTATAAAAAATTCAAAATTTATATTTTTTATAAAATTTAAAAAATATAAAGAATATATAAAGAATTTTAAAATTTTTCTAAAATAATAATTTTGGGATATAAGTTAATTAAAGATTCAAGTTTATCATAAGTATCTTTTTTTTTTTTTTTTTTTTTGCTTTGGAAAAGTTTTTAAATATATATAATTTTAAATTTTTGTGCTTTAATATGAAATTAATTATACTGTAACAAGATTTTAATTTAATATATTTAATTTTTTAAATTTAACTTTAACAAATTTACTCGACTTTTCAAATTGTATTAAAATAATAAAATAAAACTTGATCAACTTAAAAATTCTTCCACCCACATACGCTTAACCCTACACTACTTATGTATGACTAGCTTTGATGTAGTCCATTTAACTGGAATTACGGTTTAAATTTGACAAGCCATTTCACATATTTCGAAGCAATAGGAGCATATATTGGTAATGCGAAAACTGGGGAAGGGAAGATTCCTCTCCTTTTCAACCATATTTTAAAGCTGTTTCCTGTTTGTAGGATGATAAAATTTGGACCTCCAATGAAGAGTTATTTTGTGTTTCAATAGTGAAGGTGAGATGGGGCAGTTTATTTTGTTTAGCAGATACGTTATTCACTTGCATTGTTCTACCTCGTTTTGATATTTTAAAATTGTTATTTATGAATGTATCAATATATCATACAATAAATCTTAAAATATTTAAATGTGATATTTATAAATTATTATTTAATGAATTATATATGTCAAATACATATTAAAATCATTAAAAATAATTAATAAATATTAATTGAGTAGGGCAAGTTATATGATGTAGAACATGTTAAGGAAGATAAATTTGACAATATATTGTTATTCCTAATATAATAATTTTTTTTTATTTAACACTTATGAATAGAGTAATCCTAAAAACTTAACATACACATAAATTAGATTGGATATATACATTATGAATAGCCCCTAGTCAATATCACATCAGTAATCAACCGATTTTGTATATTCGGACAATGACTTTCAATTTTGTTTTAATATTTAATCTTAACATATTTATGAGGTGATGGTTAATTTTCTTTTTAAAATATAATATAATTACCTCATACCATTTTTTTCTGACAAAATAAATTTTGTTAATGATAAAAAGGTTACAAAAATAAACACGAATAACTCTTAAAATAGAAAAAAATTTCATTTATAATTTATAAAATTTTAAATTAGTAATCGTAAAATTATACTTTGATCTATTAAAAAATAATAAAATTTTGATTTAATCCTTTAAAATTATAAAAATATAAGCTATTAGAATAGTAAAATTTTATTCTTTACCATCATAAAAATATATAATTTGATTCTAACTCCCTAAAAAAAAGTTTCTACCTTCACCCCTCTGCCTATTAAAATTCGATAGCAAACACATATGTATTTGATACACAATTGAGATATGATAAAATAATTGCAACAATAGTTATTAAGATTTAAAAAGCTTAAATTTTACTTTATTACACAATTGAGATATAATAAAATAATTGCAGCAATAGTTATTGAGATTTAAAAAGCTTAAATTTTTATGAAAGGGATATGGTTATCCTTGGAATCTTGAAACTTAATCAATGCGGACCTAGTTGAGTACATGTTGAATGTTGATGTTAAACCTTAAATTGTCCCCCCAGGCCCTTGCTAGGTTGCACTGTTTTGTTTTTGTGAGGCAAGATAATTTCTCTGCATATTTAGTTACAGCTGGTGTTTCTCGGTGTACCAATATAATTAATTAAGATTTCTCACTTTATAATTATTGTAATACAATGTCATGAAATTACTAAAGATTAATTTGTAAAACACGCATAAATTCCCCTGGCTAGATTTCATCATCATGACGGCTGGTTGCAAACATGATGGTGATGATCATTGTTCATGGAGATCTAGATTTGGATGACTAGATCACGTCGAGAAGAGTTCATGTAAGGCAATGAAAGCTATGGTGAAAACGCAGATAAACTTGCTAATTTCAGGTTAAATTGTTTTTTTTTTTTTTTTTTTTTGGGGGTGGGGTGGGGAATATAAGCAATCATGTGATTTTTGTTCTTTGACATGTTGGAGGCTCTATCTTTTAACTCCCATGCAAAGATTTCATGAGGCACCATGATGACATGAGGCATTGGATTCTTCATTTTGTCAACACAGCATTCATTGTTGTCTTTTGTCCATGCTTGCACCTTAAACCAGATTAGCTTAAAAACTAATCCACATGTATTGCGTCAGGAAATTCAAACATATATTGATTAAAGCTTAGAAGGTGATTAAGCGGAGACAAGATAGAGAACATGATTGTGGGTTGAAAATAACCTGTGAAATTCCAGGAAATGTTAAGAGAGAGAAAAAGAAAACTGATGTCCAACGTATTTAGCACTGAATGAAGACAAACTCACAAGCTTCCAAAACATGTTAAAGAAACCATATGTTCTAGTTAGCGTTATTTAAGAATTGTTTTTAGCTTTTTAGTAAAGAAGATCACAAACATTGATGATAAAATATGGCAAAGGCAAGTGGGGAATGAATCAACATTTTAATCCATTTCTTGATAACTTTATGTTTGACCCTCATAAAGTTAGGCACTTTAAATGGACTTAACTTTTACAAAATTTTCTCTTTTGCTCTAGTTTCTTCTGTGTTCAATATCAGCAAATTTAACCCATTAATTTCTTTATATGGAGGTTAAACTATTCATAAACTCCTAAATTTCAATTAATTAAATTGAAGTATATTACACACATATTCACATTTAAACTCGTAGCAACTATGGCATATTCGATATATATCACAGTACCCCATCGCAACTGTCGTTGAAATTTCTCTTTTATCAAACCGGCATATGATTTCACCACCGAGAAGTGGTTCTGTCATTTCAAAGAGAAAAAGGCATAGAAAAAAGAATGATCATAAACAAACAGCGATCGTCTTTTGGGCTGAGTGGGGGTGGAAGCACAATCCTTTTGAAAATTTTGAGAGCCACTTTAATTTCTTTGGGGAAAAATGCCAACTTTATAAGCTTGAAAGAGTGTTTGTGATACGTTACTACAGGGCCGTGGTTAAAACTCTTGAAATTTTTGAGAGGGGGTTTGTCTCGAAAATATGGTCCATTTCGAATGCTCAAAAATTTTAAATATTGGTTAGTGAGAAAAAAACAGGATGACGTAATCCCGTTTTCTCCACCACAGTAATGATTATGACTCCATTTTGTGGGACAAACAGAAAGTCGTGAACTTTGGGATGAAATCAATTCTTTTAACCTTTATGCTCCACCGCCAACAAATTCACCAGCTTTTTACCCAAGTTACCTGACCTGCAAGACTTTGTCAAAACTCCCCCAACATTCTTCAGAGTAAATTAAATTAAACTAAGAGAAAAGAAGAAGAAAGAAAAGCAGTGAATTTTCTTGAAAAGTTCAAATCCGAGGACCCCCCACAATGTAAGGAGGGACGACGATCGAGGAAATGTTGGGTGAAAAAGCGCAATATATCAGTGTTGCATTAAAAGAAAAAGTCTGAAACCACTGTATAAAGTTGACCTGGGGCTAACAGTTTGCTAAACATACTTTCTTTTTACTAGGCTCATGGAAAAGTGCTCGAAAATATTTTAAATTTACCAGTTTAGGTCGAATTTTAGAATAATTATGGGAATAGGTAGATTTAGGGAAAACACTTTCAATTCAGGTGAAATGTAGAAAAACAATTCTAACTTGAAGCGCTTTCAGGTGAAATACAGAAAAATACTTTCAGGTGAAAATGCTTTTCGCATGTTACCAGTAAAACACTTCCAGCTGAAAATATTTTTTCCTATATTATATTAGGGTTCAAGGTTTTTAAGATTTGTTTAGGATTTTTAGGGTTTTTAATGGTTTTGTTATTAGGGTTTTAAAGTAGGATTGTGTTTAGGCTTTTAGTTTTAAATTGTAAATTGATAAAATATTTAAAATAATAGTAATTGTAATTATTGAATTCAATATTTAAAATATTCGTATTTACACTAATCGTATATTCAAATTTCATTTTGCAAATCGATTAAAAATAGAAACTAAGAGTACTCAGTTCAGATGCAAAATTAGTTTTAAAAATTTTTGCTTTTTTTTTTTTTTTAAATTTTAGTTTGATTTGATATTTCAATAAAATACTTATCCAATGCATTATTTTTGACAAAATGAGTTCTAAAAATATATCCCAGGAATCTCGGGATATCTGAAATATGATGTGAAATTCACCGGTTAGTGGGGGTTGAAATTTGTAGAGACAAAATACTCTAAGCAGGACACACTGTCAGGAAAATTACTGAAAACGTGTCTAACTAGAAGCTCTTTGAGCTGAGGTGGCACTGAAAATGTTTCCAACTAGACGCGCTTTTAGTACTTTTGCTGACAGTGCGTCATGTTTGGAGCATTTTGTCTCTACAAATTTCAACCCCCCCACTATTCGGGGATTTTTTTCAAACAGGAGGTCACCCCCTAGGCTATAAATGTAACATATTTTAGTCTCCGATGGCTTAAGCCATTTACGAGGAAATAAAATTTTAAAAAGTTTAGAAGAATAGAAGTTCGCTGGAAAGGCATAAGTTGGAGCAACGATACTATTTGTATAAAAAGTAAACATAAGCATTGATTTTTGTTGTTAATATTTATTTGAAACATTTTTTTTTTTGCATAATATTTTTTGTTTCGAACTTCTCTCGACAGATAATTCTGTTCAAAATGAGTGGGCGGATTAATGACATTATTTATTACTACAGTGAGGTCCGTAACACTTAGAACGACGTGGTTTTTTTTTATCGAAGAACACAACGCGAATGGCATTTACCCAGAACATTGTCAGAACTCCAGATAAGAGTTAGGTGAAAAGTCGCCGGAACCAACCAAATGAGATTATTGTCTCTTAAGTATAGATTTTGTGCTTCGGTTGACCCCGTGGGAAATTACGCTTTCAATATTAAAGGTGCTAAGGGCTTGGAGGCAATGATACAGACACATATCGACAGTGGATCACCGTTTCTCAAGTTATATATGGAATTTTCAAGGCTAGATGAAGGCCTTCGAATGTCGACATTTGTTCTTGTTCGAGAGATCAAAACGATTGAAAATGCAGATAGTCCAACAACACAATTGTGTGGTAGGTTCACCACTTTATTAGAAAGTTCCCATTATGATATCCCAGAATCATCGATGGGAAGACACTCATCCATCTCGGCCTTAGATTTCAACCGTGAGAGGTAGAACACTTAACAATCAGGTTTTGGTGGTAGAACGGAATACACGACCCTTGCACGACACTTAGTTAGTGGGTTAGACGTGAACTTCAATCAGTCGATGTTCAACATTGGGAATACTTACTAGGGAATAACAACAACTTCCAAAGGTTGGCAATCGACAAGTGATTCTGGATGTTTTGACAACTATACAAGAAAAGATGGTGTATTCCTTATGGTGTCCACTAGCGAGGGGTCATCTAATACGACATATGTTGGCGGGTTCAAGAATGAAGATGGCAATAAATCTGATGTCGGTCTAGTCCAGGAGCTCGGTGTTGACAGTTCATAAATTGTATTATTTTCTAAACCAGAGTCTATTCTAAATCAGAAAATGATGAAAGGGCTGAAAATGAAGAAGAAAAATGTCCATGATTCACGGCGTGCTCACCTTCAGCCCACATGCATAATGTCAACCTATAGTTAGAAGATGGGTTGGAATTTGCAGAACTACCACACAAGAAGCCGGACCATGCGAGTTCTTCGTTGGATTCAGGTGATTTGGAAGTGGGAAAAGAGTTTTTCACTAAAGATGGTTTTGTCACTACAGTAAAGCGATACAACATCAAGAACAGGGTTAACTTCTAATTGTTAAATCTCGATCTAAAAAGTTCGAGGCCAAGTGTGCAATACTATACAGTAGATGCACATGAAAAATCATGGCTTATGTTAAGAAGAAGATGTGGTTGTGGACGATAAAAAAGATTACCACTCCGCATACGTGTGTTACCACTGGTATTGTATTAATATTGGTATATATTACGACATAGTTGAATTACTAAATTTAACATACTCGTGGAGTTGCAGGTATTTCACAAGATCATCCAAAGTTGGATTTAGAGATGGTCGCAGGCATAATACTACCGATGGTGAAAGCGAGTCTTAAGATTGTTGTGTCGATTTTAATTGCAAATATTCAAAATCGATTCGATAACATGCCTTCATACTGCAAGGTGTAGGAAACAAAGTAGAAGGCATTTAAGAAGATGAACAGTGGGTGGGACATGTCATACAACGAGGTATGATAGTGGTGTCAAGCATTGGAAAGGTACGTCCCAGGTTGCGTAACTGATCTGAAAACGAGGCATGCGTACCACAACGATTGCTTGCTCTAGGGATGTTGAGCGTTCCACTGTTTGTTTTAGACTTTCAAGTAATACTCCTAAGCATTCCAATACTGCAAGCTATTGGTACAAATATACGATACCTTTATGTATGGTAGATATACCAATCGGTTACTGTTGGCTATGGCACAAGATGACAATCGGAGAATCCTTCTAATTGTGTTTGCAATAACTTTAGGGGAGTCAATAGACGACTAGATGGTTGATGATTGCGCGCTGGATTCCTTCTTGATTCAGCCTCTGGTTGGGGTTATGGTCAATAGAGTTGTGATTGAGCCTCCGATTGGGGTTGGAGTTGTGGTCTTGATAACTTCTCTTCTTCACCTTCAGTCGACTGCGATTCATGCATTCTCGGTTGCCATCATGCATACTTTGTTCTAGGAATAGGTGATTAAAAAGATGGCCTACTTTAGTAGAACAAAGATTTTAGAGGTGTTTGCGTCACAAACGACGAATGAGCATAACTATGTTGAGTCTCATACACCGATGGGATAATGAGTAGACTCTCCGTCGGTGCTTGAAACACAGATGGCCTATATGCCGTCTGTAACAATCCCTACCCGTATCTATTACTGGAATAGGATACGAGGCATTACCGGAGTTTACTGAACATTTTCAGAAAATTCTGAGTCATTTATTATTCATATTTTGAAAATAATCATAACGTCTCTCTATTGGGCCCTCGAAACCCCAAACATACAATAGAAACCAACCGGAATTAAATCGGGATCATAAAAAAATCGTAAAATCTTAAATTTTATTTTCATCTAAGTACTTACCTTTTCAATGCTCCTTATAATTAAACATGTTACCATTCAATCAATAGCTTAACACTTGTCTAAGCGTCAAACAACATCATTGTTAGTATACTTGCACATATTTCATCTAAATTCAACATTGATATACTTATTTTCTCGACATGTCACACTTGAGTTTAATAATTGTCTTTACTTACATAATTTCCTTGTATCAACATATCAAAGATAATCTTATATGCACATGTTATGAAACATATCATTCTCTTACCGTTTCTTCATAAGTGTATATCAATCATTTCATTATATCAATATTTCATGCTCCATCATTTCCATATATTTTATGTATATTTATTCCGGTAAAGTTTATATCAAACTTAACATAAATTATATTCCATGTACTTATTCTTATTTCGTTTATCTATCTTCATAATTATTTCATACAACTATTTTGTACATATATTTCTATATGACCAGTTCTTGTAAACATTTCACACAACCATTTCATATAACCATTCGTCATCTGATACATATTACCTGAATATCAATTGTTCAATAGATGTCATAGCGTCTCCCACCCATAGTCTTATTTATCTTTGACATGATGCCATAGTGTCTTTCAACTATGGTCTTACTCATTTTCTGTCATGTTGCCATGGTATCTTTCAACCATGGTCTTGTTCATTCATATCACATTGCCATGGTATCTTTCAACCATGGTCTTATTCATTCATATCAGGTTGCCATGGTATCTTTCAACCATGGTCTTACACATTTCATATCAGGTTGCCATGGTATCTTTCAACCATGGTCTTACACATTTCATATCAGGTTGCCATGGTATCTTTCAACCATGGTCTAACACATTTCATATCAGGTTGTCATGGTATCTTTCAACCATGGTCTTACACATTTCATATCAGAGAGCACACTCCCACGAACCTCATCCTTACAGTGGGATTACCAGTCCAGGCTAAATCCCCTGCAATATAAACTCATAGAGTATTGTCGGGATTACCAATCCAAGCTAAATCCCCTGCAACGACAATTACTCTAATGAGCTTGGATCTGAATTACCAGTCCAGGCTAAATTTAGACCCTAATTCGGATTACCCGTCCGGGCTAAATCCATTTTCCATATATTCTTCAGGAGGGCTATATCAGGATAGGATCACCCGTCCGGGCTAGATCCTTTTTATCGTCAATCCCTTTTCAAAGATCCATCGAATTTTCCTTTCATTCAACCGAGATTTCTTCCCATTTTTATCAAATATATCAATATTTTATAAATTTTCATACAATGAACATTCCAATCATATTCACATCAATAACATACATTTCAAGCATTTTAAGAATATTATTCAAGTTACATGAACTTACCTCATTACTTGTTTGTGTTTATAATTTTATTAATCCGATATCTTTTCTTTTCCACGATCAAATCTCTTATTTGAGACGTCCGGATCTTTATAAATAAATTTGATCATCATTTTCATTCATTTCATATTCTAATGTATTTAATTAATGCTCTAGACAAAATTACCATTTTGCCCCTAAACTTTTATTTAATGACGATTTCATCCTTAGGGTCAGGAAAATAAAATTCTTGCAATTTAATCCTTATTTCCAACTATTATTCTCATATATATTGATAACAATCCATGATTTCTATAAAATATAAGAATTTTCCATAATTTCAACACTTTTCAATTTAATCCCTAAAACATGTTTTCCCCCGATCTTGAACTAAATTAATAATTTCATCTAATTTTGTAATTTAAATAAAAAAAATAGTTCATTTCATGCAATTTGGTCATTTCTAACATTTTTACAAAATTACCCATAAAGTTTTACTTTTATTCAATTTAGTCCCTGAGCCTAAAACATGCAAATTAGCCATGTTAGATGAATATTCATACTTATTTTCCTCCTCCTCTTCTCCATTCCACATCTTTAATGTATTTAACACACTTGTAAGTAATATTATCTATAATTTTTATTATTTACTTTTATGAATATTCAAGCTGTCCATCTATGTCATAGTCACTAAATTATTTATATCTGGAGCTATAGAACTCCAAATTAAGATCTGCTAATTTTTCCTGAAACTAGACTCATATATCTTCTTACCATAAAATTTTCAGAATTTTTAGTTTAGCCAATAAGTACAGTTTATTCTTTAAATTTACCCCTGTTCTGCTATCTGACAGTCCTGACCCTTCTTCACTAAAAATTAATTATCTCCTCGTACAGAACTCGAATGATGTTCCCGTTTATTTATATTGAAAATAGACTCATTCAAGATTATAAAAATATAAATTTAAGTCCATAATTATTTTTATCCAATTTTTGATGATTTTCAAAAGTCAGAACAGGGGAACCCGAAATCATTCTGACCTTGTCTCACAAAATTGATTATATCTCATGATTTACAATTCCATTGCTTACATAATTTCTTCTATAAAAATACTAGACTCAATAAGCTTTAATTTCATACTTTATTCATCCTATAATTCGATTTCTAAAATTTTTGATGATTTTTCAAATTTAGACTACTGCTGCTGTCCAAAACTGTTTTGGTACAAGATATTAATTACCATGTTATAACACCCTTATTTTCTTCTTCTACACCATTTCTCATCACTTTCTCTTATTTTCTCTTCACCAACATATCAAGAACATAGGACCTTATGTAAGAAAACTCTACTATAACATTATTTTCATGCTTTGTCAATAATAACAAACTTAAAAACATATTGAAATCTTGATGTACTTACCTTGTTCTATTGATACTAATCTTTAACTTGATTTTCTCTCTCCTCCAGCTTCTATTCTTGAATCCAACTTGATATTCTAACTCCCCATGGTCTCCTTAGCATTTCTCTCTCTTGGTAGCTATGGAAATTCTTTTGATTTCTAGGTGAAAATGGTGAATTGTTGGTGGAAGGACCAAATTGTAAAGTAAAGAAAGTTTCTTTCTTCCTTTTCTCTTCATACGTTGGGTGCATGGAAAAAAAATGATGATTCTTCATCTTTCTTTCGTTATATATACTAAGTAAAATAATAATAAAATAATAAAATATCATTTAAAAATTAAATTAAAATATTAATAAACTATTATTTATTTATTTATTTAATCTAAAATATCTCCAACATCATCATTGCTTTCTAGATTTCTCTCTCTTCCAATTGACCATTTTTCCTTTCATTATCTTTTAAAATTCCATCATTGAGTCATCATTTAATTTGGTAAAATTGCAATTTAGTCCCTCATAGTTCTTCATCTATTCAATTTGGTCCTAATTCATCCATTTTCCTTAATTTCTAGATCATTCCACCCTTAAAATATTTACACTATTGGTCCTTCAACTTTTTCATATTTTTACTTTAAACCCTCAAATTTTGAGTATTTACTCTTGTGCAACAAAACTTTTCTCACTTTTACAATTTAGTCCTTTCTTGAATTAATATATCATAATATACTTCCCAATATTGACATAACTCAAAATTTCCCTTTTTGTCACTTTATTTTCTTATTTTACTATATCATGGGTAATATTTTATTGTAAAAATTTTCGGGATATTACATCGTAATTGGAAAAATAGATGACATGAGCGTGTAATACATCAGGGACGAATGTTCAAAAGTCCAACCTGACATAAGATTAGAAGTAGAAAAATATGGTGCAATATATGGTGCTTGTGTGAAGATGATAGGGCTAGAATACGCACTAGAATAAAACGGTACATACTGACAGGTAGGTGGTGTGAGCATTGGTGTCGGTTCTTGTGTGAGTGTTGATGATAGACCTACATCGACAGTTCTTAGATTTAAAGGGGCCAATCGTGACCTATTGTATGAAGATACAGACGCCTCGCCTCTTCCCTATGCAAATATGACTTGCCATGGATCCTAAACATGGCATGTACTCCGAATCGTATGCTAACTCTAGAGTGAAAATTAGTTCGCGAGTAGGTAACAAATCATACCGATTATTCCACATGTTGATATGTTGAGAGTGGAATATTGGTCAATTCTCATCCGTCCGATCCCGCAAGTCAATTGTCGAAATCTGAATTTCCGCAACACTATTGGTCTCGTGCATCTTGACGGTAGCATACACTACCAATGGGACCTTCACGTGCTAGGTGTTCGAATTCACAAAGAATTCTTTAGGGATGACTTCTCGAATTGCTGGATCCTCGTATGGTGTCCATTCAAACTATATTAACATAATAAAAATATTAGTTATATATATAATACTAAATATGAAATTGATTATGTTAATATTATATAGTTCAAATTTAAATAAATAGATACCTCCTCTTCCAATCGTTAGTTTAATTGAAGCCATATATCTTGAAGCTTAATAGGTAATCCCACGTAACTCGACCTATGGTTCCACATGTTTAAATAACTTGTTAGCATGACAATATAAATTTAAATCAATTTTATTATGGTATTATCTAATGAATTTTACCTTGTTACGAGTGAGAATTTATATGGCTAGTTTGCTCGAGGACGTAAAAATGGCAATCAATACTGCATCCCTGATTGCAGTAGTAGAATGCAACCACCAATTTTGATTTTTCATGATTGCGTCACCCGACACATCTCTATGTACAATGTCGCTAACACAACAGACCCTTAACTAAGTTTGCCCACTCCTCTAATGTCGACGAGTTTCAGTAGCCACCTTAGATGGACAAGTGTTCGTGACTTGTCCGGCATTAGGATACCCCCGATAATTTGAAGGATGTATGCCCGAGCGTGTCGTTCTCTTTTGATTTCATTTGAATCCTCATCCAGCCCCACAAAATTTCTTCGTAACCAACTTATTTCGATCCAATCTCCACAAATCATTTCCGAAACTGAATCCAAAAGTTCACCACATACACCTTCCCAATCAACAAAGTAAATAGACCCGGTGACTACCGACCCATCCACCAGTAACCCCAACTGTAAATCCACGCCCTCTAGGGTGATAGTACACTTGCCACATGGAAGATAGAATGTGTGCATCTCGGGTCTTCACCTCTCCACCAATGCGCTTACAAGTTTCAAGTCCAACTTACACTCCTCGCCTACAAAGGCCATGTGCCAAAAACCGACTTCCCTCAAGTACAGTTCGATCAACGGTGGAGGAGGAGCAGGTAGATTACAAATATGGAATTGTAAAATTTGATATTCCACCTATTTACGTAAAAAAAATATAAAATATCAAGTTAAAATATAAAAATGAAATGAAAAAATTAAACAAAATTGAATTTTATTAAAAAAATATTCTTACCATTTGCAATTGACTAACAGAAATATGTTTGTCATCTGACGGATTAGAGAATCGGTCATTGCTAATTATAAAAACGAATTAATTTTTAATAAAAATTATTAATAAAAATTCTAATAAAAAATATTTTTAAGAGATAAATTTTTATGTTTACTTTAAGCATTACATAAAAGAATTCATCACTAAGTGATAAATTTGTTGCATTCCTCCTATTCTCACTAGACTTAGCCAATGAGTTTGCAAACTTATAGCCTCCCTAAATGTATGGCAGAAGCTCACTTTAACAATTTTGCTAGCCAGATTATCCACCTCGTTGAAAATGTTCAAACCTCCACGAACTTTGAGACGAGTTTGAACACCATGAAAGAATAGGGGTAATAAGATTCCATAGTCAACTTCATCTTGTCTTTCCATTGAGAATTAAGACAGAATTGCAAGGCAATATTGATGGCACAAAGTTTGACTTGTTCAATATTTTGATTATGTCTATATCTGATATATGTATGGAATACATGTTAATTTTCAAAAAAACTGAAAATTTTGGGTAAGTATAAGTTTCTAATATCGTAGAGCTGAGCTCTATAGGTTTAGTTGAGAATGTAAAAAATCAACACTCTTTCAATTCTAAGACACACGATATATATTTTTGATACAAAGGTTGATCTTTTGATTTTAAAGAATTCTAAGCGGTGAAATAATTCTAAGCGGTGACTCAACTGAGATTGGTGATGTGGTTCAATAACTTCATACCCAGTTTTCTTTGAAAGATCTAGGTGAACTCAACTATTTCTTTGGTGTGGAGGTTTACAAGACAACAACAAGTCTTTTTCTCAATCAGAAGAAGTACGTCCTTGATATGGGTTCAACAATTGCTTTCAATCACAAGACAACAACAGGTCTTTTTGAAAAATCAGTGTAGTATCTGTCAAAACCATTTTTATTTTGAAAAACGGGGATCGACTTTTAAACAAGGTATGGAGTCGCCACCAATCCTTTTTTGTTTATGTGTGATCGGGTCACCCTGTGATCGATCATTTTAATTAAGTATTTTGGTTTATTAAAATAACGTTTTTTTGGTTTGCAAAAAACTAAAAAATAGATTCGGGAGTCGATTACGCGCGAGGAAGGATTAACACCCTCGCAACGCCCAAAATTGGTACCATATTGATCAATTAACGTCCTAATGTTGAAAACTTGAAAAGATATTAAAATACAATTTCTTTAAAAAAAATCAAGACCCAGCACGATTGGGCACGATTTCTCGAATTTCCAAACACGAAATATTACCTCTATTTTTTTTTTTAAAAAAATATGAGTTTGGGTAAAGGGATACAATCTATGTAACATTTAAAATCGAAAATTGGTTAAAACGTGAAAGTGGTCGTACTTGGCGAATAATAATAATGCAAATAATACAATAATGAATAACATAAACTTGCAAGTATATGAAGACATAAATAAATAAATGAGCAAATAAATATATAAAAAGATAACAATGAGACCAAAACACAATAAAAATGAAATAGATAAAATAACAAAGGAATAATAAATGAAATAGCAAACAAAAAAAATCTAGTGGAAAGTTTAAAAAATGAGGATGAGCATATAAACATAGGAATAGGGAAACTTTGAATGAAATGAGTTCTTTTTAAAAAAACAAAACAAAAGGATAGTAGAAATAATAGTAATAATAAAGATAAAAATAATAATTATAGAATACAATTATAATAGTAAAAATAATAATAATTATGATAGTAATAGTAATAATGAATATAAATAATAGTGAAATAGAAATATAAAAATAATAAAAATAACCATGTCAATAAATAATGATGGTAATAATAATAACAATAGTAATAATATTAAATAATCATAATAAATATAATGATAATAAATATAAAACCCAAATTAATTAATAAAATAGCTAAAACAATTCGAAAAGGGACTAAATTTAATTAAAAATCGGGGTTTTGGGGACAATTTTAAATTAATAAAAGAAAAGGGCCAATCTAGGGACCCAATTGGAATGCGCGTTGTACAGGAAGGACTCACTGGGCAAATATACCCTATTCCCAAATGGCGCCCTCTCAATACTCGTTTTTAAAAGACCCATGAATCAAATTAAAATTGAGGCAAAATTTCGAGGCCAAATTAGAGATAGAGAAAATTTAAATTGTAAAGCTCTAAAAAAGCGGAAGGACTAAAGTGGCAAATAGCCCATTAATGAAAAAATGCGGATCCTCCCCGGGTAGGGTCACGCGCGCGAGTCGTGTGCCTAAACGGCATCGTTTTGGCACCTGGGCTTGTGGCACAAAACGATGCTGTTTTGGCCTTCTATAAAAGCTGAATTTTTTTTTTTAAAAACTTCATTCTCCTCCTCAGTTTCAAAAAAAAAAGAAAGAAAACACCCTATTTTCTCTGAAGGGTTCCAGAATTCGGCCAGAGGATCGGTGAACCTCTGCTGCACGCACCACCGCACGCGCCGTTGTCGGCGCCGCCATGTAAAATTTTTTTATTTTCTATTTTCTTTCCCCTTTTTAGAAAAAAATGATATAAAAAATAAAATAAAACAAAAAAACCAAAAGAGTAAAAAAAAAAAGAACACATTTTTAAAAAAGTTTATCTGCTTTGATTGCTCTATCTATTTCGTGTATCCCAAAAAACCTCCTTTACAATCAGTTTTTATGAGGCTTTTATAGCCTTTTTTATAACATATTTGCAGGTTCATGGGCGTGCACGTCTCTGACATGGCGTGGTGGAGTGGCGCACGACGCGAAGGGGCGCGCGACGTGCGATGCCTGGGGACTGTTTCAGTTGCAAACGGCGGCTCCTAGGGTTTTTTGCTGAAATCTGTTTGTGTTTTGGGCCATTTGGGCCTTGTAATTTGGGTTTTAGGGTTTGGGTTGGTTTTGGTCTTGATTAAATTGGGTTTTGGTTTTTAGTAGTTTGGGCCTGGCAAATTTGGGGCCCTACAGTTGCCCCTCTTTGCTCATTGTCGCGTAATGAGAATGGAGCAAAGACTTCAAAAGGGCCAAAATTGCCTGGACCTGTCGAGTCTTGATTTCTTTTGGCCACTCTTCTTCAAGTAGCTTCGCTTTAACCCACTACATCTCTAGGGGTATAAGATCTCGTCTTCGATCTGCTCCACTATTGCTTTGGGAGATAAGATTCGTAATTTTTAGCTTGTTACCCTACTGCTTAGGGGGTTAATGTAACCGCCTAATTTTCAGTGGTATCGGGAATAGAGATTTGAGATCACTAAATCCGACGGGTGAGTTGAAAATTTAATAAATTAATACCTATGAGTCAAATATGAATATAAAAGCATTTTTGAATTAGTGAATTTGGTGATTTAAAAAAATTAATTAGCTAAAATGGGTCGAGAATGAGGTATCGAGACCTCGACTTCATAAACCGAGCCATAAATATTTTTAGAAATATTTATGGAGTGTTGGTGAGGTAATAATAAAATTTAGTCAAAAAATTTTGACGTTTGGGTGGTTAATTAAATAAAAATGACTAAATTGAAAAAAGTGTAAAAGTTGCTAAAATGATTAAATAGCTCAATTGTCAAATGAGGAAGGACCTAAAGTGAAAATAAGCCCAAAGGAGATATTTTGGGCGGCAATAGCTGAGAAAAATCAGGAAATGGGTGAAATAAGGGCAAAATTGGAAAATTGCCAAAATTGGCTAAATAAAAATGGGACTAAATTGGAATATCTAGAATTCTCTTCATTTCTCTTCATATTAATCAGCTGAAAAACAACCATGGAGGAGGGTTCAAGCTGGTTTTCATACTCTAGCTTCATGTAAGTTTAATTCTTGCTTTCTCCTTGAAATTTTTATGTTTTTGGACTTTTACAATTGGGTCCAACTTATTATTTCATTAGTTTTTGATTCCATGGCTAATTTTTTAAGTTTTTATGGATGAGTTTTAGAAATATATGATGATTTGGCATGGAATTAGAGCTTTAAATTGTTTATATTCTGATTTTATTGAAAGAATTGAATAGAAAGTGAATGTTTAGGACCTAATTGTAAAAGAGTTTGAAGTTAGAGTTTTATGTGGAAATTCTAAATTTCAATAGTTATGAAATAACTTATAATGTCTAGAAAAATTATTAATTGAGAAAATTATCTTAATTGAGGGGTTAATTGAGCAAGGACTGAATTGTATGAATTGTGATATTTGGGGCAAAATGGAAATCAACATTTTACACTAAAACTGTTTTGGACAGCAGCAGTAGTCTAACTTTGAAAAATCACCAAAAATTTTATAAATGGAATTAGAGGATGAATAAAATATGAAATTAAAGCTTATTGAGTCTAGTTTCTTATAAAAGAAATTATGTAAGCAATATAATTGTAAATCATGAGATACAATAACTTTTGTGAGACAAGGTCAGAATGATTTCGGGTTCCCCTGTTCTAACTTTGTAAAATCATAAAAAATTGGATAAAAATAATTAGGGGCTTATACTTATATGTTTATAATCCTGAATGAGTCTATTTTCAAGAGAATCAAGCGGGAACATCATTCAAATTCTGTACGAGGAGATAATTAATTTTTAGTGAAGAAGGGTCATAACTGTCAGATAGCAGAACAGGGGAGATTTCAATGAATAAACTGTATTAATTGGCCCATCCAAAAATTATGAAATTTTTATGGTAATAAGGTATGTGATTCTAGTTTCAGGTAAAATTAGCGGATCTTAATTTGGAGTTCGGTAGCCTCAGATATAAATAATTTAGTGACTATGACACAGATGGATAGCTTGAATATTCACCTAAATAGATAGTGAAAATTATGGATAATGTTACCTACAAGTATGTTGTTTATACTAAGGATGTGGATGGAGAGGAGGAGGAGGAAAATATAAAAAAATATATGAATGACTCTTGTATAAATTGATCACATGCCCGATTATAATCGATAAGTGTTGGATTAGAAATGATATAATGTTTTATTTGGAATATTTATTATGAAATTATAATTATTGTTATAATACAAAAATTGAACTTGTGAGTTTATATGGCTAAATTTTAGTGATTATTTGTTAATTTTATGAATTTCATGATGTGTTATTTCATATGTATTGGTGATAAAATCGTGAATAATGTAAAAGCATGAAAATTGAATAAATGATCAAATTGAGTATTTCTGTTCAGTGACAAGATAAACTGAAGGAAAAGACCATGGTTGGACCATGGCAACAAGTGATAAGTGATAGCTTCGGCTACACTTATCTGATCAAGGACAAATGAAAGTGATAAGTGATAGCTCGGCTACACTTATCGATCAAGACAAATGACAAGTGAAAAGTGGTAGCTTCGGCTACGATCGATGAAAAGTGGTAGCTTCGCGCACCGATCGATGAAAAGTGGTAGCTCTCGGCCACCGATCGATGAAAAGTGGTAGCTTCACACCGATCGATGAAAAGTGGTAGCTCCGCCACCGATCGATGAAAAATGGTAGCTCCGCCACCGATCGATGAATAGTGGTAGCTTCGACTACAAGTGACAAGTGATTTCCGTATAAGACCATATCTGGGATATGGCATCGGTGTGATATATGCTACTATACAAGACCATATCTGGGATATGGCGTCAGTGAGATATGTGATTCGTGTAAGACCATAGTTGGGCTATAGCATCGATATATGAATATGTGTAAGACCATAGCTGGGCTATGGCATCATTATGTGAAGATGTGTAAGACCATAGTTGAACTATGGCATCGAGAAAACGAAGTACTCAATTCCGTAAGACGTTCACTAATTTGACAAAGTTTGGTAAGTGTTACATGGAATTATGTGATACAAGGAAGTACGAGTTGATAAGATATGAGTATAGAACTTGGTTGATAAATGAATTCATTTGTGATTATATAATTGTTCATCTTGAATGTACTGTCCATATGTATTGATAATTCAAATGTTTTAATGAATAAGTTTCGACATGGAATAAATTGAACACGAGATAAATAATTATGAAATTGAACTCGAAATTCATGAAAATGATAATTATTGATATATGGAGACATGAGAGATTGATATATGAATATGGAAAATGTTTGATAAATGTGTTTATTCATAATTATGGAATTATATACCTCATGTGTACTATTTGCATAAAGATGATATTTCAAATACTTTGGTTATTTAAGCTTAAATATGAAATAGTATGAAATCAAGATAAGTTGTTATGAAAACATATTTAGATTACAGAGATATGGCTGATATATGTTGTATGATTACATAACGTGAAATTGTGTATATATATGAGAAATTTATTGAGAATTGAGCCCATACACGTTTCTTGTTATTTATATGAAGTGTACGACTGTCAAGGGTGATGAAGTTATAAATAGAGAGTTACACGGGTTGAAAACATGGGCGTGTGACTCTCCAAAGTGTGAAAATTTTCTGAGTGTTACAAAAGTTTCATATGTTTACGGTTTGGTCCCGAACCACCCTGAATGTATGTTTTGGGCCCCGTAGGCCCATATAAGGGACATTAAATATATGTATAAAAGTTTTTCAATTTAGAAGAAATTTTATGGCTGATTTTTACATGATTGATCATATTAAGTTTGGTAATGCCTCGTACCCTATTCTAGGCTCGGAATACGGGTAGGGGGTGTTACAGTTAAGGCTTACTGTCTTCGATCTGCTCCACTTCTGTTTAGGGGAGATCTGTATTTTCAAGCCTGTTACCCTACTGCTTAAGGGGTTAAGGCTTGCTATCTTTGATCTGCTCCACTACAGTTTAGGGGAGATTTGTATTTTCCAGCCTGCTACCCTACTGCTTAGGGGATTAAGGCTTGCTATCTTCGATCTGCTCTACTACTGTTTAGGAGAGATCCAGCCTATTACCCTACTGCTTAGGGGGTTAAGGTTTGCTATGTTCGATCTGTTCCACTACTGTTTAGGAGAGATCTGTATTTTCCAGCCTGTTACCCTACTGCTTAGAGGGTTAAGGCTCACTGTCTTCGATCTGCTCCACTACTATTTAGGAGAGATCTTTATTTTCCAGCCTGTTACCCTACTGCTTAGGGGGTTAAGGTTCACTGTCTTTGATATGCTCCGCTACTGTTTAGGGATAAGATCTATATTTTTCAGCCTGTTACCCTACTGCTTAGGGGGTTAAGGCTCGTGAATTAACCGATGCCACTGCATTGTCCTCTGAGGAACATGATCTATAAAATTGGTTTCCTGTATCTATGCTTATGCCAAATAATTAGGATGCTATGATCGAAATGAATCAAATGCTCCTAACTAGATATGATGCTTATGTTAAATAATTAGGATGCTATGATCAAACTGAATCAAATGCTCCTAACTAGATGTATCATGAATGACATTTGTATGAATGCAGATTGTCATGAGAATATACTTTTTAATGTTTAGGCTGTTATTACTCACTGTTTGTCATTGACATATTTTTTCTCGTTCAACTGATAACTTTAACAGACATCTGAAGCAATAGTCTTTTTACTTCTCAAGTAACTCTAACCCTTAAGCTTGGTGGGTTCTAAACTATTGACCTATTTCGGCTTCTTGCACTATTTAGAAGCTTCTAGAGTAATATGCAGAAATCTTTTTATGAAAGTGTTATTAGTCCACTAATCAGTAACTCCATAGGAAATGCCTGGAAAAGATTATCAAAATGGACAAGATGAAACTTTATTAAGATCGAAGCTCGAGGTAAAAAAAATTAATCAAGATAACAGATTTTTCTAAGGTACAAAAAAATGTATAAGATGGAAGATAGGTGCCCCAGATATCGCAGCGTGAGCTTCTCTATTCGGACTATTCGAAAACCATTGAGAGCCAGATATGTGTTTAGGAGGTCCAAAGTATTTTGTTGATGCCCCTAAGATGTAATGTTTCTCCTTCTTGTTAATTCTGATAGAATAAGGTCGCAACATGCCCCATCTTTAATCACAGTTTGAGCTGCCCTTTTCTGGGTTTTCAACTCAAAACCCCTTTGGTCTCAAAGTGCCCTTTGCAGGTTTTCTCTTTGGCCTCTCCATTTTTTTAAAGCTCCCTTTGCGGGTTTTCACCTTGTTTCTCCCTTTTCAGGTGAAATACTTCTTGATCGAATCTGAATTTATTGGGTTAGGAAGGCTTTTACCGTCCATTTCTGCTAATATTAGTGCCCCTCTAGAGAATGCCTTCTTCACTACATAAGGTCCTTCCTAGTTTGGCATCCATTTCCCTCTGAAATTTTTTTGCATAGGGAGAATCTTTTTCAAGACCAAGTCCCCTTCCTGGAATGCTCTTGGGCGAACTTTATTGTTATAAGCCTGCGTCATTCGCTTTTGGTACATTAAACCATGACGGATACCCTTCAGCCTTTTTTCTTCAATCAATTTCAGCTGATCGTATCGGGATTGGACCCATTCTGCTTCATCTAGCTTCAATTCAGTTAGAACTCGGAGAGAAGGAATCTCGACTTCAATAGGAAAAACTATCTCCATCCCATAAACCAACGAGCAAGGTAATGCCCTAGGAAAAGTTCTGACCGACGTTCAATAGGCATAGAGAGCAAATGGTAGCTTTCCATGCCAATCCTTATAGGTCTCAGCCATTTTCCCCACGATCCTCTTTATATTTTTATTACCCGCCTCCACTGCCCCATTCATTTTCAGGCGATATGGTGATGAGTTGTGGTGCTTAATTTTGAATTGACTGCAGACCTCCACTATCACGCTATTATTCAAATTTAACGCGTTGTCAGGTATGATCCTCTCAGGTATGCCATATCGACATATGATTTCCTTTTTCAGGAACTTGCTGACCTCCGACTTCGTGACGTTGGCGTACGAAGCAGCCTCCACCCACTTGGTGAAATAATCAATGACCACAAAGATGAAACGATATCCGTTAGAAGCCTTTGGTGAAATTTACCCAATGACGTCCATGCCCCACATTGAGAAAGGTAATGGGGAATTCATAACATGAAGAGGTGAAGAAGGCACAAGGATCTTGTCACCATAAATTTGGCACTTATGCCATTTCTTGGCATAGTTGATGCAATCTCCTTCTATTGTAGACTAGTAATACCCGAATCTCATGATTTGTCTGGCCATTGTGAACCCATTACATGCGTCTCGCAGACACCTTCATAGACTTCTTCCAGGATTTTCTTTGCTTCAACAGCATTAACATATCTTAGCAGCACTTGGTCTTTCCTTCTTTTATACAGGATTTCCCCGTCTAAGACATAGTCACCGGCCAACCTACTCAACGTTCTTTTATCATTTTCAGTTGCCTGATCAGGATATACACGATTTTTCACATATCGTAGAATATCCTGATACCAAGGATGATCATCCTTCTCTTCCTCTTCATTGAAATTGCAGCAATGAGCTGAGGCATCACAAATACTCATCTGGATTGGCTTCAAATCCTCATGTTTATTTGCTCTGATCATGAAAGCTAACGTAGCCAGAACATCAGCCGTCTGATTTTTATCACGCGAGAGGTAATAAAAAGTGATGTCATCAAACACCTTGATTAAATCTAGAACCGGCTCTCGGTAGTTGATCAACTTTGAGTCTCTTGTTTCCCATTCACCTTTGAGCTAATAGATCACCAGTGCAGAATCTCCATACACCTCTAACACCTTGATTTTGAGCTCTACGGCTGCACGAATACCCATGATACATGCTTCGTACTCTGTCATATTATTTGTGCAATCAAAATCCAATTTTCAAGTGAATGGATAATGATCTCCATTTGGGGATATCAGGACTGCCCCAATTCTATTACCAACGGTGTTTGATGCTCTGTCAAAATTCAGTTTCCAAGGATGATCTTCTAGAGTGTCTTCTTCGGTAGTTGCCACATACATTAGATCTTCATTGGGGAAATCAAAGTTCAAAGGCTCGTAATCTTCTAAAGCTCTACTAGCTAGAAAATCTGCTATTGCACTCCCTTTTACAACCTTTTGATTCACGTAAACTATATCAAATTCGAAAAGTAGAATTTGCCATTGGGTCATTCTTCCATTCAGAGCGGCTGACTCCATCATATACTTAAGGGGATCTAATTTTGAGATTAACCAAGTCGTATGGTACAACATGTACTGCCTCAATCTCCAAGTTATCCAGACCAAAGCACAACATAGCTTCTCAATTGGTGAATATTTCATCTCAAGCTCAGTGAATTTCTTACTGAGGTAGTATATTGTATTTTCTTTCTTTTCTGTCTCACCGTGTTGACCAAGCACACATCCCATTGAATGGTCAAATACTGTTAAATACAATATCAATGGTCTGCTCGGGCTAGGTGGCGTTAACACTGGGGAATTGGACAAATATTGTTTAACCTTGTCAAAGGTCTTCTGACACTCTTTATCTCACACACCTGGGTTGTGTTTCTTGAGAAGATGAAATATGGGGTCGCACTTCTCAGTTAGTTGCGAAATAAACCGGGCGATATAATTTAGTCTTCCCAGAAAACCTCGAACTTCCTTTTGAGTGCGTGGCGGGGGCAATTTTTGTATAACCTTGACTTTGTCGGGGTCAACCTCGATTCCTTTTTCACTGACGACGAAACCGAGCAGCTTCCCTGATTTAGCCCCGAAAGTACATTTTGTTGGATTAAACTTTAGTTGAAACTTTCTCAACCTCAAGAACAATTTCTTCAAAACCTGTATATGCTCTTTTTCTGTTCGGGATTTTACGATCATATCGTCAACGTAAACTTCAATCTCCTTGTGCATCATGTCGTGAAACAAGGTTACCATGGCTCTTTGATATGTTGCTCCCTTATTTTTTAATCTGAACGGCATGACCTTATAGCAAAATGTTTCCCACAAGGTTATGAATGTGGTTTTTTCTATGTCTGCAGGATGCATTTTTATCTGATTGTAACCCGAGAAACCATCCATGAAAGAGAACAACGAGTAACCTGTCGTATTATCCACCAGAGTGTCGATATGGGGCAGCGAAAAGTTGTCCTTTGGGCTGGCCTTGTTTAGGTCTCTGTAATCTACACACATTCGCACATTTCCATCTTTCTTAGGGACTGGGACGACATTGGCTACCCATTCTGAGTAATTCACCCCTTGTAAGAACCCAGCATCAAATTTTTTTCTGACCTCTTCTCTTATTTTTACTGCAACATCGGGTCTCATCCTTCGAAGCTTCTGCTGAACAGGCTTGCACTCTTCTTTTATGGGGACTTGATGTACTGCAATGTCAGTGCTTAGCCCAAGCATGTCTTGATACGACCACGCGAAGAAATCTTTGAACTCTTGTAGTAGTTTAACGAGGTCTCGCCTTGTTTCCTCGGTTATGCAAGTTCCAATTTCCATTTCTTTCCCTTCCTCCAAAGTCACATTCTCGGTTGTCTCTTTAAGGGGTAGAATCTGTTTCTCCTCCCGTTCTACCATCCTTAACAAATCCAGAGATAACCCGCAATCTTCGTCATCTTCCAAAACCTGAGATCCCTCTAGACACATATCTTGTTCAAAAGGAGATTCTAGGTCCGTAACAGTGTCACTCGTGTCGTTGATATCCAGAGACCTATTGTAACATGAAAGAGATATCCAAAGAATGAATCTAAGAGTAGCTTATTTGTACGGCATGATTATGAATGTAATGAGAATATGAATGAAAGAATGAGACTCAAAAATACATTTCTTATTAAAAATAAAGATGTTTGAGCATAAGCCTATTTCACAAAAATTTCTTATTGTTTCTAGGCTTAAAACAATAAGTGTGTTCTGAACATTACTCCGTATTAGCTCTAAGAACTATAGGAATTTCTTCCGCAGTCCAATTGTTTAGAACACTGCCCGGCTCATAAGGGCGAATGCCTGACAAGTCTCATTCCATCACTCCCTCCTCAGATAGGGCGTTAATGCTCAAATTGCCTATCAAATCTTCAACCGTCCCTTCTCTTGTCATCTCCGATTCAAGATGAATAATTTCTCCTGACACGAATGTATTAGATATGTGGAGAAAGGTCATCGAATCCCACTTGTCATCTGCCCCACTCAATCGTGCCATTCGTCTGTCCTGTTTCTTCTCCAACTCTTTATTCCTTTGTCTGGCGTCTGGCCTATACCCCAAACCAAAACGATCCCACTTTCCATCTAAACTCGGTACTTCAACTCGTCTGTGGAGGTATTTTCTGAGTCTCATTCCAGGCAATGCCCTATTTCTTACCATCAGTCGTAAGCTCATCCTCGTAGCTTCAGATATTTCCGGCATTGGGATCTTGCCTCCTTCGGTAATGAAAGTCTCATTGACAAATTCTAATGACCTAAAGGAACACTCAATTGCTTTATCATCGTTCTCGATGTACGGCACATCACTAGTAGCAGATGCGATAATGTCCTCCTCTGTATTTATGGTTATCAACCGACCCTCCGTTACCAACTTCAGCTTTTGGTGCAATGATGATGGTATCACTCCCGCTGAGTGAATCTAGGGCCTCCCCAATAAACAATTATAGGAGGGCAGGATGTCCATCACCAGAAAGTCTACCTCGTACGTATTGGGTCCGATCAGAAGGGGAATCTCAATCCTTCCCATCACTTTCCTTTCGGTGCCATCGAATGCTCTCACTACGTTGTGGCATGTCTTCATATGAGAGCTATCTATAGGTAACCTGTTCAATATGGACAAGGGCAAGACATTCAGTGCCGACCCATTGTCAATTAATACCCCCGGTTGTGTATACCCTTTGTACCGGGTAGTGATGTGCAGAGTCTTGGTAGATCCCATGCTCCCTGGTGGTATCTCATCGTCGTTGAAAGAAATAAAGTTATCGGCGCTTATGTTGCTGACAAGACAGTCTAGCTTGTTCACCGAAATGTCTTCAGTGACATAGGTTTCGTTCAATAATTTCATCAACGTATTACGGTGTACCTCTAAATTTTGGAGCAAAGCTAGTACCGATGTGCGTGTTGGCTGCTTGTGCAACTGTTTCACAACACTATACTCACTGTGTTTTAGAAACTTCAAAAATTATTTAGCTTCATCCTCAGCTACTGGTTTATTAACCAGTGGTTTTGTCCTCTTCTCCCCCTGTTCAAACATAAAAAATTTCACTTTTACAGGCTCGGCTTTCATATCTGGCGTGCTAACTAGCCTCCCCTCTTCTGATGACATCACATTACAATTATAATTCTAAGGCACCATTTTGCTATCATTGTAAGGAAAAGCCACGGGTTTCTGAATCACAACTCTTGGTGCCATTCTTGCTCCAGCTTCATTGATTATCGATCGTGAAATGATCACTACTGGGTGATTGATCTCACAGACCCTCTCTACCAGCCCCTCCTCTGAGGTGCATACATCTTCCTCCTCAGCAAACTCAAAGAACTCCAGCTCTTTGTTGTCCATTAGACCCTGTACCAGGGCTCTTAATTCATCGCATATTTCAATTTCATGGTCCTCCTCTCTGTGGAACTCACAATAGTTCTCTGCTTCACGGGATTTGCTCCCAAAGTCTCGCATGATTAAACTTCTCTCCATCATCTTCTTCAAAACCTCCCTCATCGGGGTTTTCACTTCTGCCACATTCAACTTAATTCTTTTCGCCTCACTATTAGTTATTATGTTTACCCTATTATTAGTATGATTGGATAATGGTTTTCTACTCCAGGTGCATCGTCAAACTTCACAATGCCCATGTCGATGAGCCTTTCAACTAGCCTTTTGAAAGAGAGGCAATTCTCTACCGAGTGTCCCACTGTTCCCGCATTGTATTCACATTGAGTACT
This sequence comes from Gossypium longicalyx, assembly GCA_025698465.1. NCBI lineage: Eukaryota > Viridiplantae > Streptophyta > Magnoliopsida > Malvales > Malvaceae > Gossypium > Gossypium longicalyx. Next base: position 99,135,162 of record CM046997.1, read on the forward strand.
TGCATTATACCATTCGGGATATGGGGGTTGCAATGGTTTTAAGAAAATAAGGGATACGACGTGCGCATCAAACAGACTTTTGTACAGCTCTCGGTATGTTATTAGAATAGGAGTAAATCGGAACTTCTCCGTGCTTTGTTTTGTATTTGGCTCCTATCTTGGTGAAGCTTGCTGGCCCGTGATCATCGTTCTCGGCTGATTTACCGTGATCGGTTTTGCATAACCCACACTCACATTACTAACCTCTCTTTCTTTCTTCTTCGGGGCTGACCTCCTAGTGCTCTCCCCAGCCTCTATCTTTCCACACATTATCGCATTCTCTATCATTTCACCTGACATCACTATGTCCATGAAACTCTTAGTCGCGCCTCCCAGCATGTGGTTAATAAAAGGTGCCTTCAAAGTATTAATGAAAAGCATGAATGTCTCTTTTTCCATGAGCGGCGGTTGAACTTGCGTAACGACTTCCCTCCACATCTGAGCATACTGCTTGAAACCTTCATTTGATTTCTTCTCCATGTTCTGTAACGTAATTCGGTCAGGCTCTATGTTCATCACATATCCATACTGGTTCATGAAGGCCTGTGCTAGGTCTCTCTACGATTTAATTTGAGTGCGACTCAGCTGATTGTACCATTTGGCCGTAGCCCCATTCAGACTATCCTGGAAACAGTGAACTAACAACTGATCATTATTGACATGAGCAGTCATCCTCCAACAAAACATCGTGATGTGGGCCTCAGGGCAGCTGGTTTCATTGTATTTCTCAAACTTTGGCATTTTAAACTTCGGGGGGAGCACTAGATTCGGAACCAAACTCAACTCTTTAGCATCCATACCACATTGATAATCTGCACTTTCCAGCGCATTGAACTTTTTCTCCAGCCATTTGTATCAGACTTCTAACTGTTTTGGGAGTTCTCTACCTCTACCATTTCATCAAAGTCGAGAACTGTAGGATTTACCTGGTCATCCTCGGGTTTAGATTATGAACCCATCGAGAAATTCATCAGAGTTGAAACACCAGCCTGATATCGTGGTTTGATACTGACGGACACCCTTTGCAGTGGTACTGGGGTATCTTCTGGGGTGAACCCTAGGGGTAAGCAAGAATTTCACTATCGTCCTCAGCATTGATCATGAAACTCTTCCCTTTTTCTGACTTCTCAACTAATAACCGGGTCAATTGGCTCATCATATTCTTTTGTGATTCCAGCATTTGATCCTTCATATCTTGCTGAATCTTGGCCAGTTGTTCTCGCATCTGCGCTTGCATCTGTTCCTGCATCTCTTTCTGCATTTGTTCTAATTTCTCCAGCCTTTGATCCATAGCTTTGGTTTTTTTCATGTGTAGTATTGATGTTCCAGGGTAAACTTTTGGAAAAAAAATTCTAATTAATTAGGGTTCCTTTGTGAAATTTAATACACATGGTGCGATGAAATGCAAATGCATGAGATAAATGCAAAACTAAAAGGACGTCGATTCTAATCCAATTCCATTTAGAAACTTTCTTAGAAAACAAAATCCTCTACATAAAACAGATTATATATACGACTTTGCCCTAATGCTCAAAGTTTTAACTTTCTTAAGAAGGCAAGCCAGCTCATGACCCCGATCTGATTTTAACTCATACTTCACACTTAGCACATCAGCTTGAACCGCTAAGGTCTGTAAATGATCAGCCACTGATCGAACTTGTGCCACGGCTTCGCCCATGATATGATCTCTATCCCTGACCTGGTCTTGCAATCGATAGAGTTGTTCCTTCCATTACTCATTATTCGACTCAAGAAATTTAATTCGAAGTTTACAATTCTGTAGCACAGCCTCAAGTTCTTCTACCTTTCCTTTCAAATCTTCGATCCTGCTCAGGCTTACCCTTAGTTCAATGTCAAAGTTACGACCACGACTCTGTTGCAGCGCCCTTTCTAACTCCGCTACCCAAGCTACTAATATCTGCTTCTCATCTTGGCCTTCAACCAAACTCTTCTTTAAGGCGTTTTCACGTGCTCGAGCATCATGGAACCTCTTCTCCCACTGATCAGCTTTAGCCTTTTCCTCTTGAACTTTTCGTCGCCACTGCTCCGAAGTCTTCCCTAATCTAGCTGTTCTCATCGACATGCGTAACCTCTTGTAATTAGTATTCAAACTGTTCAATTCTTCTTCGGCTTTTCTTTTTCCCTTCTTTAGCTTCTCAGCCTCGAGTTTTTGAATATCAGCATCTAACCTCAAATGTATATTTTCTTTCTCCAAGTGCTCTATCTTCTTCCCTAACTCTGAATTTCTCTTCTCGAAGTCTTGTTTTATGATTTGTAGCTCAGAGGAGACTACTTGTAGGTATTTATCCATCGATTGAACGCCTCCTAAACTCGGCTTAGGGACATTATCATTGATCCTTTTGTACAACCACTTCTTGTATTCTAGGGTCGTCATCGAACCTACGACCAATCTCTTCATCTGGCGTGTCTATATCCAGGCATCAGTAATCTCTCGAACCTTCTTCTTATAATAGTCCCCCTATATGAGAACTCACTCTGAGCTAACCCATGCGTTATCGGTATAAACTGTCTTGATTTGTATTGCCTCAAAACAAGTAAAGAAGTATATTCCAGGCAGAGGTACCTAATCAAAACTCCCACACCGATAGAGGATCTCGTTGGGAACCAACCAATGAGCTTTCCACTCATCGTCTTCTTCCTGGAGATTTCGAAGAAGCGCGATCCAATTCTCCTCTGATATATCATCTCTTCTAGGCGTGGCTGCTATCTCTTTTAACGGGGAATAATTCTTAGAGAAAACCCGATAAGAAACTTTATCCACCTTCTAGAAATGGCTATGGAACCAAGCTAACAATAATTGTACGCATCCTATAAACCTGACTTCTCTTGCCTTCCGACATGCACCCAAGGATCTGGATGTCTCGGCTAAAATTTTTGGTATCGGTGTGACTCCATTGTCAAGTCGATCGAATAAATCGACAACTGCTTCATTTATATGCCTTAAAGCTTTGGGGAAAATTACCAAACCATAGATACTTAAGGCGAAGATGTCAACCTTCTTCTTCATATCTAGATGTGCTTCGATCAGATCCCTCAAACTCACCCAAGGAATACATTTACCATCACCCTTTTACTGAATTCGGGCTGTAACCCACTGTTCACTCATCCCGGTGATACTCATTAATTTCTTTACAAAAGGTTGGGCATTAGCAGCCTTAGAATAAGCTTTATCGACTTGAACCTTTGGACAATGAAGTAAAGATGTATAGTCCTCCACAGTAGGCACCAAGTCCACCTTTTCGAAAGTGAAACAACTATACGCAGGATTCCAAAACTGAGTTATGGCCCGGAACAAGTTTTTGTCTACCTTAATGTCAAACAGGTAGGGTAGGACACCGAAATTTTGATAAAACAGTTGCATAATCTCATCGCCCCAACTGGCCCATATATCCCTTAATTCCTGGAGCTCATTCTGTGTCACGTTGATACGGGTGAAGTCCCACAATTCTGACGTATATCCCTCAGCCAGGTTATCCCCTTTCTCAAGTTACATCTTTCCTAACCATATATGGACAGCCGCATTATCTTTTACTTTATCAAAGAATTCATTCTCCATAGCAAGCTTTCTAACTTAGTAACTGAATAGGAATCGACACCTCCCTAAATACGGAATGATATGCAATTATGGCCACATCAAAACACAACGAGTTAGTACCGAATAATAAAATCCAAGGCAAATAGAAAATAGTCAAACACTTATCTCAGTAACCACTAAGGTTCAACATAGCTCTATCTAGGGTGAACTCCTAGGGTTCACTATATGTGGCACGGTTCTAAAAAAAAGGGTACTTGAACCAGCAGATTCCTCAACCCTCACCCATTATAGGCTCATACAGATCGAGTTCGGTTCAGAGGGACACATTTCCCTATGGTCATGCAGAGGTGAAAACCTCACGAAGACATAGGTATGGATGTATCCCGGAAGCAGTCCACTAGCCCATGCGGAGGTGAAAACCTCACGAAGGCATAGTTTCTCACTCCAACTTAAAAGGTGTGACCACAACGGTTATGCAATATGCAATGCGAGGGGACATAAAAACTTAGAACTCAAAAATATGAATAACATGATGAAAACCATAAAACCCACGAGATGCAATGAAAGTATCGTATGTTAAAAACCAAATTTTAAATTTTCGACAAAAGGACAGAGAATGATGAATTTTACGGCTTAACTCTCTTATTGTCCCCAGTAGAGTCGCCAAGCTGTCGAAACTATTTTTATTTTGAAAAACAGGGATCGACTTTTAAACAAGGTATGGAGTCGCCACCAATCATTTTTTGTTTAGGTGTGATCGGGTCACCCTGTGATCAATCATTTTAATAAAGTATTTTGGTTTATTAAAATAACATTTTTTTGTTTGCAAAAAATTAGAAAACGAATTTGGGAGTTGATTACGTGCGAGTAAGGATTAGCATCCTCGTAACGCCCAAAATTGGTACTATATTGATCAATTAACGTCCTAATGTTGAAAACTTGAAAAGAACTTAAAATACAATTCCTTTAAAAATGTTTGGATAACTTGAATTGGATATTGAGATTCTTTCATTCAGAAGAATAAAATATCATATCCAGCACGATAGGACATAACATTTCGAACCCTCAATACAAGATTATCTCATGATTTCCAAAATTCATGCATTTGAAATTTCAAAAGGATATTTGACTATTTGGTCAAACGGTGGATCGAAACTCAGCACGATTGGGCACAATTTCTCAAATTTCTAAACACGAAATATTGCCTCATTTTAATTTAAGAAAGCACGGACGAAATTTCAAAAGGATATTTAGTCATTCGGTCAAACGAAAAATCAAGACCCAGCACGATTGGACACGATTTCTCGAATTTCCAAACACAAAATATTACCTCTATTTTTTTTAAAAAATATGAGTTTGGGTAAAGGGATACAATCTATGTAACATTTAAAATCGAAAATTGGTTAAAACGTGAAAGTGGTCGTACTTGGCGAATAATAATAATGCAAATAATACAATAATGAATAACATAAACTTGCAAGTATATGAAGACATAAATAAATAAATGAGCAAATAAATATATAAAAAGATAACAATGAGACCAAAACACAATAAAAATGAAATAGATAAAATAACAAAGGAATAATAAATGAAATAGCAAACAAAAAAAATCTAGTGGAAAGTTTAAAAAATGAGGATGAGCATATAAACATAGGAATAGGGAAACTTTGAATGAAATGAGTTCTTTTTAAAAAAACAAAACAAAAGGATAGTAGAAATAATAGTAATAATAAAGATAAAAATAATAATTATAGAATACAATTATAATAGTAAAAATAATAATAATTATGATAGTAATAGTAATAATGAATATAAATAATAGTGAAATAGAAATATAAAAATAATAAAAATAACCATGTCAATAAATAATGATGGTAATAATAATAACAATAGTAATAATATTAAATAATCATAATAAATATAATGATAATAAATATAAAACCCAAATTAATTAATAAAATAGCTAAAACAATTCGAAAAGGGACTAAATTTAATTAAAAATCGGGGTTTTGGGGACAATTTTAAATTAATAAAAGAAAAGGGCCAATCTAGGGACCCAATTGGAATGCGCGTTATGCAGGAAGGACTCTTTGGGCAAATATACCCTATTCCCAAATGGCGCCCTCTCAATACTCGTTTTTAAAAGACCCATGAATCAAATTAAAATTGAGGCAAAATTTCGAGGCCAAATTAGAGATAGAGAAAATTTAAATTGTAAAGCTCTAAAAAAGCGGAAGGACTAAAGTGGCAAATAGCCCATTAACGAAAAAATGCGGATCCTCCCCGAGTAGGGTCACGCGCGCGAGTCGTGTGCCTAAACGGCATCGTTTTGGCACCTGGGCTTGTGGCACAAAACGGTGCCATTTTGGCCTTTTATAAAAGCTGAATTTTTTTTTAAAAACTTCATTCTCCTCCTCAGTTTCAAAAATAAAAAATAAAAAAACACCCTATTTTCTCTAAAGGGTTCCAGAATCCGACCAGAGGACTGGTGAGCCTCAGCCGCATGTGCCACCATACGCGCAATCGTCGGCGCCGCCGTTTAATTTTTTTTTATTTTCTGTTTTCTTTCCCCTTTTTAGAAAAAAAAATGATATAAAAACAATAAAATAAAACAAAAAAACCAAAAGAGTAAAAAAATAAAAATAAAAAAACACCTTTTAAAAAAAGCTTCTCTGCTTTGATTGTTCTCTCTATTTTGTGTATCCCAAAAAACCTCCCTTACAATCAGTTTTTATGAGGTTTTTATAGCCTTTTTTACAACATATTTGCAGGTTCATGGGCGTGCACGTCTCTGACGTAGCGTGGTGGAGTGACGCACGACGAGGAGGGGCGCGCGACGTGCGGTGCCTGGGGACTGCTTTGGTTGCAAACGGCGGCTCCTAGAGTTTTTACTGAAATTTGTTTGTGTTTTGGGCCATTTGGACCTTTTAATTTGGGTTTTAGAGTTTGGGTTGGTTTTGGTCTTGATTAAATTGGGTTTTGGTTTCTAATAGTTTGGGCCGGACAAATTTTGAGCCCTACAGTCTCAATGTCCTCTTCAGAAGCTGGGTATAGCAGCTTAGCCAATTCAGTCTCTGAGGTGATATGGGTTCAACAATTGCTTTCAGAAATGGGTGTTGTAATGACAAGGATATCTACTGTTTGGTGTGATAACACCTCAACAGTATCAATGGCTGCCAATCTCACTCACCATGGTCGGATTAAGCATGTAGAAAATGACTTACACCTTGTTAGGGGGAAGGTGCTTGATGGGAAGCTGCAGGTGAATTTTATTCCCTCAGAGGAGCAAACTGTTAATGTATTAACTAAGCCTATTACAGCAGCTACAGTCTCTAGCCTCAGACATAAACTTAGAGTACTTCCTTGGACGGTAGTGGTTGATTGTCAACAAGATACATAAAACCAGGAGAATGTTAGACTATGAGCTATTGAGTTGGTTAGTTGTTCCAACAGCTGAACTGTTATCAGTTAGTGTAGCTGGTCAGTTAAAAGTTAGTTACTAGTAGTTATGTTAGTTCATGTCTGTTTCTCATTAATATGATTCTCTTTATTTTCCTCTACTTTCTCAGCATCCAAACAGTTTTCTTGTTTCATTTCTAAGCTTGTTTTAACAGTTGCTAACATCAGAAATGTTAGATCAGTTAGATAGCTTTGATTCCAGTTATTTATTATTCATTTACTTAAGAAAGAAAAGCTGCCAGCCAGATTAGACTTGTTTAATATTCCATGGTTAGTAATTCAGAAATTAAACTACCAGATTATATGATAGCATAAGTCAAATATGAACTCTGAGAAAAGAATATTAAATTTGCCTAGTGTTTTCGAAGAGCTATCGCTGCATATTGATATATACCCATGCGTATTTATTAGTGTCGGTGGTGGTTCTCATCTTTGTGTGTCTATCTCACGTCATACATACGACTGTAATTTAGCAATAGCTTGCCAAAGTGATGACCAAACTCCAATGAGGAGAATGTGCCTTTTTCCATGGACATAATAATGTTCATCAACGTGGCAGCAGAAAACACCATGCATTTACACATATGTAATGTCTTAATGAGATTTAATTGTGGTAAATTTCTCTAGAAGGTGAATTATAGGTTGATCATCTTAATTTTTGTAATTAAGACTCTTTACCCTGTTTCCCGAAGTTACATCTCAATTATCTTTACTTTATATTAAAAATTAACAAAAGTTTGTGGAGGATTAAGTGCTGGTTCAATAAACTAAGGCCTAGTGGATGACTTTTAACCTAACTGCCCCCCCCCTCCCCCACTTGCAATTATCATGGAATTATATATTTTAATGGAAAACTTAATTAATAAACAATAGAAATTATGTGATTAATACCAACAAAGTAGAAATGAAAGTTTCAAAATCATACATTTTCTTTTAGTAAAACATTTTCTTTATTTTTTCTTAGATTTCCTTTTACTGTATTAAAATAATGATCTAAGTTCCTTTTGCATGACTTTTGTAGCCCTCCAGATATGTCTAGGACCATTTCGAACATCCGTCCAAAACCATAAAAATAAAAAATTCCCTGAAATAAATTTTTTTAATATATGTAGGCACAACATAGAAATTAATCATATGAGTGTTGTTTATCTCCTGACATTTAATTATTACTGCTATTTTTTTTTATTGAATAACTTAAGGTGTTGTTTAATGCCCCATGCATAATAAGCCAATCACTTAATTTTAATTCTGGTTGAACCATAATTGGTATTTAATCAAGATTTGATGCTTTGATATACGATCCTATCATTTCATAAACTGCTCAATGACATGGTGAATTCATATTGGATGTTCAGTAATGGAATCGATCATGTCATTTACTTTTCTTTTTTATTTTTGTCCTATGCATTGGGAACAGTTTACTAGCACAACATGCATATTGGGGTTGATCTGCGAGGATTTATGAACTAGTTTTTGCCTTTGTTTGACCAAACATGAGAGAAATTGAAATTGTTTTAAGCAGTTAAGCGTTGACCTTCGCTATCCCTTGCAGGAAGATCAATGAGAGGTTAAGTATATGCATTACTTCATTACCCTAAATGATGTCAGGGAAGGTCAGATTTTGGAAGCCCTTTCAAGTTTTTAATGCTGTTAGGTCTCCTGTCATACTACGATGCTGAAAAAAGTTGAAACACTTGGAACAGCAATTTTCAACATCAGTGCTTTTCAATGAGCAATTCTTGATTAGACTTTCCTTGTATGATTGAAAATGTTAGTTAAGCATATTAAAGTTTCTATTTCCAGATACATAAACTCATCTGAGATCAAATTCCCAACACAACATATTTCAGTCATATATAATTAATATCGATGCTTATATATACAATTCAATTTCTAATTTTGTTAAAAGCTATTGAATCTTGTATACGCTTATGTACATCACAAACAAAAGGGAAACTGAAAGATGAATATCATAAAACTGAAGCCGAAACTTGCCACACTTTAATATCATAGTCCAAACTCCCACTGCAAACCATATAAGTAATAGTTTCAGAAGCACCTTCTTCTTCTTCTTCTTCTTCAGTATTTGTATTACATGTCAAGCATTTAACTGGCCTTGTGTGCCCTTCCAAAACTGCCAAGCAACAATAGCTTTTGTCGATTCCTCTCCTCCAAATCCTCATTGTTTTATCTGCTGATCCGCTGCATATCAAATCCGTCACAACCGCCAAGCACAAGATTGCCTTGGTGTGACCTCTAAGTGCACCCAACAACACCATCCGCCACTCACCGTCGCCTCCCTCGCTTTCTCTTTCCCAAACCAGAATCGATCTGTCGCATGCACCGGAATAAAGTACGGTCCCATCGTTACTAAGAGCTAAAGCATTAACAGCTGATTTGTGTTTCTCCAGTGTTAAGACCAGCGAATGTTTGTTTTTACTTGCATGCTTCTTCCATACCTTAATCCTCTTGTCTGCTGAACCTGTATGAACAAATCCATCTCTAGACAATACTATGGCATTAATGGCATCCTCATGCGCGTTTTGCACTGATTCCAAACACTTGAAATCCGATGTCCGCCAGATTTTGAATGTCCGATCCCACGAGGCAGAGTAAAGGAGAGAGCAATCTGTTGATATTGCCAGAGCAGATACTGTATCAACGTGATGTATCCATGTGCATTTCTTGTGACGCCGGACCTGCACGTAATTCTTTTCCGAGAAGCATCTCAGGAAACGATCGTTCAACGTTGGGAGAGTAGCTAAACATTTATACTTGTGATGTTCGTGGTTATGAATTTTCCATACACGGATTTTGTTATCTTGGTGGGCACTGATAAGCTTATCTCCTAAAACCACCAGAGACTTAACCGCACTGTTGCTAGTAGCCACCACAATGTTATCAGTTCGATCACCATGCTCGGAAGAATCCAGCCTCCATGCTCGTATCTCACCTTTTGAAGAGCCACCGTATAGGACCTTGCCGGCAAGAGCGAGGGTGAAGACATAGGAGTGGTTTTTTAGGGTGGCTATGCACTTATGGTGGATGGCTGGGGTCTTTTCATCATGTCGGTGAGATGTTGAAGCAAGGGAAGGAACCGATGGTAAACTTGGTTGAGAGGAGATGGAAGGGGTTGATGATTCCGAATGAAGATGATAGGAGCCAGACTGAGATTCGTCGTTTCTGTGGCAAGACAAGTGACAAGGAAGAATCCCCATAAATCATCAAAGCTGAACAAAACAAGGAACAGTTAGTAAGCTTATATGATGAGGGTGGTTAGGTTTATGTCAACATCTTCATAGATGCATCACCATGATGGTAGGCCTATTATGCAAAACATGGCAGCAGAAAGACAATAAGAGCGCGAGCCAGCGAGGTATATGCTTGGGGTAGGAAGAAGTTGGCATGAAGATGAGTAAGTAAAATGAGAGCAATGCGCAATCTTTTTGCCCTGTTATTGAGAAATAACCAGATGCTTCCATTAAATAGTTAGAATTCAAGTTTTGGAATTTAATGCTCTTTGCTATAGTTATCGGTTGTTAGGAGCAGCTCACATGAATTGTCATTCCATTCGAGGGACCAGAAATTAAGCTCATTGGGTTCCACCATTGAAGTAATATATATCATGCATTTAACCCATGTTTGTAAGTGTGTGTGTTCTAACCACTGCTGATGTACGCCCTCGTCTTCTATTGGGATGTGTTTTTTTAAAAAGGAGATTTCTAGATAAGGTTTTAGTAATTGTTGTTTACACAGGAACTGGTTTAGGATCTTGGATGTTCTCATTTTGATGGGTCCTGTTGCACAGTCTGTTTTAATTTAAGTGGACTGGATTCTCACTTCCATACACAGTTTTATAAGTAAGGCTTCTTCTTCTTTTTCCTGTGGGGGGGGGGGGTATTCTGAATATAAGCTAGGCTTCTTAGGATGGACTTAGGAGTTTTTCTTAATCATTTTTTCATAAGCCATTTGCATGGAATTTGTTGAATTCATAGGTTTCATTCACTTTAATCAAGTATTTATAACCTTTTGGTTAGACTCAGCTCCATTCGTTTGAGGTTGAGGCTATAAGCAGTAAAATTTGATATTTTTTTAATATTTTATATATTTTTATAGGATAATTGTAAACTCTGACTCTATCCACTAACAAATTAATTTACTTCAATAAAATTTTAAATTTGTTTGAGAAAAAATATTTATATTAAAATGTTGGGTAAACATAACAATAAATAATAAAGATTATAAAATGAAAGATGAGGATAATAAATAAGGATTAGTATATAATGCATAATTTTTAATTTTTTTTGTTTCTCTTTCAGGTTTTGAATTTCTAGTTTAATGATTTTGTCTTGAATAATTATAATTAATATTTATTTTTAAATAAATTTATTTAATATTTAGTTTTAAATTATTTAATACTTTTTATTTTACATTAATAATAATATCTCATCTTATTATTAATTAATTAAACTGCATTATATATTTTCCTGATTAATAAATAATGATTTATTTTCCTTCAATGAACAACCACAATAATTATATTATTTGCAACACTATCTTTGAATGATGAAAACAAATAGAGTCAAATGAGATTAAAACCTAATGAAGCAAATGTACACAGAATATTAAATTATTAATTTGTCAAAAATCTATATAAAAAAAAAAGTCAATATAGAACAAAGTGTAGGTAAAGGAAAAACTGAAAAAGTGATGACTTCTTAACAAACAAATAACATAAGTGACTAAAACGTAATGTTTTATATATAAGTGACTAAAATGTAATCTAAAGTAAACAAAAGTGACTATTTTTGTAATTTATTCTATAAAAATTATATTTACTAAAAATAATTATATTTGATCGATTTTATAAATAAAAGAGTTATTAATTAAAATTTTAAAAAAATATTTTAGAACAACATGAAATAAAAATACAAATATTCTTAAAAGAGAAATCAAACTTGAGATTTGAATATTAAATCACTATTTTTAACTATCTAACCAAAGAAATTAATGTGTTCAAAATAGTAATTAAAAATAAAAACAAATCTTAAAACAACCTGAAATAAAAATACAAATATGAATAAGAGATTAATCGAACCCAGAACTTGATGACGCGTTTTCTATTTATCTTTCTGAAATTAATCTATTTCCCTAAATATAAAAAATATATATATACATTTCCTTAAATATTTATTAAAATCAGCATTTTCTCCCACAAATTCTCACAGCACTGTTCAAAACATCAAAATGAGAGAGCAAGCAGCAAAGCATTTAAATCATCAATTCTGCTTCTTAGCTAAGGCATGAACCATGCTATAGTCCAGTCGGTAGACCTTTCTTATTAAGATTTTCTTGAGTATTTTAAAATTTTGAAAAAATTAAAATTTTCAATAAAAAAATTCGTAAAATAATTTAAAAATAAATATGTAAAATTTATCTTAGATATTATTAATATCAAAAGCTTCATAAATCAAAACTAATCAATTTTAAATTCAAAATTTTATGATAAAAATAAATGAATAATAAAATAAGTAATCAACTTATAATAAAACCCTTAAAGCTTCTACTTCATTTCAATCCATTTTATTTAATTTCATTAATATTTTTAAAAATATCTATAAATTTAAAACTATACATCAAAATAAACTAATATCAATTTTAGTAATATGCAAAGTAAATCCGAAATTAGTGAAACATGTGTTGAAGAGCAGAAACTTTGGATTCAACATTCCCACAATGCTCCTTATTCCATCTCCTAAGGAAGTCTTAAGTGTTCCTAAACTTAGCTACAATCAAACATCCCACAACTCTTTCAATTTAAGTGAAGAACATAGGTCCCCAAATCAATAGAATATGAAGAGAGCAAGCTTTCTGACCAAAAAACCATTAATTATAGAAACAAAACAAAATATAAGGGAAATGTTTAAATTAGTGGAGCCATGTAAATGAAAAAAAAGATTATATTAAACTGTATCAATTTTTTAATAGAAGCTAAGAAAAAAAATATGAAATCATATTTTCATACCATAATCCCAAATAAATTAGGAACTATAATCTCACTACATTAACCATAAAATATATCGACTACAATCCATTATTTGACTGCAATAATTTAGTTCACGTGCCACGAGCTGACGTACATCCCTGTCGTCTTCCTCGTGTTTGCTACCCAAACAAGATCCCCAGTAGAACAAATCTCTACTTACATTGCTAACCAGACCGCAGCAACTTTGAGTTGTTGAAGGAACCTACTAGAGTCCTACACCAGCACTTTAAAGCAGATGGATGGCTGTTTGGAGGCATCCCTTTCCCCTTTGAGTATTCCAGAATACGTTTTGGGTTGCAGTGGCAGGCGAATGCCGCTTTTGGGTTTCGGCACTGCTGCTTCTCCGCCCGTCGGATCACAACTTACCAAGACCGCCATTCTCCAAGCCATTGAACTTGGTTACCGGCACTTTGATACAGCAAGTTTATACGGGACAGAGCAACCACTGGGTGGAGCAATTCTAGAAGCAATTGCAGTTGGGTTAATTAAATCTAGAGATGAACTCTTCATCACTTCCAAGCTCTGGTGCAGTGATGCCCATGGGGAACTTGTCCTTCCTGCCCTTCAGAGGAGCTTAAAGTAAAACACTACCACTCTACCACCTTATATTTCCTCTTTAATTACCGCCTTTGGTAATTGTATAAATTGTTTGTCCTGTAGAAACCTGAGGTTGGATTATCTTGATCTCTATCTCATTCACTGGCCAGTAAGTTCAAAGCCAGGGATTTATGAGTTTCCCATAAAGCAGGAAGATTTCCTGGCGATGGATTTCAAGGCTGTATGGAAAGCTATGGAGGATTGTCAAAGGCTTGGTCTCACAAAGTCTATTGGTGTTAGCAATTTTTCCTGTAAAAAGTTGGGTGACATCCTTGCCTTTGCTAAAATCCCTCCAGCTGTTAACCAGGTAAGAACTCTCCCTTTCTCAAGCCCACTCCAAGCTGCTTTCAACTTTGAATAGCAATGAGGAAGTTGTTCTTAATGTTTTGCAAGGTGGAATTCAACCCTCTGTGGCAACAAAAGAAGCTAAGAGAGTTTTGCAAGGCTAATGGTATCCTGTTGACTGCTTATGCTCCACTGGGAGCCCAAGGTACCATTTGGGGCAGCAATAGAGTTTTGGAGTGTGAATTGCTCAAGGAAATCGCTAAGCAAAAAGGGAAGACAGTTGCTCAGGTGCATTTTGCTCTTTTTGTTTCCTCCATTCTGTTATGAAAACAACTTAGGATTTGAGATTATTTGGGATTGATTTTGTGTTATTCGAGAAAGAAGTTCAATTCTGCTGCTGCTAACAGACTAGGTATAGAAAATAAAAATGCTGATTAGTGCATCCAAAAACAGATTTGTTTGAGATGGGCCTACGAACAAGGGATCAGCATATTGGTGAAGAGCTTCAACAAGGACAGGATGAAAAGCAACCTTGAGATATTCAACTGGTCATTGAGTCAAGAGGATGTGAAAAAGATCAATGAGATCCCGCAGAGCAGGCTTTGTAGTGGACAAGATTATATCTCCAAGTATGGGCCTTTCAACACTACACAGGAACTTTGGGATGGAGAAATTTGATTTAAGCATCTATGTGGATGCTTGCTAAATTTGATTTTGGTATGATATATGTTAAAGATCCTAAGCTAGCTAATTATATAAATTAAATACTCTTTGAATTCTAAATCAACTGAATTCAATTATAAAGAATGTGAGAAAACTAAATAATTTACATATTTATCTATTTAATTTTAAAAATGGAAAATTATTTAATATACAGGGTACTAAATACTTAACCCTTACAAAATTATATTCTACTTTGGATTCACTTGGTAATTTGGGAGGTTCGACAAGCTCACCTTAATTTTAGGTGGAAACGTTGCCGACAACTCCTGAAACATAATATCTTTAAACTCTTCATATAACAATTAAACATTTTAAGATTTCACACTTTCTCAAGGATACTCTTTTCAATGATGTTCTAATTGCTACCATTATTAACTACCAAGTTGCAAATGTTACCTGTAATGGTGTAACTGGCCATGGGTTGTATCTTCATCCTTAGTGTCAACATTATCTTCCCTATAGCCAAAATTTGTCCATCTCTTAAATCAGCTCCATCGAGTTTGCATATAATCTCGTTTCCTTCCTCAAGTTCATCTTCGTAGTCACCACACTCTATAATTTGATATCCTTTCTTCTTGACAATCATTAGAGCGATGTCCGGGTAGATTACACAAGTAGCATTTTCTAGGAATAGACTTAAGTGTATGGGTTCTTTCCATGTCTATGACTGCATTTATGCCTTGATCTCCTCTGCTAACTTCTTTCTCACTACTTTGTCATAATTGGATTTTTCGATTAAATTTTCAAGTATTTAGTTATTATTATTCTCCAAATTTTCTAGTGCAGATTGATAGCAATTCATCTTAGTCCAATTCGCCTTTTTCTCTTGTATTATCATCTTCACCTAACTTCATATTTTGTGCTATAGCGATATTTGCCAACATTTGCACATCAATTTTGTCTTAGATTGCAAGTCTTAATCCTTTAAAGTATCTGGCTACTTATTGGCTGTCGGACTCCATTAGATTATTACATTTGGTAAGCTTCATGAACTGATAAGTGATAAAAGTAACATATTTTAATCTCGTTCTTAATATGTTTTTAGATGATTATTTATGTAAATTGATGAATGTTATGCTCCTATCCTTTGAATTCATGTTTCTATACTTATGTTAGCATTTGGGAGCAAAAGGAGTGAAAAACGAGCTAAAATTGGACAAAAAGAGCATATTTTAGGAGCCACACGGGTTGGGCCTTCCCACACAGGCTAAACACATGGCCATGTGCTAGACTGTGTTGATTTCGCAACTCCCTTCCTAAACATGCAGAAAAATGCAATTTTTAAACCTTCCAGGGCATTTTAAAGTATATAAATACCAAATAGAAGAAGAGAATAAGGGGCCATCAGAGAATATTGAAGAAAACAACTCGAAGAACACCATTGGAGCCATCAGACCTTCTTTAATTTCTTTTGAAGTTTTTATGAGTTTCTTTATTTCTTGTGGTTATTCTGACTTTGAGATGTTTTTATTCACGATTATGAACTAATTCCCTAGATACTTAGGGAAGATGAACCCTATGATGAATTCTATTACTTGATTTCTGTTTTACACGATAAATACTTGATTCTTATTTTTAGTTATGTGTGATTATCTCTTATTTTAATATTTTCAAGATATTAATTCATGTTTAATGTGCTTAAATCAAATGAGGAAAAGTCTCTGTTTAAGAGTAGATCTAGTATAATTGAGTGGAGTTGCATGCAATCCTAGAAATAGGACGACATAAATCTACCGTGTTAGAGTCAAACCTAATAAGGGAATTCATAGATCGAGTTAATGCAACAATAGGGTTTTAATTAGAAAGAGATTTCAATTAATCAACCTAGAGTCAGTTGCTCTTACTCTCAAAAGAGATATTAGTATTGTAATGGGTCAATTTAGCCCAGGTCCAAGATCCAAAAATAAACAAAAATAAAAACCAAAATAAATCTTAACAATCTAAATTACAAAACAACAGGCCCAAAATACAACAAAACCCATAGCCCAAAATTAACCCTAGCCCAAATGGCCCAAAACTAAACTAATTTTCAGCAAGAAAAAAGAAGGGTAAAAACCCTAGTTTGTGAATCTGTAGGCCTAACACGGCACGCGCATGCGCTTTGCTTTTTTCCTCTCCACACGTGTCGACGCTCGCTTCTGCTACCCACAACAACACGCAATGTAGAAGACAACAAAGAAAAAAACAAAGAAACAATAGCAAACAAAAGCAAAGAAAACAAAAGAGAATCTTGTATTTCGTCTATAAAATAGGCCAGATCAATTACTTGTATTTTTTTATGCACACTAGAGTAATCAAAACAGAGAGCAAAATCAAAGAAAAGTTAGAAATCAGATTTTAATCTTTAAAGGTGATTTTTTTTATTTATCTTTTTTTATGAAGTTATTTTATAATTAAAATATAAAAAAAGGATAGGAAAGGTGTTGAAACTTACTTGCTTCCTTCGTACATCGCCATCATCGGATGTTTCTTCCGTCACGAAAGCCCTGGAAACCCTTTGGGGTTTCGATTGGGCTTCGAAAAAGGGGCATACGAGAGGTTAAAAGGCAAAGGCCGAATCTTTTTCGTTCCTTTTTCCTTCCTTAGGCGTTTGCATGTAGATCTCAACCCTTTTATATATATATATATATAAAAGGGGTAAAAAATTAATTTTTTGGGTTCTCTGGCCACTGTGTATGAAGGTGCCGTCGTCAGCGACTGGCGGCCGCCACTGTGGCCGATGGCTGGAACCAGGACTAGAAGGGGAGAGTGAGAGAGCAAAGAAAGCTCTCACATTTTTTTTTTAAAAAGAATAGACAGAATGATTTTTTACAAAAAAATGAGCTTTTATAGAGGTTCAAAACGACATCGTTTTGGGCCCCAAACCCAGGTGCCAAAACGCCACCGTTTTGTGTCTAACCCGCGTCGACCCGACCCGCTCCTGGAGGATCAACGCTTTTTTAACTATTGGGCTATTTACGCGATCGCTCCTTCCGCTTTTGCGACGCGATGCAATTTAGTCCTTTTTTTTCCTTTTTAATTTTGCTCGATAATTTTATATTTATTTCATTTTTGTCCCTTGAGAAACGTTGCGCATAAGGATAGGGGATATTTTCCCATTTGGTCCCTGTCCTTTTTAGCGCACTTTATTTTGGTCCTTGTTGGCCTATTTTTTATTATTTATAATTTGTACCCCGAATTTCATTTCTATTTCAATTCAACCTTAGTCTGTCTAACTTCAATTTTTTTATTTTTTAAAAAAACATTGTTTTATTAAATATTTCATTTAATATTTTATTTATTTATTTTTAATTTTTAATCAAACTTATATTAGTTTTATTTATTTAATTATTATTGTTTAATTGGCTTGTTTTATTTTTATTTTTGCCCTTATCATTGTTATTTTATTCCATTATTTATTTGTTTATTACTTTTTATGTACTTTCAAAATTTAGATTATTCATTATTATTATTATTATTGTTATTATTATTGCTATTATTATTGTTATTTATATTATCTTGTTCATCGTTATTATTATTGTTTATGCATAATAACATTATGATTTATTAATATCAATTCTATATATATTTTATATTTTATTATGTATATTATGCCATTATTACTCCAAATTTATGTCGCACTATCATTATTCGCTAAATATGACCCCTTTTTATGTTTTAACCGTTTTTTATGCCATAATCGAATAAACTAAACATATCATTTTAAACATTACATTAATTTTCACCCAAATTCATAAAAAAAGAAAAATTTTAAAAATAGGCAATGTCCGGTATTTGTGAGATTCGAGAAATCGTACCCTAACTTACGGGGTTTTGATTTTCTCATTGAACTTGAATATCCGAATATCCTTTCAAAATTAAAACATATAAGATTTTAAATAAAAAAATAAAAGAAAAACTTATTCTCGAGGGTTAAAGGTGTCGTGTCCTAACTTATAGGATATGACGTTTTGTTATCTCGAGACAAGTGGGTTTTTAACGTTCGTTTCAATTTATTCAAGCGTTTTATTAAAAATAGCATAATACAAATAGGGATCGTATTTTAAATTCTTTTCGAGTTTTCAACTTTCGACATTAAGACATTAAGTAATCAACTAGGTACCAATTTTGGGTGTCATGAGAGTGCTAATCCTTCCTTGTGTGTAACTAACTCTCAAACTCGTTTTCTGGATTTTTGTAGACCAAAAAACATTGTTTTAGTAAATTAAACCTTTTATTAAAAAGATCAAGTTTCGAGGTGATCCAATCACACCTCATAAAAAAGAATTGGTAGCGACTCCCATTTTCGTTTTCAAAATAAAAAAATTTGACCTTTCAAAAAAATGGTTTCGACAGCTTGGCAACTCTATTGGGGACCCAATAGGAGAGTCAAGCCGAAAATTGATTATTTTCTATTTTTTGTCAAAAATTAAAAATCTGATTTAAATTTACGGTTCTTTCATTGCATCTCATCTGTCATTTTTGTGGTCTTTTTCATAACATGTTTGCTTTATTGGTTTGAGCCTTTTGGTATATCTCTGCATATTGCATCGCATAAATCAATCGATTTTACCCTTTTAAGTGGGAGTGAGAAACTATTCTTTCGTAAGGTATTCACCTTCGTATAGGATAGTGGATCGCTTTCGGGATACATCCATACCTATGTCTTCGTAAGATTTTCATCTTCGTATAGCCATAGGGAAATGTATTCCCCTGAACTGAACTCGGTCTATATGAGCCTATATGGGTGAGGATTAAGGAATCTGCCAGTTTAGGTACCTTTTCTTTAGAACCAAACCACATATAATGAGCCCTAAGACCCTACCCTAGGTAGAACCACACCGAACCCTAGTGGTTACCCGAATAGGTGCTTTATTTATTATTTCTCATTCGCTTTAAATTCTAGCTTTGTGTATAATACTGACTTGCTTTGTTTTGCCTTGACTTTGATTGCATGACATTTTCATCATAAAAAGGTGTTGATTCACGTTCAGTATCTAAATAGAGAGCTTATCATGGAAAAGAGGTTTCTTGATAAAGTGGAGGATGATGCGGCCGTTCGAATTTGGCCCGAGAAAATACAGCAAGAGAAAGGTGATAGTCTTACGGAGGGACATGTGTCAGAGTTGTGGGACTTCACTCGCATCAGTGTGACTCGGAATAATCTCCAAGAATTGAAAGAGATATAGGATCAATAGGGTAACGAGATCAAGTAGCTTTTTTACTGTAATTATGGTGATCTGCCTTATCTACTCAATATGAAAGTGGACAAGTGCTTATTTTGAGCCTTCACCCAGTATTGGAATCCCGCCTACAGCTGCTTCACCTTTAGGAAAGTTGATTTGGTACCCACCGTGGAAGAGTATACGACCTTACTTTGTTGTTTGAAGATTCAAGCCGACAAAGCCTATTCGAGAGCTGTCAATGTCCCGATGTTCTTGAAGAAGCTAATGAATATCACGGGGATGAGTGAACAATGGGTCGCAACCCGGATCAAGCAAAAAGGAGATAGTAAATGCATTCCTTGGAAGAATTTGCGGGATTTGATCTTGGCATATCCAAATATGAAGAAAAGGGTTAATGTTTTTGCTTTAAGCATTTACGATTTTGTCGTCTTCTCCAAAGCACTAGGGTATATAGATGAGGTAGTTTTAGACTTATTCGATCGGCTTGACAAAAGGGTTATGCCCGTCCCAGCAATCCTAACCGAAACCTTCAGATCTTTGAGTGCATGCCGAAGAGCAGGTGAAGGAAGGTTCATCGGGTGTGCGCAACTTTTATTAGCATGGTTCCATAGCCACTTTTGGAAGATAGAAAAAATTTATTATCGAACATTCTCTGAGAACTACTCTCCTTTGAAGGAATTAGTGGCTACACCGAGTCGAGATGACATTTCAAAAGAAAAATAGATGGCAATTCTCCAGAGTTTCTAAGACGAAGACGTCAAATGGAGAGCCCTTTAGATGGTTCTCGATGAGATTTTGTACTGGTGTAGAGATTTTGACTGGGTTCCTCTACTTTGGTGAGCCGTTGGATATGCTCCTTTGCTCGCATTGAGGCAATATAGATCGATGCAGTTCACACCAGTGATGCAAGGGTTGGCTTAGTGTGAGTTTTCATACAAGGGAGATAATTACAAGAAGAAGGCTCGTGAAATATCGAACGCTTGGAATCAAACCCGCAGAACGAAAATATTTACCGTAAATTCAATGACAACCCCCGAATATAGTTGGTGGTGGAGTAAAAGGGTCAACGACAACATCCATATGCCAAGTCAAGAGAACACTCGCCCAGTAGAAGAGTATCTACAAGTAATCCCATCTGAGTTAGAGATTATCAAACAAGACTTTGAAAGAAGGAGTTCAGAATTGGGAAAGAAGATAGAGCAACTAGAGGAGGAAAAGATGTGGCTAGGATTAGACGTCGACATCCATAAGCTAGAGGCCGAGAAATTAAGGAAGGAAAAGAACAAGGCCGAAGAAGATTTGAATAGTCTAAAAATAGATTACAAGAAGCTGCATTTGTCGATAAGAACTGCCGATTTGGGTAAAACATTGGAGAATGGTAACAAGAAATCAAAGAAGAAAAGATTAAAGCCGATCAGTGGAAAAAGAAATTCCAAGATGCTCGAGCTCAAGAAGATGCACTGGAAAAGAGTTTGTTTGAAAGTTGAAATGAGAAGGTGGGATTAAGATCTTGGGTAGCAGAATTAGAAAAGTCGTTTCATCAGTATCGTAGTCGCAACTCCTCAATCCAGTTGAGAGCCAACCTAAGTAAGATCGAAGAGATGAAAGAAAAGATAGGGGAGCTCGAGGCCGCATTGTAAAATTGTGAACTTCGAGTTGAGTTTCTTGAAAAGAATAACGAACATTGAAAAAAGAAGCTTTAACGTTCTCAAGGTCAGGTTAGAGATAGGGACTACATCATGGGTGAAGCTGTGGCTCAAGTACGTGAAGTGGCCGATCTTCTACAAACCCTGGCAATTCAAGCCAATGTACTAAGCTTAAAATATGAATCAGAATCAAATCGAGGTCGAGAGTTAGCTTGGCTTCTTAGAAAAGTTAAGGCCTTGAGTATTAGGGCAAAGTCGTAAATGTAATCCGTTTTATGTAAACAAATTTGTTTTCTAGTAAAGTTATTCTAATAAAATTGAATCAGAATTAACGTATCTTTTTGCATCAATTTCATTCATCTATATTACATTTCATCATATGCATTAAATTTCATAAAAAGACCCTAATTAATTAAAATTATGATAGTTACCCTAGAAATCAACGAGAGTTTACCAACTAAATATTGCCACAGTACCCGCCGCAAAACCAAGGCAATGGATCAAAGATTGGAAATATTAGAACAAATATAAAGAGATATGCAAGATCAATTACAAACATAGATGCAAGTATAATTAGCCAGAATTCAACAAGATATGAGGGATCAAATACAAGAATCTTGAAGAAGTATGTTAAGCCAATTAACGCAATTACTGGCTGGAGGACTCGAAAAAGGGAAGAGTACTGCGGTTAACTCCGGGTGTGATAATGAAGACCCTACCTATCCCCCAGGTTTTACCCTGATAAATGTCCTGACTCCACGAGAGGCATGCCCACGAAGGGTACCCATTATTACAGACCCCAACAATACCAAACCGGTACCTCAACACCAACGAACTACCCAATGGGTTCAGGCTCAAATCCGAGGGATAATCCAACCAATCCTATTGTTTCTAATCTAGATGATGTGGCAGAAATGGAAAAGGCAAGAGTGGAACTGCCAAATCAACTTGAAGATAGGTGCAGATGGTTAGAAGAAAAATTTAAAGCGATGAAAAATGCTAACTACCACTACGGAATTAATGCTAAAGATTTGAGTTTGGTCCCAAATTTGGTTCTCCCACCAAAATTCAAGACTCTAGAGCTCGAAAAGTATAATGGGACTAGCTATCCTGAAGCTCACATCATGATGTCCTGTCGAAAGATGATAGGATATGTTAATAACGACCAATTATTAACCCATTGCTTTTAAGACTGTCTGATCGGGTCTACAGCCAAATGGTACAACTAAATGAGCCGTGCCAAAATCAGTTCATGGAAGGATTTGGCATAGGCTTTTATGAAATAGTATAGTCATGTGATGGACATGACACACGACAAAACCACACTACAAAATATGGAAAAGAAGCCAAGTGAGAGCTTTAGGCAATATGCCCAAAGATGGAGAGAGGTAGCGACGCAAGTCCAACCACCTCTTCTGGAGAAGGAAACAACCATGCTTTTCATTAATACTTTGAAGAATCCATTCATTAATCATTTGTTGGAAAGCGCTACTAAGAGCTTCTCAGATATAGTAACATCTGGAGAAATAATAGAAAACACAATAAATGCAGGAAGATAGACACGGGGGAAAGCACCAAAAGATCAGCCCCGAAGAACAAGGAAAATGAGGTGAACAATGTGAGTATGTATAACAAGGGGTATTCAAAGCCAATCACTGTAAGCCATCCAAAGACAGTAACTACTAGCCATTAGGCCCCCCAAAACAAGAATCTAATCCAATGCCAAATGCAAAAAAACTTCAGTTCACGCCCATCCCGATGATATATAGGGAGTTGTATCAAAATTTGTTCGATACACATGTGGTATCCCCTTTCTACTTGAAACCTATGCAACCTCTATTTCCCAAATAGTATGATGCGAATGCTCAATGTGAGTAACACGTGGGAATCATGGGACACTCAATCGAGAACTGCACCGCTTTTAAAAAGATAATTGAAAGGTTCATCAAGATGGGCATTGTGAAGTTTGATGATCCATCAGGACCTAATGTGGCAGGAAATCCGTTACCCTATCATTCTGATAAAGGGGTAAACGTGATAATTGAGAATGAATGGAAGAGAACCAAGATGGATGTAGCAAAAGTGAAAAACCCACTAAGATGGGTTTGGAAGAAAATAGTAGAGGAAAGATTAATCACACAGAATTTAGGGGAGAGACCCGAAGAAGCAAGGGACTATTGTGAGTTCCATGATGAAGAGGGTCATGGGGTCCAAGAGTGCATTGAATTCAGGGCCCTAATACAAGGTCTGATGGATAACAATGAGCTAAAATTCTTTGAATATACCAAAGGCCCAGAAAGTAAAGATGTGTATGCCTCAAAAGAAAGATCGACAGAGAAGGTCTATAGGGTCAACCACCCGGTGGTAATTATCTCATAACCAGGAATCAATGAAGTCGAAGCACAAATTGCACCAAGGGTCATAATCTAAAAAATAGTAGCTTTCCCCTATAATGACAGTAAAAGGGTTCCCTAGAATTATGACTGTAACGTGACAATCCCGGGAGAGGAAAACTCGATTACTACTTCAGAAAAAGGTCAGGATATAGGTTTCTACACGCGCAGTTGAAGGTGCTATGATTCTCTGAATACAAAAGGCGAACCTGTTAAAGGAAAATCCTTAGTGGTTGAACAAAAGAAAGAGAAGACGGCCAGACTTGAATCACTTGTTAATGAGAAGGTAACCGAGAAAGAGGCTAAGAAATTCTTGAAATTCTTAAAACACAGCGAGTATAGCGTTGTAGAATAATTGCACAAGCAGCAGGCTCGCATATTGGTACTGGCTTTACACTTAAGCTTAGAGACACATCGTAGCACATTGATGAAAGTGTTGAACGAAACTTATGATGCGAATGATATCTTAGTCAACAAGCTGGATCGTCTAGTTAATAACATAAACGCTGATAATTTTATCTTTTTTAATGATGATAAAATACCGCTAGGAGGCATGGGATTTACAAAAGCTCTACACATTACCACCAGCTGTCAAGGATACACATTTCCAGGATTGTTAATTGATAATGGATCGACCCTAAATGTCTTACCCCTATTCACACTGAATAGGTTACCTGTGGATAGCTCTCATATGAAAACATGCTAAAACATAGTGAGAGCATTCAACGGTACTGAAAGAAAGGTAATGAGAAGGATTGAGATTCCTCTTTTGATTGGTCTAAACTTGTATGAAGTAGACTTTTTGGTGATGGACATCAAGCCTTCTTATAATTGTTTATTGGAGAAGCCTTGGATTCACTCAGTGAGGGTAATGCCGTCATCATTGCACCAAAAGTTAAAGTTAGTGACTGAGGGTAGACTGATAAATATAAGCGCGGAAGAAGACATTATTGCATCTGTTACCAGTGACATGCCATACATAGGGACAAACGATGAGGCGATAGAGGATAGGCCTAAAATATCCAAGACTACAAGGATAGGCCTACAACTGACAGTTGAGAAAGAAGCCTTACTGGGAAGAGGACTCGGGAGATACCTCTAAGAAAGGGTTGAAACACCGATGCTGAATGACAAACAAGACTGCTTTGGCTTAGGATACAAGCCAAATGTGAGTCAAAAGAAGAGGGAGTTAGAGAAGAAACAAGAAAGAAAAAGAGCGCGATTAAATGGAGGAGAGGTCAAATGGAAACCAATGATATTTTCTCATATATCCAAAATATTCGTATCAAGAGGAACTATTCACCCTGAACAGAAGATGATAAAAAAAGAAACAACGAAAGAAATGTTGGGAAGTTTAAGCATTAACGCCATATCCGAATAAGGAACCAGCGAAGAGAATTTATCAAGAATTTACCTTTACATACCCGGAAGTGTTTTGAACAACTGGACCGTGAAGGAGATCCCTGTAACTTTTAGAATTAATTCAGAGTAATATTCAAAACACGCTTATTGCTTTAAGCCTAGGAGCAATAAGCATCCTTTTGCGAAATAGGCTTATGTACAACATTTGTATTTCAATAAAATGCATCTTTGCTTATCATTTTGAGCAAATATTATTTATTCTCTCTATTTCATTTATAATCATACCATACAAATAATTATTCTTAGATTCTTTTATTCTTTGAATCTTCTTTCATCCTTATAATAGGTCTCCAGATATTAATGATTTGAGCGACGCTGCTACTGACTCAGAGTCTCCTTTTGAGTAAGACATGTATATGGAGGATTCTCAGGATTTTGAAGATAATCAAGACTGTAACCTATCTCCTGATTTGTTGATGATGGTAGAACAAGATGAGAAACAAATCCTACCTTACAAAGAGTCCTCATAAATGAAAAGTGTAAGCCAGTTCAACAGAAGCTCTGAAAGATGAGGTCCGATGTTTTGTTGAAAATAAAAGAGGAGGTCAAGAAGCAATTCGATGCTGGTTTCTTACAAGTGGTTAAATACTCGGAATGGGTAGCCAATATAGCCCTCGTTCCTAAGAAAAATGGGAGAGATGGGAAAGTGCGAATGTGCGTAGACTACAGGGATTTGAACAAAGCCAGCCCAAAAGACAATTTCCTATTGCCTCACATTGATACCTTGGCCGATAACATGGTAGGTTACTCACATAGATGCCTTCTCGAGATATAAATAGATAAAGATGCATCATGAAGACATGGAAAAAACCACATTCGTAACCATGTGGAGAACGTTTTGTTATAAGGTGATGCCATTTAGACTGAAAAATACGGGAGCAACGTACTAGAGAGCCATGGTAACCCTGTTCCATGATATGATGCACAAAGAAATTGAAGTTTATTTAGACGATATAATTGCAAAATTTAGAACAGAAAATGAGCATGTGCAAGTCCTGAGGAAACTGTTCTTAAGGTTAAGAAAGTTCTAGCTAAAGCTCAATCTAGCAAAATACACCTTCGGGGCTAGGTCTAGAAAGCTGCTAGGATTCGTAGTCAGTGAAAAGAGGATTGAGATTGACCCAGACAAAGTCAAGGCTATACAAGAATTGCCTCCACTACGCACTCAAAAAGAAGTTCGAGGTTTTCTAGGAATACCAAATCACATAGCTCAGTTTATTTTACAGCTAATTGAGAAATGTAACACCATATTTCGTCTCCTTAAGAAACACAATCTCGGTGTATGGGATGAGGAGTGCCAGCAAACTTTTGAAAAGGTCAAGCATTACCTGTCCAATGCCCTAGTATTGTTGCCACCTAGCCCAAATAAGCTGTTGATACTGTACTTGGCAGTATTTGAAAATTTCATGAGATGTGTGCTCGGCCAACATGGTGAGTTAAGAAGAAAAGAAAGAGCGATATATTACCTCAGTAAGAATTTTACTGAAAGCGATTCAAGATATTCGTCGATTGAAAAGTTGTGTTGTGCCTTAATCTGGATGACTCAGAGATTGAGACAATACATGTTGTACCACACAACTTGGCTCATCTCGAAACTGGACCCTCTCAAGTATATGATGGAGTCAACTGCTTTGAATGGAAGGATGACCCGATGGCAAATTCTGCTTTTCGAATTTGATATAGTTAATTTGAATCAGAAAGCTATAAAAGGGAGTGCAATAGCAAATTTTCTAGCCAGTAGAGCTCTAGAAGATTACGAGCCCTTGAACTTTGATTTTCCAAATGAGGATCTAATGTATGTTGTAACCATTGAAGAAGAGTTTCAAGAAGGCCATCCTTGGAAACTAAATTTTGACGGAGCCTCAAATGTTATGGGTAATGGAATCAGGGTAGTTTTGGTATCCCCAAACGGAGATCATTATCCCTTTACTAGTAAATTGGATTTTAATTGCACAAAAAACATGGCAGAATACGAATCATGCATCATGGGCATCCGTGCGGCCATAAAATGCAAGATCAAAGTACTAAAGGTATATAAGGATTCTACATTAGTGATTTATCAGCTAAAAGGTGAATGGGAAATGAGAGACCCCAAATTGATAAATTATCGAAGGCTGGTTCTTGAGCTAAATGAGGAGTTTGACGATATCACTTTCTACTACGTCCTGCGAGATGAAAACCAGTTAGTCGATGCCTTGGCTACTTTAGCTTCTATGGTCAAAGTAAACAGACGAGTATTTGTGAGGCTCTAGCTCATTGTTACAACATTAAGGAAGAAGAAAATGACGATTACCCTTGGTACCACGATATACTGTGATATGTGAAGAATCGTGAATACCCTAACCAAGCAACTGAGAATGATAAAAGGACGTTGAGAAGACTAGCCAGTGACTATGTCTTAGATGGGGAGATCCTATACAAAAGAAGAAATGATCAAGTACTACTGAGTATGTGGACGCTATTGAGGCTAAGAAAATCTTAGAAGAAGTCCATGAGGGCGTTTGCGAAACACAAGCTAATGGTTTTACAATAGCCAGACAAATCATAAGATTCGAGTATTATTGGTCTACCATGGAAGGAGATTGTATCAGTTATGCCAAGAGATGTCATAAGTGCCAAATTTATGGGGATAAAATTCATGTGCCTTTTTCACCTCTTCATGTTATAACTTTTCCATGGCCTTTCTCTATGTGGGGCATGGATATCATTATGCTGATCTCGCCAAAAGCTTCCAATGGGCATCGATTCATTTTCGTGGTCATTGATTACTTTACCAGGTGGGTAGAAGCTGCTTCATATATGAATGTTACGAAGTCGGCAGTTAGTAAATTCTTAAAGAAAGAGATCATATGTCGATATGGAATGCCAAAAAGGATCATATCTGACAGTGTATTAAACTTAAACAACAACACGTAATCAGAAGTCTGTAGTCAATTCAAATCAACGTCCCCATGTCACCCAAAAATGAATGATGCGATAGAAGTAGCCAATAAGAACATCAAGAATATAGTAGGGAAAATGACTAAGACTTATAAATGTTGGCATGAAAAGTTACTATTTGCCCTTTATGCTTATCGAACGTCTGTTAGGACCTCCACCGAGGCAATGCATTTCTCTTTGGTTTATAGAATAGAGGCAGTTCTGCCTATTGAGGTTGAGATTCCCTTTCTTCGTGTTTTGTTAAAACTCAAGTTAAATGAAATAGAATGGATCCAGTTTCAGTATGATCAGCTGAACTTGATTGAAGAAAAGAGGCTGAAAGCTATCCGTCATGGTCAGATGTACCGAAAGCGAATGATGCGAGCTTATGACAAGAAGGTTCACCCCAGAGAATTTCATGAGGGAGACCTGGTATTGAAAAAGATCTTGCCCATTCAAAAGGATTTCAGAGGGAAATGGACGCCAAATTAGGAATGACCTTATGTGGTCAAAAAGGCTTTTTCAAGAGGAACGCTGATTTTGACCGAGATGGATGGCAAAAACCTGCCTAATCCTATAAATTCAGACTCAGTCAAGAGGTACTTCACCTAAAAAAAAGGAGAGACCAAGGCGAAAACCCACAAAGGGGTTTTGAGTTAAAAACCCAAGAGAAGGGCAATTCAAAATTTTAATCGAAGATGGGGCATGCGGTAGTCTTGCTATACTTGAATTAACATGAGGGGGGGATGCTACATCTTGGGGCATCAACAAGTCTTCTAGGTCTTTCAAACATGTATCAAGTTCAAAGGGTTCTCGAGAAGTTTTGTATGGAAAAGCTCATGCTATGATATCTGGGGCATCTGTTTTCATCTTATGCCTTCTTTATTTTAGTAAATTTACTATGTTTATTGATCTATTTCGAGCTTCGCTCTCAATAAAATTCCACCTTGTCCATTGTGATAATCTTTTTCAAGCATTTTTCATTAAAATAACAATTAATGGACTAATAATATTCAAGTAAAAAGAGTTTTGCATATTGCTCTGAAAGCTTCTAAATGGTACAAGGACCCGAAACGGGACCACTAGTTAGAACTAACCAAGTTTAAGAGTTGGAACATTTGGGAAAGAATAGCCCAATTTGCCATTATTTTTTCAGGTTTTCTGTCAAAGAAACCAGCTGAGCAAGAAGGCAGCATAACACATCAGTGATAAAATCTCGATGAACAATGAACAATGTCAACTCAAGCGTTAAAAGAAGATCATTCTCGAAAAAATGACATTCTACATTCTTGCAAACATCATTCATACATATCTAGTTAGGATCATTTGATTCATTTTGGTCATAACATCCTAATCACTCGGCATAAAGATAGGCCCATTAAATGGATTCTACAGGTCATGTTCTCAAAGAACGGTGCGACAGATCAGTGAAACCACAAATCTTATACCCCTGAAGTTATAATAGGATGAATCTAAGTCATTGTGGCGAATCTTATCTCCCTGAAGTTGTAGTGGAACAGATTAAAGCCACAAACCTTATCTCCTTAAAATTATAGTGGAGCAGGTTGAAGTTACAAATCTCATCTCCCTGAAGTTGTAGTGGAGCAGATTGAAGATAGCGAATCTCATTTCCCTGAAGTTGCAGTGGAACAGATTAAAGCTGCAAGTCACAAATCCTATACCTCTAAAGTTGTAGTAGGTCGGATTAAATCTACCATGGCAAATCTTATCTCCCTGAAGTTGTAGTGGAGCATATTAAAGCCACAAACCTGATCTACTTGAAGTTGCAGTGGAGCAGGTTGAAGTTACAAATCTTATCTCCCTGAAGTTGTAATAGAACAGATTGAAGTTACAAATCTCATCTCCCTGAAGTTACAATGGAGCAGATTGAAGATAGCGAATCTCATTTCACTGAAGTTGCAGTAGAGCAGATTGAAGATAGCGAATCTCATTTCACTGAAGTTGCAGTGGAATAGATTAAAGCTACAAGTCACAAATCCTATACCTCTAAAGTTGTAGTAGGTCAGATTAAATCTACCATGGCAAATCTTATCTCCCTGAAGTTGCAATGGAGCAGATTGAAGCCACAAATCTTATCTTCCTGAAGTTACAGTGGAGCAGATTAAAGATGCGAATCTTATTTTCCTGAAATTATAGTGGAACAGATTAAAGCTACGAGTTACAAATCTTATCTCCCTAAAGTTGCAGAGGAACAGATTGTAGAGGCGAGTCTCCCTGAAGTTGCAGTGGAACACATTAAAGCTACGAGTTACAAATCTTATCTCCCTGAAGTTGCAGAGGAACAGATTGTAGATGCGAGTCTAATCCCCTTGAAGTTGTAGTGGAACAGATTGGAGATGTGAGTCTAGTCTCCTTGAAATTATAGTGGAGTAGATCGAAACATTAATTCCTATACCTCTAAAAATGCAGTGGGATGGAATGAGGCTACTTGAAGAAGAGATGTCCTAAAGAAGTCAAGATTCGGCAAGACTAGGCAAAATTGGCCCTTTTTAAAGTCT
Organism: Gossypium longicalyx; assembly: GCA_025698465.1. Taxonomy (NCBI): domain Eukaryota; kingdom Viridiplantae; phylum Streptophyta; class Magnoliopsida; order Malvales; family Malvaceae; genus Gossypium; species Gossypium longicalyx. Next base: position 99,165,931 of record CM046997.1, read on the forward strand.
TTACTCCATTCTCGTTACACGATAATGAGCAAAGAGGGGCAGCTGTAGTGGGTAAATTTAGCCTGGGTCCAAGACCCAAAAATAAACAGAAACAAAAACCAAAATAAATCTTAACAGCCCAAATTACAAACAACAGGCCTAAAAAAACAACAAAACCCATAGCCCAAAATTAACCCTAACCCAAATGGCCCAAAACTAAACTAATTTTCAGCAAGAAAAAATAAGGATAGAAACCCTAGCCGCCGAACTCTAGGCCTAACCCTGGCACCGTGCCTGCTGTCGCCTCTTCACACGCGTCTGACGCTTCTCTACTACCACTTGCAACACGCAAAACAGAGGACAACGAAGAAAAAAAACAAAGAAACAGTTGCAAATAAGAGCAAAAAAACAAAAGAGAATATTGTATTTCGTCTATAAAATAGGCCACATCAATTACTTGTATTTTTTTACGCACACCAGAGTAATCAAAACAAAGAGCAAAATCAAAGAAAAGTTAGAAATCATATTTTAATCTTTAAAGGTGATTTTTTTATTTATCTTTTTTCACGAAGTTATTTTATAGTTAAAATATAAAAAAAAAAGAGGAAAGGTGTTGAAACTTACTTGCTTTCTTCGTACATCGCCATCATCGGAGGTTTCCTCCGTCACGAAAGCCCTAGAAACCCTTTGGGGTTTCGATCGGGCTTCGAAAAAGGGGCATACGAGAGGTTAAAAGGCAAAGGTCGAAGCTTTTTCGTTCCATTTTCCTTCCTTAGGCATTTGCATATAGATCTCAACCCTTTTATATATATACAAAGAGGGTCAAAAAAATTGATTTTTTTATTCTCCAGCCATCATGTATTGCGGTGCCATCGTCGGCGGCCGGCGGCTGCCATGGTGGCCGATGGTCGGAACCATGACTGGAGGGGGAGAGTGAGAGAGCAAAGAAAGCTCTCACATTTTTCTAAAAAAAAAAAGAATGGACAGAATGATTTTTTACAAAAAAATTAGCTTTTATAGAGGTTCAAAACAACACCGTTTTGTGCCCCAAACCCAAGCGCCAAAACGACGTCGTTTTTGTGCCTAACCCACGCACGACTCGACCCACTCCTGAGGGATCCGCTCGTTTTTTACTATTGGGCTATTTGCACGATCGCTACTTCCAGTTTTGCGATGCGTTGCAATTTAGTCCTTTTTTTTCCTTTTTAATTTTACCCGATAATTTTATATTTATTTCATTTTCGTCCCTTGAGAAACGTTGCGCATAAGGATAGGGGATATTTTCTCATTTGGTCCCTGTCCTTTTTAGCGCACTTTATTTTGATCATTGTTGGCCTATTTTTTATCATTTATAATTTGTACCCCGAATTTAATTTCTATTTCAATTCAATCCTTGTCTAACTTTAATTTTTTTTATTTTTTTAAACAAATACTTTATTTAATATTTCATTTAATATTTTATTTATTTATTTATTTATTTTCAATGTTTAATCAAACTTATATTAGTTTTATTTATTTATTTACTTATTAATTTTTAATTGGTTTGTTTTATTTTTATTTTTGCCCTTATCATTGTTATTTTATTCCATTATTTATTTGTTTATTACTTTTTATGCACATTCAAAATTTAGATTATTATTATTATTATTATTATTATTATTATTATTATTATTATTATTATAATTGTTATTTATATTATCGTGTTCATCATTATTATTATTGTTTATGCATATTAACATTATGATTTATTAATATCAATTCTATATATATTTTATATTTTATTATGTATATTATGCCATTATTACTCCAAATTTATGTCGCACTATCATTATTTGCTAAGTATGACTCCTTTTTTATGTTTTAACCCTTTTTTATGCCATAATCGAATAAGCTAAACATATCATTTTAAACGTTACATTAATTTTCACTTAAATTCATAAAAAAGGAAAATTTTCAAAAATAGGCAATGTTCAGTATTTGGGAGATTTGAGAAATCGTACCCTAACTTACGGGATTTCGATTTTCTCGTTGAACTTGAATATCTGAATATCCTTTCAAAATTAAAACATATACAATTTTAAATAAAAAATAAAAGACAAACTTATTCTCGAGGGTTAAAGGTGTCGTATCCTAACTTACGAGATATGACGTTTTGTTATCTCGAGACAAGAGAGTCTTTAACGTTCGTTTCAATTTATTCAAGCGTTTTATTAAAAATAGCATAATACAAAGAGGGATCGTATTTTAAATTCTTTTCGAGTTTTTAACTTTCGACATTAAGACATTAAGTAATCAACTAGGTACCAATTTTGGGCGTCATGAGGGTGCTAATCTTTTCTCGTGCGTAACCAACTCCCGAACTCATTTTCTAGATTTTTATAGATAAAAAAACATTGTTTTAATAAATTAAACCTTTCATTAAAAAGATTAAGTTTCGTGGTGATCCGATCACACCTCATAAAAAAGGATTGGTGGTGACTCCCATTTTTGTTTTCAAAATAAAAAGTCGAACTTTCAAAAAAATGGTTTCGACAAGTATAATTTAGGGATTTGTACGGATCAAGATACCAAGTGAATAAATCGTTTAATTCAATTTCATAATAATAGATGAACTCTAGGTGGATTCTTTCGTAGGTATTGTTTCCCTCATTGGTTATTATTCGATTACTTTCCTGATTTATTCTTTGTTGAGTTCTTAGTTAAATTAATTTAGTAATTTTAGTTTAAAACTAATAAGTCCAATTTGTCAGCTAAATAATAGGAAAATGATAATTACTAATACTTTTAGTCCTCGTGGATACGATATCTCTACTCACCATAGCTATACTATTTATCAATAGGTGCACTTGCCTTTGTCATGTTTTTAGTCAGTTTTGTGACATATCATGAACTATGTGGTGTAGCCATGTATTGATCTGTCTCCTTGGGTACATCATTGATATTACTCATAATCTAGAGGGAATCAAACATTGAGCAATTGCTTCATTATGGCTATTTTACCCAAATGACCAAAAAAATTAATTAATTACAACCTAGGTTCAAAAACAATCATCCAAATGACCTAAAATGAACAATAAAATTGGGTTGGGGGACTTAACTAATCGGCATCACCAAATGATTGTGTCAGGAGTTAAATTTTTTTTTTTTGGGTGCTAGACACTAGATGGCCAGCAAAAAAAGCAAAATTGGGTTGGGGGACTTAAGTGGCCGACACCACTTTTTCACATAAAAAATAATTTTTTTGGGTGCTGAGATACTGATAATCGGCACCTTTGAACCAAATTTAAAAAAAAAAAAAATTGTGCTAATACATTGATGGCCGACACCCCAGTACCAGATTTAAAATAAATTTGGGGTGCTGAGACACTAATGGTTGGCACTCTTATACCAAATTAAAACAAATTGAGATGTTGGGACACTGATGGTTGGCACCCCAATACCATACTTAAAAAAATATTTTTTTAGGGTGTTGAGACACTGATGATCGGCACCCCTTCTATATATATAGTTGTTTTGTCTTCCATTTGAGCTTTCTATTTGATTTATTAATTGAAAATCTATATAAAAAATATTAGTGTTTTGTTTGTTAAGATGGAAGCAGAAATTTGTTGAAGATGAGTTCCTAAATTCTATTTGTTTATGTTCATTTCGATGGAGAAATGATTAATACAGATGAAAAAGGTTGTGTCTTTCAAAGTCGGCAAAAAATCATAATTAGATTCAATAAGCGTGTTTTGCTGAATTTGAAACAGAATATCAATACAAAGATAGCTACTCGTTGCGGGAAGCAAATGTTGAGACTATTTTACAAATTTTTGATTTCAACAGATCTGTTTAAGTTCTCGAAAATAGAGTTTGAAGAAGATGATGATCTAGAGACAATGATAGAAATTTATTGCTCCATGAAGTGGATAATCCCAGCTCGGTTAAGTTGTTCGCGAAGATAACTAAACTGAAACCTGTTCAAGTTGTAATTCTAGAAATTCAATGTTCTGGAATTGATTTTGATCTTAATTCTGTTTAGAAGATCAATCAGGTTGTGGAGGGTCACTGCAAACTTCCAGAAATCCAAACTATGGTGGATGTTCGTATAACATCCCAATCCCGTGTCCTTATCTAGAGATTCATCCAGAGGTGTTGGCCACCATAGAAGATGGTGATGAAGGGTCCAATAATGAAGAGCAACCCCACCATGATAGTGAAGATTTGAGTGACCCTAATTTGGATGACATCCTTCAAAAAATAGACGATGAAGGCCTGGTACAGGGTAAAGATGTACACCCCCATTCGGCCGGGAACACGGGATCCAGTATAATAATCTGTAACAATCCAGGGGCTTTAATGACTAATATAGATCTTGTTGTGGCACTTGCGCGTGAATTCTTCAAATATCCAAATATAGTGTCCGCTCACCTACTGGATGAAGAATCAGAAGTTGAAAAGTTGTTTGTAGGGCAACAATTCGATACTAAGAAAGACTGCTTGCATGCAATAAAGCAGTACAGCTTGAAGCATTCTATTAACTATAAAGTCATGAAGTCAACATAGTCTTTACATGTCGAAGAATGTTAGAAAGCCTAAAATGGTTGTAGGTGGCGTGTTCGAGCTGCAATAATCCAATAGACTCAGTCACACATTCACGATTGCTCGTATGTCACAAGACCATCGAAAATTGGATGCAAAAACCATATGCAATTTATCATCCCATTGGTGAAAGACAGTCCCACCTTCCCCTTATTGACTCTTATTGCAGACATGCAAGCTCGGTTCAAATACAGAGTTTCCTACAAGAAGGCATGGTAGGCGAAGCAAATAGCGACGAAGTAATTGTATGGTGATTGGGATACTTCATACAATGAACTTGAAAGGTAGATATCTACGATGCGAGAGTATATGCTGAAAACGGTGGCTAATTTGCAAACACTGCCTTACAGAGGCCCAGAAGGCAAGATAGAATCGAGGAAACAAGTTTTCCATCGATTGTTTTGGACATTCGAGCCATATGTTAGGGTGTTCCCTCACTGTAAGCCGTTGGTGTAGACGAACAGAACTTGTCTCTACGAAAAATACACGTCAATACACCAAATTATGGTTGCACAAGACAACAACCGGAATGTACTTCCTATCACTTTTGCCATTGTGGAGAGTAATAACTTCGAGTATTGGGAATTTTTCATGTCAAATCTATGAGGTATGTTGTCAGTTAAGATAACATTTGTCTCATCTTCGATAGATTGAAAGGACTACTTGTTGCGGTAAGGCGTTCAGGGGTTTTGTGGAGGTCTATTTATTGTATCTGACACATCGCATCAAACTTCCATAGATATTATAAGAATAAAGAATAGCACAACGAAATCGTGAACATGGGTAAAAATACATTGTTCCAAAATTAATTTGTTCATATTTTATTTTTATGGTATGTTTGTATTTTTTTCAAGATTTATCAGTTTGTATTTTTAATTTTTTTTCTAAATTTATATTGTTTCAAGATTACATACATAGGGTATGAGTTAGAACCATAGAGATTCAAGAAAAATTTCGTGAGGCTTGAAGCTCAGATGCCATCATTACCCAAAAATCATCGTCTTTTATAGTAGTTGGGTAGAATGGAGAACTGGCAATGGAGTCAAAATTACGATGATGGGTTTCGGTATGGTCAGATGATGACCAGCCTCGTAGAGGTGGTTAACTCGGTCTTGAGGTATACACAACATTTGCCAATTTCTGATGTTTTCTCAGCAACATTCTATAAGCTGGCTAGATTGATGCCAAAGATGGGGTTGAGACAAGTAAAACAGATAAAGACCGAGCACGTGTACGTTGAGACCATCCAAAATACCATGACACACCCAAACACTCCTATTTGATGGTAATCTCAACATTTTTTCCCATCAAATTACAATACCACAACCCAAAGAGTTTCTAGTGCCGGCCATCAGTGTCCCAGTACCAAAAAATAATATTTTTTTTAAATCTGGTATTGGGCTACCAGTCTCAGTGTCCCAGCACCCAATTGTTTTTTTTAATTTGTATAAGGGTGCCAGCCATTAGTGTCCTAGCACCTAAATTTTTTTCAGTTCCCGAAAAAATAGGTGCTGATCATCTACTTCCCCTATCCAATTTTATTTTTAAATCTGATAAAGTGGGTGTCGTCTATCAATATGCTAGCACCCAAAAAAAAATTTTTTGTGAAAAAGTGGTGTCGGCCATTTAAGTCCCCTAACCCAATTTTTTTTTAAATATTGGTATAAATGTATACCGGTATGCTACGGTTTAAAAAAAATACATGGGTGTCGACCATCTAGTGTCCAGCATCCCCAAAAATAATTTTTTAACCCCTGACACAATTACTGTCAAAATTTTTTGTGGTGTCGGTCATTTAGGTCCCCTAACCCAATTTTACTGTTCATTTTAGGTCATTTGGGTAATTTTTTTTAATCTGGGTCATTTTTGTAATTGTTTATTTTTTTTAGTCATTTGGGTAAAATAACCCTTCATTATATACCACGTCCGTACTTGATTCTTTCCCTCACGGCGTCTTGTGTAAAACTATAAAACTTGATCTAAACCAACTAAACCAACTAAATCGACCCAATTCAGTTTTTTCAATTTGGTTTCAGTATTTCAGTTGAAGGTCAGCTTGAATTCACAATTAAGTTGGTATACTTGGTTTAGCTTCATTTTTTAATTTCAAAACCATTTAAATAAAATTAACCAACTTTATGTATTTAATAAATATATATTTAAATCCAAACCCAATATTATTACCACCCAAATTAAATAAAAATAAATAAAGCCTAGTTTTCTACCCAAATTAAATATTAATATAAACTATGAAGATGATGATATTATTAAAATTTTAATATTAATAAAAATTAAACAATAAAAAAATCAAATAGTTCTAAGTTTCTAACCCTAAAACCTAAATTCCCAAAACCTGCTGCAGATTGCAGTTGTGCACGTATTTCACATCTAACCTCTATTCCCGGCCTCTCCTAAACTGTGCCTGTCGCCCTGCCCATTTCCTTCTCATGTTGTTCAACTATATTGTAGGCCTGCAGTCGTGCTTCATTCTTCTACGCCATCTTACACCTCACCTTAATTCTCCAACCGCCACCATTGTTTCTCTCTCTCAATGGTAACATTTTTCTCTCATACTCTTTCTAGATATAACCATGGTATTTGCCCATTTGACTTGAGGTACATCATAAAAGTTCTACTACCTCTGTTATTCGTTTATTAATTTAATTAAGGAAGAGTTTGTTTCCTTTATGTTTTGAGTGTCAGAAGTTGTAAAACTCCAAAGATTTACAACTTGCATACAAAGAAAAATAGAATGAATGAGAATTATTAGGCTTGGTAACATCATTTTATTAAGTTTGGAAAAAATAACCAAATTAAACTCGGTTTGGTCGATTACCTGACCAAAAATGGTCGACTAGTTTTTTCGGTTTCTTAAGAAAAGAAGTTAGTTAAGTTAGTTTTCAGTTTACTGCATTGAACTGACCAATTGCACACACCTAGTTTTGTGTCTTGTAAACATTCCCACCAAGCTATGGTCGCTCCTTTTAATATGTATGCTATTAATCTTATCATTCGCTTTAGGAATCTCCATATGGTTGAATCTATCTGCTTCTGCAAGCCAATCCATAAAACCTTAAATATTCAAATTACCATCAAAATGAGGAAGATCTATCTTTAAACGAAATTCATCATGTTGAGATCTTCATTTTCTTCATCCTCTAATCTTTGACAATGGCTTGTTGTCAATGTTGAAAAATTCGGTTTAAAAATAGTGTTTATTAGGCACATTGAAAGTTTAAGATTTTCTTTAAATCGAGCCATTGTGATATTTATAATAATAAATTTTTTTACCAAAATTGTACTTACGTTTTACAGAATAGGCGGATTCAATTGTTTTCGACTTTTGACCACTCGATCTTCTCCACTAATCTCGATCTAGGTTTGCTAGAGTGTGGACTTTATTCGTAAATCAATGAAAATAATATGTGAACTTTCAAGGGCCAAAAACCGAAAGACAAACTATATCAAAATATAGAATTTATTTTGCAAAAAAATAACTAAACTATATTTTGACAAAATAATGATGCAAAAGTGATCTCTTGTTTTGACCTAGCCCTCAATATCTATTTATAGAGAAAATAACAAAAGTCTCAATCAAATAAAGTATAATTGAATAACAATAATTTCCTATCCCACTAGTAGTGATTTATAGGAGGCGGCAACAACTCCTTGTCATGGGACTAGGTTTGCCACCCCTTGCTCCATACCGGGCCAAGTTAAGCCTTGTCATGTATCAGGTCTAATTATATATGTTATCTAGTTTTTAAACCAACTCATATTATTTATCCAACCCAATAAATATTTTCTCATGCCCAAAATATTAATTATTTATTTAATTAATCAACTTAATTAAATTAATTTCTCAGTCTGATTCTAACCTCGTTAAAGTTATGACAACTTTATCGTATTAGAATATACAATGAAATTAATTTAACTAAGTTGTTCTTATGAAACTGTGATGAATTGAATTAATTTATTTTTCACTTCAAACTCTAAATAATAATTCGAAGAAATCAATTTAATTACCAAGTTGTAACACCCCTAACCCGTATCCGTCACCGGAATAGGGTTACGAGGCATTACCGGACTTATACACTAGCATTTATACAAAATCGAGTCATAAATTTGCATTCCAAATAAATTCTTTTCAAATTTCACCATAAAGTCCCTAATATAGGCCTACGGGGCCCAATACATGTTTTGGAAGTGGTTCGGTGTTAAACTAGCAACTTTGGAAATTTTTCCTTAAAGATAGGGGCACACGCCCGTGTGGCCAGCCTGTGGGGATCACATGGCCGTGTAGCCAGCCTGTGTGGAATTCTGACTTGCAATTTCTTAACTATCAGAGGGGCACACAGCCTGAGCCTACGCCCATGTGGCTAGGCCATGTGGTAAACTGATTTTTCACCATTTTTAAGCCATTTTCACACAATTTTGACACACGCCCATGCTTAAAACCCATGTCCTTCACACGATCAAGACACAAGGCCGTGTCTTTGGCCCGTGTACTACCCTAACTTCATACTTAAGGATGCAGGGGACACACGGTCATATCACACACTCGTGGGCTTACCGTGTGTCACACACGGCCTAGACACACGCCCGTGTGTCTACCCGTGTAGACAAAAATAGGCCGTTTTAGGCCACTTTTCTCACCCTTTCATCTATTTCCTACACTTGAACACAATTATACACTAATAAAATCCAACCAATCAATTATTTCAAGCCAAAACATGTATATTTCATTCTCAAACACAAAACATCACATTCAACTTACTTTGCATACTTAATCGTTCCTACAATTACATTATCAAATCAACCCTTATACATGCCATATAAATCAAAAAGTGGTTTAACAAAATCGACCGGAATAAATCTGGATGTGATCCTTGATGTAGATCCGATCCTCCGTATGTATATAAGTCAATCTACAAAACAATTAACATACACAAGTAAGCTTATAGAAGCTTAGTAAGCTCATAGGCATAAAAACATAAATCTTACCGAACATTGTACACAATCATATATCTTTTAGTTTAACTAATTCTTCCTATAAATCACAAAATCATTAATAAGCTCATTTGAATAATTTCCATGTTGCTATTCACGAATTAAACTCATTTGGGCCCATTTCTCATTTACTTCCATAATCAAATTAGGGAACAATAATGGAATTGAGTGCTTCATTGTCACATTGCCATAGTAAACTATGGACTTGTACATGGTCACATATCACACACCGAAGCCATAGCCCTGCCATGGTCTTACACGGATCTCATATCATACCGATGTCATATCCTAGATATGGTCTTATACGGATGCACATTATCACATCATACTGATGCCATAGTCCAACCATGGTCTTATACGGGAGTACACATCACAATGCACCGATGCCATAGCCCAACTATGGTCTTATACGGGCTCACATGTCACATCTATTCCGTCAATTCATCACATTTATTGAATGAAAACACTCAAAACCATTGTTCCGACTAATTTGCACTTTTTAGTTAACTATCATTTGGTAATTAATACAATTTGATAGTGTTCATCTACAATAAGATACCTTAGTAATCATAAGATTTTCATAATAAACATTAAACTTAGCCATATGAACTTACCTGGCCTAATTTGCAAAAGTGGTAGAAATTGAGGGACTATTATTGCAATTTCTCCTTTCCACGATTCACTTCGTTTTCTTGATTTATAATTATAAAATCATTCCTTCATTAGCATCTATTTCAATTCAATTCTACTTTACAATTTATGCCCTTAAATTTTTGAAATTACAGTATTACCCCAAACTTTTCAATTTAGTCCTTGCTCAATTTATTCATCTATTGAGCTAATTCCTCTCAAACAACACTTTATCAAAACATTATAAACTACTTAAAAGCCTCTAACACTCAAAATTTCATCACAAAACCCTAATTCCAACAACTTTCACAATTAGATCCTAAAAAATGATTTCTATAAGAAGTCTCTTTATAAAATCATCATATAATAAAATTAAAACCTCAATTCCATGATAAATCATCATAAAATTTCAGCACTTATTCATGGCAACTTTCAAAATTATCCATGAAATCAAAAACTAATGAATTAAACAAGTGGACCTAGTTGTAAATGTCTCCAAAACACAAAAATTACAAGAAATAATCAAGAATTGAGCTTACATGTAATAAAAATATGAGAGACCAGCTTAAAAGAACCATTCAATGGTGTTTTTGCTGGAGAGGATGAAGAAAAATGAAGAAAACTCTAGATTTACCTAATATATCATATTTTACAATTAAATTTTTTCCCTATTTCCAATTTTGCCCCTTGTTCACACTTGATTTTTATTTTTCCTGCACACTCATGCTGTCAACCCATCTAATTTTGGTCTACTTACATTTTAACTCCTTCTATTATAATCTCTTAAGCTATTTAATCATATTTTATAGTTTTACATCTTATTCAATTTAGTCCTTTTTCTTCAATTAACTATCAAAATGATAAAAATTTCTTAACGAAACTTTAATACTAACTTATTAACACTCCATAAATATTTTTTAAAAATATTTATGGCTCGATTTATAAATTCGAGGTCTCGATACCTTGTTTTTATCTCATTTAATCTATAAATTTCCTTTAATTCACAATTTCACTAATTCAAAAATATTTCTAAAACCACATTTAACTTTTACTTTCTAATATCTAAACTCACATGTTGGATTTAGTGATCTCAAATCACTATTCCGATATCACTGAAATTTGGGTCGTTACACAAGTCATCTCTTATTCATAGCGAGAAAACGTATTCACTACGGATAGTGATACATGTAGTTTATTTCTCTAATTTGTTGTTTTCATTTCTTCAAATCATTGATTCTAATGCAAACCATCAAGGTTATACTGAGCTAGTAGAGGGACCGGTTAGACATATATAATTGGGGTTCAAATAATTTGTAATTAAATTTCGACTCTTCGTCTATTAATTACAACATTATTTAGTAATGGAGTCATTCTGTTAAAGTATCATGACTAAGCTCTCCCTATTATATACCATTACAAAAGTTACTTATCAAGTGCTTATCCAAAGACCTTAATATAAGTATGTTACCATCATATGATATCCTTAATCTTTTTGGGATAAAATTTGTTCTCCCAGTATGATCCTATTTTATCTCACAGTAATCTTTACATATTCTTTCATGATAAAGTCAATTATTAACACATAGTAATTAAATCATTCGTTTTAAGACAAATGACTCGTGGTTGTAACAGGCCTATTTTTCCCGGCCCGAGCCCAAACCAATAAACAATCCATTACAACCTAATTACAAAACCCAATTACAAAACAGCCCAAAACTAATTAAAAAAACCTAGGGGCCTAATAGGCCCACTACCTAAACTAGTTTCAGCAAAGCTGAAACCCTAGTCCTTATGTGCGCCGCTCCTCACATGGTGTCGGCACGTTCCCGCTCGAAAAGACGCCTCGTCCCATCGCCTCTGTCAAACTTGCAAAGAACACAAAAGCAGAAACAGACCACAACAGCAAGGCAAAGAAACAGTAGCAGAGATAAAGGCAAACAGTAGCAAATATTTTCTAAGATTTGTAATCGGCTATAAAGCCGAAAAGAAACCAATGTAATAGAAGGAGGTTTTTTTTTGAAAAATAAAAAATAAAAATACAGAGAAGAAAAACAAAAACAAAGTTCAAAGCGTAGGTCTTTTCTATTTTTATTTTTTCTCTTTATTTTCCTTTCTTTCGAAATTATTTGTGTATATACATATATTTCTTAATATTTTTTTAAAAATTGTTTATATATGTGTGTATATATATATGAGAGTAAAAAAAGAATTACCTTCTGGCCGCCGTATACGACAGCGCCGGTGCCGGTGAACGACGGCAGGCGCGGTGGCGATCCCCTGGAGTCTGGCCGGTACCTCATACCTTTAGAGAGAACAAAAGAGGGGGGGATTTGTTTTTCTTTTGTGAAAGGAGAGAAAATGAATTTTTTTAAAAAAATTTGGCTTTTATAAGGGTCAGAAGCGACGCCGTTTTGGTCCATTGCCTGCAGCGCCAAAATGACGTCGTTTTGGCATGGATCAAATCGACCCGACCCGCTCCAAGAGGAAGATCCTCGTGTTGTTGACGGAAGGGCTAATTGCACTTTTAGCCCTTCCGCTTTTTTATAGTTTTTCGATTAAGTTTATGTTATTTTTAATTTAGCCCTGAAATTTTGCTTTGATTTCATTTCAGTCCCGTGCAAAGTGCTGCGTTTTGGAGGGTGGGGATATTTTCCTCTTTAGTCCCTCCTTGTTATTCGAGCCCTCGAATTGGTCCTTTACTCTTATTTTTCATTTCGAATTTGCCCCGAATTTTGGTTTTAAATTCAATTTGGTCCCTTTTTAGTTATTTTGCTATTTTATTATTAAAATTGATTAATTTTATTTTATTGTTAATTCTATTATTATTAGTATTATTATTATTACTTTTATTCTTTTATTACTATTATTGTTGCTATTTCTCTTGTTGTTTTTATTATTATTTATATTATCATTAGTAATATTAGTATTCCTTAGTTTATTATTATTATTATTATTTCATTATTATTTTCTATTATTGTTATTATTAATATACTATTATTATTCTTATTAATGTATTATTGTTATTATTTTCTACTTTATTATTATATTATTATTATTGCTATCATCTTATTATTAAACTAATTAATTTTTTTATTGATTTTGTCACATTATATATTTTCTTTTTGTATTTATTTACATTATTTTTTTGCTATTACTATTATTATTATTATTATTATTATTATTATTATTATTATTGAACATATCATATACTTTATATTATTATCAATTTTAAATATTTTACATATGTTATTTCTTTTAAATTATTATACGTATTATTTATTTTAAAATTTTTATATATATCTTAGTATTTTAAATTATTATGTATATATACATATATATTATTTATCTTAAATTTCTTATATGTTATTTAGTTATATCGTTTTATATGATAAATGTGTTAAATTCTTTTTATTATTTATTATAAATCTTTCTACTACTATTAATTTTAAAATTTCATATGTTATTTATATTAAACTTTTGTACATATCTTCTATATGTTAATTATTTTAAATTATATTTTTTTTACAATATTATTTATTCTAAACTTTTACATGCAATTTTAAATTTTTTTTATTTTTTTATTTATTATTTTAAGTTATTCTATTTATATTATTTTGTTATCTTGTATATTAATGATTTTAAATTGTTTAATATCATTTAGTTTAAATTATTTTTCATAGCATCTATTTTAAGCTTGTTTTTCCTACATGTTATTCGTCTAGAATCGTCTTATTGCTTATTTTTAATTGTTCGTATTATTCATTTTATTTCTCTTTAATTATTAATATTTAAATAATACATGTTGAGTGATTATTGTCATTGCGTGTACTATAATTCGTTCACTTGTATTTTCATATTATTGCCATATATTTGTGTGATGTTATTCATGTATACTTGCTCCATGCTCATTACTATATCATCGCATTGTGAATTAAGCTCCAACATTTTTATCCAATATAGATCGTTTTATTTTACTCCCAATAAATAAATGCACATCGTTTCTGTTTTACGATCACTATTACTCAAAAATTTAGAAACAAGGCAATATTCCGTGTTTGGAGATTTCGAGAAATCGTGCCCTACGTGTTGGGTTTCGATTTATCGTTTGACCGAATAACCGAATATTCTTTTTAAAGTTTCAATGCATGAGTTTCGAAAATCATGATTTTGGCATCGAAGGATTGGAATATCGTGTCCTACGTGCTGGATGTGATATTTTATTTCTTCGGAACAAGAGAATCTTAATATCCACTTTGAGTTATCCAAGCATTCACAAAAAGGGATCACATTTTAAAATTTATTTTAAAATCTTTTCAACTTTCGACATTAAGACGTTAATTAATCGATTAGGTACCAATTTTGGGCATGACGAGGGCGCTAACCCTTCCTCGCACATAACCGACTCCCGAACTTGTTCTCTCAAGTTTCGTAGACCAAAAAAAATGTCGTTTTAGTAAACTAAAGTGTTTTATTAAAACAAAGGTGATCCGATCACACCTAATAAAGATTGGTGGCGATTCCCAATTTTCGTTTTCTTTTCAAAATATAAAGTCGATCCCCGCTTTTTTAAAAAAATGGTTTCGACAGTGGTCGTGTTATTTTTTCATCTATCATGTAATGTTAATGAGAGGATATCATTTCTTTTTTATTGGGCTATGAATTCCACAATTGTAAGTGAAGTTACGTCATGCAGAAGTTATATACCCAACATACCACTTTTCAACTTTATTACCAATTGAACACTGGTTTTTAATACATCAAAGTATACGAGTCATACAAACATAGCTTGCCATTTGCTTAGGATTGAAGTAAATCACACTATAAACGTCACAAGTAAATAAATCCATAAACAGATCTAGAATTTATTCTACTTGGGTCATGTTCGATATATTGTTAGATTGACACATCTATGTTTTTATCTTCTGAGAGTCATCCACTCCAATATCCAAAATAATGTATCTCTTTAATTGGATTTGATAAATAACATAATAATATTTTAATCAACTTGCTCAAATTTGATTAGACTATAAATCATTTAAATTATCTAATAATATAAGTTGTATTCTCACATTACGATCCGATTACATAATAAAATTTAATATTAATTAATTGATGGATAATCAATCAGTGAATATTTGATTTCAAGTACAAAACCAGCTTAATTAATGTCATTAGGTTTCCTTATGCGTTACTGTTAGCATAGTGAATATACTTCTCGTTAATTATTGTTCTTAATTGATCTAGTTATTGGTAAAGCAGACTTGGGTTGTTTAATTTTGAAACATACACAACATAAAACATAATATTTGAGTATTTTGCAGATAATTACTTAGTTGGAATTCATATTTGAATAACATATTTAGTTTTAATATGGATAATATCTTAATACGAATCCGAGTTAAATAACATTATATGCAAAATATTAAGATTCGATAAATATATAAATTTAATAAAAATTTTAACTTGATAATAGTTTCGATTTCAGATATCATAATACATTATCTGCTAAAGTAAAGAAAATTAGGTTAATATATGAAATTACACTAGCTATTATTTCTTAATTTTGTTTTTTTTTTTTATCATAATCGTATTTAAAATATTTTATACTTTTGTAAATTTCTATATGTTAATAATTTATACTAGATAAATTATGAGTACACATATTTATAGAATTATAGTGTATTTAATTTTGTTTTTATCTAATTAAAATATTTGAAAAAAAAAAAAAGCCCTCAGCTTATTTGTTGTAAATTTGTCGATCTTATTCATAAACGTAAGGTACACAAGTTTCCAACCAAAACCTTGTGGCTCAAATTTGTCTCTTCTAAGTAATAAAGATAGTTACGGACTGCGAGGGATGTTTCTTATTTTTTGTATTATGTTTTTTAATATGTGAAAAAGTTGTGTCTAAGAGGTAGACCGTCTAGAGTGCTGTGAGTAGCCTTGCCCCCCAATTTCTTTTTGAAAAATAAATATCATTAGCCTTTAATTTTTTTAAAAATTTTAATTAAGTCCTTAAAAATTCTCATCAAATCTTTTTATTTTAGAGATTTTTACTTAAACCCCTTAAATTTTAATACCTTCCTTCTTTTTGTTCTTCTTTTAGGATTTCAAGTCTAGTAATATCATGTATCAAAATGAAAATATTGAGTTGGATATTTAAGTGTCCAAACCATTCTAGCCATTCATTTCACCGAATCGGTTTGGATATTTAACTTTTATAAATGGTGTAAGCTAATTTTAAGTTTGATATGGGTATTGGATATTGAATTATTTGGGTTTGAATATTGATGAGTATAGTTTTTAGTAATTAAACTTGTGTTGGTTTATTATTGTGTTTTACAGATGTCGAAATTATTTTTTTTTAAAAAGGGGTCGACCTTTTATTTTGAAAACGAAAATAAAAAATGCGAGTCGTCACCAATCATTTTTTTATAAGGTATGATCGAATCACTTCGTAATTTGATCATTTTAATAAGAAGTTTGATTTATTAAACGATGATTTCGGTCTACGAAATTTAGAAAAACGGTTTCAGGAATCGGTTACATACGAGGAAGGATTAACACTCTCGTAACTCCCAAAAATTAGTACCTAGTTGATTAATTAATGTTTTAGTGTCGAGAATTGAGAATTTGAAAAGATTTTAAATATATGATCCTTTGTTAAAATATTATTTAATTGAAAATTTTTCGAGAAAATGGTATATTTTACGTTAATCGAGAAAAAGAATTACGTCCCGTAAGTTAAGACACAATGTCTTAAATTCTCGATATGCGAATAAACGCCGAAAAATTTATTTTAAAAGATGTTTGATTGTCTCGGTTTTAGAAAAAAATCATATTCCATAAGTTAGAATACGATCCTTTCGTAATTCCCGAGATTATTTTTTAAAAAAACGCTCGTTTGTTTAGATTTATCGAGAAAATCGAAACCCCGTAAGTTAGGGAACGACCTTTCAAATTTTAAAAACACGGAGCATTGCTTATTTTAAAAACAAAATTTTAAATGCATCACGTAAAATGTAACGTGGTTTTGTAGTGAAATGTAAAATGGTTTGCGGTGTTTGCGTGCATAACAGAATAATAAGTATGTTAATGTAAATATGTTAATGTAAATATGTTAATGTAAATGACAATATGAGGAACATAAATAAAATAAAATAAACAAGCCAGAAATAAAATAACAAATAATAAGAATAACAAACTAAAAATTTGAAGCTAAAGACCTAATATTACATAAATAAATATGGTGTAAAACAATTTAAGAATAATAATAATATTAATAATAATGATGATGATTTTAATAATAATAATATAATAATAATAAAATAAATAAATAAGCTAAAGTTTTAAAATTATATAAAAGGATATAAATAGATAAATGATAAGATAAGATAAATGGGTGTATGTAAAAAAATTTAGGTAAATAAATATATATATAAATAATAATAGCAATAATGTTGCAAAACTAATTAATTAAGTAATATGATAATAAAACAAAAAAAGAAAATATAAACAAGAAAATATAATAATATCAAACTAATTAATTTAATAATAATGTAGCAAAAATAACAAAGAAAGGACTAAATTGAATTTTAAAACAAAAATTTGGGGTAAATTAGAAGTAAATAGAAAGGAAAAGGACCAAGTTGAACGCGTGAATAACAAGGAGGGACCAAAATGGGAAATAATCCCCACCCTCCAAAACGCACAACTTCAAGGTGGACCAAATTGAAATCGAAACAAATTATAGGGCTAAAATTAAAAACGAAAAAAACTTAATTGCAAAATAAAAAAAGCGGAAGGACTCGCAATGCAAATAGCCCCTAAAGCAAAAACACGCGGATCCTCTTGGAGCGGGTCGGGTAATCTAGTCAGAGGGTGAAACAACGTCGTTTTGGCGTTAGAGGGCCTAAGTGAAACGACGCCGTTTCACAACTACTATTTAAAATAAATTCAACCTTGTTTTAAAAAAAAAAAACTCTAAGAGCTCTCTCTCTTTTCTTTGCAGCAGGCCCTATCCGGCCTTGGCTCCGGCCATCTGCCGTCGCCCGCTGGTGACGACGCCACCATCTGCGGTGGCCAGAAATTTAAAAAAAAAAAACCTGTTTACTCCTCTCAATCCCCTGATTCCAGATTTGGGGTCCCTTTTTAAAAAAGATGGCTAAAGATGGCCAAAAAGAAAAGGAACCTTTCGGTTCCAAAAGCTAAAATCAGGTATGTTTTTCCCTTTTTTATGTGTTATCTTTTTTTGAAATGAAAACAAAAATAAAAAAGCAAAAAAATAATAAAAATAATAAAAAGCTACATTTGTATTCTTTTGATTGATTCTGTTTTTGAATTTTCTTTGTATTTTTATATTCAATTTCTTGTGTGTGTAAAAAAAACCAAGAAAGTTTACAATTTTAGGCTTTTTATAGCCCGAATGCAATACATTATACATTGTTTTATATTTGTTTATTGTCACTTCTACTATTGATTTTTGCAGGTGCAAAAGGGCGGTGGCACAGAGGCGATTTAGGCTTGAATTGGGTTTAATTGAGCTGCTTGATTTTTTTTATGGGCCCCAGGCTAAAATTGTGCCTTACAATAGATAGTGATATTAATTATTTAAGGAAAATAAATTAAATTAAAATATAAAATATAAAATTTAAAATATATATAATTTATGTGGAGTAGCATTCTTGCATAAGTGGAATGAAAGTGACCTTTGTCAACATTATTAACATAGATACAAAAGACATTAATGGGATGAAAGTTACCTCTACTCACATTCCTAAGATAGATATAAAATTAGCAGGCTGAACCTCTTGAACTTGATTCATTCCGTGAAAACAATTTTTTATTTGTGGGAAAACTTTGGGTAACCAATTAAGTAGATGGATAGTAGTTCTGTAGCAACAAGTTTTAGGATTCCGGAACAGGTTTTGACATCAAGTGGGCAGCGGATGCAGCTCTTGGGTTTCGGCACCGCAGCCTACCCGCTGGTAACACCGGAAGTTACAAAGCAGGCGATTCTCCAAGCAATCAAGCTTGGTTATAGACATTTCGATACAGCTTATATTTACGGAACGGAACAGCCACTTGGTGAAGCAATCGTAGAAGCACTCTCGCTTGGCTTAATTATATCTCGAGACGAGTTGTTCATCACTACCAAGCTCTGGTGCAGCAATGCTTATGGAGAACTTGTTCTTCCTCAGCTTCGTAGGAGCTTGCAGTAAGTTATATATATTTCTTTTTCTAATTTCAAATTAATATTTCCTTACCTTGAATAGACGTTGTGGCCATTGACATGGTAAATTGTGGCTAAATTTTAAACTATTTCTACTGTAGAAATCTCAAGATGGAGTACGTAGATCTCTTTCTTATTCACTGGCCTTTAAGCTCAAAACAAGGGAGATACGAATTCCTAATAAGGAAGGAAGATATTAGCCCCATGGATTTTAGATCCGTATGGGCAGCCATGGAAGATTGCCAGAGGCTTGGCATTACAAAGTCCATTGGGGTAAGCAATTTTTCCTGCAAAAAACTAGCTGACATACTTGCCTTGGCAAAGATCCCTCCTGCTGTTAATCAGGTAAAACTCTCCCTTTTTATCTCTGAATCTAGTATACACCTAGCATAGTTGCATTCACTTTGGTTTCAACGTTGGGTTATATAGTGACGAAGTTTCAATTTTTTTCCTGCAAGGTGGAATTCAACCCGTTGTGGAACCAGAAGAAGCTAAGAGAGTATTGCAAAGCAAATGGGGTCCTTCTCATAGGTTACTCCCCATTAGGAGCCAGTGGGACACTTTGGGGCAGCAGTAGAGTTCTGGAGAATGAGGTGCTCAAGGAAATAGCGAAGGCTAAAGGGAAGACAGTTGCTCAGGTTAGATGCTTCTTATTTCCTTTAAAAGCAAAGCTAGCTATTTCAGAATTATAGATAGAAATTAGTCTGATTTATTAATCCACAAACAGATATGTTTAAAATGGGCATTTGAAGAAGGTGTGGGTGTAATCGTGAAGAGCTTCAATGTTGAGAGGATGAAGCAAAACCTTGAGATATTGGATTGGTCATTAAGCGAGGAGGAGCGTAAAAGGATTGGTGACCTCCCACAAAGCAGGAGTTGCACCGGAGAATTCTTTGTCTCTGAAAACGGAACTTTCAAGACAATCGAGGAGTTTTGGGATGGGGAAGTTTGATTACATTTTCGTCCTAAAAAATATCCTTGAGTCATTATTTTAACTTGGAATTTAGTCTTCATATTTGTTAAATTAATAAGGATGTTTGCTTGAATTAAGATTTAATAATCTTTTTAAGATATTTAAATATATTTATTATGTATTAATTAGTATATTTTTATCAAGGTAAACTACATTCAAGATCACTTTAAAATAAGATTTGTCTTATTTTAGTTATTTTAATTTTTTTTCAATTTAGTCACTTAATTAAAATGATTGTCAAACTAATTAGTATGTTAAAAATTATGTTAATTCACTAATAGATTGCTAAAGTGACATTAACCAATTAAATAATGACACATGTCACTTTTTCTTATTAAAATTTAAAGATATCTCTATAATTAATTCAAAACGCTTTTTTTTCTTCCACTTCCCTCTTTTACCTCATAAAAGGATAAACCAAAACCCACTCCCTGTACAAGATCTCAAAATTACTTGTCCTTCACCATTTTCTCATTTTCTCAGTATTCTTTGTACTTAATGATGAAAATAAGATGTTTAGTGTCTTCATAGTTAGTTCTCAATTTTTGAGCAATGGGCCAGAGATCTTGAGATATTAGCAGTTTATCTTTTTACCCATCTAACCCAAAAAAATAATATTTACAAAAATGATCCTAGTTTAAAAATATTCACCAAATGACCTAAAATGAACAGTAAATTTAGGTTTTGGGAACCCAATGGCCGGCGCCACCTTGTGTTTTGGCCCCACCATTACTTGATGATTGTGTCAGGCTTTTAAAAAATGAATTTTTTGAGTTTGGGACATGAATGGCAGGCACCAAGATATTGTTTTTTAAATCGTATCATACTGGTATATAAAAATACCAATATTTGAAAAAAAAAATAGTTCTGGCCATATAATGGCCGACACCAGAGGCATTTAAAAAAAATTTGGGTGCTGGCAAATAGATGTCCGACACTAAGTACATTTTTCTACTCTCAAGGTATTTTTTTTTTTACTTTGGGACACTGATAGCCGGCACCAGTGTCATTTAAAAAAAATTTAGGTACTGGCCAGTAGATAGCCGGCACCAAGTACATGTTTCGGCATCCAAGACTTTTTTTTTTTACTTTGGGACACTAATGGCCGGCACCAATTTCATTTAAAAAAAAAATTTAGGTGCTGGCCAGTAGATGGCTGGCACCAAGTACAATTTTTGGCTCCTAAGACACTTTTTTTTTTTTTACTTTGGGACACTGATGGTTGGCACCACCTTTTTCGGGTCTTAAAATTTTTTTTGTTATTTTGGGACACCGATGGTCGGCACCAATTTTATCAGATTAAAATTTTTATTTTTTCTTATTTTGAAACACTAATAGCCGACACCAAGTATTAAAAAATTAATTTTCCTAATTTGGGGAATCAGATGGCTGGAAACTCCCCTCACTTTATATATAGGGGATGGTTTGAGTTCTAATGGTGTAAATGGATGAGAATTTTTTTTTGAGAGAGCCATCAAAATGAAAGTGTTTTGTAGCGTATCATCAAATGAGTTTTTTGTAGTGGATTTTAGATGGAAGTTTTTTGTAGTGTACAACCAAATTTCGAGGTTGAATTATATACTGTCATGTTTTAACGGAGTTGAATTATATAGTGTCATGTCAACCTTAAAGGTTATGCCATTAAGGGTAGGATGACTTATTGTGCCATAAGTGGCTAACCGAGATGTCCAACGCAGATGGAAATTATCTATGGTGCAAGAGCGTTTATTCCGCAACTTATAAGTGAGGTACTAATCCAACGTAAACCTAATTCAAGCAGAAGACGACTAATTGTGAAGAAACTACTATTCAAAATAATTGTATTATTTCTTTAGAATGTTTGCATTTTTTTATATCTGTAAATTTAATTTAGTTGTTTAGGATTTAAGGTTTCATTTTTATATTTTCGTGTATTAATTTCTTAGAATGTTTGTATTTTTTATATCTGTAAATTTAATTTAGTTCATATGTAACAACCTATTTTTAGTGAAATCGAAACAGTGGCTTTGAGACCAGAAAACTGAGTCCGTAAGAAAAAATATTTTAAAATTATTTTATGGTCTATCGTATGTTAAGAATATCATAAAAAAAATTTAGGAAATTTTACTGATTACATATTTAATTGATAAAATGACCAAATTGCATAAAATACAAAAGTTGAATTCTAGTAGCTAAAAGGATCAAATAGCTATGGAATTCAAAATTGGAGGTCCCTAAATGGTAAATAGACCATTAACAGGGGTTAGTAGATAAGTATGATGATTCATCCATGGAAAATTAAATAAAGAAAAGGACAAAATTGGAAATATAAAAAATAAAGATGATAAATAATAAAATAAAAGAATATATCATCATTATGATAAATAATAAAATAAAAGAATATATCATCATTTATATCATCTTTCTCAAAATTAAATACATGGAAACCCTAGCTAAGAGAAGAGAACTCAAGCAAACTTACTTGGCTTAATTGGGTAAGTAATCTTGTCTCATTTTTAGTAATTTTTATATTTCTGAGATCGTAATAGCTTAATCTAGCTATCTGGGGATTAATTTGTAGAGTTATCAAAGTATTAAAGTTTTTCCATGGATGACTATGCATGAATTATGAAATTTATGGTAGAAAATGAAAGGTTGTTGATAGATAAACAACTTTTGTAAAGTGAATTTTGATGAAATTGTGATTTAGGAATTAAATTGTAAAGATGTAAAATTTATGAAAAAATTTTGAATTTTATGAATTACACGAGTTGCAAATGTTACATGTAAAAATCGATTAGGCTTGGAATAAGGGTTAAATTGCATGAATTTCATTTTTTCGAGCCTAGAGACCAAATCAGAATTAATTAAAAGTATAGGGGCAAAATGGTAATTTTGCCTAAGATAAGAATTATATTAAATTGAGCTAAATTTACTTGTATAAATCCGGATAGACCAAATACGGAGCTAGATCAAGGTAAAGAAAAAGTTGTTTATCTATCAAAATTGTCGAAGTAAATTTGTATAACTAAATTGTGTATATTTATATGCTTGAATTGAATGTTGTGTATATGATTGTATTGTTGCTATGAATATGTAATTAATATTATTTTCAACAATTCCTGACAAACATCAAGTCCTGATTGAATAAATTAAATTCGATGGATATAGGATTTCCCGTATTGGTTGTGGTTCTGCATATGTTGCGAACACACCACAGCTTGAAAGAGCATCTCGTTATTAGTCCTCTCGAGCTTCCTGTTATATGGTTCTTGCAAGCTTCCCGTTAATAGCTCTTCGGAACATCCCGATTGGTTGTGATTCTGCATGTGTTGTAGACACACCACAGCTCTTATAAGCTTCCTGATATATGGCTTTTCGTGAGCTTCCCGATTCAAGGCTCTTTGTGAGCTTCCTAATTAATGGCTCTCCGGAGCTTCCCGATATGGCTCGCTTGAACTTCTCGATCTATGGCTATCCGGAGCTTCCCATTAATGGCTCTTCGGAGCTACCCGTTATTGGCTCACATGAGCTTCCTAATTATGGCTCTTATGAGCTTCCCTTTATACAGCCCGGATAAGCTTCCCGTTATACAGCTCGAATAAGCTTCCCGTTATACAGCTCACATGAGCTTCTCGCCATATTGCTCGAGAGAAAGAGCTTCCCATTATTGTGCTCGTATGATCATTCTCAAATATGAATTAACGAAGTACAGTTTTGTACACTTCAAGTGTACTACCTGTGTATCCATCGATATTTCAAATAAATTCAACGGGCAAAGTTTTGACATGGGATAATCTGAACTTGAGATGAATTATTATGGAAATGTACATGCTATATGAATATATTATGTGGAAAGCATATATATAAGAAAATTTTTACATGATGAGCTCATTCTTGTTTATTGATATTCACATGAAGTACACGACTAACTTGTTTCTTGATTTTATATGTGTTTAGGCAAATTGCCAAATTTTTTTTGGATGAATTTTCCATGCTTACTTCAAATAAAAATGAATGGTAAGTTAATTTCCTATTATACGAACTTACTAAGCATAATATGCTTACCCTGTATTATTTTTCCTGTTTTATAGCAATATAGAAGCTCGAAATGGTTGGAAGTTGGTCAGAGCATTATCACACTATCCTTCGGCTTATTTTGGTATATGTACCGAACTAAATTTTGGTATAATGACATGTATAGGTTCAATTGGGCCATTGATGGCAAATATGTGTTTTGGTTATAAATAGCCATTGGAATAGCTTGAGTTGGACATAATTTTGTTAAGTATATATTTGTGTGGCTTCTTCATCTTTGTTGTATTTGATGTGGTTGAGTGATGGATAAGTTATAGGCATATTGATATATGAGATGAGATAGTATAGTTGGTATAAGTAAACAAATAGATGTTTTCATTAATATGGTAAATTTGAATGATGAGAAATGAGGCTGTATGACATGTTTATGACTTGCTTTTGGTTAGTTTAAATGTCTTGGATTGATTTTTGAATGTGTTAAAATGTTAGTGTAGGTGGAAGACCAAATAGGTGAGAAATATGGCTTGGAAATGGCCTTATTTAGTCCACATGGGCAGAGACACGGGCGTATGTCTCAGCCGTGTGTGACACACGGCCTACCACACAGGCATGTGTTTTGGCCGTATGTCCTATGCATCTTTAAAATTTAAAATAGAATGCTCAGGAGTTATAACACAGCTTGGCACATAGGCGTGTAGATTGGCCGTGTGACCCCTTACACCTATACACGGGCGTGTGACTCGGCCGTGTGACCCAAGTCAGAAAGTTATACGGGTACGGACATGGGCTAGGACAAGGCCGTATGCCCTATTTCAAATGCCCACACGGCCTAGGACACGGGCTTGTAACCACACGGGTATGTGTCCCCTGCACCTTGGAAAAATTTTGAGATTTTGCAAAAAATTCTCTAAGTACCTGGTTTAGTCTCGACTTGTTTCTAACGTATGTTTTGGGCCTCAAGGGCTCATATAAGGGACTTTATAAATAATTTCTGACATGAATGTTAAATAATATGAAATGACTATATTTGTTCTGTATATTTCGGTAATGCTCCGTAACCCTGTTTTGGCGGCGGATATGGGTTAGGGGTGTTACACTGTATTATATGTAGTTTGAATTTAAAATTTTTGTGTATTAATTTTACCCATCTGTTTGTAGTTTGTTGGGTGTTTAAATTTAATTTAGCCTGCGTTATATGTAGTTTGAATTTAAAATTTTCGTGTATTAATTTTACTCATTTGTTTGTAGTTTGTTAGGTGTTTAAATTTAATTTAGTGTGTATTAATTTTTTTTGAATTTTATATTTTTGTGTATTAATATTGTAGAATGTTTGTATTTTATTGTATCTATAAATTTAATTTGTTGTGTACTATTACCTATTTGATTTATTTTTTTATTAAATATTTCGAAGCCATTTAATCAAACAAATATTTATGTTACAGAAATTAAATTAATAT
This sequence comes from Gossypium longicalyx, assembly GCA_025698465.1. NCBI lineage: Eukaryota > Viridiplantae > Streptophyta > Magnoliopsida > Malvales > Malvaceae > Gossypium > Gossypium longicalyx. The sequence continues at coordinate 99,191,813 of CM046997.1, forward strand.
TAAAAACAAAATAATTACAAAATAAAGTAAATATTTATAGATAAAAATCAAAATTGTCGTGATCTCGGCGACGTCCCCGATGCTGGCGTGTAACGGTCCGGCTGCCTCCATTGGCAATGCCGTACACCTTGCTGAGGCGTTTGATAGTTCCTCAGTTCGACCTCCGATGTCTCGTCCAATGTACTTAGAAAAATAGTGTAATCATATACACCATAATTGGGAGTTAAGGGGTATTGCGTGACCGAAGGTGCCTATAGAAGAATATCCTCAGTACGTGCTTCCTGATCGAGCTTCAGGTGGTATAAGGATGATCCGGACCGTATCGAATGTTGATGCTTGAGGTCATCACAAAAAATATCCTCAAACGATGAAGGAAATTGGAGCTCAGGCTCCAAGTGGTATGATGACGAGTCGAATGCTTCATATTAGGGCTCGAGATCAGGGTTCGAGCCAGAATCAGTTTCGGTATTCCCGAATAGCAGAACTCAGTTACGGCGTAGTCGTGCCTTCTTCTGTTGCCATCAGGAAGATTTTGGTTAAGCGTCTTACGGGATCAGCATATAACGACCTTAGAATATAAAGGGCTTCCCGTGTGCCATATACCATTATGCATACTTACGCGTAGGAGAGAACCCTCCCTCTAAGACATACAAGGGAGGGAGCCTCGAATGTTGATCATTCCACAGAAAGATATATGGTTTATGTTTTTCTGCCCAATTTAAAGCGTCCCGACCCGAACCCTTTTTTGTCCATTTTGTGAACTTCTTTGATGTCGGCGGGAGGGTTCGGGATAGGTTGTGCGCAACCGAACTTCCTCAATAGCCGACCTCTATTGTGCCACTCCACCATATGGAAATGAATCAACGAAACATTTAACACGAACAGTTGTTGCTGCTCGGTAACCCATGATGGTATGAGCGTCATGATCTCTTCCTCGACATATGGCATCCATAGAAACTACATAATATAGACAACACGTTATTAGTTAATTTTTTGTGCAATTATTATATTTAAAATAGAAAGATTCGGAAGTGTATTTTACGCCATCCTGGGAATAAGTCTTGATCATCATACGGTACATAGGTAGGTGAACGATCGTCCGATTCTTGGTACAATTGCCCATCTAAAAAAAGAATAAATTATCAAATTATTTTTCCATGCAAAAATGAGTATACTATACTATACAATTAAAAAATAGATGGCAAAATTGAACTACATATTTACCTGTTCACGAGTGGCTACACATACGGTTGGTGGCTCACTGATACCAGAAATAGCATTTGGTATAACGCCCAAGACTGCAGTACAAAGCAGCAATCGCCCATTGTTTTTGTAGACGATTTTGTCGCTCGACAAAGCTCGTAGTATAACCATGCCAATACTGCAGAGCCCCAACTAAAACTTCCGACGAGCTCGAAATCCTCTAATAAGGGGAGATACATGATGTTGACTTTATTTTGATTGACGTCTGACAACAGTATCCCACCTATAAGTTGCAAAATGAATGCTCTTACGGTGTAGATAATGTCCATATTTGTTGGACTGCTTGGAAGATGCTGGAAGTTTTCTCTTAACCAAGTAAATTTAATATTGGTTAATCGTCTTTCCTTATCGTTAAGAGGCACTCTTTCAAGTAACCGCTTGCAAGTACCCTATGAATCAAGCATTTTTCCAAACCCGGTCACTACTTCACCGTTTATAGATAGTCCAAATTGGACTGCTACGTCTTGTAGTGTAATAGTTACCTCTCCACAAGGGAGGTGGAACGTATGTGTCTCCGGGTGCTATCTTTCAACAAAGGCCGACATTAAATCTGCCCACAGCTCAGATATCTGAATGTATGCGGCTACCCCAAAACTTGCGATGTTCAAATATGGCAAAACTCTTCGATTGGAAAAGTAATCGAGACCATGCAACCGGGGTCTCATAATTCGGTACTGGTCCTACATTTATAGTAAATATAGAATGTTATATTTCTCATTTAAAAAAGAATTTAAATGAATATTTAAAATTAAACGGGACATTTTTCTTCTCGTTTACCTTATTCACATTTTTAGCAATGTGGTTGTTGTCATTTAAAAGAATATTAGGATTAGGATTAGGATCCATCGAGTGATCGAATGTGGTCGGTGGTGAACGACGGTTGTCGAAGGTGTTTGGAGGTGATCGATGGTCGTCAGGTGGTGGTGGACGGTGATAGTCGATGATGAGCAACAATTATCGGCGGTGGTAATCGAGTTTTGGGTTGAAGTACCCCATTTATAATAGGGGACCATAGTGGCTAAGCAGGGGTAAAATTGAAAAAAAAAAAACTTGTTTCACTTTTTGACCTGTTGGGTCACGTCGCACCAGGCCTACTAGTGCCTGCCAATAGAAGGCTGAATGGGCTTGGTGCCGGCCAATTCCTAGCTATTGTTAACTGGCCTAACGCTGACATAGGCCTGACACAAACCCTAACCCGTCCTTTCAACTTTTTTTTTTCATTTCATTTCATTTCCATTTTCATTTCCATTTTATTTCCATTTCCATTTCATTTAAATTATTTTTTTCCATTTAAATTTAAAATTTTCTCATTTAATTTTTTTTTTCATATAGCTCATATATTAATTTTTTTTCATTTCAATTTTTGTTTTCATTTCAATTTATAATTTATTTTCATTTAAACTTCCATTCCATTTCATAATAATTACAATTTCATTTCATTTCATATTCATTACAAATAATATTTCATTTCATTGATTTTTTTTCATTTAAATTTATTTTTTTCCTAATATACAATTTTTTTCATATAATCACAAGTAGTCTCATTTCAATTTATCTTTTTTTTAATTCAATTTTTTTCAATTCATTTCATATTTTTTCATATTAATTAGAAGTAGTCTCAATTACATTTTATTTAAATTTTGTCATATTTTATTTAATTTTTTTTCTCAATTTAAATATCATACCATTTCAAAAATTTAAATTTAAATGAAATTTTCTAGTTTTTTGGGGGGGGTCTTTTTACTTCTGACCTATTGAGTCACATCGTAGTAGGCCAAGTGTCTGCAAGCCGTCTGCTGGTTCCGGCCATTGAAAGCCCATTTACCAAGCCTACCGCAAACCTGACACAGGTCTGACTTGTCCTTTCAACTTTTTTTTTTCATTTCATTTCCATTTCCATTTCATTTAAATTATCCTTTTTTTCCATTTAAATTTAATTTCTTTCTCATTTCAATTTTTTTTCTCATTTCATTTAAATTATATTTTTTTCATTTTAATTTATGTTTTTTCCATATTAATTTATATATTTTAATCTTTTTGGCAGATCACCTCAAATCAATCTCTTTTTTCTTCTTTAATTTCTATTAAATTTGAATTTCATTTTATTTCATTCTCTATTTTAATTTCATTTGCATTTCACCTTTTATTTTATTTGATTTTCAGTTGAATTAATATAATTTAATGTGTTTTAAATTAAGAATAAGAAAAAAATATGTATTAATAATTATCTTTAACCAATTGTATAATTTGAATAAAGTATATCATTTGTATAATTTTTCATGTTTTTACAAGAACATGCGCTCAATAATATATCATTTGTCATTTTCGAGTCCAGTATTAAGAGACGATTGACCTGAAACATAGACACGATGTGGGCAAGTTGATCGGTTGTGTCCAGATGTTCGACACACAGTGCACAGTTTGGGTTCACCCATCTCCCTGACGTCCATGTCATTTCAAATTCTTGTCAATTGTGGTCGACCTTTAGGATGTCTACGAAGACTACAGTCAGGCACCATCTCGAAAGCAGGCGGTGGAACTTCCCAGTTTGAGACATCGGGGATTACAGGAAATTCATTCCCCTATATATGCAATATGTGTTGCAACGTGTAGATCTCGCCTATGAATTGTTCAACATTTAAATTTTCTCTCACACATGCTGCATGAATATGCGCACACAAATATCAAAAGGTCTGAAATATCCCGCACTCGCCTGTTTCACAGATCAACTGCGTACGACCTAGATGGAAAACTCGAATGACAGTCGATGTATCTTGAACTTGGAAAGTCTTCAAGTCGTGTGAATACAATTCTGTGTTCATTATTTGTGCCCTTTGACTATTTACTACTATGGCCTTTTGGACAGCCTCAACGTACACGTGCCCGGCCTTGATCTGCTTAGCTTGTTTCAACCTCATCCTAGGCATCAATGTGACCAACCTATAGAATGTTGTCGAGAAAATAATAGAAATCGACAGATGATGTATGCGCCTCAATACAGAGTTGACCGCCTCTACCAGGTTAGTCATCTGCCCATATCAAAACCCCTCATTGTAACTTTGAGTCCATTGCCAGTTCTTCATACTACCCAACCATGTCCAGAGATCTGTTGGTAAAGATGACATCTGAGATTCAAGCCTCATGAACCTCTGTCTGAATCTTCGCGATTCTAACTCATGAGCTACATATGCAATTTGGAATCAATATTTTAAAAACTTACATGCTGAAAAAATTTGAAAAGGAAATTTTGCAATAAATACAAACAATATTTTTTACGCATGTTTACGAGTTCTTTTTTCCAATCTTTATTCTTATAATCTATTTGGAAGTTTGTCGCGAAATGTCAGATGCAATAAATAGACCTCCACGGAACCCTCGATCGCCTTATCACAGTAAGTAATCCTTTTAATCTATCTAATATAAGGCAAATGTTGTTTTCTTTGACAACGTGCCTCCACAGATTTCTGAGGAAAAATTCTCAAGACTCGAAGCACTCACGCTCCAAAATGGTGAAAGTGATCTAAAGTACATTTCGATGGTCGTCTTGTGCAAAAACAATCAGGAGTATTTGCGTGTATTTACCGTACAACCAGGTCCCGTCCACCTGCACTATCGGCTTGCAGTGAGGGAAGGCCCTAAGTGAGGGAAGGCCCTAACACATGGCTTGAACGTCCAAAACAATTGGTGAAAAACTTGTTTCCCCGATTGAATCTCCCCGTCTGGGCCTTTATACGGTAGTTTGCATATCAATCTCTGTCCCGGACACGTACTCTTGAATCCCGGCTATCCACCCTTGAAGCTTGTTGTATGACACATCCCAGTCACCATACAACTCTCGCATCACCATTTGCTTTGCCCACCATGCCTTTCGGTATGACACTTTACACTTGAATCGAGCTTGCATGTCCGCAATAAGGACCGACACCTGAATGGTGGGTGACTCTTTCACCATAGGGATGATGCAGTTGCATATAGTTTTTGCATGTAACTTTTGATGGTCTTGTGACATACGAGCAGACATGCATGTGTGTGGACCTTCTATTTTCTTTATCATCCACATCTGTGTTCGTTGCATTAACGCGGCTCGAATACGCCAATTACACTCACTTGAGGCTGCATTAACGCGGCTCGAATACGCCAATTACACTCACTTGAGGCTTTCCAACATTCTCCTATGTACAAAGACTGCATCAACTTCGTTATTTTATAATCCACACCTAACTTCAAGCTAAGTTGTTTTACAGCATGTAAATAATATTTCTTGTTATCGAATTGTTGTCCTACGAACAACTCTTCATTGTCGAATTTATCATCAAGTAGGTGAACCGATACAATGTTTGTATATTCTGGGAACTCGCGTGCAAGAGCCGCATCAAGATCCATGTTGGTCATGAAGGACCTTGGATTATTTCTTATAACTATACAAGGACCCGTGTTCTCGGACGAATGGGGGTTTGCATTTTCACCCTCCACTAGGCCTTCCTCGTCTATGTCTTCAGGGATGTCATCCAAATCGGAGTTGTAACAACCCTAACCCACATCCGTCGTCGGAATAGGGTTACAAGGTATTTCCGACCAAAATAACTCAGATCAACTTTGATTATTAAATATCTAAAAAAAATTCGTATAACATAATTACCATACTACGATTCCATGTTACAAATAATCCCAGGGTTTTATATACAACAATGTTAATAGAATATTAAACATTAATATCTAACCAAGAACATATATTGATTTACAAACTTATCAAATATGTACATCCTAACTTTTATGACTTTTAAATAATGCTAATGAAAAATATCTTAAAATCATGTAAATGTTATGCTCATGTCTTATGCAACCAAATACACATCATTTCATTTCATAAAATAAATATCGCATGGTAACATTTTGTTCGCTAATTTACAACATTTACAAATCATGAATACATATTTGAAATACAACTTCCAGCTCAAACATTTGTACTAATCGAATAACCCAACGAAAATGTTACATTGATGCACCATTTAAGTCCAGTACATAATCATATCCAACTTTCCTTAATTCGGTCAACACAATTATCCTTTGCCGAAATACAAATTTAAAAACAACTTAATATTTATATATGCTTTTTAGACTCACGTACATACATATTACAAATCACATTATCACCCAAAGTATATTAACAAGGACAAGTACCATATCACAGACAAGCCAATTCATTAAATGCACAAATAGATACATAAACATATACTTATAATCAAGTTGATTATAAACATCTCATTCATTCTTGTCTTATAACCGCTCATGCATATACATTATCCATTATAATCACCTCATAAACATATAACATAGTTTCCAAAATAATTTAAGTATCAAGGCCGAATACATACCAACCTAGACATTTTTTTTTTAAATTCAACTCACACGCCAAATTATTTGTCAAAAATATAAATCATTAATAAACCATACAAAACAACCAAACATAACATATATTACATGTAATAAAATCAATCCCTATCACATTAGAACATAGCAGAATATTCCTTGGCACCAATGCACATAATAACACTTTAACAAAATATAATAACCGTTTCCATTTATATATTTATACTCATGCAAAAACTATAACCGAATCAACCATAAGTACTACCCAAATCATCAACTATTTCGACGCACATATCACACATAAGTTTAACTAAAGTTTCATTCACTCACAACATATTAACTCTAATGAGCTCATACCATGATCATACATATTCGAATTCAAGTAGAGAAATAACCACAACCAAAACACAACCAAAACCAACTTAAGAATTTAGCCATTTTCGCATGGCTTGTATATACACTCATTTCCAAAATAACTAATTCCAAAACTAGCCTATACATGCCATAATTTAAGTTTAGCTTAAAGGTACCAAAGCAGTAGACAGTGTGATGAACTTGGCTGACGATCTCCGAGCTTGTAGCTTGACTTCAAAATCTAAAAAAAAAATAGAGTAAACATAACTTAGAGAGTAAGCTATCAAGGCTTAGTAAGTCATAAGCAAATAAACAACTCAATGACTTATTCAACTTAACAAAATTAAACTAGATTATTATATTAATTCACATTTAAATTCTGGCACTTATATATTCATGTTACATACTTATAATCATATACATTTGTATACAATTATATCATCACTTTAACCGAATGCTTATATATTCAAGGCCGAATATTCATTAAGTACCTAGTTCACATACTCATAAATACATAAACTCATAGATCATAATATAGTCTCATGTACATTTATTAGTCATTTGACCGAATACACATAAATTCACATACACAAAATTAACACTCATTCAATAATGTGTAATAGGCCAAATACACTTACCTTATTTTTAATAATTGTCGAACTAACTCATACCTGGCCATGTAGCTCAATTTACATACTCGAACTCGACTTATCTTTGTCCGATGAACCATTTGGAATTGGATAGGACACTCGAATAATCACATAAATCGTACAATGCCAACGTCCAAAACGTGGTCTTATATATAGCCACAAATCGATGCCACTGTCCCAGACAGGGTCTTACTCATAAACACATATCAAAATAACATATTGATGCCATGGTCTTACTCGCACACACATATAGGAATCCAATGTCATGACATATGTATCCTAACTATTCTTCAGGTTTATACGGGACTTTCGGACGTCGTAACTTGGTCGAAATCAATTCGGAAATGTGATAGTCAAGCTTAAGCATATTTGGCTATAACTTATATATATTCTTACATTACATAACAACATATAATATTTACATTTAACTACAATTTAACATATCTATTTGCTTATAAACTTACTAGTCGACAACTTTCGTTTTTCCCCGATCCAAATCTTATTTCTTTGGTTCTTGATCTAAACATATTCAAATTAAGCTCACTCAAACATATTTTCATTTAGTCCAAAAACACATAAATGGGATGGGCAAATTACCATTTTACCCCTGACATTTACAATTTTTACAATTTAGTCCCTATTGCACAAAACACAAAATACACAAAATTTCCCTATACTTATGTTGGGCCAAATTTTACCCACTCTCAAACAAGTCCATATATTCAATTTATTTTACATTTTAGCCCCTCAAATTATTATTTTTGTAATTAAGTCCTAATTACTCAAAATCATCAAAAATTCCAATACAAAACATTTTAATCTAAAACATATCTTTCATTTTTCATCATCAAACAACAAAAATCACAAGCTATCAACAATGAAACAACTCAAAATATTCATCAAAATAAAAAATTAAAGATGGGTCTTGAAGATTACTAAGCAACGATCTCAAAAACGTAGAAATTATCAAAAATCGAACAAAAAACGAAACTTGATTGAGCTAAATAGATGGTCGAACCCTAGCTTGTTGTTCTTATTTTTAGTTTCGACAATTAGGAAATGAAAAATAATGAATATGGTTTTATTATTATGTTATAATATGTTATATTATAACATTTTATTTCATTTCCCATTTTACCCTTAATGAAACAATAATGGAATTTTATAATCCATTTCTAATACCGTCCATACAACATGCTAATGGCTTAATTACAACATAAAAACTTCCTATTAAAAAGACATTAACAATTCGATCCTCACACATTAAACTATCAAATTTTTATTTTACGCGATTAAGTCCTTTTATTTAATCGAGCACCTAAACGGCAAAATTAAATCACGGAAATTTCACAGGTATAAATTCACATAAAATAAACACGAAAAATAATTTAAAAAATATTTTTCTGACTCAGATTCGTGGTCTTGAAACCACCATTCCGATTAGGGTCTAAACCAAACTATTACAAGGGTCACTGAAATCATCGTTGGGATCACGGTGGGACTGATCATCATTATCAGACCCTTCATCACCATCTTCTATGGTGGCCAACACCTCTGGATGGATATCTAGACGAGTACACAGTTTTGGGATGTTATACGAATATCGATCGGTGTTTAGATTTTCGAGAGTTAGCATTGACTGTCCACAACCCAACTGATCTTTCTAGGAGACGTTAAGATCAAAATCAATTCTAGAACATTGGCTTGCTGGAATTACAACTTGAATGAGATTTGGTTTATCTATCTCTACGAACAACTCAACCGGGCTGGGATTTTTTATATCAGAGGGGCAATAAATTACTGTCATTGTCCCTACATCATCATCATCTTCAAGCTCCATTTCTGAGAACTTGAGCGGATCTATTGAAACAAAAAATTTGTAAAATAGTCTCAACATTTGCTTTTCGCAATGGGTTACTATCTTTGTACTAATTTTTCATTTTAAATTCGCCAGCGAAACACACTTATTGAATCTCATTCCTATTTTTTTCCGATTTTGAAATACACAGCCTTCTTTAGTTGAATTTATCATTTCTGTAACACCCCAAACCCAGCCCAGACATTATGGCCAAGTCTGGTGTGTCACATTGAAGTGTTTTTCGAAAACCATGTTTTTATTGAAAACCCTTTTTGATGTTTAGAAACTTTTACCGTTTAAACTTGTAAACCTTTGTAGTGGCAGAAACATGTTATTTTAAAAACAGTTAAGTATCAAAAAATCAAACCTTCTTTGTTATGGCTTAAAGTGACTGGATACTACGTACCAGGTAGGATTCAAGAAAAGAGGAGGTGAGTCAATTAGACTGCTTAAGTACCTAGCTCTTCCAGGATCCAATCCTAGACATGCACACATCCATTGCCACACTTTAAGCTTATTACTTGTCCACGAACAACAAATTAAGTTCAAGTTTATTTAAAATATTTATTTCCCTTGAAAACATTTACGTTGCGGAAGCTTTGCTCGGTTATCGTGATGTTTTGAAAATAAGTAACTTTTATAAAACACGCCCTAGAGCTAACCAACTTTAAGGAATCAACTTAAGCGATGTGAATCTCAAGTTGAAAACAATTTAAGTAATTTAAAAACCCAAAATAAAAATAATAGAGCGGCCTTATTACAACTTTAACCAAAATAGAAATAATCAAAAATAAATGCGAAATTTAAAAGGAAGCTAATTGAAACTTATTTAAAAACCAGGAATTTAATCTTCATGGCCACTCTGAATCCCGCACAGCTCCAAGTCCGCCAACTAGGGCTCACCTGCAAGGATGGAAAAAAGGGGGTGAGTTTGGAAAACTCAGTGTGTAAAGTATCCCAACCAGAGCCCAAATCAGTTCAAGCTTTACTGGGCTTAATCCCTATTCAGAAATTAGTGTTAACTGGGCCTTAGCCCATATCAATATTAATCTGGGCCATAGCCCCTTACAATATCATAGTATATTGGGCCTAGCCCATATCAGTATTAATCTGGGCCATAGCCCCTTACAGTATCAGAGTATATTGAGCCTAGCCCATATCAGTATTAATCTGGGCCATAGCCCTTTACAGTATCAGAGTATATTGGGCCTAGCCCATATCAGTATTAATCTGGGCCGTAGCCCTATTACAAGTTGAGATATATTAGGCCTTGCCTATATTAACACAGTTGAGCCCATTTCAATACAGTCTGATATGATTAATGCATGATAACCCCATCCAACCCTGCACTTGCCTCCGTCCATCCCTACACTTCTTGTGGGGATTAAATCACCTACGCCATCCCTACACTTACAGTGTTAGCACCGGTTGCGGCACTAACTATAATCCGCAGCAAAGCTGCTTATATCAGAATATGTGGCACAGCCACCAGAACGAGTTCTTCCTCCATAACAAAACCCAACCCCATGCAGTATGACATGTATGCAGAATATATATATAATTAACAAGGCATGCTTCAGAAAGATAGTCAGATTATAGCGTAAGAACGGTTATTTACCCTCAATGGGCGTAATCGTAAACTTACCCCTTTAGGGGTATTACGGTAATTCTAACTTACAGAGATATTTTAGTAATTTTATCAGTCTTTTTAGGGTTTCATGCTCATTACAGTTATTAACGTACTATCAGCAGCACTTACCGAGTGTTTTTACCGAAATGGGCCCGTTGGCCCATTAACTCAATTTCGGCCCATTAAGCCTAAATATACCGAAGTGCACAAAATTGCGCACTCTGAAATCATACTACTTGAGATTACCAAAAACTAACAACCAAACCACCTCACGAGCGCTCGCACGCTCGCAAGTTCACAAATACCGGCTTTTCGGCTTTTCGGCTTTTACCGAATTGAACTATGAGAGGGTGTTCGATACACACCTGTTTTGCGACGACTACCACTGAGATCCTGTACGATGTCCTAAAATTGATTACCACAATTCTTAGATTGCAAACCACAATAACCAATCCCAATATTCACCTACCATAATCGAACCATGCCCCTAAAGCCTTTAGAATCTTACCTTTTTGCCGAAAACCGATGACTAGATCTAAGTCTAGTTGTTCATCCAAGCCTTCGATCCAACCTCTAGAAGACAATAATCACCAGAATAAATCATCGGTTAAAGACCCTTAAAGCCCTATTCCCAAATCGACAGCCTTCCTAGATTTTAGGGACTTCGGCTTTTTCTAAATTGTAAAATAAGACTAGATCTGAGGTGATGAGCACTTACCACTTATTCCTCTTTGATTTCTATGTAGATCTGATATAGATCTATCCTCTAAACGATAGTAGAACTCGAATCCAGGAGATCTGAAGTTTCTGCTATAAGTCCCTAAATCTATGGTATTTCGGCTTTTTAAGTGATGAAGAAGATGACGATTTGAGGCTATAACTTTGAAGTAATGTTGCCGACAGATACTAAGGGTTTAGAAAAGATGAAAGTTAATCAAAAGGAACAAAAATAACTGAAGGATTTTGGCTTGGAGAAATCGGCACAAGAAGTGAGTTTTCAGGATTTCGGCTTTTATGGCGATCGGCTATGAAGGTTTTGTGGAGGATGGGATCGATAGAGGAGGTGAGTAAGGTGATCAGAAGGTTTCGGCTAGAATAAAAAGCAAAAAGGAAGAAAGAAAATGGAGGAAAAAGAGAGGAAGAAGAACTCGGCACCAATGAGAAGGAATTTGCGTTTTTGGCTTTTGTGAGAACTCAGAAAGGATGAATGACAGTGAAAGCTTTCAGGTGGCTAACCCTATTTCCCCAAGACAGAAAAAGAAAAGAACCTAACCCTAATATAAACTAAAACAATCGGCCCAACCTCCCTAAGGCCCTTGCCAAAATTCACTTAAGTACATGCCCGGCACATGCCTAAAATTAAAAAGTAACAGTACGCCTACCTTGCAACTTGAACCCTGGACCTTTAATTCCTTCCCAGGCGCCATTTTTTTAGGAACTTAGTGGCACCACCTTGCCACTTTACCAAGGCCTTATTTGTGTCATAATTTACCACCTCAATTTTAAAAGCCCATATCGCCAGAACCCTCTTTCTCCAAAATTAAAAATTCAGGAATTGCCCCGAATTAAATTTATTCTTGGGCCTTTTTCCCACACCAAAACCCTTCGTAATTTATTTAATTACATACTAAATAATAATAATTAAAACATCCAAATTGTTCGGGCCGTCTTCTACCCGAACTTAGACTCAAGGCCCATTACTCCTAGGCCCAAAAATCGGGGTGTTACAATTTCTCCATCGAAATGAACATAAACAAACAAAATCTAGGAAATCATCTTACAAATTTTTTGCTTCCTTCTCAACAAAGAAAAAACTGATATTTTTAATCTCGAATTTCAACTAATAAAGCAAACAAAAAAGCAAACAAAAACTCAAATGGAAGACAAAACACCTATATATATCTGATAAATTTGGTGCTAGCCATCTGATTTCCAAAATTAAGAAAATTATTTTTTTAATAGTTGGTGTCGGCCATCAGTGTTCCAAAATAAGAAAAAAGTAATTTTTTTAATCTGATAAAGTGGCTGCCGGCCATCAGTGTCCCAAAACAAAAAAGAAAAATATTTTGGGGACCTGAAAAAGGTGGTGCTGGCCATCAGTGTCCCAAAGTAAAAAAAAAAGTGCATTGAGAGTTGAAAAATGTACTTGGTGCCGACCATCTATTGACCAACATCGAATTTTTTTTAAATGACACTGGTGCCAGCCATCAGTGTCCCAAAGTAAAAAAAAAAAAAAAAAAGGTGACATGGGAGCCAAAAAATGTACTTGGTGCCGGCCATCTATTGGCCAGCACCCAATTTTTTTTTAAATGCCTCTAGTGCCGGTCATTACATGGCCAGAATCAATTTTTTTTTAAATACTGGTATTTTTATATACCAGTATGATATGATTTAAAAAAAAATACCCTGATGCTGGCCATTCATGTCTCAAATTCAAAAAATTTATTTGTTTTAAAGCCTGACACAATCATCAGGTAATGGTGGGGCCAAAACACAAGATGATGCCGGCCATTGAGTTCCCAAAATACAAATTTACTATTTATTTCAGATAATTTTGGTGAATATTTTTAAATCAGGATGATTTTTATAAATATTAATTTTTTTGTGTTAAATGAGTAAAATAGCAATAATGGCTTGAAGCATTTGGAGATACTTCTTATCCTTATCAACCGCATGCTTAAAAGTAGCCCCAAAGCCAAACCAAGCCACACAGGCAAAAAAAATATTGTTTGAGTCCACGCAAAGATCCAAGAGATTGCACAGAGAGTTTCAATGCCTCCACTTGGCTTTCATTTTTATGGAACATTATTCTCTCAACCACCCCTGGGAAGTAAATTTATCAAATTTTTTTGGTATCAGATAATGATGAAATACTTTAACTAGGCAGAAGTATTCAACAAATCGAGGTTCCTGGAAGACTAGAGAACGGTGTTCCTTTGTTGCAACTGTTAAGAAAAAAAATTAATATGGAAAATTGAAAACAAAAAATAAAAGGAAAAAAATTAATGTTACTAAAATATAACAACTTTGAGGTGTGTAGAAAACTTTTTTTAATGACTATCTTTTAATGTTACTAAAATGACTATCTTTTAATGAAATACCTTTTCAAGATATCCTTCCATAAGAAATACATTTCCATATAATTGTGTTGTTTTATAAAATAACTTTATATAAAATTAAGTCTTTACAATTTTATGTATAAAAGTTACATCTTTATAACACAACTATTCATTAATAATTATAATTTATTACCACTACAGGAAAACAGACTTTTAGCGGCGTTTTTATTTACCTTTAGCGGCGTTTTTAAGCGCCGCTAATACTAGCGCCGCAAAAACCGTCGCTATATGCAGTGCCACAAATGTTCGCGGCATTTTTTTCAAAAAAAGGCCGCTAAAAACCTGTACTTTTAGCGGCGCTTCTAAAAAAAAGCCGCTAAAGACCAGGACATTTAGCGGCACTTCTAAAAAACGCCGCTAAAAACCAGGACCTTTTGCGGTGCTTTTTTAAAAAACGCCGCTGGAGACCTATACTTTTAGCGGCGCGTTTTTGAAAAACGCCGCTATAGACCTGTACTTTTCGCGGCGCTTTTTATAAAACGCCGCTATAGACCTGTACTTTTAGCGACGCTTTTTTAAAAAATGCCGCGATAGACCTGTACTTTTAGCGGCATTTTTTTAAAAAACGCCGCTATAGACCTATACTTTTAGCGGCGCTTTTTTAAAAAATGCCGCTAAAGCCCTGTACTTTTAGCGGCGCTTCTTTAGAAAACCGCCGCTAAAGACCTGTACTTTTAGCGGCGCTTATTGAAAAAACGCCGCTAATTTGCCCAGTTTTACAATATGTATTATTGCACCTATATCCAGCCATCCTGCAAGAAATTCAATCAAAAACAGCAAATTGAAATCCAACCAAACACGCAAATATAAATAATACAAAATTATACGAAAAATATATTATATAAATTGTAAATGAATATTCAAAATATTCTTAAAATAATGTTAAAAGTTACAAGAAAACAAATGTCTATGATGGCGGATTTTGAAATTCTTTGGAACATAATCATCATAGAATGAAGTCATGCTTTGGAGTTCATTGTATTTCCGCTCTCGCCGCCTCCTCGCCGCCGCCTCCGCCTCCTCATTCTTTGCCTCCGCTCTAAGTTGAGAAATTTGCTCATCTGTGGTAGCTTGTATCCGAACTATCTCGATCTTTTAACCTCGAACTTGACTTGACTTTGACTCCGGAAGGCATGCATTGGTGCGAGAGTGGATCCAAAATATTAGGTCGGGTTAACACGGATCCTTGGAATCTAACCGACCATACCTTTTCAGTCCCAAAACTTCATTAATAATTACATTATCAATATCCTCAAAATTAACAGAACTATCGATCAAGCGATCGCTTCATACTTTGCCTTCTTATCTTTTAGTTTCTCCTAATAAATCGGTTAAAGAGTTAGAAACGAAATATACAATAAAAAGGAATACAACATAACATTATTTAAATTAAACTAATAAAACGATGAATTAAAACATTATAATTAAATATTATAAATATTTATAATGAATGAATTTTTATTAAGTAAATATACCATAATTTCAATGACCTCGGATGACATCGGAGTTCCATCTTTTTTCCTGTGCGTAATGTCAAAAAGTTGAAGGCGTCCAACTTTTTGACCAGACAAGGCTTCCTACAATATAGTAGTAAAAATATTATTTAATAGTAAAAAGTTATTAATACTTGATAGATTTAATAAATCCATAGTACTGCTGGCTTCGAGCTACACAAGCAAAACTTTTCGACCTACTGTAGTGTGTGCGTAAATTTTTGTTTTTACTACTTTGCTTGTTCCAACTCTCGCTCACGGTCCTACATAATGAAATTATTATTACGTATATATTAAATACTATAAACCGAAAAATTTATAAGAGTTTGCAAGTACATATATAATACCTCTCCTTTCTTCGAACTCTAAAATCGAACCGCATCTTCCCATTGGTACCTCAGCATTCCCGGTGGGACATTTTGCAATTTTTCTTGAGGCTTATGGGTTTTAAAATATTCTTTTTCAAATTGCTTTTATTGTCTCTCCATTTTTTACCCAATGCCTTCTTGATATAGGCATCAGAGACCTCTAAAGCAAACTTATCCTAAAAAACACAAGTTTAGGAAGTAAATATAAATGAAACTTAAAGCAAAGTATTATAATTACATTAACGGTTTATTACCTTAATATTAGAGAAAGCTTGATTTTTATTGCTATCAGGCATGTTATGCCATGATTCGTAGTTGATGGGCAACATATTGGCATTTCGTGCTATAATGCCCAAATAGCCTGCTAAAAGTCGAGCTTCTTGTCCAACAGTGACCATGGTGTTTCTACTTACTTTGACACGCTCGATGTAATTTAAGTTATATAAATCTGTTAGGAGCGTACGTCCTCGACCTCTGCGCGTCCCACCATTTTCAGCTGAAAAATAATAAATTATTACTATATTGAAATTAAAAAGTAAATAAGTAATAAAATTTAATACAAGTTGTAAAATAAACTTAACATTACTTTGAAATTCCACTGGACTCGTCAAGTGTCTCAAAGACGCTTGAAGATCCAACAACCGTCTCTGCATTCAGATTTACTTACTTCTTCGAATTTGTAGTATTCTGTACAATACTAAGATCTCTTAATCTTCTTCTAGGCATTTTTCCTGCAACACATAAAATAGATAAAATTATAGTAAGAAATAACAATAATAGTAAATATAAAATAGTTAAATTATATAACATGACCAATGTTAAAATTATAACATTACATATAAATAAAAATCATAAAATCTTACTACATCATAAATCGTAAATATCTTCGTCTACATCTGACGATGAACCCATTGAAATTGTGTACTAGTACTAGGAATATTTTCATCTAAGTCTTGTTCGAAAAGGCAAAGTTTTCGATCTTTCAACGATGTCATCTCTACTTCCATTCCCCATGTCAAACAAGTCTCTAGGGGTGTTTGGAGTACAACGTACCAACCCTCATCAATTGGATCTTTCGAGTAAAAGACTTGTTTAACTTGAGAAGAAAATACATACGACTCGTCTATCAAATGTTCTCCAATGTGAATTAATCGAGAGAAATTCACCCATTGTAAAACCAATCGATCATTTTTAATTCCATGAGCAAAGTATTAGCATCAGCCCAATCACATCGAAATAAGACAACTTTCCATTTTCCATAATAATCCAACTCAATAATGTCGGTTAGAAGTCCATAATACTCCACATTTCCCTCGACAGGATTACTGTCCCTAGCACTAGCGTAACTTGTAATTAAAGAATTAACAACTACTCCACAATTTTGAGTTCTCCTCAATCTCTCGCGATATTTGGTATGAAATCTGAATCCATTCATGATGAAGCCACTATATCTTTTTACTACTCAATTCGGACCTTGGGAAAGCCATTTAACTTCGTCATTAACGACATTCCCACTCCAAACCTATTGAATCGAAAGTAAATTGAGTAATTATAAATGTTATGAGAAAACATTATTATTGGTCAATAAAATGTTGAGTTGCATACCGTTTGGCTTAACCATTCATGAAAAGATTCTGCGAATAACCTATTAATCTCCCGATGTTGTAATCTTCGTGAGCGTGGACGAGATCTTAAGATTTGTTTGTACTCACTATGTTAAACACATGTTTAATTCGTTAAAAAATAAACAAATCAAAAAAAGAAGAATATTTATCATATTCTAGAACTTACTTGCGTAATTGTTCAAGTGCATCGTGGTGGAAAAGAACATATCTATGTGCTTGTATCCAAGATCGGTCATTTAATTCTACAATTTCAACTTTGCCGATTGGTTCTCTATAACTTTGAAATAAATAAGTTTTGTCCAAGTTAGGATCATTGAGTCCGGCATTTCTACTTGGTCTATTCAATCTTGTTTCAACATCTAAATATCTAGAAACAGAATGTCATACACTCCTCTCGCTTAAGTAGCCTTCAACAATTGATCCTTAGGATAACACTTGTTACGGCAATAAGACTTCAATTTGCTTAGGAACCTAAACACCATATACAACATTATCAAAACTGGTAACTATAGGTATAAAGGTGAATGCCTTTGAAATAAATTAGCACCTTTCAATTGGATACATCTAACGATAGAAAACTGGCCCACCAATTATTGCTTCACGAGGGAGATGAATGACAAGGTGTACCATAATAGTGAAGAAGGAAGGTGTACCATATACAACATTATCAAAACTGGTAACTATAGGTATAAAGGTGAATGCCTTTGAAATAAATTAGCACCTTTCAATTGGATACATCTAACGATAGAAAACCGGCCCACCAATTATTGCTTCACGAGGGAGATGAATGACAAGGTGTACCATAATAGTGAAGAAGGAAGGTGGAAAGATCTTCTCCAAATTGCATAATGTCAAAGCGGCTCGATCTTGTAATTTTTCAAGTTCTTCAACATTTAGAACTTTGCCACAAATTTCTTTCATTATATTGGACAGCTCAATTATACATGACGTTACCTTCTTTGACATACAGCACCGTAAAGTAACTGGAAGTAGATCTTGCATCAGGATGTGATAGTCATGTGATTTTAATAAATATAGTCTTCGATCTTTAAGACTTACACATCGAGATATATTTGATGAATACGCATCCGGAACCTTTATATCCTTCAACACCGTGCAGAACATTTCTTTCTCTTCCTTTGACATTACAAAAATTGTAGGTGGCAACCAATATTTTCCATTAGGAAGTACTTGGGGATGAAGATCACGCCTAATTCCCATGTGAACTAAATCAAGTCGACTCTGAAGATTATCTTTTGATTTACCATCGACGTTCAAAATTGTCCGGATGATGTTCTCGCAGACATTCTTCTCAATATGCATCACATCAAGATTGTGGCGTAATATGTGATGCTCCCAATAAGGCAACTCAAAAAAAATACTTCTTTTCTTCCACAAGTCTGCCTCATTAGGGTCATCCTCGTCAGATTCATCATCAGATTCATCCCTCGATTGTCTATTTGTTTTCCTGTTAGATGGTTGATTCAGCTTCCCGTAACTGAAATCCATATCTTTTAACATGAATAAGATTTGAGATCCAATGGTCCGCTTTCGGGAGCTTTTTCAACTCTTGATGCATCAGTCAAATAAAGCCTTCTGAAATCTATATCTATGATTTTCATCTAACCACCGACGATGCCCCATATAGCAGAACTTCTTCCCATTATATAACCACTGTGAACACGTTTGAGCAGCACAACAAGGACAAGTATAACGTCCTTTGGTACTCCAACCCGATAAATTCGCATATGCTGGGAAATCATTAATTGTCCACATCAAAGCAGCACGTAGGTAAAAGTTCTCCTTTCTCAATACATCATACGTCTCAACACCCGCCCATAATTGTTTTAACTCTTCAATAAGTGGCTGCAGATATATGTCAATATCATTTCCAGGGCCTTTCTCTCCGGGGATAATCATAGATAATATCAAAGAAGATTGCTTCATGCAGAGCCATGGAGGCAAATTATAAGGAACAAGGACCACAGGCCAAGTACTGTACGAGGTGCTCATTATTTTAAAAGGATTAAATCCGTCAGATGCTAACCCGAGCCTTACACTCCGAGGATCACTTGCAAAACTTGAAAATTTATTGTCAAATGATTTCCATGCAAAAGAATCTGCAGGATGCCTTAATAATCCATCATCGGTTCGTTGATCATGATGCCACGTCATAAACTCAGCTGTCTTTGACGACATGAATAGCCTTTGAAGCCTTGGGATTAGCGGGAAATATCGTAAAATCTTGTTCGGCTTCCTTCTTGACTGTGGCCCATATTCATCCTCATTAACATCTTCTGCATCTCTATTCATCCAACGAGATTTACCACAAACATGACAAGACTGTTGATTTCTCCGATCACCCCAATACAACATGCAATCATTTGGGCAACTATGAATTTTGTTGTACCCAAGGCCCAAATCTTTTATCACTTTCTTCATGTCTTTACATGATTGAGGATTTTGCAAAGCGGAAACATTTCTCTCAAAAGCTCTATGACATTGTCAAAGAGTTTCAGTCCACCCTCCCAAACATTTTAAGTGGAAAAGGCGAATATAGAATGACATTTTTGAAAATTTTGATCCCTCATAAAGTTCTTCATTCATTTCACCAAGTAACGTGTAGAACTTTGCCGCTTCTTCATTCGGTTGTTCATCCGGTACACTTCTTCTCGTTTCTATAAAAGTATTCCCACCGATATTATAATCATCGGATGCAACATAGTTTGGTGGAAATGATTGGAAACCTTCACTCCGCATATTAAATGCATCCCGCATCATACCTTCCATGTCATCTTCTCTAATATACCGACGTCAGTAATAAAGTATAAGGATAACCCGGATTAATCGTCGAAGAGGCTCCACTAGGTGTACACTCTCCATGGAAAATCCAGTTTTTATACCCCCGAATGAAGCCATCAACAATTAGATGTTCGTAGACAACTTCACGATAATGCCAATAGATATTGCCACACTTCTTACACGGGCAAAGAATCATATTCTCTTGGCTTGAATTGTGAAATGCAAAATCTAAAAAAGATTGCAGTCCATTTTGATACTCGTTGCTTGCCCTTGAGAAATTCATCCAAGTCCTATCCATTTCGTAGTTGTTGAAGTCTAAAGTTGGCAATAAGTTACACGGGTAAGTTGTTTATTATGTAAGTCTTGATATGATATATATTTATGTTTTATTATGTAGATTATGTAAGTTATGAAATTTGAACTTTAAACTATATGCTTTTAAGGAAATTATTAGATTAAACTACATGTATTAGTTAAGTTATGTAAGTTGTTATGTACGTTATGTGAGTTATGTAATTTATTTAAGTAATGATCAATATTAATACTATTTTGATAAAAATTAGTTATAATATATTTAAACAATGATCAATATTATTATATTGATAAAATTATTTATAAGTGGCCCATCAGTCGTTGAAATTTTTAATTCTTTTTTAAGGTCGATAGAATTATTTGTAAGCTCCATAGAACTTTGTTTGAAATCTTTTTTTTTATGCAAATACAATTAAAAATATTAAATATTAAAATCAAACATTATTAATATAAAAAAATAGTAATTTGAATAAAATAATATAAAAAAGAATCGTAGTTTAATTTTTATAAGTAAATTGGAAATAAATTAAGGTTATATAAATATTCAATAGTAAATGAGCTCGATATAACTTTTTTCAAGTCTTTTTGAATTTTTTAAGATTCATCATACGTGGCGTTGTTACACCTAGGGAGGATCCATTATATCTTGCAGCTCGATATAAGGCAACCCGTCAGGTTTCCAGCCTATATACTTTGAATCTTTAAAATATTTAAAATAAGGTTGGAGAGAAGGTCAGCTATTGTTGTAATTCTAATGGACAAGCAAGCTACAAGGTAATAAAATTAATTCATACCTATTCATACTTAAGTTGAATCAAATAATAATTAAGTTGAACCAAATATTTAAAATTAATTTGGAAACAAAATAGTTCTACTCCAAACAGAACCAGCAATTAAATCTTTACAATATCGCAACCCCAAAATATTAATTTTTCCAAAATCATCATGATAAAACTATTATTGATTAGAATTTTGAAATAAAGCCTACCTTAATAAAACGTACCTGGTCTACTCCACTCTCACCAGCAAATAGAGGCTGGAGTCAAAAAAGTAATATTTGTTAAGTAATTTAAAGTGAAAATGCATAGAAATAAGGAAAAAAATTTAGCAACGAAACCTGTACGTACCTAGAACAAATGCCAATGGCTGTGGTGTATTTAGTTGCACCAAATATTAATTCAGGTGCTCGATAGTACCTAGAACAAATGTAAGATTATCAGAGTAGCACCAAATATATTTCAGTTTAAGCAAATATAAAAACTTTATCTATATTAGTTTTGCAAGTGCCCACTTGTACCAGGATCAAAGACACTACCAATGAAGTTGTACACCTCAGCAAAATCTGGCAAAACTGCACAATAAACACATAAGTTGGATAGAAACATGAAAACAGACCAAAAGAACATCTAAAAAACCAAAATGGAATCACCATTATTATGTAAACATGAAAATGCACAGCTTTAAACAAACCAACCTTGCATGTGCAGAGTCATACTCCACAAAACTCATAAACATTAACTTCTCCTAACCAGAATACCAACTTTATGTTTACAGAGGCCTTGATGAAAACTAACATAACTATCGTCCAACTAAATTCAAATTAAACTCTAGCTGAGAGGTTAAACCTGGTACACCCAAGTCCTAAACTCCTTTTGCGGTGATTACATTGTCAGAAACGAGATGGCATGAGGACAAAGGAATAAAGCCCATTAAAATGAGAAACACAAATAACTATCGTTTGAATCGAACACTAAAGTACTTTCCTGTCTTAAAAGAATAAACAAATGCTGTGATATTTTTATTTTTCTGAATTCTGATACACATCACACATAACGTTGTACATAAGTTTCCGAATGTTAAATCATTGTCATAATCTAAAGACTTAATGTCTTTTAAATTTTAATTAAAATTTATGATAATATATTAAATTAAACATAAATCTACATCATTAATATCAAATCCAACTCTTGCCGGCCCACAAAACAAGTCTCAAGAATATTCCACCCTATTACCAAATTAATGATGTAAATGTACATTATTCGGACAAAAAACATCATATTTGATAGAAATATAATAAATTTTAGGTTAAATTCATAAAAACCATTTTAATGGGACCCTTGAAAAAATTATAATAATGAAATGCAATTGTTTAAGAAACATTGGATAATAATGATTTGAATTTGTTTAAGGGAATTAATCATGGAGAGTGTTGAAGATTAAATAATGATGGTGGCTAGCTAAAGCTTGAAAGCTAAAGAGAAAACATAACATGTGAGAATGGGAATCTACTTGGGGAAACATGGAATCTCCAAATGAACCTAGAATGAGGGGGATACATAGTCTAATTGCTCGACATCAAACCAAATGAACTCAGAAAAAGAAGCAGGTCTGTAGCAAGACAAACCTTGGAGGAAAACACGGAGCTACGTAATCATAAATATCTCCAAGCTCTTCTCCAAGCTAATTATCAAAAAAAAAATCACACGTATCAAATACAAAAGCAAATTTCTCTAAAGAAAAGGTTAGAACTAAAAAAAAAAAAAGAAAACTAAAAAATGCTACAAGCAAAAACTATTAGCAATCAAACTTGAGCTCCCATGATATACACACACGTGTATGTATGTATGCATGTGTAGAGGATATGAAATGAATAACTGTCATGATAGGCTACAGAAGTCAATGTTGAAAGTGCAGCAAGAGATGAAGTGTCATGAGCATTTCACAAAGAATATTTGCTATATGCTCATCAAGATATTAATACCATATTAACCCAGAACAAGAAACCTTTAGACTATAACTTAAATGATAGGTATAGAAAGATGACTTAGATAAATGTGTTTTTAAAGTCCCCAAATGGCAATTTAGCCAAATTTGCAATTATACTATGTAAACCTAGAATCTAATTTTAAAAAAGAAAAATAAACATGCAAGTTTCTTAACAAAAATATGATAAGCCGACAATTGTAGAAACCCCATATATCATAAGCTTAGTATGATTTGATTTTTCTAAAGGAAGTAAAAATTCCTTGTTGCAACTACTCAAATCATTATATCATCTCTAATCTTTCCCATTATATGGAATGATTTACATTAAGTAATTTATGTATTATATTGTGGACTAGGGCTGGGTAATATAAAACTTTGCTGTGTGTCAGAACTTTGCAAATCATGCTGCTATCAATTATCTTTCAGCTAAATTGAAGCATGATTGTGAATTCCATGTAAAACCTTTATTAAGCTTCTTCTAAGTTTATTTTTCTAACAATGTTTTAGTTTTTATCACTAAGTTGAAGTGTTTAAATAATTTCTATGCAGAACAGCAACCAATGTACTAAATTACCATATGTGGGCTATTTTGAAGTCCCTTGAGTAAGAATCAGACACAAAGTTAGAAACCAATATAGTGATCAGTTGAGCATACCGTTTTAACTTCCTCCAGAGCTACTTTTAGGTCATCGTAGACAAGCTAGGGTAAAAAATACCATTAGAATCATATGAAAGGTTAAGAAGGATTCAATATACCATTCTCATGTACTAAGTTGATTATTACGAAAAGTACCTCTGTCAAAAGGTGGTTGAACCGCTCTTCAACTGTCTTCCTTATTTGCTCATAGCATTTATCCTTGTAGCCTTTCCCCTGAACCTTCAACTTTTGCTGTGCTAAATTTTTAGAAGAAGCTACAGACTTGGTAGATTTTCTACATTGTCATAAAGGATAACTTTAACATATAATTATTAATTGATCATTCAAAAGCGTTAACAATAGTTTGCAAATAAAATATGTGGCGATAAACAATCACACAGATACATACTTGCCGGCTCTTCTCATCGACGAGAGAGAAAGGGAAAATAGTTAGGGATTTGGGTATGGGGGAGCAGTTAAGGGAAAAAAAGGGGACTTGGGGAAAATGTTAGGGATTTCGGGTTTGGGGAATTAGGGGATGATTTGGGGAAAAAGAAAGAGGTGTTTGTTTTAGGGATTTGGGGAAGGAAGACGAGATGGGGGAAAATGACTTAGCAAAAAAATGAAACCGATTTGGGTAAAGGGCATAAACCTCGGAGAGAAAAAAACGATTTGTTTCAAATAAGGAAAATTTGTGTATGCAAAGAACGCGTCGTTAATAAGACCTTTTGTGGCGTTTTCAGCAAAGCGCCACTAACACCTATTTTATCTACACTATAAAACGACGCCGTTCTAATACGCGTTGTGGCGTTTATTATAGAAACGCCGCTAAAGCCACTACTATTCAGAGGAAACGACACTGTTTTACTCTAATGTATAATGAAATTTTGTGGCGTTTTCTAAAAAAACGCCGCTATTTTCTATCTTTTGCGGCATTTTATGTATAAACGCCTAAAACGCCGCTAATACCTGAATATTTTATACAAATTGATCAAAATTTATTTAAAACTATATATTTACAATTTCTTTTAAATTATATATAAACCCTAAAACCCTAACTATAGTTGAAACTTTAATTTTGATTTAATACACATTTTAAAATACATATATATTATGTATGCATATAAATTAATTAAATAAAAACATGATGCTATTTATTATATCAATAACGTGTAAATATTTTACAAGATCTAGATCAAATTACAGTTCATGTACACAATTGCACACTAAACCACTTTTCATATATATATTTATATATATTTTAAAATAATATTTTATATATATTTATCTTATATACATTTATCTTCTAAATTAAAATCCAAAATTATACTCTAAATTTAAAACCCTAAACCTGATACTCTAAACCCTAAACCTTAGACCACAAACACAAAACCCCTAACCCCAAACTTTAAACCCCAAAACCATTCGGTAACCCCTAAACCAACCATAACTCCTAGACCATAAAGCCCAAACTATAAAGTACTCTAAAAACTATTAACCCTAAACCATAATAAACATATTTTTGGGAATTCGTGTGGCCAATGTTAGTGTAGTACAAATTAAAACACATATATATATATGTTTATATTCTTATATTAAATAATATGAGTACGTATATACAAAAATATAACATGAATCTTAGTAAAATCCAAATGTTCTTCAGTTAATTTCTAGCTAATAGTACCATTTCCTTAAACTCTAACCTAAACTTAATTTTTAACATATTTTATTTCAGCCATTCTATTTAATCTAAATATATTTAAACAAAAAAAATAGATAATTAAAAATACACAATAGCATTATTATTTATACAAAGTTACGTAACTTTAATAAAACAATTAATTCTCTATTGGAACACTCTAGTCATAATGTCCACGATCTGTAAGATATTTCTATGTTATATAAGCTTGGAAATTATACATAGTTCAACAAATGCTAATTCCACATTCAAAATCACCCTTTCTTAATAGCATCCCAGCAGGTAAGAATCTGGAAAGGAAATTATCTCTTAAGAAGTTAATAATTGTCCCATTGTAAACTTTAATCCTAACCTTTAAACCCTAAATCATAATCCATAAACCCCGAATTCATCATAAACCTTCAAATACTAGTTAACTCCTAAACCTTAAACCATAGTTAACTCATAATTAAACCTGCAACTAAACCATATATCTTAAACCATAAACCTTAAACTATAATGATAATTAATTCAATATTTTAAATTCAATACTATCTCTTTTATGATTATATAAGAAAATATTTAATATATTGTATAATCATAAATTTTAATAATTATTGTTTTAGGGGTTATAGATTAGTGTTTATGATTCTTTTTGAGGTTTAGGGGTTATGAGATTTTTAGCGGCGTTTTACGAAAAGCGCCGCTAATGCTCTGGTTTTTAGCGGCGTTTTACGAAAAGCGCCGCTAATGCTATGGCTTTTAGCGGCGTTTTACTGAAAGCGCCGCTAATGCTTTGGTTTTTAGCGGCGTTTTAGTAGCTGTTGCTCTGTTTTTAGCGGCGTTTTTTTTAGAACGCCACTATTGCTCTGAATTTTAAAATTTTGACAGCGGTTTTTAATAAAACGCCGCTAAAAATGCCGCTAAAGCCCTATTTTCCTGTAGTGTACCTATCATCATTATAAATTTACTATACTATATAATATTTCATTAATTTATTCTTTAAAAAATCAACATAAAATCCACATTCTTTTATTAAAGAATGTTTAAGTCAATATTCAAGATATAATATATCAATATATTTTTTCATTCATTTTTTCACTATATGGTATATTCTTTATATTATCTTCACATAATAAGGAAGCACCCAAATATCCACCCTCAGTCAAATGTTTTGAAATTTCTCAAACTTTGGTATAAAATTTCACAACAAAATATAACCACTGTCAGTGGAATTCCATGAATATAATTATAAATAAAAGGAAGACAACCTTCCTCATTTGACACGTGTCCCACCTAATTGTTGTCGTTTTTAACATTATAAAAATGGTTAAAATTCAATTTTGGTCCTCTTATTATATTTAAATTGAACTTGAGTTTTTATGCTTTAATTTTTAACATGATTCAATCCCTATATTTTTATAAATTTTTATAATCTTATTAGTTAGTCCAAATAATTAATATTGTTAATTTTTCAATTAAAAAGTTACGTGACTTCTGATTTCTTTCGGGTTTGTCTTGCCTTTTTTGTATTATAAGATAATACTCAACTTCTACTACGTTAAAACTTGAGATTTAATTTATATACTTCAATTTTTGACATAGTTTAGTTTCTCTACTTTTTCAATATCATTATTAGTCTAAATAGTTAATATTATTAACTATTTCAATCAAAATGCCGGAGTCAGTTTTTCTTAATAACATTATTCCGAAAAAAATATTTTATCATGACAATGGCGTTTTTGAGGAAAAAAATTCACTTTAACATTTTCAACGTTATTTTTATGTTACATAACTAACAAGTGAATTTTATTTTTTTTTAATTTTGAAATGGCACACTAGAGAATTTACAATAAGAATTTTAGCGTTGGTAACAAATTGGACTTGAACTTTTAAGTCCTAAAAGTAGAGAGGTTAAAATCTTGAAAATAAAAGTAGAAGATTAAATTCCAACGGTATGAAATGTATAAAGACTTAGAGTATATTTTAACTTTTAACTTTTTATTTTATAAATCAATCAAAAAAAAAATTTAACCCAAGGCGAAGTGTCAATCGGAAACTATACTAATAATAATAAGGCAACCTCTTTTTTTTTCAAACTACTTTTTTCTAACAGATTTGATGAAAATATCGGTAAAAAAATTAACGTGGATGATGTGTAATATTTTTAATGATATGTAATTTATTACTTAGGTAACTCAATAAGATAATTACATGTGAAAAATAATAAAATATAATAAATCATACATGAAATTAAAAAATAATTCTTAATTTAAAGAAAATAAACGTAATTATCTAAAAAAAAAGTTCAAAATGAATGCATATGTTTATTTACTGAGAGATTTCAAAAAGATAATTAATAAATCAAACTGAAAATATTGAATATGTGCATTCATTTTGAAACTTTTTTAGATAATTACGTTTATTTTCTTTAAATTAAGAGTTATTTTTTTAACTTCATGAATTATTTATTTTATTATTTTCCACATATAATTATTTTATTAAAAATATTTTACGTATGAAATTTACATCATTCCGTTAACTTTTTTAACGGTACTTTTATTAAATATGTTAAAAAAATTAATGACCAAAAAAACTCAAAAATACAATTAGGACCATTTTAATAAAACATGTAAATATTAATGATCAAATTTGTCATTAATCCAGCTGCTGGCACCACTGCATACTCTGTGTTTTTCTTTATAAAAATAAACTCAATTTGAAAAAGATGAGTCCAATATCAATTAAGTTACTCTAGATTTTGCCATTCATACTTGAAACTAATAATTAGTCTCCCAAATCAACAGTCAAGATGGACGACATTTAATTAAGAAATAGATTTTATTTTCTCTCCTTTATTTTAAAAAATTAGTAAATTAATTATTATATATTAAATTAAATAATAAATTACTTATTTTTAATAAAAAATTATTTATTTTTATTATTAAATATGATTGTGACTGATAAAATAATCAAACAGTTATATGTGATGTGCCATGTGTATATCATTATGGCAAACAAGAACTATTTTTCATGGTGAAAATAGATAAAATTTTAAACAGAAAAAATAGTTTTTCCTTTGATCTAATTACAAAGATTAATGAATTTATTTTTTGAATAAGGAGATAAAAATACAATTTAACTATTAATACAAAGACTTTCATGATACTTTTATTACTGTTTTTTTTTAAAAAAGAAAATTTAATTAGGTCAAAAGATTATTTAAGCACAACTAAAATTTAAAATCTTATTTGAATATAGGAAAAACAGAATTTTAAAAAAAAATTATTAATATATCAAAATTTATAAAATATAAAATACTTCAAATACGATTATCACATGAAAAAGATGTACGAATACAACACAAAATAATTGATCTAATGTTAGCTTAAGTAGGTGAAAAAATGTATATCTTATTTAATTTAATTTTTAAAAACGATATTTAATAGAATTAATTAAGTTGATATTTGTGAAAAATAGTTTATATATATTATAAAGTTTTTTAAAACAAATACTTAATTAATACACTATTTTGATATTTAATTAATGGTGTAATATTCGTATAATAATTACAAATATATGTTTAAAATCATGAATAATATAAATCCTAATACTCAAGCCCAATATATCTATATATATATATATATATATATGTTGCTAAATAAGGGGGCGGGGAAGAGTCCAAGGATTAGCGAAAGCCCGAAATGTTAGCAAAAATAATACACAAAGCCCAAAGAAAAAGAAAATCAAATGGCCCATGCAGGTTTCGAACCTGCGACCTTCGCGTTATTAGCACGACGCTCTAACCAACTGAGCTAATAGGCCTGTTGATGATGAGTGTGTAGTAATTAATAAATCAAAAAAAGTCTAAGTTGAAGCCGTCAAGCAATTTGGAAGGGAAATTGTGTATGGAAATAATGTTTGGATATACAGGGTTTACTTAGTAAAGAGAAGTAAATTTAGATTTGCTTAAAAAGTAAATACATCTTAAAAACAATATTTGTATTACCTTCTTAGAATGTTAAATCTTATCCCTATTCTCTTAGAAATATATTTAAATTACTCCTATATATGTAGATTCTTGTTTTTTGTTTTTTTTGTTTTTTGACTATCAGCATTTAATTGAGAAAAAAATTCGAATTAGATGAGTTAATAACTCTTATACTATTTATTAAATTTAATTTCAAATTTGGTTTCTATATTTTTATAATCTATTTAATTAGTCATAATAATTAATATCGTTAACTCTTTAATTAAATCATTATGTGATTATATATCATTTATTTTTAATCTTATTTAAAAATGTAAACAAATCATATATAATATATAAATAATTCAAAATTAAAAAAATTAAAATATTATATAAAAATAAAAAAATTATCTAAAAAATTAAAAAAAAGTATTTAACTTTTAAAAATTGAAAAACTTAATTTTTCAAAAATGTATTCTAATTTGTTTTTCATAAATTTTAATTTTTTCAAAAACTCTAAATCCAATAAATATTTTAAATAGATTTTTTTTTTAAAATTCAAAACAATATATCTAAATTTCCAAAATAGGCAAAGATGAACAAATATACATATATATATATATATATATATATATATAAAGTTGAGTTTTTAGAAATTTAGATATATTTTTTCAATTTTTATATAATATTTTAAATTTTAAACTTTATATTTATATATTTTAAAATTTTATAAAACATATTTTTTAACTTTTATTTTTTTTGAATTATGATTTTTTAGATTCTTAAATAATATATTATATATAATATTTTTAAAAAAGTTATGTGGCGTGATTTAACAATACTACGTGGATGATAAAATTTTTGGTGAATGGTAGCCAACGACAATCAACCATGGACAACACCTGTCAACTTCTAGTGAGTCAATATTTTGATTAATTGGATGTGTTAAATGATAAATTTTGATAAGGAGACAACTGATTTTTTTTTAACACTGTTGTAGAAATAAAAAAAATAAAATAAAATAGCTTAACTAGTAATCTGGAAAAAAGAGTTAATACCAAAATAAAAAAAGCAAACATAGTTTGGGGCAAAATTTAGCATTAAGCCTCATTTAATGCCTTAAATTCAGTAATCAAGTTGAATTTTCTTTTTGAGAAGATTCAAGTCTATTTTTCGCCGGCAAGTTTCCCATCCAAAGAAACTGACTACCTCAGGCTCTCTCATTATCCATATTCACATATAGGGTTGAAGCAAAAGAACACTGAACATATTCTTTTTCTTCCTTTTTGAGTTGTTAAAAAGAATATGGGGAGTATTCCAGATTGTGTTTTGAGGTGGAGTGGGCAAAGAATGCCGGTTGTGGGATTTGGCACCGCTTCGGAGATAGTTGAAGGATCAGATTTTTTTACTGTCACAAAACAAGCTGTTCTTCAAGCAATCAAACTGGGTTATAGGCATTTCGATACAGCTTCTCTGTATGGGTCAGAGCAGCCTTTGGGTGAAGCAATCGTTGAAGCACTCTCGCTTGGCTTAATCAAATCTCGAAACGAGCTCTTCATCACTTCCAAGCTGTGGTGCACCCAAGCTTATGGAGATCTTGTTCTTCCTGCTCTCAAGACAAGCTTACAGTAAAATCAAATATTTGTTTCCCCTTTTTTGTTTTTTCTTTTGTTGAGCTGAAGATAGAGAATGGTTGTTGCAGGAATCTGAAGTTGGACTATCTAGATCTTTATCTCATTCATTGGCCTATATGCTTAAAACAAAGGAAGGAAGGGGTGTCAGGGGGTAAGGAATATGATCTATTCCCTATGGATTTAAGTTCCGTATGGGCCGCCATGGAAGATTGCCAGAGGCTTGGGCTCACCAAATCTATCGGTCTTAGCAATTTTACATGCAAAAAGGTGGCCGATATTTTGTCAATCGCAAAGATCCCTCCGGTTGTTAATCAAGTAACTCGCTCTTACTCTCTCTGACACACTGTTAGCCTTCAATTTTGTTTGAGTTTTGAAGTATTTGTGAGACCGAAAGTGAAGCTATTTCAATGTTTTGAAGGTGGAATTGAACCCTCTGTGGCAACAAAAGAAGCTGAAAGACTTCTGCCATGGAAATGGGATCCTTTTGCAAGCTTACTCTCCATTGGGAGCCGTAGGAACCAAGTGGGGCAGCAATAAAGTTATGGAGTGTGAGGTGCTCAAGGAAATCGCCAAAGTAAAAGGGAAGACCGTGGCTCAGGTGCGTTCTTTATCCAGAAAACAGAAGCAAAATTAACTTCGTCTTTTTTGTTTTAGGAAATTTAGATGAAAGTTGAGTACTAACTAAAATACTAAACCAAAAACCAGGTATGTCTAAGATGGGCGTATGAGCAAGGGGTGATTGTAATAGTGAAGAGTTTCAACGCAGAGAGAATGAAGCAAAACCTTGAGATAATGGATTGGTCATTGAGTGAGGATGAGCTGAAAATGATCCAACACATCCCACAATGCCGAGGCGTCCAGGCAGAAGCTTTCGTCTCCGAAAACGGTCCTTTCAAGACACTGGAGGAACTTTGGGATGGAGAAATTTGATTTGGTATACAATTTTTCCACACAATTGTTTCCTGTCTTCCATTTCCATGTTAGTTTTACTTTCACCTTCCACTTTCTTTACTCAATGATTACTCGGAGTTCTCTTATCTTTTATGAAATCCCAATTGGACCGATCCATGTATTTATACAAAAGAGGAGTTAATGAAATCAGTAAAGAAACCAACTAACAATCAACCTAACAGAATCTTGATTAACACACTAACTGAAGATTTAACAGATTACAAACTGACTTAACTAACCTTAACTGCTAACTAACTAACTACTAATAGAACTACTCAACTTGAACCTTGAAGCTGCAGCACCATAATTCAGTCAGCTGCCTTCATACCTTGATATTCACCTATCTACTGGTTTTCCTGGCTGTTTTGATGTTGAACCTGTTGTTTTTGCACATATTTGCTAACAACACCAAGACTAAATTTGAATTTATTGAAAAACGGTGCAGAGGCTTGGTAAGGACATTTGCAATCTGGTCCTGTGCTGGAACATGACCACCCATCAATTAGCCTCTTGCTGTCACTTTCTCTCGAACAAAAAACTGGTCCAATTCAACATGTTTGAATTTGGAATGCAGTACAAGGTTGGCTGACACTGCTAGTGCTCCTGAATTATCACATCAGATAGTAGCTTGACCATCAAAACGAACTTGTAATTCAGCCAACAAGGACTCAAGTCAGATGATTTCAGTTGTAGCATGAGCTAGGCCCCTATACTCAGCTTCTGCAGTGGAACAAGAGTTAACTTGCTGCTTCTTTGAACCCCACGACACCAGATTACCTCCTAGAAAGACGCAAAAACCTGTTGTGGACCTCCTGTCATCCAGATCAGTTCCCCAATTAGCATCAGAGTATCCCTCTTGAGATAAACGAGAGGTAGCATTGAAGGTGATACCATAACAAGAGTGCCTTGTAGATACCTTAGGATCCTTTTACCTGCCTTAAAATGCTGGTGAAGTGGCTTATGCATAAATTGACACACTTTGTTGACAGCAAAGACAATATCTGATAGAGTAATAGGATTTTTTTATAAAACTAACTTAAAAAATTAATTAATTACTTAAATAATTTTTTTATAAAATACAAAAATAATATAAAATCTATAGTAAAAGTTAAAGGAGCTAAAGTGTTTAGAGTTACCAACGTGCTACATTAACAATCGGGATAAAAAAATTTAATTTTTTAATGGAACTATGTAGAATGGTATTATCTGTATAAATATTAAAAAATATTACTATTTTTGAAAAAATGGGAGCTCTAATCAAATTTACTTTTTTCTGATAGAGCGAAATAATTTGGCCTCCAACACCCTTTTCTTTTTTTTTTTTTTTTTGTTTTTCATTTTTTTCCTTTTTTTGATTTTTTTATTTGTTTGTCCTTTTTCGTTTTTTTCTATTTACTTTTTCAGTTTTATTTATTTATTTGTCCTTTATTATTTAATTATTTGTTTTTCTGTTTTTATTGGTTTATTATTATTATTTGTTTTATAATATTTTATGTATATTTGTATATTTACGGTAGATTTTAGGTTATTTACATATTTTATTAAAAAAATTTATTTATGTAATTAACTAATTTTTTGGGTTAATTTTATAAAAAAAAACTTGTAAATAATTTATGCAATATAAAATCAAGAAATTTAAAGGGACATTTTTAATAAAAATAAAAAAAGGATGACCAAAAAATAAAAAAATTTAAAAAAAATGAGAAAAAAAAGTGAAAGTTAATTTGATTGAAAAAAAAACAAAAAAAAAAGATTTATTTGTTAAAAAAACTATAGCTTTTTTAAAAGTATATATATTAAAAAATTAAAATTATATATTATGACTGGTCATATCGTGTCAATAACTTCAGTGATGTAACTAGTCATTAGGTTTATAATGCCTAATAATTATTAGTTTAAAAAAAAAAGAAAGGGAGAAGAAAAATGTCCCTATTTAAGAAGGTGGGGTTTTGTTCCCCTTCAAATATTTTGTAGAAGAAGAGATAGAAGAAAAGAGAAAAAAAAACAAACTAGTAATGTATTTATAGTTTGTATTTTGTATTTTATATTTTATAGTTATTGCAATATAATAATTAATTATATTTAATTTATGTAATTTTTTTTAAAATTATGTAGATATCAAAATGTCTTTTGTAGCAAATACGAATCACACTTCATCGAGGATCAACAAAATAGTAAAATTAATTATAAATTAAATAAAAAAATCATTTTAGTTTCTCGATTTTTTTTTTTGCTAAGCGCTACTTTGCTCAACATGTTTTAATGGCATGAAATTGATCTCTATTTGATTGTTGTTAACCCGTTTTAACTTATTTTTGCATGAAACTGATCTCTACATGTTAATAATAACTTTTTTTAATTTATGATTTATTCATAAATTTATATATTATTATTTTTTTAATATGACGACCTTTCTGCTTAATTTTGCATTGTTGCTATGCTTGGTTCCATTTGTGGGGTACAAAAAAATTACATTTGTCTTCCACTAATTTAACATCACCTAAATAAGAACTAAAAATCACATTAACATGAGGAAACTAAGAATATATATTAAATTGACTTCAACTAATCTATATATCATATTATAAGCGTTCAAATCAGATTGAATCAAGCTCGAAATTATTAGAATTACAGTTAAATTTATCTTTAATGAGTGAATAAAAATAGAACAAATGAAATTTATCTTTAAAAATGAAATTTATCTTTAACAAATAATAAAAAATAAAAAAACAAATAAAAGACAAATAAATAAATAAACTGAGAAAGTAAATAAAGAAAAACAAATTAAAAAAGGAAAAAGGACAAACAAATAAAAAAAATCAGAAAAAGGTAAAAATGAAAAACAAATAAAAAAAAATTTGGAAAAAGGTGTTGGAATAGGCAACAAATAGGGTGTTGAAAAAAAGTAAATTTAGCTTCATTAGAAAAAGATAAATTTACTTAAATCTTCTTATTTTTCAAAAATCGTAGCATTTCTCTAATATTTATATATGTGGCGTCATCTTATATGGCCCATTAAAAATTTGAATTTTTTTTATCTCAATTGCTGACGTGGCATATTGATGACGTCAAATAATTTAGTTCCACAACTTTTACTGTAAATTTTAAATTATTTTCATATTTTGTCAAAAAAAAATCATTTATTAATTAAGTAATTTTTTGGATTAGTTTTATAAAAAAAAAAACCTAAAATAATAACGGTGTATTGCAGAGCTCCTACAATGCTCCTGTAGTCAGAATCATTTTCAACAAGACTGCCACAATGAGCTGACAAAATGCAAGAAGTGGCCGTGGGAGTGGGAAATGCATTTGAATGATCTATATTGCATTTCTTCAACAAATCCAGGATGTATTTCCTTTGGCTTAGAAACAATCCACTAGAAGCATAAGACACTTCAAATCCTACGAAGGAATGCAGCTGCCCCAAGTCATTCAGTGAAAATTGTAAATCAATGACTTCACAAAAGCATCCACATAAGTTGATTGATTTCCCTGTAATAATGATGTCATCAACATAAAAAGATCAAACTATCAAAAGTTTTGATGAACTCAAAAGCATCAACTTTCGATAATATAAAATTAGTGGCAACCAAGCATTTCCTGAGCTTGTGAAACTAAGATTGTCATAGTGAATAAAGTTATTTTATAATGTTAGGTATATATTAAAAAATATTAGTAAAAATTTCGAAAGTTACATTAACACGTTTAATATACTCATTACTTTTATGAAAATATAATGATTTTTTTACAAAACTACCTTTATTAATAAAAGATAATATTAATGAATTTCAATAAATTTTATTATTAAAAAATACTTGAATTAATCCACAGGTTATGGTTTGTTCACGTATTGGTCAAATTTGTTACATGTAAACTTTATATTAACTCAAGATTGTGAAGATGTAAAAATTACAAGTTTTTTGTCATTACGTAATAGATATAAATTCAAGTATATTCATATCTAGCGTATATGACATAAAATTGTCTTGATATTAAAGTTTCATATCAATGAAAAAACTATATTTTAAAAATATTTATAGCAAAAGAAACTAGGGGTGTGCGTTGGCCAATTTTGTCAGTTTGATTTTTTTTATTGCAATAACTGAATAAATTAAAATTTAAATGATAATTAAAATAACCGAATCAAATTTCATTGGTTTGATTCGATTTTTGTTTTTATTTTTTTTACCTTTTAAGAATTTTTTAAAAATAAATTATTTATGTATTATATTTATGTATATACATCAAAGTTAATAAATTATAATTAAATTAATTATAAAAATTGGAATTGTAATTATTAATTTAGGCTTGAGTTTTATTTTTTATGTTTCAGTTATTTTACATTGTGTTGAGTATATATAAAAATATTTTTTAATGTTTAAAAGAATAAATAGAAAATGAATTTAAAAAAAAAATTTATCTTAATCTTAAATATAAATAAAAGAACTGCTAGTTTTTCCTGGTCATTTTTTTTTTTTTTTTAGTTTCAAAGAAAATACTTGCCTATCAATTATGAATAAATTATTAAGGAAATCCCTTCCTATTAAAAAATATAAATTCCAAAACCCAGTGAAAATTGTTGTTCAGATCCACAACCCTTGAGAAAACTAGATTAACGCGAGTGGTAGATCCAAAAATTAGCCAAAAGCTGCGTTTAACATTGAGAAAACTAAATAACGCCGCGAAGCGGAATATCCACAAATCGGGGAATGGGGTCAACATCTTTCGGTATTCCAGAGCATAGGTTTGGTTCCAATGGCGAGAAAATGCCAGTTTTGGGGTTCGGAACGGCAGTCTTCCCACCCGTAGGAGCTGAAGCTACAAAAATGGCAATTCTCCAATCAATCAAACTTGGTTATAGGCATTTTGATACGGCTGCCAAGTACGGGTCAGAGCAGCCATTGGGTGAAGCAATTCAAGAAGCACTTTCGATTGGATTAATCCAATCCCGAGACGAGCTCTTCGTCACTACTAAGCTATGGTGCGGCGATGCTCATGGAGACCTTGTTGTCCCTGCCCTCAAGAGAAGCTTACAGTAAAAAGAATTACATATGAATGATCAGTCTCATTCTCATATAATCAATAATGTAAAATTTTCTTGTCTAAGACATTAATGATTGGCTGCAGAAATCTCAAGTTGGAGTACCTGGATCTCTTTCTGATACACTGGCCTGTCAGCTGTAAACCCGGGACTTATGAATTCCCAATAAAGGAGGAAAACTTCCTTCCTATGGATTTCAATTCTGTATGGGCAGCCATGGAAGAATGTCAGCGGCTTAACCTCACAAAATCCATTGGTGTCAGCAATTTTTCCTGCAAAAAGCTGACTGACATCCTCGCCATAGCAAACATCCCTCCCGCTGTTAACCAGGTAACACTCTCAATTTGGTTTTGGATTTTGGAATAACAATGATAATGAAGTTGTTATAATGTTTTGAAAGGTGGAAATGAACCCAATGTGGCAACAGAAGAAGCTAAGAGAGTTTTGCCGAGCCAATGGGATCTTTTTGACTGCTTACTCCCCATTGGGAGCCAATGGAACCTTTTGGGGCAGCGATAGGGTGTTGGAGTGTGAAGTGCTTAAAGAAATTGCCAAGGCCAAAGGGAAAACTGCTGCTCAGGTACCTTTTTCCCCATTTTGTGACACTAGTGTTTTTTTGAGTATAAGGAATTAAATTAATCTTAAAAACATTCCAAAAACAGGTATCTCTGAGATGGATATATGAACAAGGAGTTGGCGTCATTGTGAAGAGTTTCAACGGTGAAAGAATGAAGCAAAACCTTGGGATATTTGACTGGTCTCTGGATGAGGATGAGTTGAAAAAGATCGATGAGCTCCCACAAAGCAGAGGTGTCACTGGAGTGGCTTACACCTCCAAATGTGGACCGTTTAGAACAGTTGAGGATATTTGGGATGGGGAAATGTAATTTGATCATAAATTCTCAGGTAAGAGTTTTTCGGTTCACCAACAACAGTTGTCACCAATGCTCAACAGTCGATTGAATAAGATAGACGCCCTTCTTTTTCTTTTATTTTGACAGTGATTTGTGACAAATGCAATGCAGAACTTTTATTAAAGAGCCTAAAACCTTGAAAGTGCATGCATTATAGTTTATAGACGTTGATGTTTATACGTATAATTGTTGCCATTGTTTAACGGAATTACCAAACACTTGGGTTTAGAACAGGAATCCAACGAAATAGAGTCCAACCAGAATAAGTAAATGAAACTTAAGAAGGTCGGATTTAATCATCATCAATTTTAAGTATATGCGAACTCAACTTAAGAATTCGTTTGTTTCAACCTAACAATTTTTACGGAAAATATTTTTAACCTTTTTCGATGTTTGTTTTATTTAAAATGTTTTTCAGTAAACATAAATTTATCTCCTTATTCAATAAAAGCTCTTACTAAAATTTTTTCTATAAGATATTTTTTAAATTGATAAAGTTTTGTTCACTGTAACATCCCCATACTCAACAAGAATATCAGATCAAAGCACCAGGATGTTACATTCTTTACTACATTACTTATAAAATATTTTTTTATAAATTTTCATTACTTTTCAGTTTAGTCTGTTTTTATTATAAAAGTTTAATACTCACTAATTAATCATATTAAATGAATTTTATTTCTTGTTACACTTTAATCACACAATTTATCTCAATATCGCATTTCACATATCAAATTTCTATGTATTTCACTTCTATTATTTCATCCACATATTTTCTCAACTTTAACAATTTAGTCCTTGTCATTATAAAAATTTCATATTTTTCCACAATTTCACTTTTACAATACTTCATGCATATTTTATCATCTCATAACACATTCATTAAACTTTTATCATAATTTCTTATTCACATATTAAATTGTTTCACGCTTAAACTTTTGTACATTTTTCAATTTAGTCCATATTGCCATGTAATTTATTTTTAACACTTTACTCAAATAATTCATTATAATATCTTATTTCACATAACAAATTTTCATGCATTTCACTTCTCTTGATTTAATTATAAATTTCACAAATTTTACAATTTAATCCTTAGTATCATGAAGATTCATTATTTACTATAATTTCACCTTAACATCACTTTGTAATCAATTCACTACTTGATTTAAACTTTTTATCATAAATCTCAAATATATGTTTACTTCATTGAAAACAATTTTTTAAGAACATTTTTAAAAAATCTGCCAAACAACAGATAATATTTTACACAATTTTATTTAAACTTAAAAAAATATTAACTTTTTCAAAAAAATAAATCATTTTTCAAAAATTATTTTTTAAAAACCATTTTCAATACAATCCAAGTTTTTCCCCGTAATAAGTTTGTACCTAAGGGTATCAAAATGATGGAATGACAATTCTACTAGGCTCCTCGGATCGGAATGATGTCGCCCACCCCGCTAAAAGCCAATTAGTGCCCTTAAACGGTGGCTTATGTGAAAATGAGCAAAGCTATTAAAAAACTTGCTCCCTGACGGTTCCACCTCAGTTGCAGCTTTTGCCAGAAACACTAGGAATCCAACATCACATGTCTGTCATCCACAAAAGAATGCCTTCTTTATATGTCACATGTTTTACAGCAAGGATAACCGAACTCGGTTACGAGAGCAGCGTGGGAACTGTCAAAGCAAAATTGGGAGATCAAGGTATAACACGTTTAATAAAGCTGCTGATGCGATGGCAAAATTTACAAGGGTGTTATCTCTTGGTGCTCATAGGTTTTGATGTGCCACGTGTTGCTTTGGAGAAATTTATTTATGATGACAATAGTCATGTAATTTCCTTGATTTCTTCCTTCACAATAAAAACAAATTTTACAAACATAAATGTTACAAAATGCAAGCGACAGCTTATATAGCTCATACAAAATTACAACCAGTAAAACGTTATTTTAACTAAAACACAATTTGTAATTATCCATTGGTAGTCTTCTCTTCTTCCAAATCCTTGAATTTCTTGAAGGAGTTGCATCAAAGGATAAATAAGGTTCACAAGTTCATGCAAATGAAGAAAAACCTAAGAATTTAATTAGTGCCCGGATGCATTTAATACATACAATTTCAACAGTTACCGAAGTTCTATTAACATAAGATAACCATGAATATTATCAAGCATTATTAAACTATCAGAACCATCACAGAGAGATCCTTTACTAATGCATCAGCAAATGTCAAGATTGAAAAGTAAATTTTACAAGATTACCTTGGTTTATATTCTCCTTTCATGTAAGACCCCTATATGCTCGCATGAAAATAATGAAATCCGCTGAATATGTGAATAATTGAGAGCAAAGCAGTTCACATAGCAAATAGGAAGCAATTGGAATAGCAAGGAAGATGCAGTGGACTGTCTTCCACCACCATTGGCTGCCTGAATGGATTTAACTGAATCTACAGGACATAAGCATCGCATGAATCATTAAATTAAGCAAATAAATCTCCAAAATATGTCCAAAATAAATCTACAGGAGAGAGAAAGTGTTAAAAGAGAATAAACAGCAATGTAAAATTACAGGAAGCCTGGGAGGCTGGTTTGTAACAGCATTTATGCAGCAAGCTGCAAGATTACAAGCTTCTTCACAATAATCAGAAAATACTGCAGGGACATTTATCTCCTTTATTAGCTCCTGAAGTGTTCATTACAAAACCAAAATTAAGGGAAAATATCCTGGAATACTCAAGCAACAGCATAAACATAAAATCTTTTTGAGTTTTCCTAGAAACACAAAGCGACACTTGTAGAAAACATTATGAATCATGAAGTGAGAAAAAAAAAAAAAGAATCTAAAGGGCATATTGAAGACATACTATAGTGGGCAACCAACTTGCATAAGCTGCAACGCCAGCATTTGGAGCAATAACTAAATGTGGGAGGGAATCCTGTTACATAAGAGAGATTCTTAGGAAATTGTAGTAGGCTGAGCCAAGCACACAAGACATCTCCCAAGATGAAAAGCTTTAGAGGGACAGAAAGAAGGTAAAGGAAAAACAGACCTTAGATATATCTAAGAAACGGTCATGATAATATCCTCTATGTAGTTGCAGTGTCACTGCAGATGATGCATGACCTATACTGCAGCTGGTGTTCTCATTTTTGTGTCTGCAATCACAATCTTGCTCAATGCAATGAGCATAGCTGTGTAGATCAATCTTATCACCATCCCTATGCATTAAATGGAAATAGGAAGCTTCAGCAATGCCCAGCACAAGTTAGAATTAAACCACCGATCATAAAAAGTTAGGTCATTCAGAAGAACAACATAAGATCAAAGACCAGTTCCTAATACAGACCTTACAAATGCAAAAATCAACCCTAAGGGAAAAGATTTTACAGTTTAAGGGAGCAAAAGAAAAAGCCTATTTATGAAAGGGTATTTAACATAGCAACCTGACCAGCACCAAAGTCAACAAGACAATTAAGACTAATCAGTGTCATGACATGAAATGGAACTATATGCAAGTTGACGATTTAATTGATTCCCATCCAAACCAAGTAGTTTGCTTTGCACTTACAGTAAAGAGAAACCAAAAGTACAATTTCTGCAGAAACTAAAGGTAAGACGAACCTATGATGTGGAACTGCAGGTCCAATAAGCTCAATCTGAACAAAAACTCCAGGAAAGAGTGCATGTAATTCTCCAAAGACAACAAGTTGAAGGAGCTCCTTCTCAGGTCCTTTGAACATACAAATAAAAGAAACACTTAAATTTAGATAACCATATTAAGACTACATAAAGAAACCACCAAGAAGTTAAGTAAAAAATTTTAAAAACTAAAATAAAATTTGTCCATATAAGAAAGACTGATTTACATGAAAAAAAAAGGCCACACAAGCATGCATAGACATATGTAAAAAAGAATAGCTTGCTCCCTTTTGATTCACCATTACTTAATTAAAGTACCTACTCTTTTCGTTTTATCAGGAATTAGTTTCCAGTAAGTGCATAGCTGATTGAACACCTAGATGCTAGCACACAGAAATTACAAACAGATAACATTTCAAATTACAACAAATGGGGATTTAAAAGCTAAAGATCATAGTGTACCAAGATAGTGTATGCGCAGTTTGCTGATTTCAGAGGTCAAGCTTCCCAATCCAGCAAGTTGTATTGCATGATACACTGTAAGTGGCTGAGACAAAAAAATAATTGAACAGATATATATTTAGTGCTAATGTCCACAAGCTAGTAGATATATATTTAGTGCTAATGTCCACAAGCTAGTAGACATCTACAAAGTATAGCATTTTCTCGAGTATGCATCTGGATTCGATGACAATGATTCTGATTTCTTTTGACTAAGTTTCTAGCTTTACTCTTCAAGAAAAATTGTATTTGGATTTCATTTGAGCAGAAAGCAGAACTCAAGGTTTTGGAATTTCAGACTAGGGATGTTTCTTAGCATTGTATCATATATTTCTGGACAGATGAAAAGTAAAGCACCTTAGAATTGAAAGATTATTAACCATAAACTAAAGAAACCAGTAAAATATCATCCCCTTTTTCCACCATAGAAGAAAGGAATTGCATGTAAAAGATGTACCGTAAACACCAGTTGATGATTAGAATGACAAAGTATTAACTCAGAAATGATTCTATTGCATATAATAACATCTCATACCCAGTGAAGCAGCAAAGAAACAGGTGATTGTAATGGTATGCACCTCCATTCATAGTAATCCTTCCAACTGCACAATGCTTTTGCTATTGGAGATGAAGGCCCTGCACTATTACAAGGTTAATTCTAGAAGCATTCATTAGGGCAAACCAGAAGGCTGGAAGTCTAGAAGCAAAAGTGATACCACGACATGGGCACAAGATATTTGAGAGATTCCAGGTATCACTTTCAAGCCTGCAAACAAAGTTGAAAGTGACCATAATTTTCATCTGAAATGCCATAAGTAATCAACTAGCTTAATCAAAAACTTCTGTTATTCAAGTAACAAATTTGCATTTGAATCACAGCTTAGAGAACTAAATAAATATATAAAGACAAAATATATCCACTTAACACTTTCACAATCAAACTCCTGATTTTGCAAAGGCTTAAACTATCATCACTGAAGAGTGAAGAATCAGGAGATTGAAGAAAACCTGGAATTACCAAAGGATGTAACCGATGCACCACAACGGCATTCACAAACCCACAACCCCACTTGATGAATGCCCCTCTTTCTCAAGAAGGAACACCTGCTCTCTTGCT
The DNA here is from genome assembly GCA_025698465.1 of Gossypium longicalyx. Taxonomy (NCBI): domain Eukaryota; kingdom Viridiplantae; phylum Streptophyta; class Magnoliopsida; order Malvales; family Malvaceae; genus Gossypium; species Gossypium longicalyx. The sequence continues at coordinate 99,235,512 of CM046997.1, forward strand.
TCTCACTAATCTACCAAAACAAGTCAGGCAACCAAGTCAATTAAGTCTAATATAAGCTTAAATGCAATGTTTCATCAAATCCCTTTTTTGCAAGCAAGGTGACAGTTACCTGCACCGTAGATTCTTGGGAAAACGTGAAAGGAAAATCATTCAACAAATCTAAGTTCTTCATTTGCTGCTCTAACCTTTCACACTCTTCTCTATGTAACTTCCAGTGAGAAATCTAGGAGCAATTATATTACAATTAGAAACAAGCTTACGTAGAGATAACATTGCAGATAACATGTTGAACTTTATTCATTTAATTTTTTCCCTTTCACTTAGAAATTAAAGAACCTGATGAGAAGCAGAGCAATAAGAAACGGCTCCACAGCGACCGCAACGCTTTCTAGCGGGGCCTAAGCACCGAGTTCCACTCCCCTTCCCGGCACACTCCATTGATCAGACTTCAGCTGTTTTCTGCCACTTAAATTGGAAAAACTGAAGTTCATCATATTCATATGGGCAACGAATGCCGGTTTGGGCTTCTTGAATGGTGGTCCATTTACGAACTAATGCCGGCCTACTCTGCCAACGAGTTTTTGGACTACCACGTATACTAAAGTTAGAAAGCTGGGTTGGCAAAAGAAAATCGAAACATATCCGAACTGTCCTTTTGGACGAATTTTAGTTCACAGGTTATCAAAATCAGCCCCTTGGAAGGGTTTTGGTCTCAACTCTTTGCACAAAGAATTGGTAAAAACGTATGATGTTATATTGAATCGGATTGAATCAACCAATAATCAGTAAGTTAAAGAACAAAACAACATTAAAAATCAGAAAAACCAAAATTTTAACAAGAAAGTCTGAATTTTTTATTAGATTTTAAAGTCTATTACTGAAAACCCAATTTTTTAGTAGTGTTTTAACCCAATTTAAATTTAACACCTTTTTACCTAATTTAATTCATTTATGCAATTAGAAATATTAAAAGTTACAAACTAAACATTCCAGTATTAGACTCAGAGTTCAAGAGCATTGTCAGGAGATTTAAAATTTTCAAGATTTTCTAGCCGGGACTAGTACTTTGTCATGTAAGCTTTCTGGAGTGGAATGTGTCTTGAATATCATTAGAATTGAATAAGAATTTTACTTTATGCATATACTTGCAATGATGTGATCAGACCCCAAGTGTTTGAAGATTAAATTTCGTGATTTCAATGTGTTCATCAAGTGTTGGGAACACAAGCTTCAATCTTAAAAGCAAAGAAACATATTTTTCCCCTAGGTTTAATTATCTTCTTTTACTCATCATTAACCCCATGTAGTTAAAATAGCAGAACAAAATCCCCAAACCAGAAATGGATGGCAGGGATTTCTCCCAGATTATCTCCAGTGGAAATGCACAAACGATTCAGTTTCCAAGTAATTTCCGATTTAACTATACGAGAAATGCCTGTAATATCAAAGGTGTTGTTGGTCATTATTTTTCAGAAGCAGCTAACAATCAAGTTGCTAATACAGTGTCTTTATCCCACATCATTGAGATATAACGGGATGAGGCAAGAAGCTGCTTATAAAAGAAGCGGGTTTGGATTTTAGAAAGCATACCTTTCTCGGCCTTTTGGCTAAGATCAAGTGTAGTATCTGTTCTTATCAGTTTAATATCTGATACGTGGACCATTGGTCCACATGATATTAAATTTATTTTTTGAGGGGGAGGGTCCACTACAGTAGCTTGCTACTGGGTCTCTCGATCGTCGCCCTAGCGTTGCACTATTGCTTGGGCCTGGCGCACCCCACCCAATTCTATTTTAAATCTTTTATTTATACAGCGGTGTATTCTTTTAAGGAGTTTAAAGTATAAATTTGATGTGGAATACCTATATTTTAAATAAATTAATTATTTAAGGAAAACTTTATTTTACTCAATTAATTAATTTTTACACGATATAATTTTATTTTGAGTAAGTTAATTAATTTTTGTCCAATATAATTTCTATTTACTGTAAATATTATATTAGTAAAAAATACTGTATAAATGCTATACTCTTGACCATAAAAATTCATAAAATAATTTAACTAAACTAGTTTGCTATGCACGGTTAATCGCGGTTATAAACTAAATCATATTAAATAAAAAACTGTCTAATTTAAATTATAATAAAAATTATATACAAACTATTGGAAATTTTTAGTTTTACAAATTTATTTGTTTAAAGAAGTTAGAAAATATTTGAAATAAATTCAATTAAAAAAATTAATACTTATCAGTACAATGATGAAATCGTTAAAAGTACAATTAAGGAGCCGAATATCTAATTAAAATAATTGTTTACATAGATTTAATCAAAAAAATATTTTTAACAAATATTTGTTTGCATTTGTAAGTACCATTTCCACGGCATCTGAAAGTTTCTGGAAACTCAACCAAAATAAAAATTAAAGTCCCCCATCCTTTAATTTAATTTTTTCCAATTAGGCTTTGAAGCACTGGTGAAGTGGTTTTTTTTTAAATATTAAATATTTAATAAATTTTTTTTTTTTTTGGCGATCAATCTTATAATATCAGTTTTTAAAAGAGTATATTTACATCAGTTTTTTTTATTAGGAATATATTTAATTTTTTGTTCATCATGCTTTGAAGCGGTTGCATGCATCATCGGTAAGACTATCCATTTTTTATGTTTGTGTTTAAATATTCTTTATAAATATTTCGAATTTCTCTACATAAATTTATATTTTATGATAAAAAGTTGATTATGTTCAGAAATATTGTAAACATCGATTGAAAAATATTTTTAAACTATACCGAAAAGATATTAAAGAAATTTTATCGGGATAAAGCATAACCATTGAGTACTCCGATAATTATACGATCATTAGATGTAAATAAAGATCAATTTCGTCCTTACGAGAATGATGAAGAGTTTCTTAGTACTAAAGTACCGTATCTTGCTATTAGAAGAAATGACAAACAAACAAAATGAATGTACAGCTCAACTCATCCAGCTCACCAGGTGTAACAATTTACTACCTGCTCACCAGGTGTAACAATTTCATTGTCCTTTGTCATTGTCCTTTGTTCTTATCCTTTACAAATCTGTTATATATTTTGTATATAAAGTAACCTGCAGTACCTAGTTTTAGACATGAATGAAAGTTCTATTTCCTTTTTCATCATATTCTTAATATGGTATCCTTAATCCTGTTGCGTCTGTTTCTCAAAAGGTTGCCACCCTTGTCGATGACAGTAATTTTGCTAGGAAGCAACATGTGCTTCTTGTAATCAAGACCCATCGCCTTCATTCTTACATTGATGGCTCGATTACTATCCCTCCTCGGATGTTGACCAGCGATGATGGTGCTTCAGTGGAGAACCCAGCGTTCATTCAATATGAGCAACAGGATTCCGCTCTCTCGGCTTGGCTACTTTCCACCATTAGTGCCTCTTTGCACAATCAGTTAATAGGTAGTTCCTCGTCTGCTTTTGAACTTTGGCAAACATTAACTCGAATATTTGGTACACAATCTGCTACCAAGGCTATGCGTTATTGTTCTCTCCTTCACAATTTCAAAAAGAATGAGCACTCTATGTATGTTTATCTAGCTGGTATCAAACACTTTTGTGATTCTTTAGCCAGTTGTAATCACTATGTCTCATTGGCGGAACAACAGTCGGCCATTATTAACGGTCTACCACCAGAGTTCGATCACATCGTCTCTATCATTACTACAAGTCAGATTCCCTTTGATTTACAAGCAATTACTACAGCCCTGTTAGATGCTGAAGCTCACCAACAGGCTCATTTTTCACAGGTTCAAATCTCTACAAATTTAGCTATGACGAACCGCTCTACCCCGTCTCTTCCTGCTTATAATAGTCACCCACCACCACAATCGTTTCGCTCCACTCGAGTTCCTGTCTTTTCTCGTGGTCGTGGTCGTTCTCGTTTTGAGGGGATGTCCCGTCCGCAATGTCAGATTTGTGGCAAGATGGGTAATGTTGCTCATCGGTGTTTTTAAAGATATGATTCCACTTTTAATGATGAGGCAACTAAGGGTTCGGGCTCTCCTTCCTCTGGATCCACAATTCATGTAGGCACGGGAAATTTTTCTACTCACTTCTGTCATACGAATCAGTTTGCTCCTGATTCTTACCCACCTGGAACTCACTTTGTGCCCTCGACTATTTATCAACCCATTCTCCATCCACCTGTTGCTTCAAGTACAGGACCTCCAACTGCTTTACAGACTTCTGTTGCCTCTACCGCAACCACACCTGGTGTTGTCTCTGATCCACTGTAGTACCTCGATAGTGGTGCTACTGCTCATATGACTAGTGATCCAGGCAAGATCACTAACTGCAACTCCTACACCAGTCAAGGTAAAGTTCTTGTGGGAAATGGTAGTTATGCTTCTATTTCTCATGTTGGTGACTCGTCTATTTCTTCTAGTTCCCATAACTTATCCATTAACAACCTACTATTTGTTCCTGCCATTCACAAGAGTCTTTTGTCTGTTTCTAAGTTTGCAAAAGATAATCAAGTATTTTTTGAATTTCATCCTTCGTGTTGCTATGTGAAGGATCTGGTGACTCACAGGATTTTGCTCCACGGTATTGAGTCTAATGGGTTATACCAGCTGTTGCCTGAATCTTCTACTGAGTTTGCTTTTACTGCCTCTAATAAATTAGCTCCTTCTCTTAGTGTCTCCAGTCCGCTGGCTGCAGAATCAATGGTTCCAAACAGTACAATTAAGATTACAAGATGGCATCAACGCCTTGGTCACCCCTCGACTGATGTGTTGAATCATGTCCTGCGTGCTTGTAATGTCAGCATTCCTCGTTCCATAGACCCTTCCTTATGTAATGCCTGTGCACTTGGGAAAAGTCATAAATTACCTTTTAAGTCTGTTTCAACTGTTTACTCTGTACCACTTGAACTGATTTTCACTGATCTTTGGGGGCCTGCTCCTTGTTTTTATGCTGGTTATCAATACTATATTTCGTTTGTAGATGCTTTTTCACGATATACTTGGATATATTTCCTCAAATCAAAGTCTGATACATTACAAGCCTTCTTAATTTTTAAGCAACATGTTGAGCTCCAACTTGGAGCTAAAATCAAGCAACTTCAAAGTGATGGGGGAGGGGAATTTTGCAGTTTTGATATACCTCTAAAGAAATTTGGCATACAACATCGTTTCTCATGTCCTTACACATCTGAACAAAATGGCATAGTAGAACGTTATCATCGTCAGATAGTGGAGACTGATCTTGTTTTACTAGCATAAGCATCGTTGCCTCTCTCTTATTGGGTCGATGCTTTTACGTTTGCTGTTTATCTCATGAATCTGTTACCTACTAAGTCTCTTCATGGATTATCTCCTATGGAAAAATTATTCAATAAACAACCAGATTACAAGTCTCTTAAAGTATTTGGCTGTCTCTGTTACCCCCTACTTCGACCTTACAACAAGCACAAACTACAATTTCGCTCGTCTCTATGCACGTTCTTGGGTTATGCTGCAAACTACAGAGGATATAAATGTGCTGACAAGACTGGTCGTATTTATATTTCCAGGCATGTTTAGTTTGATGAAGATGTTTTTCCTTATGCCAGACTCTCTTTGGTCTCTCCAATCACCAACTCCAATACTTTAGAATCTGTGTCTACTCTACCAGTTATTATAATGCCTCCTCCTAGTGCTCCTCCACCCTCTCATGACAACATGGCTACTGGTTCTACAATGTCTCCCTCAGTTGCTATTCCTATTGAGAATTCTCAATCTCCAGCATCTACAAAATCAAATGATGTTGGAAATAATGATCAATCTCCAAATACATCTACATCTGATATTCAAAACATGTCCCCTGAACTTGTTCCTCATACTTCTCCTAACCACACTCACCACATGGTCACTAGGAGCAAGGGTGGTATTTTCAAACCGAAAGTTTATACAGCTTCTTTCAGCTCTGTCGAACCAACCACCATTCAGGAAGCTATGGTTATTCCCTCATGGAAAGAAGCTGTTCATGATGAATTACAAGCATTAATACAGAATAACACTGTCTCTACCCCTTGACTGCTCTCTTGTTGGATGCAAATGGTTGTTTAAGACTAAAAAGAACCCTGATGGGAGTTTTGCTAGAAATAAAGTCAGACTCGTTGCTCAAGGCTTATCTCAGAATGCTGGTTTGGATTATCACGAAACCTTCAGCCCTGTTGTTAAGGCTAACACAATAAGAACATTGTTTTCTTTAGCCGTGTCAAGTAAGTGGAAAATTAGGCAAGTGGATGTCAACAATGCCTTCTTAAATGGAGATTTAACAGACAAAGTCTTCATGAAACAACCACCAGGTTTCGAGGTAGTTGATGATCAGGGTAATTTATTAGTTTGCAAACTGAACAAGGCTCTTTATGGCTTAAAACAGGCTCCTCAAGCCTGGTTTCAAAAACTTCACAGTTTTCTCGTTCAACAATTGCATTTTAGATCCTCTAGAGCTGATTCCTCCTTATTTTTCAAGAAGACTTCTTCTGGGGGAAATGTGTTTCTTCTTGTCTACGTAGATGATATCATCATCACTGGTGATCTTGATACTGAAATTCAAACAATTGTTAACTCTCTGCATAGTCAATTTTCTTTGAAGGATTTGAGACCTTTTAGCTATTTTCTTGGACTGGAAGTCACTAAGTATGGTGACAGCATGCATATTTCTCAGCAAAAGTATGCCCGAGAGTTATTGGATAAGGCAGATATGGGAAATGCAAAACCTATTTCCACTCCTATGGTAAGCTCACCAACTTTATGCCCCCGTGTTGGTTCTCCCCTACATGATGGAACTAAATATAGGAAGATTGTTGGAGGTCTCCAATATCTCTACATGACAAGGTCAGACATCACGTTTGCTGTTAATAAGGTAAGTCAGTATATACATTTGCCTTCTGATGTTCATTGGACTGCTGTTAAAAGGATTTTGAGGTACATTCGAGGCACTTTAGACTATGGACTACTGTTTCAACCTTCAGCCATTAACTTAACAGGATTTTCTGATGCTAATTGGGCTAGTTCTCTTGAGGATCGTAAGCCCACATCTGGTTTTTGTGTTTATCTTGGTGACAACTTAATTGGATGGTCTTATAAAAAGCAAGCAGTGGTTCTCGTTCCACATCAGAATCTGAATATAGGAGCTTAGCAAATGCCACTACAGAAATCATATGGTTTCAGTCATTACTTGATGAAATTGGCATGATTTTACAAAGAGCTCTAGTGGTTTGGTGTGATAATTCTAACACAGTGTCTCTAGCAGCCAATCCAGTGTTGCATGCTCGAGTCAAACATGTTGAGCTTGATATCCATTTTGTTCGAGACAAGGTCTTGGATGGTAGGCTGCAAGTAAATTATTTCCTGGACATGATCAAGTAGCTGATATCTTGACAAAACCTTTAACTACTGAAAGTTTTTCCAAGTTTCGAGATAGATTAAATGTTGTTGCTCTCAAAGATTTTCAAATGGGAAATGTAAGGGGAATATTAGAAGAAATGACAAACAAACAAAATGAATGAACAGCTCAGCTCATCCAGCTCACCAGGTGTAACAATTTCACTGTCCTTTGTCATTGTCCTTATCCTTTACAAATCTGTTATATATTTTGTATATAAAGTAACCTGTAGTACCTGGTTTTAGACATGAATGAAAGTTTTATTTCCTTTTTCATCATATTCTTAATACTTGCAAATATAAGACTTGATATAACTTTTGATATAAACTTATTAGCAAGATTTAGCTCTTCTCCAACAGTTAACATTGGAATTGAATTAAACATGTATTTAGATATTTAAGAGGGACTATTGATATGAGATTATTTTATTCAAATGATTCAAACTCCTTATTAGTCGACTATGCTGATGCTGGATACTTCAATAAAGAGGTCATCTTTTTAATAAAAATATAATAATGTTATTATTAAAACTTTTCAATTTGGCACTACTAGCTAAATGGTGGAGGTTTCTCACCTAGTTTGAATCTTTTTCGTGCATGATTTTCAAAGTTAAATATTTTCCAACTAGCGGTTTTCTTGGTTCAATAGAGGGTGCTTCTCCCTCTTTTATTTGGAAAAGAGTTCATATGGCTAAAGTTAGAAGTGAGCAAAACTTGAATCGATTCAAAAAAATCGAAAAAAAATTGAATTTTGAGTTAATTGAATCTAGTTATTGGAATTATCGAGTCAACTCAAATAAGTAAGTCGAGTTCGAGTCGAGTTGAATTTTACAATTCAAATAATTCAAATAATTTAAATAATTCGAATAACAGATTGATGTAAATACCTCATTGGTCCCTGTCAATTTTGAAAATGAGCAAATTAGTTTCTTTCAACAAAAATAAAAAAAATTCAAAAATTTATAAAAATTTCAAATTTTATATATTTTTAAAAAAAATTCTAAAGAATATATAAAGAAAGTTAAAAATTTTGAAATGTTCTAAAATAATAAATATGGAGACCTAAATAAGTTAATTAATAATTCAAATTTATCATACTAAAGTATTTTTTTTCTTTTATTTTGCTTTGAAAATGTTTTCAAATATATATGATTTCAAATTTTTGTGCTTTAACATAGAATTAGGTATATTGTAACAAGATTTTAATTTGAAATGCTTAATTTTTTAATTTAACTTGAACTATTTCACTCGATTCGAAAAAATTTCAAATTGAGTTAGGATGATAAAATAAGACTCGTCAACTTGATTAAATCGAAATTTTTTTACTTGATTCGATCAAACGCTCACCCTTAACAAAAGTAATGCTACTTGAAGGTACTAGATGGCGAATAGGAAAAGGTAACATGGTTAGTGTTTTTAATGATCCGTGGATTAATGATGATGATAATTTTTGTTGTTGACACTATTCCTCTAGATGGGTGTGCCCATATGCAAGTATGTAATTTATGTAATACCCCATACCCGGCCTAGACGTTAAGACCAAGTCTGGAGAGCTACATCAAATCATTTTAGAAAAATCTAAATTTAACCATAGAAAATTTAACAGCTGAACAATTTCACTCGATTCGAAAAAAATTTCAAATCGAGTTAGGATGATAAAATAGGACTCGTCAACTTGATTAACTCGAAATTTTTTTCACTTGATTCGATCAAATGCTCACCCCTAGCTAAAGCAATGCTCCTTGAAGGTACTAGATGGCGAATAGGAAAATGTAACATGGTTAGTGTTTTTAATGATTCGTGGATTAATGATGATGATAATTTGTTTTGTTCACATTGTTCCTCTAGATAGGTGTGCCCATATGCGAGTATGTGATTTAATTCATCTTAATAGAGGCTCATGGGATAGGGATATGGTGGAAGGATTTGTAACAACTTGGCCGAAAATGGCAATTTTGGAACCCCATTTCTGATGATAGAACCTCGTAAATATTATTGTTTAATATCTATGAGTCTAATTTAGTAGTATATTGAGTTCTAGTCTAGTAAATTTATTGAATTGATAGTTAATTATGATACAATGACTAAATCATAAAAGTGTTAAAAATTCATTGCTATAGATTTTTAATTAGCTAAAGGACCAATTAAGCAATTGGACCAATTTTTATTAGTGAATAGTGGAAGATGGCATCTTCCACTTATATTTTCTTAATGATGATTAATTAAGCTTATTAATTTTAAACTAAGTATAAAAGACAAACTAAAAAGAAAATCAAAACTTTTTTCTCATCTTCATCTTCTTCATCGTACAAACAAGGGAGAAAAGGGTTTTAAAGCTTCCAAACTTTAATCCTTAAACTGGTAAGTAATTTCAAGTTCGGTTCTTGTAATTTTTATGTTTTTGATATCTCAAAAGTTTGATTTAGCTGACCTGTGTACTATTTTGCAAACCTGTAAAGTTTCTAAAAGTTACCATTGATGAATACTTGATGAAATTGGTGTTAATTTGTTAGATTTTAAGCTTAGATACGAAAAAAAGACTAGTTTGTAAAGTTTAATTGCTAGTTTTTGAACATAGGGACTAAAGTGCATAAATTTCAAAATTAATGTTAAATTTTTGTAATTATAGATGATAGAGGGTTATAGAAGGACATAATTGAGATCGGTTTCAAAATTGAGGCTGGAATTTGAAAGTTATGGTAATTTTGGTCTTAGGGAATAAATTGAATAAAATATAAAACTTTAGGGAACTTTCAAAAAATGATATTGAACTGTCATATGCGTGTAATAGGATGCTATAAGGTATTTGGAATTGATAAATTGAAATGAGTTATTGTATAGATCGAGATTTAAATAAAACAAAGAAAAATTGAGGAAAAGGCAAAATTATGGATTAGTCCTCAACGTCTTGTTTGTTGCTGTTTTTGTTAAGTAAGTTCATATGATATGGTTGTATGTAATTGAAATATATACTTGCATTATGAATTTGTGTTGTGTGAATGTAATTTGTATTGTTTACGATTTGGTAGAAAAAGGTGAGATATGAATTAAATTGTAAAGAAATGATTATATGTGCTAAATATGCTCAAATGAACGTAATAAAGGATAAGATACGATTGACATGAAAATAGGGTTAATTGCGTGTTGGTACGAAATATATGTGATAGTACGGAGTATGTGATTGTACGAAGTTTACTATTGATTATATCGAAATCCAACATTTGTTGCAAATTACCGAGTTTTATATGTCTCTACAGAAGTCATGGTGTGGTGGAGGGACGTGTTATTACACGATTATATGATTGCCTACGGGTTTTGCACTCCGGTGCCCTGGTGTGGTGTAGTTACTTGTGTATCTAAATCAATTCATTAGAGTTTATCGAGCTAAATGATTATTGAATGAAATAAGTTGAAATGAAATTATATGAACTTGATATGCAAATGGCTAAATGTTGTATTGATAATGAGATTGGTATTGAAATGTTGTTTATAGGTGAGTTGAAATTTCATAAGTTTGAATTCCTATATAAGATGGTTATATGTTAACTCACCTTGTTGACATGTGCTTTGCTATGTCTAGTCAAAGTTGCCAAGTTGAATTGCTTATTGTAGTAAATTGTAAAATGAGGTAAGATATTGTTTTATGCCTATGAACTTACTAAGCATTTGAAATGCTTACCTAGTTGCTTTCCCTTTTCTGTAGATTGTTGGGTTACAGAACATGTCGATCAAATCTCCCTGAAGCTCACACTATCCTACTATCAACTCAATAGACTTTTGATCATTTTAAAATTTGGTTTTGTGGCATGTATATAGGTGTTATTATATATACGTTTACCTTGGAAATAATAGTTTGGTTTGGATCTTGGTTAACGATTGATTTTGAGAAAGTTAATGTTCATATCTATATATGTGTATGTTAGGTATTATGTTAAGCTATAAATGTGGCATATGATTGATAAATTTGAAAGTGAAATGGTATGGTTAAGATGATGGTATTGAATGGATTTACATGTTTGAATTGTTTGTGATTCCATAAGTTGAAATGATATGTTTAAGTGCCTAATTGATGTATAATAGTTTGGTTGATTGAGAAATTATTGAAATAAGATGTTTAGATATGGTTTTGGCATGGTTTTATGCAAGTATAAGTGTGCAATTAAGCACCATTTGGGTAAGTTGATAAGTTGGCATGCAATATGTACCAAAATGCATATTTTTGACATTTTTGGCTCAGAGGTATTTATACCTTATAAATGGGTATCAATACATTGGTGGTTTTTCTTAAATTTTCAAACATCGAACCTAAATATGGTATTGATACAAAGATAAGGTATCGATACTATGACAAGGTTATCGGTACTTTATGTCTGGTATCGATACATTAGTTTTAATTTAAATTATTTTGAAACATTAAAGGCCAAAATGGTATCGGTTCCTTTATGGGGTATTGGTACCTATTCTGAAAACTTTGAAAATATTACAATTTGATCATTTTTCATGCTCAGATCTATAAATGAGCTTTTGTAAGCTCAATTTAAGCTCAGATTTAATTGTATATCTTAATGTGATTGTGATTAAGACGTGTTGAAATGTTTGAATGATTTATTTACGATATATTTGATGGTAGTTGCTCCGGCAATGACTATAGCATCTCGTAACTCGAACCCGACGATCGAGTCGAGTAGGAGTGTTACGAGATTGCTAGTACCGTATGATACTGAGCGGGTTTTGCATATGTCGTTAAGTTGGTATTCTATGGAGGATATTTATACATGCCATTTTGGTTATAATGGATTCTATTGTGTCATGTTTGGCCATCAGGTGGCTCTTTGCTTATTTTTCAACGCTATTGATTTCCATGTCAAAAACCCTTGGCAAACTCTATGGAACGAGGCTTTGCTGCCGAAAATAAAAGAATTCTTATGACGATTGTTATGAGGGTTTGTGCCTTGTAATAAAAAGCTTTTGGCTCAATGGGCTAATATTGATCCTCTCTGCCTAAGATGTCATCAAGTCAATGAGGATTTTGAACATATTCTTTTTCATTTTCATTGTCCTTTCACAATTGTTGTGTGGCATGAGCTAAGATTCATACCTAGGGGTGAGCAAAACTCGATACTTTTTAAAAAAAATAAAAATCAAAATTAAGATCAAATTTCAAGTTAATTGAATCGAGTTATTCAAATTATTCGAGTTATTTGACTCAACTCGAATAAGTAATTCGAGTTTTCAGTTTGAGTCGAGTTGAAATGTATAATTCGAATAACAAATTAGTGTAAAGACCATTTTGGTTCTTGTCAATTTTGAAAATGAGCAAATTGGTCTCTCTTACAGCAAAAAGTACAAAATAATTTCAAAATAATTTTAAAAAATTCAAAATAATTTTGAAATTTTAAAAATATTTATAAAAATTCCAAAAATTATATTTTTTGAAAAAATTATAATTTTTTTTGAAAAAATTATAATTTTTTTTTAAAAATTCTAAAGAATATCTAAAGAAAGTTAAATATTTAGAAATTTTCTAAAATGATAATTTTTGGGACTTAAATAAGTTAATTAATGGTTCAAAAGTGTTTTTTTTTTTTTGCTTGAAAAGGTTTTAAAATATATATGATTTCAAATTTATGCGCTCTAACATGTAAGTAGTTATACTATAACAAGATTGTAATTTGACATGTTTAATTTTTTAAGTTAACTCGAACAATTTCACTTAATTCGACTTGGCTCTATTCGAAAAAAAATCAAATTGAGTTAGCATGATAAAATAGAACTCGTCAACTCGGTTAACTCATGATTTTTTCACTTGTCGACTAAATTCGATCAAGCGCTCACCCTTACTCATACTAGTTGATGTTTCAATTGAGGATTTTATCATTTGAATTTTGGCTGAAAAATAAGAGGAAAAAAAGTGGTGTGTGTTGGGGATGATTTGGGGTATTTGGTATAGTAGGAATGATATGATGTGGAAGAAAATGATTATGATGACAAACCAACTTGTGCAGTATGTTGACAAATTTTTAAAGTGTTGGAAGGGGGCGCGGTTGGTTCATTCTTCTCAATTGGTTATGTACGATATGATTGAGGGCGGGGATATTTGTTGCTACAAGCCAAGATTAAGGAAGTTAAAATGTAATGTTGATGGAGCCACTTTCGTGGATAATGGGTGCATGGGATGGGCGGTGGTTCTATGAAATGACGAAGGTGATTTTGTTCGACGCATCTCGGGTTTTATGTAGAGCACTCTTGATCCTTTTTTGTCAAAAATTTTTGTTGTTCGAGAGGCTCTCTTCTAGCTCATGTCCTTGCATGTAGACAATGTTGTAATGGAGACTGATAGTAAACATCTCTGGCAAGCCTTTCATGATCATGATTATGAGGATGCCTCAGACACAAGTTTAGTTCTTAAGGACTATGTTACTATTGCCTCTGCTTTTCAATCCTTTTCATTGTGTTGGATTCGTAAGGAATAAGGCTACTCATGTTTTGGTAAGAGGAGCTTTATTGAGAGCGAACTATATGAATTGTACTGTTTATCTTTTTATTGCTCGTATTATAAATGCTAAGAAATTGTTCAACTTGAATGTTAACGAGAGGAGCTAGATTTGGATGTATTGAGTAAGCATGATAGCTTGGCATTAGATGCTCTCATTGTTATATCCTTGTCCCCTTTCATCGATGTTTTTAGAATATGATTTCTTTAAAAAAAAAAAATGCACAGTAAAAATACATGCAAATTAATTTGAACGGCAATATTATTATTTGATGCACGTAATTGATTGCACCTTTATATGTTTAGTTGAACATGTTGTAATATATGTTTAGTATATTTGCACGGCAATATTTTTTATTAATAAAATATTTTTAATATTTTATTAATAACAAGGGAATATATGTTTAGTTGAACATGTTTATGTTGTTGTGGTTTTGTATTATATTTACATATATTTGTTAAACATGTTTAAGTTATGATGTCTATAAGAAGGAATATTGGGATATAAAAAAAATGAAATTTATAAGATTAAAATCATAATTTATTAATAGTAGTGGATTATTTTATTCTTTTACTTAATTTTTGAAAATAATATGATTTTATTATAAAAAAGATTAATTTAATAGATAATTAAAAATTAAAAAAATAAATAGAAGAAAATATAGTTGTGTTTGTTGCCTCAATTTTAATGTATCTTGTTATATTATATATATATATATATAATATAAGTTAGTATTTGATATATAAGTAATGTATTTTTTTTTATTTCACAAATAATTTTAAAAAATTATCATGTGTTTTTTGTTTTTTTAAATATTTTACTATACTCTTATAAGACACTTGTCAACCCCTGTTTATGGAATCTAAAAACTCCACTAGTAATATACCAAATATTATTCCATATAATATATGATATATTATATATTATATTAAATTATATAAATTTATTGTTTATAAAATTTTATATATAAAATAAAAAGTGAGTTATTACATAAATAATTAAATTTAAAACTAAATTAATGTATTTTTTAACTTTTTAGTCAATGAAAAACAACACTTCAAACATAAAGTAATTGAATTTAAACTTTAACATTTTATTTAAATTCATTTAACAAGAGTGTTTTAACAAAATCAACTTTTTATTTATTAGTGTGATAAATCTCCTCAGCAAATGAATTTGTTTAATCAAATATTTTAATAAAATAAACATTTTATTTATAAATGTGATAAATCTTATAAATGATAAAAATATATTATTCAATGTCAATTTAATAATATAGTGAATAGTGAAAGGTATTTTTGTTGATTCAAATATCTCTCAAAACTCATACTTTTTACATATACGGGTGTCTAAAGTCATATGCATTGCACATGATAGTACATGCTTTTTATTTATTGAAAAATATATTTTAGTTCATATGATCAATGTAAAATAATATATTACAAAATAATAAAAATATATAAAATATATAATTTTTTAATTAAAATATAATAATAAAAGAATTTCAAATCATAATTATAAGATTTGTATATATTAAAAAAAGAATATGAATATAATCTAAATTAATAGTCTTCACTGATTCATAAATAATGTGAAATTACTATATTTTAAGAATTTTTGTATATAAAATATATGATTTAGTATTATATTTATAATATCTCTATATATAAGTATATATAAACATGAGTTTAGAAAAACTTTTAAATTAACGAGAATATTCTTTATTTTCTATCATATTACTAGATCGACATTTAACAATAAAAAAAGTTGAAAATAAAATAGAAGTTGTGATAATTATATATTTAAAAATAATTATAATATAATCAAAGTTTTGATAATTACACATTTAAAAATAATTATAATTTAATATACATTTATTAGTTAAAATAGTGGTACACTAATTTTAAAATAAAGTTGTTACTTGAATAGAACTCTAAGCATAAATTATAAGAAAAACGTTGTGATAATTATAACTATAATTTATATTACAATTATTAGTTATAAAACTTGTGAAAAAAAAATAGAATAAAATAAATAAAATAAAGAACACACAAATTTTACGTGGAAACCCTTTGGAAAAAAAAAACCAGGCAGGCGAGAGGAGAAGAAAATTCACTATGTCGAAAAATTTGTATCCATACAAGAGGAATAGACTATGTCTATTTATAGGCTTGTAAAGCCATATTCTAGTAGGATTGAAACACCCTATCCTAATCAATATAAAATAGATGAAGTTTAATAAGGTTTAAAAAACCTTATTCTAAAATAAAATAAAAGAAATCTAATTCTATATGGATTTTACTTTTATTTTATTTTCTATCATATTCTATAAGAATTTGGGTCACTTAATTCTAACAATCTCCACCTTGACACAAATTCTCAATGAACAAGTTCTTCATTGCGAACTTTCAATAAACAAGTTCTCCACCTCTTCCATAAAACCCCTTAAGGGTTTAACTCAACAATGAACACCAACCAAGTCTAAGCAATGCTCAAACTTGGTTTTAGGAAGTGACTTAGTCATCATATCTGCAGGATTTTCATGAGTACTAATTTTGCTCACAACAATATCACCACGAGCAATAATATCACGAACAAAATGATACCGAACATCAATGTGTTTTGTTCTCTCATGAAACATTTGATCTTTTGTAAGAAATATAGCACTCTGACTGTCACAAAATACTGTGCTGATTTGAAGGCCTTCATTGAGTTCACTAAATAGTCCCTTCAACCAAATAGCTTCTTTGCAAGCCTCAGTAATCGCCATGTACTCAGCTTCAGTGGTAGACAAAGCGACTGTAGTTTGCAAAATGGCTTTCCAACTAATTGCACAACCTCCGATTGTAAAGACGTAACCTGTGAGAGATCTTCTTCTATCAAGGTCTCCAGCAAAATCAGCATCAACATACCCTATGACTCCATCTTTAGTTCTTCCAAACTGTAAGCAAACATCAGTAGTGCCTCGTAAGTATCTTAAAATCCACTGAACTGCTTTCCAATGTTCTTTACCGGGATTTGCCATGTATCTGCTAACTACACTGACTGCATATGATAAATCTGGACGTGAACAAACCATAGCATACATGAGAGATCCCACTGCACTAGAGTATGGAACATGTGACATGTACTCAATCTCATCATCTGATTGTGGAGACAAAATCGATGAAAGTCCTGAAATAAATTTGCTAAAGGAGTACTAATGAGCTTAGCACTCTGCATATTGAACTCGCAAAGAACTTTCTCAATGTACCCTTCCGACTTAGGTACAATTTACTTGATTTTCTATCTCTCGAGAATCTCCATACCAAGTATCTTCTTTCTTTGGTCCTAAATCTTTCATCTCAAATTCTTTACTTAGTTGGGCTTTGACCTTTCTTATCTCTTCTTTATCTTTTCTTTGCTATCAACATGTCATCAACATAAAGAAGTAGATACACAAAAGAACCATCACTATTTTTCTTAAAGTAAACACAACTGTCAAAACTACTTCTTTTGAAATCATGAGAAGTCATAAAGGAATCAAACCTCTTGTACCACTGTCTTGGTGACTGTTTCAAACCGTAAAGGGACTTTTTCAGCAAGCAAACATAGTTCTCTTTTTTTGAAACTGTAAAACCTTCTGGTTGTTGCATGTAAATATCCTCATCAAGCTCTCCATGCAAAAATGCAGTTTTTACATCTAACTGCTCAAGCTCCAAATCATGCATGGCCACAATACCAAGCAAAGCTCGAATCGAACTATGCTTAACAACTGGGAGAACACATCTGTGAAGTCCACTCCTGGAATTTGACTGTAACCCTTTGCAACAAGCCTTGCTTTATATCTGGGTTCTTCAACTCCTGGAGTCCCTTCTTTCTTTTTAAATACCCATTTACAACGAACAGCCTTTTTACCTTTAGGAAGTTTCACAAGGTCCCATGTTCTGTTTTTGTGGAGTGATTCCATCTCTTCTTGCATAGTAAACATCCACTTTTCTGAGCCTTCACAGGTAACTGCCTCAGAATAATTAGATGGCTCTTGATTCGCATCTATATCTTGACCACATTCAAAGCATAAGCAACTAGATCACCTCAAGATATTTCTTTGGAGGTTTAATTTCTCTTCTAGTTCTGTTTTTGGCGATAGAGTATTGTGGTGAAGAAGCAACTCTATTCTCAATTTTTGTACTGGCTTGAGGAGTTGACTCTGTATTAATCTGATGCTCTACTTGTTTTTGATTTTCTTTATTGGAAGAGTCTTTAAGAGATAAGTTAGGTAGCATAGCAGTTTCATCAAAAACAACATCTCTACTAATCACAACTTTTCTATTTTCAGGACACCATAACTTATACCCTTTTACACCAGCTTTATAACCAAGAAAAACACATTTAATGGATCTCGGTTCCAATTTTCCATTATCAACATGAGCATATGCAGGACACCCAAAGATCTTTAAATCAGAATAATTAGCAGGATTACCAGACCATACCTCTTGTGGAGTCTTTTTCTCAATGGCAACGGATGGAGATCGGTTGATCAAAAAACATGCGATGACGCCGCTTACGCCCAAAATGACTTGGTAAGTTGGCATTTGACAACATACATCGAACCTTCTCCATGATCGCTCGTTCATTCGTTCGCAACGCCGTTTTGTTGTGGAGTATGACGAATCGTCAGTGTCTTATGATTCCTTCCGACTTGCACAATCTATTAAACTCATCGAGCAGAACTCTAAGCCATTATGCATGCGGAGGTATTTTATCTGCTTTTTCCGTCTGCTTTTTCAATCATAATTTTCCAAGACTTAAATGCGGAAAACACATCACTTTTCTCGCTTCGGAAGAACGCCCAAACTTTTCTCGGAAAAATCATCAATAAAGGTTAGCATATAATTAGCTCCACCTCTGGAAGGCACTCTAGATGGCCCCCACAGTCGAATGAATATACTCCAATGTTCCTTCGTGTTATGGATTCCTCTAGTGAATCGAACTCTCTTTTGTTTTCCAAAAACAAAGTGCTCACTGAAATTCGGTTTGCAAATTCCTTGCCCATTAAGAAGTCCTCTTTGCTCAATTTCGCCATGCCATTCTCACTCATATGCCCTAGGCGCATATGCCAAAGTTTAGTAATATCATCATCCGACAAGGACGAGGAAGCGATATTTGCATCTCACCGATAATGAGAGAACCCCGCAAAACATATAACTTGGCAATCTTTCTCTGTCCTTTCATCACAACAAGGGACCCTTTGGAAATCTTTAAAACCCCACTTTCATTTGTATATATCTGCACTTTTGAATCAAGAGTACTCAACGAAATTAAATTTCTTTTCAATTCGGAACATGCCGACGTCACTAAGTGTTCGACAACTCCATCAAACATCTTAACTTTAATTGTTCCAACACACTGCGATTTTACACTAAGTATTATTTCCCATCAAAACAACACCTTCGACATCATTTCGTAAGTTGTAAACCAATCCCGATTGGGACTCATATGGAATGTGCAGCTGAATCAAGTATCCACTCCTCGCTTACTTTAGAATCATTGTGAGCGACTAGAAGTTCACCATCATTGTAGTCTTCTACAACATCGCCTTCACGGAATTTTTCGGTTGTTTTCCTTTGATTCGCAGCCTCCTTTTAATCTTATTTTGTAGCTTATAGCACTCAGATTTAATGTGCCCTTTCTTCTTGCGAAGTTACAAGTTTTACCTCTGCTTGAAGACTTCGATCTACCCTTAGATTTACCACGAGGATTCCGTTCCTGTGTCCTACCACGATCATCATCAGCATTCCGATCTTGTCTCCCACGAACAATGAGACCCTCTCCCTGCGAGTCGGGTTTAACCACAAGATGCTTCATCTTATCATACGAGGTTAAAGAATCATAAACCTCATCAACTGTTAGAGACTCACGGCTATATAAAATCGTGTCTCTAAAGGTTGAATAAGACGGGGGCAACGAACAAAGTAGAATCAAGCCTAGATCTTCCTTATCATACTGAACCTCCATGGCTTCCAAGTTTGAGAGAATTTCTTTAAACACTGTTAAGTGTTCGTGTACAGACGCACCTTCCTCCAAACGATGAGCATAAAGACGCTGCTTCATATGCAACTTGCTTGTTAGAGTTTTCGACATACATATTTGTTCTAGCCTCTTCCATAATGCAGCGGCAGTTTTCTCTTTCATCACATCTTGCAAAATTTCGTTGGACAAATGCAGATGTAATTGTGTTAATGCCTTTCGATCCTTACGCTTTTTCTCTTCATCTGTTAATGTCGAAGGCATCTTATCTATCCCTAGCAGGGCATCCTCCAGATCCATCTGTGCAAGAACTGCTTGCATCTTAATTTGCCACAACGCAAATCTAGTGTTGCGATCCAACAGCGGAATTTCATATTTCAAAGACGCCATTACCGTGATCGAGATGAATAACCCGGAAGCTCAGATACCAATTTGTGAAAAAAATAGAATAAAAATAAATAAAATAAAGAACACACAAATTTTACGTGGAAACCCTTTCGGGAAAAAAACCACGGGCAGAGGAGAAGAAAATTCACTATGTCGAAAAATTTGTATCCATACAAGAGGAATAGACTATGTCTATTTATAGGCTTGTAAAGCCATATTCTAGTAGGATTGAAACACCCTATCCTAATCAATATAAAATAGATGAAGTTTAATAAGGTTTAAAAAACCTTATTCTAAAATAAAATAAAAGAAATCTAATTCTATATGGATTTTACTTTTATTTTATTTTCTATCATATTCTATAAGAATTTGGGTCACTTAATTCTAACAAAACTTTTATGTAAGAAAGAGCTTGTGCTAATTTTATTGACGTGAAATTGAATTATTATTTGAATAGAAATCTAATTATCTTAATTATCACTTAATTAATATTAAAGTTAATTATAAACAAAAAAGTTAATTATGCTAGTTAGATATTGTTTTGAATTACGTTACTTTGCATTAATTACATAAAGTAAAATTATACGGTATGTTGAATATGTTAAAATGCTTTAAGTATGATTCAAAAAAAATATTATACTACTTGCATCGATAAGTTAATATATTTTAATTATATTCAATAATTAAATTAAGAAATATTATTTTACATTTATTACTACAACTGAAAATATTATATTTAAAACATTGATTAATATTAAATGTGTAAAATCACATGCAACATATGTGACATTAAAAGTTAGTATATATAAAAGCACGAGTTTGGAGATGCTAGGAGTACCCTAGGTGTAATTTATTCATTATTTATACTTGTAATTTTTCAAATATATTGATTTAAATAAAATTTCATTATTCATATTAATATAATTTGTATATGTCCTCAACGATTGTTGCACAAAAAAAATGTGAGCAAACATTGACTCATTAATTACCTAATGTTTAGTTAATACTAAGTTGTAGTACGTGGTCGGATTTGTAACACCCCAAACTCGACCTAGAAGTTATGACCGAATATTGAGGAATTACATTAACTTGTTTAAAAGCTTTTGTTTTAACCAAACTCAATGCATATTTCGAAAGCATAAAATTTGGAAAAACTCTCGTAGATGTTTAAAAAAAACCAAAGTCCGAAAATATTTATTTAAAACTCAGAATTCGAATTCAAAGTTGTGTGTTTTGAAAGTACTAAAACAAACGTTTGTTAAAAGCCACATATTTATTTACAGAAAACACTAAAGTGATTACTTAATCTTTGCAGTGGAACTTTCCAGAGTTTTAATTTTGAAAATCAAATTTTTAGTTTGGTAAATCATACGATTTTGCAGTTCAACGCTAAAATACCAAAAACCAACAAATAGTGCAAAAACCAAAAAACAAAGCCCAAAAACAAATTATAGTCCCAAAAAAGTTACTAACGTAAATCACCATATTTAATTAGTTGAGAAAACAATTCGAGCTCTCGCACGTTGTTCGGTTCTAAGTCTGACATTCACCTAAAATGTATTAAACAACAAAGTGTGCTAAAAGCTCAGTGTATGACTTAGCCCACATATAGAATTTCTTACTATAACAAGCACAATTGCAAGTATCAAAACAAAGTTTTACTTATAATGTTCACATATGCAAATAACACATCAGAATGTTACATATCCAGAAATATATATCAAATCAGAATGTCATAGTTTTAAAACATATATAAAATCAAATATCAAATCAAATCAGAACAGAATAGATCCTATCTCCATCTGCTACACACCATCTTTGACAAACCAATCACACCAATTAGGACTACATGAGTCCATCCATCCAATCACACCGTTAAGTGGTGGTATGCCACTATTAAATATGCATCTGTGATGCCAAATAGATAATTTGAGGTTGAACTACATAAGTTGCAGTGATACTGCCAAAAACACTTCCTCCATCATATCCAAAACCCACCCAAATGCACATGCATAAACATGCTAACATACAATCATAACGAATCAGATATATGACATGCTTATGTAAATGTCACTAACATTGATTGTAACATCTTAAAAATTGAGTTAGAAAAAATTGGGTTTTGAAACCAAGAGTGGTCATCCCTCGATTTTGAGTTTAGATTTTGGAAATTTATGATAAGTAAATTGATCTAGTTCAGTGGTTAAGTGTTCAGGGTATATGTGTGAGGTTTTGGGTTCGAATCATGTTTTTGGAATTTTTTTTTTATTTTGCTTAAACCCTTACCTTTGAACGTTGGGTTTATAAGTTAAATTCTATCAATTGATGTCAAGAATGAGTCTGTTGGTTCAATGGTTAAGCTTATGTGTACTCCTTGGTCTTGTTTTTGAATCCCGATGAAAATAATAGGAAATATTTTATTTGGAATTTCATTGTATCGTAGTTAGTTTCGGTTGGATACTTAAAACCTTCCAAAAACCTCCGGCGGGTTTTTCTTTTCATTTTTGCTCTTTCTTTTCCTGCTATGTTTCTTCTGTCAATCGTTCTCGATATTTAGTTCTTCATTTTGGTTTCTTCCTTTCGAAGGGACTTTTTCTTATGTTATGTTACGTTGCGCTGATTTTGTACGGGATCTGACTTATCTTTCTAGTTCAATTCGTTGGCCAGTAAGTTTGATTTAAAGTTTTAGTGTCGAAAGTTCTTCGACGTAACTTTGATTTTGGAGTGTTAGTTTTTAGCGATTTGACTGTGAGTTAACTGTTTGTTGGACAATTGCTTGTCATTTAGGGAAAGAAATTCAACCTTATTGCTCCTGCATCAAGTCCATATCAGGTGGATGCCAAAATCCTTCTTTTTATGCATTTTTCTTCGTCAAAATTGGGAACTATCGATGGTACACGGATGGCCACACGAGCTTGTGTATTGGACGTGTGAGCCACACAACTATGTGAGAGGCCGTGTGGCGGGCCATGTAACTCTCTAACTTCGAATTTATGGACACGGGCAAACCACATGGGCAAGGACATGGGCGTGTGTCCCAGCCGTGTAACTCACTGTTTATCATTTAGAATCACACAACTAGGGACATGGGCGTATCCCCAAGCCATGTGAACCACATTGGCAATGACATGGGCATGTGTCTCGGTCGTGTAACCCACTATTTATGGTTTAGAATCACATGGGCAGAGGACATGGGCGTGAGCCCAGGCCGTGTGAGTCACACAGGCAAGGACATAAACGTGTGTCCAGGCCGTGTGCTTCACTGTTTATGATTTAGAACCACACGGGAAAACGACATAGGCGTGTGATCTGCATGTATGTCTATTATGTTTGAACCTAGGTGAATAGAACCTGTCAGAACGTAATGTGCTACTTTCTTATGTGTGCGAATTATCCAGGTACGATGTGTATTCGTTAAGTTTGTTGGTACATCTCTACATTATTTTGTTGATGGAGAATATGCAATATCTGAATATGTTAGATCGATTGTTACTGATTTTGTTTTATAACCGTGATAACCGTACACATGACTTCATGACAAATTTGATATGATCTATTATGGTTCGAAAAGTCTATTTTATAAAACATGATTCTCATGTTTACTGATTTTGTTATTGAAAGATAGCATGTCTTCCATGCTCATTACTCTGATTCTGTATATGCATGTCATGACACAATGCATGAGACTTAGGTTGATGTTAAAGGAGGAAGATTTGTACTGGAAGTTAATGATTTGCGTATTTAGTGGCTTGACTATATATATTTGATTGGCCGTTTAATTACATATTGATAAGTCATCATTGCCTGGCAACCCGGGATGACTTTGTTGGTGTGTTTTGGATGGATGAATTCGAGGGAGAACTCTATTTTAGTGTGTAACTGGGTTTGGGAAGATTGTTTCTAATAAATTTGAATTTTGATTTATTTGAAAAATACTGCATTTGTATAAACATACATGCTCTATTCTGTTCTGCTCTGCTCTACTCCGTTCTGTTCTATTCTATTCTATTACTCGCTCTACTGCTTCGCTCGCTCGCTTTCTATTCGCTGCATTCGCTCGCTCTGCTCCATTCTATTTAGTTCTATTCTGCTCTGCTCTGTACCATTTGGTTTTGTTCTACTCTATTCAGTTTTGCTTGTTTCTATTGTACTACCTTTCATTAAATCTTTGAGATACTCTAAAGTTGTTCGTACTGGTTATACAACTACTCTTAAGTTCTTTACGTTACTACGAGTTATATAATATGTCTTGTTTATTTGTATTTGAGTCTGGTTATACTCGGTGCTTGGTAACTCACCTTTTGTCTTACCTTCATCTGATTAGGAAACCATCTGATTTAGAATCGGACAACGTACGGGAGCTCGGATTGTTTTACACTGAAATAACTGCGAATTGATCTTTTGGGTTTGTAAATTGTCTTGGATTTGCCTTGCTTTCCTTTTGATAATCTCTTCCATAATAGTCAATTTCTAACATGAAACTAAAAAATACCTAAATCAACAAAAACAAATTTTTGGTTTTCAAAATTAAAATCCCAAAAAGAAACCAGTTTTCAATGCATTGGTGTAACTCGTCCAAGTCCAACTTAACCTTCCAGGCTGGGTTTAGGTATTACACTGATTATATCATATAGCATACATAGAGTTTATTAATCTGAATCATGCTTATCATACACAATCATGCTTTCGGAATTATCAGAACACAGAACATAAATGTATTTTTCACTTACTTTATCATAGCACATATAGACACATATCAACATATGTCACATTTTGAGTCTTAATTAAGCCAAGTAGAACCCAAAAGATGTCACATACAGACACATATCAACAGCATGTCCAGTTAGAAGCGCTTTCCTGTCAAATATATTGAAAACGTGTCCAACTAGACGAATTTTCCTTCTCTCTTTCCAAAATCGACCTAATCTTGTACAATATAATAAACTTTTTTTTATCTTCTCTAAACTTTTTCTCTCTCCAAAAAATATCTTCAAAATAGTTGGAATTTTATCTTTTTTTAAGATTACAATCATATAAACAATTATCATCAAAATTAATTATTAAAAAATCAAATTGAATAGCTAATTCAATTCTAACTCTCACATACATGATTTAAAGAGGTAAGATTTAAACATGAAATTTCAAGATTTCAAGTAACTCAATCTTGCCACTAAAATTAAGCCAATATCTTATTAACCAAAATTTGAGCTTTTCAATGTTCTTTTCATTATAATTGTCTTCTTCATATTTGAAAATATTAATAAATTTAGCAATTAAGTTTTAATTCAATAATAAAATTAAAATCTTGAAAAGATTGAAGTTTTAAGTTGAAGTATCACATTATATATTAGTTATTTACACATTAATATCTATTGACACCAATATTTCTCAATTTCACACCTGCAAACACTTTGTTTTGAATCATAAACTAGTGTGTAAGTTATTGGGAAATCAATCATCATTAATATAAGCAAATAGCAATGTGTGATGGCCATACCCATTTTTTGAAAATCATGTTCCATTCTTCACACACAAAACATTATTAGCTAATGTAATTAATTAATAAATATATGAAAAGGAAAGACACTACAAAAACAAGAAAAACAAAACAATGGTAAATACCATTTTTTTTCCAAGTTAAATAATGTTCAAATCCCATATATTTCAGTTATATTTATCGCAGCAAACTAGATAAGCTTTAGATGTAGTCAGTTTTTTTCATATTCATATTTTAGCGAGTCTTCTGTAAATTCGTATTACCTTTATTTATATTTATGTACAAGGTTATGTATACATAATTAATTCATTACTCGAACTTCATGTGTTGATCTGATGATTAGAATGCTCACTGTTCCAAGTATGGTTTGAGCTTAAGTTACAATAATTTCGTTACTATTAGAGTTTTACCCTTCCCTCATAATTTAAGGGGAAAAAAAACTTATTACTCAAATAGAAAGAATAAGCATTATTAACCCAAGCAATCTTAGATATCATATAATTTCAACAATTTTGGTAAATTCCCTTCCTCTAAAAGGAGCTTCTTAATCCCCAAAAAATACATTAGTCTTCAACTTCTTTTTTGAATATATTTTATGTTAGACATTCAGTACACCCATCAAGGATGATCGTCCATTATATTTAGTGGCCATTAGTAGTCAACTTACCAAATATATCCCCTAATCAACGACCTCAATTAGGCTAAAGTTATATCCCGTAAAACTCGACAACTTTCCTCTTAATCAAAACAATATCTTCCCCTATATATTTAGTTTTTTTTTTAAATTAGCATACAAAAATTGCCTACTTAAAATCACATGCGATGACACTCATAATATTGCAACGCACTTGCAGTTTTGTAAGAAGTAGAAATATAATTAAACGGAAGAATTGAGTTTAGTGATTACGCTACAATTTATTAGAAATATGCAAATAAGATACTAGTTTAGTGGGGGAAGATGATGAGAAAAACGTGTTTATTTCTTTTCATTTTTTGTCGATTCATTTCGTTTCTCACTTGTCTGAAAGAAATTTGTTGCCAAAAGAGTAAAAAGCAAAGAAATTTGATTGAAGTGTGTGTGTTCCAAGAGATTTCAATATTGGAAAATGGGAATACGACGATCCATGAAAATTATTGTAAAACTTCTTTCTTTTCGGCTATATTTTTTTTTTTGGTGAAAATTTTCGGCTATACTTGTAACACTCAACTTCTAACCACTTCCGTATCATTATTATAAATTAAAACAATTCTTTAACATAACTTTTTCTTTACAATTTTCTCAATTTAAGTGTATGTAAATAATGATCCAAGACTTTTTTTATATAAGGAAAATTTAGAGAGTTCAACTACAATTAACCTTAATCACTTTAATATTAAATCTTATTAAATTAATAGAATATTTATCTACAAGATAAACATTAAATCAAATTTAATATTAAGAAAATCATTTTAATACAAAATTAGTAAAATATTATTAAGAACTAAATTTAATATTAAATATTATTATTTTTGGAATACTTAACCTGAAATCAAATTCCCTGATAGAGTCCCAATAGGAGTGTAATTCTTCCACCGCTCAACCACCAAAGAACCACTGTCGCCAACCATTTGTCGGTCACCAGAATGTCATTGTCGCATTCGCCGGCACCCCGAGCTGGTTTGGTTTTTTGTCGGTCCAGTCTAATTGTCGGTTGGACCATCACCCGGGTTTCACATGCCAAGCCCAGTTCGACCAATTTTGGGGTCTTGGTCTTGGTTTTAGGCTTTTGGGCCTAATTTACGATTTTAGGTCCAATTTTCAAGTTCAATTACCCATTGGGCTAATTGTCTAACTTGAAAATTAATTTCCAAAATATCATATTAATTTTAATTAATTTGATTAATTTAATTTTACTTGATCAAAATTAATTTCTCAAAATCACTTAGATTTTCCAAATTAATTTTTCAAGAAAATTCTTTAATCAATTTCTCTAGTTGAACAATTCTTACGACCACCCAATTTAATTCTACATCAAATAAATCGACTCAATTAAATTCTTTCCAAAGTCGTAGAATTTACTTCAAATTCAAATGCAATCCAATCAAGCTTTTGTTAAGCTAGTGGAGAAACCAATCGGATATATACAATTAAGCTCTAGTAATTGCAATTATGTCAAGAAGTATCCTTCCAATAATTTACAATTACTAAATCATGGAGTCAGTCCACAATAAGTACTATGATTGAAAACTCCTTATTGTATACTCTTTACGAAAGTAATTCATCCAATTGTTTTGTCCAATGACCTCGTCATGTGTGTGTTACCCTCATATGATATCCTTGATTCTTTTAAGTTAAATCCGTTCACTCAATACAATCTTATTTTATCTCATCGTCACCATTGTGTCTTCTTAATGATTAATACGGTCATTGTTAACAAATGATTGTTATAAATTGCTTGTTCGAAAACAAGTAACCCGTGGCCACGTTCCATATTTATCAATCTACACAATACTAATGAAAGGATATCATTAACTCTTTAATTGAGCTATAAATTTCACCGTTGCTAGTAAAGTCATAATATACACAAGTCATGTATCCAACATACTAGCTATCAACTTGATCATCTTTAGAGCATAAGCCTCCACTTATATCAAAGTACATGAGTTACATACGCATGGTTAGTGACTAACTTAGGATTTAGGTAAATCACACCGTGAATGTCACAAGTGAATTAATTTACAAACGAATTCAAAATTAATTTACCTTAGGTCCAGTCCAATGTATCATTCTACTAATAAATACATCTATGTCTCTACCCTTGGAGTCAACTGCTCCAATAGCCAAGACTAGCCATCTTCTCAATTGGAATTGTAGGTGACATAATAATCCTTCTCAGTATTTGAATCAAATACTCACTTTGATTCTTCTACGGAATTATGAACTTGTTTAGATTATCTACTAAAGTAAGTTGTCCTTCTAGCAATGTCCTTCTAGCAATGTAAACGTTCTTACAATGCCACTTATCATCAGTTTGAATTTAGACAATCAATTAACTAATATTTGTTTGTTACAATTTCGTTATACGTGTAAAATATGAAAGATAAAAATACAAAAGACATAATAGTGAAATGTGAAATTTATTTATTCATTATTCAAATACATAGAAAACAATTATATGTTTACTACAATATGGGTACATTTCCCAACAGGTGGCCATGTGTCCCTATCTTGGGGAACGATTTTGCCCTGATTCACTTGTAAAAGAACACACACCTGGGCGAGCCACCAGTGTTGCAAGTTAATATGCTACTAGATGGTTCTGAATACATAACATAAATGTAGATGGGAGCTGTCAGATGGTTGTGAATACACAACATAAATGTAGATGAGAGTTTTCAAATGGTTGTGAATACACAGGATAAATGTAGATGAGAGCTACCAGAAAGTATATGGATAAACCACCAAAATTGTAGATTATTAGTCTGCCAAAACTTCCTCCGTTTCAAAGCGTCTCGCCCCATTCAATGCAATATGACATACTTATAACAAATCAAAATGAGAGTGAATAATATGCTTATAAGAGATCAATATGGCAGCGATAACATGCCCCTAACTAAATATTATAGTAGCATATGACCTATTTACATGGTTTGGATTTAATGGTATCAGAAGGCATGTTGCACGTACATTCACAAATTAAGATACAATAGATTTATATATTGTTCATATATCATGCTTATAATAATTTAATCAATCAGATCATGGTTCTAGCATTAATCATATAATCAAGGACTCAATTGAATAAACAAAGCACTAAAGTAGTTCGAGAACCATTCAAGGACTAAATTGCACAAATACATAAAATTCAGGAAAAAAACTATAAAATTTGAAAAATAGAGAATATGTGGCCATGTGATCGAACAGTATAAGAAGCCGAGGACAATATGGCTAGGTCATGTAACAGACTGAGGTCATATGGAATTGCAAAATTATGGAAATTGCAAAATTAAGCTACAAGAGAGACACGACTGTGTGGCAAACCGTGTGAAGGGTCTTAGGTCATGTGAGAATAGAATTTCCTAAGGTTTCAAGGGAACATGACCGTGTAAGGGGCTGTGTAGTCTACACGGGTGGCCCACACGCTTGTGTGGCCCTATCTCGAGACATGATTTTACCCCGATTCACTTGTAAAATAACACACACTTGTCTCTAGGATCTCGAACGTTGTTGCTTGTGCTTAGATATGGTCTTAGGTACTTAAATTGAAACTAATTCTTGGCAATGATTATGAATGTTTTATTGGTGACTACGAATCTGATCGAGAAACAAGTTGAAATTAAGAATAGTCTTTGATTCAGGATCAAAAATAAATTTTAACAGTGATGATAAAAATATTTTGCAAAGAAGAATATGGGAATGAAAAGAGAGAATAAATAGGGAAAAATGATAACAAAAATTCAGTCTAATTTGGAGAACGAAGTAATAGTTCAATTGTAATTAGAAAAAGGCTAAATACCTAGGATTTTCAAATTTTAAGTGGATGGATAGCAAATTTATCCCTTTTACTGAGAAAAAATAGGAAATAGGGGAGAATGGCATGACTTGAACTTAGGATTACAAGAAAGTAAGTAGAATGCTTAACTATTGGGCTACTACCCACACTTGTTAAGTTTTCACTCTAAATTGTACATATTCTAATGTGGTTTTCATCCAATGTTGCTGAAAGTAAAAAGGAAAAAAAATGGAAGAGATGGATAGAACCTAGGATCTCTAAAGAGTGCACTAATTACATAACCATCAAAACTAAGTCATTTCTTAGTTACTTATTTCATCCAACCCTATATATTTTGGGGTGTTACAGAATATGTAATTAAAGGTATGTTAGTAATGTAAGAAATGATAAAATGATAATTTAGTGATTAGTGAATTTTATGAAACTAAGGATTAAATTATAAAGAGTGAAAATTTATTTATTTGTCATTAATTTATAATAGAACAGAAATAGTAGCATAGTGAAATTATTGTAGAGATAACTAAATTGAATAGTGTTAAGTGTTAGTAAATAAAGTGAAAAGTGATATTGAAATGTTATATTAGTGAAATGATTTTTCATGAATCTAAGGACTAAATTGTGAAATATTCAAAACATGCTATGTGAGTTAAAATAGTGAAATGAAATATTTAAATGAAGTGTTGTATGAAAGTAAATTGCTTAGTGAAAGTAAGTTGAAATCAAAAGTGTAAAGTATTGTGAGTATGTGATATGTTTGTGTTACGTGAATTTATGAAATGAAAGTATAGTGTATGTGTTTATATTATTCAAAGTGATTGTGCAAAATGACAATTGTGTTTCGGTGAATTGTGTGCAAACTAAAAAATGTGTTTTAAAGTGATATATGTGATATGTCAAGTATGTTTTATGAAAGTGAATATATGAAAGTGTGAAATGATCATATTATGTATATGCTTATGCTATTTAAAATGAACGAATAAAGTGTTATGTGAATAAATGCCTTAATGAGCTCAAAGGATATATGATATGTGATAATGAAATGATTTTTGGAGTTGAGAGGAGCTGAGGGGTTCGGATGGAAATCGAGCTGGTGTTGCTCGATGGGGGGTCGAAGGGGATTAGGATAAGAGAAATGGGTTATGTAATATGTTTAATGGAGTTTTGTATATTTTTTGGAGTTTTGTTATTAGAGTTCCATTATTGGCCAGTAGTTTTATTTTGGCTTGGAGGTCTGGAATATATCGAAATACCATATGTTCAAATTGATTGAAACTCCTCTGAGACTCACTAAAGACTACAAAAGTCATATGTGAAACTAAAGGTGCATGTGTATGTGTAATAATATGTGAAAATAAAGATAAAAGTGAACATGTGAATTAAGTGTTAAAAGATATATGTAGATTAAGTGTTTATGTTATGTTTGTGAAATGAGAGAAAGATTTTGATATGTGAATGTGAGAGTTAATTAGTGATAATATATGTTAGAGTTAAGACTATAAGTTATATATTTAATTTAAATGATTTTATGTTTTGGAAAAAAAAGTTTTAAGTATATTAGTGAAAAAAACTATGTGAATAAATGTTATTAAAAAATATTTAAATTGTATATATATATATAAATGGTAAGGTTGGATTCAATTGAGTACTTATTAAACTATTCACGTAGCTTAATACGTTTTTTTAAATGCGTAGGTGATAGATAAATTTTGAAAAGAATCAAGGATTGCTACTTCAGTTCGAATCATATCACTCATCGAGCTTCAAGTTCAAGCCTCTTGGTATATATATTTTGGACTTTAGTTTGGCATGTACTTAGGTTTATGAGTAAAAAAAATGTGAATTATGTATGAATAATAATGTTGTGTGTTTAAGTTACCTCGATTATAATGAAACAAGAATATATTTAAGTGGTGAGTTGGATCGGGTGAGGGGTGTTATAGTTACTCTCGATTCCCATTAACCTAGGCAAAACTTATTAAGTTTTGCTTACATAAGAGTTATAATCTGTTCACTTTTCTATAAAGTAAAGCTAAAAATCAATATATGATGATAATTCTATAAGAGTCTCAGTGTAATCCAAAGTCTTTAACTATAGAAAATGATTTTACTTGTTCCATAAGTAATTTGACTTGATTCGCAAGAAACCAATCTTTAAGCCTTCAATTTTAACTCAATTGGTCTTAAAGTTTTAGGCTTTACTCGTCCAATATCATCAAAATAAAAACATCAATGTTTTTGTTTTAAAATTTGTCTACTCTTCAAAAGGGTAAGTATGACTATAAAATGGTGTCCGAAGTTGTAGCCACTATTTTAGCCACAAAAACAACAACAAAATAAACATTGGTATTAAATTAATTAATAACTTAAATAGTACAGATCAATTAGATTGTATAATACCTGTGAATAAGAAATGTATACATATGTTTTAAGTCCCTTATCTTGTCCCCACTTTTGCTTTTTTATAATTCTATAATAGAAGCTTAAACTTCATTTGGTTTCAAGAAACATGTGTCATTTTTGTTAGTATTTCTTTTTTAAAATGTAAAAATCGAAAAAAATAAGTTGGATAAAATATTTTAAAAATAATTTTTGGAAGATGAAAATAAAACATATGAACATCAAAATAGAAGTTGTTTTCATTGAAAATGTTTTGCAAAATTGAAAGGTTGAAAATAAGGGATTTAAACTTTAAAAAAATTTAACTTTATTTTAAATTCATTTAAACACAAAAATAATTTTTTAACAATCTTTAAATATCAAATTTGCTACCTTAATTCAAATCCATATAAATGTAATATTTTATTTTATTTTATTTCTCATGTTTCTGTTATATAAAAATAGATGTCAAACATATTTTTCATGTTTTCATTATTGAAAACAAAAATTTATTTCTATTTATCAAACAAAATTTTCAATTTTTAAAGAATATAAAATTAAAATTGTTTTTAAATGAAAATAAAAAATATTTTCATTAATTAAATGGAACCTTAATAAGCAATACTTAAATTAAAATGAAATTATGTATTAAATAATAAAAATGTACTTTTATTAAATAAAATAAACATAAAAAGCATTATACGTTTTAACTTTGACTTACTATAAAAACTTTCTAGTTATTTAAAAATATTTTTTTGAAAAATATTTTTGTTAAAGTGTAGTTAACTAATTGAGGTGAAAGTTTTAAAAAAAATATTAATTGTGACATTTTAATTGAGATATTAGGAGTAATATATTCTAACAAGACGCAATTAGAATTGTTCATAATCGAGGTTGGGTTATTCTATGATATTGATATAATCTATACTTGTTTAAGTCTGATTTAACTCAGAATATGAGTATTAAATTTTGTATCTATCCATATTTGTAAATTTTAAACCTATTCATAATTTAAACATAATAATCTAGATAATTTTTTTTTTGTATGACTAGCGCATCCTTCATGTCTTTTTTACGGTCTATAAATATTAATCCTTTCAAGGTTTATGGTCACTCCTCCCAACAAAATCGTCTATAAAATTTAAACGTGAGTTTTCTTCCTGTCCTTGGAAGTACAATATACATTAATACTATACCCAACATTTGTTGGCAAATATAAATAATTTACCATAATTTTTAACGTGTACATTATATTATTATTATATTATTATAGATTAATTTTTCCTATGATATAAATTACATAATATATAATATAAAATAGCTAACAACCAAAAAAAAAAAAAAAGTAAGTGGTTAAACTTTTGTGTTCGCATCTTAAGCTTCAATGTTGGAGTCTTGTTGTCGACATCTCTTTCTTTCTATTGTAATGTAAGCTTGGATTGTAAAATTGCTTATCAATAAAATGATGGATTAAATCTGTTAAAGGTTTTTCTACTTTTTCAAAATTTAAAATATTTTTTTTTATCATTAGGATAGTTGATTTGGCTGTTATAAGAAAAGGTAAAGTAACTCTTTTAGTACTTATTATTTATAGTTTTGTGTTAATTTAGTCCTTACTCTTTAAAAATAGATAAATAATTATGAAAATTGTTTTAAAAGTTAATTGTTTTCTTTTTGTATTTAAAAAAAATTTAAAAAACATGAAAATTTTAAAAAATTTTAAAATTAAAAATAAATTTAAATTTAAATAATTTAAAAATATATGAAAAATTCAAAAAAGTGTTATACTTAGACCCATTCATGATCCGTGCCAAGTCTGGGTCTAAATTTTATTTCAAGTCTAGGCCCATCTAAAAAGTCCATTTCCATCGTTCAAAATTAATAATATATAAAATATATTTTTATATTAATATTTTTTAATTTAATTTAATTTTAAAAATATTTTTATATTATTTCAATTGAATTCAGGTCAACCTGGCCTAGCTAGGGACATAAAAGATATTGTTCAAACCCAATCCCAAGTTAGGTCTGGCCGAGCGAGTTGCTCGACCCATGAACAGTCTATGAATTTACTACATAAATGATAATACGATCTCTTCAAACGTTGAACTATTTGTTTAGTCCATGTTAAATCAGATTAATTATATATTAAAAATAACTTTTTGATAATTTAATTATAAAATATTAGTATAAATAAGTTTTAAATTATGATACAAACTATAACTCGATTTGAATTAAATTTAAATATACCGGGTAAAGTTTTTTGTTCAAAATACACTATGAAAATTTTAAGACTAAAATTGCTATCTTTGTACTTTGTCAAAATGGGGTCATATTATATATATATATATAAAATGTATTTTGAACAAATATAAATATATATAATCTTAATGGATTCATAGTTTGTATCATTATTTAGAAATTATTTTGTACTAATATTTTATATGCTTTATATTTAAATTTGCATTAAAATGTTTTTGACATATAATTAATCTAATTGAAAATAAATAAGTGTTTAAATTTAATTTAATATGGACCGAATAAATAGCACAAAGTTTGGAGAGATATTATTACCATTCATGGAGCAAATTAATAGACCTATCCATGAACCAGGTAGCTCATCCGGTCCTGTAGGCCTAGTGCAACTTGACTCAAGCTTGAACAAGGTTTTTTTGCCATGAGCTTGGCTAGAGTAACCTATCTTGTTTTGATCTTAGCTTGTTTTCAGTTTAAAAAATAAGTGTTTTTAAAATTGAATTTAATTATAACATATATGTATATAATATTAATAAAAATATTTTTTAATATTTTATTAAAATTTGAACAATGAAATGAGTTTTTTGGTGCGCCATGGCAAGCCAAAAATGGGACTGGATTTGAAAAAAAATTTGGACTCAGGCCACGATTCAACTTAGTCCTGCACATGGATAGGTCTAGGTAAATAATAATTTTTTTTTTGAATTTTTGGAAAACTTTATAATTTTCATATATTTTAAAATTATTTAAATTATTTAAAAGTTTTTTTAATTTTAAATAGTTTTTTGTTAGAATTAAATGACCCGAATCCTTATTTAAATAAAATACAGTGGTAAAATAAAATAAAAGTAAAATCCATATAGAACTACACTTCTTTTATTTTATTTTAGAATAAGGTTTTTTAAACCTTATTAAACTCCATCTATTTTATATTGATTAGAATAAGGTGTTTCAGTCTTATTAGAATATGGCTTTACAAGCCTATAAATAGACATAGCCTATTCCTCTTGTAATTAAATTCGAATTCGACATAGTGAATTTTCTTCTCCTCTGTCCGTGGTTTTTTTCCTGAAAGGGTTTCCACGTAAAATCTGTGTGTTCTTTATTTTATTTTTATTTTATTTTATTTTCACAAATTGGTATCCAAACTTCCGGGTAGTTCATCTCGATCACGGTAATGGCGTCTTTGAAGTATGAAATTCCGCTGTTAGATCGCAATACCAAATTTGCATTGTGGCAGATTAAGATGCAAGCAGTTCTTGCGCAGATGGATCTAGAGGATATCCTGCTAGGGATAGATAAGATGCCTTCGACATTAACATATGAAGAGAAGAAGTGTGAGGATCGAAAGGCGTTAGCACAATTACATCTGCACTTGTCCAATGAAATTTTGTAGGATGTGATGAAGGAGAAGACCGCCGCTACATTATGGAAGGGGCTGGAACAAATATGTATGTCGAAAACTCTAACAAGCAAGTTGCATATGAAGCAGCGTTTTTATGCTCATCGTTTGGAGGAAGGTGCGCCTGTACACGAACACTTAACAGTGTTTAAAGAAATTCTCTCAAACTCGGAGGTCATGGAGGTTCAGTATGATAAGGAAGATCTAAGGTTGATTCTACTTTGTTCGTTGCCCCCGTCTTATTCAACCTTTAGAGACACTATTTTATATAGTCGCGAGTCTCTCACAGTTGATGAGGTTTATGATTCTTTGACCTCGTATGATAAGATGAAGCATCTTGTGGTTAAACCCAACTCTCAAAGAGAGGGTTTCATTGTTCGTGGGAGATAAGATCAGAATGCTGATGATGATCGTGGAAGGATGTAGGAACAGAATCCTCGCGGTAAATCTAAGGGTAGATCGAAGTCTTCAAACAGAGATAAAACTTGTAACTTCTATAAGAAGAAAGAGCACATTAAATATGAGTGCTATAAGCTACAGAACAAGATTAAAAAGGAGGCTGCGAATTAAAAAAAAATAACCAAAAAATTTCGGTGAAGCTGATGTTGTAAAAAACTATAGTGATGGTGAACTTCTAGTCGCTTCTGTCAACAATTCTAAAGTGAGCGAGGGGTGGATACTTGATTCAGGTTGCACCTTCCACATGAGTCCCAATCGGGATTGGTTTACAACTTACGAAACAGTATCTGAAGGTGTTGTTTTGATGGGAAATAATGCTTCATGTAAAATCGCAGGTGTTGGAACAATTAAAATTAAGATGTTTGATGGAGTTGTCAGAACACTTATGACGTACGACATGTTCCAGAATTGAAAAGAAATTTAATTTCGTTGAGTACTCTTGATTCAAAAGGGTACAGATACACAACTAAAAGTGGAGTTTTAAAGATTTCCAAAGGTTCCCTTGTTGTGATGAAAGGGCAGAGAAAGACTACCAAGTTATATGTTTTACAGGGTTCTACTGTTCCTTGTCAGATGATGATATTACTAAACTTTGGCATATGCGCCTAGGGCATATAAGTGAGAATTGCATGACAAAATTGAACAAAAGATGACTTCTTGATGGGCAAGGAATTTGTAAATTGAATTTTTGTGAGCACTGTGTTTTTGGGAAGCAAAAGAGAGTTTGATTCACCAGAGGAATCCATAACACGAAAGGAACGTTGGAGTATATTCATTCTGATCTATGGGGGCCATCCAGAGTGCCTTCGAGAGGTGGAGCTAATTATATACTAACTTTTATTGATGATTTTTCCAGAAAAGTTTGGGCATTCTTTCTAAAGTAGAAAAGCGATGTGTTTTTTGCATTTAAGTTTTGGAAAATTATGATTGAAAAACAGACAAGGAAACAAATAAAATACCTCCGCACAGGCAATGGTTTAGAGTTCTGTTCTGATGAGTTTAATAGACTGTGCAAGTCAGAAAGGATCGTGAGACACTTGACAATTCGTCATACTCTATAGCAAAACGGCGTTGTAGAACGAATGAATAGAACGATCATGGAGAGGGTTCGATGTATGTTGTCAAATGCCAACTTACCAAAGTCGTTTTGGGCAGAAGTAACCTCTACTGCATTTTTTTAATCAACTGATCTCCATCCGTTGCCATTGAAAAAAAGACTCCATAAGAGGTATGGTCTGGTAATACTGCTAATTATTCTGACTTAAAGATCTTTGGGTATCCTACGTATACTCATGTTGATAATGGAAAATTGGAACCGAGATCCATTAAATGTGTTTTTCTTGGTTATAAAGCCGGTGTAAAAGGGTATAAGTTATGGTGTCCTGAAAATAGAAAAGTTGTGATATCGTTTTTGATGAAACTGCTATGCTACCTAAATTATCTCTTAAAGACTCTTTCAATAAAGAAAATCAAAAGCAGGTGGAGTACCAGATTAATACAAAGTCGACTCCTCAAGGTAGTACAAAAATTGAGAATAGAGTTGCTTCTTCACCACAATACTCTATCGCCAAAAACAGAACTAGAAGAGAAATTAAACCTCTAAAGAAGTATACCGAGCCTGATCTAGTTGCTTATGCTTTAAATGTGGCTGAAGATATAGATGTAAATCGAGAGCCATCTAATTATTCTGAGGCAGTTAGCTGTGAAGATTTAGAAAAGTGGATGTTTGCTATGCAAGAAGAGATGGAATCACTCCACAAAAATAGAACATGGGATCTTGTGAAACTTCCTAAAGGTAAAAAGGCTGTTCGTTGTAAATGGGTGTTTAAAAAGAAAGAAGGGACTCTAGAAGTTGAAGAACTCAGATATAAAGCAAGGCTTGTGCAAAGGGTTACAGTTAAATTCCAGGAGTGGACTTCACAGATGTATTCTCCCCAATTGTGAAGCATAGTTTGATTCGAGTTTTGCTTAGTATTGTGGCCATGCATGATTTGAAGCTTGAGCAGTTAGATATAAAAACTGTATTTTTGCATGGAGAACTTGAGGAGGACATTTACATGAAATAGCCAAAGGGTTTTACAGTCTCAAAAAAAGAGGACTATGTTTGCTTGCTGAAAAAGTCCCTTTACGATTTGAAACAGTCACGAAGACAGTGGTACAAGAGGTTTGATTCCTTTATGACTTCTCATGATTTCAAAAGAAGTGGTTTTGACAGTTGTCTTTACTTTAAGAAAAACAGCGATGGTTCTTTCGTGTATCTACTTCTTTATGTTGATGAAATATTGATAGTAGTAAAAGATAAATGAGAGATAAGAAAGGTCAAAGCCCAACTAAGTGAAGAATTTGAGATGAAATATTTGGGACCAGCAAAGAAGATACTTGGTATGGTGATTCTCAGAGATAGAAAAGCAAGTAAATTGTACCTAAGTCAGAAGAGGTACATTGAGAAAGTTCTTTGCAGGTTCAATATGCAGAGTGCTAAACCTGTTAGTATTCCTTTAGCAGCCCATTTCAGACTTTCATCGGCTTTGTCTCCCACAATCAGATGATGAGATTGAGTACATGTCACATGTTTCATACTCTAGTGCAGTGGGATCTCTCATGTATGCTATACTTTGTTCACTTCCAAATTTATCATATGCAGTCAGTGCAGTTAGCAGATACATGACAAATCCTAATAAAGAACACTGGAAAGCAGTTCAGTAGATTTTAAGGTACTTACGAGGTACTATTGATGTCTGCTTACAGTTTGGAAGAACTAGAGATGGAGTCATTGGGTATGTTGATTCTGATTTTGCTGGAGACCTTGATAGAAGAAGATCTCTCACAGGTTATGTCTTTACAATCGGAGGTTGTGCAATCAGTTGGAAAGCCACTTTGCAAACTACTGATCGCTTTGTCTACCACTCGAAGTTTGAGTACATGCGCGACATCGAGACTTGTAAAGAAGCTATTTGTTGAAGGGACTCTTTAGTGAACTCAATGAAGACCTTCAAATCAGTACAATATTTTGTGACAGTCAGAGTGTAATCTTCCTTACAAAAGATCAAATGTTTCATGAGAGAACAAAACACATTAATGTTCGGTATCATTTTGTTCGTGATATTATTACTCGTGGTGATATTGTTGTGAGCAAAATTAGTACTTATGAAAATCCTGCAGATATGATGACTAAGTCACTTCCTATAACCAAGTTTGAGCATTGCTTAGACTTGGTTGGTGTTCGTTGTTGAAGTTAAACCCTTAAAGGGTTTTATGGAAGATGTGGAGAACTTGTTCGTTGAGAGTTCGCAATGAAGAACTTGTTCATTGAGAATTCGTGTCAAAGTGGAGATTGTTAGAATTAAATGATCCGAATCCTTATTTAAATAAAATACAGTGGTAAAATAAAATAAAAGTAAAATCCATATAGAACTACACTTCTTTTATTTTATTTTAGAATAAGGTTTTTTAAACCTTATTAAACTTCATCTATTTTATATTGATTAGAATAAGGTGTTTCAGTCTTACTAGAATATGGCTTTACAAGCCTATAAATAGACATAGTCTTTTTTTCTCCTCTACCTGTGATTTTTTTCCCGAAAGGGTTTTCACGTAAAATCTGTGTATTCTTTATTTTATTTTTATTTTATTTTATTTTCATATTTTTAAATTTTCAAAAAAATTATATTTATATTTTAAGTTTTAGTAATTGTTTTTTATACTTTTAAATAGTAAGCACCAAATTAACATAAAACTGCAAATAATAAAAAGTTAAAAGAGTAATTTTACATATAATATCCAAATCAACCATTTTAATGACAAAACTAACATAAGCATCAAAATTTTTAAATAAAAAATATAGGAAATAAATTTTAAATTTCAGAAAAATTAGAATATTTAAACCTAAAATAATATACTATAACTTTAAAAACGAGCCAAGTTAGGCCTTAACTTCAGCCTTAATTGTTGAGGTCTTTATGAAGCAAGTCGCCTACATATTACAATTGAACATAGCAGAACAGCGTGGCAAGCCAATAATATTACATGAAGATAGTACTTGACATTTCTCTCCAAAATTTCTTATACTCATAAACATATACATTAATATTTACAAAATTCGCTCAATAACTATGCAAATTCATATTTACATTGTAATTACTTAGAATATTTTATTTTAATGTTTGTTTACTTTTCTCTTTCAATCGTATACTCCACTATATTGCGATTTAAATAATTAATTAATTAAATTAAAATTTTCAGTTATATTACATCATTTTTAATTAAAATATTATTTTATGAAAATAAATTTAGAATTAAATTAAGATAAATTAGTAAATTATGACATTATTTGAGATTAAAAATATGATGTGATAAAATTAAAACATGACATATCATTTAATATGTGGATGAATCACTTCATAATATAATTTAAAAATAAAGTAATAAAATATATTTATCTGTATACGTTTACTATGATAAATTATATAAATGATCATTGAAAAGCACCAAATTATGTCAAAAATTAAATATAAGGATAAAACCTCAAACTTGACTGCAGTATAGAGATTAAAACTAAAGTTTGACCATTGTTATATAATTTTTTTTTTTAAAAAAAAAGTAAAGGGATTAAATTGAAATAGAACCATCATCATATAATGTAAAAAGAGAGAGAAAACAACATGTTTAAACAGAAGTTTGACCATTATTATATAAACTAAGTAAAGTAAAGGGATCATAATTGCAATTGAACCATTATAATATAATGAAGAAAAAGCAGGACACATATATAATTTATAGATAAAGATAAATTTCAAATTGAAGGCTAAACTATTTAGTTTAAAAAAGAAAAAGAAAAAGAAAAGGAGCATGGTGTCCACGTGTCATTAGGAGGTTCCTTTTATATATATTCATCAATTCAGCAGAAAGCCACCCAGCCTTCCAAGACTAGAAGTACCTTGATGGATGGATGAGCGTGAGAAATATAACTACCATTTCTGGTTTTTCTCGATTTATAAATACATTTTTACAAAATTCAGTTTGGTTTAAGGACAAGTCAACATTGAATTCATGATATGTATGAGAAAATTTAAAAAAGAAAAGAAAAGAAAGTCAAAATAATCCACAATCTGAGTATTCAAATTTGGGCATAAACAGAAGAAAGAAAAAAAAGAGATGAGATGACTTCTTCAGACATTTGCGGCTTCAACCCAGGGTAGTCCCATCAGCCAGCCCTCACAAACCTACCCAATGCAATATAATTAAATTTAGGTTTTTGCATTTTATAATCATAAAATACTGCACATTTATATAATTTTAATACATTATTAAATACAAAAGAATAGAAGGAAAAGAGAAATATGTGTAGGTAATGAGAAATGAGTAAATAAAAAGACCGCGTCTGCAATCTGCCAACCACTACGATTACATAAAAGATGAAGTCAAATGAGATTACATAATTGGGTGAGCCACTCCCCCATTATCATTTTCTATTCAATAAATAAATCTGCAATTTGACTTTCCTATTTCTATATTAATAATGCTCTTTTTTACCTTTCAATTTCCATTTTACAATGATTGTTAAATCTTGGAATCCTCTTCCTTCACTTGTTTTTGTTTCCTATCAATGGCAACAATTAACTGTCTTCTTTTTTCCTTTTTTTTTCACATCTATATTTTACTCCTTCAATTGTTCTGAAAGGGTAAACAATCACTCTTCTTTTTCTTTTTTTTTTTTGTATTAATTATACTTTTTTTAATATAAAATTAAAATTTTAAATTAGGGTAAATAGCCACTCTATTTTCTAATACAAATGATGACATTTTTAAAATACAACATGTTGTAGATATTATTTTAAAAGAAAAGAAAAAATCTATAATTTGAAATCTAATATTTAACCATTGAAAAACCTTATTTGAGTATATTT
Source organism: Gossypium longicalyx (assembly GCA_025698465.1). Lineage (NCBI taxonomy): Eukaryota > Viridiplantae > Streptophyta > Magnoliopsida > Malvales > Malvaceae > Gossypium > Gossypium longicalyx. The sequence continues at coordinate 99,278,213 of CM046997.1, forward strand.
GTAAAGATTTCATCCTTATTTGATCAATTTAAAATGTTTTACCATTTATTTGATCATTTTGAAAAGTTTGATTCTCATATGAGTAATTCTTAAAACATTTTTGACTCAATTTGAGTATATTTAATGAGAGAATATATGTTTGAATCTTGAAGAAAACATTGTTGAGAAAGATAACAATAAACTCCAAACATAAATTGTAAAACTAATATGAATGATAATAAACAAATGTTGAGTATATTTTTTTTTTAAAAAAAATCAAAACCCAAGCCTAGTTTTATAAAATTGAAAACAGAGTTAGGGTAAGTTTAGCACAACTTTTGAAAAATGTTGTGAAAAAGTACTTCTGAAAAGTCTAGTTTAAGATTTAAAAAGTGTTACTGAGAAATAAAATGTCTATTTTATACATAGTATTATAAATTAACTAATATGCATTTAAATAATGTTCAAATTAATTAATATTATGATATTTTAGTATGAATATAAAAAATAATTTATTATAACTTGTTGTTAATATTTTAATATATGGAATATAAATTTTAAATATTTAAAGTAATTAATATTAATTATTTATAAAATTTAATTAGAATGTATCAATTATATTTTAAATATTTAAATATAACAATTAAATATTAAAAAAAGAATAAAAATGGATGAAGGATGAAAAAGTAAATAAACACTCAAAAATGTTTTTGGGGAAAAAGAAGGTAAAAATTTTAGTTTATTTATTTGGCCAAAAGTAATTTTAAAAAGGAAAAAAATTAATTGTTTAGTATAATTTTTCTTTCAAATATAATAAATTTAATAAAATTTTGATTTGAGTATTATGAATAAAAAATAATAATTTCAGATAACATGATCCTATACAACTTAAGTAGGAAAATATTTGAAACTTAAACGTGAGTACGGAGAAAAAAGAGCAAAATTTAGAATTAGTTGAAAAACAAGTAATTTGTAATTAAAAAAGGAAATTGAAAGAAAAATGGGTACCCCAAACCCCCGAAAAGAAAAATATTTAAGTGTGGGCGGGGCGGCCAGTGAGGGACCGAATGGAAACCGAGTAACTACTCTTTTGAAAGTGTCAACGCCTAGTTTACCAAATCCAAAAAGCACCCCCCCCCCCCAACCAAGGCAAAAACTGAAGAAAAACCATTTGGAATAAAATATTTCATTTCATTTCTCCAAATTAACCACATCGAAACATTTATTCTCTTCTCATCCTTTTCCTCCACTATCCCAACTCTTTCATGGCTGTCATGTTTCAGACATTGATTTCTCTCAACCTGCTGGTTGTGTTTTTCATCTCTGTCTTACCTTTCTCTTCTTCCCAATCTTCTCCTCAAAATATTGAAGTTTTCTTCCCTACTCAAACTCCACCGCCTACCCCTCAACCCATCTCACCGCCACCTCCACTAAGACCATCAGAGTCACCACCGCCACTGCCACCACCATCATCATCTTCATCTTCATCTTCAGGGGATGACGACAATAGTACTATTGCAAAGGCAGTGGCTGCGACAGCCGGAAGCACTATTGTTATTGCCGCAGTATTCTTCTTTTGCATCAGAAGATATGTTCTTGCTCAACGCAAAAGCGAGAGACTTGGGGATAGTTCCCAAGGAGGTCAGCCGAGGGTTCCACCAGATGAGTTCGCTAGAGTTAATGGCAACATAAAGGGTTTAATTGTAGATGAAAACGGTTTGGATGTTCTTTATTGGAGACAGCTTCAGAACGGAGATAAAAAAATTGAGTTCCGCCAAGAGGTTCTGCATGTTCCAAAGGATGAAGAAGAAGGTGGTGGTGGAATGGTTAGAAAAGGACGTCGAAGCAAGAAGGTAGAGCCTGCCAATGAAATTCCTTTGCTTCGTGGGAAATCTTCGACATCCCACGTTCCACCTCCTGATGATGATGATTCAAGTGAAAATATGGGTCCTTTAACTCCTCCACCTTCCTCTCATGGGATTGTGTTAAAAGCTGTCGAGAAAATGGAAGCTCCGGTTCAATCAAAATTTGTGCCTCCACCACCTCCATTACCGATTCAAAGCAATAAAAGTCCAGTGACACCTCAGCCTCCACCTCCACCGCCTCCACCTAATAGAACTCCAGCGCCACCACCGCCACCGCTTCCAGCGAAAGGCCCTGCCCCGCCACCACCGCCAGCTTTTAATAGAGTGGGTGGTTCAACTACGTCCTCGAAACCTCCGCCAGCAGCCAGAGATAAGTCCAGTACTAGTAAACCAGGGGAGTCTTCTGGAGATGGTGAGAATAATCAGGTGAAATTGAAGCCATTGCACTGGGATAAGGTGAACAAAAAAAATGCTGATCATTCCATGGTGTGGGACAAAATCAATGGCGGGTCTTTTAAGTAAGTTTTCAGTTTCACTATTTCTCGAACACTTAAGCCAACTTTGTTCTTTTCTGAACAAAAAGCAATGTTTTTTTTTTTTTTTTTAAATACTGATTATGTCTCTCTTTTTTCAATTGATTCTTCAGGTTTGATGATGATCTTATGGAAGCTTTATTTGGATATGTAGCAACAAATAGGAAGTCCCCTACTGGTGATAGTAGCTCAAAGAACACAAAGAGTGTTAACAATGGCTCACCATCACAAATCATGGTTCTGGACGCTCGAAAATCACAGAACATAGCAATTGTGCTCAAATCTCTAGCTCTCTCTCGTAGAGAACTCCTTGATGCCCTCAATGAAGGCCAAGGTCTTGAAGCAGATACTCTTGAAAAGCTCATGAGAATTGCCCCCACTGAAGAAGAACAGTCCCAAATCCTTGATTTTGATGGTGATCCAACAAGACTTGCTGATGCTGATTCCTTTTTGTTTCACATTTTAAAAGCTCTTCCCTCCGCCTTCACGCGCCTGAATGCCATGCAGTTTAGATCAAACTATGACTTGGAAATTCTCCACATGAAGGAGTCTTTACAAGCTCTAGAATTAGGGTGCAAGGAGCTTCGTTCTCAACGACTGTTTATGAAACTCCTCGAAGCAATACTCAAGGCCGGCAATCGCATGAATGCCGGAACTGCCAGAGGCAATGCTCAAGCCTTTAACCTTACGTCACTGCTTAAGCTCTCAGACGTTAAAAGCACCGATGGAAAGACTACTCTACTTCACTTTGTGGTGGAAGAAGTAGTCCGGTCTGAGGGAAAGAAATGCTTTATCAGCAGAAGTCATAGCCTGACCCGCAGCAGCAGCCGAAGCAGCAGTAGCATCTCTGGCAATTCGACATCAAAAGAGGATAGAGAGAAAGAATATGTAACGCTGGGATTACCAGTGGTAGGAGGCCTCAGTGCTGAGTTCACCAACGTGAAGAAAGCAGCCACCATAGATTTCAAAATATTTTCAGGCACTTGCTCGGCTCTTGCTGCTCGTGTAGCAGAAATCAAGCGGCTTGTATTGCAATGTATGGCTGATGGAAAAGGGGGATTCGTGCAAGAAATGAAAGGGTTTATCGATGATGCCGAAGAGGAACTGAAGGTTATAAGAGAAGAGCAAAAAAGAGTGATGGATGTTGTAAAAGGAACAACAGAGTATTATCAAGCAGGGGCTTCTAAGGATCCTTTCCAAGTATTCGTTATAGTTAAGGACTTCCTAGCCATGGTCGACCAAGTCTGCGTCGAAATAGCTAGGAACCAACAAAGGAGGAAGTCATCAACTGCAAATTATGGATCACAATCACCAAATTCACAAGAATCAAGAACCAAGATGAGGTTCCCGGTTTTGCCAGCAAATTTCATGGCAGACAAGTCCATGAGCAATTCTAGCAATTCGGATGCAGATTCATGAACATGAACAGATATTCATCGGAAAGGCAATGTACATAGACATCATACGAAAGACGTAGATTTGGAACAAGTAAAGAAAATTTGTTTTTTTGAATTCTTCCATTTGTTTTGTACTAACTTTTGATCAAGTGGTAAATAATATTGGAGTCCGATTTTTCTGATTCGAGCTTGTTCCATTGAGTGAGCACTGGAAAAGATCATGCATTGCTGAAAGTGATATTAGATTATGCAATCTGTCAGGAAATGGTTTATGATAGGTTTAAGCATGGATTATAGATAAATCTAATATATGCACATTGAGACTCAGTGCAGCAGAAGAACACTGATTTTGATAGGGAAAATTCTACCATTAACCAAAGTTTCACAAAAAATTAGTGCCAACGTTCACAGTTTCTTCTTCGTGACTACCAAGAAAAAGGAAAAGAAAAAATGTTACATCATCTTTTGAATGGGTATCTGTTGATGATTTTAATGGAAAATGAAAATAATAATAACAATGACCGAGTATTCCATTGCACATTGCTTATAAGTATAGGTTTGAGACTCTGTCGCATTGTGTCTTGCAAGTAGACACGCAATAACAGCCATCACACCTTTTTGCTTGTGAGTTGGGCAGTTTTACCCCCTCATACAAGAACAAGCAATTAGAAAGGGTAGCTATTGTCCTGTATGACAAGTTGTCGCGTTCTCAAATAAGAAGAATGTGTCTTCCTTAAATGAAAGCACCAGGAAATGTTTCTGAACGAAGGCTATTATTTTGTTAGTACAAAGGAGTCCCCAGCTTGGGATAGGGGAAAGAGTTGCAAATGATTGGATTCAAACCTCTAAACATGTTGAACATCACCTCTTAAGAATGATTGCATGAACCAATTAAGGTGAACACCAGTTTTGAATCTAGGTGATTATGCCTACCTAAAGTACATACATACATACATATTATAACTTGCCCTTGCAGTCTTCTCAAACAGGACACCTTAACCGTCATAACCCAAAGTTTCAAGCAATATGCCATATTTATTAAATCCAAACCAAACTACCCTAATTATAATAACGAAATGAATCCAATGAAAAGTAAAAAAATTTAGGCAAGAAAATGAGAAGTTGGAACTAACTATGACTTACTATGCAATTTCTAAAGAATTATTTAATCGATCCAAGTGCCAAACTTTGATGTTCGGTAATGAAAATAGACAGCGATGGTGCCAACCCACCACTTTAATTTTTCACTTAATCATTTCATTTTCATCATTCCTTTGGGAGTTTGGTGCGTGTCAAAAAATATTTTATGACCTCATCTCATCATGACCAATCTCTATATCTCATGTCTATATTTCAGTGGAAGAATATCAAAGGAATACATTGCCATTTGTGTCACTTATTAGTTCCCAGATTGGTTGCTAAAGGCTAAATCTCCCATCAATTATCAAAAGATAGCGAGTTCTAGTTTTTTTCGTTCTTTCTTTCTTCTTTCCACATCGTGAAAGAAGGGTGGTTGTGTGTGTCACAACCTTGGTACTGTCATGATAGCTACAAGGTAACATAACTTTGATCTAAAAATGACAGGCGTTGGATTTTTGCCAACGGCCTAAAGCTAGACGATGGTGGTCAGCAGTAGGCAGGGAATACTCAAAGAAACAAAAATGACTGGTATTTGGTGATGGTACACAATTGACTCGGTGTTGCGTTGCCCTTAAGATGCCGCAGTTGCCACTGTCCATAACAGAAACTATAGGAAAGTCAACTCCTTAGAATATGAACACTTGAACAAAATTAGCGTTTCTATCATGCCTGAAAACTCAAGCTGATGACATGGTTATGTGTTTGACCTGGCGGTCTCTTCTGCCACGGTCTATATTTTAATACTATGACCATGATTTCAGTACTTCTCCACGGGAGTTGAGCAGGATCTGATTTCAGTAAGGCTGTCAAATTATATGTACCTTGCTCATAAAAAAAGAATCCATGAATTCATCTTCAGATTGTTCAACCGGCTGTTTCGGATGATTGCATGTTCCTGGGTCGTTTATGGAAGTTAGAACCTGAAACAAGCTTGAGTTAATCTCAGCTGTTAAACAAGACTGTAAGTTTTATTGGCTGAGCTTTTCGTGTGACAAAATCATAGAAATCGATCTCAAACCCTGAGAAGTACAGTTTAAAGGCTGGGAACTTGAAATTGATTCAAACTCAATTGTCGAGCAGGATTCGGTACATAAACACGCATTCCGTGGTGTTCTTTTTATCCACATTTATACATACTACATGCTTTTCTACTACTATATGACAACGGAAGTAACAGTTCACTGAAACCGGAAAAGCCTCAAACTGTTCTACATCTCCTACACGAACGTAGCAACTTGATGACAAGATTGACGTATTCAGATAAATGGCATATGACTCATCAAGGACAGATGCTATATGGGGTAACTGATAAAGCCAGTAATATCATGGCATGTGTCCTCAATGAAAAACATGCCTTCAGAATTCAGATAGACCTTTTCTTTTTGCCAAGCAATGTAGTTAGCCTCCAAAGCTGGTGTACTTCTTATGCTTCCGTCCTTTCCTACTGTTTTTCATTTTTAAAAAATTCTTGATATTTCCTCCCACTAGTTGTAGATGAAGCCCAATTCATTTACCCGAGGAAGCCAGGTTGCCAATGGATGTCACTCTTGGAACCTATCTGTGAAATTAAAGATAAGAAACAGTAGTGTTAAGATTTAGGGACCCTTAGTTATAACAAATTTTGCACGATGATTTGATGGATTAAATTACTCAAGGATATATCACATAAAATGACTGCAATACTTTAAAAGAAAGTTCCAGTACAACTTACAATGATTTAAAATTGATATGATGAGGTTAAGACTTAAGAGCAAGAGCTAATCTATCGTGTCCATTTTATCCCACAATACACATGATGGTGCACACCACCAGACCGACATCAAGCCTAAAACAGCAGAGCAATAAACGACAAGCATCACTACTTCTACCAGAACTGACTATGACTTGTCACCAGAAGTTCCTCAACTTGAAAGTAAAGTATACTATTGAAATCACAGTTTGTTATTTGGATCAGGCCTGCACTTTACTTAAACTGCAGTGCTTAATGTGGAAAGGCTTTTAATTCTTTTACGGGTTGTCTAGAGAGAGAACATTAAAAAGGCTCCATAATCATGCTATTGAATCTACTTTGTAGGTGCTAAAGCACATTAAACAGGCCATTCGTTTGAGGCTGGCTGGTTTGCACTATATAGCTGCTGATTTTCTCAAAAGGAGCTTACGTAATAATTGATGCTAGAATGACTCATTTTAGCTTAAAGTTATCGTCTACTTTGATGGCAGTACACTTGTAGCAGTTCAACTGCTTTTCTTCATATGACAAAACTGCTAAAATCCAAAAAGAAATAAATAATTGAAGTGCAAATTTGTGAAAATTTTGGCATTGACAAAATAATTGTTGACCAAAGAGAAAGGAAAATTTATGGTGCTCAATACATATGCCTAAGCAGTTGATGGAAAAAGTATGCTTTAAGATGATTGGCATCGAAAGTTTCATTTTTTATCACAATCAAAATACATGAAGTCCGAAACAAGGAAACAACAGAAGGAAATACCTTATCGAGAGGACTTTTTGATGTTCTCTGTCCATGATAAAAACCAGGCAATGGTGTAGCTTTAAAATTAAGGCTCTGCCTTAATTTTTTTATCTCTGCATCTTTGTTATCCTGTATCAATCACATAGTGTTCAGCAATGCCCATTGTCTGAATTAGGCAATCATATGCCAAAATTTTCTTTTTCTTACAATCCAACAACCAAAGCCACTTTAATATCTCTATCTTATGTCATGTTTGATTCATTACAATACTTCATGAGCATGTGCAGCTGTATCAAGTGGATGGAAAGACATTGTCAACAAAGAAAATTAATGGTACCTTTGATTTTGTCTGGAGCTTTTTCCTTTCAGCTTCCCTTCCATTGGATTTTCCTTCCAGTTTCTTGGAGAGCTAAAATAAAGGATATGAGATGATTAGATTATAAGTAAAGACGAACAATGTACATCAATGGCAAAACAAATTGAGCACGTGTTACAAAAGGGAAGAGCAAGGAGGACTCTTCATTGTGTACCTCCTTTCTTCTCTCAGGTCTTTCATCACTTTTCAAGCCAGAATAAGATGGAGCAGCCTTAGCATTCTTTTTCTCCATACTACTAACTTTAGAAGACCTGCATTAATGCAAAAACGAAGAATTTTCAAGATGATGGATGCTTTATAGCCAAGGGCATAACTTCTGCTTATAATTATTTGAAGTAATATCTTAAGGATTATTTGGAGCTCCTCTGAAAGAAACTGAGAAACTGATAGTATGAATTTAAGGCCATGAAGAAGCTAATTGTGCTTGAAGTAAATGAGTTTTCGAACAGGAATGTTCCTTTGAAGTGGTCTGGTCTGATTGGTTAAATATCAGTGACCCAACAATTAAAAACTTTTTGATGTTCAAACCCCACTTCCTTTTTTTCCTTGACCCCCACAACTCCTTTTTCCTTTTTGCCTTTTTTACTTTCAGCCTTATAAAAGAAAGAAAAAAGGATTGACAGAAATGACAAAAAGCTTGATAATGATATGATAATGTGTACTTCAGCTGGAGAAAAGAAAAGGAAACAGAAAAAGAAGAAAGCAAAGGAGTGAACCCATTAAACATAACTATAAGTATCATTTCAGAAGTTAAAAAATGAAAATGACAATTAAATAGTACGTTAGCCAACTCTTATATATATATAGACGATATATATAACAATTAATTGTACCATTTTTATGGCTAACATTATGCAAATCCACCAATGCAGGCATGTAGGCATTTGTCATCTCAAATCTTTCAACTTAGAACTTAGAAGCTTACCCTCCGTTCTCCTTTTGCGGAGTCGTCAAAGTGGAAAGCCTTGATTCTCTCCCCTTTGTAGGCACCTGCAAGAAAAATTGAAACAAAAGATCCATGAATGTGAATTATGTAGTAATAGAGATGTCAGGTAGTCCTTAAGAATTAAAAATTCAAAGATAATAACATAGTACCGGTTTTGCTGCTGGAGATTGTTCCTGACTGGAAGGTTTCAATTGATTGTAATTACTCTGAAATGTTTTAAATGCTCGCTTGACGATGTCCTTATCTCCCATTTTCTCCATAATTAAAGATTTCCTTGTTGCAGTAAGGGGAGATGGGCCAGAACTCGAGGGACCTAAACTAATGGACATGTGCAAGGATCTAGGAGCCAATTTCTTGCTTTGCTCCACAGATGGATTCTTGGTCTTGGGTGAAGAATAAGATAATGTAGTTCCAGTTTTTGAACGTGTTCTCGAAGCAGATGACGTGGTAGGTGTTAGTGTTTGCTTTGATGTTCTAGATGTAGAAACTTGTGGTGTTTTAGTCACAGGGGAGGCAGGTTTCTTCTTTATCCTCGAATCATTCCTCTCCTTATTCACCTCCGTGGTCTAGACAATCAAAATGAAAGAAACAAGTATCACATGTCAGCAGCAAATTCACTTGAGTCGAGCTTTTAGAACACACAAATCAGTTCAAAAAACATGATAATGATGATGATGAACTAACCTGATGAGATTTTGCAGACTGACCCAATTTTAAGTTTTTATCTTTGATCTTTGGAGTGTTTTCTAAGACATTCTCTGATCTCTGTGATAACTCCTTCACATCTTGAGACCCCTTCGAAAGAGTTTCCATTTCTTCTTCTGGTTTGTTTAACCCAGGACTTTCCACTATGCTACCCATTACTTCCTTTTTCTCTTCACTTTGTACTGTGCTATCTATTTTCTGTTTCAATTCCTCAACCCATGAATTTTGACATGGTGTTGCAATTTGAGGCTCCTCCTCATTCACCAAGTTAGTTTCTTGCTTATACCCTTCATCAGAGCATTGATGAACCAGATCTCCAGCATTATGATAGTGGGATGAAGTTTCCATAGACTTGTCTTGAGCCAGTAGCTCAGCTTTTCTAGCAGCAATCTTCTTGTAATGTTCTTCAAAGAAAGCCTTTTTCTGAGCAACTGATCCAGGAGTTGCACACTTCTCAACCTCTTCCAAGTACTTGTTTGGGGAGAAAGTTGACCATTTCTCCCATGAAAGTGAATCATTCTCAAATCTACCAAACGAGACTGACACTTCAAGCTCTGGATTTGAAGAATCCATTCCCTTGATCTATTTACATCACATTTAAAACCAACAAAAATTGTAATCATATTCTCAAGCTACAAACAGAATGACAACTCATATCTACACCCAGAAACAAAAAAGAAAGGGGGGGTTGAAATTCAATCAATAATCAACAACAAATGGAATTAAATTCAAGGAACAATAATAGAAGGTGCATTAAAAAAAGCAAAGGGACCAACTTTATACCAGATCAAAAGGACAAAGTGTGTACCTTAACTTCTTCACTTGAAGCCTCAACTGTTATGGATTCACCCATTAAATTCTTAAAGAAAAACCAAGAAACAAACTTGAATTCACCACAAAGCTAACACATCAAGAGTGGCAGCTGGCATGGGCAGACCCTCATTTGTTCATTTCCATTGGATCACACACTGAAAGGACCCAAAGAAGAAGAAATCCAAGATAAAGACAAAAGAAGCCTCGAATAAAATGAATATGAGAAAGTATGAAGAAAAGAATAATGGAAGGCATGTGCTCTTGTCTGTATAATTTAAGCTTTCATTCACACTCCTCCTACTATTATCAGATTCACCTTTTCAATGGAAAACTTTGTCTGTTTCTTGTACTTGTGGAAAGTCCCAAATTTTAAAAAAGAAAGCTCAATCATGAAACCAAAAAAAAAAAAAACCCAAAGAAACAAATGGGTAATAATAAAAAAAAACTAATCCATTTCCATTCTCAAAGATCATTTACCTTTGCAACTTTTTAATAGCATAATGATATGATTACTACAGTTTTTAAGTACTAACATGAGATATGACAGTTTGGCTAAAAGGTTAGCTGGGATAATAATTATGGCTAAGACAGAAATGTTGGGCACATTGAGTAAAAAGAAAGGGGGAGAGAAATAACAACAAAATCTGGCCAAAATTTTAACGACAGTTCTGCAAACAATGAAAAGGAGAAATCAGTCAAAATCTGAGATGAGAGGAGGGATGGAAAATGGAAAACACAAGAGATGGGTTAAAGAAAAAGGGTCCACATTGGAAAGTAGTGAAGTAAAGACTAATAAAGAGATAAGGGAGAAGGAAACCAACAACTTGCTTTTGTTGAATTAAATATCGCAACTCACAAGTCTGCCTTGAACGACAGTTGTGGTTGTGGTGGTGGATTGTGGACCCTTAGATTCTTCAGTTTTCTTCAACTATGACGATGTATTGCCATTGCTCCTCTGCCACATTATTCATAAATTGACAGATTTTTTTTTTGTCATAAAAATAAGATACTTAAGTATCTTTATGCCCAAAATACATGATGTCTTTTTATCTTTTTTTCTTCTTCAAGTTACCTAATTTATTCATTGTCCCTTCTCTTACAACAATACAGACAATGCAGAACAATAATGGTGGTGTTGTTACACTAAGTATTACAAAATCCTTGAGTAATAATGCAAGTGGTGCGTTCAAATTCATAATTTTATAGTTACAAGGACTCTGAACTCCAGCATTTTACTTATCCATTAAGACTGTTCACTACATCCTTAAGGTATTGGAATTGATACCTAGGCCGTGCTTGGATGCAATAAAATTAATTACATATTTTTATAATAATATCTTTATAATTTTTAAAAAATTAAATTAAATTTTTATCATGAATCAATTACCACTAATCAAAATTATCTTTTAAGCTCTTAATATTTATAACTTTATAATTATTTCTATTATAAAAATTGAGTTGTAATTGATGATTATAGTTTAACTATAATATAATAAGAAGTTGTTAGTAAATTATTTCTCTAGGCGATACCTAATAGGCATAAATACACTCACTAAATTACATGCTTCTGAAATTTATTCTTTTGCTACTGTTTTTCAATGTTACACGAACGGTACATCCCATATCACAGGTCTTTACTCCTGCTTTTATCTAATTAATTATTCTAAAACGAAAATATGCATTTAAATCCTACACTAGTAAAGGATCTTTAAATGCATGTTATACTTTTGTTTCATAAAATAAAGCCTTGTTTTCCTATATCAGTATTTAATAATCATATTAGCGTTTGAGATCACCCCCGCATTGTTTTCTTTCTTTTGCTTTTTTTCCCCATTCAACTCCAAACTATTGAAATGTGTTATATCCTCGTTCGCCTTACGACATATAGCAAATTAAGAAGACATTTGAATAGTAAGTCTGTCACCTGTAAGTTGGAGGCTATTTATGGGTTCACCCTTCTGAGATGACTTTCTTATTTAACGAATAGCTTAATCTTCATTGAGAACATAAAGTTGATAGTCACCAGATATCATGTGGGCTCAACTGTTTTATCCCATCAGAGCCAGAATCCTCATCTCATCGAAGATATCCCCCCCACACTTCGTAATGATGGCTAGATGGCAAGTCCAACACGTTAATATAATCTTACACGAGACCCCTGCCTATAAATACCTCTGTCGAAACCATTTTTAATTTGAAAAACGAGAGCCAACTTAAAAACAAAAATGGAGTCGCCACCGATCTTTTTTCGAGGTGTGATCGTATCACCTTGAGATTGATCATTTTAATAAAATATTTTGATTTATTTAAAACAATGATTTTGGATCTACGAAATTTGAGAAAAAGGATTCGGGAGTCGGTTACGCACGAGGAAGGGTTAGCACCCTCGTAATGCCCAAAATTGGTACCTAATTGATTAATTAATGTCTTAATGCTGAAAATTTGAAAAGATTTTAGAATACGATCCTTTTATTTAAAAAGAACACTTGAATAAATTAAATTGGATGCTAAGACCATTTTATTTTGAAGAAATAAAATGTCATACCCAATGAGTTAGGATACGACATTTCACATTTTCGAAACTGAGCTTATCTTTTGATTTTTAAAACTCATGCAGTGAAGTTTAAAAAAGGATATTCAATTATTTGGGTCAAATGAAAAATTGGAACCCAATAAGTTAGGGCACGATTTCTCAAAATTCTAAACATAGAATATTGCCTTTATTTTTTAGAAATCCTTATCTCGAGATACAAAATGTCATATCCAGTGAGTTAGGACACAACACCTCGAATTCCTGAGAATAAACTTTTATTTGAAACTTATACATTTTGATTGAAAAAGGGTACTCGGTTACTTAGATTCAACGAGGAAAATTAGAACCCAATAAGTTAGGGCACAATCTTCTCGAAGATGCCAAATACCGAGTATTGCCTTATTTTTAAAACTTTTGAATGAAATGATTTTAAAACTTAAACGATTTTAAAACACGATTCTAAAACACGATCTTTTAAGCGAATAAAATGCGATGGCAAAATAATGTACAATGCAAAGTAATAATTCATAAACAAAATGTTATAATAATGAATCACAAATAACAAATAAATACAAAGTAAGAAAGTCTAAAATAAAATATAAAACAATTCTAAGCAAATAATACATAAAAAGGATTTAAAATGGATGTTATAAAAGCGATCTAAAGTATATAAAATAATTTAAAAAAAGATTAGTATCCATTCAAAATAAAATAATATATAAAACTCTTTAAAAATAATATATAAATAATTCAAAATATATAATGTGTAAAAAAAATTTAAAATACATAATATATGAAAATATTAAAGTAAATAATGTATAAAAATTTGAAATGAGCGTTATATAAAAAGTTAAAATAGATAATAACAAAAAATGTAAATAAATAAATAGAATGTTAATAACAAGAGTAAAACCATATATAAGAAAAATAATAATAAAAATAATATTAGTATATAAATAGAAATAGAAATATAATAAATAGAAATATAATAATAGTAGAAATATAAATAGATAAATAATAATAGTATTAGAATAACAAAATAAATATAAATAGAAACATAATAATAATAATAATAATAATAATAATAATAATAATAATAATAGCAATAATATATTAAATTAGTTAATTTGATAATAAAATAGCAAAAATAAAAAAAAAAGATTAAATGGAACCTTAAAGCAAAATTTTGGGGCAAATAAAAAATAAATAAAAGGAAATGGACTAATTTGAACGTGCAAATAACAATGAGGGACCAAAAGAGAAATAATCCCTACCCTCCAAAACGCACAGCTTCAAGGAGGACCAAAATGCAGTCAAAACAAATTTTAGGGCCAAAAAAAATAATAAAAACTTAATTGCGAAACAATAAAAAAAAGGAAGGGCTAAAAGCAATTGGACAAATTTAGAAAAAATAAAGAAATTGAAATGAAATGGACAAATTTCCCACGTAATTGAAAGAAAAAATAAAATAATTCAATTCCAATGGAAATAGGAAAAGAGAGAATAATCCAATTTCTAATTGAAGAATACCCAAAGTAATTCCCCCTTTCAAAGAACAAAATACCCCTACTTATATACATGGGGTTTACTAAAAATAGCCTAACTAATTTAATAATAAAATAAAATAAAATAAAATAAAATAAATAAAAATAATATCTTCCTATTTTTAGCCTTTTACCAAGTCAACAAAATTTGATAACTCATTGGCTTTCTCCATCTTTTTGATTTGGCCACAATTTAATGGTTGTCTTTCAATTTGGCCCTTTTTGGCCTGTTTTCGACCGATTGCATCATTTGGCTTTACTTATTCGGTTATTATTTTTGGGCCAATTTTGCCTGGGCCTGCTGAGTCTCGGTGCTTCTTTTCTTCCTCTTCAAGTAACCTCGTTCCAATCCACTGTATCTTCAGAGGTATAAAAATTGGTGCTTCGATCCGCTCCAATGTAATTTCAGGGAAAAGAGATTTGTATCTTCGATCTACTCCGCTGGAACTTCAAGGAGGTAAGAGTTGGTAATTTCAACCTGCTCCACTACAAATTCACGGAGATAAGGTTTGTGGTCTTCAGTCTGCTCCACTACAATTTCAGAGAGATAAGATTTGCTACTTCAACCTACTCTACTGCAACTTCAGAGAGATAAGGTTTGTTATCTTCGATCTATTCTGCTGCAACTTCAAGGAGATAAGATCTGCTATCTTCAGTCTGCTCCACTGCAACTTCAGGGAGATAAGACTTGTTATCTTCAGTCTGTTCCACTGTAACTTCAGCGAGATAAGACTTGCTACTTCAACCTGTTCTACTGTAACTTTAGAGAGATAAGGTTTGCCATTTTCGATCTGCTCCGCTGCAACTTCAGGGAGATAAGATATGCTATCTTCAGTCTGCTCCACTACAACTTCAGGGAGATGAGACCTTTAACTTCAACTTGCTCTCTGCAACTTCAGAGAGATAAGGTTTGCTATCTTTGATCTGCTTCGCTACAACTTCAGGGAGATAAGATCTACTATCTTCAAGCTGCTCTACTGCAACTTCAGGGAGATGAGACCTGTAACTTCAACCTGCTCTCTACAACTTTAGAGAAATAAGGTTTGCTATCTTTGATTTGCTCCGCTGCAACTTTAGAGAGATAAGATCTGCTATCTTCAGCCTGCTCCTTTGCTACCTCAAGGGGATAACGCTGGTGGCTTAAATCTGCTCTATTGTTGCTTTATGGAGATAAGACTCTTCGTTTTCGATCTGCTCCACTACTGCTTAGGGAGATAGGATCTGCAATTCTTCAACCTGTTCCACTGCTACTTAGGGAGATAAGGCTAGTGGCTTAAATCTGTTTCCCTACTGCCTCGAGAAGATAAGATTCGCCGTCTTCGATCTACTCTACTACTGCTTAGGGAGAAGATCTGTGAATTCACCGATGTTGCTACACCGTCCTCTAGGGGACATGTCTTATAAACTCGATTTCAGATGCCTATGTTTATGCCAAATGATTAGGATGCTATGATCAGAATGAATCAGGTGCTCTTAACCAAATGTGTTATGAATGATATGAATGCAGAAATGTCATTATAATAATTCCTTTTTAAATGCTTAAGGTGTCATCGCTCGTTGTTTATCAGGGTTCTGTCACTGATGTGCTATCCTACTTTCTTTGCTCAGTTGGTTTACTCCACTGCATCTTCAGAGAGATAAATTTGTGGTTTCTTCTATCCATCCCACTGCAACTAAGGGGTATAGGATTTGTACCATCTTCAATCTATCCTACTATAACTCAGGGGTATAGGATTTGTGGCTTCTTCAATCAATTGATCTGGGTAACACGACCAGATTCGTATATAAAAATGTAGAATGTCATTTTTTCGATAATGATCCCATTTTAATGCTTGGGTTGTTCATTATTCGTCGAGATTGTATCACCAACGCAATATCTTGTCTCTTTGTTCAGCTGATATCTTTGACAAAAAATTTGAAGAGATAGTCACGATTTAAACTCCTCTTTCTCAAACATTTTCAACCTTTAGGTTTGGTGAGTTCTAAACAACAGTCCTATTTCAGGTTCTTGTACTATTTAGAAACTTTTCAGAGTAATATGCATAACTTTCTTTGTGAAATTTTTATTAGTCAATTAATCATTATTTCAATACAAAATGCTTGAAAAAGATCATAATAATGGATAAGAAAGAAAATAATTTGGAGCATAGTTCGAAACAAATAAGTTAGTCAAAGATAGCAAATGCAATAAGAAGGAAATTTATTGGGAGCGTATCTTGAAACGAATAAAGTAATCAAAAATAGTAAATTCAATATGGGTAAGATGAAGACTAGGTACCCTAGATATCGCAGTCTGAGCTTCTCTGACGAACTTTTTGAAGACCATTTTGAGCTCGACATGTGTTTAGGAGATCTAGAGTATTTTGTCGATGCCCAAAGATGTAGCATACCTCCTCCCTATTAATTCAGGTATAGCAAGACTACCGCATGCCCCACTTTTTACTTGAATTGCCCTTTACAGGTTTTCAATTCAGAACCCCTTTGGCCTCAAAGCGCCCTTTGCGGGTTTTCTCCTTGGTCTCTCATTTTTCTTTTTTCTTTTCTTTTTTGTGTATTTTTTTAAACTACTAACTGTGACTGAATCTGAATTCACCGGATTGGGCAGGTCCTTGCCATCCATCTCGGTCAATATTAATACTCTTCTAGAATAGGCATTCTTTACTACATAAGGTCCTTCCCAGTTTGACATCCACTTTCCTCTGAAGTCCTTTTATATAGAAAAGATCTTCTTCAACGCTCAGTCCCTCTTTGGCCTCAAAGCGCCCTTTGCAGGTTTTTGCCTTGGTCTCTCCTTTTTCTTTTTTCTTTTCTTTTTTTGTGTTTTTTTTAAAACTACTAACTGTGACTGAATCTGAATTCACCGGATTGAACAGGTCCTTGACATCCATCTCGGTCAATATCAATGCTCCTCTAGAATAGGCATTCTTTACTACATAAGGTCCTTCCCAGTTTGACATCCACTTTCCTCTGAAGTCCTTTTGTATATAAAGGATCTTCTTCAACGCTAGGTCCCCCTCGTAGAATTCTCTAGGATGAACCTTTCTGTTGTAAGCTTGCATCATTCGTTTTTGGTATGTTTTGACCATGACGGGTAACTTTCAACCTCTTTTCTTCAATTAAATTCACTAGATCTTTCTGCTTCATCCAATTCTTGACTCAATCGAAGCTTGGAGAGAAGGAATCACGATTTCAATGGGCAAACCGCTTCCATTCCACAAACTAATAAAAATGTGTTGCCTCGACGAAGGTTCTGACCGACGATCGATAAGCATAAAGGGTGAATGGTGACTTCCTATACCAATATTTATAAGTCTCGGTCATTTTCTCCACGATCTTTTTTTTAGGCTGCCTCTGCTGCACCATTCATTTTTGGGTGATATGGCGTCTGGTCTTGAACAGACTGCGAACTTTTGATATCATGCTGTTGTGCATTGTTGGATATGATCTTTTTTAGTATTCCTTGTAGGCCCATGATCTTTTTTATTTTTTTATTTTTTTACGGAATTTGATGACTGTCGACTTTGTAACATTGGCATATAAAGCGACTTTCACCCATTTAGTGAAGTAATCGACGACCACAACGAGATCGGCCCAATAACATCCATGCCCCACATAGAGAAAATTTGTGACATGAATATTCTCTCCCTAAATTTCGCATTTATGGCAAAACCGATACAATGCTCTACCATGATGGACCAACAGTACCCGAACCTTATTATTAACCTGACCATCAAAAAACCATTATCATGTGATTTTCAAACACCCTATAGCATCCTCCCGTCTTAGTAGCCTAGGCATATGTTGATGCGACCATGCGAAAACATCTTTGAATTGGGAATAACTTAATGATGTCTCATTTTGTCTTTGTGGTGTGCTAGGCTTTGATCTTCACCTCTTTCCTAGGCTCGCAATGTCCACTGACCCTTTGTAGAGTAGGATCTATTTTCATTTTGTTTTACCATTCTTAACAACTCAGGAGATAAGTTAAATCTATGTTATCTTCAAAGTCCTGAAATCCCTTTAAACACATATCTCACCCAAAATGAGACTCTGAGTCAGTGTCAGCGTTGCTCACGTCATTGATATCTGGGGACCTATTGTAGGTACGAAAGTAGATTCCAAAGAATAAATTATTCTAAGGATGATTATTTGTATGGTATGATCATGAATGAAGAATAAAAGCATATTTAAAAGAGAGTCCAAAGAATAAAAGAATATTTGCTCAAAAAGATGCATTTTATTGAAATAAAGATTTTGAACACAAGTCTACTTCACAAAAGGATTCTTATTGCCTCTAGGCTTAAAGCAACAAGCGTGTTTTGAATATTACTCTAAATTGGCTCTAAGAAATACAGGGATCTCTTCCACAGTCCCATTGCTCAAAACACCCTCAAGTACGTAAGGGCAACAGCTTGGAAAATTATATTTTTGGATATGTCGTTAATGTTTAGATTCCCTAACATTCCCGCCGGCCTTCAATATCATCATAAAATTTGATTTCTTTATTGTCCATCATGTCGTGCACCAGAGCCCCGATCTTGATACATTCTTGGATTTCATGCCCCTCATCACTGTGGAACTCCCGCTACATTGGGCGCGGATGAGTCGTCAAACTTCATAATCCCCATTTTAATAAATCTCTCAATTAGCTTTTTGAACGCGGTGCAATTTTCTATTTAATGCCCAATGATTCCAGCATGGTATTCGCACTGAGCATTTGCATCGTACCATTTGCGAAAAGGAGGTTGCATCAGTTCTAGGTAGAAAGGGGACACCATGTGTGCATCAAATAGGTTCTGATACAACTCTACATATGACATGGGTTTAGGTGTGAATTGTAACTTTTCTATTTGTCTTGGGGAGCCTGATAGTTGGTGGTTATTGTCTTCGACTGGCTCACAGTAATCGACTTTGAATAACCCTTATTATATGTCCTCATGTTATTCACCTCATTCTCCCCCTTTCTTGGAGCTGATCTCTCGGTGCTTTCCCCCGTTTCTATTTTCCGCACCTTATCGCATTTTCTATCATTTCACCAGACATTACTATGTTCGAGAAACTCCTGGTTGTACACCCCAGTATGTGATTAATAAATAGAGCCTTCAAAGTATTAATAAAGAGTATGGTTGTTTCTTTTTTTAGCAGAGGTGGTTGGACCTATGTGGCAACCTCCTTCCACCTTTGGGCATACAGCCTAAAGCTCTCATTTGGTTTTTTTCTCCATATTTTGTAAAGTGATTCTTGTAAGAGTATGCCCAAAGATCAATCATGAGATGATTGTAATAACATACTTGATTTACCATATTTATTAATATAAGGCGTTTCCATTATTATTTTAGTTTCTTTTCTGTGTGTATAAATAAACTGTTTTATAATAATATCCCGAGAATAATATGATTGTTCTTAAAAGATCCTTAGTCAAGTATTATTGTTGACTAGGACAACAATAATGCATTAAGACTAACATGTAGTTTATTGATGATAAAGAGTTGTCATTGATATGGAGTGTCAAAATCAGTGCATGAATATGTGTGTTAGAGAACAACATATTGGACTGACCAGCTATGAGTATGTTTATTGGATTATTATGTAATTGTTACGACATTACTCATAGTGATTAATATGTATATGATTCTCAGACTTGAGATCATCATTATCCCAACATCGTGAGTTGTATATTTTGATACAGTCAAATGTACACCGTAACTGGTTATTCTAAAAGGCTAATGTTGGATATACAACAATTTATGTAGAGGGATATGGTTGATCAATATAGAATAAGTCCCTCTTACATAATGGGAGTAATATCTTAGGCAACTTGATTGAGTGGGACTAGAAATGCATGGCTATGCTCAAATAAGTTGATATGAGATGTCATACTTATTTGTATATCATAGTCTACTCAAGATATCAAGAAACATGAAATGGACTATGCAAGTGTGACTATTCCATGACTTGTGTTCATTCCAGAGATAAAGGACTTAAGGATTAATGCATGAAAGGTAAATCACAAAAGGTTATGTCAAATCATGACTTCTTGTAACTTAGGTAGTAATGATGCATTGCTAGATGCCACTCATTATATGTAACATTAGAATTGTTCTATTATTACTACTAACGTTACAAGAGCCTACAGGGTCACACCATATGGTTGAGATGATCGGAATAAAACATAGTTAGTATTGTGTTTGGTTGTCACATGAATTAAATTAATTATAGAATTAATTTAATTGGGCAATCAGATATTGAACATATTATATGTACAAGAATGTTGTACACATAATGAGAACATAATTCTATTAATATATGAATTTGGTTCGTATATAAATTTAAATAAATATAGTTTACCAAAATCTTTATTATAATTAATGTAATTATAATTTTCAGTTAAAACATTATTATATTTATTTATTTTAAATATATCAATTAAAAGGGAAGTTATAGATATAAATAAAACCCCGAAAACCTAGTTTTGTGGTCTAGCAGCCGTCGAGCAAAAAATTTCTCAAAAATAGTTTTGAGGATTTCTTCTGGTTATTGTCAATTGGGTGAACTACGTAGAGGTCGGCATCTGAAAAGTTGCAACTTGGTTCGATAGTGGTTCTGGATTCTCATTTTCGAGGCGTTGTTGTCTACTCAGATTAAAGTTTCGATAATTTCGAAACCATTATCATAGTTTTTTTCCCGATTCGTTCCTCACACATGGATCCATGGTTTGGATTGCCGGAATTTTATTTTTTCGCTGTGCCTTGGGGGCACCGGCTTTCCTATAGTGGTATTAGAGCCACTTGTGATATACAGACTCGGGTTTAAATACTTGGGTGATGCAATTGTATGAGATGCATGCTTTAATTTCATTACGTTTTTTACTGTTCAAATCGTCTAAGTATATTCTGATATCTGTTCCTTTCAATAATTGATTAAATGTTAATCATCGTGTTATGGTCAATTCAGTTTTATGTTATTACTGTTTAACTTTAACAAATCTGTTATGATGCAACGGTGGTATTTACAATGTCCAGTGAGAGTAAACCGGCTAGTGGAACAAGGGTTGTTTCGGCATGAAACCTCAAGGATAAAAATCCTAAAATCACGATTCTGTTGATAAAATTTATCAAATCGTGGGGTTTCATATGACTGGGGTATGCAGTCTATACCCGGGGGCTCCGTCCCCGTACCCCTGGTGCATACCGCGGGGGCTCCGCCCCCACCCCGACTCCTACCGTGATAGTTCTCTCTTTTATTTTGGGAATAAAAATTTAAGGATGGCTCTGGTCGCGGGCCTTCAGCCCGCTTCCTCC
This sequence comes from Gossypium longicalyx, assembly GCA_025698465.1. Lineage (NCBI taxonomy): Eukaryota > Viridiplantae > Streptophyta > Magnoliopsida > Malvales > Malvaceae > Gossypium > Gossypium longicalyx. Next base: position 99,299,819 of record CM046997.1, read on the forward strand.
AACCACCTCAGATCCCTATCATCTTCTAGTATGTCTTGTGATAAATAAAACTTGATGGGCCATAAAATATTGAAAGGACATTTTATAATTCACTTAGCAAAACGTTGAATGATGTATGCTATTTTTGACATGCACGGTGTTTGAAATGCATAGTTATAGCCCGATGACCCATTTGATAAAAGGTTGTAATTTTATAAAATACGGCCTGCGTGTCGTGCCTTACTATTATTCTCTTGTATTTCTCTTCTCATCTTACTCTCTCATATGTAAAACGAGTTTCTGCATATTGTAATTTGCAAAAGTTGCTGTGGGTTAGACGAGAAGGAAGATGGGCCAATCAGTGTGGATCGACAGCTTGTGAGACGGCTTACACCTTTAGATTTCCTTTTGGTTCTCCCATTGGCTTGGGTTGAACCACCATAGTTTATGGGCTATAACTATTGCATTTATTTATTGCTTTATTTATTCACGTATGAGATGCTATGGATGTCTAAAGCATGCAAATTAGGTAATAATAAACTACATTAATTGATGAGATCAATTAAAAGATTAAATGGATTAAAGTAGATCATAATTGGTGATCGTGTTATTTTGTGACAGGTTTTAAATATTTATAATTAATCGTTCTTGAAACCAACTATTATCACGATGTAGGGAAGTGTACCTATCGAACAGTAGTATAGTTTTAGCAAGACCGAATTGTCGAACCCAAAGGAACTAAAAGTACTAGTAATGACTGGCTTTTTATTATCTAGCCTAAGAATAAGGGGGTTTGTTTTAACTAACTAATTAACTAAACTAAGAATTCACAGAAAATAGAATTGGGAGATTACTTTTGGAAAACGATTGAATTAAGACAATACCTAAGAAAGAATCCACCTAGACTTTACTTGTTATTCTGACTCCGAATCGGACAATTTATTCATTTAACTTATTCCGTAGAGATCCCTAAGTTATATTATTATCTCTCTCGAGACTAACAACGTCTAACCCTAGGTTGAATAATTGAAATCTCTTTCTAATTAACTTCTTAGGGTTGCATTAACTGTAACAGCCTAATTTTCAGTGGTGTCGGAACAATGATTCGAGATCACTAAATCCGACAAATGAGTAGGAAATATTATTAATTTAGTGAGTATAAGTTAAATGTGAAGTTAGGAAAAATTTTGAAATAGTGAATAGTGTACTAAAAATAAATATTAAAATAAAATCGAAAACGAGGTATCGAGACCTCAAAAATTTTAAATCGAGCCATAAATATTTTTATAAATATTTATGGAGTGTTAATAAGTTAGTATTAAAGTTTCGTCGAAAAATTTTAAAGTTCTGATAGTTAATTGAACAAAAAGGACTAAATTGTATCAAATGCAAAATTATGGGAAATGATTAAATAGCTTAAATGATAAAAGAAAGAGGGTTTAAAATGCAAATAGACCCAAGGTCTATTTGGGCTGGACGGCAAGGGCATGAAATCAGCAAGAAAATAAGGAGAATTAAGGGCAAAATTGAAAAATTGCAAAATTTACTTAATAAAGCTAGGAGTAAAGTGGAATTATCTAGATTTCTCTTTATTTTTCTGCATTCTCATCAGCAAAAACGCCATGGAAGAGTTCCCTTAAGATTTTTTTTCATATTTTTACTTCAAGTAAGTTCGATTCTTGATTATTTCTTGAAATTATTGTGTTTTTGTGACTTTTACAACTAGGTCAACTTGTTGAATTCATTAGTTTTTGATTCTATGAAAGAAATTGAAAGTTGCTATGAATATGTGCTGGAAGTATATGATGATTTGGCATGGAATTAGAGCTTTAAATTGTTTATATGCTGATTTTATTGGAAGAATTGAATAGAAAGTGAATGTTTGGGACCTAATTGTAAAAGAGTTTGAAGTTAGAGTTTTATGTGAAAATTCTGAATTTCAATAGTTATGAAATAACTTAAAATGTCTAGGAAAATTATTAATTAAGAAAATTATCTTAATTTAGGGGTTAATTGTGTAAGGACTGAATTGTATTAATTGTGAAAATTGGGGCAAAATGGAAATCAATATTTTGCACTAAAACTGTTTTGGACAACAGTAGTAGTCTAACTTTGAAAAATCACCAAAAATTGTATAAATGGAATTATAGGATGAATAAAATATGAAATTAAAGCTTATTTAGTCTAGTTTCTTATAGAAGAAATTATGTAAGCAATGAAATTGTAAATCATGAGATATAATAAATTTTGTGAGACAATGTCAGAATGATTTCGGGTTCCCCTGTTTTGAATTTGTAAAATCATAAAAAATTGGATAAAAATAATTAGGGGCTTAAATTTGTATGTTTAGAATCCTGAATTAGTCTATTTTTAAGAGAAACAAACGGGAACATCATTCGAATCCTGTACGAGAAGATAATTAATTTTTACTGAAGAAGGGTCGGAACTATCAGACAGCAGAAAATGAGAGACTTCAATGAATAAAGTGTATTAATTGGCCCAACCAAAAATTATGATATTTTTATGGTAAGAAGACATATGAGTCTAGTTTCTGGAAAATTTTATGGATCTTAATTTGGAGTTCTGTAGCTCAAGATAAAAATAATTTATTGACTATGACACTGATGAATAGCTTAAATATTCACATAAGTAAATAGTGAAAATTATGAATAATGTTACTTACAAGTGTGTTTTTTATACTAAGGATGTGGATGGAGAGGAGGAGGAGGAAAAATATACATATATATGAATGACTCGTGTATAAATTGATCACATGCCCGATTATAATAGATAAGTGTTGAATTAGAAATGATATAATGTTTTATTTGGAATATTTATTATGAAATTATGATTATCGTTATAATACAAAAATCGAACTTCTGAGTTTATATGGCTAAATTTTAGTGATCATTTGTTAATTTTATGAATTTCATGAGGTGTTATTTCATATGTATTAATGATAAAATCGTGAATAATGTAAAAGCATGAAAATTGAATAAATGATCAAATTGAGCATTTCAGGTCAGTGACAAGATGAATTGAAGGAAAAGACCATGGTTGGACCATGGCAACAAGTGATAAGTGATAACTTCGGCTACACTTATCTGATCATGGACAATTGAAAGTGATAAGTGATAGCTTCGGCTACACTTATCTGATCATGGACAATTGAAAGTGATAAGTGATAGCTTCGGCTACACTTATCTGATCAAGGACAACTGAAAGTGATAAGTGATAGCTTCGGCTACACTTATCTGATCAAGAACAAGTGAAAGTGATAAGTGATAGCTTCGGCTACACTTATCTGATCAACGAAAAATGACAAGTAAAAAGTGGTAGCTTCGTCTACCGATCGGTGAAAAGTGGTAGTTTCGGCACCGATCGCCGGCTACTTGATCAGTGAAAAATGGTAGCTCCGGCTACCTGATCAGTGAATAGTGGTAGCTTCGGCTACAAGTGACAAGTGATTTTTGTGCAAGACCATATCTGGGATATGGCATCGGTGTGATATGTGTATAAGATGTAAGACCATAGCTGAGCTATGGCATTCTAGTGAAAAGACCATAGCTATGCTATGGCATCAGTGATTATCAGTGAAATTCAGTGCATACCGGTGCAGACCAATTTCGTAAGATGTTCACTAATTTGAAGAAGTTTGGTAAGTATTACATGGAATTATATGACATAAGGAAATATGAGTTGATGAAACATGAGCATAAAACTTGGTTGATGAATGAGTTCATTTGTGATTATATATTTCTACGCCTTGAGTGTATTATCCGTATGAATTGGTATTCCAAATGAGTTAATGAGAAAACTTTTAGTATGAAATAATCTGAGTTCGAAATAAAATATCATGAAAACATACTTGAAATACATTGGTATGTTTGTATATGCTATTTGAATTCATAAATGTGGAAAGTAAATGCATGTGGAAGTATGAGATGATGATACTTGTACATGGAATTTATTGATGAATACGTACATCCAAATATATGATAGATTTTAGTGAACATTGAAATTGGGCTCAATAAGTGATTTGGCAATTTAAATCTTGATTGGTAGGAAGAGTTAATGAATTGAATATTTATGAATTGTTACATGTATTTGTCTGAAATACGAGGAAGTGATGGTAATTGATACATGGAAATATGAAACTATGATATATATAAAAACATGGAATATGTTTGATAAATGTGTTCATTCATAATTATGGAATTATGTACCTCATGTGTGCTATTTGCATAAATATGATATTTCAAATACTTTGGTGAATAAAGCTTAAATATGAAATAGTATGAAATCGAAACAAATTGTTATGAAAATGTATTTAAATTATCTGTAAGTGTTTCGTGCTTCTCGGTAATGCCTCGTACTCTATTCCGGCGACGGATACGGGTAGGGGGTGTTACATTAACTCGATATATGGATCCCCTTATTAGGTTTCACCTTAATCCAGCAAAATCTTGTCACCCTATCTCTAGGCGCGCAATCAACTCCACTTAATTATGACAAATGTACTCTTAGACAGGGTCTATTCCTCCACTGCATAAGGGATTAACTTGGATCAATATCCTGGAATATTAAAACAAGAATTAAGAACACATAATTAAGAACAAGTCAAATATTTATCATACAATTCAGAAAATAATAACAAGATTCGTCTTAGGTTTCATCCCCCTTAGGTATTTAGGGGATTTAGTTCATAACTAAAAAGGAAAACATCTCAGAAGAATAATGAATACAAAACATAAAGAAAACCCAAAACTCCTAAAAGAGAATTGATGGGAGATCTTCAGTCTTGAGGATGAATCCGACTTCTTAGATAAATCAATCGGCTTTCCTTGAGCAATTCCTTGCTTCCTCCTGTGTATCTCCCTTTTCTCCTCCTTTAAGGTGTATTTATAGGCTTCAGAATTCCTAAAAGCCCTCAAAATTAGCATTTTCCGAATTGGACTCAACTAAGGCTCAGTAGGGACATGCCCGTGTGACACGCCCGTGTACGATTACTTCAAGTCGTGGTCAAGCCTGATAGAATGGCACGGTCTTGTGGTTTACCTGTGTGAGTCGTGCTTCAATTCTGACAAATTGACACGGCCGTGTGGTCTACCCGTGTGAGGAAATCCAAGCCGTGTTGATTTCGTACGTTGGCTCATTTTCCCCTTTTTGGCCCGTTTTTACTCTCCTAAGCTCACCTAAGTATAAAACATGAAATTAAGGCATTAGGAGCATCGAATTCACCAATTCTAAGGAAAAATCATCCATAAAATGCACTAAGCATGGGGTAAAAATATGTATAAATTACGATTTATCAAATACCCCACACTTAAGCATTTGCTTGTCCTCAAGCAAAATCCTCATCTCATAATCAAAACAAATTCTTCTCAACTTATAATTTCTATCATAATACCTCAAAATAATCCATAGGTAATCAAACATTAAAAATTTGACTAAAAGAACATCAAAGTTTCAAACATTCCAGGTTGAGCATTTTATCATGAAAACATAATTGTCTCCCCTCATCTAAGTAATTACCTTTGATTCAAAATATCATAGAGTTTCACATCCTCACTAAAGATTCACTCAAATCACTCGAGGTGTTTAAGGACAATAAATAAAGCACTCAATAGTCAATAATGAAAAGTCATTACCATAAGCTCGCATGAAAATCAAATCTCCACCACTATAAATTGACATGAAACATCAACCAAAAGGTCTTTAGAGGGTTGTAACGTGGCTTTGGTTAAAGGGTGTGATCACAAGCTGGAAGAAAAGGTTAGAATCGAGATTGAATTGAAAAATTACTTAACTAGAAAAATGACTGGTCATCAATTGATTACAAGTGAGCTTCTTCTCGGAATATGAAATTTAACTACTTTAGCTCAAAAGATCACTACTACCTATATGTATACATGTTTTTTTTTTAAGAACAAGTCAAATACAAAATAAAACATAGCTAAACAACTATTCTAACTTAAATCTCGACAAAAATAGGGATCAAATTAATTTAGGGGATTTCAACAATAATGAGTTATGGGTTAATATTGAGGGTAAATCAATGAATGGGTTGTTATGCTCAAGGGGGTTCACTAAGGGTTAATTGTGATGGTAAGCTTTTATGGAGTGAGTGGGTTAAACCTAAGTGCCTTTATCATTTTGAGATATCAAATCAAATGGTGTGGTCTTGACATGCGTAATAAAGCAAGTTCTAGAATAAAAGTTCAATATTGGCGCACTCATAATGAAAGTGAGCATGGAAGAAATAATAGATGCTCTTGAAGGCTCAAAATCTCACAAAAATTATGGCTTTTTGATGTTTAAACTTGTGAATTCCAACTCAAGATAATACCTAGACTTAGAGAAACAACCTGGAAGTTTTTAATTTTTCAAAAAAATCAAATTATCATGCTTGATTCCCTAATGTCTTAAAGTTTAAACAATCAATGCATAAATGCCTATATTTTAATTCAAGACATATCAATAAAAATCAAGAGTTAATTAAAATTCATTCTAATAGTGATATGAGTAATTCATGTGAGAATAAGACATATTCTAATGGTGAAGTAAAAGACCCCCCACACTTAAGATGTACATTGCCCTCAATGTACAAAGATAGATATATTGAAAAAGATAAATTTATGATCATAAGATAAGGAGAGAAGTGAAACTTCCTGAATGATGAATGAATTCCTTGAACTGGAGTTTTTGGAGAATAAATGGCGTGAGAGTGGAGGAGGATACTCCGATGGTGGTAGAGGTTCATTAGACCATAAATTCTGCGCCAAAAGAATATTATATTCAGTGGCAGCTACGATCATGGTCGAGCAGGACATGGCAGTCGTGGAGAACTTTTCCCGGTGGAGTTTTTAGTTCCTATGTGAAGATGAGCTTAGGAGCTATTTTATAGCTGTGACAAAATCAGGAACTTTTTTAAGAAATGTAAGGAAACAGAATTACTCGTAATGGAAAATCTGAAGTTGGTCATTGTAAAATAAAAATTATAAAGATAGGCGTAAAGAAAAATAAAAAGGAGTCTGAAGATAAAATAAAAGTAAAAACATAAAACAAAATAATTAATGAAAGTTTTTAAACATCTTCATCGCTAGATAGTTCGCGAGGTGGGGGTGGCGATGAGATGTGAAAAAGTTGACAAATCTGATGTAGAGTCGCATCAATGTGATCAAATTGTTGAAAATATTGTTGCTCAAATCGTGTAAGGCGCTCAGAGATGTCAGCGTATGAAGTCGCTGCATGAACTGGATGAGATGGGCGTGGTGGCTGAGACGATGGGTCCTCGTGCTGTGGAGGGACATCATTAGTAGTGTCCTCGGTGACCTCCTCCTAAGTAAATTGGGCGAGACGATATTGAGGAGGGTAAGTTCCTTGGAACTTTTCGATTATCCTCATGCTTAGCATGCTCGAGATGCCTTGTGGAGACATCTGGCCAATGAGGGTCAAGGATGATTCTTGGGCTGCGGTGTTGAGGAGCCCGAAGTGTCATGCCAGTCGCGTCACATAGGGCCCAATAAAGATGACCCCTTTCCGATGTCGCTCTGTCAGGTGGCGAATGGCAAGGGCGATAAAGTAGGCGATGTCGAAGACGTGCCCGTGTGACATACACCATAAGTAGTAGACGTCGTTGGTGGTGACGACGCTAGTGCTCTCTCTCCGCCCTGTTAATGTGTGAGATAAAATCGAATGTAAATACCTCAAGGATGGAGGGAGAGTTGATGCCTTGGAGCGACTACAGTCGTAGGTGGCCGAATGTGGTACGAGTGCACCCCAGCACCGTGAGGGAGAACGGTGGATGTGACGGTTGAGATAATCTAGCTTATTTTCCTCCTTGAACTCCTCTGTATATAAGCCCAATACAGTACCGAATTCTGGGACGCTTAGCTGGCGGACTAATCCGCCTAGGCGAAATTGGACCATGCTAGAATCATCGTAATTTGTCATTATGGTCTGAAGATGAAACGTTGAGCATGGTTACATCGTAAGCTCGAGCTACGTCGGCTCGATGGTCCCAAAGAAAAGCTCCCAATGGTCGGTGGTTATAAGGGCCCGAATCGCATCAGCCAACTGAACTTGTTTTACTGCAGCCCAGTCGATGTAGTGGCCCGCAGTTAAAGGTCGGGCCCGGAGTATTTGGTAAAGTTCTTCTTGGGGGCCAATAGGGAATTGCAAAAAAGGGTGGCAAATTTCTGTGGTAGGACACGAGGAAGATGACGCCCCCTTCCTTCTCTTCGAAGCGGGGACGGCGATTTTCTTTCCTCGTGAAGACGACATTATACCTGCAATCAAAACCATTAATTCATCTTGAGGAATGGTCAAAGTAAAATGAAGACAAAAATTAAAATAAAATAAAAATCATAATTTCAGCCACAACTACTAAGACTAACAACTTAACCAAAGCAATCAATTTTATGGAACAAGAATGGCAGATAATTTCATGGAATGCAATCATACTTGACGAATGAAACATGTCAACACAAAATGCATGAGTATGTATGTTATTCTAACCATGAATAATCACTTTAAACTAGTCAAATGGGGCAGAGAAATCATGTAATGAGTAAGAATTTCACATGAAAAAAATGATAACTACTCTAGATAATGAATTTTGAGTGATAGAAAGATAAAAATAACATATAAAATGCAGATTGCTATGATAACTAGCATGAAAAATGAGTGCAATTAGAGGGAAAAGAGTAAACAAACGCTAGAAATGGGAGAATGAGCGTCAAAATCAGGGTTGGAAGCGGCGTACAGGCGTGGCGGGGCGGGCGTGTGAGCTTGCAGCAGCTAGGGTTAGAGATTTTGGGTGAAGAAGACAATGAATAATGCAACCTATTTATAGATTTTGGGGCACACGGCCAGGGAACACGCCCGTGTTCCCCAATTTCAGCCCGTGTGTTTCACATTTTTAAATTTGGGTGCGTCTGGCATTCGGCCCACGCCCGTGTATTCTGGGCGTGTGGGTGCATACGACCGTGTCGCACGGCCGTGTCTGGCTTCGTTCGTTTCTCCCACGTCCGTGTATGTAGGCCCACGCCCGTGTTAACTTAACAGGTTCGACCACGGGTGCTAGACATGGGCATGTCGAACGCCTGTGCTATTTTCTCAAGTTCAACAATGGTTCTGCACCACAAGCGTGGCGAACGCCCGTGTTATTTTGGCAGGTTCGCCCGCGGCTATGTCGCACGGACGTGGCGTTTTATCCTAGCCTGTGTTTGGGAAAAATCTCTGCCCTGTTTCCACACGGTCTTCAGTACGCCCGTGTCTGTGTGGAAAACCTGTATTCAAGATCTCCATTAGTTAGTTAGGTGTTAAATACTAAAATTTAAAGAAATTAATATTATTAGTGCTCAGGTTGCCTCCCGAAAAGCGCCTATTTAGAGTCTAAGCTCGACTTATCTCTCCATTGAATGGTCATGGTGGTTCGAGGAGTTTATACTCCTCATTCCTGCTATCAATCTCATCAAAATAAGGTTTTAGACGGGTGGTGTTTAACTTAAAAGTGTCGAACTTGGGATGACTTACCTCGACTGTACCGAATGGGAAAATGCTAAGTACCGTAAGAGGGAATCTTTATTCAATTTGGTAGTGACAATGTGAGGATCTGTGGCTTCTAATAAAACTTTATCTGCAACCTTAAGTTGATTTGGAAAGGTATTAAGCTCGTTCTGGCGTAGTTTTGGTTTATCGGGTGTTCTTGGTTTATGCGTCCGCCATTCATCTAGCTCCTCGATTTGTAGCCTTCGATCTTCATGAATAGGTCCTCTACTATTGCTTGAGAATGGCTCATGTACTTTCTTCAGACTCATTTCCTACAAATTAGGTTGCACCATATTGTCGATTTTAGTAGAATGGTTTAGATGATCACCTTCAATTTCTGATGTGTTGCCAGAATTGTGAGCTTGAAGGGTGATTGTTTCATCTCCCACACGAAGTGTGAACTCACCTGTGCCAACATCAATAATTGTTTTAGCAGTTGCTAAAAAAGGCCTTCCTAAAATCAAATGAGTGTTGCTATCCTCCTCTATGTCTAGAACAATGAAATCAACGGGAAATATAAATTTATCGATTTTAACTAGCACATCTTCAATAATACCCCTAGAAAATCTTATAGTTTTATCTGCTAATTGTATGCTCATCCTATTCTGTTTGGGTTTCCCAAGACCTAATTGTTTGAACATTTTGTGGGGCATGACATTAATACTAGCACCTAAATCAGCTAATGCATTATTAACATCTAAACTACCAATTAAGTAAGGAATTGTAAAACTCCCTGGATCTTTTAATTGTAAAACTACCAATAAATTCGTCTTAGGTTTCATCCCCCTTAGGTATTTAGGAGATTTAGTTCATAATTAAAAGGGAAAACATCTTAGAAGAATAATGAATACAAAACATAAAGAAAACTCAAAACTCTTAAAGGAGAATTGATGGGAGATCTTCAGTCTTGAGGATGAATCCGACTTCTGAGATAAATCAATCGGCTTTCCTTGAGCAATTCCTTAATTCCTCCTGTGTGTCTCTCTTTTCTCCTCCTTTAAGGTGTATTTATAGGCTTTAGAATGCCTAAAAGCCCTCAAAATTAGCCTTTTCCGAATTGGACTCAACTTGGGCTCGGCAGGGACACACCCGTGTGACACGCCCGTGTACGATTACTTCAAGCCGTGGTCAAGCCTGTTAGAATGGCACGGTCTTGTGGTCTACCCATGTGAGTCGTGCTTCGGTTCTGCCAAATTGACACGGTCGTGTGGTCTGCCCTTGTAAGGAAGTCTAGACCGTGTTGATTTCGTACGTTGGCTCATTTTTTCCGTTTTTGGCCCGTTTCTCGTTCCTTTTACTCTTCTAAGATCACCTAAGTATAAAACATGAAATTAAGGCATTAGGAGCATCGAATTCACCAATTATAAGGAAAAATCATCCATAAAATACGCTAAGCATGGGGTAAAAATATCTATAAATTACGGTTTATCAATTGGTGAGATGCAACAGCTTTAATAAAATCCCTCTATTAAAATATTAAGTCATCATGGCCTTCCAATTTTTTCCTCGTTAAGGCCTCGATCAATACTATATAGGTTATGCCAAAGCAAAGTACTAGTATTTATCTTGGTTAAACGCGAAGAATAAACAAGTGATATTCGCTGGTTAAAAATTGGTTAATGACTTAACTAGGTTACTCTAATAGGATTAGAAACCTAGATGCAAGTAATTTGGATAAATCATAAGATGATTAGAACAAGAGTTGTTCACCAAATTGTAGGAGTTATATATGATGTAATTAGCAAATGATTGCTTACCTAAATAACCATAATCTTGAGAGTAAAGCCAAAGCTGACTTAAGAAAAGGTGAAATATGGATCCTTAACCCACTAGAAATACTTTTAGGAAAGTTTTTCTGAAATTAATATATGAGGGTTATTAATTTTGAAATAAAATAGTGGGAACATGTTTAATAAAGTCCTTTTAATGATTGATATAAACATGATAAATTTATTCACATGTATATTTTATTGTTTTAGATATACTATGGCTGCAAACAATACACTCTCATTGCGATCGGTCCTTGAGAAGGACAAATTGAATGGTTTGAACTTTCTTAACTGGTTCCGTAACTTGAGGATTGTCCTAAAAAAAGAACGAAAATTATATGTGATTGAACAACCGCCTCCTAATGAACCATTCGGTAATGCCTCGAGAGCTGATAGAGATGCTCACAAGAAGCATCTCGATAATATGTTAGACGTTGGATGTCTTATGCTTGCCACTATGAATCTTGAGCTTCAGAAGCAACATGAGGACATGGTTACTTATGATATGATCGAGCACCTGAAAGAACTTTATTAGGGGCAAGCACGGCAAGAGAGGTTCGATATCTCTAAGGCCCTATTCCAATGTAAGCTGGCTGAAGGAAGCCTAGTAGGACCTCATGTCCTTAAGATGATTGGCTATATTGAAAGTTTGTCTAAGCTTGGGTTTTCATTGAGCCAAGAGTTGGCCACTGATGTTATTCTGCAATCGTTGCCGGATAGCTACAACCATTTTGTCCTTAATTTCAATATGAATGAAATTGACAAGACTCTGCCACAATTGCTCAGTATGTTACGAACTGCTAAAGGCAACATGAAAAAGGTTGGACCCAAGCCCATACTGATGATCTGTAACAACAAGGGCAAAGGAAAGGCCAAAGTTCAGACAAAGCCCAAGGGGAAGGGTAGGCCCAAGCCTGGAAAAGGAAAGGCTGCACTGAAACCTAAAGGTGGGGTATCTAAGGAAGGAAACTGCTTTCATTGTGGTGTGACTGGACATTGGAAGCGAAACTGCCCTATCTATCTTGAGGAAATCAAGAAGGCCAAAATAAGCGGAACGGCTACTTCAAGTATTTATGTTATTGATATTAATTTATCAACTACTACTTATTGGGTATTAGATACTGGTTGTGGTTCTCATATTTGTACTTCTGTACAGGGACTACAAAGGAGTAGGACTTTGGCTAGAGGAGATGTGGACCTGCGAGTTAGAAATGGAGCAAGGGTTGCTGCATTAGCTGTGGGAACATACATTTTATCTTTGCCTAGTGGATTTGATTTATGTTTAGAGGATTGTTATTTTGTGCCCAGTTTGGCTAAAAACATTATTTCAATTTCTTGTTTAGACAAAATTGGTTTTGAGATAATTATTAAGAATAACTGTTGCTCCTTTTATCTCAATAATAGTTTCTATGGTTCAGCACAATTGATAAATGACCTCTATATTCTAGATCAAATGAATCTCGTTTACAACATAAATACAAAAAAATCTAAAATAAATTACTCAAATAAAACTTATCTTTGGCATTGTCGTTTGGGCCATATAAGTGAGAAACGCATATCTAAACTCCATAAAGATGGTCTCTTGGATTCATTTGTTTTTGAACAATTAGAAGTATGTGAATCTTAATTATTGGGAAAAATGACTAAATCTCCTTTTACTGTTAAAAGTGAACGAGCTAGTGATTCATTGGGCCTAATACATTTTGATGTATGTGGACCAATATATACACAGGCCAGAGGTGGTTTTCACTACTTCATTACTTTCACTGATGATTTCAGTAGATATGGGTATGTTTATCTCATGCGCCATAAGTCAGAGGCCGTTGAAAAGTTCAAGGAATTCAAAAATGAAGTACAAAATCAACTTGGCAAAACTATCAAGACACTTCGATCTGATCGAGGTGGAGAATATTTGAGCCTAGAGTTCGATAATCTTTTGAAGAAATGTGGGATTGTCGCACAACTTACTCCTCCCGGTACTCCTCAATGGAATGGAGTTTCTGAGAGAAGAAATCGAACTCTATTAGACATGGTTCAATCCATGATGAGTCATGTTGATCTATCGACTTCCTTTTTGGGACATGCCCTTGAGACAGATGCTTTCACGCTAAACCGTGTTTTATCTAAATCGGTTCAAAAGATGCCATATGAGATATAGACTGGGAAACGTCCCAGTATGTCTTTTATGAAAATTTGAGGTTGCGAAGCTTATGTTAAACGTCAGATATCTACTAAGCTTGAACCCAAATATGAAAAGTGTATTTTTGTGGGATATCCAAAAGAAACCAAAGGATATTATTTCTTTAATCCTATTGAGAACAAAATGTTTGTTGCTTGGATTGTGTTTTCCTAGAGAGAGAATTTATTTCTAGAAAAGGAAGTGGGAGAAAGATTAAACTTGAAGAAATTCGAGAATCACAAGATACCACTAAACCAGAGATAGAACAATAGCAAATTCCACAAGAAATTGAGGAACAAGTAACTGCTGTAGAAATACAACTACCGCGCAGATCTTTAAGAGAACACCATGCACCTAAGAGATATGGATTTCTCATTACAATGCATGGTGACATTCTTCTTTTAGATCAAGATGAGCCTAGGACTTATTAAGAAGCGGTGACGAGCCCAGACTCTAAGAAATGGCTTGAGGCCATGAGATCTGAGATGGATTCCATGTATGAAAACCAAGTATGGACTTTGATTGACCCACCTGAATAGGTTAAACCTATAGGGTGCAAGTGGTTTTTCAAAAAGAAAACTGACATGGATGGTAATGTACAAACATACAAGGGGCGATTAGTCGCTAAAGGTTTTCGTCAAATTTATAGTGTTGACTATGATGAAACCTTTTCTCCTGTAACTATGTTTAAATCCATCAGGATCTTACTTGCCATAGTTGGATTTCATGATCATGCATAGTTGGATTTCATGATTATGAAATCTGGCATATGGACGTCAAAACAGCTTTCCTTAATGAGAAACTTGAAGATGATGTGTACATGACACAACCTGAAGGTTTTGTCAATCCAAAGGATGCTAGAAATATATGTAAGCTACAAAGATCCATTTATGGATTAAAGCAAGCATCTTGAAATTGGAATCTTTGTTTTAACGATGCAATCAAAGAGTTTGGTTTTATCAAAAATAAAGATGAGCCATGTGTTTACAAGAAAGTTAGTGGGAGCACTATCACATTCTTGGTACTGTATGTGGATGACATACTTATCATGGAAAATGACATACCTACCTTGCAGTCTATTAAGACTTGGTTAGGAATTTCTTTTTCAATGAAAGACTTGGGCGAAGCCACTTACATCTTAGGAGTCAAGATCTATAAAGATAGATCAAAACAACTACTAGGTCTAAGCCAAAGTACATACATAGATAAAGTATTGAAAAGGTTCAATATGGAAGAATCTAAGAGAGGATTCCTACCTATGAGACATGGTATTTCACTCTCTAAAGAAATGTGTCCTTTAATTCCACAAGAAAGAGAACGCATGAGTAAAATTCCATATGATTCCGCTATTGGATCTATCATGTATGCCATGTTATGTACCTGTCTAGATGTTTCATATGCCTTAAGTATGACAAACAGGTACCAAGTAGATCCCAGTGAAGGTCACTAGACCACAGTCAAGAATATCCTTAAGTACTTAAGAAGAACTAAGGATACGTTCCTAATATATGGAGGTGAGAAAGAGTTAAGTGTAAAAGGTTACACTGATGCTAGCTTCCCAACTGACAAGGACGATTCTCGATCGCAATCAGGTTTTGTGTTTTGCCTTAATGGTGGTGCTGTGAGTTGGAAGAGTTCAAAGTAAAGTAAAATAGCTGATTCTACAACAGAGACCGAGTATATTGCAGCCAGTGAGGCAGCAAAAAAAGCAGTTTGGATCAAAAAGTTCATTACTGAACTAGGGGTTGTACCTAGCATATTAGATGCTATAGAACTCTGATGTGATAACAATAGAGCCATTGCACAAGCTAAAGAACCCAGATCTCACCAGCGATCTAAACATATACTTAGGTGCTACCATCTTATTCTAGAGATTATCGATCGAAGGGATGTAGAGATATGCAGAATACTTACAGATGATAACATTGCTGATCTCCTGACCAAGCTTCTAACACAGCAGAAGCATGATCGTCACACTAAGTCGCTTGGTATTAGATATATGAGTGATTGGTTTTAGTGCAAGTGGGAGATTGTAAGAGTATGCCCAAAGATCAATCATGAGATGGTTGTAATAACATACTTGATTTACCATGTTTATTAATATAAGGCGTTTCCATTATTATTTCAGTTTTTTTCTATGTGTATAAATAAACTGTTTCATAATAATGTCCTGAGAATAATATGATTGTTCTTAAAAGATCCTTAGTCAAGTATTATTGTTGATTAGGACAACAATAATGCATTAAGGCTAACATGTAATTGATTGATGATAAAGAGTTGTCATTGATATGGAGTGTCAAAATCAGTGCATGAATATGTGTGTTAGAGAACAACATATTGGACTGACCCGCTATGAGTATGTTTCTTGGATTATTATGTAATTGTCACGACATTACTCATAGTGATTAATATGTATATGATCCTCAGACTTGAGATCATCATTATCCCAACATCGTGAGTTGTATATTTTGATACAGTCAAATGTACACCGTAACTGGTTATTTTATAAAGGCTAATGTTGGATATACCATAATCTATGTAGAGGGATATGGTTGATCAATATAGAATAAGTCCCTTCTACATAATGGGAGTAATATCTTAGGCCACTTGATTGAGTGAGACTAGAAATGCATGGCCATGCTCAAATAAATTGATATGAGATTTCATACTTATTTGTATATCATAGTCTACTCAAGATATCAAGAAACATGAGATGGACTATGCAAGTGTGACTATTCCATGGCTTGTGTTCATTCCAGTGATAAAGGACTTAAGGATTAATGCATGAAAGGTAAATCACAAAAGGTTATGTCAAATCATGACTTCTTGTAACTTAGGTAGCAATGATGCATTGCTAGATGCCACTCATTGTATGTAACATTAGAATCGTTCTATTATTACTGCTAACGTTACAAGAGCCTACAGGGTCACACCATATGGTTGAGATGATTGGAATAAAACATAATTGGTATTGTGTTTGGTTGTCACATGAATTAAATTAATTATAAAATTAATTTAATTGGGCAATCAGATATTGAACATATTATATGTACAAGAATGTTGTATACATAATGAGAACATAATTCTATTAATATATGAATTTGGTTCGTCTATAAATTTAAATAAATATAGTTTACCGAAATCTTTATTATAATTAATGTAATTATAATTTTTGGTTAAAACATTATTATATTTATTTATTTTAAATATACCAATTAAAAGGGGAGTTATAGACATAAATAAAACCCCGAAAACCTAGTTTTGTGGTCTAGCAGCCGTCAAGCAAAAAATCTCTCAAAAATAGTTTTAGGGATTTCTTCTGGTCATTGTCAATTGGGTGAACTATGTAGAGGTCGGCATCTGAAAAGTTACGACTTGGTTCGATAGTGGTTCTGGATTTTCGTTTTCGAGCGTCGATGTCTACTCAGATTGAAGTTTCGGTAATTTCGAAACTATTATCATAGTTTTTTTTCCCGATTCGTTCCTCGCACATGGATCCATGGTTTAGATTGTTGGAATTTTATTTTTCCGCTATGCCTTGAGGGCACCGACTTTCCTATAATTCTGTCAGGAGTCATATCCGTTACGTGACTATACTGTTTCATGAAAGCTTGACTAGGTCCTTCCATGAGTTGATCTTAGTACGGCTCAATTGGTTGTACCATTTGGATGCTGCCCCAACCAAACTGTCCTGAAAGCAGTGAATCAATAGCTGATCATTGTTGACGTACCCAGTTATCCGTCTACAAAACATGGTAAGATGAGCCTCGGGGTAGCTAGTCTCGTTATACTTCTCGAACTCAGGAGTTTTGAACTTGGGGGAAAGCACTAGGTCTGGAACCAAGCTCAAATCTTTAGCATTGATCCCACAGTGATAGTCAGTACTTTCCATTGCTTTGAACTTCTCCTCTAATCACCTGCATCGGTCTTCCAATTATTTTGGGAGCTCTATTCTCGCTCTTTTAGCTTCCACCATGTCATCCAGATCAGGGGCTACGGGATTAGTTGGGTTATCTCCTGGATTAAAGCCTAAGCCTGCTTGATAGTTAATTGGCATTGAAGCACCGGCTAGAAATTGTTGGGGCCTGATTGTAACAAATTATCTTCATGTGTACACCTCAAGTTGTGTCTGAGCGTTTGTTGGGGTAAAACTTGAGGGGTAGAAAGGATCTTTATTGTCATTCCCAAAATTGACCATAGGGCTTTTTCCTTTTTCTTGCCCCCCAGTCAACAACTGGGTCAATTGGTTCATCATGTTCCTTTGGAACTCCAGCACCTGGTCCCTTATATCCTGTTGAATCTTTGTCAACTGTGTTTGCATCTGTGTTTGCATGTGCTCTTGCATTTTCTTCTGCATTTGTTCCAATCTTTCCAATCTTTTATCCATCGCTTGAGTTCTTCTTCGTGTACCATAAGGATGCGTACTTGGTAGATTTTTGTCAATTTCTAGATTACTGAAATAATTTTTTTAATCAGGGTCCTTTTATGAAAATCTAATACATGTGATGCAATGTAATGCAGATGCACGAGATGAATGCAAAAAGAAAGAGAGGCGTTGATTCTGAATTTAGTTCTATCAGAACTACTTTTCTAGAAAACAAATCTCTTTACATAAAGCGGAAACATATACAGTCTTGCCCTCATACTCTAGGCGAATGTATTGATCCCTTTCTTCATATCTGGATGTTAAGATCAAATCTCGCAAACTTTCCAATAGATGCCTAGCTCCTTTTTGTTTGATCCGGGTTGCGACCTATTACTCACTCATCCCCGAGAAGCTTGTTAGGTTCTTTAAGAAAGTCGAGATGTTGACAGCTCTTGAATAATCTTGGTTGGCTTGAATCCTCGGGCAATGAAGCAAAGTCGTGTATTCCTCTACGACTATCACCTTCTCTCGTTGTGCTTACTCGGACCATATTCAGACGGCCATATTGTACTCCACTTTATCAAGAAATCCATTTTCCGTGACAAGCTCTCTATTTAGCAACTAAACGTGAATCAACACCTCTTTTTTATGATGATGCAATGCAATGCAATCATAAACAAAACAAAACATGTCAATACGGAAGAAATAAACAACAAATAGAGCACCTATTCGGGTGACCTCTAGGGGTTTGATGGTTCTACCTAGGGTAGGCTCCTAAGATTTACTATATGTAGTTTGGTTCTATATAAAAAGCTACCCGAACCAGCAGATTTCTCGATCCTCACCCATCATAGGCTCATACGGACCGAGTTCAGTTCAGGGGAATACATTTCCCTATGGCTACACGGAGATGAAAATCTCACGAAGACATAGGTATGGATGTATCCTGAAAGCGATCCACTATCCTACACGGAGGTGAAGACCTCACGAAGGAATAGTTTCTCACTCCCACTTAAAAGGGTAAGATCAAACGGACATGCAATGCAATATGCGAAAACATTCCAAGACTCAAACTGATAAAACAAATATCATAAAAAATGACAAATGAAATGCAACGAGAGGATCGTAATTTTAAACCGGATTTCCAGTTTTCGACAAAAAGACGAAAAATAATCAATTTGCGGCTTGACTCTCTTATTCAATCCCCAGTGGAGTCACCAAGCTGTCGAAACTATTTTTAATTTGAAAAACGGGAGTCGACTTAAAAATAAAAATAGAGTCGCCACCAATCTTTTTTCAAGGTGTGATCGGATCACCTTGAGATTGATCATTTTAATAAAATATTTTGATTTATTAAAATAATGATTTTGGGTCTACGAAATTCGAGAAAAAGGGTTCGGGAGTCGGTTACGCACTAGGAAGGGTTAGCACCCTTGTAACGCCCAAAATTGGTACCTAATTAATTAAATGCTGAAAATTTGAAAAAAATTTAGAATACGATCCTTTTATTTAAAAAGAACACTTGAATAAATTAAATTGGATGCTAAGACCCTCTTATTTCGAAGAAATAAAATGTCATACCTAATGAGTTAGGATACGACATTTCACATTTTCGAAACTGAGCTTATCTTTTGATTTTTAAAACTCATGCAGTGAAGTTTAAAAAAGGATATTCAATTATTTTGGTCAAATGAAAAATTGGAACCCAGTAAGTTAGGGCACGATTTCTCAAAATTCCAAACATAGAATATTGCCTTTATTTTTTAGAAATCCTTATCTCGAGATACAAAATGTCATATCCAGTGAGTTAGGATACAACACCTCGAATTCCTGAGAATAAACTTTTATTTGAAACTTATACGTTTTGATTGAAAAAGGGTACTCGGTTACTTAGATTCAACGAGGAAAATTGGAACCCAGTAACTTAGGGCACAATCTTCTCGAAGATGCCAAATACCGAGTATTGCCTTATTTTAAAAACTTTTGAATGAAATGATTTTAAAACTTAAACGATATTAAAATACGACCTTTTAAGCGAATAAAATGCGATGGAATAATAATGTACAATGCAAAATAATAATTCATAAACAAAATGTTATAATAATGAATCACAAATAACAAATAAATACAAAGTAAGAAAGTCTAAAATAAAATATAAAACAATTCTAAGCAAATAAAACATAAAAAGGATTTAAAATGGATGTTATAAAAGCGATCTAAAGTATATAAAATAATTTTAAAAAAAGATTAGTATCCATTCAAGATAAAATAATATATAAAACTCTTTAAAAATAATATATAAACAATTCAAAATATATAATGTGTAAAAAAATTTTAAAATACATAATATATGAAAATATTAAAGTAAATAATATATAAAAATTTGAAATGAGCGTTATATAAAAAGTAAAAATAGATAATAACAAAAAATATAAATAAAAAAATAAATAAATAGAATATTAATAACAAGAGTAAAAAATTTATAAGAAAATAATAATAAAAATAATAATAGTATATAAATAAAAATAGAAATATAATAATAGTAGAAATATAAATAGATAAATAATAATAGGATTAGAATAACAAAATAAATATAAATAGAAACATAATAATAACAATAATATATTAAATTAGTTAATTTGATAATAAAATAGCGAAAATAAAAAAAGATTAAATCGAACCTTAAAGCAAAATTTTGGGGCAAATTAAAAATAAATAAAAAGAAATGGACCAATTTGAACGTGCGAATAACAAGGAGGGACCAAAAGGGAAATAATCCCTACCCTCCAAAACGCACAACTTTAAGGAGGACCAAAATGCAGTCAAAACAAATTTTAGGGCAAAAAAAAAGATGAAAACTTAATTGCGAAACAATAAAAAAAATAGAAGGGCTAAAAGCAATTGGACAAATTTAGAAAAAACAAAGAAATTAAAATGAAATGGACAAAATCCCCACGTAATTGAAAGAGAAAAGAAAATAATTCAATTCCAATGAAAATAGAAAAAGAGAGAATAATCAAATTCCTAATTAAAGTAAGAATATCCAAAGTAATTCCCCCCTTTCAAAGAACAAAATACACTTATTTATATACATGGAGTTTACTAAAATTAGTCTAACTAATTTAATAATAAAATAAAATAAAAATAATAAAAATAATATCTTCCTATTTTTAGCTTTTTACCAAGTCAACAAAATTTGATAACTCATTGGCTTTCTCCATCTTTTTGATTTGGCCACAATTTAATGGTTGTCTTTCAATTTGACCCTTTTTGGCTTGTTTTTGACTGATTGCATCCTTTGGCTTTGTTTATTCGGTTATTATTTTTTAGGGGCCCTGGCCAAAATTAGCCTATTACAACCTCCACAAACAAAGAAAAGATGATTAACTAAAAAAGAATACTAAGTCTACACTCTTTTAGTCATTAGCATTCACGTATTAAAATAAAAACGGATGAAAGATAACAAAATGAAGTTTTGGTTGAATGGTAAATTTAAGGTTTTGCTAATTTAATTGATGTGGGTTCAAATTCTACCATATGCATATTTTATTGGTTTTTATTAAAATAAAAGACTAAAATACCGTCAAACAATATAACTTATTTAAATTATGAAAGAACATTTTCGTAAGTTTCCTAACCAAATTGGTGTCTGGTTGGCTCATGACACTAACTCAATTAGGGATTTAAATAACATATAATAAATAATAAAACTTATGGTTTGAAACTAATTAACAATAATACATGAAATATGTACAATATTAAAATGAAAAGAAATATATTAAATTGAGAGTAAAATGAAATTTAAACACGTTAATATATCATATTAAGAATTCTAAATATAGCATAATTGTTTATCATGATGTTATCATCGATCCTGAGTTAGTTGAATTAACTTGTGATACCAACTCAATCAACAACATTATCAAGATAATAAAAATCTTATCACACGCCTATGTGTATGGAAACCACAGATTTAGAACACGTATGGGTGCTTTAAAATAGCAATATATATTATTGATGGAAGTAATAGAGTGTGCAAAATGAAATTAAAATGTATAAAAAAATTAAAAATAAAGCTTTGGTTGAGTGGTAAATTTAAATTTTTATTAATTTGACTAATATGTAGTTTACCCCTGAACTTGTCCAAAAGTACTGACCATCTCCGAACATGTGAACGTTTAGAGTAAAAATCATGCAAATAAAAATATATAAAATCAATGTGGTATCTTTAAGCGAACATGTCAAATTTTAATATAGTTTTGTGTTACAACGGAACACAGGAAAGTATTCTAAGGATCACACTTAGGGAGGGTGAATTAAATCTAAATATATTATTTACACTAGCAAATATAAACAATAATCACCAAAAATCATATTACGATAATTAAAATTAAGGATTAAAATTGTAAAATAAAAACTAACTATTAAAAACAAAGTTAACAAATAAAAATCTCTCAACGGCAGAAAATTAACTAGCTTCAGTAATTACAATTAAAAATAAAATATAAATACAATAAAATATGAAAATGAAATACAAATATAATATAAATATATAAACACACCAAAAATTAACTTAGCCCAAGTTACATAAAATATTAAATATTAAATTACAATGAAAAAAATATGTAACATATAAATTTATAAAAAAAATATTTAAGAATCAAATGAAGTTGTAGTTAACATTGAAAATTAGGATGTTTTAGTTTGAATCTTATCAAACATATTTTTTTAGATTTCACATTATTTTTTATAAATATATAATTAAATTGAGATTCAGTTAAAGGATAACATCAATTTAATAAACTCTTTAATATAACATTAGATTTTGTTGCAAACGCGAGTGAAAGAAAAACATAACATTAAAATTAAAATTATAAAACAAAATAATCGGGTTATAGGTGAAATAAACATTTTTTAGACTTTCGTTCTATTATTAGAGATTGTATTTTTAGTTGTTTTATTTGAACATTTTATACAAAAATAATAAAAGATGAAAATATAATTATATTAACATTAAATTCTTTATTAAAATAGAGTTTTCAAGTAATTTTTTAATTGAGTTTGTGTCAATTTGACTTGTGATAATAAAACACTTTAGTTAAAATATATTCTTCGGATATTTGAAATTTAATCCCTCAATCTCTTTACTTATTGGATTTAAAAATTCAGAACCAATTGGTAATACTATTAAAATTATTTTGTTAAATTCAGTGGAGTAACATTATACTCACTTGATAGTTATGAAAGAAAGAAAAATGAAATAGATCTACTATTTCTTGAAATCTCTCTTCTGATTCAAAATCGTGGTGTAACATGTATCCCTCCTAATCTGGTCATGGAATAAATGAAATAAATCAAAAAATAGATTTTTGTTATAGAATGAAATCTTATTGGAACTGCCCAGTTCATCCTTCGGAACCATATCACATCTCAGATCTGAAGAAATAGGATGAATTGAGACGGTATTTTGTAAATACGTAATTATCTTAAATATATTAACTATTTCTTTATTTTCCGATCGCCTAGAAGGGACAAAAGAAACGTCTTGTTCTTTCTTCAACAATTTCTGATCTCTAGTAGACCTCTCAGTAAGGTTCGAACCCAGATGAAGTTTTGACCATCTATCAGAGAAAAAAGAACTAATGGATCTTGTAAGATTCCCAAGAAATTCTTCGATTTCTTCCGGAAGCAGATGATTATTCATCCACTTCTCACATTACGTGAATAGTTAGGACATTGAGGAATATCTAGAAATGCACTTAGGGAATCGGTCTGATTTTATCTCCGTTCGTTCCGTTTGAAGAAAGGAAAGATTCCAAAGAATCGAGTAGTAATAAACTTAAATTTAATAAAAGAATTTTAACGATATTAACAATTAAACCTTATAAATTTAAATTCTAAATATATTAAGAGTAAAATTACTCACAGTATGTTTTAACCAAACATTTTGTATACGTATAGATATACAAATACGAGACATGCACAAATTGACGCTGTTGTCTTTTTCCCGTCAATTTTGAAGACATATATAATCCTTGTCCCTAGGGGAACTTAAGTTCAACTCCTCTCTAACTTGCCTTCATTCTTCCTCCTGTAATGCCTCTTAAGCTACTCAATCTCCACTACTCCAGAAATGGAAAGAAAAACTTCCACTTCCACAGTCAACATCACTGTCTGAATTCCACTATATATATACCCTCTACCTTCTTACTGAAATTCCATCTCCATTCCATCAACAAAAAATCCTTATAACAAGGTTTAAGTCAACATGAAAATGTGTCGTTTATTTCTTCAACTATTCCTTGGTTTAACTCTCCTATCGGGCCTTGCTAAACCAGACCCTGACCCACTTCAAGATTACTGCATTGCAGACACTGAATCCCCTTTGTACCTCAATGGTGCACCCTGTCTCAACCCAACTCTGGCTCATTCCTCCCACTTCACCACCTCGGCTCTAGCCAAACCCGGTGACACCAAGGCTAACCAATTCGGCTTCAGTGTCACCCTCACCACCCTTGCAAATTTGCCTGGAATTAACACCATGGGCCTCACCATGGCCCGTGTCGACATAGCAGCTGACGGCCTTGTTCCGCCCCATTCCCACCCTCGGGCCTCCGAAGTCACCATTTGTCTTCAGGGTATTATCCTTGTAGGCTTTGTGGATACCTCTAACCGCTTATTCACTCAAAAACTTGAGCCCGGTGACTCCTTCGTTTTCCCTAGAGGACTCATCCATTTTCTGTACAACATGGAGCCAAAGAAGCCTGCTTTGGCTATCTCTGGGCTCAGCAGCCAAAACCCAGGCGCACAAATAGCTTCAAGGGCCGCTTTCGTGTCCAATCCACCCATTCCCGAAGTTGTTTTGGAAAAGGCATTTCAAATCGGCCCCCAGGACGTTGCCAAGATACGCAAAAACCTTGGCGGCTGACCTATGTGATTGTGTGTTTTTCATTTCTTTTCTTTTTTTTTCTTTTTTTTTGAGATGGGATCGTTGCATATTATTATTTGATTCTTGCCTTTGATCATGATGTAGGAAAAAAATGGTAGTTCAAGTCTTTATTCACATAAAATAGACCTTCCAACGGTCGTATAATTGTGTATTATTATTAACATTATTAGTTTTTTTTTTTTAAAATAAAATAATCAAGCAGGTGTGAATTATTTGTTTATTACGGTTGCTTGTAAAGGGAGTTTAACAAATAATTTATGTTTGAATGGAAACTAAATTAATATTTAAAAAAAGAACAAAAGAATTCAAGTAGCCTAAAAGTTGCGTGTTCATCTGTATCATAAAATATTCTGGAAAGAAGCAATTCAGTGTACAAATATGGTAAAAATGTAGTAAAACCCAATCCGTTATTTCCAGATTTGATTCTTTGAATTGTGTAAACAATGTCTTGGTTTCCCATGTGAAAATTTTGAAGTGTTAGGTGTGAAGAAGCATGTGATGAAATGGCAATTCACAATTGGATTGGAAGCTAAACTATGAAAATCAATCAAAACAGTCATGTTAGGCTTAATGGGAAAATGTTATTAAAAGGAAAACCTAAACCAGAATAATAGATATGACGTTATCTAAAATGAAACTACTAGAACAGTCGTATGTCAATTCAATCAAACCCTAAACTATAACTTCACAAATTAAATGTCATCTTACGAGGATGATCAGCAATCCATTTCGAGATTTATAACAACGCGTGCTAATGTTGAAAAAGAAGACGATTTCCGTAATCAAAAAAGATAAAATGTGAAAATGGTTTATTGCCTTGGTAGACAGGTTTGAACCATCCACATGTAAATTTATTGAGTTTCTTATAAAAAGAGTGCGTCCCAACAACGTCCCGTGAACAGCTGATAAAGTGACATTTCACTAATGCACAAAAATGTTGCAGTCTTCTGGTATCTTCTCAGCTTTTTCTTAAATTCAACTTCAATCTTATCTTGCCTTATAATCATCGTTAAACACATTGATATAATTAAATTAAACCAACCACACTGATACCCATTTCATTTTCTAAAAGAGAACCCACCAAAAAAAAAAAAAAATGTTGAGCACAAGGGAAATGCAAAATGAATCAATGAACAACTCAACCTTATTCCTCTCTCCATAATTACATACAAAGGAATCAACCCAACCAAAAATTGTTCCACCCTTATCTGATGAATGAAACGAATTGATATTTGGTACTCATATGCAGAGCACAAATTAATAACCCAAAAAATATATATTCAGTTCGTATACAGCTGAGCTTTTCTATCAAAAGAATCAGTCATCATTTCTGTAACAATGTAAAATTTTAAAACAAAGAAAAAATAATAATCATGACAAATAACTGGAAAATCCCAAGAAAATTGAAGAAGGAAAAGAAGACCGATCTTTGATTGAACTGCCCTTGTAAAGATCGTAGGGTTTCCAAAGATGATCAAGCGGACAAGGGTTTCTGGCATCGAGTCGAACCCAGGGTTTCCCTTTCCCACTCCAATGCAACAAACTCACCGGACCCGTATGCAACGACCGACATGAACCTCTTACATTGTCCCCACCAAGTCCATGTTGGTTCCATTTATGATCAATCGCTTCCACATTCCCAGCAAATACTAGCAGAAACGGAGGCAACGAACCCAATTCGTAAATCCTTCGTTTCCTCTGTATTTCCATCCAATTCTCGATTCTTTTCCTGTAATTCCCTTCTCTCCACCGAACCAAATCCATCACCATAACCCCCGTGTTGAAATAACACGGCCTTCTCGAATGGAAAACCCGGGAAAGAACTGGGTCGGACCAGAACCCGTCCGTGAAATACTTGGTGAAGTTGGCGTGGCAGTATTCGGGTGCGCCGATGACGCGTGAGTTTGTGAGGGCAGTGTTCCAGAGTTTGTGAATGTCGTCGACCACGACCAAGTCCGAGTCGAGATAAATGACTCGGTCAACGCAGAGATCTAGGATGTCTCCGAGGTAATTTCGAGCGTAGTTGAGTGGGTTTTCCAGGGCTTGCCGGATTGAAGACGAGATTAAGTTGATTACCGCGTCTTCCCGGAATATGTAGATTTTGAAGTTGAGTGAAGGAAACGTGGATCGTACGAGTTTGCTCAACACTCTTGGACTCGCCGGGTCGAACTCGGCCGCAATGAAGTGGAAGAAGACGTTTTCCGGACACGAAGCGTGCCGGAGGACGGAGTGGACGGCGGCGATCGAGCCACGCAAGTATTCCGAGTCTAACGTCATCGCCACGTGGACTAAATCCGGGTCGCATGACGAAACAACTTCTTTATTGACAGAAACCGGACATTCCACTCCGTTACGATAATCCGGTGCCTCCGAGAATCCGAACCCGGGCCCGGACCCATCTCCTCCACCGATAGTCCGAATCCCAACAGAAAACGTCACCGTTAGAAAGAAATGAAGAAGGAAAACGGCGGCCGCAGCATGGAAAATGGAACGCATTATCGTTAAAAAGAAAAACAGAACAAGAAAAAGACAAGAGTCCTGTTCTGTTATAAGTTTATTAGATGATTGGTGAAAGGGATATGCTCGTAAAGATAACGCGGAGCTATCAAGAGTGTGAGTTTCACAAGAAAGCGAAACGCGGTTTATTGATGAAAAAGGAAAGAGCCCAAAAAATGAGTGGGTTGGGGGGGGAGGGGTTCGCCGGCTCTTCCCTGTTTTTTTCCTTATGGGAATAACAGATGAACAGAGAGGGTGGGAGCTTTGAGTTGTCCTTTAAATGACAAGAATAACTGTTGATTTAAGGAGGGAGTTAATTGAATCTGATCATGGGAGATTTGTTTTTATTTTTTTTATTTTTGAATTATAGTTTTATTTTATGAATTTAGATTTAAAAATAAAAATGTAGAAATTTCAAACAAAGTACAAATATTCTAGATTTTAACTTGATTCTTGCATTATGAATTTAACAAATTTCAAACCTTAAGGAATAATAATAGAGTAGAAACACAAACATCCTTTAAAATATTATATTTTCTCTTTTAATCCAAAACATCCCTCTTATCTTCATAATTAAACTCCATTTGATTTAGTTTTGTTCCATTTTTTGTCCACTTTACTTTAATTCATCCCACTTTAAATTTCACATTCTCACTTTTCCATCTTTATGTGACAACTCCACTTTTAAACTTTCATTTTCCTAAATGATTAAATAACGATTCTCTTTTGGTACATTTGCAATAAATTTTTTTAATGTTTTTTCCTTTTTTTAATTTCATTTTTATTATTATTTTTTTTGGGTAAATTACTTTTGTGGTAATCCAATTATTTAATTTATTTATTTTTTCACCAAACTATTCGATTATTCTTTTTTTATCATCAGCGGTTAAATAACTAACCAAAGTGTGTCATAGTAGCTTTTAAATTTTCCCTAATAATAACATCAACCCTCATACATTAATATATTGTGTCAATTTAGTTTTCATTCAAAAAAATTGAACCCTTAACGTTTACACACATTGTAATTTGATCCTTTTACAGTTTTGTTTTTCTATGCGACTCTTTTTTACATTCCTCTTGTTTGATTCAATGAAAAAATGAACAACAACAAATAAAATGACTCAAAATTTGAAAAGTAATCAATTTAATTTCTTTAAAATAAAAAAAATACCCGCTTTGTTAATTCAATCCAATTTGTAAGTCTAACACATTTTTAAAAAAAAATTGAGCTTTGATTTGCTTTGTCAATGGCTGCCAACTCAAGCCACCAAAAAATGAATTAATTATCATTAAGAGATATCAAGTTCTTAGTCATTTGAAGTATAAGGAAAGTAATATATTTGAGGATTGTCTGATTTAATAATAAACGAAATTTAAAAATATATAAATATATATATATATATATATATATGTTCTTGCTTTTATCTCTAATTTACACATTTTGGATTAAATTATATTTTCATGTAAAAAATTAGGTAATGTATAAATATTGAGGGCTCAAATTTTAAAATTTAAGATTAAATTGATACAATGTATAAGCATTGAGGACTAAATTTTTTATTATGTTAATTTTAAAGGTTGCAATATTATCTTTCCATTAATCATTTAACAATAGGTGGCTAAGAAAGAAAAAATTGTAAAGTTGGGTGATTTTATAACTTTTCATAGTTAAGTGACAAAAAAAGAAACTCAACGATAGTTGAGTGGTTACCAATATAATTTACCCTTATTTTTTTGTGCTAAAATTGATCATTGACCTTTTAAAAAAAATCAAGTCATTTTTCTTTAATGAAAATGCTAACTAAAACATTAAAATTTTTAGTGATATTGGCATGACAATCCACGTGTTAGTCTATACGTACTTCACACTAACGTAACAATGCTTGCCTTATATGTCAGGTTAACAAATAATTTATAATTATAAAATATGTAATAAAAAAAAACATGAAGTACATATGGATTGCCTTACAGACTCTTATCATGTTTAAAATTTTAACATTTTAGTTAATATTTCTGTTAAAAAATAAAATAGACTCTTTTTAAAAAATTAATGATTAAATTTATCTATTTTTAAAAGATTAAAAACAAAATTAGCTAAAAAAAAAAGAATAAGGGTGAAATAAATAAATAAAAATATTATATTATATCTTAAAAATTGTCAATATTTTTATACTTGATTTTCTTTTAAACATCTTCTTAAAGTTGTGGAGTCTAATATGAATTAAATAGTTTTTTTATTTATTCATATTATTATTAAATAAAAAATAGTATTTATTTATAAGTAATGGAGTTAGGAGGTGATTAGTTTGTGCAATGCCTGCTCAGCCAAGTCTACTCTCGCCTCAAATAATCTTTTATTGCATTTCATAATAGAATTATCCTTATTTAGCTTATTATTGTAATGTTAAATTGTTATGTTTGAATCTCGACATTATTTCTAATAACTCACATTAGACTCAACTCAGACTTCTTCAACCAGTTTTTTACTATTTTCGATCTTCTCAGATTACTTAACCCATATTTCAAAACAAATGCCTATCTAACTTTATTTAAAATTACATTTCAATCACTTAACTTTCAAAAATTATATAACAATCACTAACATTATTGAATTGTTACCTTTTTTTCACTTATCTTTAAACTACCATTAAGAGAATAACATAACATGTTAATTTAACGGTAAATTACTAATTTAATTCTTGAACTGTAACTAAAATATCAATTTGATTTTTTTTTTAAATTCTTAACAATAAATCTAAAAAAAATTACAAACAAATAAATAAATTTAAAAATATTCAATGAACTAAACTCCATAAATCTTAACCCATTCCTTTTAGCTTGTAATTTATTTCTTTATTTAAGGTATTTTAAAAAGTACAAAGAGTGGTCCTCCTTATTTTTCACCTTAAAAAATCTCACCTTTTGGATAAAATCTCTGAGTATTCTCAACAAGCTCTCCATTCTTGCAAATCTTTGGAACATATCCCATACAAACAAATTGTTGAAAATGAATTTGAGCCTTGAGTTTTGGGTAAGATTGTTAATCAAATTGATCACTTTTGGGGGGTTAACTTGAAACTGCATTGTTTGTTTCCTTTTATCTCAAAAAACTTGTCTACTTATTTAGGCATTGATTTTGGTTTTAGTTAGAAAAGAAGTAAAAATGATTGGTTTTGGTACTGTTAATTATTTGTGTCCCAGGATCAATCCAATGAAAATATAGGAATAATAACGGGTTTGCTTCAAATTTCCTTCTTTTGCACTTCATTTGTTTAGATTTAGGTTTAATTATGGCAGGGTAAAAGAGAAATAAATTTAATAAAACAAGAGCAGGTACAATTTTTTTTTTTAATTTTGAAAATTGTTCTATAATATATTTATTTGTTTGTTAAGATTTTTTTTAATTATTGTTAAGAAATTTTAAAAAAAAATTTAAAAAATAATATTTTAATTATAGCTCAAGGACCAAATTAATAATTAATCATTTAAATTAATGTGTCATGTCATCCTCTTAATTGTAGTTAATGGACAAGTGATAAAAATATAACAATTCAAGTTAGTGATTGTTATATAATTTTTGAAAGTTGAGTGACTAAAATGTAATTTTAAATAAAGTTTAGAGATAATTAGTGTAATTTACCCAAAAATTAACATGTTAAAGATGAACTCATAAGTATCATGTTATATGCAAAAATCATTAAAAAAAACATATATATATATATATATAATACAAAAGCTTATGAAAATTATTATGTTAAACTGTGATTTTAGGATAATGTTAGCAAAATCTCTTATAATAATAAAAAAAAACACAAAATTTTATCTCAAATAATTCTTAACAACAATCTATAAAAAATTCCTGTGTAGAGATGAAGAGAGCTTAAATTTAATCTTTTAGCCAAACAAATCAAATAATCTTCTATGAATATTAATGATACCATTTTGTTAAGCATTATCTTAATTAAACACTATTTTATATTTCTCGAAAGTTAACCTAAATTATGGCTCAACATGTTAAAACTTGAATTATTTTTCGGATTTGCATTCGCATCATTCCCATCAAATACATATCAAATCTAATATATTTAAAAGTTTTAAATTCTATACTTTTTTCTATACAACATTAAGAGTAGGGGATGGAAGTAACACGGTTTGAATCAATGCTTAACAAATGTCCAACAAAAACTTTAACCATCGTTCCTTTAAAGTCGAAACAATTTTAAATCAAAATTTTAATATTAAACTTAAAAATAATTTCTAAAAAAAAAACAATTTAATTTAATTTTTAATGTAATGCATTTTTTTTATAAAATTTTACGTCAAATTTTTAACAAATGAGTATAATATATTTAAATTAATACACAATCAATTCATGCATTGCATGAATAAGAAAACAAGTTATGCATATATCTTAGTATATCTATACTATTAAATATTTGATTGAGTTAGTGTCACAGGTCAACAAATACCAATTCAATTGTGTAATGACAAAAATACCCTTATTATGCAAAGCGAAACATATTATTATAAATGTGTTTTTGTCATTTTATATAATTTACATATAAAAATATATATACAACATAAGATTTGAACCCAAGCCTCTATAAATTTTTAACATTTATACTTTACCATCTCGAATAAAATTTAATTTATTATTTATATAAATTTTTATAAATATATTTATCACATAATTTTATTTTATATTATATTATGAATATATCATAATCTAGAATATATATTAAAAGTTATATTTATTTGGAATAAATTATTACAATGCTAAATTAAAAATCAATAAAGAAAAGCTTGTAACATAAACAAAATAATACAAGGGTCGGGGCGTAGGGACCTTGGCCCCTCAAAACTTTTAAAATTTTAGTTATACCTTTAAATTTTTTTCAAAACTTTAATTAGGTCTTTCAATTTTTTTTAAAAAAAATTTTCATAAAATCTCAAAAAAAATTATAATTTTAATTAAATCTACCAAAATTTTTGAAATGTGTCACTAAAACTTTCAAAGTTTTTAAAAATTTTAATTGAACTCCAAAAATTTAATGTCGGGGTTATAAATATTATTAACATCTATAAAAATGGATATTTTGAATATTGATATAAAAAGGAAGGAATAAATATAGTAATGTTGTAATCTCAAATACAAATATAGTAATGTTGGCGAGTCCCGTTGGATTAGCATATTAATTATGGTTTAATTATGGCATAATCTAAGTGGTTGAGTTTCCCCGAGGTGCCAGCCTGAGCATGGGCCTGCCACTAATAGCCTGACAGCTACGCACCCAAAGCATTCCAGCTGGTTTATGCCTAATTTCATTCATCGTGGCTGGCATTCCCCCATGTGATCACGTGCTCCCTCCCTCCCTTTTTTTTTTTTTTTTTGTATCATTATTAAATAAGGACTTCTTTCTTGTCTTCTCATTGGACTACAACCATACAATTTGGGTTTTTTGTTTTTGTTTTCGAGATTTAACTAAGCTTTTTCACTTTCCAAAAATGTGATATGCTTGCAATACATGTGCTGCAAAAATTCATCTAAGTTGGACTGATTATTTAAGCAATTTCAACTATGTAAAATAATATTAAAATATTTACTTCTTTCTTCATCATTGCCACTGGTTTTATTAGCTGTTAAAACTTTTTATTTTTCTATTTTAGAGATTTTTAATTTAATTTTTCAGATGAGAGGTTTTTTTTTTTTTTTTTTTTTACTATATAAAATATTACTTGATGAGTTAATTAGTTTGTGGGGGCGTGCCTTCGGACATGTTGCAGATATTATAGACGAGAATTGATAAATAATCGAAGAAGGATCAAAACAGGTTCAATGTCGGGACGACACAGTAATTTTTGGTAATAGACATGATGACGATGTCGTGACGAGGAGAATTGACATGTCACAACGATTCTTGATGTTTTGCAGCCACGTTTTGTACAGATCAACAGGACTACTTCTCCTCGTTGGATTTAGACATGCTTATCAACAAGAAATTTTTTTTTTAAGGTGATAAGATATAGTCGCATATGAGTTTTAGTGAGGGTTTCGTGGTAACTGTGGACAGAATTTTGTTCTTGAGTTAGGGTTTTGTTTTCTAGATTTTGGGTAATGTTTATTTAGGTTAATTTTCTCCATATTATACTCTCGTTTTTTTTTACTTATTCAGTGAAAAGTTAAAACCTCTTTTGCTTGTGATTTTTATTCTCTTCGGAGGAATTTTTTATGTAAATATTTGTATTTATTCTTCTCCACTTTTACTAATCTTATTATTTATATAGGTTGATCCCTAACATGGTTTAATAATGTGGGAACTAGAACTTTAGGGTTTTAAGTTTAACTCTTACCATGCTAATGAAGTTAGTTATTTGATTTAGTACTTATAATAATTGATTCTAATAATAACATTTGATATAATAGAAAGAAGTGTTTTAAAAATAGAGTTCTTTCCTTAAAAAAATAAAATTCTCACAAATCACAATGCATGGATTTGAAATTAATACATTTGTTGTTGTTTTTTAAATTCATTTTTTATCAAATACATTCAAAACTTGTTGATGTAATGTATCATTTGGCATCCAAGTTTGGTTTTAAGGTTCAATATCATACTTTGAGTTTGTGTTGTCTCAATTTGATACAATGAGATCATATGATACAATGAATATTTGACATGTATGCTCTAATAAAAAAAGTATTTAATTGGGACAAAAAAAAAAACAAAACAAAACTAAGTACTAAATCAAGATAAAAAATTCTCAAGTATCAAATTGAGAAATTTCAATACTAACATGAACATTGAAACTAAACTCAAGTACCAAATTAAAATAAAAGAAAAACTCAAATACTAA
This sequence comes from Gossypium longicalyx, assembly GCA_025698465.1. Lineage (NCBI taxonomy): Eukaryota > Viridiplantae > Streptophyta > Magnoliopsida > Malvales > Malvaceae > Gossypium > Gossypium longicalyx. The sequence goes on from CM046997.1 coordinate 99,333,964, forward strand.
ATTGAACATTAAAACCAAACTTAAGTAACAAAGACTATATTAAAGGGTTGGCTAAAAAAACACCCTAATAAATAACACACCTTTACTATAATTAATAATTAGTTATTAATTAATGTTCTTTTACTTTATTACTTGGTTAGTAATTAACATCTTTCTATTGTAATGATTAAGAATTAATTATCACCTCTCCACTCACTTTTTTATCTCATTTAATTGTTAAACATATTTTTATTATTGTATTATTATTAAATATTATAAATATTATTATTGTTATTAAAGATATAAGTATTATTATTATTCAACATATTTTTTTATTATAGGATTATTTTTAAACATATATATGAATACATAAATACAAAAATATGAGCAAAATGCTAAAATATAATTAATTAATATTAATCAACAATAATCCTCTATAGTTATAACAGGTGTTTTGAGATTACAAGATTTCAGTTGTCTATAAAATTTCAGACGTGACATATACATGGTTTGCCATCCAGTTGTAGACGGGGCTTTATGGCGGATCCAATAAGCAAAAATGGTAGGCATTGGGTAATCTACTTCTAATTGTACCATCACATTATGATTACCATATACATGTGCAATTGTAATAGCATGATGGTATTGAAAATGTTTCGGACCTCTCCAAAGAGGAAAGAAAGTTATGTCACCTCGCTTGGTTAAATAATTGAGGATCACCCCAAACCTGTTGGCAATCAGGACACCTGTCATAGGCATAACCATCCAGTGTTCTACTGATGTAGGTGATTGTGAGAAACACAGTGAATTACGTAATTCATCGATTCCATCAGTGAAAACTCTAGCATAAACATCATATGAACTCAATAACTCATCTAGCAGTTGATGTCGAACATAGAGCCACAGATCTTCGCCATAACCAAGACAAACAGATATTGCTCGGAATCCGCAATTTCCATCACCCCTGACATCTTGTACATGTGTAATGTACGGGTGGAACATATCTGAAATTTCTTTTATTAGTGGATGAGTGTCACATGATTCAGGCATCTGGTTTAAGTCTATGAAGTCTGAAACTTACTTTCATGGCTCCTGGTTTAAGTCTGGAATTTCGGTTACGTATGAACTATGTCTTGCAGGTTCTTTGTTCAACTCTAGCAGATCCAACCCAACAGATTTTGACGTGGTTGAATGGCTACGTCTTCTAGGAGCTTGACTTATAGAACCGACTCGTTTTTGTTGTTGTTTCTTCAAGGTTGGTCGTCCACACGTATTTTTTTTGAATTGTAGGTTCTTTAATGAGTGTTTTATTCGGTTGGAATATATCTCTTAACTTTCTTAACAGACTTTTTTTTCTCTTGCTTTTGACTGCTTAGTGAAGTTTTCTTTGAACATTTCTAACTTACCGTCACAACAAATATCTTCATTTTCCACAAAAAGTTGACGGTGATAAGTCAAGCTTCCTCCAGAATACATCTATTGAATCCAACGGAACACACTCACCTGCATTAAAATGCCATTAGTTTATAAAAATTCAATATATAAATAAAATTTTGAAAATAATTGTTAAATATACCACCTGAATTCAAGTAAACTGATAGCATGCAAGCGTATGGTAACCCACAACTATGACGTAGTTTACAACCACAGTTTGAAGAGTCAAGTTGATGTCGACTCGACCGCTGAAGTTCCCCTTCTAGGATATCTAAGCTTCAAGTGCCACAAAACCCCGTAATAATCTGAAACACGGTAAGTTGTGTCTGTGTTTGAGGACAATTCTACTCTTTTCAAAACTTTCATATATCGATGTAAGTTGAGACTTCACAATCTGATCGATACAACCAACAAATTTATCTAGAGAAGAATTTTTTGTACAAAGGTATTTCTTTAGCTTTGCATGCTGGCTCTCAACTCTATTTGTAGTTCGTTCTCCAAAATTGAGATGCCGATCAATCCAAACCGACACAAACATTTCCTTATATTTGCTTAACCACACTTGATCTAGATATTTTAAAACACCTGAATTTATATAAATGTTAGTTATGTATAAAAAGTCTTCTAAAACTATAAACAATTATTTATAGAATAACGAGGCTTGTACCTGGATATTCGCTCAACATTGATTGGAATTTTCTGTAGTTTTCGGTGTACAATATCCACGTTGGAGATTCAACGAGTACAGTCCACATAGCACGAAAAGAGTCTCACTCATGTTGCGACTTGATAGACTGCCTACAATGCTTTTTAATATTTTCAGTAATATGCCATCTGCATAGTAACCGAGTGGCATTGGGGAAAACTTGTTGGCATGCATTCATCAGAGCCAACTCTCTGTCCGTCACAATAACATGTGGGTACATGCACTCCTCTAGTGTCAACTTTAGACATGTTAATGCCCAATTATAGTTCTCCTCCTTTTTGTTAATGATAACGGCAAAAGCTATACTAAATGTCTTGTTGGTTGAAGTTACGCCAACAATCTGAACAAAAGGCAGATCATATTTGTTCGTTTTGTACGTTGCGTCTACAATCAAAATGTGCAAAAATGCACGCCATATATCCAATGATTGTGGATGAATGAAGAATAGATTTTCCAATTCATTTGAAATATTATTTACTAAAAACTCAGTAAAAAGTTGTTTATCATTCAAAAGCAACATAAGAACCTGTATCGGAGTTTTACCGACATTCTAGGACTAGCGAAGCTTTTGCCGTGCATTGTATATGGTTTTTAGTGTAGAAACGTTATTTTCGTCCTACTCCTTCAATGTCGATAATATGTCACGTGGTGTAACATTCTTACTCGTCAAATCAACCAACAACTTTTTTTTCATTTTCTTTCAACCGCCTTGCATAAACATGTCCCTCCATATGTTGTGCAGGTGGATGGTTATGTTGATCACATATCACCCTCAAAGTCCACCCATCATATTGTTTTAAATACGGACAGGGGCATAGCCAGAGGGGGCTGGCATGGGCCTCGGCCCCCCCTAAAATGTAAAATTATATTTTGGGCCCTTAATTTTTTTTTAAAATTTTAAATTAGTAAAGGTAAAATTTCACTTTGGCCCTCCCTAAAATTATAAAAATTTGATTTAATCCTTTTATAAATTATAAAGATATAAACTATAAAAAATTAAAATTTCATCCAGCCCCTCCTAAAAAAATTTTCTGGCTTCGCCCCTAAATACGAACCTGCCAATCGAAATTTACGGTTGGTCTTTTTGGTGCCAGACTTTTTACTTGATTCTTTAAATTTGTATTCACCGCCACGGTCACAAATAAGTGTGACGTAAGACACCACACCATTTTCCTTTGCTTTTGATCTTCTCGTGACGATGATATAACCAAGAAAGAATGCCGTGTTTTGCACCCATTGCATCAGCTCTTCACGAGACTCGAACACCTAAAATTTAAATAATTTTGTTAACAAATATTAAATTTCATGAAGATAAAAAAAATATTAACATCATGATAAATATTATACCCGATCGGTAAAAAATGGTGATGTTGCCATAGAGATCTCATTGCCTTCATTTAAGTTACTTCCGTAAAAATTCGACATCTTTTGTTGAACACTACAAATTATGAAGAAAAAATCAGTAGTTATAAAAATTTAAAACAGATTTTAATTTATACAATAATTAATAAATAAAAAAAGAAAAAAAATTAGAAAAATAGATTTTTATAAAAAATAGTTTAGAACAAATTTATAAAAAATAAAATTACAAATAATAGAGTGTAGTGAGAAGGACTTACTTAATTTTGTTAATAATAATATGAGTTTACATAAGGGTGTTGTTAATGTTCATCAAAATAAATATATATATATATATATATATATATATATAACTTTGCCTATTTATTGTATTAATTACAACAAAATTAATTTTTCCCCTTTTTTAAGATATTGACTCTAATTTTTTGGACTAAATTGATTACACTAATTAATTTAAGATGTTGAAAATGAAGATATTTGAAAAATGTTCTAATTAATTTTTGGACCACATTAATTTAAGATATTAACTCTAATTATTGTATTTGTAAAAAGACTCATTAAGAAAGACACTCATCCAATAAAATGAGAAATGTTATAATCAATTACATGAAAAATACAATTTGCGAAATTAAATCCCAACTTTTTCTTTTTGGGTTTTAGTAAACACTATTATTTATGATAAATACATTCTACTAATGAATAATAATCTTAAAACCTTATCCAAACAAAGGAGCATGAAAAATTTAATCTCCAAATAGGGATGATTGGATATTTCTGGATTTTTCCAATCCATTCAATTCTTTGTTTTTTTTATATTAATTTTTGTTTTTGGATTTTTAGATTTATTTTAATAAAAAATAAATTTTATTTTATGATTTTTAGATATTATTTGGCAAAGTTTTAAAACTTTTTTCATTTCACAAACCATCAGAACACCTCGGTTCGAGTCAATTTTCGAGTTTTCTTACTCTATCTCTTTTCCAAATTCGACTTGATTTTTATATTTCTTATTTAGATTCTATTCTGAATTCAATTTATGTAAAATTCTAATACAAGAATCCGACCCAAAAAAATTACACAATTTGATTTGCTCCAAAATTTATTATATTATTTTATTTTTACAAGATTAAATGAAATACATATTATAAAATTTCATAAAATATAAAATATAAAAAATAGTTAAAATGTTACTAAGTCTTATATAAATTTTAATTAAAATATATAAAATAGTTATAAAATTAAAAAAAAAATACTTTGATAACTTTGTCAGGAAGAGACGATATAGATTTAATTTAAGCTCAGACCCCAAATTTTTTATTTGGCAATCTATTCCAACCCAAACTCGACATTGAAAAATAAATGACACTTTCAAGTCTTAGTTGAGTTGGAGTTGCTTTGGCTCCCATGGAAAGAGAAGGGAAGAATATTCAATGGTTGAGTGGGGATGAAGAGTGAGATTTCTTGATGAAGGGTCAAAAAAGCCAATGTCCTTAGAAATCAGAATCTTATCCAACTTTAGTTATGTGCGTTGGCTTAAATTTGTCTTAAAAGCTTCCTTTTTTTTTTTTTTCACAAGTCACAAAATGAAGCATAAATTAGTCATTCCACCACAAAGACCCAAAATTGAAGTCTTTGGCATGGAAACAAGATAAAACATTTTTACTTGAATTTTCAAGGCATAGTCCAATTGTATAACATAAATCTATATTTACTACAATTATTTTGGAGGTAGTAAGCGTGGACCTTCAAAAGATACTTTCTAAGTCTTTTTATTATTATTATTATTATTATTATTTTGTGATTTATGGTTATATAAATATTTACATGTTAACATTTTTTATTGTGCAGATCTTAACACATTCATATTGTTTTCATTACATGTAATGTTTTAAATTTTTTTTTCAATTCATGTTGTGTTCTAATTTCTCTTATATTTTTTCATAATAATTTAATTCAGAGAATAATTTAATTATACCCGGAGCAAATTATAATTAGAGTAAAATCAAAGGATAAGTAATGGGGTTTGGTTGGTAGGTGCACATTTGTTCATCAAAGAGAATCTGAGCAGCCCAGGCAAGTTGTAAATAAAAAAAGGGAGGGGTTTATTTGATCAAAAAGACCTCGTGAACCAAGCAATTAAAAGTTGCAACCTCCAACAACAATTTTAATTATCAACTTGCTCAAATCTAAACACTAAATCACGGCGATTTCAATTAAAAGTTAGCAAATAAACAATGGGGATTTTGCAGGGTCTGTGAGAGAGCAATGTAAATCTGATGTCCTGACCTCACCTGTTAAATAATGTAACAGAGAGCAATGGAGACAAACTTATTATTCTACTTAAAAGTTAATTAGAGTGAGAAAGATGATGGTTTTTAATTGCACGTGTGGGTCTGGTCTGGTCAGGTAAAAAAAACCAAGTGTTTGGTAGCTGATTATTATAAAGAAGGTTAATAAGGGATTAATTAATGTGTGGTTTATTAATAAATTTTTGGAAGATGGGGAGGTTGGGAAAGTAGGTGTACTTGTATATTATGCTTGCATAGGATACCCTGAGTTTGTCTTTATGGTAGAAACCAAGGGAAGCCAGAAGTGAGAAGAGTTGCAGTAATAAAGTAAAGAATATTCAATTTTGGGGGAGTGAATAATGCTTAAGAAGGGAGGAGGTGATGGCATATCAAATGCAGAAAGTGACTGACTTCAATAGTACCGACACAGTGGGTAAGAAAATGGTGTGGCCTGAGGCTGCCTTGGTTGGCTATTGGCTCAATGTGTGGGGGCATCCCCTACTATATGATTCTCCTGCTCTGCTCCCACCACTTGGTCTTTGGGGGATGGAAGACACGAGAGTGAAAGACCAAAGACTTTTGATTCGTGAGTCTTATGAATAATAAAAAAGTCGATAAAGAATAAACGTGATAATTTTGTTTAGCATATTTCAAATTTCAGCTAGCCCGTGAACGCGGGCGACTTCCTTTCTACTTCTGCCGTTTCATGGTTTTCACATGGTTTCTTCACGGTATGTGTTGGATCGAAGGATATAGAGTTTGCCTTCAAATTTCAAATGTAAATGCTTCTTACGTGGGATAATGCAGCAGTGATGAGGACTAAAATAAGGCCACCAAACTTCAGTGGTGCCCAGCAATGCTTTGATGATCATCCCTAACTAAGTTAGCAATGGTGGAAATGGATTATAAAAAAGGCACACATCAATCCATTAATCAATCACCAGATGGGTCATATCCTCCGCTGTGTGGTCCAAAGCAGGTGGCAGACAAAACTAGGAGGAACCCAACCCAAGACATTTCAGCCTAAGTTATCAACAAAAATAATATAGAATGAACACCCAACCACCATTTGGATCGATAAATGCTAGCATTAAAGCTCCTCTGCATTTCAAGAAATGAATATCCAGGTATTACTGTGAGCAAAACACCAAACAATTTAATCATAGGAGTGTAAAACCTTGGGCGGGTTAACCCACAATTTAAATGGAACAATTCTGCCTGTAATTTTTAGGGAAAATAATAAGTATTCCGTACAAATACAAGTGCTAAGTCATATTTGTAACTTGGAAGAGCTGGTTACCCTCTTTTGGTTCTTTATTCTTCTTTCTTCCAAGGTTGAGGGTGGTAAAACTAAAAAAAAGAATGAAGACGTTCCAACAAAGTCCCAGTTTATGGAAGTACAGCTCTTACTTCTTTCCTATCTGCTCCAAATGACTGCAGTTAAAAGAATAAATAAAATCCTGTTAGAATCGTCACAAAACGGAAAGAAGAGTTGCCATAGTTCTAACTGTACGAGGGAACATCCAATTACTTATATATGTATAAACAGAATATGCATATTGGGTTTGTCAATGTCATTTTGTCCAGTGAAGTTTTCTCATCTATAGGCACCATTAATAGATGTCCTAAAGTCAATCAGCTTGGCTAAGCATATTCAATAAATAAAAACCTATCACTTGTACTTTTATCTTCATGTTAGTGACATACATGACTGACAATCATGTATTAATAATGTAAGATCAAGCCATGAAACACAATAGCCATGTAAGATCAAGCGGGCAAGGGCAAGCTAGAATATTCCAATACATTACCCGCTCATGTCCTCCTGTATATTCACTACTATGATTTTGATGGTAGACCTGATTAATGGAATGTGTTTTAATCAAGTTAAAACTCCCCTAAGTGGACGGACAAGGTAGTCCATGAATGATGTGAGTTTTAACCAGCTTAAAACTCTTCATCACTCGACTCACCTCATCATCCAGAGTATTAATTCGAACACTCAACCTTCAAGTAGGATTGCCACATTCAATGCCTTGAACAATAGAGCATTTTACTCTTAGGATGTGCTTGATAAATCATTGAAAATGAAAATTTCAACATTTAATTTTTTAATTATTTTCAACAAAAAAGTGTAAAATATGATAAGTAGATAGTACTTATCACTTAATATGAAAAATATCAAGTTGATTTTGTTTTTCAAAATTTTATTTTTAAAATAAAATATTTCTTCATTTTATTAAAATATATTTTATCTTTTAACTTTTATCCAAAACTATTCGAAATAAAATAAATTATACAATCAGTAAGACTAAAATTATGAAATAATAAATTTTCAAAAATCATGATTTACTATTAACAAACAAATTCAGTATTTGATTTTGACTAATATTTCAAATAGTTTTATAATATAAATTCAGTGCTTATAAAATTTAGTACTAAAAATTCAGTACTTAATTTTTCAGCATCCAGCTGAGTCGGACATAATCTCCCGAAGATCTAGCTGCACTCAACCAACTCAGACTTCGGACATATTCAAAGCAAGTTTGAGAACAAAAATATTTGTCAAAACTCACACACACATCATGATTGCCAACCTCTTTCATGATTTCTCAATTTCTTTGAGAACACTCCCCAAAAAGTTTTCAAGTAAGTCACATTAAAAGAAATAAGAGAGTTTTCCTTAGCCTTTTGAATTTGATTGAACTAGCCTGCTGGCACTAGTGAATCCCCCCATCCATTACAAAGGCTCCACCAATTGTTTGTGTGGACCATTACAGGCAACACTTTTGGTTTGCTCATAAGCTTGGAGAAAACTCAAGATGACTAATGTCTGCTAGGATTCATGCAGGGATCTGTATGCTTAAGATTACAATATCTTAAGGAGGTTGGGACATTGTTTTCACATGATTGAAAATTTTGTATGATGATGGCCACACATATATCTCAACCTAAAGTAAGAAGATTTAAGCAATTCCTATGTATTTACCTTTAACTACTTCTATTTAATGGAAGCTCATCTACATTAGATAAATTATTGTTTATAATATTTTGATATTTGAACATGAGACACAAGTACACAAAGAACATTAATACCTTGATTAAGCAACAAAAGTATCTTAATTTTTAAGTCATGGTTCCTACTTATGATATTCAACTTTATTGCCAAAGCACCAAGGATCATTTATGGATAGCTAAACAAACTTAATCATAGAAGTCAAAACTGAAAGGGATCAACATAACATTTTTCCCACTGACATAGAAGCCTACTAGCTTTCATCAGGTAATTTCTTGCCCATTTTTCAAGGACAACTTGGTAAGAATGAAAAATGGGCTAACAAATAGATTAGTTTGGATTAACAAAATTTTCAAAATAGATACCTGATGAGGTGTTTTAGCAAATCTCTACGTTTGAAGGATAACAATCTTATCCGATAGCAATGTTACTTGATGGTGACATTTAACAAATAGGACAAGTAAGGTACATTTGCAAAGATGGTGACAAACAAAGAACATGCATTAGGTAAATATTTCATACCTCAACACCCAAACCTTTTGCGTACACATTTGTGAAGAGCTCAGAAGATTCAGGCAGTGGATTTTCCTGGAATCAAAAAAAGAGGAACAAAACCCAATGTCATATATGCTGACAACTAGACAAAATTTCTAAATAATAATATAATTAAAAAATAAATACAGATAAACTTCAATACAATCATTTAAAATGAGAATCACAAAATTAAAATGAAGTCAGCAAAAAATGTACTACCTTAGCTTGAGCAATTGCGTCATCTACCTCTTTTCTTATTTCCTTCTCAATGTCCTGACAATTTTTTTCCAAATACTTTCATATATCTATCACCATAAATAAGTCAAACGATATTTCCATGTTGATAGCTTCATAAATGAACTTAGTTAAAAATACCTTCAACTCTTTCTCAGTAGCTAGGTCATGAGACAATATCAGCTTCCTAATTCTTTCAACCGGATCACGCTCCTAGAAACATCACATCTAGAATGTCAGTTTTGGATTAACTTGATTAAAATACAACATGAAATATCTAACATCCAACAAATGAATCCCAGAAAAGGCAACGTGATTGAAAATCAACCTGTCTAACACCAGTAATCTCATCACGGGTTCGATAGGTGCTTCCAGGATCAGACATGGAATGACCGTGATACCTATAAGTGTCCATTTCAAGAATCTGCATATAGGCACAACAAACTAACATAATTTATTATGCAATAAAATATAGAAAATGGTATGAGGTTTCGCAAAGGCAATAGCACCATATAAATATTTCTCATCAAAATTAGAAAAATTGCAAATCTAAATCCTTCCATCAAACCCAACCCAATTATCATGACTTATAAAGACCACGAAATTAGGATTCATATATAATTAGGCACTTGTAGAATGATGTTTCCACAACTTTAAACTCATGTCATAATATACATGTCATAATAATATATATTATGATGATAATTATGATGACATATAAGACACAAAAGCACAGGCATATAAAATTGTGTCTTCACTCAAGCAAGCATTTATTTTTGTACCTCGCACTTGAAGCAATATGAGGATTCTCACACATAGACTGCACTTTCACTTTATATGTGGCAATGAAAAGTGAAAAAGAATACAGCTTTTGCCTCATATTACTATTATCTAGGCCATTAGATTGTCACTGTAAACATCTTTTCATCAAATATAAGCAAAAAAGCAAACTTATCAGCTACCCAGTGATTACCATATATCTTTAGGGCATGATCAGCACAATTATCAATACCAAGCAACTGATATTGGAGATTCACGAATCCCTTAAAGCTTTTGTAACATAAATAGATGCTCATCGTTTCTATAAAAGTTAGGAAGTTATGATTACCCTGGACTACAAATTTTCAGAAGATTTCTGAAGCATCTTTAAAGCCATGAAAATTTCTCAACTTTTTTTTTTGTGTGGGTTTTTTTTGGGGAGGGGGAGGGGGAGGGGTGTTGGAGAGAGAGGGGAAGGGAAAAATTTCTCAAGCAAATGGTTCCAATGTTATTCTGGAAAAGCTCTATCCTTTCCAATGCATCTGAAGCACTATTCATCTAGAACCAGATATAATCAAAATGAGGGTAAAAAGTAGATGATTCTTCGAAATTTCAAGGCCACGGTTGAGATCAGTAAGTTAAAGGAGCTTTAGAATTTTCCTCCAAGCCTATAGCTAAAATAGAAAGCTTATACTTTTGTACGTCTAAAGATAAAAATTTAAGTGGATAATTTGCTTTTAGGTTGGAGAGCCTAGCTCCATATAAAATTCAAGACTCAAAGCTTTGCTGAGCTTCATTTTTATGCTTGAGCTCTGCTTGCAAAAGTTACTTGAGCAGCTAGAGGTCAGCTTGATAGCCTCAACTAGGCTTAGTGATTTTCCTCGCTTCAAAGAACAATACTTAGAACTTCAGCTAATATATGAATCCAAGATTTTCAAAATTAAAATCTGAAACTATGAACCTAAGTAAAGCTATGAATAGACAGCTCACAACACAAAAGATAAAAAAGAATTATTAATATAATACAGAAAAAAAGGAATTCAACAATGGCCTAAAATGAATAATTCCCCAAAGATCCACATCAACTAATAATGCAGCAGCAACAATATAAATAAATATATAATCAATTATTTTAAGCTAACAGTAAAATTATATAGCACATAATGGATGAAAGAATAAATCAAAATGAAAGTTAAAAATGAAAAACAGAGCTGTATTTATGCAACTTGAATTGCAGTAATATCACAATGCAGCAATAGATTCAAGAAAGTGAAAGATTTAATATATATTCAAGAAAGGAAAAGATAACATAGGAAACAAAATTGTCATAAAAGATAACATAGTAAACAAAATTGTCATACTTTGGATTTGAGAAGAAAGTTCTTATATGTGCCCAACTGCAAGGTACAGGGCTTGAATCCCACGTAGGAAAGCAAGGGGTTTCTTTGTGGGGCTTACATGGATCTAGGCTTTCCAATCTTAACAGCTAGCTTTCGAGGTGGGGTTCTCCAAAGGTCCATATCAATGCCACCCATCATGTCTCTTAGTTGCAATCATGTAGGACAAGTGGTGATGTCAGTATTGCTATGTTCGCACGAGACTAGATAGTTTAAAGCCATACTGCATAATGTGTGTGGTGATGACGGTATTGTAGTGCACGCCGAAAGCTAGAAAAAATAACTAGCACAAAGCCAACCCATGGCTCAAATTGTGACGTTGATATTGCAATGTTCACTCAAAGCTAGATTAAGCTGAAGCAAAGCTAACCCCCACGGGCACTGGGACTATGAAGCATGGTGAACTGATATGCGTCCAATTGCAAGGTAAGGGACTTGGATCCCACATAGGAAAGTATGAGATTTCCTTTAGGGGTTTATATGGACCTAGACTCTCTAACCTCAACAGCTAGCTTTTAGGGTGTGGGGTTTATATGAAACTTTGAACAACCACACCCCAAAAGCTAACTAATGAGGTTGGAGAGCCTAGGTCCATATAAACCTCATAAGGAAATCCCATAATTTCCCAAGTGGGTTCCAAGTCTCATTCCTTGCAATTGGGCACATATGCAATTAAGAAAGATCCATAGGAGAACTCAATTTTGAAGTTTGAAAGAGGCAATAAATGCAGAGAATAATCATTAGAATTGTATTTTTGAAAGATTGTCTCTTTTACTTGGAGAGTTGGGCTTTATGTATATAGGTTGGTAATATTGTAAATACCAAAACTTAACTAAGTATTTTTGTTATTTGCTTAGATATATATATAATATGTTAAAGAAACGAAAGGCTTGAGTAAGTTTACAATATTCTCAATCAGGTACTAAATGGCTTAAACTCGGCTTGACAATAAACGAATAAAATTATGCACAAAGTCAAGTCAATAGCCAACTCGCTTACACCTCTAATGTAGAGCCAAAAAGTTTTAACAGCTACAAAATAAAAAACGTTCCAGCTTCCTAATACAACTTATCAGCTTCAAAAGAGACTTCAGGTAATGATTCGACCATTAAGAGAAATGAAATAACAAATAATATATCACCTAATCCACTTTTCAAATCTCACCAAGTATATTCTAATTTGTAGCCAAAAATGATCATATTCTTCAATAGTTCAATTGCCATTTCATCTAATATTTCACCAAGTCACTTATTTAAATATCTAAATAACTAAACAAATAGAAAGTTGCTTGTTTCACTTTACCTTATGCTATCCAAATTACTACATATGTATATACACAAACACACACATATAAGCTTCATCTCCTTGTCAACTCCCCTCTAAAGAATCCAAACATGCTAATATTGTTAAAATGGGACAGAATCAAACTGCTAGAAAAACAGCAGCAAAACGCACAGGCCCATCCCAAAGGTAACAAGTCTTTTGCATAGTCTAGTCCATTATATGCAAATCTCTTGTATTTTAGTACTTCTGCAATCTGGTTTCAAGGAGTGACCTATACAACCCTTATTATTGCATAATATATCAAGATAAAATATCACACTGCAAAAATTATAGATCTATGTCTTCAGTACCACAAGCATAAAACAGTTTGAAACAAGCACAATATTCCAACAAAGTGTTGTATTCTGTCGCTTGGTGCTCAAATGTTGTAATTCAAATATTGATTAATCAGAAAAGTTCAAAATGAAGCATGTATCTCTCATAGTGTAGAAGAGAAACAATAACATATTCTATGAGTCTACTAACTGTGGAGGTGACTAGTAGAATTAGCTTATAAGGTTAAGCATGTAATTATGGAGTTTGTTCAAGCATGATCAATCATGTAGCAGGCGATTTGATTCTCTAACAGCTTTAGGCATAAGGAAGATAGCATACACAAACAATAAAATGAGTGATGAAGAAAACCAAAGTTTTCTCAACTTGTTGTGGTAGATTCACACATTTAAATAAAGAAGTATTAGTATGTGGAAAATGGCCAGAAAATGAGCACAATAAAAGATTATTAAAAAGAAAAAAATGAAAAACAGGTAATAGCTGGATGAATAAACTTACAATTGGTCCATTCTTCAAAGCATGTTCTTTGGCAAACGTGCAAGCTTGCTTCACAGCAAAAGCATCCATTCCATCCACCTAGAAGATATGAAACACATAACAAATAGAATTGAAGTTAAAAAGTACATTAATGTCTACCGTCTGGAGAAAAGGAATTTTAAGCACGCATTATCCTAAGACACGTTTTGTCAGAAAAAAAAAAAATTAAGCTTCTTAAGCTGAACAGAAAGGTTGTTGCTTTAAAGTTCTGCTAGAAGGCATTCTTTTTGCATCAATGCCTTACATCTTAGAAGAAAACAAACTTAAATATTAAGAACCGATAGTATAAGCAGGAAAAATCCCTTGAGATTCTGCTTTTCTGAAACTTCATTCAAACGTTTAGCTTCTAATATAAAAGGATAAGAGAACAAAACAACAATATAAAACCAGCAGAAGAAGCATCTCACATGGCCCAAAATCACAACTATCACAGTTTTTTACCATCCACTATCACTCTTACGACATCTACTGGTCATAGTCACTTCGACATCACATACATCTAAATCCTCATTTACTTAATAATCATAATAACAATACTAAAGAACCAACAAATTATAACCACTATTTATCTCTCAGCCAACCAAGTCTCACCTTCAAACCAGGAGCATAATCCCCACGTTTGTAGTAAGCAGGACTCTTTGCGGCTCTCCATTCAGCCGTCCCCATACCATCTGTTACATCAAATAAATAAAGTCCACAAAAATTTAATAGACCAATAAAATTTCATTCCAATTCAAATTGCTCACAATGATTATTCTCGCAGACCAAAATTGCAGGCAGATCCCAAAGTGCAGAGATGTTCAAAGCCTCAAACAACTGCCCTTGATTAGCAGCCCCATCACCATATAAAGCAAAGGTGACCGCTTCGTCTTTAGAATACTTTTGGGCAAATGCCAAGCCACATCCTAAAGGAACCTGGGCTCCCACAATCCCGTGACCGCCATAGAAATTTGAATCCTTCTTGTAAAAATGCATCGAACCTCCTTTGCCCCCAGAACATCCAGCCTGGCGTCCCATCAGCTCGGCGAAAACTTCCAGCAGGGTCCCACCGCGAGCGACGAACGTGCAGTGGTCACGATAGGCGGTTATGATACAGTCCTTTTTAGTTATGGCAGCTTCCATGCCGACGGCGACAGCTTCTTGACCGTCGTACAAGTGGCAGAAACCGCGGATGAGCTTGGCCTTGTAGAGTGAATCGGCAGCGATCTCCATCCGACGCATCAGCGCCATGTCCCGGAAGAAGGTGAGGAGCTCCTTGGCATTGGTCTGGACGGAGCGTGAGGGGGTGTCGCACTGGTGAGAGGTGAAAGGAACGGAGGTCTCCACAGTTATGGGAGTGGTATCGGTGGAGATCGGGCGGCGAAGGGAGATGGCAGAGCAGAGGGGTTTCAGAAGATCAGCGGAGCATGAAGAAGAAGAAGAAGAAGAAGAAAAGGCGAGCCGCGACAGAGCCATGCCCACCGTCGTATTAAGAGATGGCGGTTGATCGGATCTAAAGAGAGAGCGAAGGAAAAAGGAAAGCGAATAAGAGAGTTTGGTATGTTTGGTGGAGAGGAATTAAATATTGAGTGATTTTCAACTCTTCACTGCTTCTAAAGAATTATGTTTTAAACATTATTCCGTATCCCATTTTAATCGTAATATAGTAATCCTTAAATATATCTAATCACATTTATTGTATTTCTAGTTATGTAAATGAAAAAAAAAAAAAAAAACCCATGCTGATGGAATTAAAGATTATTGAACAAGGAAAAGTTAAGATTGAAAAAGTCGATATAAATAATTTGACGGTAACCTTTGATGCAAAAGGAAAAAACCAAACAAACCTTAGATGATGTTGACTTGTAGTTGCAATTTATTTTGGTAAAGGAATTGGTGCGGCACTCCACACGGGGTTGGTGGCTTGGCGGCCTGCTCAATACTTTATTCTTATTACCTAACCTATTTTATTATCCGCTGCCCAAATTAGACAACACACTCCCATAGCAACATATATTTCTTATTCTAACTCAATCAATTTAAGGAATAACAATTAATATTAGTTTTCATACATAATTGGAGTTAATAACTAATTAATTATTTATTATTATAAATATCTTATTAAGTAGATGTCTATAATGATTAAAACAAAATTTTGATGTATTTTAAATTCTAATAATTATTAAAATTAGATCTCTACTTTTTTTTTATACTTTTTATGCCTATAAATAGAGACTATGATGAAGTATTGTAATTATTCATTTGATTAATAAAGTACATTCTCCATTACTTTCATATTTTCTTTGTTCTTTATTCTCTCCATCTTTCTTTATTTTATAACATGTTATCAACATGATGGTTCTCTATTTTTTCAAAATATTTCTAAGTCGTTCCACAAATCAAATTTTTTTTCACCTTAAATTTCCACCCTTACAACTTCATCTTCAGGATGTTGAAAGATTCAATCTCAGAATGGATACTCGTGATAATAGTCAAGGTGATGACAATGATGTTAAAGATCTTCAGATATTTTACTATATTTAATTAATTATATCATGTTTATTATAATTCGAGAATAATCATGACAACATGAATGAATAAATTCTGATTTAAAATCTACGCATGTTTACGATGGTGATTTTGGAATAAAAAATCAATAGAGGCTGCCCTACCAGATTTGTTACATTCTCTGAAGTGAATGCAAACATAAAGAAAAAATAAAAAATATAATTAAGGACCACTAAAAGTGGGAACATGGTAATGAATAAGAGAACAATAAGAGTTCTCAACATAACTCTTCAAAGGGTAAATAATTTATGTTATCAATGTAATATGAAATATTATTGACTATATATATGGCATATGCCCAAATATTTTGTTTCTCTTTGAGGAAGGATATGAAAATGTAGTAATGAATTCTATCATTACAGATAGAAAATATTTATATTATTTGGTACTGAAACAAATAAATATTATTTCAATATTTGATTGTAAAAAATTAGTTGAAAGCTCTAAAAGAGCTAATATATCAATATCTAAAAAGCATAAAATTTGTGATGATTAAAATATATTTGTAATGAATCTCATATTAAAATTGTGAATGAGGAAAATATTATATTTCATATAAATCAAAAAAAGGGATTGAGTTATTAATTTAAATTTATTTTATAATATTTGTGATCTTCTTTTATCATTATCCCCATTAAAAGGTTGAAAGCAAAATATTTGACTATAAAAGATCTACTTATGAACAATAGAATATGATAATGCTATCTAAACTTATTATGGTTAGATTCACCTAAAGTTGCAAGTTTTTTTAAAAACTGTGAGTATAACTCTACAGTATTCAGAATATATTCTCAATTAAAATTACATGGTAAAATATTACTGATGAGAACTTACAAAAGAGAAAACTTATGTATGAAAAGTCATTGGTTATGTACCTGTTGTACACTTGGAAAATAAAATCTACTCTCAAAGTTTGATATTAATAGATTTTTGGGCATTTGAAGATTTTGACATATTCCCTGAAGCGAATACTACATATAATTATTTAAAAATTATTTTTATTGACTTAGTGGCATTACTTCATATTGATTTAGACATTTCTAGTAGTAAATGTCACAATAGTACTTATATGTGGATACATGTTAAAAGGAATGATAATAAAATTATCAATTTGTTACAATTCAGTACAATTGAAACACTTGTTAAAGTAAACCAAAAGTTTACTAATACAAATGCATTTACTACTTGGTGTGACCAGTTAGACCATCCTGGATCATATATAATGCTAAAATTAATTGAGAATTCATGTGGACATTCATTAAAGAACCAATAGATTATTTAATTTAAATAATTCTCATTTGTTATTTGTTCTCAATGAAAATTGATTATTAGAAACTCACTAGCTAAAGTTGAGATTTAATGTCTTACATTTTTTAAATGAATATGGGCTCATTCATCCACTATGTGGATGGTTTTGATATTATATGATTTTGGTAGATGCATCTACAAAATAATCACATGCGTTATCAACTCGCAACCTATCGTTTGCGAGATTGCTTGTTTAAATGATTAATTTTAGATTCTGCAATTAAAATAATTCATCTTGCAAATTTTAGTAAGTTTACATCCCAAGTTTTCAATGATTATTGCATGTCAATTGAGATAAAAGTTAAACATCCTGTAGCTTATGTTCACACACAAAATGATTTAACTGAATTGTTTATCAGATGCCTCCAACTAATAGCTAAATCATTACTTATGAGAACAAAAACTTTCTATTTCAGCATAAAATTGTATCGATTTACATGTTGTACGCATCAAACGAATAAATTATAAATACTCCCCATAACAATTAATTTTTGGTCAAGAGCCAAATATTTCCCATCTTACAATTTTTGGATGTGCAGTATATGTTCCAACTGTTCCACCATAACATACAAAGATGAGCCATAATAAGAGATTGAGAATGTATATTTATATGAGTCTCCTTATAATATTTTTGAGCTATTAATTCGATATTTAGTTATAACAAGAGTTGTCAGTTTTCCCAACATTAGGGGGAGAGAATAAAAAGCTGGATTAATAAAATACTTGAAATGAATTATCAATGTCTAAGATCCTCGTACAAAGTAATGTGAACCAAAAGTTCAACAAATAATTCATTTTACAAATTAACTACCAAATTTAATAAATCTCACATACCAACTAAAAATGATTCGATACGAATTGATGTCCTAATAGGGCAAAATGTTAGTGTAAAAGAAAGTAAACCATGCCTGAAGTGTGAATCCTCGTAAAAAAAAGGAGCAAACATTCAAGATAATCATATAGTGGAGGTGGGGCTTCTTGAAGAGACCCATGACATAACTAATTATAAAACTTAAGAAGAGATTCAGGTACCTAAAAGTGAAAATGGAAATGATGAAAATAAAGAGATCTTGATAAGTTATGTCAATACGAGAAAAAGATGGAACAAAAAAAATGTAGTTGTTGACAACAATTTTGCTTATAATGTTGCTATTGAAATAACAAAAGGAAATAAGGATCCTAAGCTTAAATCTACCAAGGATTGTAAAAATAGAAAAAATTGGCCAAAATGGAAAGATGTAATTCAAGCAAAATTGAATTCACTGTCTAAACGTGAAGTTTTTAGACCGGTAGTCCAAACACCTAAATGTGTAAAGCCGGTAGGATATAAATGGGTATTTGTGCAAAAACGAAATGAAATTGATAAAGTCGTAAGATATAAAACTCAACTTGTAGCACAAGGATTTTCACAAAGGCCCGATATTGATTATGAAGAGACATATTCTCCTTTACGTTTAGATATCTTATTAGTCTGGCAGTACGTGAAAAACTTGACATGCATCTAATGGATGTTATTACATCCTATTTATATGGTACACTTGATAGTGAAATTTATATGAAAATCCATGAATGATTTAAAATCCCAAAAGGATATAAAGTTTCTTGAGAAAATTGCTCAATCAGATTAAAGAAAAGTTTATATAGATTAAAACAATCTGGATGTATGTGGTACAATCGTCTTAGTGAATACTTATTAAAAGAAGGTTACAAAACGATCTAATTTGTCCATATGTCTTTATAAAAAGGTTTGGATCAGACTTTGTAATAATTGTTGTTTATGTTGATGATCTAAATATTATTAGAACTACTGAAGAGCTTCAAAATACAATAAATTGTTTAAAGAAAGAATTTGAGATGAAAGATCTTAGAAAACAAAGTTTTATATTGGCTTACAAATCGAACATCTAAAAGATGAAATTCATGTTCATTAATCAACTTATTTGGAAAAGATATTATAAAAATTTTATATGGATAAAGCAACCAATTAAGTACTCCGATGGCTGTGTGATCGTTAGATGTGAATAAAGATCAATTTTGTCCTTGTAAGAATGATGGAGAGTTTCTTGGTCCTAAAGTACCGTATCTAAGTGTTATAGGGGCATTGATGTATCTTGCAAATAACACAAGACTTGATATAACTTTCGCTATAAACTTGTTAGCAAGATTTAGTTCTTCTCCAACATGTAGACATTGGAATGGAATTAAACATATATTTAGCTATTTCAGAGGGACCATTGATATGAAGTTATTTTATTCAAATCATTCAAAATCTCTATTAGTTTGTAATAGCCAAATTTTTCAGTGGTGTCGGAAACAGTGAATCGAGATCACTAAATCTGACGAGTAAGTTTAGAAATTTTAACAAATAATAATTATAGGCCAAGCGCGAACTTAAAAAAATTGTTTTTAATTAGTGAATTTTGCGATTTTAAAAGAATTAATCAGGTAAATTGGATGGAAAACAAGGTATCGAGACCTCGGATTCATAAACAGCCATAAATATTTTATAAATATTTATGGAGTGTTATTAAGTTAGTATTAAAGTTTCGTTAGAAAATTTTAATGTTTGGTTAGTCAATTAATTAAAAAGGACTAAATTGAAAATAGTGCGAAATTTATTAAATTGTGATTAAATAGTTTAAGTGATTAAAAAGGAGGGATTTAAAATGAAATTAGACCCAAATTGTATGGGCTGGACGGTTGGGCAAGAAATTCAGCAGAAAGACAAGGAGAAACAAGGGCAAAATGAGAAATTTTACAAATTAAACATATAAAACAAGACAAAATTGAAAAATCTAGAGATATCATCATTTTTCTTCAGCAAAAATGCCATGGGACGTCTGAAAGCTACTGGTTTTTCATACTTTGACATATGTGAGTTCAATTCTTGACCTTTTCTTTGAGATTTTTATATTTTTGTGACTTTTACAATTAGGTCCAAGTGTTTAATTCATTAGTTTTTGATTTTATGGACAAAATTAAGAGCTATAATTGATAAGTGTTGGCTGTTTATGATGAAATAAAATGAATTTTAATTTTTTATTTTGTTGTTTGATGATTTTATCAAGTAAATTCAATAGAAATTGATTTTAGGACCTAATTGTGAAAAAGTTGTGAATTAAGGTTTAGTGTTAAAATTCTGATTTTCAAAGGTTGTGTAGTAGTTTAGAATGATGGAATAAAATGTTAATTGAGAAAAATTAGCTTAATAGATGGGCTAATTGAGCAAGGACTAAATTGTATGACCTGTGAAATTTAGAGGAAAAATGGTAATAAACATCTTGAACTAAAACAACTTTGGACAGTAGCGGTAGGTTAACTTTGAAAAATCACCATAAACTATAAAAATCGAATTAGAGAATGAATAATATATGAAATTAAAGCTTATCGAGTCTAGTTTTTCATAAAAGAATTGATGTAAGCAATTGAATTGTAAATTATGAGATATAATAAATTTTGTGAGATAAGGTCAGAATGAATTCGGGTTCCCCTGTATTGAATTTGGAAACTCACCAAAAATTGCAGAAAATTAATTAGAGGCTAAAATTTATATGCTTAGAATCCTTAATGAGTCTATTTTCAATAGAAATCAGCGAGAACATTATCCGAGTTCTGTACTGTGATATAATTAATTTTTAGTGAAGAGAGGTCAGAACTGTCGGATAGTGAAACAGGGGAAACTTAAATGAATAAACTGTACTAATTGGCTAAATCAAAAATTCTGAAATTTTTATGGTGGAATGATATGTGAGTCTAGTTTTAGGGAAAATTTACGGATCTTAATTTGGAGCTCTGTACCTCGAATTATAAATAATTGAGTGACTATGACTCGTGTGAACAACTTGATGTGAGCATTAATAAGTAAATTGTGAAATCGTACTTACAAGAATGTTATATACGTTAAGGATGTGGAATGGAGAGGAGGAGGAGGAAAATAAATGATATATGTTTATAAGAAAACAATATGAGAATGATATATATATCATGACATGTATATATATGACTAGTTTCAATATGATACTTGTTGGGTATGAAGTTGGATTGAAATGTCTAAGGCAAGTATTTTATTCTGCGCGTCTGAAATGTGGTATTTATAAAGATATGATCTAGCTTTAAATATAAATGCTTGATGATTAAGCTGAAAATATTTGGTAAGATGGTAATCATGGTATAAAATTATAAGTGGTACCATAATAGACAAGGTAAAATGAGTATGAGAGACACATGTATGATGACATACAAATTCTATGTTTGTAGTTTAATTTAGAATGTTTAATCATTAAATGAATACTATGTTATGTGCTTTTAATTTTGTATAAGTGTGTAAGAGATTAAGGTTGACCAAGGCTTGGAAAATAGCTTAGAAATTGACCACACAAGTAGAGACACAGCCGTGTGTCTCAGCCGTATATGGAACACGACTTTAGGACACGGGCGTGCGATGTGGCCGTGTGCCCCTAAATTGATGATGATGTCATAAACAGAAAACTCCACGGACAAGGGACACGGGCGTGTCCCAAGCTACACGGGCGTGTCCCAAGCTACACGGGCGTGTGGAATCCACACGGCCTAATCACACGGGCGTGTGGGTACTGTTCACAAGTAAAATTTAAAAAAAAATTTAAAATTAAGCGAAAATTTTTATGAGAAATCAGTTAAGTTCCGACTTGATTTTAATGTTCATGTTGGGCTTCGAGGGCCCAAATAAAGGTCGTTATATATATATGATCTCAGAAAGTGAATAGTAATGTTTTGATTAATCTGTAAATGTTCTGTATATACTGGTAACACTCTGTAACCCTGTTTCGATGACGGATACGGGTTAGGGGTGTTACATAGTTGGCTATGCTGATGCTGGATACTTATTAGATCTACATAAATGTCGATCTCAAATAAGATATTTATTTATATGTGGGGGTACAACCATATCATGGCATTCAACAAAGCAAACATTAGCTTCTGCTTCTTCAAATCATGTAGAAATAATTGCAATGCATGAGGCAAGTCGAGAGTGTATTTGGCTAAGGTTATTGACCCAATATATCCAAAAGATATGTAATTTGCCTTTATAGAAAAAGATGTCAACTATCTTATATGAAGATAATGCAACATGTATAGCTCAATTAAAGGGTGGTTACATCAAAGGTGATAAAATGTAACACCCTCTAATCCCAAACCGTCACCGAAATAGGATTACGAGGCATTACCGGACTTATACACTAGCATTTATACAAAACCGAGTCATAAATTTGCATTCCAAATCAAATCTTTTAAAATTTCACCATAAAGTCCCTAATATGGGCCTACGGGGCCTAATACATACTTTGGAAGTGGTTCGGGACTAAACCGGCAACTTTAGAAATTTTACCTTAAAAATAGGGGCACACGCCCGTGTGGCCTGAGACATAGCCGTGTGGCTAGCCCGTGGGGTTCCCATGGCAGTGTGGCTAGCATGTGTGGAATTCTGACTTGCAATTTCTTAAGTCTCAAAGGGGCACATGGCCTGGGCACACGCCCATGTGGCTAGGTCGTGTGGTAAACTGATTTTTCATCATTTTTAAGCCATTTTCACATGTTTTTGACACACGACCGTGCTTGAAACCCGTGTCCTTCACACGACTAAGACATACGGCCGTGTCTTTTGCCCGTGTACTATTCTGACATTACATTTAAGGATGCAGGGACACACGGTCTATCAACATGCTCGTGTGCAAGCCGTGTTGTCATACACGGTCTGATCACACGCCCATGTGACATGCCGTGTGGATTCAAAATGAATCTTATAGTTCAAATTTACCAACCCTGTAAGCCTTAATAATAAGCAATTTAAAAATCCAATCTTTCAATCAGTCCAAATATGATTATACACATCTAAAACACATTAATTCTACTAGTATAATAATTTAACATATGTATTTTAACAACCATTAAATGAAACGACTCCAAAATTTATACTTAAGAACCATTCAAATTAGTTCAAAATGAACTATATTATATCATACACTTTACATTTATGAGCCAACTATTGACATTCTTTACTAACATCTCTTATATATAAAAATATCATCAAAACAACATAGGTACATGCCATTCCTTAAGATAAGATACATCACCAAGTATCTGAGTTCGGGAGTTGGCTTGGATGCTGAGACGTTATTTACTTTATACCTAACCTGCGCATGAAAACAAACTGTTCGCTAAGTATGCACTCAGTGGTATTTCTATAATCCAACACTTAAACAAATATTAACACCAAAATGCATTGAGCTACTTAATTCAAATCCGATGGCACTAGTTATATTTGAAGTTCTTTTTCAATAAAACTTTCAGTTCAATGATGTCAATTAGTAATAGTCGATTTTCAGTACAGTGGCACAGTCATTCAATAGTTCAATACATTAATTTTACCCCTATTAATATAACTCGGACCTGGACGGATACACAGATCCAACCCACACACCGAGATAGCACATAGTACTCATCGGCCAAAGCCGGAACAGTAACAGTAACAGTATGGTACAGAGTACCTCATCGGAATTAATCTGAAATAGTAATAGTAAGCGACACACAAGTGTCTCATCGACCAATGGTCAGTATATCCCTGAACACTTCCAATCCTATGACATGCCAACTATATCCATCTAGCCGGATGCTGTTAATAGGGTATTCAAATCATTTCATTTTAATACAGAAACAGTAACAGTTTCCATCACATCATTCTTCATACATATTAACTAATTAAAAATAGCAATTACATTTACTAAATTATTAAACATGGTTTATAGAAATACAAATCGATAATTCTTTGACTTATTCCTCGTTCACTTTCTCTTTCTCCTTCTTTGACGATGTTTTCGGCATTACGTTAGCTACGAGAAATTAAACAATTTAAAAATTATCAATATACTATATCACATTACACATTTCAATTTCTACATAACTTTTGCTTAAATTCCAATTTAGTCCTATCACCATAACCATTCTTTCTCTTTAAAATAAATCCTATATTTTTACTCAATTATCACTTTAAACCATTCCAACTCATTTTATAGCATAAAACATTAATTATAGAATCCTGTCAATTCAATCCCTACTATTACAAAACTTATATTTTCTTTTATAATTTAATCCTTTTTCACTTGTAACTTGAATTTCCATCAAATTAACACTTAATTCTTCCATTTATTCAACTTAATCAACATCTAAAAATTCAATAATTTTCTAAATTTCAACATAACTCAAGTAGGGTTTGTTCTAGGATTCCCAAAACATCAAAATTACAAGAAAAGAGACTAAATTGACTTACCAATTAAGCTTCAAACCTCAAAATCCTATTTTTCCTTTCTTTTTCTTTCCTTTTTTCTTTCTTTCTTTCCCTGTTCTATTTCGTTTTCATTCTTTCTTTTATTTCTTTATTCTTTTTATTGTTTATTTTATTTACTTTAATTATTATATTATATTATTATTATATTTTACTTAAATAATAAGTAAACATATATTTATAATACATATGTATGTATTATATTTTATACACATGTAACTAATTTTTACCATACACTTATCACTTAAGGTTTATTTACTAATTTAGTCCTTTGACTTTTCTTTAATCTATAATTAAATTTTTACACTATATTCAATCTAGTCCTTTCACTAAATTGGCTTAATTCAAGCTAATTCACTTAACCAAAGTCTAATTAACTACACTACTAGCTTCGTAAATATTTCTAATAAATATATACGAATTCATTTTATGGGAATAATGACCCGAAAATTTAATTTTCGGTACCCGTAAACTTTGGGTCGTTACATAAAACGAAACATATTTCACCAAAATTATTCTTCACCCATGGTCTTCAGAAAAAATGTGATATAAATGTTCAACAAATTCGTTCTAGTGATAATTTAGCATGTCTTTTTACTAACGCATTTCCAACTTTAACATTTGAAAGACTACCACACAAGATTGGAATGCGTCAATTCAAAGATGTAATGTAATGTTGCCAATAGGGGGAGTCTAAAACAAGTTGTACTCTTTTCCTTTAACCAATGTTTTGTCCCATTGGGTTTTCCTAGCAAAGGTTTTTAATGAGGCTGCTTGTAATAGAAGATTGTGTACTCTTTTTCCTTCATTAGGTTTTTGTCCCACAGGGTTTTTCCTAATAAGGTTTTAACGAGGCACATTATCTACTAATGGACATCCAAGGGGGAGTGTTATGAATATCTTATTAAGTGGATGTCCATCATGATCAAGATAAAGTTTTGATGTACTTTAAATTCTAATAGTTATTAGGATTAGATCTCTACTTCTTTTATACTTCTTATGCCTATAAATAGATACTCTGGTAAAGTATTATAATCATCCCTTTGATTAATAAAGTACATTCTCTATTACTTTTATATTTTCTTTGTTCTTTATTCTCTCTATCTTTCTTTATTTTATAACATTTATATAATTATTAATGAAAAGTGAAACAATTCAAATGCCTAGAATAGTAAAAAATCTAATGAGACAAATACCATATGTTAAGCAGTAGTGGTGAATTCGAGGGGTTAATAGGGGCTCGTCCCCTTAAAATGGAAAATTTCTATTTAGACTCCTTAAAATTTTAAATTTGTAATGGTAAAATTACACTTTGGCCCCCTAAAAATGATAAAATTTGATTTAATCCTTTAAAAATTATAAAGATATAGGCTATTGAAATGATAAAATTACATTTTTATTATCGTGAAAATATAAATTTAATTTCGGCCCCTTTAAAAAATTTTCTGGCTTCACCCCAGTTAAGCAATAAGATGAAGATGAAGATAGAATGAAGGGAAAGAGTATGAGAGTTGGGAGGAGATTTCAATTTCATGGAGAAAGTTCAGAGAATGAGAGGGAGAGAGCCTACGTGAGCTATTTGCATGATCTTTTTTATAATTGGGGAGAAACTTAGCTATGTGTCCTAAGATTGTTGACATGAAAGATTGATCTGATACCCTTGATAGTGACGGTGATGTGACGTCTTAGAATAAAACATGTTAGCGCGACTAACAATCAATTATTTCGGATCTCTACGTGACCCTCACATAGTCTTAAAGGTTTGTCAAGTTGGGGTTCGCAAACTAGCCAAGGTTCACATGTGTTCAGCTTTCTATGGATACATGTTCAAGTTCGCAAGGTATATTGTAAGGCTCGCAAAGCCCATTACACAAGGTATAACAATTGCCCCCGAGGTGAGTGAAGATTATAAAATGACCTTCACGAGCCTGTTAAGAAGTTTATGTTAAAGTTTCATATATTGTATAAGTGTCTTTCTCTTGTATATGAGTAATTTAATTTCAAATTTTAAATTTTAAATAATCAAAATAATTAATTTCATTAAATTTATTGCGGGGTAAATTATTGTTATGTGCACATTTATATATATTTAATGATAAAATTTGCAAAACCTACAGATTTTTACGGCATGTTTATCGGCTTTCCTATGAAACCATCATTATTTTAATATTTAAATACATGTGTTGTGCTTCAATTGGAGCAACTTTCTGCTTAGAGATAATCGTGTACGCATAGGCGCATGATACCTTAGTAAGTTTCGAAGCAGCTACAATTTGCATATTTTATTTTCTAGTCTCTTTCCCTGGTGGCATTATTATTGGTAAGTTTCCATTACCCTTTTTTTCTCTATAATATTTTTAGTTTCACTTTACTCTTGTTGAAATATGGCTTTGAAACTGATCAGTGTTCCAATCGAGAGTGAAGAGTTTGTATGTTCTACATCGTTGGATGAAATGTGCAACCTGTTAGCATGTAGATAGATTACTTGTTTCAATAATTTTAAATACAAAATTGAGATTCTGACAGGAAAGCATCGACTAAGTGAGATGGAAAACCATATTGTTGCCTTTGTATGTATTTGAAGCAGGTTTTCATTTCCCTTTACACCTTTTTTTTTGTCGAAATGTTGAATTCCTGTGAAGTAGCTTCTGGGTAGTTGATGGGTTCTTTTTTGTGGATCTTGATAGCATATTTTTTTGGATTGTTAGTTACATGGAGAAGTTTAATTTGTAAATGTATTTAGAATGATATATATATATATATATATAGTAACCCTTACTAGTGAAATAAATAAAAAAGGATTCTTAATGTTTACTACTCAAAGGGGAAAGAAAATCATTATTGACAATACCATCTGCAACTTGCATTTAAAGAAAGGAGTACTTGGGATTTTCCTTTCCTTTTAGCTTGGGGGAAACTCTCACACTCGGAAATCTTAAAGGTTTGGTATAATGGAAATTCTGAGTATTTAATTAGAAAACTTTTTGTTTAAGTGGGTTCTGATGTGATTATGAGAATCTTACGGATTGACTGGTAAATAGTTAGAATTCAAGTTTAGTCTCGTTACATTAGAACTAGGAGTTTTCTTTTAGTGGGAAACATTATAATTAAGGGTATTAATAGTACTGACTAACTTGGGATTGAAGGAAACAGTAATGGAAATATTATATAATGGGAGGATTCTTTCATTCCGGTGTTCATGTTCTTTCTTCCATCTTCTTCTCTAGTTCATTCTATAAGAAAGGAAATTAAGAAGTGTTCTACATGAAGGGAATAATTTAGAGTGTTAGCATAATTATTTGAGAATCTAGAGAAGAATATTCTTATATGAATCTGTATGTATGACAGTCTACTAAACTTGTTCGCGGAATAGTCTACATGTATGAATCCGCATCTATATGTAAATATTCGTCTATGAATCCGCATGTATGAGTTTGTCATATATGAGTTCACACCAATGAATCTTAAACATGAATCCATATATATGACAGTCCACGGTTGTGTCTTTATGATTCAAGCTATAGTTGTCTGCTGATCTTATATCCATGTTTCAAGTTTAAGAGTTCAAAGAGACTATCTTTCACAAGAGTCAATACGGACTGTTATCTAAGCAAGATGTCGCATGGTCTTGTCCTTATGTTCAAACTACGATAGTTTGTATAAGTTATTTGTATAAGTTATTTTTCTCAAGCCAAAACTGTTGGGATCGCCAGTATGCCCCGTGGTGCAACAGAAAAATTATTTCGGCGATCCAAAACCATGGATCCATGTATGAGGAACAAAATAGTTTGAAATAAGGTTGAAGATATACCTTCTTAACCAAAAATGATGAGAGGATGCTGCTGATTCGATGTCGATTCCAAGCCATAATGAAAATATTTCGGCCTTTACGTAGTTCACCCCGTATTAAAATGAACGACAAAACTCCCTTGGAACTATTTCAGAGAATAATCTTCCAAAACGACTACTAGACCTTTTTTTCTTAATTTTCATTTAAAACACACTTGCCCTAATTCGGGATTTTGGTATGCAATATTGAAAATGGAATCAAATCTTATAGAGAACATATGGAAAGCATTAAACAAGTTATATTCTTTTTAAAAAGAATTATAACATATGGAAAACATTAAAAAACGTTATTTTTTTTTCCAAAAAGAATTATAACTATCATGTTTCAATGTTTGACAGAAATAATAATTTATTATAATAATTTCGGTAAACTATATTCTGTTAAAATTTTATATGAATCAAATTCATATATTAATTTTAACTATGTTCTCTATTTGTGTACAACAAGCTTGTTCATTTAATTCATTTAATATTTAACTGTCAAATTAAATTAATTCAATAATTAATTTAATTCACGTAACAACTAAACACAATACCAAATGTGTTTCGATTTTGTTCGTTTTAACCATAAGGTGTGACCTTGTAGGTTCTTGTAACGTTAGTAGTAATACTAGAATATTTCTCATAATATAAGCAATGAGTGGCATCTAGCAATGCATCATTGCTACCTAAATTACAAGAAGTCGTAATTTGACATAACCTTTCTATGATCATCTTTTCATGTATTATATCCTTTTATCCTTAATATCTACATTGTACACAAGTCATGGAATAGTCACACTTGTATAGTCCAATATCATATTTCTTGATTTTCTTAGTAGATTACAATAAACAAATAAGTGT
This sequence comes from Gossypium longicalyx, assembly GCA_025698465.1. Lineage (NCBI taxonomy): Eukaryota > Viridiplantae > Streptophyta > Magnoliopsida > Malvales > Malvaceae > Gossypium > Gossypium longicalyx. Next base: position 99,363,692 of record CM046997.1, read on the forward strand.
GATATCTCATATCAACTTATTCGAGCGTGATCATGCTTTTTTAGTCTTACTCCATCAAAAGGCCTAAGATATTGCTCTCATTATGTAGGAAGGATAAATCTTATATTGATCAACCATATCCCATTACATGGATTGTGGTATATCCAACATCAGTTTTTATAGTACAATCTGTTACGTTAGACGTTTGATTGTATCCAAATATACGACACATGATGTTGGGACAATGAGTAATATTGTGACTATTACATAATAATCCAATAAGCATACTCATAGCGGGTCAGTCCAATATGTTATTCTTTAACACATACTCATGTATTGATTTTGACATCCCTATGTCAATAACAACTTTTTGTCATCAATCAACTACATATTAGTCTCAATGCATTATTGTTGTCTAACCCCACAATAATACTTGACTAAAGACTTTTTAAGAATAATCATATTTTCTTAGGACTTTATTACAATTCAGTTTATTTATATTCACAGAAAAAGAAACTGAAATACCCCGAAATTTTTTACAGTAAGATATTATCTTTGATACAGTAAAATAAGGAAATAAAGTGACAAAATAGGAAATTTTGAGTTATGACAACATTGGGAAATATATTATGATATATTAATTCAAGAAAGGACTAAATTGTAAAAGTGAGAAAAGTTGTGTTGCCTAAGAGTAAATACTCAAAACTTGAGGGGTTAAAGTGTAAATATAAAAAATTTAAAGACCAATAGTGTAAATATTTTAAGGGTGGAATGATCTAGAAACTAAGGAAATGGATGAATTAGGACCAAATTGAATAGGTGAAGAATTATGAAAGCTTAAATTGCAATTTTACCAAATTAAGTGATGACTCAAAGATGAAATTTTAAAAGATCATAACGAGCAAAATGGTCAATTAGAAAGAGAGAGAAATCTAGATGGTAATGATGATGTTGGAGATATTTTATATTAATTAATTAAATAAATATTAGTTTATAAATATTTTGATTTGATTTTTAAATGATATTTTATTATTTTATTATTATTTTATTTAGTATATATAAGGAAAGAAAGATGAAGAATCATCATCATCTTCCCATGCATTCCAACATATGAAGAGAAAAGAAAGAAATAAACTTTCTTTTCTTTACAATGTGGTCCTTTCCCAAAAATCCACCATTTTCACTTAGAAATTAAAAGAATTTTCATAGCTACCAAAAGGGGAAAATATTAAGAAGACTATGGGGAGTTAGAATATCAAGTTAGATTCAAGAAATCAAAGCTGGAGGAGAGAGAAAATTAAGTTAAAGATTGAAATCAATAGGACAAGGTAAGAACATCAAGATTTTAATATATTTTTAAGTTTATATTATTGAAAAAACATGGAAATGATGTTAATGTAAAGTTTTCTTATATAAGGTTCTATGTTTTTGATATGTTAGTGAGAGGAAATAAGAGAAAGTGATGGAAAATATTGTAGACAAAGGAAATAAGGGTGTTATAAACTTGGTAATTAACATTTTGCACTAAAACAGTTTTGGACAGCAGCAGTAGTCTAATTTTGAAAAATCACCAAAAATAGTGGAAATCGAATTAGAGGATGAATAAAATATGAAATTAAATATTATTGAGTCTAATTTTTCATAGAATAATTGATGTAAGTAATGAAATTTTAAATTATAATTTATAATAAATTTTGTGAGACAAGGTCAGAATGATTTCGGGTTCCCCTGTTCTAACTTTGGAAAATAATTAAAAATTTTATAAATATACTCGAGGGTTTAAATTTATATTTTTAAATTATTAATGAGTCCATTTTCAATAGAAACAAACATAAACATCATCCAAATCCCGTACTAAGAGATAATTAATTTTTAGTGAAGAAAGGTCGAAGCTGTCAAACAGCAGAATAGGGACAAATTTGAAGATTTTACTGTTTTTATTGGCTAAACTATAAATTCTTAAAATTTTATGGTAGAAATATATTTGAGTCTAGTTTCTAAAACATTAAGTTGATCTTGATTTATAATTCTATAGCTCAAGATATAAAAAATTTAGTGACTATGACTCAAGTGGACAGCTTGATATGAACATATAAGTAAACAGTGGAATTATACATATTAAGGATGTGGAATGGAGAGGAGGAGGAAAAAAAAATATATATATATATATATATATACATATATGAATATTCATCTAGCATGAGTTAATATGAAAAATGGCTAATTTGTATGTTTTAGACTCAGGGACTAAATTGAATAAAAGAAAAATTTTATGGGGTAATTTTGTAAAAATATAAAAAATGACCAAATTGAGGGAAATGAATTGTTTATTGTCTAAATTAATAAATTGAATGAAATTATTAATTTAGATCAAGATCAGGCGAAAATCGGGGAAAATAAAAAATTACCAAAATGCCCCTAAAACTTGGTATTTTTGTAATTTAGTCAGGTAAGTTCGTGTAACTTAATTGAGCATGTAAATATGTTAAGATTGAATGTTGTATTAGTTAGAATGTGGAATATTAGTACATGTATATAATATGAATGATATGAATGCAAGAAATGAACACTTGCTCGAAAATATTTGAAAAGGGTTAAATTCCGTATGAATATTGGATTTCGATGGATAAAGGTGATTTCCCAAATGGAGTGAGGTCTTGCATTTGTTGTAGAATGGATTTAGCTCGGACGAGTAATCCTATTGACTTCATTATTGAAATGATTCAGCCCGGACTGGTAATCCTAATTGAGCCTTTGAATATATGTTAAAGTCTGGATTTAGCCTGGACTGGTAATCTAGATTGAGCTCTTTAGAGTATTTGTCACATAAAGGATTTAGCCTAGACTAGTAATCCTGATAAGGCTCTTAGAGCATATGTTACAGACAGGATTTAGCTTGGACTGGTAATCCTGTTGTATGATATGTGGCTCGAGAATGTGTGTTACAAACAGGATTTAGCCTGGACTGGTAATCCTACTGTATGATATGTGGCTCGGAAATGTGCTTTCAGAATAAGTGCCCTAATGGGTACCTCTGAAAAAGAATTGATGGGTTAATGATTTGTACACTTTATGTGTACTATTGGAGTATCCATCGAAATTTCAATAATTCAACGGATATAAACTCTCGAAATGAGAAATATGAGTTTAAATGAATTTATATCTCAAATATTCCTAAAATACATGAAAATGATGATACATGATATATAGAAGTATGAAATAATGCTATATGAACATGGAATTTGTTTGATGAATATGTTAATCTATGATTATAGATTTGTACACCTTGAGTGTACTACCCGTGTAATCATTGATACTTTAATTGATTTAATAGGTAAAATTCTAATATGAAACAATATGAGTACGAAATGAATTATTACCCGTATATGCCTGAAATATATATAATGATTTGTACATGTTATATGAACACATGGTGTGAAAAGTATATGTATATGGAATTTGATTAATGTTAAGTTCGATATGAACTATTACCGGAATAAATATACATGAAATACATGGAAATTATGGTACATGAAATATTGATATAATGAAAAGAATGATATATGTTTATGAAGAAACGATAAGAGAATAATATGTATCATGACATGTACATAAATGATTATCTTTAATATGTTGATACAAGGAAATTATGTAAGTTAAGATGAGTATTAAACTCAAGTGTGACATGTCAAGAAAATAAGTATATCAATGTTGAATTTATATGAAATATGTGCAAGTACACTAACAAGTGTTGTTGTTTGATGCTTAGGCAAGTGCCAAGCTATTGATTGAATGGTAATATGTTTATTTATGCGATGCATTGAATCGATTATCGGAAGCTCGAATGGGTTGGAAGCTTGTCAAAGCCATATCACACTATCCATTGGTTCTATTGGTAATTTTGGATAGTCTGATTTTGGTTATAATGGCATATATAGGTTATTTTGATTAAATATTCGCCTATATGTGCTTTGGTATTTTGGTATGCATAATTTTCTTGATAATGTTGATGTTCTAAAATGTTTGGTTAGTTTGATGATAAGTTGGGCAAGAAATGAGGCTAGGAAAATGGCCTATTTCATTCACACGGGCAGAAACACGGGTGTATGTCTTAGTCGTGTGTGACACACAGCCAAATGACACAGCCGTGTGATCTCTGCAGTGTTGAAAACTTTTAAATATTTCTAAAAAATTTTCTGAGTTTTCAGTTTAGTCCCGATAAATATTTAGGGCCTTGATGGCTCACATAAGGGACTTTATGATTAAATTTGATTGATTTTAGGTATGCATATTATATGAACTGAAATTTTTGTTAAATAATCTGTAAATTCTAGTAATGCTCTAAAACCCTGTTCTGGCGATGGATATGGGTTAGGGGTGTTACAAATCATCTCATGATTGGTCTTTGTGTAACACCCCTTACCCGTGTCTGACACCGGGACAGGATACGAGGCATTACCAGACTTAAACATACACATACATGTAAAATCAGGCCATAAAATTTCAACCAATTCAAACACATGCATATCGTCTTTTATACGAGCCTACGAGGCCCAAAACATACATCGGGGGTGGTTCGGGACTAAACTGAGAACTTTCAAAAATTTTACAACACTTAGGGAATTTTCCATGTTTAGAGAGTCACACGTCCGTGTGGATTAGGCCATGTGACCTTTATTTGTTGATGACATCATAAACAGAGAGTTACACGGGCTGAGGACACGGGCATGTCCCAAGCCACACGGGCGTGTGACTCTCCAAACATTGACAATTTCTTAAATATTGTAAAATTTTTAGAAATTCTTGGTTTAGTCTCGAATCACCTCCGGTGTATGTTTTGAGCCTCGTAGGCCCGTATAAGGGACAATGTACATGTGTTTAATTCATTTTAAATTGAATGAAATTTTATGGCCCGATTTTATGAAATTGTGTTTGTTTAAGCCTGATAATGCCTCGTATCCTATCTCGACCTCGGGTACGGGTAAGAGGTGTTACACTTAGTGGTATCAGAGCTATGGTTTAGTCGATTCTCGGACTAACCTAGCGTATGTGAGTCTAGCTATACATGCCATATTACTACTCGTGATAGTGTGATATCTCCCGAATCTAACGGAATTGTTTTGTTAAGACAGAGGTGACTTCCAATCGAGCTATTTTCGATAATGCTGAAAATGATATTTAGATGATTGAAATGTGTTTATGATGTGTTAAAATCTGGAAATGTATGAATAGAAGTTCATGATATGTTTTGTGATGTGGTTTATATTTGCTTGATATATATAATGGATATGAATTTATTCATATGTTAATACCTTTTGAGTGTGAATTTAGCATGAAATGTGTAACACCCCAAACCCAGCCCAAATGTTATGGCCGGATCCGACGTGTCACATTGAAGTTCTTAAGAAAACCTATGCCTCTTTCAATGTCCTTCTTAGTGTTTTTAAAAGATAGTCTTTGCTAAGTAATCAAAGTGAATGGAAGCTGTGCACCAGGTAGGTATTCGAAACAGAGGAGGTGAGCCATAAAGGCTGCTTAAGTACCAAGCTCTCGATTGGATCCAATCCTAGACATGCCCACAACCATTGCCACACTTTGATAAACGAGTTGAAATTCATTCAAGTAGATATTTTTGATAAACCGATTAATTGTATCGTTGCATTATTTTAAAAACGAGTATCATTTTGAAAACGCGCCCTAAGTCTATCCCATTTTGAATTATTATCAGAAAAATATAGAGTTATTAAAAATAAAAATAATCCTAGAAGAATAGTTAAAATGGACTTATTACAACCCAAAAAACAAATAATATTAACAATTAAGTTAATACTATAATATAAAACCGTTTACTGATTTCAAAGTTCAAAAGCGATCACCATGGCCACTCTGCAAGTTTCCACATCAAGACTCACCTGCAAAGATAAGGAAAGGGGGTGAGTTTGGAAACTCAGTATGCAACGAACCCCTTTCAGAGCCTAAACTAATACCAGCATACTGGGCCGAAGCCTTCACTGCAAACGGTATGGTCCATAGGCCCATTTCAAAGCCACATGTAATATCAATGGATGTATGCAAGCCCATTTGGGGAGACTACTCAACCCACCATCCGCTACTCTCCACCCATACCAACCAAGCTCTCCATGTGGGGAATAACTCAACCCACCCAACCAAACTCTCCACTGGTAGCATAGCTACTTTATCATATAACTGGAGGCCTAGCCTCTTTTAATAACTGGGGCAAAGTCCTTTTTGATAAAGCCCAGGGCAAAGCCCACCGATGTGGGGCAAAGCCCTTTTTGCACTTCTTCCATTTATATCAAACCCAACCCATGCATATAATGAGTATATCATGTGCATCTCATAACATATCATGTGCATATCATGTCATATCATGTATATCAAAATCTCATGCATCATATTCATACTTAAACCCTAGGGGTATAATGGTCATTTTTACCTAGGGGAAAAACAGTCATTTTCCATATTTTAGGGGTAATTTCATAAATTTACCAAATATTATGGGTTTTCCACGTTGATTAGCAATTATCAATATTCTCAAGTGTTTAAACAGTTATTTTAACGCACTTTACCAAATTAGGGCTTTTGGGCCCAAAACCCCTAATGGGCCCTATGAATGTCGATTTAGCCCTTTAAGCCCACTTAACCCAATTTTTACAGCAGATCTAACCGTGTTAACATGCAACCTTTCCAAATTCCATTTCCTATCAATTTTACCCAAATAGGCCCAAAAGCCCATTGGGCCCAATTTCAGCCCATTGAGGCCCAACTACCATCGTGCACAGAATTGCGCTCTTACCTGTTCCATCGATCCAAACACTGATCATATCATTTTTATCGCATTTAAAACCACATACAAAATCTCAAGTTCCCGAAATGCTGAAATTTTGGCATTTTGGCTTTTCTGCGAATATTAGCCTAAGCTACTACGAGGGTTGTTACACACCTGATTTGTGACGTTTGCTAACAGAGTCTCCCACGACAACCTACAATTAAGTATCACCATTCTTAGCGCACAAGTCATGCTTATCAAACCCAAAATCCACTTTACCTTATTCGGCCAAAGAACCCCTAATGGCCATAGGTCACTTACCTTCACCGGGTCCGATGATACGATTCAAGCTTATCCAAGTCGATACCCCAAGCCTTGCTGCTCCTCCAAAGTTATCTATTTCACTACAAAAACCATAAAAATCAAATGAAAAAGGCCCAGTAAGGCCTATACCTCAAAACGATAGCCGCCCTAAACTATAGGAGGTTTCGACTTTTCTTAATATTTACTACAGAATCGGTTGGAGTATGAATACTTACCACAGTCTTCCTCGTGTACTGTTTAGAGTTTAGCAGAAGAAGAAATCAACCACAACAATTGAAGAGAACAGTAGGATACTGGTCTCAAAGAAATCGACACCACCAACCTTCAAAAAGTTTCGGCTCTTGGCTATTCGGCAAAGGTGAAGATAAAAAGGAAGTGGTAGTTGAAAAGTAGGGAATAGTAGACTGGTTTCGGAAAAGAAAAGGGAAGAAAAAATGGATGGAAAGGGTGGTAGTTTCGGCTAGAGAAGAAAAAGAGAAGAAAAGAATAATCCTATGGTGTTTACACAGAAGAAAATGGCATAACTCAGTCCCTAAATGCCGAAATACTAGCCAAATACTCCTCTGCCGAAATCCCCTCTCCAATTCCCACTATTCGGCCAACTCTTAGCTTCTCTCCAAATCCCCAAAATCTCTCCCCTTATCACTCCTTAATCCATGTGTTTGACTAATTCAAACTCTCTCCAACAGAGTTTCATTCAACTTCTAACTCCTGCCTGCTCAAGACATAAAAAGAACACCACAATTGCCAGCTTAGAGAATCGAACCTTGGCTCTCCTCAACCACTTACACGCCACTTTTTTAGCTCCTTAGTGGCGTCACTTAGCCACTTTTCCAAGGGCTCTTTTGCGTTACATTTTACCCTCGCCTTTTAATAAGGCCACCTATCCAACGCCCCTAACTCCTTAAATCCAAAATTCAAAAATTCTTCCGGGTTTTGGCTAGCACGTGGGCCTTCCATAGGCCCATTTATATTTTCCAACTATGAATTTTCACTACAGAATACCAAATTTTAAAAACTTACCAAATTCTCGGAAATTCCGAAAACACAAAAATTAGGGTGTTACAAAATGATTTGGTAAGGTATGATGTTTAATGCATGATAGATGATGGTATGAAAATGATATGTTATTGCTTGATGGTAGTTTATTAATGCCATGAAATGTATTACTGAAGTTGTGTTTAAGTATGTGCAAATAAGGGTGACAAATGGCTCGGTAAATAGCCATTTTCTTGGCCACACGGGTAGAGACACGACCGTGTGTCTCAATCGTGTGGAGGACATGGCCTAGCACACGGGCGAGTGACTTGGCCGTGTGACCCTTATTTGTTGATGACGTCATAAACAGAGAGTTACACGGACTGAAGACACAGACGTGCCCCAAGCCACACGGGCGTGTGACTATCCAAACATGGAAAATTTCTTAAATGTTGTAAAATTTTTAAAAATTCTTAGTTTAGTCCCGAATCACCCTGGTGTATGTTTTGGGCCTCGTAGGCCCGTATAAGGGACAATGTACATGTGTTTGACTCATTTTAAATTGAATGAAATTTTATGGCCCGATTTTATGAAATTGTGTATGTTTAAGTCCGGTAGTACCTCGTATCCTATCCCTGCCTCGAGTACGAGTAAGAGGTGTTACACTTTGGGCATACTATAATAACTGTTGGGATTTTTTTTCATATAGGATTCGCGAAGGACTATCTTTAAAATAAGAATTTGGCAGTAACTACCATTTAAGAATGAGTTCAGAAGTAAGAATCCACATATATGAATATGTGATTATGATTCTGCATATAAAGGATTGCAAGTATGTGTTAACCAAGCTCGAGTCCGTGTTTTTAAGATTTTAAGTGTAAATCTATAGGAAAAAATTCTCTACATGTGAATCTCCATGCGTGAGTTTTCTGAAATCAATCCATCATACGTTAGTCTGTAATGAAATAATTGCTAAGGTAATACGCGCATGTTTTGCTGACAGAAGAGGTAATAATCCATCTTGTAAGAAACCAAAGCAAATGGTTAAGTGAAACCATTCCACATTGTAGCCTATAGCACGAGCAATAGAACTAGAGGTTTGTGGAAATGCTGAAAGGGTACAAATTTTCAAGTTGAGCCAATGCAAGGGAAGATAAAAGTATGCCAGGAAGATGGGTGAACTATACTTATGCAAGTGATGTCAGATAGGATATCAAACCCATAAAGTTCTAACTTATAGTTTCATAAATGATATGATATATTAGTAACTCACTAAGTTCATTTTAACTTAGTTTTTGTTATGTCTTCCAAGTATAATGGTTTATATGAGGAGCTAAAGAGGGATCAAGCTAAAATTCGATCAAGCTTAAGCGAACATATGTTCTTAACTGTAACATGCATATAGTGGGATGACTTAGAGGTTGAGCCTCAAGGTCAGAATTTTCTTTTTATAACTAAGTATAAATCATAGTATTTTATTTACAACGAAGAGAAATCGATTCAAAATATTAAAACTGTTATTGTTAATTTTCCATAAGTCCACCTATTAAGATTTTTGATCTAAAAGTTTATAATTGTCTTTTTTATTAGCAGTTTAGCTAGCTAAGCATGACAATATGCGAACTAAGTTAAGTATGGTTAATAAAGGCATATTTGGCAGTTTTAGTCAAGTTAGTTTTACGGCTTAGTTGTAAATTGTTCAGTTTGTGTCGGTGTTGATGTGACATTTTATATCTAGACCTATCGATTGGGTCGAGTATAGGGTATTATAAATTATCACTAGATTACATGATTTTACTATTAAACAAGCTAAAATTGTGTGAAAATGGATAACAAACAACATGATATTTGTGGCAGATCAGTTGTTCTCAAATGCGATTTTATTACTCTTTTATTCCGTCAACCACCGCCTTTCGAATAATGTGATATTTTTTATCAATGTGTTTTTTCTGTTTATGATTTCTTGTTTCCTTAGTATTAACTATAGTCACACTTTTATTGCAATATAATGTAATAGTTTTTTCCATGCCTGATTTTCTAGCTGATAAAGTCATTTTCCACTTCTTTCCTTATCTGAATCTATCAAAAAAATTAATCCCAACACTTTTTTGGGACAAATGCTTCTGAAAACATAGCGTGTACTAAACTCATAAAGTGGAAATACTACTCTCTTCTTCTTGTTTTCGATTCTAAACCAACACCCACAAGTAGGGCTGTAAATGAAGTAAGCTTGAATAAACAAACCTCTGTGCATGTTCGTTTATTTATTTTTAAACTTGTTCGTGTTCAGTTTATGTTCGTTAAGAATTTCAAATTTTTGTTCATATTCGTTTGTTTAATGTTCACGAACATGTTCATTTAGCGTAATCAAATATGTTCACGAACATTAAACGAATATGTTCATGAACATATAATTGAACATGTTCACAAACAATGTTAATAAATAATAAACAAACAAACAAACAAACAATAAATATATACATATACACACATATTGTTTAGATATAAAATAATTAAATATAAATATTAATAATTATATTATAAATAAAAAAATACAAACCAAGATAATTTTATTAATATATACGAATGGAACAATAAACAAGTTTTAAGATAATTTTATTAATATATAATAATGAAATTTTTATAAGAAAATATCATTAATAAATAAACGAGTCAATAAACAAACCTACAAACGAGCTTTTAAATGAGCTTGTTCGTGAACATAAATGAACCGAACACACCTCTATTCGTGTTCATTTGTTTATTAAAGGAACATAAATTTTTTGTTCATGCTCGTTTATTTAGCTTAATAAACAAACATAAATGAACGTTATATGAACTGTTCATGAACAGTTCATCGAACTTTCTTTTCATTTACACCTCTACCCACAAGAATTTCCTTGTAATATCTATCAAAATTTTGCTAACACCAGCATCTCATCATGCAACCCTAAACGAGGGAAATCCATGCATAGTAATGGAGATGAGAACGAATAAATCTGCCTTAGAAGTCAAAAACCATTTTCAAGAGGGGAGTTGCTCGCATCTCATACATATTTTGATATTTATTACAAAATTTTGTATCGCTTATATTTTTGGGTATTGCGTTAGGGGTTTTTGAATTCGTTACTGATTTTGTTATTCCATATAAATTTGTGAAAGCACTAACAAAATATCATCATCTCAAACGGGTACCAAATACCCTAAACCAAAGAGCAAAGCTACTCATGTATAACAAAACCTCTGACCAAATACAAAATGATTTCTAACGGATACCAAAATACAAACCAAATGCCAAATTTCCTTTCGTTTACACAATTGTTCTAATGCATACCAACATATACCATTATCTATATTGGTTACCAATATCTCTAACCAGATACTAAAATTTCTAACTAAAACTTGACTTTCTAATTGATAAAGTCTTCTTCTTCTTCTTCCCTCACCTTAATCTACCAAAAAAAAGTTAATCTCAACCCTTTTCTTTAGGGGCAAATACTTATGAAAATATAACGTGTACTAAACTCGAAAAGTTTCAATACTGCTCTCTTCTCTTCTTTTTTTTTCGATTCTGCACCAACACCCATAAGAATTCTTAGCAATATCGATCAAAATTTTGCTAACACCAATATCTTACCATGCAACCCTAACAATGAGAATCCAGTGATAGAAATGAAGATGAGTACAAATAAATCTGCCTCAAAAGTCAAAAAACTATTTTCAATAGGGGAATTGCTCGCATCTCATGCATATTTTGGTATTCGTTACAATATTGTGTATCCCTTAGATGTTTAGGTACTGCGTTAAGGATTCTTGAATCTGTTACAAATTTTGTCATTCCATATAAATTTGTGAAAGATATAACATAATATTATCATCTAACGGGTACCAAATACCCTATACAAAATAAAAAAATTTCTCATGTATAACAAAAACTCGGACCGAATACCAAAATAATTTCATGGGATATCAAACTACTAACCAAATGCCAAATTTCCTTTTATTTACAGAATTATTCTATAATTTCAAAATTTCTAGCTGATACATATTTTAGTATTCGTTACAAAATTTTGTATTCGTTAAATTTTTGGGTATTCATTACGATTTTTGAATTGGTTTATATATACCAATTTTCTATTGGTTTTTCAAAATTTTTAACATTCTAAAAGATTATTAATTGTGATTTTAGTTAGACATTTCCATATAACAATATAAATTTTGCTATGGATTTAAAAACATATTAATTTATATTTAATTTATTTAAAACCTATATAAAATATTTAAATCCCAATTTTTAAAATATTTTTAAAATAAATTTAATTTTCTATTTATTTGTCAATTTTTAGAATTATATATAAATTTTCATACTTTTAATATATTTTTATAATTATATTTAAATATACCAAATAAAATTCCAAATAAACGGCTACCAACTTGATACAAAATTATTTAAAATGTTTTTAAATTGTAATTTTAAAAAAAGTTTTAAAAATATTTTTGAATAATACTTTAAATAATACATTATATCTTATTTTTAATATACACATAAAATTCTAGGATTTTTTACATCAATAATATAAAATAAATAAATAAATACTAAAATAGGATAAGGAGATTAATATTCACGAAACTAGGCAAAGACAACAGTAAATAATTGGTGCCTTCTGACCAATCGACGGCACCGCTTTTCTCTTTAAAAAAATTTTTTTTTTTGTGCAACCTAACCAATCGGCGACACCCATATTTAAAATCCAAAATACGAGTTTTTTTTAGTAGTATATGCATAAAATGAAAAAAATTATTTTTTATTGATGCCGCCAATGTGTCAAGCAGCATTCTATTATTTTTAATAAAATATTTTTTTAAGCTCAAAAAATAAAACTGATATAATAAAATTTATCGGGTATTGGAACCCGGGCTCGTAACCGACAGGTCACATTCGTGACAGGCCGTTAGGCTGCACCCTTCGATCATGGGCCCGGATTCCAATATCCGATAAATTTATTACATCAATTTTTTTCAGATTTAAGTTTAAAAAATCTATTATATAAATATTATATTTATTATTATAAATGGGGTTGGTTTGGTCCCCCAACCCCCGCACATCTAAGGTAAAAGAAAAAAGGTCCCCCTCTCTCCACCAAAGATAAGGTTTGTTTTAATTTTTTTTAAGTATAATTAGTTATTTTAATAATAGTTTAGTAATGTTAAAGCTCGTGATTGTGTTAAAAATTTAATAATTACTTATTATTCTCCGAAAATTAAAACAAAAGTATGTTATAAATTTTGTTAATATAATTAGTTATATTAGTATATTTTTAGTATTAAGGTATGATATTTGTGTTAAAAGGTTAGTACTAATTATTTTGTATCTTTGATTTTTTTATATTACAAACACTTGGATGGTCCGTCCCTCCCCACAGAGTAAGGTGTCTCAAAAAACAAGTATGTATTTTTATTCTAATAGTATAATTATTATTAATAGTTTAAAATTGTGTTTAAAATTTTAATTTTTTCTATAAGAATATGTTAAATTTGAAAAAAAAATTTGAATTGTGTTAGTTTAGATATTTGTAATAATACTATATATTTTTTATTTGTTAGTACTATTAGTTTTGTATTGGTTGTAAAAGTGTACTATATTTCACATTTTTATTTGTTGATATTATTTTTTAAGGTAAAAGTAATTGTATTAGCTTATATATTTGTAATAGTATTATATATTGTGTTAAGTCGAATATTAAAAAAAAATTTAATTATTTTTGCAAATATCGATATGAAATCTTTAATTATTGTAGAAGGTCACACAATTAGGATGATCCATTTATCGGTAAGAGAATGTTCTAATGTTGTACGTATTTTTTGTCATAGTTGCACATAATTTTTATTTAATTGTGAGATATTAACCAATTTTTTATTATGACTAGGGCTCGTACCGCGTGTTGAGGTTGCGTAGCCATGGTCCGAGCTACTGGCTAACGCACGGATTATGCCTACTTAGATGCCGCGAGATTTGGATCAGCGATATTAATTCATGTGTTTGAGTTGAAGGGTAACTTAATATCGACGCTAGTTGAGCAGCGGCGCCTAGCGACGCACACCTTTCATTTACCGTGTGGGGAATACACCATCACACTGGAGGATGTCGCAATGCAGTTAGAGCTCTTCGTGGAGGGTGATACAGTAACTGATTCAAGTGGCATAGCAGATCATGTGACTCTTTGCTATGACTTGCTTGGACACTCTCCCGGTGATGGTACTGATAAATTTACTGGTTTAAATTTTTTGTGGCTAAAAGCAAATTTGAAACATTATTGGATTATACGATCGAGATGGTGAAGATACAGGTTGCTACTACAGCTTATACGGGGGTTACTTATGCCAGATTCTAATAATAATAGAGTCCACTTGATGTACCTACCCTTACTTAGTAACTTGCAAAGTGCTTGTTCATATAGTTGGGTTTTGACAATACTAGTTACCTATATCATGAGCTTTGTCGGATAAAAAAGCACAAAGCTGTCGATGTATGTGGTTGCCTAATACTGCTACAATTATGGGCGCTATATACAGGATGTCATTTCTGGCATCAGTAGGTCACCAAGTACATGTGTTCCCACTTGTGAATAGGTAAAAAATATTTAAACTTGGATTAATATTTTTTTCATGAAAATATTTTCTAACGAGTTTGGTTTATATTTTTGGATGGTATACTTGTTCGAACATTGGGAAGTCGAAAACACTCATTGTATACCGATAGATGATCGAGGCATACGCCGAGGATGGGGTAATTTAATTCCAAATCCTTAAATTATATTAATGTTATGTAATTAGTTTATTTATTAAATTACGATGTAATTATTATTGTAATCATGTGTTTAATTGTGTAGTTCGTGTGAATGTCGTATATTACGCTAGATGTTATTTTTGTCATTCCTCCGTCAACTAGAGCACATGCAACCGTGTGTTGTGTTAACGCACCCATTATAAATTTTCAAATGGTGCAGTGGTATGCCAGTGATCGGGTGCTTTGTCAATTTGGGTGTCGCAAACATATTCCGGACATTCCTATACAATTGAGAAAAGATGTCCACAGAATTGACAAAAAAGGGGAAACATGCAAAGAATTGAGCATTAGAGCATCAACAATATATTGTGTTATGGAACACTCGGTTGGAGAGAAAACCTTATTTGGAATCATGTTTTCTTGATTTCACTCCCTCAAGGGACTACTAATCGTGGTACATGCGGAATGGGTTACCCTACTTATCTGGTGGTCGATTGATATTAGTCCTTCTACATATAGAATGGTGGGATCCTCTACAAAGCCATCCTCGTCACCAATCTCTTCCACCACCTGAGCCCTAGCTTGATCCGACACTTTCATTGTCATACACACACTCAACCGACAATTCCTATCACCTGGAGATGGGCTGTTGGCCTAAAACAGCCCGATTTTAGCTAAATCAAAACAGTGGTTTTGGAACCACAAATTCGAAGTCGTAAAATTATTTTAATATTATTTTTTGTGTTTATAGCATGTGATTATATATGTTTGAAAATTTCATGAGCTAATTTTATCATTTACTAGCTCAATTTGAGAAAAATGACTTAATCGGGTAAAATGCAAAAGTTGCATTCTATTTGATAAAGATGTCTAATTGTTATGGCTTATTAAATGAAAGGTCCTTATGTTGTTATTAGACCATTGAAAGTGGAAATTGTCATAAATGGGCTTGTATTAGGTGATTTCATAATGGTTTCATTAAGGATAAATTAGTAAAATGTTAATTAACATAACATAAATAAAATAAAAGCCATAATTTTGAATTATCTTCTTTGTTCTAGTCGAAAATTAGAGGAAGAAGAAAACCATTTAGGGCTTGTGATATTCAGCCAACACTAAGCTTGATTAAGGTATGTTCTTTGCTCGATTTTTGATGATTTTTATGTTTTTGTGATCGTTGCTTTGTGTTCTTGCTAGCCCGTACCCTAATTTTTGAGTTTTTTGGTGATTTTTTGAAGTGCCATTGATGAATGCTTGAGCTCTTGAATGTTTGATGATGGAAAATGAGTATTTGTTGTTAGATTATCATGTTTTGTAAAGTGATTTTTAGTGAAATTTCATAAAAGGGATTAATTTATGAAAAGATAAAAATATTTGGTTAAATGTGTAAAATATTGATAAATATTGGCTAATATGAACACTAGGAAAATTCGGCTAGCATGTATTTGAAAGAAATTGTAAAATTTTATGTATTTTTGAAATAGGGACTAAATTGATTAAATGTGAAAGTCTAAGGGCTAATGTATAAAAATGCCCAAATATGTGTTATGGACTAAATTAAAATATTATGTGATTAAATTAGTTGAATTTGTTATAATATAGATCAAGAAAAGAGGAACCCGGACTTAAATCGAGCCAAGAACAAAGTACTCGAGTAATCGACTAGTTTCGTCATTTTTACGTCCGAGGTAAGTTCGTACATGATAAACATTGTTACAATTATGTTTTTAATGCTTTAATATTGCATAAATTATATATATGAGACGATGGTTGTGTACAACGACGAATCGATTATGTTTGGCACTTAGTGTGCGTATAGAGATAGCTTTGGCTATATAAAGCACTTAGTGTGCGAATCGGAATAGCTTCAGCTAGATATGGCACTTAGTGTGCGAGATTAAGATAGCTTCGGCTATGAAAGGCACTTAGTGTGCGAGATTATAATAGCTTCAGCTATGCTTTGGCACTTAGTGTGCGAGATATCGAGTATTCGACAGTATCACGTAAAGGTATGAGTTTGATATGAATTTGTAAAGGTATGTACATATAAAGCACGAAATCGAAATAGAAGAAGTGATGAACTTGTTCATAAACACTTAATATAAGGAAAGTTTGTTGGTCACCATGATTTAGATATTAATTAGTACAAATTGATGATTTGTATATTATGAACTGTTGAGTATATTTAGTACGAACTTACTAAGCTATGAAGCTTACTGTGTGTTATTTGTTTATGTTTTATAGAGAATCAAAGCTAACTTGGACTCCAGGATCGTTGGGAAGCGTCATCACATTATCGATCATTTTGTTGGTATTTTTGAAGCTTTTTTATATGGTATATGACATGTTTAGGCTAGTGTCACTTGGTATATTTTGAGTTATGATATTTGTAACATCCCGATTTAAGGCCTAGTCGGAACAGTGGTTTTGAGACCACATATTCGAAATAGAAATAATTATTTCATGATTATTATGAGGTCTAGGATGAGAATGTATGCTTGAGTAGAAATTTCATGGAGAAATTCTATGCCTAAGATGCTTAATTTGACATTAGGGACCAAATTGCAAAATATGTAAAACTTGAGTTCTAGAAGCTTTTAGCATGAAATTGAGTTGGATTATAAATTAGAGGTCCTCAAATAGTAATTTGACCAAGTTCTAAAAAGTTGGACAAAAATGGGCATGCATGGGTAAAATTTTAAAGGGGAATTTTGGTCATTTGGTTAATTAAAGACTAAAAGAAGGGAAAAATCAAGCAAAAATGTTGTCCATCTTCTACATGGTGTGCCGAAAATTCAAGGGGCTCCATAGTTAGGGTTTTCAACATTTCAAGCTTGATTGTAAGTGCTCCCTAGCCCCGTTTTTGATATTATTTATATTTTTTAGATCCTTGAAGCATGTTCTAGCCATTTCTACCCTTATTTTAAGGTAGGGTTTATGTTCAAAAAACTTACCCATGTGTGACATGTTTGTATTTTGGTGTTTAATGGAGGAATATGAAAGTTTGATGTAAGATAAACATATTTTGTTAAGTGGTTTTCCATGAAAACACCTAAAAAGGACCAAGTTGCAAAAGATGTAAAAGTGGGTAATAGAAAAGTGAAATAAAGGAAAATGTGGGCTGTTATAAGCTCGGATATAATTCAGCTAGGCTTGGGAAATCAAGGAATACATGTATTTCATTCCGGAACTAGATCATGGAAAACAAAAGGTTTTGGAATAGTCGGAATCCAAACCCGAGACCTCATTCAGGTAAGTTCGTGTAACCTAATTGGATGTTTATGCATGTTGGCTTTAATTGTTGTATCAAATTGAATGTGAAATGCATAAATAATGAATTGTATGAAAATGTCTATAAATCTGAAATTGATTGAAAAATGGGTTAGAATCCGTTTGAATATGGAATTCCGATGGATAGGTCACTTCTCATGAAAAATAGGATCTTGCATTTGTTGCGAAAAAGATTTAGCCCGGATGGGTAATCCATTGATTTCATTATAGAAAGGATTTAGCCTGGATGAGTAATCCTGAAACGAGCCTATTGAACATTCATTTCAATTAGGATTTAGCCTGGACTGGTAATCCTAGTTGACAGGATTTAGCCTGGATTGGTAATCCAGATTAGACTATTTAGGGTATTCTTTGTCATGTAAAGGATTTAGCAAGGACCGATAATCTGAGAAAGCCCTTAGAGTACATGGAACAACTAGAATTTAACATGGATTAGTAATTCTGCTATAAGAGATGTGGCTCGAGAGTGTACCGGATAGGGTACTACTGGATATGAATTGACGATTAATAAAATAGTACACATGGAGCGTACTAAGTGATGAAATATTCATCTGGGATTCAATGATTCACTGGATAAAATATTTGTACATGACATGAGAAATACGAATTTGAATATGTATATGATATGATGAGCTCATCTATGGATCTTGAAAATTTATGTGACTAACTTGTTCATTGAGTGCATGTGTTTAAGGAAAATTTTTATAATTGATGGATAACATGGCTTATTGTGATTATGTGTTAAAAATGACCGATAAGTTTACTTTTCGGTATACGAAATTACTAAGCATGTAATGCTTACCCCTTTTTTACTTTTCCCTATCTTATAGAGCTCTTGGACTCGTGAAGGTTGGAGGACAGTGAGAGTTTGATCACACTATCGACATTCTCGTTTTGGGTATAAAAGAATTGTACATTTTGATATAATGGCATGTATAGGGTAACTTATCTTTTGGTTTATGTGACATTTAAATTATCCAAGTGTAATGGCTCATGATGGTTGATGAATTATTTTGTATATGGCCATGAAATATGGCTCATATTTTATTATCGGGTTGTAACCCTTATTAACCATATATGCATGCAATATGTTCATGTTGATGTGGTTGCTTGGGAATGATGGACGTAAGGTATGGCATGTTTATTTGGTGAATGGCCCATGATCAATGAGTATGGCCACAACAATGTTATAAATGTGTAAAGTTGGAAAGAAGGATATAAAAACCTAGAGATTATGACTTTGTATTAAAAGATTAATAAATGCATGTAAAAATTGAGATAGTGCATAGAGGCATTAGGGGCATAATTTCATCATGGATTTGGATATTGGAGTAATTTAAATGTGTTTTGTTGTATGCTGAGAGCATGTATAAATGAGCGAGTCTTAAAGGGTGGCAAAAAGGCTTGGAAAATAGCCTAGAATCTGTCCACACGGGTAGACAAACGGGCATGTGTCTAGGCCGTGTGTGACACACGGTCTACCCCATGGGCGTGTCGTTCGGCTGTGTGTCCCCTGCACTCAAATTTTACAAGTCAGAATACCCAGTAGTAAACACACGGGCTAAGAAACGGGCGTGTGTCTTAGCCATGTGAGAGACACGGCCAAACCATATGGGCGTGTACTTTGGCCGTGTGAAGTCTGCACCATTTTATGAAAAATCATTTAATTTTATTTGGCAATACGGCCTGGCCACACGGGCATGTGACACGGCCGTGTGTCCTTATTTTGATGTTGACGTCATAGTCAGAGAGTTACACGGCCTGAGTACACGGGCATGTCAAGAGCACATGGGCGTGTCCCCTTTCTCACACGGGCATGTGACTCTGTATTTAAGAAAATTTTCCAAGTTTCTCTAAAGTTTTCAGTTGGGTCCTGAACTATTTCTGATGTAGGTTTTGGACCTCGTAAGTCTATACAAGGGACGTCCCGCATATGTTTGAATGACTTTTGATTTGAAAGAAATATGATAGCTCAGTTTTGCTTGAACAATTGTATGTATGCTCAGTAATATTTCATACCCTGTCCCGGCCTCGGATACGGGTAAGGGGTGTTACGATATTAGCCATGAGATTTGGCTTGTAAATGTTGGTGTATATGTCCATATAAGTTGGCTTTACTTATATGTTTGATAAATGATATATGTGACGTATATAATGCCTTATATGTTGACTTGTTTTGGTATGTTTGCCATAGTTGTTGATATAGTCAAATGGTTGTTCATTTGGTTAATTAGTAGTTGATGTATTAATATTTGGAAGATTGGCATATTGTGGTTTGATTTTGAGATGATGATATGGTGCAATTTGTGTCACGATATAGATGATAATTTGATGAGTAAATGCATTTAGTAGTTATGTGAGACTGATGATTGTGGCATATTGATTTGGTATGTTTTTGAAAATGGAATTAAGTAGTTGAAATGGTTGAATATAGATGACATGATATGTATATGAATTGACATGTTTTGGCTACCTATATATGTGTTGAATTGGTACCAATTTGGTTACTTTGTGTGCATAAGAAAAGGGTGGCAATTTGGCTTTACAAATGGCCGATTTTTGTCCACACAGGCGTGTGTCTCAGCCGTGTGTGACACACGATCATATTGCATGGTCGTACGTCCCCTAGGTACCTTTTCGAATTAAGGCAGTATACCTTACAGGTTTGGCACGACCAAGACACACGGGCGTGTGGCCGGTCGTGTGACACAAGTCAGTAACCCCTCCAGTTTTCTCACGGTCATGGCACACGGGCGTGTCCTCAGCCGTGTGGTATAAGTAAGAATGTATATCCTATTTTCACATGGCTTTTGACACGGGCGTGTCCGGTGGCCGTGTGAGGCACACGGCCTGTTCACACGGGCGTGTGACCCTTTAATGTTTGAAAATTTTATAAGTTTTCTTGTAGCTTGTAAATGTTACTGGTTTAGTCTCGAACCACTTCTAAGCATGTTTTAAGGCCTTGTAGGACCTTATAAGGGACAATGTGTATGAGTTGATTGGATTTTGATTATGATTACATAAATGTATGTAAATGATGTGTATTATCCGGTAATGCCTCGTAACACTATTCTGGCGATGGATACAGGTTAGAGGTGTTACATGGCCCCAATCCTAGCCGACACCTTCATTGTCATACACACACTCGATCGAAAGTTCCTATCACCCAGAGTGGGGGGTTACAATTTTTCCCTAGAGTACTCAGGTTATGCAATAGACACGGAGGAGGGGCAATTGCAGTTCTTATTAGCAGTCGAGCTCACCAACGATGTTTGACATGTTTAACCCATCCCTACCCCATTACTACACCCCTCCCGAGCAATTGTATGTGACCAAAAATTTTGCGAGTTTGCTCAGTACATCCCGGGGATCTCCTATGGGTGATGACACTATAGTTTTGAGTGAGATTGATATTGACCATCGAGAGCACCTGCAACGTGAAAAAGGCCACCACAACGATACACCTCACGGACAACCCCGTCAAACCATAGATTTTGATGGTCTTAATTCAAATAATTTCGTTTATTGTAATGTTTTGTTTATTTAAATTTTGACATATTTTATTCCAAGCTAAAGTTTGTCTCATGTTAATGAAATGTTTGAAACAACTTCATGCAAATATATGTGCCCATCAAGTTCTTTTAAATATTTTACAAGTTCATGAAAATAATTGAAGCTGATATAAAATTCAATAAAAAATAGACACATAATACAAATATATGTAAATAACTGAAGTTGGTACAAGAATGAAAAATCAAAACATAATTTACATTCTATTTAGCCAAGATGACTCTCTCGGGTGGTAGTTTCGATGTCTGCACACGCCACAATGTTTAGTGTTGACCATTTCCCTTATGTTCATGCCATTTCTTATCCGAGTGACATGCGGGCAACCTGGAACCAACTCGAAAGTCGACGGGGGAACTTTCCACGTTAACACATCCCAATTATTGGGGACTCGTTTCGCCAAATGCGTAATGTGTATTCCAGTGTGTATACTTCATCAATATATTGTTCGACATTAATAGAGGCATCAGCACATGCTACAACAATGTGCGCACCCGGGTAATGAAGTGTTTCATAATGTCAAAAATATAATTGAATGTTCATGGTCCTTGCTTTTTGGCTGTTGATTGCCATTTCCTTCCTAACCGCCTTGACGTGCACGAACCCCACATTCATTTGATTTACTTGTTTGAGACCCATTCTCGGCATCAGTGTGGCCATCTGATAGAAAGTGGCTGAGAATATAGATGGAATTGGGAGATGTCGTGTACGCCTCAATACCTCGTTAACGGCCTCTGCCAAATTGGCAGTCATATAACTATATCTCGAACCTTTATCGAAACTTTGAGCCCATTACCAAGGCTCCATACTCCCAAATCACTCTTGTAATATAGTAGTCGTTTGACCATGCATATCAGCTTCAAAGTCAGCCCATTTCTGTCTGAACCGATGTGGCTCCTATTGGAAAAACGGGTTTAGAAAATGTAGCAAAAAATAAATTTGGGGAAAAACTAGAGTTTTAAATTTTTTTTCCAAAACTTGATATTGGTTGTAATATCTAAAATAATAAACACTTAATATTGTACCTTTTCGATTCGTCTAGAATGAGCGCTTCAACCGAGAAGTCTTCTCTACTATCCTCAAGCTCACGTCTACCGAGTGTGAGCTCGCTTTGAATTTTAAATTTTTTCATAAAAATTACCAGTGAGGTAGTTTTTTAATTTCTCTAAACTTTTAGGTCAAATTGTAAATCAGAAAAATATCTCTAGCAATTTTCTGAAATAATCTTTTTAGAAAACTTTCTCTCTACAACTTTCTCTTAAATTCAACTGTGTAAAAAATGATAACTCAAAACTCTCTTTATACGGGGGGAGTTTGGAGAATTCAACTATAATTAAACTTAATTACCTTAATATTAAATTAATATTTATCTTGATATTTATCAAGATAATATTAAATTAAATTTAGTACTAAATCTTTTTAAAATAATAGAATAATTATTTATAAGATAAACATTAAATTAAATTTAATATTGAGATAATCACTTTAATATTAAATTAATAAAATACTATTAAGATAAATATTAAATTAAATTTAATATTAAACTATTAAACTATTATTATTTTTGGAATAATTAATCTGAAATTAAATTCTCTTGTAGAGTCTCAATAGGAGTGCAACTCTTCCACTGCTCAACCACCGACGACCAACTGCCACCAGCCACTAGGACGCCACCGTTGTAGCCACCAGCACCGCCGTGTCGGGTGATGTAAGTGCAACAACATTACGGCAGCCCGAGCCGGTTCAGTTTGGTTCAATGATGACCTAATTGGTCCGGTCTAGCCACCGTTGGACTCGTCAGCCCAGTTTCACATATCGGATCCAGTTCAACCAGTTTTTGGGTCTTGGTCTAGGTTTTGGGCTCTCGGGCCAAATTTGAAATCTCAAGTCTAATTTTCAAGTTCAATTACTCATTAGGCCAATGATCTGACTTGAAAATTAACTTCCAAAAATATCATTTTAATTTTAATTGATTTGATTAATTTAATTTTACTTGATCAAAATTAATTTTTCCAAAAATCACTTGGATTTTTTAAATTAGTTTTTTAAGAAAATTCTTTAATCAAATTCTCTAGTTGAACAATTCTCACGACCATCTAATTTATTACCACATCAAATAAATCGACTCAATTAAATTATTCCCAAAGTTGTAGAATTTTCTTTTGATTCAAATGCAGTCTAATCGAGCTTTTGTTGAGCTAATGGAGGGACCAATCAGACATATACAATTAGGCTCTAGTGAATGCAATTATGTTCAGAAGCATCATTCCGATAATTCGCAATTACTTAATCATGGAGCCAGTTTACAAGAAGTACCATAATTTAAAACTTCTTATTGTATACTTTTTATGAAAGCATTTCAACTAACTGCTTTGTCCAATAACCTCGTCATGTGTGTGTTACCCTCATATGATATCCTTGATTCCTTTGAGTCAAATCCGTTCACTCAATACAATCTTATTTTATCTCATTGTCACCATTGTCTCTTCTTAATGATTAATATGATCATTGTCAACAAATGACTGTGACAAAGCGCTCGTTCGAAAACAAGCAACCCGTGACCATATTTCATATTTATCAATCCACACAATGTCAATAAGAGGACATCATTAACTCCTTAATTGAGCTATTAATTCCACTATTGCTAGTAAAGTCATGTCATATACAAGTCATGTACCTACCGGCTATGGGCTTGATCATCTTTAGAGCATAAGCGTCCACTTATATCAAAGCACATGAGTTGCATACGTATGATCTGTGACTAACTCAGAATTTAGGTAAATTACACCATGAACATAACAAGTGAATTAATTTGCAAACGAATTTAGAATCAATTTATCTTGAGTCTAGTCCAATATATCGTTCTACCAATGAATCCATCTATGTCTCTACTCATGGAGTCAATTGCTCCGATAGCCAAGACTAGTCATCTCCCCAATTGGAATTGTAAACGACATAATAATCCTTTTCAGTATTTGAACCAAATGCTCACTTTGATTCTTTTATGGGATTATGGACTCATTTAGATTATCTATTGAAGTAAGTTGTCTTTCTCGCAATGTAAATGTTATTTACAATGCCATTTATCTTCAGTTTGAAATTTAGACAATCACTTAGCTAATATTTGTTTGTCACAATTTCGCTATGCATGTAAAATATAAAAAAAATAAAAACAAAAGACATAATAGTGAAATGTGAAATTAACTTTATTTATTTATTCACCATTCAAATAAATAGAAAACAATTACATGTTTACTACAATATGGGCACATTTCCTAACAACTCCACCTCATACCCTGAACTGTTACAACATGTTACATGTTGTTTGGAAAGCTTTAAATATATGGAAAAAAATGAGACAGATAATTACCCATATTTACAACTTATCTTCGTCAATCCGTATTTTTTAATTCTTTATGGAAGTTCACCGCAATGTTCTTGATGTAGTAGACAGATCTCCACAAAACACCCAAATGCCTAATTGCAGCAACTAGCCCTTTTGATCTATCGAAAATGATGCAAACATTGTCTTGAGTGACAACGTATCTCCACAAGTTCTACACGAAAAATTCTCACGACTCCGAGTTCTCTCCTTTGACAATGGCAAAGCCTATTGGTAGAATGTTCTGATTCCCATCTTGTGCAACCGTAATGATGAGGATCTGCGTATATTTTTTGTACAACCAGGTCTCATCTACTTGCACAAGCGGCTTGCAGTGGGGAAAGGCCCGAATGCATGGATCGAATGTCCAAAATATACGATGAAAAGTTCTTTTCACTAGATGTAGTTGGTTGCCCCGGTCGTGATAAGACAACGTCTGTAACTCAACAACAGTCCCTAGAATGTACTCTCGCATTGCGACAATCCACCCTTGGAGTTCATTGTATAACACATCCCAATTTCCATACAACTGATCCATGGCCATCTATTTAGTTAATCGTGCCTTCCGGTATGAAACTCCATAATGGAATCGTTCTTGCATTTCGACAGTCAACACCGATACAACAATGGTGGGGTCATATTTAACCATTGCCAATATGCAGTTGTATATGATTTTTTAATCAAGCTTGCGGTGGTCCTATGTCATATGAGCAAAAGTGTATGTATGAGGTCCAACATATTTTTGTATCTCCCACTGTTGGGACCTCTGGATAAATACAGCTCGTACCTGCCACTTGCACCCTTCTATCAACTTCCAACACTCACCAACATAGAACGTCGATTTAGAGTCAGCCACCATGTAGTCGACAGACTCCTTCAAACCATAACGCTTGATAGCATCGACACACTCGTCTTTGCTCACAAATCTTTGACTCATGAATAAATCTTCTGATTCAGGATCTTCTAACATTAGATGAGCAGGTATGATGTCCAGGTACTCGGGGAACTCAGAAGCATGCACTACATTGAGATCGACATCGACATATGGCCCCAAGATCATTACGTATGATGATGTCACGACTTAGATTTTCGACCGAAGGGGCATGATCATTTCTGTTATCCGGTACTTCGTTGTCTATATCGTCTAGGAGATCATCTAAATTAGGGTCACTAAAGTCTTCACATTTGTGATCAAAACAATCATTATTATCGGGTTCATCTTCACCAAGCGTATTGGTTTCAATAACGACTAGATGTTTTTGTAATCCACCGTCATATTGATCTGAACATCCAACGTTGAGATCGATTTCAAAATCATGCACAAATGACTTGGAAACCTCTGTATGCGGGTTTGTAACTCTATATTGTTGACTTAACTGTGCTACATTTTCAACGGGCTCCGCATCTACTAACTCAGCAAATAATTGAATCGGTTCAATGTTCAACATCCCTGGCGGGCAATACAATGCGATCAATGTCTCAACGTCGTCATCGTCTATAAGTTCTATCTCGGTAAATGTGACAGGATTTGACGAAACTGGAAATTTGTAAAATAGTTTCATTATCTTCCTTCCACAACACCGAGAAATTTTTTCAATGACCTTCTCTTTCATATCACCGACGGACACATTCCTATCAAATCTCATTCTGATTTTTTGATGAGGTTCAAGAATACAAGCAACGGTTGTTTCTAAAATAACACCATCGAAATGAATTGGTACAAAAAATTTTGATTCTCCATTTGTTTTAAACTGCAAAAATAGAACAAAAAAACAATAAAATAACAATAAAAAAGTAAACATACAAAATTGTAATAAAATAACTAACTTTACAAAAAACGAATATCTGACTACTCTTTAAACCATAAGATTGTAATATAAAAAAATTAAAATGACAAAACAACAAGTATTAACCTTTTAAAATACCAGCGAAGAAACTTAACTGCAATTTTCGGATGAGGGAAGGGAGGGGCTTCAAAGCTTTTTTTCTCACTTCAACTCAAGAACTAATGTGTAGGGATTAGGGGACCAAACCAACCCCTTTTATAATAATATAATAATAAAAGGCTTTTTTTAAAGCTGAAAAAAAAAGTGATGTAATAAATTTATCGGGTATTAGAACCTGGGCCTGTGACCAATCACAGATCACTGGCCCGGGTTTTAATACCCAATAAATTTTATTATATAAGTATTTTTTCAACTTAAAATATATATTTTATTAAAAATAATAGAGTGCCGCCTGATACGTCGACAGCACTAATAAATTTTTTTTATGAGTATACTATTAAAAAAATTTGTAACTTGAGTTTTAAATACGGGTGCCACCAATTGATCAGGCTGCACTCAAAAAAAATTTTTTTTAAAGAGAAAAGTTGTGCTACTGATTGGATAGACGACACTAAAACCCATCGAATGACCTTCACAGTACCCGTACCAGCAACTCAAATTAGAAAAATTCCATTTTACAGCAATGAAGGAGGAGGGATGAATAAATTGTTTAATGAAGCTTTCATTTAGCATTTAACAAAATCCATGATCTAAAACAACAATAATGCTGTAGAGATTACAATCAAAGTTTAAAAGAAGTGCACATTATAAAATTCCTATATTTTGCCTCATGGTAGCATAAGACATAATGGGGAACAAAGATATGATAATTAAACTTGATTATAATATTTTATATGTATGGAAAAAGTTATAAGTTTTTTTATTTTTTTTTACTTTTTTTATACATGCTATAAATCGAAACTCAAAACTAATTACAAGCATATAATTTTTTATTATTTTAATCGGTAGTTTTATTTATTTTCCAAATTGGTTAATATAGAGTTACCTGAATTTGGTAATTCATACTTACTTGGTACCTAAATGTTTTTGTTTTGGATGTAACTGGTACTTAAACTTGAAATTGTAAGCCAACTTTATACCTTTTTTTGGTACCTGACTAACATTGTTAAAATACACTGTGGCATTTTTTGGCCATATGTCAAAATGTGAGGCTACCATGTATCACCATGATATTGGTCGATCGGACCACGTTAGCATATTTTAATAGTGTTAGTCGAGTACCTAAAAAAATATCAAGTTGGCTTACGATTTCCAAGTTTAGGTACTAGTTAGATCCAAAAATAGTTAAGGTACCAAGTAGGTACAAATTTTCAAGCTTAGATACCTTCGTATATGCTAACCCTTTCTAAATACTAGGGCTTGTGTGTTTTGGTTCAGCTTGTTAGACAATTGTGTCTTCAGATTTGTATTTGTTTTTTGGTTTAAAAAAAAAAACAAGTCGGGAAAAAACTAATTATACAAGAATACTTTGAGCAAGATTATCTCTTACTTGAACAACACTAGAAATAACTAGCACTTCTTTTGGATTCTCTTTAAACACTTTCAGGCTATGGTTCGTATCAAAGGCCTTTAGATTTGTAATTTAATCATATTTAATGTAAATCAAATATTTTAACTTGTTATTTATAGAAATATATACATTTTATTTAATTTTCTCGGTGTTATATCATCTTCAAATAGTTACATGTAATGCAAATGGTATAAGTAAACATGACTCACTAAGTATCTATGTTAAATTATAAGAAAATGGCATAACAAAGGAACATTTGTATGTGGAAGACAACTCTCTATCGTTGGTAATCTTAATATGACTGTAATTCATGGGGTTACAAGGAGTAAATACCTTGTGTGAGAACTATTATATCGTTAAAAGTCCTCATAGGAAGATAATTTTGTCTTGGCTATTAAAATAGATCCAAATCTCGAAATAGAGTTAGATGTATTGGCCTAGATTGCATTGGATTGGGCTCAAGTTGAATGATCTTCAATCCATTTGTAGATCAATTTACTCGTGATGTTCATTGTATGCTCCACTTTAATCCTAAGTATATGACTTTACATTTATAACTTGTATGCTTTGATGGGCTATTGACTAAAGGTTTCTCAAAGTAGTAAGCAAATAAGTCTATTTGTTGGGTATGCAATTCATGTATAGTGCGAATTTACTTATAGATATGAAATCATGGCTCTTATAGAGAGCCAAAGATTTCCTCTTAAAGGTATTATATGACTTATGTAAATAGAATTCAATTCAGGGTCATGTCAAAGTGACTTAAATTATTTAGTAAGTGAATGATTATTTAAATTATGATTTATATATAAAATAGTACTTTAAGAAAAAATGATTAAATTTGGTGAATGGATAAAACTTGAAGCGATTACAAGTGTCTTATGAAGGTTGCATATATATGACAAAGTCAATCGATAAAGCTTTCCCGTTAACTTTTGTAGTGATATATAATTGAGAGTTTAGTCTTGGACCTTTAATGGTACAACACCAAGACTAATCACAATGTGATTGATAGATGTCAAGTTGAAATTCAATTGCATAGGTTATTGTTGCTCAATTTATTTATCTTTATTTGGTCCCTCTACTAATTTAATATGACTATTGACAGATTGCGTCTAATTTGAACACTTAAATAAAATCATTAACGATTGAATAAATAGAAATGAATTTGTTAGAATTAAGTGACCCAAATCCTTATTTAAATAAAATATAGTGGAAAAATAAAATAAAAGTAAAATCCATATAGAACTACACTTTTTTTATTTTATTTTAGAATAGGGTTTTTTAAACCTTATTAAACTCCATCTATTTGACATTGATTAGAATAAGGTGTTTCAGTCTTACTACACTTCTATTAGAATATGGTTTTACAAGCCTATAAATAGACATAGTCTACCCCTCTTGTAAATTATTTGAATTTGACATAGTGAATTTTCTTCTCTTCTGCCCGTGGTTTTTTTCGAAAGGGTTTCCACATAAAAATCTGTGTGTTCTTTATTTTTATTTCTCTTTTTTTTTTTGCAATATATTGCCATTACCAACATTCTATTTTTTTATAAATTTGTACCTGAGCTTCTGGATTGTTCATCTCGATCACAGTAATGGCGTTGAAGTATGAAATTTCGCTGTTGGATCATAACACCAGATTTGCATTGTGGCAGATTACGATGCAAGTAGCTCTTGCGCATATGGATCTAGAGGATTCCCTACTAGGGATAGATAAGATGTCTTCGAATTAACGGATGAAGAAAAGAAGCGTAATGATCAAAAGAGGTTAACACAACTACATCTGTATTTGTTTAATGAAATTTTGCAGGATGTGATGAATAAGAAGACTGTCGCTACATTATGGAATAGGCTAGAACAAATATGTATGTCGAAAACTCAAACCAGCAAGTTGCATATGAAGCAGCATCTTTATGCTCATCGTTTCGAGGAAGGTACATTTGCGCACGAACACTTAACAGTGTTTAAAGAAATTCTTTCAAACTTGGAGGCCATGGCGGTTCAATACGATAAGGAAGATCTAGGGTTCAACCTTTAAAGACACAATTTTATATAGCCGCAAGTCTCTCACAGTTGATGAGGTTTATGATTCTTCGACCTCATATAATAAGATGAAACATCTTATGGTTAAAACAGACTCTCAGGGAAAGGGTCTCATTGTTCGTAGGAGACAAGATCAGAATGCTGATGATGATCATAGAAGGACACAGGAACAGAATCTTTGCGATAAATCTAAGGGTATATCGAAGTCTTCAAACAGAAGTAAAACTTATAACTTCTGTAAGAAGAAAGGGCACATTAAGTCTGAGTGCTATAAGCTACAGAACAAGATCAAAAGGGAGGCTGCGAATCAAAAGGGAAAACAACCAGAAAATTCTGGTAAAGCTGATGTTGTAGAAGACTACATCGATGATGAATTTCTAGTCTTTTCTATCAACAATTCTAAAGTGAGCGAGGAGTGGATCATTGATTCGGGCTGTAACTTCTACATGAGTCCTAATCGGGATTAGTTTACAACTTACGAAATAGTGTTTGAAGGTGTTGTTTTAATGAAAAATAATGCTTCGTGTAAAATCGTAGGTGTTGGAACAATTAAAGTTAAGATGTTTGATGGAATTGTCAAAACATTTAGTGAAATACGACATATTCCAGAATTTAAGAGAAAATTAATTTCACTGAGTACTCTTGATTCAAAAGGGTACAGATATACAGCTGAAAGTGGGGTTTTGAAGATTTCCAAAGGTTCATTTATTGTGATGAAAGGGCAGAGAAAGACTACAAAGTTATATGTTTTGTAGGGTTCTATTATTGCTAGTGATGCAGCAGTCGCTACCTCTTCCTTGTCAAATGATGATATTACTAAACTTTGGCATATGCGCCTAGGGCATATAAGTGAGAATAACATGGCAGTATTGAGCAAAAGATGACTTCTTTATGGGCAAGGAATTTGCAAATTAAAGTTCTGTGAGCACTGCATTTTTGGGAAGCAAAAGAGAGTTCGATTCACCAGAGAATCCATAACATGAAGAGAAGGTTGGAGTATATTCATTCTGATCTGTGAGGGACATCAAGAGTGCCTTCGAGAGGTAGAGCTAATTTTATGCTAACTTTTATTGATGATTTTTCCAGAAAAGTTTGGGCGTTCTTCTTGAAGTAGAAAAGCGATGTGTTTTCCACATTTAAGTTTTGGAAAACTATTATTGAAAAATAGATGGGAAAACAAACAAAATACCTCCGCACAGACAATGGCTTAGAGTTTTGTTCTGATGAGTTTAATAAACTGTGCAAGTCAAGAGGGATCGTGAGACACTTGATAGTTCGTCATACTCCACCAGCAAAACGGCGTTGCAAAACAAATGAATAGAACGATCATGGAGAAGGTTCGATGTATGTTGTCAAATGCCAACCTACCAAAGTCGTTTTGGGCTGAAATAGCCTCTACTGCATTTTTTATCAACCAATCTCCATCCATTGTCATTGAGAAAAAGACACCACAAGAGGTATGGTCTGGTAATCCTTCTGACTATTCTGATTTAAAGATTTTTGGGTGTCCTGCGTATGCTTATATTGATAATGGAAAATTGGAACCGAAATCAATTAAATGTGTTTTTTCTTAGTTATAAAGCTGGTGTAAAAGGGTATAAGTTATGCTGTCCTGAAAATAGAAAAGTTGTGATTAGCAGAGATGTTGTTTTTGATGAAAATGCTATGCTACCTAACTTATCTCTTAAAGACTCTTCCAATAAAGAAAATAAAAAGTAGGTGGAGCATCAGATTAATCCAAAATCTACAACAAAGTCGACTCCTTAAGCTAGTACAAAAATTCATAATAGAGTTGCTTCTTCACCACGATACTCTATCTCCAAAAACAGAACTAGAAGAGAAATTAAACCTCCAAAGAAGTATGCCGAGGCTGATCTAGTTGCTTATGCTTTAAATGTAGCTGAAGATATAGATGCAAACCAAGAGCCATCTAATTATTCTGAGGCGGTTAGCTGTGAAGACTCAGAAAAGTGGATGTTTGCTATGCAAAAGGAGATGGAATCATTCCATAAAAAGAGAACATGGGATCTTGTAAAACTTCCTAAAGATAAAAAGGTTGTTCATTATAAATGGGTGTTTAAAAAGAAATAAGGGACTCCAGGAGTTGAAGAACCCAGATATAAAGCAAAGCTTGTTGCAAAGAGTTATAGTCAAATTCTAAGAGTAGACTTCACAGATGTGTTCTCCCTAGTTGTAAAACATAGTTTGATTCGAGATTTGCTTGGTATTGTGGCCATGCATGATTAGGAGCTTGAGCAGTTAGATTTAAAAACCGCATTTTTGCATGGAGAACTTGAGGAGGATATTTACATGCAACAACCAGAGGGTTTTATAGTATCAGAAAAAGAGGACTATGTTTGCTTGCTGAAAAAGTCCCTTTACGGTTTGAAACAGTCACCAAGACAGTGGTACAAGAGGTTTGATTCCTTTATGACTTCTCATAATTTCAAAAGAAGTAGCTTTGACAGTTTTGTTTACTTTAAGTAAAACAGTGATGGTTTTTTTATGTATCTACTCCTTTATGTTGATGACATGTTAATAACAACAAAAGATAAATGAGAGATAAGAAAGGTCAAAACGCAACTAAGTGATGAATTTGATATGAAAGATTTGGGACCAGCAAAGAAGATACTTGGTATGGAGATTCTCAGAGATAGAAAAGCAAGTAAATTGTACCTAAGTCAGAAGGGGTACATTGAGAAAGTTCTTCGCAGGTTCAATATGCAGAGTGCTAAGCCTGTTAGTACTCCTTTAGCAGCCCATTTCAGACTTTCATCGGCTTTGTCTCCACAATCAAATGATGAGATTGAGTACATGTTTCATGTTCCATACTCTAGTGCAGTGGGATCTCTCATGTATGCTATGGTTTGTTCACGTCTAGATTTATCATATGCAGTAAATGCAATTAGCAGATACATGGCAAATCCCGGTAAAGAACATTGGAAAGCAGTTCAGTAGATTTTAAGATACTTACGAGGTACTACTGATGTTTGCTTACAGTTTGGAAGAACTAGATACTGAGTCATTGGGTATGTTGATGTTGATTTTGTTGGAGACCTTGATAGAAGAAGATCTCTCACAGGTTATGTGATCATGATGGCTCGTGATAAGTTTTAATAAATTTATATTTGACCGTTCTTAAAGACTAACTATTATCACGACGAAGGCAAGTGTACATATCGAACAATAGTATAGTTTTAGCAAGACCGCGATGTCGAACCCAAAGGAACTAAAAGTACTAACATTAACTCTTTTCTTATTATCTAGCCTAAAAATAAATGGGTTTATTTTATCTAAACTAATTAACTAAACTAAGAATGCACAGAAAGAAAATTGGGGAAAATAATTTTGGAAAATTCGATTGATTAAGACAATACCCAAGGAAAAATTCACCTAGACTTCACTTGTTTTTTGACTCTGAATCAAACGATTTATTCATTCGACTTGTTCCATAGAAATCCCTAAATTATATTATTATCTCTCTCGGGACTAACAACACCTAACCTTAGGTTGATTAATTGAAATCACTTTCTAATTAACACCCCTAGTGTTGCATTAACTCGATCTATGGATTCCCTTATTAGGTTTCACCCTAATCCAGCAAAATCTTGTCACCCTATCTCTAGGCGTGCAATCAACTCCGCTTAATTATGATAAATTTACTCTTAGACAGGGACTTTTTCTCCTCTGAATAAGCGCATCAACTTGAATCAATATCTTGAAATATTGAAACAAGAATTAAGAACACATAATTAAGAACAAGTCAAATATTTATCATACAATTCAGAAAATAATAACAAGATTCGTCTTAGGTTTCATTCCCCTTAGGAATTTAGGGGGTTTAGTTCATAATTATAAAAGACAACATCTCATAAGAAAATCGAATACAAAACATAAAGAAAACCTAACACTCCTAAAGGGGAATTAAAGGGAGATTTTTAGTCTTGAAGGAGAATCCGGCTTCTGAGATGAATCAATCGACTTTCTTCGAGAAAATTCCTACTTCCCACTCTATTTGTCCTTCTAAGTTCCTCCTCTGGTGTTTAAATAGACTTTTTAATGCCTCAAAGCCCTCAAGAGTGGCCTTTTCCGAATAGAACTCAACTTGGGCTCGACAGGGACACGTTCGTGTGACACGCCCGTGTTCGATTGCTCCAAACCGTGATAGAGTTTGTTGAATAGACACGGTCGTGTGGTCTACTCGTATAAGTCGTGCTCGATTCTTCTAAAAGGGCACGGGCTTGTGGTCTATCCGTGTGAGGAAGCCCAGGCTGTGTTGATTTCCCACGTTGGCCCATTTTCTCTGTTTTCGGCCCGTTTTTCGCTCTTTTTACTCTCCATTGCTCACCTAAGTATAAAACATGAAATTAAAGGATTAGGAGCATCAAATTCACCAATTCTAAGGAGAATTCATCCATAAATGTGCTAAACATGGGATAAAAATATTTATAATTTACGGTTTATCAAATACCCCACACGTAAGTGTTTACTTGTCCTTAAACAAAATCCTCCACTCACAATCAAAATCAATTCTTCTCAACTTATAATTCTTATTAATGATGTCTCAAAATAATCCATAAGTAATCATACATTGACAATTCAACTAAAAGATCATTAAAGTTTCAAACATTCCAAGTTGCGTATTTTATCACGAAAACATAGGTGTATTCCCTCCTCTAGGTAATTACCATTGATTCAAAATATCACAGAGTTTCACATCCTCACTAGAGATTCACTCAAATCACTCGAGGTGTTTTAGGGACAAAAAGTTAAAGCACTCAATAGTCAATATGAAAATTTATTACCATAGGCTTGTATGAAAATCAAATCTCCACCACTATAAATTGAGATGATACATCAATCAAAAGGTCTTTAAAGGGTTGTAACGTGGTTATGGTTAGGGGTGTGGTCACAAGCTAAAAGAAAAGGTTAGAATTGAGATTGAATTAAAAAATTACCTAACTAGAAAAACAACTAATCATCAATTGAATACATGTGAGCTTCTTCTCAGAATATATACTTAAACACTTAAGCTCAAAAACAAATAATTACTACTAATATAAATATGTGTTTTGTAATTTTTTTAAGAACAAATCAAATAAATATCAAAGATAAAACTTAGCTAAGCAATATATTCAAATCAAATCTCGATAAAAATAGGGATTAAAATAATTTAGGGGATTTCAACAATAATGGGTATTGGGTTAATATGGAGGGTAAATCAATGAATGGGTTATTAATCTCAAGAGGGTTTACTAAGGGTTAATTATGAAGGTAGGCTTTTATGGAGTGAGTAGGTTAAACCTAAGTGCCTTTATCATCTTGACATATCAAATCAAAGGGTGTGGTCTTGACATGCATAATCAAGCAAGTTCTAGAATAACAAATCAAGATTGACGCACTCAAAGTAACAATAAAAGTGAGCATGAAAGAAATAATAGATGCTCTTAAAGGCTCAAGATATCACAAGAATTATGGCTTTTTGATGTTTAAACCTTGTGAATTTTAACTCGAGATAATACCTAAACTTGGGGAAACAGCCCTAAAAAATTGATAATTCTCAAAAGTCAACTTGATTCTCTAATTCCTTAAAGTTTAAACAATCAATGCATGAATGCCTATGTTTTAATTCAAGACATATCAATAAAAATCATAAATTAATCAAAATTCATTCTAATAATGATATGAGAAGATCACATGAGAATAAGAAAAAATTCAGGGCTTTTTCTGATAAAGATATAAACAACCCCCCCCACACTTAAGATGTACATTGTCCTTAATGTACAATGATAGATATACTAAAAAATATAAAATCATAAGATAGGGAGAGAGGTGAAACTTCCTGAATGATGAATGGGATCGTTGAATTAGAGTTATGGAGAATAATCGGCCAAGGCAATGATGAGATCAGAGAAGGATACTCCGGTGGTGGTAGAGGTTGGGTTCCACAACCTTTCCCAGTGGAGTTGTGATTTCCTAAGTAGTAGTGAGCTTTGGAGCTCTTCATTACTACGATAGAATCAATAACTTTTTAGGAAATATACAGTAGCATGATTACTCGTTAGGAGATGGCCGAAAACATAATTTGCTTAATATAAATTTTAAAACCTAAAAATAAAAATAGTATTAAAGAGCAATAAAATGGAAATATAAAAATAATAAACAATAAATAATAAATGGGGCCCTGTTTTGAGTCACACGGGTGTGGTAGTCTCCCAGCCCGTGTTTTTCTTGGCTTTGAATTTGAGTGCATTAGTGCACACGGTCGTAACGCACGGCCGTGTCCTACCTCGTTCGCTTCTTCCACGCCCGTATTGTTTTGACAGATTCATCTACGGCCATGTCGCACGGCCGTGGCAATTTATCGAATCCCGTGTTGGGGAAAAAATTTTCTCTATTTTCACACGGCATAAGGCACGCCCGTGTGCCTGGCCGTGTGTTCTGGAAAACCTGAGTTCAGTGACTTAGTTAGCGAATTAAATGTTAAAAACTAAAATTTAAAGAAGTTAACATTGTTACTGCTCGGGTTGTATCCCGAGAATCACTTATTTATAATCTAAGCTCGACTTTACCTTACGATTATATTCATGGAATTTCATAGAGCCGTAGCTCCTCTCTGTCGTCTTTAAAATTCTCACCGTTATAAAGTTTGAGACGATGTCTATTTACCTTGAAAGTGTCTTGTGATGGGTGACTTACCACTACTGTGCCATATGGAAAGATAGTTTGGACTACGAAAGGACCTGACCATCGTGATTTAAGCTTCCCAAGAAATAATTTGAGTCTCGAGTTATATAACAGTACACGATCTCCAACTTCAAATTGCTTAATTTGCCTTAAACGAGCGTCGTGGCGGCGCTTAGTTACTTCTTTGTATAGGCGTGAATTTTCATATGCATTGGTTCGCCACTCATCTAACTCGTTTAACTGTATCAACCTATTTTCACCTGTAATTTTGATATCAAGGTTTAGAAACTTTATAGCCCAGAATGCCTTGTGTTCTAACTTGAATGGTAGATAACAACTTTTTCCATAGACAAGTCTGTAAGGAGATGTTCCTATGGAAGTCTTAAAAGCAGTTCTATAAACCCATAAAGCATCATCTACTTTCATCTCCCAATCCTTCCTGTTTGATTCCACAGTCTTTTCTAGGATACGTTTGAGCTCTCGGTTGGCTACTTCGACTTATCCACTAGTTTGAGGATGGTAAGGGGTAGTTGTTCTGTGATGAACTCCATATTTCTTAAGGGTCTTGTCAAATTGGGCGTTACAAAAGTGAGTACCCCTATCACTGATAATTGCTCTAGGTGTTCCAAATTGAGAGAAGAGTTTCTTAAGGAATCGTACTACCACTCTAGCATCATTAGTAGGTAAAGTTTGGGCTTCCACCCATTTGGACATATAATCAATGGCTACTAAGATGTATTTATTCCCAAATGAACTAGGGAATGGACACATGAAGTCGATACCCCAAACGTCAAATATTTTACCTGAAAGCATATATGTTTGAGGCATTTCATCACGTCTGGCGATATTACATGTCCGTTGGTATTTGTCACACGAAGTAACATACCTGTTGGAGTCTTTGAATAGAGTGGGCCAAAAAAAACCTGATTCAAGCGTTTTATGTGCAGTCTTGGTTCCACTATAATGTCCTTTAGTCGGTCCTGAGTGGCAATGTTCCAAGATATTTAATGCTTCTGACCTTGTAACGCATCTCCTAATGACTTGATCTGCACATATATGGAAAAGAAAAGGGTCTTCCCAAAAGTAGATTTTCACATCAGTAAAGAATCGCTTCTTCTGTTGATGTGTCAACCCTTTTGGGATAACGTTAGCGGCTAAAAAATTCGCAAAGTCAGCAAACCAAGGTACCTCAGAATCAGATATAGCAAAAAACTGTTCTTCAGGGAACGAGTCATTTATTTCAACTTCATCTAGCTCTTTGGTACTTGAATTTTCGAGCCTAGAGAGATGATCAGCCGCGAGATTTTTAGCTCCTTTCTTATCTTGAATCTCCAAGTCAAATTCCTGCAATAACAGAATCCATCGAATGAGTCGAGGTTTTGCATCAGTCTTAGTTAAAAGGTAGCGAAGAGCAGAATGGTCAGTATAGACAACAACTTTAGACAATATTAGATATGGTCTAAATTTATCGAATGCGAAAACCACAGCTAGCAATTCTTTCTCCATGGTGATGTAGTTTTCTTGTGCAGCTGTCAAAGTTTTGCTAGCATAATAGATAGGTTGAAAATGCTTGTTTCTTCGCTGTCCCAAAACTGCACCTACTGCAAAATCACTCGCATCGCACATTAGTTTGAAAGGTAAATTCCAATCAGGTGCGATTATAATTGGAGCATTAATCAATTTATCCTTTAAAGTTTTAAATGCTTCTAAACATCCCTGATCGAAATTAAAGGGCACACATTTTTCTAGTAATTTAGTCAAAGGATTAGTTATTTTAGAAAAGTCTTTAGTAAATCTTCTATAAAACCCAGCATGTCCTAAAAAACTTCTAATAGCCTTAACTGATCTAGGGGGAGGTAGTTTTCCAATGGTTTCAATTTTAGATTTATCAACCTCGATCCCTTTACTAGAAATTTTATGTCCTAACACTATACCTTCTTGGACCATAAAGTAACATTTTTTTTCCAATTAAGCATAAGGTTCGTTTCCTCACATCTTATTAGAACTCATTTTAAATTTTTAAGGAAAAGATGAAATGAGTTACCAAATATCGAGAAATCATCCATAAATACCTCCATGATGTCTTCTATGAGTTCGTCAAAAATGGCCATCATGCAGCGCTGAAAAGTTGCAAGAGCGTTACATAATCAAAAAGGCATTCTACGATAGGCAAACGTATTGTATAGACATGTAAATTTCGTCTTTTCCTGATCTTCAGGAGCTATTGGGATTTGAAACTAACTAGAGAGTCCGTCTAAAAAGCAGTAGTACATGTGCCCTGATAGTCTTTCCAACATCTGGTCAATGAATGGCAAGGGGAAGTGATCTTTTCTCGTGGCATCATTCAACTTCCTATAGTCAATGCAAACCCTCCAACCTGTGACTGTCCTTGTTGGGATTAATTCATTCTTCTCATTGGCTACCACAGTCATGCCTCCTTTCTTAGGAACAACCTGCACTAGACTTACCCAAGAACTATCAGAAATAGGATAAATAATTCCAGCATCTAGAAGTTTAATTACCTCAGCTTTAACAACTTCTTTCATATTAGGGTTCAGTCGTCTTTGAGCTTGCACACATGGCTTATATTCATCTTCCATTAAAATTTTGTGGGTGCAGAAAGAAGGGCTGATCCCTTTAATGTCAGAAATTTTCAAACCTATAGCCCTTTTATGCTCTCTTAATACTTGGAGTAATTCCTCTTTCTCCTTGGGTTGCAAGTTAGAAGCAATAATCACTAGTAATGTAGAATTATTTCTAAGAAATGCATATTCCAAGTGATTTGGCAATTGTTTGAGTTTTAGTTTGGGAGGTTCTTCAATAGAGGGTTTTTGCTTAAATTCATCCTTTACCTTAATACCTTCACATTCTGCTTGTCTTGAGATAGGTTCATTGGAGTTTAGTTCAGTTTTTACCTTGCCTATCTCAGAATCATCATCGTCTTCCTCTTCTCATTGGGCAAGACACAGTTCCAATGTGTCTTTATGCACAATTTCCTGAAAAGAATCTTGAGTCGAATGATCAATAAAATTAATAAAATAACACGAGTCATCCTGTTCCCTAGAGAATCTCATGGCATCATAAATTTTAAAAATAATCTCTCCGTCACCTACTCTTAGCACAAGTTTACCATCACCCACATCAATAACCGCTCTAGCAGTGGTTAAAAATGG
The DNA here is from genome assembly GCA_025698465.1 of Gossypium longicalyx. NCBI lineage: Eukaryota > Viridiplantae > Streptophyta > Magnoliopsida > Malvales > Malvaceae > Gossypium > Gossypium longicalyx. Next base: position 99,404,056 of record CM046997.1, read on the forward strand.
ACGACCTAATATTAGAGGCACCTCAACATCCTCATCCATGTCAAGCACAACAAAATCGACAGGGAAGATAAATTTATCTACTTTTACAAGTACGTCCTCTATAATACCCCTAGGATATTTAATAGATCTATCAGCTAGTTGAATACTCATCCTAGTGGGCTTCGGTTCCCCAAGACCAAGTTGCTTAAACATTTTATAAGGCATCAAATTAATGCTAGCGCCTAAATCAACTAGTGTCTTCTCAACATTTAAACTACCAATTAAGTAGGGAATAGTAAAACTTACTGGATCTTTCAGTTTGGTTGGTAGTTTATTTTGGAGTATAGCTGAGTATTCTTCGTTGAGTTTCATTGTAGACAATTCTTCATACTTCTTTTTATTTGTTAAAAGCTTCTTTAAAAAATTTTTGTATGTAAGCATCTGAAAGATAGCTTCAACAAAAGGTAAGTTAATATGTAATTGTTTAAAAAGTTCAAGAATTTTACTGAATTGTACATCTATGCAGTCTTTCTTCAACTTTGCCGGGGATGGGATTGATGGTTCATATTCCCTCATCACCGGTTTTTCATTGCTTTCGGGTTTTTCCTCTTCATTTTCTTTTCTATCGGCTTCTGGTGGTGGTTTCTTTTCAGGTTCAGTCAACTCCTTCCCACTCCTTAATGTGACTGCTTTCACATGCTCTTTTGGATTGGGTTCAGTGTTGCTAGGTAGGCTTCCTGACAGTCTTTCAGAAATCAATTTAGCGAGCTGACCTATCTGAGTCGCGAGTCCTTTTATCGACGCTTGCTAATTCTTAAGTGTAGTTTTAATATTCTGGAAATGAGTTTCTGACACCGAGATAAACTTTGTTAGTATCTCTTCAATGTTCAGCTTCTTTTCCTGTTGGTAAGGTGGTTGTCGAAAACCCAGAGGATGTTGTGCCCTTTGATTTCCTTTACCACCCCATGAAAAGTTGGGGTGGTTCCTCCAACCTGCATTGTAAGTGTTACTATATGGGTTATTTTGAGATCTAGAATTATTGTTACCCATATATTGAACTTGTTCCTTCTCATTGTTAGGGTTGAAGGATTGATATTCCGTGTGTGCTCCTCCTCCATTTGAATCGCACCTCATAACTGGATGTGTCTGAGTAGAACCACACAAACTGTCAATCTTTTTATTCAAAAGTTCTACCTGGTTGGATAGCATGGTAACCGCATCGAGGTTGAAAACACTGGCTGCTTTCATCGGTTTTGTCCTCATAACTTGCCACTGATAGATATTCAGTGACATTTCTTCAATAAATTCGTAAATTACTTCAGGTGTTTTGTTATTCAAAGTTCCACCGGCAGCTGCGTCGATGAGTTGCCTCGTTGAGGGGTTCACACCATTGTAGAACGTCTGAACCAGTAGCCAAACTGGTAACTCATGGTAAGAGCACATTCTCAAAAGATCATTGTATCTCTCCCATGCATTATAGAGTGTTTCTAGATCCATCTGCACAAAGGAAGAGATGTCATTCCTCAACTTAGTCGTTTTAGCCGGCAGAAAGTATTTAAGTAAAAAAATTTCAATCATTTATTCCTAAGTAGTGATTGACCCTCGTGGCAATGAGTTCAACCACTATTTAGCCTTGTTCCTCACTGAAAAGGAAAATAATCGAGGGCGTATGGCGTCATCAGAAACGCCATTGATTTTAAAAGTATCGCAAACTTCAGAAAATTTTCCAAGTGATTGTTTGGATCCTCATCCTGCAAACCATCAAACTGAACAAACTGTTGTACCATTTGAATTGTGTTAGGTTTTAGTTCAAAATTATTTGCAGCAATAGTAGGCCTAACTATACTTGACTCAGTTCCTGTTAAATTAGGTTTAGCATAATCATACATAGTGCGTGGAGCAGGATTCTGATTTACTGGATCAGTAGCAATCACAGTAGGTAGCGGATTTTCCTGATTTTCAGCCATCTCCTCGGTTGTGGTGTGAATGTCGTCCTCTTGCTCTTCTTCTGTGTATCTTAGGCTTCGCCTTATTTCTCTTTGGTTTCTGCGAGTTGTGTGATTGATCTCACTATCAAAAAGTAATGGTCCTGACGGGTTTCTTCTAGTCATAAACTATAAAAACCTGTCAGAAATAAAAAGAAAAATTAGTAAAGAAAAATTAAAATAAAAAGTAAATTGCAATAAAAGTAAAATAGCTAAAGTAATAAAAATCGAGTGTTCATAATATCTTAGTTCCCCAGCAACGGCGCCAAAAACTTGATCGTGATGGTTCGTGATAAGTTTTAATAAATTTATATTTGACCGTTCTTGAAGACTAACTATTATCACGACGAAGGCAAGTGTACCTATCGAATAGTAGTATAGTTTTAGCAAGACCGAGATGTCGTACCCAAAAGAACTAAAAGTACTAGTATTAACTCTTTTCTTATTATCTAGCCTAAAAATAAATGGGTTTGTTTTATCTAAACTAATTAACTAAACTACAAATGCACAGAAAAAAATTGGGGAAAATACTTTTGGGAAATTCGATTGATTAAGACAATACCTAAGGAAAAATTCACCTAGACATCACTTGTTATTTGACTCTGAATCAGACGATTTATTCATTCGATTTGTTCCGTAGAAATCCCTAAATTATATTATTATCTCTCTCGAGACTAACAACACCTAACCCTAGGTTGATTAATTGAAATCTCTTTCTAATTAACACCCCTAGTGTTGCATTAACTTGATCTATGGATTCCCTTATTAGGTTTTACCCTAATCCGGCAAAATCTTGTCACCCTATCTCTAGGTATGCAATCAACTCCACTTAATTATGATAAATTTACTCTTAGACAGGGACTTTTGCTCCTCTGAATAAGCACATCAACTTGAATCAATATCCTGAAATATTGAAGCAAGAATTAAGAACACATAATTAAGAACAAGTCAAATATTTATCATACAATTCAGAAAATAATAACAGGATTCGTCTTAGGTTTCATTCCCCTTTAGTATTTAGGGGGTTTAGTTCATAATTATAAAAGACAACATCTCAGAAGAAAATTGAATACAAAACATAAAGAAAACCCAAAACTCCTGAAGGGGAATTGAAGGGAGATCTTCAGTCTTGAATGAGAATCCAGCTTCTGAGATGGATCAATCGCCTTTCTTCGAGTAAATTCCTGCTTCCCACTCTGTGTGTCCTTCTACATGCCTCCTCTGGTGTTTAAATAGACTTTTTAATTCCTCAAAGCCCTCAAAAGTGGCCTTTACCGAATAGAACTCAACTTGGGCTCGACAGGGACACGCCCGTGTGACATGCCCGTGTTCGATTGCTCAAACCGTGTTAGAGTCTGTTGAATAGACACGATCGTGTGATCTACTCGTGTAAGTCGTGCTCGATTTTGCTAAAAGGGCACGAGGGTGTGGTCTACCCGTGTGAGGAAGTCTAGGCCGTGTTGATTTCCTACGTTGGCCTATTTTCTTTGTTTTCGGCCTATTTTTTGCTCTTTTTACTCTCCATTGCTCACCTAAGTATAAAACATGAAATTAAAGGATTAGGAGCATCAAATTCACCAATTCTAAGGAGAATTCATCCATAAATGTGCTAAACATGGGATAAAATATGTATAAATTACGGTTTACCATTATGTCTTTACAATCAGAGGTTGTGCAATCAGTTGGAAACCCTCTTTGCAAATTACAGTCACTTTGTCTAACACTGAAACTGAGTACATTGCGATTACTGAAGCTTGTAAAGAAGCTATTTGGTTGAAAGGACTCTTTAGTGAACTCAATGAAGACCTTCAAATCAGTACAATATTTTTTGACAGTCAGAGTTCCATCTTCCTTACAAAATATTAAATGCTTCATGAGAGAACAAAACACATTGATGCTCGGTATCATTTTGTTTCTTGATATTATTGCTCGTGGTGATATTGTTGTGAGCAAAATTAGTACTCATGAAAATCCTACAGATATGATGACTAATTCACTTCCTATAACCAAGTTTGAGCATTACTTCAACTTGGTTGGTGGTCATTGTTGAAGTTAAACCTTTATAGGGTTTTATAGAAGAGGTGGAGTGTAACAGCCTGGTTTTAGCTAAATCAGAACAGTGGTTTCGGAATCACAAATCTGAGGTCATAAAATTATTTTAATATTATTTTTGGTGTTTACAGTATGTGATTATATATGTATGAAAGTTTCGTGTAATAATTTTATCGTTTAAGTGGTTAATTTGAGAAAAGGACTAAATCGCGTAAAATGTAAAAGTTGCATTCCACTTGTTAAAAGTGCTTAATTGCCATGTATTATTAAATGGAAGGTCCTTATGTTGTAATTAGACCATTAATAATGAAAATTGACATGAATGGCCTTATATTTAATGATTAAATAGTTTAATGATGAAGGGTAAAATGGTAAACTTTATATTAATGAATATTTAATAAAACAAAACATAAAAATTAGTGTTAATGTTCATCTTTCTCACCGAAAATCAAAAGAAAATAAAAATGGAAGCTCATTTAGGGTTCGGCCATGGTTAAGCTTGATTGAGGTATGTTTTGAGCTCGGTTTTTGATGATTTTTATGTTTTTGTGATCGTTGCTTAGTGTACTAGCTAGCTCGTACCCTAATTTCTAAAATTTTTGATGATTTTGTGAAATGTCATTGATGAATCCATGAGTTTTATGATGTTTGATGATGAATTATGCAAGCTTGGTGTTTGATATACATGTTTTGTAAAGTAATTTTTGATAAAAATGTAAATTAGGGATTAAATTGAGAAAAGTGTAAATTGAGGGGTTAAATTGTGAAAAAATAAAAAATATGGGCTTCTAGGGACCTATAGAGAATTATGCCAAGCATGGGTTTTGTCAAATTTTGTGAATTTTGTGTATTTATGAAATAGGGACTAAATTGAATAAATGTGTAACTTTAGGGGCTAAAGTGAAAAAATTCCCAAATATGTGTTTGTGGATGAAATTGAATGTGTTTATGAATAAAAGGGTTAATTTTTAATGTATATAAATCAAGAACAAAAGAAATCGGATTTAGATCGAGGGAAAACGAAAGCTATCGAATAGTCGACCCCGTCTGTTACTTCCGACTACGAGATAAGTTCATATGCAAATAAATGTCTTTATATTGAAATATATGTAATTATTTGTCATTGAAATGCTATGAATGTTGAACAAGCAAATACGAGCAAGAATCGACGAAGTTACGATATTCGAAAGTCCCGTACGAACCTTAGGAATAGTATAGGATACGAATTTCATGACATTAGGTTAACGAGTTGTGATTACATGTAAGACCATGTCTGGGAAATTAGCATTGTATTGTGATTACGTGTAAGACCATATCTAGGACATTGGCATTGTATTGTGATTACGTGTAAAACCATGTCTGGGACATTGGCATCATTAATCGATTTCATGTCAGACCCTGTCTGGGACAGTGGCATCTATATATGATAACATGTAAGACCATATCTGAGATATGGCATTGCACGAGCTTATGTGATTTTCGAGTATCCTTAATGATTTTGAATGGTTCAACGGGAAAAGATAAGTCGAGAAAGAATGTATAATGAGTTAAATGACTCAGGTACATACGAGATTCATATGAGTATTGGAAAGTGAAGTAATTGATGAGTTTACATGAGAAAATGCATATGTACTTATTGAGAAAGGTTTGTGTATCTATATGTATTTACTTGTACTTAGCTCATTGATAGAAATGTGTGATTCATATGATAGATTTATTTGTATACGGCTTACTAAGCTTTTAAAGCTTACTTCGTGTATTCTTTCTATGTTTTATAGATTTTCGAAGCTAGCTTGGACATCGGGGATCATCAGGAACCATCATCACACTATCGACTATTTGTTGGTACTTTTGGAGCTTTGTATATATGGTATATGGCATGTATAGGCTAGTGTCATTTTGATATGTTTTGAGTTATGAATCTAGCCATGTGAATTGGCTTACTTTTGGTTGACATGTTAGTATGTTTTTGGTCATTTAAGTTGGCCTAAGTGATGTGCTTGAAAAGTGATATATGAGATGTATATTATGCCTTAGATATTGGCTTGTTTTGGATATGTTTGCTCTAATTGTTAATATAGCTAAATGGTGTTTCGTGGCATAAAATAGATAATAAGATGATGAGTTATTACATTTGAGATTTATGCAAGTCGTGATGATTTTAGGTATATGGATTTGGTATATTTGTATATGGAATTTAGCAGTTAAATTGGTTGATGATAGTTAGCTTGATATGTGTTTGGAGTTAGCATGTTTTTTGTTGCCTAAAAATGTATTAAAATGGTGTATTTTGGTTGATGTGTGTGTATGAGAGAAGGGTGGAAAATTGGCTTTGCAAATGGCCTATTTTTGTCCACACGGACAGAGACATAGGTGTGTGTCTCAGCCGTGTGTGACACACAGTCACGTTACACGGCAGTGTGTCCCCTGGGGTACCCTTTCGAATTAAGACAGTATACCCTATAGGTTTGACACAGCCTAGACATACAGGCGTATCTACTGGCTGTGTACGTCACACGGACTCACACACGGGTGTGTGATTGACCGTGTGACATAAGTCAGTATACCCCTCTAAATGGCACATGACCTAGCACATGGGGGTGTGTGGTCATTTCGAAGGGTACACGGGCTAGACACACGGGCGTGTGGTCGACCATGTGACCCAAGTCAGTAACCTAGGGGTGTGCAAAATTCGGGTAAAATCGAAAAAATTCGGTTAATCGGTCAGTTAACCGAACTAATTCGATCGGGGGTCGGTTAATAATTTTTTGAGTTTTCGGTTAATAGTTAATTCGGTTCGAAACCGGTAGGTTAACCGAATATTTTCGGTTAACCGAAAATATTAATAAATAAATTTATAATATATAAATAACCCACTATTTATTCAAACCCAATTCAACATAAACCCAAATACCCAATCTAATATATATTAACCCAAGTACCCAACTCAACCTAATTATAAAAATTACAAATAATTTAATATATAAAAATAAAAAATAAAAAATAAAAATAAAAATATATAATTTTATACAAATAATTCGGTTAATTCGGTTAATTTGGGTAATTCGGTTAATTCGGTTAATTTGATTAATTCGGTTAATTTTATACTTATTTTAACCAAAAATAAAAAATATATATAATTTTCGGTTAATTCGGTTAACCGACTAAATTAACCGAAAAAATTTCGGTTCGGTTAAATTTTTTGAAAAAATTTCGGTTCGGTTAACAGTTAAAAATTTTGAAGGGTCGGTTAAATCGGTTAATGTTATTTTGGGTCGGTTAACCGATTGAACACCCCTACAGTAACCCCTCCAGATTACCCACGGCCAAGGCACACGGGCGTGTCTCCGGCCATGTGGTGCAAATCAGTATGTATGCCATATTTTCACACGGCCAGTGACACGAGCGTGTCTGGTAGCCATGTGCAACACATAGCCTGTTCACACGGGCGTATGACTTATGATTTCATGAAATTTTTCTAAGTGTTCAGAAACTTTTATATGTGATCATTTAGTCCCGAACCACTCTTAAGCATGTTTTAAGGTCTCGTAGAACCTTATAAGGGTCAATGTGAATAGTTTATAATAATGAATGCATAAATGTATGAGAATGAGATGTATTACCCGGTGATGCCTTGTAACCCTATTCCGGCGATGGATACGTGTTAGGGGTGTTACATGGAGAACTTGTTCGTTGAGAGTTCGGGATGAAGAACTTGTTCATTGAGAATTCGTGTCAAGGTGGATATTGTTAGAATTAAGTGACTCGAATCCTTATTTAAATAAAATACAGTGGTAAAATAAAATAAAAGTAAAATCCATATAGAACTACACTTCTTTTATTTTATTTTAGAATAAGATTTTTTAAACCTTATTAAACTACATCTATTTGATATTTATTAGAATAAGCTGTTTCAGTCTTACAACACTTCTATTAGATTATGGTTTTATAAGCCTATAAATAGACATAGTCTACTCCTCTTGTAAATTATTTGAATTCGACATAGTGAATTTTCTTCTCTTCTGCCCGTGATTTTTTCCCGAAAGGGTTTTCACGTAAAAATCTGTGTTCTTTATTTTTATTTCTCTTTTCTTTGAGATATATTGTCATTACCGATATTCTATTTTTTTACTGAATCACTAGATTTATTTGTTGAAGTAATATATTATTTCTCAATTTAATGATTAGTTTAATATAAGATTAATTAGTTATTTCAAATATTTAAGTAATTGAATAAATATTTATTTTATATTAAATGATGAATTTAAAGTGGAACATCATATTGTCTAAATATTTGAAATGAAAAAAACTTGAACTAGAATTTAAAGTGGAACATCATATTGTCTAAATATTTGAAATGAAAAAAACTTAAACTATGTTGCACATATCATGATTTTAATGGGTTAAAATAGAATCTTTGAAAATTATTTAATAGATAATTTTAATTTCTTATTCAAAATAAATATATGACCCAAATTAACCCTAGTCGACCATATGGTGAAGGGAAGCTACTTGCAGATCTAGTAAGCTTATGCTGCCTAAGGGAGGCATAATCTGTGGCAGTTTAGTGTCTTTAGGACACTAGGATCGATTGGCCAGCTACTTTCAATTGAAGTGTAATTTCAATTAATATTAAACCTCTCTAGTTGACTCTCTATAAACTAGCAATATTGGCATACCATAACAGATCGATTAAACTAGAAAAATCCTAATTGTTAATATTGCTAAACATGAAGAGAGTTTGTTCTGAAATTGCTTTCTTTACGATTCTTTTAGGATTGTTTGTCTTTGTGTTTGGTACGATGCTTATACATTGTGCAATCCACAAAAAAAACATTGAGAGGAAAATTGAAACCCCAAAGTCACCTGCATGCTTTTTTTTAGACAAAAGACAGTAAGGCCATTCAATGTATAGTTGGAAAGCGGAAACTTGTTTCATCAATCGACGAGCCTCTGCAGCTATAGCGTCTGATGATACAACTATCATTTGTGCACTTAAAGACCCGTATGTTGGCCAACAGCGGTGCCATTTTCCAGTGAGTGGACAGAATGTGATGTTGATGTTGATCATTTTAACCAGCATTATCGGGATGAATAACAACCGACGGGGTAGCTTTAAACTACCATCCAATGTTTTGTTCGGGATTACCTCGTTACCGAGATGATGTAATAATTCCGCTGCACAGCTCCATATTTCCTTCGAATCCGATCAGAATGGAGTACAATCATTGACATCCATTGTTTAGGTTGAAGAGCATTACGCGTGCCTGCAATAGCTGGTAACGGGAAGCCAGTTAGGCAGAAGACACTGGCTTATGCCTACGCTCAATAAGTCCACCCACTTCCATGATTTAAGCTGCTTTTTTTTCTTTTCTTTTTTTTATGTTAGAGAGAACTCAACAAACCCCCATGACCTCTCGCTTCAATATTGGTTTGACTCTGTATTTTTTTAACGACCAAAGCTCCTCATTTTCTCTAACCCTCCTTGATTTCATGTCAACTCCTCATTTTCCCCTCTTTCACCCATGATACGTAAGCACGGAGTAATTATTCAATCCTGATTAGACCTAATCCAATAGGATCGGTCTACTTCTCCAATTAGTCACGTCAAGCCCAAGCCCCCGCCCAGGATGATTACCAAAATACCTTCTTAGTCTAGATATATATATATATATGTGTGATAATAAAATTTATATTAACATCTGCTATAGCATAATTATACCTAAAAACAATTAACAATATTTTATTTTAATAAAAATATAAAAGAAACTATCATACCCGATTAGATTAACATTTAATTTTGAACCAAGACAGCACGTTACATCCCTCTACTCAGAACCACGATATTTAACTTCAATTTACTATCCAGAGCAGATTCTAATTCCACTATGATTTTTCATGTAAATAATTCGTTTTTATCTATACAAATAACATATTTAAATATACAAATACAACACACATTTTATGTTATGCTTTTTAAAAATAACATAATTTAAACATCCTACAAATATTACTATAAATAAATAAAAAGACGTTGAGGATTTCAGATATTCGATCCGTTCCATGTCTCACTCGATTTTTACAAGTGTAAAGCTGATAGATAAGCACGTCAAAAACAATATAATAATAAAAGCGAAACAAATGCATGCCAACAAATAATAAGAGGGAGCACAAAGAGAAATAATAATATGAATGGATAATGAACATTTATGTCCAGTATTACACCAGAACAAGATATCATATTACCCTCCTATGTACAGTAGACGACTGTGGTTCAAAATACCACCACCAACTTACAAAGATTTAACTACAATTCTTTTGAGCCCTCAAAATCTATTCCTTTATTTCCTTGGTCATATATATGATAGTACATTGAACCATGATTTCATTTCAAAAATAATAAAATAAAAAGGTTTCCACTTGCTCTTTGGCATTGTCAACTCTTTCACCCGCTCCCCCTAACGCCTGTGTTTGTATGTAATTAATGCATTACCTAACTGACAAAACACACAGAAATCTGAAGCCAAATATGTCGGAGGATGTTTCATTTTTCTTAATTTTATTTAACTTAAATATATATATATATGAAACGGATTCAACTCAAAGGGGAAATTATGCTTCATTATTGTCCTTTAATTCAAAGCAAACAGAACATAGCAGCAAATGGATACAGACGTACCATATCTACTTATGCCATGGAAGTATATGCTAGAAGTAATCTCTGATATCGCTGTTGTCTTCGTAGTCTAATTGAATTCCCATTTGAAACCGTTGCCCAGTTTTGGCATTGGCTGTTCTGGTTCAAGGCTGATTTCCGTTTCACTCTGAACAAAAAATCTTCCGTGTCCAAAACATAAGACACCTACCAGGTACCAATTCCACTCAATTAACTAATCATATAAATATATTGACAAGAAATGCAACCTTAAGGAATATTAGTAAATTTCACCAAGGAGAAGGAATTCCTAATGGGATTATACCTTGGAAGAATTGCAAGCAATCTTGCACTCCAAACCATTAACCACTTTAAGTCCTTCTGTTGTCCGGCATGTTGAAGAGAGCTCATCACCACCCGCACATTTGCGTACATTCCTGCAAACACCATACTTAAATATCATATTAACTTCAAGGACTATATGTCAACAACCACATCTATAGTCATTATTAGTCAATATACCTCCTCAAGAATATTCCAGGCTTCTCTTTTTCCTTGGGAACAACTGAGAGAAAGTCATTGTGCAAATATGCAGCAAAATTAGGGTCCATGGAAACAGCTGTCACTTCAGGCTTATCATGTCCATAGTCCATAAGCTGGATGGAAAGACACGTTGGAGTTGATGACTGCAAACATAAAATATAAGATGCAGAGTGCATGTGAGAGTTCTATATCACACAGATCAAATAAATCATCAATCTTTAAAAAAAAGAGACTTACACATTCAATTCGATATATATTCTCATCGTGAAGGAGAACACGAGCATTTTCATGATAAACAACATCAAATCTTCTAGATCTCCTTGATTTCTCATATGCATATAGTTGAAGAAGCTTATTGTCCATTTCATCACTTGCAATGGCTTGAAGCTGAGGCAAGCACCACAAAGATGAAAAAGTTAAGGTCGAGACCGCGTAGCGAAAGAAGGGGGAAAGTTAGGGGAAAACAATAGCATTACCTGTTTGACAATTTTATATATCAGCTTATCCAATGTGAATAGAACATAAGACTGAGTTCCAATGATAGCTCGGCAATCATCCTCAAATTTTGTATTATCAGAAGAGCCATCGAGTAAATTGTAAAGTGCACTCATGAACCTGTATCATAAAAGAGTTTAAAGGAAACAAGTACTGACAACTTTTAAACATCTGCCTGCACCAACAGAAATTAAAACTATATTACCTAGCATAGAGATCAGTAGAACTAGGATCACTAGAAGCTAAAACTATATTACCTAGCATAGAGATCAGTAGGACTAGGATCACTAGAAGCCCTCCATTTCCTATCTGCAGATGATGAATTAATCTTAGCTGATTGTATTCTCTCATACAATGTCTGTCAAAATTTTGCAGAGGGATTACTGAGTTGATGAGCAAACTATACAAGAAATATCCATTAAGATCAGTTAAATATTAGTACTTCAACAAAATGTTACTTACATGGTGAAGCCTAAAAAGCACGTAAAATGAGTCATTTCCATAGAAAACTTGTGAATCCTTCTTGTTCTCATGTAATGGTGAAGGGACGTACTTTGCAAGGGGCTTTACAGTTAGCAGGAAACGTTCTGAAAATGGTAACAATGTAACATCAGCTTCTGCATCATGGGCATCAGCCATCCCTTCAGCCTCCCCTTCACTCTCCACTTTATTATCATGTTCATCATGATCAATATCTTCTTCTTGCTCCTCCCTCGATTCACCTTCGCCAGAATCACTTCCAAAAACCTCACCATTCTCAGAAGCATTCTCACTATCCTCTGATGTCCTCTGAGCACTTTCATCACCTTCATCATCAGCATCAGCATCATTCTCTCCCCCAGCCTCCCCACGGCACACTTCCTCCTCTCCATGTCTCTGGTATTGTCTGTTTGCTGCACCTTCCTTCACCTTAAGAGCAGTCTCCAAACTAGCTTCTCCATAATCAGCAAAATTGTCTTCCTCAAAATCCCCATTTGGGGATAGTTCACCTTCTTCCCTTTCAACTTTAAGTTGTGCAACAGATTCTTCATTACACCTGTGGTTTTTAGAGCCTTCTGTCATCATCCCGTTTCCAGATATGATTGGCCTAGAACAACCGCCACCCTGCAGTATATGTATATTTTAGCACAATTTGAAAGTAAGATTACAACTGGCAAAATTGTCTGTGACTTGAGTCAAGCCGAACTGTCCAGTCACAGAAAATATGTAGGCTAATGTTTTATTTTTATACACATCTCCCATAAACAATAATAGATAATTATAAAAGATAAAATCACAATGTCCCATGGCAAACACTTCTTTAAAAACCAAAAACCAATAGCAGGAGATGAGTCAATAGCATACAACATCTAAATTGATAAACCTTATAGATTGATTAAATATCCAAATGGTCAACTGAAAGTACAGTTTGCTTAGTCTCAATATCAGATCATGAAAGAGTATCAATCGCAGGGGACATATTTTAGAGAGCAATAGTGAAGCAAAGGAAATAACTTGTTCACCATCTCAGAGATGAACTCAAACTAACAGCCAAATGAATATTGCCCATACCTCTGATGAAGGTATATTTTCGTTATTTGACTTTAATTCAAGTCCACCCTCAACAGCAGCATTACCAGGTCTGGAAGGAGTAGCAATAAGACCTAGCAACAAAGTATATCCCAGCATTCTAGTTAACTGTTTAGGAAATTTGAAAAAATCAATAGCATAACTAGCTTGACATTAAAAAGGAAAAACTTTAGAGGTGAAAACAAACCTGAAGTATTCTCAATGCTAGTTCTTCCATTGCTTTGCTCCACTCGCGCAATAAGAGATGCATTTGAAGCGACCAACCGTTCACTGGTACTAGCTTGTTTACTGACCCCTGCTATTTCGTCACCATTAGCTGGACTAACCTGCATTCTGTCTTGTTGAGGAGCATCACAGGAAGATGCATTCTTATGAGCAACACTGTCTATATCAGCAGAACCATCTTGCTTGACACCATTATCCCCATTCAGCAACCAAGACCTACAAGAACTTGATTGCTCAGGTGGAATACTTTCATCTTCATGTCTGGAAGGATTCGAATGTTTGGAATTCATGGCAATGCCAGCACCACCAGGGCTCCCTTCACTCTCACCAACGCTAGCAGTACCATTTTTGACAGTGCTGTTTTTAGCCTTCACAACATCTTCAGTGTCCTCTGATCCCTGAGGACGGCAAGGAACCCCAAGCATAGGTTCCATGAAGGTAGTCCATATTTTAATTACTTTATCCAATTGTTCAATTGTACACATTTCTCCACAGGAATATTTGATGAGCTGATAAAGATCTTCATGAATTTCAGGATCAGGGTACTCAAACTTCAAATTGGGAATAATTGGCCGTCTGTTTCCAGCAGCAATAGCAAGAAGCACATCATCTTCTTTGCGCTTCTTCTCGCTGATTTCTTTGATATCAGCCAACAGAGCTGTACCAAATATGAAAAAGGGACAATGAAAACAGTTCAAGGAAGATAAATGTGATACAATTGTTTCAGTTAAAAGAACAAATTATAGAATAATCAAGAGTAAAATATTTAAAGCAATTTTCAATTAGTAAATTTCCATTATAATATTTTAAAATTACTAATATTGTCCAAAATAAACCGGGCAGGGGGATTCAGAAAGAGACACTGTATAAATCAATCAACTATGCAAGTTATTTCCTGGAGCATGAAAAAGGGGAAACATCAAGTCACTGATAAATGAAGTTTTCAAGACCAGCTTCAATTAATATGATAGTCCACTGTCAGTTGGCATCACTTCATGGTAAATTTCAAAGAATTGTTCTTTAAAAGTAAAAATCAAATTGCATAAATATATATAAAATATACAACACAATATAGTCCTCCTGGACACCAATGTATTCAACTATCAAGCTCTATATCCTTTTTGCTCATTAAAAGGAGAAAGCTAAAGATACCTTTAGTGCTTAAGTTCTTGGAGTCCTGCTGCTTAAAATAGAAGCTACGGTGGTCAAGCGATTTATGATAATTCTTAGCATAAATTTCAGCCCAAACTTTATTAAAATCAGATCGACATCTAGCCCACTCTTCTTGTTTCTGCTTCAAGCGGGTTAAAATAACTGGCAAAGCAAGATGGGCATTCTTCCTTAAAACATCCATCACATCAAGTCCATGGTCACCATATAAACGTTCAATGCACCTAAGATTCAGAGCTGCAGTGACAGTCATAAGAGAATAGTCATCAGGAAAAAAAAAGGAAAGGGCATGCTATACAATGCACAAGCAGATATTTTATTCATTGTTAGTCAGCTTATAACCTGTGAAGTGCTCCTCGATGCGAATTGGACTGTCTAGTTTGATGATATTATTGTTAATCTTTTCTAATAGTTCTTCTACTCGCTTGGTTGTTGCATTCACTGACTCTAACAACATATCCAGTTCAAACCTGACAACATAAAATAAAGATACTAGAAATTACTGATTAATTATAATTGAAAACATTAAAATATATTTTGAGTGATTAATAGCGCCAAGGGATGTAAAGTTGAAGAAGGCATGCAGCCACAAATTAATTTCATACAGTTAACAAAGGCGTAAAATGGTTGTGAAATTATGTGCATGCACCACCGACTAGATGAAAGGTAAATTTACAACAAAAGCTTAGGTGGAGGCACAAATGCAAACCCCAAATAGAGCTAAAGTGAAATAAAAACACCCATGTATAATAAGGAAAAACATGGCAATTATAACAGCTGATGGAAGGTCCAACCTGTCATCTTCACATCGAAATAAGCTTTCTTCATACTGGTTTTTGCGCATGTGTTTGAAAGAGTAGTCCTCACTCCCAGAAGTGACAGAAACCCAATGATCATTGAGAACTTCAGAACCTAGCTCTGTTCTCTGGCTTGCAGAAGGTATTGGGTACTGCAAGGCATTGGACAATCACAGTAAGTAATAACAGAATCAACATATCTTCCTGATCAAGATAACAAGGTTGAGTATAAAGCAAAAACTGCATACATTCTTTGGAAGAAGTCGATAACTAGGAGTGCACCGTTCACAATTGGAGAGGTCAAGTTCATTAATGGGTTTTCCAAAGTATTTATTATCCTTGCTGGAGAATAAAGAAACCTTGTGACCTGCATCTTTATTGGCAAAGGAACTTCTGTCATATCTATCCCTTTCCCGGGTTTCACGGTCTCTAATTTTGACCCCATTATCTCTTTCACGATCTCTATCTCTGTCTTCCATCTTAACTGATCTAGGTAACTGCCCTTCATTCCGCAAGTACTCTGCAAGCATAATAACTTGCTAAGAATATATTTAAGTTCAATCAAAAGTAGAGGTCAGTTCAGTTAAACTATAATGCTCCACTAGTTTTGCTCAACATGAATCTATAGTGGATGTTAAGAGGTAAGACTGTAAAAGTGATTACTTTGCTTTTTATAAACCACAAGGAAACCTTGACTGAAGTTGATAAGAGAACAGATAGTAGTACTTACTTTCACTAACAAAATCCGCAAGCAAGCCCTCTGTATAATAATAGATTTGATTAGTCAACAATGACGCTGCAGAATTATATAAAACCAACTTAAAACTTTTTTGCAGATACATACCATTCTTCTCGCACTGCATCAAAAACTTATTAAAACCATCCATCACATCTGGGTATCTTCCAAGCAAATCATTCACCTAACAAGAAAGAGTTACCACAAGGCACTAAGTTACTAATTTTATTTCAGTCATGGCCCTAACCAAGCAGTTTTCATATGTATATATGCATATATATATATATATGTATGTGCGTATTTACATGAATTATAATAAAAATCGGTGACACCAAATTATCATTTTGGGGGGCACAAAATGTTCTGGTGTTGAATCTCTGCAAATTGCATGGGTCAATTCAAAAAAGTGCAGGAATGCCTTGAGCTTTTTCAGTTGAAAAACATAATAAAACTTTTACTGTTCCAACTAAAATATGTAAGACTACATGAACCCCTCCAACAAACTAAAACAATTAAGATAAACAACAAGAATTCCTCATGTGAGCTGATGAAGAAATTAGTAAATTACAAACAAATGATGTCTGTTAACCATACCAAAGATTGCAATTCTGTGCGTGAGATTACTTCATTGCTATAGAGATGAAGGCACCTCAAAAATTCCTGATAATGATCAGGATTTCGTAACTTCTCCTTCACTTTATCACAGAAAGCAAACTCCTGATTGTAAACACCTGATATGGGATCCAGTCAGTCAAAGAAAAAAACATGTCAAGGAAAATCAAAAGGCAATTATTAACATTTCAAAATTTTACAATGCCAGATTATCAACAACAAAAACATGCAGATGAAAGTTGCCGTAAAATGATAACATCCAACCAGGAAAAGCATAGCCATTCACACAAAAGAAATATCCCTTATAGTTCTTCCAGGAAAAGTATGCAGACACTAAGGAATTTAATGAAGACTAAATTCGTCAATAGCATGATAGCAGACCCCAGAAGAAAATTATTATATTAATATGAGGTTAAAATTATATTGTATACGATAGAAATGTCTTACAGAAAGATTAGCACCTATTTATGTTTTATTATTGTCAGCCATAGCTTTTCCTATACTGTTCAACTGAGAAGCAGAAAACTCACTTTTCATTGCATTTTTATCATCATATGCAGAACCATCCCCCCCAACTTGCTGCAATTGTTCCACACCTGATTCTTCACTTCTACGAGCAGGTTTTCCATTCCGTTTATGTGGAAACCGCATGTTGAAGTCTCTGTTGCCATCAATTTCAAAATCTCGATCATCCTGTTCTCGATCTCTTATATCTCTGTCTTCTGTCTTGTCCCTTTCTTTTTCACCACGCCTTCTTTGCTCTTTTTCAGCTTTCGTCATAACTCTATCATGATCAGGATCAGCACGTTCCATGCTAAGGTCACAGTCACCAAGCAGAGCTGTACTCCTATCTTTCTGCCAGATATTCTCATAAATCAAATGTTAGCTTGATTGCTGATAAGTAATCAGATGTGACTTAAGGATTAGGCTAAAACAAACCTTGTCAGCAGGCACTGCACACATTCCAGGCATAGCAGAGCTCCTCTCTCGGGGTATAGAGTTTCTACCAGCGGAAGCATAATGATTAGAGGCTGTCGCTGAGGTATCAGGAAGAAAATGAGTGAACTCCAAAAGCAGATCTGGATGGTCTCGGAAAAGAGCAGCAACCTATAATGAAATATAGTTTCTGATCAACAAAATCCAACAACCTAGGCAGCACACAGTTCCCATTCAAATAGGGAAGACAGAGAAAGGAAGGGAAATATAACCTAACATACCTCCTGGTAGACCTCAGTGATAGACTTATTTTCTTTTCTATACATGTTCAAAATGTCTAAAAATGATTTGTAGACATGGTCATCACCCTGAAACCTTGTCTGCAAAAATCCAAGAATGAGATCAGATATTTTGCAGCTATCTCATAAAATTCAGCAATGCACAAATTCTACCTTAATTTTGTTCACAAAATTAATAGCTTCTTCAAACTCCACAGGCTTCTTTTGGGGAGGTTGTTCATCCTCCAATGGGAGAGTGATCTCATATCCTTTGGGCAAAAAGGTATTGAAACCCAAAATTAGGTCTCGATACCCTTTAAATAACTCCTTTACCCTGGCTATGACACCCGCAGTATCAATTCTACATTCAGCCCACCATTACAGCAAGTCACAAATTGCTTCGTGCAAACATTATGAGGGGATAAAGAGCAAAACTTCAGAAAAAAACCGATAATGATCAAACCTTTGAGCCTTGAAGTCTTTCATTACTTCAAGGAAGTCGTCATATTTCTCCCTCTTTTCTTGAAATATATCTTTAACTGCCTTTAGATATGCCAATGCATCATTTGTCGTAAGTTTCTGGGTAGCTCCTGTCCCTCCTGCCATCTGCTGTTGCCCAGAGCTTCATCATAGAAAAACATAATACAACATAAGATCAAAGATCTCGAGTAAATCATCACATATTTTTCCATGTGGAATTTAAATATAAATCCATATACATGTGTATATATATCATTATCACCTTAAAAAGTATATAAACAGCTAGGGTCATTTAACCTTTCTACACACAAATAAAACCATATCTTAATACTACACAGGCTCTTCACAGATGAAAAATTGGAAACTTGCCCATCTGGAAAAGAAAGAATATTACTATTTTTTGCTATCTCCAAACATCTTTAGAGAAAATGAAATATTTCCAACCAGAACTTTAGGGAAAAAAACATATCTTTTCGTCAAAGGTCAAAGATAATTCACAATTATAAAAGAGGCCAAAACTTACTTAAACTAAGATTAAACAAGCAAAAACACTAATTAAATCTGCTAAACTAAACAAGCGAAAGAAAAACGACAGTAATTGACCTGTAACGATTTCAAACTTAATCTCATTGTAGCTTTCATAACGAAAACACGAAATTGGACCCAAAAATAATCAATATACAAAGAAGATAAAATTTTATTTTACCCTTCTCCTCGAGAAGAAACCACAGGTCTTTTAAGTTGGGAGCCGCCGATGTAAACCTCATCTCTAGACCGCTTCATCTCTTTTCCTTTTTCCAATCAAGATAGAAGTTTTTTCCAACCTTTTTCTTTATTTTCACCAACAAATCATGCTTTGAACTTTGATTTATCTCCAAACAGAAATTCCTACAATCAACAACAAGAAGATGAAAAAAAAAACAAGAGTTATTTAAACCAAAAATTAAGCACAAAGCAGATCTCAAAACCAAACAGAAAATCACCAAACGAAGAAAATTCTTTTTTTTTTCTTTTATCTCCTTACCTCCCCAACAGATCATCACCAAGAAGAATTTTACAAGTAAATTTACATTACTTGCAGATAAAGGCACGCTAAATGAAACAGAAAACCAAAATATTACTTCCGTTTTCTCACACAAAAAGGGGGAAAAATGGCCAAATTATAAAGATTAAAACAAACAAAAAAAATTCAGTGTTCTTAAGCAAACTCTGCAAAGAACAACAACAACAACAAAAAGGAGTTGTATATTTCAGATCGAAGGATTCTCGTGATTGTAGCAAAGAAGTTGAAGAGAGGGGATTTTACGAGAATTAAAATTTATTTTCTTTTTATTTAATATTTTTGGCTTTGGAGAAACAGTGTTGTTTGTTGTTGATGTAAAATTTTTGAAGAGAGGAAAAGAGCTTAAGATTTGTGATTTATTTATATAATGGGAAGTGCGCGATGGATATCAATTGCTCTCTCATTCCTACTATGAAGAGGAGAAAAGGAGGTATGGGGAGGATAGCTAATTACAAGCCCGCTAGCCGGTTGCTTTCGTTTTGGTTTACCGGTTATCGTCGGTTAGTGCTGGAAGGGTAATTCTATTTTCATCAACAAAAGGAAAATTAGGGTATGGTTAGGGATTTCTAAGAGGCAATAAAATTAAAAAAAAAAAAATCATAAATTGTTGGTAATGTTTTTAAAAAAAAAATATGTGTATTAACATATTCTATTATGTTAATTAATCACAAATATGCATATATATTTTTTAAAATTCCTTGGCTGAAATTTTAATAATTTAACAATTTCGGTTGCTTTAATCTTAGTTTTTTTGAAGTTATAATTATATATTTTACAACTGGAAAAGAACAGGGTCTCAAGTTATGAAATCTTAAGCATCGAGAAAGCAGGGTGGCAGCTTCGATAATAGGGGAATTAAGGGTAAAAGGGTAAATTGAATGAAATTGAAATTAGGGTTAGGGATTGGGAAGAAAAACGAGTACACTTGAGCAAAGGATATGTTGTAAAATTGAAACTTCAAATATAGGAAGAAGGAGACTTTGAATGTTGATGTTTTTCTGGGTTTTCTTCTCTATTTTTGGATCATGTTAACAATCATGCTTCCAAAAAATATGGGATAAGAGTTAAATTGATTTTTTTTAAAAATGGATTAGACAAAACATTAAAAGTTTTTCTTACATTGAGAAAGTAAAAGAAAACATTAAAAAAAAATTTCTTGCATGGATTGGAGAAAGAATTTCTTTTTGAGTTATTTGAATACTACTTGCAAAAGGATAAGGTGTAAAGGGAAATTTAGAAGTGAAAAGCAATGGGCTGATCAGTGAGCAATACATGAAGTGAGGGCTAAGCCCATGGATTACCCAAGGTTCAACCGCCATTGCTGACCCTTGTCGGTTCGGCTCTTTGTACAGGAGATCTACTTATATTAGTTTGTTTGTTTGATTGATAATTAACCATCATAATAACTCTCATTTTTATAATTCAATATATATATCAAAGGAAGGAAGGTTATACAAGTGGCAATTCTCTTTCTTTTTTTTTCTTTTTTCAAGTTAATATACTTCAAAGTTTCTATATTTTAAATTTTAACATAATGTCATGCTTATGTTTTTACTTCCATTAAAATATTATATGATTATGTATAATTGGAATATCTTAAGAGTCATAGAGATTAATATGTAGTTACCCATTTATAAGATAATAATCAAATTTTAATTTTAACCTCTAGATTATGTTAAAACTTAATATTTAATCTATATGTTTTATTTTTTTTTACATAATTTGATCCATTTACTTTTATAATATCATTAGTTACTCTAAATAATTAATATTTATTAACTATTTCAATCAAACTGCTAATGCTATTTTTTCTTAAGAACATTATTCTAACAAAAAAATTTATTTTTACCATAACGAGTTCGAATGTGTGTTTTTAAAAAAAATTCTAATCAATATTTTCAACATTATTTTTATTGTTACGAGACAATCAAGTGAATATTTTTTATTTTAAAATTTTAATAGAAGAATTTTAACAGTGGTAATAGACCTGATCATAAGTTGAGCCACCCACCCAGGCCTGAAGGCTCACTCGAAAAGTGAGAGGCTTGAGCAAAAATATAGGCCCAAAAAATGAGATTGGATAAAAAAATAAGGTTCGTTTTTCTAAACGGATTGAGCCTCAGGTAGGATTTTCCTTGGCTTGACCCAAATCAACCTAAACTTTCTTTTATGCTGTTGTTTGTTGCTATTTTTTTATCATTTCGCTATTATATTGCTACTATTTTGTTCTTGTTGTTTGGATGTTGTGTAACTCTAGTTTTATTGTAAATTTTGTTACTATTTCAGAGATATTTGCTTGCTAAGTTGCAAATATCTTAGTGTTATTTTAGTATAAAGTTTTTTTTTAATGTATTTTCAAATTGTTGGGATATAAATTTTTAAATCCAAAAACTAAAAGATTATATTCGTAAAAATAAAAGTAAGGACTAAATTTCAAATGTAAGA
Source organism: Gossypium longicalyx (assembly GCA_025698465.1). Taxonomy (NCBI): domain Eukaryota; kingdom Viridiplantae; phylum Streptophyta; class Magnoliopsida; order Malvales; family Malvaceae; genus Gossypium; species Gossypium longicalyx. Next base: position 99,426,076 of record CM046997.1, read on the forward strand.
GGTATGTAGGGACTTGGAGCATGTTTTAACTTTTAAATTTTTACTTTATAAATTGACACGAATAAATAACCAACTCAATGCGAAGCATAGGTTGAGAATAGACCTGATCATGAGTTAAGCCGAGTTTGAATCGAAGTGATGCAAAAATTTAGGCATGTTTTTTAGGCTCCAGTCCAACCCAAAAAATGGGCTTTAAATTTTTTCTCATGCCCGTTCCAAATAAAAAGATGCTAAACCCGAGCTCGACCCTACCCGCATTAAAATTTTTATATTATTTTATATAAAAAAATTTAAAAAAATATAATACATTAAATACACTAAAAACATTAAAATAAAATTTTCACAACAAATTAAAATATATTAAAAAATATTTATACTTAAATAACATTAAGATAGTTAAAACTTAGCAAGTAAAATGATAGGAAAACAACAAGAAAAAAAAGAGAGTAACTGTTAACACTGACAATTATTTTTTCAAATTCAAATTCATTACAACATAATTTTTTTAGTTACGTTATTTTTTTTATTTCAAAACATTATACCAATAAATTTAAAAGTTTTAACAATTGGATCTGAATATTAAAATTTAAAAAATAAAAAAATTAAATTCTTAAAAATATAAATATATGTGTTAAATTTTTAAAAATAAAAATATAGAGATTAAATTTTAAATTTGTGAAGAGGATATTCAAATTTGCTTAATTTTGTTCATTAAATCACGATGATTATGTATTGCCTTGAGTCAAAGACCTAAAACATATAGATGGAGGGAACCATTGCAACCAATGCAATCGGCTTTTCGGTTGATAAAGCTCACCCTGCAATATCAAGTAATCAGCAACATGGGCTTTCCTTGGGTACGCTGCTAGTCTGCTACTCTGTGGCTTCAGTTTGGTATAAAATTAGGCACCAAAACCCTCGTTGAGATAACTATTAATGGATCAAAAAGCTTAAATGAGAGAGGGTTTTTGTGTGTTCATTTGTTTTTTTATTCATTAAAAACTCCTCTTTTCTTCTTTTAAGTTAACGAACATTAAATCAATGTATCATAAATATTGGACAACATACTTATAATCATATAACTGCACATGTTCAAGATTAACATAAAATATGTTTTTGAACGGTAAAAGAAAAAAAAAACAAACAATTTACAATTAAATATATCTTTTATTTTCAGATATTAAATAATAATAAAAAAACATATATATTAGTGGCAATTATATTATAAAATAAATATAATATAATATAATAATTAAATAATAAACAAATTTTTTATACAATATTAAAACTCGTAATAATAATTTTATTCCTTCTCAACCTTGGCAATAAATATACCAAGTAAGAGGGAATTAGCAAACAAAGTGACGTCACTGTCTCCTTCTCAATATGCATAGACAAGCATTCATAGGAAGTGGTCTAAGCATTGAACTACCGAAGGTAAGCCTATACGAATGTAGGAGATTTAGAATTCCAACCAAGTCCAATTTACTTTGACATGAATTTTCTTAAGGACCACGAAAGGCGAGTTTAATGGCCTCCAGGCCCAATTACTTTTCCCAATTTATTAATGTACATATTTTGTAACTTGTACCTGATTTTAGGTTTTTTTATTTTTATTTTTATTTTTAAATAATATATTTTATAATTTTAAATATATATATACACTAATTAAATGAGAATTAGTCTAATTTATAATAGAAGTCCATTAGATTTGAAAAATTATTTAAGAGAATAAAATAACATTTTAGAAATAACAAAAATGAAAAGTGGATAACAACTCGTAATAAAATATTAAGTAATTAGATAAAAATAACTTATCATTCGAATATGAATTAAAATTTCACCTACAAAAAATCATTACTTTAATACTCGTTCACTTTAACATGATATTTTAGAACACAATGGTTAACAACATTCACAATTATATGAATTTTATTATAATCAAATAATAATAAAATTGTTGAATATCAAATAATAATAAGTAAGCATTTCAAATAATAATGAAAATCATACCCTTTTTTGTGATGAAAACAAAAACTTATTAAATAATACTAAAATATGACTTTTTTTCTAATAATTCTTTAGATGTTATTTTCAATCGAAATGTCTCGGTAATGCATATATTTATGATGCTAACTATTAGTTTTAATCGATATATAACTGTACCACTAATTAAATGATAATTAATCTAAAAGAATAACTATAATTTAATATGAATCTAAAGTCTAATTAATTGGTATAAACTATTACATTGATAATGAAAACATTATTAATAAATAAATAAATTTATACATTATAGATAGCATTAAAATATATTGATTTTATATTTTTATATATAATGTTAATCTCACATATTTACTTTTTATTATTTATTATAGTATTTAAAATAAAATAAATTATATAAATTATATTTATTTAATTAAAAATTTTAAAATTTTATTATTTTTAATTTATCCAAATATATTCAATGATTTTATAAATTTATGATTTTATTTGCGATTTTTAAGTAAAAAATTTAAAATATATGACCAAATTAATTAATTTTACATCAGTACACTATCATATTAATTAATATTACTTTTATTATTATCACTCAATAATACTAATAATTTACTATTTTAATATCAATTTAGTAATATTATTTACAATAAAATATATTTTAATCATTCTAAACTCGTGTTTTTATATAGATTATAAGTTTTTTTCACATGCAAAATTTTAGAAATTGAAATATTTTTATTTTATTATCAAATTTATAAATTGTTTGTGATATTAATATTGTATAATATTTAAATTTATTATTTTCATATTTAATTTATATAGTACGGGATTAAATTTCAAATAACAATAATTTTACTTACCCAAAGTCTTATTTAGCCCATAAAGCCTTTAATTGTTTCTAATATTAACAAATTACTTTGTAAAATCATATATCACACACACACACACACATATATATAAGGATAATGACAAAAATTACCCTTGTACTTTAAACAAAATTATGAATGTAATACCTCTATTTTTAAAATATTTAATATGATACCTGAATTTTAATTTTTATTGATGTTAAAAATAAAAAATCCCCAAACATAGGCCACCACATGTCACTTTTGACAGATTTTCATTTCAAATTATTCTAGGGACCCCACAATAAATAACCCAATATAATTTAAACAAAATAAAAAAATTAAATATAAAAAAGGCTAAATTAAGGAATAAAGCCCCTTTTTTTCAAAATTACAAAAATAGGCTAGGTTTTTTTTTTAAATGACAGAAATGGGCTGATTTTCCTAAAACACGTCCAATTGGTGTCCTTTTTATAGGAAAATCTGAAAAACGCTTCCAGCTGGAAGCGTTTTTCCCTCTGACAAGTAAAGCATTTCTAGCTCAACGCGCTTAGCAAAAATGTGTCTAGGTCAGCACATTTTTTCCCTCCCCCAAATGATTAAAAATATATATATAAACACCCCCCACCTACTAATTTCTCACATTTCTCTCTTAAATCTTTCAAAATTTTCAATCAACTCAAAAATTGTTCTCAAATTCTCTCTTAATTTTTTTACTAAATTTTTATTTCTATCCAAATTCTATTTTTATTATATTTTTTATTAATTTTTTTTGTGTTCTATATAATTTAGCAATGGCCGGATCTCTAATTCATCTTGATAACAAGCACATCTCGAATATTATGTTATTCACTTTTCATTTTTATTACTTCTAAAAATGTTATTTTATTCTCTCAAACATTTTTTGTTTAAATTCTTTAACAGTTGAAAAATATTAATATTTGTATTCTATTTTATTTTTTTATTTTGATTGGATATATAAAATTATATATTTAAAAATATTAAAATACTAATTTTATTCCATTAAATGAAAACCAAATGAATTAAAAATATATTTTAATTTCTTTTGAAGTTTTGGAATATTTTCTTTTTATAAATATAATCATGAATAATTTAAAATATATCAATAATTCCTTAATTTCATTTACATGTTTCCAATTATAAATATTATATTTATTGCATTTATATATTTTACTTATATAAAATTTAAAATCTCAATAATTTTTTGTTTATACAATGCACAAGTAAAAAAACAACAACTTATATATTATAAGGTCTTAGGTTGCTAACTAATATGGAAAACCTAATTTTTGTCACGTAGACGACTAAAATTTAAGTATAGAATTTATTTATTTTATCCATTTTTAAAATATCAAATTTTATACTTAAAAGGATAAGTGTTAAAATTTTAATGCAAAAGTGATGGACGTCGAAACCACTAAAAATAATTTTTACAAAATAATTCTAAATAGTAGTAAAGAGTGGTAGTAAGGTTGAGTCCATAGGGATTGGATGTTATAATCAATTTCCGCGTTTAACTTGTGACCAGAATATTTGTCGTGTCGAAAGTCGTGGCAAAAGTCGTACCCACGACTCCAAATGGACTTGTACAAAAAAAAAATCAGGGGGCTTTGAAAATGTTTAGAAAGTAAATAATTGAATCAGAGTAAATAAAACAATTAATTAATATTGGAAATAAATTTAAATCGAGAAATAACTTCAGATTTTTGTAAATAGAGATAATAAGCCTTATCCCTAGACTCGATAATTTTCGGATTAAGAATCGATCCTCGAAAATTAATCTTATTCTCTAAACGATAAACTGATTATAGCAGTTAAGAACGTCCTAACCACCAATTCTTCCTCTCGTAGCTGGTCCTGGTACGACCTGCAAACCAACCCTTACAGATTATCTAACCGAGATACACGTGTTCCCGATTCAAGATTCCAACAGCCTTGTGCTCTGAAGAACCCAAATCGAATTAAAGGCCTCAACCGCGTGGGTCGTTTAAACCCAATCACTTCTTCCTTGATTTGTTCTCAGAGATCCAAATACAGCACAGCCGACTCGTCTCTCCAACTGTCAGCAAATACAACTCCAACCCAACGTGCACTTTTTGACTTGAAATCTAGTTAACTTTAAGGGATGAGTTGTCAATCCCAATCCCGATACTTAGGAAAAATGTGAATACCTATTGGAAGAATTTTTAGCACGAATACGTATCTTACGATTCTTGACTGGAAGGAACATCGGCCTAAAGCTAAGATGGAATTTAGTGAAGTATGAAATTATTCATGCTTTGTAGATTTTGAAAGGTGATTTGATGATGATGGTGAAGAATGAGAAAGAAAGGTACTTAGAAAACACTTAGACCAATTTAGAAAGATCAAAGAAATGTAAATGGAAGCAACAGAATGCTCACGCCCAAATTGGAAGAAAAAGAAATTAATTCTATTCAATTCCAAATTGAAATTAAAATGTGAAATTCAATGTGTATTTACTAATTTTGGCTTTAACCACTTCAACATATAATTAAATTTAAATAAAAAATAAAATAAGATTTTTTCTATTTTTGGCTTTTACAAAGTCAAAAAAATCTGATGAGTCCTTGGCTTTCTCCACATTTTTTATTTGGCCTCATTTCATTGATTATGTTTCAATTTGATCATTTTCTGCTCGTTTTTTACTATTAGCGTCCCAATTGCATCCTTGACAAGATTAAAATATAAAAGTACTAATTCAGCAGGGATCAATTCAAAAATTAACCGAATTAAACACAAAAAAATCATGCAAATTAACATGTTATCAAAGAGATTTTAAAATTTTTCTTTAAACAGAATTAAGTGATTTATCTTTTAAAAAGGAAATTAAGTGATTTATCTAATTTAACATAAATTTAATATATATACACATGTATACTAAGATTCTAAACAATTAATTATATATATACATATTATAACAGTTTTATCTTTTAATTTTGTAACAACCCAAAAATTAGTGATGTCAAGATATTTATCGTCTTTTTTTTCAATTCTCTCTTTGGCCGAATGTTCAAGAGAAAAAGAAGGTTTCAAACATTTTAATTTTAACCCTTTTATTAGTAAGCTATTTCAAGTCCCTTTTTTTAATTTATATTTTTAAGGTCGTGGAAGCTTGATTTAGCTAGTCTGTGTATTATTTTGCAAAACTGTTAAAGTTTTCAAAAGTTGCTGTTGTTGATTTCTTGAAGTTTCTTGTGCTAAATTATTATATTTTGAGCTTAAATATGAAAAACGACTAGTTGTAAAGTTTAAATGTTAGTTTTGTAACATAAGGACTAAAAGGAATTATTTGTAACGCTGTTATGAGACTTTGATAAAAATAGATAGTTGAGAGTTTATAAAGGATGAGATTGAAATAAGATTAGAAAACGAAGCTCAAATTTGAAAGATATGGCTATTTCAATTTTAGGGACTAAATTGAATAAAATATAAAAGTTTAAGGGACATTTGAAAAATAAAATTGAACTGATACATGCTTATAATAGGGTGATATGGGATGTTCGGAATTGATAACTTGAACTTAATTATTGTATGGACCAATAATTGAACCAAATCGAGTCTAGTTGTTGAAAAGCAAAAATTGTCAAATAGTCCTTAAAAGCTCGTTTGGTTATTCTTTCGCCAAGTAAGTTCATATGGAACTTACTAAGTTAATTCATGTTATGTTTTTATTTCTATAAATTGAATAATTATATTTGTTATATGTTCATTTTGTTATGCAATGTATGATATCGAGGGAATTGAAAATAATTTTTTTGAGTTTAAAATGTTATGTTTGAGATTGATAATCGAACTAGAGGACTAATTTAAACAACAATGGAAATTTGTGTAACTTAGTGATTATATGTATTGGCATTGAATTTGGTTGAAATGTATTATGTTATATAATGAAATGAGAAGAACTTACTTAAATCATGGAAGAGCAAATTGTTTAACTAAACACTTTATGGACAACAGTAGTATTACAAATTTGAAAATTTACCAAAAATTGTAGAAATCAAGTTAGAGGTTGAATCTAACATTAAATTAAAGTTTATTGAGTCTAGTTTTCACAAAAGCAAAGGTGAAAGCAATGGAATTGTATATTATGAGATATAATACTTTTTATGAGACAATGTTAGAATGATTTCAGGTTCAGTTGTTCTAATTTTGAAAAATCATTATAAATTGTACAAAAATTTTAGGTGATGGAATTTATATGCCTAAAATATTAATGAGTCTATTTCCAAAAGAAACAAACAAAAACATAATCAAAGACTTGTACTGAAAGATATTTAATATTTAGTGAAGAAGAGTCGAAGTTGCCTAAAAGCAGAATGGATGAGGTTTAAAAAAAATTGGTATTAATCTACCAAGAAATAAATTCTGAAATTTTTATGGTAAACATTTTATTGAGTCTAGTTTCAAAAATATAAAGCGAATCTTAATTTCGAATTATGCAGGTCAAAATATAAATAATTTAATAACTACTACTCAATAAGACAATTCTGTTAAAAGTATATGTATAAATAGTGAAATGATAATTCATGTTACGTAAAAACGTGTCATGCAAAGGCTAAAGATTCTTATATAAATACTTGTACATAAAGGAAGTGGAATAGAGAGGAGGAGGAGAAAAAATATAGAAGAGTTATAAAATGAATTAACAGTTCATTATGACTCATCAAATCATAATGGTGTAAATTTAATTAATTATTGAGATAGATGATTAAATTGAATAAAAATGAAAATCTTAAAAACTAAATGAAATGGTGAAATTGGTTTGGAATTAAAATGGTATGATATGTTATGTATGAAATGATATTGTAACACCCCTAACCTACATTCGTCGCCAGAATGGGGTTACAAGATGTTACCGGAGTTTACAGAATAATTACACATAATTCCACTATTTGCTCATATTCCAGTCAAGTTGTCTTCTCAAATTATAGTCACTAAATTATTTATATCTTGAGCTACAAGACTCCAAATTAAGTTCTGCTAATTTTTCCTGAAACTAGACTCATATATCTTTTTACCATAAAATTTTCAGAATTTTTGGTTTAGCCAATAAGTACAGTTTATTCTTCAAAGTCACCCCTGTTTTGCTGTCAGATAGTTCCAATCCCTCTTCACTAAAGATTAATTATTTCCTCATAAAAAATTCAGATAGTGTTCTTGTTTGTTTATTTTGAAAATAGACTAATTAAGGATTTTAAGCATATAAATTTAAGCCCATAATTATTTTTCTTCAATTTATTATGATTTTCCAAAGTCAGAATAGGGGAACCCGAAATCATTTTGATCTTGTCTCACAAAAATTAAAATATCTCATAATATGAAATTATTTTTATTACACCATTTCTTCTATGTAAAACTAGACTCAATAGGATTTAATTTCATATTTTATTCAACCTCTAAGTCGATTTTCACAATTTTTGGTGATTTTTCAAAGTTGGACTACTGCTGCTGTCTAAAACTGTTTTAGTGAAAAATGTTGATAACTAAGTTTATAACATATTCACTTCCTTTCAATTAAACCCTATACATGCCATATAAACCTTAATATGCATAGTAAAATTTTGCCAAAGTAATCTGGATAGTGTGCCCTGGTGTGTTGATCCGATCCACCGATTTCACGTCAATCTACAAAGAACATTTAACACACAAGAGTAAGCTTATGAAAGCTTAGTAAGCTCATAGGCATAGAAAAAAAATCTTACCGAACATTGCACATAATCATATAAAATTTAATTTCACTAAATCCTCTTGTAAATCACAAAATCATTAATAAAATCATTTGATTGATTTCAATGTCACTATTCACCAATTCTTGATCTTTTGGGCCCGTTTCTCATTTACTTTCATAGTAAAATTAGGGAACGATTACGGAATTGAGTACTTCGTTATCACAATGCCATAGTAAAACTATGGTCTTGCACATAGTCACATATTACACACCGAAGCCATAGCCCAGCCATGGTCTTACACGGATCACATATCACACTGATGCCATAACCCAGATATGGTCTTATACAGTAGCACATATCACATTGATGCCATATCTCAGATATGGTCTTATATGGAAGCACATAATCACATCTCTCCGATGCCATAGCCCAGCTATGGTCTTATACGGAAATCACATGATCACATCACACCGATGCTATAGCCCAGCTATGGTCTTATACGGAAATCACATATCACATATTGCCATGGTCCAACCATGGTCTTTTCCGTCAATTCGTCTTAGCCACTGAACGAAAGTACTCAAATCCGTTGTTCCACTTAATTTGTACTTTTATTCAAATATCATTTTACAACTATCACAATTTAATGACATTCATATGCAATAATATACTATATCATTCATGAAATTTTCATATCAAAACATTAAATTTAGCCATATGAACTTACCTGGGCAAATTCGCAAAAGTCATACAAGTTCAGGGACTAATCGGCTATTTTCTCTTTTCCACGAGTCACTTCGGGTTCTTGATCTATAATTGTAAAATCATTCATTTATTAGCATTCATTTCAATTTTACTCTACTTCACAGTTTATACCCTTTAATTCCTAAAATTACACTTTTGCCCCAAATTTTTACAAATTTTAAGATTTAGTCACTGCTCAATTAACCCATCAATTGAGCTAATTTTTCTCAATTAACACTTTATTTATTCATTATAGGCTACTAAAAAACCTTTGAAAATCATAATTTTAGCACCAAACCTTAATTCATAACTTTTTCACAATTAGATCCTAAAATCAATTTCTATCAAAATTACTTAATAAAATCATCATATAATAAAATAAGAACTTCAATTCCATAATAATTCACCATAATCATACAACACTTATTCATGGTAACTTTTAAAGTCACCCATAAAATAAAAAACTAATGAATTAGATAGTTGGACCTAATTGTAAAAGCCACAAAAACATAAAAATTACTAAGAAAAAGTAAAAATTGAACTCACATATGTCAAAATATGAAAAACCAGCAACTTCCAAACCTCCCATGGCGTTTTTGTTGAAGAAAAATGATGATATCTCTAGATTTTTCAATTTTGTCTTTATTTTATATGTTTAATTTGCAAAATTTCCAAATTTGCCCTTGTTTCTCCTTGTCTTTTTGCTGATTTTCTTGCCCAAACCATTCAGCCCATATAATTTGGGTCTAATTCCTTTTAAATCCCTCCTTATTAGTCACTTAAGCTATTTAATCACTTTACTAAATTTTGCACTATTTTTAATTTAGTCTTTTTTAATTAATTGACTAGCCAAACGTTAAAATTTTCTAACGAAAATTTAATACTAACTTAATAATACTCTATAAATATTTATAAAAATATTTATGGTTCGGTTTTATGGCTCGGTTTATGAATAATACTCTATAAATATTTATAAAAATATTTATGGCTCGGTTTATGAATCTGAGGTCATGATACCTCGTTTTCAATCCGATTTACCTAATTAATTCTTTTAAATCACAAAATTCACTAAAAAAAAGACTTCTATAATCACACCTGACTCATAGGTATTAATTTATTAAATTTTCAACTCAATCATCGGATTTAGTGATCTCAAATCACTGTTTCTGACATCACTGAAAATTAGGCTGTTACAGATATCATGAGTGATAAATTGATGATATTAAGATCGATAGAATGAGAATTGAACTTATAAGGAAATTGGATAAATTATTACCTTATTAATTGCTCGGGTGGAGTTATTTCGACGATATATCAATTAGCGCTGGGTGCATTTTACTTCAGATGTTCCGATGAACGCTGGGTGCAAACTAATTACTTCAGATGTTCCAATGAGGCATTGGGTGCCAAATGGTTACTTTGACTATGTGTCGATGAGTGCTAGGCACAATATTTACTTTGGTTATACTAATGAGCGCTAGGGGCAGTCTATTTTATTCGAAAATTATATGACGAGGCATCGAGTGCCAAATTGAGGTATTGGTTGGATTTGTGCATCTGTTCGTGTCCAAGTCAAGTTAATAAGGATTTAATATGTAAAAATTTATAATTATAATGAAAAGAATAGTCAATGTGAAAGAAATTTGTAAACTGGATTAAAAAGTCCGAAAGATTGGTATGAAATTGTGATGAATTCAACGATTCAATTTGGGAAATGAAATGTTAACATGATATATTTCTAACTAGTTATTTATTCATATTTAAGATGATTTATAAGACATATTTATAATGAGATATTGTGTATTGATGATTATTTGAATTGTCATATGATAAGAACAATTTACAGGGTACGAGTATGCAAATACGATCAAATTCAGGATATGATATGTTGAAATATGAATGGTTCTATCGGGCGTGATATTATAATTGAAATTAGAAATTTAACAATGTAATGAAATAGATTGACAATAAATATGATATTCAATTTAGTCCCAAAATCATGATTTCATCAAAATTTCCTTAACAAAAGTTGTTTATCTATCAACAACTTTTCATTTTCTATCATAAAATTTCATAATTCAACTATATTCATCTATGGAAAAATCCTAACACTTTGATAACTTTGCAAATTAATCCCTGAGATAGCTAAATTAAGCTATTACGATCTCAGAAACATAAAAATTACTAAAAACTGGACTTGAATACTCACCTAATTGAGTCAAATAAGCTTGCTACCTTCAAGCTCTTCTAACTAGAGTTTCCATGTAAAATAATTTGGGAAAGATGATGAAAAAGATGATATTTTGTTATTTAATCATTTATCATCTTTTATTATTTCCACTTTCCAATTTAGTCATTTTCTTTATTAGATTTTCCCATGATGACTAATCATGTTTATCTACTAACTCCACTTAATGGTCTATTTGCCATATAAGGACCTCAAATTTTGAATTCCATAATTATTTGATACTTATAGCTACTAGAACTCAACTTTTACATTTCATGCAATTTGGTCCTTTTACCAATTAAACATGTAATTGGTAAAATTTTCTTAACAGAATTTTTATACGATATTCCTATCATACGATAGACCATAAAATAATTTTAAAATAAATTTTCTTACGGGCTTGGATTTGTGGTCCCGAAACCACTGTTTCGATTTTACTGAAAAAATGCCGTTACATTCATGGTGTGATTTACCTAAATTTATTTTTCACTGCATTTTCCAAACCCATTTTTCCAATAGAATGAACATGGAATTGATTGTTATAATGTTAATGATATAAATGATTAATTCATGATTGGTATTGAGTTAGGCTTTATAATAGGTGTTGAAATGTAAATGAAATTGATCACTTCTATTGCATTTATAAATGAATTGGTTTGACACTTGATATGAATGACTTACTAGTTGGATGTTACAATTTTCTTAACTTGTAATTTTGTTATTTGAATCATAAAAAAATTACCAAGTTCCATTGCTCAACATATGGTTTGTTTTTCGTGTGCAAATTAGAGATAATTCAAGATATTTGAACTATGACTTCAACATCCAGTCAACAATCCTGATCTCGTCAATGTTTGTATATTCCATTTTTATTCTATGTTGGCATGTACCTAGTTGAGTCTAATTTGGTTTGTTCTTAAGTGAATGCTCTTGTTCAATTTGGTATCATATGATGGATGTTTGGTTCATGTTCAACCTCAGATTAGTTCTTAGAGCTTTTGTGAACGTGTATAAATCCCTTAAATAGTTGATTATTGTGATTAATGTTTGTTTGATTGAATTAAATCTTACAAATGCTTAAAGTTGAAATAAGTTGATTGTAGTCGTTCCAGTGACGAATGTAATATCCTGTTGCTCGAATTCGACGATCGAGTCGAGTGTAGTGTGTTATAAAATTTTTCTAATAATTAAAGTATAAATTATATTCATAATATTATAAATATATTATATTTAAAAAATTTAAATATATATTTTAAGTTGTTTATATCTTTCAAATATTATTTCATTAATAATTTTAATTAATACATCATTATTTAATCAATAACAAATTTATAAAATGCATAAGTCATGCATCTCACGAGATTGAAAACTAGTGTGTGTATATATATAATATTAAGGGTGTTTTTGATAAACTATTAAAAGATTTTATTCCATTAAAAATAAAAGTTTTCAATATTTATTTTTTAAAATGTGTTTGATAATCTTTTATTTAATATAAAATTTTGAATAAAGCAGTCTTTGCATAATAGGTAGATAGCTATTTATTTGAAAATGTTAAATTAATTTTATTTAAAAATAGATTTTTGAAATAGATTTTATTTTTTCTTTTTTAAATAAAATATCCAAAATTATTATATTTAAGTTTTATCTAAAACAATGAAAAATATTATATTATATTTAAGAAATAAATAATTTTAAAAAATAAAATTACTTTTATCAACTACCATATTTCAATACTTAATTTTAATTAATGTATCAAATAATTTTCTAATATATTGTAAATTTTAGTTTTAATATTTATTTTTTTCACTTTATCAAACAAAACTTAAGTTTTGTGTAAAAAGTTTATTTTTACTTTAGGTTAATTACACTAAAAACCTCCAATCTAAAATAATCTAATTGATCCCAAACTATCCGTAGTAGTAGATCCTTCCATCAACCGTTTCAAAAACTTCTCTATTTGACGTGTGTCACCATCTGAGTGCAACACATGTCTATTTTCAAACTTTTCTTTTTGTTATTCTTTCTTTTTTATATAATAAAAATTTTAAATTATATCGTATTAGTTTAATAAAATATTCTTAATTTTTTATTTTACATCTATTAGAAATAATATTTTATAAATAATTTATGAAATATTAAACTAATTTATATTTATTTAAAAAAAATTGCTCTTTCTTCTACTTTTATTTTTTATCTATCTCCTGATAACTTTTTTGTGCTTTAAACTAAAGACCATAACGATCAATTTTAGTGGCTCATAGAAGTACTTAAAACATACATTTTTAATTCTTATATTTGTTATCACTTTTTGTCTGTTTATAAATAAATATAAAGAAAATATATAATATTTTATATTAATTGAAATAAATTTTATTTTTTAAAATAAAAATAAATGTATTCTAAATTAAATAAGTTAAATAAAATTTTATATTCCATAAGTAATTTATGTTTTACATGATTATTTTATTCGTAAATAGTAAAAGAGTAAAGTAATATAAATGAATATATTTTAATTAAATTTTTACTAAAATTATTTTAAATTAGTGTATATATCTTTTGTTTTATGTATTTATTTATCTAATTAAATTTATTTTAATTCAAATAAATAATTTATAATTAATTGATTGTAAATTTTAAAATTAATTAATTAATAACATAAAATATTGTTTGTTTTTATTTTAATTATTTATAAGGAACAAAAGAGAATAAATTGTAAAAAAAAGCTAACTTGCTATACAACTATATGATGGCATAAAAACAGAACTGGACAAGAGACCTTCCCTTTATAAGAACCCAAAAGAACAATGAAGAAGGGATTTTTTCCCAGCTTCAACCATAAACAATATTCTTAACACGTACTCTGCTTTCTTTGTTTTCACAATTTTTTCCATCTCACTCCCTTACTTTTTCGAATCTCTGTCCATTTAAGTGAATCCACTTCCTTTAACACCATCACATTCTATTTCTTATTTCCTCCCTCGTTGAGTACTTGTATCAATAGCTAAACCAATAGGTTAAAAGTATCCCATTGGCTTTATTTGTGATCAACAATTTTTGTGGGCATTATGTGGCAATAGTCTGTTGCTTAATTAGCGGGTCGGCCTAAATTGGTTGGTGTTGTCTTTTGTTAATGTTCGCGGGTTCTTTTATTATTATTATTATTATTATTATTATTATTATTTAAATCTAAATAAAATTTTTTATTGCTATTTTATTTAATATTAGTGTAATTATTATAAACTAAAATCATTTCAACAGTGGTTCATATTTACTGACATGTGTAGTTTGGTTAAAAGTTAATGGGCTTTTTGTTTCGGCCTTTGAGTGCACACTCATTTTATTTTAATTGAAGTAAGACATGGATAAATATGATTTTATACCTTATTAGTCCCCTTCTATCACTGGCACACCATTCGACAGACAACATAGTTGTGAAAGATTTAGAAAACGAGTCCCCAAGACTCGAGGAAACCTCCATCCAAGACAAAGGACGGAAACAGGCCTCGTCTTACTAGTATAATGACCGGAAACCGGCATACAGACGATATCGTTCTTCTACCTGAAATGTAGAACACGGCTAAGGGCGGCTTTCTTGAACTTGAAACCACCAATGACGTCTTTCTTCTACCTGGAGGAAACACGAAAGTAGAAGATATATACAAGGTTGAAGGAGAAAATGCAGCACAAGCTCCAAAACTTAGTCGACCGATAACAAGGGGGTCGAGGACCAAACGGGACAGCCAAACGTACCGTTATAAAGAGGAGAGGGAGATCTATTGAACCCCTACCGTCATGGTCAGAGAAGTCACCGGAACCAGCAGCTACAGAGGAGAGCAAAACGAGAGGGAAAATGTTTCTGCCCAACCCAAACTATAGTTAATTTCATGACAAGTGTGACAATCTAGGGATATTATATGGTTAAGGGTAGGAAAAGTATAATTCAATCTTAGAGCCAAAGCTTGTTAACTATTAGGATAGAAATATAAATTTTTGAGGATAAAAGATAGAAATTATATGTTGAATTTTTTAAATTGAATTATTAATTTTAAAATTACAAATAGGGTAAATTACATCAATAGTCATTTAATTTTGGAGTAGCTAATAAAACAATTACTCAGGTTTCAATTTAGTCACTCAATTTTTGAAAAATAACAAAATAGTCACTAATATTATTAAAAAGTGACAAATCAGTCACTCATTAACATTTTCTGTCATAGGCTTAACGGATAGCTAACGTGACCAGTTAACTAGTTGATGTGGCCAGTTAACTTGCCACATTGGATGAGTAGTCAAAGGGTCAAAAAGGAAAAAAAGATGATTGGTTTAGGTAAAAATAAGAATAGGAGAAGAAGAAGAAAAGAAGAAGAGAAGAAGAAGAGGAGAAGAAAAATAGAAAATGGAGGAGCTTTGTACCAGCAATTCCTAAGGGTCAAAATCTGGGAACTCAAAAATGACTACGCTTCTACAACACCGAGGCATCTATGGCCAATGCACTCCATCGCATCATGATCACCGAGGTTCCCACCATAGCTATCAACATTGTCGAAATAGAAGTTAACTCTTCTGTCATCAAAGACAAGTTTATTGCCCATCGACTGACCGGAGGAGTAATCACCGGAGACAAATAAACTTGACTTTGTATCACAGTTGCACTAATCTTAAATCCTGGAACCATTGTGAAACTGACCCTAACGTCAACATTGCCATCTTTGATTCCGCCGGATAAAAGTGATTCTTCAGTCACATTTTCCATGTAAATATTCAAGAAGCTACAGTCTTTTTTACTTGAAAGATTGAAACTTATTCATGCATTGAAAACCCCAAGCAATGCAAGAGCCAAAATCGCCTAGACATCTCTGCAAAAGCTGTGAAAAAATATGTATTCGGGAACCCATTGGAGGTAAATAGCTTCCTTTGGCTCAAGTTCCCAAAAAAGGAACACTCTATTTTAGCATGGACAAGGTTGAGGTACTTGATTCTGGTGATCTGGCTAAAAAAGAGCTTAGGTTTTAAGCTAAAAATGATTTAAGGTTTGCAGATTTTAAGGTCTTGAATGTGTTGAAATGCTACTCGAGGTCAAGTCTTTTTGAGTCAGAATCTTTTGCGACGCCAAAGTTAGGGGAATCGAAGCCTTCCAACATTGTTTTACACACAAAGGATTCAAATGCAAAGCACTTATGCCTTTCTCTAGCAAAAATAGTTCCAGGTTCAATGGTTTTAGTAGCTGCATCAAGATGGCTATGGCGGGAACCTCGACGATCATGATGCGGCAGAGGGCTTCGTCCATGGAGGCGTCAGTGTCGTGGAAGCGTAGTCGTTTTTGAGTTCCTGAATTTTGACCCTTGCAAATCGCTAATACGAAGCTCCTTTCATTTTCTCTTTTTCTTTTCCATTTCTTCTCTTATTCTTCTTTTCCTCTTGTTCTTCTACTGCCCAAACTTACTAAATGTGGTTGTTTAAATGATGGCTAGCCCACCGTTACATGCCATTTTACTTTTCCATTACGTCTGTAATGGAAAATGGTTAAAAGGACTATTTTGTTATTTTTTAAAAGTTGAGTGACTGAATTGAAACCTAAGTGACTGTTTTGTCAGCAACCCTAAAGTTGAGTGACTGTTGGTGTAATTTACCTTTACAAATATAATTATATCATTTTTTTCAAAGGGCTAAAACAGTTGCCTTCACATTTATATTTTCCTACCTCATTCTATCTATGTTCTATTTTTTTTATTTTATTACTCCCATTCGTGTTTGGCAATGATAAAATCACCCCAGTTACGTCGTGCTTGAGTTATGAAAAAGTCAATTGTCAACGTGTCATAATGTTTTATTGATGCTATAATTATATCGTTGCCAACCTTAAACCCTACAACCAAAGCTTACTTAATAACATGTATTTTAGTTAAATTAAAATCGAGCCTTTTGTGCAAAAAGTATTGAATGCAATGATAAAATGCATTACACTCCTAGAGAAAAAACTTAGATTCGAATATTAAAGACAACATTGTCAAGAGTAATAGTTATAAATTCTGAACATATATTGTAAGATAAATGTGGAGAATATTAAAAAGAAAATTGAGCCTTTTGCCATAATCTTTTGTTAATTACAAATTGAGCCTTTTGCCATAATCTTTTGTTAATTACCTATTGTTGTTTTAATTAGCTTTAGATTGACTTAAATTGTGTTCAATAATTAACTCAAGTTTTATCTTTTATGTTAATTCATTTTAATCAGTAAAGTACCATGGAGTCCCTTATATTGGAAGTTAGATTGGATTTTATTCTCTCTATTTAAAAAATGGACAAGTTAATCCATATATGTTAGATTAAATAGCAATCTGATCATTTTGTTAAAAACTCTATTCATTTCTACTATTAAAAATTAGTCATTTTATGTTAGTTTATTCCATTAGTCACAACATCTTTTAATAGTATAAATGGATAAAATTTTAATAGAAATACAATATGATTTTTTAATAAAAAATAAAATACAATTTAACTCTTAATAAAATGGCATCCATAATACTTTTACCCGTTTTAATCTAAATTAACTCAATTCTACAATTTTGCCTGCTCATGTTTGAGTTCAATCTTCGAGTTCTAGGTCTAGTTTGTCACTCGGGCTTTAAAACCCTAAGCCCGTTCCTACACTTTACTCCACCGCATCTCTTAATTGAGTTTAGCCTAATAGTGTTGTATATTATTTCTTAATTATTTTGAAATGGTGATAATGAAAATTTTAAACTTGGTTTAAAAAGATTAAGGGTGAGTTTGGATGGGCGGTGCGTTTACCTGCAATTAGTGTAAAAATAGCGATGGCGGTGAGATTAAATACTGTAGTGTAAGACAAAAAGTAAATTAAACGCACCGTACCATACCCCACCACTCATCCAAACTCACCCTAAATAATTGTAAATTCATTTATCATTATAGCAAAACAAGTTTTTAGCGGCCTTTTTTTGGCCCTATAGCGGCATTTATAAGCGCCGCTAAAACAGTTTGCGGTGCTTATCAAAAGCACCGCAAAAAACATCGCTCTAGATAGTGCCGCTAAAATTTGTGGCATTTATATGAAAAAACGCAGCAAGAGAGTCAAGCATGTTGTGGCGTTTGTAACTAGAAGCGTCGTAAAAGATTATGTTCTTTAGTGGCTTTTGTAGTAAAAGCGCCTCTAAAGATCATGTTCTATAGCGGCGTTTGTGGGAAAATGGCACTAACATTAACAGATTTTACCAACCCATTTTATTTCATATAGAACCCGAATTTTCAACATTTTTCTATAACTTAAAATCCAACAACAAACTTCAAATCTAAATGATAATATCACGAAAGAAATATGTATATAATTTAAATTAATAACTGAAATAACAAAATATGTTCAAAAGTTATATTGTTAAGATATTCTCACAATAAAAAAACAAAAGTCTAAGATGGCGAATTCTATGATTGATTCTGCTGAAACATATTCACCATATTTTGAAGCTGTAGTTGGAGTTCATCATATTTTCTTGTTGCCTCTACTTGTTTTCATCATACCTTTCTCTCCAGGAATAATCATAGATAAGATAAAAGAAGATTGTTTCATGCAAATCTATGGGGCAAATTGTAAGGAACAAGTACTACAGGCCAAGTATTGTACGAAGTACTCATGATTTAAAAAGGATTAAATCCATCAGATGCTAGCCCAAGTCTCACATTTTGAGGATCACTTGCAAAGCTTGGAAATTTCCTATCAAATGATTTCCAAGCTAAAGAATTCGCAGGATGCCTTAATAATCCATCATCGGTTCGTTCATCATGATGCCACCTCATAGACTCGGCTATCTTTGACGCATGAAAAGCCTTTGAAGCCTTGGTATTAGTGGAAAATATCACAAAATCTTTACTGGCTTCTTTCTTGACTGTGCCTCACCTTCATCCTCATTCACATCTTCTGCATTCCTATTCACCCAATGAGATTTACTGCAAACATGTCAAGACTATTGGTTTTTTCGATCACCCTAATACAACATGTAATCATTTGGGCAACTATGAATTCTGTTATACTTAGGGCCTAAATCCTTTATCAGTTTCTTCATATCTTTGCATGAATGAGGGATTTTTGCAAATGGAAACATATCTCTCAAAATCTCTAATAGCAGCGTAAAAGAGTTTTCGGTCAACCCTTCCAAACATTTTAAGTGAAAAAGACGAATGCAGAAGGATAGTTTTGAAAATTTTGATCCTTTATAAAGTTCTTCATTCATTTCATTAAGTAACTTGTAGAACTTTGCCGCTTCTCCATTTGGCTCTTGATCAGGTGCACTTTTTCCCGTTTCGGTAAAAACATTTCCACCAATATCACAATCATGGGATGGAATAATTTTAGGTGGAAACGATTGCAAACCATGACTATTTATATTAAATGCATCCCGCAACAAACCTTCCATGTCAACTTCTCTAACAGACTGATTGTAACACCCCTAACCCTGTCCCGTTATCGGAACAGAATTACAAAGTATTACCAGTCGTTACAGTACATTTGTACATTAAACTAGTATAAATACAATATTATCCATCTAAATATAACTTTTATAGGTCCACAGTACTTTACAAGTGTAATTAAAACAAACCGGGACTCGATCGGAAGCTTAGAAAAATTTTCGTGAAGTTTTATAGTTTCTTTTTCTAAATAGTACCACACACCCGTGTGGCTAATATGACACGCCCGTGGAGAGCCGACCGTGTGGCTCACGCGGCCTGGACACGCTCGTATCTTCTACCCGTGGAGCATCCTGACTTATAGCTTATAAATAACTAATTTCACACGGCCAAGGCACACGCCCGTATGCTCAGCCCGTGTGGCAACCTGTTTGTAACATTTTAGGTACAAGGCTTAAATTGTCATATTTACATGCTCATTCAAGGTATCCGAACCTACCTGACTAAATTGCAGACCAAGATTTAGGGGCATATTGGTAATTTACCATTTTCCCAAATTTCACCCAATCTTAAATTGATAATTTCATTCAATTTATTAATTTAGATAATAAAACAATTTATTCCCTTCAATTTAGTCATTTTTGACATTTTTACAAAATTACCCCCTAAAGTTTTACTTTTATTCAATTTAGTCCATGAGCTTAAAACATGCAAATTAGCCATGCTAACTAAATATTCATATATATATATATTTTTCCTCCTCCTCCTCTCCATTCCACATCCTTAATGTATATAACATTCTTGTAAGTACGATTTCACAATTTACTTATTAATGCTCACATCAAGCTGTTCACACGAGTCATAGTCACTCAATTATTTATAATTCGAGCTATAGAGCTCAAAATTAAGATCCGTAAATTTTCCATAAAACTAGACTCACATATCATTCCACCATAAAATTTTAAGAATTTTTGGTTTATCCAATTAGTACAGTTTATTCATTTAAGTTTCCCCTGTTTCACTATCCAACAGTTCTGACCTCTCTTCACTAAAAATTAATTATATCACAGTACAAAACTCGGATAATGTTTCCATTGATTTCTATTGAAAATAGACTCATTAAGGATTCTAAGCATATAAATTTGAGACTCTAATTAATTTTCTCCAATTTTTGGTGATTTTCCAAAGTCAAAACAGGGGAACCCGAATTCATTCTAACCTTGTCTCACAAAATTCATTATATCTCATAATTTACAAATCCATTTCTTACACGTTTCTTCTATGAAAAACTAGACTCAATAAGCTTTAATTTCATATTTTATTCATCTTCTAATTCGATTTATACAATTTATGGTGATTTTTCAAAGTTAGTCTACTGCTGCTGTCCAATATTGTTTTAGTTCAAGATGTTTATTACCATTTTTCCTCTAAATTTCAAAGGTTATACAATTCAGTCCTTGCTCAATTAGCCCATCTATTAAGCTAATTTTTCTCAATTAACATTTTATTCCATCATTCTAAACTATTACACAATCTTTGAAAATCAGAATTTTAACACTAAACCTTAATTCACAATTTTTTCACAATCAGGTCCTAAAATCAATTTCTATTGAAATTACTTGATAAAATCATCAAACAACAAAATCAAAGCTTCAAATTCATTTTATTTCATCATAACAAGCTAACACTTATCAATGATAGCTTTTAATTTTGTTCATAAAATCAAAAACTAATGAATTAAACACTTGGACCTAATTGTAAAAGTCACAAAAACATAAAAATCTCAAAGAAAAGGGCAAGAATTGAACTCACATATGTCAAAGTATGAAAAACCAGCAGCTTTCAGACCTCCCATGGGGTTTTTGCTGAAGAAGAAAAATGATGATATCTCTAGATTTTTCAAATTTGTCTTGTTTTATATGCTTAATTTGCAAAATTTCCCATTTTGCCCTTGTTTCTCCTTGTTTTTTTTGCTGATTTTCTTGCCCAACCGTCCAGCCCATACAATTTGGGTCCAATTGCCTTTTAAATCCCTCCTTTTTAATCACTTAAACTATTTAATCACAATTTAATAAATTTCGCACTATTTTCAATTTAGTCCTTTTTAATTAATTGACTAACCAAACGTTAAAATTTTCTAACGAAACTTTAATACTAACTTAATAACACTCCATAAATATTTTTATAAATATTTATGGCTCGGTTTATAAATCCGAGGTCTCGATACCTCGTTTTCAACCAAATTTACCTGATTAATTCTTTTAAAATCGCAAAATTCACTAATTAAAAATAATTATTTTAAGTTCGCGCTTGGCCTATAATTATTATTTGTTAAAATTTCTAAACTTACTCGTCAGATTTAGTTATCTCGAATCACTGTTTCTGACACCATTGAAAAATTTGGCTGTTACACTTTTATTATTTCTTTTATTGTATTATTAACTATTATATTATTATATTATTAAATTGTAATTATTATTATTTTCTTAAATATTAAGTAAATACATTTTTATACATACATTTGTACCAATTAAAATAATACAAATGTATTTACGCTTACCACACATTGTCACCTAAGGCTTATTTGTTAATTTAGTCCTTTGATTTTTCTATAGTTTATAATTAAACCTTCACACTTTATTCAATTTAGTCCTTTCACTTAATTAACCTTAATTAAACTAGATTTACTTAACTAAAATCCAATTAATCCCTTACTTAACTTCGTAAATATTTTTAATAAATATTTATGAATCTAATTTTCAAAATCGAAGACCCGAAAATTTACTTTTCTGATGACCTAAAAATTTGGGTCATTACACTGATGGTGAGGATTATGAGGATAAGCCGAATTAATCCTTGAAGAGGTTCTACCGGGTGTACACTCTCCATAGAAAATCCATTTTTTATACCTCCGAATAAATCCATCAACATTTAAATGTTCGTAGACAACGTCACGAATATGCCAATTGATGTTGCCACACTTCTTACATGGGCAAATAATCATATTCTCTTGGCTTGCATTTTGAAATGCAAAATTTAGAAAAGTTTGTACTCCATTTCGATAGTCGTTGCTTACCATTGACAAATCCATCCAACTCTTATCCATTTCGTAGTTCTTGAAGTCTAAAGTTGACAATAATTTACGGTTACTTAAGTGTTCTAAATAGATTTAAATCATGTCATTGTACTAAAATAGATAATGCATATCAAATATCTAATTCGGTTGTTTTCTAATTCTCTATTTCTAATTAAAACATATAAGTAATAAATTTACCACAACCAAATCAAATAAACAAGCAATTTTAAATTTTAATTCAATTAAATTAAAACATGTAAGTAATAAGAGGTACTTACAAATTCAATTAAGGAGAGCTTAAAATGAAGTTGTTTGATTAAGCAATTCAAATGAGCTTATCGAATACTTCTTTTGTAGGGATCCAATTCATTGTTTCAATAAAAAACATAATAAATAAATGATAAGATAAATTGACATTAATATATATATTAATTCATGTTATTTAAATTGCAAGAAGCTAAGTTGTAGCAGTATGTATCATCAAAGCATGGAACTAATTAGATAGAAGAGGAGATCTAATAACCATGTTTCAATTTCTAAACCTCCAGATAAGATCAACACACAAGCTGACCTGATTTGCTAAAACTTGAACGAATCGAGCAACGATGGACGGAGAAGAGGACTGTCAAGCTTCGAAACAAGGGTCAGATGAATAGAGGACTGTCGAGCAGCGATAGATGGAGCAACATCGACAAAGGAGATGGAGATCGATGGCAAATGCACTGTTGACGATGATGTAGTAGATGGATGATCGGATAGACAACGATGGGAAAGAAAAATACTAAGTTAGGGATTTAGGGAAAACGATTTGGAGGAATAAGGGTTGGGGGGTCAGCTATCGAAACGGTGCCGTTTCAATAAAAATTTAAAAATATTCGCAGTGTTTATGGGCAAAACACCGCTATTGCTTTACCTTTAGAGGCATTTATGAGAAAAACGCCGCTATTCTTTTACCTTTTGCAGCGTTTATAGGAAAAACGCCGCTATTGTTGTTATACCTTTAGCAACGTTTAGGGAAAAACACCGCTATTTCTTTTCCTTTCGCGACGCTTATGGGAAAAAC
Source organism: Gossypium longicalyx (assembly GCA_025698465.1). Lineage (NCBI taxonomy): Eukaryota > Viridiplantae > Streptophyta > Magnoliopsida > Malvales > Malvaceae > Gossypium > Gossypium longicalyx. Next base: position 99,450,167 of record CM046997.1, read on the forward strand.
ACCGCTAACGCTGCTCCCAATCAGCGTACCTTTGCGGCGCGTAGCATAAGATGCCGCTAAATATGTACTATTTACGGCGCTATTTCCACAAATGCCACTATAGAATGACTTATTGTGGCATTTGTCGGTTAGCGCCACTAATGGTATATATTTGTGGCATTTTCGATCCAAACGCCACTAAAAACATCGCTAAAAGCTTAATTTGCTGTAGTGTCTTACCAAGATTATTGGAGATTTTCATTTGGATGTGAAAGTGATAAATACCTAGTTGCACATATAATAGACTTTCGAAGTTCAAACCCCGTTGTGTATTAAAACTTTATTATTTTTAAAACATAATATAATTTTTGGCCCTAAATTTACTTTAGTTTTCGTACTTTTTTTTTCACTTTGGTATATGAACTTGGCAATTAAATTCATTTTGGTTCTTGAACTTAGATTCATTAAGATTTGATGATGTGACTTGTAACAACCCGTTTTTTTAGGGTTAATCGAAATAGTGGTTTCGGGGCCACTAAATCCGACGAGTAGGTTTGTAAATGTTATATTTAATATTTACGAGTTAATTGTGATTTTAAAAAATGTTTTTGATATTGTGATTTTCGTTTTATAAGCGATTTATTAAGTTCAAGTAGTATGACCTTAAGGTCAAGTGGGTTTAGAAAATGAGGTATCGGAACCTCGTTTCTATAAACCGAGTCGTAAATATTTTTATAAATATTTACGGAGTGGCAATAAGATGGTATTAAAGTTTCGTTGAAATTTTTTATCATTTCGATAGTAAATTAAGCAAAAAGGACTAAATTGCGTAAAGTTCAAAACTTGTGTGCTATTAATTAAGGTGTCTAATAGCTATGGTTTATTAAAGTGAAAGTCTTTATAAGAATACTAGACCATTTTTGTGTTAATGGATGATAGTGGAAGGGTAGTTGGAGTAGTTTTAAATGTTTTTGAAGGTTAATATTGTAAAATAGCTAATAAGTGTTTTAATAAATAAAACAAAATAAAAATTTGGCTTCATTCTTGTAACGCCCCAAGCCCGCATTCGATCGCGGGTTAGGCTACAAGGTATTACCGAGCTAAACATTTAAATTTTTTTTATTTTTTTATTTTTTTTTACGTTCACAAAAATTTAACACTAAAAGTAGAAATTGAGCTAAATACATACTGAACCTTGAGTTATATATGCCATTTTCATATGGCCAAAATATTTACGATTACAAAACATATTTGTCAACAGCCTAACCTATACATGCCTTATCGAGTTCAAAATATAATTGTACCAAAAAGATCGATAGTATGAAGAACTATTGACGATCCCCGAGTTGATAGCCAAAATCAACAATCTAAAAAAAAAAAAAAAAACTAAGAAATAAGAAACAGAGTAAGCTTTCGAGGCTTAGTAAGTTTTAAGCAATTCATACTATTAAAGCTTGTCATTAAAATTGAACATTGAGTATCACAAAACTCGTATTCTAATTGCAATTTACTTGGCCAAATATACACCAGTACATTAGTTATAAATCCTATTGGCCGAATATGTATGTATGTATACACAAGAAAACTTCTAACACATATTTCACTATCTACATAGCTTATACTACTACTTTTAGTCACATTTTTTTTTATATGATGACTTACGTTAACCAAATATATATATCATTGTCTTATCCTCAAACACCAAACTCATTCACATACATATATATATATATCAATCTTTGATACTAATAAATCACTTACAAATCAATTCAAATATGAGCACGTAACACGAACCTTAACATGTAAAATATATAATACTTACACAACGATGTTTACCACGGACATTCGAAGTCGTAATCTTACTTAACTTACTGGCATCGGTTCAGTCAAGTCTTAGAGCTCGGAATACATTACTAACATAAGTCTGCGGGTCTTTAACCCGGATATTTTTCCAGCACGTAGCCTGCGGACCTCAAGTCCGGATATATTTCTAGCATATAGCCTGCGGATCTCATGTCCGGATATATTTCTAGCATATAGCCTGCGGATCTCATGTCCGGATATATTTCTAGTCTCATACATACTTGGTCATATTATAACACATCTCATCCATCTTATCACTTAATAGTCATATACATGCATTATCTATTATTCAAACTTATTCAAGTGCAAACCAAAAATCGCAATTCACCTAATATACTCTTATAAAGACATTGTCAATTATATACTAAAGGAGACTACTTAAAACTTACCTCGGATATTTTGAACAGTTGCGGATAATCTACTCGACTGCTTTCTCCTTTCCCCTATCTGATTTAGACTCCCTTTGCTCTTGAGCTTAATTAAAACAAATAGATTTATTTAAATTACTTACTCAACTTTACTTCTTAGTAGTCACATTTGACAATCATATAAAACTCCAATACATATTATATTTTATAAAATATGTCATGAATAGATTTTATACTTATTTAATCAATATCTAATTCGCATACATAAACAAAGATTCATATAACTTATCATGCTCTCATATGCATGAATTCAATCATACATCCGATTGTCACTATAAGTACATGGTACTTACATAAGACATATATATATATATATATTCATACCTATATATGATTATCATCACTTAATCATTTACTCATAATTATGCACAACCGCATATACACATACATATATATATAATGCATACTTTAATATTATACACTTTTATTTTCAAATTACAGTATAGTTCCAAAACATATAGCTAATTCCGAATGTCATCTTATCAACATTTACCACAATACCAATTTCCATTTAGCTTTAATGTTGCACACACAAATACCTACACACTCATATGCATACAATCCATTTAAGATCATTATATGGCCCATTTAACCCTAACTACTCAAGCTTAAACTTTCATATACAAATTCCATCTCATGATCAAATGTAGCAAATTACACATAGGTTATATCATTGCCAAACAATGACCGAATATGCATATCAAATAATTAGGTTACTTAACACCTAACTCACATAGCCAAAGTATATATAACCTTAATGTCCAAATATGAATACCACCCAAAATTCTTATGACTTAACCCTTAACCCCATTTTGTCGAATATTCATTAAATATTTAGTTCACATACTCATGCATAAACGATTGAAAATTTCCTTTAACCAAACATACATTCGGCAATAGCCACAACGACTTAACAAGTCTTAGAAACATTCTTTATCATTTTAACTTCATCTATTTACTCCCAAAGACCGAATGCACACATATATAAATGAAGAATAATGCCGAATGCCATTAACTAATAAAGCCACACATACACACACAACTTATATACAAAATTTATCCTTACATAGCCTATAGCTCATTCGGCCATTCATTCCTCAACCTATCAAAACTTTAAATCAAATTCATTTGGCCGGATACACATATACTTATATAATGCACATATAACATTTTTCTTCATGACACATTCGGCTTTGGCAAAATTTCATTATAGAACCCGAATAGCCACTTCACAATCTTATGTATCATCTACTTAATGCTTCACAATTAGCATGCTAATGACATCAAAGCAATCCACCATAAATTTTTTTTTTTAAAACACCTTAGCCGAATCTTAACTCATTCAAAACCTACCTTCAAACCATAAAATAGGTAGAATTTAAACTAATCATCCAAATGATGCTTAAGTTTCCAAGAATAACATTGAACTTACCTTAATTTAGCCAACCACCATAGCCGAATTTTCCCAAAGATTTTCTTCTTCTTCTTCTTCTAGTTACGGCAATGGAGGAGCAAACATGGACTAACTTTGGTTTCTCCTCCCACTAATCAATATTTTATTTTTCTTTATTCATTATTTCCTTTTTTTTAATATAAAATATTAACATAAAATAAATATAATATGTTTTAATCAATAACATGGCCGACCACTATCTAAAAGAATTGGCTAATTTGACATGCAAGTCCAACCTTTTTGACAACATGTACTATTAGATCACTTTTACATTTGCCTAACACATTTCACAATTGTCTCACTTAAGTCCTAACTAATAAATTTCACATACAAATGACAAAAGTAAAGTATGAAACTTTCACACATGCATATTCACATATAATAAACATAGAATATGACGGTTAATTATTTTTATGACTCAGTTTTGTGGTCCCGAAACCACTTTCCGACTAGGGTCAAATTAGGGCTGTCACAATTCTCATCATCTATTGCCGAAAGTTAAAAGAAAAAGAAGCCATTGAAGCTTCAAAATATTCGGCCATTGCATGTTAAATTGGTAAGTCCATTTTGACTCGGTTTTTAGTGATTTTTACGTTTTTGAGATCGTTGCTTCGTAATCTAGCTAGCCCGTACCTCTAATTTTAAAATTGTTAAAGTATTTGGATGATGCCATTATTGAATGTTTGAGTATCTTGATGTTTAATGATAGAAAATAAATCTTTGATGTTAGATTAATAAGTTTTGTTAAGTGAATTTTGGTAAAAATGTCAATTTTGGATTAAATTGTGAAATGTAAAAATTTAGTGGTTAAAATGTGAAATTGTGAAATATATGGGTTGTTTGAGTGTCTTTGAAGGTGTTTGATGTTTTTGGTATTAAATGTGATGATAGATGAGTTGAGCTTGATGAATAAGGATAGTTGTGGTTAGATAGATAGATGGTAATCGGCTATTAGAGTATAATGCAAGAATTGTACATGGTAGTTTAAAATAAGGCTTGAATGGGAGATATAATTGCCGAATGATCAAATACTTAATGAATTGAATAAGTGTTTAAAATGTTATTCGGGTATTGGTGTTATGTGCTAGCATGATATGTATGTGTGATTTAGGTGAAAAATGTTTAGATAATAATTCTGTTTGAATAATTACCAAATGACATTTTGGTGAATGAAATGAGTGATTGTTTGCAAAGTGAGATTATTGAAAGTTGAATTAGATGATTTATAGTAATCGGCTAATGTGTTATTGTGGATATAGATGCCGAATGTGGACTTAAGAAATTAATTGGAAAATTTGTTGTTTATTTAGGAGATAGAAAGTATGAAATGGTCTTATGTGATACGTGTATATAAGTAGATGGAAATGAAGTGTCGTATATTTTTTGTGTATGGGATTAATTGCACTTTGATTATAATGTGCATGATTATTACTATGTTTAATATGTGTGAAAGCTGAATATACTCATAATACAATGCTTGATTAGTTGATTAACAATAAGTTAAATTTGTTTAATCCAAGTTCAAGAGCATAAGGAGCCAATTTTGGATAAAGGGAAAGCGAAACTAGTCGATTAGTCAATCCGTAGTTATTCGATAAAATCCAAGGTAAGTTCTTAAGTGTTTGTGTTTGATCATGTTATATGCTTAAGAGTTGAATAATCATAATTAAGAAGATGTTTGATTGTATATATATACATATGTTCTTTATGTTGAATGAATATTAAATTAAAGTTATGAGCCGTATGTGACTAGCATATCTAGTCGACTTTGATACTATTAAATGATGTACTAAGATATGTGTTCCAATGTGGAAATTAAACCCTATGTGGTTGAAAGGATGAAAATCTTTGTTCATAGATATGTATTTCAGTTATACGTAATTGAAGTATAAGTTATGAAAGTATGAAAGAACAGGTGAATTGTTTATCGAAATGTGATATTCGGGCTTCAGGCCTAGCAGGCTATAATGCCGGTGAGATAATATCGGGCTTCGGGCCTGGCAGGCTATAATGCCGGTGAAATGATATCGGGCTTCAAGCCTAGCAGGCTTCGTGCCGGTGATGAATTCGGGTTTAAAACCTAGCAGGCTAAATGCCGGTGATTTGATAAAAGTCTAAGACTATGAGACCTTGTGTTAAACCGGCAATTGAATTCGTTCAATACATTAAGTTGGCCAGGTATGTGATATATACTTATGCATGTTAGATCGATTGGAATTGAATCACGAATGTGAAATGAGAAGCATAGGTGAAAATGTCATATGTGTAAGTGTGTATTCGGTCATGGTGAAAGGTTATATGAATTATGTGAAATACCATTTAGATATGAATGACAAAAGTAACTGTGGTTATGAAATGGTACAATGGTTGAATTCGGTTGAATTAAAGTTGACACTAAAGTATTTAAATGCCTATGTCATATATGTGCGGAACCATCTTATAATTGCTAATTTGAACGGTTGTGTGCAAATCATTGAGCATGATGTATTGTATTGAGATTATGCTTAAGTGAAATTATAGATATGTGATGAAATTGATTGGTGATATACATGTTTAAATAATGTGAATGCAAAGAATGTGTGAAAGAGTAAATTTGTAATAAATCTGCTTGGGACAGCAGCAGTAACGTGAATTTGGAAAATCACCATAAATTGTGGAAGTTGAGTTAGAAGCTGAATAAATTATGTAATTAAATCTTAATGAGTCTAGTTTCTTATAAAAGAAACCGTGTAAGCAAAAGAATTTTTGATAATGAGATATTTGAAGTGGCGGGGGACAGAGTCAAATCACTTGGGGGTTCCCTATTCTGTTTTTTATAAAATCATTATAATTTGTACAAAAATGGTTATAAGATAAAATTTATATTCTTAGACTCCTTAATGAGTCTAGTTTCAAATGAAATCAACGAGAACATATTTTGAATTCTGTACAATGAGAAATTTGATTAGTAGATAAGAGTGGTCAGATTAGTCAAACAGTGAAACAGGGGAAACTTTAAGAAAAATCTGGTATTGATTGGCCAAACCAAAAATTCTGAAAATTTTATAGATGGAAGATATATGAGTCTATTTTCAGGGAAAATTAACGACAATTGATTTGGAGTTTCGTATATCCAGTTATAAATAATTTAGTGACTGTTGCTCAGGAAGACAACTTGTAGTGAATTTGTGATTATGTTGTAAACATTGATAAAACTTGTTAATGAGTTGCTTATTGTTTTCTTATGAACTTACTAAGCGTAAAGCTTACTCCCCTTTTCTTTCCCATATTCCCTAGGGTTGCCAGGTTAGTTCGGGTTGGAGGCCGTCAGAGATATCATCACATTGTCGAGTCTACGCTATCGGCGTAAGTAAATCTTAGTGTTTCGAGTCTATGGCATGTATAGGGTTGTAAAGTTGAATATGTAATATTATGATTAAGCCAAAGACTTTGTCTTGTTATTAGGTAGTTTGATTATTCATATGCTTGTATGTTATTATCTCCCGTGATGTAATTTATAGCATGTATATTTAGAATTTGAATTGTGATTTATTGTTGAGTAAGTAAATGATACAAGACTAAGATATTGGTAAATATTTAATAATGCCTCATGAATGTTTTGGGGCCTTGTAAGCCCGATTATAGGATAATATACGTGTGTATGAAAAGTTTAAAATTGATCAAAATTTTTTTTTACGGTCTGGTTTTATATAAATGGTTGAGTTTAAATCTGGTAGCACCTCGAATCCTGTTCCGGCGAGGGATACGGGTGAAGGGTGTTACATGACTAGTGTTTTAGGTATATGATTGGATTGGTTGGTCGAATTGATTGGACTAAGAATAGATCATTGTACTGGCCCAAACAAAGGGGTTGAATCGATTGAATCGAAAGTTGCTCAAAACTGATAAAAATCGAAAATTGAGACAAGAACGGTAGTTGAACCGATTTAATAAATTTTTAATTTTTTTAATTTTTATGAATTTTTAATTATTTATTTAATATTGTTGGTCTAGCAGTTGAACTGATTAGACTGATTGAATCGGGAACTATGGTTTGATTGGTTCACTAGTCCAACTATTAGAACATTGTATGTGACACTTTAAGATTGTATAACGTCATTACCTAAAAAATTATATAATTCTTTTTAAGTTTAAAGCGATGATGTGGCATAATCTTAAAATATCACATTATTAAATTTTTTTTTAAATTCAAGAACCAAAATGAATCTATTTACTAATTCTGAACCAAAATTATATTGTCCCTTTTGAAAAAATAACTACAGTTAAATTTAAGATTTATTAGAAAAAAAACTTTTCAATGATTATAATCCAATAACATTTATTCTCATGATTCAAGGAGCTTTTATACTCTTGTTTGCTTGTATCTTTGGATCATTTAGAAATCTAGAATCATTTAAAAAAAAATGATTGAGTGAAAGATTAAGCTCAATCCTTAGGTGTCCTCAAAAGTATCAATGATTTCTTTAATTTGGGCTCTTTTGACTCTGACCTTTCTTTGACCACCCAATCAAGGGTCTCAAGATCTCGACACCGAAAGGCCAACTCTTCATTAGACACTTTGCTTAAACATTATTTATGACAATTAAAACCACATGATAAATAGAGTTACAATCACACAGAATTGTTGTATATTAAAAACTTTAAATTCACTAGCAAACTTCAAGTTAGAATTCTTATTCTGTATTCTATTCTTCTTATTCTCAAAGCTCATAATGTCACTTCTTGTAGGCTTCTTGGTAATGATAAAAAATAAGTTAACATTATCCTTGGATGCACCATTGCAGGATGAAAGCTCCTACCGACTTTTGAAAGCATTTGCCACCTCCTCCATTCTATCTCATTCCACCATGGGATCACGAACAACCTGCAACTCAGAAAAGAAATTAAACAATGGGTAGCATGTGCATTCAAAGTTTTCACTAGCTTCTCCTGCCCGCAATTTGTTTCTTGCTATTGTACCCCCCCAAAAAGTAAGTGGTTGAAGTTTTCTGTTAACATCTTAAACAAAGATGGACTGTCATGGAAGCTAAGGCCTTACTCTCAATTTAAATAAATAAAAATAAAAATCTCATTATACTCTTGAAATAATTTCAAATATTTTAATTATCCTCAAAATTTTAAAAATTTCTCATTAAATCTCTTAAAATCTTAAAAAAATTTAATTAAACTCTTCAAAATTTAAAATTTCTTATAAAACTCCTAACTTTTTTAAACATTTAATTAATTTTCTAGAATATAATAATACCAAAATCCACCACTAACTTTAAAATTCGAGATTCAAACCCGACACTCCGAGTAGAGATGATAGGGTAGCTAAGCTAAGCTATCCATTGGATTCGGATAGCACTAGCCCAACAAATCCGCCTAAAAAACCTATCACATTATGGCACAGTGTATGTATATCATCATTAATTTAGACCTATTTATGAAGGGTTCTTTTAGTAATTTTTCATATAAATTTAAAAAATTATTAAAAATGACATAACTTTAAAATTAATTATAGAAATGACTTGATTTCTATAGTAGAGTTGGGTATCACCAATTTCTCAAGTAACACCACTCTAAAAATTTCTCCTATCTCATTACAAAAAGAATAAAAATAAAAATTGTGTCGCCTGATAAATTAACGGCACCGGACTAAAACGTGAAGGGACAAAACGTTCCAGGACCTTATGAAGTAATTATCTTTTTAGATTGGCTGAAAAAAATACAGGAATCAAATTAAATTTTTGGTCTATTTGCATGTTAAATTTGTCTCATTTTGAAACTAAATTTAAATAGTCATTAAAAGATATAAAAAAAATCCCTCTTTTGCTTTTATAAATTTTTTAAAAACAATAAACTTAAAAAATTATATAAAATTATTATTTAAATCACCCCTCAAATTTTTTTTTCAAGTTTATCTAAATTCAAATAGGCTAGGAAATGAATTGAAAATGTTTAAATTTAGATAAATTTGAAAGAATTTTCTGAGGGACATAATTGGATAATTTAAATGAGAATTTTATGCATATTTTTGGTTTTAAAAAAAATAAATGAGAAAAGCTTATTTTTGTCATTAATTAATCTTTTAAGGACTATTTAAATTTAATTTCAAAAGATGACACATACAAAATTTAATTGGGTGCTGGCACAATGTTAGTGACATTTTTTCTCCAGCCAATAAAAATCTAAAAAAGGCAATTGCTTTATAAGGTTTCTGAACGTTTTGTCTCTTCATGCTTTAGTTCGGTACTATCAATTTATCAAGTGGCACCAAAAATTTTTTTTTGTAATGATTAAAGCATAACTGGGAGAATTTTTAGGGTAGTGTTGCTTGGGAATGTGGCAACACCTAACTTTATTGTAAAATTAGTTCATTCTCATAATTAAACTTGAAATTTAGTGGATTTTATAATTTTTTAAATTTATAGAGTAAGATTTCTAAAAAAAGAAGGTAGTTATGAATGAACCCCAGCCACCTTTGCAATCCTCATTTACATCACATGCCTTGTTCATCTCCAACATTCTCCATTACACTCAACGCTCTCAATAATTGCACTGTGAAACAATATAGGGTTTTGTCTTTCAGAAAAAAATTGAGAATGAATTCCAATTTTAGTTTATTTTGTAATTACACATATTCAATTCAATTTTCAGCTTATAAGTTAAATTTATATACCTATATATTCTCAGGCTGACACGTGCATAAGCCAAGCTCATTTTCTTTTCTTTTTTCTTTCATTTTATGAAAATTGTTTATTTTCAGTTTTCGTCCTTCCAATATGCTTCAATTTAAAATTTAATCCTCATACTTTAATTTCTAACATAATTTTATCACTATATTTTTATAATATTATTAATTAATTGAATACTTTTACAATATTATTAATTAATTTAAATAGTTAATATCGTTAACTTTTCAATTAAAATGTTATGTGGTTATATATAATTTGAAAGTGAATTTTTAAATCTAGAAAGTAGAGCGATTAAATTCTTTGAAAATAAAAGTAAGAGGATTGAATTCCAAATGTACAAAGTGCAGAGACTTATAGTCATGGTTGTTTGAACTAGACTGGACCAAGCAAGTATTGGTTCGGAGAGAGGCATCAAACTGATTGACCTGCGAACCGATAGGAACCAGTTGAAGTAGGCTAAAAATTTGATTGAACCGATTTTTTTAAAAATATTTTTTATGATTTTTAATAATTTATTTAATAGATGACTTGATAAGTTCGTCCACTAGTCTGATTTTGAAAATCTTGCTTAGAGTATATTTTAATTCAAATTTTTTCTCTATAATTTGACACAAATAAATAATCAATGCAGTGCAAAGCACGAATGAACTATACTAGAATTGATTTTCTCAATTTTAATATTTAGTAATATAAAGATAAATATTTCACCTTTTTTATCATATAAAAATTTCACTTTTAAATTACAAAAATAAATAAAAATGAACGTACTCGAATTGGTAAAGTTTTGTTTTACATTAATCATAATTTAAAATAAATGGAACTGAAATATTTTTAGAGTTAATTATATTAAACATTCAATATGTTTTAGTTCGGTTTTCAAACTTCACATTTTCAAATTATTAATATGGTTGTTTAAAATTATTAATTTAATTATTAAATGAGATGTTAAATCTTATGTGACATAATTTAAAATGAAAATTTTAAAGAAAAATGAATATCACAAAAATGAATGTAGAACAAAATTTTAGTTTTGAGATTTTTGAAACTTTTACGTAAACTATCATTCACTCTCTCTTTTTTAGTTTTACTTTATTTTTAGTTTTTAATTTTAAAATTTACGTGACAATATTATTTTAATTTTAATTTTATATTATATCACATAAAATTTTACAATCTTTTAATGGTTAAATTAATGATTTTAATAATAAAAAAATTTGATTAATTTAACCTGGATAAATTAAAGACATAATTAAATAAGAAACTAAATTAGAATGAGTTTGAATCTATTAGTTGTAGCGCAAAAGAAAGACTTTTTTACCTACATAATACTAAAAAAAAAAAAAAAAAACTTAAATGGTATGTCAATACCATTATTTCTCAAAATGATATGTTTGCAATAGTGCCAGGGGTGGACAGAGAGAGATAGGCAACACCACTAGTATCTGATTTTAATTAAAACTCAGTAATAAAAGGTACTATACGGTGAGGCGGGATAGAGGGGGAGAGATAGACGACACCACATAAATTTTATGGGGAGTTGTAATGTGACAGGTGGGTGGAGGGAGAGAGATAGACAACACCAATAGAGGGAGAGAGATAGGCGACACCACTATCCTAACCGCTTGCAATGGCAATGCCGATCACTAGTCACATCTTGAGAAAGGAAGATATGATAGGTCAAGAGTTGGGAAAGGGAAAAAAAATAAAGAGTTGGGTTTTGGGGGAAAAAAAGGTATTTGTTTCAGTATATATATATATATATATGTGTGTGTGTGTCTCGTGTGGGGGTTGGGGAACAAAAATTTATTTTGTTTGTAGAATGGAAAGAAAGAAAGGAGAAGGGGATTAAGGTTATGAATTTTATTTTCTTTGTTTTGATTTATATAGGTTATGAATGTTATTTTTTTTTATTTTAGAAATGGTTTTTTTGTATTAAGTTTTATTGAGATTTTGATTATTTATTTATTTATTTTACATAGGGGAAGAAAGAAAGAAAATGTGTTTGAAAGAAACTCAGTAGGTATGTTTCTGTTTTTTTTTTAATATTTGTTTGTTTTTATGTTTTTTAGTAGATGTAAATAACATATGATCCATTGAGTTTATTTATTTTTTTGATAGTTCTTGTTTTTGTTTTAACATTATCTTTTTATATCGTCTCATTGTGTTGAAAATTTTGAGAGTTTTTTTTCGTTATTTACTTAAAAAAGATTATTAAGTTTAAAAACGTGAGGTTGTATAATTTTTGTAAATATGATGCATTTTTGTTGTTTTTTTATCCCAAAAATATATATAAAAAAACAACTCAAATAGTATGCTAAAGAGATTATTTATCAAAATGGTACGTTTGTTACAAATAAATATCGAAATGGGTTATTTGCTTTAAATTTGTGCGGTGACCCATTTTGGTATTTAATTATTTTTTTAGATTATTGTGGTAAAAAAAACCCAAATATGCCATAAATTTATTGGGCAAGAAAATTAATTTATACATATTACGTTAAATTGATTGAATACTAATTAATTGAACTGAATTATCTTTAAAAAATTTTACAGTTCAGAAATGTTTAATATCTATTACGTAATAAAAAATTTGTTATTGAGCTAAAAAATGATTTGAAAAAAAATAAGTGAGATGGTTTTGAAAAAATAAATGATCGACATATATTAGTGTACCCCAAATTACATATTTATTGATTTATTTATATGGGTAAAAATATTATTAAATCATCAAAAATAACAAATGGTGCAATATTCATTTTCGTTATTTGTTCAGGTGATGATTAAATTTTTTACTTGAAACTGTAGACATCAGATTACACATCAAATACAATTAATGTGTTAGTAATAAAATTGTTATTTCTTATTAAGGGGTCACCTTATAAACTTCCACATTATTATTATTATTTATTTAAGTGGTATATATTAACTATTACGATTGAATATCTTGTCAGGGTCCGTATTGCGTACTGAGGGGCCGTGTCAATGGTATGGGCTATCTGTCAGATGAATGTCTTATGCCATACTTGAAGGCATCTGAATTTGGATCGACGACATTGATCCACATGCCTGATTTGAAGTACGACTTAATCACCGCTTTGGTTGAGCAGTGGCGCCTGGAGACTTACACATTTCTATGTGGGGAGTGCATCATTACTCTAGAAGATGTTGCACTGCAACTCGAGTTCCCAACCGACAACATAGTGGTCATGGGTTTTAGTACATTGTTTGATCCGGAGACCCTTTGCTATGATTTATTAGGATGCTCGACCGGTGATGGTAACGATAAATTAATGACTTTGAGATTTTCATGGTTGAAGACGAATTTAGAATATTTACCAAGTACTGCCATTGAGCGAAAGATGATGTGCACTGTTCGAGCGTATATAATGCATATGACAGGGGGCGTACTCATGCCAGATGCAAATAACAACAAGGTCCACTTGATATACTTGTCCCTATTATCTGATTTATACGGTGTCTGTTCATATAGTTAAGAGTGTAATAGCCCAAATTTCAAGATATAAAAAATAGTGGTTCGAGACCACCAATCTAAAAAATGAACTCATAGATTATATTATTTAATATTTATGAGCCAAATGTAGCTTTTAAAATATTTTTGAAATAATAAATTGTGTTTTACAAAGATTTATTTGGTCAAGAAATTGAGAAAAAAAGTATCGAGATCTCGATGTTATAAACCAAGCCATAAATATTTTTATAAATATTTATGGAGTTTCAATAAGGTAGTATTAAAATTTTGTTAGAAAATTTTGACGTTTGGGTGATTAATTAAATAAAAAGGACTAAATTGAAAAAAAGGTGTAAAAGTTGCTAGAAGGGCTAAATAGCTAAATTGTCAAATGAGGAAGGACCTAAAGTGAAAATAATCCCAAATGAGATATTTTGGGCAGCAATAGCTGATAAAAATCATAAAATGGGTGAAATAAGGGCAAAATTAGAAAATTGTCAAAATTAGCTAAATAAAAATGGGACCAAATTGGGATATCTAGAATTCTCTTCATTTTCTCTTCATTTTCATCAGCTGAAAAATAGCCATGGAAGAGGGTTCAAGCTGGTTTTCATACTCTAGCTTCATGTAAGTTTAATTCTTGCTTTCTCCTTGAAATTTCTAAGATTTTGGACTTTTACAATTGGGTCCAACTTACTATGTCATTAATTTTTGATTCAATGGCTAATTTTTAAAGTTGCTATGGATGAGTGCTAGAAGCATATGATGAATAAATATAGAATTGAATCTTAATTTTGATATATGATGATTTTATCAAGTAAAATTGATGGAAATTAATTTTATGACCTAATTATGAAAGAGTTTGGAATTAAGGTCTAGTGCTAAAGTTCTGATTTTCAGGGGTTATGAAGTAGTTTAAAATGATAGAATAAATTATTAATTGAGAAAATTTAGCTCAATTTAGGGGTTAATTGAGTAAGGACTGAATTGTATGAACTGTGAAATTTGGGGTAAAATAGAAATCAACATTTTGCATTAAAACTGTTTTGGACAGTAGCAGTAGTCTAACTTTGAAAAATTACTAAAAATTGTAGAAATCGAATGAGAGGATGAATAAAATATGAAATTAAAGCTTATTGAGTCTAATTTCTTATAGAAGAAACAATGTAAGCAATGAAATTGTAAATCATGAGATACAATAAATTTTGTGAGATAAGGTTAGAACGATTTTGGGTTCCCCTGTTTTGACTTTGGAAAATCATCAAAAAAATTTTAAAAAATAATTAGGGGCTTAAATTTATATGTTTAGAATTCTGAATGAGTCTATTTTAAAAAAAAAACAAACGGGAACATTATTCAAATCCCGTACGAGGAGATAATTCATTTTTAGTGAAGAAGGGTCGGAATTGTCAAATAGCAGAACAGATGTGACTTTAAAGAATAAACTGTACTTATTGGCTAAATCAAAAATTCTGAAAATCTTATGGTAAGAAGATATGTAAGTTTAGTTTTAGGAAAAATTAGCGGATCTTAATTTGGAGCTCCATAGGTCAAGCTAAAAATAATTTAGTGACTATGACACGAATTGACAGCTTTGGAATATAAATATAATTAAATAGTGAAATTATAGATAATATTACTTATAAGTGTATTATATACATTAAGGATGTGGAATGGAGAGGAGGAGGAGGAAAATATGTGAGTGACTTATGCATAAATTGATCACATGCTCGATTATATTTGGTAAATGTTAAACTTTGTTAAAATGAAAAATGTTATAAATTCATATTTGAATTAAATGTTATATATGTTAAAGAATAATTTGAATATTTGATATTGCCTAATAAATGAATTTCCGATATTGCTTAGTAAATGTCAAGCCAAATATAAAAAAAATGTTATAAGTGGAACATGTGTGAAAGAATGTAGTAAGTATTTTCATGGTTATTATTGAGCTCATTCACATGAATCTGTCATTTGAAATTGTGATAGATAGGAAGAAATAGTGAATGTCATGCTTATGTATGGTTATATGTATTTATCTGAAACACAAGAAAATGATGGTTATATATTTGATATATGGAAACATGAGACTATGATATATGAACATGGAATATATTTTATAAATGTGTTAAATATTAATTGTGCAACTCAAGTGTACTATTTGTATAAAGATAGTATTTCAAATGATTTGATGAGTAAAACTCCAATGTGAGATAGTCTAAAATCAAGACAAATTGTTATAAAAGCGTATTTAAAATACATAGATATGATTGTTATAAGTTATGTGAATAAATGATGTGTAAAAATATATGCATATGAGAAATTTAATGAAAGTTGAGCCCATACATGTTTCTTGATATTTATATGAATTATATGACTAACAATGTGATAAGAATAGGTATTAGGGCTCATGATCAATTCGAATAATTATGCTTTGCATAATTATGTTGAATATAGAGAAGCAATAAGTTAATTACCATGTTATACAAATTAATTAAATATTACATGTTTACTTTGTTTTACTTTTTCCCCAAATTAATAATGATTCGATAAGCTCCAGTAATGCCTCGTACCCTATTCTGATGACGGATACGGATAGGGGGTGTTACATGAGGCTCAACAGTATTAGCTACATTGTATCGTGAGCTTTGTCGGACGACAAAGCACCGTGTCATGGACATAGATGGGTGTTTGGTATTGTTGCAGTCCTGGGCACTTTATAGGATACCATTCTTGGCATCAGTTACTCACTAAATGTATGTTTTCCAACTCGTTAATAGGTTGATAAAATTTAACCATTATAACAATATTTTTTTAATGAAAATTTGTTCTAACAAGTTTACTTTTTTCATAGATGGAGTTCTTCTCCGAGTAATGGGAGGTCATATACGCTTTTGATTTACCGCTAGATGATTGAGACATACATTGGGGGTAATTTTTACTAATATTCATTAAATGTAATTACTTTATTTATGTTATTTGACTCGTGCTATTAGAACAATGTTATTAATTATGTAGTTTACCTGGATATCATATTCCTTCCTGGACATTATGGCTATTGATCCCCACTTTACTTACATCCATTCACACTTGTGGTGCATTAACGCACCCCTGTTGAATTTCTCAACAATCGAGTGGTATAATGGGGATTGAGTACTACGATAGTTCGAGTGCATTCAACATATTTTGAATGTTCTATGAAGTTTGGGGGTTGTACACTTAATTAACAAAATGAGAAAACATGACAAGAATTGGGCAGTAGAGCATGAAGAATACATTTTATTGTAAAATGATCGGATGGGACAGAGACCTAGGAAGGATTATGCATTTGATTTGCGGCCCTTTAAGGAGTACCAACTCTAGTACATGGCATGTAGGAAATCTTTCTTATTTTGTGGGCGAACGATGCTTATCTCTTCACACATGCAACGGGTTAGGCACCTCTCACATTATCTACCACATCTGCCTCTTGCAACCGAACTGAAGCCAGTGCTTGAACTTGAACGGTTTTATTCATTGCCTGATGGTAGTTCTTACCATCTGGACTTGGCGTCACTAATTATTTTCCAGCCTCGTTAGGCTACGCATATTAGTCGGAGATTCTCGGTTCCAGATTTAATCATTCAGTTCCGAGATCATCAATTACTTTTGATACCTTCGGCCCATTACCACCCCAGTACTTAACCCTCCCGGCCAAACCTTTGGGACATACGATTTCTCAAGTATGTTTAGCACACCACAAGGTTCGTAGATGGATGTTGTGAACGATGTCCTGGGTAACAATGACCACCGCGAGCACCCTCAACGTCAACGTCGGGCACCATAATAATTTGCCTCTAAGACGACACCATCGAACCATGAATTTTAGGGGGTGTAACATTATATTTACTACATTTACACTGTAATTTAAAATTTCAAGTTTGTATTAATTTAATTATAACAAATGTTTAACTTCATTTTCAAGTTTGTAATTAATTTAATTATAGCAAATGTTTGACTTAATTTTATTTGAAAACAATATACATGTTAAAATATAAATATGAAAATTCTATCATAATCATTAAATTTTTATTACAAGCTTGAACATGGAGTACATTAATTCATATTCCACTCGATTGCGATGATTGTCTAATATGGTAGGTTTGATGCGGGCATTTAGTCCGGTTATGACCAACTACATGCCACAAAGTTTGCCGCCTATTTTCTCTTTCATGTCCATTTTATGATTATCCTGGTGACTTGTGGGCGACCTTTTAGGTTTCTACGTAACTCATTGCCTGCGATAAGCTTGAAAATCAGCGGAGGCACTTCCCATGTTGATAGATCACGCTGGATAAGGAACTCGTTTCCCTAAATACGTAGTGTGCACTCAAGAGTGTATAACTCATCATAGGGGTGAACAAAATTTGATTTGATTCGAAAAAATCGAAAAAAATTGAAATTTCGAATTATTTGAATCGAGTTAATCGAATCAACTCGAATTTTTTTTTTGAATTTTGAGTTCGAATTGAGTTGAATTTTCGAATTCGAATAAATTGAATAATTAGAATAAACCGAATATAAAGTATATTTTTAAAATTTTAGGCTTTTACTTTAACCCAATTTCCCCTAAGCCCAAACCATTTTATTTTATCCCATTTTCCCCCAAGCCCATCTGCCCAAAAGTCCATTTTCCCAATTCCTCCCTCAAATCAAACCCTTGCTCCAACAAACTCTATCATCAAAATTAGTTTTCTTCTTTTCTCTCAATTTTCATTCAGTTCAAATTTCAAACCTCAAAATTTATTTTCTTATAAAAACCCTAAATTAAACCCTAACTCCATTCTTCTCCTTCTTATTTAAAAATCTCTAAAATAAACTCTTCGTCCTTCTTATTTTTCTTAATTATCAGTTCATTAAAATCCTCAAATCAAAATCTTTACCTCCAAATCGAGTTGATGTTCCTTCTGACCGACGCACTTTGTTCTTTTCCATTTTAAGCTTGAATTTTCTGCATCTTTAAGGTTTGTCTCGAAACATTTTTGAATAGTTGAATATTTTTGCTCTATTTTCATCTCTCTATTTTTTACTGTTTAAATGCATGATGAATGTTTTTTCGAAACATTTTTCAACTTTAAACATTTTGTTTTTTTTCCTTCTAAGAATAATAAAAATAGCTTTTATACAAAATTCGAGTGGCATTCATTTAAACTCTAATGTCTATGCTACTCTGGTTAATTTTTTAAAAGAAAAGAATTCTTAACTTGTTTGAGTGCGGATGCCCTAGAGTTTTGTTTTATATAAGGATATCCCATTTTTCTGAAGTGAAGTTTGGTTTGCTGGTATCTCCTAGTGAAGTCATTTCTGGCTTTCTGGCTTCTTCTTCTTAGTGATGTGAATTAAGCATCTAAACATATTTTGCTTAGATACTTATACCTAAGTCCTAATTTAGGCGACGTTTACAAGTTATCTTCTTAATAAGATGTTTGAAAGAAATTAATTAATGAAATGCTAGGCATTTGCAGTTGTAGGATCAATAGTTCAGTTAGGAGTCTATTGTGAACTTAAACTCGACTTGGGCTTTTCCATCTTTTGACAATCATTTAGCAATCGGTTTTGGGTGCTTAGCATAATATCAAAGCCTGGAGGTTGGACATGCATTGCCTTGTATGTTCTTTGTTGATTTATGGTCATAGTCTACTTGTTTTGCCATTAATTCAGTTGACATTTGGCCTACATATATAAGTGACATCTTCAGGCCGGTTTCATTTAGGTGTTGTTATGGCCTTATATTCAATTTGGAGTTGTTTTCTATTGTCTTATTAGCTTTAAGATGGAGGCTTTACAAGCTATCACATGCATGTTGAATGAAACTGTGAAAGAGGATTATTTGGCTTAAGAAGCATAGGATTAAAATGTCAATATATGGGTGTATAGTTGATTTCCAATTTTGCATGTTTGTTTCTGTTTGCCAGTTGCTTGAGCCAAGGATTATAGGTTGAGAATATGAGTAGCCTTTGGACTGTTAATGTGCCTGGAGAAAGAATGTTGAATTGGAAGGATTCATAGATGTATAGATTGCAACTCTTGAAGTTTTCCTACTTGTTATTGAAGTACCCATTTAGAAATAAACTCCAAAGAGTGTCAACTTTTTTTAATTCATTTTATTGATTTTTACTGCATAGAGGGAGATGATGACAGGTCTAGTATATCTAGAAAATTTTGTAATAAAAGCTTCAGCTTGCTTTTAGTTAGATACTAATGATAATTTCCACCATATAGACCTTAATCTTAAATAAATGCGGGCTTTTAAGTGCTCCCTACCACAACATCATTCTTTTGTCACCCTCTAATTTTAAAATGATTTTTTATTATATACGAAAAGCTAATTTTTTCTTATATCATTAATAAATTTAATCTTCCATTAGATAAATCAAATATTGGTCATGGTTAGTGATTACAAAAAATGTTTACTTGTATATGAGTGATCCAAAGCAAGATGGTTCAACTTAAAGTTCACAAAATTCTTCCTTAAATAGAGATGATCAAACAACAAACAAGGAAAATGTTCAAAAAACTATTAGTCCAATGGCAATTTGTTGGAACCATTTCACCAAATTTTTTATTAAAGAGAGGGAGAAGAGAGCAAGGTGCAATGCTTGTGATGTCACTTACACCATGGAATCAACTTCGGGTTCTACAACTAATTTGAATAACCATTTGAAAACATACCTAAAAAGACCTTGAGGTAACACTTCTGACCCAAAGCAATCAAAATTAGCATTTGTGAAGGTTAGCCAAGAAACAACAGATTTATCAACTTGGGTGTTTGATAAAGATGCTGTTAGAAAGGCATTGGTTCGTATGATAATTGTGGATGAATTGCCTTTTAAAATTGTAAAGGGAATGAGTTTCAAATACTTTCTTTCTATAGCATGCCCACAGTTTAGTCTTCCATCTCGTTGGACAATTAGAATGGATTGTCTTGATTTATTTAACTCCATGAAGAATGTAATGAAGAATTATTTTGAAAAAGATATAAGTAGAGTTTGTTTGACGACAAACGCTTGGACTTCATTATAGAGGATATCTTACATGGTTTTAACAGCACATTGAATGGATGATGAGTGAAGGTTGCAAAAAAAGATTATAAATTTTTTCCCAATATCTGCTCATAGAGGTGAAAGCATAGGTCAAGCCCTTGAAAAATGTCTTCGAGATTGGGGATTGACAAGGTCTTCACTATTACGGTTGATAATGCATCCGTCAATAGTATTGCCATTGAATATTTAAGAAAGAAATTGAATAATCGAAATGCTTCTGTTGCAAATGGAAAATTTATGCATATGAGATATGTTGCACACATTCTTAATCTCATTGCGCAATATGGTATTAAGGATGCTTCTGTGTTTGTGGATCGAGTTAGAAGTGCTTTGAGGTATATAATAGCATCACCATTAAGGTTGACAAAATTCAACCAACAGATAAAAGAATAAATGATAGATAGTAAGGCTCAATTGTGTTTAGATGTGCTTACTAGATGAAACTCAACATATATGATGTTAAAGGTGGCAGAAAAATATGAGTGTGTATTTGAATAATATGTACGTGATGATCATAATTTTTTTCTTGACCTTATTGCTGGAGACGGAGTTCCTACATTTGATAATTGGGAGATTGTTCGAATAATTATAAAAGTATTAGAGCCTTTTTATCATCTTATACTAAAGGTGCCTGAATCTTTGCATGTTACCTCTCACTCAGTTTTTGAAGTATTGACGAATGTGCATTGTCTTTTCGACGGGTGACAATATTGTGGAGATCTAGACATAATTTCTATGACTTCCAAAATGAGAGATAAATATAATAAGTATTAGGGTGAAGGAAACAAGATCAAGATGCTAGTTTACTTGGCTATCATCTTTGATCTGCGATGTAAAATGAGTTTTTTGAACTTTTAGGTCAACTTGCTTTTTCCTAATGTTGCTAATGACATTATGAAAATGATTGATAAAGAATTGCATTTCTTGTTCACTGGGTATTCTTTTAATGCTAGGAGAATTTAGTTTGAAAGTAGATCTAGTTTTTCAACAAACCTTTGCAGTTCAATAGAAATAGATCAAACATAAATAAAAATGGGCTTGGCCAAGCAAAAGTACCTTAAAAAGAAGAAACAAGTTGGATTAGAAAGAAAATCTGAGTCGGATAGATATTTGAGTGAGGATGAAGAACTAAACAATTCAAGTTCATTTGATTTATTATTGTGATGGAAAATGAACAGTTCTAGATTCCCTATTTTTGCACAAATGACTCGAGATATTCTTGTTATTCCTATCTCAATAGTTGTCTTGGAAAGTGCATTTAGCACGGGTGGACGTGTTCTCGATAGTTTTAGAAGTTCCCTAACTCCTCTCATGGTCAAGGCTTTGGTTTGCACACAAGATTGGCTTCGGAAATCTAATGATGCCATCAATCTTGAAGATTATGTTGATGAACTTCAAACCATAGAAGATAGTAATAAATAAATTTTAATTTATAAAATAAGCTTTTGTGTTATTTATATTAGTAAGCATTCTCATAATTTAACTAACACTTTAATTTTTAAATTTGCTAGACTTATCCAACATACGCAAAGATCAAGAAGATAATATACTTAGCATTAGTTTATAAAGTTAAATGTTTATTTAATTTATTTTTGCAAACATTTTTTATCATTTAACTAACTCATTCAATACATTTACTAGATGTTTCAAGATTATCAACGGCGTTTGAAGTATAAGAAGAAACTTAAATTATTCTATAATAGTTTTTGAACCGATGTGTTATTGTTATTAGTTTATTAGACTTTTGTTGTGTTCTTTTTTTTTTTTGGACTAGTGTAGGTTTCTGCTGTATTTTGGACTTTTGCTTATATTTTTTTATTATAATCTTATTGTTGTTGTTTACTTTGACTCATGCTGTTTACTTGGACTTTTGTTTATGTTTTTTATTATAATCTTATTGTATTGTTTTTGTTGTTTATTTGGACTCATGTTGTTTATTTGGGTTGATGTTGTGTTGCTTTTATTTATTCACTTATTTACTTCAATTTTTTATTGTATGATCATCTTTAAAAACTTTAAAGAATTTTTTTTTTTGTTTTGAAAAATTACATAAAAATAAACAACACTAAAGTCATTTTTTAAAATTTAACTCAAACAAATATATTTGATTCGATTTAAATTCCATCTCACTCAACTCGATTCTAGAAAATTTCAAATTGAGTTAGGATGATAAAATAATATTCGAAAACTTGATTAACTCAAAATATTTTTATTCTATTCGATTGAATGCTTACCCCTACCTCATTGATATATTGTTTAGCATTGATCGAGGCGCGAGCACAAGCTACAATGACGTGCGCACAGGGGTAACGAAATGACTGGAACTTCCTACAATCGCACTGTTTGTTGATATCAACTCCGTAGGACCTAGGTGGGATACCGGGTCGTTGGTCGATAGACTCCGTAGCTCGAAAAGTTTCTAACTGTCGAGAATATATTTCTACATTCATCGACCTCGATCTCCGATGATTCGCATCAATTGTCTTCCTGACATCTTCGATAAACAATCGTTTTACCTCCATCTGGTTGACTTGTTTTAGCCACATTCTTGGCATCAAGGTTGTTAACATGTAGAACATAGCTGAGAAAACAGATGAAATTAGAAGATGTCGTGTTCGCCTTAACATGAAGTTAACTTCCTCTACCAAGTTGGTGGTCATATGACCATATCGAGCCCTATCATTGAAACTTTGAGTCTATTACCATGACTCCATAGTACCTAACCACTCTCAAAAAGGAATATTCATTTCACCATACATGTCACCCTCAAGTCTGGTCATCCATTGCCTAAAAAGATGTGGCTCTAGCTTGTACGCTATGTATATATCAAGAAAAGACAAGTTATAATCTTGAATTAATTTGTTGAAGTATTAATAACATTTAAAACATATGTTGAAACTAGATTTTACTCATTTTCGCAATTGTTTTCGTAAGTCTGCATTTTTACAGTTTCGGTGGAAGTTAGTCGTGATATGCCAGATGTAGTAAATGGAGCTCCACGGAACTACGAAACACCGGAATGGCTAATCGCGACAATTATTCCCTTCGCTCTATTAAGTATGATGCAAATATTACCGTCCCTAACAACATATGTCTACAAGTTCGTCAAAAAGAATTCCCATGATTCCATGTTCTCCTTTTCCATAATGGCAAATGCTATCGAGAGCAAGTTTCGGTTCCTGTCTTGAGCAACCACAATAAGTAGGATCTGCATATATTTTCCATATATTCAGGTCTCATCAGCCTACACAAGTAGCTTGCAATAGGAAAATGCCTGCTCACATGGATTGAACATCCAAAACATTCAGTGGAAAATTCTTCTTCCTAGTTGTAGTTGGTTGTCCGGGCCGTAATAAGGTCGTGTCTGTAACTCAATGATAGTCCTTGGCACATACTCCCACATAGCAGCTATCCACTCCTGTATCTCATTGTACGACGCATCCCAATCTCCGTATAATTGCTCCATGACCATCTGCTTAGCTATTCATGCTTTCTGGTATGACACTTGGTATTGGAATCATTCTTGCATTTTGGTAATCAATACCGAACAAGAATGGTGGGCATGTCATTCACCATTAGCATGATGTAATTGTAGATAATTTTGACATCATATTTGTGGTGATCTTGCATCATACGTGTTGAAGTGCATGTGTGAGGCCCAACAAATTTTCGGATCTCCCACATTTCTGACCTCTGGATAAATGCGGCTCGTATATGCTAATTGCAACCTTCTATACCAACCTCCAACACTCCCCAATATATAATGTTAGTTTAGACACGACGTCTTTTTAGTCAATTGACACATTCATGCTATACCGCTTAATGAAAAATACGCAGTCTTCCTTGGTTGCGAATTTTTGGCCCATGACAACTCCTTACATTCGGGATTCATGACCAACCGGTGAACAGATAGTATTTTGGGGTACTCCAGGAACTCGGATGCATGCGCCGCATCGGGATCTATGATCAACATGTGTGCCCCAAGATCATTGCGTATCACAATGCCTTGACTCGAGTTCTCGACTAAAAACGCATTAACATTTCCATTGTCACTCGCGCCTTCGTCATCGATATCATCCGGGACCTCTTCTAGACTAAGACCATTATAATCTTCAACCTCGTAATCAGAAGAACTATTATTATCATATCCATCATCACCATCCATATTGGTCTCAATCATCACAAATTGTATTTGTAAACGGGGACCTGAGTTAAGGTTCTCAGACTTAGGTTGAGCTTTAAGATTGATGTTAATACCGTGTATAGCTGATAGCTTATCAACGTATGCTCTAGGAACCATCGTACATGGATATTTAACTCTATGTTTTTCACCTAATGGAGTGAAACCTTAGTTGGCTTCACATCAGCTAACTCAGCAAACAACTGAATCGAATCAGTTTGGCGACTCTGATTTTGGCAATAAAGTTTGACCATTGTCTTCACGTTTTCATCGTCTACAAGTTTCATCTCGGTGAATTTGATGGGAGTTGTCGAGATTGGAAATTTGTAGAATAGTCTCGAGATCCTCCTCCCACAATGTCCAGCATTTTTTGCACTAATCCTTTCTTTCATATCATCAACCGAAATATTTCTGTTAAATCTCATTACTATATGTTGGCGACATTTAAATATACATCCAACTATTGTTGTCAAAATTACTTCATCGTAATAAACACATAAAAAAATGATTATTCATCTTCAATACTAAATCTGTAAAAATAATTAAATTTATAAATATTTTATTTCAAAAAATATATATTGAAAAATAAAATTAATATATACTAATCTTACGAATTCTTCTATGTTTTTTGTTCTTCTAAAACCAATTTTTTTTTCTCTTCTCTTATTATCTTTCAAAAACGTTAGGAAAACATGACTTAAATAAGGGTCTAGTTGGGTGCCACGTCCTCTCTCTCACTCTCCACGAATTAAACCCGCATTAAACTCGTATTTTTACCCGATATTACCCGTGTATTGGTAGAAAATACCGGTGTTGCCTCTCTCACTTCCTCTACCCATAAAATATAATTTTTTAAACATATCATTTGGTAATAATTATTCAATGATTAAATAAAAAAAAGTAGTGTCGCCTATCTCTCTCCCTTTACTGTGGCGTTATTACAAACATACAATTTTGATATATAATGATATTGACATACCATTTAGATTTTTATTTTTTATTTTTGTATTATGTATGTGAAAAGTTATAAATGAATAAACAACACATCAAGAATTAAGAAATGTCAATATTTTGATAAAATGATGGCTATATTATATACCATCTGATTACGAAACAGTGCAGTGCAGATGTAAAAGTTGTTCATCCCTCATTTCAGAGCTGACCCGATCAGATCATATAAGACCAACAACAACCATCACCATGTTTGATTCTTGATCTCAATATGTATATTATTAAAATAATTTTATACCACTTCTTCAATCATTGCCTCTTCCATTATAGTAATGTTATTTGAGATATTCAAATAGTGGCTTTTGATATTAGATGGAATCTAAGCATTTACAACCCTCAAGCTACAGTCTATTGCTTATAATGTAGGACTGCAAAGGTTCTGGAAATAAATCAAAATAAAAAAAAATGGCGGAACCAAAAGAGTGATAAAGCGTCTCAATCATCAAATCTGCATTAGTTGCGGAGTCCCTTGCCTTACCTAATGAAATCACCCACCTCCTTTTTTATATAATAAAATAGAAATTAAGCCATCTTATTCTCCACTTAGCATCCATCCACTCTTTTCTTTCACTACAATCCAGCCCTTTATTTATTTAAATTGCCTACACTTTTAAGCTTTACTACCTTATTAAAGTAATTGTGTAATAAAATGACTGAAAAATACATAAAGCTAACTTCACCCAGAGATGAAGCCAAAAACCCAGTGTATGATTAATGTTTTGCAGATTCCATGTGGGAAATTATTGTTTAGGGTTTTATGATAGGCATAAGGCTAACCACTAGCATGAAACACAAGGCTAAGCGTCGTGACTTAGCCGCCCCGTACGTTAATACTCATGGACCCACCCATCAATTTTCTGCGACTCTTCCAGCTCTACGACATGTTCATCACGTTCACCAATCATCTCAATTACAATGCCTGCTCAATAACCTTCATATACTTGGGTTTAGGGTTACCCTGGGAAACACTGGCTTACTTGTAGATGACGGGGGGACAATGATAATAACTACACACTCCCTAATAAAATCAATGATATTCTGTCGTTTTTAGACAAGACCAGCTATAACCTTCCAATATTGCAATTCAATACACAGATTCCACACTGCTTTGCGTTAGCTTTCTCATATCAATGTATTGGAGTTTCAAGTTGGAACTAATAATTTAAGAGAATAATTTGCAAGCTCAATTTCTATATATCTATATTCTATGATGCAACAGCTGGCTTTATTTGGCTGATAAAATGAGTGAAGTTCCATAAATTTGCTGATCATTTCCTAACACAGTTGCCAAATCGCCTGCCCACAATAAATAATAAACCCAAAAAAAGTGGACCAAAGAGGGAGTGCCACTTGGCGTGGTGGTGGCCAATGAGAGAATGTTTTTGTGGGTTGTCCCCCTGATAACCTCTTTATATCTTTGTTGGGTTTCATCATCCACAACAATGGAGGTACATGTGAAATTGTCTCCTAATCAGGAAAATACACATGGAGGACATGCAATAAGTGAGCAATGAATAAAATTCGATGGTTTTGGTCGCAATTTTGGACTTGGCATGTGGAGGGGCAAATCCAAGGACAAGCTTGATTGATGAGTTTGCCTCTTGGTCAAACAACAATGTACTCAGTCATTTGAGATAGACAGTTGGCCATTCGGCCCCATGCACTGCCCATCCATATTTAACTCCTTTTATTTAACGTTTCCCTTCGCTTAATTGTGATAGAATGTAAGACCCAATCTGTTCATCATCAATTCATAATTTCTTGGCAATTACTACTAGTTTTTCTACTACAATCCCATGTTATTTGGTTAGTAACTCCTTTGATTAGGCCAATCTTGATTTAGTGGTAACTTCATTGTGTTGAGTAGCATAGGAGATTAGGTTAAAACCCTTGCATTTCCACCTTTATCCCTAATTACATATAAAAAATTCTAATTATGTACTTAATTCTTGTATTTTCCATACATTTGAAATTTATTTCTTCTACTTCTAATTTTAGAAATTTAAGAAGTGTTTAATAAACTGAAAAATAAGTCCTGAATTTCATAAGTACTGAATTTATATTATAAAACTATTTGATATATTAGTAAAAATTAAGCACTAAATATAATTATTTTGTTTGATAAAAATAAATTTTGATTTTTAAAAATTTATTATTTTATAATTTTAATCTTATTATTAATATGATATTATTTATTTTATTTTGAACAGTTGTGGATAAAAGTTAAAGATCAAATTTGAATATTTATTTTTTTAATAAAATGAGGAAATACAATTTTGAAAAATAAAATCTAACTTAATATTTTCTGCAATAAGTAGCTATCTACTTACTTATCATATTCAACACTTTTTTGTTGAAAATTTTAAATTTTATATTAAGGGCTTGTTTGATAGACAGTTGGAAAAATTAAATCAATTGAAAATTAATATTTTCAATGATTTAATTTTTTACACATATTTGATCATCTAAAATAGAATAATTTGTTAAATTTTTTTTGTAAAAAAGTATGAAAATTAAGAAATACATAAGAGATACTTATTACTTAATGGAGAATATTTTTAATTAATTCAATTCAATTTTATTTATTTTAATATTATATTATCCTAAAAAAACTTTTTGTTCAAATTTTTTTTGTTAGAATAAGATAAAATGATTAAAAATTAAGGATAAAATGTAGAATTGATCTTTTTTATTATTTTAAAATCTATATTTATCAAACAATATAATTATATTTAGTAATTAATTTTAAGTAATATATCAAACAGTTTCATACATTAAATTCAGTACTTAAAATTTGTAACACTTAAATTTTTTTAGTTTATCAAACAACAAGAGAAAAAGTTAATATGATTCTCAAACACGATAAAAAATTTAAATGTTAAAAATTTTCATTTTTAATGATTTATCAAACATATCCTTAAAATCTCAGCCAATGTTAATTTTAACTTTAGGATAGTAAGTTTTTTCAACATTTTTTAAAGGTAGAGTAAAAGTTCATATATATATATATATATATATATATATATAAACATGATTTTCCTATGGGTTTAAATTCGTCATGAGATCAAATTTTTATTTTAAAAATGTTACATAAATTGATTGAATGGAATTTCTTTATTAATTGGATAAATTCTGAATATTAAAAGTATTAAATTTTAAATATATAAAAAGTATTAAAGATGGAAAAAAAAAAAAAAAACCTCCTTTCATTAGAGAATTTAGGCGGATTTTATCAAAATATGATTTAGAAATCTAAGTAGTGGGTTGAAATTATATTTAATCACAGCAGATAGATTGGGGTGTGTCGGTTAGTTTTGAACTTTAAACTAACACGTACTTGAACTTTAAACTAACACGTTTTAAGTAGTACGTGTTGACTTTCACTTTGAAACTAGACAACGGCTTTAAAGATGGATCTAATGGCACCAAATTACAAATTTATTAGGCATGTTTCTTATACATATTGGATTGGGATGAAACAAAGATGTTAGGATTTAGGTTAAAATTTTTCATTTTATTAAAAAATAAAAAAATTCAAAAATTTGGAAGTTAATCACTGTATTTTTATTTTTACTGATTTAGTCTCTTTACTTTCTAGATATCAAAAATTCATATTCAACTGTTAACATTGTTAAGTTTTTTAGGGTAGCATTTTGAAATTTAAAAAAAAAATCATTTGGTAATTATGTAACTAAAAAAAATTAACAATATTAATCGTTAAACCTGAATTTTGAAATTTTAAAAAGTAAAAAAGACTAAATTCTTAAAAATAAAAGTACAATGATTAAATTCTAAATTGTCGAAGAGTATATAAACTTATGACCTATTTTAACTTATAAACTTATAACCTATTTTAACTTAAAATTGATCCTTGTTTAGATATATGGTAAAATTAAAAATAATATTACAGTAAAATTAGTTATTGTATCAGTAAAATTGTATATTGTAGCATTGAGATTTAAATCAATTATAAGATAATTTGGATTTCAAAGTAGTTAACTCCAATCAAGATTTTAGGCTTTTGTGAGATTGAAACGTCTCCTTGGAGGTGCCAAACACGTCCATACGAAGTTATGTTTTAATTGAAGAGCATTTTGCTCTTGAAAGTTTGAAGTGTCAGAGGCTTTAAACTCACGATTTTTAGAACTGGATTGGATTAGTTGGTCAGATAGATTAATAAATAGAGAATCAATTAGGGTATCAATTCGAAATAAAAGGATTACATTGACTAATTCGTGTATCGGAACAAATTGATTGAACCGATGGTTGAACCAATTTTCTTTATTTTTATTTTTTAAAATTTTTATGATTTTTTAATAATTTATTCAATTGAACCAGACAAATTAGTTGGATCGGTTGAACTCGTCGGATTGAAAAACAGTGGTCTAATTAGTTTGACCACTTGTATGGTTTTGAAAACCTTATTTTTTTAACTCTAACTAGTACGGTTCTCTACCCACGCTTCGCGTTGGGTAGATTTTTTGTTTGTGCCAAATTATAAAGTAAATAATTTTAAATGTTAAAATGCTCTAAATCCCAATATTCTTCGTACATTTGGAATTTAATCCCTACTTTTATTTTCAGGAATATGGTCCTCTATTTTTTGGATTTAAAAATTTATGTTCAGTTGTTACCACCATTAAATTTCTTCTATTAATAATCTAGAAAGGTGGTCCTCCAATGGGAGTGAACATGACGCCCCACTAGAAGAAGAGTGATGTTACCTTGATCCAATAAGAAGAGATGGCAGTGCAGAAAAAACAGTGTGGGGAGTGGGCTCATCAGGTGGGCTTTGGGCTAGAGGAGCCAAGTCTACTGGAGTGGCAGACTCCGCCTAAGTCTCGGGATGAGAGAAGAGAACAGGCGAAGTAAGCTCCCTCTCAGAGCTAACTGGTTTCTTGCCCCGTTTGCGTAATTCATGAATAATTTGATTCCATTTTGCTTTGCATGCAAAAACCATGTGAGGACAATATACAAAATATTAATGTAATTTATGAATAATTTTATTAACTAATCTATTTGAAAAAATTATTAATGTACTTAGACAAAAATACTACACTCAGGGTACCAGATCCAACAAATACAAGAAGGGATGATAGAGGTACAGATGTTATGACTGGTATATTGGCTCTACATAGTGGTGTGAAAATACAGGATTATTGGTTTTTCGGAACTAGGATCATAAGCTAGCACAAGGAAGGGAGTGTACTGATAAAAAGTGTATATTGTGTTAAACAATGTGTGGACATTGCATCTAAGTATAAAAAGTACGAGAAATAATCATAAATCGATAGTCCGTAATGTGGTATACAAATAGAGCAATCATGACTCTTGTTCGTCTTATACGGGTCCTTAATAAGGGATAATGTTCGCCAATGGGTGGGGATCTATTTGCGGGAACAAAAAAAGAAATTTAGTTCGCCAGAAGTGGCATCTCATATGGTCAGTTTATGTCTTAGCCTCGTGTGTTAGTTGAATTCTATTTTGAGAATATGTTATCGTAGAGCTCATTAAGTTTTTATGAACTTGGTTTTCTTCTTCTCATTTTCAGGCTTTTAGGTTGGACATGTTGTTGAAGGGATTTAGTCAGATTTGCGGCCTATTTGTGAGTCATCTCTTATTTTGTTTGTAGCATTGAATCGTTGGGGAATAGGATGATTGTTAGTGTCCGCCAGTTTATATTTGAAGACTTGTATTTGACTTGTTGAATTGTATTTCTGAATTCTTATGAGTAGTCTTATTAGGCCACATGCCAAACTATTTCAAATGATGATAGTCCGCTAATAATAATTTTTTAAACTTCTACTTGAGTATCAACTCATTTAATGTTTTGTATAACCAGATATTGATTATGAGGCTTCCGCCACATGATGTTTAACTATAGCTCATTTATAAGTGGAGTACTACTATTTTTAAAATGTTTTAAAAAGTATCATGTATTGTTCGATATTTTAGATATATCATTCTAGTATGTAGAATATCCGTTGAACTAAGGTGTTTGATTTTCAAATGGTTTGTTAGTCCAGTTGGTTTTATATTGTAACACTCCATACCCGGGTCCGGTGATCGGGTGTTACAAGCAGTGCCTTAGTTACAGCTAAAAAGAAATTGAAATATATTTATTTTTGTAAAATTCTATACATCAATCAATTCAACTAACATTTTTATTTATTTTTGTGACAATTTTTTTAGACCTTCTATAAGCTTTTTTTTCTTATAACAATCACTTTTTTTTTCTTTTAAATTAAATTAGTCCTTTATAGTTTATTGTGCCTTTCATAGTCACACTGGTAAAAACTTGTTCTTCTTCTAATGGATTTTGAGAAATGGAGGAGGGATGTTGTTGGAGAAGATGAAGAAGATGGGATTTTAGTAATGGTGATGGTGTTTATTCTTTTTTTTTCTCTCTCATGCTTCTTCACTTGACGACAAAAATATTGGATTGCCGATACACCGTATGACGCAGCGAAAAAATTATTCTGACAATCATTAACCATGGATCTGTGTACGACGAATGAGTCAAGTTCAAATGGGGTTAAAGATATACCTTTAAAACTAAAAATAGGTGGATAATGTTGTTGATTGGGTCCCTTTAAACGATGCCAATCCAAGTCGCAACAAAAGTTTCTCGATCTCTACGTAGTTCACCCGGTCAAAAAACGACCAGTAAAAGAAATTTTCTTTGCATTTTTTCAAAAAGAGTAAAAATGGCTATTAGACCCTATACTCAATTCTGCTATAAAAACCTTAACACCTATTCGAGATCATATTTCCTTTTATTCAATACCACATATTAAAAACATAATTATCCCTTTAGAGAAACATATGGAAAGTTATTAAAACATTGTGTCTTTTCCAAAATGATTTTAACTTCCATGTTTTAATATTTGACCGAAATTATTATAATATTTATTTTAATAATTTTGGTAAATTATATTCAGTTAATATTAAACTTTTATATGGATCAAATTCATATATTAATTTTAACTGTGTTCTCCATTTGTGTACAACAAGTTTGTACACATAATATGTTTAATATTTAACTGTCAAATTAAATTAATTATTTAAATCATGTGACAGCTAAACATAACACCAATTCGAAGATATTTGGATTGTGTTCGTTTCAACCATAGGGTGTGACCCTGTATGCTATTGTAATGTTAGTAGTAATATTAGAACATTTCTAATGTTACAATGAATGAGTGACATCTAGTGATGCATCATTTCTACCCAAGTCGTGAATCGACATAACCTTTCTATGATAAATTTTTATGTATTACATCATTTTATCTTTTATATCTAGATTGGGCATAAGTCATGGAATAGTCACACTTGTATAGTCCAATATCATATTTCTTGATATTCTGAGTAGACTACAATAAACAAATAAGTGTGATATCTCATATAAACTTCTTTGAGCATGGCAATGAATTTCTAGTCTCACTCCATCAAGTGGCCTTAGATATTGCTTCCATTATGTAGGAGGGACAAATCCCATATTGATCAATTATATCCCACTACATATATTATGGCATATCTAACATCAATCTTTATAGTACAACCTGTTATGGTAGACATTTGATTGTATCAAAATATACGACTCACGATGTTAGGACAATGATGATCTTAAGTCTGATGATTGTATACATAGTTATCACTATGAGTAATATTGTGAATATTACATAATAATCCAAGAAATATACTCATAGTGGGTCAGTCCAGTATGTTTTTCTCCAACACATACTCATGTATTGATTTTGACATCCCTATGCCAATGACAACACTTTGTCATCACTCAACTACACATTAGTCTCAATGCATTATTATTGTCCTAGCCCATAATAATACTTGACTAAGGACCTTTTAAAAATAATCATATCATTCTCAGGATTTTATTATTAATCTGTTTATTTACATACACAGAAAAAGGAACTGAAATAATAATGACAATGTTTTATATTAACAAACAAGATAAAATGAGTATATGATTACAATAATATCAGATTGGTCTTTGGACATACTCTAACAGAAGATACCCATTTTTTCCTTCTCTGGGTGGTTTAGCAGGTAAATGCAACTCTGAAGATTTTCGTTTATATGTTTGTTAACATTCTTGGAAATTTTAATCTATAATGCTGCCCATAACGTTCTTGGAAATTTTCATCTTCCCTACTGCTTCCTCATCAACTTCGCTGCTATATTAGATCCAAGTCTTCATTTTAGAGAATGGATGACAAAAACATTATTTTTTTTTTAAAAATTTATTGGTGCCACCTGACATATCGATGACACCCAAAAAATTATTTTAAAAAAATTTCTTGGTGCTGCCTGACAGGCTGACAATACCCATTAAATTTTTTTCCTTATTTTCTCCTACCTAAATACCGGTATTTTTAATGGATATTTAAAAAAAAATACATATTGGTGCTGCCTAACATAGTGGTGGAACTCAAAGAAATATATTTTTCTAAAAAAAAAGTTGATGATTGAGTCGTCATTGGAGGGCAGTGCCGCTGGTGTATCAAGCAACACTGGCAATTACTATATATTTTAGAATATTTTCGTATATCATTTTTCACTTGGATCATTTTTGTAATTAATTAATTAATTTATGTTAGTTTTAAAAAAGCGCCCGAAAGTAGCCTATTGCCCTTGACCATTGAATAAGTTTACTTTATTTTTATATTTTTATTTTTGGAATTTTAAAAAAAAAAGTTAATATACATATTTTTGGTGTAATAGAACAATTACCTATCTAAATTACAGAAAGTCAATTTGAAAGGTAAAAAAACCTTTTGACTTGTCTGAATCAATAAGAGTTAGAATCTCCTTTGAAGGTGAGTCAAAAACTTGTAAGTCTTCTTTATTGTCCAGAGCCAACTTGGCTAAGCAATTTGCAACTTGATTATGCTCTCTAGGAATGTAGTGCAAAAGTCGAGTTAAAATCTCCTTTGAGGGCAAGTCAAAAACTTGCAAGTCTTCTTTATTGTCTAGAGCCAACTTGGCTAAGCAATTTGCAACCTGATTATGCTCTCTAGGAATGTAGCGCAAAAGCCACTGACCTTATTGAGGCAAAATATGTTGTATCACTCTAACCAAGGCTGAGTTCGATATATTAGAAATGCTTCCTTGCAAAGCTTTCACAACTTTCAAGCTATCCAATTAAATTATCACCTTATCATGACCTCCACGTTGGATGAGCTTGAGACCTTCCAAGATACCTCAAAATTCTGCATAAAAAATCGAGACTTTCCTAGATATCGGTTATAACCAGAAACCCAATCTCTAGTCTTATCACGCACTATTCCCCCAACAACTGCATTTCCTAATCCTAATTGAACAGCACCATCCGCGTTGATAAAAATCCATTCTTCACTTGTCGGTTCACCAAAGGAGAATTCGAAGCAACCATTCGGTTCACCATTAAAAGCAGAGAAATAATGTTTAGCCCAACTACTCGATACTTTGACTATTTCATCTAGACTCCAAGTTCTTGCATGAAAGATAAAGAGGTTGCGGTTTTTTCAAATACGCCAAACAAGAAGTCCAAAAAGGCACACCCAATTAGCCCCTCCTTCATGGATCTTTGTAGTATCCTGCACATTAAAACAAATCCATTCATGTAAACTGCTAGAAAAGAAAACAATTAGATGCTTTACCTGAATGACCTGTCTCCAAACTGCCTTAGCTATTGTGCAGTCTATAATGATATGCAGAATATCTTCCGAATCATGTCCACAAATAGGACAAGAAGGGTCTACTATTAATCCCCGCTTAACTCTTTCCACGTTACTGAGAAGGCGTTCTTTCAAAATAGTCCATATGAAGAAACGGACCTTTTGTAGGCCTGGAAACTTCCACGTTCATTTCCATTTCTCATCTTTAGCGCTCCAAGACTCTTCATTCAAAAACCTGTAAGCACTTTTGACAGAGAAGGCCTTTGTCGAGGTATGACACCAAGCAATTCTATTGGTCTCCTTAAATGGGTGTGCAAGGGGAATACCCACAATACATCGTATTACATCATCTGGGAATTAGACCCTGAAAAGATCAATATTCCACAAACTTTTCTCGGTAACCATTTCATTGAAAAGATAATCTGAATCAATGTTGACATTGGTAGGAATAAATTTAATCAATGGCCCTACACGTGGAACCCAATTATCCTTCCAAGATCTAATTTTGCTACCATTGCCTACTGACCAGATTAAGTTTTTCTTATAATAAAAGCCAGACTTTTGAGATTGATCTCCAAAGAAAAGAACTCCTATCTTGAGCAATACAATTTAATAAGTTACCATTTAACCGATACTTCGACCTGATTACTTGAACCCATAAGGTCTCCTTATCAGATGCGATATTAAACCCAAGCTTCAATAAGAACGAGATATTCTGATCTCGTAATTTCCTCATTCCAATATCACCACACCCTTTAGGTTGGCATATAGAATCGCACCTCACTAAAAACATCTTCTTTTTTCCTTTGGAAGAACCCCAAATGAATCTTTCACCAAACTTTCAATCTCTTCACAATTTTTTCTAAGTGTATATCAAAAATCAAGATCTAAAAAAAAAAAAATCGCTACAAGCATATTTTAAGAATAAAAAAGAGAGAATATATTTTGTAGATCTAAAATCAAGCCAAATAAGAAAATGGGATGTGCTATTTTGTAATTGGTTGAGCATAGATCTTGTATAACAACCATATCAAAATGCAATATTTTCATATCTAAAAAAAAGACAATTTCTCTTACATTTTCCTTATTTTTTGGGGAGATATATATTGGCTACTAATAATTAAAAGTGTTTTTTTTTTCTCAAATTCTGCAACTATTGCTACAAGTTGTTTGTCAAATCATTGAGAACTTTGTTTAATAAATATTTAATGTCTTTTACCAATAAGAAAAAAGGCATATTAAATGTCAACAACATTTTCTATAATAATCTTTTCCTTTTTCTCTCCAAACTTTTAGATAAAAGAAAACTCTGAGATTTTGCTCAATAATTCAGCCACTCTTTTAAACTAATCTGATTTTGCAGAAAATTTCCACTGCCACAAGTTTACTTAAATCAACAAGATAAAATTTGCAGTGTATATTCTTTTCAAAATTCTGTTGGCATCTTTTGTTTTTTCCCCTCGTTTTGTCTTCATAATTATCTTGTGTGATTATTGTGGATGTTAAAAAATTACATTAAACAAAAATTTAATCAATTCAATTAAATAATATAAATTTTTTATAGATTTCATAATCTATCATTAATCTCAAAACAACCCAACCCAAACTGATTAAATTATAATTG
The DNA here is from genome assembly GCA_025698465.1 of Gossypium longicalyx. NCBI lineage: Eukaryota > Viridiplantae > Streptophyta > Magnoliopsida > Malvales > Malvaceae > Gossypium > Gossypium longicalyx. Next base: position 99,487,613 of record CM046997.1, read on the forward strand.
CATGGAGAGGATATCACTATCTAAAATTGTTTCAACTTTTAATTTTTAGGGATTTACAATCTCAGTTGAGTTATAAATTTTATAAGATATAAAAGTATATTTGTTGAGTAATTTTTCGTTGTGTCTCATTAGAGGGGATAATCGGATATTTATATACATAACTATTGTTCATAGAATTGACGTTCTTAGCAGACTCTATGCATGTTGGACACGTGTACTGCTCTGGGCTGCCTGCTGGACACTCCTTGGGCATCTACGAGTTGAGTCCGCGAGCTCCCCTTGCGAGCTTCATATTGCAAGGATTGCATGTATCCATTTGGTAGGCCCTATTCGAGTCACGGTTAAGTGAGTCAGACCTTATTTGATATTCAGGTTGGTGATCATAAGTACATAACAAGTTAATATTATAGTAAATTTTAAAAATTTGCTTATATTTTACAACAAATATTAATAAAACTAGTTGAAAAGTGAAATTCAAAGTTGGTTAATTCATATATTTATTTGGTCATGAGTCGAGTGGTTAGTCTAATTTGACAGTTTAGGCTCGCTTTGAGTCAACTTGGGCATGAATTTTTTTGATACCGGATCGGCTCAACCTAATCTAAATTCAAATTAAATAAGTTTAAAATTATTTTTCTATAAATTTAATTTAAAAATGATATGTATTATTATAAAATTATATTTTAATAAATTTTGAAACCGTGAAATAAATTTTAAAAATCAAATTAATAGGTCTATGCATAGAGTTTCCAGTGGAAAGCATTATTATGTTTGAAGGAAAGAAACTTTTTTGTTATGCATTTTTTGTGAATAGCTTATAATAAATGGAATAAGTTGCAAAGGTTTTGTTTTGGGATGGTAGAACACTAATTATTGAATGCAAAAGTTGATATAATTACAGGTTCATTGGATTGCAAACAAGTCATAGATATTCATCTGATTAAATCCCCGTAAAGACAATGGATATAACTTTCTTACATCAACAAAATTATGGTCTAAAAAATAAGATGAAGCTGTTTAGTCTTCAATAATTAGATTAATTAACGTATATATATATATATATATATATCTGATAATTGCAGTGAGCTTGCCTGTTAGTAATTATTAATATTAAGAAATTCATAACAGCATAAGGCCAAGAAGTGCCAACAATTTTATCATTGTTATCATGAAATTAAAAAAAGAAAATCACATGGAATAGATCTAAATTAATATTTGTTCCCTTTAAATTAGGGGAAAGGTAATGACTTAATATATATATATATATATAATTACTTCTTCTCCAGGTTGTTGTCTCCATGCTTAAATATATCATCATTTTTATCCCCAATTACACTTAATTTACGGGGTGGATCACCACCATCTCTAATCTTTTTACCCCTAATAATATGAAACGTAAATTTTGCACAAAGCAAATTTGGAGGTAATGGATAGGGCGTTAACGACAAGAAAAAAATGCAGTGGGTCCTTTGTTTCAAAGCCCAAAATTAGTGGGGGTTAAACGTAAACTTACTCGCCATAATCATGATTATCTATCTCATCACATCCCTTTTTAACTCATATTTTTGGATGGAACTTTGAGTCGTTAGTTACTATTGTTACCATTTGATATCAAAATTAGGAAGAGAGGGTCAAGTATTGTGCTTATATATTTTCATGTTAAGATGTAGTGAATTTAAAGTTGCTAGATCTAGAAAGTATTGTGCGCCCATCCACCCCATACTAAGAGTCACGTGATTGACTGTTGAATTCAGAACTTTGAACCTTTCTTGTCTCCATTATTCTTTGCCTCCTCACATGCTCACCATTTCATTCAGCTAAGCTCTACTAATCCTAGATTTAACCCTAAATCCATGTGGATAAGTTCACCAGAGAAACAATAATAATAGGGTGTTAAGTCAAAATGGTTACAGTTGGGATGCTCATGTTACCGTGTGTCATACCCTTGTTTATTTTATTTTTATAGAATTAATTGTTGAAGGATCCTGGCAAATTTTGAGCCTGTACAGATACCTCAATAAATAATGATATTGATACTGATATATGCGTAGTATATATATAGCTGGCATGGACAACTACTCTTGTCCATGTGATCTTTGACTTGAGCAAATTAGGATTTATTTCTTACTGTCCATTCTAATACTAATACTAATACTAATACTAATACGTGACATTACCCTTTGTTCAACATTTTTTTTTTTACTTTTTTAAATTAATATATTTATGTTTTCTTCCTTAAAAATGTGTAATCTATTTGTTAAACCCGTGAAGCTATTGTTATTGATCGTAGATGATATTAATAATTAATGGAATGGATAAAAGATGCAGTATTATCGTGTGATCCGGTCTTATTGGTTGAATATTTAGGTCCGTTTCATATTGGCGTCGGCACACACACACACATATATATATATATTAGACACCCACCCTGTCCTGCCGCAATTTCCTAAAATTTCTCCGCCAATTCCAGTTTCCTCTCGAATGCTGCTGCAAGTGTTAGACCCAAAGGTTAGAAGGGGAAGGCGTCGCGGATATCATAGCTTAGCCATAAACAACAATGTCTTCCAAGAATCGGTCACCGCAAAGTCCTCAACAGCAACTGCACGATCTCAAACAACGCGTTTTCACTTGCCTTAACAAACTCGCCGACCGCGACACTCTCGCTCTCGCTTCCGCTGAGCTCGAGTCTATCGCTCGGAACCTGACTGTCGATTCCATCCCTCCCTTCCTCAACTGCCTTCACAATACCGACTCTTCCGCCAAGTCTCCCGTTCGGAGGCAATGTGTAATCCTTTTGACTTTGATGTCTCAGTCGCACGGTAACGTCTTATCTCCCCACCTTTCTAAGATGATTTCCACCCTTGCTCGCCGCCTCCGTGACCCCGATTCCGCCGTCCGGTCCGCTTGTGTCGAGGCAACGACCGCTATGTCGTCTCACATCACGAAGCCTCCATTTTCTGTTTTGTCGAAGCCTTTGATCGAAATGCTCGTGGTGGAGCAAGACGTTAACTCGCAGATCGGTGCGGCGATGTGTTTGTCCGCGGCGATCGAGGCGGCGCCGGATCCCGAGACGGAACAGCTTAAGAAGGTGTTGCCGAAGTTGGGGAAGTTAGTGAGGAGCGAGAGTTTCAAAGCGAAAGCGGCGGTGTTTGGAGTTATCGGAAGCGTCGCTAGTGTTGGCGGTGCCGGAAGTAAAGGAGTCCTGGATTGGTTTGTGCCATGCGCGGTGGAGTCTTTGAGTAGCGAAGACTGGGGAACGAGAAAGGCGGCGGCGGACGCGTTAGGGAAGGTGGCTATGGCGGAGAAAGAACTGGCAGCTGAGTATAAAGCGGCGTGTGTGACCGCTCTTGGCAATAAGAGGTTTGATAAGGTGCATCCATTTCTATCTTTGCTCAGTAACCATTTAATAATGTATATTTTTCCCCGATAAGGAAATTAGAGGGAAAAAAACATTGCTTATCATTTTTAATAAGTTTTGTTGTTACAGGTAAAGATTGTCCGAGAAACCATGAATCGTAGTTTGGATTTATGGAAGGATGTTCCTGGAGTTTGTGAGGAAGTCTCCACCACTTCTCAATCCGACTCATCTTCAATAGGTATGATATATGATTCAATTTTTGTTTAGCTTGTAATTGTCTGATCTTTTGAAATTAATCATTGTCCAAGCCCAACAATTATTATACGATACTGGGTATATTTGTTTTCTATTCCTTTTTGGGATAAGGAACCAAAATTTTATCCTTGTTCAATGCGAGTGATCAATTTTTTCAAAAAGTTTCACTTTAAAACTTCGAAAATTTAAGGGTTGCTATTATTGCGCTGCTGTAAAACATTTATGCTTGGTAACTACTGCTGCAAACTATTTGTTTTCATCATTTATGATTGTGTGCTTTGATCGTGGCAACAGATAATGGTAGCGTTGGATGCTTTACTTCAGTTACCAAAAGTATGAATGATGTTGGTTTTAGAACTCCCCAGTCAAAAAAAGTAGTCCCCACGAGCAGGTCCCCTCCTTCTGATGCCTCGGCTGCGTCCACTGCCAAGAAAGAGACATCCCTGAAAAGTAATAATAGCAACAGTAACACTCGTAGGCTGGACCGCTCAAAATCTTCTGATTGGAAGATTGAAACTGTTCAGCCGAAGTCTTTGTTTTCTGAGGCCTCTGGTGATTACAATATCAAAAGGAGTGTATCCTTTGGCAAGGCCCATGACGAAAAAGTGCAGAAATTTGGCGGTTTGAGGTCTCGGTCTCAGGTGCTTCCTTTTCATGACGAGGAGAATTTAGATGTTACTGATAAAAATGCTGCTCTAGATGTCGATGAGAATCCAAAAGACATCGAGGATCTGTGTTTGATCCGTGAACAACTTGCTCAGATTGAAGATCAGCAGTCCAATCTATTGAACCTCCTCCAGGTAGTTTACAAAGCTGAATATCCTCTTTCTCTTTCTTCACATAGTTTGTTCTTTTGTACCTACCAGGTAAAGCTTTATAGAAATGTATTATTGTTCTTTGGAAGCTACTGGTTTTCAATTGTGTTTGACTTATGTAGTGAAATCCTTGGTTATGGTATTTGTGATAATGCTTATTTCTTTCTGAAATTCTTTTGAATCATGCTTGTGGATTCTATCGTTTGGAGTTTATTTACAATGGTTTTTCTGTATTTGATTATAGAAATTCATTGGGAGTTCCCAAAGTGGGATCAATTCTCTAGAGACACGCGTAAATGGCCTGGAGATGGCTCTGGATGAAATATCATATGACTTGGCCATTTCAAGTGGCAGGATTCTGAACATGGATTCTACAGATAACACATGTTGCAAGCTGCCTGGTGCTGAATTTTTGAGTCCCAAGTTCTGGAGGAAAACTGAAAGTCGGTTTTCTACTTCAAGGTTACCTTCTTCGCGGCGCATGCTTTCGCTAAATGCAGTACATAACTTATATGATAAAGATTCTGGGGGTGAAATGTATAAGCCAGCATACAGCCGAGGATATCAGCGTCAAGCTGGAAGTGGATTTGTTATGAACCCAGTGGGTGATGCTGGCAGTGACGTAAGAGATAATCCAGGGTTCTCAAAGAACACCATTCAAAATGCTGAGAGGTTTCAGGTTGGCAATGCTAGTGCTTCTGATGGGACTTCCCTGGTTAGTTGTACAGCTCCAACGAACCTTAGCAGCAGGTAATGGAATTTCACTGTAAATTGTCTTGTACTTCCTTTAATATCATTGTTATAATTATAATTTGTTGTCAGGTCAACAGCTGCTCTTTAAATTTGCTATAGTTCATGACTGCCTAGAGTGTTTCATGCACTTGAGTCAGTTATGTGAAGTGGCAATAAGAACTTGAATGATGGTCTAACTAGTCAGATCATTGGGTTCGTTCATGTGTTTTAACAATACTAGTGGTTTTTAAAAATACAAGTGGAAACATGCGTTCTTTCATGTACCATTTTCATCTAATCTATCGGCAAGATGAAAAAAATAAAAACAAAGAGCGTTTGATTCACGAAGTCAATTGTTTGATCTTGCCTCACCTTTTTTTTCCCAGATTTTGAGCTTAACTTGGATTGAAGTTGGGGGTGTTTGAAGAAGCAGCTGAAGCTAGCGGAGAAGCACCTTGGAGAATGGAGGTTGAAGATGAAATGATACGATGAAATCGTAGATCATGTAATGATGAGGTGCAGCATTCTGGGTTGTTACAGGAGATAGTAGAATTACATTTTGATTCCGTGAGTAAATTAACTGAAAAATGCCAATGGCTGGCTTTGGCCCAAGGCAGGCACAGAATATATGGTGTTCCAACAGAGACCTGTCCCCCTCACCGAGTGGGTTTGCAGTAGAGGAGGAGGCCCCTTCCGTGTACAGAGAGACTTTGTGCATCTCGTTTTTATCTTTTATTGTTACTAGTTCCTGTGTACTGCATATAAAATTTCAATCCTAGGCTATCAAGTTTTTCATCAATTGAACCCCCAAGAAAAGAAAAGAAAAGAACAGAAAGAACACTTCCAACATGCTAGTAGTTATTATATGACACGAAAATTCAATACGGATTTAGAGTTAATAATGTAAAATATCTCAGTTTAAGGATGAGTAGTATAAATGCAATTATGCAGCGTGAATCGGGAACTCTAATTACTAGGGATGGCAAAAAAAGAGACTGGCAGGTTACGAAACCCATCTGATAAAGCTAGGATTTTTTTAAAAAACTGGTTTCAGGACGGATTATTTTAGAATGGGTCGGTGTGCGTTTACGAGAAATTTGCACTGTTTTGGGATTATTACAAGTGTTTCTTTTTATATATTACCTATATTGTTATTTAATTTCGTGAGATACTGACTTAATTAAGTAAATTATTACATATTTTAAATAAATTATATTATTATGAGGTACTTCTATTTTTATTATTTTTTAAAAACTAATAAAAAACTTACAAATATTCAGTCCATTCCACCCACATTTATAAAAAAATTTAATCATTTCAACTAAAACTTTATTTTGATATTTTTATATGTTTCAATGTTATTGTTTCACCCCATTTTATTTTGTATATATTGATAATGTCGTTTATTAAGTTTGTGTTACTAGTTAACTCAATATCAACTAAAAAAATGACAATACTATAATAAACAATTGGAGTGCATTTAATATTCTTAATATGATGAATTTAACTATTTAATTTCTTTTTATTCACGATTTAAATTAAGATTTTATTTTACTTTTGTACATATCATATATTTGTTTTTTTTTTTAATATTGTTAGTTTTAAACGCACACCTGTATTCTAAATATGTGATTTTCACCTACATGCATATGCTAGAATTTCTAGTATCATTATATTTGTTTTAATCTTAGGGGTTCTCCACTCAAATCTCCATTGTTTCCATTTGTAGGTAAGTTATTATTGTAAAACTTTTAGATTTACATATTATGCTAATCAAATCCCTAGTATTGCACAAACAATAATTTTAGAATCTTTAAAATAATACTTTTAGTTGATAAATAATTAGGATAATTAATGAGATAATTTCAACTTTTAAATAAGAGTTTAGAGCTTATCAAAACTCTGTTGGATGGACTTTCGTATCAACCTATAAATAGGCTGCTTGTGGCATCACTTATAAAGTAGTTTTTGGAGTGTCTTTGTCGACAGTTTTGTTGTATTCTTGTCGTTATTTTGTGACACTCTTTTAGTATTTATTTGGAGAGGTTTATTGATTGTATTGTGAGGTATTTGGCTGAGTGATTTGTAACAATTAAGGTCAATATTGGGGTTGCAATTACTTCTTTGTGTAAGGGTAGATTGGATTTAAGCCAATAGGTGATCCAGACAATTGTTAAATAAAATCATTCACTTAGCGAGGCTTCACAGGTGTAGGACCATCATGTCTGAACTGCGTTAACAAAAGTTGTGTGTTATCTCTCTTTATGTTGCTCGTTATGTTACTTTGCATTTAACCTTTTTGTTCATTTTTGTTCTAACAAAAGTTCAAATGAAACTATTTTTCAAGTGCAAATCAAGGAATTTTTCAATTGGTATCAGAATGGGCTTTAAGAGTTGTTTAAATGAGATCCTAAGCTACGGTTTGTAATAATTAAGTCTAAGAAGAAATGTCATTTTATCCCCGGTCCACATTCGATGATTAAAGCATCAAATTCAAATAATGAAAATGATGTTCCTTTCAACAACTAAGAGGAATCGTTCAACCAAATGTTGAAAAATATAGAAACATTATGCCAATTAAGCGAGCCTTTAAATGAAAAAGTTATTATTCTCAACGGAGAAAAAGAAAAGCTCGAAACTATGGTTAAAGATAAAGATGATGTGATTATTGATCTTAGAAAGGTTAAAGAGATGCTTGTTGGGACTATCAAGAAAAAAAGATTAGATGATTGTTAAAACTGATGTAACTTTGAAAGCAACTAAGCAAGAGTTAAATTATGCCAAAGCCATTCTCAAAAAATATGAAAGGCAAAGTGAAGATGTCTTAGCTGTTGGGAGATCCAAACCTTATCATAATGTACTTGGTAAGAAACTTACATCTCATGTGAATTTTGTTAAATCTAGTAAGATGGTTCCTACTTTTTCCTTTGAGACAGATAAAAAGAAGAACGAAAAATATCTTTGTTACTATATAGAAAGAACGAACTTGTTAGATCTCATCGTTACAAGTTGATGAATGATCAAATAAGGAGAAGTACAAGGAACACTCAATCTAATATTGTAACAATTAATGGAATAACACTTGGACAACAACATATATGAAACAAGAAGAAATGGAAGTTTGTATGCCATTATTGTGGGAAAGAAAAACGCATCAGACCCTATTGTTTTAAGATGATGCAAATTCGGAAGAAGTTCAACTCAACTACAAAATCTATTAAAACAATGAATGGAATAAGAAAACCACAACATAGACATATTTGGCTAAGGAAGGATCGAGCACATTTGAGTGGTGAAGATCAATATTTGATTGATTCTCATGTTAAACACGAGGTTGTTGGATCTAGTTCCCTAAGTGTAGTAACAGACTTGTAATTTTTCGAATAGATTTGTAACAGTTCGTTTTCAGCGATGTCAGAATCAATGGTTTCAAGACCACAGTTCTAATCAATGAGCCAGTATTTTATTATTTATTAATATTTACAGGGTTATTACAATGTTGTATTAAAATTTGCTTAGAAAATTTTAACATTTAGATAGTTAATTAAGTAAAAAGGACTAAATTGTAAAAGTTGCAAAAGTTAATTGCTATAGGTTTATTTGTATTAAATAGATATAAAATCATGAACTAATGGATTTATATGATAAAAAAACCTATTTAAAACATGGTGGAAGGTTTAGTTGATATATTATATGAAATTTGATTTAATTTTAAAGGGTAAATTTGTACATTAATAAATATGTATAAATAAAATAAACAAAAGATGGAATAGTCATCATCTTCTTCCTTTTTACTTTGAAAACCAATTCTTTCATTATTAAGGAACCAAAGCTTCGGCCAAAGTTTGTTTCAATTGCATGGTATGTGTTTTTAACCTGTTTTTAGTAATTTTATGTTTTTCATATCGTTATAGCTTAATCTAACTAACCCAAGGACTAATTCATAAAAATATTAAATGTTTTGAGTTATACCATTTATGAATTTGTGATGTTTTTGAAGTTTGATGATAGATTCATAAGCTTGATAGTTAAATAGGACTATTTTGTAAAGTGGTTTTGGTTGATTTTAAAGTTTAAGGAATAAGTTGTTAAAATAGTAAAGTTACATGAAATTCTTGTAAAAATTTGATAAATATGGGTTGTATAGGGACTATATAAAATTTGGATAACATTGATTTGATTAAATTGTGATAGATTTGAAACTTTTGGGTTTAGGGACTAAATTGAATAAAAGGTTAAAATTTAGGGTAAAAGTGTAAAATGTTGATTAAGGGTCATATATGTGAATATAAGTGTTTTAAGATATTTGAATAGGTTAATAGAAGTAAATTATTATATTTAGATCAAGAAATGAATCAATCAGTTAATAATCTTGGGAAAGAAAAAATCGTCAAATAGTCGTCGTCGAGGTGTCCGTAGCTATTGTGTTTTGGTAACTTCCTATTAAGTTTAATATGTTTGGTGATTTTTGAAATTAATTATGTTTGTGATCATATATATATATATGCATATCTAGTATGATTAATTGAGGTAGTTTTGAAATGGAAAAGTATTGAATTGAAATATAAAGTATTGCATGGAATACTGTTATGTTGATATAAGTTAGCATACGAAATGTACATGATCAGGGTTAATGTTTGAACATGTGATGACCTTGGAAAATAAGATAAAGCCCGTGTATACTTAGTGAATAGCTAGGATACCAATGACATGTCATTAGGGCATTCCAAGCACCAGTTGTTGGTGATTACAATTGAAGGTACTATGTACCGGTGTTTCAGTTCTAGGCACTCTGTGCTAGTGTTTACAGTTCCAAGTGCTATGTACCAGTGGTGGATACCATATCAATGGCTTGAGATTCTACATGTGTTGCAAATTCTCTGAAGCTTGTGTGAGTAGCATCGTGTATTGGTTAATGTCCCGTTTGTCAGCTTGTACGAGTATTACCCTTTTGCGTATCCGAAGTCAATTTACTATTGTTCTCCTAGCAAAACAATTGATAAATGAAATTGAAGTAAAACAAGATGGCATGATGAACTATGTTATGTTGGTTATAACTTGGTTCGTGAATTTTGGTATGTTATGTTTTAATGATATGATTTATTTATGCCTAACCATTTGATATGGTAGGAATTATGAAACAAGACAAAAGAATATTAATTATATGTTATGTATGAATTGTAAACTTAACTTAACAGATATGTAATGTTTTGTTTTACGAACTTACTAAGCTTTACAAAAGCTTAGTCTATTTGGTTTTCTTCTTTGTCGATTATTGGACTTTAGCTGTCGATTGGAACATCGTTGAAGATCACACTATCCGACAACTCTTACAGTAGCTATATGTTTATTTTGGTCCAATTATAAGTGGCATGTAAATAGAGTTTTGGTATATTTATGTTAATAGGTATCTTGGTGATGTTTTGTGCCAATTGAGATGTAAATATGTATATGGTTATTTTGGTAACTTATGAAACTTTGGTTGGGTTATTTTAGACTTTGAAAACTTAGTATAAATGGATGATTTTGGCATTGTTATTTGTGGTTTAGTTGTTGAATGAATAAACTTGATAAGTTAGTTATGTTTTAGTTTGGATGATTAATTTTTATGTTTGAATTGTGGTGTCAATGATGGTATATTTGTTAAACACTTAGGTTGAATATTTTTTGGCATGTTTTGATACATTTTGATTAGGTTTAAGTGATGCAATTTACATGGCTTGAGACTTAAGGAATTGTAGGTGAAATGGTTTTATTGTGAAGGAACTTTTAGGTGCACATGACCATGTGACCCCTATTTTCACTTTTTACCTAAATTTCTGTAAAAGTTTCAATTTAGTCTAGATTTATTCCTGAGTTGTTTAAATGTTTGTTATGCTCGATTTAAGCTTGGATATGACTAAATATCTTGGAAATGATTGTAATTTTATTATGAATTGAATTATATGGTTATTTATGGTCAGATAACGAATAATGTTAAAGTTTTATAGTTGTAATACCTTATAGCTCGAGTTAGGTCACCAAACCGGGATAGGGTATATTATCCTCACATGGTTTTTGCATGCAAAGCAAAATAGAAGCAAATGTTTCTCATTGGTTATCTAATGCTTAAATTGATATTAAATGGTATTACATGGTCAGATTGTAATATGGAAAGACATCTTGTATCAATATACTAACCTAAACATGTCCTTAGTCTAATCAGAAATGATCAAACTGATTGAAATACTAATATATCGTCTATCAAGTCTAATTAGGGAGATGCCTCAATAGATCCTAAATACATGGATTATCGCTCTTATCTTTAATAGATCAACTGTGGATCATATCATACTTATATATCACAATTATATCATAAATAATTATTAAACATATATATAAAGAGATGGGTAATAAAATAAAATTGTCAACCAAGGTTTCCATGATTTTATTTCTAGAAAATAAATGAAAAATAAAAAAAAGATTTTACATAGTTTTTCAACATAAGACATTCCTTGTGTCTTCGACCACCATCGTTCTATCTTTTCCTCATCATAGACTCTTTTTTGAAAAAAAAAATACATTTATGTTCTATGTCCATTTCCAGCTCATAAGAATTCTATAAATAAAAATTAATCTTATGTGAAGATAATCTTCCACTGTCTATTTACTAAGCACCACAACCTTGGCAAAAAATAATAATTATATAACAAATATATATAATATTGCATTCATTCAAATACATTCCCCTAAACAGGCGAATAATTACAAAAATGTTACACCTTATCAAATATTAATCAAACAAGATGAAGAGAGAGATTTTGTCTCGGTTTACACCATAAACATAACACAACCTGACTTTGATACCAATTCTTGGAAAAATCCAGATCTGAAAATGGTTTTCTTGCATAGTGGAAAATTAAAAATTTAAAAATCGACTTGGTTTGTTGATAAACCATAATTTATACATATTTTTACCCCATGTTTGGCACATTTATGGATGATTTATCATAAGATTTAGTGAATTTGATACTCCTAATCCTTTAATTTCATGTTTTATACTCAAGAAAGCTTAGGTTAGTAAAAAGAGCGAGAAACGGGCCAAAAAGGGACAAATTGAGCCTGATTCAGTGTTTCACACGGTCTGAGCACTTCCACACGGGTGATCCACACACCCGTGTGTGACACACGGGTAAACCACACGCCCGTGTGTCATGGCTGTGTTGACATTAAACCAAGTCAGAATTGTACACAGCCTGAGCACTTTCACACGGGCGTGGCACACGGTCGTGTCCCTGTCGAGCCCAAGTCTAATTCTTCTTGAAAAAGGCCACTTTTGAGAGTTTTGAAGCATTCTAAAGCCTATATAAACACGCTGGAAGAGGATTAAAGGGGACACACAGAGTAGAAGGTAGAAAACACTCGAGAACAGCCATCGAAATCAGCTCGGAAGCAGGATCTACAACATGACTGAAGATTTCCATCCAATTTTCTAGAAGTTCTTTGGGTTTCTTTATGTTTTGCTGTTTTCCAATTCTTGAGATGTTTTCCATAATTATGAACTAAATTTCTTAAATAGCTAAGGGAAATGAAACCTAAGACGAATCTTATTACTCTTTGATTTATATGATAAATATTTGTTCTTATTCTTAATTATGAGTTTTAACCCTTGTTTTAATATTCTAAGATATTAATTCAGGTTTCTGATGTACTTATTCAGTAGAGGAAAAGTCCTTATTTAAGAGTAGATCATTCATAATTAAGCGAAGTTTCATGCAATCATAGAGATAGGATGACATAAATCTGCCGGATTAGAGTCAAATCTAATAAGGGAGTCCATAGATCGAGTTAATGCGACAATAGAGGTTTTAATTAGAAAGAGATTTCAATTAATCAACCTAGAGTCAGTTGTTTTTAGTCTCGAGAGAGATATTAACATAAATCAGGGATTTCTACGGATTAAGTCAAGTGAATAGATCGTCTAATTTAAAGGTAATAAGTGAAGTCTAGGTGGATTCTTCCTTGGGTATTGTCTTCTCCATTGGTTTTCTAGAAAGTATTTTCTAACTTTAATCTCTGTCGCAAGCTTAGTTAATTAGACAATTAGTTTTAGTTAAAAACATTCCTTTAATTATTAGGCTAGATAATAAAAAGATAGTAATTACTAGTACTTTTAGTCCTCGTGGATACGATATTTTCGGTCTCACCATAACTATATTATTGTTCGATAGGTGCGCTTGCCTTAGTCGAATTTTTAGTTAATTTAGCGACCATCAAGTTTTTGGCGCCGTTTTTGGGGACTAAGATATTAGGAACACTTAATTTTTATTACTTTAATCATTTTTACTTTTATTGCAATTTATTCTTTGTTTTTTTAGTTTAAATTTTCTTTACTAATTTTTCTTTTATTTATTTCTGGCAGGTTTTTATAGTTTATGACTAGAAGAAACCCGTCAGGACCTTTGTTTTTTGACAGTGAGATAGAAAGCATAGCTTGCAGAAACTGAAAAGAAATAAAATGAAGCCTACAATACATAAAGGAAGGGCGAGAGGACGATAACCATACCAGAACCGAGGAGATGGCTGAAAATCAGAATAATCCGCTACCTTCTGTGGTTGCTGCAAATCCAATCGAACAGAATCCTGCTCCTCGTACGATGTATGATTACGCTAAACCTACTTTAATAGGAGCTGAATCAAGTATAGTTAGACCTACTGTTGCTGCAAATAATTTTGAACTGAAACCTAACACGATTCAAATGATACAACAGTTTGTTCAGTTTGATGGTTTGCAGGACGAGGATCCAAACACTTATTTAGCAAATTTTCTGAAATTCTGCGACACTTTTAAGATCAATGGCATTTCTGACGATGCCATTCGCCTTCGGTTGTTTCCATTCTTATTGAGGAATAAGGCTAAACAGTGGTTGAACTGGCTACCGCGAGGGTCAATCACTTGGGAACAAATGATCGAAATTTTTTTGCTTAAATACTTTCCACCGGCTAAATTAAGGAATGACATCTCTTCTTTTGTACAAATGGATCTAGAAGCTCTTTATAATGCATGAGAGAGATACAAGGACTTATTAAGAAGGTTCCCTCATCATGGGTTACCTCTATGGCTACAGGTTCAGACTTTTTATAGCTGTGTGAACCTCTCAACAAGGCAACTTATCAACGCAGCTGCCAGTGGAACTTTAAACAACAAAACACCTGAAGAGGCTTACGAATTTATTGAAGAGATGTCACTGAATAACTATCAGTGGCAAGTCATGAGAATAAAGCCGACAAAAGCAGCTGGTGTTTTTAACTTCGATGCGGTCACTATGCAATCTAACCAGGTAAAACTTTTAAATAAAAAGATTGATGGATTGTATGGTTCTACTCAGGTACATCCAGTGATGAGGTGTGATTCAAATGGAGGAGGAATACACAACACAGATTATCCATCCTTCAACCCTAGCACCGAGGAGGAACAAGTTTACTATATGGGTAATAATCCTAGACTTCAAAATAACCCGTATAGTAATACTTATAATGTAGGTTGGAGGAACCATCCCAATTCTCATGGGGTGGTCAAGGAAATCAAATGCCATAACATCCCTCAGGCTTTCAACAACCACCTTACCAACAAGAGAAGAAACCGAACCTTGAAGAGATGCTCACAAAATTTATCTCGGTGTCAGAAACACGTTTTTAGAATATCGAAACAGCACTTAAGAATTAGCAAGCGTCGATTCAAAGGCTCGAAACTCAAATAGGACAGCTTGCTAAGTTAATTTTTGAACGACCACAAAGTGGCCTACTCAAATAGCACTTCATGCCATTACTGTGCATAATGATGAAGGGTTAGTTGAAGCTGAACTGAAATTGAGGCAAGACAATGTGAAAGATAAAGGTAAGGTTGATACAAGCAATGGTACATAGAAGTCGGTAAGCAAAGAATATAAACCTCGTGTACCATACCCTAAGGCGACAAGGAGAGACCATATGGACGAACAATTCAGTAAATTCCTTAAATTACTAAAAAAATTGCATATTAACTTACCGTTTATTGAAACTCTTTCGCAGATGCCAAACGCAGTGAAATTTTTAAAGGAGCTCTTGGCTAATAAACTAAAGTTAGATGATGTGTCGCATGTGGAACTAAACACAGTTTGCTCAGCCATTCTACAGAATAAGCTACCCAACAAGTTAAAAAATTCAAGGAGTTTTACGATTCCTTACTTAATTGGTAGTTTGAATGTTAACAATACGTTAGCTGATTTAGGGGCGAGTATTAATGTCATGCCCTATAAAATGTTTAAACAACTAGGTCTTGGGAAACCAAAACAAACTAGGATGAACATTCAATTGGCAGATAAAACAATTAGAATTCCTAGGGGTATTATTCAAGACGTGCTTGTCAAAATTGATTAATTTATATTCCCAGTTGACTTTGTTGTTCTAGACGTGGATGAGGATAGTGACGTACCTCTAATTTTAGGAATGACCTTTTTAGCAACCACTAGAACTATCATAGATGTTGGCACAGGTGAATTGATATTTCGTGTAGGAGATGACATGATTACACTTCAAGCTCGTGATTCTACTAATATATCTAGTAATCGAGACGATTGTTTAAATTCTATTAACTCGAGTATTATTATAGCTCAAACTTCTTTTTAAGAAACTCCTAGGTAGTATGTGATGGAGCCACATTCTAGCCCATGTAACAAAAATAGAACAAGTCATGAGGAACGAAGATTACAAATCGATGAACTAGACGAATGGCGAACACATGTCAAGGAGAAACCAAAAGCACACGATGAATCAAAACAACACCACGACAAGCGTAGGGATGAAACAACGTAATTTAAGGTCAGGGAAAAAGTATTGTTAGATGAAAAGGACCTCTGAATTACTACTTAGCACAATACAGACAGAGTAATTCCCTTCATGGTACTGAAAGCCTTCCCACATGGTACAGTCAAGGTAACACACACTGAATTTGGAACTTTCAAGGTAAATAATACTCGACTCAAACCTTATTTTGATAAAATTGATAGCAGATGTGAGGAGTTTCAATTCCTCAATCCATCGTGACCACACGAAATTGAGGTAAGTCGAGCTTAGACTTTAAATAAGAGCTTCTCGGGAGGCAACCCAAGCACTAACATAGCTAACTAATTTATTTTAGCTACTTTTCATGTTTTTTATGCAAGAACAGTGACCCACACGGCCTAGACACACGGGTGTGTCCTTGGCCGTGTGGAATCAGGAGTACGAAATCCCCATGTATCGAGCCACATGGCTTGCGATAAATCTACACGGGCATACGACACGGCCATGTGAAAACTGGAGCTAAAATTTTTAATTTTCAAACAAGTCAGAGAGTTACACGAGCAAGACACACGGCCGTGTGTTCGGACACACGGGCGTGGAAAAATTGAACAATGAAGAACACAGCCGTGTAAACCACACGGCCTAGACATACGGTGGTGTCCCCAGGCCGTGTGACGAATGGGCATTCAATTTTCGCGACTAACATGGGCCTCACACGACCGTGTCCCATTTTTAAACCCCCTAACCATAACATTTTTTCCTTCTTCTTCACAAAATTCTCCCCCCAAACCCTAGCTGCAGCAGCCACCCCTTCCTCCGGTCACCACTCACCACCGGTTGACCCCTCCATTCTCCCTTCCCTTTCTATTTTTTCTTCCCCCTCCTTTATCTTTTTCCCTTCCCCTTTTTCTCCTTCTTCTTCCCTTTCTCCCCCTTCCCATGCGACGCACGGCCTAACCCCCCACGCTTGTGTCATCCATCGAACAACAGCACCCCCGTCCGACCAACCCATCCTATGCGCACAAAGCACCCTCTTGTCCCTCACCCTTCTTTCCCTCCTTTTCCCTTCACCCGATTGAACCTAAGAACCACCCTACCCTCCCCATGACCAGCACCAATACAATCCCCCTCACTCTCTTTCCCTTCCTCCCAATACATTGTTCCCTACGATGTAAGTCGCTCAAAGACGACTTCTCTTCCTCTAGCACTACGCTACATCCATGCTATCTTAGCTCATACCTTGATTGGGAGGAGAGAGAGCACCGACGTCGTTAGCACCACCGATACTTACTTCTTATGGAGCATGGTGACTGGTCATATATTTGACTTAGAATATTTTATCACCCTCGCTTTTCGCCACCAGATGGATCGCCATAGGAGGGGGCCCATTTGCCTTGTCCCCTACGTTACTCGTTTCGCTCGACTCTTCGGCCTCTTCGACACTCCAGAGATGTCATCGACACTCACACTAGTAGGTCAGATGTCTCCTCAAGGAATACCTAGCATGATCCACATGAGGATGATAGAGCGACACCGTGGATTCGACCCTCCTCAGTACAGACTCATTTAATCTGATGACTAGGATGAGCCAAAGGACATTACTGATGATGTCCTCCCTCACGAGGACCCACCTCCACCACCACCGAGTCACGGACCTCCTGCTGCCACTTTGACAGATTTATCCGAGCAATTCACTCGCTTTGAGCAGCAGTGCTTTGAGCGGTTCGATAACATCGATGTCACTCTTCGACAGATTTGCCACCACCTCCACATCTCTCCTTCGGCATCATTAACCCACGAGGCATTTGATGATGAGATTCTTTAAGTCCCTTTATTTTACTATTATTTTTATTTTTATTTTAATTTCAATTCTATTTTGTCTCTTATTTATTTTTGAAGACTTATGTTTTATATTTTGAACCATGTTTATCTTTATAATGATTATCAAGTGATCCCTTAATTCTCTTCCACAGTGGTGTTTATTTTCTTATTAGTAACTCAAAATCATGCCTTTTATTCAGCTTTCTCCACAATTCTTGCTTGCATTCTTCCAATGATTTCATCCAAAATTTCAGGGCAGTTTCGCTTCTCTCCCTCTCTTCTGATATTATGCTTATATTGCTATTATATATCTTTGTACATTGAGGACAATGTACATCTTAAGTGTGGGGTTATTTATGTAGTTATTAGAAAATCCCTGAATTTTTATCTTATTCTCAAAAAAAAATTCATATCATTATTAGAGTAAATTTTGATTGATTTATATTTTTTATTGATATGTTTTGAATTAAATCATAGGTAACTGTGCATTGATTGTTTAAATTTTAAGACATTAGAGGATCAAGTATGATAAGTTGACTTTTGAGAAGTAAAATTGCTAGGTTGTTTCCCTGAATTGAGATGTTATCTTGAAGTTTTGAATTCACAGGATTGACATCAAATATCCATAATTTTCGTGAGATCTTGAGCCTTTTTAGAGCATATATCTTTCTTGCTCACTGCTTTTATTGGTTATGAGTGTGTCAACATTGATTTGTTATTCTAGAACTTGCTTCGATTATGCATGTCAAAATCACACCTTTGATTTGATATACGAAAATGATAAACACACTTAGGTTTTAACCCATTTACCCCATAAAAAGCCTACCCATATAATTGACCCCTAGTGAACCCCTTTGGACCTTAACTATTATTTCTTGACTTTCCTCTTAATATTAACCCACAACTTAACCCTTTTTTGATTCGTTAAGAATTTCTCTTTTTTTTTTATTAACTCTCTATTTATCGAGATTTGATTTAATTAGTTACCTAATTATGTTTGTTCATTCTAGTTGCTGAAGTATTTTTTATGTACTTTTCATACTTGTTCTTATTCTTAAAAAAAACCGTACATTCATTCAGTTACATATTGTTGGATAAGTTATCATATTGAGAGAAAAGCTCACTTCATTAGTTTTGGTTAGTGTTAATGCTAGCACTTGTTTGTAATTCAGTGATTAGCTATGTTTTTCTAAGTATGGTAATTTATTAAATTAATCTCGACTCTAACCCTCTTTTTCAGCCTTTATCCACACCTTTAACCCAATCCTCATTACAACCCGGTTAAAGACCTTTTGATTTGTGTATCATCTCACTTATAGTGGTGGAGATTTGATTTTCATGCAAGCCTATAGTAATAACTTTTCATGTTTGACTATTGAATGCTTAATTATTAAACCTTAAACACTTTGAGTGATTTGAGTGAATCATTAGTGAGGATTTCAACCTTGTCAATTTGAAATGAAAGGTGATTACTTAGATTAAAGGGGACACCTATGATTTTATGATTGAAATGCTTAATTTAGATTGTTTGAAACTTTAATGCTCTTTTAGTTAAACTCTTAACGTATGATTACTTGTGGATTATTTTGAACATTATTGATGATAATTATAAGTTGAGAAGAGTTTATTTTAATTGTGAGTTGAGGATTTTGCTTGAGGACAAGCAAATGCTTAAGTGTGGAGATATTTGATAAACCATAATTTATACATATTTTTTCCCCATGTTTGGCATATTTATGGATGATTTATCATAAGATTTAGTGAATTTGATGCTCCTAATCCTTTAATTTCATGTTTTATACTCAGGAAAGCTTAGGATAGTAAAAAGAGCGAGAAACGGGCCAAAACAGACAAATTGGGCCTAATTCAGTATTTCACATGGCCTGGGCACTTCCACACGGGTGATCCACACGCCCGTCTGTGACACACAAGTAGACCACACACTCATGTGTCATGGCCGTGTCGACATTAAACCAAGTAAGAATTGCACACGACCGTGTCCCTGTCGAGCCCAAGTCTAATTCTACTCGAAAAAGGCCACTTTTGAGGGTTTTGAAGCATTCTAAAGCCCATATAAACACGCTAGAAGAGGATTAAAGGGGACACACAGAGTAGAAGGCATAAAACACTCGAGAACAGCTATCGAAATCAGCTCGGAAGCAAGATCTACATCAAGACTGAATATTTCCATCCAATTTCCTAGAAGTTCTTTGGGTTTCTTTATATTTTGTTGTTTTCCAATTCTTGAGATGTTTTTCATAATTTTGAACTTAATTCCCTAAATACCTAAGGGAGATGAAACCTAAGACGAATCTTATTACTCTTTGATTTATATGATAAATACTTGTTCTTATTCTTAATTGTGAGTTTTAACCCTTGTTTTAATATTCCAGGATATTAATTCAGGTTTCTGATGTGCTTATTCAGTGGAGGAAAAATCCCTGTTTAAAAGTAGATCATTCATAACTAAGCGGAGTTGCATGCAATCCTAGGGATAGGATGACATAAATCTGCCGGATTAGAGTCAAATCTAATAAGGGAGTTCATAAATCGAGTTAATGAGACAATAGGGGTTTTAATTAGAAAGAGATTTCAATTAATCAACCTAAAGTCAGTTGTTTTTAGTCTCAAGAGAGATATTAACATAAATCAGGGATTTCTACGGATTAAGTCAAGTGAATAGATCGTCTAATTCAAAGGTAATAAGTGAAGTCTAGGTGGATTCTTCCTTGGGTATTGTCTTCTCCATTGGTTTTCTAGAAAGTATTTTCTAACTTAAATCTTTGTTGCAAACTTAGTTAATTAGATAATTAGTTTTTGTTAAAAACATTCCTTTAATTAGTAGGCTAGATAATAAAAAGATAGTAATTACTAGTACTTTTAGTCCTTGTGGATATGATATTTTCGATCTCACCATAACTATACTACTGTTCGATAGGTGCGCTTGCCTTAGTCGAATTTTTAGTTAATTTAGCGACCATCATTTGTGATATTTATAACAATAAACCTTAATCGAATTCATCCCTATGTTTTCAGTTTAGTGGACATTCATTGTTTTCTAATTTCAACCAAATAATATTCTCTGCTATTTTCGTACCATGTACTACTTTGAGTTTGGGCTCGAACAATTGAATCGAAACACAGAACTAGAAAAAGTTCTCTCCTTTTGGGGTGAAAACAAAAATTCTCTCTTCTTAATAAGCTTGTAGAATTGTTATTCCAAAAAAATATATGTAATAGTTGAGAATAATTCCCTCTATTTTTCAGTAGAATAATAATCTTTCAAAAATGTGTTAATAGCTTTACCAATGCTATTTATTTATAGGAAGATAAGGTAAAACCCTTGTTGAGTTGTAGTAATTTATTTCAACTAGAAAAACATCTTACTTAGAATAGGACTAGGGTAGACGACACACCCTAGTATTCCTACTAGAGTTGTCATCCCCTTAATGTCCATGAAGGTTTTTTAGTCTCTCTCTCATCGGGTCCAATTACGAGTACTTTTTGGGCATTTTTAACTAGTACTCTGTAATGTGATCTAACCCGAATCAGTTTTTCTATTTCTCAAAATAAACTTTAATATCTATATATAAAATAATTTTCTCATCCTTATTTTACCTCTAACAAAATTTTAATGATTTTACCCTTGGTAAAATTTTGACCTTTTTGCCCCTAGTAACATTTCGAGAAAATATGTTCAATATTTCACAACTCAACATGTTCAATAATCATTCTTGAATGTTTACCATTTTTCTTTTCTTAATCATTCCGTTCATTACTATTCAAATACACAATTCATTTCTGGTTTCAATAAGCTAACAAAGGGATCGATTGAACATATGTAATTGAGCCTCAAATGGTTTATAATTAAGTTTTGTTTTTCGCCTATTAATTATAAACTCATTTATTCACAAAGTCATTCCACTATAATATCGTGACTAAGCTCTTCCCAACGACATACCATTACGAAAGCAGTTATTCATTGCTTGCCCATTAACCTTGTCATAAGTGTTTTACCCTAATAGGATATCCTTGATCTCTTTGGGATAATATATGTTCTTCCAATATGATCTTGCTTCATCTTATGGTAACCATTACATCTTCCTTCATAAAAAGTCAATTACTATCAAATAGTGATAAAGTCATCCATCACAAAGACGAACGACCCATACGCACATTTACTTTTCATCAACCATGTAATGCCAATGAGAGGATATCATTTACCCATGTTTTGGGCTATAAGTTCCACTGTTGAATGACATTACTTATTACATAAGTCATACACCCAAAGCATCAGCGTTTAGTTCCTTATATATTTAAACTAAGGCTTTTACTTACATCAAAGTGTATGAGTCACACATACATAGCCCGCCATCCACTCAGGATTTAGGTATGCCACACTATGAATGTTAGAAGTGAATAAATCCATAAAAAAATTCAGGATCTATTCTGCTTGGTCATGTCTGATGTATTTTCAGTCTAATTAGTCACATCTATGTCTCTATCCTCTAGGAGTCATCCACTTCGATACTCAAGACAATGCATCTCCCCAATTGGACTTGATATACGACATATTAGTCTTTTAATTGGTTTTCTCATTTTCAATTAGACTAATGACATGTTTAGATTCGTCTAATAATACAAGTTGTGTTTCCATCCTATGATCTGACCACGTTATACTGCTTAGTATTAGTTAAATATTTAGACAACCAACAAGCAACATTTGCTTCTATTTTGCTTTGCGTGCAAAAATCATGTGAGGACAATTAACAAAGTATATTAATGTAATAAATGAAATTTTTTTATTAACCAATTTATTTGAAAAATTACAAGTGTACTTAAACAAAAATACTATACTTAGGGCACCAGATCCAACATATTTATAACCTTGGTGCATATTTAATTGATTATGTGATGAACAAGCATATAGATAGGGGGAATGTGTTATCAAGCATAAGTTTACCTCTTAGGGGAAACATATTATAATTCCCTTACTATGTGGTTTGTTTGGATTGTGGTCTAACCATTTGTTGTAAAGTTCTATAAAAAATGTCAAGCAAGAGATTGTTGGGAAAGTTGTTGCTTGTTCCATATATTGTTATAAAAAAAAATTATTTCTCTACTTAGGTCATCGAATTAGGTCTTAAATATGTTTTGTTTGTGATGAGTTTGGTCCAACTAAGTGTGGCATATTTTACAAAACATGAAGCATGGTTCAACTAGGATTTTAAAGACTCTCAAAGACTCCTAACCGAATTACTTGAGATGATTGGATAAGATGAAAGTATTATTATCTATTGAGACAGTTTTGGTCATATTAAAAGACTGATTTATGAATACTTTTAGTTAATAAATATGTAGGATAATTAATTTTATAATTTCAGCTTTTATATAAGAGTTTAAAGCTTATCGAAACTTTATTGGATAAACTCTTATATCAACCTATAAATAGACTGCTTGTGGCTTCACTTATAGAGAAGATTTTGGAGTCTTTGTCAATAGCATTAACGTATTCTTGTGGTTATTTTGTGACACTCTTTTAGATATTATTTGAAGAGGTTTATTGATTGTATTGTGAGGTATATGGGGTGAGTAATTTGTAACAATTAGGGTCGGTATTGAGGCTAAAGCCAAATAGGTAGATTAGGCTAAAGCCAAATAGGTGATCCGGATGATTTTTAAATAAAATCATTCACTTAGCGTGTTAACAGTTGCGTGCTTAAGGATGTTTGAATAGAACCATTGTGTTTGAATGGCGTTAACAAACATTGTATGTTTCTCTCATTACTTTACTCCTTGCTTTACTTTGAATTTAACCTTTATGTTTGTTCCTATTCTAACAGAAGTTGGGATGAAACTATTTTTCAAGTGCAACCTGAGAGAATTTTCATACCATAAAATCAACAGGTCTTAGTATTATTGTTAAAGGTTGATGTCTTGAGTTTTAGAACATTTGATATGATGAAAGATGATCACTATTATAAAATTTTAATTGGTGAGAGAATGGCTCTCGCATTCGGTATGCTAATTTGGGGATGTAACTCTCCTCTGGGAGTTAATTTTCTTCAACTATGAGAATGCGATTCCTTTGAATATTGATGGAAAATAACTTTCCCATGTAGTAGGAATGTTAAAAATTATCTCCAAGATAAAAAAAAAATTATCTCTCTTTATTTTATAACATGTTATCAGCACGATCTTGCTCAAAGTGATAGTTCATTTTATCAACGATCAAATTTATCCTTTGTGATTTTCAATATCTTTGACGACAAGATGCAAAGTTTTTATAGAAAGTTTCTTTTATTTAATGTTTCATATCTGATTATTATTTTTCATTCTTCTTTCATTATATGTTATCATTATTTTGATTAACTTAATTTACTTTTTGTTCTTAAGGATGGTGAAAGATTTGATACCGTTATCTATATGAAATCAAGAATATTTTTGAACTATCTCATACCTTCTAGTGATGACGATGATGTTAAAGATCTTCAGGTATATTTTACTATATTTTATTTATTGTTTATTATACTTGGAGACTAATCATGACAACATGCATAAATAGATTTTGATTTGAAATCTCACTCATGTTTACGATGGTAATTATAAAATAAAGAATCTATTAGGATGTTTATAAGTTTGTCCTACTAGATTTGTTGCATTCCCTGAAGTGAATGTAAATATAAAGAAAATAAAAGATATATTAATGGACCACTAAAAGTGGGAACATAATAATAAATAAAAGAACAATGAGAGTTCTCAAAATAACTCTTTAAAGGGTAAAGATAACTTATATTATCAATATGTGATATGAAATATTATTGGGCACATATGTGGCGTATGCTCAAATATTTTGTTTCTGTTAATATTCTTTAAGGAATGATATGAAAATGTAGGAATGAATTCTATCATATGAAAATGTACGAATGAATTCTATCATTATAGATAAAAAATATTTATCTTATTTGGTATTGAAACAAACAAATATTATTCCAATATTTGATAGTAGAAAATTAGTTGAAAGCTCTAGAAGAGCTAATATATCATTATCTAAAAAGCACAAAATTTGTGATGGTTAATGCATTACTTTTAAATTTTATTTGTAATGGATCTTATATTGAGATTGTGATTGAGGAAAAGATTATATTTCATATGAATAAAAAAAGGGGATTGAGTTATTAATTTATAATATTTATGATATTCTTTTGTCATCATCCTTATTAAAGGGTTGAAAGTAAAATATTTGACTGTGAAAGAATATGATAATTCTATCTAAAGCTTATTATGGTTGGATGCATCTAAAGTTGCAAGTATTTTTTTAAAAATTGTGAGTATAACTCTATAGTATTCAAAATAAGTTCTCAATTAAAATTACATGGTAAAATATTACTAATGAGAACTTGCAAGAGAGAAAACTTATGTATGAAAAGTCATTAGTTACGTACTTGTTATACACATGGTAAATAAGATCCACTCTCAAAGTCTGCTATTAATAGATTTTTGGGCATTTGAAGATTTTGGCATATTCCCTGAAACGAATACTGCATATAATTATTTGGACATTATATTTATTGACTTAGTGGCTTTATAGAATTCACAGTGATTTAGACATTTCCAGTAGTAAATGTCACAATAGTATTTAATGTGGATACAAAATAAAAAGAATGAGAATAAAATTATCAATTTGTTACAATTTAGTACAATTGAAACACATGTTAAAGTAAATTAGAAGTTTACTAATACAAATGCATTTACTACTTGGCGTGACCAGTTAGACCATCCTGGATCGTATATGATGCGAAAATTAATTAAGATATCATATAGTCATCCATTAAAGAACCAGAATATTCTTTAATTTAAAAGAATTCTCATATATTGCTTGTTCTCAATGAAAATTGATTATTAGAAACTCATTAGCTAAAGTTGAGATTTAATGTCTTGCATTTCTGAAACAAATATGGGCTCATTCATCCACCATGTGGATGATTTTGATATTATATTATTTTGGTAGATGCATTTACAAAATAATCACATATGTGTTATCAACTCGCAACCTATCGTTTGCGACATTACTTGTTTAAATGATTAATTTCAGATTATGCAGTTCAAACAATTCATCTTGCTAATGTTGGTGAGTTTACAACCCAATTTTTCAATGATTATTGCATGTCAATTGGGATAAAAGTTGAACATCCTGTAACTCATGTTCACACACAAAATGATTTAGCTGAATTGTGTATCAAATGCCTCCAACTAATAGCTAAACCATTACTTATGAGAACAAAACTTTCTATTTCAGTATGAGATTCATACTTGTATTGATTTACATGTTGTACGCATCAAACCAATAAATTATAAATACTTCCCATTATAATTGATTTTTGGTTAAGAGTCAAATTTTTCTCATCTTACAATTTTTGAATGTGTGATATATGTTCCAACTGCTCCACCACAACACACAGGTCATAATAAGAGATTGGGAATGTATATTTATATAAGTCCCTTATAATATTTTTGAGTAATTAATTTGAGATTTAATTGTGACATGAGTTGTCAATTTTCCCAACATTAAGGGGAGAGAAATAATGACTTGTAATGAGTTAGGGGGAGAGTAATTGAACCAGAAGTTTAATAAGGATAACTCATTACAAGTTAACTGTTAGATGTATTTACAAACTTAATGAGAATAACCAAGTTTTATATAGATTGATTGGTTGAAAAGATGACAAATTCTTCTAGATGGTCATATAGTGGAGGCGGGTCTCCAGAAGAGACCCAAGACATAACTAATAAGTAAAACTTTAGAAGAGATTCAGGTACCTGAAACTGAATTTTAAAATAATGAAAATAAAAGATCTCGATAAGTTATGTCAATTAGAGAAAATGTGGAACCGAATAATAAAAGTGGTCGACAATGATTTTGCATGCAATATTATTATTGAAATAATGAAATAAAAGGAGGATCTTGAATAAATCTATTGAGAAATATAGATATGGAATAAATTGATCAAAATAAAAAGAAGAAACTCAAGTACAATTAAATTTGAGGAGTTTTTGGACCAATAGTCCAAATATCTAAAGGTATAAAGCCAATGAGGGTGCAAATGAAATAATTTTGCAAAAGCGGAAAAAAAATATAAAGTTTTTCGCTAAGTACTGGTATTGATTATGGAAAGATATAAAATTCTTTTGTGGTAGATGCAATAACATTTAGATATATTATTAAATTGACAATTCATAAAAGATTTAACTTACGTCTAATGATTATTGTTACAACTTTTTATGAATCACTATATAGTAAAGTTTATATTAAAATCTTTGAAGGATTTAGAATGTTAGAAGCATATTGAAATTCTCAGGAAATTATTCATTTATATGAATTGAAATAATTTGAACATATGTGGTAAATTTTAGTAGTTGAAGTAGGATTATAAAATGATTCAAAATACCTATTTGTGTTTTTATATAATAATCATGATTAATTAAAGTTTGTTATGATTATTGTTGAATCTCCTGAAGAGATCAATATATATTTCTTAAAATTTTCCCTCGCTCATGATTTTTAAAAGAATGGTAATATAAATGCTTATCAAATACATTCAAATAGTCATTTGAAAAACTAGTATTTAAGATTGAATATGTAGAATATGAGAAAACATGTGATGTTTTCATGAGGGAAGTAAATGCGCGTTGTACTCTTTTTCCCTTAATTGAGGTTTTGTCCCACTGGATTTTCCTGGTAAGGTTTTTAATGAGGCAGCATATTATGTGTAATATAGATTGTGTACTATTTTTCCTTCATTAGGTTTTTATAGATTGTGTACTATTTTTCCTTCATTAGGTTTTTATCCCATAGGGTTTTTCCTAATAAGGTTTTAACAAGGCACATTATCTACCAATGGACATCCAAGGGGGAGTGTTATGAATATCTTACTAAGTAGATGTGCATCATGATCAAGATAAAGTTTTGATGTACTTTAAATTCTAATAGTTATTAGAATTAGATCTCTAATTCTTTTATATTTCTTATGCCTATAAATAGAGACTCTGATGAAGCATTGTAATGACCCATTTTGATCAATAAAGTACATTCTCTGTTGCTTTCATATTTTTTTATTCTTTATTATCCCCATCTCTCTTTATTTTATAACACTTTTGTTATTATTTATTTATTTTCATTATTCTATGCAATACTTTTTCACAAAATCATAAATTTTTTTAAAAAAAATATTTTAAATATTATTGAATTAAATTTTAAATTATAATCTAATTTAATGCATATGATAAATTTGAATTTTATTTTCAATTTAATAATAGATTAATTAGATAAATATATTAATTTATTTTTATTTGAAATAAATAATATTAAAAATAATTAGATTTAATTACTTATTTGTTAATAATAAATTCTCACTAAAAAATATTAAAATTAATTAAATTTTACTTTATTTGATAG
Source organism: Gossypium longicalyx (assembly GCA_025698465.1). Taxonomy (NCBI): domain Eukaryota; kingdom Viridiplantae; phylum Streptophyta; class Magnoliopsida; order Malvales; family Malvaceae; genus Gossypium; species Gossypium longicalyx. The sequence continues at coordinate 99,515,853 of CM046997.1, forward strand.
GAAAATTTCGATATTTACCATTACATCCTTTGCAAAAGGCTTACTGAACCAAAAATTTTCTTAGTACTTTCTTAGTATAACAAACCTTATACTGTTACATTCTTGGTAATCACATTCTTAGCAATCACATTCTTTTGGAATCTTACTATGAGAATGTACCAAATGTCACCTTAGAGTACTTAGGTTTGAGTCTCTCTATTCGCAATTATCATGTATGAGTGTTTAATTTCACAATGTGTGATACCGTTAGTGGCTCTAATTTTATGGGTGAATTTTTGTTCGGTTTACGCTGATTCTTCATCTATTTGTATGTTATAATAGTTCAATTCTATTTGCAGTTTCTTTTAGCATGTATATATACTTATTATAATTATATGAGAAAAATATTTGATACACTATCAATGGTGTTTTTAAACTCTACAAATAGAATCAATAGGTTAACAAGTGTTTTACAGGAGTATAATAAAATATTAAAAGAAAACACATTATAATTTTTTTAAAATACTTGTAAAATAAAATAAAAAATACACTGTATCAAATAGTAAACCTAATTATATTACATTATATTTATATTTGTAAGCTTCCAAAAATATAATTAGCAGTTGTATAGCTAAAAATAAGATAATTAACTGTTATTATTAAAACGATTAGCCAATTCTCCTCTCTTCTACCATTTCTATTACACGCTCAACTGCCCTCCTTAACAATCAACCATTAACAGAAAAAAAAAAATTATTAATTTCTGTAATGATTTTTTTCCGAAAGAGATACTTTGTCCTCAAATAAGCAATCGCATAACAAATCGGATTAATTTAGTAATACTTTTAAAAAATATTTTTAGATAAAGATACTTTTGAGAAAAAAATATTTTTCAAACACCAAAATTACCACACGCAAAAGTAAAAAATTTGAGCTTTTCTCAAACGTGTTTTTATTTCAAAAATACTTTTTTTAAAAATATTACTAAACTAATCCTAAATTTGGTCTTCAAAACATGTAATGTACCACACGTGGGCTTTTGGAAGGAACATTAGGTTTAGCTTCAGCTTACATGTATACAGCCCATTTGCAACCCATCAAATGTTCAAATCTTATACAATTCTTCTTTTAATCTTTTAATTCAAATTTATAATTGTTTTTAGTAATAATGTAGTTTTCAATGTTTGAATTTGTATTTTTCTTTAGAATATGGTTTATGTTAATAGTTATATTGTAGAATTACAGGCTATTCATAAACTATTACAAAAAAATTAGAAGGTTCGTATCTGTCACACTTCAAAAGCTTACAATAAAGTTACAAAATTTATAGCCAAACATGATGCTATAATATTCACAAGTATCAAAGTGTTCTTCATACGTCCTCAAATTGTGCGCAGTTTAATTCAAAAAGATATATTGAAGTTTTAATTTTATATATATTTTTATTGTAATCGCTTAATGCTGTTGTTGTTTATTAAATTTTTTTATTTTTATTTTTATTATAGTAGTATAGATGTATAAAATCAGTAATATATAAAATTATAAAATTTATTAAAAGGACACGTGTAGGCTAATTTGGCAGTACATTGCCATAACACTGATTCCATTTTGGAGGGTGGGTTGACTATAGAAAGAAACATTGTTTTGATTAAATATGGTGGATTTCAACGTCCAAACTTTACACCATTAATTGCATTGCCACTGTTACTACTTTATTCCATTTAATGCAATCAATTGTGAAAGAGCACCCACTGAGGGATTCTCCCATCATATCATACGTTTTTCGTTTGTCCATGTTCGCCTTTCTTAGTGCTACAAACGACATTCGGTCCCATTATATATAAAATCAATTAAACCAAACTTATTAGTTTATTGCCTTGCTAATTAATCGGAAAGGCTAGAAAATATTAATATACTAACAATCTGTGACTTTGATGGCCTCCATGGGATTTACCCAACACTGGGCCTCTTAATTACTAAATGGACTCAGCCCAACCTTTATTTATAGCAATAATCAACTTTTTATTTTTTATCATTAAAAGGGAGGCAATTTATTTTTCAAAATTAGGAATTTAATTTTTTTAATTTCAAAATTCTGATTAAACTATTAATATTGTTAAAATATTTTTTTAATTATATGATTACTAAGTGAATAAATTTTTTTAATTCAAAATATCACAATAAAAAATTTAATAAAAAATTAATGATATTAATAATTAAATTTAAACTTTAAAATTTTAAAAATAGAAAACTAAATTCTTTAACCCCAAAAAAAAAAAAAAGGAAAAAAAGAAAAAGGAAAACCGTTTCCCGTTATTCAAGACGTTGAAACTTAAAACACAAGGATAATATAACGTTATAAAGAGCAGATGACCGAAAGTTACTATTAAAGAAAAAGAGATAGGGTTATGGGCCCACAATTGACCCAAAACTTGGCAGCATGTTATTTGTCTCAGAATAAGACCCCATCCCTCTCAATCACCTTCGCTTTTACAAAACAAATCTTGATGTTGATCTACTTCCCCATGCAATACGGTGCCGCTTTATAGCTAAATCTAAATCTATATACAAAAGTTTTTAAGTAGAGTATCATTATAATTAATTTATAAGACAACAAGAAAAAGGCTACTAAAATAGGAAAAGACAAAGTCGAACATGAAAATTTCAACTGGCAGTCAAAAAAGCTAAACACCAACAGCAGCAGCAGCAGCAGCAGCTGAGCTGAGTTGAGCTTAGCTACTCCTTTCTTTTCCCCTTTTTTCCTCTCTCTCTTTCTTTGTCTCCAAACAGTCAAATGTCAGCTGCCTATTTCCCTCATCTTCCTCTTCCTCTTCCTCCATTTTGTTTCCTCTTCTAACCGTCATCTCTCATCTCTGTAAACAAGGGCAAACAGAAACCCTAACTCTAACGCAGAGCATCAAGCGGCGCCGGCAGCTCAGCCATGAAGAAGAACATTCTCATTTTGGCGACATCCTTGCTTTTGCTCTTTAATTTCTTGCTCTCTTTCGCCATCGAAGATGACATCGCCTGTCTTGAAGGACTGAAAAACTCCCTTACCGGCGCCGACTCCCCTCTTTCCACCTGGAGCTTCAGCAACCGCTCATCCACCTCCGTTTGCCAGCTCACCGGCGTTTCGTGCTGGAATGAGAAGGAAAACCGAATCATTAGCCTCCACCTCCCTTCCATGAAGCTGTCAGGTCAGCTACCGGACTCTTTGAAGTACTGTCGGAGCCTCCAGATTCTAGATCTTTCTAACAACTCTCTCTCCGGTCCCATTCCTAGCGATATATGCTCTTGGCTTCCTTACCTCGTTCATCTCGATCTCTCTGGTAACCTTTTCTCTGGTTCCATCCCTCTTCAGATTGTCGACTGTAAGTTCCTAAACGACCTCGTTTTATCCGGTAACAAATTGTCTGGTTCGATCCCTTACGAGCTAGCTCGGTTGGACCGCCTTAAACGGTTTTCCGTTGCCGGTAACGACTTGTCTGGCTCCATCCCCTCTGATCTAGCCAGATTCGGGGAAGATGGTTTTGATGGTAACCATGGACTTTGTGGGAAACCCTTATCAAAATGCGGTGGATTGAACGCTAAAAATCTGGGAATTATCATAATAGCTGGTGTGACTGGCGCCGCAGTTTCGTTAATCGTCGGTTTCGCCATTTGGTGGTGGTTCTTTCTCCGAGCCGGCGCAGGCGAAAAAAGAAAGAAGAGTTACGATGTGGAGGGCAAAGATGGTAGTAGTTGGATTGAACTGCTGAAATCTCATAAGCTTGTTCAAGTATCATTATTCCAAAAGCCAATAAACAAGATTAAATTGGCGGATTTAATGGTGGCAACGAACAATTTCGATGCGGAGAACGCAGTTATTTCGACCAGGACTGGAGTTTCCTACATGGCGGTGTTGCCGGACGGCTCTGCCTTGGCGATTAAGAGGTTAAGCACTTGTAAGCTTAGTGAGAAACAGTTTAGGTCAGAAATGAATAGGTTAGGACAACTTAGGCATCCAAATTTGGTTCCGCTCTTAGGATATTGTGTTGTGGAAGAAGAGAGGCTTTTGGTTTATAAGCATATGCCTAATGGGACATTGTATTCTCAGTTGCATGGAGGAAATCTTATTGGTTTTGGGAATGGGAAATTTGAGATTTTGGATTGGTCAACTAGGCTTAAGATTGGCGTTGGTGTTGCTAGAGGCTTAGCTTGGCTTCACCATGGATGCCAACCGCCGTATGTTCATCAGTATTTTAGTTCCAATGTCGTGCTTCTTGATGATGATTTCGATGCTCGAATAGCTGATTTTGGTCTAGCAAGATTGATGGGGTCTCGTGATTCGAATGACAGTTCATTTATGAATGGGGATTTAGGGGAGTTTGGATATGTGGCTCCTGAGTATTCTAGTACCATGGTTGCTTCCTTGAAAGGGGATGTTTTTAGTTTTGGGGTAGTGTTGTTGGAACTGGTTACGGGTCAAAAACCGATAGGAGTTAGCAATGCAGAGGAAGGGTTTAAGGGGAATTTGGTGGACTGGGTTAATCAATTGTTCAGCACTGGTCGAAGCAAGGATGCTGTTGATAAAGCATTGTTAGGAAAAGGGTGCGACGATGAAATTATGCAGTTTCTGAGAGTTGCTTGTACTTGTGTGGTGCCTAGGCCAAAGGACAGACCTTCTATGTACCAGGTTTATGAATCGCTGAAGATCACGGGTGAGAAACATGGTGCCTTGGAACAGTATGATGAATTTCCATTGATCTTTGGGAAACAACAAGATCATGATAGTTAGGAGCGAACCCTTGTTTGGGGGGAATGAGATGCATAAGCAGCAGCTGAAAGAACTGAATCTTTTTATCTTCTACTTTGTGGTTTTGAGATTTGGGCATATATATCTGCATTGGTGTATGCTATCTTCTTTTTAAAGGCATTTTCTGCAATTGGTATGATTTCCGCTTGAACAGGATTCCTTGTTTAAATGGTACTTTGTTGGAGAATTCTGTAAATTACATGAAGCATCATCACGCACTGTAGTGATCACTAGCTTCATTGCAGTTGAAAAAGATTTCTTTTATCATTCTCGTAATGCGTAATTAATTAAGCCATTTGAATTCCTGCGAGCTTTAAGTTCCATTTTTTCATAGGGTGGATAATTACAGTAACTCAGGTTACAGCATGTTGCAATGCATATTTCTTCCTCATTTTCTCCACAACTCGTACAGGTGAAGTGATTCATGAATAATATTTTTCCAAAGGAAAATTTCAGTATTTGTTGCGAGGAAGTTTCGAAAGATTTGGGTCAACGTAACGTCATGGTAGCGAGAGACGTTCCATAACATAAAATACGCAGGCCAAAGTAAATTAAATACAAGCAGTGATCTTTGTCTCAAAAAAGAAGAATATTTCATGACGTCAAGCTTCTAATTACAATAAAATAAATATTTTAATATTATTATACCCAAAGACAAATAGTTGATCATCAATCAACTCATAAGAAAGGAAGTCCACCACCACCAAAAGGCTTTTTGAATGCAGAAAAGATTGATGAGTTTCATTTAATCCCCGAAAGTTAGATGAATAACACACAGTTCTCGTGATGATAATAACTACAGTCGGGATAGGATGGTCAACATTATCTTCACCTTTATTATCTTTTGTTTGGTAATGTTAATAGAGAGAGGTCTCCTTTTTTTTAGGTTGGGAGATGGGACCATGAAATGCTGGTGCTTTATCGAACCAAAGCTGGTGCAGGGCATGTGGGGTTTAGTCTGTAAGATGTGAATTTGATGGCTAATCTTTCATTTCACGGTGTTTCGGTTTCTGAATTTTGGAGCAGAGCTTGTGTCCTTGGAATACAAAACCACGTGCCCCCTCGGACCCCACTCCCACTGCCTAAGGAGCTTTTATCTCTTCCCTTGTGCCTTTGAGATTTTCAATTCCTTTTATTTATCTCAGCGTATGCGTGAATGCAGTCAAACTTTGATTTTGGTTGGGTGGGTGAGTGCTACTGCTACCTCACTAATGTTACATCTGACAAAGACAAATGTATTCGCTGCTGCTTTTATCAAATCAAATAGTTTTGCTCTTCCTACAGCTTCATTTCCATCAATCTTAGACTAAAGCTGGAAATAAGGGTGAGATGAGGACATGTCTATATTGGGTGGGAAGAAGATGATACTAACAAATGATGGGTTTTGGGATGCAAAAATGGTACTTCTCCCTCCTACCTCCTTTATTCATGGTAAAAAAAACTTGGAAGTTAAGGACGAGCATGACACCGAATTGAATCAAATAATATGAAATTTGTGTTGATTAAATTAAATATATTTGTTTGCAAATGTCTCAATTCTTCGTGTATTTTTGTTAAATTTTTTACTTTTATTATTTTCATCTAACATTTCTAGATGTTTTTATTTATGTGATTGATTATTTTTTTTATCAATTATCGTGTGTCAAATCAAAATTATTATATGTTAAAATGATAACTTTACTTGTAAATTATAATTATTTCATATTAATTTAAAGATAACTAAAAAAATTTATATGGTGATTAATTAAATTAATAAATGATAAATAATAAAGTATTATTTTTGTTTGTAACTGATTAAATTAATATGATATGAATAATAAATAAAATAGTTTACCTTAAACTATACTCAAGGTTATTAAATTATTAATAAGTTTATATTTTAGTTATTCAATTCTAAAAAATGACTTAAAAAGTTTTTATTTAAATCATTAATTTTTTTTTAAATTCCAACTAGTAAGCTCCAAGTGATGAGTTAATGATCAATACAATTGATCAGTACCTATCAACGAGTAGAAAAATATATTTTAGATCTAATTCGATTTGACAGTTAATGTCAAAGATCGAAAAAAAATTATTTTGATGCTAATTCGTAAATTCGTAATGTTTAAAATTATTTTATAAAATAAATTGTAAAAAGAAAGGGAATGGAAACTTTCAAGTGTTGCATGCGAATAGAGAAGAGCTATAACAACTATTTTAATAAATCACTTACTTAAACGAAAATATGAAAAATTTTCGTGAATTAGAATTATTTGTGTGAGTCTTTGTATTTTGGTTTTTTTCCTGTGTATTTCACTATGTTGAGACTTGTTGGATATTTGGGGGATGTTCATACCTTGTTTTTACAGGGATTTAGGTTATTTTTATATTTAGGGTTGGAATTTAAAATGGCCATGTTGTGATTACATCGATCGCTCATTTTCAAAGCCTTAATTACGAAGTTCATAGTTTTGCAATGATTATTTTAGTTGTCTTGGGATTGAGTTCTATTTTGGGTTATTGTTGAGTTCCTCTATTGGAGTTTTAAGTGGATTCAAGGTCATCATTGGATCGTATAGGGTGGGTTTCAGTTTTGAGCTTTTTCCATCGATTTTGGGGCTTTATGTGAGGTTGTTTTACGTTAGTGGAGGGTGATGCGCGGCTTGTTTGGTGGTGGTATCTGGGAAGAGATTTTTGTGTTGAATCATAATCAAGGTTCTGAAAGTGATTAAAGTCGATGAAGCAAACTTGGAATCGTTGACGACATGAAGACTAATCATCTATAGGGAGGTTTTGGTAAGTTGTTGGGAGGTCTTGGGGTCTTTTTTTCTTCAAACTTGTTTGGGAGAGGATGATTGTGGCAGATGGTTGCAACTATGGGGGCTTATGGTGAACGGTGATAACTTGCTTTGTCGGTTTATGGATGAATGAGGTGGTGTTTTGTGGAGAACTTTGATGTTTCTCATGGGCTTTGTGCTGATGATTTTGTTTTTCAGGATTGCCTGTGATTTTGTGGTTGAGTTTCCATATCTTTGGTGATTAGGAGCTTAATGGTTGGTAGATTTCCATTTTGTCTGGTTATCATGGCGTATTTGGGATGGGAGATTGGTGTGATGTAATTGTGTTTTCTTCTAACCTTTTGGTTTGCGAATTTGGATAAATTTTTATTATAACTCAACAACAAAATTAACAATTACTCTTCTAAAAAGAGATCAAATTTGTTCCTCAATATTAAGGCCCCCTTCCACATTGTTTTGAGGTTCGAAGAAAGCATTTTTCAACCCAAAACCAATCCTAAACACTTCCCTTTTGGAATAAAAAAGTATTATAAAAAAATACTTTTTCACCCAAATCCATCCACCAATAATTAAATATACAATCAAATTTTTAAAAAAATTTAAAAAATTGGTTCAACTATCAATTTTTGTCCTTATTTTTGTTTTTATTTTTTATTTTGGTTTCAAGTAGTTTACTAAGAGGTTGGTTCAACCCTTGTCCATATAGATATACCGATCGATTCCCGATCAGATCAGTTGATTCGGTTCCAACAACATTGCCCAAATGTAAAACTTGAGACTTAGGTGCTTTTGGCTTTTACATTTTGAACTGAAATTATCATGATACCATTATTTATAGAAATTATTTAAGAAGTTTAAAGTTTTAGATTAATTTATATTTTATGTATTATTATATTAAATTATTTAAAATTTATCATATATCATTATATTCAATTATTTAATATCATCTAAATAAATATATATTTTAAAAGTTTCAATGTCATGCTTGAAATAAACATTTTAACTTCCATCGCAATTTTATATAGTAATACTAAACACTTAAAATTGCATATTACATTTTTCCATAGCATTTTTTACATGTATATAGAGTTGAACTTGTACTTATGTTGTCTTGAATGTTTATAAGTTTGGTATATTGATGATGATGATGAATTTTGATATTATGGCAAGATGTATATAAATGTGCAAATTAGTAACATGGTCAATGTGTTTGTGGCAAATGAATGACCCATGTTGGTAATTTGGTATGATTGGCTTGATTGTATAAGCTTGGGTATATCATGGTTTAATAGATTTGTAAGAGTGGTATGAATGAATATGAAATGCTTGGAATACTTGAATAGTTTCATGTGAACCTTTATGTTTGAGGTGTCAAACGTCACATATTGGTTTTTGATTTGATTAGGTGATTATATGTTAAGTTTTGACATAGCATTAGTATGATTTGAGCAGATTTATAATGGTTGAAAATGCATTATTGAGTCATCTTTAAAAGTTGAATTTGTATTAAGTACCAAATGGAATTTTTTAGTGCTACACAGGTTGGCACACAACCATGTAACTCACATGGGCTAACTACATGCCTATGTGGATATTATGGATTTAAACATTTTTTTATGCACATGGCTTCAGTTTGTTACACGGTCTAGCCATACGACCGTGTGACTTTTGATGAAATTTTACAATTTGATCCACATGGCCTCAGTGAAATACACAGCTTGAGCACATGGTTGTGTGTCCCTTGTTCTGCATGATTGCCTTTATCTTTTGAAAATGTTTCAATTTGATCCTTATTGTGTTCGGGTCAACATAAGAGCTTTCGTAAGCTTGATTAAGACTCAAATTTAATTGTATATCATAATATTTGAATTTTTATGACATGATTGATTATTTGAAGGATTTATTTATGATATAATTAATCTGTATTTTTGGAAATGTTACAAATTAGTCCTAGTTAAATTCTAGGTTGATATTAGAGCATACATAAGATACTATAAGGCTCAGCCAAAATTATATTTGGTGATTATGCATTGAATTGATTATGATTGTATGATTCATGTTTAAATTGAATGTTAATTATGTTATCATGAAGAAAATCCATATTTATTTGAAATAATTGATGTGAATTAAATGTGTTTTGTTCCGGCTTTAATTGTAGCACTCTGTAGGTCAGGTTCGACGACTGAACCAAGTAAGGGGTGTTACATTAGCTATGCTAAACTGTGGGTGAATGGAGAAGATCACAATTTTTAATTAAATGAATCTTACTTAATTTAGTTAATTATTTCATTATTAAACTTAAGTTAATCTTAATTATTTTTTTAGTGGAATCGTCATCAACTTCCAATATTCACTATTTGAATTGGGTTTGTTTATTATTATGATCCTTTGGATAATTATTATCTAGGTCCCCAATCTTTTATCTAATTAAAAATTATAGCAATTAGACTTTTACAATTTAGTCATTGGGCCTTAATTAACCACAATTTTAGCCAAATTACTTAATCGAATTTCAATCCATCTATTTGAATTTCAATTCATCTATATACTAACTCCGTAATATCCCTATTTAATATCTACGAACTTGGTTTATGAAAACGAGATTCCGAAACTGCATTTTCTAATACTACTGGAAACTGGGTCATTACAGTAAAACATTTTAAAAGCCTTGAATAAGTTGAATGAAGATAAATTTGTTTAATCAAATTGTTTAAATGGTTATTTTTTGTTAAAATAAATTTGTAAATATAGATCAATATGACATCATCTATATTACCGGACATTGGATTAGGTGAGGGGGTATTACAGGAGCTCTTTGTGTTTTGTGCTAGTCTCTTTTCACCTCGTAACACATGTACTTATTTGATCAGATTTAATAATTTAGACATCATGAAAAAGGTTCATTTTAGAAACTTTGTAAAATTCTGTTTGCATTACTTAGATAAGTTTTTCTACATGACTTTGCAACATATTCTGTTAAGGCAAGTAGAGGCCAAAAGAAGAAAAGCTTGATGTTTGCAAGCATCAACACTAAAAATAAATGAAAGAGTTCTCTGGTTGACACAATAGCATTTGACTTGTTCACAACCATAAACGTTACTAGCAAATTAAGTCTTAAAGTTAAAAAAGACGATTGAATTGATAAAGATCAAGAATTTTAAATAGATTTTAACCATTGGTGTGACATAACTATAGGAAAAATCATTCATCAAAAGAGTTTTGTTGCACAGCTAAACTTTAAAATTTTCGTTGTGTTATCTATGGAATAAATTTTACCAAATTTAGTACATATATTTCTAGACAATGAAGACTTGTCAAATCTTGGCTAACTACCGAATAATCTTTTTTGTTATCCTTGAACCCTTAGTGTGACAGCCCTAATTTGACCCTAGTCGGAAAGTGTTTTGGGACCACAAAACCGAGTCACAAAATTTTTTAAATGCTCTTTTCTATGTTTATTATATGTGAAGTTTCATGTGTGAAAGTATTGTGTCTTAATTTTGTCATTTGAATGTGGAATTAGCTAAAAAGGACTTGTTTGAAAAACTTTAAAAATGTGATAGGTGAATTCTCAAGTGGTTAATTTTGTAAATTACTAAAGTAGAGGATTTGCATGTCTATTTTACCACTTTATTTAAGTGTATGGTAGTGGGTTGGTTTAATGCATCATGTGCATAATAATAATAATAAATTATAAACTTAAATTGTGGTATAAAACAATATATGTTATTTTATAAAATAAAATATGGTGATAAAAACAAAGTGGAGCTTTATTTTTTTTCTACCACTTAGCCGAACTAAAGAAAATAAAAAGAAGAAGTGAAGCTCTTGCATATTCGGTCATTTGGGGGAGATAAATTCAAGGTAAGTTCATGGTAGTTTGGTTGAAAATTCATGTTTTTGAGTTTCTCTCTTGGTTCTACTTTAAACCCATGAATTAATTTGTTAAATGTTGGTTAATTGTGCATTCGGTCATGATAGGAAATTTCAAAAATTTTGTATTTGATGATAGAAATTGATGAATAAAATTTTGATGGACTATAATGTTAAAATCCATGTGATTGTAAGTTTATAAGTTTAAATTTTGAAATTTGAACTATATGTGGCTCAATTGCTTGGAATGGGCATTCGGCTATAGTATGAAATGCAAAGAAATTTTGATGTTGGATGTTTTAAATGAATTAGATAGTTATAAATTAAGTGTGAGGCTTGGTAATTATGTATAAATGGTTTATTTAGATAACATGGCTTGTAAGTTTAATGGTGAAAAATTTATGCTTTGTGAGGATAAATGGTTTAAAAAGGAGCATCTGGCTATGATGTAAAATTTTGATGAAGTGATGTTAAAATGCTTTGAATATTGAGTATATATTGTTATAAGTTGAATTTAAGGTTTGTTAAATTGTCTTTGTCATTGCCGAATGTGTGTATAGTTAAAGGAAATTGTTAAAGTGCTTAGTTAATTGATATTAAGTTAATGGTGTGTGTATAAATTATTTAAAATATAAACTTTGTATGAATATTAAAGGTTGTATATGAATTCGACCTTGGGAGAAATATTAGTATAAAATGCTTGAATGTTAAATAGGTTATTGCTTTAATGACCGAATGTGTCAAAGGCTAATGCATGGACTAATTGATCAATATGTGTTAAGGGAACGTGAATAAATATCTATTTGATGAGTTATATATTCGGCTATATGGGTGAGATATGTATATGAAATTATAATAAGCCATATGAGTTTTGTGTTTGTGTATGTGAGCTAGATATACAATGAATATTCGGCTATGAAGTTTAATGATTAAATTATAGGAACTTTGATGATATACATATTCGGTCATTAGGGTTATATGTACTTTGGCTATGTGGGTTATGTGTTAAGGTAAGTTACTTAATTGATAGGTATATTCGATCATAAAGGTGTACATAAGGAAATGTTAAATAAATTGTATTAAATTGCTTAATGTGATTAAAAATGTGTATGACCATTTTGTATTTGAGCTAAAAGTAGCTATATGACCTATTAAATTTCTTGTTCTTTTCGGCCATAAGCTAGCATGGTGGGACTTTAATAAGTTAAATTTTTATTTGAATTAGCTCAAGAGCATAGAGAACCAAGGTTGGACAGGGGAAAAGAGAAAGTAGTTGAATAACCGATCCGAAACTGTTCGAAAATATTCGAGGTAAGTTTTAAGTAGATAAACATAAATAATATTCGATAATGACACTACATATTACGAGAATTAAGTATTACTTGTAATATTTGTATATGGCCGAATGACAATTATAATATGGAATTAAAATGTGATATGTTTTTATGATCAAATGATAAGTGATAGATGAATATGAGTGAGATGTTATGTGTAAACTATCTAATGATAAGTGTGAATGATGAAATGAAATAAATGTGAATAAAATGTAGGATGAAATATTCGAATGATGTTTGTGCCTAAATTGGTGTGATTGTGTTATATGAAACTTGTTGATTTGAATATCGTACAGTAATATTCGGGCCTTTAAGCCTAGCAGGCTATGATGCCGGTGAGATACTATTCGGGCCTTTGAGCCTAGCAGGCTACAATGCCGGTGAAATACTATTCGGGCATTCGAGCCTAGCTGGCTATAATGCCGGTGAAATGATATCGGGCTTCAAGCCTAGCAGGCAAAATGCCGGTGAATGAATACGGGTTTACAACCTAGCAGGCTAAATGCCGGTGATTTGATAAAAGTCTAAGACTAAGATACCTCGTGTTAGAACGATGAATGAATACATTCAATACGTTAAGTTGGCCAGGTACGTATTATGTATTTATATGTGAGTTTGATTGGAATTGAATCATAAGTGTATAATGTGATACCTATGTGAATAAATGTTATAATTATATCTATGATCTTGATACATTCGGTCAAGATGTGAAAGTATGTGAAAGTATTTGATTTATTTATGATTTATGCATTTAGTTTAAGTGAAATAAGAATGCTAGATGTGCAATATGTTCTTGTGTATATTCGGCCAAATGACAATATACCTAGAAAATGGCCTCTTGAGAAATTGAATGATTGAAGTATAATTGAGTTTAATTGTTTACACTGCTTAAAACTTACTAAGCCTATGAAAACTTACTCTGTTTGTTACGTTTCTCTGTTGTATAGATTGTTGACTCCAGTCACCTGTTCGGGAGGGGATCGTCAGCAACTCATTACACTATCTGTCATTTTGGTACTACTATATTTTGGAACTAGCATGGCATGTATAGAATAGACTTAAGTGAATGATATTTTGAGATGTCGTTGTATATAAGCCATGTGAATATGGCAACATTTGAATGGCGGTATAAGTTTGAATTTTCGATCTTTGATTGTGTTTGGCTATGCATATAATTTCTAATGAACTTATGTAAATGTGAATGTACAAATGTTGAGTTTTAGATTAGTAACTCTTCATAACCCACTCCGGCGACGGATACGGGTTATAGGGGTGTTACACTTAGTTACTAATAAAATTAGCTCTTATCATGAACCGAACATAGAATAAAAATTAAAACTCTTCAATGGAGAAAGTTCACTTTCTCTATGAAAATCAAAACCAAAATTCACAATCACGAGTACTCATAAAAAATAGAATTTATTTGCAGCTTAATAAATTTTTCCTAAATTTCTCTATAGTGGAGGGTGTCACGTTAAGTATCTCAGAGTGTGTATGCCTCTCACCACATAACTAATTTTAATTTTAGTTAAAATTAGCTCATATCGTTATCCAACCTAATAACTAATTTTTTTGTTCCTTAAATATTATTTATCTAATTAATTCAATTAAATCATTTTCTCAATCCAATTCTAATCCCATCAAAATCATGATGACTTTAGCTTATTAGAATTTAAGAGTAAATAAATTTAATTGTCTTATTAAGTAAAATTGTGATCACTAATTAATTTAATTTTCACTTTGAACTCAATTACTTAATTACAATAAATTAAATAATAATCCAAAAAATTAAATTAAATTCTAAGTTATCTCTTGTTCTTTTCGAGAAAATGCATATACTATGAATAGTAATTCATGCGATCTATTTCTTTTTGATTGTTTTCATTCATTTATTGTATCAATTCTAATGTGCAATCCATACAAGGTTGTATTGGGTTAACGGAGGGACTCATCAGACATATATAATTAGTGTACAACCCAAATTTTACCCGAGCCCATAAAATATAAAAACCAAAAGCCCAAATATCAAATAAAAGCAACAACCTAATTACCAAACAAAAAGACCCAAATCAAGAAAACCCTAACCCAAAATACAAAGCTCAAAACTTAAACTTTTTCAGAAAAAACAAAAAAAACCTAGCCTCTGACAGCCACTTGCCACTGCCGTTGCCTTAATCCCTGCCACCGCCTCTGCTCCATCGCTCAACCACCACCTGCAGCAGAAAAGACGTTAGACAGTAGCAAAATATAATATTGTACTAAATCGGCTATAAAGCCAAAGGACTCAATGTAATTTTTTTTACGGATTTTGAATCCAAAAAAAAAAAACACAAGATTGAATAAAAAAAAAGACAATCGTATCCAAACAAAAAAAACAGAGAAAGCAAGTGCCAAAAATACAAAGTGAAATCGAATCGATTACTAAGGTGTTTTTATTTTTGTTCTTTCGTTTCTTTTTATTTTATTTTTCCTCAAATCCTTTTTTCCTTCATACATATACATATATATATACACAAAATATAATAATAAAAAGGGAAGGAGAAAAACTTACTTTTTAAAATCGTTGAAAAAAACAAGCCGGCGACCGGCGCGACGGTCGATGGCTGAACCCTTGGCCGACCAAGAAGCTAAAAGAGAGGGAGGGAGAGAGCATTTTTTAATTTTTTTTGAAGGTAAAAAATGAAAGTATTTTGTCAAAAAAATTGACTTTTATAGGCCTCCAAAACGATGTCGTTTTGGGACTAGCCTTAAACGCCCAAAACGGCGTCGTTTTGCCCCCAGGACCCGCGTGTTGACTCAACCCGCTAGGGAGGATCCGCGTGTTTTTGCTTTTGGGGCTAATTGCACCTTTAGCCCTTCTGCTTTTTAATGTTTTTGCAATTAAGTTCTTTTATTTTTAATTTTTGCCCTATAATTTATTTTGATTTACAAATTGGTCCACCTTGAAGCTGCACATTTTGGAGAGTGAGAATTATTTCCCATTTTGGTCCCTCCTTGTTATTCGCGAGTTCAAATTAATCCTTTTCCTTTTTATTTATTTCTGATTTGTCCCAAATTTCTGTTTTAAAGTTCAAAATAGTCCTTTTTTGTTATTTTTGTTATTTTATTATTAAATTAATTAATTTAGCATTATTATTACTATTAGTATTATATTTCCTTTTTTATTTACTTATTATTATTTTTTTAAATACATTTATTTTATTTTATTCATTTTATTATTTATTTATATCCTTTTATATAATTTCAAACTTTAGGTATTCTATTAGTTACTATCATTATTATTAATATTATTATCATTATCATTATTATTTTTAAACTGTTTTATGTAATATTTATTTATTTAGTTTTTACTTATTAATTTTCTTTTATAATTAGCTCGTTTTTTTTAATTTTTAATTTCCGTTCTTATTATTGTCATTCATATTAACACATTTATTATTATTCTACTATGCAAATTAGTACCGTGATTTATTTTTATATTTTTTATTACAAATTTGTGTTACATTAATCTTTACCCGATGTATAATTTTTTTTAAATAAGCAACATTTCGTATTTTGAGATTCAAAAAGTCGTTCCCTAACTTACGGGGTTTCGATTTTCTCGATAAATCTAAATAAACGAACTTTTTTTAAAATTTTTTTATAATCTTTGGAACTAAGAGAAGGCCGTGTTCTAACTCACGGAATATGATTTTCTTTCTAAAACCAAGATAGTCGAATATCTTTTAAAATGAATTTTTCGACGTTTATTCGCATATCGAAAATTTAAGACATTGTGTCCAAACTTACGGGACACAATTCTTTTTCTCGATTAACGTGAAATATGCCCTTTTCTAAAAAAAAATCAATTAAATAATATTTTAACAAAGGATCGCATTTTTAAAATCTTTTCAAATTCTCAATTTTTGACACTAAGACATTAATTAATCAACTAGGTACCAATTTTGGGCATTACAAAGATGCTAATCCTTCTTCGTACGTAACCGACTCCCGAACCCTTTTTCTGAATTTCGTAAACCAAAACCATCGTTTTAATAAATCGAACTTCTTATTAAAATAATCAAATTATGACGTGATCCGATCACACCTCATAAAAAATGATTGGTGGTGACTCTCATTTTTTATTTTCGTTTTCAAAATCAAAAGTCGACCCCTTTTTCAAAAAAATGGTTTCGACAGCTTGGCGACTCCACTGAGGATCAAAATAAGAGAGTCAAACCACGAAGTTGACTACTTTTTGTCTTTTTGTCGAAAAATTGAAAACTTGATATAAATTTACGATTCTTTTGTTGCATTTCATCCGTCTTTTTGTGGTATTTGTCATAATATGTTTGCTTTATTGGTTTGAGCCTTTTGATATATCTCTACATATTGCATCGCATAAATCGGTCGATTTTACCCTTTTAAGTGAGAGTGAGAAACTATTCCTTCGTGAGGTCTTCACCTCCTTATAGAATAGTGGATCGCTTTCGGGATACATCCGTACCTATGTCTTCGTAAGATTTTCATCTTCGTATAGCCATAGGGAAATGTATTCCCCTGAACTGAACTTGGTCCATATGAGCCGATAATAGGTGAGGATCGAGGAATCTGTCGGTTCAGGTACCTTTACTTTAAAACTGAACCACATATAGTGAGCCCTAAGAGTCCGCCCTAGGTAGAACCGTACCAAACCCCTAGTGGTCACCCAAATAGGTGCTTTATTTATCACTTCTTGCTTACTTTAGCTTTGAACTGACTTGTTTTGTTCTGCTTTGACTGTGATTGCATAACATTCATTACAAAAAAGGTGATGATTCACATTTGGTTGCTAAATAGATAACTTGTCATGGAAAAGGGGTTTCTTGATAAAGTGGAGGATAATACGGTCGTCTAGATATGGGTCGAAATAGCGCAGCAAGAGAAGGTGATAGTCTTACAGAGGGGTACGTGTTAGAGTTGTGGGATTTCACTCGTATCAGCGTAACCTAAAATAATCTTCAAGAGATGAAAGAAATATGGAATCAATAGGATGACAAGATCAAGCAACTATTCTACTGTAAGTACGGTGATTTTTCTTATCTACACGATATCAAAATGGACAAGCACTTATTCCGAGCTCTCACCCAGTTTTGGAACCCTGCTTATAGTTGTTTTACTTTTGGAAAGGTGGATTTGGTACCAGTGGAAGAGTACACGGCCTTCTTCTGTTACCCAAGATTCAGATTGACAAGGCTTATTCCAGTGCTGCCAACGTTCCAATATTCTTAGAAAAGCTGATGAACATCACAGAAATGAACGAACAGTGGGTTGCAACCCAAATCAAGCAAAAAGGTGATAGTAAGTGCATTCCTTGGAGAAATTTGAGAGATTTGATCCTAGCACATCTTGATGTGAAGAAAAGGGTTGATGTCTTCGCGTTAAGCATTTACAGATTGGTTATCTTCCCTAAGGCTTTGGGGCATATAGACGAGGCGGACTCCAATTTATTTAACCGACTTGATAAAAGAGTCACACTCGTACCTGTAATTTTGGCCAAAACTTTCAGATCATTAAACGTATGCCAAAGAACGGGCGAAGAGAGATTCATCGGATGTGCACAACTCATACTAGCGTGGTTCCATAGTTATTTTTAGAAAGTGAAAAAGGTCTCATATCAAATCTTTTTCGATTAAGACAAGACGAGATGATATTACAGAAGAGAAATGGATAATGATTCTCCAAAATCTGCAAGACGAAGACGTCGAATGGAGAGCCCCTTAGATGGTCCTCGACGAGATTCTATATCGGTGTGGTGATTTTGATTAGGTTCCCCTACTTGGAATATAGGGGGCTATCGGGTATGCCCCTCTACTCTTGTTAAGGTAGTACAGATCGAGACGGTTTATGCCAGCAACACAAGGGTTAGTTTAGTGCGAGTTTGTATGCAAAGGAGATAACTACAAAAAGAAAGTTTGTGAAATATCGAACGCTAAGAAACAAACTCGCAGAATGAAAAGGTTTGCAGCCAACCCGATGACTACCCCTACGTATGACCCGTGGTGATGTTAGAGAATCAACAACAACATACCTATGTCAGACCAAGAAAACACCCGATCAATGGAAGAACGCTTACAGGTGATCCCATCTGAGCTAGAGATCATCAAACAGGATTTTGAGAGAAAAAGTTTAGAGCTAGAAAAAAGGATAGAGCAATTGGAGAAGGAGAAAATGCAGCAAGGACTGGATGTCGACGTCTAGAAACTAGAAGTCGAGAAGCTGAGAAAGGGAAAGAATAAGGCTGAAGAGGATTTGGACAGTTTGAAAATAGACTACAAGAAGCTGCGGAGGTCAATGAAAACCGCTGGTCTGGGAAAAACGTCAGAACAATGGTGGTAAGAAATTAAAGAGGAAAAGAGTAGAGCCAGTTAATGGAAAAGGAAATTTCGAGATGCTCAAGCGCAAGAAGACATTTTGGAAGGGAGTTTGGTAGAAAGTCAAAATGAGAAGGTGGGGTTAAAAACTTGGGTGTTAGAGTTAGAAAGATCCCTACATCATTAATCGTAGTCGTAACTCTGTAATCGAGTTAAAGGCTAGTCAGAGCAAAATTGAAGAGTTAAAAGGAAAGATAGAAGAACTTGAAACTGCACTACAAAATTGTGAACTTCGAGTTGAACTCCTGGAAGTAAATAATGAGTAGTGGCAAGAGCAGCTTCATCGATCTTAGGATCAGGTCAGGGATAGGGATTACGTCGTGGGTGCAGCTTTGGCTCAAGTATGAAAGGTGGCTGATCATTTACAAACCTTAGTAGTTCAGGCTGACGTGCTGAGTTTGAAATACGAGTTAGCGTCAGATCGAGGCCGAGAATTAGCTTGGCTTCTTAGGAAGGTCAATGCCTTAAGTATTAGGGTAAGGCCTTATATGTAATCCGTTTTATGTAAAGAAATTTATTTTTTAGAAAAGTTACTATAATAAAATTGAATCAGAATCAATGTCTTTTTTGCATGCATTTCATGCATTAGCATTACATTGCAAAATGTCGATTAAATCTCACAAAGAGATCCTAAAATCATGGCAGTTACCCTAGAATATCGTTACGGTACACGAGGAAAAACTAAAGTAATAGACCAAAGGTTGGAAATATTAGAGCAAATGTAAAAAGAAATGCAAGATCAGATGCAAATATAGATGTAAGAACAATTGGCCAAAATTTAACAAGACGTGAAGGATTAGATGCTAGGATCCCAAAAGAATATGATAAGCTAATTAACCTAGTTGCTGACTGGAGGGCTAGTAACAGGAAAGAGCTCTATGGTCAATTCCGAGAATGATAACGAGGACTTTGCTTATCCTCTAGGCTTTACCCCAACAAACACTCAAGCACAACCAAACGCATATCCACAAAGGGTGTCCATGAACATTAGGCCTCAATATCAGACCGGTGTCTCGGTACCAACAAGCTTCCCGACAAGATTAGGCTCCAACCTAGAAGGCCATCCAGCGAATCCCGTTGTCCCTGATCTTGACGATATAGTAGAAATAAAAAAGGCGAGAGTGGAGCTCCCAAAGTAACTTGAAGACTGATGCAGATAGCTAGAAGAGAAATTCAAGACATTGGAAAGCGCTGATTACCATTGTGGAATTGATGCTAAAGGCTTGAGCCTGGTTCCAGATCTAATGCTCTCGCCTAAGTTTAAGACCCCAGAATTTGAGAAATATAATGGGGCCAGCTGCTCCGAAGCCCACATTACGATATTCTGTCGGAAGATGACAAGATATGTCAATAATGATCAGTTGTTAATTTACTGTTTCCAAGACAGTCTGATCGGGGCTGCAGCCAAATGCTATAATCAATTAAGCCATGCCCAAATCAATTCATGGAAGGATCTGGCACAAGCCTTCATGGAACAATATGGCCACATAACAGATATGACACCCGACAGAATCACACTGCAAAACATGGAGAAAAAGTCAAGCGAGAGCTTCAGATAATATGCTCAAAGGTGGAGGGAAGTCGCTACGCAAGTCCAACCACCTCTGCTAGAAAAGGAAATGACAATGTTCTTCATTAATACCCTAAAGGCTCCATTCATTAATCACATGCTGGGAAGCACAACTAAGAGTTTCTCAAACATAATTATGTCTGGTGAAATGATAGAAAATGCAATAAGGTGTGGAAAAATAAAAGTAGGGGAAAACGCAAGGAGAACTGCTCGGAGAAAGAAGAAAAATGAGGTAAATAATGTGAGTACGTATGACGATGGCTATTCAAAACTGATTACTGTAAGTCAGCCAAGGGCAGTGGCTACTAGCCATCAAGGCCCCAAGAAAAAAATCCAATACAAGGCAAAATACAAAGAAACTTTAATTTACGCCCATCCCAATGACGTATAGGGAGTTGTACCAAAATTTGTTAGATGCACATGTATTATCCCCTTTCTACCTAAAACCTATGCAACCTCTATTCCCCAAATGGTACGACGGGAACGCCCAATGTGAATACCACGCGGGAATCACGAGACACTCAATTGAGAACTGCACTGCTTTCAAAAAACAAATCGAAAGACTCGTCAAAATGGGCATTGTGAGATCTGATGATCCATTCGATGCAGAGAATCTGTTATCCAACCATTCTAGCAAAGGGGTAAACGCGATAATTGAGAATACGGGGAAGAGAATTAAGATGAATATAACAGAAGTGAAAACCCCACTGAGAGGGGTTTGGAAGAAAATAGTAGAAAATGGCAGGATTTAGGGTAGAAATCCCGAGAAGTAAGGAACTACTGTGAGTTCCATGATGAAGAAGGTCATGAGATTCAAAGATACAGTGAATTTAGGGCCCTAGTACAAGGTCTGATAGACAATAAGGAGCTAGAATTCTTTGAGTATGTCGAAGGCCCAAAAGGAGAAGATGTGTGCGCCTTAGAAAAAAATCGACAGAGAAGGTTTTTAGGGTCAATCACCCAGTGGTAATCATCTCACGACTAATAATCAATAAAACTAGAGCATAAATTGCACTAAGGGTCATAATCCAGAAACCCGTAGCTTTTCCTTATAAAGACAGTAAAAGGGTTTCTTAGAATTATAACTGCAACGTGATGATCCCGGGAAAAGAGAACCCAACTAGTGCTCCAAAAGAAGGTCGGGAAGTGGGTTTTTACACGCGTAGTGGGAGGCACTACAACCCATCAAATGCAAAAGCTGATCCCGCAAAAGGAAAAGCATTGGCGATTGAACAAAAGAAGGAAAAGGTGGCCAGACTTGAATCGCTTGTTAACGAGCCGTCAACTGAAGAGGAGGCTAAAATGTTTTTGAAATTCTTAAAGCATAGCGAGTATAGTGTTGTGGAGTAATTGCATAAACAACCAACTCGCATATCAGTGCTAGCTTCACTCTTAAGCTCGGAGGTACATCGTAGTACGTTGGTGAAAATATTAAATAAAATTTATGTCATTAATGATATCTCCATCAACAAGCTAGACTGTCTGGTCAGTAACATAAGCGCCGATAATTTCATCTTTTTAATGATGATGAAATACCGCCATGTGGCATGGGATCGATGAAGGCTTTGGACATCACCACCCTCTGCAAGGGGTATACATTGCCAGGGGTGTTAATTGATAATGGATCTGCACTGAATGTCTTGCCCTTATCTACACTAAACAGATTACTAGTGGATAGCTCTCATATGAAGACGTGTTAGAACATAGTGAGAGCATTCGATGGTATCGAAAAAAAAGGTGATGAGAAGAATTGAGATATCTTTTTGGATTGGTCCAAACACGTATGAAGTAGATTTCCTAGTGATAGACATCAAGCCTTCTTATAATTGCTTGCTGGGGAGGCCTTGGATTCACTCAGCTGGGGCAGTACCGTCATCACTGCACCAAAACCTAAAGTTGATAACTGAGGGTCGACTGGTATTGATAAACGTAGAAGAAGATAGTATTGCATTCATAACCAGTGACGCGCCATACATAGGGGCAGACGATGAAGTGATAGAATGTTCTTTTCGATCGCTGGAATTTATAAATGCAACCTTCATCATCGAAGGGAACAAGATCCCTATGCCTAGAATATCCAAATCTACGAAGATGGGCCTATGACTGACAGTCGAAAAGGGAGCCATGCCGGAAAAAAGACTCAGGAAATATCTCTAAGGTAGAGTCGAGGTACCAATTCTGATGGATAAACGAGATTGCTTTGGCTTGGGATATAAGTCAGATGCGAAGCAAAAGAAGAAAGAATTGGAGAAGAAGCAGGAAAGGAGAATAACATGATTAAGCGGGAAAGAAGTCAAATGGGAACCACTAACTTTTCTCCATATATCTATAACATTTGCGTCAAGAGGAATTATTCATCCTGAACGGAAGATGACAAGAAAAGAAACTGCTGAAGAAATGATGGGAAATCTGAATATCAATGTCATATCTGAAAAGGGAATTTTGGAAGGAAATTTATCGGCCATTCGCCCTTATGTACCTGGATGTGTTCTGAACAATTGGAATGCGGAAGAGATTTCTGCAGTTTTTAGAGCTAATTTAGAGTAATGTTCAAAACACACTTGTTGCTTTAAGCCTAAGGGCAATAAGAATCCTTTTGTGTAATAAGACTATGTCTAACATCTTTATTTCAATGAAATGCATCTTTCTGTCTTATTCTGAGCAAATATTCTTCTATTCTTTCATTTCATTCATAATCATACCATACAGATAATTATTCTTAGATTATTTTATTCTTTAGATTTTTCTTTATCCCTATAACAGGTCTCCAGATATCAATGATATGAGCGACGCTGCTACTAACTCAGAATCTCTATTTGAGTGAGATAGGTATTTAGAGGAACCTCAGGACTTTGAAGATGACAGAGATTGTAACCTATCTCTTGATTTGCTAAGGATGGTGGAACAAGATGAGAAACAAATTCTACCTCATAAAGAGTCAATAGAGATTGTGGTTTTGGAAGAAGGAAAAGAAGTACAAATTGGAGCTTGCATTGCTGCAGAGACAAAACGAGACCTCATTGAGTTACTCCAAGAATTCAAAGATGTTTTCACATGGTCGTATCAAGATATGTCTGGATTAAGTACTGATATCATGGTACACATGCTCCCCATAAAAGAGAGTGCAAGCCAGTTCAATTGAAGCTCCAAATGATGAGGCTCGATGTTTTGTTAAAACTAAAAGAAGAGGTCAAGAAGCAATTCGATGTTGGTTTCTTACAAGTGGTCAAATACTTAGAATGGGTAGCCAATATTGTCCCCGTCCCTAAAAAAGATGGAAAAGCATGAACATGTATAGATTACAGGGACTTAAACAAAGCCAGCCTAAAAGACAATTTTTCATTGCCCCATATTGACACCTTAGTGGACAACACGACAGGTTATTCATTATTCTCCTTCATGGATGGCTTTTCAGGAAACAACTAGATAAAGATGCATCCTAAAGACATAGATAAGATCACATTTGTAACCATTTGGGGAACATTTTGCTATAAGGTGATGCCATTTGGACTGAAAAATACGGAAGCAATATATCAGAGAGCCATGGTAACCCTGTTCCATGATATGATGTACAAATAAACTGAAGTTTATGTTGACGACATGATCACCAAATCCCGAATAAAAAAGGAGCATGTGCAAGTATTGAAGAAATTATTTTTAAAGTTGAGGAAATTCTAGCTAAAGCTCAATCCAGAAAAATATACCTTTGGGGCCAGGATTCCTAATCAGCGAAAAGGGAATTGAGATTGACCCAGATAAAGTTAAGGCTATACAGGAGTTGCCTCCATCGCGCACTCGAAAAGAAGTTCGAGGATTCCTAGGAGGACTAAATTACATCGCTCGGTTCATTTCACAACTAACTAAGAAATGCGACCCCATATTTCGTCTCCTTAAAAAACACAATCCAGGTGTTTGGGATGATGAGTGCTAGAAGACTTTTGACAAGGTCAAACAATACTTATCCAATGCTCCAGTGCTGATGCCACCTAGTCCAGATAAGCCATTGATACTATATTTAGCAGTATGTCAGAATTCTATTGAATGTGTGCTTGGCCAACACGATGAGCCAGGAAGGAAAGAAAGAGCGATATACTACCTCAATAAGAAGTTTACTGAGTGTGAAATAAGATACTCGCCAATTGGGAAGCTGTGTTTATGAGTGTGAAACGAGATACTCGCCAATTGAGAAGCTGTGTTGCGCCTTAATCTGGATAACCCGAAGATTGAGACAATACATGTTGTACCATACAACTTGACTCATCTCGAAAGTAGACCCTCTAAAATACATGATGGAGTCGACTGTTTTGAATGGAAGGATGGCCCGATGGCAAATTCTGCTTTCCGAATTTGATATAGTCTATGTGAATCAAAAAACTATAAAAGAGAGTGCAATAGCAAAATTTCTAACCAGTAGAGCTCTAGAAGATTACGAGCCTTTGAACTTTGATTTTTCAAAATGTATGTTGTCACTACCGAAGAAGACTCTCAAGAAGGCCATCATTGGAAACTAAACTTTGACGGAGCCTCAAACGCTGCTGGTAACATAATCGGGGCAGTTTTGGTATCCCCAAACGGAGATCATTATCTCTTCACTGGTAAATTGGATTTTGATTGCACAAAGACTATAGCCGAATACGAAGCATGTATCATGGAAATTCATGCAGCCATAGAACGCAAGATCAAAATGTTGGAGGTCAATGGAGATTCTGCACTAGTGATCTATCAGCTCAAAGGTGAATGAGAGACAAGAGATCTCAAGTTGATCGATTATCCAAGGTTGGTCCTTGAATTAATTAACGAGTTTGATGATATCACCTTCTGCTACCTCCCGCGAGAAGAAAATCAAATGGCTGACGCCCTAGCAACTTTAGCTTCCACGGTCAAGGTGAACAAACAAGAGGATGTGAAACTGGTCCAAATGA
This sequence comes from Gossypium longicalyx, assembly GCA_025698465.1. Classification (NCBI taxonomy): domain Eukaryota; kingdom Viridiplantae; phylum Streptophyta; class Magnoliopsida; order Malvales; family Malvaceae; genus Gossypium; species Gossypium longicalyx. The sequence continues at coordinate 99,541,495 of CM046997.1, forward strand.
GTATTTATGAGGCTCCGACTCATTGTTACAACATCGAAGAAGAAGAAGAAGAAGAAAAGGATAATTATCCTTGATAACACGATATACTGCGATATGTGAAGAATCGTAAATATCTTGACCAAGCTACTGAGAATGATAAAAGGACGTTAAGAAGACTGGCCAGTAACTATGTCTTGGATGGGGAGATCTTATCTAAAAGAAGAAAGGATCAAGTGCTACTAAGATGTATAGATGCTGTCGAGGCCTAGAAAATCTTGAAATAAGTCCACGAGGGTGTCTGCGAAACACATGCTAATGGTTTCACAATGACCGGTAAATCATGAGGTTCTGGTATTACTGGATCACCATGGAAGGAGATTGCATCAATTATGCCAAGATATGCCATAAATGCCAAATTTATGGAGACAAAATTCATGTACCTCCTTTGTCTCTGCATGTTATGACTTCTCCATGGTCGATTTCGTCAAAAGCCTCAAATGGGCATCGATTCATCTTTGTGGTCATCGACTACTTCACCAAGTGGGTATAGGCCGCTTCATATGCCAATGTTACAAAGTCGGCAGTTAGCAAATTCCTGAAGAAGGAAATTATTTGTCGATATGAAATGCCAGAAAGGATCATATCTGAAAACGCATTGAATTTGAACAACAGCACGATATCAGAAATCCGTAGTCAGTTCAAGATCAGACACCATAACTCATCACTGTATCGCCTAAAAATGAACGGTGCTTGAGGCAGCCAATAAAAACCTTCACCAGGACAATACTTTTCTCATTGGTTTATGGAATGGATGCAGTTTTTCCTATTGAAGTCGAGATTCGTTCTCTCCGAGTTTTGTCGGAATTGAAGTTGGATGAAACAGAATGGATCCAATCCCGATTTGATCAACTAAACTTGATCGAAGAGAAAAGGTTGAAAGCTATCCGTCATGGTCAGATGTACCAAAAGCGAATGATGCGAGTTTACAATAAAAAGGTTCGTCCTAGAGAATTCCACAAGGGAGACCTAGTATTGAAACAAATCCTTCCTATACAAAAGGACTTCAGAGGAAAGTGGATGCCAAACTGGGAAAGACCTTATGTGGAAAAGAAGGTCTTTTCCGGATGAGCGTTGATATTAACCGAGATAGATGGCAAGAACCTTCTTAATCCAGTGAATTCAGATTCGGTCAAGAAATACTTCATTTAAAAAAAAGAGAGAGGCCAATGTGAAAACTCGTAAAAGAGCGCCTTTAAACCAAAGGGGTTTTGAATTGAAAACCCGTGAAAGGGCAATTCAAATCTTGATCAAGGATGGACCATGCGGTAGTCTTGCTTTCTATAAATTAATAAGAAGGAGAGATGCTACATCTTGGGGCATCAACAGAGTACTCTAGATCTCTTAAACACATGTTGAGCTCAAAATGGTCCTTAAGGAGTTCATGCAGAAAAGCTTATGCTGCGATATTTGGGGCACTTATTTTCCTCTTACTCATTTTGTATTCTAGTAATGCTTACTTTCTTTGATTAATCCATTTATTTCAAGTTCTGTTCCTGATAAATTTTAGTTTTGTTCATCATTATGATCCTTTTCAAGCATTTTGCATTGAAAAATGGTTAATGAGCTAATAATACTTTCATGAAAGGGTTTTGTATATTATTCTGAAAAGCTTCTAAATAGTACAGGGACCTGAAACGGGACCACTAGTCAGAAATAACCAAATTTAAAAATTGGAAGCATTTGAGAAAGAATAGCCTAAATTGCGATTATTTCTTCGGGTTTCCTGTCAAAGATACTAGCTGAGCAAGAAGGCAACATAACATGTCAGTGATAGAACTTTGAAGAACAACGAATAATGTCAACCTAAGCATTAAAAAGGGGATCATTATTGCAAAATGACATGTTGCATTCATGCAAATATCATTCATACACATCTAGTTAGGAGCATTTGATTCATTCTGATCATGATATCCGAATCATTTGGCATACACATAGGCCCATGAAATCGATTCTACAGGTCATGTTTCCCAAAGGACGGTGCAACAGGATCGGTAAATTACAAATCTTATCTCCCTGAAGTTGCAGTGGAGCAGATTACAACCACTAACCTTATCTCCCTGAAGTTGCAATGGAGCAAGTTGAAGTTACAAGTCTTGTAACACCCTCTACCCTATTTCGAGCCTAGAATAGGGTACGAGGCATTACCGAACTTAATATGATCAATCATGTAAAAATCAGTCATAAAATTTCTTCTAAATTAAAAACTTTCATACATATGTTTAACGTCCCTTATATGGGCCTACGGGGTCCAAAACATACATTCAGGGTGGTTCGGGACCAAACTGTAAACATATAAAACTTTTGCAACACTTAGAAAATTTTCACACTTTGGAGAGTCACACGCTCGTGTTTTCAACCTGTGTAACTCTCTGTTTATAACTTCATCACCCTTGTCAGTCGTACACTTCATATAAATAACAAGAAACGTGTATGAGCTCAATTCTCATTAAATTTCTCATATATATACACAATTTCACGTTATGTGATCATAAAACATATATCAGTCATATCTCTGTAATCTAAATATATTTTCATAACAATTTATCTTGATTTCATATTATTTCATATTTAAGCTTAAATAACCAAAGTATTTGAAATATCATCTTTATGCAAATAGTACACATGAGGTATATAATTCCATAATTATGAATAAACACATTTATCAAACATTTTCCATATTCATATATCAATGTCTCATATCTCCATATATCAATAACCTGTAATTTTCATGAATTCGAGTTCAATTTCATAATTATTTATCTCGTGTTCAATTTATTCCATGTCGAAACTTTATTCATTAAAACATTTGAATTATCAATACATATGGACAGTACATTCAAGATGAACAATTATATAATCACAAATGAATTCATTTATCAACCAAGTTCTATACTCATATCTTATCAACTCGTACTTCCTTGTATCACATAATTCCATGTAACACTTACCAAACTTTGTCAAATTAGTGAACGTCTTACGGAATTGAGTACTTCGTTTTCTCGATGCCATAGTTCAACTATGGTCTTACACATCTTCACATAATGATGCCATAGCCCAGCTATTGTCTTACACATATTCATATATCGATGCCATAACCCAACTATGGTCTTACACGAATCACATATCTCACTGATGCCATATCCCAGATATGGTCTTATACAGTAGCATATATCACACCGATGCCATATCCCAGATATGGTCTTATACGGAAATCACTTGTCACTTGTAGTCGAAGCTACAACTATTCACTGATCAGGTAGCCGGAGCTACCATTTTTCACTGATCAGGTAGCCGGAGCTATCACTTTTCATTGATCAGGTAGCAGAAGCTACCACTTTTCACTGATCAGGTAGCCGAAGCTACCACTTTTCACTTGTCATTTGTTCTTGATCAGATAAGTGTAGCCGAAGCTATCACTTATCACTTTTACTTGTCCTTGATCAGATAAGTGTAGCCGGAGCTATTACTTATCACTTTCATTTGTCATTGATCAGATAAGTGTAGCCGGAGCTATCACTTATCACTTGTTGCCATGGTCTAACCATGGTCTTTTCCTTTAATTCATCTTGTCACTGAACTGAAATGCTCAATTTGATCATTTATTCATTTTTCATGCTTTTACATTATTCACGATTTTATCATCAATACATATGAAATAACACATCATGAAATTCATAAAATTAACAAATAATCACTAAAATTTAGCCATATAAACTCACAAGTTCAATTTTTGTATTATAACAATAATTATAATTTCATAATAAATATTCCAAATAAAACATTATATCATTTCTAATCCAACACTTATCGATTATAATCGGGCATGTGATCAATTTATACACGAGTCATTCATATATTTTTGTATATTTTCCTCCTCCTCCTCTCCATCCACATCCTTAGTATAGACAACATACTTGTAGGTAACATTATCCATAATTTTCACTATCTACTTAGGTGAATATTCAAGCTGTCCATCTGTGTCATAGTCACTAAATTATTTTTATCTTGAGCTAAAGAACTCAAAATTAAGATCCATAAATTTTCCCAGAAACTAGACTCATATGTATTCTTACCATAAAAATTTCATAATTTTTGGTTGGGCCAATTAATACAGTTTATTCATTGAAATTTCCCCTGTTCTGCTGTCTAACAGTTCCGACCCTTCTTCACTAAAAATTAATTATCTTCTCGTACAGGATTTGAATGATGTCCTCGTTTATTTCTCTTGAAAATAGACTCATTCATGATTCTAAACATATAAATTTAAGTCTATAATTAGTTTTATCCAATTTTTTATGATTTTTCAAATTCAGAACAGGGGAACCCGAAATCATTCTGACCTTGTCTCACAAAAGTTATTGTATCTCATGATTTACAATTCCATTGCTTACATAATTTCTTTTATAAGAAACTAGACTCAATAAGATTTAATTTAATATTTTATTCATCCTCTAATTCCATTTATACAATTTTTGGTGATTTTTCAAAGTTAGACTACTGCTGCTGTCCAAAACAGTTTTAGTGTAAAATGTTGATTTCCATTTTGCCCCAAATTTCACAATTCATACAATTCAGTCCTTACTCAATTAACCCCTCAATTAAGATAATATTCTCAATTAATAATTTTTCTAGACATTATAAGTTATTTCATAACTATTTAAATTCAGAATTTCCACATAAAACTCTAACTTCAAACTCTTTTACAATTAGGTCCCAAACATTCACTTTCTATTCAATTCTTTCAATAAAATCAGAATATAAACAATTTAAAGCTCTAATTCCATGCCAAATCATCATATATTTCCAGCACTCATCCATAACAACTTCAAAAATTAGCCATGGAATCAAAAACTAATGAAATAATAAGTTGGACCCAATTGTAAAAGTCCAAAAACGTAAAAATTTCAAGGAGAAAGCAAGAATTAAACTTACATGAAGCTAGAGTATGAAAACCAGCTTGAACCCTCCTCCATGGCTGTTTTTCAGCTGATCAATATGAAGAGAAATGAAGAGAATTCTAGATATTCCAATTTAGTCCCATTTTTATTTAGCCAATTTTGGCAATTTTCCAATTTTGCCCTTATTTCACCCATTTCCTGATTTTTCTCAGCTATTGCCGCCCAAAATATCTCCTTTGGGCTTATTTGCACTTTAGGTCCTTCCTCATTTGACAATTGAGCTATTTAATCATTTTAGCAACTTTTACACCTTTTTCAATTTAGTCCTTTTTATTTAATTAACCACCCAAACGTCAAAATTTTCTAACTAAATTTTATTATTACCTCACCAACACTCCATAAATATTTCTAAAAATATTTATGGCTCGGTTTATGAAGTCGAGGTCTCGATACCTCATTCTCGACCCATTTTAGCTAATTAATTCTTTTAAATCACCAAATTCACTAATTCAAAAATGCTTTTATATTCATATTTGACTCATAGGTATTAATTTATTAAATTTTCAACTCACCCATCAGATTTAGTGGTCTCAAATCTCTATTCCTGATACCACTGAAAATTTGGCTGTTACAAGTCTTATCTCCCTGAAGTTGTAGTGGAGCAGACTGAAGATGGTTAACCTTATCTCCCTGAAGTTGTAGTGGAGTAGGTAAAAGATAGCAAATCTTATTTCCCTAAGGTTGCAGTAGAATAGATTAAAGCTATCAAAGTACAACCCTTATCTCCCTGAAGTTACAGTGGAGCAGGTTAAAAATCACAAATCTCATCTCCCTGAAGTTGCAGCGGAGCAGATTAAAGCAACAAATTGCAAATCTTATCTCCCTGAGGTTGTAGTAGAGCAGATGAAGATAGAGAATCTTATTTCCCTAAAGTTGCAGTGGATTAGAAAAGCTACAAATTACAAACTTTATCTTCCTGAAGTTGTAGTGGAGCAGGCTAAAAATAACAAATCTTATCTCCCTGAATTTACAGTGGATTAGATTGAAGTTACAAATCTCATACCCCTGAAGTTGCAGTGGGACGGATTGAAGTTATTATGGCGAATCTTATCTCTCTGAAGTTGCAGTAGAGCAGATTAAAGCTACAAACCTTATCTCTCTAAAGTTGTAGTAGAGCAGGTTGAAGTTATAAGTCTTATCTCCCTGAAGTTACAGTGGAGTAGATTGAAGATAGCAACCCTTATCTCTCTAAAGTTGCAGTAGAGTAGGTTAAATTACAAGTCTTATCTCCCTGAATTTGTAGTGGAGCAGACTGAAAATACCAATCTTATCTCCCTAGAGTTGCAGTGGAGCGGATTAAAGCGACAAATCATATACCTCTGAAGTTGCAGTAGGTCGAATTAAATCTACTATAACTACAAATCTCATCTCCTTAAAATTACAGCGAAGTAGATCGAAGCTACAAGTTTTATCTCTCTTTGAAGTTGCAGTGGAGTGGATTAAAGCAACAAGATATAGTGGACAATGAAACTATTTGAAAAGAGAAGCACCAAAAGAAGTTGAGTGTAAAATTTGTCTTTCTTGAAAGCCTTTGCTCTGTTCTCGTTACACGACAACGAGCAAAGAGGGGTAGCTGTACAACCTAAATTTTTTCCTGGCCCATAAAATATAAAAACCAATAGCCCAAATATCAAATAAAAGTAGCAACCCAATTACCAAACAAGAAGACCCAAATCAAGAAAACCCTAGCCCAAAATACAAAGCCCAAAACCTAAACCTTTTTAGAAAAAACAAAAAAAACCTAGCCTCTGACAGCCACTTGCCATTGTCATCGCCCTAATCCCTGCCATTGACTTTGCTCCACCGCTCAACCACCACCTACAGCAGAAAAGACGTTAGATAGTAGAAAATATAATATTGTATTAAATCGGCTATAAAGCCAAAGGACTCAATGTAAAATTTTTTTTACGGATTTTGAATAAAAAAAACACAAGATTGAATCCAAAAAAAAAAAGAAAAAAAAACAATCGAATCCAAACAAAATAAAAAGAGAAAGCAAGTGCCAAAAATACAAAGCGAAATCGAATCGATTACTAAGGTGTTTTTTTTTTCTTTTGTTTCTTTTTTTTTTTATTTTTCTTCGAATCCTTTTTTTCCTTCATACATATACATATATATATATATACAAAATATAATAATAAAAAGGGGAGGAGAAAAACTTAATTTTTTAAATCGCTGAAAAAAATGACTTTTGGCCTTCAGGTAGCCGTACACGGCTGCACCGTCGCCGGCGACCGGTGGCAGGCTAGGCAGCCGATGGCCGGACCCCTAGCCGACCAAGAAGCTAAGAGAGAGGGAGGGAGAGAGCATTTTTCAGTTTTTTTTAAGAAGGTAAAAAATGAAAGTTTTAAATAAGCAACATTTCGTATTTTGAGATTCAAAAAGTCGTTATCTAACTTACGGGGTTTCAATTTTCTCGATATATCTAAATAAACGAGCTTTTTTTAATTTTTTTATAATCTAGGGAATTAAGAGAAGGTCGTGTTCTAACTCACGAAATATGACTTTCTTTCTAAAACCGAGATAGTCAAACATCTTTTAAAATAAATTTCTTGGCGTTTATTCGCATATCAGGAATTTAAGACATTGTGTCCTAACTTACGGGACGTAATTATTTTTCTCGATTAACATGAAATGGACCCTTTTCTCGAAAAATTTTCAACAAAGGATCGTATTTTTAAAATCTTTTCAAATTCTCAATTCTCGACACTAAGACATTAATTAATCAACTAGGTACTAATTTTGGGCGTTACAAGGGTGCTAATCCTTCCTCGTACGTGACCGACTCCCGAACCCGTTTTTCTGAATTTCATAGACCAAAATCATCGTTTTAATAAATCGAACTTCTTATTAAAATAATCAAATTACAAGGTGATCCGATCACACCTCATAAAAAATAATTGGTGGCGACTCTCATTTTTCATTTTCGTTTTCAAAATAAAAAGTCGACACTTTTTTCAAAAACATGGTTTCGACAATTAGGGTTTAAATAAATTGTAATTAAATTCTTACTCTTCGTCTATTAATTACAATATTATTTAGTCATGGAGTCAATCCACTAAAAGTATTATGGTTGAACTTCCCATTATATACCACTACGAAGGCAAGTTATTAGACTTATGCTTTGTCCAATAATCTTGTCATTAGTATGTTGCCCTTATAAGATATCTTAAATATCTTTAGGCTAAATACATTCACCCAATATGATTCTATCTTATCTCATTGTCACCATTGCATCTTCCACGATGAAAAAAAATTATTACTAACATATAATAATAATAACCATTCATTCTTGACAAGTGCCCATAACCACGTGTCTTATTCATAATTCATGCAATACTAGTGAGAGGAAAACATTTACTTTTTTAATCGAGTTATGAATTTCACTATTGCAAGTGAAACAATGTCATGCATAAGTTATATACTCAACATATCAACTTTTAGTTTTAATACCATCTGTAATAGGCCCATTTCGCCCGGGCCCATAAATTACCCAAAAAATATTATAAATAGAATAGTATAAATAAAAAAACCAATAAATAAAGTCCAAATTTGTAACAGCCCAAATAAATACAAAGTCCGATTGGCCTAATTATTTTTTTTACAGACCCGAATACAAAGGCCCAAATGCAAAAAATAATAACCCTAACCTAATGGCCCAATCCTAAAACGAGCCCAAACGACCCAAATTTTGGTTTCAGAAACTGAAACCCTAAGACCAGTGCCACAGCTCTTCAGCAAGGGTTCCCAGCGCATCATTACCACGTTCGCAGCCCTCCGTAAGGTGGTTTTGCCTGCAAAAAAGAAACAAAATAACAACAAAGAAGGGAGCAACAATGTACAGCAAATTGACAGCAAATAATAGAAAGATCTAAAGAGAAAAAAAAATTTATTTTATTTTATTTTTTTATTTTTCTTTCTATTCGGCTATAAAAGGGCCGAAATCAATTTGTATTTTTTACGATACCAAAGAAATAAACTCAAAAAGATTAAAGGTGATTTCTATTGATTTTATCTATTTCATCTAGTTTCTTTTATTTTGATTTTTTATATATCCGAAAACAAAAGAAGAAAAAGAAAGTGAAGGAGTTTACCTTTTCGATTCGCCTGAAAATGGAGGTCTTTTCGATTCGCCTGAAAATGGAGGTTTTCGGCCATCCAGCCGCCGTATATGGTGGCGCCGATGACTATGTAGGCAATGTGATGATCAGATCTTTGGAACTAGGCCGGAAATCGCCTGGGTTGAAATAGGGGGAGAGAGTTTTTGAGATTTTTTTTATTTTAAAGAATAAAATGATTTTTTTTTTTTAAAATGGCTTAAATAGCCTTCGTGAAACGGTGTAGTTTCACTTAAGCTTTTAAAGCGCAAAACGGCGTCGTTTAAAGGGGGATCCGCGCGAGTGACCTGACCCGGGGAGGATCCACGCGTTTTTAATAAAGGGGCAATTTGGTCCCTATGTCCTTCCGCATTTTCATTGCTATGCAATCTCATCCTATTTATATTTTTCTTTTATTTTTTAATTTGGCCTAGAAATTTAATTTTTGTTTCGATCTGGTCCTTGAGCCATTTAAATGCGTATATTGGAAAGCCGCGTTTTGGGATTTGGGACATTTGCATTTTTAATCCTCGTTTGTTTGTGCGCATTTTATTTTAGTCCTTAACTCTATTTTAATAATATGATTTGCTTATAAAGTATCTTTTGATTTTGTTTTTATTTCAATTGAGTTTTTTTAAAAGTTTCAATTTATGTTTTTTTTTTTAATTTTTTATAATTTATTCATTATTTATTTATTTTTTAAATTGTTTTAACATATTATTTTGAACTATTTTATTGATTTCACATTGTTTTATTTTTTTATTTTATTTTATATATTTTTTTGAATTACTTTATTATATAATTTATTTATTTTAAAATTCTCTTTTATGTATATTCTTTATTTTAAATATTTATCTGATGTTCATTTTAAACACTCTATTACATTATTATTTTTATATATATTATGTGCATTAAACTACTTTTTATTTTATGTATATTATCTATTTTAGATTGATGTATATATTGTTTGGTGTATTACTCACTTTAACTTTCTTCTTACATAATACTTATTTTAAAATTAATTTATATATTATTATTATTATTATTATTATTATTATTATTATTATTATTATTATTATTATTATTATTATTATTTTTATGATTTATTTCAAACTTTTACATGTATTACTTACTTTAAAATTTTTATATATATAATTTATTTTTTGAAATTATTTTTTATATTGTCAATTTCAAATTCCCATTATTTGTTTTAACCTTGTTCATGATTATTTAAAAGCTTGGTACATTTTTTTTATTTTTTAAAAATCATTATATTTTTTAGTTATTCATTAGTCTTGGATTATAAATGTTAGTATTTAAATAGGGTATGTTATGAGATTATTGCTTGTGTATTTTGATTTATATATTCGTATTTTTATATCATTGTCATTCATTTGTATTATATTGTACTCACACATTATTATTATTCCATACTTGTAATTATGCTTTTATTTCTTGCTATTGCATCGTGATTATAATTCCAACTTTTGCCCAATATCGATTGTCTTTTATCCTTAAGTAAACCAAACAAATATATTTTGAGTCGGTATTTATAATAGCTTATTTGAAAACTTCACAAAACAATGCAATATTTCTTGTTTGGAAATTCGAGAAATCGTGCCCTAACGTGTTGGGTTTCGATTTTTCGTTGACCAAATAACCAAATATCCTTTTAAATTTCAATGCATGAGTTTTGGAAAGCATAAGATGATTTTAGTATTGAGGGTTCGAAATATTGTATCCTAACGTGCTGATATTCTATTCTTTCTGGACAAGATAATCTTAACATCCAATTCGGGTTATTCAAATATTTTTAAAAGGAATTGTATTTCAAAGTCTTTTCAAATTTTTGACATTAGGACATTAATTAATCAATAAGGTACCAATTTTGGGCGTTACGATGGTGCTAATCCTTCCTCGTGCGTAACCGACTCCCGAACTCATTTTTCTAGAATTTCATAGACCAAAATCATTGTTTTAATAAATCAAAAAGTTCTATTAAAATGATCGATCATAAGGTGACCCATCACACCTAAACAAAAAGGATTGGTGGCGACTCCCTTTTCGTTTTTAAAGTCGATCCCCGTTTTTTCAAGAAATAAAAATGGTTTCGACACCATCTGAGCACAATATTTTAATATATCCAAGTATATTAGTTCTATACACATAACCACACTATTTTTTTTTGTAGTCATTCGCTTCGATACCTAAGACAATATATATTCTCAACTGGACTTGATAAACAACATAATAGTCCTTTGAATCATTTGTTAATTTTGATTTATCAAATTATGAATCATTTAGATTATCTATTAATATAAGTTGTCTTTCAGCATTACAATTCATCCATATGAAGCAATTTAATATTAATTCAATCTTAGATAATCAATGAGTCAATATTTGTTTATTCATACAAAAACTATTGAAGATAATTATAGAAGGATAATAATTTAATTATGGAATTTCATTTAATCAATTTGATAAAAAAATAAATAAATATATATTAAAAGCACAAAATCCCAACAGTAAAGAGTTAAATCCACAAATTAGAAATTGAAAAGGTAAAAAAGAACTGTGGTAATTCACTTGGATCATCGTAGCTTTGTATTTGATTTAAAGATTAATCCTCTTCTTGTTCCTTTTAATCATTTCATATGTATAAAAACATCTAGCCAAACAACCAACAAAGATGCTGATAAAAATTTTAACACCTTATGATATTCGTACCATTTTCGCACATATCCGCATTGGCATACAATTCTTTGGACACCAAAAGTACCAACAACTTCAGCATGTAGGCAGAAGTTGTCACTTCCTAGCCATAATGGAGGCATATATTATTATATCAAAGAAATTGTCATTTCTTGACTGTTAGAAAAAATGGATACTTTACAAGTTCAGAGGCATATTTTCGATTAGTAAATGTGGAGAATTGAATCATAAAATTATATTTTTTTATATTTTATTCAATGAAATCTTTACAATGATATATCATATGTTCAAAATGGTTGAGTGATGAATGATAAATTGATACTCAAAGTAAACCACTCGTGAATTAAGTTGAGAAAAATGAAAAAGTTTAGTCTTACATTGGTTAGATACCAAAAGTAGAATATAGTTATATATGAGAACCAATTTAGTGATTATTAAATGATTATTAAATGACTAAATTAATACTCTTCCTTGTGCATAGGGTAGTGTAAATCTAAACTTGTTGGGGTTAAGGGCGCACTCACGCGATGTAAGCAACGCGAAATTTCTAGTCTCGTGGATATTTTAGCCTAATATGTATCTTTAATTTTTCTCAAAGCTTATCTTTTTGGAATCAAAAGGATTTAATGGCTTTAATTAAGGTTTAAATTTTCCTTGATTCACGGACACGTTTTGGCTCTATTAGTCAAAGATTTCCAAAAATTCTTCCATTGAATTTATTTTTAAAAACCTAATAATCTGACAGGGAAGATACGCACCGAAAGATTTCCAACTTTTTTGAGATATCCTTCCCTACATATTATTCAACTTGTTTTCCGATCATAGACGAAGGCAATACCATTGTTCGTTGATCACTGCAGTCCTGCTATTGCCGTGTTCATCTTGTTGTTGTATCCTGGGAGACAGCAGACCAGCATTTCTCCAACACCTAAAGGAGCGGCCGAATCTATCTTAAGGAGACTGTCTAAACAGGCCTCAACTACTAGTATAATATTTCAATTTAATTTTATTTTCCGTTTTCCAGTTATATATATATGTATTAATATTGATCTTATTCGATCTTGTGATTAATATAAAAGTTTTATATTTCTGTTATTTTATTAACTCTTGAATAAAACTGACATGATACTGCGCTTCGAAACTGGAGTATTTTAGATGCCATGAATACTAAAGTAAATCAACGACACTAGTTCCGAATTCTAACCTCAATGAAATTACCCAGCAAGCTCTTTCAAGAATTTTAATAAGCACATGAGACCTATTCACCAGTCACCACAATAACAATGTTCAACTCAACCAAAGAATCTCGAATTCTTGCTAACAATGACATTCCATAATCTTGATGGTCAACACTTTCCTAACTCTAGTAATTTGCAATCAACAACAATCAAATTTCAATCAAGAATTGCAATCTAAATACTAGAATAAGAAGGCTTACAATGTTAATCCAAGATATCCTTATGTTGAGAATCAAGTCCAAAGCTTGTATCTGCTTTTGCTTTTTCTCTTTTTAGTAATTGGCTAATTGCCCAAATTTGAACCTATCTTTCTTTAGAGTTTAGACCACTTCTTTGCTTTTGCTTCTTCTCAACACAAACAACAAAAAATAAGACATTCAATAAATTTACATTTGATTTTTTTAAAGAATATAAATCTCCTTTGATACTAACAAATGGTAAATATAATGTTAATGTTATGTTGCTTTCACACAAATTTAAAATTTGAAAATAAAAATGACGAATTTTGAAAAAATTAATTTTTATCAATCATACAACCATAGTAGAAAATACATTAGTTTTACCCCAAAAACAAAGTTTTGCTTTGATGGCCACGATATAATACATATGTTTACAGGTTATAATGGATCGAAAGACCAAAATAGTCCCGAAAGAATCCAGAAAAAGACTAACACACAAAAATGTAAAACAACTTTTGCTTTTAGGAGCTGAACACCTTTAATTGGTGGATTCACTTTAGTTTTGGAACTTATCCCCCCCCCCCCCCCTGCCCACCTTTTCTAGAATCTAACCTCAATTCTTCGGCAACTATTGTGATTAAAACAAATCAACCGAAACCCTATTCCAAATACCAAAATTGATTGACCTGTTGCTACATGCATGCTTCCATGGAACATATGTCTCCACTACCATATTCCACCCTTACTTGTTCCTTAATCCCTACCTCTTCCTTTTATTTCTTCTTTTAAATGCTGTTTCTTTTTTCCTTAATTATGTTTTAAAGAGAATCTTCATATTTTGCCCAAGCCTATATTAATTTTAAAAAGCACAATTTCGATCATATCAACTTGCTCTCTCTCTCTCTCTTTATTTGATCTCTCAAATAATTTTACCAAAACTAATTAATAAATATATTTTCTTTAACATACACAAAAGGGTAGGTAGATATATAGATGCGTAATATCTTTCTTTGCTAGCTAGATGCTTTTGATGAGAGCTTCCATATGTTTACTCCTCTCTCCCCCCTAGAATCACCCACTGTATAATAACTGTTGTTAGGAAAAAAAAAAAAAAAACCCTACATGCATGCAGGCTTTAATTGGATATTCAAAATATTTCAAATATTTATAGTCCCACTCCCAAAATATTACATGCAAGATATATGCCAGATATGCTGGCTTTGTGGTCATCATCTTTTAGCACTTCGGCTGATTCGAAGCTTCCCCATACTTTGATGCCTAAGCTTGTCTTGGCGGTCGTCTCGAGTTGCCAGCTCGCCTATTTAAAAAGAAAAAGAAATCTCTGATAAAGATATTGAATAAGAAGATCAAATATAACTTGCTAAATATCATAATTTTAGCTGGTGATATGTTTTTAATAGTAAAAACTAAGTAAAAAGTTGTTTTAAAATACCTTCGTATCACAGTAGGTGCAAACTCAAGAAATTGTTTTAGGGAGTGAAAAATAAATAAATAAATTGAAAGGGATTAAAGTAAAATTTTATTATTATATTAACTCGTAATTTTTTAAAAATTAAAAGAATTATATAAATAATTTTTTATTTTTGGGACTAAAGGTATTCGAGTTAAAAAAATCACATGTCTCACTTAATTATATACATCTTACTCTACATTAAAAATTCATAACCTAAACCCAAATTGTAACTCATTGATAGGGTGTTATTTTGAAATAAGATACAAATCTAAAAACTAATAATATATTAAATGATTTTCCATAAGTAAAAAACAACTACCACCTCTACTTTAATAATTAAAGGGAAAATGAAAGATATTAATTAACTGCAATTTGGTGGAAACATGGAAATTTTCATTGTAGCATGGTCAGCTTTTAGTTTTATAGATTTGCTTTGCTTTGTAATGCTACAACGCACACTTTAATAAAAGAAAAAGAGAGGTTGTATAGCAAACTAATGAAAAGAAGAGAAAGAAAGACCAAAGAAAGGTGACATAAAAAAGGTTTAATTAAGTAATTATATAAGGCTTTGTAAATGCAATATGCTAATCATATATAATTAGCTTTGGATAAGCAAAGATTAAGAGATGGAATAAAGGAAGAGACAGGCTTTATTTTCTTTTATTTTTTCAGTTGTAAGTGGGTAATGTTGGAGAGTAAATCACGATGGACCACATGCACAGTAGGACTCAATGTAACAGTTAAATGAAAAATATA
The DNA here is from genome assembly GCA_025698465.1 of Gossypium longicalyx. Lineage (NCBI taxonomy): Eukaryota > Viridiplantae > Streptophyta > Magnoliopsida > Malvales > Malvaceae > Gossypium > Gossypium longicalyx. The sequence continues at coordinate 99,556,948 of CM046997.1, forward strand.
CTACATTACAACATATCTAATTTTATAAATATACATCTTTGATTGAAATCTCAAAGTTAAAATGATAAAAATATCTTCTTAATAATGTTCATTGTTTTATAAAAGAAATAATTTTCGATAATTGTTTAACTAAATTGAGACGCAATTAATGAGTGACATCAACTCACTCAACCCTTTAAATATAGTGTGTATATATATCCAAGATTTTGTTGTAGTTTTTGTTCTTATTTTTTATTTTTGAAAAATAAAGCACACCCAAATTGAAAAACAGATGATACATAATAATTATAGTAAAAAAAAGTATATATAATTATAAAAAAGATTAGAAATAAAATATTTTTGGTCGTAATTAAAGTTTGTAAGTGAAACGAAAACGGGGAGCATGCAAAATTTACACCTTAATTATAATTACAACTACCACTAAAAATTTGAAAAGAAAAAGGGAAGAAAGTGCTCGAGGTGGAAAAAAAGCTTAAGATACAAAATCTAATTTCTCCTCATGACATAAGAGGACATGTATAGTGCAAAGCATGCAAAATCTGATTGTTAGCTAATATATATACATATAGTTATTTAAAAAAAAAAAAAGAAGGAGAAGAAGAAGCAGACCTGTTATGAATAGGATCTGGTCCATTAGGAACTCTTCTTTTGCTCATGTAATTGAGATCCAACCGTTGATGCACCAAAGTCGACTTCCCTTTACCCAAGTCTTTCACTTGCCCCTCCTGCTGCAGGGTCCCGACTATGATGAACCCCAAAACTATAAGTGTTCCAAAGAAGGTTTTAAACGACAAAGAACCCCCCATGTTTAATTATATATATAATAGTTTCTCTAGAACATATATAGAGGAGGGAAAAAGAATACAAGGAAGAAAGAAAAGGGAGAGTATTATCGTTAAATGATATGGTGATTGCAGTGTGTCTATATATATGGTTTAAATGAGAAGGAAAGAAGGAAGAAGGAGATAAAGGGGTGGTGGGTTAAGGCAAGAATTTTTGTTTGTTTTTGATTATGTGGTAAGCTAGCTTGGGCTTGGCAGTAGTATTTTTATGTTTTGTTTAACTTGATGGTTGGTGTTGTTTTATATAGAGAGGGGTGGGAGCTATTGGCGATTCTCTGTTACTTTGTGAAAGAGAGGAGGGACGAACAGCTGGTTTTGAGAGGTTTGCTTGGGTATGATCTTCTTTTGCTTTGAGTTTGGGTATTTTCATGCACTACTGCTTATTTACCCCAACACTTCATGCCTTTACGTACGACATCAACAAAGTATTATACTTTAGATAATCCTTTGGTGTTATGGAACTTGGTCCTTGGAACTGATATATACGGCTCTAATGGTTTGAAGCATCACGTACTTGTCATTATATCACATACCTTGGGATTTAATTATATTTTAATTATATTATTATTAATTTTATATGTCATTTCAACCTCTTAAGCTAACTTAAGATATTATGTTATGGTTAAATATTTAGATGTAATGGTAAAGTATATTATATTTTCAATGAGAGAATATAAATTCGAATCTGAGAGATGACATTATTATAAAGGAATAAAAAAAACATACATGAAGAATTAAAAAATAGGGTTAAATTCAAAATAAACCAATAAAAAAAATAGTAACAAATACTATTAAGTAGAGAAATATTTATACTATTATTTAAACACTTAATTGAGTTGGTGTCACGAGTCAACAGGAAAGTAACTCGATTAGAAAAATTACGAAAAATTTGTCTGTATTTAAAATAAATTATATTACTTTAATGTACTTTAAATTTTTTTTAATATAAAATATTAAATTTACCCTCAAAAGCTTTATACAAAGTTAAAATGCAAACCAAACAAATGCAATAAAGTAGAGAAATGTAGTTCTTAAACAATTGCTTTCGAACTTCTAACTTATTTCCAATATATAAAGTTATAATCTAGAACTTAACACCACTTTTGTAACTTGTAAGGGCTACATATACATTTGCTTCTAACCACAAACTATATTAAGCAGTATTAAATTTGAAAAGGCAACAAACAAAAAAGTACTAAAATTGAAAATCTTAGTTTTTCTTGTATTTGATGTAAATTAAACAGATAGTAAAACTGAGAAAGGATTGTATGAAATTATAATTCCACGTCATTCTTATCCCTTTCTAATAGGAAAATGGCAAATAAGATTTTTACGTATTTTTAGTTGGATTTGGATTTTTCATAAGGAAAAATTTGATTTGTCATCCTCCTATTGAAAAGGAATAAGGATGACGTTGAATCACAGTTTCATACAATTTATTTTCTAATAAAACTATACTAGGGTGACATAATAAAATATCTTGTATAAGGTTTTAGTTTTTAGTTTTTAGTTTTTTGAGGTTAATGAGAAATTATAATTTAACATCCTAAAATGTGTATGTATAGATATGGTAAATGTTTTAAGCAAATAAATTAAATTACCAAAAAATGTTTTATTAAAGTTTGTTGCACTCTATATCGAGAGGAATACGCTATTCTTCCCCATCTTGATGTAACAACATATTGAATGGATCTTCCTTGGTTTAGATTTGATGCATATTCTATCTCGAAGATGTTGCTGCTATAATCTATGTTTGGATGAGTTTCCATCTAAACCACATGCCAAGTAACTCATATACTCGTGCAAGTCTCCTAATAGAAGCTTCACCAAATCAAATGTGAAGTTTAGAAATTATGTAGGAATGTTGAGTGAATCCCACCATCACCACGTATAATTTCGATAAGTATGTAAAATAAGAATGTGCAGGCCAAGGAGTAGATTCCTGTGCGCACGTTTGGTTGAACTTCACAGTTCCCAAATTTAATACTCTTAATTAGAAGCAACTGATGTCGACATCTACTGTACTTGCAACAACAGGCAGCAGCCATGGTCCACAAGTTTATGCTCTGACCATTTGAACCACTCTTAGTTGGGGTTGCTAATTTAATTTTCTTGTTTCTGTTATTGATCTCTTTGAATTCATATCTTAAAGGAATATAAGAAATCTGTCGCACAATATATATATATATGTATAATTATTGATGGACATGGAGACCAGAAGCTTCTTTTAATAAAAACAAGCATTAACCAGCTGGGGGGGTAGAATATATAGCAAAGCTCGGGCAGTCCATATTCCATTAGAGCTAAAGTTTAGCAGCATATGGCACATTTTGTCTTATCCATACCATTTGAATCTTAGTTTTGAAACATTAAAGTGTTTTGTTTGGAGAATCCAATGCTTCCCACTGTAATGGCTTCTAATTGAAGGTAACTTTCACATTAGCTAACTCTACTCAGAATATTTTATACTAGTCTCTACATTTTATACACCAATAGTTAATCATGTATTAAAAGTTTAATTATTTATATTTATTTTTTAAATTTTTATACACTAAGAATATATTAAATATAAATTCTACCCTTTTTGGGGGCTAAAAGATATGGATACCCCAAACCAAAGGCTTTTAAGTGCAAATAATAATTTAAGTGATGTTATGCACATTGCAGAGGGATGCGCCGCCTTTTCTGTCACTGGAATTTGTTTGAAAACGATCTCAATTTCTCACATCAAATTACGTAAAGCAGATTGGTGTTGTACCAGTAACACATTACGTAAAGCAGAATACGTCTTTTTTTTCTTTATCATTTACTTCCTACTTAAACTTTCTTAGTAATTAAATTTAACATTTAGTATCGACATTGTTATCAATGCAAGAAGACGTGAGTTTAAACGTGTTGAATATAAATAATTCTAGACTTTATATAATAAAAACCTATCACACATTTTGATACATAAATCGTAAATTAGAACTATTCATGGGCCCGGTCAAGTTCCGACTGAGCCTGAACGTGATATTAACAACTTTATACTTGTCCAAGCCTAGTCCCGTCCAAAATATGGTCTAGGATTTTGCCCAAACCTATCTATATTTGTAAATGGTTAATTCAAGCCCATTTTAGACACATTATTTTTTTTAAAAATTTTAAAAAATATATTTTTTTATTTATTATGATTTTATATATAGTCATATGCTTCATATTTACTTGGTTAATTTTTAATTTTTAAAATATAGAAATTTGACTAAGCCTACCTATGTTTTAGGCACACCCACAAGTTCGAACTTTGAAAATAAATTTTTAAGAAAGTATTCATAAATTCCGAAAATTAACGATAAAATTAACATGAAAGATTGAAAAAAAAAAAACACATCGACTTTGCTTCATATTTGCTCGGATGTCTTGTTCTTAATCTTCACCTTTTTTTTTATACACTAAGAGATTATTCGTTTGTAAGTCTAATTTTTACTTCAAAAATTGTGAGGTTTACTTGAAAATCTCTTGTGCCAACATGTTTTCATCATCTTCTTTTGTCTTTTTAATTGATTGAATTTTTTTAAATTTTGATGAATTATAAGAGTTTTGATAGAAATATTTAAGAAAACTTTTTTAATTTTTACTATTTAATATTTATATATTATTATGTTATGATTTTCTTTTAATTCCTTAAGTTTTTGTGAATCATTAATGCATTAGTATTTTATCTTATAAATTTGGATATTTGTACAATCAAATTTTTATCAAAAATTAAAAAAATATAGAACTTCTAGACAATATATCATTTAAATTCATCTGAATTTGGATAATCATATGTATATATTTATTCTTGATATGAAATGATTTTTTTTAATATTTGTGTGTTTATTATTATTTGTAAATAAAATATTAATTATAATAATAATTTTTTATTTTTTTCAAATAAAATGAAATAGCAATTGTTTTGAAATATAGCCTGAATATCTGGAAAATACATTACAACCATGGATAGAAAAAGTCAGGTTCGAAGGTCGAAGTCGCTAATGTTGAATAAGAGTTTAGCGAAGCTATTTGCCTCCTTGTCAGAAGGGAGTTGGTACGGCCCGCCTCCCTTAAATTTTGAAAATATTCACTTTAGTATGTTTTTTTTTTTAAATTTCATTTTAATACTATAATTAATGTATAAAAATATGACAATTTGTGTTTGGCCCTCCAAAAAGTTTTTTAAAATTTTTTTAACTTGGTTTCTTTTTTATAGTTTATAGATGTTTATATTAAATTTAGTATCACTTTTAGTTTAGTTTGATAAACTAATATAAAGTAGTATCTAAAATTTAATTTGATAAAAAAATTATTTGGTAACATTTTTAGTTTAATTTGGTAAAGTAATACAAAGTAATATATAAATATTAATTTGGTAAGAAAATAATGTTAACTAATTTTAAATACTAATTTCATAAAAAAAAAACTTAAATAATTGTGGTATCTAATGCAATTTGAACTTTTAACCTATTTTACTTTTTGAAATGTTAATTTAGATTATCAAAACTAGCTCAAATTTAAAAACACCTTGTTCAAAGTAAGCTCAGTCCATATGAGTCAAACCTACTTTAAAAATGTCTACTTTATATAAATAGTGTGGTCCCCTTTCATAAATATTTGTGGCTTAGTCCCTACTCCTTGTATACATTAAATCAAATCAACTCAGATAGGGTTAGTTCCCCATTGCTATTGCGGTTGAAAAGTGCTTTTCAGAAGTATTTTTTGGGTCTACTTTATATGAATGTTTAGACCCTCTTTCGTAAATATTTTTGGCTTAGTCCCTGCTCCTTGTATACATTAAATCAAATCAACTCACATGTGACTAGTTCCCTATTGTTGTTGCAGTTGAAAAGTATATTTCAGAAGTACTTTTTGGAAAAAAAAAAGTGCTTTTGAAAAGTATAGTAAAAACTGTTGTGAAAAAGTGATTTGTTAAGTTTTAGTGTTCTCCATTGTTGTCAAAAATTATGGTTGAAAGTTAAAATATCATTTTTGGACATGATAATGGAAAGTTAAAAATTATATAAGTTATATGATATTTAAATACTTTAATACAATTGTATATAAAGTATAAACTTTAAATACTTAAGTAATTAATATAAATTATCTGTAAATTAATGATACATAAACTATTTTAAAAACTTAAATATTTAAATAATTTAATATAATGATAAATGTGTTGAAAAGAATTGAGTATGTTAGAGAATATTTCTTTCCCTCTTTGTATAATTGAAATGGGCAATAGTAGGTGAAAATTAAAGAGAACAAAAGCACACAAATTTTGTTGACGTGGAAAACCCAAATGGGAAAAACTGCAAGACTTTAGTCCAGTGCAAACTTATTATATACTATTATATGAGTAGAATTTCATTCAATATCTCATCCAATTAGGATGGTTTACAATTCTAATATAATGGTGGATCTCTCTCTATCTTTCTCTCTTGGTGAACTCACTTGTGATTGAGTTTTGATGCTTCTCCCTCTCTACCAAAACCTTCCAAAAGTCTCACATTTATAGTAGAGCAATAGAATTCCCAAAAGACATCATTCATAGCTTTTAGACAAATCCACCATAAATGGATGAACTTGGGAAATGTAAATTAAATTAATAACATATATGAATGTGGATGATTCATCCCCCAAATATATAATACACCTCAAGTTTATCTCCCTGATACCCAATTAAGGAGGGATGCACATAATGATACATAAATTGTAAATTAATATAATTTTTCTATACTTTTAAATAGTTAATATAGATAAGGGTATTTTGATAATTTTTACTTCCAAATGCGAAAACCAAAAGCACCTAAATCTCAACTTTTATGTTTGGGTGGAAAAGCAATTTTCCACCGCAGTTTTGACCCCAAAAGTCAATTGTTCTTCATTGTTTCTTCGGTGAAAAAGTACCTTTGACTTCTCAAATGCAATGAAAAATGAGCCTTAATTGATTCAAAGACAAGGTCAGTGGACTTCTAATTTTTGTGAGAAATTTATTTATTTTCGAAGTTTAAAAAAATAGTTTATATCTAAAAATATGGGTAAACTACACTAGTTGTCACTCAATTATGAGTAATTGTTTTGATCATTCAACAATGAAAGGTTATAAAATAGTTACTCAATTATTAATTTTTTCTTTTTTGGTCACCTAGTTAATGGTGGTAGCTTTTAAATTGGAATACTAGCAACTTTAACCCTCAACATTTATACATTTTGTTAATTTAGTCTTGATTCTAAAAATCTGACCTTCAACAATTGCATATTGTTCAATTTGGTCTCTTTTTTTTTTCAGTTTTACTTTTATTAATGACTCTTTCACCTAAAAAGCTAAAAAAAATAAATAAATTTATCAACTAAAATTGATTAAAAATATACCAAAAAAAAACCCAAAATCCAAGATAATAATTTTCTTCTTTTTCTGATTCTTTTAAAATTAACCTTCAATGTCATAAAAAAAATACCAAGAAAAAGATCAAACTGCAGAATGTGTAAATGTTGAGGATTATTTTTTTAGAATCAAGACAAAATTGACATAATTTATAAATGTTGAGAGTTAAAGTTACTATTATACCAATTTTAAAAGTTACCACCATTAACTAGTTGGTGACAAAAAAGACAATATTAAATAATTGAATGATATTTTGTAAGTTTTCATAATTTAGTGATTAAAAATACTAATTATTAGCTAACTGCCAGTACAATTTACCCTAAAAATTTTGACAATAATCAGTGTCGAAATCTTCACAATTACTTGACCAAATTAATTGATTTGTCATTTATTGCCTCAAGGCCCAAATACTTGCATTAAATTATAAAAGACTTTACACTCACATGGATGTGAAAGTTTTATTTATAAATATAATTTCTCTGTTAAACCCTAAATCCTTAATTTTCATTATAGTTTTCTACAATTTTTCTTATTTAATTTGAAATTTCAAATTCTAAAATAATTTTATTGGAGTTCTAAGACCAACACAAATTTTATTGCTAGGGGTTTTCAATATGTTGGTTGAATTAACTTCCCTTAATCAAATTAACCTAAGATCTAATTAATTTTCTAAAGATACTTTAGTCATAAAATACAATTCAAAATACTTTTTTTTTTTTTTTTGTTTAGTGATTGTAAACAATCTTCTCAAGATTTTATGTTTAGTGACTGGTCCAATATTTCTCAAGTAGTTCTTGAATTTTCTCATTAAGTTTGAAATATCAATATTTCATGATAATATCAAGGGAGAATAACTTGACATAGTGAATTTATAGTGGTTCAACTCTAATGGTCTACTTTCATTACCTTAATTTTTCACCACTAAGGATTTCTTAATTCACTACTAGAATTTGATACCTTTTAAAGAGAAGGTATAACATTTACAACAATATCTTTTTCTTAAGGCTTAGATAGAATCTTTTCTCCTAACTTTTATTGCTAAACTAGAACTTTTTTTTTTTAATTTTTATGGCTCAATTAAAACCATCTCAATCTATAATTAGTGATATGTAACAAAGTAAACAAAGAGGCCTCTATAAGGTGTGTGTTTACAAAAAAATTAAGCTCCCCAAGAAATGAAAATGAGAGTGATAAAAAATCTAATATTAAGCTCTTAGATATAAGTACAATAGAAAATGAAAGAATAAAGAATTTGAAGCTTTTCACTTGATTTCGATGCTTGGATGTTCAACTCTTATATCTTGATGTGTCTTTGACTTATATTTATATCAAGGAGTGAGTTTGTGAACATTTATGGTCATTGGGGATGAATTCTAATGGTTACAAACATTAAATTCGGGCTTAAAAACTATCCTTACAACATATGTCTTGAGATTTGGTTGAAAAATAACAGTTATATAGTCATTGATAGGCCTTGTCTCTAGATATGCAACTTTGAAAGCAAAATTTTGCATTCAACCTTTCACAGTCTTATGTTTCGAGACTTGACTACTAAAGTGCCTTAAAACATTTTAAACACTTTAGAACACTTTGGTATTGATCCAAAAATATTTGGTAAGGATGAAACATATTTAAAACATGTTTTTGAGAATTTTTCAAGTCTTTGAAAATGAAAAAATAAAAATAAAAAAATTCAACCATATCTTCACTGAATGACTTAAAAAATATATTACATAAATTTCATCTTAAATGTTGTTATATCAAAAGATTAAGATATTAAATCTATTAACGATAATCACTTCACTACCATTTGAATCCATTTGATACTTTATCAATCCCTATTCAAGTGTTTTCAATTCTTTATGTTGGGTTAGGATTCTAGGAGTACACATTTGAATAACGAATAGCATACGAGGTTTAAGGTAGGAAAGGAATAGCTATGCAATGGGAATGAAACAAAGAGGCAATAGGTATTAAGTTATTTCTTTAGTAATAGTATAACATTGTTTGATTAGATAAATAATATCACGTAATAAGTAAAGAAAACCTTTAGAGTAAAAATAATATTTTATTTACATTATTAATATCTTATATATTTTATAGATACATTAAACAAATATAATGTTATGTTATGTTATATTTGATTTATTAAAAGTATATTTTTTTTAATTTAATATAAATATTAATTCCAAAAACAACATTAAAAACATTACTTGGTAAATATTTAAATTTTAATATTTTTATATTTGAAAATATTTAATAGACATGTTGATGGCTAATCTAGTTAGTGGAAGTGTGATTCCAAAAAACTTTGTTATGCCTAAGAAAGGAAGTAATAGAGAATGAATAGACCATTCGTTTCAACTAAACTCTCCATTTGGCAACCAAATGTGCTGTCACGGTGACTTCTCTTTGAATAAGAACTTGGAATTGTTAGAAAGTGGAGGGAGGGACCTACAAATTTAGCGATATGCCCCCAACAAACCAATACCTTTTGAGGCCCTGTTTGGATGAAGCCGTAGTGGATTCCCTATCTAAGATTAAATTATTTATTTGTTCGCGGAATGGGTTTACTTTTTAATCGGGTTAAACCGTTGATAATTTTTTATTTTTATTTTTAAATTAGAGTCTCAACTCGGTCCAAACTCAATAAGTTAATAGTCATATCTTGAAATCTAATCCAAATAAAAGTTTATACAGATATTATAATTTCTAAAAGCCTAAAAGGCATGAGAATGAACTAAAAAAGAATAGTGTAAATATGAATTTAGTGCTTAACATTTACACCTTATGTCAATTTAATTTTTATTTTGTACTTAAATTTGATCATTAATATTTCAAAAAGAGACAAATTGTTTTTTAATAGAAATAATGACTAAAACATTAATTTTCTAACAATGTTGTCGTGGCAATCCATGTACACTTCATGTTGGCATGACATTATTGTATTATATATCACATCAACAAACAATTTGAAAGTTATAAAAAGATTCAAAAAAATTAGCACGAAGTACTTGTGAATTGTCATGTAAGGTACCATGTTTAAAAGCTTACGTTTTAGTCAATATTTTTTGTAATAGGCCAATTGTGTCCTGGCCCTATTTATAAAATAAATACTAAATTATTAAACCAAAAAGTCCAAAGAATAAAGCCAAAATTAATAGTCTATCATAAAAGTCCAAATATTACAACAAATATTAACAGTCCAAAACTATTACATTGGCCCATAGCCTAAACCTAATACAGCCCAAAACCTAGACCCAAATAATTCAAGGCCCGAACGGCCCAAAACATATTAGAAACAAAAAAAACCCTAAGGTCTACTTTACGCTGGGGCTTGCATGCCTCAGCACGCGCTCAGCGCCAAAGAGCCCACGCCACGCCCACGCCTCGCATGCGCCCAATCTGACTCCCGCACACTGCGCTAATGCACACCCGCACTTTGCGAGCAAATACAAAACCACACAGCAGCAAATACAAAAAAGAAAAAAAACTGTATTTTTATTTGGATTTTTCTTATTCTGTTTCGGCTATAAAGCCAAGAACACGGCCATTGTAAGTTTTTTACGCGCATACTACACAAACTCAATACAAAAGAATCAGCAAAAATTGGAAGGTGATTTGAATTTTTCGTCTTCAATATTTTTTCTTTTGCATGTATCTTGTTTTCTTTTAGAATTTTTTTTTAAACAAAAAAAGAGAAAGAAACGAGAAGTTTACCTTCGCGGATGCATCGATGAGATTCTCGTCTTCTCCGTCGAAGTTGAGGTTAGAGATGCGAGTGAAGATGGCTTTTAAGTGTCGATTTTGATGGAAATAAAGAAGGCTTCTACATCATTCACCAACTTTAATGGTGAACTGATGATTAAATGGCCTTAGGAGATGAAGGTTGCTGCGTCGAAACCCTAACAATTGGGTATTCGGTCTGTAACTTGGAAAAATGGCAAAATGCCATTCATTTTCTTTAACGACGCCGTTCTGAGGGGGGGAAGGGATCCGCATGTCGACCCATTCCAGGACTCGAGTCCTTGCCTTTGCGCTTAAAATGGACTATTTGCGCAGCAGGCCCTTCCCTTTTGCGCCGCATTTTAATCAGCTCATATTTGTATTTCGTTGTTTTTTTTTTATTTGGCCTGGTAATTTACGTGTGTTTGCACTTTGGTCCATGCCTCAGTGCTGCGTTTTGGGGTCTGAATTATTTGCAGATTTGGTCCCTGCGCCTTCGCACACGTTGCACGCTGGTCCTTTTTATTTCAATAGTTCATTTCATTTATAATTTGCCCCTTTCATTTTTATTCTATTTTAATTGAGTTTCCTTTTCGTTTATTTTATGGTTCATCATTATTTTTTTTAAATACATTCAACATCTTTAATCCTTGTTTACTTATTTTTTATGTTTTAAGTTACTGTAATGATTTTATTTTGTTTTTTTTAAATCACTATACATATAATTCCTTTTAAATTTATTCTTATATTTTATTATATGATCCTACATAATATATCTTTTAAATTATTATCATGTAAGTATATATATTTATTGACGCCTATGTTTAATCTATATACATTTCTAAATCTATGTACTTTATACATATAGTTTTCTTTATATATATAAGCATGTTCTTAAATCTATTATATAATTTATAATAAAATTAATTTAATCTTATATATATTATCATTTCTATGTTATTTTTGCATGTAATTGCTTTTAAATTTATATATATATATATATATATATATGTGTGTGTGTGTGTGTGTTTATGCTTTTAACCCATTGTGTATATAGTATATTTTTTAAAATTCTATTTTATCATGCATCTTGGCTACTCATTCATGTTTATATATTACTAAATTCTCCTTTATTGTATGTAACTTTTAAAATCTTGTACATTATTTGATTTTAAAATATTTATTTTATAACACGTATTTTAATAATTAAGTATATATCCCCAGGTTGTTTTTGCAAATATTTTAAATTCATCAATTCATATATTATGTGTATTATGTGTCCATCAGTTCATCATTATCTTAAGATTGTCTTATATCACTTTAACTTCAAATGGCTATTTTGTTCTATACATCTTGCATTGATAGTTTTATATTATGCCATGTATATTATCGTTGTATATTATTTGTTCATTTTATTGTTATATCAATTATTCTCCATCCATGTGTAGAATTTCGACTACATTTGCCTTAGATTAGCCATACTTGATTATTAGTTTGTTAATTGGCATTGTATTTTATGAGTGTATACTACCCTACGTTTTTATTTCTCTTTCGAGTTTACAAATGTTGCATTATAATTTTTAACCTTTTTTAAAAAAATTTTAATTATTCCATCTTATTTCAAGTAAAATTAATACGTTTTAAGCTAGTTTAATAACTATTCATTTAAAAACTCTTTAAAACGAAGTCAATGTTCGATGTTTGACAATTCGGGGAATCGTGCCCTATCGTGCTGGGTTGCAATTTCCCGTTTGTTCAAAATAATCGATTCTTCCTTTGGAATTTCACTCATGTCTTTAAAAATTCTTTAAAACGAAGGCAATGTTCGATGTTTGGCAATTCGGGGAATCGCGCCCTATCGTGCTGGGTTGCAATTTCCCGTTTGTTCAAAACAATCGAATATCCCTTTAGAATTTCATTCATGTTTTCTAAATTTTAAAATAAGGCAATGTTCAAAGTTTGGAAATTCGGGGAATCGTGCCCTACCGTGCTGGGTTTCGATTTTTCGTTGGACTGAATAATTGGGCATCCTTTTGTAATTTTCAACGTATAAACTTTCGGAAGTCAAAATTTATCATTGTTTTCGAGGGTATAAAGGATCGTGTCGTATCGTGCTGGATGTGATGCTGCATTCCTCCGAAACAAGAGAATTTTGACAACCAACTTGAGCCATTCAAACGCTTCAAAAGGAATCACATTTCAAAAAATCTTTTAAATCTCAGACACAAGGATAGTATTTAATTAATTTGGTACCAATTTTGGGCGTAATGACGGTGCTAATCCTTTCTCATATGTAACCGACTCCCGAACCCGTCTTCTCAAAATTTCGTAGACCAAAATTGTTGTTTTAGTAAACCAAAATGTTTTATTAAAATGGCCACAATTCTTGGTGATCCAATCACACCTAAACAAAAAAGATTGGTGGCGACTCTACATTTTTGTTTTCAAAAGTCGATCGCCCGTTTTTTTAAAATTTAAAAATGGTTTCGACACTTTTGTTAAAAGAACAACAATTTTACTCTTTTTAAGAGGTTCGCAGTCAAATTTAACTTTTTTGTAAAATGTTAAAACCAAATTAGCTCAATAAAAAAAGAATAAAAATTAAATTAACAAAAGATATAACATTAAGGACTAAATTTGTAATTATGCAAAAAAAAAAAACAAGAAGTTGTTTTTATAGCCGTCGGGCATCATATTCAATTCTAACCATCAACTTTTCCACTCGCAATATCCGCTATGAGGTTTGTTTATTCGATTTATCAATTACAAGCTCTTTTATCTGCTAATGGCCTAACATCTGATTTGTTTGTTCAATCTAAGATTAAACATTTTCGATATGAAAGTATTTGTTATCATATGTTTTTCTTAATTTACATATTCGTTTATTTCCTACCACATTATTGTCTCATTCAATTATTACTTAAAAGAATTTTTTTTTTCATGTCATTAGGTCTGGCCGAAAGGCCCGTTCAAAAAGTGGGAAAGTTTAAGTAATAATATAGATCCGAAAAATAGGCTTAGACAAAAAATAATGTCTATTTTCTAAACGGGTTGGGTCTTGGGTAAGTTTTTTTGTTCGGGCATAGCTCGAATTTGCAAAAAATTATTGTTATTATTTTTTATTGCTTTGTCACTATTCTTTCTTCTTCTTCTTTTGCTATTATTTTGACTTTTTTACTCAAATAATATAGAAAAAATATTTAACTGAATGGTATATCCCCATACTATTATTTACCAAAATGAGCCATTTGCAATAGTGACCATGGGCAGTGCCTGACAAGGTTGTCACACCACCAAAAATTTCCCATAATCATCAAGCCATAATTAAGTTAAAAAATCATATTTTATTTGTGGAGGGGCATTACACGACGGCACTAGTATGCTTATACGGGTCAAATACAAGTCTTTAGGAAATGAATTTTTAACGATTAGAGGTGGGTTGTAATGCGGCACAAGCTGGATGGAGGCTACCTGTCAGGCAACACTTGCGGTAGACGTGACCTATCAGTCATGGGGTCATTTGCATTCTGACAGCCTAAAGGAGGGGCTTTCACTGGGAAAAAATAAAGCCATTATAAAGCATGGTCTCCACAACCATGGTGTTGTAAAAAAAAAAAAAAAGAAAGAGAGAAGTAGCAAGTTTAGGGAGAAAGAAAGGAGAAGAAAATAGAAGAAGGTTTTGTTGTAGAAGAAGAAAGTAACGGTTTAAAGAGAAAGAAGGGAGAAGAGACTAAAAGAGGGTTTTAGTGTTCTAAAAGGGAAGAGGTGAAAAAGGGTTGTTTTGAAAGGTAATTTTTTTAAATTATTATTTTTTGATAAAAAGGTAATTTTTTAAATTATTATTTATTTGTTTAGGGTTTTTGTTACATATTTTTTGTTTGATATTGTAATTTTGGAAGGAGAGGAGATAGCAACCAATTTTTTTTTAAAGATAAATTTTTTTTATTTGTATTTTTTTTTTAGGATTTTGGGTTCCTTATTATTTTTACCTCATTAATACAAAAAAAAATTATTAGCAAAAATGGAAGCAATAATTTAATTGGGTTTCCCCAAACATTTTTAATTTTTTTTGTAATTATTATTTATTTGTTTGTTTTGTAATCTTTATTATTTGCCCGGATTTGAGGTGTTGTGTTATTTATTAGTTTGATGTAGCTATTGAGTTGAGGTTAGATTTTAGAGTAGTTGGTGTATTCTTGTACATTTATTTTTTACTTTTTTTATCTCAATAATTTAAAAAAATAATTAAATACCAAAATGGTTCACCCTACAAATTAATTACCAAAATGGGTCATTTGCTACAAATTTGTAGGGTGACCCATTTTGGTATTTAATTATTTTTTGGATTATTATGATAAAAAAGCTCAAATATACACTAAATTAATTGTCTTCAAGTAGAGAAATTATCAAAATATTTTTTTATATAAAAAAATAAATGATTTATTTGATTTTTATAAGAAAATTAATTTTTTATGTACACTTGACACTTGATTAAGATTCACTATGTATATAAAATGAGTTTATACATGTTATGTTAAATTGATTAAATATTAATTAATTAAACTTAATTGACTTTACAAATTTTTACAATATATATATATATATATATGTTGAATATTAGATGATTTCTAAAAAATAAATTGTCGACTAACGTTGTTATTCGGTAAAACTATTATTAATGCTTCCAAATAAATTACAAATTAACAGTAGAAAATGTAATTTCATTATTTGCATATTATTTATTTGTTTAGTCGATTTTTTTTTTTGAAACTGTAGATATCCAAAATGGTTCTTTGATTAGAGAAGATGATCACACAGTAAATATGATTAATGAGCCAGTAAAAAAATTGTTATTTATTGTAAAGACCCGATAGTCAAGGGTGTTAGAAAGTGCATTCCCAAGACTCTGTTCCCTAAATCGGACTCGTAAATATTTATTAATAAATATTTACGAAGTTAGTTGTGTAGTTGATTAGGTTTTGGTTAAGTGAATTTGTATGAATTAAGAGTAACTAGATATAAGGACTAAATTGCATAAAGGGTGAAAATTGAATTATAGATTAAAAAAATTAAAGGGACTAAAGAAGTAATTATGCCATTGTTCTTTAATAAGTGTAAAATTTATATATATATATTAATAAATTAAAGTTAATATATATATTATTTAGTAAACATATATATAATATAATAATAAACTAAATATAATAAAACAAATAAGTAAATTAAATAAAGAAATATAAAAGCAAAATCAAAATTGAGAAAGAAAAAGAAAGAAAAGAAGAAAGACACAGACACAAGGCTTAGGGGTTTTAAAAGTTTTCAATTTCAATTGGTTAGTTAATTTAGTCCTTTTTTCTTATAATTTTTATGTTTTTGGAATCCCGATGTTAAGTACTGTAACAGCCTGTTTTTAAGTCAAATCGAAACAGTGGTTTCGGGACCACAAATTCGATTATTTTAATAAGGTTGATAGATTAATTATGTGAAATTTTCGTTAAGAAATTTTACCGTTTAAATGCTTAATTCGATAAAAAAGACTAAATGGCGTAACGCGTAAAAGTTAAGTTTTATTGTTTAAAAGTATTAAATAGCTATGGTTTATTAATATGGAAGTCCTTAAGTTGTAATTAGACCATTGGTTATTTAAATGGACAATTTTGGACATTATTATGCTTGTTTTAATGATTTTTCATTAAGGGTAAATTAGTAATTAGTATAATTATTATATGTTAACGAAAACAAAAGCCAAATTAGTTATATTCTCATCTTATTCAACCGAAATTTAGGGCTAAGGGAAGTTATTTCTCTTCTTTTCATACGGCTAAGTATAATTGTCAATTAAGGTACGATTTTTTATTCGTTTTTGATGATTTCTACGTTTTTGAGATCGTTGTTTTATATATTAGTTATGTCGTACCTTAATTTTTGAATTTATTCATGATTTTGAAAAGTGCCATTGTTTAACACTTGAGTTCTTGGATGTTTAATGGAAGATTTGGAAGGTTGATGATAGTTGAACTAGTTTTGTAAAGTGATTTTTGACAAAAATGCAAAATAGGGATTAATTTGTGAAATTGTAAAATTTTGTGGTTAAAAGTGTGAAATAATGAAATATATGGGCTACTAGTAGCATATAGGAAATTCGGCTATCATTGATTATGGTCAAATTGTGCAATTTTGTATTTTTATATGTTAAGGACTAAATTGCAAAGTAGTCAAAAGTCTAGGAGTAAATTTGTAATTTAGCCAAAATGAATGTTTTAGGCTGAATTGAATTGAATAAAAGTTTGAATGAGTTAATTTGATATCATATAGATCAAGATAAGCAAATATCAGAATTAGATGGGGAAACGAAAGGTAAACGACGGTTATACGAGTAAATACGAGGTAAGTTCGTATAATTAGAATCAAACTTTTCTATATTTATAATTATTGAATTGAATGTATATAATTGAAATAATTGAAATAAAAATGGCTTAATGATATATTGTATTCGTTATCGAGCCCCGATTGAACTATGTGAATTCATTGGATACGAGCGACGTGTTACTGAGATTACCGTACTGGTTGCGCTCCTACATTTGTTGCGGACTCATCACAGCTCAAAAGAGCTTATTGTTTCAGCTCATTGGAGGTTACCGATTCAGCTCGAAAGAGCTTACTGTTCAGCTCATTGGAGCTTAACGATTCAGCTCGAAAGAGCTTACTGTTTTCAGCTCAATAGAGCTTACTATTTATCAGCTCAGAGGAGCTTATCAACCATGACTCGAAAGAGCATGTATGATGATGAATTGATGGATTACTGACATTGTTCACTCAACTATCCTTTGAAATTTTAACAGGTTCAATAGGCCTAAATAATGTTATATTGACGAGTTATAGTTTATAAATGTCATTAATGTTATACATGATATTTGAATCTAGAATGATGAGAAGCATTGTATTATGGATGATTTCATGTATGTTTACAATGACTAACATTGGATGAATATTTGTGATTAAGTTAAACTGAATTGTTGGGATTGTTATTATTGCTTTGATTATATATAAATGGTAAGTTTAATTCTGAATTATACGGGCTTACTAAGCTATAAGCTTACTCTATTTCGTTTTCTATGTCTTATAGAGGTTCGTTAGCTCGCTCGTTTCGAACAAGTCGGAGTTACACATCACACTATCCAATTTCCAATTGGTATTTTGAACTTATGAATATATGTAAACATGGCATGCATAGGCTAATTTAAATGATGCTAGTTATGATACTTGATAACTTGATTTTTGGTATGTCTTTGTGTATAAGCTAAGCCATGTAATTTGGCTTATTTGGTAACATGTTTTGGTTGTATATATGTGTGTGAATAATATGTGTGTGAATAAGGTAAGTTTTGGTATAGAAATGTTTGAATGAAAATATACAAGTAAGTTATTGATATACATTTGATAGGTGAATGAATATTGCATGGTATTATATAGGTAATTGCATAACAAGTTGAATTGGTACATATTATATATGAAATTGTTATGAAATGTTTGCTAATTGGGTTATGAAATATAGTCAATTATGCTTTTGAATACTTGTATTTATAGGGTGGCAAAATGGCTTTGCAAATAGCCTATTTTTGTCTACACGGGCAGAGACACGGGCGTGTGTCTCAGCCGTATGCAACACACAGTTATGTTACACGACCGTGCGTCCCCTGGGGTACCCTATGAATTAAGTCAGTATACCCTACAAGTTTAACACAGCTTAGACACACGGGCTGAGGAAATTAGAGCCATTGCTAATGATGACCAAGAAAGAGCTGAGTTTTGGCTTGAGAAGACTATTCGGGTATTGGACAAATTATCTTGCACACCCGGAGAATGTATGAAGTGTGTTGTATCATTGTTGAAAGATACTGCGTATCAGTGGTGGAATACCTTGATATCCGTAGTTCTGCCAAAACGAGTCACTTGGGATTTCTTTCAAGTAAAATTTAGAAAGAAATACATTAGCCAAAGGTTCATTGATCAGAAAAGAAAAGAAGTCCTTGAATTGAAGCAGAGCCGTATGTCAGTTATAGAATATGAATGAGAGTTTGTACCACTCAGCAAATATGCTTGTGAATGTGTTTCTTCTGAAGCTATAATATGTAAAAGATTCGAGGATGGATTGAAGGAAGAAATTAGAATGTTGGTTGGAATTCTTGAGCTGAAAGAGTTTGTTGTTCAGTTTGACCGAGCCTTTAAAGCCGAAAAGCTTTGAAAAGAGAAAGGAAAAGCAGATTCTGATGCTAGAGAGTCTAGAAAAAGATTTATGAGCAAATCACATCAATCAACATCAAAGAAGTTTAGGGAATATCATCCTCGTTCTACAGCCTCTGCGAGAATTTCTATTAGAGATAGAAATGTGAGACAATCAAGTTCAAAACCTCAAGCGACATATGTGGCCAGTGTGGGAAGTGTTAGAAATGCTGGATTTGAATGTAAACATTGCAATAAGCGACATTATGGTGAATGCAGATTAGTGAGTGGAGCTTGTTTAAAATGTAGATCTTTTGATCACTTTTTCCGTGATTGTCCAGAAATGTTCACAGCTGAAAGAGAACAACCAGTGAAAACAAGTAACACGGCTACTAAAGGGGGACCGCCCCGAAACACCGAAAATGTGAGTGTTAATCAAGGTGCTATGAGAGATTCGACTATGAGATCTGAAGCACGAGCACCTGCCAAGGCTTACGCTATACATGCATGAGAGGACGTATCATCCCCAAACGTTATTACCTTTACTTTTTCTCTTTTTGATACTGATATAGTTATGTTGATAGATCCAGGATCAACCCATTCATATATCTATATGAATTTAGTATTTAAAAAGAGTTTACATGTCGAGTCTACAGAGTTTGTAATTAAAGTATCGAACCCCTTAGACAAGTTTGTTTTAGTTGATAAAATTTGTAAGAATTGTCCTCTGATGATCTAGGGTTATTGTTTTCAAGCTGATTTGATGCTTCTACAGTTCGATGAGTTTAATGTGATTCTGGGTATGAACTGGCTGACTATGCATGATGCAGTTGTGAATTGTAGACAGAAGACTATTGAATTGAAATGTCAAAATGGTGAGATTCTTTGGATTGAGTCTAATGATTCGAGTCAATTACCTACTGTGATATCATCTATTTTAGCTCAAAAATATTTGAGAAAGGGCTATGATACATATCTTGTAATATCCCGAAAATTTTTACAGTAAAATATTATCCGTGATATAGTAAAATAAGGAAATAAAGTGACAAAAAGGGAAATTTTGAGTTATGTTAATATTGGGAAGTATATTATGATATATTAATTCAAGAAAGGACTAAATTGTAAAAGTGAGAAAAGTTTTGTTGCACAAGAGTAAATACTCAAAATTTGAGGGGTTAAAGTGTAAATATGAAAAAATTGAAGGAATAATAGTGTAAATATTTTAAGGGTGGAATGATCTAGAAACTAAGGAAAATGGATGAATTAGGACCAAATTGAATAGATGAAGAACTATGAGGGACTAAATTATAATTTTACCAAATTAAATGATGACTCAAGGATGGAATTTTAAAAGATAATGAAGGGCAAAATGGTCAATTGAAAGAGAGAGAAATCTAGAAAGCAATGATGATGTTGGAGATATTTTTGATTAAATAAATAAATAAATAATAGTTTATTAATATTTTAATTTAATTTTTAAATGATATTTTATTATTTTATTATTATTTTACTTAGTATATATATAAGGAAAGAAAGATGAAGAATCATCATTTTTTTTCCATGCACCCAACGTATGAAGAGAAAAGGAAGAAAGAAACTTTCTTTTCTTTACAATTTGGTCCTTCCACCAAAAATTCACCATTTTCACCTAGAAATCAAAAGAATTTCCATAGCTACTAAGAGAGAGAAATGTTAAGGAGACCATGGGGAGTTAGAATATCAAGTTGGATTCAAGAATAGAAGCTGGAGGAGAGAGAAAATCAAGTTAAAGATTAGTATCAATAGAACAAGGTAAGTACATCAAGATTTCAATATGTTTTTAAGTTTGTTATTATTGACAAAGCATGGAAATAATGTTATAGTAGAGTTTTCTTACATAAGGTCCTATGTTATTGATATGTTAGTGAAGAGAAAATAAGAGAAAGTGATGAGAAATGGTGTAGAAAAAGAAAATAAGGGTGTTATAACATGGTAATTAATATCTTGTACCAAAACAGTTTTGGACAGCAGCAGTAGTCTAACTTTTAAAAATCATCAAAAATTTTAGAAATCGAATTATAGGATGAATAAAGTATGAAATTAAATCTTATTGAGTCTAGTTTCTTATAGAAGAAATTATGTAAGCAATGGAATTTTAAATCATGAGATATAATCAGTTTTGTGAGACAAGGTCAGAATGATTTCGGGTTCCCCTGTTCTGACTTTTGAAAATCATCAAAAATTGGATAAAAATAATTATGGACT
This sequence comes from Gossypium longicalyx, assembly GCA_025698465.1. Taxonomy (NCBI): domain Eukaryota; kingdom Viridiplantae; phylum Streptophyta; class Magnoliopsida; order Malvales; family Malvaceae; genus Gossypium; species Gossypium longicalyx. Next base: position 99,578,386 of record CM046997.1, read on the forward strand.
TAAATTTATATGTTTAGAATCTTGAATGAGTCTATTTTCAAGATAAATAAACAGGAACATCATTCGAATTCTGTACGAGGAGATAATTAATTTTTAGTGAAGAAGGGTCAGGACTATCAGACAACAGAACAGGGGTAAATTTAAAGAATAAACTGTACTTATTGGCTAAACCAAAAATTCTGAAAATTTTATGGTAATAATATATATGAGTCTAGTTTCAGGGAAAATTAGAGGATCTTAATTTGGAGTTCTATAGCTCTAGATATAAATAATTTAGTGACTATGACACATATGGACAACTTGAATATTCATAAAAGTAATTAATAAAAATTATAGATAATATTAGTTACAAGTGTGTTAAATACATTAAGGATGTGGAATGGAGAGGAGGAGGAGGAAAATATGTATGAATATTCATTTGGCATGGCTAATTTGCATGTTTTAGGCTCAGGGACTAAATTGAATAAAAGTAAAACTTTATAGGTAATTTTGTAAAAATGTTAGAAATGACCAAATTGCATGAAATGAACTATTTTATTATTTAAATTACAAAATTGAATGAAATTATTAATTTAGTTCAAGATCGGGGGAAAACATGTTTTAGGGATTAAATTGAAAAGTGTTAAAATTATGGAAAATTTTGATATTTTATAGAATTCATGGGATGCTATTAATATGCATGAGAATAATAGCTGGAAATAAGGATTAAAATTGTAAGAATTTTATTTTCCTGACCTTAAGGATGAAATCGTCATTAAATAAAAGTTTAGGGGCAAAATGGTAATTTTACCTAGAGCATTAATTAAATACATTAGAATATGAAATGAATGAAAATGATGATCAAATTTATTTATAAAGATCCAGACGACTCAAATAAGAGATTTGATCGTGGAAAAGAAAAGATATCGGATTAATAAAATTATAAACACAAACAAGTAATGAGGTAAGTTCATGTAACTTGAATTATATTCTTAAATGCTTGAAATGCATGTTTTTGATATGAATATGATTTGAATGTTCATTATATGAAAATTTATGAAATAATCGACATATTGATAAAAAAGGAAGAAATCGATTGAATAAAAGGAAAATTCGATGGATCTCTGAAAAGGAATTGACGGTAAAAAGGATCAAGCCCGGACGGGTGATCCTATCCTAATATAGCCCTCCCGAAGAATATGTGTAAAAATAGATTTAGCTCGGACGGGTAATCCGAATTAGGGTCCAATTTAGCTCGACTGGTAATTGAGATCCAAGCTCATTAGAGTAATTGTCGTTGCAGGGGATTTGCTTTGGTGATAATCCCGACAATACTCTATGAGTTTATATTACTGGGATTTAGCTGGGTGGTAATCCCACTTTGTAAGGATGAGGTTCGCGGGTGTGCTCTCGAGATGAAATGTGTAAGACCATGGTTGAAAGATACCATGGCAACCTGATATGAAATGTGTAAGACCATGGTTGAAAGATACCATGGCAACCTGATATGAAATGTGTAAGACCATGGTTGAAAGATACCATGGCAACATGACAGAAAATGAGTAAGACCATAGTTGAAAGACACTATGGCATCATGTCAAAGATAAATAAGACTATGGATGGGAGACGTTATGACATCTATTGAACAATTGATATTCAGGTAATATGTATCAGATGATGAATGGTTATATGAAATGGTTGTGTGAAATATTTACAAGAACTGGTCATATAGAAATATATGTACAAAATAGTTGTATGAAATAATTATGAATATAGATAAACGAAATAAGAATAAGTACATGGAATATAATTTATGTTAAGTTTGATATAAACTTTACCGGAATAAATATACATAAAATATATGGAAATGATGGAGCATGAAATATTGATATAATGAAATGATTGATATACACTTATGAAGAAACGGTAAGAGAATGATATGTTTCATAACATGTGCATATATGATTATCTTTGATATGTTGATACAAGGAAATTGTGTAAGTAAAGACAATTATTAAACTCAAGTGTGACATGTCGAGAAAATAAGTATATCAATGTTGAATTTAGATGAAATATGTGCAAGTATACTAACAATGATGTTGTTTGACGCTTAGACAAGTGTTAAGCTATTGATTGAATGGTAACATGTTTAATTATAAGGAGCATTGAAATGGTAAGTACTTAGTTGAAAATAAAATTTAAGATTTTGCGAATTTTTTTATGATCCCGATTTAATTCCGGTTGGTTTCTATTGTATGTTTGGGGCTTCGAGGGCCCAATAGAGAGACGTTATGATTATTTTCAAAATATGAATAATAAATGACTCAGAATTTTCTGAAAATGTTCAGTAAAATCCGGTAATACTTCGTACCCTATTCCGGTAATGGATACGGGTAGGGAGTGTTACATATCTTGCATACGTAATGGATACAAAAGTGTCAGAATCAAAGATTGAATTCGTACTTATTGTTTGTGAGTTTTCGGATGTATTTCCAGAAGAATTACATGGTTTACCGCCGATCAGAGAGGTTGAATTTGGTATTGAATTAGTACCGAGAATAACTCTGATATTGATAGCTCCGTACAAAAATGGCTCCAACAGAATTAAAAGAGTTGAAAGCTCAGTTACAAGAATTGACAGACAGAGGTTTTGTGCAACCGAGTTATTCTCCCTAGGGTGCACTAGTATTGTTTGTGAAAAAGAAAGATGGTACTATGAGAATGTGTATTGATTATAGACAGTTGAATAAAGTGACTGTAAAGAACAAATACTCTTTACCGCGAATTGATGACTTATTTGATCAGTTGAAGGGAGCATCAATATTTTCAAAGATTGATCTGAGATCGGGTTACTATCAGTTGCGAGTCAAAGAGTTGGATGTGCCGAAAATCGCGTTCAGAACAAAGTATGGATATTATGAATCCCTTGTTATGCCTTTCAGTTTAACTAATGCTCCTACCATTTTTATGGACTTGATGAATCGAATATTTAGACCGTATTTAGATAGATTTGTTGTTGTATTCATTGACGATATTTTGATCTATTCACGAGATGAATCTGAGCATACCGAACATTTGAAAGTTGTGTTACAAACTCTACGTGAAAAACAGTTATTTGTAAAGTTCAGTAAATGCGAGTTTTGGCTCAAAGAGGTTGGATTGTTGGGACATATTGTTTCAACCGATGGTATTAAAGTTGATCTGAGCAAGATTTCTGTTATTTTTGATTGGAAACCTCCGAGAAACGTATCTGAAGTCTGTAGCTTTTTGGGCTTAGCGGGTTATTATCGAAGATTTGTGAAAAGATTCTCAATGATTGCGACACCAATGACTCGACCGCTACAAAAAGATGTGAAGTTTGAATGGTCAGAAAAGTGTCAACAGAGTTTTGAACAGTTGGAAGCACTATTAATAGAGGCACCAGTTTTGATTCAACTTGAATCAGGTAAAGAGTTCGTGATCTATATTGATGATCGTTAAACGGATTGGGTTGTGTTTTGATGCAAGACGGAAAAGTTATAGCTTATGCTTCCCGACAGTTGAAACCTCATGAAAAGAACTATTCGACACATGATTTAGATCTGGCTACGATTGTGTTTGCATTGAAGATTTGGCAACACTACTTATACGGCGAGAAATGCCATATTTAAACGGATCACAAAAGCTTGAAATATTTGATGTCACAGAAGGATTTAAATTCACGACAACGAAGATGGCTCGAGTTATTGAAAGATTATGACTTTGTGATTGATTATAACCCGAAAAAAGCTAGTGTTGCTGATGCCCTAAGTCAAAAATCTTTGTTTGCATTACGAGTAATGAATACCCAAATAATGATTTGTGATGATGGGTTTATTTTAGTTGAATTAAAAGCTAAACCGGTATTTCTTCAACAAATTTGTAAAGCTCAAAAAGATGATCATGAACTACAAGCTAAACGAATTCAATGTGAGTCTAATTTTGATTCAGAATTTTATATTGGAACTAATGACTGTATAATGTTTTGAAATAGAATTTGTATACCGAAAAATACAGAGCTTATTCAGAAAATCCTACATGAAGCACATAGTAATTATTTTTCTGTTCATCCAGGTAGTACCAAGATATATAACGATCTGAAATAGATGTATTGGTGGTCTGGAATGAAACGGGATATATCGGAGTTTATATCAAAATGTTTGATTTGTCAACAAGTCAAAGCTAAACATTAAGTACAATCGAGTTTACTACAACCTGTAATGATTCCTAAATGGTAATGGGATAGAGTCACTATGGATTTCGTATCGAGTTTGCCCCTAACTCCGAAAAAGAAAAATGCTATCTAGGTTGTTGTTGATCGACTAACAAAATCTACTCATTTCATATTGGTATGTACAGAGTACTCTCTGGATAGACTAGCTGAATTGTACTTGTCTGAAATCGTACGATTACATGGTGTACCATTGTCTATTATCTCCGATAGAGATCCGAGATTTACGTCATGATTTTGGAAGAAATTATAAGAAGATCTTAGAACGAAATTGAATTTTAGTATAGCTTTTTATCCCCAAACTGACGGTCAGTCCGAAAGAATTATACAAATACTTGAGGATATGTTGCGTTGTTGTATTCTTGAGTTTGAAGGTAGCTGGGAGAAATACTTGCCTCTGATTGAATTTGCGTATAACAACAGTTTCCAAACGAGTATAAAGATGACACTGTACGAAGCTTTATATGGTCACAAATGTCGAACTCCACTATACTAGACTAAAATGAGTGAGAAAAAGATTCACAGGGTTGAATTGATTAGAGAAACTAAAGAAAAAGTGAAAATGATTCGTGACAGTCTAAAAGCAGCTTCAGATCAATAGAAATCATACGCAGATTTGAAAGGTAAAGAAACAAAATTTCAGGTTGGAGATCGAGTATTCTTGAAAGTATCACCAAGTAAAAAGGTTTTTCGATTCGGTTATAAAGAAAAGTTGAATCTGCAATTCATCGGGCCATATGATATTATCGAAAGAATAGGGCCTGTAGCATATCGACTAGTTCTACCATCAGAACTTGAAAAGATACATAATGCCTTTTATCTTTCTATGTTACATCATTACAGATCTAATCTGTCACATATAATTTCTCCGATAGATGTTGAAATCCAACCAGATTTATCGTATAACGAAGAACCAATTAGGATTCTAGCTCGTGAGATCAAAGAATTGAGAAATAAGCACATAGCCTTGGTAAAGGTTCTTTGGCATAAACATGGAATCGAAGAAGCTACATGGGGACCCGAGGAAACTATGAGAAAATAGTACCCTAACTTTTTCACCGGTAAGATTTTCGGGGACGAAATTCTCTAAGGGGGGAGAGTTGTAATAGCCTGTTTTTAACTTAAATCGGAACTATGGTTTCGAGGCCACAAATCTAAAGTCAAAATATTTATTTTATTATTTTAATAAGGTTTACAGCATGATAGATTGATTATGTGAAATTTTCGTTAAGAAATTTTACCATTTAAATACTTAATTCGGTAAAAAGGATTAAATCGCGTAACGCATAAAAGTTGAGTTTTATTGTTTAAAAGTATTAAATAGCTATGGATTATTAATATGGAAGTCCTTAAGTTGTAATTAGACTATTGGTTATTTAAATGGATAATTATGGGCATTATTATGCTTGTTTTAATGATTTTTCATTAAGGGTAAATTAATAATTAGCATAATTATTATATGTTAATGAAAACAAAAGCCAAATTAGCTATATTCTCAACTTATTCAACTGAAATTTAAGGATAAGGGAATTTATTTCTCTTATTTTCATTCGGCTAAGTATAATTGTCAATTAAGGTACGATTCTTGATTCGTTTTTGATAATTTCTACGTTTTTGATATCGTTGTTTTGTGTATTAGCTAGCCCGTATCTTAATTTTTGAATTTATTCATGATCTTGAAAAGTGCCATTGTTGAATACTTGAGTTCTTAGATGTTTAATGGAAGATTATGGAAGCTTGATAATAGATGAACTAGTTTTGTAAAGTGATTTTTGACAAAAATACAAAATAGGAATTAATTTGTGAAATTGTAAAATTTTGTGGTTAAAAGTGTCAAAATAATGAAAGATATGGGCTGCTAGTAGCATATAGGAAATTCGGCTATCATAAATTGTGGTCAAATTATGTAATTTTGCATTTTTATGTGTTAAGGACTAAATTGCAAAATAGTCAAAAGTCTAGGGGTAAATTTGTAATTTAGCCAAAATAAATATTTTAGGCTAAATTGAATTGAATGAAAGTTTGAATGAGTTAATTTCATATCATATAGATCAAGATAAGCAAATGCTGGAATGAGATCGGGGGAAAAGAAAGGTAGACGAGTAGACGACGGTTATACGAGCAAATACGAGGTAAGTTCATATAATTAGAAGTGAACTTTTCTATATTTGTAATTGTTGAATTGAATGTATATAATTGAAATACTTGAAATATAAATGTTTTAATGATATATTGTATTCATTATCAAGTCTCGATTAAACTATGTGAATTCATTGGATACGAGTGATGTGTTACTGAGATTACCGTACTGGTTAAGCTCCTGCATTTGTTGCGGACTCACCACAGCTCAAAAGAGCTTACTGTTTTAGCTCATTAGAACTTACAGATTCAGCTCAAAAGAGCTTACTGTTCAGCTCATTGGAGCTTACCAATTCAGCTCGAAAGAGCTTATTGTTTTCAGCTCAATAGAGCTTACTGTTTATCAGCTCAGAGGAGCTTACCGACCATGACTCGAAAGAGCATGTATGATGATGAATTAATGGATTACTGACATTTTTCACTCGACTATCCTTTGAGATTCTAATAGGTTCAACAGGCCTAAATAATGTTATATTGACGAGTTACAGTTTATAAATGTCATTAATGTTATACATGATATTTGAATCTAGAATGATGAGAAGTATTGTATTATGGATGATTACATGTATGTTTACAATGACTAACATTGGATGAATATTTATGATTAGGTTAAATTGAATTGTTGGCATTGTTATTATTGCTTTGATTATATATTAATGGTAAGTTTAATTGTTATTATTACTATAAGCTTATAGAAGTTCGTTAGCTCGCTCGTTTCGGACAAGTCGGAGTTGCACATCACACTATCCAATTTTCGATTGGTATTTTGAACTTGTGAATATATGTAAATATGGCATGCATAGGCTAGTTTACATGATGTTAGTTATGATACTTGACAACTTGATTTTTGGTATGTTTTTATGTATAAGTTAAGCCATGTGATTTGGCTTATTTGGTAACATGTTTTGGTTGCATATATGTGTGTGAATATGGTAAGTTTTGGTATGGAAATGTTTAAATGAAAATATACAAGTAAGTTATTGATATACATTTGATAGATGAATGGATATTGCATGGTATTAAATAGGTAATTGCATAACAAGTTGAATTGGTACATATTGTACCTGAAATGGTTATGAAATGTTTACCAATTGGGTTATGAAATATGGTCAATTATGCTTGTGAATACCTGTATTTATAGGGTGGCAAAATGGATTTGCAAATGGCCTATTTTTGTCTACACAGACGTGTGTCTCAACCGTGTGTAACACACGGTTATGTTACACGGTCGTGCATGTAACGCCCCGAATTTCTCTAATTTTTGCTTTTTTAATTGTTAGGTTTGGAAATATCTGAACAATTAGGTCTATGGTATTTTTGGTTTTAAACAAGTTAAGTTAAATGGTTATGTGCTCTAGGGTGTGTTTGGGAGGTCCTAAGTTAAAGCTATAACTTGGGATAAACTTTGGTTTTTATTTGAATAAAGCCTTACTCTTATTCAGAATGGGCCAGCTACTCTAGTGGTTAAGTGGCAAGGGAATACGCTTAGGTTCAAGGGTTCGATTCCCTGCAGTGGCGATGGGATTATTTTTGTTGCAAGTTGTAATTAAGAGTTGGGTTTATTAGAAATCTGAGTTGGGGTTTTAAGGGAAATTAGGGTTTATTCCCTTCTTTTTGGAATAAAAGGCATTCTTTTTGTTTTTTGTCGTCTTTTATTTTGTTCCCCAAAAATCTTGCTGCCGTAAATCATCTTTCTTCTTCCCTTCTCTTTTGTTTTTCTTCTTTTTCGATATGCTTAGACGTATCAGTAGCAGGTTCTGTCAATTCGGTAAGTAACACTTTAATTGAGTTACGTGTTTTCTTTTGGAGTTTGTTTAAAGAAGGATTTTGGCTGCTGTTTAGGGAATATTCAAGGATTTGTGGAGCACTAACCGAGTTTTTAACAGCGAGGAATCACCGTTCTTCGTCGAGGGTAAGTAGGTCTCGTTTCGGGTTTTGTCAATTCTAAAGAAAGTCAATTTAACTTACTGATTTTGGGCTCGATATCATTGATCTTAGGCTTTAGAGTGCTCGTGGTTGGACTAGTAGCGAAAACGAACCAGGTGTGTACTCTGATGGCGTAGAAAATGAGTTTCACGAAAAACTAAAACGCAGTCTATCGACGCCGTATGGGCGGGTGGTCTGCCTGTGTGGTAGCCTGCGTCGCGAGACACGGGCGTGTCACTGATGAGCTAGGCCGTATGCGCGCCACATGGGCATGATAGACACGGGCGTGTGAGGCTGACAAGGCCGTGTGCGAGGCATGGGCTCAGGAAAATGGGCTGTGTGAGCCACACGAGGGTGTGGGTCCACACAGGTGAACCACACAAGCGTGTGGAATTTTGGTCCAGGCCGTGTGATCTACACGGGCAAGGCCTATTTGGGCCGTGTGACCCACACGAGCATGTAGGCCCATACAAGTAGGGCACACAGGCGTGTGAACCCAATTAATGTGAAATATTATGTAAGGTTGCACGGGTCGTCTAAGTCGACTGTATTCTGGTTGTAGGGGTGGTAAGCGTTATTCAGACCCCATACTCTATTTGATTACTGATTTGTATGCAAAAACATGTTATTATAAGCATGTGTAACTGTCTAATTCTGTATGTCTGTTCTGCCATGATATTGATATGATCTGATATATGCATATAAGCATGCCATGATATGTATGTTGTATTGCATTGGGTTGGGGTCGCTGTGAAGAGAAGGAATTCTGAGAGGCGATTAGCCTGATATCTGGCAACTACGCTGTCCTTATCTGTTGAGTATTATTTTACGGTACCCTTTTGGTGTGTAGGGCTAGATGGGTTGACTATATCTTTATACTTGGTGTGTAGGGTTGGGTGGGTCGATCCTATCCCCACATGGTGTGTTGGGTTGGACGGAGATGGTGTGCAGAGTTGTTGGGCATGTTTTCTGATATCTGATCTGCTATGTATGCGATATCTGTATGGCTAAGGCCGAACTATCTGTACTCTATTATCTGTTTGTATGCATGTTGCTTATGGGGATGTACACACTAAGTTTGCGAAAACTCACCCCTTGTTTATTTTATTTGTCAGGTAATCCTCAGCAGTAGATGGGTCGGTGCGACGGAGGGCTCGATGGTGACCATTGGTAGACATTTAATGGTTTTATGAGTAATATTTATTTTCTCTTTCTTACTTTAATATTTGTTTTTGGGATTACTCATATATTCAGATTCAAATTGTTTTGGGTTTATTTGAGGTTTTAAATTTTTAAGTCTATTGGTTTACAACTAAATGTTGTTTTAGCTTTCGCACTAATGAAATGTTTTTACATAGTAATTGGAATAAAGATTTTACGACTTAAGTAAAGATAATAATCTGTACGATTTACACTGGATAAGGTAAATTAAAGAAAAGGGTTTTCTAAAAGCACTCTCATGTGACGTTGCCAGATTCAGCCATAACGTCTAGGCCGAGTATGGGGTGTTACAGTGCGTACCCTGGGGAACCCTACGAATTAAGTCAGTATACCCTACAAGTTTAACACGGTTTAGACACACGGGCGTGTCTACTTGCCGTACGTGCCACACGGACTCACACACGGGCGTGTAATTGATCGTGAGACATAAGTTAGTATCCTCTCTAGTTTTCACACTGCCTGGCACAAGGGCGTGTCCTCGGCCGTGTGACACAAGTCAGTATGTATGCCCTGTTTCCACACGATTTAAGACACAGGCGTGTCTATTAGCCGTGTGAAGCACACGGCCTATTCACATGGGCGTGTGATATTTGAAATGTTGAAAATTTTATAAGTATCTAAAATTTTTATATGTTATCAATTTAGTCTCGGATGCATGATTAAGACTTTGTATGCTTGATTTAAGTATATAATGAATGTGCATGAGTGATATTTACTGAAATGTAATGTTATTTGATAAATTCTTGTTCTGAACTGAGTTATAAGTCTGGTAATACCTCTTAACCTATTCATGTGACAGTTACGGGTTAGGGATGTTACAAGTACTACCTGACCTATGTCAAAATTTTAGCAATTATTGAGTTTTTAAATGTTGTTAATGTTGAATAATTTTAGTATTAGGGATTAAATTGAAAGATTTTTAAACTAGAAGTGAAAAAGGATTAAATAATAGAATAAATTGTAAATTATGAATAATAGAGACTAAATTATGAAAAATTCAAAATTTAGGGATTTAAATAAAAATAGGGAGTTAAATTTAGTTTAAGGTGAAATTTTTATAAAAATATAAGATTAATTGTGAAGAAATAAAGTTAGTCTAGGTTTAGGGACTAAATTGAAAATTTAGCAAATATTGAGTCAAAATTGAAACTTTTAATATAAAATTGAATTGTGTTATATTGATAATTTTTAATTATTTTAATTCCGTAGCTAACGTCATTCCGGAATCTTCGAATAAAAAGGGAAAAGAAAAAGTCGACGTGAAATAGCTCGGAATTCCTAGTTTGTATTTTTATAATCCAGACCTAGTTGTTAATTGTTGTATTTTAATTTAATGTATATGGTAAATAGTTGAGGTGCGTATTTGGCACTTTGACTATTGAATTGATTTCATGTGTATATAGAATTATATGAAAAATATATTTGGTACTTTGATATTGAATTGGATTAAAGTTGATTGAATTGGAAATTGGTTGTATTTGGAAAGCGAATTAGAACCCTATTAACTATATTGGGTTGAGTCGGATATAAATCACATGCCATAGGATTAGAAGTGTTCAGGGATTTCTTCGATTTCGAGTCGATGAGGCACTGGGTGCCAATTTTACTTCAGTTTAACCAATGAGACACTGGGTGTCAAATTTATATAACGCTCGGTGTAGTTATTACTTCGGATTTATTCGATGAGGCACTGAGTGCCAAACTGGTGTGTTGGTTGGATCCGTGTATCCGTCCGAGTCCGAGTCATGTTAATAGAGGTAATTAAATAAATCATTACTATGATTGATATTGGATGATATTGTATGTGAATTGAAAATGGGATAGTGAATTGAAACATGAAAATGAGACATATGAATTATGTATTCATGAATCGGATATTGTTATTGTTTCAAATGATATGAGGATCAAATTGTGAAAAGCTATTATATAGCAAGTGATGAGAATTGAGTATGGTATAAAATGATGTATTTATGATTTGAGTATTAAATGGTTAATGCTATTATATAAATAAATGTGGATTTTAAATATTCAATTGTACTTAATATTTAATTGTGCCTATTATATTCTTGTCTTTAAATATTCAGATTATAGAAATACCACTGAGTTTTACTCAGCGTACGGTTTTGTTTTCCATGCACAAGTTAGGTACTTAACTTTTGATCACCGATTCAGCATTTAACAACGATCCCGAACTCAAATGTGGTGATGTTTATCCTTTGTGTCGGCATGTACCTAGGTTGTATAAATAATAGTTATCTTTTGGTTTGATTGTAAATGAGGTTATAAATTTAATATTGGGTTGGTATATACATATAAACATGTGTTTATTTTTGAAGCTTTATTATGGCATGTTAAATTGATGTTTAAGTGTTCATAAACTAGGCAACATGGATTAGATTAGGTATGTCTATAAATTGGATTTGAATAATGCTTTGATGATATGTTTTGATAATATAAATGTGGTACCAATGAGGGTACATTGGTTAGGCACCTAGGATGATTGTTTTGACATGTTTTGGATATGTTTGATTGTGTTTTGAACTGGTTAAATGAATGATTTTTGAATTACTTAGTGTCCAAGCTTGCAGGGAAGGGTAAATTTGTTGTTTAAGGTACATTTCGTGTCCACACGGCCAGACACATGGGCGTGTGACTTGGCCGCGTGAGACACACGGTTAGCACACGGGCGTGCGAGGCCATTTTGAAAGGGTACACGGCCTGGCACACGAGCATGTGGCTTGACCGTGTGACCCAAGTCAGAAAGTTACATGGGTACAGACACGAGCTGAGACACGGCCGTGTGTCCCTATTTCGAATGCCCACACGGTCTAAGACACGGGCATGTGAACCCTGTAGCTTTGAAAATTTTTATTGCAATCCGAAAAAAGTTCCTGAGTTTTTGAATTAGTCTCGATTTGTTTCTAACGCGTATTTTGAGTCTTACTATATGATACAAAATAATGGACAATATATATGAGTTGATTGGTTTTTTACCTGAATATTATATGATACGAAATGTTTGAAATATTTGTTTGATCAATAAACTTTAGTAATATTTTGAAATCCTATTTCGACGACGAATATGGGTTAGGGGTGTTACATTTAGTGGCATCAGAGCTTTACAGATTTAGCCAATTCTCGGACTAAATCAAGCTCGAAATTGAGTCTAGAGGTACATGCCATAATTGAGTCGAATTGAGTCGAGATTTGGATGCTGATATATATTTGTTTTTGTTTTATAGTTAAAAATGTCGAATGATTATAATGATGATATTGATCAAGAGATGTATACCAGAGATGATGTCTCCAATGAGTTAGATAAAACCGAATCGGTAACACCAAGTGTTAATCCAGTTAGTACTCAACAACCTAACGTTGAGCGATGTAATATTCAGGAAATAGATTATTCACAGTTACTTAGAGCTATTGCTAATGCTCCTCAACGTGTGGCGGGAACCATATCCACTACTACATCTGCCCTACTGTTCGTCCAGCTCTGATTAAAAAATTACGTAAATACAGTGTGACTGAATTCTTAGGATTGAAAGGAGTTGATCCTTCCGCAGCTGAAATTTGGATTGAATGCACTAAATGCATCTTGCAACAACTTAAATGCAACCCACGTGAAAGTGTAATATGTGTTGTTTCTCTATTGCAAGAAGAAGCATATACCTGGTGGCAGTTAGTGACACGTCATGTACCTGCAGATCAGGTAAATTGGGAATTCTTTCAAAAGGAATTTCAAAAGAAATATGTGGGTGAATTGTTTATTGAAGATAGAAAAGAAGAGTTTTTTTAATGCTAAAACAATGTGAAATGTTTGTGGTTAATTATGAATGAGAATTTTTGTGACTTAGTAGGTATGCTATTAAGTTTGTACCGACTAAAATTGACAGTTGAAAGCAATTTTTGCATGGTTTACGCGATGAGTTATGAGTACAGTTGGTATCACACAGAATTACTGAGTTTGCAGATTTAGTTGAATGAGGAAGAATGGTAGAGCAAGTCATGGGTTTTGATAAAAAGATTGAGAATACTCGTACTGTTAGAAAGCGTCATGGAGTTGCAAGTTAAAATCCACAACTGAAGAGATCAAAAGAATTTCATGGTAGCTGGAGATCAAATTTTAATTCAGATAGAACTGATAAAAATTGTGATAGACAACCAACCATGTCTACGGGTAGTGTGTGAGGTCTATTCCGAGATAATGATATTCTAAATTGTGAGTATTGTGGGAAAAAGTATCGTGGTGAATGTTGGAAGTTAACTCGAGGCTGTTTTCATTGTGGATATACGGAACATTTTGTTAGAAAGTGTCCGAAAAATAAGAATGCTACACCTATTACTTCTTAGAGATTTATGCCTGCTTCTAGGGGTCGCAGGTCAAGTCGAAGTGGTTCATTTTTGGGAGGTGGTGCTAGAAAGAGAAATGATGTTGTTACTTAACAGTCAGAGACCAGAACGCTAGCTCGAGCTTATGTTGTGCGTACTCGTGAGGATGGTGATGCTAATGATGTTGTGACAGGTATATTTTTATTACATTCAGAACATATTTATGCTTTGATAGATCTGGGATCTTCGCATTCATATGTTAATACTAAATTGGTTGAGTTGAGAATAATACGTCTAGAGTATCGATAGAGGTGTCTAGTCCATTGGGATAATTTGTGTTAGTGGATCAGGTGTGTAGGAGATGTCTGTTAATGATACAGAATATAACTTTCCCTGTTGATTTGTTAATAATACCGTTCGGCAATTCTAATATGATTTTGGGAATGGATTGGCTTACGGAGCACAAGGTGATTCTAATTGCTGTAATAAGAAGTTTTTTGTTCAGAATGAAAATGGTGATATGATTGAGGTGAATGGTATTCGAACAAGTGGTTCAAATCGTATCATTTCAGCAATTCGAGCTAATAAACTTCTTAATCGTGGTTGTGAAGCTTTTTTAGCCTATGTTATCAATTCAAATTCTGTTGATAGTCAGTGCAGTAAAATTTGAACTGTTTGTAAATTCTTTGATGTATTTCCCGAAGAATTACCAGGATTACCACCGGATCAGGAAGTTGAGTTTACAATTGAAGTGTTTCCTGGTACGGCTTCGATGTCAATGCCCCCTATCGTATGTAACCTACGAAGTTGAAAGAATTAAAAGTACAATTATAAGACTTATTGAATTGTGGTTTTATACGGCCTAATATATCGTCTTGGAGCTCCAATGCTTTTTGTCAAAAAGAAAAATGGTTCGATGCAGCTTTGTATAGACTATTGGCAATTGAATAAATTGACGATTAAGAATTGATGCCCTCTAACGCGTATTGATGACTTATTTGATCAACTAAAAGGAGCTTTTTGTCCTTTCAAAGATCGATTTGAGATCGGGGTTACTATCAATTGAAAGTGAAAGAAAGTGATGTACTGAAGATGGCATTTCCTACACGATATAGTCATTATGAATTTTTAGTGATGCATTTTGGATTGACGAATGCTACGACATAATTTATGGATCTCATGAATTGTATTTTCCAACCATATTTGGATCAATTTGTAGTAGTTTTTATTGATGATATTTTGGTCTATTCGAAATTTGAATCCGAACGAGAAAAACAGTTATACGAAAAGCTTAATAAGTGTGAATTCTGGTTATCAAAGGTTGTATTTTTGGATAATGTTATCTTAGCAAATGGAATTAGAGTTGATCTGAAAAAGATTAAGGCAATTGTTCAGTGGAAAGCACCGAGGAATATGTTAGAGGTTCGTAGTTTTCTTGGACTAGCTGGTTATTACCGAAGGTTTGTAAATGGATTTTCGAAGATAGCTTTGCCAATGACGAATTTGTTGCATAAGAATGTTCAGTTTATTTGGGATGGTCAATGTCAAGAAAGTTTTGAGAAATTGAAACAAATGTTGACTAAAGCGCCAGTTTTGACTCTACCAGAATCGGGAAAGGATTTTGTCATTTATAGTGATGCTTCTTTTAGCGGTATTGGTTGTGTTTTGATGCAAAACGGGAAAGTAATTGCTTATGCGTCTCGTTAGCTAAAAAAGCATGAACACAATTATCCGATACACGATTTAGAGCTAGCTACTGTGTTTTTTACTGTAAAGATTTGGAGACACTGTCTGTACAGTAAAAAGAGTTACATTTATACCGATCATAAGAGTCTCAAATACCTCTTATCCCAAAGGAGTTGAATTTGAAACAACACCGTTGGGTAGAACTTTTGAAAGATTTTGATTGTGTTGTTGATTATCACCCTAATAAAGCTAATGTTGTAGCTGATGCGTTTAGTAGGAAAACATCAATCAAATTACGAGCAATGTTTGCTCAGCTCAGTATCCATGATGATGGAAGCCTATTGGCTGAACTAAAAATCAAACCGGTGATGTTTGATCAGATCAAGTCAGAACAGTTAGAAGATGACAAGTTGGGGAAGAAAAGAGAAATGGTTTGGAATAGTATATTAGAAAATTTTAGCATTGATGATTATGGTTGTTTGAGATTTCATAACCAAATTTGCGTTCCAAATGTTTTTGAATTGAAAGAGTTGATACTTCACGAAGCTCATGATAGTCATTTTACTTTGTATCCTAGACAAACAAAAATATATCGCGATCTGCGAGAATCTTATTGGTGTTCAGGAATGAAAAGTGATATGGTTGAGTATGTGGCTAAATGTTTAACTTGTCAGTGAGTTAAGGTAGAGCATCAAATTCCCACCAGATTACTTTAGCTTATTTTTATTCCTGAATGGAAATGAGATTCTATCACGATGGATTTTGTAAATGGGATACCTTTATCAGCAAGTAAGAAAAATGCTATTTGGGTGATTGTTGATCAACTTACGAAATCGGCTCATTTCATTCCGGTCAGGACTGATTGGTCATTTCAAAAGCTTGCTGAAGTTTATATTCAAGAAATCGTGAGATTGCACGGTGTCCCTATGTTGATAATCTCTAATCGAGATTCGCGGTTCACTTCGCGATTTTGGAAACAGTTGCACGAATCTCATGGTACCCGACTTAATTTTAGTACAGCTTTTTACCAGCAGACTGATAGACAATTTGAGCGTATTATTCAAATTTTGGAAGACATGCTTTTTACTTGTGTTATTGACTTTGAATCAGGCTGGGAGTGCTACTTACCTTTAGCCAAATTTGTATGCAATAATAGTTTTCAATCGACTATTTAAATGGCTTAGTATAAAGCCTTATACGGTCGTAACTGTCGATCACCTGTTTGTTGGATGGAATTAAATGAAAGAAGAATGATCAGGCCGGAATTAATTCAAGAAAAGGAAGACATTGTTAAGAAAATTCGAGATAGATTAAAGATAGCTTTTAACAGACAGAATTCATATGTAGATTTGAAACGTCGAAATATTGAATATTTTGTTGGCGATAAAGTATTTCTTAAAGTTTCGCATTAGAAGAAAATTTCGAGATTTAGCCGAAAAGGGAAACTAAGTCCTCGTTTTATTGGATTGTATGAGATCACGGGAGAATGAGACCAGTTACGTATCGTTTAGCTTTACCTGTGGAATTATAGAAAATTCATGATATTTTTCATATTTCAATGCTTAGAAGATATCGATCGGATCCATCTCATGTTATTTCAACGGAAGATTTTGAAATTCAACCTGATTTGTCATATGAAGAAGAACAGGTTGAGATTTTGGCACGTGAGCTGAAAGAGTTACGTAATAAGCTATTTTCGTTAGTGAAAGTGTTGTGGCGTAGACATAGTATTGAAGAAGCAATTTGGGAATCAGAAGAGACAATGAGATCTCAATACCCCCACAGCTTTTCAGGTAAATTTCTGGAACGAAATTTAATTAGGGGGAGAATTGTAACGACTTGATAATTAGAGGTGTCAGAAAGTGCATTCCCGAGACTCCGTTCTTGTAAATTAAAACTCGTAAATATTTATTGTTCTTTAGCGGCCCTTTCCTCACAAACGCCGCTAAAGGTCATGTTATTTAGCGGCGTTTGTGGGGAAAGCGCCACTAAAGGTCATGTTCTATAGCGGTATTTTTTCATATAAACGCTGCAAATTTTAGCAGTGGCATTTTCTGTGTCGCTTATCAAAACGTCGCATTTTTCGAGGCCTAAAAAAATGCCACTAAAAACCTATTTTGCTATAGTAATAGTACAACACTTATAAAAAAACGATAGAAGCTTGAAAATACTTAATTACAGATTTAAAAGGAGTATAGAATTGAGAGTGCAACTTTATCAAATGCTAGAATAATAGAAGCTTACCCCATTTCAATTGGAAAGGCGATGGGCCAATTCCTTCTTGGTAACAACATGTCTTTTGTTTAAGCCCACAGAAAGGCTAGTTTTAGGTTAACTTGGAGCCATCACCTAAGAGAATCATCAAACATTACAGTAGATCAGAAATGAAATTAATCTACAAAAGGCAAGTTAATTATGTAAAACTCTTATTCATACCAAAGAAGAATGGAATGTAATTTGCATTAGAGATCCCAAATAAAGAGGTGGAGGAAAGTAAAAAACAACGCATGGGGCTATATGCATTACAAATTTACCAAACAAAAGGACAATATTTACTTATTTTCAAAAAATTTATAACAAAAGGGGCATGTTGGTTCTGGTATATCAGAATGCCAAGAAAAACTTTATAAGCATCGAACAATATATCATAAACCAAAATTGTAGAAAATCATTCATGTCAAAGCCACTAGAACAATTGGATACCACATTGAAGAAAATTCAAAAAATTATTTAAAAAGTTAATATATTTTCATGGGCTACAGCTAACAATGTCTACAAACACTAAATTGAGTAATAACAAACTTATTACTTGTTTCCGGGCTCTATTTTTCTTAAAAGGTAGATGTTGCTCAGGCAGTAGAGACTCCTCCACCTTTCTCTTGCATGCATTTTGGGGTTGAAGTCTTGTTGACACATCAAGGATGAGCTTGTAACAGTAGTTTACTTTTTCCTGTTTCCCACCCAAACCTAGCAGCTATTTAGTGCAATAGAAAGATGCATAAGTAATGACAAACTTATTACTTGTTTTCAGGCTCTATTTTTTTGCTCTACTTTTCTTAAAATGTAGGTGTTGCTCAGGCGGTAAAGACTCCTCCACCTTTTTTTTTTGCACATATTTTGGGGTTGAAGCCTTGTTGACACATCAAGGACGAGCTTGTAACAATAGTTTACTTTTTCCTATTTCCCACCCAAACCCAACAACTATTTAGTGCAATGGAAAGATGCATAAACAATGATAAACAAGACACCGTATCAACTACCTCACTAATTTTAAAAACACTCAGTAGCTGGGTGGTAGTCAATGAGGTTGAAATCAACTTAGTCTAAGGCGTGCATCATGATGGTAGTAGCCAATACAGAGGGAAGATAATAGGTGGATCTTGAATCTAAAAAAGAAAAACACCCGAAGCATAAAAATAGAGCAAATGGTGAGAAGAAAAGCAGGCACAGAAATGGAAGTGGGGACTTACCAGAGATTACACAAAGAAGGAGACATTCACATCGTTTAAGAAAATCGCAATAGAGGTGGGTTTTTGACCCAAGTCTTTTGATGATGCAATCTAGAAATGAAAGGGGTATAACTGGATGCATCTTCCATTTAAGTATGGAGAGCACCAAAAGCTCCATTCTACGTATAGTTTTGGCCTCGAAAACATACTTGGTGACCACCTAAAACAGAGAAACATGTTAAAGGATGTGATGGTGTTGAGGGTGGAGGTTGTTGTTTTGAACATACTTGTAGGAGAGGCACATGTTGTGTTTCTTCAACTTTTGCAGCTAAAGAGAGACAAGTGATAGCCAAGAGTTGGACCATCCATGGCTTATCTCTTTGAAGCTAAAATTTGCTTAATAACCTGTCCAAATAGTTAATGGAAAGAACAACCGTGAGAGTGGTGAATCTGTTTATAGCCCTGACTTTAACCATCCACTCCACAACCTCTCGCCTATCCGTTACTAGGGACTGATGGGTTCCCACATAGAAACAAGGCAGCTGCTACTCTGTTTCTTTGGCAAAAAATAAAAGAAACTCCTCATCTTCTTACTGCTATTCATTTTGATGTATTGCCATCGCTCATTCATATTCTCAAGAAGGAAGAAGGAAGTGATAGAAGAGACTGTAGAGAGGGCAATAACATATTGAGTTTTTAAATAAAAATTAAAATATTTTCAAATAATATAATTGTTTTAATTATGAAATGACAATTTCAAATCAAACAAATACTATTACATTTTTTAATAAAAAATATTTTTTTTATAATCATCCTTCCCCGGTTGAAGTACATAATTGTAGTAGTAAATCAAATATGTAATTAGTTCGGGTTACATATATATGAACAATAATAGTCATACTTCCCCTAGAATAATAATATAAATTTGATAAAAGCTTCCTTGTAAAAATATGCAAACGTTAAGGGCGAATTTTAGAATTTCTTGTTCCGGGTGTTTGCTTGTTATAAAACCGACTATTGGAGTTTAATTTATATCCTTACACGCTATTTTGTTTCTATGAATAGGCAACTACAAGGGGTGTGCTGAATGTTTTCATGGCATTTTCTTTTTTCAGGTGTCTGACATGAAAGTAGAATACTTTCCTCTAAAGTGGAAATTATATTACAAAATGAAATACCTACAGATTTCTACATTCTAGTCTTAGGAGCAGTGGTCGTGTGACCCAAGTCAAACAGTTACACGGGTATAGACACAGGCTGGGACACGACCGTGTGTCCCTTTTTCGAATGCCCACACGGTCTAAGACACGGGCGTGTCTCTTGGCCGTGTGAGTCACACGGCCTGACCACATGGCTGCGTGAACCTTGCAGATTTGAAAATTTTTATTGTAATCTGAAAAATTTCTTAAGTTTTCGAATTAGTCCCAATTTATTTCTAACGTGTATTTTGGGCCTCGAGGGCCTGAATAAAGGACAATATGTATGAGTTGATTGGTTTCTTACCTGAATATTATATGATACGAAATTTTTAAAATTTATGTCTGTTTGATCGGTAAACTTTGGTAATACTTTGAAACCTTATTTCGGTGACGTATATAGGTTAGGGGTGTTACATTTATTATTCTCAATCCCCTTTATGAAATTGCATGTCATTTTTTATTTTATTGTGAGATTTTAACTAATGTGGTATTTTAATATGGTCAAGGTGATTATCGCGTATTGAAGGCCCGTGTCAGCAGTCTGCGCTATTGGCTGGATGAACATATTATGCCATACTTGGAGGCATCTAGATTCCAAATCAATAGCATTGATCCGCATGTTAGATTTGAAGGCCGACGTGATATCCACTTTAGTTGAACGGTGGCATCCGGAGACCCACATGTTTCATTTGTCATGTAGGGAGTGCACCATCACTTTGGAAGATGTTGCACTACAACTCGAGCTCCAAGTCGACGGTAGTACAGTCATAGGTACGAGTAAAGTGTCCAAACCGGTGGCACTTTTCTATCACTTATTATAACGCTCATCTGGTGATGGTAGATATAATTTTATGGGTTTGAAATTTTTATTGTTGAAGGCAAATTTTGAAACTTAACCGAGTAGTGCCGCTAAGTGGAAGATGATATGTACTGCTCAAGCATATATCATGCATCTGATAAGGGGTGTACTCATGCTGGATGCAAATAACAATAAGGTCCACTTGATGTACTCGACCTTGTTATCTGATTTAACGCTCGTCTGCTTATACAGTTGAGGTTCAGTATTACTAGCAACGTTTTATTGTGAGGTTTGTCGGACGACAAAGCACGCAACATAAGACATAGGCGGGTGCTTAATGTTGTTGCAATCTTGAGCACTATACAAGATGTCATTTTTTTACATTAGTTAGTTACCAAACACATGCCTTTCCACTTGTAAATAGGTAATAAAATTGTAACATTACATCAAGAATTTTACTTTTTTTTTATGAAATTTCTTCTAACAATTTTAATTTTGTTGTAAATAGTATACTTATTCGGGTATCAAGAGGTCCTATACGCTTGTGATTTACTGACAGATGATTGAGACACACTCTAGGGAGGGGGTAATTTTTCTTAATATTTATGTCAGGTAATTACTTTATTTATGTTATTTGACTCGTGTTACTATGACTATGTCATTAATTGTGCAGTCCGTCTGGATGTCATATTCTGCCCCAGACATTGTTGTTGTTATTCCTCCGTCTGCTCTCACCCATTCACACTTGTGGTGCATTAACACACCCCTGTTGAATTTCTCGACAATAGAGTGGTACAACAGGGATCGAGTTTTGTGACAGTTTGAGTACAAATAAGAGATTCCAGATGTTCCATAGAATTTTGATAGTGTCCACGGAATTAACAAAAGAGAGAAAGAATCAAATAATTGGGCATTAAAGCATCAATAATTTCTTGTATTGTGGAATGTCTAGATGGAGCAGAAACCTCGGATGGATTTTGATCTTGATTTGTGGCCCTTATTTGAGTAACAACATTGGTACATCAAGAATGGGAAATCATTTTCATATAGTAGGCAATTGATTATAGTCCCACACATACATTGACGAGGACACCAATACCATCGATGAGGTCATCTGCCTCCTACATCGAAACCCAAACGATCTTATATACAGTTTGGGGGTAGTTCTTATCATCTGAATTTGGAGTTAGATAATTATTTTTTTGGGTTGTATAGCTACACGTATGGGTCAAAGATTCCCGGTTCCAGTTTTGATTATCTGGATCTGAGATAATCAATGATGTTTGATATCTTTAGCCCATTACCATATCAGTACTCCACCCTTTTTGGGTAAACCTTCGAGACATTTGATTTTTCGAATATGTTTAGAACACCCCAAGGTTCATCGATGGATGATGTGAATGATGTGCCAAGTTAGGGAACGCCAACGATAGGCACCACAACGATTTACCCCATGGACAATACCGTCGAACCATTGATTTTAGCCTACATAACATTATCTTTATTGCATGTGTTTTGTAGTTGTAATTCAAATTTTCAAATTTGTATAATATATAGCTCAGACATTTTCTCTGTATTCCAATGTAATATTCATTGAAGTGCAATCTTTTTAGTTTATAATTGAACATGTTTAAGCAATATCAAAATTTCATCATAACCAAATTAATTTTAATAAAACTAAAAGTATAACAAATTCTATGTAAAATGAAATATTACTTCAATTCATAACAACATTTCACATATATTTGAAAATAGAGTACATCATTTCATATTCCACTCGATCAAAACAATTGTCCAATATGGTAGGTTCGATATAGGTATTTAGTCTAATTATGACCAACTATTCTGCACACACCACAAAACTTGGCATTTGTTTTCTCCCTCATGTCCATTTTACCATGGATCCTGGTGATATGCAGGCAACCTTTCGGTTTTCTACGTAACCCCTTGTCTGGGACAAGCTTGAAAGTTAGTGGAGGCACTTCCTATATAGACAAATCACGTAAGACGAAGAACTCGTTTCCCCCAATTTGTAATGTGAATTCCAAAATGTATATCTCATCAATATATTGTTTAACATTGATCGAGGCGTAAGCACAATATGTAACAACGTGCATATAGGGGTAACGAATTGTCTAGAACTTCCCGCAATCACACCATTTATTTCGGAGATCAACTCTGTAGGATCTAAATTGGATATCGGGTTGGCGGTCAATGGACTCTATAACTCAAAAATTTTCTAATTTTCGAGAATATATTTCTACATTTATTGACCTTCCTCTTTGATGGTTCGTATCCATTACCTTCCTAACCTCCTCAACAAACACGTGTCTCGCCTCTATATTTTTTACTTGTTTTAACCCCATTCTTGGCATCAATGTTACTAGCCTATAGAACTTAGTTGAGAAAATAGATGAAATTGGAAGATGTCATGTTCGCTTCAAGATAGAGTTAACCGTCTCTACTAGGTTGGTGGTCATATGACCATATCGAGACTTGTCATCGAAAATCTAAGCCTATTGCTATGGCTCCATGGTACCCAACCACTCTTAGAAAGGAGTATTCGTTTCACCATACATATCATCTTCAAGCCTGGTCAACCTTTGCCTAAAATGATTTTGTTTTAGCTCGTACACTACATATATATTTTGAAACGACACGTTACCTTTTCAAATTAATTTGTGAAAGTATTAAGAATATTTAAAAATATATATATTGAAACTAAAATTTACCTATGTTTACATCTTGTTTCTGCATTCTTGTAGTCTCGGTGGAAGTTGGCGGTAATGTGTAGAATGCAATAAACAGATCTCCACAGAACTCCTAATCACGACAATTAGTCCCTTCAATCTATTAGATATAATACAAACATTTTCGTCTCTAACAACTTACGTCCGCAAGTTCGTTAAAAAGAATTCTCATGATTCCATGTTCTCTGACTTTATAATGGCAAATGCTATCGAGAGTAAGTTTTGGTTCCTATCTTGAACAACCGCAATAAGTAATATATGCTTGTATTTTTTGTATAACCAAGTTCCATCAATTTGCATAATTGGCTTGAAGTGGGGAAAGACTCGTACGCATGGATCAAATGTCCAGAACATCTGATGGAAGATTCTTCTTCCCGATTGTAGTTGGTCATCTAGGTCGTAATAAGGTCATGTCTGCAACTCAACAATAGTCATTGGCAGGTAATTTTGCATCGCGACTATCTACCATTGTAGTTTATTGCACGACATATCCCAATATATGTGCAACTGCTCATAGTCATTTGGTTAGCTATCTATGCTTTCCGGTATGACACTTGGTATTAGAATCGTTCTTGCATTTTAACAATCAGTACCGATACAGGAATGGTTGGAATGTTTTTTAGCATTGGCATAATACAATTGTAGATAATTTTTGCACCAAGTTTGTGGTGATCTTGCATCATATGTGCATAAGTATATATGAGGCCCAACAAATTTCTGGATCTCCCATATTTGTGATCCCTGGATAAATGCAGCTCATACTTGCCAGTTGTACCCTTCTGTCAACCTCCAACAGTCTCTAATATACAATGTCAGTTTAGGCACGACGACTTTGTAGTAAATAGACACATTCATGCTATACCGCTTGTTGACAAATAGACAGTCTTCTTTGGTCGCAAATTTTTGGCCCACAAATAACTCCTGATCTATGGCCAATCGGTGAGCAGATAATATATGGAGGTACTCCAAAAACTCAGATGCATGCATCGCATTGGGATCTACGATCGACATGTGGGCCCTAAGATCATTGCATGTGGCAATGTCTTGACTCGGGTTCTCAACTGAAGACAAGTGAACATTTTCATCGTCATCCAAGCCTTTGTCATTAATATCATCCAGGATCTCTTCTAGATCGGGATCACTATAATCTTCAACCTCATGATTAGAAAGACCATTATTATCATATCCATCTTCAACATCTGCATCGATCTAAATCACCACTGAATGTATTTGTAAACGGAGACCCAATTTAAGGTTTTTAGATGTAGGTGGAGTATTAAGATTGATGTCAAACTCGCGTGCAGATGATCGCCTATCAACAGACGCTCTCGGAACCTCTGTACACGAATCTTAAACTCCATATTCTTCACTTAGTAGAGTGAAATCTTCAACTGGCTCAACTAACTCAACAAACAATTGAAACAATTCAGTGTGGCCACTCTGATTCATACAATAAAGTGTGACCATTATCTCCACGTCTTCATCGTCCTGGTAAATTTGATTGATTTGTCTAAACTAAGAATTTGTAGAATATTTTTGAGATCCTCCTCCCACAACGTCTAATAATTTTTGCATTGATCCTTTCTTTCATATAATCAATCGACACATTTCTATTAAATCTCATTACTATTTGTTGGTAACATTCAAATATACAACTAACTGTTGTTAAAATTATTCCATCAAAATAAATGCATACAATGAATTGATTATCCACTTCAATACTAAATCTGTAAAAATAATTAAATATAATTAAATTTCTCAATAATTATTTGAAAAACAAAACAAGATTCTATTGTAAAAATATAATAACAAAAATTTATCACTATACAAACCTTACAAATATTTCTGACTTTTTTCTTTGTTTTCTCATCTTCTACAAAAAAAAAAATTCTTTCCTTTCTTCTTATCCGTTAGCTGCTATAATCATTCAACAAAACACAAAAAATACTACAACAATTCAACAAAATTGCTACAAGCCTTCAACAAAACATGAAAATTACTACAACACTATAATAAAACATACAAATTGCTACAACTGTTCAACTCAAATATATAAGGGCCTGGTGCCGCCTAGCAGTGTCTCCTACTGGTGCCGCCTAACAGCCTCCCTCCTCCAACTAGTGTCGCCTGACAGTGGCCCTCCTACTGATGCCACCTAACATGTGCCCTCCAAGCATGGTGTCGTCAATGAGTGCCCATCCACCCTTTTTTACCTGTAGAAACTCGTATTTTGCCCGGTATAGGTGCTTGATACCAGTGCCGCCATATATGACCCTTCCACCATTTAAATATTCTTTTGAAACAAATTATGGGCTAATGATGGAAATGATAAGGCAAAAAAAATGGGTGGTGTTGCCACCCTTTTAGGTACTACCCCTTGGCGCTATTCATTTCATACTATTTTTATAAATAATGTCATGAGGATACCATTTTGGTATTTAATTTTTCTTTTGTATTATCAGAGTAAAAAAGCCTATTATTTTGCTATTATATTACTACTATTTTATTGTTATTTTTTTGATATTGTATAACTCCTATTTTATTATTAATTTTACTACTATCTTAAAAGTATTTACTTGCTAAGTTGTATCTATTTTAGTGTTATTTAAGTTTTTTTTTAATATTCTCTATTTATTGGGCATTTATTTTAATGGTTAGAAGCAAGTCAATGAAGATTGTATCAATTTTAAGATTAAATTATAATATTATCATATAGTAATTTATTTATTTTATAAAATTTATAGCACCAAATATGCCATTTTTATGGATGGAGAAAAGTGAAAGATATGGGAAGACAGTTGCAAAATTTATAGGAAGATATCCTTTTTTAAAAATATATTAATTGATAACGAAATAAAAAATATTTGGATAAATTATTTAGTTGGTGATTCAATTCTTTGGACCTTTTTATTTTAATCACTTAAATTTAAAAAAAACTTATAATTTAATCACTACCCATTAAAATTTTTCGACAAACTTTTCCACCAATCAAAATTCTCCTTCATGCTTCTTTTTCTTTTTTGGTCATATTTCTTTCTTTTCCTCCTTCCCTAACCCAACTTTGTTCCCTTTCCATGCCCTTGCTTCCAACACCCGACTCGGCCATATCACCCCACACCAATTCCTGATAACTAGAGACATATTCCTCTACTCTAGAACTACCTTCTGTTGTGTTATATACATCTCATCATTGTTTGAATTATCTCCTTGAGGTTGTGTTGGCGGAGGCTTCATTTCCATTTTTGGTCCCTGTTCTTGCTTTGAACTTGATGGGCGTCGAAACCACCATAAATAATTCCTACAATTAAAATAACTTTAAATAGTAGTAAAGAGTTGTAGTAGGGTCGAGTCCACAGGGATTGGTATTATAATCAACTTTCGCGTTTAACTTGTGATCAGAATTTCTGTCATGTCGATAACCGTGGCAATAGTCGTGCCCACAACTCCAAACGAACCTGCTGAAAAATAAACAAATAAATCAAGTGAGTTTTGAAATGTTTAGAAATTAAATAATTGAAATAGCATAAATAAACAATTAAATAAATTGGAAATAAAATTAAATTGGGAATTAAATTCTGATTTTGTAAACAGAGATAATAAGCTTTAGCCCTAGGCTCGGTGGATTCTGGATTTTGAATTGATCTTCGAAAATTAATTTTCTCCTCCAAACAATAAATTGATTATAGCATTTAAGAACGTCATAACCGTCAATTCTTTATCTCATAGTTGATCCCGATACGACCTACAAACCAACCCTTATCGATTATCTAACCGAGATACACACGTTTCCGATTCAAGATTCCAGCAGCCTTGCTTTCTGAAGAACCCAACTCGAATTAACGGCCTCAACCGTATGAGTCGTTTAAACTCGATCACTTCTCCCTTGATTTGTTCTCGGAGATCCGAATACAGCACGACCGACTCTTTTTCTCAACTGTCCGCAAACATGACTCCAACCCAATGCACTTTTTTATTTGAAATCGAGTTAACTTTAAGGGATGAATTTGTCAATCTTGATACTTAGGAAAATAGTGAAATTCGATTAAAAGGATTTTTAATACAGATACGTATCTCACAATTTTCGACCGGAAAGAATGCCAACCTAAAGCTAAATTAGAATTTAGTAAAGCATGGATTTAATCATGCTTTGGTTGGCTATGGAGTGAATTTGAATGAAAATAGTGAAAGTTAAAAAGGGAAGGGACTTGGAAAACAATTAAATAAATTTTGAAAAACAAGGAAATGGAAATAACAGTAGCTCTAGCTAGTGACGCATGAATTTGAAAGGAAACGAATAATTCTTATTTAATTAAAGTGAAATCAAGTGTCTTTTCAAGCTGCTACAAATGCCCTATTTATATATATATATATATATATATAATTCACTAAATTTGACTTGATTACCTACTACATAAAATTAAAATTAAATAAAAATTAAATTAAATTTTCTTCTAATTTTAGTTTTCACAAAGTCAAAAGAAATATGATGAGACTTAGATTATTTCCAAGTTTTTGATTTGGTCCCACTTTATTCACTGTATTACAAATTGATTTTTTTTCTGATTTTTTAACATTCCTGGTAGGATTAAAACATAAAATTATTAATTTGATAGGGACCAATTTAAGAGTTAACCAATTTAAATAAAAAAAAGTACAAATTTAACATATTATAAGAACTTTCATGGGAAAACAACCTCATTGTACTCTCCGGTCAAAACCCAAAATTTAGGTGCCATCATTAAGGACATCAAGTTATTGTACAACAAAAAACCCCAAGTGCTCAACCCAAGGTTCATCACCATATGCTTAATGTAAACCGTTTCAGTAGCGATGGTAGCCAAATACGCAAACGCCCATAATATGCAATCAAAGTAAAAGCGGAATCACTAGCTACATACTCAATAGTACCACCCAAAATGATCAAAAGAGACATAACTGTGAGCTTTGAAGGACAAGGCTGCCTCCTAAAGGTTGTATAAGCCAAGGCAACCAAAGGGGGGGGTCAATGATCTAAACACTATGAAAGTCTCCACATTGGCATGGTTCATGACGTAAAAATCCAAACTTGCCCAAAACCCACCCTAAAGCAAAAGTTAAGCAATGTAATGCAGTCAATAAACCTGGGTAATTGAATTTGGTAATTGCAACATTGTTTATAACAGCACGTAAGCTTGAACAAAATGCATAACCAATTACAAAACTGCTTGTAGCATTGTAGTTTTTTAGTGGATTCAAATCTAATGGTTGACATTTTGGTAACCCAGAAAGATTATAAATTTATTCTCAGAAAATAACTAACACCCAAAGTTAAAAACAACAGGTTTTAAACGAAATTGACAAAATGGCAGATGCATTAATGGGAATTATAACAGGATGTGGGTAGTAGAGAATGTTATATGATTTGACAAGAAAAATCAACGAATAAACAATTTTAAAAGTATAATGATGAAATTAAAAGAGATATACAATGGAAACAGAGATCGAAATGAATGGTTGTGGGAAGAGCTGAAACGAGGTTTTATGGAGAGATGAAAGGTATGGGGTTGGCCATTGAGGCGTAAAGGGTGTGCACTATAAGCAAAATCAGCGTGTTTCAGAGGTTGTTTCCCCACGTACCACGACTCTGGTTAGGGAAGAATGATGAAATATGACCATGAAAAAAGTGAAAGGAAATTTTGATTGGTGGAAAAGTTTGACTTGGTCAAAGAAGTATATTATAGTGTATTTGGTGTGCCAAGTCAGACTTCCATTATGGGGTTAACGGTTGGTCACTAAAATAAAAAAATTTCTAAGGCAGTGACTAAAATTAAAAATCTTTTAATTTGAGTGATCAAACTAGATAGTTTGCCCAAAATATTTTTAGGAGTCACTGAAACGTGTTCCTCACTTAGCCTCGTATTCCGAGTGTCAGTGTCAACAGTACAGGGAGCGAATGTAATACTTTTCTTCTCATGGCTGCTTCAAATGAATCTGACCACCTTCTTTTTGCACCCACCGACATAGGTAATTAATGGGTTTTAAGTGGGATCGAAAAGCTAAAGAGGAGAGAGAGAAGAAATAAAATGGAGATCGCCGGTGTAGTTTCAACCACAACTCCGACGTCTTTCAGGCGCCGATGGGACGTGTTCCTCAGTTTCAGAGGCGAAGATACTCGTCAGGGTATCACCAACACCCTGTATTGCTCGCTTGTGGGAGAAGGCTTGCGAGTCTTTCGAGATGATGACGCTTTGAGACGTGGAGACGAGATCGCACCGAGTTTGGTGGAAGCCATCGAAGACTCGGCTGCTTTCGTTGTCATTCTCTCTGAAAATTACGCTTCCTCCCATTGGTGCCTTGAAGAATTGGCGAGGATCTGCGAGTTGCATAGCCGGAGCCGGAGACTGGTTCTGCCTGTGTTCTATGGGGTTGACCCCTCTCATGTTCGAAAACAGATGGGACCTTTTAAGGAAGCCTTCTTTAGCCACGAAAACAGATTCGGAGAAAAACAGGCCAACAGATGGAGGGAAGCCATGGCCAAAGTTGGCTCCCTTGCTGGTTTCGTTGAAAGGTAAGCTTTTCCCCTTGTATCTACTAATGACCTTAAATCTCTCGTGTTTCTACAATTATTTTAATTAAATATTTAAGTAGATTACATTAGGGCTTTTGATATAAATTTAAGAAATTAAAAATCACACTGCTAATATTATAAATAACTTAGGTTTTAAATAATTTTATTGAATTTGGTCAGATTTAAGAAGTTACAAAGATGAATTTCAATTTTGTGTTAATCATTGTTTTAGGTTTTTTTTTCTATATTTCAATTTAATTCTCTTAACTAGCTTTCATACACACTTATTTAATTTTTAAATTAATTGCTAATTTTAGCATATAATTTTTAAATATATATATTATTAAGTAATTTATTGCATGATTATAAAATAAATTTAGTTAATATAAGGTGTTTATCATATATAATTGCTTAACTCTTGCCTGTCCGGAATTATGAACATTAAATTTTTTTCAAAACCATTTATATTTATAAACGATTAACTAAGTCCATTTTAGTTTTTCCATATTTTTCTTTATTTTTATTTAATATTTAATAATTATATTTTTTTTTGTCATCTTTTACTTTCATTTTTTTCTTTTTATTAAATCTAAACATACAAAATTTAACATTTTTTAACATTTACATTATGATATAATAATTTAATTTTTATATAATATAAATTACTATATTCATGGTCAATGTTTACTCCCTTAATAAGCTTTAAGAAATCGAAAGATTAGTAACTGACTTCGATTCAATAGATACTTAAGGAAACCAAAAAAAAAAATTACTTAATATATAAACTAAACTAAAATAAATAAATATATCATAAACTTGAAAATGGGTCGAGCTGAATCAGACTCTGGCTTTGAATATTAGAGTTTGAGTTTGACCCATATTTTAAACGAATTTAATTTTTTTGTTAAAGCTCATTTTCGAGTTTAATATTTTCATTCTAATCCTTTTCAAATTTTGAGTACACCTTCAAACTTAAGTAAATAACTTGACCTTTGAATAGGTCTACTTAATAACTTTTAAAGTTGTTATCAATGATAATTATATTTTGCTTTTATTTTGTTTTTACTTTCTATTTCTTTTTAAATTATTTTATGCAAATGTATGTTAAATATTTAAAACTTGAATTTAATTTAATTACATATTAACATTGAAATTAATTTTTTTATTTTTTACTTTTATATTTTAGTTAATTTCTTTTCCATTAAAATTTTTCTAAATAAAGATAACTAATTTAAATTTTACATGAAAATTTAATAAATTAATATATAACTGATTTAAATATAAATTTAAAATATTTAATTTTTGAAATAAAATATATCTTAATGCCATTAATTTTTCATTATTTTATAATTAAAAATAGACAGAAAAAATACAACAAAACTAAATAATAAAAAGAATATAATCATTTTTTTTATTTTAAACTTAAAGAGGGATAAGTGGGTATTCTTTACACTAAATTCAAGAGGATAAGTGTCCTTTACCTATTTATTTAAAAAATAAATAACGATGTTATATGTGTATTTATATGATGTTGTAGCTTCAATTTTAAGGGTTTTTTTTTTATTTATAAATTTATTAATTGAGATGATGACAGTATAAATTGGAAAGACAACCCTCGCCAAGGATTGTCTAGCAACTTAATCTCTTTTTACCTTCTCGATAACTAAGACAATCGTCATTAATTATTTTCCTTATTGACAAATAATCCTATAACACAAAAAAGACAATAAAACATACTGTCCAATTTTGACCAACAAACATATAATCAAGGTTCATTTAAGTTAGATTGCATGCTCACATTAAACAAACAATGATGTAGTTCGTGACAAATATTAGAAATCAATCAATTGATTAAATCACTAATTGATAAGCTATTAAATATTAGTAAAATATTTAACAAAACTGAAACTACATTGTATTAAAAGTCCAAATCACAAAAACTTGTCAAAATTATACTTTAAGCTCATTTTTTTTTTTTTTGTAATTATTCTCTAAATTTATAATAAATAAAATATATTTATAAATAATATGATAAAAAAAACATAATTAGAGAAAAAAATATAACAAATAATTTAGAAGTTATGCATTTTATCATTAACATTGATTTAATATATTTTTTCTAAACTTCCCATTCTTATATGTTTATGCACACTCAAATTCTCGTTCAGTAGGGAATCATACTAAGCAAGTTAAAAGTCTATCAGCTAAACTCAATTAATATTTTAAATGCATCCATTCAAAAAAAATATTTTAATTGTGAGCTTTAAACCAATAACATTATCCAAGAGAATGCCTTTAATTTATCTTGAATGAAAGATAGTGGTTGGCAATTAGAATACCTATAAAGCTGTAAATTATATTAAGAGTAGAAATCGAAACCCCAGATTTTTAAAAAAAAAAAGAAAGGCTCGACACATTTATCTAAGATGTTCCAAGTTTTCATTGCTGCAATAGTTTGATGCAACTCTTCTTTACCAAGTAGGTTCTTCTAACTTTTACGGTGCATTCAGGTTGGTTGGCAGTGATGGAAGGGAATTGATTCGGGTTCTGCTGAGAGAAGTTCTGAAACAAGTGAATAATACACCAGTGGAAGTGGCCACCTACGCAGTTGGACTGGATACGCGGGTGACGCAGCTAATAAATCTCTTAGACGTGAAGTCCAGTGGCATTAAAGTTGTGGGGCTTCATGGGATTGGTGGGATTGGGAAGACAACCCTTGCCAAGGCTGTCTTTAACAAGATACTCGTACACTTTGACCACCGCAGCTTTATCTCAAATGTCAGAGAACTTTCAAAACAAGAAGATAGTTTAGTATCTCTCCAGAACAAACTCATTGGTGATCTCTTCGGTTCCACTGGTAATTTTCATCTTCCTGCAGATGAAGTCGATGCTAATGCCTCGAGAATCAGAAAGATTATTCATGAAAAAAGGGTTCTAATTGTCCTGGATGATGTCGACCAAGAAAACCAACTGAATGCACTAGGACTAGGTGCAAGAGCCAAATGGCAAACTGATGGCAGTATTCGGATCATTATTACGACAAGAAATAAAGGAGTTTTAAATGAATGTTATGTAAATCGGACTTACGAGGTCAGGGAATTGCATTTTGATCAAGCACTAGAACTTTTCAGCTATCATGCGCTCAGAAGAGAGAAACCAACAAAAGAGTTTGAGAAATTGTCCAAGCAACTTGTAGCTCTCACTGGAAATTTACCTTTGGCTTTGGAAGTGTTCGGTTCGTTTTTGTTGGACAAGAGGAAGGTAACAGAATGGGAAGATGCTTTGAACAAGTTGAGAGATGTTCGTCCACACGAGCTTCAAGATGTGCTGAAGATAAGCTTCGATGCGCTAGACAGAGAAAATCAACGCATATTCCTAGATTTAGCCTGCTGTTTTCTCAATTTGCATACCAAGAGAGAGGACATAATTGATGTATTGAGAGGATGTGGTTTCAAAGCTGAAATAGGGTTAAGACTTCTTGAGGAAAAATCTCTGATTAAGTTCACTGAGGGCGATGCTCTTTGGATACATGATCAACTTAGGGACATGGGAAAAGAGATTGTGCAAAATGAAAACGACGATCCTGGAATGCGCAGCCGGCTCTGGGATCGAAACCAAATCATGACTGTCCTGCAAAATCACAAGGTATATCATATATAAGAAATGTCTTGCATATTTGATACTGTTGATACATTACTATGTTATACTATTGACAACAGGGAACAAGAAGCATTGAGGGTATTGTGATGGACATGAAGAAAGTCGAGAATGGGAATCAGGCGGTAGTCCGTACAAAACCTTTTAAATCAATGGTTAACCTAAGATTGCTTCAAGTGAATCATGTGAAACTGGAAGGAAAGTTTAAATTTGTTCCTCATGAACTCAAGTGGCTTCAATGGCAAGGATGTGCATTGAAAACTCTTCCTGCTGATTTTTGTCCCCAAAAGCTTGCTGTCCTTGATCTCTCAGAAAGCAAAATCGAACAGCTATGGAGCTCTTACTCTAACAACGTAATAACATATCGTTATATATATACACACTGTCTACTCTCTTCTGCTTGTAACTAGCTAGTGTGTGGAAATATATGAGCAATATTTGTTTGTTTCAGGTTGCTGAAAACTTGATGGTCATAAACCTGCGTGGTTGCCCTCATTTGGCTTCTCTTCCTGATTTATCAGGACACAAAAACCTGCAAAAGATTGTTCTCGCGTATTGTGTAAAACTGATAAACATTGACAAGTCAGTTGGTACTTTAATTTCCTTGCACCACTTGGATATGACAGGCTGTTTAAACCTTGTTGAATTTCCTAGTGATCTCTCGGGGATGAAAAACCTTCAAACCCTTGTCCTCACCGATTGCTCCAATTTGAAGGAATTACCTGAGGACATAGGCAGCATGAAGTCACTCAAAGAACTATATGTTAATGGAACTGGCATCGAGAAGCTGCCAGAATCTATTTACCGTCTCGAGAAACTTGAAAAACTGAGCCTAAATGGTTGCATACATATCAAACAGTTGCCAAGATGTGTAGGAAAGCTAGCTTCTCTCAAGGAACTTCATCTTAATGGATCTGGATTACAAGAATTGCCTGATTCTGTTGGATCTTTGGAGAACCTGGAGAAATTAAGTTTAATATCTTGCGAATCATTGACTGCAATTCCTGATACTGTTGGCAATCTCAACTTATTGAAAGAGTTGCTCATAAACGGTAAGGCAATCACAGAGTTGCCAAATTCTATCGGCTCTTTATCATATCTCAAGCGCTTGTATGTTGGAGGCATACAGATGAGGAAATTGCCAGACTCAATTCGAGGACTGGTTTCTTCAGTGGAACTTGATATAGAAGGCACATCAATTACGGGTCTCCCAAGTCAGATTGGTGATTTGAGATTACTTGAGAAGCTTGTGATATTGAATTGCACTTCACTTGAATCTCTGCCAGATTCAACTGGGGGGTTGTTTGCTCTAACTTTTATCAACATATTCAAGGCCAGTATTACTGAGTTGCCAGAGTCTTTTGGGATGTTGGAAAATCTCATCACGTTAAGATTGAACGAGTGTAGAAAGCTTCATAAACTTCCATCCTCAATGGGAAACTTGAAGTCATTGCATCATTTGTATATGAAGGAAACTGCTGTGACAGAATTACCAGAAAGCTTTGGCATGCTCACATGTTTGATGGTGCTGAACATGAGAAAGGATCCCAACAAGCAAGAGCAACCAAATTCATCATTTGTAGCGTTGCCAGCATCTTTCACGAATCTCTCATCGCTGCAAGAACTTGATGCTCGGGCCTGGAGAATATGTGGTGAAATCCCAGATGATTTTGAGAAGCTGGCAGCAATAGAGATTCTGGATTTGGGTAGCAATGATTTTTATAAACTACCATCAAGTCTAAGGGGACTTTCACTTCTAAGAGATCTCAAGCTGCCCAAATGTGAAAAGCTTAAGTCCCTGCCTCCACTTCCCTCTAGTTTGGAGAAGTTGAATCTTGCAAACTGTATATCATTGGCGACATTATCTGATCTTTCCAATATAAAAGGCTTACAAGAATTAAACCTTACAAACTGTGAGAAATTGGTAGATTTGCCAGGCCTTGAGTCCTTAACATCCTTGAGAGAATTGTACATGAGTAACTGCAGTACCTGCGCTTCAGCAGCAAAGAAAAGACTCTCTAAGGTTAGTTTTCTTTCTTTTAGAAAGTTTATATTTAATGCACCTTCAGTTTATAAATCTTGGTATATTTATAATAACAAAACATCTTTTTATAATCTTTCCATGTAGTATATTTTATCATCTCACCTTAATGTTTAGATTCAAGTTTCAAGATAAAAACACACCAAGTAATATTTTTCCAATTTTGTGAAGAACTTAAATATGGTATAAATAGATATTATATATAATATTTTTTAGTGAGTTTTATTCAGATAATAATTAGCAAATAAATCACGTTTGGGATGGAGCTTTTGAATATTGATGCAACTAATTTTGCAGGTTTATCTCAAGAATCTGAGAAATCTAAGCATGCCTGGAAGTAGAATCCCA
This sequence comes from Gossypium longicalyx, assembly GCA_025698465.1. Taxonomy (NCBI): domain Eukaryota; kingdom Viridiplantae; phylum Streptophyta; class Magnoliopsida; order Malvales; family Malvaceae; genus Gossypium; species Gossypium longicalyx. The sequence continues at coordinate 99,614,708 of CM046997.1, forward strand.
GATTGGTTTACACAAGATATGGTTACCTTTTCAAGCCACAAAACCCGTGATCTCACTGGGGTGATAATCGCGGTTGTTGTTTCCATTAACCATCATAGTCCAGATGAACTGAGATACCAACTGCCTGCCGTGCCGGACATTCAAGCACAGATATTCAATGGCGAGGAGGCAATAATGACCACTGCATTGAACTTAATTGGGGTACCTAGAACCAACCAAGACAATGTTCACTTGTGTCGATATCCCGCATATCGTCCCTTGGTTTCCATGTTGAAGGATGGTTTTAAGATTAAAGTGACCAGGCGAAACCTGCCCTACGTACGGGGCGTCGAGCTGAAGAAAGCTGGGATTTTTCTAGTTTATGAAAACGATGATGATTATGGTGGCGATGAAGATTCACTGGATGAGAACCAGCAGTCTGTATCAGAAAAATTAGCCAAGTTTTTCAGCTGTCTTGAAGAAAATGATGGAATTGTTCACCAATCCAAGTGCAGCCATGAAATAAAAGAAGAGCTTCAACTCCCAAGTAAGAAACAAAAACGACGTCGCCCAATCAAATCGTGCTGCAATTGGTGCGGGAGGTTAAGCGTAAAATCATGAGAGATTTCAAGGCATGTATGCCGATTTCTTCACTCAAGTTGAAGACTTAGGATCCATTTGGATGGATAATGAAATAGATTTTAGTGAGTTTAAAGACGAGGGTGACAATAAAATTAGTAAGAGTGGTTATTGTGATTAAAAGTAATAGTGAAATAAATGTAATTTGGATGTAAATAACCAAAGATAGTGATAATAGTTTGTAGTAAAAAAAGGTTAAATAATTATATATATATATATATTTATATTTATTTAGAATTTTACCAGCTGACGAGATTATGATATTTTCGATAACCCATATTTACGTCCTAAATTACCAACTTTAATCCTATAACATAACCTATTTGTTTTTTCACTCCAACTATCTTTACTTATTCTTGTGATTTGAATAAAAAGGACAATTACGAATTAATATCTGTATTTCTTTAAATATTAGATTAAGGGGCCCTTCTTAACATACCATTTTCATCTATCTCATAAATCCAAGATTGAATAAATAACAATGCATGAAAACTTATAACACGAACTTGAATCTTATAACCACCTTGTTTTACCCCCCTATGCATAACAACAAAAGGCTTTATTCACTATTTAACCCTTCAGCTATACTTCTTTTTCTACATTAATACTTCAATTTTTTTTTATCTCAATTTAATATTTGAGTTTTACATCATACTCGTTTTAGTACTTAACAGTTAATGATATAAAAAAATACCAATCAAAATGTGTCACATCATTGATGACATGACACATTGATCAAGTTGACCAACATTGACCCTGTATTGACCCACGTTGGTCTATGTTGACCGAGCATTGACTAATCTTTGACCTTTTTTGACTTAAGTTGACAAGCAAAGTATTTTAAAAGTATAAAAGAAATATTTAAAATGAAAATTATTTATAAATATATGAACATAATATTAAAATATTGTACAAAAAATGGTTAAAAATGAAAAATTTCCAGGGATATTCCCTCCTTTTAGTTTCCATAATGATAAAAATTACTTGTACACGTACAATACACTCTTTTTTCTTTAATATTATAAGTGTAGCTTGTGGTTTGTGATAAATCTAACCCAATCCCTTTCTTCGTTTAGGGAAGTTCTTTTTATCAAATTAATGAAACGGAGTGTCAAGTCATTATTATCAACATGGAAATTAAAGGAAGGGAATATCCATGGAAATTATTAACTTTACAATATTTTAATGTTCTTATAATTTTTACAAGCTTCTTTAAATTTTTTTATAATTTTTAATTTTTTTTACTGGTCAACATTGGTTAACACCCGATCAATGTAGGTCAATGTTGGTCAACACCAAGTCAACTTGCCATATCATTGATCAATGTGCCATGTCACTGGTTAACCTACTATGTTACCGATACCATATTTCTTAACATCATTAGTTTTTAGATACCAAAATGAGTAAGAGTGCAAAGTTTAAGTATCAAAATGGGACAAAAAATTTAAGTATTAATGTGGAAAAACGGATACAATTTAGAGACTAATTTATGAATAAAGCCAATAATAAAAAAGAAAATTTATCGAAACTAAAACAAGAAAGCAAGTTAAAAGGAGAGTGACGTCTCTCTCACCAAAAAAAGATTCAGGATTAAGGGTCAATTATCAATTGCTATTAGAGTTAATAAATATTGTGGAAAAGTGTAGATTGTTAAAGCGTTTTGTGTTGCGGTATAAAACTGTGATGGGGACTTAAAATGTTTATTTTAGATATGATATGGAAAAGTAAAAAATAATTAATTTAAATTATATTTAAATAATTTAATATAAGTATACATGGAATATAAATTTTAAATATTTTTAAGTAATTAATATAAATTAGTTGTAAAATTAATGATACATAAAATATTACAAAAAATTTAATATAATGATAAATAATATTTAAATAATTTAATCTAATGATACATAAAATATAAATTAATCTAAAGTTTTAAATAGGGGTGAGCAAAATTCGATTCGACTCGAAAAAATAAAAAAAATTCGAAGTTCGAGTTAAACGAATCGAGTTATTTGAGTCAACTCGAATTTTTTTCGAATTGAGTTGAGTTTTCGAATTCGAATAACTTGAATAATTCGAATATCAATCTATAATATTTTACATTTTTACCCTAAACTCCCAAACATTTTTACTTTTCTCTCAAAACTTTTACTCCTTCCCACTTTCCCCTCAAAACTTTTACTCTCCTCCCATCCCAACCCCCCAATCTACCCAAAATCCATTTCCCACCAAAATTTTACTCTCCCATTTATTTTTTCTTAAAATTTTACTCCCAAAAACCCTCAAAACTTTTTTTCCCCAAAATTTTTACTCCCTCCCACTATCCCTCTAAAACTTTTACTCCCTTCCCATCCCACCTCTCATCTACCCTAAACCCATTCCCCCGATTTTTTTAATATTTTTCCTCCAAAATTTTACTCCACTATTTACTTTCCATCAAACTTTTATTCCCTAAAACTTTTTATTTTCTTCCTAAACTTTTACTTCTCACCCTTTACTCTCAAATAAAAAATCAAAATTATCCAAAAAAAATCACTAAACATAAATAGTAATAATTTTATTTATATATACTATTTATATTATTAAATTAAATTTCACATTTTATATTATTTATATTATTGAGTTGTTTAGTCATATTGAATATTTATATTAAAATTGAATTATTAATTATGCCATAAAATATTCGTGTTAAAATTTTATATTGGTACCAATTTCACATTTTATCTTTAAAATAATTTTTATTAAAAAATTATATTTTTACATTTAATATATTTTTTAATTCCAAAATATATAGTGACAAGAATCTGAAAATAATTGAAAAATTAAGTAAACAAAGAAGCTAACCAGTATATAAAATATTAATAAATAAATTATGAGGGGATGAAAGTTAATAAAAATTTTGATTAAGGTGGACAAATTTTATTACGATAGGTGACAATGGTTATAAGGACCCAAAATTATTTTTTAAAATTTAATTCGAATAAATATATTTGATTCGATTCGATTCGATTCGATTCGAATTTCATCTCACTCGACTCGATTCGAGAAAATTTCAAATCAAATTAGGATGATAAAATATGATTCGTCAACTCAATTAACTCGAAATTTTTTTACTCAATTCGATCAAATGCTCACCTCTAATTTTAAATACATTTTAAATAGATAATACAAATAAGAATATTTTGAGAATTTTACTTCAAAACACAAAAAACTAAAATTACTTAAATTTCAATTTTTAAGCTCGAATGGAATATCATTTTTCAATTGTAGTTTTAACCTCAAAAGTTAGGTGTTCTTTATTCCTTCTAATGTTAAAAAGTGCTTTTAGAATTCCAAACGCAATCAACTACAAATCTAAAACTGAAAAAAAAAAAAAAAAAAAAAAAAAAAAATGAAATTTTGTGTGTCCCGTTTAAGTGCCTCACTTCCTCCCATATATAAGAGGAATTACGATCCAACTAATCTTCTACACTATAAAAATAATGGTAAACTGCATCTAAAGTTGTTACCCTATTAGTAAATTTATATTTTAATCACTTAACTTCAAAAACAATCATTGAACTACTCGAAAATTTTTATTAAAGTCATTGGGTTGTTAAGTTTTTTTAAGTCCAGTCAAAGAGCTCCAAACGACAATTCGATGATCGATATGGTGGATCAGTACCTATCAACAAGTAAAAAAACATACTTTATATCCAAGTTGATCTAGCGATCAATGTTAAAGAGTGGAAAAAAAAACTGTTTGAATTTTGATTTATAAATTTGTGATGTTCGAACATCATTTTAATTATATTTAATTTGGTAGAATATTTTTATTATGTTATTAAAAGTTGTTTATTAATTTTTGTAAATTATAATCTAAGTTTAAAAAAAATATAGATGGTTAGAACATCATTGGATTAAAATATTGTTTTATAATCAATAAATTTGAAATCGGATATCTAAATCTGCATCCTTGGTTGCAGGAAGTAAAAGGTTTCAGTCGTTTGAATGTGCCACTTATTCCTCTTGGAAAATATAAATATGACAATCAGACTAGTTTTCCCTTAAACCAATACCCATCAATAGTACGAAGTAGGAAAAAGATACTGAGAAAAATGCAGAAACTCATCATGTAATTTGTTGTTTAGGATTATAACTGTTACTAGCTCAGGGAAAATAAAAGATAACAGTAAACTGGCTTTATTTATTTATCACAATTTCAACTTTTTAACTAACAAGACACTAAAACAAAGTTGATTCAACATGTAAGAAGCATCAGACAGTAATTCTGAACAAGCAACTTTCTTGTACACCCAACAATAAATCATTCTAGGAGATTCTGTTCAGGTATTAGTACAGACAAGGCTGACATTTCATATATGAAGAAAAAGAACACATTCTCCCAAACACAACAATCAAGATGTTCAGGTACTGACTTTAGCATTCTTTTAGAGCTCAATGCCTCATGTTGAGAATGAAAATAGAGTGTCTCTCTGGTTTTACCAGGATGCAATATGCTTCTTTGGGTATGACTGAAGGAGAGGATTCATTGGGAAATTAATGTTCTTATTGCTGATTGACAACGAACTGTTAAGATTATGTTGTTCTTTCGAAACCACCACGAATATGCAACCACTCTGGTGATGCACCGCGACTGTATTCCCTCGTTGCTTGTGGACCAAATGCCATTCCAGTAGCATCAAACGTTTGTTGGCCATACTGAAATGACAAAGCAATTGTTATAGCAGATGTAAGTCTGGGGAAAAAAGAAAGAATCTCTTCGATGAAACATTCTAAAGTTTTTCCCCCTAACATGGTCAATGCTGCTGTTGAATAGAATTATTTCATTCAACACAAATCTGTTCAGGGACTACCTAAGCAAGTTTGACATGACTTACGAGCATCTAACTTCAGACAACTGAAACTTCAACATAGAAAGCATGTGTATATGCTAGCAACTAGAAAATAAATTGAAGTAATTAAATAAAACAACAAAGTCAACAACAGATTAAATACTAACATCTTTAAGAGGAAATACTTCAATGGTAGGATTCATTCTTGAATTAACTGCTTCAAGCTTCATTGACAAGAACTGCAACAGCAGTAATAATATTTCAGAATAAAAGTTCGAGATTACTGGAGGCAAAATGTAAAATAAATACAATGATAGATAAGCAGAAGGATACACACACCTCAACCTGACGCTGTAGTGACTGAATGTAATTGATTATCTCATCAAGAACAAGAGCCTTGCCAATGACCTGAGTCCAATAAAAAACTTAGTATGTGGCGTAAATATGCCATGCTCAGGCAAACTGAAGAGAAATTTCGATATGGTTTCAGTCATCGACCATGTCACCACATAAGTTATCAATTTACCAATAAGCAGAGACAGGTACAGCAAACCAGGGACTAGTTTTTCTTATACACAAAACATTGAATAAACAAACATAGAGTTGGTAGCAAGAAACAGTTTACAAAATTTTCATTGCTATATAACTTATTGAAACCAGGGACTAGTTTTTCTTATACACAAAACATTGAATAAACAAATATAGTGTTGGTAGCAAGACAGTTTACAAAATTTTCATTGCTATATACCTTATTGCAACCAGGGACCAGATCCTGAAGAATTTTCATTCTTTCACTAATCTTTTCTCTCCTCGCCTGTCCATCAAACGATACGGATCAGTGAAACATATTCAAATTTTCATGTACGTCAGATTCTATGAATTTTGTTCAACCAAAACGCCAAAAACTGCATAATGATGGTAAAAAATAGTAGGCGATAATAAAATATTTAAGTTTCACAATCAAAGACATGTCCTTTGTATCAAATTTCAGTTTTTATACATTGCAAGGATTTCGACTATCATAAAGCAAGTTACCCTTTCTGCTAAACTGTGACTATCAGTAGCTTGACCCCGTCTAGCTCGCACATGGATGTAGTCTTGTTTAGGTGGCTCTGGTGGTTTAGCTTTTTGTTCCACTGGCTTGCCTGAACTGGGTTCTGCTGCTTCAACTTTAGAATCATCATTCTCCTCTCTACATCCTGATGCTTTAAGTCTCTTTCCATCACCAAAACTCTGCCCAAATTATTAAAAAAAACTGCCCTATTAATACCAATCATTTCCTTTCAATACTTGAAAGATAAATGTCAAGCAAAATAAAAAGGTGCCCATCTGAAATAGTGCAAGGGAGGATCACAAAATCCAATTAATGAAAGAAGTAAAATGAAAATGAATACCACGCCATTGCCACTACTGGTGGAGACAACCTTAGCTGCCTCATCTTCTCCATCACGCCTTCTCCTCACACCACCCGATACCTCTGGATTGGGGTGGTCGTAATGAGGCGGCGGCACATTCCCAAACTGACCCCTCCTTAACCCAGATTCACTCACGGGATACTGCCAGATCTCCGCTAGATTGTACCCCCCATCGCTCATCATAGCTGGTGGATCCATCACCCAGCAAAAAGGTAAAGTTTGCTTAAAATATTAGCGAAGAAAGATGATGGGTTTTATTGCTTGTTGTCTCTAATGTGTTTGATCTCATTACCGAACTGTGTATCTATGATGGTTTAGAAAGAGACCTCGAGAGTTGCGAACTTAAGTAACTTCCAGTGAGGTTTACACAACCCCTTGTCTCTCTCCCTCCTTCGCTTCTCCACCATCCGATTCCACTTTTAAATCCACCGTATCACTTGATTAGTACTAATTGGGAAATTAAGCTGATGTGATTAATGATTAGAAAAACAATGATTAAGTGTCAATTTGTTAGAAAGTTTATGAGTATGAATTTTGGGAATCTTTAGCTATTTATTTTCTTGTCATTGCCGTGTTTAGGTATTAAGTACCTACTTATAGCCATTTCCCTTCCTTTTTAAACAATAACCCTAAATTAGTTTCTAGATTCATTTAATGAAGAAATAAAATCTCAATTTTAACTGTTAAAAACTATTACTTCTTGTGTTTTGAAATGATTTAAAATAACCAAATTTCAACCATATTTTTATATTTATATATATATATATTATACTATTTATATCATAAAAAATTAAATATATTATAATATAAATATTAAAAAATATGTTAAACTGTTTATATTTAAAATTTTAATAAAAATATATATAATGATAATAAAAGGTATATATAATTAGTTCTCTTTATCCTCGTGCAATGCATAGATTCACTATGTATATTTATTAAAATATGATATATTTATTTGTTAAGTTTTTATACAAATTTTGCAAGACAATTAGAAAAATTATGATTAAAATTTTATAATACAAAAGAGGAAAGAATTATTGTCAATATTTCAATTTTTCAATTTTTAAGTTTTGTGTAAAATTACATGAATGTTTGTATAAATTAAGATCAAAGAAATAATTTTTATACTTATATTATTAACTACAAATATTATTATTTATATTTTTAAAATTTAAATCAATTTATCAAAATCGTAAAAAATTTGCATGCTAATTTTAGTGTAATAAATGCTTCTTCTTTTTCTTTTTTTTTTTATAGGAAAAGACAATAGTTATCATACTTATCTAAAAAAAATTAAATTTAGTATCAACACAATATCATATAATATTAACCAGATATTAAGAATACTAAATATATGTAACATGACGCATATATGTGTGTGTGTAAGTTCACGTAAATAGGCAAATAAAAAAAAAAAAAAAAAAACACCAATTATTGACTAGAATTTTTGTTAAAGGTAGACCTCGTTGTTGTTGGATTGTTATGAACTAAAGAAGGCCGAGTAAGATTGGTCTCCTGGAACATCATACGGGGCAATAGTCAAAATATCTAGAATCTTCACTTTTTCTCTTGGTATGAATGTCCTCCTTTTTAAATTTCAATAAGAAGACGTAAATTATCATTGAAGTTATTTACAGTTTTTCTCATTTTCCAAGTGTTCAACCACCAATTCCCATTTTGGTTGGTACCTCCAGCATAACATATTACCGATAGATTCCTTTTCCTTTTTTCCTTTTAATTTTTCCAGCGTTTTACTCAAAAATATTCTTTAAATAGTATAATTATGAAAATGGATCGTTTATTGCGTTATTTATTGGATTAGGCCGTTTTCCACGAAAACGCATTTACGTAAGCGTGATTTTGGAGTACGTGTCAGCAAAATGCTTTCTTGGAGGAGCGCTTTGTCCACATCAGCAAAAAAAACGTCTTTGAGGGAGTGCTTTGCTGACATGGACAAAGCGCTCCCCCAAGGAAGCGTTTTGTTCGTTTTTTTAGGGTTAGGATTTTATTATTTAATTGATTTAGGGTTATGGTTTTTAGGGTTTAAGGTTAGTGTTTTTTAAGGGTTTAGGTTTTTTTTGAGTTTTAGGATTTTAGGAAAAAAATAATTGAATTGGGGTATAAATTAACTATTAATTTTAAATACTAAATATTAAATTAGAGTTTAGGGTATTAGGGTTAATTGATTAAATTATGGATTGATTTAGGGTTTAGGGTTAATTGATTAAATTTAGGGTTAATTGATAGATACACGAAACAAATTCTTAAAGTTAATATGATTGCAGCATATATACATACTAGCGCTATGTTAAGTTTAGGGTTTCGAGAAAAAATAATTGAATTAGGATTTAGGATTTTAGGTTTAATTCATTAAATTAACTATTAATTTTAAATACTAAATACTAAATTAGAGTGTATCAGGGTTAATTCATTAAATTAGGGATTAGGGTTTAGTTTTTTAAAATAAATTTGTGTTTAGGGTATTAGAAAAAACATATAAGCAATATGATTTTTTTTTTCATAGGTTTTAAGGTTTAGGGTTTCTGTAAGAATTCTGAACAGACGTTTCAGGACAAATAGTGTCAGAAAATGCTTCAAGCAGGATGCATTGTCAGCAAAATTTCTGGAAAAAGCTCCCATGTGGACGTTCTTTTACTACAGTATTTCGTAGAAAAATAATTTTGAGCAGACGTTTTTGAACAAATAGTACCGAAAACGCTTCAAGCAGGATGCACTGTTAGCAAAATTTCTGAAAAAAGCTCCCACGTGGACGTTCTTTTGCTACAGTAGTTTGTAGAAAAATAATTCTGAGTAGACGTTTCTGAACAAATAGTGTCAAAAACGCTTCAAGCAAGATGCACTGCCAACAAAATTTCTGGAAAAAGCTCCCACGTGGACGCTCTTTTGCTACAGTAATTCGTAAAAAAAATGAGGCTATAAATGAGCCAAATTTTATTCTCAAGTTATATAACTTACAACAAAAAAATTAGAGAGGCTAAGAAGAAAAGAAATTGAAGATGAGTGAACGTATTAGTGTTGTTATTTACTATGATGGTGAGGTTTGTAACACCGAGAACGGTGTTGTTTTTTTATCGGAGAACACAGCGAGACTGGTTTTTAACCAGAACATAGATTTGACAGAACTTTGTAAAAGAATTAGACGCAAAATCTTCGGAACGACACCAATGAAAGTTTTTTCTATTAAGTATCGTTTTGTGCTTCAGTTGATCCTGTGACTTATGACTCATTCGACATCAAAGGCGCTCGTAGCTTGGAGGCAATGGTGCAAACTCATCTCGCTAGTGGATCACCCTATCTTGAGTTATATGTACAATTTTCATCGCCAAATGATGCATTTGCAGCTTCAACATTTACTACTAGTCGAGAGGAATACACGACCCCTGTCCGACACTCCGTTAGTGGGTGGCAAAACACGGAAGTGCCCGTGTTTAGTATCAGTATGGAATACCCAACCCTTGCACGACACTCCGTTAGTGGATAGGACATGCACCTCAGTGAGTCAATGTTTGATGCTGGAAATATGTACTGGGGAATGACATCAACTTCTAGTGGTTAGTAATCCACATCTGATTGGAGATGTTGTGAAACGTCCATAAGGAGGGATGATGTACTCCCTACGACGTCTACCAGCGAGGGGACCTTTTACGTTGCACATGATGATGGGTCCGATAATAAGTTTGATGCGGATCCACCTCGAGAGGCTGGCCCCGGTGGTGCAAAAGTTGTATTATTTTCTGAACCAGAGTCTGTTCCAACCATACCTGAAGATGTTGAAGGGGGTTCAGATGATGAAGAAGAAGATTCGCAATTCAGGGCGTACTCGCCTCCAACCCACATGCATAATGTCGATCTATCTCAAGATGATGCGTTGGAGTTTCCAAATCTACCACACAGAAGGCATGACCGTACAAGTTCCTCATTGGATTCAAGTGAACTAGAAGTTGGTAAGGAGTTTTCCAATAAAGATAGTTTTCTTGGTGTATTAAAACAACTTAGCATAATGAACGAGGTTAACTACAACGTGGTTAAATCCAAATCCAATAAGTTTGAGGCCAAGTGCGCAGTGCAAGACGGTATATGTTCATGAAAAATCATAACCTCATTGAGGAAAAAGGCAGGCTTGTGGGAGATAAAAAAGTACAAAGGTCCACATACATGTGCTGTCGGTACAGTATCACTAACCGTTTAGAGTTTTTTAATGGTACTATTATTATGTACTGTTGCATTTTTTAACGTACTTCATTGATAGGTGTTTCGGAAGATCATCACAAGATGAATTCAGATATGTTAGCTACCTTAATACTACTGATGGTGAAGGTCGATCCCAGAACTTCAGTGTCGATCTTAATTGCCAATATTCGTAGCCAGTTGAGGTACACGCCCTCTTACCGCAAGGCTTGGATAGTTAAGCAGAAGACGTTAGAAAAGATTCATGGTGGGTGGGATGCTTCATATAATGAAGTGTGGCAGTGGTGTCAGGTGCTGGAGAGATATGTCCCAGGTTGCATAACAGACCTTGAAGCGAAACCTGCGTACTACAACGACCGATTGCTCCGTGGATTCCACGTATTTAAGCATATGTTCTGGACCTTTAAGCAATGCCAAGACGCATTTTTATATTGCAAGCCATTGGTACAAATTGACGGTACCTTTATGTATAGTAGATATACCCATCGACTATTGCTAGCTGTGACACAGGATGACAGTGGGAGAATCCTTCCACTTGCGTTTGCAATAACACCAGGGGAATAAGCTGATGACTGGGAGTTCTTTCTTTATAGGTTAAGGAGGCATGTCTGCCCCCAACCTAATATCTGCGTCATATTGGATCAGGTCACCAGAATACTAGCCGCAATTGAGCGACAAGGAAGCCTATGGCATCGCATACACCATCGGTATTGCCTAAGGCACGTTGCGTCCAACTACTACGGGCAATTTCGATTTACAAGTGAAAAACGACAAGTGACAAACATAGATATTTAATATCTATTAATGTAATTTCGTTTGTAATATTGAATTTATTTTAAATGGAAAAGTGGTATGTAATTTTCGCTATCAACTTATATTGGCAGGGTATGAGATAAGTAAGGACCGTTTTCATGAGATGTTGGCGGTTTTGAATTCAGTTATCGAAGAAGGCGCAAACCACCTATGTAACATACCTTTTGAACAGTGGACACAAGCATACGACGGCGGCCTACGATATGGTCATATGACCTCAAACTTGGCTGAATGCATAAATTCTGTTCTAAAAGGAACAGGTCATTTGCCGATAACATCGGTTGTTCGTGAGACATATTTTTGAAGCGAGCAGCGAGTTATAAAGGCCAAATGCAAGAAGGTCGTTTATGGTGCGCAAATGTATTGCAAGAGATTAACAAGGCGAAGGCGCGGGCAAACACCATGCACACAATCTGTCACGATCGAGACAATCTATGGTTTCGTGTGACGGAGTTTGACAGACCGCACAAAAGTATTATTGGCGGGCAATATCGTGTACACTTGAGAAATAGGATTTGCGACTGTGGGAGGTTTGACGCACTTAGTTATCCATGCGCTCATATAATTGCAACTTGATAGAATCTCCGTCTAGATCCCATGAGCTATGTCGACGAAGTGTACAAACTAGAAACCATGTACAACGTGTGGAGACACGTATTCCCACCTGTCCTAGATGAGCGTGAATCGGCGCGTCAGACGCTTGTTCCATTTAAGTTATTCTGGGATAGAGAATTGCGTCGCAAACCAAAGGGTCGACTTTGCTCGACTAGAATACGTACTAATATGGATATCCGAGAAACAACCAATAATCAGAAGTTGTGCGGATGGTATAGGAACCCAGGCCATACAAGTAGATAATTTCCAAATAGAAATAGTTGATAGTTGTCGTAAAAAACTATGTTGTATTATTTATATTTTATTAAATGAAACTATGTTGTATTACAATTGTCTTATTCAAAAGACCTTTTATTTTTACTAAATGAAACAATATAAAAAAGTTTGTACAAATATATTAAAAAAATTAATATCCGTGGCGGTCAAAATCAATGCCACATGGGGGTCGTCGACGGGGTCGTGCTGGATTCCTCCTTCGATCAGCTTTCGACGGGGGTTGTGGTTCCTCCGGCAGGGGATCTGGTTGTGGCTGTTCAAAGGGTGACCCACCTTAATAGAATAATGATTGCGACGGTGTTTGCGTCACTCATGGCGGAGGTGTTTGAATCTCGTAAGGTGATGAGGATTGGTAAAAAGAAGAGCTCCCCGATGGCGCCTCGTGCGATCCCTCATGTGACAGCTGCCTATAGATCGGAGGTTGACTCGGAGTAATTCGGAACGGAGATGAACCGGGCCATGGATTCTAACCTGCCATAGAACTAGGAAAGGAAACATATAAAGGTTAGGATACATATAAGGGCTAGGATACACACCTGGCATAATCTGAAAAGGATGTGATGTAGGTGTCGTCGTTGAACTGTTGGGCCTGATGATTATGTGGGTGCTGTTGATGGGCCTGCGTCGTCGTCCATTATTCTTAGATTTAAAGGGCTTTGTCGTTCCCTTTGGGCACGAATTTATCGTCGCCTCTCCTCTTCCGACAATAAATATGGTTTTCCATGGATCCTAAACCATGACATGTATTCCGCTACGCACGCTAACTCTGGAACGATGATCAGTTCCTGAGTAGGTATATAATCATACTGATTTTCCCACATTTCGATATAGTGTGACCAGAATCTCGGCCAATTGTATGCAGTTGCCGTAAGTCGACTTTGTGCTCATCATCAAACACCTCGGGTGCCACGGGAATCGATTGTCGGAATCCAAATTGCTGCAATACTCTATCTGACTAGTGCATCTCCACGGTAGCATAGTTCACCAATGGGACCTTCACATGCCAAACGTTTAGATTTTGAAGGAATTCATCCGGAATTACTACTCGAATTGTGGGATCCTCGTATGGTGTCCATTGAAACTATATGAACATGATAAAAGTATTACTTATATACATAATACATAATTCTAAATACTAAATACGAAACGACTATTTTATTATGTATATACATTTTATTTAATACTTACTTCTACTTTCGATCGTTGGTCTAATAGAAGCCGTATATCTTCGAGAGAGGTAGGTATTCCGACATAACTCGTCGAATGGTTCCACCTAATTAAATAAATTTTTAGCATACAATTATATTCTAAATCTACGTAATAATTGTAAAATCTAATATAAAACTTACCTCGTTATGAGTGAAAATGTATATGGGTGATCGACTCGAGGACGTAAAAATGGGAAGCGAAATTGTGCCCATGATTGCAGTAGTGATAGGTAACCTCCTATTTTGGCTTTGTTCGGTCGCGTCGCCCCGCACATTTTCTTGTACAATGTTGCCAACACGGCAGACCCCCAACTCAATTCACCGGCTGCTCTAAAATCTACGAGTTTCAGCAGCCATCTCAGATGTACGAGGTTTCTTGACAAGTCCGGCACCAAATAACCTCTAATCATCTCAAGAATACATACCCGAGCATATCGTATTCTTTCGAGTTCAGTCGAATCATTATCCAGCTCCGGGAATGTGTCTCGTAACCATCTCATCTCAACCCGACCTCCGTTTATATTATCCAGTATAGCACTCAAAAGCTCGTAGCATACGGCTCCCTAATTAGTAGATGATACGGACCCGGTGACTACGTACCCATCCACCGACAATCCCAATTGCAAATGCACGTCTTCTAGAGTGATAGTACACTCTCCGCATGGAAGATGAAAAGTGTACGTCTCGGGTCTCCACCTCTCTATCAATGCACTGATTAGTTTCGGGTCCCACATGCACCCCCGGCCTATCGTGGCCACGTGCCAAAATCCCACTTCCCGCTAGTAATTCTCGATCAACGGCGATGGAGGACCAAACATATTACGAATGTAGCATTGCAACACCCGATCTACAGACTATTATAAAAATTTATAAAACAAAAACTAATTAAAATTGCATAAATTAATTAATGCAAACATCATAAATGAAAAAAAAGTCAAGCAGTATTGAAATTATAATTATAATTGCATAAATGAATAAAATATCAAATAGTATTGCAAATTTAATTAAATTTGCATAAATTAAAATAATATCGAATAGTATTGAAAATTTAAAATTATCACTTACCATTGTCATTTGATCAACAGAGATGTGCTTATTATCGAGACGGATTAATTCTTCGACCATTGCTAACACGATCGGATTTTTTTAATTTAAAAAAATTAAATTCAAAAAAAATTAAACAAAGAATTTTGATAGAATTTTGAGAAAATTTCAATGAAATTTGATAGATTTTTGAAGGGAATATTTAAAGAATGTTGAGAATTATGAGAGAATTGTGTGAAAAATAATTAAAGGGAAAGGAATTTTGAGAGAATTATAGAAATTTGAGAGATTTGTGTGAAAAATGATTTGGGGGGGATTTTATAGTTTTTTTTTTGAACCGTTGGAAGCCAACGATCAAAACGCGCCCTCAAGGACGTGTTTTTTGTTGACCTGAGGGAGCATTTTGCTGACGTGGGCATGAAATCGCGCTTACATGGACACGTTTTCATGGAAAATGGCCTAATCCGGTAAATAACGTAATAAACGACCCATTTTCGTAATTATATTATTTAAAGGGCATTTTTGAGTAAAACGCCCCAATTTTTCTATCTAGTATTTGAGAATAAATAAAACCCCCAAGAGTTCAAACTTTCTTTGGGCGAATCTTCACTACCAATGGTTCGATAGTTGCACAATTCTAACAATGATCTCTTATTGTCCTATGTAACTTTTAACCCATTGAATTTAGGGAAGACCCCTCTAAACTTTGAACATAAAAAAAAAAAACTCAAATAGTTTCCAAAAATTTCCATTTCGTGTTTTGAAAAGTTAAAAAGTATTTTTTTCATCTGTCCTAAAAAAAACATAAAAAAATTTCTGTCAAGGTTAAAAAATTATGAATAAATTCTATCAAAGTTAAAAAAATTATGAATAGGAGTATGTTAAAGTATTTATAATTTATTTAAGCTTTAATTCAGAAATTTAAACCAATATTTATCTCATTAATTATTATTTTAAATCTCTAGACTTATCAATTTTATTTCAAATTTGTTTATTTTGTCTCATTAAAAAATAATTGTTGAGATAATTTTCATTTAAAAAATAAAGTTAATTCATCAAAAAATTCTTGTTGGGATAATTTTCATGTAAATAAGATTTAAATACACTTCATAAATGATAATTGTTGAGATATTTAAATGTTGATAGCGATCATTTTACACTTAAATTAATTTTAGGGTAAACTATTAAAATAGTCATAGTCATTAATTACCTTTAACGGTGTAACGGTAAGCTAATGTCGCACGTTAAATTATCATTTCAAATGAAAGTTTTAGGTTAAATTCTATAATTGGTCCCTATATTTTTTTCATTTTAAGCAATTTAATTTTTTTCTTTTATGTTTTTTAACTTTCTTTTTCTTTCTTTATTTTTTATTCTCTTCTGCTTCTCCCTCTGTTTTCCTCCTTCCTTCATTTCTTTTAACGTAGTTTTCTATATTTTTCATTTGTTAAAACTAGACCACAAGCTCGCCTTGCTCAAAAAAAATTAAATTGTTCAAAAAAATAAAAGTATAGCAATTAACTTTAATAAATGGAAAACATAGAAAATTTACGTTAAAATAAATGGAAAAGGGAGGAAAATAGAGGGAGAAGCAAAAGAGAATGGAAAATAAAGAAAAAAAAAGGGAAAGTTAAAAGAACATAAAAGAAAAAATTAAGAAAGTTAAAAGAACATAAAAGAAAAAATTAAGTTGCTTAAAACGAAAAAATATGGGGATTGATTGTATAAATTAACCTAAATTTTTTGTTTGAAATGATGATTAAACGTGTTACATCAGCTTACTGTTACACTGTTATGGCAATTAATGGCTCAATGACTAAAATGTTACAACGTGATAACATAAGTAGCTAAAACGTAACATTTCAAACATAAGTGACTAAAATGTAACATGAGGTAAACAAAAGGATTATTTTGATAGTTTACCCTTAATATTAATAAGTACATTATCAATTAAATATCATATATTTATAATTTTATATTATTGTGTTATGAATTAAACAATAAGTTAAAAATTATGATATGTAAATAAATTCAATATAATTAAATTAGTATTTAAATATTTTATATTTATGATATTTATAATATTTTATGATAAATAAGTTAATTATATATTTTTAACACACCCATGTGGCCCTACTCCAAGGTACGATTTGCCCCAACTCGCTCGTAAAAGAACACATACCTTTCACCAGGAGACTGGTCGACGTTCCTCACACTCGATTTTGATCCGATTCACCTAAATCAAGTCATTCAAACGACATTTATACATGAGTTAACGATTAATTCCAAGATTTATCAAGATTATTAAAAGATTTGTTAAGAACCGGAAAAGGTCGAGTAATTGAATTGAAAGATTAACGTGGATCAATGCTATTGCGGAGTTTACAAGCTCTATTTATTGAAACGAATACACTTACCGAACTTTGATGAAAATATGGATGCTATCGACGATGAATTCAACAACCGGTAGAAAATGATTTAATCAAGGATTGATTTGATACGAAAAAGAAAACTATTCAAAAACAAAAAGATGAAAAATATAATGTAAAGGAAGGGGGAAGAAAATAAAAAGAGAATAAATAGAAAGATGAAGAAAATTCTATTAGGATTTGAAAAGGGGCAATATGAAAATCTAATTAGGAAAATAAGAGAAAAAGATGGTGAAATTTTAATTCTATTGGAATTTTCAGAAGGTGCAAGTTGTGATTTCTAATTATGAAAGAATTGGTTAAATTCTAGGGTTTATAATTTTCCTAAGATTTTGCTGAAATTTGAAATTAAAATAAAAATGAGAAAGGAGGTAGAGGCTCAAATTCGAGTTCACAAAAGGAAACTAACGCTTAACCATTGGGTTGTTACCTGTTGGGCTACTGCCCATTTCTTATTAAATTTTATCCCCAGCAATTTATATTTTAGTGTGGCTTTTATGAGACTTGAACCTTGATTTCAAAAAAAGAGACACTAACGTCTAATGTAACAGCCCGTTTTCGGGTCAAATCGGAACAGTAGTTTCGGGACCACAAATCCGAAGTAGAAATATTTATTTTATTATTTCTTTAAGGTCTATGGTATGATAGAATAATTGTGTAAAAATTTTGTTAAGAAATGCTATCGATTGAGTGCTCAATTTGATGAGAAAGATAAAATTGCAATAGGTGCAAAATTCGAGTTCTATAAGTTAAAGGTGTTTAATTGCTATGAAATTTTAAATTAGAGGTCCTTAAATGGTAATTAGACCATTATACTCAGGATGGACAAAAATGGACATGGTTAGGTGAAATTTTAAAGTTATGCATTAAGGGCATTTTAGTAATTTGGTAAATAAAGACAAAATTAACTAAATAGAAGTGTCCATCTTCTTAATTTAGTCCCCCCATAGCCGAATTTCACAAGGGTGCCATAGCTAGGGTTTTGGACAAGCTTTTAAGCTCGATTGTAAGTCCGTTCTAGTCCCGTTTTTAATGATTTTTATATTTTGAGATCGTTGTAACTTGATCTAGTTATATCAAGGACTAATTTGAAAGAAAGTTGAAGTCTAAAATTTTAATCATGTTGAAAATGCTTGTATTTTTATGTTTGATGATAGAAAATGCACGATTGTTATTCGATAAACAACATTTGTAAAGTGATTTTCGGTAAAAACGATAAATAGGGACTTATTTGTAAAAGATTATAAAATGTGTAGAAAAGTGTGAATAAATGAAAAATGTGGGCTGTTATGTGTACAAATAATGTTTGGCTAGGCTTGGGTTGGGACGAAATTGAAAGAAATTCATTTTACGAGCCTAGGGACTAAATTGTAAAATGTTAAAATGTTAGGGGTAAAAATGTAATTTTTGCCACAATGTGATTTTGGACTGAATTGAATATATTGATGATTAAATGAGTAAAATGTGGCATTATAAATCAAGAAAAACAAATTTTGAGGGTAGATCGGGGGAAAAACAAAATAATTAACGAATAGATCCCTTTTGTCGTTTTTGCATTCGAGGTAAGTTTGTATGTTAATAAGCTTTGTTAAAATTGTATTTTAAATGCTTTAATTTATGCATTAATTGTGTAATCGACTTTATAGATACATTTGGCGACGTTCTGGCAAGCGAGAAATCCTAATCGAACCTTAGGAATAGATTAGGATACAAGTGACATGTCACTAGGGTTTTATGTTATGTGATCTGGGTGCTAGTCTTGTACGTCCTACCGATGGCTGAGAATACCAGCATATGTTGCAGTTACTTGACAGCTTGTGTGAGCAGCACCGGCTAGCTACGTCTTGACTGACAGCTTGTGTGAGCAAGCCCGTTGATGGCTCGAGAGTGAGCATATATGTGTTATGAGATAGAGGTAAAAATGGCTACATATGTGACACCTTGTGTGTAAGATTTCCCGAGTATCCAACATTATTATTCTGAGTGGTTCATTGGGTATGTTAACTGTAACAAACTATTTTTAGGTCAAATCAGAACAGTGGTTTTGGGACCACAAATCCGAAGTCAAAATATTTATTTTATTATTTTAATATGGTTTACATCATGATAGAATGATAGTATAAAAATTTCGTTAAGAAATTTTATCGTTTAAATGCTTAATTCGGTAAAAAGGACTAAATCGCGTAACGCGTAAAGTTGAGTACTATTGTTTAAAGGTATTAAATTGCTATGGTTTATTAATATGAGAGTCCTTGCATGTCAATTAGACCTTAAATGATATAGTGGAAGTTGTTGGCTTGGTATTTTTGAAATTATTAAAATTCATTAAGGTTATTTTGGTAAAAATGTTAATTATGTTAAATTAAATAAAACAAAACCAAAATCATATTTCCTTCATCTTCATTGCCGAATTTGAGAAACAAAATAGAGGTTTTGAAGCTTCCATGGTTTCGGCACATTCTTAGCTAGATTAAGGTGCAGTTTTGACTCGATTTTTAATGATTTGTACGTTTTTGAGTTCATTGCAGCTTAATCTAACTGACCCGTACCTTTGTTTTTAAAACTGTTAAAGATTTTGAGATATGCCATTATTGAATATTTAGGTATTTTGAAGTTTCTTGTTAGATTATTGATGCTTGTTAATTGATATACAAGTTTATAAAGTGATTTTTGGCAAAAATCAGAATTAGGGATTTAATTGTAAAAGATAGAAATGTTGTGGTTGTAAATGTGAATAAAATGAAAATATGGGCTACTATGAGGTTATATGAAATTCGGCTATACAAGGGTTAAGGGTAAATTGCATAAATTTGTCATTTTGTGTATAAAGGACTAAATTGTAAAGTAGTAAAAAATAAAGGGGTAAATGTGTAATTTTCCAAATATGTGTGAATTGAATTAGTTGGTTACTAAAAATGTTGAATTTGATAATATATAGACCAAGATAAGCTGAGTTCGGGTTTAGATCGGGGGAAGGAAAAGATTAACGAATAGCCAATAATTGATATCCGAGCAACTTGAGGTAAGTTCGTATAATTAGAATCGAACTTATATTTATAATTGAAATTTCTATCTTGAATATTGTATGAATGTATATATATAAATTATAGAATTGAAATGTCTACTGGTTATATGCTCAAATTTATTTCCGAGTCCCGTTTGAACCGTAGAAAGTCATAGGATACAAGTGATATGTCACTAGGGTTACCGTTTGGTCGAGCTCTGGCATTTGTTGCAGACTCACCATGGCTTGTATGAGCTTACCGTTTCAGCTCTTATGAGCTTACCGTTCAGCTCTTCGGAGCTTACCGTTTCAGTCTTTAGGGGATTACCGTTTCAGCTCTACAGAGCTTACTGTTCAGCTCAATTGAGCTTATCGTTTATCGGTTCAGGAGGAGCATATCGATAATGGATCGAAAGAGCGCATATGATGATGAATTGACGGATTTTAGATTTATACACTTAGTGTGTATCACCCGAGTATCCTCGATATTTCCGAAGGTTCAACGGGCATTATACTGATATTAAACATAAAGTACATGCTACATGAATAATATACCTTATATGAATTACATGTTACATGGATTATAAGGTTTACATGGATTATATGTTATAAGAATACATGAGATTTATGATTAGTATGGATATAATGATACTTAAGTTACATGAATTTAGAGTTGTTTTGGATGTTATATGAATGTATATGTGGTTGGTTTCATTCTTATGAATTGATGAATATATGAATATGAGATAACTAACTTGTGACTGGTGATGTGAATAGGCATTATGAACAAATGGGTTGGATTTTAATTTGTTAAAATGCTTATTGTCATTTGGTAAGTTTAATTCTATATTATACGTGCTTACTAAGCTTAATGCTTACTCCGTTTATTTTTTCGTGTTTTATAGATCTGAAGCTTGCTCGATTCGGTTAAAGTCGGAGATTACTATCACACTATCCAAGCGACTTTTGGTACTTTTGGAACTTATGTAAATGATGTAAATATGGCATGTATAGGCTAGTTTTTAGGTTGAATCATATGTTTACTTATACTAATGAATGTGATGTGAAATTTGGTATTTGATCAAGCTATGTGATATGGTTGAGTTGGAAATGGTTGGCTCAGTATGAAAGCTTATATGATATGTCTTTAATATGGTAAATTTGATGAATGGTATTTGGCATATATGGTGTTG
This sequence comes from Gossypium longicalyx, assembly GCA_025698465.1. Classification (NCBI taxonomy): domain Eukaryota; kingdom Viridiplantae; phylum Streptophyta; class Magnoliopsida; order Malvales; family Malvaceae; genus Gossypium; species Gossypium longicalyx. The sequence goes on from CM046997.1 coordinate 99,636,367, forward strand.
AATGTTAATAAATTAATATGTTTTGTTGTGAATGATTTGATAAAGATGGAATAGGTATGAATTGGTTATAATTTGCATATGAAATGGTTGTAAAATAATTACCAATTGTGGTTATGCATGCTTGTGATATTAGTGTGGCAATATGGCTTTGCAAATAGCCTATTTTTGCCCACACGGGTAGGGACACGGGCGTGTGTCTCAACCGTGTTACTCGAAAGCTATTTTAAAATGAGCCTGAGCAGGCTACATGGTTAATCACACACAGGCGTGTGCTAGGCCGTGTGGCCAAGTCAGTTTCGAGCCCCAGTTAGACACACGGGCGTGTGACTGGCCATGTGGCCAAGTCAGTAGCCTCCCTAATTTTCACACGGCCTGGCACACAGGCGTGTCATGTGGCCGTATAGACAAGTCAGTATGTATGCCTTGTTTTGCCACAGCCTAGACACACGGGCATGTCTAATACCGTATGAAGCACACGACCTGTTCACAGGGGCATGTGATAGTTAAAAAGTTGAAAACCTTTTAAGTTTCTGAAATTTGTAATATGTTACGATTTAGTCCTAAATGTATGATTAAAGTTTAATATGTTTGTTTTAAGTTCATAATGGTTGTGAATGAATGTTATTGATTGAATTATGATGTTTCTGGATAAATAACTGTTCTGAATTGAATTAGAAGTCTGGTAATACCTTTTAACCTATTCCGGCGACGGTTACGGGTTAGGGGTATTACATTAACGATGAGAATAAGTATGAAATCATTACGAGATGGTACATGTATGTACATAAAGCTTATGATTATTAAATTTGTGAAATGATGATCTCAAGGTAAATTTGTGATGGAATGAATTATGGTTATGAGATTATGGTAAACTACACTATCTTATACTACATTACTTGAATGTTAAATGTATGGTAAGATTTGCTTATTTCTTTCATACGAGCTTACTAAGCATATAGCTTACTCCGTTTTACTTTTCATGTTTTATAGTGTCACCAAGTTAGCTCAGATTAGAGATCGTCAGAGATTGCATCACACAATCAGACTGTCATTTTGGGTATCGATGATCTTAAACATTTTGAGTATATGGCATGTATAAGGACTTGGTCATTTTATTTTATGTGTCATTACGAATTTGGCCAAATGTGTTCGCTTATATTTGTTTAAGGTGGTTTGATATTTAGCCATGCAATTGGCTCATTTTGGTTAAATTGGTTGTAAGCTTAAGTATATTTGTACAGGTGCAAATATCTCCTTTATGATGTGGTCTATATATGATTGGTGAATGGTTGAATGTGACTTAATAGTTTTGTTGTTGAATAGTTGAGATTGGCTTGTTGGTATGCTAGGAAATCTAAGAAGAATTATGCATGATAAAAGTATTTGTGTTGGTACTTGTGGATGTGAGTTGGTATGATTTAGTTTGGTAGTAAAAGATGTTGTAGGTATGTTATGTGTGATAATGAAATGATATGGTCTAACATTGATTATGGATGTTTTGGTTGCCTAAGTATACCATGATTCATGCCATTGAATTTGTGTGTGAATAGGTGTAAATGAGGGTGACAAATGGCTTGGTAAATAGTATTTATTTTGTCCACACGAGTAGACACACAGGCGTGTGTCTAGACCATGTGTGACACACGGCCTGTCCCATGGGCATGTGTTCTGGTCGTGTGTCCCCTTAATTTTGAGAAACAGAATGCTCAAAATTGAGCACACGAGCGGGGACACGGGTGTGTGTCTCAGCCGTGTGAGGGACACGACCTCAAGCACGGTCGTGTGTCCCGATCGTGTGAAGTCTGCACCTATTTTATGAAAATTAAATTAACCACATGGCCTAGCACACGGGCGTACAACTTGTTCGTATGACCTCAATTTGTTTATACTTTGCAAAATAGAGAGTTACACGAGTTAGGGACACGGGCGTGTGTGACCACACGGCGTTCCCACACGAGCGTATCCCAAACCACACGGACGTGTGACCCCTATACATAGAATTTTTTTTCTAAGTTTTGTAAAAATTCCCTGAGTTATCGGTTTAGTTCTAAACCATTTCCAAAGTATGTTTTGGGCCTCGTAGGCTAATATTAAGGACTTTATGATTGAACACAAATGGTTTTAATTTGGATGAAAATTTATAACTCGGAATTGTATGTTTACTTGCAATGTAAGTCCGGTAATGCCTCGTATCCTGTTCCGGTGTTGAATACGGGTAAGGGATGTTACACCTAACCATTAAATTTATGTTTGATTCATTGTTTATTTTAGACACTTAATCATACATATTGCTTTCTTTTTTGAGACTTGTCGAATTCCCAAAATAAAAAGAAAAGGAAGGATTTGAACCTAGGATTATAAAGGAGAGAAGCTAACCTTTAACCATTAGGCTTGAAACCTATTTCTTACTTGATTTTATTTATTAACCATATATATTTATTTCGGGGTGTGACTTTTCCCCAGTTTATAAAAAATAATAAAATGGGAGGAAGGGCTACTACTTGCATATTCTTTATTACTTTACACATTTATCACATATAACACCGTAACTTTAACATTTCTTTACTTAAGCCCTATTTCCACTTTATACAATGTCATGACATACTTTATTAACTTTACAATTTAATCTTTTTCCACTGTTATTGTAAATTACCATAATTTCATGACTTAAACTAAAATTTGTATCATCAACACTACTTTCCTCTGATAATACTATACGTAGCATTATTAAAATAGTAAATAAGTTAATTTACATAATTTTTAATTAACATGACTTAAACATAATTAAATTCTTGAAGTACTTACTTTCAGAACTTAAGATGGGGGTTTAGGTTAGGAGAGGGAGAAAGAAGACGGTGGAAATTCATAGAGGAAGACTAATTTCTCAAAAATTGGGCAATTTACCCTTTTGTTTACTCCATGTTTCTCCCTTTTTTCAATTAGGTCCTGACACACTATTTTTAAATTAAACCTTGTAATCAAGTTTCGTTTTAGATCAATTAATAAAATAAAACCTAGTTATATTATTTTAATACTTTAATTAATTATTTAAAGCAAATTTTAAAGACTAAATCATAATTTTAGTAAAACCTTTTTGTAAAATTGAGAGTAAAATTATGAAATTATCCAAATAAGACTTAATCATGTAAATTTTCAAGTCATGATTTCATAGCATTTAGAGACTCCAATTGCATATGATAAAAATCATGACTCAATTGCAAAGATAACAAAACATGTCCAACCTATATATGACACATTGACACCTATACATACTATTTCGTGTTTTTATGTCAATTTTCCTATTCTAGCATATTGTATATCATACATAGATCATACAAATCATGCCTAGTTACACTAAAACATACATTAACACACTCTAACAATCATGTGTATTCAGACTTAAATCTAATTAATCAATTAACCACAAACTCAAATCCTCTAAACCGAATTTTGAGATGTGACACAAATAATATATATATATATATGATAAAAGTGTAAATATGGGTTACCAAAACTTGTTTAATTAAAATAGTCTTGTGTAGGTGGAAATTTAAAAATAATTATATGGTAAAACTATAGATGTCTCATCGAGGAGGAATCTTGACACCATAGTGTCCATAATGTTGATGAATCCACTTCACCCCACAGTCTCAACTGCTGATAATAAATTTAGCAATGTCCTTTTTCCTGCTTGTTTGCTACCAACTTCATTTTACTTGTGGGTTGAATTTTAGTTTGAAAGTGTAAAATTTTTTTATTTTATTTTAAAATTGAAAATATGAAAAATTACAATAGTTTAAATAAAGCTCCATAAAATGATATCTAAATAAGTAATTATTTTAAGAGGAAATCCCAATATTATCATTCCAATATCATTGAAGCCAAAAAAGAGGAAGTTAAAAGCCAATGCTGTAAACCCAAAATTAGTAAATCCACGTGCCAAAAAAAGAATGAGCTGTAATACACAATTAGGAATCCAACTAATACACCATAATTGAGGGCTGAGGCCCCTTCATAGCTGTATTGAATGAATTCTCTTCGCCTATCATTATCACGCGTTTCCCTTGTCTTCATTATATAAATATTGCTATTTAATTTTCATTTTAATTTTACAATCTTCAATATTGAAACAACGTTAAGATTTTCTTGCAAGTTGAGAAATTTTCCTTTTTCAACAAATATAATGAACAAGAGCACGTGAATGTTGACAATTTTATTTATTTATTTTTTTAAATTTTTGGAGCTAAGATATTAATCACGTGCTGTGTTAGTGATTAGCCCTATTCACTTGTCAAAGAATATGGGAAAGGTGAAATATACGTAATAAGGGTCGATAGCAGCTTCTGCCGAACTTTCCATTTTCATGTATAACTTAGTTAGGCATGCATAATCACCAGAAAAGATAAGTTGCTTCCTTAGCTTAAAATGGATTTTGTGGCCCAATTTTATTTCACCACGTTTAGGATTACTAACACCGCCCCGCTCTACCTATGCCTTTATTCATGGATAAAAAGAAGAAGTGAGATGCAACTTTCACATTTATCCTCAAACTTGTAAAACTGTATATCATATGTCCCATCCATTGTCAAGGAGAAGTGTAGGTAAAAGGCGTATGCTTTGCTCCAAGCTCCCATATCGAGGGAGCTCTCTCTTTCATTCTCAGCCATGTGGAGAAAGTAGCACCTCATTTGCATTTCGTTATAATCCGCATGTGAAAAATACATCTCCTATGCCCATTTTCCACTCCCTTTATTTCTTTCATTAAAAAAAAAAAAAAAGTTAAATGTCACGTGCTCAATTACTCCATCTAGTAATATGCCCACTCTTTTCCTCGCCAAGCAAGTTCGGTTTGCTATACTTGCATTTAGGGATGATAGAGTAAAATATCAGTTATTCCCCTGCATCATTTTACATTTAAAATAATTTTTAAAATTATGTGAATTTATTTATCTTTGTATTTATTTATAGATTGAGTTTAATTTTAATTGGCATTAATATTATTGTAAATGTAGGAGCACGTAAATTTGAGTACACTCAAACACATTTTATCTTCTATTTAAAGATTATGGGTAATACAAAATATTATCCGTACTGTACTCGAATTGATACGGATTTAAATTTATTCAAATTCGAAATAGTATTAGATATATTATACACCTACAATAAAAGCAATTTACAACTAGAAGTGTTCATAGGTTGGGTTGAGCCTAAGCATGATATTAATATACTTTATGCTTGCCCAAGTTTGGCCCGAAATATGGATTTAAAATTTTACCTAAGTTTATCTATATTTATAAAAGACTAACCCAAGCTCATTTTAGGTATGCCCATATTATTATTTTTTAAATATTTATATTGTTTTATTTTAATATTTAATAATTTTATATTTTTTCTATTTATTGAATTTTTTTATATAGTCATCTAAACATTATTGTCATGTTTACATTAAAATAATATTATATATTCAATATGGATTTTACTTTTTTAAAATGTGTTATAAATTGTATCATATATAAAAATAACATACTATAAAACATTATGAACTTAAAAAAGATCAGGCCGAACTCAGACTTAAACATTTAAAAGTTCGAATCTTGCTTATATTTTAAATATGTTACTTTTTTTTTTATCTAAATTTATTTTGAAATTTAATAACTTTACCTAAACTTCCTTACGAATAATTTTGCCCATAAACAGTTGTAACCCAACCCAGACAAACTTAGGTTAAGGGCCTAAAATAACATGTGTCCCGCAAGGCCAATATTCATGCTTCTATCTCTTGAGCTTTAGTTGGGATCCAGCCTTAGATATATATTTTTTCAGATAATAGATTTTGACTTTTAATTTTTTTTAAGAAAAAACAAAAACTTGTTGAATTAAGTCAACTTACTGCTAGCTTAATTCACACCAATTTTTTTAGTAAATATTGACATTGTTTTTATGGCAGCAATTTAGATATTATAGGTTTAAGCAGCTAGTTTAATATTGTTTTTTAAAAGTATTTTTGAACAAAAGTTAAAATTTTCTGATAAAATATTATTTTTAAAAATAATATTTTTATTTCAAAAGTATTTTTTTTAAACCGGAAAGAATTTATGATTTAATAAATGTATAAAATAAATTATAAGATGGAACACCTATGAAAGGCCAAATCTCATGAATTGGTTCATACAAAAAGGGTTTGTGATTGAAATTTAATTTAAGAAATTAATTATATATATATATATATATATATATATATATATATATATATTCCAGCATCCAGCTCTGTAGGGGGCCTGCATTGCAGCCCATGCAAAACTAAAAAATAAAAGAAAAACTTAGACTGGACTCAAGATATGTATATATTTTTAGAACAATAAAATTTTGGGGTAAACTCTTGAGCTCGAGTTCCAACCTCGACATGTATTCCCCCCCCCCCAAAAAAAAAAAACCCGAGTAGAAATTTACATAATACGGGGAATCAGGGCAATAATGTGGGCTTCGATCAGTGGACCTGGTTTAAGATTAATATAATAAACCCGATTCGACATTGATGTTAATTAATAACATAAAATAAAATTTAATTGAAACAGAATGGGGGAAAGTGTCTTTAAATGGTTTTAGATCTTAAGTAACGTAGCAGCATTGACTATATGAATTACCATCAAGTCCAGAGCCCTCTGCTCTCATTCCTAGTTTAGGCCCAAAGGCATGGGGACAGATGGCAACAGGGCTTTAGAAATGATTATTGTGGGTAATCATATTCATGCATTGGTGTTCATAACTTTGCTTTTTTTATCTTCATACTGAAACACAATGTGAAATGAAATCCATTGACTGTAGCATCAGTATTTACAGATGAGAAGCATGCCAAGATACTAAATGTTGGTAAATAATACAGCAATTTTGGGGGGGGGGAAATTCCAAGTAATTCAAGATTTGCAGGAAGAAAGGGGTTTCCCACATAAACCTGTGTTGCCAGTGAAACAACTCTGGGGAAAGTCACTAAGAGGTTTGCCAGCAGGGATTTCCCCCACTAAAAGATTGTCTGATAAATCCAAGTCCTTGAGGTTTTTTAGGTTCAAAAACTCAGCAGGTATTCTACCAGTAAATTGGTTTCTCTGCAGCTTCAGTGTCTCCAAATGGCTTAGATTTGCCAACGCCTCTACCAAGCCGAAACCAAATTTGTTATAGCTCAAATCCAAACTCTGCAATGCCTTCAATTTCTCCATTGATGTAGGCAATTTACCCTCTTGTAAGTTATGTGATAAATTAAGATACACAACTCTCTCCAGTGTTCCTACACTAATTTGTTGGATTCCACTTGTGAAGCTGTTATCAGATAGGTCAACATATGTGAGTGAACCACCTGGGAAACTGGTTCCTATCTTGAAAACATGTTCCATTGAGCCTGTTATGTTGTTTGAGTGAAGGTCCAGCACTCCCAATTCCTGGAAATCTGCAACTGAAGCTGGAATACTTGAACTGAGATGGTTCCTTGAAAGATTCAAGGAGTAGAGTTGAGTGAGGCTTCCCATCCATGCTGGTATCCCACCAGTGAGATCATTGGCTGATAAGTCCAGTTCCTGTATTGGACTTGGAGTTGATTTCAGCATGTCTGGTATTTGTCCTTTGATTCCACATCCTGCCAAATAGATTCGGGAAAGAGATGGCGATTCTGCTACCCACCTTGGAAGGGAGTTTAGAGTTAAACTGTTGAATGAAAGATCCAGTGTTTGCAAATTTTGGAGAGCAGACATTTCATTAGGCAATGGACCTTGAATTGAGTTATGAGAAAGAGTCAAGAGTATGAGATGTGAGAGTTGACCAATTGACTTTGGTATAACTCCAGATAGCTTGTTGCCGCTGAGATACAACTCTGTCAAAGCTTCTAGATTACCTAAACTAGAAGGAATTGCTCCTTCAAGCTTGTTGTTTTCAAGTGAAACCCTTTGGAGGGAGACCAGATATCCCAAATTGGGTGGTATTTTCCCGCCTAGTTGGTTGTTTTGCAGCCTTAGAAATCCAAGCAGAGGCATCTGACCATAATTTGATGGAAATGGTATCTCTCCTTCTAGATGATTAGCATCTAAATACATGACTGAAATAGATGTTAGATTGTTTACTGAAGCTGGAATTTCCCCATTCAAAAGATTATCTGAAAGATCAAGCTCTTTCAAGAGCTGCAAGTCTCCAATATTCTGTGGTATATGACCAGTGACGGAATTGGCATGAAGGTCTAAATCCATGAGGTTTGTCAAGTTGGAGAATGAAGCAGGAATACTACCAGTGAATCTATTTGAATGAAGAAGCAAATCATTGAGATTTTTAAGACAACCAAGGGTAGGAGGAAGAAACCCAGATAATCTATTCTCATGCAGGTGAAGTTCCTCAAGTTTTAAAAGCTTACCAATGCTTTCTGGCACGGACCCTCTCAGCTTGTTTCCATAAAGATAAAGCTTTCTAAGGTTCTTAAGACGACCAATGGATGTGGGAATTCTTCCAGAAAGGCCTGCGAGTCCTCCAAGGTCGAGAACTTCAAGCGAGGTGAGGAGTGTGATTGATGGGGAAAACCAGCCTTCCATCTGAGACTGAAAGACGAAATCAACGGTGGAAATGAATCCAGGTAGATGAACTTCAGTGACCCTACCAGTTTCATTGTTGCAGGAAACACCTTGCCATCTGCAACAACGACGACCGACCCACTTCGCTAGCCGACCTGAAGTGTCCATATGGATTCCGCCCCTGAAACTGGCGAGACCTTTGAGGTCACCAGGGTCACATTCTTTAACAATGCTTCCTCCTGTGAAGACTGTCGCCATCATCAGAGTCAATGCTAGAAGAAGCCATAACATTTGACAACCCATTTTTGTCATGGACAGCTGATTCTCTTAAGACTTAAGCTACAATATGGCTAACTTTCTCACTATTGTCAGTGTGATTGAATAGGAAAAGCAGGACAGTGAAATTGGGTGCGAGTTAAAGAAGAGAATGGGGGCAGTAATTTTGCTCAGCTGATGAACCCTCAAATTAAGAGACATTGATTTTGCCTTTTTCTTTTGTCCTTGGTCTTTTCCGGACAGTTTGGTTATGCTAAAAAAGCAGGTGTGTGGATCATGATCTCCTTTTTATAAAGGGAGCCAATTTAGGCGAAAGATTTCCTAATAAAACGACAAGAAATAAAATTCTCAATTGGTTTTTACAAATACCCTATCAAAAAGATATTTGTTAAGTCTGAACTGTGGTTGAGGGTGCTGCAAACTAGAATATCTACTTATTCCGCCCAGGATTAGATCTACTGACATCCAGTTCACCAACTACTCGATGCAAAACCTCATCACATGCTGAAATGATTCTTTTTCCTAACCCTCACATTTTTCTTTCTTTCCTCATATTCACCGTAATTGATGCCAATACCCCTTTTCTTACGACCAAATAAAAAGAAGAGCTATTTTTTTTATGTGGTAGGCCCTCGCGCCAACCTCCACCTCCCGCCTCCGCCAGCTACTGCCAACGGGAAGTTGGATAGCGTTTGTTTGACTTTGCTCCTTACGAGCTTTTATTGGCTGCCAAGAATGAACGCATTGCTTCTGCCTTTATTAACATTATGACAGAATTTTATTTTTTGATTATATAATGATGATACCAAATTTTATAATAAATTATGGGAAATGAATATAATTACCATGATTACAATTAGAGCCTGCAAACCGACTCGAATTAAAGTTTTTTCGACTCTGGATTTTTTTATATTCGGGCTTGAATCGAATTGAACAGATAGATCTAAATAATTTTAAATTTTATAAATTATAAATATTTTAATTTTGAATGTAATAATATAATTTATTTTTATACGATGACAACACAAATTTAAATTTTTCTTATAAAAATATAATATTAAATTTTTAATAATATTTTATGTATGTTACATGTATTTTAATATACTAAATTACACATAACTATTGATGCAATATCTTTTACTATAATCTATAATATAATAATAGTTATTATATTAATAATTATAAAATATATTATTTCATTATATAATACTATATTACATACTATAATAGTAGAGTAATACGTAATATATTAATTATTATCATATATTATTGTTTGTTATTATAATGGTTGAAATATACTCTAAGTCCCTATATTTTTTGTACATTTGAAAGCTAGTCCTCTTACTATATTATTTAATGCTATATCATATCATATAGTATATAATATATTAATGGCTTACATATATGCACCGATGATTAGAATTTATAATATAATATAATATTTTATCTTTTATTATAATAATATTTATATATGTATTAATATTTTAAGTACTAGTTATATATTATAATATGATTTTATGTATTAGTAATGTACTAATTTAATTAGTATATTGGTTTAAGGTCAAGTTAGGTAATTGGTTTCGATTTCAGTAATAATTATATAATATATGATTATATTAAGTTAAATTTTATAGATTTTAATAATGATTAATTTTATATATTTATCATACATATATAATTATAGTATTTAAAATATTTTAAAAATATTTCCCTTTATAAATTAACATAAAAATGTTATTAATTACTTTTCCTATTAATAAAATATTAATATAAATATGTAATGCTTATGAATACATTTTCAAAAAAAAATAAGAATTATCATTTATTTATATTTTAATTAATATCATAACATTATATTAATTATTAATGTCTATTATGACTGCTCAGGTATAAAATTGTGTTTTTTTGGACTTAGAGTCAAATTTATCTCGGACTCGGACTTTCTCGAACTCGAATTTTTAAACTTAGATCTGTTACGAACTCAAACTTTCTTAAACTCAGATAATCACAAATTGACTTTCGGGTTAATTACAATAATCACAATATCATTCTTGTAATTTTACTAAAATTGAAAAGATGTGTAATTTAAATACAAGACACCTCCCCTTCCCTCCTAGTGACATTATTCTCCATTGGAAGTATGCAGGTTTTGGGCATGTTGTTAAGATAACGGGTGGTCCAGGCTTACAAATATTGTAATAATAAAGTATAAGAAAAACTTCCATGGGGGAGGCATCAAATTCAAAGGTTCCTTTACTTGTTGATGCACTCGCATGAAAGCCTGCCGTCTGCAGTTGTTGTTTTCGAGATTGGAATTTCAAGAAGGATCTTAAGCCAATGGGTAAAGACTTTAAAGCTGTTGTAAAGCAATTAAGCAGTTGGAGAGATTTAAATATTGAAGGGTTGGAAAATAATGTCCATACTTCACTCATTTCCACCTTTTTTTTATTTTATTAATTAGAAGATTCGACTTCAAGACTATATTTTACACCAAGTTCAACACAGGCTTAGCCTTATATTATATCATATATAACAATAATAATATTTGATATGCAATCACAATTAAATTTTATTTAATACAACTCTCATCTGCCTACTTTATGTATTAACATAAAAAAGAAAATGTTTTAGAGTTGATTAAATCTTTAAAAAAATTATATGATTAAGAGATCAAAATTTATATAAACTAAAAATGTAATAGTTGATGAGTAGTCGGTGTGTAAAGAATTTTTTTATGGAGAGAAAGAAAGTGATTGCATACAAATGAAATAGAATGTAACGGGAAATGACAAAGAGGGATATTTGAGTAGATTCTATAACAGTGAAGAGAAACATCATTAATTTATTATTATTTTAAAAAAATTCTTTTGGTTTTTTCAGTAGAATTAGTGCTGACTCTAAGTTAAGCTTACAAATAATTAGATATGTATAAAAATGAAACACCCTTATATAAGATATACAATTGTGAATACGATGCATGCTCCTTTGGGTGTAAGAAAATTGCATGGAATATAAACAAGAGAGGGATGGGGATATTGGATTTGGCTGCTTACGCGTCGCGTCACCCATTGGATGGGGATATATTTTTTATAATTTTGTTATTGTTCCATGTTGCTCTTCAAAGGTGATAATGTTACGGAGTGAGAGAATGGACCCTCAAAAGGGAATAGAACAGAGCAGGAAAGCAAGGAGACTACACAGATTGGGACGAGCGAAAGGACAATGTAGGATTGTCTTCTCCACACTCATACTTGGATTTCCTGGACTATGTTATTTACAGATTATGTTTCAATAACTTTTATTATTAAATAAATTAAGCTTGGAATTTTTTAATTTCAAAAACACTTTTATATACTTAATCTATTTATTTTTAATTTCTTTAAAATATTAATCATTTAGATATTAAATATTGCAATTGAACGAAACACCACTTCAATCTCAATATAATATTCATTCAATTTCGTTCATTCTTAAATTAAATATCAATTTCATCACTCCATCTATCACAATATAACCCGGCCATGACACTTTTTTACTTATAGAACTCAGGAAGCTTTACTATAAATTTGTAAAAAAGAGAACATCCAAAAACTGATGGATAAGAATAAATGGTGTCATATTTTCCATAATTTAGAAAAGAACCCCAAGAATTGCAAGCTAGGTTTGTGGATGCATGATGAAATTCAACATTTTCCTCTCAACTGTCATCCCCCAAAGTGAGATGATTTTTTTGGGGACTTAGGCATAAATGGTTCTTTAGATAATTCAAAAACATCCCATGGCTTATAGAAGACTTCAGGAAATGAAATAATAAAAAAGAAAAAAAAGGGAATTTATGGGTTCACAGAGCCTTTAAATATTATTATTCTTATTCATAATAATATTTAAAAGTATGATATATAGTATAAATAATAAATAAATCATTATAAATTAATACATAAATATTATGTTTATAAGATATTCTAAAAAAAATTAATAATTGCAGCATTGAAATTATTTAAAAATAAATAAAAATGCATTAAATTAATCAAATTGTTGAAATTTGCATCCTAACCTCATTGTCATCAAATCCACAGGATGATGAACACCGATCAACAAAAAAAACTGTCAAAAGATTCACCATACCAGTAAAACACAAAAGGCCAAGTCTCGGTTGGTCTATCCTCCTTCTCATCATCTCAAAGCTTTTCAAGAACAGCTTCTAATAGATTTGCCTACATCCTTTTATTAGCAAATCTCATATATAATCTGGAACATGATTAAAATTTAAAATAAAATCACATCAGCTTTAAAAATAATAAATTGTACCTATCAAAGCTTACAAAAAAAAATGTGGGTAAAATAAAACCATAAAATAGTGTGAATTAAAATAAAAAAAAAATGTTGAAGAAATCACGGTCAAGAACCTGCCCAAAAACCAACACAACTGCCAGCAAAGTAAAAATATAATTTGAAAAAATTGAGCGGGTAGAATTTTTTTTTTATGAAAAATAAAGAGTCTACTTATAGGAAGAGCTAAAATAGAAAACCTGAATCTAATATTATATATTTTGATAATTATGTTGAGACAGACGGGTTTCCTTAAACATAATCTGATGTTAATCCATTTTAGAATTAAATCCTCCTAAATTGCCTTAAACTCGACTTAAAAAATTCGTGAAGTTTATATTATTTTTACCATCTCTGCATCAAACAATCATCTAATAAATAATACACATTCTATTCAAACTAAAATTTAAATGATTGGAAAAATGAATATCCAGATTTATATCGCTTTGAATTTTTATTTTAAATAATCAATTCAATATCTGAATCTATAAAAGCAGTCAAAATATATATTTTTTTTTATTTTGATATAATTTCAAAACTAAATATGTATTTATAGTCATAGACATCAAACTATTTTATATTATTGTAAAACCAAAGAGTGTGTAGTTTTAAAATTTATCACATCTATTTTAAGTAAACATTTGGAAGTACCCAACACTAAAACTGGAAAATGTGTTGGAGATCATAAGCTCATTAGGCCTGTTAAACAATCTATGGAAAGCTCTGCATTCCTACATAGTATATATGCTGTTGAAAGTTGATACCATGATCTAGAAACCTGTATTTTATTCAACACCAGTGCATGCATGAGGGATAAATGATCAATGATAGCATGTTTGCTTTGTGACTGTGACAGTGACATGCATAACTGAAAGGAATGCCTACAGACCTTGGTTACTTCCTTGAGATACGACTGGCGCTGCAGATGCCGCTGCTGTAGGGCTTAGTACATCTCCCTCCATACTACTAAAGTTGCCTTTACCCGTTAACATCTTGATTGCTATTTGAGCAACTTCGGCAAACCAGTCATCCTCCGGCAACACGCTGCCAAAACACGAAAAAGGCTTCATCAGCTTGAGGTCAAAACAAAAATGTTCCTATGATGATATGGATCGTGTGTCATGTACCTGTAAGGATCTATTCCAGTTGCGGCCACTGCATCGATTGCTCTCTCTATTATGTTTTTGATAACTTGTTGCAGATTTCGAGACAGATACCGGCCTTCAGAAGCGAAAATTATAACAAATTCCATATCCAGATACAGCTGCATTGAAATGAAAAGGAAGATATAATATGATGATGTTAATTACTAGCACAGTGCATTGTACATGATTTTGCTTTTTCCCTGTTGTGTGTGATTATGAGTATACCTGTTGAAGACCGAGAGGACCTAAAGGAGTCGGACCCTGCTCGATCTCTTCCCAAAAGCTCTGGTCATCAGAAAGCCAAAGGATCACTGTCTCAGTTTGTCTCATTAATAGAAGTGTGGCAAACCTTTCCCTTCCCACAAACATATCAGTTGCAATTGTTGCCATCGTTGTCAGTTTTTCAAACAGTTCCTGGAACAACATAAAACCACTATACTAGTGAGAGAGAAGATCAAACATTTCATTTTTGTGATGATTAAAGACTAGCATTTATGTTGCTTTACACAGAAAATGATACAGATTTATGTTATGCTCCTTTTAAGATTATAGTTTGCCTTTCTACACATACAGAACGTTAAGACAAGAACATGAACAGAACCTATTAACCATCAAACCCAAAATATAGGTGGTTTTATGACTAATACATATACATAAAATGGTGGCTTTTAATTAGTCCATAAACATGGTTTCCATGTGTCTATTTAATGAAAAGCAAGGAAATTAACATTGAATTATAAAGTTAACATACTTGGTTCAACATAGATGTAGCAATAAGAGAAGAATATCTTATGGTTATGTTGTCATATCCATAATTCTGTTATACCTGAGAACTGCAGTATATCAAAGAACAAAATGCATATATAAAAAAAGTGTAGTGGACAGCACAATTATGTTTATATACTACAGAGCACCGTTCGAGCTCCATTCATCAGGCTTGAATGTATCAGATGGCATTTCTTCTTTTCAGGTTGCATGCTTATGTCAGGAATAAGGAAAACAAAAGATACATATATAAATCTCACAATAAATTTGCAAATATATTACCTGGAAAATGGGTGATGGAAACCACTCTGGTTCCTCAGTTTGGCCATCCATACTTAAGTATATCTCTGCATTGAGACGGATGTCCCCATCGACTGTAAAGATAAGATCAAGGGCATGTTGTCTACAAAAGCTATCTCGCAAGCGTTCAACAGAACGTTGTAGTTTCCTCTTCCATTCCCTTTGTTCTGGAACACGGCTTTGTCTATCTGAAGTGCCTTTAGGGGTGGCATCCACTCTGTTAGCCTGGCTCAATGGCAAAAGCTTCAATGCAGCCCGTGGAAGCAATTCATCAGCTAGCAACGATGCATTGGCCAGTAAAGCCAACTGTTGGGATTCACTCTCCGCCATATTAAGAATTTTACTCCCAGAACCATCTAAATGTTCTTCATTTTCCATTGAATTAGGCAAAGCACTTATCAACAGATTAACATAGGAATTGAATATTTGTAAAACACCTTCTAAAGCTGGACCATCCAATTGAAGGTCCTCAAGGGGGCCAACATCCTCCATAAATGCCTACAACCGGAGATAATGCACAATTAGGGATTAGGAACACTAAAGATTCTGAAACTTGCAAAACAAGAATTAAAAGGACATTTTAGTATTTTGCTTGTGTTTTATCACGACATTAATCAAATTTAACATTCTTCACTTCAACATGGGACTGGTAAAACTAGGTGTCCTAAGACAAGCCAAAATAAAATTTTGCCATATCCGACAGGTCTTACACAAGCTATGGCGATTTTGAGAAAGAAGCAAATAACTTTAAAAAGAAAATAAAAGTAAAAGAAAGATGGAATGAACCCATAAATACTGTTAGGATCAATTGAGAAGGAGTAAAAATAATTACCTTAACCATTGAATTCAATTTGTGAGCACTGCTTGAAAGCTTTGCCTGTGACATACTCGCGCTGCTAAGAGATGAAGTAGAAGAGATAGAACGTGCATCAGCTGGTGCATAAGAAAGCTCCCAATCATCTGCAGCAGCTAATGCAGCAGTGCTATGTTCAATTCTTTTTAAGGTGGCACTGAATGCTAATTCGACACATGGCCTAAAATGCCTCATTAAGATAGGGGAAAGGGCCAATCCACGAGATTCTAACAAAGCACAATGGCCGAGGCATATCTGAACACATTCTGTGGCAACTCTTAGACCCCCAGCAGCTGCTGATGAAGCAAGAACATGTCTCTTTAAGAGAAGTGCAAATGCCTCAGTTTGCTTGACAGCCCAAGTTACAAGTTCAGACGAATAAGCAGGCTCCTCACCAAAAACTGCTAAGGAATCACTAGCTGCTTGTGCAATGGTTGAAAATACAAGCTGCGAAAGAGATGAAGTAGTTGCTCCTCCGTAAGAATTGGTTGAAGGACGAAGAACTTGCAGACCCCGCTGCAGCCTCTGCTGGTGGGAGTTGAGTAGCAATGTATGAGCACGAGGACCATCCCCAAGATTTTTAATGGATGAAACAGCTGAACGGAGCTCAGCCCCTCGTGTGAAAGGCTGGCAAGTTGTCTCTGCAAGCTGATCAACTAGTTTTTGTCTCAGCAAAGTGAGGGCATTCTTCAATCTTAGGAGTGCATCTGGACTTAAGCTCTGTTTAGTCTTATCTTCTTGTGCTACTTGTTCCCCTTCATCCAATGCAGCCATAGCTTCATCCACTCTCTTTTCCGCCAATAGAACTTCAAGGTTTTCCTCAAATTTGATAAACCACTTCTCAGTTTTATTAAGCTTTGTACTTTTAACACCAGATACTTTCTCATCTTCCAATTCGTAAGCACCAGTTGTCAAGGAATCAAGGATGGTAACTTCAGCTAAACAATGAACTAAAGCTGCCTGAGTAGAAAGATGATTCCTCATTGAAAGCAGCTCCCCCTCTAGAATTGTAATCTCCTTGGATGTACTTCAAACGCAAACAATGCTATGACTTGAGATGCAAAGTCAAGTTACATCCTGAATAGTTCTAAGCTTCTGGTATTCATTTTCCTACAAACAGCCAACATATGGGCCTCCTCTAATCTATCTACTATCGCCCAACTACTGATCACCGGGAAATATCATTATGTTGCTTCTTTTTCAATCATTCAAAATTCATTAAAGCTTAGACAACTTCCCATTAACCTTAGACGGTCACAATGAAATGGAAGGGCTGAAATTATACAATAACATGTTGACAACTGAGAAACCCGAAACACAATAAGCATTTTAAAAGCTGCTTTGATAATTTTATTCCCCTTTAAACATAAAATATTAAATGTACGCTCATACTAAAGGATACTTAGAGAGAGAATAACAAAAACCTTAATATATAGAATGAAAGGAAAAGATCAAGGAATTACCGTATAAAGGCAGTGTAATTAGCGTAAACACTTTTACGCATTTCCTCTGCAGACGCCTTCCGTAATTCTAACAAGTTTGAGCAAGCATGCTTTATCTCCTGCGATAAAAAAAAAAAAAACAATCTACCAAAATCAATGTCTCCACCATTACCAATATTATGAAAGTAATTAATACCGTCTTGTTATATAACAGAGCAAATCATTTTTCCCCATTTGATCGCACAAATCATTATGACTGACATATATAGTCGTTGTTATCTATGTATAAGATGATTTGACAATTGACATATATATGATGTGCGTTGATGAATGATAGGAAGCGGTAAAGGGCTATAGAGAATGGAAAACCAAGGAAGAGACCTTCTCGGTCATGTTGTTGCATTTGGATTGGAGATAAGCCTCGGGGTTGAACTGCGATGATTTGAACTGCTTCAAGCGATCGCTGAGAGTGAGGTTACTCTCAAGCTCCGATACATCACCAATGCTCATTTTTGTTTCGTATAATTTGAACCCAAATGTTACCAGCGGAAGCCGAAAATCACCATTAAGCGATCATAAGATATAAAATCAAATTAAAACAAAAAGAAAAAAAGGGAAGAGTCTTAGAGGAACAAAGAGCTTAAATCGGGAGGCAGAGTCGGGCATGTTTTGCTCTGATTGGATTATAACGTAGAACTCGCTTTGTTAGTTTCAGATTTATTTTAGCCGTTATTTCTTTTACTTTATTTTTTTTTTCACTATTTTGATAGCTGACCATATTATTTATTTCGTCTTAAGCTTTACTTAAAATTCTTCCGTTGATCTTTTCATTTTTTATTAATTAATTTTACAATTTTAATTAAAATCACATTTTTTATACATTTAAATTTAAATTCTTAAAAAAAATTAATTTTTTAACTTTTGATCATATAATAACTTTTCAATTATGCTAATTAAATTTAATTGATGTGATACTAACTCAATTAAGAACTTAAATATAGATATAAATATATAAATATATATATATATTATCAGAGGAAAAAGAAGACAATAAAATTTAAAATTATGCTAAAAAATTTAGCATTGAATAATCTTTGCATGTTAAATTATTATAACTACAAAAGTAACAAAACATACGCATTGAAAATAAATATTACATTTAGCAATCACATATATTTAGTGGCGGAGTTCATGAGCCAATTCACTCAAAAAAAAATTTAACAAAAAATTACTCTATATAAATAGTAAATTGAGTTATTGACCCCCACAAAATTTAAAATTATTAAATATCTATTTTTTCCTTATTTTGTTTTTAAATATATATATATATATATATATATTCTAAAATTTATGCATTGCACCTTGAAATTTAGTTACATTTTCTATTAAGTTTTAATTTGATTTGTTTAAATTCTTTTAATTTAAATTGAATTAAATTACAAAAATTTTAAATTAAATTTGATCGATAAAATGAATTTTGACAACTTTTGATTAATTTAAAAGTTTTTCAGTCCTCATTGTTATATTTAAATTAAATGCATAGTTGTTTAATTTTTTAAAAGAAATATAATATTCATAAAAATATAAAAAAATTCAAAAGCTTAATAAAAAACAATCAAGGATGGATTCGTAACAACTGCATTTATCTTCTTCTTTTTCACTATATTATAACTTTTACAAGTATAAATAGCTTCTGTTCAATAATCAGTCAACAATTATTGTTGAAATTATTTTTATTTTGAAAACGGTGATCGACTTTAAAATGAAGTATGGAGTCGCCACTAATCCTTTTTGTTTAGGTGTGATCGGGTCACTTAATAAAATATTTTATTTTATTAAAATATCGATTTTGGCCTATGAAATTTGAGAAAATGGGTTCGGGAGTCAGTTACATATGAGGAAGGATTTGTACCCTCGTTATGCCCAAAATTGGTACCAAATTGATTAAACAATGTCCTTATGTCTAAAATTTTAAAAAAATATTTTGAAATACAATTTCTTTTAAAACATTTGAATAACTCAAATTGAACATTAAAATTCTCTTGTTTCGAAGGAATATAATATCACATCCAGTACGTTAGTACATGATTGTTTAAACCTTCGAAACCATGATCAATTCTTGATTTCCAAAAGCTCATACATTTGAAAATTACAAAAGGATATTCGATTATTTGGCCCAACGAAAAACTGAAACCCAACACGTTAGGGCACGATTTCTGTAATGACCCGAAATTCACGGGCACCGGAAAAGTGAGTTATAGGGCCTCCGTCTTAGTGAAATAAGTTCGAAAATAATTATTAAAAATATTTATGACCCTAGTGGTGTGTCTAATTAGGATTTAATTAGATGAATTTAGCTTAATTTAGAGTAAGTAATAAAAAGGATTAAATTGAATAAGGGGTAAAAGTTTAATTTTAAAGTAATAGGAAATAAAAAGGATCAAAATGGCAATTAAGCTATTTACATAAATTGAGGCGGCAAATGGAAGAAAAATCAAGATTTTTTTTGAATGTATGTATTATATATATTAAAATAATTATTATGGTTTTATATTAAATTATTATAATTATTTAATTGATAATATATTATAAATAAATTAAATAGAAGACAATTGTATGATAATAAAATATACATGTGTAAGAATTGTATTGGTACAATTGTAATTTAAATATTTAATTACTTATAATTTAAGTATAAAGATATTTTATAATTATTAATTGTATTAATTGAATCATGAGATTTTTATTTGATAAGCAAATTAGATAATGACATTTGTAATAATATAAATTGTACACTTGTTATATAATTATTAATTTACTTAATATTAAAGTAAAAGATATTTTAATATATGATATTAATATTATATTATGTTAATAAAATAATAAAGCAAAAAAAAAGAATTAAGGAAACAAAGAAACAAAACAAAAGAAACAGAAAAGAAGCAGGGAACGAAACGAAAACAGGGGAAGAAAAAGGGAAAGAAAATAAAAAGGGAAATTGGGATTTTAAAGCTTCAAGTTTAATTGGTAAGCTTAATTAAGTCCTTTTCTCTTAATTTTGATGTTTTAGAAGCTTTGAAACAAGATTTTGATGAAATTAAGTTGATAGTTCAAGAGTTCATATGTTTCCAAGTAGGGTTCATGTTGGAAAAATTATGGAATTAGGGATTTAATTGAATGAATTTTAAGTTAGAATTGATTAAGGGATTAAATTGTAAACTAGGCTATAAGTTTTATGTTGTAGGGACTAAATTAAAGAAATTTCGAAATTAGGGAAATATGCTGGAAATTTTATAGTTAAATATAAGTTTAGACAAAATTTGAATAGAAAAAGAGAGTGAATTGGATTAAGAAAATAATTAAGTTTAGTTAGGATTAAATTGGGAATAAGGTAGGAATTGTTTAGAAATTTAATTATTTATTATAATTAATTCTGTAAATAATAATATAAATTACTATTATTTTCGTAGCCAACAAAGAACCTAAAACGTCAGCATCGAAAGGAAAGGAGAGAGTCATCGAGGACTAAAACGGGAGAATTACGGTGTGTATTACTATAATTCAAATTTTAATTATTATTGATTGCTGAAATTTTAATTGTTATGTATGGTAAGTAAGACTTGAGGTAAGTATGTGAAATTGATATGAATATTGAGTGAAAATGAAAGTGATGTAAATTGAATCAAATTGAATTGAATAAGTGAATTATGGAATATGTGATTATTTGAAAAGTGTATTGATTGAAAATAAATAAATTGTGACAAATGTATGGTGTTGATGGTATACACTTGTGTGAAAATTAATTTGTATATGAATTAAGATAATAGATATTTGGATTGAATGGGTATTGAAAATTTTTGTGTAAATGAAATTGAAATTAGAAAAAGTAAAATAATACCTATTAACTTGCCGGACTAGATTTGATACAAATGGCATGCCATTGGATTTGTAATGTGATGAGGAGATTGTAGTTCGGCCGAGAAGATGTTTCTGTTATTATATACTTCGGTTTATCCGAAGAGGCATTTAATGCCTTATTGGTGTGTTTGGGAGGATATATTATCTTTGGTGTGTTATGGAGGATTTACAATATTCGGGTGTGTTTGGGTTGGATATTTTGGTGTGTTTGGATGGAATCCAGCGTATCATCATAGTCCGAGCTTTGTTAATAGGGTAAATAATTGAAATGAAATTTTGAAAATGAAATTATTTGTTTTAGCACTATTGAAAAGTACGAGAAAGAATGTATGAACTAAATTATGAATTGAGTTAGTATGAGAAAAATGAATTATGAATTTAAGATTTATGAAGTAAAATAATTATATATAAAAGTAGTTTAAATAATTATAAAATTTATGGTTGATGTTTGTAATTTATTAATATTAAATAGTTTTGATTTATAGTAATACCCGAGTATATCCATACTCGTGTCACGGTTGTTTCCGTGCGCAGGTTAGTAGAAGTCAAGTGTCCCGACTCAGCATCCAGAACAATCCCGACTCCAACACAAACTTGGTGATGTATATTTTTCTTTTGGGTAAAGGTGGCATGTACTTAGGTGTTGTTTAATCACTTGAATATGTATATTACTTTGGGTAATGAAGGATGAATTATAAAATTTAGATGGTTAAATGAAATGGTAAGGAAAGTACATGATATTTTGATACATGAACATTAAGTTGATAAATGAATGAAGTTTTTCATCAATTATGAATGACGTTATGATAGTTATTAAGTTAAAATTGTGTTAATGATATAAATATTAGTTATATAGATGTGAAACATTGGTGTTGGTGGTTTTGGTTTGAATTTGCAGGAGGTTTAAGTAAAAATAAGCAGAAATGCTGCCGAAATTTTTATAAAAAAAAAAAAATTTGGAATACGCGAACAAGTTCCGTTCTTCTTTTAATACGTGTTGAACTTCGAGAGTCCAAGATAGGGATTTAATTATTATATTATACTATGAAACTTATATTAATTGTAAATTATTCGTAAGTTGTCTGATATGTCCGGTAATGCTTCATAACCTCGTTCCGGCGACGGTTTGGGGTTAGGGGGTGTTACAATTTCTTGGATTTCCAAACATAGAACATTGTCTTTATTTTTTAGAAATCCTTATCTCGAGATGCAAAATGTTATATCCAGTGAGTTAGGACACAACACCTCGAATTCCTAAGAATAAGCTTTTATTTGAAACTTATACGTTTTGATTGAAAAAGGGTACCCTGTTACTTAGATTTAACGAGGAAAATTGGAACCCAGTAAGTTAGGGCACAATCTTCTCGAAGATGCCAAATACCGAGTATTGCCTTATTTTGAAAACTTTTGAATAAAATGATTTTAAAACTTAAACGATATTAAAACACGACCTTTTAAGCGAATAAAATGCGACGGAATAATAATGTACAACGCAAAGTAATAATTCATAAATAAATGTTATAATAATGAATCGAAAATAAAAAGATAAATACACAGTAAGAAAATATAAAATAAAATATAAAACAATTCTAAGCAAATAATACATAAAAATGATTTAAAATGGATGTTATAAAAGCAATCTAAAGTATATAAAATAAATTTTTTTTAAAAAAAATTAGTATCCATTCAAGATAAAATAATATATAAAATTCTTTTAAAATAATATATAAACAATTCAAAATATATAATGTGTAAAAAAATTTTGAAATACATAATATATGAAAATATTAAAGTAAATAATGTATAAAAATTTGAAATGAGCGTTATATAAAAAGTTAAAATAGATAATAACAAAAATGTAAAATAAATAAATAAATAGAATGTTAATAAAAAGAGTAAAAAACATATATAAGAAAAATAATAATGAAAATAATATTAGTATATAAATAGAAATAAAAATATAATAAATAGAAATATAATAATAGTAGAAATATAAATAAATAAATAAAAAATAGATAGATAATAATAGTATTAGAATAACAAAATAAATATAAATAGAAACATAATAATAATAGTAATAATATATTAAATTAGTTAATTTGATAATAAAATAGCGAAAATAAAAAAAAGGATTAAATCGAACCTTAAAGTAAAATTTTGGGGAAAATAAAAAATAAATAAAAGGAAATGGACCAATTTGAACGTGCAAATAACAATGAGGGACCAAAAGGGAAATAATCCTCACCTTCCAAAACACACAACTTCAAGGAATACCAAAATGTAGTCAAAATAAATTTTAGGGCCAAAATTAAGAATAATGAAAACTTAATTGCAAAACAATAAAAAAATGGAAGAGCTAAAAGCAATTGGACGAATTTAGAAAAAAAACAAAGAAATTTAAATGAAATAGACAAAATTCTCACGTAATTGAAAAAGAAAAGAAAATAATTCAATTCTAATGGAAATAGGAAAAGAGAGAATAATCTAATTCCAAATCGAAGTAGGAATACCAAAAGTAATCGAATCCCCTTTCAAAGAACAAAATACCCCTATTTATGTACACGGGGTTTACTAAAAATAGCCTAACTAATTTAATAAATAAAAATAAAATAATATCTTTCTATTTTTGGCTTTTTACCAAGTCAACAAGATTTGATAACTCATTGGCTTTCTTCATCTTTTTTATTTGGCCCCAATTTAATGATTGTCTTTCAATTTGGCCCTTTTTGGCTTGTTTTCAACCGATTGCATCATTTGGCTTTATTTATTCGGTTATTATTTTTTTCAGGCCCAGGCCAAAATTGGCCTATTACAGTTGCCCCTCTTTGCTCATTGTCGTGTAACGAGAATGGAGCAAAGACTATAAAAAGGCCAATTTTGCTTGGACCTGCTGAGTCTTGGCGCTTCATTTTTTTAGGTAGCCTCGCTTTAACCCACTTCATCTTCAGGGGTATAGGAACTCGTTTCAATTTGCTCCACTATTGCTTAGGGAGATAGGGTGGTCTGTCATTTTCAGCCTGTCTCCCTACTACTTAGGAGGATAAGACTCACCGTCTTCGATCTGCTCCACTACTGCTTAGGGAGATAAGATCTATAATTTCCATCATGTTTCCCTATTGCTAAGGATGATAGGTTGGTGGTTTAAATCTGTTCCACTACTGCTTAGGGAGACAAAATTTGTCATCTTCGATCTGCTCCACTACTGCTTAGGGAGATAAGATCTACAATCTTCAGCATGTTTCCCTACTGCTTAGGGGGATAAGGCTCACCGTCTTCGATTTGCTCATCTACTGCTTAGGGAGATAAGATTTGTCATTTTAAGCCTGTTTCCCTACTGCTTAGGGGGATAAGGCTCACCGTCTTCGATCTACTCCACTACTTCTTAGGGAAATAAGATCTGTAATTTTTAGCCTGTTTCCCTACTTCTTAGGGGGATAAGGCTCACCGTCTTCGATCTGCTTCACTAGTACTTAGGGAGATAAGATCTGTAATTTCCAGTCTGTTTCCCTACTACTTAGTGGGATAGGTTGGTGGCTTGAATTTGTTCCACTACTGCTTAGAGAGACAAAATTTTCCATCTTCGATCTGCTCCACTACTGCTTAAGGAGATAAGATCTGCAATCTTCAACTTGTTCCACTACTGCTTAAGGAGATAAGGTTGGTGGCTTAAATTTGCTCCATTGCCACTATATGGAGATAAGATTCGCCGTCTTTGATCTGTTCCACTATTGCTTAGGGAGATAAGATCTACAATCTTCAGTCTGTTCCACTACTGCTTAGAGAGATAGGGTGGTGACTTAAATCTGCTCTATTGCCGCTACATGGAGATAGGATTCGCCGTCTTCGATCTACTCTATTACTGCTTAGGGAGATAAGATTTGTGAATTCACCGATATTGCTACACCGTCCTCTGGGTTCACCGATATTGCTACACCGCCCTCTGGGGGACATGTCCTGTAGACTCAGTTTCATATGCCTATGTTTATGCCAAATGATTAGGATGCTATGATCAGAATGAATCAGATGCTCCTAACCAAAAATGCGCTATGAATGATATAAATGTAGAAATGTCATGAGAATGATTCCTTTTTAAATGCTTAAAGTGTCATCATTCGTTATTCATCAGAGTTTTATCACTGGCGTATTATACTACCTTCTTTACTCAACTAGTATCTTTGACAGAAAATCATCTTTTTCAATCCATCCCACTGTAACTTAGGGGTATAGAATTTGAATCCTTCCATCAATTTGGTCTATTACACCATTCCCCGAGTGTCATGTCCAAATGTGTACACCCGATATTTGCATGAAAAAAGGAATATCATTTCTCTCTTCTCAAGAATGATTCCCTTTTATGCTTGGGTTGTCATCGCTTGTTTCTATTATTGACGCGATATCTTGTCTTCTTGTTCAAGCGATATCTTTGACTGAAAATCCGAAGAGATAATCTCAATTTGGACTCAAATATTTCCAACCCTTAAGTTTGGTAATTTCTAAACAATAGTCCTGTTTCAAGTTCTTTTGCTATTTAGAAACTTTTCTGAGTAATATGCATAACTTCTTTTATGAAAGTTTTATTAGTCCATTAATTATTATTTCAATGCAAAATGCTTGAAGAAGGTCGTAACAATGGATAAGAAAGAAAATAATTAGGAGCATAACTCGAAATAAATAAGTTATCAAATATAGCAAATGCAATAAGAAGGAAATTTATTGAGAGCTTATATTGAAACGAATAAAATAATCAAAAATAATGAATTCAATATAGGTAAGATGACGACTAAGTGCCTCAGATATTGCAGTCTGAGCTTCTCTGTAAGAACTTTTTTTAAGGACCATTTTGAGCTCGACATGTGTTTAAGAGATCTAGAGTACTTTGTCGATGCCCCAAGATGTAGCATACCTCCTCCTTGTTAATTCAGGTATAACAAGACTACCGCATGCCCCACTTTTTATTTGAATTGCCCTTTCTGGGTTTTCAATTCAAAACCCCTTTGGCCTCAAAGCGCCCTTTGCGGGTTTTCGCCTTGGCCTCTTCTTTTTCTTTTTCTTTTCTTTTTTTGTGTTTTTTTTAAACTATTAACTGTGACTGAATTCTGAGTTCACCGGATTAGGCAGGTCCTTGCCATCCATCTCGGCCAATATCAATACTCTCCAGAACAGGCCTTCTTTACTACATAAGGTCTTTCACAGTTTGGCATCCACTTTCCTCTAAAGTCCTTTTGTATAGAAATGATCTTCTTCAACGCTAGATCCCCCCGTGAAATTCTCTAAGATGAACCCCTTTGTCATAAGCTCGCATCATCTGACCGTGACAGATATCCTTCAAATTTGACTGATTATATATGGACTGGATCCATTCTACCTTATCCAACTTTAGTTCTGACAAGACTCGGAGAAAAGGAATAATGGACAAAACACTTCCATTCCACAAACTAATGAGAAAGAAATTGCCCCAATGAAGGTCTTAGCCAACGTTTGATAAGTATAGAGGGTAAATGGTAACTTCTTTATGTCAATCTTTACAAGTCTCGGTCACCTTCTACAATTTTTTTTTTGTCTTTGTTTTTTCCTTTCTCTCTTTTTTTTTTGTTTCTTTCTTTTTGGTTGCCTTTGCTATACTAGGATATGACGTCTGATCTTTGAACAGACTGTAAGATTTTGACATTGTGCAATTGTATTAGACATGATCCTTTCTGGCCTTCCTTGTTGGCACCTGATCTTTTTTTTTAATTTGATGATTATCGACTTTGTAATATTGGCATATGAAGCGACTTTCACCCTCTTCGTGAAGTAATCGATGACCCCAAAGATGAATCGGTATCGGTTAGAAGCTTTTGAAGAGATCGACCCCATAATATCCATACCCCACATATAGAAAATCTGTGAAGAAATGGAGGTGACACATAAGTTTTGTCTTCCTTCATTTGGTATTTACAGCATAACTGATACAATCCCCTTCCATGGTGGATCAACAGTACCTGAACCTCATGATTAGCTTGGCTAACGTAAAACTATTAACATGTGTCCTTCTAACACTAGTATGGACCTTTTTTAGCATCCGCAAGTCTTAGTAGCCCAGGCATATCTTGATACGATTATGCGAAAACATCTTTGAATTCTTGAAATAACTCAATGACGTCTCGTTTTGTCTTTGCAGTGATGCTGGCTCCGATCTTTGCCTCTTTCTCTTTTCCTAAGCTCACTGTCCACTGACTTTTTGTAGAGTAGGATCTATTTTTCATCTTACTCTACCATTCTTAAAAAATCAGGAGATAAGTTACAATCTCTGTAACAGCCTAATTTTCAGTGGTATCAGGAATAGAGATTTGAGATCACTAAATCCGACGGGTGAGTTGAAAATTTAATAAATTAATACCTATGAGTCAAATATGAATATAAAAGCATTTTTGAATTAGTGAATTTGGTGATTTAAAAGAATTAATTAGCTAAACTGGGTCGAGAATGAGGTATCGAGACCTCGACTTCATAAACCGAGCCATAAATATTTTTAGAAATATTTATGGAGTGTTGGTGAGGTAATAATAAAATTTAGTCAGAAAAATTTGACGTTTGGGTGATTAATTAAATAAAAAGGGCTAAATTGAAAAAGGTGTAAAAGTTGCTAAAATGATTAAATAGCTCAATTGTCAAATGAGAAAGGACCTAAAGTGAAAAAAAGCCCAAAAGAGATATTTTGGGCGGCAATAGCCGAGAAAAATCAGGAAATGGGTGAAATAAGGGCAAAATTGGAAAATTGCCAAAATTGGCTAAATAAAAATGGGACTAAATTGGAATATCTAGAATTCTCTTCATTTCTCTTCATATTTATCAGCTAAAAAACAACCATGGAGGAGGGTTCAAGCTGGTTTTCATACTCTAGCTTCATGTAAGTTTAATTCTTGCTTTCTCCTTGAAATTTTTATGTTTTTGGACTTTTACAATTGGGTCCAACTTATTATTTCATTAGTTTTTGATTCCATGGCTAATTTTTGAAGTTGTTATGGATGAGTTTTGGAAATATATGATGATTTGGCATGGAATTAGAGCTTTAAATTGTTTATATTCTGATTTTATTGAAAGAATTGAATAGAAAGTGAATGTTTGGGACCTAATTGTAAAAGAGTTTGAAGTTAGATTTTTATGTGGAAATTCTGAATTTCAATAGTTATGAAATAACTTATAATGTCTAGAAAAATTATTAATTGAGAAAATTATCTTAATTGAGGGGTTAATTGAGCAAGGACTGAATTGTATGAATTGTGATATTTGGGGCAAAATGGAAATCAACATTTTACACTAAAACTGTTTTGGACAGCAGCAGTAGTCTAACTTTGAAAAAATCACCAAAAATTGTATAAATGGAATTAGAGGATTAATAAAATATGAAATTAAAGCTTATTGAGTCTAGTTTCTTATAAAAGAAATTATGTAAGCAATATAATTGTAAATCATGAGATACAATAACTTTTGTGAGACAAGGTCAGAATGATTTCGGGTTCCCTTGTTCTAACTTTGTAAAATCATAAAAAATTGGATAAAAATAATTAGGGGCTTATACTTATATGTTTAGAATCCTGAATGAGTCTATTTTCAAGATAATCAAATGGGAACATCATTCGAATTCTGTACGAGGAGATAATTAATTTTTAGTGAAGAAGAGTCATAACTGTCAGATAGCAGAACAGGGGAGATTTAAATGAATAAAATGTATTAATTGGCCTAGAAAAAAATTATGAAATTTTTATGGTAATAAGATATGTGAGTCTAGTTTCAGGGAAAATTAGCGGATCTTAATTTGGAGTTCCGTAGCTTCAGAAATAAATAATTTAGTGATTATGACACAGATGGACAGCTTGAATATTCACCTAAGTAGATAGTGAAAATTATGGATAACGTTACCTACAAGTATGTTGTTTATACTAAGGATGTGGATGGAGAGGAGGAGGAGGAAAATATACAAAAATATATGAATGACTCGTGTATAAATTGATCAAATGCCCGATTATAATCGATAAGTGTTGGATTAGAAATGATATACTGTTTTATTTAGAATATTTATTATGAAATTATAATTATTGTTATAATACAAAAATTGAACTTGTGAGTTTATATGGCTAAATTTTAGTGATTATTTGTTAATTTTATGAATTTCATGATGTGTTATTTCATATGTATTGATGATAAAATCGTGAATAATGTAAAAGCATGAAAATTGAATAAATGATCAAATTGAGTATTTGATTCGGTGACAAGATGAATTGAAGGAAAAGACCATGGTTGGACCATGACAACAAGTGATAAGTGATAGCTTGGCTACACTTATCCGATCAGGACAAATGAAAGTGATAAGTGATAGCTTCGCTACACTTATCTGATCAAGACAAATGACAAGTGAAAAGTGGTAGCTTCGGCTACGATCGATGAAAAGTGGTAGCTTCGCTGCACCGATCGATGAAAAGTGGTAGCTCGGCTACGATCGATGAAAAATGGTAGCTCCGGCTAACTGATCAGTGAATAGTGGTAGCTTCGACTACAAGTGACAAGTGATTTCCTTATAAGACCATATCTGGCATATGGCATCGGTGTGATATATGCTACTGTATAAGACCATATCTGGGATATGGCGTCAGTGAGATATGTGATTCGTGTAAGACCATAGTTGGGCGATGGCATCGATATATGAATATGTGTAAGACCATAGCTGGGCTATGGCATCATTATGTGAAGATGTGTAAGACCATAGTTGAACTATGGCATCGAGAAAACGAAGTACTCAATTTCGTAAGACGTTCACTAATTTGACAAAGTTTGGTAAGTGTTACATGGAATAATGTGATACAAGGAAGTACGAGTTGATAAGATATGAGTATAGAACTTGGTTGATAAATGATTTCATTTGTGATTATATAATTGTTCATCTTGAATGTACTGTCCATATGTATTGATAATTCAAATATTTTAATGAATAAGTTTCGACATGGAATAAATTGAACACGAGATAAATAATTATGAAATTGAACTCAGAATTCATGAAAATAACAGTTATTGATATATGGAGACATGAGAGATTGATATATGAATATGGAAAATGTTTGATAAATGTGTTTATTCATAATTATGGAATTATATACCTCATGTGTACTATTTGCATAAAGATGATATTTCAAATACTTTGGTTATTTAAGCTTAAATATGAAATAGTATGAAATCAAGATAAGTTGTTATGAAAACATATTTAGATTATGAGAGATATGGTGATATATGTTGTATGATTACATAACGTGAAATTGTGTATATATATGAGAAATTTATTGAGAATTGAGCCCATACACGTTTCTTGTTATTTATATGAAGTGTACGACTGTCAAGGGTGATGAAGTTATAAATAGAGAGTTACACGGGTTGAAAACATGGGCGTGTGACTCTCCAAAGTGTGAAAATTTTCTAAGTGTTGCAAAAGTTTCATATGTTTACGTTTTGGTCTCGAACCACCCTGAATGTATGTTTTGGGCCCCGTAGGCCTATATAAGGGACGTTAAATATATGTATGAAAGTTTTTAATTTAGAAGAAATTTTATGGCTGATTTTCACATGATTGATCATATTAAGTTCGGTAATGCCTCGTACCCTATTCTAGGCTTGGAATACGGATAGGAGGTGTTACAATCTCTGTCATCTTCAAAGTCTTGAGATCTCCTTAAACACATATCTCACTCAAAGGAGACTCTGAGTCAATGACAGTGCCACTCACGTCATTGATATCTGGGGACCTATTGTAGGTATGAAGGCATATTCTAAAGAATAAATGATTCTAAGGATAATTATTGATATGGTATGATCATGAATAAAGAATAAAAGAATATTTGAAAGAAAGTCCAATGAACAAAAGAATCTAAGAACAATTATTTGTACAGCATGAAATGGAAAAAATAAAAGAATATTTGCTTAAAAAAATGCTTTTTATTGAAATAAAGATTCTGGACACAACCTTATTTCACAAAAGGGTTCTTATTGCTTCTAGGCTTAAAGCAACATGCGTGTTTTGAATATTACTCTAAATTAGCTCTATAAATACATGAATCTCTTCCACAGTCTCATTGTTCAAAACACTCCCAAGTATGCAAGGGTTTGGAAACTTTTATTCCCCGATTCCCTCTTCGGATATGTCATTCAGATTCTCTAATATTCCTTCCAGGCTTTTGACTTGTTCAAGTTATCGCAACTCTTTTGTCCCCACTTTCAAATATCGCATTCACTTCATTGTCAGAGTGATTAGGTTCTAGGGAATCATTGAACTTCACAATTTTCATTTCAATAAACTTTTCGAGCAACTTTTTAAATGTAGTGTAGTTTTCAATTGAGTGTCCCGTTATTCCCGCATGGTACTCGCATTGAGCATTCTCATTATACCATTTTGGGAATAGAGGTTGCACAGGTTCCACGTAGAACGGAGACACCATATGACATCAAAAAGATTCTAATACAGCTCATTATATGACATCAGGATGGGTGTAAATCTGAAATTTTCTGTATTTGGCCTTGAGTTGAATTCCTGCCTTGAAGAGTCTTAATAGCTAGTGGTTACAGCCCTCGGCTGGCCTACATTAACTAATTTAGAAGGCATGCTCACGGTGTTCACGTCATTTTCCTTGTTTTTTAAGGTTGACATTTTAGTGCTATCTTCCACATCTATCTTCCCACTTCTTACTGCATTTTCAATCATCTCATCGGACATTAGTGTATCTGAAAAACTCAGAGTAGTGCTTCCCAACATATAGTTAATGAACGGGGCTTTCATAGTATTGATGAAAAGCATGGTAGTCTTTTTTTCTAAGAGAGGTGACTGAACTTGTATGGCAACTTCCCTCCACCTTTGGGCGTATTGCCGGAAACTCTCATTTGGTTTCTTTTCCATGCTCTATAAAATGATCTTATCAGAAGTTATATCCGTTACATGACTATACTGTTTCATGAAAGCTTGTGCTAGATCTTTCCATGAATTGATCTGGGTACGGCTCAATTGGTTGTACCATTTGGATGCTGCCCCAATCAGACTTTCTTAGAAACAGTGAATCAATAATTGATTATTATTGACATACCCAGTCATTTATCTGCAAAACATGGTGATGGAGCTTCGAGACAGCTAGTCCCATTATACTTTTCAAATTCAGACATTTTGAACTTGTAGGGAAGTATTAAGTCCGGAACCAAGCTCAGGTCCCTAGCATCAATTCCACGATAATCATCAGCATTTTTCATTACCTTGAATTTTTCCTCCAGCCATTTGTATCGGTCTTCTAGTTGCTTTGGAAGTTCCCCTTTTGCCTTTTCTACCTTTGCCATGTCATCCAGATCAGGGACACTGGGATTTGCCGGATTATCTTCGGTGCTTGAGCCTGTCGGGAAGTGTGTTAATGCCGAAATTCCAGCTTGATGCTGAGGACTGATATTGGCAGACACCTTAGGTGGATATACATTAGGTTATGCTGGGGTATTTGTTAGGGCGTATTAGGAATAAAAACAGTTATTGAAGTTAGTAGTTAGTGTCAGTTAGCAGCCATTCAGTTAGCTGGTAGTTAATAACTAACGTTGAGTATTATAAATACAGTGAGCTATGTATTCTTTGAGATAATATAATATAAAAGTTGTTCTTCAACTCTCTTCTATTCCATTATGGTATCTGAGCCTTGATTTTTTTTTCTTCATTTCTTTCTTCTTTTTTTTTTTTTCTGTTTCTAATGGCCACAGATGATGTTTTGGGTAATGGTGATGATAATCATCACTCGGTCCATACTACTACACCTATTGCTGGTTCCTCTCCTGATCTTGGGTGTGGTTTATTGAGCAAAGTTCAGCCGTTTCCTAAGCATGATACTGTGAAGCTAGGGCAGCACAATTTTCTTTTATGGAAGCAACATATCTTGTTGATTCTTGAGGGGTACGGACTACATAATTTCGTTCTTAGAACTGTCTCTGTCCTTCTACAATCTCTTGTTGATAGTCGTGGCAGAATTGTGCCTAATCCTGCCTTCTTGGTTCACAAGCAGCAAGATAAGTTGCTGGCTTCTTGGTTGTTATCCACGATTTGTGACGATATTTTAGTGCATCTTACTAATGCTTATTCAAGCTTTGATGTCTAGAGGATGGTTACGCGAAGGTTTGCTACTAAATCCACTATGACTGTTTCTATGTTAAGGCATTCTTTGTATTCTCAAAAGAAAGGGCACCTTACCATTAAAGAATATTTGGCCAAAATAAAAGGTTTGTGTGACACATTGGTGGTTGCTGGTAATCTTATTTTTGAACAAGAACAAACCAGTATTATTCTTGCTGGATTGCCTATAGAGTATGAATCAATTCGTATAGTGGCTTCAGCGATGCCTGTCTCTCTTGATCTTCTTGCTGAACTCCTTGTTGATTGTGAAGCTCGACAACAAGATTCAGTTTTGAGCATGCATTTGCAAGTTAATGTGGCTCATCAAAACAACTCCGATGATAGGAATATTGGATCTGACAGGAATACTGAATAGCCTGAACGTGGCTCTCGACCACCTTTTCGAGGTAATAATTCTCGGTCGTTTCGAGGAAGGGGTCGAGGAAGAAGGTTTGCCCATAATAAGCCACAGTGTCAGCTATGTGGACGAGTTGGTCACACTGTTCAAAAATGTTACTACAGGTTTGATAAGTCGTTTGAGGGAGTGTTTGATCAGACCATGCAAGTTCATTGTCACCAGTTTAGTGATATATCCAATCCTTCCAATCCTTCATGTGGTGGTTCTCACTGTTATTCTCATCAAAATTCTGGTTTGCATGCTAATATTGCTTCTACAAAAGATCAAACCTTGAACACAAAAATCTGGTATCCTGTTTCTGGGGCTTCCAATCATGTTACTAGTGATTTGGGTAATCTACATGAGTCGACACGATACACAGGTAACAACAGGCTTTTCATGGGCAATGGTGTGTCTGTGCCTGTAGCCCATATTGGTTCTTCTTCTTTTACAAGTTCTAACAAAGTTTTTCATCTGAAACGTGTGTTACATGTTCCACAAATCTGCAAGAATTTATTGTCTGTTGCTCAATTTGCTAGTGATAACCAAGTGTTTTTTGAGTTTCATCCTTTTCATTGTTTTGTGAAGGACATTCAGATGGGGACCATCTTGCTGGTGGGCCGCATACATAATGGCTTATATCAGTTTGATTTGTCAGACACTCACCATAAATCACCATCTTCTGCAAGTGCTGCTGCTGCTCATGTTACTTTTCTAGCGTCACCTACTTCTTCTAGTTCAATTTTTGACCTCTGGCATAGACGCCTCGGTCACCCTTGTACTAAAACTGTTATGACAGTTCTTCAAAAGTGTAATGTTGTTTCCAAATTTTATAAAGAAAATTCGGTTTACTCTGCATGTCAGCTTGGCAAGTCTCATAAGCTTCCATTCTCTCATTCTTCAACTGTGTACACTGCTCCATTTGAACTTATTGTAGCTGACTTATGGGGTCCTGCTCCATTGGCATCTGAAGGATATTCTTATTATATTTCATTTGTTGATGCTTACACAAGGTACACCTGGCTTTATCTTATCAAACGAAAGTCTAAAGCTTTGGATAAATTTCTCCATCTACAGAAACTGGTAGAAGTTTAGTTTGGGTCCAAAATTAAGGCTCTTCAAACAGACTGGGATAGAGAGTTTAGATCTTTTCCAACGGTTTTCTCTCGGCTTGGTATTCATCATCGCTTGTCTTATCCTCACACATCTGAGCAAAATGGCTTGGTGGAGAGGAAGCACAGGCAATTGGTTGATGCTGATTTGACTTTGCTGGCACAGGCTCATATGCCTATGAGTTTTTGGGCTCATACTTTCATCAGTGCAGCATATCTAGTCAACAGGCTTCCAACGCCAGTTCTAGCTGGTAGATCACCGTATGAGATGTTACACAAGTCTGTACCAAGTTATGGGAGTCTGAAAGTTTTTGGTTGTCGATGTTATCCCTATTTATGGCCCTTTAACACTCATAAACTCTAATTTCGGTCTAGACCGTATGTTTTTCTTGGATATAGTCCTGTTCACAAGGGGTATAAGTATCTTGATGACAATATAAGGGTGTTCATTTCCAGACATATGATATTCGACGAGGCATGTTTTTCTTTTGCAGCTGCTGGTGGTTTGCCTAGTACTCAGCCTCCTTTCCAACATCAACAGTCTTTAGTTCCTATTGTGGTGCCTTCTAAGGGTTCCCTCAAGTTGAGTCTTCAAGCCCTCAGCAGGTTCCAGGTGATATTTCGCGAGTGGCTATTTCCTCTCCCACTTCTCCTACTCAACTTTCTGTGGACTCTCCTAGTCTCCAAGAACGGTCGGCTATTGCTATTTCACCAAGAGCTGCTTCCGTTGGTAGTATGTCTGCTCCTACCTTACATCCGTCTATTGTTCCTCAAGTCTCCTTAGCTCATAATTCTTCTGTCAGCTTGCCTGCTAATATACACCATATGCAGACAATATCAAAGAATGGGATTTTTAAGCCTAAACTCTTCTCTACTGAACTTAGTGCGGTAGAACCAACTACAATTGAGGAAGCTTTGGCAAACAAAGAATGGGCTTTAGCAGCTCAACAAGAGTATGAGGCTCTCTTAAAGAATGAAACCTGAGATTTGGTTTCTCTACTTACGAACAGAAGAGCTGTGGGGTGTAAATGGGTTTTTAAGCTCAAAAGGCATGCTGATGGCACTATTGCCCGCTATAAAGGTCGCTTAGTCATTAAAGGTTACTTACAGGAGGCTAGGATTGATTTCTAGGACACTTTCAGTCCTGTAGTGAAGCCAAAAACCATTAGAGTTGTCTTGGCTTTGGCTGTTCAATTTGGTTGGCAACTACGCCAAGTGGACATCAATAATGCATTTCTTAATGGAGATCTATCTGGAGACATCTATATGTTACAACCACCTGGTTTTGAGCAGCTGGGTCATGGTGACAAATCGTTAGTATACAAGTTAAAGAAGGCTTTGTATGGTCTTAAGCAGGCTCCCAGGGCTTGGTTTTCTAAGCTTCGAGATTTCCTGTTGTCTTCACAATTTTCTCTGGCCAAATCTGATGGTTCGTTGTTTATTAAGAACACTGAAGGCGTGATTTTGTATGTCTTGGTATATGTCGACGACATAATCATCACTGGCACTCATCAGGCAAGTATTGATTAGTTTGTTACTTACTTGAACTCTCAATTTTCTCTGAAGGACTTGGGGCCTCTAAGTTACTTTCTTGGAGTTGAGGTGTCTCCTACTTCAAATGGTTTAATTTTTAGTCAGTGTAAGTATATCCTCGACCTTCTTCGACGAGCTAAAATGGACTAGGCAAATGGCTCTCCTACTCTCATGGTCACATCTGCCACCTTGTCTCAGCACACTGGATGTGTAATTGACAATGCATTTGAGTATCGCAGTATTGTAGGCGCCCTGCAGTATGTGGTCATCACTAGACCAAATATCACCTTTTGCTATCAATAAAGTCTGTCAATTCATGCATCGACCGCTTGATCAGCATTTTAAAGCAGTTAAACGCATTCTTCGTTACCTACATGGCACTTTGGATTATGGTATTCGATTTTCTGCTATTCCTTCTTTGGATATTATTGCATATGCTGATGCTAATTGGGGTGCTGGTATTGATGATCGTCACTCAACATCAGGGTTTTGTGTTTTTCTTGGAGGAAATCCTGTTGTTTGGGGTTCGAAGAAACAGCAGGTAGTTTCTTGGTCAACCACTGAGGTTGAATATCGAGCGTTAGCACATGTGGTTACTGAGGTGGTATGGCTTGAGTCTTTGCTGTTTGAGCTTCATGTTTCACTTTCTCGGAATACCTCCGTGTAGTGTGATAATTCTAGCGCGGTTGTTGTCTCTGCCAATCTAATGATGCACTCGAAGTTTAAGCATGTTGAATTGGACTTGTATTTTGTTAGAGAAAATGTTCTTGCTGAGAAGCTTATCGTGAGACATGTGCCTGCACAGGAGCAAGTGGCTGACATGTTTACAAAGCCTTTGTCAGCACCATTGTTTACAAAATTCAGAACTTGTCTTAAGGTAGTTCCAAAAGGTTAATCGTTCAGCAGGAGTCAAGATGATGGGGGCATATTAGGAATAAAACAGTTATTGAAGTTAGTAGTTAGTGTCAGTTAGCAGCCATTCAGTTAGCTGGTAGTTAATAGCTAACGTTGAGTATTATAAATACAGTGAGCTATGTATTCTTTGAGATGATATAATATAAAAGTTATTCTTCAACTCTCTTCTATTCCATTAGAGCGAAACCCAGTGGATAGACAGGGTCCTCACTGTCATCTCCGGGGTTGACCATAGGGCTTTTTCCTTTTCTTGGCCCTCCAAGAAGTAACTGGGTTAACTGATTCATCATGTTCTTTTGCGATTCTAACATCTAATCCTTCATATCCTGCTGAATCTTGGCCAGTTGCTCTTGCATCTGCATTTTTGCAAAGCAGATCCTCGCATTTCATACGCATTTGTTCCAGTTTTTCCAACCTTTGATCCATAACTTTAGTTTTTCTCTGTGTGTAGTAGTGATGTTTCAGGGTAACTATAACATGATTTCTAATTAATTATGATTCTTTTGTGAAATTTAATGCACATGATGCGATGTAATGCAAATGCATGAAATGAATGCAAAAAAAGACGTTGATTCTGGTTCAATTCTGTTAGAACAACTTTTCTAGATAACAAATCTCTTTACATAAAGCGGAAACATGTATGGCCTTACTCGTATATTTCAAGCGAAGACATCGATCTTTTTTTTCATATTCGGACGCTAAAATCAAATCTTGCAAATTATCTCCTTTTTTGCTTGATCTGGGCTATGACTCATTGCTCACTCATCCTCTTGATGCTCGTCAGCTTCTTTAAGTAAGTCGAGACGTTGACGGTTCCAGAATAATTTTTGTTGGCTTGAATCTTGAAGCCAAGTCGTGTACTCCTCTGCGGACTCTCATCCTTCTCTTGTCGTGTTTACTCGAACCATATTTGGACGGCCGTATTGTATTCTACTTTATCAAGAAATTCATTTTTCATGACAAGCTCTCTATTTAGCAACTGAACGTGAATCAACACCTCTTTTCTGTGATAAAAATGCAATGCAATCATAACCAAAACAAAAGAAGACACGTTAGTACAAATACATAAATAGCAAATAGAACACCTACTTGGGTAACCACTAGGGTTTGGAGTGGCTCTACCTAGGGTGGGCTCTTAAGACTCGCTATATGCGGTTTGGTTCTAAAGACAGGGTACCTGAACCAGCAGATTCCTCAACCCTAACCCATTATAGGCTCATGCAAATCGAGTTCAGTTCAAGGGAATACATTTCTCTATGGCCATGCGGAGGTGAAAACCTCACGGAGACATAGGTACGGATGTATCCCGAAAGCAGTCCACTAGTCCATGTGGAGGTGAAAACCTCAAGAAGGCATAGTTTCTCACTCCCACTTAAAAGGTGTGACCACAACGGTCATGCAATATGCAATACAAGAGTATCTTAGCAAACATAGGGATCACAAGCAAATGCAACAAAAGAATCACGATTTTTCAAATCAAATTTCAATTTTTCGACAAAGGACAAAAAATAATCAATTTTACGGCCTGACTCTCTTATGGTCCCCAGTGGAGTCGCCAAACTATCGAAACCATTTTTATTTTAAAAAACGGGGATCAACTTTAAAACGAGGTATGGAGTCGCCACCAATCCTTTTTGTTTAGGTGTGAATGAGTCACCTAATAAAATATTTTATTTTATTAAAATATCGATTTTGGCCTATGAAATTTGAGAAAATGGGTTTGGGAGTCGGTTACATATGAGGAAGGATTAACACTTTCGTTATGCCCAAAATTGATACCAAATTGATTAACCTTATGTCTAAAATTTAAAAAAAAATATATTTTGAAATACAATTTCTTTTAAAACATTTGAATAACTCAAATTGAACATTAAAATTCTCTTGTTTCGAAGGAATACAATATCACATCCAGCACGTTAGGACATGATTCTTTAAGCCTTCGAAACCACGATCAATTCTTGATTTCCAAAAGCTCATACATTTGAAAATTACAAAAGGATATTCGATTATTTGGTCCAACGAAAAACTAAAACCCAACACGTTAGGGCACGATTTCTCGGATTTCCAAACATAGAACATTGTCTTTATTTTTTAGAAATCCTTATCTCGGGATACAAAATGTCATATCCAGTGAGTTAGGACACAACACCTCGAATTCCTAAGAATAAACTTTTATTTGAAACTTATACGTTTTGATTGAAAAAGGGTACCCGGTTACTTAGATTCAATGAGGAAAATTGGAACCCAGTAAGTTAGGGCACAATCTTATCGAAGATGCCAAATACCGAGTATTGCCTTATTTTGGAAACTTTTGAATAAAATGATTTTAAAACTTAAACGATATTAAAACACGACCTTTTAAGCGAATAAAATGCGATAGAATAATAATGTACAACGCAAAGTAATAATTCATAAATAAAATATTATAATAATGAATCACAAATAAAAAATAAATACACAGTAAGAAAATCTAAAATAAAATATAAAAAATTCTAAGTAAATAATACATAAAAATGATTTAAAATGGATGTTATAAAAGCGATCTAAAATATATAAAATAATTTAAAAAAATAGTATCCATTAAAGATAAAATAACATATAAAATTCTTTAAAAATAATATATAAACAATTCAAAATATATAATGTGTAAAAAAATTTGAAAAACATAATATATGAAAATATTAAAGTAAATAATGTATAAAAATTTGAAATGAGCGTTATATAAAAAAGTTAAAATAGATAATAACAAAAAATATAAAATAAATAAATAGAATGTTAATAACAATAGTAAAAAACATATATAAGAAAAATAATAATGAAAATAATATTAGTATATAAATAGAAATAAAAATATAATAAATAGAAATATAATAATAGTAGAAATATAAATAGATAAATAAAAATTAGATAAATAATAATAGTATTAGAATAACAAAATAAATATAAATAGAAACATAATAATAATAGCAATAATATATTAAATTAGTTAATTTGATAATAAAATAGCGAAAATAAAAAAGGGATTAAATATAACCTTAAAGCAAAATTCAGGGGCAAATAAAAAATAAATAAAAGGAAATGGACCAATTTGAACATAATTCCACCTTCCAAAACACATAGCTTCAAGGAAGAGCAAAATGTAGTTAAAACAAATTTTAGAGCCAAAATTAAGAATAATGAAAACTTAATTACAAAACAATAAAAAAAAAGGAAGGGCTAAAAGCAATTGGACGAATTTAGAAAAAACAAAGAAATTGAAATAAAATAGACAAAATTCCCACGTAATTGAAAGATGAAAGAAAATAATTCAATTCCAATGAAAATAGTAAAAGAGAGAATAATCCAATTCTAAATCGAAGTAGGAATACCAAAAGTAATCGATCCCCTTTTAAAGAACAAAATACCCCTATTTATATACATGAGGTTTACTAAAAATAGCCTAACTAATTTAATAAAAATAAAAATAAAAATAAAAATAATATAATATCTTTCTATTTTTGGCTTTTTACCAAGTCAACAAGATTTGATAACTCCTTGACTTTTTTCATTTTTTTGATTTGACCCCAATTTAATGATTATGTTTCAATTTGGTCATTTTTAGTTTGTTTTCGACCGATTGTATCATTTGACTTTATTTATTTAGTTATTTTTTTTTCGGGCCCAGGCCAAAATTGGCCTATTACAATTATCTTTCTTTTTTTTCCTCGCTTTTTAGTAGTATCAAGATTAAATTACTTCTAACACAATATTACAAGGACCAATTGAGTATTTAATCCATTAATATTTTAATTATTTAAAAAATTGATTCAAATTCAGTGATGTTTATGTAAAATGTGAGTAGTAAACAGAAATATAATAATTTAGAAACTGGATAAGAAATTAATGAGGTGTTAAGAGAAAAAGGGCAAGGTTTTGGCCGTCATTTTCAGTCACAAATCTTTCCTTTCTGCCTTTGTTCCACTAAGATGCTAACCACGCACTTCCAACTTCCCTTTCTCCTTTTCAATTTAAAAAAAAAAAAAAAATTTATTAGTGGTTGTTGGATGAAAATTTAAATTTCAAAAAAGAAATAAAGAAAAAAAAAGGACAAGAAGACATTTCCAACGATTATAAACTCCACCTACCAAACACAAGTGCCAAAAGCTCCCTCTTCTCTCAACCCTCTTTCTTTCCATTTTCATCAATTTATAATTTATATATAAATTACTTCACATTCACATTCACATTCACATTTAATTTTATGGGTTTTAACTCTTTTATACAACTCATGTTTTAAAGAACCAAATTCCCAAAATGTAACCTCCACGTTTATTAAATAATTACTTTTATTTCAATATTTTAATTAATTTAAAAAGTTCTTTTTCAAATTATTAAATTTATTTTATCACTTGAATATTTTACTTAATAAAAAAATATAAATATAACATATTAAATAAGTTTTTACACATCCATTACACACACATGTAAATTCATATAGAATGCAAGTCAAGATTCGACTGACTAGTAAATTAATACATATCCTCATCTAGTGTTCATGTGTAAACATTATTTATATATAAACCCATGTAAAATGCGGGTCAAGACTCAATTAACTATGCGTTGATAATAGTTACACTCGTAGAAAAAAATAAAAGAATTTTTTAAAAAAATGTAGCTAGTTTGTACTTGGTAACTAACAAGAAGTAAAGTTGAAAAGGGGAAAGGATATTAAAATATAATAATAATTTTGCTTATTTTTTGGGCTTAAAATTTGAAGGTTTTGTCTCGAAAAATGAGTGGAATTTAAAATAAAATGACTTGAATTAAAAGCTCTTTCATTTTTCCATTCTATGAAGCTCTCTCAGTCTTTCTCTTTCATTCTGTTTTTGAAGAGCTGCTTATGCATTCTCTGAATGCTTTCAGCTTAACTAAAACAAGCCAAACCTTCCGTTCTCTCCTTTCCCTGCAAATCAAATCGAGGGTTTGAGCTCTTTACCTATTTCCATCAACCCAAGCCAACGCTTTTGAGTTTTTCAAGTAAAGGATGAAGCTAGCAAAATTTGACTCGTTAGTGTCGCTGAGTCGACTTAGGCTGGTTCAGTTCTTGATGGGGGTTTTGTTTCTTTACCTTCTCTTCATGAGCTTCGAAATCCCGCTGGTTTTCAAAACCGCTTCGGCGGGCTTTTACACCGACGCATTGCCGAGACCTTTGTTTCTAGAGAGCGAAGAGGACTTCACCGACAAATCGGCGCCTGCTCGCCCGACCGATGACCCGAAACTTGTCCGTCTAGCCGGAAGCAGGACGCCGCCGCGGAGAATGTGGGAGTACAAGGAAGTATCGGGTCTTCTTTTCAACGAAAGCTCTTTCGACAGCAACGATTCTAAAGACGAGTTCTCGGTGCTCCACAAAACCGCACGACACGCCTTCGTTGTCGGCAAGAAACTCTGGGACGACCTCCAATCGCCTCAAAACAAGTCCGATTCAGAACCCGAACGGAAAAATCAAAAGCAAAATCGAACCGGATCGTGCTCGGAATCAATTTCCTTGTCCGGGTCGGAGTTCGTGAACCGGAGTCGGGTCTTGGTCATCCCCTGTGGGTTAACATTAGGGTCCCACATTACGGTGGTTGGGATGCCGCATTGGGCGCATGCAGAGTATGACCCGAAAATTGCAATCTTGAAAGAAGGGGATGAGTCAGTGATGGTAACGCAGTTTATGATGGAGCTGCAAGGGTTGAAGACGGTGGAAGGCGAGGATCCGCCGCGGATTCTTCATTTCAATCCAAGGTTGAAAGGAGATTGGAGCGGGAAGCCCGTGATCGAGCAGAATACTTGCTACCGAATGCAGTGGGGAACAGCGTTGAGGTGCGAAGGGTGGAAGTCAAGAGCTGATGAGGAAACAGGTCAAATTCTTTTTAATGATTTTCATTTATTATTTTCAGTCCAATTGTTTGCATGCTGACCAAGTAAATGGAGAATGTAGGTTGGAAAAAGTCTATGAATTTCCTAGTAATTGTCGGTGGTTAGTTGTATTGAAGTTGGTTGTGGTGTTGCTTTTATGATCTTGCTAGGGAGGGTGTAGTTTACAAGTTACTCATATTACCCATTCTATATATTTGCTGATTGTTACATCTTTTTTGGGGGTAGTTGATGGACAAGTTAAATGTGAGAAATGGATTCGAGATGATGACAATGGCTCTGAAGAATCAAAGGCTACATGGTGGTTGAAAAGATTGATAGGAAGAAAGAATAAGGTGGCACTTGATTGGCCGTACCCTTTTGCAGAGGGAAGGTTATTTGTTCTCACATTGAGTGCTGGATTGGAGGGTTACCATGTCAATGTCGATGGGCGTCATGTTACCTCATTTCCATATCGAACTGTAAGTAATCCTCTTGT
The DNA here is from genome assembly GCA_025698465.1 of Gossypium longicalyx. Lineage (NCBI taxonomy): Eukaryota > Viridiplantae > Streptophyta > Magnoliopsida > Malvales > Malvaceae > Gossypium > Gossypium longicalyx. Next base: position 99,680,431 of record CM046997.1, read on the forward strand.
TATTGGCTCATCGATTCAATGAATAACATAAAGTCTTTAAATTTCTGATGACATTTACAGGGATTTGTGCTTGAGGATGCTACTGGGTTATCTCTAAAGGGTGATCTTGATGTTCACTCTGTATTTGCTGCTGCTTTGCCCACTTCACATCCAAGTTTTGCTCCACAAAAGCATCTTGAGAGGTTGAGTAAATGGAAGGCGCCACCACTTCCTGAAGGAAACGTAGAGCTTTTTATTGGCATCCTTTCTGCTGGCAATCATTTTGCTGAGAGGATGGCTGTGAGGAAGTCCTGGGTGCAACATAAGTTAATAAAGTCTTCAAAAGTAGTTGCTCGTTTTTTCGTAGCGCTGGTAAGGACAGACAAAACAGGCACAAGTTCTTTTCTTTGGAAAATCCATTTGCCTGATATATTTACCGTCGTTTCTTTTTAGAATGGAAGAAAGGATGTAAATGTGGAGCTAAAGAAGGAAGCAGAGTATTTTGGTGATATTGTTATAGTTCCTTACATGGATAACTATGACCTGGTTGTACTTAAGACAGTTGCCATCTGTGAATATGGGGTGAGTGAATGATCGGATGATCTGACATTGCCTACTTTTTCCCTTGCTGAAATTTTGTCATAGATGTACAAGTAAAATTCAATATTGTTCTTTAGTTGTTAAAAGATCTACCCTTTATGTTGTATCTTATTGTTCACAGATCCGTACAGTGGCTGCAAAATACATTATGAAGTGTGATGATGATACATTTGTCCGGGTAGACCCTGTGATTAAGGAAGCAAAGAAGCTTGGAGATAGAGGCCTGTATATAGGAAATATGAATTACTACCACAAACCCCTGCGAAACGGTAAATGGGCAGTAACGTATGAGGTGTGTTCTTCCTCTTGAACGCAAATCTTGAGGCTTTATTTACTTGTCATCCCCACCTTCTTTACTTTACTTGTTCAACACCTAAAGTTCAGTGGAATTTGATATGAATAACTTATTCCTTTACATTTGCTTTCTTATATTTATCACTGCATCTTAACCATTATTTGCATTTTGATATGCTTTGTCATACCTATTCTCCTTTCTGTTATAAATTAATTCCCCTTTTAGATGAGAAATTTATTTCTCATTTTTGACTGATGCTACATGGAACATGAGTATGAGTATTGTAATTAGTAAATATTTTAGGCACAACTAACGTTTACCCGTTTGATTACTTTGGTCCTCAACCTTCAAATTTTAGTCAAGTTGCATTTTTCGGATAGAAAAGCTTATTGAACTGTTAAATTTTTTTAGCAACACTGATGTGACAGCTCATGTGGCAGTCTGCATTTCTTCATGAAAATTTAAAAAAATAATAAAAATTATTTTAAAATTTAACAATTTTTTAAAAAATATATCCAAACCAACATCGAAGTCCAGGTAGACTGCTATGTGAGCTGCCACATCATTGTCATTAAAATTTTAATAGTTCAGTCAGCTTCTCCGTAAAAAAAAAAAATGCAATTTAACTAAAATTTGGAAGTTGAGGACCAAAGTGATGAAAAAAATAGGGCCGAAGTGACAAAATAGATAAACATTAAGGGATAAATTAGTCATTGTGCCAATATATTATTGATAGTTTTGAACTTGCTCTGAGTTGGTGGCATGCAAAACTGAAAATGTTTTCTTATGATCAATCTAAACTGGTTTGCCTTGTAAAAAAAAAATGTAAACTGGTTCAAAGTTGAGTTTAGTTGTATATAGTACGAAACGTGCCTTACCTTTCTGTAATTCAGTGTGACTACCTACATATTCTTCTGAGTGGAGAACGATCCACAAATATAGTTTCCTTGCATGATTAAAATCATCAGTACTTAACATCTGCTGTTCTTTAGCTCTGCAGAATTTAGGATTCTTATCTCTTCCTTGTGCCAACTGACTCTAGTGATTATCTCTTTAATTATCACCTTGACAATAACTATTACTGCATTTTTTTTCCTTACGTGCAGGTCAACATCATTTGTTCATATCAATCTGTTAATAACATAATTTCTACTTTGTGATTTTCAGGAATGGCCAGAGGAAGAATATCCTCCCTATGCGAATGGTCCGGGGTACATAGTTTCATCTGATATTGCGCAATTTATTGTGGATGAGTTTGAGAATCACAAGTTGCGAGTAAGTCACCTATTTATTTTAATTCTCAGTCCTTACTCTTTGTATATGTGTGTGCGTGGTCGTTAACGAACAAACATCGGATTCAATTTTAGTTTAGTAAAACCATTGAGCTACATGTTGCAGCTATTCAAGATGGAAGATGTGAGCATGGGAATGTGGGTGGAAAAATTCAATAGTTCAAAAGCAGTGGAGTACCAACACAGCTTGAAGTTTTGCCAGTTCGGATGCATCGAGGATTATTACACTGCGCATTACCAATCTCCTAGACAAATGTTATGCATGTGGGATAAATTACAAAAACAAGGAAAGCCCCAATGCTGCAACATGAGATGACCCATTAAACAGAAGAAAATCAATAGACAATTTTCACTTACAATGTGGGTAAGTTTGAGAAAGGAAAACAGAGACACAAATTTTGCGGTCATGGTAAAAATCTCTGTATATATATGGGGAGAATTGCTTACCCCCCTTTTAAAAAGAAAACAATTAATCAGTTTGGCCATTTTGTCTAACCTTCCAAAGAGGATAAAGGAATCTTATATGCGAAGCACACCAACTTTGTAATTGAGATGACGCGTGTAATTTAAGGAAGATAAGCCAAATCCAATCCCACTAGCTCATGGGATGACACGTAGACGTCTGCTTTCATTAAGTTACTGAATTTGACCAAATTCAAACCAAAGCGCTGACCTCTATCTCGAGCCAATGGACGTTCACGACTTGGAAGGACTTTTCGTTAGGGTTATATCGAGATCTATGGGAAGGATCATGGACATTGACATTGGAAACAACACATCAATTTGCAGTTCTTTGTTTTCAGGTTGTTTGTAAATTAACTAGGGTTTTTTAAGGATTAAGTATTGTTTTCTGCATGACCTAATGATACGTGGTGGCTCCCCTCCTTGTTCAGCTTAGGTCTCTTCTAGGCTTAAAATTCATTGTATGGGCTTAGGCTTATGGTCTTTTCATAATTGGTGCTTTATAAATTTTGCATATTCATTTATTTCTTGTGTTTTTCATCCAAACTCTTCAATTTGTGGGTTGGTATTAAGTGTATATAAATAAAGGAGAGAATAAAAGCGGAGGAATCCTTTTATCAATCACTTTTTTCTAGGGTTCGCCATGGAAACCATTACTATCAAAAATAAAGAAACAGCCTTTACAGTGAAAGCGATTCTGTTTCAGTGGATAACAAGGGATCTTATTCCATTTACCCCCTTTATTTTTTCTTGTCTTTTAGCTACACCTTCCTTCAACTTGTAATTTTAATCACTTTTTACATATGGACTCCCCTGCTCTACATATCAAATGCAACTTACTTCATCACCAAGGTAATCCCCTTTGTGTACAATAAGAAAGGTAACTGTCATTTTGCACATTTCTTGAGTTCACTAAAAACCATGTCTTTAAGGTAAAAAAGCAACTAAATAATAATATTTAAGGCACTGGTTAAGAAAAGCAAATCCTTCTTCCTTTTATGTCTTGAAAGCAAATAATAACATGTAATAAAAGCAATTTTTCCCAATTTTGACAAGTTGAGTTTTTGGTATCTCACATTGCAAAAGTTAACAAAAGCAACGTAAAACTTGCAGCACTAAATTTAACTCATTTTGGAAGTTGGAATCTTGCCCTTCTTTGATTGGTGCCTATAGCAGGACCATAGCCAGTATCCATGCCAGTGGATAGACCAACAAAGTTCCTGCAACCATTTAAAGATCACAAAACCAAAGATGTAATGTGCTCGGCTTTTAGTTCTAGTGATCGATATTAAACACTGAAAGAAAAGTAAAGATGTAAATTATGGAATAAATACCCGTCTGCGATGGGAGTAGCCTCAGCCCATTGTTAAACGATGATACAAAGAAACAAGTAGAGGTGGTGTTTATGCCATTAGGACAGTTGCAAATAAATGAATTGTAGCTTCCGGTGTATCCACAAGCACCGCTGCTTTTCTCACAATCCGCGCATGCGTTCGGGTAGTCATTATACACGTTGAACTTATATTTAAGCGATATTCCGTACTTCCAGTTATCAGGGTTTGATTCTTGGCCACTGAAGCTATAGAACGCCGAATACGAAGAGCATTGCAGCTTCGGCAAATTGAATTCGAACGAGGGGCCGAGATCTACCGGTGTGTATATGCAACATGTGGATATTGGGAGATTGAGCATGCTAATTGCCCTGCAAGAGTACAAGTAACTACAAATGGGAGCACCTTGTTTGTCACATAAAGGAACAGCACTACTGTTATCAACATTATAGCTGTTGGATCTGAAAATGGGTGACGAAGTGGTGGAGCAGTCGAGGAGAGTGAATACGTTGTCGTCCGTGAAAGAAAAGGGTGCGTCCCAATCTAGGCCGAAGCCTTTGCTCGGTTGAGAGCAACCGCAAGTCGACATCGAAGGATCCGAGATGTATATGACTTGGTTGCTGTAGTCTATGTTGGTTATGGGATAGTTTCCGGTGTGTGTTGTCAAGGTGAGTTTTTGTTGGTCGCAAGTTACATACTGTTGAAAGCGCGGATCACCGCAGCCAGGGCCGGTTCCAAAGGGGAACTTGATGGGGAGATTGCCACAGGTTCTCTGGCAGGCCTGAGATGAGACCAAGGAGGGAAGAAAGATCAAAGAGAGCAAGGGGAGGAGAGTGATGGAAGAGTGATGTTTTAGCTTCATTGTTTCGGCTAAGCTTAGAGAATTGGAGAGGGAAACTAGAGATGCTTTATGTTGGAGTGGGATTGGTATATATTGTAATGAGCATGCATCCACGAAATGAATGAGAAGGTGGTTTTAAAGAGCGGTTTTTTCTCGAAAATTTATAATTTGATCATCTTTTATCCCGACACCTTTAACATAAAATTTATGAATTCGACCAAAGTTTCTATGAATGGATGGGTGGATGGGTAGAAGGAAGCATCTTGTGCTTTATGTTTTAAGGGACTGGTTTGATGACTTTCGGTGTGAGGCTGGCTAGCTTTTAGGATCATTCACTTTTCCCTGTAGATGCCTTGTTATGCTCAAGTATTGCTCCCGTTGCTGTGTAATGATGACTTGGTTTTCTATGCACTTTTAAAACTTCTATTTGTCGATTCAAGAATTTTTTTTTCTTTTGAAAAAAAAAAAAGTAAAGAAGTTGATTAAAAGATTAATTAACGTATGGTAACATATTTCCATATTATCAGTTGATTAAAAACAAGGAAATTGAGTGTGTTTGTATGTGTTGGTGTACATGGGTAACTAAGGACCCTGGTTGTCAAGAGGTTGATCTGGCATTTTATTGCGGGGGGATACGTTGACCCTGGACCTTGTTTAATCTGGGCATCTCATGTGCACAATACGATATTACTCATTCCAGTTTAATTTTCTTTTATATATATGTAGTTTGATGCATTGATCCATATTCATAGGAAAGATGACAGAAATTTCATATATATGAAACATAAACAAATAAGTAAATCAAGTACAGAATCTCTCTTACAACACTGTCTAGAAAAGGTTTAGGCTTAATCAACACTACACTACACTTTTTTTTATATATATTCCATTTCATTACGGGCATCTTTTCCATAACAAAGACAGCTAAATCGATAAAGTCAAGCGTTTGTATTTAGTGTTGAAATAAATGGCTAGTTATCGAAAGCTCTTTTGCCTTAGGGGTGTCTTGTTGATGCCATGATGTATAAATTTGAGACAAACGATTAATAAATCTGCAAGGGCTCCTTTGATTGTATTGCTCCTACCTAACTCTCCACCCAGAAAAGAAGGGTAGCCATTGAACACGGTTAATAAAGTTGCTGCATGATTTTCAGCACTTAAATTGTCTTTCTCATAAAAATAACAGAAGCAGATTCATATACGTATAATCAAATCCTAGAAACCACTAAAAAGTCGAAGCTTGTTAACAAGATGAAGAAGGGAATCTTTCTTTTCCACTCTTTAATTGAGATTTGGAATCGCCATATTCCATCACATGGGACCTACCAAAAATAGTTAAGATTGATCATCAAAGTTTGGTCCACTGAAACCAAAATACAACTATAAGGCATCTGCATTAGTATGTTAGCAGAAAAAAGAGAGAGATATTAATAGTTTAAAAGTAGAGAGTGGAGACAATCTTTTGATTTAACAACAGCATTAATGGGTGTTGTGTGGTGGAGTAGGGCAGATCCGAGTGGTTTCAATCTTATTAATTAGCATCAATATATTCTTACTTTGTATTTAGCAATGCATGTGTGTTGCTGCTGATGAAATAGTGACAGACTTTAATGTTAAGTGTTGATCAGTTCCTAGAGACATATTACTTAAAAGTGATATTAAAAAGAAAAAAAGGACCTGCAATTAATAAGTTATTTTAAGCAAAATTATGTATTCAACGTAAAAGTTACTTCTCATAAATTTATCATTAATTAATCTTCAATCAATGTTTATATGTTTAGCAATCAAGTACGAGGAAATACTTGCCTATATTAGACCTCACTCTTATCGGTTCTTGATCATTTTAATTTTCATTGGTGGAGTTATATGTATTTCTAAGTTGTAAAGGATTTGGTATTGAGCTCGAAATTAAGAGTTCTAACATCGAAAAATTGATTAATAAATGATATGTGATTCTTGTAAAAAAGAAAGATAGATTGAAGATTTGAATGTTGCATGTTCTATCCACGCTCATTGCAAACTTTTTTTGCTCGTTTAGAAATTCTCTTGGTGCCTAATAGCATGTCTATCAGAGTTTGAAAGATTTATTGTGTTTCTCTTTTGTTTTTTGGTGGATTCTTTTCAGTATTCTTAATTGTTTTAATTTTGTTATTGATTTGATTTAGAATCTTTTACTGTTTTCTTTCTTTGGATTTGCAATGACAGTGACAGAAGAAGTTTTGATGACAAAGGGGGCATTGCAACTCTCCATAGACCGGAAGATGTTTGGTGCTGACCAATGCTCCAATTCTTTCCACAAGTCTCAAATGGTGTGGTTACTGTTGAACCTCCATATGAGGTTTTTGAAGATGGTGAGAAGGCTTGGCAACATTCATTGGTGGTGCAATTTTTGGATGAACCACCAAATTTTAGTTATCTTCAAAAGACTTTAAACCTACTCCAGAAAAAAATCTGGTAATAAACTGTAAAAGTAACATATTTTAATCCCATTCTTAATGCGTTTTTGAATAATTAATTATGTAAATTTGTGAATTTGATGCTCCTAATCCTTTAAATTCATGTTTCTATACTTAGAAGAGCATTTGGGAGCGAAAGGAGTGAAAAATAAGCCAAAATCGAAAAAATAGAGCTGTTTCCAGGATCCACACGTCCTGGGCATTTCCACACGGGTTGGCCACATGCCCATGTGCCAGCTCGTGTCGATATCGTACCCTGCTTCCCAAATACGTGAAAAAACCTAATTTTTAGGCTTTCTGAGCATTCTAAAGGTTATAAATACTAATTAGAAGAAGACCTAAGGGGGCACTCAAAGAAGATCGAAGAAAGCACTCGAGGAACGCCATTGGAATCAACTCGGAAGCAGATCTCCCTCAAGATCGCAGATCTCCATTTAATTTCTTTCGAAGTTTTATTGAGTTTCTTTATGTCTTATGGTTATTCTGACTTTGAGATGTTCTCATTTAAGATTATGAACTAAATTCCCTAAATACCTAGGGAAGATGAAACCTATGATGAATGTTATTATTTGATTTCTGATTTACACGATAAATACTTGATTCTTGTTCTCAATTATTTATGCTTATTTCTTATTTTAATATTTCTGAGATATTAATTCAAGTTTAATGTGCTTATTTTAGTGGAGCAAAAGTCCATGTTTAAGAGTAGATCTAGCATAATTGAGTGGAGTTGCATGCAATCCTAGAAATAGGATGATATAAATCTACCAGATTAGAGTAAAATTTAATAGGGGAATCCATAGGTCAAGTTAATGCGACAATAGGGGTTTTAATTAGAAAGAGATTTCAATTAATCAACCTAAAGCCAGTTGTTCTTTACTCTCGAAAGAGATATTAATATAATTTAGGGATTTCAAAGGATCAAGACACAAGTGAATAAATAGTTTAATTCAGATTCATAATAATAGGTGAAGTCTAGGTGGATTCTTTCCTGGGTATTGTCTATCTCATTGGTTATCTTCAATTATTTTCCTATTTTATTCTCTGTTGCTTCTTAGTTAGATTAGTTTAGTAATTTTAGATTAAAAGCAATCACTCCAATTTGTCAGCTAAATAATAGAAAAACAGTAATTACTAGAACTTTTAGTCCTCGTGGATACAATATTCTCTACTCACCATAACTATACTATTGTTCGATAGGTGTGCTTGCCTTAGTCGTATTTATAGTTAGTTTAGTGACCATCAAGTTTTTGGCACCATTACCGAGGACTAAAATATTAGGAACACTTGATTTTTATTAATTTAGCCATTTATTTTTATTGCATTTTATTTTTGTTTTTAGTTTAATTTTAGTTTTCTAATTTTTCTTTTATTTGCTTCTGGCAAGTCCCTTTAGTTTTTGACTAGAAGAAACTCGTCGGGACCATTATTATTTGACAGTGAGATTAAAAGTACAGCTCGCAGAAATCGTAGAGAAACAAGGTAGAGTCGACAGAGTATAGTAAACGAGCAAGAGGACGTTATTATCATTACTAAGGAGATGGGTGATAATCAAAATAATCAGCTACCCCTACAGTTGCTGCAAATCCAAATCCTGTTCCTCGTACTATGTACGAAGGTTCTATCACTACATGGGATCAAATGACCAAGAAATTCCTACTAAAGTACTTCCCACCGGCTAAGATGACCAAGTTGAGGAATGATATCTCTTCCTTCGTTCAAATCAATTTAGAAATCTTATATGATGCATGAAAAATGCATAATGATTTATTGAGAAAGTGCCCTCATTATGGGTTACTTTTATGGCTACAGGTTCAAACCTTTTATAACGGTTTGAATCCCTTAACTAGATAGTTGATCGACGCAGCAGCCGATGGTACATTGAATAATAAAACACCTGAAGTAGCTTATGAGTTTATAGAAGAGATGTCACTGAATAATTAGTAGTGGCAAGTCATGAGGACAAAGTCGAATAGAGCAGCCAATGTTTTCAATCTAGATTCGATCACCATGTTATCGAATCAGGTAGAACAATTAAATAAGAAAATTAATAATTTTTATGTTTCTACGCAGGTACATCCAGTGATGCAATGCGATACAAATAGAGGTGAAATGAACAATCCAGAATGTTTACCCTTCGCTCCTAGCACAAAGAACGAACAAATCAATTATATGGGTAATAATTTTAGGCCTTAAAATAACCCTTATAGTAATTAATATAATGCAACTTGGAGGAACCATCTCAATTTCTCTTAGGATGGTCAAGGAAATCAAAGAGCACAACCCCTCCATGCTTCCAACAACAACTTTACCAACAAGAGAAGAAGCCGAACTTTGAGGAGATGTCAACGAAGTTTATCTCAGTGTCAGAAACCTACTTTCAAAATACTGAAGCATCACTTAAAAGTTAACAAGTGTCAATTCAAGGGCTCGAGAACCAAATAGGTCAACTTGCTAAGCTAATCTCAGAAAGACCATAAGGTAGTTTGCCTAGCAATACCGAAACTAACCCAAGAGAGCATCTTCATGCAATTACTACTCGAGATAAAAAAGGGTTAGTTGAATCTGAATCAGAACCGAGGCAAGAAAGTGTGGTAAGTGATGGTAAGGTTGAGGTCAGAATGAGCAAAAACCAGTTGGTAAAGAATATAAGCCTCGAGTGCCATATCCTAACGTGACGAAGAGAGACCACATGAACGAACAATTTGGTAAATTTATTAAACTTCTAAAAAAATTACATATTAACTTACCGTTTATTGAAGCTCTTTCGCAGATACCCAATTTCGTTAAATTTTTAAAGGAGCTTTTGGTGAACAAGAGGAAGTTAGATGATTCATCGCATATGGAACTAAATACAGTTTGCTCGGCTACATGGCAAAATAAACTACCCAACAAATTAAAAGATCCAATGAGTTTTACTATTCCTTGTTTAATTGGTAGTTTGAATATTAATAATACTTTAGCTGATTTAGGGGCTAGTATTAATGTCATGCCCTATAAAATGTTTAAACAATTAGGTCTTGAGAAACCTAAACAAACTAGGATGAGTATTCAACTAGCAGATAGATTAATTAGATTTCCTAAGGGTATTATTGAATATGTTCTTGTAAAAACTGATAAATTCATATTCCTAGTTAATTTTGTTGTTTTAGACATGGATGAGGATAGTGACGTACCTTTAATTTTAGGACGACCCTTTTTAGCAACTGCTAGAACTATTATTAATGTTAGTACAAGTGAATTAATACTTCGTGTAGGTGACGAAACAATTACTCTCCAAGCTCGTGATTCTGTTAAGATATCTAGTGATCGAGATAATTTTACAAGTTCTGTTAATATGAGTAACTATGTGGTTCAAATTTCTTTGCAGGAAACCTCTCCAAAAAATGTGATGGAGCAACATTCCAATCAATATGACCAAAACAGAACGACTCATGAAGAACGAATGTTATAGATCGATGAACTAGGCGAATGCTAGACACATGTCAATGAGAAACCGATAATACACGATGCGAAGCCAAATCAATGCCATGATGAGCATGTTGATGGAACAAACCAATTTACGGTTGGAGACAAGGTACTGCTAGATAAAATGGATCCTCGAATGGCCACTTCGGAGCTTGATGCAAACGAATCAAATCCCTTTACGGTACTGAACGTCTTTTCATACGGTACAATCGAGGTAACAAATTCTGAACTTGGTACATTTAAAGTAAATAGTACTGGACTTAAACATTATTTTGATCATAGAATTGATAACGAGAAAGAGGAGCTTCGGCTCCGTGAACCACCGTGACCATGCGAATACGAGGTAATTCGAGCTTAAACTTTAAATAAGCTCTTCTTGAGAGACAACCCGAGTGTTAACACCGCTAATTTTCTTAATCTTATTTTATGTTATTTTTAAAATTAATTAATTTTTAAAAAATCTTTAAAAAAATGTGTATTTTTGACCTACACAGCTTGACCACACGGGCGTGTGGCACACACGGCCTAGCCACACAGGCGCGTCCCAGGCCATGTGCATAATAAGGGGTTCGACAGTGAGTTACAAGGCATGGAGACACGGTCATGTGACCCACACAGTCTGGGCACACGAGCATGTCCTAGACTATGTGAAACTTGGAGCTAATTTTTTCAATTTTATTCCAAGTTAGCGAGTTACACGGGTACAGCCATGTGAGAGACACGGCTATGCTACACGGGCATGTGGGATCTCACACGGGCGTGGAAGAAGCGAAGGAGATCACACACGGTCGAGCCACATGGGGGTGAGAGAAGCGAAGGAAATCACACACGGCCGTGTGGCACGGGTGTGTCCATGGTCGTGTGAAAATTGGGTTAATTTTTAATTGCACACGGGCTGAAAATACTCCACACGACTGTGTCACACTACCATGTGGCCCAAACCTTAGATTTCCTTTATCAATTTGTCTTTTTCTTCTTCCCTAACCAAGCCAGCCCTTTTATTTTATTTATTTATTATTATTTGTTATATTATTTATTTTTATTTTTCTAATTTTTCTTATACTTAGATTTTAAATTTATTTTAGTTTTTCTACTATTTCTATTATTTTTAGTATTTTTTACTATTATTATTATTATTACAATTACCTTTAAGTTTATTAGTATCATTGAGTTTATTATTATTATTCGTTTTATTTTTTATTTTATTTTTTCATTTACCTTTCTTTTTAATATTGTTTTAGTTGCTTTTTTTTTTATTTTCTTAAACTTATTTTAATTATTATCTTTTGAAATATATTTTTATGGTTGTTTCTAATCGAGTTATAACCCCCTTAATCTTCTCTGTGTTTATTTTCTTATTAGTTTGCTCGGAATCATGCGTTACATTTAGATTTTACTACAATTTCACTTTTCACTATTTTAGGGATTTCATCCAATATTCAGAGCAGTTTCAGTTTTCTCCCTCTCTTATGATATTCTGTTTATACTGTGATTTTATTTATTTATACATTGAGGACAATGTACATATTAAGTGTGGGGAGGTTATTTATATAATTATTAGAAAATCCTTGAATTATATCCTGTGTTTAAGTAATTTTCTCATATTTCTATTAGAATGAATTTTTATCGATTTGAGATTTTTATTGATATATTTTGGATTAAATTATAGATTATTGTGTATTGGTTGATTTAAACTTGAAGACATGAGGGAATCAAGCATGATAGGCTATGTTTCAGAAATTAAAATTTTTAGATTATTTTTTTAAATTGAAGTATTATCTTGAAGTTTGAGATTTTCAAGATTGTACATTTTTCTTACTCATTTTATTATTGGTTATGTGTGTGTCAATTTGATTTGTAATTCTAGAACTTGCATCGATTATACATGTCGAGACCACACATTTTGATTTGATACATTGAGATGATAAAGACACTTAGGTTTTAACCCATTTATCCCATAAAAAGCTTACCTACATAATTAACCCTTAGTGAACCCTGTTGAGCCTAACACACCGTTTCTTAAATTACCCATTAATGTCAATCTATAACTCATTTTATGTTCGTTGAGAATTTTTCTCGTTTTATTAACTCCCTTTTTGTCAAGATTTTATTTGGTTAGTTGCCTAACTATGCTTTTTTGTTTGATTTGCTAAATTATTTCTTTTTGTTAAAAAAAAAAGAAATTGAAAATATATATATATATATATATTTACATTTTGATTATTATTTAGTTATATGAGCTTGAAGAGTTAAATTCATATTTTGAGAAAAAGCTTATTTTCTTATTCTTGAATAGATCTTGATTTATGCACTTGTTTTTAATTCAGTATTTGTTCTTTTTCTAGTTTGGTAATTTATCAATTCAATCTCGATTTTAACCATCTATTTCGACCTTTCTCCACAACCTTGACCTAAGCCCCATTACAACCTCTTAAAGACCCTTTGATTTGTGTATCATATCATTTTATAATAGTGGAGATTTGATTTTCATGCAAGCCTATAGTAATAACTTTTCATGTTTGACTATTGAGTGCTTATTCTTGAACCTTAAACACTTTGAGTGATTTGAGTGAATCTTTAGTGAGGATGTTGATTTTTTTCGATTTTGAATTAAAGGTAATTACTTAGATAAGGAGAAACACCTGTGTTTTCGTGTTTAAAAATTTTAACTTGGATTGTTTGAGACTTAAGTTCTCTTTTAGTTGAATTGCCAATGCATAATTATTTATGAATTATTTTGAGACATTATTGATGGGAATTACAAGTTAAGAAATATTATTTTTAATGTGAGTTGAGGATTTTGCTTAAGGACAAGCAAACGCTTAAGTGTGGGGATATTTGATAAGCTGTAAAAGTAACATATTTTAATCTCATTCTTAATGCATTTTTGGATGATTAATTATGTAAATGAGTGAATTTGATGCTCCTAATCCTTTAAATTCATGTTTCTATACTTAGGAGAGTATTTGAGAGCGAAAGGAAAGAAAAATGAGCCAAAATCAGACAAATAGAGCTGTTTTCAGGATCCACATTGCCTGGGCATTTCCACACGGGCTGGCCACACGCTCATGTGCTAGCCCATGTCAATTTCGTACCCTGCTTCCCAAATACATGGAAAAATCCAATTTTTTTGGCTTTTTGAGCATTTTAAAATTTATAAATACCAATTAAAAGAAGACCTAAGGGGCACTCAGAGAAGATCGAAGAAAGCACTCGAAGAACGCCATCGGAATCAACTCGAAAACAGATCTCCCTTAAGATAGAAGACCTCTATTTAATTTCTTTTGAGGTTTTATTGAGTTTCTTTATGTCTTGTAGTTATTCTAACTTTGAGATGTTTTCATTCAGGATTATAAACTAAATTCTCTAGATACCTAGGGAAGATGAAACCTATGATGAATCTTATTATTTGGTTTTTGATTTACGCGATAAATACTTAATTCTTGTTCTCAATTATGTATGTTTATTTCTTATTTTAATATTTCTGAGATATTAACTTAAGTTTAATTTGCTTATTTTAGTGGAGCAAAAGTCCCTGTTTAAGAGTAGATCTAGCATAATTGAGTGGAGTTGTATGCAATCCTAAAAATAGGACAACATAAATCTACCGGATTAGAGTAAAATCTAATAGGGGAATCCATAGATCGAGTTAATGCGACAATAGTGGTTTTAATTAGAAAGATATTTCAATTAATCAACCTAGAGTTAGTTGTTATTTCCCTCAAAAGAGATATTAACATAATTTAAGGATTTCTACAGATCAGGACACAAGTGAATAAATCGTTTAATTCAGATTCATAATAATAGGTCAAGTCTAAGTGGATTCTTTCCTGGGTATTGTCTATCTCATTGGTTATCTTCGATTATTTTCCTATTTCATTCTCTGTTGCGTTCTTAGTTAGACTAGTTTAGTAATTTTAGATTAAAAATAATCACTCCAATTTGTCGACTAAATAATAGAAAAACGGTAATTACTACTAATTTTAGTCCTCATGGATACGATATTCCTTACTCACCATAACTATACTATTGTTCGATACGTGCGCTTGCCTTACTCGTATTTATAGTTAGTTTAGTGACCATCATCTGGTGAAGTTGATATCAAGCTTGTAGGCCCTAATCTTTATGTGGTGCAATTTACCAGTGATGCAACTAGGTATTAGGTTTTAAACCAAGGACCTTGGTGCATTTATAATAAACCTTTTATTGTAAAAAAAAAAAAGAACCAAGCATGAAGAGATTAGATTTTGATATGTGTAAATTACCTATTTGGGTTTATCTTTGTCATATTCCATTAGAGCTTTATATGAAACTAGGACTGAGTTATATTTCAAGTGCTCTTGGTTTACTTTTTTATATGGATAGTATCATGACTTATTCTTACTTCTATTGATGCCAAATTAAAGGATGGTTCTACTTATGATGTTCTAGTTGATGTATCTTAGATGCCCAAAAGATAGTTTAGATTCTCAACTTTTGGACATGAGGATAAATCTTATTTGTAAAGAAATGGGTTCCTAATAATGGAAAAGAAGTAAAAGTCTTAACTTCTAATGGGGAGCATAATGATGCTATAGTTATTGAGCCTAGTAGTGTGATATGTAAGGCTTGTTCCCCTCAGAAATCAAATGATTCAAAAAGAAATAAGAAAAATAAAAGTTTATTGGTAGGTTCATCAAACAAGTTTTCTTTATTAGAAGAAGTGGACATTACTGACACAGTATTTGATATGGAAGAAACTTCAATAGATCAAATAGGTTTTAGTGAATCTGAATCTCTCAAGAAGCTTATTGTTATTGTAGAGGTTGCTAAGCTAATGAAGGGACTTAAAAATAGGGAAAAAAGAGGCCAAATAGATAAAGGGAAGAAATCTACTAAGGTAGTTCTATCTACCTCAGGTATGAAACCATCTTCTTCTTTGCAATAAAATAGATTGTTTGGAATGTGAGGAGGATGAATGATGGTCGTGAAACTAACTAAAAATTTGACTAAGGCAAGCGCACCTATCGAATAGTAGTATAGTTATGGTGAGACCGGAAATATCGTATCCACGAGGACTAAAAGTACTAGTAATTACTATCTTTTTATTATCTAGCTTAAGAATTAAAGGGATTTTTTTAAACTAAAAATTAACTATCTAATTAACTAAGAGCATGACAGGGGTAAAAGTTGGAAAATACTTTTGGAAAACCGATGGAGAAAACAATACCCAAGGAAGAATCCACTTAGACTTCACTTATTACTTCTGAATTAGACAATTTATTCACTTGACTTAATCCGTAGAAATCCATGATTTATGTTAATAACTCTTTCGAGACTAAAAAAAACTGACTCTAGGTTGATTAATTGAAATCTCTTTCTAATTAAAACCCCTATTGTCGTATTAACTCGATCTATGGATTCCTTTATTAGATTTAACTCTAATCCGACAGATTTATGTCGTCCTATCTCTAGGATTGCATGCAACTCCGCTTAATTATGAATGATCTACTCTTAAACAGGGACTTTTGCTCCACTGAATAAGTACATCAAAAACCTGAATTAATATCCTGGAATATTAAAGCAAGGGTTAAAACTCACAATTAAGAATAAGAATAAGTATTTATCATATAATTCAAATAGTAATAAGATTTGTCTTAGGTTTCATCTCCCTTAGGTATTTAGGGAGTTTAGTTCATAATAATGGAAAACATCTCAAAATTAGGAAAACAACAAAACATAAAGAAATCCAAAGAACTTCTGAGGAAATTGAATGAAGATCTTCAGTCTTGAAGTAGATCCTACTTCCGAACTAATTTCGATGACTGACCTTGAGTATTTTCCGCCTTCTACTCTGTGTGTCCCCCTTTAATCCTCTTCTAGGGTGTTTATATAGGTTTTAGAATGCTTCAAAACCCTCAAAATTAGCCTTTTCTGAATAGAATTATACTTGGGTCAAATAGGGACACGGCAGTGTGCCACGCTCGTGTGAAGGTGCTAAAGTCGTCTGTAATTATGAGTTGGTTTTTAGTCGATATGGCCATGACACACGGGCATGTGGCTTGCCCGTGTGCCTCACACAGACGTGTGGTTTACTCGTGTGGACGTGCCTAGGCCGTGTGAAATACTGAGATAAGCCTATTTTGTCCGTTTTTGGCCCATTTCTTGCTCTTTTCACCTTCCTATGCTCACCTAAGTATAAAACATGAATTTAAAGGATTAGGAACATTAAATTCACCACATCTTATGATAAATCATCTAAAAAATGCAAAGCATGGGATAAAAATATGTATATATTATGGTTTATCAAATATCCCCACACTTAAGCATTTGCTTGTCCTCAAGCAAAATCCTCAACTCACAATTAAAATAAATTCTTCTCAACTTATAATTCTCATCAGTAATGTTTCGAAGTAATCCATATATAATCACATATTGAACATTCAACTAAAAGAACATCAAAGTTTCGAACAATCCAAGTTGAACATTTTAATCATAAAATCATAGGTATCCCTATTTATCTAAGTAAGCACCTTTAATTCCAAATTGACAAGAGTTGACATCATCACTAAAGATTCGCTCAAATCACTCGAAGTATTTAAGGTTCAACAATTAAGCACTCAATAGTCAAACGTGAAAAGTTATTACCATAGGCTTCCATGAAAATCAAATCTCCACCACTATAAATGAGATGATACACAAATCAAAAGGTTTTTAAAGGGTTGTAATGGAGCTTGGGTTAAAGGTGTGGATAAAGGCTGAAAAAGAGGGTTAGAATCGAGATTCATTTAATATGTTGCCAAACTTAGAATAATAAAGCTAATTATTAAATTACAACCAAGTGCCAGAATTAAAGTTACCTCATATTAATAATGTGAGCTTTTTCTCAAGATAATACCTTTTTTTTAAGAATAAGAATAAGTACAATAATGGAAAGTACATAATAAGAAATAATTCAGCAACTGGAATGAACGAACATTAGTTAGGTAACTAATCAAATTAAATCTCGGTAAAAAGGAGTCAATGAAAAGGGAGAAATTCTTAACGAATCAAAAATGGGTTAAGTTGTGGGTTAACATTAAGGGAAAATCAAGAAACAATGGTTAAGGCTCAAAGGGATTCACTAAGGGTCAATTATGTGGGTAGGCTTTTTATGGGGTAAGTGGGTTAAAACCTAAGTGCCTTTATCATCTTGGTATATCAACTCAAGGGTGTGGTCTCGACATGTATAATCGAAGCAAGTTCTAGAATAACAAATCAGTATTGACACACTCATAATCAATAACATCAGTGAGCAAGAAAGATATATGCTCTAAGAGGCTCAAAATCTCACTAAAATTATAGGTATTTGATGTCAATCCTATAAATTCAAAATTTCTAGATAATACCTCAATTTAGAGAAACAACCTAGCAATTTTAATTCTCAAAAGTCAACTTATCATGCTTGATTCTCTCATGCCTTTAAAGTTTAAACAATCAATGCACAATTCCCTATGACTAAATTCAAAACATATTAATAAAAATTATAAATAAATCAGAATTCACTCTAATAATAGTATGAGGAAATTATTTGAGAACGAGATAAAAATTCAGGGATTTTCTAATAAACATATTAATAACCTCCCTACACTTAAGATGTACATTGTTCTCAATGTACGAAGATAGATAATAATAATATGAGCATAATATCAGAAGAGAGGGAGAGAAGCGAAACTACCCTGAATTGTTGGATGAAATCCTTGGAATAGTGAAAGCTAGAATTGTAGATAAGGCTGATGAAGGGCATGATTTTGAGTTACTAATAAGAAAATAAACACAACTGTGGAAGAAAATTAAGGGATTACTTGATAATAACCATAAGGATAAACATAGTTCAAGATATAAAACATAAGTCTTCATAAATAAATAAAAGAAAAAGAAAATTAAAAACAAATAAATGGACTCAAAGATCCTCATAATCGGATGCCTCGTGGGTCGACGGTGCCGAAGGAAAGATGGAGAGGTGGTGGCAAATCTGTCGAAGAGTGGTATCGATACTGTCGAACCGCTCAAAGCACTGCTGCTCAAAGCGAGTAAGTCGCTCAGATATATCTGTCAAAGTGGCAGCAGTAGGGCGATGACTATGCGATGGTGGTGGAGGTGAGTCCTCATGAAGGGGGGACATCATCAATAATGTCCTCCGGCTCGTCTTGATCATCAGAGTGGACGAGTCTGTACTGAGGAGGGTCGAATCCACGATGTCACTCTATCATCCTCATGTAGATCATACTAGAAATTCCTTGAGGAGACATCTAGCCGACAAATGTGAGTGTCGATGACATCTTTGGAGTGTCGAATAGGCTGAACTATCGAGCAATGCGAGTCACGTAGGGGCCAAGGCAGATGGGGCCCCTCCTATGGCGGTCTGTCTGGTGGCGAAAAGCAAGGCCGATAAAGTATGCCAAATCCAATACATTACCAGTCGCCATGCTCCATAAGAAGTAAGCATCGATGGTGCTAACGACGCCGATACTCTCTCTCCTCTTAGTCAAGATGTAACGACCTAAAATTTACAGGTATCGAAAATTTAAATTTTCGGGTCATAATTTTCGTAAAATGAATTGGTAAATATTTATTAGAAATATTTATGAAGCTAGTAGTGTAGTTAATTAGACTTTGGTTAAGTGAATTAGCTTGAATTAAAGCTAAATTAGTGTAAGGACTAGATTGAATAAAGTATGAAAGTTTAATTAGAAATTATAGGAAGGTTAAAGGACTAAATTAGAAATTATACCATAAGGTGACAAGTGTGTGGTAAGTATAAATATATGTGTATTAATTTAATTGGTACAAATGTGTGAGTATATATATATTTACTTATTATATAAGTAAATAAATAATTATTACTAAATATAATATAATAATATAATAATATAATAAAATAAAAAATGAATAAAAGAAATAAAAAGAAATAAAATATAAAGAAAAAAGGAAAAAGAAGGTTACGAATGAAGCAGGAAAAGAAAGAAAGAAAAAGAAAGGAAAAATTAGGGTTTTGAGGTTTGAAGGTTAAGTGGAAAGTCAATTTGATCCATTTTCTTGCAATTTTAGTGTCTATGGAATCCTAGGAAGAAGTACTATTTGAGTTATGTTGAAATTTAGAAAGTTATTGAATTTTTAGATGTTGATTAAGTTGAATAAATAGAAGAATTAAGTGTTAATTTGATAGAAATTCAAGTTAGAAGTGGGAGAAGGATTAAATTGTAAAGATAAATATAAGTTTGGTAGTAGTAGGGATTGAATTGAGAGGACTCTATAATTAATATTTTTTGCTGAAAATTTAAGAGTTTTAGAATGATTATGGTGGAAGGACCTAATTGAAAATATAGTAAAAGTTACATGGAAAATTAAAGAGTGTGTTATTAAATAACATATATTGATAATTTTAAATGTTAAATTTTATGTAGTCAACGTAGCACCAGAAATGTCATCGAAAAAGGGAAAGGAGAAAGTGAACGAGGATATCGAGTAAACTCGAGAATTTTGGTTTGTATTTCTATAAATTATGCTTAATGATTTATTACAATGTAATTGTTATTCTTAATTATAGAATGTATAAAGAATGCTATAATGGAACTGGTACTGTTTCTGTATTATAGTGATATGATTTAAATACCCTATTAACAGTGTCGGGCTAGTCGGATATAATTGGCATGCCATAGGATTAGGAGTATTCAGGGATATTCCGACTGTGTGTCAATGAGACACTATATGTGTCGACTACTGTGACTTTTCCGGATTCGTTCCGAAGAGGTACTCTGTACCTGACTATGATTGTTACTGTTACCTTTACGGTGTATTTTGGCTTTGGCCGATGAAACACTATATAATATCCCCGGTGTGTGGGTTGGATCCGCGTATCCGTCTAAGTCCGAGTTATGTTAATAGGGGTAAATGAAGGTACTATAGTCTGACTGTTATCGATCATATGAATAAGACTTAATGATGACTATTAGTGAATATAATGACATTCTGATGTATGTCTAATGAAAGTATTGAATATTATAAAAGGTATATGAAGAATTGTTTAATTACATTTATGAATTATAAGATGAAGGCGAATAAGCCATTAAGATTTGTAAAATGAAAGCTTAAAGCTAAAATGTTTGTATATGGCTTATTATTGTTTTAAGTATTAGTTTATAGAAATACCACTGAGTGTAAACTCAGCGTACAGTTTGTTTCCGTGTGCAGGTTAGGTACAAAGTAGATAAGATCTCAGCATCCGAGCCAACTCCTGAACTCAATACTTGGTGATGTAACTATCTATGATGATTGGCATGTACTTAGGTTGTTTAATGTTATTTTGGTTATAAATTGTATTAATGAAGAATGATAATAGTTAGTTAATAGTTGTAAGGAGAATACTATAATGTATAATCTTTTGAATTGAATACAATGACACATGGGTGAAATTTTGAATGGTTTAGTTTAATGCATTATTGAGTATATGTGTTAAGTTATAAAATGATAGTTTAATGAGTATTATGTGTGTGTGTTTAATTATATCTGGATTGGTTGAATAAAGAAATTTTGTAGTACTTGCTGTCTACAAATTGCAGGGTTGGTAATTTTTAGAATACAAGGTTCATTTCGAGTCCACATGGTTTGTCACACGGGCGTGTGACCAAGCCGTGTGAGAGACACGACTTGAACACGAGCGTGTTGTTAGGCCGCGTGTTCCCTGTACCTAAATAGTTACAACCAAGTTAGTCCATGAGCGTGTGCCTTGGTTGCCACGACCGTGTCTTAAAGTTAGTTTAGAACACAGGCAGGCTACACAGGCGTAAGCCATGGCCATGTTTAAAAGTCAGTGTTACAAACGAGCTGAGGACACGGGCGTGTCCTAAGCCATACAGGTGTGTTAAGTAGGCCACACGGGCGTGTCGAATTGTTTAAAGGACGAAAATTTTAAAATTAAACAAGAAATTTTCTAAGCTTACAATCGAGCCCCGGTTTATTTTAACTATATTTAATAGGTATTGTGTGCCCATTAAAGCTATGGTTGGATGTGTTAAATTTCATTTATTCATGACTTTAGTATAAATGTACTGAAATGACCAGTAATACTCTGTGATCCTGTTCCAGTAACGGGACGGGGTTAGGGGTGTTACACAAGATGTGAGCCAAGATCGCGTGGATGTAGCGTAGTTCTGGAGGAAGAGAAGTTGCCTTTGTGCGACTTGCGTCATAGGGAACAGTACTCGCTGTAAGGTCAGTCCAACAGTAAGAGGGCGAGTAGTGTATGTGACGATTAAGATGTAAAAAATCCTCGGAAGCCATAAACTCCTCCGTGTAGAGGCTCAAAACAGCTCCAAACTCTGGTACACTTATGTGTCTTACGAGTCCACCAAGTCTAAAAGTGATAGTACCTGCCTCGTCATGTGTATTCATCACATGCTGAAGATGAAAAGTGGTGCAGAATTTGAAGGTAAGCTCCGAATAGGTGAGCTCGATAATTGCAAAGAACCAATCCCACGGGGCAGTGTCTCGAGATGGAATCGAACAAGGTGGGTAAGTTGGACTTGCTCCAAGGCAGCCCAATCAATACAATGGCCCACTCCTAATGGTTGTACTTGAAAAAGCTAAAACAAGTCGTCCTGTGGGCCTGTTGAAAATTGAAGCAGAGGGTGACGAGCTTCAGTCGAGGTGCTCGAAGAGGTTGCACCAAGACCCTTCCACTTTTTCGAAGCGGGAACGACAATCTTCTTGCCTCGTGTGTTTGTCATGGTATACCTGAAAATAACAAAAGTCAAAAACAACACTGAGTATTCTACCAGATATCGAATAAAGGAAAACAATAGAATTAAAGTAGTAAAAATAAGGGTAATGTCCTAAAATATATATATCCTAACACTAATCATAGCAAAACCAGAAAAATATATAGGAATATATCAATAGCACTAAGGAATAAAAATTAAAAGGAAGAAAAATCATGGAATGAATATAAAACATCAAACTAATTTAAAACATATGGATGCTAATATAGGAAAATATAAATACTAAAAATAATAAAATAAAATAGAATAAAACAAAGAACAAAAATGAAAGAGCCATAAAACTAAAACAAAACAAACAAAGTAATAATAAAAATAATATTCATAATAATAATACTAACAAATATAATGAATAATAAAAGAAATAAAGAAAAATGTACTAAAATTAAAATGGAATAACAATTAAGAAATAACAAATAAATAAAGAAATAAATAAGTAAACTGAAATAAAATAAAGGTGAGGGGAAAGAGGAAACCATAGGCAGTGGCCAGAGTGGTCGACGGCAGTGGACCAGCGGTCGGGCGTGTGGCTAGGGTGCGGTGGTCAATGGTCGGAGGGAGAGAGGAAAGGGGGAGAAAAGAGGAGAAAAGGGAAAAAAGGGAAAAGAAAGAAAATAAAAGAAATGGAGAGGGAATGGGAAGTTAGAAAAGAGAAGAGAAGAGGGAGGATAGGGGAAAATGGGGGGAGACGGTGGCCAGAGTAGGGGGCTATAGCGGCGGCTAGTTGGGAGAGTGTGAGGAAGAAGAAGATAAAATAAAAAGTTAGGAAAGACGGTGGCCGGAGTAGTGTGGCTCGATTATTACCCGTGTGAGTCACGAAAATTTAATACCCATTCGTCACACGACCTGGGACACATACGGCTGTGTCACACGGCTGTGTGCTACGCTGTTCGCTTTTTCCACGTCCGTGTCGACTTCCACACTATCGTGTAACCTACCACACGCCCTCATGTATTGGCCGTGTCTCGCACATGGTCGTGGGTCTTACTCGTGTAACTCTCTGACTTGATTAAATTCAAAAAATTAAGCTCTAGGTTTCACACGGCTTATGACACGCCCGTGTGTCCAGGCCGTGTGGTTCACACTGCCGTGTTGCACGGCCTTGTGGATTTATCGCAGGCCGTATGCATGTCGATTTTTGGGAAATTTCAGCCTTGTTTCCACGCGGCCAGGGACACGTCCGTGTGTCCAGGCCGTGTGGGCCACTGTACCTGCATTAAAATACGAAAAATAGTTAAAATAAACTAGTTAGTGGTGTTAGTGCTCGTTGCCTCCCGAGAAGCGCTTATTTATAGTCTAAGCTCGACTCACCTCTTATTTTCACGGTCATGGTGGTCCGAAGAGTTGAAACTCTTCATCCCTGCTATCAAATTTATCAAAATAAGGTTTTAGACGAGTACTATTTACCTTAAAAGTGTCGAATTTGGAATGAGTTACCTCAATTGTACCGTATGGGAAAACGTTGAGTACTGTAAAAAGGATTTCTCCATTAGGTTCATAAGTGGCAATACGAGGGTCTGCTTCATCTAACAATACTTCGTCTCCAAACTTAAGTTGATTCGATTTACCTTTAAGTTTGTCATGGAACTGCCTTGATTCTTCGTGCATTCTCGGTTTCTCCTTAACCTGTGTTCGCCATTCATCTAGTGTCACGGGGCTAGAGCTTTCGTCTCGCAATCCGTGCAGCCTTAGGCGATTTGCTCATCTAAACTCGCCCAAGTCAGCCTTTACTCGAATGAGGATTCTTTAAGAACTCCTCCAAGGCACCAATCGAACAGCGGAAGCAAACTTATGCCAAAAGAAGCTTATAAAAGAACAACGAGAAAGGGCTTTCGCAAAGTGTTTGAGTAAATGCTCTCTATTCTCTTATTCATAAAGAATAATGAAACAATGAATGGAGATGAGTACAAATGAGGGGAGGCTCTCTATTTATACTTGAGCTCCCCAAAACCGACGGACAAGATACAATTACATCGATTTGGACGAGATTAACCATATCCCTTAATTTATGGGATTTACAAGATATTGCCATATCAAATCCTATCTAATCTTAAAAGATATGATTCCTCTATCTTTTAAGATTAGTTACCATAGTTGCCTAAGTTACCATATCTTCGCTATCGGGCCAACCAGCTTCAATCGGCGAGCTTCTCCAACGGTTCCTTGAATCGGGCAGCTCGCGTGGGCCAAATGATCCCCATCTAAGTAATAGACCTCCATCGGATGCATTTGGTTCGATGGTCACGGGCTTCGAACTCGCCCGTGACATTCTCCCCACCCATTCTCGCAAGCGTCCTCGTTGCGACTTCCAATGGCACGCGACTTGATTCAATTCGTGTCCTCTCGTTGCTTTGGCTTTACCCTTCCGCCGGGACTTACGCCCGGCCGGCTTCCGTCGCTTCTTCACTCGAGCCGTCCTACTCGTTTGTACATCTCGATGACAAGGAGTTATGTCACTCCCTTGCCCACATTCTAACTCTTCTCGAACGGAATCCTCGTGATTCACCACACTTGGCTTCGCTTTGCCTCCAGTCTCTCGGCCTCCTTGCTCAAGAACTTTGAAAGGGCCCCTACGTTCTCGCCAAGTACACAAGTTAGAATGCAAAACACTATCAGAGTGTTCCGAATGTACCTTCGCATTTACTCGGGTCAACTGTCCCACATGCATCACTTCTTTTTCCTTGAAGTCCGATGCACCACCCACCTCTCCCATAGGTGGAAGCCTTGTCGATGACTCGGCCAACTCCGACGCTTTATTCAATTCGAGCTTCTTTGGTCCCAGCTTCACTGTTTTCATCGCAACTTCTTCCTCTAAGTTCGATGACAAACTTACCTCTTTCTTGGGTGGAAGCCCCTCCGATGACTCACCATGCTCGGACGTTGCCTTTCCTTTGACTACGGCTTGCTTTGGACAGTTCCGCAACTCATGCGGACCACAGCACAAGAAGCACTTTACTCGCTTCTTTTTGTTCCTCTTTGCCCTCTTGGCTTCGGCTTTATCCTTGCTCGAACCAAGCTTCTTGGGCTCCTTTGCGCGCTCCATCGTTCCTTCGATGTGAGACTTCCTCTGACACTTCGCAATCTATGCGGACCATGACACAAGAAGCACTCGACTGGCTTCTTCTCGCTTTCGGCCTTCTTGGCTTCGGCACCTCTTGCGCTCGAACCAAGTACCAAGGCCTTATCCTCCGGCTTCTTCCTAAGCGCGGATTTCGTCGGACATTTCTTCAACATATGTGGACCGTCGCAGAGAAAGCATTTCAGCTTGTCCCTTTTCCTCTTGGGTTTCTTCTTCCCAACTCGTGGTTTCCTATTACCACAATTGTCGCCGATGCCATTGCCATAATTATCCGTATCTTCCTTGTGATTCCCTTCACGTACGCCCCTTTCCTCGGACTTGGAAGATCCAAGCTTGTCTTTCCCTAGACCAAGCTTAACCACGGATACCGCTACCATTATGGCTTCCGACAGCTTTTGGACACCTCTTTGTTCCACTTCCTGTCTGACCCACGGCTTCAATCCCTCTTGAAAAGCAAGCATTGCTTCTCTCTCGGTCACATCCGAAACTTGGAGCATGAGTTCCTTAAACTCACGAACATACTCCCCCGCTGTGCCTCGTTGCGTTATTCCTTGCAACTTTGCCCGAGCTTCTTCCTCGGCAAACTCCGGATAAAACTGTTCCTTCAACTCGCATTGGAACTCTTGCCACGTTCAATCTCACCTTGCCTTTTATCCGTGGTCCTTCCTCGCCACCATAAAAGCACAATATCGAAGAAATAATGAAGCGTTTTAACCTTACCCGCATCATCCTCGATGCCTTTGGCACGGAAGTAGTTTTCCATCCTCCACAAGAAATTGTCCACATCGCATGCAGACCTTGTCCCCACAAACTCTTTCGGCTTCGGGACATCCTCGTTATTGAGTGCTGCATTTGCACTCCTTTCCCCACCGTTGCTTGACACAAAGCCAGCTCTACCTCGAGCTCCTCTATTCTTGTGCTCAAAGCCAACGTCGTGGCCATTGTTTCCTCCTTCCAAGCCATCATCATAGCCTCAAGAGCATCGTTCCTGTCTGACAGTTTATCTTTGTGTGAATCAAACAACTCATTTACCTTATCCATGGTCGCATTAAGAGACATCTTTACATAGTCTCTGGACTGATCCTTCCAGTTGTCTATGTGACCCTCGAACCCATCGAGTGCCTCCTTTACGTCCTCCATGGATCCTCGAGTTTACCCACACGCCTCTCATCGCCAACAGCATCTCCCTCAAACCTTTTCTCACCAATCTTTGTTCGGACTCTTCTTTCGACATCTCAACGGTGCCTTCGAACCAACAGCTTCGGCTATCACTTGGTTCGAACCTTGGCTCGGATACCACTTGTCACAAGGCTAGAGCTTTCGTCTCGCAATCCGTGCGGCCTTAGGCGATTTGCTCGTCTAAACTCGCCCAAGTCAGCCTTTACTCGAATGAGGATTCTTTAAGAACTCCTCCAAGGCACCAATCGAACAATGGAAGCAAACTTATGCCAAAAGAAGCTTATAAAGAACAACGAGAAAGGGACGCGCAAAGTGTTTGAGTAAATGCTCTCTATTCTCTTATTCATAAAGAATAATGAAACAATGAATGGAGATGAGTACAAATGAGGAGAGCTCTCTATTTATACTTGAGCTCCCCAAAAAGCGCGGACAAGATATATTATTACATCGACGGACGAGATTAACCATATCCCTTAATTTATGGGATTTACAAGATATTGCCATATCAAATCCTATCTAATCTTAAAAGATATGATTCCCTCTATCTTTTAAGATTAGTTACCATAGTTGCCTAAGTTACCATATCTTCGCTATCGGGCCAACCAGGCTTCAATCTAACAGGCTTCTCCAACAGTTCCTTGAATCGGGCCAGCTCACGTGGGCCAAATGATCCCCATCTAAGTAATAGACCTCCATCGGATGCATTTGGTTCGATGGTCACGGGCTTCGAACTCTGGCCCGTGACACTAGTTCCTCGATCTATAGCCTTCGCTCGTCATGGATGATTCCGTGGTTGGTACTAGAATGTGGCTCGTTTATGTTTTTCCGAAGAGTTTATTGCAAGGAAGGTTGAACCATCTTATTAACAGGTTGTATAGAATCATCTTCATAACTAACTGTCTTGATCGAATCACGAGCTTGGAGTGTGATCATATCTTCTCCTACACGGAGTGTGAGTTCACCTATTCCAACATCAATGATAGTTCTAGCAGTTGCTAAAAAGGGGTGTCCTAAAATTAAAGGGACATCACTATCCTCTTCCATGTCTAGAGCAACAAAATCAATTGGAAATATGAATTTATCTATTTTTACGAGTACATATTCAATAATACCCCTAGGAAATTTAATGGTTTTATTTGCTAGTTGAATGTTCATCCTAGTTTGTTTGGGTTTCCCAAGACCTAGCTGCTTAAACATTTTATAGGGCATGACATTAAGGCTCGCCTCTAAATCAGCCAAAGCTTTGTTAACATTTAAACTACCAATTAAGTAAGGAATCGTAAAACTTCCTAAATCTTTCAACTTGTTGGGTAGCTTATTTTGTAGAATGGCTAAGCAAACTGCGTTTAATTCCTCATGCGACGCATCATCTAATTTTCGTTTATTAACCAAGAGCTCTTTTAAAAATTTCACTGAGTTGGGCATCTGCGAAAGAGCTTCAATAAACGGTAAGTTAATATGTAATTTTTTTAAGATTTTAAGAAACTTACCGAATTGTTCGTCTGTGCGGTCTTTCTTTGTCGCTTTAGGGTACAACACAGGAGGTGTATACTCTCTATGTACCGGTTTCTGCGTTCTATGGTTCACCTCATCCTTACCTTTTCTTACCATAAGTCCTTGCCTCGGTTCTGGTTTAGGTTCAACTAGCCATTCTTCATTTCGAACAGTAATTGCATAAAGTTGTTCTCTTGGGTTAGTTTCGTTGTTACTTGGCAAGTTACCTTGTGGTCGTTCAAAAATCAACTTAGCGAGCTGTCCTATTTGAGTTTCGAGCGCTTGAACCAACGCTTGCTGATTCTTAAGCATCATTTCAATATTTTGAAAACGACTTTCTGACGTCGAGATAAATTTTGTGAGAATCTCTTCAAGGTTCGGTTTCTTCTCTTGTTGGTAAGGTGGTTGTTGAAAACCTAGAGGATGTTGTGGTTTTTGATTTCCTTGACCACCCCACGAGAAATTAGGATGGTTCCTCCAACCCGCATTATAATTGTTACTATACGGGTTATTTTGAGGTCTAGAATTATTACCCATATAGTTGACTTGTTCCTCCTCGATGCAAGAGTTGAAGGATGGATAATATGTGTTGTGCATTCCTCCTCCGTTCGAATCACACCTCATCACTGGGTGTACCTGAGTAGAACCGTACAAACCATCAATCTTTTTATTTAAAAGTTCTACCTGGTTAGATAGCATAGTGACCGCGTTGAGGTTGAAAACACTAGTTGCTTTTGTCGGCTTCGTTCTCATGACTTTCTACTGATAGTTATTCAGTGACATCTCTTCAATAAATTCATAAGCCTCTTCAGGTGTTTTGTTGTTTAAAATTCCACCAGCGGTTGCATCTATCAGTTGTCCTGTTGAGGGGTTCACATCGTTGTAAAAAGTCTGAACCTGTAACCATAGAGGTAACCCATGGTGAGGGCACCTTCTCAATAGGTCCTTGTATCTCTCCCATGCATCATAAAGAGTTTCTAGATCCATCTACACAAAAGAAGAGATATCATTCCTCAATTTAGCCGTTTTAGCCGGCGGAAAATATTTTAGTAAAATTTTTTCGGTTATTTGTTCCCAAGTGGTGATTGACCCTCGCGGTAATGAGTTCAACCATTGTTTAGCCTTATTCCTTAATGAAAAGGGAAATAACCGAAGGCGAATGGCATCGTCAGAAACACCATTAATCTTAAAGGTGTCGCAGAATTCCAGAAAATTTGCTAAATGAGTGTTTGGATTCTCGTCCTGCAAACCATCAAACTAAACAAACTGTTGTATCATTTGAATCGTGTTAGGTTTCAGTTCAAAATTATTTGCAGTAACAGCAGGTATAGCTATACTCGATTCAGTTCCTGTTAATGTAGGTTTAGGATAATCATACATAGTACGAGGAGCAGGATTCTGATCTACTGGATTTGCAGCAACCACAGGAAGTAGCAGATTATTCTGATTTTAGACCATCTCCTCGGTTGTAGTACGGATATCGTCCTCTCGCCCTTCCTCTATGTATTGTAGGCTTCGCCTTATTTCTCTTCAATTTCTGCGAGCTGTGCTCTCGATCTCACTGTCAAAAAGCAAAGGTCCTAACGGGTTTCTTCTAGTCATAAACTATAAAAACTTGCCAGAAGTAAATAAAATAAAAATAAGTAAATAAAAACAAAATTAAATTGAAAAAAATAAAAGAATAGCTAAAGTAATAAAAATTAAGTGTTCCTAATATCTTAGTCCCTAGCAACGGTGCCAAAAACTTGATGGTCGTGAAACTAACTAAAAATTCGACTAAGGCAAGCGCATCTATCGAACAGTAGTATAGTTACGGTGAGACCGAAAATATTGTATCCACGAGGACTAAAAGTACTAGTAATTACTATTTTTTATTATCTAGCCTAAGAATTAAAGGAATGTTTTTAAACTAAAAATTAACTATCTAATTAACTAAGAGCACGACAGAGGTAAAAGTTGGAAAATACTTTTGGAAAACTGATGGAGAAGACAATACCCAAGGAAGAATTCACCTAGACTTCACTTATTACTTCTAAATTAGACAATTTATTCACTTGACTTAATCCGTAGAAATCCCTGATTTATGTTAATAACTCTTTCGAGACTAAAAACAACTGACTCTAGGTTGATTAATCGAAATCTCTTTCTAATTAAAACCCCTATTGTCGTATTAACTCGATCTATGGATTCCCTTATTAGATTTGACTCTAATCCGACAGATTTATTTCCTCCTATCTCTAGGATTGCATGCAACTCCGCTTAATTATGAATGATCTACTCTTAAACAGAGACTTTTGCTCCACTGAATAAGCATATCAAAATCCTGAATTAATATCCTGGAATATTAAAGCAAAAGTTAAAACTTACAATTAAGAATAAGAACAAGTATTTATCATATAATTCAAATAGTAATAAGATTCGTCTTAGGTTTCATCTCCTTTAGGTATTTAGGGAGTTTAGTTCATAATAATGGAAAACATCTCAAAATTGGGAAAACAACAAAGCATAAAGAAACCCAAAGAACTTCTGAGGAAATTGAATGGAGATCTTCAGTCTTGAAGTAGGTCCTGCTTCTGAACTGATTCCGATGGCTGACCTTGAGTATTTCCCGCCTTCTACTCTGTGTGTGTCCCCCTTTAATTCTCTTATAGGGTGTTTATATAGGCTTTAAAATGCTTCAAAACCCTCAAAATTAGCCTTTTTTCGAATAGAATTAGACTTGATTCTAACAGGGACACAGTCGTGTGCCACGCCCGTGTGAAGGTGTTAAAACCGTGTGCCTCACACGGGCGTGTGGCCTGCCGGTGTGCCTTACACGGGGGTGTGGTTTACCCGTGTGGACGTGCCTAGCCCGTGTGAAATACTGAGATAAGCCTATTTTGTCTGTTTTTGGCCCATTCCTTACTCTTTTCACCTTTCTATGCTCACCTAAGTATAAAACATGAGTTTAAAGGATTAAGAGCATCAAATTCACCAAACCTTATGATAAATCATCCAAAAATATGCCAAGCATGGGATAAAAATATGTATATATTATGGTTTATCAATGAACGATCCTCTCAAGCAAAGAAGTACTATAGATAGGGTCAGCAAACTTAAAATAGATGTTATATGTTTGATAGAAACTAGAATAAAGAGTAATTTGCAGCAGATTGTTGATAAATGATTTCGAGGTTGGTATTTTTTGCATAATCATACTGAAGCTGATAATGTTAGAATCTTAAATTTTTTGGCAATGTAGCATGTTGTTGATCCTTGCTACCGGTACAGATCAAAGTATTACTTGTGAATTTTGTGTTCAAGCAAAGCATGGGTTTTGTACTTGTAACACCCCTCGCCCGTATCCGGTGTTGGGATAGGGTTCGAGGCGTTACCTGTAATTCACTTTTACAAACTTACTCAATCGGGTTACTGAATTTGGCTCGTGATTTAACACTTTCAAACGTGTGCATTTTGTCTCTTATACAGGCCTCCGAGGCCTAAAAACACTCCTCGGGGTAGTATGGAACAAAACTGAAATTGTTCGATAGACTTGAGGCACTTTAGGAAATTTTCCCTTAGTTGAAGTGTAACACGCCCGTGGGGCTTAGAACACGCCCGTGTCCTTTTTCAAATATGCAACACGGCCAAGGCACACGTCCGTGGGCTTAGCCCGTGTGCTACACTGATTTCAACCTCGCCATTCTATTAAGTAAACACGGCCAAGGCACACGCCCGTGTGCTTAGCCCGTGCTCTATGCAAACCCAAAATTTTAGGTGCAGGGGACACACGACCATAGCACACACCCATGGGAGTAGCCCGTGTGTCACACACGGCCTAGACACACGCCCGTGTGTCTACCCATGAGGACCTTATTAGGCTATTTTTCAAGCCTTAAGTCACCCTCTACTAGCCAAGTACACTTATAGATTACTATAGTGCATATTTGGGCCAAATTATCCATTTGTAAATATGAAACTTTAATTAAACTCATTGCATGTGAACCTCATGTCATTGGTTTCATACATGCTAAGTTAATTCTTATTTTGCATTCAATGATCTATATGTCTACTTGACATATTAAGATTGACTTGTTATTATAACTCATTGCCAATTATAGCTAAGCCATCGTATATGAGTATAAACATGCATAGATTTGTAGGGCATAGCCTACTTCAAAATGAGCCAATTCCCATGGCCATATACAAGAAAAATAAATATTTTTTTACATGCCTTCATTAGGCAAATCAAAAGACATATATAACAAAATACTCAAAAATCCTATACATGCCATTGGAAAAAATGGAAATGTCTTTATACCAAAGCTTGTTCAGTTGATAGTGTGTTGACTCTCCAATTGTCTTTCCAATCCTTATGAGTCCTTGAGCTTTGAAAAGCAGGGGAAAAGAGAGGGATAAGCATTTGCATGCTTAGTAAGCTCGTATAACTGGAAAGTAAACTTACCGATTGTTTATCATACATCCATAATAGATAATGAAACCAATGAACATGTAAATGGCTTCCCTATCACATGCACTCAATCAATGAGTTAGTCACATAACAAATACCATGAACATTTTTATCTTAGACGAGCTCATCATTTTACATGTCATTTGTACATATACCTTGTGATAGTCTTGTTGAGTTTCTAGGAAATCTCGATGGATTATCCAGTCGCCGTCAATTCTTACGAACGATCGTTTCAGTATGCACTCCCGCGAACCTCACATCTTACGGCGGGATTACCAGTCCAGGCTAAATCCCCCGTAATAAAAACTCATAAGGTGATGTCGGAATTACTAGTCCAGGCTAAATCCCTTACGCGACAAACACCTTTAATGAGCTCGGATCTGAATTACCAGTCAGGCTAAATTCAGACCCTAATCGGATTACCCATCTCGGCTAAATCTACAATGTACACATATTCTTCGGGAGGCTCGATCACTCAAAGAATGCTAGCCCAGGCTAGATTCTTTTTAGACTTGAGATCTTTGGATTACCAGTCCAGGTTAAATCATTTTCTGCAACACATGCAAAATCTCAAGTCTCACGTAAATCGTGGTTTATCCATTGAATTTCCTTTCCAACCTCAACCGAGACATTATCCAACAATTAATTATTAAAGATGCAATTCATGCATTTTCATGCCATCAACAATGCAATTATCATGCATTCACAAAACATATAATTATG
This sequence comes from Gossypium longicalyx, assembly GCA_025698465.1. Taxonomy (NCBI): domain Eukaryota; kingdom Viridiplantae; phylum Streptophyta; class Magnoliopsida; order Malvales; family Malvaceae; genus Gossypium; species Gossypium longicalyx. The sequence goes on from CM046997.1 coordinate 99,713,875, forward strand.
CATGTTGTAGGTTTACTTCGAGTTATCTGAACTTATCTGGTATTCGTTTTGGAGCTGTGTTTCGGTTATTTCGAAACCTTGCGTTTACCTCGATCGACCTTTGGAATTTGTTCCTCGGGGTCTATAACAACAAAATTATATCATTAATTCACTAAATTACATTTTCAAGTTTAATTCCTACCCCCGGTCCTAATGACTGTTTTGCCCCTAACCTTTGACATTTTTACGATTTAGTCCCTAGGCTCGTATAATGAAACACATGGAATTTCTATCTTACCCAAGCCTAACCGAACATTTTTCTCTCTTATGGCAGCCCATATTTTCCATTATTTTCACATTTCTACCACATATTTAATAGCTTTTGGATAAAGGTCCCTACAAAGGCTTTTCATGAAAATCACTTAGGAAAAGATGTTTAACACACCTTCAACTTTCATACCCCTCCATAATCCACCAAAATACAAACAACTCATGCATGGGTAAATTTTTAAAGATAAACCCTAGCATGAAATATGGGTAGAAATGGAAAGATCAAGCTACCGGGATTTCAAAGATACAAAGAACATTAAAAACGGGGCTTGGGAGCACTTACTATTGAGCTTGAAATGTTTGAAAACCCTAGCTATGGAGACTCTTCAAATTTCGGCAGCCACGGAGAAGAAATGGCTAATTTTGGCTTGATTTTTCCCATTTTATTTCATTAAAAAGCCAAATGACCAAAATGCCCTTAAGTTCTTTCTTTGAAATTTCATCCATGCAAGCCCATTTTTGTCCAAAAACTTAGAAATCGGGAAAATTACACTTTAAGACCTTCTAATTTATAATCTAAAGCAATTTCAAACAAATTGCTTCTAGAATCCAAGTTTTGCAATTTATTCAATTTAGTCCCTAATTTCCAATTGGACACCTTACTTAAAGAATTTCTTAATGAAATCTTAACACATGCATATTCTCATATTCTAGACCTTATAATAATCATAAAATAAATATTTTGATGTCAAATTTGTGGTCTGGAAACCACTATTCCGACTAGGCCCTATTTTAAGATGTTACATTTCTCCCTCCTTAGGGACTTTTGTCCCCGAAAGTCTTACCAGTAAACAGGTTTGGGTATTGATTTCTCATGGTTTCTTCTGTTTCCCATGTAGCTTCTTCCACACCATGTCGGTGCCATAAAACCTTTACTAAAGTTACACTTTTATTTCTCAACTGTTTAACCTCACGGGCTAAAATCTTGACTGGTTCTTCTTCATAAGTCATGTCTGGTTTAATCTCAATCTCCTCTAGTGAAATCACATGAGAGGGGTCTGATCAATATCGCCTTAACATGGATACATGGAACAAGTCGTGAATCTTTTCTTATTCGGGTGGAAATGCCAAGCGATAGGCTAATGGTCCAATCCTTTCAGTAATCTCGTGAGGTCCGATAAATCGCGGACTCAGTTTACCTTTCCGACCAAATCTCAACACCTTTTCCATGGAGACACCTTCAAGAATACTCTATCTCCAACTTGGAATTCAATCTCTTTTCTTTTCAGATCAGTATAAGACTTTTGCCTGTCTGATGATGCTTTTAAACAGTCTCGTATTACTTTAACCTTTTCTTCAGTTTCCCTAATCAGATCTACTCCATGAATCTGATTTTCCTTAAGTTCTATCCAGTATAATGGAGTTCGGCACTTCCTGCCATACAAGGCCTCATAATGTGCCATTTTCAAACTTGTTTGGAAACTATTGTTGTAGGCAAACTCTACCAATGGCATGTATTTTTCCCAACTACCCTGAAATTCGAGGATGTAACATCGCAACATATCTTTAAGAATCTATATCGTCCGCTCAAACTGACCAAGTCTGAGGGTGAAAAGCTGTACTAAAACTCAACTTCGTCTTCAAGGCTTTCTGTAGCTTTTTTCCAAAATCTCGAAGCGAATATTAGGTCTCTGTCTGAAATAATCGATAATGGTACTCTGTGCAATATTACTATCTCAGAAACGTATAAGTCGGCCAGTCTATCAAGGGAATAATCTGTCCTTACCAGAATAAAATGAGCCGACTTGGTCAACTTATCCACTACAACCCATATGGCATTTTTCTTTTTCGGAGTAAAAGGCAATCCTGTCACGAAGTCCATGGTAACTCTGTCCTACTTCCATTCAGGAACCGTCACAGGTTGTAACAAACCTGAAGGCACTTGATGTTCAGCTTTAACTTGTTGACATATCAGGCATCTTGACACAAACTCAGAAATGTCCCTTTTCATACCGTTCCACCAATACGTTTTCTTCAAATTATTATACATTTTGGTATTTATCGGATGGATAGACAAACGGCTACTATGCGCTTCTTGCAATATTTTCTGGATAAGTTCATCGTCTTTAGGTACGCATACTCTCTCTCTGAACATCAAACACCCATCAGAACTAATCCAGAAATCTGATTCAGTCCCTGACTCACATTAAGCCCTTTTTGCTTGCAAGTCACCGTCATTAAATTGTGTATCATGAATTTCCTGTAGAAATGTTGGCCTAGCCTCTAGCTCTGCCAAGACCGAACCATCATCAAGCAATGTCAAACGAGTATCTATGACTTTCAAAGTAAATAAGGATTTTCTGCTCAGAGCGTCGGCGACCACTTTCGCCTTTCCTGGATGGTAGTCAATAATCATATCATAATCCTTAATTAATTCTAACCATCTCCTTTGTCTCAAATTTAATTATTTTTGAGTCATAAGTACTTCAGACACTTGTGGTCCGTAAAAATACGACACATTTCACCATAAAAGTAATGCCTCCAAATCTTCAAGGTAAAAATTATCGCAGCAAGCTCTAGGTCATGGGTCGGATAATTCTTCTCGTGAGGCTTCAATTGCCATGAAGCATAGGCTATCACATTGCCATCTTGCATAAGTACACAACCCAATCCATTTAAGGATGCATCACTGTAGACCACGAATTCCTTTCTCGGTTCAGGTAACACTAAAAGCAGAGCTTGATCGGCAATGTCTTTAATTTCTCAAAACTTGCTGACACTTTTTCGTCCATTCAAACTTAACATCCTTCTGTAGCAACCTCGTCATCGGAGTCGCTATCATAGAAAATCATTTTACAAACCTTTGATAGTAACCGGCTAAGCCTAAAAAGCTTCTAACCTCGGTTACATTTTTAGGTGATTTCCAATCAACAATAGTAGAGATTTTACTTGGATCAACTCGGATGCCTTCACCCGAAACAATATGACCCAAAAATCCAACTTCTTGGAGCCAAAATTCACTCTTGCTAAACTTAGCATACAATTTTTTTCTCGCAAAGTCTGCAATACAATTCTCAGGTGCTTCGCATGTTCTGTCTCATTTTTGGAATAAATCAAGATGTCGTTAATGAACACAACAACAAACTTATCCAAATGTGGCAGAAAGATCTTATTCATTAGATCCATAAATACGGACGATACATTCGTCAGCCCAAACGGCATAACAAGAAATTCGTAATGACCATACCTCGTCCTGAAAGCTGTCTTTGGCACATCCGATTCCTTGACACGCAACTAATAGTAGCTAGACCTCAAGTCTATCTTAGAGAACAAAGTGGCTCCTCTCAACTAATCGAATAAATCATCAATCCTTGGTAAAGGATACCTATTTTTGATGGTTACTTTATTCAGTTGCTGATAATCAATACATAATCTCATTGAACCATCTTTCTTCTTTATAAACAACAAGGGGGCACCCCAAGGTGAAAAACTTGGCCTTGCAAATCCTTTTTCCATCAACTCTTGCAACTGTGCTTTTAACTCTTTTAGCTCGGTTGGTGCCATTCTATTCGGAGCGATAGAAATAGGATTTGTCCCTGGCACCAATTCAATACCAAACTCAATTTCTCTCTCAGGAGGTAATCCTGGTAATTCCTCTAGAAATACATCTGAATACTCACATACTATTGGCATAGACTCGATCTTCAACTCTGTTTCCTTAGTATTCAGTACAAATGCAAGATAAGCTTCATACCCTTTCCTCATGTACCTCTGGGCAACCATTATCGTGATTGCATTCGACGGTGAACCCAATTCTCTTGATTCGACCTATAAAGTCTCACCATCCAGACATTTTAACTTAATATACTTACTACCACAATTCACAGTTACATCATGAAGGGCTAACCAATCCATACCAAGTATTATATCAAATTCATCAAATGGTAGCAACATAAGGTTAGCTGGAAAACAATGACCTCGAATCATCAAAAGACAATTCTTACAGATTTTATCAACTAGAACCGATTTGCATAATGGGTTCGACACTTTAATAACAAATTTCATAGTTCAACGGGTATATTCATACTAGACACCAATCTCATACAAATGTAAGAATGCGTTAACCCCGGGTCAATTAAAGTAATAATACTCGTCTTAAAAAGGGAAAAAGTACCTGTGATAACATCAGGAGCAGAGGCTTCCTCTCGAGCGCGTATTGCATACGTTCTTGCCAGGGCTCTAGCCTCTGGTCTTGCAATATCTTTAGCTGTGACTCGACTGCCACTAGCACTTCCAAGGTATCTTGGAGGTCTACCTCGTGCCATGGGAGCACTTGACTTCGGAGTTACTTTCACTTCTTTTTCAAATCGCTCTGGGCAATCCCTGAGAAAGTGGTCAAGAGAGCCACATCTGAAACATGCACCGCTTTTTACTTGGCACTCTCTGAAGTGAAATTTGTTGTAGCTCTTACATTTTGGCTTTTGATCATCTACACTCCCCACACTAGTCATCATCGGAGAGGAAGACTTTTGACTTCGTCGTCTAGGACCCTTCGCTCTACCTGAATATCCTACTGATAAAGTGGAGCGTTCATGCTGGCTCCTAGCTTTCTTCTTGGAGAATGAGAGTGTTTTATCGCTGGTCCTTTTGCTCACAACTCGAGCCTCTCTCTTTGTTTGTTTTCTTTCGTTAATAAGCTCCTCGGTTTTCTTGGCCTGATCAGCCAATGCGGCGAACTACCGTATTTTAAGAATTTCGATCAACAATTTGATGTCCACATTCAAACCCTCCTTAAAGCGTTTACACATTTTTGATTCAGTTTGGACTCATTCAGTTGCATACTGACTTATCAGTACGAACTCTCCCTCATATTCTGCTACAGTCTTATTCCCTTGTTTGAGTTCCAGAAACTCCTTTCGCTTCGAGTCTAAAAATCGTTGGCTAATAAATTTATTCCTAAACTCTGTTTGGAAGAAATTCCAATTAATATTTTCCTTCGATACTATCGAGGATACGGTCTTCCACCAGTGGTATGCAGTATCTTTCAAGAGGGACACGGCACACTTCAAACACTCCTCGGATGTGCATGACAATTCATTTAACACCCGTGTAGTATTTTTGAGCCAGAACTCGGCTCTTTCAATGTCATCATCGACTTTCGCTCTGAATTCCTCAGCCCCACACTTTCTAAGCTTATCTACAGGGGCCTTACCGATTCTTACCGGTGTCATACCTCGTGGCATATCCTCATCAGGTTGGTTAGAGGGCGGGGGCGGTCATGGTATGTTGGGGCGATTCCTTAGATAATTCCCAAACCATTCATCCATCATATCAAAGAAGACGACTCGGGCCTCTTTCCGACCTTCAGACATAACCCTTCTACTATTAGATACAGCTTGTTGTACGGAAACTGGAGCATGGCTCTTGGCTCCCTCGGACTCATCTTGTGCTCGATTGGAAGACATTTACTATATTCAAAACAATTTAAACAATTTAGGAGATGTCACACTATCAGGATTCGAAATATGGCATGTATAGCGAACTTTAACATCCTCTACGGTAGTCCTAAAATCGACTAAATCGTAGCTCTGATACCATTAAATGTAACACCCCTCGTATGTATTCGACGCCAGGATAGGGTTCGAGGCGTTATCGATAATTTACCTTTAAAAACTTACTCAATCGGGTTACTAAATTTCGCTCATTATTTAACACTTTTCAAACGTATGCACTTTGTCTCTTATACAGGCCTCCGAGGCCTAAAAACACTCCTAGGGGTAGTACGAAACAAATCCAAAATTGTTCAATAGACTTGGGCACTTTAGGAAATTTTCCCTTAGTTGAAGTGTAACACGCCCGTGTCCTTTTTCCAGTATGCAACACGGCCAAGGCATATGCTCGTGGGCTTAGCCCGTATGCTACACTAATTTCAACCTCACCATTCCGTTAAATAAACATGGCCAAGGCACACGTCCGTGTGCTTAGCCCATGCTCTATGCAGACCCAAAATTTTAGGTGCAGGAGACACATGGCCATAGCACACACACATGGGAGTAGCCCATGTGTCACACACGGTCTAGATACACGCTCGTATGTCTACCCATGTGGACCTTATTAGACTATTTTCCAAGCCTTAAGTCACCCTCTACTAGCCAATTACACTTATAGATTACTATAGTGCATATTTGGGCCAAATTATCCATTTGTAAAGATGAAACTTTAATTAACCTCATTGCATGTGAACCTCATGTCATTAGTTTCATACATGCTAAGTTAATTCTTATTTTGTATTTAATGATCTATATGTCTGCTTGACATATTAAGATTGGCTCGTTATTATAACTCATTGCCAATTATAGCTAAGCCATCGCATATGATTATAAACATGCATATATTTGTAGGGCATAGCCTACTTCAAAATGAGCCAATTCCCATGGCCATATACAAGAAAAATAAACATTTTTTTACATGCCTTCATTAGGCAAATCAAATGACATATTTAACAAAATACTCAAAAATCCTATACATGCCATTGGACAAAATGGAAATGTCTTTATACCAAAGCTTGTTTAGTTGATAGTGTATTGACTCTCCAATTGTCTTTCCAATCCTTATGAGTCATTGAGCTCTGAAAAGCAGGGGAAAAGAGAGGGGTAAGCATTTACATGCTTAGTAAGCTCGTATAATTGGAAAGTAAACTTACCTGTTGTTTATCATACATTCATAATAGATAATGAAACCAATGAACATGTAAATGGCTTCCCTATCACATGCACTCAATCAATGAGTTAGTCACATAAAAAATACCATGAACATTTTTATCTTAGATGAGCTCATCATTTTACATGTCATTTGTACATATACCTTGTGATAGTCTTGTTGAGTTTCTAGGAAATCTTGATGGATTATCTAGTCACCGTCAATTCTTACGAATGATCGTTTCAGTATGCACTCCCGCGAACCTCACATCTTACGGCGGGATTACCAGTCCAGGCTAAATCCCCTGTAATATAAACTCATAAAGTGATGTCGAGATTACCAATCCAGGCTAAATCCCTTACGCAACAAACACCCTTAATGAGATTGGATCTGAATTACCAGTCCAGGCTAAATTCAGACCCTAATCGGATTACCCGTCCGGACTAAATCCACAATGCACACATATTCTTCGGGAGGCTCGGTCACTCAAGGAACGCCAGTTCAAGCTAGATCATTTTTATACTTGAGATCGCCGAATTACCAGTCCAGGCTAAATCCTTTTCTGTAACACATACAGAATCTCAAGTCTCACGTAAATCGTGGTTTATCCATTGAATTTCCTTTCCAACCTCAACCGAGACATTATCCAACAATTCATTATTAAAGATGCAATTCATGCCTTTTCATGCCATCAACAATGCAATTATACCTTTTCATGCCATCAACAATGCAATTATCATGCACTCACAAAACATATAATTATGCATGTTGTAGGTTTACTTCGAGTTATTCGAACTTACCTGGTATTCGTTTCGGAGCTGTGTTTCGGTTATTCCGAAACCTTGCGTTTACTTCGATCGACCTCTGGAATTTGTTCCTCGGGGTCTATAACAACAAAATTATATCATTAATTCAATACATTACACTTTTCAAGTTTAATTCGTACCCCCGGTTCTAATGACCGTTTTGCCCCTAACCTTTGACATTTTACGATTTAGTCCCTAGGCTCGTATAATGAAACACATGGAATTTCTATCTTACCCAAGCCTAACGAACATTTTTCTCTCTTATGGAAGCCCACATTTTCCATTATTTTCATATTTCTACAACATATTTAACAACTTTTGCATAAAGGTCCCTACAAAGGCTTTTCATGAAAATCACTTAAGAAAAGATGTTTAACACACCTTCAACTTTCATACCCCTCCATAATCCACCAAAATACAAACAACTCATGCATGGGTAAATTTTTAAACATAAACCCTAGCATGAAATATGGGTAGAAATGGAAAGATCAAGCTACCGGGATTTCAAAAATACAAAGAACATAAAAAAGGGGCTTGGGAGCACTTACTATTGAGCTTGAAATGTATGTGATAATACTCTAGAACGTCATATTTTTATGTGCTAATTATATATTTATTTTGAGTATGATGCTACTAATTTGGGCTATTTATGGTCTTTTATCTTTTAGGGACTAAATTGGAGGCAAGAGGAAATTTAAGGGTAAAAAGTGTCAATTTGAAGATATAATGGGCCAACATGCAAAGAAGGAGAGAAGTGGTGCCAAAAATGCAAACATGGAAGACCCAAGGACTAAAATGCAAAAGAAGAGATTTTATAGCATAAGACTCTATTTTAATTTCAATTATATTAGGATAATTATTAAGGATTTTTATTTAGATTTAATTTTAGGATTTATTTTCATTTATCTTTATTTATCTTTAATTATCTTTAATTATTTATTATTTATCTTTTAAAATTTCATTAGGAATAGACTAAGTTTTCTAGTACTATAAATAGGGGATGGAGTGGCACATATTTAACATCTCTTTTTCCTGTAAACACTCCCTCTCCCAAAAACACTGTCTTTTTGTTCTCTCCATATTTTCTTCAATAAAAATCCCATTTATATTATATTTATTTTTTTCCCAAAAATCATGAGCTATTAAACCAATCTAGCCGAAGGTTGTCAGAATTCCCCAAAAAGGTTCATGAGGCTTAGAATCCGCGTTTAGCCTTCACAACAGGGTATTCATCGCTTCTCCGCATTACGGGGCTAACGCTTCTGTCCATGTCCCTTAATAGGTGATCTTTTCAACTTGTACAAGGAACGGCCACTTTGTACATTTTGGGAAGGTTGCACAGTCGGTTCGTTGGCTTTCTGCGTCAGAGGTTGGCGAATCCAAGAGACAAAACAGCGTGGTATTCATCGTTAGGAAGAGGTGATCTAGCAGAAGATAGTGCCACAAAAGCGATTATTGGCTAGAGTCAGGCTCCGCCAAATCTTAAGTCCAAATCTTTGGAGCTGGTGGTCATAGGCTTCCTCTTCCACTATAACTGGCTTATCCTGCTCGAGAAGGGTTACTTAAAAGCCAAGGATTGAACCCAAAGCGGAACGAGACAACCTGAGGCTGGAATCTCTTTTTTCAACTCTATTTATTTTTATATTTCTCTTTTTAATTTTGCAATTTATTTAATTTCGCAATTTCAATTCATTTTAAATTCTATTTTTATTTTTCCAGATTCTTAATTTTTTTTTATTTTTCAGGAATGCAGGTTTTTTTGGCCAAGAAATTGTCCAGGATTTCAAGAAACGAGCATTCGTACAATCCGATCCCTGAGGATTCGACTCTACTTCCCCTTTACTGTTATTTTTACTATTTTACATGGAATAGGATATTTTTGGTGCTCTCAACGACACATCAAATTTTGGCGCCGTTGCTGGGGATCGATAACGTACTAATCTTGCTTTTTGTCTCTTATGACCAGATCTGCTCCAAGAACTCTTGCGTTTGATTCAGAAATTGAAAAGGCTGCGAGAGCTAATTGTAAGGAAACAAAGCTAAGGAAAAAGCAGTCAGCGATGGTTGGGACTCAAAGTAATCCACCGTCAGAAATCAGAATCGACGACGAAGCAAAGTCTAGGGTTAACGAAAACCCTACTCAAACTTTTGAAGGTGAAAAAGTAGAAGTCGATTCCCCAGAAGAAGTGCTTAACGCTAGGGTTGACGAAAACCCTAATTTAGCACCTCAACATATAGCTCAGACAATTCGGCAACTGGCCGAAGTGCCGACAGAACAATCGCCACTATGCATCGCGTATCTTACTATGGATACTGATTTTGAATTAAAGTCAGGCTTGATCCAGCTACTACAACTTTTTGGAGGTTACAGAATGAAAATCCCCACAAGCATTTGAAAGAATTCCATATGGTTTGCCTTAGTATGAAACCTCAGGGGGTAACTGAGGACCAAATTAAATTGTGTGCTTTTCCTTTTTCTTTAGCAGATTCTGCTAGAGAATGGTTTTTTTATTTGTCTCCTGGATCTGTAATGACTTGGGCTGATCTGTTTCGTTTGTTTCTCAACAGCTTTTTCCCAGTGTCGCGTGCAGCCGAGTTAAGAAGAGAAATCATGGGAATAAGGCAAAAAGATGCAGAATCTCTATATGACTATTGGGAGCGATTTAAAAAGTTGTGTGCAAGTTGCCCACAACACGGTATAACAGAATAGTCTTTGCTCCAGTATTTTTATGAAGGCCTGAAACCCATGGAAATGAATATGGTAGACGCCGCTAGTGGAGGAGCGTTGGTTAACATGACTCCACAGCAAGCAAGAGACTTAATCTCCACAATGGCTGCAAATACTCAGCAATTCCGGGCCAATCCTGAACCCCCTAGAAGGGTTAACCAGCTAAGTAATTCGACGTTAGAAGATAAGGTTGATAGAATTGCTAATATTCTGAATTCTCTTGTTGTAGAAAAAGCCAGACCAACCCGAGTATGCGGAATATGTGCTACACCTGAACATACAACTGATACATGTCCCAGTTTGTATGATGATACTATGGCTCATTTAGATACTGTAGGAAACTTCCCTGGGCCACCACAAAGGCGATACGACCCTTACGCTAATACCTACAACCCAGGATGGAGGGATCACCCTAACTTAAGTTATGGGGCCAACCCACGATAAGCAGTCAAACCAAAATCGGTTTCCACAACAGTCTCGAGATTCAGGTAATTCTCTAGAAACTATGGTCAATAAATTAGCAGCTAATGTCCTTGGTTTTCAACAGCAAACTCTTAATTTCCAAAGAGAGACAAAAGATTTCCAATAGAAAACCGAGACATCTATTAGGGAGTTGACCATATCAATCGAGAGATTGAACTCACAAGGGCAGCTGTCGTCACAAACAGAACCTAGTCCAAGACAACACGCAAATGCAGTGACGTTGCGAAGTGGAAAGGTACTGGAACCAATTCCTAGCAGAAATCTTGGCCAAGAAATCGCCCAGGAAAAACCCGAAAATGACAAATGAGTCCGAGTGAAACCCTCACTACTAAAAATCCAACCTCTATTCCCAAGACAATTAAACTAGTGTCGAAAAAGTAAGGAAGACAAAGAGATCCTCGAAACATTCAGAAATGTCGAGATCAATCTACCACTGTTGGATGCCATTAGACAAATTTCGCGGTACGCCAAGTTCCTCAAAGAGCTTTGCACCAACAAACGAAAACTAACAGGTAATGAAAAGGTAAGTGTTGGTGAGAATGTATCCGCAGTGCTACAGCGAAAAATGCCAACAAAATGCAAAGATAGGGGTATGTTCGCTATACCATGCAAAATAGGTCATTAGAGGATCAAAAAGGCCATGTGTGATTTAAGGGCCTCCATAAATGTTATGCCTTATTCTATTTATGAATCACTTAATGCGAGTTTTTTGACAAAGACAGGTGTTATCATTCAGTTGGCAGATAGGTCCATTGTGCATCCCGAAGGAGTCCTCGAGGACGTATTAGTCAAATTTAATGGGCTTATCTTCTCTGCAGATTTCTATGTGATAAAAATGGAGGAGGATAATGCTCCTAGGTCTTCAGACATCTTGTTGGGGCGACCTTTCCTTACTACTGCGAATACTAAGATTGACGTACGAAGCTGAACCCTCACGATGGAGTTTGACGGAGAGATCATGAATTTTAACGTTTATGGCACTATTAGTCACCCAAGTGAAGTCTTGGACGTAAACCGTGTTGACATAATTGACTCATCAGTAGAAAAAAATTTGAGTCATCTTATGGAGATAAATCTAAAATGATGTTTAATGATTTTGAATCTGTTAATAAATTATTTGCTCCTATGGATACTAAACTTCTACCTTCTGTTGTGCAGGCACCAGATCCGAAATTAAAACCACTTTCCGAGCATCTCAAATTCACATTTTTAGAGAATGATGAGACCATTGCCTACTTAAAAGGGATCAACCCCTTGGAGGAAAATACGAAACTAAAGAAAGAGGCGCAAGGACGATTAAACCCAAATATGGTGGACGTGATAAAAAAATGAGAATTTCCAAGCCCATACGAACGAAAGAATTCAGATGGAATAGCCCCAATACTAGTTGAGGCGTCAAGCTAACGATGTTAAACTAGCGCTTGTTGAGAGGCAACCTAATTTTTATTTTTATTTTTATTTTTATTTTTTCTTTTTTTTCTTATTTTATTATTTATTATTTTCAGATATTAATAAAATTCTCTTCTTCTAGGTAAACAGAAACGAAGATAGGAAGAAAGGAGGAACGACAAATCTGCAGCCAAACAGCCCCTACTCGACACTTTTGGCCAGCAACTAGCGGATCTCATTGCCATCATACATGAATGACAGTAATTACACGGGGAGTTCCTCTACACCTTTTTCTCCTATTTTATTCCACATCGAGGACTATGTGCTTTAAGTAGGGAGGAGGTATTCCTCATTATTTCTGTCATTTTAGATGCTGAATTTTTGTTGTTGTTGCTAATTTGGTTGTTGCTGCCCATATATATATTTTTAAGCATATTTTGCCTCTTTTCATGCCCAAGAATTTGACCACGACTTGCCCACTGTTTGACCCACATGCATGAGTCTTATCTACTGAGTTAATTATGATTTTGCTTGATAGATTTCATCTCCACTGTTTTATTTCTTTTAGTTTAAATAATTATGATTAATGGAGTTAACCTATCTTTGATTTTGGTAAATTTGATTAAGTCTAAATACAAAGAGGACACTTAATACAATTGCATGCTTAAAATATGTTCATGACTATTAAGGTGGTTACTGAAACTTATTTTTGACACTTGATTATTTTTCCTAAGTCATCCAAAATTAAAATCCCGTTTAATAATAATAATGTTTCAGTGGTTATGAGTGCAGCTTAAGACATGACTAGTTGAGTAACTGGGATAGGGTGCTTGGATTGTCATCTTATTTCGCGTCAGAAGGTTGTGTGACGTGTTAGGTAAAACTCCGCTAACCAGAATTAATTTCTAAGAATGTGTTGGGCTGAGTAACCGGGGTGAGGTGCTTGACTGTCATCTCTCTTAGCGTCAAAAAGGTTCGATATGTTTTTAGGAAAAATAAAAATTAGGAATGTGTTGGGCTGAGTAACCGGGGTGGGGTGCTTGGCTGTCATCTCTCTTCGCGTCAAAAGGTTCAATATTTTTCCCTAAGTAAAAGTAAAATAAATAAAGTTATTATTAAAAAAAAGAAAAAAGATAGAGAGAAAAAATAATAAATAAATATGCATTAATAAAATTGGGGACTAAAGGGAGAAATAAATAAGGTGTCTTGATAGGTTTGGTAATTACCTAATTTTCATGAAATAATCCAAATTGATCTTAATTTTGTTTGTGTTAATTGGAATACTTTTTCAATTTTACTTAAAGCAAGCTAAGGGTTCTCTTTGTTTTCATATGCATTTTGACTAATTTTTATGAAACTTTGGAGTAGTATTTCTTTCATGGCAGGATTTAATTTTCATAGTGGACAGGAACCATACTTGAGGGCAAGCATGAGCTAAGTAGGGGGAATTTGATAATACTCTAGAACGTCATATTTTTATGTGCTAATTATATATTTATTTTGAGTATGATGCTACTAATTTGGGCTATTTATGGTCTTTTATCTTTTAGAGACTAAATTGGAGGCAAGAGGAAATTTAAGGGTAAAAAGTGCCAATTTGAAGATATAATGGGCCAACATGCAAAGAAGGAGAGAAGTGGTGCCAAAAATGCAAACATGGAAGACCCAAGGACTAAAATGCAAAAGAAAAGATTTTATAGCACAAGACTCTATTTTAATTTCAATTATATTAGGATAATTATTAAGGATTTTTATTTAGATTTAATTTTAGGATTTATTTTCATTTATCTTTATTTATCTTTAATTATCTTTAATTATTTATTATTTATCTTTTAGAATTTCATTAGGAATAGACTAAGTTTTCTAATACTATAAATAGGGGATGGAGTGACACATATTTAACATCTCTTTTTCCTATAAACACTCCCTCTCCCAAAAACTCTGTCTTTTTGTTCTCTCCATATTTTCTTCAATAAAAATCCCATTTATATTATATTTATTTTTTCCCCAAAAATCATGAGCCATTAAATCAATCTAGCCGAAGGTTGTCAAAATTATCCAAAAAGGTTCATGAGGCTTAGAATCCGCGCTTAGCCTTCTCAACAGGGTATTCATTGCTTCTCCGCATTACAGGGCTGATGCTTCTGTCCATGTCCCTTAATAGGTGATCTTTTCAACTTGTGCAAGGAACGGCCGCTTTGTACGTTTTGAGAAGGTTGCACAGTCGGTTCGTTGGCTTTCTGCGTTAGAGGTTGGCGAATCCAAGAGACAAAACGGCGTGGTATTCGCCGTTGGGAAGAGGTGATCTAGCAGAAGATAGTCCCACAAAAGAGATTATTGGCTAGAGTCAGGCTCCGCCAAATCTTAAGTCCAAATCCTTGGAGCTGGTGGTCGTAGGCGTCCTCTTCCACTATAATTGGCTTATCTTGCTCGAGAAGGGTTACTTAAAAGCCAATGATTGAACCCAAAGTGAAACGAGACAACCGGAGGCTAGAATCTCGTCACATAAGAAACTTTCTCTTTTCCCAACTCTATTTTTTTTATATTCCTCTTTTTAATTTCTGCAATTTATTTAATTTCACAATTTCAATTCACTTTAAATTCTGTTTTTATTTTTCCAGATTCTTAATTCTTTTTTTTTATTTTTCAAGAACGCAGGTTTTCTTGGCCAAGAAATTGTCTAGGATTTCAAGAAATGAGCATTCGTACAATCCGATCCCTGAGGATTCGACCCTACTTCCTTTCACTGTTATTTTTACTGTTATTTTTGTGCTCTTAACGACACATCAGTTTGAAAACCCTAGCTATAGAGACTCTTCAAATTTCGGCAGCAATGGAGAAGAAATGGCTGATTTTGGCTTGATTTTTCCCATTTTATTTCATTAAAAAGCCAAATGACCAAAATGCCCTTAAGTCCTTTCTTTGAAATTTCATCCATGCAAGCCTATTTTTGTCCAAAAACTTAGAAATCGGGAAAATTTCTCTTTAAAACCTTCTAATTTATAATCTAAATCAATTTCATACAAATTTCTTCTAGAATCCAACTTTTGCAATTTATTCAATTTAGTCCCTAATTTCCAATTGGACACCTTACTTAAAGAATTTCTTAATGAAATCTTAACATATGCATATTCTCATATTCTAGACCTCATAATAATCATAAAATAAATATTTTGATGTCATATTTGTGGTCCCGAAACTACTATTCCGACTAGGCCCTATTTCAGGATGTTACAATACTGCTATATATAAAATGAATGAGGGCATTACTAGAAGAATATTATGGAATTATTTTGTTGATTTGTAGTTGTTATATGTGACAAGCCTTGGTTGCTTGTTGGTGACTACAACCTCATAGAAAATCTTAAAGAAAGTTATTTTTGCTCTAGTGATTTTATTAGGTTCAAAGAGTTTAATAATTTTATTTATTTTTTTTAATTTCTACTTCTGTTGCATTAGTATATTCATTAATAGAAGTCTAATTAATTGCTAGATCTTCAAATAATCATTAATTTCAGAATTTTTTGTCTAAATTTTAAGATATAAACATTCTTCTATCAAAGGATCTATAATAGGGTGTTTTTATTGGATTTTCAAATATTTTATCTAATAATACCGCTATTATTGGTATATCATGTGCTTTTCTAAATAATGTTCTTATAGTTATGATTATAATTCCTAAATGTATATATCTAACTTGGAGATATTTCTTTTTAGTCCTCTTAATTTTGTCTTTAGTAAATAGTGAGATTTTTGTTAATCCGCCTCTAGTATCTTTGGCAACTGTATTACCAATTATTTTTTCTATATGTCTTTGACACCAGATTTTATATTTAGATTTTTATAATTTTCTTCTTTAAAAATATGATTTTTATTAATCTTTTCTATCATTTCATCAAAAAAGTCTTTTTCTTCTCCAATTATATTTCCTAATTTTATATCTTGTTATTCATTCTTAGGTATTTCTTCTAACTGATTATTAGAACTACTTCCTATATTGTACATAAATATATATTCTTCATCATTTGTATCAGAATCTGTTTATGATATTAATTCATATAATATTTCCTCAGGATTTATTTCCTCTTCTGAACATATTTCTAAATCTCGTTCTCAAGTGTTTTAATCATTTTTCTTGCACCTTTTCCCTTATTAGGACAATTTGGTGCCATATGACCTTCTTTATCACATATGAAACATTTACATTTTTGTTTTTTAGTATTTTTAGAAGTTTTTCTTCTAATGAATCTTTTCTTTTTATTATAAACAATTTTTTTCTTATTTCCTTGTTTCATCTAACTAGCTTCTATCTTTTTTTTTTCTTTTTATATTTTCTATAAGTATTTGGACATACTGATTTACATCCAAATTCCAATTCATTTTCTAGAATTTTTGTACAATGTTTATTACTTAATTTATGTTTAGCTTGTTTAGAAGCTTTACTTTGTAAACAATAACTAGTTATTCTTTCTTTTGCAAAATTAATTCTATTTCCTATAGAACCTATAGTTTTTGAATCCACACTAGATATTTTATTATGTTTTTTCTAAATAAGAATCGTATTTTTTTATACAAATCTAATCCCAATGAAGAAATTTTTTTTAGAAAATCTTCTAGATATCTAATACCACACAATATAATTTTTTACAATACATAACTAGACAAACTATCTTGATCTTTTTTATCAGTATAGCCACAAAATTCTGTTTTTAGAATATAAGTTAACCCTTTTAATACATCTTTGGGAGTTTGAATTTGGTTGATTAACTGCTCTTTTTGTTCTTTTTCTTTTTTTTGATTCTGCCCATCTTCTTAGGAATTGTAGAACATTTCATTGAAGTGTTCCAACAAAATAACTTAAAAAAATTTCTTTTGACCACATGTTGTTGTTAACAACTATAGTCATAGACTGTGCCCATTCATCTATGATTTTTTTTCATAGTTTGTTATAGGAATATTAGTTGGATCTAAATATATTCCTCATTGAACAACATTTCTTTTATTTAGATCATCTATCCTATGTGGGACAGGTTGGGTAGATGATTCTCCTAAATTTTCATATTTTATTTCGTTAAGAGCAATATTTTCGGTTTGATTACCAAAAATTATTGTTATATTTTCAACTTGTTCATTTTTTTATTAAAGGATCTTAAATAATCATCTTTTAGAAGATCCAAATCTAATTTTCTTTTTCCATTAGGATCTTGATTTGTTTGATTAGTATCCATTGGTTCTGGTATTTCTATATTTTCTTTTTCATCTGTTGAAGTATTTTCTTCATCAGATTTATAACTTGTAACATTTATGTCTTCTAAGTCTATAGAATTATCATAATTATTAGAACTACTACTACTATCTATAGTATCATAAGTTTAACATGTAATGATAATTGAATAATACAATTAGGTCTTTATATTTTTTATACAGTTATTCTATTAATTTTAGATATTCTATTCTTTCATTTTTATCAGATGTCTTAGTAAATTTATTCTTCCAATATTTTATAAGTTGTTTATAGGATTAGAAATCATATTTTTGTTGATAAGTATAATTTCTTTTCTGCTTTTCAGATTATTTATGATTTTTATTTTTAGAAGATGATTTTTCAAAGAAAGTGTCTTCTTATTCTGACAAAACTAATATTATGTTACTAGGGAAAGATTGTATGAAACAGTGATGCCACATAAGTTTATCCTACATCAGCATTTTCATCCTAAATTTTAGTATTTTCATCCTGAAAAAAAATAAATCTAAATTAAAATCTTGAAATTCAGGATAAAATTACTAATGTGGCATAAAACTATTGGAGATTAACATCTTACTGTCTCAGCCACCATTTCAACCTTTTAGGTTAATAGAATCCTAGTAGACATGGAGAGTTTGGCGGACATTTTAACAGCCAAAGCCTTTCACAAGATGGGTCTCAAGGACACAACATTAATGAAAGCTAGTCCAGTATATGGTTTTGCCAATCAGCCAATCACGGTTAAGAAATATATCACCCTCCCAATGGTACTGGGCGATGAACATACAGTCATAAAGATGATTGACCTTTTAGTGGTAGACCATCTGACTGCATATAATGCAATCTTCGGTAGGCCAATAACGTGAACGGCCAAGATGATTGTGGCCATTTTCTATATGATGGTAAAATTCCCAAAACCCTCAAGGGAAGGGTACTTGAAATGTGACTAGCGAAAGGCTTGAGCCATATCATTTTCCTGAGGCTTACAAAGGAAATGATAGCTCTTTCTCCTCTTCCTCTTGCATCCTAGAATCATATCCGACAAAACTCATCGGTTGGGGTGAACTTGATTGACGAAAAGGGCATATATACTTGGAAGGTTTGGAAGTTAGTTAGGTTTGAAGCCAACCTTCCAAAGCTGAGGCTGCAAAAGTCACAAAATCTGTCTTTTATATATATTTGATTGAGGATCAATTATTAATAATAATGAGTTTATGTTTAATGTTAAAGAGAGAATAACTTAACAAATATGAAAATTAGAAAAAGTAGATAAAATTACTTAGAAAAATTATTTATTTTATTAATTTTATTAGTAATAGAATATGAATTACTACGTATATTTTTACATTTTCCAATTCCCAACTGAATTTGATTTGATGGCCTATAACAAATAAAAAGCCCAATAGAAGCCGAGAAAATCATTTAGAAGCCCAACCCCTACGATGAAGCACTGTCCCAACTGGCAACTCACCAACTGCAATTTGGTCTCTCTTTTACTTCCGTAGGCGAACAGCCGAAGCAAAATCTTCGTGCCTCTTTTGGAACTAGGAAATCAACTGGTTTTCTTCGAACTCAAGGTATCAGTCGCATTCACGTTTTCCTGTTAATGGGTTTTCTTTATTTTATTTTCTATGCCATCGACTTTTTTCTTTCTTTCTTTGAGGTGCTCTTTAAAATCTGCCGCAATGTGTTGTTCCAGCCGTTTCTTGGGTTTCTCTATGGATTCAATTGAGTTTATAGAATTATAGGATTTTTTTTTTTTTGCGTTGGATTGCGTATGGTAAAGAATCTAAAGTTTACTCTCCTTATGTTTGATGAATTGCCGATGAGAGAACTATTCATATCGGTATAGAAAAAGGGTACATTTGTTGTTAAGCTGTTGAAATTAGATGCTTTCATTAGTACATGGTTTGAAATTCTTTTCCTTCACAAACAGTAGGAACTGATGATATATTTATTTAGCTTTGACATTTTATAGGTGATTGAATAGGCTCTTTGTAAGTTTCCAGTAGTATAACTGAATATGGGATATCAGCAGTTAGCTAATATAAGTGTTTTCTCCATCATCAGGAAAAGCCCACTGAACAAGATGCTGTTGAAATCTTGATGTATGAGCGTTTACGTTTTGCATACGGCTTGCTTGAGGTGTTGCTCTTTGTGACTTCTATCACCATATGGAATAAAGGCATCATTAGCTAAATATTTCTTTCGTTCCCTATAGCAGTTTTTACTGGGAGAAATATGTTTTGCTGAAAGGACAAAACAAGGTACTTCAAATTTCACTGTTTGAATAGCATTTGATTTATATATTCTTTTTTCTTTAATTTCAAATTCATTAGAAATGTTTATTGATTGCACAAGTCAGAGAGTTGAACCAACATTTTTGTTAAAATGATTACCTTCATTGTTTAACTATTGACTTCACCTCCATAATGACATGTGGTTTATGTACGAAGTTTAGCTCAAATGAGAAGAGAATGATAAATTTGTGGATATCAATTTAATGTGTTGCTTAATGATGATATTAGTGGGCATTTCATATCACTTAGCATTTAGTAATGATTGAGTGTTGCTGAAAATGTGATTTCACTGATTTGCTACGATGCTAACATCTATTTATTATTATCCTAATATATGCAGCTTTTACCATGATAATTTGCATTCTCCTTATGATGGTGTGATGAGAAAGTTCCTTCATTCTGTTTCTTCTTCATGGAGAGGAATTGCTGTCTTCTTGAACAAAGATTCTCAAAATTTCTCGTGATGGGTTTTTCCTGCAAAGATGATGAAGTTTGCTGTCTCTTCTTTGAGCCATTGTTTCCAGCTCTTATCTCATTGTTATCCCCAAAGTTTTGCCCCCAAATCTGGTCCACCTTTCTTCAAAAGATATTTTGGCCCAATACTCCACTTGTCGGACTCTGCCAATACCAGGCCTTTTCCCGATTATTCCCCAAAGAAACCTACCGTCAAGGACTCAGAACTTGTGCATCAAATCTCAAATGCAATAAAATTACGCCGTTCTGAGCCCATCTGTTGTGTTCTGAAGCCTTATGAGTCAAAATTTAGATCTGATCATTTGATTTGGGTTCTGATGAACATTAAGGGTGAATATAGACTTGTTTTGGATTTCTTTGAGTGGGCATGCTTCCGTAGAGACCCAACACTCGAAGCCCGTTGCATTGTTATCCAAATTGCCGTAGCTTCTAAAGATTTAAAAATGGCTCATCAACTTATTCATGACTTTCGGTCAAAACCTGATTTGGATATTGGTCTATCATTCAGTAACATCCTTGAACGGTTAATTTACACTTACAAGGACTGGGGTTCAGATCCCAAAGTGTTTGATGTTTTTTTTCAAGTTCTCGTTGAAGTTGGGTTGCTTGATGAAGGGAAGAAGCTCTTTGACAAAATGTTGAATTATGGATTGATTATCTCTGTTGATTCTTTAAACATATATCTTAGTAAATTAAGAGACCATTTTGATGGGTTTTGGAGAGCTATAAAGGTTTTCTTTGAACTTCCTGAGGTTGGCATTTGTTGGAATACAGCGTCATACAACATTATCATTCACTCCCTCTGTCAATTAGGGAAAATAAAAGAAGCCCACCGTTTACTCTTGCAGATGGAGTTGAGGGGCTGTATTCCTGATGTTGTAACATACAGCACCATAATTGATGGATATTGTCATGAGGGGAGGTTGCAAATGGTGTTAAGGCTAATTGACGAAATGCAAAGTAAAGCATTAAAGCCCAACCGTTATACCTATAGCAGCATAATATATCTACTGTGCGAGACTGGTAAAGTAGTTGAAGCAGAGAAAGCTTTGAGAGATATGTTGAACCAGGGAATACTCCCAGATAGTGTGGTATACACAACTCTCATAGATGGTTTTTGTAAGCTAGGGAATATTGCTTTTGCGTACAAGTTGTTAAATGAGATGCAGGGTCGAAAAATTATCCCCGATTTATTAACTTATACATCTATAATCTGTGGGTTATGTCGAACTGGAAAGATGACAGAAGCTTGTAATATCTTTCAAGAAATGCTTGGAAGAGGGTTCGAACCCGATGAATTTACATACACAGCACTTATTGATGGTTATTGTAAGGCAGGTGAAATGAAAGAGGCGTTCTCCCTCCATAATCAGATGGTGCAAATGGGGCTTATACCAAATGTTGTGACTTATACTGCACTTGCTGATGGCCTTTGTAAATGCGGGGAGGTAGATACAGCCAATGAGCTTCTTCATGAAATGTGTGGAAGGGGCCTTCAACCAAATATCTTTACTTACAACTCTCTTGTTAATGGGCTCTGTAAATCAGGAAATATTGCTCAAGCAATTAAACTGATGGATGATATGGAGACCGCAGGGCTTCTTCCCGATGTTATTACATATACCACATTAATGGATGCTTACTGTAAGACAGGGGAGATGGATAAGGCTTATGAGCTTCTGAGGAAGATGTTGGATAGAAGGATACAACCCACTCTTGTTACATTTAATGTGCTGATGAATGGTTTTTGCATGTACGGAATGCTGGAAGATGGTGAGAAGTTACTACAATGGCTGTTGGAAAAGGGTATAAAGCCGAACGCAACCACGTATAATTATATTATGAAGCAGTACTGCATTCGGAAGGATATGCGCGCCACAGCTGCAATGTGGAAAGGTATGTGCGCGCAAGGAGTGATGCCGGATGCCAACTCCTATAACATCTTGATAAAAGGGCATTGTAAAGCAAGGAATATGAAAGAAGCATGGTTCTTACGAAGAGAAATGATTGAGAAGGGGTATGATCTTACAGCTACTTCATACAATGATCTGATCAAGGGTTTCATTAAGAGGAAAAAGTTGAAAGAGGCAAGGGAGATTTTTGATGAGATGAGACAAAAAGGGATGGCAGCAGATAAAGAGATATATTGTTATTTTGTTGATATAAACTATGAAGAAGGGAACATGGAAACCACACTTGAACTTTGTGATGAAGTGATAGAGAACTGTCTTGTAACTAAGCTCAACAATGAAAACAAGTAGATTGATTTTTTTTTTTTTCTCTTTATCAGCTGGGGTGATGATCATGGATGAAATTGTGTAACATAACAATTTTTTGATATATTAGCAGAAACAATTTTAGGCTTAAGTAAAAGATATTCTTATGTTTTGCTTATTTCTTGAATATATTTAAAATATAAAAATGTCAAGTCTTTGAATCAACAACAATATGAGAGAAGATGAAATGGATAGTTTCATAAATTAAAAAAATAATAATAATAAAATATTTAAAATTTTATGTTGAAATATTTGTACCAATGCATTGGAGGATTATATCTAAATGTTCAAAATTATAATATTGGAAAAGCTAAGCAAATCCCATTACTGAAGGTAATTTTGGTTGAATAAAGAAAATCAATTTTAAATAAATGTAAAAATGAAATCGCAGGCAGTTACCCAGATCCGGGCCCGGGAACTGGAGCAAGCACGCATTTTCTAAGATATTTCATTTAGGTAAACTAACCGGTAGGCAACTCAACCTTTAGGGTCACGAAAATGAAATGATGTCCAATAATTTTTTTTTTTTTATGGTGGTTGATTATAGACACAGTTCATTTTGCTCATCCAAAACTTTTTATTTTTAAATATTGGTTGGAGTAAAAAAAAATTAAAAATTAAAGTGAAAAAAAAACTCTAAAATAAAGTTTTAAAAATTTATCAATTTGTACTTATTTATTTCATTGTTAAAAGTTTTGTTTTTTTAACATAGAAATTTTATTTTATCCCTTAATAGTATCAGCTAATCTATTATTGTAATATTGAAATTAAGTAAATTAATTTAATTAATTTAATCTCTTTTTAAATTTAAAATTTTTATTTTATGTTACTAAATTAAAATAAGTTAAAATAAATCATATTTAATAATTGTCTATAAAACCTAAATTTCTTTTGATTATATAATCTTGAATTTTTCATATTAAACTAAAAGTAAAGAAAACTCATTGCAATTATTTAACTTCATGTTTCATGCCAAACAAAACCTAGAATTTTTCATCACTTCTTTAACCAAACGAAGAACAAACAATTAATTTAATTGATTGCAAGGTTTTTTCTTTTCTTTTAGCTTAACACGGAAGATCAGAGATTATATTTTTTGTAAACAATTATTAAATATGAGTTATTCAAGTTGATTCCATTAAGAATAATCTAGAAATTTAAAATAAAATTTAAAATTTAGGAGATTAAATTAATTAATTTCAATATTACAATAATGAATTTAGAAGGGATAAAAATTTTCAACAATTTATTTAATTGATTTTGATGTGTTGAAATTTAAAATTTTAATATTGAAAAAAAATTGGATGACCAAAACGAAAGTATAAACATGATATGGTATGTACAATATAATTGCCGTTAGAGGTTTAAAGGTTGGATGACTAAAAATAAAAGTGTTTCAAAAGTTGAGTGACGAAATTTTAAGGATTTTATTTTAGATGACCAAAATGAAAGTGCTCTAAAAATTGAATGACCAATTAGATAATTTACCCTTTCATTTATGTAATTTGATCATTCCTCAAAATTTAAAGCTTTTATGTATATCCCCTTATATCCTCATAGTTTTCCAGGAATTCTTGGAAGAGATTCTTGATTAATTAAAGATATATACTCGTTTTATGCATAATGATATTGAAATAATGTTGTAATTATTATGGGTGTTTTCTACCCAAAAAAAAAATTCCCCAGTTTGAATCTGGTCTGTACTGCTCCTGCTTTGGACCGCAAATGTTGGTTTGATTGTGCATTTGAAATATAAAAACTATGAGATAATGAGCTAAAAATAAAAAGTTTTATGTTTAAATTTTTAATTTTTAATTTTTTAGAAGGATAAAAGAATATAATTTTTATATTTAATTAAAAATTTCAGAAATAAATAAAATATTTTAATTTTTGTGAGGGACTAAACGCAATCTTTGGAGGCCACTATCTTTTTTTACGCCCCATATTTAACCACACTTCTTAGCCCTTCCATGATTTAAAATTTCAGTTACTTTTCTACTTATAGAAAGCTCGAAATAAAAATTAGAGTAAATTATACCAATCGTCATTCAAATTCGGGGTAGCTGACAAAATAGTCACATTGATTTCATTTCAGTCACTCAACTTTAGAAAAGTGACAAAATAGTCCTTTTTGCCGTTTTCCATCACAGGCATCACGTCAAAGTGACATGACAGATAACAACATGCTTGGTGTTAATAACCCACCAATTTAATAGCCCTATCAGCACCAATTTAGGGTTTAAGAAGAGAAAAAGAAAAAATGAAGAAGAAGAAGAGGAGAAGGAGGAGGAGGAGGAGGAGAAAAAATGGAGATGCCTCCAATGATTCCAAAATCAACTACTAGGCTTATGGCATCTCATTGTTGCCACTGAAACTGCAGACAAATTATGTCATTTGCACAAATACACACAGCCCCTGAAACCCAATCCACCAGTTTTTTTCAAAGAAAAAAGCATATGTTTGATGAAATTTTCTTACCTGCTCTGCAACTCTTGATACATTATCTTCCCAAAAAAAAACTTTACATTTGCAAAGACATGGTGTTTCAATGACGAAAATGGGTTCTTTTATTTTTTGAGTTTTCATTTTGGGTTCGTTTTTTTTTCTTCTATATTCGGTTCTTTGATTCTTCCAGGCTGATTTAAATAATCACTAGCAGCTTTTGGTAGGTCAAAGTTGTATATGCGAATAGTTTCTCGAAAATCAATCCCCTTGGCTACAATATTCTTTACTTTTTTTTCAAATAACGACATTTTCCCCTTTTATGGAAATTTCCATTCACAAAAAAATGGTGATGAAGAAAAAGTCGAGTCCCTGAAATGGTGTTGTGTATTTTTCATTTTGTTTCAAATTTTCTCCATGTTGGAATTTGGGAATAGTCATTGGACTATGAAATTTCTTGACGGAGTTCGGAAAATCATGAACTCTACTCATCGGAGTTCAGAATGGTCACCGGAAATAAAATTTCTTGATACATTTTCTTCTTCTTCTTTTTCTTCTTCTCTGTTATTAAGGTTTTTTTAGGGTTTTTTTTTTCAATTTATTCTTAAATTGGGTGGGTTTCCACTATGGACATCCAACGTAGCAAGGTAATTGGCCACATTAGCAGTCCCGTTAAGACACTAGCGGAAACTATTAATCTGTGACTGTTTTGTCACTTTTTTATAATGTTAGTGACTGTTTTGTTATTTTTCAAAAGTTGAGTGACTGAAAGGAAACCTAGGGGATTGTTTTGTTAGCTACCCAAACTTGAGTGATTGTTGGTGTAATTTACCCTAAAATTTATATGGATTTTATCCATTCTGATGGCTTCATCAATTCTTTTAATTTAAATTATACGATTGAAGCAATTGATTTTCTAATAAATAGGTTCAATCATCCATGAAAAATCTATTTATTTAATCATTCCTATAATGAAAGAAAAAAATTACAAACAAATAAAAATAAAGTTTAAATCCACACAAATTAAAATTTAACCCATCTCAAATAGCCTCTCTTTTACTCTTTTAAAGTTGTGCCATCGTCATATGTGCTTCTATTATAGGGTTAGAATTTAGTTTGATAAATCGCACGACTTTAAGCGATATCTTTACTTTAAATTTGCCTAAGTTAGCCTAGCTCTCGAAAGATGAGAATTTTCGTGGAAATTCTCTAAGGCGCCAAAAAATATAGCGAAAGCAACTCAAAATGAAATAGCAACAAGAAAATTGAAAAGCCACAAGAAAACAATACACACAAGATATTTGGATAAATGCTCCCAATCTTTAACTCAAGAAAGAATACAATGGGATGAATACAAATGAAGGGAGAGACCTCTATTTATAGTTGAGCTCCCCCAAATCCAACAGTACAGATTGAGTTACATCGACAGGTAAGATTAGAGCCTATCTACAAATGAGAGTCCTAAGAGATTTAAACTCTCTACAATTTTATCCTTTAGGATTTACAATATTTACCCTAGTAACTCTAGTTTTACTGGATCGTTTTATTGGCCCACCGAGGTTTCAAGTAGATAGGCTTCTCCATGGGTTCCATGGGTCGGGCCAGTTCAAGCGGGTCAAATGAGCCCCATTTAATAAGTTAACCGTCATGGGGCGTTTTGTGCGCAATGGTAATAAGCTTTAATCAGTGACCCATGACATTCTCCCCAACCCATTTTACAATGCCCTCTTCACGTCCTTGGAATGCCACTAGTTTGACTTGACTTGGAACTGACTCAATGTCTCAATTGATTCCCAAATAGTCTCTCTATTGGGTAGTCCTATAACACCCCTCGCCCGGCCTCGTCGCCGAACCCGAGTTACATAGTGCTATGGAAAAACAGAGACATTCACATGCAAAACCATCAAAGAAATCTATTTTAATGTCATCCGAATTCTATTATGATGGTACATATATAATAGAGGTACAAACATATGTAAGACTAATCAAGGTTTAAACAATATTATTAGTTTCAGGTATTTTATAATTCTATATGAAAATTTTTAAACAAAACGCGTTAAGGAAGTTCGTCAAAAAATTGACCGCCCGAGCCTATCCGCTAAATGACTATCCACCGTGCATTTTTATTACATTATTATCCGCCCAAGTAGTCCGCATTTATAAGTTTGCCAATTATCCAAAATAAGTTAACATATTTAACACATGCAATTATTTTCATTTCAAGCGTACAATTTGTCTATGCCAACATTGAACAAGCATCATGAAAGAGTATATACATATATATATATAATTTTCAATACATCAACACTCGTTTCACATTCAATTCCACTGAGTAGACCTTATATACATGCCACTTGACCCGGCGTAGAGTTAAAATAATTCTACCGAAACAGAAGCTAGATAGTGTGAGTTGTGGATTGATCCGCTCGTCGAGTTCCATCAATTTCTTTACAAGGAATGGGAAATTAAACAAGTTAAGCATTAAATATGCTTGGTAAGTTCATTGGTTTAAAACATTAAACTCACCTCGCAAAACATTCATACATATATATTTCTTAACTAAATTCTTTATCCTGCCAACACATACCACATGTACAAGGTGAGTACATCTCATTCAAACATATAATGTATCCCAAACATTTCATTACCCATTCATACCTTATTTCAATTCATATAAGTCATATAGTCTGTAACACCCCAAACTCGGGCTAGAAGTTATGATCAAATTTGAAGAAATTACATCGATTCGTTTAGAAAATTGTTTTCAGTAAGTACTTGGAAATGACAACTCTGGCAACCAACCATTAAGACCATTTGCTCGTTTACAGACACACTTAAGAAATTAATTATTTTACAGCGAAAAATCT
Organism: Gossypium longicalyx; assembly: GCA_025698465.1. Taxonomy (NCBI): domain Eukaryota; kingdom Viridiplantae; phylum Streptophyta; class Magnoliopsida; order Malvales; family Malvaceae; genus Gossypium; species Gossypium longicalyx. The sequence goes on from CM046997.1 coordinate 99,741,833, forward strand.
TTTCTAAGTTTCTAATTTTGAAAACCAAAATCTATTTTGTTGACTCGCGTGATTTTGTGGTTTCATGTTTGAAATCAGAAGTTACCGACGAATTAAAAAAACCCGAACCAGTTTGAAATGAATTACAGATTTCAAACCTAAAAATTCAAAACAAACAATAACGAAAATCACAATATTTACATTAAGGGCGAAAAATAATCTGAGCTCCCACATGCCGTCCGATCCTAAGTTAGAAGGTTACTTGAACAAACAGAGATAAAACAAAAGGGTGAGTTATTAAGTCAGTGTATAATTAAACTCAAACAGAAATTAAGCAAACACAATATATAAATCAGAGTAACGCAGAGGATTTCATAACAATCATGCAAATAGAATGGAGAATGTTTGATTATGACAATGCTGTGTTTTTAAGAAAATCAGAATGCAGATTTTTCAGAAATATCGTACCCATCTCCGCTACACACCAAAATAGAGTTCCCAACAACTCTTCCAACCAAAACACACTAATAGATAATTGTGGACAGTGCCACCATATTTGCAGTTAAAACTGCCAGATCAGATATACATGGTCAAGCCACCATAATTGCAGACAACCTACCAGACTAAATTGTAGATAAACCACCAGATAATGCAAATCATTAAAATATCAGAAACTTCCTCATTTCACATAATCTCAAACTCCATGAAAAGTGTCATGGCATGCATATTCAAAATCAAAGTGATGAGTATGTAGGACATGCTGTCGTACAATGATAGAACAGAAGGCATGGTAATCCACGCTACGCAAAACAGATTTTCAAATCTCAATGAATCTTATAAGATTTGTCATGAAATCACATGCATGGTTATATATCAGAATCAGTATAAAACAAATCAACATTTCGAATATCACATGTTTTCATTCAACAAATTACACAGAGATGTACCATCAAAATTAACAGAACACGGATCATACCTAGACAAAACACATACCTTAACCACATCCCAAATAAAAACACATCATACACTAACAAATCATACTTACTTAACTTATATCATATCAGACATACGTACAGATAGCGGATTATACACTAACAATTCACCATATATCAAATTTTATAGCATATTTTAGACAATACGGACCCTACAGAAGGCCTACGTTCAACTGGAACAATGTTTATGGCTCTAGGAAAAAACTCAATTTTTAGACCCACACGCCTGTGTGGATTCACATGGCCTACAGGGCTGACCCGTGTGGTCCACATAGCTTGGCACACGGCCTTGTGGCTCATATCAATACCTCACACGGTCTATCACACGGTCGTGTGACCCAAGTCAAAGAGTTACACAGTCTAGCACACGACTGAGCACATGCCCGTGTGACTCAAGATCCAAAATATATTTCACATAGCCTGAATACACCCCCGTGTCTCTGGCCTGTGTGTATCTAAATCCAAAATAGTGAGTTACACGACCTACCGCACAGCCTGACACATGGTCATGTAACTCACACAGCCTAGCACACGGCCACGTGGCGTCAAAAGTCGTGTTTTTTGGCCTCTGTCATTCGCGAGATTTTCAGTTTTTGTTACAGACCTGATACAGATTCTATGCAGAAGCAACCAAGATGAATTCCCGACCCTAAAACAATAATCAATCTCAATCAAACAATTTATTCAAAATTAAAACGCAAAACTAACATCCAAACCCGAAGTTATGTCGAAGAACTTTCAACACAAAAATCTAAATCAAACTTACCAGCAAACGAATCGACAAATACAAAATTCTTAAATCGTTGGAGGAACGTTAAATGTCGCTCGATCCTCTCCTGAATTAACCAAACCCATTAAACCAATACTCGAAGCAGAATCCACTCTTGTAACGCAAACTCAAATACCCAACAGAACAAGTTCACCATACTAGCAAAACAAACTCTTATCGGCACTACGAATTGAACTAAGAAGGAGAAACCAAACCCCGTAAAAAATCAATTTCAGCAAGGATAACAAAACAAAAGTAATTAAAGAAGAAAAGGCAAAACAAAAAGGAAGGAAAATAGAGAGGAACACCAAAAAGCAAAAATGAAAAGTGGACGTGGAAGAGAAGAGAATTTTAAGTGAAATTTAGTTACTTTAAAACAATAAGAAAACTAACTCACAATGCAGCATAAACAAAAAGAACATTTTCCTATTGCTTTTGCAGAGATTTGGACATAAGATCAGTGAGTATACAGAAGCTTAACCACTGAACCAATAGGCTCAACATTGTCATCAATTGAGTGAAATTACTATATAAACTAGATGTTTAAGAATAGAATTTAGACAAAGATAGCAAAATTCAAAAGAAAGGGTTCGAACCTGGAACGCCGCACACACAAACATAACAATTATTCACTGAATCAGATTAATTACTTTTCAAAATTTTCAAAATTTTAACTCAAAATCAAATGGTAACCACTCTTGATTTCACCAACTCAATTTCTTCTTACTTAGTTTTTAAGATGTTACATAGTCAAAATTTCTATTTCAAAATCATTGAGCCCGATGGCTTAACATGAACAAAAAGGAATACGTGGGTAACCATCCGATAATACGTTAGTTTTCTCATAAGAGCTTTCCAACCAATAACACGCTAGTTACACATAGTGCAAAGCCCGTAGGCTAAATATTCTCCCCTAATCATACGTCAGATTACTCATAAGAGCTTTCCAATCAATAAAACACTAGAATCTCCAAAAAGATTATATTGGAAATCCACAACAAATGCAAGACTCCAAAAAACTTCAGTGAACTTTCTTCAACTTCTTCACACCTCCCTTCTTCTTGTATAGTGTAGAAATACACTTATTGGCATGCCATTGTATCATTTGTTCATTCTGGCAACACACACATAACTGGACTTTCATTTTACCATTTAACACATTTTATTGCCTTATCATACCAGTTTACCAACCATTTTTTTATACATTCCCATTCATATATTTCATAATTAAATGTAGCAACGCCATATGAACTTACATGGTACAGTAGCAGAAATTGAACATCAAATGATCAATCTGTGATATTTCATTTTCCTCTGTTATCTACTAGTTGATTTGGTTTTTTTTATCTATATGTTAATACAATTAGTTCAACAATGACAACACTTCAAACTTTAATAGTTTTGAAATTAGACATATAAGTTAGCTTAATTGAGATACAAGGATCTCAAAACATGAAACTCATGAAGAACATTCTTTGAAAACACTTACATGCAGAGCTGATTAATCAAGAAAGCTTAGAGCTTCTTTTTCTTCTAATGAGAATAATGTTTTTCGGTGGAGGAAGATGAGAATGAGACTCTCCTTCCATCCACTTCAGCCCATAACACTTAACATCTTAATAACCAACGACTCTTCAACCTACACTTACAAGTTAGTCGAACAATTACTTTTACTATTCATCAAGCATTCATAATAAACCATTCAATCATCTATCTGAAGTAGTAATAAAACTCCAAATCAAACCAGTTAAAGAGTACACAATGTCCAATTACAAATCATTAATAGTTCAAGGTCTAAAACCCTCTAGATTAGTCCCACATTACCTATTTTATTAAGTTGGAAACACATCAAACATACTCAAGGTAAATTGCCTTGCTTTGGATCACTTGGCAGCTCAATTCTCCTTCTCGTTTCAACTATATCATTACATTGTTAAACGTAAAAGAGTGTGAGCTTTTTCAAGCTCAATGAGTGCTCAAAGATTGCCACAAGTAGTCATAATATCGAAAGTTAAAAGAAAGCATACTATCACAATTAATCATGGTAAGCAATCAAGCATAACTCATAGCATTCACATTGATATGTTGGCACAATGTGATCATGAAGCATATGTACAAAATATATTACATTGGACAACCAGATTTCCAAATAAGACCAATATAATGTGTAGCATAAAGCTATCACCCACTAACCACAACCAATCATAGCCTCAGACACAACCAATTTACCCTCCAAACACAACCATGTATCCTCCAAACACAACCAAATATACCCTTCAAACACAACTACATATATAACCTCCGAACACAACCAAATATACCCTAAAAATAAAACCAATATACCCTTCAACATATCCACTTAAACATGTATACTTACTATTTTATACACACTTTCACATGTCACACAACTCATGTTCATATCATATATTGTAGTCTCATATCTTACACTTATAAGTACTCACATTATGCTCAAATAGCCACAACATATAGATCTCATATAGTGTATAAAATCAACAAGACTAATATCATATTCAGTCATAAACATATTGTAACAGCCTAATTTTCAGTGATGTCGGAACAGTGATTCGAGATCACTAAATCCGACAAATGAGTAGGAAATATTATTAATTTAGTGAGTATAAATTAAATGTGAAGTTAGGAAAAATTTTGAAATAGTGAATAGTATACTAAAAATAAATATTAAAATAATTAGAATCGAAAACGAGGTATCGAGGCCTCGGGAATTTTAAATCGTGCCATAAATATTTTTATAAATATTTATGGAGTGTTAATATGTTAGAATTAAAGTTTCGTCAGGAAATTTTAAAGTTCTGATAATTAATTGAACAAAAAGGACTAAATTGTATCAAATGCAAAATTGTAGGAAATGATTAAATAGCTTAATTGATAAAAGAAAGAGGGTTTAAAAGGAAAATAGACCCAAGGTCTATTTGGGCTGGACGGCAAGGGCATGAAATCAGCAAGAAAACAAGGAGAATTAAGGGCAAAATTGGAAAATTGCAAAATTTACTTAATAAAGTTAGGACTAAAGTGGAATTATCTAGATTTCTCTTTATTTTTCTGCATTCTCATCAGAAAAAATACCAGGAAAGAGTTCCCTCAAGCTGGTTTTTCATATTTTTACTGCAAGTAAGTTCAATTCTTGATTATTTCTTGAAATTTTGTGTTTTTGTGACTTTTACAACTAGGTCCACTTGTTGAATTCATTAGTTTTTGATTCCATGAAAGAAATTGAAAGTTGCTATGAATATGTTCTGGAAGTATATGATGATTTGACATGGATTTAGAGCTTTAAATTGTTTATATGTTGATTTTATTGAAAGAATTGAATAGAAAGTGAATGTTTGGGACCTAAGTGTAAAAGAGTTTGAAGTTAGAGTGTTATGTGGAAATTCTGAATTTTAATAGTTATGAAATAACTTATAATGTTTAGTAAAAGTATTAATTGATAAAATTATCTTAATTTAGGGGTTAATTGAGCAAGGACTGAATTGTATGAATTGTGAAATTTGGGGCAAAATGGAAATCAACATTTTGCACTAAAACTGTTTTGGACAGCAGCAGTAGTCTAACTTTGAAAAATCACCAAAAATTTTAGAAATGGAATTGGAGGATGAATAAAATATGAAATTAAAGCTTATTGAGTCTAGTTTCTTATAAAAGAAATAATGTAAGCAATGGAATTGTAAATCATGAGATATGATAAATTTTGTGAGACAAGGTCAGAATGAATTCGAGATCCCCTGTCCTGACTTTAGAAATTCACCATAAATTGTAAAAAAATTATTAAGAGTCATACTTTACATGCATGGATTCCTTATTGAGTCTATTTTTAAGGGAAACAAACGGCATGGTCGTTGGAATTCTTTACAGGGAGAAATTTGGTTCGTAGTGCACATAGGTCAGAATAGTCGTACTCTGAAACAGGGGAGACTTCAATGAATAAACTGTATTAATTGGCCCAACCAAAAATTATGAAATTTTTATGGTAAGAAGACATATGAGTCTAGTTTCTGGGAAAATTTATGGATCTTAATTTAGAGTTCTGTAGCCCAAGATAAAAATAATTTAGTGACTATGACACAGATAGACAGCTTGAATATTCACCTAAGTGGATAGTGAAAATTATGGATAACGTTACCTACAAGTATGTTGTTTATACTAAGGATGTGGATGGAGAGGAGGAGGAGGAAAATATACAAAAATATATGAATGACTCGTGTATAAATTGATCACATGCCTGATTATAATCGATAAGTGTTGAATTAGAAACGATATAATGTTTTATTTGGAATATTTATTATGAAATTATGATTATCGCTATAATATAAAAATCGAACTTGTGAGTTTATATAACTAAATTTAGTGACCATTTGTTAATATTATTAAATTTCAATATTATTTTATGAATGGTGATTAATATTTATGTATGTTAATTGTTGAAAATAAGTAAATTATGTACAAAAGTTATGAAATTGAATTGAGAATTTTGGAGGAACGGAACGCAGGAAATAAGTACAATCTTTCAGTGAAAAAGATGAATTGGCGGTAAATTACCCAAGTAAACCGAGATTCAGCATTTGTTGCGAATTCTCGTGTTTGCTTTCCGTTTAGCTCTTACGAGCTTTCGTTAACTCATATGAGTTTGATTAACCCTTTTGGGGTTTCGGTTCACTCGTGAGTGAGCTTGATTAGCCTCAGGCTTCCGTTTAGCACTTATGTGCTTGATTAGCCTTCGGGCTTCCTCTCAGCACTTATGTGCTTCAGCTAGACCGGGCTTCAGATCATGATGTACTCAAATCCGTGAGCTGTTCCTTGAATGGACAAGTTGGTAAGTCGTAAATGTAACATGTGGAAAAAGAAATGTAAGTAATGTTATCATTATTATTATTGAGCCCAATTATGTGATTTTGTCATTCGGAGATTGTGTTTGTGGATATGTTAGTAAATTATGAGTATGTGAATCAAAATGACAGAATTTAAATACCTAAAGAGGTTGAGCTCATTCACACAAATTTGTCATTTGAAATTGTGATTGACAAGAAGAAACAGTGAGTTGCATGCTTATCAATGGTTATACATAATTATCTGAAAAACAAGAAAAATGACGGTTATTGATATATGAAAATATGAGACATTGATATATGAATGTGGAATATGTTTGATAAATGTGTTCATTCTTAATTATGGAATTATGTACCTCATGTGTGCTATTTGCATAAAGATGATATTTCAAATACTTTGGTGAGTAAAGCTTAAATATGAAATAGCATGAAATCAAGACAAGTTGTTATGAAAATATATTTAAATTATCTGTAAGTGTTTTTGTAGTCCTCGTTAATGCCTCGTACTCTATTCCAGCGACGAATACGGGTAGGGGGTGTTACACATATAACATTTTCATTGTCATCTCAATATAAATCACATAACATATCATATTTATGCATCACTTGTAAATCATCATTAGTTTAAGCAGAAACACTTACTCATGGAACTTAGGATAGATGATTAGGCTACTTAAGCTCCCTTTTAACACTTTGATTTGTACATAATTGCAGCACACCAAACCACTCACATTGTAACCTTGACTTTAATGGCAAAAACTCAAATAAACCTTTTTTGCCTTTCTCCTTACTTGTAGAACCTCCCAACGAGTCCGGAACTTTGCATTCATATTAAATACACTAAAAAAACATTATAAACAGTCTCAAACACATTTAAATCATATAAAAAATGTAGACCACAACTATTCTATCATATTTACCAAAACGCTAGTTTTGTCGAAAATGCGATTTCACCACTCAAATCTAGTTTTTAAACCTTAATTTTGATTCCAAACATCCTAAATGTCATTTAATTACATATTTAAACCTTTAATTTATGCTAATTATACGAATCTCATTTATCCAAGAAAATCAAGCTAAACATATTCATTAAAAAGGGCAAAACATCCAAATCAACTTAAAATAGCTTTTAATAGGATCAAAATAAGTTGAAAATAGCTTTGAAACCGCAACTTACCTTAGTAAAATGAGATCTGCCATTTTCAAGCATAAAATCAACTTAAAATCAAATGACTTATTAAGATCTTGATTTAATCGATTAAAACTCAATTTGAAAAGCTAACACAGTTAGTTTGATCATGAAAAGTAATAATGTTACCTCAATTTTGAAAAATCGACAAGCTACAAAGCTAATTCAAGTTTTGAACATGTTAAGAACTTTAGAGAAATTAAGGTTGAAAACATAAGTATTCTTCAAAATTGAAGAGAGATTTTGTGTTTGGAGAGCTTGAAAATTAATGAGGATGAACTAATTTTGAAAGTAATTGTAACAACCCGTTTTAGGGTCAAATTGGAACAGTGATTTCGGGACCACGAATCTGAAGTAGAAATATTTATTGTGATATTGTTTTAAGGTCTACAATATGATTGAATGATTGTGTGAAAATTTCGTTAAGAAATTATATTGATAAGGTGTCCAATTTGACTAAGAGGACTAAATGCTCAGAATGCTCAAAATTGAGCATACGGGCAGAGACACGGGCGTGTGTTTCAACCGTGTGGACAGCACGGCCTTGAACACTAGCGCATGCCCTGGCCGTCTAAAGTTTGCACCTATTTTAGGAAAATTAATTTTCCATACGACCTAGCACACGGGCGTGTGACTTGGCCGTGTGATCTCAATTTGTTCATAAGTTATAAGTCAGTGAGTTACACGGGTCAGGACACAGGCGTGTGTAACCACAAGACCTGACCACATGGGCGTGTCCCATATCCACACAAGCGTATGACCTCCGTATAGTGGAAAAATTTTCTATGTTGTGTAAAAATTTCTAAAGTTCTCGGTTTAGTCCCGAACCACTTCTAATGCACATTTTGGGCCTCGTAGGCTCGTATCAGGGGCTTTATGATTAAATACAAATGGTTTTAATTTAAACGCAAATTCATGACTCGAAATTGTATGGTTGTTCATGTGATAAGTTCGGTAATGCCTCGTACCCTGTTCCGGCGTTAAATTCAGGTAAGGGGTTTTACAGTAATACTTTGATTTGGTATTTGAAATTTTTTTAAAGAAGATGAAGAATATGAGGGAAGGAGATGTGGGGGTTGTTAAATAGGCAACCAATTTTTAAAAATTGGGTCATTTTCCATTTAACCACCTCCAATTTTCTCCCTTTTCCAAATTGGTCCTTATTTTTCAATTAAAACAAATTTCAAAATTATTTTCAAATCCAATCTCATTTTTAAAAGTTGTTTTAACCAAATTAATTCTCTAACTCTTATTTTTTATTTCTTAACCTAAAATTATTAATTCTAATTATTTTAATATTTTATTTAATTAATTCCTTGTTATTTTAATTATCTAATATAATTATGGTTTTCGGTTCACTAACCCCCAATTTACCATCTCGATTCTACTAGCCTAGTTTTTGGGACGTGACGGTCATTTCTTTGGAAAATTCCTTAACTCATCGGTGTTGTAACTCTTACTTCACCCAAGGTTTCACCCCATCCATGAAGGAGAAAAATGTCTCATTCTCACCCAAATTGGAACTCTAGAGCATCAGCTCATTGATCTCCTTTACATATTCCCTAAATGTACGTTGTTGCATAAGTCGATGATCTGTCATAATTTAGTGTAGCAGATTATACTAGTTTTCACATTTAAGTAGCTTAAATACAAGCATTTTTGTTATGTTTTAAGTAGGTTTCTTTAGTTTTACTTACATCCAATAAAATGTGCACATTGAGTCTTTTATTGACCTTAAAGGCTGAATGAGGCCTAAAAGAGAGCTAACATACTTTGTGAGTGCACAGGAGACTGTTAGAAGGCATTTTGGGCCAATACTGGATGCTATGTTGCAACATAAGAGATCCGATATCGCAATATAGAAGACAAAATAGAGAAAGTAAGAAATTGCCTTCAATACCGCGACACAAGCTGAAGGTATCATGGCATACCCTTCAAGACAGTTGTAAAGGAGTAGACTGGCTGCTATGTCGCGACACAAGTCCTGATGTGTCACGACATTGACTTTGTAACGAGAATAAAACACAAAATAGGGACATTTTGGTTTGCACAATCGAACTTAAAGCTCGGGAACGTCAGCTAACCTAGATTTAAGGATGACGGCTACTTGAAGGCTATAAATAGGCTCCTTTGGCACACATTATAGACATTATTCGATTAATTGAGCTTCTCTCTTTAGATTTAATTTCGTTTTCTTAGGTTTTCAAAGTTTCGTTCATTTTTTTCTTTATTTTCTTTCAAGATATCTGAATGGTAAATGAGATAAACTCTTATGGATCCGCATTCATTATCAATATCAATCAGGCTTTTCTTAAACTCTCTACTATTCATTCATTATAACTAATTGTTCTATCTACACCATGTTGTTTATAAAAGCCATGATGAACTAATCTTTCTATGGGGTATTAGCGAGTGGAAGCATAATCTTTTAACTATTTTGTAGGGTTATTTAACGGAACAATTGTTTAGAAAAGGAAGAACATGAAACAAACCATAGTCTGACAACCCTGGGAAGTCATCAAGGCAGGAATTAACCCAAAATTGGAATTGCCCATTCGTGAACACAATGACCAAACCAATACGGACTGTGAGGTCAGAAGATAAGTAGTTCTTGCTGACTCATTATGTTAGTGGAAGATCGAAAGATCCTGCTAGGGTAGCGACTAGTTGATTAATGAAGAACCCAATACGACAGTTGATTGAGATTGCTGAAGCGAGCTAATCACCCATTTTTAGATCTGATTCAATTTATTTCTCTCTATCTCTTGAAATTTTAATTCTTTTATGTTATTTTATTTTATTTTATTAATTTAAAAACCGTAAAAAAATATCTCTTATTTTACTATCGTGCTATAATTGATTTAAAACTATTAATTAGGTCTTTAAGTGTTTAGGTTAATATTGATTTAGTACTCGCCTCCCTTAGGTGTGATCCTCGGAGTACTCACTTACTTCATTGTCAAATTTATATTACAACTCGAACCGTATACTTGCAAATACCGCCTTGTAATTCTCTATTTTATTGCAGTATTCACACTCTGGATGATAGTACGTCCAGAGGCGGTCAGCCGATGCAACTTAGCCCGAGGCTCATCCTCAACATACTCGTAGTAAAACTACCCCTTAAATTCACTATAAAACTTCTCCCAAGTTCCAATAATGATACCACATCATCTAATCTATGGACCTACAATGGCACCATAACAAAGCAACATTAGTAAAATACATTGTATTAATGTTTACCTTGGAAGCATCATCCAAGATGCCTACGGCACAGAAGTATTACTCTATTCCCCACAAGAAGTTGTCCACATCCGTTGCGGACCTTGTCCCATTGAACTCTTTCGGCTTTGAGACATCTACCTTAGGCTTGGGTGCCGCAGCCAACACCCCATTTCCCAAAGCAGCTTTGCAAATATTAAGCTCATCAATCTGTTCCTATAAGGTTGTCATTATAGCCTCAAGAGCATCCTATTTCTCAGTCAGCTCATCCAAAGCAGAATTAATGACCCATTGCATCACATCTATATTATCACTTAAGGTCTCTGGCATTTGGTCTTCGAGCTGGTCTTGCCTCAATTCCAGCTCTGTAGTACACCCATCAACTTCCTCAAGGGTCTTATTCACATCACCCTTGTAGCCCTCAAGTTTGACACCCTGCCATCTCAAGTTGTCAACATCTCCCTCGATCAACTTGCTTTCCTTGCCCTCCTACAAGTTTCCATTGGCTCCACTTGCTCGTGTAATCCCTCGATCAACTGGTACTTTTAAACTTGGCTGAAATATCAACTGTCATAAGCCTAGAACTTTAGTCAGACAAACCGCGTGACCTTAGGTTACTTCAAATCTGCCTAAGTTAGGCTAGTTATTGAAAGATGAGAATTCTCACGGAAATTCTTTAAGGCACTGAAAAATATAGCGAAAGCAACTTGAAACGAAAGAGCAATTAGAGAATTGAAAAGCCACGAAAAAACAATGTACACAAGGTGTTTAAGTAAATGCTCTCAATCTTTAACTCAAGAAAGAATACAATGGAATCAATACAAATGAAGAGGGAGACCTCTATTTATAGTTAAACTCCCCCAAATTCAACTGTATAAATTAAGTTACACCAATGATCAAGATTAGAGTTTATCTACAATTTAAAGTCCTAAGGGATTTAAACTTTATACAATCACATCCCTTTATGATTTACACTATTTACCCTGGTAACTCTAGTTTTACTAGAGTGTTTCATTAGGCCACCAAGGCTTCAAGTAGATGGGCTTCCGTAGATTGCACGAGTCGATCCAGTTCAAGCGGGTTAAATGAGCCTGATTTAATAAGTTGACCTCATGGGGCATTCTGTACGCAATAGTCACAGGCTTTGATCCGTTGCCCGTGGCACTTTCAGTAACTAGGTTGATCGTTGTGTCCCATTCCCCTTTCAAGGTGTTTGCCTCTTTGATCCTCATCCCATGGATGGCAACCTGTTTTCTTTTTCCTTTTGTTGCAAAAATAATTGATTCTCAAACTACGTTAGAAGTTGGTATCGATGAAGATGGTTTGCAATCTCCAATGTCTTGATTAGTGATCAGTAGTCTATTTTTACTAAAATAAGAAGTTATATTATTATGAATATAATTATTTATCCTTTTATGATTTTATAAAAGAATAAATTACAAAAAATGTTCACTTAATTATGCCTTTTGTTCTATTTTGGTCACTTAACTATTGATTTTTTTTTCAATTTAATCACTAAACTTTTCGAAATTAAATATTTAGTCACTTTGATTTGATGCGGGCTTTTTTTATTGGTCTAATAACAAATAGTGTTAATGTTTACACATTTTATTAAGTTGATCCTAAATATAAAAATTTCAACATATTTAGCTCTCAATGTTTATAAAATTTATCATTCTAGTTCGAATTTTTAAAATAATTAACTCTCAACATTTATAAAATTTATTAATTTAGTTCTAATTCTAAAGTTTTGATGATATAAAATTTAAGGCAAGGTCATTGAACAAAAGAGAATTGAAGAAGTAACTAATTGTAGTCTTTTTGGCTTTTGAAGATATTTGAGAGCAAAGGAGAATTGAGGATCTTCTGTAATGCAAAGAAACAAGTGATGATACCTCAAGAAATCCATTTTGCAACAAATGATAGGATACTCTCACTAGCAGTTGCTGTCCATTTATTTGACAAGGTTATAAGCAAATTCACCAAGTCATTATTCTGCTACTGATCTAACTATAGAAGCAAAATAGCAGTATTCACTACATATTTGTTATCTTTTAGAGCTTTCTCCATGTTGATCACAGGACGGCAGAATGATCAGAATTCGATCAAAAAGTAAAATTCTAGTTGAATTGTCTTGTTATATTTCTAGTCGATATACGTTCTTATTAATGAGTTTTCTTTTACAACAAATCAAAGAGAAAGAAATTATGTGCAAGAGATACAGGGAGGAGAGTGAAGCTGCTAGGATGGTGTGTTATATTTTGTGTCCTATACTTATTTTAACATGTATGTTTATGGCCAGCATGTGATGAGAATTAAAAATATAAATCTTACGTCAAAATTTTAGAATTAAAACTATATTAACAAAATTTTAAAATGTGTTAGAGAATTAAATTGGTTGAATATATTTTTTTTTATATTTAGAATTGTTGATACAGAAGTAAAAAAAGGAGGTCATAAAATGAGAGAAAATGACATTTTTTTTTTTGAGAAAAGGGTTTAAAATTTCTTTTTATTATATTCATTTTTATTTTATTATAATTATATAATAAAAATCAAATAAATAGAATATATAAACATTAAAAAACAGTAAAAAAAAAAACTAGATCTACTAGTGGCTAAAATATTTATTTTTAAAAATGGTAATAATTAAGTAATTTTATAAAATTAAAAATTTAAATGCTTAAATTGAGCGATTGAATGATTAAAAAAAAGAAGAAGAAGAAGAAGAAATTTAGATATATTACAGTGCATGATTACTCATATGTACATTGCCAAAATTTAGTAATTTACCGATAAAAGATTGGAAATAGGTAGGGAGAGTAATTAAAAAGAACTGTAAACCTACAGTTTAAGAAAGCAAAATTGAGTAAACATTTCTGACTCATTGTCTGGTCAAAACCCCACATGTGCACATGGTCCCCCCTAACCCCACGTGACGTCAAACATCCCTATATTATCATCCTTTGCCACCTCACCATTGCTTCCATTCGAATACGACAATCTCAGCACACGTGTACGGTTCTTGATCCGTTTGAGTTCCCCCACGATCTCTCTAGCATCCGGTCTATCATCCTTATCAGCCGCCACACACCGGAACGCCAGTTCCGCCACTGCCTCCACGCCTTCTATCGGCTGCCCATCGAGGACCAAAGCCGGGTCTACCACCTGGTGCAACAAACCCATCTGTATCTTCGAAACAACCAAATCTGCCAACGCCATTTCCCTTTTCTCCCTCCTCTGATCCACCGCTTTCAGCCCGGAAATCAACTCTAGTAACACGACGCCGAAGCTGTAAACGTCGCTTTTCTCTGTTAGCCGGAACGACCGGTGGTAATCCGGATCCAAATACCCGGGTGTTCCCTGAGGCCCGGTCCAAACAAATTCCGATTTCAAAGACGAGTTTTCAGGGAAAGCCAAAAGCCTGGATAGCCCAAAATCACCAACTTTAATCCTCATATCTTTTTCGACGAAAATATTTGATGTCGTAACATCTCGATGAACAATGGGTGGCACCACAGAGAAATGCAAGTACTCCATAGCTAGAGCCGTTTGCAGAGCGATTTCGAGCCTCACTGGCCAAGTAAGTGAGAGTTTTGGACGGCCGTGAAGGTGGTCGGCTAGGGTCCCATTAGGAACATAGTCGTAAACCAAAAGTAACCCTCTGGGGTCGCTGCAATAACCGTGAAGTTTAACGAGATTTGGGTGATTTATTGACGAAAGAATCAAGATTTCGTTGCAGAAAAATTTGGATGATAAAGCGTTGCCTGACTGGTTGTTTTTATGAAGGTATTTAACTGCTACTATCCGGTTGTCGTGGAGTTGGCCCAAGTAGACTGACCCAAAGCCGCCGTCACCGATTTTGCGTTCTGGGTCGAATTTATTGGTGGAAGATTCGAGTTCTTCGTAGGTGAAAACGGGAGGGAGGAGACTGGCAGAACGGTGACGCCGCAGGAACAAAGCAGTGGGGTCTTCTACGGATTGAGATTTGAATTTCTTTGATCGGAAAATAACAAAGGTTACTGAAAAAATAAGGAAAATGCAAGTTAATGTGAGGACAGAGGATAAGATTGCGATTCTATGAGTGTGATCTACGTGAATCAAAGTAGGGGAAATGGTGGCTTTGGCTTGGAAACAAAGGAACGGTTTGTTGGGGTCGGAGGAATTGAAGCCGCAAATGCCGTTCTTCAATTTACAGTCTCGGCAGCTAGAGAAGTAAGAGTCTTGAGCTTCGTCCCATTCAACTTGAAAACCCATTTTAAAGAAGAAATTTTGGAGGTAACCCAGGACATCAGGTTGGCAGCCTTGCTCGGGAAGTTGGCGGGTTGGTCCGCAGTCATGGAAGAGTTTGAGTGGGTGTTTAATGATGCGACATTCCCAGGCACATTGGTCGCAGTTAGAGAGATTTGAAGGGGAACAAGAACGGAGGATGGATAATCTAGAGCAAGAAGCATCGGAGATTCGAAAAGGAGAACCAGAGAGATTGATGTGAAGGAAATTGAAAGAAGAGCAAGCGGAAGTGGTAGTAGCGGGCAAAGGAGAGAGAGTGAGGGAAGTGGAGTTGGGATCGAAGTGGAGTAAAGAAAAAGAGAGGTTGTTAATGGAGATGGTGGAGGAAGGAGTGGAGCAATTGATGGGGAAAGAAGGGTGGCCACACCCAGCAGAGAAAGAGAAAGGGAAAGGGGGTGGTGAAGTGAAAGGTGGGCATGGGGATGTAGAGGAACATGGATGATGAGGTAGAGTGGCTGCTTCTGTCACCACCCACTCAAAGGAGATGAAGAAGATGGTGGTTAATAATAGTAAGGAGATGGATGGTGGTGAAGGTGAAGGCATCAAGGAAAAATGGGAGAAGAGCAGAGTTTGCAATTGCAGTTGCAAGTGAAAGGGGTCATCAATACTCAAAGGGGAATCTGGTTTCTAGTCCCTAAGCTATGAATTGCCTGGGTTGTTGGAGTCTTTGGGGGGGAGGGAACAACTTGTCACGTGAACTCAGGCGTAGTTAAGACAAAAATCAAAATTTTAAAATAAAGCTGCCCCTACACAGTACATTACTGGGTCAAGGCCTTGTGTTTTTTTGCTTTCTTACTCTCTTCCTTTAGCTTTTAACAAAGCAAAGCACTTTTACCCAAATAATATAATTTTGGGCCTAATTAAAGGATGACTTTGAACTTATCAAACTAAAGGTAGATCTAACATGATTAGATATTAGTAGTCATGATAGCTCTTCGGAAATTTCTCCTTACCCTACTATAGCGTGAAACACTCAAGTTCCACGCCGTTCACGGGACACTATCTTTTCCTCTATCTCCCAAATTTTTTATAAGCAATAACATCATTTGAGATTTTTCTACTCCTTCGAAATTTGTTAACTAAAAATAAGTTTAGATAGATGGTGTATTTATTTATGGTTTACTGTAAAAATAATAATGACGATGAGATTAAATATTGTAGTAATACTATAGTATAAGGTAAAATAAAAAGCTAAACACATCACATCACACTCAATCGTCCATCTAAACTCATCTTAAATATGGTCATTTTTTATAAATCATATGTCTATGAAGACAACTTAATCATCATACACATTGATAAATTTTGATAAAAATATTAATAATATTAATAATTAAATTAAGAATTTTAAATTAAAAAAATAAAAGACCTAATTTTTGAAGTAGTAAAATTTTGTCAAAATAGATGAGTGGGTAATCTATTAAACTAGTGTTAAATATTTTATTGGGTTTACATTAAACAAATCTAGAGCAGCGCGCCTCCTAGGCTACTGCCATTGAATTTGTAGCTGAGGAAGCTGTGCGGTTGGTAATGTTATACTGCTTCACATTTAAGAATTTCTATTGAGGGTTCCCGGATTTATATGTATATTATTTTATAGATTAATATAATTATTTAGAAGTTTAAGGATAATTTAAAAAGTATATATATAATAAGAAATAAAATTTTGTGAGGGGACGGGGACTGATATTGCAAATGAAATTTCACATTATTTTAAGGTAAATCTTTGAATTTTAAAAAAAATTTATTAAATTTTTGTTATTATCTCCACTTAATTGAGTATTTGAACTATTAAATATATCAAATAATTTTTTGTCCAGTAAAAGTTAATAGCTTTAATTTTTTCTTTTTCTTTTTAATTATTTTTATCATATGTCACGTTGTGATTATGACATGTGACACAAAATTATTATTAAAATCAATAAAAGTTTCAAAATATTAAAAATGTTAAAAAATTATAAAAATATATAGAAAAATATTTTAATTTATGAAAAATTAGAAAACTATTTAAAATTACTAAAAATAAAAAAAAGTTATTATAAAATATAAAAATATATAGAATTTTTATTAAAAATATAGAATTTTTTTTAATTTATAAAAATTATAAGATTTAATCTCCAACACGTGTTATATCTTGTTCGTAACACATGGTGAAAAAAGATAAAATATTATTATAATCAATAAAATTGATATAAATTATAAAAATATATAGGTAGAAAATATAAAATTTATTAAAAATTTATATAAAATAGAAAATATCTAATTCTTATTAAAAATTTGGAAAATATTAAAAAATTAAAAATATATATAAAAAATTATTAAAAGTATAAAAGCCTAATGAAAATTATTATAAATTTAAGTTTTCTTTATATGTATCAAGAAAACAAACAATTAATCATAATTTAAATTTAAAACAAAAAATAAATAAATAAATAACAGAAATGTAACACTTCATACCTAGCCTAGACGTTAAGACTAAGTCTGGAGGTTACATTATACCATAAACCGAAACCAAACTTAATTATTTGAACTTCAATAGTCGAAATCATTTATATAATTAAATCAACGTAAAAACCCAAATCGTAATCTGAAATACGAAATACGCCTAATAGTATAAGTTCAGATAAAACATTAAATAAGAAATAAAGAAATGACCGAGCTCCTGCCACGTCGATCCGCCTAAGTCTATAGGTTACCTGAAATCCAGACAAACAACCAAATGAGCTTACAACTCAATATGTGTAACTTACATTTAATAATACTCAGCAATATACAGATGTAGTTTCACTTTCCATAAATCAGTCTTTTCTCAGAGTCAGATACAGAAAAAAATATAAAGAATATCAAATACATATGCAAATTCTTACCCCCAACCGCTACACACCATCTCTGTCCATCCAGATACACCATACAAGGCATCTAGTACCCATCCATCCCTACACGTTGTGTAGTGACTGTATGTCACGTTTCAGAATAATTGCAGCCTAGCTGCCAAATCGGATTGCGATAAATCGCCAGAATAAAAAATATATGTGGCTCAGTCACCAGATTTGGCAGATTATTAAATTGTCCACACTTCCTTCTATATACAGTCCCAATCCAAATGCAAATACAAATTTGGCAGATATCAGATATAAGTATACAATAATATAATTTTAGATTATACTCATGTATTGGTATCACACTAATTACCAAATCTCATAACAATGTATATATATACATATCAGAATAACAGATTACTTAGTAACAGATTGCCAAATAACAATTTCAATGTCTAATTCATATTATACAGGTCCTACGGTAGGTTTGCGTTTGATTCGAACAATGATTATGATCCTAGGAAAAAATTCTGATTTTTGACCCACAAACCCGTGTGGATTCATACGGCCTAGGTGGCTAGCTTGTGCGGTCCACACAGCCGTGTGACTCAAAACAATAAGTTACATGATCTGGCACACGGCCTGATGCACACACTTGTAACTCACAAGCCTTCACACAGCCTGGGCACACACCCGTCTCCCTAGCTTGTGTGACCCTAAATCCAATATAGTGAGTTACACAGCTTGGACACACGCCCTTGTTCTTAGCCCGTGTAACCCAAAAATCCAGACGGTGAGTTACATGGCTTGGACACACGCCTGTGTCTCTAGCTTGTGTACCTCCAATTCCAAAATAGTGAGTTACATGGCCTGACACACGGCCGTGTGGCGTCAAGAGTCATATTTTCCGACATTTGAAATTAGCATTAAGTCAAGTTTTCGTTACACACCTAGTATAGTTTCAAAGTAGAAACAACGCAGAAGATTCCCAGAACCTAAAATGACCAACCAATTAACGTCTTAATCAACCAATTTCACACAATTTAACGCTGAACTAACTATGCCGAAAACTTTGACGCAAAATTTTCAAACAAAACCAACGCTTACATATGAATCAACGACAACTACTCAAATTAACGTGTTGGAGATTGCTACCTTCGATATCTACACCTAAAAAGGAAGCCAAATGATCGCTTAACAAATAATTCAAACAAATTAAGTTGAAACCAACTTCGACAAAAATGAACGAAAACAAATGTTTAATGGAAATTTTACAATTAAACTCATGCAATTAACCTTTCAGTCAACAAACGATATGTCGAAACCATTTTTTGAAAAACGGTCAACTTTTATTAAAAAATGAAAATGAGAGTCGCCACCAATCTTTTTTTATGAGGTGTGATCGAATTACCCCGTAATTGAGGTAATTCGATTGTTTTAATAAGATGTTTTAATTTACTAAAACAACGATTTTGGTATAAGAAATCAGAGAAAAACGGGTTCGAGAGTCGGTTACGTACAAGGAAGGATGAGCACCTTCATAACGCCCAAAATTGGTACCTAATTGATTAATTAATGTCTTAATGTCGAATGTTAAAAATTTGGAAAGAATTAGAAATACGATCCTTTTTATTAACGTTAACTTTAGAAACGCTTGAATTAAAATGAAATGAGCATCAAAGGCCCACTCATCCCACGATAACAATATGCCATATCCTGTAAGTTAGGATGCTACATTTGAGCCCTCGAGAATAAGTTTAATTTTTATTTAAGACTTAGGTATTTTAAATTTAGAAGGATGTTCAGTCATTTAGATTTAACTAGAAAATCGAAACCCCGTAAGTTAGGGTACGACTTCTCGAATTTCCAAAGAAACGAAACATTGCCTTATTTTTACAAATTTCTTTTTTGAATAATAGCGATTACAAAACTTAAACGATATGCATTTATTTATGTTGAAATACAATAAAATGACCCATTATGAAATAAAAAAAACTAAACACGACTTTTGAAGTGATTTTAATGAAATATGATGGAATGATAATATAGAACATGGAAGAATAATTTATGAAGAAAATGTTACACAAATGAATGACAATAATATGAATAATACCAATAAATGAATTAGTACACATAATGGCAATAATCACACAATGTATATCATTTTTAATACCAACTAATAATCAAAGACAAATGCAATAAAATAATATACAAAAACAATTTAAAGTAAATAATATCAAAGGTCTAAAATAGATAATATGAAATAATTAAAATTTAAAATAAATAATAAAAAATGGTTCAAAATAAACAATATATGAAAAAAAATTTAACATAAATAAAATATAAAACAATTTGAAATAAAATAATATATAAAGCAATTCAAAATAAATAATATATGAAACAATTTAAAACAAATAATATCTAAAACAATTTAAAATGAATAATAAAAAACAGTTTAATATAAATAACATATAAGAAATTTAAAATAAATAAAATATAAAACCGTTTAAAATAAATAATGTATAAAAAATGGATAAAAAATAAAGAATTAAAAAAAAGTTTAAAATCAAACAAATTAGGGATTAAATCAGAATAAAAATGAAGTGAAAACTATAACAAATAAGAAAATAGGGACAAAAATAAAAACGCGTGAAAGGGTTGAGGGCCAAATGGGCAAAAAAACCCAATTCCTGGACACGTGTCCGCTTTTCAAAGCGTCAATGGGTTAGGGGTTAAACTGCAACATGCGAAAATTTTAGTGGCCAATTTAAAAAAAATAAAAAAAGGAAAAGGGACTCGACTAAAGTGCGCCCCAGAAGCGAAGGGACCACGCGCGCAAATAGCCCATTCACTGCAGAAACACGCGGATCCTAAGGGCAAGTGGGTCGAGTCACGGGTCAGAGGCCAAAATGACGTCGTTTTGGCCTCTGAACTTAAACTCCAAAATGGCGTCATTTCACGCGTCTTATTTAAGTCAAATTTTTTTTAAAAATTCATTTTCACTAGGGTTTCTAAAAAAAACTTCAAAGAACCCCCCATTTTCTCTCAACCCTCTCTTTGGCTGGCGTGGGTGTCGGCGAGCTCACGCGGTGGCTCCACTGTAGCTCTGCCGTGTCGGAGGTAAAAACGCTCTAAAATCTTTTTTTTTCTTCTCTAAATACCAACCCGATTTGGGTGTTTTTTTTAACTCAAAACGAAAATAAAAAGAGAAAAGAAAATAAAGAATGCCTTTCGGCCTCCCCGTTTCCCCCTTTGGACGAAGCCCGGACAGAATGCTAAAGAGTTTCCATGGCTCGTGAACAGAGGAAACCTTCGATGGTGGTGAGGTACGAAGGAAAGGTAAATTTCAAACCCATTTTTTTGTTTTATGATTTTATTTAAAATAAATAAAAAATAATAAAACTAAAATACAAGAAATCACCTTCTTTTCAATTTTTGAGTTCTTTTTCAATTAATCTGAGTTCGTAAAAAAAATACAATGAAGTTGATATGGCTTTTATAGTCGAATACAAGGCCATTTGCTTCTTCTTTTTTTTGTCGTTTCTATGTTGTTTTTTCGTTGTTGTCTTTTGCGTGTTGGCTTCTTGTGTTGTCTCTTCTTTGCAGGTGTCGGCAAACAGAGGTGGTAGAGGCGTGCGGCGGTTGAAGTTTGGGGGGCTAGGGTTAGGGATTTTTGGAAATTTTAAAGTTTTGGGCCTTTTGGGTTAGGGATTTGGGTCTATTTTGGTCTTGTACTAGACTGTTTAATGGACTTTAGTATTTAAATTTTTTTTATATTTTGTTTTATTTTTTGGGTCTGTTGGGCCCGGGCAAAAATTGGCCTATTACACGATGAAATGCACACTTACTCGACCTCACAGCAGCAAAAATTAACAACTTCAGCAATTGAGAAAATCGAAAAGAAAAGAAAGAAAAAGAAAAAGAAAAGGAAGGAAGAAAAAGAAGAAAAAAAACCTAACGTAAAAGAAGAAAAATTAAAGTTAAGGAAACTAATTTTCTTTTTAAAATAAAACTAATTCTACAAAGTAGCAAAAACATATCCTCATTTCGCTTACAAAGAGACTCAAACACAAGACTAGGAAGTATACAAAAATTTAATCATCAAACCAGTATGCTCATTTTTTACATAAATTAACACAAAAATAAACTTAAGTCAAATGTTTATGGATAAATATCAAATCAAACAAAATAATAAAATTTTCGGAAGTGAGGGTTGAACCCCTAACCTCCAAAACACAAACAAAGCACTTAACCACAAATTTAAATATTTAATTATAATAAAATTTAACAAATAACACTCAAATTTTTAAGACGTTACAGAAAAATTGAAATTGTCCCATTAATCCTTTTATTCTCATATATCTGAATATTTCAAAGCCTTCTTGTTTCTGTGTTTTATCGTTCTTTTTTTTCACCACTTTTGTATCTTGAGAGTTAAGAAGATAAAGTGAGTAATATTAAAGAAAGTATTAAATTGGGAGAAAAAAAACTTAAAAGAAAAACGTATAAAGAAGTCTTAAGACTTTCGATATTTTTAATAAATTTCTATATATTTTTAATATTTTATAATATTTTAGATTTTTTCATTTTTAAATTTTTAAAATTTTAATATAATACTCGAAATCCAAGAGTGAATACAAATACAAGTATTTTTAATTATCAATTTATATTAAAATATTTATTAAATATAAATATTTAAAGAAATTTATTTAATTACCTGCTTTAACCTTCTCAAATACTTCATAAAGAGCTTGTTTATGCTTTTTATTCAACCATTGTGTAAAAAGGTTTGCAACAATGTCATGTATATATAATCACCGAATATATATATATATGAAAAAATCATTTATTTTTCCTAAAAATTTCATCGAATAAAATCAATAAGGTTTATATTAACAAATTAATTTTTTTATAATTTTAACAATTTTTTCTAATTTTTTTTCTAAATTTTAAATATCTTTCTTTTTTTTATAATTTTGAATATTTTTATTTTCTTTTTTGGATTTTTATAATTTTTTAAATAAAAATTCATAATTGAAATTTAATTACTTTTACCTAA
Source organism: Gossypium longicalyx (assembly GCA_025698465.1). NCBI lineage: Eukaryota > Viridiplantae > Streptophyta > Magnoliopsida > Malvales > Malvaceae > Gossypium > Gossypium longicalyx. The sequence continues at coordinate 99,765,017 of CM046997.1, forward strand.
AAATAAAACTTGAGACATTATTTTTAACAGTCAACGATTAAAGAAATCTTTTTAATACATTTTAATAGTTTAAGTATCAAATGGAATGAAAAATAATAATTATTTTTTAAAAGAAGTGTGAGATCTAATTTTAAAGTAGTTAAAATGGTAACCGTACGGCTTAATGGTAGGTATAGGCCTAAATAGAGGTGTTCATGGGCTGCGCTAGATTGGGTCCAACTAAAATTTTAGGCCTGTTGGTTGGGTTTGGGCCTGGCTTGAAAAATAAGCTTAAAATTTTGTCTAAGCTCAGTTTGGATAAAAATGTTAAAACCCGTGTCCAACCTGTATTAAAATTTTTATATAATTTAAAAATATATATAATACACCAAAAATATTAAAAAATATCAAAATAAATATTTCCGAACAAATTAAAAATAAATTAATATATATACTTAAATAATACTAAGATAGATACAATTTAACAAGCAAATACCTCTAAAACAGTAACAAAATTAACAATAAAATAAGAGTTATACAATAACAACAAAATAGTAGCAACATAATAGTGAAATGGTAGCAAAATAGTGAAAAAAAAGCAACAAAAAAATTACAGTTTATTTTTTTTTTTTGCATATTTAAGCTAGGTCGAGTTTGGGAAAAAAAGCCTTACTTGAGGCCCGGCCTATTTTCTAAACGAGTCTTAATTTTTTACCCAAATCCATTTTCAAACCTATCTTTTTACCCAAACTCTCTCACTTTTCAAGTGAACTTTTGGGTCGGGCCAGATAACCCGAGCTATGAGTAGTTGTAGGCCCAAGTAATGGGTGTGTTGAAATGAAGTCCAACTCATTACTGCCTCTTCAATTATCGCTTTAGCTTTAACAAGATTCGTAACATTTATTCTATTATTTATGGTTGTTTTCATTCAATCATTTGAGTCCCAACATTTTTAATCAGATAGTTGATTTCTGGTGTTAAATATATTTTCATTTTTTTCCCTTTAATATGGATAATTGTTTTATACATTATTAATGGAATAAAATAATTACAGACCTAAGATTTTATTTCATATATTTTTATGTTATTTATATAAGGCATATGGCAATATCGTATACACATTTGTGATGGTTTTTTTTTTTTTAACTTCATTGACAACCTTATTTCATTATATATATGTGAGGCTTTTATTGAATTAGAGTTTTTTTTTTCTTATTTTAAATATGATATTTTAAAATTAAATCTTCAAATTGTATTTTTTATTAATATTAAATGATGTTAATAGACATGGGTGTCAAGATATAAGTTAATTTTTTAGTTGAAACTTGAGATCTATGAGCGTCCATGTCAAAACTTATTTTGCAACGATTCTTAACAAAATCTAATTCTCAATATTAAATATAATAATATGACGTCCACCTGACTTGGGACTCAAAAGTGTTTAGTACAAGTTTTTCTTTTTTATCTCTTAATGAAACCTCCACAAATGTTCTGTACAAATACAGCATGAACCCCAACCTTTTCCCTACACATCACCAACCCTTAACTCTAACCTCACAAACCTTAAATGCTAACTCATTTTCTTTTAAATCTTAACCCCTCAATTGTAACATTTGATAAACACATGCCATATTATATATTTTCTTCCAACTTATCCAACATAAATCTCTTGTTGGATTGAGGATTTCAACTCAGCTCTAATTTTAACCAAAGCTAACCTCACCTGTTTTTATTCAAATGTTTTTTTAATTATTATCTTTGGCAAGTGTTTAAGTTTTTTTTTTTAGATAAAAAAAAAAACTTCTAGATTAATCATAATGGAATTTATCATAAATCCTAAACTTGAAAATGAAATATCAATCATAGGGTTAGTTTGATATTTTCATATTCAAGTAATACTTAAACAATTATGAAATATCAAGCTTGAAAATGAATCTACCTATATATCTAAAATGCTTATGAAAAAAGTATTTGAATCAAGAGAGTTTATTAAATAGAAAAAAAATTATATACGAGAGTTTATTGAGTGCATTCTAATCTATTCATTTGAAGAACTGTTTTTGTGAGAGATTGTAAAACTATTTTTGTAAACATTGTTGAATGTTTATTGTTCAAGTTCTTAAGGGGAAGATTTGGAGGTGAATATTTTAGTCTTTAAGTACAAGGGTGAAACCTCTATACTTAAGCAGTGGTAGAGTGTGAACACTTGTTGTATTTGTGAGCTAAGATAGTAGAATTGTTCACTGAGTTAAGCTCTGTAGACGTAAGGAAATTAAATCTGTTATTTAGTTTGTACTATTTTCAGAGTATCAAGTCATAGTGGCTACTACAACTTATTACTTCCATCACAGTTTTTTTTTACGTAAATAAATAACTTAATACATTTATTTGTAAACTGTAATAACAAAATTTATTAATAACCAAATTTGATAATGCAATGGCCAAGAAATATTACTTCTGAAGTCTAGAAAAAAAAAACACTGGAATATCAAAAAGTAATTTAAGCAACTTAAAAATGTTGTTATGAAATTGAAACATATAGAAAAATATCCTATATGTTAGTTTACTACCTGTTATTTTTCAAACTAGCTATATTAGTATATCGAATAAAATGTTGATTTTTTTTCCTTTATCATACTAAAATGTTGATATTATAATTTGCTGTTCGTAAAATGTGATGTAATGTAATTTAATTGTAATTTTAATAATATTTTTTTGAATTTTTTTGGTAATTTCTTGTGATATTTAGAATATAATAAAATAGAAGTGATATTACAAAATAATTTTAAATTGGTGAAGAGGATCAAGTTGGCCATTGTGAATAACTTGATACATTATCTCCCTTCAACCCTTTAAGCAAAATATGATAAAAGGAAAGAAAATCCATAAACCAACTCTATTATCTCCACTTTGTAGAATTATGAAAACACCTTAAAGACGCCTTCGATATCTAGAAGTCTCAGACTGACCATAAAACTCTGTTTAATAAATGAAATGCATTAACCACATGCCCTCAAGTTGAACAGTAAAAATTGAAGAAAGACAATTACTCAAGGTAATGAATTTTGCATCAATAGACAAATCATTTTTCTGTTAATACTAGTACATAAACTTATCCAAAAGCTGAATTACCAACCTTAAATAAAAAAAATAAAAAAGGGGCTGGAAAAATATGATTAGAGAAAAAAATGAAGTGTTTTTTATTTGAATTGGGCCTTAGAACTATTTTTTGCTGAAACCCAATCCTTGATAACTAAAGCCTAAAATCTAATTTTTATTCCAATGTCCAAATCAATCTCATTCTGGTTGCAAGTGTAGCCGCCCAAAACTTGATTGATCTTTCATCCTCATTCGGTTATCTTAAGATCCGTCCTACCATTTGATTTCGTGAGCTTTGTATTTTTACCATTTGACAAAAGGTATAAGTTAGAAATAATAAATAAATAAAAGATATTGCCCTTCAAATAATTCAACCTAAGATTTATGTACCTCTCCGTATGTATTATCTTTTTTTAATTTGTAGATTTATTTTATTTTGTGAGTATCTTTACTGTCTTTTAAAGTTGTGATAGACATATGACGGTGCTTGTCGTCACTGAACTCCACTGACCACTATCAGTCTCTTAGAAAGCGGGTGGCTCTTCGTTGACTTATTAATTTATTTCTATTTTTTTTCAAAATAATAAATGATTTCCCAATATGGTTTGAATTCGTTTTGTCCTTAAGTTTTATATTTTTTTTGTTTGCTTTTTTTTTCATTTATTTAATAAGTTTCCACTTTTAGAAGTTTTTATTTACTCTTGTAGCACGTTTTTAAGTCTTGATTTTGCAAGTGATCTTAAAGATGATTTTGTCGCCGTCCTCTTCAGTTTGATGGATACTCAATTCTTTTGCCAATTTTTGCCCACAATTTTGGACCATCCTGGTTTATTTCTTTATCGTATTAAGTGCTTGCAATCACTTCAAATATGTCGTGCTTGAGTTGTGATAGCCAATTGTCAATGAGTCATAATATTTATTTGTTGTTGAGGCTAAAACCTTTTTTTTTTGTGTGTTGATGGAGCTTACCATTCACTTCTACCACGAGTGTTGTTTTTTTCTCGAATTGTTTGAAAAATATAATTTATTAATTTAATTGAACTTAAATAAATTTTTTAAAAATATATTTATCCTAAAATTTAGTTGCTCTATTATTTGTAGAAATTTTTAAAATTTACTACTTGAGTAAACTGTTTATATATTAAGAAAATAATCTAAAATTTTGAGACAAAATTATTTGTTTAAAATATAAGGTTAAAAATTATTAACGTAAATTTATAAAACAAGTTTGGGATAAGTTTAAAACATATTAAAATTAAAGTAAATTATGTATGCACTAATTGTGTGTATAAATTTAAAAAAATATTAAATTAAAATTTATATTTTATATTTTAGTGATTTAAAAAGAAGAAGAAGAAGATTTCTCTAAAATATAAAAGGTATTTCAAAATTTAAAAAAAAAAATAAAGTTTGGGTTTTTATCCACAAGTTTAAAAGAAAAAATGAAATAATTTTTTTAGGAAAAATATTTTTTAAGTTGTTTATATCTTTCAAATATTGTTTCATGAACAATTTTAATTAATAGATTAATATTTAAATAATAACAATTTTATAGAATAAACGAGCAACTCGTGCATCGCAACAGATAGAAAACTAGTTATAATATATATTTGAGATTACAAAATTATAATATTTAGTAATATATATTCGGGTAAATTACACTATAGGTCACTCAACTATTGCTCATTTTCTTTTTTGATCACTCAACTTTCGAGAAAAAATCTTTGGTGCTTTTTCGTTAATGGCCATTAATCCTTTAACGACAGGATGGGTGCTTAGTTCTATACCTTTGCCTTTGTTGACTAAGTTTTCCTTCCACTCACAATAGTTTGCCTTGAAGTGTCCTCTCTTACTGCAAAAGAAGCATTTAGACTTAGATAAGTCCTTAGGCTTTCTGGTTCTCTTCCTTTACACTTGTGGTGGCCTAGAAACCTTAGTTTTGTCTTTCTTAGCATATTTTTCCTTTCCTTTTGAGGAAGAAGCAGTTTTCTTCTACTCTTCAGACCAACTGATCGTCATTCAATATCAACTCATAGGATTGTAACTCCTTCATGAGTTCATGAGTTGTGTAAGCGTTAGGTTTTTGTTACCAATGTTATATGCAGCCCGAAAACCAGTAAAATCCTTGGACAAGCTCTTGAACACCTCTCAATTTGAGTGTTCTGGTCCAAATTGGCCTCATTGTTCGTGACCTCGACAAAGTAGCCCATAAGAGTGATCATATGGTCTTTGATTGAAGTGTCGAGTTTTTGCTGGGCATTCATTAAGCTAGTTATAGCAAACTGTCGAGCCAATGTAACTTGGCTTTCGAACATGTTTTCTAGCTTATCTAGAATCGCTTTAACAGTCTTACAGCTCTCCAGTTTCTTATACATAATGTTGGTCACGCTTGCCATCATATACCAATGAGCTATCTCATCAGACTCTTCTCAGCATTTTCTAGCCTCAGCTTGAGTAGCTGGAGGTGTAACACCCCAAATCCAGCCTAGAAGTTTAGACCAAATTTGGGATGCTACATTGATCACCGAAGTGATCGTGAGAAAATTTTACAAAAATAAACCCCTTTATTACTTAAGAACATTTCCGAAAACATTTATTCCATAGCGAACCAAAAACCAATAATCGATTCTATAAAAACTCTGTCCGAAAAATTCTAAGTCGGGTTTGGGGTGTTACATTTAGTGATATCAGAGCCAGGTTTGCAAAAACTCGGCCTGTGTTTACTACGTGGATGTGTGCGCGAATAATTGATTTTGAAAAATATTTAAAAAACTGTACCACAGAAGGTTGAAATGGTTTGTGTTTTCAAAATAGTTTATAGAAATAAATTGTCTGAGACTCCGATGCTGGTCCAGGTAGAAATTCGAAACTGTGTTACTTGAAACTTAGACTATGCACTTATTCTATGTTGCCTTTTGAAAGTGTAGATATCTCAAGTGAGGCACAAGACTGATATATATTCTGAAGGAAAACGGGATCGCTAGGAGTCGTCTGCCTCTCTGGAACGTGTGACTGTTTAAGAGTTAAAGGTTAATGCAAGTCTGCCGACTTTGAGTGGCGAGAACCCGAAGCTTGGTACTGAGGACCTAACTCGAGTAGTGGAGGAAGTGCTAGAGGGAGTGTTTGGAGTTAGGATAAGGGAGAATAGTGAAGCGCTTCAGGCTAGATACGTAGATTGTGAAAAAAGGTGAGATTGCAGTTTTCTGAGGTTGGAACCTCGTATAGCGAAGCGTGTTAGAACGCATCCGAGTAATAGTAAAGGTAGTGCTAATAGTGGTACGAGTGTACCGTCTTGTGAGCATTGTAGAATACGTCATTCGAGCGACTGCTGGAAGAAGTCAATAGCGTGTCTCAAATGTGGGTCTAAGGAGCATCGGATCTGAGATTGCCCTCTGCGTTTTTGAGTCAGGTATGCTGGTAAATGTTTCGATGTGTTGATCGGAGTGTAGCAAGTGCGTGTAATAATTTTTTGTCTCCTTTAGTGATTAAGTGTTCTGGGTGTGTAGGAGAGGTCTTGAGTATGAGATAAAGTGTGATAGTATTTTAGGGATTAGAGGGCGCAGCGGGAGCGTAATGGTCTAGTTGTGATCTATGACTGATCTGATAGTTCGAAGTTTCGGGGACAAATTTTCTTTAAGGAGGAGTGAGTTGTAACGCCCCGAATTTTGGGCCTGGGAGTTTTGAGTTTTAAGTGTAGGGAGAGTAGGGAGGTTGCACATATGGGTGTGGATGTGCAGTTTAGTGTCAGAATGGACCTGCTGGTTTGGTGGTTAAGAGAGTGTTAGGGAACCTCTTGCTTCTGGGTTCGAGTCTTAGTGTGATCGTTTTGGTAGGTATTTTATTTTATTTTGTTTTAGTTAATTATTAAATTATTAGTTTTATGACAAAAGGTGATTTTTATTTTTTTCTCTTCTATTTTATTTTTGGCTTTTCTGTTTTCACATTCTCCACTCCGTCCCTCTCTTCTACTTTCTAAATATTTCTCAAAATGGTTGATTTGTGGATTCGAGAATTTTGTGCCTCTGCCGTCTTCTCCAATCGCAAACAGGTGTGGGAATCTAACCTTGTCTACACAATTTTAGTTTGAAATTTTCTAATTTCGACAAGTGTGCGTATGTCAACCCGAGGGATTTGGGGGGGTTTAGACGATGGAAGTGAAGGGAGATTGTTATTTTTTTATGTACTTTGATATGGCAAAAGTTAGAGACTGTTACGTTGGCTTAAACGGCAGTTTCAGAGATGATTTGGGGTGGTTTCGTGGCCTCTCCGATGGCCACACGGGCGTGTGTCGAGGCATACGACTATGTGGATTTGGGAATTAGGGTTTTCGGGGATAATTAGGTGCCACACGGTATGGCACACGGCCGTGTGGCTGATTTGAGAAAGTTTTCATTTTTCACAAGGCCGCGTCCCTTGGGCACACGGGCGTGTGAGTTTGGGAATTAGGGATTTGAGATTTAGAGTCACACGACCTGGCCATACGCCGTGTGGCTAACTTGGGGATTTAGGGATCCCACACGGACTTGTGTTTCGGAACACAAGGCTGTGTCTGGTGGGCACACGGGCGTGTGAGACCCTCACACGGCCGTGTCTTCCCTACACCTTATTTTAGTAATCTTAGACAGTGAGTTACACGGCCTACTAACACGGCCATGTCCCTGATTCATATGGGTGTGTGCTACTATCACACGGCCATATGCTACCTTTTACACGGCTGGAGCATATGGGCGTGTGGCCTTATCTCTCCAAATAATACTTTTAGGTCAAACTTAAGTGTAATCGCAACTCTACGTGCTTCAACCCTCAGCTAAGCTTTACTGAGGGTACTAATGACTCTAATCTGGTCTTGATATATGTGTTATTTATTTTTGGTTGTGTGATAAGCTTGATACTGAACTCGAGCTATGAGTGTGTACATGTATTATTCTGTAACTGATTGATTGGATATGAATGCCTGCTTCTGATTAATTATCTAAGACTAGTGTTCTGATTGTGTACATCTAACTGCATACATACATACATATGCATAAAATATTTTGGGTGGGATTTTGAGGAGAAGGAAGATTGACTAAACTAAACTGGCAGTTGATCTGTTCGTTATTAGCCCCTAATACCCAGAGGGTTATGGGCGGTCCCAATACCCTGAGGGTTGTAGACAATTTGACTGTGCTACGGACTACTGCACTGTACCGTACAGTACATACGTCAGCATCGTTGCGTATCATTGACTGAACTGGCAGTTTTACTGTAACTTAACGGTATAACGGTTTACCGCATTACACTGTACTGCATGTACGTTAGCTATGCTACATACTATTATCTGATCTGGTAGTTCATACTGCATGTCTATACTGCAGTTTACCGCATTACACAGTACAGCTTATACGCTAGCTTTGTTGCGTAATATACATGACTGGAAGCCTATCTGCATATTATTAGTCTTAATACCCAGAGGGTCGTGGACAATCCTGATAGCCATCGTTGTCGGGTAACCCAAAATGACATCAGTTGGAGTGCAAGGTTGGATGGGCCTTACAAGGTCCTGAGTGGAGTGACTGATGGGACGAGCTTAAAGCTCTTATAAGGAGTGATGGGGGACGGAGAGATGTGTTGACTGGATGGGTGGGTTTTCTCGTAACTCAATTGCATTCGTAGGCATCATATTAATTGTTCGACCGAAATGTCTATTTGACTGTTCGATTGAAAGACACTTGTGCCTATGAGAATTATTTGAACTTTGACTGCGACTGTCTGACTAGATAGTAACTATGGCTGTTTGAGGATTACTGCCACTGTGCCTGAATGGTACGTGAGACTGTGTGTGTCTGATTGACCCATATGACTGTAAATTACATATGGTATGTGTATGATTTTGGGCAAATTCGCTCAACTGTCATCTGTGTGTAAGTATGTTCTGCTTCTGAACTGCTTCTAGTTCCCTTTTTCTATTTCTGTAGTTTAATTGGTTTGTTCTCACACTAAGCTCGAGTAGCTCACCCCCCTTTTTGTTTCCCCTTTCAGGGACAGTTCTGGATTCTGTTAATGGGTTCAGTACGCGGAGGTTTCAGACAGTTTTGGAGGAAGTGAACTATAGGTTTTATTTCAGTTTTTAATTGTTATTTGGTTTAAGTTGACCTATAAAGTTTTATAAGACGGTGGTAAAGTTTTTCATTTTATGTTTTATTCGTGCATTTAGACTAGAATTTTTCAAACATGGTTTTTTTAAAATCGTTTATTGGTTTTTGGTTCGCTATGGAATAAATGTTTTCGGAAATGTTCTTAAGTAATAAAGGGGTTTATCTGTGTAAAATTTTCTCACGATCACTTCGGTGATCAATGTAACATCTCAAATTTGGTCTAAACTTCTAGGCCGGGTTTGGGGTGTTACAAGAGGGCACTTAGTATCAAGACTTGTTTTAAGTTTCTCACAGCTCAGGACAATTATCAGGTTCCTTTTCCATTCCTTATAGTTGTTTCCATTCAATTTGTTTTTAATGCGTATGTTCAATTAGGGAGTTGGTGTCATTTTTAAACTGAAAATAAAAACATTTATATATTAATATCCTTGCATTAAGCAAATGTTTAAAAATGTTTTGTAACATTACGATATGCATTAAGATGATGCATACATCTTACATTAAACCTTGAAAACATTTGTAAGTCTTTGTAACGAGAATTCCCACACTCATTGAATCAAGCCACCATGGGGTGGTCATGATCAACTAGTAAGAACATGAATTTTCATCCAATTAGTATATGAACTTAATTCCTTAGGCATTCACATGTACTAATAATCGTATAACGTTTGACCATTATTCTAACTTAAGTAGAGCTTTGTGGGGAGTTACTTAACTAAAAGATCTTGAGTGTATAACCATCAACTTAACACATACCGTATCATTCACCACAAATGAGTCATCGTGGGACAATCTCATCGAGAAGCATACTTTGACGAGTTATCCTTTTTTGGAGATAGAATTTCTTAACCTATCGCATGATAATACTTACCATAAGGGCCAGTCCAATTATCATTTGTTCACAAGAGAAATTTTCTTACGTTTAGGAAATCTCCTAAGTGAAATCCACATAGCAATCCTATCGTGGGCTAATACACTTTCCATGCCATCACAAGAGGCCATTAATGGAGGTCGTAGGTCTTGTTTAGGGACATTTTCCCAATCAATATTTTAAAAAACATGGAAGGTTTTTATAATATCTGATTTCAATAATGTATGATCAATATATGCTTGACAAGTACATGTGATATTCTTTCCTAAACTATATGGCATGCTTATCTCATATATGCATGACATGCTATGGCAATTTTATAATATTCACATTCAATTATTTATAGGAGTCAATCAAACAATTTTGATTCTCTATAGTTCTTCTTTTAAGGAAAAAAATTGAAGAAGTGATTATGAATCGTGCACTAGGTAGGTTTCTAGAAAAAGGATGTGAGTCATATTTGACCATTTAAAAACCAAACCTTTCTTTACTAGATCCAATCATAGACATGCACTTTCTCATTACCACACTTCTTACGGTAATCGAATAACCTAAAGAAGTGAATGGAATAATACAACACATGTATTTTCTTATTATCACACTTCTTATCTTTAATAGATCAACTATGGATCATCTCATACATATATATCACAATTATATCATAAATAATTATTAAATAGATATATAAAGAGATAAGTAATAAAATAAAATTGTTAGTTAAGGTTTCTATTATTCTATTTCTAGAAAATAAATGAAAAAATAAAATAAATTACATAGTTTTTTTTGTCACAAGGCATTCCTTGTGTCTTCGATCGACATTGCTCTATATTTTCCTCTTCATGGACTCCTTTTTGGAAAAATTACATTTATGTCCTATACCCGTTTCCGGTTCACAAGAAATCTATAAATAAAAAATAATCCTACGTGGAGATGATAGTCCACGGTCTATTTCCTAAAAACCACAACCTTGGAAAAATAATAATTATATAACAAATATATAATATTGCATTCATTCATATACATTCCCCTAAACATGCGAATAATTACAAGAATGTAACATCTTATCAAATATTAATCAAACAAGATGAAGAGAGAGATTCGGTCTAAATTTACACCATAAACATAGCACAAACTAGCTTTAATGTTAATTGTTGAAAAAAACTCAATTTGAAAACGATTTTCTTACACGGGGGAAATTAAAATTTTGAAAATCGACCTGGTTTGTGATATTTATAACAATAAATCTTAATCGAATTCGTACTTGTGTTATTAGCTTAGCGAAGGTTCGTTTTTCTCGGCTTTCAACCAAATGATCTTCTCCACTATTCTTATACCATGAGCTACTTCGAGTGTAGGCTTGAATCAATTGAATTGAAACAAAAAACTAGAAAAGTTTTCTCTTTTTTGGGGGTGAAAACGAAAATTCTCTCTTCTTAATGAAAACTAGTAAAATTGTAATTCCAGAAAAATATATGTAATAGTTGAGAATAAATTTTCTCTATTTTTCAGTAGAATAACAATCTTTCAAGGTTTTGTTAATAGTTCTACTAGTGTCATCTCTTTATAATAAGAGAAGGTAGAAGCACTGTTGAGTTGTAGTAGTTTATCTCAAATAAAAAAATAACATCCTGCTTAGAATAGGACTAAGGTGGATGACACACCCTAATATTCCTACTAGGGTTGCTGACCCCTTCATGTCCATGAGGATTTTTGGACCTCTCTCTCATCGGGTTCAATTACGAGTACTTCCTAGTCTTTTTTGACCTAATACTCTGTAATGTGATCCAACCCGATTAAGTTTTTCTATTTCCAAAAATAACTTTAATATTTATATAAAAAATAATTTTCTGATTCCTATTTTACCCTTAATAAAATTTTGACAATTTTATCTCTGGTAAAAATTTAATGATTTTGCCCTTGGTAAAATTTCGAAAAAATATGTTCAATATTTCAGAATTCAACATGTTCACTATGACCAAATGGTTTTTTTCATTTTGGGGCTTTAAAATAGTCTAAAAACTTAAACTCATTCATCCGATCAATTTTTAAATAATCCATATAGTATTGCAAATGGATAATTTCCATTTCCATTTTTGGAAATCTACATTCATTTCCAAATTATTCTATTTCTCCATTTCAGAGAAAACTATACTTATTCCTGGATGTTTCCCATTTATCTTTACCTATCCATTCTATTCATTTCTATTTAAACACGCAATTCATTTCTGGTTTCAACGAGCTAGCGGAGGGACCGATTGGATATATTTAGTTGAGGAACAAGTTATTTATAATTAAGTTTCCATTTTTCACTTATTAATTATAAACTCATTTAGTCACGAAGTCATTCTACTATAATATTGTGATTGAACTCTCCCTAATGGCATATCATTATGAAAGCAACTACTCAATATTCATCCAATAACCTTATCATAAGTGTGTTACCCTCATAGGATATCTATGATTTCTTTAGGGAAATATTCGTTCTCCTAATATGATCATATTATATCTCATGGTAATCATTACATCTTCATTCATGAAAAGTTATTCACTATCAAATAGTGATCAAGTCATCCACCATAAAGACAAACGACTCATGACCACATTTACTTTTCATCAACCATGTAATGCCTATGAAAGGATATCATTTACCCATGTCTCGGGTTATGAATTCCACTATTATGAATGATGCTACATACTGCAGAAGGCATACACCTAACGCACTAGCTTTCGGTTCCATATCTATTTGAATCCAAGTTTTTACTTACATTAAAAATGTATGAGTCATGCATACATAGTCCGCCATCCACGCGGGATTTAGGTTTGTCATATTATTAGCGTCACTAGTGAATAAATCTATAAACGAATTCAGGATCTATTCTGCTTGGGTCTTGTCTGATGTATTATCAGTCCAGTCAGTCACATCTATGTCTCTATCTTCTGATATTCATTTGCTTCGATGCCTAAGATAATGCTTCTTCCTAGTTGGACTTGATAGACAACATATTAGTCTTTTAATCAGTTTGCTGATTTCTAATTAGACTAAGGATATGTTTAGGTTCGTCTACTAATACAAGTTGTCTTTTCGTACTATGATCCGACTATATAATACTGCTTAATATCAGTTTAAACAATAGACAACTAATTAGCAACATTTGATTCTATTTTGCTTTGCGTGGAAAAATCATTTGAGGACAATAATAAAAAATATATTAATTTAATTCATGAATAATTTTATTAATCAATCTGTTCAAACAATTACAAGTGTACTTAGATGAATATAATATACTTAGGGCACCAAATCCAACAAAGCTTCATGCTCCCCTTTATTTCTCTGGCAATTATGACACTGTTGCACAAACTCTTACATTTGTGAGATCATTTTAGGCCAATAAAAATAAGATTTAATCTTGTCATAGGTGGCTTGGATACCTGAATGACCACCTTGATGTGAGTCATGCAACCCTTCCACTATTTGAGCCATCATCTGCACATTACTTCTCATATAGACCTTACCACTATGCCTCAAAATACCATTAGCGATGGTATAATTTGTAACAGTTTGAAACAAACCCTTGATAGTCATAGACTTTTGTATATGGAAAGTTCATCAATAAAACAAACCTTCAAATAAACTTTTGAAAAGTAGATAGCACCTGTAAGTTCATCCAATAAGTTATCTACCATAGAAATATGGAATTTATTCTTGATAGTCATAGAATTCAATTGTCTATAGTCCACACATAGTCTCCAAAACCTATCTTTTTTCTTTATAAGCAAACAAGGTGAAATCAAATGGACTTTTGTTGGTTTGAATTATAGATGAAGAAAGCATTTCCTCGAGTTCGTTCGGATTCGTGTTGTCTTTAAGTTTTATATGTTTTTTATTTGTTTGTTTTCCTTTATTTAGTGTCTTCACTTTAGAAGTTTTTGTTTGCTCTTGTAGCACATTTTTGAGTCCTACTTTTGCAAGTGATTTTAGAGATGGTTTTGTCCTCGTCCTCTTCAATTTGGTGGATTCTTAATTCTTTTGCTGATTTTTGCCCACCGCTTTGGACCACCTAGGTTTATTTCTTTATCATATTAAGTGCTTGTAATCACTCCAAATATATCGTGCTTGAGTTGTAAAAGAGCTAATTGTCAGTGTGTCATAATATTCATTTGATGCTGAGGCTGAAGCCTTTGTTGTGTTGATGGAACTTGTCTTTCACCGCTACCACAAGTGTTTGTTGTTTTACTTTCTTGAATTGTATGGTCCTATTCATGGAATGAACTAATAAATTTCCCTTTAAAAAAAATATATACTTAATTAGATACACAAGAATTTGAAAAAAAATAGTTTATTAATTTAATTTAACTTAAATAAAAATTTTAAAAAATATATTTATTCTAAAATTTAGTTGCCCTATTATTTGTATAAATTTTTAAAATAAACTATTTGAGTAAATTGTCTATATACTAAGAAAATATTTTAAAATTTTGAGATAAAATTATTTGTTTAAAATATAGAAAAAAATTAAAGCAAATCTATAAAACAATTTTGAGATAAGTTTAAAACATATAAAAATTAAAGTAAATTATGCATGGACTAATTGTGTGTATAAATTTATAAAAATATTAAATTAAAATTTAAAATTAATATTTTAGTGAGTTAAAAAAATAGATTTCTCTAAAATATAAAAGGTATTTTGAACTTTAAAAAAAAATAAAGACTCGGTTTTGATCCAAAAGTTTAAAAGAAAAGATTAAATATTTATTTTTAGAAAAAAGTTCTTTTAAGTTGTTTATATCTTTTAAATATTGTTTCATGAACAATTTTAATTAACAGATTAATATTTAAATAATAATAATTTTATAGAATAAACTAGTAATTTGTGCATCGCATGAGATAAAAAATTAGTTATATTCAAGTAAACTACATTACAGACCACCTAACTATATCTTATTGGAGCTATATAGAAAGCTAAAGGTGGTGGAGCTGGGTTGGAACTTGGGGAGACCAATGCCTACGCTCTTGACCTCAGACTGATGTCGAGGAGAATTCTTTGTTTCCATTTCATTATTCTGGCCACTATTGCGCTGCCTGATGGGAATAATCAAGACACTATTCAAACCCTTTTGCCCCTAAATTTGGTTTTCAACAATGGCTACAACATCGAATGGCCTTGACGACTCATGTGCTTCTTTCTTCTGTAATACTACTTCTTTTCCCCAACAGATTTAACTCTGTTGTTGCTTTCTTGCTTGGAACTTCTTTTGTTGCTTTCTTGCTTGGAACAAGGAAAAAGATCCCATTTTTTATGTCAGTTTTCTGTTTAATTGCCTCTAGCTTGACCCTTTTTCTTTTTTTTTTTCTACTTAGAATTTTTAAATTATTTTATTTTATTTTATTTTAAATTTATATTTTTAATTATTATATAAATAAAATAATAAATATGTAATTATATAATGAAAATATATTTGATATATTTCATTATGTTAAAAATATTTTTAATTAATAACTAATTTATTTATATAAACAAAATAATAAATATGTAGTTATATAATAAAAATATATTTTATATATCAATTAATTTTATTTATTTATATAATTTTTATATGTCAAATATTTATTTTTTTACCTACATTGTAAGTATGGTAAATTCTAATATTATAAAATTAAATAATTATTTCAAACAGCATTATTACTTTTATATGTAAAATATTTCAAATATCATTATGTTTATATGTTAAATATTTCAAATACACATACAAAAATATATAATACTAAAATTTACCACTCATGATATGGATTGAAAATGTAACACCCGAATCTCGACCCAATTGCCGGGTTTGAGCTACGGAGTGCAACATTAGTTGCTAAAGCAACAACGTTTGCAAACTAACAGTATAATGCAATAAGCAGCTAAATTCAAGCATGACACGATTATAATATGGTATTAAATAATTATCAAGTCTTATACGAGCTTACAGAAACTCAAAAACCAAACTAAAAATGAATAAGGATCAAAACATAAAGATTTCAATTTACAGGACTGATGTTGGACTAGAGGGTGTCCCTCGTTGCAATGTGAAAAACTGTTTGGGTCTCGTCATGAGGATAGGGTTCCTCATCACAACGTGACAAACTGTCCAACCTTGTCCCGACAACCACTTTACAACGTTACGACGTGGAACTCTTATCATGACGTCATTCAAACGACATCACGGCGTCACTCACTGTTTTTGTAATAAATTATCCAAGACCTGCAATTTATTTTAACCAACCAAGATATTATCATACCAACTCGTCAAATTGACCAAAAGAATAGTAAATAAGGTTCTAAAACCAGAATCAAACATTTTTACAATGCACATATATAACCTACTGTACATCTAACCATTCCCAATCAATTTAATCTAACATTGTTTATAATTGGTTAAGTTCATATCATCCATACAATGCACCATACAGTGCAATCACCTAACTCCCTACCAGCATACAAACCAAATGTAATAGCCCAAAATTGCCCGGGCCCGTAAAATAAATAAAAAAACAAAAACAAAAATTTATTAAAGTCCATTTACAATCCATTTACAAAGCCCAAAACCCAGTTACTTTTGTAGCCCAACTAATCTAAACCAGAATACCTAAACTACCCAATACCCGGTTACACCCAACCCAAAAATGGACACAGCCCAAGGAGACCCAAACTAGCAAGGCCCAATGCTTAAACCGAATCTGGAAACCCTAGGGTTTCCAGAAACTTCGCGTCGCAAGTATCCCAAGCGTCACGTCCTTTCGTCTCGCGCCGTTCCAGTGGGATTCATCGGTGCCGTAACTCCGGCATCATATCACGCCGTAATCGGCACACGAATCGACGCCAGCGTATTCATCGCCGGATTTCTTGTTAGTACCTGCAAAAAGGGAAAGAAAACAACAGAGACGAAACAAACATAGCAAGAAATAAAATCGAAATCTGTAAATATATTTTATGAGGCTATAAATTCCCGAATAGAAGCAATGTAAAGGTACTACGTTTTTTTGATACACACATTTACAATAAAAAAGACAAAGCAGTTGACAGAACAGAGGTGATTATTCTGCTTTTCTTTTTTTTTTTCTCTATAAATATATACAAGTAGTAAAATAAGGGGAAAGGAGTTTACCTTTTCAAAAAAACCGAAGTTTTCCAGTTTTCGGCCGCCATAAGAGGCGGTGTTGACAGTAGTACGTAGGCGCGTGTAAGCCCCTAGACGGAGGCTCAGCAGAGCTCCGAGCGCTGGTTCTCAACCCTCTTCCAGAGGATTCTTTTGTCTTTTTTAAAATCGGGTTAGAAATGAAATTTTAGGTTTAAATTTGGCTTATATAGCCTTATGAAAATGATGTCGTTTCGCTTAAAACAATAAGCTTCAAAACAGCATCATTTTAATACTGAGGATCCGCGTGTTGACTCGTGACCCGGGGAGGATCCGCGTGTTTTTGGTAAATGGGCTAATTGCTGTTTGAGCCCTTCCCCATTTTTCATTCTTTTAATTTCGTTTAATTTTCATTTTTATATTTTAATTTGGCCCTGACTTCTTTATTTTTGTTTCAATTTAGTCCCTCCTGCCAGTATAAGGCTTGTTTTGCGAACGACGCCATTTCGGGATTAGGGCAAATTGTCTAGTGAGTCCCTTGTAGTCTTGTGCGCGTTTCAATTAGGTCTAAACTTTTTTTTGTTATTTTAAAATTAGCCCTAGAACTTTAGTTTTATTTAACTTTAATCCTTTTAAATATTTTTGCATAAATTTATTTATTAAATACTTTATACATTATTTATTTTACTATATCTATATATAAATTATTACATATTATGTTACTTTTATTATTTATTATATTATTTATATATCATTTTATTATAAACTATTTATTATTAAAAATTTTGTAAATTATTTTTGAAAATTACATTTTTATATATCATTATTTAGAGTTTAGTACGTAATATTTTAAAATTTAATGTGAAATTTTGTTCCTATTTGATATATTAATATCTTTTATCAATATATTAAGTTATTAAATCATACAATATATTTACATATATTAACCATTGTTTAAAATTTTCCTTTATTATTTATATATCGTTTTAAATATTTTTACCTCATTTATTCTTTGTAAACTGTATGTAGATTTTATCCTTTTTATGTATATAATTTTTTTGTTTATTTTAGTACCTCTTTTCATATCTATTTGATGTTGTTTTGATATAATAATCTTATTTCGTAAATTATTTGTTATTTTTATATTATTTTTTTTATTTTTATACATTTGCAGGAAATATTATTTCATATATATTATGTAATTATATTGTTCTATTTATTATTCACCACGTTGTATTTTGCATGGAATGATAATGTATGTATATTTACATTTTTACGATTATATATGCATGAGATATTAATATATATTATGTGAGTTATGTCATTATTTATCATTTTCTACACTATATTCACATGAAATGATAAAGCATGTATCATATAGTTAGATTTATTTAGTATTGATCTTTCCTAATATGTAAAATACATCATTATTTTTAAAAATTATATCTTATTTAATTCAAAGGAATTTTTAAAATGAGGCAATATTTTTATATTTAGGAATTCAGGAAATAGTGCCTTAACATGCTGGGCTGCAATTTCCCGTTTGTCTAAATATCTAAAGTATCCTTTTAAATAAATTTTATAAAATCACAAAATGATTTTAGTTGCAAAAGCTTAAGAATATCGTGTTCAATCATGCTGGATGTGATATTTGTACTCTTTTAGAACGAAAGAATCTCGATTTTTAGCTCAAATTATTCCAATTTCTTTTAAAAAAGATGAACCTTTTGTTAAACTCTTTCAAACTTTTGACGCTAAGACAAAAATATTCAATTTGGTACCAATTTTGAGCGTTATGAGGGTGCTAATCCTTCCTCGTACGTAACCGATTCCCGAACCCGTTTTCTCATAATTTTGTAGACCAAAATATTTTATAAGGTGATCCAATCACACTTTAAAAGGTTGGTGGCGGCTCCCGTTTTTAAAACATCCCCCCTTTTTTAAAAGGTTGGTGGAGGTTTCGATAGCTTGGCGACTCCGCTGGGGACCAATAAGAGAGTCAAGCCAAGAAATTGATTATTTTTAGTCTTGATGTCGGAAGTTTGGAAAAATTTTAAAATGTTGATCTTTTTACATGTGTTTGCTGCATATGTTCGTTATTTTGTTTTCGCACACATTACATTTGCATGGCCGCTGTGGTTGCACCTTTAAGTGGGAGTGAGAAGCTACGCTTTCGTGAGGTTTTCACCTCCGTATGGGCTAGTGGATTGCTTCCGGGATACATCCGTACCTATGTCTTCATGAGATTTTAATCTCCATATGGCCATAGAGAAATGTGTCCCCCTGAACCGAACTTAGTCCGTATGAGCCTATAATGGGTGAAGACCGAGGAATCTGCTGGTTAAGGTACCATTGCTTTAGAACTGAAACTCATATAGTGAACTTTAAGCGCTTACCCTAGGGAGTATAGTGATAGCCTTTAGTAAGCTACCCTTATAAGTGCTTGTTTGTTATACTTTTATATGATACTAACTTATTTTATTTTGCTATCATTGCATGTCATTCAACATTTAAAGGTATCGATTCACGGTTCGATTTCTGGGTTAGAAAGTTTTGTAATGGGGAACGAATATCTTGATAAAGTGGAGGACAACGCTTCTGTCTGTGCGTGGTCAGAGAAAACCCAGTTAGACAAAGGAGATAGTGTTACTGAGGGGTATATGTCAGAGTTGTGGGACTTTACTCGTATCAATTCAACACAGAATAAGTTTCAAGAGTTGAAGGACATTTAGGCCCAATGGGATGACGAAGCTAAGCAGCTGTTCTACCAGAGTTATGGAGATCTTCCCTATTTACTAGACATCAAGGTGGATAAGTATTTGTTTTGAGCTATGGTACAGTTTTGGAACCCTACTTATAGTTGTTTTACATTTGGAGAGGTAGACTTAGTACCT
The DNA here is from genome assembly GCA_025698465.1 of Gossypium longicalyx. Lineage (NCBI taxonomy): Eukaryota > Viridiplantae > Streptophyta > Magnoliopsida > Malvales > Malvaceae > Gossypium > Gossypium longicalyx. Next base: position 99,785,113 of record CM046997.1, read on the forward strand.
ACTTTGGAGGAGTATACGACCTTGCTCCGCTGTCCAAAAATCCAAGGTAACAAGGCGTATGTTAGGGCTGCTAATCCTCCAACTTTCGTGAAGAAATTAATGATGATTACAGGGGTGAGTGAACAGTGGGCCGCAGTTTGAATCCAACAAAAAGGTGATAGTAAATGCATTCTGTGGACAAGTTTGAGGGATCTAATATGGGCGCACCCAGATGTGAAGAAGAGGGTTGATGTTTTGGCTTTAAGTATTTATGGTTTGGTGATTTTCCCAAAAGCTATAGAGCACATAAATGAAGCAGTTGCGGATTTATTTGATGGACTTGGTAAACAGAACACACCTGTGCCTGCAATCTTAGCCAAGATGTTTAGATCCTTGAGTGCATGTCGGAGAGCTGGTGAAGGTAGATTCATTAGATGTGCACAATTGTTGTTGATATGGTTCCATAGTCACTTTTGGAAGGTTGATAAGGTTCCCTGCCGAGTGTTCTTTGAGGACTTTTCTCCCTTAAGGAAAGCAGCTACGCCGAGGAGAGACGGCATTACAGAGGAAAGGTGGATGGAAATACTTCAGAATCTCCGAGAGGAAGATGTTATGTGGAAAGCCCCTTGGATGGCTCCTAAGGAAGTCCTTTACCATTGCGGAAACTTTGATTGGGTTCTTCTTCCTAGAATTTGGGGAGTTGTTGGTTATGCGTCATTACTTGTCCTAAGGCAATACAAAGCAGGGCAGTTTATACCAGCAACACAAGGGTTAGCTCAGAGTGATTTCTCATATAAGGAGGATCATTATAAGAAGAAGATGCGAGAGATTTTCGAGGCTTGGAAGAAGATTTGCTGTGTAAAGATTCTGACTGAAGGCCCGACTACAACTCTTGAGTACAAAGGATGGTTTAGCAAGAGGATCAATGATAACATCCCTAGGCTGAGTTTGGGGGCTGCTCGATCGATGGAGGAGAGTTTACGAGTGATTCTATCCGAGTTAAAGGTCATAAAGCAAGAGTTTGAAAGGAAGAATTTGGAGCTCAGGAGAAAGATAGAAAGGCTTGAAGAAGAGAAGATGTACCTAAGCTTAGACGTCGATGTTCAGCAAATTGAGGTCGAAAAAGTGAGGAAAGAAAAAAGGAAGATTGAGGAAGACCGAGATGACTTGAAGACGCAATATAAGAGGATACAGCTATCAATGAAGAGAGCTGGATTGGGGAAGTCTTCAGAACAGTGGCAACAAGAGGTTCAAAAGGGAAAAGCCAAAGCCGAGTATTGGGAGAAGAAGTTTCAAGAGATATAAGCACAGAATCAGGTCCTAGAGAAGGAGAATCAAGGATTAAAAGCTAAGCTGACTGAGCTTGGACGATCTCTTCATCATCACCGAAGTTGTAACTCTACGGTCGAGTTAAAGGCAAACCTGGATAAGATCGAGGAAATGAAGCACAATATTGGAGGGTTGGAAGCAGCATTGCAGAACTGTGAGCTACGAATTGAGCAGCTCGAGGCAAGAGAAGGACGTTGGAAGGGAGAGTTTCATCATTTTCAGGATCAAGTTAGAGATAGGGACTACCTCATGGGAGAAGCTATAGTACAGATTCGAGAGGTTGCTGATCATTTGCAAGACCTGGCAGCGCAAGCTAATGTATTGAGTACAAAGTATGAGTTAGTGTCAGATAGAGGTCTAGAGTTAGCTTTGTTATTGGATAAGGTTAAAACTCTAGGCCTGAGGGCGAAGGCGTATTTGTAATCCGTTTTGTATAAAGATTTTTGTTTCTTAAATAACATTTTCTAAAAGAAACTGAATCAGAATCGATATCTTTTTGCATTCATGCATTTGCATCTCATCGCATCATATGCTTTCAAATTTATAGAAAGACCCTAATTAGTTAAAATTATAAGGGAGAAAGAGAGAGTGAGAGAAAGAAAATTTGGAAGAAACACATCCTTATGGTACACGCGTTAAGACAAAGAATATGGATCAAAGACTTGAGCAGATCCAGAACGAAATGCAAGAGCAATTGCAGGAACAATTGGCAAAAATCCAACAGGATATAAAGGATCAAATGTTGGAGGTCCAAAGGAATATGATGGCTGAAATGGCTCAGTTGCTGAAGGGGACAACGGATAAAGGAAATACCCCTATGACAATCACTGAAGGGGATAATAAGGATCATCTTCCTGGTTTTACTCCACCTCATGTGCAAACTCAACCTGAGGCATATCCCCGAAGGCCGTCTGTCACAATAAGGCCTCAACATGGGCAAGTTGATGCTGGAATACTCATGAATTTTCAAACTGGCTCGGGATCCAACCCGGGAGATAACCCTACCAATCTAGTCATCCCTGATTTAGATGTAGCAGAGAAGAAAGAGATGAGACTTGAATCATCAAGGCAATTAGAGGAACGTTGCAAATGGTTAGAAGAGAAATTTAAGGCATTAGAAAACACTGATAATCGTCAGGGAATTGATGCCAAGAACTTGAGTTTGGTCCCAAATTTGGTGCTTCCTCATAAGTTCAAGATGCCAGAGTTTGAGAAGTACAATGGGACTACTTGCCCTGAGGCCCATATTACCATGTTCTGTAGACAGATGACTGGCTATGCAAATAATGATCAATTATTTGTAACACCCCCTACCCGTATTCGTCGCCGGAATAGAGTACGAGGCATTATCGAGGACTACAAAAAAAAACACTTACAGATAATTTAAATATATTTTCATAACAACTTGTCTCGATTTCATACTATTTCATATTTAAGCTTTACTCACCAAAGTATTTGAAATATCATCTTTATGCAAATAGCACACATGAGGTACATAATTCCATAATTAAGAATGAACACATTTATCAAACATATTCCACATTCATATATCAATGTCTCACATTTTCATATATCAATAACTGTCATTTTTCTTGTTTTTCAGATAATTATATGTAACCATTGATAAGTATGCAATTCACTGTTTCTTCCTGTCAATCACAATTCCAAATGACAAATTCGTGTGAATGAGCTCAACCTCATTAGGTGTTTAAATTCTGTCACTTTGATTCACATACTCATAATTTACTAACATATCATGTCAAACACAATCTCTGAATGACAAAATCACATAATTGAGCTCAATAATAATAATGATAATATTACTTACATTTCTTTTTCCACATGTTACATTTACGACTTACCAACTTTTCCATTCAAGGAACAGCTTACGGATTTGAGTACATCATGATCTGAAGCCCGAAGTCTAGCTGAAGCACATAAGTGCTAAACGGAAGCCCGAAGGCTAACTGAAGCACATAAGTGCTAAACGGAAGCCCGAAGGCTAACTGAAGTACGTAAGTGCTAAACGGAAGCCTGAAGGCTAACTGAAGCTCATCAGAGCTGAACTGAAACCCCAAAAGGGTTATCTAAAACTCATATGAGTTAACGGAAGCTCGTAAGAGCTAAACGGAAAGCAAACACGAGAATTCGCAACAAATGCTGAATCTCGGTTTACTTGGGTAATTTACCGTCAATTCATCTTTTTCACTAAAAGATTGTACTTATTTCCTGCGTTCCTTTCCTCCGAAATTCTCAGTTCAATTTCATAACTTTTGTACATAATTTACTTATTTTCAACAATTAACATACATAAATATTAATAACCATTCATAAAATAATATTGAAATTTAATAATATTAACAAATGATCACTAAATTTAGTTTTATAAACTCACAAGTTCGATTTTTGTATTATAGCGATAATCATAATTTCATAATAAATATTCCAAATAAAACATTATATCGTTTCTAATTCAACACTTATCGATTATAATCAGGCATGTGATCAATTTATACATGAGTCATTCATATATATTTTTTATATTTTCCTCCTCCTCCTCTCCATCCACATCCTTAGTATAAACAACACACTTGTAGGTAACATTATCCATAACTTTCACTATCTACTTATGTGAATATTCAAGCTGTCCATCTGTGTCATAGTACTAAATTATTTTTATATGAAGCTACGAAACTCCAAATTAATATCCGCTAATTTTCCCTGAAACTAGATTCATATATCTTCTTACCATAAAATTTTCATAATTTTTGGTTGGGTCAATTAATACAGTTTATTCATTGAAGTCTCCCCTATTTTACTATCTGACAGTTCCGACCCTTCTTCACTAAAAATTAATTATCTCCTTGTACAGGATTCTAATGATGTTCTTGTTTGTTTCTCTTGAAAATAGACTCATTCAGGATTCTAAACATATAAGTTTAAGCCCCTAATTATTTTTTTATAATTTTTTATGATTTTACAAAGTCAGAACAGGGGAATCTGAAATCATTCTGCCCTTGTCTCACAAAATTTATCATATCTCATGATTTACAATTCCATTGCTTACATTATTTCTTTTAGAAGAAACTAGACTCAATAATATTTAATTTCATATTTTATTCATCCTCTAATTCCATTTATACAATCTTTGGTGATTTTTCAAACTTAGACTACTGCTGCTGTCCAAAACAGTTTTAGTGCAAAATGTTGATTTCCATTTTGCCCCAAATTTCACAATTCATACAATTCAGTCCTTGCTCAATTAACCCCTAAATTAAGATAATTTTCTCAATTAATACTTTTCCTAAACATTATAATTTATTTCATAACTATTAAAATTCAGAATTTCCACATAAAACTCTAACTTCAAACTCTTTTACAATTAGGTCTCAAACATTCACTTTCTATTCAATTCTTACAATAAAATCAACATATAAATAATTTAAAGCTCTAATTCCATGCAAAATCATCATATACTTCCAGCACATATGTATAGAAACTTTCAATTTCTTTCATAGAATCAAAAACTAATGAATTCAACAAGTGGATCTAGTTGTAAAAGTCACAAAAACACAAAAATTTTAAGAAATAATCAAGAATTGAACTTACTTGAAGTAAAAATATGAAAAACCAGCTTAATAGAACTCTTCCCTGGCATTTTTCTGATGAGAATGCAGAAAAATAAAGAGAAATCTAGATAATTTCACTTTAGTCCTAGCTTTATTAAGTAAATTTTGCAATTTTCCAATTTTGCCCTTAATTCTCCTTATTTTCTTGCTGATTTCATGCCCTTGCCGTCCAGCCCAAATAGACCTTGGGTCTATTTTCCTTTTAAACCCTATTTCTTTTATCAATTAAGCTATTTAATCATTTTGCATTTGATACAATTTAGTCCTTTTTGTTCAATTAATTATCAGAACTTTAAAATTTCTTCACGAAACTTTAATACTAACATATTAACACTTCATAAATATTTATAAAAATATTTATGGCTCGATTTAAAATTCCTGAGGTCTCGATACCTCGTTTTCGATTCTAATTATTTTAATATTTATTTTTAGTACACTATTCACTATTTCAAAATTTTTCCTAACTTCACATTTAATTTATACTCACTAAATTAATAATATTTTCTACTCATTTGTCGGATTTAGTGATCTCAAATCACTGTTCCGACACCACTAAAAATTAGGCTGTTACATTATTGATCCATTGTTTTCAGGATAATTTGGTTGGGACAGCGGCTAGGTGGTATAATCAACTGAGTCGCGCAAGGATCGGTTCTTGGAGAGACTTAGCGCAAGCCTTTATGCAACAATATAATCATGTGACTGACATGACTCCTGATAGAATTACTTTGCAAAATATGGAAAAGAAGCCTAATGAGAGCTTTAGGCAATATGCACAGAGGTGGAGGGAGGTTGCCATGCAAGTTCAACCACCGCTCTTGGAGAAAGAAATTACCATGCTATTCATTAACACTTTGAAGGCCCCATTCATCACTCACATGATTAGAAGTACCACTAAGAGTTTTGCTGATATAGTTATGGCGGGAGAAATGATTGAGAACGCCATAAGAGGCGGCAAGATAGAGGTGGAAACTGCTAAAAGATCGGCCCCAAGAAGGAAAGATAATAAGGTAAACAATACGGGTAGTTATAATTCAAAAGCGGTTACGATTAGTCAGCCTAGAGTAACTACAGTTGGGCAACAAGATTCTCAAAAGTAGGGATCTGTTCGAGACAAAATTTTGAAAAGATCTCATTTACGCCTATCCCAGTGATGTATCGGGAGCTTTATCAAAGTTTATTCAATGCGCATGCAATAACTCCTTTTCATTTGAAACCTCTGAAACCTCCATACCCTAAATAGTATGATGCAAACGCCAAATGTGAATACCATGCAGGGATATCGGGGCATTCGATTGAAAATTGCACTGGCTTTAAAAAGGCAGTGGAAAGACTAATCAAGATGGGGATCGTAAAATTTGACGACACCCCTAGTACAGAGAACCCGTTGCCAAACCATGGTGATCAAGGGGTAAACGCAATTGGAAACACTGATATGAGAAGGATCAAAGAGGACGTGGTGGAGGTAAGAATGTCGATGAAAGTAATCTGGAAAGAAATGATGAAAAGAGAAATGATAATCTCTGAAGAAGGAAATAAAGGAGCAAGGGACTACTGCGAGTTCCATGTAGAAGAGGGACATGAAATCCAGGAATGTGACGAGTTTAAGGCTTTGGTACAAAGCCTTATGGATAATAAGGAGCTGGAATTTTATAAAGCTGGCTCAGATGAGTGTCATGTATGCGCATTGGAAGAGGAACCCAAGAATCAAAAAAGCAATCGGCCAAGGATCATTATTTCTCTACCAAGGAATAATGAAGTTGAAACACAAACAGCACCGAAAGTCATTATTCACAAACCCGTTTCCTTTCCTTATAAGGATAACAAGAGGGTACCCTGGAATTATGACTGCAATGTGACAATACCGGATAAGGAGGATATAGCCAGTGCTTTTAAGGAGGCTCAAGATGAGGGTTCATACACACGTAGTGGGAAGCGTTATGATGTAGAAGGCGTCAGAGTTGAACCTGTGAAAGCAAAAGCCTTTGACAAAGGAAAGGGGGTTGAAGTACTTGTTAATGAGCCAGTGAAGGAAGAAGAAGCCAAAGAGTTTCTAAAATTCCTAAAACACAGTGAGTACAGCGTGGTTGAACAATTGCGCAAACAACCAGCTCGCATATCAGTGTTGGCTTTGCTTCTGAGTTCAAAGGTACATCGGGAAGCATTAATGAAGGTACTCAATGAGACTTACGTTACTAATGATATATCTGTCAATAAGTTGGATCGATTGGTTAGTAACATAAGTGCTGACAATTTCATTTATTTCAATGATGATGAAATCCCACCTGGAGGCATGGGATCAGCTAAGGCTTTGCACATTACTACTCGCTGCAAAGGATATACATTGCCGAGTGTGCTTATTGATAATGGATCAGCATTAAATGTTATGCCATTTTCTACATTGAGCAGATTACCCTTAGACAGTTCTCACATGAAAACATGCCATAATATGGTGAGAGCATTTGATGGCACGAAAAGAAAGGTCCTGGGAAGAATTGATATTCCTTTAATGATTGGGCCAAACATGTATGAGGTGGACTTTTTAGTGATGGACATCAAGCCCTCCTACAATTGCCTGTTGAGGAGGCCTTGGATACATTCGGCAGGAGCGGTGCCCTCATCTTTGCACCAGAGATTGAAGTCAGTAGCAGATGGACGGCTGGTCACCATAAATGCGGAGGAGGACATTATAGTGACAGTTATCAGTAACGCACCTTATGTAGAAGCAAATGAGGAGGCCATTGAGTGCTTCTTTCGTTCCTTAGAATTCGTTAATGTAACATTCATTTCAGAGGGGAATGAGGTGCCGGTACCCAGGATATCCAGAACCACAAGAATGAGTTTACAGATGACAATGGGGAAAGGAGCCTTGCCAGGAAAAGGGTTGGGAAGATATCTTCAAGGAAGGATTTAGATTCCAGAATTAAAGGAGAAGAGATACCGTTTTGGCTTGGGTTTCAGGCCAGATCACAAGCAGAGGAGGAAGGAAATAGAGAAGCGTCGAGAAAGAAGAAGGGCACGTTTAAGTGGAAGAGAAGTAGAATGGGAATTGATGACGTTCCCCTATATATCCCAAGCTTTTATATCAGGAGCGATAATTCACCCTAAGAGGGGGTTGCTCGAAAAAGGAAGTCATTATATTAATGTTGTACATAATGAAGAGTCTGAACGAAGAAACCTTGAGGGCGCCCTTACAAACCGAGAAGCTCTTTAAACAATTGGACTGCAGAAGAACTTCCTGTAGTTTTTAAAGATTTTTCAGAGTAATTTTCAGAACACTCTTGTTGCTCTAAAGCCTAGGAGTAATAGGATTTCATTTGTGAAATAGGCTCATGTTCAGATATTTTGTTTCAATAAAACACGTCTTTACTATCAATTCGAGCTAACATTCTTTCATTCTTTGTTTTTTCGTCCTTTTAATTCCGTTCAAATCTTTCATTTCATTCATTACATGTTAATAGAAATTCTCAAATTCATTCATTCTTTGCACATTCCTCTGTACTCCCACAGGTCCCTAGACATCAACGACATGAGCGATGATACTACAAATCCTAAATTCTCTTTTGAGCAAGACATGTGTTTAGAGGAATCTCAGGATTTTGAAGATGACAGGGATTGTGATGTGTCTCCAGATCTGTTCAGATTGGTGAAACAAAAGGAGAAGCAAATTCTGCCCCATGAGAAAGAGGCAATAGAGAATATAATCTTGAAAGAAGGGAAAGAAGTGAAGATTGGAACACATATTACAAAGGAAACGAGACAAGGTCTTGTTGAACTGCTGCATGAATTCAAAGATATATTTGCGTGGTCATATCAGGATATGCCGGGGTTTAACACTGATATCGTGGTACATCGTCTCCCCATAAGACAAGATTGCAAGCCAGTCCAACAAAAATTGCGAAGGATGAGGCCTGATATTGTGCTGAAAATAAAAGATGAAGTCAAGAAGCAGTTTGATACTGAATTCCTACAATAGGTTAAGTATTCAGAGTGGGTGGCTAGCATTATGCATGTCCCTAAGAAGGATGGAAAGGTACGAATGTGTGTAGATTATAGAGATTTGAATAGAGCTAACCCAAAGGACAATTTTCCTTTACCGCACATCGACACTTTGGTGGATAATACAGCGGGATATTTATTGTTCTCCTTTATGGATGGCTTCTCAGGGTACAATCAGATAAAGATGCATCCTGAGGACATGGATAAAACTACCTTCATAACATTATGGGGCACCTTTTGTTACAAGGTAATTCCCTTTGGGTTGAAGAATGCAGGGGCAACATACTAAAGGGCTATGGTGACCTTATTTCAAGATATGATGCATAAGGAGATTGAGGTGTATGTTGATGACATGATTGCTAAATCTCGAACAGAAATGGAGCATATTGAAGTCTTGAAGAAGTTGTTACTGAGATTAAGGAAGTTTCAGTTGAAGCTTAATCCAGCAAAGTGCATTTTTGGAGCTAGGTCGGAGAAATTATTGGGCTTTGTGGTCAGTGAAAAGGGAATAGAAGTTAACTCAGACAAGGTTAGAGCCATACGAGAATTGTCTCCACCACGTACTCAGAAAGAAGTTTGGGGTTTTCTTGGAAGATTGAATTATATTGCTCGGTTTATTTCACAATTAACCGAGAAATGTGATCCTATATTTCGCCTCCTTAGAAAACACAACCAAGGTACTTGGGATGAGGAATGCCAGAATGCTTTTGATAAAGTCAAGCAATACTTGTTAAACGCTCCAGTGTTATCTCCGCCTAGTCCAGATAGACCATTAATTCTGTACTTATCAGTGTTTAGTAATTCTATAGGATGTGTGCTTGGCCAACATGACGAGTCGAGAAGAAAAGAGAATGCGATATATTACCTTAGCAAGAATTTCACAGAGTGTGAGATGAGATATTCGCCAATTGAGAAATTGTGTTGTGCTTTAATCTGGACGACTCGAAGGTTGAGGCAATATATGTTATATCATACGACTTGGCTAATTTCGAAACTTGATCCATTAAAGTACATAATGGAGTCAACAGCCTTAAATGGAAGAATGGCAAGGTGCCAAATACTGCTTTCAGAGTTTGATATAGTCTATGTGAGTCAAAGGCTATAAAAGGGAGCGCGATAGCAGAATTTCTGGCTAGCAGAGCTCTAGAAGATTATGAGCCATTGAGCTTTGATTTCCCTAATGAGGAGTTGATGTATGTGGCAACTATTGAAGAACATCCATGGAAGCTGAACTTTGACGGCGCATCCAACGCGGTAGGAAATAGAATTGGGGCAGTCTTGATATCCCCAAATGGTGATCATTATCCATTTACATGTAAATTGGATTTTGACTGCACGAACAATATGGCCGAGTATGAAGCATGTATCATGGGCATTCGAGCGGCTAAAGAGCGGAAAATTAGGACCCTGGAAGTGTATGGAGACTCTGCGTTGGTAATTTATCAACTTAGGGGTGAATGAGAGACAAAAGACCCCAAATTGATTCATTATCGAAAGGTAGTTTTAGAGTTACTTGAGGAGTTTGATAATATCACCTTCAATTATCTCCCACGAGATGAAAATCAGATGGCAGATGCTTTAGCAACACTGGCTTCCAAGATTAAAGCAAAGAAATAAGATGATGTTAGACCAATTCAGATGAGTATTTCTGAGGTACCAGCTCATTGTTATAACATCGAAGAAGAGGAAAAGGATGACCATCCTTGGTATCAAGATATATTACGATATGTGAGAAATCGTGAATATCCTGAGCATGCAGTTGAGAATGACAAAAGAATTTTGAGAAGGTCAGCCTATGAATATGTACTAGGTGGGGATATCCTTTATAAAAGAAGGAAAGATCAGATACTTTTGAGATACGTTGACGCTGTAGAAGCTAGACAAATCCTGGAAGAAGTACATGAAGGAGTTTGTGGTACACATGCTAATGGCTTTACGATGGCAAGACAAATCATGAGGTTTGGATACTATTGGTCTACTATGGAAGGAGATTGTATCAGTTATGCTAAGAAATGTCATAAATGCCAGATATATGGAGACAAGATCCATGTACCACCTTCACCCTTACATGTTATGACTTCTCCATGGCCCTTTTCCATGTGGGGCATGGATGTCATTGGCCCAATATCACCAAAAGCTTCGAATGGGCATCGTTTCATTTTCATGGTCATTGAATACTTCACAAAATAGGTAGAGGCAGCTTCATATGCTAGTGTTACCAAGTTGGCAGTAAGTCGTTTCTTGAAAAAATAGATTATTTGTCGGTATGAAATGCCTGAGAGGATTATATCGGATAATGCATTGAAATTAAATAACAGCATAATTGCGGAAGTTTGCAGCCAATTCAAGATCAAACATCATAATTCATCTCCATATCGCCCAAAAATAAATGGGGCAGTGGAAGCTGCCAACAAGAATATTAAGAGGATAGTAGGGAAAATGACTGAGACTTACAGAGACTGGCATGAGAAATTACCATCTGTACTCTTTGCCTATCGAACATCAGTCAGAACCTTTACTAGGGCAACACCTTTCTCATTGGTTTATGGGATAGAGGCAGTGTTACCCATTGAAGTGGAAATACCTTCTCTTCGAATTTTGTCAGAGATAAAGCTAGATGAAGCAGAATTGATTCAATCTCAGCATGACCAATTGAACTTGATTGAAGAAAAGAGGCTAAGGGCTATTCGTCATGGTCAGATGTATCAGAAGCGAATGATGCAAGCTTATGACAAGAAAGTTCGTCCAAGAGAATTCCATGAAGGGGACCTGGTATTGAAAAAGATTCTTCCTATACAAAAAAACTTTAGAGGAAAATGGATGCCGAATTGGGAAAGGCCGTATGTTGTGAAGAAGGCTTTCTCTGGTGGTGCACTAATTTTGACGGAAATGGATGGGAAAAGTTTACCCAATCCGATGAATTCAGACTCAGTCAAGAAATAATTTGTCTAAAAGAGAGGGAAATTCAAGGTGAAAACCCCCAAAGGGCGCTTTGAGATTTCTATAAAAAAAATGGAGAGGCCAAGGTGAAAACCCGCAAAAGGGCGTCTTGAGACCAAAGGGGTTTTGAGTTGAAAACCCAAAATGGCTGCTCAAATTTTGATAAACATGCAGTGACCTTGCTATACCGGATTTGACGAGAAGTGGAGTGTGTTACATACCGGGGCATCAACAAAGTACTGTGGATTTTCTAAACACATGTTAAACTCAAAATAGTCTTCATGGAATTTGTATACAGAAGCCCAAGTTGTGATATGTTGGACATCGAATTTTTGTTCTGTTTACTATCTTTGGATTCTTTTTCTTCTCAAAGATATGTTTTTAGATTAATTTCTTATTGTATTCTGATGATTTATCTAACTATTCTTAAGATTAAATTATTTGTCTTCCATTATTCATAAAGAGTGTTGCATTGAAATAATAATTGATGAACTAAATATTTTTACAAACGAAGTTTTGCATATTATTCTGAAAATCTCTAGAGAATACAAGAAACTAAAACAGAACAATTGTTTGAAGAATTCCCAAGAGTAAGGGTCGGAGGTACTCGAGGAAACTCCATCTTTAGTTCAAAAGATGATCGGACAATTCAAATAATTCAATTCTAGGAGAGGATTGTCTCCAGCAGGTCGTAACATTCGAAGAATGGTAAAATAGGACCAATTTGATTCAAAGAATGCGAGCAGAGTATGATTGAAATTTCGAAAAAGATGAAACTCGGATGGATGAATGAATAAAAGGCGTCCGAAATAGGAGTCATTTTCATAACGTTTTGCATCATAATATGTCTAATTAGGAGCATTTGATTCATTTCGAGCATGGCATCTTAATCATCGGGCATGAGTACATATGCATTCTACAGGTTATGTCCTTTATGGGACAAATGTAGATCACCGATAGCCGATTTGGTGTCTCTGTATTGTCAGAGAGCAGATCAAAGATAGCAGATTTGGTGTCTCTGTATTATCAGAGAGCAGATCGAAGATAACAGATTTGGCATCTCTGTATTGTCAGTGAGCAGATCGAAGAAAGCACATCTGGCATCTTTGTATTGACAGAAAGCAGATTGAAGATAGAAGATTTGGCGTTTCTGTATTAGACGGGGAGCAGATTGAAAAAACAGATTTGGCGTCTCTGTATTGACGGATAGTAGATCGAAGAAAGTACATCTGGCATTTCTGTATTGACAGAAAGCAGATCAAAGATAGCCGATTTGGCGTCTCTGTATTAACAAAGAGCAGATCGAAGATAACAGATTTGGCGTCTCTGTATTGACAAAGAGCAGATTGAAGATGACAGATTCAGCTTCTCCGTATTAGGCAAGGAGTAGGTCAAAGATTTCCGCTTGGCGTTCCTGAGTTTGCAAGAAACAGGTTGAAGTTAGCAGATTTGACATTCCTGAGTTACGGTGAAGCAAGTTTGAAGCTATCAGAATACCTTTGAGTAGGATGAGGATCAAGATTTCGAGACTTGGACAGGCTGGGCAAATTTGGTCCTTTTATAATCTTTGCTCTATTCCTGTTACACAGTAATAAGCAAAGAGGGGCAGCTGTAATAGCCCAAAATTGCCCGGGCCCCTTAAAATAAATAAAAAACAAAAACAAAAATTTATTAAAGTCCATTTACAGCCCATTTACAAAGCCCAAAACTCGGTTACTTTTGTAGCCCAACTGATCTAAACCTGAATACCTAAACTACCCAATACCCGGTTACACCCAACCCACAAATGGACACGGCCCAATGAGACCCAAACTAGCAAGGCCCAATGCTTAAACCGAATCTGAAAACCCTAGGGTTTCTAGAAACTTCGCATCGCAAGTATCCCAAGCGTCACGTCCTTTCGTCTCGCTCCGTTCCAATAGGATTCATCGATGTCGTAACTCCAGCATCATATCACGCTGTAATCGGTGCATGAATCGACGCCAGCGTATTCATCGCCGGATTTCTCGTTGGTACCTGCAAAAAGGGAAAGAAAACAACAGAGACGAAACAAACATAGCAAGAAATAAAATCGAAATCTGTAAATATATTTTTTGAGGCTATAATATCCCGAATAGAAGCAAAGTAAAGGTACTATGTTTTTTTGATACGCACATTTACAATAAAAAAGACAAAGCAATTGACAGAACAGAGGTGATTATTCTGCTTTTCTTTTTTTTTCTCTATAAATATATACAAGTAGTGAAATAAGGGGAAATGAGTTTACCTTTGCGAAAAAATCAAAGTTTTCCAGTTTCCGGCCACCATAAGAGGCGATGTTGACAGTAACGCGTAAGCGCGTGTAAGCCCCTGGACGGAGGCTCAGCAGAGCTCCGAAGGCTGGTTCTCAACCCTCTTCCAGAGGATTCTTTTGTTTTTTTTAAAAACGGGTTCGAAATGAAATTTTAGGTTTAAATTTGGCTTATATAGCCTTATGAAAATGATGTCGTTTCGCTTAAAACAATAAGCTTCAAAACGGCATCGTTTTAATGCTGAGGATCCGCGTGTTGACCCGTGACCCGGGTAGGATCCGCGTGTTTTTGGTAAATGGGCTAATTGTTGTTTAGCCCTTCCCTATTTTTCATTCTTTTAATTTCATTTAATTTTAATTTTTATATTTCAATTTGGCACCGACTTCTTTATTTTTGTTTCAATTTAGTCCCTCCTGCCAGTATAAGGCTTGTTTTGCGAACGACGCTGTTTCAGGATTAGGGCAAATTGTCCAGTGAGTCCCTTGTAGTCTTGTGTGTGTTTCAATTAGGTCTAAACTTTTTTTTGTTATTTTAAAATTAGCCCTAGAACTTTATTTTATTTAATTTTAATCCTTTTAAATATTTTTGCATAAATTTATTTATTAAATACTTTATACATTATTTATTTTACTATATCTATATATAAATTATTACATATTATGTTACTTTTATTATTTATTATATTATTTATATATCATTTTATTATAAACTATTTATTATTAAAAATTTTGTAAATTATTTTTGAAAATTACATTTTTATATATCATTATTTAGAGTTTAGTACGTAATATTTTAAAATTTAATGTGAAATTTTGTTCCTATTTGATATATTAATATCTTTTATCAATATATTAAGTTATTAAATCATACAATATATTTACATATATTAACCATTGTTTAAATTTTTCCTTTATTATTTATATATCGTTTTAAATATTTTTACCTCATTTATTCTTTGTAAACTGTATGTAGATTTTATCCTTTTTATGTATATAATTTTTTTGTTTATTTTAGTACCTCTTTTCATATCTATTTGATGTTGTTTTGATATAATAATCTTATCTCGTAAATTATTTGTTATTTTTATATTATTTTTTTTTGTTTTTATACATTTGCATGAAATATTATTTCATATATATTATGTAATTATATTGTTCTATTTATTATTCACCACGTTGTATTTTGCATGGAATGATAATGTATGTATATTTACGTTTTTACGATTATATATGCATGAGATATTAATATACATTATGTGAGTTATGTCATTATTTATCATTTTCTACACTATATTCACATGAAATGATAAAGCATGTATCATATAGTTAGATTTATTTAGTATTGATCTTTCCTAATATGTAAAATACATCATTATTTTCAAAAATTATATCTTATTTAATTCAAAGGAATTTTTAAAATGAGGCAATGTTTTTATATTTAGGAATTCAGGAAATAGTGCCCTAACATGCTGAGTTACGATTTCCCATTTGTCTAAATATCTAAAGTATCCTTTTAAATAAATTTTATAAAATCACAAAATGATTTTAGTTGCAAAAGCTTAAGAATATCGTGTCCAATCATGCTGGATGTGATATTTGTACTCTTTTGGAATGAAATAATCTCGATTTTCAGGTCAAATTATTCCAATTTCTTTTAAAAAAGATGATCCTTTTGTTAAACTCTTTCAAACTTTTGACGCTAAGACAAAAATATTCAATTTGGTACCAATTTTGGGCGTTATGAGGGTGCTAATCCTTTCTCGTACGTAATCGATTCTCGAACTCGTTTTCTCATAATTTTGTAGACCAAAATGTTTTATAAGGTGATCCAATCACACTTTAAAAGGTTGGTGGCGGCTCCCGTTTTTAAAACACACCCCCCTTTTTAAAAGGAGGTTTCGACACCAAACATAACTAGATATACATTACTTAACTCAAAGACCAATTTACATACAAGATGTACTATACCAAAATCATGAACTATATTTTAATACCAAGATTCAATTCCAACAACATTTACAAAGACATAACACCTATAAGACTTTTTATAGGTACATGCCAAGTTTACTAAGAACAAAAGGGTACAAATATTGTGGAGTTGGGAAATCTTGATGAGATGTTGAAATAGATGCTAGAAACGCAGATACGAACCTATCCTACACACGAAAATAAATCATGTAATCAGTATATCACTCAATAGTACTCCTATAAATTTGAAAAAGTATAAGGAGATGGTACAATTCACACACATAGTATTGTTATCTAATAATATGATTACTTATAGCTCAAACATGAAATCATCGTTCAATATATATATTTCTAGTATGTAAAATCTCAAACTATGTTATCCTTTGGATCATAATTCGAGTTCACAAATTTATTTTCAACTTATTTCATGGATCACCCGACCACGATTACCTACCACCCCATATTGCCTAATGACGATGGCTTACCACCCTGGATTGCCTAACAATGATGGTATATCGATTCAATTCTGTCATCTTGGGTCGCCTGACAACAATGACCTACTACCCTGGATTTTGCCTCGCAATAATGACTTACCACCTTGGATTGCCTAGCAATGATGGTTTATCGATCCAATTATGTCATCATGAGTTGTCCGGCAACGATTACCTGCCACCTAGGATTGCCCGAAGATAATGGCTTACCATATCAGATTTCCCGACAATGATGGTTTATCAATTCAATTATGTCATTCCGTATTGCCTGACAACAATGGCTTATCAAATCTGGCCCACTGGCTCATCGATCGTCTTTGCCACGTTTCAAATGGCTATTAATCATCTGTCTTCAAATTCATTTTATATAACTCAACATGCTTCAATTTAATTTCATACCAATTAACAAATATAAATTAATTCCATGATTACTAATCTATTCATTCTAATCTTTGTCTCGATATTCAATCTCAACTACTCCGATTCATTTAATTCAAATTTAGAGTCTACTACAGGAGGGTACGATGAGTAATATCACAAAAATATATAAATTAAATAAGCATTAAATCATAAAACACTTACCGAAAACTCCAAGCTATTCGTCGACGATTTTAGCTTTTCCTTTCCCTTTCACGGATTTTGGGTCGACGTTAGCTACATATTAACATAAACATATAATTCCATTAATAATCAACCAATTCCAGAATCAATTAACATTTTATACAAAGTTTACATTTTATTCAATTTAGTCTAAAAAACCGAAACTAACATAACTTCCAAAATAAAACTCAAATTTGAATTCTGATTTCACCCTAGTCCATTTGGGACTTCTTATATCTTAATTCTACAGCCAATTTTATGATTTTTTCATTTTAGACCCTAAGGTACAAAATTATCAATTAACTTTGCAATTTAGTCCTTTTCACTTCTAAGCTTTAAATCTATCAATTTAATACCTAAAACTTAAAGATATAGTCAATAAAATGTAACATCCTAGGAGAATCCCACATCGACAAAGCATGGAAGAGATTTGCGCTATATAAAGGGGTAGCAACACTTAAATGGTAAAAGGCTTTTTGGGGGTGTATGGGCACTCCTAAGAACAAAGCCGTACGGGTCATATGCACCTAAAGCGGACAATATCTTACTGGGCTAGATGTTGGCTATGAATTTTATTAGTATTAAAGCCATTCGTCATACCTCTTGAGCAATGATGCGCAAACCTCAACGAAGATACTGAGTCCTTAAGAGGGTGAATGTAACACCCTAGGTGAATCCCACATCGACAAAGCATGGGAGAGACCTAGACTATATAAAGGAGTAGTAACACTTATATGGTTAGAGGCCTTTTGGAGGTGCATGGGCGCTCTCAAGAACAAAGTTGTGAGGGTCATGTGCACCTAAAGCGGATAATATCTTACCAGGCTGGGTATTGGCTATGACATTTAGCTAAATATGATGTCCCAAACCTGACCGAAAAGGTCCAACCTGAAATTCGAACATCACATAAGCCACCGATGTGACTCACCATTTAAAAATTTATGGGCCACACCAACCAACCATACACACCACACAATTGTAGAATAATTCATATATGAAATTAGTCCTAAGTGCATGCTTTTCTAAACTAATCATTCCATTCACACAAACAAAAGGTATAAGGTGTACCTTAATACTCTACGGTCTCCTTTAGTTGTAAAAATTTGTTAGTTCATTTAATTATCTTCAGAATAATCAAGTAATAAAATCATCCAAACAAGCAATCAAGTAAGCAATTATAACATTAAAAAATCCCCCTAAAAAATACAAATAGTTCATAATGTCCGTTTACAACCCTTTGAAAATTTTATTTAAAATGTATAAGTCTAGTTCTAGTACTAAACCCTTGGAATGACCCACTTTGCCTTCACTTCGAAATTTAAAAGCTCAACACACATACTCTAAAAATATACCTTGCGATGGATCACCAATTTGCCACCCTCCTCACTAACCTGCGAACTATTTATCTGCAAGGTAAAGTAAGGAGTGTGAGCTTGGAGAAGCTAAGTGAGTATAGATGCATACAACACAAATATACACACTAGATATGTTAGGATTTAAACATACTTTAAAAGTTCACATATAACACAAATTACATACTTAACATAGTGATATATTGACAATTCGTGAATATGAAACATAGTCAAATTATATACTCATTGAAAAAACAGATCTCCAAAACACACCACATGACTCATAAAGTCGTACGCTATCTCCATATAAGTGTAGCACATATGCTTATATTCTTCAAACACACCACGCTATCTACGGTGAATGGAACTATGCTCGACATTCCCTTATCTCTCCAACGAAATCTTCGAGTCACAATGCCCAAGACATAGTAAAAATGTGAGTACTCACAATCCTATGGCATGTCAATGATATCTAACGGTTTCAAGTGTTCACATTGCCAACTGTTGGAAAATTGCTTGTATTGGAAGTTTGAGGCATATTCTCAATAGGTAAAGGTGGAGAGTTAAATCATAAAATTATGGTTTCATATTCTACTCCCTGAGACCTTTACAATGGTATATCCTATGCTCAAAATGGTTGAGTGATGAATGAGAAATTGATGCTTAAAGTAAGCTACTTGGAAATATTATTGAAGAAAAGCAAAGACTTAGATCCCATATTAGTTAGATACCAAGTGTAAGATGTGTTTATATATACGAACTCTCTTAAAGGGTAATTGAATGATTAAACTTGTAACCCTGCCTCACACGCAAGGGGTGCAGGTCCAAACTCGACAAGGCTAGGGTGCACCCACACAACGTGGGTAACAAGAAAGTCTGAACCGGTTGGGCTCAAATGGGATTGCGGATATTTTAGTCCAACTTGAATTTATTTTCCTCAATAGACAAAATCTGCTTATATATGGAAACTTATCTTATTGATTTGATTCCAATAAATCTGATTAAAATTTTAAATCAAATTGATTTAATGGTAGATTTTATATAAGGAAACTTATCTTATTGATTTGATTCCAATAAATCTGATTAAAATTTTAAATCAAATTGATTTAATGGTAGATTTTATGGATATTTTTTTCCAAAATTCCAACACTCTGCATGTCTATAAAAGGCCATAATTTCTGAAGGGTTTTACACACTCATACTCTCTGATAATTTTTCTTGCCGAAAATCTGTTGCTCTCAAAACTCTTCCTTTCCTCCTTCGTATTTTCAAACATCCTGGTGATAGAAAAAGGCATTGTTCGTTCGTTGATCGTTATAGAGGTGCTGCTACTTTGATCACTATTGTTGTTGTATCCTAGGAGACATTCGACCAACGTTACTCCAAGTACCGTAGAAGCGGCCAGATCTGTCTTAAGAAAACTATGTTTCACAGGCCTCAACGTTTCGTAAAATCTTGATTCTTCTTTATTTCAACTGTTTATTTTAGTTTTATTTGATTTTTGTATTTGATAAATTAATTATAAATCATTTTATTTATATTTTATTTCATATGTGTTTATTTATAATTAATTTATTTTATTTGTTAACGTGTTTTGTCTAACACCAATATATCTATTTAATTACATTCTATTACACAATATAATTGACTTACACTATTGTTGAGCTCGCACTTAGCATTTTACAATGATATAATTTTGCAATAATCAAAACTTGCAATATCATAAAACTCATAATTTACCTACGGGTTCGTGTACGCATATGCAATGCCCTAATTTTCCTATTTCTATTTCTGTATAATTTGGACACAAATGTGTACCTACTTCAGTGGTTAAGTGTTTTGGGTGTGTGTGTGAGGTCTTGGGTTCAAGCCCTACCTTTGGCAAATTTTGGTTATTTTTGGATCTAAGTCTTACCTTTGTTCAGTGGGCTTATACTAAATTGCCTGTAAATTCATATCAGAATGAGCCTACTGGTTTGAGTGGTAAGGGAGTTAGTGTGTTGGAGGTCCTGTTTTCAAATCCTGGTGCAAACGTGAGTATTAATTTTTACTTAGTTGCTTGAGAGAGTTTCGGTAGAGATGGGATTTTGAGTAGTGGTTGTTAGTAGGATAGTAGGAAGGAATTTGGGGGATTTGGATTTTATTTTTATTTTTTTCTTGTTTTTCAAAAATTCCTCTCTTTTCAGAAAGAAAAATCGACGTTCTTTTTCCCTTGCATTGTTCTACCTTTTTGCTCTTCATTTGCTGATACTTTCGTTTATCTTATTTCGACCGGTTAACGAATCTTTGTATCTCGTTGTTATAATTTTTGTCAATTGTTCAGTAAGTGGGGTCTTTGTGTTTACGTAATTCGTATTCAAAATTGCTGGTTGGAGCCTTATTATTCTGTTTTGGCAGCGGTAATTCTCGAAGAATGAGATTCTTCTCTTTCAAATTTCTAGTTAAAGGCGTTCGAGGTTTGGGGGTAAGTGTTGAGCGCTTGAATCGAGTTTTTGGTATTGTGGTTTTAGATTATTGTGCTTTAAGACTGAATTTGGGGTTTTGGTTTGTCGATTTTAGGTTCTAGTAGTCTCAGGGTTAGTTTTGCATCAAAATTGTAACAGGTGTGTTCCCAAATAGCAAGAAACGAAGTATCGGTGATACTCACTATAGACGTCACACGGGCATGTGGTTGCCCGTGTGCGAGACATGACCATGTGGTGGCCACATGAGCATGTCACACGACCGTGTGGATTTTGGACTAGGCCATGTGGGCCACACGGGCAAGGCCAATTTGGGCGTATGGGCCACACGAGTGTGTGGGCCCATATTTTTAAAATTTTCCTTAGGGTCGCACAGATTTTTCTGATCGACTGTGGGCCTACTGTAGGGTCGGTAAGGGCTAACCAAACCCTAAAACTATGGATATGATAGACTGATGTTCTGTTCTAAGTATGAGAATACTATGCATGTCTGATTATTCCGTAATCTGTATATAAGCATGCTAAGTATGTCTAGTCTATTATTACTGTATCTGTTTTCTGTATCTCTTTTGGGGTGGGATTTGTATATGTGGAGGAAGTGTTCTGTATGGCGATCATCGCCTATATTCTGGCAGTTCGGCTGCATACTTTCTGATATGTGTCATAATGGCACGATGTGGTGTGTAGGAATGGGTAGGTGTTTTTAACCCCGCATGGTGTGATGGGATGGTCAGAGTTGGTGTGTAGAGGATGGAGGTAGGATTTTGGCATATTTGTTATCTGAATCTGAATTTGATATTTGAATCTAAATATGAAACTAAGTCTTTATCTGTTTCTGATTGTGTATATGATGTTGTTTGACTGCATGCTTAATTCTGTTGGGTTACACACTGAGTTTACGTAAACTCACTTCTGTTTGACTGTTTTGTCAAGTAATCCGCAGACTTAGGCGGATCGGTGCGGTAGAGACTCAGTGGTGACCACTCAGCTGTAAAACTATTAAAACTTAATTATTTATGGTTTATTTATGATTTTTGGATTATTTTTTAGAGTTTGTAATTTCTAAAACTCTCTGGACTTTATGGTTTTATAACTGTTGGTTTTGGATTTATATGTTACTAATACATGCTTAAGCAAAACGTTTTTCTCTAAAAATTGACAATTTATAAGCAAACAAAGGTTTTTCCAAAACACGACTGCATTTTCAAAATACAACTATTTTAAGGCTTCCTCTGTAATAAGTTTTGGCAAATGGATTAATTAGATGGTGCTTTCAAGTAAAAACATGAATGTTCTGACGTGACAACTCCATTTTCAAAACCCCTACCATGTGACACTTCCGGATTCGGCCATAACATTTAGGTCGGGTTTGGGGTGTAACAGCATAAATGTGCACTATCAATAGAATTCACATGATATAAAAGTCTGCATTATATTGTTAATCTTATTTGTTTAATTTGTTCGGATACAAATATATATAATTGTTAGAATTAGATTAAATCAAATCAATCTGGTAACATCCACAACAATACTTCCAAATCTCAAATGCTTGTGATAATCAATATTCAAATTTCATAATATTTCAAGCGAAGTCATTATTCAATTTAGATTTGACATATTCCAAACAACTTTAATTAAATCATACCATAACAAATTCACATTGACAATATCTTAGGCCATAAATAGTACGAATAATTCCAATTCCAACATTGTCATATCATCACGACGAATACCTTCATTATAATCTAGATACACAGTTCTTTTCAACAACATTCTCAGAACTTATTCATTTATTTCACTGATTTTACTCAGCCCTTAATCCTGATAACATCAATACTTTATCTAGCCATACTTCATACAGATTCGACAGACTTTGCTCATAATTTATCACAAAGACCAATATACAAATCTTACCATACATATATGACAGATCATACCACAAAAGCCAAACTGAATATACCATAAAGTCTTAAATATAAAATACGCCATAAGGGTATCATACATAGTCTTGTGTTTACTGTCCCAGAAGACTTTTACATAAATTTATGTATCATGATCTGCCACTTCGATTTATACATCATCGATGGCTACACTATGAACATATATACAGTCATACCATATCATGCCATGGGCTTTAACCACATAATCTTACACACATTCACGTATCATATTTTGTCATTTTAGTTTCATTGTTCTGAATGTTACACCGTGAATGGTTCCCAATCATACCAAGCTACCATGGACCTCTATTACAAGGTCTTACACTTGTTTTCAGACTGTGAGATACTAGTCTAATTAGTACTAAAATTGCTCTACCAGAGTCTTCACAATAGAACTTCAGCTCAACATTCACTTGCACAGATGATCAACTCTTTACTAGCTCGTCCATCTCATATACCAGCCCTTACTTGTCTGCTATCAAACATCATTCCATTAACTGAACTTTATACATTTTATTATAACACATCTTTCATCTTTACTAGTTTCTATAAACTTCAACATCACTCCATTTTTTGTATGTATACAAATATTTTTCTTATTTGAATAGTTCATATAAAAGAGTCAAGTTGAAGACTCATCACATTTTCACCAACAGTAGTATTTTGAAGCTCCATACTTGAACATCTAACACGATTTAACAGTAAAAACTACTTACAAAACATAAAAACACCATTAAAGACTTATTTGTATACAATTTACCATCATCTCAAACACTTACAACCCCCATGCAAAGCCCTATACATACATCCTATTGTTCATATACTCAATACAGATTTACTCTTTTAGAATCTAACATACAAAGTTGTAATACTTATCCTGAGATAAAATAATCACTGATTTAACTAAACATCTTAGTTTCCAGCTCAAAAAAGAAGAAATGAGATCGATTCTAGAAAAGAATTGAAAAGTAACATTTTGAATCTAACCTTCCCCCCAAAACTCTACTCAAAGCCCTTATCACAATATATAAATTTATATCCAATCTCCCTTATAGAAATTCAACAAGTTTCATTTAAATCCAGCGCTTGTCTCTCTTAGTGGCCTACAGACTCTCAAGGAAACATAAATAATAATTATTACATAATAACTATTAATACAGTTAATTCAGTTGGTTCCTAACCAAGCACATCACATTCTAATGAGAACAGTACTAAACAAACTAGGCGTACTACACATTTGACAATAACTCATGCTATAATTTAGCTTTTTTTTCAACTAAAACCCCTTACTTATTGGCTAATCAGAATAATCTAAAATCAATTTTCCACTTAATTACTCGGCGAATACTATATGCCCACAAGTATACTCTAAAAGAAACAATTAGCCTAATTACAATCCATCAAACGCAAGTTCTTTCACTGCTATATGCATTATCCTTGAACCTGCCTAAACTGGGGTGTGATATTAAATGTCTAATTGAACTTTTATCACTTTTACGATTTAGTCCCTATACCTTAATTAGACACTAATTTTGACAAAATTACCTACTCAAAATTCTATTCAATTCTAATATAACTCTGTAAATATTTAATAAGTATATTTACAAGTTCATTTTATGAAAATGGGGTCCCAAAACTGAATTTTTTGATACCACTAACTTTTGGATCGTTATAAAAAAAATGCACACATAAAAATTATATTTACTAAAACTAATGATATTTGAAATAATTAATTGATTTTATAACATTAGAATTTACCATACACACAATGTAGATAAAAAATAATGATATTTTAAATATTTTACGTATAAAAATAATAATGATATTTGAAGTAATTATCTGATTTTATAATATTAAAAATTATCATACCCACAATGTAGGTGGAGAAAATAAAAATTTAATATATAAAAATTATATATAAATAAAAATATATAAAAAAATTAACTGATGTTTCAAAAACTAAAATATATTTAACATAATGATAAATATAAAAAATATATTTTTTTATCATATAATTATTAATTTATTTATATAAATAAGGGAGTTATTAATTAAAAATGTTTTTAACATAATAATGTATAATATATTTTTATTATATAATTACATATTTATTATTTTATTTATATAAATAAAAGAGTTATTAATTAATAAGGTGAGTTAAAAATAAAAAACTTGAAAACAATATATTTATTAATTAAAAAAATCTTGAAACAACATGAGATAAAAGAATACAAATGCTTTTAAGAGAGGAATTGATTTTGGTACTTAAGGATGTAATAACTAACATTTGATTGTCTAAATGAAAAAACTAATGTGTCAAAAGAAAAACGTGTTTTGTAGAAAGTGTTTTTTAAAAAGTGCTTTTCCCAAAACGTGTTTTTGCAAAAACGACGTATTTCCCTCAATAATCAAAATTTTGGGCTTATATCCTTAATTTTTTTCCCTTAAATTGCCTTTTCTTTTCTCCTCTCTCTTTGATGTTTTAAGTAATGTAAATGGAAAAGAGGGAACGGTGAACGAGTTTGTGAAAAAAAATGTTATGGCTTTCATTTAGAGCTCCATCGTGAAAATACTGGTGAGCTATTATGATCTTCTCAACTTAATTTATTCCCTTAATGATCTTATTTTTCCTTTGGTCAGAGTGTATGTTTACCATTTGAAAGCATTTAACTGTTGGTGTTGGAGAAAAAGGGTTTGAATAGTCCCTTGATTATCCCTGTCAAGCAAATCATTAGCAGGAATAATAAAGTGGGCACAAACAACTCTCCTTGATATCAATTCAAGCTCAAGAACATAAATGTTTATCTCCCTATGTTCCTACCCAGCTGCACCACCACTAGCTACTTACACAATTCCACATCACACATCACCCTATGGTTAAAGGATGAATAGTCTGTAACACCCAGCTTTGGGTGGGTAAATCGAAAGTAACCTGAGTGGCATAGTGCTATCCGCACAATTATTGTTCTAGTGTATAGATCGTGGGGATAGTAGGTATCGAATTATTAAGCGAGGATTGTTCTCAAAATGTATTAAGTTATAAAGAATCAGAGATTTGGAAAGAGTGTTGGGAATTACTGCCAAAGGTCTGGTATGCCCAGTTTATTTAGTTGTTGTGCTAGTTATGTTCTAATAAGGTAGTTAGAAAGGAACAAAGGGACAAACCAATAATATTAAAATATTAGATTTCTATTTACAGTTGTAAACCATTTGTAAATGTAGCTTCTAAGTTGTGTGACATGTGGTAGGTTCTAAAAAGAGCTTCGGCCCTATATATATATATATATATATATATATTTAGTTCTGAAAAGAGAGTTTTCTTCTTCTTCAAGAAGTATTTTTGTCTAGATCTAAAGGAACCCAAAGTATTTCATTCTCTCTCTTGAGCTAAAGTTGTAGATTTGGATATTTACCAATGAATACACCACTTCGAAGCAAGATTTAAGACTCTGCATACTTATTGTGAAGAGTAAATCTATTAGACTTGGTAGACCAGTAAGATAGAGGATAAAAAGACCATTCTTGGGGATTTTCAGTGTAAAAAATAATAGGAAAATGGGTATATGAATAGATCTTGATGGGCTTCTTTATTTTGTAGCAGTAAGATGCTACTGATTGCACGATAGAAGTCTGGATTTAGAGCTTTGAACTACAGTAAGGGAGAATTAGGAGAGTCTCTATGCTGACTCTTGTTTATATGATGATAGTACTTGTAAATATGTAAGAGACTGACTGAAAGATAATGTTGTAATACTTGAGGTTACAATATGTTATGTATGTGACCATATGTGTGATTATTGAAGTATGTTTATGATCGTGCTAATGTTTGATAAGAATGATATGCATACTTGGTATAGATCTATTGAGTTCAAGTAGGTCGATGTGAAGTATGGTTGTATCTGGATGCATGGATTGTGTATATGTGTCTTGGTAGTATGCAATACAATATGTTTTGAAAAGAGTGGATTTGAGCATGATGAGTTTGTGTCTGTCTCCACAGAGTCGTCTAAAAGGGTCCGTCGGGACTTTAAACATGATCTCTGAAAGGAAAAGTTCATGGCCATGACACCATATTATGTAAGACCATAGTTGGGCTATGACATCATATGGAAAATAATTAAAGGTAGGTGATTACCCAAAAGGAGGGTTCTCTATATGACTCATGGCGATAAGGGGCAAACCTCACGAAATGTGAGTCTAGGCGAATCCCTATCGTAAACACGTCAAAAAAAGGAAGAATTTGTGGCGATCTATGAAAAAGAAGCCTTTGTGGCGATCTATGAAGGGATTTCCTTTGTGGCGAACTTTAAAAAATGGCCCTTCAGGAAACCGTAAGAAAGAAATGCCTTTATGATGAATCTTGAGAGAAGGAAATGGTATTCACAACAAAATCTAAATGAACAATAGTTGCAATGAACTTAGAAGGAAAAGCCTTTATGGCGTATCATGTTACACCTTATTCTAATGAGCTTCCTTTGTGGTGAGCTTCGTATAAAATGTTATAGTGTATCCTGCACAATCTTAAGACAATAACAGAGAAACTAGAATGCACTAGAGCATATGGTGAGTTCAAAGTATGGGTTAAGAAAAATAAAAGAACAAACCTGAGTAAAGGCTACCTTTGATCATTTGATGAAGGGCATCTATCAGTAAACAGTACAAAGAAAGAGTAGTCGAGGAAAAATAAGGTAAGGAAAGCGAATTCAATCATTGTTTTGCGAAGAGTATTGAGTAAGAGAATCATGATTAAAATGAGTATGAAAAGAAGAAGTTCTAAAAGAATGAAGTCACTGATGAAACAATGTTAAAGGTTGACCAGGATATAGTAGATAAAAGGAAGGATTACATGTCGTTAATGGTAAACTGTTCTTGGTGACAAACAACTAAAGATTTTAAAAAAAGGAGTTGATGGTGATAGGCTATTCGCTCGATTATGGAAAGCAACGACTAAGGTATAAATAATTATATCTTATTAAGTTCTTATGAACTTACATGGACTGTGTTTTCTGTTTCAAGTTGAATGTGAGGCCGTGCTTGGGAGAACGATGCCAGGACGATGCCAAAGGAGCGTCGTATTGGATTATTATGCATACAAAGCAAGCTTTGCTGGCTTGATCGAGTATGTTTGGCACATAAAAGCCATTGAATCAGGACAATTACACTAGACCAAGACATTATTTTAGTAATACTTGTAATCAAATTCCCTATATATTATAACTGAAATTCTTCAATGTTTATACTTATGCATTGTAGTATGAAGTCTTGTAATTAAGTAGTTCAAAATGATTGTAATATTGTGTGAGTTAAGTTACATCTGTACTAGAATAGTAACACCTAATATTTGGATCCGTTTTTATCGAATCGAGTTTAGAGTGTTACATAATCATTAACAAAAAAACACCAAAATAAATAATTTCAAAAATTGAGTGCTTAAATTAAAAAAATTTATAGTTAGGTGACAATAAAAGACTCCAATAGTTAGGTGAACTTTTACCCCACATATTAAAGGAAAAAAAAATGGGTAGTCAAGCCCCAAAGATTTTTATTTAATTTCGTGGCTGTTTGTACAACAACTCATTAATGCTTTAGATAAAATCATTTTTTTAATGTTTTTTCATAACATTGAATAAACAATAGTCAATAAGTTAAACAAATTCTAACAAGTCTTATAGCATTTAAAGAAAATTTATAAAACTAAATTAGTAGTAATTAATGTGATAATTAAATTTTTGATAACTAAAAATAATATGTTAATTGTCCAAAACCTAATTTTGGAAAATTTAATGGAAAATTTAAAATTTTAAGTACCAAAACTCAATTATGAACATTCTAAATTAAAAATTTGTAAACACAAATTATTTTTCCTATCTATAAATTCTCTACTTTTTTTATGGTTATTTTTTATTACATTAAATATTTCCCCAATGGTACGTTACCCTAAAATTTTGGGAAATAGAAACTCAGGTTACCGGGCTAAAACATTTTCCCAATCCTTAAGCATATTGATGGAATCTTCTTTTAATGCTGGGATGTGTGCACTCTTCATCGGAATTTAATATTATGTAGGGTAGCCTATCTAATTGGTAATTCAATTTTTAGGGTATTTTTATTTTAGTTACTCAATTGTTAAATTTTTAACGGTAATTAATTTATATACGCAATATCATGTTTGTATTTTTATTTTGGTCACTTAATTTTTAGGTTATTTTTTATTTTGGTCACTCAAAAAATATCCTTTTTTATAATATTGATCGAGGTAAAAATTATTAAGAATTAAAGTGAAAAATAGTAGAAACTAAAATAATGTTTTAAAAATTGTCAAATTATACTTGTTTACACCCTTGAAGAAAGTTGTAAATTTCTTTTTTTTTTTCATTTTCAATATTAAAATTTTAAATTTCAAAACATCAAAATCAATTAAATAAGTTACTGAAATTTTTTTATCCGTTAATAGTGTTAATCGATTTGTTACTATAATCTTAAAATTAATTAAATTAGTCTCCCTTTAAATCTTAAAACTTTATTTTATGTTTTCAAATTAAAATCAACTGAAATAAATCATATTTAAGAATTATACATGAAACACAAATTTCTTTTGATTATATGACATCAAGTCTTTCATACTAAGCTAGAAGTATAGAAAAATCACTACAATTAATTAAATTAATTAATTTTATATTCCATGCCAAACAAAACCCAAATTTTTTTCATTTCTTTACACAAAAGAAGAACAAACAATTAATTTAAATGATTTTTCTTTACTTTTAGTTTAGTATGGAAGATTCGAGATTATATAATAAAAAGAAATTTAAATTTTACAAACAATTATTAAATATAAGTTATCAAGTTGATTTTAAGAATAATATGAAAATATAAAATAAATTTTTAAAATTAGAAGGAGATGAATTTAATTAATTTTCAATATTACAGTAATAAATCAATTAATATTATCAAGGGATAAACAATTTTTAATAATTTTTAATTGATTTTTATGTTTTAAAATTTAGAATTTTTGGCAATGTGATAAACAAGTACAATTTGATAAATTTTAATATATTATTTTAGTTTATACCATTTTTTTTCACTTTAATCCTTAATTTTTTTTACCCCAATCAAAACTTAAAAAATAATATTTTTTTAGGTGATCAAAATGAATGTGACCTAAAAGTTGGGTGACCAATATAAAAGTAAGAATATGATTTGATGTGTGCAATTAACCATTATAAAAGATTTAATGATTGGATTATTAAAATGAAAGTATCTTAAAAATTAAGTGACAAAATTGTAAAATTTTCACAAAATCAAAGTGAGAACATGATTTGACGTGTACAGTTAACCATTATAAATGATTTAATGATTGAATGACTAAAATAAAAGAGATGAAATCAGAAAATGAAAGTGAACTTGGGTGACCTACCTATTATGAATATAAGTAGTATTTTCTTGGAAAATTTGTAGGCAAATGACCTAGAACCTAAAATATTAAAATTTCAGGTCTTTTTCTTTTCCTTTAAAGAAAAACTTAATTAAAAATATTATGTATAAATCAAAATTCTTAACTTTTCTTTGGGGTTAAAATTTATTAATTGTAGTTGGAGGTATGTAGCCGTCAGCAGGCCAGTTCCTGATGCTTCTTCTACCCTTTTCTTAGTAACTCTATAAAGCTACTGTTATTTGTCACCTATATTCTACTTTTTAAAAGAGGTTATTTGCAATTATAATTATGATTATTAAAGCATTTAAATAATTATAATTAATATTAATATTATACTACATTGAATAATTAAAGTAAATCTAATTTGTAAGCTTTAAATTAAAATTAAAATTAGATGTAATTTATACAAGAATAGCCTTAATATTAGCATACTTAAAAGCTTTTAATTAGGTTGTGAATAAATATATTTGTTGAATATTTTTCTATATGTCCCTCAAGTAATAGTATATGTATATTTATATGAGATAATACTGTTTATTGACATGACATATTGGGTAGGTACATTTCATGCATATAGACATATATCTTCCTCTAGACTAAACATATGTTCATAAAATCTTATGCGAGCCTGGCCTATACGTGTAACCCCGTGAGAAAGCGAGCTCAACTTGCGAGCCTATCCTACAACTAAGTCAAACGAGCTCGACTTGTGAGCTTGGCTTGCGAGCCAATCCTACAAGCTTATCGTAATCTGATCCAAATCTATTCGGATTTTGAACCGGTAATAACAATTATCCTAACAATAGTTAAAAATTAAAATTTTTATTAAAAAAGTAAAATTTAAATAAGATGAATTATTTAAAATTCAACAAAATACAATGGATACGTTATAATTTAAGAAATATATCCATTTCAACATATTCAAACAAATTTATTTAATTTAAGTTAGAATTGTGTTAAGGGGACGTTCCCCGGCTTTCATCAAAGAAACCCCCAATCTGAACGCAGCCACTAATATAATAAATTTCTAAAACCAAGTCTCAACGTCAGGTTCTAGAGGAGGGAAGAGGTTAAGCCCTTCCCCAAGACCCCACGCGCCATGCACCACAATTACTTCCTACTTGCGTCGCCTGACCAGAATCACGCCCTCAGAGCGCGTCATATATTGACTTTGGCTTCCCTACTCCCCCCTTGTAATCAACGAGGGCAACCCACCTGGAACTTTCTTTTCAAATAATCGTCAACCCAAAATTTGTACTTGTCTCCCTTTGGTAATTTCCCCTTCATCTTCTTCCTTCTATCTCCTGCACCTTTCCTAATCTTGCTTACTAAGGAACTAATATAATTTATTCAACTACTTTAATACTTACAAGAAACATCAAACAAAACAACCTTTTCCCCTTTATTATTATACAGACACCCAAAATCTAGAATAATCAAATCCCCGTTCGATTCTGGAAAAAAATGAAAATTATGCTGCTTCCGCCTTTTCCCAGTTGAAAACATGAGGAACCCGGTTCAAGTCTCTTCCTAAGAAAAAAAAAAAAAAACGGCTTATCTCCCCTATATACATAGTACTAATCATTTTCAATTTAAAAAAGCCCCTTTTTTTCCGTTGAGATTGGTGTTGTTCGCACATGGAGATTTTTACAAAAGCCAAGGCTGTGAAACTCAGGGGTCACCTTGAGAAATACTTAGTGGCCGACGATGATCAAGAAACCGTGCGCCAAAGTCGAAACAGCTCAGGCAAAAGAGCTAGATGGTTCGTGGAGCTTGTTCATGATAAACCGAACGTGGTCCGCCTCAGAAGCTGCCATGGAAAGTACTTAGCAGCCACTGATATACCCTTTCTTTTAGGCATGACGGGTAACAAGGTGCTGCAAACGGTACCCGATAAGATGGATTGGAAACTCCAGTGGGAGCCTATAAGAGACGGCTTCCAAATCAAGTTGAAGACCTGGTGCGGTAAATTTTTGCGTGCCAATGGGGGGACCCCGCCTTGGAGGAACTCCATCACTCACGATGAGCCTCATACTGGAGCGACGCAGAGATGGATATTATGGGACGTGGAAGCGGTTCAGGTTCCAGAGTCGGACTCGGTATTGGAGTATATATCGTCAGTTTCGAGCTTTTCTTCGGTGTCCGATGAGGTTTTGGAGGCTTTGAGCGATGATGTTTTAGGGTCAGGCCCACAATCCCCGATCTCAGTTGTCTCCTCCATCAAGTCTCCGAGGTTTTCAGTGTTTTCAACCGGGTCACCCAAATTGTCACCCAAACAGGTACGTACTGTGCTTCGACTTTTACCTTTATCCTTAATTAACTCAGAGATGAGAAGGTAACGCACAATTTTTTATCACTAAATCAATAATTTGATTGACTACCCTTAGTTTAAGTGATCTTATTGTTCTCAATTTCATAATCAAAAGTTAAAATTATTGATGGTATGATTAGAAAGAGTGAGAAGACAAGGTCATTAAAAACCTATACCTATTACTTTTGCCAATCTATGCATAACGAGACATATATTACATTGAATCCACGTATACTCAGGTAACGTACCAATTAAAGACGTATCAATATTGTAGGTAGAGCTAAAATTTGACTAAGCATAAAAACAGGCTTAATTTCCTGCTTCTGGAAAAGCTTGTCTCGTGTGACCCTTTTGCTGCTTAATGAGAAAGCATTATTAATGATATTAAAAGATGCAAGAAAATGACCCATGTTATTGTTAAAACCATACATTATATTATGAGTTAATTGAGACATTTGGATTGTTTTTGCCCTATTGGAAAATGGAATGCAGACGTATAGTTAAAGAGAGTACTAATACAAATATATATAGTTGGTATTACGTGAAACTAAGAGCAACGTTATGTTGGTGTTAGGGTTGATTAGAAACATTTCTTAATCAATTATGCTCGCATATACGAAGCGTAAAAAAAGGAAATATAAATACAATTTATTATATAAGAGATTGCATTTGATTGTACACTAACTAAAAATCTCATGAAATCACCAAATTTAGAACAGATAGACTACTTAACAATTGTCATTAATAGTAGATTGCATATAATGATTATTTATGCAAGAAAAGAAATTGAAAGTGTATGATTCTTTCTGACCATAATATATATTATTTATAAAGCACCCGTAGGGCAAACCACTTAATTCACCTACTCTTCCGCACTAGGGAGCTCCACTTTTTCTTCTTTCTGGAATTCGTCCCTCCCCTTCATGTTTCTTGAATAAGACATCACCCATTTCTATTTTTCTTTTTCCTTCGTATATATAGAAGAAAGTAAATTAAAATATTCTTTTTTATTAGTTTTATTACATGGATGAATTTTTTGAAAGATTCACATTTTAAAGGATTGGGGGAAATTACAATTATTTTTATTTTTTTACCCATATATTGATTCGCAGGTAAAAAATAACCTTTTTTTTTTTTTTGGTCAAAAAGAAATAATTTATGTGTATGTCCTTTTATTAGTTGCTTTTCCTTGGCGGCAATGTCTTCGTCTTATAGAAAAAAGAGGATAATGTGAAATGACTACACATTGTTTCCATGTTATATAATTAAAATTAAAAAATATTCAATGTTATTATTCAAATAATTAATCAACCAAAGCTACAATAATCCTCGTCAATAGTCAACTAAGTTGAAGGGTAGCTTTGTGCATACGAAACATGAAAGATTTTGCGTCACACACTGAAACATTGACTAGCACAACGCCCTAACCCAGAACTATATAAGGAAATAAGTAACATCTCTCACGTGCCAAATCATCCACAGCTCACACGGAACTTCTCCCTCACAATCTAATATATGTACATCTGCCACGTAATTGCCGCGTGTGCAAGCTCCCTTCTAAAGCGGCTGGCGCTGACTGGCAGGCAGCCCTCCCTTTCCAGCAATGCAGCTGCCCTCATCTACTTGTACATACATATATAAATATGACTTCCCTTTCAGACGTACGAAAGAAAGAGAAAACAAAACCGAGTTGGGTTACGAGAAAATAGTAATAAGGTTTGGGTTGGTCTTTGTTTGATTCTTGTGTTCACTTCGTCTGCCTTGTTTCAACAGGTAAACTCTAACAAATATCAGGCGGGGATGGATTTGTTCCTCAACGCCAAAGCGGTGCGCCTACGCGGTCATCATGACAAGTATCTCGTCGCCGAGGAAGACGAAGAATCCGTTTCTCAAGACCGAAACGGATCCTCCAAAAGCGCTCGATGGACCGTCGAATTCGTACCCGGGTCAGAAAACATCATCCGCTTAAAAAGCTTTTACAACAAGTATCTCACCGCCTCCAACCAGCCCTTTTTACTTGGGATGACCGGTCGAAAGGTGATTCAGTCGCTGCCTAGGAGGCTCGACTCGTCGGTCGAGTGGGAACCTATTAAAGTAGGATCTCAGGCAAAGCTCAAGACTCGTTACGGTAACTTTTTGAGAGCCAATGGAGGGTTACCGCCTTGGAGGAACTCGGTCACCCACGATATTCCTCATAGGACGGCTACTCAAGATTGGGTGTTGTGGGATGTGGATATTGTGGAGATTCAAGTCCAGTCTCCAGGGAGTGGTCTACGGCCCTCGGCCCCTCCTGCTGTTCCTCACGCTGATTCCTTGAACTTCGAACCTACTTCACCTTCTGCAGTTTCTGCCAATTCT
This sequence comes from Gossypium longicalyx, assembly GCA_025698465.1. NCBI lineage: Eukaryota > Viridiplantae > Streptophyta > Magnoliopsida > Malvales > Malvaceae > Gossypium > Gossypium longicalyx. The sequence continues at coordinate 99,820,196 of CM046997.1, forward strand.
GGACACTTTTCAAGACAAGAGGTTTGAAGATCTAAACTTTACCTTTAAGAGTTTTTTTTTTTTGTTGTTGGGTATCCGAGTTAGAGCAGGGGAAAGGATACTTCTTTGAATAATTTAACTATTTGATGAATTGGGTTGGTTTTTATTATTATTTATTGTTGTTATTTTTTGAAATTTGCAGTCAAGTGATTCATATGTGGGTTCATCACCTCCAAAATCCGAAGGTAGGACAATATACTACCATGTAGCGGATGAAAATGGTGAGGTTGATGATGAGGCAGTAGAGGGGTACTCTTTTAGTTTTAAGGGCAATGGAGTGGATGAACTAACTCATAAATTGAAGGAAGAGACGGCCCTTGAAGATGTGGTGGTGTGCACTCGCAGTCCTTTGAATGGGAAGCTTTTTCCTCTCCGATTGCAGCTTCCTCCTAATAACTCCGACATGCATGTTGTTGTAGTTCCATTAGCCTCCAAAGGTAAGAGACTTCTCTTTGAGTTGGTTCTGAATTTTCCGTTCACTCTTATGCTGAATGCATACCATAGTAATTCATCTCTTCCATAAAGTCTATGCTTGGTAATTGTACTGTTGTTTCTTAAGTAGCTCATTATAACTCATTTTTCTATGTTCTTTTGGTTGGGTGTTACAGTGGGAAGAAATTTTGCGAAACAAGGAATTAATATGTGAGAGCTCCATGGAAGGAATGTAATAGATATTATGGCGACATAACATGCCTTGTACATTCTACTTATCAAGTCTTTCTTATACTAGATGTAAGTATTCAATGAGTCGGCAACATCCCATTGCGTTTTTCAGCTATAAGTTGGGTAAAAGTCCAGTGGAGAGTGTAATGTTCCTGCCATGGCAGAGATTGATTATATTGTGTAGAATATTGACGTGGATACATGCTTTTTATTTATTTATTTATTTAAGCGCTTCAATAATTGGGTTTTGATGTATAAAGATTGTAACAAAACTTATTTCAAATCCAAGATATAGATCATCTTATTGCTTTGCCTCTTCAACATTTTTCATCCATAAATGATGCGGGACTTGAGAGGAAGTGGGATGCCACCGCAGACTGGTGCTTCATACGATTGTAGGCGGGCCTGGGATATTGTAAATGGAAACCACGCCCACTATCTGTTTATTTAATTATAAAAATGAACAAAGGTTCTGGAGATGTGCTGATAGGGTTGGGCTTGAGTTTGAATGGGGAGTATATAGTATTACCATTTTAGCAACACATTATTTGGGTTGGAGTTTGGACCCTATTCACATATCTTACTTTAAAGATACTAAATTTTTTTGTGTACTTAGAAATTATAATTACATCTATAAAAATAATATTATATAATTAGATGACACATTGAATGCTGGATTTAAGCTTTAAATGTTGGAGCAAATCTTGTTCTATATTTTAAGTAAGTCTAAATTTTTTGTGCAATTTTTTTTTTTGGTCATAGTATAGAATTTTTTGGGCAAATAGTTTGGTCTTTAAAGAAGTCTAATTCTTTTGTGCAAGCTTTTCTTTTATCATAATATTTTTGCCCTAAACTTCAAAAATTTTGGGTAGAAATTTTTGGGCAAATAGCTTAATTTTTAAACAAGTTTATTTTTCGATATCTAGTCCATTGGATCTCGATCAGATCTAGAGTAAAAACAGATCGGATAACTAAATAAAATCAAATTCTCTCAATATTATTTTTTCTATCCGCAATATTCGAATTTGGCCTCTTACTCTCAATCTAATAGAGGTTGATAGGTAATTACAATTAGGCTTAGTACCTCCTTTGGCCCTTGTATTATAGCTAAATTATCATTTGGTACATGCACTATTTTTTATCAGTTTGGTCATTGTACTTTACTTTTGTTATCAGTTTGGCCTCTATACTTTAATTATGCAATTCCTGTTACCTCAACATCAATTTCTGTTAAAAAAAATTAAACCAACCAATGACACACAGTGATGGCTTACAATTTTTTTCAAATTCACTTAAAAATTTAAAAAGTATAAAAATATTAAAAATATTAAAATTTCAAAAAATCATAAAAGTTTTATGAAAAACCCAAAAAAATATGAAAACTAAAAATTATAAAAAAATATTTTTTTGAAAATTAAAAATAATCTAAAATCATAATTATGCAAAAATTCAAAAAAAAAATATAAAAAAATACGTGTGTTTGGAATTTTAGGTCTTTGGAAAATTTTAGAATTTCATGGCACTTTTTACTAAAAAAAAAACTCAACAGTCGTTAAAATTATAAAAGAAAATCTTAAAAATGTAAAAGAATTCGTAAAATTTCTAAAAAGAATACCATAAAATTCTTTAAAAAGTTCATAAAATTCTAAAATTTTATAAAAACAAAAAATTCGAAACAAACTTATCATTTTAAAATTTATGAAATCTTTTAAATTTTTTAGAAGTTCTGAATAGTTATAATTTTAAAAAATATTTTTTTTATAATCTTCAAAAATATAATATGATTTTTTTTATACATGATACTGTATTGGTTTAATTTTTTTAAATGGATAATGAAATTGGGATATCGGATTATACAAAATGAAGGAGAGGAACAAACTAACAAAATTATAATAATAATTTAGGTATAATATTAGAGTAAAAAGGTTACTAAAGGAAGGAGGGTTGATGCAGGAAAACTATGTCCTCAATCACCTGGGGCTGAAGATGGGCCTATTAAATTATATTGTTGCTAGCAGTATTATTTAGCAACGGGTCGGGCAGTAGCGTGAAGAAATGTTGCAGAATAGAATACAAAAAGGAATGGAAATTTTGTCCCTTCTCATTATGTACTGCATCAATCACATTTTGCTGGGTGAAGAAAGAGAGGCCCATAAAAGGGCAGAAGGAACTTGTTCACGTAAATGGAACTGGTAGGACAGTTTGGTGCAGAAGAATATGGAGTTACTTGGGATTGGTAAATCATAAGCCCTCTCATTTTCCATTAACTTATGGAGTTACTTGGGATTGGTAAATCATAAGCCCTCTCATTTTCCATTAACTTATTATCAGAATTAAAAGCTTGTTTGCAGTTGGTGGATTAGACATTCATCACCATCATCCCTACATACTATACTATACGATGATAGGCATTAGATTAGACTGCTTGGACTTGCTACCTACTGCCATATTGGCCCCCCGTCCCCTTCTCTAATGTCTACTCCTATGTCCATCATAACTAGTATTTTAAGGCTTTGATAAATTAAAATTGAACAATCATTGAAGCAGCAGATATTGTTTTATTAATCCATTCAGCTTCCCCCACATCTAATTTTTGTCCCATTAAGCTCTCAACCCATAACCCTTAATTGGATTTTAAAATGGGTGGTGATTATTAATCAATTTCTATCTAATCGTGCTTGAAGTGACGCCAAAGTTTCATCAATTGAGGATAGATTTGAATGGGCGGTGTGTTTTCCTGTAATTAGTATAAAAACAGTGGTGATAGTGAGATTAAATATTGTAACAATATTATAGAATGAGATAAAAGTAAACTAAATACATTACACAGCACTCTACTGTCCATCCAAACCCACATTTAATCTATGAATTCATCCCACCTAAATCCATATTTATAAATTACATCTTTTTCATTTCTTTTTAATCCATAAGAATTTTCCCCACTTACAAAAGCTTTGTTGGCCAATTTCAACTAATTTCATTTGTTACTTTAGCCAAATGTTTATCTTTTCTAAATGATTAAAGTAAAATATCTAAGATCTTTTAATATTGACTTGTTAAGTTGGTCTCGTAGATCAATATCTTGTTATCAAGTGGTGGGCAGTGGGGCTAGAGTTGCTGGATCATGCATACCAACTACAAATTAAGCATCACAAACTTATTGCATATATAACATTGGATGCCACAAACGCCATTACTTTCCATCCCTTTCTGCAAATATACTTTCCTTTCTATATAATAATATTAGACGCAGACTTGTTAAACGAGTATCTGACAAGAATTTTAATCATCATATGATATATTTAATTATATATAATCATGATGTTCATAATATTAATTATATATAATCTTGCTCAAGTTAAGTTTAACTTGAAATATAGATATTTAATTTTGTTATAATCCAATCGATTATGTCTTAGCTTGATTGGTATGGACATTGTTGTTGTATTATCTCAAAAAGAACAAATATGATCAATGAAATTATTCAAAAAAAATTATAATCCATCTATATTTTATCTTATATATATTTTTGAAAAATTATTTTGTATTTCTATATTTTATCTTTTATTAAATTTTTAAAATTTTTAGACGTAGACATCTTAACAAACTTTTTAAAGTTTACATTATCATTACATGATTAAATTACATAATATAAAATTAAAATACGATATAATTAAAAAAATAAGCCAAATCCAATTGAGTTTTAGAATATCTCAATCCTTTTTTTTTTCTTGTTGATAATTTCAAATTTAAACAAATAACTTGATTTTAGATAAATTTGTCCCTTAATGGTGGGATTAAACCCAAAAAAAAAAAAAAAGGGTTAGAAATAGTAAAGTTGATAATAAGATTGAGAAACTTGTACTTGTTGGGTTGAATAACAAAATAGAGTCACATGATCCCATTCATTTCATACAGATAAAGCATTTCAAAAGTTTAAGAAACCTTCCAACTTTAACATATTCTTGTATTCTACCAAATGCAACCACCTTTTTCACTATATATTTATGATTACTAATAATATATACATACCCCATCATATTATTATTTAAACTTTTTATTGAGTCGGTATCACCTTCATTAAGACCATCAACTCGGTTAAGAAGTTATAAAAATTTCCTTTCAGAATTAAAATAAAATTTTAAGGTATATTAATCTTTTCATTTAAAAAAATCAATAAATATATATATGTGATGGGATTTGAACCCCCACCAATTATATTAATAAAACCTTTAATTTTTTATTTAGTTAAATTTTTTTTAAATATTCTAATAACATACCTATTTTATGTGTTATTATTCTTTAGTTTCAAATCATACATTTAATTATTTATTATATATATATAATTGTAAATTTATAATTTTCATGTAATAGGATTTGTAGTTAATGATAAAATAAAAAAAGGTAATGATTTGGGTTTGGGGTCCTACCACATGGAGTTTGCGTCAATGCTGAATCATTGAATCCTTTACTTCACCTTTTGATTTCCTTTCTTATCTCTAACAGCTACATACATATCTTCTACACCAAATAGTGGTCGGTCTTAGCTTGCAGCTTGCTGCTATTGTTTTATAGGCTTTGACCATGTTTTAATAGCCCAGTTAAAGCATGTTTTCATCTATATTTGTGTATGTGCATATTTATAATGAATTTTTTTTTTAAATTGATATATTTACCCTCATATTTAACATTTATTTCGAATAAGGATGATAATGCAAGGAACCACCAAATATATGGTAAAGAAAAAGAATTGTGAATGGTCATAATTTTACATCATAAATATAAAATGATTTGATCAATATGATATACAATATATTTAAATATTTACATATATTAAAAATTATATAAATAAATTATTAACATGAAAATTTATTTGATGCACTGTTCAAAGAGTGACATACTTATATATAAGTTATCAGATTGTAGTATAAAAAGAAAATCAATATTATAAAAATAAAACATCTATAACATTTTAATTACACTTGTGGAATTAAAATTTAATATTTATATTAATATATCAAAATATATAATTATAAAATAAAAATATAAATACAATATATATATATATATAAATTAAAGATTGTTGAATTTTTTAAATACTAAAGAATTAAATTTATTATTAGACCAATAAAAAATTCACGAAAATTTTTGTTGGCTCATCTTATTTGCAAATAATGAGAGAATAGAAACAAAATAGAACAAATTATATAATTAAGTGAATATTCTTATATTTTACCATAATATAATAGTGAAGGGAGGCGTAATTATTTGGTTACGTGTCCCATGATTGTGTATATTTTAGAAACAAAAATAAAAAAAATAAAAGGTACTTGTACTTGAAACGCAAGATACTGGTGGCTTCTACTCCAGCTACTTTACTAATTAATTAATACCTTTCTTAAATCTGCTCACTGACTGCATTTCACGTCCCCAATTTGTTATTCCCTGTTAGATATCTTCACATGCCTCTCACCTTTCTTCTAACTCTTTCTTTATTATTTTTTAAATATTTATTCAAATATCAATTAAAAATATAATATGTACTTTTTTTTAACAAAAAAAAAATGAACTACAAGGATACTCATTCAATTATAAAATTTTTTCAATGTTTTCGAAATTTGATTTTTTTTTTTTACATTCTATTATTAAATAGTTAAATTTATCTTTTTTATTGATATAATAATAAATTTAGTGCTTCAATATTTATAAATTCTATTAATTTGATTCTAATTTTTTAAAAAAATAATAAATTTAATTATTTATTAATTTAATCTTAATTTTTAAAAAAATAAGAATAATATATAAAATTATAAAAAATTGATTTCTTGATAAAAATTCTAAAATTTTATAAAAATACATAAAAATTATTTTAAAAAAATGGTGTTGAACAATAAAACATAATTATTAAATTAAGAAATGGGATATCAAATTGCATAATTGTATTAAAAGAATACGTAAAAATAATAAATGGAAGGAACATATTATGATTATACTTGATTGTATGGCTTAGATTATGCATTAAAGTTTGATGGCCAGGTCAACCTAACCAATAATAGCTCTACTAAATAGTGAGTTGCATATGAAAAATAAACTTCATCATGGGTTGGGTTCAGGATGAGTTAAGTAAAAAATTTATCTTTTTTATGTTTAAGTTCAGCCTAAAATATGAGTTTAAAATTTTGCTCAAGTTCAACTCGTATAAAATGTTAAAATCTAAGCCCAACATGATTCGTCCGTATTAAAAACTTTTATATTATTTTTATATAAAAGTAAATTTAAAAAATATAATACATCAAATACATTAAAAACATTAAAATAAATGTTTCCCAATAAATGAAAAATATATATTAAAATTATACTAAGATATATGCAACTTAACAAGCAAATACCTCTAAAATAATATCAAAATTAATAATAAAACAAAATTTATAAAATATTCAAACAATAACAACAAAATAGTAGTAATAAAATAGCGAAATAGAAAAATAATGAAAAAACCAGTGGCAAAACAACAAAAGTTTTTTTTTTTTTACAAACCCAAGCCTAGCTCGGGCAAAAAAAAAAAAAAACTTACTTGAGGCCTAGCCCGTTAGAAACATGTCTTACTTTTTGTCCAAACCCATTTTTCGAGTCTATATTTTTTCCCAAACCCTCTTACTTTTCGAACGGATTCGACCTGACCTATGATCAGGTCTAATAAGAAGTGAGAGATATCAAATTGGATAGGTAAACTTAAATGAATATCCCACCAATTCCACGTTGATTTATCATAATCTAAATTAATTGCCTCTGAAAAAAATTATTTAAAAAAATTTAAATTAAAAAATGTAATAGTTTCGATATGACACCATATTTAACAACAAAATAAATGGGTTGCCAACTATTGGCGCCCAAACCCAACATCTCTCACTCACACATCATGGTACAATATTCGACAACGATCTCTTTTCTCCTCTCTTGAAATTTCATACAAGGAAATATGCAATGTGACAGACATACTTTGTTTTTGAGAGCCATCTGTTAGGTGTAACACCCGATTTCCAACAACTCGAAACTAAGAATGAATAAGGGACTACATTGAAAAAGATCGCAAGCTGGCGGCCTATATTGGGAGAGACGAGAAAACTAGAAATTGAATTGGACATAGTTGAATCAATTTTGGTTCGGTTAGAATGGAACCAATCGGTTCCTTAGTGGGAGACATCATAATTAGCCATGGATGGCTTTCATAGGATTGGAAGTAGCGCGAGAAAGGCTATAAATAGCTGAGAGATGGCTCACATGGATGATTTCTTCTTAACCTTGTTCAATTTCTCATCTTCTTCATCTTCTTCAGTAGCTCGAAGATGGAATAGCCATGGAAGGTTTTGCATGGAGAAGACTTCATGACGATTAAGATGGAAACTAGAGAAACCGATAAGTAGGTAAGGTTCTTAACCCTTCTGGGTACGTAAACGTTAAGGAAATGAAGTAAAAGATTTCAAGACCATTTTAAGGGTTCTGTATATTTTTGGAAAATGGGTTTAAATTAAGAATATCATGTAATGTCCCCTAACCCTATACCGTCGCCGAAACAGGGTTACGAGACATTACCAGTCAGTACAGTCCAATTCCGGTCATTAATTAAAATAAATATTCACACACGTCCTAGTTTTAAGATGTCATCCCTTTAATGGGCTCTCGCGGTCCAATATGAACATTAAATTCAATTCGAGACTAATTTAGAATCACTACGAATTTTTAGTAAATTTCAAAATTCATACTACATACCGTTGCCAACCATAATTTACTTATTTCATCAATACTTCTACAACCTAAATGACTCTCATAAAACATCCTAGGTACATGCCATTACCAATACTCAACATACTTTACCTCATTGAATTCGGGATCGGCCTGGGATGCTGATTCAACAGTCTAACCTTAACTTAACATGCGCACAGAAACAAACCGTACGCTGAGTATGGTATACTCAGTGGTATTTCTATAATCTGAACATTTAATAATATAACAAATACTTAAGATCATAATAACAATTACAATTATTCAATTATTTATTTCATAGATAATTTCAATTACTTACCATATAAATTTTATACAAATCATATAATAAACACAATAACATAATTGTTCAATTCTTAAATAAATCCATTATTATTTACCCCATTCTTTCACTTACTATTCGATATAGCTTTCCTTAATTTATTCACAATTCAATATCATTAAACTATATTCAACTATACACTTATCAATCATATTCCATTTTAATTCACTTCAATAACAACCAATTTCATTTATATCATATCAACTTACTATCCCTGATAGCTTTCACTATATACATACGATTCATATATTTCAAATCACATTTCAATTCATCAAGTGGCATCATATATCATCAATTCGAACTCCAATCATTTCATGAACCTTTGGTTCATATTTTTAATTTCATATCTAAATTTTCAATTCTCAATTTAATTTCTCGTTTCATTTCAATAGCTTGATCAATCAAATTTATTTGATTTATCTTTCACTTATTTACCCCTATTAACAAACCCGGACTTTGACGGATACATGGATTCCAACCCAAACACACCAGTACGGCACATTGTGCCTAAAACGGTACATAGTACCTGATCAGTATACGACACATAAAGTGCCTAAAACGACACACGAGGTGCTTGATACGACACACGAGGTGCCTAAAATACGACACATAAAGTGCCTGATCGATAAAGCCGGCAAATCCCGTACACTTTCAGATCCTATGGCATGCCAATTATATCCGACTCAGCCCGACTAGTTAATAGGGTATTTCATTCACTTTCTCAATTTAATAATTCTTTCATCAATATACCATTCTGATAATCACATATATTCACCCATTTTCACAATTCATACAATTTCATTCAATTCAACAATATATTTCAATTATTCACATTAATTCATAATTCAATACAATTCAATTCACTTTTCAATATCAAATATTCAAATATCACAATCTCATATATTCATATCAATTTCCTCATATTTCCAATCAATATATTTTTCATATAACATTCATTCAATATTTAAATTTTTACATAAATCATATATATTATATAATTCAATCAATATAAATTCAATCAAAATAATTTCAATCAATATAAATTCAATAAATTCATCGCATACCAAAATCAATCCATTCCAATTGTAAAACATCATAATTCTAACACTAACAATTGCCATATGTATATAAATATAACAAATAATGACTAAGTTCGGATTATAGAAATACAAACCGTAGTTTCTGAGCTAACTCCCGTTGACTTTATCTTGTCCTTTCTTAGCCGAGATTTCCGGTACCACATTGACTACGAAAGTAATACAATTCATAATCATTAATACATTACTAATTTATATCTTGAGTTACAGAATTCTAAATTAAGATCCACTAATTTCTCCTGAAACTAGACTCACAAATCTTCTTACCATAAAATTTTCAGAATTTTTCGTTTAGCCATTAAGTACAGTTTATTATTTAAATTCACCCCTATTCTGCTATCTGACAGTTTCGACCTTTCTTCACTAAAAATTAATTATCTCATAGTACAGAACTCGGATAATATTCCCGTTGATTTCTCCTAAAAATAGACTCATTAGGGATTTTAAAAATATAACTTTAAGCCTCTAATTATTTTCTCCAATTTTTGGTGATTTTCCAAAGTCAGAACAGGGGAACCCGAATTCATTCTGACCTTGTCTCACAAAATTCATAATATCTCATAATTTGTAATTCAATTGCTTATACCGTTTCTTCTATAAGAAACTAGACTCAATAAGCTTTAATTTAATATTTTATTCATTCTCTAATTCAATTTATAAAATTTTTGGTGATTTTTCAAACTTAAACTACTGCTGCTGTCCAAAATAATCTTAGTACAAAATGTTGATTTTCTACTTTTAATTTCAATTTAATCCTAACTAAATTCACTTACTTTTCTATCTTAATTCATACTTTATTTCTACTCAATTTTTAACCAAACTTAGACATAATTATCTATTTTTCATCATAAAACCATAATTTCGAAATTCTTTCAATTTAGTCCTTAAAGCATAAAACTTATGAATCACTTTACAATTTAATTCTTATTTCATTTCTAACTTGAATTTCTATCAATTTAGCCCTTAATTCATCTTTTTATTCAAAAAGAACAATATCTAGAAATCTAACAACTTTCAAAATTTTCACTTAAATCAAGTAGTATTCATCTCTAGGATTCCATAAACTTAAAATTTACAAGAAAAGAGATTAAATTGACTTACCAAATTAACTTTGAACCTTGAAACCCCAAATTTTCTTTTTTCTTTTTCTTTCTTTCTTTCTCCCTATTTTCTTCTCTGTTTCGTTTCAATTTCATTCTGTTTCTTTAGTTTATATATATATATATATATATATATATATATATATATATAATATAATATAATATAATATAATATAATATAATATAATATAATTAAAACATAAAATATCTTTATTATATAATAATATAATAATATACTAAACATAAAATAAAAAAAATCTTAGATTTTCTTCACGATAAACCGCCTCAATTTATACTTTTTGTATAATTGTCCTTTTAGTCCTTTTTATTTTCTTTTAATCTATAATTCAACTTTCACACTTTACTCAATTTGGTCCTTTTACTTAATTACTCTTAATTAAATTAAATTCACTTAATTAAACTCTAATTAACCACTCATTTTACTTCGTAAATATTTTTAATAAATATTTACGAATTTGTTTTTCAGAAACGGAGACTCGATAATATACTTTTTCGGTAACGGTAAAATTCGAGTCATTACATATCAAGTATAACTCATGATTTTTTGTTGTAAGCTACTGCTTGGAGAATGAAAGCTCTGGTGTTTGAGAGAAGAAATAAGCTATGGAAACGATGAAGTTTCAAGTGAGTTCTAGACTCCAAACCTGTCGTTAAGTTTTATGCTGCTTAAGTACACCATGTTTGCATGAGCATGAAATATGATGATATGAGCATGCATTGCATAATTGTGGGAAAACCTCAATGGGTTAAATGAAGTTAGGATAGGAATGGGGAGATAACCCATTAGTTACTGTCTCGGGCAAAGCTTCAGGCCTTGCAGAGGGAACACTGCGGTGTTTGAGTATTAAAGTTAGGTGGCGTAAAAGAGGTAATGGGAGGAGGATTCGAGAAATGAAATTATGGAATGGTATTTATCACGACGACGATATCATCTAGTCCTTTGGGGCGACACTGTGACGACGGTATATGGCGTAAGACTATATATGAAAGATGCTATGACAGTTTAATAAGTGGTACATAGCATAAGATCATGGATGAAAGACCTCATGGCAGCATGGTACACGGTAAAGGTATATGGCATAAGACCATGGATGAAAGACGCCATGGCGGCAATGTATAAAGTATAAGGTAAATGACAAAAGAGCATAGATGAAAGACGCTTTGACATATAGATATAATGAGTAAGACCATAGATGAAAGATTCCATGTCATCAACTGATAGTACGCCAAGATGGTGAGTAGGTGTAAGACTATGGATGATAGACTCCATGACATCCATAGAGAAAGTCCACTAGGACAGTAAACACAAAACAAATAAAGTTCGCCAGGACATTAAATACAAGGTAAGTTCGTTGGGGATAGTAAACACGAGGTAAGTCCAATGGGATGCAAAGCTCGAGGAAGAAAGGTATAAGACCATAACTCGGCTACGGCATCCCATAGAGTCCACCATGGAACAGATGCAGAAAGTACGTCAGGACCTCAACTGAGGAGTATACGACCAATGTGCCAAGTACGAGAAACCATGCAGATGAAAGAAGAGTTATAAAAAAGTGTAAGTAGTGACATGCGGGTCTAAAGGAATCTGCCAGAATAATAGAAGTGATAAAGAGTAAGGCATGAGTGAAGACCCAACACGAATTATAGAAAGATAAGTCGTGCGGAAGAAATGCAAGAAAGGAAAATCATTCGAGGATTGCAAGCTAAAACATGCATATATCAACTTCCTAATAACTAACCAATATGCCATAATGGCACCAACATCTAACAAAATTACATGAATCAATTCAAATCTTTCAAGCATGTTACTACATTTCATACCATTCATAAGCTTCAACATAAATTTATCCCAATGGCATTATACACACCTTAAACATCAACTCAGCATACTTTATTTAACATTCAAACACCATACTTCCTTAAGCATTGTGTACCTATTCAATCATGCATTCCATAATTAAACACCACCACATTTTTATGCCAAATCAATTTAACCATTCTCATCATTTTAGTTTAAGGCATCCTACATACCTCAAATATGTCATACCACCTTGCAATCATTCTAACTTATAAACAAATCAATAAGCATACAAAATCAAGCATTGTATACATATGTATACCATAATCATCATCATTCAAACAAACACTTTATATATATAGACTTTTTCATCATTTTCCAAAAATCAACACTTAACCATATTGAAACCTATATACATGCCACATAATTGGGTCTAGAATAATTTAAAAGTCTACCGAGACTGAAGTTAGATAGTGTGAGTTCTAGAGTTGATCTGATAGATGAGTTCTGTAAAATGCCAATTATAGAAAACAGAAAATGAAACAGAGTAAGCATTACGAATGCTTAGTAAGTTCATAGGAAGTTTACCTAACTTACCTTAGCATTACATCAATTTAAACTATTGAAACACTTTGGCATAAAACATGACATCCTTTGGCATCCTCAACTTTCATTTTAATTGCAACTAAGCAATCAATAGGTTAGTTTGTTTACACATTAAATGCTTCTAATATGAGCCACATATACATATACAACATTTCAACAAAGCATAATATATATATCATCCTATTCATACTCATTTCATAAACATATAAATGCAATTCATATTCACACATTTTCAACCGTAACATTTCTGTTAATACCATTTTCATTTTTGTTTTCACCTAGAGGTCTAAAGCAATTTGAGCTCAGATATTTTGAATTGATTTGATCCAATTTATTGACATTATCAGGCTTTTAGCACTAGCTTCGGATCAAGGTTGCTAACACTAGTTTAATTCGATGCTGTTAACACTAGTTTCAAAGAATCTGCAACAAATGCTTGGAATCCTAAATCACTTTACATCTAAATAATTTCGTTTTGCAATGTTTTCAAAGCATACATGTTTTTGGACCTAATAACAATAATAGCTTTCTCTTGTTTCCAAAATATTTTTCAATTCATAAATATAAATATATTCATTTTCTTTTTAAATGTATTTTATTCAAATATTGTATTAGTCATTTTTCAAATTATGATACTTTTAGAATTATTTTAAAAAATATATATTTTTACTTGAATCTCAATTTTTAATGAATGTCGAGATAAAATGTTTATAAGCGTATACTTTTTTTTATATATATAAATTTAAGCTAAAATCTTAAATAGCTTTTAAAGAAATATAAAATATAAAATTTATAATAAAATTTAAAAATTCAAATAAATAAATTTTAAAAAGATTTATAAAATTGTAAATATAGATAAAAATGTATTGTGGGTGAATGCTAATGTAGTAAATATTAGTCAAAGTTGGTGAACATTAATCAATGTTTATAATTTTTCAATATGTTTTCAATTAATATATTTGGTATACATTTCAAAATTTCAAAATTTTAATCTCCTAATTAATAAAGAATGTTTTGGAAGTTTAAATATAGATAACTACCCAAATCCTTGAAATAGTTGAAAGTTGGGTGGATTTTTAGTTTTTTATATTTATGATTTTATAATTATTTTTTTATAATAAGGAGCACTTCAATATTTATGGGTATCAAGTTTGATATCTATGAATTTTGTCGAAATTGTTGAAGTTAAGAAAGAAAGAGAACATTAGTTAAGCAATTTAATTTAAGATTTCGACATTTTATATATTGGTTCCATAGATGTTGGCTTTAGCTTAATATTTTAACTATTTTTAAAAAAAAAAAAATTGTTTATATTTTATTTTATTTTATTGCTTGTAATGTATGTATAACACAAAACTTTAATTATCTATAGTATTTCTTTAATGGAAGAAGCTTTCAAAAATTTAAAAATATTGTTGAAAGCTTGGCTTTATTTATAGATGAAAATATGATTACACAAATGACAAAACCTTAAAATGTATTTTGGAATTAAATCGATGGAAGATAAAAATTTATTTTCCTTCAAAATGAATATATTTGTTTTTGTGTGCTCATGTTTTCGGTTTTTTTTTTTTTATAAATAAAATAACAAAATAAATAAGATTTTGCCTTTCGTCTCAAAATTTAACTACTACATTTTTTCTTCTTTTTCCACTAGTGTATATTTCTCACTTATGAAATTGTGTCATTTATCCTTTACAATAAGGAAATATTAAATATATTAGATTGTTGAGTGTTTTAGAGTATTTATTTTTAAAAGGGATTAAATTTTCTATTTATATGATATGGTTTTTATTCTTAAATGTGATGTCCTAAGTAGACTCTTATGCATATTAACACGTACCCTATTTTAAGATTAACACGTGTTCTCAAGGTGGGGGTTTACCTGCATGATGATTATGCGAACTATGTAAGCTACAGGTCAATCCTAGTCGAGTAACCGAATAGCGGATCAGTAATAACGAATATCATAACATAGATATAGATTAAAAAATCTACTTAGAATCCAAAATTGAAAAACTGAATATTTTTCACACCAATTAAGGAAAAAAGAAGTTCTGTTCGTTGAAATAAAATAAATTGATTTAATTAATAATTTGTTGGTATTAATTTAATTTACATTAATACAATATTACAAGTTGAGGTAGGGTTAAAGTGTGATAGTATTGAAGACTCTTAAAATTGCAACTTTTAAGTAGACTTAATGTAAATAAAATAAAATTAGTATCATTTAGAATAAAGTTAAATAATTTTTAATATAAAATTTTGGTGTTGAACATCAACATCTTATTGTGCTTAACTTGCTGCTGCTGCTCCTCCTTTAATATTGACCATATCTTCATTTACTGCCTGAATAGATATTAAGATTGGTGACTGAAAATTTCAGTATTTTGCATCAAAACTTTATTTCAAAAAAATATCTTCAACTTGTCCCTTTTTTTCTTTCATCAATGGATTGGCTCAAATTGGTTTATCATATTTATTTTAAATATTAACGATAACATTATTAAGAAGGATAATAACAAATTTTAAATATGATTTATAAAAATGATATGAAGAAAGTAAAAGATAAAAATAAAAATTGGCCCTTCAATTTTACAGAAAATTTATTTTAGCTTTCTATTTATTTTTTCGTCTCTTTTAACCTTTTAAACTTGTATTGTTTATTAAATCACCCAAAAATAGATTAAAAAGTCAACGTTTGTTAACTTTGTTGACATGGCATACACGTGGATTGCCACGCGAATGCCAGGTTAACAATTAATCAATTATTTTTTAAATTTAAAAATTTATAAAATTTATTTTAAAAGTATAAAAATTATAAAATATTTTTAAAAAATAATTAATTGTTAACGTGACATATACATGAATTGTCATGTGCATGCCACACCAATAAAATTAACAAACATTAACATTTTCATCTATTTTGGATGACTTGACAATCAATACAAGTTTAAGGACTAAAATAGACAAAAAATTAAATGACTTTTTTTTTTAAAATTAGAGGATCAAATAAGTTATTATACCTTTAATTTTAAAAAAAAATAAATTTAACTCACATTAAAATCCTAGTGAATAAAAACATTAATTCAATTATTTTAGTTTAAAAAAATTACATTTAACACGTTATTATTATTTTTTTTTTGTATTTAAAAGATTGAATTCTGTTATCAATCCTTCTATTAAGGATAAATTATGGTTAGTTATTATTAACTAATTTAGTCATTTTTAATCTTTATATATTTTAAATTTAACTTAAAGGATAATTATTAAATTAATAAAATTTTACTATTTTTAAAATCATAATCATATTTTTATATCTGTAATGCTATATCAGCTTGTTATTTTTAAATAATATTTACAAGAAGATCATGCCATTTTATTTAATAGATTCAACAACCACCATTTGTGTTAAGATTAAAATTTTAAAATTCAAAAAACATCACAATTCTAGACCCAAAACTACGGATTAAATGTATAGGGACTAAAAATTCAAAATTTGAAAAAGTGAAGTGAATAAAATTGAGGAAATTAGGGTATAGAGAGTAAATGTATAGCTTATATGGACTAAACGTTGAAATTGACATATTTAAAAAAATGTGTGGAGGACAGTGTGCTGCATAAACGTGGCAAAATGGTATTGGGAAATGAAGAAGGTCAGGCAATAAATAAATAGAAGAAAGGAAACGCGTATGGAAGTGAGAAGGAAATCAAGAAGCGTGATTACAGCGGCTCCTGCTATCTCGATTTCTACTTCGTTTACACGCCCCACTCCCTTTTTCTTCTTTCCTTTTATTTACTTTTCCCATAACATTACATTCCCCTTTAGCACTCAAACCCAGAAAACTGAAAACCTTTTCTTTCTCCCCTAAAAGAGCTCAAAATGGGAGTTGACTACTACAACATTCTCAAAGTTAGCCGTAACGCGACGGACGACGACCTCAGGAAGTCCTACAAGCGCCTTGCCAGGAAGTGGCACCCCGACAAGAACCTTGTCAACAACAAAGAAGCGGAGGCTAAATGCAAGCAAATTTTTGAAGCCTACAACGTCCTCAGCGACCCGCTAAAGCGTCAGATCTATGATCTTCACGGTGAACAAGGCCTCAACTGCGCTGAATCATCCAGCCCCAATGGGTTTGGCGCCGGCAGTGTCGGTGGTATGGCCAACAAGTTCGATCAGAGGAATGGCCAAGGGTACAAGAAGGCGTCGCCGGTTGAAACCCAGTTGCTTTGTAGTTTGGAGGAGCTTTATAAAGGTGGTAGGCGAAGAATGCGAATTTCGCGCTCTATTCCCGGTGAATTTGGGTCAGTACATGCATTATTATTATTATCATTATTTTTTCAATGTGAGTTTATTGTTTCATGATGAAAGTTTTAAACCCTTCCTATTGTGAATCTGAATTTTGGGGAAGAAGCAATCTTGGAATGGGTGTTGATTGTTCTTCATTCTTTTGATAAGGAAAATTCCTGTGTGATAATTGAAGAGATTGTTTCCTTTTCTGTTAAACTACTTTTGAATTTAGAATTGCACAGAAATTATGCATGTTGAAAGATGATTTTTTAAAGGAATTGATGGGTTTTTGGTTTTTTTTGTAGAATTCTGGGATTTTTTTTGTTTGTCATTTCTGTTTCTCGACTTTAGAGAGAAAAGTTGATGAAACTCATCTATAATTATCCAAATCACTTTTGGATCAGTTAGCATCTTGTGCATCCTCTGTAAATTGATGGTAGTTTGGGATCTCCCCAATTGCTAAGCTTTACATGGGTACAGTTCAAGTTATTCGTTTTCCTGTTCTAATAAAAAATTGCATTGAGAACATAAATTGATAGTTACAGAATTTGATTCCTAAAATAGATCAGTTGAGTGCTTAAGAAATTGCCCTCACGAACTCGGATTTTTCTTTTCTGATGTTAGCATGTTAATACGCTGGAAGTGGTTGCTGCTAGTGCTAATCACATGTCAATGATTAGAGAATGAATGTTAGGTGTTGGCGTTACTTCTTTGGTAAAGATTTTCAGTCTTAAAATATTAAGCCAGTTTGTTTGTTGTTTGCCAATTTAGTTTCGTTTGTTCTCACCCTACCATCATTTTTCTAAACAATTGAATCACTCGAACCCAGCTATATCTTTTGTGTTAATCAGGGAAGACTAGCATGTTATTGTGATGAGCAGGGTCAGAACTTCAAAACTCTACTTGTTACTTTTGTTCTCTACATACCTTTATAAGCTGATAGTCTCTCTTTTGTTGAAAAGCGACCCTTCTCCTTTACTTGTATGCTGAGCACACGTTTTTATCAATACTAGCTGCTTTTATGAAATTTTACTTGTTTATCCTGTATGTTTGTTTATATATTTAAGTTTTTTGGGGTTGAAAGCAAGTTTCTACATTTTTTTCTGTGACTCAAATTCAGTCATTTTGTGTCTAAGGTGTGACCAGTGAAGTCAAATAGTTGTGATTTGTTTTCCTTTTTCTTCTTCACTTGCATTGTTTTCAACTCTTGAACTATCTATTGGTGTGATTGTTGTTTTCTTGCTTTTCTAAATCATTTTCTTTTTCTCCGATCTCTCTTGCAGTAAGCTGAAGACGGTGGAAGAAATATTGAAAATAGATATAAAGCCTGGGTGGAAAAAGGGCACAAAAATAACTTTCCCCGAGAAAGGAAACCAGGAACCCGGTTTCACTCCATCCGATCTTATCTTTGTGGTAGATGAGAAACCCCATGCTATTTTCAAACGGGATGGGAATGATCTGATTGCCACTCTGAAAATCTCTCTACTCGAGGCCCTCACAGGGACCATCCTCAGTTTGACAACCTTGGATGGAAGGACCCTCCCGATCTCAGTCACAGATATCGTGAACCCAGGTCATGAAGTGGTTATCCCGAACGAGGGGATGCCGATCTCAAAAGAACCCAGCAAGAGGGGACACCTCAAAATCCAATTCGACATCATCTTTCCATTGAAGCTCAGTGCAGAGCAGAAGTGTGATCTGAGGAGGGCATTGAGCCAGAGGTGATAAATAGTGAAATAGTACATGTCCATGGCCGAGATGGATATTGATTGTGAAGTGAAATGTAAATAAGGTTTAATTTTATTTGTGGACCAGTGAAAACGAAAGGTTGTGCATAAGTAGGAAACTAAGTTTGAAGAGTTGCAAAGAGTGTCTACTTTTATTCTAATTGGAAATTTATATACAATTGTATTTAGGAGTAGTTTGGTTTAGGGAAAGACCTTTTGTGTTTTGCTATGTGTCCTGGAAACGATCAATTTTAATGACTTGTTTCAAATCTAATCATGCTTGGATTAGTGTGGATGTAACCAATGTTGGTTCCAATTGGTTTTGCAAAAATGTTGGGCTTAATGTAATCTGTTTATAGAAAAATTCATCCCAAATCTACTTCTTAATATTTATGTTTCCATGCTTTCTTCTCTCTTTTCTCTAATATTATATGGTAAAAAAAAGTGTTCATTACCAACTCGTTTTAGGTTGAATCACCAAAAAAAAAATTTAAAAATGGTAGTGACCTAATTATCAGCAATTTTTTTTATTACTTAACTATCAACCTCTTCAGTTATTAAATGATTCAACGTTTAAAATTTACATAATAATAAATTTCACCCTAAATATTTATATATTATTTCAATTTAGTCTTGATTCTAAAAAAATTAACCCTCAACATATATACACTATGTAATTTGATCATTTTTGCAAATTTGCCCTTCTTTGTGTTTCTTTCACCTAAAAATACAATTTTATTAGCTAAATTTTATAGAAAATATACCAAAAATGGAAGCATCCAAAAATCCAATATTATAATTTTTATCTTTTATCATTCTTTTCCCTATATACTTTGGTTCTCCATCGCTGGATTCAACACTAGTGGTTGAAATGATTGAGTCTTCTCTAGTTCATTCTTCAACGATTTGAAGTATAAGGAAATGAATGTATTTGGGGTCATCTAGTTTAATTATAAACATAATTTTTAAAAAAAAATATTTGTGTTTTCCTTTTTAATTTACATAATTCATGTAAAAAAATAGGATAAAATTAGATAATTGTAAACATTGAGGGCTAAATTTAAAAAAAAAGAAACTAAATTGACACAATGTGTAAATATTAAGGAATAAATTTGTTATTATGTTAGTTTTAAAAGCTGTCACTTTATCTTTCTGTTTTTCATTTAAAGACTGATGACAAAAAAAAAAAAAAAAAAGGTAACTACCAGCGTAATTTACCCTAAAAATAATAAACACAAATAAATAATAATAGAAACATATACATTCTTTCTTTCCCTTTTCTTTTTATAAATTATTACAACAAAAATCAAATATTTAAAAAAGTAGTGATTCACTTGCATTGGTGTAAAAGTAACATGGTTTTATATTCTCTTATGACTTTTTCTACTATTGATTTTTTTAATAATTCAACCGTCATATTTCATGTTTCATTCATGTAGCTCATGCATGTCAACTTTGGCGTAAAATTTTTTTTTGTAACAATTTGTTTTATGCAAAAAAAGTTTCAACTGTTAAATATATATTAATATAAACAATAATTTATATCGAAATGATAGAGATATCAGATTGATTTGAAATTTTACTTGTATAATAAATATAATTATATTGATAAATTTAAGAATTAGATTATTAAAATATAAATAATAAAATAAATTATGAGAAAGTATAAAAGCATGTGTAAATAAAATCCTCTTCAATATTTAAACTATCATAAACTTAACCAATCAATGTTATTGGATTTGGTTGTGGAAACTATAGTGTTTGCAAGTGTCTTATTTTAACTAGTTTCGGAAAATACTTATTTTTATATTAAAAAACTAATTAAAAATAAATAAATAAAAAAATGGATTCGGGATACCTATGATTTCTTTTAACATTGAACAAGAAACTGAAGGTATCAAAATATGTTTAATTATTATCAAACTGAAATCCAGTAAATACTTCGGCTTTTCTCAATATTTTCCACCTCCCTAATCCCTATGTATAACAGCGAATTTATTTTTTAATACTAAGCCAAAATGCTTTCCATTCGATTCAATTATTGAACCAAATAATCTTGTTTTTAATATTAAATTGCTTTTTGATTTTTATTTTTATTTTCACTTGTTTCATCATTGTTGTTTGGATATATGTTGAAAAAGATGTTGAGAAAAAAAAAACAATTTATAATAAGGGAAAATAAGAATAATATATAATATTTGTTAATATAGTTCGGATCAATAATTATACATTTGTGAAATCTTGTTTATAGAATGATTTTATTAAAAAATTCATCCGGATTAACTATTGGCTAAATTACAAATTATTCATTACAAACATCAAACATGGATATTAGCAACCCTAATATTTAATTCAAATAGTTACAAATCACTCTCCCCATTGATACAGCAAAGTATTCAACTTAGACACTCCAAAAAATAGTTTCTAATGTGCAACACAAACAACCTCTTCATATGATGATACAAGAGTCCCTCCAATAGTGTTTTGATAAACTTTAAACTCTCATTTCAAACCTGAATTTATCACTTGAATTATCTTAAGTAATTATCTCACAAAACCCTTCATAAACAAGTCTTTTAGTAGCTTCAGAACTCTCTCAAAAGATAAGAATAAGCATCTTCAACCCTTAAACTTCTCTCTTTTCCTCCAAGTCAATCGATTGAAAGGTGATAATAACATGTTGTAGCATAGAATTACTTCCTCATTTACTGTTCAACAAGATTAAATCATAAGCCATGTTATTAAAAAGTCAAACATATCAACTCAAAAACCTTGACTACACCAAAAATGTTGTTCTATTTGTTGTTCAAACGTGAAATGGAAGAAAAGAAGCAATCAAAGTTTCTAACAAATTTAAACTTTATTTAATGTAAAATAAATTATTAAATTATTAATAATTAACAAAAATATCCAAGAATGAATGCTAGAAACCTTGAACTTACGAGTCACATCATCAACTTGTAATTTTCAAAGCATGCAACAAAGCAAGAAAAAAACTGAAAGGTGAAAATATTGTAGGACATTGTGAACATATCCACATTAATCTTGATGAACTGACTATCTACATTCATAGTAGCTTACTCTTCAATCAACGGTTTCATCATTTTGCAAGGTCCACACTATCAGAGAAAGTAGTTGTTAACTACTCAACTAAAATTAGCTCAAGAAGGTAGGAGTAGTTATTATTCTGTTATCTTTCTGGTAGTCATTCCAATTAGCATTTCTTGGATTTGTTTGTGTATAAATTCTCACTTGATGTATTGCTGAATAAGTACGAATGAAATTCTTTTTACTCTTAGAATTCTAATATAGTATCAGAGTGTATTTTTTTTGCTAGTTGCTGCGTTTTCACCATGGATTCTGTCAATGTGGTGGAATCGACAAATAAAATTTTCAATCCTTTTGCTTTTGCCTCTCAAAAGCTAGCCATAATCGTCGATGATAGTAATTTCCTCGCTTGGAAGTAACATGTTCTGCTCATTCTGAAGACTCACCAGTTGCAATCTTTTATTGACGGTTGTTGTGCTGCTGCGAGTTTTGCCCCGCGTTGATGGTGCTCCTATTGAGAATCCAGCCTATGATCAATATGAGCAGCAAGACTCGACACTATTGGCTTGGCTTCTTTCTATGGTCAATGCTTCTCTCCATTACCAACTGATTGTAAGTTTTGCATCGACATTTAAGCTTTGGGAAGCTCTTAACCAGATTTTTAGCACCTAGTCCACCAGCAAGGCTATGCTTTACAGATCTTTACTCTATCAATTCAAGAAAAATGACTTGTCCATGTCTACATACCTGGCTTAGGTCAAACATTTGTGTAATTCTTTGGCTGGTTGCGGTCATCATGTGTCGTGGGAAGAACATCAATTCACCATCCTTATCGGTCTTCCTCCGGAGTTTGTTTATGTTGTATCTACCATTACGACCAGTCGTGTTCCTTTTGATTTACAAGGAATCACCATCGCTCTATTAGATGCCAAAGCATGCCAGCAAGCTCACCTCTCTCAAGTTACCTTCTCGGCTAATCTTGTTGTTTTAGACAAGTCTGCACCATCAACGCTCCTTACATATGCTGAACAACCTCTACCATAAGCGTTTTGGTCGTATTGAAGGTTTGCTCGCAGTCATAAAAGTGGTCAATTTGGTGGTGCACGGCCACAGTGTTAGATCTATGGGAAGATTGGTCACGTGGCTTGGCGTTGCTTTTACAGGTACGACTCTACTTATGATGATGATGATTGTGGTAATCCTAATGGATCTAGTCAAAGTGATTCTTCATTTGATGGGCCTACTTTTCAATTAGGGCCCAAACCAGTGTCAGCCTACATGTGTTATACTAATCATGAGGCATCTGAGTGTCATTACTCTATGCCTCCTACATCTTTAGTCTATTTCTTTTCACCTAAGGCTCTTAGTGTCTCGCTTTCATTATCAATCTTTGCTTCGTCTATTGTTGCCACGCCTGTTATTATTTTAGATCTGACATGGTACTCGGATAGTGGGGCTACCACACACATGAATAGCGATTTGACAAAACTAATTGATTCTTGATTATATCATGGCTTAGGTAAAGTGATTGTCGGCAATGGTCACTTTGTTGCAATTTCTCATACTGGTGAGTCTGTCTTATCTAATGGGCCTAATCATTTGTTGCTCCTTAAAGATTTATTGTATGTCCTGGATATTCAAAAAAAATTACTATCTGTGTCAAAGTTTGTGAAGGATAATCAAGTGTTTTTTAAATTTTATCCTAATTGTTGTTTTATTAAAGACCTGGAAACTTGTTGGGCGTTGCTTCGTGCAATGAGCATGATGGCTTAACTCAGTTTGATTCCACCACATATGATACTGCCAGTTCTTCCCCAATTACAAATATGGTTGCTGTTGTGTCTCTTCATCCTTCATCTTCTAATGTTCAGTATGATCGATGGCACCGATGAATTGGATATGCATATTCTACTATTGTTAGTTAAGTTTTGCAATTGTGTAATGTTCACATTAGCAAGAATAAGGTGTCTTCTATTTGTAATACGTGTGCTCTGGGTAAAAGCCACAAACTATTATTTTCATCCTCTCAACCAGTGTATTCTTTTCCTCTTGAATTGGTTATTATTGATTTATAGAGACCTGCTCCCTTTTATTCTGCTGGTTTTGAATACTATCTTGAGTTTGTGGATGCTTATTTGCGTAACACTTGGATTTATTTTCTAAGACGTAAATCTGATGCGTTGGATGTTTTTGTTTCTTTCAAAGCATAAGTTGAGTTGCAGCAAGGTGTTAAGCTCAAGCAACTTCAAACGGATGGTGGTGGAGAATTTCAAGGTTTTGATTCGTATTTAAAAGTTGTGGCATAGCTTATCATCTTTCGGACCCACACATGGCTAAAAAAATGGGCTGGTTAAATGGCGTTATTGACAAATCATAGAAATAAGGTTGACATTTTTATCTTAGGCATCACTATTTTTTTCCCATTGGACAAATGCTTTTTCCACAATTATGCACCTCATGAATGTGTTTTCCACCAAGGTGTTGAATGGAATGTCACCAGTAGAGCACATGTTTAGTCGAAAGCCAGATTATCAGTAGCTTCAAGTCTTTGGGTGCCTTTGTTACGCATTGTTGCATCCATACAATAGAAACAAGTTGTAGTATAGGTTCCTACCCTATATATTTTTGGAATATGCCTTGAACTACAAAGGCTACAAGTGTATGAATATATTTGGGAGAGTGTATGTTTCTCGTCATGTCCGATTTGGTGAAGGGAAATTTCCTTTTACTGATTTTGTTACCCCTAGCTCCACTTTAGCTTCTGATGATGGTGCCAACATTGTTATTACTCTTCTAGTAGTAATGTTACCTTCTAGTGCCTGTACTTTTCCTATACATTTTGTTTCTAATTTGATGTTTAATCCTACATCTGAATGTAACACTTCGGGCTCTCCTATACTGTCCTCTCTAGAGGTTCCTAACTCAACAAGTGTGCAATGTCTCCATCACCAGGCATACCTGACCCTCCGGTTGTTGATCTTGTAAACATAAAAAAAGAATCACCATCGCTCTATTGGATGCCAAAACAGGCCAGCAAACTCACCTCTCTCAAGTTACCTTCTTGGTTAATCTTGCAATTTCAGACAAGTCTGCACCATCAACGCTCCCTACATATGCTGGACAACCTCCACCATAGACGTTTGGTTGCATCGAGGGTTTGCTCACAGTCGTGGACATGGTCGATTCGGTGGTGCACGACCACAGTGTTAGATTTTTGGGAAGATTGGTCACGTGGCTCGACATTACTTTTACATGTACGACTCTACTTATGATGATGAGGATGAGTGTGGTAATCCTAATGGATCTAGTCAAATTGATTCTTCGTTCGAGGGACCTGCTTCTCAATTAGGGCCTATGCCAGTGTCAGTCTACATGTGTTATACTAATCATGAGGTATCTGAGTGTCATTACTCTAGGCCTCATGCGTATTTGGGCTATTTCTCTTCACCTAGGGCTCTTAGAGGTTCTTGACTCAACAAGTGTGCATTGTCTCCGTCACCAGGCATACCTGACCCTTCGGTTGCTGATATTGTAAACATAAAAAAGGAATCATCATTGTTCTATTGGATGCCGAGGCAGGCCAACAAGCTCACCTCTCTCAAGTCACCTTCTCGGCTAATCTTGCAATTTTGGACAAGTCTGCACCATCAATGCTCCCTACATATGCTGAACAACCTCCACCACAGGCGTTTGGTCGCATCGAGGGTTTACTTGTAGTCATGGACATGGTCGATTCGGTGGTGCACGGCCACAGTGTTAGATCTGTAGGAAGATTGGTCACATGGCTCGACATTGCTTTTACAGGTATGACTCTACTTACGATGATGAGGATGATTGTGGTAATCCTAATAGATCTAGTTAAATTGATTCTTTGTTCAATGGACTTACTTCTCAATTAGGGCCCATACCAGTGTTAGTCTACATGTGTTATACTAATCATGAGGTATCTGAGTGTCATTACTCTGGGCCTCTTGCATCTTTGAGCTATTTCTCTTCACCTATGGCTCTTAGTATCTTGCTGCCATCGCCGATGTTTGCTTTGTCTGTTGTCGCAACGCCTACCATTGTGTTAGATCCGACATGGTACTCGAACAATGGGGCTACTGCACACATGACTAGCGATTCAACAAAACTAATTGATTCTTGATTGTATCATGGCTGAGGTAAAGTGATTGTTGGAAATGGTCACTCTGTTGCAATTTCTCATATTGGTGAGGCTATTATATCTAATGGGTCTAATCATTCGTTGCTCTTTAGATTTGTTGTATGTCCTGGATATTCACAAAAAGTTACTGTTTGTGTCAAAGTTTGCGAAGGATAATCAAGTGTTTTTCAAAATTTATCCTAATTTTTGTTTTACTAAGGACTTGGAAACTCTTGACGAAGTCACCAATTCGATTAGAGAAATTATAAAAGTATTTTTTATAATTAAAATCTAGAGAGTATTTTAATTTTTTTTCATTTTTAACTTAAATCAATAAAAATATGGTGGAATTTGAACCCATGCCATTTAAATTAGGAAAGTTTGAAATTTATCCCTCAACTAAAACTTTATTTTGTTATATTTTGTACATTTTTATTTTAATATGCACAACATATTATCTCCATTAGTTGTATACTATTAATAAACCCTGACTGAGTTGGTGTTATGGGTTAACTAGGTACCAACTCAGTTAAGAAATGACTAATATACTCTTTTAATAAATGACTACCATTATTATTTTGATGTCAAGTTATTTTATTCGAGGGTATTTTAGTCTTTTCATTTTAACAAAAACCAATAAAAATTATATATATGGTAAGATTTGAACCTACATTAATTAGATTAGTAAAACCTTAATTTTACCACACAACTAAAGCTTCATTTTGATGTATCTTATACATTTTTATTTTAATATGCACAATATAATATCTGCATCAGTTGTATAGTTATACTATTATTTAAGCTCCTACCGAATTGGTGTCACAAGTCAACTCGACATTAACTCACAATTGATGAAACAACCACGATAAATAATTGTAATAAATTTAGTACTTGATGTATTTATGTGTTTAATTTTTTTATTCATAATCTAATCTAAGTTTTATTTTAATATCATACATAAATAATTGTAATGAATTTAGTACTTGATGTATTCATAATTTAATCTAAGTTTTATTTTAATATCGTACATATTTAATTCAAATGACAAATATCTCAACATTGTAGTTTAACTCTAAAAATTTTGACTTGACCAACTTATAATTCTTTAAATTTCAAATGAATCAAATAAAAAAAATTAAGCATATTGTATTTAAATTAATCAAACTCGAAAACATCTAAATTTAAAATAATTAAACTCAAATTTTGGCAATTACGAATTCAAAAGTGATTGAAAACAAACATAAACAACATATAAGGTTAAAGCCTAAAGCATTTTGTACAATTTTAATTTAATTCTTGAATCTTGATAAATCTTGAAAGAACCAATTCCATATATATTCATAATTTTTCAAAATTTTTTATAATGTTTGTAATTAAAAAAAAGAAATTGAGATTTTCTTTATCAATCTTTTTTCTTTTAATTTTATTTTGAAAAAAAGAGTAAAATTTTAGAAAAAAAACATTTAAGGTGATTAAAAAGTATTATAGGTATATATCCAAATATTTTTTTTTATATTTTTATGATTTTTTTTGTTTCTTTTAGAATTTTCATTTTTTATTTTAAGTTTTTTTTAAAAATTATAATTTTAAATTCTGGAAATTTTTACACTTTTTATAAAAAAAAATCCTAATTTTTTAAAAAAATTTGAGATTTTTCTTGATTTTTAAAATTTTTCACATTCTTTTTAGTTTTTTTTTTGCTTTTATTAAAAAAAAAAGTGATGTCATTTTTTTTAATGGAAGTAACGACTGGGGTAATGGGTATCACGATTTGAATCTTCAGGTACCAAATTGATAAAAAAAATTCTTTAAGTACCAAAGTGATTTTTGGGTGCAACTTTGGGGGGCAAATAGTACATTAACCCATTCAAGTTTAGTTATTAACACTATTAAATTCTTCTGGTAAATTTGCTAGTGTGCCATTTAAAAGAAAAAAACTCACTTAGTAGACATATGACATGATATAATGATTGACCTAATTGTAACTAAATTTAACAAAAAAAAATAACGATTTTAACAGTTCTTAAAATTTACATTTTAATTTGAATAAAGTATTTAGATTAACTAATGATTGTAAAAGTTAAGGTACCAAATTATATCAAGAATTAAGTAATTGAAATTTTAGCATAATATAGGATCCAAAATTGAAATTTGATCATTGTTATATTGTAATGACCCAGTATCCATTGGTATCAAAAATTGCGATTTTGGGACTTTGTTTCCATAAACCGAGTCCTTAAATATTAAATATAGATATTTACAGAGTTAATATATTGATGAATTGAAATTTTTTTTATAATTTAGCCAAAATTATAGTTAATTAAGGCCTACATATTAAATTGTAAAGTCCAATCGTTATAGATTTTTAACTAGGAAATTACTTGGAGACTTAAATTGCAATTAACCAAAGGTCAAAAATAGCAATTAGACCATGAATAAGTAAGATTTAGTGGACGGTAATTATGTTAGTTGATTAATTAAGCAAATTGTGATTAATTAAGGTGAAAACATGATTAATTAAACTAATGAACTATTAATCCTATTATAAAAGTAAAATTGGTGGATGGAGAGATGATATATCATCTTCTCCAATCGACCAAAACAAAGAAATAAGCCAAGAATGACGCCATTTTATTCAACCTTTAATTCAAGTAAGTCTCTACTCATTTTTCTATGATTTTTACGGAAATTGAAACACGGGAGCTTGGTTTAGCTAGCCCATGTACTAATTTGTAAAACTATTAAAGTTTTAGAAAGTTACCATTGTTGAGAATTAGATGAAATTGATGTGAAATTGTTAGAAATTAAGCTTCAATTAAAAAAATGAGTAAATTGTAAAGTTTACCTGTTAGTTTCATACATTAGAGATCAAATTGAATAAAATGTAAAACTATCATAAAAATTCAGAAGGAATATAAAATAGGAGGTCCCTAATGAGTAATTGTGAAATTAGATTCAATCCGAAGCTTTAAATTGAAAGTTATGTTTGTCCCAGGTTTAAGGACTAAAATGAATAAATTGTAACATATGCTTTTTGTGATTGATTTCGATTTGAATGGAATTTGATAATATTATATGTTTTGTGATTTTATTTAGCTAACATTGACAAGGAAAATCAAAAGTCGTTGACAAGTAGCTTAGAAATTCAGTTTGTATTTTTATGATTTGGGACCAATTTAATTACTGCATATTCATGTTATTTTACATTATATAATATTGAGGTGAGTTGTTATTGGAATTTTGGATTGAGTTGCTTCGGTTGAGATTAATTATTGAGATAAGGACTAAATTGAATAAAATAGAAAATTGTATGATTTGATTGATATATGATAATTGGTATTAAATTGAGTTGAAATATGATGTATTATTTGATGAATTGATGGTTAATTGGGTATGATAAAGTATGATTTGAACTATATATAATTAATTGAAAATTTGGTTATCTTATTAGCTGTTCGGACCGAGTCAGATATAGTTGGCATGCCATAAGGTTAAGATATTGTATGAAAACCATCATTGTTGGTCAACTTGTGGTGGTAGATTACATATAAGGTCATCATTGTGAGGCAGCCTGGGGTGACTAATCCACATATCTGTTCTGAGTCTGTGTTTCGTTTATAGGTTATAAACATAAAAATTGATTAAATGATGAATGAAATGAAATTGAAATTGAAATGTGATATGTGACAGTATGCAAAAGAATAGAAAAAAAGCCCTGGGGGCCGAATGTGTATGAAAGAGTCATTAGGCTTGGAAATGGTTGAAAAGTATATATAAAATTGAATAAGAGTATGCAAATGTTGATGTTGGCAAATCAATAAGTTAAGTACTGAAAAGTGCTAAAAGTAACAAATTTTCACCTCATTCTTAATGCGTTTTTGGGTGATTATTCGATGTTAATTATGAATTTTATGCTTCTAATTCTTTAAATTCATGATTTAATGCTTAATAGAGCAATTAGGAGCAAAATGAGCGAAAATCGGAATGCCAGAGTAAGCTATAGGAGCCATTCGGACTGGACCATTCCACACGGACAGACCACACGACCATGTGACTCGCATAGGTGTGCGGTAGGCTGTGTCGATTTCACAAAATTGCACATCGAACAGTGGAAAGTCATAATTTTTAGGTTTTTTGGGGCATCCTAAGATGTATATATGACAAAAATATGAAGATAGGAGAAAGCCATGATAGAATATTCAAGAAAACAACTTGAAAAACATGACTGAAGCTGACACTAAAGTAGATTTCCATCAAGATTGAAGATCCCCAATTGATTTCTTAGGAAGTTATCACGAGTTTCTTTATTTCTTTCGGTTATATTATACCTTGGATGTTTTTATTTTCAAGCATGAACTAAATTTCTAAATACTTAAGGAGATGAACCCTATGATGGATTCTGTCGTTTGATTTTTATTTTATGTAGTAAATACTTAGTTTCTTGTTCTCAATTATGTGTGCTTAATTCTTGGTTTGATATTTCTAGATTATTAATCTATGTTTGATGTGCTTAAATCGGTGATTGAATAGATCTTGTTTAAGAGTGGATCTTGCATAATTGAGTGGAGTTGTATGCAATCCTAGAAATAGGACGACATAAATCTATCGGGTTAGAGTCAAATCTAATAGGGGAATGCATAACACAATTTCATGCGATAATAGAGGTTTTAATTAGAAACAAATTTAAATTAGTCAACCTAGAGTCAGTTGCTCTTATGCTCCAAAAAGATATTAGCATAATTTTGGGATTTCTATGGATCAATGTACTAAGTAAAGAAATTGTGCCATTTAGATTGATAATGACAGATGAAATTTAAGTGAATTCTTTCCTAGGTATTGTTTTGCTTCTTAATTGTTATTTGATTATTTTCATGTTTTATTCTTTGTCGTGTTCGTTAGTTAATTTATTTAATTTTAGTTTTAATCAATCACTCGAATTATTCGGTTAAATAATAGAAAGATAGTAATTACTAGTACTTTTAGTCTTCGTGGGAATGATGTCTTTGCTCACCATAGCTATACTATTAATTGATAGGTGTATTTACCTTAGTCAACTTTTTAGTTTTTTCCGTGGTTATCAAGTTTTTGAAACTGTTGTTAAGGACTAGAATATTATGAAAACTTAATTTCTATTAATTTAACAAAAAAAATTATTTAATATTTTTGTTTTTAATTTAATTTTTAACTTTGAAATTGTAAATTTTCTTTTGTTTGATTCTTATAGGTTTTTTTGGTTTATGACTAGAGGCAACACATTGGAACCATTAAATTTTTATAGTGAGATCGAGAAAACTACTCACAGAAAATGGAGAGAGGTTAGAGAAGCAATGCATGGTCAACAGATTTTAATAGACGATCAAGAGCAAAATGACATTATTGTGGAGATGGACAATAATCCTGTTAATCCGCAACTTTCGGCACGTCCTGCACTTTAGGCTATGTATGACTATGCTAAGTGCACTCGTATTGGGGTTGAATTGAATATTGTCAGATTGACTATTTTTGCAAATAATTTTAAGATTAAGCCGAACACAATTCATATGGTGCAACAGTGTGTTCAGTTTGATGGGTTGCAAGATGAAGATCCGAATGCTCATTTAGTTAAATTTCTAGAGATCTGCAACATATTTATGATCAATTGCGTTACTAATGATGTCATACGCTTACTGTTGTTCCCATTCTCTTTGAGGAATAAGGAGATATAGTGGTTGAATTCACTTCTACTTGGTTCTATCATGACTTGGGCTTAGATGATTGAAAAGTTTCTGTTGAAGTATTTTCCACTAGCCAAAATAGCTAAGTTGAGGAATGACATCTCTTCTTTTGCTCACTTTGAGCTTGAGACATTATATGATGAATGAGAGTGATTTAATGATCTTCTGAAAAGGTTTCTTCATCATGGATTATCTTTTTGGTTACAAGTTTAAACGTTTTAGAATGGTTTAAATCTCTCGACTAGGTTGATAATTGATGCAACAGCTAGTGGAACACTAAATAATAAAACACATGAGATAGCTCAAGAATTTATTGATAACATTGAATAACTATTAGCGAAAAGTTATAAGAACTAAGCCTACTAAATCAACCAGTGTTTTTAATATAGATGCAGTTGTTGTGTTGGCTAATCAGGTTAAAGCTCTTAGTAAAAAGATTGACGATTTGCTTTTCAGTAAACATGTGAATTTGGTAATGCAATGTGATGCCACTCAAGTGGGGATGAGTAATCCGAAATGCTTACCCTTCAAATCTAACATGGAGAATGAGCAAGTCAATTTTATGAGAAATAATTTTAGACCTCATAATAACCCATATAACAACAATTGTAATCCAGGATGGAGGAATCATCCAAATTTCTCTTGGGGTGGTCATGGAAATCAAAGGTCACAACCCCTTTTGGGTTTTTAGCTACCTTATTAGCAAGAAAAGATGTTGAATCTGGACAAGATGTTAACTAAATTTATTTTAGTGTTAGAAACTAGATTCTAGAACACTGACACGAGCTTGAGGAATCAACAGGCATTTATTTAGGGCCTCGAGAAGCAGATTAGCTAGCTTGCTAAATTGGTGTCGAAGAGACAACAAAGCAGTTTACCTAGTAACACTAAAACCAACCCAAAGGAGCAAGTCCACACAGTCACTATATGAAGTGGAAAGGTGTTAGTCGAGCCTAAAAAGAAGCTGAATCTATATGCCTTAGAGAAAGATGATGGGGTTGAGGAATGTAAGAAAGAGTATAAGCTAGACGTTAGAGTATACAAACCATCAATTACATGTCTAGCAAATTTGAAGAAAGACCGCATCACTGAACAATATGGTAAATTTCTTGATCTTTTGAAAAAATTGCATATTAATTTACCTTTTGTTGAAGCTCATTTGCAGATGCCAAAGTATACAAAATTTTTAAAGGAGTTGTTAACAAATAAAAAGAAATTAGATGATCTGTCCACCGTGGAGCTTAATGAGAAGTGTTCAGCCATTCTCCAAAACAAACTACCCACCAAGCTTAAAGATCCAGAGAGTTTTACTATTCCTTTTTTTATTGGTAGCTTAAATGTAGAAAAAGCTTTGACTGATTTGGGTGTTAGTATAAATCTAATGCCTTATAAAATGTTCAAACAACTCGGTCTTGGGGAACAAAAACCCATTAGGATGAGTATTCAATTAGATGAAAAATCAATTACGTATCTTAGTGTTCTATTGAGAATGTACTTGTTAAAGTAGATAAATTCATATTCTCTATTGATTTCATTGTATTGGACATGGATGAGGATATTAAGGTACCCATGATCTTAGGCCGATCCTTTTTATCCACTACTAGAACTATCATTGATGTGGATAATGGTGAACTTGTTTTGAGGGTAGGTGATGAAGAGGTTACTCTCCAAGCATGTGATGTTGTGAGAGTTTCTAGTGAGCGAGATGATACTTGTTATTTTGTTAACGTTAGTAATCATGCAGCTCAACATTCTTTGTAGGAAATCATTCATGAAGACGTGTTAGAACATTATCCTGTTCAAGGTGATAGAAATCAAGAGACAAGTGAAGAAAGAATTTTGCAACTAGATGAATTACATAAATGGAGAACAAAGGCTGAAGAGAACCCAAGAACGTTCAAAGAAGTAACAAAGCAACGTCATGGTGTGCATGTAAAGAGGATAAACCAATTCAAAGTTGGAGACAAAGTGTTGCTGGACAATATAGATCCATGAATGTTTCCTGATGAGTTTAAGTCAATATGGTCGAATCCATTTGTGATGCAATTTGTATTCTCATACGAAACCATTGAGGTAACACACCTTGATTACGGCACATTCAAGGTAAACGATCATCAACTCAAACTTTATTTTGGTGGTGATATTGATAATGAGAGAAAGGAGCTCTGACTTTAAAATTCGAATTAATCGTGAGCTTAAAAGGAGAAGTCGAACTTAGACTTTAAATAAGCACTTCTCGAGAGGCAACCTGAGTGTTATTATTATTATTTTATTTTCATTTAATTATGTTGCATGCTTAGTGCATTTATTTTTTATTACTTAAAAAATATAAAAAAATATTTAAAAATAAAAAATAATTTTTTTTAAAAAAAGTCCACACGGCTTGGGGACATGATCATGTGACACACACGCCCCTATACATGGCCGGGAGAGAAGTGAACAATACACCCACACAGGTAGAGTGAATACACACGACCTAAACACATGGGCGTGTCTTAGGTCGTGTAAACACTGGTGCAATTTAAGTTCTTTTTTCATGGGACACACGGCTGTGTGGCCTACATGGCCTGACACATGGTCATGTACCCTCTTTTAAAGGTAGGTTGTTCTTTTTTTTCTTTTGTTTCTTTCCTACCCCATTTCACCAAACCCAAACCCTAATTGCCACTCTATCTTCACTGCCATCACACACCCAAAAGTCCCCTGAACTATCTTTTTTTTTATTTTTTTATTTTATTTTTCAAATATATATGTTTTATTTTATTTTATTTATTATGCACTTTACTGTTATTTTTTTCAACTGTTCTCTATTCGTCACCTCTTTATCTTAATTTATTATTGTTTATTTTCTTATTAGAGTGCATGGAACCATGTACTTAATTTAGGATCTCCTATGTTTTCGAATTTCACTATTCCAACATAATCATCCAAATTCAGGGCACTATCAATTCTCTTCCTCCCTTTTCTTATGATATTTTGCTTATTGTAACTATATTTATTTGTACATTGAAAGAAATATACATATTAAGTGTAGGGAGAATTTTATATATTTATGAGATATAGTCCCTAAATTGTTTTTTTTCTTTTTTGGTGTTTAAGTGAATTTCTTAAACCTAACATTAAAGTTATTTTTTTTTAATTTGGAGTTTTTATTGATTCTGTTTGGGAATAATTTGTGGATTTTTGTGCATTGTGTGATTTATATTGTAAGACACGAGAGAGTCAAGCATGACAAGTCGATTTTCAGAAACTAATATCTTAGGTCGTCTCCCTGAATTGAAGATTATCTCAAAATTTTGAATTTACAAGCTTGACATCAAAACCATAAATTTTTGTGAGTTTTTGAGCCTATAGAGAAATTTTTTTTCGTGCTCATTTTATTTTTGGTTGTGAACATGTCAACTTACTTAGTTATTCTAGAACTTGCTTCAGTTATTAATGATAAGATCATATTATTGATTTGATATATTGAGATGA
This sequence comes from Gossypium longicalyx, assembly GCA_025698465.1. NCBI lineage: Eukaryota > Viridiplantae > Streptophyta > Magnoliopsida > Malvales > Malvaceae > Gossypium > Gossypium longicalyx. Next base: position 99,856,025 of record CM046997.1, read on the forward strand.
TAGAGCCACTTAGGATTTAGCCCACTTAACATTTAAACAGCTTACTCGTTGAATTAACCCCTAGTAAACCCCGTTGATCCTAACATTTTTTTTACTTAACAATAGTTGATGCAACCTTAAAACCATCTAATTTTTTAGATCACCCTTTTTATTAACTCTCTTTTTATCAAGATTCAATTTGCTTAGTTGCCTGACTATGTTTTATCATTTACATTGCTGAATTTTCTCTTTGTTCTAAAAAAATTGAAAAAAAGTGAAAAGAAATGAAGTAAAAATATATTTGATTGAGCTTGAATCGTTAGTCTCATATTTTGTATAAAAGCTCATATCCATTATTTATCATTTTTATTGATATTAAATTCTTTTAATTCAACAACTGATTTTTTTTTTTTTGGTTTGACAACTTATTAACTCGACTCTCAATTGTAACCAACTCTTCTAACCTTTTCCGTATCCATAACCGAAGCCTTGTTACAACCATGTAAAGGTGGAATGACTCGATAGTCAGGGGTGTCGAAAAGTGCATTCTCGGGACTTCGTTTCCGTAAATCAGACTCTTTAAAAATATTTACGAAGTTTTGTTTCTTTAAGTGGGACAGTATTAGTGAATTATATATAACTTATATGTAAATTTATTTTATATATTATAATAGTTAAAGTTAAAATATGTATATATGTTATAATAATAATTAGTATAATAAAACAGAATAGGTATTAAAAGAAAAAATAAAGAAAAAGAAATAGAAAGACATGCAAAATTAAGAAAGAGAAAGAAAGAAAAATAGAAAGAAAGAAGAAAGGAGAGACACATGTTGTAATTTCAAATTTCAATTGGTTAGTCAATTTAATCCATTTTTCTTGTAACTTTTATGTTTTTGGAATCCCGGTACCTAGGGCTACCCGATCCATGTTGTAATTTTAATATTGATTAAAATTTTAAATGTTGTTATTGTTAAATAGTTTTAGTATTAGAGATTAAATTGATAGATTTTTAAGCTAGAAATGGAAAAAAGATTAAATTGTAGAACAAATTGTAAATTTTAAGTAATAGGGACTGAATTGTGAAAAAATTGAAATTTAGGGGTTTAATTGAAAATAAGGAGTTAAATTTAGTTTAAAGTGAAATTTGTATAAAAATATAGAATTAAATGTGAAGAATAAAAATTAATCTCGTTTTAGGGACTAAATTGGAATTTAGGCAAATATTGTGTAAAAATTGAGATATTCAATATGAAATTGAAATGTGTTGTATTGATGAATTTTAATTGTTTTAATTCCATAGCTAATGTCGTACTGGAATCCTCGACTAAAAAGGGGAAGGATAAAATCGACGTTGAATAGCTTGGAATCCACGGTTTATATTTCTATAATCCGAACTCAGTTGTTAATTGTTGTAATTCAATTTAATGCATATGGTAAGTGTTGATGTGAGTATTTGACATTTTGATAATTGATTGAAATGGATTGAATTGGTAGATACATTATGAATGTATTGATTATTGAATTGAAATGAATATATGTGTTAATGTGAAAGTTGGATATTGATTATTATTGTAACATCCCGAAATAGGGCCAAGTCAGAATAGTGGTTTGGAGACCACAAATCCGACATAAAAATATTCATTTTATGATTATTATGAGGTCTAGAATATGATAATATGCATGTGTTAAGATTTCATGAAGAAATTTTTTGAATAAGGTGTCCAATTGGAAATTAGGGACTAAATTGAATAAACTGCAAAACTTAGATTCTAGAAGAAATTTATATGAAATTGCTTTAGATATTAAATTAGAAAGCCTTAGAGATAAAATTGCCTAATTTTTAAGTTTTTAGACAAAAATGGGCTTGCATGGATGGAATTTTAAAGAAAGGGCTTAAGGGCATTTTGGTCATTTGGCATTTTAATGAAATAAAATGGGAAAAAGAAGGCAAAAATCAGCCATCTTCTCCCTTGTACCAGCCGAAATTCTCAAGCCCCCCATAGCTAGGGTTTTCAAGCTTTTCAAGCTCAATAGTAAGTGCTCCCAAGCCTCGTTTTTAATGTTATTTGTATTTTTGAAATCCTGGTAGCTTACTCTCTCCATTTCTACCCATATTTCATGCTAGGGTTCATGTTTAAAAATTTACCCATGCATGATTTGCTTGTATTTTGATGGTTTATGGAGGAATATGAAAGTTAAAGGTGTGTTAAACATCTTTTCCTAGGTGATTTTCATGAAAAACCCCTAAAGAGACCTTTTTGCAAAAAAAGGATAAATATGTGGTAGAAATGTGAAAATAATGGACAATGTGGGCTTCCATAAGAGGGAAAAGTGTTCGGCTAGGCTTGGGTAAGATAGAAATTGCATGTGTTTCATTATACGAGCCTAGGGACTAAATCGTAAAAATGTGAAAGTTTAGGGGCAAAATGGTTATTTGGACTGAGAGTGAAATTTAAGCTCATATAGTACAATGTGAGGTGTTAATGGTTTAATTTTATTGTTATAGACCCCGAGGAAGAAATTTCGGAGGTCGACTGAGGAAAACGAAAGGTTTCGGAATAACCGAAACACAATATCGAAACGAGTACCAGGTAAATTCGGATAACTTAAAGTAAACTCATAATATGCATAATTGTATGATGTATGAAAGCATGATAATTTCATTGTTGATGGCATGAAAATGCATGGAATGCATCTTTGATAATGATTCGATGGATAATGTATCGGTTGAGGTTAAAAAGGGAATTCGATGGATAAACCATGATTGACATGTGAATTGAGATCCTGCATGTGTTGCAGAAAGGATTTGGCCCGGACGGGTAATCCGTTGATCTAGAATATAGAAAGGATCTAGCTCGGACGGGTATTCCTTAGATGATCGAGCCTCCCGAAGAATATGTGTGCATTATGGATTTAGCCCGGACGGGTAATCCGATTAGGGCCTGAATTTAGCCTGGACTGGTAATTTAGATTCGAGCTCATTAAGGGTGTTTGTCGCTATAATGGATTTAGCTTAGACTGGTAATCCCGACATCACCTTATGGGTTTATATAATGGGGGATTTAGCCTGGACTGGTAATCCTGCCGTAAGATGTGAGGTTCATGGGAGTGTATATTGAAATGATCATTCGTATGAATTAACAGTGATTGGATAATCCATCGAGATTTCCTAGAAACTCAACGGGACTAGAACAAAGCATATGTATAAATGACATGTTGAATGATGAGCTCATCTAAGATAAGTTACATGGTGTTTTGTTATGTGACTAACTCATTGGTTGAGTACATGTGATAGGGAAACCATTTTCATATTCGTTGGTTACATTATCTAATAAGGATGTATGCTAAATAATCGGTAAGTTTACTTTCCAATTATTTGAGCTTACTAAGCATGTAAATGCTTAACCCTCTTTTTCCCCTGTCTTACAGAGCTCGAGGACTCGTAAAGATTGGAAGACGATTGGAGAATCAACACACTATCAACTAATTCAGCTTTGGTATATAGACACTTATGTTTTGTTCAATGGCATGTATTGAACTTTGAATAATTGGTTATATGTGTCATTTGATTTGCCAAGATGAAGGCATGCAAAGTTATACTTATCTTTTTGTATATGGCCATGAAAATTGGCTTGTTTGAAGTAGGCTATGACCTACAAATCTATGCATGTTTGTGTTCACATGTGATGGCTTGGTTATAATTGGCAATGAGTTATAAAAACGAGCCAATCTTAAATATGTCAAGTAGACATGGAAATCCTTAAATGCAAGATGAGAATTAACTTAGCATGTATGGAACCAATGACATGAGGTCTACATGCAATAAGGTTAATCAAAGTCTCATATTTATAAATGTGTAATTTGGCTTAAACATGCACTATAGTAATCTATAAGTGTAATTGGTTGGTAGAGGGTGACTTAAAGCTTGAAAAATAGCTTAACAAGGTCCACATGGGTAGACACACGAGCATGTGTCTAGGCCGTGTGTGACACACGGCTCACCCCCATGGGTGTGTGGTATAGCCATATGTCCCCTACACTTGAAATTTGAAGTCAGTATAGAACACGGGCTAAGTACATGGGCGTGTGTCTTGGCCGTATCCTTTTAACAGAATGTTGAGGTTGAAGTCAGTGTTGCACACTGGCAGAGGACACGGGTGTGTCCCAAGACAAATGGGCGTGTGTGACCACATGGCCCCATCACACGGGCGTGTCACACTTCAAGTTAAGGAAAAATTTTCTAAAGTGCCCAAAGTTTATCAAATGTTTTCGGTTGTGTCCCGTATTGCCCCTAGGTGTGTTTTAGGCCTCGAAGGCCTGTATAAGGGACAAGAGGTACATGTTTGAAAGGTTTTAAATTTGGGCGAAGTTCAGTGACCCGATTTAGTAAGTTTGTAAAGATGAAATTACCGGTAACGCCTCGAACCCTATCCCAGCGTCGGATACGGGTGAGGAGTGTTACAATTATTGATTGAATTGAATTCATGTGCATATGTGATTATATGAAAACTTGATATGCATATGTGATTATATGAAAACTTGATATTGGATATTAGTTGTATATGAAATGTGAAATTAAACCCTATTAACTATATCGGGCTGAGTCGGATATAGATGACATGCCATAGGATAGGAAGAGTTTAAGGATTTCTTTAACTTCGAGTCGATGAGGCTTTGGGTGCCAATTTACTTCGGTTTAACCGATGAGACACTATATGTCAATTTATATAGCGCTGGGCACATTTACTACTTCAGATTTATCCGATGAGGCATTGGGTGCCAAACTGGTGTGTTGGTTGGATCTGCGTATCTGTCAGATTCCGAGTCGTGTTAAAAGGGTAATTAAAGAAAACAGTTCTATGATTGATATTGGATGATATTGTATGAGAATTGGAAATGGGATAGTGATTTGAAATATGAAAATGAGATATGTTGTGATTAAATGAGATACAGGAGTTGTGTACTCATGAATTGGATATGGAATGGATAATGCCATTGTTTCATTGAAATGTGAATCAAATTGTGAAAAGCTATTTATATAGCAAGTGATGAGAATTGAGTATGGTATGAAATAATGTATTCATGAATTGAATATTGAATGGTTAATGGCATTGTATAAGTAAATGTGGTTTGATATGTGAATAGCTATTTGTATAACAGTTGTGAGAATTGGGGCTTTGTTAAACAAATGAAATATGATAACATGTATAAATGGAAAATAGTGTGAAATGATATGCTATTATGTATGAATTAAAAAAGGTTGTCATATAATAGTTGTGATCTTAGACAATAATATGTGTTTAAAATTTAATTGTGCATTTTATATTATCTTGTCTTTAAATGCTCGGATTATAGAAATATCAGTGAGTTTTACTCAGCATACGGTTTTGCTTTCTGTGCGCAGGTTAGGTACTTCTTTTTTATCACCAATTCAGCATCAAAAAATAATCCTGATCTCAAAAATGGTTGTAACACCCCAAACCCGGCCCAGACGTTATGGCCGAATCTGACATGCCACATAAGAGTTTGAAAATTCATGTTTCATTTTAGTGTTTTAAAAATTGACTTTTAATAAATTAACAAGTGAATGGAAGCTGGGCACCAGGTAGGTATCCCAAAAGCAGAGGAGGTGAGCCATGAAGGTCGCTTAAGTACCAAGCTCTTCGATTGGATCCAATCCTAGACATGCCTAACGCCATTGCCACACTTGGTTATAACGAGTTGAAGTTTATTTAAGTGAATATTCTTTAAAGTTGGATAATCGTGTCATTGTGTTATCTTAAAAACGAGTTCCATTTTGAAAACGCGCCCTAAGCCTAGCCCATTAATTATCAATCGGTTTAAAGTTAATAAAAAAAAAATCCCGAAAATAAAATAAAAGGAAAGTTAAAATGGCCTTATTACAACCCAAAAATAAATAATAAGTAAATAAATAAAGAAATCTTAAAGGAAACCAAATGCTTAATAAAAAAAACCAAGGGCAATCACCGTGGCCACTCTGAATCCCCCGGCTCCAAGTCCCCTCATCATGGCTCTCCTGCAGCAGGTTAAGGAAAAAGGGGTGAGTTTGGAAACTCAGTGTACAACAAGCCCTTTTTGAGCCCAAAACAATATCACTGTCGGGCCTTAGCCCAAGTCCAAGCTCAACATATACTCGGGCCGTAGCCTTTTCATATTTCATATTATGGGCGAAGCCTTCATCAGAAACGGTATGGCCCATAGGCCCATTTCAATATCACATGTAATGTCAATGAAAGAATGAATGCAAGCCCATTTGGGGAGACTACTCGACCCACCATCCGCTACTCTCCACCCGTACCAACCAAGCTCTCCATGTGGGGAATAACTCAACCCACCCACCAAAACTCTCGGGCAAAGCGCCATTGCTTTATCATATAATGGAGGCCTTGCCTCTTTTTAATAAGCGGGGCATAAGCCCGCACCCGATGCTGGGGCATAAGCCCATTATCAAAAGCGGGGCATAAGCCCTTTATTATTAAGGGCATAAGCCCTTTTTGCACTTCCTCCATCCATATAAAACCCATCCCCATGTATTTATGAATTCATCATGTGCAAATCATATATATATATCATGTGCATATCATACATATCATGTGCATATCATACATCTCATGTGCATATCATACATATCATGTACATCAAAATCCTATGTAACAAGTTCATAATTAAACCCTAGGGGTATAATGGTCATTTTTACCTAGGGGCAAAACAGTCATTTTCATATTATAAGGGTAATTTCGTAATCTTACCAAAAATTAGGAATTTTCCATTTTCATTATCAGTTACTAACTATTTGTTTGTTTTAACTGCGAATCTGGCCCATTTTTAACGAAATCGAGTTATTGGGATAAAAACCCCTAATGGGCCCCACATAGCCGATTTGTCCTCTAGGCCCATTTAGCCTATTTTCCATATTGGTATTACCAGTCTTAACGTGCAATTTAACAGGTTTTCAATTTCTACCAATTTTTTTCCAAATGGGCCCGAAAGCCCATTGGGCCCGATTTTAGCCCCTCGAGGCCCAACTTACCAAGAATGCCAGAAATCTCATTCTTACCGTTTCCATTGTTCTCAATCATCATCTCATGGATTTTAACTAACTAGTGAGCATTCGCTTGCTCACAAGTTCTCGAAATGCCAGAATTTCGGCATTTCAGCTTTTCGGCATTTATCGCTTTAAGCTATGAAAAAGGGTTAGTTACACACTGTTTGGCGATATTCCTTGACGAGATCTCCTACACGATTTCTCCTATAATCCATCATTAATAATCAGCTTCCCATAATTGAACTAAACCGAAATCATCTAATATTAATACTACACACATTGGCCACCATCCATAATGGCGTTAGGAATTTTACCTTGCCGCGATTGATGACTAGGCCTAGCCACTCCCGATGATCCAAGCTATTTCAAGTCGACACTACTCCTTGCTGCTCCTTCACTAAATAAACCACAAAAATATTAAAAGAAGACCCCATAAGGCCTATACACATATTCGGCCATCTCCTAAATTATGGGGTTTGGCTTTTTGGCCAAAAGTTACTCTAGGAATTATTTAGAGTTTGAACGCTTACCACCGTCTTTCTTCTCTAGAATCTGTACGCCTAAAAGGTAAAAGAGTTGAACGCCAAAAATTGAAAAGGAAAGAAAAGGTTGCTGGTCACAAGAATCGGCACCACCCTATCCTCACTGATTTCGGCTTTTTTTGCGGTATTTCGGCAGAAGTAGAGATTAAGGAAAGAAATAATGGTGAATAAAGGGAAATAGTGGGCTGGTTTGAATGAAGGAGGGAAGGAAGAAAAGATGGAAGAAGAGATGGTAGATTCGGCTGCAAAAGAAAAAGAGAGAAAAGACTAATCTCTAGGAGAAAACGGCACAAAAATACCTATGTGCCGAAAATCCCTTACTAAACCTCTCTGTCGAAAATTCCCCCTCCAATCTCCTTTATTCAGCCAACTCTATCTTTATATCAATTCCCTAAAATCTCTCCCCTTATCCCTCCTTAATCCATGCATTTAACTGATTCAAACTCTCCCCAAAGATTTCCATTCAGCTACAACTCTTACATGCTCAAAACATAAAAATTAGCATCCTTTTTGCCAACATAGGAATCGATCCTGTGTCTTCCCCTCTATGCTCCACACGCCACATTTTTAGGAGCTTAGTGGCGTCACCCCTGCCACTTTACCAAAGCTCTTTTTGTGATACATTTTACCCACGACTTTATATAAGGGCACCTCGCAGAGTCCCTAACTCCTAAGTCCAAAATTTAAAAATTCTACTGGTTTTGGCCAACTCATGGGCCTTCCATAAGCCCATTTACATACTTAAATTATGAATTCCATAATCACATACCAAATTTTAGAAACTTTACTAAAATATTAAGAATCGCGAAAAACCCGAAAATCAGGATATTACAATGGTGATGTTACCTTTTGTAATGGCATGTACCTAGGATATGTTTGAGTTTTAATGAATTTATTATATGTTTTGTATTTGAGTTTGAGTGTAATGTTGTTTGGTATGTATATAAATAAATGTGTGTTTGGAGCCTTAAATTGGGTATAATGTATTGAGCCAAGATAGGTTAGATGCTTGTGAATTTTAGTTGATGTTTAGGTGGCTGTGAACTAGGCAAAAATGGAGTGATTTTGGTATGTTTATAATTTGGTTTTGGAATGATGGTTTGATGATTTGATTTGATGATTTAAATGTGGTACCAATGAGGGTACATTGGTTAGGCACCTAGGATGATTGTTTTGGCATGTTTTGAGTGTGTTTGATTGTGTTTTGAATAGGTTGAACGAATGGTTTTTGAGTTGCTTAATGCCCAAGTAAATAGGAAATGGTAAACTCGTGTTTTAAGGCACATTTTAGGTCCACAAGGCTAGACACGCGGGCATGTGACTTGGTCGTATGAGATACACGGCTAGCACACGGGTGTGCGGGGCCATTTCGTAGGGTACACGGCCTAGCACACGGGCGTGTGGCTTGGTTGTGTGACCCAAGTTAGTGAGTTACGCGGGCATGGACATATGTTGAGACACGTTTATGTGTACTTCGAATGCCCATATAGTCAGACACACGGGCATGTGACTTGGCCGTGTGAGTCACATGGCCTGACCACACGGCTGTGTGAACCCTACAGTTAAAATTTTTCTAACTTTTTCCTAAAATTTTCAAATGTTCCTAATTTAGTCCCAAATCGATTCTAAAGTGCTTTTCAGATCTCCTAGGCTTGAATAAGGGACTCTATGCATGTTACTGATGAATTATATTATGATTTTTGAAATGTTTTAAAATGAATGATTTAGATTAGGGTTACTCAATAATGCTCCGAACCCTATTCCGGCATGGATACGGGTTAGGGGTGTTACAAAAGGCCTCTTGATTGTTGTGTCATTTCATTTCTATAGTGGTGGAGATTTGATTTTGAAGCAAGCTTATAGTAATAACATTTCTTGTTCGACTGTTAAGTGCATATTACTTAAACCTTAAACACTTTGAGTGAACCTTAGTGAGAGTGTTCATTCTTGTTGAGTTTGAATTTCGGGTAATTGTTGAGATAGGGGAGTCTCGCCTATGTTTTTATGCTTTAAAAATCTCTGGTTGGATTGCTTGTGTTCTTTAGTATGATTTTTGTTTAAATTTCCAATACGTGATTATCTGTAGATTATCCTAAGACATTATCAGTGGAAACAATAAATTAAGGGAATTTAACTTGAATGTGGTTTGAGAATTTTTCTTGAGGGCAAGCAAATGCTTAAGTATGGAGATATTTGATAAGTGCTAAAAGTAATATGTTTTACCCTCATTCTTAATGCATTTTTGGGTGATTATTCAATTTTAATTGTGAAATTTATGCTCCGAATCCTTAAAACTCATGTTTTAATGCTTAATAGAGCACTTGGGAGCAAAAGGACCGAAAACCAAAGCGTCAGAGTAAGCTACATGAGCCACATGATCAGACTATACGACTGTGTGGTAGACAGTGTCAATTTTGCAGAATTGCACACTGAACAGTGAAAAATCATGATTTTTTAGGTTTTTCGGGCAGTTTAAGCCGTATATATGACAAAAATAGGAAGGTAGGAAGAGCCATCATAGAATATTCAAGAAAACAACTCGAAAAACACCATTAAACCGACTCTGAAGTAGATTTCCATAAAGATTGAAAATTCCTAGATGATTTCTTAGGAAGTTATCATGAGTTTTTTTATTTCTTTCAGTTATACTTTATCTTGGATTTTTTTATTTTATTTTCAAGCATAAACTAAATTTCTAAATACCTAGGGAGATGAACCCTATGATGGATTTTGTCATTTGATTTTTATTTTACGTTTTAAATACTTAGTTTCTTGTTCTCAATTATGTGTGCTTAATTCTTGGTTTGATATTTCTAGATTATTAATCCATGTTCAGTATGCTTAAATCAGTGATTGAGTAGAGCTTGTTTAGGAGTAGGTCTTACATAATTGAGTGGAGTTGCATGTAATCTTAGAAATAAGATGATATAAATATACCAGATTAGAGTCAAATCTAACGGGGGAATCTATAGCACGAGTTGATGTGATAATAGTTGTTTTAATTAGAAACAAATTTCAATTAATCAATCTAGAGTTGTTGCTCTTATGCTCGAAAGAGTTATTAGCATAATTTAGGGATTTCTACAGACTAAGGTACTATGCAAAGAAATTGCATAATTTAGATTGATAATGATAGATGAAATCTAGGTAAATTGTTTCTTAGGTATTGTTTTGCTTCTTGGTTGTTATTCGATTGTTTTCTTGTTTTGTTCTTTGTCGTGTTCGTTAGTTAATTAATTAATTTAATTTTTTTTAATCAATCACTCGAATTATTTGGTTAAATAATAGAAAGACAGTAATTATTAGTACTTTTAGTTTTTGTGGGAACAATATCTTTTCTCATCGTAGCTATACTATTGATTGATAGGTGCACTTGCTTGAGTCAACTTTTTAGTTAGTTCTGTGGACATCAAGTACATAAAGATGACAATATGGATTGAATTGGTAGTTTATGAAATGAGTGGAAAATGGCAAGTTGGGTTGCATACATAGTGATTTAGTGTGTTAAAAATGATTGCATATATGCTTACATTATATTGGAGATTGTTGGCATAGACTTGTATAAAGATTTATTATAAATTGAATGTATGCATAAGTTTTAAATTTATTTTATATTGACTTGAATCATGGAAATACTGCTAAGCATATTTACTTAGCATACGATTTGTTTTCTCCCTACACAGGTATTGCAGATTCCTAATAGTTTGAACTGTTGATGTTGGATATTGTGCCCTAAGTGTAATATATTCATTTGTAAACTTGTAATATTTTCAAACAGATTGATTAATAAAACAAATTCATTGATTACATTAATATACTTTGAATGATTGTCCTCAAATGTTTTTTTGCACGCAAAGCAAAATGGAAGCAAATGTTGTTTATTGGTTGTCTAATGTTTAAACTAATAATGAGCAGTATTACATGGTCGGATCATGGTACGAAAAGAAAACTTGTATTATTAGATAAACCTAAACATGTCCTTAGTCTAATCGTAAATGAGCAAACCGATTGAAAGACTAATATTTTGTCTATCAAGTCCAATTAGAGAGATGTTTTGTCTTGGGCATCAGAGCGGATGAATCCAAAAAGATAGAGATATAGATATGACTTACTGGATTGATGGTAAATCAGACTGGACGCAATAAGAATAGATCATGAATTTGTTTATGGATTTATTCACTTGTGACATTCATAGTGTAACAAACCTAAATCTTGAGTGGATGATGACTACCTCCTGACGTACCAATGTCCAGAGTGTGAGTACTATAACTAAAAGATAAGGAATCGACGCGGTGTTCACAAGTATACGAGTTGGGTTGTAATATAGTTATAATGAAGTAGGTTAGTACTCTGAGGATTGTACCCAAGGGAGGCGAATACTAAATTAACCTTAACCTAAACGCAAATAAATCTAATTAGTGCTTTAAATAAATCATACTATGAATAAACATAAATAGAAGATTTTTGGTTTTATAATAACGAAAATAAAAATAACAAAAGTAAAGTGAACTTCGGGTATATAAATTCTAACTTAATCAAATCTAAGTATGGGTGATTAGCTCGCATTGGTGATCACAACTAATTCCTATTTCGGGCTTCTACTCAATGAACTAGTCACTACTCTAGTAGGACCTCTTGATCTTCCACTAAACTAACAAGTCAACAAGAACTATTTATCTCTCGACCTCACAGTCTAGAGCGGTTTGGGGCTAAGGTGTTCACGGATAGACCATACCAATTTTGGGTTAATTCTCACCTAAATGACTTCCTAGGGTCGTCAAGCTTAGGCTTTAAGTTCTTCCTCTCCCAAATAGTTGATCTGCTAAGATAACCCTACATAGCAATTAATTAATCACACCTCTACTCGCTAATTTTAATCCTCCATAATACGATTAGTTCATTGTGGATATCATGAACATAATAATCTTGATAATAAAAATAAACATAAATAATGAATCAAGAGAAAGATTTAAGAGAATCTTGAATTGTATTGATTGAAGCGCAGAATCCACAATAGTTTGATCACGGGTACAACTCGCATTCTCTGAATAATACAATATAGAAAAGAACTGAAATAAACCTAAAGCCTAAAAGAAAGGAAAACTAAAAACTAAAATTACAAAGAAAACTTAAAGTATGAAAAGTTGTCCCTAAACAAGTGTTTAAAGAGCCTATTTATAAAGTTAGGGTTGCTGTCGTCCTCAACCCTAGGTTAGCTGACGTTCTCGTCTTTAATTTCCATTATGCGATCCAAAACGTCCCTAGTTTGTAAATACTTCTAGTACAGGACCGGTTTCGCAACATCGAAGGCAATATCATGGTTCAGGGGTAGCTTTTGGGTGTGTTAGGACATCCCTTGGCTATGTCGCGACACCCAAGGTAATATTGTAGTTCTGGCATTTTGCTCCCTATGTTACGACATCAATCTCCCCATGTTGCAACATAGCGACTAGCTTTGAGTTCCCATGCTTTTGAATGGCCTCCTACACACTTACTAAGTACGTTAGCTTTTAGGCCTCATTCATCCCCTAAGGTCAATAAAAGAATTAAAATGCACTTTTTATTGAATTTAACTAAACTAAGAAAACATAAATAAAACATACTAAAATTTCTTATATTCAAGCTCCTCAAGTACGAAAATGAGTTTAATCTGCTACACCGAATTATGAAAGATCAGATGAGGAACTATGTATGCATGACTCGTACGCTGCCCAAGTTCGATTAGATAAGGAATAAAAAACTGGTGCGTTGGGTGTACGGCTTCTATAGTATGTAGCCTCATTCATAACAGTGAAATGCATAGCTCGAAACATGGGTAAATGATATCCTCATATTGGCATTACATGGTTGATAAAAAGTAAACATGGCCACTGGTCGTTCGTCTTTGTGATAGATGACTTGATCACTATTTGATAGTGAGTGCCTTTTCATAAAGGAAGATGTAATGGTTGCCATGGGATAAAATAGGATAATATTGGGAGAACGAATATTATCCCAAAAAGATTAAGGATATCCTATGAAGGTAACACACTTATGACAAATTCATTGGACGATTACTAATCGAGTTGCTTTCGTAATGGTATGTCATTTGGGAGAGCTTGTAACACCCCTCACCCGTATCTGGTACTGGGACAGGGCTCGAGGTGTTACCGGGTTTAAACTTTCACGACATATTGATTAGGTTTACCAAATTTTACCCAAATTTAAAACTTTACACACACACACACATACGTACAAACTGTCCCTTATATAGGTCCTCGAGGCCTGAAACATACATCGGAACGGTTCAGGACAAAACCAAAAACATTTGATCGATTCTGAGCAACTTAATGATTTTCTTGCCTTGGTGAGTCACACGCCCGTGTGGGTGGAGCTGTGTGGTCACACACGCCCGTGTGGCTTGGGACACACCTGTGCCTTTAGCCTGTGTGGCTTTCTGTTTATGGCATCAATATGTATCTAGGGACACACAGCCAGGACACAGGCCCGTGTATCTAACCCGTGTGCTATACTGACTTAAAATTTCAAGTGCAGGGGACACACGGCCAGGCCACACACCTATGGGGGCAAGCCGTGTGTCACATATGGGATAGACACACGCCCATGTGCCTACCCGTGTGGACCTATTTAGAGTATTTTCCCAACCTTTGATCACCCTCTATCAACCAAACATACCTATGGGTTACCTTTGTGCATGTTAAGGCCAAATTATACACTTATATAAGACTTTGATTAACCTCATTGCATGTAAACCTTATGTCATCAGTTTCATACATGCTAAGTTAATTCTCATCTTGCATTTAGGTATTTCCATGTCTGCTTGACATATTTAAGATTGACTCGTTTTTATAACTCATTTCCAATAAAAGACCAAGCCATTGCATATGAACATAAACATGCATAGATTTGTAGGTCATAGCCTACTTCAAAATGAGCCACTTCCTATGACCATATACAAAAAGATATGTATAATTTTACATGCCTTCATCTTGGCAAATCAAATGACACATATAACCAAATGTTAAAAAATTATGTACATGCCATTGAACAAAACATAAGTATCTGTATACCAAAGCTGAGCTACTTGATAGTGTGTTGATTCTCCAACCGTCTTCCAATCGTTACGAGTCCTTGAGCTCTGTAAGACAGGGAAAAGAAGGGGGTAAGCATTTACATGCTTAGTAAGCCCAAATAACTGGAAAGTAAACTTACCGAGAAATTAGCTTAAGGCCATGTTATGCAATAGAATCAACAAGCATAATAATGGTATTCCTATCACATGCACTCAACCAACAAGTTAGTCACAATAATAAGGTACCATGTAATTTATCTTAGATGAGCTCACCATTCATAATTTCATTCACATACATCGTATTAATCCCGTTGAGTTTCTAGGAAATTCTGATAGATTATCCATTCTCCGTCAATTCATAAGAATGATTTCTTTCAAGTATGCGCTCCCGCGAACCTCACATTTTGGACGAGATTGTCAATCCAGGCTAAATCCCCTTATCATAAAATCATAAGGTGATGTCGGGATTACCAGTCCAGGCTAAATCTCTTATAGCGACAAGCACCTTTAATGAGCTCAGATCTAAATTGCTAGTCCAGGCTAAATTCAGACCCTAATCGGATTACCCGTCCGGGCTAAATCGTTAAAGCACACATATTCTTCGGGAGGCTAAATCATTCAAGGAACACCCATCCGGGCTAGATCCTTTCTATCTTTGAAATCAACGGATTACCCGTCTGGGCTAATTCCTTTCTGCAACACATGCAGGATCTCAGATCACATATAATTCATGGTTTATCCATCGAACTTTCTTTTTAACTTCAACCGGGACATTCATAACCAAGTCATTATTAAAGAACATATTTCATGTATTTTCATGCCATCACTAAATGCAACTACCATACACTCTTGCATCATGCATTTAGGCATATTAGGAGTTTACTTAAGTTATTTGAACTTACCTGGTACTAGTCTCGGTATTATGTTTCGGTTATTCTGAAACCTTTCGTTTTCCTCGACCGACCTTCGGAATTTGTTCCTCGGGGTCTATAACAATAAAAATAAATTATTAATAACTCAAATTGTACCTTTTGAGCCTAAATTTCACCCCCTGTCCAAATGACCGTTTTACCCCTAACCTTTTACATTTTTACGATTTAGTCCCTAGGCTAGTATAATGAAACACATGTAATTTCTACCTTACCCAAGCCTAGACGAATGTTTTTCCCTCCTATAGAAGCCCACATTTTCCCATTATTTCTCATTTCTACCACACATTTCACACATTTTTGAAAAAGGTCCTTATAAGGGTTTTTCATGAAAATCACCTTGGAAAAGATGATTAACACATATCCAACTTTCATATCCCTCCATAAATAATCAAAATACAAGTAAATCATGCATGGGTAAATTTTTAAACATGAAACCTAGCATGAAATATGGGTAGAAATAGAGAGAGTAAGCTACCGGGATTTCAAAAATACAAAAAACATTAAAAACGGGGCTTGAGAGCACTTACTATTGAGCTTGAAAAGCTTGAAAACCCTAACTATGGAGAACCCTAGAGTTTCGGAAGCAACAATATGGAAATGAGCTGATTTTTGGCTTATTTTTCCCATTTTATTTCATTAAAATGCCAAATGACCAAAATGCCCTTAACCCCTTTCTTTTAGATTTCATCCATACAAACCTATTTTTGTCCAAAAAATTAGAAATTTGGAAAATTTCTATCCAAGACCTTATAATTTATAATCTAAAGCAATTTCATACAAATTGCTTCTAGAATCCAAGTTTTGCAATGTATTCAATTTGGTCCTTATTTTCCAATTGGACACCTTACTCAAAGAATTTCTTCATGAAACTTTAACAAATTCTTATACTCATATTATAAAACTCATAATAATCATAAAATGAATATTTCAATGTCAAATTTGTGGTCTCAAAACCACTATTCCGACTAGGCCCTATTTCGGGATGTTACAGAGCTTAATCATGATACTATAGTGGAATAACTTCATGACTAAATGAGTTTATAATTAATAGGGAAAAAGTTGGAACTTAATTATAAATCATTTGAGCCTCAATTGCATATTCCAATCGGTCCCTCTGCTAGCTCATTCAAATTAGATATGAATTGCATGATGAATCAAATGAACAAAAATGAATAAAAATGATGAAATAGAGAAATAGGAAACATTCAGGAAATGATTATGGTTTTCTCCAAAATGAAAATGAAAATGGAGAAAATGAAATAATTTAAAAATGAATGTTGTTTTCTCAAAATGGAAATGAAAATGAAAATGAGAAATGAATTTATTACTAATGAACAAGGATTTCTAAAAAATGATCGAAAGATTGAGTTTATGTTTTTGAGTTATTTTAAAGCTTGAAACTGGAATAAACCATACGATCATAGTGAACAAGTTGAATGGTGAAGTATTAAATATATTATCTCAAAAATTTTATAAGGGGTAAAATTTTCATATTTTTATCGGGGGTAAAATTGGGAAGAGAAAATTATTTAATTATATATTGAAGTTTAATTTTTGAGAAATAAAAAATAAGTATTGGGTTAAAAGCCTAGAAAGTACTTATAATTGGACCAGATATGGAAGAGGCCTAAAAGCCCCTTATGTAATAAGGGGGGACTAAAAACCCAAGTATATTTAACTAGGGTTGTTGCCCCTTACATCCTGTTAAGATAGGATTTAGTTGAAAGAAACTTCTCTAGTTCAACACGAGTTTTACCTTTTCTCCTTATAAATAGATGGCACCGGTAGGGCTATTTACACAACTTTAAGATATCGTTATTCTGCCCGAAAATAGAGAGACTTTTATTCTCTAATAATTAAATATATTTCCTAAAATAACGATTCTGCCAGTTTCTTTTTAGGAAGAGAATTTTCATTTTTACCCCAAAAGAAAAGAAAATTATTTCTAGTTTTTGTGTTTGATTCGATTTGATCAAGCCCACACTCGAGGCAATTCATGGTATGAGAGTAGCAGAGAAGATCGTTTGGTTGAAAGCTGGGAACGATAAGGATCCGTGTATCTGAAAACACAGGTACAATTTTGATATAGGGTTTATTACTATAAATATCACAAACCTGGTCGGCTTTCAAAAATTTTATTTTCTGTTGTGCAAAAAAACCGTTTTCAAATCAGATTTTTTTCCAACAGTTGACCCAACATCCAGGAAGTGATTCCCCAACTCAGCAAAGTTTATATAAATCCGTTTTGTTTTAAGTATGGCATGTAGCTAGGTTGAGTCAATTTTGGTGTAATACTGTGTCTATATACATTTTTGAATTAGAATTTTGATTATGAAATCGATCAATTGGATGTAATACGTATATGAGTTCAAAATATGATTTGAAATGTATTAAAAGTGTCAGTTGTCTATGGCATTGATGAATAGATAGGTATGTTTAAGATTTTGAATAAAATATGTTAGATAGTTAACTTATAGATAATATGACATTGATATATAGTTGAATAAGGTGTTACAGTTCAGGAATTGATTCATGAGGATTGTATATTTTGGCTAAAGTATGGTATGAATGTGTATATTAGTTTATTGGAAATTGCAAGTGGATGTTTCATTTAGAAATATGAAGAAACAATCTGTCACGTCGCGACGTCAAGTAAGTGTCGTCATGTCGAGATCAAGTTACCATGCCACGACGTGATGTCAAGTATTGGTAACCGAGACAAGGCCAAGTTAGTATGTTGTGTCACAACGAGGAACCCTCGGCGTCGCGATGTCAACACGAAGTTTTGTAAATATTATAGTTTAGTCCTAATTTGCTCTCGGGTTAGTATTAGAGCTTTTGTAAGCTAGTATAAGACCCGAAAATGTATATATATACATCATCTTATTTATCTAATTTGCTTGCATTTAACTGTTTAATACTGTGAATTGGATTATAAATTGTTCGTAGTTGCTCTGGCAACGAATGTGACACCTTATAGTTTGGACCTGGCGAACAGATCGAGTATGGGGTGTTACATATACAATCTTAAAAAATAAAAAAGAGATCAAAATTGAAAATGTACCATTATCTTATAATGTAAAAAGTAAAAAACGAAAAAGAAAAAGAAAGAAAGAAAGACTTAAACAGGGTGTTATGTAAAGAAGGCATTAAACTATAAAAGTTGGTATCAAATTATATAAATTTTTTTTTAAAGTATAAAACCAAAATTAAAATTTGACCATGATTATATAATCTCAACAAAAAAAGTATAGGGACCATGGTTGAAATTTAACCATTATTTTATAATGTTTGAGAAAAGCAGACACTTATCATCTAAGGTCTTTATAGATTCAATTGCTTCAAATTTTTGGTCAGAGCCCAATTTAATTTACAGTTTCAACATATGTATTCATTGTTTAAAATTGTAATTCAACAGGTCAAATACATATTTATATTGTACTAATACATATATATTCTTGATAATTGTTGATATTGAGTACCAACAATGAAGGAAATAAAGAAAAAAAGGTGGTGATACGAAAGAGATCGATCCACTTAAATATGTAAAGGGTTGAAAAAGTGTAAGGAGGTAAAAAAAGAGGAGGAGGACTAATGCTGAAGAAGATGGAGGAATCCCTACCTATAAATACTTTAAAAACCAAGAAAAAAGAGGTTGAATCCTTGAGACTCCTACTAGCCCTAATCCTCTGTCTTCCTTAGCATAAAACCTTGTCCTATTTCTCACCTTCTTAAAATTTTCAACTCTCTATCTGTTTAGGTGAATCAACATCATTTGCACCACTATTTTCTCTTTTCTCCTCGTTTACGCTAATACCCAATATCATCAATACTAATATATATTTTTAAGACTTTAATATATTTAGAAAAATAACATAATTCCATATCTAATTTATCAGGTGAGTAAAATATAAGTTGAGGTACAAATAATTTAAAAAAATGAAAGAAGGCAGATAATGTAAATAAAAGTAAGTTAAGGCATCGTTGAAACATAATAGTGAAAATGTGAAATATTGGAAGAAAGGAGTTTGTCTTTGTTGGCTACAAGTAATGGCAGAGTGAATCACGTGTGAAAAGAGGAGAAAGGAGATCAATATGTAGCTTCCCGTTCACTCCCCGCTTTGGAGTCATTTTCGTAAGGGCTCCAATCACCCAGAATTGATGAAACACCCCTATATCAAATCAAATCTAATCCATTACCCTTTTTCTTTTAATTTTCTTTTTCATTCTTATCCTCGTCACCCATGCAGTCTTGTTTTTTTATTTATTTTTTATTTTTTATTTATATATATATTTTCTATGTCTGTTTTATTATAAATTGATTAATTAATTTTGATGACATTAATTTAATTATTAAATTGATAAAAAAATAATATTTTATGAGACAATTTTTTATAAAGATAATTTAGTTGTTTAAATTTTTACATATTAATTTTTATTGAAAATTATAGCTTCTTACTTTCTTTAGAAGCTCCTACTCTTGAAAAATTAATATTGTAAAAATTGAATTATTTGAATAGATTCCATCATTTGAACCATCAATTCTACAAAATTAAATATAAAAAAATTTATAAAAATATTTAAAAAAGTCATAATTCAATTCAACTGATTTAACTATCAATTCTTATCTCATCTTCAACTTTTATATGTTTACAACTATTTGATTTATATTTAATTTTATATCTCAAATCTAACTAATCGAAGCACTAATTTCTGATTCAACTAATTGGTATAATACAATTCTAACATCACTAAGGAAAAACTATCTCCCCTTTAAAAACTTGCAATATTTTAATTTCTAAATTACATTTTATAAAAATTATCCATGTCATAAAAAAAATATTTCAAGTTTCTTCAAATATATTATAATATTTGATTAAGTGTGTGTTATGAGTTAACAAGGTACAAATTAACTTAATTAAGAAAAGACTCAAAATTCATTATTTTGATAAACTAACAAATATTAATATGAAAGTGTTGTTATTATTATTTTTAGATATAAAATCTATAAATAAAATATATTTAGGAAAAAATTTAAATGGTGGGATTTGACCTAAGACACGATGGAGATTTAGAATGTGAATTTGGATATTTATTATTATTATTTTTTTAGATTTGAATAAAATTTGGATTTAGATTTTAGAATTACTTTTCGTCGTGGATGTGAATAGATACATGGATTGTCTATTACTTGAATCTATTTTATTTATTAGAATAATGTATGCGGATTTAGATATTTAAATCCACTTTACAATTTTGATTTTATATGTATATAAAAAATTTAGTGGATTTGAATTATTTTTGCGGATTTGTATATGTAAAAATGATTGGAAATATTGAAATTAATTTTTTTTTGATTTGGATATCCTACAAATAATTATATTTAATTCAAATTTTAATTTAGATAATAATACTTGGATAATTTATGAACAATTAATGGATTTAAATATTTAAGTAAATTTATAGATTCAAGTTCAAATAATTAAAAAAATGCAAATATCTGATTTGCTATCATTCCTACCTAAAACTTTTAACTTTATAATTTTTACCTTCATCCTCTTTCTAAAAACTTACAATTACTCTTTCCCATAATCCCTTCTCACCCTTGAGAAGGAGGATAAATGTTTTTTAATGTATTCAAACTCATACCTTCCTACTTTGGTAACAATATCGATGCCAACTAAATTAAGACTTAATAGACAAATTTACAATTACTTAAATAAAACATTACTTTCAAAAATAAATTATATGTATTATCTAAGAAATTCTTTCCAATTTTCACTCACATAACTAGTATATCATAAGACTAATATAATGAATTTATTCACATTTTTGATATAAAACATCATTAATTATAATTAGCTGGACTTTATTAATTTAACTTTTTAATCAATAAAAACAAATATCTAACTAATTATTAAATTAATAATTTCATTTTTATGAAAATAAATATAAGATTAAGACATCTAAACAAGTATTACAAAGTATAAATTTTTTTTTCTTCTAAATTTATACTTTTGTAGCATTAGACAATTTTATTCCTATTTTAACAAGTAGATTTTTTTTTATATTGCAGATTTAATTGTGATTTTTTTAAATGAAGTGTGAAAATTTAAAAAAAAATGTTTTATTATAAAAAAATTTATATACGTTTTATAATCATAATATTATATAAAATTTTAATGCTACTTATGAATTGGAGACTTAGATATGAAAAAATTTCAATGTCCGTTTAACATTTTTTTTATCATTTCATTTAACTTATTTGATCTTCAAGATTTTTTTATATTTTTATTTTATTTCAAAATAAATTTATAATTAAGATTAAATAAAAATATTTTATAATCAAAAAATAATTTGAGCAAACTTATAAAGTTAAATGAATATCTCAACCATTAACCTACGTATTTTATAAAAAAAAGAAGGTAAAAGATACTTAAGTTTAGTGTAAAACACACCCTATAATTTTAAAAATACCCACTTACCTCCCTCATGTTTAAAGAAAATATCATAAACATGCTTGAGATATATTTACTAAGCAACTTTTAATAAAAAGACAATTTGTTATACCCTTACTTTGGCAAGAACATATGGCAGAGTATGAGATGATCTATTAAGGACCTTTTGTTGGGAATGACTTGCGAGCAACCCTTCACTAAATGTCTACTAAATGCCCTTTGTAGTGATCCTCCGCCTAAAACCATTTGTGATTGACCCTCCCTGAGTCTTACTTGACTATTTTAGAGACGGTTCGCTATGGACCTTCCATGGGGACCACTAAGGTGCAACAACTTCATATTAGACTAAGCAAATAGAATGTTAGAGCATGACCACATGGAACCACATATGGCGACAACTGACCTGTAGCGATTCTAACACCTAACTGACCACAAGGTAAAGCCCACCTCCCGTACCGTGATATGGGTGAAGTGCAGAACAAGATCATAAAATTGTCCAAGTCGCAAATTTGACTTAAGGCTCTAGATGATCGGAAAGAAACTTAGATTTTGACACAACCAGAAATGTAAACAAATCCAAGTTAGATCTAAAAGAAATAAAAGGAAGCAATTAAATAAATAATTAAGATAAAAAAATAAATCAAATGTAACACCCTCTACCTGACCCGATCATCAGGTTGGATATTGTATGCTACACTAACCCGAATGACTAAATGAAATTTTTGTTTCTGGTTTAATTACATACTTAAACAACTTGTATTTTGAAAATTTTGACTGAAATTTCAAATCGTATTAAACTAGCAATAAAACTTGAAGACCTTGATTCCATCTGTCGTTTACAAATATTTTTTGACAAATAATCAATAATGTATGTAAATAACTTAAACCTTGAGGTGGAGCCTCTATGAGTGCCCTTCTATACGCAGGCATAGCTGTCGTGTTTCACCTAGCTCATAGCATGGCTTGGTCCCCCTCGATTTTCGAATCTTTAACTAACCTGCATTCAAGCACAAAATTTTATAAGTTCGAGGGAACTTAGTGAGATCCGTATATAAAATTTAAGGAAAAGGTGAGACATCTAGCTGAGAATTAATCTCCCTAATAATCGCATTCATTATTTTTGGCAGGTGATGCTTGGCGACTACCCAAGTAATTACTACATATGTAATATTTACCATATTTCAATATCCTTACTACGTTGGAGTATTAAAGCTCACTAAATATAGGCCTTTGGATACTAATATTGAGGCTATTTCCTGAGTCGCATGCCCCTTTTATACGATGTGGTCATATGGACGTGGATGCCATCATGGAAAAGGCACAGAAGGTCGTCGTTGATGCTAATGCAATGGTGTAGGTGGGTGGTAGTAGCCGTAAGAGGCTTTGGACTGAAGGGGGCTCTCGAAGTACCGAGGAGCACAGTGGTAATAGTCTGGTCCATTGGAAACGAGGCAAGTAACCAATCAATCCAAAAGGGAGCTTACTTCGCTTATCTTTTTATTTCACCTCGAGACTTAAACTGAGTCTACCACTCCCTGTGGATTTTACTTCCCTCACACAAAGTTTACCTAATGAGTCTGCTCCCCAAATTGCCCTTTCGGCACCGCCACCTGTCCATACTGGACTAAGGCAACTTCCTACTTCCTCTGATAAGACATCAAGTTTACTTCCATGAAGGGACCGTTTTCTTACGGGTCAGCCTCCCATCTCTCCAACAAAAAATAGCGAATGATAGGAGATGGACCTACCCTAGGAACTGAAAAAATATATTCTCCCTTTTCCTCCGAAGCTCATAAACCAACTCTCTTAAAGTTTATGGACTCCTACCAAATCATGGTGGAGGAATCCGGTTTGCTTGGCTAGGCCCTTCACGATCGATGTTACGAAAGTGAAGCTAAACGGGCTCAATTAGAGGTGACCCTAGCCTCTCAAAATCAATGACTAGTTCAACTCCGTAAAGCACATGAGGTCGTAACTCCGTCAAATTTAAGAGTTCTTCGAGTCTACCTCTTGCTTGGAGTTTAAGTACAACTCCCTAAAAATAAAGTCTGAGAGTTGGGTCCACCAGGTGGAGAACCAAATCATATCGTAGAAGGAACACCACTTGGAAAACTTAAAGAGGATTTACAAGGAAAACAATAAAGTGTTGGAGCGATACAAAGCAAAGACTCTGGCGAGGTTCGCGGATTATCTTTCCAAGCTGAGGTCTAATTACATCCTTAAGGCCTAAGTTGTCGTGGGACCCTTCAATTTGAGCCAAGTGGACTTCAATTGTCTATGCCAGTACACTAACGAGGATCGGAGCTTGAATGCGATGAATCATTATGGTGTCGAGTGGGAAGAGTTTAAAAAAAAATGAAAAAATTCTAATTGTTTTTTTTACCAACCAAGCCTAAACCCACCACTCTTGCTCCTATAGAGGATGCTAATGATGAGAGGGGGGAAGAAAACGTAGAAGAAATGGTTGATCTGCCTACTGGGGATGACGTCTAATTTTCTCTTGTATTGGTATTGATTTTTCTCGTGGCAATGAAAACTCCCATCCATTTTTTTTGCATTATATTTCTCACCTATCTGGCTATAAATAGCTAATTCTGCACTTATTTCAGTACAGTCACTATCTTATAATAACTCTGAGGAACTAAGCCAGATTTAGGGTAACATGTATATAAGAGTTATCCTATAACTTCTTTCATCGAGAAGATCGACTAAACCGAAGCTCTGATACCATTCAATTTGTAAAACCCTCTACCCGACTCGATAGCATGTCCGGGTATTGGATGCTACACTAACCCGAATGACTAAACAAAATTTTTATTTTTAGTTTAATTACATACTTAAACAACTTGTATTTTGAAAAATCTGATTAAAATTTCAACTCGTATTGAACTAGTAATAAAACTTTAAAACCTTGATTCCATCGATCATTTACAATTTTTTTGGAAAAAGACTCGATAACGTATATAGATGACTTAAACCATGAGGCAGAGCCTATACACGTGCCACTCTATACACAAGCATAGCTGCTGCATTTCACCTAGCTCCTAGCGAAGTCTGGCTTGGTCGCCCTCAGTTTCTGAATCTTTAACTAACCTGAATTGAAACAAAAATTTTAT
Organism: Gossypium longicalyx; assembly: GCA_025698465.1. Lineage (NCBI taxonomy): Eukaryota > Viridiplantae > Streptophyta > Magnoliopsida > Malvales > Malvaceae > Gossypium > Gossypium longicalyx. The sequence goes on from CM046997.1 coordinate 99,881,193, forward strand.
AAGTTCGAGGGAACATAGTGATATCCGCATATAAAACTTAAGGAAAATGTGAGACATCTAGCTCAGAACTAATCTCCCTAATAATCGCATTCATTATTTCTGGCGGGCAATGCTTAAAGACTACCCGAGTAATTGTTACATCGACGGTCTTTACCAAATTTCAATGTCCTCATTACCTTGGAGTACTAGAGCTCACTAAACAACACCATAATCCTTACCCTATCAATCTATTTCCCAATGAGGCTTCTTAGGACATGCAATTCCTACCTTTGGTAAATCAACAAGGTCTCTGTCATTATTTGTGGATATGTTTGACCTCCACTTTCCACTATCCTCTAATGGATATTATTGGCCATTCAACCTTGAGCATGCATTTCCTCCCATGAAGACCCTGATCAACCTATTAAACCCTTTGGCTAACTTTTTTCTAGCTTTTACTATAATACTACATCATACTACAGACTAATTTGTGCCTGTTTAAACCATGTGAGATCAGCAACTATTAAAAAAATGGGTTTGGAAAATGCAGTGGAAAATAAATTTAGGGAAAAACCAGAGTTTTAAATTTTTTTCCAAAACAAGATCTTGGTTGTGATATCTGATAAACCATAATTTATACATATTGTTATCCCATGTTTAGCACATTTATGGATGAATTCTCTTTAGATATGTTGAATTTTATGCTCCTAATTCTTTAATTTCATGTTTTATACTTAGGTGAGCATAGGAGAGTAAAAAGAGCGAGAAACGGGCTGAAAACAGAGAAAATGGACCGACGTGGGAAATCAACATGGCCCAGACTTCCTCACACGGGTAGACCATATGCCCGTGCCCTTTTAGCAAAATTGAACACGACTTACACGGGTAGACCACATGGTCGTGTCTATTCAACAGACTCTAATACAGTTTGGAGCAATCGAACACGGGTATGTCCCTGTCGAGCCCAAGTTGAGTTCTATTCAGAAAAGGCCACTCTTGAGGGTTCTAAGGCATTCTAAAGCCTATTTAAACACCAGAGAGTAGGATGAAAAGGGGACACGGAGCAAAAGGCAAGGAATTACTCAAAGAAAGCCGATTGATCCATCTCAGAAGCCAGATTCTCCCTCAAGACGGAAGGTCTCCCTTAAATTTCCTTCAGGGGTTTTGGTTTTCTTTATGTTTTGTTATTATTACTCTTCTGAGATGTTTTCTTTTACAAATATGAACTAAATCCCCTAAATACGTAAGGAGAATGAAACCTAAGATGGATCTTGTTATTATTTTCTGAATTATATGATAAATACTTGATTTGTTCTTAATTATGTGTTCTTAGTCCTTGCCTTAATATTCCAAGATATTGATTCAAGTATTGATGTGCTTATTCAAATGAGCAAAAGCCCATGTCTAAGAGAAGATCTAGCATAATTAAGCGGAGTTACATGCAATCCTAGACATAGGACGACATAAATCTGCCAGATTAGGGTCAAACCTAATAAGGGAATCCATAGATCGAGTAAATGCAACACTAGGGGTTTTAATTAGAGAGAGATTTCAATTAATCAACCTAGGGTTAGACGTTGTTAGTCTCGAGAGAGATAATAATATAAATTATGGATTTCTATGGATCAAGTCAAGTGAATAAATCATCTAATTCAGAGTCAAATAACAAGTGAAGTCTAGGTAGATTTTTCCTTGGGTATTGTCTTAATCAATCGAATTTCCGAAAAGTATTTTCCCCAATTTTCTTTCTGTGAATTCTTAGTTAGTTAATTAGTTTAGATAAAACAAACCCCTTTATTTTTAGGCTAGATAATAAGAAAAGAGTTAATACTAGTACTTTTAGTTCCCTTGGGTTCGACATTCCGGTCTTGCTAAAACTATACTACTATTTGATAGGTACACTTGCCTTCTTCGTGATAATAGTTAGTCTTCAAGAATGGTCAAATATAAATTTATTAAAACTTATCACGAATAAACACGATCAAGTTTTTGGCGCCGTTACCGGCGAGCTAAGATATTAGGAACGCTTGATTTTTATTACTTTAGCCATTTTTACTTTTATTGCAATTTACTTCTTATTTTAGTCTAGCTTATCTTTACTAATTCTTTTTTTTCTTTATTTCTGGCAGGTTTTTATAGTTTATAACTAGAAGGAACCCGTCAGGACCATTACTTTTTGATAGTGAGATCGATCGCACAGTTGACAGAAACCGAAGAGAAATAAGGCGAAGCCTAAGATACATAGAGGAAGAGCAAGAGGACGACATTCACAACACAACCAAGGAGATGGCCGAAAATTAGGAAAATTCGCTACCTCCTGCAATTGCTGCTGATCCAGTAAATCAGAATCCTACTTCACGCACTATGTATGATTATGCTAAATCTAATTTAATAGGAACTGAGTCAAATATAGTTAGACCTGCTATTGCTACAAAAAATTTTAAACTGAAACCTAACACAATTTAAATGATACAATAGTTTGTTCAGTTTGATGGTTTGCAGGATGAGGATCCAAACAATCACTTGGCAGATTTTCTGGAGTTTTGCGATACTTTTAAAATCAATGGTGCTTCTGACGACGCCATATGCCTTCGGTTGTTTCCCTTTTTATTGAGGAACAAAGCTAAACAGTGGTTGAACTCGTTACCACGAGGGTCAATCACTACTTAGGAACAAATGACCGAAAAGTTTTTACTTAAATATTTTTCGCCGGTTATAACGGCTAAGTTGAGGAATGACATCTCTTTTTTTGTGCAGATGAATCTAGAAACACTTTATGATGCATGGGAGAGATACAAGGATCTTTTGAGAAGGTGCCCTCACCGTGGGTTACCACTTTGGCTACAGGTTCAGATGTTTTACAATAGTGTGAACCCCTCAACGAGGCAACTCATTGACACATCCACTGGTGAAACTTTGAATAACAAAACACCTGAAGCAGCTTACAAATTCATTGATGAGATGTCACTGAATAACTATCAGTGGCAAGTCATGAGAACAAAGCCGACGAAAACAGCCTGTGTTTTCAACCTCGATGCGGTTACTATGCTCTCTAACCAGGTAGAACTTTTAAATAAAAATATTGATGGTTTACATGGTTCCACTCAAGTACATCTAGTGATGAGGTGTGATTCAAGTGGAGGAGGAGTACACGCAGATTATCCATCCTTCAACCTAAGTACTAAGGAGGAACAAGTTCAATATATGGGTAATAACAATTCTAGATCTCAAAATAACCCATACAGTAACACGTATAATGCAGGTTGGAGGAACCATTCCAACTTCTCGTGGGGTGGTCAAGGAAATCAAAAGCCACAACATCCCCTAGGTTTTCAACAACCACCTTACCAGCAGGAAAAGAAGCCGAACCTTGAGGAGATGTTAACACAATTTATGTCGGTGTCGAAAACTCGTTTCTAGAATACCGAGATAGCTCTTAAAAATCAGTAGGTATCAATTCAAGGGCTCAAGAACCAAATAGGCTAGTTGGTAAAGATGATTTCCGAAAGACCACAAGGTAGCTTGCCGAGTAATACAGAAACTAACCCAAATGAGCAGCTTAACGCAATTACTGTCCAAGAGAAAGAAGGGTTAGTGGAACCTAAACCAGAACCAATACAAGGAATTATGGTAACCAAAGGTAAGGATGAGGTAGACCACAGTGAGTGGAAACCGGTAAGTACAGAGTACAAACCTCGAGTGCCATACCCCAATGCGACAAGGAAAGACCGTACAGACGAACAATTTAGTAAATTCCTTAAATTATTGAAAAACTACATATTAACTTACCGTTTATTGAAGCTTTTTCATAAATGCCAAACAGAGTTAAATTTCTAAAGGAGTTTCTAGCAAATAAACGAAAATTGGATGAAGCGTCGCATGTGAAGTTGAACGCAGTGTGCTCAGCCATACTACAGAATAAGCTGGCCAACAAATTGAAAGATCTAGGGAGTTTTATGATTCCTTGTTTAATTGGTAGCTTAGATGTTAGTAATGCTTTGGCTGATTTGGGGGCTAGCATTAATGTCATGCCTTATAAGATGTTTAAACAACTAGGTCTTGGGAAACCCAAACAAACTAGGATGAGCATTCAGTTAGCAGATAAAACTATTAGATTTTCTAGGGGTATCATTGAAGATGTACTTGTTAAAGTTGACAAATTTATATTCCCAGTTGATTTTGTTGTTCTAGACATAGAAAAGGGTAGTGACGTGCCTCTAATTTTAGAAAGGCCCTTTTTAGTAACTGCTAGAACCATTATCGATGTTGGTACAGGTGAACTCACACTTCGTGTGGGTGATGAGACAATCACCCTTCAAGCTTGCAATTCAAGTAACACATCGAATATTGAGGGTGATTGTATAAATCGTACCACTAAAACTGACCAGGTGGTGCAACCTTCTTTGCAGGAAACACATCCAAAAAGTATACATGAGCCATGTTCAAGGAATAACAAAGGACCCATCTATGAAGAACGAATGCTACGAGTCGAGGAACTAGATGAATGGCAGATACAGAAACTGAGAAAACACGATAAACTGAAACTACGCCATGACGAACCCAATGCTTCACCAAATCAACTTAAGGTTGGAGACAAGGTACTACTAGATGCCGCAGACCCTCGCATTACCACCTCTAAACCTAATGGAGAAACCCCTCTTACGGTACTTAGCATTTTCCCATACGGCACAGTAGAGGTAATTCATCCCAAATTCGGTACGTTCAAGGTAAATAGTACTCGTCTCAAACCTTATTTTGATAAAATTGATAGTAGGAATGATGAGTGTAAACTCCTCGAACCACCATGACCACGCAACAAAGAGGTAAGTCGAGCTTAGACTATAAATACGCGCTTCTCGGGAGGCAACCCGAGCACTAACGGTGTTAACTTCTTAAAATTTTAGTTTTTAACATTTAATTCACTAACTGAGTCACTGAACACAAGTTTTCCAAAACCACACAGCCAGACACACGGGCGTGCCTTAGGCCATGCCCATACCACAGAAGGCAACACGGCCGTGCGAAACGACCGTGTGAAAATAGGGCAAAATTTTTTCGCCAACATGGGAGTCGATAAGTTGCCACGGTCGTGCGACATGGCTATGGATGAATCTGTCAAAACAACATGGGCGTGCGACACGCCCGTGTCTAGAAGCCATGGTTGATACTGAGAAAACAACACGGGCGTGCGACATGCCTGTGCTCACTACCCGTGGTCAAGACTGAAAAAATAACACGAGCGTGGACATATATACATGGGCGTGAGAGAAGCGAACGAAGCAGGACACGGTCGTCGACACGGCCGTGTGCATCAACACGCCCAAAGAACACGGGCCTGGGCCGAATTTTAGACGCGCCCAAATTTGAAAATCACGATACACACAAGCTAAAATTAGGGCAGACGGGCGTGCCCCATGGCTGTGTGCCCTAAAATCTATATAAACCCCTACTATTCATCATCCCCTTTCCCGAACATCAAACCCTGGCCGCAGGAACCCTTTCACACGCCCTCCCTGCCACGCCCGTGCGCTGACCACAACACCACCCTCGACGATCTAAGCTCCTCCTTCTTGTGTTTGCTTACTCTTTTCTCTATATTCTCTTTAAATATTTTTTTGTTTGTTTAATGTTCTGTTTGACTAGTTTGAGTAATATTCATGGTTATAATGATAGTAATACTTATGCTCTTTGTTAGAAATTTGCCATTTTAGTCAATACATTATGCTACATTCATCCATTTTTCTTGGTTCCATGGATTTCATGCTTACCCACACCATATTTCATATTATTAAACCCACATGCATTCACTTACTAGGTATTACATTTAGCACTATTCTCATGTTCCTATTGTTCATAATGACTTCGATGAGAATTTAGTTACTTTTCGGTACATTTTACCTTTTGCCTGTTATGCCCATGAAGTATTCTTCTTTAATTTTAACATACTTGCATACTTCTCCATGCTATCCTTGGGGAGTATTGTTTTAACTTAGAATTCTAATTACAAGTATACCATGTCAACTTCACGTGGCAAGAAGATCGCCGTCCCCGCTTCAAAAAAATGGAAGGGACCCGGAGCCACATCGACAAGCGTATCAGCTGAAGTGCACAACCCCTTTCTCCAGTTTCCCTTGGGACCCCAGGAGGAACTTTTTTATATACTTTAAGCCCGATCCCTAAGTGTGGGCCACTGCATTGATTGGGCAGCACTTGAACAAATCCAACTGGCTAACGTGATCCGAGCCTTTCTGACGACTGACCCGTGAGGCCTCTTTTTTGAGATCATCGAGCCGACGTACCTCGAGCTCACACTCAAAATCTGCTCAACCTTCCACCTTCAAGTCATCATGACATAGTTCGATGATCCTGGAACGGTCCAGTTTTGTCTCGGCGGCTTAGTGCACTAGTTGATCATTCCGGAGTTCGGAATTGCACTAGGGCTGTACACGGAGGAGTTCATGGATGACAACGAACTCGATACCCTTCATCGCCATATCCACTACTCTCCTTCAAAGTGCTGAAAGGTCCTCGTCCCTGCCTCGGCCACCTAAGACCCTAGCCGCTCCAAAGCATCAGCTCTTGCCCTATCCCTGAGGTACTTACACGCTATCTTGGCCCACACTCTGACAGGACGACGAGAGAGCATCGGTGTCGTCAACACTCATGACGCCTACTTTTTATGGAGTATGGCGTATGGGCATGTCTTCGACCTTGCCTATTTCATCGCCCTTGCCATTCGCCATCAAACAGAGCAAGATAGGAAGGGAGTCATCTCTATTGGCCCCTATGTGACTTTCTTGGCGCGCTACTTTGGCCTCCTCAATACAGCAGCACAATCATCCTCCCTCACTCTCATCGACCAGATGTCTCCACAGGGCATCTTGAGTATGCTGCATATGATGATGATCGAGAAATGACCTGGAACCAACCCTCCCTAGTACCGCCTCGTCCAGTCCGTCGAGGAGGAGGACCTAGAGGACATTACTGATGATGTCCCTCAACATCATGAGGACCCTCCGTCTCAGCCACCACCCATCCATCGTTCAGTTCATGCGGCGGCTTCATACTCTGACATCTCTGAGCGCTTTACTCGATTTGAGCAGCAATATTTTTAGCGCTTTGACCACATTGATGCTACTCTACTTCAGATTTGTCAGCACCTTCACATCTCATGGCCACCACCACCTCGCGAACCATCCGGTGATGACGATGTTTAAAGACTTTTTATTTATTATTTTTATTTTCACTTTTATATTTATTTATATTCTTAAAGTACTTTTTATTTTATTTAATACTATTTCATTTTTATGTTTTATAATTTTTATTGAACAATTTATAGTTTCAACTATTTCATTACGATTAATTATGCTTCTTTATATTTCCTAAAAGAGTTCTTGGTTTTATCACAGTTAGAAAGAACTCCAAAGTTCAACATCACTTAGGAAGTTGGAACTCCATTGGAAAAGGTTCTTCACGTTTGCCATGTCCTACCCGACCACCACAATAACTTTTTCACTGGACACTGTGGTTGTGGAACCCAACCTTACCACCACCGGAGTATCCTCCTCCAATCTCATCATTGCCTTGGTCGATTATTCTCCATTCAGGAAGTTTCACCTCTCTCCCTATCCTATGATTTTATATTTTTTCCGTATATCTATCATTGTACATTGAGGACAATGTACATCTTAAGTGTGGGGGGTTATCTATATCATTATTAGAAAAATCCCTGAATTTTATCTTATTCTCATGTGATCTTCTTATATCATTATTAGAATGAATTTTGATTAATTTATGATTTTTATTGATATGTCTTGAATTAAAACATAGGCATTCATGCATTGATTGTTTAAACTTTAAGGAATTAGAGAATCAAGCATGATAAGTTGACTTTTGAGAATTAAAATTTTTTTAGGTTGTTTCCCCAAGTTTAGGTATTATCTCGAGTTAAAATTCACAAGGTTTAAACATAAAAAAAGTCATAATTTTTGTGAGATCTTGAGCCTTTAAGAGCATCTATTATTTCTTTCATGCTCACTTTTATTGTTGCTTTGAGTGCGTCAATCTTGATTTGTTACTTGCTTGATTATGCATGTCAAGACCACACCATTTGATTTGATATGTCAAGATGATAAAGGCACTTAGGTTTAACCCACTCACTCTATAAAAGCCTGCCTTCATAATTAACCCTTAGTGAACCCTCTTGAGCCTAATAACCCATTCATTGATTTACCCTCCATATTAACCCATAACCCATTATTGTTGAAATCCTTTAAATTAATTTGATCCCTATTTTTGTCGAGATTTGATTTGAATAAATTGCTTAGCTAAGTTTTATCTTTGATAGTTAGTCTATGTTATTTGACTTGTTCTTAAAAAAAAAATTACAATACACATATTTATATTAGTAGTAATTCTTGGTTTTTGAGCTTAAGTGTTTATGTCCATTTTCTGAGAAGAAGCTCACATGTATTCAATTGATGATTAGTTGTTTTTCTAGTTAGGTAATTTTTCAATTAAATCTCGATTCTAACCTTTTCTTTTAGCTTGTGACCACACCCCCTAACCAAAGCCACGTTACAACCCTTTAAAGACCTTTTGATTGATGTATCATTCCAATATATAGTGGTGGAGATTTGATTTTCATGCAAGCCTATGGTAATAACTTTTCATATTGATTATTGAGTGCTTTAAATTGTTGTCCTTAAAACACCTCGAGTGATTTGAGTGAATCTCTAATGAGGATGTGAAACTCTGTGATATTTTGAATCAATGGTAATTACCTAGATGAGGGGAGACACCTATGTTTTCGTGATAAAATATGCAACTTGGAATGTTTGAAACTTTGATGTTCTTTTAGTTGAATTCTCAATGTATGATTACTTACGGATTATTTTGAGATATCATTAATAAGAATTATAAGTTGAGAAGAATTGATTTTGATTGTGAGTTGAGGATTTTGCTTGAGGACAAGCAAACGCTTAAGTGTGGGGGTATTTGATAAACCGTAATTTATACATATTTTTATCCCATGTTTAGCACATTTATGGATGAATTCTCTTTAGATATGTTGAATTTGATGCTCCTAATCCTTTAATTTCATGTTTTATACTTAGGTGAGCATAGAAGAGTAAAAAGAGCGAGAAACGGGCCAAAAACGGAAAAAAATAGGCCAACGTGGAAAATCAACATGGCCTGGACTTCCTCACACGGGTAGACCACACGCCCATGCCCTTTTAGTAGAATTGAACACGACTTAGACGGGTAGACCACATGGTCATGTATATTCAACAGACTTTAACACAGTTTGGAGCAATCGAACACGTGCGTGTCACACGAGCGTGTCCCTGTCGAGCCCAAGTTGAGTTTTATTCGGAAAGGGCCACTCTTGAGGGTTCTAAGGCATTCTAAAGCCTATTTAAACACCAGAGAGGTGGATGAAAAGGGGACACGGAGTAGGAGGTAAGGAATTACTCAAAGAAAGCCGATTGATCCATCTCAGAAGCCAGATTCTCCTTCAGGACAGAAAATCTCCCTTAAATTTCCTTCAGGGGTTTTGGGTTTTCTTTATGTTTTGTTATTATTATTCTTCTGAGATGTTTTCTTTTACAAATATGAACTAAATCCCCTAAATACCTAAGGGGAATGAAATCTAAGATGGATATTGTTATTATTTTCTAAATTATATGATAAATGCTTGATTTGTTCTTAATTATGTGTTCTTAATTCTTGCCTTAATATTCCAGGATATTGATTCAAGTATTGATGTGCTTATTCAGAGGAGCAAAAGTACCTGTCTAAGAGAAGATCTAGGATAAGTAAGCAGAGTTGCATGTAATCCTAGACATAGGACGACAAAAATCTTCCGGATTAGGGTCAAACCTAATAAGGGAATCCATAGATCGAGTTAATGCAACACTAGGGGTTTTAATTAGAAAGAGATTTCAATTAATTAACCTAGGGTTAGACGTTGTTAGTCTCGAGAGAGATAATAATATAAATTAGGGATTTCTATGGATCCACTCAGGTGAATAAATCGTCTAATTCAGAGTCAAATAACAAGTGAAGTCTAGGTGGATTTTTCCTTGGGTATTGTCTTAATCAATCGAATTTCCGAAAAGTATTTTCCCCAATTTTCTTTCTGTGAATTCTTAGTTAGTTAATTAGTTTAGATAAAACAAACCCCTTTATTTTTAGGCTAGATAATAAGAAAAGAGTTAATACTAGTACTTTTAGTTCCCTTGGGTTCGACATCCCAGTCTTGCTAAAACTATACTACTGTTCGATAGGTACACTTGTCTTCGTCGCGATAATAGTTAGTCTTCAAGAACGGTCAAATATAAATTTATTAAAACTTATCACGAATTAACACGATCAATATCTAAAGTAATAAACACTTAATCAAAACTGTACATTTTTCGATTCGTCTAGGATGAACGCTTCGACTGAGTAGTCTTCTCTGCTACCCTCAAGCTTACGTATGCTAAGTGTAGGCTCGCTTCGAATTAGAAAATTTTCTCAAAAATTACAAGTGGCGTAATTTGTAATTGCTCTAAACTTTTGGGTCAAATTGTAAATAAGAAATATATATCTAGAAACTTTCTGGAATAATCTCTTTAGAGAATTTTCTCTCTACAACTTTCTTTTGAATTCAAGTGTGTAAATAATGACCCAAGGCTCTATTTATATAGGGAGAGTTTATAGAGAGTTCAACTATGATTAAACTTAATCACTTTACTATTAAATTAATATAATATTTATCAAGATAAATATTAGATTAAATTTAGTATTAAATCTTACTAAAATAATAGAATGTTTATCTACAAGATAAAAATTAAATTAAATTTAATATTAAAATAATCACTTTAATATTAAATTAATAATATACTATAAAGATAAGTATTAAATTTAATATTAAACTATTAAACTATTATTATTTTTAAAATAAATAATTTGAAATCAAATTCTCTGGTAGAATTCCAGTAGGAGTGTAACTCTTTCATTGCTCAACCACTGATGACCAACAACTGCCAGCCACAGGGACGCAGTCGTCGCAGCCACCGACACCGGCTTGTCCGGTGATGCAGGTGTGACACCCTTACGACACCTCAAGTCGGTTCGACTGCTTCCAGTTCGGTCCGGGTCAATGACGACCCAATTGGTCTGATTTAGCCACTGATTGGACCTTCGGCCCAGTTCGACTAGTTTTTGGGTGGGGTCCAGGGCTCAATTTATGGTCTCAAGTCCAATTTTCAAGTTTAATTACCCATTGGGCTAATTGTTTGACTTGAGAATTAACTCCAAGAATATCATATTAATTTTAATTGATTTGATTAATTTAATTTTACTTTATCAAACTTAATTTTTTAAAAAATCACTTAGATTTTCAAAATTAATTTTCAAGAAAATTCTTTAATCAAATTCTCTAGTTGAATAATTCTCACGACCACCTAATTTAATTCCACATTGAATCAATCAACTCAATTAAATTATTCCCAAAGTCATAAAATTTTCTTATTTAAATGCAGTTCGATTTATCTTTTGTTGAGCTAGCGGAGGGACCAATCGAACATACACAATTAGGCTCTAGTAGTTGCAATTATATCCAAAAACATCGTTTCGATAATTCGTAATTCATTAATCATGGATTCATTCCATAAGAAGTACCATGATTGAAAAACCCTTATTGTATACTCATTATGAAAGCAATTCATCTAACAACTTTGTTCAATGACCTCGTTTTGTGTGTGTTACCCTTATGCGATATCCTTGATTCCTTTGAGTTAAATCCGTTCACTCAATGCAATCCTATTTTATATCATTGTCAGTATTGTGTCTTCTTAATGATTAATATGATCACTATAAACAAATAATTGTGATAAATTACTCATTCGAGAACGAGCAACCTGTGGTAACGTTCCATATTTACCAATTCACACAATGCCAATGAGAAGATATCATTAACTCTTTAATTGAGCTATCCATACACAAGTCATGTACACAACATACCGGCTATGGGCTTGATTATCTTTAGAGCATAAGCCTCCACTTATATCAAAGCACATGAGTTGAATACGCACGGTCAGTGGCTAACTCAAGATTTAGGCAAAGCACACCATGAACGTCACAAGTGAATTAATTTACAAACGAATTCAAAATTAATTCATCTTGGGTCTAGTCCAATGTATCATTCTACCAATGAATACATCTATATCTCTACTCATGGAGTCAACTACTCTGATAACCAAGACTAGCTATCTCCCAAATTTGAATTGTAGATGACATAATAATCCTTCTCAGTATTTAAATCAAATTCTCACTTTGATTCTTTTACGGGATTACAAACTCATTTAGATTATCTACTTAAGTAAGTTGTCTTTCTCGCAATGTAAACGTTCTTTACAATGCCACTTATCTTCAGTTTGAACTTTAGACAATCAATGAGCTAATATTTGCTTGTCACAATTTTGTCATGCATGCAAAATATAAAAAACATAAATACAAAAGATATAATAGTGAAATGTGAACTAAAATTTATTTATTTATTCATTATTCAAAGAAATAGAAAATAGTTACATGTTTACTACAATATGAGCACATTTCCCAACAACAGCTTCTTGGCAGACTAGTATTTGCATATACTATGTATACCTTCTTATCTAAAGAGCCTCTTTTTTTTTTTCACCCTAACTAGGGTTGAAACATAACCTTGGCATCACTCATTGTTCCAGTGGTCTATATTCCTCAGATACACCAAGCTCTTTCATTCTTGTGACTTATCGCTCCAGTCATACTGCGAACTCTACTTTAACCTTTAACATCCTTTATAAATCGCAGACTCAGCAACTATGATCCTCATGTTTTATATCCTAGTGGATTACCACGTGTTTACTGTCCTTGCGGACTACCCCATGTTTACTGTCCCGATGGACTACCCCATGTTTATTGTCCAAGCAGACTACTCTGTGTTTACTATCTTGACACACTACATTAGTTGCAATAGTTAGCTATGGTCTCATGCATTAGACCTCTTTTGAGGTGTCACCCTGTAGAACCTAACCATCATCGCAGTGTCGCCCTATTAAATCTGCTGACTGCCATAGTAGTCATACTCTATGGAACCTAAATATCATCATGGTGTCTCCCTGAAGGACTAGTGCATAAATTTTTTTCACATTTTACCTTATTGCTCGAACACCAAAGTGTCCCCTTCGTAAGACTCGGAGCTTCGCACATCGCGATTTGCTCCTAAAGATCCCAAATGACAAAATTTTAATGAAATTCCAATTTCTCTATTCCTCCTTCAATTCACACAACTCGCCATTCCTAACCTTGATGCTTGAAAATTGCAGAGTTTCCTCTGCAAGGCCCGGAGCTTTGCACATCACTATTTGCACTTAGTAACATCCTATGGTGGTATCTAACAGAAATTCTCATTCCTAAGTCCTAAATTCATTTAACGCATTGATAATTCACTTCTATGTTCTACTATTATAAACATGTAATACAATCATTTCATAGATGAAATACCATTGAATAATAATTAATTCATGCATACTGAACTAAAGTGGCGAATACTTATATGCCTATACGATCTTAAACATATTTAGCATTCTAGGGTTGGAGTGTAGAAACTCTCCTCATTTCCTTATCCTTGCCAACTTAGCCTTTTCGAATGCTAGAGCCTCCTTTGTCTTAGTATCTAAGTATGACAACTATTTATCGATTAAACTAAAGGTGTTCGACCCTTAAAACACATAATTCATCATTACACAGAAGCCTTTAAGTGCTATTCTACTTCTTTCTTCAATCAACAAGTACAGAAAGATAAATAAGCTTACCAATTCCTCAATTTCTCTACTATAAGACTTCAATTCACGCAAATGATGTGATATTCAGAGTTTCCTTTAGCTGCACTCCTTTTTTCAGAACGACTGAAGAAAATGATGCTATGGAGAGGAAAAAAGATTCATAAACAAAATTGAGGAAATTTTGTCCCCACTCATACCAATATATACTCATTAGGCATAGTCCTCACCGGCCTTTCCAACCATCCATTCATAATCATGTTGTCTCTCACTATAGAACCAGTTTATTCCAATCTAACTAAACTAGAATTAGAATCCAATTAATCACAATTCAGTCCCTAAATCTTTCACATGCCCACATGGGGTCTGACAATATACTAGTCCTTTCAATTTAATCCTACCTTTAATGGTAACTGAGTGTTACATCAAAGATTTGAATAATTAAATATGAACAAAAATATAATAAAGAAGAAAATAAAGAAAATAGATAGAAGAAGATGGAGATGACATGTAGAAGTCCTAAGGAGCCTTGGAAACTCAATGAATCCACAAACCCCTTCAAATGGCTCTAATTTCTCCATTAAGAAAGAAAACTTGACAAGAAAAAGCTTGAAGGTGACCCCCACGATATGAAAAGATTGTTAAAACTCTTCTAAAAGAAAACTAAAAAAAAATATTAACTCAAAGTGAATAATGTAACAGCCTAATTTTTAGTGATGTCGGAACAGTGATTCGAGATCACTAAATCTGACAAATGAGTAGGAAATATTATTAATTTAGTGAGTATAAATTAAATGTGAAGTTAGGAAAAATTTTGAAATAGTGAATAGTGTACTAAAAATAAATATTAAAATAATTAGAATCGAAAACGAGGTATCGAGGCCTCGGGAATTTTAAATCGAGCCATAAATATTTTTATAAATATTTATGGAGTGTTAATATGTTAGTATTAAAAAGTTCAGTCAAGAAATTTTAAAGTTCTGATAATTAATTGAACAAAAGGACTAAATTGTATCAAATGCAAAATTGTAGGAAATGATTAAATAGCTTAATTGATAAAAGAAAGAGGGTTTAAAAGGAAAATAGACCCAAGATCTATTTGGGCTGGACGGCAAGGGCATGAAATCAGCAAGAAAATAAGGAGAATTAAGGGCAAAATTGGAAAATTGGAAAATTGCAAAATTTACTTAATAAAGTTAGGACTGAAGTGGAATTATCTAGATTTCTCTTTATTTTTCTGCATTCTCATCAGCAAAAACACCAGGAAAGAGTTCCCTCAAGCTGGTTTTTCATATTTTTACTGCAATTAAGTTCAATTCTTAATTATTTATTGAATTTTTTGTGTTTTTGTGACTTTTACAACTAGGTCCACTTGTTGAATTCATTAGTTTTTGATTCCATGAAAGAAATTGAAAGTTGCTATGAATATGTTCTGGAATTATATGATGATTTGACATGGAATTAGAGCTTTAAATTGTTTATATGTTGATTTTATTGAAAGAATTGAATAGAAAGTGAATGTTTGGGACCTAAATGTAAAAGAGTTTGAAGTTAGAGTGTTATGTGGAAATTCTGAATTTTAATAGTTATGAAATAACTTATAATGTTTAGTAAAAGTATTAATTGAGAAAATTATCTTAACTTAGGGGTTAATTGAGCAAGGACTGAATTGTATGAATTGTGAAATTTGGGGCAAAATGGAAATCAACATTTTGCACTAAAACTGTTTTGGACAGCAGCAGTAGTCTAACTTTGAAAAATCACCAAAAATTGTAGAAATGGAATTAGAGGATGAATAAAATATGAAATTAAAGATTATTGAGTCTAGTTTCTTATAGAATAAATAATGTAAGCAATGGAATTGTGAATAATGAGATATGATAAATTTTGTGAGACAAGGTCAGAATGAATTCGAGATCCCCTGTCCTGACTTTAGAAATTCACCATAAATTGTAAAAAAATTATTAAGAGTCATATTTTACATGCATGGATTCTTTATTGAGTCTATTTTTAAGGGAAATAAACGGCATGGTCGTTGGAATTCTTTACAGGGAGAAATTTGGTTCGTAGTGCACAGAGGTCAGAGTAGTCGTACTCTGAAACAGGGGAATTCAATGAATAAACTGTATTAATTGGCCTAACCAAAAATTATGAAAATTTTATGGTAAGAAGATATATGAGTCTAGTTTCAGGAAAAATTAGCGGAACTTAATTTGGAGTTCTATAGCTCCAGATATAAATAATTTAGTGACTATGACACAGATGGACAGCTTAAATATTCACATAAGTAGATAGTGAAAATTATGGATAATGTTACCTACAAGTGTGTTGTTTATACTAAGGATGTGGATGGAGAGGAGGAGGAGGAAAATATACAAAAATATATGAATGACTCGTGTATAAATTGATCACATGCCTGATTATAATCGATAAGTGTTGAATTAGAAACGATATAATGTTTTATTTGGAATATTTATTATGAAATTATGATAATCGCTATAATATAAAAATCGAACTTGTGAGTTTATATAACTAAATTTAGTGACCATTTGTTAATATTATTAAATTTCAATATTATTTTATGAATGGTGATTAATATTTATGTATGCTAATTGTTGAAAATAAGTAAATTATGTACAAAAGTTATGAAATTGAATTGAGAATTTTGGAGGAACCGAACGCAGGAAATAAGTACAATCTTTGGTGAAAAAGATGAATTTGACATATTACCCAAGTAAACCGAGATTCAGCATTTGTTGCGAATTCTCGTGTTTGCTTTCCGTTTAGCTCTTACGAGCTTTCGTTAACTCATATGAGTTTCAATTAACCCTTTGGGGTTTTGATTCAGCTACAGTGAGCTTGATTTAGCCTTTGGTTTCCGTCTAGCACTTATGTGCTTGCTTAGCTTTCTGGCTTCCGTCTAGCACTTATGTGCTTGAGTTAGCCTTCGGGCTTCCGTTTAGCACTTATGTGCTTCATTTGCCGGGCTTCCGTCTAGCACTTATGTGCTTGATTAGCCTTCTGGCCTTCCGCCTAGCACTTATGTGCTTCAGCTAGACTTCGGACTTGAGATCATGATGTACTCAAATCCGTAAGCTGTTCCTTGAATGGACAAGTTGGTAAGTCGTAAATGTAACATGTGGAAAAAGAAATGTAAGTAATGTTATCATTATTATTATTGAGCTCAATTATGTGATTTTGTCATTCAGAGATTGTGTTTGACAGGATATGTTAGTAAATTATGAGTATGTGAATCAAAATGACAGAATTTAAATACCTAATGAGGTTGAGCTCATTCACACGAATTTGTCATTTGAAATTGTGATTGACAAGAAGAAACAGTGAGTTGCATGCTTATCAATGGTTATACATAATTATCTGAAAAACAAGAAAAATGACGGTTATTGATATATGAAAATGTAAGACATTGATATATGAATGTAGAATATGTTTGATAAATGTGTTCATTCTTAATTATGGAATTATGTACCTCATGTGTGCTATTTGCATAAAGATGATATTTCAAATACTTTGGTGAGTAAAGCTTAAATATGAAATAGTATGAAATCAAGACAAGTTGTTATGAAAATATATTTAAATTATCTGTAAGTGTTTTTGTAGTCCTCGTTAATGCCTCGTACTCTATTCCGACGACGGATACGGGTAGGAGGTGTTACATTTAGTGGTATCAGAGCCAGGTTTAGTCGGTTCTCGGATTAAGCTAGCGTATGTGAGTTTAGCTATACATGTTATATTACTACTTGTGATAGTGTGATATCTTCTGGCTCTAACGAAATTATTTTGTTAAGACTGAGGTGCTTTCTAATCGAGCTAATCTTGTGGTCTGCGAAAATTTGGTGTTGAGACATTGAAAATGTGTTTGTGTTAAGTTGAAACTTGACAAGGTATGAATAGAAGTTCATGATATGTATGTGATAATGTACGAAATAAGATAACCATAAGTTGAAATATAAAAAGGTGAAATGAAATGAAAGTTTATATTATGATAAGGCTATCCGTGTATCATTTGGCATGTCTATGATGTTATGTGCCTAACATGTTTGATTAAGTAAATTTTATTCAAAATTGAATAAGTGTATGTTTATGTACACTTGGTTGATTAAGTATGATTAGTAAGTTTATATGGCTAAATTTTAGTGATTATTTGTTAATTTTATGAATTTCATGATGTGTTATTTCGTATGTATTGATGATAAAATCGTGAATAATTTAAAAGCATGAAAATTGAATAAATGATCAAATTGAGCATTTCGATTCGATGACAAGATGAATTGAAGGAAAAGACCATGGTTGGACCATGGCAACATGTGATATGTGATTTTCATATAAGACCATGGCTGGGCTATGGCTTCGGTGTGTGATATGTGACTATGTGCAAGACCATGGTTTTACTATGGCATGGTGAAAACGAAGTACTTAATTCCGAAATTGTTCCCTAAATTGATTAAGAAAGGTAAGTGATAAATGAACTTAAGAGATTGAAATTGATTAATTGTTGATATTGAGCTAAACTAAGTGAATTCATCGTTTGAAATTGTATATGGCAGAAAATATTGATAGACTATATAAGTGTATTAATTTTGCTTGAAGTGAAATATGTGAAAACAATAATATTATGTATGAATGTCAAGTCATATGTGTGTAATTATGAGAGTTGAGTTAGAGGCTTTACGACCTCACTCCCTTACCAAAGTTGTAATTATGATAAAATTTCATGAGAATTATGTTAATAAATTCACATCTGTAGAATTGGAAAGTATAGTGTTGAAGTGATTAGTAAGGCATACAGAAACGAGAATAGTTTGAAAAGTAAATACTGATTCTGGAAAAGGTATTAGAATGTTTTAAAGATCATTCGAGATATACAATGTCATGATTAAAGAAGAAGCTAATTGCGAAGAAATTGACTTATTCAAATATGATGTCTAAAGAGTGTACTTACTTAGGAAAATTCTTTTGAATTGATTTTTGTTAATGAATGAAATATTATGGGATTAAGGATGATGAATTAGTCGAGGAATATGTGGCTGTTCGTTTTTCGATGAAATTCTTATTGTATGAGAATGCTAGCTAGCTAAAATATTTGATGAGAGCATCGTTGGTCCGATTAAATTATGATTGGGACTTCTTCATTTTTCTTTGTTATACTATTTCATTACGTTGAAGATAAAAGTAAATGGTGAGATTCATGTAAAGCTATTATTCTGTTTATACGGGTTGTTACTCTACATTATATACGTATTGGAAAATCTTGATTATTTTGTGAATGTTGACTACATGATTGGCTTTATTTGATGATGATTTGATTTCAACTACGTTAAATCCTAAAGTGGGGTTTTCTTTGTGAAATTGAGAAGTTAGTAAAAGTGTTTCATGAGTGTTGAAAGCAATTTCTTCTGATAAGATTTTCGAGGACGAAAATCCCTAAAGGGGGGAGAATTGTAACAGCCTAATTTTCAGTGATGTCGGAACAGTGATCCGAGATCACTAAATCTGACAAATGAGTAGGAAATATTATTAATTTAGTGAGTATAAATTAAATGTGAAGTTAGGAAAAATTTTGAAATAGTGAATAGTGTACTAAAAATAAATATTAAAATAATTAGAATCGAAAACGAGGTATCGAGGCCTCGGGAATTTTAAATCGAGCCATAAATATTTTTATAAATATTTATGGAGTGTTAATATGTTAGTATTAAAGTTTCGTCAAGAAATTTTAAAGTTCTGATAATTAATTGAACAAAAAGGACTAAATTGTATCAAATGCAAAATTGTAGGAAATGATTAAATAGCTTAATTGATAAAAGAAAGAGGGTTTAAAAGGAAAATAGACCCAAGGTCTATTTGGGCTGGACGGCAAGGGCGTGAAATCAGCAAGAAAACAAGGAGAATTAAGGGCAAAATTGGAAAATTGGAAAATTGCAAAATTTACTTAATAAAGTTAGGACTGAAGTGGAATTATCTAGATTTCTCTTTATTTTTCTGCATTCTCATCAGCAAAAACACCAGGAAAGAGTTCCCTCAAGCTGGTTTTTCATATTTTTACTACAAGTAAGTTCAATTCTTGATTATTTCTTGAAATTTTTGTGTTTTTGTGACTTTTACAACTAGGTCCACTTGTTGAATTCATTAGTTTTTGATTCCATGAAAGAAATTGAAAGTTGCTATGAATATGTTCTGGAAGTATATGATGATTTGACATGGAATTAGAGCTTTAAATTGTTTATATGTTGATTTTATTGAAAGAATTGAATAGAAAGTGAATGTTTGGGACCTAAATGTAAAAGAGTTTGAAGTTAGAGTGTTATGTGGAAATTCTGAATTTTAATAGTTATGAAATAACTTATAATGTTTAGTAAAAGTATTAATTGAGAAAATTATCTTAACTTAGGGGTTAATTGAGCAAGGACTGAATTGTATGAATTGTGAAATTTGGGGCAAAATGGAAATCAACATTTTGCACTAAAACTGTTTTGGACAGCAGCAGTAGTCTAACTTTGAAAAATCACCAAAAATTGTAGAAATGGAATTAGAGAATGAATAAAATATGAAATTAAAGATTATTGAGTCTAGTTTCTTATAGAATAAATAATGTAAGCAATGGAATTGTGAATAATGAGATATGATAAATTTTGTGAGACAAGGTCAGAATGAATTCGAGATCCCCTGTCCTGACTTTAGAAATTCACCATAAATTGTAAAAAAATTATTAAGAGTCATATTTTACATGCATGGATTCTTTATTGAGTCTATTTTTAAGGGAAACAAACGGCATGGTCGTTGGAATTCTTTACAGGGAGAAATTTGGTTCGTAGTGTACAGAGGTCAGAGTAGTCGTACTCTGAAACAGGGGAATTCAATGAATAAACTGTATTAATTGGCCTAACCAAAAATTATGAAAATTTTATGGTAAGAAGATATATGAGTCTAGTTTCAGAAAAAATTAGCGGAACTTAATTTGGAGTTCTATAGCTCCAGATATAAATAATTTAGTGACTATGACACAGATGGACAGCTTAAATATTCACATAAGTAGATAGTGAAAATTATGGATAATGTTACCTACAAGTGTGTTGTTTATACTAAGGATGTGGATGGAGAGGAGGAGGAGGAAAATATACAAAAATATATGAATGACTCGTGTATAAATTGATCACATGCCTGATTATAATCGATAAGTGTTGAATTAGAAACGATATAATGTTTTATTTGGAATATTTATTATGAAATTATGATAATCGCTATAATATAAAAATCGAACTTGTGAGTTTATATAACTAAATTTAGTGACCATTTGTTAATATTATTAAATTTCAATATTATTTTATGAATGGTGATTAATATTTATGTATGCTAATTGTTGAAAATAAGTAAATTATGTACAAAAGTTATGAAATTGAATTGAGAATTTTGGAGGAACCGAACGCAGGAAATAAGTACAATCTTTCAGTGAAAAAGATGAATTGACGGCATATTACCCAAGTAAACCGAGATTCAGCATTTGTTGCGAATTCTCGTGTTTGCTTTCCGTTTAGCTCTTACGAGCTTTCGTTAACTCATATGAGTTTCAATTAACCCTTTTGGGGTTTCAGTTCAGCTCTGGTGAGCTTCAGTTAGCCTTTGGGCTTCCGTCTAGCACTTATGTGCTTCAGTTAGCTTTCGGGCTTCCGTCTAGCACTTATGTGCTTCAGTTAGCCTTCGGGCTTCCGTCTAGCACTTATGTGCTTCAGTTAGCCTTCGGCCTTCCGTCTAGCACTTATGTGCTTCAGCTAGACGGACTTGAGATCATGATGTACTCAAACCGTAAGTTGTTCCTTGAATGGACAAGTTGGTAAGTCGTAAATGTAACATGTGGAAAAAGAAATGTAAGTAATGTTATCATTATTATTATTGAGCTCAATTATGTGATTTTGTCATTCAGAGATTGTGTTTGACAGATATGTTAGTAAATTATGAGTATGTGAATCAAAATGATGAATTTAAATACCTAATGAGGTTGAGCTCATTCACACGAATTTGTCATTTGAAATTGTGATTGACAAGAAGAAACAAGATGAGTTGCATGCTTATCAATGGTTATACATAATTATCTCGAAAAACAAGAAAAATGACGGTTATTGATATATGAAAATGTGAGACATTGATATATGAATGTGGAATATGTTTGATAAATGTGTTCATTCTTAATTATGGAATTATGTACCTCATGTGTGCTATTTGCATAAAGATGATATTTCAAATACTTTGGTGAGTAAAGCTTAAATATGAAATAGTATGAAATCAAGACAAGTTGTTATGAAAATATATTTAAATTATCTGTAAGTGTTTTTGTAGTCCTCGTTAATGCCTCGTACTCTATTCCGGCGACGGATACGGGTAGGGGGTGTTACAAATAATGAATGAATTTCTTCATTATGTACAATGAAGAGGTATTTATATAGGCTAGCTAAGTACACCGAAATAAAACTCTTAAGTATACTAAAACTCTAGTTAATCTAAATGACAAATAGTGTTAAACTAAATTTTCTTGTTGACATAAAAGTACTAAATAATTATAATACTTAAAATTTATCCAAAATTTAGAATAAATAAATAATAAAATAATAAAACTTAATAAATAGAATAATGGAATTGTATATAATAAAAATTAAGCTTGAAAATCAAACCTAATACGATTTAAACTCAAATAAAAAACCTGAAACTTGTAATTTTCGTTATAATACCATTCAGAAATTTTGTCCGCAAAATCTTCACTAAAATGATCATAACTTGACCTCCCGAACATTTAATGCTTCTCCATTTCTTGAAAGAATGCCCAAAGGT
Source organism: Gossypium longicalyx (assembly GCA_025698465.1). Taxonomy (NCBI): domain Eukaryota; kingdom Viridiplantae; phylum Streptophyta; class Magnoliopsida; order Malvales; family Malvaceae; genus Gossypium; species Gossypium longicalyx. Next base: position 99,903,824 of record CM046997.1, read on the forward strand.
TCGTGAAACTCTCATACTTGGAGGCCTAAATAACAGGCTTCTCGACGGTAGTTATGATAGATGCATTGACTGGTTAGAAGATATTCTGCAGGAGCTCGACGCAAAGGCGGTTGCTGATTTCCCTACTCTCCTTTTGAACTGCTGAAACAACAGATATAAGATGGTCTTCTAGGGTAAGGACGATCCGGCTATAGTGGTTTGGGAAAGGGCGCGGACCCTCAGCAATGACTTTAGAATCTTTAACCTGAATAATCCCCCTATGATTCCACCTATTCCAGATCGAAAAAGCTGGAAAAAACCTCCAGATGATTTTATTAAAATTAATGTGAATGCAGCGGTTTCAAAAGGAGAGGTTGGATATGGGGCTATTTCGAGAGGTGCAGATGGTTTTATTCTCGCAGGGTTTTATGGTTTTGCAACTAAGGACATTGATGCAGTTTGGGAGGAGTTAGAAGCGTTGAAAATGGGTTTGAATCTGGCTTTAAATTTAATTGCGTCAAAGGTTATCATGGAATCTGGCAGTGCTACTTTAATTAAAAAAGTCAAAAATCGTGACCATGACGTAACCATCCTGGGCCGTTATGTGCAAAAAGAATGCGAGATCCTTAGGAATTTTGAGATTGTCCAGTTTAATTGGATTAATCGCACCAGTAATGAAGCTGCAGATCTTCTTTGTAAGCTTGCTATTAAGTACAGATGTAATCTGAATTTTAATTTGGATTATCCTTCGGAGATCCACAATATTATCATTCATGATGCAATAAATTGAGGATTGAGCCTTGGGTCATTTTTTAATAAATGAAAAACCATTCAATTTACAGTTTAATGCATACATACAGAACATTTTCAAACCATAACCATGATATAAAACCTTTCTTAGGTCTTATACGAGCGTTCACATGTTTTAAAGTTGGTCCAGAATTGAACAATGATCAATTTACAACATTTTCAAAACTTTAATTTGATATGGCGAAATGAGGGGATTCCTCGTCGCAACGTGAAATAATGACTTGGCCCTCGTTGTGACTACGAGGTTCCTTATCACGCAATGGCCTGAAATCCAGAGCTCGTCGCGATGGTCATTGCCTGATGTTACAATGTAAACTCTTTTTTAGGTACATTTTAGCCCATTTGGTACCTATTCCAATCCAACCATTTAAACTTACATTTGGTATAAAATTTCACAACATTTCCTGCATAAAACCATTCCAAAAACATAACAAAACATCCTAATTAACCATTTCAAACCAATCAAACCAATATGTCACAATTTGGCACCAAAACATACCAATTCAACCTATCCAAACTCAACTTATATTGACATGCTTTTAAAGCATTCCATATAATCATTTTTCCATACCATTTCATGCTCAACTATGCTATTATAAGTACCATTCATACCATACAACGTATTACCAAACTTACATAAATAAATCGACATTAACTTTCACAAAATCAAGCATTAACCAAAGTTCAACCAACTACCATTTTAATTCAACCTAAAAACACCTATTTACGTGCCACATAATCGAGCTAAAAAATTATCAAAAGACTACCGAGTCAATAACAGGATAGTGTGAGCTTCTAGACGATTCGTTTGACACATTCCGCAAGTTGGCAATCTACAGGGAAAGGGAAAACAACGGGATAAACATATTGAAAGCTTAGTAAGTTTAAAGGCATTAAACAACAATTAACCTCGATTTACAATTTAATACGATAAACTACTAGCTTATCAAGTTTTCCTAACATGGGAACTACATATCAATAAAGTGAGTTCAACGTTTATCATATCATATAGTAATTGAAACATATTAAATTCAAATTCACTTAATCAATCAACATTTAATCAATTCACTAGTATATTCATATCATTCTATCTATTTATCAACAATACATCCAATTTCAATTTAATGTCAATCACTATTTTGTTTCATTATTTAAATTCCGAATTGAATTCATTGATTCATCACATTTCCATATTGGCCCTCTAGGCTTGTATAATAAGTTTGCATGATCTTTCACATGCTATTGATATTCATATATCAAAGTTTGTATTTATATCATCAAATCATAATATCAACTCAATTCAAATATCATTTATCCAATTTACATTTTATACCCATATTAACTTGATTCGAACTTGAATGAGTACATGGATCTAACCAACACACCAATTTGACACCCAATGCCTCATCTGACAATATCGAAGTAAATAATTTGCGCCCAGCGCTCATCGGTATAACCAAAATAAAAGTTGTGCTAACTATTTTAATGCATGCAAACTATATCCGACTTCACCTGAACAGCTTATAGGGTAACCAATTGTCCAATTCATAATATAGCTCAAATTATAACTCATCATCTTGGATTCATCACCCAAATCATCATTTAATATATAGCATAACATAAGTGAACACAATTCAAAGTCAATTTCGTAATTTCATCGAGTTACGCTATTTTCAACTCTATTCAAATTAGTCATCTATCTCGATAATCAATCAAATTCACACCAATAGAATTTGATCGGTCATAATCAACTATTAATTCATCAAAATATCAAATTACAATTAATCATATTCAATTTATCACTTCTTTACGATTCAGTTCATATATCTCCTTTTGTACCAAATTGCAAAAAATTCAAATTACTATTAATCATACATAAATCACAATTCAAGCATATAACAATTTAAATTCAATCATACCATATGAACTTATTGTTGGAAAAATCTCGGTTTGAAAATAGTTTTCTTGTATAGCGAAAAATTTAAATTTTAAAAACCGACCCGATTTGTGATATTTATAACAATAAACCCTAACTGAATTCATACTTGTGTTTTTGACTTATCAAAAATTCGTTGTTCTCAAATTTCAACCAAACAATCTTATCCTCTATTCTTATACCACGAATTACTTCGAGTATGGGCTCGAACCAATTGAATCGAAACATAGATTTAGAAAAAAAATTCTCTATTTTATTTTGGGTGAAAACAAAAATTCTATCTTCTTAATAGAAACCGATAAAATTTTTATTCTGGAAAAACATATTTAATAGTTGAGAATAAATTCTCTCTATTTTTCAGTAGAGTAATAATTTCTAAAAGTTATGTCAATTGCTCTACCGATGCCATCTATTTATAGGGAGAGGGAGAGGGGCTAATGGAGTGTGTTTCCCATCATATGTATTATGATGGGGATCTGGGCCTCTCTCACATCAAGTCCAATTACGAGTACTTCCTGTGTCTTTTTGATCTAGTACTCTGTAATGTGATCTAAACCGATTAAAATTTTCTATTTCCTAAAATAAACTTTTAATATTCTACATTAAATAATTTTCTCATTCCAATTTTACTTCTAGTAAAATTTTGACAATTTTACCTCTGGTAAAATTTCTAGAAAATATGTTCAATATTTCATAACTTAACATGCTCACTATGAATGAAAGGTTTATTTTCATTTTCGGGCTTCAAAACAAATCAAAAACATAAACTAATTATTTCGATAATTTTTAAGTAATCCATATACAATTACAAATGGATCATTTGCATTTCCATTTTTGGAAACCTACATCAGTTTCCAAATGATTTCATTTTTCCATTTAGGGAAAAGACGTAATTATTCCTGAATGTTTTTCATTTATCTTTTCCTATGCATTTTATTCATTTCTATTCAAACTCACAATTCATCTTTGGTTTCAACGAGCTAATGGAGGGACCGATTGGTGATAAACCATAATATATACATATTTTTATCCCATTCTTGGCATATTTTTGGATGATTTATCATAAGATTTAGTGAAATTGATGCGCCTAATCCTTTAAATTCATTTTTGATACTTAGGTGAGCATAAAAAGGTGAAAAGAGCAAGAAACGGGCCGGAAACGGACAAAATAGGCTTATCTCAGTATTTCACACGGCCTAGGCACTTCCGCACAGGTAATGCCCGTGTGTCATGGCCGTGTCGACATTAAACCAAGTCAGAATTGCACACGGCTTGAGCACTTTCACACGGGCGTGGCACACAGCCGTATGCCTGTTAGACCCAAGTCTAATTCTATTCAGAAAAGATTACTTTGGAGGGTTTTGAAGCATTCTAAAGCCTATATAAACACCCTAGAAGAGGATTAAAGGGGACACACAGAGCATAAGGAAACAAATACTGAAGGATAGCCATCAAAATTAGCTCAGAAGCAGGATCTACTTCAAGACTGAATATCTCCATCCAATTTTCTAGAAGTTCTTTGGGTTTCTTTATATTTTATGGTTTCCTCAATTTTTGAGATGTTTTCCATTATTATGAACTAAACTCCCTAAATACCTAAGGGAGATGAAACCTAAGACGGATCTTATTATTATTTAAATTATATGATAAATACTTGTTCTTATTCTTAATTGTGAGTTTTAATTCTTGTTTTAATATTCCAGGATATTAACCTAGGTTTTGATGTGCTTATTCAGTGGAGCACAAGTCCCTGTTTAAGAGTAGATCATTCATAATTAAGCAGAGTTGCATGCAATCCTAGAGATAGGACAACATAAATCTGTCGTATTAGAGTCAAATCTAATAAGGGAATCCATAGATCCAGTTAATTCGTGTAACACCCGTAAACCCGGCCTAGACGTTATGGCTGAGTCTGGCGACGTCACATGAGAATGTATTTAAAACCATGTTTACCCAAGAATTGTTCCAGTTACCACCTTTACTTAACTCAGAAAACATATATTGATTATTTTGCTTGAAAACATTTCTTAGTTCGCAGAAGCTTAGGTACAAATAAAGTTGCAATTCCAAAATCCATAAACAGTATTTCAATATTCCGAACTTAAACCAAACAGTCTGAAACTAGAAATTACATAATTACTCCCAATTATAGTAGTTAAAATAATAAAAGCATTAAAAACCTTTAAAACCAGAGTGTATGTAGCAGTGGTCACCGTCGAGCCCTCCATTGCATCGATCCACCTACTTCTGGGGATTACCTGACAGACAAATAAAACATGGATTGAGTTTTTGGAAACTCAGTGTGTACATCCCCACAGTAAAGCATGCATGTAAATGGATTGCAGTCAAACAGTCGAATCAAGCATGAGCTCTTAACAAAATCAGTGTAGGCGTTAGCCCACTCAGAACAGTATCAGATACATTTGGGCCTTAGCCCATACAGACATACATGCATATCAATCAAAACAATAATGCCCACCAACCCTGTACACCATCTCCGTCCAACCCAATACACCATGTGGGGATAAAATCGACCCACCCAGCCCTACACACTAAGTATTGGGATAAAATCAACCCATCCAACCCTACACACCTAGTGGTACCCGTATACGGCATGTATCAGATATGTGCAGCATAACTGCTAGATGACAGACTAATAGCCTTTCAGTATTCTTTCTCTTCAATAACAAACCCATCCCAATGTAATGCAACATAAATAATATGGCAAGCTCATGTGCAGATATCAGTTCATAACATCGTCATCAAATCAGAACAGATACACATGCTTTAATTATCATGCTTTTACATACATCTTAGTCTCAGAGTAGAGTATAGGGGTCTAAGTAATGCTTACCGACCCTACAATCAAGTCACGGTCGACTTGGACGACCCATGCAACCTTGTAGAACATTTCAAACAAATCGGGCTCACACGCCAGTGTGCCCTGCGCGTGTAGGCCCACAAGCTCGTGTGGCTCACACGGCCCAAATTGGCCTTGGCCGTGTGGATCACATGGCCTAACTCAAGATCCCACACGTCCGTGTGGTTCACCCGTGTGGCCCATACGACCCAATTGGTCAAGCTCGTGCCTCGCATACTACCTCACCAGCCTCACACGCCTGTGTCCGTCGTGCCTGTGTGGCACGCGCACGGCCTACTTCGTCGACCATACAGCCGTGTCTCGCCACACGGCCTCCACACGGGTAGTCCACACGCCCGTGTGTTATCGACAGTAGTATTTTCGGCTTTCGTCGAAACGCGATTTCAAATTAATTGGAGTATGCACTTGGTTTCGATTGAAGCCTAACGTAATCACAAACACTCTAGAACCAATTATTGTCAATCGTAAGCCAAATTTTCAGTCTCTTGATTGGAATAGTTCAAAATAGACAAATCCCAAAATGATAGATCTACTTACCTTCAACGACTAACGACGATTACTCACTATTTAGGACCCCGATTAGTGATCTACAGAACCATGATTGTCCCCTAACCAGTAAATTAATTCCATCTTAAACGATCTCCAAAAGAAACCACACAATTTAACAAAACCATACTTACCGAGCTGATGAAACCGCTAGCAGTAAGCGAAGACTAATCGAAAGAAAGAAAAAATAGAGGAGAGGGGTAAAAGAAACAAAATTTCGGCAGCAAGGGGTTTGGGAAAAGGAGAAAACGACAGAGAGAGCAAAAAAAAAAACAAAAAAAAAACAAGTTAGGCAAAACATCTGATAAACCCTACCCCCTCTAGTGTTTTAGTCCAACTCAAACATCCGCACAGCTTATCAGTAAAATAAAGCCACACCCACTACTCAAACTCGGGATCTCAGGCATAATCCCTTGCCCCTTAACCACTAGTCCAACAGGCCCATTCTGTTAAGTTCCTACCAATCAAATCTTATAAGCCCATTAACCAAAAGTCAATCTTAATTCAAATAAAACCCAAAATTTAGCCCAAGTTAAGGCTCGAACTTGGGACCTCCCAAACATACCCTAGAGTACATAACCTCTTAAACCACATATATTTTATGCCAAAATGATTGAAAACAAAAGTCTCGATATTTCCATGCTCAACAATCACGAAAGTCGAAATTACATAAATTTAGGGCGTTACAACTTTACCCCTCTTAAAGAAAATTCGTCCTCGAATTTTTACCTGATCAGAAAATGTGAGGATACTACTGACGCATTGAATCTTCCAGCTCCCAAGTAGCCTCTTCAGTGCTATGATTCTGCCGCAACAACTTCACTAAAGAAATAGACTTTCTACGTAGAACTTTGATGTCGTGATCTAAAATTTGAACTGGCTCCTCCTCGAACGTCAGATCTGATCTAACCTCAATTTCCTCCATAGGCACAATATGCGTGGGATCAGACTGATAACGTCTCAACATCGAGACATGAAATACATTATGAATATGATCTAACTCTAGAGGTAGCTCCAACTGATACGCGACTGACCCTATTCGCTTCAGAATCCGATATGGTCTAATGAACCTAGGGCTTAAATTGCCCTTACGACCGAACCTCAGAACCTTCTTCTATGGTGAGACCTTAAGGAAAACCAAGTCCCCCACAGAATACTCGATATTCTTCCTCTTCAAATCAGAATAGGACTTCTGTCTATCAGAAGCTGCTTTCAGACGATATCAAATCAAGCGAACCTTAACCTCAGTCTCTAAAACCAGCTCCGGACCCAGAACACGTCACTCACCCAACTCAGCCCAGCACAAAGGAGTGTGACACTTACAACCATAAAGTGCCTCATACGGTGCCATCTGAATACTAGACTGATAGCTGTTATTGTAAGTGAACTCTGCCAACGACAAGTACTCCTCCTAGCTACCTCAGAAATCCATAACACAACCCTTCAACATATCCTCCAATGTCTGAATCACCCTTTCAGACTAGCCATCTATCGGAGGATGAAAAGCAATACTGAAGTCAAGACGAGAACCCAAGGCCTCATGAAGTTTCTGCCAAAATCGAGATGTAAAATGAGGATCCCTATCGGAGATGATCGAAACAGACACCCCATGTAACCTAACTATCTCGAAAATGTAGATCTTAGCTAGCTTTTGTAGGGAGAAGTCCGTCCTAACCGGAATGAAATGAGCCGACTTGGTCAATCGATCCATGACGATGCAAATAGAATCCTTCTTAGTGGGTGTTAAAGGAAACCTGCTAATGAAGTCCATCGTTACTCGCTCCCATTTTCACATCAGTATCTTTACTGGTTGTAGCAAACCCGAAGGTAATTGATGCTCAGCCTTAACCTACTGGCAAGTCAAACAACGAGCAATAAAGTTGGTCACATCGCGTTTCAACCCTGGCCATCAGTACACCTCTCGAAGATCCTTATACATTTTGTTTCCACCAGGATGCATAGCGTAAGGACTACTATGTGCCTCCCTCAAAATCGATGGTCTCAAATCCTCATCATTAGGTACACAGATCCTACCTCGGAAGCGCAAAACCCCATCACTGTCAATCCCAAAATCAGTAGCAATTCCAGCCTCAACCTAGCAGAATCGCAACTCAAGAGACTTATCTCCTAACTGCTTATCCTTAATCTGATCCAGCCACGTCGGTCTAACCTGTAACTCGGCCAGAAGACTCCCGTCGTCATAAAAACTCAGTCGAGCGAACACCGCTCTCAGATCAGTCATAGCCCTACGACTCAACACATCGACCACCGCATTGACCTTACCAGGGTGATACTCAATACTGCAGTCGTAGTCCTTAAGCAGCTCAACCCATCGATGCTGCCTAAGATTTAACTCCTTCTGAGTAAGGAGATACTTGAGGCTCTTGTGATCAGTGTAGATGGTACACTTCTCACCGTACAAATAATACCTCCAAATCTTTAACGCAAAGACAACTGGAGCCTAGTTTAAGTCATGCGTCGGATAATTAGCCTCATAAGTCTTGAGCTGATGAGATGCATAAGCAACTACTTTATCGTCTTGCATCAGAATGCAACCCAAACCCACATGTGACGCGTCGCTGTACACTACGAAGTCCTTATCAGGCTCAGGCTGTATCAAAACTGGAGCCTGAGTTAACTCGGTTTTGAGCTTCTCAGAGCTCTCCTGCTGTGCATCAGACCAAATAAAGGGAACTCCCTTATGCAGTAACTTAGTCAACGACACTGCGATCAACGAGAACCCTTCACGAAACGTCTGTAATATCCTGCCAATCCTAGAAAACTACAGATCTCCGACACATTCTTCGGCTGTTTCCAATCCAACACAGCCTGAATCTTGAAAGGATCTACACGAATCCCCTCAGTAGAAACTACATGACCCAAAAATGTCACTTTCCGAAGCCAGAACTCACACTTGCTGAACTTCGTATACAACTATTTTTTCCGAAGAATCTGTAGAACCATTCTTAAATGCTCATCGTGCTGATCCTCTATCTTAGAATACACCACGATGTCGTCGATGAATACCACTACGAACTGATCCAAGTAGGCTGCAACACACGGTTCATCAAGTCCATGAACGCTGCTGGTGTATTTGTCAACCCAAAGGACATAACTAAGAACTCGTAATGTCTATATCGAGTCTTAAATGCCGTCTTATGTATATCGACCTCCTTGACCTTTAACTGATGATAACCTGATCGCAGATCGATCTTTGGGAACACTGACACCCCTCTGAACTAGTTGAACAAGTCGTCAATTCTCAGAAGTGGGTATTTATTCTTGATCGTCAATCTATTCAATTGATAGTAGTCGATTCACATCCTCATCGTATCGTCCTTCTTCTTTACGAACAGAACCGGTGCTCTCCATGGAGACACACTAGGACGAATAAACCCACGATCTAACAGCTCTTGAATTTGAGCCTTCAGTTCTGCCAGCTCTTTCGGTGCCATTTGATAAGGGGCGATAGACACTGGAGCTGTACCAGAAATCAACTCGATCCCAAATTCTACCTCATGACTCGGAGGTAATCTTGATAATTCCTCTGGAAAAATATCTAGAAAGTCCTTCATAGTACGGATGTCCTTAACCGAAGAGTCCATAAAATCAGAAGCACTGATCTAGGCCCAGAATGCCTCACATACTTTCCTCACAAGCTTCTCTGCTACCAACGCAGAGACCACATTACTCAGATAATTCTATCATTCTCTAATCATGATTATCTCATTATCCTCCTCGGTCCTCAGAACAACCCTCTTTTCAGCACAATCCAGACTTACACGATACTTCACCAGCTAGTCCATACCCAGAATTAAGTTGAACTCCCCAAACGGAAGTTCCATCAGATCAGCCAAAAATATCGTCCCTTGGACTTCCAACGGAACATCTCTAAACAGTTTACTAACCCTAATGAATTGCCCTAACGAACTCACCACCGAAACCTCACTAGTAGTGCTATCATACGGTATTCTCAAGGTCTCAAACATAAAACATGCAACATAGGAATGTATAGAGCCTATGTCTATCAGTGCAACATAAGGTACATCAAGAATTAAAAACGTATCCGTGATGACGTCCGGATCATCTCCATCCTCACGACGACGTGCAATATAGACAAGTGCAGGCTGTCTCGCCTCAGCCGGTCCAGTACCTCTGTCTGGTGCTCTCTGACCTCAACCCATACCGTTACCACCCCTAGCCTGACCTCGGCCCCTAAGTGGCTGCTGTACCCCTCTCTGCGGTTGTGCAGTCTCAATGACTGGAGCTTGCATCTGATGACTCCTCAGTAGACAATCTTTAACACGATGATCAGTCGAACCACACCTCAAACAAGCTCCAGTAGCCTTCCAACACTCGCCTAGATGACGCCTATTATAGAGTTGACACATCGCCACCCTAATAGGAACAGCAACAGTAGGCCCAGCTCTCACGGGCCCATCAGTCCTGGCATTTTTCTTAGACCTCATCCCAGTATTCGAAGGCTCAGTATCTCTCTTAGCCTTCCCCTTCTCATGGTTTTCGCACTCAGAGCGCTTCACCTCCTCGACTATCTTGGCTTTCTCGACCAAGGCTGAGAAATCCTTCTCCCTCTGTGGAGCTATCAGAACTCTTAGATTGTCTCACAGACCATTCTCAAATTGAACACAACGCTCATACTCTGTCGCCACCATACCCCTCGCATAACGGCTCAGTCTCAGAAAGTTGGCCTCATACTCGGCCACCGAACGGTCCCCTTGAGTGAGATTTAGGAACTCACGTAGCCTAGCATCAGTGTAGCTGGCTCCCACATACTTACTCTGATAAGTGGTCTTAAACAGATTCCAAGTTAGTCGATCGAGTTGAGTGCCCTCCTTAACGGTCAGCCACCACTGATACGCCTCATCTCGCAGCAATGACACAGATCCCTTGAGCTTTTGCTCATTAGATAAGTCCAGATCGTCTATTACATGCTCTGTGGCCTCCATTCAGTACTCGACCACACTCGGTGCAACTCCAGCGAGCCTTTGAATATCTCAGCCCCATTCGACCTGAGTCGTTCTGTAACCAACCCACGGCCTCCAGATCCAGCATTAGCCCCAGCGACCCTCTCCAGAATTTGTAGCATGGCACGGGACGAAGACGTCGTCCCACCGCATGCAGCCTCGGACTCAAGACGATGATGTCGTGAATGTGTGACATCGGCGTCTCGTCAGTGTCCAGCTTAGGAATCTATCAGATGCGGAGGACTCAGCTCAAATCCCTCTACGGCCTCTACTTCAGCCTCTAGTACCCCGTCCATAAGTACCACGTGTGATCATCGTAACTATCAAATGCATATCAGTTTACAGTTTTGATAATTATTAGTAGATATTTTATGCAATATAGCAATAGAGTTTCAGGGTTAGTAATCGCGAGTAGTAAGCTCACTATGATTTTCAGTTTACACTACCTAAAGTGTTTCAATAACGTACTACCCATAGTATTCTCATAACATATACACAGTATTTCAGACAGATACAGGTAAAATTTCAGTATAAGTATGCTTTCAAACAGTACATATCAGAGTTTCAAAGAACTTACAAGATCAGTGCTGGAGGCTCGGTGTACCACATACTTGTTATCAAAAATATTTGCAATCGTTTTACAAACCATTTTCTTAAAACCAAATTTTGAAACCCAAATCCATAGCCAAGTTTTGTAACCTGGCCCTGATACTACTAAATGTAACACCCCAAAACCCGGCCTAGACGTTATGGCCAAATCTGGTGACGTCAGATGATAATGTATTTAAAACCATGTTTACCCAAGAACCGTTCCAGTTACCACCTTTTACTTAACTCAGAAAACATATATTGATTAATTTGCTTGAAAACATTTCTTAGTTCGCGAAAGCTTAAGAACAAATAAAGTTACAGTTCTAAAATCCATAAATAGTATTTCAAAATTTCGAACTTAAACCAAATAGTCTGAAACCAGAAATTACATAATTACTCCCAACTATAGCAGTTAAAATAATAAAAGCATTAAAAACTTTTAAAACCAGAGTGTATGTAGCAGTGGTCACCGTAGAACCCTCTACTGCACTGATCCACCTATTGCTGGGGATTACCTGACAGACAAATAAAACAAGGGGTGAGTTTTCGCAAACTCAGTGTTTACATCCCCACAGTAAAGCATGCATATAAATGGAAAGCAGTTAAACAATCAAAATCGAGCATGAGCTATTAACAAAATCAGTGTAGGCCTTAGCCCACTCAGAACAGTATCAAATACATTTGTGCCTTAGCCCATATAGACATACATGCATATCAATCAGAACAGTAATGCCTACCAACCCTGCACACCATCTCCATCCAACCCTGTAACACCCCTAACCCGTATCTGTCACCGGAGTAGAGCTATAAGGTATTACTGATCATATCACAGTTCATACAATCATGCATTACATTTTACAATTCAAAATTTTAATGACTTTATTACTCATAACTTAATTTAGTATCAAACTTAAAATCATATCATTCATAACACAGCATAATTAAAACATGATTCAACATATGTTAAAACAAACTATATTTATATATATATATACAGAACATATAACAAACCGACAACTTTATTAATTTAACATCAGGCCTTTTTTTTATTATTTAGAAGACTTGCGTATGTGCAAATTACATGTCAAACAACATGAGTTTCAATACTTCATCTATGCGGCATGATTACATTAGTTAACATGAATTTACACATTTCATACATTAATATAAGTTAATACATCCATTCGAATATATATATATATATATATAAATGCACTTAGTCATATTTGAGTAAGGTTTTATCGTAAGTCACAATTATGGTTTAATAAGCAACCAAACCTAAGGGATGCAACTATGTTTCAACAAGCCCAAATACATTTCACCGTATTGACTTAAACCAATTTCGAGCACATATTATAACTCAATACCAAATCAAGCGCAAATTATTAAATCCACAACCTAACTTTTTAACCACAATTAACCTATTGTTGTATACCTAATTTGCTTATATAAATACAAGTTTAAATCTTCATAATGCGCATATTAACTAATCCTTTGGCTGGTTATCAAGTATAACCTCATTCGGTCTCACTAATACCAAGTCACTTTCTTAATAAGTGAATCGCGCACCCAAACCGAATTTACTACCACATATTTTTAGCACATATAATTATCAATCATTTCACCAGCAACTTGTCCCTTAATTATCGGACCATAAACATCATATCATAGCATATGTATATGTATATGTTTCTCCCTTCACTAGCCGAATGTAAAGGCCCACATTTTGCTAATTTCAAGCCAATTTGCATAATAAAATACACATCCAATATAAGTCCATATGGCAAACAAAATTCACATATGCTTCTATCTATACAAAACCTTAGCAGAACCTGTAAATGAAACACAAATGTATAATATATACAACTTACCTGAAACAAAGGCCACCTTTGACATAAAATACAAATCAAATAGTCAACCATATTTATCCACGTAACATATTCAATAATTATCAAGGATCAAACTCGATGAATATTTAATCTAAAGCATAGGAAACCGAATTGAGACATAGCATGCAACCATTTTTCAGCATATGTAGTACCTAATACAAACATTATACAAACATGGCATGTAACGATAAAGCTAAAGTAAACATAAACCGAACTTAACATAGCTAAATTTTAAAGATAAAAGTTTTAGCCATTATCACATGGCTTGTACACATAACCAACAATTGTCATTCACAAAATATAATCCAGCCTATACATGCCATAATTTAAGTTTAGGTAATATGGTACCAAAATCAGTAGATAGTGTGATGAACTTGGCTGACAGTCCTTGAGCTTGTAGCTTGATTCCAATATCTATAAAACAAAGACAAATACATACATAATAAGCTATTTAAGCTTAGTAAGTCATAAGCAAATAAACAAACCGATATTATAATCAATTGGTTATAACCCTGACAATTACAATATCAATATCAAGATTATGCTCAACTTCCAACTTCCATGATAATATACCTAAACATATATATATTACCTTGGTCGAATATTCACAAGGTTATATCAATCAACCATTGTTAAGTTTTCAATAGCCAAAATTTTTCATTATATAACCTAATACATATACCTTTGTATACATAAGCTTTTAACTCAAGATAAGATTTTATATACATACATTAACTAAATAACCGAATATGCAAAATCATTCTATATATCCCAAAATAATAACCATATCAAAAAGGATCATATTTCTTATTCTTGAGATCAAGCATATATAACATATTCATACATATACTTTCATTCATGTTACAAATACTTGTAACTAATATCATAACACTCACTCATCTTATTACAAATAAATACCAAAATAATACATACCTGATCACTTAGTTAATTTCACATATTCGTTTCTCACATATCGATGCCCGATGAACCATTTGGAATTGGTAGGACACTCGGATAATCACACATGTATCATACAACGCCAACGTCCCAGACGTGGTCTTACATGTAATCACATATCGATGCCACTGTCCCAGACAGGGTCTTACTCGAACTCATATATCGAAAACACATATCGATGCCATGGTCTTACTTGCACACATAAATTGGGATCCTATGTCGTGACATATGTATCCTAACTATTCCTACGGTTCATACGGGGCTTTCGAACGTCGTAACTCAGTCAAAAACGAACTCAGAAGTATAGTAGCCAAGTTTATTCATGTTTAGCCATAGCATATTCAAATTCTAAAATTTCATAACAGCATATAAATATAGCATTAAATTACCAATAAACACGTCTATTTGCTTATAAACTTACCTCAGACGATACAAAATAAAATCGGGTAGCTAGTCGACAACTTTCATTTTTCCCCCGATCCAAATCCGATTTCTTTGGTTCTTGATCTAAACATATTCAAATTAAGCTCATTCAAATATACTTTCATTCAATTTAGTCCAAAAACACATAAATGGGCAAATTACCATTTTACCCCTAACATTTACAATTTTTACAATTTAGTCCCTATTATAAAAAACACAAAATACACAAAATTTCCCTATACTTATGTTAGGCCGAATTTTACCCATTCTCAAACAAACCCATATATTCAACTTATTTCATATTTTAGTCCCTCAAATTATTATTTTTACAATTAAGTCCTAATTACTCAAAATCATCAAAAATTCCAATACAAAACATGTTAATCTAAAACATATCTTCCATCTTTCATCATCAAACAACAAATATCACAAGCTATCAACAATGGCACAACTCAAAATATTCATCAAAATAAAAAATTAAAGCATGGGTCTTGAAGATTACTAAGCAACGATCTCAAAAACGTAGAAATTATCAAAAACCGAGCTAAACTCATACCTTAATTGAGCTTCAAATTGGTCGAACCCTGGCCTTTTGTTCTTTATTTTTCTTTTAGTTTATATTCGGTCAATAGAGAATAATAAAAACATTGTTTATTTTATGTTATTATAACATATATATGTTTTAATATTTAAATTACTTTTATATCCTTAATGTTTTAATATAAAAACCACATAATATACGTCTTAAATCGTCCCACTAATATATTTATGGGTTATTTACAACATAAATGCCCCAACTTAGGAAGCCACTAAATATTTTGCCCTTATACTTTAAACTATCAAATTTTCAATTTAAGCGATTAAGTCCTTTTATTTAATCGGACACCTAAACAAAAAAAATTAAATCACGAAAATTTCACAAATATAAATTTACACAAAATAAACACAGAAAATAATTTTTAAATATTTTTCTGACTCGAATTCGTGGTTCTGAAGCCACAGTTCCGATTAGGTTCTAAATCGGGTTGTTACAAACCCAACACACCATGTGGGGATAAAATCGATCCACCCATACCTACATTCAAGTATGGGGATAAAATCAACCCATTCGACCCTACAGACCAAGTGGTACCGTATATGGTACGTATTAGATATATGCAGCATAGCTGCTAGATGACAGGCTAATAATATTCCTTCTCTTCAACAACAAACCTATCCCAATCCAATGCAACATAAATGATATGGCATGCTCATGTGCAGATATCAGTTCATAACATCATCATCAAATCAGAACAGATACACATGCTTTAATTATCATGCTTTTACATACATCTTAGTATCAGATCAGAGTATAGGGGTCTAAGTAACACTTACCGTCCTTACAATCAGGTCACAGTCGACTTGGGCGACCCGTGCAACCTTGCAGAACATTCCAAACAAATCGGGCTCACACGTCCTTGTGCCCTGCCTGTGTGGCTCACACGGCCTAGATTGGTCTTGCCCGTGTGCATTACACGGCCTGGCTCAAGATCCCACAAGCCCGTGTGGCCCACACGGCCCAAATGGTCAAGCCCATGCCTTGCACACGGCCTCACCAGCCTCACACGCCCATGTCCTTCGTGCTTGTGTGGAGCGCGCACGGCCTACTTCGTAGACCACACGATCGTGTCTCGCCACACGGCATCCACACGAGCAGTCCACACGCCTGTGTGACGTCGACAGTAGTATTTTTGGCTTTCATTGAAACGCGATTTCAGATCGATTGGAGTACACACCTAGTTTCGATTGAAGCCTAACGCAATCCTGAACACTCTAGAACCTATTATTGTCAATCGTAAGCCAAATTTTCAGTGTCTTGATTCGCATAGTTCAGAATTGGCAAATCCTGAAACGATAGATCTACTTACCTTCAACGACTAACGGCTATTACTCACTGTTTAAGACCCCGATTAGTGATCCACAGAACCTTAATTGTCCCCTAACCAGCAAATTAAATCCATCTTAAACGATCTCCAAAAGAAACCACACAATTTAACAAAACCAACTTACTGAGCTGACAGAACCGCTAGTAGTACGCCAAGACTAATCGAAAGAAATAAAAAATGGAGAAGAGGGCTAAAAGAAACAAAATTTCGGTAGCAAGGGGTTTGCGAAAAGGAGAAACTGGTAGAGAGAGCAAAAAAGAAAAAGAAAAAAATTAGGTTAGGGAAAACATCTGATAAACCCTACCCCTCTAGTGTTTTAGTCCAAATCAAACGTCCGTACGACTTATTAGTAAAATAAAGCCACACCTATTACTCGAACTCGGGATCTCAGGCATAATACCTTGCCCCTTCACCACTAGACTAGCAGGCCCATTCTGTTAAGTTCCTACCAATCAATTCTTATAAGCCCATTAACTAAAAGTCAAGCTTAATTCAAATAAAACCCAAAATTTAGCCCAAGTTAAGGCTCGAACTTGGGACCTCCCAAACACACCCCAGAGCACATAACCTCTTAAACCACTTATATTTTATGCCAAAATGATTCAAAACAAAAGTCCCGATATTTCCATGCTCAACAATCACAAAAGCCAAAATTACAGAAATTTGGGGCGTTACAATGCTTCAATAGGGGTTTTAATTAGAATGAGATTTCAATTAATCAACCTAGAGTCAGTTGTTTTTAGTCTCGAGAGAGATATTAACATAAATCAGGGATTTCTACGGATTAAGACGAGTGAATAAATCGTCTAATTTAGAAAGTAATAAGTGAAGTCTAGGTGGATTCTTCCTTGGGTATTGTCTTCTCCATAGGTTTTTCAACAGTATTTTCCAACTTTTACCACTGTTTTTCTCTTAGTTAAGTAGATAGTTAACTTTAGTTTAAAAACATCCCTTTAATTCTTAGGCTAGATAATAAAAAGATAGTAATTACTGGTACTTTTAGTCCTTGTGGATACGATATTTCCGGTCTCACCATAACTATACTACTATTCGATAGGTGCGCTTGCCTTAGTCAAATTTTTAGTTAGTTTAGCGACCATCAAGTTTTTGGCACCGTTGTCGGGGATTAAAATATTAGGAATGCTTGATTTTTATTACTTCAGCCATTTTTACTTTTATTGTAATTTACTTTTTGTTTTTAGTTTAATTTTTTATTTTCTAATCTTTCTTTTGTTCGCTGCTGACAGCTGTCTCTAGTTTATGACTAGAAGGAACCCATCAGACCCTTTGCTTTTTGACAGTGAGATCGAGAGCATAGCTCGCAGAAACTGAAGGGAAATAAGGTGAATCCTACAATACATAGAGGAAGGAAGAGATGACGATATCCATACTACAACCGAGAAGATGGCTGAAAATCAAAATAATCCGCTACCTCCTGTGATTGTTGCAAATCTAGTAAATCGGAATCCTACTCCTTGTACTATGTATGATTATGCTAAACCCAACTTAATAAGAACTGAATCGAGTATAGTTAGATCTGTTGTTGTTGTAAATAATTTTGAACTGAAACCTAACACGATTCAAATGATACAACAGTTTGTTCAGTTTGATGGCTTGCAGGACGATGATCCAAATACTCATTTAACAAAATTTCTGGAATTCTGTGACACCTTTAAGATCAATGGCATTTCTGATGATGCCATTCGCCTTCGGTGGTTCCCCTTTTCATTGAGAAACAAGGCTAAATAGTGGTTGAACTCGTTACCACGAGAATCAATCGCTACTTGGGAACAAATGACCGAAAAATTTTTACTTAAATATTTTCCGCCGGCTAAAATGGCTAAATTGAGGAATGATATCTCTTCTTTTGTGCAGATAGATTTAAAAACACTCTATGATGCATGGGAAAGATACAAGGATTTATTGAGAAGGTGCCCTCACCATGGGTTACCTCTTTGGTTACAGGTTCAAACTTTCCACAACGGTTTGAATCCCTCAACTAGACAAATGATCGACGTAGCTGCCGATGGAACCATCAATAATAAGACACCTGAAGAGGCTTATGATTTCATAGAGGAGATGTCGCTGAACAATTATTAGTGGCAAGTCATGAGAACAAAGCTGACCAAAGCAAATAGCATTTTTAATGTCGACTCGGTTACTATACTTTCAAATCAGGTAGAATTCTTGAATAAAAAGATTGATGGTTTATTTAATTCTACGTGGGTACATCTAGTAATGTTGTGCGATACAAATGGAGGTGGAATGAGCAATTCAGAATATTCACCCTACGGTCCCAACATGGAAAACGAGCAAATAAATTATATGGGTAATAATCCTCGACCTCAAAATAGTCCTTACAGTAACACTTACAATGCAGATTGGAGGAATCACCCAAATTTCTCATGGGGAGGCCAAGGAAATCAAAGACCACCACCCCCTCCAGGTTTCCAACAGCAACCTTACCAGTAAGAGAAAAAGCCGAACCTTGAAGAGATGATGACAAAATTTATCTCAGTGGCGGAAACCCGCTTTTAAAACACCAAGATTGCATTAAAAAATCAACAAGCCTCAATTCAAGGTCTCGAGAATCAAATAGGACAACTAGCTAAGATGATTTTAGAAAGACCACTAGAGAGCCTACCTAGTAACACCGATCCTAATCCAAAAGAGCACGTGAAAGCAGTTACCCTAAGGAGTGGGAAGGTGTTAGCCGAATCTGCAAAGGAACTACTATAAGACGCTAATAGGAGAGAGGATAAGGAAGTAAAACCTGAAACCATTGAAAAGTCGGTGCTGAGGGAATAAAAGCCACCCATCCCATACCCAGCAAAGTTAAAGGAAGACTGCATGGATACGCAATTTGAACTTTCTAAACAGTTGCATATTAACTTACCTTTTGTTGAAGCTATCTCGCAGATGCCTACCTACGCAAAATTTTTGAAGGAGCTTCTAACAAATAAAAGGAAGTTTCAAGAGTTGCCTACGGTAGAACTCAAGAAGGAATGTTCGACCATACTCCAAAATAAACTACCAACCAAACTAAAAGATCCAAAAAGTTTTACTATTCCCTGCCTAATTGGTAGTTTAAATGTTGAAAATGCATTAGTTGATTTAGGTGCAAGTATTAATTTGATGCCTTACAAAATGTTCAAGCAACTAGGTCTTGGGGAACCAAAACCCACTAGGATGAGTATTCAATTAGCTAATAGATCAGTTAAATATCCTAGGGGTATTATTGAGGATGTGCTTGTAAAAGTCGATAAGTTTATATTCCCTATTGATTTTGTTGTACTTGACATGGATGAGGATGTTGAGGTACCTTTAATTTTAGGCCGCCCATTTTTAGCCACTGCTAGGGTCGTTATTGATGTGTGTAACGGTAAACTTGTGCTTAGGGTAGGTGACGAAGAGATTATTTTTAAAATTTATGATGCCATGAGATTTTTTAGGGAACAAGATGACTCATGTTATTTTATTGACTCTATTGATCACACTACTCAAGATTCTTTACAGGAAATCGTACATAAGGACATGTTGGAACTGTGTCTTGCCCAAGGAAAAGAGGCAAATGATGATGATTCTGCGATAGGTAAGATAAAAGCTGAACTAAATTCTAATAAGCCTTCACTGAGACAGAAGAGCTATGAGGGTATTAAAGTAAACAATAAAATAAAACTAAAACCCTCTGTTGAAGAACCTCCTAGTTAGAATTGAAGCAATTACCAAATCACCTAGAATACACGCTTCTTGGAGATAATTCCATATTACCAGTGATTATTGCTTCCAATTTACAGCCGACCGGAAAGGATGAGTTACTTCAAGTATTGAAGGAGCACAAAAGAGCCATAGCTTGGAAGATTTTTAACATAAGAGGGATCAGTCCTTCTTTTTGCACACATAAAATTTTAATGGAAGATGAATATAGACCTTGTGTACAAGCACAAAGATAACTGAATCCTAACATGAAAGAAGTTGTAAAAGTTGGGGTAATTAAACTTTTAGATGCTAGAATTATTTATCCTATTTCTGACAGTTCTTGGGTAAATCCTGTGCAGGTTGTTCCTAAGAAAGGAGGCATGACTGTTGTAGCCAACGAGAAGAACAAATTGATTCCAACACGAACAGTCACGGGATGGAGAGTCTGCATTGACTATAGGAAATTGAACGATACCACAAGAAAAGATCACTTCCCCTTACCATTCATTCATCAGATGTTAGAAAGATTATCTGGGCATATGTATTATTGTTTCCTAGATGGACTCTCTGGTTATTTCCAAATCCCAATAGCTCCTGAAGACCAAGAGAAAACAATATTTACATGTTCATAAGGTACGTTTGCTTATCGACGAATGCCTTTTGGATCATGTAATGCTCCTGCTACTTTTCAGCGATGCATGTTGGTAATTTTTGATGAACTCGTGGAAGATATCATGGAGGTATTATGGATGACTTCTCGGTATTCGATAACTCTTTCCATCTTTGCCTTAAGAATTTAAAACGAGTTCTAATGAGATGTGAGGAAACAAACCTTATACTGAATTGGGAAAAATGTCTCTTCATGGTTTGTGAAGGGATTGTGTTAGGCTACAAAATTTCTAGCAAGGGAATCGAGGTTGACAAAGAAAAAGTTGAAACTATTGAGAAAATACCTCCCCCTAATTCAGTTAAGGCTATACGAAGCTTTTTAGGTCGTATTGGATTTTATATAGGATTTATTAAAGATTTTTCTAAAATAGCTAAGCCTTTAACGAATTTACTAAAAAAAGATGTACCTTTCAATTTCAGTCAGGAATGTTTAGAAGCATTTAATACTCTTAAGGATAAATTAATTAATGCCCCAATTGTAGTTGCACCTGATTGGAATTTACCCTTTGAACTAATGTGTAATGCGAGTGATTTTACAATAGGTGCGGTTCTTGGACAGCGAAAAGACAAGCACTTTCAACCGATCTATTATGCTAGCAAAACTTTGACAGCCGCACAAGAAAATTATACGACGACTGAGAAAGAATTGTTGGCTGTGGTTTTTGCATTCGATAAATTTAGACTATATTTAATATTATCTAAAGTTGTCGTTTACACTGACCATTCAGCTCTTAGATACCTCCTTACTAAAATAGATGCAAAACCTCATCTAATGAGATGGATTTTATTGTTGCAGGAGTTCGATTTAGAAATTCAAGATAAGAAAGGAGCAGAAAATCTTGCAGCAGATCATCTATCTAGATTAGAAAACCCATATCTCAAGGGACTTGATGAATATGAGATAAATAATTCATTCCCTGAAGAATAACTCTTTGCTATAACTAACTCTGAGGAACCTTGGTTTGCAGACATTGCAAATTATTTAGCTACTAACGTTACACCAAAAGGTTGACACATCAGCAAAAGAAGCGATTCTTCACTGATGTGAAAAACTATTTTTGGGAAGAACCTTTTCTTTTTCGTATATGTGCAGATCAAGTAATTCGAAGATGCATTACAAAGTCAGAAGCAATTAAAATTTTGGAACATTGCCACTCAGGACCGATTGGAGGACATTACAGTGGAACTCAGATCGCACATAAAACACTCAAATCAGGTTTTTATTTGCCCACATTATTCAAAGACGCCAACAGGTATGTTACTTCTTGTGATAAATGCCAACGAACAGGTAATATCTCTAAACGTGACGAAATGCCCCAAACGTACATACTTTCATGTGAAATATTTGATGTATGGGGTATTGATTTCATGGGTCAATTCCCTAGCTCATTTGGGAATAAATACATATTAGTAGCCGTTGATTATATGTCTAAATGGGTGGAAGCCCAAGCCTTACCTACTAATGATGCTAGAGTGGTGGTGAAGTTTCTTAAGAAACTTTTCTCTTTATTTGGAACACCTAGAGCAATTATCAGTGATAGGGGTACTCGTTTTTGTAATGCTCAATTTGATAAAACCCTTAAGAAATATGGAGTTTACCACAGAACAGCTACCGCATACCATCCTCAAGCTAGTGGACAAGTCGAAGTCGCTAACCGAGAGCTTAAACGTATCTTAGAAAATACTGTAGAATCAAATAGGAAGGATTGGGCAAAGAAAATATATGATGCTTTATGGGCCTATAGAACTACTTTTAAGACCCCCATAGGAACATCTCTTTACAGACTTGTTTATGGGAAGAGTTGTCATTTACCATTTGAACTAGAACATAAAGCATTCTGAGCTATAAAATTTCTGAACTTTGATCCCAAACTCGCAGGTGAAAAGAGATTGATACAGTTAAACGAGTTAGATGAATTGCGAGCTAATGCCTATGAGAACTCACGATTATATAATGAAGCAATGAAGCGCCTCCATGATGCTGGTTTAAAGCAACACAAGCAATTTGAAGTTGGAGATCTTGTCCTGTTATACAACTCAAGGCTCAAATTGTTTCTTGGGAAGCTTAAATCACGATGGTAAGGTCCTTCCGTAGTCTAAACTGTCTTCCCATATGGCACAGTAGAGGACACTATGACAAACACTAGAGGCAAGAAAACTTCCGTCCCCGCCTCTAAAAAGAGAAAGGGGTCAGGTGCGACCTCCTCGAGTGCCACCATTGAGATCCGCCATCCATTCCTTCAATTTCCATCAAGGCCCCAGAAAGAATTATTTCAGATTCTACGTGCCCGACCCCTTGGTATGGGCTGTTGCATCGACTGGGCCGTATTAGAGCAGGTCCACCTAGCTGATTCAGTTCGGGCCCTCCTCGCCACCACTCTGTGGGACCACTTTTTTGACATCATCGAGCCGGTGTATCTAGAGTTCACTTTAGAACTATCCTTGACGTTTCAGTTGCAAACAGTTATGGCGGAGTACGACGACCCAGGAATAGTTTAATTCTGCCTTGGCGGTCTAGTAAAGCAGTTGAGTGTCCTAGAATTTAGAGCTGCCTTGGGACTCTATACATATGATTTTATGAAGGCCGATAATTTTCCCCACCTCCACCGACACATCCATTGTGCACCTTCATCGTGTTGGGCAGCCCTCATGCCTACTACATGCATCTATGACCCCAGCCGCTCAAAGGCATCAGCTCTAGCTCCAGCTCTGCGATATCTCCACACCCTTTTGGAACACACAGTAACAGGGAAATGGGATAGCACTGGCGTCATTAACACTCACGACGCATATTTCTTGTGGAGCATGAGGCAAGGGCATATTTTTTATCTTGCATACTTCATCACCCTTTCATTTCGCCATCAGACAGAACGACATCGAAAGGGAGTCATCAGCATTGGCCAATATGTGACTCATCTAGCTCGATACTTTGGGCTTCTGAATACAGTAGCGCAGTCCTCATCATTCACACTCATCGGCCAGATGTCCCTACAGGGCCTCCAAAGTATGCCCCATATGAGGATGATAGAGCACCGTCGTAGGTTCGATCCTCCTCAATACTTACTAGCACGAGCTACCGATGAGGATGACCCCGAGGATATTCCTGACAATATTCCTCAATACACATCACTTCCAATGCGTTTAAACCTGTTTTCGCTCTTTCAAGGATTATATCTGAATTCAGGGCAGTTTTTGTTTCTCACTCGATTCTGATACTATGCTTATATTATTATCTATCTTCGTACATTGAGGACAATGTGCATCTTAAGTGTGGGGAGGTTATTTATATATTTATTAGAAAATCCCTAAATTTTTATCTCGTCTCAAATAATTTTCTCATATTATTATTAGAGTGAATTCTGATTGATTTATAATTTTTATTAATATGGTTTGAATTAAATCATAGGTAATTGTACATTGATTGTTTAACCTTAAGACATTAGAAAACCAAGCATGATAAGTTGACTTTTGAGAAATAAAATTGCTAGGTTGTTTCCCTGAATTGAGGTATTATCTTAAAGTTTTGAATTTATAGGATTGACATCAAATACCCATAATTTTCGTGAGATTTTGAGCCTTTTAGAGCATATATCTTTCTTGCTCACTAATTTTATTGGTTATGAGTGTGTCAACATTGATTTGTTATTCTAAAACTTGCTTCGATTATGCATGTCAAGACTACACCTTTGATTTGATATACTGAAATGATAAAGGCACTTAGGTTTTAACCCACTTACCCTAAAAAAAGCCTACCCACATAATTGACCCTTAGTGAACCTCTTTGAGCCTTAACCATTGTTTCTTGATTTCCCCCTTAATGCTAACCCACAACTGAACCATTTTTGTTTCGTTAAGAATTTTTCCCTTTTTATTGACTCCTCTTTTTATCGAGATTTGATTTGATTAGTTACCTAACTATGTTCGTTCATTTCAGTGGCTAAATTATTCATCATTATGTACTTCCCATTATTATACTTGTTCTTATTCTTAAAAAAAATAGAAGAAGTATATTTATATTCATATAATTACATATTGTTATAAAAAGCTTGGATAAGTTAAAATTATTATTTCGAGAAAAAGAAAGCTCATTTCATTAGTTTTGGATAGTCTTAATTCTGACAATTGTTTGTAATTCAGTGATTGATTTTCTCTAAGTTTTGTAATTTATTAAATTAATCTCGATTCTAACCCTCTTTTTCAGCCTTTATCCACACCTTTAACCAAAGCCCCATTACAACCCTGTTAAAGACCTTTTCATTTGTGTATCATCTCATTTATAGTGGTGGAGATTTGATTTTCATGCAAGCCTATAGTAATAACTTTTCATGTTTGACTATTGAGTGCTTAATTATTGAACGTTAAACACTTCAAGTGATTTGAGTGAATCTTTAGTGAGGATGTCAACTCTTGTCAATTTGGAATTAAAGGTGATTACTTAGATAAAGGGGGATACCTATGATTTTATGATTAAAATGCTCAATTTGGATTGTTTGAAACTTTGATGTTCTTTTAGTTGAATGCTCAATATGTGATTATCTGTGGATTACTTCGAAACATTATTGATGAGAATTATAAGTTGAGAAGAATTTATTTTAATTGTGAGTTGAGGATTTTGCTTAAAGACAAGCAAATGCTTAAGTGTGAGGATATTTGATAAACCATAATATATACATATTTTTATCCCATGCTTGGCATATTTTTGGATGATTTATCATAAAATTTAGTGAAATTGATGCACTTAATCCTTTAAATTCATATTTTATACTTAGGTAAGCATAGGAAGGTGAAAAGAGCAAGAAACGGGCCGAAAATGGACAAAATGGGCTTATCTCAGTATTTCACACGGCCTAGGCACTTCCACACTGGTAAACCACACGCCCGTGTGTCATGGCCGTGTCGACATTAAACCAAGTTAGAATTGCACACGGCCTGAGCACTTTCACACGGGCGTGGCACACGGCCATGTCCCTGTTAGACCCAAGTCTAATTCTATTCGGAAAAGGTTACTTTGGAGGGTTTGAAGCATTTTAAAGCCTATATAAACACCCTAGAAAAGGATTAAAGGGGACACATAGAGCATAAGGTAGCAGATACTGAAGGATAGCCATCAGAATCAACTCAAAAGCAGGATCTACTTCAAGACTGAAGATCTCTATCCAATTTCCTAGAAGTTCTTTGGGTTTCTTTATGTTTTGTGGTTTTCCCAATTTTGAGATGTTTTCCATTATTATGAACTAAACTCTCTAAATACCCAAGGGAGATGAAACCTAATACGGATCTTATTATTATTTAAATTATATGATAAATACTTATACTTATTCTTAATTGTGAGTTTTAATTCTTGCTTTAATATTCCAGGATATTAACTCAGGT
This sequence comes from Gossypium longicalyx, assembly GCA_025698465.1. Classification (NCBI taxonomy): domain Eukaryota; kingdom Viridiplantae; phylum Streptophyta; class Magnoliopsida; order Malvales; family Malvaceae; genus Gossypium; species Gossypium longicalyx. The sequence goes on from CM046997.1 coordinate 99,930,487, forward strand.
TTTGATGTGCTTATTTAGTGGAGCAAAAGTCCCTGTTTAAGAGTAGATCATTCATAATTAAGCGGAGTTGCATGCAATCCTAGAGATAGGACAACATAAATCTGTCGGATTAGAGTCAAATCTAATAAGGGAATCCATAGATCGAGTTAATGCGACAATAGGGGTTTTAATTAGAAAGAGATTTCCATTAATCAACCTAGAGTCAGTTGTTTTTAGTCTCGAGAGAGATATTAACATAAATCAGGGATTTCTACGGATTAAGACGAGTGAATAAATCATCTAATTTACAAAGTAATAAGTGAAGTCTAGGTGGATTCTTCCTTGGGTATTGTCTTCTCCATCGGTTTTCCAACACTATTTTCCAACTTTTACCTCTGTCGTGCTCTTAGTTAAGTAGATAGTTAACTTTAGTTTAAAAATATCTCTTTAATTCTTAGGTTACATCATAAAAAGATAGTAATTACTAGTACTTTTAGTCCTTGTGGATACGATATTTACGGTCTCACCATAACTATACTACTGTTCGATAGGTGCGCTTGCCTTAGTCGAATTTTTAGTTAGTTTAGCAACCATCAATTAGACATATGTAATTAGGGCTCAAATGATTTATAATTAAGTTTTGGCTTTTCTCCTATTAATTATAAACTCATTTAGTCACGAAGTCATTCCACTATACTATCGTGACTGAGCTCTCCCTAACGACATACTATTACGAAAGCAACTTCTCAATGCTCGTCCAATGACCTTGTTATAGGTGTGTTACCCTTATAAGATATCCTTGATCTCTTTGGGATAAAATTCATTCTCTTAATATGATCCTATTTTATCTCATGGTAATCATTACATCTTCTTTCATGAAAAATCAATTACTATTAAATAATAATCAAGTCATTCATCATAAAGACGAACAATACATGGCCACATTTACTTTTCATCAACCATGTAATGCCAATGAGAGGATATCATTTACCCATGTCTCAGATTATGAATTTCACTGTTGTGAATGAAGTTATGTACTGTAGGAGTCGTACACCCGATGCACCAGCTTCCGATTTCTTATCTATTCGAACTCAGGCTTTTACTTACATTAAAGTGTACGAGTCACGCATACATAGTCCGCTATCAACTTAAGATTTAGGTATGCCACACTATGAATGTCACAAGTGAATACATCTATAAACAAATTCAGGATTTATTTTGCTTGGGTCTAATCAGTCATATATATGTCTCTATCTTCTAGGACTCATCCACTCCAATACTCAAGACAAGGCATCTCCCTAATTAGACTTGATAGACGACATATTAGTCTTTCAATAGGTTTGCTCATTTCTGATTAGATTAAGGACATGTTTAGGTTCACCTAATAATATAATTGTTTTCATGTATTATGATCTGAAGTCCACGGAACCAACTAAAAATACGACAAAGGCAAGTTCACTTATCGATAAATAGTATACTACAGTAAGTAAAGATATTGTTCCTACGAGAACTAAAAGTACTAGTAATTATCGTCTTCCTATTATTTAACCGAAAAATTGAAGTGATTGAATTAAAAAAATTAACTAAATTAATTAACAAAGTACTCGGCAAAGAACAAATCAGAAAAATAATCGAATAATAACCAAGAAGCAAAATAATACCCAGGAAAGAATCCACCTAAACTGCATCTATCATTATCAATCTAAATTAAACAATTTATTCACCTAATATCTTGATCTGTAGAAATCCCTAAATTATGCTACTATCTCTCTTCAAGACTAAAAATAATTGATTCTAGGTTGACTAATTGAAACTTCTTTCTAATTAAAACCCATATTATCGCACTAACTCGATCTGTGAATTCCCCTATTAGATTTGACTCTAATCCAGTAGATTAATGTCGTCATATTTCTAGGATTGCATGCAACTCCACTCCATTATGCTAGATCTACTCTTAAACAGGGTTTATTCCTCCTCTGAATTAAGCACATCAAACATGAATTAATAATATTGAAATATTAAATCAAGAACTAAGCACACATAACTGAGAATAAGATTCAAGTATTTATTGCATAAAACAAAAATCAAAAGACATAATTCATCATAGGGTTTATCTCCCTTAGGTATTTAGAAAATGAGTTCATAATCACAAAATAAAAACATCTCAAAGACAATATAACCACAAGAAATAGATAAACTCATAATAAACATCAAAGAAATCAAAAAGAGATCTTCAATCTTGGTGGAAATCTGCTTCAGAGTCGGCTTCAATGGTTTTTTTTAAGTTTTTTTTCAATATTCTCTGACGGCTCTCATTCCTCTTCTAATATTTGGTATTTATAGGTCTTAAAATGCCCTAAAGACCTAAAAATTGCATTTTTTTACGTGTCCAAAATACAACTCGCGAAATCGACACAGTCTGGCACATAGCCGTGTGACAGCTCGTGTGCTCACACGGTAGTGTGTCCAGCCCATGTGGGAAGGCCTAGCCCTTGTGGCTCTTGAAATCTGCTTCAATTGTCCAATCTTTGCTCCACTTTCGCTTGTTTTGCTCCCAAATGCACTCCTAAGTATAGAAACATGAATTTAAAGGATTAGGAGCGTAAAATTTACCATTTTGCATTGATTAATCACCCAAAAACTCATTAGGAACAGGATTCAAATATGTTACTTTTGACACTTATCACGATTCGACTATGTAATACCACTTAGTATTAGTTAAACATTAGACAACCAGTGAGCAATATTTGCTTCCATTTTGCCTTGCGTGTAAAAACCATATGAAGACAATTATACAAAGTATATTAATATAATCAGTGAATTTGTTTTATTATTCAATTTGTTCAAAAAATTACAAGTGTGCTTAAACGAAAATACTACACTTAGGGCACTAGATCTAACACTTACCTAGTCAAAACAGCAATCAAGTTGAATTGTAAGGATTATTTGATAATTTTTTCTTTTCCTCGATTATTCTCGGTTTGATCCAATTCCTGATCTAAACAATAATTAAATTCAATTTTTTAATTCTAAACATTTTATATCATCCTATTATAAGCATATATCAGTTCAATTTCATTATTCAAATGCTCCTAAATTTTTACATTTTATTCAATTTTGTCCCTAAAATCGAAATTGCAATATCTTTCAGATTTAAGCTTCGGTTTCAAAATCGATACTATCCATAATTAAAAAAATTTCATACCAATTTTAAAATATTTATACTTTAGTCCCTATGATCAAAACTAACAATTTTCACTTTACAAATTAGTCATTTTTCATATTTAGGCTTAAAATTTAACCATTTAACACCAATTTCATCAAGAAATCATCAATGAAAACTTTTAGAAACTTTAACAGTTTTACAAATTGGTTCACGGGGTAGTTAAATAAGCTCTCACAACCTCAAAAACATAAAAATTACAAAAAATGGACTCAATCAAAGTAACCATTTAGTAGCCAAAACTTTAAAGCTTTAAAACCCTATCTTTCTCTTATTATTTTGGTGTGGAGAAGAAGATGAACAAATATTTTTTTTCTTTATAATTTTTGTCTTATATACTTAATAAACATTTAATTAATCTTATTTTATTTTTAATTAAATTTAATTAGATTAATGTTAAGCATGATTAACAAATCCTATGGCTTACCACTAGCCTTCACCACCATTTGCCATAATAAAGAAGGATCATTGCTCAATTGGTCCTTTGGTTATTTAAAAATCCATAGCGATACAATTTAGCACTTGTAACCTAATTAAATATCAATTTGCAAAAATTAAGGGACCAAACTTTAATTAAACTTTATACTGACCTTGTAAATATTAAATAATATTTACGGACTCAAACATCAAAAAATGGGGTTCCAAAATCGTACTTTTTGACACCATTAACTTTTGGGTCGTTAAAAATTAATTAATAAAGAGTAAATGTAACACCTCTTATCCGACCCTATCATCGGGTTCGAGCTACAAAATGTCACATTTGTTGTTGGAGCCACTACAACTGATTTCAATACAATTAAACCATTCCAACATGCTTACTGGTATAAAACACATTTTCAATATGTTGTAAAATCATTTTCGAGTCTTATACAAGCTTAACAAAGTTCTTTTGCTAACCCAAGGTAGGTTAAGGACTTAATTATAAAGTTTTCAAAATTTGTGAGTTAACATTGCGACATCATGGCTTTCACATCGCAACCTCGTCAATCAGTGAGTATCATTATGACTTAAAATATCTCAACGTCGCGATGCCACTCACTTTCGACTTAAATCGCAATGTTTGGGACTTGTCATCGCGACATTACCCCTATTTTGGCAAAAATTACTTTGGTACACATTTCATGCTTCCTACAGAAAAAATATTAACACATATTCATATGACGATTTCAATAATGCATCATGTCATGCCAAGATATGCCAAAATATTAACACACTTTTGAAATTAAGTGCTCCAATGCAAAAAACACATGATCATAATCTAGGAATATTCAAGTCATTTACCAACCTTTAAATACCAAGTTGCTTCATTTTGAAAGTTTTAATATATACGGCTTATGCAAGCTTGAAATCATGGATCCAAACGACACCAAACATGATCAAAACTAAGCACAAACTAGGTCATATATCAAACTTAACATACAAACTTAGCCTTAGCCACAAATACAAGATTGGCATTCACAGCTAGAGATATCCACTTACATAATAAAGACCCTATATACATGTCACAATATTAGGACTAAAAATAAACAAAACAAACTGATCTGACTTGGTGAGTTATACAATCTAGGGATCTACATGCAAGTAAAACAACCTTAGGTAAACATTCAATGCCTAGTAAGTTCAAATGGAAATTACAATACTTACATTGCTCATAGGTGAGCATCTTATCTACCAAAAGTTAGACATACATGTTGAGTATGACTCATATTTTAGTCAAATTTGAGAGATAATCTCCCAATTAAACTCTGTTTATTTATTTTAGTCAAACTTTGATTAGTCTAGATTATTTTATTTTTATTTGACATACGAATTTATCCTATAAATAGGCTCTTTTATAACATTAGAAAAGCACCCATTAGAAGATAAGAACTCATAACACTTTTGAAGAATTTTGTGTTTACATTTTGAGGGTTCTTTATTTTCAGGTTTTGGGGTTTAGTTTTTATCTCCATCTTTTGTATTCTTTGTTCTTTTGCCATTATAGTAAAGTTATCTTTACCGTGGTTTTTTATCCTCTTTGGAGGGGTTTTCCATGTTAAATTTGTGTGTTCAATTTCTTAATTCCTTCCGCTATTTTTTACTTATTCGATGCTTAATTAGGCCAATCCCTAACAAGTGGTATCAAGAGCTAGTTAAATTTTCATAGATTAGCCAGTTTAGAGATGAAAACAACAAGGTTTAACATTGAGAAGTTCGATGGTGTCACAATTTTCAATCTGTGCATCGTGAATAGGGTATTGCAAGAGGTGTTGATGGAGAAAACCTTATCTGCCTAGTGGAAAAGGTTAGAAACTCTTTATGCGACTAAGCCTTTGGCTAACCATTTAATCTTGAAACAACGTCTATTTACATTTTGCATGAACAAATGTGAGCTTTTTAGAGATCATATTAGTCAATTTATTACTCTTTTGAATGATTTAAAAAATTTTGAGGATAAGATTGACGATGAAGATCAGGCTATGCTATTATTATGCTCTTTACCTCTTCTTACAAATCTTTCAGGGAGACCCTCATTTATGGCAAAGACAAACTCTCATTCGAGGCTGCGAAGGGTAATTTGTTGAGTAAAGACAATCTCGACAATGAGTTTGGTCTAGATAGCAAGGTAGATAGGCAAGCTTCCGTTTTGGTAGTATCAAAGAAGTGAAACAAAAGGTGTCGCTATTATAAGAAGTTAGGCTACATCAAAGCATATTGTTATAAACTGTGAAATAAAAGGGCTGCTAAGAAAAACGTGGAAGATGTAGCTGGTGCTAATTTGACCGATGAAAGCAGTGATGATTTGTTGTTATTGTCAATGAGCAAAATCTTTGATCTTACGTCTGAGTGGATCGTAGATTCAGGATGTTCTTTCCACATGTGCCCTAATAGAGAATGGTTCTCCACATACAATTCAGTTGAAGGTGGAGTTGTGAGCATGAGAAACGATTCATCCAGTAAGGTAATCGGTATTGGTAATGTTAAAATTAGGATGCACGATGGGACGATTAGGACACTCTCAGATGACAGGTATGTACCTGATTTAAGAAAGAATCTCATCTCCTTGAGTATTTTATACTCGAAAGGTTACAAAATCAACATCAAGTCGAGCGGCATTATGCTGTCCCGTGGGGCTCTCATTTTGTTAAAAGGTAAAAAGATTGACAGTCTTTGTATTCTAAAAGGTTCTATAGTGATCGATGAGCTCAGACGTCTCTCGTCCGTTATGAAGTCGAAGTCAACTCATTTACAGAAGAGGCAACTTTATCATAGAAGGGAAAAAGTTATGACCATTTAGTTGAATAGAAGTTCTCTTTGGATGCATGTTTTGAAAAGTTAGGGCATTGTGTTCGTGAAAATCTGACCCGAGTTAGTTTTGATTTGGCAGTGTTCAAGTTAAAAGTTAGAAGTGTTCCAGCTTCTAAGCACAGATTTGACTTAGTTAATTCCCTGTATAGTTCAAAATAGGCCCATGGCGGGCTTTGGCAAATATGGCATTGTGGAAATACAAGTCAAGGTGGAGATTTGTTGAGTATGATCATATTTTAGTCAAATTTGATTGATAATCTCCCAATTAAACTCTGTTTATTTGTTTCAGACGAACCCTGATTAGTCTGGATTATTTTATTATTTGACTTACGAATTTAGCTTATAAATAAACTCTTTGACAACCTTAAGAAAACACTCATTAAAATATTAGAACTCATAACACATCTGGAGAATTTTGTTTTTACGTTTTGAGGGTTTTTTATTTTCGGGTTTCGAGGTGGTAACACCTTTAACCCGTATCCATCGTCAGAATAGGGTTACCCTTAACCCGTATCCGTCACCAGAACAGGGTTTCAGAGCATTACCAAAGTTTACAGATTAATTTTGAATAAATCATACAAAAGTACTATTCATATTCAAAAATAATCATATTGTCCCTTAATTGGACTATCGAATCCCAATATGAACAGTAAAATCAAATCGGGACTAATTCAGAAGCTCTAAGAACTTTTCGTGAAATTACAAAAATTTTCTTATGAACAGTGCCCACACACCCGTGTGGTTTTGGGACACGCCCGTGTAATCAGAAAGTGTGACTACACACGCCTGTGTCCCTAACTCGTGTATTCAATTTTGAGCAATTTGTTTCTCATTTTTAAGGTGCAGGGGACACACGGCCAAAAACATGCCTATATGCTGGGCCGTCTGTCACACACGGTTAAGACACACGCCTATGTGTCTACCTATATGGACGAAAATAGGCCATTTTAAGGCCATTTTTCTTACCTTTATTACATCCAACTTGCACAAAACACTTTCATATACCCATATATACTAATCCAACAACCAATTCAAGTCAATTATCAAGTTTTATACCTTTCATTACACTACTCTCTTGCATAAACTTATCATTTAATTCCATTCATTGACTAATAATATATTCTATTAACCACATGCATATATATATAATAGTCATTCATAACCCTATTACAAGTTTACTTTCATTTCATTCCATCCTATACATGCCATATAAACCTTAAGATGTAAAACAAGAGCTACCGGAATAATTCTAGATAGTGTGACTTGATGTGTTAATCCGATCCTCTGAACTCTCGTCAATATACACAAAACATTAAATGCACAAGAGTAAGCTTAAGAAAGCTTAGTAAGCTCATAGGATTAAAACATAAATCTTACCGAATTACAATAACAATACAAATATTAAGTTTTTCACTAATGTTTCCTGTCATACACAATTTCAAACGGTGAATTCACTTGATTGAGCTAAATACCAATTTCTAATTAAATCTCAACACTTAAATTCACATAACACTTACTAATATTTGTCAAATTAGGGAACATCTTACGAAATTGAGTACATTGTTAGCTTGATGCCTCATTTGTTAGCTTGATGCCTCATTCACTTTTGTCTTGCACACATTTTACCATGGCCTAGCCATGATTGCACACTTTATCACATTTGCCATAGCTTAACTATGGTCTTACGCTTGTACACACATATAACTGCCATGATTCAATCATGGTCTTACCTTCACTTTCACTGTGCCATAACCTAGTTATGCTCTTTCACACTATGCCATAGTTTTGCTATGGTCTTACACTTCACACTTTGCCATGGTTTAACCATGGTCTTAACCGTCAATTCATCACTGATCATTAAATGAACGTACTCAATCCTACATTTCCCTTAATTTGAACTTTCAATTCGACTTTCACATCGTGTATTTATCATAATTCAATAATAAAAATATTAATTTTAAATATCGTATCGATCCTAAATTAACAATTAAACATAAAAATTCAGCTATATGAACTTACCTGGCCAATTTGTAGTTGTAGGAAATCAGGGACTAATTGAAAATTCTCTTTTCCATGTTTGTCTTCGAATTCTCGATCTATAATATAAAATTTTCCATTTATTAGCATGTAATTCAATCCTAATTCACTTCACAATTTATGGCTTTTAATTTTTGAAATTACACTTTTACCCTAAATTTTATATACAATTTAGGCCCTGCTCAATTAACTCATCAATTGAGCTAATTTTTCTCAATCAACACTTTATTCCAACATTATAAACTACTACATAACCTTTGGTATTCAAAATTTCAGTACAACTAATTCTTAACTTTTTCACAATTAAGTCCTAAAAATCAATTTCCACTAAAATTATTTAATAAATTCATCATATAATGAATTAAAAGCTTAAAATCCATGATAATTCCTTTTAAACATACAACACTTGTCCATGGAAACTTTCAATTTCACCCATAGAATCAAAAACTAATGAAATCAATAGTTGGACCTAATTGTAAAAGCCACAAAAACATAAAAATTTCAAAGAAAAAGTAAGAATTGAACTCACATGATGCAAAAATATGAAAAACCAGCTTGTTTCAGACCTCCTATGGCATTTTGGCTAATTAATTATGAAGAGATCTCTAGATTTTTTAATTTAGTCACTTGTTTTATATTTAATTTTAACCAAATTACCATTTTGTCCTTAGTTCACACTGTTTTCTTGTCCATTTCTATACCCATACTGTCTAGCCCAAATGATTTGGGTCTACTTGCCTTTTAAATCCTTCCTCATTAGACACTTAAGGTATTTAATCACTTTTGCAAGTTTTACACATTTTACAATTTAGTCCTTTTAAATTAATTAACTATCAAAACGTTAAAATTTTATGACGAAACTTTAATAACGTTAAAATTTTATGACGAAACTTTAATACTAACTCAATAACACTCCATAAATATTTCTAAAAATATTTACGACTCGGTTTATAAATTCGAGGTCTCGATACCTCGTTTTCGTCCCAATTTATCTAATAAATTCTTCTAATTCTCCAACTTCACTAATTCAAAAATTTTTCTAATGTCATACTTGTATCACATATATTATTTTATTAAATCTTTGAACTAATTTATCGAATTTAGTGATCTCGAATCACTGTTTCCTATAATACTGAAAATTAGGCTGTTAAATTATCGGAGTTTACAGATCAAATAAACAGAAATTTCAAACGTTTCATATCATATAATATTCATGTCAAAAACCAATCAAAATCATACATACTATCCCTTATACAAGCCCTCGAGGCCCAAAATACGTGTTAGAAACAAGTCAGGACTAAATCAGAAACTCAGAGAATTTTTTGGAATACATTAAAAATTTTCAATGCTGCAAGGGTCACACGGCCGTATGGCCAGGCCATGTGAGTGACACGCCCGTGTCTTAGGCTGTATGGGCATTTAAAATAAGGACACACGGCCATGTCCTAGTGTAACTCACTGACTTGGTCATACGGCCAAGCCACACAACCGTGTGCTAGGCCATGTACCCTTCGAAGTAACCTCACACACCCGTGTGGTAGGCCACGTACCCTTCAAAGTAACCTCACACACCCATGTGCCAAGTCGTGTGCTAGGTCGTGTAACAATCTGACTTGCAAAACTTTTAAAGCTACAGGGGACACACGCCCGTGTCTCTGCCCATGTAGATGAAAATAGGTCATTTTACAAGCCATTTTTCTCACCCAATTTGGCATCAACCTACACCCAAAAATGCACACATACACAAGCTATAATCAAGCATCCAAAACAAGAAAAATCAGGCCTTAAACACGAAGTATTTTCACATATAACCAATATGCCCTTAGGCACCTCAAATGACAAAATGTAAACATGTATATTCATGTATACAATTTAACCAAATAAGTCAACAATTTGCCAAGCCATTTTGCATCATTTCATGCCATCACTTACTTACCAAAACATACCATGTAATCTATTTACCATAATACAACCATTTGGTACCAAAATGTATTCCATAAACTATCATATTTAGACATATATGCCTTACAAACAAGGTACCAATTCATCACATCACAAAACACAAGTACAAAATGTACACTTAGTTATCATTTTACCCTTTTATCATGTAACCATATCAAACATATCATCAACCATGTTAAGGCCACATATATACATACCAAAATATACCAAACCACAAGCCAACTCAAATGGCTATAAACATAACAAATCGTATAGGCTATCATTAGCCAAAACAACCTATACATGCCATTATAACCAAAATGTAACCAACTAAAAGTACCAAATGAGTTGATGGATAGTGTGATATAGCTCCGATAAGCTTCCAACCCGAATGAGCTTTTGAATCACTATAAAACACAAAAAATAACACAGAGTAAGCATTTAATCTTAGTAAGTTCGTATAACATAGAATTTAACTTACCAATTAATCACAATTTAGGTAAGTAAACATAGCATATCCCAAATCAATTTGGCCAAAAGCCTAAACACATATTCATCAACATGTTAGCCATATAAAGCACATATAATATCCAATACACATGGATGAACTGAACCATTATTCAATTTCATATACATGTATACATTTCATAAATCAATATATCATATAACATCATTTACATGTATTTCATCTAAATACCTGTAGTAGTTCGTATCGAACTCATATAATCTCGTAATAGAACAGTGCCCGTTGAACCATTGAGAATATCGTTGGATACTCAGGTAGCACACACAAGGTGTACTGAATTGTAATCTGTCAATTCTTGTACATGTATGCTCATACGAGCTCTGAATTGGTATGCTCTTACGAGCTGTAAACGGTAAGCTCATACAAGCTGAATATCGGTAAACTCATGTGAGCTAAATATCAGTAAGCTTTCTCGAGTTGAGAATCGGTAACCTTGATGACATGCCATTTGTATCCTACAGATTTCTAAGGTTCAAACGAGACTCGATAATTATCATACGTCGTCAGATATGCAATCAGTATTCATATATAACAATAATGCAAATCACATACATATAATTCAATTAAAGCATATAAATTTACAATTCAATGGTAAAACCATACTAGTTTAACAGTTTAACAAATTAGTCCCCAGGCTAGCTAGATTAAGCTACAACGATCCTGGAAACATAAAAATCATTAAAAACGGGGCAAAAATCATACCTAAATGGACAATGAAAGCTTGGTCGAAAGTTAAGCACAACAATGGATTCTTTCTCTCTTTGATATTCTATTGAAGAATAAAAGAAAGATGAAAGCTTTTTAATTTTGTTTTGACTTATTATATCATTATTAACCAAATTACAAAATTAACCTTTATAAACATTATTTATTTCACTAAATGTCAAGCCATTATATGCCACTATCACTATTATGGTCTAATTACCATATAAGGATTTTCACTTTAAAGTTATATAGCTATTTAATACCATTAGCTACTAGAACTCAACTTTTGCACTTTACGCGATTTAGTCTTTTTTATCAAATTGAGCAAGTAGAGGGTAAAATTTCTTAACGAAATTTTTATTCGGTAACACTATCATACTGTAGACCATAAAATAATAATAAAATATATTTTTCAACCTCGAATTTGTGGTCCCAAAACTATTGTTCCCAAAACTATTGGTCCCAAAACTATTGTTCTTGAAATAACCTGTCATAATCTTCATATCATCAACTATCCCTTACACAAGAGTGCATATGATGTCAAAGATGTAACAGCTCGGTTTTAGCTAAATTAGAATAGTAGTTTCGGGACCACAAATTCGAAGTCATAAAAATATTTTAATATTATTTTTGGTGCTTACAGCATGTGAATATATATATGTGTGAAAGTTTCGTGAGCTAATTTTATCATTAAAATGATTAATTTGAGAAAAAAGACTTAATCGCGTAAAATGCAAAAGTTGCATTCTATATGTTAAATGTGCTTAATTGCCATGTCTTATTAAATGGGAGGTCCTTATGATGAAACTAGACCATAGATAGTTTTAATTGAAATTAATGGACATCCATTAATTAATTATAAATGTTTATAACCAAGGGTAATATAGTAAATTGGTAATTAAGTTAATATTAATTAAAAGAAACAAAATGGTAGCCATTTACTCATCTTTTTCAATCAAATTTGAGAAAGAAAGAAGTCATTTTAGGGCTTTGATATTCGGCTAGCTTGTTCCTTGATTAAGGTATGTTCTTTGCTCAGTTGTTGATGATTTCTATGTTTTTGTGATCGTTGCTTCGTGTTCTAGCTAGCCTGTGCCCTAATTTTTGAGTTTTTATGATTTTGTGAAGTTCCATTGATGAATGCTTGAACTCTTGAATGTTTGATGATAGAAGATGAGTATTTGTTGATAGATTATCATGTTTTGTAAATTTATTTTTAGTGAAATTGCATAAAAGGGATTAATTTGTGAAAAGATGAAAATGTGTGGTTAAATGTGTGAAATATTGATAAATATGGGCTAATATGAGCATTAGGAAAATTCGGCTAGCATGTATTTGAAAGAAATTATGAAGTTTTGTATATTTTTGAAATAGGTATTAAATTGTAAAAAATGTGAAAGTTTAGGGCCAAAGTGTAAAGTGGCTTAAATATGTGTTTGTGGATGAAATTTATTGATTTGGTGATTAAATAGGTTAATTTTAAATACATATAGATCAAGAAAGAAAGAATTTAGATTTAGATTGAGAAAAATCGAAGGTTATCGAGTAATCGATCCGATTCATCAATTTCGAGTACGAGGTAAGTTCATATATGGTAATTTCATTATATATGCATGTTAAATGCTTTGATATCACATAAATTGTGATTACGTGATTACAGATAGTATTGAATAGGGAAAATGACTCTACGAATGTAATTGATGATAGAAACGAGTGGTGTAAAAGCTCGTTTAAACCTTAGGAATAGTTAAGATGCTAATGACATTTCATTAGGCTATGGTGTTGGCTTCAGGCCATGATACCGACACTTCAGGTTGCAAGTAATACCTTGATGTGGCTACAGGAAATGGTATAGGTATTCAGAGAGGAGTTACCTTGATTTGGTTACGGGCAATGATATAGATACTCTGGGATAAGTTACCTTGATTTGGCTACGGGCCATGGTATAGGTACTTATCGATTGAGATCTTGAGTATCCAATTTTTATTTCCAATAGTTCAACGGGTAATGAATGATGTATTTGAGAAAGAGGTTAGTACGAGGTGGTATAAGTATGTACGAAACCAAACTTATTCGAATATTATCTTGAAAAAGTTCAATGAGATTATAATGGATCATGTTTTGAGACATGAGAATGGTTTGTAGTTAATGTGTTTTTGATTTGGTAATGTGAAAATGTTTTTAGACATGGAATTGAGTAGTTGAAATAGTGGTGGATAGATGGCATGATATGGGTATAAATTGGAATGTTTGGCTGCCTATAAGTGTATGGAAATGGTACTAAATTGGTTGCTATGTGTACATTAGAGAAGGGTGGCAAATTGGCTTTTCAAATAGCCTATTTTTGTCCACACAGGCAGAGACATGGGCATGTGTCTCAGCCGTGTTCGACACACGATCATACTGCACAGCTGTGTGTCCCCTAGGGTACCCTTTCGAATTAAGTCATTATACCCTACAGTTTTGAAACGGCCTAGACACACGGGCATGTCTACTGGCCGTGTGTGGCACACAGGTTGGCACACGGGCGTATGGTCGACCGTGTGACCCAAGTCGGTAACCTCCTCAGTTTTCTCACAGCCATAGCACATGGGCGTGTTCTCGGTCGTGTGGTACAAGTCAGTATGTATGCCCTGTTTTCACACGGTCTGTGACACGGCATGTCTGGTGGCCATGTGAGGCACACGACCTATTCACACGGGCATGTGACCCTTAAATGTTGGAAAATTTTCTAAGTTTCCCAAAGTTTTCTAATGTTATCGGTTTAGTCCTGAACCACTTCTAAGCATGTTTTAAGGTCACGTAGGACCTTATAAGAGACAATGTGATTGATATGAATGGATTTTGATTATGATTGCATAAATATATGTAAATGAGGTGTGTTATTCGGTAATGCCTCGTAACCCTATTCTGACGTCGGATACGGGTTAGAGGTGTTACAAAAGATATAATACTTGCAATGTAAAGAATACATCAAAATCTTCATTCATCACTGAATTAAATTATAATGTGTTTATTTATACTACTTAGCTAGCTACCTAACTAAGCAACTAATCCATAACTAATTCTTAACCGCTCAAAAACTAACCATCAAGTTGGTAGTTGACAAATATTTTTAACTGCCAACTTGGATATTAGAAAATCATGTTGTTAAGTTCCCAAAGCTTTGGTCATAATATCAGCCAATTAATTTGCTCACACTACATGCTCTGTTTGGATGACTCTCTCCTATACTATTTCTCTTATGAAATTACAATCAATTTCAATGTGTTTGGTCCTTTCATGAAACATTGGGTTTGCTGCAATTTGTAAGGCCACCTTACTATCACAATAAAGTGTAGCTGGCTTCAAGTCTTCAACTCCAAGTTCCATAAGTAATCCTTTCAGCCAAATAATTTATGTTGTTGTTATTGCCATACTTCTGTATCCTACTTTAGCAGATAATCTGGCTATGGTGTTTTGTTTCTTTGATTTCTAAGATATCAAAGAATTCCTAATTTTAATACAGAAGCTTGTAATTGATCTTCTAATCATTGGACAAGATGCCCAATCAGAATCACAATAAGCATTCAACTGACTAGAACTCGAAGCTGCCAACAATATTCATTGTCCTGGATCCTTTTTAATGTATCCAACCACCCTAAGTGTTGCTTCTAAATGAGAACTCTTTGGTTGCTGCATAAACTAACTAAGATGATGCACATCATATGTGATGTCTACCCTCATATGAGTAAGAGAAATCAACCTTCCTATCAATCTCTGGAAGATATTTTTCTCCTCTATTAACACTTCATCATTATCATATTACTGCAACTTAATGTCACACTCTAGTATGGTAATCTTCATGTTTTGTTTCATAGGTGTGATAGTAGGTTTGGCTCTCTTTAAACATGTATCCTCAATAAGTTCTAGTGCATACTTCCTTTGACTCAACAAAATTCCTTCCCTGGATCTTAGTATCTCAAATCCAAGAAAATACTTAAGTTCTCTCAGATCCTTCATCTTGAAATTAGAATTCAAGATTTTTTTCAATTCATCAATCATTACAACATCATTCCCAGTTAACAGCAAATCATCAACGTAAATAAGCAAGATTACCTTATTGGTTCCCTGTCTTTCTGTAAATAGAGAGTAATCATACTTGCTTTAAATATATCTACCAGATAACAAGGCTTTAGTCAGCTTCATGTTCCACTGCCTAGATGCTTGCTGATATGCGTGATAAGTTTTAAATTTATAATTGGTCGTACTTGAAAACTAACTATTATCACAATAAAGGCAAGCGCACCTATCGAATAGTAGTATAGCTTATAGCAAGATTGGAATGTCGAACCCACAGGAACTAAAAGTACTAGTATTAACCTTCTTTTTATTATCTAGCCTAAAAATAAGGGGATTTTCTTTATCTAAACTAATCAACTAAACTAAGAATGCACAAGAAGTAAATTGGGGAAATACTTTTGGGAAAACTGATTGATTTGGATAATACCCAAAGAAAAATCCACCTAGACTTCACTTGTTATTTGACTCTGAATTAGACGATTTATTCACTTGACTCGATCCGTAGAAATCCCTAATTTATATTATTATCTCTCTCGAGACTAACAACGTCTAACCCTAGGTTGATTAATTGAAATCTCTTTCTAATTAAAACCCCTAGTGTTGCATTAACTCGATCTATGGATTACCTTATTAGGTTTGACCCTAATCCGGCAGATTTATGTCGCCCTATGTCTAAGAGTGCAATCAACTCCGCTTAATTATGTTAGATCTACTCTTAGACAGGGACTTTTGCTCCTCTGAATAAGCACATCAATACTTAAATCAATATCCTAGAATATTAAAACAAGAATTAAGAACACATAATTAAGAACAAATCAAGTATTTATCATATAATTCAAAAAATAGTAACAAGATCCATCTTAGATTTCATTCCCCTTAGGTATTTAGGGGATTTAGTTCATATGTGTAAAAGAAAACATCTCGAAAGAATAATAATAATAGCAGCACATAAAGAAACCCAAAAACCCCTTAGGTATTTAAGGGAGATCTTTAGTCTTAAAGGAGAATCCAGCTTCTGAGATGGATCAATCGGCTTTCTTCGAGTAATTCCTTACCTCCCACTCCCTGTTTCCCTTAATCCTCCTCTAAGCTGTTTATATAGGCTTTAGAATGCCTCCGAACCCTCCAAAGTGCTCTTTTCCAAATAGAACTAGACTTGGGCCAGACAGGGACACAGTCGTGTGCCACGTCTATGCGGCTTAGGCCGTGTTAAAGTCTATTAAATAGACATGGGCGTGTGGTCTACCCATGTGAGGAAGTCCAAGCCGTGTTGATTTCCCATGTTGACCCATTTTCTCCATTTTTGGCCCGTTTCTTGCTCTTTTTACTCTCCTATGCTCGCCTAAGTATAAAACATGAAATTAAAGGATTAGGAGCATCAAATTCCAAAAATCCAATGATAATTCATCCAAAAATGTGCTAAGCATGGGATAAAAATATGTATAAATTACGACTTATCAAATACCCCCCACACTTAAGCGTTTGTTTGTCCTCAAGCAAAATCCTGAATTCACAATTAAGAATTCATTTTGCTCAACTTATAACTCCTATCAATAATATCTCAAAATAATCCATAAGTAATCATACATTGAGAATTCAATTAGAAGAACATCAAAGTTTCAAACATTCAAAGTTGAGCATTTTATCACGAAAACATAGGTGTTTCCCCTCATCTAAGTAATCATCTTTGATTCAAAATATCACAGAGTTTAACATCCTCACTAAAGATTCACTCAAATCACTCAAGGTGTTTAAGGACAACAAATTTAGCACTCGACAGTCAATATGAAAAGTTATTACCATAGGCTTGCGTGAAAATCAAATCTCCACCACTAGATATTGAGATGATACATCAATCAAAAGGTCTTTAGAGGGTTGTAACGTGACTTTGGTTAGGGGGTGCGGTCACAAGCTGAAAGAGAAGGTTAGAATCAAGAATGAATTGAAAAATTACCTTACTAGAAAAATACTAAAACTAACAAATTACATTCCTAATTAGATGATCCTAGAATTGAGCTTTTCTTCATGGATAACATCGTTTTAATCCAAGCATTACATAATTTCATAATATGCTAGACGACAAATCTCAACTGCAGCAACTTCTTTTTTTTTTTAAGAACAAATCACAGTAACATAGAACTTTTCTAACTATCAAAAATAAAATATAGCTAAGCAATTTATTCAATCAAATCTTGACAAAAATAGGGATCAAATTAATTAAGGGGATTTCAACAAAAATGGGTTATGGATTAATATTGAGGGTAAATCAGTGAATGGCTTATTAGGTTCAAGGGGGTTCACTAAGGGTTAATTATGAAGGTAGACTTTTATGGAGTGAGTGGGTTAAACCTAAGTGCCTTTATCATCTCGACATATCAAATCAATGGTGTGGTCTTGACATGCATAATCGAAGCAAGTTCTAGAATAACAAATCAATATTGACGCACTCATAGCAATAATAAAAGTGAGCATGAAAGAAATAATATATGCTCTAAAGGCTCAAGATCTCACAAAAATTATGGTTTTTTTATGTCAATCCTGTGAATTTCAACTTCAAGATAATACCTAAACTTGAGGAAATAACCTAAAAATTTTTAATTCTCAAAAATCAACTTATCATGCTTGATTTTCTAATTACTTAAAGTGAAAACAATCAATGCATTAATGCCTATGTTTTAATTCAAGATATATCAATAAAAATTATAAATTAATCAAAATTCATTCTAATAGTGATATGACTGAGTCACGTGAGAATAAGACAAAATTCAAGGATTTTTCTGATAATGATATAAATAACCCCCCACACTTAAGATGTACATTGTCCTCAATGTACAAAGATAGATTTCCTAAAAAATATAGATATAAGATCATAAGATAGGGAGAGAAGTGAAACTTCTTGAATGTTAAATGGAATCCTTGAATTGGAGCTATGGAAAGTAATCAGCTAAGGTAAGGGTAAGATTGGAGGAGGATACTCCGGTGGTGGTAGAGGTTGTTAGTCCACATGTGTTGTGCCAAAAGAATATTATAACTGGTGGTAGCTATGGCCATGGTCGAGCAGGGCATGGCAGTCGTGGAGGACCTTTTCCAGTAGAGTTGTAAATTCCTAAGGAGTAGTGAGCTTTGGAGCTTTTCATAACTGTGATAGAATCAATAATTCTTTAGGAAATATAAAGTAGCATGATTACTTGTAAAAAAATGGTCAAAAACATAAATTGCTTAATATAAATTGTAAAACCTAAAGATGAAGTAAAAATAGTATTAAATGAGAAATAAAAAGTAATTTAAAAAGATAAATAAAGGTGAAAGTAAAAAATAAAAATAATAAATAAAAGTCTTCAAAAATCCTCATCGCCAGATGGTTTGCGAGGTGGGGATGGCGATGAGATGTGAAGCTGCTGAGATTTTGATGCGTATGGAGGAAAAGAGAGGAGAAAGGGTGGATTTTGGGGTGATGGTCGGAGTTTAGATGGCGACGGCGGCAAAGAGAGCAGTAGCTAGGGTTAGGGTATTGGGGAAGGGGATGATGAATAGTGGGGGTTTATATAAATATTGGGGCACACGACTATGGGGCACGCCCGTGTGCCCTTATTTTAGCCCATGTATTTCGTGGTTTTCAAATTTGGGCGCGTCTGGAATTCGGCCCACGCCCGTGTTCTTTGGGCGTGTTGGTGCACACGGCCGTGTCACACAGTCGTTTCCTGTTTCGTTCGCTTCTCCCACGGTCGTGTATATATGCGCACGCCTGTGTTAATTTGACAGTTTCGACCACGGATGGTGGGCAAGAGCGTGTTGCACGCCTATGTTAATTTCTCAATTACTACGACGGCTTATAGACACGGGCGTGTTGCACGCCCGTGTTGATTTGGCAAGATTGCCCACGGCCGTGGCAACGTATCGAATCCCATGTTTTGGAAAAAAATTTGCTCTATTTTCACACGGCCGTATCGTACAGACGTGTCGCCACCCGTGGTATGAGCACGACCTAAGGCACGCCCATGTGCCTGGCTGTGTGGATTTGGAAAACCTATGTTCAAAGTTTCAGTTAATAATTTAGATGTTAAAAACTAAAATTTAAAGAACTCAACACCGTTAGTGCTGGGGTTGCCTCCAGAGAAGTGCATATTTAGAGTCTAAGCTCGACTTATCTCTCATTCGCACGATTATGGCAGATCACAGAGTTGAGACTCCTCTTTCTCACAATCAATTCTATTACCCACATAAAGTTTAAGCCGAGTAATATTTACCTTAAAAGTGTCGTATTGAGAATGATTTACCTCGACAGTACCATATGGGAAAACATTCAGTACCGTGAAAGGAGTCAATCCATTTGTGTTAAGCTCTGAAGTATCAATTCGGGGGTCCTTTTCATCTATCAATAATTTATTCCCAACTTTAATTTGCTTTGTTTCATCCCTACGCTCATCGTGGTGTCACTTTAATTTCTCGTGTGCTTCTGGTTTCTCCTTGACATGTGTTCGCCATTCATCTAGTTCATTAATTTAAAGCCTTCATTTTTCGTGAGTCGCTCTTTTTTTGTGGCATGGATTAGAATGAGGCTCCATTACGTTCTTTCTAGGTGACTCCTACAAAGAAGTTTGAGTTGCAAAATTATTCAAATTAACTAAATCATCTCGATTACTAGATATTTTAGCAGAGTCATGAGCTTGGAGAGTAATCATGTCATCCCCTACACGAAGTATTAGTTCATCTGTGCCAATATCAATGATAGTTCGAGCAGTTGCTAAAAAGGGTCTGTAACAGCCTAATTTTTAGTGGTGTTGGAACAGTGATTCGAGATCACTAAATCCGACAAATAAGTAGAAAATATTATTAATTTAGTAAATATAAGTTAAATGTGAAGTTAGGAAAATTTTTGAAATAGTGAATAGTGTACTAAAAATAAATACTAAAATAATTAGAATCGAAAACGAGGTATCGAGACCTCAAAAATTTTAAATCGAGCCATAAATATTTTTATAAATATTTATGGAGTGTTAATAAGTTAGTATTAAAGTTTCGTCAAGAAATTTTAAAGTTCTGATAGTTAATTGAACAAAAAGGACTAAATTGTATCAAATGCAAAATTTTGGGAAATGATTAAATAGCTTAAATGATAAAAGAAAGAGGGTTTAAAAGGAAAATAGACCCAAGGTCTATTTGGGCTGGACGGCAAGGGCATGAAATCAGCAAGAAAATAAGGAGAATTAAGGGCAAAATTGCAAAATTACAAAATTTACTTGATAAAGTTAGGACTAAAGTAGAATTATCTAAATTTCTCTTTATTTTTATGCATTCTCATCAGAAAAAATGCCATGGAAGAGTTCCCCTAAGCTGGTTTTTCATATTTTTACTTCAAGTAAGTTCAATTCTTGATTATTTCTTAAAATTTTTGTGTTTTTTGTGACTTTTACAACTAGGTCCACTTGTTGAATTCATTAGTTTTTGATTCTATGAAAGAAATTGAAAGTTGATATGAATATGTTCTGGAAGTATATGATGATTTGGCATGGAATTAGAGCTTTAAATTGTTTATATGTTGATTTTATTGAAAGAATTGAATAGAAAGTGAATGTTTGGGACCTAAGTGTAAAAGAGTTTGAAGTTAGAGTTTTATGTGGAAATTCTGAATTTCAATAGTTATGAAATAACTTATAATGTCTAGTAAAAATATTAATTGAGAAAATTATCTTAATTTAGGGGTTAATTGAGAAAGGACTGAATTGTATGAATTGTGAAATTTGGGGCAAAATGGAAATCAACATTTTGCACTACAACTGTTTTGGACAGCAGCAGTAGTCTAACTTTGAAAAATCACTAAAAATTGTAGAAATGGAATTAGAGGATTAATAAAATATGAAATTAAAGCTTATTGAGTCTATTTTCTTGTAGAAGAAATGATGTAAGCAATGAAATTGTAAATCATGAGATATGATAAATTTTGTGAGACAAGGTCAGAATGATTTCGGGTTCCCCTGTTCTAACTTTGTAAAATCATAAAAATTGGATAAAAATAATTATGGGATTAAATTTATATGTTTATAATCCTTAATTAGTCTATTTTCAATAGAAAAAAACGGAAACATCATTCGAATCCTGTACGAGGAGATAATTAATTTTTAGTGAAGAAGGATCGGAACTGTCAGACAGCAAAACAGGGGAGACTTCAATGAATACAATGTATTAATTGGCCCAACCAAAAATTATGAAATTTTTATGGTAAGAAGATATGTGAGTCTAGTTTCATGGAAAATTAGCGGACCTTAATTTGGAGTTCCGTAACTTTAGATATAAATAATTTAGTGACTATGACACGGGTGGATAGCTTGAATATTCACATAAGTAATTAATTAGTGAAAATTATGGATAAGGTTACTTACAAGTGTGTTATTTATACCAAGGATGTGGATGGAGAGGAGGAGGAGGAAAGATATATGAATGACTTGTGTATAAATTGATCACATGCCCGATTATAAATCGATAAGTGTTAGATTAGAAATGATATAATGTTTTATTTGGAATATTTATTATGAAATTATGATTATAGTTATAATAGAAAAATTGAACTTGTGAGTTTATATGGCTAAATTTTAGTGATTATTTGTTAATTTTATGAATTTCATGATGTGTTATTTCATATGTATTGATGATAAAACCGTGAATAATGTAAAAGCATGAAAATTGAATAAATGATCAAATTGAGCATTTCAGTTTAGTGACAAGATGAATTGAAGGAAAAGACCATGGTTGGACCATGGCAACAAGTGATAAGTGATAGCTTCAGCTACACTTATCTGATCAAGGACAAGTGAAAGTGATAAGTGATAGCTTCGCTACACTTATCGATCAATGACAAATGAAAAGTGAAAAGTGGTAGTTTCGGCTACGATCGGTGAAAAGTGGTAGCTTCGCTGCACCGAT
This sequence comes from Gossypium longicalyx, assembly GCA_025698465.1. Lineage (NCBI taxonomy): Eukaryota > Viridiplantae > Streptophyta > Magnoliopsida > Malvales > Malvaceae > Gossypium > Gossypium longicalyx. Next base: position 99,953,169 of record CM046997.1, read on the forward strand.
CGATGAAAAATGGTAGCTCTGGCTACCTGATCAGTGAATAGTGGTAGCTTCGGCTACAAGTGACAAGTGACAAGTGACAAGTGATTTCTGTATAAGATCATATCTGGGCTATGGCATCGATATGTGATATGTGATTACGTGTAAGACCATAGCTGAGCTATGGCGTCGATATATGAATATGTGTAAGACCATAGCTGGGATATGGCATCATTATGTGAATATGTGTAAGACCATAGTTGAACTATGGCATCGAGAAAACGAAGTACTCAATTCCATAAGATGTTCACTAATTTGAAGAAGTTTGATAAGTATTACATGGAATTATGTGATATAAGGAAATACGAGTTGATGAGACATGAGCATAAAACTTGGTTGATGAATGAGTTCATTTGTGATTATATATTTCTATGCCTTGAGTGTATTATCCGTATGAATTGGTATTCCAAATGAGTTAATAAGAAAACTTCTAATATGAAATAATCTGAGTTCGAAACAAAATATCATGAAAACGTACTTGAAATACATTGGTATGTCTTGTATATGCTATTTGAATTCATAAATGTGGAAAGTAAATGTATGTGGAAATATGAGATGATGATATCTGTACATGGAATTTATTGATGAATACGCACATCCAAATTTATATGATAGATTTTAGTGAACATTGAAATTGCGCTCAATAAGTGATTTGGCAATTTAAAATCGTGATTGGTAGGAAGAGTTAATGAATTGCATATTTATGAATTGTTACACGTATTTGTCTGAAATACGAGGAAGTGATGGTAATTGATACATGGAAATATGAAACTATGATATATATAAAAACATAGAATATGTTTGATAAATGTGTTCATTCATAATTATGGAATTTATGTACCTCATGTGTGCTATTTGCATAAAGATGATATCTTAAATACTTTGGTGCAAAAAGTTTAAATATGAAATAGTATGAAATCGAAACAAATTGTTATGAAAATGTATTTAAATTATCTGTAAGTGTTTCGTGCTTCTCGATAATGCCTCGTACTCTATTTCGGCGACGGATACGAGTAGGGGGTGTTATAGGGTCTTCCTAAAATTATAGGTACTTCACTATCCTCATCCATGTCTAGAACAACGAAGTCAACTGGGAATATAAATTTATCGATTTTAACAAGCACATCTTCAATAATACCCCTAGGAAATCTACTTATTTTATCTGCCAATTGAATGCTCATCCTAGTTTGTTTGGGTTTCCCAAGACCTAGTTGTTTAAACATTTTATAGGGCATGACATTAATACTTGCCCCTAAATCAGCCAAAGCATTGTTAACATTTAAACTACCAATTAAATAAGGAATCGTAAAACTCCCTGTATCTTTCAACTTGTTGGGTAGCTTATTTTGTAGAATGGCTGAGCAAACTGCGTTCAATTCCACATGCGACGCCTCATCCAACTTCCGCTTGTTTGCTAAAAGCTCCTTTAAAAATTTAACTACGTTTGGCATCTGCGAAAGAGCTTCAATAAACGGTAAGTTAATATGTAATTTCTTTAATAATTTAAGGAATTTACCAAATTGTTCGTCTATGTGGTCTTTCCTTATCGCACTGGGGTATGGTACATGAGGTTTATATTCTCTACTTACCGGCTTTTGCTGACTGTGGTCCACTTTATCCTTACCTTTACTTACCACAATTTCTTGCATCGGTTCTGGTTCATGTTCAACTAACCCTTCTTCATCTCGAATACTAATTGCATTAAGCTGCTCCCTTGGGTTAGTTTCGGTATTACTCGGCAAGCTACCTTGTGGTCATTCAAAAATTAACTTAGCAAGCTGTCCTATTTGAGCTTCGAGCCCTTGAATTGATGCTTATTGATTTTTAAGCACTGTTTCGATATTCTAAAAATGAGTTTTTGACATCGAGATGAATTTCGTTAGCATCTCCTCAAGGTTTGGCTTCTTTTCCTGCTGGTAGGGTGGTTGTTGAAAACCTAGGGGATGTTGTGGCCTTTGATTTCCTTGACCACCCCATGAAAAGTTGGGATGGTTCCTCCAACCTGTATTATAAGTGTTACTGTATGGGTTATTTTGAGATCTAGGATTATTATTACCCATATATTGAACTTGTTCCTCTTCGGTGCTAGGGTTGAAGGTTGGATAATCTGTGTGTACTCCTCCTCCACTTGAATCACACCTCATCACTAGATGTACCTGAGTAGAACCATACAAACTGCCCATCTTTTTATTTAAAAGTTCTACCTAGTTAGAGAGCATAGTAATCCCATCGAGGTTGAAAACACCAGCAGCTTTCGTCGACTTCGTTCTCATAACTTGCCACTGATAATTATTCAGTGACATCTCTTCAATAAATTCGTAAGCCTCTTCAGGTGTTTTGTTGTTTAGCGTTTCATCGGCGGCTGCGTCGATAAGTTGTCTTGTTGAGGGGTTTACACTGTTGTAAAAAGTTTGGACTTGCAGCCATAGAGGTAACCCATGGTGAGGGCACCTTCTCAAAAGATCCTTGTATCTCTCCCATGCATCATAAAATGTTTCTAAATCCATCTGCACAAAAGAAGAGATATCATTCTTTAATTTAGCTATTTTTACTGGTGGAAAATATTTTAGTAAAAGTTTTTCGGTTATTTGTTCCCAAATAGGGATTGACCCTCGTGGTAACGAGTTCAACCACTGTTTAGCTTTGTTTCTCAATGAAAAGGGGAATAACTAAAGGTGAATGGCATCATCAGAAACGCCATTGATTTTGAATGTGTCGTAAAGTTCTAGAAAATTCGCCAAATGAGTGTTTGGATCCTCGTCCTGCAAACCATCAAACTGAACAAACTATTGTATCATTTGAATAGTGTTAGGTTTTAGTTCAAAATTATTTGCAGCAACAGCAGGTCTAACTATATTCGATTCAGTTCCTGTTAAAGTAGGTTTAGTATAATCATACATAGTACGTAGAGCAGGATTCTGATTTATTGGATCAACAACAATCGTAGGAGGTAGCGGATTTTCCTGATTTTCAGCATCTCCTCGGTTGTGGTATGAATATCGTCCTCTCGCTCTTCCTCTATGTAAATTTGGCTTCGCCTTATTTCTCTTTGGTTTCTGTGAGCTGTGCTTTCTATCTCACTATCAAAAAGTAATGGTCCTGACGGGTTTCTTCTAGCCATAAACTATAAAAACCTGCCAGAAGTGAAGAAAAGAAAAATTAGAAAAGAAAAATTAAAATAAAAAGTAAATTGCAATAATTAAGAACAAATCAATGTTAAAGCAAGAATTAAGAACACATAATTAAGAACAAATCAAGTATTTATCATATAATTTAGAAAATAGTAACAAGATCCATCTTAGGTTTCATTCCCCTTAGGTATTTAGGGGATTTAGTTCATATGTGTAAAAGAAAACATCTCAGAATAATAATAATAATAATAATAATAGCACATAAAGAAACCCAAAAACCCCTTAGGTATTTAAGGGAGATCTTCAGTCTTGAAGGAGAATCCGGCTTCTGAGATGGATCAATCGGCTTTCTTCGAGTAATTCCTTACCTCCCACTCCCTGTGTATTTTAATCCTCCTCTAGGGTGTTTATATAGGCTTTAGAATGCCTCCGAACCCTCCAAAGTGCCTTTTTCCGAATAGAACTAGACTTGGGCCAGACAGGGACACGGCCGTGTGCCACGCTCGTGTGAGGCAGCTTAGGCCGTGTTAAATTCTGTTAAATAGACACGGGCGTGTGGTCTACCCGTGTGAGGAAGTCCAGGCCGTGTTGATTTCCCACATTGACTAATTTTCTCCATTTTTGGCCCGTTTCTCGCTCTTTTTACTCTCCTATGCTCACCTAAGTATAAAACATGAAATTAAAGGATTAGGAGCATCAAATTCTAAAAATCCAATGATAATTCATCCAAAAATGTGCTAAACATGGGATAAAAATATGTATAAATTACGACTTATCACTTGCTTTAGCCCATATATAGATTTTTGCAGTTGACAAACCTTATTCCTCCCTGACAGCAAAAACCTTTTGGCAAATAAATATAAACCTCTTCATTCAAATTACCTTGAAGAAAGGCATTGTAAACATCCATCTGAAAAAGGGGCCAATTGTGTATAGAAACAATAGCTAGGACAGTTTTAATTGTAACAAGTTTGGCAATAGGAGAAAATGTATCAACGTAATCCATCCCTTCTTTCTGGTTATATCTTTTAACAACCAGTCGTGCCTTAAACCTCTCAACCTCACCAGTAGCCTTGTGTTTGATTTTGTACACCCATTTGTAGCCAATGGGCACTTTACTTGGGGGCAGAGACACAACAATCCATTTATTATTTGATTCCAAAGCTTGAATCTCTTCTTTCATGGCTTGAATCCATAAGGGATTCTGAATGGCGTCAGAATAGGTACAAGGTTCAACCATAGTGGATATAGAAGAAAGGAACAACTGAGCACGTGAAGGTAAATAAGAATAAGAGATATTTGAAGATATAGGATACTGGCCTGAAGTAGAAAAAGATTGGTAAGAAACATAATCAATTAACCAAAGAGGAGGTCGAGAGACTCTAAAAGACTTCCTAAGACCTTGGACTGGTGGAGAAATAATAGACAAAGGTGGAATAGAAGTACTTGTTGAAACAGAGGAATTAGGAATAGAAGGAAAAATATGTGGGGAAGTAGAGGACTACGGTGAATGAGTAAGAACTAGAAAATTAGAATCAGGAACCTGTGGTTGGGTAGGAGAAACCTTTCAGAGGAAGTCACTGGAAAGTGAAAAAAAAAGATTGTTTCATGAAAATGAACATCTCTGTTGACAAAAAAAAGTTTTGGTTTTTAAACTAAACAGAAGATAACCTTTTTGAGTATAAGAATAACCCATAAAAACAGAAAGAGTCACCTTCAGAGAGAATTTATCACTGTAATTAGGCTGAGTAGCATGGCATAAAAAACCAAAGACTTGTGATTGAGAGAGAAGGTTGTTTGTGGTGAAAAAAGTTCAAATGGGGTTTTCCATTAAAGAATAGCAGATGAAAGCCTATTGATGAGATAACAAGCAATTAAAACACATTCTCCCTAGAACTTAACAAGGACTTTAAATTGAAAATGGAGAGCTCTATCAACTTCTAAAAAGTGTTTATGTTTTCTCTTAGGAACCCCATTTTGTTGTAGAGTATGAACACAAGAATTCTGATGAATAATTCTTGAGGAAGAAAAAAGAGTGAAACAATCTGAATTAAAAAATTTAGAATCACTGTCACTATGAATGATTTTGACATTGGTATTAAATTGGTTTTGAATGAAAGCAAAGAATTTCTTTAAGGAAAGAACGGCATCAGACTTAAGCGTCAACAAGTACACCCAATGTATTCTAGTGTGATCATTAACTATAGTAAGAATGAAGCAATGGCTACTATGTGTAGACACTTTATAAGGTCCTCATAAGTCAATGTAAACAAGTACACCCAAGATATTTTATGTAGTTTTGAAAGAGAATCATGGCCTAAACGAGCATGCCAAGTAGCAGCATTATTAGTAGAAAAGACATACATTGTAAAATAGTAGCACGTGACATATGCGAAACAAAAGTACATTGTTAAAACAAACTAGAATTCAAACAAGATAACTCAAAGACATATAAACCTTCATGTTTCCTACCAATCCCCATCACTTTTCCAGTGGAGAGATCCTAAAAAAGACAGAAATCAGAATAGAAAATGATGGCATAATGTAACTCATGGGTTAATTTCGAAATAAGAAACAAATTATGAGTAAAATTTGGCACATATAGAACATTATGTAAAGTGTGATTAGAATCAAGAGAAAAAGGGCCAATATGTGTTATTGGGAGAGTTTTACCATCAAGAAAATGAACAGACCGTGAAGTGAAAGCACAAGAAACAGGGTTATTCAATTTTGAAGATCAGATAACATATGATCTGTCGCACCAGTGTCCAAAATCCAAGTGAGGGAACCTGAAACAAGTAAACATCAAGAAACTATACTTGCAAGATTAGTAGTAGGCTTAGTCGTTGGTCCTTTGTTCAGTATACCTAAAATTTGATTATATTGCTCAGTGGTGAAAACATGAGCTGGCATGAGAGAATTCAACGATCTTGAATCAGGAGGGGAGCTATCAGGGGTATCAGAATTGACCATCATTGCTACTTGTACATTTTTACGCTTTGTAATTTTAAAATAAGGAGGAAAGCCAATGAAGCGATAACACTATTCACGCTTGTGACCTTTAAGCTTACAATAATCACGTGTCCTATTGAACTGACCACGACAAGTAATAGAAGCACCAGAAGAATTTGAAAACATATCAGTAGAATCCGAAATGGGCGAGACGCCAGACAAGTAGCTCCGCTATGATTCTTCTTGAACAATCATAGAATACGCCTGATTAACATATGGAAGCGATTGCATAATGAGAATCTGATTGCGAATTGTAGAATATGTCTCATTGAGTCCCATCAAGAATTAAAACAAGTGATATTGAAGAAATTGTTACAAATTCTGTTGTATATTCACACAATTGCAGGAAGAAATTGGAACTAACGCAGCATACTCGTCCCATAAAAGCTTGAGCCGCGTTAAGTATGCAGAATCAGAAGAATCCCCTTGAGTAAGCATAGCGATATCACAATGGAGGAAAAAAATCTGTGAACCATCAATCTTACTAAAACGTTCTTTCAAATCTTGCCAAACAAGTGTTGCACTTGAGGCAAAGTCTAATCCTGTCGAAAGTTCAGTGTTGACAATATTGAGAATCCAATAATGAGCAATTGTGTTACAGCGATCCCATTGGGAATGAAGAGAAACATCAAAATCATCTCTACCACAATCTTTATCGACAAACCCTAATTTGTTCTTCGTCAACAACACGATTCGTATTGAATGACTCCAAAGGCTATAATTCTTGAGACCAGTTAGCTGGTGAGAAACAAGTAGACTTCCCGGCTTGTCAGATGGATGCAATTAAAGAGGATGTGTGAAATTGATGACCATAGAATCCATGGCTAAGAGACAACAACGCCACTATTGAGAACGTAGAAAGAAAGAAAATGAAACAAATAAGAGGAAAACCCAAAAGCAAAACAGAATGGCCCAATAACAAAGTCCAATAAAAAGCAACCAGGCCCTATATGAACGAGCAACCTGCAAGGAAAAAATAAGCAAGATTGAAGAAATCAGCCATTGAGACCAAGAGAAAGATCGAAACTTGGGACTGATAGCATGTCAAAGATACAATACTTGCAATGTAAAGAATACATCAAAATCTTCATTCATCACTGAATTAAATTACAATGTGTCTATTTATACTATTTTGCTAGCTACCTAACTATGCAACTAATCCATTACTAATTCTTAATTACTCAACAACTAACTAAATTAATTTCTACATATGACCCTATTGGCATGCCAATTGTATTAAAATATTTATTGTATTAAATTAATTTATTAATAAAATTTATTCAACTCATGAGTATAAAACTTATATGATACTTATGTGTAAAAATAAAATTATATAACTAAATAAATATTCAGGTCAAATTAGTAATTATTAAATAAAAAATACACACAATGTATGATGACATAGTAAGAGATTAGCAATGTGGGGAAAAGGGTTAACAATATATTTGATCCACTTGAAAAGAAGAAAATGTTTCATCCCAAAAATTTCGAAAAAAGGGGAGGAATTAATTAAAAGAAACTGGAGTTGAAGTAGTAAAAAGTATTGATTATTAGTGAAAATTTGCCCGCCCAAAATATATCTAAAACGGTGCTCCACCACCTCCGCATTAAATGAAGGTTACGCTTTTCGGTAGTATTGTTCGTTACTTGCCTAAGCCCCTCTCTCTCTCTCTCCTTTACCCTTTCCCTTTTATTGATTTCTTCCTATCATTTCTTTCCCCCTCTTCCCTCTCTACACGCCTAAGATACCTGAAGATGGAATCTTTTTAATTAGTTTTCTGTTTCCTTTTTCTTTTTTACCGTCAGCAAGTGTTTGGAGAAATGCCAGAATCATGGCCACCTTCACCTCCTCCACCTATACTTCTGTCTCGCCTCATTCGTTTTTAACGCACTTCCGTGCTCGGGTTTTCCCATCCTGTTTCTGCGGGATTAACCCAGGGAACAAAGGGAATTCGGTGTCTCTGAAGCTGAATCTTGTTCGCGGGTTGGTGTTTGGGGAAGATAAGAAAAGGGTTTCTTGGTGGTCTTGTTGTTGCAAGAAAGGGTGGGACAACGACGGGGATTTAGCATTGGAGGCAGATATATTGGAGTTCATGAAAAATAGTGACAAACCTGAGGCTTTTCCAAGCAAGAAAGAGCTGGTTGATGCTGGGAGGATGGATCTGGTTGAGGGGATTAAGAGACAAGGAGGGTGGCTTGCTATGGGCTGGGACTTGGATGATGATGATGAAGAACATGGATTTCAAGAAAAAGGGTTCCCAGAAGCTGGTGTTAAGGATTGGGACCTTTTGGAGAAGGAGAAGAAATGGGATAACCAGACTTTTCAAGAAAGGGCTCAAAGTGAAGTTGAAATTAGTGGGGCTTCTTATTTGGCTGTTAATTCTTCTAGCTCAACCTCCTCGTCTGGTAGATCACTGTGAGATCTTTAATTCTTGGGATTTTATTTGCTTAGTCTATTTTTATTTTCTTGTGTGGAAAAGTTAGTTATTGCACTTGTTATTCTAATGCCTTGTAGAAATTTATTCTTTGTAGTTTACCATTCCCGTGTTTAGAACTAATTGTTACAAATGTTTAATCTTTCATTGCTGTGTAAAAGGTGATTTGCTTGGACTTGATATTGCTTGTGAGATATTATTTGAAATTGATTGCGTTATGATGTTAAAAGAATCAATCTTGTGTTTATATTTTTGTGATGTTTGGGATATATAAACACAATTGCTAAGATAAATGTGTTGCCTTGAATGAGTTTATACTTTTTCCTGCAAACCAATTATCTCCTTTTGAAATTAGAGGAATGGGGAAAATGCTGGAGTCTTGGGAGTTCTGTGTCCTGGGTAGGTTTTTGACAAAAGTTTTGGTTTGTTCAGAGAAGTAGCAGCTAAGGATGATTGTGGCATTGAGGGTATTCTGAGTCGCTTAGAGAGAGAGAGGAATATGAATTTTGGGATTGGTTTCAGAGACAAAGGTGACAATACTTGTCCCCAAACTAACTGTCCTGAAGAAGAGTCTCTTGTCCAAGCCTCAACAGATGTGGTACGTTGAGTTTATTAGTTTTGAAATCTTTCTTACATCCCTGTATAATTTTTCAGCTTATTTTGGTTTCATATTTTACTTTATATGAATAAAGAATTTTTTTAAAACTTTTTTAGGATAACTATGTCTCCCCAACTGTTATCTTTGTCCCACCCATTTTAACCTTGATTCTTTTTGTTTTCATTTTATCGTCAGCCTCTTGGTGTGGAATTTATCATAATTGTAACTTTTTTGTATTTGTTATGTTGTAAAAGACAGTTGGTGGTCCTCATAGAAGAAAACTTATGTCATTCAGTGGCAGTTCTGGCCAAGTCAATGATACCACGGCCAAGTTTATTCAGGACCAGCCTCTATCAGGCATTGATGGTTTAAGAAATCCAACATGGAGAGAGTGGAGCCTTCAAAGAGCAGGAATCGCTGGCAAGGAATTTGAAGGTAGTCCATCCGTTTTTTACTGTTGTTTCATGTCTTAAATTTTGATATGATATGCATCTATTTTCACTAGTTCAACTACTGAAATTATCGAATGGTATGAAATGGTAAACAGATATTTCAGGATATGGGACACTTGAAATAAGAAATAAATCCAATGAACTAGACAGAAGAAAAGAGTCACGGGCTTCTGGAAAAGATATGAATCACAATGAAATACAAGATCGTCTTGAGCACTTGAAGTTGGAGCTTTCATCTGTACTGCAGTCATTGAGGTCTAATGTTGATGAGGTTCTATCACGGGAGGTGAGCAAATGATCTCTGTCTCTGTCTCTTTAAAAGGAAGCCGAATCTGAAGTATTTTTATGGCCTTCCCTTTGCTTCAGAATTAGTAATTGAAAGACAGGATAGCTCTCTTTGCAATTCAGTTTTTTTTTTTTTTTTTTAATTCAAGATGGTTTCTTTACAAGTAAAATATGACCTGCTTTCATATTTATTACTTTAGAAATATAAAGAGAAAGAATTGGAAAACAAAACCGAAAAACCAGAGGACAGAAGGAGAGTGTCGGAGTTAGAGGCTGGTGGAGGCAGGTAGTTCTATTCCAGGTTTATGTTCTGAAGGAAGAAAGAGTGACCAAGTGATATTTATGACTGTGCAAGGAATGGCACTTTTATGTTCTTAATCCCTTTCTGGGGGATCAGTACAGTAATCATGACTTTTAGTTATGAGATTTTTTTTGTCATCTTCCCGTTTAAATCTGTTTGTTTATGGCATAATTGAACCTAGAGGAGTGCTTAGGAAAAGATAGAATTGAAGCTTTATTTTTTCAACATGTGCTGTCCCCATACATTCATTTTGAGTTATCGATTGACTTTTAACCCTGATATCATAATGCCTAGGGTGATGAAAGTTCCATTGACAATTTCCATAAGCTTTCTGATGCTTCGGAGTTCCAGGAAAATGAGATATCAAATGCCCAGGACAAATTGCGATCACTACGGGCAAGGTTGGCAGTTTTAGAAGGGAAGATGACACTGGCAATAATGTATGCAGTAGCCTACTCTTATTAGTTTAAGAAGATACCTACCTTACTTTACTTCAAAAGAATCACATTTCTACATTCCTTTCATCCTTTGACAGAGATGCACAAAAGACTGTGGAAGAGAAACAGAAAAGGATTGATGATGCTCGTAGAGCTTTACAACTTCTTCGGACTGCTTGCATAGTATGGCCTAATTCAGGATCAGAGGTGCTGTTAGCAGGATCGTTTGATGGGTGGGCTACCAAGGTTTGCTCCCACCTCAGTCCAACTGTAGAGAATTCACAATGACACTTTTCTTGATCAATGCATTCATTAATTGAAGTGCAAGTCTCGAGTCTTGTTGATAGAGCAGTTACATAAACAACCTGTTTTTGCTTTTGTACATGTCTTTTGATATTATAGGCTTGTTCTATCCATAATTATGCTGATAGACTTTGGTTGTTACATGTCTAGACTTAGAATTCCTTTAACTTTGGAATGCTTCAAATACATGCATCATGTCATGGTTCCGAAAGGGAGCCGTAAATCCCACATTAGTTATGTACTACAGTTCAAATGAGATATTAAGTGTTTGATGGGCATAAATGTGAGGCTCCCTGTATAAATACAACTGTGAATGCCTATGGATTGGAGCGAACATCCTAGAGTTTGATTGGGCATATCTTTCATTTGTGATGAAGAAAACTGTGGGACCCTATGGCTGAGGCAGACAATATTTTACATCATGGTGGAGACTGTAACTTATTATACTCGCAATGGCCCTTGCTTTTTTTCTTTTTTTTTTTTTTTGAATACAAATGACCCTTTCTTTTGGTAAAGCAAAATGGGCCCCATTTTCTGTACTTTGTGTGCACCCTATATGCTCTCATACATGAGGAGCTTCGTTACTTCTTTATGATAATCCTTTTGTTATTCTGCATTTAAGCCTGCTCATGTGACAATTAGTGATTTAACTAGCTTGTAAGTCTTTGTTTGGTAGCTTATGAATTGCAATAATATCTTGCAGAGAAAGATGGAGAAGTCAAGTACGGGTGTTTTTTCTTTACAGTTGAAGTTGTATCCAGGAAAATACGAGGTGTGTTTTTTCGTTAACTTTGTTACAACTCAGAATTGTTAATGTTTACTTGTATGATGAATAATAGCTCAGCACCATTACCTTGTGTAGATTAAATTCATTGTTGATGGTGAATGGAAGCTTGATCCCTTGCGCCCCATTGTTAACAACAACGGATTTGAGAATAATCTACTTATCATCACATAAGGAGGCCAGACTTCTATAGGCATGCAGATTCATCACAAAAATGGTAGGACATAGGAGTAAATGCGGCTGATTTTTGGTTTTGGTTTTGGTTTTGGTTTTGGTTTTGGTTTTGGTTTTTAGTTTTCCTTGTAAACAAGTAGAATAGACCTGGTAGGAGGTGATACTTCCTAATGATTCTTTAAAAGGGGCATCATATCATATAACACCCATGTAACACAACCGTATCGGATGACTCTCCCATATGGTTTTTTTCCCTTGGATGTTCCGTTTTCTACCTTGTTGATAATGTAAACATCTATGCGAATAACGAGATGATGTTTTTTCCTGTAGTTCTTGTGGGTTGTGATACTTTGGAAGTTATACTTAATTCAATCTATGGGGGAGAGCCTCACATAGTTGATTTTATATAATTAATGGAAGTGATCGTTATTAAAAATAAAAAATATGCTTCTTTTTTTATAAAAAAAAAAAACCACTGTATAATATTAAAAGGATGAAAAAAAATTATATTTATATAATATTTGAAATATCAACATGTTGCAAATTTATACTTCCTTTTCATTCTTCATTATTTTGATATCTCGAAAAATGATGTAATCATGTAATTTTATAATAAAATATAAATAATTAATTTATTTTATATGAATCATTATTAATAATATAATTATAATTATTGTTATTTTATATTAATAATCTCTTATCATATTTATTTGAAAAGGGATGTGAAAATAAAAAAATTGCATGCACGATTATATTACTTTTGTTATTATCATAAAATAATTAGTAATATATTAATAAATTATCATTCTAATTAGTTTAATAATTTATCTAAATTCGTGCTTTTGGGGTGTAAAAATATCATGTTGGCTGTTCATCAAATTACTTAATCTGCATCCAAGAATAGCTTTAGGAGTTGATGTGTGAAGCTTTCCACACCCTTGTTTCCAAGAATAGCTATTTTGAGAATTATTTTGTTTATTTCTTAATCATCTTTAATAAAGGTATAATTTATATTTTGATTATTTCAGTTTTGGACAAACTAATTTTTTAGATCCAACATCATCAATATAAATACTGCTTTGTTGGTTGAATCCTATGAGAAGAAAAAGGTTAAAATATAAATGAATGTACATTGACGAGTTTTCAAAAGTTTAAAGGTGCTTGAAGTATATTTTGGACCTGCTGTTAGGTGTCGACACGTATTGATAGTAGCCAATGAAGTTTGAAATGGGTTTGGTACCCATATTAGCTTGGTAAGAATGAATTAAATTCCGTTATGTGAAATTTATTGACTAGAAAATAGAAGAAAAGGAAAGATAGTGATTTAGGTGGAATCCTATAAAAACAAAATAATTATTTATGTGGGAAAGTATGTAAGATGTTAGAATTAACTAAATTACTAAAAAATGAGCTTTAATCTTGATGGTAAATTTCTTAGAGAATTAAAGTTTAAGTTCTACTCTTTTCATTTCCTTCTATTCTTTTTCAGCAATTAAGGAACAAAATTAAGCTAGCATGGTAGAAATATGTTAATTATGGGCAGCAACCCAATTGGTTAACCATCAATTGGAAAAAAAAAAAAAGGTATTTTACCATTCAACCCTTAAATCTCTAAAACCCTAACTATTTAATTACATGTGGATTTCTACTTCTTTTTCAACCGTAATTAGAACTTCTCCTCTCTTCTTTTTAAATACATCATTTTCTTTTATTCCCCTTTTTCTTTTCATAAAAAAATTACATTCATTGCTGGAAATTGATCTCTCAAACACCGGAATGAAAATCAATTCTCGATTAAAGTCGTTCCTTCATTGACCGTTAAATTCATCATCGCTTCCAATTAAGTAAAACCCAAAAATTCTAGAATAACATCGTTCTTGTTAATCTTCCAAAACGATTACAAATCTTTTACGAGTTTTCCCAAAAATCTTGATAATTTTGGTAAATCTTAATATCGATATTAATTCTTGCGTGTTTCTTCATTGAAGAACCCTCTAGGTATCCCAAATTAGACTTAGGCACAATGAACGACGTTCAAGACCCCGAAAGTCAAGTGTTTGTTCTTTTACGAGAAAATTGAGGTAAAATCAAGCTTAGATTAGACTACAAGACTAGCCACATGGGCATGTAGGCCGCCCGTGTGGACCACAAAACCTCCTTATACGACTATGTCCCCTTAGAAACCTAGGAATTTCACTACTCACACGGTTGTGTCCCTTATGTAGGTTGAATTTTCGAATGCCACACGACCTCAATTTGTTACACGATCTAGCCACATGGTCGTGTACCCCCTCCACATGGTCTGGTCACATAGTCATGTGTCACTTGCTTCTCAGAATTTACAATTTTGCCCAAAATGTTATAATTTGTGTAGATTAGTCCCTGAATGGTTCTTGAATTATTTTTAGTGATTATTTAATTCAATTGAGCCCTTGATTTTAGGATTAATGCTAGAATCCATGATTGATTGATTAAATTATTACTATATAAGCATGTTACATGATTTTTACATGTGTTTTATGACTGGAATATCGATAAATTATTAATGTTATCCGTATAACTAATTTACTGATTGCATGAACCACATGTTTACTGTATTTGATAAACCGGATACATGACAACCATGTCCACTGCTATTGTTGATATAAGTGCATGTTAAATATGTTTACTCTTTTTGTATTATATTGATGTTCGCATGTCATACTGCATTGCATGGGGCGAGATGCTTTGAAAGGAGGAAGTACTGGCAGTTTCAACTGCAAATACTGACCTACAAATTACTGGCAACTTTCATCTACAAAACTGTTGTGTATCACAACTACTGACAGTATATTAACCTGCAAGCACTCGTGGTTTATCCACAACTTATACTGGCAGCTATTATTTGTAATCTCGTTGTGTATTCACAACTACTGGCAACGTATTAACCTGTAACATTGGTGGTTTATCCACAAACTGGAGTGTCCGAGATATAAAAATTCTAGGGAATTCTTACTGTAGAGTGTAACTGTGGGGTAGGACCTATTTATACTGTTAAACTGAAATTGCTAAAAATATTGCATCATCATACATTAACATGCTTGAATGAATTTCAGTTTTTGCTATTGCTATATGAATACTAATGCATGGAGAACTGTTATTATTTATGCTTGGATTACTGTTTGGCATTGATTTACTTGTGATAGAACTCACATTGAGCGTCATATCTCACTCATCCTTTTATTTTCATCCTTACAGATAACCCGCCAGGTTAGAACGCGGCACCCAGAGGGTCTCGGCTTTGCTTTTACTAAAATATTTTAGATTTATTATTTTAATTATTATTAAATCATATTATCTTATTTTGAATCGTGACATGAGATTTAGGACTATGTATTTTATTTTTCATGATACTTAATCATAGTTTAGGATAATAAGAGATGATTATTTATAAGTTATGCATGAAACCCCGATTTTTATTTAAAAACACCCATTTATCACTATTCTACTACTATATCCTAATTAAGGTTTTGAAATATTAATTGATATGTAATTAAGTTTCCTACTAAATTAAACAAAGGTTTTAAAAAGGACTGTTTTCAAAAATACAATAGCTCATTAGGTCATTTTCGGTGGCTAATGTAGTCTTCCGAATTTGGGTCTAACGTCTAAGCCAAGTTGGGGAGGTTAGAAAGTAAGCTAAAGGTACATTATTTTTTTTATATTTATTATTTCTCTTATTTATAAGGTTTTTAATATTTACTAAACCATTATTTTATAGATAATTTGTTCTTGAAGCTTAGAAATTAAAATTACAGGCATTGATCTTGAATTAAAAGGAAAGTTAGACCAAATGTTCACTAGATAGTTGACACTCATGACAAAGCATGGGCACCTTCAAGTATACTCCCTAAAAAATTATTTAAGGATTAAGATAATAAGCACCTAAAAAAATGAAGAAGAAAATGCAATAGATAGAGACAACTAAACTGTAGAACTTCAACTTTGGCTTCAACAACATGTAGGGGTGTGTAAATTTCGTGTAAAACTGATTTAACTGATAGAACTGAATTAATTCGATTAACCGATTGGTTAATTGAATTAATTCGATCGGGGTCAGTTAATAATTTTTTGGAAGTTCAGTTAACAAATAATTCGGTTCAAAAATTAGTTAATTAACCGAATTAATTGAAAATTTATATTTTTATATACATTTTACATTTATTAAATTCAATTAATTTGGTAAATTCGGTTAATTTTTTTATATCTTTTATACTTGTTTTAACAAAAAAAAAATTCGGTTAACCGACTGAATTAATCGAAAAAGTTCGATTTGGTTAATTTTTTTTTGAAAAAATTTCGGTTCTGTTAATGGTTAAGGGTTTAAAAAGTTCAGTTAATTCAGTTAATGCTAGTTTGGGTTGGTTTATCGATTGAACACCTCTAACAACATGTTCAACAACTATATCAAAAACAAAAATCAATGTTATTACAACCGGATCGATTGGGATATCAGCCCGAAATAAGGATGAGAATCGGTTGGGTTGCGAACCGCCGTGAAATGCGATTGGATTGTGACTTGTAAACTGGATCAATCGGTAAAAAATCAGTTGAATCGACTTTTCTATTTTAGGGCCAAATTTCTTTAGCCAAATTAAAAAAGAAGCTTTCCAACCCAAATTCATTGAAAACATACCCAAACCCTTAAAAATCTAACAAACCCAACCCAAACACCTAGCCTAAAATAATTAAATAAATAATAAACTAAAAAAAAATCCTAATCTATCGTGTATTAGATTTGATTATAGGTTAGGTAACTCGTCTAAGCTTGAAATGCGATTGGATTGTGACCTGTAAACTGGATCAATTGGTAAAAAAATCAGTTGAATCGACTTTTCTATTTTAGGGCCAAATTTCTTTAGCCAAATTAAAAAAGAAGCTTTCCAACCCAAATTCATTGAAAACATACCCAAACCCTTAAAAATCTAACAAACCCAACCCAAACACCTAGCCTAAAATAATTAAATAAATAATAAACTAAAAAAATCCTAATCTATCGTGTATTAGATTTGATTATAGGTTAGATCACTCGTCTAAGCTTGAAATGTGATTGGATTGTGACTGTAAAGCTGGACCAATCGGTAAAAATCAGTTGAATCGACTTTTCTATTTTAGGGCCAAATTTCTTTAGCCAAATTAAAAAAGAAGCTTTCCAACCCAAATTCATTGAAAACATACCCAAACCCTTAAAAATCTAACAAACCCAACCCAAACACCTAACCTAAAATAATTAAATAAATAATAAACTAAAAAAATCCTAATCTATCGTGTATTAGATTTGATTATAGGTTAGATCACTCGTCTAAGCTTGAAATGTGATTGGATTGTGACCTGTAAACTGGACCAATCGGTAAAAAATCAGTTGAATCGACTTTTCTATTTTAGGGCCAAATTTCTTTAGCCAAATTAAAAAAGAAGCTTTCCAACCCAAATTCATTGAAAACATACCCAAACCCTTAAAAATCTAACAAATCCAACCCAAACACCTAGCCTAAAATAATTAAATAAATAATAAACTAAAAAAAATCCTAATCTATCGTGTATTAGATTTGATTATAGGTTAGGTAACTCGTCTAAGCTTGAAATGCGATTGGATTGTGACCTGTAAACTGGATCAATCGGTAAAAAATCAGTTGAATCGACTTTTCTATTTTAGGGCCAAATTTCTTTAGCCAAATTAAAAAGGAAGCTTTCCAACCCAAATTCATTGAAAACATACCCAAACCCTTAAAAATCTAACAAACCCAACCCAAACACCTAGCCTAAAATAATTAAATAAATAATAAACTAAAAAAATCCTAATCTATCGTGTATTAGATTTGATTATAGGTTAGGTCACTTGTCTAAGCTTGAAGGCCCGCTCGAAAAGTGGGAGGGTTTGGACAAAAAATGGGCTCAAAAAATGGTCTTGGAAAAAAAATAAGTCTTATTATCTAAATAAATCAAGCCTCGAGTAGGATTTTTTTGGTTTGAACTCAGTTTGGCTTGATCTAAATCAATAGTTTTGCTATAATTTTGTTGTTGTTTTGTTGTCTTTTTGCTACCATTTTACTATTATATTGCTACTATTTTGTTGTTATTGTTCGGATATTATATAACTCTTATTTTATTGTTAATTTTGCTACTATTTTAGAGACATTTACTTGCTAAGTTGCAAGTATCTTAGTATTATTTAACTATATAGACTTTTTTAATGTATTTTTGTCATAAAATAAAGAGAGATGGTGAGAATAAAGAATAAATAAAATATGAAAGCAATAGAGAATGTACTTTATTAATCAAAAGGGGTGGTTACAATGTTTCATCAGAGTCCTTATTTATAGACATAAAAAGTATAAAAGAAGTAGAGGTCTAATTCTAATAACTATTAGAATTTAAAGTATACCAAACTTTATCTTAGTCATGATGGACATCTATTTAGTAAGATATTCATAGCACTCCCCCTTGGATGTCCATTGGTAGATAATGTACTTCATTAAAACCTTATTAGGAAAAACCCGTGAGATAAAAACCTAACGAGGGAAAAAGAGTACACAATCTATAATACGCATAATATGTTGCCTCATTAAAATCCTTACCAGGAAACCCAATGGGACAAAACCTTGGTTAAGGGAAAAAGAGTACAACACATATTTACTCCCCCTCATGAAAACATCACATACTTTCTCATATTCTACGTATTCAATCTTGAATACTAGTTTTTCAAATGACTATTTTAATGTATTTGCTGAGTATTTATATTACCATTCTTTTAAAAGTTATGAGTGAGGGAAATTTAGGAAAATATATTTTGATCTCTTCAGGAGATTTAATAATAATCACAACAAACTTTAATTATGATTCTTATATAAAAACACAAATAGGTATTTTGGGTCTTTTTATAATCCTCATTCAACTACTCAAATTTACCACATATGTTCAAATTATTTCAATTCATATAAATGAACAATTTCTCTAGAATTTCAATATACTTCTAGCATCCTAAATCCTCCGAGAATTTTAATATAAACTTTACTATATAGTGATTTATAAAAGGTTGTAACAATAACCATTAGACGCAAGTTAAATCTTTTATGAATTGTCAATTTAATAATATATCTAAAGGTTATTGCATCCACCACAAAAGAATATTATATCTTTTTATAATCAATGCTAGGACTTAGCGGAAAACTTTATATTTTTATTCCTCTTTTACAAAACTACTTCAATTGCACCCTCACTGGCTTTATACCTTTAGATATTTGGACTACTGGTCCAAAAACCTCACAAATTTAATTGTACTTGAGTTGCATCTTTCTATTTTGATCAATTTATTCTATATCTATATTTCTCAACAGATTTATTTAGGATCCTCCTTTTATTTCATTATAATAATACTGCATGCAAAATCATTGTCGACCACTTTTATTATTCGGTTCCACATTTTCTCAGATTGACATAACTTATCGAGATCTCTTATTTTTATTATTTTAAAAATCAGTTTTAGGTACCTGAATCTCTTCTGAAGTTTTACTTATTAGTTATGTCTTGGGTCTCTTCTAGAGCACCCGCCTCCACTATATGACCATCTAGAATAATTTTCATATTTGGAACTGATCAATCTATTATTTATTCCAATTGATTGTCTTACTGGGACTTTGAATCAATTTAAAATATTAGATGGTATATAACACTTGGTTATTCTCATTAAGTTTGTAAATACATCTAACAGTTAACTTGTAATGAGTTATCCTTATTGAACTTCTGGTTCAATTACTCTCCCCCTAACTCATTACAAGTTATTGTTTCTCTCCCCCTAATATTGAGAAAACTGACAACTCATGTCACAATTAATCTCGAATTAATTGTTCAAAAATATTATAAAGAGACTCATATAAATATACATTCCCAATCTCTTATTATAACCTGTGCGTTGTGGTGGAGCAGTTGAAACATATACCGCACATCCAAAAATTGTAAGATGGGAAATAGTTGGCTCTTGACCAAAAATCAATTGTAATAAGGGAGTATTTATAATTTATTGGCTTGATGCGTACAACATGTAAATCAATACAAGCATGAATCTCATGTTGAAATAGAAAGTTTTGTTCTCATAAGTAATGGTTTAGCTATTAGTTGGAGGCATTTGATAAACAATTCAGCTAAATCATTTTGTCTGTGAACATGAGCTACAGGATGTTCAACTTTTATCCCAATTGACATGCAATAATCATTAAAAACTTGGGATGTAAACTCACCAACATTAGCAAGATGAATTGTTTTAATTGAATAATCTGAAATTAATCATTTAAACAAGCAATCTCGCAAACGACAGGTTGCGAGTTGATAATGCATGTGGTTATTTTGTAAATCCATCTACAAAAATCATATAATATCAAAATCATCCACATGGTGGATGAATGGACCCATATTCATTTCAGAAATGCAAAACATTAAATCTCAACTTTAGCTAGTGACTTTCTAATAATCAATTTTCATTGAGAACAAACAACAAATGAGAATTCTTTAAATTAAAGAATCTTCTGGTTCTTTAATTGAATGTCCATATGAATTCTCAATTAATTTTCGCATTATTTATGATCCAGGATAGTCTAACTGGTCACGCCAAGTAATAAACGCATTTTTATTAGTAAACTTCTGGTTTACTTTAACATGTGCTTCTATTGTACTAAATTGTAACAAATTGATAATTTTATTATCATTCCTTTTAATTTGTATCCACATATAAGTACTATTATGTCATTTAGTACTGGAAATGTCTAAATCAATGTGAAGTCTATAATGCCACAAAGTCAATAAATATAATTTCCAAATAATTATATGCAATATTCGTTTCAGGGAATATGCCAAAATCTTCAAATGCCCAAAAATCTATTAATAGCAAACTTTGAGAGTGGATCTTATTTTCCATGTATAACAGGTACATAACCAATGACTTTTCAACATAAGTTTTCTCTCTTGTAAGTTCTCATTAGCAATATTTTATCTCGTAATTTTAATTGAAAACTTATTCTGAATACTGTAGAGTTATACTCACAGTTTTTAAAAAATACTTGCAACTTTAGATACATCCAACCATAATAAGCTTTAGATAGAATTATCATATTCTATTGCTCATGAGTAGATCTTTCACAATCAAATAACTTTTAAAAGTAATGCATTAACCATCACAAATTTTGTGCTTTTTAGATAGTAATATATTAGCTCTTCTAGAACTTTCAACTAATTTTGTATTATCAAGTATTGGAATAATATTTGTTTATTTCAGTACCAAATAAGATAAATATTTTTTATCTATGATGATAGAATTTATTACTACATTCTCATATCCTTCCTCAAAGAATATTAACAGAAACAAAATATTTAGGCATATGCCACAGATGTGGCTAATAATTTTTCATATCACATTGATAACATAAGTTATCTTTACCCTTTAAAAAGTTATCTTGAGAACTCTCATTGTTCTCTTATTTATTACTATGTTCCCACTTTTAATGGTCCATTAGTATATCTTTTATTTTCTTTATGTTTACATTCACTTCAGGGAATGTAATAAATCTAGTAAGACAGACTTATAAACATCCCAATAGATTCTTTATTTCATAATTACCATCGCAAACATGCGTGAGATTTCAAATCAAAATCTATCTATGCATATTCTCATGATTATTCTCCAATTATAATAAACAATAAATAAAACATAGTAAAATATACCTGAAGATCTTTAACATCATTGTCATCACTAGAAGGTATGAGATAGTTCATAAATATTCTTGATTTCATATAGATAACGGTATCAAATCTTTCACCATCCTTAAAAATAAAAAGTAAAATAAATTAATCAAAACAATGATAACATATAATGAAAGAAGAATGAAAAATAATAATCAGGTATGAAACATTAAATAAAAAAAACTTCCTGTAAAAACTTTGCATCTTGCCGTCAAAGAAATTGAAAATCATGGAGGATAAATTTGATTGTCGATAAAAGGAACTGTCACTTTAAGCAAGATCGTGCTGATAACGTGTTATAAAATAAATAGAGATGGGGAGAATAAAGAACAAAGAAAATATGAAAGCACCAGAGAATGAACTTTATTAATCAAAAGGGATGGTTACAATGCTTCATCAGAGTCTCTATTTATAGGCATAAGAACTATAAAAGAAGTAGAGATCTAATTCTAATAACTACTAGAATTTAAAGTATACCAAAACTTTATCTTGATCATGATGGACATCCATTTAATAAGATATTCATAACAATTTTCAATTTGTTGGAAAATATATTTGATGTATTATATTTTTAAATTTATTTTTATATAAAAAATAATCTAAAAAATTTAATACGGGCAGGTCGAGCCAGCTCAATGTAACAACCTGTTTTTCAGTGGTGTCGGAAATAATGGTTTTGGGACCACAAATTCGACGAGTAAGTCCGTGATAATTAGTATTTAAATTATAAAAGTGATATACAGTTTTAAATTGAATTCTTATTTGATGAATTTTAATTAAATGAATTAATGGTTAGGTATAAGTGATTGTTTCGAAAGTTAAGTGGTTTCGAAAAATAAGATATCAGAACCTCGTTTCTATAAACCGAGTTCGTAGATATTTTTATTAAATATTTATAGAGTTCTTATTTAGATATGTGAAGGTTCGGTTCAAAAACTTCAATGTTTAGGTAGTTAATTAATTAAAAAGGTTTAAATCATAAAAGACGTAAAACTTAATCACTATTGAATTTAAATGATTAAATAGCTTAATTAATATCAGTGGAAGGATTAATATGGAAATATACCATTTTTAAGTAGTGGGACGGCAAGAGAGCTTTTAAATTTTGTTTTATTTATGTGTTAATGGTTAAAATAATTAAAAATAAGTAAAAAAACTAAAGTAAAATAAAAGTAAATCATTATCATCTTCTTAACAATCGTTCTCCACCGAATGTAGAAAGAAAAACTCCATGGAAATTCTTTCAAGGTTCCGCCATTGAAAGGTTTTTACATGTAAGTTCATTTTGAAATTGTTTCTCGTATGTCTCAAGTTAATATATAAAATGTTTGGTACGCGACCTATGACACGACTATGTAATTTTATTACAAATATTATACAAGCAGACACATGAGTTAAGACATGACCGTGTGTCTAGACTTTGAATGTTCACACGGTCTGAATTATATTGTGTGCGAATGACCTTTGCTTTGGCCTTTGCTCTGTTGTGTGCCAATGACCGCTTCTCTACTTCTCTTCAACTCTTGTCTCATCTCAAGTTTCAACCTTAGTTGCTGTCAATACCTTAGTTCTGTCAATCATCATCTCCAATCACTGCCGACCATTATTTCCTGCTTTGAAGATTTTTTTGGAGAGACAAAAATATGATTTTCTTCACCTTTAGTTTTTTCTCTCCTTCCTCTCTGTGTTTCAAACTGATTCTTTTTTAATGGGAATAAACTAATATTGTTTCTTTATTTGCTTTCAAGACTAATGCTTTAGAAATTTGCTTGCCTTTCTAACGGGATGACTTTGGTTTTGTAGCCATCTGTCTTATTTCTCATTAATGACAATATAATTTGTTATTATTTTTTTAAAATATTTAGAGAGTAATAGGGTTTTTTATCGAAATAATATAAAATAATTAAATAAATACTGAAATAGTATAAAGACAGTAATATTTACAAATTTAGGCAAGAGCTATAATAAAAAAAATCGATGTCGCCCCAATCAGCGACACCTCTCTCCTTAGCCATCGGTCACATTAGGTTTAAAAAAACTATTTTTTATGGGTGTTGTCTGATCAATCGGCGACATCGGATTGAAACGTGATGACCTAAAATATTTAAGGGATTGATATGTAAATTTACCATTTTGTTTGAAAAGCTTTAAGGGTGCCGCTTGACAACTTAGCGGCACCAAACTTCAAAAGGGTAAATTGCTTAATAACCCCTTCTTATTTATTTTTCTTTTATTTCCCTTCAACACAAAAAAGAGGGAGGCGTATTACCAATTAGTCCAACAAGTTTTTTCTACTAAAAAGTATTTTTATAAAAAAGTCGATTTCAACTGGAAATAATAAATTTCATTTATTTTTCAAAAAAAAATTTCAAATTATTTTATTCCAGTTCGAATAATTTTTCGAAAAATATTTTTACAAAAAAATTATTTGAACAAAAAATTTTATTTTTTGAAAAATAAATAAAATTTATTTCCAGTTAGAATAAGCTTTTTTACAAAAATACTTTTTAGTAAAAAAAAAACATTTTGGACTAATTGGTAAGATACATTTCTATTTTTTGTGTTGAAGGGAAATAAAAAGAAATAATAAACAAGAACGATTTATGAAACAATTTACCCTACTGCCGCCAAGCTGTCAGGGCACCCTTAAAACTTTTCAATCAAAATGGAAAATTTACATATCAAGTCCCTAAATATGTTAAGTCATCGCATTTCAGTCTGATGCCGCCGATTGACCAAGTGACATCCATAAGAAAATATATTTTTTTAAAACTTGATGTAACCGATAGCTAGGGAGAGGGGTGCTTCCGATTAGTCAAGCGACAGCGGTTTTTTACTGCAGCTCTTGCCTAGATTCGTAAATATTACTGCCTTTATCCCATTTCAATATTTATTTAATTATTTTATATTATTTGACTAAAAAACCCGAGAGTAGTATACAATTAACAATTAAGCATAGTAAATTGTGCCATGAAAGTAAAAAAGATTAAAAAGTATTTTTAAATATGTTTTACTTATTTTTCTAAACTTTTCAAAATTATTTATTTTAATATTTAAACCAATCAGATTGGTGGTTGAATTAGTCGGATTGATTGAATCGAGAACCTATGATTTTAAAAAACATTGATAAAAATTCATGGAAGTATGATCTTCTCATTTTAAGAGAAGTAAAAGTAATCCTCAAAGTCAACTTAAGGGATACAAAGTTAATATAGCCAAATTGATTAATTATGTAATGCAAATAACAATATGAGTTAAGCTACATCTAGTTTGACTCCTATTATGGATTTATATAATCGAAGAAAGTTTTCAAATTTTTTCTTTTATTTATTTATTTATTTATTGAAGTTATCAATTAATAAGGATAAGGGATGTATATTTTTATTCGTATCTTCCAAAATTAAAGTTTGGTGGCTTTAGGATGGAAAAAGAGGAGAATTCTAAATTTTGTAATATTCTTTGCATTACAAATTTACATAGGTTCCTTTTACTTTCAGTTGTTATGTTTGATGATGATGAATGCATTTTTAGGTTTGATAATGTTTATAATTGGAACATTTACTAATAATAATTATATTGTTGAAGTATTTAAATGATGTGATAATGGTGAATGTATTTTCACAAAGAATGAGTATGATTAATAGTAACAATAATTTAAAAGGTGTTGGAAGTGATAGATGAAAGGGTTAATATATAACCACATATTTAAACTTGATAATTTGTAGTTATTAGGTATATAATTTTTTTTGGACTTAAATAGCATCTAAATTTGAATCCGTAATTAAAGTTGATATTTTTTATTGGTATATCATTAACACCATTAAATTTTAGGTTGATAGTCAATAGAATGCTGACACGTGCCATAAAAATAATAAATAAAATATTTTAGATTTTTCAAAATAAATTTTCTTCAAGATTTTTAAATTTAATTTTTATTACTTAAATAATAAATCATTTTAACATAAATTTAATTTTTATTCTAGATTTTAAAAAATAATAATGTTTATAAATAATTTTAAAATAAATTTTATTACGTAAGTAATACATTTAAAATAAATTTCAGGTTTTAAAATGATTATAAATAATTTAAGTAATAAAACTATAATTTACTTTAAAACATGGAATTTATTCTAAAATATTTTTATATTATCATTTTACGAAATTATAAAAATATATAAAATTACTAGAGAAAAACACGTTCAAAATGAGCTTGAACAACTATTCTCGAGATTCATTTGTATATAGACAATCATTTGATTAAATTTATTGTGTACTTGAAATAAAAAAATACCTAAAATTAAAGAAAATTCTAAAAATTTAAAAGAATTAAAAATAGAAAATTTTATAAATTAGATGAGTTTTTTTTAAATGTATATTCTTATTTTTGAAATTATAAAGAAAATAAAAATTATAAAAAAAAATTTAAAATGAGCCTAGACAAACTGTTATCCAAGTGCAAATGAGTCTGGACAAACATTTTTCCGAGTTCATTATCATGCAAAATAAAAAAATTCTTTACTTTTAAAAGATTTTTTTAAAATTTTTGAAATGATATTTTTTTTATTTTTATGACACATGTCAACATTTGATTGGCAGTCAACCCAAAACCTAACGATGTTAGTCAGGTAGGGGTGAGCGTTCGATCAAATTGAGTGAAAGAAATTTAGTTAATTGAGTTGATGAGTCATATTTTATCATCCTAACTCGATTTGAATTTTTTTTAATCAAGTTGAGTGAAATTAAATTCAAGTCGAGTCGAGTCGAATCGAATCGAATCGAATTGAGTGAAATTGTTCTACTTAAATTAAAAAAATTAAACATATCAAATTAAAATATTATTACAGTATAACTAATTTCATGTTAAAACATATAAATTTGAAACAATATATATTTGAAAACTTTTTTGAAGCAAAATAAAAAAATAAAGATACTTCAGTATGATAAACTTGAATGATTAATTAACTTATTTAGGTCCCAAAATTATTATTTTAGAAAATTTTAAAAATTTTAACTTTCTTTATATATTCTTTAGAATTTTTTAAAATTTTAAAAATATATAAATTTTGGAATTTATATAAATATTTTGAATTTTAAAAATTATTTTGAACTTTTTTATAATTTTTGTTGAGAAAGAGACCAATTTGCTCATTTTCAAAATTTACAAGGACCAAAGGGGCATTTATATCAATTTGTTATTCAAAATGTAAAATTCAACTCAAATTGAACTCGAAACTCGAACTACTTATTCGAGTTGACTCGAAAAGAATAACTCGATTAGATTAACTTGAAATTCAAATTTTTTCGATTTTTGCTCACCCCTATAGTCAAGTACCAATAAAAAGTACCAACTTGGCTTAAGGTTTTCAAGTTTAAGTTCTAGTTAAGTCCAAAATAAGTTTAGGTATCAAGCACATACAAGTTGCCAAATTCAAGTATCTATGTATATATTAACCAATGATGAAAGGAGTAAGTTTTGGCAACGCGTGAAAAGTTTTAAAAGGTTGTTTAGTATTGCAACATCTTCTATGCAACTATATTATGATCAATATTTATTGAAACAATCATGCATGAATTCAAAACAACCAAGTGATGCATGAGTTTGGGAGGTCCTTAATGGTCATGAATTGCATCGCATGATTAATTTTAAAATGTCACCAATCATATTTAGAAACTTGTTGAGAGTTTTGAAAACACGATACATTTTGCAATGTCGAAAAAAAATACTTTTTTCATGAAATGTTGGGTATCTTTTTGCATATGTTAGTTCTTGGTACAAAAGTTTATGAATGTCGAGAGAGATTTCAAAGGTCTAAATTGACAATAAGTCAATACTTT
The DNA here is from genome assembly GCA_025698465.1 of Gossypium longicalyx. Classification (NCBI taxonomy): domain Eukaryota; kingdom Viridiplantae; phylum Streptophyta; class Magnoliopsida; order Malvales; family Malvaceae; genus Gossypium; species Gossypium longicalyx. Next base: position 99,980,723 of record CM046997.1, read on the forward strand.
GCAATTATGCTTGAGAAAGTTTTAAAGTTGGCTATTGATATAATTGCATCAAATAATTGTACTTTTAGTTAAATACTTCAACAAATACGAAATGATTCTAGATACATGTTGCATTGTAAGAGCATAATATTATATTTTAATATATTTCACATATATGTGTGTTCTAAATATGATTATTTATTTAGGATTGCATAGGTTTGATTAATGGTACACATATTATGATGATTCTTCCACCAAATGAATTGATTACTTATATTAGAAGAAAATGTGTCTCAACACAAAATGTTATGGTTGTGTGTGATTTTAACATGTGCTTTAAATTTGTAGTGGCTAGATGGGAAGGATTTACGCATAACACTAGAATACTTTTTAATGAAATTTCATATTCAAGACTAAAATTTTCACACCCACCAAACGATAAATTGTTTCATTCTTTCATTTAAATAAAGTATAAGTTTTTTAATTGATTGGTTATTATCTTATGACATATAGGAAAATATTATCTTGTTGGTTCAAGATATCCTCAAATGAATGGTATTCTTGGACCATATAAAGGAGAATTATATCATTTACCTGACTTCCGTAGAGATAAACTTATATTTGATAAAGAAAAATTATTTGATCATTGCACATTCATCATTATGTATTGTGATTGAGCGATCTTTTGGTGTATTTAAAAAATGGACAATTTTAATGGATATGTCAAGTTATAGTTTTGAAAAACATATGTTGATTGTTGTTGCTACAATGGCAATACACAATTTTATCCAAAAATATGAAGGTCTAGATGATGTTGGCTTTATGAAATATGAAAAATGATAGGGCATATAATAATATTATTAAAAGTAGACATGCATGGTTGTGGAATGGAAGCTACAAGAGATTCGATAACTTGTAGTTTAATGAGCTCACTTTAACTCACAAACATTATAATTATAATGTAGTGTTATTGCTATTATGTTACTAATATCTAACATCTATTATATGATTTAAGGACTTTAAATTAAATTTTACAAATAAATTATATTAATCATATTGCTATTATTGTTATACAGAATTGTTATTATGTTACTAATACCTAAGATATGATTTAAAGACTTTAAATTTGTAACACCCCAAACTTGGCCTAGACGTTATGGCCGAATCTGGCGATGTCACAGGATAGGGTGTTTGAAAACTAAGTTTCTACGGTAAGTCCATTTCCGTTTAATTACTTTTCTTATCTCTTATTAATTCCAAAATCCTCGTTTAATCGATTGTTTTAAACATAATTCATTGCGGAAGCTTTTAAATCCGTTTTGAGTAAATCGTGTGTTTAGAGAAAACTTTACCTTTTCAAAAACTGAGTTTTCCTACGTCTAGCAGTTATAAATCCATAAAAATAAATAAAAACTAAATTTAAGCAAAAGTCCCAAAAATTCCCCAAATTACATCCAAATAAACCACGGTAAATAAAACCATAAGTTATAAATCATAAAAGTCCAAAAACTGTGGTCAACGTCGAGTCCTCTCCTGCTCGATCCGTCTAGATCTGGGGATTGCCTGTGCACATTAAACAGAGAGGGGTGACTTTACGTAAACTCAGTGTGTAATCCCACAAAAAACAAACAACAATAAACACAGTGCACAATCAAAAACAGTATTGGGCCTAAGCCCTTTTCGATGATCGATGATCGATGTCGGTATGCACAAGGGCCTTAGCCCATCACGATGTCGATAACAAATATACGATGATTCGATAACCAAGTCCTACCCAACCAACCTCTACACACCATCTCCATCCAACCCTACACTCCATGTGGGGATTAAATCAACTCATCCATCCCTACACTCTAGGTAGTATTGAATGCGGCACAAAACAGTAGTTTGCAGTTGAACTGCCAGTATATTAGGCTTAAGAGCCTTTCAGCACACTTTCTCCAAATAAAATCAACCCAACCCCATGCAATGCAACATACAATACATGGCATGCTATCTCATGGTAGCAGTACATATAATCAGTAAATGTATACATGCATACTATCATCATACTCAATATATATCCATCAATAAGTCAGTTCACACAATTAGAGGTCTATGCAATGCTTACCAACCCTACAGTAGGTTCACAGTTGACTTGGGCGACCCGTGCAACCTTAGCAATCAATTCAATGAAAATAGACTCACACGCCAATGTGGCCTGCCCGTGTGGCCCACACAGCCCAAATTTTCCTTGACCGTATGGATTACACGGCCTGGCCCAAAATCCCACACGTGTGTGTGGTGTATCCGTGTGGACCTATACGCCCGTGTAGCCCACACAGCCCAAATCTGTCTAACCTGTCTGTCGCACACAACCTGCCTGGCCATCACACGACAGTGTCATATGTGAACGGCCTGGCACTGTTGAACACACACCCGTGTTAGGGCACATGACCTACCAGACGGGCGACCACACACTCGTGTGGCGTCGATAGTAAGGTTTTTAGCTTTTGCCAAAACCCCGTTTTTTACGTTTTTGGGTACACATCTGGTACGATTTCGATGCTACTGCAACTACGAGCACTCTAGAACCTAAAGACGTCCAAAAAGCCTCCGAATTAATTACTTAAAATGATAACTAAACTTATCCCAAATGAGTTATTCAGTAGATTGAACAACCAAACCTTACCTTCAATCGAACAGCAGTATTTCCACACCACTATTTCCCTGATGAATGATTTTGAGCCTTGAATTTTCCCCTAATCGAAAAAAGCACAAAAAACTCCGTTACAACACTAACTACAAAACCTTAAGATAGCGGTAGAAAAGTTACTTACCGAACGAGCGTAAACAATGTCGAACAAAAAAAAGGACAATTGTGAAACCGAAAAAGAGAGGAAGAAAACAAAGAAAAACTTGGCAGAGAAGACTCTGATTTTTTTTTGAAACGTCAAAACTGAGAAAAGAAACCCAATTTTTTTTGAAAAAATATAAAAAAAAACTAAAATCTGATAATTACCCCTACATCCCTTAATTATCTCAATTAACCATCCATTAGCATCCACTACTCAAAATTTCAGTTTAACTTGAACTCCACCACACGCCTCAAGCAAAAATAATTCCCTTGCCCTCGCAGGGTTTTGAACACTAGACCTCCAGCCAACTAACATTCCACTTAACCACCAGACTAGCAAACTTATTATGATATGAAATTACAAATAATTAAATATAAGCCCACTGCTCAAGTATCAGGCTTAACTCAGAAAAAAAAAACCAAAATTTTCCAAATGCAACGCTTAAACTTGGGACCTCTCACACACACTCAGAACACTTAACCACTGAAGCAGATACAGATTTGTGTTACATTTTAACAAAACAAAAATAAAATTTTAGGGTGTTACAACTCTACCCCGTAAAAAAAAATTTCAGCCTCGAAATTTACCTGATCAGAACAAATGAGGATACTGTTGATGGATCGCATCCTTAGGCTCCTACGTGACTTCTTCAGTGCTATGATTCTGCCACAGTACCTTTACTAAAGGGATAGACTTCTTTCGAAGAACCTTTACATCGCGATCCAGAATATGAATTGGCTCCTCCTCGAAGGTCAAATCTGGCCTAACATCGATCTCCTCAACAGGGACAATGTGTATAAGATCAGAGTGATAGCGCCTCAGTATAAAGACATGAAACACGTCATGGATACAATCCAACTCCGGAGGTAACTCCAACTGATAAGCAACTGGTCCCACTCGCTTCAGAATACGGTAAGGTCCAATAAACCTAGGGCTCTGCTTGCCCTTACGACCAAACTTTAGGATCTTCTTCCATGGAGAAACCTTAAGAAAAATGAAGTCCCCCATAGAATACTCAGTCTCGCGTCTTTTTAGATTTGCATAAGACTTTTGTCTATCAGATGCCGCTTTCAGACAATCCCGAATCAGTCTAACCTTATCCTCTGTCTCGAAAACTAATTCAGGACCCAGAACACGTTGGTCGCCCAACTCAGTCCAAAATAAGGGAGTACGACATTTACGACCATATAGGGCCTTGTAAGATGCTATCTGGATGCTAGACTGGTAAATATTATTATAGGCAAACTGCGCTAAAAGCAGGTAATCCTTCCAACTGCCTCGGAAATCAATAGCACAACTCATCAACATATCCTCTAGTATCTGAATCACCCTCTCTGATTGACCATCAGTCTGAAGATGGAACACAGTACTGAAGTCCAACCTTAAACCCAGAGCCTCATGTAGCTTCTTCCAAAACTGAGACGTAAAGCGAGGATCTCTATCAGAGATAATCGAAACCAGTACCCCATGCAGTCTCACTATCTCAGAAACATAAAGCTTCATCAGCTTCTGTAAAGAATAATCTGTCCTAACCGAGATGAAGTATGCAGACTTGGTCAATCGATCCACGATGACCCACACTGAATCCTTCTTAGTGGGTGTTAAAGGCAGCCCACTAACGAAATCTATCGTTACTCGTTCTCATTTTCATAACAGAATCTCAACTGGCTGCAGTAAACTCAAAGGTAACTGATGCTTAGCCTTAACCTGCTGGCATGTCAGGCATCTAGACACCAATACAACTCTCGAAGATCTCGGTACATCTTATCCCTACTAGGGTGCATAATGTAAGGGCTACTATGCGCCTCTATCAGTATAGGCTATCTTAAATCAAAATCATTCGGCACACATATCCGGCCTCGAAAACACAACACACTCTCAGAGTTCACCCCAAAGTCCATAATACTGCCACTCTCAATTTGTTAGAACCGAAGACCCAAAGATTCGTCCTCCAGCTATTTACCCTTAATCTGCTCAATCCAAGTTGTTTTAACTTGCAGCTCAGCCAACAAACTTCCATCGTCGAACAGGCTAAGTCAAGCGAACATCACTTTCAGATCTGTCATAGCCCTACGACTCAATGCATCGACCACCACATTGGCCTTTCCAGGATGGTACTCAATGGTACAGTCATAATCCTTAAGCAACTCAACCCATCTACGATGTCTAAGATTCAGCTCCTTCTGAGTAAAGAGGTACTTGAGGCTCTTGTGATTATTGTAAATGACACACTTCTCACCATACAGATAGTGCCTCTAGATTTTCAGAGAAAAAACTACGGCGGCCAATTCCAAATTGTGTGTCGAGTAGTTCGTCTCATGTGTTTTAAGCTAACATGACCCATATGCTACCACCTTACCATCCTGCATCAACACACATCCCAAACCGACTTGTGATGCATCACTATAAACCGTGAACTCCTTTTCAGGTTCAGGTTGTATCAGAACAAGAGCCTCAATCAATACAGTCTTGAGCTTCTTGAAGCTCTTTTGCTACGCATCAGACCAAATAAACGGTACACCCTTACGTAGCAGCTTAGTTAAAGGTGCTGTAATTAATGAAAAGCCTTCCACAAACCGTCGGTAATATCCTGCCAAACCCAGAAAACTGCAGATCTCAAACACATTCTTATGCTGCTTCCAATCTAATACAGCCTCAATCTTTTGAGGATCGACTCGATTCCCCTTAGCAGACACCACATGACCCAGAAATGTTACTTCACATAACCAGAACTCGCACTTGCTAAACTTAGCATAGAGCTGTTTTTCCCTCAAAGTCTGAAGAACAACTCTAAGGTGTTCGTTATGCTTATCCTCAGTCCTCGAGTAAATCAATATGTCGTCGATGAACACTACTACAAACTGATCTAGATAGGCTGAAACACCCAGTTCATCAGATTCATGAAAGCTGCTAGTGCATTTGACAGTCCATATGGTATTACTAAAAACTCGTAGTGGCTATAACGAGTCCTAAATGCCGTCTTATGCACATCAGCCTCCTTAACCCTCAACTGATGGTACCCAGAATGCAAGTCAATCTTGGAGAACACAGAAGCCCTTCGAAACTGGTCAAACAGATCAGCAATCCTCAAAAATGGATACTTGTTCTTAATAGTCAGCTTATTTAGTTACCGGTAGTCAATACACATCCTCATGGATCCATCCTTCTTTTTAACAAAAAGTATCGGTGCTCCCCACGAAGATACACTAGAGCGGATGAACCCACGATCCAACAACTCTTGAATCTGAGCCTTAAGCTCTATAAGCTAATTTGGTGCCATTTGATAGGGAGCGATAAACATTGGAGCTGTACTAGGGAAAAGCTCAATCTTAAACTCCACTTTCCTATTCAGAGGTAAACCCGGTAGCTCCTCAGGAAAAAAAATTTGAAAAATCCCTTACAGTATGGATATCCTTTACAGTATAGCCCTAGAAGCAAAAACACTCAAGTAGGCCAAGTACGCCTTATATCCCTTGCGAACTAGTTTCTCAGCTACCAGTGCAGAGATCTAGCCAAGTAGTTCTATTGTTCTCTAATTACAACCACCTCATCATCATCCTCAGTTCTCAAGACGACCCTCTTGGTCGCACAATCTAAGGTTACACGATGCTTAGCCAACCAGCCCATTCCCAGAATCAAATCAAACTCCTTAAACAAAAGCTCTATTAAATCGGACAAAAAGATCGCCCCTTGAACCTCCAATGGTACATTTCTGAATAACTTATACCCTTATAGGCTGCCCCAATAGACTCAGTATAGTAGCCTCACTCGTAGTGCTCTCAACCGAAATCTCTAAGTTTTCAAATATGCTGCTAGCTACGTATGAGTGAGTAGACCCTATGTCTATCAATGCAAGATGTGGTACATCAAGAATTAGAAACGTACCAATGATAACGTCAGGAGCATCTTTGTCCTCTCAGATACGTGTAGCATAAACTAAAGTAAGCTGCCTCGCCTCAGTCTATCCAGCACCTTTGCCCGATGTTTTCTGTCCACGGCCCATACCATTACCACTCCTAGCCTAACCACGGCCTCTCAGTGGCTGTTGTGCTACCCTCTGTGGTTGTGCAATACCAGTACCCTAAGCTTGTATCTGATCGGCCCTCAATAAACACTCTCTAATACGGTAACCCAATGATCCACACCTCAGACACGCCCCAGTCTTCCTCTAACACTCGTCCAGGTGACATCTACCATAATCTACACACGGCTGTAATCTAGTAGAAGCAACAGGAGGCCCAGCTCTAACTGGCCCATCAGATCTGGCCCTTTTCTTAGGTATCTGTACAGAACTCGAGAGTTCTGAATCCCTATTGTTCTTACCTCTCTCTTTGCCATGGTTTTGACACTCAGCGCACTTAACCTCCTCGGCGATTTTCATCTTCTCAACCAGTAAAGAAAAATCACACTCCCTCTGCGGAGCTATCAGGACTCTCAAATTATCCATGAGGTCATCCTCAAAGCAGACACATTACTCATACTCAGTTGCCACCATACCTCGCACATAACGACTCAGTCGCAGGAATTTGGCCTCATACTCGTCCACAAATCGACCACTCTAAGTAAGGTTCAAGAACTCCCTTCTATGGGCATCCACGTAGCTCGCCCCCACATATTTCCTCTAGAAAGCAGTTTTAAAGAACTCACAGGTCAGACGTTCGGGTTGAGTGCCCTCCTTTACAGTCAGCCACCACTGGTAAGCCTCATCCCGTAGCAGTGAGACTGCACCCTTTAATGTTTGCTCGGGGGTGCAATCTAGATAATCCATGATCCTCTCCATGGCCTCAATCCAGTATTCAGCCAAATTAGGGGTGACTCCAGTGACACCCCTAAAAAGTTTAGCTCTATTGGACCAGAGTTGTTCCGTGACCAACCCTCGGCCCTCAAATCCAGTATTGGGTCCAGCGACCCTCTTCAGTATTCTTAGCATAGCTTGGGACAATGCGTCATTCCTAGCCGGTCGACTTTAAGACCTAGTCTCAGTAGCAAGTGACACGGGTGTCTCACTCGTGTCCAGATTATGCCTCTAGTACCTCGTCTGCCTCGGCCTCTAGTACCTCGTCTGCGGATAGCTCGTGCGCTCATGTCTAATCGAATTTATCTGTATTATAAATTTTATGAATCAGTTACGGTTTCATTATTTATTAGCAGATGTTTTATGTAAACAGTTTCAGTAAGTCAAAGTGGTTTTCGCAAATCGCAGTCTCTCTCTATTTTGCTACAGTCTCAGTTTTACTACAGTTTCATTATACACTGCCTAGAGTGTTTTCACAGTATACTACTTACAATTGTTTCAAATTATACTATCTATAGTGTTTTCAATTTAAACTTATCACAGTTTCAGAAGACTTATAGGATCGGCGCCACAGACTCGGTGTACCACATACTTAGTCAAATCATTTCAAATAATTTTGAGATTAATTCTTTAAAAACTAATTTTTAATACCCAAAATCCACATCCAAGTTTTGTAACCTAACTCTGATACCACTAAATGTAACACCTCAAACCCAGCATAGAGGTTATGGCCGAATCTGGCGATGTCACATGATAGGGTGTTTGAAAACTAAGTTTCTACGGTAAATCCATTTATGTTTAATTACTTTTCTTATCTCTTATTAATTCTAAAATCCTTACTCATTTAATCGATTGTTTTAAACATAATTCGTTGCAGAAGCTTTTAAATTCGTTTTGAATAAATTGCGTGTATAGAGAAAACTTTACCTTTTCAAAAATCTAGTTTTTCCACATCTAGCAGTTATAAATCCATAAAAATAAATAAAAACTAAATTTAAGAAAAAGTCCCAAAAATTCCCCACATTACATCCAAATAAACCACAGTAAATAAATCCATAAGTTATAAATTGTAAAAGTTCAAAAAAAGTGGTCACCGTCGAATCCTCCGCCGGCTGATCCATCTAGGTTTGAGGATTACCTGTGCACATTAAACAGAGAAGGGGGAGCTTACGTAAACTCAGTGTGTAATCCCACAGAAAACAAATAACAGTAAACATAGGGCACAGTCAAAAATAATCTTGGGCCCAAGCCCCTTTCAGTATCAGTATCAGTATGCACAAGGGCCTTAGCCCATCACAGTATCATTAACAAATATACAGTATTCAGTAACCAAGTCCTACCCAACCAACCTCTACACACCATCTCCGTCCAACCCTACACTCTATGTGGGGATTAAATCAACCCACCCATCCTTACACTCTAGGTAGTATCGAATGCGGCACAAAACAGTAGTTTGCAACTAAGCTGCCAGTATATTAGGCTTAAGAGCCTTTCAATACACTTCCTACAAATAAAATCAACCCAACCCCATACAATGCAATATATAATACATGGCATGCTATCTCATAGTATCAGTACATATAATCAGTAAATGTATACATACATACTATCATCATACTCAATATATATCCATCAATCAGTCAGTTCACACAATTAGGGTTCTAAGTAATGCTTACCGACCCTACAATAAGTTCACGGTCGACTTGGTCGACCCGTGCAACCTTAGCAATCAATTCAGTGAAAATGGGCTCACACGCCCATATGGCCCACAATGTCCAAATTTGCCTTGGCCGAGTAGATCACACGGCTGGCCCAAAATCTCACATGCCCGTGTGGTGTACCAGTTTGGACCCACACAACCGTGTGGCCCACACAACCCAAATCCGTCCAATCTGTGTGTCACCCACGGTCGTGTCATGCGCGCACGACTTGGCCCCGTCGAACACACCCCCGTGTTAGGGGACAGGCCTATCAGATGGGTGACCACACGCCCGTGTGGCGTCAACAGTGAGGTTTTTAGCTTTTTTCAAAACCCCATTTTCTGCGTTTTTGGGTACACACCACCTGGTACGATTTTGATGCTACTACAACTACGTACACTCTAGAACCTAAAGACATCCAAAAAGCCTCTGAATTAATTACTTAAAACGATAACTAAACCGATCCAAAATGAGTTATTCAGTAGACTAAACAACCAAACCTTACCTTGAAACACCCCCTAACCCTTATCCGTCCCCGGAACAAGATTACGGGGCATTACCAGTCAATACATTTCAATTACGCACATTAATTAATATAATTGTTTACACTTATCCTAAATTTAATGTATTGTCCCTTTAATGGGCCCTCGAAGTCCAATATGAACAGTAAAATCAATTCGGGACTAATTTAAAATCACTATGAATTTTTCTCAAAATTTCAAAATTTTCCTATCGAACAGTACCCACACGCCCGTGTCCTTTACTCGTGTAAATCTCTGACTTATTACTTATGAACAAATTAGTTTCACACGGCCAAGACACACGCCTGTGTGCCAGGCCGTGTGGACTCAATATGAGTCTTACAATTCAAATTTACCAACCTTGCAAATCATAAACCACAAACAACATAATTTCTAATCTTTTAACTTACTCAAATTATGATCAAACACATTTGAAACATATTAAATCGACCATCTTAAGTGTCTAACCAATGTACCTTCATTGGTACCACAATTTTTATCAACAAAACCTAGCGATAATTTACTAATCAAACCTATTTATAATTATTCCCAAATTTACATCTTTATACCAAACTTAATTAAGCTATATGGTCAACCAATATCATTTATAACAACATTTACAATAATTTTCCAAAATGACGACTTTGACATCCTAGGTACATCTCTTTACCAATAATTAACATAAATCTCTACTTATAGTTTGGGATCAGCTTGGGATGCTGATTCAACATTCTGACTTTAACTTATCTTGCACACGGAAGCAAACTGTACGCTGAGTATGAACTCAGTGGTATTTCTATAATCTGAACACTTAATAACATAACATACACTTAAAATCATATAATGATCATAAATATTCAATTATTCATTTCATGTATAAATTCTTTATAACTCATTCAATCTTTATAATCTATTAATCTGATTAGCTTTTCAAAATAAATTCACAATTCATTTAAAATAATAATATTTTCCATTCATATGTCTCACTTACACTTCTGTTCACTATTCAATTTCAGTAAATAATATTCAACTATTACATTTCATTCAGTAAACCGTATAATCCAAGCTCAATATCAGTCAATATTTTTCAGTGTCACTCAATTTATCAGTTTCATTTAGTAACATTCAATTATTCAGTAGCAATTAGTTATTCAGTAACAATCATTTGCTCAGTAGTAATCAGTTATTCAGTAACGATCAATTATTCAGTAACAGTCAGTCATTCAATACTTTTATTTACCCCTATTAACATGACTCGGACACTGACGGATAGACGGATCCAACCATCACACTAGTACAGTACGGCACATAGTGCCTCATCGGCCAAGCCGAAGTAAATAGTAACAGTACGGTACAGAGTACCTCATCGGAATAATTCGAAATAACAGTAACAGTACGAGACACAAGGTGCCTCATCGACTTAAAGTCGAAGTAATAATACGACACTTATAGTGCCTCATCGACTCAAGGTCGAAGCATCCCTAAACACTTCCAATCCTATGGCATGCCAACTATATCCGACCTAGCCCGAATACTGTTAATAGGGTTTTCAATTTCACTTTCAATTTTTTTCAACCAATGCACATTTTAATTAATCACATATATTCTCAAATCAATACAATTCACTTTACTTTTCAATAACAAATATTTAAATTTCACAATAATCACATATTCATAATTAATTTCACCACATTCCCAATCAATATATTTTTCAAATATAACATACATCCAATATTCAATTTTCACATCAATCACATATATCCATATAAATTCAATTCAATAACAATTACTAATACTTACCTTAATTTCTTATAATAACATATAAACCAGAATATAACAGTTAATAATTAAAAATTTAAATTAATTACCAATTCAATTTGAATTCAATATCAATGCTCAAATATCATATAAATTATAATTTCACAGTTACTCAATTCAATATCAAATATACTACAATTACCTTAATTTTCTTACCATAAACAATTAAATTAAAATATAACAATTAATAATTAAATTCAAATTATAGAAATACGAACCGTAATTTCTCGAATTATTCTTCGTCCACCTTTTCTTTTCCTTTCTTCGTAGATGTCTCAGGTGCGATGTTAGCTACGAAAGATTAAGATAATTTTCATAATCATTAATACAATACTAATTTGCATTTAATATTTAAACTTGTTACTCAATTTCTATTCAATTTCTACTTTAATTTCAATTTTAATCTTAACTAAATTCACTTACTTTTTCTATCTCAATTCATACTTTGTTTCTACTAAATTTTCAACCAAACTTAGATATAATTATCTAAATTTCATCATAAAACCCTAATTTCGAAATTCTTGTAATTTAGTCCCTACTATGCAAAACTAATAGCTTCTTCTACAGTTTAATCCTTTAATCAATTCTAACTTGAAATTCTTTCAATTTAACCCTTAATTCATTATTTTTTTCAACATGGATAATTTCTAGAAATCTAATAATTTTCAAAACTTCAACTTAGTTTGAACAAAACTTTATTCTAAAACTTTTAAAACATCAAAATTAAGTAAAAATAGCTTGATTGACTTACCAATTAAATTTTCAAACCTTCAAATCTAAATTTTTCCTTTTTCTTTTCTTTCTCCTTTCTTTCTCCCCATTTCGTTCCACATTCTGATTCTTTCCATTCTTTTTTTCTTTCCTTTATTTGCTTTATATATATACAATATAATAATATATTAATTTATTATACTTACTTAAATAATAAGTAAATAATAATTTATTTTATGAATTTAATTTTAACACATGTGATCACCATCACCATACACTTGTCTTTTATTTATTTATTTATTTATTTATTTATTTATTTATTTAATCAATATAAAATAATATTAATATAATAATATTTACTTAAATAATAAGTAAATACATACATGTATTACAAATGTATATATAATATTTATTACACATGTATTTTATTTTTATCACACACTTGACATTCATTTTAGCTTATTTACTTATTTAGTCCCTTCAATTTTTTTTATTCTATAATTAAATTTTCACACTATATTCAATTTAATCCTTTTATCCAATTATCCTTAATTTAAGCTAATTCACTTAATCAAACTCTAATTAACCACTCAATTAACTTCGTAAATATTTTTATTTACGAATTCATTTTTCAGAAATGGAGACCCGAAAATATACTTTTCCGATAACCGTAAAATTCGGGTCATTACATACCTTCAATCGAACAACGATACTTCCACACCACTAATTCCCCGACGAATGATTTCGAGCCTTTGAATTTTCCCCTAATCGAAATAAACACAAAAATCTCCGTTACAACACTAACTACAAAATCTTAGGATAGCGGCAGAAAAGTTACTTACCGAACAAGCATAAACAATGTTGAACAAAAAAAAAAAGGACAATTGCGAAACCGGAAAAGAGAGGAAGAAAACAGAGAAAAACTTGGCAGAGAAGACTCAAAATTTTTTTTTTTAAACGTCAAACTGAGAAAGGAAACCCAATTTTTTTTGAAAAAAAGATAAAAATAAAAATAAACTAAAATCTGATAACTACCCCCACATCTCTTAATTATCTCAATTGACCATCCACTAGTATCCACTACTCAAAATTTCAGTTTAACTTGAACTCCACCACACGCCACACACCCCAAGCAAAAATAATTCCCTTGCCCGCACAGTGACTCAAATACAGGACCTCCAGCCAACTAACACTTCACTTAACTACTAGACTAACAAACTCATTCTAATATGAAGTTACAAATAATTAAATATAAGCCCACTGCTTAAGTATCAGGCTTAACTTAGAAAAAAATACCAAAATTTGTCAAATGCAAAGCTTAAATTTGAGACCTTACACACACACATACAGAACACTTAACCATTAAAGCAGATACAAATTTATGTCACATTTTAACAAAACAAAAATAAAATTTTGAAGCGTTACAAAATTAAATTTTATAAATAAATTATATTAATCATATTTAAAATTTATATTTCATAAATTATATGTTAAATTACTTTTAAGAAGTACAGCTCAATGGTAACAGTAAAACAAAATAATTGTAGTATCATAGTTTACCTTTTTGCGTCCATCAATATAAGTTGTATAACTATGGGTTGATATAAGATTTTTAAATTTTAAACTAATTTTTGGTTGGATAAAATACTTGTTGAATGGTTCGTGAACAAGAAGTTGCTGATCTTCACACTTTTAAGATGATGAACAAAGCTGATTTTCTCAAAATTCAAAACAGAACAGCCATGTTTCTGACTGAAAAGCCCACAGTCACAATGGATCCCTTCCCTTTCACCACCCTGGGCCCCAAGCTGTGGATGAACTGACAAAGGAGACATGGTGTGCACGTGCTCAGCATACCCCCACGACAATGACCCGCACGTGTGACTTCGGCCAGGGAAAAGAAGGTAAACACAACATCCCAGCCCGACAAACCCAAAACAAGAAAAAATGTTACACTAAACGATACATTACATCAAACCTTGTAAAATGTAACTATGTATAAAGATAGCATCATTTAGGGATCTCGAAAACAAAATTCTGAAATCGACAGTGTTTGAGCCGAGTTGATCGAATCCGCTAGAATTACATTTTCTTTTTTGAAATCCAGATTCGGGACAAATCGGATCGGGTTAGCTTTAAAAAATATTGATCTGGTTTAGACTGAAATTCTCCCGAAATATTTATGAATTGCTTCTTATATATTTTTTAATATTAATTAAATTTAAAAACCCTTAAAATTTTATTACTACTAATAGGAGTGAGAGTTCGATTGAATCGAACGAAAACATTTTAAATTAATCAAGTTTACGAATCATATTTTATCATCATAACTCGATTTGAAATTTTCTCGAATCAAGTCAGTGAGATGAAATTCGAATCGAATATATTTGTTCGAGTTAAATTTTAAAAAATAATTTTAGGTCTTTGTAGCTACTCTCACCCACCATAATCAAATTTGTTATTAACTTTTATCACATCATAATTTATTTATTAATATTTTATATACGGGTTAGCTTTTTTGTTTACTTAGTTCTTTAATTATGTTTTGATTTTTGTCACTATATATTTTGAAATTAAAAATATATTAAATGTAAAACTATGATTTTTTAATAAATATTATTTTAAAGATAAAATGTGAAATTCATACAAACATAAAATTTTAACACGAATATTTTATGACATCATTAATAATTTAATTTTAATATAAATATTCAATATGATTAAACAATTCAATAATATAATTAGTATAAAATGTCAAAATTAATTTAATAATATAAATAGGAGATATAAATAAAATTATTACTATATATGTTTAGGGATTTTTTTTGAATGATTTTGATTTTTTATTTGGAGGTAAAGGGTGAGAAGTAAAAGTTTAGGGGAGAAAATAAAAAGTTGTGAGGAGTAAAATTTTGAGGGAAAGTAAATAGGGAGAGTAACATTTTGGAGGAAAAATTATTTTAAAAAAAAATTGGGGCAGGGGGGATGGGTTTGGGGTAGATGGGGGGTGGGATGGGAGAGAAGTAAAAGTTTTGGAGGAAAAGTGGGAGGGAGTAAAAATTTTGGGGGAAAAAAAAAGTTTTGAGGGTTTTGAGAGTAAAATTTTGGAGGAAAAATATTAAAAGAAAATTTTGGTGGGAAATGGATTTGAGATAGATGAGGGTTGAGAGGGGAGGGAAGTAAAAGTTTTGGGGGGAAAGTGAGAAGGAATAAAAATTTTGAGAAAAAAGTAAAAAGGTTTGGGGGTTTGAGGTAAAAATGTAAAATATTATAGTTTGATATTCGGTTTATTCGAATTATTCGAGTTATTAGAATTAGAAAACTCAACTCGATTTGAACTCAAAATTTTATAAAATATTCGAGTTGACTTGAATAACTCGATTCGTTTAACTCGAAATTCAATTTTTTTTTATTTTTTTGAGTCGAATAAAATTTTGCTCACCCTACACTACCAATAGCATTTTACCACATTTACTCCCATTTTACCATATTTTTAATATTAATGAAATTGCTGTCTCAAGTATGATTTTTTTAAGGTTTTTTGAACTTAATTAGTTACAATTTTAATTAAAAATAATTTAAACTTGAATCAGGTCAAATCAAGATTGAATATAGAATTAATTTTTTGATTCGAGATGGGATTTAAATTTTTTAAAGCTTAAGATTTAATCGGAGTCGAAATATGGCGGTAGAATATTGGGTCGGGGTCGAGATGAGGAAAAATCCGCCCGCCCCACCCTGTTGCATCATTAGGGATGGAAACGAAATAGGTACATTAGCATATTTGCAGGTTTCTAGGATGCTTATACAAAATGTAGATATCAACCATTAAATATCTATTATCTGAATTTTACATGATAATATAATGAATTTTGGATATTTCAAAAAGATTATACAAATAAAACTTAAATATTAAATAAAATGATATACATGGGAGTTGAAAATCTATACCCCAGTGAAGTGGAAGGGGGAGTTGGCAACATCATTGAGTCAGTCCCTCCTGGATGTGTGTCGCTTCCATCATCCCTCAAGTGAGTACTAGATAATGACAGTTAAGAAGACATTTGGAGACAAAAGATACCTCACATCCGAGCTTTCTTTTAATCGCACCAGGCATTGCCTTCCACGTTGCTTCATTCTTCTCCATTTGATGTATGGTGTGTAAGCTGGAACTGCTTGCTTTGAAGCTGGAACAATGGAAATGGGAATGGGAATGCGGGGATGGATGGGCTGTGTTTTGTTGCTTTGCTTTCAGCAGGGACCGCACACGTGGATGATTTGAACAAGCCATGAATACGACTGTTGACTGTGGTCGTCGGCACCAAAATATCTTTCTGTGGACCAACCATTACTTTGCATTAATCCACACTTGCCATTTTCCTACTTATTCTCCTTTATCATCGCAACTTGTGGTCTTCGCTTATTACTTCTTCATTAAATTTAACATCCAGTTGGATCCAAATCTTTATTTTCTTAGGAGTGTTAAATATTTTAGAATATTTATGAAAGTGTTTAAATAAAAGTTTTTCACGTGCTTTAATCTAGTTTGTAGTGAAAAATAGGTAAATGTTAATTTATTTAGAATTCAGTACATAATATGTGAATCAAATATTATTTAAAAAATATATATAATTTAAAACATAATATATGTATACATTTTACCCTCATTTGATTATTATAAAAGATTATTTGAACGTTTTTATAAAGATTTAATCTTTTATATAACTATTTAAAAAGATTTTATAAGTAAAAAGCTAAAAGATTAAATCTTAATTAAAAAAACTCAAATATAATAATCTGATTAGGGGTATAATGTTTCTCCTTTCATCATAGTTGTAACCTCCCTAACTCGGCTTAAACGTTATGGCTAGATTGAGAAGGCTACATTAGCCACCGAAATGGCTAAATTAACTTACGTTGCTTTTAAATATTTTTAAATAAACTCATTTTAGAAAAAAAAAAAAACCATATTTGCACTTTGTGTTAGTTTAAAAGAGTTCATTCATTAGATAATCTATACTTAAGACTGATTTTATTATTAATAGTGTTGTTTAAGAAAAAAATCGTTTAATTGTCACTCTTCTTTATAAAAACTCGATGTTAAACTAATATAGCGGAAAAACCATTTTTCAAGTTATTTTGGAAACTTAGTTGCCTTATCGTTTTTTTTTCAAAAATGGTTCATTTGCAATGCAACAGAAATTAGGGAACAATGTCAAATTTTACTTAAACCCGATATCATGCATTTTTCGATTATTATGATTGAGTAATCCATGCATGCAAAAATTTCTAAAAGAAAAGTTACCAAGCCTCAGACCAGAAATAATTAAAAATTATAAACCAAAACCAATAAAGACTTCATAATACTTATTAAGAATAGTCCGAGGTCCAAGGTGATTCTCTGAATGCTGAGTCTGATCCTAATTTCGAGGTTTACTTGAAAAGTTAAACACTATTGGGGGTGAGCTTATGAAAACTCAATGTAAGTAAAATAGTTATTTAAAAACAGACATAAATATCGAATACAGTGAAACATATTAACTTTAACAGAAGAACACAGGACTATTATTGGAATTTAATATCATTACATAGCCATTATCAAATTAATATCAAACGGTGTGTGAGCATGGGTTATCATCCATTCGAGTGACAATAATTAATTTTGATACCATTCAATACAATACAACACAATACGTAGCATAAATCAATAACATTCAAATATGTCATGAGGATAATGCAATGCATAAAGGTTCCTACCCATACCATCCATTACACACCACGAGTTCCCTAGAATCTGTCGGTCAAACTCCAACAAATATGAGTATAGCTCGATGTGGTAAAACCACCGAATAATCAATAATGCAAAAAATCTATCGAATATCAAATAGTGTGATACAATCGCCAATAACATATAATATGCGATAAAATCGCCAACCCTTTCAGTACTCCAGGTGCAGTGCACTGACTACATATAAATGCGGACTTAAGATGTCGTCGATACTCCATGAAACTCTTCCATCAACCACAAGATATCTCATCCTAATGCAAATGCAATATGTCACACAAACTCATACATAATCATATCTTAATACTTTTCACATTTATTTGACATGTTCAATATGCCCTCAATAATCACATACTTTCAGTAAATGGAAACAATGTTCCAACTTTCAAATTACCATTAGGATAATATTATTCAACATTACACAATTTCACCTACTTTTACGATTTTCCAATGTGCATGTATAGCAACCTTTCCAATATAGCATAGCAAACTATCTATGCAATTATATCATGCATAAACTCATATCTCATGTAACAACCCAATTTCAGTGAAATCGGAATAGTGGTTTCGGGACCAAAAATCCGAGTTCGAAAAATGAAATTATTAAATTTTCATAAAATGATAGGTATTATGATAGGAATATTGCATGAAAATTTTTATCGAAAAATTTATCAATTATGTATGTAATTGCAAAAAGGATTAAATTGAATAAAATGTTAAATTTTTATACTAAAAGCTATAGGGATTATATAGCTAGAGAATTCAGAATGTGAGGTCCTTATATGGCAATTAGACCATTGAAGAAAAACATGTAGATATTTTTAGTGATTCATCCATGGAAAAATAGAAAAAGGTAAATGACTAAATTAGAAAGTGGAAAAGTTAAATGATATTAATTAAATTAAATGAAAAAGATATCATTTTATCATCTTTTTCTCCATAAAATACATGGAAACCCTAGGAGAGAGAAAGGAAATTTCTCAAGCTTGATTTGGTAAGTTCTATGTCTCATTTTTAGTAATTTTTATATTTTTAAGAACAGGAAAGCTTAATTTCTTTATTTGGGTGATAAAATTGAAAGAAAACCAAATTTTAGAAAATTACCCATGGATGAATATGCTGTAAATTGAAAGTTTTTGATAGAAAATGAAAGATTAATGATAGATAAACCACTTCTACAAAGCGATTTTTAGTGAAAGCATGTGTAGGGACTAAATTGTAAAGTAGTGAAATTCTTGGAAAAATTATGAAATTTATGAAATACATGTGCTGTAAAAGTTATATTGGAATTTTGAATAAGCTTGGAATAAGGAGTAAATTGCATGAATTTCAATTTCCGAGCCTAGGGACGAAATTGAAATTAATTAAAAGTTTAGGGGCAAAATGGTATTTTTGCCTAAAATATGAAATGGGCTTGATTGAATGTAAAAATCATAGAATTTATGATTAAATTTAATTATATAGATCCGGAAGTGTCGAACAAAGAAAAAGATTGAGGGAAAGAAAAAGTTTCGGATTAGTAGATACGATCAATTGTCAAGGTAAGTTCGTATAACTAAATTAAGCATGTAAATGTGTTGAATTGATTGTTAAACTATGTGCATTATGACTTGTATTCGATAAGTACATGTAATAAACAATTATTGATTAGTGACTTATATAAATGACGAAATGATGCATGAATCCGTTTGAATATTGATTTCCAATTGGACAGGTAATTACAGTGAATATGAGATCTTGCATATGTTGCAATAAAGATTGTCCCTAAAGGATAATCTTTTGATCTCATTATGAAAAGGAAATGTATCCTGAAAGGGTAATACTTGAAAAGGACTTATGTACCCAAATGGTACAACTTGAAAAGGCTATGTACACTTTGTGTGTACACTTGGAAAGGTTAGGTATACTTTATGTATACCATATGAAAAGGAAAGGTATACTTTGTGTATACCATATGAAAAAGAAAGGTATACTTTGTGTATACCACTTGAAAATGAAAGATACATTATGTATGTACACTTGAAAAGGTTATGTGCACTTTGTGTGTACAAATTAAAAAGGGTATGTACACTTCGTGTGTACCACTTGAAAAGGGAATGTGCACCTCGGGTGTACAATTAGAAAAGGAAAGGTCCATCAGAAATTCAAAGATTCAACGGAAATGCATTAACAAGTGAAATAAGAAGAAATACCATGATGAGCTCATTTATGCATATTAATGCTTTTGTACTAACTAATTTGGTTGAATGATTGTAAATAGGCCATATTTGCTAGTTGCTAAATTGATGGATAAATTGCCTTATATGTGATTTACTTGTTATATATGAATGGTAAGTGTAGTTTGGTTATATGAACTTACTAAGCATATAATGCTTACTAGGTTTATTTTTCCCTATTTTATAGTGCTCGAAGCTCGTAAAGGTTGGATTGGGTCAGAGCTATCATCACATTATCAACTCCTTAATTTTTGGTATAAACGACAAACTCATTTTGATATAATGGCATGTATAGGCTAATGAGGCCAAATGATGAAGTAACATGTTTGTTTACAAACTAGCCATTGGAATTGCTAGTAATATGTATTTTGAGGTAATATGGTATGTTCATGTTCAACAAGATACAAACCACCTTTCATAAAACATGATTTACAAACCAATGTAAATGTAAGCTTCAAGGTATGGTTAAGAGTTGGAAATGTTAGATTGAATGATGGAAATTGGTTGAAATGGATGGTTTATACTTGTAAGTTTTCATGCAGGAAAATGGTTAAGTTTGGGTGAGAAATAGGGCTAGGAAATGGCCTTATTTCGTCCACACGAGTAAGACACACACGCACGTGTCTAGGTCGTGTGTGACACACGGACAACCCACGAACGTGTGAAATGACCGTGTGTCCTCTGTATCCTTAAAAATGAAGTCAGGATAGTACACGGGTAAAAGATACGGCCGTGTGTTTGGTCGTGTGAATGACACGGGTTTTAAGCGTGGTCGTGTGTCAAACCCGTGTGAAAATGGCTTAAAAATAATAAAAAACTAGTGTACCACACGACCTAGCCACATGGGCGTCTGCCCAGGCCGTGTGCCCCTGTGATGCTTAAGAAATTGCAAATCAGAATCTCACACGGGCTGGCCACACGGCCATGGGAACCCCACGGGCTGGCCACACGGCCATGTCCAGGCCACACGGGCGTGTGCCCCTATCTTCAAAGTAAAGTTTTCAAAGTTGCCGGTTTAGTCCCGAATAACTTCTAAAGCAAGTATTGGGCCCCGTAGGCCTATATTAAGGATTTTATGGTGAAATATGAAAAGTTTTGATTTGGAATGCAAATTTATGACTCGATTTTGTACAAATGCTAGTGTATAAGTCCGGTAATGCCTCGTAACCCTATTCCGGTGACGGGTACGGGTTAGGGGTGTTACATCTCAGCAAATCATGCTATATATACAATTAATCTCATGCCAAATAAGACAATCATGCATCACATTACCATTCACACAGTCACACTATCAAACTAGCAACTTTGCTAACAATCAATCTTTTAGGGCCTGAAACATATCTGGTTCAGCCACTTACAAAATTAATTATTCTTTGCTATTAAGCCAATCTAATCAGCAAGCTAAATCATCAAATATATCAAAATTAATTATTCTTTGCTATTAAGTTTTTTTTATTTTATTTTAGGACCCACACCTTATTTTTCGCTTTCTCGCAGCACACTAGCTAATCTTCTAATTTTTCTTAATAAACCTTAAAACGAACCTAAGTTCAAAATCAATATAAATTCCATAAATTCATCTCTTAGCCAGATCTTAAACACCCACTTATGGGTTCCAACCAATCATTAAAATTACTACTATTTTACAAATCCAAACTCGTTAGATTTCTTATACTATTTTGTTGCGAATCGTGCGCGCGAATGTCTTTCAGCTTAATGGTTAATTTAGGGTGTTCCAGTCAGCACCTAATACAATTACATACTAGAAAATCAGTAGCTAATATTGATTAAAATCCCTCATTTAATCAATCCATAACCTTTTCCCAACAACTTTTTCGAAACAACAAACTAGTTTACAATTAATCGCACTTACACTTCCCGAATTGTGAGATCCAAATGGCTAATTGATCAAGAAAATCTTTCTCTAATTACCATGTGATTAAAGGCTGATTAGGAGGGTTCAAGAACTCAAATTAATATTGGGAAAATATGGGCAAAAACCAAGAAAAAAAACAACCCCTTTCTTGTACATAAGCACACGCACCACCACCTACGGTAGCCAAATTCAGGACTAATTTAAAAATGATTTTAAAATCAATTAAAAATTTAGAAAAATACATTTAAAATATTTAAAATTCCCTTAAATTCCAGATCTGAAAATTTAGGTTTTTAATTGACAAGATCAATCAAGAAATTGAAGAAAGAAGAGCTTTTACCCAAGCTAGTTGAGAGAAATGACAATGACACTTTCTTGGCAATGTTCATGTAATGACCCGATAGTCAGGGGTTTTGAAAAGTCAATTTTGAAACTTCATAATCGTAAAACGAACCTATAAATATTTTATTAAATGTTTATGAGGTTAGTTTAGTAGTGAATTAGATTTTGGTTAAGTGATTTCGTAAAATTAAGAGTTGTTTAGGTACAAGGACAAAATCGTGTAAGGGCTAAAAGTTAAATTATAGATTAAACCAAATAAAAAGGGACTAATGTAACAATTATACCATTAATTAAATTGGTTGGGTGGTGAACGGCCATGGTTTAATGATATATATATATGCATGTGTATATTATATATATTATATTTATAAGTTAAATAATAATAGTTAATGGTGAAAAACAACCATACCTATTTCTTTTATTTTACATGCAAACAAATTAAAAAGAAAAGAAAGAAAAAGAAGAAGAAGTTGGATGGCACCTTAAGGTTTCTAACTTTTTCAATTTCAATTAGTTAGTCAATTTAGTCTATTTTTTTGTAATTTTTACGTTTTTTGGGATCCCAGTACTTAGGGCTAGCTGACCTATGTTGCAATTTTTAGTATTGTTTAAGATTTTAAATACTACTATTGTTGAATATTTTAAGTATTAGGGGTTAAATAGATAGATTTTTAAGTTAGAAGTGAAAAATGACTAAATTGTTGGATTAATTGTTAATTTTAAGTAATAGAGACTAAATTGTAAAAAAAAATTAAAATTAAGGGGTAGAATTAAAAATAGGGTGCTAAATTTAGCTTAGAGTGAAATTAGTATAAAAATTTGAGGTTAAATATGAATATTAAAATTAGTCTCGGTTTAGGGACTAAATTGAAGATTAAGCAAAATGTGGTATAAAATTTGAAATTTAATGAAAATTAAGTTATGTATTATAAATTAATTATAATTATTTTATTTCGTAACAAACATCATTCCAGAATCCTTGAGTAAGAAGGAGAAAGAAAAGGTCGACGTCGAGTAGCTTGGAATATATATAGTTTGTGTTTCTATAATCTGAATTAAGTAATAAACTATTGCATATTGCATTGTTATATTTATGGTAAGCATTTGAGGTGAGTACTCTTATACTTTGGGATTAAATTGAATCCATAGTTGATTAGAATGGACTAATTTTGTATATTACGAAATGTGTTGCATATGTGAATATTGAATTGAATATATGTGATAATGTATATATATGAGATTGGGACATTTGATGTATTGAAAAGTGAAATGAGACCTTATTAACTGTTTCGGGCTAAGTCAGATATAAATGGATGCCATAGGATAGGAAGAGTTCAAGGATTTCTTCGACTTTGAGTCGATGAGGCATTGGGTGCCAATTTGCTTCGGTTTAACCGATGAGACACTAGGTGTCAACTTATATAGCGTTGGACGCAATTGTTACTTCGGATTTATTCGATAAGACACTGGGTGCTAAACTGGTGTGTTGGTTGGATCCGTGTATCCGTCCGAGTTTGAGTCGTTTTAATAGGAAAAATTAAATAATGAATTTATGTGTTTGATATTGAGATGGCAAAGTTGAGAAATGATTATGAGATGAGAAATGAAATATGAAACGATGAAATGAGATGTGAATTTTAAAATAAGTTCAAGTATTGATAAAAAAGATGAATCATGCCATTGCATGAGTTGAATTACCAAATGCTATATATATATGAGATACCATTGATATGTATTTGAACATTGGGAAGCTAGTAGATGTAAATGAAGAATGATTAAATTCGTATTGTAACGCCCCAAATTTTTTGTTTCGGCTTTTGTGATTAATTGACACAACTGTGTGTCTACTTCAGTGGTTAAATGTTCTGGGTGTGTGTGAGAGGTCCTGAGTTCAAACCTTAGCTTGGGAAAAAAATTGGTTTTTATATGTATGAAACATTGCCTTGGGTTATAAGGCTTATAAGTAATTGGTTGGAAAAGCTTGCAAGAATGGGCCTGCTGGTCTGGTGGATAAGGGGAGTGTGGATGTGAGAGAGGTCTTGGGTTCGAGTTTGAATGAAGGCATTATTTTTGCTACTAATGCCGTGTGATTGTTTGAGTTGGCTTGGGATACTGAGTGTTTCCCTTCTCCATATTTTTTCTATTTTCTTTTTTTTTCTAGCCGAAAATCCCCTGTTGCTGTCGATTTTTGCTTTATCTTAATATTAGTTTTTGCTCATTTTTCGTTATCGTTACTTATCTCTGCGTTTGGCGCGAATTCAATAAGTGTTAGGGTACTTTTTGTCTCATTTTTGTGTTTGTTGAGGGGTTAAGAGACTCTTTTCTATTTAGGAGACAATCTAGGCGCTCTGGATTGCTAAAATGACACTTTAGACAGCAAGGAACTGCCATTGATCATTAGAGGTATGGATATCGTTAACTTTTGAGATTTGCCCGTTCTTAGAAACTTGGTTTAAGTGACTAACTAAGGGACATGTTGTTCGATATTAGGTTCTAAAGTGTTCGTGGTTGCGTTAGCTTCGAATCGATACCAGGTGTGCACTCCGAAAACACAGAAAACAAGATTCGGTGAAAGCCGAAAAGCAAACTGTGGACGCTTCACAGGCTTGTAAATTGTCCGTATGGTACGCCGGGTGGCAATACACAGCCGTGTGGTCGATGAATCAGGCCGTGCGCATGCGATACAGGCGCACTACACGGCCGTGTGCGAGACATGAGCTCGACCAATTGGGTCTTGTGGGCCACACGAGCGTGTGGGCCCACATGAGTTAACCACACGAGTATGTGAAAATTTGGGCCAGGCTGTGTGATCCACATGGCCAAGGCTGATTTGGGCCGTATGGGTCACACGAGCGTGTGAGCCCACACGGGCATGTCATATGGGCGTATAAACCCATTTTTCTGAAATGTTCTGTAAGGTGGCATGGGTCGCCCAAGTCAACTGTGACCTGTTATAGGGTCGGTAAGCATTACTTAGACCTCTAATTTCTGTAGATATGATCTGATTATGTGATGGATGATTAACGCATATGCTAGTTAGCATGTATATCTTTTCTGTTTTGTATATGGGTATATGTCTATGAATCTGTTTATTAGCATGCCATGTTTGTACGCTGCGTGAGTTTGATGAAGTGAAGGAAGTATCTGAAAGGCTTCATAAGCTGTTTTTTCGCACTAAAAGCCGCATATTTATGACGTGTCTTTGCATTCACGCACCTTATGGTGTGTAGGGTTGGATGGGTCGATATTATCCCCATATTTGGTGTGCAGGGATGGGTGGGTCGATTTTATCCCCACATGGTGTGTTGGGTTCGATAGAGTTAGTGTGGAGGGTTGGTGGGCATATTTTTCTGTATATCTGATCTGTTGCATGTTATATCTGACTTCGTGGGCTAAGGCCCAACTTTACATATGCATCTGATTCTATTTCTAAGTGAGCTAAAGCTCCCATCGATTCTGTAAAGGGCTCAGGCCCGAAGTATGACTATTTTTTGATATCTGTCTGTACGCATGTTGAGCTGTGGGGATGTACACACTGAGTTGCGAAACTCACCCTTTTTTGTTTTATCTGTCTAGGTAATCCCCAATAGTAGTTGGATTGGTGCGGCGGAGGACTCGATGGTGACCCCAGCTTTCCACTTATGGGTTTTATAGTTTAAACATTTTATTTTGTTCCTTCTTAATTATTTTGGGAATTTTGGATGTAATCTTGGACTTGGACTTTCGGTTTTGATTTGGGATTTGAACTTTGAATTCTGATTTTAGAACTGCAATATTAGAGAATGGTTTTCTCGGAATAACTAAGGTTTTTTGTAAATTAAATGGTTTTGAAAGCTTCTACGATTTGAAATACGACTCTAGACTAAATTAAAGATAATAACTGGAACGGTTTTCACGTAACGAAAAGGGTTTTCCAAAAACACTCTCATATGACATCGCCAGATTCGGCCATAATGTCTAGGCCGGGTTTGGGGTGTTACACGTATTATCGATTGATATATATATGTTTATAACATTACTTGTTACATTGCTTGCATTTTAACTACTCATATTTAGTTTAAATTGTTCGGATTATAGAAATACCACTGAGTTATACTCAGTGTGCGGTTTGTTTTCCATGCATTGGTTAGGTACTTTTAGCTTATCATTGACACAGCATCCAATAATGAATCCCGAGCTCAAGTGTGGTGATATTTAAATTTGTAATGGCATGTACTTAGGAAGCCTAAATTTGTAATGGCTTGTACCTAGGAAGTCTTTAATGTAATAATATTTTGGTTTTATGATGATTATGTGTATATATGGTAGTGGTTGAGGCTATGTTAGCATACTAGGTTAGTTTAATGTTTTGGTGGTGTTAGTTTAAAGTTTAGTAGCTTAAGTAGCTAAATGTTAGTCCAATTATGGTAAAATTTGGTATAAACGGAAGCTTTGAATGATTGATGTTTGCTAGTATGTTTGATGATATAGAATGTGGGACCAATGAGGGTACATTGGTTAGACACTTAGGATGGTTGTTTCGGCTTGTTTTGAGCATGTTTAATGGTGTTTTGAATAGATTAAATGGCTGGTAATTGAGTTGCTCAATGTCTAAGTAAGCATAATTTGGTAAAGTTAAGTTTCAAGGTACATTTAGGTGCACACAACCTGTTACATGGCCATGTGTCACACACATGGCCAACACACACGAGCGTGTGCCCTGAGCATATTGAAAAATAGTATAGGTGTAGTTTCCACACAGGCTGATATATGGCCTGCGACAGGGCCGTGTATCTCAAGTTAATGAGTTACACAAGTAAGGATACGAGCTGGGGCACGATCGTGTGTCCCAACTTTGAAAGTCGCATGGTATGGGGCGTTCCATACTGCCGTGTGTCCCCTGTTTCTAGGTATTTTTGAAATTGCCTTAAAACTTTCAAAATTATTCCAAATTAGTCTCTGTTTGTTCATAGGCTATTTTTAGGGATAAATAGACTCGAATTAAGGCCTATAAGATTTTTTTACTCTAATTTTGAATGAAATAGCAAACCTAAGCTAGGTAAAGTAGGCCATTCTACTAATATCATTGAAGGTAGTAATAGTTAGAGTATGGTTCAATACTCTGATGCTATTACTTGGAGTAGGCTTGTTATGTATCCAACTTTTAGCTTTTAAGTGGGGATAAATAGTGATAAGAGTGTAGACAATGGCAGACCAAGTTTAGCATTACATAGCATGACTCGTTATTTGATTGTATAAGATATTATTATGGAAATATTAAATTAGCATGTATTGCTCCCTATATGATGTGATGTAAATAGCCAACTTGTAGTTTTTATTTTTGATGTGATTGAATTTGATAATTGGTTGTAATTCCTGTGACCCTAATCCAATGACGAAAAAGGTTAGGAGTGTTACAATTTGGGATCGATCTTGGGGTTTAAGATTTCATATTTGAGGCTAATTTTAATGAGGAAAAATACTAACAAGATGGGGGAGAATATGTTAACAAATCTTGAGACAAAAAGAAAAAGAAAGAGATGGTAAAACTAGGTGTAGGCGACGGCAACAGTGAGGGAAGAAAGAAAGAAAAAATTGAAGATCAAGGAGGAGTGGAGAGGGGAGGAACGACTAGGGTGAGTAAAAATAGAATAAAGGCTTATTATTTTGTGTAAAATTAACATTTATACATATGGTTACAAGGGTATGGATGGCACACACATTAAAAACAAAAGATTTTGTAAAAAAAATCATTATTTTGCATGGGTAAGGATTCAAACTTGAGACATCAATTTAATTTTCACACTTTTGCATTTATCAATTAACCACTAGGCTATTTCCTTATTTTTAAAATAATTTTACAATATTTATTTTAAAAACAAGGCGTGTCAGATTCTAGGATTTGAGGCAAAATTAGCAAAATAATAAAAATGGTGAGAGAAATGATTTGAACTTGGGTTTCAAGGAACGTTTCACTAACACTTAACTAACAAGCTAATAACTCATTTATTCCTAAAAACGTGTAGATAATCTCAAAAATTAGGGTATGAACATTCTCTCTCGATTCCTAAACTCAATTCTACTAACTCCGATTTTTGGAATGACACAATAGTAAAATTTAACATTACTTGGTGCCTGTTGTCCCTTTCATTTTGGCATATATGATACTTCTAAAATCTTTTATTAGCTGTTCTCTTTCAATCAATCAAGTAGCTATAATTATTTATATTCCTAAAAAAAA
The DNA here is from genome assembly GCA_025698465.1 of Gossypium longicalyx. Lineage (NCBI taxonomy): Eukaryota > Viridiplantae > Streptophyta > Magnoliopsida > Malvales > Malvaceae > Gossypium > Gossypium longicalyx. The sequence goes on from CM046997.1 coordinate 100,009,523, forward strand.
TTATTTATAAGAATAGCATATTCAATTATCTAATTATTAAATTAAGGAATTCAAAATAAATTTTAAAATTTTGGTAAATGTGACCTTAAGCAATATTATTAGGCAACACCTGAATTCAACAATATTGACTTTAGAGGAGTATAACAACAACACAACCAAACAATGAAAAAAATATTTGACTAATTAAAACCTTTTTAAGGGAAAATATGGATGGATGGATGATGCAAAGCATTGACTATACTTATATTGGTTGAGTTTTTCAGTGCAGCAAGCAACTTAATGAAAGCTTGAAGTCAACTATTTTAGGCAGATTCAGCTAAAATAATTAATTATTTCAACCCCTTTGTCAAACATGTTGCTAATAGGCTAATGCTCCTTCAATCCAGCTTAGCAAATAATTCTCTACACAAACCCTAAATATCAGTCATTAATGGCTTCTTTTCCTTTTTTACATAGTTACCATATCTAGTTGATTACATATTCAACTGACATTTTTAAATTTTTTTTTTATGTTATATAATTCATGTTCAAGATTTATTATTATTCTTTTTAATAATATTATTTTTAAAATTTAAATATATATTTTCTCATAAAAGTACAACGTACTTTAATATTGCACTAATTACTTTTTAATTTTAAACCGATTTTTTTCATCAGTATCAATTGATTTATTATATTAATTGATTCGATTAATTTAGTAAAAAATTCTAAACCCTTAAATTTTTAAAATGAAAAACAAGAGATTTTTCCTCCTCAATATTAATTTTATGTAAAATTATAGGGGACCCAAATATGTGGTGCCTAAATCTTAAATGAGTTATCGTTCTTGATTTGTAAATAAGTGTAATGTTGATATTTCATAAAAGTCGTCATCATACCCTTTATACTCCCCACTTTTTCTTTCTTTACTTGATTAAACTTATCATTATCAAATTGAGCTTCCTCATTTGTACCAAAATAATTTGAGTTTGTTTGCAGTGTCTTTTAAATTAAGAGGCCACAAATCCCCCCATCATCTATCTTACCAAAAAAATTTATTATGTTTTTCTTAGGTATATTTAAAATTTTAATTTATTAATTTAGTTTTTATTTTTTTAAAATTTAAATTTAACTCTCAAATTTTTTAAAAAAAATTGAATTTAAGCATAACATTTAAAAAAAAAAATTCAAATTATTATTTTTCTTAAACAAAAGTACTCACCAAAACATTGATTAAAACTCAACCCAAATAGATAAGAGTTGTTAAATTAAAGGAAGAAATTGGTGATTGATCCAATGTAAGGCTTATGTAGATGCATATGGCAATGGTGGCATTGGATGTTACACCATGCCACTTTCAGAACACCATTAACTTGTTCCCTGCAAACACCAGCCAACAATATCACAGTTTCTGATGATCCCCATCACCTCTCTGCACCTGAATGCCTTGGGAAATTGGAATTACGCAATCAAATCATTTGAAGATCTTTTTCCCCCTAAGAAAGACTGACTTTTTAGTTTTCAGGAAGGATTTTCGTCATAAACAGCAATACTAATCAATTTATATATATGATATTAATTGATATGTTATAGTTTAAATTTACCAAATTTATAGATTTAATTTATGTATTTTAATTAAATTTAATTATTAATTTTGTTACTATATATAATTGTAGGTTTAGTTTATATTATTTAATTGAATAATTTTAAATTTTTAAATTTTAATTTTGATGTAATATTTTTAACTCATAAAAATAATGTATGGAGCATATAATATTTTAAATGATAATTAAATAGTGGTTAAATGATGCTTTTAGACACTATGCCTATGTAAGACCTATCGATGAAAATAAATTTGTATTTGTTTATTTATTTATATTAAATTTTGTCACACTAACTCATCATTAATAAAGTGAGAGTTTAGTCAAATTGGGATATAAAATTGTTGTCAATGGTTGTAAAAGTTTCAAAAACTTCAAAATCAAGATTTTTACAACATTTATTTTTATAATATTCATTATTCATTAAATTTTTTATTTTAAATTATGTCACATAAGATTTAACATCTCATTTAATGGTTAAATTAATTATTTTAGTAATGGAATGACCTTATTAATATAATCTTAATAGTTTGGGATGTAATTAGAATATTTTAAAGTTTGAGGATCAATTTAGAACAAATATTATTATAGTTTAGAGATGTATAATTCAATTAACTTAAATAATAAACATTATTGAGTTTATTTTTATCATTTCAAATCATGTTGAAAAAAATTGTATTTGATCGAATTTAAACTCAAAATACCATAATTTTTTTTGTATATTTACCATTTTAACTAAAATTTTATTTGTTACATAAATTTTTTGCTTACATGATTGACCTGCCATAATATTGTAATATTTAAAATAATTGAGTTTCTAAAGAAGTTGAAGGAAATAACTACATAACTTTTTTATTGATGAAAAGTTAGCTAAAAAAATAAATTGATTAAGAGTGAATAAGTTTCAAGATTGAGAAAAAATTTAAATTTTTTTTTACAAAACATGAATACTCTTATTTTAATTTAAGATTTTCTTTGACTTTTTTTTTATTGATGAGATTTACGTACCAAGTGATGTTAAATTGAGGCTTTACTTGGTAAAATGAAAAGAAAATTGAAAAGTTGAAAATTTTAAGAAATAGAAAAATAAAAATATGAAAAATATAATTTTTCTTTATGTGTTTGGTAGGAAAAAGGGAAAAATTGAAAGAAAATTACTCATAGAGTTGAAAAATGTAAGGAAAGAAAATAAAATATTCGAAAAATACATAATTTTTAATTAACATACACATCTCTCTCATTTTCTCTCATCTCATCTTTCCAATTTAAAAATATTGATTTTTATGCATTAAGATTAAGACAGAAAATGGTAATTCCTCTTATTTCTTTCCTTCCACTTTTCTTCCCTACTAAGAGGACTTAAAATTTATATTCTTTTTACTTTTTCCTTCCTTCCTTCCATTCTACCATTTTTCTATTCAATTAAAGACACCCTAAATCTATTAATATCTATTGATTTATGTTATTATAATTTTTTTATTAAATTTGATGTGAGTAAAGAAAGACATCAACTTAATTCCAAAAGAAAAAAAAAAAAAGAGTACACCAATTCAATTAAACTTATTATGGTTAAAACTACAAAATAAGTAGGGTATTCAAGTTTTAAAATTTCCAGTAACTACTTATCACAAATAAACATTCAACTAAAAATACTATTGTTTTATAATCTATATTAATATTTAAAGTTTTTATTAAGTTAGTGTGATCTCAATCTAATTTCAATTTAGTAGTGAAATTACTAAAAACTTAATGAAGTAACAAATATAAATTTAAAATTTTTTTTATTTTTATATGTACAATTTAGAAAAGAATTATTATTTGATATGCTGACAATAAAAATTTTAACTCCATAAGCCGACTTGAGAAACTGCTTCTTAAGACTACTTGTGGAGTTAAAAAACTCCACCGCCAATCTATAAAATAATAACTCTTTAGAAACATATTTGCACATGATCAGATTTAAACTAAATACCTCAAAATATTCTTTTCCTCATATTTTACCACTTTAATCAAAGCAACATTTGACTTTCATAATGTCAATTTTTCTTATAGATTTGTTACATTATTTTTTTTATCAATATCTTGTTTAAAAAAAAATTTACTTAATTTGTAATAATGATGTTTGTACCAGATGAAACTAGCTCGAATCAAGAATTAGTTTAGAGAACAAAATGAAATTTATTAAATTGTGAATTGATATAAATTGATTGAAACAGCTAAAAAATTGATTCAATGGAATTTTTTATTTTTTTTTTTAAATTTTTAATGATTTTTTATTAGAATAATACTCATTTCGACAACTGATCCATTATTTGCTTGTGGAGTGTAGAATTAACTCTGGGAAATTCTCGACAGTAAGAATATATAGTTTAAAAGGTGAAGAGGTCAACGTCGCCAGCAAATCAAAGACTACAACTCATTGCCAACGGAATAACCAAAGGAAGCTGAAATCATACATACCTGAATATTGACTTTTAGTGCCCATTCGTTCCTATTTTTCAAACTTTTTCATCATCATTGGGATTCAAACGCTATCATTAAGTGAATGCATGTTCATGGAATCTTAGGTTTTACAAGAAGAAAATGGAACACTTCACCATTAATTGCTTCTTTCCTGCGGGTGTGACAAGCCTTTGGCTCCCACAGTGTTTTCTCCGGAAGCACACATATTGAGGCAACCTTGTCGTGCATGACAGTTGCTGTTCTTTTCACATGTCCTAAACCCTCATCACAAGGAAATTTGACCATAAACATACAATTGCAAGGAGTGGGTAAAAAACAAGCATGTGATTTTACGGCACCATGATGTTTATATCTGATCTTTATAAGATATTGCTTTGCTTACAACTGGAGTACTAAGAAGAGGGGAGGAATAGCAGGAGCAGGTATCCTAGATATAATATAAGGTGTGGGGAAACTATTAACTTAGTAAAGTGATGACCAAAACGACTGATCTTCCACCGGTAATGAAAAATTACAAGAAGTGGCAGGTGCATCATAGTAACAATCGAATTTTGGGAAGAACAATGGTGGATGCAGAAGGCTTTTGCTGAGATCATCTTCTTCGTCTGATTGATCCGGTTCGAAAACGTTAGAGGAATCCGCAGGCTCTATGAATGAGGAATGATACCCATGGCCATCGGTATAGTGTGGGCTGTCCGAGTCAAAAACATCACTTTTAGCCGAACATGCTTCTTCCTGTTTACAGGCCAGCAATGGCACATGGGATGCATCTGGATTGGGTTTTTGAGGTTCATCATTGGACGAATGTATGGCTTCGACAGATCCCAGATTTTCCATCCCTTTCTCTTTAATAAGCAGCTTCTCTTTGAGTGCAAGCACCTGTTGCATTGTCAAAAAATGAACCATCATCTGTTTGGAATTTACCGGCAATGTTATACTTGAACCCTGTTAGGTGAAATTGAAGATAATTTACCTGATTTTTTAAATCATCTTTCTCCTTAAGGAGATTGTCGAAGTCAGCCTTGAGCTTATCGAAGGTAGCTCTGAGTGAATCATAGTCTTTTTCCAGTTGTTTGTTCTTAGATCGAGCACGCCGATTTTGAAACCAAATAGCTACTTGCCGGGGCTGGAGCCCAAGTTCTTTTGCTAGCCGCAATTTCCTGTCTGATTCAAGTTTGTTTTCAACCTCAAAGCTCCTCTCAAGAAACTCAACTTGAGTCGCAGTTAGCCGCCTTTTCTTTACACCTGCTGGCTGACACGATCCATCCAAATCATCATCTCCTCCATTAACATACTCATACTCCATGACTGGCTTCTCACCTGATTGATTAAATCACAGGCAAAACAATATAATAATCAGCTGGTTTTACTATATAAAATACCAATCATCCAATCTTTTTACAAATTTCATTATCGAGTGTTCCAAAACTACAGGAGACCCTGTTCTGGACAGTGTAAAGAAGAAAGACAGCATCATAAACATTGAAGCAAATACACAAGGAAAAAAACCGAAAGCTAAAAACAAAGACAAGGAAACCCCTACAGCAACCTGCTAAAAACCATTACCGAACAAGAAAATTGAAAGTAAAGAAGAGGAGAGGTAATAGGGCAGAGAGGAAAATAAAAATACCCTGGAGAGCAGAGGAAGATGAGGAGGGTGTCCATAAAGGCTCCATAACCCTAGAGGTAGAGGAAGAAGAAAATGGCTCAGTTGGAAGCGAAAGACGTAAGTTTGAACCACCACAAAAATTGCCAACTCCTATACTCTTATCCTAGCTTTACTTTTGAGGGATCCCAAAAAGCTTAAAAGATGATGTCTTTGGGAGGAGAAACCTCAGTCATGAGTTTCAGTTTGATCTATGACTTATCATGCAAAAAATTTGTGATGGGAAATACTGTAATGTGGAAAGTCTGAAAGCAACAAAAGCTTATATCCATAACTCACAAGGAAACCCGCAAAAAAGGAGAACAATCACTAGATTTTTGCTTTGAAATTTGAGTGAGTTTGAATCAAGAAGCTTGAGAGGTTTGGCTTTAAGTAGTGTTAGATTGTTGAGCAGGGAGGATCTACTAAAACTTAAAAACTGGAAGAGGAGGCGGGGGGGGGGGGGGGAGTTTGGGGTGGAATGGCCTGCATTGGGTTTATAATTTATATCAAAGCTTTGGTTAAGGTACAGACAGAGATGAGGGAGGGGGCCTTACCTTTGGCTGCCTTACTTTTTCTTCTTGGGGATAGTGTGGCTGGGCAGACCTCAAAATAGAAATTTCATATTTTCTGACTCTATATCCTATGTAAATTAGTAAACAACTTATAAACACCATATGAATGTTTTAATTTTTTCACTTATTTAGTTAATTATTCTTAAAATATTTATCACTTAAACTCTTCATCATTTATGATATTTTAATATATTTAATATGAGATCCTTTTACATTGAATTTTTTTCACATATACAAATGATATTTTAACAACCCATTTTATATTTCATAGACACAAAATTAAAAAAAAGAAAAAACTTTTTACTTTCGCAATTGAAATAGAAAGATTGTGATTTGTACCGAGTGGATTCGCTTATATAATGCATTTAGAAAATTTCACCATTAAAGTTAAAAAAAATGTAATTACTGCTTCCTTCAATTCCAATAAGCTATTAGAATTTGCAGAAGTTTAGATATTTAAATGGAATAAGTGAATATCACAAAATTTACAAATATCTGAGATATCATCGTCACTACCTAATACTGGAAAGGCCTGGAACTTTTAAATGATGTGAATGGTGAATACGAGAGTCTTCTCTGAGATAGTTTTTTTCCCCATTATTATTGATATGTGGTAGTTAATTATATTTAATATTCAGTTGGCTTACATCTTAATTCTGCAAGTAGATTTTCTAACAAATTGCGCAACTAAACCTTATTTAAGTCAATGGTCAACAAATTGAAATAGTTTCAAGTAAGTCTTATTTTGAGCTTCACACTTAAACAAATATAAATTAATAATTTATTATCCCCCCCCCCCCCAAAAAAAAGTGATTACTTAATTGCTTACCAATATCATTTATCCTTATAACAAAGGGGATAGCTATAGAATTCTCTTATAAAATGTGTTTATATTGTGAGGTTGACTTAATTCTTCTATAAAATTCCTGTAGTAATTGGTGTTGTTATACATGTAACAAAAAACAAATCTGACTTTGCCGCGGCGCTGAGCATGATTTTCTACTGTTGTTACTGCTGTCGAGAGGGAAGTTGGGCTGATTTCTGAATCCATTGTTGTTTCATTCATGACTTCTTTTTCTTTCGAACCTTTCTTCTTCTTTGAGGTTATGGCGCTCTTTTTTTCCGAGTGAAATTAAAAGGGAAAGGAAAAGAATGGAGAGGGAAAAGGAAGTTCTTGAAGAAACCCATTTTTATTTCCTTGAGAAATTTTTTTATTGTTCAATATAACGTAAAATTCCCTCTATAAATATATCTAAACTTTTTTCATCCAATTACATTTAATCATGTGGCAAAATCAATCTATTTAAGGAGTTGATGGCCATCAAAGGCCTTAACGAATGTAGCACCTTTCATCCACCCTGACAACCAGTATAAATGGGAGATATTATCGAAATATTAACAAACAAGAATTCTTGGAACTAACTAAGAGTTAATAGTTTAAAACATTTTTTAATAAAATCTTTAAATCAATTTTTGGACCAACTGAAAGCTTTTAAAAACATGTTTAAATCATTTAAGATTGATTCAAAGTTTATTGGAACTTAAAAGGGCCTTAGAAGGTAAAAATGTTCAAAATAGTGCAATGGCATGAGCCCTACACTGTGGTATTGATACAAGTGGGGAGATATACTACTACTTCTCCCTGTTGCTGTAGACTTTTATATTCTATCTCATTTGTTGTGACTCCACAAAGATCAAGTATCGAAACCTTTAGTCTTGACAAAAAATTGACTTAAAACTCAAATTTTTTTTTTAATATCTAGAAGCTTAGTACTAAAACTTGGACTTAGGGGACTCATAAATTAAGTTTTAAACACCTTATACAAGTATACAACTATTGAATCACCCCTAAACATAGTGAACATAACTCATGCTTAAAGAACATTTATAGACATCCATAACACCTTCGTAAACATGCTCAAATTAAATCAACCATTCTAAAACGTGTTCAACTATTCCTTAAAAGATATGACGCTATGAATGCATTCTTTAAAACATGTTGGACGAGGAACCCCCGACGTTGCGACGTCAGCTTCAAACTTTGAAAACTTCACATTTTAGTCTCTGTTCAAACTTAGACCACTAAAAGTGCTATCATAAGCTCATATATAACCAAATTTATGTTCAAATCTTGTTGTAAATGTATAATGATCTTATTAACTTGAATGAAATAATGAAATGAACTGAAATTAATTGTCATTGCTTAGGCAATAAATGTAACATTCCAATACTTTGACCCGACAACCAAGTTGGGTATAAGGGGTGTTACAGTAGCCAAACTTCAAAATATGTCAGGTGGCAAGCTCATATTAAAGTTAATAACAGAAATTAAGTAAAAACATAAATTACCAAGTTGGGTATAGGGGTGTTACAGTAGCCAAACTTTAACTTATTAAAGTTAATAACAGAAATTAAGTAAAAACATAAAAAAAAACACCTAAATTGTTCGAAAACAAGCTCATTAAGTGTGATGTGGAGCCTAATTTGACATATCAAATTACGATAGATCAATATGCTATCTCCCTCATCTGATTACAAACTTATGCTGTAAGAAGGAGGCAAGGATGAATTCGACGGAGTAGTTTCACCGCCCCACACGGAGCGTTATAGGCAACACCCTGATGCTTTAATTTTGCGAGCTATAGAGGAAGAAGATTCAAGAGTGGGATCAAAGGCACAAACATAATATGGAAATGCCTCCAGCTTTAAAGAAGAAAACCACGACAAAAAAGGTCGATGAAGGCATATAGTGGCAGTGTAAGTTGTGCCATGACGTGCGCTACAACACTCGACTACTCGAGGCAATAAAACCATTTATGGATTAATTTACGACGAGCCAAGGGATAAAGGGCATACAGTGGCTTGAATGGTCGAGCGATTCAACCGTGAGTAATGAAGAGGAGGAAGAAGCAAGAGAGGAAAAAGAATAGGAAGTTGAGGAAGACGACGAAGAGATAAAGGACAACAATCAGGAACTGTATCGAGATGACTTGGAGGCGACATTTTCTCTCGAGCGCCCTTTCATTATGAGTTTCGTCATCCAAGACCTGAAGCAATCGGCAGACCAATATTACAAGAGGTTGGTGGCGAAGGGAAAAGTTGGACTGGAGTCACACTCCGATGACGATTAGTTACATGTCTTTGCATTTTTTATTTTTATTTTATTTTAGTTTATGTGGCATGTAAGTATAAACTATTGAACTATTTTTTTTCTTTTCGGATTTGGACTTGATTTTTATTTTTATTTGTTTTTATTATGTGTATTTTTTGTCTTTTTCTATTTATTTTTGTGTGTAGACATTCATTTAGAAGTTACACAACAATTTTGACCTTCAACTAGAAGCGAACGACCTGAGCTAGTTTGACGCTCGCTTTGGGAAGTTTGATGCCTTCTAAACTTTTATTTTGGGCACATATTGGGGACAATATGTAACTTAAGTATGGGGGGATGCACATCATTTTTAACTATTTTTTTTGTTTAATTGCATGTTTTTGTTTTTAGGGTAAATTTTCAAAAATTTGCAAAAATATTTTTCTTTTTCTTCTTTGATTTTCTTGTGATTGCATGGTGCTTGGATAATAATTGGGAAACAAGCCATTAGTTATAAATATTGAATAAGTATTTTTGGATTACTGAGCATGTAAATTTTGATTGATATTAGATTATTCAATATTATTAGAAGTAGACTAATTAGTTCAATAAGTTAATTTGCTTAATAGGCTAGAGGCAACCACTCTTAATGAAAAATATGTAAATTATGCCATAAGATAAATGGATTGTGTAAATACTTATAGATAAATAAAGCTTGAATTGTTAATTGTTCATCTGAATAATAGTAAGCATGATAGAGAGTGTAACTTGTGAAATGTTTTCAGAAAGACTTTAGGCATTGTTTGATGAACCTAAAGAAAAAGAAAGGATTATCCTTATGCTCTTGACCATTAGTTCCAATACTTTGAGCCTCAAGCATCCCTTTTCTTGATAAACTTTATCTTAGAAGCCTTGAGCCTAAATACACCCTCTCTATCTCGTACTAAAATGCATTATAAAATGGAAGACGAGCCATGCATGATGAGGGTAAGTAGGAACATTATGGTGGCTTCAAATTGTACGTGAGAGAAAAAGAATATATTATATGATATGGTATGTATAGAACCCTAGTAAAAAAAATCGTGTAAATAAAAGCAAGGTGAGAGTAGTAGTGTTATGAGTGAAAGAGTGCAACAATTAGAAAAATGAGCTCAAATCAAAATCGAGCTGCAAAAGAAACCTTTCATTTCATAATGTGTAATACTTGTAGTTTACTGTACATACCAATATCATGTAGTATCTTCTAAGTTTTTGAAGAAATAAAGAAGGTGAAAGAAAGAGAAATAGGGAGGTGAAATTTATGAATAATTTTGGGGCAAATGGGGAACAATTTCATGTGCTTCACTGTTTCTAGTGCTTGAAACTGTTTACAATGACCTTTTGTTTAAATTTTGAATCATCCTAAGCCTTTGAATGTTACAAGCCTAGAAGACCTTTGGGACCTAAACATTCCATTAACATGTTTCTCTTGAATTGCCAGCATTGTTCTAGATGAACATTTTCAATGTGTTTTATATATCTATAATTTATCTATATAGGCTATTTGATGGATAACACAATTGTACATATACTATTTTGGATTAGCTCTAGATTTGTTAGCTTTTTACTTTGTTGAACTAATTTTTGTTTACTTTAAGAATATGCGAGTTACCTAAATATCATTATTAGGTTGCATATGAGATAGTTCGGGTACGAATTTGATATTTTATGACCATATTGCCTTTTTTTCAAATGTAGCCTAAAGGGTATATTTGCTTGAGGACAAACAAAGACTTAAGTATAGGGGAGTTTAATTTGCCGTAATTTGTTTGGCATTTCAAACTAGGCTCCCCATTACACTTAACGAGCTTGTTTTCAAGCAATTTAGGTGTTTTTGTTATGTTTTTACTTATTTTTCATTATTAGCTTTAATAAGTAATTTAGTGCATTTTTTATTACTTTTGAGACTCGAATGGCCCGATGTGCCATCGAGGACCTAATTGTTGGATGAGTGTTATATGGAGTCATCGGAGGCCTGAATGTGAGTAAAAATATTTCCTAAAAAAGGGATATCATGATATCAAAGCTTGGAAGTTGTGATACCCCCGACAGTGCTAAATTGAAGAGGATTGAGTCTTTTTCCAATGGTATTGCGATACCAGCTATAGGTATCGCGATACACTGCTTCCAAGGACTCCCTCATTTTAAGATTACCGGGGATTTCGTGATGTCAAGCCTTGAGTATCGCGATATCACTGTTGAAGGGAGACAAAAAAAAGGACCAGAAGGGTAGTCCTTGTGCAACATGTCCCCTAATAAAAAATACACGCTTTAGGAAAAATTGGTCAACAAAATTGGGTCTGATATCTACTAAAAAAGGCCAAAATATTGGTTGGAGAAAGAGAGCCACTTAGACATTAGACTTAGCTTAGTTTTCTTAGTTTTCTCTTAATATTTTAGGGTTTAGTTTTCTTTTCTTTTCTCTATAGCTTAGGCTTAATTTTCCTGCACATTTTTTGGCCTTTCTTGGTCCCATAGTTGGTAGTTAAGTTAGTTACTACTGTAGCTAGGTTTTATTTACTTAGTTATCTTTCAAACTTTCTTGTATTTATATTACTCTATTGTATTTACATTTTAATCCTAGTTTAATGCTAATAAGTTTTATTTAATTTTCTTTGGCAAAAATTACTCCTTTAATGTTCTTGTTTACTTCTCTTGCTGCCATTGTTGTATCCAAGTTTTTGCAAGAAAGATTAAGTTTTTATTAATTTGCTTAGTTATGTCGGTTTAGACACGACGGCTTTGAAGTTATTCGACACATTCATGCTATACTGCTTGATGGCAAATACGCAGTCTTCCTTAGTCATGAATTTTTAGCCCACGAACAACTCCTCACGTTCGGGATCCGCGACCAATCGATGAGCAAGTAGTACAGTGGGGTATTCAGGGAACTCAGATGCATATGCCACATGGGGATCTACGATCGATATATGGTCCCCAAGATCATTGCATATAACAATGCCCCAACTCGGGTTCTCGATTGTAGACGCGTAAACATTTTCATCGTCATTCGTGCCTTCATCGTCGATATCATCTGGGATCTTGTCTAGATTGGGATCACTATAATCTTCAACCTCATGATCAAAAGGACCATGATTATTATATCCATCTTCACCATCCACATCGGTCTCAATCAACTCTGGATGTATTTGTAAACAGGGACTAGGGTTAATGTTCTCAGACGTAGGTAGAGTATTAAGATCGATGTTGAACCCGCGTATAGACGATCGCCTATCCATAGATGCTCTCGAAACATCTATACACAGATCTTGAACTCCATGTCTTCACTTAATGGAGTGAAATCTTTAGTTGGCTCCACATTAGCTAACTCAGTAAAAAACTAAATCGGTTCAATGTGGCCACCCTGGTTCTGGCAATAAAGTGCGATCATTGTCTTCATGTTTTCATTTGTTTACGAGTTTCATCTTGGTGAATTTGATGGGATTTGACGAAACTTGAAATTTGTAGAATAGTTTTGAGATCCTCCTCCCACAACGTTTAATAATTTTTGCACTAATCTTTTCTTTCATATTATCAATTGACACTTTTCTATTAAATTTCATTTCTATTTGTTGGCGAGATTCAAATATACAACCAACTATTGTTGTTAAAAATACTCCATCAAAATAAATACATACGAAGAATTGATTATCAATCTTCAATACTAAATCTATAAAAATAATTAAATTTCTCAATAATTATTTGAAAAAAACAAGATTCTACTATTAAAAATATAATAACAAAAATTAATCACTGTACAAACCTTACAAATCTTTCTAACTTTTCTTTTTTGTTTTCTCATTTTCTACAAAAAAAAAATTCCTTTTTTATCGGTTAGCTGTTACAACTATTCAACCAAACACAAAAAATAATATAAAAATCCAAGAAAATTGCTACAAACCTCTAACAAAACACAAAAATTGCTACAACACTTCAATGAAACACACAAATTGCTACAACTGCTCAACTTTAATATATAGGGTTTCGGTGCCGCCTGACTATAACACCCCCAAACCCGGCCTAGATGTTATGGCCAAATCAGGGAGCATTATGAAGAAAGGTTTTGAAACTGATGTTAATTCGGTTAAAACCTTGTACAGTTACTTGTTAAAAAGAGTCTAGGTTTTACAAAACATTTACACTTACATATCCATTACCAAAGCCATCGTTAATTTGTTCATACACCAAAACTTAGTTTGCAGCAAAAGTCATAAAGCTATTATATTTTGAAAGCCCAGTTCATATTTTTTAGAAAAACAGTCGTTTACATAGATTATTTTTGTCACACGTTGCAAGGTAAAAATCAAAACAAATCCAAAACCAAAGTTAAAAACAAAACAGTCTAGAGAGTCCAAAAATTTACAAACTATCAAGAAAATTGGGATTTAAAGTAAAATCGTTAATTAAATGACAGATTTTTTGATTGGTGGTCATCGTTGAGCCTCCATCACACCGACCCTCCTATGATTGAGGATTACCTGAACAGAACAAACAAACAAATGTGAGATTTTACAAACTCAGTGTGTAACCCAACAGAGATAGACATACATATATACTCAGAATATTTCATATGCAGAATAGATACAAATAAAGACTTAAGTCCTTAACAAAAACATATATTAGAATTAGATAATTAGAACAAATATATAGAATCCTACCCCCATCCTTTACACACCATCTTCGACCATCCCATCACACCATGTGGGGTATAAAACACCCACCTATCCCTACACACAATATAGTGTCTATACGACACATAATAGAATAGTATGCAACCAAGTTGCCACATATACAAATCCCATCTCATACACAGATACAGAATATAGATATCAGATTAACAGAATTAACATGTCTCGCATGCTCATATACAGTTATCATACATGCTTATACAAATTAATCAGACATAAATATCAGTTCTAACTCAAATTAGACTATCAAAATAACATTATCATACAACAGGGTTTGATTAGCCCTTACTGACCCTATGGAAGGCCCACAGTCGATCGGAACGACCCATGTAACCCTAGGGAAAAATTTAAAATTTTGGGCCCATATTCTCGTATATGCCCACACGCTCATGTGGCTTACATGCCCAGATTGGCCTTGCCTGTGTGGCCCACATGGCCTGGCCCAAGACCTACACGCTTGTGTGGCATGCCCGTATAGTCCACATGCCCAATTTAGCCTAGCCCGTGTGACCCATATAGCCACACACTCAATTTTCACACGACCGTGTGTCACACATGGCCAGTCACACGGTCAGCCACATGCTTGCGTGGTGTCAACAAATCCCTTTTTCAACTTTCATTGAACCCTAATTTCTCGTGTTTTCGTTACACACCTGGTTCAATTTTGATGTGGAAGCAATCCCAAGACTTTCGAAACCTAAAAAAAAAAAATACCCAACACCGTTTTAGTAGTTTGATTAATGAATTCGTCAACAAAAATCCAACAATGAAATCGACTTACCGTTGATGACAAACCACTACTTATACCGTTCAGGTCGTCGGAGTGAAACTTTCTCCTTCACAGCCTTCTCCTACATGATATTTGTAAAAATGTCAAATTCCTTAACTACGCATCGCTATGTCATTTCAACAAAACTCCCACAAATGCTTTACAAAAATAGAATATTAAACACTGTAGACACTCAATTTCGCCCGGGCCCAGAAATAAGTCCAAAAACCCATTTCAGTATTTAAAATAAATAAACGAAGTCCAAGTTCAGTCCAGAATTACAAATATAATTTGGCCCGATCGGAATGGCCCATTACTTGAAAAGATTTAAGGTCCATCTACAAGCTTGACTCATATGGAAATATAATCTTCAATGATTTGCAATCTTAGATATGATACAATCTTAGATATGATTGCAATCTTCGATATGATATGCAATCTTAAATATGATTACAATCTTAGATATGATATGCAATCTTGAAGATATGATCTTGTAATCTTGGAGATTTAATTTGTAGATATCCTTTAATCTTAACCGTTGATGTAATTGATCTGTACTGTTGGATTTGAGGAGGTTCAACTATAAATAGAGGCCTCTTCCTTCATTGTAAAGACACTGGAGTTTTGGGAAGCAATAAGAATTCTTGAGAGCATTCACTAAAATTTCTCTCCCTTTTGCGTTCTTATTTTCTACGGTTTGTTCTTATTTATTCTTTGTTCATCTTCGTTTTCAACCTTTTTTATTTAATCCCTATTTCCTTGATTTTTAATTCTCTTTTATATTTTATTTTTTTAATAATTTTAGTATTATATCAATTTTTTATTAAATTCTATATTATTCATTGCTTTAAAAAATATATTTCATTTAATTGAAAAAGTTTTTTTTTCTTAAGTAAGGCAATGTTTGGTGTTTAGAAATTCGGGAAATAGTACCCTAACATCTTTGGGTTGCGATTTTTCGTTTGACTAAATAACCAAATATCCTTTTAATAAATTTTCAAAATCATGAGATAATTTTAGTTACGAGGATTTAATAGCCATTTTATATTTTTACGTTTTAATAGCTTATTTTTAGACTCACTCTTATTTGGTATTGTATAATATGTTAAATTTTATATATCATTTTGTTCTTGTTTTTATATTCACATAAAATTAGTTAATTATGATAAATTAGATATGTTTGCATGAAATGTTGTTATGTATGTGTTATATAATTTATACTACTTAATTCACTATATTCCATGTTGTAATTTGTATGTAATAATGTTATCCATGACCATGCATTAAAATAATAGTATATTAGATAATTTAGATCCTTGTCCATCACTTTTACTATGCTTGCATGAAATGATAAAACATGTATATGGTAGCTAGGTTATTATAATTTCTTATAAAATGTAAACATATCATTTTTTAAGACCAAAAGTCATGTTTTATTTAATTAAAAAGGAACTTTTAAAAAGGGGTGTAAGGCAATGTTTTGAATACTTAGAAATTCGAGAAATAGTGCCCTAACATACTGGGTTGCAATTTCTCGTTCGTCTAATTATCTAAAATATCCTTTTAAATAAGTTTTATGAATCACAAGATGATTTTAGTTACAAAAGATTAAAGATATCATGTCCAATCATGCTGGATATGATGTTTGCCTCTTTTAAGAACGGATGAATCTTGATTCTTTTCTCAAATTATCACAGTTTTAAAGAAATATCGCTTTTTTTAAATTTCTTTCAAATTTTTGACATTAAGACAAAAAACTATTCAATTTGGTACCAATTTTGGGCGTTGCGAGGGTGCTAATCCTTTCTCGTACGTAACCGACTCCCGAACCTGTTTTCTTAATTTTCGTAGACCAAAACGTTTTATAAGGTGATCCAATCACACCTAAAAAAGGTTGGTGGCGACTCCCGTTTTTATTTTTCAAAAAGTTGAACCCCGTTTTTCGAACAATTCTTTAAAAAATGGTTTCGACAGCTTGGCGACTCCACTGGGGACGTATAAGAGAGTCAAGACGAAAATTGATTGTTTTCTGTCTTAATGTCGGAAATTTGGAAAAATTTTAAAATACGTCATTTTTACATGTGTTTGTTGCATATGTTTGTTATTGTTTACGCGCGCATTGCATTTGCATGACCGTTGTGGTCACACCCTTAAGTGGGAGTGAGAAGCTATGCTTTCGTGAGGTTTTCACCTCCGCATGGGCTAGTGGATTGCTTCCGGGGATACATCCGTACCTATGTCTTCGTGAGATTTTTATCTCCGCATGGTCATAGGGAAATGTGTCCCCCTGAATCGAACTTGGTCCATATGAGCCTATAATTGGTGAGGATCGAGGAATCTGCTGGTTCAGGTACCCTCGCTTTAGAACCGAACTACATATAGTGAACTTTAAGTGCTTGCCCCAGGTAGTATGATGATGACCTTTAGTGCCTACCTTTATAAGTTCTTATTTATTATTATTATTTTTTATATATGTGACACTGACTTGTTTCTCTTATTTTGCTATCATTGCATGTCATTTATCATTAAAAGGTGTCGATTCAAGGTTTGATTTCTGAGTTAGAAAGTTTTGTAATGGGGAACGAATATCTTAATAAAGTGGAGGACAACTCTTTCGTTTGTGCTTGGTCAGAGAAAACCCAGATAGAAAAAGAAAATAGTGTCACCGAAGGATACACATCAGAATTATGGGACTACACTCTCATTAGTGTTATGCGAAATAACCTCCAAGAGTTAAAGGAAATATGGAATTAATGGAGTAACGAAGCCAAACAGTTGTTCTACAATAGTTATGGGGAATTGCAGTATTTGCTTGACATGAAGATAGATGAACAATTCAAGGTAAGCGTGGGGAGTACTGATGGACATTTCTACCATTACAGATGAAGATAGTCACCTCGTGGATGGTAAGGGTATAAGACCTACAAAATTGAATTGGATGGAAAGAATTTTGCTTATGATGGTAGAAAGGCTCACTTGCTATAGGACCACTACCAAACAACAAGTTGGAATTTACTGTAGTACTTTAGGATGTTGTACCTATCAGAAATAATAGAAATGCAAGCCCTAATGCCCGGGACAGCCCAAATGAGCATGAAAGAAAGAGATTAAAGAAGATCGTATCGTTTAAAGACCTTTAAAGTGGAGATTAGCTATGCTGCGAAGATACTCATGTAAGCAATTCAAAATGTTCTGTGGGGGCAGAAATTTGAAGACTCTCAAGAAGCACTAAGGATGTTTGATATCATTTTAAGGCAGTATGCTGCGAAGTTGGAATGCCTACTTGTTCGCCAATCTTTCTTTCAAGGTAATTAGAGCAACTTCACAGGCATTGGATGAGGTGTCTTTGGCTGTAGAGCTTACTTCATAGGTGAAGCCGTAATTCAAATTTAAGAGAAAGCTGATCATTTACAGATACTGGTAGAAAGGGCGAGTAAGTTGAACACCAATATGAGCTACAGTCAGATCGTGGTCGAAAGTTAGCTTTGTTATTAGATAGGGTTAAGACTCTGGGCCTACGAGCGAAAGCGTATTTGTAATCCGTTTTATGAAAAGATTTTTGTTCCTTAAATAACGTTTTCTTAAATAAAACTGAATCGAGATCGATACCTTTTTGTATTCATGCATTTGCATTACATTACATCAAAGAAAAGAAGGTGTTGATTTGAAATTCGATTCCTAAATAGAATAGTTTGTCATAAGGAAACGAATTTCTCGATAAAGTGGATTATAGTGCGATCGTCTGAATATAGTCCAAGTAAACACGACGAGAGAAAGCTGGTAGTTTACGGAGGAATACATGATGTAATTGCCAGAGATTCAAGCCAACAAAGGCATGACGAGAGAAAGCTGGTAGTTCACGGAGGAATACATGATGTAATTGCCAGAGATTCAAGCCAACAAAGGCATGACGAGAGAAAGCCGGAAGTCCACGAAGGAATACGTTACTTAATTTAACTACCAACAAAGATTATCCAAGAGCCGACACTTTTTGATGAGTATCATGGAGATAAGCGATTAAAAGATTGAGGCTCAGATTAAGCAGCAAGGAGCTAGCAAAGGCATCTTTTGGAGAATTTACAGGATTCGACCATGAAGAAAAGATCAGTGTTTACTTGGACTATGAAGGGCAAGACCGCATATGTAATTTATTTTCATGTAAAGAAATTTATTTTCTAGAAAAGTTATTCTAATAGAATTGAATTCAAGATCAACATCTCTTTTTCTTTTGCATTTGCATTGCATCACATCACATGCATTTAAAATTATAAAAAGACCCTAATTAGTTAAAGTTATTAAAAAGAGAAAAAAAGAGAGAGAGAGAAGACGGTCGCGGCTGAGTGAAAAAAAGGTTGAATAGGAATTAATGATGTTCCTTTATATATCCCTGACCTTTGTGTCAGGAGGGATAGCTTATCCGGAGAATGGGGTGTTTGGAAATAAAAATCATCCCATCAATGTCATACATGAGGAAGGGACTGAACAAAGAAACCTTGAGGGCATTCGCCCTTACAAACCGGGAAGTTCTTTAAACAATTGGACTGCAGAAGAACTTTCTGTAATTTTTAGGAATTTTACGGAGTAATATTTAGAACACTCTTGTTGCTCTAAAGCCTAGGAGTAATGAGATTTCTTTTGAGAAGAGGGCTCATGTTCAGACATTTTTATTTTCAATAAAACATACTTTATCCAAATAAATATTCTTTCATTCTGATTCTTTTGACCTTTGACATTCTTTATAAATTTTCATTTCATGTAAATAGTCATTCTTGAATTCATTTATTCCTTGTATATTCTTTTGTGTGCCTATCATAGATCCCTAGATATCAATGACACGGGCAACGATACTACAGATTCAGAGTTCCTTTTGAGTGCGATATATGTTTAGAGGAATCTCAGTACTTTGAAGGTGACAGAAATTATGACTTGTTTCTGAATTTGTTGAAAATGGTTTTTACCCCATGAAGTGGTGGTAGGAAATATAGCCTTAGAGGAAGGAAAGATTGCGAAATTAGAGTTAGCTGAGGAGATAAAACAAGACCTTGTTGAGACTATTTTGGGAATTCAAAAATGTGGTCCAAAGATGCATGCAGGAGGATTTGCAATTGCCAGGATAAACATGAGGTTTTGGGGCACTGTTGGTTCACCATGGAAAGGGATCGCATCAGTTGTACAATGAATGCCAAATTTTAAGGAGTCAAGACTTATGGGGCATGTATGTTATGGGCCCGAGCTCGTCAAAAGTTTCAAGCTGACAATGACTCATCTTGGTGGACGTCAACTACTGCATTAAGAGGGGGAGATAGCTTCATATGCCAATATTACAAAGTCAAAAGTCATCCATTTCAAAAAAAAAAAAAAAAGAAAAAGATTATATAACTGCACAATGCCAAAAGTTTGCAGTCTTTTCAAAGATAATGCGCCATACCACACTACAACAAAGGTTGCCAAAAGAAAAGAAAAAAAAGAAAAAAACAAATTACAGAAGATGACCGAGACTGGTAAAAATTGGCATAAGAAACTACCGCCTACTCTCTATGCTTACGCTGGGGCAAACACCTTCAATTCTAATTGCTTCAAAGGTTCCAACCATCATCCTTGGAATGGGTGCATTGTTTGGCTTTCCTGAGCAGTCTGATGTGCCGCCAATAGCTGCGATGGTTAACTCCAAGCAGTGGCCATTGATTTCCAACTATTGGGCATCAGGCCGTACACAGTCTCTGAAGCTTAAAATGATAGATTCTTTATTCAAAACCAGTTTCTGACAAAGTGGATGACGGTATCATGAAGGAAGCTCTCTTAGACTTCTATACAAGTTCAGGGAAGAGGAAACCTGATCAAATCATTATTTTCAGGGATGGAGTTAGCGAGTCTCAATTTAATCAAGTTTTGATCGAGTTATTGAGGTTTACAAGTTCCTTGACGAGAAGTGGAACCCTAAAGATTGTGGTTATTGTTGTACGAAAAACCATCATACCAAGTTTTTTCGTGAGAGATCTCCGACAATGTGCTACATGGTATCTTGTCATTGACAACAAAGTATGCCATCCAAAGAACAATGATTTTTACCTTAGTACCCATGCTGGAATGATTGGAATCACGAGGCAGACCCACTATCATGTTCTCTTAGACCAGGCTGGGTTTTCGGTTGATGATCTGCAAGAGTTTGTTCATTCTCTATCCTATATGTATTAAAGGAGCACCACAGCCATATTTGTTGTGGCTCCTATTTGCTACGCTCATTTGACAGCTTCACAGTTAGGGGCAATTTATGAAGATTAGGGATGCTTCAAAAACATCATCGAGTCATGGTGGGATGTATGCTCCGGGAATAATCTACGTACCTCGACTTTCGAGTTGAAAGAT
The DNA here is from genome assembly GCA_025698465.1 of Gossypium longicalyx. NCBI lineage: Eukaryota > Viridiplantae > Streptophyta > Magnoliopsida > Malvales > Malvaceae > Gossypium > Gossypium longicalyx. The sequence continues at coordinate 100,030,739 of CM046997.1, forward strand.
AAAGTCAAGCAACCTCATTCTTGTTTGCTGAGAATCATTGAACCATCTTTTTGTAGGGTTTGACAAACAACAGCCAAGACTGATGCTGGGGCAATCCCTTTCTCATGGGTTTATGAATCAAGATTTTTCCTCCAAGCTTTGATGGAGTCAATAATTGAATACCTCTAGTAAACTTAACTTGAAAGTATTCATCCTAAGCAAATGTACCAAGAATGGATGACACAGACTTATGACAAAGAAGGTTCGTCCAAAAGAATTTCATAAAGAAAACCTTGTGCTAAAAGAGATCCTTCCCATGCAAAAGGATGCCGAATTGGGAAGGGCCATATGTTGCAAAGAGGGTTTTCTCTAGAGGTGCATTGATTTTGACAAGAAATGGATAGGAAGAATTTATCTGATCCAGTGAATTCGGACTCGGTCAAGGAGTACTTTGTTTGAAGGAGAAGGGAAGCCAAGGTGAAAACCCGCAAAGGGCACTTTGGGACTTCTGTTTCAAAAAAAAAAGAGGAAAAAAGAAAAAAAGAGAAAAAAATAATAAAAAGAAAAAAAGGAAAAAAAATAAAAGAAAAAAGAAAAAATGGAGAGGTCAAGGTAAAAACCCGCAAAGGGTGCCTTGTGACCAAAGGGGTTTTGAGTTGAAAAACCGAAAGGGCAGCTCAAATTTGGAAAGTCATCTGATGACCTTGCTATACTGCATTCGACGAGAAGTGAAGTATGTTACATATCAACGAATTACTTTGGATCTTTTAAACACATGTTGAACTCAAGAAAGTCTTCATGGATCTAGTGTATAGACGCTCAAGCGGCGATATCTGGGGCATCTGATTTCTGTCCTATTTACTATCTTTGGATTCTTTTTCTTCGCAAAGATATGTTCTCAATTTAATCTTTTTGCATTCCTTCTAATAATTTGTCCAAATCTAATTATCCTCAGGATCAATTTATTTGTCTCCCATTATTCATAAAGCATGTTGTATTGAAATAATGATAGATGAACTGAAATATCTTCACAAACGAAGTTTTGCATATTACTGAAATTTCTAGATAATACAAGAAAGCTGAAACAAGACAATTGTTTAAGGAATTCTCATATGTATGGGTTGGAGATATCGAGAGAGATTTTCTTCTTCATCCAAAAGGTGGTTGGACGTTTTAAGCAATATTGATCTTAAGAAAGGATCATTTCATAAACATCTTGATGGGTCGTAACATTCGGGGAATGGTACGGTAGACCAAATTGATGGAGAAGATTCGAGGCATACGAGTAGAGTATGATTGATATGTCGAGAAGAATGAGGTGGAAAGCTCGATGAAGGAATGAGTGATGACATCCAAAATAGGAATCATTTTCATAACATTTTGCATTATAACATGTCTAATTAGGAGAATTTGACTCATTTCGATCATAGCATCCTAATTATTAGGCATGAACTCATATGCATTCTACAAGTTATGGGACAATGTAGATCAAAGAAACAAGACTTGGCATCCTTGTGTTTATAGGGAACAAACCGAAAATGACAGATCTTATCTCTCTATATTCGGCGGGGAGTAGATCGAAGATATAGCTGATTTGGCTTTCGCGTGTTTACGATGAAGCAAATCTAAGATGATTTGTCGTCTCTGTATTGTCAGAGAACAAATCGAAGTCTGGCATTTCCACTTTGATGGAAGGCAGACACATAGCAGATCTAACCTTCAGATGTTTACACTGAAGCAAGATCCAAGATGATTTGGCATCCTTATGCTTACAAGGAACAAATCGAAGACATAGCTGATTTGCTTTCACGTGCTTATGATGAAGCAAATCTAAGATGATTTGGCATATCTGTATTGTCAGAGAACAAATTGAAGTTTGGCGTCTCCATATTCGACGGAGAGCAGACACATAGCAGATCTAACTTTCAGATGTTTACACTGAAGCAAGATCCAAGATGGTTTGGCATCCTTGTGCTTACAAGGAACAAATCGAAGACATAGCTGATTTGCTTTCACGTGCTTATGATGAAGCAAATCTAAGATGATTTGGCATCTCTGTATTGTCAGAGAACAAATCGAAGTTTGGCGTCTCCATATTCGACAGAGAGCAAACACATAGTAGATCTAACCTTCAGATGTTTATACTGAAGCAAGATCCAAGATGGTTTGACATCCTTGTGCTTACAAGGAACAAATCGAAGACATAGCGGATTTGGCTTTCACGTGCTTACGATGAAGCAAATCTAAGATGATTTGGCATCTCTGTATTGTCAGAGAACAAATCAAAGTTTGGCATCTCCATATTCGACGGAGAGCAGACACATAGCAGATCTAACCTTCGGATGTTTTCACATCGAAGTAGATCGAAGATGATTTGGCATCCTTGCGTTTACAAGGAGCAGATCGAAGACATAGCAGATTTGGGTTTCACGTGTTTACGCTGAAGTAGATCTAAGATGATTTGGCATCTCTGTACTGTCAAAAAACAAATCTAAGAAACAGATTTGGCATCTCTATATTCGACGGAGAGCAGATCGAAGACATAGCAGATCTGATCTTCATTGGAGCAGATCCAAGATGATTTGGCATCTCTGTATTAGACGGGGAACAGATCGAAGACATAACAGATCTGACCTTCATGTGTTTACATCGAAGAAGATCCAAGATGATAGATTTGGCATCTTTGTATTAGACGGGGAGCAAATCGGAGATAACAGATTTGGCATCTCTGTATTAGATGGGGAGCAGATTGAAGAAGCATATTTGGCGTCTCTGTATTAGACGGGGATCAGATCGAAGATAACAGATTTGGCGTCTCTGTATTACACGGGGAGCAGATCAAAGATAGCAGATATCACCTTCCTGAGTTGCAGTGAAGCAAATTGAAGCCGTCAAGAGGCCATTTAAAGAAGATCAAGGATCAAGAACTCAAGACTCGGCGAGCCCGGGCAAAATTGGTCCTTTTCTAGTCTTTGCTCTATTCTGTTATACAAAGAATGAGTAAAGAGGGGCATTATGAGACACTCAATTTTGCGGGCCCGAAATAAGTCCAAAACCCATTTCGATATTTAAAATAAATAAACGAAGTCCAAGTTCAGTCCAGAATTACAAATATAATTTGGCCCGATCAGAATGGCCCCTTACTTGAAAAGATTTAAGGTCCATCTATAAGCTTGACTCATATGGAAATATAATCTTCAATGATATGCAATCTTAGATATGATACAATCTTAGATATGATTGCAATCTTAGATATGATATGCAATCTTAGATATGATTACAATCTTAGATATGATATGCAATCTTGAAGATATGATCTTGTAATCTTGGAGATTTAATTTGTAGATATCCTTTAATCTTAACCATTGATGTAATTGATCTGTACCATTGGATTTAAGGAGGTTCAACTATAAATAGAGGCCTCTTCCTTCATTGTAAAGACACTGGAGTTTTGGGAAGCAATAAGAATTCTTGAGAGCATTCACTCAAATTTCTCTCCCTCTTGCGTTCTTATTTTCTACGGTTTGTTCTTATTTATTCTTTGTTCATCTTCGTTTTCAACCTTTTTTATTTAATCCCTATTTCCTTGATTTTTAATTCTCTTTTATATTTTATTTTTTAAATAATTTTAGTATTATATCAATTTTTTATTAAATTCTATATTATTCATTGTTTTAAAAAATATATTTCATTTAATTGAAAAAAGTTTTTTTTTTCTTAAGTAAGGCAATGTTTGGTGTTTAGAAATTCGGGAATTAGTATCTTAACATGCTGGGTTGCGATTTTTCGTTTGACTAAATAACCAAATATCCTTTTAATAAATTTTCAAAATCATGAGATAATTTTAGTTACGAGGTTTTAATAGCCATTTTATATTTTTACGTTTTAATAGCTTATTTTTAGACTCACTCTTATTTGGTATTGTATAATATGTTAAATTTTATATATCATTTTGTTCTTGTTTTTTTATATTCACATAAAATTAGTTAATTATGATAAATTAGATATGTTTGCATGAAATGTTGTTATGTAGGTGTTATATAATTTATACTACTTAATTCACTATATTCCATGTTGTAATTTGTATGTAATAATGTTATCCATGACCATGCATTAAAATAATAGTATATTAGATAATTTAGATCCTTGTCCATCACTTTTACTATGCTTGCATGAAATGATAAAACATGTATATGGTAGCTAGGTTATTATAATTTCTTATAAAATGTAAACATATCATTTTTTAAGACCAAAAGTCATGTTTTATTTAATTAAAAAGGAACTTTTAAAAAGGGGTGCAAGGCAATGTTTTGAATACTTAGAAATTCGAGAAATAGTGCCCTAACATGCTGGGTTGCAATTTCTCGTTCGTCTAATTATCTAAAATATCCTTTTAAATAAGTTTTATGAATCACAAGATGATTTTAGTTACAAAAGATTAAATATATCATGTCCAATCATGCTGGATATGATGTTTGCACTCTTTTAAGAACGAATGAATCTTGATTCTTTTCTCAAATTATCACAGTTTTAAAGAAATATCACTTTTTTTTTTAAATTTCTTTCAAATTTTTGACATTAAGACAAAAAACTATTCAATTTGGTACCAATTTTGGGCGTTGCGAGGGTGCTAATCCTTTCTCGTACGTAACCGACTCCCGAACCTGTTTTCTTAATTTTCGTAGACCAAAACGTTTTATAAGGTGATCCAATCACACCTAAAAAAGGTTGGTGGCGACTCCCGTTTTTATTTTTCAAAAAGTCGAACCCCGTTTTTCGAACAATCCTTTAAAAAATGGTTTCGACAAACACAAAACAAAAAATGGATACCGAAAATCGAGACACAACGAATTGCGCAAAAAAATTGTGATAGAATCAGAAAATAAAGAGAAAGGAGAAAGTTTTGACAGTGAATAGAAGAAGAGGAAGAAAACGTAAAAAAATTCAATTTTGGAAAGAGAGAGAAAACTTTTTAAAAAATAAAATAAACTATAATTTAACAAAATTATCCCAACTACCCACTAATACCTAAATCCCCCAGAATCCTACCCACTAAACACTTCCACCACATCAGAATTCTACCTCCACCGAACCTCTATCTCACAACCGCAACAAAAATATCATTCATGCTCACACAGGAAATCAAGCACGACCTTGGGTTAAGCTAACACTTTACCACTCGAACCAGCAAGTTCATTCTAATATAAGTTTACCAAAAATAAAATATAAGCCCACCCAACAGGGATAAGGCTAGGATAAAAAGTAATAAAATTTACCAAAAGTGGAACTTGAGCCCTAGGCCTTATACACACACCTAGAACACTTAACCAATGAAGTAGATACACATTTATGTTAAAATTCATAGAAAAAATTTAAGAAATTTAGGGCGTTACATTGACAGTGTCCCTCCTCCTACTAGTGTCGCCTAACAAAGGCCCTCCTCCTATTGGCGTCACCTAACAGAGGCCTTCCAACCTTGGTGCCGCCAGTTTGTTGCCCTCCAACACCCTTTTTAACATGTATTTTGCCTGGATTTTACCCGATATAGGCGCATGGTATTGTTTCCGGCATATAAGGCCTCTCTACCATTTAAAAATTATTTAAAAAAAAATCATATTATGGCCTAATGATGGCGTTATGGTTGGGTAGAAAAAAATAGGTGAAGCCTCCACTTTGATAGGTAAATAATGCAATGGTGATATCATTTTGCTATTTAATTATTATTTTTTGTATTATCGGGGTAAAAAAGCCTATAAAATTAAAGTAAAATAGTAATTTATGCTATAAGTATTAGTAAATAATTTTTTTTTACAAATTTATAAATTTAATTTTATTCATTTCATGTTAATTTTTAGGGTAAATTTGGGTTCAAGTTATTTTAGGCTTGTGCCATTTCTAGTTTGAATTGTTTTAAGTTTAAGTTATTTTGTATTTGATTATTCTAGATTGAGGTCATTTTAAAATTTGGATTAAACAAATTTGAATTGTTGACTTTTTGTGATCAAATCAAATTGAATAAACTTAAATTTTCGGTTGATGGAGCTAATTTTCATATTTAGGTAAGAATTGACCTACAAACAAGTAGCGTTCATTACATCGTTAATGATTATATCCAAATAAAAAGGTTAGAAGGGCAAATTTGTTGTCTAGGCAAATATTAAAATTTACTGTTATAATTTATCATTCTATTTAAAATTATATATAAATTTAACACTTTACATTTATGATATATATAAAAGCATGAGTCTTAAAGAAATTTTTAAGTACAAGTTTTGAGCTAATTCTAGTGGATACTCTGGGAAGCAAAAAATCATAATTTAATAAAAACAATGATAATTATCAAGTTAAAATATTTATAATTTAATTTATAATTATTAATTAAAAAATTTTGATGTAAACAAGGTTTTTTATTTTTAAAATAGAAATATTACTTGAGTAGAATTTTAAATATAAAATATAAAAAATGTTGTGATAATTATAATTATAATTTAATTTAAAATTATTATTTAAAAATTATTATAAATTAATTTTGAAATTATTATAAAAATGACTTAAAAATGAATAATTTTATTTAGGTAAAATAAAATTATTAATTGAATAGAAGTCTAAGTATCTTAATTATCACAGAATTAGTATTAGAAATATATACCAATAAAAAATTAACATTAGCTTTATAAATATCATTTAGTAGTTATGTATATTCAATCAAGTAACGTCTAAAAAAATTTAAAGTATAATAGAGCGAAATCATTATTTACTGATCAGAAACATAAACATTAATTGAAATAAAATATAATAAATTCTATTTTTCTCACATGCTATTTTCCCTGAAAAATTACATATTCCAGCTCCAAAAGTAATGGTTGGATTCAAGCAATGGTCCAAGGAAACGACTTTGTTTGAACCAGAAAAAATAAGATAGTATCTGGATTTTTTCCTAAACAAGGGTGACTTAGGACCACAATATTTTTCTTTCAAATATCTTTTTATATCTATGCGTCAACTCAACTATAAAAATCAATTTAAAAATATACTCACACACTACAACAAATACACCATAGTTTTCAAACTCCCAACATTATAACTTTAACTAAAGTCTTAGTTATTTTTAAATCATTTTTTTATAAATGTCTTTTACATAATTTTTTCATCCATGCTAAAATCTAGTTATTATACTTTTAAAAAAGTTCAGTTATTATTAAGTCTTTGATTGAGGTGGTGTCATGAGTTAAATGGATATAAACTCAATTCGAGAAAAACTTAGAATCTACTGTTATTTTTAAAAAAAAAATAACAACTATTAATCTATAATTAGGATCTATTATGTCAAATTATCAAGAACAAAAATTAGATATGGAAGCGTGTCTGAATCCATCGATATCTTGAAATATTCAAGTCTTGTGGTTTTAATCTTCCAAATTAGCACACAAGTATTTTAGAGAAAGAAGCTATCTTTTTCCTAAAGATGGAATGTCAGAAAAGTTGTGTATGTGTAATTCGGAGAACATAACCCTAATATATAACTTTTGCACATTAACAGTAATTTCTAATTAGCCCATCACCAATTAGTGTTGAGGCACAACGAGTTAAGAGTTGCTGAGTGACACTCGAAAGTGCCAACTGCAAATTGTCATTGATATAGTTAAAAACTTGAATGATTTGGTTTGACAATTTAATGAAGAAATTTTTTGGACATGTTTATGTGATATTTTATCAAAGATATTTTTGGTCCATCTATGGGAACCAATCCTTCGCATTTAAAGATTGGATTGGATTCGTGTGAATCACTTAAGTCCTTGGAATGTGGAGATGTGGATGAGACAGTGCTGCTGATTTTGGAGAGCATATCTTCGAGTTATTTTATTTTGATTGTCATTGATGTAATAGTTATTTTCAAGGAGTTACTTTGTATTAACATAAATTCTATGTTAGCAAGCCGAAACCAATATATGTTTGGAGGCTTGTATAAGTTTTGGATGAGAGCTTATTGAGTGCATTTCAATCTGTTCATTGTGGAACTATTTTGTGAGAGAGTGCAAATTGATGTTGTAAAAATTGTTGAGTGTTTACTGCCCAGGTTCTCATAGGGAGGATTTAGAGGCAAGTGTTCTACTATTTAGGTGCAAATGTATGATTTCTATACTTGAGGAGTGATAGAGTGTGAATCACTTGTTGTCTTGTGGATTAAAGATAGTAGAATTACTCACGGAGTTATGCTCCGCAGACGTAGAGAAGCTGAACTACGTAAACAAATCTTTGTGTTCTTTGAGTTTTTGTTTGCGTAGTTTTCACAGTTCCAAGCCATAGTGGCCACTATAGTCTAGCACTTCCATTGCGATTTCATTTTAAGTAAATAAGCAACTTAAGGTAGAAATAATTAGAAATTAGTTATTAGAGTATCTAAACATATTTGACCTATACTTTTTTTAATAACTGAAGCCTTAAAAATATAAAACAAATGCGAGAGAAAATATTTTAAACTAAAACATATACGAGAAAAACGTTACAGATGGTGAGACTTGAACTTAAAACACCAACATCAAATTTGGTTTGTTGGAATAAAATAGAGTTGCAATGAAATTACTATTTGTTTAGAATGAAATGTAGTAGTAATTCAATGGAATGTGTATAACAATGATTTGATTGGATAGAATAGAATGAAAACTGTAGTAGAATTCACGTCTTTGGTTCAAGAGAATAGGTATTGTAATATCATAAGAAAAGACTCAAACGATAAAAATATCCTTTAACAAATTTTTACATACAAATGTAAAATCCAAAAAATGTTTAAAAAATCCACTAAATACAAACGGTTTTTAACGCCCCAAAATTCTTATTTCGGCTTTTGTGAAAATGTGGCACAATTGTGTATTTGCTTCAGTGGTTAAGTGTTATGGGTGAGTGTGAGGGGTCCTAAATTCAAGCCTTAGCTTTAGAAAATTTTGATATTTTTCTAATTTAAGCCTTGTGTTTGGGGAGTGGGCTTATATTTAAGTATTGATAGAATCATACTAGAAAGGGCTTGCTGGTCTGGTGGTTAAGTTGAGTGTTAGTTTGCTAAAGGTCTTGTATTCGAATCCCAGCGCGAGTGTGGGTACTAATTTTTGCTCAGAGTTGTGTTGAGAGTTTTGGTGGAGCTTAACTTCTGAGGTAGTTGTATGTAGTGGGGTTAGTGGGAGAAAATCAAGGGATTTTCGGTCGCAATTATTCATTTTCTTTTTAAAACTTTTTTTCTCTCAACTTTTGGACGGTTGTTCTTTTCTCCTCCTTCTGCCAAAATTTTGCCTTTCCTTTTCCTTTTCGTTTTGATTTCTGTTTCAACTGTCTCCTTTTTGCGCACCCTCTAGTTAGTTGTTCGGTAAGTGGAGATAAATGTTCTTTTTGTAATCTTGTTTCCAATTGTTGTTTGGAGACTCATTGTCTGTTTTGGCAACAGCGAATCAAGAAGATAGGGGCTCTCCTCATTCAAAATCGTAATTGAATCGTTCGGGGTTGTCTTAATTCAATCGTTTTCCAAAAGTAATCCCCCAATTCTATTTTCTGTGAATTCTTAGTTTAGTTAATTAGTTAATTAAAACAAACCCCCTTATTCTTAGGCTAGATAATAAAAAGACAGTCATTACTAGTACTTTTAGTTCCTTTGGGTTCGACAATCTAGTCTTGCTAAAATTATACTACTGTTCGATAGGTAAACTTGCCTACATCGTGATAATAGTTGGTTTCAAGAACGATTAATTATAAATATTTAAAACCTGTCATAAAATCACGATCAAGTTTTTGGCGCCGTTGCCGGAGAGCTAAGATATTAGGAATACTCAATTTTTATTACTTTAGCTATTTTTTTTCCTTGCAAGTTAATTTTATTATTATTAATTTACTTTTTCTTTCTCGTGGCAGGTTTTTATAGTTTATGGCTAGAACAAACCCGTCAGAACCACTACTTTTTGACGAATAAATCGATCGCACAATTCGCAGAAACCAAAGAGAAATAAGGCAAAGCCTAAGATACACAGAAGAAGAGCAAAAGGACGATATCTCAGCTACGACTGAGGAGATGGCTGAAAATCAAGATAATTACTACCTCCTGCGATACCCGCTGAACTAGCAAATCAGAATCCTGCTCCTCATACTAAGTATGATTATGCTAAACCTACTTTAACAGGAACTGAGTCAAGTATAGTTAGAACTGCTATTGCTGCGAATAATTTTGAACTAAAACATAACGCTATTCAAATGATACAACAATTTGTTCAGTTTGATGGTTTGCAGGATGAGGATCCAAACACTCGGCAAATTTCCTGGAATTTTGCGATACATTTAAAATTAATAGCGTTTCTGACGATGCCATTCGTCTTCGGTTATTCCCTTTTTCATTGAGGAACAAAGCTAAACAGTGGTTAAACTCGTTACCACAAGGGTCAATTACTACTTGGGAACAAATGACCAAAATTTTTTTATTAAAATATTTTTCGCAGGCTAAAACGACCAAATTATGTAATGATATCTCTTCGTTTGTACAGATGGACTTAGAAGCTCTTTACGATGCATGGGAGAGATAAAAAGACTTACTGCGAAGGTGTCCTCACCATGGATTACCTCTATGGTTTCAAGTTTAAACATTCTACAATGGTGTGAACCCCTCGACAAGACAGATGATTAATGCAGCAGCTAGGGGAACCATCAATAACAAAACACCTGAAGAGGCTTACAAATTTATTGAAGAGATGTCACTGAATAACTATCAGTGACAAGTCATGAGGACTAAGCCAACTAAAACAGCAGGCATTTATAACGTCGATTCGGTTAATATGTGTCAAATCAGGTAGAACTTATAAATAAAAAGATTGATGGTTTACTTGGTTTTACGCAGGCTCATCCAGTAATGCATTGTGAAGTTAGTGGAGGTGGATCAAGCAATTCAGAATATCAATCCTATGGCCACAGTATGGAGAACGAACAAATAAATTACATGGGTAATAATCCTCGATCTCAAAATAATCCTTATAGCAATACTTATAATGCAGGTTGGAGGAACCACCCAAAATTTTCCTAGGGTGGTCAAGGGAATCAAAGGCCACAGAATCTTTCGGGTTTTCAACAACCACCCTATCAACAGGAAAAGAAACAGAACCTTGAAGAGATGCTATCTAAATTTATCTCGATGTTCGAAACTCGTTTCCAGAACACCAAGATAGAACTTAAAAATCAACAAGCGTCGATCCAAGGGCTCGAAACTCAGATAGGCCAGCTGTCCAAACTAATATCCGAACAACCACAAGGTAACTTGCCAAGTAATACTGAACCCAACCCAAGGGAACATCTCAACGCAATTAATGTTCAAGATGAAAAAGGATTCGTTTAGCCTAAGCCAGAACCAAGGCAAGAAACTGTGGTGAGCAGAGGTCAAGGTGAGGTAGGTCATGATAAAAACAAATCAGTGAATGTCGAATATAAACCTCGTGTGCCATACCCCAACGCGACAAGAAAAGACCGCTCAGATGAACAATTTGGTAAATTTCTTAAACTCTTAAAAAAATTACACATTAACTTACCGTTTATTGAAGCTCTATCACAGATGCCAAACGCAATGAAATTTTTAAAGGAGCTTTTAGCAAATAAGCGGAAGTTGGACGAGGGGTCGCATGTGGAGCTAAACGCAGTTTGCTCAGCTATTCTACAAAATAAGCTACCCAAAAAATTAAAAGATACAGGAAGATTTACAATTCCTTGCTTAATTGGTAGTTTAGATGTTAATAATGCATTAGCTGATTTAAGGGCTAGTATTAACGTCATGCCCTACAAAATGTTCAAACAATTAGGTCTCGGGAAATCCAAACAGACTAGGATGAGCATACAATTATAAGATAAAACTATAGATTTCCTAGGGGTATTATTGAAGATGTGCTAGTTAAAATCGATAAATTTATATTTCCCGTTGACTTTATTGTTTTAGACATAGAGGAGGATAGCAACACTCCTTTAATTTTAGGAAGGCCCTTTTTAGCAACTGTTAAAATGATTATTGATGTTGGCATGGGTGAGCTTACACTTCGTGTGGGAGACGAAACAATCACCCTTCAAGCTCGCAATTCTGGCAACACATCAGAAATTGAAGGTGATCGTCTAAACCATTCTACTAAAACTGACAATATGGTGCAACCTACTTTGCAGGAAATGAGTCTGAAGGGAGTACATGAGTCATTCTCAAGCAATAGTAGAGGACCTATTCATGAAGATCGAAGGCTACAAATCGAGGAGCTAGATGAATGGCGGACGCATAAACCAAGAACACCCGATAAACCAAAACTACGCCAGAACGAGCTCAATACCTTTCCAAATCAACTTAAGGTTGGAGATAAAATTTTATTAGAAGCCGCAGATCCTCACATTGTCACTACCAAACCGAATGAAGAAGTCCCTATTACGGTACTTAGCATTTTCCCATTCGGTATAGTCCAGGTAAGTCATCCCAAGTTCGACACTTTTAAGGTAAACAACACCCATCTAAAACCTTATTTTGATGAGATTGATAGCAGGAATAAGGAATATAAATTCCTCGAACCACCATGACCATTCAATGGAGAGGTAAGTCGAGCTTAGACTATAAATAAGCGCTTCTCGGGAGGCAACCCGAGCACTAACAATATTAATTTCTTTAAATTTTAGTATTTAACACCTAACTTACTAACGGAGATCTTGAATAAAGGTTTTCCACACAGACACGTCCAGGCACACGGGCGTGCTAAAGACCCTGTGGAAACAGGGCAGAGATTTTTTCCAAACATGGGCTACGATAAAACGCCATGACCGTGCGACATAGCCGTGGGTGAACCTACCAAAATAACATAGGAGTTCGCCATGCCCGTGTTGCAGAAACGTGGTTGAACCTGAGAAAATAGCACGGGCGTGCGATACGCCCGTGTCTAGCACCCGTGGTTGAACTTGTTAAATTAACACGGGTGTGGGCCTACATACACAGGCGTGGGAGAAGCAAATGAAGCCAGACACGGTCGTTCGACACGGCCGTGTGTACCCACACGTACAAGGAACACGGGGATGGACTAAATGCCAGACGCACCCAAATTTAAAAATGCGAAACACATGGGCTGAAATTAAGGAGCATAGGCGTGTTCCCTGACTGTGTGCCCCAAAATCTATAAATAGGCTGCACTATTCATTGTCTTACCCAAAATCCCTAACCCTAGCCGCCACAAGTCCACACGCCCGCCCCTTTCTAGCATTTGTTTACTCTTTTCCCTTTAATTGCACTCATTTTTCATACTAGTTATCATAGCAATATGCATTTTATATGTTATTTTATCTTTCTATCACTCAAAATTCATTATCTAGAGTAGTTATCATCTTTTTCATGTGAAATTCTTACTCATTACATGATTTCCCTGCCCCATTTGACTAGTTTAAATTAATTATTCATGGTTAGAATAACAAACACACTCATGCATTTTGTGTTGACATGTTTCACCCGTCAAGTATGATTGCATTCCATGCAATTCTCTGCCATTCTTATGCTATAAAATTGATTGCTTTGGTTAAGTTGTTAGTCTTAGTAGTTGTGGCTGAAATTATGATTTTTATTTTATTTGAATTTTTGTCTTCATTTTACTTTGACCATTCCTCAAGATGAATTAATGGCTTTGAATGCAGGTACAATGTCGTCTTTCTGAGGAACGAAAACTGTCGTCTCCGCTTCGAAGAGAAGGAAGGAGGCATCATCTTCCTCGGGTCGTACCGCAAAAATTTGCCACCCTTTTTTGCAGTTCCCCATTGGGCCTCAAAAAGAACTTTACCAAATACTCCGGGCCCGACCTTTAACTGTGGGTCACTGCATCGACTGGGCTGCAGTAGAACAAGTTTATTTGGCTGATGCGATTCGGGCCCTCCTAACCACTGACCCTTGGGAGCTTTTCTTTGGGATCATCGAGCCGACGTATCTCGGGCTTTTGATGGAACTATGCTCAACATTTCATCTTCAGACCGTAATGACAAATTACGATGATCCCAGCACGATCCAATTTCGTCTAGGCGGATTAGTCCGCTAGCTAAGCGTCCCAGAATTCAGTACTGCATTGGGCTTATATACAGAGGAGTTCAAGGAGAAAAATGACTTATATTCTCTCAATCGTCACATCCACTGTTCTCCCTCACGGTGCTGGGGCGCACTCCTACCACATTCGGCCACCTACGACCCCAGTCGCTCCAAGGCATCAGCTCTCCCTCCATCCTTGAGGTATTTATATTCGATTCTATCTCACACTTTGACAGGGTGGAGAGAGAGCACCGGCGTCGTCACCACCAATGACGTCTACTACTTATGGTGTATGTCACATGGGCACGTCTTCGACCTTGCCTACTTTATCGCCCTTGCCATTCGCCACCAGACAGAGCAACATCAGAAAGGGGTCATCTCTATTAGGCCCTATGTGACGCGACTGGCGCGACACTTCGGGCTCCTCAACACTGCAGTCCAAGAATCATCCTTGACCCTCATTGGCCAGATGTCACCACAAGGCATCTCAAGCATGCTAAGCATGAGGATGATCAAAAAGCGCCAAGGAATTTACCCTCCTCAATATCGTCTTGCCCAATCTACCGAGGAGGAGGCCCCCGAGGACATTACTGATGATGTCCCTCCACAGCACGAGGACCCACCGTCTCAGCCACCACGCCCCTCTCGTCCAGTTCATACGGCGGCTTCAGCACTGACATCTCTGAGCGCCTTACACGATTTAAGCAGCAATGTTTTCAACGATTTGATCACATTGATGCGACTCTACATCAAATTTGTCAGCATTTCACATCTCATCGCCACCCCCACCTCGTGAACCATCTAGCAATGAAGATGTTTAAAAACTTTCATTAATTTTTTTTTTTATGTTTTTACTTTTATTTTATCTTCAGACTCCTTTTTATTTTTCCTTACGCCTATCTTTACTAGATTTTATAATTTTTATTTTACAATGACCAACTTCAGCTATTCCATTACGAGTAATTCTGTTTCCTTACATTTCTTAAAAATGTTCTTGATTTTGTCACAACTATAAAAGAGCTCCTAAGCTCATCTTCACATAAGAACTAAAAATTCCACCAGGAAAGGTTCTCCACGACTGCCATGTCCTGTTTGACCATGACTATAGCTACCAACAGATATAATATTCTTTTGTCGCAGGACTTATGGACTAATGAACGTCTACCACCATCGGAGTATCCTCCTCCACTCTCACGCCATTTATTCTCGAAAAACTCCAGTTCAAGGAATTCATTCATCATTCAGGAAGTTTCACTTCTCTCCTTATCTTATGATCATAAATTTATCTTTTTCAATATATTTATCTCTGTACATTGAGGACAATGTACATCTTAAGTGTGGGGGGTCTTTTATATCCCCATTAGAATATGTCTTATTCTCACGTGAATTACTCATATCATTATTAAAATTAATTTTAATTAACACATAATTTTTATTGATATGTCTTGAATTAAAATATAGGCATTTATGCATTGATTATTTAAACTTTAAGACATTAGGGAATCAATTATGATAAGTTGATTTTGAAGAATTAAAAACTTCTAGGTTATTTCTCTAAGTCTAGGTCTCTAAGTCTAGGTATTATCTTGAGTTGGAATTCACAAGTTTAAACATAAAAAAACCATAATTTTTGTGAGATTTTGAGCCTTCAAGAGCATCTATTATTTCTTCCATGCTCACTTTCATTATGATTGTGCCAATATGGAACTGTTATTCTAGAACTTGCTTGATTATACATGTCAAGACCATACCATTCGATTTGATATGTCATAATGATAAAGGCACTTAGGTTTAACCCACTCACTCCATAAAAGCTTACCTTCACAATTACCCCTTAGTAAACCCCCTTGAGCCTAACAACCCATTCACTGATTTACCCTCAATATTAACCCATAACTCATTATTGTTGAAATCAACTAAATTAATTTGATCCTTATTTTTGTCAAGATTTGAGTTGGAATAGTTGTTTAGCTATGTTTTATTTTGTCTTTAACTTGTTCTAAAAAAAAACAACAACAACAATACTTGCATACTTATTAATACTAATTCGCTATTTTTGAGCTTGAATGTTAATTCCACATTCTGAGAAGAAGCTCAATTGTAATCAACTAATGACCAGTCATTTTTCTAGTTAGACAATTTTTCAATTCAATCTCGATTCTAACCCTTTCTTCCAGCTTGTGACCACACCCTTTAACCAAAGTCACGTTACAACCCTCTAAAGACCTTTTGATTGGTGTTTCATCTCAATTTATAGTGGTGGAGATTTGATTTTCATGCAATCCTATGGTAATGACTTTTCATTATTGACTATTGAGTGCTTCATTTATTGTCCTTAAACACCTCGAGGGATTTGAGTGAATCTTTAGTAAGGATGTGAAACTTTATGATATTTTGAATCAAAGGTAATTACTTAGATGAGGGGAGACACCTATGTTTTCATGATAAAATGCTCAACTTGGAATGTTTGAAACTTTGATGCTCTTTTAGTCAAATTTTCAATGTTTGATTACTTATGGATTATTTTGCGGTATTATCTATAGAAATTATAAGTTGAGAAGAATTTGTTTTGATTATGAGATGAGAATTTTTCTTGAAGACAAACAAATGCTTAAGTGTGGGGGTATTTGATAAACCGTCTTTTATACATATTTTTATCTCATGCTTAGTGCATTTTATGCATGATTTTTCCTTAGAATTGGTGAATTCGATGCTCCTAATACCTTAATTTCATGTTTTATACTTAGGTAAGCTTAGGAGAGTAAAAGGAATGAGAAATGGACAAAAACGGAGAAAATGGGCCAACGTATGAAATCAACACGGCCTGGTCGACTGTGTCAATTTGGCAGAATCGAAGCACGACTCACACAGGTAGACACACGCCCGTGCTATTTTAACAGGCTTGACCACGGCCTGAAGTAATCGTACACAGGCGTGTCCCTGCCGAGCCCAAGTTGAGTCTAATTTGAAAAAGGCTAATTTTGAGGGCTTTTAGGCATTTTGAAGCCTATAAATACACCTTAAAGGAGGAGAAAAGGGGGGACACACGGGAGGAAGCAAGGAATTACTCAAGGAAAGCCGATCGATTCGTCTCAGAAGCCGGATTCACCGTCAAGACTAAAGATCTCCTTTCAATTCCCCTTTAGGAGTTTTGGGTTTTTCTTTATGTTTTATATTCACTATTCTTCTGAGATGTTTACCTTTTTAGTTATGAACTAAAAACCCTTAAATATCTAAGGGAAATGAAACCTAAGACAGATCTTGTTATTATTATTTTTTGAATTGTATGATAAATATTTGACTTGTTCTTAATTATGTGTTCGTCATTCTTGTTTTGATATTCCAGGATATTGATTCAAGTTAAGCTCTTATGCAAAGGAGGAATAGACCCTATCTAAGAGTACATTTGTCATAATTAAGCGGAGTTAATTGCGCACCTAGAGATAGGGTGACAAGATTTTGCCGGATTAGGGTGAAACCTAATAAGGGAATCCATAGATCGAGTTAATGCAACCCTAGGAAGTTAATTAGAAAGATATTTCAATTATTCAACCTAGGGTTAGAAGTTTTTAGTCTCGAGATAGATAATAATATAACTTAGGGATTTCTACGGATCAAGTCAAATGAATAAATCATCCGATTTAGAGTCAAATAACAAGTGAAGTCTAGGTGGATTTTTCCTTAGGTATTATCTTAATTCAATCGTTTTCCAAAAGTAATCCCCTAATTCTATTTTCTATGAATTCTTAGTTTAGTTAATTAGTTAGTTAAAACAAACCCCCTTATTCTTAGGTTAGATAATAAAAAGACAGTCATTACTAGTACTTTTAGTTCTTTTGGGTTCAACAATCCTGTCTTGCTAAAACTATACTATTGTTCGATAGGTACACTTTCTTACATCGTGATAATAGTTAGTTTCAAGGACGATTAATTATAAATATTTAAAACCTGTCACAAAATCACGATCAGTTCTCCAAGATTGATTTATGTTTGGGTTATCATTAGTTGAGGGTTAAGGAAGTTGATGTGTATAAGACGGCATTTAGAACTCGTTATGGACATTACGAGTTCCTAGTTATGCCTTTTGGATTGACTAATGCATCAGCGGCATTTATGGACTTGATGAACCGAGTGTTCTAGCCCTATCTGGATCAATTTATGTTGGTGTTTATCAATGATATCTTGGTGTACTCTAAGTTTGAATATGAGCACGATAAGCTTTTGAGAGTGGTACTACAGATTCTTCGTGAGAAACAACTGTATTTGAAGTTCAATAAGTGTGAGTTCTGGCTCTAGGAAGTAACCTTTTTGAGGCATGTAGTTTTTGCTGAGGGGATTCGAGTTGATCCTTGTAAGATTGAGGCAGTGTTGTATTGGAAATGGCCGAAGAATGTGTCTAAGACCCTTAGCTTTCTTGGGTTGGCAAGTTACTATCGGCGCTTTGTAGAAGGATTCTCCTTGATCGCAGCTCCGTTGACTAAGCTTCTGTGTAAGGGAGTTCCTTTTGTATGGACTGATGCATAGCAAGAGAGCTTTGAGAAGCTCAAGATTGTTCTGACTCAGGCTCATGTTCTAGCACAGCCTGAGCCTGGTGAAGATTTTGTGGTGTATAGTGGTGTATCATATGTCGGTTTGTGTTGTGTCTTGATGTAGGATGGTAAGGTGGTTACATATGCATCTCGTCAGCTCAAAACTTATGAAGTGAGTTATCCGACGCATGATTTGGAACTGGCTGCCGTAGTCTTCGCTTTGAAAATCTGGAGGCACTATCTGTACAGTGAGAAGTGTATCATCTATACTAATCACAAGAGCCTGAAGTATCTTCTCACCCAAAAGGAGTTGAATCTTAGGCAGCGTAGATGGATCGAGCTGCTTAAAGATTAAGACTGCACCATTGAGTACTATCTTGGTAGGGCCAATGTGGTGGCTGATGCTTTGAGCCGTAGGGCTATGACTGATTTGCAGGCGATGTTTGCTCGCCTTAGTTTATTTGATGATGTTAGCCTATTAGCCGAGCTTTAGGTTAAGCTGACATGGATTGAGTAGATTAAGGGTAAATAGTTGGAGGATGAGTCCTTGGGTTTTCGGTTCAGATAGATTGAGAGTGGTAGCACCATAGATTTTGGGTTGAACTCTGAGGGGGTATTGTGTTTCCGAGGCCGAATATATGTGTTGAATGATTCTGAGCTGAGGCAGTCTATACTGAGAGAGGGGCATAATAGCCTTTACGCTATTTATCTTAGCAGGAACAAGATGTACCGAGAGATCCGTGAGTTGTACTGGTGGCCAGGACTGAAATGGGAAGTTATCGATTTTGTGGCTAGATGTCTGACATGCCAGCAGGTTTAGGCTGAACACCAGTTGACTTCGGGTTTGCTATAGCCGATTAAGATTCCCCTTTGGAAGTAGAAACGTGTGACGATAGACTTCGTTAGTGGGTTACCCTTAACACCCACTAAGAAGGATTCGGTTTGGGTCATCATGGATTGATTGACCAAGTCAGGACACTTTATACCGGTTCGTACTGACTATTCACTTCAGAAGCTGGCAAAGCTTTATATATCTGAGATAGTAAGACTACATGAGGTACCAGTTTCGATTTTCTCTGATAGGGATCTTTGCATCATGTCTCGATTCTGGAAAAAGCTACATGAGGCTCTAAGTTTAAGGTTGGATTTCAGTACTGCTTTTCATCCTCAGACAGATAGGCAATCTGAGAGGGTGATTCAGATATTGGAAGACATATTGAAGAGCTGTGTGGTTGATTTTCGAGGCATTTGGGAGGAGTATTTGTCATTGGCAGAGTTCGCCTATAATAATAGCTTCTAGTCTAGCATTCAGATAGCACCTAATGAGGCATTGTATGGTCGTAAGTGTCGCACTCCCTTATGTTGGACTGAGTTGGGCGAGCGATGTGTTCTGGGTCCTGAATTGGTTTTCGAGACAGAGGATAAGGTTAGATTGATTTGGGATCATTTGAAAGCGACTCCTGATAGGCATAAGTCTTATGCGGATCTGAAGAGAAAGGATATCGAGTTTTCTGTGGGGGACTTCATATTTCTCAAGGTCTCACCATGGAAGAAGGTTTTGAGGTTTGGCCGTAAGGGCAAGTTGAGCCCTAGATTTATTGGGTTGTACCAGATTCTGAAACGAGTGGGACCAATCGCTTTTTAGTTAGAGTTACCTCCAGAGCTAGACCGCATTCATGATGTGCTTCATGTCTTGATGTTGAGCTCGTTACCGCTCTGATCCCACGCATATTGTTCCTATTAAGGAGATTGAGGTTCGGCCAGATTTGACCTTCGAGGAAGAGCTGGTTCAGATTCTGGATCATGATGTAAAGGCTCTTCAGAGGAAGTCTATTCCATTAGTGAAGGTGCTGTGGTAGAATCATAGTACTGAGAAGGCTACATGGGAGCCTGAGGATGTGATGCGTCAGCAGTATCCTCATCTATTCTGGTTAAGTAAAATTTGAGGCCGAAATTTTCTTTTAGGGGGTAGAGTTGTAACACCCCAAAATTTCTATTTTGGCTAGTGAGGAAATATGACACAACTATGTATCTGCTTCAGTGGTTAAGTGTTCTAGGTGTGTGTAGAATGTCCCAAGTTCAAGCCGTGACTTGGGAAAATTTTGGTATTTTTATGTATAAAGCCCAATCTTTGGTCAATAGGCTTTTATTTAATTATTGATTAGCTTATATTAGAATGGGTCTGCTGGTCTGATGGTTAAGATATATGTTGGTGTGTTGGAGGTCTGGAGTTTGAATCCCTGCTTGGGTATTATTTTTGCGCGATCGTCGGGTAAGAGTTTAAGTTTTAATGAGACTCTGAGTAGTAGGTGGTTAGGATGTGGATCAGTGGGGAGTTACAATGGGGGTAGGATATCTTATTTCTAATTCTGATGTGTATATCTATACATGTATCTGAGATGGGCTTAGGCCCAAATATGTATCTGTATCTGAAATGGGCTTAGGCCCGAATTTGTATCTGGTTGATTCTGACTCTCTGTTGTGTGTATCCTTAATTTTGTGGGGTTACACATTGAGTTTACGTAAACTCACTCCTTTCTGTTTATTCTGTTCAGGTAATCCACAGAATTAAGCGGATCGGTGCAGTGGAGGACTCGATGGTGGCCACTCGCCATAACTGTCTTATTTTATTTTGTTTATAGTTTTATTTAAGCTTTGCATTGAGATTTGAGAGTTGTATTTTTCAGGGACTCTTTGGACTGTTTAAAACTGGTTGGTTGGGTTTTTGGGTTTGGATTTAACTTACTTTTCATTATAACGGTTTTTATCTAAAAACATGTTTTTTAAAAATATCAAACAGTTTTTCCTAAACTTAATGATTTTATAAGCTTCCGCTAAAAACACATTTTATCTCTAAATGATCAAATGAAAAAGGGCTTTAAAATTAATAAGAGAGAGAAAGGCTAATGAACTGGAAAGATTTTAACTTAACAACAACGGTTTTCCGACCCATTTCATGTGACACCTCCGGATTCGACAATAACGTCTAGGTCGGGTTTAGAGTGTTACACGGTTTTCTCTTTTCGTTTTTTTTTATTTTTATCTATGCCTATTTTTTACCATATTTTGGTACTTCGATTTAGGAACATAGAAAAAAAAAACCTTAACCTCTTAATTCTCAAAAATTAATCATATTATTGTATCTAAACTGTAGAGTATTAATAAAGACACAAAAAAGTATAAATCACTAATACATAGACAAAATTTTGAACACAAAATTCACTACAATACTAAGATACAAACTTATTTAGAAATTTGATTATAAATAATAACACAATGATGAATATATGCAGTGGGACTAAAGTTCCATCTCCATATCCTTTAATTTATAAGACAAATATGAAAAAAATGTTGCAACCTAATATAACAAAACAATATGCCATGAACTTTAATTTATAGTTTCTACATACAAAAATTAAAGACATGCTTATACATTATTTTCTCATCCCATTAGATGCTTTTATCCCATTACTTCCATTTGTAGTCTTTCAAATACAAAACATTACAAACCTTATGGCATGTTTATATTTCATTATCTCATCTTGTAGTTACATATACTAAAAGTTATATGAACCCCAACCATAATATTTAATTGGTAGAAATAAATATTCTCAATCGTAATATTTTCATTGCAACATCTAACTCATCCTCTGTTAAGCCTTCAATTTCATCTAAAGCTACACCCAATTGTTGGACCTTTTCATGAATGAGAATTTTGGAGCCACTGCTATTACTTATTTCAAGGATAATTTGCCTAATATTCTTCCTTTACAATGTTATTCTAGTGATATTTGAATTAGCAAAAATAGGTTAGTTTGTATCAAAATTTTCTATTAAAATAGGAAGTAGCTAATTGCTTAGAAAAACAAAGTGCTTGAATGGAAGTAATGATTGTAATGGCCACTTCAGATGCAACTACGATGAACACAGCAGAAAACAAAACACATAGGATTGTTTATGCAATTTGGTTTTCCTATGTTTATGGAGCTTAGCTTAGTGAGAAAAATCCACTACCTTTAAGGTTTATCATACCCTAGTATAGAAACCTAATTTTTTTATTTAAAAACCTAGGTCTCTTATCTTTAAGTTCTCCCTGTAACAAAAAGTTTTCAGTGAAATCGGAATAGTGGTTTCGAGACCACAAATCTGAGTTTGTAAGAAAAATTATTTTAAAATTGTTTTATGGTCTACTGCATAATAGGAATATCATATAAAAATTTTGTTAAGAAAATTTTACCAATTACATGATTAATTGATAAAAGGACCAAATTGCATAAAATGCAAAAGTTGAATTCTAGTAGCTAAAAGGATTAAATAACTACGGAATTCAAAATTAGAGGTCCTGATATGGAAAATAGACCATTAAGAAGAGTTAGTAGATAAGTTTGATGATTCATCCATGGAAAATTAGAAAAAGAAAAGGATAAAATTGGAAAGATGAAAAATAAATATGATAAATAATAAAATAAATAAAATATCATCATTTTATCATCATCTTTACCAAATAAAATATAGAAACCTTATCCATGGATAATTGAAGAAAGAGAAAACTTATTTGGCCTAATTAGGTGAGTATTCAAGTCCCGTTTTTAGTAATTTTTATATTTCTGATATCGTAATAGCTTAATTTAGCTATGTCGAGGATTAATTTGCAAATTTATTAAATTACTAAGGTTTTTCCATGGATGTATGAAATTTATGGTAGAAAATGAAAGGTTGTTGATAGATAAACAACTTTTGTAAAGTGAATTTTCATGAAATTGTGTTTTAGGGACTAAATTGTAAGGATGTAAAATTCATGGAAAATTTTTGAAATTTATGAATTACATGGGCTGCAGATGTTATATGTAAAAATCAATTAGGCTTGGAATAAGTTTTAAATTGCATGAATTTCATTTTCCAAGCCTAGGGACGAAATCGTCATTAATTAAAAGTATAGGGGCAAAATGGTAATTTTGCGTAGGATATGATTTGGATTGAATTGAATAGGAATTGTATTAAATTGAGCCAAATTTACTCGAATAGATCCAGATAGATCAAATACGGAGCTAGATCTAGGTAAAGAAAAAGTAACGGATTAGTAGCGTACGAGTTCACGAACATTGTCGAGGTAAGTTCGTGTAACTAAATAGTACATTTATATGTTTTGAATTTAATGTTATGTATTTGAAATGTATAAGTGTCATGTTTATGAAAGTAATCACATATTCGATGATGGTTGACAAGTATTAAATTCCGTTTGAATAAATGAAATTCGATGGATACAGGGTTCTCAAATTGGTTGTGGTCCTACATGTGTTTCGAACAAACCACAGCTCGAAAGAGCGTCCCGATATTGGCCCTTTCAAGCTTCCCATTATATGGTTTTTGTGAGCTTCCCATTTATTGCTCTTCAGAGCATCTCGATCGGTTGTGATCTTGCATGTGTTGTGGACACACCGCATCTCTTATGAGTGTCCCGTTATATGGCTCTTCGTGAGCTTCCCGATTAAAGACTCTTTGTGAGCTTCCCGATATGGCTCACTTGAATTTCCTGATATATAGCTATTCGGAGCTTCCCGTTAATGGCTCTTTGGAGCTACCTGTTATTGGCTCGCATGAGCTTCTTGATTATAGCTCTTATGAGCTTCCCGTTATATAGCCCGGATAAGCTTCCCGTTACATGGCCCACATGAGCCTTCCATTATATGGCTCGAGAGAGGTCTTCCCATTTATGTGCTCGTACGAGCATTCTTGAATATGAATTGATGAAGTATAGACTTGTACACTTTCTATGTACTACCCGGGTATCCATTGATATTTTAAATGATTCAATGGGTAAAACCTTGATACGAGAAAGTAAATGAATTCAAAGTGAATTGTTACTTGTACATACATGAAATACATGGAAATTTGGTATTGATGAGCTCATACACGATTCTTGAAATTTATGTGAAGTAAATGACTAACATGTTTGATGAAGTTGTGTGTTTTAGGCTATTAGCCAAATTGCTTGGATGCATCTTATATGTTTATTTTAATAAAAATGAATGGTAAGTTAATTTCCTGTTATACGAACTTACTAAGCATTAAATGCTTACCTTGTTTATTTCGTCTGTTTTATAGTATTCAGAAGCTCCTAAAGGTTGGACGCGAGTCGGAGCAACATCACACTATCCTTCAGCTCGTTTTGGTATAAATAGCAAAATTTCTTTTGGATATGATGGCATGTATAAGTTAAATTAGCCAAATAATGGCATATAAATATTTAGCTGTAACTAGCCATTGGTATGGCTTGTGTTGGTATATTTTGATATATATAAATATATGGCCTAAACATGTTTGATGTGTATGTTTGAAATGGTTAAATGGTGGAAAATTTATAGATCTATTGATTATTAGGTTTAAGATAGCATAATTAGTAAAATATGCCTATATGCACATATGTGTATTTGGTAAGTTTGCTTGAACATATGTGATAATATGTCATGCATAAGTGTAACACATGTCATGCATAAGTGTAACACCCTTCGCCCGTGTCGAACGCCGGAATAGGGTTCGAGGTGCTACCGGCTTAAACTCAACCAACTATATAAAACTGGGCTATAAATTTTTAATCAATTTAAAACTTTTCATTTCACATGCATAATATTCCATATACGACTTACGAGGCCTAAAACATGCATTCGGGGTGGTTCAGAACCAAATCGAGAACTTAAGGAAAACTTGGAAAAATTTACACTTTAAGACTCCACACGCCCGTGTGGGTATAGGGCACACGCCCGGGCCCCTTGCCCGTGTGGCCAATTTATTTCTAAAATTTTTCATAAATTAAGTGCAGACTTCACACGGCCTGGACACACGCCCATGTCTCTATACCGTGTCCCTCACACGGCCTCAACACGCCCGTGTCCATAGCCCGTGTTCTTCACATGACCATGACACGACCGTGGCGTAGCCCGTGTGCAAAAATCTAGGTACTCTGTTTCTGATGTCAGCATACCCATAATGTCACACGACCAAGGCACAAACCCATGCGCCTACCCGTGTGGGCAAAATAAGGCTATTTACCAAGCCTTTTCGCCACCCTTACCTACATCAATTTGCACTAACCCAACAAATACCAATTATAGTCTAAACCACACAACCAAATCAGCTACAATAAGCATTCTTCATGAAGCAATTTACTCAACCAAAGAAATATCATCTTTGCATACATACAAAATGAGTAATAGTCAACATCAAGGCTAAATACAAAGTGTGGAACTTAACCCAAGCCCACACGTTTGGCCAATACTTAATGATACAAAATAATCAAGTCTAAGCCCTATACATGCCATGTTCAAAAAATATAAATCCAACTATACCGAAAATTTCGAACGATAGTGTGATCGATATCTCTGACTCTAAGTGATCCTCGAGCTAAATAGGCGGCACTATAAGAAAATGGAAAGGAAGAAGGGTAAGCATAAAAGCTTAGTAAGTTGCATATAAATAAATATACAACAACAATTCAGCAATAATCATCATGCTCATAACACAAGAATAAGCATAAGCATGACTTACTCATTACCATCCATACAAGTCATAAGTTCTCTAATGAGATCATTTCACATACGTACCAATTAGTTACCTGTATCACTCACAATATGGTTATGTTTTCATTATTTACTCACAAACATACTTACATCGTTGAACTATTCGGTACACTACCGGTCATTCTATAAACCTCAATCTAGGAGTAAGGTGCCGATGCTATGTCCCGGACATAGTCTTACACTGGCTCACACCTCAAATCGATGCCATGTCCTAGACATGGTCTTACACTAACTATCATTATCGAGGCCGATGCGTGCCTCAGACACGTCTTACTTTAGCACTCGTCTCAATATCGATGCCATGTCCCAGACATGGTCTTACATTGGCTCTCATAATGTGGCCAACGCATGTCCCAGACATGTCTTACACTAGCTCACACAAGTGACCCAAATGTCATAGCTAGAACGTTCGGTTTATTTCCTAGTGTTCCAACGAAAATTCTACCATCTAATTGTCTTTATGCATTTTCAATACACAATCAAGCAATTCATACTACACCCATTCAATGACAACTTAAACACATATATTTGTAATATAGTTGTATTATTTACATACTATAACATACCCCGGTTTACAAAATGTACTTGACTAGTCGGTTTAGTCGATTTGCTTGGCTTTTCCCCGGTCTAGGTTCGGATTTGGAAAATCTTGATCTAGAATAAAAAAATGCACTCATTTAGTCACTAATTATAATTAGGCCACCACAAATTCACATCTTTGGTAAAATGACCATTTTGCCCCTAGACTTTAGCAAAATAACCATTTTACCACTATGATCAAAAATTGATTTTTATTGAATTTATTCGTATTTCAAACCAATCTGAACTATTTTTACTCTTATAGCAACCCCAAAATCCCACTATTTCACACACTTATCACCTATTTTGCAACTTATGCAAAATAGTCCCTTTAGGTGTTTTCATGCTAACACCTTTCACAAAAGTTGTTTAGAACTCTTCTATGACTCATATTCTTCCATAAAATTTCAGAAAATAACATGAAAATTCACATGGTGAAACCCTAGACTTATCACCATTTTGCCAAGTAGTCCTCTCATTTGAAAGCCCATAATACTAGCATTCCAAAAATGTAAAAATCATCAAGAAAATCATCAAGATCAGTTACATTATGAGAGGAATAAGTTGCTGCAATTTTTCAGCTTTCAAACCTCCATATTTGTTGATATTTTTGGTGGAGAGAAAAGATGGAGAGGAAGAAAAATAGTAGATAGGCTTTAGGCATTATTTTATCACCAAATCATGACATCACTTGCCTAAACTTTTGACTTTTTTTTTCAACTCATCTCATGGCCGGCCAACTTGTTTAAAAAGGGTCTAATTACCCTTTAAAAGCCCCCAATTTTTGTTCTCTAGCTATTTAACACATTTGGGCACTAAAATGCAAATTTTACCTTTTATGCGATTTAGTCTTTTTTCGCAATAGGGCTTACAACATCAAAATTAACTCACCAAATTTTTCGTACACTAATATAATCATATTATAACCTCAGAATAATAATAAAAATTATTTTCCAAACTTCAGATTTGTGGTCCCGAGACCATTGTTCCGACTAGGCCCTAAATCGGGCTATTACAATTCTCCCCCTTAAGGATTTTCGTTCTCAAAAATCTTACCGGTGAACAAGTTCGGGTACTGCTCCTTCATAGCCTCCTCGGGTGCCCACGTGGCTTCTTTGACTCCATGTATATGGCTTAAAACTTTCACATGCTATACTCTTATTCCTCAACTATTTGATTTCCCGAGCCAAAATCTTGACCGGTTCTTCTTCATAGGTCATGTCCGGATGAATCTCAACCTCAGATGGCTCAATCACATGCGAAGGGTCGGAGCAGTATCTGCGTAGCATGGATACATGGAATACATCATGGATACTTTAGACAATCGCAATTTCTTTTCGTTTTAAATCCGCATAAGATTTCTGTCTATCCGAAGTAGCCTTTAGACAATCGCGAATCACCTTAACTTTTTCTTTGGTCTCCTTGACTAAATCGACCCCGTGAATCTGTCTTTCTCTTAGCTCAGTCTAGTATAAGGGCGTTCAACATTTTCATCCATACAAAAACTTATAAGGCGCCATTTTCAGACTTGTCTGATAACTTTTGTTATAGGAAAATTCGACTAATGGTAAGTATCTTTCCCAACTTCCCTGAAGCTCAAGAACACAACACCGCAACATGTCCTCTAAAATCTAAATTACTCTTTCCGACTGTCTTTCAGTTTGTGGATGAAATGTCGTTCTAAAGCTCAATTTGGTTCTCAAAGCCTCTTGTAACTTCTTCCAAAACCTTGAGGTAAACCTCAGGTCTCGGTCTGAGATAATCGATAATGGCACTCCATGAAGCCTCACAATCTCGATAATATATAAGTCGACTAATTTCTCGATGGAGCAATCGGTACGCACTGGTATGAAATGTGCCGACTTAGTTAGCCTATCCAAACAACCCATACTGCATCTTTCTTTTTCGGGTTTAATGGCAAACCCATCACAAAATCCATAGTGATCTGATCCCACTTCCACTCGGGGACTATGATAGGCTAAAGTAGACCCGAGGGTACTTGATGTTCAGCCTTTTCTTGTTGACATACCAGGCACTTGGACACAAACTCTGAAATGTCAGTTTGCGGATGAAATGTCGTGCTAAAGCTCAATTTGGTTCTCAAAGCCTCTTATAGCTTCTTCCAAAACCTTAAGGTAAACCTCAGGTCTCGGTCTGAGATAATCGATAATGGCACTCCATGAAGCATCACAATCTCGATAATATATAAGTCGGCTAATTTCTCGATGGAGTAATCGGTACGCACGGGTATGAAATGTGCCGACTTAGTTAGCCTATCCACAACAACCCATACTGCATCTTTCTTTTTTGGGTTTAATGGCAAACCTGTCACAAAATCCATAGTGATCCGATCCCACTTCCACTCGGGGACTATGATAGGCTGAAGTAGACCCGAGGGTACTTGATGTTCAGCCTTTTCTTGTTGACATACCAGGCACTTGGACACAAACTCTGAAATGTCTCTTTTGATACTCGACCACCAATACATTTTCTTAAGGTCATTGTACATTTTCACACTTCCCGGATGGATGGATAAACAAATACTATGAGCTTTACTTAAGATCTTCTGAATAAGTTCACAGTTCTTGGGTACGCAAACTCTGTCCCGGTACACTATACATCTATCGGCATCAATACTAAAGTCTGATTCAATTTTCAATTCACATTGAGCCACTTTAGCTTGTAATTTCTTATCACATTTCTGAGTTTCACGGATCTCATGTAGAAATTTTAGTCTATCCCTTAACTTTGCTAGAACTGAACCCTCATTGGACACTGACAACTAAGCATTCAAGGCTCTCAAGGCAAACAATAACTTTCTGCTCAATGCATCAGCGACCATGTTCGCTTTTCCTGGATGGTACTCAATAATCAACTCATAATCCTTTATTAGCTTTAACCATCGGCGTTGCCTCAAATTCAACTCCTTTTGAGTCATCAAATATTTTAAGCTCTTGTGGTCGGTAAATACTCGGCATTTCTCGTCATACAGATGATATCTCCAGATTTTCAGTGCAAACACAATGGCGGCCAACTTTAAATCATGCTTTGGGTAGTTTTTCTCAAGTGGCTTCAATTTTCTAAAAGTGTAAGGTATCACCTTACCTTCTTGCATAAGCACGCACCCTAACCCATTCAATGAGGTGTCACTATATATCACAAAGTCTTTACCCAATTCCAGTTGCACTAGTACCAGGCTTCCATTAACAAAGCCTTTAATTTCTCAAAACTTTGCTGACACTTTTTCGTCCATTCAAACTTGACGTCTTTTTGCAGTAGTTTAGTCATCGGGGTAGCTATCATAGAGAATTCGTTTACAAACCATCTATAATATCCAGCCAAACCCAAAAAGCTTCAGACCTCTATCACATTCCTTGGCGGTTTCCACTCAAGAATAGCTGATATCTTACTTGGGTCCACTCGGATCTCATCACCCGACAGAATGTGTCCTAGGAACCCGACCTTTTTAAGTCAAAATTCACTCTTACTGAATTTGGCATACAACTGCTTGTCTCTCAAGGTTTGCAATACAACTCTCAGATGATCCGCGTGCTCATCCTCATCACGCGAATAAATTAATATGTCATCAATAAAGACGATGACAAACTTATCCAAATATGACCTGAAAATGCAGTTCTTCAGATCTATAAAAACCGTCAGGGCGTTAGTCAAGCCAAAAGGCATGACGA
Source organism: Gossypium longicalyx (assembly GCA_025698465.1). Lineage (NCBI taxonomy): Eukaryota > Viridiplantae > Streptophyta > Magnoliopsida > Malvales > Malvaceae > Gossypium > Gossypium longicalyx. Next base: position 100,061,139 of record CM046997.1, read on the forward strand.
GGAGCTCATAATGCACGTATCTTGTCCAAAATGCAGTCTTCAGCACATCTTACTCTTTAACCCTTAGTTGATAGTAGCCAGACCTCAGGTCGATCCTAGAAAACACGGTAGCTCCCTTCAACTGATCGAACAAATCATCAATCCTTGGCAAAGGATACTTATTTTTCACTGTTACCTTGTTGAGTTGTCTATAGTCGATGCATAACCTCATCGACCCATCTTTCTTCTTCACAAAGAGTACCGGAGCACCCCACGGGGAATAGCTCGGTCTCGTAAAACCCTTGTCTGTTAGCTTTTGCAACTGTGCTTTCAACTCTCTCAACTCTGCTGGAGCCATCCTATACGGGGCGATCGAGATGGGTGCCGTTCCAAGAACTAATTCAATCTCAATCTCAACTTCCCTCACTGGAGGTAATTCGGGTAACTCTTTCGGAAACACATCCGTGAACTCGCAAACTACCCGCACTGATTCAATCTTTAACTCAGACACTTGAGTGTTCAGCACAAAAGCTAAATAAGCTTCATATCCCTTTTTTAAATATTTTTCAGTAGTCAACGACGATATTACTACAAGCAAATTTTCTGACTCATATGGTCCAACTCGAAGAACATTTCCATCTTCACATCTCAACTCTATTACTTTTCATCCACAATCTACAACAACTCCATGGGAGGCTAACCAATCCATCCCAAGGATTACATCAAATTCATTAAACGACTACAACATCAAGTTGGCTAGAAAACAATGGCCTCTAATCGTTAAAGGACAATTTCTACATACTTGATCCACTAACACATACTTGTCTAATGGGTTAGACACTTTTATCACAAACTCGGTGGACTCTACTATCATGCTCATACAGGGTATCAATTCCATACAAATATACGAGTAGGTAGATCCCAGATCAATTAAAGTAATAACAGTTATATCGTGGATAGAAAAAGTACCCATGGTTACGTTGGGAGACTTTGCCTCTTCGCGGGCTCGTATAGCATAGGTCATTGCAGGAGCCCTGCCCTCGGACCTCACTGTAGTATCTCTAGGGGCACTTCTGCTGTTGGCCCCGTTGCCCTGGTTCTTTTGTCGTATACCCTTCAAGTGAGTACTACTTGCTTTCACATCTTATTTTCTTTCTCTTTCATTCAATTCGGGGCAATCACGAATGAAGTGGTCTAATGACCCACATTTGAAGTAGCACCTTCCATTTCCTCGGTACTCACCGCAGTGACGCTTCCTACATTGTGAACATTTCGGCCTATTTGGCCGAGCATTGCCGACACTCAGGACTGAAGTGGTCTGGGCTCTAGATGCCTTGCCCTGCTGGTTCTTGTTTCTATTCGAATACCCCACCGAAACATTCGATCGGGTAGAGAATTCCTTTGATCTTTTGGAGGAGGACTGATGTGACTTCCCCATCTGTCTCTTCTTTAAATCTCGTGACTCAATGGTCGCTTTCTTCCTCTCCTTTACCAGCTCTTTTGCCTTGCATGCTCTCTCGACGAGCACCACAAATTCTATTAATTCTAGGATGCCCACAAACACTTGGATATCTTCATTAAGGCCATCCTCAAATCTTTTGCACATTGTGGCTTCTGAAGACACGTATTCCGGTGCATACTTACTGAGCCTCACAAATTCACGCTCGTACTCTGTCATTGATAATTAACCTTGCTTTAGCTCTAAGAATTCTTTCCTCTTTTGGTCAATGAATCTTTGGCTAATATACTTTTTCTGGAATTCCTCCTAGAAAAATCCCAATGAAACCTCTCTCTCGGTACCACGGACACGAGAATGTTCTACCATTGATAACCCAAGTCCCGTAGAAGTGACACAGCACACTTCACATACTCTTCGGGTGTGCATGACTGTTCATCGAATACCTTTATAGTATTTTCTAGCTAGAACTCTGCCCTCTTCGGGTCATCATCTATACTATCCCGAAAGTCTTTGCCCCCATGTTTTTGGATCTTGTCTACCGGAGGCTTCTCTCTTCTAAACATGTCCGCACCTTGCAGAGCTACCGGAGCATACTGAGGAATCGGAGGATGTGGGGGAGGTGGAGTGTTCGGATTCGCACGAACAAACTCCGTATACCATACATCCATCATTCGAAGGTAGGCTTCCCTAGCCCCTCCGCCTTGGCCCATATTCACGAGCTCGTTCTCTACTGGCGCGGTCCCTTTGGTGGGAGCCGACGCGTTACTTTCCACGTCATCCGCCATGGCTCTATCAAGATCCATTTACTATATAAAAACATAATTTATAATTGTCAGGAATTGTCACACTATCAATATATATTTATGGCATGTATAGCTAGACTCGTAATCTCGCTAGGTTAGTCCTAGAACCGACTAAACAATAGCTCTGATACTAATAAATGTAACACCCTTTGCCCGTGTCCAACGTCGGGACAGGGTTCGAGGTGCTACCGGGCTTAAACTCAACCAACTATATAAAATCGGGCTATAAATTTTTGATCAATTTAAAACTTTTCATTTTACATACATAATATTCCTTATACGGCTTATGAGGCCCAAAACATGCATTCAGGGTGGTTCGGAACCAAACCGAGAACTTAAGGAAAACTTGGAAAAATTTACACTTTAAGACTCCACACGCCCGTGTGGGTATAGGGCACACGCCCGTGTGGCTTGGGACACGCCCGGGTCCCTTGCCCGTGTGGCCGATTTATTTCTAAAATTTTTCATAAATTAAGTGCAGACTTCACACGGCTTGGATACACGCCTGTGTCTCTATTCCGTGTCCCTTACACGGCCTCAACACGCCCATGTTTATGGCCTGTGGAGCTCTCTGTTTGTGATCTCATCACCAACTAGGGGTGCACGGCCACGGCACACGCCCGTGTCCATAGCTCGTGGTCTTCACACGGCCATGACACGCTCGTGGCATAGCTCGTGTGCAAAAACTTAGGTATTCTATTTTTGACGTCAGCATACCCATAATGTTACACTACCAAGGCACACGCCCGTGCGTCTGCCCGTGTGGGCAAAATAAGGCTATTTACCAAGCCTTTTCGCCACCCTTACCTACATCAATTGACACTAACCCAACCAATACCAATTCTAGTCTAAACCACACAACCAAATCAGCTACAATAAGCATTCTTCATGAGGCAATTTACTCAACCAAAGAAATATCATATTTGCATACATACAAAATGAGTAATAGTCAACATCAAGGCTAAATACAAAGTGTGGAACTTAACCCAAGCCCACACATTTGGCTAACACTTAATGATATAAAATAATCAAGTCTAAGCCCTATAAATGCCATGTTCAAAAATATAAATCCAACTATACCAAAAATTTCGGACAATAGTGTGATCGATATCGCTGACTCCAAGTGATCCTCGAGCTAAATAGGCGGCACTATAAGAAAATGAAAAGGAGGGAGGGTAAACATAAAAGCTTAGTAAGTTGCATATAAATAAATATACAACAACAATTCAGCAATAACCATCATGCTCATAACACAAGAATAAGCATAAGCATGACTTACTCATTACCATCCACCCAAGTCATAAGTTCTCTAATGAGCTCATTTCACATACGTACCAATTAGGTACCTGTATCACTCACAATATGGTTATATTTTCATTATTTACTCACAAACATACTTACACTGTTGAACTATTCGGTACACTACCGGTCATTGTATAAACCTCAATCTAGGAGTAAGGTCCCGATGCTATGTCCCGGACATAGTCTTACACTGGCTCACACCTCAAATCGATGTCATGTCCTAGACATGGTCTTACACTGACTATCATTATCGAGGCCAATGCGTGTCGCAGACACGTCTTACTCTAGCACTCGTCTCAATATCGATGCCATGTCCCAGACATGGTCTTACACTGGCTCTCATAGTGTGGCCGATGTATGTCCCAGACATGTCTTACACTAGCTCACACAAGTGATCCAAATGTCATAGCTAGAACGTTCGGTTTATTTCCGAGTGTTCCAACGAAAATTCCACCATCTCATTGTCTTTATGCATTTTCAATACACAATCAAACAATTCATACTACACCCATTCAATAACAACTTAAACACATATATTTTTAATATAGTTGTATTATTTACATACAACATACCTCAGTTTACAAAATGTACTCAACCAGTCGGTTTAGTCGATTTGCTTGGCTTTTTCCCAGTCTAGGTTCAGATTTGGCAAACCTTGATATAGAATAAAAAAATGCACTCATTTAGTCACTAATTATAATTAGGCCATCACAAATTCACATCTTTGGTAAAATGACCATTTTGCCCCTAGACTTTGGCAAAATAACCATTTTACCCCTATGATCGAAAATCGATTTTTATCAAATTTCTTCGTATTTGAAACCTTGCCAAACTATTTTTACTCTTATAGCAACCCCAAAATCCCACTATTTCACACACTTATCACCTATTTTGCAACTTATGCAAAATAGTCCCTTTAGGTGTTTTCATGCTAACACATTTCACAAAAATTGTTTAGAACTCTTCTAAGACTCATATTCTTCCATAAAATTTCAGAAAATAACATGAACATTCACATGGTGAAACCCTAGACTTATCACCATTTTGCCAAGTAGTCCTCTCATTTAAAAGCCCATAATACAAGCATTCCAAAAATGTAAAAATCATCAAGAAAATCATCAAGATCACTTACATTATGAGAGGAATAAGTTGCTGCAATTTTTCAACTTTCAAACCTCCATATTTTTTGATATTTTCGATGGAGAGAAAAGATGGAGAAGAAAAATAGTAGATAGGCTTTAGGCATTATTTTATCACCAAATCATGACACCACTTCCTTAAACTTTTGACTATTTGTTTCAACTCATCTCATGGCCGGCCAGCTTGTTTAAAAAAGGTCTAATTGCCCTTTAAAAGCCCCAAAAAAAATTTTCTCTAGCTATTTAACACATTTGGGCACTAAAATGCAACTTTTACCTTTTATGAGATTTAGTCCTTTTTCGCAATAGGGCTCACAACATCAAAATTAACTCACCAAATTTTTCGTACACTAATATAATCATATTATAACCTCAGAATAATAATAAAAATTATTTTTCAAACTTTAGATTTGTGTTCCCGAGACCACTGTTCTAACTAGGCCCTAAATCGGGCTGCTACAATAAGACTTAGTTTTGGTCTAGTTTTAATATCTTGAATTGGTTGGTGAATGTATTAAAGTATTGATGTTAGGTGGAAGACAAATTGGGTGAGAAATATGGCCTTGGAAAAGACCTATTTTTGTCCACACGGGAAGAGACACGGACGTGTGTCTCAGCCGTGTGTGACATATAGCCTAGTACATGGGCTTTTGTCTTGGCTGTGTGTCCACTGCATCTTTAAAATTCAAAGCAGAATGCTTAGGAATTTTCACACGGCCTAACACATGGGTGTGTGGCTTGGTCGTGTAACCCCTGCACTTACATACGGCCTAGCACATGGGCGTGTGACTTGGCTGTGTGACCCAAGTCAGAGAGTTACATGGGTACAGACACGGGCTGGGAGACGGCCGTGTGCCCCATTTTGAATGCCCACTTGGCCTAAGAAACGGGAGTGTCTATTGGCCATATGAGCCACACGACCTGATCATGCAGGCACGTGTACCCTGCACCTAGGAAGAATTTTGAAAATTTTGTAAAAAATTCTCTGAGTAGCCAATTTAGTCCCGACTTGTTTCTAGTGTGCATTATGGGCCTTGAGGGCTCATATAAAGGACTTTATGAACAATATCTGACATGAATGTTAAATAATATGGAATGTCTGTATTTGATCTGTTTATTCTAGTAATGCTTCGTAACCCTGTTCCGGTAACGGATACGGGTTAGGGGTGATACACTCCCGCTGAAAACTTAAGCAGTAAACAAAACTTGTTCACTTTCTCAAATAAATTCCCAAAATGCTCAGTATAAACTTATGCAAGTCTCTCAAATATATAAGATTTTTTTGGACTTGTTAACATACTAGAGGTCAATTACAATTAGTTCCTTATTAAAGAACAATTAAAAAAGAAATATACAATATAATGATAAAGAACAATGTAAAGTGGACTGTTAGAGATATGTCTTCAATGCTATCTTGATCTAATCTTCACATTCCATTGGATTTGATTGCTTGAGACGGTCAAATTCAATCCAATCTAATATTCAAGATAAGTTGCTTAAAATGGATTGAACTTCATAGTCAAGCTTGAATACGTCCACACTATCATTATCATTTTTTATTTCAAAAATTTCCAACTTAAAATAAAACAAGATTATACCAACTTTTCTAATTCGAGGGATCACTTCCTGGATGATGAACCTATTGCTCGAACTATTGAGAATCTACTATACCTACACATGGAGAAAACAAACCATACGCTGAGCGAAAATACTCAACATTATTTTCATGATTAAAGTAAATATAAACAAATTAAACATATGCATACATCTCTATAAAATTCAATTCATTACCTAATCTCATACCATTTCATGCCACAACACTTTCATTATCCAATCACCATGTATTTGACCAAGCTTATAACCAATTCATATGTATATTCATGCCAAAACTTTCAATGCTACTTAATTTGCACAAATCCATTTCATTTTTCCGTTCAATACATAAGTACTTAACATACCTTTCATAATCATATACAATTATAAGTTTTCTTACATGTATTTAAGCTAAATTTTCATCCAATCATTTCATTCATTTATGAGCCTAATAGCTCATTCATGTTCAATCGTCCCTTAGGGCTTGTTTTCAATTCTTTTCACGTACTGTCGTATTACACAATTTAATATAATTTTGTTTCATGAATCATGTAGCCAATTTATGTATTTTAAACCCTATTAACCAAACATGGACTTATAATGGATACGTAGATCTGTCACCCCTGGTTGCTCGGTAATGATGACGCTATACATGTACATACTACCACCCCGAGTTGCCCGACAACGATGATTTTCACATTTCGATTATTTTGTCACCTTGGGTTGCCCAACAAAGATGACTTTACATGTGCATGTACCACCTTGGGTTGCCCATCAATAATGGTTTTCACTCGATATCCTGTCCTTATAGCATGCCAACTATATCCGACTTGGTCTAAATAGCTAATAGGGTAACCAAATTTCTGATTCATTATATATATATATATATATATATCAATTCACATTTCTTCCATTCTCAATTTATCATCGAATTGTTATTTCAAATAGCATGCTTCAACTCAATTTCATACCAAATAATACATAAATTAAATTGTACTATTTCCCATTCTATTCAATTTAGTCACTATCTTGATATTCAATCTTAACCATACCAATTCAGTTCAATTAATCATTGATAACTCACATCAATACCATATAATGAAAAATGTCATGAACAAGTAGTAAATAAATTATTCCCAAATCATAGAAATTCAAACCGAATTTTTGAGCTACTCTTTGACTACTTTCAATTTTCCTTTCTCTTTTGAAGGTTCCGTGTTAGCGTTAGCTAAATAAAATCATAAAACATATAATACCATCAAATTCCATTCGAATCACAATCAAATACATTATCAAGCTTATTTTTATAATTTATTCAATTCAGTCCCTAAACCTAGGACAAACATAACTTTCAATATAGAGCTTTGGATTGAAATCTGATTTCACATATATTCATTAGAGGGATCCTACTTTCTATTCCTACCAAAATATCATATCAATTTTTTATTTTATTCAATTTGGTCCCTAATGTACAAAATCAATAATTAAACTTTAAAATTTAGTCATTTTTCTTAAATTAAGCTTAATTTTTATCAATTTCACACTTAATTCTTCAAGAAATCAACAATGAAAGCTTTCTAAAACTTTAACAGTTTTACGAATTAGTACATGGGCTTACAAAATCAAGCTTCCATGATTCAATTTCCATAAAAATCAAAGAAAAATGGTTAGGGAGTTACTTGAATTAAAGATAGAATAGCTCAAAACCTAAAAATGGCGTCCTCCCCTTTGGTTTTGTTTCTTTGTTCGATTGGAGAAGATGAAAATTTCATCTCTCCTTCCACTTATTTCATATATATTGTAACACCCCAAATCCAGCCTAGACGTTATGGCCGAATCTGGCGGAGTCACATGAGAGTGCTTTTAGAAAATCTTAGCAAGTTTAAATTTGTTTTGTCTATTATCTTTACTTAAGTCGTGAAATCACTATTCAAGTTATTACTTGAAAACATCTCTCTATTACGGAAGTTATGACATCGTTCATTTATACGAAAACCTTAAGTTAAGTTTCCAAAACGTATTTGTGGTGTCACTGTTTATAAACCAATAAAATTAACAATTTACAATCTCGAAATTAAACCCAAAGTAGTTCGAGCCTAGAAACATAAATAATCCCGAAAATAAATATTAAATGAAAGCAAATAAAATAGAGTGTAACTCATAAAACCAACACATGCTTAGTGGTGGTCACTGTCAAGCCCTCCGTCGCACCGATCCTTCTACTGCTGGGATTACTGGAGTAAAATAAGGGGTGAGTTTTCACAAACTCAGTGTGTACATCTCCACAGTAAAACATGCATGTAAACGGATAGCAGTCAAACAATCATAATCAAGCCTGAACTCTTAACAAAATAAGTGTAGGCTTTAGCCCACTCAAAGCAGTATCAGATACATTCGGGTCTTAGTCTATACAGACATACATGTATATCAATCAGAACAGTAATGCCCACCAACCCTGCACACCGTCTCCGTCCAACCCATCATACCATGTGGGGATAAAATTGACCCACCCAGTCCTACACACTAAGTATGGGGATAAAATCAACCTATCCAACCCTACACACCAAGTAGTACCGTATACGACACGTATCAAATAGATGCTACATAGTTGCGAGATGACAGGCTACTAGCCTTTCAGTCTTCCTTCTCTTTAACAACAATCCCATCCCAATGCAATGCAACATAATTAATATGGCATGCTTATATGCAGATATCAGATCATACCATCATCAAGTCAGAACAGATATACAAAATCAGACAGATACACATTCACATGCATAAATTCACATGCTTTTGCATACAATCTAGTATCAAATCAGAGTATGGGGTCTAGTAATCCTTACCGACCCTACAGTCAGGTCACAGTCGACTTAAGCGACTCGTGCAATCTTACAGAACATTTCCAACAAATTGGGCTCACACGCCCGTGTGCCCTACCCGTGTGGTTCACACGGCCTGGCCTAAGATCCCACATGCCCGTATGGTTCACCCGTGTGGCCCACACAGCCTAATTGGTCAAGCCCGTGCCTCGTACACGGCCTTGCCAGCCTCACACGCCCGTGTCTGTTGTGCCCGTGTGGCGCGCGCACGGCCTACTTCATCAACCACACGGCTATGTCTCACCACACTGGCAGTTCACACGCCCGTGTGACGTCAACAATAGCATTTTCAGCTTTCACCGAAACACAATTTCAGATCGATTGAAGTACACACCTGGTATCGATTCGAAGCTAACACAACCACGAGCACTCCAGAACCTATTGTTGAGCAGTACGTCACTTAGTTAGTCACTTAAATCGAGTTACTAAAGATAGGCAAAACCTGAAAGTTACCAACGAGCTTACTTTTAACAAACAACAGAAATCCTCGCTGATTAGAACACCGTTTTAGCAATCCACCGCACCTTGGTTGTCTTTTAAACAAAAGAACAGTCTCTGAACAACCCCATAATCAATAACGAGACCCAAAAACAAACCTACACTTACCAAATTTGTACCAACCGCAGAGATGGGTAATGATGAAGGAAAAGGACCCAAAAACTATTATTAACAGGAAATGAAATCGACAGCAGCAGGGAATTTCCGGCTAGGAAAGAAAAGAAAGAAAACAAAAATGTGGAGAAAGGGAAAATTTGCAGAGAGATATTGGCAGAGGAGGAGAGCAGAATGTTTGGGTAACTCTGAAACCCCCTATTTCGCTCCCACTAAACCACATCTGTTGCAACTACTCAGTGTTCCAAACCAACTCAAACACTCCCACGACATTAGCAGCAAAATAAATCCCTTGCTCGTGTAGAGATTCGAACTCCAGACCTTTAGGCACTTAACACACACCTTAACCACTAGACCAGCAGTCCCATTTTGATATAGTCTTACTAGCATTTAAACTTAAGCCCACTGAACAAGAGTATGACTTTATCCATCAAAAACCAAAATTTTTCCCAAGTTAAAGCTTGAACTTGAGACATCTCTCACACACCCAGAACACTTAACCACTGAAGCAGACAAACATTTGTGTCAAATAATTACAGAAACAATTTAATAAAATTTGGGGCGTTACATATATAGTATGATTATGAGTTACTTAATCTTTATTAGCTTTTAATTAACAATTTTCTTATGTTTTAAACCATAATTAATTATTTAATCATCATCTATATCACATTCCACTACCAATTATTCAAAAGTGGTCTACTAGCCATTTTGGTCATTATGATAATTGCTATTTAAGTCCCCCAAGTCTTTTCTTAATTAAAATGTATAGTAGTTAAACTTTTACAATTTAATTATTGGACCTTAATTAATTATAATTTCAGATTAATTATGTATCTAGATTTTAATTCATCTATACAATAGCTCCGTAAATATCTTTATTTAACCTTTACAAACTTGGTTTATGGAAATGAGGTCCCGAGATCGCAATTTCTGATACCATTAAAATCTGGGTCGTTACAAACCATCTATTTGTGCTCATCTCGGTCAAAGCTACTAGCCCCTCTAAGTAATCATAAATAATTCCCCAATCTGTCTTCAATGTTATAATCCTTGATTCAAGGTTTTTAGCCTTCATGTTTGCATGAGGTAAATTTTTTCCATTGTTCTTTATAGTTCATTAGGTAATCATTTTCGAATCATGTATCTACATTAAAAGTCTTGATGTTATGCAAGTCTATCATACATGAAACTAGTACAACATCTTCAAAAATCGATTTCCAAATCCGTTTCCTTTTGGTTCCTTTTGAATTTTGGAAAGAATTCGTTGTTGATTGTGTATAACTAACATACTTTTAAAGTAGATTGCAAGTTTCACTTAATAGAAAAAAATAATCATAAAAAATTGATAAAGTAATGTGATGTCATATTGCAACAATCAAAAGATTCCAAAATAGTCCATTGTTACATATGTCTAATTCATAGTCCACACACCTAGGCTTATCTATATGTTTCATGTGAGGCATTATGAGAAAGTGCCAATTTTTGATAATTTTTTATAATTTGCAAGCTAATCAACATATAAAGTATCTTTAATAAGTTCAAGATAAATCTTCAAATCTCCTGGAAATGTTACCAAAATACCCAATCTAATCTAATCTCTTCAAAATAGGGAAGTGGATTTGCTTAATCCAATCCAAACTAGTCTTTAATATATATTCTTATAATAGGTTTGGATATCATAGATGGTGTCGAAACCTTTTTTCCAAAAAAAAAGGTACGTTTTAAAAAACGGGAGTCGCCACCAACCTTTTTTAGGTGTGATTGGATCACCTTATAAAACATTTTGGTCTACGAAATTGTGAGAAAATAGGCTCGGGAGTCGGTTACGTACGAGGAAGGGATAGCACCCTCGCAACGCCCAGAATTGGTACCAAATTGAATAGTTTTGTCTTAATGTCAAAAGCTTGAAAGAATTTAGAAATAAAATCTCTTTTTAAAACTGTAATAATTTGAGTTGAAAATCGAAATTCTTTCGTTCCAAAAGAGTACGAACATCACATCCAGCATGATTGGACATGATATTCTTAAACTTCCGTAACTAAAAATTATCTCGTGATTTACAAAATCTATTTAAAAGGATACTTTAGACATTTAGACAAACGGGAAATCGCAACTCAGCATGTTAGGGCACTATTTCCCGAATTTCTAAATACAAAAGACATTGCTTTGTTTTTAAGATTCTTTTGGATTAAATGAAATATAAAATTTTAAACAAGTGATGATGCATTTAACCTATCACAAGAGATTAAATTAGTTAAACTACATACTTCAACATTTCATGCATATATAATATAGAAAATGATAAATATGACATAAATCACACAATATACATTAATATTTCATGCATATATAATCACAAATAACATGGATATACACATTATCATTTCATGTAAATACAAAATAGCGAAATAAGGAACATAACAATACCAATTACACATATATATAATAGTATTTCTTGCGAATATATTCTTAAAATAACAACATAAATGGTCCATTTTCATGCGAATATATAACAATAAATAAATAACATAAAATAACAAATAATTTATGGGATAAAATTAACATATTAAAACAATACCAAATAAATACAAAAGGGATATAAAAAAAACAAACAAAGTAAAAAATTTGGAAAAATAAATGAGGTAAAAAAAATATTTAAAGCAATATAAAATTTAAAAAAAAATACATTAGATGATATAATAATTCAATATATACCTATAAATAATACTATATTGAATAGGTGCAAAATTTTATAATAAATTTTGGAATTTTACATAATACGCTAAATATTTAATAATGATATATATATGTTATTTAATAATAATTTAAAAAAATTTCTTAAAATTTTATAATTAATGAATAATAAAATAATATATAATTTATAATAAAATAAAAATGTAAGGAATGATATATATAGTAAAATATATAATATATAATAAAATTTATAAATAACATGTATAATAATATAAATAATATAATGAATAATATATAAATAAAATAATATATACACTATTTTTATATATAATTAATATTTATAGAAATAAATAATACACATAGTATTTAAAATAAATTAAATATATAAAGAGGATTAAAATCGAATTTAATTAAAAATCTAGGGTTAATTACAAATAAAAATTTGGGCCTAATTGAAATGCACATTGAAATCTGAGGGACTCACTGGGCAATTAGCCCTAATCCCTAAAAACGACGTCATTCTTCAGAATAGATTTTATAAGGGCCATCAGGATTAAATTGAATTAATCGTAAAAGATTAGGGCCAATTTCAAATAAAAATAAAATGTAATTGTAAATTTTAAAAAATGCGGAAGGATCGATTTGGTAATTTGCCCTTAAAATAAAAACACGCGGATCCTATCCGGGTCACGGGTTTACACGCGGATCTTAGGTTTTGAAACGACGCCGTTTGGAGCTTATTGTTTTAAGCAAAAACGACATTGTTTTCTTAAGGCTATATAAGCCAAATTTTAACCTAAAATTTCATTTTAAACCCGATTCTAAAAAAAAAACAAAAAAAATCCTCTGAAAGAGGGTTGAGGATCAGCCCTCGGAGCTCTATCGAGCCTCCGTCCAGGGGCTTACACGCGCCTACGAGCCACCGTCAACACCGCCTCTTACGGCGGTTGGAAGCTAGAAAGCTTCGTTTTTCAACGGAGATCCATCAATAAACTTCTCTTTTCCTTATTTTAGTAATATTTCGTACATCCATAATGAAAAAATAATAAGGTAAAAAAAATCACCTCCTCTGTTTCCTCGATAATCTGTTGGTATTTTTTATGTGTATGTCAACTGCCTGTATTTTATTGTATGTATGTGTGTATGTCAACTGCCTGTATTTTATTGTATGTATGTATATAAAAAAAAAACCCTTACATTGTTCTTGATTCGGGCTTTTATAGCCAACGAATATATTACAATCTTTGATTTTATTTCTTTCCATATTTGCATTTGTCTCTACTGTTCTTTTCTCTTTTTGTAGGTATTAGCGAGAAATCCGGTGGTAAATGCGCTGGAGTCAATTCGTGTACCAATTACGGCGTAATATGGAGCCGGAGTCACGGCGTCGATCGAGGTGTCGATGAAGGGTCACTGGAACGGCGCCTAAACAAAAGGGCGTGACTATTGGTGTGCCTGCGGTGCCTAGGGTTTCAGAAACCCTAGGCCTTCTCATCTTCACAACATTTTGGGTCATTTGGGCCTCAGATATTTTGGGTTGAGGGTGTAAACGGGTATTGGGTAGTTTAGGTATTTGGGCCACCCATTTGGACTGTAAAGGACTTTATTATTTCCTTAATTTTTATTTTTTTTGTTTTTATTTATTTATTTTACGGGCCTGGGCAATTTTGGGCTATTACAACTGCCCCTCTTTGCTTATTACTGTGTAACAAGAATAGAGCAAAGATTATAAAATGACCAAATTTGCCCGGCCTGGCCAAGTCTCAAAATCTTGATCCTCATCTTCCTCAAAGGTATTCTGATAGCTTCAAACTTGCTTCACCGTAACTTAGGAATGTCAAATCTGCTATCTTCAACCTGCTCCCTGCAAACTCAGGAACGCTAAGCCGAAATCTTTGATCTACTCCTTGCCTAATACGGAGAGGCCAAATCTGTCATCTTCAATCTGCCTCAATGTAAGCATTCAAATGTCAGATTTGCTATCTTCGATCTGCTCTCTGTCAATACAAAAACGCCAAATCTGCTATCTTTGATCTGCTCTCTGTCAATATAGAGATGCGAAATCTGCTATCTTCGATCTGCTCACTGACAATACAGAGACGTCAAATCTGTTATCTTCAATCTGCCCCCTGACAATACAGAGACGCCAAATCTGTTATCTTCAATCTGCTCTCTGACAATACAGAGACGCCAAATCTGCTATCTTCAATTTGCTCTCTGACAATACAGAGACGCCAAATCTGCTATCTTTGATCTCGCTTCACGCGACAATACAGACGCCAAATTGTTATCTTCACCGCTCTAACAATACAGACGCCAAATCGCTATCTTCAATCGCTCTCAAACAATACAGAGACGCTAAATCTGTCATCTTCGACCGCTCTCGACGACAATATACAGGACGCCAAATCTGTCATCTTTGATCTGCTCTCTGACAATATAGAGACACCAAATCTGTCATCTTCGATCTGCTCTCTGATAATACAGAGACGCCAAATCTGTTATCTTCAATCTGCTCTCTGACAATACAGAGACGCCAAATCTGTCATCTTCGATCTGCTCTTTGTCAATACAGAGACGCCAAATCTGTCATCTTCGATCTGCTATCTGACAATACATAGATGCCAAATTTGTTATCTTTGATCTGCTCTCTGACAATACAGAGACGTCAAATCTGTCATCTTCGATCTACTCTCTGTCAATACAGAGACGCCAAATCTGTCATCTTCGATCTGCTCTCTAACAATATAGAGACGCCAAATCTGTTATCTTTTATCTGCTCTCTGACAATACAGAGACGCCAAATCTGTCCTCTTCGATCTGCTCTCTGTCAATACAGAGACGCCAAATCTGTCATCTTCTATCTGCTCTCTGATAATACAGAGATGCCAAATCTGCTATCGGTGATCTACATTGTCCCTTAAAGGGCGTAACCTGTAGAATGGATATGTGCTCACGCCTGATGATTAAGATGCCATGCTCAAAATGAATCAAATGCTCCTAATTATGATGCAAAATGTTATAAAAACGATTCCTATATCGGACTCCTTTATTCATTCATCCCTCCGAGTTTTATCTTTTTTCGAAATATCAATCATACTTAGCTCGTATGCTTTGAATCAAATTGGTCCTATTTTACCATTCTTCGAATGTTACGACCTACTGGAGACAATCCTCTCCCAAGATTGAATCATTTGAATTGTTCGATCATCCTTTGAACTGAAGAGGGAGTTTCTCAAGTATCTCCGACTCTTACTCTTGGGAATTCTTCAAACAATTGTTTTGTTTTAGTTTCTTGTATTCTCTAGAGATTTCCAGAGTAATATGCAAAACTTCGTTTGTAAAAATATTTAGTTCATCAATTATTATTTCAATGCAACACTCTTTATAAATAATGGAAGACAAATAATTTAATCTTGAGAATAGTTAGATAAATCATCAGAATACAATAGGAAATTAATCTGAAAACATATATTTGAGAAGAAAAAGAATCCAAAGATAGTAAACAGAACAAAAATTTGATGTCCAACATATCATAGCTTGGGCTTCTGTATACAAATTCCATGAAGACTATTTTGAGTTTAACATGTGTTTAGAAGATCCACAGTATTTTGTTGATGCCCCGGTATGTAACACACTCCACTTCTCGTCAAATCTGGTATAGTAAGGTCACTGCATGTTTTTCAAAATTTGAGCAGCCCTTTCGGGTTTTCAACTCAAAACCCCTCTGGTCTCAAGGCGCCCTTTTACAAGTTTTCACATTGGCCTCTCCGTTTTTTTTTATATAGAAATCTCAAAGCGCCCTTTGCGGGTTTTCACCTTAGATTTCCCTCTCTTTTAGACAAAGTATTTCTTGACTGAGTCTGAATTCACTAGATTGGGTAAACTTTTCCCATTCGTTTCTGTCAAAATTAGTGCATCACCAGAGAAAGCCTTCTTCACAACATACGGCCCTTCCCAATTCGGCATCTATTTTCCTCTAAAGTCTTTTTGTACAGGAAGAATCTTTTTCAATACTAGGTCCCCTTCATGGAATTCTCTTGGACGAACTTTCTTATCATAAGCTCGCATCATTCACTTCTGATACATCTGACCATGACGAATAGCCCTTAGCCTCTTTTCTTCAATCAAGTTCAATTGGTCATACCGAGATTGAATCCATTCTGCTTCATCTAGCTTTATCTTTGACAAAATTCGAAGAGAAGGTATTTCCACTTCAATGGGTAACACTGCCTCCATCCCATAAACCAACGAGAAATGTGTTGCCCCAGTAGAGGTTTTGACTGATGTTCGATAGGCAAAGAGTGCAAATGGTAATTTTTCATGCCAGTCTCTGTAAGTCTCAGTCATTTTTCCTACTATCCTCTTAATATTCTTGTTGGCAGCTTCCATTGCCCCATTCATTTTTGGGCGATATGGAGTTGAATTATGATATTTGATCTTGAATTGGCTGCAAACTTCCGTAATCATGCTGTTATTCAAGTTCAATGCATTATCTGATATAATCCTCTCAGGCATTCCATACCGACAAATAATCTCTTTTTTTAAGAAACGACTTACTGCCAACTTGGTAACACTAGCATATGAAGCTGCCTCTACCCATTTTGTAAAGTAATCAATGACCACGAAAATAAAACGATACCCATTCGAAGCTTTTGGTGATATTGGCCCAATGACATCCATGCCCCACATGGAAAAGGGCCATGGAGAAGTCATAATATGTAAAGGTGAAGGTGGTACATGGATCTTGTCTCCATATATCTGGCATTTATGACATTTCTTAGCATAACTGATACAATCTCCTTCCATAGTAGACCAATAATATCCAAACCTCATGATTTGTCTTGTCATCGTAAAGCCATTAGCATGTGTACCACAAACTCTTTCATGTACTTCTTCCAAGATTTGTCTAGCTTCTACAACGTCAACGCATCTCAAAAGTACCTGATCTTTCCTTCTTTTATAAAGGATATCCCCATCTAGTACATATTTGCAGGCTAACCTTCTTAAAGTTCTTTTGTCATTCTCAGTTGCCTGCTCAGGATATTCACGATTTCTCACATATCGTAATATATCTTGATACCAAGGATGGTCATCCTTTTCCTCTTCTTCGATGTTATAGCAATAAGCTGGTACCTCAGAAATACTCATCTGAATTGGTCTAACATCATCTTGTTTATTTGCTTTAATCATGGAAGCTAGTGTTGCTAAAGCATCTGCTATCTGATTTTCATCTCGTGGGAGATAATTGAAGGTGATATTATCAAACTCATCAAGTAACTCCAAACCTACCTTTCGATAATGAATCAATTTGGGGTCTCTTGTCTCCCCTTCACCCCTAAGTTGATAAATTACCAATGCAGAGTCTCCATACACTTCCAGGGTTCTAATTTTCCGCTCTTTGGCCGTTCGAATCCCCATGATACATGCTTCATACTCGGCTATATTGTTCGTGCAGTCAAAATCCAATTTACATGTAAATGGATAATGATCACCATTTTGGGATATCAAGACTGTCCCAATTCCATTTCCTACCGCATTGGATGCGCCGTCAAAGATCAGCTTCCATGGATGTTCTTCAATAGTTGCCACACACATCAACTCCTCATTAGGGAAATCAAAGCTCAATGGCTTATAATCTTCTAGAGCTCTGCTAGCCAAAAATTCTGCTATCACGCTTCCTTTTATAGCCTTTTGACTCACATAGACTATATCAAACTCTGAAAGCAGTATTTGCCACCTTGCCATTCTTCCATTTAGGGCTGTTGACTCCATCATGTACTTTAATGGGTCAAGTTTTGAAATTAGCCAAGTCGTATGATATAACATATATTGCCTCAACCTTCGAGTCGTCCAGATTAAAGCACAACACAATTTCTCAATTGGCGAATATCTCATCTCACACTCTGTGAATTTCTTGCTGAGGTAATATATCACTTTCTTTTTTCTTCCCGACTCGTCATGTTGGCCAAGCACACATCCCATATAATTACTAAACACTGATAAGTACAGAATTAATGGTCTATCTAGACTAGGCAGAGATAACACTGGAGCGTTTAACAAGTATTGCTTGACTTTATCAAAAGCATTCTGGCATTCCTCATCCCAAGTACCTTGGTTGTGTTTTCTAAGGAGGCGAAATATAAGATCACATTTCTCGGTTAATTGTGAAATAAACCGAGCAATATAATTCAACCTTCCAAGAAAACCCCGAACTTCGTTCTGAGTACGTGGTGAAGGCAATTCTCGTATGGCTCTAACCTTGTCTGAGTCAACTTCTATTCGCTTTTCGTTGACCACAAAGCCCAATAATTTCCCCGACCTAGCTCCGAAAATGCACTTTACCGGATTAAGCTTCAACTGAAACTTTCTTAATCTTAGGAACAACTTCCTCAAGACTTCAATATGCTCCGTCTCCGTTCGAGATTTAGCAATCATGTCATCAACATACACCTCAATCTCCTTATGCATCATATCGTGAAATAAGGTCACCATAGCCCTTTGATATGTTGCCCCTGCATTCTTCAACCCAAAGGGCATTACCTTGTAACAAAAGGTGCCCCACAATGTTATGAAGGTAGTTTTATCCATGTCTTTAGGATGCGTCTTTATCTGATTGTACCCTGAGAAGCCATCCATAAAGGAGAACAATGAATATCCCGCTGTATTGTCCATTAAAGTGTCGATGTGTGGTAAAGGAAAATTGTCATTTGGGCTAGCTCTATTCAAATCTCTATAATCTACACACATTCGTACCTTCCCATCCTTCTTAAGGACAGGTACAATGTCAGCCACCCACTCTGAGTACTTAACCTCTTGTAGGAATCCAGTACCAAACTGCTTCTTGACTTCATCTTTTATTTTCAGCACAATATTAGGCCTCATCCTTCGCAATTTTTGTTGGACTGGCTTGCAATCTTGTCTTATGGGGAGACGATGTACCATGATATCAGTGTTCAACCCCAGCATATCCTGATATGACCACGCAAAGATATCTTTGAATTCATACAGTAGTTCAACAAGACCTTGTCTCGTTTCCTTTGCAATATGTGTTCCAATCTTCACTTCTTTCCCTTCTTTCAAGATTATATTCTCTATTGCCTCTTTCTCATGGGGCCGAATTTGCTTCTCCTCTTGTTTCACTAATCTCAACAGATCTGGAGACATATCACAATCCCTGTCATCTTCAAAATCCTGAGATTCCTCTAAACACATGTCTTGCTCAAAAGAGAATTTAGGATTTGTAGTATCATCGCTCATGTCGTTGATGTCTAGGGACCTGCGGGAGTACAGAGGAATGTGCAAAGAATGAATGAATTTGAGAATGTCATGTTATGAATGAAATGAAAGATTTGAACGGAATTAAAAGGACGAAAGAACAAAGAATGAAAGAACGTTTGCTCGAATTGATACTAAAGACGTGTTTTATTGAAACAAAATATCTGAACATGAGCCTATTTCACAAATGAAATCCTATTACTCCTAGGCTTTACAGCAACAAGAGTGTTCTGAAAATTACTCTAAAAAATCTTTAAAAACTACAGGAAGTTCTTCTGCAGTCCAATTGTTTAAAGAGCTTCCCGGTTTGTAAGGGCAAATGCCCTCAAGGTTTCTTCGTTCAGACTCTTCATTATGTACAACATTAATATAATAACTTCCTTTTTCGAGCAGCCCTCTCTTAGGGTGAATTATCCCTCCTGATATAAAAGTTTAGGATATATGAGGGAACATCATCAATTCCAATTTTACTTCTCTATTTCCTTCTTCTTTCTCGACGCTTCTCTATTTCCTTCCTCTTCTGCTTTTGATCTGGCCTGAAACCCAAGCCAAAATGGTCTCTCTTCTCCTTTAATTCTGGAATCTGAATCCTTCCTTGAAGATATCTTCCCAACCCTTTTCCTAGCAAGGCTCCTTTCCCCATTGTCATTTGTAAACCCATTTATGTGGTTCTGGATATCCTGGGTACCGGCACCTTATTCCCCTCTGAAATGAATGTTGCATTAACGAATTTTAAGGAACGAAAAGAGCACTCAATGGCATCCTCATTTGCTTCTACATAAGGTGCGTCACTGGTAACTGTTGCTATAATGTCCTCCTCCGCATTTATGGTGACTAGCCATCCATCCGCTACTAACTTCAATCTCTGGTGCAAAGATGAGGGCACCGCTCATACCGAATGTATTCAAGGCCTCCCCAACAGGCAATTGTATGAGGGCTTGATGTCCATCACTAAAAAGTCCACCTCATACGTGTTTGGCCCAATTATCAAAGGAATATCAATTCTTCCCATGACCCTTCTTTCCGTCACATTATGGTATGTTTTCATGTGAGAACTGTCTATAGGCAATCTATTCAATGTGGACAATAGCATAACATTTAATGCTGATCCATTATCAATAAGCACACTTGCTAATGTATATCCTTTGCAGCAAGTAGTAATGTGCAAAGCCTTAGCTGATCCCATGCCTCTAGGTGGGATTTCATCATCATTGGAATAAATGAAATTGTCAGCACTTATGTTACTAACCAATCGATCCAACTTATTGACGGATATATCATTACTAACGTAAGTCTCATTGAGTACCTTCATTAATGCTTCTCGATGTACCTTTGAACTCAGAAGCAAAGCCAACACTGATATGCGAGCTGGTTGTTTGCGCAATTGTTCAACCACGCTGTACTCACTGTGTTTTAGGAATTTTAGAAACTCTCTGGCTTCTTCTTCCTTCACTGGCTCATTAACAAGTACTTCAACCCCTTTCCTTTGTCAAAGGCTTTTGCTTTCACAGGTTCAACTCTGACGCCTTCTACATCATAACGCTTCCCACTACATGTATAAGAACTCTTATCTTGAGCCTCCTTAGAAGCATTGGTTATATCCTCCTTCTCTGGTATTGTCACATTGCAGTCATAATTCCAGGGTACCTTCTTGTTATCCTTATAAGAAAAGGAAACGGGTTTGTGAATAATGACTTTCGGTGCTGTTTGTGTTTCAACTTCATTATTCCTTGGTAGAGAAATAATGATCATTGGCTGGTTGATTTTTTGATTCTTGGGTTCCTCTTCCAATTTGCATACAGGACCCTCATCTGAGCCAGCTTTATAAAATTCCAGCTCCTTATTATCCACAAGGCTTTGTACCAAAGCCTTAAACTCGTCACACTCCTGGATTTCATGTCCCTCTTTTGCATGGAACTCACAGTAGTCCCTTGCTCCTTTTTTTCCTTCTTCAGAGATTATCATTTCTCTTTTCACCATTTCTTTCCAGATTACTTTCATCGACATTCTTACCTCCACCACGTCCTCTTTGATCCTTCTCATATTAGTATTTCCAATTGCATTTACCCCTTGATCACCATGGTTTGGCAACGGGTTCTCTGTACTAGGGGTGTCGTCAAATTTTACGACCCCCACCTTGATTATTCTTTCCATTGCCTTTTTAAAGCCAGTGCAATTTTCGATCAAATGCGCCGATATCCCTGCATGGTATTCACATTTGACGTTTGCATTGTACCATTTAGGGTATGGAGGTTGCAGAGTTTTCAAATGAAAAAGAGCTATCGTATGCGCATTGAATAAACTTTGATAAAGCTCCCGATACGTTACTAGGATAGGCGTAAATGAGACCTTTTCAGAATTTTGTCTCGAACTAGATCCTTGCTTTTGAGAATCTTGTTGCCCAACTGTAGTTACTCTGGGCTGACTAACCGTGACCGCTTTTGAATTATAACTACTCGTATTGTTCACCTCGTTATCTTTCCTTCTTAGGGCCGATCTTTTAGCAGTTTCCCCCTCTATCTTGCCACCTTTTATGGCGTTTTCAATCATTTCTCCTGCCATAACTATATCAGAAAAGCTCTTGGTGGTACTTCCAATCATATGAGTAATGAATGGAGCCTTCAAGATGTTAATAAACAGCATGGTAGTTTCCTTCTCCAAAAGCGGTGGTTGAACTTGCATGGCAACCTCCCTCCACCTCTGTGCATATTGCCTAAAGCTCTCATTAGACTTCTTTTCCATGTTCTGCAAAGTGATTCTGTCAGGAGTCATATCAGTCACATGATTATATTGCTGCATAAAGGCCTGCGCTAAGTCTCTCCAAGAACCAATCCTTGCGCGACTCAATTGATTGTACCACCTAGCCGCTGTCCCAACCAAACTATCCTGAAAACAATGGATCAATAATTGATCATTGTTTACATAGCCAGTCATCTGTCTACAGAACATGGTGATATGGGCCTCAAGGCAAGTAGTCCCATTGTATTTCTCGAATTCCGGCATCTTGAACTTATGAGAAAGCACCAAATCTGGGACTAAACTCAAGTCCTTGGCATCAGTTCCCTGACGATTATCAGCATTTTCTAATGCCTTAAATTTCGCCTCTAACCATCTGTAACGCTCCTCTAATTGCTTTGATGATTTGAGTCTCATCTCTTCTTTCTCCGCTACATCTAAATCAGGGATGACTAGATTGGTAGGGATATCTCCCGGGTTGGATCCCGAGCCAATTTGGAAATTCATGGGTATTCCAGCATCAATTTGCCCATGTTGAGGCCTTATTGTGATGGACGGCCTTCGGAGATATGCCTAAGGTTGAGTTTGCACATGAGGTGGGGTAAAACCCAAAGGATGATCCTCATTATCCTCTTAAGTGATAGTCATAGGGGCTTTTCCTTTATCAGTTGCCCCCCTCAGCAGCTGAGCCATCTCAACCATCATATTCCTTTGAGCCTCCAACATTTAATCCTTCATCTCCTGTTGGATTTTTGCCAATTGTTCCTGCAATTGCTCTTGCATTTCTTTCTGGATCTGCTCAAGTCTTTGATCCATATCCTTTGTCTTAGCGCGTGTACCGTAAGAATGTGTTTCTTCTAGATTTTCTTTCTCTCACTCTCTCTTTCTCCCTAATAATTTTAACTAATTAGGGTCTTTCTCTAAATTTGAATGCATATGATGTGATGAGATGCAAATGCATGAATGCAAAAAGATATCGATTCTAATTCAGTTTCTTTTAGAAAATGTTATTTAAGAAACAAAAATCTTTATACAAAACGGATTACAAATACGTCTTCACCCAGGCCCAGAGTTTTAACCTTATCCAATAACAAAGCTAACTCTAAACCTCTATCTGACACTAACTCATACTTTGTACTCAATACATTAGCCTGCGCTGCCAGGTCTTGCAAATGATCAGCAACCTCTCGAATCTGTACTATAGCTTCTCCCATGAGGTAGTCTCTATCTCTGACTTGATCTTGAAAATGATAAAGCTCTCCCTTCCAATGTCCTTCTCCTGCCTCGAGCTACTCAATCCGTAGCTCACAGTTCTGTAATGCTACTTCCAAACCTCCAATATTGTGCTTCATTTCCTCGATCTTATCCAGGCTTGCCTTTAACTCGACCGCAGAGTTACGACTTCGGTGATGATGGAGAGATCGTCCAAGCTCAGTCACCTTAGCTTTTAATCATTGATTCTCCTTCTCTAGGACCTGATTCTGTGCTTGCATCTCTTGAAACTTCTTCTCCCAATACTCGGCTTTGGCTTTTCCCTCTTGAACCTCTTGTTGCCACTGCTCTGAAGACTTCCCCAATCCAGCTCTATTCATTGATAGCTGTATCCTCTTATATTGCATCTTCAAGTCATCTCGGTCTTCCTCAATCTTTCTCTTTTCTTTCTTCACTTTTTTACCTCAATTTTTTGAACATCGACGTCTAAGCTTAAGTATATCTTATCCTCTTCAAGCCTTTCTATCTTTCTCCTAAGCTCCAAATTCTTCTTTTCGAACTCTTGCTTTATGACCTCTAACTCCGATAGAATCACTCGTAAACTTTCCTCCATCGATCGAGCAGCCCCCAAACTCGGCCTAGGGATGTTATCATTGATCCTCTTGCTAAACCATCATTTGTACTCAAGAGTTATAGTTGGGGCTT
The DNA here is from genome assembly GCA_025698465.1 of Gossypium longicalyx. Lineage (NCBI taxonomy): Eukaryota > Viridiplantae > Streptophyta > Magnoliopsida > Malvales > Malvaceae > Gossypium > Gossypium longicalyx. The sequence continues at coordinate 100,085,533 of CM046997.1, forward strand.
CAGTTAAAATCTTCACACAGCAAATCTTCTTCCAAGCCTCGAAAATCTCTTGCATCTTCTTCTTATAATGATCCCCCTTATATGAGAAATCACTCTGAGCTAACTCTTGTGTTGCTGGTATAAATTGCACCGCTTTGTATTGCCTCAGGACGAGTAATGGCGTATAACCAGCAACTCCCCAAATTCCAAGAAGAGGTACCCAATCAAAGTTTTCGTAACGGTAAAGGACTTCATTAGGAGCCATCCAAGGGGCTTTCCACATAACATCTTCCTCTCGGAGATTCTGAAGTATTTCCGTCCACCTTTCCTCTGTAATGTCGTCTTTTTTCGGCGTAGCTGCTGCTTCCCTTAAGGGAGAATAATCCTCAAAGAACACTTGGAAAGGAACCTTATCAACCTTCCAAAAGTGACTATGGAACCATACCAACAACAACTGTGCACATCCAATAAATCTACCCTCACCAGCTCTCCGACATACACTCAAGGATCTAAACGTCTCGACTAGGATTGCAGGCACAGGTGTGTTCTGTTTACCAAGTCTATCAAATAAATCTGTAACTACTTCATCTATGTGCCCTATAGCTTTTGGGAAAATCACCAAACCATAAATATTTAAAGCCAAGACATCAACCCTCTTCTTCACATCTGGGTGCGCCAATATCAAATCCCTCAAACTTGCCCACGGAATGCATTTACTATCACCTTTTTGTTGGATTCGAGCTGCGGCCCACTGTTCACTCACCCCTATAATCGTCATTAATTTCTTAACGAAAGTTGGGGGATTAACAGCCCTAACATACGCCTTGTTACCTTGGATTTTTGGACAGCGGAGCAAGGTCGTATACTCCTCCAAAGTAGGTACTAAGTCTACCTCTCCAAATGTAAAACAACTATAAGCAGGGTTCCAAAACTGTACCATAGCTCGAAACAGATACTTATCCACCTTAATGTCTAGCAAATAGGGAAGATCTCTATAACTCTGGTAGAACAGCTGCTTAGCTTCGTCATCTCATTGAGCCCAAATGTCCTTCAAATCTTTAAACTCATTCTGTGTTGAACTGATACGAGTAAAGTCCCACAACTCTGACATATCCTTTCTCTAACTGGGTTTTTTCTGACCATGCACAGACAGAGGCATTGTCCTCCACTTTATCAAGATATTCGTTCCTCATTACAAAACTTTCTAATCTAGAAATCGAACCGTGAATCAACACCTTTAAATGTTGAGTATCATGCAATGATAGCAAAATAAAATAAGTCAGTATCATATAAAAGTATAATAAACAGGTACTTATAAGGGTAACTTACTAAGGCTATCACTATACTTTCTAGGGTAAGCACTTAAAGTTCACTATTTGTGTTTCAGTTCTAAAGCGAGGGTACCTGAACCAGTAGATTCCTCGGTCCTCACCCATTATAGGCTCATATGGACCAAGTTCAGTTCAAGGGAACACATTTCCCTATGGCCATACGGAGATGAAAATCTCACGAAGACGTAGGTACAAATGTATCCCGGAAGCAATCCACTAGCCCATACGGAGGTGAAAACCTCAAGAAAGCGTAGCTTCTCACTCCCACTTAAGGGTGCGACCACAGCGGTCATGCAAATGCAATGTGTGCGAAGTCAGAATAACAAACATATGCAACAATCATATGTAAAAAGATTGATATTTTAAAATTTTTCCAAACTTTTGACATTAAGACACAAAAAATCAATTTCTTGGCTTGACTCTCTTATAAAGTCCCCAGTGGAGTCGCCAAGCTGTCGAAACCTCTTTTCCAAAAAAAAAAGGTACGTTTTAAAAAACGGGAGTCGCCACCAACCTCTTTTAGGTGTGATTGGATCACCTTATAAAACATTTTGGTCTACGAAATTGTGAGAAAACGGGCTCGGGAGTCAGTTACGTACGAGGAAGGGATAGCACCCTCGCAACGCCCAAAATTGGTACCAAATTGAATAGTTTTGTCTTAATGTCAAAAGCTTGAAAGAATTTAGAAATAAAATCTCTTTTTAAAACTATAATAATTTGAGTTGAAAATCGAAATTCTTTCGTTCCAAAAGAGTGCGAACATCACATCCAGCATGATTGGACACGATATTTTTAAACTTCCGTAACTAAAAATCATCTCGTGATTTACAAAATCTATTTAAAAGGATACTTTAGACATTTAGACAAACGAGAAATCGTAACTCAGCATGTTAGGGCACTATTTCCCGAATTTCTAAATACAAAAGACATTGCCTCGTTTTTAAGATTTCTTTGGATTAAATGAAATATAAAATTTTAAACAAGCGATAATGCATTTAACCTATTACAAGAGATTAAATTAGTTAAACTACATACTTCAACATTTCATGCAAATATAATATAGAAAATGATAAATACAACATAAATCACACAATATACATTAACATTTCATGGATATATAATCACAAATAACATGGATATACACATTATCATTTCATGTAAATACAAAATAGCGAAATAATGAACATAACAATACCAATTACACATATATATAATAGTATTTCTTGCGAATATATTCTTAAAATAACAACATAAATGGTCCATTTTCATGCGAATATATAACAATAAATAAATAACATAAAAATAACAAATAATTTATGGGATAAAATTAACATATTAAAACAATACCAAATAAATACAAATGGGATATAAAAAACAAACAAAGTAAAAAATTTGGAAAAATAAATGAGGTAAAAAAAATATTTAAAGCAATATAAAATTTTTTTTAAAAAAATACATTAGATGATATAATAATTCAATATATACCTATAAATAATACTATATTAAATAGGTGCAAAATTTTATAATAAATTTTGGAATTTTACATAATACGCTAAATATTTAATAATGATATATATTATTTAATAATAATTTACAAGAATTTTTTTAAAATTTTAAGCAATTAATGAATAATAAAATAATATATAATTTATAATAAAAAAATGTAAGGAATGATATATATAGTAAAATATATAATATATAATAAAATTTATAAATAACATGTATAATAATATAAATAATATAATGAATAATATATAAATAAAATAATATATTCACTATTTTTATATATAATTAATATTTATAGAAATAAATAACACACATAGTATTTAAAATAAATTAAATATATAAAGAGGATTAAAATCAAATTTAATTAAAAATCTAGGGTTAATTACAAATAAAAATTTGGGCCTAATTGAAATGCACATTGAAATCTGAGGGACTCACTGGGCAATTAGCCCTAATCCCTAAAAACGACGTCGTTCTTCAGAATAGATTTTATAAGGGCCATCGGGATTAAATTGAATTAATCGTAAAAGATTAGGGCCAATTTAAAATAAAAATAAAATGTAATTGTAAATTTTAAAAAATGCGGAAGGATCGAGTTGGTAATTTGCCCTTAAAATAAAAGCACGCGGATCCTATCCGGGTCACGGGTTTACACGCGGATCTTAGGCTTTGAAACGACGCCGTTTGGAGCTTATTGTTTTAAGCAAAAACGACATCATTTTCTTAAGGCTATATAAGCCAAATTTTAACCTAAAATTTCATTTTAAACCCGATTCTAAAAAAAACAAAAAAAATCCTCTGAAAGAGGTTGAGAATCAGCCCTCGGAGCTCTATCGAGCCTCCGTCCAGGAGCTTACACGCGCCTACGCGCCACCGTCAACACCGCCTCTTACGGCGGCCGGAAGCTAGAAAGCTTCATTTTTCAACGGAGATCCGTCGGTAAACTTCTCTTTTCCTTATTTTAGTAATATTTCGTACATCCATAATGAAAAAATAATAAGGTAAAAAAATCACCTCCTCTGTTTCCTCGATAATCTGTTGGTATTTTTATGTGTATGTCAACTGCCTATATTTTATTGTATGTATGTATATAAAAAAAAACCCCTTACATCGTTCTTAATTCGGGATTTTATAGCCACCGAATATATTACAATCTTTGATTTTATTTCTTGCCATATTTGCATTTGTCTCTACTGTTCTTCTCTCTTTTTGCCTATTCTAAAAAAAAACAAAAAAAATCCTCTGAAAGAGGGTTGAGAATCAGCCCTCGGAGCTCTATCGAGCCTCCGTCCAGAGGCTTACACGCGCCTACGCGCCACCGTCAACACCGCCTCTTACGGCGGCCGGAAGCTGGAAAGCTTCGTTTTTCAACGGAGATCTGTCGGTAAACTTCTCTTTTCCTTATTTTAGTAATATTTCATACATCCATAATGAAAAAATAATAAGGTAAAAAAATCACCTCCTCTGTTTCCTCTGTAATCTGTTGGTATTTTTATGTGTATGTCAACTGCCTGTATTTTATTGTATGTATGTATATAAAAAAAAACCCCTTACATCGTTCTTAATTCGGGCTTTTATAGCCACCGAATATATTACAATATTTGATTTTATTTCTTGCCATATTTGCATTTGTCTCTGCTGTTCTTCTCTCTTTTTGCAGGTACTAGCGAGAAATCCGGCGGTGAACACGCTGGCGTCGATTCGTGCGCCGATTACGGCGCAATATGGAGCCGGAGTCACGGCGTCGATCGAGGCGTTGATGAAGGGTCACTGGAATCGCGCCTAAATGAAAGGGCGTGACTATTGGTGTGCCTGTGGCGCCTAGGGTTTCAGAAACCCTAGGCCTTCTGTCTTCTGTCAACATTTTGGGTCATTTGGGCCCTGTATATTTTGGGTTGAGGGTGTAAACGGGTATTGGGTAGTTTAGGTATTTGGGCCACCCATTTGGACTGTAAAGGACTTTATTATTTCCTTAATTTTTATTTTTTGTTTTTATTTATTTATTTTACGGGCCCGGACAATTTTAGGCTATTACAGATGGGCTTACACACATCCACATAACCATTAAATATCACATCCCTAAACATTTGTTAATAAAAATTGCCAACTCCATATAAAGTAAGTTATGAGACTAAGCAGTGCCGGTCAACAATAGGCACTGATCACGGCATTACTCTCACAACTGCCTCAACAATAAAACTTCTATTAAAGGTGAATAATTCTTTTATATTTAGAGCACGAATCTAGCTTCACTAAGCAAACTTCAAATTCATCATGATCTGCCCAAACCTTATCAAATCATTTACCTTTTATATAAGGATACAAAGGATCATAAAATCAACTTATTGGTTTTACTTCAACACTTTGATGATGCTAGATTACAGTTTCCATAAAGTTTGATATGATACTTAGAATATATGGATGGAGCATTCAATTATATTTATTTTTATATTTTACATGCTTAATTATGATGAGTATTAAACTAAATAATTATAACATTAAGTTCAAAATCTAACTAGTAGTTATTCTTACAAAGTAATAAGTTCGCATGGCGTGTGAATCTCTTTCAAGTTGAATTCCAAAGATTACATAAATAGATAAAACTAATATCTAAATCTAACTATTCAAAACCAAGAAGTAGTTCGAAGAAGTGAAAGTGAACTTCTTTCTTAGGCATTAGGACCAAGTTCAAATCTTGGAGTACTTGACATTGTTGGGAGGGCTTTACTTGAATACCTCCCTTGGCTTGAACATAACCATGCTCAAATCATAAAACGAATAAGGAAACACATAATAATACCCAAAAAAAAAGGATTAATGTAAAGTTTTCCTACAATGTTTCTAAAAATGATTTTAATGCATAATTATAAGTGTTGAGGTAATTTACGAGGAGTGCCAAGGAGCAGTGTCCACCCATGTTAAGTACTGCTCAAATTCATAATTTGCCTTATTTGTTGGTATATTTAACCAAAATATCTTTATTATTTGCTTGTTTCTCTTTGAGAATTTTATGTTGACAATATTGTGTTTATTATTGGAGAAGAGATTGAGTCAAGCAAGGTTATTTTCAAGGATTCTTATGTGGTCTACTAATCTTATTTACTAAGATATGAGTTGATTTTATGATCCTTTGTATCCTTATATAAAAGGTAAATGATTTGATAAGATTTGGGCAGATCATGATGGATTTTAAGTTTGCTTAGTGAAGCTAGATTTGTGCTCTAAATATAAAAGGATTATTCACCTTTGATAGAAGTTTTATTGTTGAGGCAGTTGTGAGAGTAATGCCACGACCAGTGCCTATTGCTGTCCGGCACTGCTTAGTCTCATAACTTACTTTATATGGAGTTGGCAATTTTTATTGACAAATGTTTAGGGATGTGATATTTAATGATCATGTGGATGTGTGTAAGCCCATCTATGATATCCAAACCTATTATAAGAATATATCTTGAAGACTAGTTTGGATAGGATTAAGCAAATTCACTTCCCTATTTTGAAGAGATTAGATTAGATTGGGTATTTTGGTAACATTTCCAGGAGATTTGAAGATTTATCTTAAACTTATTAAAGATACTTTATATGTTGATTAGCTTGCTATTTTTATGGGAAGATTGATGGTAATTGATTTTATATATTGAAAGGTTTGTTAGGTAAAAGGTGTCAAGAGTTTTGCACTTATTCTGTTATTCAAAACTGGTTTTTTGGAGTGCATTTAGTATGTAATCAAGTAAGTGACTTGGTTTACAAACTAAGTTTTCAGTGGGGGAAACATAGAAGAGAGTGATCTAAATCTTAGGTGCAAAAATGAAGCTATTAATATGGTAAGTGTTAGTACTTGTAATCACTTGTTATACGAGGTGTTAAGATAGTGGATTATCTCTTTAGGCAAGATCCTGTAAACATAAGGAAACCTAACTACGTAAATATATCGAATGTTGTTTTTTTCTTTTTTCTTTTTTTCCTGTTTTGTTATTCACCAATGACTAAAGCATTTGGCATTCCGGTATTGCTCAGCTTACTTACAATTATTGTTTCAAATCTTTCAATTAGAAATTCATTTAAAATTGCCCAAAGTTCTAAAGGTTCAATGATGAATTTAGGCAATAAAAAAACTTATTTTATTAAGTTTTCAATGATGAATTTTGCACCTTATAGTTTTCTCCCATGGTCAAGCTTAATACATTCAAAGAGGGAAACCATTAATAAAAAAAAATTGTAGTCTCTATAAGCATTAAATTATCAAAAGTTTAGATCATATTATTTAGAACATTGTTCTTAAAGAAATGAAACCTAACATTGTTTAAAAGGTCCATTAGCTTGCGGTGAAGAGAATAACGATTTTTTTTTAATATTACCAAAAGAAGAATTTGGAAAAATTACCAATAAAAACTAGGGTTGTAAGACTAAATTAAAAGATTGTCGAATATGGGTCTTACTAGCTCTTGAGATTGTTGGAAGTCAAAAGGAAAGATGATGGAGAGCAATTGACAAATGGTAGAATGTAACAATTCACACCCATTTATAATTTTTACGAGCAAGGGAAAATGCCATGGGAAATGAAGAAAAGAAAAGCAAATTTAAATAGAGTAAGTACATGTAAATTTTGAGCAAAGAAAAATCAATGCTTGCAAGAGAATTAAAAAGAATATGTAAATCAAAGCAAACACCAATTTCAAGCAATTAAACTTAAAAGAGAAAGGGAGAGAGAAAGCTAGACATACAACCAGATGAAGTGTGAGATCGAAACAGAGAAAAAAATTTGCAGCTTTGCGAGTGAAATTAAACTTTTCAAGAAAAAATATTTGTTGGTTGTAGACAAAAATTGAAATGGAATGATATGCATGGGTTAGGCAAGATCGTAAAAAAATAGGGGTAATAGTGGACAATATATTTTTTCTCCATTCTTTATGCATTGAATTAAAATTTTAAATGAGAAACCAAATGATAGACATTCAACACTTAAATAGAATAGAGGGATAAATAGAATGACTCATAATATAGTTTATGTTCTGAACCAAGCCCATGTTTTTTGGTTGGCCCCGAATTAGGTATGGTTATATTGTTTATTACAATGAGAGACCAAATGATGGACATTCGATGCTCAGACGGAATAGAGGACTAAATAGGATGGCTCATAATAATTTATGTTATGAACTAAACTCATATTTTTTAATTGGCCCGAATTAAGTATGAATGCATGGTTTATTACAATGAGAAGTCAACTAACGGTCATGCGAGTTTAAATAGAATTAAGGGCTAAATGGAATGGCTCATAATAGTTTATGTTATGAACCAAGCACATGTGTTTTGGTTGGCCCGAACTAAGTTTGAATACATGGTTCATTACATAGAACTAAACATGGTGCAAGGTTCCCAGGACCTCAGGCTCTCTATTTAATTGAAGGCTTATTTGTATTTTTTTATATAATATGTTTTTCATCCACATTTCGAATATGTTATAATATAATGTAAGTATAAAAAAAACTCATTGAAGTCACTGCTTTTGTAACATCCTGATTTTTGGGTTTTTTCGCGATTCTCGATATTTTAGTAAAGTTTCTAAAATTTGGTATGTGGTTGTGAAATTCATAATTTGAGTATGTAAATGGGCTTATGGAAGGCCCATGTGTTGGCCAAAACCCAGTAGAATTTTTGAATTTTGGACTTAAGAGTTAGGGGTACTGGCTAGATGACCTTATGCAAAGTTGTGGGTAAAATGTATCACAAAACAGAGCTTTGGTAAAGTGGCAAGGGTGACGCCACTAAGCTCCTAAATAGGTGCCGTGGGGAGCATAGAGGAAGACCTGGGTTCGATTCCCTATGTTGGCAAATAAGGTTATTTATTTTTATGTGCAGGAAGGGTAAGCGTTGGAACCCAAGGGGATTCTGTTGGAGGAGTTTGAATTAATCAAGTGCATGGCTTAGGGAGTGATAAGGGGAGAGATTTTAGGGATGATGGAGAGATAAGGGAGAGCATATCTAGGAGAGATTTTAGGAAATTTGAGATGGGAGAAGTGTTGGCCGGTCAAGGGGAAGGTTTGGTGCAAATTTGGCTATTGGGTTTTAGGGTGGCATTTGTTTTCTTTTTTTTTTTCCCTTCTTTCTTTTCACTTGTGCCGATTGTTCTTAAGCAAATCCCTCTCATTTCTCTTCCATTATTTCTTCCACAAACTCTTTTCCTCTCATTCTTCCTCTCTTTCATTCATAGTAAAAGTCGAACCTATCATTCTTTTCATTGCTAACCGAATAACAACAAGCCAAATCCCGAAGGAGTCAAGGGAAGTCGATTTATCTATAAAGGTATACACTTGTTCTTTTTATTTTTAGCCGATTCTTGTTATTTCAAAAGCCTTTCAGCTCTTTTGTCAACACCCTTTTTGGTCCATAACCACTTTTTCTTCAGTAACCCAAAATCTGAAAGCACAACACCCTTGGGTGACTTGGTGGCCGATTCTTAGGATCCTTGGGGTGCGATTTCTGCTAGTGTTTTGGAGCTGGGACTACGTTGAATCAGAGTTAACACGGGATTGGAATCGTTTGGGTAGGTAAACCTTGGTAAGTGCTCGTGGCCTTAATCAATTCGGTATTATAGAGGTTAAGAAGAGCCGAAACCCCTATAGTTTAGGGAGGTGGCCGAATGTGAGTAAAGATCTTATTGAGTTTTTCTCTTAAATCTTTTTTATGGTTTGTATAGTAGAGGAGCAGCAAAGCGTGGTGTCGACTTGGATTAGTTTGGATCATCGGAGACTCTAGAGCTAGTCATCAATTTCGGCAAAGGTAAGGTTTCTAAGGCCATTATGGAGGGTGGCCAAATGTGTAAGTGTTTACTATAGATGGTTCTCGATTTGGGTTGATTATTGTAAGCTGATCTATTAACGGTTGATTATAGGAGACAACGTGTAGGAGATTTCGTCGAGGAATATCGCAAACCAAGTGTGTAACGAACCCTTTTTCATAGCTTAAAGCGATAAATGCCGAAAAGTCGAAATGCAAAAATTCTGGCATTTCGAGGACTTGTGAGCAAGCGAACGCTCATTAGTTAGTTAGATTCGTTAAGATGATGATTGGAAACGTTGGTAAAGGTAAGAGCATGATTTTTGGCATTCACGGTAAGTTGGGCCTCGAGGGGCTGAAATAGGGCCCAATGGGCTTTCGGGCCCATTTGGGTAAAATTGGTAGAAAATGGGAATCTGTTAAATTGCATATTAAGACTGCTAATACCGTTATAGATTATAGGCTAAATAGGACCAGATGACGAAATCAGCTATGTAGGGCCATTAGAGGTTTTAGGCCAATAACTCGGTTTCGCTAAAATAGGCCAGAATCACTGTTTGCACGCATGAATTGTTAGTAACCGTTAATGAACATGGAAAAACCTAATTTTTGTAAAATTACGGAATTACACTTATAATATGAAAGTGACTATTTTGCCCTAGGTAAAAATGACCATTATACCCCTAGGGTTGAATTTTGAATTTGATAAATGGGATTTTGATATACATGATTGATATGATATGCACATGATATGTATGATATGCACATGATATGTATGATATGCACATGATATGTATGACATGCACATGATGTATTCATAAATGCATTGGGTTGGGTTTTTATATGAATGGAGGAAGTGCAAAAGGGCTTATGCCCCAGTTATTAAAAAGAGGCAAGGCCTCTAGTTATATGATAAAGCAGCTATGCTGCCAGCGGAGAGTTTTGGCTGGGTGGGTTGAGTTATTCCCCACATGAAGAGCTTGGTTGGTACGAGTGGAGAGTAGCGGATGGTGGGTCGAGTAGTCTCCCCAAATGGGCTTGCATTCATTCTTTCATTGACATTGCATATGATATTGAAATTGGCCTATGGGCCAGACCGTTTACAGTGAAGGCTTCGGCCCAGTAATATGAAATATGTAAAGGCTTCGGCCCAGTAATATGAAATATGTAAAGGCTTCGGCCCAGTGTTATGAAATATGAAGAATGAAAAGGCTACGGCCCAGTATATGTTGATATTGGACTTGGGCTAAGGCCCAGCAGATTGATATTGTTTTGGGCTCTGAAAGGGGCTTGTTGCACACTGAGTTTCCAAACTCACCCATTTTCCTTAACCTTGCAGGTGAGCCTTGATGTGGGGACTTGGAGCCGGAGGGGATTCAGAGTGGCCACGGTGATCGCCCTTGGGCTTTTAATTAAGCGTTTGGTTTTCTTTAAGTTTTCTTTATTTATTATTTATTTTTGGGTTGTAATAAGGCCATTTTAACTTTTCTTTTATTTCTTTTCTGGATTATTTTGTTTTTATTAACTTTAAACTGGTTGATAATTAATGGGCTAGACTTAGGACGCGTTTTCAAAATGAAACTCGTTTTTAAAATAACACAACGTCATGATTATCCAATTTTAACAAGAATATTCACTTAAATAAATTTCAACTCGTTATAACCAAGTGTGGCAATGGCTGTGGGCATGTCTAGGATTGGATCCAATCGAAGAGCTTGGTACTTAAGCAGCCTTCATGGCTCACCTCCTCTGTTTCGGATACCTACCTGGTGCCCAGCTTCCATTCACTTGGTTAGCTTAACAAAAGTCGGTTTTTTTAAGCACTAAAACGAAACATGGATTTTAAAACTTTTATGTGGCACGTCAGATTTGGCCATAACGTCTGGGCCGAGTTTGGGGTGTTACAGCTTTTTATTTTAAAATTAAAATGAATAGTATAGTAGATAATAATTTCTATTATTCTATGTTTGAATTTAATTGTTATGCATCAGGTAACATCAACTTAGATAGTAAAAGCAATCATAATATTAGAAATAAAAAAAAGTAAAATTTTGTTTAAAATTATGTTTCGATCTCTCAAATTTTACATGTTACCTAATAATTATTAATTTAATTAAAATTTTACATTGCTAACTTATTTTAAGAGGACGACATGCTAATTCAAAGGGTTAATAATAAATTTGAACCTTAAACTATAGCTAAAAATTTTAATATTATTTAAAATTAAATAAAAATATTAAATATTAAAAATATTAAAAATTCTAAATATATTATAAAAATTATAATAAGTATGTTCTGTTTATTTATTTAGCAATAAATCTGTAAGTTTCATTTTTTAGTGAAGTCCAAGTAACAAAAACTAATAGGATACACATAGGCCTAATAGGATAGAAAATAAATTAATTTTGTTTGGTTAACTTAACATGGAATATTAAAAAGGAGAAATGTTTAATTAAAAGAAAAACAGCTACACATCATCTTATGTTGCTTCTTCTACTTGAAAAGTCGAAAGAGCAGGAGGAGCTTGGGCTAAGCCTAGTCTTGCCAAAGGCCCAAAAATGAAATTATTGATAGCCTTATAATTAAGCATTTCCTTTTTGGCACATTTCCATTCAAGAAAACGATCATTTCAAATGGATTAATTTGTCAATAATAAGTAATATTATGGTAGGAAATTTCCAAGGCTCGAGCTTTCCATGAACCGGTAATTGGTCGAGAGTTTTTTTTAATTAATAGTTTTATAGAAATATTTTTTTGAAAGTGTGCCAAGTATAAATATATATGTTTGAAGAATCACAAGTATCAAACTATTATAATACATACTGTCAGAGGAATGGTAAAGTACTAAGAACTGGTACAGTCCATACTAAAAACAAACTGAACTAGTTGAACTAAACTCACACATGGGTGTCGCACATGGTGAGACTTTGAAACTCACGCATAAAATTGCGAATGATGTGTCTCGAACCTAAGTACTAAAGATCTAAGATCTTCGCCTTTTTCAATTAAAACAAGGACTTATTAGCTTATAAAAATATTTTAAAATAATTTAAAATATAAATATTATAATCATTTATATAATTTGATTATATAATTATGATGGACTACCCTAGTGACATGTCTTAATAGGACTCTCAATGAAGAATTATGAAGGACGTTATTTGTGGCGTACCATAATGAGACTTTCATGGCGCATTCTAATAAATTTTTCTTGGTGGCAAATTCTGTATGTCTCTTAAATGAAATCAGAAGAATTAGTAAGGACAAAATATATATGGACTATATGGTAAAGTACTTTTTAAGACTAAGACTTAGTCGGTAATAATGAAATGAAGAGATATGGAGAAGTAATGAATTAGTATTGAAAATGTATTCTAATTAAGGACACAAATTTATATGTTTAAAAGCGACATCTGTGATCTGCGGACGTGCTTCTTCTTGAATCGTGATGAGGTGATGGATTAGTAATTAAAGGATGTAAATGGTGTTTACTCCTATTAGGAAAGGCATGTTTGCTCCTATTGGGGTGGTTACTCGCCAAATCGTTGGCAATAAGATGTTCAATCAGCTTAGAGGAAAGGAAATAGCTTTGCCCTCTCAAGTACATTATTTATTTTACATGTATTAAGAAAAGGCTTAAATTTAAGTTTGTAAAATTTAACCTTTTTCAGATGAATAACACTATTTTAAAAATTAAAATTTGTCATTTCGTAAATACTGTGGGATAAATTTATTGAATTTTTTAGAATTTAAACTAAAATGACAAATTTTGTAAACATTGTGAGCTAAATTTTTTTTTTTTATATTTAAGATCAAATTGATACAATGTGTAAATATTAAAGGGTTAAATTTATTATTAGACCAATAAAAAAAACCCACGTCAACACTTCTGTCAAATTTCAAATGGCTTTTATTGCTTGGTGACAAAAAAATTTGATTTCGAATAGTTTAATAACTAAATCGAAAAAAATTAAAAATTTAGTGACCAAAATTGAACGTGAACAATATTTTAGTGACCATTTTTGTACTTTACCCTTATTTTTTTTTAAGTCATGGGCCAATTTGGGTAACAAAGGATAGTTTGAGGGTGTATTTGTTTTATGGAAAATGAATGTTGGTTTCATGACAAACAATTTGGTCAACAGAAAATAAGTCCATTTTCTTGTAAATTAACATACTATTTTGAAAAGCGTAAGTTATTTTTTAAAAATTAACTCTTTTATGAATAATTTTATCTTTATATAAAAATTAACTTGAATCAAATCTAATATTATTATGTTAATAATCAATTTTTATTTTTATTTTAAAATATTTAAAAAATATTAAAATAATAAAATATTAATATCAAATATTGTAATGTGTAATATTCTTAAACATACATATTTAATTATTTATATTTAATAATATAATTTATTATTTTAATAAATTATTTAATATTACGATTTTATTTTAATAAAAATTTAACAATAATAATTTTAAAATTTAAATGATATTCTAAACATATTATTGAAAAATATTTATATTAATATTTTAATAATAAATATATATTACAATTTATAAATATTTAATAATAAATGTTTTCTGATATAAGATATGAAAAAAATTTGAGCGAAAAATATGAATATTTTAAAAATATATATTACAATTTTATATTTATCCCTTACAACTCAAATGTGTCACTATCCACTTTCATATGTGTAATATATGTAATTTAAATTAAGTTTTAATTAAGCATTGTTTATTATTGAATTTATATATGATATTAATTATTACTATAATATTTTGTAAAAAAAAAAATTTATGTTGTGTTTGTTTTATTAAGAACAACTTGTGAAAAATGATTTCAGGAAAATTTGTCAAATAACAAATTTTTTTTTTACACAGAATCCAAACTTTAGAAAATATCAAAATTAGATGAAAAAAGATTGGATACTATAGTTTAGGTGCCAAAGTGAGTATGCCTTTTTTCCAACATAGAACATTCATTAAAGAATGGGAATAAGTACAATAGTGGCCCAGAAATCCCATAGATACAATGATAAAAATCAGGCCCCAAAAAACCAAAGGTCCCAGCTTCAAACATTACCAGTAAAACCCAGCTCCTAAAAAGCTCCTCAACCTCTGTAATCGGAGGAGGAGGTTTAGGGAACGCCAAGGGATGTCGAGGAAGAAAGAAGCACGGTGGTCCCACCCGTCGTCGTCATGAATGCATGCCCTGGCCCAACTCAAGAAAAGACACCATCGACCACTGGGAAGCCAAAGGACGGGGGAGACATCATATTCTAATAATAGAAGAAATGATTAAACCGATCATATCATTTATCTTGATTGAATTGGTTTGATTAATTTAACAGTTAAACTAACAAAAATGAAATAAATAATCATAATGTTTTCTATTTTAAAAAGTTAAACTAGTCAACATATTTGACTATTAGTTTTTGTCATAATTTTCTATTTTTATTGGTTTTGAGTAGTTTTTTATTCAATCGGTTACACTTCTTTATTCGACTAGATTAATATACTGACCAGTTTTTTATCAAATCGATTTGATCAATCAATCTAGTTATATTCCAAGAACATTGGTCATATCATTAAATTTTGACGGAATTCAAGTTTAAAAATAAAAATAAATTCAATTATAAATTCAGGTAGTAAAATGGAAAAAAATTGTATAAGTATAAAAATAAATTTAAGAAAAAAAATATTATGTTTAAACAAATTAGTATTGGTCAATTTATGTATGATGTTTGAGTAGTTAATGTTATTGAAACAGTTGTCATAGATATGGGGCGAACAAGTGAATTCCCACGTTGTTGGAGACTTGCAATAGTTTCTGATCTTTATTTTTTTTTCTTCTTTTGGTATCATTGGAGTAGTTGAGATATAAATGTAAGTAATAACTTTTATAAAAGTTTTGTTCTGGAAGCCAAAAACTTGAAATATATGATTGGAATTATCTCAAATTATAATTTTAACTAACAACAAGTTGCATAGAAGAAAGAAAGAACAACACTTACGAAATCCTAAAGAAATCAATTATCTTATATTATACGACATTTACAGTATGGGCAAAAATAATTTTTTTACTTAAAAAAGATTTTTGTTGAAATTATAAAAGATGAAGATTTGAGAATTTTAATGTGTTAAACTTTAAATTTTTTTATTTTTTTTAGATTTTATATAAAATATAAAATATAAAAAATAAATTATTAATTATTAATTATTAATTATTTTAAAATTTAATTTTTAATTTTTTTAATTAAATTTTTATCGATTCACTCATAAAATCAATTCCGTTAAAAGTTTAATATTAATATAAACTTAAGAGTACAATCTCATAATTAGGATTTGCATTCAATATACTATACTATACTATACAAGTTCATACACAGTAAGTATCATCAATTAATAATTAAATAACTATTTAATAACTGATATTTTGTAACTGTATAAATTTATTCATTGTCATGAATATAAATTGAAGTTACATGTAAAGTGTTGTTTAATAAATTGAATTACTTAACTTAAATTATAATTTTTTTATATATTACTTAAAATTATTTATGAAATATAATTAAATTGTTTGATAAATATAGATTTTAAATTATAAAAAATTGACATTTTATTATTAATTTTTAAACATTTCACCTTATTCTAAACAAAAATTTAAATTTAAACGTATTTACTTATTATTTTTTACATTTTTTTATAGAAAAATTCTATCAAATTGTTTTTATTTTGAATTATCAAACATGCATAAAAAATTAAATCATTGAAAATATTAATTTTCAATTGATTTAATTTTTTTAATGGTCTATCAAACAAGGCCTAAGATAAAAAAAAAAAGAGTCAAAATCCAATTTAATGTCATGAAATAGAAAAAAGTAAAATAAAAATTAAGTCATAATGACAAATTTAGTCCTTAAAGATTATTCATTCTATCATTTTAGTCTTAATTTATTTTTTACTCACTTTGACTCTCAACGTTTAAAATATTGTCAAATTGTTTTTTTGGACAAAAAAGCTTATTCTTCAACAGTTGAAATTTTAATTGATTGATGTTGTAGTGTACGTGACAATTTACATGTACTTCATTAGTGAAGCATACAACCACACCAATAGTATTAAAATATTAATGCTCCAACTATTTTTTGATAAAAAAAATTTAACTAAAATATGAGGGTTGAGTGCTAAAGTAACAAAAAAAAAAATTAAGATACAAACATTAGGAGACTATAATAATGAATAAGCCAAAAATTAACTCAATATATATTTCGTCAAGACTATCCTTTTGTATTGAATGAAGAATTCCTTTGATTGTACTTGAGCACTTGTCGTGACCATATTTTCTGGCGTGGATAATGAATGATAAATTTATTCATTCTTAACAATTTCCTCAATGGTGGATATATGCTAAATTTATTCTTTCTTAACAGTTATAACCTTGACAATTTCCTCCGTGATTGATATATATATATATATTCTTTTTTTTATTTAACTAACGTTGGTTCAAATATCCCATTCTCTTTTTCTATGAACCACTATTCTAAGTAATAAGCATAATCAACCAAATAACCAAACTTGCCGATGGGGATTTATAACTTTGCCATCAACAAAATATATATTTGTATAAAAGGCCAACTACACTGTAACTCTTAATTATCAATTATTTTCTATTTATTTTATTTTCTTCCAATTTTTTAATTACAAAATAATCAAAAGTTTAATTACCTTCATATTATATTAAAGTACTATAAAATTAAATTATATTTTATTTTCAAGTAAAATTAAATATTTTAAACTTACATTTAATTTAATTTTATATTATAAATTCATTAAATTATTTTTATTCAAAATCAATTACCATTATTTAAAAGGAAAAATAATCCATCTCAAAGTTTGAATAGAGGCGTGGACAGAACAATTTAAACAAGATAAGGCAATAAGCAAAATAAGGAGAGAAATAAACACACGAGATTTGTTAACGCAATTTGGATCAACAATCCTACATTTGTGAAGTCTCGTTTAATAAATGATTCTTATTCAACAATCGTCTGAATCAGTTATTAGCTTAAACCTAATCTACCCTTACACAAAGAAGTAATTGTAGCCCCAACAATGAACCAAATTGTTAGAAATCACTCACCCCAAATAACCTCACTTACAATTAACAATATCTCTACAATAAAATGTTAGAGATTTTGAGTGGAGACGATAGATTCAGAGATAGTATGGAATTAAAACAATTGACTTTGAGGCGTAAGTGACGTTTTCCAAAAAGAACAATTTGCCCTCCCCCCCCCCAATAAAGTTGCTAGAGGGTTAAGACAAAGGTCTTCTTAGGATACGCCGAAGCTTTTTTATTTCCTTTGATTAGCAAAATTGAGGAATTCCCTAAATCTTACTTTAATTTTTGAAATTGGATTGATTGTAATAATGAATATTTTGAACACCATAGTCCCTCTCTTTATATGCACTCAATGGACACTATTGAAGAGTCACAGCCCTTCGTATTAGACATACTTCTTAGAATAAACATGTCCTATGGAAATATAATGTATCGATTAGATGAATCATCACTTTCTAATCTGAATAAGTGCTCATGAATCACACTAAGTGATTCATTAATACTATCTAATGAATTTGTAATCTACAATTTTCAACAATCCCCTACTAGATTGCTAATTCTAGAAAATAAGTACACAACGATCATGTATAAAGAAGGACGTCCACAAATTGAACCTTCCTTTAGTGCAAACTCTCAAAGTATCAAAAAAGCGAATGGTGGTTATTCGCTTGAACCATCATTCTTAAAGTCAATACCAGAAAAATCACACACATAACCGTAGAGTATTAGAGTAAGAGTTTATTTGCTTTAACACCATTATGGTAATGTGCTCATCCCGTTCCATGAACATGTGCGAAAGAAAACCATAAAGAAAAATATCGTTAAAATGGCACCATTTCATGTCCATATAGGTGGATTTCATGAAAATTAATGTTCATCCATTAAGAGTAAAACTCATCTTCCTAAAACATAAACACTAAATACTGATTCTTAGTGCACGTTGTCATTCGATAACTTGTTGTTACCCTTTGAATCTTGAAACTAACTTTTGTCTAAAACAAGGTAGGGTTTTCATTATCAACGATGCGATTATAATGATTTTAATCCCATCTTAGTAGTGGTACTCTTAACCAAATCCCTTAACAAACCTTTTGTCAATGGATCCGCTAAATTGTCAATTAACTTAACATAGGTAGCAGTTATCGCACCGTCCCTAATCAATTGTCTCACATATTCATGTCTCAAACTTATATGTCTAGACTCTCCGTTGTACACCTTATTGTATGCTTGAGACATGGTGGATTCACTACCACAATATATGAAAATGGCGAACCTACATTGTGGCAACAACTTTATATCTAGCAAGAGATCTCTTAATCATTTTACTTCCTTGACGATAGCCACCAAGGCTATAAATTTAGCCTCCATAGTTGAATGTGAGATGCAAGTTTGTTTCTTGGAGACCCAACTAATGACTTCACCTCTGTTCGTAAAAATCCATCACGATATGGACTTATTGTCACTTAGACTTGTAATCCAACTTGCATCCGAGTAACATTTTAGTACCGCGGGATAAACACTATAAAATAATCCCAATTTTTTTTCTTAAGATAGCCAAAAATCCTACAAATTCCTTTCCAATGATATCGGATCTAGTGCAATACATTGCATACATAAGACTTTCAATTATGTTGCCGTACTCAAGTTGCGCTATAGCCCTGCCATTATTCCCACTTAACTTGAAGTTCGAATTGAATGGAGTGTTCGAATCCTTGATATTCAAGTGTTTGAACTTCTTCAATACTTTTTCGATGTAGTGAGATTGGCTTAGTACAAAGCCCTTTTATGCTTTTGCACTTTCATACCTAGAATTGTATCTACCTCGTTGAGATTCTTTATCTTAAAATTTGATGCTAAATACTCTTTAATCTCATGAACACCTTCCAATTTCATCCCAAAAATCAATAAATCGTCTATGTAGAGACAAATAATTACATCATACCTATCTATGAATTTAGTGTAAATACATTTATCCACACCATTATGTAAAAAACCATATGACAAGATAATTGAGTCAAATTTATCATGCCACTGTTTAGGTGCTTACAACTTATGTTCACTCCCAAGAAACACAAAGCCTTCTGATTGCTCCATGTAGATTTCCTCTTCGAGATCACCAATAAAAAAAGTTGTCTTGATATCCATTTGATGTACATGTAACTTATGGAAAGATGTAAGTGCCATAAGAATTCAAATGGAGGTTATCTTAGCCACCGGTGCATAGGTGTCAAAATAATCTAGGCCTTTCTTTTGTCACCAATCTAGCCTTAAAGGTTGGAGAACCTTCGGTTGGATTGTCCTTCCTTTTAAACACCCATTTACACCTAATAGGCTTCGATCCTTGATGAAAATCAACTAGAATCCAAGTATTGTTGGAGAATATTGAATCCATTTCATCATTGATAGCTTCTTTCCAAAATGTCGCATCCCTAGAAGTCATGGCTTCAACATAGGATTGTGGATCACCATCCACATTAAACATTATGGGGATCTTCCTAGTTACGGATTCTTTATTTCCCTTAACGAGGAACGCTAGAGATTGCGAGGAAATGAAATTAGGACCAAAGTCCTTTACTTTTCTCACTCTTTAACTTTTCCTTAGCTTCCTATCCTTATTGTCACAAAAACGTCTCTTAGTTTGATCACTTGAGATCATTGGATAATTTTTTGTAACACCCTAAACCCGAACCTATTGTAGGAATGGGTTATAAGGTATTACCTAACATAACACAACATCTAGACATTCGTGGATATACATATGAAATAATTATTAGAAATTTAATAAATCAAAAGACAAATTATATTTTATAGAATTCGCATATAACAATTATGATTCCTTATAACTTGAATCACTATTCAAGTAGTCAATTCCAATTTCCAATGCCAAATTTTAAACATGCTAATTATATTTATATACGTCTTAACAAATACCTACTTTCATTTTTATTCTTCTTATTATACATCAAACACATTAAGCATAATTTATTTCTATTTATAATTCATAGCCTAACCATCAAACCACATACAAATACATCATACAACATCACTTAATCAAGATGTAAAATCTAACACAACTGAATAGTAAGCCATTATCGCATGGCCCAATTATACAAACCGAATTACCACAATTCATAACACACTCCAGCCTATACATGCCATAGGTTCAAAACGTAACTTTTATAAATACCAAAGGTGGTCGATAGTGTGTTAAGCTCCTCTGACGACTTTCAAACTCGCAAGTTGGGTTCAATATCTACAAAGAAAAAGACAATTATACACACAGTAAGCTAACTTAGCTTAGTAAGGCTTAAGCAAAACAACACTCTATATATTAGCATAACTTTGAATATCTATCAACTCAAATATCCAACTTAATTCCATGTGTTCGTAATATTATACAAATACAATTTAATAACTTCCATTCATGTATATATATATAATACATATCATGCCTTTATATTAAACACTTTCATTTCGGCCGAATATATTCATGTACATTATCAATAAACTTTTAATTTCAAAGTTATAAACTCTTGTATCACAAGTTATTTAATTATATTCCTACCATCGTCGAATTTACTTGTATAAAATATAACCATAATTCAATTAATCACATGCTCATAAACATTTAAGACTTAATACTTAATTCCGGAAATGTTACAATTTTTCTTTTCATCTCATGAAATTTGCACTATAATTTCAATAACTAATTTACATTATAACACAAACATAAACTTGCTAAAACATACCTGTTCCCTTTAGCTTATTGTTCATATTCATAAAACACTTCAGTATCAAAACTCATAAACGTCAATTCCTTATAACTCACCGGCTTTAAGTTTGTTAAGTATCAATCTGAATTCATAATAAAGACACGACCATCGGCACGTAGTTTGAATTAATAATTTTAACATTTCAAAATAAACAGATTTTATCAATGACGTTATACTTTTACTCAATCATATACTATTATCGAATGTTCAATACCCAACTTTACATCACATAAATGTTTACCTATGTAATCATTTATACTATCTCATTTATATCATCACATAAATGTTTACCTATGGGCCGAATACAAAGAAATAGTAAACGTTCAATGTCATCTTTAGTTTAATTTTAATATAACATCCCGTTAACTGAATTTGCACATATATAACTAAGACTGCATGTTCATGTGGCCAAAATTAACATATTATATATTAACTTCTAAAGCCAAATAGTTATTAAATCTAGTTCACATACATTCAAGTATATAAATTCATGTAATACCATATATTTTCACATACATAAATTAGCTACATAACCAAATACACATTATCACATATGCATACAATTAAGACTCATTCAATACTATTCATAAGGCCGAATATACTTAACTAGTTCACATAATAATCTTTATATTGAGTAAATATCAAACTGGTTCATACCTGCCATTCAGCTATATACATGCTAACTATATTACTTTCAATTTATACTTACCATTCGGCCATACAAACATATCTCTATCTTCTTTCATTTCATAGTAGCCGAATTAAACATTAACGACGTACTTTAATCCAATTGAGTTAACTTGACCGAGTACTCAAAGTCAATTATACCATCACATAATTACTTACATATGTGGCCAAGTATATACAATTCACCATATATATATACATAAATTTATACGATATATCCTTACATGAAATTCAATCCTTTAATTAAATGAAACACTTCATATGACTGAATATGCAATTTCTATTCAATTCCCCACATAAACAAATATATCAACTCAATATAGACTTATATGTTTCACCAATTCAATATAACTTACCTTCAATTGAATATACCAAATCAATATCATTTAAATCATAGCCATCATTCAATCATAAATTACATACAAAAATTCTTATAACTATTCACATGCGTACCTTATTACGAATTAATAACAATTTAACTTATACTTGGCTTTACACTCATTTTTAACTTGTTCAATAACACATCAATTCTTAGTCACAAAAAATCATATCAACATGTAGCCTGCTAGAATTATAACCTGAATCATATCACCGGCAATATGCCTACTAAGCTTTTATCCTGATGTTACAATCATTCACTACTTAGCTCATTGCTAAGATTACACATAGTATGATTCATAACTCAACTACTTTGATACACATCAATTTCATCAATCCTTTCATTTAAAAATACCTTTGACACCTTGTCTCAATGTCTATTTCAATTCAAAAAGTATAGCCACATTCGGCTCAATTTATTTATTCAAACACACATGTAACACATTATATTTCTATGTCTATTTCGAATTTTTAATTTAGCCACATTCGGCTCTAATCATTTCTCCAAACATATATCCATCACATTATATTTATACATCTATATAATCAAGCATTTTACCTTACTATGTTTATTTAAATTCTAAACATACCGAATTGAATTTAAATTACTTAAGAACTTACCTCAACAACTTCATACAATAGTGTCGACTACTCGGCTAACTTCACCTTTCCCAATCCAAATCTCGGTTCTTTGGGTCTTGAGCTTGAATTAAAGTAAAACAAATATTTAATCGATCAATTGATCCTCTTAGCATTACCCCATAGATTATATATATATATATATATATATAAAATAACACAACTTAAAATTACTTCGCATAACAGCCCCCTTTATAGAATTCGGACATTAACAATTAAGCCTTAACATCCTTAACATGTAATTACTCAACATTCTATCTATTTCACTTCATCCGAATATTCCTTAGTATTTTCAAGTCCTTACAAATTAATCTAAGTTCATGCAAAATAACAAGAACCAAATTTGTCAAAGATACTCTTAACCGAATGCCATCTCTTCACATACAAGTCCCTCCAACTCATTATTTTACCATTTAGTCACTTATAATTATAGATTCATAAATTTCTCTCCTTAATTAAGACAAACAACCAAATTTGATTCAATTTTCTCTATGACCGAATGCACAAACCTCAACCAAAATCAAAATTTCAACATGGGCTTTAACACTAATTAAACAAGGATCACACATCTATTAAAAAATACCAAAAACTACATGAAATTTACCTTAATTTTTAGCTTGCTACATTGCCGAAATCCTCAAAGAATATTTCTTCTTTATTTCTTAAACATTCGGCAAGAGCAAGGCAAGGATGTATGGCTTTCTTTTCTTTTATTAATTTCTTATGTTTATTATATTATAAACTAGCTTTTAACATGTTTTACATCTTTAACCTTGAAATAAAAATAATATAACCCTATACAATAAGGGTACATTCAACCATCCCTCAATAGTGGACTAATTCCAACATAACTACATATAAAAAAAATAACCACAATTCATCCATTACACATTTAACCATCAAATTTCCATCTTATGCAATTAAGCCCTTTTTATTAAATCGGGCACTCAGACAATAAAATTTTTATACGAAATTTTCACACATGTAAATTCACATATGATAAACATGAAATAAATAAAAAAATATTTTTATTTTTTTATTTTTATTTATTTTTTTACTCGGATTCGGGGTCCCGAAACCACCATTCCGATTAAGGTCGAATTTGGGCTGTTACATTTTTATTTTTTGAATCCGTTGAATCATTAGAAACCTTATTTTCAATGAATACAACATCTCTTGTTTCAATTATTGTATTTAACACTAAGTCAAGAACATGATATGTAACATCCTGATTTTCGGGTTTTCGTAATTTCCGAGAATTTGGTAAGTTTTTAAAATTTGGTATTTGGTAGTGAAAATTCAAAGTTGGAATATGTAAATAGGCCTATGGAAGGCCCACGTGCTGGCCAAAACCCGGAAGAGTTTTTGAATTTTGGACTTAAGGAGTTAGGGGCATTGGATAGGTGGCCTTATTAAAAGACGAGGGTAAAACGTAACACAAGAGAGCCCCTGGTAAAGTGGCTAAGTGACGCCACTAAGGAGCTAAAAAAGTGGCATGTAAGTGGTTGAGGAGAGCCAAGGTTCGATTCTCTAAGCTGGCAATTGTGGTGTTCTTTTTATGTCTTGAGCAGGCAGGAGTTGGAAGTTGAATGAAACTCTGTTGGAGAGAGTTTGAATCAGTCAAACGCATGGATTAAGGAGTGATAAGGGGAGAGATTTTGGGGATTTTGAGAGAAGCTAAGAGTTGGCCGAATAGTGGGAATTAGAGAGGGGTTTTCGGCAGAGGAGTATTAGGTTAGCATTTCGGCATTTAGGGACTTAGTTATGCCATTTTCTTCTGTGTAAACACCATAAGATTATTCTTTTCTTCTCTTTTTCTTCTCTAGCCGAAACTACCACCCTTTCCATCCATTTTTTTCTTTCCTTTTATTTTCCGAAACCAGTCTACTATTCTCTACTTTTCAACTACTACTTCCTTTCTATCTTTACCTTTGCCGATAGCCAAGAGCCGAAACTTTTTAAAGGTTGGTGGTGTTGATTTCTTTGAGACTAGTATCCTGCTGTTCTCTTCAATTGTTCTGGTCGATTTCTTCTTTTGCTAAAATCTAAACAGTACACAAGGAAGACTGTGGTAAGTATTCATACTCCAACCAATTCTGTAGTAAATATTAAAAAAAGCCGAAACCCTCTATAGTTTAGGGGGGCTGTCATTTTGAGGTATAGGCCTTACTGGGCCTTTTTTATTTGATTTTTATGGTTTGTGTAGTGAGATAGATAACTTTGGAGGAGCAGCAAGGCTTGGGGTATCGACTTGGATAAGCTTGAATCGTATCATCGGACCCGGTGAGGGTAAGTGACCTATGGCCATTAAGGGTTCTTTGGCTTAATAAGGTAAGGTGGATTTTGGGTTTGATAAGCATGACTTGTGCGCTAAGAATGGTGATACTTAACTATAGGTTGTCGTGGGAGACTCTGTTAGCAAACGTCACAAATCAGGTGTGTAACAACCCTCGTAGTAGCTTAGGCTAATATTCGCAGAAAAGCCGAAATGCTAAAATTCCGGCATTTCGGGAACTTGAGATTTTGCATGTGGTTTTAGATGTGATAAAAATGATATGATCAGTGTTTGGATCAATGGAATAGGTAAGAGCGCAATTCTGTGCACGACGGTAAGTTGGGCCTCAATGGGCTGAAATTGGGCCCAATGGGCTTTCGGGCCCATTTGGGTAAAATTGATAAAAAATGGAACTTGGATAAATTGTATGTTAACACGGTTAGATCTGGTATAAAAATTGGGTTAAGCGGGCTTAAAAGGCTAAATCGGCATTCGTGGGGCCCATTAGGGGTTTTGGGCCTAAAAGCCCTAATTTAGTAAAGCGCGTTAAAATTACTGTTTAAACACTTGAGAATATTGATAATTGTTAATGAACGTGGAAAACCCAAAATATTTGGTAAATTTACAAAATTACCCCTAAAATATAGAAAATGACTGTTTTGCCCCTAGGTAAAAATGACCATTATACCCCTAGGGTTTAATTATGAATATGATGCATGAGGTATTGATTTACATGATATGACATGATATGTACATGATATGCTATGATATACTCATTATATGCATGGGTTGGGTTATTGATATAAATAGAGAAAGTGCGACAAGGGCTTTGCCCCAGTTTATCAAAAAAGGGCTTTGCCCTAGTTATTAAAAGAGGCTAGGCCTCCAGTTATATGATAAAGCAGCTATGCTGCCAGTGGAGAGTTTGGTTGGGTGGGTTGAGTTATTCCCCACATGGAGAGATTGGTTGGTACGGGTGGAGAGTAGTGGTTGATGGGTTGAGTAGTCTCCCCAAATGGGCTTGCATACATCCATTAATATTACATGTGGGATTGAAATCGGCCTATGGGCCATACCGTTTGTAGTTAAGGCTTCGGCCCAGTAACATGATTAATGAGAAGGCTTCGGCCTAGTAACCGTTAAACGAAAGGCTTCGGCCCAATATGCTGGTATTAGTTTAGGCTCTAAAAGGGGCTTGTTACACACTGAGTTTCCAAACTCACCCCCCCTTTTTCTTAACCTTGTAGGTGAGCCTTGATGAGGAGACTTGGAGCCGGAGGGGATTCAGAGTGGCCATGGTGATCGCTTTTGAACTTTGAAATCAGTAACTGGTTTTATATTATAGTATTATCTTAACTGTTAACATTATTTGTTTTTGGGTTGTAATAAGGCCATTTTAACTATTTTTCTAGAATTATTTTTCTTTTAATAACTCTAATTTTTTTTATAATAGTTCGAAATAGGCTAGACTTAGGGCGCGTCTTCAAAATGATACTCGTTTTCAAAATAACCCAACGATACAATTAATCGGTTTATCAAAAATATCTACTTGAATGAATTTCAACTCGTTTACCAAAATGTGGCAATGGTTGTGGGCATGTCTAAGATTGGATCTATTCTAGAGTTTGGTATTTAAGCAACCTTCATGGTTCACCTCCTCTCTTTCGGATACCTACCTGGTGCACAGCTTCCATTCACTTTGATTGCTTAGCAAAGACTATCTTTTAAACCACTAAGAAGGACGTTGAAAGAGGCATGGGTTTTCTTAAAAAAAAAAACTTCAATGTGACACGTCAGATTCGGCCATAACGTCTGGGCCAGGTTTGGGGTGTTACATTTAGTGGTATCAGATCCAAGTTGCAACAAGTCGGCTATGGGTTTCTAAACGGGTTTAAAATCAAGAATTTTAAAACAAAGGTATTTTAAATCAATTTTTAGGAAATTTCTATCTTCTATGACCAAATACATACTTTTAAGTTTTAAATGGTTTGGAGAAAGACGTGGCACACTGAATCCCCGGTACCAAGTCTGTAAGTATTTTCTTTTACACCATGTGATATTGATATGATACTATGGATAGAACTGAGACCCTACTATGATACTTTAAATAGGGTAGAGCTGTAAAATAGTAAGATTGAGACTGTAGCTAGGCTACGACGTTGCGAGAATAATTCTTAAACTACTATATTTCCATAAAATATCTTATAATAAACAATTGAAATATTAAACTAATGTCATAAAATTCGTAATCAGATAATTCGATATGAGTACAAGGGGAACTCGTGGATGGGGTCGTGGACGTGGTGCGGAAGGGTGCAAGCTAAATCTTCATCCTCAAGGCATAGGCCAACTAAGGAGGCATTCGTGCCACAGGCAACTGAGACTGGGTCACATGATCGGGCTGCGGGGGACGATGCTTTGTCCCAAGCGATGTTAAGGGTCTTGGAAAGGGTTGCTGGAGCTAGCACCGGGATAGTGAATAGGGGATCCATCTCTGAGCGACTCCGGGAAAATGGAGCAGAGGTTTTTAGGGGTGTATCTAGAGTAGCCCCAAATGTGGCTGAATATTGGCTAGAGGCAACAGAGCGGATTATGGATGACCTCGATTGCTTTGTGGAGCAAAAAATGAAAGGGGTAGTGTCGTTGCTAAGAGATGAGGCATACCAGTGGTGGATCACTGTAAGGGAAAGTAACCCGATCGAACGAGTAACTTGGGAACTGTTCAATACTGCTTTTAAGGGGAGGTATGTTAGAGCTAGTTATGTGGATGCCCGTCGAAATGAATTTTTAAATCTGGCATAGGGTAATAAGACTGTTGCGGAGTATGAGGCAAAATTCTTGAGGCTGAGTCAATATGCTAGTGGGATAGTTACGACCGAATATGAGCGCAGCGTTCGATTCGAGGATGGCCTCCGCGATGAGTTTAGGGTGCTAATAGCTCCATAGAGGGAGCGTGATTTCACTGCGTTAGTGGAGAAGGCTAAGATAGCTAAGGAAGTAAAACGAACTGAACGACAGAATCGTGAGAGGGATCGACGCAGATTCAGGAGGGATTTTGGACCCTCGGATGCTGCAAATAGGAATGCTAAAAGAGCTAGAATGGAAGAACCGGTTCGATCAGTCCCGGGGAATGCCTATAGACCTCAAGTTTGCAAGGACTGTGGCAGAGCGCATATAGGGGAGTGCTGGAAACAAACTGGGGCATGTTTTCGATGTGGGTCAAAGGAACATAAGTTCAGAGAGTATCCTCGGAGAGCAGCTCAGGATCAAGTTGCGGAGCAAAGAGGTGTCCAACCGCAGCGAGGAGGACCACCACCACAGAGAGGCCGTGTGCAAGAGAGAGGTGGCAGTGGTAATGGACGAGGATGTGGGGCACCTGGAAAGAGTGCTGGACATGCTGAAGCTCGACACCCGGTGTTGGTTTATGCTGTACGGCATCGTGAGGAGGGTGATGCTCCTGATGTTATAACCGGTACGTTCTTCATTCATAGCACGCCTTACACTGCTTTGATTGATGTGGGTTCCACTCACTCGTATGTTACCTGTAATGTATCTGGGGCGTTGGGTGTGTTTCCTGAGGAGACTGTGAGTGGGGTATCAGTGATGAGTCCTTTGGGACACTCAGTTAAGGTAGATAAACTCTTTAAGGAGGTGCCTTTAGAGACACAAGATATGATATTTGTAGGAGATTTAATGGAGCTGCCATTTGGGGAATTTGATCTTATTTTGGGAATGGACTGGCTAACTAAGCATAGGGCAACTAAGCATAGGGCGACGTTGGATTGTGCTGTTAAGAGAATGGTGCTAAGAACTGCCAAGGATGAAGAGATAATGGTCATAGGGGAGCGAAGGAACTATTTGTCCAATGTTGTCTCGACTTTAAGGGCTGAGAAGTTGATTCGGAAAGGTTGTGAGGCGTTTTTGGCATTTGTGAGTCAAGCTAAACCTGAGGGGATAACTGTGGAGTCAGTTAGGACCATTAAAGAATTTCAAGACATATTTCTGGAGGAACTTCCTGAACTACCTCCGAACAGAGAAGTCGAGTTCGGAATCGACTTGTTACCTGAAACAGCTCCAGTGTCCATTGCACCTTATCGGATGGCACCAAAGGAGTTGGTGGAATTGAAAGCTCAGATTCAAGAACTGTTGGATAGAGGGTTTATAAGACCAAATGTTTCTCCGTGAGGCGCACCAGTGTTGTTCGTAAAGAAGAAAGATGGGACCATGCGGATGTGTATTGATTATCGGCAGTTGAACAAACTGACGATCAAGAACAAGTATCTTTTGCCAAGAATTGACGATCTGTTCGACCAACTAAGAGGAGCTTCAGTATTTTCTAAGATCGACCTTCGGTCAGGATATCATCAGTTGAGAGTCAAAGAAGAGGATATTCATAAGAAGGCATTCAGAACTCGATATGGTTATTACAAGTTTCTGGTTATGCCCTTTGGTCTGACTAATGCTCTGGCAGCATTCATGGATTTGATGAATCGGGTATTTCAGCCGTACTTGGACCAGTTCATAGTCGTTTTTATCGATGATATCTTAGTGTACTCGGAAACGGAAGAGAAGCATGATGAGCATCTTCGTATTGTGCTGCAAGTGCTAAGGGAAAAGCAACTCTATGCAAAGTTTAGTAAGTGCGATTTTTGGTTGAGTGAAGTAACTTTCTTGGGGCATGTTGTGTCTACTGAGGGGATCAAGGTAGACCCTCGAAAAGTTGAGGTGATTCTGGAGTGGAAGCCACTGAGGTCAGTAACAGAAATCTGAAGTTTTCTGGGGTTGGCAGGTTATTATCGAATATTTGTGAAAGGATTTTTCGTGTTGGCAGCGCCGTTAACAAAACTTATAGGGAAGGGAGCACCGTTTGTTTAGACAAATAAGCATCAAGAGGCTTTTGAGGAGTTAAAGAAGGTTCTGACTGAGGTACCAGTGTTGATTTAGCTAGAGTCTGGTAAGGATTTCATGGTGTATAGTGATGCGTCACATGTGGGTTTGGGCTGTGTGTTGATGCAAGAGGGTAAAGTGGTCGCTTATACTTCACGACAGCTTAAGCCTCATGAGGTAAACTATCCTACTCATGACTTGGAGTTGGCAGTGGTGATCTTTGCACTTAAGATATGGAGGCACTACTTGTATGGGGAGAGATGCATTATCTATACGGACCATAAGAGTCTTAAGTACTTACTGAGTCAAAAGGAGCTGAATCTTAGACAGCGAAGGTGGGTAGAGTTGTTAAAGGACTATGACTGCTCGATTGAGTACCATCCAAGTAAGGCAAATGTCGTGGCTGATGCGTTGAGTCGAAGGACTGTGACGGAATTGAAGGCAATATTTGCTTGTTTAAGCTTGTATGACGATGGAAGCTAATTGGCAGAATTACAAGTGAGGCCGACTTGGGTGGAGCAGATTAAGAAGCAGCAGTTGGTGGATGAGTCGTTGGTTTCTCGGTTTCAGCAAGTTGAGAAGAGGGAGAATCCAGACTTTAGATTAAATAAGGATGGGGTTCTTTGTTTTCGAGGAAGAATTTGTGTGCCGAAGGACTCTGACTTGAGATTGATGATTTTGAGGGAGGCACATGGTAGACCTTGTGCTATGCATCCAGGAGGGAGTAAGATGTATCGAGACTTGCGAGAGCTATATTAGTGGCCTGGGCTTAAGCGAGAAGTGGTCGAATTTGTGGGAAAATGTTTGACGTGTCAACAAGTAAAGGCCGAGCATCAACTGCCTTCAGGATTGTTACAGCCAGTGAAGATACCATTTTGGAAATGGGAAAGGGTAACTATGGATTTTGTGAGTGGCCTACCATTGACACCTTCCAAGAAGAACTCAGTTTGGGTAATTGTGGATAGGCTGACGAAATCTGCCCATTTCATACCTGTCTGAACTGATTACTCACTTTAAAAGTTGGCCAAGTTATATGTGGCAGAGATAGTGCAGTTGTATGGAGTGCCAGTATCAATAACTTCTGATCGAGACCCAAGGTTTACATCTCGGTTTTGGCAGAAGTTGCACGAGGCGTTGGGAACGCGATTGGATTTTAGTACGGCTTTTCACCCTCAGTCGGATGGGCAGTCAAAGAGGGTCATTCAAATTCTAGAAGATATATTGAGGGGTTGTATTATCGACTTTAGGGGCAGTTGGGAGGGTTACTTGCCATTGGCGGAATTCGCATATAACAACAGTTACTAAGCAAGTATCCAGATGGCTCCTTACGAGGCACTGTATGGGCGAAGGTGTCGTTCGCCTACTTATTGGGCTGAGTTGGGGGAAAGGCAAGTACTTGGACCGGAGTTAGTAGCGAATACTAAAGACAAAGTTAAGGTGATCAGGAATCGGTTAAAGGAGGCAGCGGATCGACAAAAGTCTTATGCTAATCTGAAGCATAAGGATATTGAATATGCTGTAGGGGACATGGTCTTTTTGAAGGTTTCGCCTTGGAAGAAGATATTGAGGTTTGGTAAGAAGGGCAAGTTGAGTCCACGGTTCATTGGGCCTTATCGAATCCTTAAACGGATAGAGCCGACGGCTTATCAGCTAGAGTTACCTCCAGAGCTGGATCGTATTCACGACGTCTTTCATGTGTCCATGCTAAGGTGATATCGTTCTGACCCTACTCATATCGTACCAGTTGCGGAAATCGAGGTACAGTTGGATTTGACTTTCGAGGAAGAACTTGTGCAGATACTTGATCATGACATCAAGGTGTTGAGAAGAAAGTCAGTCCCACTGGTGAAGGTACTTTGGAGGAACCATGGCAAAGAAGAGGCTACTTAGGAGTCCGAAGAGGCGATGCGTCAACAATATCCTCAACTATTTGGATCAGGTAAAATTTCGAGGCCGAAATTTCTTTAAGGAGGGTAGAGTTGTAACATCATGATTTTCGGGTTTTTGTAATTTTCGAGAATTTGGTAAGTTTTTAAAATTTGGTATTTGGTAGTGAAAATTCAAAGTTGGAATATGTAAATAGGCCTATGGAAGGCCCACGTGCTAGCCAAAACCCGGAAGAGTTTTTGAATTTTGGACTTAAGGAGTTAGGGGCATTGGATAGGTGGCCTTATTAAAAGACGAGGGTAAAACGTAACACAAGAGAGCCCCTGGCAAAGTGGCTAAGTGACGCCACTAAGGAGCTAAAAAAGTGGCATGTAAGTGGTTGAGGAGAGCCAAGGTTCGATTCTCTAAGCTGGAATTGTGGTGTTCTTTTTATGTCTTGAGCAGGCAGGAGTTGGAAGTTGAATGAAACTCTGTTGGAGAGAGTTTGAATCAGTCAAATGCATGGATTAAGGAGTGATAAGGGGAGAGATTTTGGGATTTGGAGAGAAGCTAAGAGTTGGCCGAATAGTGGGAATTAGAGAGGGGTTTTCGGCAGAAGAGTATTAGGTTAGCATTTCGGCATATAGGGACTTAGTTGTGCCGTTTTCTTCTGTGTAAACACCATAGGATTATTTTTTTCTTCTCTTTTTCTTCTCTAGCTGAAACTACCACCCTTTCCATCCATTTTTTTCTTTCATTTTATTTTCCGAAACCAGTCTACTATTCCCTACTTTTCAACTACTACTTCCTTTCTATCTTCACCTTTGTCGATAGCTAAGAGCCGAAACTTTTTGAAGGTTGGTGGTGTCGATTTCTTTGAAACCAGTATCCTACTATTCTCTTCAATTGTTGTGGTCGATTTCTTCTTCTGCTAAACTCTAAATAGTACATAAGGAAGACTGTGGTAAGTATTCATACTCCAACCAATTCTGTAGTAAATATTAAGAAAAGCTGAAACCTCCTATAGTTTAGGGAGGCTGTCGTTTTGAGGTATAGGCCTTACTGGGCCTTTTTCATTTGATTTTTATGGTTTGTCTAGTGAGATAGATAACTTTGGAGGAGCATCAAGGCTTGGGGTATCGACTTGGATAAGCTTGAATCGTATCATCGGACTCAGTGAGGGTAAGTGACCTATGGCCATTAGGGGTTCTTTGGCCGAATAAGGTAAGGTGGATTTTGGGTTTGATAAGCATGACTTGTGTGCTAAGAATGGTGATACTTAATTGTAGGTTGTCATGGGAGACTCTGTTAGCAAACGTCACAAATCAGGTGTGTAACAACCCTCGTACTAGCTTAGGCTAATATTCGCAGAAAAGCCGAAATGCCAAAATTCCGGCATTTCGGGAACTTGAGATTTTGCATGTGGTTTTAGATACGATAAAAATGATATGATTGGTGTTTGGATCAATGGAACAGGTAAGAGTGCAATTCTGTGCACAACGGTAAGTTGGGCCTCAATGGGCTGAAATTGGGCCCAATGGGCTTCCGGGCCCATTTGGGTAAAATTGATAGAAAATGGAACTTGGATAAATTGCATGTTAACACGGTTAGATCTGCTATAAAAATTGGGTTAAGCGGGCTTAATGGGCTAAATCGGCATTTGTGGGGCTCATTAGGGGTTTTGGGCCCAAAAGCCCTAATTTAGTAAAGTGTGTTAAAATCACTGTTTAAACACTTGAGAATATTGATAATTGTTAATGAACGTGGAAAACCCACAATATTTGGTAAATTTACGAAATTACCCCTAAAATATAGAAAATGACTGTTTTGCCCCTAGGTAAAAATGACCATTATACCACTAGGGTTTAATTATGAATATGATGCATGAGGTATTGGTTTACATGATATGACATGATATGCACATGATATGCTATGATATACTCATTATATGCATGGGTTGGGTTATTGATATAAATGGAGGAAGTGCGACAAGGGCTTTGCCCCAGTTATTAAAAGAGGCTAGGCCTCCAGTTATATGATAAAGCAGCTATGCTGCCAGTGGAGAGTTTGGTTGGGTGGGTTGAGTTATTCCCCACATGGAGAGCTTGGTTGGTACGGGTGGAGAGTAGCGGTTGGTGGGTTGAGTAATCTCCTCAAATGGGCTTGCATACATCCATTAATATTACATGTGGGATTGAAATCGGCCTATGGGCCATACCGTTTGCAGTTAAGGCTTCGGCCCAGTAATATGATTAATGAGAAGGCTTGGTCCATGAACTAGATTAAGCGAAAGGCTTGACCCAGTATCTTTGGTATTAGTTTGGGCTCTGAAAGGGGCTTGTTGCACACTGAGTTTCCAAACTCACCCCCCCTTTTTCTTAACCTTGCAGGTGAGCCTTGATGAGTAGACTTGGAGCCGGAGGGGATTCAGAGTGGCCATGGTGATCGCTTTTGAACTTTGAAATCAGTAACCGGTTTATATTATAGTATTATCTTAACTGTTAATATTATTTGTTTTTGGGTTGTAATAAGGCCATTTTAACTATTTTTCTAGAATTATTTTACTTTTAATAACTCTAATTTTTTTTATAATAGTTCGAAATGGGCTAGACTTAGGGCGCGTCTTCAAAATGATACTCGTTTTCAAAATAACCCAATGATACAATTAATCGGTTTATCAAAAATATCTACTTGAATGAATTTCAACCCGTTTACCAAAGTGTGGCAATGGTTGTGGGCATGTCTAGGATTGGATCCATTCCAGAGCTTGGTACTTAAGCAACCTTCATGGTTCACCTCCTCTGTTTCCGATACCTACCTGGTGCACAGCTTCCATTCACTTTGATTGTTTAGCAAAGACTATTTTTTAAACCACTAAGAAGGACGTTGAAAGAGGCATGGGTTTTCTTAAAAAAAAAAACTTCAATGTGACACGTTGGATTTGGCCATAACGTCTGGGCCTGGTTTGGGGTGTTACATGATAAGCCTTAGAGTGTTGGGCATATCCAATGAATGCACTCTTGACGGCTCTTGGTCATAACTTTGCTCTCTGTTAGTTAGGAACTCTATAGTAAACCAAAGACCTCTACATTTTGAAATAATCTAAGTTTTGCATCCGACCCTTCTATAACTCATATAGAGATACTTTGAATTTTCTCGATGGTGTTTTGTTAATGATATAACACGCAGTCAATAATGCTTCATCTGTAACGCCCCGAATTTTAGGGTTAAAAGTTTTGAGATTTGTGATTAGGTTTTGCGCGTAGCTCGACAAATTATGTGTGTTTTCGGGTTTTAATTTCAAATGGGCCTACTAGTCTGGTGGTCGGTTGTGTTTTAGTTTGTCACTAGGTTCTTGGTTCGAGTACTCTTGTATGCATTTTGGGGAAATAATTTTGCTTTAGTAAGGTTTTAAAGTATAGTAGATTTTGTTTATTATTTTATTTCTAGTTTATTCTTTTTTTAGTTGGGGGAGAGAGAAAAAAAGGGAGGGGACCCCAAATTATTTTACACGTTCCCACATTTCTCTGTTTTTTTCTTCAAATTTTTTATTATTTTTATTTTCTCTCTTTTCCCAATTTTGTTTTGTTATTTATTTTTTGGTGCCTTGATCTTTTATTTGGAGTCTCTAAGTGTTTTCGTTAGAGGAATTATTGGCTCAGTCATCAGGTGTGAATCAGAATTCGCAAGTTTGAGACGTCGATCGTTTTGGGCATTTTGATCACGAATTAAGGTGTGGGTTCTGAACTTTCCTTTTTGTTATTGAAATACTGAATTGATTCTGGGTAATTCAAAAGAATGAGTGTGTTCTGAACGGTATAACTCGGTATCGAATTGTTTTGAAATTCGGCAACCCTTTTTGGGTGATTTTGTAGTTGAGTGATTGAGGTTTGTGTTGGCTTTAAATAGCATGAGTTCGATTTATTGTGGTGTTTTCTGAAATACTTTGATTAGGGGTTGTTTTAGTGATAGGAAAACGAGACTTTTAGTCAATTTCAGTGTGGTTTCGTGACCACATGGGCGGACACACGGGCGTGTGCCCCCACACGGGCGATTCACACGGTCGTGTGTAATTGGGATTTAGGGTTTTCGGGATAATTTGGGTGCCACACAATCGTGTGGCTGATTTGGGGAAAATAGTTAATTTTCACACGGTCGTGTTTGAGAATTAAGGATTTAGTGATTTAGTGCCACATGGTCTGGCCACACAGTCGTATGGCTAATTTGGGGATTTAGGGATCTCACACGGGCGTGTGAGACCCTCATACAGCCGTGTCTGCCTTGTACTCCATTTTAGCACAAACGACAGAGAGTTACACAGCTGAATCACACGACCATGTCCCTAGGTCAAACGGGCTTGTGCCTTCTTCCACACAGACGTGTGCCCCTCCACATGGGCGTGTTGACCCCCCACACGGCCTAGGCATTTCCACACGGCCGGGGCACATGACCAGTATGAAAATAGAATTCAAAGAAAAATGGATGTGATAAGACAAAAAAAAAAAAGAAAAAAGAAAAAGGTTTCATTTTGATTGCTTGCTATTCCTAGTTAGAAAGATTTATTACTGACGAGCCACAGCAATTGCACCTATCAAAGCAACTAAAAGAATTATTGAAATGAATTCAAATGGAAGAAAAAAATCGGTTGCTAAATGAATTCCAATTTGTTGACTATTACTTATCAAATCTTGTTCTATAATTTGATTTGATCTTGTAGTCCAAATAATCCCGTACCATGATGTATCTAATATAGTAGTAATTAGCGAAACAAGAATACTTGTACAAACCAACGAAGTAAGGCCATTCCCAATGGTCCACAGATTAAAATCTTTATAATATTCTGAACCATTCATGAACATCACAGCAAATAGGATTAAAACATTTATGGCTCCCACATAAATAAGGAGCTGGGCAGCAGCTACAAAATGAGAATTTGAGAGAATATAAAATAAGGATATACAAACAAGAACCAATCCCAATGAAAAGGCAGAATAAATTGGATTGATAAGTAATACCACTCTCAGGCCTCCTAATATAAGACCCGATTCTAGAAAAACTAAAAGAAAATCGTGTATTGGTCCAGACAAATTCATTCTGTGTAAAATAAAAGATAAATAAATCAAAATACTTTTTATGATCTTATTGACCCGACCAGGATTTTTTTTTTTATGATATGTTCCTAAATGAATAAAATTCTAATGTATTAGGCGTGAATTGCTCTAAACACAATTATTAGACAGTATCGTTTTTTACTTTTTTTTGTTTGTTCAAAAGAAAAGGGTCAATAAATACTATAATAAAAGATTATGATCAAATCAGTCTTAGAAAAAATCTAAACTTTTTTTTTTTCCTTTTGCTCTTAAAGTTAAATTTTTAGAAAAGTGATCATTCTGCATTTTACTAAACTTTACCTAAAAGACTAGTTATAGGATTAATTATATTTTTTTATCAAATCGCAAAAGGATTTAAATGCTTTCCCCATAATATTTTTATTTCGCTTTTGTGAAATTTCAATATGACATTTGAGTCAACCCTAGTAACTCTTATTCTTCCTCAACCATTAATGTAGTTAATGCTATTCCCACGGTATAACTTAACACGAAAGTCAATTTGGAATGAAAAACGATAATGAAAATTAAGATTATTTATTATGCATAAGATTAGTTATTTAATATATTATGTTGGTATAATGATTTATTTGATCTTTTAATTTTATAGGAAAAAAGTCATTTTAATTTTTTTATTTTATTTAGCTTTTAAATTTATGTTGTTTGTCAAATTATCCTTAAAATGGATAAAAAGTTAATAATCATTAACTTTGTTGACATTTTGGATGCTACATCAGCAATTAATTAAATTTTTTAAGATTTAAAAAATTTTTAAAAATTATAAAAATTATTTTTAAATTTAAATTTTATTATTGTTACAAAATTATAAAAATTACATATTTTTTAAATTTTCAAAAAATTAACTAAGTAATTATTGATGTGGTGACAGATCAACAAAGTTAACAAATGCTAACTTTTTTTTATCTATTTTAAGTGATTTGACAAACAATACAAGTTAAAATGTTAAAAGAGGTAAAAAATTAAATGAAAAACTAAAATAATTTTTTTATAAAGTTGAAGGGTTAAAAAAGTCATTATGCCTATTATATTTTATATTTTTGTAGTGAAAGGATAAAATTTAAAATTGCAACTAAATAATCAATTTAGTCTTGGCTCGATTGATATTAGCATTATTACCAGTACAGGAGGACATAGCTTCGAGTGCACTAAAATGTGTTTATCCTCCTATTTAAAAATTAAAGAAAAATTATAACTAATTTTAAGTATTATATAAAAATTACAACTAAATAATTATATTAATTAAGTAAAATTAACCAACTCGCATTAATTTATAAGGTGGGCAAGGCCCCCCCGTTTGCCAACATTGTGAGCAATGCCATAAGCTCTTCTTTAAAAGAAAAAAATATTGGTTGCAAATATTTATTTAATATAAAAGATACATTTAATATAATAGAATATTAATGGATGCCCTAAATCAAAGGCTAAGATTCAGCAACGGATGGTCCAGTTGGACATTAATGAAGGCAGTTGGGAAAGATCAAGGTTAGCTAAGGACAAAAATTTTAATTGATACATATTTACTTTTAATTTTTTTACATTTACTTTAATTAAATCAATAAAATTTATGAATCATTAGAATAGAGATAACATCACCTTTGTTTATTTAAATTATAACTTCTTATTTATTCCATGTTATAATATTACTTTTGATTCTTTTTAATATTCTTATGAGAATACAAATTTTTATTTAATTTTTAAAATCATAATATCACCTTTCACGTAAATGCCATGTAGTTGATCTATCTCGTCTACCATCTATCATATATCTGCGAGCAATATGATGGTGACGTTTTTGTTAGCTAACTCTCAACAACTAAAATTCAAGTAAGTTGGTAAATTATTAAAATAGTTATTTTTATTTGTTTGAGGTTACATTTTAGTTATATATGTTTAAAATATTACGTTTTAGTCACTTACGTTATCATGTTATAACTTTTTAGTCACTGAGTCGTTAATTGTCGTTAACGGTATAACAGTAAGTTGACGTGATACGTTAAATTATTATTTAAAATAAAAATTTCAGGTTAAATTCTACAATTGGTCCTTATATTTTTTTCGTTTTAAGCAATTTAATTTTTTTCTTTTATGTTTTTTTAACTTTCTTTTTTTTCTTTATTTTTCATTCTCTTCTGTTTCTCCCTCTATTTTCCTCCCTTCTTCATTTCTTTTAACGTAGTTTTTCTATGTTTTCCATTTGTTAAAACTAGTCCACAAGCTCGCCTCACTCGAAAAAATTAAATTGTTCAAAAAAAATAAAAGTATAGGGATTAGTTTTAACAAATGAAAAAATAGAAAAATTACGTTAAAAGAAATAGAGAGGGAGGAAAATAAAGGAAGAAGCAGAAGAGAATGGAAAATAAAGAAAAAAAGGAAAGTTAAAAAAACATAAAAGAAAAAATTTAAATTGCTCAAAACGAAAAAATATGGGGCTGATTGTATAAATTAACCTAAAATTTTTGTTTAAAATTATGATTTAACGTACCAAGTCAACTTACCATTACATCTTTAACGACAATTAATGACTCAGTGGCTAAAATATTACAACACGATAACGTAAGTGACTAAAACATAATATTTCAAACATAAGTGACTAAAATGTAATTTGAGGTAAAGAAAAGTGACTATTTTGGAGTTTACCCTTTATTAAATTTATTTTCACTTAAATTTTATCATATCTAAGTTTTATGTATTTTCACTTAAATTTTATCATATCTAAGTTTTATATGAATTTATTTTTAGTTTAGTTCTGTATATATTTTAATTTCGAGTTGATTGTGATTTATAATATTTAATTTTGGTTATAATTATATAGATTTATCTAATATACTTATATTTAATCTCTTTACTGAATTGGTATCACTTTTTTTTATTGTACTTTTCAAGTTTGTGTTTATGGTAAATGTTCGGAGTTCATGAATATTCCTCCCAATAATGTCATCTCCAAAGTTCAAACCACGTGCTCCCATTTAGAGTGTAATGTGTCTTGCCACTACACCCAACATTTGTTGGTAGTTGGTGTCACCTTTAACCTAGCCACCAACTCAGTTATGAAATTATGGAAATATCTCTTATTTTTCAGTTATAGTTAATATTATTATGATGACACTTTTGTCTTTTTATATTTGTATATCATCTTTAAATAAAACAATTAAAAATAAAAATCCAATGATCAAATATGTGTTCAATATTATCAAAATACAAGTTCATTACCAGTATACATATATTAATTATTAAATAAATTTTAAACATATTGATAATATTATTAATTGAGTTGGCATCACAAGTTAACTCAGCATCAACTTAAAATTAATGACAATATCATGATTGTAACCCCCTAACCCGACCTAAAAGATATGGTTGAATTCGGAAGATTACATTGGCCACCGAAATGACCTAGTAGACTATTGAAGTTTATTAAATAGTCGTTTTAAAACATTTGCTTATTTTTGAAGAAAAATTTAGCTTGTTATCTTCTTTTCACTAAGAGATCAATTTTTTCTAAAAAAAAAAATGTTGGATTTTAAAGTTTACTTAGCAAAAGTTGATTTCCAATTTATTTAGTTTTCAAAAATCTCATTTACATGATATCATAGCGGAAAGTGATATTCAAAATAGTTTCAATGAAGAAAAACCATAATTTTATACATAATTAAATTCAAAATCCATAGTTCAATATCCTAAAATCAAACTAAATGTCATGCATGCTAAATAAACCCAAAACTTAAGTCACATGCCATAGTTCGAATAAAACAATACAGTTATATATAACATAAATTATAATATTAAGTCTAAAATACTTTTAATGAAATTATTAATTCAAGCTGAGACCTTTCAGATGCCGAACATGCATCCTAACCTTCTGGGTTATATGTAAAGATGGAAACTAAAGGGGAGTGAGCTTAAGAAGCTTAGTGTGAGTCTAATCACAAGTAAATCGATGTAAGACAGTAGATCTAACGTGTGGTTTGTGCAAGTGTACACAATCGTTTCAAGTAATAAGTAAGTAAAAGAGTTATTGTCTCCACAGGGAC
This sequence comes from Gossypium longicalyx, assembly GCA_025698465.1. Lineage (NCBI taxonomy): Eukaryota > Viridiplantae > Streptophyta > Magnoliopsida > Malvales > Malvaceae > Gossypium > Gossypium longicalyx. Next base: position 100,126,919 of record CM046997.1, read on the forward strand.
TATGTAAGTTAATCAATTAATTGTAAAATTAAGAATTTACAAGTTGGTAGAAAAACACAATATTTTTTTAGGTGATTGATTGTTAAATTAAATTAAATGAACTAAATGCAAAGTGATCCCTAATGCGAATTAATTTAAATGCAATGTATGCAATAGAATGAATGAGATGAGTTTAGTAGCAAATTCACAAACTTCAACAATCACTAACATGAATAGGCTAGAATAATTACATCTATCTTCTTAGTTCATTTTTATCATGCTTAATAATGTTTTAGAAAATATTCTATGGCAACTCAATCTTTCATAAGCTTGAAACCAATATTAAGTCCTTTCAGAAGCTTTTACTTAGAAAAACATGCATAGTACTAATTATATTTAACTAAGGGTTTCTTAGAATTCATGAGAAATAACAGGGACGGGCTAGGTTTGAAACAATTTAATTGTAACATCCCGAAATAGGGCTTTGTCGGAATAGTGGTTTTGGGACCACAAATTTGACATCAAAATATTTATTTTATGATTATTATGAGGTTTAGAATATGAGTACATGCATGTGTTAAATTTTCATGAAGAAACTCTTTGAGTAAGGTGTCCAATTGTAAAATAGGGACCAAATTGAATAAATTACAAAACTTAGGTTCTAGAAGCAATTTGTATGAAGTTGCTTCAGATTATAAATTAGAATGCCTTGGAGAAGAATTTTCCCAATTTCTAAGTTTTTGGACAAAAATGGGCTTGTATGGATGAAATCTAAAAGAAAGGGCTTAAGGGCATTTTGGTCATTTGGCATTTTAATGAAATAAAATGGGAAAAATAAGCCAAAATCAGCTCATTTCCTTCTTGTTGCTACTGAAATTCTAGGGTTCTCCATAGCTAGGGTTTCCAAGCTTTTCAAGCTCAATAGTAAGTGCTCCTAAGCTCCGTTTTTAATGCTCTTTGTATTTTTGAAATCCCAGTAGCTTACTCTCTCTATTTCTACCCATATTTCATACTAGGGTTCATGTTAAGAAATTTACTCATGCATGATTTACTTGTATTTTGATGATTTATGGAGGGATATGAAAGTTGGATGTGTGTTAATCATCTTTTCCAAGGTGATTTTCATGAAAAACCCTTATAAGGACCTTTTTGAAAAAGGTGTAAAATGTGTGGTAGAAATGAGAAATAATGGAAATTTTGGGCTACCATAGGAGGGAAAAACATTTGTCTAGGCTTGGGTAAGGCAGAAATTGCATGTGTTTCATTATACGAGCCTAGGGACTAAATCGTAAAAATATAAAAGGTTAGGGGTAAAATGGTCATTTGGATCGAGGGTAAAATTTAGGCTAAAAAAGGTATAATTTGAGTTACTAATAATTTATTCTTATGGTTATAAACCCCGAGGAACAAATTCTGGAGGTCGATCGAGGAAAATGAAAAGTTTCGGAATAATCGAAACATAATACCGAGACTAGTACCTGGTAAGTTCGAATAACTTAAGTAAACTCATAATATGCCTAAATGCACAATTCAAGAGTGTATGATAGTTTCATTTAATGATGGCATGAAAATACATGAAATGTATTCTTTAATAATGATTGATTATGAATGTCCCGGTTGAGGTTGAAAAAGAAGTTCGATGGATGAACCATGTTGTATGTGATATTGAGATCCTGTATGTGTTGTAGAAAGGATTTAGCCCCAACGAGTAATCCGTTGATCTCAAATATAGAAAGGATCTAGCCCAAATAGGTGTTCCTTGAATGATCTAGCCTCTCGAAGAATATATGTGCTTTAAGGATTTAGCCCGGACGGGTAATCCGATTAGGGTCTGAATTTAGCTTGGACTGGCAATTCAAATCCGAGCTCATTAAGGGTGTTTGTCTCTACAAGGGATTTAGCTTGGACTGGTAATCTTGACATCACATTATGAGTTTATGATACGGGGGATTTAGCCTGGACTGGCAATCTCGCCATAAAATGTGAGGTTCGTGGGAGTGCATACTTGAAAGGAATCATTCTTATGAATTGACAGAGAATGGATAATCCATCGGAATTTCCTAGAAACTCAACGGATTAATACAATGTATGTGAATGAAATGATGAATGGTGAGCTCATCTAAGACAAATTACATGGTACCTTATTATTGTGACTAACTTGTTGATTGAGTGCATGTGATAGAAATACCATTATTATGCTTGTTGATTCTATTGCATAACATGGCCTTATGCTAATTAATCGGTAAGTTTACTTTCCAATTATTTGGGCTTACTAATCATGTAAATGCTTACCCTTCTTTTTTCCTTGTCTTATAGAGCTTGAGGACTCATAACGATTGGAAGACGGTTGGAGAATCGACACACTATCAACTAATTCAGCTTTGGTATATAGACACTTATGTTTTGTTCAATGGCATGTATAGAACTTTTTAGTATTTGGTTATATGTGTCATTTGATTTGCCAAGATGTAGGCATGTAAAATTATACATATCTTTTTGTATATGGCCATGGGAATCAGCTCATTTTGAAGTAGGCTAACCTACAAATCTATGCATGTTTATGTTCATATGCAATGGCTTGGTCTTCAATTGGCAAAGAGTTATAAAAACAAGCCAATCTTAAATATGTCAAGTAGACATGAAAATCCTTAAATACAAGATGAGAATTAACTTATCATGTATGAAATCAATGACACAAGGTTTACATGCAATGAGGTTAATCAAAGCTTTATATAAGTGTATAATTTGGCCTTAACATGTACTAATGTAACCCATAAGTATGTTTGGTTGATAGAGGGTGATCAAAGGCTGGGAAAATAGCCTAATAAGGCCCTCACGAGTAGGCTCACAAGCATGTGTCTATGCCGTGTGTGACACACGGCTTGCCCCCATGGGTGTGTGGCATGGCCGTGTGTCCCCTGCACTTGAAATTTCAAGTCAGTATAGCACATGGGTTAAACACACGGGTGTGTGTCTTGGTCGTGTGTCCCTAGATACATATTAATGTCATAAATAGAGAGCCACACGGGTTGTAGGCACGGGCGTGTCCCAAGCCACACAGGCGTGTGTGACCACACGGCCCCACCCACACGGGCGTGTGACTCACCAAGGTAAGAAAATCATTAAGTTGCTCAGAATCGGTCAAATGTTTTCGATTTTGTCTCGAACTGTTCTGATGTATGTTTCAGGCCTCGAGGGGTTGTGTAAGGGATGGTATGCATGTGTGTGTGTAAAGTTTTAAATTTTGGGCAAATTTTGGTAAATCGGATTAGAATGTCGTGAAAGTTTAAACCCGGTAACGCCTCGAGCCCTATCCCAGTACCGAATACGGGTGAGGGGTGTTACATTAATCACATAAACTTAAAATCTATGCCAGATAATAGAGCTCTCTCGAGTTATTTTGAACCTTTAATTTAGTCGGCCTAGGATCTAAATTAAGTATGCACTTTTCAATTATTGCGTTCATTAGTCGTCATCTGGCTAGGATCGCTCAGCTAATTCTAATGCATTCAGTCATGTATGAATGAAATACATGCTTGATTTTAATTGAAAAAAATGAATGATTGAGGCACAGAACATCATAAACACAATTTAAATGAACTTTATTGAATTAATGTAATCATTCTAGCTAAACAAATTTAAGCTACCATTGTTGATGGCAAGATAACAAAACAAGTTGCAAACATGATTAAAATCAAAGTAAACAAAGATAAGGGAGAATAAACTCTGATTGATTCAGCAGTCTCGCGAAATCTGATCGAAATGGCTTCCTCCAATCCTTGTATTCGCTTCTTCGTAAGTTACTTTTCAAAGTGGCTAGCCAAGAGAGTACCTTCTTAAAGATTTGTTGGCTAAGGGAAAGGGAAAATATGGATGCTTATGTGTAGAAAGAAAGAAAGCAAATAAGAGAATGAAATGAGAGTGAGAGACGAATGATGTTTAAGAGATGAGGGATGATTGATATGAGGAATGAGAGTGGGTATTTATAGTGAAGGTTGGTAGGTGAGTTTACTAAAAATGGCGTGTAGAATCCCCCAATTTACTCACTTGCTTAGGTAGCCACACATTGTGGAAGGAAGTGGTTTGTTGGTTGCTTTATTCAAGCAGGGGTGTGAACAGTTTCAAGGGTAAATCTTATGGGCTATTTTCTAATTTATTTGCAAGTGTAGGGACCTCTAGTAAATCCCCAAAAATTAATTTTTGGGCTGCTAACAAATGCTTTGTCGAATTGAACTTGTTCTCCCTTGCTTGGACAGTTTGGTGACCCAATTGTTTACCAGACTTGTCCATCAATTGGTCCATCTTCAATTGGATCAAAACAACTTCTTCATGACCCATTTTACATGTGCTTGCTGTCCATATAGAGAGAATTTGGGCATGTCCATATAACTTTATTTTATAAACAAATCATGCATAATTCCTTGGTCCAACTGCATTAAATAATATCAAGATTAATATGTAGCATAAAATAGTTAAATTACACACAAATTTAATGCAAAATAGTATAAAATTACATTCTTTATTAAATTATGCCCATTATTGAAATATAAACAAAATTCACCCAATTAGTGATCAATTAGTCGGAATTAATATTATTTTTAGGTAAAAAGGTGCCAAAAATAACTATAAGAACTCTATATAAATTAGATTTTATAGTAGACAAAGAATACAAAATAAAAATTCTTAGAATAATAACAATCGTATAGCCATTCACAGTATCGATTTCCAGGTCAATACATCACTGTAATATTTTAGAATTCACAGTTTTGTATGCACATGTTTATGAATGACAATACAATTTCAATTTATCAAAAAACTTCCTACTCAACTCCACTATGCACCACAGTAAAAGTTCCCCAAAACCCAACCATCCCTACACACCACGTTTTAGATAAACCACCAGTTATTTATTGTAACGCCTTTGACCTGGCTTAAGAGTTTTAGCTAAGTCGAACGCATTACATTCGATCACTGAGGTGATCTTGTAAAGCCATTCTTTTTGAAGCATTGATTTTATGGAAAACGCTCTTTTGTTTTTAAGAAATATGTTTATTAATTTAAACCATTTTTACTTAATAAGTCGATTACAACATTTTTAATATGAAGTTTCAGGAAAATGATTTTTAGGTATTTAAGAAAAGACTTTATCATAACTTTAAGTATTTTGTAAAGCTGCGGAAAACATTTTTAAAAAAAGGTTTTCTAAACTGAAAAGCATGCAAATATCAGAGTATTAACTAAACGTCATGCTTTAAAATAAATAAACAAGTCAATCTCAAACGTAAGATATAAAAACAAGAAATTAATAATTATAATCTCGAAAATAAATGATAAATGGAAACTTTTTAAATAATAAAACAAGTTGCTAATCTGAGAGTCCTCCAATGCCATACCGAGTTCTAATTTTCTGCGTTACCTGAGAGGTAAAGGAAAAGGAGGAATGACCTAACAACGACTCAGTATGAGACTAACTTATAATCAATTTATATAATTGCACAAACAGAAAAAACATATAAATAATAGCGAGTTAGGCATAACATATGGAACATATAATAAATCAATGTATATATTGTTTGTATGTGATACAATGCAAATGCAAATTTCCTACCCGTCTATCCTAACCACCCTCAAGCATCGTTCGACACACCAAAACACAGATAAAAAACTATCTTGAATTTCTCGATGAAGATGATTTTTCACTTGTCATCTATGACAATAACTTTTACTACAATAACTTACCGCATTGGTTTCCCGATTTGATGGCTTTTTAAACTACCATCCCAGCTTATCCGGTTTTGATGACATTGTCACCTATTTCATGCAGTACTGACTTTGGTGTGGACTTAAATTGTCACTATCTCCTATGGAACTCATTCATCATCCAGAACTATTTTTCATATAATTTATGCCAATATTCTTAGCATATATTGCTATTTATCATCTTTCGATGCTTACATTCAACATTTCATACTCACATTTAATGGCATGTGAACATGCGTCCGTTCTCATCAGTTTCATATATAAAATTAATTTTAGAACTAAAATAGCTTCACATATACAATGTTTTCATGTGATCTGACATGCTTGGGGTTTGGTTAACACATACATAAGTCGGGTTCGCACATACAGCGGCCACACATATAAGATTGCACTTAAGGGTTCACACCTTATGGGTACGCATATGTGGGTTCGCACTTTAAGGGTTTGCACCTTAGAGTTTCGTACATTAGGGTTCACACCTAGGTGTTCACACGTTAGGGTTTGCACCTAGGGCTCGTACGTTAGGGTTCACATCTAAGGGGTCATACCTTACAGTTTACAAACCTCGGATTCGCACATCAAGGTTCAGACACCTAAGGGTTTGTACCTAGGGTTTACACAGATGAGTTCACACATACAAGGTTCGCTTACAGGGGTTCACATACGAGGGCTCACACATAGGGCTCGCACACTGGGGTTCTATAACGCTTAGTTTGTGCAAGTGTACATAGTCGTTCAGGTAATAAGTAATAAATGAGTTATCGTCTCCATAGGGGTTGTGCATGTTAATCGATTAATTGTAAAATAATAAGTCAACAATTTGGTGATAAAAACATAATAATTTGAGTGATGATTATTAAACTAGATTAATTTAACTAAATGCAAAATTGATCCCTAATGCAATTTAAGCTAAATGCGAAGTATGAAATAAAATGTATGAATGAATTTAGCAAAAACACAAACTTCAAATATCAATAACATGAATAGGTTAGGATAACTTCATTAATCAACTTGATTCAATTTCATCATGCTTAATAGTGTTCGGAAAGCATTCCATGGAAACTCGATCTTTCATGAGTTTGGAAACCAAAATTAAGTCCTTTCGGAATCTTTTACTTAGTGAAACATGCATTTTACTAATCATATTAAACTAAGGGTTTCTTAGCATTTATGTGAAGCAACAGGGATGGGTTAGGCTTGAAACAGTTTAATCACATAAACCAAAAAACTATGCAAGATAATAGAGCTCGTTAAAGTTATAATGAACCTTCAATTTAGTCAGGTTAGGATCTAAATTAAGCATGCACTTTACAATTGTTGCATCCACTAGCCGTCATCTGGTTAGGATCGCTCAGCTAATTCTAATGCATCCAATCATGTATGAATGAAATATATACTTGAATTTAATTGAAACATGATCGACTGAGGCACAAATACTTTAAACATGAATCAAACAAATCTCATTGTATTAATGCAATTAACCTAGCTAAATAGATTTAAGCTACCATTTTTTATGTCAAGATCACAAAACACATTGCAAATATAATTAATTTAAAATAACACGTAAGGAAATAATAAACTCTATTTCAAGTCGGCAGTCTTGCGAGCTTTGATTGAAAGTGTTTTCCTTTTCTCCTCTTGTTGCACTTTTGTTAATGGTTCTTCAAGGTGGTTGGCTAAAAGATGATCTCTTCAAGGCTTTTGCTGGCTAAAATATAAGGGGAAAATAGAATGACATGCATGGTGAATAAAGAGAGCAAGAGAGGGAATGAAGAATGTAGTGAAAATGATGGATGAAGGGATGATTGAAAAGGTGAGATAGGTGTGGTATTTATACTTAAAGTATGTGGGAGAGTTTACTAAAAATAGAAGCAACAATCACTTAGATTTCTCCCTCCTATTGCTAGCCACGATATGTGGAAGAGAATGTAGTTTAGTTGCTTGATTCAAGCAAGAAATCATGCTTGAATCTTGCAAGGGGTGGACGGTTTCTCAAGAAAATCTTGTGTGCCGATTTCTAATGTTCTTCCAAGTGTGAGGACTTTCAATGCAACACCCTAGACCCGGCCTATACGTTATGGCCGAATCTAACGATGTCACATGGAAGTATTTTTCGCAAAGTGTGAGATTGAGAGAAAACCCTTTTACATAATTATATTTATTACTTACTTTCAGTGAGGACTTTAAAACACATCGTTACAATGTTTAAAATGGTGTTGATTTTTAAAACGTTGTCTCTTGTGAAAGCTTAGAAAATGCATTGCGTAAATGTGATGTATTTGAAAACAGTTATCTTTTTGAAAACTCGCATCCTAAATCTAGCAGATATAACCAAAACAATTAGAAATCCCAAAATATAAAACTTTAAGAGGCCTTATTACATTTTAAATACCCAATAAAATAGCTTAAGAAGTAAAAGATCAAAACAATCTCAAAATGGTTGTGTGGCCTCTATCGAGTCCCTCGCAGCACCATCCCGCCTAAGGATTACTTACACAGTAACGCATAAAGGTGAGTTTATGAAAACTCAGTGTATAATTTTTTTTTTCTAATAATCAAACAGCCAGTAGGCAAAACAGTTTGGGCTTAAGACTGTTTCAGTAACAGCCCAGTATCAGTGTGGACCTTAGCCCATTACAGTAACAATATCAGAAATGCAATAGAGATCCTACCCATCCATCCTCTTCACTCTACTCCGTCCAGCCTTACACTCCATGTGGGGATAAAATCGACCCACCTATCCCTACACTCCAAATATAGCACCAGTTGCGGCACTATTCAATAATTGCAGCAGAGCTGCCAGTAATTGCAGCAGAGCTGGCAGTATAGTACACTTCCTCCAATATATATATCAAACCCACCCCTATGCAACATGTTGTGTCATAATATATACGTGTATGCAAAATGTCATGCTCAAATACATTCAATATGATATAGGGATATATCAATCATTTTACCTCTAGGGGTATAACAGTCATTTCATGAGTATGAGTCAAGTATACTACCGACCCATCAGTAGGCCCAAAGTCGTCTTAGGCGACCCGTGCAACCTTAACAGTTAAATAGTGGAAATGGGCCCAAAGCCCAAAATACGACCCATGTGGGCCCACACGCCTATGTGGCCCATTAGGCCCAATAATGACCTTGGCCGTGTGAACTACACAGCCTGGCCCATAAAACTCTACCCATTTGTGTAGTTTACCTATGTGGGGCCTACGAGCCTGTGGGGTCCACATGAACCATTTCGACCCATCGTGGCCCAAAATTGGCCTAAGCCCATGAAATCATTCATGGTGGCCTCTTCGATCGAATGCCTACGTTTTGTGCATTCGGCTCACCTCACGAGTGAGCGTACACTCGTGTAGTGTCAGTAATCATACATTTTCGGCTTTTGTCAATCTATGCTATTAGTAGTGTGATTACACACATGTTATGGATTTGTAGTTGAAACCTTTCCGAGATCAAACACCAATCAACTATCGCAACCTCCTCTAGCCCCAAAACCACGTATTCTTTCCAATGCTATTACCTTCACAAGAACCGTTAACCGATTCATAAGAATCTACAATCCCACATGAATATATATATATATACTATGCTTAAAGCACTTACCACGAATCACAAGATCCCTTGCAGGGGAAAAGCAATCGGCCCACACCTTGACTAAGGAAAATGAGCCCCTAGCAACATTCGAATGAGAAAAAGGTGTTAGATGAACTTATCCCGAAGGAAAACAAAGAGGAAACAGCCTTTTGGCCCAAGAGATACAAAAGTCGAGCCTAGAGAAAGAAGCCAACCAAGATTTGGCTAGAGTAACCACTTACCAATAAATCGAAGAGCTTTTGGCAGAACCCTAGCAAGAAACGGTTAGGGAAAAAGAGAAGAAGGTTTTTAGGCCTTAACAGATTCGACCAATACAAGAAGAACAAAGGTTTTGAGAGAGAGAAGAGGAGTAATCGACCACAAGCAAGGCTAAAACAGAAAAAAAGGGTTTACGACAGAAAGAGCAAGTCGTATTCGGCCCAGGTGTGATCACAAGAAAAGATGATTGAAGAAAATTGAATGAGGGAGAGAATGGTATTCAGTTCAGAGAAAGGAGAGAAGTCTATCTGTAATACCCCCTACCCGTACTCATTGCCGGAATAGGGTACGAGGCATTACCGGAGTTTATGATTTTTTTTACTCAATATATCCCCTTTTATAGATATCTAACCTTCCCTGCAAATTTTAAATCGAGACCAATCCACATCAACCAAACCAATTCAACATATTTTCAAAATAAATTCATGCATATTTATAAGATAACGTCATCACATACCCAAAACCAGGTTTGTTAACCATACTAATGGCTAACTTTACATTCATTTCACATAATCATTTACTTTATTAGCTTATACATGCCATTGATTTTCAAAATAAAGTTTCTTTATATACCGAAATCCTGAGGTTGATAGTGTGATGTATCTCTGACCAAATCCGACCTCCGAGCTCTTAACACTACAAAACAGGGGAAAATGAAACAGGGTAAGCACTTTGTGCGTAGTAAGCCCATGTAACAAGAATTATACTTACCTAATATTTTCAATACAATGTAATAAACATTCATATATCCATTCAATGCATTATTACCCTACCATACACAACTCAACATTCAAGTTAATCCAATAATTTTCATGTGTCAATAATATATATACCATGATTGGTAAACTCATCAATACCATGAATATTATTCCCTTATTATTTTTCCATATTTATCCCGTTGAATTTCTTGGAATTTTCGATGGATTTTCAGAGGTACACTTTTAGTGTACATTTCTGGGTCCGTCAATTCATATTCATGTGCACACATTTCCATTTCCGAGAGCACACTCCCGCGAACCTCATCCTTACAGTGGGATTACCAGTCCAGGCTAAATCCCCTGTCATATAAACTCATAGAGTATTGTCGGGATTACCAGTCCAGGCTAAATCCCCTGCAATGACAATTACTCTAATGAGCTTGGATCTGAATTACCAGTCCAGGCTAAATTCAGACCCTAATTCGGATTACCCGTCCGGGCTAAATCCATTTTACACCAATTCTTTCGGGAGGGCTATATCAGGATAGGATCACCCGTCAAGCTTGATCCTTTTTACCGTCAATTCCTTTTCAGAGATCCATCGAATTTTCCTTTCATTCAACCAGGATTTCTTCCTCTTTTATCAAATATGTCAATGTTTCATAAAATTTCATATAATGAACATTCAAATCATATTCATATCAAAAACATGCATTTCAAGCATTTAAGAATATAATTCAAGTTACATGAACTTACCTTGATACTTGTTCGTGTACAAAAATCTACTAATCCTGAACTTTTTCCTTTCCTTGATCTAGCTTCGTATTTGAATCTTCTGGATCTAAATAAATAAATTTCATTATCAATTTAATACATTTCATGTTCATATGCAACAATTTCTATAATTTCATTATTATTATTTATAGTTTATTCAAAGCTGTCTATTTGAGTCATAGTCACTAAATTATTTATAACTTCAGCTACAGAACTCCAAATTAAGATCCGTTAATTTTACCTGAAACTAGACTCATATATCTTATTACCATAAAATTTTCAGAATTTTTGGTTTGGCCAATAAGTACAGTTTATTCTTTAAATTCACCCCTATTCTGCTGTCTGACAGTTCTGACCCTTCTTCACTAAAAATTAATTATCTCTTCATACAGAATTAGGATGATGTTCCCATTTAATTCTCTTGAAAATAGACTCATTTAGAATTCTAGAAATATAAATTTAGTTCTATAATTATTTTTATTCAAATTTTTATGATTTTTCAAAGTCAGAACAAGGGAACTCGAATTCATTCTGACCTTGTTTCAAAAAATTCATTATATCTCATGATTTATAGATCCATTGCTTACACTGTTTCTTCTATGAGAAACTAGACTTAATAAGCTTTAATTTCATACTTTTTCATCTTCTAATTCAATTCCTAAAATTTATAGTGATTTTTCAAAGTTAGTCTACTGCTGCTGTCCAATATTGTTTTAGTGCAAGCTGTTTATTACTATTTTTTCCCTAAGCTTTTAATAAATAACAATTTCATCCCTACTCAATTAGCCTCTCAATTGAGCTGATTTTTATCAATTAACACTTTATTCTATCATCTTAAACTAGTTTACAACATTTAGGAATCAAAATTTCAGCAATAAACTTTAATTCCAAACATTTTCACAATTAGGTCCTAAAAATCAATTTCTATTGAAATTACCTAGTAAAATCATCTCATAAATAAATTAAAGCTTCAATTTCATTCTATTTCATCATAAAATTACAGAACTCAACCATGGACTTTCAATTTCATCCTTGAAATCAAAAACTAATGAATTTAATAGTAGGACCTAGTTGTAAAAGTCTTAGAAACACAAAAATTACAAGAAAATGGAAAGGATTAACTCACTTGGTGCAAAAATTATGAAATACAAGCTTAGAAAACCCTCCTATGGTGTTTTTAGCTGCTGGAATTGAAGACAAATGAAGAGAAATCTAGATATTTCCTATTTAGTCCTAGCTTTATTTAGTTAATTTTGTAATATTCCAATTTTGCCCTTAATTTATCAATTTTCCTGCTGATTTCATGCCCTTCCCGTCCAGCCCAAATAAATTTTGGGTCTAATTGCCTTTTAAATCCTCTCTTATTAGACACTTAAGCTATTTAATCATCCCATCCACTTTTACACCTTTTACAATTTAGTCCTTTTCATTTAATTAACTACCCAAACATTAAAATTTCCTAATGAAATTTTAATACCACATTACTAACATTTCATAAATATTTATAAAATTATTTTTTATTTGGTTTTATGAGATCGAGGTCTCGATACTTTGTTTTTACCCAATTTATTCAATAATTTCTTTTTCTAACTAACCACTAAATCAGTAAAAAAAATTTATCGATATTTTCATATGATTTTCCTATTATATAAATATTCATGCAAAAATATTAAAATAAATTTCTCTTTAAATCGGATTTGTGGTTACGAAACCACTGTTCCGATAACCTTGAATTCAGGCCATTACACTATCAACAGAATTCGACTATCAACAAGCAACACAACTAAAGAGTGAAAAACAAAGAGCAAAAAGGGTAGTAGCTATCGAATAAAGGAGAGCGAAATTTCACTCACTAAGTAAAAGAATCCTGAAAACACACAGAACCGAAAATTTTGAGAGAGAACTAATTCACCTGAAACTCCTAAGCACACAATCCACCTTCGGTACAACTCCACTTCACCTCAAACTCCTTTTTTCCTCCCCTTAGTCCTCTCCCACAATCTCTCCACCTTATTCTACTCAACCGCCCATTCAAACTCCCACCAACTCCTCAATTTCGGTCAACCTAGGATTCCTCCCTAGCACTTGTGGCAAAAATAAAATACTCCTTCCACCCTGCCAATGCTTAAACCACAGACCCCTAAGGAACAACCCACACGCCCTTTACCACTAGACTAGGAACCTCCTTGTGACAAATTTTACCAACAACCATTTAAAAGACTACTAACAACAGGCAAGAGTAATACTAAAAAAAACCAAAGTTTTTGCAATTGCCCAGGCTTAAACTCAGAACCTTTCCAACACTTCTTAAGATACTCAACCACTGAAGCAATCATATATTTATGCAACACAACATACAAAAGTAAATACCTACATTCTTGGGGCGTTACAACTCTACCCCCTAAAGAAAATTTCAGCCTCGAAATTTACCTGGTCAAAACAGATGAGGGTATTGTCATCGCATCACCTCCTCAGGTTCTCACGTGGCTTCCTCAGAACTGTGATTATGCCATAGCACCTTAACCAGTGGAACTGGCTTCCTCCTCAGAACCTTCACATCACGGTCTAAAATCTGAACTGGCTCTTCCTCAAAAGTCAGATCTGGCCAAAGCTCAATCTCCTCAGTCGAGACGATATGCGTAGGATCAGAACGATATTGTCTCAACATAAAGATGTGGAACACATCATGAATCCGGTCCAACTCCGGAGGTAACTCAAGTTGATAGGCCACCGGTCCCATACACTTCAATATACGATATAGCCCAATGAATCTAGGGCTTAACTTGCCCTTTCGACCAAACCTCAATACCTTCTTCCATGGCGAGACCTTAAGAAACACCAAGTCCCCCACAGAAAATTCAATTTCCTTTCGCTTTAGATACGCATATAATTTTTGTCTGTCTGATGTTGCCTTAGTCGATCCCAAATTAATCTGACCTTATCCTCGGTATTATGTACTAACTCAGGACCCAGAACATGCCAGTCACCCAACTCAGTCCAACATGTAAGAGTACGACACTTACGACCATATAATGCCTCGGAAGGTTCCACCTGTATGCTAGACTGGTAGCTATTATTGTACGCAAACTCTACTAACGGTAAATAATCCTCCCAACTGCCTCAGAAATCTATTACACAACTTCTTAACATGTCCTCCAGTATCTGAATCACCCTCTCTGACTGACCATCTGTCTGAGGATGAAACGCAGTACTGAAGTTTAATCTAGTAACCAGTACCTCATGCAGCTTATTCCAAAATCGAGACGTGAAGCGAGGATCTTTGTCAGATATTATAGAGACCAGTACTCCATGCAGTCGCACTATCTCAGACATATATAGCTTAGCCAGTTTCTGCAGTGCGTAATCAGTACGAACCGGTATGAAATGAGCAGACTTGGTCAATCGATCCACGATGACCCATACCGTGTCCTTTTTAGAAGGCGTTAGGGGTAACCCATTAACGAAGTCTATGGTTACTCTCTCCCATTTCGACATAGGAATTTTAACTAGCTGAAGCAACCCTAAAGGTAACTGGTCTTCAGCCTTAACCTGGTGGCAAGCCAGACATTTCCCCACAAAGTCGGTCACATCCCGCTTAAGCCCTGGCCACCAATACACCTCACGAAGATCTTTGTACATTTTATTTCCACCTGGGTGCATAGCATAGGGGCTACTATGCACCTCACGCAGTATAGACTGTCTTAACTCAGTATCCTTAGGTACATAAATTCTACCTTAGAAACAGAGTACCCCTTCACAGTTCAGTCTAAAATCTGAAGTTTCCCCACTCTCTATCTGCCGAAATCGAGAACCCAGTGACTCATCCTTCAACTATTTACCCTTTATCTGATCAGTCCACGTCGGTTTAACATGAAGTTTGGCCAACAGACTACCATAATCGAACAAGCTGAGATGAGCGAACATTGCTCTCAGATCAATCACAGCCCTACGGCTCAGTTCGTTGGCTACCACGTTAGCCTTACCCGAATGGTACTCGATCAAACAGTCATAATCCTTAAGCAGCTCAATCCATCTACGCTGCCTAAGATTTAGCTCCTTCTGAGTGAGGAGATACTTGAGGCTCTTGTGATCCGTGTAAATAATACACCTCTCACCGTACAAGTAATGCCTCCAAATTTTCAGAGCGAATACCACCGCTGCCAGTTCCAAGTCATGTGTCGGATAGTTCGCCTCATGCGTCTTAAGTGGACAAGACGCATAAGCCACCACCTTACCCTCTTGCATCAACACACATCCTAGCCCAACATGTGATGCATCGCTATAGACAGTGAATTCTTTCCCAGACTCTGGCTGTATTAAGACGAGAGCCTCAGCTAGAACTTTCTTGAGCTTCTCAAAGCTCTTTTGCTACGCGTCGGTCCAAATAAATAGCACACCCTTACGTAGCAGCTTAGTTAAGGGCGCGGCAATCAATGAGAACCCCTTTACAAATCTTCGATAGTACCCAGCCAATCCTAGAAAACTACGGATTTCTGATATAGTTGTGGAAACCATTTTAATTTTGAAAAACGGGGATCAACCTTAAAACAAAATATGGAGTCGCCACAAATCTTTTTTGTTTAGGTGTGATCGGACCACCTAATAAAATATTATATTTTATTAAAATATTAATTTTGGCCTACGAAATTCAAGAAAATGGGTTCGAGTGTCGATTACGTACGAGGAAGGATTAGCACCCCCGTTACGCCCAAAATTGGTACCTAATTGATTAAATAATGTCCTTATGTCTAAAATTTGAAAAGATTTTGAAATACGGTTTCTTTTAAAATATTTGAATAACTCGAATTGGATGTTAAGATTCTCTTGTTCTGAAGGAATAAAATATCATATCCAGTACGTTAGGACATAACCTTTTAAACCCTCGAAACTAAGATCAATTCTTGATTTTCAAAAATTCATACATTTGAAAATTACAAAAGGATATTCGGTTATTTGGTCCAATGAAAAACCGAAACCCAACACGTTAGGACACAATTTCTCAGATTTCTAAACACGAAACATTGCCTTGTTTTGAAGTTAAGAAAACATGGATGAAACTTTAAAGGGATATTTGATTATTTGGTCAAACGGAAAATCGAAACCCAATACGTTAGGGCACGATTTATCCAATTTCCAAACTTCAAACATTGCCTTTGTTTTGAGAAATTTTCGAATAAACGATTATAAAATCAGCTCAAAACGCATTTATTTTGTTTACTTTAAGTAAAATGGAATAATTAATTTTGGATCAACAAGTTAAAAATTACAAAGCGACACTCGTGAATGAAAGGCGAAATTATAACACATGAATAGTATACTCTACAAAGGAGTGAAAATAGTATAAACATAAAAAAACAAATTAAGATATGCACAATAGCAATGAGCTCACATCCTATTTTGAAAAACTAACATTAATGATAAAAAAATAATGGAAACCAAAATATAGCTAATTTAAAAAACGATTAGAATAAAAATATAACAGGTTTTCAAACATAAATGAATAAAATTAAAATAGTAATACAAATGACTAATAAACAATATAAAACAATAATATATGAAATAATATGAAAACCAAAAACAACACATAATATACAAAACAATATGGAAACTAGGAGCCAATATGATATAAAACAATTTAAAAACTATTAAATATATGAAAGATTTACAAATGAACAACACATGCTAGAGTTTGAAATAGTTTACATGTATAAAAATGAAAACTAAAAATATATAAATGATTATTATAATAAATATTATGAAAGAAGAAGTTTGGAGCAAATAATGTACAAAATATTTTAAGAATAGAACACTTCTTTCTAAAGTTGATAATATATATATAATGAGGAAAATATTAACACAAAAAATATATAAATGGGAATAATAATATATGAATAAGTTTTAAATAACAAAAGTATATAATAAAATATATTTTTAAGGAATTACATAATAGATTTGAAAAGAAATATATATGTATATAAATAAAATTAAAAATGTATACATGAAATAACATGGAATCCATAATATATATATAATTAAGCTAATTTTATCATAAATTATATATATAATAGTATATAAAGGTATTTTAATTAAATATTATACAAAATTTTAAAACAACTCCATATAAAAAAGAATTTTAAAATAATACTTCTATAATCTAAACAAAGGGAAAAAAAACAAAGTAAAAATTATTAATGTAATTCAAAACGTATATTTAAATAATTTTTTTAAAAGATGAATGCTAAATAAATTTAAGAAATAATGAATTATACATACTGAAATGAAAAAGAACTTAATTGAAATAAAATCAAACTAAAAGGGACAATTAATAAATAAAATAAACTGTTGAAACAGAAATAAGGACTAAAGTGCAGTGCGCGCAAATGTGAAAGGAATGAAAATGCAAATGATCCAAATCCCCAAAACGCAGCGTTTAAGTGCGGGCTAAATTGAGATGACACGTAAATTCCAGGAAAAATTTTAAAAAACAAATAAAATGTAAATAGGGACTAATTAAAAGTCGGCACGAAAGGGAAGGACTAGCCGCAGAAATTACCCATTTGAAGCGCAAAGGCGAGGATCCGGCTATGGATCGGGTTTGCGCACGGATCCCTCCCCCCTTTAAACGGTACCGTTTCAAATCTTGCCCTTAAATTTTCATTCTTATTTTTTTAAAACATAACAAATTCTTTTGATTAAAAAAACCCCAAAATCATTTACCCATTCTGCTTGGGTTTCATTCAACATGCAGCCGCTGAACAACCACCATATCTGGTGGCCGATGGTGCGCAAACAATGGCCTGATCTTGCCAGAGGAGGAGCTCCGACTACGCTCATGAAGGTTTGGTAAGTGTGTTCTCTCTCCTTTTCTTCTTTATATTAAAAAAAAACTTTAGATCCTATTTAATTTTTCAAAAAAAACAAAGTGAGATTCGTAGAATGAAGAGGATTTCAACACCATTCGACCCATCGCTCAAACCTCTACGCTTCTGAGTTGTTTGGGCTCTCATCAGCGTCGATTCAGGTAACCTCCTTTCGTTTTTTCATGCTAAAAATTCCAGGCAAACCAAAAGGAAAAATAATAAACCTAAAAGAAAAGAAACAGAATTTGAGATCACCTTTTGATAAATTTTAGTTGCTTTTTCTTGTATTTAGTATTCGTCCCTTTACACTGATTCTCTTGGCTTTTTATAGCCAAATCAGAATGAAAATGAAATCACAAAAAATGATTTTTTCTTTTTTTGTTATTTCTCTGCTATTGCTGTGTATTTGTTGTATTCTGTTACTCCTTCTCACAGGTTCTAACGCTGACGTGGAAGTGTACGGTGGCTGGAGGCCGTACATGGTGGTGACGTGGAGGCACGAGCGGCATCGAGGCTGTTGATGGTTGCTGCAACACATGAGAACCCTAGGGTTCTTGAGAGTGTTTTTATTTTTGGGCTATTTGGGCCTTGTATCTTTTGGGTTAGGTTTTGGTTAGTTGTTTGGGTCTGATATTGGGTTTATTTTTGGTTTGGGCCTCAAGATTTGGGTTTGTATTTATGGACTATAAACAATTTAATTTATAATCTATATTTTTTATTTGGTTTATTTATTTGTTGTAAATAAATTTAAAGGCCCAGGCGAAATCGGCCTTCTACAACAATCTTAGGTTGCTTCCAATCCAAAACAGCCTCAATTTTCCAAGGATCAACCCTAATCCCCTCAGCAGATACCACATGACCTAGAAATGTCACTCTCGTAACCAAAATTCACACTTACTGAACTTAGCGAATAATTGCTTCTCTCTGAAAATCTGTAGAACTACTCGGAGATGTTTATCATGCTCAATCTCAGTCTTCGAATACACCAGAATATCATCAATGAACACTACTACGAACCGGTCCAGATAGGGTTGGAACACACGGTTCATCAAATCCATAAAAGCAGCTGGTGCATTCATTAGTCCAAACGGCATCACTAAGAACTCATAATGGCCCTAGCGAGTCCTAAACGTCGTCTTATGCACATCAGTCTCCTTGATCCCCAATTGATGGTACCCAGAATAGAGATCAATTTTTGAGAAAATCGACGCTCCCCAAAACTGATCGAATAGATCGTCAATCCTCGGTAGAGTGTACTTATTCTTAACAGTCAATTTATCTAATTGCCGTAGTCGATACACATATACATGAATCTATCCTTCTTTTTCACAAACAAAGCTGGTGCTCCTCACAGAGACACAATAGGCCGAATGAACCCTCGATCCAGTAGCTCTTGAATTTGAGCTTTGAGCTCTACAAGCTCCTTCGGTACCATTCTATAAGGGGCTATGGACATCGGAGCTGTACCAAGCATGAGCTCAATCCCAAATTCAACTTCACGGTTTGGAGGCAACCTAGGTAGCTCATCGGGAAAGACGTCTGAAAAATCTTTGACTATTCTGATATCCTTAACAGAGGAACCCTTGGATTCTGAAATACTAATGAAGGCTAAATATGCCTCACAACCCTTACGAACCAATTTCTCAGCCCTAAGAGCAGAAATCACATTACTCAAGTAGTTCCGTCGTTCCCCAATTACTACTACCTCCTCGTCCTTCTCAGATCTCAGTACTACCCGTTTAGTGGCACAGTCCAGACTCATTCGATGTTTAACTAACCAGTCCATGCCTAATATCAAATCAAACTCTCCAAAAGGGAGTTCCATCAGATCGGCTAGAAAGAGAACCCCTTGTACTTCTAACGGGACGTCTCTAAACAATTTATTAACTCTGACAGACTGACCCAACGGACTCAACATAGTAATTCCACTTGACGTATTCTCAACCAGGATCCCTAAGTTCTTAGTAATAGTATAGGCAACATAGGAATAGGTAGATCCTACATCTATCAATGCAATATAAAGTAGACTGAAAATTAAAAACGTACCTGTAATAACATCTAGGGCATCTCCGTCTTCTCAGCAATGAGCAGCGTAAACCAGAGCTGGCTGCCTCGCCTCAATGTGGCCAGCACCTCTTCCCGGTGCTCCACGACCATGAGCCATACCGTTTCCACCCCTGGCCTGAACATAGCCTCTCGGTGGCTGCTGAACATCTCTCAGTGGCTCAACAATACCCATACTAGTAGCTTGCATCTGATCAGGCCTCCGTGGACAATCCCTGATATGGTGCTCCAAATATCTACACCTCAAACATGCCCCTATCTGTACCCAGCACTCGCCCTGATGGCATTTCCCACAAACAGCATAAGGCTATGACCTAAAAGTAGTAATAGGGTGCCCAACTCTGACTGGCCCATCAACTTTGGCCTTTTTCTTAGGCCTCAAAGCTAAACTTGAGGGATCCCAAACCCTCTTGTTCCTTCCCCTGTCTGACTGCGCATTTCACATTCTTGGCGATCTTTGCCTTTTCCACTAATATAGCAAAATCTCGTTCCCTTTGCGGAGCTATCAAAACTCATAGATCATCTCTGAGGTTGTCCTCAAAATGCACGCAGCGCTCATACTTAGTTGCCACCATGCCTTACGCATAGCGGCTCAATCGTAAAAATTCCGCCTCATATTCAGCCACGGACTTATCCCCCTGGGTCAGATTCAGAAACTGCCTCCTCCGAGCATCCACATAACTAGAGCCCACATATTTCCCTTGGAATGCATTCTTGAAAAACTCCCAAGTCAATCGATCGGTTTCATTTCGCAACAACGATACTGCACCTTTTAGTTCCTGCTCTGGGATGCAGCCGAGGTCATCCATGATCCTTTCTATGGCCTCAATCCAATATTCAGCCACATTAGGGGCAACTTTAGTGATACCCTTAAAGATCTCAACCCGATTAGACCTGAGTCGTTCCGTTACTGACCCACGGCCCAAAGTACCAGTATTGTCCCAGCGACCCTTTCCAAAATCCGCAACATAGCTTGAGACAATGCATCATCCCCAGTTGCACAATCGTGTGACCCAGTCTCAGTCACAGGTGAAGCTGGTGCTTCTCTTGTCTCAATGTTAGGCATATGGCCCGATGCCGAAGACCCAGCCCGAGCACCTCTACGGCCTCTGCGTAGCCTCTTGTACCCCCTATGAGTACCTCTGGTGCTTATTATCGATTTGTGTATTATCTGTATTAATAGTTTTATGCATCAATTTTACAGTTCCAGTGTTTATTAACGGATGTTTGATGAAAAATAGTATCAATAATTCAGAGTTGTTTATTTTCGCAGATTGTAGTCTTACTTCAGTTTTAAGTTACCCTAACCAAAGTTTCAGTACAGTCTATTATATACGGTAATCCCAGTATTTCAGTTAAATCAAATCGTAGTTTTAGAGAACTTACAAGATTGGCACCGGAGACTCGGTAGACCATACATTCAGAAGTATCACTTTAAAAGTTCTTTTCTACTATTTAAAATAGTCCATTTAAAAATTTACGTTTTTTTAGAAAGAAAACCCAAATCCACAGCCAAGTTTTGTAACCTGGCTCTAATACCACTAAATGCAACACCCCAGACCCGGCCTAGATGTTATGGTCGAATCTAGCGATGTCACATGGAAGTACTTTTTGCAAAGTGTGAGATTGAGAAAAAACCCTTTTACGTAATTATCTTTATTACCTGCTTTCAGTGAGGACTTTAAAACACATCGTTACCATGTTTAAAACTGTGTTGATTTTTAAAACGTTGCCTCTTGCGGAAGCTTAGAAAATGTGTTGCGTAAACGTGATGTATTTGAAAATAGTTATCTTTTTGAAAACTCGCGTCCTAAAGCTAGCAGATATAACCAAAACAATTAGAAATCCCAAAATATAAAACTTTAAGAGGCCTTATTACATTTTAAATACCCAATAAAATAGCTTAAGAAGTAAAAGATCAAAATAGTCTCAAAATGGTCGTATGGCCTCCATCAAGTCCCTTGCAGCACCATCTTGCCTAAAGGTTACCTGCACAGTAAAGCAGAAAGGTGAGTTTATGAAAACTCAGTGTATAATCTTTTTTTAATAATCAAATAGTCAGTAGGCAAAACAGTTTGGGCTTAAGCCCGTTTCAGTAACAGTCTAGTATCAGTGTGGGCCTTATAACAGTATCACTGTGAACTTTATCCCATTCCAGTAACAATATCAAAAATGCAATAGAGATCCTACCCATCCATCCTCTACACTCTACTCCGTTTAGACCTACACTCCATGTGGGAATAAAATTGACCCACCCAACCCTACACTCAATATCACACCGGTTGCGGCACTATTCAGTAATTGCAACACAGCTGCCAGTACAATGCACTTCCTCCAATGTATATATCAAACCCATCCCCATGTAACATGTCGTGTCATAATATATACTTGTATGCAAAATATCATCCTCGAATACATTAAATATGGCACAGGGGTATATCAGTCATTTTACCTCGAGGGGTATAACAATCATTTCATCAGTATGAGTCTAAGTGTACTTACCAACCCATCAGTAGGTCCATAATCGTCTTAGGTGACTCATGCGACCTTAACAGTCAAACAATAGAAATAGGCCCAAAGCCCATAATACGACCCATGTGGGCCCACACGCCTGTGTGGCTCATTAGGCCCAATAATGACCTTGTCCATGTGAACTATATAGCCTGGCCCACAAAACTCTACCCATCTGTGTGGTTTACCCTATGAGGCCCACGAGCCTATGAGGCCCACACGGCCCATTTCGGCCCATCGTGGCCCAAAATCGGCCTAAGCCAATAAAATCGTTCATGGTGGCCTCTTCGATCGAATGCCTACATTTTGTGCATTCGGCTCACCACACGAGCGAGCGTAAACTTGTGTAGTGTCAATAGTTGTACATTTTCTGCTTTTGCCGATCTATGCTATTAGCAGTGTGATTACACACCTGTTATGGATTTGTAGTTGAAACGTTTCCAAGATCAGATACTAATCATCTATCGCAACTTCTTCTAGCCCTAAAACCACGTATTCTTTTCAATGCTACCCAAAACCACGTATTCTTTCCAATGCTATTACCTTCACAAGAACTGTTAACCGATTCATAAGAGTCTACAATCCCACATGAATATATATACTGTGCTTAAAGAACTTACCATGAATCAAAAAATCCCTTGCAGGGGAAAAGCAATCGGCCCACACCTTGGCTAAGAAAAATGAGCCCTTAGCAACATTCGAACGAAAAGGTGTTAGATGAACTTATCCTTAAGGCAAACAAAGAGGAAACAGCCTTTCGGCTCAAGAGATACAATAGCCGAGCTTAAAGAAAGAAGCCAACCAAGATTCGGCTAGAGTAACCACTTACCAATAAATCGAACAGCTTTCGGCAAAACCCTAGCAAGAAATGGTTAGGGAAGAAGAGGAGAAGGTCTTTAGGCCTTAACAGATTCAACCAACACAAGAAGAACAAAGGTTTTGATAGAGAGAAGAGGAGTAAGCGACCACAAGTAAGGCTAAAATCGAAAAAGGGTTTGCGAAAGAAAGAGCAAGTCGTATTCGGCCCAGGTATAAACACAAGAAAAGACTATTGAAGAAAATCGAATGAGGGAGAGAATGGTATTCGGTTTAGAGAAAGGAGAGAAGTTTATGAACAAAATTAGGCTGTCAACAAGTAACACTGCTGAAGAGTGAAAAACAAAGAGCAAAAAATGTAGTAGCTATTGAACAAAGGAGAGCAAAATTTTGGTCACCAAGTAAAAAAATCCCGAAAACACACAGAACCAAAACTTTTGAGAGAGAACTAATTCACCCGAAACTCCTAAGCACACAATCCACCTTCGGCACAACTCCACTTCACCTCAAACTCCCTTTTTTCCTCCCCTTAATCCTCTCCCACAATCTCTCCACCTTATTGTACTCAACCGCCAATTCAAATTCCCACCAACTCCTCAATTTCGATCAACCTAGGATTTCTCCCTAGCATTTGCGGAAAAATAAAATACTACTTCCACCCTAACAATGCTCGAACCACAGACCCTTAAGGAACAACCCACACGCCCTTTACCACTAGACTAGGAACCTCATTGTGACAAATTTTACCAACAACCATTTAAAAGACTACTAACAACAGGTAAGGGTTATACTAAAAAAAAAAACCAAAGTTTTTGCAATTGCCCGGGCTTGAACTCAGACCCTTTCCAACACTCCTCAGAACACTCAACCACTGAAGCAAGCATACATTTATGCAATACAACATACAAAAGTAAATACCTACATTTTTGGGGCGTTACATTCAAATAATTGTCCTAAAATTGATTTTTTGGCTGCCAAATTGTGGTTGCCAAATTGGGCCACTCTTCTCTTGAACTGGACGATTAATGACCCAACTAGCTTGTAGACTTAACCAACATGTATCATCTTTTTTTTATTGGGACAAGGTGGCATATTAATGACCCATTAAGCTTTGTCTTGCCGTCCAACACATGAGAATAATAGCTCATGTCCATGCAACATTATAATAAACTCAACTCTATGGTCCCACTGTATAAGTAAATTTAACATATTAATAAATAACATGAAATACTTTAATTTTATGCACAAAATCATATAAAAGAGCACAAATTCGCATACTTTATAAATTCATGTCCATTATTAACATTTAAGAAAAATTCACTTAATTAATTAACAAATACTCTAGATTAATATTATTTTTAAGTAAAAAGGTGGTAAAATTACTAGAAAAATCCAATATAATTTCGAGTTTACAGGTTCGCACACGGGCTCATACATACAATTCTCATACAATTACTTACATGAGGATTCACATGTTTAATAAGTTCGCATACTATATGCTAGCATGTTATATCTTATAGGTTTGCATGGAATAAGTTCACATGTGATATTAGTTTAGAGTTCGCATAATAAACAAGTATGGTTCGTATAACTAAACATGCGCGATCCGCATATTATTTAGGGTTCACTCATCCTATGTAGCTGGCATTTACCTAGGGTTCACATGTCCTGTTTAACTCACGTAGTATCTAAGGTCCACATACAGGTTCGCATGCATGGGCTACATACATGGGTTTGCCTAACATCTACTTAAGGGTTCGCATATATTTCTCTTGGGGTTCGTATGAATATAATAAGGATTCACATATTGCCTAAGGTTCGCATATTGTAAGGGGTTTGCACTACTTAGGGGTCGCATATCATGGGTGTTCGCCTAGTATGGTGGTTCGTATAAACAAGGGTTCACACCTACAGTTTTCGTGCATAATGGTTCTCTTAACAAATCATGTAAGTTTGCACAGTATACCACATAGGGGTTTCAAATTTATTTACAAAGGAGCGGTTCGTATGTCTATTGTAATGATTCAACATGATTGATCATACATAATGATTTTAAATTAGATCCCACACCAGATTTTAAAAACATAAAAAACCTAATCGAATGAGGAGATTGGCAATCTTTGTAACACCCCAAACCCGGCCTAGACGTTATGGCTGAATTTGGAAATGCCACATGGAATGGAATTTTAAAAACTAATTTATTACGATAAAACCGTGTTCGTTTATTACTCTTATGGGTTTCAGAAGCCGCTTACTCATCTAGTCGATTGTTTTAAAACACAATTCATTGTGGATGCTTTAGAAATCATTTATTTTAAGAAAAAATAGTTCATTTCATTGAAAACCTTGGTTATTAGAAAAATCTGTATTTTGTTAAGTTTGAAGTTGTAAGTCTGTAAAAGCAGTTAAAGTTTCCAAAGTTAAAGCAAACAGTCCATAAAGTCCAACTTACATAAAAAAAATAACCCTGAAAATAATTAAGAAATAAATACCATAATTGAAATTAAAACAATTTAAAATACGTGTGGCCACCATCGTGTCCTCTGCTGCACTGATCCGTTAAGTCTGGGGATTATCTGTACACATTAAATAGAAGAGGTGAGTTTACGCAAACTCAATGTGTAATCCCCACAGAAAATATGCATACAGTCACTTAGCAATAAACAGTCAAATACAGTTTGGGCCTAAGCCCGCCGATTCGATATCGATGGCGGTTGTGCATTAGCCCATTCTGATGTCGATATGATATAAAAATTCAATAACAAAGTCTTACCCAACCAGCCTCTACACACCATCTCCGTCCAACCTTACACTCCATGTGGAGATTAAATCAACCCACCCATCTCTACACTCCAGGTAGTACCGAATGTGGCACAAACAGTAGTTTGCAGTTGAGCTGCTAGTATATTAGGCTTAAGAGCTTTTCAATACACTTCCTCCAAATAATATCATCCCAACCCAATGCAATGCAACATACAAAAGATGACACGCTATTAGGTGATTATCAGTACATACACTTAATTCAGTTTACATACAAATTATTAACACTTTCAGTACAGATATCATACAATCAGTTTCATACTTTTAAGGGTCTAAGTAGTGCTTATCGACCCTACAGTAGGTTCACAGTCGACTTGGGTGACCCGTGCAACCTTAGGAAACAATTCAGTTGGGCTCACACACCCATGTGGCCCGCCCGTGTGACCCACACGCCCATATTGGCCTTGGCCTGTGTGGATCACATGGCCTGGCCAAATTTCCACACACCCATGTAGACTACTCGTGTGGGCCCACACGGCCCAAATCAATTTATCCCATGTGTCACACACGGCCTACCTGGCCATCACACGACCGTGTCTTATGCGCACGGCCTGGCCTCATCGATCACACGCCTGTGTTCCATCACACAGTTTGTGTTTTTGGGTACACAACTGATTTCGATTAAAGCTGAACTGATCCTCGAGCTTTCCTGAACATATATTCGACCAATTTCTACTCAATTAATCATTTAACAATTGAACTATAACCGAACCCGAAACTAGAATACTCAACCATAAAGCGATTAAAACTTACCCTAACACTTCGAATCGATTCGTTACAAAACAATACAACAAGAGGCTTACTCCACATGATACGCTGTTGTCAAAACTCAAAAATTTAGACTCACAAAAATGAAAACAATCATCTAAGAATGATACCAACCAATATACTACTTACCACCCGCCAGCGATTTAAGTCGCAAAGGAAAAAGAAACGGAATGAAAGCAAAAAGGGAAGAGAATTTCAAAGGAATTTTTGGCAGCAAGTGGGGAAGAGAAAACGAAAGAAGAAGAAAAGAAAAATAATAAGGAGGAAGAAGCGTCTGTTTTTCTGAGGAGATAATTTGAAAAACTGATTTACTTAAACACATTACCGACATGATCACAACAACCCACTACTCAGTTATCCACTGCAAGCCCAATCCCTTAATTTTCTCTCTCAACTCCCACTACACATCCACCACTCAGAATCCCAGTTCAGCACAACTCTGGCCGAACTAAAAGCAGAAAATACTACTCCTTGCCATCACAAAGAATCGAACACAAGACCTCCAACACACCAACGCTCCACTTAACCACTAGACCAGCAAGCCCATTTTGATAACTTTTTACCAACTATTAAACTTAAGCCCTCTAGGCCAAGTTAAGGCTTTATTTATAAAAATTACCAAAATTTGCCCAAGTCCTGGCTTGAACTTGGGACCTCTCACGCACAACTAGAACAATTAACCACTGAAGCAGATACAAATTTGTGTCAAAAATTTACAAAAGCCGAACACCAAATTTTTGAGGTGTTACAATCTTGTTAGGAGGAGAATGGCGATTTTGAAAACTTTGAATTCTCAGTTGAAAATTGGAGGATAAAAAGAAGAACTTTGGGAGTTTTTCTATTGAAAAATTCTAGGGTTTAAAAAGATGAGCTATTTATAAAACTTTTTTCCTTAATTGAAATAGAATTAGGAATTATTTTAAAATTAGGGTTTGATTTAATTTAAGGACTAAATTAAAAAATGGTTTTGGCTGGGCTATTTTGAAAATTCAACACTTTCATAGGGTAAACATGAGAAAATAAAATATTTTGGCTAAATGCACTCAAGGGGTTTCAAACTTGGGACCTAAAGAAAAGCTAAGGTCTTACCACTGAACCAGCATGCTAATTCTTACTAATTTCTTAACTATTTTTTAAGGTATTCTAATTATCTTACCCTATGCTAAAAAAAATCTATATTTTATTCCTATTTCTTCTAGGCCTATTTTTGGGATGTGAAATTTGCAAAAAAAACTGCCAATAAAAATTATGAACCACAAGTATTTTCAGACCAAAAGTTTATAGACAAGCTGCCAGTAAGTTGTGGATGAACCACCAATGTTTGTAGATAAACTACCAGTAGTTTTGGATAAACCTTCAGTATTTACAGATTATTAAAAAGCCGGTACTTCTTATTTTCAATCGTCCCCCCTCATATAATGCAATATGACATGCTAGTAACAATACAGTACAAAAATAGTAGACAAGCTTAACATGTATTCAGTTCAACAGTAGCAATAGACATGCTTAACATGTATTAAGTTCAACAATAGCAGTAGACATGCTTCACATGCCTTTAGTTTCCACAGTCCCAGTGTTAACAATATCAATTTATCAAAAATATAGTGACAGTAGACTTGTAACTTTATCATTTAATACAATGACAAAGAGTACCCCAGAACTCATCCATCCCTACACACCATGTTGTGGATAAACTACCAATATTTTCGGATAAAAAGTTTGTAGAAAAGCTATCAATAAGCTTTAGATAAACCAACAATATTCGTAGGTTATTAAACTATCAATGCTTCCTCCTTTCAATCGTCCCACCCCATGTAATGTAATATGGCATGCTAGTAACAGTACCATATAGAAACAGTAGACATGCTTAATATGTATTCAATTCAATAGTAGAAATAGACATGTTTAACATGTATTCAGTTCAATAGTAGCAGTAAACATGCTTCACATGCTTTCAATTTCAACAGTTACGATGTTAATAGTATTAGTTTACCAGAAATATAGTGGCAGTAAACTTGTAACATTCTCATGTCATACATTATAACAGTAGAAATCCAATCATCAACTCATAGATTTTAGCATATTCATAAAATCAGGGACTCAATTGAAATAATTTAAGGACTCTATAGGGACTAAACTAAACATTTCGTAAAATTCTGGGCAAAATTGCAAAATAGGGGTCATACGGATGTGTTAGAGGCTTAAGGTCGTGTGGTAGGGTTACACTACCGTGTAGCAGACTGAGGTCGTGTGGTTCACAAAGTCCCTAAAATCTTTAAATGCACATGGTTGTGTGGTCCACACGCCCATGTGGGAGATTGTGTATGTAACACCCCTAACCTATATCCGTCGCCGGACTAGGGTTAAGAGGTATTACCGAATGTATCGGTACATTTTAGGATCACTTCACATACATCATCCACACATCAAAGCATCATAGTCAAACATCACCATAAAGTCCCTTTCTTAGGTCAACGCGACGTTAAACATGCTTTAAGAAGGGTCGGGACTAAACCGAGCACATAAAATTTTTTTCCAAAACTTAACAAAATTTTCAAAGTTATAGAGGTCACACACCCGTATGAACAGACCGTGTGCCTCACACGGCATTAGACACGCCTGTGTGTCTATGCCGTGGTAAAACAAGGCATACATACTGACTTATCCACACGGCCGGAGACATGCTAGTGTGCCTTGGCCGTGGTCGAAACTGACTTGGGTCACATGGCTAACCACACGCCTGTGTGCCTAGGCCGTGCTCAAGACTGACTTTAAATTGTAGGACTACCCCAGGAGACACATGGCCGTGTAACATGACTGTGTGTAACACACGGCAGAAACACATGCCCGTGTCTCTGCCCGTGTGGACAAAAATAGGCTATTTGAAAAGACAATTTGCCACCCTTAATGGTCATCCCTACAAGTCCAAAATCAAAGCACAATTGCACCATAATTTCAACCAATTTCAATTACAAAACATACATCATTCATGTCATATAATCACCAACCAATATCATCCTTATCATTCAAACCAAAACATACCAAAATCACATACCAAACTCATTCATTCATACATGTCATTATCCGAATTTTTCACATCCATTTTTCATATCAAAATCATATCATTTCCATAACTAATTCAAATAACTAACTTACCAAATTGACCATTTCTCACTAGGCCAATTATGCACTTCAAAACATACCATTTCTTAGCACAACTTAAATACCAAAAACCAAACCAAATAGCAACTTTAATCTAGCCATATCACATAGCATGATATACACTTTACAAATCGTATTCAAATACTTTTAGCCTATACATGCCATACTTCAAAATTCACATTTTCAAAAGGTACCAAAATAGAGTTCGATAGTGCAGTGATGATCCTCAACGATCTCCGAGCTTTTGGTAGCTTCGATAATCTATAAAACAATTTAAAACACACACAAAGTAAGCTTTCAAAAGCTTAGTAAGCCATATACAAATAAACTTATCACATAACACAATTCTAAACTAATTCATTCATGTAGCTCATGGTAAAATACAATCGCATATCCATATGTCTCATATAGCTTATTTGATCATACTTCACTTACATAAACACATCTCATTCTCATAATAATAATTCATACATATATCATATGTCCACAAATGTACATATACCAAATGTATATATACTTACCTTTCATTTTCCAAAATGATATACATTTCAAACATACCTGAATTGGATATACATTCACATAGTCATTCATTTCTCGGAATGCCCGTTGAATCATATGAATTAAATAGGATACGCAGATAGCTTGGAAAGCTTGTACAATGCTAACGTCCTAGTCGTGGTCTTACATGTAATCAAATATCGATGCCACTGTCCCAGACAGGGTCTTACACGAAGTCAAATACGATGTCGATATCCTAGACATTGTCTTACACGTCAATCTCAAATTGATGTCAATGTCCCAGACGTGGTCTTACACGAAATCACATATCAGAATCCTATGTCATGACATATGTATCCTAACTATTCCTATGGTTCATACGGGGCTTTCGGATGTCGTCACATTATCGAAACTTTCTCAATTTCACATATTCAGCTTCTATAACCATTCATCACAATTTAATATCATATAAGTATGAATAAATCAATTCAAACACATTTATTTGTATATAGACTTACCTCGTACGGGAATTAACAGAAACGAACGGCTATTCAACTACTTTCGACTTTCCTTGATCTAATTCTATTTTCTTTGGTTCTTGATCTATACACATTCAATATAACTCCTTTATTCACCAAATCATACAATTCAATACAAAAACATATAATTAAGGCATTTTACAAATTAGCCCTCACATTTTCACTTTTTGACATTTTAGTCCCTAATTAACAAAATCAAAAATTATAGAAAATTTCCTTATACACATACTTGGCCGAATATTCATGTAGTTCATATAAGCCCATATATTTCATTTATTTCACATTTTAATCCCTCAAAATCTCATTTTCACAATTTAGCCCAAATTACTCAAATTCATTAAAAATCCCAATACAAAACATATTTATCTATCATTAAGCTTCCATATTTCATCAATTAACATTACAAAGCTCACAAAATCAATAATGTCATAACTCAAAACCATCATCAAATTCTGAAATTGAGGCATGGGCTTAATAGAATACAAAACAACAATCATAAAAACATAGAAATTATCAAAAACATATCAAAAACCATACCTTAATCACCAAATTCCTTAGCCGAACCCTAGGAACTCTTTTTCTTTTCTTTTTCTTTCAATTTTCAGCAACAAACATTTTAACCAATTTCATTTTTTCTTTTATTTAATACACATTAATAAACCATTTACCATTTTAACCTTAATTAATATTATTTAAAATCCACTAACTCATGTCCAAATATGTCCATGCATTAATTCAATGGTATAATTGCATCATAAGGGCCCCACATATAAAAAGACACATCAATTCGACCATTATTCAATAGAAGGACAATTTGCATTTTCTGCGATTTAGTCTTTTTTGTAAATTAAGCACACAAATGATTGAATTTTCATACGAAATTTTCACACATGCTTAATCACATACTGTAAACACGAAAAATAATATTAAAATATTTTTCTGACTCAAATTTGTGGTCCCAAAACCACTGTTCCGACTAGGGTCTAAACCGGGTTGTTAGAGTGTAGCCCTAAACTCACACAATCATTACCGATTCATTTGGAAAAGACACACACCTTTCACCTTGGATTTGATTGATGCTCTTCACGATCAATTTTGATCTGATTCACCTAAATCTGATCTTTCAATGAAAAATATACACAATTAATGATTGGTATCAAGATTTTGGCAAAATTATCAATGATTTGGTAAGATCCAAAGAAACTGATTAATTGAATTGAAATATTAACATTGGATAATGATATTACTGTAATTTGAGATTTAATCATTGAAACGAATGCACTTACCGATCTTTGGAAAAGGTAGGGATGTTATTGACGACAAGTACAAAACCGTTAGAAAGAATGATTGAATAGAGGATGATTTTATTCGGGAAATCAAAATAATTATCAACAATTAGGATGAAAATATGATGTAAAGAAAAGGGAAAGAAAAGAAAAAGAGAAGAAATAGAAAGATGGCGAGAAAATTCTATTAGAATTTGAAAATGGGTAATATGAAAATCTAATTAGGAAAATAAGAGAAAAAGATGGTGGAATTCTAACTCTATTGGAATTTGGAGGAAGGGCAAGATATAAATTCTAATTAGGAAAGAATTGGTCAAATTCCTAGTGTTTGTAAACCTTAGAGGCGGCACATGCAATTTACCCAAATTAGGAATAATGGGCAACAATTAGGGTTAGAATTAAGGTTTTTCTAAAAAAAATAGAAATATTGAGAAAGGAGGGACTCAAATCTTAGACCTCTAAGGAGAGGTATTAAT
This sequence comes from Gossypium longicalyx, assembly GCA_025698465.1. Lineage (NCBI taxonomy): Eukaryota > Viridiplantae > Streptophyta > Magnoliopsida > Malvales > Malvaceae > Gossypium > Gossypium longicalyx. The sequence goes on from CM046997.1 coordinate 100,159,791, forward strand.
GTTTAACCGTGGAGCTTATAGTTCATATCTTGCTTGTTTTAGACACTTAATCATATATATATTTTGGAGTGTTTTTGTTGAAAATTTACAAAATTAAAAGGGAAAGGAGGGGTTCAAATCTGGGACCTTAGGATAGATGCTCTAACTATTTACCATTGAGCCTCAATCTTATTTCATACTTAATCTTATTTCTTAATTGTATATATTTATTTTAGGGTTTGACTTTTCCCTAGTTTTTCAAAAATAATAAAATGGGAGGAAGGTAGCTCAAACCTAGGATCTTTAGAGATAACTCTATTACTTAACCGTTAGGCTTGCTACTCAATTTTGTCTAAACTCTTACAACATTTATTCTTAAAACGAGGCATGACACTTGCTAGGGTTTGTAGTAAAATTGCACAAAATAAAACTGATGCGATGAAAGGGATTTGAACCTGGGTTTCAAAGACAAACTCACTAAAACTTAACCATTAGGCTAGTACCCTTCTTATTTAGCAAACGCAATGAGAACCTTATAAATCGGGGCGTGACCACTCTCGATTTCATAAACCTTGATCCTACTAACCCCATTTTTGGGATGTGACAATTCTCTCCTCCTAAAACAAAATTTCATCCTCAAAATTTCCCTATTGACACTCTAATCACTTAGCCAAAAAAAAAAAAAGAATCCATTATCTCCCTTTTCAAATCGACCACCATATTTCTGCTGTGCAACTTTGATTTCCTTGCGGTTCTAGACAATACTTTTCCTTAAACCTTCAACATCATTAACCTCACCGCTATGACATCTTCACTTATCCCATAGATAATGAAGATACTCACAACCCTCAAGCCAATTAAAACAGAAGCCTGTGCAAGGGCCTAAACAACTACCAATTTCAATATACAAGTAAAGTACATGTGTTGCATTAACCTACATATGACATTCTCCTAAGTATTACAGTTTCATAAAGAACTAGCAAGATTAACACATTTCACCTAAAAAAATAACATGATAATATAAATAATAAACAAAAAGAGAGCATAGGCAAGTCAAGTGCATCCAAGCTTTTGCAAGGATAAAGGATTGAGAAGCAATTCAATAAATTGTGTAGATGTGATTGTTATTCTAATGTTAGGATGCAGGTCAACTATTAAATTTTCAAATTAGGTTATGATAAAATTCTATCGGGAAATTAAATTTTCTTAGGTTACTTGTTATCTATATATATTGATAATATATAACATCATTTTAAAGATATATATTTTTCATAATAGATGAAATCAGAACCAATGAAACTTGCATCCAATATGAGAAGATTTTAAAATTTCATTAATACTAACATTAATTAAAATCTACTTGAAATAGAGTAATCATGAGAAACTAATTAGTGCAAAAAAACTTTTAATGGCAGAAAAGTTATATGGTTAGTGGATAAATTATTCAAGTAAAATATTCTTATGTATATACCAGATAAATGAAACGATGATTGCTTTAATGGTCTAATAATCTTTGGATTAAAAATTGATGCTTCATATTGCAAATTTCACAGTTACCCAACTTTTTTAAATTCATTATAAAGGCTTTTTCTCCTAATTCATTATCAAGTCTAATACAATGAAGATACAAGTAAAATTGATTACCACCTACAATTATTTTAATTAGCTCCGGTGTTTATTAAAATTATACTGCTTTAATTTGGATTTTTAAGTAAGCTTATCTAATAAAAAAACATATTAATTCCAAAAATTATTTCATTTAGGCTAATCACTATAATTACTAAAAATTAAAAAAAATTCATTGCTAAACCAAATAATTCAATTTAGAATTAACTTAAGCTTATTTCTAAGATTAGATAGCTAGCTTTAAAATTAAGTTTTTCTAAGAATGAAAGATAATAAATGATTATCAATGAATAATTTTAGAAAACAAGATTAAATTAATCATGTTCTTTTTCTGAGAAAGGGTAACGAATAAATTAATAGTTAAGTTAAAGGAATTTGAATAAAATTACCTTTTTTTTTTTTTTAGAAAAGTGTTCAATCTAAGTTCAATTATTAACATATTTCATAGAGTTAAAAAGATTAAACCCTTTAAAAATATGTTAAAACCTATTTGTTATTTTTTTTTTTTTGTTGAATTTTGTCAAGTTAATGATAAACCTATTTGCATGATAATAAAATTTATAATTAAATTTTAAAGCAGAATTAAATAAGGTGAATTGGGTGATAAAAACATGGACTAACTACAATAACTTTACAAACAGTTTTCTCTACCCAAAATTCCCTAGCACTATTTACTTTAAGTATTTTTTGTTTCAGAAGCCTGCACTTTTCAATTAAAAGTTCAAGCATTAGCTATATTTCTTTTCATGAGTGTTTACAGTATGATGTTTGACTGCATTTTCCAGAAATAACAATAACTAAGTAAGGATTGGCATCGAAGTTCTTGGATTTAATTTCTTTGAAGAAAATCATTTTTCAAAATTTTATGGCATGGTTTTTCTCAGAATTCCTTTAGCTCTGATGCCACCAAATATAAACCCCCTAACCCAGCCTAGATGATACAGTCGAATTTGGAATATTACATTGGCCACCAAAATGACCTAGTAGAATTATCAAAGTTTATTAAACAATCATTTTAAAACATTTGTTTATTTTTGAAGAAAAACTTAGCGTGTTATCTTCTTTTCATTAAGAGATCAATTTTTTCTAAAGAAAACATTGGATTTTAAAGATTACTTAGCAAAAGTTGATTTCCAATTTATTTACTTTTCAAAAATCTCATTTACATGATATCGCAACGAAAAGTGATATTCAAAATAGTTTTAATGAAGAAAAACCAAAATTTTATGCATAATTAAATTCAAAAGCCATGTTTCAATCTCCTAAAATCAAATTAAATGTTATGTATACTAAATAAACTCAAAACTTAAGCCTTATACCATAGTTCGAATAAAACAATACAGTTATAAATAATAGAAATTTTAATATTAAGTTTAAAATACTTTTAATGATATTGTTAATCCAAGCCAAGACATTCCAGATGTCGGGTTTGCCTCCTAACCTTGTAGGTTATCTGTAAAGATGGAAATTAAAGGGGAGTGAGCTTAAGAAGCTCAATATGAGTCCAATCACAAGTAAATTGATGTAAGACAGTAGACAAAGCATATGAAATAACAATTCTTAGAATAATCAGAATCATATAGCAATTCACAGTATCGGTTTCTCAGTCAACACATTACTATAATATTTTAGAATTCACAATTTTGTATACACATGCTTATGAATGACAATGCAATTCCAATTTATTAGAAAACTTCCTACCCAACTCTGCTACACATAGTAGTAAGAGTGTAAACTCCCAAACCCGACCTAGACATTAGGCTCAAATTCGGAAGATTACATTTGCCACCAAGGTGACCCAGAAAGCTAACGGAATTTTGAAATCGATCATTTTTAAAGAAATGTTTAATTTAGTAGAATATTAAGTTAAATACTGATTAATTATGCATCAAAATTATAATTGAAGTATATTAGTGAAAAATGATAACTTCCTAATATTTTTAATAAAATCAGGTTTCAAGTCTAACTACTTAACAATTAAATATCCTAAAACATTAATTAAATGTCATGCAATATAGAAGAAATACAAACCTTAAGTTTCATGCCACAGTTTGACATAAAATAATACAATTTTTGAATAAGAAAAATGACGAATAAAAAAACTAAAATATTTTTATTAAAAGCAAAGTTGAGTCCCTTCGGATGTCATGCTCACATCCTAACCTGGTGGGTTATTTGAAAAGATAAAAGATAAAAGGGAGTGAGTTATAAAGCTCAGTGTGAGTTCCATCACAAGATAATCAGTGTAATCGATTAGCATATAAATTCAAGTCACATATAGTAATTCGAAATGACAAATTCGAAATATCGAATTAACAGATCAACATTATACACACACATATATATATATACATACATATATATATCATTTCAAATATCTCAGATTTGTTTGCACATTCTTTTGGGAATGCAACACAATTACATATATAACAGAATAGATCTGACCCCACCGTTACACACCGTAAGAGTTTCCCAGAATTTGTCCATCCTCACACGCTGAGATGTGGATAAACTACAAAGTTGCAAGTTAATACACTACCAAATGGTTGTGAATACACAACATAAATGTATATGAAAGCTGCCAGATAATGGGTGGGTGAACCACTAGAGTTATAGGTTAATACGCTGCTAGATGGTTGTGAATACACAAATTAATTGCAGATAAAACTGCCAGGTAATATGTGGGTGAACCACTAGATTTGGATATTAATATTCTATCAGAACTTCCTCCTTTCAAAACTTCCCATCCCACGCAATAAGATTTAGCATGCTTATATCAAAACAAAACATATATATATCATGCTTATAACATATCAAAAGTGGCATTAATAAATATATTCTCAACTAATCGATACAGCAGCCAAAACATGTGTTTTTTAAGGATCCAATTTAACAGTATCACAAAGCATGTTGTAGAACAATTCACTAATACAGATAGATTAAACATGCTTAATCACAATTCGTGCAATCATATAAATATACTATCAATTCGATCAATTAGGTCATGAATTTTAGCATTATTCATATTATCAGGGACTCAGTTGAATAAAATAAAACACTGAAAATAAATCGAGAATCATTCAAGGAATAATCTACACAAAACATAAAATTCTGGGTAAATTTGTAAACTTTGAGACCTTGTGGAGGGAGGTACACGGTCGTGTGGCTAAGTCGTGTAATAAGTTGAGGTAATGTGGAAAATGTAAAATCGAGGTATGAGAAACACAGCCGTGTAGAGGGTCTCAAGCTACGTGAGAATCAAACTCTTAAGGTTTCAGGGGAACATGGTCGTGTGAAGGGGCCACGTTGCTTACCGCGTGGCCCTATTCTGAGGCATTATTTGCCCTAATTCGCTTGTAAGGAAACACAAACTTGTTACCAGGAAACCGAGCGGCATCTCTCTTGTTCGAATTTGGTTCGGGATACCTAACTCGGATACTTCAAATAATATTTACACAAGAATTAAAGATTGTTTTCAAGATTTGTCAAGATTGCTGAAAGATTCAACAAGAATTGAAAAAGATTATGTAATCGATTTACAAAATTAATGTGGTGAGATGTTATATCAAAATTTCGAGATTTAAATATTTGGCAAGACTAAAGACAAAATTGACAGTGTTACACTAAACCGATAGGAAGAGCCGGTTGGTTGGAAATTGATTTTGAATTCAAGATGCAAAAATTAATTTCAGCAATGTAAAAAAAATATTTGCAAAGGAGAAGATAAGAAAGAAAATAGAGAAGAAATAGGGGAAAGAGGTTAAAGTTTCAGTTTAATTTAGAAAATGAGATTACAGTTCTAATGTAATTAGGTAAATAGATTAAATAGCTAGGGTTTTCAATAGTTGAGAGGGTTGGATAGCAATTTGCCCATTTTGTCAAAAATAAAAGGGAAATGGGGAGAATATGGCATGATTCAAACTTAAGATCACATGGGAGAAGAAAGAATGCTTGTTAAGTTTTTGCTTTAAATATTATTTATTTGGGTATGGTTTTTATCATGGTTTGCTAAAATTAAAAGAGAAGAGAAATGGAAGAGGAGTGGAGAAAAGAAATGGAAGAGGTGTGGATAGACCCTAGGACCTCTAGGATATGGGAGTGGTACCTAACCATCAAGCCTAATCATTTTCTTAGTTATTTATTTCATCTAACCCTATTTATTTTGGGGTGATACAAAAAGTTCCCCAAAACTCATCCATCCCTACACACCGTGTTGTGGATAAACCACCAGTAATTTGTAGATAAAATACTGATAAAAATTATGGATAAACCACTAGTATTTTTAGATAAAAAGCTTGCAGACAAGCTGTCAATAAGTTATGGATAAACCAACAGTGTTTGCAAATTATTAAACTGTCAGTGCTTCCTCTTTACAATCGTCCCCCCCATGCAATGCAATATGGCATGCTAGTAACAATACAATACAGGAATTGTAGACATGCTTAACATGTATTCAGTTCAACAGTAGCAATAGACATACTTAACATGTATTCAGTTCAATAGTCGCAGTAAACATACTTCACATACTTTCAATTTCAACAGTCGCAGTGTTAATAGTATTAATTTACCAGAAATACAGTGGCAGTAGACTTGTAACATTCTCATATCATGCATTATAACAATAGCAATTCAATTGTCAACTTATAAATTCTAGCATATTCATAAAATCAAGGGCTCAAATGAGTGAATAAAACCTTTAAAAACAATTTGGCGACTATACAGGGACTAAACTGAATAATTCATAAAATTCTGGGAAAAATTGTAAAGCAAGGTCATACGGCCGTGTGAGAAACTTAAGGCCGTATGAAAGGGTTACACGGCCATGTGGCCAGACTTTGAAACAGACTGATGACGTGTAAAAATCTATAAATTACCCTACGATCGCTCGCGTACATTAAAACGGTCGTTTTTGAAAAACTATTTTTTTTGAAGAGCGATTTTAACTGCAACCGTACAAGTCAGTTGTAATATTTATAGTTTTGTTAAAACACGTAGTATTCCAAGGGGTTGAACCCAAAGGAGATGACGATTGAGTAATAAATAGCATGCGCTTTAGAGTCTAAACGGCTACTGGTATGATTTTATAGTAAGACAAATTATAATAAAAAAATGCTATAAGAAAATTAAATACGCTACTCTAGGGACCAAATTATAAATAGTACAAACTATGAAATTAACCAATAAATAACTAACGGTGGTCGGTTGACTTCGATGTGGTTCATTGAGCTTCAAATTAGGGACTTAAATCGCTTAAATTACTAAAGTGGCTCAATTTTATCTCTCGATCTCAATTTTACCAAATTAAACAAGTTAGTCTGATTTATATCTCGATTTCACCAGGTAATCCGAGACTAATGAATTGGTGCACAACAAGATTACCTCTCAGTATCACTTGTCTAGATGTTCCCTTAGGGGGCTTCAATCCTATGTTTTTAGGTTCATTCAAATTAATACAATTTATTACGATTTGGTCCTTTATCCAAAAATCTGCTCACCACATCTCCATCAACCAACCCCCCAAAAGGTTTAACTACTCATGCTGGAACTACAACTACCAACTATGAAAATGAAAAAGCAAAGAAGTCATTAAAGTAAAGCTTAAGAAAAATATAAAGAGTTGAGATTTTTATGCAAGAAAGCTTAAAGAACATGAAACGAAAAGCATTCAACAAGAAAATCTAAAGCAATAAACATAAAAGGAACAAAATTTAATAGAATTGAAGTAAAAGAAACTAAAATACATTAAACTAAATCTAAAAATGTTTTACAACCAAGGTATAGGGACTAAAAGTGCAAATAAACCTAAGCTACAGTGATAACAAACTTAACTAACACTAAGAACAACTAAAACAATAAGAAAAGTTACTTGGAAATGTAAAATCTATAGCTAAGGAAATGAAAATAAGAAACCCTAGAAAAAGAAGAATAAAAATTAAAAGAAAACCTAGAGAAACTAAGGCTAAAACAAAGCTAATGTGTCTCCTTTTCTCTTCAGCCAAAATTGGTTGTTTTAGGCTGATGGTTGATGAATTTTTGTTGTCAAAATTGCCTCTACATAGGCCATGTGTGATTGGTACATTGGGTGGACAACTACTCCATTTTTGTCCAATTTTTCCCCCTCGCAATATTAGTATCATGATACCCAATAAGAGGATATTGTGATACCTCAGTCAATTTTGAACTTAGAGGTTTTCTTGGAGGGTGGATATTACGATACCCAAAGTGGATGACACAGAACCATTGAAGGGTGGTCTCCAATATTCAATTATGTTGGAGGTATTGTGATTCTAAGGTTTGGATATTGGGATACCCTCTCTTTTAGTGCCATTTTTTGTAACAACCCATTTTCAATAAAATGGGAATAGTAGTTTTAGGACCACAAATCCGATGAGTAAATATTTATTTTATTATTATTTTAATGTCTATAGTATGTTAGTAAGGTCTTATAAAAATTCCGTTAAGAAATATTGACGTTTGCATGTTTAATTAAGTAAAAATGACTAATTCGTAAAAGGTGCAAAAGTAGAGTTCTATTAGTTAAAGGTATCTATCAGTTTACGATATTAATTTGCAAAGGTATTTATATAGTAATTATACCATTATTATTAGTGGACATTCATGGACATAAAATTAAGTGAATTTAAGGTTAATGAACAAGGTTAATTATGTAATTTAATAAATAAGTTAAAGTTAAATAATGAAAACAACAGATGTCATCTTGTTTGTCCATCCTTTCCAGCAAAAATAAGAGAGAAACTCCATATAAGGAGCTTGAGCATTTGACTAGGGATATCTATTGCATGTAAGTGTAATTTCATCCCGTTCTTATTGATTATTATGTTTTCGGGATCGTCGTAATTTAATCTAGCTAGCCTAGGGACTAATTTGTAAAACTGTTAAAGGTTTAGGGTTTTTCCATGAGTATGTTTGCATGATTCTTGAAATTTAATGAAAGATTATAAGTCCTTGTTGTTAAATAAACAAGTTTATTAAGTGATTTTTTATGAAAATATTATTTAGGGACTTATTTGTAAAAGTAGTAAAATACCAAGATAAATTTATGAAATTTTGATTTGTGTGAGGTTGCATTAGTCCCTAGGTATTTCGGCTAGCATGAAATGTGGATGAAATTGCATAAATGTCAATTTACGAGCTTAAGGACTAAATTGTAAAGAAGTTAAAACATTAGTGGCAAAAGTGTAAATTTGTAAAAGTATGAATTTTGGACTAAATTGAATAGTGAGATTATTAAATGAATTGAGTTTGCTTATTTAGATGAAGATAAACCTCGTTCAGATCTAGATCGAGGAACAGCTAAAGTCTCGGATTAGTAATCTCGTTCTGGCGTCTTTGTAATCGAGGTAAGTTTGTATGTTTGAATAATGTTTTAATGTTATTTTGATATATATGCTATTTTGCTATTTATCATGTCATGAAATGATGAAAATCCGACGATGTTTCGACGATTATCGTATCCCGTTTGAACCTTAGGAATATATAAGATACAAATAACATGTCATTACGGTTACCATGTTTCGAGTGCTGGTCTTGAATGTCCTACTGATGAGTAAGTTCCAGCATCTGTTGTGGATACTCATCAGCTTGTGTGAGCGGCATCGTGTAGTTTACATTCTAACTGTTAGCTTGTGTGAGCAAACCCATTTTATGGCTCGAGTGAGCAACGATGTAAAGGAAAAGGAAAAGGAATGGTTTCGACCATATGTTTAGCACACTTTGTATTATTCTAAGTGGTTCAACGGGCATGAAAAGAGAATGAACAATAAGTGTTCCAATGGCTATGTTATAAACCTATGGAAAAGTATGAAATGATCTATGAATGTATATCTAAGTTTATGGAAAGTATGAATCCAATGGTATTATATTCATGTGAATTGAACTTACCATGTGATAATCCTATTGAATTATGTGTTAAAGTACTAACAATTGTTGTTGGTGATGCTTAGGCATGTGCCAAGCTAGTGGTTGGATTGTATTATGTTTAATTTTAAAGTTATGTATTGAAATGGTAAGTTATGTTCACGTTATACGAACTTACTAAGCATGTAACACCCTAAACATGGCCTAGACGTTACGATCGAATCTGGGAGTGTTATGAAAAAGGGTTTTGAAACCGGCGATACTTCAATAAAACCATATTTAGTTATTTGATGAAACATCCAAGTATTATAATACATATTCATTTATACATATACATTATTGAAACCGTTATATGATGTTCTTTATAGTTAACCATTTATTTCGCAGCGGAAGTTTGAAATTCTTTTAAAACCAAAACCAAGCTCGTGTTTCCAAAAACCATTTGTTAAAACAATTTGTTTGCATAAAGTGTTTTTGTTAACGTTGCGAACAAAAAAAAAAAGCAAAACAAAATCCAAAAGTTAAAACCATACAGTCCAGAGAGTCTCAAAAATTACAAACTCTCATGAAAAACCAGATTTTAAAATAAAACCATTATTACTAAATAAAAACAGTTTTCTGTCGAGTAGTCACCGCTGAGCCTCCGTCGCACGGACCCGATTCAGTCTGTGGATTACCTGAACAGAACAGACAAACAGATGTGAGTTTTCGTAAACTCAGTGTGTAACCCAACAAAAATAGTCATGCAACATACACAGAATTTTGTATACAATCAGATATAGATTCGGACCTAAGTCCATAACAGTAACAAATATCAGAATCGGATAACATATCAGATTATAGAATCCTACTCCCATCCTCTACACACCATCTCTGTCCATCCCATCACACCATGTGAGGTTAAAAACACCCACCCATCCCTACAAACCATGAAGTGTCGATGCGACACACAACAGAATAATATGCAGTCAAGTTGCTAAAATACAAGCGAAGGGTCGCCATACAAATCACTTTCTCCACAAATACAAATCTCACCCCAAATACAGATACAGAATACAGATGCAAAAATAACAGAATAAAAATGCTTAACATGCTCGTATATAGATAAATACATACTTAACAATACAGTCAGGCATACATATCAGTTTCCTGGCTTTTTTTAATAAAAATAACCTTAAAAAATTAATTAATTACTTAAATAACCTATTTTTTGATAAAATAAGAAAATAACCAAAAATCTACAGTAAAAGTTGGTAGAGCCAAAGTGTTTGGCGCCACCAACATGCCACATCAGCAATCTACATTAAAAAATTAATTTTTTTGGTGCCATGTAGAATGGCGCCACTTGTATAAATATAAAGAAAATACTGTAATTTTTGAAAGTATAAGATGGACTTTAGTAATTTTACCTTTTTCTGGTGGAACCAAATAAATTGGCGCCACCAGATTTCAAGAAATTGGCTCCTGACACCCTATTTCCCAATTCAAATTGTTTAAGGCCAATTTTTTATTTTTTTCCCTTTCACGTCAGATTCTTTGAATTGTCCTATTACTTTATTTTCTTTCTTTTTAATTTTATATTTATTTACTTTTTTAATTTTTTTATTTGTCGTTATTTATTTTACTTATTTGTCTATTATTGATTTTAAAAAACTTGAAATGTAAATTTGAAATGTTTTATAATATTTTTTTTAAAAAATTTAAGTATATATTTTTGAAATTATTTTTTAAAATTTTAAATATATTTTTAATCATAAAAAAATTAAATATTTTAAAGATATGACCTTTCAAATTTATTATTAGTTTTATAATATTTTAAATGTATATTTTAAATATTTTTAACTTGTTTTATAATATTTTTAATATTTTTAATTTATTTAAAATATATTATTTTTAAAGATATGACCTTTCAAATTTATTATTTGTTTTATAATATTTTAAATGTATATTTTAAATATTTTTAAAATTTTAAATATAATTTTGATAAATTATTAATTTTTAAATTAAATTTAAAGATATTCAAACATTTTTTAAATTAAATTTAAAATTTTAAAAATTAATATTTTATTTGTGGAGCCATTTAGAATGGCTCCATCATTTTATAGTGTAATTTTTTATATTTTTTTAATATAAAATTTAATATTTAATATTTTATTTTGGTGGAGTCATTCTCTAGCATATATAGAATGGTGAAATTGTTGTGTTCAGTAGGAGAGTTCAAAAAAACTATTGAAGATGAATAAAGAGGTGTTTTTGGTGTATGTTCTTTTTTATAGTGAAATTGTAGAAGGTGATGTTGGTTGTATATTTCAAAGTCGGCAAAGAGTAGGTTTGCGATTCAAAAAAATGTGAAGCTAATAGAAATGAAAAGGAAGATCAATGTGAAAATAGCTATCCGTTGTGGAAGGGCAATACCAAATTATTTTACAAGTTTCCAATTTCTACAGATCCGTTCAACTTTTGTGAGATGCAGCTATTAGATGATGATAACTTGGGCACTATGATGGAAATATGGTAGTCGACTGGGAGTGAGAACCCCCAACCAGTTGAGTTATTTGCTGAGTTAGTATACTTAGAGTCTGTTGAGAATGTTAGTCCAATAAGTCAACATCGCAAATTTAACTTTAATCTTAGTGTTGGATGGACAGACCAATTAGAATGCGAAGGGACATTACAGAAACCCAAAAATCCTAATTATGGTGGGAGTTCGTATAACAACCCTACTCGCGGTCCCCGTCTACAAATACATCTGGAGGTGATAATAAGCACAGAAGCAAATGTCAGAGAAATGACCAAAAATGGTGAAGATTCTTATCAAGACGTTGAAGATTTTAATGATCCCGATGTTGATCAGGTTTCGGGCGATATCGATGATTAAGGCCCAGAGGAGGTTGAAGATGTTCACAGCCCTTCATTCAGTAGCCCAAGTCGTGGCATTATTTTACGAAATGTACGAAATGAACTTGGGGGCAACATGTTGAACGTAGATCCAAATGCAGCGCATGCATCCGAGTTCCCTAACTACGCCAATATAGTACTTGCTCATAGATTGGCGTCATTCGAGGAGTTGTTCGTTGGGAAACAGTTCGGGAACAAGGTGGACTGTGTGTTTGCCATCAAACAATACAGCATGAAGTTGTCGATTGATTACAAGGTTTCCAAATCTACACCGACATTATCTGTTGGAGAATGTTGGAGAGCTAGCGATCGGTGTGGTTGGCGAATTCGAGCTGCATTTATATAGAGGACTCAATAGTAGCAAATACAAAAATTAGAAGAGCGTCATACATGTACTATCACACGTATGTCTCAAGACCACCAGAAATTGGATACCAAAAGTATTTGCAACTACATTATGCCACTAGTGAAAGATAGTTCAATCATTCCTTTTTCGACATTGATTGTAGACATGCAAGCTCGATTTCAGTACAGAATGTCATATAAGAAAACTTGGTGGGCGAAACAAATGGTCATGCAACAATTGTACGGTGACTGGGATGAGTCATACAATGAACTTCAAGGTTGGATTTCAGCGATGGTGGAGTACATCCTAGGAACTATCGTGGACTTACAAACGTTGCCTTATAGAGGCCCTAATAGACAATTGGAACTGGGGAGAAGAGTTTTCTGTTGACTGTTCTGGACTTTTGATCCATGTGTTAGGGCTTTTTCCTACTACAAACCGTTAGTGTAAGTTGATGGAAAATGGCTTTATGGAAAATACACGTAGATACTTCTGATTGCAGTTGCACAAAACGGTAACGGAAATATACTACCGATCGCTTTTGCCATCGTGGAGTCATAGAACTCCGAATCATGAGCATATTTCATTCGGAACTTACGGAGACATGTTCTCAATCAAGACAACATTTGCATTATCTCTGACAGATCGAAAGGTCTTGTTGCTGCTATTTGGCAATCCGAGGTTCCGTGGAGGTCCGTCTATTGTATTCGTCACATCACATTCAACTTCCACAATAGTACAAGAACAAAGACTGGCGCAAACGAATTGTGAACATGGGTAAAAATATCGTATTTAAATTCTTATTTGTAAATATTTCGCGTCCATATCCTAATTGGGATGGAACGTATTTTATCGAAATACATACGTAGGATACGAGCTGGAAGCACACCGATTCAGATATAAGTTGGCGAGGTTAGAAACTGATATGGTGGGGTCCAAACCTTCTCTTAGACAATGGTTGGATAGCTTGGAGCCGTGGTAATGGGCTTAATGTTTTAACGAGGGATACTGGTAGGGTCATATGAAAACTAACCTCGCTGATGCCGTTAACTCTATCTTGAGGCGTACGCGTCACTTGCCAATTTCAGCAGTTTTTTTAGCAACATTTTACAGGCTAGTAACCTTAATGCCAAAAATGGGGTTGAAACAAGCAAAACAATTAGAGGCAAGACATGTGCACGTCGAAAAAATCAGGGATGCCATGAAAGAGAACGCTCAAAGGGCTAGGTCAATGAATGCAAAACTATATTCCCAAAATTTGGAAACTTTTAGAGTGACAAAGTATATTGGTCGTCGGTCGGAGATCCCTCCACGGTCCTACGGAGTTGATCTCTAAAATAGGCGATATGAGTGCGGGATGTTCCAAACACTACGGTACCCGTGTGCACATGTGGTTGCAGCGTGTGCCACCTACAGTTTGAATGTCGAACAATATATCGACGATGTGTACACACTTGAACATACATTACGTATTTGAGGTAACGATTTCCCCGTATTAAGGGATGTATCGACATGGGAAGTGCAACCGCCTGCGTTCGAAATGTTGCTAGATCAGTCACTACATAGGAGAGTCAAAGGTCGACCGACAATAATGAGGATTCGGAATGACATGGATATAAGAGAACAAGTCGATCCAAAGCGTTGCACCATATGTAGAACAGTTGACCACAATCGGAGCAAATTAAATGTTGTACATGATGTTTGCATTCTATGATCTTTTAAAAATAAGGTTTGTATTATTTATTGTTAAGTTTTTATTTAAAATTAACAGTTGCAACTTTTAATACTTTAAAAGATATTATAAATTATACAAAAAAAGACTAATATATAAGTTGTGGAACCCTAAACCAATACAACAAATATTACATAACATTTGAAATTTACATAACTCAAAATTAGAAAGAACCGGAAGTGGTATCGTCGTTCGGGGTATAGCGATTTACGGGCCCTTCATTGACGGGGTAGATGCTAGGGTGTACTGTACACATTAGGAGGATCGGCAGCTGGATCGAACGTAGCTTGAGGCGAGGTGGAGAACATGTTATTACCAAATATATCAAATGATATCGGTGGTTACTCTGGGTGAAATGAACTTGAACCAACTATGTTCGAGTGATATGAACTCGAACCACCAATGTCTGGGTGATATGAACTTGAACCGCCAATATCCGGGTAATATGAACTGCTCTGTGACTCATCACAAAAAGCGTCAACCCATTGGCCCAATGTGTTTGAAGGTTGGTCCTCCGAGTCGGGCTCCGCCATATGTTGATCCTCTAGCTCCCCCATAGGTTGATTTCCATATCTGTAGCTATGACCAGGTACTATTATAAGTTGTCCACCATATAAATAAACATGACATTGAGTCATGTACCACTGCATGTATTCAGTCGAGGGACTGAAGTCAAACATGCAGGAGTGCATCTCAGGCCGCCTATCGTATCGGGCATTCCATAGTGCTACATAACATTGATGTTCCACGCTCCAATCTGTTGTATGTTTCCCCCTCATGAACTTACCATGGACATCAGCAAATTGTTGTGGCTCGACCAGCAGAAATTGTCTACACCCAAATTGTCCCATAACTCGATCACCGTTGTACCACTCATTGGTTGAGAAGTTGAGCACCGGCGTGTTAATGCACCACATATGGCCTTCAGCGTGAACCCACTGAGGAATAAGGGTTACAATGTTCAGTGTAGAATACGGTAACATAATAAGTCAAGTCACATCACATACTACAAGTGGATAAGTTAAATCAACGTTACTTAAACCATATTAATATATATTACTTTCTCTCGGTGTACGCCTCTATCATTTGGTGGTAAATGATTAATGTTTGGTTCGTACCAAATCCCAAAGACGTGGCCCATCTGAAACTGAAACAAACACGTTAGCATTCAAACTTTGGAAAATATTATTCACACTTATGAGTCGTTAAATATTAAGCATAATTTTATTTTTAACTATTTATAAGTGGCCACGAATATGGTTGGTACCTAACAGCCACTAGAAACGGCATCTTGTATAAAGCCTAAGACTGCAGTAGACCCAGACAACCAACCATGTTACTAATCCCATTTTTTGTTGCTCGACAAAGCTCATAGTACAATATGACCAACACTGCCGATCCCCAACTGTAACAACCGGCACGAGAAAAATCCTCTAATAGAGGCAAGTACTTAAATTGGACCTTATTAGACATGTTGTTCGGTATAAGTACCCCTCGATCAGCTGCATAATATAGGCTCGAGCACCACACACCACCTCGTGCTCAGTGGCAGTGCTCAATAACTCCTTAAAATTTGCTCTCAACCATGCCAATGTCAAGCATGTGAAATTCTGTTCCCCATCACTAGGGGACCGTCCCAGCTATCTGTGGCATAGTACTGAAGGTTCCAACACTTTGCTTCAGTCCGTGACCACAGCACCGCCAACTCATAACCTAAGTTGCATAGCGACATCTTCCAATGTGATAGTACACTCTTCGCACGACATAATGAAGGTGTGGGTCTTCATACACCACCGCTCAACCAAGGAGGATATTAAGTTCGCCCTTAGGTCAAACCTCCGGATGAATGCGATGTCCCCAAATCCCGCCAACTGTAAGTATGGCATGACCTGCTCGTCTAGATCGTACTTGGGAAAATGAAACCGCGACTTCAAAACCCGATACCCATCCTGTATGGTAAAGTTTTTATAAAAATATGATAAATCAATTATCTATATAATTTAAACATAAAATTATATATTGAAGAGTAAAATTGAAAGGTTGAGAAAACAAAAACATTACACTTATACTATACCAACGTAGCCATTCTAAGTATTTTTTATTTAAGTTAAATTAAATAAGTAATAAAATATTAATAATAGAATGAAGATTTGTCATAAAATATTAACAATAACACGTAGAAATCAAATGTGATTATTATGTCCTAATCATAGTTAAGCATTGAAAGTAAAGGCAACTATATAACTACAAAAAGTACATAAAAAAATAATAATGTCCTAAAAAACTATAGGTGGTATGGGTAAATATAAAAATAAAAAAAAGACTTATTTTTATTGAATTGATATCTATAATAATATATAGAGTTTTACATATAATATAAACTAGGCATATTCAAACTTGAAATTTTATCTTACATACGAGAACTTTTATAAAAAAAAATTTACTCGTTAAAGACAAATATAACTTTTTTGTACCCCACAAATGGAACCAAATACAGTAAACAGTAAAATTAAGTAGAACGGTCGTCACATTAAAATATTAATATATAAATTTATGAATGTGTACTAAAATTAAAAAATTATAACTAACATGTAGAGATTAATTCTATACAAGAAAATAGTTAAAAAGGAATAATAACAACCAAATAGAGATCAATTTCATGCAATCAAAACATGTTGAGCAAAGTAGCGCTTAGCAAGAAAAAAATGAAAAACTAAAACGATTTTTTTATTTAATTTATAATTAATTTTATTGTTTCGTTGATTCTCGATGAAATGTGATCCGTATTTACTCCAGAATACATTTTGATATCTACATAATATAAAAAAAACATAAATACAATATAATTAATTATTTTATTACAATAACTATAATATATAAAAATACAAAATAAAAATTATAAATAACTTACTTTTTTTTTCTCTTTTTTCTTCCTTCCTTCTGAAGGGGGACCAAACCCCACCTTATATAACATTCATCTTTTTTTTTTAATTAATATTTAGGTTAATGACTGGTCACATCGCTGATATCACTGACACGATGTGACCAGTTATAATATATATTTTTTAATTTTTTAATTTAATTTTTTATTTTTAATATATTTTTTAAAATAAAGTCATATTTTTTAACAAATAAATCCTTTTTTAACAAATTTTTTATTTTTTTAATTAATTCAATTTTCAATTTTTTAAAATAAAATATTATTTTTTAAAATTTTAAATAGAATTTAAAAAAAAGTTTGAATATCTCTAAAAATAATTTAAAAAATCTTAATTTAAAAAATTATATGTAAAATTAAAAAAATATTTAAAATATACATTTAAAATATTATAAAACTAATAATAAATTTGAAAGGTTATATATTTAAAATTTTTAAATGTTTTATATTATTAAAAAATATATTTGAAATTTTAAAAATAATATTTAAAATTTTAAAAATAATTTCAAATTTATATATTTAAAATTTTAAAAAATATTATAAAATATTTCAAATATACATTTCAAGTTTTTTAAAATCAATAATAAAAAAATAAATAAAATAAATAAGGACAAATAAAAAAAATTAAAAAAAAGTAAATAAATATAAACTTAAAAAGAAAAAAAAGTAAATAAATAAGGACAATTCAAAGAATCTGACGTGAAAGGGGGAAAAAGTTAAAAAATTGGCCTTAAACTGTTTGAATAGGGAAATATGGTGTCAGGAGCTAAGTTTTTGAAATTTGGTGGCGTCAATTCATTTAGCTCCACCAGAAAAAGGTAAAATTGCTAAAGTCCCCCTTATACTTTCAAAAATCACAGTATTTCCCTAGTATTTATACAAGTGGCGTCATTCTACATGGCTCCACCAAAAAATTAATTTTTTAATTTAGATTGTTGACGTGGCATGTTGGTGGCGCCAAACACTTTGGCTCCACCAACTTTTACTGTAGATTTTGGGTTATTTTCGTATTTTATTAAAAATAGGTTATTTAAGTAATTAATTAATTTTTTAAGGTTATTTTTGTAAAAAAAAAAAGCCCAGTTTCCTACTCAGGTCAGACTATCAGATCACATGGAATAGGGTTTGGTTAGCCCTTACCAACCCTATGGTAGGCCAATAGTCGACCAGAACGACTCGTACAACCCTAGGGAAATTTTTAGAATTTTGGGCCCACATGCCCGTGTGGCTTGCCCGTGTAAGCCTAAACGTGCGTGTGGCCCACACGCCTAGATTAGCCTTACTTGTGTGGTCCACACGGCCTAGCCCAAAACCCACACGCCCGTGTGGCACGTCCGTATGGGCTCACACGCCCAACCTGGCCTAGCCCATGTGGCCCACACGACTACACATTCGCCATTGCACGGCTGTGTCTTGCGCAAATCCACACCTACAACATTCACACGGCCGTGTCTCACACACGGCCAACCACACGACCGGACACATGCCCTTGTGGCGTTGATAGTACCCTTTTTTAGCTTTCGTCGAACCTTAATTTTTCGTGCTTAGGGTACACACCGGGTACGATTTTGATACGAAAACACTCCCGAGACTACCAAAACCTAGAATTGATAATTAAAAAGTCAAATTAATCGCCTAAACATTGCTAAACCAAATCAATATCGAACAAAACAATACCTTGTTCAACCAAAACACTTACCTTCAAACAAACAATGGTGGTTTCAAGCAACTATGGCACTAATAGATAGCCCCAAACCCCTTTGATCTTCACCTAAATGACATTAACAAAACCCCATCAACCAAAAATTCACCAACTAAAAATGAAAACCACACTTACCAAACCGAAATTGGGTACCAAAAATCAAAATACTTCAAATTGTACAAAAAACTAATTACCAAATCCAAAAAAAGAAAAGAAGAGCAAATATTTGACAATATTCAAAAAGAAGAGAAATACAGAATGTCAAAATAGAAACAATTTTAGGGAGAAAGAGAAAAAATAAAATAAAAATAACAAATTAAATTCAAAATTAAAAAAATCCCACTATATCCATCCCTAACTAACTGATAACTACCCATTTAAATAGACTTCAATTCCATCCAAACTCTCTCAGTCAACCGAAGCAAAAATTAACACTCACGCTTGCGTAGGGTTTCAAACACAGGACCTCCAACACACTAACTCTTTACCACTCGAACCAGCAAGCTCATTCTAAGATGAGTTTACAAACAATATAACAAAAGCCTACCTAGCAGAGATAAGGCTAGGATAAAAAATAACAGTATAGCCAAAAGTTAGACTTGAATCCAAGACCTCCCACACACACCCAGAACACTTAACCACTGAAGCAGATACTCATTTTGTTAGGATTTACAGAAACAAAAACAAATTATTTAGGGCGTTACAAAGCATTATATGCTTACATAGTTTTATTTCCTATTTTTTATAGATTATCAAAAGCTCGATTGATTTGGAAGCTTGTCGGAGACCTATAACACTATCCAGTGATTATATCAGTAGTTTTTTATACTTTGATCAAGGTTATAATGGCATGTATAGGTAGACTTATGTTTAATGGCTAATTGATGTTTATGGCATGTAATGTTGCTTTGAATTTGTGGTACTTTTGGTACTTTTGATACTTTGTGGTTGGGTGACAATTTGGTCAAGTTGATGCATGTTTTTATGATCAAAGTAGTAAGTGATGGTATGTTTGAAATGTGGTCAATTGTGGTATGTTTTGGTATGGAAATAAGTTAGATGTGTATGGTTGATGTATGGCCAAATATGCATATGTTTAGATATGTTTGATGGTTTTGTGATTAAGGTGCCTTATTGGCATATTAGTTGTATGGATTAATGGTATAGTGAATTGGTCATTTTATGCATGTTTTTGGCATGTTGTAATGTCTTGGTCATATGTGCAAATTGTGTTTTGGTACATGCTTGAATTGGGTGAAGAAAATGGCTTAATTTTGCCAATTTCTTGTCTACACGGCCTAAGACACAGGAATGTGTCTCAGTTGTGCGTGACATACGGCCATGCGACACAGCCATGTGTCCCCTGTAGGTTTTAAAGGTTGCAAGTTAGGTAGTTACACGGCCTAGCACATGGCCTGACACACAGGCGTGTGAGGACATTTCGATGTTACATGGCTTGGAACATAGGCGATGGCTTGGTCATGTGACCTAAGTCAGAGAGTTACACGGGCACAGACACAGGCTGGGACACAACTATGTGTCCTTATTCTGATTATTATATGGCCTGAGACACGGGCGTGTGACCCATGCAGTTTAAAATTTCTAACTTTTCCCTCAATGTTCCAAATGTTTTCGATTTAGTTCTAAATCGTTTCTAAAGTGTTTCTAAGGCCTCAAAGGCTCGATTAAGGGACAATATACATGTATATGAATGGATTATACTGTGTTTATATCAATGTTTGGAAATGTATGTTTTTATGTTACGGTTTTACAGTAATGCTCCGTAACCTTATTTTGGCTACAGATACGAGTTAAGGGTGTTACATTTTCGTTCGTTTCAACCTTTAACACATTCCTACATCATACAACCACACGTTAGGGCTTCTAATGACACTATTGGCCAAATTGGGTCTCAAAATGAGAAAAAACGATGTATTTACACTTATTAACTTAAAATCTAAAGTTATAAAAAGACAAAGAAAAAGACACTACTTTGCTTGAGAATAAACTCTTTAAGTATACTGGGAATGCCTAATTTTACATATCAAACTATGGCAGATCACCCTACAGTAGAGACACAACCATGTGACAAGCAGTGTGGTTCACAAAGTCCCTAAAGTCTATAGGTGCACAAGGTCAAATGGTGACCATGTGGTCCACATGCCCGTGTGAAAGATCGTGTGACCCTAAACCTACACACGATCATCACTGATTCACTTGGAAAAGACACACACCTATCACTGCGGATTCTATTGATGCTCCTCACAATTAATTTTGATCTGATTCACCTAAATTCAATCTTTTAATGACAAATATACACAATTAACGATTGGTATCAAGATTTTGGCAAGATTATTAACGATTTGGAAAGATCTATAGAAATTGATTAATTGGATCAAAAGATTAACATGGGATAATGATATTACAGTAATTTGAGATCTAATAATTGAAAAAAATGCAATGACTGATCTTTGGCAAAGGTAGGGATGCTATTGATGACAATTACAAAATCGTCAGAAAAAACAATTGAATGGAGGATGATTTGATTCGGGAAAGAAAAATAATTATCAAAAATTAGGATGAAAGTATGGTGTAAATAAAAAGTGAATAAATATAAAGATGGAGAGCAAATTCTATTAGGATTTGAAAAAGGGCAAATGAAAATCTAATTAGGAAAAGAAGAGAAAAAGATGCTAGAATTCTAATTCTATTGAAAATTTGAGGAATGGGATATGAATTTTAATTAGGAAAGAATTGGTTAAATTCACAAACCCTAGGGGCGACACGTGCAATTTACCCAAATTAGGAACAATGGGTGGCAACTAGGGTTAGAATTAAGGGTTTGCCAAAAAAATAAAAATAATGAAATAGGAGGGATTTGAAACCTTGTACCTTAAAAGAAATGTATTAATGTTTAACCATTGAGCCTATAACTCATTTCTTGCTTACTTTAGACATTTAATCGTATATATATTTTGTGATGTTTTTGTCGAAAATTTACGAAATTAAAAAGGGAATGAGGGGTTCAAACATGAAACCTTAAGATAAATGCTCTAAATCTTTACCATTAAACCTCAAGCTTATTTCTTGCTTTATCTTATTTCTTAACCATATATATTTATTTTGGTGTGTGACTTTACCCTAGTTTGCCAAAAATAATAAAATTGGAAGAAGAGAGCTCGAACCCAGGATTTCTAAGAATAGCTACATTACTTAATTACTAGGCTAAAAATTTAAATTTGTTTAAACTCTTACAACATTTATTCTTAAAATAAGGCGTGACACTTGCTAGAGTTTGGAGTAAAATTGCACAAAATAAAACCAATGCAAGTAAAGGGATTTAAACCTAGTTTTCAAGGACAAATTCACTACAACTTAACCATTAAACCAATAACTATCTTATTTAACAAAACACACAATGATGACCTTATAAATCAGGGCGTGACCAATCTCGATTTCACAAACCCTAATTCTACTAACCCCATTCTTAGGATGTGATAATGATAAACAATTATAATGCATCTAATCTTCTTAATTTGATGTATTTACATGTTTAAATTTCGTTGTATTTATAATTTAATCTAATTTTTATTTTAATATTGCACATACTGTATATTTTATTATTACTTAGTTTCAAATCATACATTTCATTACTTATTGTATGTTATTTTCAAAGACCTTATGTTCTAATACATTGTTTCTATACACATATGCATGTGATAGAATTTTTAGTATTATTTATAGTTGTGGTTGTACTTGAACTTGGCACACCATAAATATGAGTGAAATTATATATTTTAAAAAGTTATATTAAAATAGTAAAATTAAAAAGTTTTAAAATTGTAATGATCTGAGTTTTTATATTGGTTTTACATAAAAAAATTGAAAAGATAAAAAAAACCCAAATAATAATATAATTTATTTTGTTAGAAATGATGTTTTTAATCGTTATTTAATTGAATTTATGCTTATTTAACTCGTGATATTTACAAACTTAAAAATTTAACATGTAATATAAAACATCTATAAATAAGAGAAAATATTTATCAATTAATAATTATAAATGTATACATACTAATAATCAGCACTCTCCCTTAACCCAATGCACAAAATCACAAGCCAGAAAAAATGATCATTGAACATGATATTTGACATCCATGAAGGATTCTTTGTACCTACAAAGATTCCTATTTTTCTATAAACCAATTCTTGGTTTTCTTTTAATCATTATTACAATATTTAATAAAAAGAAAGAATAGGGAGAGAATGACAGAATTTAAATTCGTGTCTCCCTGCTTCATTAATCTTGGCAAGCCAAACTTATTGACCAGCCAATCAAGCTGAAATTGTAGCGATCCAGTTGCTATAAGCTGACACTAATAAAGAATAAGAATAATTTCATATTTGGTCCTTAAACTTTATCAATTTTTTTAATATGGTACTTCTTCTTTCAAAATGTCTATCTTGATACTTTTACTTTTATGCCATTTATTAATGCGATGCCTCTGATATTAATTTTTTGTGTTTTAGCTCTAATATTAATTTTTAACCTATCAGAACATGTCTATCACTTAAATGATTACATCTGTCACTTTTTTAAAATTTTATATTTCAAAATATCCTAAGGGCCTAAAATTAAATAACCCATATTCGTTTTTAAACAAAAAAGTATATATTATTATTTCTTAACAAAAATAACTAAAAACCTAACCTCATCTGAATTCTGTCACTTCATCAAATTCACTATGTTTCTTAACAAAAAAATGATGAAGAGACAAAGAACCCAAAATTTGAATAACTAAAAGAAAAAACAAAAAAACAAAAATATGAATTTCATCTTTTTCATTTCAAATAAAAAAAAAACCCAAAAATTGATCTAGAGCAAAAAAAAAAAAAATTATTGTTCACTTGGTCATCAAAAAAGTTAGTATAGATTAAAAGTGATATGATATGATTAAGGTTTATTGGCTTCAATTATTAAATAAAGTATAGGTTAAATATGTATATATTTTCTAGTAATTAATTTTTAATTGATGATGGATTGATTAGAAATTAAGATTAATGTGCAAAAATTGTATTTTTAGGTTGTAGTGCCCAAATTTTAACTTTTTTTTACCTCTTATCTTTAGAAAAGAACATTTTGCTTTCTCTAAATTACTTATGTTAATTTGAAAAAACAAAACCACAAGTTTTATATATTTTAAGATATCAATAGATTTAAATATATTTTCGCATAGACTTGTTCATAGCTTGGGCTACCTACCCTAAGCCTAAAGACCGCACGAAATTAAAGAAGGTTTGGATAAAAATATTAGGTTCTAAAAATAGGTTTAGACAAAAAAAATTAGACCCGTTTAAAATATAGGTCAGGCTTGGGGCTTGAACATTTAGTGCCCGAATTTGGCCCAGCCTGTTTTTAAGTTTCTAATACTTTATATTATGTTATTTTTGTATATTATGTAATCTAGAACACATTAAAAAATAAACTTATACTAAATATATAATACTAATCTAATATAAACATTAAAATAATATTAAGATGATTATATAAAAACTTTCAAAAAATATAAAATATAAAATATTAAAATAAAATAAATATTTTTTAAAAAAAGCTAAAAAAATAATATGGCCAAACCTAAAATGGGCTCATGTTAGTCTTTTGCAAATATGGATGGATTTGGGTAAAATCTTACACCTATATTTTAAGTCTGTCAGGACCGGGCTTAAGCAGACATAAAGTATATTAATATCATACTTAGACTCGATTCATGAACACCTCTAGTCCCACATCTATTTTTTTAATAATTTAATATGATAGATACTAATTTATTAAATTTTATACTCTACCATAATTAGCTTTCATCTATATTTTTAAGTGGAAAACAAATTCCACTAGTGCTGTCAACAGCTTGGTTGGGCGTTGAACTTTCCTTTCTATTGATTTAGGATGAAATCTTAGCAATCCTATCAATAAATAAAAAATAAAAAAAAAGTTATAAAAAGAAATAAAATTTAGAGTTTGATATTCAAAGTAAATTTTCAGAAAGGTCTTAAGATTTAATTGGATGGACTGTACCTTTGTTGAAATTAAAAATCAAAAGGTCAAAAATAGAAAGAAAAAAAAAAGTGTCAGTGACAACATTAGATTAAAGTTTATAAATAAAATAAATAACTGAAATTATTAAAAAGTAAAAAAGAGACCCGTTGAGCATTAACTACTTTTAATATATAGATTTTTTTTGGGTTCACATAAAAGCTATGATTTCTAAAAGAAGGTAAAAAATCTGCAAAAAGCTTACGTTTGTCCCTACTCCACTCCATTGCATCCCATAATACATGCGCCACTTCTAATTGCTTCTTTCTTCATTTCGTGTTCCGTTGGAATAATCTGCACAAAACACTGCACTGTCTCGGTCTCTGCAATGTTTTTTTTTTTTTTTTAATTTTATAGATGCCACATGGTTTGCAGATATTTTTGTAAAAATATCATAAATTCCCTTTATTTAAAGGGGGATTGCATTTCAATTTTTATACTAAAAAAATAGTTAAATTAATTATTTTCAAACGTATAAATTAAATCATTGGTTAAATTTTATATAACGTTAATTTAAATGATTATTTATTAATATGATTTCTAAATTATAGTTAAAATATTATTTTAATTTTTTAAAAAAATATTTATTAGTAATAATTTTAAAAAATTAAAAAAATCTTTAAAATAAATATAAAGTATTAAATTTATTAAAAATATATTAAATTTATTATTTTAACATAAATTTTAATATTTTTAATATAATTTTAATAATTATTTTAACATAATTTAAAAAAGAAAATCGGAGAAGGAGATATATGATTCATATGTGGCTCAATCGAAGCAAAGGTTTCACTTGAACTTTCCGAGCACCAAAACAATTCTCTCCTGGAAAACTTGCAGAAATGGGAAAACCCATCAAATGTTTCCTCTCAAACTTCCATGGGGGATGACCATTTAAAAAGTCTTGAATTGGAATTTCAATTTACCAAAGAAAAATTGGTTCGTGCGCAAGAAGATGAGCGGTCTCCTTCATTAAGGGCTAAGAATCTAGCTGAGGAAGTCAACTTTTTGAAAAGTGAACTTAAATCCATTGCCAATGCAGAAGAAAACAAAAAGAAAGCCATGGATGATTTAGCCTTGACATTGAAAGAAGTGACAACAGAAGCAAACGAAGCAAAGAACAAGCTGCCTGCAACACAATTTGAGCTGGATAAAACAAAAGGGTTGGTAGAAAATTTGAAGATGAAGCTGAAACTGGTGGAAGAAGAGTGGAACGAAGAAAAGAAAGAAGCTATATAGTTAAAAAAAAAAAATCAATATGATATTTTAGCAATAATTTAAGGATCAAATTAGTAATTAATTATTTAAGTTAATATTTTACATTATTATTAAAATTTAACTAAAGACATTTTAAAATGTATAAAAAATCAAAATACAATCCACTTCTAAGTAGAGGACTTCCTAATACTTTTACAGCTGTTCTTCTTACTTACTAACCATACCTACACATTGTCATCTTTTCTTATTTTGGCAAAGCAGGTTCCAATAAAAAAAGAAACCCCCCGTGAAAACAAAACCTACACTTTGACATCTTTTCTTATTTTGGCAGAGCAGGTTCAAAACAAACAAATAATAATAATAATTTTAAAATTTTAAAATCTTAAATCCAAAAAAATTGATTTTTTAAAAAAGTTTCAAGGTTGAAATATATATATATATATATATATATATATATATATATATATATAAAGAAAATCTACGTCCAAAAGCTTGAAACAAACATTTTCTAAAATGTATGAAATTTTCACCATATCGTAATATGGAGACTAATTTGAGTCTTATACTTGCAAATATATATATACATACATGGAGGTATCTTATATTTATTTGATATTTAAATATGTTTTTTACTTAATTGTTACTTAAATTTGTGTTAAAAATATATGATCCAAATCTTTGTTAATTGTAATAAGATAGGGGATCAACGCGGTATGATATAAGTTGTATAAGTGAAATCCGTATAAAAGTATATTAAAATAAGGTGTTTTAATCTTACTACATTATTTTTATTTGACTTTGATTAAAATATGATTTTATAAACCTATAAATAGACGTAGTCATCTCTCCTCTTCTATTATTTGAATTCGACATAGTGAATTTTCTTCTCCTCCTCTGACCCGTGATTTTTTTCTTAAAATGGTTTCCACGAAACATCTATATGTTCTATTTTTCTCTCTTTTCTTGCCATTATCAACCTTCTAATTTTACAATTTGAAAACTATAAACTAACTTGATACTTTTTTTAGCTACCTAACTAGGGGTATTAAAATATGTTGACGTAATGTTGTCATGATATTAACAATCAATAACATGGTGACACGTGATAATTTTAAATTTTTACTTTTAATATTTTGCCACATTTCAAAATCTGAAGCTACCACATGTTACTATGCTATTAATAGTTAGTGTTATATTAATGTATTTTAACTATTTTAGACAAATAACTAAAATATGTAACAAATTAACGCATGATTCTCAAATTTAGATACCAGTTAAATAAGAAAAATTAAATGCCAAATTAAAATATCTAACCCGAAAAATTTATTTTTTTCTCAATCAAAATATTTTTTTTAGATAAAAGGGAGGCCAACATGCTGATGCAGTACATCAATAATAATAATAACAGTAATAATAATAATAATAATAATAACCCAAACCAGGTCATAAACATGAAGTTACTGCCAACGGGGTTTTGCTGGGCCATCCCCCAACAATTAACCTTCTACATACATGGACAAATTAACTCCATATTTGAAATTACATTACAACAATAATTAATATTAAATTATAACACACTCATGATATGTGTGATGTAGTAAATATATTTATTAAAAATATGTTTATTAAATTAAGTTTTGGTTGAAATGATAAGGTTAAATGTTAAAAATCTACTCTATTTTAAGTTCAAATTTCACAATATTTGAAATTTTATATAAAAAATATAAAACGATGAAAGCACTCTCACAACAATATAACTTATTTTGTATATAAAATTATATTTTAATAAATTTCCAATCAAGTTAGGCCTAGTTGACTTGTAACACCAACTCAACCAGGAAATTAAATATAGCATAGATATTTGAAAACTTAACATGCTTCCAAAGATGAATCTACTGGTTAGTACACCAAAACACTACCAACATTGAAATTGGGTTCTACTGACAAGTTTTTCTTATTACCCCTTCCATCATAACATTAATTTTTAATGTAATTTTGATAGCTACCAGTTTAGAATATTCTGCGTTAAAATCCCCCAATGGACTAGAGAAAATATAATCACATGTAACATCATTTACCTAACTTGATCGCCGGGTCCGGGTACTAAATGTTACATTAACCCAAAGAACTTAACAAAATTTTGATTTTTGAATTATTACATAATTAACGACTTAGATTCTATAAGTCTAATTGTTAATATGACTTGTACATTGCTGGTGATAAACTCTTAAGAGCTTTGTTTCCAACAAACGTTTATAATTCCTGGATGGAAGTTTAAAAACTTATACAGTCAACTTATACCCTGAGGCAATGCCTCTACGGGAGCCCCTCTGTATACATGGACAGCTACTGTGTACCACTTAACTTGGTTGAGTTTGGCTTGGTCCCTCTTGATTTGTTCGAGTAACTAGCTAACTTAACTTGGCTTGATACCATTCAAGCAGAAATCCTTATAAGTTTGAAAGAACTTAATGAGACTGTACATATATGCATATGGAATCCCTTAAAAGTTTTCTAAGAAATTGATTTTTCTGGTTCAAAAGTAAACTCCCTAGGTTTCATAGGAGATTCCATGAACCTAGTTGTTAAGACCCATGACTTGGGCGTTCTAAGCCATTCATTAACGGACCTAGATTCTTAATGTGGCTAAAATCATGATTTCTCATTGAGGTCTCACCCCTCTTATTTCTAAACCACACCGCTAATTCTCGTATTTAATTATCTCGACTGGCGACACTCCGAGTTACCTATAATATTTCCATAACGCGAGTCCTTACCAGAATACATTATTTTTTCCTTTCGGGAAAGATGCCTACAATGTGGCCTCATAGCATCCGCCCTTTCTGTACGTTCATTAGGATGCTTCATCACAAGCGAATTTTACCTTTAACAGAGCAACAGGATCAATACTATTTTCCCATAGTTTTGAAGAACCCTTATTTTCCACTATCCTTTGTCAGACTTTATTGGCCATTCAACCTTAAACAATTCTTTCCATCCATAAGAATCTTATCAGCCTACCCAACCTTCTTAGCTGGCTCTATGTCAATTCACAAATTTTTATTGTATTCTGTTACCACCTGTTTCATGTCAACTAAAATCTTATGAGATCCAAAGCTTCCCTGGGCATTATATAGGCCTCCTTGCCTAATGAGTCTCTCCCTTTTTTCACCCTAGCTAGGTTGAAACGTACCCTTGGCGCCACTCATTATTGCCCTTGGTGAATTCCCTCCCGAACCGCGGACTTTCCAAATGTGATTCTCTATTTTTTTACATCCTGACGACTACCCCGTGTTTACTATCCTAACGAAGTCCCTCGTGTTTACTATCCCAACAGATTACCCTATTGCCATAGCTGAACTATGGTCTTACACGTTAGACCTCTTTTAGGGTGTCTCCCCGTAACACCTTACTGTCGTCACGGTGTCACCCCATAGAGCTGCCAGTCTCTGTCGTGGTGTTGCTCTATAGAACCTAATAATCATTGTCACAATATCATTCCAAAGGACCTATTTCACATTTCACCTTGATGCTCAAACACCAAAGTGTCCCCTTGTAAGACCTAGAGCTTTGCACATCATGGTTTGCTCCCAATAATCTCGGATGGCAAAATTTTAACGAAATTCCAATTTTCCATATTCATTCATCCATTCCTCCATTTCACCATTCCTAACCTTGATGCTTGAACACCGCAATGTCCCCTCTGCAAGGCCCGAAACTTCGCACATCATGGTTTGCACTCAGTAACATCGTATGGCAGTATTTAATAGAAATTCCCATTCCCAAATCCTAGCTTCATCTATCCCTTTAATAATTTCCCTACGCCTTACATTTTACATACACCACACCAGTTAACTAAACATTTGTTAGCTACCATCTAACAATCAACACACAACTTGCAAGTTTACACAACATCTATCATTCAGAAGGCAAGGTACAGAAACTCACTTGAATTCTATTATCCTTAGCAGTTTAGCTTATCCAAATGCTAGAGCCTTCTTTGTCTTGGAAGCTAAGCATGAAAACCATTTATAAGCTAAACTAAAACTATTCAACCTTTTTAAAACCCAGAATCTAGAATTATGTAGAAACTTTTAACTGTTACTACTTCACCCTTTTTTTTCTCCACACGTACAGAGAGGTAATGAAGTTTACTAATTTCTAAATTTCTCTACTATCAGACTTCAATTCTTTCATCTGTTATGAAATATAAAGCTCCCTTTAGTTACATCTTTTTCTTCTTCAGTACATCTGAAGATGATGATTTTATGGAAAGAATAAGATCTATAAATAGAATTGAGACAATTCTATCTTCTTACACATACATAACATAAATATACTCCTAAGGCATATTGTTCACCGACCATCTCAACCTTCCATCCTTAATCATTTTGTCTCCCACTATGAAACCAACCAATTCCATCTTAATCGAACCATAATTGAAATCCAACCAAATCAAAATTGGGCCACTAAAGTTTCTAAATTCCTCGGTGAAGTCTGACAATTTGCTAATTCTTTCAATTTAGTCTTAACTTTTTTTAGATTTTGAGTCAATAGAGATACTCGAGTGTTACGTCACACATAACACGTCAAGCCATAATAAGATAATTGTTAGGCCCAAAAATACCAAGAAGGAGTGAATTGTAATTTTGAAAAATTCGTACAAATTATTTAAAAAAAAAGATCAAGAGAGAATAGCTTGGATACTTCAATTTATAATGGTACGACCCCAATTTCCTACCTCTACTACCTTGGAATACCTTAATCAAGTATTTCCCAATTCACTATACTTAAATTGATACCTTTTAAGGAAAATGTATAACATTTACAATCCCTATTATTTTCACAAGGCTAAGATTAAACATTTCCCCCTAATTTTTATGACTTAACTAAAACACTCTAGATTTTACAAGGCTCAACTAGGACCTTTTAAATTCCCCTAAGGTTTTCTAACAAAAAACCTTAAGTACACTCTTTAGGAATACAAAGAGAGAGCAAACAATTAATTAACCTCTAATGGGTGTGATTGCAAGTATGAGGTCTAAATTAAAGAAATGGCAGTGCTGAAATACATGAAAATAAGCTCTTAAAAGAATATGAATTAGAGAAATTCAAAAAATAAAGATTTAAAGCTAATTCTCTTGTGTTTGATGCTTGAATATCTCTATCTTATGTCTTGAAGTGTCTTTGACTTGTATTTATACCAAGAAATGAGTTTGTGGACATTTATGACAATTATGGATGATTTCTAGTCAATGTAAGCATATTAAGTTTGAGCTTAAAAATTATCCTTGAAATGTATGTCTCGAGGCTTGACAAGATGTTCTAAGACTTGGCTGAAAAATAGTCGTTGGTAAGCCATGTCTCAAGGCATGTAGTCCTTGAAGCAAAAATTTGGTTTTGAACTTACATGTCTCGATACTTAACTACCAAAGTGCCTTAAAACATTTTAAACATCTCAAAGCACTTTGGTATTGACTCAAAAATATTTGGATAAATTAGAACACATTTAAAACATATTTTTAAGTATATTGTAAGTATTTCAGAATGTTTTAAATTTTTCAACCATATTTTCACCAAATGACTTAGGTAATAAATAATTAAAAATTATCTTAGATGTTATATCAAAAACTTGAGACATCAAAACTAACAATAACATACTATTTTAGAGAATCCATATGAAGCTTTCTAGACCAACATTTGAGGCAGTTTATGAAAAGTGCCAAGAAGTAGTGGCCATTGGTGTCTAGCACTATTCAAACTCATAAACCTGTATAAATGTGTTGGATGTATAGCGAAAGTTAAAAAATTTTATTTAAAACTGACCGACTGTGATATTTATAGCAGTAAACCTATTATGTGAATTATACTAGTGTTTCTAAATTAGGCAGATTCTATCGTTCCTATTTTTTACCACTCAATCTTCTCCAATTATCTCAACATTGTTTTGTTAGAGTGTAGGCTTTATTCATAAATCGATGAAAACAAAGTGAACTTTCAAAGGTTAGAAACCAAAGACAAACTCTATTGAAATATAGAGTTCATTTTGGGAAAATAACTTAACTATATTTTGATAGAATATCGACGCAAGTGAATTGTGTATTTGACATGTGTTTGGAGTATGCCCAAAGGCCAATTATATGATGGTTGTAATAACATGCTTTTTCCTAGTTTATTAGTAAGACATTGTCATTATTGTTTTTACTTCTTATTTCCGTGTTTAAATAAATTGTATAATGATAATGTCTAAAGCATGATATAATCATTCTTAAATGTCTTTAGTCATGTATTATTATGAGCTTGGACAATAATAATAAATTGAGACTAATATGTGCTTGATCATTGAGAAGTGCCTTAACACATAAGTATATGTTAGAAAACAATTTATTGGACTGATCTGCCATGAGAAT
Source organism: Gossypium longicalyx (assembly GCA_025698465.1). NCBI lineage: Eukaryota > Viridiplantae > Streptophyta > Magnoliopsida > Malvales > Malvaceae > Gossypium > Gossypium longicalyx. Next base: position 100,192,612 of record CM046997.1, read on the forward strand.
TGTTAGTTTTGATGTCTCAAGCTTTTGATATAACAATATTTACGATAAATTTTTCTATTTATATTTCCTAAGCCATTTGGTGAAAATAATTATTGAAATTTCTGTTAAACATTTTCAAAGCATTTTAAAGACTTGTAAAAGTACTCAAAAACATGTTTTAAATGTGTGTATTTTTAAGTCAATCAAAAATATTTTTAAATGTTTAAAAATCATTATATACAAGTCTAGTAAGTTTTATCAATAGTTGGAGGAAGTTCTATCAATAGAAGTGAGTCAGAGAGCACTCGAAGCATTCCTCCAAACTTCTACCAACACTCAGAAGGACTTTTATTGTTATAAGTCCATCTTTATCGATATAAGTTTAATTCTACCCATACATCTTGTAAGTTGTACCAATACAAGTTTGTCTGTAATTGTAACACCCTTACCCGGTCCGGTCGCCAAACCCAAGTCTCAGGATACTACAATAATTATCGAAATAGTTATACACAATTCATATCATTTAGTTAAACTTGAAAGCATCAATTAGCAACATTTACAAGCTTATTAATAATTACAAACATCATTTGGACTAAAATGAATAAATAAACATATTATATTTGTTTTAAACATGGATAAGGACAAATATGTAAAATTTCAAAATTTTAAGTTGAGTATCGATATTAAGGAAATAAGTATTGATATTTTTGACATGTGTACCAATACAAAAATCATTATCGATACCATTTTGGCATTCTGCCAATTTTAGGTATTTATACCATTTTATGAGGTATCAATATTTTCAAAGATTTATCAATATTTTTTTATAAGTACCGATACCAAATTTGCGTTTTGCCAATTTTGAAAACTGTTCATTTGGTAAAGTATCAATATCTTGGTCCCTAGTATCGATACTTTTACCCAAATGGTTAAAAATCATAAGTTTGGAATCAATTTTTCCATGTTTAAACCAAAACCAAATCATTTGTGCATCAAAGCACTTAATAACATGCAAATAACCTAACTTTAAGCATACAATTCATTACAATTCATCAACCAATATGCCAAGCATTGGCACCTCAATAACACAACATGTTTCATCCAAACATACTTAATCATCACACTCTCAATTTTGCATACCATATCATACCAAATCTCTCAAAACCTAATTCTTACAATATAACTTAAGGACACTAGTTTGTACAAGATTCATATCTAACCATTACTTACAATCATACATAACATTCATTGCACATACATTTAATTAGGGTATGTTCAAAATTAAATGCACTCAAACAAATGTATGATTCACCCTTAACTAAAACATCATCACTACTTGTATATTCATCCAAAGAAACCATTTCAAAGGTTTCATTCACACATATATACAATGATCCTTACACCAATTTACATGCCACTTATAACTGGCCAAAATGACCAAAAGTCTACCAAATTTGCATGTGGATAGTCTGAGCTCTGACTTGATATGCTCGATTTTTGAAAATCTACAAAAAAATGAGACAAATAAAGGTAAGCTTAATCATAGCTTAGTAAGTTCATACAAAATTAACTCAACTTACCCGATACATATATATATAACTCAAAACTGAAACACAAGCATAAACATGATAAGCTTTGGCATCTTACACAAATTATACCATCATCAAATGGTTAGTTAACTTCCATATAATAAACATAGCACATAATCAATCATATATATACATATAGAAACATGAATAACATACGTGTTGTCACATCCCAAATATGGGGTTAGAAGAATTGAGTTTGTAAAAATCTAGAGTAGTCACGCCTTGATTTATAAAGTTATCTTTATGCGTCTGTAAATAAATCGAGGGTTGGGAATGGATATCGAAATTAAGGTCATAAATAATTAATTAAAGTATTAAAATAATATAATCAGGTTTTATTTTATTAATTAATTTAAAATGAAACTTGATTATGAGGCTTATTTTGAAAATAGTGTGTTTTAATTGAGTTAGGACCTAACTGGAAAAAGGGAGAAACAAGGGGTGACGAAAAGGGAAATTATCCAATTTTTGGGAAAGTAATCTTCCACTAGGAATTTCCACTGTCTTCTTCCCTCTCCTAACCTAAACCCCCATCCTAAGTTTTGAGAGTAAGTACTTAAAGAATTTAATTATTTTAAGATATTTTAATTATAAATTATGTCAATTAAGTAGCTTATTTACTACTTTAATAATGTTATGTATAGTATTATCAAATGAAAGTTGCATTAACGATACAAATTTTTAGTTTAAGTTATGAAACTATGATAATTAACAATAATAGTGGGAAAATGACTAAATTGTAAAATTAATAAAGTATCTCATGACATTATATAAAGTGGAAAAAGGGCTTAAATGAAGAAGTGTTAAAGTTATGGTGTTATATGTGTAAACTGATAAAGAATACGTAAGTTGAGTCATTTCCTCCCATTTTATTATTTTCAACAAACTAGGGAAAAGTCACACCTTGAAATAAATATATGCAGTTAAGAAATAAAATTAAACAAGAAATAGGCTTTAGGCCTAATGGTTAAGAGTTGACTTTCCTCCTTTGTGATCCCAAGTTCAAACTCCTTGAGAACCCAAGTTTAAGCCCTTTACTCCCATTTTATTTTAATTTCAAAATTTTGGAAAAATATTGAGAAAATTGCAAGTGCAGCCCGTAAGGTTTACAAACACTAGGAATTGACTCAATTCTTTCTTAATTAGAATTCATATCTTGCCCTTCCTCAAAATTTCGGTAGAATTAGAATTCTAACATCTTTTTCTCTTCTTTTCTTTATTAGATTTTCATATTACCCCTTTTCAAATACCAATAGAATTTGCTCTCCATCTTTCTATTTATTCTCTTTTTTTATTTTCTTTCCCTTTTTTTTACACCATATTCTCATCCTAATTGTTGATAATTATTTTGTTTTTCCGAATCAAATAATCCTCCATTCAATCATTCTTTCTATCGATTTTGTAATTGCCGTTAATAGCATCCATTTTCTTACCAAGAATAAGTGCATCTCGTTCTCGAAGTTTAGATCCTAAATTTTTATAGTATTTCTATCCGACAATAACCTTTCAATTCAATTACTCAATCTTTTACGATTCTTGCCAAAATTTTTGATAACCTTGACAAATCTTGAAATCAATCATTAATTTATCTGTAAATGTCTTTTGAAGGACTTGATTTAGGTGAATCAGATCATATTGGATCGTGAACAGTTAAAGGTGTGTGTTCTTTTACAAGTGAATCCGGGCAAACCATGTCTAGGATTAAGGCTACACGGTCTCCCATATGGGCGTGTGGACCACACAAGTGAACCACACAACTACCACACGACCATATGCCACTGTCTCATTAGGGTATATCGTTTTACAAACGGCCAGAACCTGTTACTCGACCTGGCCACACAACCGTGTAACCCTTCCACACAACCTCTAGTATCATACAATTTAGCCACATGGCTGTGTGACCTCTGTTTTACAGTTTTACCCAAAAATTTGTGAATTGTTCAGTCCCAGAATAGTCCCTGAACTATTTTTAGTGCTTTATTTTATTCAATTGAGTCCTTGATAATATGAATAATGCTGGAATCCATGATCTGATTGACTGAATTATTATTTTATATGCATGATATGAAAATATTACATGTTTACTATCACTATAATTTTGATGAACTGATAATGTTTTCCATACCACTATGTTATTGATTGCATGACATCTTCTTCCTTTCACTCATTCTCCCCACCAAAAAGAAAGAAAAAATATTAGGGTTTATGCTTCAATTGGTAACCTTAAAATTTGGTAAGTGAATCGTAGCCTATTTTTAGTAATTTTTATGTTTTTGGACTCGTAGTAGCTTGATCTAGCTAAATCGAGGACCAATTTGTGAAACTGTTAAAAGTTATAAAAGTTTCCATTGATAAATGAAGTTATTTATTAGAATTTGAGATGAAATATGAAACCTTGTTGATAGATTTAATTATTTTAGAAAGTGATTTTTAATGATTTTTAATGTTCAGGGACTAAATTGATTAAATAATAAATTACTTGTACTTGAGGTGAAATTATTGCAAATAGGGGGTTGATATGAAGTTATAGAATATTTTGATATCATGGGTGTTTAGGAAAAATGGGTAAATTGCATGATTAGGGCCTAAGAACCGAATTGAATAAAATGAAAAGTTAAGGCGAAAATAGGTAATTTCCCAAAAAGGACTTAGTTGCATGATAGGATCAAATTGTGTTGTTATTCTAATTGATAGAATGAAATTACTATTTTTAGATAAAAAATGTGATGATAATCATGGAAAAATGAAAACTGCGTAATAGACTCTATCCTCTGGAATCTCCTACAAATCAATCCAGTAAGTCCGGTAAGTTCAATTGTTTATTTATACTCCAAAAATGCTTACAATCTTGTTAATATACTCTTAATGAATTTGTATCATATACTAAAAGTACACTCTATCAAGCCAAATCTTACCGTTACACTGAATGAAGCTCAATCAAGCAAATCATATCGTTATACTGAATGGAGCTCAATTGAGCAAACCTTACTGTTATACTGAATGATGTTCAATCGAGCAAATTCTAATGTAATACTGAGTGAAGCTCAAATGAGTAGAAATCTACGGGTATACTGATGAAAAGCTCAATCGAGCAATACCACTGAGTATACTGAACTACTAAATTGGTTTGTTAATTACTGTTATAAGCTACGTATAATGGGAATCTCTATGCCTAATGTTGAGTAAATCTATGTTTGATTGGAAAGGTTTATTAAATTCTAAACGAACTTACTAAGCTTTATTAAAGCTTACCTATAATTTGTTCATTTTGTAGATCACATTTTGAAGGCTAAGAGATCGAGTCAACGCTAGAAATCACACTATCTAGGAATCTTGGTAGACTTAATTTCTCGGTTTTGGTATATGGCATGTACTAGGACCCTATGTATTGTTATGTCAAATGCCTAGCTTTTGAGTAATATGTTGTGATATGTTGTGCACTTGAATAACTTGTGATCTCCTATTTGTTACTTAAATGTGTTTAAAAGGTCATGGTATAAAATGATATGCTATGAGTTAACTTAAGCTTGTAATGAAATGGATGTTTGTTCATAGAGATAAAATGTGTTTATAGTTACAAAGTTAGGAATGAATTGTGGTGAAACACATTGAGGTGTCAAGGTTGATAAATGTTTGATGTATAGAATGAATTTATGATCATGTTTGAGTGTGTTTGAAGTTGAATTTCACCTTCTAATTTGGTATTTGAAAGTGTGTAGGTACCTATGCAATAAGGGAGTGAAATTGAGTAAAAAATGTATCATTTTAGTTTCACACGGCCTAAAATACAGGCGTGTAACTTAGCCGTATGAGGCACATGGCCTTGCGACACGGTCGTGTGCCATCGAAGAGTCCTTTGTATGCAAGTCAGTGAGTTACATAGCCTGACACACGGGTGTGTGACCCTACTCAGAGTGTTACACGGGTGAGGACACAGACATGTGTCCCTTGTTCGAAAGTTACACGGCCTGGGAGGTTCCATATAGCTGTGTGTCCTTTGTCTTAAAATTTTGCTTCTTTTTCCTAAATTTCCTATTTTGTTTTAAATTAGTCCCGAATTGCTCCTAAGCTAGTTTTAGGGCATCGAGGGCTCGATATAGGGATCAAATGTATGAGAATGAATGGTATATGATATTTTTTTTTGAATTTATTGAATGTTATGATGTTTAAAGGTTTTCAATTGATCGGTAATACTCCGTAACCCTAATTTGGCAATAGATATGGGTTAGGGATGTTACAATTGTGAAGCGTACTTGCATTATGAGTTCTTTTACAATGTTCATCGGGTAATATAAAACATGCGGAGTGTCAAAATTGACGAATTAAGGAATGAAGAGTAATATAAGACTTGACTATTAAAATAAGAGTCCACACTAGTGAAAAGTATGGAAATGAATCAAATATGAAAAATGTTAACATATCATGTTGTGTACTCGATATACTACATGTAACAAAGTATACTCACTTACCTTATTAACAAATTGTGTTGGTTGGTAGGTAAACTATGTTCGGATATTAAATTAACACTCATGACTACTATGTGAGATAGATTTAATTATTGAATATGTATGAGGTTACTAAGTATTTTTAATAATTACAACTAAGTTACTTTTATTTTTTAGATTTTGAACCTTTAGAGCGTGTCGATTGGATCATCAAGAAGTTCATGCTATCCGCCAAAGTTGTGGTAGAATCTTAGTTTGGTTTAGTTTGATTTAGTTCGATCAAAGTGGTATGTATATAGACGGTTGGTTATTTTGTAAACAAATATGTTAAATTCTAAAGTAGTTACTTTGGAATTTCTTGATGTATGTAAATAAAATGAACTCTGGTTCTGTCATGTTTTGCATTATATGTTTTGAAGAACCTATCGTAAAGTGAGGTATCTGCGGAACAATCCGCCAATTAGGTGTCCATAGAAAATTTCAAAATTAAGTGTGTGTCCACTTTATTTTCTGCAATAATGGTATATGCGAGTTAGTCCATTGCTTAGCCATTTATAGTTAAACACAGAGTTGGACAGCCAGCAAGATTAGTTCACTACATCTTAGTTCACGAAATAGTGCGCCATGTATGTATGGAATAGGTGTATGTTATGTGATCCTCGTGTGGTGACATTTTGTAGCTTAGGTCCAACGATCGGACCGAGTAAGGGGTGTTACAGTCCAACTTGTTTTTGCATGAAAAACAAAATGAACAAAACAAATATTAGCTTACTAATTACTTGCAGTCTAACTAATATTACTTTGCATCATAATGTAGATTATGATGTAGGTAATCTAAATGGTTCATAGTCCGAGGAATCAAAATTGAGCAACCGATTCAAAGGACTGTTATGTTCCCTATTAAGTCTAATTGAGAGATGCCTTGACTTGGGCACCAAAGTGGATGGCTTTAAAAAAGATAGAGACATGTGTAATTATCTAGATTGACAATACATCAGACAAGATCCAAGTTGAATTAATTCTAGATCCATTTATGATTTTATTCACTTATGATGTTCATAGTATGGTTTATCATTGTCTTGAGTAAGTGACTAACTATGCGTATGTAATTAATATATTTTGGTATATTGAAAGTCTGTGCTTAATTGGTATCATTGCTAAAAGTTGATATGTTGGGTATATGACTTATGCATGACATAACTTCACTTACAATAGTGGAATTCTTAGATCGATTAAAGAGCAAAAAATATTCTCTCACTAGCATTGCATAGATTATAGAAAACTAATGTGACTATAGGTAATCCATCAGGGACGAGTGTTTGTTATTACTATTTGTTAGTAATAAGTTTTTTTTCCATCGTGAAAGATGTAATGGTGACAATGAGATAAAATAGACTGATATTGAGTGCAAGGATTTAACCTAAAGAGATTAAGGATAACCGTGAGGGTAGCACGCTAATGACAAAGTCATTGGACAAAGTATAAATTTAAGTTGCTTTTGTAATGGTATATAATTGAGAGTTATATGTCCAATTGATATCTTAGCTAACTGAGCACAAACATGTATAGATTCTAATTAAAACAGATACAATAAATGAATGAAAACGATGAAAGAAAAATAGTTCGGAGTGGATCATTGTAGTTTTACCAAACATGATAATTAAATTTATCTACTCATAGATACTAATACGGTAAAGTCGTCATGACTTTGACAGAATTAAAATTAGGTTGAGAAAATAATTTAATTGAATAAATAATATTTTGAGAAAAAATTTGGGTTACGAGTTAGATAAATTATGAGTTTGTTTTAATTAAAATTAAAACTAAATTGCACATATAATTGTACCCAATATATGAAAGGGTCCAATGATCCTAGTAGCAATAAGGGTGGGTGGTACACTGAGCATCTTAGTGTGCTAGTGTCACCCACCAGATGGAGTTCTAGTAGAAGTTTGGATTTTCTATTAAAATGTTGTTTCTTCCTATTCAAGTAGAACTCTTGTGATTTTTTTTCTTATATATAGGGGCTATAGGTTATCGAAAACACATACTTGACATATGTGGATACTTTTTCGAAATCTAGGGAAGTCTATTTAGTTACAAAATAAATTCTAAGTTCACAAGTACTTGAGTTAGTGTTTTACGATTTTTGTTTTACCATAGAGAAAGTGAACTTTCTCCACTGGAAAGTTATAATTTTCATTTTGTGTTCAATTCATAATAACAGCTCACCCTTTTAGCGACCGAGAGTTTGAGGATAATGGAAAAGATCATTTGGTTGAAAGCCAGGAATATATTTATTGCTATAAGTACAACAAAGGTTTAGGTTTTATGAAAAAAAATTGAAATTATATTTTACAATAAAATTGTTTTCATAAAAAAAAATATATTGTGCCATGTTATTATTAGGTGGTTTAAGAGTTAATTTAGATTTTCTTCATTTATTAATATTATTCATATGCTTTTAAAAAAGGTTAAAATATGTTGTTAGCTCATGTACTTAGACAAAATTTGAAATTTAGTTCATATATTTAAAAGGTACAAAATTAAGCTCTATAGCTTTTTTTATTCAAAAATATCAATCCCACCATTAACATTGTTTGTTCTTTTTTTCAAAATTTACAAACCGAGAGGGTATCTTGTTGAGTATAACTTGTGTCAAGTAGTGAGACTGAAAGGGTATTCGTAAGCCTAGGAAGAGACCAAAAGGGTGTCTTAAGTGATAATCCTTAATGAAGATGAGACCGAAAGAGTATTCTTAGCTAAGGATGGTAAATACCTCAGTTGAAGGTGATTAGCAACTTAATTGGTAATTAGGGATTAATCGTTAACACTAGGAATAGGAAATTCAATTAGTTTAATTTAGGTTAATTAATTTAATTAGTTTAATAAATACTTTAATTTGGATTTACACTACCAATTCATGAGTAAATTAGATTAGTAATTATTTTTGGTAATTAATTTAAAAATAAAATTCTTAATATGCAATCTCTTGGGCACGATTCTCGGAATACTTCCCAGTGTTCCGTTGTAACATAAAACTATATTACAATTTGACATGTTTGCTTGTAGATACTGCATTTCATTCTATATATTTTATTTGTATGATTTTTGTAACACCCCAAAACCTGACCTAGAAGTTTAGGCCAAATTTCGAAAGTTATATTGACCGTCGAAGTGATCCTAGAATAATTTACAAAAAGGATTTTTTTTAAAACTTAATCCAAATATGGTTTGCTTAAATTGAGCTAAATCGTTTAACAATTTGTACACTGAATTTGAAATCAATCGGATTTAGAAATTTAAAAGATTAATGTTATGAAATTTATTTGCAACGAAGAATATAATACTTATCGTTTGAATGCAAAGCACAAACTAGTATTTTATGTTTAAAAATTACATTGTATTGAAGTTTAAACCAATGATTCCAGAAAAATCAAAACCACCTACGAAAATGTTGTAACAAATTCAAAACCGAAAACCATAATCAAAACTACAAATCAAATTATCAACTTTGTGAGTCCAAATCAAATTATACCACAGTCCTTAAAAATGTTACTAACAGTCCAATTGAAAATAATTTAACAACTTATTGAAAACTTTAATAATTCCAAACCAAAATGAGAAAACCCGAGACGAAGTGTTGAGATCATCAGTACACTGAGAGCCCAACACTAAATCACGAGAATTACCTGAAAGAAAAGAACTAAGAGGGGATAAGCTATGCGAGCTCAGTGTGAGTCCAAAACCAAAAGTAATAAGCAAAAGACGGGTAGCACATCAATTATTCCTGAAAAGTATATGAACATGAATCACATACGAAAAGCTCAAACCGGTAATCCAATAAACAAGATGTACCCAAAGCATACCAAAACACATATTAGTTAAACACACTTATTGTATTAATCAATTCGCCAACATAACAATTCTCACATAATCAGACATATATCCAGATGCATAACGAATGCAACAAGTCAAAGATCCCACTCCACCAACCAAACGCCACTCTGACCACCCTGCACACCACTTATGGGCTATACTAAGCCCATCCACCCTGCACACCACAAATGTGGAACTAAGCCACTCAAAGAATAATATGCAGTTCAGCTGTCATATGTATAAATAGTGTGGTAACCCGTTGTACAAAAACAATACAGTTAAACTGCTAAATCAATGTTCCTTCTCTTCACAACCAATAACCCAAAATTTTATGTAAATGAATGTTGCACACAATTTGCTAACAGACTCACAAAAATAGTGATTCATACTCAGTCGGACAGATTCAAAGTTAGTAACGCTTGTACACATTTAATAAGTACGAACAAGTAACTCAAGCTCATTCGTTATATCATACTAATACATTTCCCGATTATCTAAACTTAACTCACACAAACAGACACATACTTGAATCCAAGTTGTAATGGAGTCCCAAACACAATTACCGAAGCTTAACCGAGGGTAAGATTACACAGAAACATTAAACGAGTCAATTTATGACACATAACAAAAATATGCAAAACAGGGCCATATGGTCGTGTGGAAGGGTCTAGGCTATATGAAAGGTTTACATGGTCGTGCCATAGAGATACACGCCCAAGTAAAAAGAAGCACATGCCCGTGTGATCGAGTTACATGGTCGTGTGAGTAACCCGTGTAACTGTGCATTTGTTCAAAAAATAGTAAAATTAAAAAGTCGTGTTGACACGGTCGTACGACAAACTCATATGCCCATGTGGCTAAGAAACACGACTGTGTGTCCAAGGCACACACCCATGTGAAAAATCAACAAAATCCCCAAACAGTAGCCATGTAGTCATGTGGCTAGGTCGTGTGGCACTAGAAAACATCAAAATCCCTAATTTCCCAATGTCACACGGTCGTGTGAATCGCCCATGTGCTGTACACGCTCTTGTAATCATGAAACCACACCAAAACAACCTGAAAAATGAGTATTTTGACAATGAAACGGTTCCTAACCCCTAATAGTTTAGAAACACACCTAATTAACGTTCTTTGAAGCACCAACAATCAACCAAAATATCTCAAATCAACCAATCTGAAACACCCGAATTACAAAAGTACTAACCTTTAAAAAAATCAATCCAACCAAGAACCAAATATCAAGAAACTAACATTCATACTTACCCAAATTAGCACTAAACAACACAACGAACACTTATTGCCAACAACCAACAATCAACAATAACGATGATAAAAACCTAGAATTAATTTGAAGAACAAAATTACAATAGCCAAAAATCAACCAAAAAGTGAAAAAGGAGGAAACAAAAAGAAAGAGGGAAAAACAACGTGTGAGGGAGAAAATGGGAAAAAAAAACTAATATGACAAGAAAATTGAACGTGGAAATTTTTAAGGGAACACTTCCTATTTTCAAATTAAAAGTAAATAAATAGTTAACCTTTAAAACAAAACTAGACTTAAGCCAAAACTAAAATAATACACATGAGGACTCGAATCTGAAACCCAAGGATAGACAAGCACTCGCACAACCACTGAACTAGCAACTCAATCTGTTCTCATAATGCAATGAAAAATATAAAAATCTACACAAAACTACTGACTTATTTGTAGACCAAAATCCTTCTAACCCCTGATTTCGAGATGTTACAATTTTTACACTAAATGTTCGCATGTTTGGAGGTGATTATGTACACATTTTTATCAATTTGATCCTAAATATGAAAAATTCAACAAATTTAGTCTTCAATGTTTACAAAATTTTTCATTTTAGTTCAAATTCTAAAAAATTCAATAAATTTGAACTTCAATATTTACAAAATTTGTCAATTTAATTCTAATCCTAAAAATATCCAAAAAAGAAAATTATTTTGATTAAAAAAAATCATTTTTAGCCATTTATCTAACCCTTTGATATTTTGGATGAGCTAAAATAAAAATTGAAGTAGGAGGAATAGATTCCTTCATATATTTCCTTCTTTGAGTTAAGATAATTTCATCAATTTTAATTTTTTTTAAACTTCAAAATTTGAATGCATTTGATTTTTTTATCTCACTCTTTATTTGCTTTTTTCCATAAAATTCTCATAAGATTCAAGTCATTTATGCTAATTTTTCTGATATGATTTAGTTAATTTTATGATTATTCTTTAAATCTCTCTCTCTCTCTCATTATAATTTCTAAGTAGTATCTCTTAATTGACATCTTTGAGGTCAAGGCGGTGCCACTACCATAGACTTATCATTAGTAGTGTTGCACTGCCGCAAATTCATTCCTCAATTAGTTGGGGCTTCAAATTAGGGAAAACAAGAAGAAAAAAAATGCTTCATTAGGCTTATGTTAGTTAGCCATGAAGGTTCTAAGTGGGTGCTAAAAAAATCAAAGAGAGAGCTAAAGGGTTAAAAATGATATTTTCTAAAAAAAAAGTTCATTTTTTTAAAATCTTTAGAATTGAAAATATTTGTAAATGCTGAAGGTTAAATTTATTGAAATCTTTTTAGACTTCAAACTAAAATGACAAATTTTGTAAACATTGAAGCCTAAATTTGGTATTTTTTTATATTTAGGAACAAAGTGATCGAATGTGTAAAAGTTAGAGGGCTAAATTTGTTAATAGACTAATAAAAAAAAGCCCACGTAAGCTTTCCACTACTCATCTAACAACAATTAGTAGGAGAATAACTAAAATATTTAATTTCGAAAATTTTAATGACTAAATCGAAAAAACTAATAGTTGAGTAACTAAAATATAACCAAAGATATAGTTGAATGACTATTTTTATAGTTAACCCTCAAAATTTTCAAAGTATCATACTAAAATTGTAGTTATTGTGTAATGATTAAATTAGGTATTAAGCTTTATAAGATTTAAATTTTCTTACAAAATTTTATGTTAGATATACTTACATTATTAAACTAAAAAAATTAGATATGTTGGGCTAGTTGGTAAAGATAGAAAACTTGGGTTCTGAGTAATCCAAGTTTGAAATCTATCATAAGTAATTATATGCGTAGGTCTCTGAGTCTCATCATATATGAGAGTTTTAGTTCAGTTAATGCCGATTTGTTGTGTAACACCCTATACTTGGCCTAGATAATATGACTGAATCTTAAGGAATTACATAATTTCATTTTAAACCCAAATTTTGAATTAAAAAATGCGAGTTTTGACAATATTAACTTTGGTAAATCGCTATACATTTTTTATGAAAGTTCTCTTTAAAACTATTTACGTTTTTACGGAAAAACTCTTAAGTGATTACTTTATTTTTTAGCAAAAATTTCTAAGTTAATAAAATTTGAAAACCGTGACTTGGTTTGTAAAAACAATAAATTAGTGGTTTAAAAACAGTAATTACTAAATCCGACAAAAGCAAATCAAAAATGAAAAATAAAGTCCAAAAAGTCTGAAAAATCCAAAATAGTTTTAAAAAAAAACATAAACCATCTTATATATTAACCAAAAGGACAATCTAAGCTCTCTCACGCCACTCGGTCCTAAGTTTATTGATCACCTGAGAAGTTAAAAACAAAAGATGAGCTAACAAGCTCAGTGTGTAACTCAACCCATGCAAATAGAAAAGATAGCATCCTCATGGAAAAATCATGGTTCCAACGGTTACTAATGCATGGCATATCTTGCGATACAATATGACAGACAGATAAGTTACAGATACAAATACAGATGCAATTTTAGATACAAATTCAGTTATAGATGCAAATACAGATACAGATCCTATCCCCATTAACTACACACCATCTCCGTCCATCCCTACACACCAATTAGAGTAAAAAAAACCTATCCAACCCCACACACCAATAAGCGAGCATATGTCATTATACAGAAATGTGCAGTCGAAACTGCCAAAAATAATACGGTAATCCACTAGAATTAGATAAACGTGGTTGAGCCACCAGAATCAGATAAGTGTGGTTGAACCACCAGATAGGGTAAATCATTAAACTGCCAACACTTCCTCCACCACATCATTATCTCACCCCAATGCACATGCAATCACTAATCAGATATCCGAATGCATTCAAAACATACATTCTTACACATCAAATCATGCTAACATGCTTTCAGGAGTTGCACATACAAAAGCAGAATAATAGATTTCATATTTAAAAGCCATACAAATCACATTACAAACCTTTTGCAGAGGCTAACCTCGAAACGTACATCAAACATAGCCCTAAATTTTACGAAAAATGGGCCCACACATTCGTGTGGCCCACACAGCCCACTTAACCCAGCTCGTGTGGTATCAACAGTGGTTTTTTTTAGTTTGCACCGTTCAGTGATTTTCGGGATTATCGTTACACACTTGGTTGTTTTTTTATGCCAACGTAACAAAAACAATACCAACACCTAAAAGCGACATTCAGAATGAACTATTTAGCAAATGTCATACTAAATTCGACCAATAAATTAGTGGTAACGCTAAACATTCAAATTGATTGTTTTTTTAACACTAAGATTCGGCCTTAACAAGGCACCGATCACTTTCCCCAATGGAAGAAGAATTTCCTAATGCTTCCAATTTTTCGGAAGATTAGCCACTTCCAATTCTTTACTTGAATCACATAATTCCAGTCATTCAAACTATTATCACCCAAAATAAGAATTCATATCCAAGCATATGAAAAATAACTCCTTTACAGAATACGAGTCTTAAATCAAAATCCTTACCACCCATGACCAGCAATCAAGACTAAAAAGGACATTGGCGCAAAGTAACTCAACAACAGAAGAGACGAAAAGTGAAGAAACAGAAAGAGGACAGAACAACATACAAAAATAACACAGTGCCAAAAGGCGTTTTCAAAGAGAATGAAAAAGAGATTGGTTATGGAAAAGATGTGGAACAGAACAAAAAGAAAAGAAAACCAACAAAGGAAAGAGTGGCAGAAACTTACTGAAAGTGCAAAAGAAGCAAAACATAAGGTGAAGAAGTGGACAGAGAGGGACAGTAGAAAGTGGAGAGATTTTAGGAATATTTCTAGAATTCGATTTCAACACCACTTCTATCTCCTTAGCGCCATAGGCAAAGGAAATTGCAAAAATATTTTTGATTTGCACGCATAAAGATTCAAACACAAGACCTTTAAATAAGATAAAAGCTTATCACTGAACCAACAAATTTCTTCATATTAACAATTAAGCAAAAATAATATATAAGTTAGATGTTAAAGGATAGGAGATGGAAAAAATAACAAAAATTTAAGGAAAATGATTTAAATAAATGACCTTAGCACTTAAACAGAACACATAACTAGTGAACCAAATTAATTTACTTGACATGATTTAATAATTAAAAAAATAAGAATTTTAAGACATTACATGTTAGGAATTAATTTATAATAATTTATAAATTATGATTACTCTCATATTTATTTTTGTAACTGTGTTACACTTAAAAAAAAATTAAAATGTAAATAACTAAACATAATCTACACATCATATGAGTCATAAGCTATTTAAACAAATAATAATGAGAAGGGAGAGGACTTAAAAAGTTGATACCCACGGCTTACTTTGACTTGTTTTTCACAGTGGGGACATTAATATCCCCCAAATTTGGTGAGATGAATTAGTTGAAGTCAAAATAACATATTTAGGTTGCATGATGCTATTTTTTTTCCTTCTAAAACTAACCATTTATTTAAACTTGCCTGACATCACGTGTTTATAAATTTCCAAATGGATGATTGCGAAATAAGTGGCACTTGGAACATAAAAGACAAAACTATAAAATCTTAGTAAAAAAACTAAAAAACCCTTTTTACTGGTTAATTCTATTTTACAACTTCATTAAAATAAATTATATATCTTATTAGATTATAAATTGAAATTCAAATAAACCTTCAAAAAATTAAGGTTGAATTTTAAAAATAAGAAGTGTATAAGTTGTTAGAAATAAAGAACTTTTTTTTTATATAAAAATCTTAAAAGATATAATTATTAATATTGAGTAAAAAAGAAAATTAAAGACTAACTAAATAATGTAGACCTAAAACAATGAAGGGTGAGAGATGGTGTGTGAAGAAAGAAGAAACAGAGGGGATGAGATGGTTGGTTATAATTAATGAAAAAAAAAACCCAAGTAAGCACAAAATTAAAGGAGACGGATAGAGCAAAAGAGAGGTTATTGGTGAAAGCAAGTATTTAGTTAGAACACGGATATAAAGGGCGTTAGGAAAATTTAATTGAGGGAGTTAAGTGAGCGTTGAGTGATGCCACTGCTTCATTTATTCCTCTCATCTGCCCACTGACCCTCTCCCTCTTTGCTTCTTCCTTTTTGCCTTTAAATCCTCCCTCTCCTCTGCTCCGTTTATGTACCCACACCTCTTTTTCTTATCTTCTTAATTATTTCTCTATCCCTTGCAATATGCCTCCAGCCTCGCCCGATTTCTCCAGCTCTGTCAAGCTTAAGTATGTTAAGCTTGGCTACCAATACGTTGTGGATCATTTTCTTACTCTCTTGTTGGTTCCTGTCATGGTTGGGATCCTTATTGAAGTTGTTCGTTTAGGCCCTGAAGAGATTGTTAAACTATGGAATTCCCTCCATTTTGATCTTATTCAGATATTGTGCTCTTCTTTCTTCATCATTTTTATTGCCACTGTTTACTTCATGTCCAAGCCACGATGCATCTACCTTGTGGATTATGCATGCTACAAGCCTCCTGTGACTTGCAGGGTTCCTTTTGCTACTTTCATGGAGCACTCCAGGTTGATTTTGAGCAACAATCCTAAGAGCGTGGAGTTCCAGATGAGGATTCTGGAACGGTCTGGGCTGGGTGAAGAGACTTGTTTGCCTCCTGCTATTCATTACATCCCTCCAAAGCCAACCATGGAGGCCGCTAGAGGCGAGGCTGAGGTTGTTATTTTCTCAGCTATGGATTCTTTGCTCAAGAAAACGGGGCTGAAACCTAAAGACATAGATATTCTTATTGTCAACTGCAGTCTCTTCTCCCCCACGCCATCTTTGTCTGCTATGGTGATCAACAAATACAAGCTGAGGAGTAACATTAAGAGCTTTAATCTTTCGGGAATGGGGTGCAGTGCGGGGCTTATCTCCATTGATTTAGCTCGGGATCTTCTCCAAGTACACCCGAATTCTAATGCAGTTGTTGTCAGCACAGAGATCATCACTCCCAACTACTACCAGGGGAAAGAAAGAGCTATGCTCCTTCCCAACTGTCTCTTCCGCATGGGTGGTGCAGCAATCCTGTTGTCGAACCGCCGCTCAGAGAGGCGGAGAGCCAAGTACCGACTTGTCCACGTTGTTCGAACCCACAAAGGGGCCGATGACAAGGCCTACCGATGCGTGTTTGAAGAAGAAGACAAAGAAGGCAAAGTTGGGATATCATTATCTAAAGATCTCATGGCTATAGCTGGAGAGGCTTTAAAATCCAACATTACCACAATAGGGCCTTTGGTGCTTCCAGGGTCGGAACAACTTCTATTTCTTCTCACTCTGATCGGGCGTAAAATCTTCAACCCCAAGTGGAAGCCTTATATCCCAGACTTCAAGCTGGCGTTTGAGCACTTCTGCATCCATGCTGGAGGGCGAGCAGTGATAGATGAACTGCAAAAGAACCTGCAGCTGTCAGCAGAACATGTAGAGGCGTCCAGGATGACATTGCACCGATTCGGAAACACCTCCTCCTCATCCTTGTGGTACGAGATGAGCTACCTTGAGGCGAAAGGGAGGATGAAAAAGGGAGATAGGATTTGGCAGATTGCTTTTGGGAGCGGATTCAAGTGTAACAGTGCGGTGTGGAAGTGCAATCGAACCATCAAAACACCAACAGATGGGCCTTGGGAGGATTGCATCCATAGGTATCCCGTTCATATCCCTGAAGTTGTCAAGCTCTAGACAGCTTCTTCATTCATGGCTTTCCTTCTTTGCCTTTAGTACTTTGCTAAAATCATCATCATCTACTTCTTATCCTACTTCATCTCTGCCTTTACATTTCTCCTCTGTATTTTTCTTAGCTCCTACTCATTTGTCTCTCCTCTTCCTTTTTCCATTTTCTCTTTTCAAGTCATGAATTCACATAGATACCAAATATGATCACATTTATGTGTTAATTAAATGTATCCCTTGCAAGGGAATGAAAAAACAGTGTGGAAACAGGTTGGATTAGCTCCTTGAAATAAACCTGGAATATTTAACAGAAAATGCTATACATGTGCTTGATTGTACAAAGAAAAAAAAAGGAAGTTATAGCTAAATTTGTCAATCATAATAATAGTCTTTTATCCCTAATCTTTTTAATCCTTTTGGTGCTGTCCCTGTAGGGTCTCCTTATTAATGCCGGTTACCGTCTTTGTAGCTTTCAGCCGGTCCACTGATCGGCTGTTTGATTTACTAGTCATTAATAGGTCTTCCAGTAGGCGTGATCAACTCAAATTGAGTTGAATTAGTATAAAATTTCCAAGTTTGATGGAGTTTCGATTTTTAAAACTCAAGTTTTATTAATTCAAACCAAGTTTTATGTTTCTCACTCAAGAAATAAAGGAGAAAATGCCAGCCAAAAACACCTACATACTCTGCCAAACATCGGACGTTGTTCACTATTAATAAAAAGTAGCTTCAACACTTGGACCAAGTTGTCATTGTTGATAAGATTTTACTTCAAAGACACATCTACCCCAAATAAACTAATCTCAGACCATATACAGATAAGGATATGTGATTATAAAAAAGAATTAATTTGGTTCTCATACCTACTAAATTTCAAATTCAAACTTAAATTTGTATTTTTATCATTAATTATATATATCAAAAACATAAATAATAAGTGTTGAGTATAGTAGTACAGTATATTGTATTCTCAAGTAGAGAATCCAGATTCAAATCTTAAAAACGATATTGTTGAAAGAAACAATTACAAAAAAAAAAAAAACTTGAAACCAAATTCGAATTTGATGAACAATTTATTTTCTGTTTGTTTATATTCATTTATCATAATTTGTGTGTAATTAGTTTATTGTTCAATTATGCTATACTCAATAATAGTATTTTTATTTATGTATGTATGTTATAATCATTATTTTATATCTAAAAAGAAATTAAAAATGATTTTTTTGTTATTTCTTTATTGTTGACCAACAAATTTTTAATTGATAACATATTAATATATTAATGTTGGTGAATAAATTCATTTAATTTAAGCAAATAATATGAATTCAAAAAATATTGATCCCTGTATACATTTGACTCATTACAGCTATAAGAGAGAATCTAATTGTTACTAAACTTCATCAATAGAAGGGAATCATTGGCATCAAGACAAAAGTATGAAACATAAGGAAAGAAGAAAGGAAAAGATAAAATTCACTCATTACAGGCTTCAATGTTTCTAACGAAGACTTTGTAAGAGTTAATGATGAAATTATCTAAGTTTTCAATCTTTGTGATGTAATAACTTACTACAAATGTCGGGTGAAGATGTCTATTTGATATGTACTCCCTTTAATTTGTTGGCTACGTTTATCGTGAAGGGTTAAATTCAAGTCAATTTACTGTTTTTGTTGCCATAAAAGTTAATAAATGTAATGAGACAGAAAATTTACTTTCTCAATTATTGTCTTAGACATTTAACTAGTAATTAGATTTTAGTGTAATTATATATTGATGTCATGTTTAGAGGTAATCATTATAACTAATGAGTCTCATTGAATTGAGCGTAATTGAAACACTTCAATTATGCTCTTCATTTCTTATAGGGGAAAGAGTGTCGGAGGCTCGATTAGACAAAAAACGATACATTGATCGTTGGAGTGACAACTATTGATCTATCTTTCACGTATTTCACATAAAACAATATTCCATGCATTCATGATTGATTACAAGCATAATAAAGTTTTATATAGGTTAAAAACATCATTTGAATGCACGTTTATGAAAAAACAACTTAGGTATCAATATCAAAATCATGGATATTAATCCTTGGTCCAATACACTAGGGGTTGTACCAATACCTCACCTGGAGTACTAATGCTCAAGGTTGTATATCGATACTTGTTTCACTTATTTCAAAATTTTGGCTTTTGTTTGTGAAGGTATCGAAACCAAGGTTTTGAGTACTCATGCTTAGGCCAAATTTTATTGATACTAGGACACCGATATTCAAGTTTAGAAATGCAAAAATTAGGGCAATTTAACACAACTTTACATGCACCAAAATGTACCAAAACATACTAAACATGAAGTCGAAGCATTATTAGCATATTTGACATTTCAATACGCATTATCAATTTTAGCCTTATATAGGGAGGTTTTGGATTGAGAGTGAGAGCATACAAGCTGTCCGATCTTTGTGGTTGTAATTATCCTTGGTGAACTTGGGTAGATTGGGTTGGTTAGCAAATCTGTAATGTGAAAAGTTTGTATAATAGACTCGTTATCTAGGTAAGACCTTGCAAAGGTAGATTGTTGAAACGAATTGCATTAACAAATTTTAGGTCTCCATCTTCGTTTATCTTATTTTTATTCTTTTTCCGCAATTATCAAAGCCCACATTGCAACATTAATAATGTCTACTAACTAATATCATCTATAACCAAGCTTAATCAACCTTTCAAAATTGAAGGACAGGATTCTAATTATCAAATTAAAGTTTCTCAACAAAAAAACTTGGAATTGTTGACATGCTCCTTCAATCTAAGTATTTGATGGAGTCAAATATACCAAACATGAAGTCAAAGCATTACCAGCATATTTGACATCTCAATACGTATTATCAATTTTAGCTTTATATATGGAGGTTTTGGATTGAGAGTGAGAGCATACAAGCTGTACGATCTTTGTGATTGTAATTATCTTTAGTTAGCTTGGGTAGATTGAGTTGGTTAGCAAATTTGTAATGTGAAATTTTTGTATAATGGACTCGTTATTTAGATAAAGCTCCGTAGAGGTAGATTGTTGAATCGAATTGCATCAACAAATTCTTGGTCTCCATCTTAATTTATCTTTTTATTTTTATTTTCTTGTCGCAACTATTAAAACCCACATTGCAACATCAATAGCGTCTACTAACTAAAATTGTTTATAACCAGACTTAATCAACCTTTCAAAATTGAAGTACATGATTCTAATTACCAAATCAAAATTTCTAAAAAAAAAAAAAAAAAAAAAAAAAAAACTTAGAATTGTTGACATTCTCCTTCAATCTAAGTATTTGATGGAAAGTTATGCCTCCATCGCTAGAACTTATCACCAAATCGAGCCTCCATCATCTCATCACACCATACAACTCCCTAGATTAAGAACCTAGTAACCCAACAACACATTGGTACATATCCTTTTTTCATTCATTCAAAATCCTAAAAATACATCAACCAAAAAAATAGAAAAGATAACATAAAAAAAAAAAAACAAAGAATAAAGATCCTAAATACCCACAAGCCATTGTGGTCAGTTTTATTCAGTTCCTTTCCTTTCGCGAGACTTTGGGACTTTATGCGAGGATCTGAACAGTGGGACCAAGGAAAACATCAAGAAGAAGCCATTGTTAAAGTTGGGTGATGATCCGACGATGGGTTTAGGAGATTGGAGTAGAAGTGCTTCAAAACCACCACTTTGATTTCATATATTTAATTCCAATTTTAGAAAGTCTGGAAGGATAAAGGAGAAAGTGAGCTACCATTTATTGATAGTTTGTATATTGTAAATAATTTTTTTTATTTATTTATAATTTGAGTAATTGAGTTTAGTGCCTATCCCATTAAGTAGGTGGGTCTACCTTTTGCGTTATATATAAAGTCAAAAGATGAGACTTGGGCTTGAGTTTGATGATGCAATAATATTTTAAATTATTAATTTTATTTTTAAAAATAATTATAATAATTATTTTATCAAAAGTTGCATATGAATTAATATATTAAAATAACACAACTTTGCATAAAAGTTTTATAAATGTACAAACATGATTTTTGATGGAAAGGTGTTATGCTATGAAAAAACACACTTTATACCATAAGATATTTATCAAGGGACAATGCTTTAATATGTCATAAGAGTTTTAAACTTCAAATCCAATTTTTAAGAAGGTTAGATTTTCTTTTTTATAACATTAAAAAAAAAAAGACTCACTCAGTAATCATATAACAAAAAAATGTCATTATAATGGACTTGAATTTAACAAATTATTTTAATAGTATTAATAATTTTTAAAAGTTACACCAACATTTTAATCAAAACAAAGTATTTAAACTAATTAATGATATTGTAAAAAATTGAGGTACCAAATTATATAAAAAAAGTAAAAATATAAAGATTGAATCTTAAATTTGAGAATAACAATTGAAATTTGATGTAGAAGAAGTAAAATTGAAAATTTATGATTTTCTTATAATAAAAAAAACAAAAAAGAGAAGGTATCCAGGTGTGAGCATGATATTCCTTTTATATAATTATTAATATAAGTTAGTAATTTTTAAAAGTTATTTTATCTGAAATTTTTATTGTCATGCAATTGATTAGAGCATAATAAAATGGGTCATGTTTAGTATTGTGAATGTCATGAGACAAAAGTGGATTAAGATACTTATGGTTATCGTGAGGTTGACTCCCTTTCTTTTACTTTTTTTTTTTTTTTATTCTTTAGTTTATAAATGTGTAGTTAAAAAAATAAAAGTATTTAGAGTGTTCTTTTAGGAGATAATTAACTTCGGTTCAATTCGTGAGATTATATATGTATTTTAATTTTATGTAATCTTATATATTACATGTTAATTTAATTCAGTTTTTATTAATTATGATATAATATCATCGTATTTTAACATATTATATATATACATAATTATTTTTATTTAATATAAAATAAATTGATATTTTAAAATTTTTAAATTTATATAGTTGAATCAAGATCAAAGTTTCATATATATATATATATATATATATATTTGAGCTACAATTAAAGCTTTATGTGTATAATTACACCAAACCAAAGTTTATGCATCAAATTGCACATTAAATTAAAATTCATGTATAGTTTTGATATTTTTCCTTTGGCTTAATTCATGATTTAGCCCCTCAAGTATCATTTTCCTACTTTGGTACCTAAACTTTTTTGTCCCAATTTGATACTTAAAGTATCAATTTCCTCTATTTTTGGTCCATTTTGTAACGAACATTACAAAAAATTGTCAGGCAACTTTAGCCAATGAAAAAGTGTCATGTGGCATTTAGGTTTATTTAAAATAATAATTTTAATTTTAATTAAAAAATAAAATTAAATATTAAAAATGCTTTTGACTTTCATTGACTATTGACCAATGTTGACCAAGCATTGATCGTCCATGTGGCGCTATTGAACACGCCATGTGTCCCTTTTATTTTTTTTAGTATTATATATTATTTGACTAAAAATGTAAATATATATAATATAATAATTTTTTTAAAAATTTTTTATTTTTTAAATTCTAAAATGTATAATTATAAATCTCAAAAAATTGAAATAATATATAAAAATTGAAAATGTTATAAAAATTAAAAAAATATTTAAATTTCAAGTAATTTGAAAAGAAAAAGTTAAATTTTAAATACTTTTTAGAATTTTAGAATTATATATTTTAGAATTTAATAAAAAATTTTATTTTAAAACTTTTTTTAATTTTTTTAGAATTTTTACAATTTTTAGAATTTTTATAATAATATTATTAATTTCAAAAAAAATCTTTTCTATTATTTTATTTTTTTGTAAATTTTTATTTTTATAATTTATATGTTTTTTCCAGATTATATATATTATATATTTATTTCCATTTTTTTATATATTTTTAATGTGTATATACATTTAATAAAAGAAAATATTTTTTTTTACATAAAGATGTTACGTGGTGCTTTGTGATTGGCTATAAGATTTTTATTTAATGTCTGTCAAAAAATAGATTAAAAAATATAACGGAGACATACTTTAGGTACCAAATTGAAATTTTGAGTGTACTTTAGGTACCAAATTGGTACAAAAGATGGGTATCGAAACCACCAAAAATAATTCCTACAAAAATAACTCTAAATAGTAGTAAAGAGTGGTAATAGGGTCGAGTCCACGAGGGTTGGATGTTTTAGTCAACTTTTGCGTTTATCTTGTGAACAGAAATCTTGTCATGTTGAAGGTCATGGCAAAGGTCATGCCGACGACTCTAAACAGACCTGCTGGAAAATAAACAAATAGATCAGGGGAGTTTTGAAATGTTTAGAAACTAAATAATTGAAACAGCATAAATAAATAATTAAATAAACTAGAAATTGAATTGGAAATTAAATTCAGATTTTGTAATCAAAGATAAATAGCCTTAGCCCTAGACTCGGTAGATTTCGGTTTAAGAATCAATCCTTGAAAATTGATTTTTTCCTCCAAACAATAAGTTGGTTATAGCAATTAAGAACGTCCTAACCACCAATTTTTCCTCTCGTAGCTGGTCCCGGTACAACCTGCAAACCAACCCTTACCGATTATCTACCTGAGATACACGTGTTATGGATTCAAGATTCCGGTAGCCTTGCGCTCTGAAGAACCCAACTCGAATCAACGGCCTCAACTGTGTGGGTCATTTAAACCCAATCACTTCTTCCTTAATTTGTTCTCAGAGATCCGAATACAGCACGGCCGACTCGTTTCTCCAATTATCAGCAAACACAACTCCAACCTAACGTGCACTTTAACTTAAAATCGAGTTTAACTTTAAGGGATGATTTGTCTATCTCAATAATTAAGGAAAAAAAATGAATAACGATTGGAATGATTTTAAATACAAATTCGTATCTCACGGTTCCTGACCGGAAAGAACACCGGCCTAAAGCTAAGATGGGATTTAGTGTAGCATGGATTTAATCATGCTTGTAGGTTGTGGAAGGTGATTGAATTTGTATGAAAAGTAATAGAAGTTGGGAAGAAAAAGTACTTGAAAAGCAATTAGACCAAATTTGAAAGAACAAACAAGAATTGGAAACCAAGCAGCAGAATGCTTATGCCAAAATTGAAAGAAAAAATAAATTAATTCTCTTCAATTCCAAATTAAAATCAGAATGTAGACTTAGATGTCTCTTTCCTAAAAACATTATTTATATACATAGAATTTTACTAATTTTAGCCTTAACTAATTGAACATAAAATCAAATAAAAAATAAAATAAAATAAGATTTTTTTTTTATTTTTGGCTTTTACAAAGTCAAAAATTTTGATGAGTCATTGGCTTTTCTCCACATTTTTTATTTGGCCTCATTTCATTATTGTGTTTCAATTTGGTCATTTTATGCTTTTATTTGTCTCTTAATGTCTCAATTGCGTCCTTGACAAGATTAAAACATAAAAGCACTAATTTAGCAGGGATTAATTCAGAAATAAACTAAATTAGATACAAAATATTATGCAAATTAACATGTTATTAGGTACCTACAAAAAAAAAGGTATATTTTAAAAGTCAAATCGTGAATTAAACATTTTCTTTTTTAATTTTGTACTTTGGTTTTCATTTGGGTATCTCAAAATTAATTGGCACAACCAAAATTTAATTTGCATAAGAATTATTTTTTAATGCTTAACTTATAAATTGGTACCTAAATGTTATCTTCTTTTCTTTTTTTCCTTTTGGTCCTTCCCTTTTTTGCTCCTTTTTAATTTCATCCTATATTTTTTTTATTTGTTTTAATTTTTACCCATTATTTTAATTTCTTTGCAAATCAGTCCCTTGACCCACTGTTGACCTACCAAGGAAATGACATGTATGCTGGGTTGGGGAAAATAACACCCTAAGTCCCTGTATTTTTTATTTTGTTTTGATTTAATCCTTTATTTGCTTTTTTTTTTAATTTATGCTTAGAATTTCTTTTAGCTTTCAATTTAGTCCTTCACCTACTTATTTTTTTATTTGTTATTTTATTATTTTATTATTTCTGGCACTTTTATTTTATGATTATTTATATTTGTGCCCCTTTATTATATTTTTGCCCCTCTCTAAACTATCCAATTTTATTCACATCCTTAAGTAGTTTATTTTTTCTTTTTTTTGTCATTAGATATGATATTATTACTATTATTATTATTATCATGTTATAGTCAGTTACTATTTTACCCACATTATCTTTACTACAATAATTTTATTCTTTTATTATTATTTCATTATAATGTTTTTTTCCTTTGTACCTATGTAGCTATTTTGTTTTTTTGCTATTATTTTACATACATTCGTTCATTGGGTACCAAACTCAAACAAATTAATTGCACATCACATTAAATGTTATATTCTCTTTTACCCGACGCATAGGAAATAATTAAAACTGAGACGATGTTCTTTAAGTAAGGGATTTAAAAAATCATGCCCTAATTTATGGGGTACAATTTTTTCAATCGAAATAATCGAACATCCTTTTAAAATTCAATACACATAGGACTTAGGTAATAATTAAATGGCGATTATTCTTGTTTTCGAGGATTCAAGACCTTGTGCCCTAACTTACAAGGCATGATCTTTTCTTCTTGATTAACTCGAAATAAAAAGGCTTTTTCCATAAAATTTAATTTAGTTAACAATATTTTAATCAAAAAACATCATGCAAAAAAAAAAGGATCGTACTTTAAATTTTCTTTGAATTCTCAATTCTCGACACTAAGATATCAAGTAATCAACTAGGAACCAATATTGCGCGTTATGAAGGTGTTAATCCTTCCTCATGCGTAACTGACTCCCGAACCCATTTCCTGGATTTTATAGACCGAAAACCATCGTTTTGGTAAATCTAACCTTTTATTAAAATGATCAATTTATGAGGTGATCTAATTACACCTAATAAAAAGGATCGGTGGCGACTTTGTCTTCATTTTTTCTAAAAATAAAAAGTCGAGTTCCAAAAAGGTTTCGACAAACAACTTTTTAAAACTTTAACAGTTTTATAAATTGATACATGAGCTAACTAAATCAAGCTCCCATAACCGCACTTCTATAAAAATTACTAGAAAATGAACTAATTTTACTTACCTATTTATGGTTGAACGTACCAAGGAAAAAGGTTGAAACTTCGATAGTTTTTTGCTATGGAGGACGACACAAATGAAAGAGATGATAAGCATCCCACTAACTTTTCTATTTATAGTCTAATTAGTCTTTTAATTAGTTTAATTTAATTAAGCTCAACCTTAAAAATTCTTTATTAATTAAGCTAAAGAAAATTAACATCACCATCCACTATCTTAGGTTGAAAAATGGTTTATTTATCATTTTGAACCTTTTTTTAATTACAATTTAAGTCTATAAGTCTTTAGCGAATTAAAACTTATAGCAATTAAACTTTCACAATTTTGTCACTACACTTAAATTAACTATTTAATTGACAAAATTGATGGACCAAACATCAATATACTTTTATATCAATTCTGTAACTATTCATATTTGATATTTACAGACTCGGTTTACGGAAACAAGTTAAAATTGTATTTTTCAGTATCATTAAAAATTGAATTGTTACAGAGGTTGAATGAAAGATACTAAACTTCGTGGGATATCGATGGCCAAATTCTCATTTGTTGTACCTATGTTGTACTCATTGGTATTATTAGGAATCAACATTTTGTGGTTAACTCCTTCATTGAGGTTGAATGAAAGATACTAAACTCCATTGGATATCAATGGTTGAGCACGGGTATTCTAGAGATACATTAAGATCGAAATCTAAATCGCAAAATGAAGATTGTCTCCCCTGCAATGTTGTTGGCACCTCCATGTATGGTTTGGACGAAGTAGGACTTTTAGCGACTGCATTCCCTCACTCAACATCATCCAACGATCTGCATATAACTCCACAACATGATTTCTAGTGCAGAAATGAATTGTTATCATTGTTTGGACATCTTCATTATCAAGAAGCTCAAGTTAGTTGATCATAACGAGATTTAATGATGTCAGAAATCTCATAGTAATAAACCATGAAATCTCATATTGTCCTTCCACAACGTGTTGCAATATTTGTTTTTGGCTAATCTTCATTTTCAACTCCTCAAGATTAATACTATATCTAAATCTCATACTAATAAACCATGAAATCTCATATTGTCCTTCCACAACGTCTTGTATTTTTTTTTTTTTGGCTAATCTTCATTTTCAACTCCTCAAGATTAATACAAGATTAATACTATATCTAAATCTCATACAATGTCGACTTCGGTCTCACGAATTTGTCCATTGTAATAAACCATTACTACAAAATGATTGCTCATATTATACAATAAACCTATAGTATATTATATTGGAATAAACTTTTAGTTAAACTAACTTCAAAAAAAAAAATACATACAGAAAATATAACGTCTTAAAATAATTAAAATAAAAAATAAATTTTACATAACCTTAACCACAATTTTCGGTTGCGAAAAGTTCTTCAAACTCTAATTGCCAGAGTAACAATCGTTTTTCTAAGGTCGAGGTAAAAGTGTTTTGGTTAACAACATTTACGCTCAATTTATTGATGCATTTTAACTATTTTTAATGTTTGAATCTCAGAGAATCCGATTCTTGGAGAATATGGTATTCAATTCGCTGAAAAGGGTTTGTGATTGCTGAAATCGATCCCCTGCAAACCGATTTATTGGCCCATCACTCTCATCCACGGAACCATCGATGTGAGTTGATGGCTAACCAGGTAGGAAATCGGTTTCTGCCAAACCAATTTCCCTTTCCATATATTCCCCCTAGTCTGCCGTGGATGGGATGGAAATATAGTTGGAAATCGGGTCGCTAAAGTCGAATCTTTGTCACTGTTGACTAATATTGACTTAGATCCTAACTTTAACATTTGATTGACACTGACACTGACACTGACATGGACACTGACACCGATACATATTATTTTATTTTTTTCGATTTTTACGAGAAACATTTTTGAGGGCCGACGAATGCCTAGTAAAATGAGGAAATCGATTTCTGTTTCCTCCTCCAAAATTTGTTCTAGCATTTTGCCATTTTTTAAAATTATTTTGATAAAAAAACCTGTTACAGCACAGTTTCAAAAAGCCACTATCAGCATCTTTTTTATATATATTAATATGGGGTATCGAAAGAGACTGTGTGTGATGTCAGTAGATGAAGCAATTGAAGGGGAATATTTAAACAAACAGATGAAGCTGGGAGAATATAAAATAATAAAAAAACGTGCGTGCTTTAGCTTTAGCTTCAGCTGAATGGTTGTTAGCAAACAGTTAAGTAGTTATAAGTTGTTAGTTTGTTATGAATCGTTAAACAATTGTGCTATAAATAGATCTCAGTGTAGAGAGAAAGCAGTGATTGGAATTCAAGATTTTCTCAAAGATTTCATCTCTTTGTTTTACAAATTCAAGTGTTTCAGTAGAGTTTCTTCATGGTTTAGCACCTTTCACCTTTCTTTTCGCTTTGCTTCATGACTCAGTTAAAATCCCCTCACAGCACAAGGCTCACGTAACATGGACGGTCTTTAATTACAAATAATAAAGGAAATTTTTATGTGGCATGAAATATCCACGTAACATATGAGGAAGAACAATCCTATGCATGAATCTAAGTCGGTGCAGTTTGTTCATATAATTTTTATTTTCATCATGTTCCCACACCGCAGTACCTACGAAAAGAGAGAATGGAAAACAGCAAGAGAAAACGTGTTGCCAGCTTCAACCCAAATTACAGACCTTTTTTCCCTAGAAAATTGAATGTAATAATAATAAAAGTACGTATTTGTAAAAGAAAATATTTCACAAAACAAAGAGAGAGAGATCCCTTTGACGGTGGAATATGTTTTGAATTTGTGTTTTCTCCTAGATTATGTTAGCTGTGAAAGCTGTATATAACATTAATTATTTATGCATTCCTATTCTAGTTAATGTCTACTACTCAGGTCGCAACGGGTTTTCTCTTTAATATATTTAAATTTCATATTTAATCTCTTTTTTAGTTTCTATATTTTTAATTATTCAAAATGCTTAATATCCTTAATTTTTCGATTAATAAATTAAGTGGTTATATATAATTTGAATATCTTCAAAGTAGTAGAGATTGATATTTGAATTCCAATTTATTTTAGGTTTCAATTGGATTTTTGACATTATAAGACAATGGTCAAATTTTAATTTTGGCCCCTAAATTATGTTGAAACTTGAGATTTAATCTATATGCATTAATTCTTGACATAATTTGGTTGTCTACTTCTGTAATGTCATTAATTAGTCTAAATAGTTAATATTGTTGACTATTTCAATCAAAATGTTAATATCATTTTTTTCTTACACTACAAGAAAATAAACTTTTAGCGATGTTTTTTTTAGCCTTTAGCGGCGCTTTTTTCACAAACGCCGCTAATTTTGGCAGATTTGAAATGTACATTTTTAACCAAAAACAGCAAATATAGCATGAAATCCAACCAAAAACATCAAATGTAGCATAAAAAATACAACTAAAAACATTAAATCTAAATGATACTTCAAATTCAACGAAAAATCTATGATGTAAATTAATAAATTAAGTATAAGTCAAAATATTCTTACAATAATGTTAAATGTGACAATGTTAAAAATATTCTTACAAGGAGAAAATTAATGTCTAAGATGGCGGCTTTTGCGACTGCTGAAACATCTGCATCATTTGCTGAAGCTATAGTTGGAGGTCATCGCATTTTCGCGCTCGCTCTCTGCTGCCATCATTCGCCGCCGCTTACCTCCTCTCTCCGCCTCCGCTCTAAGTTGTTCTTTGGAGTTTTTCATATTTTCTCGAACCTCAGCAATTTGCTCAACTGTGCTCGCTTGCATCCGAGCTATCGGTCTCTTAACCTCTCGAACTTGACTTGAGCTTGACTCGGAAGGCATGTATTCTGCCGGGAGCGGATCCAAAATATTGGGTCCGGTAACACGGATCCTTGAAATCGAACCCGACCGTACCTTTCAGGACTTAAAACTTCAGTGATAATTCTGTTATCAATGTTCTCAAGATTAACAGAACTATCAGTCGAAGCAATCGCTTCGTACTCCGCCTTCTTCTCCTTTAGTTTCTTCTAATAAATCAATCAAAGAGTTAGAAACGAAATATATAATAAAAACGAATGCAACATAACTTAACATAATTTAAAACTACTAACGACGAATTAAACCATTATAATTAAACATTATAAATATTTATAATAAATCAAATTTTATTAAGTAAATATTCCATAATTTCTCCAGCTTCGGATGTCATAGGAGATTCATCTTTCTTCCTATGCCTAATCTCAAAAAGCTGAAGGCGTCCAACTTTTTGACCTGACAAGACTTCTTACAATATAGCAGTTAAAATGTTATTTAATAGTAGAAAGACATTAATATTTGACAGAATTAATAAATTCATAAAACCTCGGCCTCAGCTACAGAAGCAAAACTTCTCGACCCTGCCGTGTGCTTGAATTTTTGTTTTTGCCTGCTGCTTGTTCCAACTCGCTCACGGTCCTACATAATGAAATTATTATTACGTATATAGTAAACACTATATATAATAGTTTGGAAGTACGTAATACTTCTCCTTTCTTCGAATTCCAAAATCTAATCGCATCTTCCCATTGGTACCTCAGCATTCCCGGTGGAATATTTCGCAATTTTTCTTCGAGGCTTATGTCTTTCTTAAAATATTGTTCTTTCAAAGTGTTTTTATGGTCTCTCCATTTTTTACCCAATGCCTTCTTGATATAGTCATCCAAGACCTCTAAAGCAAATCTCTCCTAAAAAAACACAAGTTTAGAATGTAAATATAAATGAAAGTTAAACGGATGTATTATAAATTACTTTAATGTTTTGTTACCTTAATATTATCGAGAGCTTGATTTTTGTTGCTATCAGGCATGTGATGCCATGATTCGTAGTTGATGGGTAGCATATTGGCATTTTGTGCTATAATGTCCAAATAGTCTGCTAAAAGTCGAGCTTCTGATCCAACAGGCTGACCATGACTGTTTCTACTTACTTTGACACGCTCAACAGGATTTAATTCGTATAAATCTTTAAGAAGCGTACGTCCTCGACCTTTGCACGTCCCACCACTTTCAGCTGAAAAACGATATATTGTTATATTAAAATTAAAAAATAAATCAATAATAAAAGTCAACACACATGTAAAATAAACTTAACATTACTTTGAAATTCTACAGGCTCGTCAAGTGTCTCCGGCACATTCGAAGATCCAACAACTGTCTGCTGTTCACTATTTGCTTCTTCCGAATTTGGAGTATTCTGGACAATACTTAAATCTCGTATTCTTCTTCTACGCATTTTTCCTGCAATACACATAAAATAGTTGAAATTTTAGTAACAAATTACAACAATAATAGTACATGTAAAATAGTTAAATTATATAACATGACCAAGATTAAAATTATAGTATTACATATAATTAAAAAATCGTAAAACCTTACTACATCATTATTCGTAAATATCTTCATCCACATCATGTCGAACCCATTGATGTTGTGTACTAGTACTAAGGATATTTTCATCTAGGTTTTGTTCTGGAAAAGGCAATGTTTCTGATCTTTCGATGATGTCATCTCTACTTCCATTACCCATGTCAAACAAGTCTCTAGGGGTGTTCCGGAGTACAACATACCAACCCTCATCAGTTGGATCTTTCGAATAAAAAACTTGTTTCACTTGAGAAGAAAATACATATGGCTCGTCCATCAATTGTTTTCCAGAGTGAATCAAGCGAGAGAAATTAACCATTGTAAAACCAAATTGATCTTTTTTAATTCCGTGAGCAGTATTAATATCAGCTTAATCACACCGAGATAAGACAACTTTCCATCTGCCATAGTAATCCAACTCAATAATGTCGGTAAGAAGTCTGTAATACTCTACATTACCCTCAACCGGATTACTGTCCCTAGCACTAGCATAACTTGTAATTGAAGAATTAACAACAATTCCACAATTTTGAGTTCTTCTCATTCTCTCGCGATATTTTCTATGAAATCTATATCCATTGATGAGGAAGGCACTATATCTTTTTATTACTCTGTTCGGACCTTGGGAAAGCCATTTAACTTCGTCATTGACGTCCTTCCCACTCCAAACCTATTGAATTGAAAGTAAATTGAAAAATTATAAATGTATTATGTAAAAACATTCTTATTTGATTAACTAAATTTCGCGATTATATGTAACTTATTAACTTCAGTTACATACCGTTTGGCTTAACCATTCATGAAAAGATTCTGTGAATAACTTATTAATCTCTCGATGTTGTAATCTTCGAGAGCGTGCACAAGATCTCAAAATTTGTTTGTACTCACTATGTTAAACACAAGTTTAATTGGTTAGAAGATAAACAAATCAAAATGACGAATATGTGAGGAAATTTTAGAACTTACTTGCGTAACGGTTCAATTGAATCGTGGTGAAAAAGTAAATATTAATGTGCTTGTATCCACGATATATCATCTAATTCTGCAATTTCAACTTTGCCGATTGGTTCTCCATAACTTTGGAATTAATAAGTTTCAGCCAAGTAATGATCATTGAGCCCAGCATTTCTACTTGGTCTATTCAATCGTGTTTCAACATCTTCTAAATATCCAGAACAGAAGGTCATGCACTCCTCTGCCAAGTAGCCTTCAGCAATTGATCCTTCTGGATAACGCTTATTGCGACAATAAGACTTCAATTTGCTTAGGAACCTAAACACGATATATAATATTTATCAAAATCTGTAACTAAATGTATAGAAGTGAATGAATGAACACTTGACAAATAAATTAGCACTTTTCTATAGGATACATCTATCGATAAAAAATCGATCCACCAAGTATTGCTTCGTGAGGGGATGGATTACCAAGTGCACCATAATAGTGAAGAAGGAAGGTGGAAAGATCTTCTCCAAATTGCATAAAGTCAAAGCGGCTCGATCTTGTACTTTCTCTAGTTCTTCAACATCCAAAACCTTGCCACAAATAGCTTTCATTATATTAGATAGTTCAATTATATAAGACGTTACATTTTTTGGCATACAGCATTGTAAAGCAACTGGGAGTAAATCTTGCATCAAGATGTGGTAATCATGTGATTTTAATGAATATAATATTCGATCTTTAAGACTCACACATCGAGATATATTTGACGCATACGCATCTGGGACCTTTATATCCTTCAACACCATGTAGAACACTTCTTTCTCTTCCTTTGAAATTGAAAAAATAGAAGGCGACCACCGATATTTCCCATTTGGAAGTACTTGTGGATGAAGATCACGCTGAATTCTCATGTCAACTAAATCAAGTCGACTCTGAAGATTGTCTTTTGATTTTCCATCGATATTCAAAATTGTCCCAATTATGTTCTCGCAGACATTCTTCTCAATATGCATGACATCAAGATTGTGGCGTAAAATGTTGTGCTCCCAATTGGGCAACTCAAAAAAGATACTCATTTTTTTCCACAAGTCTGCCTCATTAGGATCATCCTTTTCATCAGAATCATCATCAGATTCATCCCTCGATCTTCTCTTTGTTTGCATGTTAGGTGGTTGATTCATTTTCCCATAACTAAAATTGATATCTTTTAACATAAACAAGATTTCAGATCTACTGGTCAGCTCAGGAGCTCCTCTGTACTCTTTTGTACTGTCAAATAGAGTCCTCTAAAATCTAAATTTGTGATTTCCATCTAACCACTAACGATGGCCCATATAAGAGAACTTCTTCCCATTATACAACCACTTCGAACAAGTTTGCGCAGTACAACAAGGACAAGCATAACGTCCTTTAGTACTCCAACCCGATAAATTAGCATAAGTCGGGAAATCATTAATTGTCCACAACAAAACTACACGTAAATTAAAGTTTTCCTTTTTCAATACATCATATGTCTCAACACCCGACCATAATTGTTTTAACTCTTCAATAAGTGGCTGCAAATAGATGTCAATATCATTTCTGGGACCTTTCTCTCCAGGGATAATCATTGATAAAACAAAAGAATATTGCTTCATGCAAATCCATGGAGACAAATTGTAAAGAACAAGTACTACAGGCCAAGTACTGTACGAAGTACTCATGATTTTAAAAGGATTAAAGCCGTCAGCTGCTAGCCCAAGCCTCACATTTCGAGGATTGCTTGCAAAGCTTGGAAATTTACTGTCAAATGATTTCCAAGCTAAAGAATCCGCAGGATGTCTTAATAGTCCATCATCGATTCGTTGATCATTATGCCACCTCATAGAATCAGCTGTCTTTGACGACATGAAAAGCCTTTGAAGTCTTAGTATTAGGGGAAAATATCACAAAACCTTGACTGGCTTCTTTCTTAACTGTGCCCCACCTTCATCAGCATTCATATCTTCTGTATTCCTATCCATCCAACGAGACTTACCGCAAACATGACAAGACTGTTGGTTTTTCTGATCACTCCAGTACAACATGCAGTCATTTGGGAAACTATGAATTTTATCGTACCTAAGGCCCAAATCTTTTATTAGTCTTTTCATATCTTGACAAGACTGGAGGATTTTTACAAACGGAAACATCTCTCTTAGAAACTCTAGCAGCATTGTAAAAGAGTTTCTGGTCCACCCTCCCAAACATTTTAAGTGAAATAGACGAATACAGAAAGACAATTTCGAATATTTTGATCCCGCGTAAAGTTCTTCGTTCATTTCATTAAGTAAATTATAGAACGTCGCCACTTCTTCATTTGGCTCCTCATCAGGTGCACTTCTTCCCGTTTCGCAAAAAACATTTTCACCAATATTACAATCATCGGATGCAATAAAGTCAGGTGGAAACAATTTCTCACCATGACTGTGCATATTAAATGCATCCCGCAACATACCTTCCATGTCATCTTGTCTAACATACTGATGGTAAGCAGTATCAGGATAAGTTAGATTAATCGTTGAAGAAGTCCCACTAGATGTACACTCTCCATGGAAAATCCATTTTTTATACCCCCGAATAAAGCCATCAATAATTAGATGTTCGTAGACAACTTCACGAAAATGCCAATTGATGTTGCCACACTTCTTACAAGGGAAAAGAATCATATTCTCTTGGCTTGCATTTTGAAATGCAAAATTTAAAAAAGTTTGTACTCCATTTCGATAGGCGTTGTTTACCCTTGACAAATTCATCCAACTCCTATCAATTTTGTAGTTCTTGAAATCTAAAGTTGACAATAAAAGAGATTATCTTATGTAAATTATGTAAGATGTGATATATATTTATGTATTATGTAAGTTATGTAAATTATATAAGATATGATATATATTTATGTTGATGGGATTGTGATTGTGTTGATGGGAAAACACAATGGAAGTGAAGAATTGGTTATTGGATTAAATTTACAAGTTTAGGGTTAATTATTTATTTTGAATTAATTTGATCATGTGTGCTCAATTATAGTTATTTAATTAGGTAATTTAAAAATAAAATAAAAGTAGATAAAATATTTTTCGTGATTAAAATAAAATAAAGTAAAATATTTAAAATAAAATTTTAAATACAATTTAATTTAATTAGGTAATTAAAAATAAAATAAAAGTAGACAAAATATTTTTTGTCATTAAAATAAAATAAAATATTCAAAATAAAACTTCAAATACAATTAAATTTAATTAGATAATTTAAAAATAAAATAAAATATTTAAAATAAGGTTGTAGAAAAAGTCGGCCATTATTGTTATTATCCAATTAGGTAATCCAAACTACCACCATCATTGTATATGTTTAAATGCCTAAACTGGCAAAGAAGTTTATTTTATGACTAAACTGGCCCAGTATAATAACAGAAATAAAGCCATAGTTTTGACCAATCTCATTTCTTTCATTCTTATTATTGTTATTATTATTATTAGTTCAACCATTTTTTGTGGCCACATATTTTGTTTTAAATAAACTTGTCTTGGTTTAATGTAAAATTAGAATTCTAAATTTTATATAAAGTTTCAAAAATTTAATTGAATCTCATCTTTAATTTAATGGGATTTCAAAGTTTTTAAAGTAACTTAAATTTTGGTGCTTACTAGAATACTAACAAATACTCAATTGAACAAATGTCAATTTTTATTAATTATAATTGGAAATTTTGATTGGAAAGAGAAGTTGGTGTCTAAAATTTATTTCAACCCAACTTGTAGTCCTAATCCATAATAAATACTATTAAAGTTATTGCCGAATCTAAGTTATGTGTTGGATTCCATGGAATAAATTTTATATTCATATTACCATCTTCTTTTTATATATTTTAATTTCGATCCATCTCATGAAAACTTCTATTAATAACAAAACGTAAAGAAGCAGTTTTGAATCTCAGCTGACAAAATAAACTCCAACTCCAGAATTTGCACCACTCATGTATGGCAAAATAGTGAAGATGGGGCTGGACATGCAGTTTCCAAACATCACAGTCATATTCATATTTATCATCCTTAACCATATTTTTGGCGCCTTTTAATGCTTCATTAAACTGGCAAAGAATTTTGAACTAAAACGTACCTTAATAATTTCAACAAGCTGGTCTACTCCACTCTCATCAGGAAATAGAGGCCAGAGTCAGAAAAATAGTATTTGTTAAGTAATTTAAAGGGAAAATGCATAGAAATAAGTTAAGTAATTTAGCAACGAAACATGTACCTAGAACAGATGTCAATGGCTGAGGTGTATTTATTTGCACCAAATATTAATTTAGGTGCTCGATAGTACCTAGAACAGATGTAAGAAAAAACAAAAATTGCTTTATGTATTCGGATATTTTCGTAAGTTCTAAGAATTCAAGGCTCAAAAAGAATCCATAGATTCATAATAATTTGTTACTTTACCATACTTGCTGCAAATAATGGCACACTTATGGAGAATGTATTATCAAAGCACATACAAATATAACCATTAAGATAACTTAAGGGAGTTTCATTCCAAATCATATATATTTCTAATTACCATGACTTTAAAACCTAAAACAGACTAAACTTGGGCAGTTCCTGGGTAATCTCAATTCCACAAACTTTGAAATGCTGGTACCTCAGTACCTAACCTTAGTAGTATCCAAGACACTAGACGAATATATGTATATTTTGCACGCACATCTATAAATTTATATAATAAGCTTAAGATATATAATTAGGATAATGAACTCTAATGTAACGCCCCGATTTTTGGGCCTGGAAGTATTGGGCCTTGAGTCTGGGATCGGGTAGAAGACGGCCCGAATAAATGGGATGATTTAATTATTATTATTATTTAGTATATTTAGTTTAGTAATTAAATAAATTACAAAGGGTTTATGGTGTGGAAAAAAGTTCAGGGCTCGGCCCATAGCTTTAGCAAAATTCTTAAATTTTGCCTCTTAAGGAAATCTAGGCATAAGGCCTTAAAAATAAGTTGGGCAGAAATTAGGCATAAAGGAACACCTGGCCCAATGGTTAGGCACGCTGGACAGTAGGAAGGAAGGCTGGGGTTTGATTCCTAGCGTGCGCAAACATGTTTTTAAGTTAAGGGCTGTCGCAGGTAAGCCTTATAAGTGGTTTGGTCTGGGATTAGACACAAACAAGCACCTAGCCCAATGGCTAAGCACGCTAGGAAGGCGTGGGAGGTACCTGGGTTCGAGGCACGGCGCGCGCAAATGGTTGAATTATTTTAGTATTAAGGTTGCGGGTAAAATAGGGGTTAAGAGGGGTTGCGAGCGTAATCCAGCACAAGAAGCACCTGTGGCGCAGTGGCAGCAGCGTGCTAGGCATGCCGAGGGGATGTGGGTTCGACTCTAAGGGAAGACGAAATTTTGATTTATTTTTTAAGTAGCCGTGACTGCAGCAGTTAAGCCTTAAAATTAATTGTGAGAAGATTATGTCATGAAAAGAACTTCGGTGCAGTGGTAAGCAGCGTATGTGTGTGTTTAGAAGGTCGCAGGTTCGAGTCCTTACATGGGCGAATTCTGTTTTATGTTTTTTAAACGGACCGGAGCTTCAGCAGGTAAGGTTTATAATTAATTGTGACCCTATATTAGTAAAGAGAAAAGCGTGGTGCAATGGCCAGCAGCACGGGCAAAGGCGCAAGGGCGGACGAAGGTCTGGGGTTCGAGCCTCACCTCGGCCACGAAAGGTTGGGTTTTTACTGCACGCATGGGGAAGGAGTTGGAGTCTGATTAGGACTCTCTTAGTAGCATGCTGAAGCGGTGCAAGGGGTGGATAAGGCTGCTAAA
This sequence comes from Gossypium longicalyx, assembly GCA_025698465.1. Taxonomy (NCBI): domain Eukaryota; kingdom Viridiplantae; phylum Streptophyta; class Magnoliopsida; order Malvales; family Malvaceae; genus Gossypium; species Gossypium longicalyx. The sequence goes on from CM046997.1 coordinate 100,231,786, forward strand.
CGGTGGGAAGGAGTTTGAATGAAATTCAAACTGTGCTAAGGGCTAAAATTGAGGAGCAAAACAAGGAATTTGGATATGGGAAGGATGGTGGTGCCGAAATAGAACCCATTCAGCTTTAGGCAATTAGATGCTGAAATAGCTCTCAAATTTTGGCTAGGATGAATTGTTTGTTTTTTTTTTAGCTCAAATTCTTTTATCATATTTTTTTATTTTATTTTATCAACTTTCATTCCTTTTGATCCATCTTTCTTTTTTTCGCCGAAGCCTAAATCTTCTATTGCTATTCTTAAAATTCTTTTCTTTTTCTTTTTCTTCCACCGATCTCTCTTAAACCATTGCTAACCGATTACCCCTCGAAAAGTCGAACCACACTACGTGATAGCCGACTTTACTCCTTAGCCGAATCCTCTATTCTTTTTCTTCGTTATTCTTCTATTTTCTTCTTAAACCGAAATAAGCATACCTAAGAATAAGTTCTAAAAGCCGAATCATCAGATTTGTTCTCTCCTTGTATTTTGGGGATTTGATCTACAACAAATCTGGAATAGGAAGGTACTTCGAAACGTTTCTGGCAAGTAGATCCTCAGTAAGTGCTCAGATCTTTCTGTCCATTCGTTATTTCGAGTTTATTATGAAAAGCCGACAAGCCCTTAATCACTTAGGGAGACTGTCGTTTTAGACTAAAGGCTTTAATAGCCTCTGTTTTTTGGTTTCATATGTATTTAGTGTGGATTTAAGGACAAGCAATCAAGGAGCATAGAGGGTTGACACTGTTGGAGCATCTAGATCTGGTAGTTGGAGATCGATAAAGGTAAAGGTTAAAGATAAAGACTATGGCCGAATATGGTAAGGGTTTGATGCGTTAAGTTATTATCGAGTTTTAATCTAATGTTATAGTAACCGATTGTAGGCTGCTCGTGTGTGGAACTCGTCAGTGTTTCGTCATAAAACAGGTGTGTAAATGACACCCACTTATAGTCTAGATCGACAAAAGCTAAAACGCTGAAACGCCGAAGAGCCGGCATTTTGTGAACTTGCGAGCGTGTGAGCACTCGTGAGATATTTTGTTTGTTAATCCTGGTAATCTCAAACGGTAAGATTGTAGAGTGTGTAATTTCGTGCACTTCGATATATTTGGGCTTAATGGGCCGAAATCGGGTTAATTGGCCAACGGACCCAATTCGATAAAAACGCTCGGTAAGTGTTTCTGTTAATACGTTAATGGATGTAATATCTATGAAAACCCTGAAATAGTAAATTTACTAGAATACCCCTAAGTATGAAAATTACCATTATACCCCTAGGTGCAAAATGACCATTATACCCCTTGGGTTAATTCTGTTTGAAACGCATGATATTCTATTTTTGTATGCTATATGCCATGACATGCATATCTATTGCATGAGATTTGGGTTTTGTTATAGAGGAAAAACCCGTTCTGGTGGCTATGCCACAAATATCTGTATCTGGTGGCTATGCCACAAATATCTATTTCTGGTGGCTATGTCACAAATATCTGTATCTGGTGGCTATGCCACAAATATCTGTATCTGGTGACTCTGTCACAATATCTGTTCTGGCAGCCATGCTGCAAATTTTGTGACATGTAGCGGATAGGTGGGTCTAGTTGTCTCCCCATATGGTGTAAGGTTGGTACGGGGGTATATACGGATAGATATGAGTTGGGTTTCTGCAACCATGCATAATATATGTTCTGTTACTGTAATGGGCTTAAGGGCCACACTGATTTCTGAATAGGGCTTAGGCCCAGTAAAGCTTGAACTGATTTAGGCTCTAGTTGGGTTTACTTTACACACTGAGTTTTCCAAACTCACCCCCTTAATTTCATCCATGCAGGAAATCCCCAACCATAGTGGACTTGGAGTCGTGAGGGATTCGGAGTGGCCACATGTTCTGCAAATTTACTTTTCTTCATGTGTTTTGATCAGCACTTACTTACTTTAATTGTTTTGGGTTTTTAAGTTGTAACAAGGCCGCTTTATTTATTTTTAATTGTTCTTAGTATGTTTTATTAGCCTAAAGATGATATTGTTTTGATTGTTTGAAGTTGAACAGCTCTAGGGCGCGTTTTAAAAAGGTTACTTGACTTCAAAATATCACGTTAACAAAGAAAAGCTTCCGTAATGAAAACATTTTCAAAATTAATAACCTTTTCAAATGGTTTCAAACGAATTGGTTTTCCCTAAACAATCACTCAGTGAAAGTGTGGCAATGGTTGTGTGCATGTCTAGGATTGGATCCGTGGAGAGCTGGGTACTTAATCAATCTAATTGACTCACCTCCTCTTTTCTGGCATCCTACCTGGTACACAGCTTCCATTCACTTTAATCTATAACGAAGATATGCTTTAAACACTAAGAAAAACTTTAGATAAAACATGACTTTTCTAGTAACGCTTCAATATGACACGCCGGATTCAGTAATAACGTCTAGGTCAGGTTTGGGGTGTTACATTTAGTGGTATCAGAGCCCAGTTATAACAACTCGGTTGTAGATTGGGTCCAAAAAGCTTTTAAAAATTTTTTTTGCTAAACTTAGGCCCAAGAAGGGTATTTTGGAAACGGTTTTAGAAAGTTCTTTTGAAAGATATTTTACAAGGTATACATATTTTAAAGTTCAATCTTAAAATGGTTTAAGTTTTTCTGGGTTTCTGAAATTTGATAATTGAAGAAGTGGCACATTGAATCTCCGGCCCAAGTCTGTAAGTATTTCTGTTACTCATACTACATTGTATTAAGATATTACTATAAAGACCATATCATGACACTATAGCTAGGGCAATACTAAAAACCCTAGAATACTGAGACTGTAGCTAGGCTATGATTCTGTGAAAATAGAAACTTTAAAATACTATCTCAGCATAAAACATATGAATAAGTACTAAAATTATTGAATTGAGGCCTTGGTAGTTATTTGATACGTATGCCAGTAATGTAGAGTATTGATATGGATTCTAAGGGTAAGTAAAGTCTGCCAACTTCGGGTAGCAGTAACTCGGAGCTTGGTACTGAGGCATTGGCCGAGATAGTAAGGAAAGTGGTAGAAGAGGTATTGGAGACCAAGGTTAAGGAAACTAGGGAAACGCTTCAAGTAGGGTGCTTGGAGTGTAAGAAGAAGAAGGATTCTAGTTCTCAGAAGATTGAGCCTCGTTCTGTGAAACATGTTAAGACACAACCAAACTTTCCAACCTGTAAGAACTACAACGGGCGTCATCTGGGTAAATGCCATAGGAAGACAGGAGCATGCTTTAGATGTGGGTCCAAGGAGCATCGAGCTCAGGATTGCCAAGCTTATTCTATTTAAGTGTATGTTACGAGTTGTATGTGTGTTTGATAAATGTTTCTTTACTTTGGTAATTAGATGTTCTGGGTCTTACTAAGAATTATTTTTAATCAGAGTGCACAGTGAAAGCATAGTGGTTTGACTTGAGTAATACGGTTAGTTGATAGTTGGAAAATTTCGAGGACAAAAATTCTTTAAGGGGAGTAGAGTTGTAACGCCCCGATTTTAGGGCCTAAAAGTATTGGGCCTTGAGTCTAGGTTCGAGTAGAAGACGGCCCGAATAAATGGGATGATTTAATTATTATTATTATTATTTAGTATGTTTAGTTTAGTAATTAAATAAATTACGAAGGGTTTATGGTGTGGGAAAAAGTCCGGGGCTCGGCCCATAGCTTTAGCAAAATTCTTAAATTTTGCCTCTTAAGGAAATCTGGGCATAAGGCCTTAAAAATAAGTTGGGCAGAAATTGGGCATAAAGGAACACCTGGCCCAGTGGTTAGGCACGCTAGACAGTAGGAAGGAAGGCTGGGGTTTGATTCCCAGTGTGCGCAAACATGTTTTTAAGTTAAGGGCTGTCGCAAGTAGGCCTTATAAGTGGTTTGGTCTAGGATTAGACACAAACAAGCACCTAGCCCAGTGGCTAAGCATGCTAGGCGGGCGTGGGAGGTGCCTGGGTTCTAGGCACGGCACGCGCAAATGGTTGTATTATTTTAGTATTCAGGTTGCGGGTAAAATAGGGGTTAAGAGGAGTTGCGAGCATAATCCAGCACAAGGAGCGTCTGTGGCGCAGTGGCAGCAACGTGCTAGGTATGCCGAGGGGATATGGGTTCGACTCCAAGGGAAGGCGAAATTTTGATTTATTTTTTAAGTAGCCATGACTGCAGCAGTTAAGCCTTAAAATTAATTGTGAGAAGATTATGTCATGAAAGGAACTTCGGTGCAGTGGCAAACAGCGTATGTGTGTGTTTAGAAGGTCACAGGTTCGAGTCATTGCGCGGGCGAATTCTGTTTTATATTTTTTTTAAAGGGACCGGAGCTTCAGCAGGTAAGGTTTATAATTAAATGTGACCCTATATTAGTAAAGAGAAAAGTGTGGTGCAGTGGCCAGCAGCACAGGCGAAGGCGCAAGGGCGGACGAAGGTCTGGGGTTTAAGCCTCACCTCGGCTACGGAAGGTTGGGTTTTTGCTGCACGCGTGGGGAAGGAGTTGGAGTCTGATTAAGACTCTCTTAGCAGCGTGCTGAAGTGGTGCAAGGGGTGGATAAGGCTGCTAAACGGTGGGAAGGAGTTTGAATGAAATTCAAACTGTGCTAAGGGCTAAAATTGAGGAGCAAAACAATGAATTTGGATATGGGAAGGACGGTGGTGTCGAAATAGAACTCATTCGGTTTTGGGCAATTAGATGCCGAGATAGCTCTCAAATTTTGGCTAGGATGAATTGTTTGTTTTTTTTTTTAGCTCAAATTCTTTTATCATATTTTTTTATTTTATTTTATCAACTTTCATTCCTTTTGATCCATCTTTCTTTTTTTCGCCGAAGCCTAAATCTTCTATTGCTATTTTTAAAATTCTTTCCTTTTTCTTTTTCTTCCACCGATCTCTCTTAAACCATTGCTAACCGATTACCCTTCGAAAAGCCAAACCACACTATGTGATAGCCAACTTTACTCCTTAGTCGAATCCTCTATTCTTTTTCTTCGTTATTCTTCTATTTTCTTCTTAAACCGAAATAAGCATACCTAAGAATAAATTCTAAAAGCTTAATCACCAGATTTGTTCTCTCCTTGTATTTTGGGGATTTGATCTACAACAAATCTGGAATAGGAAGGTACTTCGAAACGTTTCTAGCAAGTAGATCCTCAGTAAGTGCTCAGATCTTTTTGTCCATTCGTTATTCCGAGTTTATTATGAAAAGCCGACAAGCCCTTAATCACTTAGGGAGACTGTCGTTTTAGACTAAAGGCTTTAATAGCCTCTTCTTTTCGTTTCATATGTATTTAGTATGGATTTAAGGACAAGCAATCAAGGAGCATAGAGGGTTGACACTGTTGGAGCATCTAGATCTGGTAGTTGGAGATAGATAAAGGTAAGGGTTAAAGATATGGACTATGGCCGAATATGGTAAGGGTTTGATGTGTTAAGTTATTATCGAGTTTTAATCTAATGTTGTAATAATCGATTGTAGGTTGCTCATGTGTGGAACTCGTCAGCGTTTCGTCATAAAACAGGTGTGTAAACGACACCCATTTATAGTCTAGATCGGTAAAAGCCGAAAAGCCAAAATGCCGAAGAGCCGGCATTTTGTGAACTTGCGAGCGTGCGAGCGCTCGTGAGATAGTTTGTTTGTTAATCCTGGTAATCTCAAACGGTAAGATTGCAGAGTGCGCAATTTCGTGCACTTCGATATATTTGGGCTTAATGGGCTGAAATCGGATTAATGGGCCAACGGACCCAATTCGGTAAAAACGCTCGGTAAGTGTTTCTGTTAATATGCTAATGGCTGTAATATGCATGAAAAACCTGAAATAGTAAATTTACTAGAATACCCCTAAGTATGAAAATTACCATTATACCCTTAGGTGCAAAATAACCATTATACCCCTTGGGTTAATTCTGTTTGAAACGCATGATATTCTGTTTTTGTATACTATATGCTATGACATGCATATCTATTGCATGGGATTTGGGTTTTGTTATGGAGGAAGAACTCGTTCTGGTGGCTATGCCACAAATATTTGTATCTGGTGGCTATGCCACAAATATCTGTTTCTGGTGGCTATGCCAGAAATATCTGTATTTGGTGGCTATGCCACAAATATCTGTATCTGGTGACTCTGTTACAATATCTGTTCTGGCAGCCATGCTGCAAATTCTGTGACGTGTAGCGGATGGGTGGGTCGAGTTGTCTCCCCACATGGTGTAAGGTTGGTACGGGGGTGTATACAGATGGATATGGGTTGGGTTTCTGTATCCATGCATAATATATGTTCTGTTACTGTAATGGGCTTAAGGGCCACACTGATTTCTGAATAGGGCTTAGGCCCAGTAAAGCTTGAACTGATTTAGGCTCTAGTTGGGTTTACTTTACACACTGAGTTTTCCAAACTCACCCCCTGAATTTCATCCATGTAGGAAATCCTCAACCATAGTGGACTTGGAGCCGTGAGGGATTCGGAGTGGCCACATGTTCTGCAAATTCACTTTTCTTTATGTGTTTTGATCAACACTTACTTACTTTAATTGTTTTGGGTTTTTCAGTTGTAACAAGGCCGCTTTATTTATTTTTAATTGTTCTTAGTATGTTTTGTTAGCCTAGAGATGATATTGTTTTGATTGTTTGAAGTTGAACAGCTCTAGGACGCGTTTTAAAAAGGTTACTTGACTTCAAAATATCACGTTAACAAAGCAAAGCTTCCGCAACGAAAACATTTTCAAAATTAATAACCTTTTCAAATGGTTTTAAACGAATTGGTTTTCCCTAAACAATCACTCAGTGAAAGTGTGGCAATGGTTGTGTGCATGTCTAGGATTGGATCCGTGGAGAGCTGGGTACTTAAGTAGTCTAATTGACTCACCTCCTCTTTTCTGGCATCCTACCTGGTGCACAGCTTCCATTCACTTTAATCTATAACGAAGATATGCTTTAAACACTAAGAAAGACTTTAGATAAAACATGACTTTTCTAGTCACGCTTCAATGTGACACGCCGAATTCGGTCGTAACGTCTGGGCTGGGTTTAGGGTGTTACATTTAAGGATTGGTCCAGGATTTCAACAAAAAATGCAAACTTATTTAAATTCTATTGGATATGTATGAAATTTGCTTATACTTTTCTTCAATAAAACAATGAATCATTTCACTTAATGAAGGGAGTTTATTTTAATGACTCACATGGTGAATCCTTAATTCCCAATAAGGATACACATGGCCATCACTTTCATGCTGAAGATATATACTTGGAACAAGAAGAAACCATTCTAATTTGAATTAAAATTCATTTCTTGTCCAAACAAATCTTTAAAATTTTTAATATTATTAATTAATGGGATGGAACAGTTTTTTTTTAAAAAAAAAACAAATTTACAATTTATTAAATATTATTGTCATTTAATAAAATATGATTAACATTTTATTGCTAAAATTTATTATTTAGAATAGAGCTAAAATTTGAAATAATAGGTAGTTATAGAAAACTAAATCAATAAAGATATACATGGTAATGAGTGGGGTTATGGAAAAATACATTATTGTGAAAAGGAAAAAAATAAAATATAAATATACTAACTTGAAAGTTATGATAAAATGCTATTATAGAGAAAAACTAATAGCGTATAAGACGATGAAGCTAATTATGAAAGGAAAATGTTTCAAGTAGTTTAACTCTCTCTTTCTCTATCACACAAATGTGGGTCACAATACTCAATATTTTCATATCAATTCATAGTCTTTTCCAAGTGGAATTTGAAAATAATGATAAATTATTCAAGACTTGCATATGCTTAGTTGAAAACAAATTTGTATTATTTGCTACATTAATTACAAAAATAGGATACGATTACATTATTTGACATTGAAATAATGGATTGGAGTAGACATCTATGATTCATATATGGTTTTGGAATTAGATGCTCCACTCAAAGTTGGGGACCAATAGTGATATTCCAACAGAAGGATACCACATGTTTATTCCTTTTTGAAGCTAAGAAATTCTAACCTGAACTACTCCACATTAAAATTAGGCACAAACCTCCATAGCAATTTTTGAATTAGTACGCATGTTTCGAAATAGGAAACATGAGCGACTCAATTCAGTAAAACTAATGTTCCTACTATCTTAGTTTATTAGTATAAAATTTTTGGGTAAAACAAATAATTCATAAAATTCACAAACTTCAGAATTTATGTATCTAGAATTATGTATTTATATCAACACAAAAACAATTCATATAAGTTCAAAAAACTGTTTTACTTCCAAACTGGTACATTAGATTATGCATTTTACTCCTTCTACTTAGTCTCTATACATTAGATTAAAAACCAAACTGGTACTTTCCTTAAAAATTTCATCTATTTCTATGTCAAAAATTGTTTTTTACCATGAAGTGACACATGAGACAACCATGCGCCACTATCTTGTATTTCTATCAGGCACACCAATTTTTAAAAGACTAATTCACTTTTTTATCTAAAATTTTGGGCCTAATTTGCCAAGAGAGATAAAATGCAATCGACTTATTTGAACAGGAGAAGACTAATCAATAGAAGAGTGGACTATCTTATATTGAAGGACAAGTACTTGATTTGGTCATAGCAAGAGTTTCGTTGATTCAATCATGAAGACGACACTTAAACCTGACTAAGTTATAGAACACACACACGGATAAATATATATATATATATATATATATATACAACTCCTATTAAGCTTTCCATGAACAAGATTCAAATTTTCAAATTCAGCTTTTTTTCAATAGAGCTATTAAAAGAAAATACAGCTCCACTTAGTACAAAACTAAATCAAGCAGCACAAACCCAGATAAGAAACTTGAATGAACTTAGAATATAACATAGCAAATAACGAAAATAACCAGTCAAATTGAAATCTGAAACAGAAAAGAAATATGCTTTTCCTTTGAACCCAAAAATTATCGAGAAGATGAGCAGAGAAGAACTTACAGGTGTAAACAAAAAAGGCAAAAGGGATAGTTAGAAACCTAAGTCCAACGCCTACAGGACACCTGACACTTCGAATACCGATCATTAATATAGAACAAAGAAACTTCAAAAATCATTAATCGTTGAACTGTTTTCTTACCTTGAACTATTTTCTTCAACCCCAAAGCCAACTTCTGAAACCCTTTCCTTTCTTAATCCGATTTTCTATAGATGGGAAATCAATGGCCAGTGGGAGGGTGAATTTTAGGGATTTTAAACTAGGGATGGATGTCGAATTGGGGAAAAAGGGGTGATAATACTTTAGGGATTTGGGACTAAGGAAAAAGAGGGGAAATGAACTGGGGAGAGTTGTGAAAATTTCTAAGTGTTATCATGTGGGTAAAAAAGAAGACAGCAAAACGACTATGTTTTAACCAACATAATTTAACATTTGCGGCGTTTTTACAATAGCGCCGCTAAAAGGGTAAGCTATTGCGGCGTTTTAGATGAACGCCACTAATAAACCAATAAAACGACGACGCTTTGAACTGAACAAAATAATATTAGCGGTGTTCATACACTAGCGCCGCTAAATCCAAACCTATTGCGACGCTTAACAAAAAACACCACTAATAAATCCTACAAAACGGAGCCGTTTTGTTTAAAACATGATGATATTTTGCTATTGTATACCTTTTGCGGCGTTTTTTTATAAACACCGCTAATTCCTTTAAAAATTAAAATTATTTAATATATAAATTAAAAACAATATAAATTTAAAAACAATCACTTATATACCCAAAAAAACTTTAAAATTATTTTAAATAATAGTATTTTAAATTTTTTATTTAAATAAATATTTTTTTTAAAATTTAACTATTATTTAAAAGAATTAGATAAAATTTGAAATCTTGAAAATTATTGAAAATTTGAAATCTTTAAAATTTGAAATTATTTAATATATATAAATTAAAAAAAAGCAGTCATATACCCAAAAAAAACTTTAAAATTATTTTAAATAATAGTATTTCAAATTTTAATTAATTTTTTTAACACTAATTATCCTAAACCCTAAACCCATAACCCATGTCCCCTTAATGCCTTAACACTTAAACCCCTAAACTCATAATCCCTAAACCTTAAACCTTAAACCCTTAACCCTTAAACTTTAAACCTTAAATCCTGTACCCTTAACCCTTAACTCCTAGACCCTTAACCCTTAACTCTTAATCCTTAAATCATAAACCCTGAATCCCTAAACATCAACCCTTGAACCATAAATCATAATCCCTAAGTCCATAATCCATAATCCATAAACCTTAAAATATTAACTCATAAACCATAAACCCCTAAACTTTAAACCCTAAACTCATAATCCCTAAACCCATAATCCATAAAGCTTAAAATATTAACTCATCATAAACCATAAACCCTAAACTATATACCCTAAACCATAAACCTTAAACTATAATGATAAGTAATTCAATATTTCCAAATTAATATTGTCTCTTTTATGATTATATAAGAATTTATTTAATATATAAGTTGACAAACAATCAGTCATATATCAAAAAAGCTTTAAAATTATTTTAAATGATAGTATTTTAATTTTTTTCATTTTTAACATATATTTTTATATGTTTTTATTTTTAAATTTTTTCTACATGTCATTATTTTTTTTGAAGAATTTAAATATTCAATTAAAAATAAATTGCATTTTAATTAATACAAATAAACCAATAAAATGTTTTTGTGGCGTTTTTTGAAAAAGCGCCGCTAAAGCTCGATCTATAGCGGCGTTTTTAAAAAAGCGCCGCTAATGCCACTAAGGCTCAACAAAAAACGACAGCGTGTTGATGAATTATTTTGCGGCGTTTTTATAAAAGCGCCGCTATAGATCGAGCATTAGCAGCGCTTTTTGAAAAACGCTGCTATAAATCGAGCATTAGCGGCTTTTTTAAAAAGCGCCGCTAATGCCACTAAGGCTCAACAAAAAACGACGACGTGTTGATGAATTATTTTGCTGCGTTTTTATAAAAGCACCGCTAATAACACTAAAGCTCAACGTAAAACGACGACGTTCTGCTTTACTTTTTGCGGCGTTTTTAGATAAGCATTAGTGGCGCTTTTTAAAAAACGCCGCTATAAATCGAGCATTAGCGGTATTTTTCAAAAAGCGCCATTAATGCTCGATTTATAGCGGCCTTTTTTCTTCAAACGCCGCAAAAAATCTGTTTTGCTATAGTGTTAAGAACACTACTAAACCAAAATATATTGATATTATTACAAAGAGTTCGAATGTGTGTTTCTAAGGAAAAATTCTAATAAATATTTTTAAAATTATTTTTTATTGTTACATGACTATCAAGTGAATATTTTTTTTTAATTTTAAAACGCCATGTGAAATAATTTAATAGAAGAATTTTAACGATGATAATGACTTGACTTGAATTTTTAAATCCGAAAAGTAAAAGATTATATTCATGAAAATAAAAGAAAAAATTAAATTCGAAAATAATGTTGTAACTTTTAATTGTAATTTAACATAAAAAAATAAAAAAAAAATCTAACGCGAAATGTTGGTAAAAAACCTTAGTAGAAGTGCAGCTCGAATTGGTGGTTGAATCAGAGGGGCGGTGGACCACCATTGAAGTCTTTATTCTCACTAACCTGAAGTCATTTACGTGATAGTTACGTTTCCGTGTTGAAAGATTGATTTCAAAGTAAACTTAGACTATTCTTAAGTGAATATGTATGGTCTTCCCTACCCCCCTCTCTCTCTTCTACTAGATTCAATTCAAAGCATGCTGAGACACCTACCACTTAACTCTGTAATTGTGTAATAACTTTTTTGTATTTTATCTCTTCATAATTCTATTTAAAGTTTTTCATATGACAACAAAACAAAAATGAGGGAAGAGATGATGTCATTTCTTTTTTCTTTTTAATTCAAGCCATAAGTTGATTGATTGAAGTAAATTAATTTATGTTTGAAACCAAAATTCGATCTATAGGTTTAACTTTATGATAGTACAGTGTGTACATGTATAAGTGTGTAAATTTAAATTTGTATTATATACCTTTTAAAACATTCATTTATTCATGTCCCATTATTAATTTAATATTTTTTCATATTATGTTTCAGTTATTATTTTTTAATTATCATATTGGTAGTTATATCATGTATAATATTACTCTCCACCTACCACACCCCATTCACGTAACACTTCCTTTCCATGAAGTATTGGGGCATCATGTCGTGTCTTTTAAGACCAAGTCCCACGTCTGTGTTGGGTCCCTTTATTTCGTAATGTAATGCCAATATCACTGGTTTTGGTCTTGTTTATATTTTATGTTGTGTTACACAAGGATTCTGCTTTTACCTCTATTAATCAATTGAGAAATCACCTTGGAAGTGAAAATTGTCACACATTTGAAGAAAAAGGCAAAAACTGTTTCATACACTTGAAGAAAAAAGTTAAGTAAGCATGCAAAAATGTAAATCCTGTAAGAATTGGATGAGGTTTAACCAAGGGTTTATTATTATTTCTTTTACCCAAACTAACATTATTACAAATTTTGTGGTTATTACGCATAAAATTCAAATCCTAAATTTAATATTTACCCATGTAAAATTTGCTTTAATAAAATTTTGATTAGGGTAAAATGTGTTATAAGTCTATTTACTCTTTGTAAACTCGGAATTTAGTCCATATACTTTTATTTTTAAGAATCTAATTCTTCTACTTTTTAACTTTAAAAATTTAGATCCAACTGTTAACATTGTTAAAATTATTTTGTTAATTTCAAGTTCATTAAAGTTCCATGTTTTTAGTTATATGACTATCATGTGAATTTTTTTTTATTTTAAAATGTCAAATCAATAAATTCAAAAAAAAAACTTTAACCGTGTTAAAAATTAAAACTAAATTTGAAAATATGAAAAAATAAAAAAAATTTAAAAATAAATATATAAAAACTAAATTTCAAATTTATAAAAACCGCATGAAATTATAAAAAATTTTAATCTTTATTTATTTATTTATTTATTGAAAGCCTTTATTTTATTGCCGAACTAAGGGTTTTTGAAACTTGGTAAAATGGGTCAGTTGACTAGAAGTAAAATATTTTTGTTTTAAACTTGATTTTGACATTTAATAAGTATACAATCATTCTTTGGAAATGCGTTGGCTTAGGTAGGTAGACCCTTTTATCCGTATAATTGGGTGGGGTTTTTTTATTAATATTAATTCGGCATATTTTATTGGTAGTATTAATTGATTTTAGAAAAATGAAATTATAAAAATGAGACACATGATTACATATATCTGTCTTTTAATCAGGAGTGGCAAATGGGTTTTTTACTAATATAGTTAAAAAAAAATACTGAAATGGTATAGGGAAAAAAGTAATGACGAAAATGGTATGGATCAGGGTGGTGCTACCTATGGCAGTGGCGTGACCACCCTGGATCTCACTGATTCTATCATTTTTTGTTAAAAAGAAAAAAAAGAGTTAAAAAATAAAAAAAATAAAAAGGGGGTTGTGTGGGTCCCAGAGGCGGTACCGATTGTGCCTCCGGCAGAGGCGGCACCGGTTGTGCTTCTGGCATAGGCGGCACCAATTTTGCTATATTACATTAAAAAAATAAATATATCCAACTCAAATACAAATATTTTTATTATAATTTAAAATATTTAATAAGTAAAATATTTTAGTTTAAAATATAATATATTTAATACACCCGGCATGTAGTTCAATATATTTTAATTTAATTTAATTTTTATTTAATAATAATTTCAGTGATGCAATAATAATTAAAAAACATATGATAAGTTGTTCAATATTATTTTAAAATATATTATAATATGTAATTAATTAAATTAATTGGAAAATGAAAAATTTTCGTATTTTTAAAATTTTTAAAATTTTCAGATCTTATTTTTTAAAATATATTATTTTCATATTTTATTTTTTATATTATTTTAGTACATAATGTTTCAAATGTATTATTTTAGTGTTTTTATATTAATTTAGTAAATAACCCTGATTTTAGCCCTTTCTTCGTATTTTTAAAATTTTCGGATTTTATTTTTAAAAATATACTATTTTTGTATTTTATTTTTTTATATTATTTTAGTACATAATGTTTTAAATGTATTATTTTAGTATTTTTTATATTAATTTAGTATTTTTAAAATTTTTGGATTTTATTTTTTAAAATATACTATTTTCATATTTTATTTTTATATTATTTTAGTACATAATGTTTTAAATGTATTATTTTAGTATTTTTATATTAATTTAGTATTTTTAAAATTTTTGGATTTTATTTTTTAAAATATACTATTTTCATATTTTATTTTTATATTATTTTAGTACATAATGTTTCAAATGTATTATTTTAGTGTTTTTTATATAAAAAAACTGAAAATATTGAATATATTATATTTTAAACCAAAATATTTTACTTATTAAATATTTTAAATTATAATAAAAATATTTGTATTTGAGTTGGATATATTTATTTTTTTAATGTAGTATAGCAAAACCAGTGCCGCCTCTGCCAGAGGCACAACCGGTGCCGCCTCTGGGACCCACACAACCCCCTTTTTTTATTTGTTTTTTCGTTTTAACTCTTTTTTTTCCTTTTTAACAGAAAATGGCAGAATCAGTGGGACCCAAGGTGGTCACGCCACTGCCATAGACGGCACCACCTTGGTTCATACCATTTTCGTCATTACTTTTTTTCCTATACCATTTCAGTATTTTTTAAAAAAAAACTATATTAGTAAAAAACTCGGGGATAGAGAAAGGGCCCTAGTCCCTTAAAATTTAAATTTTACTTTATTTACTTTTGAAAATGTATAAAATTATAAATCAATAATAATTTAAAAATTATAAGATTTTCATTTAATTTTTAAATAACTGTAAAAAGTATAGTGAAATTGTATTTTAATTCTTATCAAAATTTATAACTTAATTCTGACCCTAGAAAAATTGCCTGACTTCGCCCTTACTTTTAACCTGTCTTTTAGATTTAAAAAACTTCACCGACTAAATATCAAATAATATTTTTTATGAAATAATTTAAGGGTTTAATAAAATATTTTCTTATCGAATTATTATATATTATTTTTTACTTTAAGTTTTATTATACAAATATAAAATTATTTAATATAATTCATTTTTATATTCACAAATATAAAGTTATTATTGATGTAATTATCATGATCACCTCTAGTTTGGACAATATAGAGTAATTGGGTGAAAGTTTAATTACTAGGGTAGTAATTGCTCTACTTTCTCTTGTAATTACAAAGAATTGTTATTCCCTAGATGTATTTGGTTGAGAGAGTGCAATTACATTGTAATTCCTTATGTCATATTTGGTAGTAGAAATTGTAATTATACAGTCACATAATTTATAATTTTAAAAATATTAATTACTTTAAAATATTACTAGTATAATAAAAATAATTTATAAACAAATAACAAAAGTTAAAATCAAATAATCATATGTATTACGTTAGTTTAAAAAAAGTAGTTGATAATATGATTACCAATAAAAGTAATAAGAAAAATAATCATCATATGTAATTTTATCTACTTTTTCTAGTGCATTCCCTCTTTAATATTTAATATATGCTTTTTATCATAATTTGTTGGTCCTTGACCAAGTTCATCATCATATAATTTGAATCTACATCATTAAGATTATCAAGATCTCCTTCTTCCATGTCCGCTTTGAAACTCCAACTGTTGAAGTTATGAAATGTGCAACATGCTTGTAAATCTAACATCATCTACATCTAGAAAGCCGTATGCTTTGGAAGAAGCTTGTACAGTTTGGGAAGGGGTTTTGATTGATCGATCAAAAAGAAGAATCTACTTCAACTGATATGCCCTTAGGCACGGCCATACATAACATAGAAATCACACTTGGAAGGGGTGGACAATTAGCTAGAGCAACGCGTGTTGTTGCGAAACTGATTGCAAAGGAGGGGAAATCGGCTACATTAAAGTTACATTTTGGGGAGGTCCATTTGATATCCAAAAACTGCTCAGCAATAGTCAGACAAGTGGGGAATCTTGTTATTAAATTGAATTGATTATGACTATATTTGTGATCTTCTTTTGTCATCATCTCCATTAAGTGGTTGAAAGCAAAATATATGACTGTGAAAGATCTACTTATGAGCAATAGAATATGATAATTCTATCTAAAGCTCGTTATGGTTGGTGCACCTGAAGTCGCAAGTTTTTTTTTTAAACTGTGAGTATAACTCTATAGTATTCAGAATAAGTTCTAAATTAAAATCACGTGAAAAAAATATTATTGATAAGAACTTGTAAGAGAGAAAACTTATGTATGAAAAGTCAGTGGTTATACCTATTGTACACATGGAAAATAAGATTCACTCTCAAAGTTTGCTATTAATAAATTTTGATTGGATTCAAAGTCTACTACTGGAGTTTAATTTGCTTACTTCTTAATAAAATCATCAAGACTCAACGCAGAAAAAAAAGGTACACCTTTAAATATTAAATCAACTTGATATATGGTTTAAATATTTTAGATGATCTTCTTTTTAAGTTTTGATTACATTGGTTACATATTGTTTTAAGCATTTCATTTGTTCATGAAAATGAATATTAACTGATTTATTTATGTCGCTATAGTAGATTTTATAATTAAATAATATATTTGATTAAAAAATATATCTATTATGCAAATTTGTATTAATAAACTAAAGAATTTTATGGTTATTCAGATTTGATTTAGTTTAAAGAATTGTTAAATGTAGTAGCTCATACGTTTTATTCTATGTGTTAATTATTTAGAGAAATGACATGAACAATTATAAATAAAAGTTCTATGAGTATGAATGGTTGGATTTTAAATTAAATTTCATGCATGTTTATGATGATGGTTATGAAAGAAAAAAAAATTGTTGTTTTTCATTATGTCATATTTTTATGTTTGAGATGTGACTTTTATTAATATATTTAATATAGGCTTGTTTCTATATATGACCTAGGCATTTATTTTTTATAGTTAATTGATTATGCAGAACTCTTGTTAAAAGGGTCTTGTTAAAAGGGTTTTAAAAGTATTTTGAATCGAACTCGGTATCTCTTGCACTCAAAGCGAGAATCATATCACTAGACCAAATGCGCTGCATTTGAAGATTTTGGCATATCCCTTGAAGTGAATATTGTATATAATTATTTGAAAAATATATTTATTGACTTAGTGACATTATAGACTTCACATTGATTTAGACATTTCCAATAGTAAATGTCACAATAGTAATTATATGTGGATACAAAGTAAAATGAATGACAGTAAAATTATCAATTTGTCACAATTTATATTGACATTATTAGTACAATTGAAATGCATGTTAAAATAAATCAAAAGTTTACTGATACAAATGCATTTACTACTTGGCGTGACAAGTTAGTGTTAGAAAAAATGAGTTTGGAAAACGCAACCGAAAATAAATTTAGGGCTAAACTAGAGTTCTAAATTTCTTTTTAAAATAAGATCTTGGTTGTGATATCTAAAGTAATAAACACTTAATCAAAATTGTACCTTTTCGATTCGTTTAGGATGAGCGCTTCGACCGAGTAGTCTTCTCCACTATCCTCAAACTCATGTCAGCCGAGTGTGGGCTCGATTCAAATAAGAATTTTTTTCGCAAAAATTACCAGTGGGTAATTTTACAATTTCTCTAAATTTTTTGGTCAAGTTGTAAATTAGAAAAATATCTCTAGAAATTTTCTGGAATAATCTCTTCAGGTAATTCTCTCTACAACTTTCTCTTGAATTCAATTCTGGGTAAATAATGACCCAAGACTCTCTTTATATAGGGAGAGTTTAGATAGTTCAACTATAATTAAACTTATTCACTTTAATATTAAATTGATATAATATTTATCAAGATAAATATAAGATTAAATTTAATATTAAATCTTATTAAAATAATAGAAATTTAATATTAAGATAACCTTTTTAGTAGTAAATTAATAAAATACTTTTAAGATTAAGTATTAAATTAAACTTAATATTAAACTATTAAATAATATTATTTTTGGAATAGATAATCTGAAATCAAATTCTCTGGTAGAGTCTAGTAAGAGTGTAACTCTTCCACCGCTGAACCATTGATGACCAACCGCCATTGGCCACCGGATGTCGTCGTCGCAGCCACCAGCACCACTGTGTCCGGTGAAGCAGGTACGACATCCTTACGGCACCCCGAGCCAGTTCGATTGCTACTGGTTCAGTCCGGGTCAATGACGACTTGACTGGTCTGGTTTAGCCACCGGTTGGACTGTTGGCTTAGTTTCACATACCGGACCCGATTCAACCAGTTTTTGGGTCTTGTTCTCGGTTTTGGGCTCTCGGGCCAAATTTACAATCTTAGGTCCAATTTTCAAGTTCAATTACCCATTGGGCCAGTTGTCTGACTTAAAAATTAATTTCCAAAAAATCATATTAATTTTAATTGATTTGATTAATTTAATTTTACTTGATTAAAATTAATTTTTTGAAAAATCACTTAGATTTTCCAAATTAATTTTTCAATTAAATTCTTTAATAAAAAAATCTCTAGTTGAACATTTCTTATGACCATCTAATATAATTCCACAACGAATAAATCGACTCAATTAAATTATTCCCAAGTTGTAGAATTTTCTTCTCATTCAAATACAGTTTGATCGAGCTTTTGTTGAGCTAGCGGAGGTACCACTCAGACATATACAATTAGACTCTAGTGATTGCAATTATGTCCAGAAGTATCGTTCCTATAATTCGCAGTTACTTAATCATAGAGTTAGTCCACAAGAAGTACCATGATTGAAAACTTCTTATTGTATACTCTTTATGAAAGTAATTCATCCAACTACTTTGTCTAATGACCTCGTCATATGTGTGTTACCCTCATATGATATCCTTGATTCATTTGAGTTAAACTTGTTCACTTAATACAATCTTATTTTATTTCGTTGTCAACATTGTTTCTTCTTAATTATTAATATAGTCACTATCAACAAATGACTGTGATGAATTGCTTGTTCGAGAACGAGTAACCCCGTGGCCACGTTCCATATTTATTAATCCACACAATGCCAATGATAGGATATCATTAACTCTTTAGTTGAGCTATGAATTCCACCGTTGCTACTAAAGTTATGCCATACACAAGTCATGTACCCAACATACCGGCTATGGGCTTGATCATCTTCAAAGCATAAGCCTCCACTTATATCAAAGCACATGAGTTGCATATGCATGATTAGTAACTAACTCATGATTTAAGTAAATCATACATGAATGTCACAAGTGAATTAATTCACAAATAGATTCAGAATTAATTCATCTTAGGTTTAGTCCAATGTATCATTCTACCAATGAATACATCTATGTCTCTACTCGTGGAGTCAACTACTCCAATAGCTAAGACTAGTCATTTCCCCAATTAGAATTGTAGACGACATAATAATCCTTCTCAGTATTTGAATCAAATAATCACTTTCATTCTTTTACGGGATTACAGACTTATTTAAATTATCTATTAAAGTAAGTTGTCTTTCTTACAATGTAAACGCTCTTTAAAATGCTATTTATCTTCAGTTTGAAATTTAGACAATCAATGAGCTAATATTTACTTGTCACAATTTTACTTTATATGCAAAATATAAAAGACAAAAAATACAAAAGACATAATAATGAAATGTGAAATTAATTTTATTTATTTATTCATCGTTCAAATAAATAGAAAATAGTTATATATTTACTACAATATGAGTACATTTCCCAACAATTAGACCATTATAGATCATATATGATGTGAAAATTAATTAAGAATTCATATGAATATTAATTAAAGAACTAGAAGATTTTTTAATTTAAAGAATTCTAATTTTTTGTTTGTTTTTAATGAAAATTGATTGTTAGAAACTCACTAGCTAAAGTTAAGACTTAAGGTCTTGTGTTTCTGAAATAAATATGAGTCTATTCATCCACCGTGTGGATGGTTTTGATATTAGATGATTTTGGTAGATGCATCTATAAAATAATCACATATGTGTTATCAATTTGTAACCTGTTGTTTACAAGATTGCTTGTTTAAATAATTAATTTCAGATTATGCAATTAAGACAATTCATACTAAAGCTGGTGAGTTTTTATCTGAGTTTTTTTTATTGAGTTTGAAAAACTTTCATAAAAGTTTGTTATTTATGCACATAATGGTTTAGAGAAATTATTGATTAAACGCCTATGATTAATGTCTACACAATTACTTATGAGAACTAAACTTCCTATTTCAACATGAGATTATGTTGATTTATGTGTTGTACGCATCAAGCCAATAAGTTATAAATACTCCCCATTACAATTGTTTTTTTTTTGTAAAGAGCTAAATATTTCCATCTTTGAACTTTTGTATGTGCGTATATATTTCAATTGATCTACCATAATGCACAAAGATGAGTGAATCCTCAAAAAAAGTTGGGAATATATATTAATTACAAGTCTCCTTGTATTATTATATGTTTTAAATATTTTGGAGATTCAATTATGACATGATTTGTGATTAGTTTTTTTATTCAATAGTTTTCCCGACATTAGGGGGAGAGAAATAAAAACTTGTGATGAGTTAGGGTGAGAGTAATTTGAACCAGAAGTTCAACAAAGATAACTCAATATAAGTTCCAAATATGAAAATTATCATAAAAAGAAAATAATTCTTCTAGATTGTTATATAGTGGAGGCGAGTGCTCCAAAAGAGACCCAAGACATAACTAAAGTCCAAAAGAGATTCAAGTACCTGAAACTGAAGATTAAAATAGTGAAAATAAAGAAATCTCGATAAGTTATGTCAATTTGAGAAACTGTTGAACTGATAATAAAAGTGGTCGATAATGGTTTTGCATGCAATATTATTGTTGAAATTTGAAATAAAATGAGGATCTTGAATAAATCTATTGAGAAATATAGATATGAAATAAATTGGTCAAAATAGAAAGCTACAACTCAAGTACAATTAAATTTGTGGAGTTTTTGGACTAGTAGTCCAAATATCTAAAGGTATAAAGCTAGTAAATGTGCAAATGATGTAGTTTTGCAAAACGAAATAAAATATAAAGTTTTTGCTAAGTCCTGATGTAATGCCCCAAATTTCGTAATTTCAGCTTTTGGAATTTGCTGTATATCTGCCCTATTTTTTTGACATAAATATATGCCTGCTTATGTGGTTAAGTGCTTTGGGGTGTGTTGGGGAGGTCCCAAGTTCAAGTCTAGGCTTGGGCTAAAATTTGATTCTTATATGAATAAAGTCTGGCTTTTGGAATAGGCTTGTAAGAATTTATTTGTAAGAATATGACAGAATGGGCCCGCTGGTCTGGTGGCTAAATGGTGCGTTGGTATGATGGGGTTTGGGGTTCGATTCTTTGCGTGGGAAAATGGAGGAGTATTTTGCTACAAATTTTGGCTAGGAGTTTGAGTTTTAGTAAACCGTTGGGTAGGGGAGTAGTAGTAGATTTCAGGGTTATCTGGTTAGTTTCTGATTCTTTCTAAAAATCCTCTCCTGAAATTCTCTGCAACTCCCTCTCCACCTTTCTCTTTGTTTTCTTTTTGCCAAAAATCCCCCTCTTGTGCTGCTGAAATTTCATTTACACTATTTTCTTTCCATTTTCTCTCTTTTCGATAGTTTTACTTTCGTCTTTGGAGACGCGCTTTCGGTAAGTGTGGAGATGCGTTCTGTTTCGTTTTAATAAATGTTGGGTTATTAAGTGATTGTTTTCTGTTTAGGAGACAATCAGGGTTCTGTGGATCACTAATCGATGTTCTAAACAGCGAGGAATCGCTGTTTTTTGTTTAAGGTAACATTGTTATTAACTTTCGGGATTTTCCTATTTCTTAGTAACTCAGATTAAGTGATTAAAAGGGTGAAATCCTGTTCAATAATAAGTTCTGGGGTGCTCGGGGTTGCGTTAGCTTCGGATTGATACTAGGTGTGTACTTCGTTTACGCAGAAAACGAGTTTCGGTAAAAGCCGAAAAGCTGTTTGTTGATGCCACACGAACGTGTAGACTGCCCGTGTGGTAGTTTGTGTTGTGATACACGAGCGTGTGACTGACGAGCCAAGTCGTACAGGCGCGACGGACACGACCGTGTGAGGCTGGCGAGGCCGTGTGCGAGGCACGGGCTTGACAAATTGGGCCATGTAGGCTACACGGGCGTGTGGGCCCACACAGGCAGGACATACGAGTGTGTGAGCCCAAATTGTTTGAAATGTTATGTAAGGTTGCACGGGTCACCCAAGTCGACTGTGACCTGAGTGTAGGGTCGGTAAGAGTTACTTAGGCCCCATACTCTGATTAGTTATTGGATTGTATGCAAAAGCATGTGTATTTGTCTGATTTTGTATATCTGTTCTGACTTGATGATTGTATGATCTGATATCTGCATATAAGCAGGCCATATTATTTATGTTGCATTGCATTGGGCTGGGATTGTTGTGAAGAGAAGGAAGACTGAAAGGCTATTAGCCTGTTATCTGGCAGCTATGCTGTATGTACCTGCTATGTGTCGTTTTACGGTACCATTTGGTGTGTAGGGTTAGATGAGTTGATTTTATCCCCATACTTGGTGTGTAGGGCTGGGTGGGTCGATTCTATCCCCACATGGTGTGTTGGGTTGGACGGAAATGGTGTGCAAGGTTGGTGGTTATGTTTCTCTGATAATCTGATCTGTTATGCATGCGATGTCTGTATGGACTAAGGCCCGATTGTTCTGATTCTGTATCTGAGTGGGCTAAGGTCCACACCGATTCTGAAAATGGCTAAGGCCAAACTATCTGTATTATGTTACCTAATTGTATGCATGCTGTCTGTAGGGATGTACACACTGAGTTTGCGAAAACTCACCCCTTTGTTTATTTACCTGTCAGGTAATCCCCAGCAGTAGATGGACCGGTGCGATGGAGGGCTCGACGATGACCACCACTAGTCATGCATTGGTTTTATGAGTTACATTCTATTTTATTTGCTTTCATTTAATATTTATGTTCATTTATGTATTTAGGCTCGAACTGTTTTGGGTTTATATTGGGATTTTAAATTCTTAATTTTATTGACTTATAAATGGTGACACCACAAATACGTTTTTGGAAACTTAACTTAAGGTTTCGTATAAATGAATGATGTCATAACTTTTACGATAAAAAATGTTTTCAAGTAATAACTTGAATAGTATTTTCTCGACTTAAGTAAAGATAATAAACAGAACGAATTTTAACTTGCTAAGGTTTTCTAGAAGCACTCTCATGTGATATCGCCAGATTCGGCCATAACGTCTAGGCCGGGTTTGGGGTGTTACACCTGACATTGATTATGAAAAGATATAATATTTTTTTTGTGGTGGATGCAATAACTTTTAGATGTATTATTAAACTAACGGTTCATAAAATATTTAACTTGCGTCTAATGGTTGTTGTTATAACCTTTCATGAATCACTATATAGTAAAGTTTATATTAAAATTCTTGAAGGATTTAGAATGCCAGAAGCATATTGAAATTATTAGGAAATTATTCACTTATATGAATTGAAATAATTGAACATATGTGGTAAATTTGACTTAATTAATAGTAGTTGAAGGAGGATTATAAAATGATCCAAAATACCTATTTGTATTTTTATAAAAGAATCATGATTAAAGTGTGCTATGATATTGTTGAAACTCCTAAGGATATCAAAATATATTTCCCCAAATTTTCTCTCACTCATGACTTTCAAAAGAATGTTGATATAAATACTTAGCAAATACTTTCAAATGGCCATTTGAAAAGCTAGTATTAAAGATTGAATACATTGAATATGAGATATTATGTGATATTTTCATGAGAGGGAGTAAATACGTGTTGTACTCTTTTTCCCTTAACCGAGGTTTTGTCCCATTGGGTTTTCCTGTTAAGATTTTTAGTGAAACAACATAATATGCGTATTATAAATATGTGTACTATTTTTCCTTCATTAGGAATTTTTTTTCCACAGGATTTTTAGATAAGTTTTGATATACTTTAAATTCTAATAGTCATTAGAAGTAGATCTCTATTTTATTTATACTTCTTATACATATAAATAGAGACTTTAGAGAAGCTTTGTATATATTCCAATTGATCAATAAAATACGCTCTCTCTTTTACTCTCCCATTCTCTTTGTTCTTTATTCTTTGTCTTTTATTTTATAACAATTTTAATATATGTATATTTATTGTTTAATATAAATATAAATAATAGTTATTTCTTTTAATGTAAATATATTTTTATATTGTCATTTATGGATTCTTTGCATGAAGGCAAAGTGGGAAAGTGAATACTAAATTTTTTTTAATAATTGATATTTGGTTCCATACATGATATGCTACAAAAGATTAGGAAATGTAAAATGGCTATACAATGAAACTAATGAGTAAAACCCTGTTAGGATCGACTCGATTAAGCAACGAACAAGAAAAAATAGCGGAATAAATTGAGAAATTGAACACACAAATTTAACGTGGAAAAACCCCTCCAAAGAGGATAAAAAACTACGGGGCAAAGATAATTTTACTATAATGACAAAAGAAAAAAGAGTACAAAAGATGGAGATAAAAACTAAACCCCGAAAACCCGAAAACAAAGAACCCACAAAACGTAAACACAAAATTCTCTAAATGTGTTATGAGTTCTAATCTCTAATGGGTGTTTTTTCTAAGGTTGTAAAAGAGCCTATTTATAGGCTAAATTCATAAGTCAAATAATAATAAAATAATCTAAACTAATCAGTGTTTGATTGAAACAAGTAAATAGAGTTTAACTGAAAGATTATTTTTCAAATTTGACTCAAAATAGGAGTTATATTTAACAAATCTCCACCTTGACTCATATTTCCACAACGCCATCTTTGCCAAGGCCCACCACGAGCCTATCTTGAACTATGCAGAGAATTAACTAAGTCAAATTTGTGCTTAGAAACTAGAAGACTTCTAGCCTTCGACTTGTACACTGTCAAATCAACACTAACCCGGGTCTGATTTTCACGAACACAGTGCCCTAACTTTTTAAAAATTGCATCCAAAAGAGAACCTCTCTTCAACGAAACGGTCATACCTCTTTCCCTCCTATGACCAAGTTGCCTTCGCTCCAAACGAGTTAACTTCGACTCCGTAACAGACGAGGGACATTCGATTTCACCGATCACTATAGAACCTTCCAAAATATAAAGATTGTCGGTTCTCTTACCTTTTAACAAAACAAGAGCTCCACGAGATACTTTAATGCCGCTCGACTTGATGTTGATTCTGCATCCTTTCAAGTTTAAAATACTCAATGAGATGAGATTCTTTCGTAAATCAGGTACATACCTGACATCTGAGAGTGTCATAATCGTCCCATCGTGTATCCTAATTTTAACAGTATCAATACCAATTACCTTACTAGATGAATCGTTTCCCATGCGCACAACTCCACCTTCAACCGAACTGTATGTAAAGAACCATTCTCTATTGGGACACATGTGGAAAGAACATCCCGAATCTAGGATCCACTCGGACGTGAGCTTAGAGTTATCACTCGTTGACACTAACAAGAAATCATCACCGTTTTCATTGGCCAAATTAGCACCAGCTACATCTTCCTCGTTGCTCTTAGCAGTTCTTTTATTTCGCAGTTTATAACAATCTGCTTTGACGTGACCTAACTTTTTACAATAGCGACACCTTTTGTCTCGTTTCTTTAATGCTACCAAAATGGAAGGTTGCCTATCTGCCTTACTAGCCAAATGAAACTCATTGTCGAGTTTATCTCTACTCAACAAATGACCATTCACATCTTCGAACGAGAGTTTGTCTCTGCCATAAATCAGGGTCTCCCTGAAATACTTCTATGAAGGGGGTAAAGAGCACAATAATAGCATAGCCTGATCTTCATCGTTAATATGAACCTCAACATTCTTTAAATCATTTAAAAAAGTAATGAATTGACTGATGTGATCTCTAAGAACCTTACCTTCGTTCATGCGAAACGTAAATAGACGTTGTTTCAACACTAAACGGTTAGCCAGAGACTTAGTCGCATAAAGAGTTTCTAACCTTTTTCATAAGGCGGATGAGGTCTTCTCCATCAATACCTCCTGCAATACCGTATTCGCGAGGCACAGCTGGATTGCAGACAAAGCCTTTTCATCAAGCTCTTCCCATTCTGTTTTATTTAGATTCTCAGGCTTTTTCTCGGAAACAACCTTTTTCAAATCGGATTGAACTAGAATTTCCATCATTTGAACTTGCCACAGATTGAAATTTGTCTCACCATCGAACTTCTCAATTCCAAACCTTGTTGTTGCCATCTCTGAATAAGCTGATTTATAAAAATTGAACTAGCTCTGATACCACTTGTTAGGATCGACTCGATTAAGTAACGAACAAGAAAAAATAGCGGAATAAATTGAGAAATTGAACACACAAATTTAACGTGAGAAAACCCCTCCAAAGAGGATAAAAAACTACGGGCAAAGATAATTTTACTATAATGGCAAAAGAACAAAGAGTACAAAAGATGGAGATAAAAACTAAACCCCGAAAACCCGAAAACAAAGAACCC
This sequence comes from Gossypium longicalyx, assembly GCA_025698465.1. NCBI lineage: Eukaryota > Viridiplantae > Streptophyta > Magnoliopsida > Malvales > Malvaceae > Gossypium > Gossypium longicalyx. Next base: position 100,258,400 of record CM046997.1, read on the forward strand.
ACAAAACGTAAACACAAAATTCTCTAAATGTGTTATGAGTTCTAATCTCTAATGGGTGTTTTTTCTAAGGTTGTAAAAGAGCCTATTTATAGGCTAAATTCATAGGTCAAATAATAATAAAATAATCTAAATTAATTAGTGTTTGATTGAAACAAGTAAACAGAGTTTAACTGAAAGATTATTTTTTAAATTTGACTCAAAATAAGAATCATATTTAACAAACCCATTGTTTTTTTATTAAAATGGATTGATTTTTTCCCCTTCCAAAGTGAGAGAGCAAAGCCTCTTGCTTAATGTATCTAGATTGAATGTTGGGCTAGAAAGTATTGAAATGGCAAAAATCAAAATTAAAATTGATTGGGTTGTTTGAAGGAGAGGGAACAAAACCTCTTGTTTGATGTATCTAGATGGACTATCGGCCAATATGGTATGGAAATGGTTAATACTAAAAAAACTCAAAATAAACATTTTCAAAACATTAAATTAAAAAGGGGGAAGCAAAGCATGTATGTAGATGGAATTGTTGACCAAGAGAGAAAGCATATGGTAAAAAATAAAAATGTTGAATAAATTGTAATAAGAAAGGTTGGGTGGGGGTAGGTAGGTATATTACAAACTAAAATAGGTAAAAAGTCCATGATCATGATGATCAACGAAGCTATAAAATGAAAAACCCTATTGGTTTATTGTTTCTTAAAACACCAATGTATTGGTTAGAGCAGAAATAACAGCCCAAAATCTTTTTATTACCAGCGCCAACAAAGCTTTGCTCTTTCTCCATCTACCTAAGAACATACAACCCTGTATCATACACAGACGAAAAGAAAAAATATGGGTTTTGAGAAGGGAGCTTCATTGTTGGAAGATTTGATAGAAAAAGCTGGAGGCTGTGCTGTGATGGATGGGGGTTTTGCTACTCAGCTTGAGAGTCATGGTGCTTCCATTAATGATCCACTTTGGAGCGCTCTTTGCTTGATCAAAGACCCTCACCTTATCAAGCAGGTACCTTTCGGTCTTCTTTCTCATTCAACTTTGTTGGAAAATATGTACATTGCTGTTCTGCAAATGACTCCATGTCAAAAACAGGGTATAAAGTTTGAGACTTGGTTTTAGATTTTGAATCAACGTGGAGTGTTAATATGTGCAGGTTCATCTGGAGTATTTGGAGGCTGGTGCAGATATCTTGGTTACTTCATCTTACCAGGTTTGTTTATTAGTGTTTTTCAGATTCAGCCGAATGACTTGATTTGTTAGGCTAATGTATGATCTTCTGCCTTTCATATATTCACAATATGGATCTGGTGAAAAGGATAGGAGCTAAATGCTTCCTTTTTCTATGCAATAGGTCCACCACTTTCTTGTGAAAATTCATGGAAAATATTCTGATTTTTCCCTAAGTTTGGCTTATTAACGAACCAGACAGAAAATAATGTAGTTATCATCTGTATATGTTCATCTGCAATGATTGATTCCTTGGAAACAAGCAACATATCTTTGTAGAAACTTGCCTGCCTCCATATTAGGAAGAGTAATTTATTTGAGATTATATGGTAACTCATAAACCCAATTTTAATTATAATTATTCACACATTCCAGATTTGAAGGCTGAAGAAAACAATTGTTATCTTCTTGAAATTGATTATGACTTGCTACCAAAAAACAACTGGAGTTTATCAGTTGACCTTGAATATCCTGTTTTTCTCCTAATTTTCTATCTCATAGTTTCCTCCAATTTATATTACAGGCTACCATTCCTGGATTCCTTTCCCGGGGACTGTCCCTTGAAGAAGGGGAGTCATTACTAAAGAAGAGTGTCAAATTGGCAGTGGAAGCCCGTGATAAGTTTTGGGATGGTGTCGGATGTGTTCCTGGTAATAGCTACAACCGAGCTTTGGTAGCAGCCTCAATTGGAAGTTATGGAGCATATCTGGCTGATGGATCGGAATACAGGTTCGGGGAATTTGTATAACTTGTAAAGATTTTCAAAATCTTTTAGATATCACGCATCTTTCATTTGCTTAACATGAGTACATTGTCTGCATGTGCTCTGTCTTTTCCTTCAGTGGGTGCTATGGACCAGGAGTAAACCTGGATAAGCTGAAAGATTTTCACCGGCGCAGATTACAAGTTATTGTTGAAGCAGGTCCAGATTTGCTAGCCTTTGAGACCATTCCCAATAAACTTGAAGCCCAGGTTTGTTCTTCCTCATGTTTCATTTCTCATGTATACTTTACATGTAGGAAGTTACATTCTTCATTAGCCTTTCAAGTTTCTAGTGATCACTGATCCATTCCTAATCAAAACCGAGCAGTGACGAGTGGTGCATGTATAATGCACACTGGCTGCAAAGGTTAATTAGCAATCCGTGATCCATGACTGAACGTTGCACGCATTTTGTTTGAAATTTTCATTCAGAGTGCAGAAATCTAATTTTACCTCCCTCTTATCAAGCTGCGGTAGAGTGTAAAATGCCTTTGTGTTCTAATGCTCTTAGCAATGTTCTATATCCATTTTCCTTGGCTGGATTTTTCCTTCACAGTGTGACAGCTTCTTTCTGTCTCCAATTGCAGGCCTGTGTTGAGTTGCTTGAGGAAGAAAACATTCAAATTCCATCATGGATCTGCTTCGGTTCTGTAGATGGTGAGAATGCCCCATCTGGAGAGAGTTTTAAGGAGTGCTTTGAGATATTAAACAAGAGCAAGAAAGTGAATGCAGTTGGAATAAATTGTGCATCTCCCCATTTTATTGAAAGCCTTGTCTGCAAATTTAAGAAGGTAAATTCCTTCAAGCAACGGTCAGATAAATATTAGAGAAAGTAATAAACTAATGATTCTAATTGTAACTGCACGCTATTCCAGTTGACAACCAAGGCAATCGTCGTTTATCCAAATAGCGGGGCCATATGGGATGGTAGAGCAAAGAAATGGCTGGTAAGTCCATTAGTTTACACATGCTTTAGCAGTCACTCTCTGCAATTATTAGTTAAAGCAAAAACATGTTGCATCCATGTAGCCATCAATGTGCTTTGGTGATGAAGAATTTGAGTTATTTGCACCAAGATGGCGCAACCAAGGAGCTAAAGTTATTGGGGGTTGCTGTCGGACAACTCCATCCACAATTCGAGCCATATCAAAGGCTCTGAAAGAAACAACTTAGCAAGTTAACAAGGGTCGTTGATTTCATAGCTTTGGGACTAGGTTCCAGTTTATACATACAGCCGCTGCTGGTTTATAATTTAAACGTCGTTGCTTGCAATATCATTTGTTTTCCATTTTGCTCTATAATAGATGCAGAAGGCATCCTTGTCCTTTTTCCTGGCTAACGTCTTTTTTGACTTAAGCCAAAACATTAAAAAAAACTTACAGATAACAGTACTTGTAGAGATTTGTAGAAAACCGAAAATAAGCATAGCCTAAATGCACCTGACTTTGCCAATGCGTTGGCCAACACATTTGATTGTATAAATACGAAAGAAAAGTTCACATCTCCAATTTCATAAGCTAAGTTATCAATTTGAGGGTAGACTGGTACTGCTATCCAAGGCCTGGCAAGCATATCAGAGCATCATAGCACGTCATCTTTGAATCAGATTCGATTGTAAGTCCTACCTTGGCAAAGCCCTCCAGTTCCATTTTTTGACCATTGATTTAGCTAAGCCTGAGTCCACCACCACCAACGGGCCATAGAAAATAGCTAAGATATTATCTCCAAGTTCCTCAGCGCTCCACCGCGTCGAAAGGATTGTTGCAAGATTTGTTGTAACAACGAAAAAAAGCAAGTAAAGAATATAAGTATAAAAACCTTAGACTATTTAAGCACTTGGATGTAAATCTGTCTATGAAATTTTACTCAGAGCTGAATTAATACTAAATTAGAATACAAATTATGATTTAAGCCTATTTAATCACTTTACTAATGAAGCCTCACTCTATGATCTCATTCACTCAATCAAACTTTCATATAGAAGATTATAACAACTCCCAAACAACAAACGCTTCTTGAAAAGGAAAATAACAACAGAAATTTATCAAGCAAAACCATTCTTATAGAGTAGATTTGATGCTTTTTAGTTCCTACACTTTATGGAGGACTGTAGACTACATTCATATATAGATATTCAACAAAATAATCTTCCATATCTTCAAAATTAATGGAAGGAGCATGATAGTCCCTTTTAAATCAACAATCTTTATCAATAAATGATCAAATCCCACTAATAAAGAGGTCCCTATAATCTAATTTCAATAATAAATACAACCATTATATTTGCTCCCACTAAAACTTGAAATAAATAATAATACTGACGATTATAAGAAAAAAAATCAACTTCTTTACAGCACTGCAAATATTACGCAACCAATTATTATTTTTATTTTTATTCCTGTTATTACAAGCATACAATTGTAACATTCACTGAAACAATTTTGCACCAACAATATCCTCTCTATTTGGTGGCGTTCTTTCTCGTTTTGAACCAATCCTACTGATCCGTAGCATTTAAGGCTTCCTTTATAACAATTTAACGTGGTACGATGGAATTAGCTTTGCCAAAATCCAAACGCATTGATAACAAGATTTTGGATGCTCATTTCACTGAGCTCTTTTCTCATTGGCACTCCCATTTTCAACAGGTGTGTAAAGGTCAGTTAGCAACTGGACCCTCCAGTAGGGTTTAAAATGATCTTTTCTTAAAATGACTTGAATGGTAGGCGGCACTTTCCCGCGTGGGGCTTTAGTCAGCTTATTGATTGATGGGCATAGGTGGAATGTGTGCGGCAGTTATTTCAACCGAGTGAAGCGGATAGTCCCATCGCCCCTTTGTGCTTTGAGGGATGCTTTAGTGTGGGGGCACTCAACGATGGGGGTATATTCAACTAAAAACGATTACTCTTAGCTTTTGATACAATCGTTGGGGTATGGCCTGCATAGAATTCTTCCAACTTTTGCTAAGATTGCTGCCCTCTGTGACCCCCCTAACCCCGTGTGTAGGCGATGTGGAAATAAGCGTGAGACAACCTTGCATGCGTCGAATGCCGCGCTTAGACTGACAGGTATTGATGATTCATTAATATCTTTTAATGCATTTTCTTATGTTGGTTGGTTAGACTTTGCTTTCAGAAAGTTAGGTAGGGTGCCATGTCAAGCCTATGCATGCTTTTGTGGGAACTATGGAACATTCACAATAATGAAGTCCTTAATGGGTGCCTCACCCCGCCAAATTGTTGAAGCTGATCTCCATGCAGCTGATATGAAGCAAGTGTAGCTGGAAGTTGGCCATGCAAGCTCGTGACAAGCATGCAGCAACTATGGTTTCTTGTTGCTGTTGGATTTGAACTAATATTTTGTTATTTTGTAATCTAGTTGGTCTCTTCAATTTAGTTGGTAATATTTTGATGTAATCCATTGATTGATTGACTGAAATTTCAGCAATACAACATGGACAATTAATTTAGCTTTTTTCAATGTAATAGAGTGGGGTTAGGTATGTGATTTGGTAGTTTTTTTGACTTGCACACTTCATCTTCAGTTTTATATGTAATGGCTTTAAGACAATGTTTCTTTCAAATGAAATCATTAGATTTTCTTTCCATATGCTCCATCTTTTCTTTGCTTTAAAAAACCTCTAAGTTCTGTTCTCCATTCTTGACAATAGCTGAAAGCTTGAACTTTAAGCATTTTTCCTTCATATTTTATCTGGGTGAAATACGTTGCTGTTAAAGTTCAGATTGAAGTTCTTACTTCATCCGGTTAAAGTGTGTCTAACACCAACAATTGGTATCTAGAGCCTTTGTCTTAGAAGACCTGTGGTGTGTAAACTATAACTCAAATGACTTCTTCAAGTTTTTCTCCTGCAGCTCCACTAGTCTTTAATGGAGAAGGTTTCCATATTTGGCTGGCCAAGATGAGAACATACCTTCAGGCGTTCGATCTGTGGGAAGTGGTGAACTCGAATGCTGAGCCAGCTCCACTGAGGGCCAATCCCACTGTGGCTCAGATGAGGCAACATGCAGATAAGAGGACCAAGAGGCACAAGGCCATGTCCTGCATTCAGAACTGTGTTTCTGATGTGATCTTCACCAGGATCATGACCTGTGAGACCCCAAAGCAGGCTTGAGACAAGCTTAAGGAGGAGTTCCAAGGCACTGAGAGGACTAGGCAGCAGCAGCTTCTAAGCTTGAGAAGGGACTTCGAGAATCTAAAAATGAAAGAAGAGGAAACTGTCAAGCAATACTCTGACAGGATAATGGCTGTTGTAAACAGTACAAGGCTCCTTGGTGAGCAATTTGATGAAGTAAGGATAGTTAAGAAGGTTCTCTCTACTTTACCAGAGAGATATGAAGCAAAGATATCCTCCTTAGAGGACTCGAGGGACTTGGCAAGGATCTCCCTGACTAAGCTTATCAATGCTCTCTATGCTTAAGAGCAAAGAAGAGCCAGCAGGATAGAGGAGCATTAGGAGGGTGCATTTCAGGCCAAAGTCAAGCCTAACTCGAGTAATGCTGCCTACAAAGACAAGAAGAATTGGAGGGATAAGTCCAAAACAGATGCTCCAAGAAAATGGTATAGACCGTGCAGGCATTGCAAGAAGCCTGGTCATCCAGAGGCAAAATGCTGGTTCAAGCCAGATGCTATATGTCAACATTGCAAGAAAAGAGGCCATGTTGAAAGAGTTTGCAAAGAAAAAGACAAACCTAAGCAGAATCAACCACAACACAGGGCTGCTGAGGCTCGTGTAGCTGAACAAGGCAGTGATAGTGAAGAACAAGTGTTTGCAGTCTCATGTTTAGCTGAAAAAGGGAAGGTTACAAAAGGGTGGCTCCTTGACAGTGACTGCACCAACCACATGTCACCAGATGCATCTATTTTCAAATCTCTAGATAGAAGCTATAAGACTAGAGTAAAAATTGGAAATGGACACTGTATTCAGGCAGAGGGCAAAGGTAATGTGATGATATGCACTCCATCAGGTAACAAACTTATCCCAAATGTATTGTTTGTACCTGAAATCGATAGAAATTTGTTGAGCATAAGTCAGTTGCTTGAGAAAGGATATACAGTGGTCTTTAAAGGAAATGAGTGCCAGATTAGTGACCAAAAAAGGTCCATACTCATGACGGTAGCCATGATTGACAAGAGTTTTGTTGTGGACTGGAATAAGGGCCTACATAGTGCCTATGCTGCTTCCATAGAAGAATCCAAGCTTGGCATCAAAGGCTTGGTCATGCCAACTTTAAATCAATGGCTAGAATGATCACCAAGGATATGGCTGAAAATTTCATCAAATCGGTCCAAAATGAAGATGTTTGTAAAGTTTGTCAGTTGGGAAAGCAAGCCAGGCTTCCATTTCCTACAAGCACAACTTGGAGAGCCTTAGAGAAACTTCAATTAGTGCACACAGATGTGTGTGGCCCTATGAAGACCGAGTCACTCAATGGAAACAGGTACTTCATTCTTTTCATTGATGATAGTACCAGATACTGCTGGATTTACTTCTTAAAGAGCAAGTCTGAAGTAGTTCAAGCCTTCCTGAAGTTCAAAATAGAAACTGAGACAAAGACTGGCTGTAAACTAAAGTTTATAAGATCAGACAATGGGACTGAATATACTTCAGCTCAGTTCCAAGCCATTTGTGCAAGAGCTGGCATCAAACATCAACTAACAAATGTGTATACACCTCAACAAAATCGGGTAAGTGAAAAAAAAAATAGAAGCCTTCTAGATATGGCCAGATGCATGATATTTGAGAAGAATTTACCCAAAAACTTATGGGCTGAGGCAGTTAACACTGCTGTTTATGTTCAAAACAGACTTCCAACCAAAGCCTTAGAGCAAAGGACTCCATTTGAGGCCTGGTTTGGATTCAAGCCATCACTGGCTCACTTAAGAATCTTTGGTTGTTTATGCTATTCACAAGTACCAGCTGTTAAAAGAAGTAAGTTAGACAAAAGAGCACAATGAGGCATCTTGGTAGGCTATAGCTCAGAGAAAAAGGGTTATAGAATCTTGGATCCTTTAACGAACAAGGTATTTGCAAGTAGAGATGTTGTTTTCAATGAAAGAGCAAGCTGGAATTGGGACAAGAATGAACCTAAGGCTGTCTCTAAAGAACTTGTGGTTGATCAGACTGAGCCAGAACAAAATGGTCCAGATATGGACTTTGATGATGTGCCAATCAGAGGTACCAGATCTTTGGCTGAAATCTATGAGAGGGCACATGTATCCTTAGTAGAGCCAACCTGTTTTGAAGAGGCTGAAATGCATGAAGGCTGGAAACAGGCAATGGCAGATGAAATTGCCATGATCGAGAAGAATCAGACTTGGGAGCTTGTTAAGAAGCCTGCTAATAGGAAGATTATTGGAGTAAAATAGGTCTACAAGGCAAAGCAGAATACTGATGGAAGTTTGAATAAACTGAAGGCTAGGCTGGTGGTAAAAGGATTCAGTCAAAAATATGGACTGGATTACTTTGAAACATATGCTCCTGTTGCTAGACTAGATACGATTAGGCTGATTGTTGGGTTTGCAGCTCAAATGAACTGGAATATACATCAGCTTGATGTAAAATCAGCTTTTCTAAATGGAATCCTTGAAGAGGAGATTTATGTTGAGCAACCAGAGGGATTTAAAGTACCTGGCAAGGAAGACTTGGTTTACAGACTAAGAAAGGCCTTATATGGCCTAAAACAACCCCCCAGAGCATGGTATGCTCGAATTGACTCTTATCTGCTCAGTTTGAAGTTCGAAAGAAGTGCTAGTGAGCCAACGTTGTATGTCAAGAAAAATAAAACTGAAACTCAGCTTGTGGTGTCATTGTATGTTGATGACTTATTGGTGACAGGAGGAGATGAAGTTGATTTGGCAGAATTTAAGACAAAGATGAAGCAAATGTTCGAAATGACTGACCTGAGGCTGATGACATACTTCCTAGGAATGGAAGTAAGCCAGAAACAAGGAGGAATCTTCTTAAAACAGAAATCATTTGCCTTGAAGGTGTTGACAAAGTTTTCAATGCTGAATTGTAAGCCAACTCCTACACCTATTGCAGCTGGGTTAAAATTATCGAGTCAAGAGGGTCATGAAGAAGGTTGTGAAACTACCTATAGAAGCTTGATTGGTTGTCTCTTATACTTGACTGCAACGAGACCAGACATCATGTTTACAGTAAGTTTACTTTCTAGATTCATGCACTGCTGCAATGTACAACATTTTCAAGCTGCAAAACGAGTACTGAGATACATTAAAGGTACTCTAAGTCATGGTCTCTTGTTTAGCAAGGCTGAAGAACTAAAATTGAAAGGCTACACAGATAGTGATTGGGCTGGTTCTAAAGACGATATGAAAAGCACATCGGGGTATGCCTTCACATTGGGTTCAGCAATGGTCTATTGGAGTTCAAAAAAGCAGTCTTTAGTGGCTCAATCAACAGCTGAGGCTGAATATGTAGCTGCTGCTAGTGCAGTAAATCAAGCCATTTGGCTAAGGAAAATCTTAGCTGATTTGAACCTGTTTCAAGAAGAAGCAACAGAGATACTTTGTGACAACAAGTCTGCTGTTGCAATTGCAAAGAACCCTGTCTTCCATGGTAGAACTAAGCACTTTGACATAAAGTTGCATGTGATAAGGGAGATGGAGCAAGCTTGTGAAATAAAACTGGTTCATTGCAATTTGGAGGATCAAATCGCTGACATTTTGACCAAGGGTCTTGGTGCATCGAAATTTAACAAGTTAAGAAAGCTTATGGGAGTTTGCAGCATGGAGCTCAAGGAGGAGTGTTGAAGCTAATCTCCATGCAGCTGGTATGAAGCAAGTGTAGCTGGAAGTTGGCCATGCAAGCTCGTGACAAGCATGCAGCAACTATGGTTTCTTGTTGCTGTTGGATTTGAACTAATGTTTTGTTATTTTGTAATCTAGTTGGTCTCTTCAATTTAGTTGGTAATATTTTGATGTAATCCATTGATTGATTGACTGAAATTTCAGCAATACAACATGGACAATTAATTTAGCTTTTTTCAATGTAATAGAGTGGGGTTAGGTATGTGATTTGGTAGTTTTTTTGACTTGCACACTTCATCTTCAGTTTTATATGTAATGGCTTTAAGACAATGTTTCTTTCGAATGAAATCATTAGATTTTCTTCCCATATGCTTCATCTTTTCTTTGCTTTCAAAAAACTCTAAGTTCTGTTCTCCATTCTTGACAGTAGCTGAAAGCTTGAACTTCAAGCATTTTTCCTTCATATTTTATCCGGGTGAAATACGTTGCTGTTAAAGTCCAGATTGAAGTTCTTACTTCATCCGGTTAAAGTGTGTCTAACACCAACACAAATATAGCGCTTAATTTCACTCGTTCCTTGCATGAGGAGTTTAGACTTCATAATCTTCTAAACTTACCTATCTTATCAAGACAACCGAGAGAGGAGCGTTGGTGCGTGCCAAGCATGAGGACGGTGAAGATAAACGTACACGTGGCTTGAGATGCGAGAATGCAAGAGACTAGTCTTAGCTGTGTAGTGCGCAACGAGGATGGCTTGGTCTTAGGTGGCCTTGCGCGGCATGTTTCTGTATGGTGGGAAGCATCATGGGCGGAGGCCCATGCTATACAGTTGGGGCTTGAGTTTGCGAGGGGTATGAACTTTATGGATATTATTTTTGAATCTGATATTGCCTTTGTCATTTCGAAATTTTTATATGATACTTTAGACTTAACTCATTTGCCAATTTGTTTCTGGGTTCGTATTTTCCGTTGGAACTTTAATTCTCTAGATTTTCGATTTGTTAGTAGCTAATAAAGTTGTCGATATGATTAGCTACATGGGCTTATTATCTATGCATGAGACCCGTTTTGGTGCGGATATGATGAATGAAACTTATGAGACCCGTTTTGGTGCGGATATGATGAATGAAACTTCCCTTTGAGGCGTTTACTTTAAATATATTTATATATATTTATATATATATTTAACCTTTTTATTCTAGAATATCTTGAACTAACATAATCGCTCTCCAATCCTTAATAGGAGGATAAACGTGGTTCAACGCATGGGAAGCCACGTCCTTCTACATTAACAACAATGTTAATATCAATTGAGCTAAGACTCAATCCACCATTTTAACTTCTCTTTTTTTTTTTTTTTACATTCTTAGTATTTTTAATTTTTAGTTATTTTAATTTTATTCATTTATATGTTTTCGGATTAAATATATTTAACTCATTATTTTATTAATTTTAAAATTTTCTTTTTTAAAAATCAAGTTATATATTTATTTAATATAAAAATTATTTTTTAAAAATTACATATTTAATTAATAAAAAATTAAATAAATTTATAAAATAAAATATATAATAATTTTAAATATGATATATATATATATATATATATATATATATATATGAAATTTAACTACATCTTTAAATTGGTATCTTTAAAGGTCATTTTTATTTTCATCTCATCACTACTACTGAGTTTGCATCCAAACACATATATCACCTCTGATTTGAATTAGAGTTGAAAAAACAAGCTCGTGCCAAAAAGCCCATGTAACACTCCACTCCCAGCTCGACCATCGGATTCGAGAGGTTAGATGTCATTTTCTTTGCCAAAGCAACAATAATCCCATTACAACATCCAAAAGAAGAATCATAGGAACAACTTAAGTTAAATAATGCATTCAATGAAATAAATAAGTTTTAAAACTTCTAAAAGTATTATTAATTCAAACATGGGTTCTAAGTAAGCTTACAAAAGCTCTCATGAATCACCGATAACAAAAGAGGGACCAAAATGCAAAAAAAAAAAACTAAAACAAGGGTTTTATTGTGACATTGAAGGATGTATGTCGTGACACTAAGGATAGTTAACCTTTGGTGTTGTGACTTTACCAACGTTATCACGACTTTGAAAGCATTAACATGATGTTTCGACTTCAGCAGGGAAATGTCGCAACTATTGAGACAACAACTTGATGGTTGCGACTTCAACAGGGGAATGTAGTGAGTTGCAACTTTGGAGACAATTTTCTCAATATTACGTCATTTCTTACAAACGTGCCAAACACCAATTCCATTTGATCTAATGTGACCCAAAAACTCATCTAATCTCATTATAGGACATTATGCACAAAGTCCAATTACCTTTCTTGGCATATCTAAACATCTATTAACAAATGATCACAAGTATATACACATTCATTCTAGGTTCATGCATCATACTCTTCTACTTGCCATGTAAGCAATATCTCAATTACAAGCATGACATAACCAAAATAAGCAAGCAAAACATTATCACTAGTTTAATACATATACATACCACCAAACATATATGGTCACCTTCAAAATGCAATATTTCCTACTATAATTATGAAAACAACAGGATGAACCTAAGGATCAATTCAAGACATTAGGTACATGCTACTTACTACAAGTATATAGAAAACTATACAAACTTTGTTGAGTTAAAAATTGAGTCATGGATGCTGTCGAACAACTTGAAACTTCGAGATCTAACATACTTATGCATGAAAATAAATAAAATCAGACACTGAGTAATAGGACTTAGTGGTGCTAATATGATTTAAGGCATTAATTTAATATAAACAAGATACCAAATACATTTAACATGAAATTCAAATACTATCTAAATCATAATTTCATTTCTTGTCTCATAAACTTAACATCATGTTTTATGCTATTTGACATGCCATACACCAATATTTAATCCCTATATAATTACATTTCAATCATATATATTATAGCATATCACAAGGACCATATCACTTTCTCATTACATTCTTAAATATACTGATAATTTTATAACCATATTTGCCTTAGGGTTTATATTAACTGGATTATATGGTCTTTCACATGCCATCTTTTATTACTTCAATATTAATATAAAATTACACAATTCAATATCCAATGTCAATAAGCAAATTACATGTTTTATAATCCCCATCAACCAGACACGAACTCAAGACAGATACACGAATCATCCAACCATCACACCAATATATCTGTCGCTCAATGCTTCATCGGTACGTCCTAAGTATAACACACGTTCCATGCCTTATAGATATAAACCAAATGTTAGAATTAAGTGACTCGAATCCTTATTTAAATAAAATACAGTGGTAAAATAAAATAAAAGAAGAATCCATATAGAATTACACTTCTTTTATTTTATTTTTAGAATAGGTTTTTTAAACCTTATTAAATTCCAACTATTTGATATTGATTAGAATAAGGTATTTCAGTCTTACTAGATTATGGCTTTATAAGCCTATAAATAGACATAGTCTACTCCTCTTGTATTAAATTCGAATTCGACATAGTGAATTTTCTTCTCCTCTGCCCGTGGTTTTTTCCCGAAAGGGTTTTCACGTAAAAAATGGGTGTGTTCTTTATTTTATTTTATGTTATTTTCACAAATTGGTATCCGAGCTTCCGGGATTTTTTTCATTTCGATCACGGTAATGGCGTCTTTGAAGTATGAAATTCCGCTGTTGGATCGTAACACCAGATTTGCGTTGTGGTAGATTAAGATGCAAGCAGTTCTTGCTCAGATGGATCTGGAGGATGCCCTGCTAGGGATAGATAAGATGCCTTCGACTTTAACAGATGAAGAGAAGAAGTGTAAAGATCAAAAGGCGTTAACACAATTACATCTGTATTTGTCCAACGAAATTTACAGGATGTGATGAAAGAAAAGACCGCCGCTGTATTATGGAAGAGGCTAGAACAAATATGTATATCGAAAACTCTAACAAGCAAGTTGCATATGAAGCAGCGTCTTTATGCTCATCGTTTGGAGGAAGGTGCGTCTGTACACAAACACTTAACAGTGTTTAAAGAAATTCTCTCAAACTTGGAGGCCATGGAGGTTCAATATGATAAGGAAGATCTAGGGTTGATTCTACTTTGTTCGTTGCCCCCGTCTTATTTAACCTTTAGAGACACGATTTTATATAGTCGCAAGTCTCTCACAGTTGATGAGGTTTATGATTCTTTGACCTCGTATGATAAGATGAAGCATCTTGTGGTTAAACCCGACTCCCAGGGAGAGAGTCTCATTGCTCGTGGGAGACAAGATCAGAATGTTGATAATGATCGTGGAAGGACACAGGAACGGAATCCTCACGGTAAATCTAAGAGTAGATCGAAGTCTTCAAATAGAGGTAAAACTTGTAACTTCTGCAAGAAGAAATGACACATTAAATCTAAGTGCAATAAGCTACAGAACAAGATTAAAAGGGAGGTTGCGAATCAAAAGGGAAAACAACCAAAGAATTCTGGTGAAGCTGATGTTGTAGAAGACTACAGCGATGGTGAACTTCTAGTTGCTTCTGTCAATAATTCTAAAGTAAGCGAAGAATGGATACTTGATTCAAGCTACACCTTCCACATGAGTCCCAATCATGATTGGTTTACAACTTACGAAACAGTGTCTGAAGGTGTTATTTTGATGGGAAATAATGCTTCGTGTAAAATCACAAGTGTTGGAACAATTAAAGTTAACATGTTTGATGGAGTTGTCAGAACACTTAGTGACGTGCGACATGTTCCAGAATTGAAGAGAAATTTAATTTCGTTGAGTACTCTTGATTCAAAAGGGTACAGATACACAGCTGAAAGTGGGGTTTTAAAGATTTCCAAAGGTTCCATTGTTGTGATGAAAGGGCAAAGAAAGACTGCCAAGTTATATGTTTTGCAGGGTTCTATTGTTACTGGTGATGCAGTTGTCGCTTCCTCTTCCTTGTCAGATAATGATATTACTAAACATTGGCATATGCGCCTAGGGCATATGAGTGAGAATGACATGGTAGAATTGAACAAAAGAGGACATCTTGATGGGCAAGGAATTTGCAAACTAAATTTCTGTGAGCACTATGTTTATGGGAAGCAAAAGAGAGTTTGATTCACTAGAGGAATCCATAACACGAAGGAAACGTTGGAGTATATTCATTCTGATCTGTGGGGGGCATCTAGAGTGTCTTCGAGAGGTGGAGCTAATTATAAGCTAACCTTTATTGATGATTTTTCAAGAAAAGTTTGGGCGTTCTTCCTGAAGCAGAAAAGTGATGTGTTTTTCTCATTTAAGTCTTGGAAAATTATGATTGAAAAATAGACAGGAAAACAAATAAAATACCTCCGCACAGACAATGGCTTAGAGTTCTGTTCTGATGAGTTTAATAAATTGTGCAAGTCAGAAGGGATCGTGAGACACTTGGCAGTTCGTCATACTCTACAGCAAAACGGCGTTGCAGAACAAATGAACAGAATGATCATGGAAAAAGTTTGATGTATGTTGTCAAATGCCAACTTACCGAAGTCATTTTGGGCAGAAGTAGCCTCTACTGCATGTTTTTTGATCAACCGATCTCCATCCGTTGCCATTGAGAAAAAGACTCCACAAGAGGTATGGTTTGGTAATCTTGCTAATTATTCTGATTTAAAGATCTTTGGGTGTCCTGCGTATGCTCATGTTGATAATGGAAAATTGGAACCGAGATCCATTAAATGTGTTTTTCTTGGTTATAAAGCTGGTGTAAAAGGGTATAAGTTATGGTGTCCTGAAAATAGAAAAGTTGTGATTAGCAGAGATATTATTTTTGATGAAACTGCTATGCTACCTAACTTATCTCTTAAAGACTCTTCCAATAAAAAAAATCAAAAGTAGGTGGAGCATCAGATTAATACAGAGTCTACTCCTGAAGCCAGTACAAAGAATAGAGTTGTTTCTTCACCACAATACTCTATCGCCAAAAACAGAACTAGAAGAGAAATTAAACCTCCAAAGAAGTATGCCGAGGCTGATTTAGTTGCTTATGCTTTAAATGTGGCTGAAGATATAGATGTGAATCAAGAGCCATATAAATATTCTGAGGCAGTTAGCTGTGAAGACTCAGAAAAGTGGATGTTTGCTATGCAAGAGGAGATGGAATCACTCCACAAAAACAAAACATAGAATCTTGTAAAACTTCCTAAAGGTAAAAAGGTTGTTCGTTGTAAATGGGTGTTTAAAAAGAAATAAGGGACTCCAGGAGTTGAAGAACCCAGATATAAAGCAAGGCTTGTTGCAAAGGGTTACAGTCAAATTCCAGTAGTAGACTTCACAGATGTTTTCTCCCCAGTTGTTAAGCATAGTTCGATTCGAGCTTTGCTTGGTATTGTGGCCATGCATGATTTGGAGCTTGAGAAGTTAGATATAAAAACTGCATTTTTGCATGGAGAACTTGAGAAGGACATTTACATGCAACAACCAGAGGGTTTTACAGTCTTAGAAAAAGAGGACTATGTTTGCTTGCTGAAAAAGTCCCTTTACGGTTTGAAACACTCCCCACAACAGTGGTACAAGAGGTTTGATTCCTTTATGACTTCTCATGATTTCAAAAGAAGTAATTTTGATAGCTGTGTTTACTTTAAGAAAAACAGTGATGGTTCTTTTATGTATCTACTTCTTTATGTTGATGACATGTTGATAGCAACAAAAGATAAAAGAGAGATAAGAAAGGTCAAAGCCCAACTAAGTGAAGAATTTGAGATGAAAGATTTAGGACCAGCAAAGAAGATACTTGGTATGGAGATTCTCAGATATAGAAAAATAAGTAAATTGTACCTAAGTCAAAAGGGGTACATTGAGAAAGTTCTTTGCAGATTTAATATGCAGAGTGCTAAGCCTATTAGTACTCCTTTAGCAGCCCATTTCAGACTTTCATCGGCTTTGTCTCCACAATCAGATGATGAGATTGAGTACATGTCACATGTTCCATACTCTAGTGTAGTGGGATCTCTCATGTATGCTATGGTTTGTTCATGTCTAGATTTATCATATGCGATCGAGTGCGATTAGCGAGATATATGGCGAATCTGGTAAAAACACTGAAAGCGATTCGAAGAGATTTTAAGATACTTACGAGGTACTACTGATGTTTGCTTACAATTTGGAAGAAATAGAGATGGAGTCATTGGGTATGTTGGTGCTAATTTTGCTGGAGACCTTGATAGAAGAAGATCTCTTACAGGTTATGTCTTTACAATCGAAGGTTGTGCAATTAGTTGGAAAGCCACTTTGCAAACTACGATCGCTTTTCTCTACCATCAAGCCGAGTACATGGCGATTACTGAGGCTTGTAAAGAAGCTATTTGGTTGAAGAGACTCTTTAGTAAACTCAATGAAGACCTTCAAATCAGCACAGTATTTTGTGATAGTCAGAGTGCCATCTTTCTTACAAAAGATCAAATGTTTCATGAGAGAACAAAACACATTGATGTTCGATATCATTTTGTTCGTGATAGTATTGCTCGTGGTGATATCGTTGTGAGCAAAATTAGTACTCATGAAAATCCTGCAGATATGATGACTAAGTCACTTCCTATAACCAAGTTTGAGCATTGCTTAAACTTGGTTGGTGTTCATTGTTAAAGTTAAACCCTTAAGGGGTTTTATGGAAAAGGTGGAGAACTTGTTCGTTGAAAGTTCGCGAAGAAGAACTTGTTCATTGAGAATTCGTGTCAAGGTGGAGATTGTTAGAATTAAGTGACCCGAATCCTTATTTAAATAAAATACAGTGGTAAAATAAAATAAAAGAAGAATCCATATAAAATTACACTTCTTTTATTTTATTTTTAGAATAAGGTTTTTTAAACCTTATTAAATTCCATCTATTTGATATTGATTAGAATAAGGTATTTCAGTCTTACTAGATTATGGCTTTATAAGCCTATAAATAGACATAGTCTACTCCTCTTGTATTAAATTCGAATTCGACATAGTGAATTTTCTTCTCCTCTGCCCGTGGTTTTTTCCCGAAAGGGTTTTCACGTAAAAAATTGGTGTGTTTTTTATTTTATTTTATTTTCACACCAAAGTAAAATATATAAATGCGTTTAGCACCTCATTGGTATGTCTGAAGTAAAATATGCGCTCCATGCATCATCGATATAAACCAAAGTAAGATCTCGTACACTAATCCTATGGCATGTAAACTATACCCAACTCTATCTAAGACCCTTAATAGCATATTCAATGTTTCAAACATATGGTTAAGATATCATAGTCTAATACATAACAAATTCACATCATGCTCAAACCAATTTCATACCATTTCATATAATCATATGCACTATTATCACATTTTTCATAAGTTATGAATTATTTCATACTTACCTATTTATGAGACAAGTAGATTCATTACCTTACACAAGCTAATTGCAACAACCATATATATAATTTTTATTCAAATCATAATTTGAATTCAAATCATGAAAGCTCGAACTGGAATAGGCTACTCGTCTATGAAATTTGTCTTTCCTTTATCTCGAGACGATTCAACATCGACTTTAGTTACGTACGATGAATTCAATAGCAAAAAATAATACCTTTTTTTCACAAAACAAATGAAAACACAAAAATTTAACATAATTTTATTTTATTCATTTTAGTCCCTATATTTGAAATATTCGTATCTTTTGGTATTTAGTATCGAATCAAAATCCGATTTCACATTCCTTCATTAGGGACCTTAGACTTTTGATCTATAACATAATTTTCTAAAATATTTCACTTTATTCAATTTAGTCTCTAATGTCATAAAACTAATTATAAGGCTTAGTTGAATTCCTAATCAAATACATCACTTTTCACTACCTTTTAACTTAATTCTAACATGATTTTAACTCATCATCCATATATTCATTATCTTCAAGCTCAAAACCATGAAAAATAACTAATGATAACTTGGATTTATCTTCACAAATTGAAAATCTAAAGCATGGGTGTGTTGAATTATGCTTAGATGATGAATATTTCATAAAAAAAATCACTAAGAAAACTTATTTACTTGATTCAATTGATGACCAAATGCTAAGATAACAAAGAAGGTTTTTCTTATTTTCTTTCAAGCTTGGACGACACTAAATGAATAAAATGGCTTGGTTTTTTCTCATCCACTTATGGTTATATATATAGTTTAATGAATTAATTAACTTAATAAACTTAAATTAGCCTTTAATATAAACCACTACTAATGTATATTATAATAATGTGATTAATAGTTAATGAACTTAATTTCAACATAGATTTGGTTAAATTATTTTATAGTCCCTCACTTAATTTCTAACTAAATCCTTTTTTATTTTCTGAATTAAAACTTCAAAGATGGTTATACTTTTGCAATTTAGTCTTTATATTATAATTAAAAAAAATTCGACTTAATAACTCAACAGACCACTAGTATAATTTCATACTAAATATGTAAATCTTTCTATTCATAATTTCACTAACTCGGTTACAGAATTAGGTTTCGAAACTGTATTTTTTGACACCAGCTAGAACCGGATTGTTACAACCCATCTGTACTGATCTAAGCCTATGACAATTCGAGTATGAGAAAGCCCAAGCCTATAATGGTCCAAACCTGAGAAACCCAAGATCAAGAAAATTCAAGTAAAAAAAAAAATGAATCCCATAAAGATCTAAGTTTAAAATCGATTAGCTTGACCTCGAGATAAATCCGACCCATAGTCTGAAAAAGTCTGAATTTATAACTAAATCGCTAGAACATGCGTTAATAATTGTTATGATATGTATAAATCTTAGACTATAATTTAGGATTATAATACCTATATAGTAGGCTAAAATTTAGGAGAAATAAAAATGAAAATGGAAATTTGCAATCTTATATAGGATTACTTAAAATATAATGAAAAAATAAGTTTATGTTTTTGGACTTTTTTGAAGCCCATCAATGACGGTCATAGTGAACATGTTAAGTTGTGACATATTGAACGAAATTTCTCGAAATTTTAGCGGGGGTAAAATCCTCAAAATTTTACATGAGTAAAATTGAGATGAGAAAATTATTTCATATGTAAATATTAAAATTTAATTTGGGAAATAGAAAAACTAAATTGGGTTGGATCACATTATACAGTATTGGGTCAAGAAGGCCAAAGAAGTACTCGTAATTGAACCCGATGTGAGAGAGGCCCAAAACCCCTCATATAACATGAAGGTATGGGTGTTTAGAAAGTTAGCTGATCGGTTAACCGAACCGAACTAGTTTTAACCGAATTAACCAAACTTTTTAATCCATTAACCGTTAATCGAATTGAAATTTTTTGAAAAAAATTAACCGAACCAAAATATTTCGATTAATTCGGTTGGTTAACCGAATTAATCAAAATTTATATGTTTTATCTTTTTTGTTAAAGCAAGTATAAAATATATAAAAAAATCATAATATTCTTTTGACCAAATTAATCAAATTAACTGAACTAGTAATAGCTTAATATATATAATATATAATATATAATATTGTTTGTTAAGTTTGATTAATTCGGTTAATTACTCAATTTCGAACCGAATTAACTATTAACCGAAATTCCAAAAACCCTTTAACCGACCTTAGACTGAACTAGATCAGTTAACTGACCGATTAACCAAATTCAATCGATTAATTCGATTTTAACTAAAGTTTGAACACCTCTACATGAAGGGGGCGACAACCCTAGTAGAAATACAAGGGTGAGCGTTCACCCTTCTCCTACTCTAAGTAGGATGATTTTCTATTTAGAATAAACTTCTACAACTCTACAAGGGTTCTACCTTCTCTTCCTATAAGTAGATGACACCAATAGAGTTATTAACACAACTTTTGAGAGATTGTTATTATGCCAAAAATAGAGAGAATTTATCCTCAACTTATAAACATATTTTTCAGAATAACAATTTTACCAGTTTCTATTAAAGAAGAGAGAATTTTTATTTCACCCCAAAAGGAAAAAAAAATTTAGTTCTGTGTTTTGATTCAATTAGTTTGAGCCCACATTTGAAGCAGTTCAAGGTACGAAAATAGCGGAGAAGATCATTTGGTAGAAAGCCAGAAAACATCAAGGATTCACTTATCCAAAAATACATGTACGAATTCGGTTAAGGTTTATTACTATAAATATCACAAACTAGGTCGATTTTTAAAATTTTAAATTTTCGCTATGCAAGAAAATCGTTTTTCAAGCTGGATTATTTTCCAACACATAGTTCGGCTATGAAAACACAGAAAGTCCATCAGGACATGAAACATGGGGTAAGATATGTAAGACCATAAATTGCCTATGGTAGCATATGGAGTTCATTGAGATAATAAATGTGGGGTAGTCCACTAAGATTGTAATCATAGAAAATCATGCAAATAAGGAAAAAAAGGTTAGAAGAAAAATGCAAGTGACGGCAAGTGACAGCTAGCTAACTGGTTTGAGAAATCCACTGAAAAAGTAATAAAAATGGGAAAATTCTACCAAAATGGTAAACATGGAAGCCGTCAGGGCATATTATGGTAACCCAGCAGGGGTCAAATATGGGAATAACGTGATAGTAATGCCTTGTATATAGGCAAACGAAAGAAGATTTATTCGTGGATTGCAGATAAGGATCCGCCATTAAGAACCAGAAAAAAGTGCTACAAGGAACTCTATATGTTAGAAGAAGTTTTGTAAAAGTAACAAGAGATTTACTCTCAGTATAAAGCTTCATTAAAATCGTAGTTTATATAGGGAGGTACAATGTAACACCCCAAAATAGGGCCTAGGTATTTTAGGGTATTTTAGGAATTTTAGCCTTAGAGTGTCAGAATTTTGCGTCATGATATACTGATAATTTTTTCAATTATGGTTTTTAAAAAACTAAATCAATTTTTGAAAATTAGTTCTAAATACCTTTAATTTTGCAAAAAAGTTTGATTTGTAAAAGAGTCAAAACTTAGAGGTTTTAAGAGGCAATTAAACCAAACTTCAAAAATCAACCTATGTTCCCTTCCATCATTATAAAACCCACGATAGTTCCTCCCACCCTTTATGTTTTGCCATCCCATATTCCTTCACACCCCAATCACTCAATTTTGATTCTCAACATTCATTCTATTAATTTCTTTCATTCCTATAACATTAAACCTTCATAGAATTTCAGGAAAACACCCAAAAACACCATAGTTTTCTTCATTGTCAAGCTTTTAAGTTTTTCGGGTTTTCGATCAAACACTCGTCTTTTCGTCAACTAAGGTAGTGATTCATCTTCCTATTAGTTTTAAATGTTATTTAGCCTTTAAAACTAAGTTTTTAGCTATTAAATCACATGTTTTAAATAAAAGTCAAAAATTGGGTCGTTAATGGTAGATTTTAGGATTTTGCATAAAAACGTGGTTTTAAAGTGTTTTTCAATTAGTTTTAACATGATTAGAGGGTTTCTAACTTAATTTGAAGTTTCATTAAATATTTCTTGAGTTTTAATTAATTTTCGTAAAATAGCCATAAAACATGTCGAAAAAGTCGATATCTTGAATTGAGTAGTTTTGTGTAGTTTAAAGGTTGAGAATTAGTCGTAGGTGAATTATAAGATGAACGAAATTGATCTTAGGTGAAAATATTAGGTATACATCGAGATATTTGAATTTAAAATTTGTTATGTTATAAGTTTCGGTTACATGAGAACTTAGTTCAGGCTTATGTTAAGTATAGGTCGAGATATTCAAATTTTTGTGTTGAAGTTCCAGATTCGATAGAACCTTCTACGAGTAGAGATAAAGGCAAAGAAAAGCTAGTTTAAGCTTTCAGCTTTTCGACGAAAGTGTAATTGGTGAGTGTTTGGAATAATTGCTTGTGGACATGATTCAATGTGTTATTTGGGAATTTAGTGGTAGCCTAAACCCCTACTCTAAATTCCAAGTGCAAGCTTTCTCATACCTATGTGATCTTGTGAACTATGTGCTTATGTGTTTGTGAATATGTGAATTTAGATGAGATGCTATAACATGTGATATGTGGTTATGATAATTGTTGTGAAAGTGCAAATATGTACATGTTATGTATATGTTAAATGTTAGTGACAGTGATTTGCTAATAATTCAAGTATGCAGTGATAGTGCACGGATAATCGCTAAGTGATATGTGTATGATTTTAGATATTTTGGCATTGTGAGATGTAATTGGCATGGCATAGGATTGTAAGTATTCACCTATATGTACAGTGATTTTAGGCGTTGAGGTCCTGGGACATGTTGGAGGGATAAGGGAATGTAAGCTATGCTCCATTCAATGGGACATGTGAGGGGAAATAAAGAGAGTTTTAGCTTTATGCTTCACTTTTAGGACATATTTGACTTTATGAGTCTATGTGATGTGTTGGAGATCCGTGTATCCAATGAGTGATGATAGAGCTCACTTTTATATTTCATAACTCAGGTGCCAAATTATCTTAAGTTATGAAATATGTGTATTGTGATATGTGTTTATACAATATGTGATCATTATGCAATTTATCTATAAACATGTTTTTGATTATTGTGATATATGCTTAAATGTTATGTGATTATATGTGTAATGTGATATATGCTTAAAAGTGAATATGATTACCATGTAAATGAACTAGTAAATAATGCACGAGTAAGTATATTATGACACTAGAGTTAGAACTGTTGAGGTTGTGCAATATGGTTGTTTCATTTATGCTTGATGAATTGTTTGCATGGTAATTGTTCTAAGCATTCACTGAGCTTGTTAAACTCAACCACTCCTTTTAAACTATTGTAAATTAGTAGTGTGCCGGTATGGTTTCAAGGGTAATCCAAGCAAGTTTATTTGTTATTTCATAGGTGTTCTATATTTACTTATGTTTTAAGGAATAAGGCAATGTAGTAGACTTGTTTATAGCCATGTTAAATTTTAGAAATTTTGCTGGTTTTTGGTTTGGTTTATAAGGATTACATTTAGTGTTATACTCGGGTTCATGAACATGAAGATGGATTGACATTACTTGCTCGAACACGATTTTGTGATATTGAACTGTTAATTAGGTCGTTGCATGATTATTTGTCAAAGCAATTGATGTATGATGTTTAGGAACTAAATTGGAATGGATTAATTACTTAAGCATGCTACATTTTTTAGGCCTGGAGCAGAGGTATCAATAATCGGGTTTTAAAATCGGTACCTCTGTGTTTTGAGATGTGCAGAAAGTCAGAATAGAGATTTGGTATCGATACATTTGCTCGAGTATCGATATTTGGGGTTAAAGTATTGATATTTCATGACAAGTGCTGATAATTTTTGAAACTTTGGGTTTTTGATCGAGAAACAGAATGCAAGTTTAGTATTGTTTTTCTAGGTGGTATCGATAACACTTAACGAAAATACCGATACCTTAGTGTCAGTATCAATACCTACGTGACAGTTTTGAGATTTTGTTAAATGGACCTTATACATGTTTAATTATTATTTTAAGACCTTTCTATGTATATTCAGTATGTATAATTGATAAATAAGAATATGTTCAATCAAGAACCTATACGAATGATAATATGAAAGATGTTTCATTTAGAATAAACTTTTACTTGTTGTGTATGACATGAGATTGTGGTGTGGTATCTGGATATTCGGGCTTGGCGATCAGGTTGTATATAAGGTGTTACATTTAATTGCATGTAACTCGAATAGTCTAATTTGTAAAGAGGGTTAGTTGGAACCTATTGATAGGAAGAGGTACTAATAGGATTATCTAAGTGACAGTTATGTTTGTCAAGCCTATTCCTCTTTGAGGAGAACCTAATGCAAGTATATTCATCATAGAGTTAGTTTCGTAGGGAACCATCATATAAGAGAAATCATAAACTCAAATGGTTGCTTAGATAATAGTCTGCTAGATATTGTATGTCAAATGGTCCACTGTAGACGGATATGTTACACCTTAAAAACAAGGTATCGCAAATAAGGCAAACTACAAGGAGGTAATCCAAACAACTCTTCAACCCGAGTGTAGGATTAAATGAGATTAAGTCTGCCAGTGTGGCATAGGCTCTTATTAGTTAACCTGACTGATGGGATATCAACAAGTCCTTTAGGACTATAGTAAGAAGAGGGAGTCTGCCAAGGACTAGTTAGATTTGGAATGTTTTGCCAATGAAGACATAACCAAAGGGTCCTTAGAATTAAAGTTTAGGAGGATAACCTTATAAGTATATGGTGGAGAAGAGGAACTGTATTGGTAATCGACCATCAAACTTTGTAATTAAAGATTAAACATAAAAGTTACAAATAGATGGATACCCTGAATTGAGGATGGGTAAAAGAAAGAATGTATGTGAATAAAGGACAGAGTCCACGATTATGGCGAGACATCTGAGAAACCACCAAAACTAGTTTGATGGCTATATGATTGGCCAGTGGAAGATTGCTAGATAATCTATCTACCAATAGATAAGCTCAAAAAATGAATCAGAGTCTACCATCCCAAATTAAGAGAAATCGTCCCAAAATGATCAGGGAGTTAAACATGTTTAGTTTTTTTCATTTATTACCCTTGCAAGATGGGATCTATTTTTGAGTAATGTAGTAGAGAAACTCACTAAGTTTTTTTGAACTTACAAGATTTTGGCTTATGTTTGCAAGACTCGTTGTGTGAGAAAAGAACAGGTGGAGGGACCAAGCTAGATTGTGTTAAATCAAGGATCATCGTCAGTAAGATGTCATGCACATAAAATGGGTACTTTCAGAGGCTTTTCCTCGAGGTTAGATATATTGTAATTAAGTAGTTTTCTTAGAATTAAAAGTTTCAATGTAGTGAAATTACGTTTGGTTTAAGGTTCCTATTGTAAGAAATATTCGTAATAAAGTCTTTTGGCGAATTTTCTAATTAAAGTATTAGACCAAACTGGTTCAATTGTGACACTCCATTCCTAGACTTAGTGATCAGGTTGCTTAAGGGCATTACTATTTTAATGTCCGAGCATGAAATAGGATTGAGTTGTAAAATTTTTAAAACTCAGAAAATAGAAATCAATACTTTATGAAACTATATTTTGTGCAAAGTATAGACACTTGGTGCAAAGTATCGATACTCTGTGCAAAGTTTAGATACCTTCACCTGGTATCGATACCAAATTGGCATTATTTTGTCTGATAAACTGATTCAAATGGTCAAGTGTTGATACGTATGCCAGGGTATTGATACATGTAGAAATTGTCAAAAACACCTTTTAAAGTTCCCATTTCATGCCCAAACTACAACAATTGCAAGGATGTCTTTAAGCACAAATAAGGCCAACACAAAACTATTTCATAACACTTCAAAACATACTTTCTAAATCTAATCCATACCCACAAGTTACTATAACACATTTAATACTCAAATACATCATTTTGTCATTCATATACCAACCATTTCTACAACGACCCGAAGGTCAGTGATATTGGAAAGTGTGTTTTTGAGATTTTAATTCAGTAAATCAGACTCATAAATATTTTACGGAGTTATAATTTAAGTGAATTGAACTTCTATTAGCTAATTTCATAAAATTAAAACTTAATTTAAGTACAGGGACTAAATGGCACAAGTGATAAAGTGTAATTACTTAAAGAATCATAATTAGAACCTAAATTAAATGGCTTATATAGTAATTATACCCTTAGAACTTAGTGTTCGATTTCTAATTGTGAGTATAATAAAATTTTTATTTAATTAAAATGAAAAAAAAAAGATTAAAGTATATTAAAATAAAATAAAAACATTAGTAATTAAAGAAGAAAGTGGGGAGAAAGAGAAAAAAAAATGAAAGTTTTCATGTTTTAATAGATTTTGGGAGAATAATAATGCTCAATGCAAGACCTTAGGGTTTAAATGTTTCAAGCTTCAATTGGTTAGTTCAGTTTAGTCATTTTCTTGTAATTTTTATGTTTTCGGAATCTTGGTGCTTCAACCTAGAAGACCCATATCATATTTTTCAATATTGTTAAAGTTTTAGAGTGTTACTATAGTTGAATAGTTGAAGTTTTAGGGATTGATTTGATAGATTTTAAGTTTAGAATTGAAAAAGGACTAAATTGTAAAGCCAATTGATGATTTTGTGCAATAGGGACCAAATTATGAAAATTTTGAAATGTTGGGGTAGAAATGAGAACTAGGGAGTTAAAATAGGTTTAGAGTGAAATTGGTATAAAAATTTGGGGTTAAATTTGGAAGTTATGTTAGTCTCGATTTTGGAACTAAATTGAATAAAATGCAAAAGTTGTATAAATTAGAAATTGAATGTGAAAATGGTTGTAAATTGATAATTTTATGTGTTGTTTTTAATCCGTAGCTAACGTCGACCCGGATTCCTCAAAAAACAAAGGAAAAGATAAAATCGTTGACAAATAGCTCGGAGTTTACGGTTTGTGTTTTTATAATCCAAACTACTTGTGAATTGTTGCATATTGAACTGCTTATGCATGGTAAGAACACAAGGTGAGACAATTTGTGATGATGAGATATATTGGGCTGTTTCAAAATGATTGATGTAAGACCCCAAACTCGGCCTAGACGTTATGGTCGAATCTGGAGGTGTCACAAGGTAGGGTTTTGAAAATAGAGTCGTCTCGTCAAATCATTCATGTTTCATATTCATTTATGTCAATTTTCGAAAGTGTTAGTTAATTCATTTATTTGCCAAAACGTAATTTACAGCGGAAGTTTATAAAAATCAGTTTCTTTCAAAAGTCCGATTCGTATTTTCAAAAAAACCTTTGTTTGCGTTAAAACCATGGTTTTTAAATCTCCATCGCATATAATATACTAAAACGAAAAATCCAAATCCCAAATAGTCTGGAGAGTCCAATTATTACAAAACTCCAGAAATAAACTTGAATAAAAATAGAATAAAACCATAAACTTAATCAGTACGAACTCGTGGTCACTGATAGACTCCGTCACACCGATTCGCCTAAGTCTGTGGATTACCTGAACAGAACAGATAAACAAATTTGAGTTTTCGTAAACTCAGTGTGTAACCCAACAGATATAGACATACAAATTATACAGAAATCACATATATATTCAGATTCAGATCGGACCTAAGTCCTTTACAGAAACAGATAAAAGAATCAGATATGCAGAATCTTACCCCCTCTTCTACACACTATCTCCGACCATCCCAACACACAATATGGGGTTAAAAACACCCACCCATCTCTACACACCATATTGTATCATTATGACACGTATCAAATAATATGCAGCCAAGCTGCAAAAATATAGGTGAGGGTCGCCTTTCAGAACACTTCCTCCATATATATCAATCCCACCCCAAATACAGATACGGAATACAGATATAGTAAACAAGTACAGAAATAACATGCTTAACATGCTCGCATATAGATATCAGATAAATATATAGCAGAATAATCAAATATGCGTAACAATGTCGTACTAAGAGCAACCTATCAAAAAATCAGTTCGTATAAACTAGGGTTTGATTATCCCTTACCGACCCTACGGTAGGCCCACAGTCGATCAGAGCGACTCGTGCGATCCTAGGGAAAATTCTTGAAATTTGGGCCCATATGCCCGTGTGGGCCTACACGCCCAACTTGGCCTAGCCCGTGTGGCTCGTACAGCCACACCCACATCGTCACACGGTCGTGTCTTGCGTATGGCCATGCCCTCATCAAACACACGGTCGTGTCTTCACACACATCAAACCACACGGGCAACCACACGCCCGTGTGGCATTGACAATTTGTACTTTCGGCTTTCACCTACACTCGATTTTCAGTGTATGGAGTACACACCTGTTTCGGCTTAAGTGCTACAGCAATCCCGAGCCCACCAAAACCTAAAGATAACATTCCAATGTCTTATTGGCAACCATTTATGCTATCATTAACTCAAAAATCGAGTGGCATAATTAGACTTACCACTAACGAAAATAGCTACACACACGATTTACGTCGTTGAAGCAATGTTCACTGATTCAACGCTTTTTCCTACGAAAACAGAATCCTTAATGATCAAAACCCCCAACACACACTAACACACCCAATTTCGAAAAGACAGAGATAATTACACAAAAACAAAACCACTTATAAAACCCTACTTGCCAGAACCTGACGAGAAATTAATGATTTTTACGGATATGATGATGAGAACTCAAGAGATATGAAGTAAAATTTTGAGAGAAAAAAAAGAGAATGGAGAAGGGAGAAAGGGAACGTCAGAAACAGTGCAAATTGGAAGAGAGAGAAAAAGAATTAAATTAAAATTAAATTAAAAATAATAAAACAATATCCTAACTCTCCCTATTATCCCACTAACAAACCGCCCTCACTATCTCACAAGATGATTCTCATCCAACAACATCAGAGTTTCGGTTTTACCGAACCACTATCCCTCAACCGAAGTAAAAATTAACACTCTCGCTAATGCAGGGATTCGAACACAGGACCTCCAACACAACAGACCCCCTTACCACTCGAACCAGCAGGCTTATTCTGACATGGATAAATAGGAAGTTTATAAAAGCCCACTCAATAAGGGTAAGGTTAGGATCAGAAAAATAACAAAATTTGGTAAAGATGAGACTTGAACCCAAGACCTCTTACACACCCAAAATACTTAACCACTGAAGCAGATACATATTTGTGTCAAATATTTACAGAATTAGAAATAAATCATTAGGGCGTTACAACTCTACTCCCTAAAAGAAATTTCGACCTCGAAATTTACCTAATCAGAATAGATGAGAATACAACTGACGCATCGAGTCCTCAGGCTCCCACGTGGCTTCCTCAGTACCATGGTTCCTCCACAGAACCTTCACTAACGGGATATACTTTCACCTCAGAACTTTAATATCTCGATCCAGAATCTGAACCGGCTCCTCATCAAAAGTCAAGTCCGGTCTAACCTCGATCTCCTCAACAGAAACAACATGAGATGGATCAGACCGAAACTGCCTCAACATCAAGACGTGAAAGACATCGTGGATACGGTCTAACTCTAGAAGTAACTTCAACTGATAATCGATCGGTCCTCAGAACTTTCTTCAACGAAGAAACCTTAAGAAAAACGAAGTCACCCACAGAGTACTCAATATCTCTCCTTTTCAGATCTGCATAAGACTTCTGTCTCTCAGAAGCCACCTTTAGACGATCCCAAATCAATCTAACTTTATCCTCAGTCTTAGAAACTAATTCAAGACCCAAAACCTGATGTTCACCCAACTCAGTCCAACATAGCGAAGTACGACACTTACGACCATATAAAGCACCGTAAGGTGCCATCTGGATGCTAAACTAGAAACTGTTATTGTAGGCGAACTAAGCTAACGACAAAAAATCCTCTCAAATACCTCAGAAATCTATCACACAACTCCGGAGCATGTCCTCTAGTATCTGAATCACCCTCTCAGGTTGACCATCAGTCTAAGGATGGAACGCAATACTGAAGTTCAATCTCGAACCCAGAGCCTCGTGCAATTTCTTCCAAAATCGAAAAGTGAAGCGAGTATCTCTATCAGAAATTATCAAAATAGGAACCCCATGCAGTCTTACAATCTCGGAGATATAGAGCTTCACTAACTTCTACTTAGAATAGTCCATTCGAACCGAAATATAATGAGCAGACTTGGTCAATCGATCTACGATGACCCAAATAAAATTCTTCTTAGTGTGTGTCAAGGGTAACTCACTAACAAAATCTATCGTTACTCGTTCCCACTTTCATAAAAGAATCTTAACAGGTTGTAACAAACCCGAAGGAAACTGATGCTCAGCCTTAACTTGTTGTCACGTCAGACAACAAGCAACGAAATCAGTAACCTCCCGTTTCAAACTCGACCACCAATATAGTCCACAGAGATCCTGGTACATCTTATTACCACTAAGATGCATAGCATAAGGGCTATTATGCGCCTCCCTCAGAATTGATTGCCTTAAATTAGAATCATTCGGTACACAAATCCGACCTCGAAAACATAGCACACCATTATTATTTAGCCCAAAATCTGAAGTATCACCACTCTCAATTTGACGAAATCACAAACCCAGTGACTCATCCCCTAACTGCTTATCTCGAATCTGATCAATCCAAGTCGGCTTAGCTTGCAACTCGACTAACAGACTCCCATCATCAAACAAACTAAGGCGAGTGAACATCGCTCTCAAATTAGTCACCGCTCTACGACTAAGAGCGTCGGCTACCACATTGGCCTTATCAGGATGATACTCTATCATGCAGTCATAATTTTTAAGTAGCTCAATCCACCGACGCTGTCTAAGGTTCAACTCTTTCTAAGTAAGGAGATACTTAAGACTCTTATGATCAGTGTAGATAATATACCTCTCACCATACAGATAGTGCCTCTAAATTTTTAACGCAAAAACCACCGCAGCCAACTCGAGATCATGCGTCGGATAATTCCCTTCATGTATCTTAAGCTGACGGGATGCATAAGACACAACTTTACCATCTTGCATTAGAACACAACCCAAACCAACATGCGACGCATCACTATAGACCACAACTCCTTACCAGATTCAGGCTGTATCAGAATAGTAGCTTGAGTTAGAACAAAATTAAGCTTCTCAAAGCTCGATTGCTGTGCATCAGTCCAAACAAAAGGAACACTCTTACGCAGAAGCTTAGTCAAAGGAGTTGAAATAAGAGAGAGCCCCTCAACAAAATGCCGATAATACCCCGTAAGGCCTAGAAAACTACGAATATCCAATACATTCTTGGGCTGTTTCCAATCAAGCACAACCTCAGTATTTCTAGGATCAACTCGAATCCTCTCTAGAAACTACGTGACCCAGAAAAGTCACCTCACGTAACCAGAACTCACCCTTGCTCAACTTAGCATAGAGTTGCTTCTCTCAGAGTATCTAATGTACTACTCTAAGATGTTCATCATTCTCATCCTCAATCTTAGAGTAAACCAAAATTTCATCGATGAAAACCACGATAAACTGATCTAGATATGGCTGAAAGACTCAATTCATCAGATCCATGAATGCAGTCGGAACATTCGTCAGACCAAAAGGCATAACTAGGAACTCGTAATGTCTATAATGAGTCCTAAATGCAGTCTTATAAACATCAATTTCTTTAACTCTAAGCTAATGGTACCTAGATTGGAGGTTAATTTTCAAAAACACAGAAGCCCTTCGGAATTGATCAAACAAATCATCGATCTTTGGAAGTGGATATTTGTTTTTCATAGTCAGTTTATTCAATTGCCGATAATCGATGCACATCCTCATAGTGTCATCATTTTTCTTCATAAATAGAACCGGTGCCCCCCACGGAGACACACTAGGGCGGATAAAACCACGATCCAAAAGCTCTTGATGTTGCGCCTTAAACTTTGTAAGCTCTTTTGGTGTCATACAATAGGGAATGATGGACCAGTGTCGAACTCAACCACTCGATTCGAATGTAAAACCAGTAACTCCTCAGGAAAAACATCTAACAAATCCCTCACTATTCTGATATCCCCGACAAAAGAGCCCCTAAAAATAGAAACATTGACGTAAGCCAAATATGCCTCATACCCTTTTCGAACCAGTTTCTTAGCCACAAGAGCAGAGATCACATTGGATAGATAATCTTAGCGCTCATAGATCACAACTACCTCCTTATCATCCTCAGTCCTCAGAACAACCCTCTTAGTTGCGCAATCAAACTGACTCGGTGCTCAACTAACCAATCCATACCCAAAATCAAATCGAACTCTCCAAACGGTAACTCTAACAAATTTTCCAGAAATATAACCCCTTATACCTCTAACAGAACTACCCTATAGAGTTTATTAACCCGAACAGACTGCCCCAATGGACCCAGTACAGTGATCACTAGAAGTGCTCTCAGCAGACAACTCCAGGTTTCTAGAAACAGAACTATCTACATAGAAGTTTGTAGAACCTATGTCTATCAAAGCAATATAAGGTACATCAAAAATAAGGAACATACCCCTGAAAACATCAGGAGCATATCTATCCTCTCGGTGACAAGTGACATAAACCAACATAGGCTGTCTTGCCTCAGTTTGACTAGCATCTCTGCCCGGTGCTCTTTGTCCACGGCCCATACCATTACCACCCCTAGCCGGCCCACGACTCTTAGGTGGCTGCTAAATTACCCTCTGAGGCTGTATAGTACCCGGTCCCGAAGCTTGCATCTGATCTATCTGCTGTGGACACTCTCTAATACGGTACTCCAGAGATTCATACCTCAGACAGGCCCCTATTCGCCTCTAACACTCGCTCGAATGGTACCTACCATAATCTCCACATGGCTAAATCCAGTAGGAGCAATAGGAGCCCCACTCTAATCCGCTCATCTGATTTGGCCTTTTTCTTAAGCCTCTGAACAGAACTAGAGGGCTCCGAATCACTCTTATTAGTGCCTCTCTCACCGTCCCTATTCTAGTGTTCCATGCGCTTAACCTCTTCTGCAATCTTTGTCTTATCAACCAGAACTGCAAATTCACGCTTCCTCTGTGGAGCAATCAGAACCCTCAAGCTATCTCTCAGACCGTCCTCAAAATGAATACACTTCTCATTCTAAGACGCCACCATACCTCAAGCGTAGCGACATAACCTCAGAAACTCGGCCATAGATCTATCACCTTGAGTGAGATTCATGAACTCACGCCTACGAGCATCCATATAGCTCATTCCCACATATTTCTCCTGAAAAGTAGTCTTGAAGAAGTCCTAGTTCAGACGATCAGGCTGAGTACCCTCCTCAACCGATAACCACCATTAATATGCCTTGTCGCGAAGCAAAGAGACTGCACCCTTAAGTTTATGATCGAGAGTATAGTCTATATCATTCAGGATCCTCTCAGTGGCCTCCAAACAATACTCAACCACAATACGAGCGACTCCAGTGACACCCATAAACAGCTCAACACCATTAGACCGGAGTCGTTCAGTTACCGAACCACGACTCCCAAATCCAGAATAGGGCTAGCGACCCTCTCTAATATCTTCAACAAGGCTTGGGATAGTGCGTCGTCCCCAGCCGAATGGCTTTAAGACCCAGTCTCAGTAACAAACAAAACCGGTGTCTCACTCATGTCTAAATTGAGCATACTACCTAGAAAGGAAGACTCAGCTCAAGCCCCCTACGACCTCTACCATTTCCATAAATACCACGTCTACGAATTCCACTAGCGCTCATAGTGTATATCAAACTTTTATCTACATTATAAAATTTTATGCATCAGTCCCAGTATTTATTAGTAGATGTTTTATGCATAAATGATCAGAAGTTCAGAAATGTTTTCAGGAGTTTTAGTCTCTCACTATTTCAGTACAGTCTCAGAAAGTAATATCTACACTATTTTCAGAGTATACAATCTATGTTTCAGAAATACTTACAGAATCGGTGTCGGAGACTTGGTATACCACATAATTTCTCAACATTATTCCAATTATTTGAAAATAAGTTCTTTTTGAAACATAATTTTGGAACCCAAAATTTCACAACCCGAGTTTTGCAATCTAGCTTTGATACTACTAAATGTAACATCCCAAACCTGGCCTAGACGTTATGATCGAATCCAAATGTGTCACAAGGTAGGGTTTTGAAAGTAGAGTCGTCTAGTCAAATCATTCATGTTTCATATTCATTTATGTCAATTTTCGAAAATGTTACTTAATCCATTTATTTGCCAAAACGTAATTTATAGCGAAAGTTTATAAAAATCAGTTTATTTCAAAAGTTCAGTTCGTATTTTCAGAAAAACCTTTGTTTGTGTTAAAACCATGGTTTTTAAATATCCGTCACAAATAAAATACTAAAACGAAAAATCCAAATCCCAAAATCAGCCCAAATAGTCCGGAGAGTCCATTTATTACAAGACTCCAGAAATAAACTTGAATTAAAATAGAATAAAACTACAAACTTAATCAGTACGAACTCGTGGTCACCGAGGGGCTCCGTCGCACCGATTCGCCTAAGTCTGTGGATTACCTGAACAGAACAGACAAACAGATGTGAGTTTTCGTAAGCTTAGTGTGTAACCCAATAGATATAGACATACAAATTATACATTATTCAGATTCAGATCGGACCAAGTCCCTTACAGAAATAGATAACAAAATCAAATATGCAGAATCCTACTCCCATCCTCTACACACCATCTTCGACCATCCCAACACACCATGTGGGGTTAAAAATATCTACCTCAAATCAAATAACCTTAATTCAGCTCGTTTTATCATTTCCAACTTACCTTATGATCTTACTATGTAACACAGTTCATAGGCGCAACAATTGAAAAAGTTTGAATTATATAAATACAAACTGATGACCTTATTATTTCCTTTCCTTTTTGAGGAATCCAAGTCGTCGTTAGCTACGGATTAACATAAATATACAAAATCATCAATATACAATCAATTCTACACTCAATTGTATATTTACACAAATGTTACATTTTATTCAATTTAGCCCCTAAAAAAACTAGCCTAACTTTCAATTTAAAACTCAAAACTTCACCCTAGTTTCACTATATTCCAATTTGGACCTCTTATTCCTTGTTTCTAGCACCAATTTTGAAATTTATGCACTGTAGTCCCTATTGAACAAAACTATAAATTAACTTCACAATTTAGTCATTTTTCATCTCCAAGCTTATAATCTATCAATTTAGTACCTAAAACTTTAAGAAATCATCAATAGCATCTTTTAAAAAATTTAATAGTTTTAAGAAATAAGTCACGGGTCAACTAGATTAAGCTCCCAGAATTTTAGAAACATAAAAATTACAAGAAAAAGACTAAATTGCACTAACCAACTAATGATCAAAGATTGAAACCCTTAATAGCCAAAACTTTTCTCTCTTCTTCTTGTTCTTTTTTTTTTTTTTTTTTTTTGCATGAAAAAGATAATAAATGTGTTTTGTTTCTCCACTATCTTTGTTTTATCATATTTCATTATTAAGTTTTATTTGATTAATTAAAATTTATAACATTCATCCTTACAAAACCTACCACCATCTACTTTCATTTATGTAGTGTTATAATTGCCACTTAAGTCCCTTATCAAAGTTCTAATTAAAGATTCTCTAGCAAATTTTGAACTTTT
This sequence comes from Gossypium longicalyx, assembly GCA_025698465.1. Lineage (NCBI taxonomy): Eukaryota > Viridiplantae > Streptophyta > Magnoliopsida > Malvales > Malvaceae > Gossypium > Gossypium longicalyx. The sequence goes on from CM046997.1 coordinate 100,294,290, forward strand.
ATCGTGTTTATAATTTAGTCCCTACACCTTAAATAATCACTAATTCGATAAAATTACCTATCCAAAATTCAATTCACCTATAAAATAGAATTTTGTAAATATTTTTAAATACTTTATGGGTTCGATTTAAGGAAACGAAGTCTCAAAATCGTATTTTTTGACACAATTAACTTTAGGATCGTTGCACTTAGACCATAATTTACTATCAATTAAATAACATTACCAAACCAAACCTTAATATATTTCTATACTAGCCTATACAATTTACTGAAATGGTATTTTAGAATTGGAGTTTCCAACACCACTGAAAATCGGGTCGTTACATGTCCCCTTCGATCACTGATACTACCACTACCATCTTTTACGGTGATCGAAGGCTACCAAAAGGTAGTCAGTATCGTACCAATAAGCGTAACATTTTTGTCTCGATATTGATACATACCTGTGTTAATGTGTTTCGGTGTACCATTTTTGTAACACCCCATACTCAACTCGATCGCAGAATCTGAATGTATGGCATCACATTACGTCGTCGAATAAACTCATACTAACTTTTATTTCATTTTTCATTGTGATAGGAAATCAAAGAAATTAAATCTCATACATTTCAAACTATACAAATAAATGTGTTCAATGATCGTCAAATAAAGTCATTCAATGCATTTAGGAATTGAACATAATCAAATTTGAAGTTAAGTTTCAAGTTTAAACTCTAAATGACAAAGTCCAATAATGTATTTCGAGACAATGAAACTATGTCTCGAGACAGGTTTTTTCAATTTCATTATTTTTGCTTTAATGTGGATATGTCTCAAGACACTGGGTTCATGTCTCGAGACTAGATCTTCCATATCTCAAGACAGAGCTAGAGACACAAATCCTCTATTTTATTAATTTAGCTTCAATTTTGGATGCCACAAGACAAGAGGTTCTTGTCTTGAGGCCTGGAACATGGAAAATCTATTTTAGCTTCAATGTTCCCTTGTCTCGAGACATTAGTCACCTATTCTCAAGACTTAAAGCAACGAAATGCACCAAATGATCAATTTTATTCTTTTGGTCTCAAGACATGTTCGTGTTATCTCGAGACACTAACGCAAAATGGCCCAAAATGTACATTTCCAAGCATGTAACTTACCACCTATTACACAATTAACTTATGTCATTATATAACCAAATACATAAACATCAATTTGACATATTTAAACATAATCACATATACTTCCCAATAGGACAATTAATGTATCATATCCTATCCAAGTAAATTACATAAACTAGCACTTATAAACATACATATTCGTCAACTAATTGAGCATAGAAATCCATCATTTTAAACCTTATAAGTCAATTACCAAAGCATACCAATCCATCAAAATTATTCATTAAGCCACAAGATTCAACTTTGGTACATGCCATTAGTTATGATTATACCAACAAAAGAATACGAACTTGACCCGAGTTAAGCTAAGCTAAGCTACTAACCTTGGATCCTTTACTACTTTAATCTATTAGGAACCTGTCCTAGACCTATGCATGGAAAACAAACATAATCATATGTGGAGTATTGAATGCTCATAGGTGCTAACAAAATTTAAATTCAGTATATTTAAATAATGAAACATAATCAAGAAACACCTATATATATATAGCATTAATCCAATTAACCATTGAGTTTTCTTATTATTACCATAATAATGCACCATTAAGGTATTCAATTTACACAATTGATATCTACAATGTTGTCTGTCTTGATTATATAACATATTTCATCTTGAATTATTTATATTTTACTTAGAATCATTTATCATTTATCATTTATATTTCACATTCATTTAATTATTTCAACCCTTATTAATTGACTTAGATTTGAGGATGGATATATGGATCAATCTACCAATACACCAAAATATGCACAGAAGTGCTAATTGAGCATAAATGCATCAATCTCACCCCCAGGAAATTGAGTTGAATCAAGTATAACATACATAAAGCACTGAATCAAATATAATACACATAAAGCATTGGATCCATATAACACGCACAAAGCGTTAGATCTCCCTCTTATCAAACGGGCCCTATGACATGCCAACTATACCTATAACTTTATCTGAAACTATTAATAGGGCATACTTTTCTTTATCAATAATTCATTAAAACATATTGTAATCAAATAACTTACCATTATCATTATCGAAACCATTTTTTATATTTTGAAAAAACGGGGATCGACTTTAAGATGAAATATGGAGTCACCACCAATCCTTTTTGTTTAGGTGTGATTGGATCACCTAATAAAATATTTTATTTTATTAAAATATTGATTTTGGTCTATGAAAGTCAAGAAAACGGGTTCGGGAATTGGTTACGTACGAGGAAGGATTAGCACCCTCGCAACGCCCAAAATTGGTACCTAATTGATCAATTAATGTCCTAATGTCAAAAATTTGAAAAGATTTTGAAAAACAGTCTCTTTTAAAAATATTCGAATAACTTGAATTGAATGTCAAGATTCTCTTGTCCCGAGGAAATAAAATGTTGCATCCAGCACATTAGGACATAGACCTTTTAAACCCTCGAAATCAAGATCGTATCTTGATTTTTGAAACTCATGCATTGAAATTTCAAAAGGGTTATTCAGCCGTTTGGTTAAATGAAAAAATCGAAACCCAGCACGTTAGGGCACGATTTCTTGAATTTTCAAACATGAAATATTACCTTGTTTTTTAATTTAAGAAAACATGGACAGAATTTTGAAAGAATATTTTGTTATTCGGTCAAACGGAAGATCGAAACCCAGTACGTTAAGGCACGATTTCTCGAATTTCCAAACACGAAATATTACCTTGTTTTGAGAGGTTTTTAAATAGGAGCGATTATAAAAACGGACTTGAAATATATTTATTCGGTTTGTTTGAAATAAAAACAAAATGATCAATTTTGAACAAATCACTAGAATTTGAATCACGATGCAATAATAAGAGGCATTATCATAGTATCGAGTATGAAAATAATATGTGAGTTCAACATTATACAAATGAATGAAATGATAATAATACGAACATACAATTCGAAATACACAATAGCAATAAGCCATATATGAGAGAGTTTGAAATAGGTTATATAAAGAAATGAAAATAAACATAATAAAATATAAATGATTTTTAAAATAGATATTATGTAAGAAGAAATTTGAAATAAATAATATACAAAATAATTTAAAAAAATCATATTGATTTAAAACTGATGATATATATGAAATGAAAACTTAATAGAAATAATGTATATACAAAGATGCTAATATATGAAAGTGTTTAAAATCAATAAAATATACAATTTAAAATAGGGTCCTTAAAAGAAACAAACTATATACATAAATAGATTTAAAATAAAATATTTACATAAAATAATATGAAATCAATAATGTGTACTTAGAGTAAAAATAATTTAGTATAGGTTATGTATATGTATTTATAATAGTATTCAGTTAAATACCATATATATCTTTAAACATAGAAATATATAAAAGAGGATTTTAAATAAATAAATTGTAAAATACAACAATTAAAAAAATATAAATGAAAGTATAAAATAACAATTAGAACAATGCAAAATTAGTAAAATAATCCAAGATAATATGTTAAAAGATGAATAACAAATAATTTTTTAAAAAAAATAAAAGAATTACAAAGAAAAAAAACATAAATTGAAATATAAAAAAATACTCAATTGAAATAAAAATAAAACCAAAAGGACAATTTACAAATAAAGAAAGTAATAAAACAAAATTAAGGATTAAAACACAACACGCGCAAATGTCCAAGGATTAAAAATGAAATGTCCCAAATCTCAAAACGCAACGTTTAGGCACGGACCCAGTTGAATTAGCGCACAAATTCTGGGGAAAAATTAAAAAAAGAAAGAAAAGAAATCTGAAGCAGGCTTAATCAGACGCTAGTGCGAAAGGAAGGGACCAATCGAGAAAATTGTCATTTTCCGCAGAAAACACGCGGATCCTGAGGGTACTGGATCAGGTCATTCGGTCGCATGGTTCTTGCGCTTAAACGGCGCCGTTTGGTCTTCAGAACCATGGCACAAAAACGGTGCCGTTTCAATAATTGTATAAATCTAAAATATTTTACAAAAACTACATTTGGTCCCTTAACCTTTTCTTTAAAAACAGAATACCCCATTGTTCTGCTAGGGTTTTGACCCAAGAAACACGCCGTCGCCGAACCACCACCATATCCGGTGGCCGATAACGCGTGAAAAGTCCCTGTTTCAAACGAAGAGCTCGATCGACAAAGGCTAAACACGAAGGTAAGTATCTCTTTTTTTTATTTCTTTTCATACATTAAAATAAAAATAAACAAAAACAGAAATAAGAAAGGCTTGAAAACTCAAATCGAACGAGAATCACCTTTTCTTTCTAAGTATATTTTTCTTTTGTGTATACGTATCTATCTGTCTTCAAAAAAATACACTGTTGCACGTGGCTTTTTATAGCCAAAATGAAAAATCAAATACACATTTTTTTGCTCTCTGCATTGCTATATTCTGTTGTGGTTTGTTAATTTGTTGTAGGTACAGAAGTGCACTTGGAGGCCTTGCGGCGCATGCGGCGTGATAGGAAGGAGGGGAAACCTAGGGTTTCCGAAAATGTTTGTCTTTTGGGGCATTTGGGCCTAACAATTGGGCTTGGAATTTGGGTTAAATTTTTGGGCTGTGTAATGGGTTTTGGGTTTTAATTTATTATTGGGCTTGTAAGAAATGGACTAATTTAGTGTTTTGAAATGCTGTTGCAAATGGACATTGGACCTTTAAATAATTTAGTTTATTATTTATTATTTTTTGGTTTTATTTTGTGCATGAGCCCGGGCGAAATGGGCTTTCTACAATCATCATAAGATACCAAAATTTCAAGTATAAAAAATATAAACATATCTTGACATAACACAGTTGAGCTTAAGTAGTTACATTCGTATATACCTCAAACTACATTTCATATTCTATTGTATGACAGAACTTATATCCAACGAGATAGTGATTAGATATCACATAATAAGAATATACACATCCATTAAATATATCTCAAACATATTGAGCAGTCTATAATACACATACTTATTTAATATACCTCATACGTATCAAGGAGTCAAGGATATAGATACCTTTTAAACATGTTCACCATCGTTATCTTTCTAATTTCATCTAATTTGATATATTTTCTTTCAAGGTATCACATATATATAATTCTCGCATGCTTAACTATCAACTTATTCTAGTTTCTCTTATAATTCATAATAAAAAATAATTAATATTAATAATTTCACAAGACAAATATTTTTTATATGGTTTTATTAACATTTGATTCTTGGTTAAATAATCATTTAAGTCCTTGTTCAATTCTAAATTAATTTTCACTAATTTAATACACCATCAATTTAATTCTTGTATTATTTAATATCCCATTTAATTATTTACTAAATAAGTTCATTTCTAATTTAATTACTAATATTTTTATTGCATAATTCCATACTTGCTTCGTAACCGCTCGATTAAAAATTTTGGATGGCTCGATTTAACAATTTTGGTCCCACAACTAACTTTTTCAATACTGTCAAAAATCAAACCGTTACACATTTAGAGTTTATTGGTATTTTTATGTTGGCGTATAATTGAGTAAGCCAGAGTAGTAATGAGGTGAATTATCAGTTAAAGTGTTGGGTTTGGTGGACTCTTTTATGAAACAATCTCCCAACCCTAGATGTTCTGGGCTAACTTGTCAGTTTGCGGAATAATAGAATTATTTTACTTGGAAACGATAGCTCAGTGATTATCGTTAGAGTTTAGTTGAAATCTAATTGGAATTGAACTAGATACTGTAGATGAAAGCTTAATATCTTTAGGTAACTGAATGATCTGTTTAGTTGGTTGTTTAAGTGTACAAGCAATGTTTTACCCATCTGATTAGTGGTAGAAGTTGTGTTTGGTAAAAGATTAGATTTCAAATCTAATTAGGCAAGCCTAGTCTCAGAATTTCAGGGCAATAGTGGGATTTTTTACCTTCCCACTAAACTTATTTCTCGCTATTTGTGCTATATAAGGATGCCTATAGCCAGTATGTTTCACCTTTGTTTCTCTGTGTTCTTCCATACGTATCTAAAATTTTTAGTTAACTATGCTAGAGGAGACGAGAAAGGTTTCTAGAAGTTTGTCAAACACCATTAATAGTACTAGCTGGCTACTCAAGAAGCTAGTGAAGGTTTGAGCAATCAAGGAAAATGACCAATAGAGTAGATTCTATCCTGAAGTTCATGGTGAGTTCCTTCTTGCTTTCTTTGAGCTATGAAAATTCTATGATATGTGGGTTATGAAAGGTAAGTTGTCCCTACTGAAGATGGGTTGGTGTGTCTTGTATTGACGAGTGTGTAATAAGTCCGTGTTGTGTGTGTGAGCATGGCCATAGTCGAGGTAAAAATAATCACCTTGTATGCGAGCCCAGTGCTAGACTATTTGTGATATGTGAAATATGGAAAGAAGCTTTATTTGTGATGCCTCCGGTAGGGCAGCTTTATTGCAAACCGGACAAGCAGATCACAGCTTGACCTTGAGGGAGAACACATGTTCAATCTAACAAGGAATATGAAAATAAATATGATTTGGCTAATATGTGATTTTGGATTCTAATAATGGACCCGAAGTTGGCACAAGGTTAGGTTATAGGTAAACATACGTGTCTGTAAGAAGTGCGTATAAGCTGGCGGAGTGTGTCCGCCAAGGATACCGTGTGCGTTTTGGCTAAGTGCCATTATCATAAAATTGTACTGCCAACTTGCCATAATGTGTCTATAAGACTGGTTCTCGAAAATATCTTTATTTTTGGGTCGATTATCGGTAATTCAATAAATAATATTTGTCTACCTGGAATTCACTAAGTTCAATTGAACTTACTCTGTTATCTTTCTTTCTCAGGCAATTGATTAGTAGAATAAGATTCGTAGAAGTGGACTGCGCCAGAGCTGCATCTGCAAGTAAGTCACTTGTTTGTTTTGTGTCATGCATGACTGATTGGTGGATGGCGTATACATACGTGTTGTATTTAACTTTTGCTTTTACTTTGCAACTGTATTATTTTGTCATATAAAGTGAAATTGTCCTTAACTGTAAAGGGTGAACGCCAAACTTCTTTGATTTGCAGTTTACAAATCATCCTTTTCTTAAGTGTATTCACCTTTGATGGCAGGGTTTGATTAATAGGTGGTTTATATTAATTCTTATTACTTTCCTGATGGGCTAAGGGGTGTTACACTAAATTTTAATTTTTTCATAAATTATATATAATATATGCATACAAATATATCTTAATTATTAACCTTTAGTTTTTTAATTAATTACATTAATGTAAATATATTTATATAAAAATTTAAAATTTAAAATTTAAAATTATTAATAAAGTTCAATAACTTTAAAACATTTTAGATCAAAAGAATAAATAAAAGTTAGGTTTAAAATATCAAAATTATGTACCAATTAATATGTGCTGATGTGCACCAGTACAAGCTAGTATTGTCTGAAATGAGCCAAAACACATCAATATGGTCAAAACACATTGAAATCTTGATTGTAACAGAACCTAAATTATTTGGTATTGATTGAGGAACGGCTTGGTACATACCTGTCAATACAATACCAACTATCATAATCTCTATTAAATATATATAATTATTAAATATATATAATTTATGCTTTTTATGATGAATTTAGATTGCATTATCAAATATAAAAATAAAATGAACTATTACAATTAAAATTTTCATAATTTAAAATTATTTAAATTTGTCAAAGTCCATCTTACCCAAACTAATTTGAATTAAAAATTAAAAAATCTAACTATAAAAAAATGTAAGCTTGAAAATATTCAAGCCCGAAAAAAGTTGAGTCCAAAAAATTTAAGCCTAAATTGATTCAAGCTTGAGAAAATATGAATCCAAAAAAACCTCGATTCAAACTGTCCGTACGTCTCCTTAAAAAAAAATAATCTTACTCCTAATCTTACCATAACTGGTTTTTGAATCTAACCAAAACCAATTTTATCCAAACGGAAGCAAGTTTATTTTTGTTCCCACGTGTGAGAAACATATGCAAAGCAATAATACTAGGAAACTCCCAAACACCAAGAACCGGTGCATGAGGAGCAGCTGTCCGAAACTGTAAACGCACAAGTCTACGTGGAATGACCCCACTGCCTTGGAACCCTGTGGTGGCCACCATGCTCAAAGGCTCCTGTCTTGCCTTCTGCCCGAGACTCTAAAGCGTTATTTCCTTTTAATGAATAGAGCGTTATAAAATATTGATGAATATCTTTGTTTAATGTTTCTGAATAATAATAAAAATGTACCTAATTTAAAAGAGTAGGAATAGAATTTTAGATTAAAAAGATAAACAAATGAACAAATAAATTGAAGCCTACAACTTACAGCAGCAAGCACCAAGAAGAATCTAAATTGGGGTGCCACTGCCAGTCATATTTTCTTATTGCAGCCTTGTCAGCATCGTGATAACCTACTCATAAATCAAAACCTACAAATTTAAACAAACCCATATATGGAAAGTATATCACACCTAACCATATCACCAAACTAGAAAGCACCATTCAATAATTCTATCAACTTCATATAGCTGTCTTTAAAATAAAAAGAACCCATCATCATTTGTTTTTGACCCAAACAGAAACGAAACAAAGTTTAAAATACTTGCAGCATTCTAATATTCTATCATACGATGAGGTTGAAACTAGAGGTGATAGTTTTATAGCCGCCAAAATTTCTTCAATCTATAATGAAAGAAGCAAAAAAAGGAGGATTCATTTTTTGTTTAAGGGTGGATTATTTCATCCTAAGTGCGTCGCCTCAGGAAGCAAAGCAAGAGTGAGTTCTAAGCCAACATTACTACTATCCTCAAACTTCAAGATAGGACCCCTTTTGGCGTGGTTTACCAGCGAACCCTCCACGGTCTCCACAGAGAAGGTGCTCTCATCTTCTTTGCTGTCACCATTTCCGAGTTGGCTCATCCACGAGTCAACCACCTGTCGCTTGGAGCGAGTCCTGGATCGCTTGAAACGAGTGCGGGTCTTGACCTTGTCGATGTCTGCTGCTGCAGCTGGTTTGGTGTCCTTGAAGACATGGCGGATGTCGTAGGTCTTGAGAGGGGAAATCGGTTGCTCTTCTTCAACTGATTCCAAAGATGATGAAGTTTGGGTTATGGGGGAGCCTTTCAGCACAGCATCAACGGCTGCTTGGCACTCACCCCAGTTCCCGGACCAAAGCATCCCAATTGACCCATAAACTGGATTTACCACACGCCCACAGGCCTCGTATAAAAGTGACCTAAAAATAGCTACAAACAAAATGCATACAAAAAAGAAAAAAAAGAAAAAAGTTAAAAGCAATTAATGAAATCTTGTTTTTGGTTGGGTGGGGTTAATGAAGTACGTACCAGGGCGAAGGTTTTCAGGGCCGGCTTCAATTAGGTTGAGGAGACCAGCTCGGCCATAGAATTTGGCAAGGAAGAGAGTAGCATTGGCTTGAGAATCAGAGGACTTGATCCATTGAAGACAAGGTCTAATGGTGCAGTTTTCGGTGCAGCCCTTACGCAGGACCCTGCAGCCATTACAGCTCATCCTCATCGTAATTGTATTTCAGAGAGAGATCGAGGGAGAAGGAGGAGAAGGAGAAGTGAAAGATTAAGGTTAATATAAAGGTGGGCAGCGCAGTGGTTTCCAAAGGAGTAAAAGACCTGAAAACCGGGGGTGAGTGAGGAGTGTGTTCTTTAATTTCCCTCCTTCTTCTTCTTCTTTAGGTAAAGTTGGGGACTGCCCCTCTTTGGTAAATGAGATTGGTTTTGGCGCTTTCCTCCTTTTCCAAACAACCCTACATGCACGATTTTATTACATAATCTACCATCCATCTTGCTTTTAACTCCTTAATTAAATATCAATATGTACTCTTTCCAAATTTTATAATAACTTCATGCTCAATCAATTTATTTTATTTCTTTTTTAAATTTGCAAAGCTTTACTACTTCATTTCTTATATTATATACCATTATTACCCATTAGAGTTTTTTTTTTCTTGATTATGGGATAATGGAATTTTCTACAAATAAATTATTATCTCTTCTAATTTATGCTGTAATTTGAGAAACAGAGAGGCCAAAATGCCAATAATATATATAACTCTACAACCTTTATTTTCCTTTATATTTTTTTATTTTTATTTTTTTGTACACATTGAACAATTCCTTAACATAATTTTAACCGGTAAATAAGTAATTTATGTCCAAATAAATGTTGAATTTGTTAGGAGTTTTATTAAGAGTAAGGATTTATTGAAATACAAATAAAGGGATAAATACAAAAACAGAAAGAGGACAGCAGTTGAGAAGTGGAAGCCATGCAAGCAAGCAAAAGGGAAGAGAGAGGCAGAAAATCCGCAACAGATGCACGTGCCAAGCGCAAGCTCCCTTTATCTTAGAACTGCGTGCATCTCGCCACATCTCATTGCGAGCTCTACCCTGAAACCATCTTATAATATATACCTCCTGGTTTTCAGGAGTCCGTCCGTACAAATGACCTACCTGGGTCTTATTTTCACTTCAAATCACTCAGTAATTTATTCGTTTCTTTCTACTTCTTTCTAATTCTTCTACCATATATCAGACTGGGTATTTTCTAAAATGCTATTTTTCTTTTTACAAATTTTGAATAATATCTCTACGCAATCCTAAAATAATCGGTATTTTTTTCTATTTTCTATTCATTTTATTTTATTTTTCCTTTAAAGAAAAAAAGGGGGAATTCAGTTATGTCTAGTATTTTATGCAAGACTGTGGGCGCCTAAAGAGATACTGCCTGTGGTTTTAACAAATAGCCTGATTTATATTTTGATTTTATCTCTAGTCTCCTTTGGTATCAACACAATATATACAATCACACCAACATAAAAATGTATACTCTTCATTCGTAGATATAGAAAAAAAAAAATTATTTTTAATTCTGGTGCGAGTTAATATTTATAACAATAAAATTAAATTTAAAATACAGCTAAACATAACCACATTGATGCAATATGAGTTTGACTAACGAGGTATAAAGAGTTGTTGCAAAAAATGTGCAGATCCTGGAGTGGTTAAAAGGTATAATAAACATTCCACCTTTTCTATGAGATGGCTTTTGAATGATCATTTTTCCGTCGGACACAAGCACCCCACATTGTGCTTAAAAAGGAAGCGGATGGGGATATGGGCATTAATTGAAACAGAGAATTGGGTTTTAATGATTAAGGCCTAATAGGAGCCCATGCACGTTCAACTGTACTTTGGGCCCTCCTTTCACCATCCAAAATGGTACATCACCTTGTCCTTACATTACCAATTACCATCTCATTTGCATAACATACTACTATAATTTAATTTTGTTTTGTTCATGATATTTAAAATTTTAAATTCATCGAATTATAAAACTGTTAATTTCATCACTAATATTATCGTTGGATTCTATTTTAATCACTAATGTTATTATTTAACTATTCTTTTACTTCATGATCTTAAAAAGTTGAGCTTAGTTCCAGAACCATTAGAAGAAATGATGCTTGGTTCTTTGTTAATTTCTACCACCATAGTTAATCAGTACCTTTTAGAAATGGAAGTAACTGACATAACTCAAAAATTACTTTGCACCCCTCGTCGATAGACTTAATGGGAGGTCTTCCTGTTCCTTTCCTTACTTTATTTGTAGGTGTCTTTGACTTAAATGTATTATTATATTAATTAAATGTCATTATTTTCATTACTAATTTAATGGAGAGTGATCAGATGAGAAACAAAACGATAAATTCATATATATATTTTTTAATTAATGATCAAAATATATACAGATTTATTATATATATTTCAAAGTGTTTGATAGTGGTTTGGATGGTGGATTAGAGTTTAGCTAGGTGGTTGGGCCGCCTAAAGGTAGTGAGGTTGGCAAACGTGTAAAGCCATTAGCCCCACTCCAAACACTGTAAAGATTTGTAGCAAAACACATTTGTTGGGTTGAGTTGGGTTGGGTTGGGTTAGGGGTATAGTTGCATTACTAATAATTTGTCGGTCCCATTTGAGGATACAAACCTGGCACCACAACTCAAATTTCATATGGCAAATCAAACCTAAGCATTCTGTCTTTTCTTATTAATAGGGAACATGGTTAGGTAATTGATATACCTACAATTATAATTCAGTTGATATATGAGTTATAATAAATTTTTTTTAGAAAATATTCCTACATTCAAAACGGATAATATGGATTACACTTATTGAGGAAGAAATAGAGGAAAAGAAGAGAGAGGGCAAACTTGCATGCATTGGTGAGGTGAGTTGTCTTGGAGTGAATTTGATTCCAAATCCAAAACACTAGCAAACAAATCACCACGGCTAGGAAATGAAAAGCAGCTTTTTTAACTGCCCATTTTCAAACATCAATTTCCATGCTTTATTTTTATTATTTTCCTTTTTTCTTTTTGTTAAAATGCTTCTATATATATATTTTTTTTATAACTTGATAAAACAACACTAAATACAAAGATGCACTATAAAATGGAAGAATACCCAAATTTAAAAAGAAAATAATTTCTTCAGTCTGCACTCGATTATGGATTGTCTTTTACCCACTTTATCCTCAACAAGACAAATTTCAAACTGCAAGAAGCAATACAAATTTGCATATGTTTCCAAACTATACTAGTATCCAACCGCTACACTCCATCTAACATTCAAAACTTTCACAAATTTTTCTGTACTCTGATTTAGGACATCTTTGTTGCCATATATATTGCTCTTCTTCTAATACTTCATTTTCCCCCTTTTTTATTATTACTTAACTAAGTTAAAACACCTTTCTAGGCCTTGTATGTAAGTTATAACAGTGACATTCCAAATGGTGCAGAAAGAATTAAAAGACGCAAGAAAAAGCTGTGAACTTTTTGAAGATCCTCTCTGTTATATTGTTCCATGCCTTTCAGCTTTCTTTTTTTGATTTCCCTTTTCTATATTTGTGTGGAGTCAACCATTGGATAGTGAATTTTAAAGTCTTACGGATCTGACGGCTACATTGTTTCTTTCTTCTTCTTCTTCTTTTTTATGGTAATTAGCAAAACTTTCAAGAAATTTCTAAGCTAGATTTAATAAAGCTTTCAAATCAAAATCTAGATAAAACTTCTTTCTGTTAAAAAGGTAAGAAGCACAAGTTGAACCAACAATATTCAGTATTTGCTATGTTTATGATGCATCTCCACAGTGACGAAAATAAAATGGGAAATCTTTGTATTGTTGGAGTGAGAGGACATGGATCTCTGATCTGCTCTTACATTTTTATTTACCACTCTTTTCTTTCTTCTTCTTCTTCTTTAGAGAAATGCTAAGTAAATTCTTTTTTCTAGAGAAAAAGGATCCAAAAGGAAGTACATATAGAAAATCTAGACATTCAGTGTTTGATTGTAATAACTATAAAACTGAATTCTCTACTACTACTATATATACACTTGCCACTCCTGGATCCTCCTCCACTCAATCAAAAGAACTGAAACAGAAGTTCTAAAACTGCAAAATACCATCGTTTTTCCACCAAAAATCATTCAAAACGCTAGCACTGTAATGATGAGAAAAACGTGGGTATTTTGGATACCATTAATTAAGGGGGGGGGGGGAGGGGGGGAAGAAGAAGCGAAAAGGCTTTTGTAGCAGGCTACTAGTTGTGGAGAGGATCTGGGCAACTGGGAACTCTTCGTTTGCTATCTTCAAATCCTTTATCGCCTCCCTTGAAACTGAAGGATGTTCCATTGAAGTAGGTTTGAAACAACTCCTTCCTCTCTATCATCTTCCTCATTTCATTCCCTGGAAAAACCCTTATGGCTCCTGCTCGGCAATCACTGCAAATCCAAATCTGTAAGACGGAGATAATCAACATCACCACCATAGAAGAATTCAAAACTCTCCTGCTGCTGAAAAACCACATTCCCATACAAAAATCCACATAAACATGTATGCCTCCTCCTCTCCTCTTTCTTAATTTCCTTGAAAAACTATTGGGAGAAAAGTTGAAGAAAACCCACTCTTTTCGAAATCTAACAACAACCGAAAACTGTTTCTGTAAAGAAAGTTGAGGTTGGTTTTCTTTGGGCAGCTGTGTGTCTCTGTTTTCTCTGGAGGAGATGTATAAGATATGAATGGAAAGGGGCTAATTTAGGTAAGAGAAGAGAGAGAGGGAGAGATAGATAGATAGAAGGATGGATGGAGCCATGGATGGTTCATGCAAGTCGCAGTGGCCCACGTGATGAGAGAATACAATAGCAATCTATAGTCTCTCTACAATCACCACACTATTCACTCACTGTCGTACCTAGCTATCGGGGGGATTAAACTTGAGAGGATTATTATATACTGATACTGTTTCAGCCATGTAGCCAGATTAGCACAATTATATTTCTGATCTGTTCGTTTGACTTCGGTCGTTCATCCTAATTAAATTATTTAACCTTGTAGCTAGGGCCCAAAATAACCAAAAATAATAATACTAAGTGGCATGAGTTGATTCTGTTAAAAAAATCTGCATGTCGGTGACTAAGTTTGAGGTATCTTTTCTTTCATTAGTAGAAAGTAGAAACCTAACCTACATTAGATTGTCAGATACTCATTATATGGTAAAAAAGTACTTAAAATAATAGTAAGTTTTAGTTGAAATGTTATGCTTACACAGTAAAACAGTCGAGCATATTTAATATAAGTATTATTTTTTATAAACGTTTTAGTATATAAATTATTAATAAATTAATTTAATTGGTAATATTTAGTTACTTTAATATGTATTTTTAAAAAAGAGAAAAGAAGTCTTTTTTACTTATTTTGAAAATGTTTTTTTTTACAATAATTTTTATTGATATTCCTAATTTAAAGTTTAAATTTATAGTAACTATTATTTATTTTATTTTATAGTTAACTGTCGCAATACTTATGGAATAAATAAACTTCTTTTTTATGTTATTACAACAGTTACTAAATGAGGCATTATGGTTATAAAAAATAAAATAAAGTTCGGTGTTTAAATAATTTTATGTCTTACATTCAACTCTCATTATACATGTCAACAATCTCTTGGCCTAGTGGTAAAAGCATTATGTTGTAAGCATAAGAGCTTAGATTCGATCTCAAGTAATCATATTTCTCACCTCAATTAAAAAAATAAATCTCTCATTATGTATACATTAACTTGATATACTATGAGTAAAGGCGGTGCCAAGAAATTTAGATTTGTGGAATCAATTTTTTTAAAATTAAAATGTTTATAAAAGTTATATAAACTAATACATAATATCAATCATGAATAAACCAATGTATTTGGTCAAATAGAAGACTATTACAAAACTATTAAAACAATAACTAAAAAAAATGTAATCAAATAAATATGAATAATATGTGACCCTTTTTTATAATTGTCCACGCGTTTTTTGATATATTAAAACTATTGAATTTTCTTTTCATTGTCAATGTTTGTTATAAAAATATTTCTAAACATATGTAATCAAACAATTATTCATCAATTGATCTCCAATTCAATTCTTTAAAGATTTTTCACAACTTCATTGCAAAAAGTACTCTTTCCACACTTGTAGCAACTAGCAAAATCAACGCAAGCCAACATTTAGGATAAATAAATTGAAGCCTTTCTTTTAGAAAATACTCTACTTTACTATTAGACTTTCTTTTAAAATATTTCTTCATTTCTGTTAAACATTTAGAACAAATAAATTTAAGTTTTACACACAAAGGTTATCACGAGCTAACATACAACTGGTAATTTTCTTTTACAAAAAAAAAAATTTCAAACACAAGATTCACAATAATCGCACCAACAACAACTATTTCTGAAAAAAAAGATAAGTTTCTAATTAATATTTAAAAAAATTCAAGATTATAAATACAATTTAATCAACCTCTAAAAATTATTGCACAATCAAGATGTTAGGAATCTCATACAAAATCAACATTCCACTCTTTTGATAAAATGAAAAACTAAATCTTGCATAAAAATCCTACTCTATCACAAGAAAAAACCATAATCCTAATTTTCTAAGGGATAGCTACAATCCTAATTTTCTAAGGGATAGCTACAATCCTAATATTCTAAAGATTTGTCAATAAAGACTGAAAAGAAAGGAAGAGTTGTTATCAACTTAAGGAGACTCACTTGAAAGTATTAAAAGATTAGACCTATCTTGTAAAAATTCTAGAGAATGTGTGTGAGAGAATAAGAGAAACTTTAAAGAAAAGTGATGACTATTGAAGGAAAATAAAATGATTAGGAATTTTTGGAATTTAGAAGTGGAGAGATACTCATTTATTTTTATATAAAATGATTCTTTTTCAAAAATTTTGGTGGGTCATTTTCAAATTTTTGTAAGATAAATTCACCAATTATATATATATTAAAAAATTATAGTTTTTTTTTTTTACTTTTTCAATTGACCCCAATATCTCCTATGTGGCACTGTGAGTAGAAAATCTTAATTCCAAAAACAATGTTCAAATGCCATCACATATCTCAGTCTTTTAAATACTTAATTTTTTTACTACTACCTAAAAGGAGCTAAAAGGAGTATGTGTCACCCTTTTATCCTATTTGTGGAGTTATATTTGTGTACAAGTAGTGTATTAAATAATTTCAAATTTGTTTAAGTGAGATATTTTAGGGTCTATTTAGAAGGGGCAGTGAGATTGAAAATAATTATTGTAATAATGAGATTGAATATTACGGTGTTGAGCTTAAAATCAATGATGAGATATATGTTTGTTATAACACTAAGGTTACACTAGGTCATGTGTTAGGATCGACTCGATTAAACAAGTAAGAAAAATAGCGAAATAAATTGAGAAATTGAACACACAAATTTAACGTGGAAAAACCCCTCCAAAGAGGATAAAAAACCATGGGCAAAGATAATTTTACTATAATGGCAAAAGAACAAAGAAGTACAAAAGATGGAGATAAAAACTAAATCCCGAAAACCCGAAAACAAAGAACCCACAAAACGTAAACACAAAATTCTCTAAATGTGTTATGAGTTTTAATCTCTAATGGGTATATTTTCTAAGGTTGTAAAAGAGCCTATTTATAGGCTAAATTCATAAGTCAAATAATAATAAAATAATCTAAACTAACCAGTGTTTGATTGAAACAAGTAAACAGAGTTTAATTGAAAGATTATTTTTTAAATTTGACTGAAAATAGGAGTCATATTTAACAAATCTCCACCTTGACTCATATTTCCACAACACCATCTTTGCCAAAGCCCGCCATGAGCCTATCTTGAACTATGTAGGGAATTAACTGAGTCGAATTTGTGCTTAGAAACTGGAAGACTTCTAGCCTTCGACTTGTACACTGCCAAATCAAAACTAACCCGGGTCTGATTTTCACGAACACAATGCCCTAACTTTTCAAAACCTGCATCCAAAAGAGAACCTCTCTTCAACGAAACAGTCATACCTTTTTCCCTCCTATGACCAAGTTGCCTTCGCTCCAAACAAGTTGACTTCAACTCCGTAACGAACAAGGGACGTCCGATTTCACCTGTCACTGTATAACCTTCCAGAATATAAAGACTTCCGGTTCTTTTACCTTTTAACAAAACGAGAGCTCCACGAGATACTTTAATGCCGCTCGACTTGATATTGATTTTACATCCTTTCAAGTCTAAAATACTTAAGGAGATGAGATTCTTTCGTAAATCAGGTACATACCTAACATCTGAGAGTGTCTTAATCGTCCCATCGTGCATCTTAATTTTAACAGTACCAATACCAATTAACTTACTAGATGAATCGTTTCCCATGCGCACAACTCCACCTTCAACTGAACTGTATGTGGAGAACCATTCTCTATTGAGACACATGTGGAAAGAACATCCCGAATCTAGAATCCACTCAGACGTAAGCTTGGAGTTATCGCTTGTTGACACTAACAAGAAATCATCACCGTTTTCATCGGCCAAATTAGCACCAGCTACATCTTCCTCGTTACTCTCAGCAGCTCTTTTATTTCGCAGTTTATAACAATCTGCTTTGACGTGACCTAACTTTTTACAATAGCGACACCTTTTGTCTCGTTTCTTTGATGCTACCAAAACGGAAACTTGCCTATCTGTCTTGCTATCCAAATGAAGCTCATTGTCGAGTTTGTCTCTACTCAACAAATGACCCTTCACATCTTCAAACGAGAGCTTGTCTCTGCCATAAATCAGGGTCTCCCTGAAAGACTTGTATGAAGGGGGTAAAGAGCACAATAATAGTATAGCCTGATCTTCATCGTCAATATGAACCTCAACATTCTTTAAATCATTTAAAAGAGTAATAAATTGACTGATGCGATCTCTAAGAAGCTCACCTTCGTTCATGCGAAACGTAAATAGACGTTGTTTCAACACTAAACGATTAGCCAGAGACTTAGTCGCATAAAGAGTTTCTAACCTTTTCCACAAGACGGGTGAGGTCTTCTCCATCAATACCTCCTGCAATACCGTATTCGCGAGGCACAACTGGATTGCAGACAAAGCCTTTTCATCAAGCTCTTCCCATTCTGTTTTATTTAGATTCTCAGGCTTTTCCCAATAACAACCTTTTTCAAATCGGATTGAATTAGAATTGCCATCATCCGAACTTGCCACAAATTGAAATTTGTCTCACCATCGAACTTCTCAATTTCAAATCTTGTTGCTGCCATCTCTGAACGGGCTAATTTATGAAAATTAAACTAGCTCTGATACCACTTGTTAGGATTTCGACCCGGTTAAGCAACGAACAAGAAAATAGCAGAATAAATTGAGAAATTGAACACACAAATTTAACGTGGAAAAACCCCTCCAAAGAGGATAAAAAATCACGGGCAAAGATAATTTTACTATAATGGCAAAAGAACAAAGAGTACAAAAGATGGAGATAAAAACTAAATCCTGAAAACCCGAAAACAAAAAACCCACAAAACGTAAACACAAAATTCTCTAAATGTGTTATGAGTTCTAATCTCTAATGGGTATATTTTCTAAGGTTGTAAAAGAGCCTATTTATAGGCTAAATTCATAAGTCAAATAATAATAAAATAATCTAAACTAACCAGTGTTTGATTGAAACAAGTAAACAGAGTTTAATTGAAAGATTATTTTTCAAATTTGACTGAAATTAGGAGTCATATTTAACATCATGAAAATACAACAAAGGTGATTCACAGTGTATGAAGTGTGTAGAGCCACTAGAATAGGCGAGGTTCAAACCATGAATGGTGCGAAAAACTGTCAGATTTGATGGTTGGAGAAGTTTGAGGGATACCAAAGCAAAGGTTTTGTACTTAGTTCTAGTTTATGCCCTTGTTCTTGGAGGAAAGGGGTATTTATTGGTGGAGAAAAGCCTGAGTGGACCCTTATCTCATGATTACCTCATTGTAAAGTCCAATTTAGGGCAAGTTTAAGGCGTGGGTCGAATTTGGCATCTTGAAAGGTTGGTGAGCCTAGGAAGTTAGAATCATTAAACGAGAGTGGGTTTGATGTGTCGACTATTCTTGATGGCATTGTGATGATATCACTTAAAAATTTGTCATGGCGTGGGAGATATCTTGTCGTAGGGGAATAACAATGGGCATCAACAACTCCTTTTTATTTCATGGAGGCTTTCTTTTTTGCTTCAGATATGGTGGGGATATCATCTCATTGTCACTTCCTCCTCCCCCTTCCAGATTTTGCAAATGGAGCCACCATGGTTATAATGTAAAAGAAAAAAAAAAGCAAACAAAAGAGATCCAACAAGTAACAAAGAGCGAAGCAAAAACTTACGAGAAATAAGAAAAGGTTGATGAACTTTGAAAGTAGAGAGAGCAAACACGATAGAAAGGACACTCGGAGCACAAGAAATATTTTAAAAAAAAACAACCAAGATGTCTTTTAAGGAACCTAAGTCTATTTTAGATGAAGTGGCGATAGGACGGTGAAATAAAAAAAAATAGCCTCAAGAGCGAAATAACTGTTCTCTAAGGAACCATTGCCCTAAAATAATATAAGAGAAGTTTGTAAACTTCTAACTTTTCTATGACTAGGGGGCATTTGTAACACCCTTATGCCAAGATACCTCCCATGCCAGATCCCTCACTATGAAAAATGCTTCAAGGACATCACCACAACACCAACAAGTACAACTATCACTTGAAATTTTATCTCATTTAATGATTCCAAGTTCCTATGTTCATCAGCCTTAAGGAGGTCACATTCGTCCACACCCTAAACTGGGCCTAAGATTGGACTCTACAAGGAGGTAATCATGATATAAGGGTTTACTCCAAGCCTTTTTTCTGTCTATAAATACCTCCTCCTCTAAGAAGAAAGGCATTAGCTAGAACAAAGTACAAATAGCTAGAACAAAGTACAAAAATTCTACTCTAATATCACCTAAACCTTCTCCAACCATCAAACCTTACAACTCTCGACATCATTCATAGCATGAACCACACATATATATTATAGTGGTTTTCCCCACACCATATGTGTAACACCCCATACCGGACATGATCGTCACATCCGAGCTATGGGATGTCACATTCGTTGCCATAAAAATTACGATCAATTAAATAATTAATATGATCATATTAATATGCTTACAAATATATTACATGATTATAATATAATACTTATTCATTTCCAAGTCCCATATGAGCTTATGAAAGCTCTTTTGTTAACACGAGGTCAAATTAGAACTAAATCATAAAGTTTGCAAAATAACGAGTTGACGTTGCGACTTCAGGGGTTTCTCATCGTAATGCAACTTACTAACTAGGTCTTGTCACGACAATAAGAGGTCAACGTTGCGACATGGCCGCCTATTTTCAAATAACTTAAAATGGCACCAATTCGCACTTACCTAAAAAGCAATTCAACATTTCTAATGTACTATTCCAGCCAAATTGTTCCAAAAGTTCAATTTTATACAATACTACCTTATTCACAATGTACAAATACCAGTCAACCACTTTATAATTACCATACAACATATAGGCTGGCATAAACCATTCAAAACTTTTTAAATGTATACCAACTCAATAAACTGTAAATGTAACAACATTTTTTATGCCTTTCTAACTTTGTGACATATTTAAATTGATAAGCCAACCCTTTAGTCTACTTTGTATAAGGATACATGTCTATACATTTCCATACAAGTTAAAAACATATCAACAAATCATGAATTATCAAATATATGACTAACTCAAAATATCAATTACAACTTCAAATGTACACAAGATTACATATTATACCAAAAACTGACTCAACCTAGGTACGTGCCATATATTTAACAAAATGGGACTGTACAAACATTGTTGAGTCGAGGATCACTAGCTAGATGCTGGAAATCACTTCTCATAACTCAGGGTTAACATATAACTATGTACGGAGAAAATAAACCATATGTTAAGTAACAAAGCTCACTAGTACTTTCATGATACAATTAATCATATTAACTTAAACAATTAATCATAATAAGTACAAATACAATTTCTACTTAATTTATATTCCTATCATGTCAAGCAATTTCACTATCAACTTTATATAGGAGTATACCTATTGCAATTAACATCAAATCAATCCATTCATTATTGTAATAGAATTAACCAATTGATACTAGTTATCAAATGCCCAACTTTATAACATTTAACATGCCATTCCATTTATCAAACAAACAAACATACATACCTTTAACATTAAGCCATCCAATTCTATGATCAATTAGTATCATTTAACCATTTAACTTTCATATTCAACACCTATACACTTAATTCATTAACATTAAGTCATCCAAATCTCATGATTAATCCATATCATTTACCTTTATACCTTACCTTTCAATCCCTTTTTGGAATCTACCAACCTATTCGTACTCATTTCGGCCCATAGGACTTGTTCCCAACCATTTTCATAATCTCTTTTATTCATTCTCTTTAACATGAATCACATAGAATACAAGTCACATAAAAGCACACATATAGTTTCCATATTCTTTTATTAATTTACATATTTAGAACATTTTCACATAATTCATTTCACTACCATATTTTCTTATCAATATATTTCATTACATTTTTAAGTTTCTGATTTCATTTATTATGATTCACCCAATAGAACCTTAGTAAAATGGACTCAGGTACACGGGTGAATTAAGTTGCTCACACAAGCTAACATTATATCAGGATTGCTCACTTAAGCTAACATTATATCAAGGTTGCTCACATAACCTGAAATTTATATCAGGTTACCCGTCTGAGCTAAACCCTATGATACATAGAACTCAAGAATATGCAACAAATGCTAGGCCTCATTATAACATGTAAAATCTCTGATCAAGCGTGCATATAACCTTATTGGCATGCTAAACGTATCCTAACATTTACTAGGTTTATACGGGTAGCATTTATACATATATGCATTATCATACCTGTAACCATTCTTACTCACTTGTCATATCCTATGTTCAATCACATTTGTATTCCGTACTCTATATATTGTTCTATTGCATGGCAATTATTTATCTCTTTCATTTCAAATTAATCCAATTTATATGTATAATTTCACATTCAATTTCATAATCGTATCTCAAACCATCATCGATCGAAAATTAATTAATACCATATAACATAATTCAATCCATTCAAATATTACAAATCATGTTTCATAAAATCATACTTACTTTCCATTCTATTCAATTTAGTCTATTATCACGATATTCAATAACAATCACAGCAAATCAGTTCATACGACAATTATATTTTCACATCGATATTAAATCATGCAATTAATATATAAATGCAAGCAATTAAATCTATCTTGAATCATAAAAGTACAAAATGATATTTCGCGTCACTCGTTGGCATCTCTCGATTTTCCTTACCCTTTCGACGGCTTGACGTTGTCTATAATTATGTAAAATAATATGACAGATAAACAATTATCAATTTTCATCCAATTCACACTTAAATGCAAAGCCACACATATTTTACATTTTATTTAATTTAGTCTCTGAACTCGAGACATACATAACTTTCAATTTCTAACTTCGGATTAAAATTCGATTTTACATATTTTCATTAGGGACCTTATATTTTCTATTTCTAGCAAAATTTCATGATAGTTTTACATTTATTCAATTTGGTCCTTAATGTAGCAACATTAACAACCAAGCTAAATTAACTTTACAATTTAGTCTTTTTCATAGCCTAAGCTTAAAATCTATCAATTTCAAACCTAATTCTTCAAGAAATCAACAATAACAACTTTATAATACTCTAACAGCTTCAAAAATTGATACATGTGCTAGCTAAATTAAACTCTCATGACCACAAATCTATAAGAATTACAAGAAAATGACCTAATTTTGCTTACCTATTTATGGCCGAAAGTTTCAAAAGCTTGAAGGTTTTTCCCTTTTGTCTTTCTTTCTTATGTGAACGATGGAATAGGCCAGAGAAGATGATACTATTTTTCTCCACTAATTGTATTATTTTACTTTGATTGTTACTTAATTAAACTAACTTAATGGACATTAACATGACTTAATTAATTTAATTTAAATTTAATCATTTTTAGTAGATTTTGCCATCATCATCCACTATCTCTTGTTTATAAATGGTTTAATTACCATTTTAGATGTTTGGTATTCAAGTTTTTTTGTTAATTAAAATTCTATAGCAATTGAACTTTTACGATTTAGTTTCTAAGCCTTAATTAATCATTTTTTCTGCTAAATTATTTAATTGAACTTCAATATGTTTTCATAATAACTCCGTAAATATTTTTATTTAATATTTACAGACTCAACTTACGAAAAATGAGATCCTGAAACTGTATTTTTCGACATCACTAAATTTCAAATCATTACAATATGATGTGAAGTGTTATTATAGTATTATTTAAAACCTTATCCAACCTTAGTGTTAAAATAATATTTAGATTCAGAAGCAAATAATCATTAAAAATATTATATTAAAATGTGTATCTATATAGAATATATTAGTAAGATTCATTAAAATTACATTTATATTATTTGATAAAATATAAATTAAATACATATGTTAAATAATAATTACAAAATATTAAGAGTTATATATTAATTACTAACAAAACATACACTAATTCTATATTTATGTTTTTTTATATGAAAAATTATATTTACGTTAAATAATAAACAATTAAATTCAATAAAATAATATTTTATTAAACATACGTTAATAAAATATATATAATAAAATTTTAAATAATTTTAAATAAAAAATACAAAATAAGAAGGTAAAATTGAGGGCATATCCCTTCCTGAAGTGAAATTGGAGGCTTCGTTGAACTTAAAAGTTTCAATAGAGTGACATCCAAATGTACCTTCAATTTAAAGGAAAATAATTCATGTGTTTGATAAATTATTAAAAATTTATTTTATTGAAATTAAAAATTTTTAATTTTTAAATATGTTTAATAATTTTATTAATTATAATTTTTTAATAAATTGTATTGAATAAGATATGTAGGGAATTTTATTTAAAAAATATGTTTAAGACAAAATATGTTTTTTTTTAAAGAATGAAATATTCAAATTATTATATTAATCTTTTATCCTAAAACTATACAAAATAAACTAATATATTATACTATCAAGATTAAATTATCAATTAGTGTTAGGTGCAGTGGTAAGACATATTGTATTTTCAAAGGGAGAAGTAGGTTCAAATTTTAAGGACTACATTGTTGGGAGAGGCAACCATAAATCCCAAACATAGATCGTAAAATAGACACAGAGACGTAAGTTCAAACCTTGAGGACGATATTATTTGGAAGGGACAGCCATGAATCTTGAACATAGATCGTAAAATAGACAGAGGCATAGTTCAAACCTTGAGGACGATATTGTTGAAAATGGCAGCCATGAATCCCAAATATAAATCGTAAAATGGATATGAAGAATACCCAAAAAAATTATTAGTATAGCAAAAAAACCTTCAAATATAAATACTAAAAACTCAAACTCTTTGGCAATTAACTATTGAATTTATTAAGTAGCACCTAACTCAAATTTGATTTTAAAAAATGTAGTTGTTATCTTTTACATATCAACGATTGGATGACATCTATGGTGAGAATTCTAAAAATGAGAATGAAATTATTTTTAACTCTTATATTAAAATGAATAAATATAAGCCTTAGATTTAAGATTTAATCTACTCACTAAGTCTTTTCACCATATAAAAAAGTTTTAGAGTAAAATTTTTTTTGGAGACTCTCTTACTTTCAAATTTGATTTCGTTTTTGAAGAAAAAATTCAAAGTTAATTTACAATGAGATAGAAAGTAAGAGATTCAAGTTATCAAAATAAAATAATTTCTGTATTCAATATTTGTTTTTCTTTCCTATAAAATTGTAGAGAACTTCACTCGAAAAATTTCAGTATTTAGTATTCAGTGCTTGGTTGTATGCTTGAACGAGTAATTTTCATCAACCAAGAAATTATTTAGAGTGAAATGATTTACATTTTGTTAAGAAAGAAAAACAAATGTGAAATACTCAAATTATTTAATCTTGATAACTTAATCTCTTACTTTTAGTCTTTTGGTAAACTAAGAGATTATCCAATTTTTTTGGAAGTAAAACTTGTAATAGACAGTGAAAGAAAAGAAAGAGAAAAGATTGAATATTGTAGTATTTATTTTAATGAAGTAGATTTATTATGATTTATAATTTAAATAATTTTGTTTAAAAAGAATAAAAAACTGAAATCAGAAGAATCTGAATTCTCAAAACGTAAGAGTAAAAATAAAATATAAATATATAATTAAAATAAAAAAGGAAATTGATATTTTTAATGATAAATTAATTGTACAAACATGATTCATAAATTTTTTAATAAACTATTCAAAAAATAAATGGTGAGAACATGGGAGAAGCCGAGGAAGTTGACCGCGAATCTCGCCAAGGTGTTTGAAGGAAATGTCCGATTCTGAATATTGTCCGTACGATCAATGTATGTGGTATCAGATTATCAAACTTTGATGCAATCTTGTGATTTTGAACTTTGAAAACCAAAAATCACACACCTTTTCCGTCTTGGTTAATTAAAAGTTGGAGATTGGTACCCACTTTCAATTTTTTTTTTTTTTTACTTTTACTTTATTCCTAACAAATATTATAATTTAGATTAAATTTAAATTTTAATCCTCATTAAATTTATTGATTTTAACAGTTTGAAACAAATAAATACTGATTTTGATACTTATACAATAAATAAATAATGTTGAATAAATGTAAATTTTAAACAATATTAATAATTAAATTTAAAATATAAAAACTTAAATCATATTTTAACCTATCAATATTGCCGCTGACATCCAATTTTACCGATTAAACATTGAGGAATAAAATCCCAATTTTAATAATAATAATAATAAAAGCAGACAAGAAAAATTCAATGAAATTAGATGGATTTTGGTGATGTTACACTTTTACCTTATTGTACCAAATGCATGATGAATCCGTATCAGTCTTTATAAATAATTTTCGTTTTAATGTGTTTTGCTTGCTTTCTTTTTTAAAACCGTTTCAATTGCTTAAGGAGATTTTGATTTTTTAATTTATATAACTACATTCATAAAATTAAGTTATTTAACTTAATTAATAATTTTAAAATTTATATTTCTATATAAAATCTGTATGTACATTAATATATATATTTTGTTATGAACCTAAAAGTTAGATTATAAATATTTATATAACAAATATTTTAAGATATTAATAAATCCAAAATAATAGCCTGAAACATATCAATACAAGTGTCATAGGATTAGAACTTAAGTCAAATCCCACAACCTTAGGCCAATTTTTTGCTTTAAATCCATCTATGTCAGTCATACTCTTTAATGAGAATTCACAATAGAATTTTTTTCGTAGGCGCTGAAATAAAACTGAAGCAAAACTCGAAGAGATAAAGGAACACAAATCGAACAGAGAAATCACAAGAAAACAATAGCACACCAAGTATTTGAGTAAATGTTCTCAATGTATAATTAATAACTCTAAATGAGATACAATAGGAGAATCACAAAAGAGGGGGAAGAAATATATTTATAGTTGAGCTCTCTCAAATCTAATGGTATAGTTTAAATTGCATCAACGGTCGAGATTAAAGCCTATCTACAAGATGAGAGTTCTAAAGGATTTAAACTTTATACAATCTTATCCCTTAGGATTACATATATTAACCATGGTAACTCTAGTTTTACTGGAGAGTTCCATTAGGCAATCAAGGCTTTAAGTAGATCGACTTCTCCATTTGTTTAATGAATTGAGTCAGTTTAAGTGGATTAATAAGCCTTATTTGATTAGTTGACCTCTATGGAACGATTTGTGTGTATTTTTCAGGGGGTTTGATTAACGGCCATGGCATTCTCCCCTACCTATTCTACCAACACCCTCGTCACATCTTCGAAATTACACTAGTTTGATTTGTCTTGGAACTACCCCAATGCCTAGGTTGATTCCCAACTAGCCTCTTAGTCGGGTAGTTCCGCCTCTCAAAACATTTGCCTCAGCTTATGTCTCCACCGTCGCTTAACTCAAATTGTATTTCTCTCTTGTACATCTTGAATGTAAGAGGCTATCGCTCTTACTTACCCCTATTGTGACATGTCTCGATCGAAATCCCCTTGATCCTCATAAATAGGCTTCAATACACCTACATTGAATATCGAGTTAACCTTGAGTATTACTGTCAACTTTGGTTTATAAGAAGCCTCTTGACTTACCTGCTTCAAAACTTTAAAAGGGCCCTTACGTATTTGACAAGCTAACAATAAGTCATAATGTAAAACACTAGATATATGTTTGAGATGTACCTCACTCATAACATTTACTTTGTTCAATTGCCGAGTTTGCATCACTACTTTTCCCCCAAAGTTTGGTGCACGACCTACCTCTCTCATAGGTTGTAGCCCCACTCTGATCTACCAAGTCAATGTTCTCACCACAATGAACATCCTCTTGTAGTTGGATTGCTAACAATACATTGGTTCCAGCTTTCTTATTATAATTCACGAGCACAACGCATTATCGTTGATGAGTACCCAAGACACATATATAATAAACAAAAGGAACCAAAAGAATATAAATTCGATCAAGGAAATTCAAGCCCAACATGAATTCGTAATCATTTAAATGAATTATCTCAAAGTCTTCTTTGCCTTTCCACTCACTGACTTGCTAACTGAGAGACCAAGTTTACCCACGACTTAATCTAGTATGAACAAATTAGATGCCCCCGTATCAATAAGAGCACTCCTCTTTCGGCTTGCTGTGTTGATGTCCACAAATATCAACTCTTTTTGCTTACGATCCCTTTTCACTTTAGCAGAATTGAGCATCACTGAAACAAGCTTTAAAGCCTTACTCTTTGGTTCCACTTCCTCTTCTTTACTGATCGTGAACAATTTGGATCTTTTCATTTTTGGAAAAACATTAATTTCTGTAGGTAAATGAACTCAAATTGATCTGAAATTGTGTACTATTTATTAACTTAGCACATCAGAAACAACTTGAACAGGAAATTCAAATTGTTTTCCATTGTTTCATGTTTTCTGCTTGGTAGTTTATTTTGTTTGATTCTAACCTTAGGTTTTCTTCTGTTTTTTAGTTTTCCTTATTCTACTACTCATTCTAACACATTTTCGCTTCTTGTGTTACTAGGTATGAAAAGAGTTGTTTCTCCTTTCTTCGCGCAACTTATTTATTTTAAAGTTGCGTTTTTCTTTGGCTTCTTAGAACCTTAGGTCAGCTTTGTTAGAGAGTGATCCCATATTTTTTTAATATTATTGAGTTTGATTACTCTTTAAAAGTTCCAACGAGAAAATCTTAACTTCTTTTCTTTGCCTCTTAGAGTTGTTTATTTTTTTTATTTGTGAGTGCATAGCAGTGAGAGTTAATTTTCTTTGATCAACTTTTCTTTTCTTTTTTAAGTGTTTTTTATTTTAGCCTCTACTAATGGCACGCACACGTAGTAAGGATGGTGAGCGTGATACTCCCTTAGTTACCATGAAACAACTTACAACAATGCTCGAAGAACTTCAAAAAGATTTTAATGAGGCGCTGAAGCATTTGGAAAATAAGTACAACACTTTGCAAGATCGTGTCCTTCATAATGAGGCGATTGACATACAATTATCCAGAATTTGGCTTGATTAGATGCTAACAATGATGATGATGAGCAGCCACTTCACCTTTACAATAAGACTGATGATCACGATAATGGTTATGAGTCACAACAATCCTTTGGATGGCTCGCGTACTTGTAATCAAACTTCTAGTACTAGTACTTGTGGCCAATTTTTTGTGGCTAAACAAAAATTCAGTGTTTCACCATTTAAAGGCAAGCATGATCCTGATGCCTATTATGATTGGGAGAATAAAGTTGAACTGATGTTTGAATATTGCAAATGTTCGGAGGAAGAGAAAGTTCAATTAGCTACCTTAGAATTCTTTAATTATGCTTAAAGTTGGTGGACTCAATTATTACGATCTCAACCAATAAACCTTGAGAGATCGATCGAATTTATAAGAAAGCAATCTTGCACAAATAAAACTAACTCCCAAAGTGGAAAACTTTATTAATGACAAACAGTTGTGTATCTAATGAACAATGAAGAGTCTTTATATAGGCTAGCTAACTAAACCCAAGTAAAACTCTTAAATATACTGAAAATCTAATTAATTTAAACAAAAAATAGTTTTAAACTAAATTTCCTTGTTGACTAAAAAACATAAAACTCCTAAATAACTTAAAATACTTAAAAAATATCCAAATTTTGGAATAAATAAATAATAAGATAATAAAACCTAATAAATATTATATTGAACTCATATATAATAAAAATGAAGCCTAAAAATTGAACCCAATATGATTTAGACTTAAATTCAAAGCCTGAAACTCGTAATTTCCGCAATAATCTTGTCCAATAATTCTGATCGTGCAATCTTCTCTAAAATAGTCATAACTTGAGCTCCCAAACTAAAATTTGAGTTATTCAAAGTGCATTTCAAAGCTAAGAGATAGATCTTCGAACGCTATGAAGACATCTCAACCCATAAATGCTAGGATCCTATTCAAAAAGTCATCGCAAGTTGACTAATTTTCCAAACTTGAAAGTTGGTAGCTTCAGTGAATGGAATTTAATAAATTCCATCTCATTCGTACATGTATATAAGTCCTTTAACAAAATATTCCTCTATAAATTACTCAACCTCCTAAATTGGGATAAAATCTCGTCAATCCCTACTTTCCAAATTAAACCCAATATCTCAAAATAAATTACATTTTATCACCTTAAATAATCTTTTCCGGTATCTAAGTAACTTCAAAGATCTTTTTAATAACTCTAAATTATTTCTCTTCGAAATTTTATGATCCCCATTCCCAAAATATTACTGTTAATGAAATTGAAATTTTTTAGGGCATTACAGTGGAAGCACAATCAATATTCTTTCAATCCCAAAATATTAATTTGGTAATTATGGAAAACCCCAATAATATAATATATCAACAATTAAGGCAAATCAACCACAATATCATAATCAAGCAAATAATAAATTGGGACACATAATTTTATGTGGGAAACCCGCAAAGGGTAAAAACTACAGGACTTGAAAGTCTACCAAAAGCTCCACTATAAAAAAAAAGTCCTGCTACAAGATTATAACACAAAGCCACAACAAGAGCATATAACTCAACAAAAACTATCAACAAGTAATCTCAAACAAATTAAATAGAAATTTGATAATATCACTAAAAACAAGAACCCGAAGCTATAATGGTTGTATGGGAAATCCCACGATACACAATTAAAAACCTCAAGTCTACTAACTATTAACTAAAAATCAACTCAAACGGATATCGTATAGACCCCCAATCAAAGAGTTGATAAAAACTTCACTTGGTGAATAAAACTTTTTTCCTCTCTTTTCCTTTTTGGTTTGTAGCATATATAAAAAAAATTGATTCAAAATGTTGCCCCCTCTACATATATATACTAGGGAATACTCACGGGCCCTGCGCTCAACAAATCTCCCCCTCCCACTATGTGGGGATGTTCACCATATTGACGTTCAACCAACGAGTTTCAAACTTCCCTCTTGGTAAAGCCTTGGTCAACATATGCGCACCATTATCATTAGTGCGGATTTTTTCAAGCTCTAACAACTTAGCTTAAATAACTTCTCATATCCAATGATACCTTACATCAATATGTTTAGATCAAGCATGAAAAGTAATATTCTTACCAAGATGAATAGCACTTTAGCTATCACAAAACAAGAATTACCTCTCTTGAGAAAATACGAGTTCTTGCACAATTTTTTTTATCCAAAGCAACCCTTTGCATACCACAGTAACTACAATAAGCTCAAACTCGGTAGTGGATAAAGCAACACATTTTTGCAATCTAGATTGTCAAACCACAACTCTTCTTGCAAAAGTGATTAAGTGACTCAAAGTAGATCTTCTCGAGTTAGTATCTCCAACCATATCTAAATCTGTCTAATGAACTAAAGCAAGTTCCTCATTGTTGAAACAAAGTCTCAAGTTAAAAGTGCCCCAAAGATATCTCATAATCCACTTCATTGCACTCTAGTGCTCTCTGCCTGTATTAGAAAATGTTAGATCCAAAAATACCAAAAGGGTGGTGAATTGGTATTTAGAAAAAACTCTACAAAATTTTCTAAATAATAAGAAAATGAAAGGAAAGATTAGACAATTCGATTTATAGTGGTTTGACCACTAATTTCCTACCTCCACTAACTTAATATACCTCAACCAAAGATCTCTCAAATCATTATATTTGAAATTTAATATAATTGTATATAAGATTAAACATTAGATTATATATTTATAATATTTTTATTATAACATAAATTTTATTTCCTTTTTAGATTTTACTTTAAAGATGGAAAAAACCTTCAAAAACATAAATATTATAAATAATTATTATGAAAATATAATTTATAGAGTAATTTAATATTTTTTTAAATTATGTTATTGAAACGTTAATTTAAATTATAGTATAAATTATCATTTTTTATTCATATAAAATAAAAATTTTAAATTAATATTATTATTCACATAAATTTCCTCTAAATTAATATTATTTATTCTAATTATATAATTTTAAAATAATATAATATTTATTCTTTTTATTATTATAAATTAAATATTATTTTATACTTAAAATCACATAACATATTGGGGTGTTTTTTAAAGAAAATGTCACTGAATCTATGTGAAAAAAGAATATTTTTTATTAAAGTACAATTATTTTAAAGAAATAATAGCCACGTTTATAACCTATTTTAGTGATTCTTATAGTAAACATTGTAAAAAGTTTTGGTGCCAAAAAAATTTTGTGGTAATTCAGGCCTCGACGCTATTTCTTAGTCGAGGCATTTTGGTCCATAAACGCCACTATAGGTTGCATTCTAGTTGCATTTTTTGTCGTTTCTTTTGTAAATGCCGCTAGTTTCCACCATTACATATCTAATTTCCTATAGTGGTTCTTTGTTGCTAATGTTTTGTGATTCTATGGAATGTGTTCGATTATGATATTTTGTGTTAGTCTTCTTTATGATATTTTAATATGCTTAGTTTTCTTGTAAAACTTTAAGTGCCTATATGTAGTGTTTTTGTTACAATGTTCAATGCTTTCAAGAGTTTCCAAAGTACTTGTAATTTTGGTGTGAAGTTGCATTTTGTTCCATGTGTAGTTGTGTCATGTGTGTCCTTTTTCTTGATGTGTTTTATGGTTTTATGAAGATTTCACTTAGGTATGCTTTTTTTAGTGTTTTCACAAACATTTTGATTAGTTTTTATCCTTTTGGGTTTTTAACAAAATTTTATTGATTGTAAAGAAAATAAAATCTACAATGCATATGCTTCTTGAGACTTAATGTAGGGGTTAAGTAGATATAACTTATTGAGTGGTAGTGGCATAAAACCAAGTTTCACATAGCTTTAGGAATGTCCCATGTTTAGCCTCATTATACCCCCATTCGAATAAAGACATGTGGCAAGCCAGATAGACAAGCGAGGACCATCTGTTGCTCCAAGCCTAAGCTTCCGTTAGGAACATTATATTGTTGGTTACTAAACCTCACGTGGGTTCAACTACTTTATACCATCATGTCAGAATGAATAGCAGGGTTTGTCCCGTCACAGACATCCTCGTTCCATCGAAGACATCCACCCATGCGCTCCATAATGATGATTAAATGGCAAGTTTAACACATTAACGTTGCATCACACAGGACCTCTTGCTTATAAATACCTTTAGGAATGATGAAGAAAGGGTTGATTCTCCAAAGATACCAAGCCTATCTTTTGCCAACTTACCTTCTACACTTAGCTTTAATACTCTCTTCTCACTCATTCTTTGTAATCTTCGGCTCTTCGCCCCGACTGGGTGAACCGGCCTTTGTAACAACCACCATATCCTCTTCCTTATCTCCTCCCTATTACATTACTGTATCAACAAGCCTTTAGATTGTTTAATGCTTAATATCGTTTTCCCCAAATTAGTACCTAAACTCTTTTGTTTTTGTCACAAGTGGTACCTAAATTATACTTTATTACCCAAATTACCCCCAAAATGTTAACACCGTTAAAAAAAGCCTTAACAAATGGTTTTGTGACATGTGGCACTTTTTAACTAAATAAATCCAAAAAAAGTAAAATATTATTTCCTCAAGCTCTTTTTTTTTTTAAAAAAAAAACTTAACAACATATTAGCCTATTTCATTCTTAACACAATAACTCCAATGATGAAAAATTCAAGAACCCATCAAAAAACTTATCCAAACTCAATTTTCGACAACAAAACCCAAATTCCAACAAACTTCTTTTTTGTTTTTAAACCTTGATTCAAAACCCATGTATTTTTTTTTCTTAAAAATAACTTTATCCATTCTTTTAGATATTTACAAATCAAAGCTATTTAACAATTAAAAGAAAGTACATTAAAGGTGAAGAATGAATCGTGATGAGGAGGGAGAGAGTATAAAATATATATTTGAGAAGCTTTAATTTAATTTAATTTTTTATATTTTAATTTAATTATAATTTTTTAATTAATTTTAATTTAAAAGCGTCACATGTTACAAAATGATTTGCTAAGAAGTTTCTTTTAACGGTGTTAACTTTTTGTTGTAATTTGGATAACGATGTATAATTTAAGTATCATTTGTGGTAAAAAAAATTAGGTACTAACTTGAAAAAAAATATAATTTAGATACCATTTTATGATTTACTTAACTGATTTTTTTAGAATGCTAATATTAATTCTAACCATGGCTGAGGAGTTGCTCAAGGAAGAGAACTAGTTTAGTAAATTGTTGATTGGTTAACTTAACATGGTATAATAGAAAATGAAGTTGAACAAATTAGAAAGGGTTTATGGCAAGAAATAAGAATTATGTGGAGAATCAACCTTATTTGCCGGGGCGAAGCCAAAAAAACTTTTTAGGGGGCGAAATTAAATTGTAATTTTTTACTATAGTAAAAGTGTAATTTCACAATTTTAATAGTCTATATTTATAATTTTTAAAAGATTAAATTAAAATTTTATCATTTTTAGGGGGACCAACGTGCAATTTTACTTTTACTAATTTAAAATTTTAAAAATATTAAAAGGCCCAAATGAAAAACTTTCTATTTCAGGCAGATCGAGCCCTATCAGTCCCCTTGAATTCACCTCTGTTTATTTGAAACTTTCTTCACGCACTTTGGGCGATACTCTTATCATTTTTAGAGTAGAAATTGTTGTCCAATTTTATTTTTTGCATAAATAATAGATAACAAAAACAAAATTAAAATTCAATTCAATTAAAAAATATACAACATTGATATTTTTCATAAAAAATAATTAAAGTTTGGGTAAACTATCAAAATAGTCACTTTTGTTTATCTCAGGTTACATTTTAGTCACTTATATTTGAAATGTTATGTTTTAGTCACTTACGTTAACGTGTTGTAACATTTTAGTCACTGAACTGTTAATTGTCATTGTCACTAATGGTATAATAGTAAGCTGACGTGGCACATTAAATCATCATTTGAAACAAAAAATTTAAGTTAAATTATATAATTGGTCCTCATATTTTTTGTTTTGAGCAATTTAATTTTTTTTCTTTTATGTTCTTTCAACTTCTTTTCTTCTTCTTTTTTTTCCATTCTTTTTTTGCTTCTCCCTTTGTTTCCCTCCCTTCTTTATCTCTGTTTTCCACATGATTAATTCAAAGAAATGATATTTCAAACATGAGACATATGCGAAGTTATTTCACTTGAATGATCTAATAATTAATTCAAAGAATTAGGATTTCAAACATGGGGCATCTGCAAATTATGTCAAACAGACAACTAAAGGTTACTTGTTAATGTGTAGCATTTAACCATACGATGGATTTAAGGACCTTGTTGCACGAAAATCATTTGAAGCAACTCTTGAAATCACCATTGGAATATGGAGAAAGGAACATAAAAGAAAAAAAAAGTCCAAAGAACATAAAAAAGATGAAGAATGGAGGAAAATAGAGTGGGAAGCGGAAGAGAATGGAAAATGTTAGAATTAAGTGACCCGAATTCTTATCTAAATAAAATACGATGGAAAATAAAATAAAAGTAAAATCCATATAGAACTAGACTTCTTTTATTTTATTTTAGAATAAGGTTTTTTAAACCTTATTAAACTCCATCTATTTTATATTTATTAGGATAAGGTGTTTTAATCCTACTAGAATATGGCTTTACAAGCTTATAAATAGACATAGTCTATTCCTCTTGTATTGATTTAAAAAAATTTTGACATAGTGAATTTTCTTCTCCTCTGCCCGTGGTTTTTTTCCGAAAGGGTTTCCACGTAAAATTTGTGTGTTCTTTATTTTATTTTATTTTATTTTCACAAATTGGTATCCGAGCTTCCGGGTTTTTCATCTCAATCACGGTAATGGCATCTTTGAAGTATGAAATTCCGCTGTTGGGTCGCAACACCAGATTTGCGTTGTGGCAGATTAAGATGCAAGCAGTTCTTGCGCAGATGGATCTGGAGGATGCCCTGCTAGGGATAGATAAGATGCCTTCAACTTTAACAGATGAAGAGAATAAGCGTAAAGATCGAAAGGCGTTAACACAATTACATCTGCATTTGTCCAACGAAATTTTACAGGATATGATGAAAGAGAAGACCGCCGCTGCATTATGGAAAAGGCTAGAACAAATATGTATGTCGAAAACTCTAACAAGTAAGTTGCATATGAAGCAGCATCTTTATGCTCATCGTTTGGAGGAAGGTGCATCTGTATACGAACACTTAACAGTATTTAAAGAAATTCTCTCAAACTTGGAGGCTATGGAGGTTCATTATGATAAGGAAGATCTAAGGTTGATTCTACTTTGTTCGTTGCCCCCGTCTTATTCAACCTTTAGAGACACGATTTTATATAGTCGCGAGTCTCTCATAGTTGATGAGGTTTATAATTCTTTGACCTCGTATGATAAGATGAAGCATCTTGTAGTTAAACCCGACTCTCAGGGAAAGAGTCTCATTGCTCGTGGGGGACAAGATCGAAATGCTGATAATGATCGTGGAAGGACACAGGAACGGAATCCTCGCGGTAAATCTAAGAGTAGATCAAAGTCTTCAAACAGAGGTAAAACTTGTAACTTCTGCAAGAAGAAAGGGCACATTAAATCTGAGTGCTATAAGCTACAGAACAAGATTAAAAGGGAGGCTGCGAATCAAAAGGGAAAACAACCAGAAAATTTCGGTGAAGCTGATGTTCTAGAAGACTACAGCGATGGTGAACTTCTAGTCGCTTCTGTCAATGATCCTAAAGTAAACGAAGAGTGGATACTTGATTCAGGCTGCATCTTCCATATGAGTCCCAATCGGGATTGGTTTACAACTTACGAAACAGTGTCTGAAGGTGTTGTTTTGATGGGAAATAATGCTTCGTGTAAAATCGCAGATGTTGGAACAATTAAAGTTAAGATGTTTGATGGAGTTGTCAGAACACTTAGTGACGTACGACATGTTCCAGAATTGAAAAGAAATTTAATTTCGTTGAGTACTCTTGATTCAAAGTGCATGGATATACATGGTGAAAGTGGGGTTTTAAAGATTTCCAAAGGGTCCCTTGTTGTGATGAAAGGGCAGAGAAAACTTGCCAAGTTATATGTTTTGCAGGGTTCTATTGTTATTGGTGATGCAGCTATCGCTTCCTCTTCCTTGTCAGATGATGATATTACTAAACTTTGGCATATGCGCCTAGGGCATATGAGTGAGAATGGCATGACAGAATTGAGCAAAAGAGGACTTCTTGTGGGCAAGGAATTTGCAAGCTGAATTTCTGTGAGCATTGTGTTTTTGGGAAGCAAAAGAGAGTTTGATTCACTAGAGGAATCCATAACACGAAAGGAACGTTGGAGTATATTCATTCTGATCTGTGGGGGCCATCTAGAGTGCCTTCGAGAGGTGGAGCTAATTATATGCTAACCTTTATTGATGATTTTTCCAGAAAAGTTTGGGCGTTCTTCCTGAAGCAGAAAAGCGATGTGTTTTCCGCATTTAAGTCTTGGAAAATTATGATTGAAAAACAGATGGGAAAACAGATAAAATACCTCCGTACAGACAATGGCTTAGAGTTCTGTTATGATGAGTTTAATAGATTGTGCAAGTCAGAAGGGATCATGAGACACTTGACAGTTTGTCATACTCTACAGCAAAACGGCGTTGTAGAACGAATGAACAGAACGATCATGGAGAAGGTTCGATGTATGTTGTCAAATGCCAACTTACGAAGTCATTTTTGGGCGACGACCTCATCGCATGTTTTTAATCAACTGATCTCTATCCGTTGCCATTGAGAAAAAGACTCCACAAGAGGTATGGTCTGGTAATCCTGCTAATTATTCTGATTTAAAGATTTTTGGGTGTCTTGCGTATGCTCATGTTGATAATGGAAAATTGGAACCGAGATCCATTAAATGTGTTTTTCTTGGTTATAAAGCTGGTGTAAAAGGGTATAAGTTATGGTGTCCTGAAAATAGAAAAGTTGTCATTAGTAGAGTTGTTATTTTTGATGAAACTGCTATGCTACCTAACTCATCTCTTAAAGACTCTTCCAATAAAGAAAATCAAAAGCAGGTGGAGCATCAGATTAATACATAGTCAACTCCTCAAGCCATAACAAAATTGAGAATAGAGTTGCTTCTTCACCACAATACTCTATTGCCAAAAACAAAACTAGAAGAGAAATTAAACCTCCAAAGAAGTATGCCGAAGCTGATTTAGTTGCTTATGCTTTAAATGTGGCTGAAGATGTAGATGTGAATCAAGAGCCATCTAATTATTCTGAGGCGGTTAACAGTGAAGACTCAGAAAAGTGGATGTTTGCTATGCAAGAAGAGATGGAATCACTCCACAAAAACAGAACATGGGACCTTGTGAAACTTCCTAAAGGTAAAAAGGCTGTTCGTTGTAAATGGGTGTTTAAAAAGAAAGAAGGGACTCCAAGAGTTGAAGAACCCAGATATAAAGCAAGGCTTGTTGCAAAGGGTTATAGTCAAATTCCAAGAGTAGACTTCACAGATGTGTTCTCTCCAATTGTTAAGCATAGTTCGATTCGAGCTTTGCTTGGTATTGTGCCCATGCATGATTTGGAGCTTGAGCAGTTAGATGTAAAAACTGCATTTCTGCATGGAGAACTTGAGGAGGATATTTACATGCAACAACCAGAGGGTTTTATAGTATCAGAAAAAGAGGACTATGTTTGCTTGCTGAGAAAGTCCTTTTACGGTTTGAAACAGTCACCAAGATAGTGGTATAAGAGGTTTAATTCCTTTATGACTTCTCATGATTTGAAAAGAAGTAGTTTAGACAGTTGTGTTTACTTTAAGAAAAACAGTGATGGTTCTTTTGTGTATCTACTTCTTTATGTTGATGACATGTTGATAGCAGCAAAGGATAAAGGAGAGATAAGAAAGGTCAAAGCCCAACTAAGTGAAGAATTTGAGATGAAAGATTTAGGACCAGCAAAGAAGATACTTGGTATGAAGATTCTCAGAGATAGAAAAACAAGTAAATTGTACCTAAGTCAGAAGGGGTACATTGAGAAAGTTCATTGTAGGTTCAATATGCAGAGTGCTAAGCATGTTAGTACTCCTTTAGCAGCCCATTTCAGACTTTCATCGGCTTTGTCTCCACAATCAGATGATGAGATTGAGTGCATGTCACATGTTCCATACTCTAGTGCAGTGGGATCTCTCATGTATGCTATGATTTGCTCAGGTCCAGATTTATCATATGCAGTCAGTGCAGTTAGTAGATACATGGCAAATCCCGGTAAAGAACATTGGGAAGCAGTTCAGTGGATTTTAAGATACTTACGAGGCACTACTAATATTTGCTTATAGTTTGGAAGAACTAAAGATGGAGTCATAGGGTATGTTGATGCTGATTTTGCTGGAGACCTTGATAGAAGAAGATCTCTCACAGGTTACGTCTTTACAATCGGAGGTTGTGCAATTAGTTGGAAAGCCACTTTGCAAACTACGATCGCTTTATCTACCACGGGTTGAAATTGAGTACATGGCGATTCATCGAGGCTTGTAAAGAAGCTATTTGGTTGAAGGGACTATTTAGTGAACTCAATGAAGACCTTCAAATCGATCACAGATATTTTGTGATGATCGGTGTGCCATCTTCCTTACAAAATATCAAATGTTTCATGAGAGAACAAAACATATTGATGTTCGCTATTATTTTGTTCGTGATATTATTGTTCGTGGTGATATTGTTGTGAGCAAAATTAGTACTCATGAAAATCCTGCAGATATGATGACTAAGTCACTTCCTATAACCAAGTTTGAGCATTGCTTAGACTTGGTTGGTGTTCATTGTTAAAGTTAAACCCTTAAGGGGTTTTATGGAAGAGGTGGAGAACTTGTTCGCGATGAAGAACTTGTTCATTGAGAATTTGTGTCAAGGTGGAGATTGTTAGAATTAAGTGACCTGAATTCTTATTTAAATAAAATACGATGGAAAATAAAATAAAAGTAAAATCCATATAGAACTAGACTTCTTTTATTTTATTTTAGAATAAGGTTTTTTAAACCTTATTAAACTCCATCTATTTTATATTTATTAGGATAAGGTGTTTCAATCCTACTAGAATATGGCTTTACAAGCCTATAAATAGACATAGTCTATTCCTCTTGTATTGATTTAAAAAAATTTCGACATAGTGAATTTTCTTCTCCTTTGCCCGTAGTTTTTTTCCCGAAAAGGTTTCCACGTAAAATTTGTGTATTCTTTATTTTATTTTATTTTATTTTCACAGAAAAAAAAGAAAATTGCTCAAGACAAAAAATATGGGAACCAACTGTATAATTTAACCTAAAATTTTTGTTTGAAATGATGGTTTAACGTGCCACGTTAGCTTGCCGTTACATCGTTAACAACAATTAATAGCTCAGTGACTAAAATGTTACAACAAGATAATGTAAGTTACTAAACGTAACATTTCAGACATAAGTGACTAATATGTAACTCTAGACAAACAAAAGTGACTATTTTGATAGTTTACCCTTAAAGTTTTAATTAATAATATATTATTATATAATGATGCTTGCATAATAAAAAGTGTTAGAGAGAGCAATATTAAAAGCACTTTATGGATTTATAAATGTTTTATTTTGAATCGAGTGAGATTTTTTTTTTAATAATGGAGCGTGACAAAATGGAGGTTTTCTTTTTTGGAAGTGTTAGTACAAATCTCTGGTGAGGAAAATCTCGAACATACGAACGGAACTCGAACAGAAAAAGAAGAAATAGGACAAGGTTCCAAGGCGTGTATCAAGCCACTATCTTTAAGGGTATATTCGCCCCCACCTATCTTCTGTGTGCAAATGAGTTCCAAGCAAATTAACCTCGAGGATACAATGAAGCCAATGACTATTTGCGTTTTGCATTGATGAGAATAGTCCACTATGCACTGAGCAATGTATAACAACAAACTCAATTTCTACAAAGGATTTCTGTGGTAATATTTTATAGAATAATCTAATAATATTAGAAAATGAAGGAAGGAAAGAAAGAATATTGGAATTTGTTGGTGTGATTTCCAAATGAAATCTCATTCCTATTTATAGTCTCTTCATAGATACATCTTTCAATATGTGTCTTTTTGAATAATAATGTCTTTAAAATAAACATATAATTATTCATTTAATATTATAACTATTCAAATAATATTATTTAAATAGTTATAATTCTTTTTCAAAAAATCAAATAATATAACTTTTGATTAATTACACCCATTCATTTATAGTTATTGGAACACTATAAATATTTGAAAATATTCCAATAGGAAGATAAGTATGTATCGATTTTGATGCTTGCTCTACTCCGCGCTGATATATAAAATTATTATCATTTTACCTTTATACATAACTATTAAAAGAGTGAAAATGTAAATTTGCTTCATAGAATAAACCTCAAATTAGTCCAACTTTTATAAACTATTAAAAAGGTAAAATTATTGTTTTACTTTTATATATAATGTATTTATTGTATAATAAAATTTTGTATTCTAAAGGTGATAATGATTTTTAAAATTATACATTCATCGTAAGATAAAACGAATAACGAGATAAAATATGTCAAGTATAAATCGATGATAGATTTGCCAGCATCTACCTTTACTCCGCTCAATTACCATCCCTAATTAAATTTAACTTTTTTTCTTCAGCCACTGAAATTATAATGTTAATCGAAACCCTGAATCACTATCCCACGAAAAGGTGTAGGTCGATCAACTCCACCTTTGGCCAATGCATCAGCTAAATCTCCTACCTTAAAACATGCGCATGAAGAGAAGGCACCCTTAATCCCGTTGAAAATGGACCACGACCTTCAAGGTTGTTATATGTAAATACCTTCAAATGTTTGCATTGATGATTACAAAGTTCAAAAGTAGCTTAGCAATTCAAAATTTGAGCTTTCGACTCAAGTAGAAGAAAATATTTATGTTGGATATTAAAAGGTTCTGCCGGTGAAAGAAAAAAATCTACTTTTACTACATTGAAGACAAACTTATCTGTGTGTATCTGTTTGGTTGTTTTTGTTTAGTTAATTTTTATGTTGGATTCATACAAGACGATGAAGGAACCATGAATGGATAATTTAAAAGGGACATGATCCCTCTGTCTCAGACATGAAGTTTTCTCTTAAAAACTTGGTCTAATAAATCGGCGACATATTTGTCATTTCACTTCCTCATCAAGAAATGACCCATCATGGAAGTCTAGACGGTCGCTGTATACTTTGACCACCCCTATCCCTAAATATATCTTTTACTTTGGAAATAAGTGTCATTTATAAACACATCAAGATGGGTATAAGAACGAGAATGAGACTGGGCATGGTTATTTCAACCAGATCAAATTGGTTAGATTAAACTATCAGTTCCTAGAAAAGTTTTAAATTGATTGAGTTGCAATTTGGTATGAATTAGTTGAATTGAGTTAAAAAATAGATCGAATTGGCGATTAAATTGGTTCTTTTTTTTAATGAATTCTTTAATCAGATCGACAAATCGAAAACTTGACCGATTTGACCACCGATCCAATTCTAAAACATTGAAAATGGGAATAGGAAAGAAATAAAAAAAATAAAAAATTATCATGCCAACTTAATATACACCAAATTTATTAATATAAATATGACAGTCGAAATTACTTGTAATTTACATATACTACATTATGCCACACTTATTATGTGGGTGAAAGAAAACATTTTACATAAATTTTTTTTTTTAAATTATTCAACAATGATATAAATTTTATTAAACATGTTTTTGATTTTGGATATGTGATTTTTAGTTGTTTCATTTAAATATTATAAAAAAAAAAGTATGAAAAGAGAAAATACCATCAATTCATAATAATATTAGTTATCATTTAAAAGAAAGAGTATATTAATATTTGACCAACTATAGAAATAATATATTAGTCTTTTCCCAACTTAAACTAAGTTGGTGTTCAATTGACTCATGATACCGAATTAAAAGCTTAATATATAGAATAGAAGTATAGATAATACATTTTAAATATCACCGGGTCAATCAAATACTAATTTAATTGATTAATGATTAAAATAATTATATAATTTTAAAAGTGTTTTTAATGTTATATACCATTGCTAAGGGTATATAGTATCATATAAATATATAGGCCACCTGAAATTTACAGTCATTCGGCCATATTATGTGTTTGATATGCCTGTCTGGGAGTGGGAAAATACACCAGAAAACATGTTTCATATGGCGACATGTTCAAATATATTATATTGGAAATAAAAGTTGAGGGAGCTTAGATAACACACTGTGGCAATTATTGAGAAATAATTAACGACAGAGTAAAACTTGCAATTGATATATATTTTTATCTTAATTATTTGGATCTTTGCTTAATGGATTCTATCAGTAAATCTTAAACCTGCATCAACTGAAAACATTGAATTCAATCAATCAGGACTTAATATTAAGAAAATCA
This sequence comes from Gossypium longicalyx, assembly GCA_025698465.1. Taxonomy (NCBI): domain Eukaryota; kingdom Viridiplantae; phylum Streptophyta; class Magnoliopsida; order Malvales; family Malvaceae; genus Gossypium; species Gossypium longicalyx. The sequence continues at coordinate 100,338,036 of CM046997.1, forward strand.
GGATAATTTGAATGGAATAAGTGATTGTAATTAATGGTAGGATAGAGTTCCTTTGTTTATATAATAACTGTTTCATTAAATGCAAAAACATTTTAAATAAACTGAACTAGCTTTCAGGAAAAAATAAGTCTTAGAAGGTGAGCCATCATGTTTAAAATATAGAAGTGAAAGAAAATAATCTTGTTTAAAGTAGAGTGAGGTTACATTTTGTACTCGTTAAGTAAATAAGAAAATTTTCGTATTAGGTAAATAAACTTTTAATATCCATCTCTATTTTACCTACAACAACGACTTAACCCAATTTCAATTTGACGAGCAAAAGTCTTTTAACATCTTCAATTACTAACAAAACGATCTTTTAAGGTCTATTGTAATCGGTTGCTACTTGTTACCATTAATATCAAACATAGACTCATGCAAGATTCAAGAACAAGCAACATACTAGAATTAATATACCAAGCTCAAATTTCCTTATAAAACAAGTTGCTAATATGGTATAGTTCCCAGAGTTTCTGTAGAATATCACTAGGCCAAGCGATGGCTGACATCTGAGGTCAAGCCCCAAGACATTTCTTTGATCTTTACGTACATTGTTCCCAACAAATCTATCGCTCCTTCCATTGACACCATACATTCATTACCTGAGCTGTAGCGTCATAGAAAAGCGCAAACATAACAAGTACAGTTGTTTATTACAATGTCAATCGAAGTCACACTAGAACAAGATGTGAAACTTATCTGCCTGGCTTCATTAATTGAGTAATTTAACCTTAAGCATAACCAGTCATCCCAACAGTTGAATTCGTTCGATTTGCCTTGTGAGCCGGCATTGTGGTGGTTGCTTTGGTGAAATACATGTAGTAGTATACGTTGAGAATCATTGTGGCAACCACAAACACTGCTCCTGCAATAAAGACACCTTTCCTCAAAGTTTCACAGGAGAAATTCTGGGCATAAATCATTCCACGATACTTGGTGTGATAAGCATTCCTAGTTGCACCCGCTATTAGACATGCTTCTGCAACCAAGAAAGTCAACCTGCAAATGCAGGTGCACAAAAGAATTAGAAGGGAAAAGGATTTCCACAAAAATCTCCTCTGTAGCATGAACATTTGGAATTTCCAAAACAAGCAGGATACACATAAGGTTAAAAGTAATATATACATACATACATATGTATGTATACATATATGATATGAGCAGAAAGCCACATGGAAAACAAGCAAGAAAGATAATAAAATTCAAACAGAAATCATATTGGTCAAATGGTAGAGAAGGAAATAGTATGGCATATCATAACTGAGACTTCATTGAAACAGGAGGGCAAGGAGCATAAAAGTAGGAAGGTGACTAATCAGAGAAGAGCTTTGGTTAAAGTTCAAAGAGTGATGGATTTACGAACATGGTGTGGCATGTCAACCTGAAATACTTACCATGATGAGACAAAATATATGATAGACCAAGCTCGATCACTACCCGGTGCTAATGGCCTCCCAAAACACATGCACTTTGTAACTCCCATCAACAGCGATTTGCCAGAAAGAAGAAACAAGAAAGCACCTACTCCATAGCCAGTGGCAACATCCGAGTTGTAGACACAATATGTAGAATTTGTTATGTCATCTTTAACAACAGTGCCCTGCAATGCAGCAAAGTAAAGGTCATAAATTAAACAATGCACATGGCCTCATCATAACCTGATGTTCGGGCTTAAAATATCTCTAGAAAGGAGGTTGAAATTTTCCAATAGCGAAGTCATATCCAACCCCTACTGCTTTACAATATACAATAACTACATACATAGAAATGACCCCAAACCTTAAACCCTAAACATAGTCCTATCAGCAGCCCAAATTTCTGACCATTTCAAATTAAACAAGAAATTCAGCTACATATCAAGTGCTCATCATTGTGCTTCATTAGGTACCTATGCACCACAAGTTTTGGACCTTATAAAGAAACTGCACTAGATATTACTGCATTAAATAAGGTTGGAAGAAGCAATGTAAGCCTAATCCACGCTAGGATAAGTGCACGCAAAAGCGCATCTTACTTCATATTGTCAAGTATTTCAACAGATATCTTGCAGACAATGTATTAAGAAGCAGGTGGCTCTTTGCAGGAAATTTAGTATTACCGGCTCAGTACAAGTATGAACAATTAAATAGGTACACTATTCTGTAATTCTTTCTTGTTAAATATGTTTACTATATAGTAATGCTGGAGATATCTTTTATTGAAATGTCAGAAAAATGATTTTATATTTCCTTCTCTCTGGAGAGTATTGAAGTTAGTGTATAGGGGCTTATAGGATTAAAAACCAATGAAATAAATTACTATTTCAAGACAATGTACCATCAGATGCCTCATTCAGATTATGTGAGAAGTGCCATTGCCATAAAAAGAAAGTTTGAAGAAGGGGACATTGACCGGGGAAGGGGGAATGGGAAATCCAGATGCTCAATGTAGAAGCTTCTCAAATTGGCTGAAATTGGGCTTTTACTGTTATAACTTTTCTTTTTTTCCTGATAGATCAGGCACAGTATTCACATTAGTTTTGAGGGCCATGTGAGTCATGAAAGGAATGAATTAAAATATCATCAATTGAAAGAACAAATAATGTATTTTGAGAGTAAATTAATGAACTTAAACGTAGATCTTCAACCAAAAAAATAATTGAAAAAAGAAGAATAATTTAATAACATATTCTACATGTAGAATCATGGAATAAAGAAATAGTTGCAGAGGAGCTGAAACTTAAAACATACCATCCTAACAAAAACCACCAAAATTCACTCTAAAACCCCACAGATCTCTACATATCACACCTCAAAAAGCCTAGTTTCTTTATCAACTCAAACATCAGATACAAAAACAGTAAGCACTAAAACCCCCCCCAAAAAAGAAGAAGATTGAAAGGGATGCTTGAGGTATCTAAAGCAAAGCTGAAAAGAGTAAAGAATGGGCTTACAACACTTCTTCTTCTCTCGGCTGCAATGGCAAACCCAAATGCGACCAGGCTAAGGACTACCACCAGAAGGTGCACTAGGGTTGAGCCCTTTCCTTCTCCCATCTCTGCTTTGAGCTGACGCAGGCACTGACAGGGTATTGATAAGTTAGGCAAAGAGAGCGGCCCTTGTTTAGCTGCTGCTTTCAGTGAAGAAAATGTGGAATTTGAGCAAAGCAATGTAAACAGAGTAGTAGAAAGCAGTGAAAGGCTATATTTTCTTTTTCCAAAAGGTGTCAACTTTAGACCCACGCCTATTCTATTCGTTCGCTGAATCACGCGCCCTTCAATTACCATATTTACCACTCAAAGTAAAAAACTTTTTACTGCTTCAACTTTAATTTTATAGATAAATCTTAAAATTATATATTAAATTTTAATTTAATATGTAATTGTATATATGAATTTTAATTTGGTATAATTATACATGTAAAATTTTAATTGTGATTCAAATCTATACTTAAAATTTTAATTTTGATTTAATCATATACATTTAAATAAATAAATATATTAATTTATTTTTATATTAAATAAATATAATTTTTTATGCAATATATAAATATAAAATGATGTTATATCAATAAATTTAATCAAATAAAAATTTATTGTATAAAATTACATAAAATCAAAATTTATATATACAATTGCACATTAAATCATAAAGGATATATAATTTTAATATTTATCCCTTAATTTTATTTTAAACTTTTTGTATAAAAAATAAAGAATAAAAAATACTTAAGAATGAGCAAGAGATGATGGTGATAGTTGGGAACTGGAAACTAATTTGCACTTTGTTATCACGCGGGGTATGCAGTTCGAGATTTTGCTTTTCTTGAAGGAAAATCCTTTTATAAGGGTACATGGGACATTTCACCATATTTTATTAGATGGCAAAAGGATTGAAAATCAATCATATTTTTCAAAATAAAAAATCATCTAAAACATTATTTGATAGAGTGTTGGGGGGGGGGGGGGATTTTTGTAATTAGGTAAAATCGTTGGTTTTTTTTTTAAAAATATAATATAGGTTTTCTTTTGGAATAATTAAGTAAACCAATTTTCCACAGTTAATTATCACAGAAGCGAAAGCTCCTAGTAGAATGTGTTCTACGTTGAGGCGACATCTTATAGGGTGTGTTTTTATCCAATAAGATGTCACGCTTTTGTTAAAATATTAACCGTTTAGTTTTAAATAATTTCACATTTGAGCTATTATTTGTAAAAATCGAGATAAATATAATGATTTATACTTTTAGTTAGCCTAGGAATCCCAAACACAATTTTTTTTTTTCAATAAAACGCTTCTTATTAAATTTGTGAAGTCATTTCCTATCTTTTTCAACATTTTCAAATATGTTTCATATGGTTTCCTACAACATAGAGATGATATGTTGAGACTTTTAGAAGTTTTTGCCTTTGTAGAGAAATATTGCATGCTAATCAGAAGAGTGTTGAAGTTAACAATATTAAGTTCAGAACAGCCTAGTTTTAGTTAAATCGGAACAGTGGTTTTGGGACCACGAATCCTAGGTCGTAAAATTATTGTAATATTATTTTCAGTGTTTATAGCATGTGAATATGTATGCTTGAAAATTTCGAGAGCTAATTTTATCGTTTAATAGCTCAATTTGATAAAATGACTTAATCGCGTAAAATGCAAAAGTAGCATGTTATAAGTTAAAAGTGCTTAATTGCTATGGCTTATTAAATGAAAGGTCCTTATGATGTTATTATGCCATTGATAAGGTTAATGGGCATTAATGACCTTATATTATATGTTTTATAATGGTTTTTTATTAAGTTAAATTTGTAAAATGTTTAATAACATAAGATAAATAATAGAAAAATAGAAAATGGTGTTCATCTTTCTTTCCATAATCGACTATTGAAGAGAAAATAAAGCTTTTACACTCATTTTAGGGTTCGACACTTACAAGCTTGATTAAGGTACAGTTTTAACTCAATTTTTGATGATTTTTATGTTTTTGTGATCGTTGCATAGTAATCTAGCTAGCCCGTACCCTAATTTCTGAAATTTTTGATGAATTTGTGAGTTGCCATTGATGAATGCTTGAGCTTTTGAATGATTGTTGATGAATTTTGAAAGCTTGATGATAAATATTGAAGTTTTGTAAAGTAATTTTTAGTGAAATTGCATAAAAGGGACTAATTTGTGAAAAGTGTAAAATGTGTGTTTAAATGTGTGAAATATTGGTAAATATGGGCTGTTATGGAACCTATAGGTATTTGGCTAGCTTGGGTTATATGGAATTTCATGAATTTTGTGTTTTTATAAAATAGGGACTAAATTGAGAAAATGTGAAATTATAGGGGTTAATGTGTAAAATATCTCAAATTGTGTGCTTTGGATGGAATTGAATAAATTGAGGAATAAAAGAGTTAATTTTGAATTTATATAGATCCTGAAGGAAATAAATCGGATTTAGATCGATGGAAATCGAAAGTTATCAAGTAATCGATCCGATTTGTCTATTCCGACTACTAGGTAAGTTCATATGCAAATAAATGTATTTGAATTTAATTATATATGTTTTATTATCACTGAATTGCTATGAATATTGAACGAGCAAGTACGAGCATGGATCGATGAAGTTACGACATTTGAAAGTCCCGTACGAACCCTAGGAATAGTATAGGATACTGATGTATGGCATTAGGTTACCGAGATGTGATTACATGTAAGACTATGTCTGGGAAATTGACATTGTATTGAGATTACGTGTAAGACCATGTATGGAACATTGGCATCATTAATCGATTTCGTGTAAGACCTTGTCTGGGACAGTGGCATCGATATGTGATAACATGTAAGACCATATCTGAGATATGGCATTGTACGCGCTTATGTGATTTTCGAGTATCCTTAATGATTCTGAATGGTTCAACGGGCAAAGTTAAGTCGAAAAAGAATATGTGAATGAGTTAAGTGACTCAAGTACGTACGAAATTCATACGAGTATTGAAAAGGGGGAATATTTGATGAACTCAATTAAGACATTGAATATATGTTCAATGAGAAAGGTTTGTAAATTTGAATGAGATTAACCATGTTAAACATACTTGAATTGATATGTAAATGTTCATGTGATGACTTTATTTGTATATGGCTTACTAAGCTTTTAAAGTTTACTTTGTGTGCTCTTTTCATGTTTTATAGATTATCGAAGCTAGCTCGGACATCAGGGATCATTGGGAACCATCATCACACTATCGACTACTTGTTAGTACTTTTGGAGCTTTGTATATATGGTATATGGCATGTATAGGTTAGTGTCATTTTGGTATGTTTTGAGTTATGATATTAGCCATGAGATTTGGTTTGTAAATGTTGATATGTAAGGCCATTCAAGTTGGCTTGAATTATAGGTTTAATATGTGATACATGAGATGTATATAATGTCTTATGCGTTGGCTTGTTTTGGTTTGGTATGTGGTTGCTATTATGGTTAGTTGTAAATTGGAGTATTAAGATTGGAATGATGACATGTTGTGGCTTGATTATGTGATGTTGAAATGGTAAGTTTTGTGGCATGAAATAGGTGATAAGGTGATGATGAAATGCATTTAGAAGTTATGCAAGATTAGCGATTTTGGTATATTGTTTTGTTATGAATTTGGTTGAAAATTTAAGTAGTGAAATGGTTGATTATGAAATGACATGAAATATTGTGAATTGGCATGTTTTGGCTGCCCATATTTGTGATGAAATGATACCATTTTGATGGCTAGGTGAGCATAAGAAAAGGGTGGCAAATTGGCCTTGCAAATGGCCTATTTTTGTCTACACGGGTAGAGACACGAGCGTGTGTCTCAGCCATGTGCGACACACGATCATGTTACATGGTCATGTGTCCCTTGGGGTACCTATCGAATTAAAGTCAGTATACCCTACAGTTTTGACATGACTTAGACACACGGGCGTGTCTACTGGCCGTGTGTGGCACACGAGCTGGCACATGGGCGTGTGGTCGGCTGTGTGACCCAAGTCAGTAACCCCTTTAGATTTCACACGGCCTGGCACACGAGCATGTCTTTGGTCGTGTGGTACAAGTCAGTATGTATGCCCTATTTTCACACGGCCTGTGACCCGGGCGTGTTTGATGACCGTGTGAGGCACGCGGTCTGTTCACACTGGCGTGTGACCTTTTAAAGTTTGAAAATTTTATGAGTTTCTCAAAGTTTGTGAATGTTATCGGTTTAGTCCCGAACCACTTCTAAGCATGTTTTAAGGTCTCGTAGGACCTTAGAAGGGACAATATGATTGAGATGAATGTATTTTGTTATTGAAATGCATAAATGTTTATGAATGATGTGTATTGATCGATAGTGCCTTGCAAACCTATTCCAGCAACGGATACAGGTTAGGGGTGTTACATTTAATTGGTATCAAAGCTACGGTTTAGTCGATTCTAGGACTAACGTAGCATGTGAGAGTCTAGCTATACATGTCATATATATAAACTGCGATAGTGTGATGATTCTTGACAGTTAAAATGTGTTTTTATATAGCAAATGGATCCCAAACGAGCCATAGCTGACGATGTGGAAAGTAATGCGCCCACTCTCGCTCAAGGGGCAGTGCCGACCGATTCTAGGCCTATTTCTAGTAGCCAAGGGGGAGAGGCTAAGCAAGCCTTCTTCTAAATGATGAGTGAGTGGTTCACGGAGTTCGTTCGAACGAATCCAGTTGCTCAACAACCTCCACCCCTGCCTGTTCCTCAACAAGTTCCCTTTGTGCCTCAAGTGTTAGATCTTATTCAATTGAGTAAACCGCCAGTAGATAAGATACATAAACACAGGGCCGAAGAGTTTCGGGCTACAGTTGATGATGATGCTGAGAGGGCTGAGTTCTGGCTCGAGAATACAATCAGAGTGTTTGATGAATTATCTTGTACTCCTGATGAATGTATCAAATGTGTGGTATCTCTATTAAGAGACAATGCGTATCATTGGTGGAAAACGTTGATATCAGTAGTTCCGGGGGAGCGTGTCACCTGAGAATTCTTTCAATCCAAGTTCCGAAAGAAGTATATAAGCCAACGATTTCTCGATTAGAAGCATAAAGAGTTTCTAGAATTGAAATAGGGTTGAATAACTGTGACTGGGTATAAAAGAGCATTTGTACGATTAAGCAAGTATACTCGAGAATATATCTCCACTGAAGAGATCACGTGAAAAAGATTTGTTGATGGATTGAACGAAGATATAAAGCTACTAGTTGGGATTCTAGAAATCAAAGAATTCGTTGTTTTAGTTGAAAGGGCTTGTAAAGCCGAAGATCTCAGCAAAGAAAAGAGAAAAGCAAATTTTGAAGCAAGAGATTCAAGAAAAAGATCAACTAGTAAATCTTATCAGTCTGCATTGAAGAAATTCTGAGACTCGTTTAATCGTTCCAATGCATCTGTGGGGCATTCAAACAGAGATCGAGTGAAAACTGCACCTAAATTTTGAAAATTAAATTCGCCACATGGCCTAATACACATGCGTGTGACTTCAATTCCTTCATGCCTTAAAAGTCAGAGAGTTACATAGGTTAGGGACATGGGTGTGTGTAGTACACGACCTAACCACACGGGCGTGTCCTTAGACCACACGGGCGTGTGAGCCCTACAACTTTGGAAAATTTTTGAAATGTCGAGAAAAAAATTATAAGTTTTCGATTAAGTCCCGGCTTGATTCTAATGCTCGTATTGGACCTCGAGGGTCCAATTAGGAGACGTTTTGAATGATTTTGGTTAGTGAATAGTAATTTACATAATTTATTTGTAAAATGTTTTGAAAGTTTTGGTAATGCTCCGGAACCCTATTTCGACGATGGATATGGGTTAGAAGTGTTACACACACGCCCGTGTGCTTATTTCTGAGCATTCTGTTTCTCAATTTTAAGATACAGAGGACACACGACCAAACCACATGCCCATGTTCCAAGCTGTGTGTCACACACGGGCAAAACACACGCCCATATTGTAACAGCTCGTTTTTGGGTGAAATCAAAACAGTGGTTTTGGGACCACAAATCTGAAGTAGAAATATTTTTTTACTATTTCTTTAAGGTCTATGTCGAAACCATCCCACAATTTTAAAAAAAAATTAATTTTAATAAAAAATGGTGGAATCGACTTTTTAGAAAATGAAAATATGGAGTCGCCAACGATCTTTGTTTTGGTGTGATCGGATCACCTAAGGATAAAGTCATAACATTTTTAGTTTACTAAAACAAGGATTTTGGTCTACGAATTTTTGAGAAAATGGGTTCGGGAGTCGGTTACGTATGAGGAAGGATTAGCACCCTCACTACGCCCAAAATTGGTACCAAATCGATTAAATACTGTTCTTATGTCTAAAATTAAAAATATTTTTGAAATGTGGTTCTTTTTTAATAGTGTTTGAGTAACCCGAGTTGGTTGCCAAAATCTTCTTGTTTTGATGTCCGAAAGCTTATAATTCGAGAATTACAAAAGGATGCTCAACTATTTAGTCCCACGAAAAATCGAAACCCAGCACAGTAGGGTACGATTCCTCGAATTTCCAAACATCAACCATTGCCTTGCCTTATAAAATACGTGTGAAATTTCGAGGAGATATTCGATCATTTTGGAGAAAAGAAAAAGCTCAACCCAACACGGTAGGGCTCGATTCTCAAATCGCCAAACATCGAACATCACCTTCATTTTGAAAGATTTTAGAAAATGTGAGTGAAATTCCGAAGGGATGTTCAATTGTTTCGAACCAATGAAAAAGTGCAACCCAGCACGATAGAGCACGATTCTCAAATCGCCAAACATTGAACATCGTCTTCGTTTTTAAGTATTTTCTATAAACATGAGTGAGAATATAAAGGAATGTTTGATCGTTTTGAGCAAACAAGAAATCACAACCCAACACGATAGGGCATGATCCTCGAATTGTCAAACGCCAAATATTGCCTTCGTTTTAAATAATTTTTAGAAGATATGATTGAAATTTTGAAGGGATACTCGATTATTTTGAGCAAACGCGAAATTGCAACCCAACACGTTAGGGCACGATTCCTCGAATTGCCAAACATCGAATCTCATCTTCGTTTTGAAGAATTTTTGAATGAATGATTATAAAGCTAGCTTAGGACGTATTAGTTCGATTTGAAATAATGTGGAATTAATCATAAAACTTGGGTTTTAGAACCACATTTCAAAAATCAAAAGGAAAACAATGAATGGGGTACTATGTACATGTGAGATACAATGCTTAACGAATGAAAATATTAATCAATTAGCAGAACAAGCAATTAAATATAATTAATCTAAGTTGACCTATTTTCAATCGCGTACTAATAATAATTGACATATCAACAGAATGAATACCACACGATGATAATGTATATGCTACAATATAGAACAACCGACAAAATATGTGCAAAATGGAATAGAATTTAAAAGTCAAAGTAGTATAAAACGATGTCGGAACAAAGGCAATTTAATGAACTAATAATTTATACGACATGCGAATTAATGAATTGAGACACTTTAAATCTATTAAAAAAAACTAGGGATATATACACTTGGTACATATTGTAAAATGAATGTATTAATCGGATATCATGCCAAAACATAATATTGGTTTTTTTTTTTTTAAATGAGGATTTATAGTATGAAAAATTTAAAATATGTGTAAAAAATATTACAAATAATAATAACAAAAATTGTATAATATGATATAGTCTTCAAAAGACAAAACAGTTCTACAAATTATGTGTATATATAAATAATTTTTAAAAATAATTATTTGTAAAAACATGGAAATACATGCATGCTTAAATGAATGTTAAAAAAAAAAATTATATAATAGCTTCAAGAATGTGCTTACATATATGTAATAAGGAAAACTATGTACAATACATAAATTAAATAATATCTACCTAGATCAAATATAAGCATTAATATACATATATACATATAATAATAATTTAAGAGATGCATCTCGTAGGATTATATAAAATACGAGGAAAAAGAATTGATAGTAGTATATACATGCGAAATGAAACAAACTTTAGTACAAATATGCATGTACATAAACAAAATGGACTAAAACATACTAATGTGTGCAAGGTATATTTATTTTTTTTGAAAATGTACATCAGGTTTATATATATACACGCATGGATTCAAAAGGAAGAATGTATGTGTCTAAAGGTAAGTACATGCAAATTTAGATAATGTATATGCATTGTAATATATATACGTACATACATAATAATATAAATGTAACCAGTATTTAAAATGTACAAAACATTAAAGGAGAACAGTTTACAACAATGGAATAGCCATGATTTAAAATTAAAAATGATTAATTAAGAACACACAAAAAGGGCTACGAATTAAAGGACTTAATCGAAATTAAGCTGAAACAAGAGGGGAAAGTTAAGAAAATGGAGCAAATAAAAAAAGAAAGAAAAAGGACCTATGCGCGAGGCGCGATAATGCAGAAGGATCTAAATTGGAAATATACCAGTCCTCGCAATGCAGCATTAAAGCACGGACTAAGTTGCGAACACACGCAAATTGTGAAGCCAAATTAAAAAAGAAAAATGAAATAAATAAGGCCCCATCGAATGCCCATACGAAAAAAAGAGGATCTATAGAGAAATTACGCCTTCTCCGCCAGAACACACGGGTTATAGAGGCAGTACACCGGATCGGGTCGGGTCGGAGGTTGGTACGACACCGTTTCAGTGCCATGGGTTACGGACTCGAACGGCACCGTATTCAGACCCTTAAAAGGCTCCGAGTTTGGCTATTCAGCCATTTTAGAACCCTAGCCTCCTCCTTCCTTTCTTTGCTGCCCTCTTGATCTGGTCGAAACCAAAAACCCTCTTTCAAACACCCAAACCGCCATCGAGAAGGCGTTTCGCGCTCCTGGCCTCGGCAAGTCGTTCTTTGGCTTCAAAAATCCTCTCCCTTTAACTCTGATTTCGACGAAGCAGGGGAGGATCAATGGCCTAACCACGAGGTAAACCCCTTTTTATTTTCCCTTTATGTTTCTTAGATTGTCGATTTCGAAATAAAAAGAAAAAAAAGGAGGCGTAAAGGTAAAAAGGAACCACCTTTTGAAGAATATTCAACTTCACTGTATGCGATCTCTACTTTCGTGTTTTTGTTGCGTATTTTTGAGTGTATATTCTGTGAATATGCTTATGTATTGCTTGTGTGTGTGTGTGTGTAAAAAAATTACAAGGATCAAAACTTCTGCTTTATAGCCGAAGAAAAAAGGAAAATAAAATTTACAATATTTCTCTTTTTTTTCCTATTTGCTGTTGTTCTGCCTCGTTTGTTTGCAGGTATGAGTACGGGGCTATGCGTTGGCGTCGTACGGAGGCTGTGCTGGCGCGGGCGTGGCTGCTAGACGGTAACGGGCGTACGGCGTTGGGGGAATCGGCTACGGCGCAAAGGAGGGAGGGGTGACCTAGGGTTCTTTGCGTTCGTAATATGTTTTGGGCCATTTGGGCTTTAGATATTTGGGTCACTATAACAAATCTGGGTCTTGAATTGTAAAAGGACATTTGATGGACTGTTGCAATTTTATTTGGGTTTTATGTATTTTTATTTATTTTTGTTTTTATTTTCATACGGGCCCGGGCCAAGATTGGGCATTACAGTCTACAGCACGATAGAATAATTGTGTTAAAATTTTGTTAAGAAATTTTATCGATTGAGTACTTAATTTGATTAGAAGGACCAAATTGCAATAGGTGAAAAATTTGAGTTCTATAGGCTAAAGGTAGTAAATTGTTAAGAAATTATAAATTAGAGGTCCTTAAATGGTAATTAGATCATTATACTTTAGTATGGAAAAAAATAGACATGGTTAGGGAAAAATTTCAAAGTTTAAGTGAAGAGTATTTTGGTAATCTAGTAAATAAAGACAAAAATAACTAAATAAAAGTGTCCATCTTCTCAATTTAGTCCCCCTATAGCCGAATTTGAAGAAAAAGACATAGATAGGGTTTTGGCCACTTTCAAGCTCATTTGTAAGTCCATTCTTGTCTCGTTTTTAACGATTTTTATATTTTTGAGATCGTTGTAACTTGATTTAGCTATTTCAAGGACTAATTTGAAAGAAAAATAAAGTCTAAAATTTGACCCATGATGAATATGTTTGTATTTTGATGTTTAATGGTAGAAAATGTATGTTTATTGTTTGTTAAACGACTTTTACAAAGTGATTTTTGGTAAAAACGTCGATTAGGGACTTATTTGTAAAAAGTTGTAAAATGTGTAGAAAAGTGTAAATAAATGAAAAATGTGTATGAGTAAATAAAACCGTGTAGCTACGTCTTGACAGACAGCTTGTGTGAGCAGGCCCTATAATGGCTTGAGAACGAGCATATATGTGCTATGGGATAGAGGTAGCAATGGCTACATATATGGCACCTCGTGTGCAAGGCTTTCTCGTGTATTCGATATTATTATTCCGACTGGTTCATTGGGTATGGCAACGATGAGACTAAATATGAAATTAATACGATATGGTACAGGTATGTACTTTAAGCTTATGATCATTAATTTGTGAAATGATGATTACAAGGTAAGTTTGTGATGGAATGAATTATGATCATGAGAATTTGGTAAATTACATTACATTATCTTATGTTATGTTATTTGCATGATTAATGTATGGTAAGGTTACTTATTTCTTTCATACGAGCTTACTAAGCTATATAGCTTACTCCGTTTATTTTTCCATGTTTTATAGTGTCGTCAAGCTAGCTCGGATTGGAGATTGTCAGAGATTCGCCTCACACTATCAAAACTATCATTTTGGTTATTGATGAAATTTAGCATTTTGAGTATATGGCATGTATAGGGAGTTGGTCATTTTGTTATATGTGTCATTGTGAATTTGGCCATGTAACTTGGCTCATTTTGGTTGGAATTGGTTGTAAACTTATATATTATATCTATATGTATGCATGTGCCAATACCTTGTTGGTGATGTGGTTTATTAATGCTTGGCAAATGGTTAAGTGTGGCTTAATGGGTTGTTGATAAATGGTTAAGTATAGTTTATTGGTATTGTAACATCCCGAAATAGGGCTTAGTCGGAATAGTGGTTTCGGGACCACAAATCCAACATCAAAATATTTATTTTATGATTATTTCGAGACCTAGAATATGAGATTATACATGTGTTAAAGTTTCATGAGAAATTCCTTGAGTAAGGTGTCCAATTGGAAACTAGGGACAAAATTGAATAAATTTCAAAACTTGGATTCTAGAAGCAATTTGTATGAAATTGCTTTAGATTATACATTAGAAGGTCTTAAAGAGCAATTTTCCCAATTTCTAAGTTTTTGGACAGAAATGGGCTTGCATGGATGAAATTTCAAAGAAAGGAATAAAATGAAAAAAAAGAAGGCAAAAATCAGCCATTTCTTCTCCATGGCTGTCGAAATTTGAAGAGTCTCCATAGCTAGGGTTTCCAAGCTTTCCAAGCTCAATAATAAGTGCTCCCAAGCCCCGTTTTCAATGTTCTTTGTATTTTTGAAATCCCGGTAGCTTGATCTTTCCATTTCTACCCATATTTCATGCTAGGGTTCATGTTTAAAAATTTACTCATGCATGAGTTGTTTGTATTTTGGTGGATTATAGAGGGGTATGAAAGTTGAAGGTGTGTTAAACATATTTTCCTAAGTGATTATCATGAAAAACCCCTAAAGGGACCTTTTTGCAAAAGTTGTTAAATATGTGGTAGAAATGTGAAAATAATGGAAAATGTGCGCTTCCATATGAGGGAAAAGTGTTCGGATAGGCTTGGGTAAGATAAAAATTGCATGTGTTTCATTATACGAGCCTAGGGACTAAATCGTAAAAATGTCAAAGGTTAGGGGCAAAACGGTCATTTGGACCGGGGTAGAAATTAAACTTGAAAAGTGTAATTTAGTGAATTAATGATATAAATTTGTTGTTATAGACCCCGAGGAACAAATTTCAGAGGTCGATCGAGGTAAACGCAAGGTTTCGGAATAACCAAAACACAGCTCCGAAACAAATACCAGGTAAGTACAGATAACTCGAAGTAAACCTATAACATGCATATTTGTATGTTTTGTGAACGTATGATAATTGCATCGTTGATGGCATGAAAATGCATGAATTGCATCTTTAATAATGAATTGTTGGATAATGTCTCGGTTGAGGTTGGAAAGGGAATTCGATGGATAAACCATGATTTACATGAGACTTGAGATCTCGCATGTGTTGCGTAAAAGGATATAGCACGGATCGTAATCAGAAGATCTCAAGTATAAAAAGGATCTAGCCTGGACTGGTGTTCCTTGAGTGATCGAGCCTCCAGAAGAATATGTGTGCATTGTGGATTTAGCCCGGACAGGGTAATCGATTAAGTCAATTTAGCCTAGACTGGTAATTCAGATCTGAGCTCATCAAGGGTGTTTGTCATTATAAGGGATTTAGCCTGGACTGGTAATCCCGACATCACCTTATGAGTTTATATTACGG
Source organism: Gossypium longicalyx (assembly GCA_025698465.1). Taxonomy (NCBI): domain Eukaryota; kingdom Viridiplantae; phylum Streptophyta; class Magnoliopsida; order Malvales; family Malvaceae; genus Gossypium; species Gossypium longicalyx. The sequence goes on from CM046997.1 coordinate 100,353,564, forward strand.
GGAATTTAGCCTGGACTAGTAATCCCGCCATAAGATGTGAGGTTCGCGGGAGTGCATACTGAAACGATCATTCGTATGAATTGATGGTAAATGGATGACCCATCGAGATTTTCTCAAAACTCAACGGGACTATCACAAGGAATATGTATAGATGATATGTTAAATGATGAGCTCATCTAAGATGAATTACATGGTACATTGTCATGTAACTAACTTGATGATTGAGAATATGTGTTAGGGAAACCATTTCATGCTTGTTGGTTTCATTTCCTAATATGGTTGCATGTTAAATAAGCAGTAAGTTTACCTTCTAGTTATACGGGCTTACTAAGCATGTAAATGATTACCCCTCTCTTTTCCCTATTTTTCAAAGCTCGAGGTCTCATAAGGATTGGAAGACAATTGGAGAGTCAACACACTATCAACTAGACAAGCTTTGGTATAAAGACATTTCTATTTTGTCCAATGGCATGTATAGGATTTTTGAGTATTATATATGTCATTTGATCTGCCTAATGAAGGCCTGTAAAAATATGTTTATCTTTTTTTGTATTTGGCCATGGAAATTGGCTCATTTTGAAGTAGGCTATACCCTACAAATATATACATGTTTATATTCATATGCGATGATTTAGTTATAATTGGCAATGAGTTATAATAATGAGCCAATCTTAATATGTCAAGCAAACATATAAATTATTAAATGCTAGAAAAGAATTAACTTAGCATGTATGAAACCAATGACATGAGGTTCACATGCAATGAGGTTACTCAAAGTTTCATATTTACAAAAGGATAATTTGGCCCAAATATGCACTATAGTAATCTATAAGTGTAATTGGCTAGTAAAGGGTGACTTAAGGCTTGAAAAATAGCCTAACAAGGTCCACATGGGTAGACACACTGTCTAGGCCGTGTGTGACACACGGGCTACTCCCATAGGTGTGTGCTATGACCGTGTGTCCCCTGCACCTGAAAATTTAAGTCAGCATAGAGCACGGGCTAAGCACACGGGCGTGTGCCTTGGCCGTGTTTATTTAACAGAATAGTGAGGTTGAAGTCAATGTAGCAGACGGGCTAAGCCCACGAGCGTGTGCCTTGGCCGTGTTGTATACTGGAAAAAGGACAGGGGCGTGTTCTAAGCCCTATGGGCGTGTTACACTTCAACTAAGGGAAAAATTCCTAAAGTGCCCCAAGTCTATCGAATAATTTCGGTTTCGTTCCTTACTACCCTTAGGAGTGTTTTTAGGCCTCGGAGGCCTATATAAGAGACAAAGTGCACACGTTTGAAAAGTTTTAAATTACGAGCGAAATTTAGTAACCCAACTGTGTGAGTTTGTAAAGGTGAATTACCGGTAACGCCTCGAACCCTATTCTGGCGTCGGATACGGGTGAGGGGTGTTACATTTAGTGGTATCAGAGCTACAATTTAGTCGGTTTTAGGACTACCGTAGAGGATGTTAAAGTTTGATATACATGCCATTATTCGAATGTTGATAGTGTGACATGTCCTAATTGTTTAAATTGTTTTGAATATAATAAATATCTTCCAATCGAGCACAAAATGAGTCCGAGGGAGCCGAGAGCCATGCTCCAGCTTCCGTACAACGAGTTGTATCTAGTAGTAGTAAAAGACTTATGTCTGAAGGCCGGAAAGAGGCCCGAGCTACCTTTTTTGATATGATGGATGAATGGTTTGGGGATTATCTAAGGAATCGCCCCAACATGCCACGACCACCCCGCCCCCTAACCAACCTGATAAGGATATGCCACGAGGTATGGCACCGATAAGAATTATTAAGGCCTCTGTAGACAAGCTTAGAAAGTATGGGGCTGAGAAATTCAGAGCGAAAGTCGATGATGACGCTGAAAGAGCCGAATTCTGGCTCAAAAATACTACACAGGTGTTAGATGAACTGTCATGCACACCCGATGAGTGCTTGAAGTGTGTCGTGTCCCTCTTGAAGGATACTGCATACCACTGGTGGAAGACTGTATCCTCGATAGTGTCAAAGGAAAATATTACTTGGAATTTCTTCCAAACAGAGTTTAGGAAGAAATTTATTAGCCAAAGGTTTTTAGACTCGAAGCGAAAGGAGTTCCTAGAACTCAAACAAGGGAACAAGACTGTAGCGGAATATGAGAGAGAGTTTGTACGGCTAAGTCAGTACGCAACTGAATGGGTCCAAACTGAATCAAAAATGTGTAAATGCTTCGAGGAGGGTCTGAATGAGGACATCAAATTGTTGATCAGAATTCTTGAAATACAGGAGTTTGCTGCATTGGCTGATCGGGCCAAGAAAGCCAAGGAGCTTAATAACAAAATAAAGCAAGTAAAGAGAGAGGCTCGAGTTGCGAGCAAGAGGACTAGTGGTAAAACACTCTCATTCTCCACGAAGAAAGCTAGGAGCCAGCATGAACGCTCCACTTCATCAGTAGGATATTCGGGTAGAGTGAAGGGTCTTAGACGACGAAGTTAAAAGTCTTCCTCCCTAATGATGACTAGTGTGGGGAGTGTAGATGATCAAAATCCAAAGTGTAAGAGCTGTAACAAATTTCACTTTGGAGAATGCCGAGTAAAAAGCGGTGCGTGTTTCAAATATGGCTCTCTTGACCACTTTCTCAGAGACTGCCCAGATCGAACGGAAAAAAGTGGAAGTAACCCCAAAGTCAAGTGCTCCTATGGTACGAGGTAGACCTCCAAGATACCCTGAAAGTGCTAGTGGCAGTCGGGTCGCAGCTAAGGACACTGCAAGACCAGAGGCTAGATCCCCGACAAGAACGTATGTAATATGCACTCGAGAGGAAGCCTCTACTCCTGAAATTGTCACAGGTACTTTTTCCCTTTTTAATATGAGTATTATTGCCTTAATTGACCTGGGGTCGACACATTCTTATGTTTGCATAAGATTGGTGTCTAGTATGAATATACCTGTTGAACATACGAAATTTGTTATTAAAGTGTTGAACCCATTAGACAAATCGATTCTAGTTGATAAAGTTTGTAAGAATTGTCCTTTGATGATTCAAGGTTATTGTTTTCCGGCTAACCTTATGTTGCTACCATTTGATGAATTTGATGTAATACTTGGTATGGATTGGTTAGCCCTTCATGATGTAACTATAAATTGTGGTAGTAAGTATATTAAGTTAAAATGTCTGGATGGTGAGACCTTACGCGTCGAATCGAGAGAATTGGGTTCGCCGCTGAATGTAATCATGACAATGTTTGCTCAAAGGTATATGAGAAAAGGGTACGAAGCCTACCTTGCTTTTGTGCTAAACACGAAGGAAACGAAGTTGAAGATTGAGTCTGTACCAATAGTATGTGAATATACAGATGTATTCCCAGAGGAATTACCAGGATTACCTCCTGAGAGAGAAATTGAGTTTGGTATTGAATTGGTGCCAAGGACAACTCCTATTTCTATCGCTCTGTATAGAATGGCACCAACCGAGCTAAAAGAGTTAAAAGCACAGTTGCAAGAGTTGACGGATAAAGGAGTCGCAAGGTCAAGTTTTTCACCTTGGGGTGTCGCCGTGTTGTTTGTAAAGAAGAAAGATGGTTCAATGAGATTATGTATTGATTATCGGCAACTGAATAAGGTAACCATAAAAAATAAATACCCTTTACCAAGGATTGATGATTTATTCGATCAGTTGAGAGGAGCCACTGTGTTCTCTAAGATAGACTTAAGGTCTGGCTACTATCAGTTGTGTGTTAAGGAATCGGATGTGCCAAAGACAGCTTTCAGGACGAGGTATGGTCATTACAAATTCCTTGTTATGCCGTTTGGACTGACGAATGCACCGGCCGTATTTATGGATATAATGAATAGGATCTTTCGGCCATATTTGGATAAGTTTATTGTTGTGTTCATTGACGACATCTTGATTTATGCCAAAAATGGGACAGAACATGCGAAGCACCTGAGAATTGTATTGCAGACTTTGCGAGAAAAAAAATTGTATGCTAAGTTTAGCAAGAGTGAATTTTGGCTCCAAAAAGTTAGATTTTTGGGTCATATTGTTTCGGGTGAAGGCATCCGAGTTGATCCAAGTAAAATCTCTGCTATTGTTGATTGAAAACCGCCTAAAAATATAACCGAGGTTAGAAGCTTTTTAGGCTTGGCTAGTTACTATCGAAGGTTTGTAAAAGGATTTTCTATGATAGCGACTCCGATGACGAGGTTGCTACAGAAGGATGTTAAGTTTGAATGGACGGAAAAGTGTCAGCAAAGTTTTAAGAAATTAAAAACACTGCTGATTGAAGCTCCTGTTTTAGTGCTACCTGAATTGGGAAAAGAATTTGTGGTCTACAGTGTTGCATCCTTAAATGGATTGGGTTGTGTGCTTATGCAAGATGGCAAGGTGATAGCCTATATTTCACGACAATTGAAGCCTCAGGAGAAGAATTATCTGACCCATGACCTCGAAATTACTGTGATTGTTTTTGCCTTGAAGATTTAGAGGCATTATTTATATAGTGAAACATGTCGTATCTTTACGGGCCATAAGAGTCTGAAGTACTTGATGACTAAAAAAGAATTAAATTTGAGACAAAGGAGATGGTTAGAATTAATTAAGGATTATGATCTGATCATTGACTACCATCCGGGAAAGGCGAATGTGGTGACCGACACTCTGAGCAGAAAATCCTTATTTACTTTGAGAGCCATGGATACTCGTTTGACATTACTTGATGTTGGTTCGGTCTTGGCAGAGCTAGAGGCTAGGCCAACATTTTTGCAGGAAATTCATGATGCTCAGTTTAATGATGGTGACTTGCAAGCAAAAATGGCTCAATGTGAGTCAGGGACTGAATCAGATTTCTAGATTAGTCCTGATAGGTGTTAGATGTTCAGAGATAGAGTATGTGTACCTAAAGACGATGAACTTATCCGAAAAATATTGCAAGAAGCACATATTAGCCATTTGTCTATTCATCCGGGAAGTACCAAGATGTACAATGATTTGAAAAAAATGTATTAGTGGTACGGTATGAAAAAAAGATATTTCTGAGTTTGTGTCAAGATGTCTAGTGTGTCAGCAAGTTAAAGCTGAACATCAAGTGCCTTCAGGCTTGTTACAACCTGTAAAGGTTCCCGAATGGAAGTGGGACAAAGTTACCATGGACTTCGTGACAGGATTGCCTTTAACTCTGAAAAAAATGCCATATGGGTCGTAGTGGATAAGTTAACTAAGTTGGCTGATTTTATTCTAGTAAGGACAGATTATTCCCTTGATAGGCTGACCGACTTATACGTTTCTGAGATAGTAAGATTACACGGAGTACCATTATCGATTATTTCAGACAGAGACCCAAGGTTCACTTTGAGATTCTGGAAAAAGCTACAGGAAGCCTTGCAGACGAAGTTGAGTTTTAGTACTGACTTTTCACCCCGGCCGCATCGATGGTCGATGCGAAGCATGACGATTGATTCTTGAAGATATGTTGCGGTGTTGCATCCTCGAATTTCAGGGCAGCTGGGAAAAGTACCTACCATTGGTAGAATTTGCCTACAACAATAGTTTCCAAACAAGTTTGAAAATGGCACCTTATGAGGCCTTATATGGCAGGAAGTGCCGAACTCCATTATATTGGACAAAACTTAAGGAAAATTAGATTCATGGAGTGGATCTGATTAAGGAAACTGAAGAAAAAGTTAAAGTAATACGAGACTATTTAAAAGCGGCATCAAATAGGCAAAAGTCAAATGTTGACTTGAAAAGAAAAGAGATTGAATTCCAAGTTGGAGACAGAGTATTCTTGCAGGTGTCTCCATGGAAAAAGGTGTTGAGACTTGGTCGGAAAGGTAAACTAAGTCTGCGATTTATCAGACCTTACGAGATCACTGAAAGGATTGGACTATTAGCCTATCGCTTGGCATTGCCACCCGAATTGGAAAAGATTTACGACGTGTTCCATGTATCCATGTTAAGGCAATATCGATCAGACCCCTCTCATGTGATTTCACCCGAGGAGATTGAGATTAGACCAGACATGACTTACGTAGAGGAACCAGTCAAGATTTTGGCCCGAGAGGTTAAACAGTTGAGAAATAAAAGTGTGACTTTAGTACAGGTTCTATGGCACCAACATGGTGTGGAAGAAGCTACATGGAAACCAGAAGAAACCATGAGAAACCAATATCCGAACCTGTTTACTGGTAAGACTTTCGGGGACGAAAAGGGGGAGAAATGTAACATCTCGAAATAGGGCCTAGTCAGAATATTGGTTTTGGGACCACAAATTCGACATCAAAATATTTATTTTATGATTATTACGAGACCTAGAATATGAGATTATGCATGTGTAAAGTTTCATGAAGAAATTCCTTGAGTAAGGTGTCCAATTAGAAACTAGGGACTAAATTGAATTTATTGCAAAACTTGGATTCTAAAGGCAATTTGTATGAAATTAATCTAGATTATATATTAGAAGGTTTTAAAGAACAATTTTTCCAATTTCTAAGTTTTTGGACAAAAATGGGCCTGCATGGATGAAATTTCAAAGAAAGGACTTAAGGGCATTTTGGTCATCTAACTTTTTAATGAAATAAAATAAGAAAAAGAAGGCAAAAATCAGCCATTTCCTCTCCATGGCTGCCAAAATTTGAAGAGTCTCCATAGCTAGGGTTTCCAAGCTTTCCAAGCTCAATAGTAAGTGCTTCCAAGCCCCGTTTTTAATGTTCTTTGTATTTTAAAAATCCCGGTAGCTTGATCTTTCCATTTCTACCCATATTTCATGCTAGGGTTCAAGTTTAAAAATTTACCCATGCATGAGTTGCTTGTGTTTTTTTGGATTATGGGGGGGGGTATGAAAGTTGAAGGTGTGTTAAATATCTTTTCCTAAGTGATTTTCATGAAAAACCCCTAAAGGGACCTTTTTGCAAAAGTTGTTACATATGTGGTAGAAATGTGAAAATAATGAAAAATGTGGGCTGCCATATGAGGGAAAAGTGTTCGGATAGGCTTGGGTAAGATAAAAATTGCATGTGTTTCATTATACGAGCCTAGGGACTAAATAGTAAAAATGTCAAAGGTTAGGGGCAAAATGGTCATTTGGACTGGGGGTAGAAATTAAACTTGAAAAGTGTAATTTAGTGAATTAATGATATAAATTTGTTGTTATAGACCCCGAGGAACAAATTTCAGAGGTCGATCAAGGTAAACGCAAGGTTTCGGAATAACCGAAACACAGCTCCGAAACGAATACCAGGTAAGTTCAGATAACTCGAAGTAAACCTATAACATGCATATTTGTATGTTTTGTGGACGTATGATAATTGCATTGTTGATGGCATGAAAATGCATGAATTGCATCTTTAATAATGAATTGTTGGATAATGTCTCGGTTGAGGTTGGAAAGGGAATTCGATGGATAAACCATGATTTACATGAGACTTGAGATCCTGCATTTGTTGTAGAAAAGGATATAGCCTGGACTGGTAATCTGAAGATCTCAAGTATAAAAAGGATCTAGCCTAGACTGGTGTTCCTTGAGTGATTGAGCCTCCCGAAGAATATGTGTGCATTGTGGATTTAGCCCGGACGGGTAATCTGATTAGGGTATGAATTTAGCCTAGACTGGTAATTTAGATCTGAGCTCATCAAGGGTGTTTGTCGTTATAAGGGATTTAGCCTGGACTAGTAATCCCGACATCACCTTATGAGTTTATATTATGGGGTATTTAGCCTGGACTGGTAATCCCGCCGTAGGATGTTAGGTTCACGGGAGTGCATACTGAAATGATCATTCATATGAATTGATGGTAAATGGATGATCCATCGAGATTTCCTAGAAACTCAATGGGACTATCACAAGGAATATATATAGATGATATGTTAAATGATGAGCTCATCTAAGATGAATTACATGGTATATTGTCATGTAACTAACTTGATGATTGAGAATATGTTTTAGGGAAACCATTTCATGCTTGTTGGTTTCATTGCCTAATATGGTTGCATGTTAAATAATCAGTAAGTTTACCTTCCAATTATACGGGCTTACTAAGCATGTAAATGCTTACCCCTCTCTTTTCCCTATTTTTCAAAGCTCGAGGTCTCATAAGGATTGGAAGACAATTGGAGAGTCAACACACTATCAACTAGACAAGCTTTGTATAAAGACATTTCTATTTTGTCTAATGGCATGTATAGAATTTTTGAGTATTTTGTTATATATGTCATTTGATCTGCCTAATGAAGGCCTGTAAAAATATGTTTATCTTTTTTTGTATTTGCCCATGGGAATTGGCTCAGTTTGAAGTAGGCTATACCCTACAAATCTATGCATGTTTATATTCATATGTCATGATTTAGTTATAATTGGAAATGAGTTATAATAACGAGCCAATCTTAATATGTCAAGCAAACATATAAATCATTAAATGCTAGATAAAAATTAACTTACCATGTATGAAACCAATGACATGAGGTTCACATGCAATGAGGTTACTCAAAGTTTCATATTTACAAATGGATAATTTGGCCCAAATATGCACTATAGTAATCTATAAATGTAATTGGCTAGTAGAGGGTGACTTAAGGCTTGGAAAATAGCCTAACAAGGTCCACATGGGTAGACACACGGGCGTGTGTCTAGGCCGTGTGTGACACACGGGCTACTCCCATGGGTGTGTGCTATGACCATGTGTCCCCTACACCTGAGAATTTAAGTCAGCATAGAGCATGGGCTAAGCACACGGGCATGTGCCTTGGCCGTGTTTATTTAAAAGAATGGTGAGGTTAAAGTCAGTGTAGCACACGGGCTAAGCCCACGGGCGTGTGCCTTGGCTGTGTTGCCTACTGGAAATAGGACACGGGCGTGTTCTAAACCCCATGGGCATGTTACACTTCAACTAAGGAAAAATTTCCTAAAGTGCCCCAAGTCTATCGAACAATTTCGATTTTGTTCTGTACTACCCCTAGGAGTGTTTTTAGGCCTCGGAGGCCTGTATAAGAGACAAAGTGCACACATTTGAAACGTTTTAAATTACGAGCGAAATTCAGTAACCTGACTGTGTGAGTTTGTAAAAGTGAATTACCGGTAATGCCTCGAACCCTATTTCGATGTCAGATACGGGCGAGAGGTGGTACAGGTATTCTAGAATATCTAAGTAGAATATTATAAATGATGAAAGTATGTGTGTGGTTGCCTTTGAATGTGAAATTGGTATGTTTGATTTGACATAATGAAATGTCATGAACATTGTAGATGATGGTATTGCATTAACATGTTCTAGCTATGATATATGAATGTTTTGGTTGTCTAAGTATGCTATGGTTTGTGCCATTGAAATTGTGAAAGTGTAGGTGTAAATGAGGGTGGCAATTGGCTTGGTAAATAGCCTATATTTTGTCGACATGGGTAGACACATGGGCATATGTCTAGCCCATGTGTGACACACTGTCTACCCCATGGGCATGTGTTTTGGTCGTGTGTCACTTGTACCTAAATTTTGAGGAAGAAAATGCTTAGAATTGAGCACACGGGCAGAGATACGGATGTGTGTCCCAGCCGAGTGTGGGACACGGCCTCAGGCACGGGCGTGTGTCCGGGGCATGTGAAGTCTGCACCTATTTTATGAAAATTTAATTATCTACATGGCCTAGCACACGGGCATGTGACTTGGTCATGTGACTTCAATTTGTTCATGACATGCAAGCTAGAGAGTTACATGGGTAAGGGACATGGACGTGCGTGTCCACACGGCCCACACGGGCGTGTCTCAAAACCACACAGGCGTGTGACCCTTGTTTATAGTAAAAAATTTTCTAAGTTTTGTAAAGATTTTTAAAGTTCTCGGTTTAGTACCGAACCACTTCCAAAGCATGTTTTGGGCCTCGTAGGCTCGTATTAGGGACATTATGATTGAATGCAAATGGTTTTAATTTGGATGCAAAATTTATAACTTGATTTGTATGTTTGTTTGTGATAAAAGTCTGGTAATGCCTCGAGCCCAGTTTCAGCGTTGAATACGGGTAAGGTCTGTTACACGTGTGTCTACCCATGTGGACAAAATAAAGTCCTTTCCTAGCTTTATTTCTCACCCAAATTTTCCATTAACCAACAACAACACTTACACATATATAACAACCAATTCAATACATATTATCCAAGCCAATTGCAATAATTATGTGTGATATATTATCACATACATTCATGTATTTCCAAACTTACCTTAATAACTCCAATCATTGATTACTAAAAACTACTACTAAATACATGCATACAAACATATACATATGTATCATTCACAACCATGTTTCAAGTTTAACTCTTTTCTAAACCAACCTAATACATGCAATATAAACCATAGGATATTTAACAAAATCTATCAGAGTAATCTGGATAAAGTAGTCTGATGTGTTGATATGATCATCCGAACGTTTTGAAAATCTACAAAGAACATTCAATAACACAAGTAAGCTTAATGAAGCTTAGTAAGTTCATAGGCTTAAAATAAAAATCTTACCGAACATACTATAACATATATATCATTAAACAAGCATTTCATTAATGATTCCTACCATTCACAATTTCAAATGATGAATTCCCTTAATTGAGCTCAATATCAATAACCACTTAAATTCTATCACATTAGTACCACATTACACTTAGCAATTTCTGTCAAATTAGAGAACGTCTTACATATTTGAGTACATCGTTTTATTGATGCCATAGTCCAACTACGGTCTTACATATATATTGTCATGGCCCTGCCAATCTTACACTCGTAGTGCCATAACCCAATTATGGTCTTATCATTAGGATGCCATAGCCCAACTATGGTCTTACACGTATATTTATTGCCATGATCCAACCATGGTCTTACATTCACGGTGCCATAACCCAGTTATGGTCTTTTCACAAAAATGCCATAGCCAAGCTATGTCCTTACATTTAAACATTGCCATGGTCCAACCATGGTCTTATCCGTCAGTTCATCTTTTGTCACGGAACAATCGTACTCAATCCTGCGTTTCACTTAATTTGAACTTTCGATCCAATTTTCATATCTTTACAATAATTATAATTCAATAACAAACATATAAGATAATACATTATATCATTCCTAAATTAACACATAATCATGAAAGTTCAACCATATGAACTTACCAGGGGTAGTTTGTAGAAGTTGTAGAAATTTAGGGACTAATTTATTAATTTCTCTTTCCCACGTTTATCTTCAGGTTCTTGATCTATAATATAAAAATTTTCATTCATTAGCATCAAATTCAATTTTAATTCACTTAACAATTTATGCCCTTTAATTTTTGAAATTACACATTTACCCTAACTCTTACAGTTTTTACAATTTAGTCCCTGATCAATTAACCCATCAATTGAGCTAATTTTTCTTAATTAACACTTTATCTAATTTTTTTAGGCTACTACACAGCCTTTGATATTCAAAATTTCAACATCAAACCCTAATTCTAAACTTTTTTCACGATTATGTCCTAAAATCAATTTCTATAAAAATTACTTAATAAAATCATCATATAACAAAATTAAAGCTTAAAATCCATGTTAATTCATCATAAAAATCCAACACTCATCAATGGTAACATTCAAAATTACCCATAGAATCAAAAACTAATGGAATAGATAGTTGGACCTAATTGTAAAAGTCTTAAAAACACAAAAATTACAAGAAAAATGCAAGAACTAAAATCAATTGTAGCAAAAATATGAAAAACCAGATCAAAAGGACTCTTCAATGGCATTTTTGGCTAAAATTTTATGAAGAATTATCTAGATTTCTTTTAATTATTATTTTATTTACTTAATTTTGCAAAATTTCCAATTTTACCCTTATTTCACCAAATTTTCAGTTTTTTTTCTTGCTAATGCCACCTCAGCCATCCCCTTTGGATTATTTTGCCCTATAAGTCCTCCCTTATTTTTCATTTAAACTATTTAATCACTTTAGCAAATTCTGCACCTTTTTCACTTTAGTCCTTCTTAATTAATAAACCATCAAAACGTTAAAATTTTCTAACGAAAATTTAATACTAGCTTAATGACACTCAATAAATATTATAAAAATACTTACGGCTTGGTTATAAAATTGAGGTCTCGGTACCTCGTTTTTAACCCAATTTACCTAATAAATTCTTTTAAATCACAAAATTCACTAATTTAAGAATATTTATAAAATCACACTTGACTCTTAAATATTAATTTATTAAATTTTCAAACTTACTCATTGGATTTAGTGATCTCGTATCACTTTTTTCGACACCACTAAAAATTAGGTTGTTACAACTCTCCCCTTTTTTAGGAAATTCGTCCTCAAAATTTGTTACTTGAGATTAAGTTTGGATACTGTGATCTAATTGATTCTTCTGTTTCCCAGGTTGCCTCCTCCGAATCATGACGATGCCACAACACTTTAACTAACGGTACCCGTTTATTCCATAATTCTTAAACTTCTCAAGCTAAAATGTTCACTGATTCTTCTAAATATGTCATATCCGGTTGAACCTCAATTGCAGTGTGAGGAATCACGTGTGAAGGATCTAATCTATACCGTCTCAACATGGATACATGGAACACGTTATGAATTTTCTCAAGTTCCGAAGGTAAAGCTAATCGATAAGCCACATGGCCAATTCTTTCAATTATCTCATACGGTCCAATAAATCTTGGACTCAGTTTCCCTTTTCTGCCAAGTCGTAACACTTTTTTCCACGGTGAAACTTTTAAGAACACTTGATCGCCAGTTTCAAATTCTATGTCTCTTCTTTTCAAATTTGCATATAATTTTTGATGGTCTGAAGCAGCTTTCAAACTGTCCCGGATAATTCAATATTTTTCTTCGATTTATCGGATCAAATTGACTCCCACTAACTTGGATTCACTCAATTCGAACCAGTATAATGGAGTCTTACATTTTCTACCATAAAGAGCTTTAAATGGTGCCATCTTTATGTTGGATTGATAACTATTATTGTAAGCAAATTTAGCCAAATGTAAATACCTTTCCCAGCTATCTCTAAACTCGAGTATACAACATCTCAACATGTCTTCTAAAATCTGAATCACTCGTTCTGATTGTCCGTCAATCTGAGGATGAAATGCTGTGCTGAAATTTAGTTTAGTACTGAGAGCTTCTTGTAGTTTAATTCAAAACCTCGATGTAAACCTCGGATCACGATCCAAAATAATATATGTTGGAACCTCTTGTAGTCTTACAATCTCAGACATATATAATTTTGCTAACTTCTCAAGTGAAAAGTTTGTTCTACTCGGGATAAAATGTGTTGACTTGGTTAATCTATCTACAATCACCCAAATCGAATCTTTCTTTCCTGGAGTCATAGGTAATCCAGATACAAAATCCATTGTGACATTTTCCCATTTCCATTCAGGAATCATGACAGGTTGTAACAAACCCAATGGTACCTGATATTCTATTTTCACTTGCTGACAAATCAAACATTTTGCTACAAATTCACAGATTTCTCGTTTCATACCTAGCCACCAGTACATTCTTTTCAAATCACAATACATCTTCGTACTACCCAGATGAATGGAATACGTGCTACTGTGAGCTTAAGAAAGAATGTCATTTTTCAGATCTAAATTATTCAGAACACAAATTCTATTGTGATAATGTATCATACCATTATCATCAATGGTATACTCTGAGCTCAACTTGTCCCGAACCATTTGTCATTTTAACACCAATTTTGGATCCTCATTCTGTAAATCCTAAATCTGTTGAAGGAACATAATTTTCATTCTTAATTCTACTAATACAAAACCATCTACATTAAAAGTTAAATGAGCATTCATCACTCGCAGTGCAAATAAAGACGAGTTTCGGTTAAGTGCATCTACAACCACATTAGCCTTTCCCGGGTGGTAAACAAAAACCAGGTTATAATCTTTCAGTAGCTTTAGCCACCGTCTCTGTCTCAAATTCAAATCTTTCTGAGTCATCAAGCATTTCAAACTTTTATAATCTGTGTACACATAACATTTCTCACCGTATAAATAATGTCTCCATACTTTCAAAGCAAACACAATTGTAGCCAACTCAAGATCATGTGTAGGATAATTCCTTTCATGCGGTTTTAACTATCGAGAAGCATAAGACACTACTTTTCCTGACTGCAGTAAGACACAACCCAAACCATTCAGAGATGCATCACTATATACAACATACGGCACACTCGATTCTAGTTGAGTCAAAATTGGAGCTTTTGTTAACATTTTCTTCAACTGATCAAAACTCTACTGACACTTATTAGACCAAATAAATTTAACGTTTTTCTATAGTAGTCGAGTCATCGGTAAAGCAATCATCGAAAAGTTCTTAACAAAACGGTGGTAATACCCTGCTAAACCTAGAAAACTTCACACTTCTGTAATATTCTTTAGAACTTTCCAATTCACCACTGCAGATACTTTACTCGGACCCACTCGAATCCCTTCAATTGATACAATATGGCCTAGAAATTCGACCTCATGAAGCCAAAATTCACATTTACTTAACTTTGCATACAACTACTTCTCCCTCAAAGCCTATAACACAATTCTCAAGTGTTGTGTATGTTCGGATTCTATCTTAGAAGAGATCAGTATATCATCAATAAACACAACCACAAATCTATCCAAATATAGTTGGAAAATTCGATTCATTAAATCCATAAAAGCAGCAGGAGCATTAGTCAAACCAAAAGGCATTACCAAAAACTCATAATGACCATACCGAGTTCTAAAAGCAGTCTTCAACACATCACATTCTTTAACTTTCAAATGATAATACTAGAATCTGAGGTCTATCTTCGAAAATACTGTAGCACATTTTAGCTGATCAAACAAATCGTCAATACGTGGCAAATGGTATTTATTTTTAATTGTGACATTGTTCAACTGTCTGTAGTCTATACACAGTCTCAAAGATTCGTCTTTCTCTTTCACAAATAAGACAGTTGCACCCCAGGGAGATATACTCGGTCTGATAAACCCTTTGTCTAGTAACTCTTGCAACTATGTCTTTAATTCTTTTAACTCGGCTGGTGCCATTTTGTACGGTGTTACTGATATAGGAGTTGTTCTAGGAATCACATCAATCACAAATTCAACTTCACGATTAGGTGGTAAACCCAACAATTCCTCAGGAAACACATCAGTAAACTCATTAACAACTGGTAACTATTCTAACTTCAATTCAAAACCCCGAGTATCAAGAATGTACGCTAAAAATGCCTCATTACCTTTCCGTATTAATCTCTGAGCTGAAAAAGCTGAAATAATTCTAACAATTTCTTTCAGATTTGCAGCCTCAACAGTAATCATTTCTCCTACCTGACATTTCAGATCAATCTGTTTTTCTCTACAATTTACTATGACATCATGTTTGTCAACCAATCCATTCCCAAAATAACATCAAATTCTCGAAAATGTAGTAGCATCAAATCAGCAGGGAATTCACAGTTTTTTATTTTCAATGGACAATCATGACACACTAAATTAACTATTACACTTTGGCCTAATGGATTAGTGACTTGAACATCATAATCAGTAGGTTCAACAAACAATTTCTTTTCTGATGCTAATGTAGTGCAAATATAAGAATGCATAGACCCAAGGTCAATCAATGCATACACAATAATATCAAAAAGATATAATGTACCAGCAATTATGTCTGGAGCTGTAGCTTCCTCTCTCACTCGGATAGCATAAGTACGTGCAGGTGCCCTAGCATTTGACTGGGCATCAGAATCTCTCATACCCGAACGAGCAGTCCCAGTAGCACTACTTTTACTCGATCGTATATCTTTTTGATAAGTGGGTAATTACTTTTTTTTTGTTCTCCCTCTTTTTTTAGCAGTTGAGGACAATCTCGAATAAGATGGTCAGTAACCCCGCACTTGTAACAAGCTCATATCTTACCTCTACATTCACCGGAATGAGGTTTCCTACAATATTTGCATCTAGGCCTGAGAGCATTCTGTACACTGCCAACATTAGCTGTAGGTTTAATAGTTACCCCGAAATCCTATTAGCTCACCTTATTCTTACTTGATCATTCTGGCATTGAGGTAGGTCGACTAGAATCATCTCTAAACTTTTTAGCCGGATATGCTGAAAATGATTTGGAAGAGCTTCTCTTATATGATTCTTTATTCCTTCTCTCCTGTTGCATTTTTCTATTGTACACCTCTTCCATTTTTTGAGCACAATCTAATAGAACAACTAATTCCCGTATCTTTGTGCCCCCAATCATCATTCTGATTTCATCATTTAACCCTTCCTCAAAACGAATACACATTTCTTCTTTGGTTGATACAATTTCCAGGCATATCTGTTGAGTTATACAAATTCTCTTTCGTATTCGGCTATCGATCGGTTACCTTGTTGCAAGTTAAGAAATTCCCTCTTCTTTTTATCCAAGTACCTCTTGCTGGCATATTTCTTTTTAAATTCATTCTGGAAAAATTCCAAGTGATTTTCTCTTTCGGCGCCACAACTACTATAGTCATCCACCAATTATATGCCTCCTCTTTCAATAAAGAAACATCACATTTCAAATAATCATCTGAAGAACAAGTCATTTCTTCAAAAACTCTTACCGTATTCTATAGACAATATTAAACTTTCATAGGATCATCATCTGACCTACCCCAAAATTCTTCAGCCCCAAAATTTCTGAGCTTTTCTATTGGAATACGCTTACTGGATTCAATTACCAGATGAGGTAGAGGTACAACCTGAGGTGCTACATATGGTGCAGAAGTGGGAAGAGGTTGCTGAGCCTAATTTCTTTCTTGCATCATCTAATTAAACCATTGGTTCATAAACCCATAGAACATATTTTTGAGTTCCTGTTCTCGCATTGGAGAAATTGGGACATTACTACTTGTCCCGTGTTCAGATGTCTGTACTCTGCTATTAATTTCATCACATTCAGCATATTCGGATCTATCAGTCATCTTTACAATCTATAAAAAAAATTAAATCGGATCATACATATCACACTATCACAGATTTATATGGCATGTATTTCTAGACACTTTACATATCACATTCTTTCGAGAATCAGTTAAACTGAAGCTCTAATACTAATAAATGTAACACCCCCAACCTGTACCCGTCGCCAGAACAGGGTTACAGAGCATTACCAGAGTTTTTAGAACAATTATAGATAATTCAAGTTAATTACTATTCATGTTTGAAACTAATCATATCGTCCCTTGAATATACCCTCAAGGCCCAGTTTAAGCATTAGAAACAAGTCAAGACTAAATCGGGATCTCAGAGAATATTTTGCAAAATTTCAAAATTTTCTTATATACAGGGGTCACACGCCTATGTGAGTAGGCCGTGTGGCTCACATGGCCAAGTGACATGCCCATGTCTCAGCCCGTGTAGGCATTAGATATGAAGCACATAGTCGTGTCCCGGCCCGTGTCCTTACCCGTGTAGCTCTCTAACATGAGTCACACGGCCAATCACACGCCTGTGTGCTAGGCCATGTGTCATACATACCCGTGTCTCAGACCATGTGCTTATTTCTGAGCATTCCATTTCTCAATTTTAAGATGCAAGGGACATAGGGCCAAACCACATGCCCATGTTCCAAGCCATGTGTCAACACGGTCAAAACACACACTCATGTGTCTACCCGTGTGGATAAAATAAAACCATTTCCTAGCTTTATTTTTCACCTAAATTTGCCATTAACCTACAACAACACTTACACAATATAACAACCAATTCAATACATATTATCCAATCCAATTGCAATAATTATGTGTGATATATTATCACATACATTCATGTATTTCCAAACTTACCTTAATAACTTCATTCATTGGTTACTAAAAACTACTACTAAATACATGCATACAAACATATACATATGTATCATTCACAACCATGTTTCAAGTTTAACTCTTTTTTAAACCAACCCAATACATGCCATATAAACCATAGGATATTTAACAAAATCTACCAGAGTAATCTGGATAGTATAGTCTGATGTGTTGACCCAATCCTCCAAACTTGTTTAAAATCTACAAAGAACATTCAATGACACAAGTAAGCTTAATGAAGCTTAGTAAGTTCATAAGCTTAAAATAAAACTCTTACCGAACATATTATAACATATATATATCATTAATCAAGCATTTCATTAACGATTCCTGCCATTCATAACTTCAAATGATGAATTCACTTAATTAAGCTCAATATCAATAACTACTTTAATTCTATCACATTAATACCACATTACACTTACCAATCTTTGTCAAATTAAAGAACGTCTTACAAATTTGAGTACATCATTTTATTGATGCCATAGTCCAACTATGGTCTTACACATATATTGTCATGGCCTTGCCATGGTCTTACACTTGTAGTGCCATAACCCAGTTATGGCCATAACCCAGTTATGGTCTTATCATTAGGATGCCATAGCTCAGCTATGGTCTTACACACATATTTACTGCCATGGTTCAACCATGGTCTTACGTTAATGGTGTCATAACTCAGTTATGGTCTTTTCACTAAAATGCCATAGCCCAGCTATGGCCTTACATTTAAATATTTCCATGGTCCAACCATGGTCTTATCTGGCAATTCATCTTTTTTCACGGAACGGTCATACTCAATCTTGCGTTTCAGTTAATTTAAACTTTCAATCCAATTTTCATATCTTTACAATAATTATAATTCAATAACGAACATATGAGATAACACATTATATCATTCCTAAATTAACAAATAATCATGAAAGTTAAACCATATGAACTTACCTGGGGTAGTTTGTAGAAGTTGTAAAAATTTAGGGACTAATCTATTAATTTCTCTTTTCCACGTTTATCTTCAGGTTCTTGATCTATAATATAAAATTTTCCATTCATCAGCATCAAATTCAATTATAATTCACTTAACAATTTATGCCCTTTAAATTTTAAAATTTCACATTTACCCCAACTTTTACAATTTTTACAATTTAGTCCCTGATCAATTAACCCATCAATTGAGCTAATTTTTCTCAATTAACACTTTATCTAATTATTTTAGGCTACTATACAGCCTTTGATATTCAGAATTTCAACATCAAACCCTAATTCTAAACTTTTTCACAATTTTGTCCTAAAATCAATTTCTATCAAAATTACTTAATAAAATCATCATATAACAAAATTAAAGCTTAAAATCCATGTTAATTCATCATAAACATCTAGCACTCATTAATGGTAACTTTCGAAATTACCCATAGAATCAAAAATTAATGGAATAGATAGTTGGACCTAATTGTAAAAGTCTTAAAAACACAAAAATTACAAGAAAAAGGCAAGAATTAAACTAACTTGTAGCAAAAATTTGAAAAACCAGATCAAGAGGACTCTTCAATGTCGTTTTTGGCTGATAGTTTATGAAGAATTGTCTAGATTTATTTTAATTGTTATTTTATTTACTTATTTTTGCAAAAATTTCAATTTTACCCTTATTTCACCAAATTTTCAGATTTTTTTCCTGCTAATGCTGCCTCAGCCATCCCCTTTGGGTTAATTTGCCCTATAATTCCTCCCTTATTTGTCACTTAAACTATTTAATCACTTTAGCAAATTTTACACATTTTTAAAATTTAGTCCTTTTTAATTAATTAACCATCAAAACGTTAAAATTTTCTAACGAAACTTTAATACTAACTTAATGACACTCCGTAAATATTTATAAAAATATTTACGGCTTGGTTTATAAAATTGAGGTCTTGATACCTCGTTTTTAACCCAATTTACCTAATAAATTCTTTTAAATTACAAAATTTACTAAATTAAGAATATTTCTAAAATCACACTTGACTCATAAATATTAATTTATTAAAATTTCAAACTTACTCATTGGATTTAGTGATCTTAAATCACTGTTTTCGACACCACTGAAAATTGGGCTGTTACATTACACATGGCTGTGTGGCTTCCCCACACACTTATATGGCCAGACTGTGTAACTAATTGTGACCGTGTGAAAAATCTTGCATTTAAAAATTAATAAGAGACAGGGTTGTGTGTGTCACATGGTCGTGTGCACCTTAAAAAGCTTCCAAAACAAGGCAAACTTTCATCCAAAACTTAGGTAACAAGCCATATCGAAATCAACCATTTTCATACTTTAAAAAAAATTTAAACAAGCTTAAAACATGAAAAAATATTCAACCTAAATGCCTAACCAATGTGTCCTTACTGACACCACAATTCAGTTATCAACCTTAATGCACATGACATATCCACTAATTTGCATTCAAATTTATAAGTTCATATATAAAACTCATGCCAAACTTATCATTTCTTCATATTCATTCACATTCATTCATACCATGATTCAAACACTTAAATAAGGTTTACATCAAATGGCCAAAACAACTTTATATGAACATATTCACACCAAAATTAAAGACACATACATAAGTAAGCTTATACCAAGCTTAAAATATAACATTTGTAATAAGTATCTAAACATATACAAACACACCAATTACATGCCAATATAACCTAAAATAAGTGTATCAAAATCTCCCAAAATGAATCTGGATAGTGTGATCTTCAAGTTGATTCGATTGCCCAACTCCACAAAATGTTATCTACAAGGTACAGAAAAGAACATGAGTAAGCTTCACTAGAGCTTAGTAAGTTCAACGATTAACATAATAAAGCTTACCGAATTAAACATAACAATTTTAATAACAAGACTAAAAGTCAGAGTTTCCTGTCAACCACAATCCACAACAGGTGAGTTTATACATAAACCAGTACGAGATCATTCATTGTCAAGCCACAATACTATCAAGAGATTCATGAATAATCTTTTAACAATTCAATAGCAAGACATTTAACACAAGAAACATTGCCCGATGAATGATATATGGATATGACTACACAGTTATCCATCTGAAACATGCCAAACGTTCAAATGAGCCAATCTAACTGATAACACGCCTCGACATCAAGTGCCTAGCCTGTAGGCTAACATCCCTCCGAAAACACGTCTGGGTACTAAGTGCCAAGCTCGAAAGCTTTACATTCGCCCTCAGTAACATGCCGGAATCACTGCAATATATCGCGATAGTCTGCAACAAATGCTGGACTTCAGTATATTAAGTGTAAAATCACAGTATAGGAATCATAGTCTCATCTCAAATCAATCTCCGTACCACACGCACTATAACCTATTGGCATGTCAATCGTACTCTATCCTACATTCATCCGGCTTAGGATTTATCGTCGCTAATCAGTATTATAAACGATTCACTACTTCAATTCTCATTAATATAGCATCTAATATATAGTAAATTGAACATTTGACAATCAATTTTTTCATTCAATATGCAATTTAAAATACAGTAAATTAAACCGAACGAACTTACCAAGGCTAAACTGTAGAGTTTGCAACAGTTCAAGGACTATTCAACAACTTTTACTCGATTTTCTACTTGATCTTGGTCTATAATACAATTTATTTCAATTATTAAAATCAATTTCATATACTATACAAATGAATACATATTTCATTATATTTAAAAATTTTGTACATTTGCCTCAACCATTTATACGTTAATCAATTTCGTCCTTAAGATCAAAACAAGCCTATTTCTCCTAATTAAACTTTAAACCCATTGAACTTAATTTTTTTAACCATTCTAAAACAACCCTAAATTTCAGAATTTATCAAGAAAAACATGTCCATTTTAATTTATTTCCAATTTAATCACTAAATCTGAAATTAATAAAAATCACTTTACAAACTCAATACAAATCATTACTAAGTTACTACCCAAACCAATTATAACTATAAAACTTCAAAAATTTCAATGGCATAATTTCTATACTTTAATAATTTCACAAAATAACCCTTATTCCAACTAGATATCAAGATAACAATTACAAAGATGTCAATTTCATGAAAAATAAGTTAGGAAAACCCTTACATGCATAAGCTTAATATAGCCAAAATTTCAAGCTCCTTTCATGGAGCTTCTCACTTCAATTTTTGGTGGAGAACTAAGAAAATGAAGATGATGCCCCCACCAACCTTTGTTTAATTATTTTAAATTCATTTATTCCTTTTGTCATTATATTTATTAATTAAATTTATCACTTCATATTATAACATTAGGAAACAATCATGTCATCATCCATTATCCTCAATTTTGGCAAATCTGTCATATTAATTCATTTTATTTTTACTAATTACTACAAATGAGCACTTAAACACTAACAAAAATTAACTTTTGCACTTTTTATGATTTAGTCCCTTTTTCTTTAGTTAACTATCTAAACGTCAAAATTTCTAAACCAAATTTTAATAAAATACTAATGACCTCGTAAATATTAAATAATTAATATTTACAAACTCACACGTCAAAATTGTGGTCCCGAAACCACTATTTTCGACACCACTAAAAAATGGGTTGTTACATTTCAAGCAGGACTTTTTCTCCCAGTTAGACTCTGATTATTCTAGGGATATTTTAATATGATTAGAATTCTAATCTAAGTCTATTAAAAGAGGCCATTGTATCCCTATTTTGTGAAGCCAACCAGTAAGAGCTTTTTCTTAAGGGCGACAAGATGTAGTCGCATATGAGTTTTGATAAGAGTTTTATGGTAATTATTGAGAGAATTTTATACCCTTTTTATGAGTACTCTATGAGATTTAGGGTTTTGTTTACCAATTTACTCTTTGAGATTTTGAACTTTGTATTCAGAGTTTTGGGTAATGTACGTTTAGTACATTTAGGTTAATTTTGTCCATATTGTACTCTCGTTTGTTTACTTAGTTAGTGAAAAGTCAGAGCCTCCTTTGCCCGTGGTTTTTCCCTATTTGAGGGCTTTCCACATAAAATATTTTTGTTCATTCTTCTCCACTTTTATTATCTTATTGTTTATACGGGTCGATTCCCAACAAACTAGTACCAGAGCTATGATTCGGCTTCAGCAAATCGACTCGTTTAGTGACTCAACAACATTTTATATATCGAGAAGTTTGATGTATCACAAATTTTAGTTTCTGGAAGTTTTGGATAATCATGGAGGTAGTTGATGTGGTCGAGGACAAGGGTGATGATTCGTTGCTCTCCATATAATTCAGTTGAAGGTGGAGTCGTGTCAAATATCAGACATTTGCCTATTTTAGAGAAGAATCTCATCCCTTTTTGGTATTTAAGACTCGAACAGTTCACAGAGTGTTTGAGGCAAGGTTGGTCGTAGAGGGTTACAGTCAGGTGGAGAGAGTTGATTTTTTTCCCTTTTTGGGTATTACTGGCCCTTGTTGCATTATACAACTTTGGTTTGAAGACTAAGATTCTTTCACTTCACAAGTTTGAGCACTACTTGAGCTTGTTTGATATTCTGTGAAATTCGAGTTTGACCCATGACAGGGCATGGAAAAGGAGGCGTGAAAAATACGAGCCAAGGTAGAGATTTGTGGGGTGTGCCTCGCTTTTATTAGACATTTTGCAGGCACTTAGAAATATGTTTTGATGAGCAACCGAAGAAGGCCCAAAATAGGCTTAACGTCATGACAAGGAGCATCAGGACGTCGGGATGATGCGACAACATTGAAACGAAAAAGCAGAGACGATGTTGCAATGAGGCGATATGCCATATCATGACTTGTTCTCTTATTTGGCAACCGCGTTTTAGACTTCAAGCAGGACTACTTCTCCAAGTTGGACTTTAATTATTCCAGGGATATTTTAGTATGATTAGAACTCTATATAAGCTTATTTAAAAGGGTCATTGTATCCCTATTTTCATATGCTAATTAGCTAGGGCTTTTCTTGAGGGTGACAAGATGTAGTCGCCGATGAGTTTTGGTGAGAGTTTCATGGTAATTATAGAGAGTATTTTATATTCTTTTTATGAGTGCCCTATGAGGTTTAAGGTTTTGTTTATTGGTTTGCTCTTTGAGATTTTGAGCTTAGATTCAGGGTTTGGGTTTATACGTTTAGTACATTTAGTTTATTTTCTCCATTTTGTACTATCGTTTGTTTACTCATTTAATGAAAGGTCGATACCTCCTTTGCCTGTGATTTTTCCCTCTTTAAGGGTTTTTCATGTAAAATATTTGTGTTTGTTCCTCTCCACTTTTTACTATTTCATTTTTTATACGGGTCGATTCCCAACATTGTGTGTAATGAGGCATGGGATTCCCTTGCGCCGTTAAGTTCAGTGCGTCATCTTCACTGGCTTAAATCTGATCATCGACCATTGATATCTTCTTAGATGCAATCAAAAAGAAAAGAGGTGACAGTTCGTTTCACTTTCTTGCTAGTTGGATGTTGTTAGAACCGTAAAGTTTTGATATAAAACTTAACAAACTAAGATTTGTCATGTTAGATCATAAAAAATAATCAAGAACAAAACTAAATGCGAAAGCATACCTGAGTCTATTGTTGGAGATTACCCAGAAGGTTTTGGTCTTCCAAGAAAATAGTTTTTCTCTTTATATAATTCTCTCTGATGGGGATAGAAAAGAAATACGAGATATATATCTATTTCTTGGGAATCACTACCTCCTTTTACAGTAACTTATTATTAAATCAGTTTTGAGTATTTATAATTTGACCCATCATCAAATTATAAATACAACTTATGGTATCTACATATTATTTCCATGAAACTTTAATACTTATGACACTTATAATATAATTGATCACTTAATTTTGTATCACACTTTATAATAGAATTATACATTATACATATGTGCCCATAATTGAGGATTTTAATCCAACAAATGTCTCATATGGGATGTCAAGGATTTATTCTTACTTAGTGGTTGAAGGAAGGTGATCTTATTAGCAAATTAATGAGTTCAGTGACTCACTAAAGCAGTGGAACAAGGATGTTTTTCGAAATATCTTTCATAAAAAAAAAAAGGAAACAACGGTAAAATTAGAACGTTTTCAATATAAACTTGATCGATGGGATTCTCAGTATTTACGCCAACAGGAATTGTTTCTTCGGAAGTAGTTGGAAGTGATTCTTGACCAATAAAAGGTCCTTTGGAAGCAAAAGTCGCGAAGTGAATGGCTTATAAATGGATACCATAATACGAGGTACTTTATAGTCGTACGGTGGCCAGAAGACGTATAAACCAAATTGATGGACTTTGTTTGGAGGATGGTAACTGATTTTATGAAGATGAATCTCTAAAGAGAATTGTTGTTGACTTATTTTCACAACTATATGTGATGGAGAATCCTTCCCTAGAGACTTTTCCGTTGTGTGGTCTCTTTCTGTAGTTTGATGAAGAGGACAATTTGGGTCTCTTGACTACTGTCAGCTTGGAGGAAGTTCAAAGTGCCCTTTTCAACATGGCGCCTCTCAAGGCTCCAGGTATTGATGGATTTCGTGCGATATTCAATCAAATTAATTGTATTCAAAGTCGAATAATTATGCATTCAAGTTGTTGCAGTTTAAAGATAAATTGATTTAATTTTAATAATTTATTGTTAAACTTTTAAATTATTAAATTATAAATCATTTAAAATTTGTCATGTCGAGTAAGATGAAATCAAATTATTTACGAGTTATATCAAATTTGATCTAAGATAAATTAAACAAAATTGTAACTTCAGATGAAATTTATCTTTTATACGGAATATATATATATTGATGTTCGGGTGCATGTGCAGCATGTAACAGAGGGAAAAAAGAAGCGAAACCCCCAGCCATTCCCGGTACTTGCTATGATGTTTGCTTGCCAAAAGCAGAAGAAAGATCAGATTAAAGGACGGTGGAAATATCTTCAGATTTCGAATCAACCATCTTCCACATTTTTCTCCCCGACACTTGTTGAGTGGAAAATAAAATAAAAAATTTATTATAACAAAAACTCTTATATATATATATATATAATAGTTTAAACAAATAAAATACAATCATCGTTAATCACGTCGAGGTAGGATAAAACTGTAAGTTGCAAGCTTGGTGCCACTTTTTAGAAAGAACTGACAAGAAGCAATTGGGTAGCAGCACTCTCAAGCACCCACCTTGCACCCATACTGGTGTCACCCCTAAGCAGACATCACCACATGTATGATGCATGTTGTTTTTATGGGTCCCAATTAAACCGAAAGGAAGATAAAGAAACTCAACAAACAAAACAGAACCCATAATGATTTATACACATTTTGGTCTCTACTGAAATTTAGCTCAATTACCAAATTGAATTTGTACACATTTCTCTCCATAAGCCGCTCATCAAAACTTCAACGACCCATAAAAACCAAAACTAGTAGGAAAAGATGATTTCCCACGAAGATTAATTCCCATCATCTGCAGCTCGTAGCGTTTTACGCTACACCTAAGCCTTATTTTTGTTGACCAAGAAAACTCCTTTACTTACAAGACACCATCATTTACATAGAGATCAGGAACCCTACCAAACATATTTACACAATGACAAAGGGTTCCTGTCATTTTTTGCTACTCTGTTTTAAACGTGATATATATTTAAGCACCTTTTTTTGGCTTTATCTATTTACTGTTTTCAGGATTGCAATGGGGTCTACGCCAGTGCAGAGATGCTACAATTCTGACGATCCCTGTCGAGGCAATCAAACCCCTCCACTCTCACCGCTGGTTTGCTACCAAAATTCGCCCTAACATAGCTTCCTTTCCTCGATGACGACGAGGGAGAAGATGAGTACAAGCCCGATGAAGGTGGCACCGGTGACAGTGGGCTCATAATCTTCTGCTCCCCAAATCGAGCATCCTGTATTAACGGGTTAGATACTCTGCTCGGCGGCGACCCACAAAAAAATGGGGGCAACAACGCTACTTGTGTACAACTTTGTTCCACTCCACATCCACCCTGTTCAGTTTCAAAACCAATAATCATATCATATACTTTTTTAACTTAAAAAATGAGACATATGTTTTGAATTTTAAGTTTTTAATCTCACAAAATTTTAAAATTCCACCATGAATAAAATAATAATCCTTTTTTTAAAATATGAAATCACATACTAAAACAAGTAACTTAATGAACCCAAATTCTTCTTTTCTATATACTCAATTCCACAATAGTTTTTCTCGTACACGAAACAAGGGTTAAATTTTTAAATGAACCCGAATGGGTGTTGCACCGAAATGTCGCATTGTTTATGGGACCAAAAATAAGTTTTCTTATTTTATAATTTATAGAATAATTTATTGTGCCTTAAAACAAAACCATTTAGAAATAGCAACTTGTAAATATGTTTTAATTCTTTTTAAAAAATAAATAAATTATGAGAACGAAGTATACCTTTGTAAGAATAAAATCCAAAGCATCACTCTCCTCTTTTGAATCACAAAGCTCCACTTGATGGCTGAAAAACGTACAACAAACTGTTATTTCTTAGATCTATTTATTAAAAAAAACAAATATAAGGGAGAGAGATAAATAAAGGGCATAGAAAGAATAGAAAATTACCTGAGTTGCCATCTCAGGGACCTAACAGGGTGGTCGTTGAAGTGGGTGTTTAAAAGACCCAAACGACGTGGTTTCGGGCAGACCATGGTCTCTTTCCGATCCGTAACCGAAACCGAAATGGAGCTCCGCATCTCGTCAGAGCAGCTTCCAATTTCGCTTTGTTGGATCCCACACTGCATCTTTTTTCCTCTGGCGCTTTTCTTTTTCTTTCCTAATATTAACAATTAATTCCCCTATTTAACATAAACAGATGCTTAATTAAACAGTCTTGAAATATAAAACAAAAATTACTGTATTGAAATTCCACAACTATTTTAGAAAAGTTCTAAAGCAACAGATCTACTTAAACAAAAATTAAATAGATCTGGTTTAAATAAAAGGCGATTTTTTTAAAAAAAAGTGCGTATTTGATTTCCTTACAGATCTACCAAGCTTAGACCAGTTATGTAAAAAAGAAAAAAAATTAAGCTCTAATTTTCTAAAATTAGATTTAGCTACGGATATGGTTCAGATCGAGGAAGAAATAAAGGAAACCTTAACAAAGGCGTTGTTTGAAGAGCTGAAAAATGGTGAAATTAAAAAAAGAAAAGAAAAAAAAAGAGCCGTCGCTTCTAAAGAAAACAAAAACTGAGGCGAAGAGAAGAGCTGATAGAAAGAAAGCAAGCATGAAAGATAGAAAGAAAGCAAGAAAGAAAGAAAGAGAGGAGAGTAATACCTTAACTTTAAACTGTACAGGTAATTTGAGAAACACTTGGAGTAGGAGGTAAATATAAACCGAGCACCATAGAAAAAAATATATGAAAATGAAAGAAAAAAAGAAAAAAGAAATGGAGTCCAGAAAATAGGCGAGAGAAGAAAGGAGGATGGTAAAGGAGAGGTCCCGTGTGATTTATTGAAGAGAGAGAGAAGGGGGAAAGTGTGGGGAAGAGACAAGAGAATCACAAAAAATTGAAGAAATATAATAAAAATAAAAGTCGTAATGCAATTGGGCAACATCACAGCTTTTTTCTTTTTCCATTGGCAACATCACAGCTATGAATAGAAAGAGAGAGAATATAAAAATATATTTATTATAACTTGGTAAAACAATTATGGAGGAGTTTTTACAAAATTAGCTGAATAAGCTTTTTATTTTATTTTATTTGGATTTTAAGTAGTTTTAAAATTTAATTATGAAAATAGATCGTTTTTAGAAAAGAAAAAAAAAGTGAAAGCATGTTCAATTAAGATGGTATAAATACCCTTCAAATTTTATTTTTTTATTCACATCCTTTTTTTTAAACTTTCTCAACTCTCTCAAGCTTTTTATTCAATATTTATTTATATTTTTATTTAAAATATTATTTTTTAAATTATATTGTATTTTATTTGTCGAAACCCTTTTTTTGGATATCGAATTTTTATTTTGAAATGAAAATGAAGTCGCCACCAAATCTTTTTATTTAGGTATGATTGGATCACCTCAAAATTTGGTAATAAAATATTAGATTTATTAAAACGATAATTTTCGGTCCAAAAAATCTAAGAAATGGGTTTGAGAGTCGATTACGTATGAGGAAGGGTTAGTACCCTCATAACGCTCAAAATTGGTATTTAGTTGATTACTTAATGTCTTGATGTCGAAAATTAAAAATTGGAAGAGAATTTATAATACGATCCCTCTTTGCATGATGTTATTTGATTAAAATATCGCTACCTAAATTAAATTTTGTGGAAAAAAAGGTTTTATTTTAAGTTAATCGAGAAAAAAAGATCACGCCCCATAAGTTAGGGCACAATGTCTCGAATCCTCGACAAAAGAATAATCGCCATTTGATTATTACTTAAATCCTATGTGTTTCCATTTTAGATATGATGTAACACCCCTAACCCGTATCCATTGCCGGAATAGGGTTACAGAGCATTACCAAACTTATTACTTAAACAAACATACATTTCATTTCTCATACATTTTTCATAACCAAACAAAAGTCATTCATAATCAATCATATTGTCCCTAATACGAGCCCTCGAGGCCTAAAATAAACATTAGAAGTGGTTAGGGACTAAACCGAGAACTCAAGGAAATTTTGAAAAAACATAGAAAATTTTCAAAATATAAGGGACACACGCCCGTGTGGCGCCCGTGTCACAGGCTGCATGGACATTCGAAATAGGATCACATGGTCGTGTCTCAGCCCGTGTCCTACCCCTTATAACTCACTAACTTGGGTTACACGGCCAACCACATGCCCATGTGACTAGCCTGTGTACCCTTCGAAATGGCCTCACACACCTGTGTGCCAGGTCATACGCTAGGCCGTGTGAAAACTGGAGGGTATACTGACTTATGCCACACGGCCAAGCAACACGTCCGTGTGCTAGGCCGTGTAAAGCTACTAACTTTATTTCTAAATAAGTACCAAGGGACACACGATCGTGTCACCTTGTCATGTGTCACACACGGCTGAGACACACGCCCGTGTCTCTGCTCGTGTGGACAAAAATAGGCTATGTTTCAAGCCACATTTCTCACCCAAAATGTTGTCAACCTAGGTTCAACAATGCACAAACAACCAATGCATAAATAGGCACTTATAACCAACCAATTTCAGCCCAAAATCATATACTACAATACCAACAACCAAAATGCTCTTAAGCATCCCAAATAGCCATTCAAATTCATACTAAATTCATATCCAAAAATCACCTAAATGATCAAATTCACCTATTAAACTTTGTGCCTAAATCAACAAGCATACCACATTCTCAAATTCAAACATTTTGTACTCCAAATACCAATTCATAACAAGGCATTCACATAGCAATTATAAACCAAATATCAAAGGCCATTTACAGATATATACATAACCAAGTATACCAAAATAAGCTAAGTCACATGGCTAAACACATAACCAAAAACATATATCATTTACAAGCCAAATCAATTGGCTATCAACATTACAAACATATAAACCATATTAAACACAACTCCTATACATGCCATATAACCAAGTACACAAGTTTAAAAGTAATAAATCAACGTCTAGATAGTGTGATGAGATCTCCGACAACTCTCAATCCGAGCAAGCTTCGAAATCACTATGAAACACAGAAAAGTAAATAGAGTAAACTATTAAGCTTAGTAAGTTCGTATAGCAATAAACTCAACTTACCATATGAACACAATTTAAGTAATCAAACATATTATAATATAACTCATATTGATCCACAAACCTATCACATATTCATTCACAAGGTTAGATATGTAATTCACAAGTTTCATAGACTTAAAGCTTATATGATTCACATACATACTTGTTATGATATGTATCAAACACTTATTCTTTCATACCATCAATATACTCGTTGAACCATTTGGAATAATTTCGAATACTCGGGAATCTCGCACCTTAAGTGCCAATACATGGTCGAAACCATCTTAATCTCATATCTCATATGTAAATGCTCATCTTGAGCTATCACCGGGTCTGCTCACACAAGTTGACGATCAAAACATAGCTACACGGTGCTGCTCACACAAGCTGACGAGTAACCACAACACATGCCGAAAAACTTAACCACCGGTAGAACGCACGGACCAGCACCCAAAACACAATAACCTCTAATGACATGTCATTTGTATCCTATCTATTCTTAAGGTTCAACCAGAATTTCACACGTTGCCAAATCTTTGTCGAATATTTTTGTGAAGTCGTATTTATCAATAATGTAATAATAAAACATTTAAAACACAACTACATTAATGTTTATTAACCTACGAACTTACCTCGAATTTATATGGAAAGAATCGAGTTATCAATCCACTATTTTCTTTTTCCCTCGATCTAAATCCGAACGTTTCTTTTTTTTTTTTTTATCTATATACAATCAAATTTAACTTATTTAAATATCATTCTATTCAATTTAACCCAAAAATCATATTATGGCAAAATTACACTTTTGCTCCTTAAACTTTAAATTCTTTACAATGTAGTCCCTAGCTCACAAAAATACAAATTCATGCAATTTAACCCACACCCATACTAGCCGAATTATATATATCCATAGTAGCCCATATTTTTCATTATATGACACATTTCACCATGAATTTTACACATTTTACAAATAAATCCTAAATTTGCAATTTCAACCAAAATCACTTAACAAATGTTTTTATCTAACAACAACCATTTATTTTCTATCATCAAACATCAAAACACATCCATATTCATCAATGGTAAAACCCTATACTTTTAACAATTTTGCAAATTAGCCCCTGAGTTAGCTAGATTAAGCTACAACGACTCAAAAAACATAAAAATCATTAAAAACAGAGCAAAATTGCACTTACATGCATGAAAATGGCTTGAAAAACCCTAAGCTCTCCTCCTATGGTGAAATTAGGTTGAAATTTGGTGAAATGAAGAAGATGGTACTTTGATTTTAGTTAATTTTTATCATTAATTACTAATTTACCTTTATAACCTTTAAAAATCTTAATAATTTCCATAAAACCAAACTCATAAATGTTCAATAACACACTAATGGTCTAATTACCACATAAGGACTTCCAATTTAAAGTTTTATAGCTATTAGACACCTTTACCTATTAGAACATAACTTTTACACTTTACGCGATTTAGTCCTTTTTTATCAAATAAAGCATGCAAACGCTAAAATTTCTTAACAAAATTTTCATATAACTCAATTAACATGCTGTAGACACTATAATAATAAAATAAATATTTTGACCTTGAATTTGTGGTCTTGAAACCATTATTCTGATTTGACTGAAAACGGGCTATTACATAGGATATTCAATTACTTAGGTTCAAGGAGAAAATAATAATTTGTAAGTTGAGAGCACAACCTCTCAGATTCCTCAAATAAGGAATATTGCCTCAGTTTTAAATTATTTCTTATGTGTTTGTGCCAAAAAAAAGAAGATGAACATATGTAGCAATATTGACAATACACGATGATGGCAAAATTATGACAATAAAAATAATGAAATAAATAAGAAAATATTCGATTAATAATATTTATAATAATACTAATAGTGAAATAATATAAAAATGTATGTACATTCATAAAATATTGATTCTTTGAGCGAATTTTAACAAAATTAATATTAATTAACAACAATGATTACTTAATAATATTAATAATATAAATAATTAAAAATAAAAGACCAAAATGAAATAATCGAGAAATCCGACGGCAAAAAATAAAAAAAAAGTAAATACATAGACTTAATTAAATGGTTAAGGGACTAAATTGAAATTGTGATAGAATCTTAAGTAAAAATTAAAGGGTTAAAATAAAGAAACAATAAAAGGCAGGGATCAAAAGGGTAAATAACCCAAACCCAGTACATGTCATTCCTCAAAGGGTTGATAATCTAGGGACTGGATTGAATATTTAATGAAATTTAAAGTGTAAAATTTAAAAAAAAACATAAGGGGTCAAATTAAAATAAAATAAAATAAACAAGGACCGAAAGGGTTATTTTTCCAACCCCATGTCATTCCCTTAAGCCGACAGTGGGTCCTTAGGACCCACTTGCAAGGAAATTAAAATTTGTAGGGTAAAAAATAAAATAAAAAAAGGCATCAGACGAAATTTTCATGTAACTCAATTAACATGCTGTAGACACTAAAATAATAATAAAATAAATATTTTGATCTTGGATTTGTGGTCCCGAAACTACTATTCTGATTTGACTGAAAACAGGCTATTATATAGGATATTCAATTGCTTAGGTTCAAGGAGAAAATCATACTTCGTAAGTTGGGAGCACAACCTCTCAGATTCCTCAAATAAGGAATATTGCCTCAGTTTTAAATTATTTCTTATGTGTTTGTGCCAAAAAAAAAAGAAGAAGATGAACATATGTAGCAATATTGACAATACACGATGATGGCAAAATTATGACAATAAAAATAATGAAATAAATAAGAAAATATTCGATTAATAATATTTATAATAATACTAATAGTGAAATAATATAAAAATGTATGATAATAATATAGTTACATTCATAAAATATTGATTCTTTGAGCGAATTTTAACAAAATTAATATTAATTAACAATAATGATTACTTAATAATATTAATAATATCAATAATTAAAAATAAAAGACCAAAATGAAATGATCGAGAAATCAGACAACAAAAAATAAAAATAAAAGTAAATACATGGACTTAATTAAATGATTAGGGGACTAAATTAAAATTGTGATAGAACCTTAAGTAAAAATTAAAGGGTTAAAATAAAGAAACAATAAAAGGCAGGGATCAAAAGGGTAAATAACCCAAACCCAGTACATGTCATTCCTCAAAAGGTTGATAATATAGGGACTGGATTGAATATTTAATGAAATTTAAAGTGTAAAATTAAAAACAAACATAAATGGTCAAATTAAAATAAAATAAAATAAACAAGGACCGAAAGGGTTATTTTTCCAACCCCATGTCATTCCCTTAAACCGACAATGGGTCCTTAGGACCCACTTGCAAGGAAATTAAAATTTGTAGGGTAAAAACTAAAATAAAAAAAGGCATCAGACGAAATTAGAAAGGAGCAAAAAGGCGGAAGGACCAAAACTGCAAATAAACCCTCCCATTTGAAAACGCATGGATCCTAGATTGATCCGGATTGGGTCACTGGGTCACGCTTCAAAACGACACCATTTTGAGAATTTTAAGCTACACTTCGAAACAACGTCGTATGGTCCTCTTATATAAGTTAAAAGAACTAAAAAAATCATTTCCCCTCTATGTTTTAAAAAAAATTCTTATTTTTTTCTTTTTTCACTAAAAAAAGCCTTTCCTCTTCTGATCCCAGGGGTCACTAAAACCACCGGTCATCGGCGATGGCGACCGTCGCCTCCGGTGGCTAAAAAATACCCAAAACGCTCCCTTTTGACTCCTTTTCTCACATGGGATGTTTATCTGGGGTTTTTAACTCGAAAAACTCAGTCGAACCTCAACAAAAAGGGGTAGAAACATTTAAGTTTCCCCTTTTGTGGCAAGGTAAGTTTTCTTTAAATCTTGTTTCTATTTTTTTATATTCTTTACGAAAAGAAAAAAAATAAAAAAACCACCTTTGTAACTTGTTCTTTTTTATTTCTTTGTTGAATTTCTCTTCTTTTTTTTTTTTGTTACATGTGATGGCTGTGGCTTTTATAGCCAAACTATAATATTTATTTTTTATTTCTTTTCTATTTCTCTGCTATGTCTTCTACTTTCTTTTTTGCAGGTATTTCAC
This sequence comes from Gossypium longicalyx, assembly GCA_025698465.1. Lineage (NCBI taxonomy): Eukaryota > Viridiplantae > Streptophyta > Magnoliopsida > Malvales > Malvaceae > Gossypium > Gossypium longicalyx. Next base: position 100,388,273 of record CM046997.1, read on the forward strand.
GACAGTGGCAAAGGCTTTTCGGTCAACCACGGTGGGGAGATGTGCCCCTGACCATTTTGGTGAAACAACAGAAGAGGCAAACCTCGGGGTGTGGGCGACTCTAAAGAGCGGCGGTGGCACTGAAGCTTTTAATTTTTAGGGTTTCTAAAATTTTTAGATTTTGGGCTTGTGTTGGTGTATTTGGGCTTCAGGGTTTTATTTATTTGTTTGGTTTATTTGTTTTAGTTGGGTCGGATAAGATTGGCTTGTTACATTATTCGTTCGAATCAATTTCTTAAAAAATGAGGCCTCTCTTATCTACTTCGACTACAACTATATTTCCGCTGCCCAATTAGCAATGGTAAGATGAAATTTAAAATTTCATTTTTTTAATTATGTTAAATTTTTTTATAAATCTAAATATTTTTATGTTATAAATATTTTATGTTACAAATAGGCGAATGATCGTGTGCTGAAGGCATTTATACATAATACGGGGGAGCCTTCAGTCCATGAAATTCGTGGGGTACCTGCAATAGGCTAGATTCTTGCATGCGTCTCACATGCAAGGAGGCTGGAAACTCGATCCCATATTAATCAGCGTATTGGTGGAAAGATGGAGGCCCAAAACACACACTTTCCACCTTCCATGTGGCAAGTGTACAATCACACTCGAGAACTGAAATGACGGAAACGTGCAAGTGTACACAATCGTAACAAGTAATAAAGTGACAAGTAAATGTCGAGTTATTGTACCCACAGGGGCTGTGGAAAGTATTATTTATGAATGCAATTTAAAACACTTTGCTGAAGAAAAAAATATTTTGATTTGAAAAGTGATTAAAAGCTAGTAAACAAAGTAAATAAATAAATAAAAAAATAAAGTTCTAATGCACAATTTCGAAATCTGATTTAATCAAGATGACATAATTGTGTTAGATTAATTACATTTCTTAACTTAGAATTATTAAACTCATGTTTATGTTGTTACGAAAAAATTCACAGCAACTCGGTAATTTGCTAATTTATGAACATACTCACCTACCAAAATCCATTTATCTCTCGACTATATTTCTATGTCAATTCAACCGATTAAACAAACTTTAATAGGAAAATGTGTTAATGCACATACATACTTATGAAATTAAAATAATCTCTTGTACATATCTCTATGCCAATTTAAACAATTAATTTAATCACATAAGCACATAAAGATTACGTGAGGTAACAATGTATTTCTACCTTGAAACAGTTTAATCACAATAATCTTGCAAGTTATGCAAGGCAATTGTATCGCTCGATACCGTTGCTAATTTAACCCTCAGCTACCTTTGATGATTAAATATTCATTGATTAAGTATCATGTCAATTAATTACAATTTCAATCTGTTTAAATAATTAATTCATTAGTTACCTTACAATTGTAATGCAAGAATAACTTAGTCATGATTTTACCTAATCAAACATCTTATCGAGGCCTATAACAACACAAACACAATCTTAATAAATTAAGAAGACAAAATGCAATCAACCTAACACGAATTAAATTTAAGCCAAATTAATTAAATTAATCATATCAACATAAATATTCATAGACATGTTCATCATAACAACAGTAGAATTAAAAAAAGATAGGGAACAATAATCAAATTTGGTGTTTCTCCGTGGCTTAACTGGGTTGCTCCACTCTCCCTTCTTCACTTGTTCTTGCCGAACCAAAGCTTCTATGAACACTTGAATGCAGCTCCAAATGAATGAATCTTTTTCAAAAGGTGAAATCAGCAAGAGGACAAAGGAAAACAGATGGAAAAATAAAGAGAGAAAGTTGAGAGAGAAGAAAAGAGATGAGAAAGTTGAGATATGTTGAAATGAGTAGCCAATTGGGGTTTTTATAGGGTGAGAGGGCTGCTAAAAATAGCCAAAATCAGCAGCCAAAGAGCCCTCCCATGGTTGGCCACACATGTGGCAAGTTTGAAGTTTTCAAACTTGCTATATTAAGGCCGAGGCAAATCTAGAAAGACACAAATAGTAGAGCGGTTTGTTTGCAATTTGAACAAGTCTTCAAGGGCCATTTTGCAAGCTAATTAATCAGCCAAGTAAGCTGATTAGGTCAGCATGTGGGACGATTTTGGGCTGCCCAGTACTCAGTCGGTTCGGTATTTCTTGATTCAGCTCAATTGGGCCACTTTTCATAATTAATTAATAATAATTTATTTAACCCAAATTAAATTGGATATAACTTAAAATTAATTTTATTATGAATTAATACACATAATTTGGACTGCTGAAAAATTAATTCTCCTTGATGTTTCAAAATTGTTTCTTGGTTTTGCTGTAACACCCCTTACTCGTATTCGACGCCGGAACAGGATACGAGGCATTACCAGACTTATCACTCAAACTTACATACAATTTTGAGTCATCAATTTGCATCCAAATTAAAACTTTTTGCATCCAATCAAAAAGTCCCTAATACGAGCCTACAAGGCCCAAAACATACTTTGGAAGTGGTTCGGTACTATAACGAAAAATTTAGAAATTTTTACAAAACTTAGAAAATTTTTCACTAAACAGAGGTCACACGCCCGTGTGGATATGGACACACCTATGTGGGCAGGCCGTGTGGTCACATACGCCCGTGTCCCAAACCCGTGTAACTCTCTGTTTGTCACCCAGGAACCAATTGAAGACACACAGCCAAGTCACACGCTCGTGTGCTAGGCTGTATGGTCAATTTAAAATTTATGATTTTTCATTAAATAGGTGCAGACTTCACACGGCTAGGGCACACGCTCGTGTTTGAGGCCGTGCTATCCACACGGCTGAGACACACGCCCTTGTCTCTGCCCGTGTGCTCAATTTTGAGCATTCTATTTCTCAAAATTAAGGTGCAGGGGACACACGGCCGAAACACATGCCAATGGGGTAGACCATGTGTCACACACGGCCTAGACACACGCCCATGTGCCTACTCGTGTGGACAAATTAAGGCTATTTACCAAGCCATTTTGCCACCCTTTATTGCACATATCTACACAATATAACATAGCACCAATCCAAGCATTTTCATACAACCAAAACATCCACAACCAAGACATCCACACATCATTCACATGCTACATCTATCATAATAAACATCACATACTTATCAACTCAGATCATGCAAGTTTCCACATTCATGAAGGGCATCATCATATGAATATACTTATACCAATATTAGCCAATTTCAAATGGCCTTATACAAAATGAACTTTCAACCAATATAAGCCAACATATTTGGCCAAATCAATTATGACACATAACAAAATGACCAAGTCCCCTATACATGCCATAACTCAAAATGTTGAATTCATTGATACCAAAATAATTGTTGATAGTGTGAGTGGATATTCGACGATCTCCAATTCCCGAGCTAGCTTGGTGACACTATAAGACAAAGGAAAGGAATGAGAGTAAGCTATAAAGCTTAGTAAGTTCCTATGCAAATAATAAGCATCATAACTACACATTTAACATACAAATAACATGATGAAAAATAACATGAATGTTATTAAAATCTTATAGTCATAACTTACTTAATCACAACCTTACTAATGGTTCATCACATATCAAGCTCATTACGTATGAGATTTACGTACATACCTGTACCAACTTTGCAACATAACCATAGTCTTTCTCAACTTTGACATTCCTGTTGAACACTCGAAATATTAACGGATACTTGGAAATCTTGCACATAAGTTCCATATATGTAGCCAAAGCTAATAGAATTCAACTTTGGCATCATTTACAATTTAGTCCTTTTCACCTAATTAACCATTTAAACTTCAAAATTTCTTAACAAAAATTTAAAACTACATTAAATTAGCCCTATAAACATTAAATAAATATTAAAATAATAACTCACTTGTCGGAGTCGTGGTCTTGAAACCATTGTTTCCTACACCACTAAAATTGGGCTGTTACAACTCTCCCCTCTAAAGGAATGTTTGTCCCCGAAAATCTTACCAAAAAATAGGTTTGGGTATTGCACTTTCATAGCTTTTTCTGGTTCCTAGGTAGCTTCCTCGACCCCATGGTGACGCTAGAGAACTTTAACCAAAGTTATACATTTATTCTTTAATTCTTTAACTTCCCAAGCTACAAATCTAACCGGTTCTTCACTATATGACATATCTGGTTGAATTTCGACATCAACAGGCAAAATCACATGTGAAGGGTTAGATCAATACTGTCGTAACATCGATACATGAAACACGATGTAAATTTTATTTAATTCAAATGGTAAAGCTAAATGGTAAGCTACTGGCCCAATTCTCTTGATGATCTCATACGGCCCGATAAATCGTGGACTAAGCTTCCATTTTTGGCCGAACATAGAACTTTTCTCTAAGGAAACACTTTTTAAGAACACTCTATTGCCAATTTGAAATTCAATATCTTTTTTTTTCAAATTCGCATAAGATTTCTGATGATCAGAAGCAACTTTCAAATAATCACAAATGACTTTGACTTTTTCTTCAGTTTCTCGTATCAAGTCAACACCAAAAAGCTTTCTCTTACTCAATTTAGTCCAATATAATGGAGTTCTATATTTTTTACCTTACAGGGCTTCATACGACGCCATATTAATACTCACTTGATAACTATTATTATATGCAAACTCAACCAGAGGAAGAAATTTCTCCCATTTACCTTCAAGCTCTAAAATGCAACAATGGAGCATGTTCTCGAGTATTTGTATCACTTTTTCAAACTGAGCATTGGTCTATGGATGGAATGTTGTATTGAAATGTAGTCGGGTACCCAAAGTTTTGTGTAATTTACTTCAAAACCTAGAAGTAAACTGTGGATCTCTATCGAAAAGAATAGAGATTGACACACCATGTAGTCTAACAATATCATAAACGTATAATTCTACCAACTTTTCAAGTTAATAATCCGTATGTATTGGAATAAAATGTGCGGATTTAGTTAAACAATCAACAATAACCCAAATAGTATATTTCTTCCGCGGAGACAAGGGTAACCTTGACACAAAATCCATTATAACCTGTTTCTAGTTCCATTATGGAATCATAACAGGCTATAGTAGTCCAGAAGGTACTTGATGTTTGGCTTTGACTTGCTAACAAATCAAACATTTAGATAAAAACTCTGAAATTTCACGTTTCATACCTGGCCACCAATACATTTGTTTCAAATCACAGTACATTTTGTTACTACCAGAGTGTATCGAATAATTACTACTATGAGCTTCTTGTAAAATCTTCTATATAATATCAGAATTTCTCGAAACGCAAATTCTGTTTCAAAAATATAAACTACCATCAAAACCAATATGAAATTTTGAATCAGATGTCTTTTCAATTTGTTCTCATTTAGCAATCAACTTGGAATCACTTTTTTGAGCTTCACAAATCTGTTGTGGAAATGTCAGTTTAGCTTTTAATTAAGGTAAAATGGAATCATCATTAATCAACATTAATCGAGTATTCAAAGCTAGTAAAGTAAATAAATATTTTCTACTTAAAGTGTTAACAACAACATTAGTTTTTCCCAAATGATAATCGATGACCAAATCGTAATCTTTTAGCAGTTCCATCTATCCACGTTGTAGTAAATTTAGTTCTTTTTGTGACATCAAATACTTCAAGCTTTTATGATCCATGAAGATGTGACAGTTTTCCCCGTACAAATAATGTCGCCAGATCTTTAAAGCAAACATAATAGCTGCAAGTTGCAAATCATGAATCGGGTAATTTCTCTCATGCAGTTTCAATTGACAGGAAGCATAAGCTACCAGCTTGCCTTTTTGTATCAAGATGCAATCTAAACCATTAAGTGAAACATCACTATAATCACGAATTCTTTACTGGACTCTGGTTGAATCAACATAGGGGCTTCGGTCAACAATACTTCCAACTGATCGAAACTTTGCTGACATCTTTCAGACCATTAAAACTTAAAGTCTTTCTAGAGTAGCTTCGTTAACGATGTAGTATTCATCGAAAACCTTTTAACAAATATCCAATAATACCTAGCTAAACCTAGGAAACTTTTGATCTTTGAGACATTTCTAAGAGGCTTCGAGTCTATAATTGCAAATATTTTACTTGGATCCACTCTAAGTCCATCCATCGATACAACATGTCCCAAAACTCCAACTTCTTGAAGCTAGAACTCACATTTACTAAATTTAGCAAATAACTATTTCTCGCGTAAATTTTGCAATATTACCGTCAAATGTTGTGTGTGCTCAATTTCTTCCCCAGGTTGATCCACTGACTTTCCTTTTAATTCTAGTCCATAGCTCATGCATTTGAATGATACTATTAAACACAAATTCCATAGGCTTCACTCCTACAAACACCACCCAACCTCTGTATTACAGATTTGATCATCGTAGTATATAATAGATTTCACTCGTCGACTCATTTCAATATCGGTCACGAATTGGATGAACAAATGTAAAAAATAAGTAGAGAGTTGTCTAAATTGTCCAAAGGAATACACACAATTGCCACAACACAAGGTTGTTCTGTTTGATATTAACTTGATGCGTACCAATGTTATGAAAATTATGCCCTTTTTATGAGAGAATTATGTACGGAGAAAGAGAATACATGTTTTGAATTTCATTTACAAATGCACATATTCATTGCATATTGTATGGTGCAAATAATTTTCAGAACGTGTTCAGAACTCATATAATTTCATCACGCCTGTGCTCCGAGAGATTATGCACTACATAATATGCTCTAAAAGTATCTGAAAAGGTACTTTCATTCTCAGAAGAAAGGAAATTTGTTAGAGGAAGCTTGCCTAGCTAGGGGAGTTTTCCTACTGAGCTAGACAAGCTTTCTCTAACAAATTTCCTATTCCCTGACGTGAAAAGACTAATGCTTCGAATAATTAAGACACTTTAAACACGTTTAGAATATGATCATCACTTCTACAGCGTGTTTTCAAGGTTTTTCTTTGTAAACAGACCTTTATTTGCGGCTATGAAAAGGTTCTCACACACAAAGCTTCATCATCCCTCAGTCATATAATTTCTCCCCACTCCTCTCCATTCCTCCACTACAAACCATTTCCCGATCTTAAAAAATTTGGTTACTAAAAATATTTAGTTTATGTTTTAGGTATTCTTGAGTCGTCGGTGTTGCGATATCGCTCTGAGCCGCACACACTTCATATATCATGTCGAGATGGGACTATTGCCTCTAAAGCCTATCTTAGGGAAATCAGTTATGGGGTGATTTTACTTTCTATGGTCAATGGTGGAAGTCAACGTGGTGGTCTCAATCGACGACTGCTATGCGGTAATGGATCGGGGTATAACAGGGGAGCCAATTAATAGTCGTTACGTGGCCACGAGCTCAATCCTTTCAAATACCCGAAAATGATGCCTTATAAATACCATACAGAAGTTTGATGGCATATTCAAACGTAAAAACTTAGGGGCTTCCTGCTATAATCGGTGTAATTTTTTTCTTCATTTCCAAGCAACTGGTACCTTTAACCTTTCTTCTTATTCAAAGGCCAACACCGCCGTAGATGCAAGTGTCACGAAGCTAGATCTTTCGTCTCGTGATCCGTGAGCCCTTAGGCAATCCATTTGCTCCAAACTCGCCTAAGTCAGCCTTTACACCCAAAAGTGAAGATTCTTTTAGAATTCATCTAAGGCACCAATTTGTATAGCGGAAGCGATTATGCCAAAAGAAACTACAAATGAACAACAAAAAGCCAAAGAAAGAATACACACAAAGTGTTTGAGTAAATACTCAAAGAATTCTATTACTCTTAAGAATTCAACATACAATGGATATGATATAAATGAGGGGGAGGCTCTCTATTTATAGTTGAGCTTCCCCAAAACCGACAGTCAAGATTAAATTACATTGACGGACGAGATTAGCCTATCCCTTGATTTTAGGGATTTACAAGATTACATCATATCAAATCAAATCTACAAGATATGATTCCCCTACTTATTAAAAATAGCCTAAGTTGCCATATCTTCATTATTGGGCCAACTAGGCTTCAATCTGACAGGCTTCTCCAATAGTTCTTTGAATCGGGCCAATTCTCGTGGGCTAAATGTTCCCCATCTAATCAATAGACCTCCATGGGGCGCATCTTGTGCCATGGTGATGGGCTTTGCACTTTGGCTCGTGACATAAGAGGACTCTCAAGCGGAGAGCAGTTGTTGTGATGTAGTAAAGGTGATGCTCCTTTCGGGGCGACGACAATTGTTGTTGTTACACCCCCATTAATAACTACAATTGCTATCATGTTGACCTGAGTTTGACCTCTACTGTGTCAAAACATCCACTCTCCACCTGAGAGCCCTCTTGTGTCCACCTCAGTGTCAACTTTCGGACAAGAATGAAAGGTTAAAGATACTAGCTGCTTGGAAATAAAGAAAAAAACTACCTTGATTACATTGGAAGTTCTAGTGTTTTTCTGTATGATTATGACATCAATCTTATGTATGGTATATATAGGGCTTTGGTTAAGGGTATCGAAAAAGCTTGAGCTCCTAACCGCATAACGGCTGTCACCTAGCCCCTCGGTTATACTCGAACCCGTGACCACATCACAATCGCTGACTGGGATCTCCACCTAGATTTCGACCCTTGATCGTATCAAACATTATTACCCTAAAACCTGATTTCCCCATGATGGGTTTCTAAGGTGATGGTCATATCCTGCCATGACATATGAAATGTATGAGTGATGAGGCACGTTAACACATCCCCAACCCCTCAAAACTACCTAAGAACTTCCACCATTTTAGTCGAAAACCCTGAACACTTTCAAAATATCCTAAACCTTAAAAAACCAAAACCCCTAAAAACCCCAACCCTAAAAAATAAAAAGCCTTAACCTTGAAGAGAGAATTTCACTTTCTCTCTCCTAAAAATGACTTATTTCCCTAATTAAATTTTAAAACAGCCTAAAGGCCTAATTAAAAAAAATTTAGCATATTCTTCAAATTTAGCCAGATTTTTAATTAAAAATTAAATTAAATTATTATTTCATTTATTTCAAAAATTGGTAAATTAGTCTTTGCAAAGAGCAAATTAGTTATTCTATTAAAGTTTTCATATATTTCTACTATTAAAAATTGATTTATACATGTTAGTATGAAGTACACGTGACATATCATATGTTACTGTTTGATTATTTTGTCATCCACATCAATTTTTAATAATACCAATGGATGATTTTTTTTTTAAAATAATTAATTTACTTTTTAATCTAACATATAAAAAAAAAGAATAAAATGTAATGTAAATCCTAATAAAAAGACATATATTGTACTTTTACAGTTAATAACTTTATGAAAAATAATATGCACGCATTTGCTACGGTGGTCTTTGTTTGAATTTTGAATAATACTTTAAGCATGTGTTTTAATTTTTTTAATAGTTTTAAGATTTTATAATATAAATATAGTTTTATTATTGGTTTCACTTTATTTTATTATTATTTTTTTCATTTATTAATATTTAATATATTTTTAATCATTATTCATAAGTTGGTTTTAATTTTTTTTCACATTTAATAGATAAATCTTATATGAGTTTTACACATTTAAAAGGTGATGATCATTGTATTGAATATTAATGAATGAAAAAAAAATAATGAAATCAATCTTAACCCAACTTTTTCTTAGATAATGTAATATTTTTAAAGGTATTTGATTCACAAAACATAAGATTAGTCCTTAATCTAGTTTCAAAATGGATAAATTGTTGCACATGATAGAAAAACAAATATAAAAAAAAAAAGACTTGGAGAATAAGCGATAGGGTTTAAAGACATCTACCCCTCAAATTTAGTGTAAAATATACTTATTCCTTATAATTTTAAGAAAGCCCGCTACCCCCAGCTCGTACGTCTGTAGATATCTTATAAACAAATAAAAAAATTATTATGCCCTTATTTTTTATCTATATATTTTAATTACAAAATAATGAATTTTTAATTACATACTGATGTACAATAATATTAAATATATTTAACTTCATTCATAACAAAAATATTTTTGACTTTAATTGAAATTAAATATTTTTAAATTTATATTTATTTTAAGTTTATATTAAACTTGAGATGAATTAGTTAACTTATTTTTATGTAAAATTGATTAATACCCTTATTTAGAAAGTTTTAATGAAAAAAATGATTAATATGTAAAAGTGAAAATTAAAAAAGATAATCTCAAAGTTAATATTATAATAAAATAAAAATTTAAATATTTAACTACATTTTCATTAAAATTATTAAAAAGGAAAAAGTAAAAAGAAGATAAAAATAAAATAAAATTAGTATTGATAATAATATTTAAAAAATAAATTTACATCTAATAAGGCATTAAGTTAATGACAAGGTTGAGGTTTTGTGAACTTTAAGATCATATGTTTGAGTTTCAAACCATGTAAATCATATGTGGGTTCTTAGTCTATATTTTGGTTTATGTCCCATCATATGTGGACACTATATAGATTTATTATGGTTGGCAATTTTATCATACTTTGTAATTGTTAGCTTTGATGGCCTAAACTTTTGATATAACAACATTTAAGACAAATTTTATATGTATTATATTTCCTAAATCATTTAGTGAAAATATGATTGAAAAATTTATCAAGCATTTTGAAAGTCATTCAATATATTCAAAAACATGTTTTAAACGTGTGTTGATTTATCTAAATGTTTTTAAGAGACTTTGGTATGCATGTCTTGAGGCATATATGCATGTCTTGAGACATGCTTGTCTCGAGATAGACAAACATCGAATCTAAGGTTGCTTTAGGGGAGCCATGTCTTGAGACATTTAAGCAATTGTCTATAGACATCTGAGCAATTGTCTTGAGACATATGGCCAAATTTCTCAAGACACACTAGCCTTGTCTCAAGACACAACCTACCAACGACTGTATAACAATCACATTTGTTCATCCTATCTCGAGACACACTATTGCAGGTTGCATTAAGTGCACAAAACAAATGTTCCCAACGGTTAGAATTCATCCACAACGCCCATAAATGCCCACAAACTTGTTCCTTGGTATAATAACAAGTTAAAGACACATCAAGGTACAATGTATGAACATCTAAGCATAGAAATAAAGAGAAAATCGTCAAATTCTTTATTTAATCATATTCTCTTATACGTATCTCTTAGGTGCTTATTGTTAGATATTTTTATCATTCTTATTTCAATTCTTATTGTTTACATTCTTTAAAAGAATGTTACCTTGAAGGATCAATTAAAGTTTTATGAACTATGCATTGTGAAATACTTTCTACTTGTCTATGCCAAACAATTTATTATGTTATGGATTACTTTCTACAGTTTTATGAACTTTTATCTAATTTGTTGTAGCAAATTAAACTAGTTTTCATGCTTATGGAGCTTGAATATGAGCAAATTTATTATGTTTTATTTAGTTTTTCAATCTTAGTTTTCAATTAATAAAAAGTTTGATTTGAGCCGTTTATATGACCTTAAGGGTCGAAGTAGGCCTAAGGGAAGCCTAACTGTTTAGTGAGTGTGCAGGACACCATTCAGAGGCAGGAGAACTCGAGACTGGTTGCCATGTTGCAATACGATGGTTCGATGTTGCAACATCGTGAACAAGAACCCAAAATACCAAGTCTTTCTTTGGTGTCAAGACATAATGGGGGATGTCCCAACACACCCCTAAAGCTGAACCTAAGCTAAGAAAACTGTCTTCAGTGTCGCGACATAGGCAGTGGATATCGCGACACTGGCTCTATATGTGAAGCATTAACGAGTTGAGTGCGTTTTGGTCCACACAATAAAATTTAAAGTAAAAAGTTAGCCGAACAAGGTTTAAGGATGATAGCCAACCCTAATATTATAAATAGGCTCATTAACGACTTGAGAGATCATATTTTCTATAACTTAGAATTTTCTTTTCAGTTTTTAGTTTCCTTTGTACTTAGGATTTGTTTTCAGTTTATTTTCCATTTATGTTCTTTAGAGAATTAGACTTGTGCATTCAAAGCAACTCTTTGTGGATTTCTACACTTCATTCAAATACAATTCAGGATTCTTCTTAAACTTTTACTCTTGATTCATTCTTTATGTTTGTTTTCTTCATCAAGTTTATATTGTTTAAGGGATCCATGAGAAACTAATCCTCTTATAGGGGATTAGTGATTGGACGTGTGATTAATTAATTTCTATGCAGGGTTTCTTAGTGGATATGCTGATAAACCCTAGGCCTAGCAACCCTAGAAAGTCATATAGGTGGGAATTAACCTAAAATTGGTATTGCCTATCCGTGAACCCCTTACCCTAATCCGGTTTGGACCTTGAGGTCAAGAGATAAGTAGTTCTTGTCAACTTATTAGTTTAATGGAAGATCGAGAGGTCCTGCTAGGTTAGTGACTAGTTGATTGATTAGAAATCGAAATAGGAATTAGTTATAACTGCCGAAGCAAGCTAATCACCCATGGTTAGATTTGATTGAATGACATATTAGTTCTCCAGTTTTATTATTTTATGCAAGTTTAGTTCTTTTCTTATAAAAACAAATATTTTTAACTTTATGTTCATTGTACTATAATTTATTTAAATTACTAATTAAATCTATTTACGTTTAGGTTAATATTAATTTAGTACTTGCCTCTCTTTGGTACACTCATTGGAGCACTTACCAACTCCATTGTAAAATTATATTACAACTTGACTCCTATACTTGCAGACACCGCCTCAATTCCATATTTTTAGTAGCAATATTCGTACTCTTAACGTTATTACGTTGGGAGGCAATCAAGTTGTTGGCTTTGTTGTCGAGGAGGCAACGCTACTATATTGGTTTTACTTTTTGCATCTTATCGAAGAATTAGGAAAAATTTAAATTATGGAGACGATTTTTATTTTATTTTTACTAACGATTTTCTTTTAGTTTGTGGTTTCAGTGTATGACTTGTAGTAGGGGAACACCTATAGAGCTGCCAACTAATCTAGAAAGAAAAATTCGTAGAAATTGTTGACAGCATTAATAGCAATAGCATATGCAAAATCATCCACCTGCTGCAAGCAATCCACCATGAGAAAACCCGTTGTTTGACGAACCTGACATAGCTAACATACAATATCTACCACCACCACTAACATAACTACCGTTAAACCCACTGATGGCATGAGAAGAGCGAACTTTGAGAAACTATGCATTTCCTAATTTGGATATGGTACAAGGTAGCATTGCTAGGCCAACCATCAAGGAAAATAATTTCGAGATCAAACCAACCATGATCGAAATTATCCAGAACAATCTGCAATTCAGAGGAACCATGATGGAAGACCCAAACCAATATTTAAAACGGTTCCTCTATCTTTGTGATACATTTAAATTTAATGGGGTCACCAATGATTCTATTCATCTTCAGTTGTTCCCCTTCTCCTTAATCGATAAAGTTTTTTCTTGCTTAGACTCGCAGGCACCAAGATCTAAGTTTCTACACAAGTTATTTCCTATTAGCAAGACGACCTAACTAAGGAGGGAGATTACTACATTGAAGCAATTACAAGGAGAAAGCTTTCACGAAGCTTGGGAATGTTTTAAGATGCTGATCCAAAGATGTCCACATCATGTTTTACCTGAACGGTCGAGGTTGGTTGCATACACACGATCAGGACTAGATGGAGCTGGAGGAGGAGCCTTGATGAACTAAAAATACGAAGATGCGTACGACCTTACAGAAAACATGGCAATAAATTCCTACCAGTGGCCAAATAAAAGGTTTACTTACTGCTAAAGACCATTCGCGGTAAAAGCTATCCAAGAGGATTACAAATACCAATAGATTTTGGATAGACTTAATCAAATTGAGTCGAAATCTAGCAAATCCTCAATATTTGGCAGAGATAAACCTCTTAGCCATTATTTTGATAACCTAGCAGAGAACGTGAACTATATCGGGAATAGGGGCGAAAGCTCTTATTCGAACACTTACAACCCTGACTAGGGATGTCACTCAAATCTGAGATAGGGAAAAAATTAGGGAAGAGGTAATAGTTCTAACCTTGTTAAACAAAATGATACTTACAAACCTTTATATCTACAGAAACCTCTAAATATGGCCAACCCAAGCAACCATATTGTATGTGGTTAAAGATTCAACCGAATTGAAGTGGAGATACAGTCAATGCAGACCGAAGTAAAACAGTTGCAGTTTGAGTGCACCCATACAACTGAAACATTAACTAAACTTGAAGATCAGATGAGCCAATTGATGAGCATGATGGGAGATATCAAAAGATAAATTGGCATTGGGATCTCAAGTAATATCGAGAATAATCCTCGAAGAGCAAGGAAGGAGAACGTGAAAGCAATTATGCTCCGCTTGGGTAAAGTATTGAGAAGCCTAGGAAACTCAACTCAAGAGAAGGAAAAGGAGGATGTCGATGATCTTTAAGAAAAATCTCCTCGAGATTATGATGTCTAACCTGAACTAGAAAAGGTAGCCGAGCTGATAGCTGAGCCAGAATTTGAGTCAAACAGAGAACCTGAACTAACCAAGGTATCAGTCTCCTCTCAGTTAGAGGATAAACAGAAACGAGATGAAGTAAATTTGTAAGTTTTCTAAACTTATTCAAATCACTAAATGCTAACTTTCCTATAATTAAATTAATTGAAAAAAAATTCCTAAATACACCAAATATTTAAAATAAATCATGTCTAGGCATTGGAAAATTAATACAGGAGAGCAAGTTAACATAGACGCATCATGTAGTGCAATAATCTCTAAAAAGATCCCTCCACAATGAAAAGACCTAATGAGTTTTACAATTCCTATAGAGATAGAGGATATTCAATTTAGTAAGGCTCTATGTGATCTAGGAGCCAGTACCAATTTAATGCCCTTATCGATATATAGAAAACTCAGGTTAGGAGAGCTTAGAAACACACATGTTACACTACAATTAGCTAATAGGTCCTTGATACAACCGAAAGGAGTACTTGAAGATGTGTTGGTTAAGGTGCGCAGCTTTATCATCTAGTTGATTTTGTTATTCTAGACTTTGAGGAAGACCGTGAGATACTTATTCTGTTAGCTAGACCATTTTTGGCCACATCGAGGTCCACTATTGACCTAGAGAATAATGCGTTAATAATGAGAATCAATGGTGAGATCGGAATATTCAAAAATGGTCACTAATAGAATGAGAGACGTAGGGAAAAATTAAGGAAACAATGTTTTGAGATATCTATAAAAAAGCCCCTAATCACCTTGAGCCAGAAAAGGTATTTTTTGTAATAAATGCAGGTCGAAAGTGCAAATTCAAAGAACGAAACAAACAAAACAAGGTGGAGTTGCATGATGGATGCTGGAGCAATACAGACAGAAAAATAATTAAAGACGCATCCATATATACGCTGACGTAGTTGACTGACGAATACGACAGAAATACTTGATACTTTTAGACTAAGAGAAATTTTTGTATATTATTGTATTTTAACTTGTTTAGAATTTAATATTGTTTAAACTGTTAAGAATTTAATCTAAACACCTTGAAATTTAAGAAGAGGGGCTGAAATAAATTCAGTATCGCAACACGAAACCTCCTTGTCGTGACACCACTCACAGGTTCAAGAAACCTAGCAATTCAGCTCGATGTCAAGACATAGCACTTCGATATTGTGACAAAGAAATCAATTTACCCCAAATCTAAAAATTTTATGGTGTGTTGCTACATCGAGCCTTGATGTCACGATATCAATATCTTGCTAGGGATTTCATGACATGGGACCCCTATGTTACGACACCACTAGAATTTTCTTCAAGGTCGACTCGACCTATTGCACAACCTGCTGGCTTTATCCTTGTCTTAACTCATTTTTAACTTAAAAATACCGAAGATTTTTAAACCTAACACACTTCTAATTAGTTTTAAACTCTCCTTAGTCTTAAAATCTCTCGAACCCTTTAAACCTTTTAAACTCTAAAATCCATTTTCTCTCTCTCTCTCTCTATTTTGCTTCAATATTAGTTTCTTTTCCTTGTGTTTTTATTTGGTTCAGGTTAAACACTCCATATTAATGAGGAAATTTGCAACAAGCTTTAGCAAGGAATCATGAATTTCTAAATTGTGGTTAAGGGTTCCTAAACTTTACCATTCCATTGAATTATTGTGAAATATATTTTTTGATTTCAATTACTTCCTATTAAAAAAACACCTCCAAAAAAACCTAGAAGAATTAGAGAACCTGAACCATCGATGATTGCAAACTGAGCTATCGTAATTTGGTGTAGCAAATGAAACTAGTTTTCATAGTTGAGGAGCTTGAATATGAACAATTTTAGTATGTTTTAGTTATGTTTTATTAGTTTATTTTAAATTCAATAAAAATTCATTTTGAGTCTTTTATTGACCTTAGGGGTCGAATGAGGCCTAAAGGCCAGCTAATTACTTAGTAAGTGTCTAGGAGAACATTCAAAGACATAAGAACTCAAAGCTGGTCATTGTGCTACAACACGGGGAGTTCGATGTCGCAACATAGGGAGTAGAATGCCAGAATGTCTATACTACCTTAGGTGTCGTGACATAGCTAAGGGATGTTGCGACACACCCCTGATGCTACCCCTGAACCATGCATGCTATCTTCGATGTTGCGACACAAGGACTAGGGTGTTGCGACATCGGTCTTGTACATGAAACACTTACGAATCAGGGGCATTTTGGTTCAAACAATGGAAATTAAACATGAGAACATTAGCTGAACTAGGTTGAGGATGACGACAACCCTAACTCTATAAATAGGCTCTTAGAACACTGTTTAAGGATGACTTTTCATACTTTAAGTTTTCTTTGTAATTTTAGTTTTCAATTTTTCTTTCTCGTATGTTTTAGGTTTATTTTTAGTTCTTTTATTTTTGTGTTCTTTGGAGAAAGTGGTCTGTAACCGTGATCAAATGTTTTTGGATTTTTTGCACTTCATCTAATACAAATAAGATTCTCTAAACTCTATTCTTGAATTTTTTATATATGTTTATTCTTATATTCAAGTTTATTGTGTTAATGAGATCCATGAGAAACTAATCCTCTTCTGGGGGATTAGCGAGTAGAGGTGTCATTAAGTAATTATTATGTAGGGTTTTCTTAGCAGATCAATTGTTTGTGAGAGGAAGACTTAAACCCTAGGCTTGACGACCTTAGGAAGTCATTTAGGTGATAATTAACCCAAAATTGATATGGCCTATCCGTGAACACCTTAGCCCCAAACCAGTCTGGACTGTGAGGTTGAGAGATAAGTAGTTCTTGCTGACTCATTGGTTTAGCAAAAGATTGAGAGATCCTTCTAGGGTAATGACTAGTTGATTGAGTAGAAACCCGAAATAGAAATTAGTTATGACCAGTGAAACAAGCTAATCACCCATGCCTAGAATTGATTAAGTCTATAAATTAGTTTTCCAAAGTTCTTTTTGTTTAGGTTTTTGTTCTTTTTATTTCCTTATTTATAAAAATTCAAATTTTTTTTTTATGTTTTATCGTAATATAGTTTATTTAAAATACTAATTAGATCTATTTGCGTTTAAGTTAGAATTAATCTAGTAATTTGCCTCCCTTCGGTATGATCCTCAGATTACTCACCCACTCTATTGTAACTATATTACAACCTGACCAGTATACTTGTGGACATCACCTCTATATTTCATATCTTTTAGTTGCAGTATTCACACTCTAGGCAATAGCACGTCCGTAGGAGGTTACAAGCTCCCCAAACTTTCCAAAACTAAACGTTGAAAAAATCTTTTTGGAACTTCAAGGAAAGACATTTATACAAGAATGAGGATTTAAGCCATCGATGATTTTATGTAAGGAAATTTGGTCATTGGTTCAATACCATAGGTGGGAGCACTTTTGCGGGCCACTTGGGAAACCATACCAGTTAGAGGGAAAGAGGTGCTTGTCACCCCTAAAGCAATTTGTGAGTTTTATAACGCTCTACATTATGAATCCAATTTTGTGGAAGAAGGTGTCTTAGAACATTTTAGGATATTAATATGTATAATATTATAATCTTTTTAAAAGAAGGTAAGGGTGAATGGAAGCATTGCCTTCATACTGATATTCCCACTTCCTTCAATCAAGCAATTATGTTTCCATATCCTAAGATGTGAATGCACTTTTTATGCACTCGAATTGCTTCTGCATTAAAATTTTCTAATGTTAATACTTTTCGAGTGGTTTTGTTATATGTTGTTTTGCAGAAGAAATAGATGTGCATCGGGACATATTTGTACAATTACATGAAAAGATGCATTAGCAGTCAGAAAGTGGGAATTTTTTTCCCCACTTAGTGATAGCCTTGTGCAAGAAGGCTGGAGTTCTAATGACAACCACTAAGCAATTCGTGAAGCCATCTAAGAGTCTCATAAGAGATTCATTATACACGCAGTATACAAAACTTCAATAAAAGCAAATAAGGGATTGGAACAAACGCTGAAAAGAAAAGATGGACGTTCCAGCCTCACTCAAACGGAAAACATAATCAATGTCTCAACAAGAAGTAGGCAGAAGTAGCATCCCAAAAGCTGAATGGATGATAAGATGAATGTAAGAGACAGGCCCAATTTTTTAAGAATTTGCGTGAAAAAATAATATGAGAGTACGAAATTACCCACCAAACAAATATGATTTAATGCATTCCCATCATAGAGTAGAAAAGCAAGAAAGTGAGAAAAGGGGAAGATAGTGAGGACGAGGAAGCTGAAAAAGAGGAGGATGAGATGGAACAAGATTCTCAAGAAGAGGAGGACGAGGATTGACAATTTTATTTTTATTAAATTTTATATTGTAAATAATTAATTTGGATGATTTTTATTTTTTTAGGAGTAGGATTAACAATATATTTATATATATTTTTTTTGTTTTCAAATTTTCTATACAGGAACCCCATAGGAAAGAAACACTACATTTACAAGCTTACAATGAACAAGGAATGATGCACCCACCAAAGGAATACGACAAGGTCACGATCAATTGGGTACTTTGTTCCTTATCTATTTAAGGGCTGCACATTATTGACAATGTGCTATTGAAAGTGTGGCGGGGTAACATAAGAAATTTTATTTTTATTTTTATGTTGTTCTTTTATTTTTCTTGTCAAAGTATGCTTGAGCTTGTAGAAATAAAAGTGATTGGTTAGAATTATGTATATAGGTTGATTGTGTTTATTGTAAATTTGGCATGATAGTAAATGATTTTAAATTTTCAATTATTAGACTAATAAGTTCTATGTATTACACTATAAATAAGCAGTAAGTAGTTGAATATACCAAATGACATAGAAAATATAGGGAAATGAGCATGCTAAAATGTATGATAAATGGTTAAATTTGTGAATATTGAGATACCAAAGTATGACCTAAGGCATTGTTTGGTATAACCAGAGCCAAAAAGCTAACCTTATTCATCAATCCTTAGTACCTATTTTGAGCTGAAAAACACTTCTTGGTGAACTTTCATACAAAACCTAAGCAAAAAATATCAATTTGTGCTTACCCTTTTTCTTTGGTCTTAGAATTGTACAAATTTAGACGTTTGGCCATACGTATTGAGGGATAGGTAGATACATCATGGCAATTTTGTGAAAGTTAAAGTGAAATAGATGTAACATCCCAAATTAGGACCTAGTCAGAACAATGGTTTCGAGACCATGAATCTGGCGTAAGAAAATTAATTTTTATTATATTTTTATGGTCTAAAATTATATGGAATTGTTTTGTGAAAATTTTGTCCGAAAATTTTGACGTTTGGGCACTTAATTTTGTCAAAAAGACTAAATCGTAAAAAGTACAAAAGTTGAGTTCTACATGTTAGAGGTGCCTAATTGTTATGAAATTTTAAATTTGAGGTCCTTAAATGGTAATTATACCATTGGTTAATTATTTGGACAAAAATGGACATTAAATGGGTGAAATAGAATATTTTTAAGTTAGGGGCATTTTGGTCATTTAGTAATTAAAATGAATTAAAAATAAAATTAAAAGCCAATTTTTGTCCATCTTCAAGCTCATGGCTGAAAATTGCATGGAGAAGACATATCTATGGTTTTTCAAGCTTCCAAGCTCGATTGTAAGTCCATTCTAGCCCCGTTTTTAATGATTTTTATGTTTTTGAAATCCTCGTAACAAGATCTACCTATTTCTACCATTTATTTGAGTTATGATGAAGGTATAGGGTTTGAACCATGTTATAAATTTGAGCATTTTGATTTTTAATGGTAGATTATGCATGTTTATGGTTGGAGAAACGACTTTTACTAAGTAGTTTTTGATGAAAACGCTAAAAAGGACTAAATTGTAAAACTTATAAAATTTGTCATAAAAGTGTGATTTAGTGGAAATTGTGGGCTGATATAGTTATGAAAATGATTCAGATAGGATTAAAGTGCAAAAAAATTGAATAAAAATCATTCTACGAGCCTAGGGGCAAAAGTGTAAATATGAAAAGTTTAGGGGTAAAAATGAAAATTTTTAAAAGTATTATTTTTGGGTCAATTTGAATAATGTGAATAATAAATGAGCTATATTTGAAATGTTAGATCAAGAAAATCGAGATTCGAGCCTAAATCGGGAAAGTTCGAGATTATGGACTAAATTAGAATGGTTGGCCGTAATTGCATTTAAGGTAAGTTCATGTGATTAAATAAGCATGATATTCATGTTATTGTTGTTACACTTGAAATCTATTTTGCTATGGTTGTATTGATTTATATGTTAATGATATTGTGTATGGGAATGTGATGTACCCATGAAGTAATCGATAGCTCAAATGTCGATAACATGTGATGGGATGATTGAATATAATGAAAAATTGATGGAGCAAGAGATTCCATTGAAATGAGTAAGTTTGTATGTAAATAATATATCATTTTTACTTATGTTATAATATTTTGTTATTATATGAGATGTGGTTGTATATTGAATGATCACTTGATGTAAATTATGAATTGAAGTTGATTATGGATGAATTGGTAAAATGTTGAAAAGTGAGGAATTTTCCAGTTGGACCTTCGGAATAGAAAAGATACGAATGGTCCATTGTGAGAACACATGTCTAGTACTATGTGCAGGCTACTATGTGTTTAAGATGGTTTTAGGTCACGTGTATAGTACTAAGTGCAGGCTAATACGTGTACCAGATGGTTAGGTCGCATGTGTAGTACTAAGTGCAGGCTACTATGTGTAAGAGACGGTTTTGGTCACAGATGTAGTTCTAAGTGTAGGCTACTATGTGCACCAAATAGCTTCGGTTACAAGGGTGGTAATATGTGCAGGCCACCGTGTATTTGTTATTATTTCGATGAGTTCAACGGGAAATTGACTAAGTGAAAATACATGTGATCATGTAATGACTAGTGTAATTGAATATGACTATGTGATGAATAAGTGCAGGTATATGTGTGTGAAAATTTATGAGCAATGTGCTCGATAGTTGAGCGAACTTTCGGTAAGATGAAATGGAGTAAGTGAGATTATGTAAGAGTGAAATTTGTAATAAAATAGTTTTGGACAGCAGTAGTTGTGTGACTTTGAAAAATCACCAAAAATGGTGGAAATCAAATTATAAGTGTAATAAAATATGAAATAAAAGCTTATTGAGTCTATTTTTACGTAAAAGAAACAGTGAAAGAAAAAGAATTTTGTATTCTGTGATATTTGAATTTTTGTGAGACAGGGTTAGAATGATTTTGGAATCCCCTATTCTGACTTGGAAAAATCATTAAAAATTGTACAAATATAATTATGGGTTATAATTTATATGCTTAAAATCCTTAATGAGTTTATTTTCGAAAGGAATAAATGGGAACATTATCCAAATCTTGTATTAAAAGATAATTAATTTTTAGTGTAGAGGGGCAAAACTATTAGACAACGAAATAGGGGATACTTTAAAGAATAAACTATACTTATTGACTAATCCAAAAAATTTAAAAATTTTATGATAAGCAGATACATGAGTCTAGTTTTAGGGAAAATTAGAAGATCTTGATTTGGAGTTCCGTAGCTCAAGTTATAAGTAATTGAGTGACTATGACTCAAGTAAACAACTTAACTTGAACATAAGTAAAAGTGTAATTATGATTATTTTACCTTGGAATCATGTTGTAAGAATTGATGGAATCATGTTGATAAATTGCTTATTATTTTCATATGGAATTACTAAGCTATATAGCTTACCCCCTCCTTTTCATTTCTTTAGTGTTGTCAGGTTAGCTTGGGGTTGGAGATCGTCGGAGGCAGCATAACACTATCAAGTTATCAATAGGGGATATCGATAAGTCTTAAGCATCTTCAAGTGAGTGGCATGTATAGGAGCTTAGTTATTGATATGTGCTCTTATGATTTAGCCAAATGTATTGCCTTATATTGATTCATTGTATATAGCCATGAGATATGGCTCATAATGTTTTGGCTTGTAAGCCTAATTATCCTTACCATGTGTTGATGCTTTGTGATATGATTATAATTGTTTACCATGAATGAATAGTAAATAACATATGTGCACGAGAATGCCCTAAGACCATTCGGGGTGGTCATGGCTATTGAATAAACACGTAAATTGGCATTAAGTTGATAATGATTGAACATGGACATTTGTTGAATAAGTAGAGATTAATTATTGGGTAATATGTTATGGTTGATTGTTAATAATGTGCTTTAGGGAGGCATGCTAAATCATTAAAATGATGCTATGATATGTGTCTTTAAAGTATTTAAGTATGTGAAAGATTAAGGCAACAAAAAGGCTTGGAAAATAACCTAAGTGTTGACCACACGGGCAGAGACACGGCCGTGTGTCTCAGCCGTGTGGAGAACACGGCCTTAGCACACGAGTGTGTGACTTGGCCGTGTGACCCTAAATGTTTGCTGATGTCATAAACAGAGAGTTACATGGGCTAAGGACACGGGCGTGTGAGACCACCCGGCCTACCCACACGGGCGTGTGACTCTCCGATATAAAAATTTTCTAAGTGTTGTAAAAATGTTTGTGAGTTCTTGGTTTAGTCCCAAACTGCTTTTAATACATGTTTAGAGCCTCTAAGGTTCGCGTATGGGACATTTTGTATGTGATCAAATAATTTTGTTATGATTGAAATTTTATGGCCCAGTTTTACATGTATGTGCATGTGTAAGTCCGATAATACCTCGTATCCTATCCCGGCATCGGACACGGGTAAGAGGTGTTACAATAGGAAAGAAAATAGCGTGATATAGTGATTATAGGATTAACCAAAATGTGCAAAACAAAAAGAAACAAACTAAAAAAAAAGTTAAAACGAGTAGAAAAAATACTTGGGTAATGAAAAAGAATGCATTGTGAGTGAGAGATGTTGAAAATTTAAAAGTGACTCAAAATCTCAACCATTAGTGCACAAAAACTCATGAGCTAACCATATTTGCTTTACCATGTTGTGACTTCCTAAGTGGGGAAATAAGGAAGGTGTGAGAAGGAGAAATAAGGTGGTGAGTCGGCAAGGGTTATTAAGGGGAAGAATAGGGAACAACACGATGTGCCAAACTACTTTCATGCTTGAAACTGCTTTTGATGATTCCTTTTTTTTTTAATTCCATACCAACCTTAAGCCTTAAAACGTTACAATCCGAAAAGCCCTATGCAACTTAGGTAGATTTATTCATGAATTGACATTATATTGAGTAATTACAATAATGACTGTTTGTATTCTGCTAGGATAATCAAATTACCTGTATGATTAATTGATGGATCCATATATTTAAGGACCTTACTATTTGTATACTTCGTAATATACTAAACTTAGTTGTTTGAAACTGAAAATGGTAAGTTGTTTATATATCATGCCATAGTTACATGTATGTATGATTTTTCCTAGCTATGTGTTCCAAAACTTGTCCTTGTATTATATTTTCTCAAAAGTCGTCTTTTATTTTTTATGTTTCTTTACTTGAGAACAAGCAATGACTTAAGTGTGGGAGAGTTTGATTTGCTACAATTCGTTGTAGCAGATTAAACTAGTTTTCATACTTAAGGAGCTTGAATATGAGCAAATTTATTATGTTTTATTTAGTATTTCAATCTTAGCTTTCAATTAATAAAAAGTGTGGTATAACTCGTTCATATGACCTTAGGGTTCGAAGTAGGCCTAAGGGAGGGCCAACGTGTTTAGTGAGCGTGTAGGACACTATTTAGAGGCGGGAGAACTCAAGATTGGTCACCATGTTGTAACATAGAGGTTTGTCATCACAACATCATGAGTAGGAATCCAAAATACCAAGTCTACCTTCGGTTTTGCGACATAGACAGAGGATGTTGTGACACACTCCTGAAGCTAAACTTGAGCCAAGCAAACTACCTTCAGTGTCGTGACATAGGCAGTAAATGTTGCAACATCGACCTTATACAGGAAGCATTAACAAGCTGAGTGTGTTTTGGTCCCCACAATGAAATTTAACGTAAAAGGGTCACCCTAACTAGAGTTAAGGACGACGACCAACCCTAATATTATAAATAAGCTCTTTAAACACTTGAGAGATAATATTTTCTATAACTTAAAGTTTTCTTTTTAGTTTTTGTTTCCTTTGTACTTAGGATTTGTTTTCAGTTTATTTTCCATTTGTGTTCTTCGAAGAATTTGACTTGTGCATTCAAAGCAACTCTTTGTGGATTTCTACACTTCATTCAAATACAATTCAGGATTCCTCTTAAAAGTTTACTCTTGATTCATTATTTATGTTTATTTTATTCGTCAAACTTATTTTTTTATGGAATCCATGAGTAACTAATCCTTTGTGGGTAATTAGTGAGTGGGCATGTGATTAATTAATTTCTGTGTAGGGTTTCTTAGCATGTCATCTGTTCAGGATAAGAAGAACTTAAACCTTAGGCCTAAAAACCCTAAGAAGTCATATAGGTGGGAATTAACCTAAAATTTGTATTGCCTAACTGTGAACCCTTACCCCAATTCGATTTGGACTTTGAGGTTGAAAGATAAGTAATTCTTGCCAACTCCTTAGTTTAATGGAAGATTGAGATATTGATTGGAAATCAAAATAGGAATTAGTTATTACCATCAAAGCAAGTTAATCACCTATGGTTGGATTTGATTGAATGACATATTAGTTCTCCAATTTTATTATTTTATGCAAGTTTAGTTATTTTCTTATAAAAAAACATTTTTCAATTTATGTTCATCATACTATATGTAGCACCCCTAGCCCGTGTCCGATCGCCGGTTTAGGCTAGGAGGTATTAGCAAGCTAAACATTTAATTTCAATCACCTAATCTACCAACACAAGCATAAATCGAACTGAATACATACAGATTTATAAGTCATAAATGCCATTTTCATACGGCCAAGATATTTACAATTACAAAACATATTTTTTTGTCAACAGTCCAACCTATACATGCCATATCGAGACCAAAATAACTGTACCAACAAGATCAATAGTACGATGAACTGCTGACGATCCCTGAGTCGGTGGCCAAAATCAACAATCTATAAAACAGAGAGATAAGAAACAGAGTAAACTTTCGAGGCTTAGTAAATTTTAGGCATTTCAACAATTAAAACAAGTCATTTAAATCGAACAATGAATATTACCAAATTTGTATTCTAATTACAATCACTAGGCCAAATATACACAAGTATACCACACATAAAGACTATTGGCCGAATATAATACACAAAGAAATTTTTTTAGCACATGCTTCACTTTACTATATGGCTCATACAACTAATTTAATTCACATATTTTCATATAATGACAGACATCGATCGAATAGGTTATTTCTCTTATTCATAGATATATTAATCATTCACATAATTATATCATTGTTTGATTCTAATGACTCACTTTGCAATCAATTCACATAACAGTATATAATACATACCTGGTCATTGCCATGTATCGTACATATTCGATAATAGTTTACTTTGAACAATTGAATTTGTAATTTCATTCGAATCACTGACGTTAAGCCTGCTAAGTTTCAAAACCCGAATCCAATTACTAGCTCAAAGTCTGCGGAGCTTTAAACCCGGATATAGTACCAGCACTAAACCTGCGGGATTTGACCCGGATATACATTACCAGCACAAAGCCTGCGGGATTTAACCCAGATATAACAACCAGCACGAATGCCTTCGGGACTTAACCCAGATATAACAACCAGCACGAATGCCTTTGGGACTTAACCAGGATATAATCCTCAATTATCATGCACATAAATATATCACAACACGTTAGCATTTCAATTACATTACTAGAACACAAGCACAACATGCTTATCAATCCTTCCACTTTCGGCTCAATAGTCACATACAATTAACACGATTTCATTTTGCTATTCTACATGATTTCTATATTTATTCGTCTACAAGTCATATGCACAAATCATTTATTTCACTACGTAATTCAAATAGAATCATTAGATCACAATTTATTTATTATACTTATATTTATCATAATTTTATCAATTCATAAGTTGAGTTCCATTACTCAAAGACTTACCTCAGATGTTGTCGAACGATTTCAACGGCTATTCGATTACTTTCTCCTTTCCCTTATCCAACTTTGATCCTCTAAGCTCTTGAGCTAAATCAAACAAATTTACTCCTCAATCAAACACAGACATACGGCATCCATATACATTTCAAAACCAATTCATTTGAATCAATTGTCCACTTAAGTCTATCACCATTTCATTTTCAAATTTGTGTACTTGGTAAGTCACATTTAACAATCATATATATAACTTTAATACATATCTATATTTTATAAAATGTGCCATGACTCAATTTTATGCTTATTTATAACCGAAAATGGCATGAACTTATCAAGCCATGAAAGTCACTTATAACTCAAACTTAAAATGATCATTTGACCCTAATAACCGATTATTCAACTTATACCAATTTCGCATACACAAGCAAAATTAACATAGCTTATCTTGTTTTCTTATACACTAGTTTAACCACTACAATTATTACCAAATAAATCACACACACATATATATATATATAACATTACTCATCTCACATATGCAACAACTATCAAAATTCTCACTCCTTAGCTAATGCCGAATGCTTATATATGCCTTAGGTCATCTTTACGCATTTATTAACTTTCTAATTCGACTTAATACAAAAATTAATGTCACTTAAACAACCAACACCAAAACATTTGTTCAAAAAGGACCTAGCCGAACACCTCACTTAGTTAACAGATTCGCACAAAACACTAATAGCCCATTCAATTTCATCCTTAATATCTCTTATAACGAATTTATAAAAATTCAATAAGAAATACATTAATTTCCATAACCAAATTTGCATTTCACCATAATAGCCACTTGCCATAAAACAATTAAGCTATAATCATTAAATTTTACCTAGCTTCGACTTAATTTATAATTATCTAAATAATTTAAAACATTTAACAACAAACTCTTCTTTAATTAAGCACATCTACGGCAAAGACAATGGTAATTTAGCAAACCTTAGTTTAACATTTAGTTGTTTAAAACACATTTTAAGCATCCCTTTCATTCCATCAATTCAAAGCACATACATTACTCAATATAACCCAGTTCATATTAGGTCATAGCATATAACATGATAGTCGATTCTTCCCACTTAACATCTAATGTACACATAAGCTCATTGGTTAGGCTCAAACACCTATTTACCATTATTCATTCAAAATAACATGAAACAACGACCATAACCTTTATTAACTACCATGGCCGAAAGCTCTAATCATTCCAAAAAATCAAAAATTTAACATGGGTTAAATAAAGAACTTGGTAACTAACTCAAAATCAACTAAAAATTCAAGAATTAACATAAACTTCTTACCTTAATGTAAGCCTAAGATGGCCGAATGGTGTTTCTCCCCTATTCTTCTATACATTCGGCTTAGAAGAAACAAAAATGAACACCTTGTTTTCTTCACCCATTTTCTACTTTTAATTATTATTATCCTATAATATAAAGCCATTTAATTAAATTATACTAATGGAAAATTCATATATTATATTTTTAACTAACAACATGGCCGGCCACTAACTAAAATGGGTAAATTGACATGCAAGACCATTCTTTTCAATACATGCATTGATAGACCATTATAAAATTAACCTATCACATTTCAAAAGTGTTTCACATAAGTCCTATTTAATAACTTTCACATACAAATGACCAAATCAAAGCATGAAACTTTCACATATGCATGTACACATATAATAAGCATAGAATATAACAATTAATTATTCTTATGACTTGGTTTTGTGGTCCCGAAACCACTTTCCAACTAGGGTTAAATTAGGGATGTCACACTATAATTTATTTAAAGTACTAATTAGATCTATTAACGTTTAGGTTAATATTAATGTAGTACTTGCCTCCCTTGGGTACGATCATCGGAGTACTTACCGGCTCTATTGTAAAATTATATTACAACCTGACTCGTATATTTGCGAACACCGCCTTAATTCCATATTTTTAGTAGCAATATTCATACTATTAACGTTATTACGTTGGGAGGCAATCAGGTGGCGTGTATTCTGTATTGAATCTGAATATGTAAATAAATTTTTTAATCTAATTACAGTTTTGAAAGAATGTTACCTTAAAGGATCAATTAAAGTTTAATGAACTATGACTTGTGATGTACTTTCTACTTACTATTTATTATGTTATGGATTACTTCTAGTATCGAATTTCTAAAAAGAAAGATTGTTTCAAAATTTTAGAACTCAATTATATTTGTCTTATGGCGTTTACTTTTTTGACTTGCTTTGATTACTTAAAAAAAAATTCTTCTGAGTTAGTGCCCATTTCGATTTGTTTTGTACCTTAACTAAATTAAGATCGAACCAAGTTTAAGTCTGATTTCAGTGTAATGACCTTGATTAGTTCTCATCCAATGACCTTGTCATAAGTGTGTTACCCTCATAGGATATCTTTAATCTCTTTGGGATAATATTCGTTCTCCCAATATGATCCTATTTTATCTCATGGTAACCATTACATCTTCCTTCATGAAAAGTCAATTACTATCAAATAGTAATCAAGTCATTCATCACTAAGACAAATGATCTATGGCCACGTTTAATTTTCATCAACTATGTAATGCCAATGAGAGGATAGAATTTACCCATGTTTTGGGCTATGAATTCCATTATTGAGAATGACACTATATACTGCTAAAGTTGTATAAGTAACGCACTAGCTCTCGGTTCCTTATCTATTTGAACTCAAAATTTTATTTACATCAAAGTATACGAGTCACAAATATATAGTCTTTCATCCACTTAGGATTTAGGTATGCCATACTATGAATGTAACACTCCAGTTCTACCGGATTATAAGTTTTGGCACGTAGTCTTAAAATGTTCTGTGTGGCAAAGTGGTATCCGCCCAAATATTTTTTGGACGTATAGGATTGGGCATGTTCTGATCTTTGGATAAATAAGGTATGTATGTAAATTGTTTTGCATTAGGGTAGTAATCTGCCACTTGGCTAATTGCTGGCGAGTTTCAGTGTTGGCATTGTAGTATCCGCCTGTTGTCAGTATCCTAGGATTTAATTTTAGGATATTTGCCAATGATGAAAGGATACACATAAGAATAGTGTGTGTAACATCCCAATCCCGACCGTGTAGGTTTAACCTAAATTTGGTGGGCAAAATTGGCCACCGAAGTGACTCTTTGTTAAGTCACAACCTATCTTCCAACACACCTCTTATGAATAACAATTATTGTGTTAAGTTAAACATTACAATAGAAATAAAGCACTTATTGAGAGAAACATGCGAGCATATAAAACTACAAAGATAGTTTTGCATCTCTTTTTGAACAGATTAAGGTTCGTACAACTCAAAATGGTCTAAGTGTTCTTGATAAAGCATAACATAATATCACATAGTACATATATCCATTAATTATTAATAGCTTCACACATCAAAATAGTATATGAGTTCACAGTGCATTATAAAGCATAAGTTCGTAAGATAATAGTAGTTCGCATACTCTTCATGGTTCGTATAGTACAAAAGTTCATAACATTCATCATGACCTCTCAAATAAACAGACTTTACAAACAAGGAATCATACATGCAAGGGTAACTCACTTTAATAGGTATCTCATACATGCATGGGTTCGCATGATACACAGGTTCCTAAATCAGGGGTACACATGTAATCAAATAATTCAAGTCACATAGTATAGTAAAATAAATACATGTAACATTCGTGCATGATTAACATCAAATTTATTCATAATAAAAGATAATCAAATAATACAAGTCATGGTTCGCAAAATAATATTACTAAAACTTTAAATAAACTTTTAACGGAGTCAAAATATTATAGTCTAAAACCCTCATAAAATAAAAGCCCATCGCCTAAATCCCAGGTTCTCCAATATTCTTTCAGGGAAGGGCCTCGCTAAATCATCAACCTCAACATTGCTATCCTCGACCTACTTACCTACAAAGTAAGAGAGGAGTGGGTAAGTTCATTAATAACTCAGTGAATAACCAAAAATCCACATTAAGAACTAAAAAAGAAGACTTAGTTTTAAAAATTGTTTCTTGTGTTGGGTTCGCGGGTGAGGTTGCGAGACCCAGTTTGCACATCTTACCAGAAAACATAAGTTTGGGATGTGCAAACATAATTTGAGAGTATAGTTTTTGCTTTTTCATGATTACCTGGGTGAATTAAATTCTACATTATAGCTTACTTTTATCATTACTCGAGACAAGCAATGATTTAAGTTTGGGGTGTGCAAACTCCAAAATATATAGATATTTTAGAACTCTTTTATTTACAAATTATGCTAATTTTGAGTAAATAAATAGCACTTTTTATGGTTTTCATACTTAATTCCATGACATTTTATATTTATCATGGGAAGGTGTTAAGTTTTTGAAATTGATGTTAAATGCATGTTATTTTATTTTATTTTTTTGGAAATAATTGGGCTAAAGGAAAGGATGGCAGAATTTTTTGTTATATTTGGGTCTTAGATAGATATATGTTGATAATACAGTCACATGGGCTTCACAATGATGTTATTCTAGATTTAATTGCATAGAGGCTAGTATTGTCTTAATTGGAGGTTTGTAACCAGCTCACTTACCCACTTTGCTATGAAATGAGATTGACAACATCCGCTACCAAATTTAGCAGTTATGGATTCAACCAAATAAAAATCAGCACCTATTCTTCTTTGAAACAAGCTTCAAAAGTCCACCCACTGCTAAAAATAACAATAAAAAACCACCTCTCTTTTACCACTCAATGGTCAGCCAGGCATGGAGGAAATTAAGCTAACTTCCTTACTAAAATTAGTAAGAAAATACCTATTCTTCCACCATTCAAGGGATGACACTAAATGAGGAGAAAATCAAGCAACTCCTTTGTTTAAATCAAGCAACATCTCACCCACCTCCATACCAAGGGATGTCATTAACCACCTAGGGATGTACCAACATTCGAAGTATAAATCCTGCACAAAATATGTTAAATAGGTGGTATCTGCAAGTTTACAGGTCAGGTTGTAATATAGTTATACCCAAGCGAGGTGAGCACTAAGTTAGTTCTAACCTAAGCAAAAATAGAGCTAATTAGTACTTTAAATAATTTATATTAAAACTAAACATAAAGAAATAGTTTTTTAATAGCTAAAGATGTAAAATAATATAAATGGAATTTTTTTTTTGTGAAATTTGCTATGGAAAATTAATTAGATCTGAGCATGGGTGAATAGCTCGCTTCAGTAATTATAACTAACTATTGCTTTGAGTTCCCTGCTCAATCAACTAGTCGTGCAGTTTAGGGTTTAGGGTTTAGGAATTTCACTCTATTTTTACAAAATTCCACTGTAATGTATCTATTTAACCCTCAATATGTATGGTCAGATGTATATAGTCGTGCAGTTTAGGACTAAAGAAAAATGGTAAATACAAATTAATGTTTTGGCTCGAGTTTTGTATGAAGGTTCATCAATAAGTGTTTTTTTTTGGCTCAAGTATAGGTACTAAATATGCATAAATAAGGTTAGCCTTTTCGCTCTAGGTGTATACCTAATAATGCCTTAATTCATCCATAGGTATCTCAATATTCACAAATTTAATCACCCAAACAACCACAATTTTAACAAATTTTCATAATACTAGCATGCTCATTTCCCTGTATTTTCTATATCATATGGTATATTTAATTTCTTAATGCCTATTTACAGTGTAATATATAGAACTTAGTAGTCTAATAATAAAAAAATTAAAATCATCTACTATCATGCCAAATTTATAGTAAATACAATCAACCTATATACATGCTCCTAACCAATCACTTGTATTTCTACAAGCTCAAGCACACAACTGACAATAAAAATTAAAATAAAAACATAAAAATTGAAACAAATTTCCTATATGACCCCCAAACTTTAGATAACACATTGTCCTCAATGTGTAGCTGTAACAGCCCGTTTTGAGTCAAATCGAAACAGTGGTTTTGAGACCATAAATTCGAAGTTGAAATATTTATTTTATTATTATTTTAATTTTTTTAGCATGATAAAATGATTATGTGAAGGTTTCGTTCAGAAATTTTACTGTTTGAGTGGTCAATTTGATAAAAAAGACTAAATCGCATAAAGTGAAAAATTTGAGTTCTATAAGTTAGAAGTATTAAATGGCTATGAAATTAAATAGTGGAGGTCCTTAAGTTGTAATTGGACCATTTATATGATAGTGGGCATTTATGAGAATGATATTTTTGAAATTAGTGTGATTAATTAAGGTTGTATTAGTAAATTAGTAATTTAACTTAAAATAAACAAAACAAAACAAAACAATTGTTTGGTATCATCTTCTCTAGATGAAATTAACAAGAACAAAACATCCATGGAAGCCATTTTAGGGTTCGGTCATTGCATTGCTTAATTGGTAAGTGATTTTGACTCGGTTTTTAATGATTTCTATGTTTTTGAAATCATTGCAACTAGGTCTAGCTTGCCAAGGGACTATTTTACAAAATTGTTAAAGATTTTGGATGATTCCATTGATGAATACATGAGTGTTTTGATGTTTGATGATAGATTATGAATGTTTGTTGTGAAATATGCAAGTTTTGTTAAGTGATTTTTAGTGAAAATGCAAATTAGGGATTAAATTGTGAAATGTTAAAATTTGTGGTTAAAATGTGAAATAAATGGAAAATTTGAGCTTCTAGGGACTAATGTGTAAATTGGCTAACATGGGTTAGCATTGAATTTCATTAAATTTGTGTTTTTATGAAATAAGGACTAAATTGAAAAAGTGGTGAAACATTAGGGGAAAATGTGTAAATGTTCTTAAATTTGTGTTCTGGATTAAATTTAATAGAAATATTATTAAATAAGTTAATTTTGAATACATTTAGATCAAGAAAAGTGGAATTTAGATCTAGATCAAGGGAAAACTAAAGTTATCGACTAATCAACTTATTTCGTAATTTTTACATCTGAGGTAAGTTCGTATGTGATAAATTCCATTAGAAGTGTATTTTAAATGCTTTGATAGTGTATAAGTTGTGAATACGAGACTTCAGATAAGTTCAATAATGACTTGATGGTAATTCGGCATTCGAAATCCCGGTTGAACCTTAGGAATAGTTTAGGATACTAGAGACATGTCATTAGGGAACGTTAATTTGGCTTCAGGCCATGATATTAGCACTTTGGGTGTGAGTTATACCGATTTGGCTTCAGGCCATGAATATCGGCTGATTTGGCTACAGGCCATGTTATCAGTAGTTCGGATATAAGTTACCTTGATTTGGCTTCGGGTTATGGTATTGGTACTTAGTGTACGAGACTCCTGAGTGTCTGACTTCTATTCTGAATGGTTCAACGGGTTAATGAATGATGTGGTTGAGAATGGAATTGGTACGAGATGGTACAGGTATGTTCGTAAACCATATTAGCATAGAATCGAAGAATTTGTGAAGAAAGTAAATAGTTTTGTGAAAGAGTAATTGAAAGGTTATTGGTTGATGTGAATTCATGTACTTATAATCAATTGTTGAATTATGTGTTTATGATTATATCGAGTTTATTTCATACGAGCTTACTATGCTATAAAGCTTACTTTGTTTATTTTTTTCTATGTTTTATAGTGAATTCAAAGCTATCTCAGATTCAGAGATTCGTCAGAGCCCGCTTCACACTATCCATCTATCACTTGGTACCTATGAATTTTGGTATTTTAAGTATATGGCATATATAAGGACTTGGTCTTTTTGGTATATATCTTTTGGCCATTTGTGTTGGCTTGTAAATATTAGGTTTGGTATGTATATATAGCCATGTGAATTGGCTTATAATTGTGAATTTGATGATGTATATAAGTATGCAAATAGCATTAGTTTGAGTTTAGTAATTACCTTATAAATGTTAGATATGATGGTATTTGGTGCTTGTTGAAAATGGATATGATGGATATCAAATGGTTGATGAATTGGTAATTAGTATGCTTATGAGTTTAGGTAATTTGATACATGTTTGGAAATGACCTTATTGATGAATGAAAAGGGTAAAATTTGATATGTATTTGAATTGTATATTGTGGTATGGTGAGTCTTGTAATTGTTGATATTGAAATGGAATAAATGATGCTTGATTGAAGTAGATTGAATGCTTATTTATGCCTTGTATTGGTATCAATTGGTTTAATGTAAGAATGGACAAATTTGGGTGGCAAATTGGCTTGGTAAATAACCTATTTTTGTCCACACAGGCAAAGACACGGCCGGTGTCTCAGCCGTGTGTGACACACGGTTATGTTACACGATCGTTGTCCTCTAGTGTTGAAATTAAAACCAAGTCAGTATGATCCACACGGCCTCACACACGGGCGTGTGATTTGGCCGTGTGGCATAAGTCAGTATACCCTATAGGTTTAGTACGGCCTAGCATATGGTCTGGCACATGGGCGTGTATGGCCATTTTTAGGGCACACGGGCTAGCCACATGGGCGTATGTATTGGCCGTGTGACCCAAGTCAGAGAGTTACATGGGGTCAGACACAGGTTGGGACATAGCCATGTGCTCCCATTTCAAATGTCAACACTGCCTCTAACACAGGTGTGTCTATTGGCAGTGTGAGAGAACGTCCAGGCCACAGGGGCGTGTGTACTCTGTTTTGAGAAAAAATTTCTAAGTTTCGTAAAAATCTCTTGAGTTATCAGTTTAATCCCGAACCACCCCCAATGCATTTTTAAGGTCTCGTAGGCTCGTATTAGGGACAAAATGATTGAGATTAAATGATGAACGTTTGAATTATGAAAATGTATGCTAAGTGGATGTTTAATTGTTTTATAAGTCCGTCAACACTCCGTAACCCTATTCCGGCGTTGAATACGGGTGAGGGATGTTACAGTAGCCTTGAAAGGATAAGGAAAGAAGTTACCCGATTGACCGTGGTAGTTCTGTAAACTGTTTGATAGGTGCTTCCTCATTTGATCGTTGTGAGTTCTAAATTGTTGTGCTTCTTCCATGTGGGGTTCCTACATAGGAAACTTCAAAACAAAACAAATATAAAATCTATTGTTATTCCTATTCCTAAACTATTAATTACAATCTTTCAAAATAAAATGGTTAATTCAATCTTCCTCCTCTTCTTCAGAGGCTATCTCCTCTGCCTCTTCTCTTTCCTCTTCTTTATCACTTCCATCTTTATTCTCTTGTTCTTCTTCTGTACAATGAGTTTACATCGAATCAAGCATGTCTGGCAGATAATTAGGGATTCTCATATTGTTCCTCCGTGCAAATTCTTGAAGAACCGGACTCATTTCTTACATACATCATATCATTCTGTGTATTTTTACTTCACTGCTCTCATTAGTTTTTCTTTACGATGTCATCTTTTTTTTTTTAAACAAGGGTGGGACATCCATCTTTTCCTTTCTCCTCTAGTTCCAGTCTATAATCTGTTTTCAATTGAGTTCCAGATAATGAGTGTGCATAGGATCACTGATTAAACTATTTGTTGGGCGCGTGAATTGCTCGTTCTCTTCCATAAGAACCTCTACGCTTTTGAAAAGTGTCGTCACGAGATGAGGGAAGAAAATCCCAACTTTCTGGTCACTGACGCAATGCTTCATACTTTGATGGATCTATTGACCTATACATATCTGTTTCCTCTACAAAATGTCATATAATAGAATAGCTTAGAATGTGTTGACATTAGAAATGTTAAGAGCAAGTGTAATTCTAGAACAAATAAATTGCATCCACATTTTAGCTATCGGAAACATTATAGCTTGATTAAAATTGGCCGATAGTTCGGTATCTGGTTGAAGGTTTCATTCTCCTCAGTTTTTAGCTAAATATTTTACAATACTTTCCATAGCAATGTCTTTGAATTCCATTAAATCTATAATCTGTAAGTAATCAGATTCATAGTATGGAGCAGCATGATATTTGCAAATCTTTTTCTGAGGAGAATGGCACATCCTTACCCATTACTGTCACTATTTTCCACATAACACTACATGGTCTCCGAGTTTTCTTGTCTCTAAGAGCGATATAAAATTCTTGCACATGAGGAATAATAGTGTAACACTTTAAACCCAACCTAGTTGCCAAGCCTGAATATTAGGATGCCACACCATCGTCTTATGTCATACTCATAATAAATTGACACATTATTAAGAAATCATCCTTTTTATCAGTGGTCTTATAAATTTTTAGACAAACATATATCAATCATCATTAGCACATGCCAAACATACTTTAAATAATCTTGTAATAATAATTAAACATGCATAAGGTTTGTTTAGAAAAATCTCAAAATTGACCATGTAGGTATCGATACTAAAAGTGGGATATCGATAATTATCTCAAGTGGTATCGATACCACTTGAAAAATCAGTACCAAAATTGCTTACTGTTTCTCGTTTAAAAATCCAAACCTTGAAAATTATCGGTACCTCTGCCAAAGTATCGATATTTCTATCCCGAGTATTGATACTCTTGATAGGGTATCGATACCAAATTACTATTTTGACTTCTTGTACATATTTTACAATATTTTACAATACTTTCCATAGCAATGTCTTTGAATTCCATTAAATCTATATTTTGTAAGTAATCAGATTCATAGTATGGAGCATCATAATATTTGAAAATCTTTTTCTAAGGAGAATGGCACATCCTTACCCCTTATGTCACTATTTTCCACATAACAGTACATGGTCTCCGAGTTTTCTTGTCTCTAAGAGCGATATAAAATTCTTGCACACGAGGAATAATAGTGTAACACTTTAAACCCAGCCAGGTTACCAAGCTTGAATATTGGGATGCCACACCATCGACTTATGTCATACTCATAATAAATTGACACATTATTAAGAAATCATCCTCTTTATCAGTGGTCTTATAAATTTTTAGTCAAACATATATCAATCATCATTAGCATATGCCAAACATACTTTAAATAATCTTGTAATAATAATTAAACATGCATAAGGTTTGTTTAGAAAAATCTCAAAATTGACCATGTAGGTATCGATACTAAAGGTGAGCTATAGATAATTATCTCAAGTGGTATCGATACCACTTGGAAAATCGGTACCAAAACTGCTTACTGTTTCTCGTTTAAAAATCCAAACCTTGAAAATCATTGGTACCTCTGCCAAAGTATCGATATTTCTATCTCGAGTATCGATACTCTTGATAGGGTATCGATACCAAATTACGATTTTGACTTCCTGCACATATTTTACAATATTTTACAATACTTTCCATAGCAATGTCTTTGAATTCCATTAAATCTATATTCTGTAAGTAATCAGATTCATAGTATAGAGCATCATAATATTTGCAAATCTTTTTCTGAGGAGAATGGCACATCCTTACCCCTTACTGTCACTATTTTCCACATAACACTACATGGTCTCCGAGTTTTCTTGTCTCTAAGAGCGATATAAAATTCTTGCACACGAGGAATAACAGTGTAACACTTTAAACCCGGCCAGGTTGCCAAGCCTGAATATTAGGATGCCACACCATCGTCTTATGTCATACTCATAATAAATTGACACATTATTAAAAAATCATCCTCTTTATCAGTGGTCTTATAAATTTTTAGTCAAACATATATCAATCATCATTAGCACATGCCAAACATACTTTAAATAATCTTGTAATAATAATTAAACATGCATAAGGTTTTTTAGAAAAATCTCAAAATTGACCATGTAGGTATCGATACTAAAGGTGGGATATCGATAATTATCTCAAGTGGTATCGATACCACTTGGAAAATCAGTACCAAAACTGCTTACTGTTTCTCGTTTAAAAATCCAAACCTTGAAAATTATCAGTACCTCTGCCAAAGTATCGATATTTCTACCCCGAGTATCGATACTCTTGATAGGGTATCGATACCAAATTACGATTTTAACTTCCTGCACATTCAAAATCACAGAGGTATAACTTTTACAATATGAATATCGATACCTCTGCTCTAGACATGAAAAATACAACATACTGGAGGATATAAATCATTCCCACTTGTACCAATCCAACATGATATCATACCATCATCAAATAAACATCAAAACAATTGTAATAATAATCTCAAACATCGAAAGTAAGTCCAAGCAATAATAAACATGATATGGACCAAAACTCATAAACTTAGGAACAAATAATCTATGGAAGCATCCAGAACATCATGAAAAATATTAGTAAAAGTCTACCACATTTCCTTATTCCCAAAACGAGAACAACTAAAATGGACTTGCTTGTATCATCGCTTGGAAACCACCCCGTTTACCCTAACACACTACTAATCTGCAATGGTTTAAGAAGGGAGTGAGTGAGCTTAACAAGCTCAATGAATGCCTAGAACAACTACCATGCAAGCAATTCATCAAGGACCAATGAAACAACCTTGTAGCACAACTTCAACAGTTCCAATGCTAGTGTCATAATATATTTACTCGTGCATTTTTACTAGTTCATTTACATGGTAATCATATTCACTTTTAAGCATATATCACATTACACATATAATCACATAACATTTAAGCATATATCACAATACTCGTACAATCACATGACATTTAAGCATATATCACAATACTCATATAATCATATAACATTCAAGCATATATCACAGTACGCATAACATGTTTATAGATAAATTGCATAATGGTCACATGTCATATAAACAGATATCACAATACACACATATTCATAATTTAAGATAATTTGACATTTGAGCTATGAAACATAAAAGTGAGCTCTATCATCACTTATCGAGTACACGAATCTCCAACACACCACATAGACTCATAGAGTCAAACATGTCCTAAAAGTGAAGCATAAAACTAACATTCTCTTTATTTCCCCTCACATGTCCCGTCGAATGGAGCTTAGCTCACATTCCCTTATCCCTCCAAATGTCACAAGGCCACAATGCTCAAAATCACTGTACATATAGGTGAGTACTCACAATCCTATGGAATGTCAACTATATCCAATGGTTTCAAGATCACGAGGCCAAAATATCCAAAACAAACACATATCACTTACCAATTATCCGTGTAATATCATTGCATATTTGCATTTTTAGCAAAAAACTGTCACTAATATTTAACATATACATAACATGTACACAGTTTCACTTTCACAATAGTTATCATATCCACATATCACATGCTATAGCATCTCATCCCAATTCACATATTCACATTCACGTAAGTACATAATTCATAAGATAAACATAAGTATGAGAAAGCTTAGACCCGAAATTTAGAGTAGAGGTTTAGGTTACTACTAAATGGCTAAATCCCAACCTTTAAACTATACAAAACTACTCAATTTATAGTATCGACTTTTCCAACATGTTTTATGGCTATTTTTTTGAAAATTCATTAAAGCTCAAGAAATCTTTCATGAAACTTCAAAGTAAGTTTAGTAACCTTATAATTACATCAAAACTAATTGAAAAACACTTTGAAATCAGGTTTTTACTTAAAATCTCAAAATCTACCATTAACGACCCAATTTTCGACTGTTATTCAAAATATGTGATTTAATAGCTAATATTTTGATTTAAAGGACTAAATAACATTTAAAACTAATTAGAAGTTGAATAGTTACCTTAGATAATGAAAATCTAAATGTTTGATCAAAAACCCGAAAGCTTGACAATAGAGAAATCAATAGTGTTTTTGGGTGCTTTTCTTAACTTCTATGGAGGTTTATTACTAGGAGGATGATAGAAATCAAAGGAATAGAGTTTAGGAATCAAAATCGATTGGGAGATGCTTTTTCAAACAAGGGACATCAACACACAATATTGGGGAAGAGACTAACGTGAAATTTATAGGTGGGAGATGATTTTAGGTTGATTTTTAAAATTTGGCTTAATTTCCTCTTAAAAATTTACAATTTTGACTTTTTTACAAATCAGTCATTTTTCTAAAATTAAAGGTTTCTAAAACACTTTCTAAAATTTATTTGACCTTTGAAAGACAATAATAAAGAAAAAACATTACCGATATACCATGTTACAAAATTTCGAACACTCTAAGGCTAAAATTCCTAAAATACCCCTAAAACTCCAAGCCCTATTTTGGGGTGTTACAATTCTCCCCCTCTAAAAAGAATTTCATCTTTGAAATTTTACCTACTAACACGTCACTTGCTTAATAACAAAATATGCTCACTTTTAAACTAACTATCACACTTTCGCTGCGCACTCTGATTCCCATTATCTCTAACTTTCTACTACTTTTCTTAATGATTCTATTCACTACCATAGACTATTCTACACTAACTTTTCTAAAAATTCCCTTCACTCACTACAACACTCTCGTCTAAAGGCTTGTAACCATTTTTCCTAATTCACTAGTCTCTATCACGATTCTTTACTTATTAGCTAATTCACTTAAAATTTATGAAGGCATAGAACCTAATTCTATCAATGAGAATAAAATAAGTTATTACAAGGAAAAAATACCCTCAATCTCAACATTCGAATCTCGATCATTTGGTTCCTTAATTGCATAAACTCAAGTTGGACCTCTAGACTCAACCTGCGTAGCAAGAGTATGATCAACAACTAGCAGTCCATCCGATCTCCCATTACTTCTACCATGACCATGATCTCTAGTAGGCGCAGATAGTAGCGCAAAACTCTAAGTCTGTGAAACCTCAACTCTGATTGGGAAATCCCTCAGAAAATGTTCATTCGAACCATACTTAAAATAACCACTTGACAACTGATGACACTCACTCGAATGCCTATGCTCACAATATACACAAAGCGGCCATCCGAAACCACCCGTTGAACCACCAGTACTAACTACAACACTATCTTGCTACACAAAGCGGCCATCAAAAACCACTCGTCGAACCACCAGTACCAAGATGCCAAAAAAATTTAATTAGGCAATCATGTTTCCAGTTGCCAAAATGTAGATGCAATTCATTGCTACCAGGATTGCACCCGCATTAAATGTTTCTAAAATTATTGTCTTTCAAGCTATTTTGTTATATGGCATTTTGCAGAGTAAATAGATTTGTGCAGGACAGTGGATTGTCAAAGAAATGAAACGCTACGTGTAAAGCCTCAAAATATCCTTATATATGAATGGACATCATACTGAACATATGCATAAAATGACTATTTATATTCTGCTTGGATAATCAAAGTACTTGTAAGATTTGTTGATGGACCCCTACAGGTGAGATCTTTAATGCTTATATATTTTGTAATATACTAAACTTGGATGTTTGTGATCAAAAGTGGTAAGTCAATTATTCATCTTGTTAAAGTTGTTAGTAAGCATAATATGTCTAAGTCATATGCTCCGACTTCAATACTTGTATCATATTTTCTTAAGGGTCATTATTTCTATTTGTCATTTTTGTTTATGTTGCTTGAGGACAAGTAATGACTTAAGTGTGGGGGAGTTTGATCTGCTGTAATTTGGTGCAGTAGATTAAACTACTTTTCACATTTAAGGAGCTTGAATACAAGAATTTTTGTGATGTTTTATTTAAGGTTTCTTAGTTTTATTTATATTCAATAAAATGTACAAACTGAGTCTTTTATTGATCTTAGCGGCCGAATGAAGGGTAAGGGAGAGCTAACGTACTTTGTGAGTGTGCAGGAGAATTTTAGAAGGCGTACTAAATCGAAACTAGTCGCTATGTCGCAACACAGGATGTTCGATATCACAACATAGGGAGTAGAATGGAAAAAGTTCAAGATTGCCTTTGATGTCGTGACATAGACTGAGGGTTTTGCGACATACCCCTGAAGATAGCTGAAGAGGAGTATATTGATTGCTATGTCGCAACACAGGCCCCTATGTTTCGAGACATCGACTTTGTGATGAAAATTAAATATGAAGTAAAAGCGTTTTGGTCTACACAGTCAAACTTAAAGCTCGGGAGCATCAACTAACCTAGGGTTAAGGACGACGACCACCTGAAGGCTATAAATAGGCTCATTTGTCACTTGTATAGACACCATTCCTTTAGCCTAGATTCTCTGTGTAAAATTTATTTTAGTATTATTTATTTTAATTGTTCTTGTTGATTTCAAGAGATCTGAATTATGGAAGCATTCAAACTTTGTGGATTTGTGACTAATCTCAATATAATCAGGCTATTTCATTTACTCTATCTTGTCAATTTATTTAGCATGGTTTCTCTTTACATCGATTATATATTATTTATGAAAACAATGAGGAACTAATACCTCTATGGGGGATTAGGGGGTGGAGGTATGATCTGTTAACTATTTTGTAAGGTTACTCTATAGATCAGCTGTTTAGGAAAGGAAAAATATGAAATAAACCCTAGGCTTGACAACCCCGGGAAGTCATCAAGGTGGGAATTAACCCGAAATTGGTATGGCCCATCCGTGAACACTTTCACCCCAAACCAGTTTGGAGGATAAGTAGTTCTTCCTAAATCGTTAAGTTAGTAGAAGATTGAAAGATCCTTCTAGAATAGCGACTAGTTGGTTGATAAGGAACACGAAATAATAGTTGATGAAGATTATTGAAGTGAGCCAATCACGCATAATTAAGATTTGGTTTATTCTCCATTTTCTATCTCTGGAAGTCAATTTCTTTTATGTTAGTTTGCCTTTATTATTATAGAAAACCTAAAAATATTTTTCTTTATATTTTCATACTATAACTAATTTAAAAGTATTTGTAACGCCCCGTACCTGAGACCGTTGCCGGAGTCGAACACGAGGTGTTAACAGACTTAATTCATTGCTTAAACAGCTCAAACAATTTAATTTTAGAAATTCCAGACAAGCTGGCTAACTGCGTCACAGTCGCTTAAAAACTCATATCTCGAGTTCTGAAACTCAAAATCAAATTCCGTAAATTTTTCCTGAAACTAGACTCATATATCTATTTACTAATTTTTTTCTAGAATTTCTTTCTAGGCCAATTAGTACAGTTTAATAGTTAAAATCTCCCCTGTTTCAGGGTTCGACTGCTCTGACCTCTGTGTATTACGAATCAGATATCTCTCTGTACAGAATTTCAATGACTATGAAGTTTGTTTCTCATAAAACTAGACTCAATAAAAAATCTTTACATATAAATTTATGACTTCTCAATATTTTTATACAATTTATGGTGAATTTTCAAAGTCAGAATAGGGGATCCAGAAATCGCTCTGGACCTGTTTCACAAAAATTTAAACATATCATAAAATATAACTCATATACCTGTTTCGTTTCTTCCATATGAAAATAGACTCATAATTATTCAATTCTATATTTTATTAATCATCTAATTATATCTCTACTATTTTTAATGATTTTTTAAATTCACGTCACTACTGCTGTCTGAATCTATTTTATGGTAAATTTTACCTATTTCATGGTTTCCATGGATTAACTAGCAATTTGACATACATAACACCAAATATGATCATAATTAGCAATTCCAATGGCTAATCATTACCAAGCATTTTTATACTACTCAATAACCATATCATAAGACCATATATACAAAATGATTATAATGCTATACATGCCATACTCAAAATATACAACCCATTATGCCAAGATGGTATACGGATAGTGTGAGCGTGCCTCCGACCGTTCCCGATTTTCGAGCTGGCTTGTCAACACTACAAGGAATGAAAAGGAGGGAGTAAGCATAAATGCTTAGTAAGTTCACATGCAAATAGCAAGTAACATAACCATATAAGCAAACATAAAACATCATTTGCATATTCATCACCAAGACATTCATATCATATTTTCATTTACCATCTTACCATATTGTTGTTATATCGATTTTTCAACCCGAGGGTTAAGTAAATACCTGTTCAAAGTATCCATTTCACAACACTTACCAATACGCCCCTTTCATCTTGAGTATTCGTCCATTTGAGTAGAACTTTACCCGTTGAACACATCGGAATATAATTCGGATACATGGAAAGTTTGCACATAAGTGCCACATATGTAGCCAAGCTACTATGTAACCCGCCCATAAGCGAACTCGGACTCAACTCAATGAGCTCGGGCATTCGCATCCATAAGTGAACTCGGACTCAACTCAACGAGCTTGGATGCCTAGTTACATCTCACGAACTCGGACTCAACTCAACGAGTTCGGACATTCGCATCCATAAGTAAACTCGGACTCAACTCAACGAGCTCGGATGCCCAAATATCCCAGTGACATGTCACTTGTATCCTAATCCATTCCTAAGGTTCAACGGGACCTTTTTCCCAATCATGTGTCTCAATCATC
This sequence comes from Gossypium longicalyx, assembly GCA_025698465.1. Classification (NCBI taxonomy): domain Eukaryota; kingdom Viridiplantae; phylum Streptophyta; class Magnoliopsida; order Malvales; family Malvaceae; genus Gossypium; species Gossypium longicalyx. The sequence goes on from CM046997.1 coordinate 100,433,093, forward strand.
TTCTACGGAATACCGATACCGATACTCGGTAGTATTTCACATTTTCCAAGTATATCACATAATTTGACGTATTATCAAACAATTATCACGAGTATAATATTTCATAATAATTATCATATCATTTAAATAACATAAAAACATTTAAAATAATAACTATGTTACCAACATTTACATTTGAACTTACCTAGTATGCGAAAATGGCTACTTTTACCATTTCGTCCACAACTTGGTATTTTCCCCATTTTAGCCCGAATTTCAGTTTTCCTTGCTCTATCATTTAAAATATAGTCTAATTAGGACTCACATTATTCAAATTGACCCAAAATCATATTTTGGAAAAACTACAATTTTGCCCCTAAACTTTTGCATATTTACACATTTTCCCCAAAGCTCATAAATTAAACTTCAGCCTATTTTCTTATGTTTTATTACATGCTGATCATTTTTCCCTTCTATGGCAACATCAAATTCTCACTCTAACATGTACTTATGACTATTAGGTATTTTTACCGATTAAGCCCTTTTGCTCGTTTTCACTTAAAACCGAGTAGCACAAGTTGTCTAACATAATTTAAAACCTCATATTCTATCATAAAACACCAAAATACACAAATTTCACCTATGGGTATTTTTCCAAATATAAACCCTAGGTTAAATTATTGCTAGCATAAGTTAAATCGAAGCTCTGGGACTCCAAAAACGTAAAGAACTTTGAAAACGGGGCTAGAATGGACTTACAATCGAGCTTGGAAGCTTGAAAACCCTAGCCATGGTTTCTCCTTGCTATATTTGGCCATGGGGTTGAAGATGAGCAAAATTGGCTTTTAATTTTGTATTTTAATTCATTTTACCCCTAAATGACCAAAATGCCCTTACTACTAAACTTTCCAAAAATTCCATCCATGTCCAATTTTTGTCCACAAACTTAGAAATTGGTAAAATTGCTATTTATAACCTCCTAATTAATATTTCAAAATAATTTCATACTAGAAACTTCTAGAATGCAAGTTTTGCAAATTATTCGATTTAGTCCCTAATTTCAATTTAAGCACCTTATGCATAAAATTTCTTCACGAAAATTTCACACAATCATGCAATCATATCATAGACCTCAAAATAATCATAAAATATTTATTTCTATCTCGGATTTTGTGGTCACGAAACCACTATTCCGATTAGGCCCTAATTCAAGATATTACAACTCTCCCCCCTTTAGGGATTTTCGTCCCCGAAAATCTTACTAGAAAAGTGGTCTTCACTTTTAATCTCATATTCGGTGCCGAAGAACTTTCACTTAGAATGTACCTCCAATACATCTCTTTAATTTCTCATATGATCTGAAAGCTTACATCTCAACTCTCAACTGTTCTTAAATTTTCAACCCTTCTCAGTTTCCCATGATATCATGACATAAAACCCGGATCTTAACTTGATTAATGGAGACCGGAATTCCAAGAAATCCAACAATCAAAGAGACCTGAATTTCCATGAATCCGATGAATAGGAATTCATTCAATACAGATATGATTTATAGATCTCGCCAAACATTTAACAATAGGATACATCACATTTTCCTCTTTCTGCCATGGAATAATTCTGATATGGCCTCAAGAATAATCCTTCTCATTTCCATCCCAATATCAACACTGACAAGGATAGTTTTGATAGATCCCAATGCTCGGCTTTAACCCCTTTAACAACTCCGATTTTATGTAACATCGAATGCTCTAAACTATCACATTACCTCACTGTCTTGAAACACATCACAATTCATACCATAGTACATTACTGAAAGTCAGGAAGTCTTTACTCAATGTAGACTAGTCTAGTTCAGACGCTTCGGCTACCAATATTCTCATCTATCCGAACTTTGTCAACATGTAATAAACTTTTCAGCTTTCACAAAATGAAAACCTTATCATTCGTAGTGACTTTAACTAATATCAAACTTTTTCTAATAAATATACACTTCTCGTTCAGACTATTTACTCTTTTATCCGTACAAAATGAAATTCTATTATCAGACTTGGGAAAAATAATCCTGAAATAATTGTCACATGAAATCTTTCAAATAGATAATTCACCATACCAACTGAAACTCGCGCTTTTATCACTTATGCCTTTACTGATGTCAAATCCTTACACAGAAATTAAAAAAAAAAACCCAATACTAAAATCACCCCATTACCAACATCAAATTAGAAGTATAGTCATATTTGACATGATTATCACGAGCTGAGGAACGCATTTCGAACACGAGTCATAATTGACAAATTATGGAACAAAGATAACAAGAAAACCAAATAAAGAAATCCAAAATAGAGAAATCCGAATAAAGAAACCCAAGATACGATACTATCTTTGGAGAATCGAAAACCAAGGAGAATCGAAAACCAAACTCATAGAGAAAATACGGAATACCCGATAATTCTTCAAAGAAAGAAAGTCCAAAAGAAAACATCATTTAATCCCAATGGAATCAAATATAACAAGAACAATATATCTTCCCATACATATATATCGGATGAAGCATCAAGTAGAAGAAAGCAGAATCATAATATCATATGTATTCTCTCATCAATTCTTATAAGACGAAATGAAATAAAATACCCGATGAAATAGAATACCCGATGAAATAGAGCAATATAAATTATAAACCAGTCGGACTACCAATGCTTTCATCCAACACCGTGGATTAAAAGACATTCCCATATAACAAGAATTTCTTGAGAAGATCAATAGCCATAGAAATATTTTCGAGAACGGGTAAACACATAGAACATCTCAAAAGAGATCGCTAAATCTGTCCGATCCATAACTATCACACTCAGATAGTTCACATTTCAAATATCATTTCCCCAACTAGTTCTCGTCACACAAATTTCATATTAAACCATTCACTAAAGAAGGCCGTTTTGAATAAATTTTGATTTACACTTTCTCGACCTTGCACTGAGTAATTCAGTTTACCAAGGAGAATTCCTTTCTAAACTGGAATAAGTGCATAATTCCAATAATCTTTACGTCAATCCGATACTTTCATCTCTCGACTTTACTTATTAGCTCATTTTCAATCTCTCGATCATACTTATAATTATTCTATCATTGAACTCTTTGGGTTCTCAACCGGAAACTTATTCAATACAAATCTCATGAAATTCCATTATAAGTACCACTTCGGTAAGGGGAGGGGTTGTAGGACCTCGACTCGACTTTCTTATACATACACATATGACACAACTTCCATCATCATAGCAACATCATCAAAATCATGTCATTCATTCATGTTGGCTTACACCAATTTTCCTATTGTCCCATTTAGACAATATACTTATGCATACATTCTATGTTTTCTAGATAGCTTTACTTATCCATTCATTTAATTAAATTAAGTCATGCTCATGACATCATATAAGGCCAAACAAACATAGATATTTGCACCACAATCATAACTTTCATTTCGTGCATCATCATGTACATATCATTACAATCATATAATTCAGTCCAACAATTTAACATAGATAAGTTCATTTCATTATAATCCTTTATCTCATAAAAATTATATATCATTAGCATTCATCAACATTTGACGTCCAAATCAAAACAAGGACATTTTCATTCGTATCATAATATTATGACTTTTATTCATACCTCTACTACTTTCTATTTATTCCGTTCATCTTATCAAGTAAGCCACATACACTACATCATATGAGCATTAAGCAAATATGAATATTTATCACATATGTATCATAAACCTTTATTCATACTTTTCTGAACCGATACTTATCATAATCATAAATTTACTCAAATACCTTCACATAACATTGAACATGGTCGGCGCAGCTCGGTTGGAGAGTACCCTGTCTAAATAAGACGGTACTCATACGCGTCGGAAGACATCACACTATCACAGATCAGTAACATGTATAGCTAAACTTTTACACATGCTAGGTTAGTCCGAGAACCGACAAAACCTACTCTGATACCACCAAATGTAATGCCCGTGCCAGGATCGTTGTTTGAGTCGAACACAAGGTGTTAACAGACTTAATTCATTGCTTAAACAGCTCAAACAATTTAATTTTAGAAATTCCAGACAAGCTGGCTAACTGCGTCACAATCGCTTAAAAACTCATATCTCGAGTTCTGAAACTCAAAATACAATTCCGTAAATTTTCCCTAAAACTAGACTCATATATCTATTTACAGATTTTTTTCTAGAATTTTTTTCTAGGCCAATTAGTACAGTTTATTAGTTAAAGTATCCCTGTTTCAGGGTTCGATCGCTCGACCTCTCTGTATTACTTAATCGAGATATCTCTCATACAGAATTTCAATGACTATGAAGTTTGTTTCTCATAAAACTAGACTCAATAAGAAATCTCTTTACATATAAATTATGACTTCTAACTATTTTTATACAATTTATGGTGAATTTTCAAAGTCAGAACAGGGGATCCAGAAATTGCTCTAGCCCTGTTTCACAAAAATTTAAACATATCATAAAATATAACTCATATACCTGTTTCGTTTCTTCCATATGAAAATAGACTCATAATTCTTCAATTCCATTTTTTATTCATCATCTAATTATATCTCTACTATTTTTAATGATTTTTCAAATTCACGTCACTACTGCTGTCTAAATCTATTTTATGGTAAATTTTACCTATTTCATGGTTTCCATGGATTAACTAGCAATTTGACATACATAACACCAAATATGATCATAATTAGCCATTCCAATGGCTAATCATTACCAAGCATTTTTATACTACTCAATAACCATATCATAAGACCATATATACAAAACGATTATAATGCTATACATGCCATACTCAAAATATACAACCCATTATGCCAAGATGGTATACGGATAGTGTGAGCGTGCCTCCGACCGTTCTCGATTTCCGAGCTGGCTTGTCAACACTACAAGGAATGAAAAGGAGGAAGTAAGCATAAACATAACCATATAAGCAAACATAAAACATCATTTGCATATTCATCACCAAGACATTCATATCATATTTTCATTTATCATCTTACCATATTGTTGTTATATCGATTTTTCAACCCGAGGGTTAAGTAAATACCTGTTCAAAGTATCCATTTCATAACACTTACCAATACGTCCCTTTCATCTTGAGTATTCCTCCATTTGAGTAGAACTTTACCCGTTGAACACATCGGAATATAATTCGGATACATGGAAAGTTTGCACATAAGTGCCACATATGTAGCCAAGCTACTATGTAACCCGCCCATAAGCGAACTCGGACTCAACTCAACGAGCTCGGGCGTTCGCATCCATAAGTGAACTCGGACTCAACTCAACGAGCTCGGATGCCTAGTTACATCTCACGAACTCGGACTCAACTCAACGAGTTCGGACATTCGCATCCATAAGTGAACTCGGACTCAACTCAACGAGCTCGGATGCCCAAATATCCCAGTGACATGTCACTTGTATCCTAATCCATTCCTAAGGTTCAACGGGACCTTTTTCCCAATCATGTGTCTCAACCATCTTTTACGGAATACCGATACCGATACTCGGTAGTATTTCACATTTTCCAAGTATATCACATAATTTGACGTATTATCAAACAATTATCATGAGTATAATATTTCATAATAATTATCATATCATTTAAATAACATAAAAACATTTAAAATAATAACTATGTTACCAACATTTACATATGAACTTACCTAGTATGCGAAAATGGCTACTTTTACCATTTCGTCCACAACTTGGTATTTTCCCCATTTTAGCCCGAATTTCAGTTTTCCTTGCTCTATCATTTAAAATATAGTCTAATTAGGACTCACATTATTCAAATTGACCCAAAATCATATTTTGGAAAAACTACAATTTTGCCCCTAAACTTTTGCATATTTACACATTTTCCCCAAAGCTCGTAAATTAAACTTCAGCCTATTTTCTTATGTTTTATGACATGCTGATCATTTTTCCCTTCTATGGCAACATCAAATTCTCACTCTAACATGTGCTTATGACTATTAGGTATTTTTACCGATTAAGCCCTTTTGCTCGTTTTCACTTAAAACCGAGTAGCACAAGTTGTCTAACATAATTTCACCTATGGGTATTTTTCCAAATATAAACCCTAGGTTAAATTATTGCTAGCATAAGCTAAATCGAGCTACTGGGACTCCAAAAACGTAAAGAATTTGAAAAACGGGGTAGAATGGACTTACAATCGAGCTTGGAAGCTTGAAAAACCCTAGCCATGGTTTCTCCTTGCTATATTCGGCCATGGGGTTGAAGATGAGCAAAATTGGCTTTTAATTTTGTATTTTAATTCATTTTACCCCTAAATGACCAAAATGCCCTTACTACTAAACTTTCCAAAAATTCCATCCATGTCCAATTTTTGTCCACAAACTTAGAAATTGGTAAAATTGCTATTTAAAACCTCCTAATTAATATTTCAAAACAATTTCATACTAGAAACTTCTAGAATGCAAGTTTTGCAAATTATTCGATTTAGTCCCTAATTTCAATTTAAGCACTTTATGCATAAAATTTCTTCACGAAAATTTCACACAATCATGTAATCATATCATAGACCTCAAAATAATCATAAAATAATTATTTCTATCTCGGATTTTGTGGTCACGAAACCACTATTCTGATTAGGCCCTAATTCGGGATATTACAGTATTAATTAGATATTTTAATGTTTAGTTTAGAATTAATCTGGCACTCGCTTCCTTTAGGTACAGTCCTCGGAGTACTCACCTACTTCGTTGTAAGTATATGTCACAACTCGACCCATATACTTGTGAAAATTGCCTTGTCTTTCTATATTTTATTGTAGCATTCACACTTTGAACGTTTGTACGTTCGGAGGCGACCACTCATCTTGTTGGTGACCACATTTAAAAATTTCAGTTTCACCATTAATCTTCATGGTTAATTTGTTATTTCTAGGTCAATAGTGGATTTTAATGTTGCGAAGAATGGTCTGCCTAACAAGATGGGTATCTCACGATCTTTCTCGAAATTAAGTATTACAAAATCTACTGGGACGATGAAGCTGTGAACTTTGACTAACACATCTTCCAATACTTTTTTTGGATGTATGGAAGATTTGTTTGCCAATTGTAATGTGATTTGAGTGTTCTTGAGGTCTCTAAGGCCGAGTTTTTTTATATAGATAGAGGTATTAGATTTATACTAGCTCCTAAATCACATAAAGCTTTACTAAAATGAATATCCCTTAGCTCCTAAATCAAATAAAACTTCTTGGATCTTTTAGTTTTTGGGGAACCTGTCTAGATATGATCACACTATATGAGGCATTTATGTTAACTTGCTTTCATTTTTTAATTTTCTTACACTTAGGCATAATTTCTTTTAAGAATTTAGCACATTTAGGGAATTTTTTGATTAAATCAATAAGAGGAAAGTTAAAATTTAGTGTTTTAAATAAGTTCAAGAAACTTACAAATTTATCTTTATCCCACCTTTATTTTTCCTCCAACCATGAAGGGAATGGTATCCTTGTTATTGCAAGTTTTTCGATGGACTTATCTTTTGGCTCAGCTACTGGTTTGGCTATCTTCTTTGGTTCTGGTTCTTCGTCAGCTTGTTAGGGGTTTTCCCAAAGATCTTCAACATTCTCTTTGGTTCCCTCGTGTGTCAGGGTCTCTAGGCTACTTAGTATTTTGTCCAAACGGAGTGTAATTGTTTTCACATGCTCTTTCCCTTCCTTCAAGGATTATCTTCAGTATTACTAGGAATGTCAATGTAAATTTGTCTCTTAATGTCTCCCATCATACTCATCAATTGACTCATCTAATCTTCAAGTTTAGTCAATGTTTTTGTAGAATTGGTGCACTCAGATTGGACCTATTTCACGTCTATCCTCATTGATTGCATTCCCCCATCAATTCGATCCAAGTGTTGACCACATACAATATGGTCATTTTGGTTTTCCCTATCTTAAGGCTTTTGTAAATAAAGATGTTGATAATTAGCATTTTTAACTTGGTTAAGATTATTACCTCTTCTCTAGTTTTCGCCCCCATCTTAGGTTTGGGTTATCTCTCTATATGGGATTATAAGTGTTTGAATAAAGATTTCTGCCCCTATTCTCAGTGTAATTCACATCTTCGGTAGGATTATTGATGTAATGGAATAGAGGTTTGTCTCCCCCATATATAAATGATGCACTGGATGAAGATTCTATACAATTTAACCAATCCGCTATCTATTGGTATCTATCATCCTCTTAAACCGCTTTGACTGTAGATGGCTTCTAACCGTATCTGTAGTGTTCAGTTGGCCACTGACGGGAATTCATCACCATATTTTCTATTAATTCATATGCATTATCATATGTCCTGTTCATTAAGTCTCCTTCTGTGGCTCCATCCAATCCCGGTTGTACGTGTGCATCCAACCTGTTATAGAACATTTGTAATCTTAACCACGTGGGTAATCCATGGTGTGGGAATCTCTGAATTAGTTTTTCAAAATGCTCCTAGGCTTTGTGAAAACTTTCTCCTTCCAATTGTTTAAACATTGCAATCTCTCTCCTTAGTTGGATCCTTTTGCTGATAGGGAAGAACTTCTGTAAGAATTTTCTTGCAAGTTCATCCCCTGTCGTAATAAATGCTGGTACCTGTGAATCTATCCAAGAGAAAGCTTTATCTATTAAGGAGAAGGGGAACAACCGAAAATAAATAGCATCATCAGTGACCCTGTTGTATTTAAATGTATTACAAAGTTGAATGAACCATTTTAAATGCTAATTTGGGTCCTTCGTCATTGTGATTCTAAACTGAAAATTGTTTTACATCATTTGAATCATTGCTATTTTGATCTCAAAATTATTAGCCGTGATAGCTGGCCTTGTTTTACTTCCTTGAATAATCAATGGACAATTCTTGCACACTTTATCAACTAAGACACACTTGCCTAAGGGGTTCGATACTCTAATTACAAATTCAGTAAACTCTACAAGCAAAGTCATACTGGATACTAAATTCACACATATATACGAATGAGTTGATCCTGGATTTATCAATGCAATAACTTTAGTATCATAGAGAGTAAAAGTACTGGTAATAACATCTAGAGATGATGCTTCTTCACGAGCGCGAATAGTGTAGGCTCGTGCAGGTGCTCTAGCATCAGATCTCGCAGTAGTGTCTTGTGTCACACCTCTACCACCACTCACATTGCCCATGTTTCTGGGTGGTCTACCTCTAGCTGCAGTGTTACTCGGCCTCGTGTTTTGAGTATTATCTTTTTCAGCTAACCCTGGACAATTTTTAATAAAGTGATCTCGTGAACCACAACTGTAACAAGTTCTATTATTATTTTCCCCCAACAATCTCCACAATACCGTCTTCCACATTTTTGACACTTAGGCTTAACATCTTTTACATTACCAACACTCGATACTGATGTGGCTTGAGCTTTGAGGTTGGTGTATTGCTTTCCATGATCTCTATTCTGATATCCCACTGAAGCTATCGGTGGGTTAAAATAGTCTCTAGATTTCTTTGACGAGGAATGATAAGATTTACTCATCAATCTCTTCCTCGAATCTCTTACTTCTAAATCAACCTTTCTCTTTTCTTTACTGAGATCCTCAGCTTTACAAGCCCTCTCAACTAGAACAACGAATTCTTTGATTTCTAGAATCCCGACTAGAAGTTTTATGTCTTCATTCAATCCATTTACAAATCATTTACACATGATCTCTTCAGTAGACACATATTCCTGGGCATACTTGCTTAATCGTATGAATTCTCTTTTGTACTCAGTGACAGCCATTCGGCCCTACTTTAACTCTAGAAATTCTTTATGTTTTTGATCGAGAAATCGCTGGCTTATATACCTTTTATGGATCTCAATTTGAAAGAATTCCCAGGTAATTCATTCTCTAGGAACCACCTATGTTAACGTTTTCCACCAATGGTATGCATTGTCTCTGAGTAAAGACACCACACATTTAATACATTCTTCTCGAGTACAAGACAATTCATCAAATACTCTGGTCATGTTCTCAAGCCAGAACTCAGCTCTCTCAGCATCATCATCAATTGTATCCCGGAACTCTTCAACCCTGTGTTTATGTATCTTATCCACAGGCGGCTTATTTAACTATGTCAATTCTATAGCTTGAGGAATAACAGGGTTTTGTTGAGGAACAGGTGGGGTTAGAGGTTGTTGAGCATCCGGATTCGTTCGAAAGAATTCCGTGAACCACACACTCATCATTTAGAAGAAGGCCTGCTTAGCCTCTCCTCCTTAGCTACTAGATACAAGTCTAGAATTAGACTGCACTGCCCCTTGAGTGGGAGCGGGTGCATTACTTTCAACATCGTCAGCTACGGCTCGATCAGGATCCATTTGCTATACGAAAAACACATTTTAACTGTCAGGAATCATCACACTATTGCAGTTTATATAAATAGAATGTATAGCTAGACTCTCACTCGCTACGTTAGTTCTAGAATCGACTAAATCGTAGCTCTGATACTAATAAATGTAACATCTCTGACCTGTATCCATCGTCGGAATAGGGTTACGAGGCATTACCGATCAATACACATCATTCACATACATTAATACATTTCAATAACAAAATACATTCATTTCAATCATATTGTCCCTTCTAAGGTCATACGAGACTTTAAAACATACTTAGAAATGGTTCGGGACTAAACCGATAACATTTACAAAATTTAGAAAACTTAGAAAATTTTTCAACATTTAAGGGTCACATGCCCGTGTGAACAGGCCGTGTGAGACACGCCTGTGGCGTAGGCTGTGTGAAAACAGGGCATACATACTGACTTGCACCACACGGCCGAGGACACGCCCGTATGCTAGCCGGTGTGAAATCTAAGGGGGTTACTGACTTGGGTCATACGGCCGAACACACGCCCATGTGCCAGCCTGTGTGCCACACATGGCCAATAGACACGCCCGTGTGTCTATGCTATGTCAAAACTGTAGGGTATACTGACTTTAATTCGTAGGGTACCCTAGGGGACACATGGCCGTGTAATATTGTCGTGTGTCACACACGGCCGAGACACACACCTGTGTCTCTGCCCGTGTGGACAAAAATAGGCCATTTGCAAAGCCAATTTGCCACCCTTTTCTCATGCATACAAATCAACCTAAATGGTACCATTTCAAGACATTTATAAGCAACCTAAAATATGCCAATTGATACTCATATCATGCCTTCTATCATCAACCAATTCAACTACTCAATTCCACATTCAAAACCTATCAAATTATCATGCCAAAATTCATCACATTAACATCTATTCCATAACACAAAACATATCATTAAACTATAACAACAAGTAATGCCAATATACCAAAATAAGCCAACACAGAAGGCATTATATACATCACATATTTATCATTTGATAACATATAAATCAAGCCAAATTCAACTTCATAAATAACACCATTTACAAGCCACATCTCATGGCTAAATTCATAACTCAAAACATACTCAAAATGACACTAGCCTATACATGCCATGTACCATATATACAAGCCTCAAAAGTACCAACAAGATGATCGATAGTGTGATGACGTTTTCTGAAAATCCCCGAATCCAAGCTAGCTTTGATGATCTATAAAACATAGGTAAATAACACACAATAAGCTTCATAGCTTAGTAAGTTTGTACTAATAAATTAAACAGTTCATAAATCTCATATCATTACTCAATTCTATCCCATTACCATTTATCATATTCATACAATTCCATCAAGCTTCATACACTTAGTGTTAACTACCACATAGGTATTATACGTACCTGTGCTCTTTTGTATTTAATTATTACATTTTCACCTCTTTGTTCAATACGTTAATCCATCTGGAAATCTTTCAATACACAAAGAACTCGGACACTTAGTGCCAAAATGATTAGCCAAAGCTATAACGATATCGTACACTTAGTGCCACCACATTAAATCGAAGCTATCTCAGTATCGCACACTTAGTGCAAAATAAAGCCGAAGCTATTCCAATTCGCATACTAAGTGCTATTTATAGCCAAAGCTATCTTGAAACGCACACTAAGTGCCAAACATAATTGATTTTTTGTCGTACGCAATCATACTTATATATATACACAATTTATGCATTAATAAAGCATTACAAACATAATTGTAACAATGTCTATCACGTACGAACTTACCTCGGATACTAAAATAGCAAATTGAATCGTTTAGTCGATAACTTTAGTTTTCCCCCGATCTAGATCCAAATTCCTCCTTTCTTGATCTAAATGTATTCAAAATTAACTTATTCAATCACATGTTTATTCAGTTTAATCCACAAATACATATTTGGGAATTTTTGTGCTTTAGCCCTTAAAGTTTCACATTTATTCAATTTAGTCCCTATTTCATAAAAGCACCAATTACACAAAATTTAATTACACCTAAGACTAGCTGAATTTCCTAGGGATCCCTAGCAGCCCAAAACTTTCATTTATTTCATAATTTAACCCCTCAATTTACATTTTTCTCAAATTAATTCCTAATTGACATTTTTGTCAAAAATCACTTTACAAAACATGTATATCAAGCACCAAGCTTTCATTATTCATCATCAAACATTTAAAAAATCAAACATTCATCAATGGAAACTCAAAAATTTATCAACATATTCAAAAATTAGGGTATGAGCTAGGTAGTACTCAAAGCAATGATCACAAATGCATAGAAAACATCAAAAACTAAGCTAAAACGGACTTACAAGCTTGAATAACAATGGCTGAACCTTCAAAGCTTCCCAAACCCTTATTTTTCTTTCTTAAAATCGGCTAGGGAGAAAGATGATAGCATGAAATGGCTTTGTTTTATTTAATTAGTCATTAATATATAAATTACTATAATAACCCATAATTTAACATTATAACACACTTAATGGATGATTATTTTTGTCCATCCTATTAACTAAAGGTCAAATTAGGACATAAGGACTTACACATTTAAATTTCTTAACAAATAAGGCGCTTTAACAAGTAGAATGAAACTTTTACATTTTACGTGATTAAGTCCTTTTTCTCAAATTGAGCTATTAAACGATAAAATTAGGTCACAAAATTTTCACACATATATATTCACATGCTGTAAACACCAAAAATAATATTAAAATATTTTTCTGACTTGAATTTGTGGCCTTGAAACCACTGTTCTGACTAGGGTCTAAACCGGGCTGTTATAGAAAAGTTGTCTCCAACAAGTGTTAAATGAGCCTATTTATAGAGTTAGGGTTGTCATCGTCCTCAACCCTAGGTCAGCTGACGGTCTCATGTTTAATATTTGAATGTGCAGACAAAAATGACCCTATCTCTTAAGTCTTTCTTATACAAGATCAGTGTCGTGACATCGAAGGTAGTATGCTCTTACTAAGGGGTATGTCGCAACATCCCTTGGTAGTGCCGATACATTGAAGGAACTTTTGGAATTCTTGCTCTTTGCTCCCTATGTTGCGACACCAAACACCCCGTGTTGCAACACAATGACCAGTATTGAGTTGGTACTCTTTCTAACTCACAAAGTATTTTAGCTCACCCTTAGGCTTCATTCGGCCCCTAAGGTCAATAAAAGATTCAAATTACACTTTTTATTAAATGTAAACGAAACTTAGGAAAATTAATTAAAACATAATAAAATTTCTTGTATCCAAGTTCCTCAAGCGTGAAAACTAGTTTTCTACTACATTCAATTACGACAGATTAGACACACTTAGGGGAGAAAATCAAGGATTCCCTTGTTAAAAATAGCAAGGGAGGTTGGGGGCTAGAGGCTATAAAAGGAGGCTTCATTTTCATTCATGACACAGCATTGAGCACACAAAATTCTACATCATTTTTTTACTAAGTGTTCTTACCTTTCTCATGGCTTGCTAAACACTTGATTCCATAAAATAGGACAGCACTTGCTGAAATAAGGATAGCTAGGAAGGATGACTTGAAGGCATTTACATGATTTATCATAAAGATAAGGAAGAGAGCCACCATGGAAAGCCACAATGAGAGTCATAGATAACCTTCTGCAGTCAGCAGTTTCCTTACCATAAGGAGAGTCACAGATAACCTTCTACAGTCAATAGTTTCCTCTTCTTATTGTGAAATGGTTGTGGATAACCCCCTCGACTACTCTTTCTTTCCTATCTATTTACTGTTAATTATTGTTTTATGTGTCAAAATACAACAATTCATCTCATCTTTATGTTTTCGCATGACTTAATTTTTTTAATTCAAAATGAATATGAATCTTGATTTTAGTTTATTCAATTTTGTTTTCTGAATAATTTGTGCAAATGATTATTTTATTCATTTTGATTTAATTTATGATTATACTTGTAAATGTATGACCAACATTGTAGGTTAGTGAATTAATTGTTTAATTTGAGAAGAGGTAATAGTTAGTTTACAAAAGACCTAAATTGTTCATATCATGTCGATATTAAAAGATGATTGTTGTATGCATAAACTGTGTAAATACCTGAAAGGGTGATTTCTAGGTTAGTTTTGACATAGACATATGCTAATTAACTTAGGATATAATAGTACTTCTGAAGAAGCTTATGAATTAATTAAGAATGGGCTTAATGAATTTTCATATTGCCACAATCCTTTCATGATATTCTTTTTATAAATGCCAATAAGCTCTTGTTAAATGAAATATTTATTTTAGTCTATCCATGTTTTGTTATATTAAATCTTGTGTTTATCTCCCGGTTGTGATTATTTGTTTGCAACATGTGTTGTTTTGTTGGTATTTTACTTTTGATTACATTCCTTAACTTAAATTTTGACTCTTATCTACAATATTCTCTTTTATTTGTTTTCTTCCAAATGGATTATAGTTTACTTTACAAATAATTTACATAACAGTCATTGTGGAGACGACTCTTTAATTACTACTACTTATTACTTGTACAATCGTGTATACTTGCACGTAATCACGAAACACAGTCATACCCGGATTCAATGCTCGGGTCGAGTAAATGTGTTACAGAAGGTTTGCAAGAAGTCAATTAGTTCATTGATTGTTAAATTTTCACGATCTATAACCTCCACTATAGTAATGACCTTGATAGAGAATTTTTCTATAAGAGATCTCAAAACCTTCCTAACCAGTTTAGTGTTGGAATAGTCTTCCCGCAGAGCAATTGCTTGGTTTTTCATATCATAGAGTTTTGAATAAAACTCACATTGTAACACACCATACCCGGCCTAGACGTTACGATCGGATCTTAAGGAATTACATAGACTCATTTTAAACTCTGATTTTTTGAACTAAAAAAGATGCACTTTTCCAACATTAATTTTGGTATATCATTTTCCAGATTTTGGAAAAATACTTCTTAAAACTATTTATTTCATTATAGAAAAACACTTAAGTGATTAATTTATTTTACAGCAGAAATTTCTAAGTTATTAAATTTTTGAAAATTGTGAGATGATTTATAAGACCAATAAATTTTCGGTTTAAAAATAATATTTACTAAATCAACAAAGGTAAATCAAAAATAAAAACAAAGTCCCAGAATAGTTTATAGACCAAAAAGCCCAAAAAAGTCTAGAATAGTTTAAAACATAAAATGTCTTATTATTAACAAAAAAAATCAATCCGAGCTCCTGTGCGTCGCCCTATCCTAGATTTGTTGATTACATAAGAAGTAAAAAATAAAGGGTAAGCTAACAAGCTTAGTGTGCAACTTAGCCCATAAAAGCATAGCATATAGCATAATTCACACAGAAGTCAGATACTGAACAAAATACACAAAATGGCATATGATACAGTGCAACATAATTATCAGATCAGATATGAATGGCATGGCATATCATGCGGTGCAACACTTAATACAAACAAATACAAATTCTACCACTATCCACTACACACCATCTCTGTCCATCCCTACACACCAATTAGGGTAATAAATACTCATTCAACCCTTACACACCTATAAGTGAACGTATGTCACTTTTCAGAATAGTGTAATCAAGCTACCAAAAATAGTGTGGTAATCTGCCAGAATTAGATAAATATGGTCGAGCAACAAGAATAGATATGTGGTTAAAACCACCATATAAGGAAGATCATTAAAGAGTCAACACTTCCGCCATCACATCATTATCCCACCCTAATACACATGTAAACATTAACTAGACAATCAGATACACATATATCATACATGCTTTACACCCCAGTACATGCTAACATGCTTGTAGAAGTCATACATTCAGAAGTAGAATATCGTATTTCAAGTATGAAAATCATATTTACCACCAAACAAACCCTACGAAATAGTTAACCTCAATACCAACTTCAAATTATAGCCCTAATTAGAGTTTACTGAAAATGGGCCCACACACTTGTATGGCCTATACGGTCTATCTGGCCCAACCTGTGTAGCCCACACAGCCTAACAGATGCCTGTGTAGCCCACACAGCCTAACACATGCCTGTGTGGCTCACACAACCTACTTAACCTAGTCCGTGCGGCCCACACGGCCTGACACATAGTTGTGTGAGTGTAACATCGACAGTGGGTTTTTCAGTTTCGCACCGTTCACTGTTTTTACGAGTTCAAGTCACACACTTGGTTACTTTTTAATGCCAACACAACAACCATAATTCCAGCACCTAAAAATGACATTCAGCTTAACGAATTAGCAAATAAAACGAGAATAGATTAAGAGGAAACGACTTTTGCTTCCTAAAATTCTAGCCAAAACAATAGGGCATTTGACACTAACAACCAAAATAGCCCCCAATTGGGCATTTGATTACTTACCCTTGAAAGAACAACAACTTTTAACAGAATCTAGATCACCGGAAGATCAGACGTCTCGTGATCTTCACCTAGAAAACCAAACACAGTTAACAAGCAAGGTTCATAGCACACAAAAATGTCAGTTGCATATAAGAAAAACTAAAAACCTTATCATTGGAAAAACAATTATACTTAAACTAAGATTTAATTACGACCAACTCTATCAAAACACCACACAAACGATCGCAAAAAAGATGAAAGGACAAAAAGGAAAAAAAAACAATGGCAAGAAGGAAAACAATAGAAGAACAAGAAGAAAAGAGAAAAGGAAAAAAATTAATGTAAAAGGAAGAATGGAAAAGTGGGACGACAAGTTGAGAGAGAGAGGGAAAGTGGGATAGATTTTCGGGAAGGGATTATCTCAAAAAATTAAATAAAATTTAAAAATAAAATCCTAAACTACCAAATTTTTTGCTAACTTAACAATTTAACTAGAGTTCGAATTTGACCCAATTACTAACCACATGGGTAGCACAGACAGGAAATAGCAAGAAAATCTCATTTTTGCACACATAGGATTCAAAAATGAGATCTCTGGGTAAGTTGAAGCCTTACCACTGAACCAACAGACTCATTCTTGTTAACAGTTGAACAAAATTAATGTATAAGCCAGATATTCAAAGATAGGGGTTGGAATAAAAATAATTAAAATTCAAGGGAAAGGATTTGAACAAAGGACCTTAGGCATATAAATAGAACACTCAACCACCAGAACAAATTAATTTACTTGACATAATTCAACAATTCCAAAAATAAAAATTTTAGGGCGTTACGCACTTATGGTTTTAACTTCTTGCATCATTAATTTCTCAAGTCTAGAGGTTAGCATCTACATTTTTTATTGCTTGAAAATGGTTTTCCCTTTATGAGCATATTGTAAAATAACTAGACAATTTTGGCAATAGTCCACTTACTATTCTCATGGACTCTTGCAAATCTATTCCATAAAAGATTGCATACAATGCTTTAGAGTTGGCATTGGCAAGACAATATTCTCTAGTTCTCCATTGAACCTTAAGCTTAACCACTCTTCCATCTTCAGCGTCCATCATAGGTGGCTCTGATCCTATGAGAATCGAATCTCAAGCTTTTGCACCAATGGATTTGATGTAAGCCTTCATGCGAGCCTTCTAGTAAAGATAATGGTCAGTCTTCAACATTGGGGGTCAAGATGTTGATGATCCTTTTATAGCTTGTTATTAGCAAAACTAGGAATCTCCACTAATTATGTTAAGTAGGAGTCTTTGATACAAATTGTTGACTTGAAATAATTGCTAAATAACAAGTATGAGCAAAAGTTATTGCAGAAGGGGGCACTTCTACAAGCATTTTGATAACACAAAACAAAACAGAAGACGGTTTGGTTTCCCTACATCTATTGTAACACCCCTAAAATTCTGATACTATAAAAATAGTAATAAATTGAGAAGGTGTACAATTGATTTCTCGTTAAAGTAAAATAAGGAAATGAAAGTGATAAAAGAGAAGATTGAAAAGTATGTTGTGGTATACTAAAGTAAAGTAAGGACTAAATCGTAAAGATGTAAAAAAAATTGAGATTCAAGTATAATTATTGGAAATTTGAGGGGTTGAAGCATAAATATAAGAAAGTTGAAGCACCAAAAGTGAAAATAATCCAATTTCTTATAACATGGGATTGGTGTGCAGGGATCAAATTGAATAAGTGGAGAAATACAATGGACTAAATTACAATTTTACCAAAAGTGAATAGTGATTCAAGGATGGAGTTTTGAAGAAAAAGGGTAAAATGGTCATTACCTAGATTAGATAATTATATGATGTAATAATTAAGGAAGAAAAGTGTTGAAATATTATTGATTGAATATTTTATAAGATATTTATTAATATTTTATTTAATTAAAATTAGTATAAAAAGAAAGAAAGATGAAGAAAATTCTTCATACTTTTACCATGCTTTTAATGTCCATAAAAGATAGAAACAAAGAAAGATAGTTTTGTTTTCTTTACAATTTAGTTATTTTTCATCAAAATTCACCTTTTTCACTAAAAAATGTTAAAAATTTTCATAGCCACCAAAAAGGAAAAGTGAAGTAGAGACACTAGAGAGTTAGAATACATCTTGGAAGAAAGAAATTAGAAGTGAAAGTGGAGAGTTAAAGAGACATGGTAAGAAATTGAGGCATTTCTTATAGAATTTATTTTTAATTAAAGTAAAGACATAAGAAAGTAATTTTAGTTTGAGTTTTAATTATGTATTTGATATGTTCATGAAATAGAAAAAAAAGAGAAGAAATTATTGTAGTGTTAGAAACAAAGTGGAGATGATGACAAAAGTAAGGAAGAAAGAGAATTAAAGGCAAAATGGTGAAATTCTAACAAAAGAGAGGTAAGTACTTCAATAATTTTACTTTGGTTTAATTTTAATCTAAGTATGAATTATGTTAGAATAGTTAATCTGAATTAAAATATGTTAATATTATGTTTACAAATTTTTAATAAGTAGTGAAAAATATAGTTTGAATTTTAATTAAATGATTAATTGTTTTGATATATTGAAATAATAGTAAAAAGGACTAAATTGTAAAGTGTACAAATTTTATGTATGAATTAAAATATTATCATAAAGAGCTTAAAAGTGTTGTTAAGGTGAAATGATAGTAAATAATGAATTTTCATGATGCTAAGGACTAAATCATAAACTTGCGAAAATTAAAATTTAAATAATAGAAGTAAAGTGAAGTGCATAAAAATATGATATGTGAAGTAAGATAATATAATGAATTGTTTGATTAAAGTATTATGAGATAGTGAAATTGAATGAAAAGTGACATTAGAAGGATAATTATAATATTTATTGAATTTTTATAATGTTAAAGACTAGATTGCAAGATATTTAGAAGTGACTAAAAATATTAAAAACATTAGAAATAATTATTCAAATGAAGTGCTACATGGAAGAGAATTGATTTAAAGTGATTATGTAGTAAAACAAATAAATAAATTTCATATTGAAAATGACCAAATTGTAAAATATACAAAAGTTATTAAGGGTATTAAGATTTTGAAACAACATATTCAAGTTTAAAGGTATATGGAAGTGAAGTGAATACTAAGAAAGAAGATGGCGATTAATTAAAATATATGCTACTAGGGACAAAATCAAAAAGATTATAAAGTAAGTGATGTTTAAGCAAAGAAGACTAGATAGCAAAGTAACCAAAATTAAATATGTGTAAATAAGTATTTATAGATAATTTTAGTGAAGTGTTTATGATACTGAATTTAATTTTAAGCGATATTAAAGCGTTAATTTAATAAACAATGATTTTCTTGAAAAATAAGAACTAAATTGTAATGAGTGTGAAGTTTTGCATGCCATTAATTGATAAATGATAGTGATGAAAGCTGACAATACAAATGTCCTAGGGGACAAGATATGAACATGTTGGATACGAAAGGAAAGTGGCATTTCAGTGCAATATAGTGAAAAGTGGCACTTCGATGCAACTGACAGTGGCACTATGGTACATTTGAAAATGATTGTTTCGCATATCGTATATGTTCTATGGAGTCTACTATGGGAAAAAAAGAAGAGTGTTAAGAGAGATCGATAGTGATTCAGTAAATGAAAAATGATAAGATTGAAAATGAAGATGAACAATTAATTATTATTTTAAAAAAATTATTATGTTATATTTAAAGTTTTGATATGTTAGATTTAATTACGATAATGGTAGGTTTAATTCCTGATGTACTTACTAAGCTTATATAAGCTTAATGCATTACTTTTCAACTCGTGGTAAAAGGTAGCTTGAGGTACTAGATCAAAGGTCAACATTAGCTCATTTCATCACATCCCAAGCATGAAAGAAAGTATGGTTTGAATATTTTGATACTAGCTATGACATGTACATAGGTAAAATCTAGCTGTGAACTATAAGCCCTTTTCATGGACCTAATTGTAGAATTTGTAATCTTTTGCTAATCTTATAATCTTGGTCATAAATGAATGAGTTGTGGTAAGTTATATGATTCTTGAGTTTAGATTTGAAGTTATATGAATAATACATTGGTTGATTTGGATGGAATATGTAAATTGAACACAACTTAGGTGGTAAAAAATTGAAATATTGAAAATGGATGAAATAGGGTGCATGTTGCAATGTCAAATGTACCATGTCACAACGAGACTAAGTCAGAGAGTGAAGTTGGGATGAGGGACCCTCGACGTCACGACTTTAGCCCGAAACAATAGAAATTTTATAATTTAGTCCTTATTTTACCTTAGACCACTAAAAGAGTTATTATAAGCTCCTATATATCGAGTATGTATTCGAAACATGTTGTAATATTTAATGATCTTAATATTTCAAATGAAACGATAAATGAAATCAAAATTAAATTGACGTTGCTTCGGTAACAAATGTAGCATTTCAATATCTTGACCCGACGATTGAGTCGGGTATGGGAGTGTTACATCTACACAGCCTAGCTTAGTGAGAAGAATCCACTATCTTTCAACAATTACAAGTAGTGAACCTAAATCTATCACACCCTAGTGATGATTCCTCACTGTTGTACCGTCAAAGACTAAACCTCCACCACTAAATTCTCTATCTGAGAACTTATTCTATGAAACCACTACACAAAGGTTTTACAATCTCAAATTCATTCTCACAAATAATGTTCTTCACTTGAGCAAATTAAGTGCTCTCAATTATCAGTACATCAACCTATACAAATCTCTCAACTATATAGAGTTTTCGAGACTTGCTAACATAATGAAGATCATTCATGATCCCTTCTAAAAGGTAGCTAAAGTAGCTTAATATAATATAATAATAACAATCAAGGTAATTTGGACATTTGGCAGATAAGATACTAAATTTACGATTTGATCCAACTTCCTTGATATAAGAGATTAGATAGACTTTGTTCGATCCGATTCTCCAAATACGTTTCTCCACGTGATATGATCTTCATTTATGGGCGTAGTTATTGGTTTAATTTCGGATTGAAGTTATCATCCAAACTGCACAATTCGGTTCAAGTTTTATTTTTTCCACATGGGACTTGTTTTATCCAAATCAAACTGAATGAAAAAAATCTATATTTAAAGGAATTCCTAATAGAATAATAAATTGATCATTTCAATGTCTACGTGGACTAATTCATTTAATTGTATTATTATTATTATTATTATTATTATTATTATTATTATTATTATTATTATTATTATTATTATTAAAAACTAGAACCATACAAAAAGTTAAAGTTATAGAAATATTTCATAAAAAATTATGAAAGTGTAGTTTTGTATTAGAATAAGTTGATCATTTCTTAAATATAATAATTATAATTATAAGCATAATTATAAATTTAGGGAAATAGTTTATTAAAATTTATAATATTTTATTTATAAAAGAAACAATTATAAACAAGTTGTCAATTATATATATTTGATAGTTATGAATTTAATCACTTATATTGGCATATTGTAATGACTCGATTTTTTAAGGTATGTAATGACTCAATTATAACTAATTAAAGTTAGCATCTAATTAAAAGAAATGACACAACAGAATACTATGTATAGAAATGATATATGTATTAACTTTTCTTTTAATAACTTTAAACGAGTTATAAACTTAATAAATTAACTTAAAATACTTTCTAAAAGATCTTATGGATGATTATGATATTAATTTAATTATTTTATTCACTTTATAAATGTACAAATGAAACTAGAGCATGTATTATGATTAGTGTGAAAAAAATCAATAATTGCAATATTAGATTTTTTTTGGGTCCAAAACAAAGTGACAATTTTTTTTTGACAAAACCTAAATTTTTTAAAAGTTGTTGTACCAAACCACAATTTTCAGTTTCAGATTTTTCAATTTTTATCCCATATGATTTCGGTTTCAAAAGTTAAAAATTGAATAGAGTAATTCAATTCAAAAATCGAACTGAACCGAATACACTCCTAGGCAAGATATAATCCACGATCTTGGCTCAACTCAAAAGATATGGTTCAATAAATTATCAATCTCCTAAATATGACAAGCTGTTGATTGTCACAATGATGAAGGAAGTCGGCAATTCCTTAAGCATGTATCAGTAGCTCTAAATATTTCAAAAATAATTAATATTGTTTAGAAAATTATAAATTATATAATTATATAATTAAAATTTATAATACCAAATATGGCATAGAGAATTATGATGTAATTATAGTTTATTAGTCGAATACGTCTAATAATTATAATTTCAATCAATTACGTTGTGTCAATCCTAAATTCGTAAAAAATTCAAATCTTCTAGGATGTTTGTAATTTAGTGAAATTACTTTTTTACTTAAAAAAAGGCTAAAAATAATTATTTAACACAGCGAAATAAATTGGATAAAATTCCAAATATATGCCATGCTGTATACAAAATCATATGTATCATGATGCAAGTTTGGAAAATATTCATAAGTAGTACTTTGAATCGATCACACATGGTGCAAAATGCAACACCTAGGCTACATGGGTGATTCCTTATCCAACTGACAACCATGGAGCCTGAAGAGACATGCCACTCTGGTTTGGTCTGCTACTTTTCTCTATTGTTTCTTATTTCTCTAAATTTAAATATTAAAATTTATATTAACACATATTAACCTATCAAATTTCAATATTTTAAATATGTGAGTATGATACATAAAGATGTGGATTGAGAAATTAGGAAGAAATAGTTGGATGAAAGTGAAAGAGAGAGTGAAAGGAGTGGGCGGTGATATGACGAGGAATCTGATCCCTTTTGGGTTCTTGAAATTCCATTCTCCATTAGGATACCAACAATAATATATGGACCAATTCATAGGAATGGGATGCTACATTCCATTTGAAAGATCAGCAGTGCAGCAGAAATGCTTTTGTTTTTCTGGCCCCATCATTCTTGGGTCCATTCTTCTGTCCATCTATTTCTATCTATACCCTCACAAACTATTTTTTTCCTCACTATTTCGAAAGAAAATTTGAGAAGTTCAGTGTTATTGAATTATGCCATCAGTTAAAAATCAATTAACAAATTATACCATCTTTTTCTACTCAACTTCTTTCCAATATTTGAATTTCATGCTTTATCTGATTTTTTATTATTATTATAGAGGTTCATCCAATATTAATTATTTTATACAAAGTATATACAAACAAATGAAGTTATTGATAACAAAAATAATTAATAGGTTTTGAAATGGGATGAGAAAGGAATTGAAGTCAATGATTAAAAAAAGAAAAGAAAAAGAAGCTCGTTGAAATGTGTGTTTTGTCATCAAATTAGGGTTTGAATGTGTTTTTTTTGACAGATTCTTGAATTTTTTGTCACTATAATTCTTGGGTAAAGAACAAAATAAAAGAATATGTTTATATTTAAAAAAAACTTAAGAAAATAATCTTTTAACTTCTTTTGAATTTTTTAAGTTAAAAATTACCACATGCCATAAAATGAGACTTGGAAAATAAAGTTCAGTTTAGGAATCACTTTGAATAATAAAACATACTTTAAGTACCACTTGTGACAAAATAATTTAAATAGCAAGAAAATAATATAAAATTTTTAGTTCAATAAAAAAAAATTTGATTACCCCTTTAAATAATAAAATATCACTTGTTACAACATAAGAAAAAGACATGTTCTTTGAACTGATGCATTGCAAAGAAGGTTAAGTTAGATAAAGTCTGAACCCTAAACTTAGAAGCCAACCTTAAATAGACATTTGTCACTAGAAGCCAAAAAATTATCATCACTTGCATCTATCTTTACATAGACTGAGTGTAACGTAATTTAGATCAGTTGAAGCGTTAGAAATGTTCTTACTTAAATTTATAATAATGATTTTTACGAATATAAATAAAATTAATTAAAAATCATTTAAATCAATATGAACCTTAATGATTGAAAGCATTAAAAGGAATCCCAGAGACCCAGTAGCCGTCCCTGGGGTCTCCAAAAAGATGAATACAAAGTAATTCTCTTCACTGCTCTCAACATTTTATCAAAACAGAGCAGATCAATTACATGCCATTCATGCAGAAGTGGGGTCGGATGATGATGCAGCCCTCTTCTTGGCGAAGTATTCCTCAGCTCGAGCAAGGTTTTTGCAACTGAAGGCTTAACCCACTTCTTGCGCCCAGCAGTACGGTGAGAGAGCAACTGGCAGCCTCAAGCCTTTCCTTTGCAGATGCTGAAAAGGCACGGGCCTTCAAGTTCAGCTTTACCTTCAGCTCCCCGTCACGAGAATCTAAATCAACACGATTATTGCAATTACAATTCTTTCAGTCTTTGCATGAGAGAACCGATTAAGAAGGTAGAATTCCATTGTTATTACAATTACAATTCCATTATTATTTCCATTAATAATTAAGCAGGTCGTGATTAATGCTTCAGGCATGAGAGAAACACAATTTCCTACTCAAGTTGATCTCCAGAACAAGTAGCATTGGGGTCATTATACTTAAACAAAGTCTGGAAGGGGCTCTGTTATAATATAAATCCAAGAGCATATTCACCTTCAAAGGGAGTTTCCTCTCTCTTCCTGAAGGGTTGATCAAACCCTTCTCCTTTAAAGTCTCCAACGACACCTCATCTCCCTCTTGAAATCCAGCTGTTTCGATGTCTTTTAAGTTAACCGGTAGGTATTTTGGTAATCCCGCATGCTTTCCTTGCAATGTCAAATGAAAATAGCTTTAATTTAAACGCTAAGCTATTATAGAAAAATTAATAAAACAATAATAATAAGTAAAATAGGGGAGAATTTTTATTATTTAATTTTCACTTACAAGTTGTTATTTATAAGCTTCTTTACATTCAATTACATTCAATTAATAAATGTATTACATTCGATCAATAAATGTGAATTAAGTTTTCTTAATTACTCCATTTAATCGCCTCATAGTTATAATTGAAGTAAAGAATTTTATCTCATTACTTTAATAAATGTTTAAAGGGGTTATAGACATCCTATTAATATATTTACAACACTTCTCCTTGGATGTCTTTTAAATAAAAATGTGCCTCATTGAAACTTTTACTAAGAAAAACCCTGCGAGATAAAAACCTAACTAAGGAAAAAGAGTGCACAATTTCCTATTACAATTTGTCTTATTAAAACCCTTTACTAGGAAAATCCAATGGAACAAAATTTTGGTTAAAAGAAAAAAGTACAACGTATTTTAAACTCTCCCTAATGGCAACATCACATTATATCTTTGAGTCGACGCACTCCAATCATGTCTCGTAGTCTTTCAATTGTTGAAGTTGACAATGCATTGGTAAAAAGATCTACTAAATTATCACTAGAGCGAATTTGTTGAACTTCTATGTCACATTTCTTCTCAAGATCATAAGTGAAGAATAATTTTGGTGAAATATGTTTCACTTTGTCACATTTGATGTAACCACCCTTTAATTAGGCTATACATGTTGCATTATCTTCGTATAAGATAGTTAGCATCTTTTCCTATAAAGGCAAATTATATATCTTTTGGATATGTCGGGTTAATAACCTTAGCCAAACACACTCTCGGTTTGTCTCATGCATTGCAATTATTTCAGCATGATGATATGATAGTACCTCTACATGTAAATAAATATCTCATTTGAGATTGACCTTTATGTGGATCCAATAAATATCCAGTATTAGCATAGCTGACTAATTGTAACGCCCCAAAAATTTCAAAGTTTAATTATGAGAATTTGCAGTAATTAAAATTATGTATCTGTGGTTCTGTGCTCTACTTTTGCGTTTAAGGTCGGGAGTTCGAGTTGTATTGTTAAGAGTTTTGTTATTTTTTAAAACAACCTTTATCCATATGTTATGTAGTTCAAGTCCCATCGTGTGCATTAGGAAATATATTTTTGCAAATGCCGAAAGGTGGGATGGTGGTTAATTTAAAACATTCTAAAGAGTTCTATCGTCATTTTCTTTTTTTCTTTTTTTTTTTAAATTTTAGTTCCTTGCTTTCCTGTTCTTCTTTTCTTTTATATTTCTTCTTACTGCAATTGATTTTGCGTGAATTAGGAATTCTTCATTGCCTTTGAGGTTGATATTGTGTAAGTTCTGTTGTTATTCCATTTTGTTTTGCAAATTCTATTGTGTTAACACTATTCTGTTGAAACGAGATTTTGCTCGGTTTCTTGATGTTCTGTTAAACACTCGATTGGTTACCTTTTAGACGAGAATATTAAAAAAGATGTGACTTCACCGTGTTAGTCTGATTCTCTCTATTTCACACAAGGTAAGTATGCGATTTGAGTTGGGGTGGTGTCGAAATTTTTGACATGATCTTGACGGTAGATGATTTTAGAAAAATCATGAAAACGAGGGTGTAATTGATTATTGAATGGTTAATTAGGTTTTGAGTAGTCTTCACATTATTTTTTTAAGTCAAACGAAACTAGGTGTGTATCAGAAACTTTAAGTTTTGCAAGTTTCAGTTGCCAAAAATGGTGGCTGTCGACGCCACATGGCCAAGCAAACGGGCGTGTGCCTAGGCATTATGGTTGGCATGTAATTCACTGTTTATCAATTTAGGGCCACGCGGGCAGGGACACGGGCGTGTGCTAGGTCGTGTGTGGCCATAATAGTGTAGGGTTCACACAGATGACAGACGCGGGCATGTGTTGGGGCCGTGTAACTCATTATTTGTGGTACAAGACCGCACGAGAAAAGTACACTGTCGTATGTTTTAGCCGTGTAAGTCACTGTTTGTGGTACAATACCACACGGTCAGGGATACGGACGTGTACCCAAACTGTGTAAGTTACACGGGTAGGAACGCAGGTGTGTGTTCAAGTCATGTAACTCATTGTTTATACTTCAGAACCACACTGGTAAGACACATAGGCTTGTAACCAGGCCGTGTGGCATGTTATTCAGGCCCGAAACCTGTTCTTAAGGCCGTGAATGTTATTTAACACTAATACTAGTATTCTTGTTATATGAATTTGATTATATGGGAACTATCTCATATTCTGAGACTAAAGTGGAAATAACATAGTTGTATGAATGTTAAGATACTTATTCTGGAATTGAACTGTCTTATCTATTTGTGAAATAAACTAGAATGACTAGATACATGGTACGGGTAATTGTGCTCTGCATTTGCATGGGTGGGGATATTATGAAGAAGGAAGTAGTCTGTTCTGAATTAGTGGTTACGCTACTATACGTATAAATCTGATTCTGGTGATTTGTCGTAATATGGTCTAGCAGCTATGCTATGTATCTATAAAGTGTCAAACAGACACTCTAAGGTGTGCAGGGTTGGTTGGGCATTGAATGTCCTTAACGGTGTGTTGGGATAACCGAAGTCAGTGAGTAGCGGATGGGGGTAGGAATATTGCATCTGAATCTGATCTGTATCAGATATGAAACCAGAATTACATATATGTATGTGTAACTAACCTACTCTGAATCTGAACTGAAATTACTTCTGTGTCGAATCAAATCTTTGAATTCAAAACTATCTTATAAGTTAGCATTTATTAAACAAACTTCTTTTACGCACTCAGTTCACAGCTCATTCTATCATTACTTGGATTTCAGGTGGTTCGCAGACTTAAACTGGTCTATTGTGTAGGAGCTCGGTCGAGCCATTAGCTTTCTTTAAAATATTTCGATAGGAGTTTCAATAAACTATAATAGTATGACTTCGGAAGATTATATACTTAACTAATATTTGTGTTGAATTTTATGTGAATCATGGTTTGGTTTTATTATGTTTTGCGTAGTATTTGAGTATTCATAATGTAACTCTTTAAACTTGGACTGGATGTCTAGGATGGGTCTAGGGTTTACATTTAGTGGTACTAAAGCCAGACTTGTCAACACTCGGACTGTGTTTGGGCTCAGAATGTGTGAGAAAAATAGCTTAGTGATAATTTAGTATCTGATATAGAAACACTAAAACTTTAGTGAATGACCGAGCCTCCAATGCTGACCCTATAAGTATTTCTATTCTGTTATAAAGATTATAATACTTAAACTGTTATGGGTAAAATGTTTTGATGTGAACTGGTGAAATCATCCTTTTGGATGTTTGAATTGATTTGTGTACTCTGACATTGTAGCTAGATTGCCATAATGAGTTTGCGTGGTAGTTGTGGACATGGTATGCGGGGGCGTCGAGGACGCCGAGGAGGAGCTCGAGCAGAGTCATCTTTATGGGTAGTATGCCCAACCTAGAGAACAGCGAGACTGTTGGTACTCCCACTACTGAGACAAAGTCCCAGACTCCGACGGCTGGGAACAACGCACTGTCCTAAGCCATGATTCGAGCACTCGAGAGGGTCGTAGGGATTTATTCGAGATTGGGATGTCTAGGGTCTATTAATGAATGACTCCGGTTGAATGGGGCTGAATTATTCAGGGGTGTCATAGGAGTTGCTCCCACTGTTGCTGAATATTGGCTCGAGGCCACTAAGCGTATTATGGTAGATCTTGACTGTACTCCTACTCAGAAATTGAGGGATGCTGTGTCCCTACTCCGGGACGAAGCTTATCAGTGGTGGTTCATAGTTAAGCAAGTTGTTAAGCCTGAACAGGTGAACTGGGACTATTTCAAGAATGCCTTCCAGTGTAAGTATGTGAGGGAAAATTATGTTGAGGCTCACCGACAAGAGTTCATGAGCCTAGTTCAGGGTGACCAATCGATGGTTGAATATGAAGTCGAGTTTCTGCAACTGAGTAGGTATGCACAGACTCTATTAGAGTTTGATTACAACAAGTGTGTGAGGTTTGAGGGGGGATTGAGATATGATCTGCGAGTTTTGTTAACTCCTTAGAGGAAGCAAATTTTTGTGGTCCTAGTTAACAAAACAAAAATAGTTGAAGAAGAGAAGCGCACTGAGCACGAGTGGTGTGATCTTGAGAAGGATTAGAATAAGATTAAGAGGGATTCGAGTCCCTCTAATTCTAGTCAACGTCCTAAGAAGTGGCCGAGATTTGATAAGCCTCTAACGGCTGAGGCACCAGCTGTGCAGTAATTGTGGGAAGCGTCATTCAGGAGAGTGCTGGAGGAAGTTAGGAGCATGCCTCCGTTACGGTTTGATAGAGCATCGAGTCAAGGATTACCCCCATCAGCCAGATCTAGTGCCACCTGTAGCATAGACTTTGGCTCCAAATTCTGTCTGGCCTCCGAAAGAGGTTCAGCAACCATTCATAGGTTATGGTACTGATAGGGGTGGTAATGGATCTGAGAGAGGACAGAAAGCATCAGGTAGAGGTGCAGGTCAGGCTAAGGCTCATCAGCGCACTAGTTTATGCGGTGAGACGCTGCAAGAAGAGCGATTATGCTAATATTATTACAAGTGCCTTCTTTATTTATTCTGTTTCGTATTATGCTCTCATTGATATTGGCTCTACTCATTCGTACATAGCTAGTGTTGTTTCTGTAAATCTGGGTTTAACCATTGAGAATACTGCTAGAGAGTTTTCTATTATTAGTCTTTTGGGTCAGTCAATTCGAGTTGATAGGGTATATAGACAGGTACCCTTAGAGCTCTAGGGTATGGTATTTCCAGCTGATTTAATGGAATTTTCCTTTAATGAGTTTGATTGAATTCTGGGAATGGAATGTCTCGTTGAGTATTGGGTCAATCTAGACTGTACAACTAAGAATGTTACTCTGAGATTGAATGAAAGTGATGAGGTGGTCATGGTTGGTGAGTGACAGTATTACCTCTCTAATTTAATCTCTGCTCTTGTAGCAGAAAAGTTAGTCCAAAAGGGGTGCGAGGCATACCTCATTTATGTATCCTATTCTGTTTCCACAAAATGTTCGGTGGAGGATATTCGTACAGTAAAGGAGTTCCCAAATGTCTTTCCCAAGGAATTGCTAGAAGTACCTCCTGATAGAGAGGTGGAGTTTGGAATTGATTTGTTACCAGGTACTGGTCTAGTGTCTATTACACCTTACAACATAGCACCGAAAAAGCTGACCGAGTTAAAAGTGCAGCTTTAGGAACTCTTTGATAGAGGATTTATTCGACCGAGTGTGTCTCTATGAGGGCATCGGTATTGTTTGTTAAGAAGAAAGACAAGTCGATGAGAATGTGCATAGATTATAGATAGTTGAACAAGTTGACAATCAAGAATAAGGACTCGTTACTGAGGATCGACAACTTGTTTGACTAGTTTCGAGGAGCATCCGCCTTTTCTAAAATTGATCTACGCTCTGGTTACCATCAGCCTAAGGTCAAAGAGACTGATGTGTACAAAACTTCCTTCAAGACTCGTTACAGACATTACGAGTTCTTGGTAATGCCTTTCGGTTTAACGAATGCCCTAGTGGTGTTTATGGATTTAATGAATCGTGTGTTCTAATCGTACTTGGATCACTTTGTAGTGGTTTTTAATGATGATATCTTGATATACTCTAAAACTAAAATTGAGCATGATAATCATCTTGTTTTGTACTTCAAATACTCTGAGAAAAATAGTTGTATGCCAAGTCCAGTAAGTGCGAGTTTTGGTTTCAGGAAGTCATTTTTCTAGGTTATGTAGTGACAGTGGAGGGGATTCGAGTTGATCCCAAGAAGGTAGAAGCTATTATTGAGTGGAAACAACTGAAAAATGTATTTGAGCTTCATAGCTTCTTGGGTTTAGTCGGTTACTACCGAAGGTTTGTCAAAGGATTTTCTCTGATTACGTCTCTTCTGACGAAACTGCTGCCTAAGAATGCTCCATTTGTATGGTCTCGGGCACAACAGTCTAGTTTTAATAAGCTCAAGTCTGTTCTGACACTGGCTCTTAACTTAGTTCAACCAGAATCGGGTCGGGAGTTTGTGGTATACAATAATGCTCCACATGTTGGGTTAGGATGTGTACTTATACAAGGTGGTAAGGTGGTCGTTTACGCGTTGTGATAGCTTAAGACACATGAAGGTAACTACCCTACGCTGATCTTGAGCTAGTTGCGGTTGTGTTTGCTTTGAAAATCTGGAGACACTATCTGTATGGTGAGAGGTATATTATATATACCGATCATAAGAGTCTCAAATATTCACTAACCCAAAAAGAATTAAATCTTCAGCAAGGCTTATGGGTTAAATTAATTAAAGATTATGATTGCACGGTAGAGTACCATCCGGGTAAGGCTAATGTAGTAGCTGATGCCCTTAGCCGTAGTGCGATGAATGATCTGAGAGCAATGTTAGCTCGTTTGAGTTTGGTCGAGGATGGAGGGTTGTTGGCTAAATTACAAGTAAAATTGATTTGGGTGGAGCAGATTAGAGCTAAACAGTTGAGCAATGAGTCCTTAGTTCGGCATCTACAGCATGTTGATTTAAACGAGACTTTTGATTTTAGATTGAACAACGATAATGTATTGTGCTTTAAAGGTCGGATTTATGTACCTAATGACAAGAAGTTGAGGCGTTCGATCCTTCAGGAGGCCTTATGCTATGCATTCTGGTGGGAACAAAATGTATTGAGATCTTTGAAAACTCTACTAGTGGCTTGTACTGAAATAGGAGATAGTCGCTTTTGTGTCCCATTGTCTGATGTGAAAAAGGTTAAGGTAGAACATCAGTTGCCATCCAGGTTACTTCAACCAGTTAGAATTCCTTAGTGGAAATGGGAGCGAATAACGATGGATTTTGTCCACTTCATACCCATCCGAACATATTACTCATTATAGAAGTTGGCTAAACTGTATATCACTGAAATTGTGAGGCTACACGGAATTCCAGTGTCAATCATCTTTGACATAGATCTGCGATTTATGTATTGATTCTGGAAGAAACTCCATAAGGCTTTAGGCACTCAACTTAATTTCAGCACTGCGTACTACCCTCAGATTGATGGAAAGTCGGAGCGAGTCATTTAGATCCTAGAGGATATACTTCGGGGTTGTGTGTTAGACTTCAGGGGTAGTTGGGAGGAGTACCTACCGTTGGCAGAGTTTGCATATAATAACAGCTTTCAATCTATTATTCAGATGGCACCATATAAAGCTTTGTATGGTCGTAGGTGCCGTACTCTGTTATGTTGGACAAAAATAAGTAAACGTCGACTTCTAGGTCCTGAGTTAGTTTCTGAAATTGAAAACACTATGAAAGTAATTTGGGACCGTATAAAAGTCGCATCTGACCGGCAAAAATCTTATGTTAATTTAAAAAGAAAAGACATCGAGTTTTCTATTGGTGATCAAGTTTTCCTTAGAGTATCACCGTGGAAAAAGGTCCTCCGATTTGGACGCAAAGGCAAGCTAAGCCTAAGGTTCATTGGGCCTTACCGCATCTTGAAGTGTGTTGTACCCATTACTTACCAATTAGAATTACCACTAGAGCTGGATCAGATTCATGATGTGTTTCATGTCTCGATGCTGAGATGGTATCGGTCAGATCCGTCGTATATTGTTCCTGTCAATGAGATTGAGTTGCGATCGGATTTAACATTTGAGGAGGAATTTGTCCAGATTTTGGAACGTGATGTTAAGGTACTGAGGAAGAAAACTGTTCCTCTAGTAAAAGTTCTATGGCGAAACCACGGTACTGAGAAAGCTATGTGGGAACCTGAAGAAGCAATCCGATGGCTGTATCCGTATCTGTTTAAGTCAGGTAAAATTTCGAGGCTGAAATTTCTTTTAGGGGGAGAGAGTTGTAACGCCCCAAAAATTTAAGAGTTTAATTGTGAGAATTTGCAGTAATTAAAAATTTGTACCTGTGGTTCTGTGCTCTTCTTTTGTGTTTAAGGTTGGGAGTACAAGTTGCATTGTTAAAAGTTTTGTTATTTTTTAAAACAACCTTAATCCATGTGTTATGTAGTTAAGTGCAATTCTGGGTAAATTGGTGTCAAGAATGAGCCTGCTGGTTCACTAGTTAATCATCTGTTTGTATTCTTCTAGTTCTGAGTTTAAGTCCCATCATGTGCGTTAGGAAATATATTTTTGCAAATGCTGGAAGGTAGGATGGTGCTTAATTTAAAAAATTCTGAGGAGTTCTATCGTCCTTTTCTTTTTTTTTTCTCTTTTTCTAAATTTTAGTTCCTTGCTTTCTTATTCTTCTTTTCTTTTATTTTTCTTCTTATTGTAAATGATTTTGCGTGAATTGGGAATTTTTCGTTGCCTGTGAGGTTGATATTGTGTAAGTTTCGTTGTTATTCCATTTCATTTTGTGAATTCTGTTGTGTTAACACTATTCTATCGAAACAAGATTTTGCTCGTTTGCTTCACATTCTGTTAAACACTTAATTGGTTACTTTTTAAGCGAGGATATTACAAAAGCCGTGACTTCGCCATGTTAGTTTGATTCCCTCTGTTTCGCACAAGGTAAGTATGCGATTTGAGTTAGGGTTGCATCGAAATTTTCGACATGATCTTGACTGTAGGTGATTTTAGTAAAATCTTGAAAACAAGGGTGTAATTGATTATTGAATGGTTAATTAGGTTTCAGGTAGCCTTTGCAATATTTTTTTGGGTCAAATGAAACCAAGTACGTATCAGAAACCTTAATTTTTGCAAGTTTTGGTCGCAAAAAATGGTGGTTGTCGACGCCACACGGCCAAGCACACGGACGCTCACACGGCCGTGTAGTAGGCTATGTGGTTGGCCGTGTAACTCATTGTTTATTGATTTGGGGCCACACAGGCAGGGACACAGACGTGTGTCTAGGCCATGTGTGGCCATATTAGTGCAGGGTTCACAGGGTAATGGACACGGGTGTATGTTGGGGCCGTGTAACTCACTATTTGTGGTACAATACCACACGTGCAAAGCACATGAGCATGTGTCTTAACCGTGTAACTCAATGTTTGTGGAATAAAACCATACAGCAAGGGACACGAACGTGTGTCTAGGCCGTGTGTGGCCATATTAGTGCAGGGTTCACAGGGTAATGGACACGGGTGTATGTTGGGGCCATGTAACTCACTATTTGTGGTACAATACCACACGTGCAAAGCACATGAGCGTGTGTCTTAACCGTGTAACTCAATGTTTGTGGAATAAAACCATACAGCAAGGGACACGGATGTGTGTCTAGGCCGTGTGTGGCCATATTAGTGCAGGGTTCACAGGATAATGGACATGGGTGTATGTTGGGGCCGTGTAACTCACTATTTGTGGTACAATACCACACGTGCAAAGCACATGAGCGTGTGTCTTAACCGTGTAACTCAATGTTTGTGGAATAAAACCATACAGCAAGGGACACGGACGTGTGTCTAGGCCGTGTGTGGCCATATTAGTGCAGGGTTCACAGGGTAATGGACATGGGTGCATGTTGGGGCCGTGTAACTCACTATTTGTGGTACAATACCACACGTGCAAAGCACATGAGCGTGTGTCTTAACCGTGTAACTCAATGTTTGTGGAATAAAACCATACAGCAAGGGACACGGACGTGTGCCTAGGTCGTGTAAATCACAAGAGCAGGAACATGGGTGTGTGTCCAGGCCTTGTAACTCACAGTTTATGCTTCGGAACCACACAAGTAAGGCACATGGGCGTGTGACCAGGCCGTGTAGCATGTTCTTGGGGCCCAAAACTTGTTTTTGAAGTCGTGAATGTTATTTAACACTGATACTAGTATTTTCATTGTATGAATTTGATTATATGAGAACTGTCTGATATTTTGAGACTGAAGTGGAAATAACATAGTTGTATGAATATTAAGATACTTATTTTTGAATTGAAGTGTCTTATATATTTTTGAAATAAATTAGAATGATTGAATACATGATACGAGTAATTGTGCTCTGTATTTGCATGGGTAGGGATATTGTGAAGAAGGAAGTAGTCTGTTCTAAATTAGTGGTTGCGCCACTATACATATAAATCTGATTCTGGCACTTTGTCACAATCTGGTCTAGCAGCTACGCTACGTATCTGTAAAGTGTCAAACAAACACTCTAAGGTGTGCAGGGTTGGTTGGGCATTGAATGTCCTTAACAGTGTGTTGGGATGGCCAAAGATGGTGTGTAGCGGATGGGGGCAGGAATATTGCATCTGAATTTGATCTGTATCATATATGAAACTGGAGTTGCATATATGTATGTGTAACTAACCTACTTTGAATCTAAACTGAAATTACTTCTGTGTCGAACCGAATCTCTGAATTCAAAACTATCTTATAAGTGAGCATGTATTGAACAAATTTCTTTTATGCACTGAGTTCACAACTCATTCTATCATTGCTTAGATTTCAGGTGGTTCGTAGACTTGAACAGGTCAGTGCTGCAGGCGCTCGGTCGAGCCATTAGCTTTCTTTAAAATATTTCGATACGAGTTTCAATAAACTGTAATATTATGACTTTGGAAGATTATATACTTAACTAATTTTTGTGTTAAATTTTATGTGAATCATTGTTTGGTATTATTGTGTTTTACGTAGTATTTAAGTATTCATAATCTAACTTTCTAAACTTGGACTAGATGTCTAGGCGTGGTCTAGGGTGTTACACTAATAGGGACTTTGAATCATTCAAATAAAATAACCCCATATCAATGGTCCCTCTGAGATATCTAAATACATGTTTAATTCCATTCGAATGTCTACACGTTGGAAAAGAACTAAATTTTACTAATAAGTTTACAGCAAAACCTATATCAGATCTTCTGTTGTTTGTAAGATACATCATTGTCCCTATGGCACTTAGATATGGTACTTCAGGATCAAGAAACTATTCATCATTCTCATAAGGAAAAAAATTGATCTTTATTCATATCTTACGATCGTACAACCATTGAGGTACTTAATGGATGTGCTTTGTCTATATAAAATTTCTTTAAGATCTTTTTCGTATAAGTTAACTAATGGAAATGAATTCATTTTTTAAATGTTTGATATGTAGGCCAAGATAAAACTTTGTTTTTCCAAGATCTTTCATCTCAAATTCATTCTTTAAATGTTTGATCTGTAGGCCAAGACAAAACTTTCGAGGACGAAAGCCTCTAAAGGGGGAGAAATGTAACATCCCGAAATAGGGCCTAGTTAGAATAGTGGTTTCGGGACCACAAATTCGACATCAAAATATTTATTTCATGATTATTATGAGATCTAGAATATGAGAATATGCGTGTGTTAAAATTTTATGAGGAAATTCTTTGAGTAAGGTGTCCAATTGGAAATTAGAGACTACATTGAATAAATTGCAAAACTTGGATTCTAGAAGCAATTTGTATGAAATTTCTTTAGATTATAAATTAGAAGGTCTTAGAGAGAAATTTTCCCAATTCCTAAGTTTTTGGACAAAAATGGGCTTGCATGGATGAGATTTTAAAGAAATGGCTTAAGGGCATTTTGGTCATCTGGCATTTTAATGAAATAAAATGAGAAAAATGAACCAAAATCAGCTTATTTTCTTCTCCATGCTGCCAAAACTTCAAGGGACTCCATATCTAGGGTTTTCAACATTTTCAAGCTCAATAGTAAGTGCACCCAAGCCCCGTTTTTAATGTTTTTTGTATTTTTGAAATCCCGATAGCTTACTCTCTCCATTTCTACCCATATTTCATGCTAGGGTTCATGTTTAAAAATCTACCCATACATGAGTTACTTGTATTTTGATGTTTGATGGAGAAATATGAAAGTTGGAGGTGT
Organism: Gossypium longicalyx; assembly: GCA_025698465.1. NCBI lineage: Eukaryota > Viridiplantae > Streptophyta > Magnoliopsida > Malvales > Malvaceae > Gossypium > Gossypium longicalyx. Next base: position 100,470,534 of record CM046997.1, read on the forward strand.
GTTAAACATCTTTTCCTAGGTGATTTTCATGAAAAACCCCTAAAGTGTCCTTTTTGCAAAAGTTGTTAAATATGTGGTAGAAATGTGAAAATAATGGAAAATGTGGACTGCTATAAGAGGGAAAAGTGTTCGGCTAGGCTTGGCTAAGATAGAAATTGCACGTGTTTCATTAGACGAGCCCAGGGACTAAATCGTAAAAATGTCAAAGGTTAGGGGCAAAATGGTCATTTGGACCGGGGGTGAAATTTAGGCTCAAAAAGTAAATGTGAGGTGTTAATGATTCAATTTTATTGTTATAGACCCCGAGGAACAAATTCTGGCGGTCGACCGAGGAAAGCAAAAGGTTTCGGAATAGCCGAAACACAACCCCGAAACGAGTACCAGGTAAGTTCGGATAACTTAAAGTAAACTCAAAATGTGTTTAATTATATGATTTATGAATTCATGATGATTGCATTTATTAATGGCATGAAATCATATGAAATGCATCTTTGACAATGATTTGTTGGAAAATGTCTCGGTTGAGGTTAAAAAGGGAATTCGATGGGTAAACCATGATTGACATGTGAATTGAGATCCTGCATGTGTTGCAAAAAGGATTTAGCCTGGACGAGTAATCTGATGATCTCAAGTATGAAAAGGATCTAGCCCGGACGAGTGTTCCTTGAGTGATCGAGCCTCCTGAAGAATATGTGTGCATTATGAATTTAGACCGGACGGGTAATTCAATTAGGGTCTGAATTTAGCCTGGATTGGCAATTCAGATCCGAACTCAGTAAGGGTGTTTGTCGCAATAAGGGATTTAGCCTGGACTGGTAATCCCGACATCACCTTATGAGTTTATATTTTGGGGGATTTAACCTGGACTGGTAATCCCAATGTAAGATGTGAGGTTCGCGGGAGTGCATACCTGAAACGATCATTCGTGTGAATTGACGATGATTGGATAACTCATTGAGATTTCCTAGAAACTCAACGGGATTAACACGAGGTATATGTACAAATAACATGTCGAATGATGAGCTCATCTAATATAAATTACATGGTGTTTTGTTATGTGACTAACTCACTGATTGAGTGTATGTGATAGAGATACCATTTTCGTATTCATTGGTTCATTATCTACTAGAAATGTATGCTAAATAATCAGTAAGTTTACTTTCCAGTTATGTGAGCTTACTAAGCATGTAAATGCTTACCTCTCTCTTTTTCCCCGTTTTCAGAGCTCGAGGACTCGTAAAGATTAGAAGACGGTTGAAGAGTCAACACACTATCAACTAGTCCAGCTTTGGTATATAGACTCTTATGTTTTGTTCAATGGCATGTATAGAACTTTTAAGTATTTTGTTATATGTGTCATTTGATTTTCCAAAATGAAGGCATGTAAAATTATACTTATCTTTTTGTATATGGCCATAGAGATTGGCTTATTTTGAAGTAAGTTATTGATAATGCTCTAGAATAATGTATTTTTATGTATTAATCATGTGTTTATTCTGAGCTTGGTCCTACTAATTTGAGCTATTTATGTCTTTTTATCTTTTAGGGACTGATTTGGAGGCAAAAGAAAAATTAAGGGACAAAAGTGCGAATTTGGAGACACAACGGGCTGACATACGACACAGGAAAAAGATTGTGCCAAAAGTGCGAGCATGGAAGACACAAGGACTAAAAACGTAAAAAGAAGAGATTTTATTCTATAAGACTCCATTTTATTTATATTAGGATAATTAATATTAAGATAATTATTAGGATTATTTAATTTTATGATTTAATTTTAATTATCTTTATTTAAATGTATTTATCTTTTTAGAATTTAAGTTAAATTAGACTATCTCCCTAGCACTATAAATAGGGGGTGAAGTGACTCTATTTGGTGTTTATCTTTTTCTGTGAACACTCTTCCCCTGAAAGTCTAGGCTTTTGTTTCTTCATATTTTCTTTCAATAAAATTCTTTTTTCCATTTTTATATTTATTTTCTTTTCCACCATTATCATGAGCCACTAAAACCTATCTAGCCGAAAGTTGTCAATATTCCGCAAAAAGGGTTCTTGAGGCCTAGAATCCGTACTTAGCCTTCTCGCCAAGTATTCATCGTTTCTCCGCACTACGGGCTGACGCTTTCGTCCATGGCCCTTAAGAAGTAAGATTTTCAGCATATGCAAAGGCGACCACTTTGTATGTTTTGGAAGGATTGCACAGTCGGTTCGTTAACTTACTGTGTCAGAGGTTGGCAAGCCAAAGAGACAAAATGGTGTGGGATTCGCCATTGAGAAGCATTGATCTAGCATAGATTACTGGCTAGAGTCAGGTTCCCTAAAAATTGTAAGTCTAATCTTTGGAGCTGGTGGTCGTAGGCGTCCTCTTCCACTATAACTGGCTTACTAGAGTTGAGAAGGGTTATTTAAAAGCCGAGGATTGAACCCAAGGCGGAATGAGACAACTGGAGGCTGGAATCTACCAATAAGAATTTTTTTTCCTTTAACTCTCTTTATTATTTTTATTATTTTTGTAATCACAATTTCAGTCAACTTTAGATTCTGTTTTTTTATTATTTATTTTTCCAAATCAAATCTTTAATTCTGTTATTTTTATTTTTTTCTATCACGCAGGTTTTCTTGAGCACGATTCTGTCCAGGATTTCGAGAAACAAGCATTCGTATAATCCGGTCCCTGAGGATTTGACCCTACTTCCCCTTTACTATTATTTTTACTATTTTACAGGGAATAGGATATTTTTGGTGCTCTCAACGACACATCAAATTTTGGTGCCGTTGCCGAGGATCAGTAACGTACTAATCTTGTTTTTTTTTTTTGTTTTTTATGACCAGATCTGCTCCAGGAACTCTTGCGTTTGATTCGGAGATTGAAAAGACTGCAAGAGCTAATCACAAGGAAACAAAGCTAAAGAAAAAGCAGTCAGCGGTGGTTGGGACTCAAAGTAATCCACCGCCAGAAATTAGAATCGACGGCGAAGTAGAGTCTAAGGTTAATGAAAACCCTACTCAAACTTTTGAAGGCGAAAAAGTAGAAGTCGATTCCCTAGAAGAAGTGTTTAACGCTAGGGTTGACGAAAACCCTAATTTAGCACCTCAACCTATGGCTCAGACAATTCGGCAACTAGCCGAAGCGCTGACAGAACAACCGCCACTATGCATCGCGTATCCTACTATGGATACTGATTTTGAATTAAAGTCAGGCTTGATCCAGCTACTGCCAACTTTTCGGGGGTTACAGAACAAAAATCCCCACAAGTATTTGAAAGAATTCCATATGGTTTGCCTTAGTATGAAACCTCAGGGGGTAACTGAGGACCAAATTAAATTGCGCGCTTTCCCTTTTTCCTTAGTAGATTCTGCTAGGGAATGGTTATTTTATTTACCTCCTGGATTTGTAATGACTTGGGCTGAATTGTCTCGTTTGTTTCTCAACATGTTTTTCCCAGTGTTGCGTGTAGCTGAGTTAAGAAGAGAAATCGAGGGAATAAGGAAAAAAGACGCAGAGTCTTTGTATAACTATTAAGAGCGATTTAAGAAGTTGTGTGCAAGTTGCCCACAACATGGTATAACGGAACAATCTTTGCTCCAGTACTTTTATGAAAGCCTGAAACCCATGGAGATGAATATGGTAGATGCCGCGACTGAAGGAGTGTTGGTCAACAAGACTCCACAACAAGCAAGAGACTTAATATCCACAATGGCTGCAAATTCTCAGCAATTTCAAGCCAACCATGCACCCACTAGAAGGGTTCATCAGCTAAGTAATTCAACCTTAGAAGATAAAGTTGATAGAATTTCTAATATTATGAACTCTCTTGTTGCAGAAAAAGCAAAGACAGCCCGGTTATGCGGAATATGTGCTACCCCTGAACATACAATGATGCATGTCCCAGTTTAAACGATGATACTATGGCTTATTTAGATGCTGTGGGAAATTTTCCTGAGCCACCACAAAGGCGATACGACCCTTACGCTAATACCTACAACCCAGGATGGAGGGATCACCCTAACTTAAGTTATGGGGCCAACCTACGATATAACCAACCATACCAGAACTGAGTTCCACAACAGCCACGAGATTCAGGTAATTCTCTAGAAACTCTAGTCAATAAATTAACGGCTAACATACTTGATTTTCAACAGAAAACTGAAGCGTCTATACGAGAATTGACCACATCAATTGAGAAGATGAGTTCTTAAGGGAAGCTGCCGTCACAAACAGAACCAAACTCGAGGCAAAACGCTAATGCAGTAACACTACGAAGTGGAAAGGTACTGGAACCAATTCCTGGCAGAAATCTTGGCCAAGAAATCGCCCAGGAAAAACCTGAAAATGATGAACAGGTCCGAGAGAAACCCCCACTGCCGAAAATCAAACCTCTATTCCCAGGACGATTAAATCAGTGTCGAAAAAGTAAGGAAGATAAAGAGATCCTCGAAACATTCAGGAATGTCGAGATCAATTTACCACGGTTGGATGCCATCAGACAGATTCCGCGGTATGCCAAGTTCCTCAAAGAACTTTGCACCAGCAAACGAAAACTAACAGGTAATGAAAAGGTAAGTGTTGGTGAGAATGTATCCGCAGTGCTACAGCGAAAAATGCCGGCAAAATGCAAAGATAGGGGTATGTTCGCTATACCATGCAAAATAGGCCATTTGGGGATTAAGAAGGGCATGTGTGATTTAGGGGCCTCCATAAGTGTTATGCCTTATTCTATTTATGAATCACTTAACGGGGTTTTTTGACAAAGACAAGTGTTATCATTCAGTTTGCAGACAGGTCTATTGTGCACCCCGAAAGAGTCCTGGAGGATGTATTGGTAAAAGTTAATGAACTTATTTTTCCTGCAGATTTTTACGTGATAAAAATAGAGGAGGACAACACTTCAGGAGCTTTGGACCTTCTATTGGGCCGACCCTTCCTGAGTACTGCTAGCACCAAGATCGACGTTCGAAGCGAAACTCTCACGATAGAATTTGATGGAGAGATCGTGAAATTTAAAGTTTACGATGCCATTAGTCATCCAAGTGAAATCTTGAGCGTAAATCGTGTTGACATAGTTGACTCATTATTAGACGAGACTTTTGAGTCAATTTATGAAGACAGATCTGAATTTTTATTTGATGATTATGAATTTGTTAATGTATTATTATCCCCAACAGACACTAAAATTTTACCTTATGTTGTACAGGCCCTAGAGTTGGAACTGAAACCACTTCCTGAACATCTTAAGTATGCATTTTTGGGAACAGGTAATACCTTACCCATTATAATTTCAAATAAACTCTCTAAACCCAAGGAAGAAAGTTTGATCCAGGTACTAAAAAGTCATAAGGACGCGATTGGCTAGACCATTGCCGATTTAAAAAGAATAAGCCCCTTGACATGCACACACAGAATCTATTTGGAGGAAAACGCAAAATCGAGGCGAGAGGCCCAAAAGTGATTAAACCCGAATATGATGGAGGTGGTAAAAAGGAGATAATCAAGCTACTGGATGCTGACATAATCTACCCCATTTCTGACAGCAGATGGATAAGTTCGGTTCAAGTTGTGCCTAAGAAAATAGGCGTGACAGTAAAGAAAAATATCGATGGTGACCTGGTAGCAACTCGAGTGCAAAACGGGTGGCGTGTCTGCATTGATTACAGGAAGTTGAACTCTTACACTAGAAAAGATGGGAATTAACCTAGCACGTATAAAACCAATGATATTAGGTTGTCATACAATAAGGTTTATCATAGTCTTATACAAGTGTGTAATTTGACCTTATTATGTGTCAAAGTAACCTATAACTGTGATTGGTTGATAGAGAGTGACCAAAGGCTTGGAAAATAGCCTTATAAGGTCCACACGGGTAGGCACACGGGCGTGTGTCTAGGCCGTGTGTGACACACGGCTCACTCCCATGAGTGTGGTATGGCCGTACGTCCCCTGCACTTAAAATTTTAAGTCAGTGTTGTACACAGGCTAGGCACACAGGTGTGTGTGTCTTGGCTGTGTGCCCCTAATTGTGTAATGAGGTTATAGTCAGTGTCGCACACGAGCTTAGGGCGCGAGTGTGTCCCAAGCCACACTGGCGTGTGTGACCACACAGCCCCACCCACACAGGCGTGTGACTCTGTAAAGCAAAGGAAATTTTCTAATGTGCCCATAATTTATTGAATGTTCCTGGTTTTGTCCCGAACCGCCCCCACCTATGACTTAGGCCTCGAAGGCCTGTGTAAGGGACGAGGTGTACATATTTGAAAGATTTTAAATTGTGGGCGAAATTCGGTGACCCAATTTAGTAAGTTTGTAAAGGTGAAATACCGGTGATGACTCGAACCCTATCCCGGGGTTAGATACGAGTGAGGGGTGTTACAATTATCAAAAAGTTTGAACCAAAACTTTTTATAAAAACACATGGATAGATTAGATCATTTTTATAACCTTTTTTAACAAATATTCACTAAGACGATTGTACCACATACGTCCAAATTGTTTTAATCTATATAAACTTTTCTTTAATTTGATTGAGCAATTTTCCTAAAACACTCTATATCCTTCAGGGATTTTAAATCTTTCAGGGATTTTCGTATAAATTTCACTATCAAGTGTATTATACAAATAGGCTGTAACAACATCGATTAGACACATGTCAAGTTTTTCACATACTGTCAGACTAATAAGGTATCTAAATGTGATTGCATCCACCATAGGAGAATATGTCTCTTTGTAACCAATGTCAGACCTTAGCGAAAATCCTTATGCTACAAGTTGTGTTTTATTTGTTACGACTTCATTTTTCTCATTTCGTTTTTGCACAAATATCCATTTATATCCTACCAGCTTTACATATTTAGGTTTTTGGACTATAGGTCTAAAAACCTCACATTTAGAAAGTGAATTTAAGTTTGCTTGAATTGTGCCTTTCCATTGTGGTCAATCTTTTCTATTTCTATATTCCTTAATAAATTTAGGCTTAGGATCTTTATTTTCTTTTGATATTTCAATAGCAACATTATAAGAAAAATGTTGTTGACAACTATATTTTTCCAATTCCACCTTTTTCCTGAAGTAACATAACTTATTAAGATCTCCTCGTTATCACCATTTTTAGGTACCTAAACCTCTTATGGGGTTTTTTGATTAGTTATATCTTTGGTCACTTCTTGGGCACTTACCTCCATAATACAACCATATTAAATATTTGCTCTTTTCTTTTTATGATGATTTTTATATTTGGAATCGACTGGTCTTCCATGCTTTAGGCGTGGATTACTTTCTTTTACACTAACAGTTTGCCCTACTGGGACATCAATTCGTGCATTTTCAGCTGGTATGTGAGATTTTGTAATTCTCTTTAGGTTAGTAAATGAATCTAGCAGTTGATTGGCAATGTTTTGCAAATGTATGATCCTTTGAACTTCTTGTTCACATTGACTTATACGATGATCTAATTGAGATAATGATGATCCATTCCACGTAATTTCTTTTACTAGTTGTATTTTCTCTCCCCCTTGATATTGGGAATGTTGTTTCATCAAAATGATAATCAATAAATCTGCAGTAAATAAATCGTCTGTTAATTGTTTAACATACTGAATTATAAAAGGAGATTCATAACCAACATATATTCCCAACCCCCTTTGAGGACCTATCTTTGTACGTTGTGGTGGAGCAATTGGAACATATTCTGTACATCCAAAAATTCTAAGATGGGAAATGTTTGGTTCTTGACCAAAAGCCAATTGTAATGAGGAGTATTTATTATAACTTGTTGACTTGAAGCGCACAAGTGCTAGGTGCTGGTGCATGTAAAATAGCATATTTCTAAGCTGTAACAGGGAGTTTTGTTGTCATAAGCAATGGCCTAGCTATTAGCTGGAGGCGTTTGATAAATGATTTAGTTAAATCATTTTGTGTGTGAACATGAGCTACAGGATGTTCAACTTTTATCCCAATTGACATACTGTGACAGCCCTAATTTGACCCTAGTCGGAAAGTGGTTTCGGGACCACTGAACTGAATCATAAAAATAATTAACCGTTATATTCTATGCTTATTGTATGTGTACATGCATGTGTGAAAGTTTCATGCTTTAATTTTGTCATTTGTATGTGAAATTATTAAATAGGACTTAGGTGAGGCAATTGGGAAAGATGATAGGTAAAATTAAAAGTGGCCTATTAATGCACGTCATAAAAAAATTGGATTTGCATGTCAAATACCCATTTTTTGTTTATGGTGGCCGGCCATAATGATGGTGTTGGGATAATATATGTTTATTTAAGTATTATAATATGATATGGCATTATTTTGCAATAAAAATAATTAGTAAAATAAGGTAAAGATAATAAAAATAATGGAGGCTCATCTTTCTTTCTTCATTCTTTGAAATTGAGAAAGAAAATCTTGAAGGAGAAACCACCAAGGCATTCGGCCATGGCTATCCCAATTTAAAGGTATGTATAGTGATTTTTATTTTAATTGATTATGAGATTAAATTGATAAGGGCTTAGTATAGTTAACCCATGGTTTAAATTCATGAATCCTTGATCATATAGCCATTCGGCAAGTAGATAAATTTGTGTTAATTTGATAAGTTTTTTTTAGAAGATGTGGTTTATATGTTAAAGTAGCTTAAATGAATAAGTTGAATTCATGGTTGGGAGGTGTGAATTGAAGTTTCCGTATGTATATAGATATATGCATTTTAGAAAGAAAATTTTGTGTTATTTGAATACTTTTATACTTGTGCATTCGGTCATTGGGGGTAATTAGATGAATTTAAAATGTTGTGGTTGTTTATAAGATTCGTTGAAATTTTTGTGGTCCTTGCCGAATACATGTTTAGTTAAGGAAAAATTTCTAAAGTGTTTAGTTAATTAGTACATTAATGGTGTGTGTGCACAAATTATGTGAATTATAAAGGTTATATGAATACTTAAAAGATGTACATGAATTTGGTTTAATTGATCCAATTATGTTAGGGGAATAGGAATAAATATCGGGTTGATGAGCTATATAAATATATATATGTATATATATAGATTTGATGTGTACATGAAAATATGATAAGCCTTATGAGATTGTATTTGTGTAAGTAAACTAGATGTTTAATGGATATTCGGCTAAAAAGGAGTTAAAGGTTAAGTCATAAGAATTTTGGGTGATATTTATATTTGGACATTAGGGTTACATGTACTTTGGTTATGTGAGTTATGTGTTAAGTAAGCTATTTATTTGATATGCATATTCGGTCATTGTTCGGCAAGACTGAAACCTATGTGCAATTTGCTACAGTTGATCATGAAATGAAATTGTATATGAAAGCTATGTTTGAGTGTTTAGGGTCGAATGTGGCATATAATATATTAAGGCATGCTATAAATATATATGTGTGTTTACGTGGTTGTGCATAAAATGAGTAATCGATTAAATTGTGTTAGTCACATATAGGTATATATATATATGCCTTATGTAAGTACCTTGTGACATAGAGACATTCGATTATATATATATTATATATAGTTAAATTGTGATTATGGTAACCATGACTAGTTGGTGTTGAATGTTTTTTATTAGAAGAAGGTTATAAGTTGAGCTAATGTTAAAAGAAAAATTTGAAAATATGCATAGTGTCGAATGTGTTCGAATGTAACTTACAAAGTACATAAATTTGAAAATGAAATGGTGATAGACTTAAAGTGGACAAATGATACAAATAAATTGGTTTTTGAAATGTATATGGTTGTCGTATGTATGTGTTTGATTGAAAATAAATTTGTTTGATTTAGCTCAAGAGCTTAGAGGACCAAAGTTTGATAGGGAAAAGGAGAAAGTAACCGAATAGCCGTTGAAATCGATCGACAACATCTGAGGTAAGTTTTAAGTAGTTTCCTTTAGTATATAATTGACGATGCCTTTATAAGAGTATAGTAGGTGAATTGTGATCTTTGGCTTGCACTTGAATAAAGTTGTATATTAGATAATGCATGTATATGACTTATAATCTGATGGTCACTTTGAGTTTAAGATTAAATGGTGAAAAGAATGAGTGATATGAGATATAACTCCTGAGCTGAAATGTGAATGATGATGTGCATATTGAGTTTATATTCGAATGTAATATATGACTATTAAGTGATAAGATGACTGAGATGTGTTAAAATATGACCAAATATATATGAGATTGGAAATAAATCCGGACATGAGGTCCGCAAGCTATATGCTGGAAATATATCCGGACTTGAGGTCCGCAGGCTACGTGCTGGAGAAATATCCGGGTTAAAGACCCGTAGGCTTACGCTAGTAATGTATTCTGAGCTCTAAGACTTGACAGAACCGATGCCAGTAAGTTAAGTAAAAATTGCGACTTCGAATGTCCGTGGTAAACATCGTTATGTAAGTATTATATATTTTACATGTTAAGGTTCGTGTTATGTGCTCATATTTGAATTGATTTCTAAGTGATTTATTAGTATCAAAGAACGATATATATATATGTGTGTGTGTGTGAATGAATTCAGTGTTTGAGGATAAGACAATGATATAATTGGTCAATGTAAGTCATCATATAGAAGTATGTGACTAAAAGTATAGTATAAGCTATGTAGATAGTGAAATATGTGCTAGAAGTTTTCTTGTGTATACATACATACATAATCGGCTAATAGGTTTTATAACTACTGTACTGGTGTATATTTGGCCAAGTGAATTACAATTAGAATACGAGTTTTGTGAGACTCAATGTTCAATTTTAATGACAAGCTTTAATAGTATGAATTGCTTAAAACTTACTAAGCCTCGAAAGCTTACTCTGTTTCTTATTTCTCTGTTTTATAGATTGTTGATTTTGGCCACCGTCTCTGGATCGTCAGTGATTCTTCATACTATCAATCTTTTTGGTACAGTTATATTTTGGACTCGATATGGCATGTATAGGTTAGGCTGTTGACAAAATAAGTTTTGTAATTATAAATATTTTGGCCATATGAAATTGGCATATTTATAACTCAAGGTTCGGTATGTGTTCAGCTCGATTTCTGCTTTTATTGCTAAATTTTGTGAATGAAAATTTAAATGTTCAGCTCGGTAATACCTTATAGCCTAAACCAGCGATCGGACTCTGGCTAGGGGTGTTACATTTTATTTGTATCAGAGCTATGGTTTAGTCGATTCTAGGACTATTATAGCGTGTTTGAGTCTAGCTATACATGCCATATAGTACTAATATGATAGTATGATGAATTCTGACAGTTAAAAATGTGTTTTCGTATAGTAATGGATCCCGATCCCAATCGAGCGGTAGCTGATGATGTTGAGAGTGTAGCGCTGCTCTCCCGCATGGGGGGACGCCGATGGACTCTCAACCTATTGCAAGCAATCAGAATGACGAGGCTAGACAGGATTTTTATAGTGTGATGAATGATTGGTTCAACCAATACATTCGAACTAATACGGCTGTTCCACAACCCCCACTCCCGAATAATACGCCCCCTGCACCTACAATACCTCCGGTAATTGATCAGACAAGGTTAAATAAGCCTCCGGTTGACAGAATTAGAAAGCACGGGGCTACTGAATTTAAAGCTACAGATAGTGATGATGCCGAGCAAGCTGAATTTTGGTTGGACAACACTATTCGGGTACTTGATGAACTATCTTGCACACCCGATGAATGCCTAAAATGTGCTATATCCTTGCTACGTGATTCTGCTTACTATTGGTGAAACACATTGGTTTCTGTTGTACCCAAAGAATGGGTGACGTGAGAGTTCTTCCAAACTGAATTCTGAAAAAAATATATCAGTCAGAGGTTCATTGATCAGAAATGAAAGAATTTCTTGAGCTTAAACAGGGTTCCATGTTAGTTATTGATTATGAACGGAAGTTTGTCAGACTCAGTAGATATGCTCGGGAATGTGTATTGTCTGAGGCTATTATGTGTAAGCGTTTTGAAGATGGGCTGAATGAAGATATAAAGATATTTGTTGGCATTCTTGAAATACGAGAGTTCGTAGTACTTGTCGAGCGAGCTTGCAAAGCCGAAGAACTTAGTAAATAAAAAAGGAAAGCTGATGTCGAAGCTCGAGAATTTCGTAAATGATCTTCAGTAAAGTCTTTTCAGCAATCATCGAAGAAATTTTGAGATGATTCAGGCCGATCAAAGAATACTTCGGGTTTTTCCAGACGAGACCACGATCGACCCCCTGTGAGTACACGAGCCACTTCAGTTGCCAGTGTTGGAAATGATCGTAGGGATAGGACAGAGTGCAAGTATTGTGGTAAATGGCATTCGGGGAGTTGTAGATTTCATGACCGTTCCTGTTATAAATGCAGATCAGCCGACCACTTTATTAAGGACTGCCTGAGATTGTCTGAACGAATATGAATCAGAATGGGAAACCGAGTACTACAGCACGAGGTAGGCCACCTAGGAGTACGGGGAATGCTAGTGGCGGTCAGAGAGTGTCTAGAGATGCTACAACCAAATCCGAGGCTCGTGCTTCTGCTAAAACTTATGCTATACGCGCACGCGAGGATGCTTCTTCGCCTGATGTTATTACCTGTACTTTCACTCTCTTTGATACTGATGTGATTGCTTTGATTGACCCTGGTTCTACTCATTCATATGTATGTGAGACTTTAGCATCCAAAGAAGACTCTACCGTTGAGTCTCATCGAGCTCGTAATCCGAGTGTCAAATCCCTTGGGTCGATATGTGTTAGTCGACAAAGTGTGCAGGAAATGTCCCCTGATAATCCAAGGTTCCTGTTTTCTGGCTGATTTGATGCTTTTACCGTTTAATGAATTTGATATTATTCTCGGTATGGATTGTTTGACCGTTCATGATGCAGTTGTGAATTGCAAAAGAAAGACTATTAACTTGAGATGTGCAAATGATGAGATAATCCGAGTTGAGTCTCATCGATATGAACAGTTACAGCGATTATATCCTCGATGTTGGCTCTCGAAATATGTCAAAAAGGGGTGTGAAGCGTATCTTGCACGTATTTTGAAAGAAAGAATCAGAAAAGAAGCTTGACTCAGTATCAGTGGTTTGTGAGTATCCAGATGTTTTTCCCGAGGAATTGCCAGGGTTACCACCTGTTCGAGAGGTAGAGTTTGGTATTGAACTTGTACCTGGGACTACACCAATTTCGATAGCGCCGTACCGTATGGCTCCAATGGAATTGAATGAATTGAAAACTCAGTTGCAAGAGTTGACGGATAGAGGTTTCGCTCGACCGAGTTTCTCACCTTGGGGTGCACTAGTATTGTTTGTGAAAAAGAAAGACGGAACCTTGAGAATGTGTATCGATTATCTTCAATTAAATAAAGTGACAATAAAGAACAAATATTCGTTACTGCGTATTGATGATTTGTTTGATCAGCTGAAGGGAGCATCAGTGTTTTCAAAGATAGATTTGAGATCGAGTTATTATCAGTTGCGAGTTCGAGACTCAGATATACCTAAAACTGCTTTCAGAACGAGATACGGTCACTACGAGTTCTTAGTGATGCCGTTTGGGCTCACTAATGCCCCTGCAGTATTTATGGATTTGATGAACCGAATTTTCAGGTAGTATTTGGACCGGTTTGTAGTTGTGTTTATAGATGACATCTTGATTTATTCACGCGATGAAACTGAACACACCGAGCACCTGAGATTAGTATTGCAGAATTTATGGGATAAGCAGTTATACGCTAAGTTCAGTAAATGTGAGTTCTGGTTGAGAGAAGTTAGCTTTTTGGGACATGTAGTATCCGCATCGGGTATTCGAGTTGATCCGAGCAAAATTTTAGCCATACTTGATTGGAAGCCCCCGAGAAATATTACTGAAGTTCAGAGATTTTTGGGACTTGCTGGTTACTACAGACGGCTTGTAAAAGGTTTCTCGATAATAGCCACACCAATGACGAAGCTACTTCAGAAAGATATTAAGTTTGAATGGTCAGAAAAGTGCCAGAAAAGTTTCGACTACCTGAAAACGCTTTTGATGGAAGCCCCAGTGTTAGTGCAGCCCGAATCCGGTAAAGAGTTTGTTATTTACAGTGATGCGTCCTTACATGGGTTGGGTTGTGTATTGATGCAAGAGGGTCGAGTTGTAGCTTACGCATCGAGGCAATTGAAGCCACATGAGAAAAACTATCCGACTCATGATCTCGAATTAGCTGCCATAGTATTTGCTTTGAAAATATGGCGACATTACTTGTTCGGAGAGAGATGTCATGTATATTCGGATCATAAAAGCCTCAAATATTTAATGACTCAAAAAGACTTGAATCTGCGACAAAGATGTTGGCTTGAATTGTTGAAAGATTATGATCTTGTTATTGACTATCACCCTGGAAAGGCTAACGTGGTTGCCGATGCTTTGAGTCGCAAGTTACTGTTCGCTTTGCGAGCGATGAATGTTCACTTGTCCGTTTCATCCGATAATGTGTTAGTAGTAGAATTAAAAGCCAAACCGTTATTGATTCATCAAATATGTGAAACTCAGAAAGTTGATGATGAATTAGTGGCTAAACGAGTTGAATGTGTTTCGAATGTGGATTCAGAGTTTCAAATTGACGACAACGATTGTTTGAGGTTCAGAAGTCGATTGTGTGTTCCAAGAAATTCAGAACTTATTTCGATGATTTTGAACGAAGCTCATAATAGCCGAATGTCGATCCATACTGGTAGCACGAAAATGTACAACGATCTGAAACGTCAGTTTTGGTGGCCTGGTATGAAACGAGACATTTCTGACTTTGTTTCGAAGTGTTTGGTATGTCAACAAGTGAAAGCGGAACATCAAGTGCCTTCAGGATGACTTCAGCCGATTATGGTACCCGAATGGAAATGGGATCGAGTCACGATGGATTTTGTATCCGGATTTCCATTATCGTCAAACAAGAAAGATGCGATCTGGGTTGTTATTGATAGATTGACAAAGTTGGCTCATTTTATTCCTGTACGTACGGATTATTCGCTTGACAAGCTAGCCGAGTTGTATGTTTCTCAGATTGTAAGGTTACACGGGGTACCTATTTCTATTATGTCGGATAGAGATCTGAGATTCACATCGCGATTCTGGAAGAAATTGCAAGAAGCATTGGGTACCAAGTTGCATTTTAGCACCGCTTTTCATCCCCAGACTGATGGCCAATCCGAGCGGATCATTCAGATACTCGAGGATATGTTGAGATGTTGCATCCTTGAGTTTAGTGGTTCATGGGAACGATATTTACCTTTAATTGAATTCGCTTACAACAATAGTTTTCAATCAAGCATTAAGATGGCACCTTATGAGGCTTTGTATGGTCGTAAATGCCGTACACCATTGTTTTGGACCGAGCTTAGTGAAAGTAAAATCCTCGGGGTTGATTTGATTAAAGATGCTGAGCAGAAAGTAAAAGTAATCCGTAAAAGTCTGAAAGCAGCTTCAGATCGTCATAAGTCGTATACGGATTTAAAATGAAAAGACATTGAATATCAGGTCGGAGACAAAGTGTTTCTTAAGGTTTCACCTTGGAAAAAGGTGCTCAGATTTGGCCGTAAGGGCAAATTGAGTCCGAGGTTTATCGGGCCGTATGAAATATCCGAACGAGTTGGACCGGTCGCATATAGATTAATTTTACCCCCTGAGCTTGAAAAGATTCACAATGTTATTCATGTTTCGATGCTTCGACGTTACAGATCGGATCCATCGCATATAATTAATCCATATGAGGTTGAGATTCAATCTGATTTGAGCTATGAAGAAGAACCGGTTCGTATTTTGGCTCGTGAAGTAAAAGAACTACGAAATAAGAAAATCTCATTAGTGAAGGTACTGTGGCTTAAGCATGGGGTTGAAGAAGCTACATGGGAACCTGAAGACTCTATGAAAGATCGTTATCCTAACTTATTCACTGGTAAGATTTTCGGGGACGAAAATTCCTTATGTGGGGGAGAGTTGTGACAGCCCTAATTTGACCCTAGTCGGAAAGTGGTTTCGGGACCACTGAACCAAATCATAAAAATAATTAACCGTTATATTCTATGCTTATTGTATGTGTACATGCATGTGTGAAAGTTTCATGCTTTAATTTTGTCATTTGTATGTGAAATTATTAAATAGGACTTAGGTGAGGCAATTGGGAAAGATGATAGGTAAAATTAA
Organism: Gossypium longicalyx; assembly: GCA_025698465.1. Lineage (NCBI taxonomy): Eukaryota > Viridiplantae > Streptophyta > Magnoliopsida > Malvales > Malvaceae > Gossypium > Gossypium longicalyx. Next base: position 100,486,677 of record CM046997.1, read on the forward strand.
AAGTGGCCTATTAATGCATGTCATAAAAAAATTGGATTTGCATGTCAAATACCCATTTTTGTTTATGGTGGTTTACCATAATGATGGTGTTGGGATAATATATGTTTATTTAAGTATTATAATATGATATGGCATTATTTTGCAATAAAAATAATTAGTAAAATAAGGTAAAGATAATAAAAATAATGGAGGCTCATCTTTCTTTCTTCATTGCCGAAATTGAGAAAGAAAATCTTGAAGGAGAAACCACCAAGGCATTCAGCCATGGCTATCCTAATTTAAAGGTATGTATAGTGATTTTTATTTTAATTGATTATGAGATTAAATTGATAAGGGCTTAGTATAGTTAACCCATGGTTTAAATTCATGAATCCTTGATCATATAGCCATTCGGCAAGTAGATAAATTTGTGTTAATTTGATAAGTTTTTTTTTAGAAGATGTGGTTTATATGTTAAAGTAGCTTAAATGAATAAGTTGAATTCATGGTTGGGAGGTGTGAATTGAAGTTACCGTATGTATATAGATATATGCATTTTAGAAAGAAAATTTTGTGTTATTTGAATACTTTTATACTTGTGCATTCAGTCATTGGGGGTAATTAGATGAATTTAAAATGTTGTGGTTGTTTATAAGATTCGTTGAAATTTTTGTGGTCCTTGCCGAATACATGTTTAGTTAAGGAAAAATTTCTAAAGTGTTTAGTTAATTAGTAAATTAATGGTATGTGTGCACAAATTATGTGAATTATAAAGGTTGTATGAATACTTAAAAGATGTACATGAATTTGGTTTAATTGATCCAATTATGTTAGGGGAATCGGAATAAATATCGGGTTGATGAGCTATATAAATATATATATGTATATATATAGATTTGATGTGTACATGAAAATATGATAAGCCTTATGAGATTGTATTTGTGTATGTGAGCTAGATGTTTAATGGATATTCGGCTAAAAAGGAGTTAAAGGTTAAGTCATAAGAATTTTGGGTGATATTTATATTTGGACATTAGGGTTACATGTACTTTGGTTATGTGAGTTATGTGTTAAGTAAGCTATTTATTTGATACGCATATTCGGTTATTGTTCGGCAGGACTGAAACCTATGTGCAATTTGCTACAATTGATCATGAAATGAAATTGTATATGAAAGCTAAGTTTAAGTGTTTAGGGTCGAATGTGGCATATAATATATTAAGGCATGCTATAAATATATATGTGTGTTTACGTGGTTGTGCATAAAATGAGTAATCGATTAAATTGTGTTAGTCACATATAGGTATATATATATATGCCTTATGTAAGTACCTTGTGACATAGAGACATTCGGTTATATATATATATATATATTATATATAGTTAAATTGTGATTATGGTAACCATGACTAGTTGGTGTTGAATGTTTTTAATTAGAAGAAGGTTATAAGTTGAGCTAATGTTAAAAGAAAAATTTGAAAAGATGCATAGTGCCGAATGTGTTCGAATGTAACTTACAAAGTACATAAATTTGAAATGAAATGGTGATAGACTTAAAGTGGACAAATGATACAAATAAATTGGTTTTTGAAATGTATATGGTTGTCGTATGTATGTGTTTGATTGAGAATAAATTTGTTTGATTTAGCTCAAGAGCTTAGAGGACCAAAGTTGGATAGGGAAAATGAGAAAGTAACCGAATAGCCGTTGAAATCAATCGACAACATCTGAGGTAAGTTTTAAGTAGTTTCCTTTAGTATATAATTGACGATGCCTTTATAAGAGTATAGTAGGTGAATTCGATATTTGGCTTGCACTTGAATAAAGTTGTATATTAGATAATGCATGTATATGACTTATAATCTGATGGTCACTTTGAGTTTAAGATTAAATGGTGAAAAGAATGAGTGATATGAGATATAACTCCTGAGCTGAAATGTGAATGATGATGTGCATATTGAGTTTATATTCGAATGTAATATATGACTATTAAGTGATAAGATGACTGAGATGTGTTAAAATATGACCAAATATATATGAGATTGGAAATAAATCCGAACATGAGGTCCGCAAGCTATATGCTGGAAATATATCTGGACAAGAGGTCTGCAAGCTATATGCTGGAAATATATCCGGACTTGAGGTCCGCAGGCTACGTGCTGGAAAAATATCCGGGTTAAAGACCCGCAGGCTTACGCTAGTAATGTATTCTGAGCTCTAAGACTTGACAGAACCGATGCCAGTAAGTTAAGTAAAAATTGTGACTTCGAATGTTCGTGGTAAACATCGTTGTGTAAGTATTATATATTTTACATGTTAAGGTTCATGTTATGTGCTCATATTTGAATTGATTTCTAAGTGATTTATTAGTATCAAAGAACGATATATATATGTGTGTGTGAATGAATTCAGTGTTTGAGGATAAGACAATGATATAATTGGTCAATGTAAGTCATCGTATAGAAGTATGTGACTAAAAGTATAGTATAAGCTATGTAGATAGTGAAATATGTGCTAGAAGTTTTCTTGTGTATACACACATACTTAATCGGCTAATAGGTTTTATAACTATTGTACTGGTGTATATTTGGCCAAGTGAATTACAATTAGAATACGAGTTTTGTGAGACTCAATGTTCAATTTTAATGACAAGCTTTAATAGTATGAATTGCTTAAAACTTACTAAGCCTCGAAAGCTTACTCTGTTTCTTATTTCTCTGTTTTATAGATTGTTGATTTTGGCCACCGTCTCGGGTATCGTCAGTAGTTCTTCATACTATCAATCTTTTTGGTACAGTTATATTTTGGACTCGATATGGCATGTATAGGTTAGGCTGTTGACAAAATAAGTTTTGTAATTGTAAATATTTTGGCCATATGAAAATGGCATATTTATAACTCAAGGTTCGGTATGTGTTCAGCTCGATTTCTACTTTTATTGCTAAATTTTGTGAATGAAAAATTAAATGTTCAGCTCGGTAATACCTTATAGCCTAAACCGGCGATCGAACTCTGGCTAGGGGTGTTACACATACAATAATCATTAAAAGCTTGGGACGTAAACTCACCAACATTATCAGGACAAATAGTTTTGATTGCATAATCTGGAAATTGTGCTCTTAATCGAATTATTTGAGCAAGTCGTCTCGCAAACGTTAGGTTGCGAGTTGATAATAAACACACATGTGACCACTTGTAATATCCCTAAATCGAGTCTAATAGTTTTGGGTATATTTTTCGGGTTCCGAGTGTGAAAGTAGGAATTTATATGGTTTCTAGTAATTTTTAATTTAATTTAATTTAGGATGTTAATTTCATCCAAAATTAATTAAAAAATAATTTGGAAAATTTAAAAAATATTTTCAAAAAATTAATTTTAAAGATTTTAAATAATTATTAGTGAAAATAATCAATTTGGGTTGAAAAAGAATTTTGAAATAATTTTTATTGGGGATAATTTGAGAAAAATTTAAATAATAATTAAATAGGATTTAATTGTAAAAAAAGATCAAATTTAGAGTATTTATATGGAAAATAGGACTTACAATTCAAAATTTTGGAGGGAAAGGGCTAAATGGTAAAGTAAGAGAAATGTGGGAGTGGTCATCAAGAAAATTTCCTAATTTTTAAATTTCTAGTAGGTGGTTTCAATTTTAAAACTAATGTATTTAGCCCACTTTTCACACATTTTACATCAGATTATAGAGATTTAAAATTTGTTTTCTTTGCATGATTTTAAAGATTTATAATTAGAAAATAGATCCAACCAATTTCCTTCTCAAAATACTCTCTCAATTCACTTGAAATTATTCTCAAAAGTAGCAAAAAATATTCTGAAAGTTCTCAAGTTTTTTTAATCAAGATTTTTTATCAACGAATTTAGAGCGAATGAAAGGTAATCTTCAATCCTAAACTTATTTTTATGATTATTAGAAACATTTTTACATGATTTAAGAGTCAATTAAATGATTTTTATTAATGTCATCTTCTTCCAAGAACACATGGTTCTTTAATGGTGGATCTTGAATTTTGAGAGGAAATCCACAAATCAATGGATGTCCCAACTCAAAATGGATCTATTAAAAGGTTTTTAATCTTGTTGATCAAGATTAAACATGATTTGTGAGGTAATTTAAAGAAATTTGAATTTCATCATCTTCATTAACCAATTTTTCAAAATTTTGTGAAATTGATTTAAAGATGAAATTGATACTTAGTATAAGTGTATTTGGTCCAGTATTGATGACAGAAAGTGTTTAGGAGGGCTGGAGAGATCAATTTTGTAACAATCGAGTTTTTGACTTGATGTTACAAATCCGGTAAGGTATCTTTGTAAGAGGATTTCGATGTAACATCCCAAACTCGGCCTGGACGTTATGGCCGAATCTGGTGAAGTCACATGAGAGTGTTTTGTAAAATGTATTGACCTTCAAATCGTTCCTTTTATTACCTTTTACTCGGTTCAGGAAACCAAATTCTAATTGATTTGATTCAAACATCTCTTTTATGCAAAAGCTTTTGAAACCCAAATAATTAATTTTAAGTAAAATCGTTTTTATTTACAGAAATGTTAGTTTTTAGGAAAACCGTGTTTTGATGAGTTGCAGTTTAATTAATCACAAAACTGTAATAAGTCCCGAATTAAAACCAAATAGTCCAAGTCTAAAATTACATCAAAAACCCCAAATAAGTAATAAAACTGGATGTAAATAAAAAAACAATCTAAAAATTTACGTGTGGCCACCCTCATGTCCTCCGCTTCACCGATCCGTCAAGTCTGGGGATTACATAAATAGATTAAATAGAAAAAGGGTAAGTTTTCACAACTTAGTGTGTAATCACCTCAGAAAACGTGCATACAGCCATAAATCAATTCATAATCATAATCAGTCTGGGCGGAAGCCCCTTATAGAAATCAGTGTAGGCCTTAGCCCACTCAGATGCAGAATCAGATATATATTTTAGGGCCTTGGCCCATCTCAGATACAGTATGCAGAACGAAATAGATTAAATAGTCCTACCCACCAGCCTCTACACACCAACTCCATCCAACCCTACACACCATGTGGGGATAAAATCGACTCACCCATCCCTACACACTATGCTGTACTGAATGTGGCACATAATCAGATAATTGCAGCTGTGCTGCCAGATATCAAGATTAGGAGCCTTTCAGAATACTTCCTCTATATACATTAACCCAACCCTGATGCATTGTAGCATGCAATACATGACATGCAAATATTCAATTATCAAATCATACATACAAATCAGTGAGCATGCTAAGGCATGTATAAAACATAGTCAAATCACAAAATCGGGGGTCAAGTTGACTTGGGTGACCCGAGCAACCATTCAGAGTGTTTCAAAAAATTGGGCTCACACACCCATGTGGCCTGTCCGTGTGGGCCCACACGCCTGTGTGGCCCACACGGCCCAATTGGTTAAGCTCGTGTCTCACACACGACCTCACCGGCCATCACACAGCAGTATCACATGCTCGTGTCTTGCACGCACAGCCTGGCTTGTCGATTACACGCTCGTGTATTGCCACACGGCCTACCACAAGGGCAACCACACGCCCGTGTAGCATCAAAAGTTTTATTTTTTGGCTTTCATCGATTCTCAATTTTTGTGTTTTTGGGTACACACTTGTGTCATTTTTAATGCTTAAACACTCACGAGCATTCCAGTACCTAAAATCGACAAATCAGAGCCCCAATTTTAGTAATGATAACCTAGACTTAAACAATATTGCAACTAGATGATTATCTATAACTATCGAAACCCTTACCTTTGATCGAAACGGGGAATCCACACACTCAACTCGCCGATTGGGAGTGATTTCCAGTCCCTTGATTAACTTCTAAACTCCAAATAGGACTCCTCTTAGATAGAATTCATGAACCATTATTGAATCGCAGAAACTAGCAAGTGATAGGGAGAATAAAAAAATAAACGAAATAGCAAGAGAAGAAAAAGGAAAAATCGACAGAAAAGAAAATTTAAGAAAACGTCAGGAATTTTAGGAAGATGAGAGAGATGGTGCCGAAATTTGCAAAAAGAAAAATCAAAAGGAAAAATCTCATAACCCCCTTATCCCAAATCTCCTTACTTTTCTCCATCCAACACCCCGCTACTCAAAGTCCAACCATAGTACAACTCTAGCCAAAATTTAAAACAAAAAAAAAAACTACGAACGCGCAAGGATTTGAACCCCAAACCTACAGCCACTTAACACTCCACTTAACTACTTGACCAGTAGGCCTATTCTATTATGGAATTACAAATAATTAAACCTAAGCCTACTGACCAGAGATAAGAGCTTTATTTAGAAAAGTACAAAATTTTTCCCAAGAAAAGGCTTGAACCTGGGACCTCACACACACACACCCAGAACACTAAACCATTGAAGTAGATACACAGTTGTGTGTCACAATTTACCAAAAACATACACAAATATTTTTGTGCTACTGACTTACAAAATCCATAATTTAAGAAAAGTTAGGGCGTTACATTCGATTAGTATAGTTAATTAAAATTTGTGTTTATTATAGCATTGGAAAGGTGGTAATGACTACTTTATCTATGTTGAAGCTCCGAATCTTGAAGAGGACTGAGCTAACTGAAATTGAAGTTTGGATTTACTTGGTTGATCACTTGTTTATGGTAGAATAAGTTGTGTGGTGAGTGTTTCTAAGGGCGATTTGGTAATTCACCCTCATTTATGTTTAATTAGTAGTTTAATTAATGATTTCAATTGATTAATTATTGTTGAATGGCTAATTTTTGCAAGATTGATAATATATGTACAAGAGTTGAATTTTTATTGAATAATGGTAAGTAAGCATTTAGGTGGTTTTGTGCAATTTAATTAGGCTAATTATATTGATGATTAGAGCATGGTTACTGAATTTTTTGATTATGATATATTGGTGTTACAATTGGTAATTGAACATTGGAAAATGAAAAATGAAATTCTCGGTTTAATTGGATATTAAATGGCTATGTTACATGTTACACATAAACATTTTGTCACATTAAATTGAACACAATAATGATTGATTTATATGCTATGTTTGACTGAATATATTGGCAACATGCATGGTGGATCCATTGGATATAGTTGGCATGCCATAGGATTTGTGAGTACTCACCTTTATTTGTGACATTGTGAGCATATGGCTCTAGGTGGACTGATTTGTTTAGAGTAGATAAGGGAGTTGTTTAGCCTAAGTCTCCACTCATTGGGTTATTTGAGGTGCTATAAGAGAGCGTGTGCTTCTGCCCGTTCAACTTAGTGAACTGTATTTGATATTTGTAGGAGTTCGGAGATCGTTTAGCTGATGTATGATCACCCAATTAAGCCATAAGAAGTGTTTGCCAATATATTTATGTGTGATTATTGCTATATCATTTGATGTTTGTAAGCCATGAATAATTGATTTTTGATATGATAAAGCATATGGAAATTAAATTGACATGTTTTATTACTATGGTTGATAATTGGTGATTGATTGGATGTGATTTAATCATGATTCGGATGATGATTTACTAGGTTTTTATTAAAATTCACCGAGCATTTTAAAACTCACACCCTCATAATTTGTGCAGATAATCGTCAGACTTGAGGAGCTAAAGAGCCGAGCAAGAGAGTTCCAAGAGATTAAGGCTTGGTAGGGACTTTATTACACATTTTAGATACCGTAATTGGGCATAGTGGAACTCCCCAGAGTTATTTTAATTTTGGTTGTAATTGGACTTTGGATATTGGACATTTTATTTTGGATAGTTTTATAATAATTTTAAGGCATGATTGAGTTTAATTATTGAATGATTTATGGTGTATTGTTGCTTGATAACAAGATGATTGATAATACGATGTGTGAGGCATGAAATTTATACTAATGATTGTTTAAATGAAGCTTCCATGGAGTGGTTTACTAGCAACTACGGTACGCCACTTGTTTGATTTGTTCAATGTTTGTTATGCATGAAATTGATTGCCTAATTCTATATAATTGAGGCTTAATTGATGTCAATAAATTCAATTGAAGGTGTATGTATATTAATTAATCGTAGTTAAATTGGGTTTAATTTGCCATTAAAATCTATAAAATCGGGTTTTAAAATGATTTTTTCTCAAAAATAGGTGCAATGGTTTCCAAATGGACATGTGAGGGGTTGCACACGGGCATGTGGAGACTAGAGCTATCACATATGGGCATGTGGGATTTCCACACGGGCGTGTGCGATTGGTCTAAAAGTTTTTCACAACGTGAATAGGGTTTCTAATGATACATGGTCTGGGGGACACGGACGTTTGGGTTTTGGGGGCTTTGAATTTTTTTTTCTTTTTAAATTGGTATTCTAACTTGTTTAAGTTGCAATTTAGTCTTGAAAATTGATTGGTCTAGTTAGAGCCTTAGATGATAAGGAAACTTGGTAAAATTTTAGGATTAGTTTCATAATGGGTAAAATTCGATATAAACACACTTAATTTATAATTAAGAATAGGTCCTGATAGTTTGTAATTGTTACAATTTAGTCCCTAATAATAAAACTTAAATTAGACATAGTAAACGAACTCAAATTAACTTGATTTTTTATGCTTGCATAATTTGATTAAAAGAAGGTCAGTAAACACTTAGATCTAAAATCAGATTAGTTTTACCGTAGGTGGTAAAATGACGAAAATGCCCTTAGGTGAAATTACCTAAGAAAAGTTTAAAATTAGCTCATAACTTGCTTCTGCATTAGTAAATAAATAATAATTAGATAAGATTGAGGTGTTACAAGGTAGGGGTGTGCTTTGGGTGGTCGTTAGTCGAAGAGTCACTTAGGTGGCTAATGTAATGCTTCAAATTTAAGCTGGTTCGTCCTGATAGAGTTTGAGGTGTCACACCACCTACTAGATGCATCTATCAATACCATAAAATATCTTAATGGTCCACATGGTGGATGAATGGACCCATATATATCATCTTAAATACATTCCAGAAATGCGGGAGATTCAATCCCAACTTTAGCTTGTGATGGTCTAATAATCAATTTTTCTTTAGAATAAGCAACACAAGATAAATCATTGAATTCAGGAATCTTCTGGTTTTTTAATGGGTGTCCAATTGAATTCTTGATTATTCTTTGCATCATAATAGATCCAGGATGGTCTAATCGGTCATGGCAAATAGTAAAAGTATGTGGTTATACAAGCTTCTAATTTGTAGCAACATGTGTCTCAATTGCACTAATATGTTTATAATATAAACCTGATGAAAAAGCAAGTAGTATTTCCATATTCAACATTTGTAATATATAGATATTCAATATATTTATCATTCATAATATCAATATGATATCCATTAAGACAAATATCTTTAAAACTTAATAAATTTCTTTGAGACTTGGTGGAATGTAAAGCATCATTAATGATAGATTTTGTAATAATATAATAGCTCTCCCAAAGCCTTCAATAAGTTTTGAACTACCTGATATTGTATTAACATGGCCATCACTTATTGTCAAATGAGAAAAATATTTTTTATCTTTGAGTATTGTATGTGTTGTAGCACTATCTGCAAGACTCGTGTCTCCATTGATTTTGGGTCCAACAAAATTCTATTGAATATTCATATTCTTCATAAAAATAAACAAAATACAATATGAGAAATGTTGCAAATATTTATTAAATATATAAATTATTCTTTATGAAAGAAAATAAAGCATACTTAAAACAACATAAAAATGTCAAAATAACATCAACTTTTCTAATGATTCTCAAAGAAATCTACCACAACTAGGTGAGTTATATTATTAAGGTCATGAAATTTATCACCGTCATAGGCATGGTCAGTTTTAGTATCATTATGAATATGTTCTTTTTTGCCTCCATTTTATCATTTTGGGATATAAAATTTGTCTCAATATTCTTTCCCTTTTTATTAATGGATGCTTGATAAAGTTTCACTAAATACTCAAACGTACGACAAGTGTAATAGCCCAAATTTGACCGGGCTTTAAAAGGGCAAAACAGATAAATGGATAAATAAATATTTATTTTAAAGTCCATTTAACAGTCTAGGTTACAAAGTCCAAGTATTAGGGCTCAAGCCTAAGCAAACTGCATAACCAATACCCGTGTAACCCAAATACACCCGAAGCCCAACACATACACCAAACCCAATAAACCTATCAGCCCCTAAAACCCCTAACCCGATTACAAAACTTAAGTGGCCCAATTGGCCCAAACTTTTACACTGAGGCAGGAAACCCTAGGGTTTTTGCCTTTCCCTCCTAGCACCGCAACATCTTCTGGAAGCCTCGGGGAGCGTCTGTCCAGCTCCCCGAATCGAGGCCATCAATGCACAGCCCAGACGACTTCTCGACTACCAATCGGGACTTCTCCGCATACCTAGGGCTCCTTACCACTAGATTTCATGCCTCCATCAACGCCGACGAGTCTACCATCGAGATCTTCGCGATTTTCCTGTGAAAAAGGAAAGAAAATTAGTAGGCAGATTAGAACAAGATATGGAAAGAAATCTTGTGATTTCTTTCCTAAAGTATGTCAGTTTAAGGCTATAAAGCCTTTCTAGGAATCTGTAAATAAAACCTATGCTTATGATACCCAAAAAAATACACAGAGAGATAGAGATTTACAGACAGTTGTATTCATTCAAAGCAGAAGAAATAAAAGGCAGTTTCTCATTTTTTTCAAGGTAATCGAATCATTTTTTTTTATTTTTCACTTATCTGTTTGTTTTCTGGCATGAATACACAGATTTAAAAAATATAATCAAGGAAAACAAGAGAGAAAGGGGTTACTTGACGATTCGCAAGGAAAAAGGAAGGGTTTCTCGAACCCTAGCCATCGTGTGCAGTGGTCCTTAGGACAGCGCGTTGGCGCATGAAGACCATGCACGACGGAGCTCAAGGATGAGCAGTGATGGTCCCTTGACCGGAGCTCAGAGGGCCGTAAGATTTGAGAGAGAATTCTCTTTTTTTTTTTAGAGACAGGCTAAAATGAATTTCAACAAAGGAAATCAGCCTTATATAGTTTCAACAAAATGACATCGTTTCTACTTAATCTAATAAGCTCAAAACGATGTCGTTCTAAAGCTTCCACGGTCAGCGTGTTGATCTGAAAACCCGAAAGAGATCTGCGTTTTTTTAAGTCTTGGGATATTTGTTTAATTGGTCCCTCTGCATTTTTAAATTTTATAAATCCATTCTATTATTATTATAATTTGGCCCTAATATTTTGTTTCAGTTTTAATTTAGTCCCTGCAATAGCCACTTTAAGTCCTGGATTAAAACGGTGCCGTTTTAGGGGTAAGGGAATTTTTTTCCCCATGAGTCTCTGGGGTTTACATAGGCATTGCAATTGGGTCCAAACCCTTTCTTTTTTAAATTAGCCTCTGATTTTTATTTTAATTCAATTTTAGTCTTTTTTTTTAAAAAATAAACTTTATTTATATATTATTATTTACCTATATCTATATTATATTTTATTACATAATATTTATTATACTATTTTGTATTCTATTATTATATTATTTTACACTTTAATATATGTTATTTTATATTATTATTACATCATATTTATTATGTATTTTTGTATATTATTATCTATATTATTATTTTGATAGATTTTTGTACAAAATTGGTATTATATATTCTATTAATTATTTATTCATGTTTTTTTAAAAAAAAATTATACTTTATACCATGTGCTATAAAATTGTTTTTCATTACATATATATTATCTATATTATTATCATGCATTATTAAATATTGTATTTTAATTTATATATATATTTTTAAATAATTACTCACTTTATTTTATATTTTAATACGTATTAAATCTTTTATATATTGTTATATTTTATATCATTTATATATTAAATGCTAGTTTCATAATATTATTAAGTGTTGTTTGTTTGATATATCTATGTTACTACATTATTATTATTTTTTTATATATTATCACATTTGTTTTGTATATATATTTATATGTCTCATTGTATATCATGCATGGTTTTTTAAATTAATTATTACTCTGTATGTTCGTATATTTTGCTTATTCATCTTAAATATATGCTATGTATATCTTAATATGTATGTTGTTATGTAACTAAGATTTGTTATATTTATGTATGTATCTAGTATAGGACCTTTATATTATTGCTATCATATTATTTAAATGCATGTTTTAGCTACCTATTATTGTAATATGCTATCTTACATGTTATAATGTATATATATGGTTCTTCATGCATTAATTAAAAACGAGATTCAAAAGTTTTCAAAAATAAAAGGCAATGCTTGGTATTTGGAAACTTCGAGAAAGGTAGTGCCCTAACTTACTGGGTTGCGACTTTTCTCGTTGAGTTCGAATAGTCAAGCACCCTTCTAAGTTTTTAAGGTTTTCAAAATATGAGCAACTATTTCGAAATTTCAAAACATAGTGTCCTAACTTACTGGATATGGTGTCTTGTTGTTTCGAGCTAGAAATTTTCGAAAAACGAGCTTAGTTTCGAAGGTTTTAAAATGTTGCGTCCTAACTTGTTGGATTAGATGTTTTGACTCGTTTGAAATAAGTGAGCCTTAATTTTCAAAATTGAGACATTCTAATTAAAAGAGGTTTGCATCCTAAAACTTTCAAATTTTCGACATTAAAGACATTTGATAATCAATTAGGTACTAATTTTTGGGCGTTACGAGGGTGCTAACCCTTCCTCGTACGTAACCTACTCCCGAATCTATTTTCTCGACTTTCGTAGACCAAAATTAATGTTTTAAAACAAAACATTTTATAAGGTGATACAATCACACTTAAAAATATTAGTGGCGACTCCCGTTTTCGTTTTTCTTAAAGTTGATTCCCATTTTCCAAAACTCGATTTAAAAATGGTTTCGACAGCTTGGCGACTCCACTGGGGACCAATAAGAGAGTCAAGCCGTATAATTGATTACCTTTTGTCTTAATGTTGAAAATTTGAAAAATTTTAAAATTCAATCCTCTTTGCATTACATGAGTTTGTATTATTGCATATGTTATATATTTTGATACGCATTGCATTTGCATGACTGTTGTGGTCACACCCTTAAGTGGGAGTGAGAAACTACGCCTTCGTGAGGTTTTCTCCTCCGTGCAGGATAGTGGATCACTTTCGGGATACATCCGTACCAATGGTTTCGTGAGATTTTCATCTCCGTGTAGCCATAGGGAAATGTATTCCCCTGAACTGAACTCGATTCAAATGAGCCTATAATGGGTGAGAATCGAGGAATCTGTTGGTTCGGGTACCTCAACTTTAGAACTAAAACCTCATATAGAAAAACCGTAAGAGCTCAACTTAGTTAAAATTATACTTTAGATATTACCCTCACATATTATTCTTGAGTTTATTAATATTATTTGATACTGATGGTTTCCTTCTTTTTTTCATTGCATGTCATTTTGCATTTAAGAGATATCGATTCACAGTCAGTTTCTAAGTTAGAAAGTTTTATTATGGATAACTGACTTCTTGATAGAGTGGAGGGAAACGCTAACGTCCATAGATGGTTGGAGCAAACTCAGCTAGCAAAGGGAGATAGCGTAGCTATGGGATATGTGTCGGAGCTGTCACACTATACTCGTATCAATGTTAACAGAATAATTTACAGGAGCTTAAGGAGATTTGGCATCAGTGGGGGAATGAGACCAAACAGTCATTTTACGGTAATTATGGAGATTTGCCTTCCTTACTCGATATTCAGGTAGATAAGCACTTGTTCCGAGCCCTCGCTCAATTTTGGAACCCAGCATACAGTTGTTTTTGTTTTGGGGAGGTGGATTTGGTGCCCACTGTGGAGGAATACACGGCCTTACTTCATTGTCCCAGGTTTCAGAGTGATAGGATTTATTCTCGAGCTGCTTGTGTCCTAACTTTTTGTAAGAAGCTGATGACCGTTTCAGGGATGAGCGAGCAGTGGATCATGGCTAGAATTAAGGAAAATGGTGAGAGTAAGTGCATTCCGTGGGGAGCTTTGAAGGATCTAATCAAGAAAAGATGTACTTGAGCCTAGATGTCGACGTTCAAAAGATGAAGGTCAAGAAAGAAAGGAAAGAAAGAAGGAAGATTGAAGAAGATCGAGATGATTTAAAGGAGCATTACAAAAGGGCACAAGTATCCTTGAAGAGAGCGAGAATAGGAGGGTCTTTAGATCAGTTGCAGAAAGAGGTCCAAGAGGAAAATGCTAAAGCCGAATATTGGGAGAAGAAGTTCCAAGAGATGCAATCGTGGAATTTGACCTTAGAAAAAGAAAATCAAGGTTTAAGGACTAAAGTAACTAAGCTCGGGTGATCCCTTCATCTGCATTGAAGTCGTGATTCTACGTTTGAGGTAAAAAAATTAAAAGGCAAAGTTGAGGAGTTGGAATCAGCATTGCAGGATAGTAAGCTCCTAATCGAGCAGCTTAGGGTACGAGAAGATCATTTGAAGGGAGAGTTTCATCATTCTATAGGACATGTCAGAGAAAGGGATCATGTCATTGGAGAAGCCGTAGCCCAAATTCGAGAAGTCGCTGAACACGTGCAAGACTTGATAATACGAGCTGATGTATTGAGTTTGATGTATGAATCATCGTCGGATATAGGACGAGAGTTAGCCCTTTTATTAGATAGAGTTAAAACTTTGGGTATTAGGGCGAAAGTGTATTTGTGATCCTCTTATATGTAAAGATATTATTTTTCTAAATAAAATTTGCTAAATGAGATTGAATCAGAATCGATGTCCTTTTGGCATTCATGCGGTTACATCTCATAGCATTTCATCGCATCATTTGCATTCAAAGTTATAGAAAGACCCTAATTAGTTAAAATTACCACAGAAGTAGAAAAGAAAATCTGGAAACCACGCATCAGTACGAAACTTGTGCAAAATCTAGGAATATGGATCAAAGGTTTGAACAGCTACAAAAGGACATGCAGGACCAATTGCAAGAGCAATTGGCCAAGATGCAAAATGACATGAGGGAGCAAATGCTAGAGGCTCAAAGGAATATGATGCCTGAGATGGCTCAGTTACTGAGGGCCACTGATAAGGGAAAGGCTCCCATGGCAATTATTGGCAAAGATGGTGAGGATCACCCTCCAGGTTTTACCCCACCCCAGGTGCCTACACAAACCGAGGTACTTCCTAGGAGGCCGTCTGTCACTATAAGGCCTCAACAAGGGCTGGCCGATACTGGGATCCATATGAGTTACCCAACTAGCTCGGGATTCAATTTGGGTTATAACCCTACTAATCCTTTCATTCCTGACTTGGATATAGCTGAAAAAGAAGATTTGAGAGCCGAAGCTGCAAAACAGTTGGAGGAACGTTGCCGATGGTTGGAGGAGAAATTTAAAGCTTTAGAGAGTGCTGATGGGCATCATGGAGTTGATGCCAAAGATTTAAGCTTGGTCCCAGATTTGGTGCTTCCTCACAAATTCAAGATGCCGGAGTTCGAGAAGTACAATGTTACTACTTGCCTAGAGGCCCACATCACGATGTTCTGTAGAAAGATGACCGAGTACGTAAACAATGATCAGCTGTTGATCCATTATTTCCAAGACAGTTTAGTGGGAGCAGCAACCAGATGGTACAATCAGTTGAGTCGGGCTAGAATAAATTCATGGAGGGATCTTGCGTAAGCCTTCATGCAACAGTACAAGCATGTGACTGACATGACTCCTGATAGGATCACGCTGCAAAATATGGAGAAAAAGCCTAATGAGAATTTTAGGCAATATGCTCAAAGATGGAGAGAGGTTGTCATGCAAGTCCAACCACCATTATTAGAGAAGGAGATCACCATGTTGTTCATTAACACTCTGAAGGCTCCATTCATTACTCATATGATTGGAAGCACTACCAAAAGTTTTGCGGACATAGTCATGGCGGGAGAGATGATTGAGAATGCCATAAGAGATGGAAAAATTGAGGGGGAAACGGCTAAAAGAACGGCCTCAAGGAGAAAAGACAATGAGGTGAACAACACAAGTAGCTTCAACTCGAAGGCAGTCACAGTTGATCAACCCAAAGTAGCTGCGGTTGAGCAACAGGGTTCTCAAAGGCAGGAATCTGGCACAAGGCACGAGAGGATGCAATTCACACCTATCCCTGTGACGTATCGTGAGCTTTATCAAAGCTTATATGATGCACATGCTATTGCTCCTTTCCACTTGAAACCATTACAGCCTCCATATCCTAAATGGTATGATGCAAACGTCAGATGCGAGTATCATGCTGGAATATCGGGACACTCAATTGAAAATTGTACCGAATTCAAGAAGGCCGTGGAGAGATTGATCAAAATGGGGGTTGTGAAATTTGATAGCACCCCAAACACTGAAAACCCTTTGCCAAATCATGACGATCAAGGAGTGAATGTCATTGGCGAAGCTTGTGAGAGAAGGATGAAGGAAAATGTTGTTGAGGTGAGGATGCCTATGAAGGTGATTTGGGAGGAGATGATAAAGAGAGGAATGATAACTTCTAGGAGAGAAAAGGAAAAAAAAGGAAACTACTGTGAGTTCCATAGGTAAGAAAGGCATGAGACTTAAAATTGTGAAGAATTCAGAGCCTTAGTGCAAGGCCTTATAAATAATAAAGAGCTACAAATTTTTGAAGGTAACTCTTATAAAAGAGAAATAAGTGTGCTGGAAGGTGAACAAAAAGGAACCGTTCGGCCAAGGATTATTATCTCCCTGCCAGGGAATAACGAAGTGGGGACACCAGTAGTGCCCAAGGTCATTATCCATAAGCCTACTCCTTTTCCTTACAAGGATAGCAAGAAAGTACCATGGAGTTATGACTGTAATGTGACAGTGCCGAAAGAAGAAAATATAGCCAGCATATCTAAAGACGTGCAAGTTGAAGGTTCCCACACGCAGAGTGGGAAGCGTTATGATATGGGGGCGTCAGAGTGGAGCCCATAAAAACAAAAGGTGTCGAGGTTGAAAAGGAAAAAGAAGCTGAAGTGCCTGTCAAGGAACCAGTAAAGGAGGAGGAGGCTAAGGAATTTCTAAAGTTCCTTAAGCATAGCGAGTATAGCGTGGTTGAGCAATTGCAAAAGCAGCCGGCCCGCATATCAGTATTGGCTCTACTTCTAAGTTTTGAAGTGCACAGGGATGCATTAATGAAGGTGCTCAACGAAACGTATGTCACCCATGAAATAACCGTTAACAAGTTGGACCGGTTGGTGAATAACATAAGTGCGGATAATTTCATCTACTTTAATGATGATGAAATCCCACCGGGGGGCAGGGGGTCAACTAAAGCCTTGCACATCACAACTAGATGTAAAAGGTACACACTCCCAAGCGTACTTATCGATAATGGATCGGCCTTGAATGTTTTACCGTTATCTACATTGAATAGATTACCCATTGACGATTCTCACATGAAGACATGTCAAAATGTGGTAAGAGCTTTCGACGGTACAAAAAGGAAGGTGATGGGAAGAATTGACATTCCTTTGGAAATTAAATAATATATACTGAAGTAGACTTTTTAGTGATGGATATCAAGCCTTCCTACAATTGCTTATTAGGCAGGCCATGGATACACTCAGCGGGAGCTGTGCCCTCGACGTTGCACCAGAAACTGAAATTAGTAACGGATGGACGATTAGTAACTATCAATGCGGAGGAGGACATTATAACCGCAGTCACTAGTAAGGCCCCTTATGTTGAGACGAATGAAGAGTCTATTGAGTGTTCCTTTCGCTCTTTAGAATTTGTGAATGCGACTTTCATTTCGAAAGGGAGCGAGCTACCAATGCCAAGGATAGCAAGAGCTACGAGGATGGCTCTACAAATGATGGCGGGAAAGGGAGCCTTACCAAGAAGAGGGTTAGGAAAGTACCTGCAAGGAGGGACTCAAATCCCAGAACTTAAAGAGAAGAGAGATCGCTTTGGTCTGGGCTTCAAACTGGACTATAAGCAAAGGAAGAAGGAAGTTGAGAAGCGCCAAGAGAGAAGAAGGGCGCGCCTTAATAAAAGAGAAATGGAGTGGGAACCGATGACATTCCCTCCAATATCCCAAACCTTCATATCGAGAGGGTTACTCATAGAAGGAAGTTTTCGAATTAATGCTATACACGACGAAGGATCGAAACAAGGAAACCTTGAGGGTATTCGTCCTTATGAATCGAGAAGCTCTCTGGACAATTGGACTGTGGAGGAACTTCTTTAAGGATTTTTCAGAGTAATTCTCAAAACATTCTTGTTACTCTAGAGCCTAGAAGTAATAGGATTACATTTGTGAGATAGGCTTACATTCATCTATTATTATTTAAATAAAACATAACTTTTATCAATTTGAACGAGTATTTTTTCATTTTTTATCAACCAATATTCCTTTAAATTTTGACAATTCTTATTCTTTCATTCATAGAACATAAATAATCATTCTTAAATTCATTCATTCTTTGAATATTCTTTATACTTCACAGGTCCCTAGATATCAATGACGTGAGCATTGATATTACAAATCCTGATTTCTCTCGCGAGCAAGACATGTGTTTAGAGGAATCTCAGGATTTTAAAGATGTCCAGGATTGTGATGTGTCTCCAGATCTGTTGAGAATGGTAAAACAGGAGGAGAAACAAATTATGCCCCATGAAAAAGAGGCAATAGATAATGTAGCACTTGAGGAAGGGAAAGAGGTGAAAATTGGGACACTTATTGCCAAGGACACAAGGCAAGGACTGATCGAGTTGCTACGGGAATTCAAGGATATCTTCGCATGGTCCTATCAAGACATGCCAGGGTTAAATACCGATATTGTGACACATCGTCTTCCAATAAGACAAGATTGTAAGCCAATCCAATAGAAGTTGCGGAGAATGAGGCCAGATATTGTTCTGAAAATAAAGGACGAAGTTAAGAAGCAGTTTGATGCGGGTTTCTTACAAGAGGTAAAATACTCGGAATGGGTAGCTAACATTGTGCATGTACCTAAGAAAGATAGAAAGGTACGAATGTGCGTTGATTACATAGATCTGAACAAAGGTAGCCCAAAGGATAATTTTTCTTTGCCGCACATCGACACTTTAGTAGACAACACGGCAGGATATTCGTTGTTCTCATTCATGGATGGTTTCTCGGGGTACAATCAGATAAAGATGCATCAAGAGGACATGGATAAGACTACCTTCATAACCTTGTGGAGTACCTTTTGCTACAAAGTGATACCGTTTGTGTTGAAGAATGTGGGGGCAACATACCAACGGGCCATGGTGAACTTGTTCCACGACATGATGCATAAGGATATTGAGGTGTATGTTGATGACATGATTGCCAAATCGCATACAGAAAAAGAGCATATTGAGGTCTTGAGAAGATTGTTCTTGAGATTGAGAAAGTTTCAGTTGAAGCTCAATCCAGCAAAGTGTACCTTTGGAGCTAGATCGGGAAAGTTATTAGGCTTCGTAGTCAGTGAAAAGGGAATTGAAGTTGACTCAGAAAAGGTCAGAGCCATACGAGAATTACCTCCACCGCAAACTCAGAAGAAAGTCCGAGGATTTCTAGGAAGACTGAATTACATTGCTCGATTTATTTCACAACTAACTGAAAAGTGTGATCCTATTTTTCACCTCTTTAGAAAGCACAATCAAGGTACCTGGGATGAAGAATGCCAGAATGCTTTTGAAAAGGTCAAACAGTACTTGTTGAATGCTCCGGTGTTATCTCCGCCCAGTCCAGATAGACCACTAAGACTGTACTTATCAATATTCAGCAATTCCATGGGATATGTGCTTGGCCAACATGATGAGTCAGGAAGAAAGGAGAAGGCGATATATTACCTCAGTAAGAAATTCACTGAATGTGAAATGAGGTATTCACCTATCAAAAAATTGTGTTGCGCTCTGATTTGGACAACTCAGAGTTTAAGACAGTACATGCTATATCATACTACTTGGCTTATTTCAAAACTTGATCCTTTGAAATATATGATGGAGTCAACAGCGTTGAATGGGAGAATGGCGAGATGGCAAATTTTGCTTTCAGAGTTTGACATAGTCTATGTGAGTCAGAAGGCTGTAAAAGGAAGTGCGATAGCGGAATTTCTGGCTAGTAGAGCTCTAGAAGACTACGAGCCATTGAATTTTGATTTCCCAAATGAGGAGTTGATGTGTGTATGAGCTTTGATGGGGCATCCAACGCAGTGGGAAATGGAATTGGGGCAGTCCTGGAATCCCCGAATGGCAATTATTATCCATTCACGTGCAAGTTAGATTTTGATTGCACAAACAATATGGTCGAGTATGAAGCATGCATCATGGGACTCCGAGCGACAATAGCGTGAGGAATAAGAACTTCGAAAGTATATGGAGACTCTGCGTTGGTAATTTACCAGCTTAGAGGTGAATGGGAGACAAGGGATCCTAAACTGATTAATTATCGAAAGGTAGTTCTGGGGTTACTTGAGGAGTTCGATGACATCACTTTCAACTATATCCCACGAGACGAAAACCAGATGGCAGATACTTTAGCAACCTTGGCTTCAATGATTAGAGCTAATAAAGAGGAGGAGATGAGACCCATTTAGATGAGTATTTTTGAGGCACCAGCTTGTTGTTGTAACATTGAGGAAGAAGAAAAGGATGATAACCCTTGGTATCAGGATATATTGCGATATGTGAGATATCGTAAATACCCAGAACAGGCAACTGAAAATGATAAGCGAACTTTAAGAAGATTAGCTTGGGATTACGTTTTGGATGGGGACATCTTGTATAAAAGGAGAAAAGACCAAGTACTTTTGAGATGTGTTGACGTTGTAGAGGCTAAGTTAATTTTAGAAGAAGTCCACGAGGGTGTTTGTGGAACACACGCTAATGGTTTCATGATGGCTAGACAAATCATGAGGTTTGGATATTATTGGTCTACCATGGAAGGTGATTGTATCAACTATGCCAAGAAATGCCATAAATGTCAGATTTATGGAGAGAAGATACATGTACCACCTTCACTTCTACATGTTATGACTTCTCCATGGCCTTTTTCCATGTGGGGCATGGATGTTATTGGGCCAATATCACCGAAAGCTTCGAATGGACATCGGTTTATCTTTGTGGTCATTGACTACTTCACAAAATGGGTAGAGGCTACTTCTTATGCAAATGTTACTAAGTCAGCTATAAGTCGATTCTTGAAGAAAGAGATCATTGGTCGATATGGGATGCCTGAGAGAATCATATCAGACAATGCATTGAACTTGAACAATAGAACGATAGCAGAAGTTTGTAGTCAGTTCAAAATTAAGCATCATAACTCTTCTCTCAGACGCTTCAAAAATGAATGGGGCAGTAGAAGCAGCCAACAAGAACATCAAGAGGATAGTGGGGAAGACGATCGAGACTTATAGAGATTGGCATGAGAAATTACCATTTGCACTCTTAGCTTATCGAACGTCCATCAGAACTTCTATAGGGGCAACTCATTTCTCATTGGTTTATGGGATGGAAGCAGTGTTACCCATTGAAGTAGAGATATCGTCTCTCCGAGTCTTGTCAGAAATAAAGTTGGATGAGGCTGAATGGATACAATCGCAATATGATCAGTTGAACTTGATTGAGGAAAAGAGGCTAAGGGCCATTCATCATGGTCAGATGTATTAGAAGCAAATGATGCAGGCTTACGACAAGAAAGCGCGACCAAGAAAATTCCATGAGAAGGATCTTATGTTAAAAAAGATCCTTCCCATTCAGAAAGACTTTAGAGGAAAATGGATGCCAAATTGGGAAGGACTGTATGTCGTGAAAAAGGCTTTCTCTAGGGGTGCATTAATTTTAGCGTAAATGGATGGGAAGAGTTTGCCCAATCCAGTGAATTCAGACTCAGTCAAAAAGTACTTTGTCTAAAGGAGAGAAGAATTCAGGATGAAAACCCGCAAAGGGCGCCTTGAGTTCTTGAAAAAAAATGGAGAGGCCAAGGTGAAAACCCGCAAAGGGCTCCTTGTGACCAAAGGGGTTTTGAGTTGAAAACCCGAAAGGGCAGCTCAAATTTTAAAGAGCACACGGTAATCTTGCTATATCTGATTCAACGAAGAGTGAAGCGCGTTACATATCGGGGCATCAACAAAGTACTTTGGATCTTTTAAACACATGTTGAATTCAAGAAAGACTTCATGGAACTGGTTTATAGACGTTCAAGCGGCGATATCTAGGGCATCTAACTTTTGTCCTGTTTGCTATCTTTAGATTCTATTTCTTCTCAAAGATAGGCTTTCAGATTAATTTCCCTTGTATTTTTGACAAATTCATTCAAATCTAATTATTCTCAAGATTAATTCATCTCCCATTATTCTTAAAGTATGTTGCATTGAAATAGTGATAGATGAACTAAATAATTTTCAAATGAAGTTTGGCGCATTACTCTGGAAATTTCTAGATGATACAAGAAACTAAAACATGATAATTGCTCGAGAAATTCACGTAAGTGAGGGTTGAAAGAACTTGAGGAATTTCTTTCTTCTAGTCCGAAATGATGATTGGACAAATCAAACGATTCGATTCTATGGAGAGATCATCTTACAGATATTCTCAGTGGGTCGTAGCATTTGAAGAATGATACAAGCCTACAGGCTAAGTAGGAATAATACTTTGAAAGAAGTAAAGATAAACAAAGGAATGAGTGGTGACGTCTGGAATAGAAGTCATATTCATAAAATTTTGCATCACAACATGTCTAATTAGAAGTATTTGACTCATTTCGATTATAGCATCCTAATCATCAGGCATGAGCACATATGCATTCTACAGGTTATGTCTTTTATGGGACAATGTAGATCAAAGAACAAGATTTGGCATCCCTCTATTTATAGGGAAACAGATCCAAGATAATAGATCTGGCATCTCAATTTCGACGGAGAGCAGGTACATAGCAGGTCTAACTTCATATGTTTATACTGAAGTAGATCCAAGATGATTTGGCATTCTTGTGTTTACAAGGAACAAATCGAAGACATAGCAGATTTGACTTTCGGATGTTCTCACACCAAAGCAGATCCAAGATAACAGATCTGGCATCTCCATTTCGACGGAGAGCAGGTACATAGCAGGTCTAACCTTCAGATGTTTATACTGAAGTAGATCCAAGATGATTTGGCATTCTTGTGTTTACAAGGAACAAATCAAAGACATAGCAGATTTGACTTTCGGATGTTCTCACACAAAAGCAGATCCAAGATAACAGATCTGGCATCTCCATTTCGACGGAGAGCAGGTACATAGCAGGTCTAACCTTCAGATGTTTATACTGAAGTAGATCCAAGATGATTTGGCATTCTTGTGTTTACAAGGAACAAATCGAAGACATAGCAGATTTGACTTTCGGATGTTCTCACACAAAAGCAGATCCAAGATAACAGATCTGGCATCCCCATTTCGACAGAGAGCAGATACATAGCAGATCTAACCTTCAGATGATTTTACTGAAGTAGATCCAAGATGATTTGGTATCCTTGTGTTCACAAGGAGCAAATCAAAGACATAGCAGATTTGGCTTTCACGTGTTTACGCTGAAGCAGATCTAAGATGATTTGGCATCTCTGTATTGTCAGAAAACAAATCGAAGAAGTAGATTTGGTGTCTCTGTGTTCGACGAAGAGCAGATCAAAGATATCAACATGACAATCTTGAGTTTGCAATGAGTAGATTGAGGACCATGATCCGATAAGGCCGGGCAAATTTGGTCTTTCTATGAGTCTTCGCTCGATTCCTGTTATACAGCAATGAGCAAAGAGGGGCAGCTGTAATAGCCCAAATTTGATCGGGCTTTAAAAGGGCAAAATAGATAAATGGATAAATAAATATTTATTTTAAAGTCCATTTAACAGTCCAAGTTACAAAGTCCAAGTATTGGGGCCCAAGCCTAAGCAAACTGCATAACCAATACCCGTGTAACCCAAATACACCCGAAGCCCAACACATACACCAAACCCAATAAACCTATCAGCCCCTAAAACCCCTAACCCGATTACAAAACTTAAGTGGCACAATTGGCCCAGGGGTTTCTGCCTTTCCCTCCTAGCGCCGCAACATCTTCCGGAAGCCTCGGGGAGCATCTGTCCAGCTCCCCGAATCGAGGCCATCAATGCACTGTCAAGGCCATCAATGTACAGCCCAGATGACTCCTCGGCTACCAATCGGGACTTCTCAGCATACCCAGGGCTCCTCACCACCAGATTTCATGCCTCCATCAACGCCGACGTGTCTACCACCGAGATCTTCGCGATTTTCCTACGAAAAAGGAAAGAAAATTAGTAGGCAGATTAGAACAAGATATGGAAAGAAATCTTGTGATTTCTTTCTTAAAGTATGTCAGTTTAAGGCTAGAAAGCCTTTCTAGGAACCTGTAAATAAAACCTACGCTTATGATACCCAAAAAAAACACAGAGAGATAGAGATTTACAGACAGTTGTATTCATTCAAAGCAGAAGAAATAAAAGGCAGTTTCTCATTTTTTTTCAAGGTAATCGAATCATTTTTTTTATTTTTCACTTACCTGTTTGTTTTCTGGCATGAATACACAGATTTAAAAAATATAATCAAGGAAAACAAGAGAGAAATGGGTTACTTGACGATTCGCAAGGAAAAAGGAAGGGTTTCTCGAACCCTAGCCATCGTGTACGGTGGTCCTTAGGACCGCTCGTCGGCGCGTAAAGACCACGCACGACGGAGCTCAAGGATGAGCAGTGAGGGTCCCTTAACCGGAGTTCAGAGGGCCGGAGAGATTTGAGAGAGAATTCTCTCGTTTTTTTTTAAGAGACAGGCTAAAATGAATTTCAACAAAGGAAATCAGCCTTATATAGTTTCAACAAAACGACATCGTTTCTGCTTAATCTAATAAGCTCAAAACGATGTCGTTCTAAAGCTTCCAGGGTCCGCGTGTTGATCCGAAAACCCGAAAGAGATCCACTTTTTTCAAGTCTTGGGATATTTGTTTAATTGGCCCCTCTGCATTTTTAAATTTTATAAATCCATTCTATTATCATTATAATTTGGCCCTAATATTTTGTTTCAGTTTTAATTTAGTCCCTGCAATAGCCACTTTAAGTCCTGGATTAAAACGGTGTCGTTTTAGGGGTAAGGGAATTTTTAGCCATGAGTCTCTAGGGTTTACATAGGCATTGCAATTGGGTCCAAACCCTTTCTTTTTTAAACTAGCCTCTGATTTTTATTTTAATTAATTTTAGTCCTTTTTTTAAAAAAAAAAACTTTATTTATATATTATTATTTACCTATATCTATATTATATTTTATTACATAATATTCATTATACTATTTTGTATTCTATTATTATATTATTTTACACTTTAATATATGTTATTTTATATTATTATTACATCATATTTATTATGTATTTTTGTATATTATTATCTATATTATTATTTTGATAGATTTTTGTACAAAATTGGTATTAAATATTCTATTAATTATTTATTCATGTTTTTTTTAAAAAAAATTTATACTTTATACCATGTGCTATAAAATTGTTTTTGATTACATATATATTATCTATATTTTTATCATGCATTATTAAATATTGTATTTTAATTATTATACGTATATCTTTTAAATAATTACTCACTTTATTTTATATTTTAATACGTATTAAATCTTTTATATATTGTTATATTTTATATCATTTATATATTAAATGCTAGTTTCATAATATTATTAAGTGTTGTTTGTTTGATATATCTATGTTACTACATTATTATTACTTTTTATATATTATCACATTTGTTTTGTATATATATTTATATGTCTAATTGTATATCATGCATCGTTTTTTAAATTAATTATTACTTTGTATGTTCGTATATTTTGCTTATTCATCTTCAATATATGTTATGTATATCTTAATATGTATGTTGTTATGTAACTAAGATTTGCTATATTCACTACAGGAAAACAGACTTTTAGCGGCGTTTTTGTGTGCCTTTAGCGGCGTTTTTAGGCGCCGCAAAAAATGTTAGCGGCGCTTTCCCAAGCGCCAAAAAAACGTCGCTATATGTAAAGCCGGTAAAGTCAGCGGCGTTTTTTTTAAAAAGCGCCGCTAAAAGTCCTGGTCTTTAGCGGCATTTTTTAAAAAGCGCCGCTAAAAATCCTGGTATTTAGCGGCGCTTTTCGTCTTTAGCGTCGTTTTTTAAAAAGCGTCACTAAAAGTTTTGGTCTTTAGCAGCGTTTTTTTAAAAAGCGCCACTAAAATACCAGGACTTTAGCGGCGCTTTTTATAAAAACGCGGCTAAAGACCGGTACTTTTAGCGACGTTTTTAGAAAATCGCCGCTAAAGAACACCCGAGCCTTTAGCGGCGCTTTTATGAAAAAACGCCGCTAATTTGCCCAGTTTTGCAATATACATTTTTGCACTTATATCCAACCCTTCTGCAGGAAATTCAACCAAAAACAGCAAATATACCATGAAATCCAACCAAAACCCGCAAATTTAAATAATACAAAATTATACGAAAAATATATTATATAAATTGTAAATGAATATTCAAAATATTCTTATACTAATGTAGTTACAAGAAAACAAATGTCTAAGATGGGGGATTTTGAAATTGCTAGAACATAGTCATCATAGAATCAAGTCAGAGTGGAGTTCATTGTATTTTACATTCGCTCCGCCTCCTCTCTTTGCCTCCGCCTCCCGCGCTTGCTTGCCTCCGCTCTAAGTTGAGAAATTTGTTCATTTGTGCTAGCTTGTATCGAACTATCTCGATCTTTTAGCCTCTCGAACTTGACTTGACTTTGACTCGGAAGGCATGTATTGGTGCGAGGTGGATCCAAAATATTGGGTCGGGTTAACACGGATCCTTGAAATCTAACCCGACCATACCTTTCGGGACCCAAAACTTCATTAATAATTTCTGTTATCAATATCCTCAAAATTAACAGAACTATCGAATCGGCGATCGCTTCATACTCTGCCTTCTTATCTTTTAGTTTCTCCTAATAAATTAGTTAAAGAGTTAGAAACGAAATATACAATAAAAAGGAATACAACATAACATTATTTAAATTAAAGTAATAAAAACGACGAATTAAAACATTATAATTAAATATTATAAATATTTATAATGAATCAAATTTTATTAAGTAAATATACCATAATTTTTCATGCAAATTTCGGATGTCATCGAAGTTCCATCTTTTTTTCTCATGCGTAATGTCAAAAGTCAAGGCGCCCAACTTTTGACCAGACGAGGCTTCCTACAATATAGTAGTAAATATTATTTAATAGTAAAAAGTCATTAATGCTTGATTGAATTAATAAATCTATATTACCGCGGCTTGAGCTACACAAGCAAAACTTCTCGATCTGCGCAGTATGCGTAAATTTGCATTTTTACTGCACGCTTGTTCCAACTCGCTCACGGTCCTACATAATGAAATTATTATTACGTATATAGTAAATACTATAAACCGAAAAATTTATAAGAGTTTGCAAGTACATAATACCTCTCCTTTCTTTGAATTCCAAAATCGAACCGCATCTTCCCATTGGTACCTCAAAGCATTACGGTGGGACATTTTGCAATTTTTCTTCAAGGCTTATGGGTTTTTTAAAATATTGTTTTTTCAAAATGCTTTTATGGTCTCTCCATTTTTTACCCAATGCCTTCTTGATATAGGCATCAGAGACCTCTAAAGCAAACTTCTCCTAAAGAACACAAGTTTAGGAAGTAAATATAAATGAAACTTAAACCAAAGTATTATAAATTACATTAACGTTTTGTTACCTTAATATTAGATAGAGCTTGATTTTTATTGCTATCGGGCATGTTATGCCATGATTAAGTAGTTGATGGGCAACATATTGGCATTTCGTGCTATAATGCCCAAATAGCCTGCTAAAAGTCGAGCTTCTTGTCCAACAGGCTGACCATGGCTGTTTCTAGTTACTTTGACACGCTCGACAGAACTTAAGTTATATAAATCTGTTAGGAGCATACGTCCCTCGACCTCATGGCCCCACCATTTTCAGCTGAAAAATAATATATTATTACTATTTGAAATTTAAAAATAAATCAAGTAATAAAATTTAATACAATTTGTAAAATAAACTTAACATTACTTTGAAATTCCATGCACTCGTCAAGTGTCTCGCACACTTGAAGATCCAACAACCTCTCTCATTATTCAAGATTTACTTCTTCCGAATTTGTAATATTCTGTACAATACTAAAATCTCTTAATCTTCTTCTAGGCATTTTTCACGCAACACATAAAATAGTTAAAATTTTAGTAAGAAATAACAACAATAGTAAATATAAAATAGTTAAATTATACAACATGACTAATGTTAAAATTATAACATTACATATAAAAAAAATCATAAAATCTTACATCATAAATCATAAATATCTTCGTCCACATCCTGACGAACCCATTGAAATTGTGTACTAGTACTAGGGATATCTTCATTTAAGTTTTGTTCTGGAAAAGGCAAAGTTTCTGATCTTTCAACGATGTCATCTCTACTTTCATTCCCCATGTCAAACAAGTCTCTAGGGGTGTTTCGGAGTACAACATACCAACCCTCATCAATTGGATCTTTCGAGTAAAAAACTTGTTTAACTTGAGAAGAAAATACATACGGCTCGTCTATCAAATGTTCTCCAGTGTGAATTAATCGAGAGAAATTCACCATTGTAAAACCAAACTGGTCATTTTTAATTCATGAAAGTATTAGCATCAGCCCAATCACATCGAAATAATACAACTTTCCATTTTCCATAGTAATCCAACTCAATAATGTCGGTTAGAAGTCCGTAATACTCCACATTTCCCTCGACAGGATTACTGTCCCTAGCACTAGCGTAATTTGTAATTAAAGAATTAACAACTACTCCACAATTTTGAGTTCTCCTCAATCTCTCGCGATATTTGGTATGAAATCTAAATCCATTCATGATAAAGCCACTATATCTTTTTACTACTCGATTCGGACCTTGGGAAAGCCATTTAACTTCGTCATTAACGACATTCCCACTCCAAACCTATTGAATCAAAAGTAAATTGAGTAATTGTAAATGTTATGAGAAAACATTATTATTTGTCAATAAAATGTTGAGTTACATACCGTTTGGCTTAACCATTCATGAAAAGATTCTGCGAATAACCTATTAATCTCGCGATGTTGTAATCTTCGTGAGCGTGAACTAGATCTTAAGATTTGTTTGTACTCACTATGTAAAAAATATGTTTAATTCGTTAAAAAATAAACAAATCAAAAAAAGATGAATATTTATCATATTCTAGAACTTACTTGCGTAATTGTTCAAGTGCATCGTGGTGGAAAAGAACATATCTATGTGCTTGTATCCAAGATCGATCATCTAATTTCGCAATTTCAACTTTGCCGATTGGTTCTCCATAACTTTGAAATAAATAAGTTTCGCCAAGTTAGGATCATTGAGTCCGGCATTTCTACTTGGTCTATTCAATCTTGTTTCAACATTTTCTAAATATCTAGAATGTAATGTCATACACTCCTCGCCAAGTAGCCTTCAAGCAATTGATCCTTGGGATAACGCTTATTACGGCAATAAGACTTCAATTTGCTTAGGAACCTAAACACCATATACAACATTATCAAAACTGGTAACTATAGGTATAAAGGTGAATGTCTTCGAAATAAATTAGCACCTTTCAATTGGATACATCCAACGATAGAAAACCGGCCCACCAATTTTTGCTTCACGAGGGAGATGAATGACAAGGTGCACCATAATAGTGAAGAAGGAAAGTGGAAAGATCTTCTCCAAATTGCATAATGTCAAAGCGGCTCGATCTTGTACTTTTTCAAGTTCTTCAACATTCAGAACTTTGCCACAAATTGCTTTTATTATATTCGACAGTTCAATTATACAGGACGTTACCTTCTTTGACATACAGCATCGTAAAGCAACTGGAAGTAGATCTTGCATCAAGATGTGATAGTCATGTGATTTTAATGAATATAGTCTTCGATCTTTAAGACTTACACATCGAGATATATTTGATGCATATGCATCCGAAACCTTTATATCCTTCAACACTGTGCAGAACATTTCTTTCTCTTCCTTTGACATTGCAAAAATTGTAGGCGGCAACCAATATTTTCCATTAGGAAGTACTTGGGGATGAAGATCGCGCCTAATTCCCATGTGAACTAAATCAAGTCGACTCTGAAGATTATCTTTTGATTTACCATCGACGTTCAAAATTGTCCGGATGATGTTCTCGCAGACATTCTTCTCAATATGCATCACATCAAGATTGTGGCGTAATATGTGATGCTCCCAATAAGGCAAATCAAAGAAAATACTTCTTTTCTTCCACAAGTCCGCCTCATTAGGGTCATCTTCCTCGTCAGATTCATCATCAGATTCATCCCTCGATCGTCTATTTGTTTGTCTGTTAGATGGTTGATTTAGCTTCCCGTAACTGAAATCCATATCTTTTAACATGAATAAGATTTCAGATCCAGTGGTCTGCTCAGGAGCTTTTTTCAACTCTTCAGTGCCGTCAAATAAAGCCCTCTGAAATCTATAGCTATGATTTCCATCTAACCACCGACGATGCCCTATATAGCAGAACTTTTTCCCATTATATAACCACTGTGAACACGTTTGAGCAGCACAACAAGGACAAGCATAACGTCCTCTGGTACTCCAACCAGATAAATTCGCATATGCCGGGAAATTATTAATTGTCCACAACAAAGCAGCACGTAGGTAAAAGTTCTCCTTTCTCAATACATCATACGTCTCAACACCCGCCCATAATTGTTTTAACTCTTCAATAAGTGGCTGCAGATATATGTCAATATCATTTCCGGGGCCTTTCTCTCCGGGGATAATCATAGATAATATCAAAGAAGATTGCTTCATGCAGAGTCATGGAGGTAAATTATAAGGAACAAGGACCACAGGCCAAATCGCATGCGAGGTGCTCATGATTTTAAAAGGATTAAATCCGTCAGATGCTAACCCGAGCCTTACACTCCGAGGATCACTTGCAAAGCTTGGAAATTTATTGTCAAATGATTTCCATGCTAAAGAATCTGCAGGATGCCTTAATAATCCATCATCCGATCGTTGATCATGATGCCATGTCATAAACTCGACTGTCTTTGACGACATGAATAGCCTTTGAAGCCTTGGGATTAGCGGGAAATATCGCAAAATCTTGTTTGGCTTCCTTATTTACTGTGGCCCATATTCATCCTCATTAACATCTTCTGCATCTCTATTCATCCAACGAGATTTACCGCAAACATGACAAGACTGTTGATTTCTCCGATCACCCCAATACAACATGCAATCATTTGGGCAACTATGAATTTTGTTGTACCCAAGGCCCAAATCTTTTATCACTTTCTTCATGTCTTTACATGATTGAGGGATTTTTGCAAACGGGAACATTTCTTTCAAAAGCTCTAACAGCATTGTTAAAGAGTTTCCGGTCCACCCTCCCAAACATTTTAAGTGGAAAAAGCGAATCTGTAATGACATTTTGAAAATTTTGATCCTCATAAAGTTCTTCATTCATTTCACCAAGTAACGTGTAGAACTTCGCCGCTTCTTCATTCGGTTGTTCATCCAAGACACTTTTCTCGTTTAGTAAAAGTATTCCCACCGATATTATAATCATCAGATGCAACATAGTTTGGTGGAAATGATTGGAAACCTTCACTCCGCATATTAAATGCATCCCGCATCATACCTTCCATGTCATCTTCTCTAACATACTCACGGTAACCACTATAAGGATAACCCGGATTAATCGTCAAAGAGGCTCCACTAGGTGTACACTCTCCATGGAAAATCCATTTTTTATACCCCCGAATGAAGCCATCAACAATTAGATGTTCGTAGACAACTTCACGATAATGCCAATAGATATTGCCACACTTCTTACACGGGCAAAGAATCATATTCTCTTGGCTTGAATTGTGAAATGCAAAATCTAAAAAATATTGCACTCCAATTTGATACTCGTTGCTTACCCTTGAGAAATTCATCCAAGTCTTATCCATTTTCAGTAGTTGTTGAAGTCTAAAAGTGGCAATAAGTTACACGGGTAAGTTGTTTATTATGTAAGTCTTGATATGATATATATTTATGTTTTATGTAAGTTATGTAGATTATGTAAGTTATGAAATTTGAACTTTAAACTATATGCTTTTAAGGAAATTATTAGATTAAACTACATGTATTAGTTAAGTTATGTAAGTTGTTACGTACGTTATGTGAGTTATGTAAATTATGTAAGTTTTGTGAGTTATGTAAGTTGTTATGTAAATTATGTAAGTTATATGAGTTATGTAAGTTATGTAATTTATTTAAGTAATGATCAATATTAATACTATTTTGATAAAAATTAGTTATAACTTTTAAAGACATTTAAAATTATTAAATATTAAAATCAAACATTATTTATATAAAACAATTGTAATTTGAATATAATAATATCAAAAAGAATCGTAGTTTAATTTTTATATTATAATATATTTAAACAATGATCAATATTATTGTATTGATAAAATTATTTGTAAGTGGCCCTTCAATCGTTGAAATTTTTAAATCTTTTTTAAGGTCAATAGAATTATTTATAAGCTCCATAGAACCTTTTTTGAAATCTTTTTTTTTTATACAAATACCTTTAAAAATATTAAATATTAAAATCAAACATTATTAATATAAAAAAATAGTAATTTGAATATAATAATATCAAAAAAGAATTGTAGTTTAATTTTTATAAGTAAATTGGAAATAAATTAAGGTTATATAAATATTCAATTGTAAATGAGCTCGATTGAACTTTTTTCAAGTCTTTTTGAATTTTTTAAGATTCATCATACGTGGCGTTGTTACACCTAGGGAGGATCCATTATATTTTACAGGTCGATATAAGGCAACCCGTCAGGTTTCCAGCCTATATACTTTGAATCTTTAAAATTTTTAAAATAAGGTTGGAGAGAAGGTCAATTATTGTTGTAATTTTAAAATATTTAAAATAAGGTTGTTGTAATTTTTTAAATCTCTGTTGTATCTTATAGAGATTAGTTTTTTTAATCGACGCTCACGAATTTCTCTTAACAATAGGGATAGGGATAAAAGCTTTAATTCTTTCGTTAAGTTTATCCTTAGTTTAAAAAATAGGGATGGTAAACATTAGTTTATCCTTTTACAGTGTAATTCTGTATTTAAAGGGTAGAAAAATTAAATTCTGAATTTTTAATGTTAAATTTTATAAGTGCTGAATTTATATTAGAAAATTATTTAGTAAATTAGTAAATATAATTAAATACTAGTTTTTAATTATTTATTTTTTTAATTTTAATCTTATTAGTATAATATTTTATATTATTTTGAATAGTTTTGAATAAAAGATACACATGATAATTTGAATATCTTATTTTTATTAAATAAAAAGAAGGGATTGTATAAAACTATGATCTCACGTCATCCTTATCCATTTACAATAGGAAAATGATAAATCAGAAATTTTTTTTCCTGATTTTTAGTATTTTTAGTTGGATTTGAATTTTTTGAGGAAGAAAAAGTTAAAAATCAGGAGAAAAAAAATCAAATTTATCATTTTCCTATTAAAAAGATATAAGAATGGGGTGGAATCACAATTTTTATGTAAATTTGAAAAGAAATAAATAAATTATTTGAAAGGTGTTTATAGATAAAAAAAATAGATTATGTACTAATTTAATTCCAATTGATTAATTTATTGCATTGTTCATGTTGATGCAAATCCTTTCAATTTAATAGTTAAAAAAACTCTGTGTAAACAGATGAGATGGAATTAATTTAGTAAGAGAATAAGATCTTATTCTAATTGTGTGAACATCAATCAAGATTTAGAAATTGGCTGGAAAATTATTAAATAAAAAAAAAGGGTAAACCTAAAGAAATATATTTCATATTATTTAAATAAAAGTGGTGATTTTATCTCATTGATATAATTATACATAGATTCCTTTGCCTTTATTAATTAATTAACTAAATAAAATCAACTTTTAATTCCTTGCTTTATTAGATATTACATTATTTAATATATTAAATTATATCTAAGTGGCTTATTTGATAAGGCTTGTAAGTAAATTATATTAATAAATAAAACTATACATTCCAAACCCTTTAACTATTAAATCATGATGTCCGCTTTGAATGGATGTTTATTTTCAGTGTGGTGCGTTTAATTTTTCTTTACCTCATGTTACAGTATTTAATCTTATCACCATTGTTGTTAATATTTACATCTTTTGTCAATTTGATTTTTATTCTTTTTAACTAAATTTGACCATTAACTTTTTAAAAAATAATCACATAGTAATTTTTTATCTCATTTATCATTTATCATTTATTCCAAAAATTTTAATTTGTAATTTATCTAATTTTTCCCCCTAAATTAATTTGTGGGTTCAAAACAAAATTAGTGAATTGAATTTAAAAAAATCAATTGATATTACAAATAAATTCAATCAATCAAAATAATCCATACCCTTAGTAGATTTGAAATCAAGAAGTACAATTTTGTACTCTTGTGATTAAATGGTGTTTTATAAAATAAAATAATTGGGTTACTTATTACAATTAGCTCTAGCTGTTGGAGTTCTTTACGTCATTTTTGTATACGAAAATGTTTTATTTTAATGAGAAAAAAGAGAAAAGAGGTTAAGCCAAAATATTTAAATTATATATATATTGTTAAAGTCATTAACTAGCATTTTTTGTGTGTGAGTATTATGTGGAATAACAAGCTAACATGGTATTAAATATGTGACACGTATACATTCTATGTGGAATAGCAAAGCCTTGTAAGAGATATTGAATCTTTCATCATAAACATTAAAAACATAAAAGGAAAAACATGTTGAAAGAAACATAAATGTTAGGGAAGACAATGTTTACCTTGATTGAATTGGAAATGTTTTTTTGAGGTTTATTTGGAGATGCTTGGGATTGATCTCTAATAATGTCGAGAGACTTCCCTACTCATTGCATTTGAAGAAACGTAAGTCTGTTTTTGGTCGACAAAACAATCAAATGAGTTCTAAAATAAACAACATTTAATGATTGGTATAATATTAATTATATTTGCTAATAACAGGTGGGAATTAACAAATAAAATGATAACAAAAATAGAAGCTACAAGAATTACTAAAAATAAAGCTACGTCAACAATGGTATCATGAGAACGAAAATAAACAGCAAATGGAGCCTCATCCCAGCAAAGCTGACAGGTTGAAGCCTAGTTCAGTTCAAAGCTTTGTCTTCTCAAGTAAAAACACACACACACACATATATATGTGTATATATGACAAACTTCATTTTTTTCTTAAACCTTACAACGCAGCCAAGCATTAGGCTCAATTCTCAGAGATATCAGAAGTTTAGGAAGAAATAATGTGTATATGTGCAAAACATGATAAGATGATGGCAAGCAAAAGACCCTCACTCAAACTCATAGAAAATTAAAGTGGAACTCTTGGCATTAATCTAAGACATGGCCGATGAATTCATCACCTACTATGCTAAATATTCACATGTCAACTGATATTTAGAGAAACAAACCAGCAAATGTCCAGGACTGAACATATCACACATTGACCATATCACAAGCGCATCACCAATTCCTGCATTCCCACCATCAAACCTCAAAGTATGCCCACAAGTACATTATATCTCCTTTGCCTCTTTGTATTGTTTCTTAAAAAACTTCTTTCAGCTATTGATAAAAATAAAACCTATTTAAAAGAGAAACTTAGCAGTCAAAAATTACAAACTCTAAAGTCGATACTATTATACTTGAAGAGACCATAACAAAAGCAAAAACAGATCTTCTTAGTCAAGGGACATGTTCTTTTCTCATTTAAACACAAATAATGTGCACCGAGGGTTGAAGGTAAAACAAAGTAAGCAAATTCACCTTCAAACCATCCCCAAACACCCCCAAATCACCAATTTCCAAAACAAAAACTTATTAACAGGATAAAGTAAACCATTTGCTCCTTTCACAAGATTTCGGTTATTCTCTCATACCTTCCAAGTTCCATCACAGATCAATAAGAAATTGCAAGACAAGAAATTGGCTACTAAGACTCCAGCTAACAGTCAATCATTGAACATCATACCATACACCAACCTAAGAATACCTTCCTAGCTCCTACCAGTGCCATGCTGCGCCATGATTGAAAAATAAACAATCATTGAACATCATTGAACACCAAGCGTTCGATTTGGTGAAATATGGAGGAAAGCAATTAGGGTTTGATTTGGGGAAATATGGAGAAACACCAAGCGATTGATTGAAAAGAGCTCAGGCCTTGAATCGGTGAAATATGGAGGAAAGCAATTTAGGGTTTGATTTGGGGAAACTGAGTTGAAATGGGGGAACTCTGTTTTGGGAAAAAAATACTAAGTATCGGGGTTACTATTTGGGATGAAGAATATGAAAAAAAACGACGTCGTTCAACCTGTTAAAACTCAAAAATTTGTGGCGTTTTTAGTTAAAACGCCGGTATAGGTCAACTTTTAGTGGCGTTTTCTCTTAAAAACGCCACTATAGTTCATTTTTAATATTTTTTTCATTTTTAATAAATATTTTTCTATGTTTTTTATTTCGAATTTTCCTGCTGAGATGAGATTATCATTTTTTTAAAATTTTTTCACCTCCACTTAAAATTTATCCATATAAATGCAGGATTTGACAGAGTTGCTCTTTTAGATATTAACTCAAGTTACAAATTGAAGATGAAAAAGAACATCAAAAGGATTGGAATCATGTTTTTTATTTTTAAATAATTTATGTAAAATATTGGATTATGAAATTCAAAATAATACTAAAATGTGATAATCTACCAACAATCGTGTTTAGAAAGCAAATATTAAGAGACATAAAAACTTTAATGATTCAAGTGGTTAGAGAATAAGCCGCCAACCCACTTTAACTTTTGACCCATTAGTTGTACCATTGATGACAATACCACAAATCCCCGTCTTGGAATCGGATAGAATTAATTGAACAAAAAATTAATTAGTCTAAATAAAAGAATTAATTTTTAAAAAATTTACTCGAAATTGATAAAAATCGAAATAAAAATTAACGGTTGACACGTTTGAACCATTTTTATAAATATGTAATATTTTTATTATTTTTTTATGAATTATTAATTAACTATTTTATTTATTGTTGGACTCACGATTGAATTAAAAACCGATGGTATGACCGATTTAATCATCGATCCAATTTTAAAAATATCTACATATATTCAAATTTTTAATTGTTATTTTATATGTTTCAAAAAGATTATATTTCGTATATTTGGGAGGATCCACTTATACCTATGTAAAACTACAATAATTTTACACCCTTCTATATATTTTTGTGCAATTAATATTTTAATGATCCAACTATTGAACTTATCGATATAATTGTACTTATAATGTATATGGATAATATTAAAATTAAATAAAATGATTATTTCATAAAATAAACCATTTTTTATTTTATAATATATGTATTTGAGTTTTTATTTCATTAATTAGGAATTCTAATTTAGTTAATAATTTATTTGAAAGAAAAATTTTTACCTTTTATTTTTAAATCATCAAAATTAATATTCAGTGGTAAGTTTTAATTAAAAAAATTAAATTTGGTGTAAAATTTTAATAAAATTCAAAGTCTAGTGTTAAAATTCAATCACATAAGAGTTGAATAACAATTTACTCATAATTTTAAAATATAATGACAAAGATCAATAAAAACAATTTTCAATATTTACGTACCATATAATGACTAATAACACAGTTACCTTAAAAATATCCACTTGCCTATGAAATTTGATTAAAATTATAATAACCTCCTAAGATTTATTAAATGAATTTTTAATAAAGGGATAATGTTACCCTTTATTAATTATTTAATTACTTATTCTATCTATTTTTTATCTTCAATCATTTTTCCAATAAACATCTAATTAGTTACAAAAATATTCTAATTATTATTAAGTTAATATATTTATTCCAATCCCCTATAAGATATAAACTCAAAAATATATAAATCATTATTTAATATATTAATTGCTTACCCCAACCCTAACCTTAAACCCTGGTAGCATAACCCCTAAATCCTTAGACCCTGACCCTATACCATAAACCCCAAACCCTAAACCCCAAACACTAGACACTAAACCCTATTTAACCCCTAAAGTATAAATCATAAACCATAACCCCTAACCCCAACCTCTATCCCTTAAACCCTAAACCACAAAACATAATTCATAAACCATTGACCCTTAACCCCTAAAACTCTTAACCCCTATCCATATAACCCTTAAACCTTAATATCGATAAACACTAAGATCTTAGACCTTAAACACTAAACCCCAAATAATAAACTTTAAAACACTAAACCCCTATCATCTATCCTCTTAACCCATATAAACCCCTAACACCTAACCCATAAACCAGCTTAAACCTATATATATCCCTTAATCCTAACCACTAACCCTTAAACCCTAAACCCCTAACTTTATAAATTATAAACCTCAAACCCTAAATCATAAAACATAAATCATCAACCCTAAATCATAACCTTTAAACCCATAACCCCTAAACCTGTAAAAATATTAAATGTAAAAATCAGTTTAAATAGAAAATTTTATATTCATTTAAAAAATAAGTTAGACTGAAACATTTAATACCTGAGTTTGGTCTAATCTGTTTTCAACTTCATAATATTATATATATATACTATGTAATTTTATAATTTATAAAAAAATAAAATTATACTAAATGTATAATAGTAGTCTAATATAAACATTAAAATAATATTAAGATAACTATATAAAAAATTAAATAAATAAAAAATATTAAATTAAAATGACATAATAATTACAAAAATTAAAAATATAATACGATTGGACTGAAAATAGACTTAGGTTAATCATTTGCAAGTATTAGTGGGCTTTAACAAAATGTTAAACCTATAATTTAAACCCTACTAAAAATAAATTCAATATTTAGCAATTGCGGCGTTTTTGAGAAAACGCCGCTACTGCCAATGAAGCTTATATAAAATGATGTCGTTTTCCTTAACATTTTTGCGGCGTTTTTTCAGAAAACGCCGCTAAAGTTCGATATATTGTGGCGTTTTTGGGAAAACGCCACTACTGCCAATGAAGCTCATATAAAATGACGTCGTTTTCCTTAACATTTTTGCTAAAAACGCCGCTAAAGTTTGATCTATTGTGGCGTTTTTGGAAAACGTCGCTAAGCTCATATAAAATGACGTCGTTTTCTTTAACATTTTTGCGGCGTTTTTTTAGAAAACGCCGCTAAAGTTTGACCTATTGTGGCGTTTTTGGAAAACGCCGCTACTGCCAATGGAGCTCATAGAAAGTGACGTCGTTTTCCTTAACATTTTTGCGGCGTTTTTTTAGAAAACGCCGCTAAAGTTTGACCTATTGTGGCATTTTTGGAAAACGCCGCTACTACCAATTGAGCTCATAGAAAGTGACGTCGTTTTCCTTAACATTTTTGTGGCGTTTTTTTAGAAAACGCCGCTAAAGTTTGACCTATTGTGGCGTTTTTGGAAAACGCCGCTACTGCCAATGAAGCTCATAAAAAGTGACGTCGTTTTTCTTAACATTTTAGTGGCGTTTTTTTGAAAAAACGCCGCTAAGGTTTGATCTACTTAGTGGCGTTTTCTGAAAAACGCCGCTAAGGTTTGATATTTTGCGGCATTTTTGGGAAAATGCCGCTACTGCTAATGAAGCTCTTATTAAATGACATCGTTTTGATTAACCTTTTAGCGGCGTTTTGGTAAAACGCCGCTATAGGTCGACCTTTAGCTGCGCTTATGAAAAAAACGCCGCTAAAGCTCGACCTATTGCGGCGTTTTTTTTTTGAAAACGCCGCTAAAACTCCATCTATTCCATTTTTCCGGCGTTTTAAAATAAAACGCCGCTAAAAACGCCGCGAAAAGTCTGTTTTGGTGTAGTGATTTATGTATGTATCTAGTATAGGACCTTTATATTATTGCTATCATATTATTTAAATGCATGTTTTAGCTACCTATTATTATAATATGCTATCTTACATTTTATAATGTATATATATGGTTCTTCATGCATTAATTAAAAACGAGATTCAAAAGTTTTCAAAAATAAAAGGCAATGCTTGGTATTTGGAAACTTCAAGAAAGGTAGTGCCCTAACTTACTGGGTTGCGACTTTTCTCGTTGAGTTCGAATAGTCAAGCACCCTTCTAAGTTTTTAAGGTTTTCAAAATATGAGCAACTATTTTGAAATTTCAAAACATAGTGTCCTAACTTACTAGATTAGTGTCTTGTTGTTTCGAGCTAGAAATTTTCGAAAAACGAGCTTAGTTTCAAAGGTTTTAAAATGTTGCGTCCTAACTTGTTGGATGAGATGTTTTGACTCGTTTGAAATAAGTGAGCCTTAATTTTCAAAATTGAGACATTCTAATTAAAAGAGGTTTGCATCCTAAAACTTTCAAATTTCCGACATTAAAGACATTTGATAATCAATTAGGTACCAATTTCTGGGCGTTACGAGGGTGCTAACCCTTCCTCGTACGTAACCGACTCCCGAATCCATTTTCTCGACTTTCGTAGACCAAAATTAATGTTTTAAAACAAAACATTTTATAAGGTGATCCAATCACACTTAAAAAGATTGGTGGCAACTCCCGTTTTCGTTTTTCTTAAAGTCAATTCCCATTTTCCAAAACTCGATTTAAAAATGGTTTCGACAACAAGTATGTAACCAATGGCCCTTCATACCACATCGGTAGTATAAATTCTTAATAATCTTTAAAGGATTATTTTGACCACCTCTTTCTTGTCCTTCATTGTTGTTCTTTTTCTGGTGGTTAGAAGTACCATTGTTATGACCACTATGATAACGATTACTAGTATGTCCTTGACCACGTCCCCTACTACGTCCATGACCACGACCGCGACCACGACCTCTATATTTTTCATTTTCATTATTATTGTGTATTGCTACATTCACTTCAAGGAATGATGCAAAATTAGTGGGACAAATTTCATGATTTTTCATTAACAGCTCATCACTTTGTTGAGGCACCAAAAGACATGAAATCAATTTATAATACCTTTTAAAACCTTTTTCACGGTATTGCTACTGTAGGAGCACATTAGTATCATGAAAGGTTGAAAATGTTTTCTCTAACAAGTCCTCATCAGTTATGTTTTCTCCATATAATTTTAGTTGAGAACTAATTTTGAAAAGTTTTGAATTGTATTCACTTACAATCTTAAAACCTTGCAACCGTAAGTGCATCCAATCATAACGAGCTTTAGGGAGTATAACCGTTTTCTGATGGTCAAATCGTTCTTATTCCACACACAAGAGGGTCTTTCACAATGAAATATTTCACTTTTAATCTTTCATGTAGATGATGACAGATGAAAATCATTGTTTTTGCCTTGTCTTGGTTAGATGCTTCTTCATATGCTAATATAGTATTTCCTAAACCTTTAGCATCTAGGTGAATTTCAACATCTAACATCGATGACAAATAATTCTTGCCTAAGATGTCTAAAGCCGCAAATTCAAGTTTGGCAAGATTTAACATTATAATCACTTAAATCAAAATAAAAAAATTATTACAATAATAAGCATTCTCAAACGTAAAATAATCCAATTATATATACCAAATTTGCAAAATAATAATATGTATGTCAAATATTGACATAGAGAGGAATAATCATAATAATAACTTAAAACAAATTGCATTAATTGAAATTTCTTTTAGTAAAAAAAATTGTATATATAATTGTCATTAATAACACTTGAGTTGTAAAAATAAATGTGCAAATGTTACCCAAAGCAAATATTTCATCTAGAAAATAAAATAAAATAATGAGAAAAATATGTATACCATATATAGTTTAACGGGAGTTTTTGGGCAAATTATATAAAGTTGAAATGATGTGAAATTCACTATGAACTTGTATAAGCTCATTGTCGAGACCATTTTTAACTCGAGTTTTGGAAAATGGGAATCGATTTTAAGAAAAACGAAAACGGGAGTCGCCACCAATCTTTTTAGGTGTGATTGGATCACCTTATAAAATGTTTTGTTTTAAAACATTAATTTTGGTCTACGAAAGTCGAGAAAACGAATTCGGGAGTCGGTTATGTACGAGGAAGGGTTAGCACCCTCGTAACGCCCAAAAATTGGTACCTAATTGATTATCAAGTGTCTTTAATGTCGGAAATTTGAAAGTTTTAAGATGCAAACCTCTTTTAATTAGAATGTCTTAATTTTGAAAATTAAGACTCACTTATTTCAAACGAGTCAAAACATTACATCCAATAAGTTAGGACGCAACATTTAAAAACCTTCAAAACTAAGTTCATCTTTCGAAAATTTCTATCTCGAAACAACAAAATGCCATATCCAGTAAGTTAGGACACTATGTTTTGAAATCTCGAAATAATTGTTTAAGTTTTGAAAACTCAAAATCACTTAGAAAGGTGCTTGACTATTCGAATTCAACAAGAAAAGTCGCAACCCAGTAAGTTAGGGCAGTACCTTTCTCGAAGTTTCCAAACATCAAGCATTGCCTTTTATTTTTTTTAAAAAAAACCTTGGAATATTATTTTAAATGACGTTTTAGGATGACATATTAATGCATCATGAAGCATAGATGTACAAAATATTCTAACATTTCCATACAAGCATAAATAATATCATTAAGACAAAACTAAATAACATGAACATACGTTTAATGAAAAAATCATACTAGGGTAAATATAAGATAATAAACAAATAAAAACATGAGTAAACTAAAAGAAAAACATAATACATGCAAAAATTATACAACAATATATATCATAAAATAGCACATAAAAGAAATAATTAAACATAGCATATAAAAAAAATGAAACTATGCACAAATAAGATAAATGACATACACTAAAAAAAATGAATAAATAGAATATTTACAAATTATAAAAATATAATGCAATAGTCCAAAATACA
Organism: Gossypium longicalyx; assembly: GCA_025698465.1. Classification (NCBI taxonomy): domain Eukaryota; kingdom Viridiplantae; phylum Streptophyta; class Magnoliopsida; order Malvales; family Malvaceae; genus Gossypium; species Gossypium longicalyx. Next base: position 100,529,748 of record CM046997.1, read on the forward strand.
TGAAATGATAATATAATATATATACATGCATAGAAAAAATATATTTGAAAATAAACTATATAAAAAGGTTAAATATTATAATATATAAAATACATAATCAAATGTATAAAAGATAGGATAAATATACATATTTGAAAAATGAAGAAATTAAAATAAAAAAAAGTTGAAAAATTAAGATAGACGAAGAATAAAATAAGAACAAACCACAGAAAGTAAGAACACAAGAGGGAGAGAAATTTGAGTGAATGCTCTCAAGAATTCTTATTGCTTCCCAAAACTCAAGTGATTTACAATGACGGGAGATGCCTTTATTTATAGTTGAGCCTCCCCAAATCCAACGGTACAGATCAATTACATCAACGGTTAAGATTAAAGGATATCTACAAATTAAATCTCTAAGATTACAAGATCATATCTTCAAGATTGCATATCATATCTAAGATTGCATATCATATCTAAGATTGCATATCCTTAAAGATTATATTTCCATATGAGTCAAGCTTATAGATGGACCTTAAATCTTTTCAAGTAATGGGTCATTCCGATTGGGTCAAATTATATGTTTGTAATTTTGTACTGGACTTGGACTTTGTTTTATTTTTATTTTTTGGGGTTTATTATTTTAAATACTGAAATGGGTTTTTGGACTTATTTCTGGGCCCGGGTAAAATTGAGTGTCTACACTCGTGCTAATAACATGTTATAGAAAAATTAATAAAACAATAATAATAAGTAAAATGTGGATGAAAAATACAGGAGAATTTTCATTATTTAATTTTCACTTACAAGGTGCTATTTATAAGCTCCTTTACATTCAATTAATAAATGTATTACATTCAATCAATAAATGTGAATTAAGTTTTCTTAATTACTCCATTTAATCATCTCATGATTATAAATGAAATAAAAAATTTTATCTCTTAAAGAGGAAATAAGGTTATATATATATATATATATATATTTAAGCATGCATGGTTGATATATATGTTATACTAAAAGGCAAAATAATTCTATTAATGGAAAAGATGAGTACACAAGCTTTTTGTAATAGTGGTGAGCAAAAACCAATTATAATTTATTCAAACCAAACCACAATCTATTTATTTATTTATTTTTATTTCATTACATAAAAATAAATCCTCTATTTCTAAATTAGCAAAGATATAAAATTCAATTCTTTTAGAACTTTAAAAACCAATCAACCAAATCACAAATTTGGCCTATTTTTCTCTTGCTTTTAGAAAATTAGAATATTGCAAATTAACCACAACTTTTATGCAAAGTTGAACCAAATCATTGCCACCCGTAAAATACACACCCATCAAATGAATCTAGCCACAACACCACCTAAAAACATTTAACACCCCCAATGCAAAACCTTCTTTAATTCTTAGCAGAAACAACAAAAACTTCATTGCCACAATATATCAACCACCTTGAAAGCATGACCAAAGAGGTGCCCAAATCTTGTATATAATATCAAACATGGTTAAATGATTAGATAAAGACTTTAAACTCCCTAGGAACTGTGCCATGATTATTAGACCGCTATGAAGCTGGGAGCTGAAGGGAATGGGCCAGCTTGTAGGCTGTTTAATGAAGCAAAGGACTACACTGGTGAGCTAAGAACAGACAGTACTGCTGAGATGGGAGAGATGGACGGCAAAGGAATTTAGCTAAGAACTCAGTTATGAACGTGGACCAATGAATTGGTTTGCAGCTGTAACTCCGTTATTACTTTTTAGAGATTGCCCACGGCATATGTCCAGTGAACTATGAATTTTCATATGTTTTTGGAATGAAATAATCTTTCTTATCTCATTTCTCTACTCTATCTGATCTACGTTCACTCTGGGAAAGCGTAAAACTCAGCAACAAATGGTGGAAGGCACGAAACTTAATACACTGCAGGAGCAGATTCAAAGTTTGCAGAGGCAGATGGAAGCAATGAGAGCTGCAGAGAACACTGTGCCTAAATGGTGGGAGGAGCTGCGCATTGGTATTGAAGCCAAGTTTCGGGAGAACCAGACTTACATGACCAAGAAGTTGATTTTTTGGATGACAAATTTTAAAATACTAAATCTTATATGATTAATTAAATTTAATATTTTTAATGATAGAAATTAAAATCATTGATTGTGAAATTTATAGTTAAAATATGTAGGAAATGGATGTTTCAAATGCATATATATAATTTCATATTTTCGTTTTTTACCGTTAATTAATTTTTTGTTTTTGGTTACTAGAAAACATATTTCGTGAAAATAAAATAAAATAAAATAACACACAAATTTTACATGAAAACTTTTCGGAAAAAAATTACGGGCAGATGAGAAGAAAATTCTTTATGTCGAATTCGAATGATTACAAGAGGAGTTTTAACTACATCTATTTATAGGTTGAAAAAACCTAATTCTAATTAAAGTCAAATATATTATGCTAATAAATGCTAAATATATTATATTCATAAATACTAAATCTTCTAGAAAGAAAATATATTTTGTTTAACTTGACTTGCAAGTAATCTCTTAAAATTTGAATTACACAACTCTAAAAAAATCTATTTGCAAACTTAGAACATCATTAACATTTATTTATGAATTATGTACTTCTAAATGTTCACTATCTCATTGTGTTAAACTCAAATGAGACATTGCAAGTTAGCATTTTTCCCTTAACGCAAAAGTTTTATTGAAACTCAAATATCTCCGGAAAAAAATTAGCTCAAAAATGAAAAGAGACAAAAATATAAAAGTACATAAATATTTCTATACTTACAAATAAAAGCTTAGGATACATTGAATTTTAACATAATTAAATAGACAAACATGAAGAAAATACAAAGCTCCCTCCCCTTGACTGCATATTGATCTAAACATACATATTCATATCAAAATACATGAGAAAGGAAGCTGTCACTTTATTCATTAAATAGATGTTTCAAGTAGCGGTAACAATAGTAACATGCGATATTGTTTAGTTTGCTTGGATGAGGTGGGCGTCAATGTCTTTGGAGATATATTGAACCAATTGTAGTAGTCTCGGGGTGCGCAATCCCATCGTATTGCTTCTCGTATTCCAAAGTCCAGTGCACTACGCTACCACTGTCCTCGCTCTTGGGCGAAACTAGAATCGTGGCTACAAAGCTCTTGTACTCTTCCATTAGATCTCCTTCAATCACTCTGAAAGTGATCAAATTCTTATCAGGGTCTACTGCTTCCACTACTTCCTTTGCCCTTTTAGCCTTTCCATCTAAACAAACAACCTTTTTTTCTTTAACAAAACAAAAAGAGCAACAAATCAAGTGATAAGCATGAAAAGAAATTGGGTTTGTTATGTTATATCATACCATGCACATAACTCCAGTGGACAATGGTATCGACTTTCCTCCATTCACCTTTATGTAGATCGCATCCTTGAATCTTGTCATAGCAAGTATGGTGCACATGATGTGGTTTGTGGGCGAACATTTCATGGAACTGCTTGGGAGAAGCCTTAATATCTACATCTGCCTCAAGCTTACCTGTAAGAGTTGAAGATGCCATTGTATCACCTACAATGTTTGATGTGGGAGTGGTTTGTTTGATGTTTAGGCTAGGCATTATTTATAGACCGATGTCAATGTCTAAAGCAATAATCCTCTCCAAATGATACTACTCAATTTCCTATTCGTTCACCAATTATCATTTAACATATATTTAATTTTGCACACTTGGTTTACTTATTGAATCTTCTTTGAACCAAAAATATAGAAGTTTGATTTTACTCAAATTTTATTCATAAATATTTAAAATATTAAATCTTGGATTCACTTATTTGATTCTTTTTTTATGCTTTTCATATCCATTTTATGATTTATGTTCAGAGTTTGTGACTACTATTTCCAACAATGTCATTTTCGAGATTCAAATCTACATTCTCTTGGGAGTATAATGTGCTTTATCACTGTACTTAATACTTGATTTGATGAACATAAAAAATTAACGTTTTAATAAATGGAAAAAATATTTTATGTAAATAAATAACACTACAGCAAAACAGGTTTTTAGCGGCATTTTTAGCGGCGTTTTAATAGAAAACGCCAGTAAAGGTTGAGCATTAGCGACGCTTCACCAAAACACCGTAAAAGATCGAGCATTAGCGGCGTTTTAAATAAAGTGCCGCTAAAAGATTAAGCAAAACGACGTCGTTTTTGTTGAGTTTCCACGGAATTAGTGGCGCTTAGGCAAAAACGCCACAAAATATCAGCATTCGCAGCGTTTTAAGAAAAGCGCCGCTAAAATATTAAGGTTAACGACGTCGTTTAAATTAAGGTTACGTCGAATTAGCAGCGCTTCTAGGAAAACGCCACTATATGTCGAGTAGTAGTGGCGCTGAGTCGAAAACGCCGCAAAAGCGATGAGAAGGACGACGTCGTTTCGTGGTTGAGCTATACTGGCATTAGCGGCGTTTATTGAAAAACGCCGCAATATATCTGTCTTTAGCGGCGTTTTCCTCTAAAATGCCGCAAATATGTTTAAGATTGCCCAAAAACGTTAGCGTTTTTATATATGCTTGTTAGTGGCGTTTTGGGTTATAAACGCCGCAATTATGTCAAAATTTTAAATTTTTAATATATATATATTTTTATCAAAATAGAACAAGTAACTTATAAGTACGTTATGATGTATTTGAATTTTTTTATATTTTTATCAAAATACAACAAATATTTTTAAAATTTTATTATATTTTTAACGATATCATTAATCATTTTATAATTATAACATTATGCTAGAGAAAATAATGATATGAATTTTATCATCATCTATTTTAAACTAATATTGGATATAAAAGTATTTTGGTAATTATATTAGAAGGGCAAATTTTACGATTATATCAATCTCGACTAGACCCAAATAATATTGAAATTAGACCGCTTAAAACTCAATTTAAAAAAAAAAACTAAAACACTACATTATTTGCCCATTTTATGGTTTAGGGTGTATAATTTAGGGTTAAAGGTTTAAGATTTACTATTTAAAGGTTTAGGGTTTATGGGTTTAGGGATTATGTTTATGGCTTATGATTTAAGGGTTTGGGTTTAAGGGTTATGGGTTAGTGGTTAGGGGTTTATGGGTTATGGGTTAATGCATGGTTTAGGGGTTAATGCTTAGGGGTTTTTATTTTGTGGTTTAAGGTTTAGAGGATATAGTTTAGGGTACTTTAGTAGGGGATATAGTTTAATGGTTTAAGGTTTAGAGTATTGATTAATTAGTGTTATTATTTTGTGGTTTAAGGATTAGAGGATATAGTTTAGGGTTATGATTAATTCATACATTTTGTAGTTAAGGCTTAGGAGTTATTGTTTTGTGGTTTATGGTTAGGGGATATAGTTCAGGGTTTAAGGGATACTTTAGTAGGGGAAATAGTTTAATGGTTTAAGGTTTAGAGTATTGATTAATTAGTGTTATTATTTTGTGGTTTAAGGATCAAGGGATATAGTTTAGGGTTATGATTAATTCATACATTTTGTGGTTAAGGCTTAGGGGTTATTATTTTGTGGTTTATGGTTAGGGGATATAGTTTAGGGTTTAAGGTTATAAAGATATAGTTTAATGGTTTAAGGTTTAGAGTTTTGATTAATTAGTGTTAATAATATTAAGTATTTTGATTAATTAATAATATTATAAAAATATAAAGAGTAAATGATATTAAATTTTACCGGCGTTTTATTGAAAAACGCCACAAATATCCATGGAAGCAAAACGCTATCGTTTGATACTTTATTATTAGTGGCGCTTTTAGTAAAAACGCCACAAAAGGCATGAATTACCGGCGTTTTTCAGAAACGCCACAAAGTTATGTCAATTGAAATGACGTCGTTTTCATTTTTTTTAGTGGCAAACCCTATAAAACGCCACAAATATCTGTTATTAGTGGCGTTTTATCTCAAACGCCGCAAAAAGTTGTCATTACCGGCGTTTTTGAAGGAAACGCCACAAATATCTTTTAGGGGATTGGTGTGAAACGTCGTCGTTTTTTGTTATTTTTTTTAGTGGCGTTTTCTGAAAACGCCGCAAACTTTTAATTTTTTAAAATTAAACGGCGTCGTTTCTGTGAGGCCCGAATTTGCTTTACTCTCTGCCAAAATCAATTTCCCCGATTTCCCCCAAATTTCCCCCAACTTCTTTTCCCCTAAATTTTTTACCCTAGTTTCTCAACATCCGACGCATCTTCTCGGTTTTAGAAGGAAACTCTTCGCCTCTTCTCTCCTCTGACGCATCTTCTCCCCTCCACCGCCGCTGGAAATTCAGTTTGTAGAGGTATTTTACTCTTAAAAGCTACGAAGTTATTAAGTTTGATTTCATTTTGTTTTTCTAATCGATAATGATTTATGATGATGATTTTAGAAAAAATCAATAAATTAATAAGAAGTTAGATAAATTAATAAGCAATCGTTTTAGATTGAGAGTTGGACTTTGGTGCACCCGCATACGTTTTCTTTTGAAAAAGAAGAAAAGGTTGCAGACGAATGTCCACAATCTTGACGGAAAGGCAACCATTTTGACCATTTAATAATAAACTAAAATTGGTTTTTTCTTGACTTTGGCAAAAGACAGAGACAAACCAAATTGTTTTGGTTAATATCAGTTCCATTTATTTATATATTTGGTACACCCAATGAGGAGTTGTTTCAGAAGTTGGTTCAGTAATAAAGAACCTTCAAACTCCATGTTTTATTGGAGATTTTAATCAAGCTGTCTCATCTGACTTTGGGATATCTCTGTTCTTGAAGCTTACAAAATCTACAGAATCATTGATGACTTCATTCTAGAAGAGTCCAAGTCAAGGGCAAGTTGTGTGTCAAACCGGAAGATTGAATTTTGAAGACGTTCAAATCATAAGCACCCATTCAAGCATTTATAGCAGAAAATTTTTGTTAAGGAGAGCTTTGAAGATTCATCATATTAACTTCTGTAAGTATTTTGAATGAAGTTTTAGCTTTTCTTTTGCCATTGTTACAAGTTGCAGATTGGTATTTGAAACTGTAACTTCAAGTTTCAATCGTATCTTCTAAACCAATCTTCTGTTTTACTGATTCTTTGATGTTAATTCAACTCTTTTACTAAAGGGAGAGTGCAGAGTCTAGAATTGTTCTTTGGTTGCTCACAAGTCATTACTTTTACAAAAGTTTTGCATACACTTTATTAGTCTTATACATAACATGACGATGTATAATCATATATTAACCCATTTTTATAAATGAGAAAAGATATCTTTCTTTTTTCACACTTAAACTAGATGCCCTTTTTTGCTTTTCTTTTGCCAGTACCTTGTTATAAAGTGCTTCAAGTTCCCTAGTTTTCCAACTAAACCTCAATGCTCCTTGCTATAAATCTTTGAAAAAGGTTATCATGTACCTTCTTGCTATCTTCCATTTCTCTTTTCTAATATCTAATATTGCACTCTATGGTAGACAATTCTAGTCATCAATTTTGAGATTTAAACTCAAAATCTTGAAAACCAAGTCTTGTTATTAGGAACTTAATTTCAAGTGTTTTAGTTGTGCTTTAAACTTATCTGAGTGCTTTAAACTTAATGGGTTAGTTAACATACCAAAAAAATGGGTTCCTTCCAGTTTGGTAGAAAAAAACAATGGCAGAGGTTGAGCCCAAGTGGGAAATTGGCTGTGGGAGCGGACTTCCATTGTTTCAAACATAAAATCGAGCCCAAGTGATCCATCTAGTGGGATTCCATCGGTACGAGACATTACCCAATGAGTGTTGGATTTGTTAAGTTTTTTGTCTCCTATCTTTTATATATAATTTCTTTTAAAATATATTATATTTAGAAATATTTTTAACTGGTTCCTATATTTGTATTACATTATTGTTTTTTGTATTTTAATTATAAAATATTCAAAAGGGTCAATTCTATGTAAAATTTATTAATAACTTGTTTATACATTTCTTAATCCCTCAAATTCTCTAATTAACTATAGTCATTCGAGGAAACATTACATACAAAAGCTACTTGAACGTGTAATGTAAAAACATTTGTAACAACTGCTGCATATTTTTGGGCTGAGAAGTTTATTTTGACTGAATTATATCGCAAAACTGACATGAAGTTTTACTAAGGAAATGTCATTGTCTTTCAATTCTCCATCACTTGATCTTGAACATTGACTGGATTACTCACATTATGCCTTATATCAATTTTCAATTTAGATGGTTGTAGTTTGAAGATGATCTATTTTGGTACAAATCAGTTGGATTTTGCTGACATTTAATTTTTAAACTTTTTCAGGGTCATTCTTCTGTATTTGTTTCTGAGACGCAAGTAAGTTTTTTACTTAATTACTTTTACATTTATGTTCTGTGTATTGAATCTAATTTGATAAAGCAATGCATTCCAGGGAGCAATTGAAAAAATGATCAGCCATTCAGATTGATAATTTTTGTATCAGTTTGTTAGCATCCTTATCAAGTATCAAATGCCTATCTGTTACTTCTTGTACACTGCAGGTTGGTTATATAATTCCTTCTTGTTTGGGTTATTCTGTCAAGATTTACTTAGAAACTGTTCTATTTTACAATATCAACTAATGTACTATACTTCATGATACCGAGTACCTATTACCAAATTAATATATCATAGTATTTGAATTAATTTTGTACAAAAATATTTTTTTGACTGCTTTTAACCAAAACCTAATTTTTTCTACCCTATTTTTGTACTATGACGATTGTTAATAAATTTAATTTTTACTATAATAATTATATGAAGTAATATATATGAAGTAAAATTATATTGTATACTAAATATGGTACATATACTTTAATTCCTTGTGTTTTGACTTTTAGGATATAGTTCCATGTGTCTGTATTAGTGAATTAATGTTGTATGTATTCGCCATCGCTTCTGCTCCTCCTGCAACTATTGGTTCAATCAAGTGCCATTTAATCTTGAATTAATATTTGGTACTGATATAGATAAAGTTTTTATATTTGCTTAAACTAAAATATATTTGGTGCTACTCTTATAATCTTACATCTGTTGTAGGTACTATCGAGCACCTGAATTAATATTTGGTGCAACTAAATACACCACAGCCATTGACATCTGTTCTAGGTACAGGTTTCGTTGCTAAATTTTTTTCCTTATTTCTATGCATTTTCACTTTAAATTACTTAACAAATATTACTTTTTTGACTCCAGCCTCTGTTTGCTGGTGAGAGTGGAGTAGACTAGGTTGTTGAAATTATTAAGGTACGTTTTATTTCAAAATTCTAATCAATAATAGTTTTATCATGATGATTTTGGAAAAATTAAGATTTTGGGGTTGTGATTTTGTAAAGATTTAATTGCTGGTTCTGTTTGGAGCAGAACTATTTTGTTTCCAAATTAATTTTAAATTTTTGGCTTTTGAAAGTATTTTTAAATTAGTTACACTATAATAAGTTTTTAATTTGATATGTTTTCTTTTTTAATTGAATTGAATAATTTCACTCAATTTTATTCGATCGACTCAAATTTCATTTTGCTTAACTCGATAAAATTTTAAATTGAGTAAAATACTAAAAATAAAGACATATGTTAATTTTTAAAATTACTTGTGAAAAAACATACCGTCACTATATCAAATATTAACCCTATTATGATTCAAATTTATCTTTTATTTTCTCAATTTTTCTCTCGAGCACTACTCCAAATTCAATAGTTGCTTTTACGCCCTCTCAACAAGTGAAAATTATTTTAATGATAGCTATAGTGATTATAAAATGAATCATACAAAAATCTTATTAAAAATATTCTATTTTAAATAAACCAATATTCATCTAATTTTGTATTACAAACTAATGTGAAGTGAAGTGAAGTGTGTGAAAAACCTTTGTTTAAGCACATAAGTAACGTTTCATCCTTATTTAACAATTATGAAATGTTTTGACTTTTATACCCACTCACTCTAAAAGTTTTGGCACATGTCGTGGTTTCTTCAAAGCTTCCATGTTTACAAGGCTAAACACAACATAAAAATCCTTATAGTTTTTTTTTTATCATGAGGTAGATTATAGTCTAATTATATCTTGTAAATAAAATACGTAAATGGACCCTGAATTTGATGTATGCGCTGTCACTTAATTTGCTGGATAGGAAATATAAAAAAAAAAAGACTAGCTAGCATGGTCCTCCATACCTGGATTTTCTGCATGCTAACAAAAGTGAGCATATATCGTATAGGGTTCAAATGCCTTGTCTTCTTAATTATTCAACCAACTTTACACCTACTTTTCATGCTCTACTTTGCCACTTCTCTATACTATATTATTACTTTTCCATTTCACCGCCATTCTTAATTTCTTCCACAAGTTCTAACATATTCTTATTGTTATTAAATCTTATTTAACCAAGGAGAGAAGACAAATAAGGCTAGGCCTATGCCTATGCCTATATTCATGGTAATATCTAATTTATAAATATCGTCAATATGGGTTTAACCCATTGTATTAGATTGATCTTTAATAACTTACCTAATTTTTTTTTTGATAAACAAAACAAACGATTACATAAAATGATTCGTGGGAGAGTTATCAATAAAATTGTCATTTAAAGTGAAAATCTAATTTACATAATAATTTAAAGTTCAAATTTCATAACTTACATAATTTAAAGACCAAATTTCATAAGTTACATAATTTACATAACTTACATAATAATTTAAAGTTTAAATTTCATAATTTACATAATACATAACTTACATAATACATAACTTACATAATTTAAAGATTAAAATTCATGATTTACATAATTTACATAACTTACATAATACATGACTTACATAACTTAATTATACTTATAAATAAACAACTTATCCGTGTAATTTATTGTCAACTTTAGACTTCAAGAACAACGATATGGATAGGAGTTGGATGAATTTGTCAAGGGTAAGTAACGGCTATCAAAATGGAGTTCAAACTTTCCTAAATTTTGCATTTCAAAATGCAAGCCAAGAGAATATGATTCTTTGCCCGTGTAAGAGGTGTGGCAACATCAATTGGCATTTTCGTGAAGTTGTCTACGAACATCTAATTGTTGATGGCTTTATTCGGGGGTATAAAAAATGGATTTTCCATGAAGAGTGTACATCTAGTGGAACTTCTTCAACAATTAATCCGACTTATCCTAATACTACTTACCCTTAGTATGTTAGAGAAGATAACATGGAAGGTATGTTGCGGGATGCATTTAATATGCACAGTCATGGTGAGCAATCGTTTCCGCCTAACTTTATTGCATCCGACGATTGTAATATTGGTGGAAATATTTTTTACGAAACGGGAACAAGTGCACTTGATGAGGAGCCAAATGAAGAAGCGGCGAAGTTCTACAGTTTACTTAACAAAATGAACGAAGAACTTTATGAGGGATCAAAATATTCGAAATTGTCTTTTTGTATTCGTCTATTTCACTTAAAATGTTTGGGAGGGTGGACTAGAAACTATTTTACAATGCTACTAGAGTTTCTGAGAGAGATATTTCCATTTGCAAAAATCCCCCAATCTTGTCAAGATATGAAGAGACCAATAAAAGATTTGGGCCTTAGGTACGATAAAATTCATAGTTGCCCAAATGACTGCATGTTGTACTGGGGTGATCAGAAGAACCAACAGTCTTGTCATGTTTGCGGTAAGTCTCATTGGATGAACGAGAATACAGAAGATATGAATGGGGATAAAGGTGGGGCACATTTAAGAAAGAAGCCAGTCAAGGTTATGCGATATTTTCCCCTAATACCAAGACTTCAAAGGCTTTTCATGTTGTCAAAGATGGCTGATTCTATGAGGTGGCATAATGATCAACGAACCGATGATGGATTATTAAGGCATCCTGTTGATTCTTTAGCTTGGAAATCGTTTGACTGTAAATTTCCAAGCTCTGCAAGCGATCCTCGGAATGTGAGGCTTGGGCTAGCAGCTGATGGCTTTAATCCTTTTAAAATCATGAGTACTTCATACAGTACTTGGTTTGTAGTGCTTGTTCCTTACAATTTGCCTCCATGGATTTGCATGAAGCAATCTTCATTTATTTTATCAATGATTATCCCTGGAGAGAAAGGCCCCGGAAATGATATTGACATTTATTTGCAGCCACTTATTGAAGAGTTAAAACAATTATGGTCGGGTGTTAAGACATATGATATATTAAGAAAGGAGAACTTTAATTTACATGCAGCTTTATTGTGGACAATTAATGATTTCCCAGCTTATGCTAATTTATTGGGTTGGAGTACTAAAGGACGTTATGCCTGTCCTTGTTGTGCTGTGCAAACTAGTTCGAAGTGGTTGTATAATGGGAAGAAGTTCTCTTACATGGGCCATCGTCGGTGGTTAGATGGAAATCATAAATTTAGATTTCAGAGGACTCTATTTGACGGTACTGAAGAGTACAGAGGAGCTCCTAAGCAGACCGTTGGATCTGAAATCTTGTTTATGTTAAAAGATATCAACTTTAGTTATGGGAAGATGAATCAACCACCTATCACGCAAACAAGGAGAAGATCGAGGGATGAATCTGATGATGAATCTGATGAAGAGGATGATCCTAATGAGGCGGACTTGTGGAAAAAAAAGGAGTATTTTTTTTAGTTGCCTTATTGGGAGCACAACATTTTACGCCGCAATATTGATGTCATGCTCCAAAACCTTCCTACTCCTTAGCATCATAGCGCTTGCATTGTGTCGAGGATTTGGCTCAGTTTGGGATGGCAGCTTACCTTGGGACTCCAAACGGCTAACCGTGAGTGGGAGTTTGCTCACTTGCTTGTCTAGCTCCTTCAAATGTATGTAAGTTTTTTGTTGGAATTTCTCAGTATTGTTGGCTAACCTTTCCACTATGGCTTCCAAAGATGACTTTGAGGGTGGTATCTGTTGATTCTACGGCACCTTCGTTGAAATGATTGATTGAAAAGTGGATTCGTCCCATAATTGAGATTTGGGTGATCTTTCCACCCCACATTATACGAGTTCGAGTAGGGGTCATACCGTCTTTGGGGCGATCCTAGAAAGTTCCCAACAACATTTGCTTGTTCTGTCGAATCCTCATGTAAAATTGGACATGAGTCCATCGAGTGGTCTGGCTTGGCGCAAATTCCTCATAACCATGCTGGGCCTGTTATATCTGAAAGTAAAGTTTGAACAACATTAGTCAACTTATCAATCTTATCTTCCAGAGATAAAGAACTTAACCTATGAACTTGTCTCGTGGGTTTTGTAATAAAGAACTTAACCTATGAACTTGTCTCGTGGGTTTTGCAACCGGTCAGAATTGTTGAGAGTTGGCAGCCATGATTGAAATAAACTCTCTCGCTCTTTGAGACGTCATGTTGACTAGTGCCCCTCCACTTGCAGCATCTATCATTTTCATTTCCATCGGGAGTAATCCTTCATAGAAATATTGCAAGAGTGACTGTTCAATCAGTTTATATTGTGGGCGGCTCGCACACAACTTTTTGTATCGCTCTCAGTAATCGTAGAGCAATTCAGTGTCCTTCTGACAGATTCCTACGATGTCCTTCCTTAGTTCGACCGCTCGAGCTGCAGGGAAGAACTTGTCAAGAAAAAAACGAGACATGTCAGACCATGTCTTAACAGATCCCGGAGGTAAATAAAATAGCCACTCTCTAGCAGAGTCAACTAATGAGAATGGAAAAGCACGAAGTTTGATTTGGTCTTCTGTTACTCCTTAAGGCTTTATACTTGTGCACACCATATGGAACTCCTTTAGGTGGGTGTGCGGATTTTTGTTTTGTAGTCCACGAAAATTGGGCAGTAGGTGGATCAAACTCAACTTTAGCTCGAACGGCGTTCCTCCTACCTGATAGATTATACATGAGGGTTGTTGTTCATCCGGTGCTGCTACGAGCTGGCGTATTGTCTGTTCGGCCATCTCGTCTGGTTCGTCAAAAATTTCTTCGGTGTAAGATATAGTTTCAAATTCGGGATTTGGCCGTTCACCACGTCGTATGGCTTTTCTTCGTAGTTGTCATGCCAATTTCTCAATTTCTGGCTCAAACTCTAGATTTCCCAGTTATAATCTGGTCATAAGGTAGACAAACAAAAGTTAGAAAATATCTCCAATCCCCAGCAACGGCGCTAAAATTTGATGGACATCAAAACCACCAAATATAATTCTTACAAAATAACTCTAATTAGTAGTAGAGTGGTAGTAGGGTCGAGTCCACAAGGATTGGATGCGATAATTAACTTCCATGTATAGCTTATGATCAGATTGTTTGTTGTGTCAAAGGTCGTGGCAATAGTCATGCCCACGACTCCAAACGTACCTGCAAAAATTAGAAATAAAAGTAAATTGCGGATTTTTTTTGAAATGTTTAGAAATTAGGTAATTAAAACAACATAAATTAAATAAATTAGAAAATAAATTCAGAATTTTGTAATAGATAAAATAAGCCTTAGCCTTAGACTCGGTAAATTTCGTATCAAGAATTGATCCCCGAAAATTATTCTCCTCCAATCGATAAGCTGGTTATAGCAGTTAAGAATGTCCTAACCACCAATTCTTCCTCTAGTAGCTGGTTCCGGTACGACCTACAAACCAACCCTTACCTATTACCTGGTCGAGATACACGTGTTCCCGATTCAAGATTTCGGTAGCCCTGCGTTCTGAAGAACCCAACTCGAATTAACGGCCTCAACCGCGTGGGTCGTTCAAACCTGATCACTTCTTCCTCGAATTTTTCTCGAAAATCCAAATACAGCACGGTCGACTCGAATCTCCAACTGTAAGCAAACACGACTCCAACCCAACGTGCACTTTGACTTGAAATCGAATTTAACTTTAAGGGATGATTGGTCTATCTCGATACTTAGGAAAATAATGAATACCGATGGGACGAATTTTTAACTCGAATTCGTATCTCACAATTCTCGACCAGAAAGAACACCGGCCCAAAGCTAAGATAGAATTTAGTTAAGCATGAAATTGTTCATGCTTTGTGAGCTTGGAAAGAAGATTGATAATTATGGTGAAGAGATGAATGGAAAGGACTTGGAGAGCAATTGACCCAATTATGGAAAAGAAAAAAAAATTAGAGACAAGGCTACAAAATGTAACGTCAAATTGAAGAGAAAAAAATGATATTCCAATTCCAAATTGAAGAAGGAAATACAAGAGAGAGAGTAATTCAATTCCAAAATGAAATATGAGTGTAAAGACAATGGATGATTTCCTGAGAACTAAAAGCCCCTATTTGTATACATTGAGTTTACTAAAAATAACCTAACCTAAATTAATAATAATAAAATAAAAATAAATAATAAAATAAAATAAAATAATATCTTCCTATATTTAGCATTTTACAAAGTCAAAATATATGATAAATCCTTAGCTATCTCCATCCTTTTGATTTGGCCTCAATTAAACGATTTGTCTTTTAATTTAGCCCATTTTTGCTCGTTTTTGACCAATTACATCCCTAACAAGATTAAATCATAAAACACCAATTAAGCAGGGATCAGTTCAGAAATAGATCAGTTCAGAAATAGACCAAATTAAAAACAAGAATCATGTAAATTAATATGTTTATCAATAGTTGATGGATTTATGTTGAAATTATCCTATTTTATTTGTAACTAGACAAAGATGGACATGCATAAATGAATTTAAATGAATTATATTAAAGGTTAAATAGGTAATTTAGTAAAAAAGGTTAATAAATTAAATAAAATAAAATTCTCACTCATTGTGTAACACTCCTAACCCATATACGTTGCTAGAATAGGGTTACGAGACATTACCAATCAAAGCACAACATAAAATATACATTTTTCATACATGATTCAATTTCACATAAATATCAATCTAACATAATCACATTGTCCCTTATAAGGCTCCATGAGACCATAAAACACACTTGGAAAAGGTTCGGGACTAAACCGATAACATATACAAACTTTGAGAAACTTATAAAATTTTCCAACATTTAAGGTCACACGCTCGTGTGAACAGGCCGTGTGCCTCACACGGTCACCAGACACGTCCGTGTCACAGGCCGTGTGAAAACAGGGCATACATTCTGACTTGCACCAGACGGCCAGAGACACGCCCGTGTGCCATGGCGGTGGGAAAACTGGGGAGGTTACTGACTTGGGTCACACGGCCGGCCACACGCCCATGTGCCAGCCCGTGTGCCACACATGGCCATTAGACACGCCCATGTGTCTAGGCCGTGTCAAACCTGTAGGGTATACTGACTTAATTCAAAAGGGTACTCTAGGGGGCACACTGCTGTGTAACATGACCGTATGTCGCACACGGCTAAGACACACGCCCGTGTCTCTACCCGTATGGACAAAAATAGGCCATTTGCAAAGCTAATTTTCCACCCTGTTCTCATGCACACTTAGCCATCAAAATGGTATCAAATATACAATCAAATAAGCAATCAAAAGTGATTATTTCCAGCATAAATCATACCATATTGAGTCATTACATTTCACTTCTCAAATTTCAACCATTTCTTGACCAAAACACATACCAAAATTAGCATGAATCATTTATCATCTTTAACATTTTCATATGTCTTAAATTCCAACTAAATAACCAATCATATCATTCAACTTATTACCAAATCAAAGCTTATCAATGCATCATCTCAAACTCATACCAATACATGCCAAATCATAAGGCCACATTATAACCATCAACCAAAATCGTTAATTAGCCATTTCAAATGACCATATACATTTCTAAAAACCATATCCAAAAAGACCATAGCCTATACATGCCATAAAACCAAGTCACAAAGTGTAAAATACTGAAAATTAATAGCCGAATAGTGTGATGCGATCTCTGTTGACTTCCAACCCGAGCGAACATCTGAGCCACTATAAAACATAGAAAAATAACACAAAGTAAGCTTCACAGCTTAGTAAGTTCGTATGTGGACTAAATTGAATGTTAGGATTTTTAAATGGATTAAATTTGTCTATTTTGATCAAGATAGGCCACGTACGGATCTAGATCGGGGAAAAGCTAAAGCCTTGGGTTAGTCAATCTCATTCTCACGCCCAAGTCGTCGAGGTAAGTTCGTATGATTAAACATTGTTTTAATGTTATATCAATTTATGTGTTAATGCGTTAATTACTATGAAATTAAACCATGTTGATCCATAGTAATGTTATGATGATTATCGAGTCCTGGTTGAACCTTAAGAATTCGTAGGATACAAATGACATGTCATTAGAGATTTCATGTTTCGAGTGCTGTCTTGAATGTTCTATCGATGGCTGAGGTCCTGTATTTTTTGCGGATACTCCACAGCTCATGTGAGAAGCATCGTGTAGCTTACATTCCGACCCACAGCTCTTGTGTGCAGGCCCATTTCACAACTCGTGTGAGCAATGATGTATAGGAAATGTTACAGTTATATGTTTAAGCACACTTCGTGTGAGCTTTCCCAAGTATCTGATAATATTCTAGATGGTTTAACGGTTCTCAAGTGGAATTAAGCATATGTTCATGAAAAGATGAATGAATCAAGTGATATATGTTCACATGGAAATGAATCATCTTATGTTTAATTCAAATGAATTATGTAAGAATGCACTGACTTGTGTATTGATGATGGTGCTTAGGCTTTTGCCAAGCTTGTGGTTGGATTGCATTATGCTTAATGTTAATGTTTTATAATGGATGGTAAGTTATATTTCATGTTTACAAACTTACTAAGCATTATATGCTTATGTAGTTTTATTTCCTATGTTTTGTAACACCCTATACTCGGCCTGGTCGCCAAGCCCGAATATGGAATGTCACACCACCATCTCATCTCATTTACGATAAACAGGAAGCTAGATTCAAGTAAATTGAACGTCTTTTGTTAAGTCGATCAAGTATAAATACGTCCAAATGGTATATTATCATTATTACATGCAATTCATTCATTAAATGATCATGTATTTAGTTAGAATTATGCTTAAGGGCTAATTAGCAAGATTCCACAAAAATGTTCATAGGTATCGATACTAATATCCAGGTATCGATACCACTTGGAAAAACGATACCAATTGAACATTCTGCTTCTCGGTTAAAAATCTATTTATCAGAAAATATCGGTACCATAAGATAAAATATCGATATTTATCCCCTGAGTATCGATACTCGAGCAAAGGTATCGATACCAACTCTCTATTCTATTTCCTGTACGTTTTAATTCATAGAGATATCGATTTTTAAAGCCCAATATCGATACCTCTACTACTAGAACTAAAAATACAGCATAGGAATACAATTAACTCATCACAAATAGTTCTTAATCAGCATGCATCAAGTACTAAATTAAATAATTGTTCATATGACTTAATCAACAATACAAAATACTAAAACTGAATCTGAACCAATATTATCATGCCATTGTCAATGTTTAAGTATTCTAACATAAAGATAACACAAAATTCCTATAGGTAAATCAAAATGGTGAATATCAATATCTCAAAATAGTTCTACCACATTGCCTAATTTCCTAAAATGAATAATAAAATAATAAAGCACCTACAAAGAATAACCAGATTTCCTTGGATCACTTCCTTAGAGACCATACCGCCCACACCGTGACGTCACTAATCTGCAATTGTTGAAATGAGGGAATAAGTTTTTGCAAGCTTAGTGAATGCAAGAATGACCACAACATAAATACATCATCATGTAACGCAACCATTCTTAAGTCTATCATCACATAGTACTAAATCATACATAGCCTAAAAGTCATTCTCATAGCACATATACATAATCATTCAAGCATAGAACATATTCCACACAATTATATAACATAAGGTAAGATGATATATGATGGTACTTGAATTATGAAACATGTAGTAAGCTCTATCATCACACATCATATACACGAATCTCCTTATCCCACATAAACTCGTAGAATCAAACATGTCCCAAAAGTGAAGCTTATAGCTAACACTCTCCTTATTTCCCCTCACATGTCCCATTGAATGGAGCTTAGCTCACATTCCCTTATCCCTCTAAACATGTCCCAAGGCCTCAACTTCCAAAACCTCTATACATATAAGTGAGTACTCACAATCCTATGGCATGCCAACTATATCCAATGGTTCCAAGATCACAGGGCCAAAATATCTGAAAAACAACACATTTTACTTACTGATTACCCATGCATTATCATTGCATATTAGCATCTTTTGTAAAACATTAGCATAGTCATATAACATATATAATGTACATTTATTACATGTCTATTACTACACTTTACACAGTAAGCACCATATCCACATATCATATATCATGAATATTATATAACCACAAGACAAGTATAGTTCAAGAAAACTTACACGCGAAATTTAGAGTAGGGGTTTAGGCTACCTCTAAATTCCCAATAACATATGACTCGTGTTTACGAGTAGCAATTCCATACACCCACCAATTTATGCTTTTGTCAAAAATCGAAAGCTCAACTAACTCTTTCCTAGCTCGTAGCAAGCTCTAACAAATCTGAAGCTTTACGAATATAAATCACACAATTACCACAGTCAAACATCAACCAAGAATCCACTCAAACCAACTAAAACATAAGCTTCAAGCTAAATTCTCATGTGACTTAAACCATTAACATCACAAACTTTATATACCAATATCTCAATCTATACTCAACCTTTTTCTTAAAATCAGTTCCGTTCATCTACTTAATCATCACACCTAATTCACAACCTTCAAACTAGACAAATCTACTCGATTCATGGTATCAACATTTTCAACATATTTTAGGCAATTTTCACAAAATTCAAAAAAAAATGAGAAATCATTAACAAAACCTTGAGATAAGTTTAAAAACCTTCTAATCATGTTAAAACGGGTTGAAAACCACTTTAAAACCAAGTTTTGACTCAAAATCCTGAAATCCATCATTAATGGTTGGATTTTCGACATTTATTTAAAATATCCGATTCAAAGGCTAGTAATTCAATTCTAGAGTCTAAATAACGTTAAAATCAATGGTGACATGAATGATTACCTTTGTTGAAGGAACAAATGAGTTTTGACAAAAATCTAGAAACCTCACGTTTGAAGAAAATGATGAAATTTATGGAGTTTTTGGGTTTTTTTTTAAGGTTTAAGATGGAAAATGACTTAGGAATGATAGAAAATCAATGTATTGTGATTTGGGACCAAAAATCGATTGAAATAGCAAGGGGAATAGCAAGGGCTGGCAACTACAAGTTTGAAAAGCAACTATCATGAGTTTAGGTTGAAAGTGGGGGGTTTTTAGGTTCAATGTTAAAAACTGGTTTAATTTCCACATAAATGCTCACAGTTTTGACTATGTTACAATTCAGTCCTTTTTCAAAATTAAGGGTTTCTAGAACACTTTTTCAAAAATTGATTTTACAGTTAAGATGCTATAGTCCAAAACACTATTAAGACCAACCTTACGAAATTTCGAGCTCATATAAGTCAAAATTCCTAAGATACCTCTAAAACTCCTAGGCCCTATTTTAGGGTGCTACATGTGATGGTCGTGAAACTATCTAAAAATTTGACTTAAGGCAAGTGCACCTATCGAACAGTAGTATAGTTGTGGTGAGACCGAAAATATCGTATCCACTTGGACTAAAAATATTAATAATTACTATCTTTTTATTATCTAGCCTGAGAATCAAAGGGTGTTTTTAAACTAAAACTAATTATCTAATTAACTAAGAATAAAACAGAGATTAAAGTGAGAAAATACTTTAGGAAAACTGATGGGGAAGACAATACCTAAGGAAGAATCCACCTAGACTTCACTTATTACCTTTGAATTAGATAATTTATCCACTTGACTTAATCCGTAGAAATCCCTGATTTATGTTAATATCTCTTTTGAGACTAAAAACAACTGACTCTAGGTTGACTAATCGAAATCTCTTTCTAATTAAAACACCTATTGTCGCATTAACTCGATCTATGGATTCCCTTATTAGATTTGACTCTAATCCGGCAGATTTATGTCGTCCTATCTCTAGGATTGCATGCAAGTCTGCTTAATTATGAATGATCTACTCTTAAACAGGGAGTTTTGCTCCACTGAATAAGCACATCAAAAACCTGAATTAATATCCTGGAATATTAAAGCAAGGGTTAATTTCACAATCAAGAATAAGAACAAGTATTTATCATATAACTCAAATAATAATAAGATCCGTCTTAGGTTTTATCTCCCTTAGGTACTTAGGGAGTTTAGTTCATAATAATGGAAAACATCTCAAAAGTTAGAAAACAAAAAAATATAAAGAAACCCAAAGAACTTCTAGAAGATTGGATGGAAATCTTCAGTCTTGATGTAGATCCTGCCTCTGAGGTGATTCCAATGGCTGTCATTCAGTATTTCTTGCCTTCTACTCTGCATGTCCCTTTTAATCCTCTTCTAGGGTGTTTATATAGGGTTTGGAATGCTTCAAAACCCTTATAAGTGGCCTTTGTCGAGTAGAACTAGACTTGGGCTCGACAGGGACATGGCTGTGTGCCATGCCCGTGTGCAGGTGCTCAGGCCGTGTGTAATTCTGACTTGAATTGATGTCGACACAGCCATGACACACAGGCATATGGATAACCTGTGTGGGAGTGCCTAGGCCGTGTGAATCACTGATTTAGGCCCAATTGTCTGTTTTTAGCCTGTTTCTTGCTCTTTTGTTATCATAAGCTCTCCTAAGTATAAAACATGAAATTAAATAATTAGGAGCATCAAATTCAATGAAACCAAGGAAAAATCATCCATAAATATGCCAAGTATGGGGGTAAATATATATATTACAATTTATCAAATATCCCCATACTTAAGCATTTGCTTGTCCTCAAGCAAAATCCTCAACTCACAATGAAAATAAATTCTTCTCAACTTATAATTCTCATTAATAAGGTTCGGCATAATCCACAAGTAATCATACGTTAAGAGCTTAAGTAAAAGAACATTAAAGTTTCAAACAATCCAAATTTGAGCATTTCAATCATAAAATCATAAGTATCCCCCTTAATCTAAGTAATCACCTTTAATTCCATATTGACAAGGTTGACATCCTCACCAATGATTCACTCAAATCACTCAAAGTTTTTAAGGTTCAATAATTAAGCACTCAATAGTAAAACATGAAAAGTTATTACCATAAGCTTGCATGAAAATCAAATCTCCACCACTATAATTAAATGATACACAAGCCAAAAGGTCTTTAACAGGGTTGTAATGGGGCTTGGGTCAAAGCTGTGGATAAAGGCTGAAAAAGAGGGTTAGAATCGAGATTAATTTAATAGCTTACCAGACTAAGAGAAACAAAGCTAATCACTGAATTACAAACATGTGCCAAAATTAACACTAATTAATTAAGTGAGCTTTTCTCTCAATATGATGACCTTAATTTATCCAAGCTCTTTGGAACACTACGTAACTGAATGAATATACGGTTTCTCTTTTTTTCTTAAGAATAAGAACAAAAATGGAAAGTACATAATAAGAAGTAATTCAACAACTGGAACAAACGAACAATATTAGGTAATGAATTAAATTAAATCTCAATAAAAAGGGAGTCAATAAAAAGGTAGAAATTCTTAATGAATAAAAAATAGTTAAATTGTGGGCTAATATTAAGGAAAAAAATCAAGAAGTAATAGTTAAGGCTCAAAGGGGTTCACTAGGGTTTAATTATGTGGGTAGGCTTTTTATGGGGTAAATGGGTAAAACCTAAGTGCCTTTATCATTTTAGTATATCAAATCAAAGGTGTGGTCTTGACATGTATAATCGATGCAAGTTCTAGAATAGCAAATCAATGTTGACACACTCATAAAGATAATCAATGAGCAAGAAAGATATATGCTCTAAAAGGCTCAAAATCTCACGAAAATTATGGCTATTTGATGTCAATCCGGTGAAGTCAAAACTTCAAGATAATACTTTAATTCAGGGAAACAACCTCGAAATTTTAATTCTCAAAAGTCAACTTATCATGCTTGATTCTCTAATGTCTTAAATTTTAAGCAATCAATGCACAGTTACCTATGATTTAATTCAAAACATACCAATAAAAATAATAAATTAATCAAAATTCATTCTAAAAGTGATATGAGAAGATTATTTGAGAACAAGATAAAAGTTCAGGGATTTTCTGATAATCACATAAATAACCTCCCCACACTTAAGATGTACATTGTCCTCAATGTACAAAGATAGATTATAGCAATATAAGCATAATATCAGAAGAGAGGGAGAAAATGGAAACTTACCTGAATTTTTGGATGTAATCCTTGAAATAGCGGAAATGGGTTTAGAGACATTGAAAGTGATGTATATATGATATGTAGCCGTAGGTGAAGGTGGTGGTAGAGGTTGGGTTCCACGGTCACAGTGCCCAGTGAAGAGGTTATCGTGGTGGTCGGAGTCGTGGTAGCTATGGTCGTGGTCGAGCAGGACATGGCAGTCGTGGAGGATTGTTTGTATATTCTTAGTAGTACCCATCGACTAAACCTTTTGAAACTGCGATGCCATCAATAATGTTGAAGGGATTTATATGTATAAGGTTGTTATGGTTAATAATAATGGAAAAACTAGAGAAAAGAAAATTCAAATTATACTAATAAAAGTCTCGTAAGAAAAAGATAAATAAAGTGCATAAGAAACGCAAAAATAAAAATAACATAAAAAAAATCAAGTTGAAAATTAAATGGACTTAAAAGTCTTCGTCGATAGCTGGATCCTGAGGTGGTGGTGTTGGAGGCGATATGTGAAAATGTTGGTAAATTTGTTGTAGAGTTGCCTCAATGCTGTCGAATCGCTGAGTGCAATATTGCTCAACAAGATGAAGGTGGTCTGAGACTTCAGACAATGAAGTAGCCACATGAACTGGTCGGTGACTCAGTGGTGGCTGTGAAGGTGGGTCCTCTTGAAATGCAGGGATATCATCAGGAATATCCTCGGCGTCATTCTCATTAGTGGCTCGTGCAAGTCAGTACTGAGGAGGGTCGAGCCCACGACGCCGCTCAATCATCCACATATGGAGAATACTTTGAATGCCTTGTGGGAACATCTGGCCAATGAGAGTGAGAGATGAAGACTACGCCATTGTATTTAGGAGCCCAAAATATCGCACTAGACGAGTCACATATTGGCTGATGATGATGACTCTCTTTCGGTGTCGTTCTATTTGATGGCGAAAGGCAAGGGCGACGAAGTATGCGAGATAAAAAAATATGCCCTTGCCTCATACTCTACAGGAAGTATGCGTCGAGAGTGTTGACAACGCCAGTGCTCTCTCGCCTCCCCGTTAATGTGTGTGCCAAAAGGGCATGGAGATAGCGTAGAGCTGGAGCTAGAGCCGATGCCTTTGAACGGCTAGGCTGATAAATGCTTGTAGCAGGCTGGAGGTCTATCCAACACGATGACGGTGAACGATGGATTTGGCGGTGGAGGTGGGGAAATTTTTGGCCTCCATAAACTCGTCAGTATAAAGTCCCAAGGCAGCTCCAAATTCCAAGACACTCAACTGACGTACTAGACCACCAAGGCAAAGTTTAACTGTTCCTGGGTCGTCGTACTTCGCCATCACTGTCTGTAACTGGAAAGTCGAGTCGAGTTCCAAGGTGAACTCCAAATATGTTGGCTCGATGATATTGAAGAAGCGGTCCCACGGAGCGGTGGTAAGGAGTGTCCGAACCGAATCAGCTAGGTGGACCTTCTCTAGTGCAGCCCAATCGATACAACACCCTACACCAAGGGGTCAGGCACGTAGAATCTGAAATAGTTCTTCTTGGGGCCCTGATGGAAATTGGAGGAATGGGTGGCGTATCTCGGTGGTGGGACCTGAGGAGGTCGCACCTGATCCCTTTCGCTTCTTAGAGGCGGGGACGGGAATTTCCTTGCCTCTTGTGTTCGTCATAATCCTGCAAAAGTAATCACATGATTCGAATTAACATAGTGACCAAACGGATAAGAACAAAAATCCAAGTGCAATTTAATCAGGTAGACAAAATAAATAGAATCATAATATCTAAAAACTAACACATTCAGGACTAAACATATATAAGCAACTATGACTTTACTCAACAAAACAAATGGCTTAAAATCTATGTAGAGAATGTTCAAAGTGTATTAAATTAAAAATTAAAGAAGAATCACAAAAGTAGTAAAGTAATAGTAATAACCTTAACTCAGCCGAATAAGACAAGAAAATAGAATCATGATAAAGAACTATGAGCAATAATAGTAATAATCAACATAGTAGAGATAAGTAAAATAGTAAAAATAAGTTAGAGATGTAAAAGAGAAAACTGGAGTGGGGGTTGGTGGCGGAACGCGGTGGTGTGCGGCGACGCGTGGTCGTCAGAGGGGAAGGGGAGAAAGAAAGGAGAGAGAAGAAATGGGAAGAAGAAGGGGGAAAAGAAGAAAAGAATAGAAAAGAAAGGAAGGAAGAAAGAAAAATGAAGAAGAAGGATGGGGGGTGAAGAAAATAGGGGAGTAGTGGGAAGAAGAAGAAAAGAAAAGGGAAATAGGAAAGAAGAAGGAAGAAAAAGAAGGAAGAAAAGGGTGATTGGTTGGAGAAGATGATGAATAGTGAAGGGGAGTGAGAAGAAATTAGGGTTTAGGGGGGAAATAAAAGGGGGGTCACGGTCGTGTAAGCCCTGTTTTGGGCCACACGGCCGTGGCACATACCCGTGTGAAATTCTCATAGCCCGTGTTTTTTGTGAAATCGTAGTCAGTGTTGCACACGGTTCGTTGGCCACACCCGTGTGCCCAGGCCGTGTAGTACGCACGACTACGTCGCATGGCCGTGTGCACGTTCATTCGCTTCTCCCACGCCTATGTTAAGTTTTCCACACCCGTGCTCATGGCTTATGCTTATGGATTGATGTTTTAAGTCAATATCACACACGGCCTGCTGACATGCCCGTGTGTCTAGGCCGTGTGACCCACACAGCCACATCGAATGGCCATGTGGTGCTCCCTTCATTTCTCTCATGCCTGTGTTTAGTCCAACACGCTCGTGTCAATTAATCAGGATTGTACACGACCTTCAAGCTTGGCTGTGGCATCAGCCCATGTTTTATTCTAACTTTGTCGAATGTTTTAATCGTTGGGAAAGTTCTCACACGGCCTCAAGCACGCCCATGTGATAGGCCGTCTGTCTCCCACGGCCGCCTCGTACGGCCTTGGTGATTTATCGCAGGCCGTGTCTCTGCTAATCTTTTGGGAGATTAAGGTGCAGTTTTACCATGGTCTAGGACACGCCGTGTCCCTTAACCGTGTGGTACACACGGTCGTGTCACATGGTCGTGGCTATCTGTTACAGCCCGTGTGTTATCCTACCTTGGGAAAAATGTTTGTCCTGTTTTAGCACGGCTATGGCCACACCCGTGTCTCCTGCCCGTGGGGAGCCCACGGCCTAAAGCATGCCTGTGTGCTAGGCCGTGTGTGCCAAAAATACTTGCAGTCAGGCTATAAAACAAAAGGAAAAACAAACTAAGTTATTTAGTGAGGTTAGTGCTCAGGTTGCCTCCCGAGAAACACTTATTTAAAGTCTAAGCTCGACTTACCTCATATTTGCACGGGCACAGTGGGGTGAGGAGTTTAAACTCCTTACCTATGATATCAATTTTATCAAAATAAGGTCTGAGTCGAGTATTATTTACCTTGAAAGTTCTGAATTCAGTGTGTGTTACCTCGACTATACCATGTGGGAAGATTTTCAATATCGTGAAAGGAATTGCTCCATTTGCATTATGCTCTGAAGTAGCGATTCGAAGATCCTTTTCATTTAACAATACTTTATCCCCGACCTTGAATTGTTTTCTTTCATCCCTACGCTCATCATGGCGTCACTTTGATTCATCATGTACTTTTGGTTTCTGTTTGACATGTGTTCACCATTCGTCTAGTTCATCGATTTGTATTCTTCATTCCTCATGACTCATTTTGTTTTTGTCACATGGGCTAGAATGTGGCTCCATCACGTTCTTCCTAAGGGTTTCCTGAAAAGAAGTTTGAGCTATAATATTACTCGAGTTAACAGAACTTAAACAATCGTCTCGATTACTAGATATATTAGCAGAATCATGAGCTTGAAGTGTAATCATGTCATCTCCTACACGAAGTATCAATTCACCTGTGCCAACATCTATGATAGTTCTAGCGGTTGCTAAAAAGGGCCTTCCTAAAATTAGAGGTACGTCACTATCTTCATCCATGTCTAGAACAACAAAGTCAACTAGGAATATAAATTTATCAATTTTAACAAGCACGTCTTCAATAATATCCTTAGGAATTCTAATTGTTTTATCTGCCAATTGAATGCTCATCCTAGTTTGTTTGGGTTTCCTAAGACCTAGTTGTTTAAACATTTTATAGGGCATGACAATAATACTCGCCCCTAAATCAGCTAACGCATTGTTAACATTCAAACTACTAATTAAGCAAGGAATCGTAAAACTCCCTAGATCTTTTAACTTCTTGGGTAGCTTATTCTATAGAATGGCTGAGCAAACTGCGTTTAGTTCTACATACGATGCATCATCTAACTTTCGTTTATTAGCTAAGAACTCTTTTAAAAATTTCGCTGTGTTTGGCATCTACGAAAAAGCTTTAATAAATGGTAAGTTAATATGCAATTTTTTTAGTAATTTAAGGAATTTACCGAATTGTTCGTCCATGTGGTCTCTCCTTGTCGCCTTAGGGTATGGTACACGAGGTTTATATTCCTTACTTACCAGCTTCTGTGTACCATTGCTTGCATCAACCTTACCTTTATCTTCCATATTGTCTTGCTCGATTTTGGTTCAGCTTCAACTAACCCTTCATCATTGTGCACAGTAATGGCATTAAGTTGCTCCCTTGGGTTTGTTTTAGTGTTACTTGGTAGGCTACCTTGTGGTCGTGTAGAGATCAATTTAGCAAGCTGTCCTATTTGAGTTTCGAGCCCTTAAATCGACGCTTGTTGATTCTTAAGCGTTGTTTCGGTATTCTAAAAATGAGTTTCTGACACTGAGATGAATTTTGTGAGCATCTCTTCAAGGTTTGGTTTCTTTTCTTGTTGGTAAGGTGGTTGTTGAAAGCCTGGGGGATGTTGTGGCCTTTGATTTCCTTGACCACCACACGAGAAATTTAGGTGGTTCCTCTAACCTGCATTATAAGTGTTACTATACGGGTTATTTTGAGGACTAGGATTATTACCTATATAGTGGACTTGTTCCTCCTCGGTGCTAGGGCTGAAGGATGAATAATCTGTGTTGTGTATTCCTCCTCCATTTGAATTACACATCATCACTGGATGTACCTGAGTAGAACCATACAGACCATCAATCTTTTTATTTAAAAGTTCTACCTGGTTAGATAGCATAATGACCGCATCGAGGTTGAAAACACCAGCTGCTTTTGTCGACTTTGTTCTCATGACTTGCCACAGTATTCAGTGACATCTCTTCAATAAATTCGTAAGCCTCTTCAGGTGTTTTGTTGTTTAAAGTTCCACCGGCGGCTGCTTTGATAAGTTGCCTTGTTGAAGGGTTCACACCATTATAAAAAGTCTGAACCTGCAGCCATAGAGGTAACCCATGGTGATGGCACCTTCTTAAAAAGTCCTTGTATCTCTCTCATGCATCATAAAGAGTTTTGAGATCCATCTGCACAAAAAAAGAGATATCATTCCTTAATTTAGTTGTTTTAGCCGGCGAAAAATATTTTAATAAATATTTTTCGGTCATTTATTCCCAAGTAGTGATTGACCTTCATGGTAACGAGTTTAACCACTGTTTAGCCTTGTTTCTTAATGAAAAGGGAAACAACCGAAGGCGAATGGCATCGTCATAAATGCCATTGATCTTAAAGGTGTCGTAGAATTCCAAAAAATTTGCTAAATGAGTGTTTGGATCCTCGTCCTGCAAACCATCAAATTGAACAAACTGTTGTATCATTTGAATAGTGTTAGGTTTCAGTTCAAAATTATTTGCAGCAACAACAGGTCTAACTATACTTGATTCAGTTCCTATTAAAGTAGGTTTAGCATAATCATACATAGTACGAGGAGCAGGATTCTGATCTACTAGGTTTGTAGCAACCACAGGAGGTAGCAGATTATTTTGATTTTCAGCCATCTCCTTGGTTGTAGTATGAAAATCGTCCTCTTGCCCTTCCTCTATGTATTGTAAGCTTCACCTTATTTCTCTTCAGTTTTTGTGAGCTATGCTCTCGATCTCGTTATCAAAAAGTAAAGGTCCTGACAGGCTTCTTCTAGTCATAAACTATAAAAACCTGCCAGAAGTAAAGAAAAGAAAAAATTAGTAAAGAAAAATTTAAACTAAAATCAAAAAGTAAATTGCAAATAAAAGTAAAAATGGCTAAAGTAATAAAAATTAAGTGTTCCTAATATCTTAGTCCCCGGCAATGGCGACAAAAACTTGATGGTCGTGAAACTATCAAAAAATTCAACTTAAGGCAAGCGCACCTATCAAGCAGTAGTATAGTTGTGGTGAGACCGAAAATATCGTATCCACAAGGACTAAAAGTACTAGTAATTACTATCTTTTTATTATCTAGCCTGAGAATCAAAGGGTGTTTTTAAACTGAAACTAATTATCTAATTAACTAAGAATACAACTAAGATTAAAGTGGGAAAATACTTTAGGAAAACCAATGGGGAAGACAATACCTAAGGAAGAATCTACCTAGACTTCATTTATTACCTTTGAATTAGACGATTTATTCACTTGACTTAATCCGTAGAAATCTCTGATTTATGTTAATATCTCTCTCGAGACTAAAAACAACTGACTCTAGGTTTATTAATCGAAATCTCTTTCTAATTAAAACACCTATTGTCGCATTAACTCGATCTATTGATTCCTTTATTAGATTTGACTCTAATTCGGCAGATTTAGTTCATCCTATCTCTAGGATTGCATGCAACTCCGCTTAATTATGAATGATCTACTCTTAAATAGGGAGTTTTGCTCCACTGAATAAGCACATCAAAAACCTGAATTAATATCCTGGAATATTAAAGCAAGGGTTAATTTCACAATCAAGAATAAGAACAAGTATTTATCATATAACTCAAATAATAATAAGATCCATCTTAGGTTTTACCTCCCTTAGGTATTTAGGAAGTTTAGTTCATAATAATGGAAAATATCTCAAAAGTTAGAAAACAACAAAACATAAAGAAACCCAAAGAACTTCTAAGAAATTGGATGGAAATCTTCAGTCTTGATGTAGATCCTGCCTCTGAGGTGATTCCGATGGCTATCCTTTAGTATTTCCTACCTTC
Organism: Gossypium longicalyx; assembly: GCA_025698465.1. Classification (NCBI taxonomy): domain Eukaryota; kingdom Viridiplantae; phylum Streptophyta; class Magnoliopsida; order Malvales; family Malvaceae; genus Gossypium; species Gossypium longicalyx. The sequence continues at coordinate 100,560,061 of CM046997.1, forward strand.
TATTCTGTGTGTCCCCTTTAATCCTCTTCTAGGGTGTTTATATAGGGTTTGGAATGCTTCAAAACCCTCATAAGTGGCCTTTTCCGAGTAGAATTAGACTTGGGCTCAACAGGGACACGGTTGTGTGCCACGCCCGTGCAATTCTGACTTGAATTGATGTCAACACGGCCATGACACACGGGTGTGTGGTCTACCCATGTGTCACGCACGGGCGTGTGGATAACCCATGTAGGAATGCCTAGGCCGTGTGAATCACTGATTTAGGCCCAATTTGTTCGTTTTTGGCCTGTTTCTCGCTCTTTTTGTTATCCTAAGCTCTCCTGAGTATAAAAGATGAAATTAAAGGATTAGGAGCATCAAATTCAATGAAACTAAGGAAAAATCATCCATAAACATGCCAAGCATGGGTGTAAAAATATGTATATATTAAGATTTATCAACATGTTTTATAGATAATTGGAAGCTCGACCAGTTTGGAATCTCATCGAAGATCTATCACATTATCCAACAATTATATTGGTAGTTTTTTATGTTTTGGTCAATGTTATAATAGCATGTATAGGTGGACTTGTATTGGTATCTAGTTGAATGATAGTTGATGATTTTGGCATGTATAAGTTGTTTTGGTACCATTTGATATTGGTTGGATTGTGTCATTTTGGTACTTGTTATGCACGAATTGTATGGCTCAAATGGCATGTTTATGTTGAAGTACCAATGGTTATAATTGTAGTATGATTTGTTAGAAGATGAATTGTGTTTGATGATGAAAATATTACCAAATATGCATGTTTAGGTAAGCTTTGATGTTTGCTTGTGAGGTGCCTTGAAATGGTATATTGATTGAGTGATTTTAGGACTATTGAATTGGTCATTATATGCATTGTTTGGTAAGGTTTTCATGCTTTAAGAATGTGCACTAAAGGTCTTTAGGTGAATGCATGTGTTGGTGTTGGAAATGGCTTGACTTTGGGTAAAATCATGTCCACACGGCTTGAGACATGGTCATGTGACTCACTCGTGTGTGACACGCGGCCTGGCGACACGGTCGTGTGTTCCCTATAGGTTTTATTGTATGCAAGTCAGGCAGTTACATGACCTAACACACGGCCTGGCACACAGATGTGTGACTTGGCCGTGTGACCCTACTCAGAAAGTTACATGGGTGAGGACATAGGTAGGACACGACCGTGTGTCCCTAATTCGATTGTTACACGACCTGAGACATGGGTATGTCTCTCAACCGTGTGACCCCTGCAGCCAAATTTTTCTATTTTTTATGCTTTCCAATTGTTTCCAATTTGGTCTCGAATTATTTCTAATGTATTTCTAGGGCATCGAGGGCTCGATTTAGGGATGATATGTATGTGGATAATTGTTGTATGATATGTTTATATTCATGTATAAGATGTATATTAAAATGATTTGTTTGTTTGGTAATACTCTGAAACCCTAGTCTGGTGACAGATACGGGTTAGGAGTGTTACAGGGATTCTGGTAGAGACCATTAGGTAGGGCATGATAGTGACGAGTTTTTTTGGAGAGAGTGTTCTAGTTGATCGAGTCTATTGGAGGTGTCCGTTGACAATCCAGGTGTATGTTTTTCCAATTTAAGGGATTTTCCATTTCGTGGGTTTGATGTGATTCTGAGGATGGATTAGCTGATTGAGAATTGGGGAAAGATAGATTTTTAGATAAAACGACTTACTTTCAGGATTGAGGATGGATTGGAGATTGTGATCATTGGGGAAAGACCCAAATTTCTCTCCAATGTGGTATCAGCGACCAAGGATGAAAAGTTGTTGAGTAAAGGTTGTGAAGCTTACTTAGCCTATGTACTCAATTCAGAAAGTAAGGATTTGAGGGTTCAGGATATCCGCATGTGAGGGATTTTCCTAATGTGTTTCCAGAAGAGCTACCTGGTTTGCTGATCTTCTACAATTCAGTGTAGCAGATTAAACTAGTTTTCACATTTAAGGAGCTTGAATACAAGCATTTTCGTTATATTTTAGTTAAGTTTTCATAGCTTTATTTACATTCAATAATATGTGCAAATTAAGTCTTTTATTGATCTTAGGATAAATGAAGCCTAAGTGTAACACCCCTAACCGTATCTGTTTTCGGAACAGGGTTACAGAGCATTACCATACAATTGTAACATAAAACATTCATTTCGAAACATTAGATAAACCATATCATAATTCAATTAGATGAATGCATATCGTTTCTTAATCGAGCTCTCGAGGCCCTATGAATATAATAGAATCAATCCAGGACTAAATCGAAAACATTTGAAAAGTTTAGGAAAAAGTTGAAAAGTAGGACTACAGGGGTCACACAACTGTGTGGTCAAGCCGTGTGACTCATACGACTGAGACACACACCCATGTCTCAGGCTGTGTAATTCACTAACTTGCATGCCTTTAACCTATAGGGGAACGGCCGTGTCGCAGGGCCGTGTGTTACACACGGTTGAGACATACGCCCGTGTCTTAGGCCGTGTAGACCCAAAATGAACCTTAAAACACAAGATTATCATTTCTTTGCTTGGACCTTAAGAAACTCAAACACCAATAAAAATACCAAATCAAAACGATTTTAATCGAGCCAAAAACACACCAAAACCAACCTATTAAGTGCCTAACTAATGTACCCTTATTGGTACCCCAAGTATATATAATTATACATCAAAATAATCATCAATTCAACTCATCAATTTATTCAAGCAATACCTATCCAAATTACTTATCAAAGGTATCTCAATCACAACATTTGTTTAATACATATCATTCACATTTGCATAGAAACTATACCTCATTCTTTTATATTATATAAGTTGACCATTTACAGAAAAGATCATCCATAATTTTTATATAAACCAAAATGTCGAAACCATTTTTAAAATCGAGTTTTGGAAAATGGGGTTCGACTTTAAAAAACAAAAACAGGAGTCGCCACCAATCTTTTTTTATGTGTGATTGGATCACCTTTAAAACATTTTGTTTTAAAATCATTAGTTTTGGTCTACGAAATCAAAAGATGGGTTCGGGAGCCGGTTACATACGAGAAAGGGTTAGCACCCTCGTAATGCCCAAAAATTGGTACCTAATTGATTATCAAGTGTCTTTAATGTCGGAAATTTAAAAAAATTTTAAGATGTAATCCTCTTTAAAATATTTTGATTTTTGTAAATTGGAGTTCACTCGTATCAAAGTATTGACACTAAGTTAGCTTTTTAGAAATCCCTATCTCGAAACAACAAAACACTACATCCAGTAAGTTAGGACATATTGCTTTGCAATTTCAAGACAGTTGCTCACGTTTTGAAAACCTTTAAAAACTTAGAAGGGTACTTGATTATTTGAACTCAATGAGAAAAGTCGCAACCCAATAAGTTAGGGCACTAGTTTCTCGAAATTTCCAAACACCAAACATTGCCTTTATATTTTTTTGAAAACTTTGGAGCCTTGTTTTTTAAAAATGATGCGTGGGGAATTGTATTGTATTATAAATCATACATAGTAACATATTATTGTGGTAGATAAAAAATACATGCATTTAAACAAAATGATGGCAATAATATAAAGATCGTGCATTAGATACATACACATAAAAATAATATATATATAGCAAATATTAACAATATGCATACAAAGATATATATATATATATAGCATGTATTGAGAATGAGTAATACAATATCAATGTACATGTTCATGAAATGTAATATCAAATAATAAATATAAAATAACATATAACACATTATATATGCAATATATGTATAAAAAAAATGCAATGAATTTTTGTTAACAAAATATACATATAATACAAATAAAGACATAATATTTAATAATAATCTTGAAATAGTATTTGCTATACAATATACAAAACATAATTACAAAATATTTATAAAAGAATAATAATTATATATATAATATATTTGGGTTTAAAAAAATATATAAAATAAAAGTATGTAAAAGAATTTATAAAATAACACATAATATAAAAATATCATTTTAAAATAATACATAATAAATAAATAATTAATAGTTTAATATGTGTATAATATGAGTTAAAAATATAATTTAATTTACAAATTTTAAAATTTTAAATAATATAATGAATAATATAAGCATAAATAATATAATAGATAATATAAGATATATATAACATATAAAAAAATAAGTAATATAGATTAAAAATAAAAATACAATAAATGTTATATAATAAAAATATGATTTAAATATATAGGAAATAAGAAATAGATATAATATAACAATATATATAAATAATTAATAAATATATAATACAAGTAAAATATAATAATAATATAAAAATAATGATGTAAAATAATAACAATAATTTGTGAAAAATAATATATAATAAATAATAATAATATATAATAAAATAATCTTATAATGTATAATATAAAAGTAAGGTAAAAAAATAAAACAAATAACAATATATAAAAAAATATATATAAATATAGGGCTAAATTTAAAGTTCAGCAAAATTACGGGGCGAATTTAAAAGAAATAAAACTGAATTAAGGCCCTAATTAAAACGCGCGTAAAACAAAAGGGACTCATTGGGCAAATTGTCCTATTCTCAAAACGGCGACGTTTCCCAGAATGTAATTTAATAACCGTTGGGACTAAATTGAAACAATTGTAAAATATTAGGGCCATATTAGGGCCAAATTAAAAATATAATAACACGTAATTATAAATTAAAAGAGGTGGAAGGACCAATTGGGTAATTAACCCAATTCTAAAAAAATCACGCGGATCCTACCCGGGTAATCGGGTCAACGCGCGGATCCTATGGCTTAATACGACACCGTTTTGAGCTTATTAAGTTAAGCAGAAACAATATCGTTTCAAAGGGGCTATATAAGCCAATTTTGCAGCTTAAAAATCATTTTAACACCGATCTTTAAAAAAAAAATCCTGAAATGCTCTGCAGAGGGGAAGAGAGAGGTCCCCAGCTCTGGCCTCCGGCCACGGTGCAGTGCCTGTACACGCGCCTCACGCGCCATCGTACACGGTGGTCTGAAGGCTTAAAAACCTTCGTCCTTCCACAGGTAATCTCTTTTCCCTTAAATCCTTACTCGTATATGCTAGAATAGTTCATATATGTTCAAAATAAAGCACGAGGTATGCAATTAAATCACCTTTTGAGAGACTGTTGATATTTTTGAATTAATATCTGTGAGTATATTTCTATTTTTTTTTCAAAAAAAGGGGTCCCCTTTACATTGTTTGATTCGGGCTTTTATAGCCACTACTGCTATTACATAAACTGGGAAAGGAATCGAAGATTTCTTTCCATTTCTTGACTGTTGTATCCACCATATCTCTGATTGTGATCTGAAATCTTTTTATTTTAGTTTCCTTTTGTTTTTTTCAGATATCTGCTTTGTGTTTTCCTTTTCTTTTTGCGAGGCATTTGCAGAAATCAGTGGTGACGAGGGTGGTGTAGATTCGCGCATTGATTTCGGAGGCAGAATCACGGCGATGATGGGGGGTCACTGGAACGACACGAGAGATGAGCAGACGCGTCCGTTGAGATGGCTTCTGGAATCTTCCATTTGTGGCACGAGGAGAAAGAGCTAGATTGAAAACCCTAGCTAGTAACTTAAGTTTTGGGCCTCTACTATTTGGGTCTGATTTAGGTTTGGGCTTCGGGTGTATTTGGGTTGAGGTTGTAACTATAATGGGTTAGGGGTGTAAACGGGTTAAGGGATAGTTTTAGGCTGGCTAGGTAGTAAACGGTCTGTTTGGGTATAACGGGCCTGAAGTATTTGGGCCAAAAGGGTTTGAGCTAAAAGGTACTGGGTCAGTCCATAATGTTTAGACGTTAGGCCCCATTGTTTTGGGCTTTGTAACCTGGACCTTTAATGGCCTGTTTAAAATAAATATTTATTTATTTATTTATTTATTTTTGTTTTATTTAAGCCCGGTCAAATTTGGGCTATTACAGCTGCCCCTCTTTGCTCATTTCTGTGTAACAGGAATCGAGCAAAGACTCCTATAAAGACCAAATTTGTCCGGTCCTATCAAATCATGGTCTTTAATCTACTTCTTGTGAAATTGTGACTGTCATGTTGATATCTTCGATCTGCTCCCCGCCGAACACAGAGACGCCAAATCTACTTCTTCGTTTTGCTCTCTGCCAATACAGAGATGTCAAATCATCTTAGATTTGCTTCATCGTAAGCACGTGAAAGCCAAATCAACTATGTCTTTGATTTGTTCCTTGTAAGCACAAGAATGCCAAATCATCTTGGATCTTGCTTCAGTGAAATTATCCGAAGGTGAGATCTGCTATGTATCTGCTCCCCGTTGAAGTGGAGATGCCAGACTTCGATTTGCTCTCTGCCAATACAGAAATGCCAAATCATCTTAGATTTGCTTCATCATAAACACGTGAAAGCCAAATCAGCTATGTCTTTGATTTGCTCCTTGTAAGCACAAAGATGCCAAACCATCTTGGATCTTACTTCAGTGAAATCATCTGAAGGTAAGATCTGCTATGTATTTGCTCCCCGTCGAAGTGGAGATGCCAGACTTCGATTTGCTCTCTGACAATACAGAGATGCCAAATCATCTTAGATTTGCTTCATCGTAAACACGTGAAAGCCAAATCAGCTATGTCTTCGATTTGCTCCTTGTAAGCACAAGGATGCCAAACCATCTTAGATCTTGCTTCAGTAAAATCATCTGAAGGTAAGATCTGCTATGTATCTGCTCCTCATCGAAGTGGAGATGCCAGACTTCGATTTTCTCTCTGAAAATACAGAGATGCCAAATCATCTTAGATTTGCTTCATCGTAAACACGTGAAAGCCAAATCAGCTATGTCTTCGATTTGCTCCTTGTAAGCACAAGGATGCCAAACCATCTTGGATCTTACTTCAGTGAAATCATCTGAAGGTAAGATGCATTCATATTCGCTCCCGTCGAAGTGGAGATGCCAACTTCGATTTGTTCTCTGACAATACAGAGATGCAAAATCATCTTAGATTTGCTTCATCGTAAACACATGAAAGTCAAATCAGCTATGTCTTCGATTTGCTCCTTGTAAGCACAAGGATGCCAAACCATCTTAGATCTTGCTTCAGTAAAATCATCTGAAGGTAAGATCTGCTATGTATCTGCTCCTTGTCGAAGTGGAGATGCCAGACTTCGATTTGCTCTCTGACAATATAGAGATGCCAAATCATCTTAGATTTGCTTCATCGTAAACACGTGAAAACCAAATCAACTATTTCTTCGATTTGCTCCTTGTAAGCACAAGGATGCCAAACCATCTTGGATCTTACTTCAGTGAAATCATCTGAAGGTAAGATCTGCTCTGTATCTGTTCCCCGTCGAAGTGGAGATGCCAGACTTCGATTTGCTCTCTGACAATACAGAGATGCCAAATCATTTTAGATTTGCTTCATCGTAAACACGTGAAAGCCAAATCAGCTATGTCTTCGATTTGCTCCTTGTAAGCACAAGGATGCTAAATCATCTTGGATCTGCTTCAGCCAGATCTGCTATGCTGCGGCCTATTACCCTACCGCTTAGGGGATTAAGGCACGTCGTTTTTTATAACCTATAGAATGATTATGCCTGATGATTAGGATGCTATGATTGAAGTGAATCAAATGCTTCTAATTAAACCTGTTATAATGCAAAATGTTTATGAACATGACCCCTATCCTAGACATCACCACTCATTTCTTCATTTGTCCTTTCAAAGTATTATTCTTGCTCAGCCTGTAGGCCTGTACCCTTCCTCCCATGGTATGATCCACTGAGGATGTCTGTAAAACAATCTTTCCTTAAGATTGAATCGTTGGTTTTTACCCATTTTCCTTTTGGACTGAAAAGAAATTCCTCGAGTTCATTCATCCCTTACTTACATGAATTTATTGAATCAATTGTCCTGTTTTAGTTCCTCGTATTATCTAGAAATTCCAGAGTAATGCGCAAAACTTCGTTTATGAACACATTTAGTTCATCTATCATTATTTCAATACAACATACTTAAAGAATAATGGAAGATGAATAAACTTTATTGGATTAGAATGAATTATCAAAAAGATACAAAGGAAATTAATTTGAAAGCCTATCTTTAAGAAGAAATAGAATCTAAAGATAGCAAATAGGATAAAAGTTATGTGCCCAAGATATCGCTGCTTGAGCGTCTATACACCAGCTCCATGAAGTCTTTCTTGAGTTCAACATGTGTTTAAAAGACTTAAAGTACTTTGTTGATGCCCCAATGTGCGACGTACTTCGCTTTTTATTGGATCAAATATAGCAAGATCACTGTGTACTCTTCAAAAATTGAGCTGACCCTTTCGGGTTTTCAACTTAAAACCCCTTTGGTCACAAGGTGCCCTTTGCGGGTTTTCACCTTGGCCTTTACAGTTTTTTTTTTAAATCTCAAGGCGCCCTTTGCGGGATTTCACCTTGGATTCTCTTCTCCTTTAGACAAAGTATTTTTTAACTGAGTCTGAGTTCACTGGGTTGGGTAAACTTTTCCCATCCATTTCCGTTAAGATCAATGCACCGCCAGAGAAAGCTTTCTTCACGACATACGGCCCCTCCCAATTCGGCATCCATTTCCCCCTAAAGTCTTTTTGAATAGGAGGGATCTTTTTCAGTACAAGGTCTCCTTCGTTGAACTCTCTTGATCGAACTTTCTTGTCATAAGCTCGCATCATTCGCTTCTGATACATCTGACCATGTCGAATGGCTCTTATCCTCTTTTCCTCAATCAAGTTCAACTGGTCATATCGGGATTGAACCCATTCAGCTTCATCTAACCTTATCTCCATCAAAATTCGAAGAGAAGGTATTTCTACTTCAATAGGTAACACTGCTTCCATCCCATAAACTAACGAGAATAGGGTTGCCCCAGTAGAGGTTCTGACAGATGTTCGATAGGCCAGGAGTGCAAACGGTAACTTCTCATGCCAATCTTTATAAGTCTCAGTCATCTTCCCCACTATTTTCTTAATGTTCTTGTTGGTGGCCTCCACTGCCCCATTCATTTTTGGACGATAGGGAAAAGAATTGTGATGCTTAATCTTGAATTGGTCGCAAACTTCAGCTATCGTTTTGTTGTTCAAGTTCAATGCATTGTCGGATATGATCTTCTCAGGCATTTCATACCGACAACTGATCTCTTTCTTCAAGAATCGACTCACAGTTGACTTAGTAACATTCGCATAAGAAGCGGCCTCTACCCATTTTGTAAAGTAGTCAATCACCACGAAGATAAACCGATGTCCGTTTGAAGCTTTCGGTGATATTGGTCCAATGACATCCATCCCCACATGGAGAAGGGCAATGGAGAAGTCATAACATGCAAAGGTGAAGGTGGTACATGGATTTTGTCCCCATAAATCTGACACTTATGACATTTCTTGGTATAGTTGATACAGTCCCCTTCCATAGTGGCCCAATAATAGCCAAACCTCATGATTTGCCTTGCCATCGTGAACCCATTTGCGCAAGGCGTCCCACATACACCTTCATGGACTTCTTCTAAAATTAGTTTAGCTTCCACAGCATCGACACATCTCAAAAGTACCTGGTCTTTCCTTCTCTTGTATAGGACATCCCCGTCCAAGACATAGTTGTAAGCTAACCTTCTCAAAGTTCGTTTGTCATTTTCATTGGCCTATTCAGGTTATTTACGATTTCTCACATATCGTAATATATCCTGATACCAAGGGTTATCATCCTTTTCTTCCTTCTCAATGTTACAACAATGAGCTGGAGCCTCGTAGACACTCATTTGAATCGGTCTCATATCTTCCTCTTTATTCGCCTTAATCATTGAGGCCAAGGTTGCTAAAGCATCTGCCATCTGATTTTCGTCTCGTAGGATATAATTGAAGGTGATGTCATCGAACTCCTCAAGTAACCCCAAAACTACCTTTCGATAATTGATCAATTTAGGGTCCCTTGTCTCTCATTCACCTCTAAGCTGATAAATTACCAGCGCAGAATCTCCATATACTTCTAGGGTTTTTATACCTCGCTCTATAGCTACTTGAAGTCCCATAATGCATGCTTCATACTCAGCCATATTATTCATGCAATCAAAGTCTAACTTGCACGTGAACGGGTAATGATCGCCATTCGGGGATACCAAGACTGCCCCAATTCCATTTTCGACTGCATTAGAAGCCCCATCAAAATTTAGCTTCCAAGGAGAATCTTCAGTTGTTGCTATACACATTAACTCCTCATTTAGAAAGTCAAAGTTTAATGGCTCATAATCTTCTAGAGCCCTACTAGCCAAGAAGTCTGCTACCGCACTTCCTTTTATAGCCTTCTGACTTATGTAGACTATATCAAACTCTGAAAGTAAAATTTGCCATCTCGCCATTCTCCCATTTAGAGCCGTTGACTCCATCATGTATTTTAATGGATCAAGCTTTGAGATAAGCCGAGTGGTATGGTATAGCATGTATTGTCTTAATCTCCTAGTCGTCCAAATCAGCACACAACACAACTTTTCAATCGGTGAATATCTCATCTCACAGTCAGTGAATTTCTTACTAAGATAATAAATTGCCTTCTCCTTTTTCCCTGACTCGTCATGCTGACCAAGCACACATCCCATAGAATTACTGAACACTGACAAGTACAGTATTAACAGTTTATCTGGGTTAGGTGGAGATAATACCGAAGCATTCAACAAATACTGCTTGACCTTTTCAAAAGCATTCTGGCACTCCTCATCCCAAGTACCTTGATTGTGCTTTCTGAGGAGACGAAAGATAGGATCGCATTTCTCGGTCAGTTGTGAAATGAACCGAGCGATGTAATTTAACCTTCCTAGGAATCCTCGAACTTTCTTCCGAGTATGCGATGGAGGTAACTCTCGTATGGCTCTAACCTTGTTTGAGTCGACTTCAATTCCCTTTTCACTGACTACGAAACCTAATAACTTTCCCGATCTGGCTCCAAAGGTACACTTTGCCGGATTGAGCCTCAACTGAAATTTTCTCAACCTCAAGAACAATCTTCTTAAGACCTCAATGTGCTCTTTTTCTATATGCGACTTGGCAATCATATCATCAACGTATACCTCTATATCCTTATGCATCATGTCATGGAATAAGTTTACCCTGGCCCGTTGGTATGTTGCCCCTGCGTTCTTCAGTCCAAACGGCATTACTTTGTAGCAAAAGGTGCCCCATAAGGTTACGAAGGTGGTTTTATCCATGTCCTCTGGATGCATCTTTATCTGATTGTATCCTGCGAAACCATCCATAAAGGAAAATAATGAATATCCTGCGGTGTTGTCCACCAAAGTGTCTATATGTGGCAGAGGGAAATTATCTTTGGGGCTAGCTTTATTTAAATCTCTGTAATCAACACACATTTGAACCTTCCCGTCTTTCTTAGGGACTGGTACAATGTTAGCTACCCATTCGGAGTATTTCACTTCTTGTAGGAATCCTGCATCGAACTGCTTCTTAACTTCATCCTTTATTTTCAGAACAATATCTGGCCTCATTCTCCGCAACTTCTGTTGGACTGGCTTACAGTCCTGCCTTATTGGAAGACGATGTACTACAATATCGGTACTCAATCCGGGCATATCCTGATATGACCATGCGAAGATATCCTTGAACTCTCGAAGCAACTCAACCAGACCATGCCTTGTGTCCTCGGTAATCAGTGTTCCAATTTTCACCTCCTTCCCTTCTTCTAGGGCTACATTTTCTATTGCCTCTTTCTCATGCGGCATAATCCGTTTTTCCTTCTGTTTTACCACTCTTAACAGATCAAGAGACACATCACAATCTTGAACATCTTCACAATCCTGAGATTCCTCTAAACACATGTCTTGCTCGCAAGAGAAATCAGGAGTTGCAGTATCAGTGCTCATATCATTGATATCTAGGGACCTGTGGGGGTATGAAAGAATATACAAAGAATGAATGGATCTAAGAATGGTTATTAATGTGCTATGAATGAAAGAATGAGAATTGCAAAAGTTTAACGAAATATTGATTGATAAAAAGAAACCATATTCGTTCAAATTGATAATAAAATTATGTTTTATTAAAATAATAATAGATGATCATAAACCTTTTTCACAAACGTAATCTTACTACTCCTAGGCCCTAGAGTAACAGACATGTTTCGAGAATTACTCTGAAAAATTCCTAAAGACTACGGGAAGGTCCTCCATGATCCAATTGTTGAGAGCTTCTCTGTTTGTAGGGGCGAATGCCCTCAAGGCTTCCTTGCTCCAATCCCTCATTGTGTACAGCATTAATCTGATGACTTTCTTCTACCAGTAACCCTCCTGACTTAAAGGATTTTGATATAGGTGGGAATGTCATCGGTTCCCACTCCACTTCTCCTCTGTTCAAATGCGCCTTTCTTCTTGCTTGGCACTTCTCAATCTCTTGCCTCTTGTGCTTATGGTTTGGCCTAAAGTCCAAACCAAAACGATCTTTCTTCTCAATCAATTTTGGGATTTGAATCCCTCATTGCAACTGTCTTCCTAGTCCTTTTCCTGGCAATGCCCCTTTCCCCATCATCATTTGCAGGGCCATCCTTGTGGCTCTAGACATTTTGGGTATTGGCACCTCACTTCCTTCCAAAATGAAGGTTGCATTAATGATTTCTAAAGAGCGAAAAGAACACTCAATAGCCTCTTCATTCGCCTCGACATAAGGGACCTTGCTAGAGACTGCTACTATAATGTCTTCCTCTACTTTGATGGTTATTAACCGTCCATCTATCACTAACTTTAATTTTTGGTGCAACGAGGAAGGCACCGCTCCTGCCGAGTGTATCCATGGCCTCACCAATAAACAATTATAGGAGGGCTTGATATCCATCACTAAGAAATCAACTTCATATGTATTTGACCCAATTTCCAAAGGGATGTTGATTCGTCCCATCACTTTCCTTTCAGTTCCATCAAAGGCTCTTACCACGTTGTGACACATTTTCATATGCGAACTGTCAATGGTTAATCTGTTCAATGTGGATAATGGAAGGACGTTCAAAACAGATCCGTTATCAATGAGTACACTTGGCAGCGTGTATCCTTTGTACTGAGTAGTGATGTGCAAGGCTTTGGTTGACCCTATGCCCCCAGGCAGAATTTCATCATCATTGAAGTAGATGAAATTGTCAACACTGATGTTATTTACCAACAGGTCCAACTTGTTAACGGATATGTCGTGGGTGACATATGTTTCGTTAAGTACCTTCAACAATACATCTTGATGCACCTCAGAACTCAGAAGTAAGGCTAATACTGATATACACGCCAGCTGCCTACACAACTGATCAACCACACTGTACTCGCTATGCTTAAGGAATTTCAGAAACTCCTTAGCCTCCTCTTCCTTTACCGGTTCTTTGATAGGCCCTTCAACCTCTTTCTTCTTCTCAATGTCAACATCCTTTGTTTTCGTGAGCTCCACTCTGATGCCCCCCATCGTAACGCTTCTCGCTTCTCGTATGGGAACCTTTATTTTGCTCGCTCCTAGACGCATTGGCTATGCTCTCCCCCTCAGGTACTGTTACACTGCAGTCATAGCTCCATGGCACCCTCTTATTATCTTTGTAAGGGAAAGAAGTGGGTTTATGGATGACGACCTTGGGTTCGGTTAGCGCCCCTACTTCATTATTCCCCGGCAAGGAAATAATAATTCTTGGTCTGCTGGTTCCTTGTCGTTCATTTTCCAGCACACATATTTGTATTTTGCAAGAACTACCCTCAAAGATCTGTAGCTCTTTGTTAACCATAAAGCCTTGCACCATGGCCTTGAACTCTTCACAATTTTGGATCATATGACCCACCTCTCCATGGAATTCACAATAGTTCCCCATTCTTTCTCTACCTTCTCCAGAGGTTAACATACCTCTCTTTACCATCTCCTCCAATATTACTTTCATGGGTGTCTTCACCTCAGCAATATCTTCCTTGATTTTTTCTTCCCTTGTTTCATCGATGGCATTCACTCCTTGATTGCCATGATCTGGTAACGGATTTTCTGTATTAGGGGTACTGTCAAATTTCACAACCCCCATCTTGATAAGCCTTTCCACGACCTTCTTGAATCTGGTGCAGTTTTCAATCGAATGCCCCGGTATTCCCGCGTGTTATTCGCATTTAGCATTTGCATCATAACATTTGGGGTATGGTGGCTGTAGTGGTTTCAAGTGAAATGAAGCAATGACATGTGCATCGTATAAGCTTTGATACAGCTCACGATACGTCACAGGGATAGGCGTGAATTGCATCCTCTCCGAATTCTGTCTTATATCCGATTCCTATCTTGGAGTACTTTGTTGCTCTGCTTTGGGTTGACCAACTGTGATTGTTCTCGAGTTGAGGTTATTTATATTATTCACCTCATTTTCCGTTCTCCTTGGGGCCGATCTTTTAGCCACTTCCCCCTCAATTTTACCGCCCCTTACGGCGTTCTCAATCATCTCTCCTGCCATAACTATATCTGCGAAACTTTTCGTGGTGCTTCCAATCATATGAGTAATGAATGGCGCCTTCAGAGTGTTGATAAATAACATGGTGGTTTCCTTTTCCAACAGTGGTGGTTGTACTTGCATTGCCACCTCCCTACATCGTTGTGCATATTGCCTAAAACTTTTATTAGGCTTTTTCTCCATGTTTTGAAGTGTGATCCTGTCTGGCGTCATATCAGTCACATGATTGTACTGTTGCATGAAGGCTTGCACCAGATCTCTCCATGAACTGATTTTTACACGGCTTAACTGATTATACCATCTAGCCGCTGCTCCTACTAAGCTGTCCTGAAAACAATGGATCAATAATTGATCATTGTTCACATATCCGGTCATTCTCCTACAAAACATTGTTATGTGTGCCTCTAGGCATGTAGTCCCGTTGTACTTTTCAAACTCTGACATTTTAAATTTGTGAGGAAGCACCAAATCTGGGACCAAACTTAAGTCTTTGGGATCAATCCCATGATAACTGCCAACACCCTCCAAAGCTCTAAATTTCTCCTCCAACCACTTGCAATGATCCTCCAACTGTTTCGCGGATTCGATTGCCATTCTTTCTTTCTCCATCAGATCCAGATCAGGAGTGATAGGGTTGATCAAGCTATCGCCCAAATTATTTCCCAACCCAGCTGGGAAATTCACGGGGATTCCAGCATCAACTAACCCATGTTGAGGCCTCACAGTGACAGATGGCCTTCTAGGAGGTGCCTTGGTTTGCAGTGTCACATGAGGCGGAGTAAAACCCAGAGGAGGACCCTCATTCTCCTCTTCAGTGATTGCCATGGGAGCTTTTCCTTTATCAGTGGCCCTCAGCAGCTGGGTCATTTCAGCCATCATACTCCTCTGAGCCTCTAGCATTTGTTCCCTCATGTCATTCTGCATTTTGGCCAACTGCTCTTGCAATTGGTCCTGCATATCCTTTTGCAGTTGCTCAAACCTTTGATCCATGCTCTTAGTTTTAGTGCGAGTGCCGTAAGGATGTGTGACTTCCAGATTTTCTTTTCTACCTTCTGAAGTAAACTTTAACTAATTAGAGTCTTTCTATAACTTTGAATGCAAACGATGCAATAAAATGCTATGAGATGCAAATGCATGAATGCAAAAAGGATATCGATTCTGGTTCAACTTCATTTAGAAAACTTTATTTAGAAAAAGAATATATTTACATATAAGAGGATTACAAATACGCTTTCGCCTTAAGGCCCAAAGTTTTAACTCTATCTAATAAAAGGGCTAACTCTCGTCCTATATCCGATGACGATGAATACATCAGACTCAATACATCAGCTCGAATTGTCAGGTCTTACACATATTCAGCAACCTCTTGAATCTGGGCTATGGCTTCACCAATGACGTGATCCCTTTCTCTGACTTGTCCTCTAGACTGATGAAGCTCCCTTTCTCTGACTTGTCCTCTAGACTGATGAAGCTCTCCTTTTCAGATAATCTTCTTGCGCCTCTAGCTGCTCAACTCGAAGTTCACCGTCATGCAATGCCACTTCCAAATCCTCAACCTTACTTTTTAGCTCCTTTATCTCGACCGTAGAATTATGGTTTTGGTGCCAATGTAGGGATCTTCCAAGCTCAGTTACCTTAGTCTTCAACCCTTTATTCTCTTCCTCTAATGCCAAATTCTGCACCTGCATCTCTTGGAACTTCCTCTCCTAATACTCGGCTCTAGCCTTTTCCTCTTGGACCTCTTTCTGCAACTGATCTGAAGATCCTCCTACTCTCACTCTCTTCAAGAATACTTGTGCCTTTTTGTAATGCTCCTTTAGATCATCTCGATCTTCCTCAATCTTCCTCTTTTCTTTCCTCTCTTTCTCGACCTCCATCTTTTGAACGTCGATGTCCAAGCTCAAATACATCTTTTCTTCTTCGAGCTTTGCTACCCTCTTCTCGAACTCTAGGTTCTTTCTCTCGAAATCTTGCTTCATAATTTCTAACTCTGAGGGCATTACTTGCAAATATTCCTCTATCGGTCGAGCTCCTTCCACGCTTGGCTTAAGGATGTTATCATTAATCCTTCTACCTCTCCACTCGACGTACTCCAGAGTCGTAGCAGGGCTGATAGCTACTCCCTTTAATCGATAAGTTTTGTTCCAAGCACTAGAAATTTCGCTAACCTTCCTCTTGTAATCGGCTCCTCTGTATACAAATTCACTTTGAGCCAACCCACGAGTCGCTGGCATGAACTGCTTCAATCCATGCTGCCTTAGCACGAGCAAAGGGGCATAACCAATGGCACCCCAAATTTCCAACAGAGGGACCCAATCAAAACTACCGCATCGGTAGAGAATCTCACCAGGAATCATCCACGGAGCCCTCCACTCGACATCTTCCGACTGAAGGTTCCGAAGTAACGCTATCCAATTCTCTTCTGGAATATCAACTCTCCTAGTTGAAGCTACTAGGTCCTTCAACGGTGAATAATCCTCAAAGAAGACCCGACAAACCACCCTATCTATTAATCAGAAATGACTGTAGAACCAAGCCAAAAGTAACTGAGCACACCCTATAAACCTGCCAGTACCAACCCTCCTACATATACCCAAAGACCTGAATGTCTCCGCCAAAATTGCAGGGACGGAAGTGACCTTTTTACTGAGTTGATGAAAAAGATCCATGGTTGCCTTGTCCACATATCCCAAAGCCCTAGGGAAAACCATCAATCCATACAAACTTAAGGCAAAAACATCTACCTTCTTTGTCTCATCGGGGTGTGTCAAAATCAGACCTTTCAAAGTATCCCACGAAATGCACTTGTACTCACCCTTCTCTTTGATTCTGGCCGTGATCTACTACTCGCTCATCCCCGTAATAGTCATTAATTTCTTCCAAAAGGTAGGGAAACAAGCAGCTCGAGAATAGATCCTATCACTCTGAAACTTGGGACAACGAAGTAAGGCAGTGTACTCCTCCACAGTAGGTACCAAGTTTACTTCCCCAAAAGTGAAAAAACTGTACGCCGGGTTCCAAAACTGAACAAGGGCTTAGAATAAGTGCTCGTTCACCTGAACATCAAGTAAGTAAGGTAAGTTTCCATAATTACCATAGAATGACTGTTTAGTCTCATTGCCCCACTAATCCCAAATCTCTTTAAGCTCCTGCAGATTATTCTGTGTAACACTGATACGAGTATAGTCTGATAGCTCCGACATATATCCCACAGCTATACTATCCCCCTTTTCTAGTTGAGTTTGCTCAGACCATCTATGGACGTTGGCATTGTCCTCCACTCTATCAAGAAGTTCGTTCTCCATGATAAAACTTCCTAACTTAGAAACTGACCATGAATCGATACCTTTGTAAATGCAAAATGACATGCAAACAAAAGAAAAGAAATAGTCAGTGTCACATGATATCAATAAATCTCAATGATATTTTATAAAGGTAATATCTAAAGTTCAACTCTAACTAAGTTGGGCTCTTATGGTTTTTCGATATGAGGTTGGTTCTAAAGTTTGAGGTACCCGAACCAGCAGATTCCTCGATTCTCACCCATTATAGGCTCATTTGAATCGAGTTCAGTTCAGGGGAATACATTTCCCTATGGCTACACGGAGATGAAAATCTCATGAAACCATAGGTACAGATGTATCCTGAAAGTGATCCACTATCTTGCACGGAGCCAGAAACCTCATGAAGGCGTAGTTTCTTACTCCCACTTAAGGGTGTGACCACAACAGTCATGCAAATGCAATGCGTATCAATATATAACATACGCAATAATACAAACACATGTAATGCAAAGAGGATTGAATTTCAAAACTTTTCAAATTTTCGACATTAAGACAAAAGGTAATCAATTATACGGCTTGACTCTCTTATTAAACGTCCCCAGTGGAGTCGCCAAGCTGTCGAAACCATTTTTAAAATCGAGTTTTGGAAAATGGGGTTCGACTTTAAAAAACAAAAATAGGAGTCGCCACCAATCCTTTTTTAGGTGTGATTGGATGACCTTTAAAACATTTTGTTTTAAAATCATTAGTTTTGGTCTACAAAATCAGAAGATGGGTTCGGGAGCCGGTTACGTACGAGGAAGGGTTAGCACCTTCGTAACGCCCAAAAATTGGTACCTAATTGATTTCAAGTGTCTTTAATGTCAGAAATTTAAAAAAATTTTAAGATGTAATCTTCTTTAAAATATTTTGATTTTTGTAAATTGGAGTTCACTTATATCAAAGTATTGACACTAAGTTAGCTTTTTAGAAATCCCTATCTCGAAACAACAAAACACTACATCCAGTAAGTTAGGACATATTGCTTTGCAATTTCAAGACAGTTGCTCACATTTTGAAAACCTTAAAAATCTTAGAAGGATACTTGATTATTCGAACTCAATGAGAAAAGTCGCAACCCAATAAGTTGGGGCACTACTTTCTCGAAATTTCCAAACACCAAGCATTGCCTTTATATTTTTTTGAAAACTTTGGAGCCTTGTTTTTTAAAAATGATGCGTGGGGAATTGTATTGTATTATAAATCATACATAGTAACATATTATTGTGGTAGGTAAATAATACATGCATTTAAACAAAATGATGGCAATAATATAAAGAGCCGCATTAGATACAAACATATAAAAGTAATATATATAGCAAACATTAACAATATGCATACAAAGATATATATATATATAGCATGTATTGAGAATGAGTAAACAAAACATACAAACATACAAAGTAATAATTAAATAATGCATGATATCCAAAAAAGTAATAATTAAATAATGCATGACATACAAAAAAGAGTAATACAATATCAATGTACATGTTCATGAAATGTAATATCAAATAATAAATATAAAATAACATATAACACATTATATATGCAATATATGTATAAAAAAATGAAATGAATTATTGTTAACAAAATATACATATAATACAAATAAAGACATAATATTTAATAATAATCTTGAAATAGTATTTGCTATACAATATACAAAACATAATTACAAAATATTTATAAAAGAATAATAATTATATATATAATATATTTGGGTTTAAAAAATATAAAATAAAAGTATGTAAAAGAATTTATAAAATAACACATAATATAAAAATATCATTTTAAAATAATACATAATAAATAAATAATTAATAATTTAATATGTGTATAATATGAGTTAAAAATATAATCTAATTTACAAATTTTAAAATTTTAAATAATATAATGAATAATATAAGCATAAATAATATAATAGATAATATATGATATATATAACATATAAAAAAATAAGTAATATAGATTAAAAATAAAAATACAATAAATGTTATATAATAAAAATATGATTTAAATATATAGGAAATAAGAAATAGATATAATATAAAATAACGAAAATATATATGTAAGAACAATATATATATAAATAATTAATAAATATATAATACAAGTAAAATATAATAATAATATAAAAATAATGATGTAAATAATAACAATAATTTGTGAAAAATAATATATAATATATAATAATAATATATAATAAAATAATCTTATAATGTATAATATAAAAGTAAGGTAAAAAAAACAAATAACAATATATAAAAATATATATATAAATTTAGGGCTAAATTTAAAGTTCAGCAAAATTATGGGGCGAATTTAAAAGAAATAAAACTGAATTAAGGCCCTAATTAAAACACGCGTAAAACAAAAGGGACTCATTGGGCAAATTGTCCTTTTCCCAAAACGGCGACGTTTCTCAGAATGTAATTTAATAACCGTTGGGACTAAATTGAAACAATTGTAAAATATTAGGGCCAAATTAAAAATATAATAACACGTAATTATAAATTAAAAGAGGTGGAAGGACCAATTGGGTAATTAACCCAATTCTAAAAAAATCACGCGGATCCTACCCGGGTAATCGGGTCAACGCGCGGATCCTATGGCTTAATACGACACCGTTTTGAGCTTATTAAGTTAAGCAGAAATGATATCGTTTCAAAGAGGCTATATAAGCCAATTTTGCAGCTTAAAAATCATTTTAACACTGGTCTTTAAAAAAAAAATCCTGAAATGCTCTGCAGAGGGGAAGAGAGAGGTCCCCAGCTCTAGCCTCCGGCCACGGTGCAGTGCCTGTACACGCGCCCCACGCGCCGTCGTACATGGTGGTCTGAAGGCTTAAAAACCTTCGTCCTTCCACAGGTAATCTCTTTTCCCTTAAATCCTTACTCGTATATGCTAGAATAGTTCATATATGTTCAAAATAAAGCACGAGGTATGCAATTAAATCACCTTTTGAGAGACTGTTGATATTTTTGAATGAATATCTGTAAGTATATTTCTATTTTTTTCAAAAAAAAGGGGTCCCCTTTACATTGTTTGATTCGGGATTTTATAGCCACTACTGCTATTACATAAACTGGGAAAGGAATCGAAGATTTCTTTCCATTTCTTGTCTGTTGTATCCACCATATCTCTGATTGTGATCTGAAATCTTTTTATTTTAGTTTCCTTTTTGTTTTTTTCGTATCTGCTATGTTTTCCTTTTCTTTTGCAGGCATTTGCAAGAAATCTGGTGGTGACGAGGGCTGGTGTAGATTCGCGCATTGATTTCGGAGGCGATGATGGGGGGTCACTGGAACGACACGAGAGATAAGTAGACGCATCCGTTGAGATGGCTTCTGGAATCTTCCATTTGCGGCGCGAGGAGAAAGAGCTAGATTGGAAACCCTAGTTGGTAACTTAAGTTTTGGGCCTTTGCTATTTGGTTCTGATTTAGGTTTGGGCTTCGGGTGTATTTGGGTTGAGGTTGTAACTGTAATAGGTTAGGGGTGTAAACGGGTTAAGGGATAGTTTTAGGCTGGCTAGGTAGTAAACGGTCTGTTTGGGTATAACGGGCCTGAAGTATTTGGGCCAAAAGGGTTTGAGCTAAAGGGCACTGGGTTAGTCCATAATGTTTAGACGTTGGGCCCCATTGTTTTGGGCTTTGTAACTTGGACCTTTAATGGCCTGTTTAAAATAAATATTTATTTATTTATTTATTTATTTTTATTTAAGCCCAGTCAAATTTGGGCTATTACACAAAACATTAACGATAATCACACAAGAGCCTATGCATGCCATATAATTTGAATTAAACCTCTCAAAAACTACCGAATTGATTTGGATAGTGTGACTTGAGTGCCGATCTAATCGTCTAACCTTCCGAGAATCTACAATGACATTAAAAAACACAAGTAAGCTTGATGAAGCTTAGTAAGTTCGACATATTAAACGATAAATCTTACCGAAGTAAATACAATAGTTCAAACAATAATAATCAACCATGGGAATTCCCTATCATCCAAAATTTCAATAGATGAATTCATCTATGTTCATACCAATATTCAATAAATAACAAATCTTTCAAATTCATTAAACAGATTACCTTACCGAGATTTTTCATTCGCAAAATGAATTACATATAAGAGTACATCGTCAGATCAACCGAACACACCAAACAGAAGCTCATAAGAGCTAATCCAATCGAAACATGCCATACAGAAGCTTATAAGAGCTAATCCAACCAAAACATGCTAGATAGAAGCTCATAAGAGCTAATCCAACCGAAACACACCAAATAGAGAGTGTAACACGAGAGTTCGCAAAAAATTCTAAACCTCGATTTACTTGAATAATATAAATATATCTCCTTCCAATACCATCTCCACTCCAAACCCCCCGAAACACATCAAATCACAATTGTAATCTATCTCTCGTTCAATCCAAACCGAGCATCAAATTCAATATTATATCTCAAATTACCATTAATTATCAACAATTAAAAATAAATATGTAATGTGTACCATGTTAATCTACTCAACAATTCATATTGATGTTAAATTCTAACCGGACGAACTTACCTAGACTGAATTGCAAAAATGTCAAGGTATAGGGGCATTTTGGTAATTTTTCAATCTCCTCGATTTTCCACTCGATCTTGATTTAAATTAATAATTTCATTAAATTTATTAATTTAGATAGTAAAACAATTTATTTTATGCAATTTAGTCATTTTTGACATTTTTACAAAATTGACCCTAACATTTTACTATTATTCAATTTAGTCTCTGAGCCTAAAACATGCAAATTATCCATTTTTAATGCAAAATCATGCCAATCAAATATTCATGGCATCAAATACAGCCCATTTTTGCAACAATTTCACATCAAATCCTTACATTTTTACTATTTTAACAATTTAGTCCCTAATTAGAAAATTCATCAAAATTACTTAACAAAATACTTTTAAAAATCAACCAACATTTCAAATTCATAATTTAATAACAAAAATCACATAGATTCATCAATGGAAAAATTTAATATCTTTAACAGTTTCAAAATTGAAGGTACGGGTTAGCTGGACCTAGTTGCAACGATTTCAAAAACATAAAAATTAAAAAAATATGGGTGAAAATAGCTTACCAAGCACCCAAAAATAAATTGGCCGAATGGTTTTCCTTCACCTACCATAGCCATTCAGTTGAAGCAATTAAAGAATGAAGAAGATAATTTTAGGTTAAGTTATTTTAGTTTATATTAATTAATTACTATTATAACCTTTAAAATTTACAAGATTTACCATGCAACCTTCTTATGAATATCCAATCATATTAAATATGGTATAATTATCATCTAAGTCCATGAATTTACCTTTCCATAGCTATTAGATCCATTTAACTAATAGCATTCAACTTTTGCACCTTTTTAATTTAGTCTTTTTCACCTAATTAACCTTTGAAACATTAAAATTTCTTAACGAAACTTTAATACAACCTTAATAACACTTTATAAATATTTATAAAAATATTTACGGCTCGGTTTATAGAAACAATGTAACACCCCAAACTCGGACTAGACGTTATGGCCGAATCTGGAGATGTCACATGGAATGGAAGTTGAAAAATGAGTTTGTCGAGTTAAAATCGTTCCAATTAATTAGCTTAATTTAATATGAAGTAAGCGCATATTTTTCATTATATCTAACTCAAATCTTTTTAGCGGAAGCTTTCAGAAATGTTTATTTTTTTTCAAAAAATTGTTCGTGATGAAAGAAACCTTTTTTTTAGCGAAATCGAGTTTTTACTGTTTAGTCGTTCTAAAACCGTAAAGCAATTAAAAATCCAAAGTAAAAATCCAGAACAGCCCAAAGTCCCAAAATTTACACCAAACCCCAAATAAATAATAAAATCTAAAAATTTACGAAAAATAGTCTAAAATTTACGTGTGGCACCGTTGGGTCCTCCCGTCAAGTTTGGGGATTATCTGTACAGATTAACAGAAAAAGGGTGAGTTTTTGCAAACTCAGCGTGTAATCCCTACAGAAAACATGTATACAAATACACATCAGAATACAATCAAATATAGCCTGGGCCTGAGCCTATTATAGATTTAGTTTGGGCCCTAGCCCACTCAGATACAGTTTTAGATATACATCCGGGCCTTGGCCCATCTCAGATACAGTATGCTATAACATAAATCCGAATCCTACCCACCAGCCTCTACACACCATCTCCATCCATCTCTACACACCATGTGGGGATTAAATCAACCCACCCATCCCTACATAACATGCTGTATCGAAATGCGGCACATCATCAAAAATTTGCAGCAGAACTGCCAGATAACTGGCTTAATAGCCTTTCAGTCACTTCCTCTAAATATCATCAATAACCCACCCCGATTGTAACACCCCAAATCGGGCCAAGACGTTATGGCTGAATCTGGCGATGTCACAAGAGAGTGTTTTTAACTAACCCATTTTTATTTACGAAAATCTTAGTTTATTTTAGGAAAACCATAACATTGATATTTGTAATTTATAATCCACATCCATAGTTCAAAACCCAAATTAAAATCCAAAATTCCAAATCCAAAGCCACGTCAAACCCCTAACAAATAATGAATAAACCAATGAAAAAGTCATAACCAAAATGTATGCGGATGTGGTCACCGTCGAGTCCTCCACTACACCGATCCGCCTACTGCTGGGGATTACTTGAATAGATAAATAAATAAAGGGGTGAGTTTTCGTAACTCAGTGTGTACATCCCCATAGTATAGCATGCATACAAACAAATAACAGAATACAGTCATAATTCGGGCCTGGGCCCTCACAGAATCAATATCAGATACAGTCTTTGGGCTTCAGCCCATCACAGATGTAACATGCATAATAGACTAGAATAACAGAATAAACCCACCAACCCTGCACACCAACTCCGACCAACCCAACAAACCATGTGGGCATAAAATCGACCCACCCATCTCTGCACACCATATATGGGGATGTAATCGACCCATCCAACCCTGCACACCATAAGGTACCGCATCGCAGCACATATCATAAATATGCAGCTTAGCTATCAGATAATGGGCTTATGAAGCCCTTCAGATACTCCCTTCATTTCATCAAACCCACCCCGATGCAATGCATCATATAAACATGGCATGTTGTAATGCAGACAAACAAATCATACATTTATTTTGAAAATAGATCAGATAATCATGCCAGATGTAACATGCTAACACATACATCATAGAATTAAGAGTCTAGATAAGGCTTACCGACCCTACGATAGGTCACAGTCGACTTGGGCGACCAGTGCAACCTTACAAAACATTTCAGATTAAAGGGGCTCACACGCCCGTATGCCCTGCCTGTGTGGGCCCACATGCCCTTGTGGGTCACAAGGCCCAAATTAGCCTTGCCCATGTGGATCACACGGCCTGGCCCAAATTTCCACATGCCCATGTGGTTCACCCGTGTGGGCCCACACGCTTGTGTGGCTTACACGGCCCATTTGCCTGAGTCCGTGCCTCGCACACAGCCTATAAGCCATTACACACCCGTGTCCGTCGTACCCGTGTGG
The DNA here is from genome assembly GCA_025698465.1 of Gossypium longicalyx. NCBI lineage: Eukaryota > Viridiplantae > Streptophyta > Magnoliopsida > Malvales > Malvaceae > Gossypium > Gossypium longicalyx. The sequence continues at coordinate 100,585,452 of CM046997.1, forward strand.
CACGCACATAGTCTGGCTCGTCAAACACACAGCCGTTATCACCACACGGCCTCCACACGAGCTGTCCACACGCGCGTGTGGCATTGGTAGTTTCGGTTTTGGCTTCTGCCAAAACTCATTTTTTGTGCATTTGAGGTACACACCTGGTATTGATTCGACGCCAACGCAATCTCGAGCACTCCAGAACCTATTATTGAACAGTATTTCACCCTTTTAATCACTTAATCTAAGTTACTAAGAAATAGGACAATCTAGAAAGTTAATAACAATGTTACCTTAACGAAAAATGACAGTTCCTTGCTATTTAGAACGTCGATTAATGATCCAAAGAACCCTAATTATCTCCTAAATAGAAAACAATCTCTTAATAACCCAACATTTAATAAAACGAATCAGAACGCATCTCCACACTTACTGACAGCGCGTCTCCAAAGACAAAAGTAAAACTATCGAAAAGAGAGGGAACAGAAAGGAAGTAGTGTAAAGAAATTTCGGCAGCACAAGGAGGGGATTTTCGGTAAAAAGAAAACAAGGAGAAAAAACGTGGAGAGAGAAAAATAGAAGAGAAATTTGACAGGAAGAGTTCTTTTGGGGAAACTTCTCAGAAAAAACTAATAAACCCTACATTTTCAGTGTTTTAGTACACCTCCAATTCTATCACAGCCTTAGTGGCAAAAATAATACCCAAGCCAGGATTCAAACACAGGACCTCTAGCATAAACCCTTGCCACTTAACCACTAGACCAACAGGCCCATTCTATTGAGTTATTACCAACAAATTCTTATAAGCCCACTAACCAAAAGCCAGGCTTTATTCAAATAAAAACCAAAATTTAGCCCAAGTTAAGGCTTGAACTTGGGACTTCCCAAACACACCCCAGAGTACATAAACACTTAACCCAATATTATTTTGTGCCAAAATAACACAAATCAAATGTCCTGATATTTCCATGCTCAACAATCACAAAAGCCGAATTTATAGAAATTTTGGGGTGTTACAACTCTACCCCCTTAAAGAAAATTCGTCTTTTAATTTTTACCTAATCAGAAAAGGTGAGGATATTGCTGTCGCATCAAATCCTCCGGCTCTCATGTAGCCTCCTCAGTGTTATGATTCCTCCACAGCACCTTCACAAAAGGAATAGATTTCCTACGCAGAACTTTGACGTCGTGATCTAAAATCTAAACTGACTTCTCCTCGAACGTCAGATCTGGTCTAATCTCAATCTCTTCCACAGGCACAATGTGTGTGGGATCAGAGCGGTAACCTCTCAACATTGAGACATGGAACACATCATGAATACGAGCCTACTCTGGAGACAGTTCCAACTGATAGGCGACTGGCCCTACTCGCTTTAGAATCCAGTACAGCCCAATGAACCGAGGGCTCAGCTTACCCTTGCGACCGAACCTCAGAACCTTCTTCCATGGTAAGACCCTAAGGAAAACCATGTCCCTCACAGAATACTCGATGTCCTTCCTCTTCAGATCAGCATAGCACTTCTGTCTATCAGAAATCGCTTTTAGACGTTCTCGAATCAAACGGACTTTATCCTCAGTTTCTGATACCAACTCCTAACCCAGAACTCGTCGTTCACCCAACGTAGCCCAGCATAAGGGAGTACGACACTTACGACCATACAGTGCCTCGTAAAGTGCCATCTGTATACTAGACTGATAGTAGTTGTTGTAAGCGAACTCTACTAGAGGCAAGTACTCATCCCAATTGCCTCGAAAATCGATAATACAGCCCCTCAACATGTCCTCTAGTATCTGGATCACCCTATCTGACTGACCATCTGTCTGAGGATGAAAAGCAATACTGAAGTCTAGCCTCGAACCCAAAGCCTCATAAAGTTTTCCCCAAAATCGAGACGTAAAACGAGGATCCCTATCAGAAATGATCGAGACAGGTACCCCATGTAGTCTTACTATCTTCAAGATGTAAAGCTTGGCCAACCTATCAGGAAAGAAATGTGCGGTCTTGGTCAATCGGTCCATGATGACCCAAACAGAATCCTTCTTAGTCGGTGTTAGAGGCAACCCACTAACGAAGTCCATCGTCACTCACTCTCATTTCCACGTCGGTATCTTAACCGGCTGTAGCAACCCTAAAGGCAACTGATGCTCAGCCCTACCCTGCTGACAAGTCAGACAGCGAGCAACGAAATTGGTCACCTCACGCTTCAACCCTAACCACCAGTACAACTCTCGGAGATCTATATACATCTTATTTCCACCAGGATGCATAGCATACAGACTACTATGCGCTTCCCTCAAAATCGACAACCTCAAATCCTCATCATTAGGTACACAGATCCTACGTCGGAAGCACAATATCCCATCATTATTCAGCCCAAAATCTGTAGCAGTCCCAGTCTCAACCTGACGAAATCGCATCTCGAGAGTCTTATCCTCTAACAGCTTAGCTCTAATCTGCTCAATCCATGTCGGCTTCACTTGTAGCTCTGCCAGAAGACTCCCATCGTCATAAAGACTTAGTCAAGCAAACAATGCTCTCAAAACGGGCACAGCCCTACGGCTTAATGCATCAGCCATCACATTGGCCTTCCGAAGGTGATACTCTATATTGTAGTCATAATCATTAAGCAACTCGACCAATCGTCGCTGTCTAAGATTTAACTCCTTCTGAGTGAGGAGATACCTGAGGCTCTTGTGATCAGTGTAGATGGTACACTTCTCACCGTACAGATAATACCTTCAAATCTTCAATGCAAAGACAACTGCAGCCAACTCTAAATCATGCGCTGGATAACTAGCCTCGTGAGTCTTAAGCTGTCGAGATGCATAGGCAATGCCTTACCGTCTTGCATCAAGATGCAACTCAAACCCACATATGATGTATCACTGTAAACCACGAAGTCCCTAATTAGAGCCTGAGTCAAAACTATTTTGAGCTTCTCGAAGTTCTCCTACTGTGCGTCAATCTAAACAAAAGGAACTCTTTTACGTAATAACTTAGTCAACGGTGCTGCAATCAACGAGAACCCCTCTAAGAAATGTTAGTAATATCCTGCCAGTCCTAGAAAACTATGAATTTCTGACACACTCTTCAGCTGTTTCCAATCCAAAACAGCCTCAATCTTACGAGGATCCACTTGAATCCCCTTAGTAGAAACCACATGCCCCAAAAAGGTTACCTCTCTCAGTCAGAACTCACACTTCGTGAACTTCGCATACAAATATTTCTCACGAAGAATCTGTAGAACCACTCTTAAATGCTCATCGTGCTCGTCCTCGAACTTAGAATACACCAAAATGTCATCGATGAACACCACCACAAATTGATCCAAGTAGGGCTGAAACACACAGTTCACCAAGTCTATAAATGCCGCTAGTGCATTAGTCAACCCAAAGGGCATAACTAGGAACTCGTAATGCCTATAACGAGTCCTAAATGTCGTATTATGCACATCGGCCTCCTTTACCCTCAATTGATGATAACCTGATCGCAGATCGATTTTAGAAAACACTGAAGCCCTCTGAACTGATCGAACAAGTCGTCTATCCTCTAAAGTGGGTACTTATTCTTAATTGTCAACTTGTTCAATTGACGGTAATCGATACACATCCTCATTGTACAGTCCTTCTTCTTTACGAACAGAACAGGTGCTCCCCACGGAGACACACTGGGACGAATAAACCCACGATCCAACAGCTCCTGAATTTGAGCCTTCAGTTTTGCCAGCTCCTTCGGTGCCATTTGATAAGGGGCGATAGACACCGGAGCTGTACCAGGAATTAACTCAATCCTAAATTCTACCTCATGGCTCGGAGGCAATCCTGGTAGTTCCTCTAGAAAAACATCTGGAAAGTCCTTCACACCACGGATGTCTTTAACCGATAAGTCCACAGAATTAAAAACACTGACGTAGGCCAAAAACGCCTCACATCATTTACTCACTAGCTTCTCTGCTACCAACGCAAATATCACATTACTCAAATAATTTCAGCACAATCCAGACTTACACGATGCTTCACCAACCAGTCCATATCTAGAATTAAGTCGAACTCCCCAAACGAAAGTTCCATCAGATCAGCTAGAAATATCGTTCCTTGAACTTTCAACGGAACGTCTCTGAACAGTTTACTAACCCTAATAGACTGCCCCAAATGACTCACCACTGAAATCTCACTAGGAGTGTTCTCATACGGTATTCCCAAAGTCTCAGACACAGAACATGCAACATAGGAATGCACAGAGCCTATGTCTATCAATGTAACATAAGGTACATCAAGAATTAAAAACGTACCCGTGATGATGTCTGGAGTATCTCCATCCTCACGACGACGTGCAGCATAGACAAGTGCAGGCTGCCTTGCCTCAGTCGGCCCAGCACCTCTGACTGGTACTCTCTGACCTAGACCCTTACCGTTACCACCCCTAGCCTGTCCTCGGCCCCTAGGTGGCTGATGTACCCCTCTCTACGGCTGCATAGTCTCAACAATCGGAGCTTGCATCTGGTTACCCCTTAGTGGACAATCTTTAACTTAATGCTCAGTTGAACCATACCTCAAACAAGTTCCAGTTACCCTCCAACACTCGCCTGGATGACGTCTGTTACAGAGTTGACACATCGCCACCCCAACAGGAACAACAACAATAGGCCCAACTTTCACGGGCCCATCAGATCTAGCCTTTTTCCTAGGCCTCATCTCAGTATTCGATGGCTCTATATCCCTCTTAGCCTTTCCTCTATCATTGTTCTGGCACTCAGCGCGCTTAACCTCTTCCGCAATCTTGGCCTTCTCGACTAACACGACAAACTCACGCTCCCTGTGTAGAGCTATCAGGACCCTCAGTTTATCTCTAAGGCTGTTCTCAAAACAGACACAGCGCTCATACTCAGTCGCCACCATGCCTCGCGCATAATGGCTCAGTCTTAAAAATTCGGCCTCATACTGACCACTGAACGATCTCCCTGAGTAAGATTCAGGAACTCATGCCTACTAGCGTCGATGTAACTGGACCCCACATATTTACTCTGGAAAGCCGTCTTAAACAAATCCCATGTCAGACTGTCAGGCTAAGTGCCATCCCTAACTGTCAGCCACCACTGATATGCTTCATCGCGAAGCAACGAAACATCCCCTTGAGCTTCTGCTCGGCAGTAAAATCCAGATCATCCATAACACACTCCGTGACCTCCATCTAGTACTCAGCCACATTAGGAGAAACTTCAACGATGCCCCTAAATACCTTAGTCCCATTGGACCGGAGTCATTCCGTAACCGACCCATGGCCCCCAGAACTCGTGTTGGATCCCTCGACCCTCTCCAAAATTGGCAGCATAGCTTGGGACAGTGCGTCGTCCCCAGCTGCATGATCATGAGACCCTGACTCAGTATCAGTAACAAGTGAAACCAGCGTCTCGCTAGTATCTAGATTCAGAATCATATCAGATCCGAAGGACTCAGCTCGAATCCCTCTTCGGCCCCTACCACGGCCTCTAGTACCCCATCCACGAGTACCACGTGTGCTCATCGTAATTTCAAATTAATCTATATTTAGAAGTTTTATGCACATCAGTTTACTATTTCGATAATTGTTAACAGATATTTTATGCAATATAGTAATAGAGTTTCAAAGTCAGTTATCGCGAGTAGTAGGCTAACTACGGTTTCTAGTTTATACTACCTAATGTGTTTCATTAACGTACTACCCATAGTAGTATCATAACACATACACAGTATTTCAGACAGATACAGACAAAATTTCAGTATAAGCATGCTTCCGAACAGTATATATTAGAGTTTCAGAGAACTTATAGGATCAGCGCTAGAGGCTCGATGTACCACATACTTGTTATAAAAAATGTTTCAAATCGTTTCAAAAATCATTTTCTTAAAACCTAATTTTGAAACCCAAATCCACAGTCAAGTTTTACAATCGAGCTCTGATATCATTAAATGTAACACCTCAAACTCAGCCTAGACGTTATGACTGAATCAGACGATGCCACATGAGAGTGTTTTTAACTAACCTATTTTTATTTACGAAAATTTTTAGTTTATTTTAGGAAAATTATAACATTGATATTTGCAATTTATAATCCACATCCACAGTTCAAAACCCAAATTAAAATCCAAAATTCCAAATCCAAAGCCATATCAAACCCCTAAACAAATAATGAATAAACCAAAGAAAAAGTCATAACCAAAATGTATGTGGATGTGGTCACCGTCGAGTCCTCCACTGCACCAATCCACCTACTTCTGGGGATTACCTGAACAAATAAATAAATAAAGGGGTGAGTTTTCATGACTCAGTGTGTACATCCCCATAGTATAGCATGCATACAAACAGATAACAACATACAGTAATAATTCGGGCCTGGGCCCTCACAGAATCAATATCAGATACAATTTTTGGGCTTCAGCCTATCTCAGATGTAACATGCATAAAGACCAGAATAACAGAATAAACCCACCAGCCCTACACACCAACACCGACCAACCCAACACACCATTGGGGATAAAATCGACCCACTCATCCCTGCATACCATATATAGGGATATAATCAACCCATCCAACCCTGTACACCATGAGGTACTACATCGTAGCACATATCATAAGTATGCAGCTTAGCTACCAGATAATGGGCTTATAAAGCCCTTCAGATACTCCCTTCACTTCAACAAACCCAGCATCATACAAACATGGCATGCTGTAATGCAGACAAACGGATCATACATTTATTTTCAGAATAGATCAGATAATCATGCCAGGTGTAACATGCTAACACATACATCACATAATTAAGAGTCTAAATAAGGCTTACTGACCCTACGACAGGTCACAGTCGACTTGGGCGACCCGTGCAACCTTACAGAACATTTTAGATTAAAAGGGCTCACACGTCCGTGTACCCTACCCCTGTGGATTACATGGCCTGGCCCAAATTCCCACACGCCTGTATGGTTCACTCGTATGGGCTCACACGCTCGTGTGGCCCACATGGCCCATTTTCCTGAGCCCGTGCCTCGTACACGGCCTACAAGCCATCACACGCTCGTGTCTGTCGTGCCAGTGTGGCACGTATATGGTCTGGCTCGTCGACCATACGGTCGTGTATCGCCACACAGCCTTCACATGGGCTGTCCATACACCCGTATGGCGTCGACAGTTTTGGTTTTGGCTTCTATCGAAACCTATTTTCTGTGCAATCGAGGTACACACCTAGCATTGATTCGAAGCTAACACAATCCCGAGCACTCCAGAACCTATTATTGAACTATATTTCACCCTTTTAATCACTTAATCCGAGTTACTAAGAAATAGTGAAATCCTAAAAGTTAATAACAACGTTACCTTAAACGAAAAACAGCGGTTCCTTACTGTTTAGAACGTCGATTAATGATCCAAAGAATCCTGATTATCTCTTAAACATAAAACAATCTCTTAATAATCCAACATTTAATAAAATGAATCAGAACACATCTCCACACTTACCGATAGCGCGTCTCTAAATACGAGAGTAAAACTATCGAAAAGAGAGGAAACGGAAAGGAAGTAGTGTAAAGAAATTTCGACAGCACAAGGAGGGGATTTTCGGCAAAAAGAAAACAAGTAGAAAGAAAATGGAGAGGGAAAAATAGAAGAGAAATTCAGAAGGAAGAGTTCTTTTGGGGAAACTTCTCAGAAAAAACTGATAAACCCTACTTTTTCAGTGTTTTAGTACACCTCCAATTCTATCACAGCCTTGGTGGAAAAAATAATACCCAAGCTAGGATTTGAACACAGGACCTCTAGCATAAACCCTTTCCACTGAACCACTAGACCAGCAGGCCCATTCTGTTGAGTTATTGCCAACAAATTCTTATAAGCCCACTAACCTAAAGTCAGGCTTTATTCAAATAAAAACCAAAATTTAGCCCAAGTTAAGGCTTGAACTTGGGACTTCCCAAACACACCCCAGAGTACATAAACACTTAACCCAATATATATTTTGTGCCAAAATAACACAAAACAAATGTCCTGATATTTTCATGCTCAACAATCACAAAAGCCGAATTTATAGAAATTTCGGGGCGTTACATCGATGCAATGCAACATACAAAAGATATCATGCTATTATGCAAGTTTATTTCATACATTCATATCAACATACATGCTCAGTTCAGATATCATACAGACAGTTCACTCTATACTGTCCTAAGTAATGCTTACCGACCCTATAGTAGGTTCATAGCCGACTTGAGCGACCTGTACAACCATAAGAAACTTTTCAGAAACATGGGCCCATAGGCCCATGTGGTCTACCCGTGTGGCCCACACGTCCCAAATTGGCCTTGGCCATATGGATCACATGACTTGGCCTAAAACTCCATATGCCCATATGGTTTACTCGTCTGGGCCAATACAGCCCAAATCGGTCTAGCCCGTGTGTCGCACACGGCCTACCTGGCCATCACACGGCAGTGTCATACACACACGGCCTGGCCCGTCGATCACACATCCGTGTTTCGTCACACAACCTACCACACGGATGACCACATGCCCGTGTGGCACCGACAGAAATCTTTTTTGACTTTTCGCCGAATCCTATTTTCTGCGTTTTGGGTGCACACCTAGTTTCTATTGATGCAAAAACAGTCCCCGAGTACTCCAAAACCTATAGTTGAACAATAAAACTAATTTAATCGATTATAATGTGATCTATAATCAAAACCGAATCAAAGTTTTTACCCAACAAGCATGCAATCATTACCTTCAACTGAAGAATAGCAGTTCCCACACAACTAACACTCTGCTGGATAATTACGAGCCCTTGAATCCTCTCCTAAATGGCATAAATAATACATTTCAGAGAAAAATTAACAAATGAAACTAACCTTTTAACTTATACTTACCAAATCTAGCAAGTTCAATCGTTGAACAAGATGAGAGCATAAAAGAAATCAAAAGAGAAGAGGGAAGGAACAATGAAAATTCGGCAAAAAAAGAGTGAATAAACGTCAGAATGATGGAAGAAATTTTTGGGAAGAGAGAATGGAATTTTTTTTAAATGAACCAAAATTAGCAAAAAGATTTTGACAGAAACCCAAAATTCCCCAATTATCTCACAACTTCTCCTACTAACCTCCAACAACTCAGAAACCCAGTTTTACACAACTCTAGCTAAAAATTAGAGCAAAAACATCATCCATACTCGTGAAGGGATTTGAACACAGGACCTTCAACACATCAATATTCCACCTAACCACCAGACCAGCAGGCCCATTCTATCAATTACTTACCATCTTTTATTAAAAGCCTATCAACCAAAGATTGGGCTTAATTCATAAAAATACCAAAACTTTCCCAAGTCTGGCTTGAACTTGGGACCTCTCACATATACTCAAAACACTTAACCACAGAAGCAGATACACATTTGTGTCACAATTTAACAGAAACAAAAATATAAATTTTGGGGCGTTACAAACAAGGTCCCGATACCTCATTTTCTAAAACCACTTGACTTTAGAGTCTTACCACTTGAACTTAATTTATCATTTATATAACATAAATTACCAAATTAAAAACCTTTTTAGAACCATATTTGACTCGTAAATACTATATAATAACAGTTACGAACTTACTCGTCGAATTTATGGACCCGAAACTACTATTTTTGACACCACTAAAAAACGGGTTGTTACACTGAGGGTGAGCTAACACACTTTGTGAGTGTGTAGGAGACCATTAGAAGGTGCACTAAATGGATACTGGTCGCTATGTCACAATACGAATAACTCGATGTCGCAACATAGAGAGTAGAATAGAGAAAACTCAAGATTACCTTCGATATCACGACATAGACTGAGGGTGTTGCAACATACCCCTAAAGATAGCTACAGAGGAGTATACTGATTGCTATGTTTTGACACAGGTCTTGGTGTGTCGCGACATCGACTTTGTAACGAAAAACAACACAAAAAGTGGGGGCGTTTTGGTATGCACAACTAAACTTTAAGCTTAAGAACGTCAGCTAACCTAGGGTTAAGGACGACAGCCACCTGAAGGCTATAAATAGGCTCATTTGTCACTTGTTATGAACATCATTCCTTTAGCCTAGATTCTCTCTTGTAAATTTAGTTTAAATTTCTTTCTTTTTTAGGGTTTTAGATTTATTTCAATTTTTCTTGTTGATTTCAAGAGATCTAAATTATGGAAGCATTCAAACTCTGTAGATTCATGCTTAATTTCAATACAATCAAAATCTTTCATTTACTCTATCTTATCGATTTAATTAGCATGGTTTTTCTTTACATTGATTATATAATATCTTTGGAAGACTTGAGGAACTAATCCCACTATGGGGGATTAGCGAGTGGATGTATGATATGTTAACTATTTTGTAGGGTTACTCAATGGATCAGCTATTTGGGAAAGGAAGAATGTGAAACAAACCCTAGGCCTAACAACCCCGGGATTTCATCAATGTGAGAATTAACCCAAAATTGGTATTGCTCATCCGTGAACACCTTAACCCCAAACCAGTCTGAATTGTGAAGTCAGAAAATAAGTAGTTCTTGTTGGCTCATTATGTTAGTGGAAGAACAAAAAATCCTGCTAGGGTAGCGACTGGTTGATTGATGAGGAACCCAAAATGACAGTTGATGGAGATTACTGAAGTGAGTTAATCACCCATAATCAGATTTGATTTGTTCTCCTTTTTTAATCTCTTGAATTTGATATTTTTATGTTATTTTTTTATTACTATTATTATAAAACCTAAAAAAATCATTTATTTCATATTTTTTATACTATAAGTAATTTAAAAGTATTAATTAGATATTTTAGTGTTTAGGTTAGAATTGATCTAGCACTCACCTCCCTTGGGTAAGATCCTCGGAGTACTCACCTACTTTGTTGTAAAACTATATTACAACTCGGACCATATATTTATGGATATCTCCTTGTCTTTCAATATTTTATTGTAATATTCACACTCTAAATGTTAGTACATCTAAAGGCGGTCATTTTTTGCTAGATCAAAAAGTTCAGTTCGGTATTAAGGTTTATCTTAGTACTGCACCAGTTTCCATTGCATCTTATCGCATTACATTGAAAGAACTCAAAGAGCTTAAGATTCAATTACAATAGTTGTTGGATGGAGGGTTTATTTGACTGAGTGTGTTGCCTTGAGGTGCGTCGGTATTGTTTGTGAAGAAGAAAAATGGTACCTTGAGGCTATCTATCAATTATCGATAATTGAATAAGTTAACCATTAAGAATAGGTATCCATTACCTCGAATTGATGACCTATTTTATCAATTAAAGGGAGCAACGGTGTTTTTGAAGACTGATTTGAGGTCTGGGTATTATCAACTTAAGGTGAAAGAGGCTGATATCTTGAAAACTACGTTCAAGACTTGGTATGGGTATTATAAGTTTCTGGTTATGCCGTTTGGGTTGACAAATGCACCTATACTATTCATAGACTTGAAGAATCAGGTTTTTCACTTGTATCTAGATCACTTTGTAGTTGTCTTTATAAATGACATTCTCATGTACTCTCAAACCAAGGATGACCATGATGTACATATATGGATTGTACATCTACGGACTGTTTTTCACATTCTACGTGAGAAACAACTGTATGTAAAGATGAGTAATTGTGTGTTCTAGCTTCGAGAGTTGATATTTCTCGGTCATCTGGTATCTTCTAAGGGGATCCATGTTGACCCAAAGAAGGTCGAGGTTATTTTAGAATGGAAGTTGTAACGACCCGATAGTCAGGGGTTTCGAAAAGTGTATTCTCGGGACTCTGTTTTCGAAAACTAGTCTCGTGAATATTTTTAATAAATATTTACGATGCTAATGGTGTATTTAATTAGGTTTCGGGTTTAGGGTTTAGGGTTTAAGGATTAAATTGATAGATTTTTAAGCTTGAAATGAAAAAGGATTAAATTGTAGAATAAATTATAAAATTTGAGTAATAGGGACTAAATTATAAAAATTTTGAAATCTAGGGGTTTAATTAAAAATAAGGAGTTAAATTTAGTTTAAAGTGAAATTTGTATAAAAATATAGAATTAATTGTAAATAACAAAAATTAGTCTCGATTTAGGGACTAAATTGAAATTTAGGCAAATATTGAGTAAAAATTTAAATATTCAATATGAAATTGAATTGTGTTGTGATGAATTTTAATTATTTTAATTCCATAGCTAACATCATACCGGAATCCTCAACTAAAAAGGGGAAGGTTAAAATCAACGTCGAATAGCTCAGAATTCATGGTTTGTATTTCTATAATTCGAACGTTACTAATTGTTGTATTTTGATTTAATGCATATGGTAAGTGGTTGAGGTGAATTTTTGGCATTTTGATATTGAATTGAATTAAAGTTGATTGAATTGGTATATATATTATGAATGTATTGATTATTTAAATTGAAATGAATATATATGTGTAAATGTGATAATGTGCAAATATGATAATTGGATATTGGTTGTATTTGGAAAGTGAATTAGAACCCTATTAACTGTATTGGGTTGAGTCGGATATAGATGGCATGCCATAGGATAGGAAGAGTTCAGAGATTTCTTTGACTTTGAGTCAATGAGGCACTAGGTGCCAATTTACTTTGGTTTGACCGATGAGATACTGGGTGTCAAATTTATATAATGTTGGGCGTAGTTACTACTTCAGATTTATCCAATGAGGCATTGGGTGCCAAACTGGAATGTTGGTTGGATCTCTGTTTCTGTCCGAGTCCGAGTCGTGTTAATAAGGGTAATTAAATAAAACGATACTATAATTGATATTGGATGATATTGTATGAGAATTAAAAATGGGATAGTGATTTGAAATATAAAAATGAGATATGTTGTGATTAAATGAGATACATGAGTTATGTACTCATGAAATGGATATGGAATGGATAATTCCATTATTTAAATGAAATGTGAATGAAATTGTGAAAAGCTATTTATATATCAAGTATGAAAATTGGGATATTTGTGAAACAAATGAAATATGATAGCATGTGTAAGTTGAATATAATATGAAATGATATGCTATTATGTATAAACTCAAAGAGTTGGCATATGGTAGTTATGATTTTTAAATATTAATGTGTTTATATTTTAATTATACATTTGTAGTCTCTTGTCTTTAAATATTCAGATTATAGAAATATCACTGAGTTTTACTCAGCGTACGGTTTTGTTTTTTGTGTGTTGATTAGGTACTTCTCTTTTGATCGTCGATTCAGCATCCAACAACAATCCCGAACTCAAATATGGTGATGTTTACCTTTTGTGTCGGCATGTACCTAGGACGTCTAAATGATAGTTATTTTGTGGATGGATTATAAATGAGGTTATAAATGTAATGTTGGTTTGGTATATATAGATAAATATGTGTTTGTGTTTGAAGCCATATTATGGCATGGTAAATTGAACCAAATCTAGATATGTGTATGCGAATTTAAGTTAATGTTTTAGGTAGATTTGAGTTAGGCCAAATTGATGAATTTTGACATGTTTATAATTTTAATTTGATTGATGTTTTGATGATATAAATGTGTTACCAATAAGGGTACCTTGGTTAGGCACTTAGGATGATTGTTTTGGCATGTTTTGAATGTGTTTGATCGTGTTTTGAAGAGGTTAAACAAATGATTTTTGAGTTGTTTAATGTCCAAGCTTGTAGGAAATGGTAAATTTGTTGTTTAAGTCACATTTTAGGTCCACACGGCCAGACACATGGGCGTGTGACTTGGCTGTGTGAGACACATGGCTAACACACGGGCGTGCAAAGCCATTTTGAATGGTACACGGCCTAGTACATGAGCGTGTGCCTTGGCTGTGTGACCCAAGTCATAGAGTTTCATGGGCACAAACACGGGCTGAGACACGACTGTGTGTCCCTACTTCGAATGCCCACATGGCCAGACACACGGGCGTATGACTTGGCAGTGTGAGTCACACGGCCTAACCACACAGCCATGTGAACCCTGTAGTTAAAATTCTTCTAACTTTTTCCTGAAATTTTCAAATGTTCCTGATTTAGTCTCAAATCATTTCTAAAGTGATTCCAAACACTCAAAGGATTTAATAAGAGACTCCATGCATGCTAATGATGAATCATTTAATGATTTTTGAAATGTTTGAAATGAATGTTTAGATTATGATTACTTGATAATGCTCTGAAACCCTATTCCAGTTATAGATACAGGTTAAGGGTGTTATAGAAGCAGTCGAGGAATGTTACTGAGATCTGAAGTTTTCTGAGATTAGATGGTTATTACTGTAGATTCATTGAGGGATTTTCCATCATAGCTATACCCCTAATAAAGCTTCTTCAGAAGAATGTGACATTTGAGTATACTTAAGAAACTTAAGACAGTGTTGACTGAGGTGTCAGTGTTAGTTCAACCAGAGTCCGAGAAAAAGTATGTGGTTTACAATGATGAGTCATATACGAGACTCAAGTGTGTTTTGATGCAGGATGGGAAGGTGTAGAATATGTTTCGAGGTAGTTGAGGATACATGAGTATAATTACCTAACCCACGATTTGGAGTAAGCTGTTGTGGTCTTTACGCTCAAGATTTGGCGTCATTATCTGTATGGTGAGAAATGTGTTATCTACACCGATCACAAGAGTCTTAAGTATCTCCTATCCCAGAAGGAGTTAAACTTGAGATAGAGGCATTGGATTGAGTTACTGAAATATTATGACTGCGTGATTGAGTATCATTCCGACAAAAGGAATGTGGTTGCTAATACTTTGAGCCAGAAGTTAATGGTTGAGTTGCAAGCCATGTTTGCATCATTGAGTTTAACCAGTTATAGTGGTTTGTTGACCGAACATCAAGTGAAGTCGGCTCTATCACGTCAGATTAAGGAGAGGTAGTTGGTTGATGAGTTTTTACCGAAAAAATCCTATAGGTTGAAGATGGTAATGGTGGAAACTTTGAGTTGAATCTCGATGGTATCTTAAGTTTCCATGGGAGACTGTGTGTGCCTATTGATGTGGAGCTTAGGCAAGCAATTCTTACCGAGGTACATAGTAGCCATTATTCTATGCGCAAGAAAATCATTCTTCCTTCTCCAATTTCTCACCTAAATTTAGTTTGTTTTTTTCTCAATTGGTACAAATTCGTTGAGGCTTTCTAACTAAAGGTAAATCTATTATTTTCTTATGTATTAAATTTTTAATATGTGTTTTTAATTTGAATTTTCATAGATCTAAGCAAGAAAATTAAAGATCCATTGTTTTAAAGCTATTTTTTGCACAAAAATGGTGAATCTTATAATAACGAGCTAAAAGATGTTTTTAAAATGATTTTTAATATATTTTGACGAGATTAAGAGGTTTACAAATTCCATTTATCAAAACCTTTAAGTAATTGTATGAATTAAATGGTTTTATTTTGAGAATGAAGATGAACAATGTTTTTCCAAAAAATATTAATTAAAGAAATTGAGAAAAGTTAAAGATCTAGATTTATAATTAAACTTTATTTAAGGGGTTGGAAGGAAGAAATTAAGGATTTAATTAAGTTAAAAAGAAGTAATTAAGCGAAATAGATTGTACGAAATAAGTTGAATAATTATATGTGAGTGAAGAGTCGTTGTATAAACACAAAAAGATAAGTTAGATTGTTTTTGAATGCTTAGTAATATGTATATTTTTGTGTGAAGTTGAAAACGCTGTTGGAGCCTCAACAAATCAGGATAAAGGCAAGAATAAAGTTATCTAGTTCGATGAGTCGTGGTGAGCTACAGGTGAGTGCATTTGTATGTTGTATTTTAGCATGAATTACGAGATCTAGAGAGTCGATTTGAGGCTTGTGAATCCCGACTTATGGTATGCAAACTTCAGCTTTTTCCTGGTACAAATTCTTGAAATTTTATTTGAATTGTTGAGTATCCATGTTGTGCAAATTTAAAAGGTATGTGTATATATATAATATATACGAATAGGGGTTTTGTTATTTATATATAATATATATGGATTTTGGTGTTATATATAATATATATTTACATGCATGGGTGTTATATGTATAATATATTTGCGTGGGTCTAATACACACATAGTACATATATATGCGTGATTCTACTATACATAATATATATGTGTGGCTTTTATTATATATAATATATATGTGTTTATAGGTTTTGTATTATCTAATATACATAAATGTATATGGGACTTTTAGTGTAGGCAAAAGTTGATGTGACAAAGGTAACTAAATATGTATGTATGTATATATATGTAATATATATTCACATATGGTTATGTAGTACTTGCAAATAGACATAAAAATAAATAATATAATACAGACTTTTATAACATGTGAATTCTATTGATAGTGCACATTTATGCATGCACAAACCCGTAAGTGAATTATGAGTTTTATGATATTGTGAGTTTTGATTAGTGCAAAATTATATTATTGTGAAATACTAAGTGCGAACTCAATAGTAGTGTGAGCCAATTATATTATGGAATGAAATGTGATTAATTAGATATGTTTGTAATGCAAACACTTAAAAACGTTGGATAACATTGGCATGCCATAGGATTGTGACTACTCACCCTTTTATTATGTGTTGGGCATTGTGGCCTGAAGATAGCGGTGGATAGATAAGGGAATGTCGAGTATAGCTCTATTAATTATAGATAGCGTGGTGTATTTGGAGAGTGTGAGCATACGTGCTACACTTACATGGAGATAGCGTACGACTTTATAGGTCATGTGGTGTCTTTTGGAGATCCTTTTATCCAATAAGTATATAATTTTACCATGCTTCATATTCACGAATTGCCAATATATCACTGTGTTGAGTATGTAATTTGTGTTATATGTGAATTGTTAAAGTATGTTTAAATCCTAACATACATGATGTGTATATTTGTGTTGTATGCATGTATACTCACTGAGCTTCTCCAAGCTCACACTACTTACTTTACATTGAAGATAAATAGTTTGCGGGTTAGTGAGGAGGGTGGCAAATCGGTGATCCATCGCAAGGCATTTTTTTAAAGGATGTGTATGAGCTTTTAAACTCGAAGAGAAAGCAATATGGGTCGCTCCAAGGGTTTAGTACTAGAATTAAACTTCGACTTTTTAAATAAAATTTTCTATTGGTTGTAAATGGACATTATGGATTGTTTTTTTTTGGGGGGGGGGGAGGGGATTTTTGAACGTTATAATTGCTTTCTTGATTGCTTATCTGGATGGTTCTAATTACTTGTTTAATGTGATAATAATTAGATGATCTATCAATTTTTTGCAGCTAAGGGAGACTGTCGAGTATTAATGTTCACCTTATACCTTCTGTTTGTGTGAATGATATGACTAATTTAGAAAAGCATGCACTTAGGTTTAATTTCCTAAATGAAATATTCTGCAAATGTGTGGTGTGTATGGTTGGTTGGTGTGGTTCGTAAAGTTTTAAATGGAGAGTCACTTTGGTGGCTAATGTGACGTTTGAAATTTGGGTTGGATCGTCCTGGCTGGGTTTGGGGCATCACAGGCTGTGTGGGCCATACGGGCTAGGCTAGTTAGGCCGTGTGGGCCTATTTTTTTTATAAATTTTAGTCAGGATCATGTCTTGACGTACGTTTTGAGGTCAGTGGTTTTGTAGATTTAATAAGTGATATGTATGATGTTTGTTAAAAGAAAATTGTTGTTCTTATATGATTGCATAAATTTTAGAGGTATGTTGCCGTATACAATGTGGTACTGATATGTAAATTTGTGAGCATCATTAGCATGTATCTGATTAGTTAAGTATATATAATTATTGATAAGTTATGTTTTACTCAATTCACATAGCATGTGACTTTGTGGCTATTCTAATTAAACTAATTTGTAATTATTGAAATATGATATATCTATTCTGTATAGCATGAAATCACATTTTTATTGGTCTCTGTTAAAAATACGAATGCGTGTTCAACATGCTTACTATTCTGATTCTGTATTTGCATGTATTGTAACATTGCATGGGGTTGGGATAATATGGTAATGAGAAAGTTCTGACAGTTTAATGTTTGCACTATTTAGTGGTTTAACTACATATCTGTTTTGCTAGCTTAACTGCAATTATAGTGGCTCGACCACACATGTTGCAATATTGTTGTTTGACAACATATATATTTTATATGGCAATTTAACTACAACTCTAGTGGTATTGTCCACAATTAGCTGTTGGCGTGTTTTTGGATAGACAAGTTCTGGGGAACTTTAATTTGTGTATAACGGAGTTGGGTAGGAAGTTTTCTAAAAATTTTGTATTACGTTTTCCGAAAATATTGTACCGACATAACCATGCATGCACAATTTTTCCCATTTGAATTTGATAAAATTCTCTGTGTTGTTTTGATCTGTTTATTGTGTTGTTTGTGTTTCTGTTTGAGTTAAGTTACACACTGAGCTTAATAGCTCACCCGTTTCATGTTACCATTTCGGGTAATCGACAAAATTAGGATTGGGCAGCGTTTGGCAACTCGGATTGATTTTCTTACATAAATGGTTTGAATTATTAATAATTAAATTTTCTAGACTTTTAGTTTTTAGACTAATTTCGGATTAATTTCGATTTCGGGTTTTTGCTATTTAGTTAAAGGTTTCTGAATGATTTCTGTCAATTATAATAAATGTTTGGTTTTCAAAATTAAACAACCTAAAGATTTTTCGCTGCAAATTGTAAATGAGTTTAACGAAAGTTTCAAAATATACTCAATCGGCAAAATTATACATTTTCACTTATCGAAATCATGGTTTTCAAATTATCAACTCCGAAATTTCCGCTACAAAACTAAGTATCAATTTAAACATTTTTCTGTAAAATGAATAAGTATGGTTTCCTAAAAACATGTAAGTTTATTGCCAGAAATAATATGTTTATGGTTTCCTAAAAACATGTAAGTTTATTGCAAAAAATAATATGTTCAAATCACACAATTTTCAAAGCTAGATTTAACTCAAGTTTTCAAATAGGAAGCGTAATACCTCAAGATCTGGCCATAACGTCTAGGCCGGGTGTGGGGTGTTACACCATAAGTAAACAATAAAATAAATAAAAACAAGCTCTATGTCCATTTTCATTACTTGAAATTGGTCTCATTAAGCATGTGTATAGAATTGATGTTAATAGATATCATGGCAATAAAAGATGAACTAGCTGAATATAGAACAAAAAAATAAATAAAAACAAGCTCACATCAATATTCATAAGTAAACAATAAATTCAAGATAACGATTAATCCCATCTCAATTTACCAAACACATCATTAATATCAAGTTTTTGGACATATTATTAACAGTAAGTAGTACTCTTGTTGTAGTAATCAAAAATTAACAATAAATTATGTCAAACAATGAATTAATCTTTGGACTGACATATTGCTCACATAAAGTACCTTATAATTGTCACACATTTATCACCGCAGATTTAGTTGAAATTCTACCAAATATTAACTAACCTTTGGGTCAATTAACTAATGCATGAATCACAAAAATATATAATCATCTTAATATTTTAAATAAACTAATCTACGCAAAAGAGGTCACTTTGATGACATTTTATTTCAACTAATCTATTTAAAATATTACACATCCTTAATTAAATCCCAAAGCCAAAATTTGAACTTATTTGCTTCAAAATATTTCAAGTTTAAATCAAAATAATTTGAATAAATGTAAATATCATGTCAAGATGGACAAGTTATTAACTTGTAAGTGATTTTTTGGTGTAATTATCACTAACAATAAGAACATGTTGATCCTTTGGGCCGATTTATTGCTCATATGTAAAACCGAATAATCGTCACATGCTTCTTACCACAGTTGCACATGTAATTTTGTTAAATACTAACCTTTCTTTGGGTCGATCAATATTAACGTAGTTTAAGTTACATGCACACAACTTTTTACATTTTAAAACAAAATAATTTCAATATTAGAGGTCATTTTTGGCAACTTATTATTTCAATTAAGTTATTTTAAAATATATATCAATATATCAATATTCAAATTTAAAATTTAAAATTTACCTAATAGTTAAAGGTCAAAACTAAAATTTATGATTGCACTACAGTTTTCAGAATAACCCAAAATAAGGTTGTCCAAATAGTACAATAAAAAAAAGTGAAAACTGTAATATTTGACCGATTTTTTTTCAAAACCATATATGTAAAAAAACAAACAAAAATAATGTAGTGATTCAAGACCAAATAATTAACAAGCATATGTATATGTTGTCGAAACCTCCTTTTAAAAGAGGAGGGTATTTTGAAAACGAGATCTGCCACCAACCTTTTAAAGTGTGATTGGATCACCTTATAAAACATTTTGATCTACGAAATTATGAGAAAACGGGCTCGGTAATCGGCTACGTACAAGGAAGAATTAGCACCCTCGTAACGCCTAAAATTGGTACCAAATTGAATATTTTTTTGTCTTAACGTCAAAAGTTTGAAAGAGTTTAACAAAAAGATCATTTTTTTTAAAAGAAATTGGAATAATTTAAGCTGAAAATCGAGATTCTTTCGTTCCAAAAGAGTACAAATATCACATCTAGCATGATTGGACACGATATTCTTAAGCTTTTGCAACTAAAATCATTTTGTGATTTTACAAAATTTATTTAAAAGGATACTTTAGATATTTAGACAAACGGGAAATCGCAACCCAGCATGTTAGGGCACTATTTCCCGAATTCCTAAATATAAAAATATTGCCTCATTTTTAAAATTCATTTGAATTAAATGAGATATAATTTTTGAAAATAATGATGTATTTTACATATTAGGAAAGATCAATACTAAATAAACCTAACTATATGATACATGATTTATCATTTTATGTGAATATAGTGTAGAAAATGATAAATAATGACATAACTCACATAATATATATTAATATCTCATGCATATATATTCGTAAAAACGTAAATATACATACATTATCATTCCATGCAAAATACAACGTGGAGAATAATAAATAGAACAATATAATTACATAATATATATGCAATAATATTTCATGCAAATGTATAAAAACAAAAAAATAATATAAATAATTTACAAGATAAGATTATTATATCAAAACAACATCAAATAGATATGAAAAGGGGTACTAAAATAAACAAACAAATTATGTACATAAAAAGGACAAAATCTACATACAGTTTACAAAGAATAAATGAGGTAAAAATATTTAAAATGATATATAAATAATAAGGAAAATTTTAAACAATGGTTAATATATATGTAAATATATTGTATAATTTAATAACTTAATATATTTATAAAAAGATATTAACATATTAAATAGGAACAAAGTTTCACATTAAATTTTAAAATATTACGTACTAAACTCTAAATAATGATATATAAAAATGTAATTTTAAAAAATAATTTACAAAATTTTTAATAATAAATAGTTTATAATAAAATGATATATAAATAATATAATAAATAATAAAAATAACATAATATGTAATAATTTACATATAGATATAGTGAAATAAATAATGTATAAAGTATTTAATAAATAAATTATGCAAAAATATTTAAAAGGATTAAAATTAAATAAAACAACAGTTCTAGGGCTAATTTTAAAATAACAAAAAAGGGGTTTAGGCCTAATTGAAACGCGCACAAGACTACAAGGGACTCACTGGACAATTTGCCCTAATCCCGAAATGGCGTCGTTCGCAAAACAAGCCTTATACTGGCAGGTGGGACTAAATTGAAACAAAAATAAAGAAGTTGGGGCCAAATTGAAATAAAAAATTAAAATTAAACGAAATTAAAAGAATGAAAAATGGGGAAGGGCTCAAACAGCAATTAGCCAATTTACCAAAAACATGCGGATCCTCCCCGGGTCACGGGTCAACACGCGGATCCTCAGCATTAAAACGATGCCGTTTTGAAGCTTATTGTTTTAAGCGAAACGACATCGTTTTCATAAGGCTATATAAGTCAAATTTTAACCTAAAATTTCAATTCTAACCCGTTTTTAAAAAAACAAAAGAATCCCCTGGAAGAGGGTTGAGAACTAGCTCTCGGAGCTCTGCCGAGCCTCCGTCCAGGGGCTTACACGCGCCTACGCGCCACTGTCAACACCGCCTCTTATGGCGGCCGGAAACTGGAAAACTTCGGTTTTTTCACAAAGGTAAACTCCTTTCCCCTTATTTCAATACTTGTATATATTTATAGAGAAAAAAAAGAAAAGTAGAATAATCACCTCTGTTCTGTCAACTGCTTTGTCTTTTTTATTGTAAATGTGTGTATAAAAAAACGTAGTCCATTTACATTGCTTCTATTCGGGCTTTTATAGCCTCATAAAATATATTTACAAATTTCGATTTTATTTCTTGCTATGTTTGTTTCGTCTCTACTGATTTCTTTCCCTTTTTGCAGGTACCAGCGAGAAATTCGGCGATGAATACGCTGGCGTCGATTCGTGCTCCGATTACGGCGTGATATGATGCTGGAGTTACGGCACCGATGAAGCCCACTGGAATGGCGCGAGACGAAAGGACGTGACACTTGGGATACTTGCGGCGCGAAGTTTCTGGAAACCCTAGGGTTTCCAAATTCGTTTTAAGCATTGGGCCTTGCTAGTTTGGGTCTCCTTGGGCCGTGTCCATTTGTGGGTTGGGTGTAACCGGGTATTGGGTAGTTTAGGTATTCTGGTTTAGATCAGTTGGGCTACAAATGTAACCGGGTTTTGGGTTTTGTAAATGGACTGTGAATGGACTTTTATAAATTTTTGTTTTTTATTTTTTTATTTATTTTATGGGGCCCGGGCAATTTTGGGCTATTACAGCTGCCCCTCTTTGCTTATTACTGTGTAACAGGAATAGAGTAAAGATTATAAAAGGACCAAATTTGCCCGGCCTGGCCAAGTCTCGAAATCTTGATCCTCAGCCTCCTCAAAGGTATTCTTATAACTTCAAACTTGCTTCACCGTAACTCAGGAATGTCAAATCTACCAACTTCAACCTGCTTCTTGCAAACTCAGGAACGCCAAGCTGAAATCTTTGATCTACTCCTTGCCTAATGCGGAGAAGCCGAATCTGTCATCTTCAATCTGCTCTCTATCAATACAGAGACGCCAAATCTATTATCTTCGATCTGCTCTTTGTTAATATAGAGACACCAAATCGGCTATCTTTGATCTACTTTCTGTCAATACAGAAATGCCAGATGTACTTTCTTTGATCTACTCTCCGTCAATACAGAGACGTCAAATCTATTATCTTTGATCTGCTTTCTGTCAATACAGAAATGCCAGATGTACTTTCTTCGATCTGCTCTCCGTCAATATAGAGACGCCAAATCTATTTTTTTGATCTGCTCCCCATCTAATACAGAAACGCCAAATCTTCTATCTTCAATCTGCTTTCTGTCAATACAGAGATGCCAAATGTGCTTTCTTCGATCTACTCTCTGACAATATAGAGACGCCAAATCTGCTATCTTCGATCTGCCCTCTATCAATACAGAGACGCCAAATCTGCTATCTTCGGTCTGCTCTCTGACAATACAGAGATGCCAAATCTGCTATCGGTGATCTACATTTGTCCCTTAAAGGACATAACCTGTAGAATGCATATGTACTCATGCCCAATGATTAAGATGCTATGCTCGAAATGAATCAAATTCTCCTAATTAGACATATTATGATGCAAAATGTTATGAAAATGACTCCTATTTCGGACGCCTTTTATTCATTCATCCATCCGAGTTTCATCTTTTTCAAAATTTCAATCATATTCTGCTCACATTCTTTGAATCAAATTGGTCCTATTGTACCATTCTTCGAATGTTATGACCTTCTGGAGACAATCCTCTCCTAGGATTGAATCATTTGAATTGTCCAATTATCCTTTAGACTGAAGAAGAAGTTTCCCCAAGTACCTTCGACCCTCACTCTTGGGAATTCCTCAAACAATTGTTCTGCTTTAGTGTCTTGTATTCTCTAGAGATTTCCAGGGTAATATGTAAAACTTCGTTTGTAAAAATATTTAGTTCATCAATCATTATTTCAATGCAACACATTTTATGAATAATGGAAGACAAATAATTTTAATCTTGAGAATAGCTAGATAAATCATCAGAATACAATAGGAAATTAATCTAAAAACATATCTTTCAGAAGAAAAAGAATCCAAAGATAGTAAACAGAACAAAAATTCGATGTCCAATATATCACAGCTTGGGCTTCTGTATACAAATTCCATGAAGACTATTTTAAGTTTAACATGTGCTTAGAAGATCCACAGTACTTTGTTGATGCCCCAGTATGTAACACACTCCACTTCTCGTCAAATCCGGTATAGCAAGGTCACTGCATGTTTTTCGAAATTTGAGCAGCCCTTTCGGGTTTTCAACTCAAAACCCCTTTGGTCTCAACGTGCCCTTTTGCGGGTTTTCACCTTGGCCTCTCCGTTTATTATTATTATTATTATAGAAATCTCAAAGCGCCCTTTGCGGGTTTTCACCTTGGATTTCCCTCTCTTTTAGACAAAGTATTTCTTGAATGAGTCTGAATTCATCGGATTGGGTAAACTTTTCCCATCCATTTCTGTCAAAATCAGTGCACCACCAGAGAAAGCCTTCTTCACAACATACGGCCCTTCCCAATTTGGCATCCATTTTCCTCTAAAGTCCTTTTGTATAAGAAGAATCTTTTTCAATACCAGGTCCCCATCATGGAATTCTCTTGGACGAACTTTCTTGTCATAAGCTCGCATCATTCGCGTCTGATACATCTGACCATGATGAATAGCCCTTAGCCTCTTTTCTTCAATCAAGTTCAATTGGTCATACCGAGATTGAATCCATTCTGCTTCATCTAGCTTTATCTCTGACAAAATTTGAAGAGAAGGTATTTCCACTTCAATTGGTAACACTGCCTCCATCCCATAAACCAACGAGAAATGCGTTGCCCCAGTAGAGGTTTTGACTGATGTTCGATAGGCAAAGAGTACAAATGGTAATTTCTCATGCCAGTCTCTGTAGGTCCCTCAGTTATTTTCCCAACTATCCTATTAATATTCTTGTTGGCAACTTCCACTGCCCCATTCATTTTTGGGCGATATGGAGATGAATTATGACGTTTGATCTTGAATTGGCTGCAAACTTCCGCAATCATGCTGTTATTCAAGTTCAATGCATTATCCGATATAATCCTCTCAGGCATTCCATACCGACAAATAATCTCTTTTTTCAAGAAACGACTTACTGCCAACTTGGTAACACTAGCATATGATGCTGCCTCTACCCATTATGTGAAGTAGTCAATGACCATGAAAATGAAACAATGCCCATTCGAAGCTTTTGGTGATATTGGCCCAATGACATCCATGCCCCGCATGGAAAAGGGCCATGGAGAAGTCATAACATGTAAGGGCGAAGGTGGTACATGAATCTTGTCTCCATATATCTGGCATTTATGACATTTCTTAGCATAACTAATACAATCCCCTTCCATAGTAGACCAATAGTATCCAAACCTCATGATTTGTCTTGCCATCGTAAAGCCATTAGCATGTGTACCACAAACTCCTTCATGTACTTCTTCTAGGATTTTTCTAGCTTCTACAGCGTCAACGCATCTCAAAAGTACCTGATCTTTCCTTCTTTTATAAAGGATATCCCCATCTAGTACATATTCACAGGCTAACCTTCTCAAAGTTCTTTTTTCATTCTCAGTTGCCTGCTCAGGATATTCACGATTTCTCACATATCGTAATATATCTTGATACCAAGGATGATCATCCTTTTCCTCTTCTTCGATGTTATAGCAATGAGCTGGTACCTCAGAAATACTCATCTGAATTGGTCTAACATCCTCTTGTTTATTTTCTTTAATCATGGAAGCCAATGTTGCTAAAGCATCTACTATCTGATTTTCATCTCGTGGGAGATAATTGAAGGTGATATTATCAAACTCCTCAAGTAACTCCAAAACTACCTTTCGATAATGAATCAACTTGGGGTCTCTTGTCTCCCATTCACCCCTAAGTTGATAAATTACCAACGCAGAGTTTCCATACACTTCCAGGGTTCTAATTTTTTACTCTTCGGCCGCTCGAATCCCCATGATACATGCTTCATACTCGGTCATATTGTTCGTGCAGTCAAAATCAAATTTACATGTAAATGGATAATGATCACCATTTGGGGATATCAAGATTGCCCCAATTCCATTTCCTATCGCGTTGGATGCGCCGTCAAAGTTTAGCTTCCATGGATGTTCTTCAATAGTTGCCACATACATCAACTCTTCATTAGGGAAATCAAAGCTCAATGGCTCATAATCATCTAGAGCTCTGCTAGCTAGAAATTCTGCTATTGTGCTCCCTTTTATAGCCTTTTGACTCAAATAGACTATATCAAACTCTGAAAGTAGTATTTGCCACCTTGCCATTCTTCCATTTAGGGATGTTGACTCCATCATGTACTTTAATAGATCAAGTTTCGAAATTAGCCAAGTCAAATGATATAACATATATTGCCTCAACCTTCGATTCGTCCAAATTAAAGCACAACACAATTTCTCAATTGGCGAATATATCATCTCACACTCTGTGAATTTCTTGCTGAGGTAATATATCGCCTTCTCTTTTCTTCTCGACTCGTCATGTTGGCCAAGCACACATCCCATAAAATTACTAAACACTGATAAGACAGAATTAATGGTCTATCTAGACTAGGCGGAGATAACACTGGAGCATTTAACAAGTATAGCTTGACTTTATCAAAAGCATTCTGGCATTCCTCATCCCAAGTACCTTGGTTGTGTTTTCTAAGGAGGCGAAATATAGGATCACATTTCTCGGTTAATTGTGAAATAAACCGAGCAATATAATTCAACCTTCCAAGAAAACCCCGAACTTCTTTCTGAGTACGTGGTGGAAGCAATTCTCATATGGCTCTAACCTTGTCTGAGTCAACTTCTATTCCCTTTTCGCTGACCACAAAGCCCAATAATTTCCATGACCTAGCTCCGAAAATGCACTTTACCGGATTAAGCTTCAATTGAAACTTCCTTAATCTCAGGAACAACTTCCTCAAGACTTCAATATGCTCCGTCTCTGTTCGAGATTTAGCAATCATGTCATCAACATACACCTCAATCTCCTTATGCATCATATCGTGACATAAGGTCACCATAGCCCTTTGGTATGTTGCCCGTGCATTCTTCAACCCAAAGGGTATTACCTTGTAACAAAAGGTGCCCCACAATGTTATGAAGGTAGTTTTATCCATGTCCTCAGGATGCATCTTTATCTGATTGAACCCTGAAAAGCCATTCATAAAGGAAAACAATGAATATCCCGCTGTATTGTCCACCAAAGTGTCGATGTGCAGTAAAGGAAAATTGTCCTTTGGGCTAGCTCTATTCAAATCTCTATAATCTACACACATTCGTACCTTCCCATCCTTCTTAGGGACAGGCACAGTGTTAGCCACCCACTCTGAATACTTAACCTCTTGTAGGAATCCAGCATCAAACTGCTTTTTGACTTCATCTTTTATTTTCAGCACAATATCAGGCCTCATCCTTCGCAATTTCTGTTGGACTGGCTTGCAATCTTGTCTTATGAGGAGACGATGTACCATGATATCAGTTTTTAACCCCGACATATCCTAATATGACCATGCAAAGATATCTTTGAATTCATGCAGCAGTTCAACAAGACCTTGTCTCGTTTCCTTTGCAATATGTGTTCCAATCTTCACTTATTTCCCTTCTTCCAAGATTATATTCTCTATTGCCTCTTTCTCATGGGGCATAATTTGCTTCTCCTCTTGTTTCACCAATCTCAACAGATCTGGAGACACATCACAATCCCTGTCATCTTCAAAATCCTAAGATTCCTCTAAACACATGTCTTGCTCAAAAGAGAATTTAGGATTTATAGTATCATCGCTCATGTCGTTGATGTCTAGGGACCTGTGGGAGTACAGAGGAATGTGCAAAGAATGAATGAATTTGAGAATGTCTATTAACATGTTATGAATCAAATGAAAGATTTGAACGAAATTAAAAGGACGAATGAACAAAGAATGAAAGAACGTTTGCTCGATTTGATAGTAAAGACGTGTTTTATTGAAATAAAATATCTGAACATGAGCCTATTTCACAAATGAAATCCTATTACTCCTAGGCTTTAGAGCAACAAGAGTGTTCTGAAAATTACTCTGAAAAATCTTTGAAAACTACAGGAAGTTCTTCTGCAGTCCAATTGTTTAAAGACCTTCTGTAACACTCCCTACCCGTATCCATTACTGGAATAGGGTACGAGGCATTACCGGAGTTTACTGAACATTTTCAGAAAATTCTGAGTCATTTATTATTCATATTTTGAAAATAATCATAACATCTCTCTATTGGGCCCTCGAAGCCCCAAACATACAATAGAAATCAACCGGAATTAAATCGGGATTATAAAAAAAAATTTCGCAAAATCTTAAATTTTATTTTCATCTAAGTACTTACCATTTCAATGCTCCTTATAATTAAACATGTTACCATTCAATCAATAGCTTAACACTTGTCTAAGCGTCAAACAACATCATTGTTAGTATACTTGCACATATTTCATCTAAATTCAACATTGATATACTTATTTTCTCGACATGTCACACTTGAGTTTAATAATTGTCTTTACTTACATAATTTCCTTGTATCAACATATCAAAGATAATCATATATGCACATGTTATGAAACATATCATTCTCTTACCGTTTCTTCATAAGTGTATATCAATCATTTCATTATATCAATATTTCATGCTCCATCATTTCCATATATTTTATGTATATTTATTCCGGTAAAGTTTATATCAAACTTAACATAAATTATATTCCATGTACTTATTCTTATTTCGTTTATCTATCTTCATAATTATTTCATACAACTATTTTGTACATATATTTCTATATGACCAGTTCTTGTAAACATTTCACACAACCATTTCATATAACCATTCGTCATCTGATACATATTACCTGAATATCAATTGTTCAATAGATGTCATAGCGTCTCCCATCCATAGTCTTATTTGTCTTTGACATGATGCCGTAGTGTCTTTCAACTATGGTCTTACTCATTTTCTGTCATGTTGCCATGGTATCTTTCAACCATGGTCTTGTTCATTTCATATCACATTGCCATGGTATCTTTCAACCATGGTCTTATTCATTTCATATCAGGTTGCCATGGTATCTTTCAACCATGGTCTTACACATTTCATATCAGGTTGCCATGGTATCTTTCAACCATGGTCTTACACATTTCATATCAAAGAGCACACTCCCGCGAACCTCATCCTTACAGTGGGATTACTAGTCCAGGCTAAATCCCCTGTAATATAAACTCATAGAGTATTGTCGGGATTACCACCAAAGCTAAATCCTCGCAACGACAATTACTCTAATGAGCTTAGATCCGAATTACTACCCAAAGCTAAATTCGGACCTAATTCGGATTACCCGTCCGGGCTAAATCCATTTTCCACATATTCTTCGGGAGGGCTATATCAGGATAGGATCACCCGTCCGGGCTAGATCCTTTTTATCGTCAATTTCTTTTCAAAGATCCATCGAATTTTCCTTTCATTCAACCGGGATTTCTTCCCCTTTTTATCAATATGTCAGTATTTCATAAATTTTCATATAACGAACATTCAAATCATATTCATATAAAAAACATGCATTTCAAGCATTTAAGAATATAATTCAAGTTACATGAACTTACCTCATTACTTATTTGTGTTTATAATTTTATTAATCCGATATTTTTCTTTTCCATGATCGAATCTCTTATTTGAGTCGTCCGGATCTTTATAAATAAATTTGATCACCATTTTTATTCATTTCATATTCTAATATATTTAATTAATGCTCTAGACAAAATTACCATTTTGCCCCTAAACTTTTATTTAATGACGATTTCATCCTTAGGGTCAGGAAAATAAAATTCTTACAATTTAATCCTTATTTCCAGCTATTATTCTCATATATATTGATAACAGTCCATGATTTCTATAAAATATCAAAATTTTCCATAATTTCAACACTTTTCAATTTAATCCCTAAAACATGTTCTCCCCCGATCTTGAACTAAATTAATAATTTCATTCAATTTTGTAATTTAAATAATAAAATAGTTCATTTCATGCAATCTGGTCATTTCTAACATTTTTACAAGATTATCCATAAAGTTTTACTTTTATTCAATTTAGTCCCTGAGCCTAAAACATGCAAATTAGCCATGTTAGATGAATATTCATACATATTTTTCTCCTCCTCCTCTCCATTCCACATCCTTACTGTATTTAACACACTTGTAAGTAATATTATCTATAATTTTTATTATTTACTTTTATGAATATTCAAGCTGTCCATCTGTGTCATAGTCACTAAATTATTTATATCTGGAGCTATAGAACTCCAAATTAAGATCCTCTAATTTTTCCTGAAACTAGACTCATATATCTTCTTACCATAAAATTTTCAGAATTTTTGGTTTATCCAATAAGTACAATTTATTCTTTAAATTTACCTCTATTCTGCTGTCTGACAGTCCTGACCCTTCTTCACTAAAAATTAATTATCTCCTCGTACAGAATTCGAATGATGTTTCCATTTATTTGTATTGAAAATATACTCATTAAATATTCTAAACATATAAATTTAAGTCCATAATTTTTTTTATCCAATTTTTTATGATTTTCAAAAGTCAGAACAGGGGAACCCGAAATCATTCTAACCTTGTCTCATAAAATTGATTATATCTCATGATTTACAATTCGATTGCTTACATAATTTCTTCTATAAGAAACTAGACTCAATAAGCTTTAATTTCATACTTTATTCATCCTATAATTTGATTTCTAAAATTTTTGATGATTTTTCAAAGTTAGACTACTGCTACTGTCCAAAACTGTTTTGGTACAAGATATTAATTACCATGTTATAACACCCTTATTTTCTTTTTCTACACCATTTCTCATCACTTTCTCTTATTTTCTCTTCACTAACATATCAAGAACATAGGACCTTATGTAAGAAAACTCTACTATAACATTATTTCCATGCTTTGTCAATAATAACAAACTTAAAAACATATTGAAATCTTAATGTACTTACCTTGTTCTATTGATACTAATCTTTAACTTAATTTTCTCTCTCCTCTAGCTTCTATTTTTGAACCCAACTTGATATTCTAACTCCCCATGGTCTCCTTAGCATTTCTCTCTCTTAGTAGCTATGGAAATTCTTTTGATTTCTAGGTGAAAATGGTGAATTTTTGGTAGAAGGACCAAATTGTAAAGAAAAGAAAGTTTCTTTCTTCCTTTTCTCTTCATACGTTGGGTGCATGGAAAGATATATCATGATTCTTCATCTTTCTTTCCTTATATATACTAAATAAAATAATAATAAAATAATAAAATATCATTTAAAAATTAAATTAAAATATTAATAAACTATTATTTATTTATTTATTTAATCTAAAATATCTCCAACATCATCATTGCTTTCTAGATTTCTCTCTCTTCCAATTGACCATTTTTCCCTTCATTATCTTTTAAAATTCCATCATTGAGTCATCATTTAATTTGGTAAAATTGCAATTTAGTCCCTCATAGTTCTTCATCTATTCAATTTGGTCCTAATTCATCCATTTTCCTTAATTTCTAGATCATTCCACCCTTAAAATATTTACACTATTGGTCCTTCAACTTTTTTATATTTACACTTTAACCCCTCAAATTTTGAGTATTTACTCTTGTGCAACAAAACTTTTCTCACTTTTACAATTTAGTCCTTTCTTGAATTAATATATCATAATATACTTCCCAATATTGACATAACTCAAAATTTCCCTTTTTTTCACTTTATTTCCTTATTTTACTATATCACGGATAATATTTTACTGTAAAAATTTTCGGGATATTACAGCTTCCCGGTTTGTAAGGGCAAATTCCCTCAAGGTTTCTTCGTTCAGACTCTTCATTATGTACAACATTAATATAATGACTTGTTTTTTCAAGCAGCCCTCTCTTAGGGTGAATTATCCCTCCTGATATAAAAGTTTGGGATATATGAGGGAACGTCATCAATTCCCATTCTACTTCTCTTCCACTTAAACGCACCCTTCTTCTTTTTTGACGCTTCTCTATTTCCTTCCTCCTCTGCTTGTAATCTGGCCTGAAACTCAAGCCAAAACGATCTCTCTTCTCCTTTAATTCTGGAATCTGAATCCTTCCTTGAAGATATCTTCCCAATCCTTTTCCTGACAAGGCTCCTTTCCCAATTGTCATCTGTAAACCCATTCTTGTAATCCTAGATATCCTAGGTATTGGCACCTCATTTCCCTCTGAAATGAATGTTGTATTGACGAATTCTAATGATCGAAAAGAGCATTCAATGGCCTCCTCATTTGCTTCTACATAGGGTGCGTCACTAGTAACTATCGCTATAATGTCCTCCTCCGCATTTATGGTGACCAACCGTCCATCAGCTACTAACTTCAATTTCTGGTGCAAAGATGAGGGCACCGCTCCTACCGAATGTATCCAAGGCCTCCCCAACAGGCAATTGTAAGAGGGCTTGATGTCCATCACTAAAAAGTCCACCTCATAAGTGCTTGGCCCAATCATCAAAGGAATATCAATTCTTCCCATGACCTTTCTCTCTGTACCATCAAATGCTCTCACTACATTATGACATGTTTTCATGTGAGAACTGTCTATGGGCAATCTATTCAATGTGGATAATGGCAAGACATTTAAGGCTGATCCATTATCAATAAGCACATTCGGCAACGTATACCCCTTACAGCGAGTAGTAATGTGTAAAGCTTTAGTTGATCCCATGCCACCAGGTGGGATTTCATCATTATTGAAATAGATGAAATTGTCAGCACTTATGTTACTAACCAATCGATCCAACTTATTGATGGATATATCATTAGTAACGTAAGTCTCATTGAGAACCTTCATTAATGCTTCCCTATGTACTTCTGAACTCAGAAGCAAAGCCAACACTGATATGCGAGCTAGTTGTTTGCACAATTGTTCAACCACGCTGTACTCACTGTGTTTTAAGAATTTTAGAAACTCCTTGGCTTCTTCTTCTTTCACTGGCTCATTAACCAGTATTTCAGCCTCTTTTCCTTTGTCAAAGGCTTTTGCTTTCGCGGGCTCAACTTTGACGCCTTCTATATCATAACGCTTCCCACTACGTGTATAAGAACCCTCATCTCGAACCTCCCTAGAGGCACTAGCTATATCCTCCTTCTTCGGCATTGTCACATTACAGTTATAATTCCAAGGTACCCTCTTGTTATCCTCATAAGGAAAGGAAACAGGTTTATGAATAATGACTTTCGGTACCGTTGGTATTTCAACTTCATTATTTCTTGGTAAAGAAATAATAATCCTTGGCCGGTTTTGATTCTTTGGTCCACCTTCTAATGTGCATATACGTCCCTTATCTGAGCCAGCTTCATAAAATTTCAGCTCCTTATTATCCATAAGGCTTTGTACCAAGGCCTTAAACTCGTCACATTCTTGGATCTCGTGTCCCTTTTCAGCATAGAACTCGCAGTAGTCCCTCACTCCTCTATTCTCTTCTTTAGAGATTATCATCTCTCTTTTCACCATTTCTTCCCAAATCATTTTCATCGGTGTTCTCACCTCGGCCACGCTCTCTTTAATCCCCCCATACCAGTATCCCCAACTGTGTTTACCCCTTGATCACCATGATTTATCAACGGGTTCTCTTTACTAGGGGTGTCGTCAAATTTTACAACCCCTATCTTGATTAGCCTTTCCACTGCCTTTTTAAAACCAGTACAATTTTCAATTGAATGCCCCGATATCCTTGCATGGTATTCACATTTGGCATTTGCATCATACCATTTGGGATATGGGGGTTGTAACGATTTCAAATGAAAAGGAGCTATTGCATGCGCATTGAATAAACTTTGATAAAGCTCCCAATACGTCACTGGGATAGGCGTAAATGAGACCTTTTCAGAATTTTGTCTCGAACTAGATCCCTGCTTTTGAGAATCTTGTTGTCCAACTGTAGTTACTCTAGGCTGACTAACCATAACCGCTTTTGAATTATAACTACTCTTATTGTTCACCTCATTATCTTTCCTTCTTGGGGCCGATCTTTTAACAGTTTCCCCTTCTATCCTGCCACCCTTTATGGTGTTCTCAATCATTTCTCCTGCCATAACTATATCAGCAAAACTCTTGGTGGTACTTTCAATCATGTGAGTAATGAATGGGGCTTTCAAAGTGTTAATGAACAGCATGGTAGTTTCTTTCTCCAAGAGCGGTGGTTGAAATTGCATGGCAACCTTCCTCCACCTCTGTGCATATTGCCTAAAGCTCTCATTAGGCTTCTTTTCCATATTTTGCAAAATGATTCTATCAGGAATCATGTCAGTCACATGATTATACTGCTGCATAAAGGCTTGCGCTAAGTCTCTCCAAGAACCAATCCTTGCGCGACTCAATTGATTATACCACCTAGCTGCTACCCCAACCAAACTATCCTGAAAACAATGGATCAATAATTGATCATTGTTTACATAGCCAGTCATCCGTCTACAGAACATGGTGATATGGGCCTCAGGGCAAGTAATCCTATTGTATTTCTCGAATTTCGGTATCTTGAACTTATGAGGAAGCACCAAATCTAGGACCAAACTCAAGTCCTTGGCATCAATTCCCTGACAATTATCAGTGTTTTCTAATGCCTTAAATTTCTCCTTTAAGCATCTGCAACGCTCCTCTAATTGCTTTGATGATTCGAGTCTCATCTCCTCCTTCTCCGTTACATCTAAATCAGGGATGACTGGATTGGTAGGGTTATCTCCCGGGTTGGATCCCGAGCCAGTTTGGAAATTCATGGGTATTCCAGCATCAACTTGCCCATGTTGAGGCCTTATTGTGACGGACGGCCTTCGGGGATATGCCTTAGGTTGAGTTTGCACATGAGGTGGGGTAAAACCCGAAGAATGATCCTCGTTATCTTCTTTAGTGATAGTCATATAGGCTTTTCCTTTATCAGTCGCCCCCCTCAACAGCTGAGCCATCTCAGCCATCATATTCCTTTGAGCCTCCAACATTTGATCCTTCATCTCCTGTTGGATTTTTTCCAATTGTTCCTGCAATCGCTCTTACATTTCTTTCTGGATCTGCTCAAGTCTTTGATCCATATTCTTTGTCTTAGCGCATGTACCGTAAGGATGTGTTTCTTCCAGATTTTCTTTCTCTCACTCTCTCTTTCTCCCTAATAATTTTAACTAATTAGGGTCTTTCTATAAATTTGAATGCGTATGATGCGATGAGATGCAAATGCATGAATGCAAAAAGATATCGATTCTAATTCAGTTTCTTTCAGAAAACGTTATTTAAGAAACAAAAATCTTTATACAAAACGGATTACAAATACGCTTTCACCCTCAGGCCCAGAGTTTTAACCTTATCCAATAACAAAGCTAACTCTAAACCTCTATCTGACACTAACTCATACTTTGTACTCAATACATTAGCTTGTGCTGTCAGGTCTTGCAAATGATCAGCAACCTCTCGAATCTGTACTATAGCTTCTCCCATGAGGTAGTCCCTATCTCTGACTTGATCCTGAAAATGATGAAGCTCTCCCTTCCAATGTCCTTCTCTTACCTCGAGCTGCTCAATCCGTAGCTCACAGTTCTGCAATGCCGCTTCCAACCCTCCAATATTGTGCTTCATTTCCTCGATCTTATCCAGGCTTGTCTTTAACTCGACCACAGAGTTACGACTTCGATGATGATGAAGAGATCGTCCAAGCTCAGTCGCCTTAGCTTTTAATCCTTGATTCTCCTTCTCTAGGACCTGATTCTGTGCTTGCATCTCTTGAAACTTCTTCTCCCAATACTCGACTTTGGCCTTTCCCTCTTGAACCTCTTGTTGCCACTGCTCTGAAGACTTCCCCAGTCCAGCTCTCTTTATTGATAGCTGTATCCTCTTATATTGAGTCTTCAAGTCATCTCGGTCTTCCTCAATCTTCCTCTTTTCTTTTCTCACTTTTTCGACCTCATTTTTCTGAACATTGACTTCTAAGCTTAGGTACATCTTCTCCTCTTCAAGCCTTTCTATCTTTCTCTCGAGCTCCAAATTCTTCCTTTCGAACTCTTGCTTTATGACCTCTAACTCTGATGGAATCACTCGTAAACTCTCCTCCATCGACCGAGCAACCCCCAAACTCGGCCTAGGGATGCTATCATTGATCCTCTTGCTAAACCATCCTTTGTACTCAAGAGTTGTAGTCGGGCCTTCAGTCAGAATCTTCACACAGTAAATCTTTTTCCAAGCCTCAGAAACCTCTCGCATCTTCTTCTTATAATGATCCCCTTTATATGAGAAATCACTCTGAGCTAACCCTTGTGTTGCCGGTATAAACCGCCCCGCTTTGTATTGCCTTAGGACTAGTAATGGCGTATAACCAACAACTCCCCAAATTCCAGGAAGAGGTACCCAATCAAAGTTTCCACAACGGTAAAGGACTTCATTAGGAGCCATCCAAGGGGCTTTCCACATAACATCTTCCTCTCAGAGATTCTGAAGTATTTCTAGCCACCTTTCCTCTGTAATGTCGTCTCTCCTCGGCGTAGCTGCTGCTTCCCTTAAGGGAGAATAATCCTCAAAGAACACTCGGCAAGGAACCTTATCAACCTTCCAAAAGTGACTATGGAACCATACCAACAACAACTGTGCACATCCAATGAATCTACCTTCATCAACTCTCCGACATGCACTCAAGGATCTAAACGTCTCGGCTAGGATTGCAGGCACAGGTGTGTTCTGTTTACCAAGTCTATCAAATAAATCCGTAACTGCTTCATCTATGTGCCCTATAGCTTTTGGGAAAATCACCAAACCATAAATACTTAAAGCCAAGACATCAACCCTCTTCTTCACATCTGGGTGCGCCAATATCATATCCCTCAAACTTTCCCACGGAATGCATTTACTATCACCTTTTTGTTGGATTCGAGCTACGGCCCACTGTTCACTCACCCCTGTAATCATCATTAATTTCTTCACGAAAGTTGGGGGATTAGCAGCCCTAACATACGCCTTGTTACCTTGGATTTTTGGACAGCGGAGCAAGGTCGTATACTCCTCCAATATAGGTACTAAGTCTACCTCTCCAAATGTAAAACAACTATAAGCAGGGTTCCAAAACTGTACCATAGCTCGAAACAAATACTTGTCCACCTTGATGTCTAGCAAAAAGGGAAGATCTCCATAACTCTGGTAGAACAGCTGCTTAGCTTCGTCATCCCATTGGGCCCAAATGTCCTTCAACTCCTGAAACTCATTTTGTGTTGAACTGACACGAGTAAAGTCCCACAACTCTGATATTTACCCCTCAGTGACACTATCTCCTTTCTCTAACTGGGTTTTTTCTGACCATGCCCAGACAGAAGCATTGTCCTCCACTTTATCAAGATATTCGTTCCTCATTACAAAACTTTCTAATCTAGAAATCGAACCGTGAATCGACACCTTTAAATGTTGAGTATCATGCAATGATAGCAAAATAAAATAAGTCAGTATCATATAAAAGTATAATAAACAGGTACTTATAAGGGTGACTTACTAAGGCTATCACTATACTTCCTAGGGTAAGCACTTAAAGTTCACTATATGTGTTTCAGTTCTAAAGCGAGGGTACCTGAACCAGCAGATTCCTCGGTCCTCACCCATTATAGGCTCATATGGACCAAGTTCAGTTCAGGGGAACACATTTCCCTATGGCCATACGAAGATGAAAATCTCACGAAGACATAGGTACAAATGTATCCCGAAAACAATCCACTAGCCCATACGGAGGTGAAAACCTCACGAAAGCATAGCTTCTCACTCCCACTTAAGGGTGCGACCACAGCGGTCATGCAAATGCAATGTGTGCGAAAACAAAATAACGAACATATGCAGCAAACACATGTAAAAAGATCAATATTTTAAAAATTTTCCAAACTTCCGACATTAAGACAGAAAATAATCAATTTTTTGGCTTGACTCTCTTATTGTTCCCCAGTGGAGTCGCCAAGCTGTCAAAACCTCCTTTTAAAAGGGGAGGGTATTTTGAAAATGGGAGCTGCCACCAACCTTTTAAAGTGTGATTGGATCACCTTATAAAACATTTTGATCTACAAAATTATGAGAAAACGGGTTCGGGAATCGGTTACGTACGAGGAAGAATTAGCACCCTCGTAATGCCCAAAATTGGTACCAAATTAAATATTTTTTTGTCTTAACGTCAAAAGTTTGAAAGAGTTTAACAAAAGGATCATTTTTTTTAAAAGAAATTGGAATAATTTAAGCTGAAAATCGAGATCCTTTCGTTCCAAAAGAGTACAAATATCACATCCAGCATGATTGGACACGATATTCTTAAGCTTTTGCAACTAAAATCATTTTGTGATTTTACAAAATTTATTTAAAAGGATACTTTAGATATTTAGACAAACAGGAAATCGCAACCCAGCATGTTAGGGCACTATTTCCCGAATTCCTAAATATAAAAATATTGCCTCATTTTTAAAATTCCTTTGAATTAAATGAGATATAATTTTTGAAAATAATGATGTATTTTACATATTAGGAAAGATCAATACTAAATAAACCTAACTATATGATACATGCTTTATCATTTTATGTGAATATAGTGTAGAAAATGATGAATAATGACATAACTCACATAATATATATTAATATCTCATGCATATATAATCGTAAAAACGTAAATATACATACATTATCATTCCATGCAAAATACAACGTGGTGAACAATAAATAGAACAATATAATTACATAATATATATGCATTTCATGCAAATGTATAAAAACAAAAAAAAAATAATATAAATAATTTACGAGATAAGATTATTATATCAAAACAACATCAAATAGATATGAAAAGGGGTACTAAAATAAACAAACAAATTATGTACATAAAAAGGACAAAATCTACATACAGTTTAGAAAGAATAAATGAGGTAAAAATATTTAAAACGATATATATAAATAATAAAGGAAAATTTTAAACAATGGTTAATATATATGTAAATATATTGTATGATTTAATAACTTAATATATTTATAAAAAGATATTAACATATTAAATAGGAACAAAATTTCACATTAAATTTTAAAATATTACGTACTAAACTCTAAATAATGATATATAAAAATGTAATTTTCAAAAATAATTTACAAAATTTTTAATAATAAATAATTTATAATAAAATGATATATAAATAATATAATAAATAATAAAAATAACATAATATGTAATAATTTACATATAGATATAGTGAAATAAAAAAATGTATAAAATATTTAATAAATAAATTATGCAAAAATATTTAAAATGATTAAAATTAAATAAAACTACAGTTCTAGGGCTAATTTTAAAATAACAAAAAAGGGTTTAGGCCTAATTGAAACACGCACAAGACTACAAGGGACTCACTGGACAATTTGCCCTAATCCCGAAACGGTGTCGTTCGCAAAACAAGCCTTATACTGGCAGGTGGGACTAAATTGAAACAAAAATAAAGAAGTTGGGGCCAAATTGAAATAAAAAATTAAAATTAAACGAAATTAAAAGAATAAAAATGGGGAAGGGCTCAAACAGCAATTAGCCCATTTACCAAAAACACGCGAATCCTCCCCGGGTCACGGGTCAACACGCAGATCCTCAGCATTAAAACGATGCTGTTTTGAAGCTTATTGTTTTAAGCAAAACGACACCGTTTTCATAAGGCTATATAAGTCAAATTTTAACCTAAAATTTCAATTCTAACCCGATTTTAAAAAAACAAAAGAATCCTCTGGAAGAGGGTTGAGAACCATCTCTCGGAGCTCTGCCGAGCCTCCGTCCAGGGGCTTACACGCGCCTACGTCACACTGTCAAAACCGCCTCTTATGGCGGCCGGAAACTGGAAAACTTCGGTTTTTTCGCAAAAGTAAACTCATTTCCCCTTATTTCAATACTTGTATATATTTATAGAGAAAAAAAAAGAAAAGTAGAATAATCACCTGCATTCATCCAATCGCTTTGTCTTTTTTATTGTAAATGTGTGTATAAAAAAACGTAGTCCCTTTACATTGCTTCTATTCGGGCTTTTATAGCCTCATAAAATATATTTACAAATTTCGATTTTATTTCTTGCTATGTTTGTTTCGTCTCTGCTGTTTTCTTTCCCTTTTTGCAGGTACCAGCGAGAAATCCGGCGATGAATACGCTGGCGTCGATTCGTGCACCGATTACGGCGTGATATGATGCCGGAGTTACGGCACCGATGAAGCCCACTGGAATGGCGCGAGACGAAAGGATGTGACGCTTGGGATACTTGCGGCGCGAAGTTTCTGGAAACCCTAGGGTTTCCAGATTCGGTTTAAGCATTGGGCCCTGCTAGTTTGGGTCTCCTTGGGCCGTGTCCATTTGTGGGTTGGGTGTAACCGGGTATTGGATAGTTTAGGTATTCTAGTTTAGATCAGTTGGGCTACAAATATAGCCGGGTTTTGGGTTTTGTAAATGGACTGTGAATGGACTTTAATAAATTTTTGTTTTTGTTTTTTTTCTTTATTTTACGGGGCCTGGGCAATTTTGGGCTATTACATACATGATTTTGACATAGACAAAACACCAAACAATTCACACATATACATGTATTTAAAATCAAATAGAAAAACTCACTTTGCTTATGTCATGTAAATCCAAACATGTATTTATGATTAAATAGAGATTCGTATGAATATTTAAAAAATATCTTTAAACTAATAAATCTAAAAAACAAAATCGTAATAATTGACATATCTCATAATTCATACCATAAACCATATTAGCATAATTCGACCAAATATTTAGAATCATAAAACTCCAAAATCTAATAATATAAAATTAAACTTAAAATCAAAATTTTAAATATATATTATGGTTCGAAATTAATAACTCCAACAACTAATCCGTAGAACCAATTCAACAAAGACTTGACAAACTTAGAGTATCTCCAAAACATTGAGCGTATCCTCTGAATGTACTGCAAAACCCTTGATAAGTTAGAATGAGAATGAGAATAACAAAGCATATTTTCAAGATGTGCAGACAATTGACGACATCGGTCGATACTTTACAAAACAACTTGAATTGATTAACAGTTGGATCACTTGATCCTTGCTCATATTTTAATAGATATATCTAAATAAAAGCAAGAGTAAATTAGGACCTCCAAATTTCATTATTTCCAAACCCAATTGCACTTGAAATCAAGAAAATCGTATTGATCATTGGCTTAACAGGTAAGATTGACAATTTACTGTAGGTCTGTAACTCTATGAGATATAACCATATCTCTGGAAACACATGGTTTAAGCCATAAGGATAAACATGCATATAAATTCTACAATATGTATTGTCAATGGCATAAAAGTTGCAGAGAAAAATATGCAAAAAGCTTAAAAGTTGATTTTATTAAAATCTGTATAGAACATGCTAACTCAAGGTACATCAGGTAATACAAAGCAATAATACATTGCATGAGTTAGTATAAAACGCAATGATCTTACAAATTTAAATCAATAACAGAATAAATTATAAATTTCGACTTTCAATAACATATGCAAATATTAAATTAATTTATATTTATAAAACCCTAAAATTTTAATATAAAGATTCAAAATTTAAATTTTCTATCAAGAATTTTAAAGATTCAACATGGTATAAAATCGAAATATCAAATCCATAAAATTTGAAAAAACGAATCAATCTAAAAATAATAGAGAATCAATTCATTTTTAATGATTCAACATTACAAGACTCGGGTGCCACTTGTTAGAACCGAAAAAATTCTTATATAAAACTTTATTAACTAGAATTTATCATGTCAAATCATAAAAATAAAAATAAATGCAGAAGTGCACTTGAATCCATTAATTCCTTGAAATCTTCGAATATTATAATTTTGAAAAGGTGGCTATCTCTTTTTTGAAAATAAAATACTAGAAAAGTTACATTATGTAAACTTTGGAGACCATAACCCTATTATATATAACTTTTGTACATTAACCTTAATTTCTAATCAACCATCATTAATTAAAATTTAGTTATTATAGTATCTATGCATATTTAACTCATTTTATTTAATAATTAAAACCTAATAAACTTAAATTAAATTAAATCACTTTTAATTTAATTTAATCTTTTATGATAATAAATAATAACATATAATTA
This sequence comes from Gossypium longicalyx, assembly GCA_025698465.1. NCBI lineage: Eukaryota > Viridiplantae > Streptophyta > Magnoliopsida > Malvales > Malvaceae > Gossypium > Gossypium longicalyx. The sequence continues at coordinate 100,627,762 of CM046997.1, forward strand.
CTATTATTATATATACCAACAATACCTAAAAACATTTAACACCCCAATGTAAAACCTTCTTAATTCTTAGCAGAAACAACAAAAACTTCATTGCCACAATATATCAACCACATTGAAAGCATGACCGAAGCGGTGCCCAAATCTTGTATATAATATCAAACATGGTTAAATGATTAGATAAAGACTTTTAACTCCTAGGAACCCTGCCATGATTATTAGACTGCTATGAAGATGAGAGCTGAAGGGAACGGGCCAGCTTGTAGGCTGTTTAATGAAGCAAAGAAGGACTACACTGGTAAGCTAAGAACAGACAGTACTGCTGAGCTGGGAGAGATGGACGGCAAAGGAATTTAGCTAAGAACTCAGTTATGAACGTGGATCAATGAATTGATTTACAGCTGTAACTCTGTTATTACTTTTTAGAGATTGCCCACGGCATATGGCCAGTGAACTATGAATTTTCATATGTTTTTGGAATGAAATAACCTTTCTTACCTCATTTCTCTACTCTATCTGATCTACATTCACTCTGGGAAAGCGTAAAACTCGGCAACAAATGGTGGAAGGCACGAAACTTAATACACTGCCGGAGCAGATTCAAAGTTTGAAGAGGCAGATGGAAGCAATGAGAGCTGCAGAGAACACTGTGCCTAAACGCTGGGAGGAGCAGCGCATTGGTATTGAAGCCAAGTTTTAGGAGAACCTGGCTTATATGGTCAAGATGTATGACAAAAATAATAATTAATTATGTAAATGATTTTAGTTTAAAATAATTACTTAAATGATCTAAAATGAATAGTAAATTTGGGTTAAGATAATAAATGGCTGGCATTGTGTCAGGTGTTAAAAAATAATTTTTTGGATGCTGGGGATTAGATGGTCGACACCTTTCTATTTTTTTCAACCCGTATTATACTGGTATACATTTATACCAATATTTGAAAAAAAAAATTGGGATGTTAGCACATTGATGACCGTGCCCCCTTTACCAGATAAATTTTTTTGAGTGCTGACACACCAATGACCGACACCCATTTTAAAATTTTTAAAAAAAATTGGGTGCTGAGACATTGATGGTTGGCACCCCAGTATCAAATTTTTAAAAAAAAATTTGGGGTACTGGAAAATTGATGATCGGCACCTTTGTACCAAAATTTTAAAAAATTTTGGGTGCTAGGACAATGATGGCCGACACATCAGTACCAGATTTAAAAAATATTTTGGGGTGCTGGGACACTGATGGTCGGCACCCCAATACTAGATTTAAAAAAATAATTTTTTTGGATGTTGGAACACTGATGGCCGACACCCCCTTAGTCTATATATATCGAAGTTGTTTGGGTTGTGGTATTGTAATTGAATGGAAAAAAAATGTTGAGAGTACCACCAAATGAGAGTGTTTGGGAGTGTACCATCAAATGGGGATACCATATTTGAGAGTGTATCATCCAATGGGTGTGATATAGTGGAATGCAAATGGGAGTGTATAATCGAATTTCGAGGTTGAATTATATAATGTCATGTTTTAACGGAGTTGAATTATATACTGTCACATGAACCATAAATGTTATGCCATCAAAGGTCAGACGACTTTCTTCAACATAAATGGAGAACCGTGCAGATCGTTTACGGTTAAAGAATATGATGGGCGAACATGGTCAAAATTACTAAATGCAACGTAGACCTGATTTAAGTAGAAGACGACTAATTGTGGAGAAACTACTATTCAAAATGGTTGTATTATTTTTGTATCTGTAAATCAATTTTAGTTCGTATTATTTGTTGGTCGAATTTTATATTTTCGTATATCAGCTTTGTAAAATGTTTGTATTATTTTTTGATCTCTAAAAATATTTTAGTCTGCATCTGTTGGTCGAATTTTATATTCTCATATATCAGTTTTCTAGAATGTTCGTAATAATTTTGGATCTATGCAAACAAATATGTACAAAAAAATATTAATGTTAAAAAATATTTACAAGTATTTTGTATTCATCTATGTAAACAAATAATTATGTTAAAAATTCAATTCTTATTTTGGAAGAATAATTACAAAGTAAATATTTACAAAAAAGAATCAAAATTGTCTAGATCCTAGCAATGTCCCTGTCCCCGGAATGTATCGGTTGGGTTGCCTTCGTCGGCCAAAGGGTGCACCTGCATGTGGGGATTAGTAAATGCTCGGGTTGGTCTCCTGTGTTTGTATCGATGTACTGAAAAAAGCGGAATAATTGTATGCCTCACCATCAAGTGTGATAGGGTATTGCAAAACTGGAGGGGCTAAGCGAAAAATATCCTTCACGAGAGGTGTATGCAGTTGCCCTTGAAGCTTTAGGTGGTGTGAGGACGACCTAGAGTGTGTCGAATGTTGAGGCTCGAAGTCGTCGTCAAATATCTCTTTGAGCGAATAAGGTTACTGTTGTTGGAGATGGGAGGTATGCGATGAGGATCTGAATGCTTCATATTATGGCTTAGGGTTGGGGTTTGAGACAGCTTATATGTTCCCGAATGGTGGAACTCGATTACAGTGCAGTCGTGTGTTCATCCGTTGCCATCGAGAAGATTTTGGTTGCACGTGTTTCGGGAGCACCATGTATCGACCTTGGAATATGAATGACATCTTGTTTGCCGCGTACCAAGTTACATACTCGCGTAAAGGAAAGAACTATGTCTTTAAGAAAAACAAGGGGCCACCTCTTATGTCAGGCGTTCTATAGAATAATGTACGGAGCATGTTGGTTTGCCTAATTTATGGCGTCCCTACCCTTTTTGTCTATATCGTGGATTTCTTTAAAGTCCTATGGAGCATCTGAGATAGCTTACATGCATCCTAATTGTTTCAAAACCCGAGCCACTATTGTAGCAGGATGTCTGACACACCGTGCACTATTTAGGTTGGCCCGTCTCCTTAACATCCATGTCATTTTGAATCCTCGTCGAATGTTCTTGACCTTTAGGATGTCTACAGAGACTACGGTTGGGCAACATCTCAAAAGTAGGCGGTGGAACTTCTCATTTTGAGACATCTGATATTACGGGAAATTCGTTTCCTCAGATATGCAATATACATTGCAGGGTGTATACCTCATCTAGGAATTGTTCGACGTCTAGATTTGCATGCGCACACGCTATATGAACATGCGCACACAGACATCGAAGAGTTTAGAACTTCCCACACTTACAAAGCCTGTTTCGTAAATCAACTACGTATTACCTGGGTGGAAGACTTGAGTGACTGCCGACGTACTCTTGAACCTAGAAAGTCTCCAATTCATGCGAATACAATTCTATGTTCATTCTCTGTGCCCTCCCCGCATTTACTGTCGCAGCCTTTCGGACGGCCTCAACGTACATGTGCCTGTTCTCTATCTACTTTACTTGTCTCAACCCCATCCTTGGCATCAATGTGGCCAGCCTATAGAATGTTTCCAAGAAAACCAAAAAAATTGGCAGATGACGTGTACGCCTCAAGATTGAGTTCACTGCCTCTACGAGGTTGGTCGTTATCTAACCATACCGAAACCAATTATTGTAACTTTGACTCCACTGGTAGTTCTTCATTCTACCCAACTATTGCCAGAGACAACGATTTTCAAGTAATGATGTCCTCTGAACTTCAAGTCTCGCGAACCTTTGCCTGAATCTTTACAGTTCTAACTCATACCTGCGTATGCATTTCGAACCAATATTTGAAAAAATCACAGAATTATAAATTTAGAAAAAAAATTTAAAAATACAAACTGATAAATCTTGAAAAAATACAAATAGATTCTAAAAATAAAATATGAACAAATCAATTTTGGAATAGTATTTTTTACCTATGTTCACGATTTCTCTACGCCATTCTTTATTCTTATAATCTTTGTGAAAGTTTACTGAAATGTATCAGATGAAATAAACAGACATCCACGGAACCCCTAAACGTATTATTACAACAAGTAGTCCCTTCGATCTGTCCGAGATGAGGAAAATGTTGTCTTCCCTGACAACGTACCTCCATATATTTCTTAAAAAAAATTCCCACGACTTGAAGGTCTCACCCTCCATGATGGTGAAAGTGATAGGAAGTACATTCTAGTTGTTGTCTTATTCAATTGAAATCAGAAGTATTTGCGTGTATTTTTTGTAGAGCCTGGTTCCGTCCGCCTGCACCAACGGCTTGTAGTGAGGGAAGGCTCTAACACACAACTCAAACGTCTAAAACAATCGGTGGAAAACTCGTTTCCTCAGTTTTATCTCGTCGCTTGGGCCTTTATGCGGTAATTTTTGTAAATCGGTCACCATTCTTGGTACATACTCCCGTATCACGGCTACCCACCCTTGAAATTCGTTGTATGACGTATCCCAGCCATCATACAATTGTTGCATCACCATTTACTTCGCCCACCATGCCTTCTTGTAAGAAACCCTGTATTTGAATCAAGCTTGCATGTTCAATAAGGGTCAATACAAAGATGGTAGGCATGTCTTTCACTGACGGAATGATGTAGTTGCATATTTTTTTCATCTATTTTTCGATGCTCTTGTGACATACGAGCTACCATGCATGTGTAAGGACCTTCTATTTTATTGATTGTCCACATCTGAGTCCACTGCATTAATGCAGCTTAAACACACCATTCACAGCCACTCGAGGCTTTCCAATATTCTCCCATATATAAAGACTGTGTTGACTTCATGACTTTGTAGTTGACATATAGTTTCAAGCTGTACTACTTTATTGTATGTAAGTAGTCTTTCTTATTATCAAATTGTTGTCCTACGAACAACTCTTTAGCTTTCAATTCTTCATCCAGTAGGTGAGCTGACACTATGTTTGGATATTCGGAGAACTCACATGCAACCGCTGCATCAAGATGTACATCCCTAGGATTATTACGGATAACTATATCGAATCCCGTGTTCCCGGCCGAATAGGGGTGTACATCTTCACCCTTCATCTCGTATTGATCATCTATGTCTTTACAAATGTCATCCAAATCAGGGTCATTGAAATATTCATTACGATGGTATGATTGCTCTTCATTATTGGACCCTTCATCACCATCTTCTATGGTGGCCAACACCTCTGGATTAATTTCTAGATAAGGACACAAGATTAGGATGTTATACGAATATCTATTGTAGTTTGAATTTGTGGGAGTTTGCAGTGACTAATCTTCCCAGCAGACATTAAGATCGAAATCAATTCTAAACTGCTGACTTACTGAAATTACAGCTTGAACAGGTTCTGGTTCAACTATCCTCGTCAACAACTTAACCGGGCTGGGATTATCCATCTCAATGACGTAATAAATTGCTATCATTCTTCCTAGATCATCATAATCTTCAAGCTCCATTTCCGAGAAATTGAGCGGATCTGTTGAAATCAAAAATTTGTAAAACAGTATCAACATTTACTTCCCTCAACGGGTAGCTTTCTTTGTACTAATCTTCTGTTTCAAATCCGCCACCAGAACACGCTTGTTAAATCTCATTCCGATTTTTTGCCGGATTTGAAAGACACAACCTTCTTTAGCTGTATTTACCATTTCTCCATTGAAATGGCTATAAACAAACAAAATTTGGAAACTCATCTTCGACAATTTCTACTTGCTCCTCAACAAACAAAACACTGATATTCTTAACACCAATTTTCAACTGATAAAGTAAACAAAAAGCTCAAATGGAAGACAAAACACCTCTATATATTAAAGGGGTGCCGACCATTAGTGTCTTAGCACCCAATTTTTATTTTTAAATCTGGTACTAGAGTGCCGACCATTTGTGTCCCAGCATACAAATTTTTAATTTTTTAAAAAAATCAGGTATAAGGGTGTCGGCCTGTAACGACTCGATAGTCACAGGTATCGAAAAGTGTATTTTCGGGTCTCTGTTTTCGTAAAAAAGACTCATAAATATTTATTAAAAATATTTACAAAGTTAGTTGTGTACTTAATTAGGTTTTGATTAGGTGAATTAGCTTGAATTAAGACTAATTAGTAAAAGGACTAAATTGCATATAGAGTGAAAGTTAAATTATAGATTAAAGAAAGTTAAAAGGACCAAAAAAGCAATTAAGCCAATTGCATAAATTAAGGCGGTATAAGTGTAAATAAATTATGAATTTTTAAAGATTAAAATATATATTATAATATTAAAATATTAAAAATTAAAAGTTAAGTAAATATATATTTATATTATATTATTATAATAATTAAATAATAACTAAATAAAATAAAAGAAATAGAAAAAGAACAAAGTAGAATGAAATAGAGAAGAAAAAGAGAGAAAGAAATAGGAGAAAAAAATTATGGTTTTCAAGGGTTCAAAGCTTAATTGCTAATGTTGTGGTGGAAACCTCAGCTAAAAAAGGAAAAGATAAAGTCAACAAGGAGTAGCTCAAAAATTCTGGCCTGTATTTCTATAATCTGAATCTAAATATTATTTGTTGTATTTTTTATTTAATGATTATGGTAAGAGAATAAGGTGAGTAATTAGCATTTTGATATTGAATTGAATGTATGTGAATTTGTGATTAATGTGATATTTGAATATTGGATGATTGTGGCATTTGAAAAATGAATTGAAACCCTATTAACTGTATCGGGCTGAGTCGGATATAGATGGCATGACATAGGATTAGAAGAGTTCAAGGATTACTTCGACCTCGATTCAATGAGACACTGGATGTCAATCTATTACTTCGGATTAATTCGATGAGGTACTGGGTACCAATTTACTTCAGTTTAACCGATGAGACATTTGGTGTCAAATTATTACTTCAAATTATCCGATGAGACACTGGGTGTCAAACTAGTGTGTTTTGGTTGGATCCGTATATCCGTCCAAGTCTGAGTTGTGTTAATAGGGGAAATTAAAAGAAATGATATTATGAATGGTATTTCATAATACCGAATGTGAAATGGAAATGAGACATATCAATTGTGTGAAATATTGTGAAAAGCTATTTGAGATAGCAAATGATGAGAATTGAATGTATTATGAATAAATTGATAAATTGAATGACTACTATTAATATATGATAAAATATGTATGTTATATTATTTTACTTAAAGTATTCGGATTATAGAAATACCACTGAGTTTATACTCAGTGTAAGGTTTGTTTTCCGTGCTCAGGTTAGGTACCTAAGTTGATCGTCCATTCAGCATCCATCAACGATCCCGAACTCAAAACGTGGTGAAGTATATTTCTTTTTGTGTCGGCATGTACCTAGGTTGTTTAAATGCTAACTATTTTGTGGATTGATTGTAAATATGATTATAAGTTAATTTTGGGTTGGTTATATATATAAATATATGTTTATGTTTGAGGTCATAATATGACATGTTTAAATTGATGTTCAAATTGGTATAATATAGGCAAAATAGCTTAAAATTGGCATGTTTACAAATTTGATTTGAATGAGGTCTTATTGATATAGTTTTGATAATACAATTGTAGTACCTTTAAGGGTACATTGGTTAGATACCTAGGTTGACTATTCTGACATGTTTTGAATGTGTTTGATCTGAAAAGTTTGATAATGTTTCGTAACCCTGTTCTGGCAACAAATAAGGGTTAAGGGTGTTACAATTTAGTGGTATCAGAGCTTTATAGGTTTAGTCGATTCTTGGACTAAATCAAGCTCGAAATTGAGTCTAGAGGTACATGCCATAATTGAGTCGAATTGAGTTGGGATTTGGATGCTGATATATATTTGTTTTTGTTTTATAGTTAAAAATGTCGGATTAATATACTAATGATATTGATCAAGAAATGTATACCGGAGATGATGTTTCCCGTGAATTAGATGAAACTGAGTCGGCAACATTGAACGTTAACCCTGTTAGTACTCAACAACCTAATGTCGAACGAGGTAATATTAGAGAAAGGGATGATTCACAGTTACTTAGAGCTATTGCTGATGCTCTTCAGCAAGTGGCGGGAGCTACATCCATTACAACTTCTACCCTATTGTTCGTCGAGCTCCGATTAAAGAATTACGTAAGTATGGTGCAACTGAATTTTCGGATTTAAAAGGAGTTGATCCTTCTACAACAGAAATTTGGATGGAATCTACAAAAAGAATTTTACAGCAACTTGAGTGTAATCCACGAGAAAGTTTACTGTGTGCTATTTCTCTACTACAAGGAGAAGTTTATATTTGGTAGCAATCAGTAATACGCCATGCACCCATAGATCAGGTAAATTGGGGATTCTTTCAGAAGGAATTTCAAAAGAAATATGTGGGTGAATTATATATCAAAGACAGAAGACAAGAGTTTTTTATGCTAAAATAAGGTGAAATTTCTATGATTGGTTATGAACGGGAATTTTCACGACTCAGTAGGTATGCTGTAGAATTTTTGCCGACTGAAGCCGATAGTTGTAAGCGATTTTTATGTGGTTTATGTGATGAGTTACGAGTGCAACTAGTATCGCATAGAATCATTGAATTTGCAGATTTGGTTGAGAGGGTGAAAATGGTAGAACAAGTATTGGGTCTTGATAAAAAGATTGAAATACCCGTCCGTTTAGAAAAAATCCTGGAGCTGCTAGTTCAAATCCGTTGCCGAAGAGATCAAAAGAATTCCATAAAAGCTGGAGATCAAATTTTAGATCAGACAGAAATGATAGAAACCGTGATAGACAGCCGACAGTGTTTACCGGTAGTGTACGAGGTCCATCTCGGGATACTGAAATTCTAAATTATGAGCATTGTGGGAAAAAGCACCGTGGTGAATGTTGGAAATTAACTCAAGGTTGTTTTCGCTGTGGATCTACAAAACATTTTGTTAGAGATTGTCCGAAGAATGAAAATGCTACACCTGTTACTTCTTAAAGATCTATGTCTGCTTCTAGAGGTCGCGGGTCAAGGTGAAGTGGTTCATTTTCTAGATGAGGTGCTAGAAAGGGAAATGATGTAGTTACTCAACAGTAAGAGGTTAGAACGCCAGCTCGAGCTTATGTCATGTAAACTCATTAGGATGGTGATGCAAATGATGTTGTGACAGGTATATTTTTATTACATTCAGAACCTGTTTATGCTTTGATAGATCAGGGATCTTCACATTCATATGTTAATACTAAATTGGTTGAGTCAGGAAGTTTAAAATCTGAGATGTCTAGAATATCAATTGTGGTGTCTAGTCCGTTGGGACAGCTTGTGTTAGTGGATCGAGTGTGTAGGAGATGTCCATTGATGATACAGAATATAACCTTTCCAGTTGATTTGTTGATAATGCCATTTGGCTATTTTGATATGATTCTGGGTATAGATTGGCTTACGAAGCACGGGGTAATTTTGGATTGCTGTAAAAAGAATTTTATTCTTCAGAGTGAAAATGGTGATAAGATTGAGGTGAATAAATTATGAATTTATAAAGATTAAAATATATATTATAATATTAAAATATTAAAAATTAAAAACTTATATAAATTTGTGACACCTAATTGTAGCATTTGGGAGTATACCTAACAAGATATAAATATATGAATTATTGGATATTATTTTATTTTTTATGAGATGAGTTTTGTATCTATGTAAAATCAAATCAATTTATTCATATTATCTATAAATATTATATTTAATATTAAATCATTTACTAGTTTCTAGTTAGATGAATTTTTTAATTCCACTCAACTATATGGAAAATAAATATATATACCTTTTTATTAATTTGATTTTAAATTAGAGTACCATTAGTATGTGCGAATGGGCTTGCACTTGCTGACATATAGACGCGAGACCAACCAGCTAAGCAATATGTTAAAGATAGGAACGTGGCTGAATAAAACTTTTGCTATTAACAATATCCAACTTATAAAATTTGCTTTTTGGCTGAGATTAATATATAATCCAACTTACTGCTAATTAATTGCAATTTCCAAAACCCATTACTGGAAAAAAAAAAAAAACCCAATTGTCACCTTATTGAATTTTGCTAATAACATTAATATTAATTGAGATGAATATTAATTTTTTGTTTTAACTTGTTTTTCAAGAAAAGAGTTTTAAGTATTTTGTAAAATAGTGGGAAATAAATGATAGCTTTCTAAATTAAATAGTATGCAAATATTAGAGTAATAATTAAATGTCATACATAAAATAAATAAACTAACAAATCTCAAACCTAAGATATTAAAGTGAGAAAATATTTACTAATTACAAACTCAAAATAAACTATTAAGGAAAGTTTTTAATGAAACTATTAAACAAAATAAGTTGTTAATATGAGATTCCTCTAATGCCATTCGGAATCGTAGTTTTTTAAGCTATCTGAAAGGTAAAAAAAAGGGTATGAACTTACGACGACTCAATGTAAGACTAACCTTGTAACGCCTCAATTTTTTTAAAAGATTTTTTGTTAGAATTAAGTGACCCAAATTCTTATTTAAATAAAATACGATGGAAAATAAAATAAAAGTAAAATCCATATAGAACTAGACTTCTTTTATTTTATTTTAGAATAAGGTTTTTTAAACCTTATTAAACTTCATCTATTTTATATTGATTAGGATAGGGTGTTTCAATCCTACTAGAATATGACTTTACAAGCCTATAAATAGACATAGTCTATTCCTCTTGTATTGATTCAAATTTTCGACATAGTGAATTTTCTTCTCCTCTGCCCGTGGTTTTTTCCCGATAGGGTTTCCACGTAAAATTTGTGTGTTCTTTATTTTATTTATTTTATTCTATTTTATTTTTTTCACAAATTGGTATCAGAGCTTCCGGGTTATCCATCTCGATCACGGTAATGGCGTCTTTGAAGTATGAAATTCCGCTGTTGGATCGCAACATCAGATTTGCGTTGTGGCAAATTAAGATGCAAGTAGTTCTTGCACAGATGGATCTGGAGGATGCCCTGCTAGGGATAGATAAGATGCCTTCGACATTAACAGATGAAGAGAAGAAGCGTAAGGATCGAAAGGCATTAACACAATTACATCTGCATTTGTCCAACGAAATTTTGCAGGATGTGATGAAAGAGAAAACTGCCGCTGCATTATGGAAGAGGCTAGAACAAATATGTATGTCGAAAACTATAACAAGCAAGTTGCATATGAAGCAGCGTCTTTATGCTCATCGTTTGGAGGAAGGTGCGTCTGTACACGAACACTTAACAGAGTTTAAAGAAATTCTCTCAAACTTGGAGGCCATGGAGGTTCAGTATGATAAGGAAGATCTAGGGTTGATTCTACTTTGTTCGTTGCCCCCGTCTTATTTAACCTTTAGAGACACGATTTTATATAGCCGCGAGTCTCTAACAGTTGATGAGGTTTATGATTCTTTAACCTCGTATGAGAAGATGAAGCATCTTGTGGTTAAACCCGACTCTCAGGGAGAGGGTCTCATTGTTCGTGGGAGACAAGATCGAAATACTGATGATGATCGCGGTAGGACACAGGAACGGAATCCTCGTGGTAAATCTAAGGGTAGATCGAAGTCTTCAAACAGAGGTAAAACTTGTAACTTCTGCAAGAAGAAAGGGCACATTAAATCTGAGTGCTATAAGCTACAAAATAAGATTAAAAGGGAGATCGCGAATCAAAAAAGGAAAACAACCGAGAAAATTCGATGAAGCTAATGTTGTAGAAGACTACAAGCGATGGTGAACTTCTAGTCGCTCATCAATGATTCTAAAGTAAGCGAGGAGTGGATACTTGATTCAGGCTGCACCTTCCACATGAGTCCCAATCGGGATTGGTTTACAACTTACGAAACAGTGTCTGAAAGTGTTGTTTCGATGGGAAATAATGCTTCGTGTGAAATCGCAGGTGTTGGAACAATTAAAGTTAAGATGTTTGATGGAGTTGTCGAACACTTAGTGACGTCGGCATGTTCCGAATTGAAAAGAAATTTAATTTCGTTGAGTACTCTTGATTCAAAAGGGGTGCAGATACACAAATTGAAAGTGGGGTTTTAAAGATTTCCAAAGGGTCCCTTGTTGTGATGAAAGGACAGAGAAAGATTGCCAAGTTATATGTTTTGTGGGGTTCTCATCATATCTTGGTGATGCAATTGTCACTTCCTCTTCCTTGTCGATGATGATATTACTAAACTTTGGCATATGCGCCTAGGGCATATGAGTGAGAATGGCATGGCGAGAATTGAGCAAAAGAGGACTTCTTCAGGGGCAAGGAATTTGCAAACCGAATTTCTGTGAGCAACGTGTGTTTTGGGAAGCAAAAGAGAGTTCGATTCGCTAGAGGAATCCATAACACGAAGGAACATTGGAGTATATTCATTCGATCTGTGGGGCCATCTAGAGTGCCTTCCAGAGGTGGAGCTAATTATATGCTAACCTTTATTGATGATTTTTCCAGAAAAGTTTGAGCGTTCTTCCAAGCGAGAAAAGTGATGTGTTTTCCGCATTTAAGTCTTGGAAAATTATGATTGAAAAAGCAGACGGAAAAGCAGATAAAATGCCTCCGCATTGCACAATGGCTTAGAGTTACGTTCGATGAGTTTAATAGATTGTGCAAGTCGGAAGGAATCATGAGACACTTTGATTCGTCATACTCCACAACAAAAGCGGCGTTGCGAGCGAATGAAGCGAACGATCATGGAGAAGGTTCAATGTATGTTGTCAAATGCCAACTTACGAAGTCATTTTGGGGCGTAAGCGGCTTCATCGTGCATGTTTTTGATCAACCGATCTCTATCCGTTGCCATTGAGAAAAAGACTCCACAAGAGGTATGGTCAGTAATCCGCTAATTATTACGATTTAAAGATCTTTGGGTGTCCTGCATATGCTCATGTTGAAAATGGAAAATTGGAACCGAGATCCATTAAATGTGTTTTTCTTGGTTATAAAGTGGTGTAAAAGGGTATAAGTTATGGTGTCTTGAAAATAGAAAAGTTGTGATTAGTAGAGATGTTGTTTTTGATGAAAGCGCTATGCTACCTAACTTATCTCTTAAAGACTCTTCCAATAAAGAAAATCAAAAGCAGATAGAGCATCGTTAATACTGAGTCAACTCCTCAAGCCAGTACAAAAATTGAGAATAGAGTTGCTTCTTCACCACAATACTCTATCGCCAAAAACAGAACTAGAAGAGAAATTAAACCTCCAAAGAAGTATGCCGAGGCTGATCTAGTTGCTTATGCTTTAAATGTGGCTGAAGATATAGATGCGAATCAAGAGCCATCTAATTATTCTGAGGTGGTTAGCTGTGAAGGCTCAGAAAAGTGGATGTTTGCTTTGCAAGAAGAGATGGAATCACTCCACAAAAACAGAACATGGGACCTTGTGAAACTTCCTAAAGGTAAAAAGGCTGTTCGTTGTAAATGGGTGTTTAAAAAGAAATAAGGGACTCTAGGAGTTGAAGAACCCAGATATAAAGCAAGGCTTGTTGCAAAGGGTTACAGTCAAATTCCAGGAGTGGACTTCACATATGTGTTCTCCCCAATTGTTAAGCATAGTTTGATTTGAGCTTTGCTTGGTATTGTGACCATGCATGATTTGGAGCTTGAGCAGTTAGATGTAAAAACTGCATTTCTGCATGGAGAACTTGATGAGGATATTTACATGTAACAACCAGAAGGTTTTCTGATTTGAAAAAAAAAGACTATGTTTGCTTCTTTGAAAAAGTCCCTTTACGGTTTGAAAAGCGATCACCAAGACAGTGGTACAAGAGGTTTGATTCCTTTATGACTTCTCATGATTTCAAAAGAAGTAGTTTTGTGAGTTGTGTTTACTTTAAGAAAAAGCAGTTGATGGTTCTTTTGTGTATCTACTTCTTTATGTTGATGACATGTTGATAGCGACAAAAGATAAAGAAGAGATAAGAAAGGTCAAAGCCCAACTAAGTAAAGAATTTGAGATGAAAGATTTAGGACCAGCAAAGAAGATACTTGGTATGGAGATTCTCAGAGATAGAAAATCAAGTAAATTGTACCTAAGTCGGAAGGGGTACATTGAGAAAGTTCTTTGCGAGTTCAATATGCAGAGTGCTAAGCACTGTTAGTACTCCTTTAGCAAGACCATTTTCGGACTTTCATCGGTTTTGTCTCCACAATCGGATGATGAGATTGAGTACATGTCACATGTTCCATACTCTAGTGCGATGGGATCTCTCATGTATGCTATGGTTTGTTCACGCCCAGATTTATCATATGCGATCGTCATGCGATTAGCGAGATACATGGCAAATTCGGTAAAGAACATTGGAAAGCGATTCGGTGGATTTTAAGATACTTACGAGGCACTCACCGATGTTTGCTTACGATTTGGAAGAACTAAAGATGGAGTCATAGGGTATGTTGATGCTGATTTTGCTGGAGACCTTGATAGAAGAAGATCTCTCACGAGTTACGTCTTTACAATCAGAGGTTGTGCAATTAGTTGGAAAGCCACTTTGCAAACTACGATCGCTTTTGTCTACCATCAAGCCGAGTACATGGCGATTACATCGAGGCTTGTAAAGAAGCTATTTGGTTGAAGGGACTATTTAGTGAACTCAATGAAGACCTTCAAATCAACACAATATTTTGTGACAATCAGAGTGCTATATTTCTTACAAAAGATCAAATGTTTCATGAGAGAACAAAACACATTGATGTTCGGTATCATTTTGTTCATGGTATTATTGCTCGTGGTGATATTGTTGTGAGCAAAATTAGTACTCATGAAAATCCTGCAGATATGATGACTAAGTCACTTCCTATAACCAAGTTTGAGCATTGTTTAGACTTGGTTGGTGTTCATTGTTGAAGTTAAACCCTTAAGGGGTTTTATGGAAGAGGTGGAGAACTTGTTTATTGAAAGTTCGCGATGAAGAACTTGTTCATTGAGAATTTGTGTCAAGGTGGAGATTGTTAGAATTAAGTGACCCAAATTCTTATTTGAATAAAATACGATGGAAAATAAAATAAAAGTAAAATCCATATAGAACTAGACTTCTTTTATTTTATTTTAGAATAAGGTTTTTTAAACCTTATTAAACTTCATCTATTTTATATTGATTAGGATAGGGTGTTTCAATCCTACTAGAATATGGCTTTACAAGCCTATAAATAGACATAGTCTATTCCTCTTGTATTGATTCAAATTTTCGACATAGTGAATTTTCTTCTCCTCTGCCCGTGGTTTTTTCCCGATAGGGTTTCCACGTAAAATTTGTGTGTTCTTTATTTTATTTATTTTATTCTATTTTTTTTCACATTTTTAAGTGTGTATGTTTGTCAAGTAATTTGGTTTGGTATGGTGATTCAGTGCTTTAGATGTTTGCCTTTGATATTGTGTTTGAACCCTATGGTGTGCAAGTGTGGAATATTTTTTTGTTTGCTTGGTTTTTTGTGGGGTTTAGAGTTTTATTTAAATTCTATAAAATATCTGGAGGTTGGATTGGGATTAAATCTTTTATTTTTTATTTTATTTTATTAATCAATTCCTTTTTTTTTGGCAACCGTCAAAACCACCCTCTCTTTGGCTGCACGTTTATTTCCCTTCTTTCAACTTTGTTTTACACTTTTTCTTTTTTATTATTTTTTCCTTCTTTTTCCCTTTGCCAAAGGGATAAAGGATTCTATGAAACTGTGATTCCACGTCATCTCTATCCCTTTCCAATAGGAGAATGACAAATTAGATTTTTCCTCCTAATTTTCAACATTTTTAATTGAATTTGAATTTTTTTTTAAAGAAAAAAACGCTGAAAATCAGGAGGAAAAATCTAATTTGTTATTCATCTATTGGAAAAGGGTAGGGATGGCGTAGAATTACAGTTTCATATAATCCATTCTCTTGCCAAAGCCGACTCATTTTGCTATTGTGTTAATTGCAAAATCCTTCTTTTGTTGCATAAGAATACTGTTAAGGTTTGATGTGATTCCGTTATTCACTTGTTTCTTTCTTTTCCTCGTGGTGGCTTGGTTGTGTTGGTAAGTTGTGTGGAAGGTTAATTCTTTTCTAAGGTTAGGGCTTTGTTATTTTAAGCGTAAATCCGTAGATTAATGATTTTATGATTGATACAGTGTTGTGGTTTGTTATTGTGGTTAAGAGAAGAACGTGTAGTGATAAATAACCCATTGACAAATTAAGTTTTTAAAGTAGTTACTACAAGTTTGTGGTAAGTGCTTATTTATGAATATAGGGCATGTTTCTTTGAGAAAAGAGTGAATTTAACTGGTAATTTTCGTGTTTAATCGAAGTTGTAATCATTGGTTTTGGAGCCATTTGTAGGATTTTAAAGGTACAACTGTGGTGGATCAATCTCGCTATCGTGTGTGTGAAAACGACCCCAAAACTCCATTGAAATTCAAATGAATCGTGAAACAAAGGTTGTTTTTGAAACTGCCCAGCAAACAAACCAAAAAAATCACTAAACCAACAAACTCTTGTCCCATGCTTAACTAAAAATAAAAATAAAAATATACATTTTATTCCTATTTCTTCTAACTCGTATTTTAGGATGTGACATAGTTCATCATAATATTTCTAATATAATCTTTTGCTAGAATATCATCAATATAAAATAAGTTTTTCTTTTCTTCATATATGTAAAATTTTTATCAAATTTGAATATATTAGGAAAAAGAACTCTAATTGTTTAGGTATATGAAAGAAATGTTACAAGATTTGCCTCCACTCCAAATTCCTTCTGATGGAAAAAGAATCTTACAGATAGATGCTAGTGACAACTACTGGAGTGCAATATTACTTGAAGAAAAAGAAGGGAAAAGACATCTTTGTGGATTCAAAAGTGGAAGATTTTCAGAAGTAGAAATCCATTATCATTCCACTTTCAAAGAAATTCTGGCAGTTAAAAAAGGCATCTCAAAATTTGAATTTCATCTTGTAGGATACTATTTTCTTGTTACAATAGATATGTCTTCTTTCTTTCAAATGCTCAAGTTCAAACAGAAGACAGTCCCACATCTTCAACTCTTTAGATGGGCTGAATGGTTCTCAAAATTCTCCTTTGATACTAAACATATCAAAGGAAAGGAAAACATTCTTGTTGATTTCCTTTCCAAGCCCAAGAAAGAAATTTTGGTTTACAAAAGAACTTTTTGGCCCAGGCCTATAATGATGTATAGGCTAGCTTCTTCATCCTCAACCTTCCATACTTCTTATTCTGTCACTGCTAACCTCAACCCAGAATTTCCACCAGAAGTTATGAATCTTGTTCATCAAAAAAATTTTCATCAAATGACCAAAGAAATGATGTTTGAATATCAGATTTAGGTCTCCTCTACTATTTAACAAAAGCTGTTAGGGGAAACATTGAACTGGAACATTATAACTTTTTCACCTTTTTAAGCTGGTTTCATCCCTTACCCTAATGGCCAAACATGATAAATCAGTCTTACCATGAAAAATCGAGACTTTACATGATAATTATCTTTTATAAGCCCCAACATTTCATGCAATGTGGAAAATCAATTCAGTTAGGATATTTTCCTACTACTTGGATACACAAGGTTTTTCCTGATGATATTAGAGATTCTGATTTTCATTATAGAGAAATGCAAAAATTCCTTTGTCAGCTTAACAAAGTTATCTTATTTGAAGTATGGCCTCCTCTAGATGTCACT
The DNA here is from genome assembly GCA_025698465.1 of Gossypium longicalyx. Taxonomy (NCBI): domain Eukaryota; kingdom Viridiplantae; phylum Streptophyta; class Magnoliopsida; order Malvales; family Malvaceae; genus Gossypium; species Gossypium longicalyx. The sequence goes on from CM046997.1 coordinate 100,645,290, forward strand.
GCTCCATGGGATACTTGGCCAGTCCAATATAAACCTTATCATAAAGAAATTTTGAAGGCTATCCAAGAATACTATGAGAATATTCCAAATCCATCAAAATGGTCTCAAGATTATCCTTGGTACTGCAGTCAAATCAATCTTAACAAGATAAGGATCCAAGATGAATAAGAAGATAAATCTGAAGATGAGGATATGTGTAAAGATGATTACAGTGAAAGTTCCCTTGACAGTGCACAATTTCCTCATTCCAATGCCAACAGCTAAAGCACTCTGAAGAATTTTTACTTTTGCTTTTACTTTATGTCAAGAAGATATACTATTAAGAATCTTTACTGTTGTTTGTGTCCTTTATTTCTACTTTTGCTTTAATAATTATGTATTTGCACTATAACTATTTTGGTTGTTTCTCATCTCCTTCATCTATAAAAGGGGATGTTTTCTATCTTATAAGATCATCGAGTTTTCTATCTAATAAGATATCAGTGTGTTTTCCCTTCTTTCTCTCTAAATTTTCTTTTAGACTGGAATGAATTCATGAGTTAAATTATAGAGTTGTAATAGAATATGCTATGTGCTTGCCATATATGGATCATGCACATCAGAAATATTAAAACTCTAATCAAAAGATGTCAATATTGTTGAGAATTGCAGAAGTTCCTTGAATTAAGTATTTGTAGCTAAAATGCAGTGCCTGTTGGAATGACCTAGAGGGATGGTTTGTATTTTTGGCATAGCATACCTACTACAAGTTCTTATTTGTTGAATCCCGTCTAATATTCTCACCCTTATTAGTATCAGAGCCAGCAATTACTCAAAACTCATGAATTTAATCTCATTCAGAAGGAATAATTTAAAGAGAAGTATTTTCAATTATGTTTGATAAAATGTTGTCACGACCTTCTACCTCTTCAACTTCTCTTTTAATGCCTAGTATTCCTTTAAAGTCTCATTCTGCAAAAAAAGATGTATTCTTTATATGAAATAAATTATCTTAAGGAGGAAGATAAGATCCAACCTACAAACCTTCCTACTGTAAATGGCTTTGAAAGGCAATTTAATTATTTCAAAATTTTAGTGGTTAATCATATGACTCACATTGCTTCATATTTACCGGTCACAATTAGCATAAAATTTCCACCAATGCAAGATCGATCATGTCCAAGCATTTCGGTTGATGTGTTCTTCACAGGGTACTGAGTACCTACATTTCATGTATGATTTATATAAATCATACATATCAAATTAGATATAAATTTAAAAATTTTAATTATTTAATTTATCTTTAAAAAATCAACACTTTAATATATATTAATATAAACGACATTATAGATTATTATAGTAGAAATAATATATCAATTCAAAAATTTATATATATATAATAAATAAAATTATATTACTAAATTTTACAATTAAATTATTAAAATATTAATTATAAAAAAATTATCAAAATATATATGAAATATATTTAACTTCATTCAAATGTAAATTGATGCCTCCCATAAGATAATACTATCATTATCGAAGAAATATGAAAACAGATCACAAGTCACGTTAGCCATAATTTAGAATAGCGATAGCTAACAATATACCAGATCTACAATATCTGACAAAGACGGGGGCAATGCTGTCGAGCAAATTAATTCAACATTTTCTAGATAAAATATAAATAGATGTTGTCATAAGGATTTGATGGTGTAAGAAAAAAAAATTATAATTGTAATTAAAAATATTAATTTTAGTTTAATGTGTAATTGTATATATTAATTTTAATTTAGTGTAATTATACACGTAAAACATTAATTGTGGTTTAAATGTATACTTAAACTTTAATTTTGATTTAATCATACACATTTAAAAAAATAAATACATTAATTTTTTTTATATTGGATAAATATAATTATTTATGTATGCTATATATAAACATAAAATAATGTTATATCAATAATTGCATTAATAATTTACAAGAATTGAATCAAATCAAAATTATATATATTTAATTACACATTAAATCATAGTTCATGTATAATTTTAATATTTATCCCTTATCATTAATATACATATTAAAATTAAGATTATAATAAAAAAAACAACTCACAAAAAGATCCCTTAATAATTTTATATGAAATTTTGGTCACCAAAAAAATATAATTTTAGCCTTCAAAATCTAAATTGAGTTATAGTTTAATAGCATCAATATTGTTAAAGATTTTTCAAAAGTACGGATTCGAGTTGACGTATATGTATAATTAGTTTTCCTACTCCTACATAGTGTGTATTTAATAAAATATGCTATATTTATTTGTTAAAATTTTGTGCAAAATTTTAAATGTTTGATAATTTAAATCATTCTGACAGAAAAGGAAAACTATAATTAGAGGTTTGTAGTCTAGAAAAGGAAGAAAAATTATCAGTGTTCCAAATTTTTATTTTTTAAAGCTTTTTTTTTAAATTACATGAAAGATTGTATTATAAACAATATAAATTAAGAAAAAATATAATATTTTTACATATGTTATTAATAAAAATATTAATATCATTATAAATGTTAATAATTTTTATGTTATTTTAATTATAAATTTATGAATAAATGTTAAACTATACAATTAAGAAAAGCATAGGAACAAATGTGCTAACTTTAAAAACCTAAAAATAACATTTAAATTGAATTTCAAACAAAATAATAAAACCACCTTTTTAAAACAGAGACTTTCTTTAAAAAAAATTCATAGGAACTAAATTATTAATTTAATAATATTATAAATTTATTGATAAATAGTTGCTCATATAATTTCTAAAACTTTCAAATTCATTTTTTTATAATTTTTATAGCTCTTGTAGCTCCTAAATAATTTATAGCGTACCTTAATTATCTTTATAATTTATGTTGATTGAGACCCTATAAATAGAGGGCATGTACAAGCTTATTGAATCTAAAAGAAAAAGTAGAATTATCCTTTTACTTTTGTGTCTATTTTTTTCTCTTATTCTTACTATAATTCTCTTAGTTTTATAATACGTTATCAGCACGATCTAACTTAGAAGTAAATTTCTTATCTATTAAAGATAAGACTTATCCTGCATGATTTTTAATTCAAAGCTTTATACATAATATGCAAAAAGTTTTACAAGGAGTTTTTATTTAAAGTTTCATATTAGATTTTGTCAAAACCATTTTTTAAGAGGTTTTAAAAAAACGGGGTTCGACTTTAAAAACGAAAACGGGAGTCGCCACCAATCTTTTTAGGTGTGATTGGATTACCTTTAGAATATTTTCTTTTAAAATCATTAGTTTTGGTCGGCGAAATCAGAAAACGGGTTCGGGAGCCGGTTATGTACGAGGAAGGATTAGCACCCTCGTAACGCCCAAAAATTGGTACCTAATTGATTATCAAAATGTCCTTAATGTCAGAAATTTAAAAAATTTAAGATGTAATCCTCTTTACAATATTTTAATTTTGAAAATTAGGGTTCACTTGTACCAAGTGAATCAAAATATAACATCCAATAAGTTAGGACGCACTATTTTAAGACATTCGAGACTAAGCTAACCATTTTTGAAAATTCCTATCTTGAGACGTCAAAACGTCATATCCAGTAAGTTTGGACACAACGCTTTGAAATTTCAAGAGAGTTGCTCGTATTTTGAAATCCTTTAAAAAAAATTAGAAGGGTGCTTGACTATTTGAACTCAACGAGAAAAGTGGCAACCCAGTAAGTTAGGGCACTATCTTTCTCGAAGTTTCCAAACATCAAGCATTGCTTTTATTTTTATAAAACTTTTAAATATTGTTTTAAATCACTTTTTAGAGTGACAATTTTGTATTACAAAACATAGATATTCAAATCATATATTACAAAATATTATAACACTTTATACAAATGCAATCACTATATATAGAGGGCAAAATAGAATAATAAAAATAATCATGCTAAGCAAATAGGAATATACCTAAAAAGAAAACATAGCAAATGCACTAATTATATACAATATATCATAAATAAAACATTAAATAATAAATATAAAAAAAAATGGTAAATATTAATGTGTAAAATATGTATGAGTAAAAATAGATGACATGCATAGAAAATGGATAAATAGAATCTTCATAAAATATAAAATATACAACCCAATAATTTAATGTACACATGAATGGATTAATAAATGAAATGATGCATATAATACAATATATCAATTTACATGTATATAAAAATATGCATTTGAAAATAAATTATAAAAGTCTAAGATATTACATAAAATACATAACATAACAATAATACATTTATTCTAAAGTAAAAACAAATATTGTATAATAATAAAAACATAAGTTTTAAAAATATATGTATAATATAAATAATTGATAAATAGAATGAACATATAATAAAAAAATGTGATGTTTAATAATAAATTTAAAATATAATATAAAAAATATATTTATAAGAATAATAATTTTAAAAATATAAAGTATATTGGTTTAGAAAAATAATGTATAAAATATAAAATATGTAAAAGAATTTATATTTATAATGAAATAATTATATAAAATATATAAATATAAGTTTAGAATAATATAAAATAAGTAATTAATGATGAAATATACGTATTATACAAATTATAATATAAAATGTGTAATAATAGAATATAAATAAAGTAATTATTAACATATAAATAAAAATAAGTATATAATACAAGTTAAAAACCTTTAATGATAATAATATATAGATAACAATGTATAATAAAAAAAAATGACATAATAATATATAAAATAAATAGTAAAATAATTATAATATATAATATAAAAGTATATATGTAAAAATTATATATAATATATATATAAATAATAATAATTTACGAAAAATAACATATAATAAATAATAATAATATAAATAATATATATATAAAAATAATTATATAATATATAATATAAAAATAAGGTTAAAAAAATAAAACAAATAACAATATAAAAAAATATATATATAATAATAAAAATAAATATATAGGGTTAGATTTGAAGTTCAATAAAATTATAGGGCGAATTTAAAAAAAATAAAGCTGAATTAAGGTCCTAATTAAAACACGCGTAAAACGAAAGGGACTCATTGGGCAAAATGCCCTATTCCCAAAACGACAGCGTTTTAATTCTGTGTTTAAAAGGGTCGGGGATCAAATTGAAACCAAAATAAAAATAGTGGGCAAAAATTAAAAATTGCAATAAACTTAATTTAAAAGATGAAAAAGACGGAAGGACTAAAGGGATAAATATCCTATTTTCTTAAAACACGCGGACCCTCCGAGTCGGATCGGGTCGGATCCTGGGCCCTATATTAGTTAAATTTTAACTTTAAATTTCATTTCTAACACCCCGTTAAAAAAAAAAAACTCTGAAACCCTCTCCCCAGTCCTCTGGCCTGAGTTCTAACCACGGTCGATGGCCACCGCTCCACGCGCCCACGCACCGCCGTGCACGGCGGTCGGAAGGCCAAAAATCCTTCCTCTTGCAGCCAAAACACAGGTAGTACTTCTCCTCTTTATTTTAAAAAGTATTTTTGTGTATTACAACTTAAAAAAATGAATTGTTTTCCCTTTGATTTTCAAATCTGTTTTTGGATCGTCTGTTATATTAAAAATACATGTATATATAAAAATAAAATAAAAAACAGAAGGAAATAATAGAGAATGAAAATAATAAAACCTTTGGATTTGCCGTGAGTTTTTATTTCTTCTATACTATTTGTACATGTGTGTTTAAAACCAAAAGAAACTCCTCCTTTTACAATGTTTAGATCCGGGCTTTATAGCCACTGTTAACCGATACAAATTTGGTATAAAAATCTTTCTTATTTCTTGCCGTGTTTTGCTTCTTTCCTTTGCTGTTTTCTCTTCCTTTTTTGCAGGTAATCACAAGATCTCCGGCGGAGATGAGGAGGACCTTCGTTTGGTGCTTGCGGTGCAAGGAGAGGGCTAGGGTTTCTAACCCTAGCCGAATGCTTCTAAATTTTGGGCCTCTGAGAGTTTGGGCCTGTAACGGGTAGGGATGGTTTAGATCTGTTAGGTCGGGTTAGGTATTGGGTTAAGTTTGGCTGATGAATCTGTGTATTTGGGCTACGGGACTGCTTTAGGGTTTTGGGTAGTAACAGTGGGCCTACTGGGTAGGGTTACGGGTCTTGTAATGGGTAGGTTTAGGCCTGGTACGAGCTAAGTCTAGGTGGGTTATTGGGTTTTAACATTTGTAAAAGGACTGTTAAAAAAACTTTTATTATTATTTTTTTGATATTTTGGACTATGCCTTGGCTTCCAATGGGCCGGGCAAAATTGAGGTATTACAGCTGCCCCTCTTTGCTCATTGCTGTGTAATAGGAATAGAGCAAAGATATCAAAGAACCAATTTTGCTTGGGCTCGCCGAGTCTTGAATTCCTCGATCTGCTCCCCGTCGAATACAGAGATGCCAAATCATCTTGGATCTGCCTCAATGAAGGTCAAATCTGCTACGTCTTCGATCTGCTCCCCGTCGAATACAGAGAGATAAGATCTGTCATCTTGGATCTACTCCCTATCCATTACAGAGAGATAAGATCTGTCATCTTGGATCTACTCCCCGTCCATTACAGAGAGATAAGATTCGCCATCTTGGATCTGCCCCGATGAAGGTCAGATCTGCTATGTCTTTGACCTGCTCCCCGTTGAATACAGAGAGATAAGATCTGTCATCTTGGATCTACTCCCTGTCCATTGCAGAGAGATAAGATCTGTCATCTTGGATCTGCCCCGATGAAGGTCAGATCTGCTATATCTTTGATCTGCTCCCCGTCGAATACAGAGAGATAAGATTTGTCATCTTGGATCTGCTCCCTGTCCATTACAGAGAGATAAGATCCGCCAACTTGGATCTGCCCCGATGAAGGTCAGATCTGCTATGTCTTTGATTTGCTCCCTGTCGAATACAGAGAGATAAGATCTACTATTTTTGATCTGTTCCCTGTTGAATATAGAGAAATAAGATCTGCTATCTTCAACTTGTTCCCTATAAGCACAGGGATGCCATGTTGAAATCTTCGATCTTTATTGTCCCCTAGAGGACATAACCTATAGAATGTGTATGTGCCTATGCCTAATGATTAGGGTGCCATGATTGAAATGAGTCAAATGCTCCTAATTAGACATATTATGATGCAAAATGTTATGAACATGACCCCTATCCTAGACGTCACCACTCATTCCTTCATTTGTCTTTTCTTTTCTCAAAGTATTATTCTTGCTCAACCTGTAGGCCTATACCCTTCCTCAAATGCTACGATCCACTGAGGATGTTTGTAAGATAATCTTTCCTTAGAATTGAATCGTTGGTTTTGTCTATTTCCTTTTGGACTGGAAGAAAGAAATTCCTCGAGTTCCTTCATTCCTTACTTATGTGAATTTCTCGAACAATTGTCCTGTTTTAGTTTCTTGTATTATCTAGAAATTCCAGAGTAATGCGCAAAACTTCGTTTGTGAACATATTTAGTTCATCTATCATTATTTCAATGCAACATACTTAAAGAATAATGGAAGAGAATAATTGGATTTGAATGAATTATCAGAAAAATTACAAAGGAAATTAATCTAATAGCCTATCTTTGAGAAGAAAAAAAATCTAAAGATAGCAAACAAGCCAAAAGTTAGATGCCCTAGATATCATCGCTTGAGCGCTTATACATCAACTTCATGAAGGCATGTGTTTAAAAGATTCAAAGTACTCTGTCAATGCCTCAGTATGCAACGTTCTTCGTTCTTTGTTGAGCAAGATTACCGGATGCTTCAAAATTTGAGTCGCCCTTTCGGGTTTTCAACTCAAAACCCCTTTGGTCACAAGGCACCCTTTGCGGGTTTTCACCTTGGCCTCTCTATTTTTCTCTTTTTTTTTTTTATTTTCGAAACCTCAAAGCGCCCTTTGCAGGTTTTCACCTTGGATTCTCTTCTCTTTTAGACAAAGTATTTTTTAACTGAGTCTGAGTTCACTAGGTTGGGTAAGCTTTTCCCATCCATTTTCGTTAAGATCAATGCACCGCCAGAGAAAGCTTTCTTCACGACATACGGCCCCTCCCAATTCGGCATCCATTTCCCCCTAAAGTCTTTTTGAATAGGAAGGATCTTTTTCAGTACAAGGTCTCCCTCGTGGAACTCTCTTGGTCGAACTTTCTTGTCATAAGCTTGCATCATTCGCTTCTGATACATTTGACCATGTCGAATGGCTCTTAGCCTCTTTTCCTCAATCAAGTTCAACTGGTCATATCGGGATTGAACCCATTCAGCTTCATCTAACCTTATCTCCGTCAAAATTCGAAGAGAAGGTATTTCTACTTCAATAGGTAACACTACTTCCATCCCATAAACTAACGAGAATGGGGTTGCCCTAGTAGAGGTTCTGACAGATGTTTAATAGGCCAAGAGTGCAAATGGTAACTTCTCATGCCAATCTCTATAAGTTTCAGTCATCTTCCCCACTATTTTCTTAATGTTCTTGTTGGCGGCCTCCACTGCCCCATTCATTTTTGGGTGATAGGGAGAAGAATTGTGATGCTTGATCTTGAACTGGTCGCAAACCTCTACTATCGTTTTGTTGTTCAAGTTCAATGCATTGTCAGATATGATCTTCTCAAGCATTCCATACCGACAAATGATCTCCTTCTTTAAGAATCGGCTCACAGCTGACTTAGTAACATTCACATAAGAAGCGGCCTCTACCCATTTTGTAAAGTAGTCAATTACCACGAAGATAAACCGATGTCCATTCGAAGCTTTCGGTGATATTGGCCCAATGACATCCATACCCTATATGGAGAAGGGCCATGGAGAAGTCATAACATGCAAAGGTGAAGGTGGTATATGAATTTTGTCCCCATAAATCTGACACTTATGGCATTTCTTGGCATAGTTGATACAGTCCCCTTCCATAGTGGCCCAATAATAGCCAAACCTCATGATTTGCCTTGCCATCGTGAACCCATTTGCATACGTCCCACATACACCTTCATGAACTTCTTCTAAAATTAGCTTAGCTTCCACAGCATCGACACATCTCAAAAGTACTTGGTCTTTCCTTCTCTTGTACAGGATATCCCCGTCCAAGACATAGTCGCAAGCTAACCTTCTTAAAGTTCGTTTGTCATTTTCATTGGCCTGTTCAGGGTATTTACGATTTCTCACATATCGTAATATATCCTGATACCAAGGGTTATCATCTTTTTCTTCCTTCTCAATGTTACAACAATGAGCTGGAGCCTCGTATACACTCATTTGAATTGGTCTCATCTCTTCCTCTTTATTTGCCTTAATCATTGAGGCCAAGGTTGCTAAAGCATCTGCTATCTGATTTTCGTCTCGTGGGAGATAATTGAAGGTGATGTCATCGAACTCCTCAAGTAACCCCAAAACTACCTTTCGGTAATTGATCAATTTAGGGTCCTTGTCTCCCATTCACCTCTAAGCTGATAAATTACCAACGCAGAATCTCCATATACTTCTAGGGTTTTTATACCTCGCTCTATAGCTGCTTGAAGTCCCATGATGCATGCTTCATACTTAGCCACATTGTTCGTGCAATCAAAGTCCAACTTGCATGTGAACGGGTAATGATCGCCATTCGGGGATACCAAGACTGCCCCAATTCCATTTCTGACTGCATTAGAAGCCCCATCAAAATTTAGCTTCCAAGGAGAATCTTCGGTCGTTGCTATACACATTAACTCCTCATTTGGAAAATCAAAGTTCAATGGCTCATAATCCTCTAGAGCCCTACTGGCCAAGAAGTCTGCTACCGCACTTTCTTTTATAGCCTTCTGACTTATGTAGACTGTATCAAACTCTGAAAACAAAATTTGCCATCTCGCCATTCTCCCATTTAGAGCCATTGACTCCATCATGTATTTCAATGGATCAAGCTTTGAGATAAGCCAAGTGGTATGGTATAACATGTACTGTCTTAATCTCCAAGTTGTCCAAATCAGCGCACAGCACAACTTTTCAATTGGCGGATATCTCATTTCACAGTCAGTGAATTTCTTACTGAGATAATAAATTGCCTTCTTCTTTTTCCCTGACTCGTCATGCTGACCAAGCACACATCCCATAGAATTACTGAACACTGACAAGTATAGTATTAACGGTTTATCTGGGCTAGGTGGAGATAATACCGGAGCATTCAACAAATACTACTTGACATTTTCAAAAGCATTCTGGCATTCCTCATCCCAAGTACCTTGATTGTGCTTTCTGAGGAGGCGAAAGATAGGATCACATTTCTCGGTTAGTTGTGAAATGAACTGAGCGATGTAATTCAACCTTCCTAGGAATCCTCAAACTTCTTTTTGAGTTTGTGGTGGAGGCAATTCTCGTATTGCTCTGACTTTGTCTGAATCAACTTTTATTCCCTTTTCACTGACTACGAAACCCAATAGCTTTCCCGATCTAGCTCCGAAGGTGCACTTTGCCGGATTGAGCCTCAACTGAAACTTCCTCAACCTCAAGAGTAGTCTTCTCAAAACTTCAATATGCTCTTTCTCTGTTTGGGACTTAGCAATTCAATATGCTCTTTCTCTGTTCGGGACTTAGCAATCATGTCATCAACATACACTTCAATGTCCCTATGCATCATGTCGTGGAACAAGTTCACCATGTCTCGTTGGTAGGTTGCCCCTACGTTCTTCAATCCAAACGGCATTACTTTGTAGCAGAAGGTGCCCCATAAGGTTATGAAGGTGGTTTTATCCATGTCCTCTGGATGCATCTTTATCTGATTGTACCCCGAGAAACCATCCATAAAGGAAAACAAGGAATGTCCCGCCGTGTTGTCTACCAAAGTGTCGATGTGCGGCAAAGGAAAGTTGTCTTTTGGGCTAGCTTTATTCAGATCTCTATAATCAACGCACATTCGTACCTTCCCGTCCTTCTTAGGGACCGGCACGATATTGGCTTCCCATTTGGAGTACTTGACCTCTTGTAAGAATCCTGATTCGAACTGCTTCTTAACCTCATCTTTTATTTTCAGAACAATGTCCGGCTGCATTCTCCACAACTTCTGTTGGACTGGTTTGCAATCCTGTCTTATCGAAAGACGATGTACTACAATGTCGGTACTCAATCCGGGCATATCCTGATATGACCATGTGAAGATATCCTTGAACTCTCGAAGTAACTTAACCAGACCATGCCTTGTGTCCTCGGTAATCAGTGTTCCAATTTTCAACTCCTTCCCTTCCTCTAGGGCTACATTTTCTATTGCCTCTTTCTCATACAGCATAATTCGTTTTTCCTCCTGTTTTACCATTCTTAACAGATCAGGAGACACATCACAATCTTGAACATCTTCAAAATCCTGAGATTCCTCTAAACACATGTCTTGCTCGCAAGAGAAATCGGGGGTTGCAGTATCAGTGCTCATATCATTGATATCTAGGGACCTGTGGGGGTATGAAAGAATATACAAAGAATGAATGAATCAAAGAATGGTTATTTATGTGCTATGAATGAAAGAATGAGAATTGCAAAAGTTTAACGAAATATTGATTGATAAAAAGAAACCATATTCGTCCAAATTGATAATAAAATTATGTTTTATTAAAATAATAATAGATGATCATAAGCCTTTTTCACAAACATAATCTTACTACTCCTAGGCCCTAGAGTAACAGACATGTTTCAAGAATTACTCTGAAAAATTCCTAAAGACTACAGGAAGGTCCTCCGCAGTCCAATTGTTTAGAGAGCTCCCCGGTTCGTAAGGGCGAATACCCTCGAGGCTTCCTTGCTCCAATCCCTCATTGTGTATAGCATTAATCTGATGACTTTCTTCAACCAGTAACCCTCCTGACTTAAAGGATTTGGATATAGGTGGAAATGTCATCGGTTTCCACTCCACTTCTCCTCCGTTCAAACGCACCTTTCTTCTCGCTTGGCGCTTCTTAATCTCTTGCCTCTCGTGCTTATGGTCTGGCTTGAAGCCCAAACCAAAGCGATCTGTCTTCTCAATCAGTTTTAGGATTTGAATCCCTCCTTGCAACTGTCTTCCTAGTCCTTTTCCTGGCAATGCTCCCTTCCCCATCATCATTTGCAGGGCCATCCTTGTGGCTTTAGACATTTTGGGTACCGGCACCTCACTTCCTTCCAAAATAAAGGTTGCATTGATGATTTCTAAAGAGCGGAAAGAACACTCAATAGCCTCTTCATTCACCTCGACATTAGGGGCCTTGCTAGTGACTGCTGCTATAATGTTCTCCTCCACATTGATGGTTATTAACCATCCATCTGTCACTAAATTCAATTTTTGGTGCAATGATGAGGGCACCGCTCCTGCCGAGTGTATCCATGATCTCCCCAATAAACAATTATAGGAGGGCTTGATATCCATCACCAAGAAATCAACTTCATATGTATTTGGCCAATTTCCAAAGGGATGTCAATTCGTCCCATCACTTTCCTTTCGGTTCCATCGAAGGCTCTTTCCACATTGTGACATGTTTTCATATGCGAACTATCAATGGGTAATCTGTTCAATGTGGATAATGGAAGGACGTTCAAAGCCGACCCGTTAACAACGAGTACACTTGGAAGCGTGTATCTCTTGCACCAGTAGTGATGTGCAAGGCCTTGGTTGACCCTATGCCCCCAGGTGGAATTTCATCATCATTGAAGTAGATGAAATTGTCAGCACTGATGTTATTCACCAACCAGTCCAACTTGTTAATGGATATGTCGTGGGTGACATATGTTTCGTTAAGTACCTTCAACTATGCATCTCGATGCACCTCAGAACTCAAAAGTAGGGCTAATACTGATATACGCGCTGGCTGCCTACGCAACTGCTCGACCACACTATACTCGCTATGCTTAAGGAACTTTAGAAACTCCTTAGCCTCCTCCTCCTTACACTGGCTCCTTGATGTGCACTTCAACCTCTTTCTTCTTCTCAACGTCAACATCCTTTGTTTTCGTGGGCTCCACTCTGATGCCCCCCACATCATAACGTTTCCCACTTCGTGTATGGGAACCTTCATTTTGCACACCCCTAGATACACTGGCTATACGCTCCCCCTCAGGTATTGTTACACTGCAGCCATAGCTCCATGGCACCCTTTAGTCATCCTTGTAAGGAAAAGAAGTGGGTTTATGGATGACGACCTTGGGCCCAGTTTGCGCCCCTACTTCATTATTCCCTGGTAAGGAAATAATAATTCTTGGTCGTCTGGTTCCTTGTCGTTCATTTTCCAGCACACATATTTGTCCTTTGCAAGAACTACCCTAAAAAATCTGTAGCTCTTTGTTAACCATAAAGCCTTGCACCATGGCCTTGAACTCTTCACAATTTTGGATCATATGACCCACCTCTTCATGGAATTCACAATAGTTCCCCATTCTTTCTCTACCTTTTCCAGAGGTCAACATACCTCTCTTCACCATCTCCTCCCATATTACTTTCATGGGTGTCTTCACCTTAACAACATCTTCCTTGATTCTTCCTTCCCTAGTTTCATCAATGGCATTCACTCCTTGATTGCCATGATCTGGTAATGAATTTTCAGCATTAGGGGTACTGTCAAATTTCACAACCCCCATCTTGATAAGCCTCTCCACGGCCTTCTTGAATCCGGTGCAGTTTTCAATCGAATGCCCCGGTATTCCCGCATGATATTCACATTTAGCGTTTGCATCATATCATTTGGGGTACGGTGGCTGTAGCGGTTTCAAGTGAAATGGAGCAATAGCATGTGCATCGTATAAGATTTGATAAAGCTCACGATACGTTACAGGGATAGGCGTGAATTGCATCCTTTTCGAATTCTGTCTTGTGCCAGATTCCTGTCTTTGAGTACTTTGTTGCTCGACCGCGGCTGCTTTGGGTTAACCAACTGTGATTGCCCTCGAGTTGAAACTATTCATGTTATTCACCTCGTTGTCCTTTCTCCTTGGGGCCAATCTTTTAGCCGTTTCCCCCTCAATTTTACCACCCCTTATGGCATTCTCAATCATCTCTCCTGCCATAACTATATCCGCAAAACTTTTCGTGGTGCTTCCAATCATGTGAGTGATGAACGGCGCCTTCAAAGTGTTGATAAACAACATGGTGGTCTCCTTTTCTAACAGTGGTGGTTGTACTTGCATTGCTACCTCCCTCCATCATTGTGCGTATTCCCTAAAACTTTCATTAGGCTTTTTCTCCATGTTTTGAAGCGTGATCCTGTCTGGCGTCATATCAGTCACATGGTTATACTGTTGTATGAAGGCTTGTGCAAGATCTCTCCATGAATCGATTCTTGCACGGTTCAACTGATTGTACCACCTAGCCGCTGCTCCTACTAAGCTGTCTTGAAAACAATGGATCAATAGTTGATCATTGTTCACATACCCAGTCATTCTCCTACAAAATATTGTTATGTGTGCCTCTGGGTAAGTAGTCCCGTTGTACTTTTCAAACTCCGATATCTTAAATTTGTGAGGAAGCACCAAGTCTGGGACCAAACTTAAGTCTTTGGCATCAATCCCATGATGATTTCCAGTGCATTCCAAAACCCTAAACTTCTTCTCCAACCACTTGTAACGATCCTCCAACTGTTTTGAGGATTCGGTTGCCATTCCTTCCTTCTTCATGATATCCAGATCAGGAGTGATAGGGTTGATCGGGCTATCGCCCAAATTAATTCCTAACCCAGATGGGAAATTCACGGGGATTCCAGCACCAACTGGCCCATGTTGAGGCCTTACAGTGACAGATGGCCTTCTAAGAGGTGCCTCGATTTGCAGTGGCACATGAGGTGGAGTAAAACCCGGAGGATGATCCTCACCCTCCTCACTAGTGATAGCCATGGGGGCCTTCCCTTTATCAGTGGCCCTTAGCAGCTGAGCCATTTCAGCCATCATATTCCTCTGAGCCTCTAGCATTTGCTCCCTCATGTCATTCTGCATCTTGGCCAACTGCTCTTGCAATTGGTCTTGCATATCTTTTTGCAATTGTTCGAACCTTTGATCCATACTCTTAGTTTTAGTGCGGGTGCCGTAAGGATGTGTGATTTCCAGATTTTCTTTTCTACCTTTAGAAGTAAACTTTAACTAATTAGGGTCTTTCTATAACTTTGAATGCATATGATGTGATGTAATGCAAATGTATGAATGCAAAAAGGCATCGATCTCGATTCAATCTCATTTAGAAAACTTTATTTAGAAAAAGAATATCTTTACATATAAATGGATTACATATACGGCTTTGCCCTAATGCCCAAAGTTCTAACTTTATCTAATAAAAGGGCTAACTCTCGACCTTTATCAGACACTGACTCATACATCATACTCAACGTATCAACTCGTACTACTAAGTCTCGAACATATTCAGCAATCTCTCGAATCTGGGCTATAGCCTCCCCAATAATGTAATCCCTATCTCTGACTTGACCTTTAACTTGATGGAACTCTCCTTTTAAACAATCTTCTTGCGTCTCGAGCTGCTCAATCCGAAGTTCACCATTATGCAATGCCACTTCCAAATCTTCAACCTTACTTTTTAGCTCCTTTAACTCGACCGTAGGATCATGGTTTCGGTGCCAACGAAGTGATCGTCCAAGCTCAGTTACCTTAGTCTTCAGCCCTTTATTCTCTTTCTCTAATGCCAAATTCTGCGACTGCATCTCTTGGAACTTCCTTTCCCAATACTCGGCTCTAGCTTTTTCCTCTTGAACTTCTTTCTGCCACTGTTCCGAAGACCTTCCTAACCCCACTCGCTTTAAAGATACTTGTGCCTTTTTATACTCCTCTTTTAAATCATCTCGGTCTTCCTCAACCTTCCTCTTTTCCTTCCTAACTTTTTCAACCTCCTTCTTTTGCAGGTCAACATCTAGGTTCAGGTACATCTTCTCCTCCTCAAGCTTTTCTATCTTCTTTTCGAGTTCCAAATTCTTTCTCTTAAATTCTTGCTTCATGATATCAAGCTCCAAGGGTATCACTTGCAAATATTCCTCCATTGGTCGAGCTTCCTCTGTTTTTTTCATAGGGACATTATCGTTAATCCTTCTACTCCTCCACTCGACATATTCCGGGGTCGTAACAGGATTAATAGCCACTCCTTTAAATCGACAAGTCTTGTTCCAAGCACTAGAAACCTCGCTAACCTTCCTCTTGTAATCGGCTCCTCTGTATACAAACTCACTTTGAGGCAACCCATGAGTCGTTGGTACGAACTATCTCAATCCATACTGCCTCAGCATTAGCAAAGGGGCAAAACCAATTGCACCCCAAATTCCCAACAGGGGAACCCAATCAAAGCTGCCGCATCGATAAAGTATCTCACCAGGAACCATCCATGGAGCTCTTCACTCAACATCCTCTGACTGAAGATTCCGAAGTAATGCTATCCAATTCTCTTTCGGCACATCCACTTTCCTAGATGAGGCTACTATATCTTTCAACGAGGAGTAGTTCTCAAAGAAAACTCGACAAACAATCCCATCAATCAATCGGAAGTGACTGTAGAACCAAGCCAAAAGTAACTGAGCACACCCTATAAACCTGCCTGCACCAGCCCTCCTACATACACCTAAGGACCTGAATGTCTCCGCCAAAATTGCAGGGACGAAAGTGACCCTTTTGTTGAGTTGATGAAAAAGATCCGTGGTTGCCTCGTCCACATATCCCAAAGCCCTAGGGAAAACCATCAGTCCATACAAATTTAAGGCAAAAATGTCTACCTTCTTCGTCTCATCGAGGTGTGTCAAAATTAGATCTTTCAAAGCGTCCCACGAAATGCACTTGCACTCACCCTTCTTTTTAATTCTGGCCGTGATCCACTTCTCGCTCATCCCCGTAATGGTCATTAATTTCTTCCAAAAGGTAGGGACACAAGCAGCTCGAGAATAGATCCTATCACTCTGAAACCTGGGACAACGAAGTAAGGCAGTGTACTCTTCCACGGTAGGTACCAAGTCTACCTCCCCAAAAGTGAAACAACTGTACGCCGAGTTCCAAAACTGAGCAAGGGCTCAGAACAAGTGCTCATCTACCTGAATATCGAGCAAGTAAGGTAAATCTCCGTAATTATCGTAGAATAACTGCTTGGTCTCATTGCCCCACTGATCCCAAATTTCCTTAAGCTCTTGGAGATTATTCTGTGTGACACTCATACGAGTATAATCTGACAGCTCCGACACATATCCCATAGTTATACTGTCTCCCTTTTCTAGCTGAGTTTGCTCTGACCATCTATGAACATCGGCGTTGCCCTCCACCCTATCAAGAAGTCCGTTTAGAAACTGATCGTGAATCGCTACCTTTGTAAATGCAAAATAACATGCAAACAAAAGAAAAGAAATTGTCAGTATCACATGATATCAATAAATCTCAACGATAATTTATAAGGGTAATATCTAAAGTATAGCTCTAACTAAGTTGGGCTCTTACGATTTTTCTATATGAGGTTGGTTCTAAAGTTTGAGGTACCCGAACCAGTAGATTTCTCGATTCTCACCCATTATAGGCTCATTTGAAATGAGTTCAGTTTAGAGGAATACATTTCCCTATGGCTACACGGAGATGAAAATCTCACGAAACCATAGGTACGGATGTATCCCGAAAGTGATCCACTATCCTACACGGAGGCGAAAACCTCACGAAGGCGTAGTTTCTCACTCCCACTTAAGGGTGCGACCACAACGGTCATGCAAATGCAATGCACATCATAATTTAGCGATATATGCAATAATACAAACACATGTAATGCAAAAGGATTGAATTTCAAAATTTTCTAAATTTCTGACATTAGGACAAAAGGGTAATCAACTATACGGCTTGGCTCTCTTATTGTCCCTAGTGGAGTCGCCAAGCTGTCGAAACTATTTTTTAAGAGGTTTTAAAAAAATAGGGTTCGACTTTAAAAACGAAAACGGGAGTCGCCACCAATCTTTTTAGGTGTGATTGGATCACCTTTAGAATATTTTGTTTTAAAATCATTAGTTTTGGTCTGCGAAATCAGAAAACGAGTTCGGGAGCCGGTTATGTACGAGGAAGGGTTAGCACCCTCGTAACGCCCAAAAATTGGTACCTAATTGATTATCAAAATGTCCTTAATGTCGGAAATTTAAAAAAATTAAGATGTAACCCTCTTTACAATATTTTGATTTTGAAAATTAGGGTTCACTTGTACCAAGTGAATCAAAATATTACATCCAATAAGTTAGGACGCACTATTTTAAGACATTCGAGACTAAGCTAACCATTTTTGAAAATCCCTATCTTGAGACGTCAAAACGTCATATCCAGTAAGTTTGGACACAACGCTTTGAAATTTCAAGACAGTTGCTCGTATTTTGAAATCCTTTAAAAAAAATTAGAAGGGTGCTTGACTATTTGAACTCAACGAGAAAAGTGGCAACCCAGTAAGTAAGGGCACTACCTTTCTCGAAGTTTCCAAACATCAAGCATTGCTTTTATTTTTATAAAACTTTTAAATATTGTTTTAAATCACTTTTTAGAGTGACAATTTTGTATTACAAAACATAGATATTCAAATCATATATTACAAAATATTATAACACTTTATACAAATGCAATCACTATATATAGAGGGCAAAATAGAATAATAAAAATAATCATGCTAAGCAAATAGGAATATACCTAAAAAGAAAACATAACAAATGCACTAATTATATACAATATATCATAAATAAAACACTAAATAATAAATATAAAAAAAAAACATGGTAAATATTAATGTGTAAAATATGTATGAGTAAAAATAGATGACATGCATAGAAAATGGATAAATAGAATCTTCATAAAATATAAAATATACAATCCAATAATTTAATGTACACATGAATGGATTAATAAATGAAATGATGCATATAATACAATATATCAATTTACATGTATATAAAAATATGCATTTGAAAATAAATTATAAAAGTCTAAGAAATTACATAAAATACATAACATAACAATAATACATTAATTCTAAAGTAAAAACAAATATTGTATAATAATAAAAAAAACATAAGTTTTAAAAATATATGTATAATATAAATAATTGATAAATAGAATGAACATATAATAAAAAAATGTGATGTTTAATAATAAATTTAAAATATAATATAAAAAAATATATTTATAAGAATAATAATTTTAAAAAATATAAAGTATATTGGTTTAGAAAAATAATGTATAAAATATAAAATATGTAAAAAAATTTATATTTATAATGAAATAATTATATAATATATATAAATATAAGTTTAGAATAATATAAAATAAGTAATTAATGATGAAATATACGTATTATACAAATTATAATATAAAATGTGTAATAATAGAATATAAATAAAGTAATTATTAACATATAAATAAAAATAAGTATATAATACAAGTTAAAAACCTTTAATGATAATAATATATAGATAACAATGTATAATAATAAAAAAATGACATAATAATATATAAAATAAATAATAAAATAATTATAATATATAATATAAAAGTATATATGTAAAAAAATAATATATAATATATATAAATAATAATTTACGAAAAATAACATATAATAAATAATAATAATATAAATAATATATATAAAAAAAATAATATAAAAATAAGGTTAAAAAATAAAACAAATAACAATATAATATATATATATATATAATAAAAATAAATATATAGGGTTAGATTTGAAGTTCAATAAAATTATAGGGCGAATTTAAAAAAATAAAGCTGAATTAAGGTCCTAATTAAAACACACGTAAAACGAAAGGGACTCATTGGGCAAAATGCCCTATTCCCAAAACGGCAGCATTTTAATTCTGTGTTTAAAAGGGTCGGGGATCAAATTGAAACCAAAATAAAAATAGTGGGCAAAAATTAAAAATTGCAATAAACTTAATTTAAAAGATGAAAAAGACGGAAGGACTAAAGGGATAAATATCCTATTTTCTTAAAACACGCGGACCCTCCGAGTCGGATCGGGTCGGATCCTGGGCCCTATATAAGTTAAATTTTAATTTTAAATTTCATTTCTAACACCCCGTTAAAAAAAACAAAAAACTCTGAAACCCTCTCCCCAGTCCTCTGGCCTGAGTTCTAACCACGGCCGATGGCCACCACTCCACGCGCTCACGCGCCGCCATGCACGGCGGTCGGAAGGCCAAAAATCCTTCCTCTTGCAACCGAAACACAGGTAGTACTTCTCCTCTTTATTTTAAAAAGTATTTTTGTGTATTACAACTTAAAAAAATGAACTGTTTTCCCTTTGATTTTCAAATCTGTTTTTGGATCGTCTGTTATATTAAAAATACATGTATATATAAAAATAAAATAAAAAACAGAAGGAAATAATAGAGAATGAAAATAATAAAACCTTTGGATTTGCCGTGAGTTTTTATTTCTTCTAGACTATTTGTACATGTGTGTTTAAAACCAAAAGAAACTCCTCCTCCTTTTACAATGTTTAGATCCGGGCTTTATAGCCACTGTTAACCGATACAAATTTGGTATAAAAATCTTTCCTATTTCTTGCCGTGTTTTGCTTCTTTCCTTTGCTGTTTTCTCTTCCTTTTTTGCAGGTAATCACAAGATCTCTTGCGGAGATGAGGGGGACCTTCGTTTGGTGCTTGCGGCGCGAGGAGAGGGCTAGGGTTTCTAACCCTAGTCGAATGCTTCTAAATTTTGGGCCTCTGAGAGTTTGGGTCTGTAACGGGTAAGGATGGTTTAGATCTGTTAGGTCGGGTTAGGTATTGGGTTAAGTTTGGCTGATGAATCTGTGTATTTGGGCTACGGGACTGCTTTGGGGTTTTAGGTAGTAATAGTGGGCCTGCTGGGTAGGGTCACGGTTTGTTGGGTCACGAGTCTTGTAATGGGTAGGTTTAGGCCTGGTACGGGCTAAGTCTAGGTGGGTTATTAGGTTTTAACATTTGTAAAAGGACTGTTAAAAAAACTTTTATTATTATTTTTTTGATATTTTGCACTATGCCTTGGCTTCCAATGGACCGGGCAAAATTGAGGTATTACAGATTTTTTTTTATGCCTTGAATAATTATGATGATTTTGTTTAATTTATTTTATTTATATATTTTAAGGATGATAAAAGGTTTGATCTCAATATAGATTTTGATTAAAAGTAATTTTATGTCAAATTTTATGGATTGCTTGTCGTGCTATTCAAACTTTAGTAAGAGATAAGAAATTTAGGTAAATTTACTTATCACATCACATGCTTATATGTACCTAGATTTTTGTTCATAAAAATTGTTTTTCTTGAGATATGCTATTTGATAATTGTTTGATGATTATGTTTGAATGATGATAGATTAATTTTAATTTTATAAATTGGTAGATTTGTAAATAACGATAAATAATTTTACCGACCATTTTTATTAATCAATGCCTAAGGTTCATCATAATATGTGACTTTGCATCGGTTCTGAGCCATCATTAAATTAATTGTTTTATGAGTTTATTTGATGGTTTCAATTTCAATATATATTCTAAATTCTAGAAAACATGTCTTTTTGAATTTTGATATAGGTATAATTTTGATTCAGTGTTCTTAATGTTGGGGTGTATCAGTATTATATAAGTTATTTTGAAATTTTGCTATTGATGAATTTTGATTGGATTCAAAATATACTATTGGGTCTTGATTGACTTACTTCTTAATAAAATCATCAAGATTCAATGTCAAACAAGAAAGGTATATCAACTTATTAGATCTCTATTTTTAGGGGTTAGTTTTTTCTCAACAATAACATCTTTAAATATTAATTTAGCTTGATATATATTATTTAAATATTTGAGATGATATTCCTTTTTAAATTTTAATTGTAAGGCCCAAAGTTTTGATTTGTAATTTATGAAAGTCTGTCAAATGATATATACTTGCTTCAATGGTTAAGGGCCTTGTGTATGTTTTAGAGGTTTTTGATTCAAGTCTTTGTGGGGGCCAGTGGGGTTATTTTGTTTTTGCAACTTTGTGGGATGTTCAGCTTGTGGAGGTTAGGGGATTAGTTGAGATAAGTTGTGAATTTTGTTGGGTATCTTATTTTGCTTTATCTTTAAAATAATTATAAAAATACTATTTTCAATTTTCCTTCCCATTTACTCACGTTTCAATTGGTTTTACCCACTTTTCCATTTCTTTTGCTTGACGTCTGATCTTGTGGGGTAGTTGCAAAAAAAATAAATTATTTTCTTTCTTTTGTTTTTCCACTTCAAAGTTCTGGACTTTCTTGTTTTGGTTTTTTGAGTTCTCCAATTGTGGTGATTAATTTGTTTACTACTCCGTCTCGTGTAAGTAACATGTTATTGTATTATTTGGTATTTCTTTATCTTTAGTTTTATCTTTAGTTTTAGATTGGGTGTGTGTAGTGAGTTATTTCGTATTAATTGTTTGAGGTTTTCTAGATGACATTCATGAGACAATTGATCCTCCTGCAATCTAATTTTGTGGTGTTTGACTGTTGTATTGTGGGTAAGTCATTTAACGTGGCGTTGGGAATTTCAATTAGCATAATTTGGCCATGTTGTTGTCGATTTCACGTTCAAATTCATTAAGGAAGGTGTTAATTGCATGTATTTTCTGTCAATTTAGGTTTGTGGTTTACTCGTGTGTGATTTGGCATCAAAATCCAACTAGGTGTGTAACGAGAAACCTAAAAATAAGCGAACAGCGAAAGCTGAAAAATGACACTGTCGACTCCACATGGCCGTGTGTGGGACTGTGCATGACACACAGTCTGCGTTATTTGGGTCATGTGGACCACACGAGTATGTGGGCTCAAAAATTCAAAATTTTTTCCTAGGGTCGTTGTAACAGCCCGTTTTTGGTCAAATCAAAAAAGTGGTTTTAGAACCACAAATATGAGGTAAAAATATTTATTTTATCATTATTTTGAGGTCTACAGTATGATTGTATGATTGTGTAAAAATTTCGTTAAGAAATTTTATTGTTTAAGTGCTTAATTTGATAAAAAGGACTAAATCACGTAAAGTGTAAAAGTTGTGTTCTAATAGCTAAAGGTGTCTAATAGCTATATAATTTTAAAGTGGAGGTCCTTAAATGGAAATTATACCATTAATATTATTAGTGGACAAAGATGGACATCATTTATGTGTTTTATAAAGGTTAATAGTAAGGTTAATTTTGAAATTAGTAAAATAAAACAAAATTAAAGTATGAAAAAGAAAGATATCATCTTTCTTTCTTCTTCCTCTAACCAAAAATTAGAAACAAGGAAGCCATTGTTGAGCTTTTGAAGGTTCAGTTATAGACTCCTTGCATGTAAGTGCATTTTTGCTCGGTTTTTAATGATTTCTATGTTTTCGGAGTTGTTGTAGCTTAATCTAGCTAGCCCAGGGACTAATTTGTGAAACTATTAAAAGTATAGGGTTTTATCATGAATATATGTTAGTTTTTTTATGTTAGATGGATGAAAATGGATGCTTGATGATAGTTGAGCAACTTTAATAAAGGAAATTTTGATTAACTTGTCAATTAGGGGTTAAATTAAAAAATAAAAAAATATTCATGGTTAAATTGTGAAATAAATGGAATATAGGGATTGCTAGGGACTTAATTGATACTATTCTAGCATGGGTTTAAGTTGAATTGTATGAATTTGCATTTTTATGAACTAGGGACTAAATTGTAAAGAATTCAAAATTTAAGGGGAAAAGTGTAATTTTGCCATAATATGATTTTTGGGTTAAATTGAATAGAATGAAAATTAAATAAGTTAAATTTGATTACTTATAGATCAAGAAAAGCGATGTTTAGAATTAGATCGGGGGAAAAATAAAATAGTAGATTGATAGCTCGTCTCTCTCTGTATAAATCCGAGGTAAGTTCGTATGTTAATAAGCATTAATATAATTGTGTTTTAAATGCTTTATTATTGAATTAATTATGAATACGATCTTACGGAAATGTTCGACGAAGAATTTACTACGTGTGAAATCCCAGTTGAACCTTAGGAATAGACTAGGATACAAAAAGACATGTCATTAGGGGTTATTGTGTTTGGACGCTGGTCAGTACGTTCTACTGGTGGCTGAGTTTTTCGGCATGTGTTACAAATTCTCGTCAGCTTGTGTAAGCAGCACCATGTAGCTATGTCTTGACTGTAAGCTTGTATGAGCAGACCCGTTAATAGCTCAAGAGTTAGCATTATATGAGATATGAGATTGAGATGGCTTCGTCCTTGTATTGGCACTTAGGGTGTAAGACTCCCAAGTATTTGATATTATTTCAAATGGTTCAACAGGTATATTGAAGATATAAAAGGGTAAGGGATTGATACGTATCAGTGTAGGTATGTACATAAATCGTATAAGCATTGAAATCTAGGAAATTTGTGAGTTACATGATCTACTATGTGGATGAACATATGTTAACCTTGTGATTAAGTTGAATTGTAGTGTATTATGATAGATAACTTAATTTGAGAATTAATGGTAAGTTTTACTTATTAATCATACGAGCTTACTAAGCTTTATAGCTTACTTTGTTTACTTTTCCGTACTTTATAGTGATTATTGAAGCTTGCTCAGATTTCGAGTCATCGGAGATCTCATCACACTATCAAGCTGTCATTTTGGTACTTTTGAACTTGTGTATTTGGTTATATGGCATGTATAGGAATTGTGGCTAATTTGGTCTATATGTTGATAATGGATTTAGCCAATTGAATTGGCTTGTAAATGGTGAATATTTTGGTTATATATATAGCCATGTGATTTGGCTTGTTTTGGTATATTTGGTTGTGTATATATTTATGCAAATGGTCTTTTGTTATGTGATTGGAAATTTCTATGTGAATGCTTGTTGGGGATTGGTATTTCGAGTACTAAATGGTTGAATGTTGAGATATGGTATGCTTGTGGTTTTAGGCAAGATAATGCATATATGAAGTTAACCATTTAGGTGATGTGTGAATGTGAAATTTGGTATGTTTTAAATTGGAAAAATATGATCTTATGAATATTATAGTTGTTAATATTGATATAGCATGATTTTAGGTTTGATTGAGATTGGTTTGAATGCCTATTGATGCTATGATTTATGCCATTTGACATGTTTAGGTTGATGCACATTTGGGTGAGAAAAATGGCTTGGAAAATAGCCTATTTTTGTCCACAAGGGTAGAGACACAGGCGTGTGTCTCAGCCGTGTGTGACACATGGTCAGGTGACACGGCGTGTGTCCCCTGGTCTTTAATTAAAAACCAAGTCAGTATGCACCACATGGTTCAGCACACGGGCGTTTGACTTGGCCGTGTGGCATAAGTCAGTATACCCTACAAGTTTGGGACGACCTAGCATACGGTCTGGCACATGGGCGTGTGAGGGCATTTCAAAGGGTACAGGGGTTAGTCACAAAAGCGTGTGGTTGGCCGTGTGACCCAAGTCAGAGAGTTACATAGGGTCAGACACGGGCTAGGAGACGACCATGTGATCCCATTTCGAATGGCCACACGGCCTGTGACACGGGCATGTCTTTGGTCGTGTGAGACACACGATCGGGCCACACGAGTGTGTGTCCCCTGTATTTTGAAAAATTTTCTATGTTTTTTAAAAATTTCCTAAGTTATCTTTTAGTCCTGAACCACTTCTAATGCATGATTTGGGCCTCGTAGGCTCGTATTAGAGACAATATGATTGATTGTGAATAACTTTTATTTGGTTATGAAAAATGTATGAGAATTGTATATTTGTTTAAGTAATAAGTCCGGTAATACTCAATAACCCTATTCCGGCGACAGATACGGGTTAGGGGTGTTACAGTCGTACACGTCATCTCGATTGATTGTGGGCATTTCGTAGGGTCGGTATGTGATTAAATATACTATAAAACATGAAATTTGGTCATCTGTTAGTATAATTTCTGATATCTGCAAGTATATTTGAGATGTCATATGATAAATAAAACCGAGAATAATATTATTTGTGTGATTTGTATTAAATATGTTATGTATGATTTCTGCTCTGATTATGTCTGATTCTGGGATGGGATATATGTTATGTAGAGAAAGTGTTTCTGTGAGTGGCGACATCTCGCCCACTGTACTGGCAGCACAGCTGCAAAGATTCTATAAGTGTCTTGATGACAATAAGTGGTGTGTAGGGTTGGATGGGTGTTTCAAACCCTATATGGTGTGTTGGGATGGTCGAAGATGGTGTGTAGCGGTTGGGGGTAGGAAACATATATATATATATCTGAATTTGAACTGCTCTGTTAAGATTTTGTACTGTTAAATTTGTCTGTAAATAATTATCTGTTTGAGTTTTTGTTATACACTGAGTTTCGAAAACTCATATTCTGTTTGACTGTTATTTCCAGGTAATCCTCAGATTTAGACGGATCGGTGCAATCGGGAGCTCAGGTAATATCGTAATTTCTTAAATTTGACTTATTCAATTTTGGTTTGAGAGTTTTGTAAACTTTGGACTTCTAGACATTCAAAACTATTTTAGGTTTTGGTCTTTATTTTCTGTTTCCGTAGAATATAGTTCAAACATTTTATCGACAACGATAAATTTCTGCAAAAACATCAGGTTTCAATTAACAAACTATGTTCTCAAAAAAAAAAAAATCTTTCTAAGGGTTTCCGCTGCAAAACCATAGGTTTTAGAAAATATAATCAAACATCGTTTTCAAATTAATAATTAGATAAAATATGTTTTCAATAATCTAGGATTTTTAAGAGTTTGCGATGAGTTTCAAAATACACAAAAACCAAAATTTCAATCATTTAACGTAACAACTCCAGATTTGGCCATAACGTCTAAGCCAGGTTTGGGGTGTTACATTGATTCCTTGGGCTACTTATTATTTTAAGCATGGTATTTGTTCATGAAAATGAATATTGATTGACTTATTCATATCACTATAATAGGTTTTATAATTAAATAATATATTTGACTAAAATATATTTAGTAGGTAAATTTGTATTGACAAACCAATGAATTTTATGATTGTTCATATTTGATTTAGTTCAAATATAGATTACATTCCTCTAATGTGTCTTCTTAATTTGGTTAGACAATTTGAAAATTTTTAATACTAATGCATGCGTAGTTTTAAAGACAATTTTGAGAAATGTCTAAATTAATTTTTGGGTTGATTCTAATATAGAATTTCAAGTTTAAACATTGTCATTTTTAATTCTTGATTTTTTTTGGTTGGAAAAATTTTTATAAACTTAAATATGAAAATTATTATTTTAATTTGGCCATTGACATTTCTATGGACCTCGTTTGTATTAACTAATTGTTGTTTGATAAGAAGCATAAAAAAAACTCGTGTGGTTTAATTTTTTAAATGACTTATATTTTTTTCTACTATATAGCCCTAAGAAACTTGTTACTTTTATAGAGCTGTTAAAGGTAGTTCATACGCTTTATATAATTCCATTTGTTAATTTTTTAGAGAAATGATATGATCAATTATAAATGGAAAGGTTTTAGTGAATATGAAATGTATTATTTTAAAATTAAATTTCATGCATGTTTACAATGGTTTATGAATTTTTTTCTAGCACTAGCATGATATCAGGTTTGATATTTTAGATGTCAATTTTATCCATACATTTAGTTTACAATAAACTCCATTCATGACTTGAATATTTCTTTTTAGTTAATTGATGATGCAAAACTCTTGTGAAAATGATTTTAAAAGTATTATGAATTGATCTCATGCATTTTATCTACACAAAATAACGAGTTATTCGTTCCACTAATTTTGCTTCATTCCCTAAAGTGAATCTAGCAAACATAATAATTATGAAAATGGAAACTATTGCCATTATTGGCAAATAGATAAAGATGGATGATTCAAAATGTTGCTAAATGTCCATTCTTAGAGTAGAATGATCAATGATTTATTGTAACACCCTAGACCTAGCCTAAACGTCCAGTTCGAGCTTAGAGAGTTACATGAAAAATCAAATACCACGCAAAATACAATAATACCAAACCATGATTCACATAAAATTCAACACAAATATTAGTTAAGTATATAATCTGATGAAGTCATTCTATTATAGTTTAACGAGACTCTTACTGAAATAGTTTTAAGAAAGCTAATAGTTCGACCGAGCTCCTACAGCATTAACCCGTTCAAGTCTGCGAACCACCTGAAATCCTAGCAATAAGAAAATGAGTTGTGATCTCAGTACGTAAAAGACATTTATTCAATTAATGCTCATTATAGCGTAGTCCCAAATTCAGAGATTCGGTTCGATACTGAAGCAATTTCAGTTCAGGTTCAAAGTAGACCAGTTACATGTGTATATATGCAATTTAAGTTCATATACGATATAGATCAAATTCAGATGCAATATTCCTATTGCCGTCCGCTACACACCGTCTTTGACCATCCCAACACACCATTAAAAGGATATTCAATGCCCAACCAACCCTACACACCTTAAAGTGTTCATTGACAGTTTTGCTGAAATGCAGCTTAGCTGCTAATTCAGTATGCAACAAGTGGCAGAATTAGATTTAGACTCATTGTGGCGTAGCCACAATTTTAGATTAGATTTCTTCCTCCTTCACAATATCCCAACCCATGCCAATGCAAAACACAAGTACCCGTATCATGTATTCAGTCATTCTAATTCATTTCACAAGCAAATAAGATAGTTAAATATCAGAATAAGCATTATAGTGTACTTATAACTAAGTTACTTACAGATCAATCTCAGAGTATCAGACAGTTCTAATATCATCAATTTCAATCATTCATACATTGAAGAGGCCAGTATTAGTGTTAAGTAACATTTTCGACCTCAAAAATTGAATTTGGCCCCAATAACGAGCCACATAGCCAGGTCACCCACCCATGTGCCTTGCTCGTGTGGTTCCAAAGCATAAAAAGTAAGCTACATGGCCGGAACGCACACTCGTGTCCATGCCCGTGTGACTCACATAGCTTGGGTACACGCCCGTTTCCATGCCCGTGTGACTCACATGGTTTGGGTACACGCCCGTGTCCTTGACCGTGTGGCTTTTATACCACAAACAGTGAGTTACATGGCCTGGGCACATGCCTATGTCCCTGGACGTGTGGTCTTATACCACAAACAGTGAGTTACACGGCCCAGACATACGTCTGTGTCCATTTACCCGTGTGAAACCTGCACCACCATGGCCATACACAGCCTAGACACACGCCCGTGTCCCAGCAGTGAGTTACACGACCAATTCACAAGGCCTGCCACACAGCTGTATGGCTCACATGGCCTGGACACACGTCCGTATGCCTGGCCGTGTGGCGTTGACAGCCACCATTTCCAGCGACTGAAACTTGCAAAAATTAAGATTTTTGGTACGGACTTGGTTTTATTTCACGGAATAACACTGTGGAGACTACCCGAAAACTTGCACGAAATAGAAGGAATCAGACTAACATGGTAGAATAACGTCTCTTGCAATATCCTCACCTAAACAGTAACCAATCGAGTGTTTAACAGAACGTCAAGCAAACGAGAAAAATCTCGTTTCGACAGAAAAGTTTTAACATAATGGAAATCATGAAAAAAAAGGAAATAACAATGAGACTTACGCAATATCGACCTCATAGGCAACGAAGACTTCCAAATTCACACAAAAACCAATTGCAGTAAGAAGAAAAATAAAGAAAGGACAAACAGGAAAGCAAAGAACTAAAAATTTAGAAAAAAAAAAAGAACGATAAGATTTCTTAGAATATTTTAAATTAACCACCACCCACCTTTTGGCATTTGCAAAAATATTTCCTAACGCTAATGATGGGACTTGAACTTGGAACTAGACAGAATATAGACAAATGCTTAACCAGCGAACCAACAGGCTCATTCTTGACATCGATTTACCTAGAATTGCACTTAACCACCTAACACATGGATAAGGGTTGATTTTAAAAATAACAAAATTTTTAGCAAGACAACTCGAACTCCAGGTCTTAAACCCAAAAGTACAACACAGAACCAAAGATACATAAATTGATTGTTGTAGATTCTCATAAATAAACTTTCAAATTTTGGGGGCGTTACAACTCTCTCCCTTTAAAAGAAATTTTGACCTCGAAATTTTACCTGAGTCAAATAGATACGGATACAGCCGTCGGATTGATTCTTCCGGTTCCCACATGGCTTCCTCAATACCATGGTTCCGCCATAAGACTTTCACTAGAGGAATAGTTTTCTTCCTCATCATCTTAACGTCACGTTCCAAGATTTGGACAGGTTCCTTTTTAAATGTTAAGTCCGGATAAAACTCGATCTCATCGAAAGTAACAATATGTGATGGATCCGACTGATATCGTCTCAGCATTGAGATATGAAACACATCTTGAATCCGATCCAACTTCGGCGATAATTCTAACTGGTATGCAACAGGTCTGACATGCCTTAAGATACGGTAAGGCCCAATAAACCTCGGGCTTAGCTTGCCCTTGCGTCCAAATCGGAGGACCTTTTTCGAAGGTGATACCTTTAGAAACACTTGATCACCTACCAAAAACTTAATATCCTTTCTTTTTAAATCTACATAAGACTTCTGTTGATCAGAGGCTGCTTTTTGGCGATCACAAATCACTTTCAGACTACCCTCGGTTTCAGAAACTAGCTCAGGACCCAATATCCATCGTTTACTTAATTCTATCCAATATAACGGGGTACAACACTTACGACCATATAAGGCCTCGTAGGGTGCCATTTAAATACTAGACTGAAAGCTGTTATTGTTTGCAAACTCTGCCAATGGTAAGTACTCTTCCCAACTACCTCTGAAGTCTATCACACAACCCCTAGGCATATGCTCTAGGATCTGAATAACCTGCTTCGACTGGTCATCGGTCTGAGGATGGTACGCAGTGTTGAAATTAAGTCGAGTGCCTAAAGCCTCATAAAGTTTCTTTCAAAATAGATACGTTAATTAAGGATCTTTGTTAAAGATGATCGAGACCAAAATTTCGTGTAGTCTCACAATTTCAGTGATATACAGTTTAGCTAACTTTTATAAGGAGTAATCTATTCGGATAGGAATGAAATGGGCTAATTTGGTCAACCGATCAATGATGACCCAAACTGAATCTTTCTTAGTGAGGGGTTAAAAGAAACCCTGGAACAAAATCCATTGTTACCCATTCCCATTTCTACTGTAGGATATTAACTGGCTGAAGTAGTTCGGAGGGCAACTAATGTTCGACCTTAAATTTTTGACACATCAGATAATAAGATACAAAAGTGACTACCTTCCATTTTAGTCCAGGCCATCAATAAAGTTCTCGGAGTTCCCGGTACATTTTATTTCCACTAGGATGCATAGCATAAGGACTATTATGCGCCTCCTATAGGAGAGAATGCCTTAATTCCTTATCATTGGGTACACAAATCCGACCCTTGAAGCATAACACATTATCACTATTCAAGCTAAAATCAGAATTCTCGTTTGAACCAACATGTTGCAATTGTTGCACTAAGTACTCATCACTCAATTGTTTAGCTTGAATTTGCTCCACCCAAATTAGTTTAACCTGCAATTTTGCCAACAGTCCTCTATCCTTACCCAAACTCAAACGAGCTAACATTGCTCTCAGATCTTATCGCTCTACGGCTAAGGGCGTCAGCTACCACATTAGCCTTACCTAGATGGTACTCTATCGTGCAATCATAATCTTTAAGTAACTCAACTCATCGACGTTGCCGAAGATTTAACTCTTTTTAGGTTAACAAATATTTGAGACTCTTTTGATCGGTGTAAATAATACACCTCTCATCATACAAATAATGTTTTTAGATCTTCAGAGCAAACTCAAGCACAACTAGTTCAAGATCGTGCATAAGGTAGTTATCCTTGTGTGTCTTAAGTTGTCGCAATGCTTAAGTGACCACCTTACAGTCTTGCATAAGCACACATCCTAACTTGAAATGTGAAGCATCATTATATACCATAAACTTTTGACCCGACTCTGGTTGAACTAAAACAGGAGCCTATGTCAGAACGAACATTGAGCTTATCGAAACTAGACTATTGTGCCTCTTACCACACAAATGGAGCATTCTTATGCAATAGATTTGTCAGAGGTAACGCAATCAAAGAAAACCCTTCGACGAACCTTCACTAGTAACCGGCTAAACCTAGGAAGCTACAAAGCTCAGATACATTTTTCAGTTGTTTCCACTCAACAATAGCTTCTATTTTATTGGGATCAACTCGGATCCCCTCCGCCGTCACTACATGACCCAGAAAAGCGACTTTCTACAACCAAAATTCGCACTTACTGAACTTAGCATATAGCAATTTTTCTCAGAGTATCTGAAGTACAATGCGATGATGATCATCATGCTCAGGTTCAGTTTAGAGTAGATCAAGATATCATCAATAAAAACCACTACAAATTGATCCAAGTATGGTTAGAACACCCGATTCATTAAATCCATAAATGTTGTCAGGGCATTCGTTAAATCGAAAGGCATTATTAGGAACTCGTAATGTCTGTAACGAGTCCTGAAGGTAGTTTTGTAAACATCAGTCTATTTGACTTTGAGCTGATGGTAACTAGAGCATAAATCGATTTTAGAATAGATGGATGCTCTTCGAAACTGGTCGAACAAGTCGTCAATCCTCAGTAACGGGTACTTGTTCTTGATTGTCAACTTGTTCAACTGTCTATAATCCATGCGCATTCTCATCGACCCGTCTTTCCTTTAAACAAACAATACCGGTGCCCCCACGAAGACACACTCGGTCGAATAAATCCTCTATCAATGAATTCCTGAAGTTATGCTTTTAATTTGGTTAGCTCTTTCGGTGCCATGTGATATGTCGCAATGGACACTAGAGCAGTACTTGATAACAGATCAATTCCAAACTCCACCTCTCTATCCGGAGGTACTCCGGGAAATTCCTCGAGAAAGACATCCAAGAATTCCCTCACGGTGTGGATATCTCCCGCTAAAAGCTTTTCAGGAGCAGAATCAGATACGTAAGCAAGGTATGACTTGCACTCCTTTCGAGCTAAATTTTTTACTACAAAACTAGAGATTGCATTAGAGAGGTAATCTCGACGTTCACCAACCATGACCACCTTGTCATTCTCAGTCGGTCTCAGAGTAACACTCTTGGTTACACAGTCTAGACCGACTCGATACTTAATGAGTCAATCCATTCTCAAAATCAAATCAAACTCATTAAATGACAATTCCATTAAATCAGCTGGGAATACCATACCCTGGAGTTCTAGGGGTACCCGCCTATATACTCTATCAACTCGAATTGACTGACCCAAATGACTAATCACAGAAAACTCTCTAGCAGTATTCTCAGTGGTTATACCTAGATTTACAAATACAACACTACCTATGTATGAGTGGGTAGAGCCAATATCAATGAGAGCATATCACGGAACAGAATGAATAAATAAGGTACCTGTAATGGCATTAGCATCATCACTCTCTTCGCAGTGTTTCGTCACATAAACCAATACCGTTGACGAGCCTCAGCCTGACCTGCACCTCTACCCGGTGTTCACTATCCTCTCCCTGTTTCATTACCACCCCTACCAGTACCACGACAACTAAATGGTTGCTGAACCTTTCCGAGGTCGAATAAAATTTGGAGCCAGAGTCTATGCCGCAGCTGGCACTGGATTTGGTCGACGGGGGCAATCCCTAACTTAATGCTCCATCGAACCGCAACGGAGGTATGCTCCTAATTTCCTCCAACACTCGCCCGGATGACGCTTCCCACAATCACTGCATAGTTGAATCTTAATCATTACCGCTAGTGCCTCGGCCTTTGGGGGCCTATCAAATCTCGTCTGTTTCTTAGGGCGCTGACTAGAACTAGAGGGACATGAATCCCTCTTAATCTTATCCTAAACCTTCTCACGATCACGTCGCTCATGCTCAGTGCGCTTCACTTCTTCCACTATTTTTTCTTTGTCAACTAAGACCGCAAAAACCCGCTCCCTTTGAGGAGCTATCAGAACCCACAAATCATATCTCAGTCCTTCTTCAAACCTTACGCACTTGTCGTAGTCAGATGCTATCAAAGCCCATGCATACCTACTCAGTCGTAGAAATTTGGCTTTATATCCTGCCACAGATCGGTCACCCTGAACTAGGCTCATAAACTCGTATCGTCGAGCCTCAACATAACTCGCCCCCACGTACTTACCCTGGAAGGCATTCTTAAAATAGTCCCAGTTCACCTGTTCAGGCTGAGCATCTTGTTCAACGGTCAGCCACCACTAATAAGCTTTGTCCCGGGGTAGGGACACAACACTCCTCAATTTCTGAGTGGGAGTGCAGTCAAGATCTATCATAATACGTTTGGTAGCCTCGAGCCAATATTTCGCAACAGTAGGAGCGACTCATTTGACGTCCCTAAATAATTCAGTCCCATTCAACCAGAGTCATTCAGTAACCGACCCTCGGCATCCCGATATTAAATGAGTCCCAGCGACCTTCTCCAATGATCAAATCAGGGCTTGAGACAGTGCGTTATCCTCAGCCGTCAGAGTTTGGGACTCCGTCTCAACAGTGGGAGTACTAACAGTCTCACTGGTCTCCAGATTGGGCATACTACCCATAAAGGATGACTCATCTCGAGCTCCTCCTCGGCGTCCTTGACCCCCTAGCATACCACGTACACGACTATGCATGAACTCATTATGGCAATCTAGCTACAATGTCAGAGTATACAGATCAGTTCAGACATCTAGCAGGATGATTCCACCAGTTCACATCGAAACATTTTGCTAACAACAGTTTAGGGAATACAATCTTCAAAATAGAACAGAAATACTTACAGGGTCAGAGTCGGAGGCTCGATCATTCACAAAAGTTTCAGTGTGTCCATATTAATTCACATCTTAAATTGTCATTATTACTTTTCTCATATATTATGAGCCTAAACACAGTTCGAGTGTTGACAAACTTGGCTCTAATACCACTAAATGTAACACCTTAGACTCGGCCTAGACGTCCAGTCCAAGCTGAGAGAGTTACATGAAAAATTAAATACCACCTAAGATACAATAATACCAAACCATGATTCACATAAAATTCAACACAAATATTGTTTAAGTATATAATTTTCTAAAGTCATTCTATTATAATTTAACGAGACTCCTACTGAAATATTTTTAAGAAAGCTACGAGGCACCGACCCATTCAAGTGTGCGAACCACCTAAAATCTAAGCAATAATAGAATGAGTTGTGAACTTAGTGCGTAAAAAAAATTTATTCAATTAATGCTCATTATAGCATAGTCCCAAATTCAGAGATTCGGTTCGATACAGAAGTAATTTCAATTCAGATTCAGAGTAGACCAGTTACATGTGTATATATGCAATTTCAGCTCATATACGATACCGATCAGATTCAGATGCAATATTCTTATTCCCACCCATAACACACTGTCTTCGGCCATCTCAACACATCATTAAGGACATTCAATGCCCAACCAACCCTACACACCTTAAAGTGTTCATTGACAAGTTTGCAGAAACGTAGCTTAGCTGCTAATTCAGTATGCGACAAGCACCAGAATCAGATTTATACTCATTGTGGTATTGCCACGATTTCATAATAGATTTCTTCCTCCTCCACAATATCCCAACCCATGCCGATGCAAAAAACAAGTACCCATATTATGTATTCAGTCATTCTAATTCATTTCACAATCAAATAAGATAGTTAAATATCAGAATAAGCATTATAGTGTACTTATAACTAAGTTGCACACAGATCAATCTTAAAGTATCAAACAGTTCTAATATCATCAATTTCAATCATTCATACATTGAAGAGGCCAATATCAGTGCTAAGTAACATTTTTGACCTTGAAAATAGATTTCGGCCCCAATAACGTGCCACACGTCCAGGTCACACGCCCATGTGCCCTGCTCGTATGGTTCCAAAGCATAAACAGTGAGCTATACGACCTAAACACAAGCCTATATCCTTGCATGTGTGACTCACATGGCCTAGGTACACGCCCGTGTCCCTGACCGTGTGGGTTTTATACCACAAAAAGTGAGTGGCCTGGGCACATGCCCGTGTCCCTGGCCGTGTGGTCTTATACCACAAATAGTGAGTTACACGGCCTAAACACACGCTCGTGTCTGTTACCCGTATGAACCCTACACCACTATGGCCACACACAACCTAGACACATGCCCGTGTCCCGGCCCGTGTGACCCCAAATAAGTAAATAGTGAGTTACACGGGCAATTCACAAGGCCTACCACACAGCCTTGTGGCATTTATAACCCCCATTTTCGATGATCGAAACTTGCAAGAATTAAGATTTTCGGTACGCATTTGGTTTCTTTTGATGGAATAACACTGCGGAGACTACCCGAAACCTTGTACAAAATAGAAGGAATCAGACTAAAGCGGCGGAATAATGTCTCTTGCAATATCCTCACCTAAACAGTAACCAATTGAGTGTTTAACAGAATGTCAAGCAAACAAGCAAAATCTCATTTCGACAGAAAAGTTTTAACACAACGAAAATAAAAAAACAAAAGGAAACAACAATGAAACTTACACAATATGGACCTCACGGCAATGAGGACTTCCCAATACATGTAAAAACCAATTGCAGTAAGAAGAAAAATAAAGAAAGGACGAACAGGAAAAAAAAGAACTAAAAATTTGAAAAAAATAAAAAGAATGATAGGATTTCTTAGAATGTTTTAAATTAACCACCATCCCACATTTTGGCACTTGCAAAAATATTTCCTAAGGCAAAAGATGGGACTTGAACTCAGAACTAGACAGAATACAGAGAGATGCTTAACCAGTGAACCAACATGCTCATTCTTGACATTGATTTACCCAGAATTGCACTTAACCACCTAACACATGGATAAGGGTTGTTTTTAAATATAACAAAACTTTTAGCAAGGCAACTCAAACTCCAAACCTTAAACCCAGAAGCAGAGCACAAAACTAGAGATGCATAAATTAATTACTGCAGATTCTCATAAATAAACTCTAAAATTTTTAGGACGTTACATTTATATTAAATAATCATTCCTTAAAGCAAATGATATCTATATAATCTTATTGGTAAGAAATATGACATATGCTTACATTATTGTCCAAATTATTTTTTGCACATTCCTTGAAGTGAATGTCTGCAATAAATAATTTATAATCACTTTTGATCATTAAAGTCAATTTGGACATTTGAGATTATGGCATATTCCCTTAAGTGAATATTACATATAATTGTTTGCAAATTATATTTTGTTCATTGAGTTAATAACATTATGGATTTCACGTTGATTTAGACATTTCCAGAAGTAAATGTCACAATACTACTTATATGTCGATGCAAAGTAAAAGGAATGAAAATAAAATTATTAATTATCAAATTTTATATTGACATTATTAGAACAATTGAAAAACATGTTAAAATAAATCAGAAGTTTTATTGATACAAATACATTTACTACTTGGCGTGACCAATTAGATCATTCTGGATCATATATGATGAGAAAATTAATTGAGAATTGATATGGACATTCATTTTCTTTAATTTAAAGAGTTCTCATGTGTTGCTTCTTCTCAATGATAATTGATTATTAAAAACTTACTAGCTAAAGTTAAGATTTAATGTCTTGTATTTTTTAAATGAATATGAACCCATTCATCCACCATGTGGATGGTTTTGATATTATATGATTTTGGTAGATGCATCTACAAAATAATCACATGTGTTATCAACTTGCAACCTGTCATTTGCGAGATTGCTTGTTTAAATGGTTAATTCCAAATTATGCAATTAAAACAATTGATCTTGCTAATCCTGGTGAGTTTACGTCCCAAGCTTACAATAATTATTGTATGTTTATTAGGATAAAAGGTGAACATCTTGTAGCTCATGTTCACAAGTAAAACTGTTTAGCTGAATCGTTTATCAAACACCTCAAACTAATAGCTAGGCCATTACTTATGAGAACAAAACTCCTCGTTATAGCTTAGGGATATACTATTTTGCCTGCAGTAACACTTGTTCACATCAGACCAACAAGTTATAATAAATACTCCCTATTACAATTGGCGTTTGGTAAGGAGCCAAATATTTCCCGTCTTAGAATTTTTGAATGTGCAGTATATGATCCAATTTCTCCACTATAATGCAAAAAGATGGGCCACCATAGGAGGTTGGGAATGTATATTGATATGAGTCTTCTTATATTATTAAATATTTTTGAGATATTAATTCAAGATTTAGTTATGACATAAGTTCTCAATATTATGAGATAGTTCATTAAGGGGAGAGAATGAAAAACTGAATGAATAAAGTACTTAAAATGAATTATCATTGTTTAAGATTCTCGTA
Source organism: Gossypium longicalyx (assembly GCA_025698465.1). NCBI lineage: Eukaryota > Viridiplantae > Streptophyta > Magnoliopsida > Malvales > Malvaceae > Gossypium > Gossypium longicalyx. The sequence continues at coordinate 100,683,633 of CM046997.1, forward strand.
CAAAGTAATGTGAACCAGAAGTTCAGCACATAATTCATTTTACAAATCAATTGCCAAATTCATTTACTAACCTAAAGAGAATTACAAAATCCCACACACCAGTTGAAAATGCTCCAAAACGAATTGATCTCCTAATAGGGCAAATTGTTAGAGCAAAAGAAAGTAATCTACACCTGAAGCGTGGAAGACCAATCGGTTCCAAAGATAAAAATCCTCGTAAAAAGAAAATGATCAAACATTTAAGATGATCATATAGTGGAGGTGAGGCTTCTTGAAGAAACCCATGACATATCTAATTATAAAACTCAAGAGATTCAGGTACCTAGAAGTGAAAATGAAAATGATGAAAATAAAGAGACCTCGATAAGTTATGTCAATACGAGAAAAAGATGGAATCGGAAAAATATAGTTGTCAACAATAATTTTGCTTATAATGTCTGTCGAAACCCTTATTTTAAAAGGGGTTTTGAAAAACGGGGATCGACTTTTGAAAAACGAAAACGGGAGTTGCCACCAATCTTTTAAAGTGCGATTGGATCACTATATAAAACATTTTGGCCTACGAAATTATGAGAAAATAGGTTCGGGAGTCGGTTACGTACGAGAAAGGATTAACACCCTCGTAACGCCCAAAATTAGTACCAAATTGAATAATTTTTGTCTTAATATCAGAATTTTGAGAACTCTTAAAAAAAGGTTTCTTTATTGTAATAAATTAAGAGAATCGAGATTCATTCGCTTTGAGGAAATAATAAATATCACATCCAGCATAATTGGATATGATACCTTTAAATTTTTCATAGCTAAAATCATCTCATGATTTATAAAACCTGCTTAAAAAGGATATTTTAAATATTTAGATAAACGGGAAATTGCAACCCAGCATGTTAGGGCACTATTTCTCAAATTTCTAAACATCCACAACATTGCCTCGTTCATTTTCTAAAAGTTCCTTTTTTATGACCTTTGGTTTTAAAAGTAATGATATGTTTCATATATTAAGAAATTAAATACAATATATATATGCTTTATTATTCCATGCAAATATAGTAAAGGTAACAATGATAGCATAATTTACACAACATACAATATCATTTTACACATATACCATCATAATGTTCATGCAACATTATTCCATGCAAAGTATCTTACAATGCATAATAAATACAACAAGTATAAATTGCAGTATACACACGATAATATTTTATACCAACCACCATAAATAATTACCCTAATGCAAATATACAAAAAGAAATATTATACAAAATTTAATCTATTAAACTATATCAAAATAAAAGAGAATTTTAAAATAATAAGCAAATTAAATGTATGAAATATAAAAGTTAGTTATTTAGAAATATATTAAACGATGTAAGAACAGTAAAAAAAAACCTTTTTAAAAAAAAATATATATATATATATACAAATTATATTATAAGGTATAATAACTTAATATATAAGAAAAATAGTATACTAGATGTTGTTTATTCTTTAAAAAATGTATATAATTAATAAATAATGTATACTTTAGGATAAAATAAAGGTAGTAAGGAAATATAGTAAAATGTAATTTACAAATAAAAATATGTAATAATATAAATCATATAGTAATAAAATATATAATATAATATAAGAAGAACGTATAAAATAATAATAATCTAATAGGCATTTCATATAAAATATAGTAAAATAATTGATATATATAGAAAATACATAATATTTACTAACTTTATAAATAAATATGTAATAATATGAATAATATAATATATAATATATAATATATAAAAATAATATGTACTAAAACATGTAATATAGATATAAATAATATATATATATAAAATATATGATAAAAATTAAAAAATATATGAAATATAGTAAAATATAGTAAAATAAATAATATATATAATGAAAACACATATAACATATAGTAAAATGAAAATATGAAAATATATGATAAACAAATCTTTTTTTTTTTAAATATAATATATTGGATATAAAAAAATATACTATTTAATAAAAAAAATAAAAATTGAATTTAATTGAAAATTCCGGGGCTAATTGTAAAATAATAAAAACATTTGGACTTAATTAAAATACAAGCTGGAACAGAGGGACTCATTGGGTAATTAAACCCTAATCCCCAAAACGGCACTGTTTCCAGAATGAATTTTAAAGGCTGTTTGGATTAAATTAAAATAGATATAAAAGATTAAGGCCAACTTAAAATGAAAATGCAATTGAAAAAATTTAAAAAAAACAGAAGGATCAATTGGGCAATTTGCCCATTCTCCAAAAATGCGCAGATCCTCCCCGGGTAATCGGGTCAACGTGCGGATCTTCAGTTTGAAACGATGCCGTTTAAATGCTTATTGAATTAAGCCAAACGACGTCGTTTTACAGGGGCCATATAAGCCAAATCTTAGCCCAAAAATCATTTTAACATCCGAATTTTTTTAAAAAAAATAAACGAAATCCTCTGAAAGAGGATTCGAGGGCTGACTCCGGTGCTGTTGAACCTCCGTTCAGAGGTTTTTTTCATGCGCTCATGCGCCACCACGCACGGTGGTCGGAGGGTCAAAACCTTCTCCCTTTTCAGCGAAAGTCAGGTAATCTCTTTTCCTTTTTACTTTTTATAATATATATTAAAAACATTCACCTTTGTATTCGATTGGCTACTGGTATTGAAAGCTTGTATAAGACTCTGTTCTTTTTTATTGACTGTATATATTTCTCTCCGGGAAATCGTGTGTTACAAATCAGAAAAAGATGGGTTTTTATAACCCTTTGTGAGTGATTTACAATTTGGGAAAGAAATCCTTTGATTTCTTTCCATATTTTGCCTCTATTTTCTGTTGTGTTTTTTTTTTATTTTGCAGATGTCTCGCACGAAAATTAGCGAATCAAGATGATCAGGCCCTGATGGCGACGGTGCTGGCGCTGATCTGCTTTCCTTCGGCTTCAACTACGGCCAGATACGAGGCTGAGAATCACGGCGTCGATGGGGGCAGATGGAATGACCGAAGTTGAAGAGGCGTGACTGATGGGGTGATTACGGCGCGAAGCTTCTGGAAACCCTAGGGTTTCCAGATTCTGTTTAGGCATCGGGCCTCGTTTAGGTTGGGTAAATTTTGTGCCAAAGGTTTAGGCTAGTTGGGTTGTAATCGGGTGCTGGGTTTTGGGCCAAAAGTTTAAGCTAATTGAGTTGTAACCGAGTACTGGGTTTTGGTATTTGGGCCTTTGCAAACTGGACTGTAATGGACTATTTATTTATCCAATTTTAGCCCGGTCAAATTTGGGCTGCTATAGCTGCCCCTCTTTGCTCATTGCTGTGTAACAGGAATCGAGCAAAGACTCATATAAAGACCAAATTTGTCCGGCCTTATCAGATCATGGTCCTTAATCTGCTCATTTGCAAACTCAGGATTGTCATGTTGATATCTTCGATCTACTCTCCGTCGAACACAGAGACATCAAATCTGCTATGTCTTCGATTTGCTCCTTGTAAGCACAGGGATGCCAAACCATCTTGGATCTGCTTCATTCTTAATCATCTGAAGGTTAGATCTGCTATGTGTCTGCTCTTCGTCGAATATGGAGACGCCAAACTTTCTCTGACATTACAGAGATGTCAAATCATCTTAGATTTGCTTCATCGTAAGCACGTGAAAGCCAAATCAGTTATGTCTTTGATTTGTTCCTTGTAAGCACAAGGATGCCAAACCATCTTGGATCTTGCTTCAGTGTAAACATCTGAAGGTTAGATCTACTATGTGTTTGCTCTCCATCGAATATGGAGACGCCAAACTTCGATTTGTTCTCTGATAATACAGAGATGCCAAATCATCTTAGATTTGCTTCATCGTAAGCACATGAAAGCCAAATCCACTATGTCTTCGATTTGTTCCTTGTAAGCACAAGGATGCCAAACCATCCTGGATCTTGCTCCAGTATAAACATCTGAAGGTTAGATCTGCTATGTGTCTGCTCTCCGTCGAATATGGAGACGCCAAACTTCGATTTGTTCTCTGACAATACAGAGATGCCAAATCATCTTAGATTTGCTTCATCGTAAGCACGTGAAAGCCAAATCCGCTATATCTTTGATTTGTTCCTTGTAAGCACAAGGATGCCAAACCATCTTGGATCTTGCTTCAGTGTAAACATCTGAAGGTTAGATCTGCTATGTGTCTGCTCTCCGTCGAATATGGAGACGCCAAACTTCGATTTGTTCTCTGACAATACAGAGATGCCAAATCATCTTAGATTTGCTTCATCATAAGCACGTGAAAGCCAAATCCGCTATGTCTTCGATCTGCTCCTCGCTGAATACAGAGAGATAAGATCTGTCATCTTGGATCTGCTTCAGCGTAAACATCTGAAGGGGAGATATGCCATGTGTCTGTCTTCTATCAAAGTGGAAATGCCAGACTTCGATTTGTTCTCTGACAATACAGAGACGACAAATCATCTTAGATTTGCTTCATCGTAAACACGTGAAAGCCAAATCAGCTATGTCTTAGCCTGTTACCATACTGCTTAGGGGGTTAAGGCGCATCAATCTTCATTGTTCCTTGAAGGACATAACCTGTATAATGTGTATGAGTTCATGCTTAATGATTAGGATGCTATGATCGAAGTGAATCAAATGCTCCTAATTAAACCTGTTATAATGCAAAATGTTTATGAACATGACCCCTATTCCAAACGTCACCATTCACTCTTTCATCAAAGTTTATCCTTATTTCTCTCGAAATATCATTCTTACTCAGCCTGTGGGTTTGTACCATTCTTCAAATGCTATGACCCACCAAAAATGTCTATAAAATGATCCTCTCTTAGGATTGAATCGTTTGATTTGTCCAGTCATCATTTTTGGACTAAAGAAAGAATTTCCTCGAGTTCTTTCGAACCTCACTTACGTGAATTCTTCGAACAATTGTTCTGTTTTAGTTTCTTGTATTATCTAGAAATTTCCAGAGTAATGAGCAAAACTTCATTTGTGAAAATTATTTAGTTCATCCATCATTATTTTAATACAACATACTTTAAGAATAATGGAAGATGAATTTAATCTTGAGAATAATTAGATTGTAACGAATTTGTCAAAAAAAAATACAAAGGAAATTAATCTGAAAGCCTATCTTTGAGAAGAAAGAGAATCTAAAGATAGCAAACAGGACAAAAGTTAGATGCCCTAGATATTGCCGCTTAAGCGTGTATACACCAGCTCCATGAAGACTTTCTTGAGTTCAACATGTGTTTAAAAGATCCAAAGTAGTTTGTTGATGCCTCGATATATAACATACTTCACTTCTCGTTGAATCCGGTATAGCAAGGTCACTTCATGACTTTCCAAATTTGAGCTGCCCTTTCGAGTTTTCAACTCAAAACCCCTTTGGTCTCAAGGCGCCCTTTGCGAGTTTTCACCTTGGCCTCTCCATTTTTCTTTTTTCTTTTCTTTTTTTTTTATTTTTTTGTTTGAAATACCAAGGCGCCCTCTGCGGGTTTTCACCTTGGCTTCCCTTCTATTTCAGACAAAGTATTTTTTCACTGAGTCTGAGTTCACTGGGTTGGGTAAACTTTTCCCATCCATTTCCGTTAAGATCAATGCACCACCAGAGAAAGCTTTCTTCACGACATATCGCCCCTCCTAATTCGGCATCCATTTCCCCTAAAGTCCTTTTGAATGGGAAGAATCTTTTTTAGTACAAGGTCTCCCTCGTGGAACTCTCTGGGTCGAACTTTCTAGTCGTAAGCTTGCATCATTCGCTTCTGATACATCTGGCCATGTCGAATGGCTCTTAGCCTCTTTTCCTCAATCAAGTTCAACTGGTCATATCGGGATTGAACCCATTCAGCTTCATCTAACCTTATCTCTGTCAAAACTTGAAGAGAAGGTATTTCTACTTCAATAGGTAACACTGCTTCCATCCCATAAACTAACGAGAATGGGGTTGCCCCAGTAGAGGTTCTAACAGATGTTCGATAGGCCAGTAGTGCAAACGGTAACTTCTCATGCCAATCTCTATAGGTCTCAGCCATCTTCCTCACTATTTTCTTAATGTTCTTGTTGGTGGCCTCCACTGCCTCATTCATTTTTGGACGATAGGGAGAAGAATTATGACGTTTAATCTTGAACTGGTCGTAAACCTCTACTATCATTTTGTTGTTCAAGTTCAATGCATTATCGGATATGATCTTCTCAGGCATTCCATATCGACAAATGATCTCCTTCTTCAAGAATCGGCTCACAGCTGACTTAGTAACATTCGCATAAGAAGCGGCCTCTACCCATTTTGTAAAGTAGTCAATTACCACGAAGATAAACCGATGTCCATTTAAAGCTTTCGGTGATATTGGTCCGATAACATCCATACCCCATATGGAGAAGGGCCATGGAGAAGTCATAACATGCAAAGGTGAAGGTGGTACATGAATTCTGTCTCCATAAATCTGACACTTATGGCATTTCTTGGTATAATTAATACAGTCCCCTTCCATAGTGGCCCAATAATAACCAAACCTCATGATTTGCCTTGCCATTGTGAACCCATTGGCATGCGTCCCAAATATACCTTTATGAACTTCTTCTAAAATTAGCTTAGCCTCTCCAGCATCGACACATCTCAAGAGTACTTGGTCTTTCCTTCTCTTGTATAGGATATCCCCATCCAAGACATAATCACAAGCTAACCTTCTCAAGGTTCATTTATCATTTTCATTGGCCTGTTCAGGGTACTTACGATCCCTCACATATCGTAATATATCCTGATACCAAGGGTTATCATCTTTTTCTTCCTTCTCAATGTTGCAACAATGAGCGGGAGCCTCGTAGACACTCATTTGAATTGGTCTCATCTCTTCTTCTTCATTCGCCTTAATCATTGAAGCCAAGGTTGCTAAAGCATCTGCCATCTGATTTTCGTCTCGTGGGAGATAATTGAAAGTGATGTCATCAAACTCCTCAAGTAACCCCAAAACTACCTTTCGATAATTGATCAATTTAGGGTCTCTTGTCTCCCATTCACCTCTAAGCTGATAAATTACTAATGCAGAATCTCCATATGCTTTTAAGGTTTTTATACCTCGCTCCATAGCTGCTTGAAGTCCCATAATACATGCTTCATACTTAGCCATATTGTTTGTGCAATCAAAGTTCAACTTGCACGTAAAAGGGTAATGATCGCCATTCAGGGATACCAAAATTGCCCCAATTCCATTTCCAACTGCACTGGAAGCCCCATCAAAATTGAGCTTCCAAGAAGAATCTTCAGTTGTTGCTATACACATCAACTCCTCATTTGGAAAATCAAAGTTCAATGGCTCATAATCCTATAGAGCCCTACTGGCCAAAAAATCTGCTACCGCACTTCCTTTTATGGCCTTCTGAGTTATGTAAACTATATCAAAATCTGAAAGCAAAATTTGCCATCTCGCCATTCTCCCATTTAGAGCCGTTGACTCCATCATGTATTTCAACGGATCAAGCTTTGAGATGAGCCAAGTGGTATGGTATAGCATGTACTGTCTTAATCTCCGAGTGGTCCAAATCAACGCACAACACAACTTTTCAATTGTGAATATCTCATCTCACAGTCAGTGAATTTCTTACTAAGATAATAAATTGCCTTCTCCTTTTTCCCTGACTCGTCATGCTGACCGAGCACACATCCCATAGAATTACTAAACACTGACAAGTACAGTATTAATGGTTTATTTGGGCTAGGTGGAGATAATACTAGAGCATTTGACAAATTTTGCTTGACCTTTTCAAAAGCATTCTGGCATTCTTCATCCCAAGTACCTTGATTGTGCTTTCTGAGGAGGCGAAAGATGGGATCACATTTCTCGATTAGTTGTGAAATGAACCGAGCGATGTAATTCAACCTTCCTAGGAATCCTCGAACTTCCTTCTGAGTACGTGGTGGAGGTAACTCTCGTATGGCTCTGACTTTGTCTGAGTCGACTTCAATCCCCTTTTTACTAACTACAAAGCCTAATAACTTTCCCGATCTGGCTCCAAAGGTACACTTTGCTGGATTGAGCTTCAACTGAAATTTCCTCAACCTCAAGAACAATCTTCTCAAGACCTCAATGTGCTCTTTTTTTGTATGCGACTTGGCAATCATATCATCAATGTATACCTCAATATCCTTATGCATCATATCATGGAATAAGTTTACCATAGCCCGTTGGTATGTTGCTCCTGCATTCTTCAGTCCAAATGACATTACTTTGTAGCAAAAGGTACCCCATAAGGTTATGAAGGTGGTTTTATCCATGTCCTCTGGATGCATCTTTATCTGATTGTATCCCGAGAAGCCATCCATGAAGGAAAACAACGAATATCCTGTTGTGTTGTCCACCAAAGTGTCTATGTGTGGCAGAGGGAAATTATCTTTAGGGCTAACTTTATTTAAATCTCTATAATCAACACACATTCGTACCTTCCCATCTTTCTTAGGAACTGGTACAATGTTAGCTACCCATTCGGAGTATTTCACTTCTTGCAAGAATCCTGCATCAAACTGCTTCTTGACTTCATCCTTTATTTTCAAAACAATATTTGGCCTTATTCTGCGCAACTTCTGTTGGACTGGCTTACAATCTTGTCTTATCAGAAGACGATGCACTACAATATCAGTACTCAATCCGGGCATATCCTGATATGACCAGGCGAAGATATCCTTGAATTCTCGAAGCAACTCAACCAGACCATGCCTTGTGTCCTCAGTAATCAGTGTTCCAATTTTCAACTCCTTTCCCTCCTCTAGGGCTATATTCTCTATTGCCTCTTTCTCATGAGGCACAATTTGTTTCTCCTCCTACTTTACCATTCTTAACAGATCGAGAGATACGTCATAATCTTGAACATCTTCAAAATCTTGAGGTTCCTCTAAACACATGTCTTGCCCACAAGAGAAATCAGGAGTTGTAGTACTAATGCTCATATCATTGATATTTAGGGATCTGAGAAGTATAAAGAATATACAAAGAATGAATGAATTTAAGAATAATTATTTATGTACTATGAATGAAAGAATAAGAATTGTCAAAATTTGATGGAATATTGACTGATAAAAATGAAGCAATACTCGTTTGAAGAAGTTATGTCTTATTAAGGAAATGATAAATGATCATAAGCCTATTTCACAAATGTACTCTTATTACTCCTAGGCTTTAGAATAACAAGATTGTTTGAAAATTACTCTGAAAAATTCCTAAAGACTACAGGAAGTTCTTCCGCAGCCCAATTGTTCAGAGAGCTTCCCGATTCGTAAGGGCGAATGCCCTCAAGGTTCCTTTGTTCTATTCCTTCATCATGCAAAGCATTAATTTGATGACTCTCCTCTTCAAGTAATCCTCTTGATATGAAGGTTTTAGTTATAGGAGGGAATGTCATCGATTCCCAGCCCACTTGTCTTCCATCTAAACGCGCCCTTCTCCTTTCTTGGTGCTTCTCAATGTCCTTCCTCCTTTGCTTATAGTCTGGTTTGAAGCCCAAACCAAAGTGGTCCTTTTTCTCAATCATCTTTGGGATCTGAATCCCTCCTTGCAGATGCTTTCCTAAACCTCTTCCTGGTAAGGCTCCTCTTCCTGCCATCATTTGTAGGGCCATTTTCGTGGCTCTTGCCATCCTTAGCACCAATAACTCACTTCCTTCTGAAATGAAGGTGGCATTTACAAACTCTAAAGAGCGAAATGAACACTCAATAGATTCTTCATTTGCCTCAACATAGGGGGCCTTGCTAGTGACTGCTGCTATAATATCCTCTTCCGTATTAATGGTTATTAACCGTCCATCTGTCACTAATTTCAATTTTTGGTGCAATGAGGAAGGCACCGCTCCTGCCGAGTGTATCCATGGCCTCCCCAATAGACAATTATAGGAGGGCTTGATATCCATTACTAAGAAATCAACTTCATAGGTATTTAGCCCGATTTCCAAAGGGATATCGATTCGTCCCATCAATTTTCTCTCGGTTCCATCGAAGGCTCTTACCACATTGCAACACGTTTTCATATGTGAACTATCAATGGGTAATCTATTTAACGTGGATAATGGAAGGACATTCAAAGCCGACCCGTTATCAATGAGTACACTTGAAAGCGTGTATCCCTTGCACCGAGTAGTGATGTGCAAGGCCTTGGTTGATCCTATACCCCCAGGTGGGATTTCATCATCATTGAAATAGATGAAATTGTCCGCGCTAATATTATTCACCAACCGATCCAGCTTGTTAACGGATATGTCATGGGTGACATGTCTCATTAAGCACCTTTATCAATGCTTCCCTATGCACCTTAGAACTTAGAAGTAGAGCCAATACTGATATACGAGTCGGTTGCTTGCGCAACTGCTCGACCACACTATACTCACTATGCTTAAGGAACTTTAGAAATTTCTTAGCCTCCTCCTCCTTTACCGGCTCCTTGACGGTCATTTCAACTTCTTTTTCTTTCTCCATATTAGCATTCCTTGTTTTTGTGGACTCCTCTCTGATGCCTACAATATCATACCGCTTCCCACTCCGCATATGGGAACCCTCAATTTGTACATCCTTAGATGTATCGGCTACATCTTCTTTCTCCGGTAACGACATATGGCAGTTATAACTCTATGGTACCCTTTTGTTATCCTTATAAGAAAAGGATACAGGTTTATGGATTACAACCTTGGGCCTAGTTTGCATCCCCGCTTCATTATTCCCTGGCAAGAAAATAATAATTCTTGGCCGGCTAATTTCTTGTTGTTTATCTTCCGACGCATTTATTTCTTTTATATAGGAGCTACCTTCAAAAACTTGCAGCTCTTTATTATCAATGAAGCCTTGCACCAAGGCTTTGAATTCTTCATAGTTTTGGGTCTCATGACCCTCTTTTCCATGGAACTCACAGTAATTCCTCATTTCTTCTCTTTCTTTCTCAAAGGTTATCATCCCTTTCTTCACCATCTCTTTCCAAATTTCCCTCAAAGGCATTCTCACCTCAGCAACATTTTCCTTGATTATTCCTTCCCTAGTTTCATCAATGGCATTCACTCCTTGATTGCCATGATCTGGTAGCGAATTTTCAGCGCTAGGGGTACTGTCGAATTTCACCACCCTCATATTGATAAGCCTTTCCACGGCCTTCTTGAATCTAGTGCAATTCTCAATTGAATGTCTTGGTATTCCCGCATGATATTCGCATTTAGCATTTGCATCATACCACTTGGGGTACGGTGGCTGTAACGGTTTCAAGTGAAATGGAGCAATAGCGTGTGCATCATATAAGCTTTGATAAAGCTCACGATACGTCACAGGGATAGGCGTAAATTGTATCCTCTCTGAATTTGTCTTGATCCCGATTCCTATCTTTGAGTACTTTGCTGGCCACTCGTAGCCACTTTGGGCTGACTAACTGTGACTGCCTTTGAACTGAAGCTACTTGTGTTGTTCACTTCATTATCTTTTCTTCTTGGGGCCGATCTTTTGGCTGCTTCCCCCTCAATTTTGCCACCCCTTATGGCATTCTCAATCATTTCTCCTGCCATAACTATGTCTGCAAAACTTTTGGTAGTGCTTCCAATAATGTGAGTAATGAATGGAGCCTTCAAAGTGTTAATGAACAACATGGTGGTTTCTTTCTCCAACAGTGGTGGTTGAACTTGCATTGCCACCTCTCTCCATCTCTGTGCGTATTGCCTAAAATTTTCATTAGGCTTCTTTTCCATGTTTTGCAGAGTGATCCTATCAGGGGTCATGTCAGTCACATGATTGTACTGCTGCATGAAGGCTTGTGCGAGGTCCCTCCATGAACTTATTCTAGCCCGGCTCAACTGATTGTACCACCTGGCTACCGCTCCTACTAAACTGTCCTGGAAACAATGGATCAACAGCTGATCATTGTTTACGTACCTGGTCATTCTTCTACAGAACATCGTAACGTGAGCCACTGGGCAAGTAGTCCCGTTGTATTTTTCAAACTCCGACATCTTGAATTTGTGAGGAAGCACCAAGTCTGGGACCAAACTTAGATCTTTGGCATCGACTCCCTGATGCCCTTCAGCACTTTCTAAAACCTTAAATTTCTCCTCCAGCCAACGACAACGTTCTTCTAACTGTTTTGTAGCTTCGGCTCTCAAATCCTCCTTTTCAGCTATATCCAAATCGGGAATGAGAAGATTGGTAGGGTTATCGCCTAAATTGAATCCCGAACCAGTTGGGAAATTTATAGGAATCCCAGCATCAACTTGACCTTGTTGAGGCCTTATTGTGACAGACGGCCCACGGGGATATGCCTCAGGTTGAGTTTGTATGTGAGGTGGAGTGAAACCAGGAGGAGGACCCTCATTCTCTTCTCCAACAATTGCCATGGGAGTCTTTCCCTTATCAGTGGCCCTCAGTAGTTGAGCCATTTCGGCCATCATATTTCTCTGAGCCTCTAGCATATGCTCTATCATGTCAGTCTGCATCTTGGCCAATTGTTCTTGCAATTGGTCCTGCATGTCCTTCTGTAGCTGCTCAAATCTTTGGTCCATATTCTTCGATTTAGCGCGTGTACCGTAGGGATGTGTTGCTTCCAGATTTCTTTTCTTACTCTCTTTTTTCCTAATAATTTTAACTTAATTAGGGTCTTTCTATAAACTTGAATGCATATGATGTAATGAAATGCAAATGCATGAATGTAAAAAAATGTCGATCCTGACTTAGTTTCATTTTAGAAAATGTTATTTAAGGAACAAAAATCTTTTCATAAAACAGATTACAAATACACTTTTTCTCGTAGGCCTAAAGTTTTAACCCTATCTAATAACAATGCTAACTCTCGTCCTTTGTCTGACGATGACTCATACATCATACTTAGCGTTCTAGCTTGTGTTGCCAACTCCTGCAAGTGTTCAGCGACCTCTCGAATCTGAACTAAGGCCTCTCCCATGACATGATCTCTATCTCCCACTTGACTCTGAAGATGATAAAGTTCTCCTTTCCATTGTTCTTCTCTCGCCTCGAGCTGCTCAATCCGTGACTCACAGCCCTGTAGTGCTGCTTCTAACTCTCTAATGTTATGCTTCATATTCTCAATCTTGTCCAAGCTTACCTTTAACTCGATTGCAGAGTTACGACTTCGGTAATGATGAAGGGATCGTCCAAGCTCTGTCACCTTAACTTTTAACCCTTGATTTTCCTTTTCTACGGCCTGATTACGTGACTGCATCTCTTGAAACTTGTTCTCCCAATACTAGGCCTTGGCTCGCTCCTCTTGAATCTCTTGCTGCCACTGCTCTGAAGACCTCCCCAATCTGACCCTTTTCAAAGTTATCTGGGCCTTCTTATAATGCGTCTTTAAATCATCTCGATCTTCCTCGACCTTTCTCTTTTCCCTTCTCATCTTCTCAACTTCCATCTTTTGAATGTCAATATCGAAACTTAAGCACATCTTCTCCTCTTCGAGCTTCTCAATCCTCTTTTCTAGCTCCGAATTTCTTCTCTCGAACTCTTGCTTCATAACCTCCAACTCCGATGGGATCACTCGCAAGCTCTCCTCTAATGATCGAGCCTCTCCTAAAATCGGCCTAGGGATATTAGCGTTGAATCTCTTACTAAACCAACCCTTATACTCGAGGGTTGACATCGAACCTTCATCAAGATCTTCATACAGAAAGGCTTCTTCCAAGCCTCAGAAATCTCTCACATCCTCTTCTTATTGTGATCTCCTTTGTAAGAGAAATCACTCTGAGCTAGACCCTGTGTAGCCGGTATGAACTGCCTCACTCGATATTGCCTTAAAACAAGCAACGGTGTATATCCAACAACTCCCCAAATTCCCGGCAAAGGGACCCAATCAAAACTGCCACATCGATAAAGGACTTCACTAGGAACCAACCAATGAGCCTTCCACATAACATCCTCCTCTCGAAGATTCTGAAGAATGTCTAACCATCTCTCCTTCGAAATGTCATCTCTCCTCGGTATGTCCACTACTTCCTTTAAGGGAGGATAACCCTCAAAGAAAACTGGACAAGGAACCCTATCAGGCTTTCAGAAGTGACTATGAAACCAAACTAACAGCAACTGTGCACAGCCAATGAATCTTCCTTCACCAGCTCTTCGGCATGCACTCAAGGACCTTATCGTTTCAGCTAAGATCGCAGGCACAGGCGTGTTCTGTTTACCAAGTCGATCAAATAAATCTACGACCGACTCATCTATGTGCCTCAATGCCTTCTAGAAAATCACCATGCCATAAATGCTCAAAGCCAGGACGTCGACCCTCTTCTTCACATCTGGATGCGTCAATATCAAATCCTTCAAAACGGCCCACGGAATGCATTTACTATCACCTTTTTGCTGCACACAAGCTACAGCCCACTGCTCACTCATCCCAGTAATCATCACCAATTTCTTCGCAAAAGAAGGAAGGCTAGCAGGCCTAACATAAGCCTTGTAACCATGAACCCTTGAACAACGTAATAAAGTCGTATACTCCTCTAAAGTAGGTACAAGACCAACGTTACCAAATGTAAAGCAACTATAAGCAGGGTTCCAGAACTATACCATAGCTCGAAACAAGTGCCTATCTACCTTGACGTCTAACAAATATGGAAGGTCTCCATAACTCTGATAGAAAAGCTGCTTAGCATTATCATCCCACTGGGCCCAAATGTTTCTCAGCTCCTGCAACTCATTCTGCGTCGAATTGACACGAGTGAAGTCTCATAACTCTGACGTGTACCCCTCGGTGACACTATCTCCTTTCTCTAACTAGGTTTTCTCTGACCAGGTACAAACAGAAGCATTGTCCTCCACTTTATTAAGGTATTCGTTCCTCATTATAAAACTTTCTAATCTAGAAATTGAGCCTTGAATCGACACCTTTAAATGCGGAATGTCATGCAATGACAACAAAATAAAACATTAAGTCAGTATCATATATATATATAGAAAAGCGATAAATAAATCCTTATAAGGGTAATTTTCTAAAGGTTATCACTATTATCCCTAGGATAAGCACTTAAAAGTTCACTATATGAGTTTTAGTTCTAAAGCAAAGGTACCTGAACCAGCAGATTCCTCGGTCCTCACCTACTATAGGCTCATATAGGCCGAGTTCAGTTCAGGGGGACACTTTTCCCTATGGCCATACGGTGATGAAAATCTCACGAAGACATAGGTAGAGTATCCAGGAAGCAATCCACTAGCTCATATGAAGGTGAAAACCTTATGAAAGCGTAGCTTCTCACTCCCACTTAAAGGTATGACCACAACGGTCGTGCAAATGCAATGTATAGCAATACAATAACAAACATATGCAACAATCACGTGTAAAAAGATTTAAGTGTTCCAAACTTCTAACATTAAGACAAAAAATACTCAATTTCTTGGCTTGACTCTCTTATATCCCCAGCGAAGTCGCCAAGCTGTCGAAACCCTTATTTTAAAAGGGGTTTTGAAAAACGGGGATCGACTTTTGAAAAACAAAAACGGGAGTCGCCACCAATCTTTTAAAGTGCGATTGGATCACTATATAAAACATTTTGGCCTACGAAATTATGAGAAAATAGGTTCGGGAGTCGGTTACGTACGAGGAAGGATTAGCACCCTCGTAACGCCCAAAATTGGTACCAAATTAAATAATTTTTTTCTTAATATCAGAATTTTGAGAACTCTTAAAAAAAGGTTTCTTTATTGTAATAAATTAAGAGAATCGAGATTCATTCGCTTTGAGGAAATAATAAATATCACATCCAGCATAATTGGACACGATACCTTTAAATTTTTCATAGCTAAAATCATCTCATGATTTATAAAACCTGCTTAAAAAAGATATTTTAAATATTTAGATAAACGGGAAATTGCAACCCAGCATGTTAGGGCACTATTTGTCAAATTTCTAAACATCCACAACATTGCCTCGTTCATTTTCTAAAAGTTCCTTTTTTATGATCTTTGGTTTTAAAAGTAATGATATGTTTCATATATTAAGAAATTAAATACAATATATATATATATATATATATATGCTTTATTATTCCATGCAAATATAGTAAAGGTGACAATGATAGCATAATTTACACAACATACAATATCATTTTACACATATACCATCATAATGTTCATGCAACATTATTCCATGCAAAGTATCTTACAATGCATAATAAATACAAGTATAAATTGCAGTATACACACGATAATATTTTATAGCAACCACCATAAATAATTACCCTAATGCAAATATACAAAAAGAAATATTATACAAAATTTAATCTATTAAACTATATCAAAATAAAAGAGAATTTTAAAATAATAAGCAAATTAAATGTATGAAATATAAAAGTTAGCTATTTAGAAATATATTAAACGATGTAAGAACAGTAAAAAAAAACCTTTTTTAAAATATATATATATATACAAATTATATTATAAGGTATAATAACTTAGTATATAAGAAAAATAGTATACTAGATGTTGTTTATTCTTTAAAAAATGTATATAATTAATAAATAATGTATACTTTAGGATAAAATAAAGGTAGTAAGGAAATATAGTAAAATATAATTTACAAATTAAAATATGTAATAATATAAATCATATAGTAATAAAATATATAATAAAATATATAATATAATATAAGAAGAACGTATAAAATAATAATAATCTAATAGGCATTTCATATAAAAATATAGTAAAATAATTGATATATATATAGAAAAATACATAATATTTACTAACTTTATAAATAAATATGTAATAATATGAATAATATAATATATAATATATAATATATAAAAATAATATGTACTAAAACATGTAATATAGATATAAATAATATATATATAATATATGATAAAAATTAAAATATATATGAAATATAGTAAAATATAGTAAAATAAATAATATATATAATGAAAATACATATAACATATAGTAAAATGCAAATATGAAAATATATGATAAACAAATCTTTTTAAAAAAAAATAATATATTGGATATAAAAAAATATACTATTTAATTTAATTGAAAATTTCGGGGTTAATTGTAAAATAATAAAAAACATTTGGACTTAATTAAAATACAAGCTGGAACAAAGGGACTCATTGGGTAATTAAACCCTAATCCCCAAAACGGCACCGTTTCCAGAATGAATTTTAAAGGCTGTTTGGATTAAATTAAAACAAATATAAAAGATTAAGGCCAAATTAAAATAAAAATGCAATTGAAAAAATTTTAAAAAAAACAGAAGGATCAATTGGGCAATTTGCCCATTCTCCAAAAACGCGCGGATCCTCCCCAGGTAATCCGGTCAACGCGTGGATCTTTAGTTTGAAACGGCACCGTTTAAATGCTTATTGAATTAAGCCAAACGACGTCGTTTTACAGGGGCCATATAAGCCAAATCTTAGCCCAAAAATCATTTTAACATCCGATTTTTAAAAAAAATAATAAACGAAATCCTCTGAAAGAGGATTCGAGGGTTGACTCCGGTGTTGTTGAACCTCCGTTCAGAGGTTTTTTTCACGCGCTCACGCGCCACCATGCACGGTGGTCGGAGGGTCAAAACCTTCTCCCTTTTCAGCGAAAGTCAGGTAATCTCTTTTCCTTTTTACTATTTATAATATATATTAAAAACATTCACATTTGTATTCGATTGGCTACTGGTATTGAAAGCTTGTATAAGACTCTGTTCTTTTTTATTGACTGTATATATTTCTCTCCGGAAAATCGTGTGTTACAAATCGGAAAAAGACGGGTTTTTATAACCCTTTGTGAGTGATTTACAATCTGGGAAAGAAATCCTTTGATTTCTTTCCATATTTTGCCTCTATTTTCTGTTGTGTTTTTTTTATTTTGCAGATGTCTCGCGCGGAAATCAGCGAATCAAGATGATCAGGCCCTGATGGCGATGGTGCTGGCGCTGATCTACTTTCCTTCGACTTCAACCACGGCCAGATTCGAGGCCGGAAATCACGGCGTCAATGGGGGCAGATGGAACGACCGAAGTTGAAGAGGCGTGACTGATGGGGTGATTACAGCGCGAAGCTTCTGGAAACCCTAGGGTTTCTAGATTCTGTTTAGGCATTGGGCCTCGTTTAGGTTGGGTAAATTTTGGGCCAAAGGTTTAGGCTAGTTGGGTTGTAATCGGGTGCTGGTTTTGGGCCAAAAGTTTAAGCTAATTGAGTTGTAACCGGGTACTGGGTTTTGGTATTTGGGCCTTTATAAACTAGACTGTAATGGACTATTTATTTATCCAATTTTAGCCCGGTCAAATTTGGGCTGCTACAATGTTGTTATTGAAATAGGAAATGAAAATGAAAATACTGAGCCTAAATGTATTAAAAAATGTAGAAATAGAAAAGAATGACCAAAATGGAAAGATGCAATTCAACCTAAGTGTTTTTAAAAATGTAGAAATAGAAAAGAATGACCAAAATAGAAATACGCAATTCAACTAGAATTGGTTTCACTTTCTAAATGTGAGGTTTTTGGACATGTAGTCCAAACACCTAAAGATGTAAAGCTGATATGATATAAATGAGTATTTGGGAAAAAATAATATTAGAAAAATGAAGTCATAAAATATAAAGCACGACTTATACCACAAGGATTTTCACAAAGACTTGACATTGATTATGAAGAGACATATTATCTTGTGGTGGATGCAACCATGTTTAAATATCTTATTAGTTTGACAGTAAGTGAAAAACTTAACATGTCTAAAGCATTTAAAATCCCAAAAGGATATAGAGTTTCTTGGGAAAATTGCTCAATAAAAAATGATCTAATTTGTCTATATAAAGGCTTGAATAAGATTTTATGATAATTGTTGTTTATGTTGATGATATAAATATTATTGGAACTCCTAATGTGATGTCATCAACCTGATCTGATTAACTGAATCCTAATCTTGGGTATTACTACAATTTACAAATCATTACTACTTAATTGCAAAATTTAGAACTAAAATACATAAGTATGAGTAAATACAACTACAACATGTGGTAATTAAATTATAATAATGTAACACCCCAAACTCGGCCTGGAAGTTTGACTCGAATCTAGCGTGTCACATTGAAGTTGTAACACCCCTAACCCGAATCTGATCGTCGGATTAAGACTAATAGGTATTACCGAACTAAACATTTAATTATCTCATTCATATTGTCAATAAACATAAACAGAGATTGAGCTGAAAAACATACTGATATTTAAGTTATATGCCATTTTCGTATGGCCAAAATATTTACAATTTCAAATCATCGTTATCATCAGCCTAACCTATACATGCCATATCGAGTCCAAAATATAACTGTACCAAAAAGATCGATAGTGTGATGAACTGTTGACGATCCCCGAGTCGGTGGCCAAATCAACAATCTATAAAATAGAGAAATAAAGAACAGAGTAAGCTTTCAAAGCTTAGTAAGTTTTAAGCATCACCAACAATTAAAGACTTATCGAAAATCGAAACATTCATTTAAACAGACTTATTCTCAATTCAAATCACTTCATGGCCGAATACACATAAACATATACATAGATTTCTCAGCACATATTTTTCTTCTACTTAAAGTTCATACGATGCATTTAAATCAAATAATCTCATATATTAACAACATTTGATCGAATAGGTCATTGTTTTACTTGTAGATATAACAATCATTCACACTTAAGTATCATTCTATAATACTAATAATTTACAAAATCATTGACTGAATGTACATGAGTACATAAAGAAATTTTAACATATAATTCATATACAAATATACCATGACCGATTAAATCATTCTTATATTCGCAAATATAACCATCAATCATATTTATATATATTCTTGTTTGATGCTAATGATTCACTTCGAAATCAATTCACTGATGAGTAAGTAATACGTACCTGAACATCTTAAATGTATAGTACTTACTCGAAGATGGTTTACTGCGAACATTCAATAGCGTAATCTTACTTAACTTACTGGCATTAAGCCTGTCAGGTCTTACGGCTTGAAACCAATTACCAGCACAAGCCTGCGGGAATTTAAACCCGGTATAATACCAGCTCGAAGCCTGCGGGACTTTAGCCCGAACATATTTCCAGCACGTAGCCTGCGGACCTTAAGTCCGAATATAATTCCAGCACATAGCCTGCGGACCCTAAGTCCGGATAAACATCACTGAATGTCATGCATACTTATTCGCAAGAAAATTCAATTCACATAACATCTCACAATCATAGTTCATTTATTCCCTTCGAATAATAGCATAACATGGGCACCATTCATATAACTTTTGGCTCAATAACATACATAAGAATATATGTCCATTTTACTTTCCAAGCTTAACTTCTAATGTCTATTCGGCTTTAAGCCTTAACATAAATTATTTGTCACTCAACTATATTCAAATAGAATCAATAGATCACAGTACATTTATCATACACATATCAAGACATTATCAATTACGTACTAAATGTGGCTATTCAAAACTTACCTCGGATATACTTGAACGGTTGCGGAAAGGCTACTCAATTACTTTCTCTTTTCCCCTATCCAACTTCGACCCTCTTTGCTCTTGAGCTTAAATTCAAAATTTTAAACTAGTCATTATTCGACTATTGAAGCATTACTTCAGAAATATAATATATATATTCGACTTTCACACATATAGATCATAGTAAGTTTATAAGAAAACATTAAGCAACTCATTAACAAATTTTTATCAATGTTTACCACATAATCACAAATTCACAATAAGCTGTCTTCCTGAGCAACAGTCACTAAATTATTTATAATTGGAGCTACGAAACTCCAAATCAATTTCCATAAAATTTCCATGAAAATAGACTCATATATATTTTATCCATCGAATTTTCAGAATTTTTAGTTTGGCCAAAAAATACCAGATTTTTCTTAAAGTTTCCCCTGTTTCACTGTTTGACTAATCTTACCACCCTTTACTACGAATCAAATTTCTAATTGTACAGAAGTCAAAATATGTTCTTGTTGATTTCATTTGAAACTAGACTCATTAAGCTTTAATTACATAATTTATTCAGCTTCTAAATCCACTCCCACAATTTATAGTGATTTTTCCAAATTCACGTTACAGCTGCTGTCCCAAGCAGATTTACTACAATTTACTCTTTCACAACTCTTTGCATTCATATTATTTAAACATGTATATCACCAATCAATTTCATCACATATATCTATAATTTTACTTAAGCATAATCTCAATACAACACATCGTGCTCAAATCATTATTCAAGTTCAAATTCGGCTAACACACATATAAACACTAGCAACTAAATATTAACATTGCATTTCACCATAATAGCCAATTGCCATTAAACAATTAAGCCACAATTATTCAATTTTACCAAGCTTCGACTTAATTTATAACTATCTAAATCATTTAAAACATTCAACACAAATTCTTCTTTAATTAAGCACATATTCGGCAATGACAATGGTAATTTAGCAAACCTTAATTTAACTTATAATTGTTCATAACACATTTAAAGCATCCACTCCATTCCATCATTTTAAACCACATACATTACTCAATATTATCCAAGTTCACATTCGGCCATAGTACACACAACATGATAGCCGATTTTCCCACTTAGCATCTAATGCACATATATGCTCATTTGTTTGGCTCAACTTCACTTATCTACCATTATTCATCAAAAGAACATGAAACAACAACCATTTCCTTCATTTCAATTCATGACCAAATGCTCACAACACAACCAAAAACCAAAATATACTTCATGGGTTAAGGTAGAATCAAGAAAGGAACTCATAAACATCAAGATAGAAGCAAACTACCATGAGCTTACATTGGATTTTTCTTCCCCAAGTGACCGAACATTCAAAAGCTTCCCTTCCCCTATTTGTTTTCTTAAGTTCGGCTATGAAGAACAAATATGGACAAGCTTTGTCCTTTTCATCATTTTGTTATTTTATTTCTCTTTATTTTATGATAATAAAGCCATTAAATCTCATAGTGCTAATTTAAAATGCATATTCCATTTATTCTCATCATGATGGCCAGCCACTACACCTTAAGATGGGAATTTTGACATGCAAATCCACCTATTTCATACTATAAGTTATTTGGCCACTACAAATTAGCCTATAGCATTTTCAAAAATTTTCACATAAGTTCTATTTAATAATTTCACATACAATTGACAAGATCAAAGCATGAAATTTTCACACATGAACTTTCACATATAATAAGCACCGAATATAACATCTAAATATTTTTATGACTCAGTTTTGTGGTCCCGAAACCACTTTCCGACTGGGGTCAAATTAGGGCTGTCACAGAAGTGTTTTTCGAAAACCATGTTTCCATTAAAAACCCTTCTTAATAATTAAAAACTTATACCCTTTTTAAACCTTGTTAGAAAACCTCAGCTGAATAACATTCTTAACAACTTTGTAAAAATCTTGGCAGTTGCAGAAGCTTAATTTAAAAACAATTGCGGATACGTGATGTTTTGAACAACAGTAGTTGCTTTGGAAAACCGTGTTCTAATACTAGCAATTATAAGATCAATAAATAAAATTCCAAATTTGAAATCCAGAAAATTACAACAGCTTTACTACAAACCACATAAAAACATTTAAAAGTAATAATCAAAACTGTAACATAAACAGTGTGTGTGGCTTCCTCCGAGCCCCTCGCAGCTCCGATCCGTCTAAGGCTGGAAATTACCTGAAAGGTTAATAAACGGGGTGAGTTTACGAAAACTCAGTGTGAAATCCCCTACTATATAAAAGGAACAGTCAGTCATATAAAAGAATTAAAAGTCGGCCTGAATACCTACTTACAATTTCAGTATCAATTGGGCCTTAGCCCATTATAACAGACAGTACCAGATGGGCCTTAGCCCATTACAGAATAAGAAACATTATCAGAACTAGAATCAAAATGAGAATCAGAATCAGAATCAGGTGACAGAATCAGAATCAGAATCAGAATCAGAATTAGGTGACAGAATCAGAATCAGTATCAGGTAACAGAATCAGAATCAGAATGTGAATGCAATCCCAACCCATATCCATCCGTATACACCCCCGTACCAACCTTACACCATGTGGGGAGACAACTCGACCCACCCATCCGCTACACACCACAGAATTTGCAGCATGGCTACCAGAACAGATATTGTGACAGAGTCACCAGATACAGATATTATGGCAGAGCCACCAAAATAGATATTTGTGGCATAGCCACCAGAAACGCTTCCTCCATCAATATAACCCAATCCATGCAACATGTCATGTATGCAGAATGTCATGCCCATATTTGAATCAAACAATCACAGTCAAGTCATTCATATCACCAACATATATTCACAATCAAATCCGTCAACCACACAGTTCAAGTTAGTCACTTGCCCACAAGGGTAAAACAGTCATTTAACACCCTAGGGGCAAAATGGTAATTTTTACCTCACAAGGGTATCTCGGTAATTCTACCCTACAGGGGTATTTTGATATTTCTACCCTACAAGGGTATTTTAGTAATTCTACCCTAAAAGGGTATTCGATAATTTTACCCTACAAGGGTATTTCGGTAATTCTACCCTACAGGGGTATTTCGGTATTTCTACCCTACAGGGGTATTTCAGTAATTCTACCCTACAGGGATATTTCAGTAATTCTACCCTACAGGGGTATTTCGGTAAACTAAAGTATTCTAAACAGGGATAACAATACGAATGGGCCTAAAGCCCATTCTCGACCCAAATGGGCCCACACGCTCGTGTGGCCCTTTTAGCCCAAATCTAGCCACAGATATGAGATTCACCTAGCCTAGTCCAATATTTACTACACAATCAAACAACTTATCCCATTGGGCCCGTAGGCCCATTGGGCCCACATGGCCCCTTTCGCCAATCGCGGCCCGAAGTAGCCATCCTACAGCTAGAGTAGTGAGAAATACACACCTGATAGGAGACTAGAGTTAATCCGAGCTCCGAGAACTCTTAGCTGACGCCCAACCCAAACGAGCACGCCATAAAGCGAAAGGGATCAGCCAAGAACGGTGCATTTACTCTCCTCATGGTTCTCTCTATTTAAAGCCAGCTTCGCATCCACTCTTCTGTTAGCTTCCCGATGTGGGATCCCTCCATCATCAGAGTTTAAATTCAACACCAACTCTTGCCTCCCCCTGTTAGCAAAATAAATGCTCTTTAATTGCCATGAGTTTCGAACCCTAGACCTCCTTGCCAACTCTATGACGCCACCTTCCTACCTCTTATGTGGCGCTACTTTGCCACTAGACAACAAGGCTTTTTGTGGCACAATTTCTCCAACAATATTCTTAAGGCCTACCTACTACACCCAGGGTTTGATTCACCTTAAACCAAAATTTCTGCTTGAATCCAGGTTTGAACCCAGGACTTCTCCAACACTTCTCAGCACACTTAACCACTAAAATAAGCCTTCATTAACGAAATTTACAAGCACAACAAAATATTATAAGCTACCTTCAATCGCTCCCATGCTCAAGGCCCAAAACTTTTAGGCCCAAATTCAGAGTGTTACAAATAATATCTAAATTGAAATCCTAATAAATTATAGGTACCCTAAAGTATGGATCTTTAAATAACATTTCATTCTTTGGACATGCCACCAAACTCACGTTGTATGCATAATAACTTGATACGTCATTTCTCTAGTGTAGTCCTGGTCTCATCTCTTCTGGTGAAGACCCACATCAACTCACATATAACATAACACACAGATATAAGTTCATAAGAACTTAGTGAGAAAAAAATCATTTATCGAAGTCATATTTGCACTTTGCAACTGATAATTTAAATATAGAGACAGTCTCATCGTTCTTAACCTTCAACCTTGTCTCTGCCAAATGCTTCCTTAAGTTCTATTCCTTTACACTCGTCCTTACTATACCTTACTCTAAAACTATTTCCTTTTCTCAACAAAACATCTTCGTTACATCACTTACATCCTTCAATCTCTAAGCCATCACCTCATCACAATTCAAGAAGAAACACATACGCAGATCATAGATGATTTCTTTAAACATATAAATTCATGTCCTTAATTAGAATACATTTTCAATACTAACTCATTACCTCTCTATATCACTTCAATTCATTATTTCCAATCGATTCTTAGTCTTATATAATACTTTCCTATATAGTCCATAGATATATTTTGTAACACCCCAAAATTGGCCTAGACGTTATGGCCAGATCTAGATATGTTATTACAAGTTCACTCGAAAACCTATAATTCGTTGGTTTTGAAAAGGCGTCATTAGCTTTGGTTATGTGAAAATTTGATTTGTGGAACAGTTGTTTGTTTACATTTTCTAAAACATATAAGTTTGCAGCAGAAATCTTTAGCACGTTAACTTTTGGAAAACACCACTTGTTGTTTAAAAATCCATTGTTTTGCAGGAAAACTAAGAATCGTTAATAAAAACGGTTAATCAATTTTGAGCGAGAAAACGATAATAAATTTCAAAACCAAAATAGTCCTAAGTGTCCAAAATTTACAAAACACCTTAATTCCAAATTTAAATAAATCAAATGTACCAAAATATTATAACCGAGCTCCCATCACATCCATCCGCCTAAGTCTGAGGGTTACTTGAAAGTGACAGTCAAACAAAAGGTGAGTTTTCGAAACTCAATGTGTAACTTATTAAATTAATACCACAGATCAAATTTCAAACATAATTCATAACATAGAATATACAGAACAAAGAGATGAAAGCAAAGAACCGAAGAAAAACAGATTAGAAAAGAAGAACAAAACAAATACAATACTACCTGATGAAATAGTTGTGACAATCCCAAATCCGAATAATAAGAGAGCAATGAAACCAAGTTGAAATAGGAAACAAATTAAAAAGAAAAAATTGACGATAAGGTAGCCAATTACGATTAACAATGTAAAGAATAAAAAATAAGAAAACCAAAAAAAAATAAAATTGTATGGGAAGGAAAAATAACGGTGAGGTGAAAGGGGAATGAAGGAACAAAAGAACATACAAATATGGAGTAAATTTTGAGGGATAGTCTTTTGATAGTATTAAACTATTATTATTTTAAAATAAAACAAAAACCCAACTAACAAATCATCCTGAAAAATTAACATTTTTATTTTGTTTCTAAGAGTTTCAATCCAATTCCAACACCACCAACTTGAACAACATACTAAGAATTAACAAATAAATTCAATTTTTCTCACGAAGGGATTCAAACATTGAACCGAGGGTAAACTAACACATTACTATTAAACCAGCAAGCTCATTCTATCACAAGTTAATCGAAAATACTATTTAAACCCAACAAACAGGGATAGACCTAGGAACAAAAATAATTGAATTTTCCCAAAGAGTGGGACTTGAATCTAAGACCTTAAACACTCAACCAAGACCCTTAGCCACTAAAGGAGATACTAAATTATAGTAGAATTTAACAAATCAATAATTAAAGATTTTGGGGCGTTACAACTCTCCCCCTAAAAGAAATTTTGGCCTCGAAATTTACCTGATTCAAACAAATGCTTATATTGTTGTCGAATCGAGTCTTCAGGTTCCAAAGTGGCTTCCTCAATGTTTCCACCATAGAGCCTTAGCTAAAGGGTTGGTCTTCCTCCTCGAGACCTTAACGTCTCGATCCAGAATCTGAACTGGCTCATCATCAAAGGTCAAATCCGGTCTTACCTCAATCTTCTCAATAGACACAATGTAAGATGGATCAGACCGATACCGCCTCAACATAGAGACATGGAAAACATCGTGAATACAGTCCAACTCTGGAGGTAGCTCCAACTGATAGGTGACTAGTGCATCACGTTTCAGAATCTGATATGACCCAATGAACCTAAGGCTCAACTTTCCCTTACGTCCACAATGAATGACCTTTTTTCATGGAGATACCTTAAGAAAGACTTGATTACCTACAAAATACTTGATATCCCTCCTCTTCAGATCCAAATAAGACCTCTATCTATCAGAAGTTGCCGTAAGACAATCCTGAATCAGTCTAACCTTGTCCTCAGTCTCAGAAACCAACTCAAGACCCAAAACCCGTCTCTCACCCAACTCAGTCCAACACAACGGGGTACGACACTTGCGACTATACATAGCCTCGTTTGGTGCCATCTGAATACTGGACTGGAAGTTGCTATTATACGCAAACTCAGCCAATGGTAGAATGTAACACCCCTAACCCGTCTTTGTCGCTGGATTAGGGTTATCAAGCATTACCATACAATTCGAAACATTTAAACACCATAACATTCAATAATCTAAATATATCAAAAACCATTCATTCTCATACATTTCATCCCTAAATCGAACCCTCGATGCTCTAAAAATAGCTTGAGAGCAATTCGGGACTAATTTGAAACAAAGTAGGAAGTTTAAGAAAAAGTAGCAAAAATTTGAAAACAGAAGACACACAGTCGTGTGGCCAGGCTGTGTGGAATCACCCCAGGCCGTGTAACTTTTGAACAAGGGGCACACGGTCATGTCCCAGCCCATGTCCTCACCTGTGTAACTCTCTAAATAGGGTCACACGGCCGTCTGTCAGGCTGTGTACCTCTCTGAGTTACCCCACATGCCCGTGTGTCAGGCCATGTGTTAAGCCGTGTAACTCACTGACTTGGATAGTAAGGAACTCTCAAATGATACACGATTGTGTGCCTCACATGGCTAAGTGACACGCCTATGTCTCAGACTGTGTGAAACCAAAATTCACCTAGAATCAAACTATTTCAATACCATATCATGCATAACTTCTCAAATCATTTAAGCACACTTTCAAGGGGTTCATACCCAATTTAAACTTGCATAAATATACCATTTTTCAAGCATCCTAAATCACCTAACCAATATGCTATTCAAAGGCACCACAATTATAGTAAAACAACATTTACCAAAACATGTTAACCTTACCTAATTCCATGCATAAACACCTCATTCTATTATGTGCCTAAAACACTTCATAATTGACCATTTCCAAACCAACATCTTATATCAAAATGCCATATACATCAATCATCAAAAAGTGAGCAAAAGAACTTACCTAAACAAGCATTATAAGTCCATCAACCATACATAAACATCAAGGTACAAACATACCAAATTACCATTTACATATTCATCAAAACACCCTTATAAACTACCCTATACATGCCCTTATAAACCTTGGCCAAAATGCTCAAAAACTACAGAATAAACTGCTAGATAGTGTGATAGAACTCTGACGAGCTTCCAACCAAATCAAGCTTCTGATGACCTAAAGAACATTGAAAAGAAAATACTTAACCAACAAGTGCTTAGTAAGCTAGTATAAACTTAAACTAAAAACTTAAACTAAACTTACCATGTCACTTTGACAATTCAAAGGTTAAACATAAATCATCACCAATGCCATAAGCTTTGTAAAAGCCTATACAACATCACCACATCACAAGTCAGTGTACTTGCCCATGATACAAATGAAATCAACCAGAAAATATGTAAATTCCATAAGTAAATGCATGTAAATTCCATAAGTAAATGCATCATTTAGCTCATAATTCATTTTCATAAGTCATGAATCAATCCATTTACATACTTACCCTTTTAGTTCCCTTTTCTTGCCTATTGAACAATTTAGAATTACATTGGATACTTGAGATCCTTTACATTATTGCTCACAAGAGCTGTGAAATGGGCCTATTCACAAGAGCTGTGGGTTCGAATGTAAGCTACGCGATGCTGTTCACACGAACTATGGAGTATCCGAAACTAATACAAGACCTTAGTCATTGGTGGGACATTCAAGACCAGCACCCAAAACATGAAATCCCTAATGACATGTCATTTGTATCCTAAGAATTCCTAAGGTTCAACAGGGACTCAGTATCCGTCAATTCTTCATCGCATTGATACATTTTTATATCAATTAATTTATATTAAAACAACACAATAAGCATTCAATTTAAACTAAATACAGTTCATGCGAACTTACCTCGATGACTAGGGCGTAGAAGTTAGATCAAACTAATCCAAAGCTTTAGCTTTTCCTCGATCTAAGTCTAAATGTGGTTTATCTTGATCTAAATAGGTAATTTCAATAAATTAAATATTTCTAGTATTCAATTTAATCCACATTTCATATTTATGCAAAATTAACAATTTGTCCCTAACATTTTAACTTTTCACAATTCAGTCCTTAAGCTTATAACTTAAAGTCTAACCATTTCAACTTAAATCCAACTTAACCACATTACAAGGGACCGTGAATTAACCTATATTTATCAAGTTCTCACAAAAAAACATATAGTTTTACATCTTTAACAAATTAATCCCTAATTGCCATTTTCATCAAAAATCACATAACAAAACTTGTTTATTTTTCAACAAGGATTCATAATTTACCAATTAACATCAAAACTCATTCAAAAGCATGCATGACATAACCATCAACCTTTAACAGTTTTACAAATTAACCCTCAGGCTACCTAAATTAAGCTAAAACGGATTCAAAAACATAAAAATTATTAAAAACAGGCTTGAAAACTCACCATGCAATGAATTATCCCTAACCGATTGCTCCAAGCTCCTTTAATGGTGTTTTTAGGTTTTTTAAGTGAAAGAATAAGAAAGATGATACTTGCCTCATCTTTTCTTTACTTATTTTTTTCATTTAATTTTTAAATTACCATATTAACCTTTAATAACTAAAAAAATTTCATTAAAACCTTGTCCATAAATATCCACTAACCCTTTAAATGGTTTATTTCTCATTCAGGTCCTTTAGTTTAAAATTTTATAGCCATTAGACCCTTTTAACTAATAGAAATAAACTTTTACATTTTTTTCAATTTAGTTCTTTTTACATAATTAACAATTTAAACATCAAAATTTCTTAACGAAATTTTAATACGACCTTAAAATAGTCTCGTAGACCTATAATAAATAATAAAATAATAATTTACTCATCAAAATTATGGTCCTGAAACCACTATTTTTGACATTACTAAAACCGAGCTATTACACAGAAACTCCTCCCAACTACCTCAGAAGTCAATAACACAAGTCCGTAGCATATCCTCTAGTATCTGAATCACCCTCTTAGATTGTCCATCAATCTCAGGATAAAATGCAGTATTGAAGTCCAACCTAGTACCCAAAGCTTCATGAAGCTTTCTCCAAAATTGAGAAGTGAAGCGAGGATCTCTATCAGAAATAATCGAAACTGGAACTCCATGAAGTCTAAATCTCGGAAACATACAACTTAGCCAGCTTCTGAAGGGATTAATCTATCCTGACATGGAGAAAATGGGCAGACTTGGTCAAACAATCCATGATGACCCAAATAGGATCTTTCTTAATGGGTGTTAAGGGTAATCCACTTACGAAATCCATAGTCACCCATTCTTATTTCCAAAGAGGAATCTTAACGAGCTAAAGCAAACCCAAAGGCAGATGATATTTAACCCTAACTTGCTGACAAGTCAAGCAACGAGAGACAAAATTTATTACCTCCTATTTCAAACTAGGCCACCAGTATAAGTCTTGAAGATCCCAATACATATTATTCTCGCCAGGATGCATAGCATAAGGGTTACTATGCACTTAAATTGCCTCAAATCAGAATCATTAGGCACACAAACTCAGCCTCAGAAACACAGAACCCCATCACCATTCAGCTTAAAATTAAAAGTACTACATTTCTCAACCTGACGAAATCGCAGAATCAAAGAGTCATCCCCTAACTGTTTAACCTAAATTTGATCAATCCAAGTCGGCTTAACTTGCAACTCGACTAACAAAACCCTATCATCAAAAAGACTTAGACGAGCAAACATCGCCTTAAAATCAATCATTTCTCTATGAATAAAAGCATCGACCACCATATTGGCCTTACCAAGATGATATTCAATCGTACAGTCGTAGTCCTTAAGCAACTCAATCCATCTATGTTGCCTAAGGTTCAACTTCTTTTGAGTTAGGAGATACTTGAGGCTCTCGTTATCAGTGTAAATTATACACCTCTCACTATACAAATATTGCCTCCAGATTTTCAAGGCAAAGACAACCACAACTAATTCAAGATCATGTGTCTAACCCGCTTTGTAGATTGCAGATATAAGCTAGAAATACTAAGATCTCTCTTACTTCAAACCTTACCATGACCTTTACCCTCACACACGGCATACTTACTCACATTTACCTCTTTAGTCCTCTCCAAAATAGTCTCAAGACTCTCTTCAAGACTCTCAACACAGACTAGGTTAACGAATAAATACCAATCTCCAAATTATCGCCACCAGTAGCTGGCATAACCATAGCGACCTCCGTCTCCTAAGTAGACACATGCCCTGGAGAGACTAAGGACTCATCTAAAGTCCCACTAGGCTGATCCTTACGATTATTCTTATCACCAAATTCCATAAGAACCTCGTGCTTTAAATATTAAAATACCTACAATTACATAATGAAAAACTCAAAGATGATAATCTAAAACCTTACAGTTCTAATCTTACAACCTCAGAGTTCCCTACGAACCAGCACAGAAGTCTTAGACACTTTGTTTGAAGAAAAGCTATTTTCAAAACACTGTGGTATGTTTTTTTTATTATCAAAATACCTCTTTCCAAATCCATGCATGCAAACCTGACTCTGATACCACTAAATGTAACACGCCAAAACTCGACCCAAAAGTTTCGATCGGATTTTGGAATTGGCCACAGAAATGGCCCGCAACAAAATATTGATCAAATTCCTCAGTTCTATTTTGAAAATCTCTTTTTCTCGTGCTTAACAAAAAAATATTAAGCTTATCTTATGTTTATCAACATTAACTTAATCACCGTATTGATTAATTTAAAACCAAATCGATATTTCCTTACTGGGCTTGTAAAACATTTCAGATTTAGCAAAATGTCAATCGAAATTTCAAAATCAGTTTTGCAACGGAGATTCTGACATTCATCTACTAATTAAAGTTCATAAAACTATGCATTTAAAAATTTGACTAAAAAGGAGGAAAACAGTTATTTGATTAAAATTCATGCATGAAATTACTAATCTAACTCAAAACCGAAAGCCCTCAACTTTACAAGTCCAAAATCAAAATCCACAACACAGTTCATATAAACTTATTTACAATTTGATTAATTTAATTTATTAAATCTTAAGAAAAACTTATAAAACCAAACAAAAAAAATAAGAAACTCCGAGAACCCCGATTCGCTGAGCCAAGACCTAACCTAGCGAATTACCTAAAAAGGGAAAACTAAGGGGGTGAGCTGCAAAGTTTAGTGTGAGTTTAAAAAAAATGCAATTAAATTGAGCCGAACAAAACATAGTAACACAGAGTCACTCAAACTTACAAAAGAAAAATTCTGATCACAAACAAATATCATATCAGAGTAAAGCATCACAGAGCTTAAACATTAATCATATGTACAAATATAATATACGAATGCAATATGGCACAAAATCCCACCTATCCAACCGCTACACACCAACTCCATCACCCATCTCACACCAATAAAGGTGCACTAGACCCTTTCTAAATTCTATACACCAATATTGGGTTATGATGGACTCATCCAAGTGAAACACACCTTAATATGGTCATTTGCCACTTGAACTATTGCGGATTTACCACCAAATTATAATAACTCAGTGAAATTGCTAAATCGATCTTCCTTTTCTTCATAACCAAATCCTAACCACAAATGCAATACAAATGCAAATAGTATTATGCATACTGAAAAACAGAAACGGGAATGCTCATTTTTAGTTTCCATAATCAATATACATATTTACAACCAGTTCAGTTTAGCTAAAATCAGAATCAGAGAAACTCGTATTTAATTACTAAGTAGCGGTAACAACAATATACACAATTTCCATTTATCACATCATATAAGCACTTAAGCGAACAATGAAATTTAATCCAATAAATACACATACATGAATAAATTCAAGCTTTAATGGTGTTCCAAACACTTCTATAAAGGCTTAGATGTGCAAGAAGTCAACTAGTGACTAAAATGAATCATTTAACGAATAAGGAGTAAAAACTGTAAAAACAAAGCCACACGGCCGTATGGCTGAAAGACACATCTATGTGACTGAGATACAAGGTCGTTAGGGTAAATTGTGTAACTCTCTGACCCCGTGTAACAAAATTCACAATTACAAGCAAGGAAGACACGGCTGTGTGGCTGAAAGACACGTCCGTATAACTAAGGCACACAACCGTGTAGCTGAGAGACACACCTATTTTCAATGGACAAAATCCCTAATAGAGGTTACACGACCATGTGGCCAACCAGTGTGAGCCACTCCAAGCCATGTGACAAAAAAAATTAGCCTAATATCTAAAGCGACACACGGCCGTGTGGTTTAAAAACCACCCTAAATACTGTAGCAATTCACAAAAACCAGCATTAAAAAACCCCAAATTACAAGTGTTTAAGAACACACACCTGAAATGCGCTTCCAAAATACTATGAATCGACCGAAAAACCTCTACAAAATTGATTTGAAACTCCATTACACAAATACTAAGAAAGTTACTGATCATAATAGGATAGAAAGATATGAAAACAATTAACTAAAACTCAAATAATAGTACATACCCTTTCCCCCTTTAAAATCCTGATTAAACAAAGGCAAAAGAACAAGCAAAGCCTTAAAAAGCGGCGATTGACCACAGCGTTGGAGCAAATTAAGCAACACCAAAATTATTAGAGATTTAGAGTATAGTCACAATAGGACAAAGAGAAACACAAAATAAAAGAAATAAGGAAGATGGTGAAGAAGTAAATACAGTAGCAACAAGAGTCTAAAAACTGGAAATAAAGACAAAATGTGAAGTGCAAGATTGACGTAAGAGAAAGTAGGAAACAAATGTGAGAGAATTTTGGATAAAAATTATAAAATTAGAATTCCCATTCAACCCACTAACCCCGTATTAGATACATCTAAACTCAATTTCAATTAAATTCAACCACTTAACTACACATTAGAAAAGAACAAAAAGAATAATCCTCGATTACATGCGCAAGGATTTAAACATAGGGCCATGGGGTAAGCAAACACACATCTTACCACTGAACCAGCAAGCTCATTCTATTCTTAAAATGCAAAAATTAACTTAAAGGTTCATCCAAGCCACTAACCTAACCAACAGACCTTAATACTTCTCACCCTAAATTTTGAATGTCACAATAAATAATAATAGAAATTGTATAAAAGAATAATTGAATTAAGTGGATCAATCATCTGATTTTATGGATATTTATTTATCAAATTAATATATTTATTTGGATTGGCAAGATAATTGATAACTCTTGAAAAGAATTATATTTTGAACCTCTAAGCTTGATTAAATACCTCTACTTAAGTAGATATATTTGTATTTTTAGGTTATTTTTACAACACTCGATAATAACGCTTGGATTGTGCCTTAAATGTCATTTTATGTTACTTTTACTGTTAGGAAGAAGGGAATTGGTTGTTCTATGCAGTAGGTGTAGGAAAGATGAAGAAAATGAGAAAAATGAGGAAGAGAATGAAGGAAGTGAAATATTGCCATGGCAAAAGGTTGGATGGATTGCCAACACAAATGCCATGGCAATTCCAAGAAAACACTGACGCAACACTCAATCCTCGTCACTCTCAGCCAACAGGGCATGTACTAGATAAATCCACCTAAAAAAGATGGAGAAAAGTGTGTGCTGAGGGAGAGGACCTACCCTATAAAATAGGAAAGAGAAAAGAAAGAAAAGACGAGGATTTTAGAGGAGGATTTTGGAAGGGGATTTGGAGAGCAGTTTTTTCCCCATTAAAACTCGTGAAAAAATTCCAGAGAAAAGGGAGAGGGTAGAAGCTTAAGAGGAGAGAAGAGATGCAAGGAAAGGGACAAGTAATCAGCCTTGGGTCTTGCACGATTCTACAACGTCGAAATGAAAGCTGGAGTGGCAAAAGTTTCCTGCAATTCTACCTTCATTCTGTTACTTAATTTCTATGATTTCTAAATTGTTAATCATGATATTGAATGTTATTATGATTTTGGATTTTAAATACCAACCCATGAGCTAATTTCATTTGGGTTGGAATTACTAGATTTATCTTGATATTTTAAATGATCATGGTGATATTTTGAGTAGATCTATTGTTTTATTCGGTTTGGGTTATTTTAAATATATGCATGTAAGCTCTAGAGATAGATGAATGCATGGTATATCATTAGACTTGATTTAATTCTGAAAACATTAAATAAGTTGGATCATAATCGAATGATACAAGTGAATACTCGTAGCACTCTAGACATAGAGTTGTGATCTGTACAGTGTAAGGAAGAATATTGTTAGGTATTGTTCTTGAGACTTGTAGACATACAAAGACACAAAATGATAACTTTAATTCTAGCTCTCAAAAGAAGCATAATGTATTGGTTATACTAATATAATTAGGTTAAGATTTTTCCATGACATTATTATGTTATTAAGATATAATCCAAGTAATTCCAACCTTCCCATTCAACAGTATCAAACTTCTCAACTCTGTCTCATAGAATTACCACTGCATTTTATTCATTATTTGATTTTATTATTTCATACATTAATACTTCACTTCAAATAATTATTTTGTTTACTTTGCCATAAGCTTAATTAGTATAGTTTATAGTAATAACTCAACCATATTTTTACCTATTCCGATCCCTGTGGAGATTATCTCATTTATCATACTTGATTCACTTAATTTTTACCTATTCGTATTAGATATTCACACGCGACAAGTTTTTCTCACCATTACCGGGGATCGAAAAATTGGTGAATTTTGGTTTTTTATTATCGATTTAATTTTTTTAGTTTTAGATTACTTAGTAATTTTTTATTCTTTTTTAGGTTTGTTGTTAGTTTATGAATAGATGTATTTTCGAGAATGAAGAGTACTATTTTGATCATGAAATTGAAAGAATCTTAAGAAGAAGGAGAAAAGAATTGCAAGAAACGGTAATGATTGGAAATGATCTAGGCAGAGAAGATCCATTACATCCGAATGGTAGGAATGTTGATATTCCTTGTGTGATAGATGATAAATATAGACCTATTAGAGAGCATGTAGCACCTATTTTGAATTATTTGAATCCAGGGATTATCAAGCCACATATTCAAGCTCAGTATTTCGAGTTAAAATAGTGTTTCAAATGCTACAAGCTGTAGGACAGTTTAGTGGATTACCTACTGAAGATCCACAGTTGCATTTAAGAGTCTTTTTGGAGGTTTATGATTCATTCAGGCAGTAGGGTGTTCCTGAAGATGCCCTGAGACTCAAGTTATTTCCTTACTCATTGCGAGATCGTACTAAAGCATGGTTGAATGCTTTGTCATTAGGAACGGTGGCATCTTGGAATGAAATTTGTCAAATATTTTTGTTGCAATACAATCCTCCAAATATTAATGCCAAATTAAATGATATTACCTCTTTTTGGCAATCTGAAGATGAGACATTGTATGAAGCTTGGGAGGGATTCAAGGAATTGATTAGAAAATTCCCGACGCATGGTTTTCAACATTGGACACAAATGGAAATGTTTTACAATGGATTAAATACACATACACGAATGGTAGTTGATGCATCTACCAATGAGACTTTGTTAGATAAATCATATAATGAGTGATGGTCGCTAAACTAACTAAAAATTCGACTAAGGCAAGCGCACCTATCGAACAGTAGTATAGTTATGGTGAGACCGAAAATATCGTATCCACAAGGAATAAAAGTACTAGTAATTACTATCTTTTTATTATCTAGCCTATGAATTATATGGATGTTTTTAAACTAAGGTTAACTATCTAATTAACTAAGAATACGACAGAGGCAAAAGTTGGAAAATACTGTTGGAAAACCGATGGAGAAGACAATACCCAAGAAAGAATCCACCTAGACTTCACTTATTACTTCTGAATTAGACGATTTATTCACTTAACTTAATCCGTAGAAATCCCTGATTTATGTTAATATCTCTCTTGAGACTAAAAACAACTGACTCTAGGTTGATTAATTGAAATCTCTTTCTAATTAAAACCCCTATTGTCGCATTAACTCGATCTATGGATTCCCTTATTAGATTTGACTCTAATCCGGCAGATTTACGTCATCCTATGTCTAGGATTGCATTCAACTCCGCTTAACTATGCTAGATCTACTCTTAAATAGGGACTTTTGCTCCACTTAATAAGCACATTAGACTTGAATTAACACCCTGAAATATTAAAGCAAGAATTAAGAACACATAATTAAGAATAAGAGCAAGTATTTATCGTATAATTCAAAGAGTAATAAGATTTGTCTTAGGTTTCATCTCCCTTAGGTATTTAGGGAGTTTAGTTCATAACAATGGGGGAAAACATCTCAAAATTGGTAAAACAACAAAACATAAAGAAACCCAAAGAAATTCTAAGGAAATTGAATAGAGATCTTCAGTCTTGAAGTAGATCTTCCTTCCGAGCTGATTTCGATGGCTGTCTTCTAGTATTCTCTGCCTTCTATTCTCCGTGTCCCCTTTTCATTCTCTTCTAAGGTGTTTATATAGACTTTGGAATGCTTAAAATAGCCTAGAAGTAGCCTTTTTCGAATAGAATTAGACTTGGGCTCGACAGGGACACGGCCGTGTGGCACGCCCGTGTGATAGTGCTCAGGCCGTGTGTAATTCTGACATGGTTTTAAGTCGACATGGCCATCACACATGCGTGTGGCCTACCCATGTATCTAACACGGGCGTGTAGATTACCTGTGTGGAAGTGCATAAGCCGTGTGAAACACTGAAATTAGCCTATTTTGTCTGTTTTTGGCTTATTTCTTGCTCTTTTCACTTTCCTATTCTCTCCTGAGTATAAAACATGAAATCAAAGAATTAGGAGCATCGAATTCAATAAAACTGATGATAAATCATCCATAAATATGCCAAGCATGGGATAAAAATATGTATAAATTATGGTTTATCAAATATCCCTACACTTAAGCATTTGCTTGTCCTCAAGCAAAATCTCAACTCACAATTAAAATAAATTCCTCTCAACTTATAATTCTCATAAAAAATGTTTCGAAGTAATCCAAAAGTGATCATACATTAAGAATTCAACTAAAAGAACATTAAAGTTTCAAACAATCCAAGTTGAGCATTTTAATCATAAGATCATAGGTATCCCCCTTTATCTAAGTAATTACCTTTTGTTCCAAATTGACAAGGGTTGACATCCTTACCAAAGATTCACTCAAATCACTCAAAGTGTTTAAGGTTCAATAACTAAGCACTCAATAGTCAAACATGAAAAGTTATTACCATAGGCTTGCATGAAAATCAAATCTCCACCACTATAAATGAGATGATACACAAATCAAAAGGTTTTTAACAGGGTTGTAATGGGGCTTGGGTTAAAGGTGTGGATAAAGGCTGAAAAAGAGGGTTAGAATCGAGATTAATTTAATAGATTACCAAAAATAAATCTATTTACTGAATTACAAACAAGTGCCAGAATAAAAACTATCCAAAACTAATGAAGTGAGCTTTTTCTCAATATAACGACTTTAACTTATCCAAGCTCTTTATGTAATTATATGAATAGAAATATATGATTTTTTTTTTAAGAATAAGAACAAGTAGAAAGTAAATAATACGAAATAATTCAGCAACTGAAATGGACGAAAATAGTTAGGTAACTAATCAAATCAAATATCGATAAAAAGGGAGTCAATAAAAAGGGAGTTAATAAAAAGGAAGAAATTCTTAACAAATCAGAAAGGGTTAAATTGTGGGTTAACATTTAATGGGAAAATATCAAAAAATGGTGTTTAAGGCTCAAAGGGGTTCACTAAGGGTTAATTATGTGGGTAAGCTTTTTATGGAGTGAGTGGGTTAAAACCTAAGTGCCTTCATTATCTCAGTATATCAAATCAAAGGTGTGGTCTCGATATGAATAATCAATGCAAGTTCTAGAATAACAAATCAGTATTGACTCACTCATAACTATCAATAAAAGTGAGCAAGAAAGATATATGCTCTAAAAAGCTCAAAATCTCACAGAAATTATGGGATTTTTATGTCAATCTTGTAAATTTAGAACTTCAAGATAATACCTCATTTTAGAGAAACAACCTACGAATTTTAATTTTAAAAAATTCAACTTATCATGCTTGATTCTCTATTGTCCTCAAGTTTAAATAATCAATGCACAATTACCTATTTTTTAATCCAAAACATATCAATAAAAATCATAAATCAATCAAAATTTATTCTAATAGTAATATGGGAAAATTGTTTGAGAATAAGATATAATTTAGGGATTTTCTGATAATTATATAAATAACCTTCCCACACTTAAGATGTACATTGTCCTCAATGTACAAAGATAAATGATAATAATATAAGCATAATATCATTGAAGAAGAAGAGAAGTGAAACTACCCTGAATTTGGATGTAATCCTTGGAACAGCGAAAGCGGATTTATAGACCTTGGAAATGAAGTGCATGCGTCACTAGGCAGAGGTGAGGGTGGGGCAGGATACTCCGGTGGTGGTAGAGGTTGGGTTCCACAATCACAGTGCCAAGCGAAGAGGTTATCATGGTGGTCGGTGTCGTGGTGGCTATGGTCGTGGTAGAGCAAGACATGGAAATTGTGGATTATCTTTCCCCAGAGGATTGTTTGTATATTCCTGAGTAGCACCAATTGACTGAACCGTTTGAAACTGTGATATCACCAGTAATGTTTTAGGTAGTTGTATCAATAGGGTTGTTATGGTTACTCATAAAAGAACAGCCATATAATTAAGGGTTTCAAAATATACTAATAAAAGTCTTTTAAAATATGAAAAAAATAAAAATAAAAATAAAAACAAAAGGAAATGAAAAACAAAGTAAAAATAAATGAACTCAAAAGTCCTCATTGGCAGCTGGATTGTGAGGTGGTGGTGCTGAAGGCAAAATTTGGAAATACTGGCAAATCTGCTACAGAGTCGCCTCTATACTTCGAATCTCTGAGCAGAGTTGTTGAACTGCTGAGTGCAATATTGCTCGAATCAAGTCAGGTGGTCAGCAATTTCTGTCAATAAAGTAGCCGCATGAACTGGTCTGTGACTTGGCGGTGGCAGAAAAGATGGGTTCTCATGAAAGGAAGGGATATCATTAGTAATATTCTTGGGGTCATCCTGACCAGTGGCTCATGCTAGTCGGTATTGAGGAGGATTGAACACACGATGATGCTCTATCGTCCTCATGTGGAGCATACTTGAGATGCCATGTGGGGACATCTGACCAATGAGTGTGAGTGATGAAGATTGCGCCAATGTGTTCAGGAGCCCAAAGTGTCGAGCTAGACGAGTTACGTAAGGGCCTGTGCTGATGACTCCCTTTCTATATCGTTCGGTCTAATGGCGAAAGGCGAGGGCTATGAAGTATGCGGGATTAAAAACATGCCCTTGCCTCATGCTCCATAAGAAGTATGCGTCGTGAGTATTAACGACGCTGGTGCTCTCTCGTCGGCCTATTAAGGTGTGAGCTAAAAGGGCATGGAAATATCGTAATGCTGGGGAGAGAGCCGATGTCTTGGAGCACTAGGGTCGTAGACGCCCGAAGCAAGAACAAGGTCTACCCAACATGAGGAAGGTCCATAATGAATGTGGCGGTGGAGATGGGGAAAATCATCGGCCTCCATAAATTCTTCTATATAAAGTCCCAAGGCAACTTTGAATTCTGGGACACTCAATTGACGCACTAGACCGCCAAGATGGAACTGGATTGTGCCTGGGTCGTCGAACTCTAACATAGCCATCTACAACTGAAAGGTCGAACAAAGTTCCAAAGTGAACTCCAAGTATGTCGGCTTAATAATGTCGAAGAAATGGTCCCAAGGGGCGATAGCAAGGAGGGCCCGAACTGAGTCAGCTAGGTGGACCTACTCTAATACGGCCTAATCGATGCACCCGCCCACACCAAGGAATCGGACACGTAGAATCTGAAACAACTCTTCCTGAGGTCCTGGTGGGAAATGGAGAAAAGGATGGCGCACCTCAGTGGTCGCACTCGAGGATGTCGCTCCTAGACCCTTTCGCTTTTTAGAAGCTGGGACTGTAGACTTTTTACCATGATTATTTGTCATCGTGTCCCTGACAATATTCAATAAAAATATGAGGATCAAGAACCCGCTAAGTCAGAAAATGCCAAAGAATTAATCATAATACAGTGCATATAGTGGGACTAGCAGGAAAAAAATATACGTATAGATAGGAATTCTTGGCCTAAGAACCTAATAGAGAAATTAAAGAACCTAAATAAATTAATCCTAAGTGGAACAATGAACCGTGTTAAAATTAAGAGTTGTATGTCAAATAACACCGAAACAGGGTTAAATGTTTGAACATGTAAAGTTCAAATGGTAAACTAACTATCAGAGAGAAATTCCAATAATCACAATATGTTGTAAATGAATGATTCTTAAGCATAAAATATAATGGAACAATCTAATTTATGAAATATAAGGTAATGGTCTAAAATAGCAATAAAGATAAAATAGCAAAGAAATAAAAATGTAAATAAATAGCTAAATGTGACAGTGAAAGAACCGATGGAGATGGGAAACGGTGGTGGTCAGTTAATGTTAGGGCGTGGGGCAAAACTTGTGTGAGGGAAGAGGAATGAGAGGGGGTCGTGGGCTGTGAGGATGAGTCAAGAGGGAGAAAAGGAAAGGAAAGAAAGAAAGAAAGGAAAGGAAAGGAAAGGAAAGGAAACGAGAGTGGGGGTGTCGGTCACCGGCGGCTCGTTGGGAAATAGTGGCCGGAGAAGGGAAGATGAATAGTGAAAGGGGGTGTGATGGGTGAATAGTGGGGTTTAAATAGGAATGGTAGGATTTTAGGGTTAGAGTTTCAATTAAAAAGGGGGGCCACAGTCGTGCAGGCCCCGTTTTGGACCACACGTCCGTGGCCCACACCCGTGTGTCTCACTTCTAGCCTGTGTTTTTCGTGAATTTTTAAGTCAGTATTGTACACGGTATTTAAACACGCCTGTGTAACCAGGCTGTATGCCCACAAGACTGTATCGCACGGCCGTGTGCTCTTTCATTCGCTTCTCCCACGCCCGTGTGATTTCCAACACACTCGTATCTTAATTTGTGCTTGTGGTCTAATGATTTAAGTTAGTGTCGCCCATGGCCTGTGGACACTCCCGTGTACCCAGGCCGTGTGGCTCACAGGGCCATAACGCACGGCCATGTACTCTTTCGTTCGTTTTTCCCACGCCTGTGTCATACTCTCCATGTACGTGTTCTATAGTCAGGATTGCCCATGGCTTCTAGGCACGGCCGTGCGTTATGCTCGTTTTCCATTCTAACTTGAAATTTCCAAAGTGTGTGCTCAAGTTCCCACATGGCCTCAGGCACGCCCGTGTTTCATGGCCGTGTGGGTTACACGGCTGTATCGCATGACCGTGGTGATTTAACACATCCCGTGCCTCTACCGATTTTTGGGAAATTGAAGTGCAGTTTCACCACAGTCTTAGACACGCCCGTGTCCCTCAGCCGTGTGGTTCGCACGGCCGTCTCGCACGATCGTGGCTTGTTATCGTAGCCCGTGTGTCACTTTCACTTAGGAAAATGTGTGTCCTATTTTAGCACAGCCATGGGCACGCTCATGTGTCTAGGCCGTATTCGCCACTGTTGTATGCCCATACTAAGGTTTTAAGAGGTTACACGGCTTAAGGCATGCCCATGTCTCTGACCCATGGTAGGCACACGGCCTAGGACACGCCGTGTGTCAGGCCATGTGTGACAAAAATACCTGCATTTAAACTATGAAAGAAAAATAAACTTAGTTAGTGGGATTAGTGCTCAGGTTGCCTCCCGAGAAGCGCTTATTTAAAGTCTAAGCTTGACTTTACCTTTTGGGCATATTTAGGCAGGTTCGCGGAGCCGTAGCTCCTCTCTATAGTCATTAAAATCCTCACCGTTATAGAGTTTAAGACGATGTCCATTTACCTTGAAAGTACTGTGGGTTGGATGACTTACCTCTACTGTGCCATATGGAAAAATGGTTTGGACTATGAATGGACCTGACCATCATTATTTTAGCTTCTCAGGAAACAATTTGAGCCTTGAGTTGTATAGCAAGATAGGATCTTCAGCTTCAAATTGCTTATGTTGCTTTAAACAAGCATCATGGCGGCACTTCGTTGCTTTCTTGTATAATCGTGAATTCTCGTATGCATTAGCTCGCCATTCATTTATCTCATTCAACTACATCAACCTTTTCTCACCTGCAAGTTTGAGATCAAAGTTTAGAAACTTTATAGCCCAAAATGCCTTGTGTTCTAGGTCAAAAGTTAAATGACAACTTTTCCCATAAACAAGTCTATAAGGAAATGTTCCTATGGGGGTCTTAAAAACAGTTCTATAGGCCCATAAAACATCATCTACTTTCATTGCCCAATCCTTCCTATTTGACTCTACA
The DNA here is from genome assembly GCA_025698465.1 of Gossypium longicalyx. NCBI lineage: Eukaryota > Viridiplantae > Streptophyta > Magnoliopsida > Malvales > Malvaceae > Gossypium > Gossypium longicalyx. The sequence continues at coordinate 100,727,124 of CM046997.1, forward strand.
GTCTTTTCTAGGATACGTTTAAGCTCTCAGTTTGCTACTTCGATTTGTCCACTAGTTTGAGGATGGTATGGGGTAGCTGTTCTGTGGTAAACTCCATATTTTTTAAGGGTTTTATCAAATTGAGCATTACAAAAATGAGTACCCTTATCACTGATAATTGCTCTAGGTGTCCCAAATCAAGAGAAGAGTTTCTTAAGGAACCTCATAACCACTCTAGCATCATTAGTAGGTAAAGCTTGAGCTTCCACCCATTTGGACATATAATCAACAGCTACTAAGATGTATTTATTCCCAAATGAGCTAGGGAATGGACCCATAAAATCAATACCCCATACGTCAAATATTTCACATGAGATCATATACGTTTGAAGCATTTTGTAATATCCCGAATTAGGGCCTAATTGGAATAGTGGTTTCGTGACCACAAATTTGAGATAGAAATAATTTTTTTTATAATTTTTTTAGGTTTATGATATGATTGCATGATTGTGTGAAAATTTCGTGACGAAATTCTATGCATAAAGTGCTTAATTTGAAATTAGGGACTAAATCGAATAAGTTGCAAAACTTGCATTCTAGAAGTTTTTAGTATGAAATTACTTTGGAATATTAATTAGGAGGTCTTAAATAGCAATTTTACCAATTTCTAAGTTTATGGACAAAAATTGGACATGGATGGAATTTTTGGAAAGTTTAGTAGTAAGGGCATTTTGGTCATTTAGGGGAAAAATGAATTAAAATACAAAATTAAAAGCCAATTTTGCTCATCTTCAACCCCATGGCCGAATATAGCAAGGAGAAACCATGGCTAGGGTTTTCAAGCTTCCAAGCTCGATTGTAAGTCCATTCTAGCCTCGTTTTTTCAAGTTCTTTACGTTTTTGGAGTCCTGTAGAGTTCGATTTAGCTTATGTTAGCAATAATTTAACCTAGGGTTTATATTTAAAAAATAACCATAGGTGAAATTTGTGTATTTTGGTGTTTTATGATAGAATATGAGGTTTTAAATTATGTTAGACAACTTGTGCTACTCGGTTTTAAGTGAAAACGAGCAAAAGGGCTTAATCGGTAAAAATACCTAATAGTCATAAGTACATGTTAGAGTGAGAATTTGATGTTGCCATAGAAGGGAAAAATGATCAGCATGTCATAAAACATAATAAAATAGGCTGAAGTTTAATTTACGAGCTTTGGGGCAAAAGTGTAAATATGCAAAAGTTTAGGGGCAAAATTGTAATTTTTCCAAAATATGATTTTGGGTCAATTTGAATAATGTGAGTTCTAATTAGACTATATTTTAAATGATAGAGCAAGGAAAACTGAAATTCGGGCTAAAATGGGGAAAATACCAAGTTGTGGACGAAATGGTAAAAGTAGCCATTTTTGCATACTAGGTAAGTTCATATGTAAATGTTGGTAACATAGTTATTATTTTAAATGTTTTTATGTTATTTAAATGATATGATAATTATTATGAAATATTATACTCGTGATAATTGTTTGATAATATGTCAAATTATGTGATATACTTGGAAAATGTGAAATACTACCGAGTATCAGATATCGGTATTCGTGAAAAGATGGTTGAGACACATGATTGGGAAAAAGGTCCCGTTGAACCTTAGGAATGGATTAGGATACAAGTGACATGTCACTGGGATATTTGGGCATCCGAACTCGTTGAGTTGAGTCCGAGTTCACTTATGGATGCGAATGTCCGAACTCGTTGAGTTGAGTCCGAGTTCGCTTATGGGCGGGTTACATAGTAGCTTGGGTACATATGTGGCACTTATGTGCAAACTTTCCATGTATCCGAATTATATTCCGATGTGTTCAACGGGTAAAGCTCTACTCAAATGGAGGAATGCTCAAGATGAAAGGGACGTATTGGTAAGTGTTGTGAAATGGATACTTTGAACAGGTATGTACTTAACCCTCGAGTTGAAAAATCAATATAACAACAATATGGTAAGATGATAAATGAAAATATGATATGAATGTCTTGGTGATGATTATGCAAATGATGTTTTATGTTTGTTTATATGGTTATGTTACTTGTTATTTGCATGTGAACTTACTAAGCATTTATGCTTACTCCCTCCTTTTCATTCCTTGTAGTGTTGACAAGCCAGCTTGGAAATCGGGAACGGTCGGAGGCACGCTCACACTATCCGTATACCATGTTGGCATAATGGCTTGTATATTTTGAGTATGGCATGTATAACATTATAATCATTTTGTATATATGGTCTTATGATATGGTTATTGAGTAGTATAAAAATGCTTGGTAATGATTAGCCATTGGAATGGCTAATTATGATCATTTTTTGTTGTTATGTATGTCAAATTGCTAGTTAATCCATGGAAACCATGAAATAGGTAAAATTTACCATAAAATAGATTCAGACAGTAGTAGTGACGTGAATTTGAAAAATCATTAAAAATAGTAGAGATATAATTATATGATGAATAAAACATGGAATTGAAGAATTATGAGTCTATTTTCATATGGAAGAAACGAAACAGGTATATGAGTTATATTTTATAAGATGTTTAAATTTTTGTGAAACAGGGCCAGAGCGATTTCTGGATCCCCTGTTCTGACTTTGGAAATTCACCATAAATTGTATAAAAATAATTAGAAGTCATAATTTATAGGTACAGATTTATTATTGAGTCTAGTTTTAAAAGAAACAAACTTAATAGTCATTGAAATTCTGTACAGAGAGATATCTGATTCGTAATACACAGAGGTCAGAGCAGTCAAACCCTGAAACAAGGGAGACTTTAACTAATAAACTGTACTACTTGGCCTAGCCAAAAATTCTAGAAAAAAATTAGTAAATAGATATATGAGTCTAGTTTCAGGAAAAAATTATGGAATTAGATTTTTAGTTTCATAACTCGAGATATGAATTTTTAAGCGACTGTGATGCAGTTAGCCAGCTTGTCTGGAATTTCTAAAATTAAATTGTTTGAGCTGTTTAAGCAATGAATTAAGTCTGTTAACACCTCGTGTTCGACTCCGGCAACGGTCTCGGGTACGGGGCGTTACACATTTCATCATGTTTGGAGATATTATCTATTCGTTGGCATTTATCACAAGAAGTAACATACATGTTGGCATCTTTAAATAGTGTGGGCCAATAAAAACCTGATTCGAGCATTTTATGTGTGGTCCTAGTCCACTATAATGTCCTCTAGTCTGTCCTGAGTGGCAATGTTCCAAGATTTTCATTGCTTCTGACTTTGTAATGCATCTTCTGATGACTTGATATGCACATATACGGAAAAGAAAAGGATCTTCCCAAAAGTAGTTTTTCACGTCAGAAAAGAATCGCTTCTTTTGCTAATGTGTCAACCCTTTTGGTGTAACGTTAGCAGCTAAATAATTCACAATGTCTGCAAACCAAGGTACCTCAGAGTCAGATATAGCGAAGAGTTGTTCTTCAGGGAACGAGTCATTTATTTCAACTTTATCGAGCTCTTTGGTACTTGAATTTTCAAGCCTGGAAAGATGATTAGCTGCGAGATTTTCAGCTCCTTTCTTATCCTGAATTTCCAAGTCAAATTCCTACAATAACAAAATCCATCTTATGAGTTGAGGTTTTGCATCTGATTTAGTAAGAAGATATCAAAGAGCTGAATGGTTAGTGTAAACGAAAACTTTAGATAATACTAAATATGGTCTAAATTTATCGAATTCAGAAACCACAGCCAACAATTCTTTCTCAGTCGTCGTATAATTTTCTTGAGCGGCTGTCAACGTCTTGCTAGCATAATAGGGAGAGTCTAGGGGAAGGGTAGAGCTAGTAACCAGTTCTCAACTCTATAGCTATACCGGACGATTCTCCGGTAGATCGTCCGTTGTTTAGTTCCCTATTCTCTGCTCAAGCACCTCTTTGAAAAGGGCTTTTTTGGCATCTCAATAGAGCACCTTAGGTTAGGGGTACGAAACATTGCACTAGTCAAACTTCTCTTAAATCCATGTACCACCTTCACCTTTGCATGTTATGACTTCTCCATGGCCCTTCTCCATGTGAGGCATGGATGTCATTGGACCAATATCATCGAAAGCTTCAAACGGACATCGGTTTATCTTCGTGGTGATTGACTACTTTACAAAATGGGTAGAGGCAGCTTCTTATGCGAATGTTACTAAGTCAGTTGTGAGTCGATTCTTGAAGAAGGAGATCATTTGTCGGTATGGAATGCCTGAGAAGATCATATCCGACAATGCATTGAACTTGAACAACAAAATGATAGCAGAGGTTTGCGACCAGTTCAAGATCAAGCATCACAATTCTTCTCCCTATCGTCCAAAAATGAATAGGGCAGTGGAAGCCGCCAACAAGAACATTAAGAAAATAGTGGGGAAGATGACTGAGACTTATAGAGATTGGCATGAGAAGTTACCGTTTGCACTCCTGGCCTATCGAACATCCGCCGGAACTCTCATCGGGCAACCCCATTCTCGTTAGTTTATGGGATGGAAGCAGTGTTACCTATTGAAGTAGAAATACCTTCTCTTCGAATTTTGATGGAGATAAGGTTAGATGAAGCTGAATGGGTTCAATCCCGATATGACCAGTTGAACTTGATTGAGGAAAAGAGGCTAAGAGCCATTCAACATGGTCAGATGTATCAGAAGCGAATGATGCGAGCTTATGACAAGAAATTTCTATCAAGAGAGTTCCACGAAGGAGACCTTGTACTGAAAAAGATCCTTCCTATTCAAAAAGACTTTAGGGGGAAATGGATGCCGAATTGGGAGGGGCCGTATGTCGTGGAGAAAGATTTCTTTGGCGGTGCATTGATCTTAACAGAAATGGATGGGAAAAGTTTACCCAACCCAGTGAACTCAGACTCAGTTAAAAAATACTTTTTCTAAAGGAGAAGAGAATCCGGTGAAAACCCGCAAAGGGCGCCTTGAGATTTAAAAAAAACGGAGAGGCCAAGGTGAAAACCCGCAAAGGGCACCTTGTGACCAAAGGTGTTTTGAGTTGAAAACCCGAAAGGGCAGCTCAATTTTTGAGGAGTACATAGTGATCTTGCTATATTTGATCCAATAAAGAGTGAAGCACGTTGCACATTGGGGCATCAACAAAGTACTTTAAATCTTTTAAACACATGTTGAACTCAAGAAAGACTTCATGGAGCTGGTGTATAGACGCTTAAGCGGCGATATCTTGGGCATATAACTTTTATCCTGTTTGCTATCTTTAGATTCTATTTCTTCTTAAAGATAGGCTTTCAAATTAATTTCCTTTGTATCTTTTTGATAATTCATTCTAATCCAATAAAATTTATTCATCTTCCATTATTCTTTAAGTATGTTGCATTGAAATAATGATAGATGAACTAAATGTGCTCACAAGCAAAGTTTTGCGCATTACTCTGGAATTTCTAGATAATACGAGAAACTAAAACAGGACAATTGATTCAAGAAATTCATGTAAGTAAGGGATGAATGAACTCAAGGAATTTCTTTTCAGTTCAAAAGGAAAACGGGTAAAAACCAACGATTCAATCTTAAGGAAAGATTATTTTACAGACATCCTCAGTGGATCATAGCATGGGAGGAAGGGTACAGGCCTACAGGCTGAGCAAGAATAATGCTTTGAAAGGACAAATGAAGAAATGAGTGGTGATGTCTAGGATAGGGGTCATGTTCATAAACATTTTGCATTATAACAGGTTTAATTAGGAGCATTTGATTCACTTCGATCATAGCATCCTAATCATCAGGCATAATCATTCTATAGGTTATCAAAAACGACGTGCCTTAATCCCCTAAGCAGTAGGGTAATAGGCCGCAGCATAGCAGATCTGGCTGAAGCAGATCCAAGATGATTTAGCATCCTTGTGCTTACAAGGAGCAAATCGAAGACATAGCTGATTTGGCTTTCACGTGTTTACGATGAAGCAAATCTAAGATGATTTGGCATCTCTGTATTGTCAGAGAGCAAATCAAAGTCTGGCATCTCCACTTCGACGAGGAGCAGATACATAGCAGATCTCACCTTCAGATGATTTCACTGAAGCAAGATCTAAGATGGTTTGGCATCCTTGTGCTTACAAGGAGAAAATCGAAGACATAGCTGATTTGGCTTTCACGTGTTTACGATGAAGCAAATCTAAGATGATTTGTCATCTCTGTATTCACAGAGAGCAAATCGTAGTCTGGCATCTCCACTTCAACGGGGAGCAGATACATAGCAGATCTCACCTTCAGATGATTTCACTGAAGCAAGATCCAAGATGGTTTGGCATCCTTGTGCTTACAAGGAACAAATCGAAGACATAGCTGATTTGGCTTTCACGTGTTTACGATGAAGCAAATCTAAGATGATTTGGCATCTCTGTATTGTCAGAGAGCAAATCGAAGTTTGGCATCTCCACTTCGACGGGGAGCAGATACATAGCAAATCTTACCTTCAGATGATTTCACTGAAGTAAGATCCAAGATGGTTTGGCATCCTTGTGCTTACAAGGACCAAATCGAAGACATAGCTGATGTGGCTTTCACGTGTTTACGATGAAGCAAATCTAAGATGATTTGGCATCTCTGTATTGGTAGAGAGCAAATCAAAGTCTGGCATTTCCACTTTGATGGAAGGCGGACACATAGCAGATCTCACCTTCAGATGTTTACGCTGAAGCAGATCCAAGGTGACAGATCTTATCTCTCTATACTCGGCGGGGAGCAGATCGAAGATATAGCTGATTTGGCTTACACGTATTTACGATGAAGCAAATCTAAGATGATTTGTCGTCTCTGTATTGTCAGAGAACAAATTGAAGTCTGGCATTTCCACTTTGATGGAAGGCGCACACACATGAGATCTCACCTTGGATGTTTTTACTGCTGGCAGATCCAAGATGACATATCTTATCTCTCTGTATTCGGCGGGGAGCAAATTGAAGATATAGTTGATTTGGCTTTCACGTGTTTACACTGAAGCAAATTTAAGATGATTTGTCGTCTCTGTTTTGTCAGAGAACAAATCAAAGTCTGTCATCTTCACTTTGATGGAAGGCAGACATATGGCAGATCTCACCTTCGGATATTTATGCTGAAGCAGATCCAAGATGGTTTAGTATTCTTGTACTTACAAGGAGCAAACCGAAGACATAAGTAGATCTGTCTTTCATGTGTTTACGCTGAAGCAAATCAAAGAATAACTTAGCATCTCTATATGGTCAGGGAGCAAATCGAAGAAGATGATTTGGCACCTCTGTGTTTGGCGGAGAGCAGATCGAAGATATCAACATGACAGTCATGAGTTTTCAAGAAGCAAATTGAAGATATCAACACGGCATTCCTAAGGTTGCAGGATAGGTTGAAGACCATTCGAGGAAAAATTTCAAAGACTGGGCCAGACCGGGCAAATTTGGTTTTTTATAGTCTTTGCTCGATTCCTATTACATAGCAATGAGCAAAGAGGGGCAGCTGTAATCACCAAAATTTGCCCGGGTTTTAAATTTGAAATAAATAAATGTTTATTTATTAAATAGTCCTTTTACAGAGCCCAAAAGTCAAAACCAAATAAATAACCAGCCCAATAGACCCTAAACTATCCCTTAACCCGTTTACACCCTTGACCCATTACAATTTCAACCTTAACCCAAATATACCCAAAGCCCAGACCTAAACTAGACCCAAACAATAGAGGCCCAGAAACCCAAAATTATCAGCTAGGGTTTTCAACCCTAGCTCTTTCCCCTCGCGCCGCAACAGGTTCTGAAAGGTTCGGGGAGCGTCTGTCCAGCTCCCCAATTGAGGCCATCACTCAAGGCTCTGCCTCCGTAATCAGTGCCCTACCAACACCGAGAATCCACACCAACACAGTCATTGCCGGATTCCTCGATGATACCTGCAAAAAAGGGAAAGAAACACAGCAGAAAACAAAACAAATATGGACGAAAAGGTTTCTTTCCAAAAATGTAATAGCAACTGTGGCTATAAAAGCCCTAATCAAAACAGTGTAAAGGGACCCCTTTTTTTTGGAAAAAATAGAAATATACTCACAGATATTCATTCAAAAATATCAACAATCTCTCAAAAGGTGATTTAATCGCATATCTCGTGCTTTATTTTGAACATATATGAACTGTTCTAGCATATATGAGTAAGGATTTAAGGGAAAAGAGATTACCTGTGGAAGGAAGAAGGTTTTTAAGCCTTCAGACCACCGTGTACGACGGCGCGTGTACAGGCACTGCACCGTGGCCGGAGGCCAGAGCTTGGGACCTCTCTCTTCCCCTCTGCAGAGCATTTCAAGACACTTTTTTTTTAAAGACCAGTGTTAAAATGATTTTTAAGTTGCAAAATTGGCTTATATAGCCTCTTTGAAACGATATTGTTTATGCTTAACCTAATAAACTCAAAACGGTGTCGTATTAAGCCATAGGATCCGCGCGTTGACCCGATTACCCGGGTAGGATCCGCGTGATTTTTTAGAATTGGGTTAATTACCCAATTGATCCTTCCACCTCTTTAAATTTATAATTACGTGTTATTATATTTTTAATTTGGCCCTAATATTTTACAATTGTTTCAATTTAGTCCCAACGGTTATTAAATTACATTCTGGGAAACGTCACCGTTTTGGGAATAGGACAATTTGCCCAATGAGTCCCTTTTGTTTTACGCGCGTTTTAATTAGGGCCTTAATTCAGTTTTATTTCTTTTAAATTCGCCCCGTAATTTTACTGAACTTTAAATTTAGCCCTATATTTATATTTATTATTCTCTATATATATTTTTATATATTGTTATTTGTTTTATTTTTTACCTTACTTTTATATTATACATTATAAGATTATTTTATTATATATTATTATTATTTATTATATATTATTTTTCACAAATTATTATTATTATTTTACATCATTATTTTTATATTGTTATTATATTTTACTTGTATTATATATTTATTAATTATTTATATATATTTTTCTTACATATATATTTTCGTTATTTTATATTATATCTATTTCTTATTTCCTATATATTTAAATCATATTTTTATTATATAACATTTATTGTATTTTTATTTTTAATCTATATTACTTATTTTTTTATATGTTATATATATATCATATATTATCTATTATATTATTTATGTTTATATTATTCATTATATTATTTAAAATTTTAAAATTTGTAAATTAAATTATATTTTTAACTCATATTATACACATATTAAATTATTAATCATTTATTTATTATGTATTATTTTAAAATGATATTTTTATATTATGTGTTATTTTATACATTCTTTTACATACTTTTATTTTATATTTTTTCAAACCCAAATATATTTTATATATAATTATTATTCTTTTATAAATATTTTGTAATTATGTTTTGTATATTGTATAGCAATTACTATTTCAAGATTATTATTAAATATTATGTCTTTATTTGTATTATATGTATATTTTGTTAACAATAATTCATTTCATTTTTTTATACATATATTGCATATATAATGTGTTATTTGTTATTTTATATTTATTATTTGATATTACATTTCATGAACATGTACATTGATATTGTATTACTCATTCTCAATACATGCTATATATATATCTTTGTATGCATATTGTTAATATTTGCTATATATATATTATTTTTATATGTATGTATCTAATGCACGATCTTTATATTATTGCCATCATTTTGTTTAAATGCATGTATTATTTACCTACTACAATAATATGTTACTATGTATGATTTATAATACAATACAATTCCCCACGCATCATTTTTAAAAAACAAGGCTCCAAAGTTTTCAAAAAAATATAAAGGCAATGCTTGGTGTTTGGAAATTTCGAGAAAGTAGTGCCCTAACTTATTGGGTTGCGAATTTTCTCATTGAGTTCGAATAATCAAGTACCCTTCTAAGTTTTTAAAGGTTTTCAAAACGTGAGCAACTGTCTTGAAATTGCAAAGCAATATGTCCTAACTTACTGGATGTAGCGTTTTGTTGTTTCGAGATAGGGATTTCTAAAAAGCTAACTTAGTGTCAATACTTTGATACGAGTGAACTCCAATTTACAAAAATCAAAATATTTTAAAGAGGATTACATCTTAAAAAATTTTAAATTTTCGACATTAAAGACACTTGATAATCAATTAGGTACCAATTTTTGGGCGTTACGAGGGTGCTAACCCTTCCTCATACGTAACCGGCTCCCGAACCCATCTTCTGATTTTGTAGACCAAAACTAATGATTCTAAAACAAAGGTGATCCAATCACACCTAAAAAAGGATTAGTGGCGACTCTTGTTTTTGTTTTTTAAAGTCGAACCCCATTTTTTAAAACTCGATTTTAAAAATGGTTTCGACAAGAGCAATTTCCTGAAAAGAGTCTTCAATAGCATGATCAATAGAATCAATAAAATAACAGGAGTCATCTTATTCTCTAGAAAATCTCATGGCATCATAAATTTTAAAAATGATCTCTTCGTCACCTACCCTAAGCACAAGTTTACTGTCACCCACATCAATAGCAGCCCTAGCAGTGGCTAAAAATGGGCAACCTAAAATTAAAGGCATTTCAACATCCTCATTCATATCAAGCAGAACAAAATCAATAGGGAATATGAATTTATCGACTTTAACAAGTACATCTTCAATAATACCCCTAGGATATTTAACAGATCTATCAGCTAGTTAGATACTCATCCTAGTAGGTTTTGGTTCCCCAAGACCAAGTTGCTTGAACATTTTGTAAGGCATCAAATTAATGCTAGCGCCTAAATCAGCTAGTGCCTTCTCAACATTTAAACTACAAATTAAACAGGGAATAGTAAAACTTCCTAGATCTTTCAATTTGGTTGGCAGTTTATTTTGGAGTATGGCCGAGCACTCCTCGTTGAGTTCTACTGTAGAAAACTCTTCAAACCTCCTTTTATTTGTTAGAAGCTCCTTCAAAATTTTTGCATATGTAGGCATCTGCGAGATAGCTTCAAAAAAAGGTAAGTTAATATGCAACTGTTTAAAAAGTTTAAAAAATTTACCGAATTGTGCATCCATGCGTTCTTTCTTCAATTTTGCTGGATATGAGATTGATGGTTTGTATTCCCTCAGCACTGGTTTTTTATTATTTTCGGGTTTTACCTCCTCATCCTCTTTCCTATCAGCTTCTTGTGGCAGCTACTTTTCAGATTAAGTTAACACTTTGCCACTCCTTAAGGTAACTACTTTCACATGCTCTTTTGGGTTGGGCTCGGTGTTACTAGGCAGGCTTCCTTATGGTCTCTCTGAAATCATCTTAGCCAGCTATCCTATTTGATTTTTGAGCCCTTGAATTAATGCTTGTTGATTCTTAAGTGCAGTTTTCGTGTTTTGGAAACGGGTTTCTGCTACTAAAATAAACTTTATCATCATCTCTTCAAGGTTCGACTTTTTCTCTTGCTGGTAAGGTTGTTGTTGAAAGCTTGGAGGGGGTTGTGGTCTCTGATTTCCTTGGGCTTCCCATGAGAAATTTGGGTGGTTCCTCCAACCTGCATCGTAAGTGTTACTGTAAGGATTATTTTGAGGTCGAGGATTATTACCCATATAATTTATTTGCTCGTTCTCCATGCTGGGGTTGATGGGTAAATATTCTGAGTTGCCCATTACACCTCCACTCGTGTCACATTGCATCACCGGATGTACCTGTGTAGAACCACATAGACCATCAATCTTTTTATTCAAGAGTTCTACCTGGTTTGATAGCATCGTCATTGCATCTAAGTTGAAAACACCGACTGATTTCGTTGGCTTTGTTCTCATGACTTGCCACTGATAGTTATTCAGTGACATTTCCTCAATGAATTCGTAAGCCTCTTCAGGTGTTTTTTTGTTCAAGGTTCCACCGGTGGCTGCATCGACCATTTGCCTAGTTGAAGGGTTCAAACCGTTGTGAAAATTTTGAATCTATAACCATAAAGGTAACCCATGATGAGGGCACCTCCTTAGTAAGTGCACAAAGGAGGAGATATCGTTCCTCAATTTGGTTGTCTTAGGCGGTGGAAAGTACTTTAATAGAAACTTCTCGGTCATTTATTCCCAAGTAGTAATTGAACCACGTGGTAGGGAGTTCAACCACTACTTAGCCTTATTTCTTAACGAGAAGGGAAATAGCCTTAGGCGAATGGCGTCGTCAAAAACACCATTGATCTTGAAAGTGTCGCAATATTCCAGAAAGTTGGCCAAATGAGTATTTGGATCCTCGTCTTGTAAACCATCAAACTGAATAAACTGCTAGATCATTTGAATTGTGTTCGGCTTCAGTTCAAGATTGTTCGCAGTGACGGTAGGTTGAACAATACTCGATTCAGCTCCTATTAAAGTAGGCTTAGCATAATCATACATAGTACGAGGAGCAGGATTCTGATTTACAGGATTTACAGCAACCACCGGAGGTAGCGGATTATTCTGATTTTCATCCATCTCCTCGGTAGTATTGGTATCGTCCTCGTGCTCTTCCTCTATATACTATAGACTTCGCCTTATTTCTCTACGATTTCTGTGAGCCGTGCTTTCAATTTCACTGTAAAAAAGTAGAGGTCCTGACAAGTTTCTTCTAGTCATAAACTATAAAAACCTGTCAGAAGTAAAGAAAAGAAAAATTAGTAATTAAAAATAAAACTAAAACAAAAATTAAATGCAATAAAAATAAAAAATGGCTAAAGTAGTAAAAATCAAGCGTTCCTATTATCCTAGTCCCCGGTAACAGCGCCAAAACCTTGATGGTCACTAAATTAACTAAAATTTCGACTGAGGCAAGCGCACCTATCGAACAGTAGTATAGTTATGGTGAGACTGGAAATATCGTATCCATAAGGACTTAAAGTACTAGTAATTACTATCTTTTTATTATCTAGCCTAAGAATTAAAGGGATGTTTTTAAACTAAAATTAATTATCTAATTAACTAAGAATACGACAGAGGTAAAAGTTGGAAAATACTGTTGGAAAATCAATGGAGAAGACAATACCCAAGAAAGAATCCACCTAGACTTCACTTATTACTTCTAAGTTAGATGATTTATTCACTTGACTTAATTTGTAGAAATCCCTAATTTATGTTAATATCTCTTTCGAGACTAAAAACAACTGACTCTAGGTTGATTAATTGAAATCTCTTTCTAATTAAAACCCCTATTGTCGCATTAACTCGATATATGGATTCCCTTATTAGATTTGACTCTAATCCGGCAAATTTACGTCGTCTTATATCTAGGATTGCATTCAACTCCGCTTAACTATGCTAAATCTACTCTTAAACAGGGACTTTTGCTCCACTGAATAAGCACATCAGACTTGAATTAATACCTTGAAATATTAAAGCAAGAATTAAGAACACATAATTAAGAATAAGAACAAGTATTTATCGTATAATTCAAACAGTAATAAGATCTATCTTAGGTTTCATCTCCCTTAGGTATTTAGGGAGTTTAGTTCATAACAATGGGGGAAAACATCTCAAAATTGGGAAAACAACAAAACATAAAGAAACCCAAAGAAATTCTAAGGAAATTGAATGGAGATCTTCAGTCTTGAAGTAGATCCTCCTTCCAAGCTGATTTTGATGGCTGTCTTCGAGTATTCTCTGCCTTTTATTATTTGTGTCCCCTTTTCATCCTCTTCTAGGGTGTTTATATAGACTTTGGAATGCCCAAAATAGCCCAGAAGTAGCCTTTTCCTAATAGAATTAGACTTGGGCTCGATAGGGATACAGCCGTGTGGCACGTCTGTGTGATAGTGCTCAAGCCGTGTGTAATTCTGACATTGTTTTAAGTCGACATGGCCATGACACACGGGTGTGTGGCCTACCCGTGTCTCTAACACAGCGTGTGGATTACCCGTGTGGAAAGTGCCTAGGCCGTGTGGAACACTAAAATCAGCCTATTTTGTCCATTTTTGGCTTGTTTCTTGCTCTTTTCACTTTTTTATACTCTCCTGAGTGTAAAACATGAAACTAAAGAATTAGAAGCACTGAATTCAATAAAACTAATGATAAATCATCCATAAATATGCCAAGCATGAGATAAAAATATGTATAAATTATGGTTTATCAATGAGGCATATGAAATTCTAGAAAGGATTGGATTATTTTAAATTTATGCATGCAAGCTCTAGACATAAATGAATGCATGGTATATCCTTAGACTTGATTTAATTCTGAAAAGGTTAAATAAGTTGGATCATAATCGAATGATATGTGAAAATACTCGTAGCACTCTACACATAGAGTTGTGATATGTATAGAGTAAAGAAGAATATTGTTAGGTATTGTTCTTGAGAGTTCTTCAGACTTGTATACATATAAAGACATAGAATGATAGCTTTAATTCTAGCTCTCGAAAGAATCAGAATGCAGTAGTTTACTCTGAACAGTACTTTGGTCAAGATTTTTCCATGACATTATTATGTTATTAAGATATAATCCAAGTAATTCCAACCTTCCCATTCAACAGCATCAATTATCTCAACTTTGTCTCGTAGAATTGTCATGGCATTTTATTCATTATTTGATTTTATTATTTCATACATTAATACTTCACTTCAAATCATTATTCTGTTTACTTTTCCATATGCCTAATTAGTATAGTTTATAGCAATAATTCATCCATATTTTTTCCTATTTTGATTCATGTGGAGATGATCTCACTTATCACTTTATTACTTGATTCGACGTGTATACTTGCACATTTGCATTACATATTCACATGTGACATCTTCAATTTAAACACGATTTCATACCAATTTTAAAACGAACCCTATTATATTTAATCTGATTATACATCAATCATATTTTATTCACCAAAAAAAGAAAAAATATCAATCATTGTTAACACAAAAATTTATTTTGTTACTTACAAATTTTAGTTATTTTTAACAAATTGTTATTTTTCTTTGTCTTCATCATTCTTTTTAAGCTTAAAAGATGTAAAAATTCGTCAAAATTTTTTTTTTAAAAAATAATTAAGCCCCTAGGTTTTTTTCACTCAATTGGGTACTTAAACTTTCAAAATGCATAAAAAAATCCTTCAAACTTTAAAAAAACACACACACACACAATTAAGCCTCTGCATTTTTTTGTACTTAATTGGGTACTTGAACTATCAAAATGCATCATAAAAGCCCTTTGAATATTAATTTTAACAGTTAAATGTTAAAGTTAACCACCCCTAATTTTTTCCAGTTAAACTCACCATTTGTAACAACCACGTCGTAACATGTGACAAAAAATGATAAAAAATAAATTTCAATAAAATTTATAAAATTTATTAAATTTTAATAAAAATTATAAAAATTATTAAAATTGTAAAATTTTATAAAAATCATAAAAAATATAAAATATATAGAAATATAGGAAAAAATTATAAAAGTTTATAAAGTAGTTAGAAAATTATAGAAAACTGTAAAGAAATATAAAATTCGTAAAAAAAATTATAAAAATTATCGTACCAAAAGAAGCATTTTATAATTTTTCTATAGCTTTTATTAATTTTTATTTTTTATCATTTTTCACAACATTTCACGCTGTGTTGCGACAGGTGGTGGCTTTAACTTAAATGGTATCTAACCCTACTTTGATAATCACATTTCTTTGGTTATTTTTTGGGTAAATGAGACCAACAATCAACTCAACTTTGATGCAATTGACAAAACAGTCACTCTAATATCAATTCAATCACTCAACTTTTAAAAAATAACAAATCAGTCACTAACATTATCAAAAAGTGACAAATCAGTCACCCATTAACATTTTTCGTAACAGGCCTAATAGGACAAGTGACGTGGCTAGTTAACTAGTTGACGCGGCCAATTAACTTGCCACGTTGGATGAGGCAAATTTCACTTTAGTCACTCAACTTTCAAAAAATAACAAATCAGTCACTAACATTATTAAAAAGTGACAAATCAGTCACCTGTTAACATCATTGTTAAAAAGTTACAAATCAGTCACTCATTAACATTTTATGTTACAGGCCTAATAGAACAAATGACATGGCCAGTTAACTTGCCACGTTAGACAAGGAAAAGTTGAATGACTATTTTTTTCGTCCTTCCTTTTTCGTCATTTTTATAAATGACCCAATATTATTATTTTTTACGTAAATGGCCCAATATGTTTATATTTCTTCTTCTCCATCCCAACAATCTCGTCGTCGCCGCCTCAGCCACAACCATCTTTGGCATTTCTATTATTGACCTCCAAACCACCACCCTATCCTTTTTTTTCTTTTTCAACCCCCCAATAGAGGAGCCACCACGATTTGGATCCGACTGTCTTTTTCTGCTACTCAAAGCCATTAACTTTGAAAAAACTAGATTGAAATGGGATTGGAGACAGTTTTGGGTCAAACTATCAGTACCCACAACCAAACCGGTGAGGAGAAAATCCTCCAAAGCAACATTTAAGTGATTCAAGAACCAAAACAACTTGGATTTGTCCATATCTCCATGGGATATGATGATATAAACAAAAGGTTCATCGATTAAGTTAAACAACACTAACTCCATTGCCAACATTATCAAGTTGCATAAAACAAAATCAAAAGCAAAAAAAAAGGGAACATCTAGACAAACCAAACAATCGATTGAACCCATGATTTTTGGGAACAAAGGAAGCAATTCCTCCAAAGGGACACCAAATACTGACAAGTGAAATTATGGGTTGGGTCAGTGATTAGTAAGATCCTAAAGTCAAAATTGGACAAGGTATTGTAGCAAAGGAGGATAAGAGATGGATTAGAAGAATAGCAACGGATATGGTCGACAATGAAAGTTGGGGACGAGGTGAGGTAAGCCTAGTCCTTGGAAAGGGATTTGAATCAAGTCACGGACCTAAGGGGTAATCTAGAAAGGATATCAAAAAGGGTAGTTTGGGGTAATGACAATGAGGAAGCCATGGCTCTCAGCTTTCTTCCTAAACAAGAAGAATTTATTCAAGGGTTTTATTTCTTTTTATTTTTGGGTGTCTTGTTTTTTGAAAGTTAGTAGGATTGATTTGTTATTTTTTGAAAGTTGAGTGATTGTTTTGTCATTGAGATCAAAGTTGAGTGATTGTTGGTGTAATTTACCCTTATATATATTTTGAGTTCGTAATAACGTGGTAGCTGGTTAAATGCCAGGTCACTTTTCTGTTACATTTGTAATGAAAAATGGTTAGTATTTTTTAAAAGTTAAGTGACTGAATTGAAAACAAAGTGACTATTTTGTCAACTACATCAAAGTTGAGTGACTGTTGGTGTAATTTGCCCTTCATTTTTTTTGGATGAAAAACTTTAAAATAATAAATAGATATGTGACCTAAATTCTTGTTAAATAAAAATACAAGTGGCAAGATAGGGGGATCTATGAGGGCGAAGGCTGCAGCCCATCGTAGATCCCCAATAAGCAAGATACTAGGGTAGGGTCGCAACTGGGGGTGTAGGGGCCAAAAGCCCCCGCGGTACAGTACAGGCTGTACAAGTGAAATCCGTATAGAAGTATGCTTCCTCTATTTGATGTTGATTAGAATAAGGTGCTTTAACCTTACTGCATTACAAACAAATAAATAGACGTAGTGGTCTCTCCTCTTGTATTATTCGAATTTGACATATTGAATTTTCTTCTCCTCTGCCCGTGATTTTTTTCCCAAAAAGGTTTCCATGTAAAATTTGTGTGTTCTATTTTTCTCTCTTTTCTTACCATTATCGACATTCTATTTTTACACGTATGATTCATCAAAATTAATATTTTAATTGATTGTGAAATTTATACTTAATAAAATATATAGGTAATGGATGTTTCAAATGCATATATAATATTTCCTATTTAATTTTTTTTACCGTTTAACTCTTTCTTTTTTTTCTTTTTTTTTTTTTTGTGACTAAAAACGAAAATCTATTTGCAAACTTAGAACTTAATTAACATACTTTTATGAATTATACACTTGTAAATGTTCACTATCTCATTTTCTTCAGCTCAAATGAGACAAAGCAAGTTAGCATTTTTTTTCCCTTAGGCAAAAGTTTCATTGAAACTCAAATATCTCCCCTGATATTAGGTGTTGGTTGCCTTTGTAGTTTGCAGTCTCTCAAAGTCCCTGGTTTACATTGTGCTTGATGAAATTTGCGATTTAAAAGTCGAGTTTTTATTCAATATAGATTGATATGGGTATATGTGGTTTTACCTCAGAATCACCTTGTTATGACGATATTTTTATTTGAATTGTTCATATGTACCTGAATTTAGTTCATCACAAATAACATGTTTCCCCTCCTCATGCAAGATAGAGAACTAATCAATAAACTGTGTGGAAAAACTTTTTTTTTTTTTTGGTGAAAGAAAAACTATCTCATTTAAATGTTTGTTTTGGTATATTTATATGAAAGAGACACCATTCATGTTTAGGTTACTGAAAATTGAGAGTGGAGGGTACGTAGAAACAATATTATCATTCCCTAAAAGATCTAAAGCATATTATTGTATCGAATATTCTTAATTTTGTTGACAGGGTGGGGTATTGGGATTTTAATTTTGCTGTGCATGATGTTTTTGTTTTTCAAGTTTAGGTATTATTTTAGGAAACTGAAGAAGGTGGAGAAGAGTAATGCACAAGTTGTGGCTACAATGAGGTATTTTTGGCCCGATTATTTTGACTAGTTGATTTTATTACAATTTAATAGGATGACTTTGCAAAATCGTGGAATTGAATTGATTCAGATTATGATGGATTTATTTGACCTGTAAGAAGGGTAAATGATTTATTTGAGATTGTTAAGATTTTGTAGGAATAGCAACATTAGCCAGTGTGAAAAAAAATAGAATAAAAATAAATAAAATAAAGAACACACAAATTTTACGTGGAAACCCTTTCGGGAAAAAAACCACGGGCAGAGGAGAAGAAAATTCACTATGTCGAAAAATTTGTATCAATACAAGAGGAATAGACTATGTCTATTTATAGGCTTGTAAAGCCATATTCTAGTAGGATTGAAACACCCTATCCTAATCAATATAAAATAGATGAAGTTTAATAAGGTTTAAAAAACCTTATTCTAAAATAAAATAAAAGAAATCTAGTTCTATATCGATTTTACTTTTATTTTATTTTCCATCATATTCTATAAGAATTTGGGTCACTTAATTCTAACAATCTCCACCTTGACACAAATTCTCAATGAACAAGTTCTTCATTGCGAACTTTCAATAAACAAGTTCTCCACCTCTTCCATAAAACCCCTTAAGGGTTTAACTCAACAATGAACACCAACCAAGTCTAAGCAATGCTCAAACTTGGTTTTAGGAAGTGACTTAGTCATCATATCTGCAGGATTTTCATGAGTACTAATTTTGCTCACAACAATATCACCACGAGCAATAATATCACGAACAAAATGATACAGAACATCAATGTGTTTTGTTCTCTCATGAAACATTTGATCTTTTGTAAGAAATATAGCACTGATTGTCACAAAATATCTTGTCTTTGATTTGAAGGCCTTCATTGAGTTCACTAAATAGTCCCTTCAACCAAATAGCTTCTTTGCAAGCCTCGATGAATCGCCATGTACTCGGCTTGATGGTAGACAAAGCGACTGTAGTTTGCAAAATGGCTTTCCAACTAATTGCACAACCTCCGATTGTAAAGACGTAACCTGTGAGAGATCTTCTTCTATCAAGGTCTCCAGCAAAATCAGCATCAACATACCCTATGACTCCATCTTTAGTTCTTCCAAAGCGTAAGCAAACATCGGTAGTGCCTCGTAAGTATCTTAAAATCCATCGAATCGCTTTCCAATGTTCTTTACGGGATTTGCCATGTATCCGCTAACTACACCGATCGCATATGATAAACTGGACGTGAACAAACCATAGCATACATGAGAGATCCCATCGCACTAGAGTATGGAACATGTGACATGTACTCAATCTCATCATCTGATTGTGGAGACAAAATCGATGAAAGTCTGAAATGGGCTGCTAAAGGAGTACTAACAGGCTTAGCACTCTGCATATTGAACCTGCAAAGAACTTTCTCAATGTACCCCTTCTGACTTAGGTACAATTTACTTGATTTTCTATCTCTGAGAATCTCCATACCAAGTATCTTCTTTCTTTGGTCCTAAATCTTTCATCTCAAATTCTTTACTTAGTTGGGCTTTGACCTTTCTTATCTCTTTCTTTATCTTTTGCTGCTATCAACATGTCATCAACATAAAGAAGTAGATACACAAAAGAACCATCACTATTTTTCTTAAAGTAAACACAACTGTCAAAACTACTTCTTTTGAAATCATGAGAAGTCATAAAGGAATCAAACCTCTTGTACCACTGTCTTGGTGACTGTTTCAAACCGTAAAGGGACTTTTTCAGCAAGCAAACATAGTTCTCTTTTTCTGAAACTGTTGCAAAACCTTCTGGTTGTTGCATGTAAATATCCTCATCAAGCTCTCCATGCAAAAATGCAGTTTTTACATCTAACTGCTCAAGCTCCAAATCATGCATGGCCACAATACCAAGCAAAGCTCGAATCGAACTATGCTTAACAACTGGGGAGAACACATCTATGAAGTCCACTCTCGAATTTATTTGTAACCCTTTGCAACAAGCCTTGCTTTATATATCGGGTTCTTCAACTCCTGGAGTCCCTTCTTTCTTTTTAAATACCCATTTACAACGAATGACCTTTTTACCTTTAGGAAGTTTCACAAGGTCCCATGTTCTGCTTTTTTGTGGAGTGATTCCATCTCTTCTTGCATAGCAAACATCCACTTTTCTCGAGCCTTCACAGTAATCGCCTCGAGAATAATTAGATGGCTCTTGATTCGCATCTATATCTTCACCACATTCAAAGCATAAGCAACTAGATCAGCCTCAAGATATTTCTTTGGAGGTTTAATTTCTCTTCTAGTTCTGTTTTTGGCGATAGAGTATTGTGGTGAAGAAGCAACTCTATTCTCAATTTTTGTACTTGGCTTGAGGAGTTGACTCTGTATTAACTCGATGCTCTACTTGTTTTTGATTTTCTTTATTGGAAGAGTCTTTAAGAGATAAGTTAGGTAGCATAGCAGTTTCATCAAAAACAACATCTCTACTAATCACAACTTTTCTATTTTCAGGACACCATAACTTATACCCTTTTACACCAGCTTTATAACCAAGAAAAACACATTTAATGGATCTCGGTTCCAATTTTCCATTATCAACATGAGCATATGCAGGACACCCAAAGATCTTTAAATCGGAATAATTAGCAGGATTACGGACCATACCTCTTGTGGAGTCTTTTTCTCAATGGCAAGCGGATGGAGATCGGTTGATCAAAAACATGCGATGAGACGCGCTTCGCCCAAAATGACTTGGTAAGTTGGCATTTGACAACATACATCGAACCTTCTCCATGATCGTTCGTTCATTCGTTTCGCAACGCCGTTTTGTTGTGGAGTATGACGAATCGTCGGTGTCTTATGATTCCTTCGACTTGCACAATCTATTAAACTCATCGAGCAGAACTCTAAGCCATTATCATGCGGAGGTATTTTATCTGCTTTTTCCGTCTGCTTTTTCAATCATAATTTTCCAAGACTTAAATGCGGAAAACACATCACTTTTCTACGCTTCGGGAAGAACGCCCAAACTTTTACGGAAAAATCATCAATAAAGGTTAGCATATAATTAGCTCCACCTCTGGAAGGCACTCTAGATGGCCCCCACAGTCGAGAATGAATATACTCCAATGTTCCTTCGTGTTATGGATTCCTCTAGTGAATCGAACTCTCTTTTGTTTTCCAAAAACACAGTGCTCACAGAAATTCGGTTTGCAAATTCCTTGCCCATTAAGAAGTCCTCTTTTGCTCAATTCGCCATGCCATTCTCACTCATATGCCCTAGGCGCATATGCCAAAGTTTAGTAATATCATCATCCGACAAGGACGAGGAAGCGATAGTTGCATCACCGAGAATGATAGAACCCCCGCAAAACATATAACTTGGCAATCTTTCTCTGTCCTTTCATCACAACAAGGACCCTTTGGAAATCTTTAAAACCCCACTTTCAATTTGTATATCTGCACCCTTTTGAATCAAGAGTACTCAACGAAATTAAATTTCTTTTCAATTCGGAACATGCCGCACGTCACTAAGTGTTCTCGACAACTCCATCAAACATCTTAACTTTAATTGTTCCAACACTGCGATTTTACACTAAGTATTATTTCCCATCAAAACAACACCTTCGGATTAATCGTTTTGTAAGTTGTAAACCAATCCCGATTGGGACTCATATGGAATGTGCAGCTGAATCAAGTATCCACTCCTCGCTTACTTTAGAATCATTGTGAAGCGACTAGAAGTTCACCATCATTTGTAGTCTTCTACAACATCGCCTTCACCGGAATTTCTCGGTTGTTTTCCCTTTGATTCGCAGCCTCCTTTTAATCTTATTTTGTAGCTTATAGCACTCCAGATTTAATGTGCCCTTTCTTCTTGCGAAGTTACAAGTTTTACCTCTGTTTGAAGACTTGATCTACCCTTAGATTTACCACGAGGATTCCGTTCTGTGTCCTACCACGATCATCATCAACATTCGATCTTGTCTCCCACGAACAATGAGACCCTCTCCCCGAGAGTCGGGTTTAACCACAAGATGCTTCATCTTATCATACGAGGTTAAAGAATCATAAACCTCATCAACTGTTAGAGACTCACGGCTATATAAAATCGTGTCTCTAAAGGTTGAATAAGACAGGGCAACGAACAAAGTAGAATCAACCCTAGATCTTCCTTATCATCTTTGAACCTCCATGGCTTCTAAGTTTGAGAGAATTTCTTTAAACATCTGTTAAGTGTTCGTGTACTGAGCACGCACCTTCCTCCAAACGATGAGCATAAAAGACGCCGCTTCATATGCAACTTGCTTGTTAGAGTTTTCGACATACATATTTGTTCTAGCTCTTCCATAATGCAATGGCGATTTTCTCTTTCATCACATCTTGCAAAATTTCGTTGGACAAATGCGGATGTAATTGTGTTAATGCCTTTCGATCCTTACGCTTTTTCTCTTCATCTGTTAATGTCGAAGGCATCTTATCTATCCCTAGCGGGGCATCCTCCGAGATCCATCGTGCAAGAATCGCTTGCATCTTAATTTGCCACAACGCAAATCTAGTGTTGCGATCCAACAATGAATTTCATATTTCAAAGACGCCATTACCGTGATCGAGATGAATAACCCGGAAGCTCGATACCAATTTGTGAAAAAAATAGAATAAAAATAAATAAAATAAAGAACACACAAATTTTACGTGAAACCCTTCGGGAAAAAACCACGAGCGAGAGGAGAAGAAAATTCACTATGTCGAAAAATTTGTATCAATACAAGAGGAATAGACTATGTCTATTTATAGGCTTGTAAAGCCATATTCTAGTAGGATTGAAACACCCTATCCTAATCAATATAAAATAGATGAAGTTTAATAAGGTTTAAAAAACCTTATTCTAAAATAAAATAAAAGAAATCTAGTTCTATATGGATTTTACTTTTATTTTATTTTCCATCATATTCTATAAGAATTTGGGTCACTTAATTCTAACAGCCAGAATAAAGGAATGTATTTTTTATTTAGATCGTGATAATCTTATAAGCAAGGCAACTATTTGAGGGAATTGATGGGATTTTGTCCCTCAGGTTTCTATTTGAGGAAATTCAAAGGAGAGTCACGACCAAAGGAGAGTCACATGAAATTCTGTCGAGAGATTGAATGATTTTGAAGACCTTCCTCTGCAAACACGTTGGGATTTCAAAATACTTCTTAGTTTCAGGTTCGGGAATTGATTGATGACAAAAAGTATGTTATTTTGTAATAATGATTTTTTTTTTATCTCATATGTTTCTGCGTTATTATTGTATCTATCCTTTTCCTTCAATATCTTCTTTTCATTTAAATATATATTCAGTTATTATTTGTGCTTATTATATATTTCATTAATTATTTTCTTCATTTGTCTTTTATTTAAGCATGATTGTTTTGTTATAATATTCAATTTTACATCTCAGCTGACTTGGTATTGATGTAGTTAGGATCGACCCGATTAAGCAACGAATAAGAAAAAATAACAGAACAAATTGAGAAATTAAACACACAAATTTAACGTGAAAAAACCCCTCCAAAGAGATAAAAAACCACGAGCAAAGATAATTTTACTATAATGTCAAAAGAACAAAGAGTACAAAAGATGGAGATAAAAACTAAACCCCTAAAACTCGAAAACAAAGAACCCACAAAACATAAACACAAAATTCTCTAAATGTGTTATGAGTTCTAATCTCTAATGGGTGTTTTTTCTAAGGTTGTAAAAGAGCCTATTTATAGGCTAAATTCATAAGTCAAATAATAATAAAATAATCTAAACTAATCAGTGTTTGATTGAAACAAGTAAACAGAGTTTAACTGAAAGATTATTTTTCAAATTTGACTCAAAATAGAAGACATATTTAACAAATCTCCACATTGACTCATATTTCCACAACGTCATCTTTGCCAAAGCCCGCCACGAGCCTATCTTGAACTATGCAAGGAATTAACTGAGTCGAATTTGTGCTTAGAAACTGGAAGACTTCTAGCCTTCGACTTGTACACTGTCAAATCAAAACTAACCCGGGTCTGATTTTCATAAACACAGTGCCCTAATTTTTCAAAACCTGTATCCAAAAGAGAAACTCTCTTCAACGAAACGGTCATACCTTTTTCCCTCCTATGATCAAGTTGCCTCTGCTCCAAACGAGTTGACTTCAACTCCGTAATGAACGAGGGACGTCCGATTTCACCGGTCACTGTAGAACCTTCCAGAATATAAAGACTACCGATTCTTTTACTTTTTAACAAAACGAGAGCTCCACGAGATACTTTAATGCCGCTTGACTTGATGTTGATTTTGCATCCTTTCAAGTCTAAAATACTTAAGGAGATGAGATTCTTTCGTAAATCAGGTACATACCTGACATCTGAGAGTGTCCTAATCGTCCCATCGTGCATCTTAATTTTAACAGTACCAATACCAATTACCTTACTAGATGAATCGTTTCCCATGCGCACAACTCCACCTTCAACTGAACTGTATGTGGAGAACCATTCTCTATTGGGACACATGTGGAAAGAACATCCTGAATCTAGGATCTACTCGGACGTGAACTTGGAGTTATCACTTGTTGACACTAACAAGAAATCATCACCATTTTCATCGGCCAAATTAGCACCAGCTACATCTTCCTCGTTACTCTCAGCAGCTCTTTTATTTCGCAGTTTATAACAATCTGCTTTGATGTGACCTAACTTTTTACAATAGCGACACCTTTTGTCTCGTTTCTTTGATACTACCAAAACGGAAGCTTGCCTATCTGTCTTGCTATCCAAATGAAGCTCATTGTCGAGTTTGTCTTTACTCAACAAATAACCCTTCACATCTTCAAACGAGAGTTTGTCTCTACCATAAATCAGGGTCTCCCTAAAAGACTTGTATGAAGGAGGTAAAGAGCACAATAATAGCATAGTTTGATCTTCATCATCAATATGAACCTCAACGTTCTTTAAATCATTTAAAAGAGTAATGAATTGACTGATGTGATCTCTAAGAAGCTCACCTTCGTTCATGCGAAACGTAAATAGACGTTGTTTCAACACTAAATGGTTAGCCAGAGGCTTAGTCGCATAAAGAGTTTCTAACCTTTTCCACAAGGAAGATGAGGTCTTCTCCATCAATACCTCCTGCAATACCGTATTCGCGAGGCACAACTGGATTGCAGACAAAGCCTTTTCATCAAGCTCTTCCCATTTTGTTTTATTTAGATTCTCAGGCTTTTTCCCGGTAACAACCTTTTTCAGAATGGATTGTACTAGAATTGTCATCATCCGAACTTGCCACAAATTGAAATATGTCTCACCATCCAACTTCTCAATTTCAAACCTTGTTGCTGTCATATTTGAATGGGCTGATCTATGAGAATTGAACTAACTCTAATTCCACTTGCTAGGATCAAACCGATTAAGCAACGAACAAGAAAAAATAGAGGAATAAATTGAGAAATTGAACACACAAAATTAATTTGAAAAAACCCCTCCAAAGATGATAAAAAACCACGGGCAAAGATAATTTTACTATAATGGCAAAAGAACAAAGAGTACAAAAGATGGAGATAAAAACTAAACCCCAAAAACCCGAAAACAAAGAACTCACAAAACGTAAACACAAAACTCTCTAAATGTGTTATGAGTTCTAATCTCTAATGGGTGTTTTTTTTCTAAGGTTGTAAAAGAGTCTATTTATAGGCTAAATTCATAGGTCAAATAATAATAAAATAATCTAAACTAATCAGTGTTTGATTGAAACAAGTAAACAGAGTTTAACTGAAAGATTATTTTTCAAATTTGACTCAAAATAGGAGTCATATTTAACAGATGTCACCACTACCAATCATCTTATTTTTTAGACCTATTATTATTTTTACATTATTATGATTACACATCTATATAATGTGAGATTCGACTTTTAAATTTATTTTCATGTTTTTTATCCAAAATCTTAATTATACCCTCACTAAGATGAGAAATAAATTATAAAAAAATAATAACTCTTAAAGACTGATTCAAACTGTATATAGGCCATTCAAATGATTTTACATCACTTAAAAGCTTGAAAGAAATAATTATACAAGTGGGTGCACGAGAAAATATGAGAAATACAATAAAAAGATTGGAATTATGCACAATAAACTTTGTAAGCTTGTTTCTTGTCTTGTTTGAGTGTTCTTGATCTCTATTTATATCCTCTTGATGATTTGTAGTCGTTAGAGACATTAATTCGAGCATTAAATGCAATTGTAGGGGCATAAGTATTGGTACATTGGTCTTTTGAGTCTAGTTCCTCCCTTAAAAATATGATAGTTGAACCTGTGAGTATCTCATCAAAGATGGAAGGGGTTCAATACATCATTAGTGTAGCTTTTAAAGAAATTATCGTTTACTCTCTCTTTTTTCGATTTTACTTTATTTTAAGTTTCTAATTTTAAAACTTATACAACAATGTTTTACTTTTATTTAAAATGTCACATAAGATTTTACATGGCATTTAATAGTTAAATTAACGGTTTCAATAATGGCAATGCTTGATTGATTTAACATCGATAGTTTGGAGATGTAATTAGAATGCTTTGAAATTTCGGGACCACTTTAAAATGAGAGACAGTTTGAGGATGTTTGGTGCAATTAACTTAAAATTTTATGAATAATTTAGGAAAAAGGATAAATATCAAATTTATACATGAACTTTGGTCCAATGCGCAATTTGATACATGAACTTTAATTACACACCTGAAACTTGAATTGTGGTTCAAATATATACATGAAGCTTTGATTTTGATTCAATTATACACATTTAAAAAATGAATACATACATTTATTTTCATATGTATGGCATTACACATTAGATCAAAATTCATGTATAGTTTTGATATTAATACCATTAGTAATGATATAAAATGAAATTAGTTTTATCTATTTTTGGCCATTCTAATAATTAACATTCACCGAACCTAATTTTCAATAATTATATGATTGCCAAACTTAAAAATCGTATGATTAGTGGCTAAGTTTAAAATTAAAAGAGAATTAATTGCCGTATGATACGGCAATTTACTAGTATTAATACACTAATCATGATTACAAACATATTGCATCTCTCTATTCCTAATCACATTTTTTCTCTCTTTATTTTTTTAAAAAAATTCTTGCTTAAAAAATGCAGAGACCACATTTCGAAACCAAAATGACATGCCAACTTGTTGTTCTTGCTTTGGTTTCGATTTCCCTCGCCAGTGTGGTTTCTGCCGACGCTTCATCCACCAATGGCAGCCCTGCAAGTGCACCAGTTGAAGCTTCTACAGATGGCAATGCTGCTAGTTCCTCCCCTTCTTCTCAAGCTACTGCTCCAAGTCGTAGCGGTGGTGTCACTTTTGACCTTGATAGATAGATCAAAAATAGAACGATCAAGTTAAATATAATAAGTAAATAATTGTATCATTTGGACTGGTGAGTTGGTTGTTTCGTAGCAGAGTCATATTCATAAGGTTCATCCATAGAATGATTGTCAAGGAAATGCCAACAAATCATTAAACAATTTGCAATTTTAAAAAATCATGGGGTTTGGGCAAATAAATAATTATTTCTATAAATAGAATGTTATGTTTTTCATTAAGTTTATCAACTGCTTTTCAAATATATAAATTCACTTACAACATTATACTCTTAAAAGATCTACTAAAACTAGTAGATTAGTGAACTGTATTTTTTTTTTTTGGAATTATGAAAGGAGGGTAAAGCCCTAAGAACAATACGACTAGTGCGATTTGAATTTAAACCATATTTGGAGCGATGAACATCTTAACCATCAAGTCAACACGCTTAATTTGGTGAACTGTGTTTTAAGTATTAATTATAATAATATTTAAAGCATTAAGTGAGTAAACAAAGAAAGAAGCCACTAGTGGTTGAGAATGACGGTTGGAATTTGGTATTTTTAATGCTCCCATTATGTAGTAATTTTTATATTAAGAAAAAAGGAAATATTGATCAACAAATCTAATTTATTGAACTAATGGAAAGTGGAATTTTAAGTGAAAATGTTCATAAAGGCATCGATATAGCGAATTGGAAGAGGGCTTGCCATTCTACAACCTCGCTCAATTCAAAACATGTCCATGTCTAGTTTAAGAATTTCTTAAGACTCCAAGGACCAGCTCCATAAGCCTTAACATAACCACAGAGGTTCCATCATGTCATGTCTCTACGATAGTGGCTATCAATAGTGTGAAATGTTAAAACCTAAACTTTAAACAAAACCATAACCATATAACAATCAAATAAGCTATTCACAATGTTAAATGTTAACCACTTTGAATCTCTCTTCTATATCTATCTTGCATCAACAAATATATATAATTATTGTTGATAGATTCTTTAATGATGTAAATGAGACATTAGTTCTTGCAAGCTAGTCGAGTTCAACTCGAAAAAAATTGAATTCGATTTGGTAATTATCAAATAGAGCTTGATCTCAAATAGCTTGAGCTTTCAATCTAGCTAAATTCAATCACCATAATATTTGGTTTCAATGGTTCATAAGCTTAATCGAGCTTTTTATGTTAATATAATTTTATATTTTAAAATTATATTTTTACCCTTTTTATGTAGAAAGAGCTTAATTACAAACTAGTATAGTCGAGCTTGAGTTCAAGCTAAAGCATGAAATTTAATTAACTAGATTAATCAAGCTCAAATAACTTAATTAGTATGTCTCGAACTAAGTCAAACTTAAAATTTGATGCTCGATTTGAGTATTGAGTGTCAAATTTCAAGTCAAGTTCAAGCTCGAACTAACCATTATTCAAGCTTGACTTGACTCGATTACACGGTAGACTCATGTGACTTTAATAGGATGATTCCTTAGGTTTTATATCTTTGCAATTAATACAGCACAACAGTCGGAGCAGGAAAAATACCCTATTCATTTGCGATTTGTGTATTGTTAAAGAAAATAATATGATATCTCTTTCCTATATGTAGTCCACAATTTAATTCAATGGTTATTAATAAAGCATTCGGAAAAGTTGTACAAAGCTTCCCCTTATATATATAAATATATATATTGCAGTGCAAAACAAGGGTTATAGTTTCTCGATGGCCAAATATTCTCCTCAGTCTTGTCCTTTTCAAAACAATAGAATTGTGCTAGTGTTGTTTTCTTTATACAGGACATATATATCCGTACCTTATCCACATGTCGCTAAGATAACCAAACAAATTAGTTAGTAAGGTTGTAAGAATCCCATGTAGGAATTTGTGGATTTTAATTTTTTTTAATACCAAAGAAATATGATTTTGGATTTTTTTTTATATTTCTTAAATTACCCTTAAACCTTATATACTTTGAACGAGTCAAGTCCCAGAAGAATAGTGACAAACAAAAGAGTAGGGGAGCTAATAGCGGTGATTCCTAGAATAAGGAGACAATGCGAGCCAAGCACCGATGAGACAAAGGGTGCCTCGATACAATCATGAAGGAGGTGGGTGAGAGAAAGCCACTCAATTGCCTCTTATGTAAAGGCTCGTATAGGGTGCGAGATTGCCCCACTAAGGCCAAGTTGTCTACGATCAGGAAAACCTTGGAAGAGTCTAAAGTTGATGGTACTGGAAGTGACCGAAAGCTTCAAGTAAATAGGCTTGGCAGTATTTGAGTGGTAAAGGATGCACATGACATGGAGTTATGAGTGTCAAGGTTGGGTGAGTTCTGAAAGTGTCCAAAGTAGAGGCCAATTGGGTACCAAGGGAGAATGTGAAACCGAGTGAGAAGAAGTTGAAACCTACTTGTGCAAATGTGTAATGCAAAGAATGCAGAGTGTCAGCAACATGGAAGTGAATGAACCGAGAGTGAAGGTTCTTAGAGTAGCTACAGTCATAAAAAGCTGGGCAAAAGACCTGGCGTGGAGGCATCGAATAAGTCGTTTACAAAGAAGACGTCGATAAAAGAACCAAGAACAACGCCCTCTAGCATTAAGGGCATTGCTAGATCGAGTGGGGGAAAATGTCATAACCCATGAGTGGGTAAAGCCTCAACAAGCTTGAAACTAAGCAAACACAAGAGAATCGAGCCACGATATTCCTAGAGTGCCCTAAAAGACTCTAGAAGTCTAAATAAGAGACTGATTTCGTGTAGAATCTTCCAAAAGTTCTAGAATACTCCACCATTGCTTAGAATTTAATGAATTAAGTGGGAAGGATCTAAAATTAGACCTTGACCATCCATTAAAATTAATTGTAATCGTTAGACCGAAAGGGGGTTGTCTATATAAGGAAAGGCTCCCCTATTTCATTTGTATCCAAGCTAGCTTTGTGTAATAGAGATAGTTCTTGATTTGGAAATAAAGCCCCACGTAACGTTATTTATTTATAATATTTCGACGACCATGAATTAGAAAGGCCTATGGACGTTGTTTCGGTCTCATAGAGATATTCACGCATTCAATCTAGCTAAGAAGAGTAATAATGGAAGAAAGTTTAGATTCGTGAGGTTTGATAAAATGGTGGATGCACAAAGGGCTATCAACATGTTAAACGATTTTGTGATTTTATCCGGTCTATTTGGCAAGATTTAAAGGAATGAGACAAGTATGGAGAAAAGTATCAATTAAAGAGATTTAGAACAGAATATGGAAAACCATAATGAATAGAATCAAATATTCTGGACAATCAATCAGAGAGAATGGAGTTGAGAGGAAAGGATAGGGAAGATAGGGCAATAATAGATGTGGATTCATCAAATCAAAAAAGGAAGAAGAAAAAACACAGGGTAGAAAAATACGTTCCATGATTGAAATTTAGGATCGTTTCCTTTTAGCAATGGAGAAAAAGACGAGAGATCAGGCGTTGCAGAGAGAAAAAGGGAAAGGAATATTGGCTAGAGATGAGACTGTTGTAAATGCTTCTCTTTCTAATTTTGATTAAGCAACAAAAGGAAATGGATCCTCAGGGAAGCAAAGAAAGCTTGGGATGTTGGAAAAATGTTGGGATTTAGTGTAAAAGGGGATGTACATGAAGTAATAGATGAAATAATGAGATTGGAGGTACTATAACATTGTGGAGCAAAAGGAATTTAGGGTTCGGCCAGAACTGAAACAAGTGTGGTTTTTATTGCTCAAGTTATCTTTGTCATTATTCAATTGCATATTTTTTGTGTGAGTTGGTATGAGGATTGTATATTGGAATATTAGAGGTATGGGCTTGGAAGCTAAAATATCATCTGTTAGAAAAGTCATATCAAGGTAAGGTCGATTAGGTGTTTTATTCAGGAAACTAACTTAGAAACAACCACTATTGATATAATAAGAAAAATATGGTTTAACAATAATTTTGATTATAGATTTTCGACAGCTATTGGGTGTTCAGGAGGTGTGGTTAAGATTTGGGATAGAGGTAATGTTCAAGTGGATAAAGATCTTTATGATGAAAGGTTCGTAGTAGTATGATCTGTCGTAATTCAATGTAGTAGATTAAACTAATTTCTGCACTTTAGGAGCTTGAAAACTAGTATTTTCATTAAGTTTTAATTATGTTTTCTTAAGTTTCTTTTAAGATAATAAAATGTTCAAGTTGAGTCTTTTATTGACCTTAGGGGCCAAATGAGGCCTAAGGGTAAGCTAATGAATTGTATAAGTGTGCAGGAGACCACCAGAAGGCGTAATAGACAAATATTGGTCGCTATGCCACAACATGGAATGATCGATGCCATAACATAAGGAGCAAAATGGATAAATCACGAAATTGCCTTAGATGTCGTGACATAAGCTATTGGTGTCATAACATACCCTGAAGATATCCCAAGATGAGTACACTGACTGCTATGTCAAGACATAAGTCCTAGTGTATCACGACAGTGACTCTTGAACGAAAATTAAACACGAGCTAGGGGCATTTTGGTCTGTACAATCAAACTTAAAGCTCGGAAACGTCAACTGACCTAGGCTTAAGGACGACGGTGACCTGAAATCTATGAATTGGCTCATTTGTCACATGTTATAGACACCATTCACTTAGCTTAGAATTAGTCTTTTAATTTCAGTGTACTTTTCTTTTTTTGTAGGTTAGATTTCTTTTCATTTGTTCTTGTTCTATTTTGAGATATTTGAATTATGAAGACAATCAAACATTGTGGATTCGCGATCAGTCTTAATACAATCAGACTCTTTCATAAACTCTTTACTGTCGATTTATTTAACATGTTTTCTCTTTATATCGATTTTATATTGTCTATGGAGACCATGAAGAACTAATCCTCTATGAGGGATTAGCGAGTGGAGGTATGATCTATTAACTTTTTTGTAGGGATACTCAAAGGGTCAAATGTTTGGGAGAGGACGAACGTAAAACAAACCCTATGCTTGATAACCCTGGGAAGTCATCAAGGTAGAAATTAACCCAAAATTTGTCTTTCCCATTCATGAGCACCTTCACCCCAAATCGGTCTAGATTGTGAGGTCGAAAGATAAGTAATCCTTGCCGACTCATTACTTTAGTAGAAGACTAGAAGATCGTGCAGGGATAGTGACTAGTTGATTGACAAGAAACCCGAAGTGACAGTTGATGGGGATTATCGAAGCGAGCTAATCACCCATAATCAGATTTGATTATTTCTATTCTTCAATCTCTTGAATTTAGTTCTTTATGTTATTTTATTTTTAGTATTATAAAAACCCTAAAAACTCCTTTTATTCTAACTTCGTACTATAAACTTAACTAAGAGTACTAATTAGATTTTTTAGTGTTTAGGTTAAAATTGATCTAGCACTCGCCTCCCTTGAGTACGATCCTCGGAGTACTCACCTACTCCATTGTAACTATATTACAACCGAACCCATATACATTAGGATATCAACTCATTAATATATCTTTTACTGAAGTATTCACACTTTAGACATCAGTACGTCCGGAGGCGGTCAAGTTGTTGGTGTCAGTGCCAGGGAGGCAACGTCACTAGTTTGATTTTAATTTTTTTTTTTGTTTAGAAGGAATAATTAGGAAATTTCTAAGTTATAGATACGATTGTATTTTAATTTATTTATTGTTACTAATCTTCTCTTTCTGGGTTTAGTGTATGACTTATAGTAGGGCACACCTATTGTAACAGTTATAGATCTAGAGAGAATAATCCATAGAAATCACCGACAACAACAATAGCAGCAACAGATGCAAGATCCACTATTTGGCAATGTTGACAATAACACCTTAGAAAGCCCACCAGCAATACCACAGCTACCCGCAAACGTGCATATAGCTCGTAACGAGAGAACATTAAGAGACTACACATTACCAAGTCTAGACACGGTTCAAGAAAGTATAACAAGGTCGTATATTACAACGAATAATTTCGAGATCAAGCCAGAAATGATTCAGATGATCTAGAATAATTTTCAAGTTAAGGACATAATGATAGAAGATCCGAATCAACATTTAAAATGGTTTCTCCAACTTTGTAATACTTTTAAGTATAGCGAGGTCACTAATGATAGTATTCGTCTTCGGTTGTTCCTATTTTTCTTTGATTGATAGTGTATTTTCTTGGTTAGACTCGCAGGCACCAGGATCCATCACGACATGGGATAAGCTCGCTGGAAATTTTTTACAGAAGTTTTTCCTATCAGCAAAGCGGTTCAATTAATAAGGGAGATTGTTGTTTTCAGACACATGGAAGGAGAAAGTTTCCATGATTCAGAAATGCCTACACCACAGATTTCCTGAGTGGATGCGATTGCAAGTATTGTATAACGAGCTGGATGCAAGTGCAAGATCAGGATTGGATGGAGTAGCAAAAGGAGTTCTTATGAATAGAACGTACGAGGATGTCTACAAAATCATTAAGAACATGGCATTGAACTCCTATCAGTGGCCAATTGTATGATTTACATATGGCTAGAAAACCACTACGGTAAAAGCTATTTAAGAGGACGATAAGTATCAACAGTTAGTGGATAGACTTAACCGTATTGAATTTGCAAACAATGCACCATCTATGAGTGAAGGAGATAAACCACTTTTCGACTACATCAACAGTCTTGCCGAGGATGTGAATTACATTAGAAATAGAGGTGGAAACCCTTATTCAAATACCTATAATCCGGGTTAGAGAGATCACCCAAACCTGAGATAGGGAGGAAACCAAGGAGGAGGTAATAGTTCAAATCAAGCTAAAAATACTACCAACCTCCTTTTTTGCAAAAACCTCAGGATAGGGTCAACCCAAGTGACCATATTGCATGTGGTCAACGTCCGGACAGAATCAAGAGAGAAATGCAGTAAATGAGAATAGATGTAAAGTAGGTGCAGTCTGGGTGCACCAACTCAATAAGGGTATTGACTAAACTAAAGGATTAGATGAGCCAATTGATGAGTATGATGGGTAATATTAAAATAAAAATTGGCATCAATATTCCAAGCAATATAGAAGATAATCCTTAGAGGGAAGGTAAGGAGCACATGAAAGTAATAGTGCTTCGATCGAGCAAAGAAGTAAGTAGCCTAGAAAACCCTACTCTGAAGGTAGACATTAAAAGTACCGATAATCTTCTAGAGCAATCTCTAAAAACAGAAGATGGACCAAAATCAGATGAGGTAATTACACCAATAGTGGAGACAGAAAAAGAAGTAACTAAAGATGTTGTTGTTACAAATATCTCATTCCATTCAAGACTAGAAGAAAAGTAAAAGCGGGATGAAGATTAGTTTGTAAGCTTCTGAACTTGATCAAAACATTAAATGTAAACATGCCTTTAATTGAATTAATTGAAAAAGTCCCCAAATACGCCAAGTTTTTAAAAGATATAATGTCTATGCATAGGAAAACTAAGGTAAGAGAACAAGTTAATTTAAGTGCCTCCTATAGTGTTATTAGTTCAAGAGAGGTTCCCCAAAAACTGAAAGACCTAGGAAGTTTTACTATTCCCATAGAGATAGGGAGCATTTATTTTAATAAAGTTTTATGTGACTTAGGAGCTAGTATTAATTTAGTGCCTCTATCCATTTTTGAAAAACTCGAATTGGGGGATCTCAAAACTACTTAGATAACATCACAGTTGGCTAAAAGGTCTTCAGTACATTCGAAAGGAGTATTCGAACATGTGTTGGTTAAGGTGTGCAGTTTCACTATCCTAGCAGATTTTGTGGTTTTAGACTTTGAAGAAGATTGTGAGATACCAATCTTATTAGGAAGACCTTTTCTAGCCATATTTAGATCCACCATTGATTTAGAAAAAAATAAATTAACTATGAAAATTAATGGTGAGACTGAAATCTTTAAATGTGGTCATCAACTAAGCGAGGAAAGTAGAAGGAATTCAGGGGAACATTGCAAAGAGTTATTTAATTCTAGCACTCCCAAGTCAAGGGATATACTTCCTTTTATGCATGCAGAATGAATAAATAGGTTCAAGGAAAGGGATAAGCAGACGACGGTGGAATGGCAACAAATGATAGACTAATACAGATAGAATGGGAGAATCTTCCAAATGTGAATTGATGATAATGTCAAATGAATTCGACAGTAAAACTTAAAATTATCTAAATTAATGCTTAAATATTGTAAATTATTGTATATTCAACTAACTGTTTAGTATAGATTTTAAGTTTTCTTAAATTCATGTTTTATAACAACTGTAACACTCTAGAAAATGAAGTTTTGAGTGAGAACAGAGCCCATGTCGCGACACAAAAACATTGTACCACGACATAGAGGACAGCTTTCAAAAACTAAGAAAATTCTTTCGACGTCGTGACACAGACTTTCAGTGTCGCGACACAACAACCAGTATACTCAAAATTCAAAAAACCTAGAATGTGTTGTAACATCGAACACCGATGTCATGACAACGGTAAACTACCTGGGATGTCGTGACATAGAACCCTTATGTCGTGACATGACTACAATTTTCTGCATGGTTAACCCAATCATTTATGTAACCTGGCGATTTAAAATCCACTTTACCCGATTTATTAAAACACCTATTTTATAACCAAAAACCATAATTTACCCTTAATTAAGCCATCTTCTGACCTCTAAATTCCCAAAACCTCTCAAATCCCTTAAACCCTTAAAAACATTATTTCCCTTTTTTCTCTTAGAAATTGCTTGGAACAACTTCTTCCTTTTTGTCTTACTTGGTACAGGGAAGGATGGAAACACCTCAAGGAGCGACAAACAAACAAACGGAATGAGAAATCAAATAATCGCTACAAGTTTAAGGGTTTCTAAACTCGACTCTTACTGTTCCATTAAGTTTTTTGCTTAGTACTTCATTAGCTTTGTAGAATTAAAATATCAAGCCTCCTAGAAAAGTTAAGTGAACCATGGAAATGGAGCCATCAATGGTCCAAAATCCCTCTACTTTCCCAAATCTGAATGTTGAAAAATATTTTAATGAACTTCAAGGAAAAACATTCATTCAAAAGAGGGGATTTGATCAATCCCTGATTCTTTGTAAGAAAATATAGCATTTGGTTAGGTATCATAGGTGGGAGCATTTTTGGACAATCCCAAAAGATAATGTTTTGGTCCTTGTTGTTCAAGAATTTTATGCATCTTTACAGGTTCAGGAGTCTAGAAATACTGAAGGTCATATGTGGGATATAGTACATGTGTGAGAGAAAGAGGTGTGAGTAACCCTTCAAATTATTTGTGACTTTTATAATTTTCCATAATATGAAAAAGATTTTATCGATGAAATTGATTTAGAATATTTCTAAGACATTGATATGGATAACATTATAAACTTTTTAACTGAAGGAGGGGCGAATTGAAATATCACTTAGGTACCAATGTTCTCGTGTCCTTTTATCAAGCTATTATATTTCCAAATTTTAAAATATGGATTCAATTTGTGTGCACAAGAATATTACTTGCTTTAAATGTTTCTAATGTTAATACTTTTCAAGCAGTTTTACTATATACAATATTGCAGAAAAAAGTAGGTTTGTATCGTCAAATAAATCCACCAGAACATGAAAATATGCATTAGTGTCCAGAATGTGATAGTTTTCTTTCCCCATCTAGTGATAGCCTTATTCAAAAAGGTAGGTGTACCTATGACATCCACTGAGCAGTCGTTAAAACCTTCCCAAAGTATCATCAAGGACACCTTGTTCTAATAGTATGTTGAGTTGTGAGCCAAACAAATAAAATATTGGAACAAGCAACAACAAGACACGGCGGCTACACTAACTTCATCACAAAGGTTGACACACGCTCAACAAGAAGGTGAATGTAGTCATCTAAAGTTAGATTGGATGATACAGTGGATGCAAGAATCGGGGTCGATTTCCCAAGAATTTACTAGGCAAAACAACATCTGGGTCCCTAATTATACACTTGACATGTTCGGACCAACAAATATGGAACAAGAAGAAGAGGTGTATCAAAGAAAAATGGAACGAGAGGATGAGAAGGATGATGGAAGTGAGGAGATAGACTTTGAGGAAAGAAATTGAACATTTTCATTTTTGTTTTTAAAGACTTGTATTAATTTTTGGATTTAGACCTTGTAGGAGTAAGATTAATAGTAGATTTTTTTTATATTGAATTTTGTTTAAGTTTTCCATGTAGGAACCGAACATGAAAGAGACACAAACAATTCGAGCTTTACAAGATCAAACGGAAGAAGCGTCTACTATTAGCAGTAGAAGTGATACCGATCAATCAGGTAACTTCTTTCCTTATCTTTTTATGAGCTGCACATTGAGGAAAATGTGTTAACTAAAGTGTAGAGGGGTAACATAGAAAAATTATTTTAGAATGTTTACGTTTTTCTTTGATTTTTCTTGTCTTTGTTGTGCTTGAGCTTGTAGGAATACAAGTGATTAGTTAGGAGCATGTACATAGGTTGCTTGTGTTACAAATAAATTTGGCATGATGATAAGTGACTTTAATTTTTTTATTATTAGACTACTGTGTTCTATATG
Organism: Gossypium longicalyx; assembly: GCA_025698465.1. Taxonomy (NCBI): domain Eukaryota; kingdom Viridiplantae; phylum Streptophyta; class Magnoliopsida; order Malvales; family Malvaceae; genus Gossypium; species Gossypium longicalyx. The sequence goes on from CM046997.1 coordinate 100,765,672, forward strand.
TTACACTCGAAACAAGCATTAAGCAATCAACTATACCAAATGATACATAAAATACAAGGAAATGAGCATGCTAGTATAAATGATAAATGGTTGAATTTGAGATTGTTTGGTTGATTAAATTTGTGCATATTGAGATATTCAGGGATGACCTAAGGCATTGTTTGGAACACACCCAGAGCTAAAATTTTGACCTATTTATATTCACCTTTAATACCAATTTTTGAGCTTGTTGACACTTCTTGATGAACCTCATTACAAACCTCCAGCCTAAAAACATTAATTTATATTTTCCCTTTTTTTTTTGGTCCTGCACTACACGACTATGAAACGTCTGGCCATACGTATTGAGGGTTTAGTAGACACATCATGGCATAGTTTGTAAAAATAGAGTGTATTAGGAAAAATTGGTGTCATATGGGAACTATAGGTTAGCTTAAAACTGCAAAACAAAAAGAAAAATTCAAAAATCAAAAGTAATATGAGTAGAAAAAGTTCTCGAAAAACCAAGAAAAAAAAAAGCATTCTTGAGCGAGATGAGCTGAAAGTGACAAAGTCACAAAAAAAAAAAGAGAAACTCTTTCACTAGTGCATAGAAACTCCTAGGCTAGTCATGCTATGATTTCCTATATAGAGAGACAAAGAAGGTGAGAGAAGCAGAAATAAGGCAGTGAGCGGGTTAGGGTTACTAAGGGGGAGAAAAGTGATTGATACGATGTGCCAAACTATTTTTGTGTTTGTAACCATTTTTTATGCTTACTTTTTTGAACTCCATACCTATCCTAAGCCTCAAAACATTACAAGCTAAAAAATCCTATGTGACCTAAGTATATTTATGCATGAATGGACATTATATTGAACAATCGCATAGACGACTAATTGTATTAGCTCAGATAATCAAATTACTTGTACGATTTGTTGATGGATCTTTACAGGTGAGACCCTTAATGCTTGTGTTCATTGTAACCTACTAAACTTAGATGTTTGTGGTTGAAAGTAGTAAGTCAATTATTTATCATATTAAAGTTGTTAGTGAATGTGAAAAGCCTAAGTCATGTGCTTCGAAAGTCAATACTTGCATTATATTTGCTCAAGGGTCGTCGTTTTTATTTCTTATTGCTTGAGGAAAAGCCATAACTTAAGTGTAGGGGAGTTTGATTTGTCGTAATTTAGTGTAACAGTTTAAACTAATTTTTCACTTTAGGAGCTTGAAAACAATTATTTTCATTAAGTTTTAATTATTTTTTCTTAAGTTTCTTTTAAGTTAATAAAACGTACAAATTAAGCCTTTTGATTGACCTTAGGGGTCGAATAAGGCCTAAGGGTGACCTGATGAATTGTATAAGTGTGTAGGTGACCACTAAAAGGCGTAATAAACAGATATTGGTCAATATGTCGCAACATAGGGAGAAGAATGGAGAAATCACGAAATAGCATTCGGTGTTGCGACACAAAATAGTGGTGTCGCGACATTCCCATGAAGATATCCTAGGAGGAGTACACTGACTTGTATGTCACGATATCGACTTTGGAACAAATATTAAACAAGAGTCAGAGACATTTTGGTCTGCACAATCAAACTTAAAGCTTGGGAACATCAGCTGACCTAGGGTTAAGGACGACAGCGACCTGAAATCTATAAATTGGCTCATTTATCACATGTTATAGACAACATTCACTTAGCATGGAATTAGTCTTTTAATTTCAGTTTAGTTTTCTCTTTTCTTAGGTTAGATTTCTTTTCATTTGTTCTTGATCTATTTTGAGATATCTGAATTATGGAGACAATTAAACCTTATGGATTCGTGATCAATCTTAATATAATCAGGATCTTTCGTAAACTTTATATTGTCGATTTATTTAGCATGTTTTCTCTTTATATTGATTTTATATTGTTTATGGAGACCATGAGGAACTAATCCCTCTATGTGGGATTAGCGAGTAGAGGTATGATTTGTTAACTATTTTGTAGGGATGCTCAATGAATCAATTTTTTGGGAAAGGAAGAACATAAAACAAACCCTAAACCTGACAACCCTGGGAAGTCATCAAGGTGGAAATTAACTCAAAATTAGTATTTTCCATTTGTGAGCACCTTCAACCCAAAACAGTCTAGACTGTGAGGTTAGAGGAGAAGTAATCCTTGCCGACTCGTTATTCCAGTAGAAGATCGGAAGATCATGTTGGGATAAAACTAGTTGATTGATGAGAAACCCAAAGCAATAGTTGATGGGGATTACCGAAGCGAGCTAATCACTTATAATCATATTTGATTATTTCTATTCTTCATTCTCTTGAATTTTGTTCTTTATGTTATTTTATTTTTATTTTTATTAAAAACCTTAAAATAACTCCTTTTATTTTATCTTCGTACTATAACTAAATTAAAGTACTAATTAGATCTTTTAGTGTTTAGGTTAAAATTAATCTAACACTCGCTTCCATTGGGTACGATCCTCGGAGTACTCACCTACTCCATTGTAACTATATTACAATTGGACCCATATACTTGCGGATACCACCTCATTTATATATTTTTTTACTACAGTATTCACACTCTGGACTTTAGTACATCTGGATGCAATCATTGTAAAAAGGAAATGGTCAGTTGAAGGCATAGAAGTAGCCCTGATTAATGTTTATGCCCATAATGTGATTTTGGTTCAAAATATATTATGGATGAATCTTTTAGCCTTAAAGAACTCATTTCCTTGCCCTTGGAGTGTTGGTGGTGATTACAATGCAGTGAGAAATAGAAAAGAAATATGCAATTGTGTGAGTTTAAAGAATGGTCAAAGGAATTCAATAGCTTCACCGAAAACTACAAAATGGTGGATTTAACTGACGTGGAAAAAGTTTTCTTAGTACATACCTAATAATAAAATGAGCAAATCGGATATATTTTTATTGAAAGAGCAATGGTTGTTATGTTTTAATGACTTCTGGCAACAAGGATTAAATAGACCTGTTTTTGACCAAATCTCGATCTTGTTATAGAATGAATCAGTTGATTGGTGACTCACCAAAAAGGATTGTTCGAGCTTTATCAGCAAAGTATAGGGAGAGATGGGAAGATTGAATATGTGGATATTCGAAAGGTTGAGAAAATTGAGAGCCGCTCTCGAAAAGTGAAATAAAAATTTAGGAGTGAAGTGGATAAAAGGGTCGAAGTAATTGAAAAAAAAGATAATATAATTAGACAAAATTAGTGATCGAATAGATTTAAATGAATCAAAAATGGATGAGCTTAGACGATTGAACCTTGAGCTGTGCATAGCTATTAAATGTCGTGAATCGATTTGGTGTCAAAAATAAGAATTATTTGGTTAAGAGAAGGTGACTCCAATTCTGTTTCTTTCATAAAGCAGTAAAGATTAAAGATTATATCAAAGAAGAAGATGGTGCACGGTTTAAAATTCGGGCATTCATAGTGAAATGTTACAAAGTTTTTGAAAGCAAAAATGTTCAATTTGTTCAGTAATTACTTTAGCTGCTCATCGAGAAAACGGATCGTGGATATGGATTTGAACTTTAAGAAAATATCTGATGAAGATACAGTGAAACTCGAGTTATCTTTCACGTTGGAGGATATTACGGGAGCAATATGGAGTTGTGACACCAACTGGTTAGTGTTAAATTCGAATTGGTTTATGCAAAAAGTAATGGTATGGCTACAACGTTGGCTATTGTTGAGGTGAGAAGATTAGCATTATTTAAAGCTTGGTGGTGATTATTCTTGATTATTTAGTAGTTTGGTCAGATGTTAGATGTTTTGTTTCCTTGTTTAATTGGGTGTTTTGTAATTTTAACTAGGAATGAGGTTGGTGTTTCCCAGCATATTTCTATTATTAATATATGCATATTCGACTGAATAAAAAAAAAGGAAGCTGCCACTTTATTCATAAAATAGATGAGTAGTGCTTCAAGTAGCGGTAACAATAGCAACATGCAATATTGTTTAGCTTGCTTGGGAGAGGCGAACGTCAATATCTTTGGAGATATCTTGAATGAACTGTAGTAGAGTCTCAGGATGCGCAATCCCATCATGCAGTTTATCATATTCCAAAGTCCAGTGTGCTATGCTGCCACTACCCTCGCTCTTAGGCGAAACTTGAATCGTGACTACAAAGCTCGTACTCTTCCATTAGATCTCCTTCAATCACTCTGAAAGTGACCAAATTCTTATCATGTTCTATTGCTTCCACTACTTCCTTTACCTTTTTAAGTTTTTCATATAAACAAACAACCCTTTTTCCTTTAACAAAAAAAAGAGCAACAAATCAAGCGATAAGCATGAAAATAATTTGGGTTTGTTATGTTATATCATACGATACACATAACTCCGATGGATTATGGTACCGACTTTTCCCCATTCACCTTCATGTGAATCACATACGGACGAGTGCTGAAAGAGGTTGGGAGCTTATCTTTGGTGCAGGTCATGGAGCATCATATTAAGGATTATCTGTATAGAGTAGATCAGATACAAGCTCCAGCTCTAGGTTTGATTCGGCCACAGAGGGCAGTATAGTAGACACCTAGGGGTCGTGGTCAAGCTAGGGGTGGTAATAGTTTGGGCCGTGGACAGAAAGCACCGGGCCGAGGTACTAATCAAATTGAGGTAAGACAACTTACATTAGTGTATACAGCCAGGCCTGCGAGGACAGAGATGCGGCTGATGTGATAGTCGGTACATTTTCTATCCATTCTCTTCCTTACTTTGTATTAATTGATGTTGGCTCAACACATTTGTACATAGCCAGTATGGTTTCTATTAATCTGGGAATTCCAATTAAGAGTACTTTTAATGAGATTTCTATGATTAGTTCGTTGGGCCAGTCAGTACAAGTCAGTAAGGTGTATAGGAGGTGTCCGTTAGAGATACAATGGGTTGTATTCCCGAGTTATTTAATGGAGTTACCCTTTGGGGAGTTTGATTCTATTCTAGGCATGGACTGGCTTGTAAAGCATCAAGTTAGTTTGGATTATGCAACAAATAGGGTAACTCTGAAAACTGAGGATGGTATAGAGATTGTTATGGTAGATGAGTGTCAAGATTACCTCTCTAATGTAATATCCGCTATGGTAGCTGAAAGGTTAGTTCAAAAAGGGTGTGAGGCATTCTTGGCTTATGTGCATGACATGAGTGCTGAGGTTTTTGCTGTGGAGAGCATTCAAATAGTTAGAGAGTTTTTTGATATCTTTTCTGAGGAATTATTGGGGTTACTATCGGATAAGGAGGTCAAGTTCGGAATTGAAGTACTACCTAAGATAGCTCCGATGTCCATTGCTCCCTACCGCATGGCACTGAAGAAGCTTATGGAACTAAAGGTTCAGCTTTAGGAACTTCTTAATAGAGGGTTTATCAAACCTAGTATGTCTTCGTGGGGAGCACTAGTTCTTTTTGTTAAAAATAAAGATGGTACTATAAGGATACGTGTGAATTACCAACAGTTAAATAAGTTGATGGCAAAGAATAAGTACCCACTACTGAGGATTAAGAATTAGTTTGATCAGTTCCATGGGGCATCGATTTTCTCCAAGATTGATCTTCGTTCTAGGTACCATCAGTTGAAAGTAAAGGAAGCTAATGTGCATAAGGCTTCCTTTAAGACTCGTTATAGTTATTACAAGTTCCTTGTCATGCCATTCGATTTGATGAATGATTCACCTGTGCTCATGGAAATCATAAACAGGGTATTTCAGTTGTATTTGGATCAGTTCATCATAGCATTGACGACATTCTGGTATACTCTAAGACTGAGGTTGATCATGATGAACATCTTAGAGTGGTTCTACAGATTCTCATCGAGAAAAAGCTCTACACTAAGTTGAGCAAATGTGAGTTCTGGTTAAAAGAAGTTACTTTTCTAGGACACGTGGTTTTTGCCGAGGGAATCCGTATGGACCTGAAAAAGATTGAGGTTGTACTTGAATGGAAACAACCTGGGAATGTGTCTAAGATCTAGAGTTTTCTCAATTTAGTGAGTTACTACCGGAGATTTGTTGAGGGGTTCTTGCTTATCTCAGCTCCCTTGACTAAGTTGTTGTGTAAGAACACACCTTTTGTGTGGATCGTTGAGCAGTAATCGAGCTTTGAGAAGCTAAAATTTGTTTTGACTTAGGCACCCATTCTGATTCAACCTGAGTCCGAAAAGGAGTTTGTAATGTATACTAATGCATCTCACATAGGTTTGGGTTGTGTATTGATGCAAGAGGGTAAGGTGGTGGCTTACGCGTCTAGACAGCTTTAGTCGTGTGAAGACAACTATTTGACGTACGACCTTGAGTTAGCTACAGTTGTCTTTGTACTGAATATTTAGAGGCACTATTTGTATGGTGATAGATGTATCATCTACACTAATCACAAAAGCCTCAAGCACCTCCTCATTTAAAAAGAGTTGAATCTTAGGTAACGTAGATGGATTGAGTTGCTTGAGAACTATGACTGTATCATCTTGGTAAAGCCAATGTTGTGGTCAATGCCCTTAGTCAGAGGTCGATGTATGATTTGAGGGCAATGTTTGATCACCTAAGTCTGTTTGAATATGGTGGTTTGTTAGCCGAGTTGCAAGTTAAGTCAACTTGGATTGATCAAATTTGAGGTAAATAGTTGTTGTATGACTCTCTAGTTCTTCAAGTTCAACAGGCTGATGAGGGTAAGACCTCAGATTTTAGGTTCAATAGTGAAGGTGTTTTGTGTTTTAGAGGTCAGGTTTGTGTGCTAAATGACACTAAGTTTCGACAGTCTATCTCGTGGGAAGCGCATAGTAGCTCTTATGCTATGTATCCCGATGAGAGTAAGATGTATTGTGATCTTCGGGAGTTGTATTGGTAGCCCAATTTGAAATGTAAGGTAACTACTTTTGTTTCTCGATATCTGACGTGCCAGTAAGTTAAGGCTGAACACCAACTTCCTCCAGGTTTGATTCAACCCGTTAAGATTTCTCTTTGAAAATAGGAACGGGTGACTATGGACTTCATTAGTGGGTTAACCTTAACATCCACTAAGAAAGATTTTGTTTGGGTCATCGTAGATCAGTTGACCAAGTTTGTCCGTTTCTTTTCGATTAGGACCAATTATTCTCTACAATAGTTGGCGAAGTTGTACATCTCCGAGATAGTAAGACTTCATTGTGTTCCTGTGTTGATTATCTTAGATCGAGGCCCACGATTTACATCTCGATTTTAGAAGAAACTGCATGAGGCTTTGGGTACTTGGTTAGACTTCAATACTGCATTCCATCCCTAGACTGATGGACAATTTGAGAGGATGATTCAAGTATTGGAGTATATGCTATAGAGTTGTGTTATCAATTTTCACGATACTCAGGAGAAGTTTCTACCACTGGCTGAATTTGCTTATAATAATAGCTTTAATCTAGTATTCAAATGGCACTATATGAGGCTCTTTACAGTTGTAAGTATCGTACTCCCTTATGTTGGACCGAGTTCGGTGAGAGGAGGATTATGGGTCCGAATTTGGTTTTTGAGAGTGAGGATAAGGTTAGATTGATTCGAGATCATCTTAAGGGTAGGTTGAGCCTTAGGTTCATTGGGTCTTATCAGGTTTTGAGACGAGTTGGGTCGATCGCCTATCAATTAGAGTTACCTCCAAAATTAGACCGTATACACGATGTTTTTCACATCTTCATGTTAAAAAGTTATCGGTCTGATCCATCTCACATTGCACCTATTGAAGAAATTGAGGCAAGGTCAAATTTGACATTCGAGGAAGAACCAGTTCAAATTCTAGATCAAGAGTTTAAGGTCTTGAGGAAGAATACTATTCCATTAGTTAAGATTTTGTGGCGGAATCATGATACAGAGGAAGCCACATAGGAGCCAGAGGACTTAATTCGACAACAATACCCACATCTATTTGAGTCAGGTAAATTTTGAGGCTGAAATAAATTTTATGGCGGAAAGTTGTAATGCCCTAAAATTTTAGTTTTTGAATTGTTAAAATTTTTCAATTGAATTAATCTAGTTCAGTGGTTAAATGTTGTGCTTGTGTGTGAAAGGTTCTGGGTCCGATTCCTTTCACTTGAATTTTTGTTAATTTTGGCCCAACCCCTATCTTTAAAATTATAGCTTATAGTTAATTTTCGCTCAACTGAATGAGTTTGTTAGTTCAGTGGTAAGGTTTTAGCTTACCCTTTGGTCCTATGTTTGAATCCTTGCACGTGCAAACAGGAATATTTTTTGCGATTTCTTACATGTGTTGCCCATATGGTAGAATTTGGGTAAAATTTGAATTCTTAAGGAAATCTGATAAGTAGAATGTATTAGATTTTGTGAGGAAAGTGGGTAGCTTTAAAATTATTTTTTGAAAATTTCCAATTTTTTTCCCAAAATCTCTCCCACTCCTACTCCCTCTCACGTCTCTTCCGTCTTTCCAAAAAACTACCGTCACTTTTCCACTCCTCTCCCACCTTGTTATTCCAAGTTTTTTACCATCTTCCTTTATTTTTCTTGTTCCTTTTTTGTAGTTATTTTCTTTTTGCTCTTCTCATTCACTTTTGTCATTGTATTGCCTTTTTGTGCTACCATCATTTGTCAAATGATTACGTGGTGTAATTAGTGTAATTGTTTCCATAGATTTGTTCGTAGCTAAATCTTAGTATGAATATTGTTGTGTTTTCTTGATAGGTTAATTTATTTTACCTTGTACTTTTGTTAGGAGACGAATGTGAGGCGTACCACATCCCTCTAGTGACTTAGGCATCATTTTATGCTATTGTTTTCTTGAAGGTAAGTGATCAATTTGTAGTTTAAGGTTGAATATCGGTGTTAGGATTGTGTTGTTGGTGTTTACGACCGGGTTAGAAGCTCGAAATTTTAGATTATTGTTATCAATTCTCACGTTCTTATTGTCAAATTTAGGTAGTGAAATTTTGATTGTGGTGTGGGCATCAAGAAACGATCAGATGTGTAATGAAAAACCTGAAAAATAGCGAAAGGCACGAAGCTGAAAACTGGACTGTCAACGCCACACGGCCGTGTGTCAAACTATGTGGACCACACAGGCTGGGTCAGTTGGGTCGTATGGACAACACAGATGTGAGTTAGGCCGTATGGACCACACGGGCTAGGCCAGTTGAATTGTGTAGGCCACATGGGCATGTGGGCCTATTTTATTAAAATTTTGCCTAGGGTCGTATCGATGTGTGATTCATATTTTAGCCACTCCGTAGGGTCCGTACTATATAAATTAAAAACCTAACATTTGTTATTATGCTACTGTTTGTAATGTAGATAATGTATGTGAAATATGTATATGATCTGTAATCGGATAATTCTATTAGCACGTTTTGATGTGGATAGCATGTATGACATATATGCATTTGATATTTGTTAGTATGTGCATGTGCATTAGAGTGGGATAATGATGTGACGGAGGAAGTGTTGGTAGTTTAATGATCTGCCTGGTGGTTATACCACATTACTGTATTGGTGGCCCAGCCACACTTATCTATTTCTGGCAAATTATCCAATATTATATCCGACAGTTTGATTGCGCTATTCTGAAAAGTGACTTACGCTCACTTATAGGTGTATAGGGTTTGATGGGTGTTTAATACCTTATTTGATGTGTAGAATTAACGAATATGGTGTGTAACGGATAGGGTAGGATTTGAATATGTATTTGATTATGCATTTGTATTTAATTATGAAAATACATCTGATTCTATATCTGAGTTGCAACTATATGTTCAACTGATATTTTGTATGCATCTAATATGTGGTTGGATTGAGTTACACACTGAGCTTGTTAGTTCACCCTTTTGTCTGTTTCTTCTCAGGTAATCAGCAAACCTAAGATTGGACGGCGTGCATGAACTCGGAATTGATTTCTGTTTAAAATGGTTTAAATAACTTTATATCTTAATTTGGACTTTGTCGAATTTTTGGACTACAATTGTTTTTGGACGTTACCTTTCGATTTGACTTGTTATTTTTCTGGAATGAGTGGTATTATGTATATATCGGCAAAACTATCTACTTACTATTCAAATCATGGTTTTCAAAATTTCTTATTTTAGAAAATTTCGCTGCAAAACGAGATGATCATTTAAATGGTTTTTTTTTTTAATAAAGCAAAGGGTTTTTACGAGGATTATGCCCTAAAACTAGAAAACTATTTATCAAAGTTAGCACTGTTTTACCTCATTATCTCAAGTTGAATTTCTAGGTTTTCAAATGAGCTAATGTAATTCCTCAATATTTAGCCATAACATCTAGGCTGAGTATGGGGTGTTACATTTTAAGAGAGAATAATTAAAATATTTAACCATTTTTACTTTTCATGGAAATACAAAATGTTACTTAAACTATACTATTTTTCCATGTTAGTATTTAAACTATACTTTATCATCTAAAGTGATAACTAAATTATACTGTCTTCGTTACCAAAATTACCCTAGTCGTTAAAGAACATCTTAACAAATCATTTTTATGACATATGACATTTTTTAAATAAAAATAATAGAATTAAATTCATTATTAAAAATATCAAATTTAATTAAATTAGAACTTTTCAAATTTTTTACACTCTCCTTCTCTTCATGATTATGTTTTCTCTTTTAATGCCTTTTTTTAATTGTTAGATAAGTTTACTTTGCAATACTCTTACTTTTTTTTTCTATTCAACTTCTTTCTAATATTTAGATTTTATGCTTTATCTAGGTTTTTTTTTATTATAGAGGTTAATCCAATATTAACTATTTTACATAAAGTGTATAGGAAATGAAGTTATTGGTAAGAAAAATAATACATGGATTTTGAAATAGGATGAGAAAAGAATCAAAGTCAATGTTTGAAAAAAAAGAAAAGTTCATTGGAATATGCGTTGTCATCAAAATAGGGTTTGGATGAGTTTTTTTTATAGGTTCTTGAATTTTTCGTCATTAAAATTGTTAGGTAAAGAACAATATAGATAAATATGTTTATATTTATAAAAAAATTATTTTAAATTTTTTAAGTTAAAAATTGCCACATATCACAAAATGAGTAACAAAGTATAGTTTAGGAATTATGTGATAAAAATGAATTTAAGTACCAATTTAAGAAAGTAATATAATTTTTTTACTTCAATAAAAAATATAATTTAATTACTACTTTATATAATAAAACTTTCACTTGTTACAACTTAAGAAGACAGGTTATTTGAATTGATGCATTGCGAAGAAGGTCAAGTTAGATAAGGTCTGAACCCTAAAGAAGCCAACATTAAACAGAAATTTGTCACTAGAAGCCAAAAAATTATCATTACTTGCATCTATCTTTACATAGATTGAGTGTAACGTAATTTAGATTAGTTGGAGCGTTAGAAATGTTTTCTCACTTAAATTTATAATAATGATTTTTACGAATATAAATAAAATTAATTAAAAATCATTTAAATTAATATGAACCTCGATGATTGAAAGCATTAAAAGGAATCCCAGTGACCCAGTAGCCCTCCCTGGGTTCTCCAAAAAGATGAATACAAAGTAATTTTCTTTACTGCTCTCAACATTTTATCAAAACATAGCAGATCAATTACATGCCATTCATGCAGAAGTGGAGTCGGATGATGGTGCAGCCCTCTTCTTGGCAAAGTATTCCTCAGCTCGAGCAAGGTTCTTTGCAACTGAAGGCTTAACCCACTTCTTGCGCCCAGGCAGTACAGTGAGAGAGCAACCGGCAGCCTCAAGCTTTTCCTTTGCAGATGCTGAAAAGGCACGGGCCTTCAAGTTCAGCTTTACCTTCAGCTCCCCGTCACCAAGAATCTAAATCAACACGATTTATAATCAATAACAATGAATATTTTGTTTTAAAAACATGTTCGGTTATTGCAATTACAATTCTTTCAGTCTTTGCATGAGAGAACTGATTAAGAAGGTAGAATTCCATTGTTATTTCCATTAATAATTAAGCAGGTCGGGATTAATGCTTCATGCATGATAGAAACACATTTTCCTACTCAAGTTGATCTCCAGAACAAGTAGCATTGGGATCATTATACTTAAACAAAGTCTGAAAGGGGCTCTGTTATAATGTAAATCCAAGAGTATATTCACCTTCAAAGGGAGTTTCCTCTCTCTTCCTGAAGGGTTGATCAAACCCTTCTCCTTTAAAGTCTCCAACGACACCTCATCTCCCTCTTGAAATCCAGCTGTTTCGATGTCTTTTAAGTTAACCGGTATGTATTTTGGTAATCCCGCATGCATACCTGGCAATGAAATGAAAATAGCTTTAATTTAAACACTAAGCAAATATATATATATTTAAGCATGCATGCATGATATATATGTTATACTAAAAGGCAAAATAATTTTATTAATGGAAGAGGTAAGTACAGAAGCTTTTTGTAATAGTGGTGAGCAAAAACCAATTAGAATTTATTCAAACCAAACTACAATCTATTTATTTAATTAATTTTATTTCAATACATAAAAATAAATCCTCTATTTCTAAATTAGCAAAAATATAAAATACTAAAATATAATTCTTTTAGAACTTTAAAAACCAATCAACCAAATCACAAATTTGGCCTGTTTTTTATCTTGCCTTTAGAAAATTAGAATATTGCAAATTAACCACAACTTTTATACAAAGTTGAACCAAATCATTGCCACCCGTAAAATACACACCCATCAAACGAATCTAGCCACAACACCACCTAAAAACATTTAACACCCCCAATGCAAAACCTTCTTTAATTCTTAGCAGAAACAACAAAAACTTCATTGCCACAATATATCAACCACCTTGAAAGCATGACCAAAGAGGTGCCCAAATCTTGTATATATTATCAAACATGGTTAAATGATTAGATAAAGACTTTTAAATGCCTAGGAACTGTGCCATGATTATTAGACCGCTATGAAGATGAGAGCTGAAGGGAATGGGCTAGCTTGTAGGCTGTTTAATGAAGCAAAGGACTACACTGGTGAGCTAAGAACAGACAGTACTGCTGAGCTGGGAGAGATGGACGGCAAAGGAATTTAGCTAAGAATTCAGTTATGAACGTGGACCAATGAATTGGTTTACAGCTGTAACTCTGTTATTACTTTTTAGAAATTGCCCACAGTATATGTGCAGTGAACTATGAATTTTCATATGTTTTTGGAATGAAATAACCTTTCTTACCTCATTTCTCTACTCTATCTGATCTACAGTCACTCTGGGAAAGCGTAAAACTCAGCAACAAATGGTGGAAGGCACGAAACTTAATACACTGCAGGAGCAGATTCAAAGTTTGCAGAGGCAGATGGAAGCAATGAGAGCTGCAGAGAACACTGTGCCTAAATGGTGGGAGAAGCAGCGCATTGGTATTGAAGCCAAGTTTCAGGAGAACCAGACTTACAAAATGTTGAATCTGATGATGCAAAAGGGAGATACCTCAGCTGAACTGAATGGTCAAGCAGCTACTTCAACTGTCATCAACAGTCGTGATGGTAAGGCTCCTATTGGAGTTACTGTTGTTGATGAACAAGGAAGATATAGCCTCAAACCAAATGAACGAGGAGCGCTTTTTAAGAACCCTACTAGTAGCAATCAAACCCCACTCCTGTTTGATACCCCCCAAACTAAGTTGAGAGAGCAACATTCTACTGAACCTACTGAAAATCTGGGGTTAGGTGGCTTCTCTCCTAGGCCAGAAATAGAGTTACCTCAATTTGATGGTCATAATCCTAGAGGATGGGTAAAAAAATGTCAAATGTATTTCACAATATTTGCTATTGCTGTGCTTCAAAAATTACAACTAGCCTCAATGTACCTTGTGGGCAAAGCTGAGATTTGGTTTGATGGGTATATAATGGAAAAAAATGTAGTGACTTGGTCAGAGTTTCTGATTGATTTACGTCAAAGGTTTTGTGACAAAACCTGTTCTGACATCATTGAGGAGTTCAACAAATTATCCCAAAAATCCACAGTTGAGGAGTACCAAGAGAAATTTGAGGAACTTTGACCTCATATGCTGCAATATAACCCCTCCTTATCAGAAAGCTACTTCATTTCCAGCTTTATCAGTGGGTTAAGAGAGGATCTAAAGCCTAGAACTAAGGCAAATGCTACCACCTTGAATGCAGCTTTCAGGGTAGCTAAACTACATGAACTTTCCTTGGTGCTTGAGAATAAAAGACAAAAGCCACCACCAGAACCAAATACTACCACCCTTTCCTTGCCAAACCAGAAAAATACCAACTCCATATCATCCCACACCCCAAAAAATATCCCTATACAGAATCAAAACCTGAACAAACAAAATCTTATAGACCAAAGGAGCACCTTGAACCTTTGCTTTGAATGTGGAGAGAAATTTCACCCTGGGCAGTGTTGCAAAACCAAACAGCCTAATTCATTGACTGTTAATGAGACTTTAACAGAAGAAATGGAAGCTAAGAATGACTCATTGGAGGAACAAGAAGGTGAAGAGGTTAAGGAACAAAAATACAATGAGAAGGAGCTGGAGATCTCTATGAATGCTTTGACTGGCAATACTAGGCATAACCTACTTAGAATTCAAGGCAGCATCAAAGGTAAACCAGTGAGTATTTTGGTGGTCAGTCGGACCACTCATAGCTTTGTGACTCCCAAATGGGCAAAGGAAGGTGTAGAGGTTCAACAAACCAAGCCTTTATCACTTACAGATGCTAATGGAAAGATATTATACAGTCTAGCTAAATGTAAGCAACTACAATGGAGTATACAAGGACACCACTTTCAATATGATATGAGAGTCTTACCTCTGGAAGGGAGTGACATGGTGCATGGGGTAGATTGGATGAGTACATAAAGACCACTCATGTTTGATTTCAAAACCATGACTCTCTCTTTTCAAAAAGATGGTCAGCAAATCACTCTTTAAGGGGACAACAAGATGGCCAACTGAAAATTATTCTGGATAGCAAGCTACAAAAGTTGGTGGAAAAAGCCCCCAAGATACTTGGACAACCTTGCTTGCTTAGTAGTGACTATCTAGAAATAAGCACTTCACCTCAGCTACGGCCACTATTGGATTCTTTTGCTGATGTCTTTGAAGAGCCAAAAGGCTTATCCCCTCCAAGGGCACAAGAGCACAGTATTCCACTCAAACTGATCAATCTGCCAATCATCACATGATCTCACCACAAATGGTAACTATTAAACTACTTCCCACATATGAAATAGAAGCATATTGTTTGCTTGGAATTCGTCATTGTTTCAAAGTGACAGACTTTTTCTCTCTCAACTCTTTTATTTTTGTTGCTTACTAACTTGATTTTCAAAACCAAGTATTTTGCAAATACTCTTGCTTTTCTAAAAAACATACTAATTTGTTTTAGAACAAATTCCATCCTCCTCTTGTTTGATCAATATACTTGAGCTAACTCATTTAAACAAATAGATGAGTTTTCATCTAAACCTTTTATATCTAGGAAAATGAAGGGGTACACTGTGAGTCACTATTTACTTCAAAATGAATGTAGTCAATATAAGCGGTTCTATGCAAACTTGGGTAGGAATAACCCTAAAGCAATATTTCAGAGTGAAACTGTTAACCATAATAAAAGGCTTCATTTTTATCTTAAATAATTAGTTCCATTTAGCATATTAAGTTCTCTTATGTTCTTCAAATTCTCAAGTGAGGCAATAATGGCAATCATTATCTTGCCCTTTTTACTAGATTCATTCAATTTGATCTCAAAATATATTACAAGATGGTTAGGCTTTTGTAACACAAATGCAAATGTGAACAAAGCTTTTGGGGCCTTAAGACTAACCATATGAAAAGCAAGAGCTCCATAGTAACGGATACTACAGCTAAGCTTCAAAATAAATTCACAAAAGAAGAAAAAAGAAAATCCTAACAATATGAGCAAGGAAAATCCTTCAAACTCCTCTAAAGCATTATCAGCATCAGAATCTCTACCTTGTAAAATCATCCTCAGATTTTCTCCTTCAACACAATGGATAATTTTGGTAGCTTGGGAGGGGTACTACTAAGGGTAAGCGAAGTTTTATTAAAATACTAGAGGTGTTGATAAATTTCAGTAAAACTGATTTAGCATTTCAGCTTTTTAGTTACATTGGTAATATCTTCTATAAACACTTGACATGTGCACATTTATTTATTTATATTTTCTCCCTAAGACAAGCCTTTTATACTCCCTACCATAAATGGGATGAAGAAAATGATTTTACTTATAAATACCCCAGCACCAGCTCCATTATCCCAGGAATTCTAACCCAGAAACCACAATTCCATAATAAAGCATTTACAGTAAAAATAAATAAATAAAGATTACCTCCGGCAATTCCTCTCAATTTGGGGATACGCCTATAGAGTGGCATTTGGCCACCCTCAAATCCCTTTCTAACACCTGGGCCAGAACGTGATTTTTGACCCCTCATTCCAAACCCACAGCTCCCACCTTGTCCAGCCGATATTCCTCTCCCCTTTCTCTTCCCTTTCTTTCTTGACCCAGGCTGAGGTCCCAGGTTGTCCAACCGAAACCTCATATTAGAAGCTGTAACCGACACTTGGGTTGTTGCTGCTTGGTTCACAACCACTAAAGACCGTGTCCCCTTTTGTGCCTCTACCCCTTGCTGCTTGGTCCTGATACGAATAATGTGAAAAGGGTTTGGTTTTAAATTCCTCAGATTTCCCTGCAACAAATAGGGGCGGAGGGGGAATTCAAGTAAGCAATCCGAAGTGGGCCATAAAATAAAAGAGAAAGGGAAAGAAGAAGAACCTTGAAAGTGGAACGAAGAGAGGGTAAAGTTGTGATGGGAGGATTTGGAGAGAGTGAGAGCATGGCTGCCATTGCAGTGAAGATGTTGAAGATGAAATGTAGAAAGCTATGTCATGTATGATTTTAATGCTCAAATGCTTGACACTTCGATGTTTGGGGAAACGGATAAGATGTGTAATCTTTAGAGGAGACGAGGGAATAATTTTAGTTTTTAAGGGCATTTTTGTAAATCAAGTTTTAATTCAAACACCGCCGCCCCTACTGCCTTCATGGGCTGGGTGTGATTTGGGTGGACTTGGGCTAAATTTTTCAGCCTGATCCAACTCATTTTATTATTTAAAAATAATTATTCAATGATAAAACAGGATATGTTCCATGAATTCTCTCTCTAAACACCAAAATCATTCCTCAAGTCATATTCGAGGTCAACCTAACTTTGGAGCCTAATCTTCACATAAGGGTTAATGTTAGTGTGTTGGCTACTATCCTTAAGCCATATGTGTTTATTTGGTGTATTATATATTTTAATTTTGTTTGCCTCTTTAGTTTATTAAAAATAGTTTATTTTATTATGTTTTTTAAGTTTGGTGTTAAAATCTTTCAAGATAATCTTCTTGAATTAGAATCATTATTTAAGTATGCTGAATTGCATATCCATCTAATTCACCCATCTTCTTAATCAATTTATAAATTCCATTTTTTAAAAATATATGAAATTAATTTTTAAAAAATTTAATCAAGGCTTGAAGATTAAGCAACCATAGTTGAAGGGTTTCATCCAATTCGCTCTTCAAATCCATCCAATTTGCTTTAGAATTCCAAATCCATTGTGTCTTGTTTCTTCTCCAATTTGTTTCATGTTCTGGAAATTGGCACTTCAAGGTACCGTCAAAATTGACCCCTTCAAGGATTCTAATTTCTTCTTTTTTTTCCAATTACTTTTATATCTTTGTCGACTTCTAATTCTAAAATCCAGGAGAAACCACAAGCTTTAATCATGGGTAGCCTTTTTGGTTTTAATGATTTGGTTCATTCCTTGGAATCCCATTTTGGATTCGGAGTTCTTCGTCGTCAATTTCTTCAGCAATTTCTTCGTTGTCCATATGCTCCTCTAAGTATAAGAAAGGTAATTACCTAACTCTGAATGCATGAAATCATCATTTGAATAGTATTTAGCTTTCAAAGTTCTAGCTAATAGCGAATCTGGGTAATGCATTAAACGTCGTCCTTATTTTGCAAAGAAGGGCAAACTAAATTTAGATAGATTCCTGAATCCCATTCCCTCATCCTCCTTTAAATCGCATAGTTTATTCCAATTGACCCAATGAATCTGTAATAACCCGTTTTTCAGTAGTGCCAGAAATAGTGGTTTTGGGGCCACCAAATCTGACGAGTAAGTTCGTAAATATTATTATTTAATATTTATGAGTCAAATGTGATTTTAAAAAAGTTTTTGATGTGATAATTTATGTTATTTAAGCGATTTATTAAGTTCTAGTAGTAAGACACTAAGGTCAAGTGGTTTTAGAAAATGAGGTATTGGAACCTCGTTTCTATAAACCGAGCCGTAAATATTGGAGTGCCATTAAGGTGGTATTAAATTTTCGTTGAAAATTTTTAACATTTCGATAGTTAATTAATTAAAAAGGACTAAATCGTAAAAGATGTAAAATTTGATCACTATTTGATTTGAGTGATTAAATAGTTAATTGAATAAAGGAAAAAGGATTTAATTGGTAATTAGACCATTCAAGGAGTTAGTGGAAAATTATGGGCATGAAATTGGTGTTTTATTTATTTATTAACCAAGGTTAAAATGGTAATTTGATCAATTAAATTAAAATAAATGAAACCAAAATGTTTTATTCATCTTTTACATTTTCTTCTTCACTGATTGTAAATGGGGAGAAAGAAGCCATTGTTAACCTTGGAATTTCAACAACCTGGAAAGCTAGCATGGTATGTCATTTTAGCCTCGTTTTTAATGATTTTTATGTTTTTTATATCATTGCAACTAGGTCCAGCTAGCCCGTACATTCGATTTTGAAATTTTTAAAGATTTTGAATATTTCCATTGATGAACCTTGTGATTTTAGATGTTAAATGATGAATTTGGGATATTAGTTGTTATTTAAAAGTATTTTATTAAGTGATTTTTGATGAATTTTCTGATTAGAGACTAAATTATTGAAATAGTAAAAGTACAAGGATTTGATGTGAAATTGTTGCAATAATGGGCTGTATTGGATGCCATAAGTCTTCGGCTAGGCTCAATTTTTGATAAAAATGGTTAATTTGCATGTTTTAGGCTCAGGGACTAAATTGAATAAAAGTAAAACTTTAGGGGTAATCTTGTAAAAATTTCAAAAATGACTAAATTGCAGATAATACATTGTTTTACTGTCTAATTTAATATATTGAATAAAATTATTAATTTAGATCAAGATCAGGTGGAAAATCGAGAAAAAATAAAAAATTATTAAAATGCCCTTATACTTTGACATTTCTACAATTTTGCTAGGTAAGTTCGTATGAATTGTATTATGTAAAATTTTGATTAAATTGAATGCTAATATATGATTTTATTGAAAATGAATCAATATACATATGTTATTATACAAGTTATCATGTTGTGAGACGACGTAAATGCAACGGCATACAATAACTATCAAACCCCGTTTGAACTCTAGGAATACATAGGATAAAAATGACTTGTCATTAGGGTTTACATATTTCAGATACTAGTCTCGAATGTCCTACTGGTGGCTGAGTTCCAGCATGTGTTGCGGATACTCCACAGCTCGTGTGAGCAGCATCGTGTAGCTACATTCCAACCCACAACACGTGTGAGCAGGCTCATTTCACAGCTCGTGTGAGCATATATGTACAGGAAAGGACAGACTATGGTTATATGATTAGCACACTTCGTGGAAGCTATCGCATGTATCTAACGGTATTCTATTTGGTTCAACGGGTATGAATTTACAAGGATATGATAAGTGTTTTATATGAACCAAGACATGCATGTATGAAAGACTTCGAAATGTTGAACTACATGGAAAATATGTTATGTTAAGATGAATGATAGATCCAATTGAATTATACTCAAGTACAATGTTTATTCATGTCAAATTCATATGAATCATGTCTAAATGAACTAACATGTGTTGTTGATGTACTTAGGCTTATGCCAGGTCTGTGGATATGATTTTTATTTATAATTATGCTTGTACTATGCATATGAAACAGGTAAGAAAAAGGAATGAAACGGTAAGTACGTAATTGGGATGTATTATGATGTTATAAAAGGTTTAATGTGATAAATGATGTACTTATATGTGAGTAAATTGCTAATGCTATGGTTGAACCTACCTATATTATAGAAAAATACACTGAATTAAGAATTAATAATGTTGTTAAAGCTTATGATAAGCATTGGGAACGGAATAGAAAATAACTAAATTGAAAGGTGTATAATCTTATAAAAAGATTTATGGTTATACATTATGTCACATAAAATCCTTTCATGTTATGAATTATAAACATATATGACATTAATGAATTTACTCATTTGTGAGTCAATGATCATATAGATTTATGAATTTTGGCATTGGCATAGGGTTATGTCTATTCTAATAAGTTTATTATCGAAATGGAATTTTATGCTTAAAGTTTATACGAGCTTACTAAGCATACATTACTTATGTAGTTATTTTCCTTTACCTTACAGATTATCGAAAGCTCGATAGGATTAGAAGCTAGTCGGGGATCCATCTACTATCCATCGATTTTATCAGTAGATTTTAGTGCTTTGGTCGTAGTTATAATGGCATGTATAGGTGGACGTATATCTAATGTTTAGTTAATGATATCAGCATGTAATGTTGCTTTGAATTTGTGAAACCTATGATATTTGATACTTTGATGATTGGTGTGCTTTTAGCACTTTGATGTTTAAAGCTTGGTGTTTATAAGATCAAATTGATGCATGGTTTTATGGCCAAAGTGATAAGAGTTGGTATGTTTGCAAAGTGATCATTTAGGGCATGTTTTGATATGAAATTTAGTCAAGTCTATTTGTTTGAATTATGACCATTTAGAAATAATTTGGTATGTATATATGTTGGTTATTGGAACCATTTGGAATTGGTTAAAATGGCGACATTTAAATGGTTTTGATACATATGAGAAGTAGTCCCAATGGTAAGGTCAATTTGATATGTTTGATATGGAAACAAGTTAATCGAAAAATGGTTAAATAAGCACATGTATAAGTGTTTTGTGCTTGATGATATAACCATTATGTTTGGCTTGTAATTATGGTATTTTGGATGATGCATTAGTTGTTATGTTGGCATGTATATGTGGTCTTATAATGGTTGATATTTTGGCATGTTGGTGTTTAAAGGTTGGGAGTTGGAATGGTATATAAAATGCATGTTATGAAATGTTGTGATTGAGGCGCCTTTTGGGCATATTGGTTGTATGATTAAATATTATGATGATCTAGCTTGAATATGCATGTGTTAGGTACATTTTGAATGCTTGAATATAGGTGCAAATGACTTGTAAGAGTGTGCTTGAATTGGGTGAAAGAAATGGCTTGAATTTGGCCTATTTCTTGTCCACACGGCCACGCGACACGGCCATGTATCCCTTGTAGATTTTTATAGGTTTCATTTCGAGAGTTACACGGCCTAGCACATAGGCGTGTGACTTGGCCGTGTGTCCCTATTTTGAATGCCCATAAGGGCCTAAGATACGAGTGTGTGTCTCAGCCATGTGAGTCACACGGCCTGGCTACACGGCTGTGTGACCCCTATAGTATGAATTTCTCTATCTTTTTCCATGAAGTTCTAAATGTTTTTGTTTTAGTCTCAAATCATTTTTAAAGTGTTTTTAAGGCATTGAGGGATTGAAAAAGGGACATTATGCATGCTTTTGAATGGAATATAATGTTTTTTATAAATGGTTATAGTCGAATGTTTTAAGTTAAAAGTTTCCAGTAATCCTCTGTAAGCCTATTCCAGCAACGGATACGGGTTAGGGGTGTTACAGAATCTCTTTCCTTCCTTTTTGTTTCTACCACCAGAGTCAACTTATAACTTGTTCCATATCATGACATAAAGAATTTGGTAATAAGAAGCAAGACATAACATAATTTGGGATTGATTGCAAAATAATCTTAATAAAAACTTCCTTCCCTCTTTGGGAGAGTGTTCTAACACACCAATTATTTATTCTTTCTGCAAACCTCTCTTTCAAGCCCTGAAAAGTTTGTCGTTTCTGTCTCCCCATAATATTCGAGAATCTCAAATACTTATTTGGGTTCATCAAACAGCGCACCCTTAATAATTAGATTACTGATTCATTTGCCTACTCAGAACTATTTGAGCTAAAAAATAATGTCGACTTCTCCAAGTTAATACTCTACCTTGAATATTCTTAATACCTTTGCAAAATCCTTTTCATTTCATTTGCTCCCCTTTCGATGGCTTCACCAAATAAAATATAGTCATTAACAAAGAGTAAATGAGTAATCTTAGGACCCTTCCCTTTTCGCCATTCTCATCAATGTCAACAACCCCTCCCAAAAGATCAAAAATAGATAAGGACTTAAAGGATCCCTTTTTCTGAGACCCCTTGTAAGCTTGAACTTTTCCCTTATCTCTCCATTAAAA
The DNA here is from genome assembly GCA_025698465.1 of Gossypium longicalyx. Classification (NCBI taxonomy): domain Eukaryota; kingdom Viridiplantae; phylum Streptophyta; class Magnoliopsida; order Malvales; family Malvaceae; genus Gossypium; species Gossypium longicalyx. Next base: position 100,788,077 of record CM046997.1, read on the forward strand.
CACACTAAGTACGACACTGAAGAGACACAAGTCATAATCAAATTCACCCACTCCTCAAAACCCATTTTCAGCATCATCTCGCACAAGAAACCTCATTCAACTCTATCATATGCCTTACTCATATCTAATTTGAATGCAAAAGATCCCTTCTTACCAATTCTCCTCTAATTTAAAGAATGTAAGATCTCATAGGCCAATAGCACATTATTTATTATCATTATTCTTGGAATAAAAGCACTTTGTGCTTCATCAATACAATTTTCAAGTACTTTTCAAAAACGACTAGCCATGGTTTTTGATATAATCTTATAGAGAACCGAATACAGGCTATTAAGCCTAAAATCCTTCAAGCTATTTGGCCTAGAATTTTTTGAGATTAAGATAATAAAGGTAGATTTAATGGTTTCCAAAGAATTACCTCCATTTATAGCATTAAGATAGTCACACCCCACATTTTTGCCCAGAATGTGCCAAAATTTTTGGAAGAAAAGTGCTAGAAAGTCGTTCTCCCAAGCGACCTTCAATAGAGCTATCTCTTTCATAGTTGTTTGGATCTCCTCCACTTTGTAGACCTCCTTCAATTCTCAATTCATGTCCTCTATAACACACCTATTCACACCTTTCAAGCCACTCTCCAAACCCTCTCCCTTACTTGACTTGAACAAATTAGAAAAGTACTGTAACAGCCTAATTTAGACCCTATTCAGAATGGTGGTTTCGAGACCACGAATATGAGTCAAAAAAATATTTTAAAATTATTTTCTGTGTTTATTATGTGTGAATTTATATCTGTGAAATTTTTGTGTTTTAATTTTGCCGTTTGAGTGTCGATTTAATAAAAAGGGTTTAATCGCGTAAAATAAAAATTTGATGTTAAATGTGAAAAGGGCTGAATTGATGTTGTCTTTATTGAATGAGGTATTTAAGTTGCAATTAGACCATAATTATATATGATGGACGGTTGTGACCTTATATTATAATGGTTTTATGTTTTAATTTAAAGGTTAAATATGTAATATGTGTAATAATATGTTTATAATAAAACATAAAATTAAAATAAGCATGCATATTACTTTGTTCTTGCCGAAACTTGAGAAAGAAAGAAAGAAAGAAAATATAGCTTAGGGTATTCGGCACTTTGGAAGCTCGATTCAAGGTTAGTTTTTGTTCGATTTTTGATAATTTTTACGTTTTTGAGATCGTTAATGTAATGTACAAAGCCCATGCTTAAATTTTTTATTTTGATGAATATTTTGAATTTTTCCATTGATGAATAATTGAGTTTTGTGATGTTATTTGATGAATTATGAAAGATATGTTTTGGATTAATATGTTTTGTATTGGAATTTTTGATGATTTTGAGTAATTATGACTAAATTGCAAAAATAATAAATTGAGGGACTAAAATGTGAAATAAATGAAATTTATGGACTTGTATGAATATATGGAACATTCAGCCTAAGCATAGTGTATTCAAATTTTGAATGTTTTGTGTTTTGTGCAATTTGGACTAAATTATAAAAAGTGTAAAATGTAAGGGGTAAAATGGTAACTTTCCCATTTATGTGTTTTTGGACTAAATTGAGTGAAAATATGTTTGAATGAGTTTAATTTGAATATGTTTAGATCAAGAACCAAAGAAATCAGATTTGGATCGGGGGAAAACTAAAGTTGTCGATTAGTCGTCCTGTTCCGATTACTGTTGTCCGAGGTAAGTTTATAAGCAAATAGATGTTGTTTATTTGATTAAATATGAACTACTTATGCTGAAATATATAATATGATGGTATATATATATGTGAAATTTGAATATTTATAAGCTTGGAATCTATGTGTACGAGTTTGATTCGACCAAGTTACGACGTCCAAAAGCCCCATACGAACCTTAGGAATAGCTAGGATACATATGTCATGACATAGGATTTCCAATATGTGTTCTCGTGTAAGACCACATTTGAGACGTTGGTATCAATATGTGATTACGTGTAAGACTATGTCTGGGTCATCGGCGCCGTATTTGATTCGTGTAAGACCCTGTTTGGGACAGTGGCATCGATATGTGATAGCATGTAAGACCACGTCTGGGACGTTGGCACTATACGATATATGTGATTATTCGAGTATCCTATTCAATTCTGAATGGTTCAACGGGCAATGATAAGTTGTGATTGAATGTGTAAAACAAGTTAAAGTGATCAGGTATATAATAGCTTATTACCTATTTGAAATAAGGTAAGTAGGTTATTTGATATATGTTGTAAATCATATATGATGTAAATGAAAAATATATGTGCATATGGAAAGTACATTCGGCTAATGGTTATGTATAGTGATATCATATTTGTGATCTATGTGAAAACATATATAAATGATTATATACGGCCTTATGGATATAAAATATGAATATTTATGAAATGATTCATGAATATATGTATATGAGTTTATGTATATTCGGTTAAATGAAAGTATATGTTGTATATGAAATTGTAAGTTTAAAATTAAATGTGATTATAATAGTATGAATTGGTTTGGTTAATTGAATTGATATTGTCATTGAGTTATTTATTTGCTTATGACTTACTAAGCTATGATAGCTTACTTTGTGTGTTTATGTTTGTCTCTGTTTTATAGATTTTGGAGTCTAGTTATGAGCTCGGGGATCGTCAGCAAAGTCTATCACACTATCGACTATTTTTGGTACTTTATAAGTTTAAACTTGAACCTATGGCATGTATAAGCTAGGTTATATTTGGTTAAGTTTGAAGTTGTGTATATATTAAGCCATGTGAAAATGGCTAATATGTTATGTGAGTATATGAAACTTTAGTCAAGTTTATATGTGTTATATGCATTGAAAATGGTTGGTGATTTTAGATGTGTGTGTTTGGTTGATTCGGCTATGGTTCATGTATAGATAAAAATATATGTGAGTTTGGTTGTTGTGCTTTGTTAAGTATCACAAATAGCCTATGATTAGCTCACTTTTGGTAAGTTTGATGTATGATATGTTTTATCTTTGTGAATGGTTTATTAATTTGGCTTAGTAATGGAGTAAAATGTTGATGATATATATATTCGAATGTGTATTAGTCATTTTGATTCGGTTTGTAATAGAAATGTATGTGCATATATTATGCTTGAATGATTGGTTAATTAAGTACGGTGGATGAAGACAAATAATGAGTATGTTATATGATTGTTTTGGTTAATATGCTTTGTTTGAGGTACGATAATAAAAGATCAAAATGTTAGGTTATATATTGAGTCGAAAATGTGCCATATTTGTTGTTAAATAATTCGGTATATAATAGATAGGTACTTTGGTATGATTTGCTTTGGTACTAGTGTTTAAAATTGATTATAATCATAATTGTATGTGGTTAAATGAATATGCTTGTTTATGTGTATTATATACACATTCCTTTTATGCCGTGTGAATGTTTAAAATCTAGTCACACATGCATAATATATGAATTGGTATAGTCATGACTTAATTAATGGAATAGGTTAAAATGCATATATTATAGTAACATCAAAGGTAGGTATGGTCATATAGTAATTTTGCTAATGTCATATATTTATGATTGGACATTAAGTTGTATACATATTGGTTTGATTGGTTTTATCATATACATATACAGAAATTAGAAAATGAAATGTTTGATACTTAGCTAATGAATTTATGTAATGTATATAGGGAACTGGATAATGAAAGTGTTAAATATGTGCACATGACTTTGATGTTTAAAAGTTTGATAATGTTATGAATATATCATTACTCTATAGTGCAAAAAAAGTGATAAATGACAGTGTTGAATTGTGTTTTGTACGATAATGTCTCATAACCCTAATCCGGCGATGGATACGGGTTAGGGGTGTTACAAGTATCATTTACAATCCTTACCATCTCCCCTTTATCTGTAATGACCAAATTATCCTCCCTTTTAAGTTCCTTAATATGATTAATCCGGTGTCTTTCGGATGCAAATCGGTGAAAGAAAGTCGTGTTGCAATCTCCCATCTTTAACCAATAAGCCATTGATCTTTGATTCCAATATAGCTTTTCTTTGTCTATCTCCATATTAAGGTCCAATTTCAACCCAATCAAGTTTTTGATTACCTCTTCTATATGATCCTCATCATTCAGCTCAACCACTCTCCCTTCTAATCCCCTTCTCCTTCCCACCTTTTCACCTTTCAACCAATTAGCCCAATTCTGAAGGCCCCTCCCCAAAGACCACAACCACTCAATCTCCTCACACAAATCCTCCAACAACCACCACTGTTCAAATTTGAACCTCTGGATTTTTGGCCATGTTTTAACATAATCTGTCTCCAATAGCATAACATGCATTTTAATTGTACTAAAAATGTTAATATAAATTGTGATAATTGATAATTTTATTGTTATCCATTTTTGTTATACCTAGCTTTATTTGATAATATGTTTTGATATAACAAATTAAAATATTTTTGAATAAAAGTTAAAGTTGAACAAAATTAGCAAAATGATAAAATCAAGTTAAAATGGTTTCAATTGAGTTAAACATTTTCAATCATGTTAAAGAGTTTTAAAAAAAAGTTAGTATTGCTCCAGGCCAAAGTATCTATAGTTTTCAAAATATCGATACCCATTCTAAAATCAATACCAATTTGACATTCTACTTTTAATCAATTACAAAAAGTATTAATACATTTTATCAAGTATCGATAAATTGTATTTGGTATCATTGTAAACTAACTTTAACGGTCTCTGAATCAATTATTAAATTCTAATAGTATCGATACTGGTAGAAAAATTATCGATACCTTTTGTTACAGGTTAATTTAATAATCTTGTATTTTCATCTCCAATGGCTCTATTTATGTTTACAACAACCATAACAATTGGAAAAAAACTAGAGGGTATAAATACCATCTTCCAAAGGTCCTACAACTATAAGAGAAATCATCAAGCCTAAAGATCAATCAAAACAACCTTAGTGCTTAATTCTTTCATACTTTTCTTGTGCGCACTTGTAAGCCTTCATTGTTATTCTTTAGCTCAAGTGTATTCTTGTTTATTCGTGCTTAATTGGCAAACATTCTAATCTTGTATGGATTACTTCTTAGCTTGCTATTTGTATTTACTCTTTAAGAGGGTTGAGTATTAAGGTTTGAGTAGAAAACTTAAGGGAGTTGCAATCTTAAGATTTTGGGTAGAAATCTTAAGGGAGATTGTAAGGTTAAACCTTATCCTCAAATGTTATCAAATTAATGAATTTGGGAAAATCTTAGTTGTGGAAAGTTAAGGTAGTGAAGTAGGAAATTGGGGTCGAACTACTATAAATCGAAGTGTTTATTGCCTCTATCCTTTCTAGCAACCAAAAATTTTAAGAGGTCAATTCACCCCCTCTTGGTGATTTCAAGTTGATTTATCGAGCTAACACTTTTACCTTGTATTTACATATAAGTACTATTGTGAAATTTACTTCTGAAAATGTCTAAATCAATGTGAAGTCCATAATGTCATTAACTCAACAAAAGGAATATAATTTTCAAACAATTGTTTGCAATATTCGCTTAAGGAAATAAGTGAAAATCTCCAAATGTCCAAATTGACTTTATTGATCAAAAGTGATTATAAAATGTATTATATTTATTGTAGAAATTCACTTCAAAGAATGTACAAAAAAATCGAACAATAATGTAAACATATCTCCTATTCCTTACCAATGACATCATATAGATATCATTCACTTCAAAGAATGATTAATTACTATAAGCCATTGATCATTTTGTTCTAAAAATGAACATTTAACAATATTTTGTGTAATATGTCCAATTCGCCTGGCCTATTATAAACCAAAATAAATAAATAAAAAACAACAAATAGCCCAAAATAAACCAATGTCCATTTACAAACAGTCCAGTTATTAAACTAAACTAAACCAGACCCAAATTAAAAGTTAACCCAAATAAACCCAAAGGCCCAAGTGCAAAGAATGGCCCAACAGCCCGAATGACCCAGATGCTGGTTTCAGAAGGGGAAACCCTAGTCTTCTGATCAGCGCCGCAGCAATGGTTTTCGTTCTTAGCCGTCCGATTTCAAAGCAGGTCAGAAGTTTCTGGAAAACACTAGTAGCCAGCCAAGATTGGGCTCCCCACGAACGGTCCCAAGCACGGCCTCCTTCATGCGCGCCTCTCCTCGTGCTTCTGTACAGATGTTCCTGCAAAAGAACACATGAGAAGGAGAAAATAACAGAATACATCAAGGATTTATTTTTATTTATTTATTTATTTTCATTTTTCGGCTATAAAAAGGCCACTGGATGTACTGTGTAAGGGGACGTAGGCTAAATATTAGAAAAGGCATTTCGAAAGCAGATTTTTGAAGGTGATTTTCCATTTTCTTTAAGTTTTCCGTCGAATCATCTTATTTTTTTCGATTTTGTACACTATTGTATGTAAGATAATAAAAGAGAAAATGCAAGGCGAGATCCTAACTTGTGAATCTGCCACAGATTCCCCTTGGTTTCGTTGAAATTGAAGTTGAAAGGGGAATCACGAGGCCGTAAATCGTCTTTCCCAGGCTCGAGTATGTCGATCGCTAATTGTTGTGGCTAATCGGTGTCGGAGCGAAGGGGACGTTAGGGTTCGGCTGCAAGGTGGAGGAAGGGATTTTTTTTATTTTATTTCTGTTTCTAAATGGCTGAGTGTGCTAATGTTAGGTTTTTTTTTTAGTGTTAATTGTGTGTATAAAACGGTACCGTTTAGGGTCTATGCCAATGCCCCCAAAACGTAGCCGTTTATGCTGACCCGCATCGATTCGACCCGATCGACCCTGGGATCCGCGCGTTTTTACGGAGAGGGGATAATTGCACATTAGGTCCTTCCCTTTTGCATAGGTCGGCAATTGCGCCTTATGTATTTTACCCTTTTTTTAATTTGGCACTGTAATTTGCACGTATTTGCAATTTGGCTCGCGTTTCAACCCTGCGTTTTGGAATCTGGATTATTTCCAGCTTTGGTCCCTAGGCATTTGCGCGCATTGCGCATTAGTCCTCATTTTAAATTTCAAAGATTCTTAAATTCTCCCTTCTATTTAAACCTTATTTTAATTAAGTTTTTTTATCATTTTTTTAAAAATTCATTTCATAGTCATTTTTTCGTTCTTGTTTGATTATATTTATATTTTAAGTAACTTCAATAATTGTATTTTGCTTTAAAATCATTATTGTAAACATTTTTTATACCGTATCATTTTGACCATTTATAATATTTTATATAAATGTTTTTATACATTATTATATATATATACTATATAATAAAGTTAACTTTATTCTATGTATACTATTAATATTATATTTTTCATACATATAACTATTTTTTTTAATTTATTCACATATTTTAACATATATATTTGTTGTTTAAAAGGAAACCACATGTTTTATACATTATTTAAATTATTATTATACATATACATAAATATTTGTACATATATAATTTATAGACTAACTTAATATGTATTATTAATTTCATGTTATTTTTACAAATAATTATTCCTAAATCTATTTATATATATATATATTGTCGAAACCATTTTTTTTTTTGTGGGAGATTTTGAAAACGGGAGTCGTCACCAACCTTTTTAGGTGTGATTGGATCACCTTATAAAACATTTTGGTCTTACGAAAATGTGAGAAAACAAGTTCGGGAGTCGGTTATGTACGAGGAAGGATTAGCACCCTCGCAACGCCCAAAATTGGTACCAAATTGAATAGTTTTCTGTCTTAATGTCAAAAGTTTGAAAGAATTTAAAAATAGAATCCCTTTTTAAAACCGGAATAATTTGAGTTAAAAATCGAGATTCCTTCGCTCCAAAAGAGTACAAACATCACATCCAGCATGATTGGACACGATATTCTTAAACTTTCGTAACTGAAATCATCTCATGATTTACAAAATTTATTTAGAAGGATACTTTAGGCATTTAGACAAATGGGAAATCGCAACCCAGCATGTTAGGGCACTACTTCCCGAATTCCTAAATACAAAAAACATTGCCTTATTTTTAAAAATTCTTTTGGATTAAATGAAATATAATTTTTTAAAACAATGATGCATTTAACATATTACAAGATATCAATACTAAATAATATAAACTACATGAAACATACTTTAACATTTCATGCAAATATAATATAGAAAATAATAAACATAAAATATAAAATTACATGGTATACACAATAATATTTCATACAAGTATAACCTAAAATAGCAACATAAATGATCAATTTCCATACAAATATATAAAAACAATAAATAACATAAAAATACAAATAATTTATGAGATAAAATTAACATACTAAAACAATACTAAATAAAAAAAAACGAAAACAAATTATGAACATATGTAAAATAAGACAAAAAATAAAGATGAAAACTAAATACCGTTAAAAAAATAAATGAGGTATTAAAAATATTTAAAACAATATATAAATAATAAAGGAGAATTTTTAAAAAAAAGGGTTAATTAATTAATAAAAAAAGACTATATGATATAATAATTTAATATATATTTATAAAAATAATATTATATTAAATAGGAACAAAACTTTATAGTAAATTTTAGAATATTACATAATATACTAAATATTTAATAATGATATATGTATTATTTAATAATAATTTACAAATTTTTAAAATTATACATAATAATAAATAATAAAATAATAAAATAAAATAATATATAATAAAATATATAAATAAAATATATAATAAAATATAAATAATATAATAAATAATGTATAAATAAAAATAATATATAATAAATTTTTTACATATATAAATAATCTTTATAGTAAAAATAAATAATATATAAAATATTTAAAATAAATAAATTATATATAAAAAATTTAAAAAGGATTAAAATTAAATAAAAATAAAACTCAAGGGTTAATTTTAAAATAATAAAAATTTGGACCTAATTGAAACGTGCGCTAAAATCCAAGGGACTCACTGGGCAATTAGCCCTAATCCCAAAAACGACATCGTTCCCAAAATAAGTTTTATAATGGCCATTAGGACTAAATTGAAACAAAAATAAAATGTTAGGGCCAAATTATAATAAAAATAAAATGAAATTATAAATATTAAAAATGTGGAAGGATCAATTGGGCAATTAGCCCTTTAAACTAAAACATGCGGATCCCTGCCTTTGAAACGACGCCGTCTTGAAGCCTATCGTTTTAAGCAAAACGACGTCGTTTCCATGAGGCTATATAAGCCAAATTTTGGCCCCAGAAATTCATTTTTAACCCATTTAAAAAAAAAACTCTGAAAAAGGACAAAGAGCAGGCCCTTGGAGCTCCGTCGAGCCTCAGTCATCAGGCTCCCACACGCCCACGCACTGCTGCAGATTTCGCCACGTACGGCGGTCGGGATTCGAAAAGCTTCACTTTTCACAGCGAATCGAGAGGTAATCCTCTTATATTTTTTTACAGTACTTTGTATGTATGAAATGCAGGTATCTAAGAGGAAAATAAAGAAAATAAAGCAAGAAGAATCACCTCTGTTTTCTGGCAAAGCTAAAAAAATCTATAATCTGTTTCTCTGTGTTTTTATATCTAAAAAATCCCCTTCTCATTTTACAGATTAGAAAAGAGGCTTTTATAGCCTTCTGTTAATTGTTACATTTTGGGAAAGAAATCTTTGATTTCTTTCCATGTTTGCTTCTCTTTTCTGCTGTGGTTCCTTCCTTTTGCAGGTACTAGCGAGGATATCACAGCGGTGAGTGCACTGGTGTTGATTCGTGCGCCAATTACTGTGCGATACGGAGCTGGAGTCACGACGCCGATGGAGGCGTCGATGAAGGGTCACTGGAATGGCGCGAGACGAAGGGGCGTGACGATTGGAGTGCTTGCGGCGCGAAGCTTCTATAAACCCTAGGGTTTCCTAACCTGCTAACTGATTTGGGCCTTTTGGGCCCCGTGTATCTTTGGGTTGAGGGTGTAATGGGCTACTGGGTAGTTTAGGCTGTCGGATTAACAGTGGGCTTTGTAAATGGACTGAATATTTAATTTTTTTTGTGTATTTTGGTTTATTGTTTTTATTGGGCCCGGGCGAATTTGGGCTATTACAGCTGCCCCTCTTTGCTCATTGCCGTGTAACGGAAATAGAGCAAGGACTATAAAAGGACCAATTTTGCCCGGCCTGGCCAAGTCTCGAAATCTTGATCCTCATCTTCTTCAAAGGTATTCTGATAGCTTCAAACTGCTTCACTGTAACTCAGGAATGTCAAATCTGCTATCTTCAACCTGCTCCCTGCAAACTCAGAGACGCCATGCTTAAATCTTCGATCTGCTCCCTACCTAATACAGAGACGCCAAATCTGTCATCTTCGATCTGCTTCGATGTAAACACACAAATTTCAGATCTGCTATCTTCAACACATAAATGTCAGATCTGCTATCTTTGATCTGCTCCTCGTCTAATACAGGGACGCCAAATCTGTCATCTTCGATCTGCTTCAATGCAAACACACGAATGTCAGATCTACTATCTTTGATCTGCTCCCCGTCTAATACAGAGACGCCAAATCTATCATCTTCGATCTGCTTCGATGTAAACACACGAATGTCAGATCTGTTATCTTTGATCTGCTCCTCGTCTAATACAGAAACGCTAAATCTGTCATCTTCGATTTGCTTCGATGTAAACACACGAATGTCAGATCTGCTATCTTTGATCTGCTCCCCGTCTAATACAGAAACGCCAAACCTGTCATCTTCGATCTGCTTCGATGTAAACACACGAATGTCAGATCTGCTATCTTCGATCTGCTCTCTATCTAATACAGAGACGCCAAATCTGTCATCTTCGATCTGCTTCGATGTAAACACACGAATGTTAGATCTGCTATCTTCGATCTGCTCCCTGTCTAATACAGAGATGCCAAATCTGCTTCTTCGATTTGTTCCCCGTCAATAAAGAGATGTCAAATCTGCTATCGGTGATCTACATTGTCCCCTAAAGGACATAACCTGTAGAATGCGTATGTGCTCATGCCTAATGATTAGGATGCCATGATTGAAATGAGTCAAATGCTCCTAAATAGACATATTATAATGCAAAATGTTATGAAAATGACTCCTATTTCGGACGTCTTTACTCATTCATCCATCAAAGTTTCATCTTTATTTTACTTGAAGTATCAATCATACTCTACTCATATACTTTGAATCAAATTGGTCCTATTGTACCATTCTTCAAATGTTACGACCTGCTGAAGATGATCCTCTCCTAAGATTGAATCGTTTGAATTGTCCAATCATCCTTTGGACTGAAGAAGAAATTTTCTCGAGCACCTCCGACCTTCACTCATGAGAATTCTTCAAACAATTATTCTGTTTTAGTTTCTCATATTATCTAAAGATTTCCAGAGTAATATGCAAAACTTCATTTGTAAAAATATTTAGTTCATCAATCATTATTTCAATGCAACATACTTTATGAACAATGGAAGACGAATAATTTGATCTTGAGAATAGTTAGATAAATCATCAAAAATACAAAAGGAAATTAATCTGAAAACATATCTTTGAGAAGAAAAAGAATCCAAAGATAGTAAACATGACAAAAATCAGATGTCCTACATATCACAGCTTGGGCTTCTGTATACAAACTCCATGAAGGCTGTTTTGAGTTTAACATGTGTTTAGAAGATCCAAAGTACTTTGTTGATGCCCCGGTATGTAACACACTCCACTTCTTGTCGAATCCGATATAGCAAGGTCACTGCATGCTTTTGAAAATTTGAGCTGCCCTTTCAGGTTTTCAACTCAAAACCCATTTGGTCTCAATGCGCCCTTTGCGGGTTTTCACCTTGGCCTCTCCATTTTTTTATTATTTATTTATTTATTTTTTAAAAGTCTCAAAGAGCCCTTTGCGAGTTTTCACCTTGGCTTCCTTTTTCTTTAGACAAAGTACCTCTTGACTGAGTCTGAATTCACTGAATTGGGTAAACTCTTCCCATCCATTTCTGTCAAAATCAGTGCACCACCGGAGAAAGCCTTCTTCACAACATACGACCCTTCCCAATTCGGCATCCATTTTCCTCTAAAGTCCTTCTGTATGGGAAAAATCTTTTTTAGTACAAGGTCCCCTTCGTGAAATTCTCTTGGACGAACTTTCTTGTCATAAGCTCGCATCATTCGCTTCTGATACATCTGACCATGACAAATAGCCCTTAGCCTCTTTTCTTCAATCAAGTTCAATTGATCATACCGCGATTGAATCCATTCTACTTTATCCAGCTTTATCTCTGACAAAATTCGAAGAGAAGGTATTTCCACTTCAATGGGTAACACTGCCTCTATCCCATAAACCAACGAGAAAGGAGTTGCCCCAGTAAAGGTTCTGACGGACGTTCGATAGGCCAAGAGTGCAAATGGTAATTTCTCATGCCAATCTCTGTAGGTCTCAGTCATTTTCCCCACTATCTTCTTGATGTTTTTGTTGGCAGCTTCCACTGCCCCATTCATTTTTGGGCGATATGGAGATGAATTATGATGTTTGATCTTGAATTAGCTGCAGACTTCCGCAATCGTGTTGTTGTTCAAGTTTAATGCATTGTCCGATATGATCCTCTCAGGCATTTCATACCGACAAATGATCTCCTTTTTCAAGAATCGACCTACTACCGACTTGGTAACATTAGCATATGAAGCTGCCTCTACCCATTTCGTGAAGTAGTCAATCACCATGAAAATGAAACGATACCTTTTCGAAGCTATTGGTGATATTGGCCCAATGACATCTATGCCCCACATGGAAAAGGGCCATGGAGAAGTCATAACATGTAAAGGTGAAGGTGGTACATGAATCTTGTCCCCATATATCTGGCATTTATGACACTTCTTGGCATAGCTGATACAATTTCCTTCCATAGTAGACCAATAGTATCCAAACCTCATGATTTGTCTTGCCATTGTAAAGCCATTAGCATGTGTCCCACAAACACCTTCATGTACTTCTTCCAAGATTTGTCTGGCTTCCACAGCGTCGACACATCTCAAAAGCATCTGATCTTTCCTTCTTTTATAAAGGATGTCCCCATCTAGTACATATTCACAGGCTAACCTCCTCAAGGTTCTTTTTTCATTCTCAGTTGCCTGCTCAGGATATTCATGATTTCTTACATACCGTAATATATCTTGATACCAAGGATGGTCATCCTTTTCCTCTTCTTCAATGTTACAACAATGAGCTGGAACCTTAGAAATACTCATCTGAATTGGTCTTACATACTCTTTTTTATTTGCTTTAATCATGGAAGCCAGTGTTGCTAAAGCATCTACCATCTGGTTTTCGTCCCGTGGGAGATAATTGAAGGTGTTGTTATCAAACTCCTCAAGTAGCCCCAAAACTACCTTTCGATAATTAATCAATTTGGGGTCCCTTGTCTCTCATTCACCCCTAAGTTGGTAAATTACCAATGCAGAGTCTCCATATACTTCCAGGGTTCTAATTTTTCGCTTTTTAGCCGCTCGAATCCCCATGATACATGCTTCATACTCCGCCATATTGTTTGTACAGTCAAAATCTAATTTGCATGTGAATGGATAATGACCTCCATTTGGGGATACTAAGACTGCCCCGATTCTATTTCCTACTGCATTGGATGCTCCATCAAAGTTCATCTTCCATGGATATTCTTTAGTAGTTGCCACATACATCAACTCCTCACTGGGGAAATCAAAGCTCAATGGCTCATAATCTTCTAGAGCTCTGCTAGCCAGAAATTCTGCTATTGCGCTTCCTTTTATGGCTTTTTGACTCATATAGACTATATCAAACTCAGAAAGCAGTATCTGCCACCTTACCATTCTTCTATTTAGGGATGTTGACTCCATCATGTACTTTAATGGATCAAGTTTCGAAATTAGCCAAATTGTATGATATAGCATATATTGCCTCAACCTTCGAGTTGTCCAGATCAAAGCACAACACAACTTCTCAATCGGCGAATATCTCATCTCACACTCAGTGAATTTCTTACTGAGGTAATATATCGCTTTCTCCTTCTTTCCTGACTCATCATGTTGACCAAGTACACATCCCATAGAATTACTAAACACTGATAAGTATAGAATTAATGGTCTATTTGGACTGGTCGGAGATAGCACTGGAGCGTTTAATAAGTATTGCTTGACTTTATCAAAGGCATTCTGGCATTACTCATCCCAAGTACCTTGGTTGTGTTTTCTAAGGAGGCAAAATATAGGATCACATTTCTCGGTTAACTGCGAAATAAACCGAGCGATATAATTTAACCTTCCAAGAAAACCCCAAATTTTCTTCTGAGTACGTGGTGGAGGCAGTTCTCGTATGGCTCTAACCTTGTCTGAGTCAACCTCTATTCCCTTTTCACTGACCACAAAGCCCAATAATTTCCCTGACCTAGCTCCGAAGGTGCACTTTTCCGGATTAAGCTTCAACTGAAACTTCCTCAATCTCAGGAACAACTTCCTCAAGACTTCAATATGGTCCTTCTCTGTTCGAGATTTGGCAATCATGTCATCAACATACACCTCAATCTCTTTGTGCATCATATCGTGGAATAAGGTCACCATAGCCCTTTGGTATGTTGCCCCTGCATTCTTCAGCCCAAAGGGCATTACCTTGTAACAAAAGGTGCCCCACAATGTTATGAAGGTGGTTTTGTCTATGTCCTCAGGATGCATCTTTATCTGATTGTACCCTGAGAAGCCATCCATAAAGAAGAACAACAAGTATCCCACTGTATTGTCCATCAAAGTGTCGATGTGTGGTAAAGGAAAATTGTCTTTTGGGCTAGCTTTGTTCAAATCTCTGTAATCAACACACATTCGTACCTTCACATCCTTCTTAGGGACAGGCACAATGTTGGCCACCCATTCTGAGTATTTAACCTATTGTAGGAATCCAGCATCAAACTGCTTCTTGACTTCATCTTTTATTTTTAGCATAATATCAGGCCTCATTCTTCACATTTTTTGTTGGACTGGCTTGCAATCCTGTCTCATGGGGAGACGATGTACCATGATATCAGTATTCAACCTTGGCATATCCTGATATGACCATGCGAAGATATCTTTGAATTCATGTAACAGCTCAACAAGACCTTATCTCGTTTCCTTAGCAATGTGTGTCCCAATCTTCACTTCTTTCCCTTCTTCCAAGGTTATATTATCTATTGCCTCTTTCTCATGGGGCAGAATTTGCTTCTCCTCTTGTTTCACCAATCTCAACAGATCTAGAGACACATCACAATCCCTGTCATCTTCAAAACCCTGAGGTTCCTCTAAACACATGTCTTGCTCAAAAGAGAATTTAGGATTTGTAGTATCATCGCTCATGTCGTTGATATCTAGGGACCTGTGGGGGTGCAAAGGAATGTACAAAGGACAAATGAATTTAAGAATGTCTATTAACATGTTATGAATGAAATGAAAGATTTGAACGGAATTAAAAGGACAAAAGAACAAAGAATGAAAGAATGTTTGCTCGAATTGATAGTAAAGACGTGTTTTATTGAAACAAAATATCTGAACATGAGCCTATTTCACAAATGAAGTCTTATTACTCCTAGGCTTTAGAGCAACAAGAGTGTTCTGAAAATTACTCTGAAAAATCTTTAAAAACTACAAGAAGTTTTTCTGCAGTCCAATTGTTTAAAGAGTTTCCCGGTTTGTAAGGGCGAATGCCCTCAAGGTTTCTTCGTTTAGACTCTTCATTATTTAAAACATTGATGTGATGACTTCCTTTTTCGAGCAATCCTCTCTTAGGGTGAATTATCCCTCCTGATATAAAAGTCAGGGCTATATGAGGGAACGTCATCTATTCCCACTCTGCTTCTCTTCCACTTAAACGCGCCCTTCTTCTTTCTTGATACTTCTCTATTTCTTTCCTTCTCTGTCTGTGATTTGGCCTGAAACCCAAGCCAAAATGATCTATCTTCTCCTTTAGTTCTAGAACTTGAATCCCTCTTTGGAGATATCTTCCCAATCCTTTTCCTGGCAAGACTCCTTTCCCCACTGTCATTTGCAAACCCATTCTTGTGGTTCTGGATATTTTAGGCACCGGCACCTAATTCTCCTCTGAAATAAATGTTGTATTAACGAATTCAAAGGAGCGAAAAGAACACTCAACGGCCTCCTCATTCGCCTCTACATAGGGTGCGTCACTGGTAACTGCTGCTATGATGTCTTCCTCAGCATTTATGGTGACCAGCCATCTGTCTGTTACTAGCTTCAATTTCTGGTGCAAAGATGAGGGCACCGCTCCTGCCGAATGTATCCAATGCCTCCCGAACAAACAATTATAAGAGGGTTTAATGTCCATCACTAGAAATTCTACCTCATACGTGTTTGGCCCAATCATCAAAGGGATATCAATTCTTCCCATAACCTTTCTCTCTGTGCCATCGAATGCTCTCACTACATTATGGCATGTTTTCATGTGAGAACTGTCTATGGGCAATCTATTCAATGTGGATAATGGCAAGACATTTAAGGCTGACCCATTATCAATAAGCACACTCGACAATGTATATCCTTTGTAGCGAGTGGTAATGTGCAAAGCTTTAGCTGATCCCATGCCACCAGGTGGGATTTCATCATCATTGAAATAAATGAAGTTGTCAGCGCTTATGGTACTAACCAATCGATCCAACTTGTTGACGGATATATCATTAGTAACGTAAGTCTCGTTGAGCACCTTCATTAATGCCTCAGGATGTACCTTTGAACTCAGAAGCAAAGCCAACACTGATATTCGAGCTGGTTGTTTGCGTAATTGTTCAACCACGCTGTACTCACTGTGTTTCAGGAATTTTAAAAACTCTTTAGCTTCTTCTTCCTTCACTGGCTCATTAACAAGTACCTCAGCCCCACTCTCCTTCTCAATGTCAAAGGCTGTCACTTTCGTGGGCTCAACTTTGATGCCTCCTGCTTTATAACGTTTTCCACTACGTCTGTAGGAACCTTCAACTTGAGCCTCCTTAGAAGTACTAGCTATATCTTCTCTCTCCGGCATTGTCACATTGCCGTCATAATTCCAGGGTATCCTCTTGTTATCCTTATAAGGAAAGGAAGTGGGTTTGTGAATAATGACTTTTGGCGCTGCTTGTGTCTCAACTTTATTATTCCTTGGTAGAGAAATAATGATCCTTGGTCGGTTAATTCTTTGATTCTTTGGTTCACCTTCCAATGCACATACGTGTCCCTCATCTGAGCCAGCTTCATAAAATTCCAGCTCCTTATTATCCATAAGGCTTTGTACCAAAGCCTTAAACTCGTCACATTCCTGAATCTCGTGTCCCTCTTCTGCATGGAACTCGTAGTAGTCTCTCGCTCCTTTATTTCATTCTTCATAGATTATCATCTCTCTTTTCATTATTTCTTCCCAAATTACTTTCATCGGCATTCTTACCTCGGCCATGTCCTCTTTAATCCTTCTCATACCAGTTCCCCAATTGTGTTTATCCCCCATCTTGATAAGTCTTTCCACTGCTTTTTTAAAGCCAGTGCAATTTTCGATCGAATGCCCCGATATCCCTGTATGGTATTCACATTTGGCGTTTGCATCGTACCATTTGGGATATGGAGGTTGCAGTGGTTTCAAATGAAAAGGAGCTATTGCGTGCGCATCAAATAAACTTTGATAAAGCTCCAGGTACGTTACAGGGATAAGCGTGAATGAGACCTTTTCAGAGTTTTGTCTCATACCAGATCTTGGCTTTTGGGAATCCTGTTGCTCAACTGTAGTTGCTATGGGCTGAGTAACCGTAATCGCTTTTGAGTTGTAACTACTCATATTGTTCACCTCATTATCTTTCCTTATTGGGGCCAATCTTTTAGCAGTTTCCCCTCTATTTTACCACCTCTTATGGCGTTCTCAATCATTTCCCTTGTCATAACTATATCAGTAAAGCTCTTGGTGGTACTTCCAATCATATGAGTAATGAATGGGGCCTTCAAGGTGTTAATGAACAGCATGGTAGTTTCTTTCTCTAAGAGCGGTGGTTGAACTTGCATGGCAACCTCCCCCCACCTCTGTGCATATTGCCTAAAGCTCTCATTAGGCTTCTTTTCTATGTTCTGCAGAGTGATTCTATCAGGAGTCATGTCAGTCACATGAATATATTGCTGCATGAAGGCTTGCGCTAAGTCTCTCCAAGAACCGATCCTAGCGCGGCTCAATTGATTATACCACCTAGCCGCTGCCCCAACCAAACTATCCTAGAAAAAATGGATCAATAGTTGATCATTGTTTACATAGCCGGTCATCCGCCTACAGAACATGGTGATATGGGCCTCAGGGCAAGTAGTCCCATTGTACTTCTCAAATTCCGGCATCTTGAACTTATGAGGAAGCACCAAATCTAGGACCAAACTACAGTCCTTGGCATCAATTCCCTGACGATTATCAATGTTTTCCAATGCCTTAAATTTCTCCTCTAACCATCTGCAACATTCCTCTAATTTCCTTGATGATTCGAGTCTCATCTCTTCCCTCTCAGCTATATCTAAATCAGGGATGAATGGATTGGTAGGGTTATCTCCCAGGTTGGATCTCGAGCCAGTTTGGAAGTTCATGGGTGTTCCAGCATCGACTTGCCCATGTTGAGGCCTTATTGTGACGGATGGCCTTCGGGGATATGCCTCAGGTTGAGTTTGCACATGGGGTGGGGTAAAACCCAGAGGATGATCCTCATTATCCTCTTCGGTGATAGTCATAGGGGCCTTTCCTTTATCCGTTGCCCCCTTCAACAGTTGAGCCATCTTAGCCATCATATTTCTTTGGGCCTCCAACATTTGATCCTTCATCTCCTGTTGGATTTTTGCCAATTGTTCCTACAATTGCTCTTTCATTTCTCTCTAGATCTCCTCAAGTATTTGATCCATATTCTTTGTCTTAGTGCGTGTACCGTAAGGATGTATTGCTTTCAGGTTTTTTCTTTCTCTCTCTTTCTCTCTCTAATAATTTTAACTAATTAGGGTCTTTCTACAAATTTGAATGCATATGATGCAATGAGATGCAAATGCATGAATGCAAAAAGATTTCGATTCTAATTCAGTTTCTTTTAGAAAACGTTATTTAAGAAACAAAAATCTTTACACAAAACAGATTACAAATACGCTTTCGCCCTCAGGCCCAGAGTTTTAACCCTATCCAATAACAAAGCTAACTCTCGACCTCTATCTGACACTGACTCCTGCCTTACACTCAATACATTAGCTTGCACTGCCAGGTCTTGCAAATGATCAGCAACCTCTCGAATTTGGACTATGGCTTCTCCCATGAGGTAGTTCCTATCTCTGACTTGATCCTGAAAATGATGAAGCTCTCCCTTCCAATGTCCTTCTCTTGCCTCAAGCTGCTCAATCCGGAGTTCACAGTTTTACAATACTGCTTCCAAACCTCTAATATTGTACTTTATTTCCTTGATCTTGTTTAGACTTGCTTTTAACTCGACCGCAAAGTTACGACTTCGGTGATGATGAAGAGATCGTCCAAGCTCAGTCACCTTAGCTTTTAATCCTTGATTCTCTTTCTCTAGGACCTGATTCTACGCCTGTACCTCTTGGAACTTCTTCTTCCAATACTCGATTTTGGCTCTTTCTTCTTGAACCTCTTGTTGCCACTACTCGGAAGACTTCCCCAATCCAGCTCTCTTCATTGATAGCTGTATCCTTTTATATTGCGTCTTCAAGTCATCACAATCTTCCTCAATCTTCTTCTTTTCTTTCCTCACTTTTTCGACCTTAATTTTCTGAACGTCGACGTCTAAGTTTAGGTATATCTTCTCTTCCTCCAGTTTCTCTATCTTTTTCCCGAGCTCCAAACTCTTTCTTTCGAACTCTTGCTTGATGACTTCTAACTCTGATGGAACCACTCGTAAGTTCTCCTCCATTGATCGATCAGCCCTCAAACTCGGCCTAGGGATGTTATCATTGATCCTCTTACTAAACCACCCTTTGTACTCAAGGGTTGTCGTCAGACCTTCAGTCAGAATCTTCACACAGCAAATCTTCTTTCAAGCCTCGGAAATCTCTCGCATCTTCTTCTTATAATGATCTCCCTTATATGAGAAATCACTCTGAGCTAACCCTTGTGTTGCCAGTATAAACTGCCCCACTTTGTATTGCCTTAGGACGAGTAATGGTGCATAACCAACAACTCCCCAAATTCTAGGAAGAGGTACCAAATCAAAGCTTCCGCAACGATAAAGGACCTCATTAGGAGCCATCTAAGAGGCTTTCCACATAACATCTTCCTCTCGGAGATTCTGAAGTATTTCCATCCACCTTTCCTCTGTAATGTCGTCCCTCCTCGGCGTAGCTGCTGCTTCCTTTAAGGGAGAATAATCCTCAAAGAACACTCAGCAAGGAACCTTATCAACCTTCCAAAAGTGACTGTGGAACCATACTAACAACAACTGTGTGCATCCAATGAATCTACCTTTACCAGCTCTCCGACATGCACTCAAGGATCTGAACGTCTCAGCTAGGATTGCAGGCACAGGTGTGTTCTGTTTACCAAGTTGATCGAATAAATCTGTAACTGCCTCATCTACGTGCCCCATAGCCTTGGGGAAAATCACCAAACCATAAATACTTAAGGCCAAGATATCAACCCTTTTTTTCACATCTGGGTGTGCCAATATCAGATCCCTCAAACTTGCCCATGGAATGCATTTACCATCACCCTTTTGTTGGATTCGAGCTGCGGCCCACTGTTCACTCATCCCTGTGATAGACATTAATTTCTTCACGAAAGTTGGGAGATTACTAGCCCTAACATAAGCCCTGTTACATTAAATTCTTAGACAGCGAAGCAAGGTCGTATACTCCTCCAAAGTAGGTACTAAGTCTACCTCTCCAAATGTAAAACAACTATAAGCAGGGTTTCAAAACTGTACCATAGCTTGAAACAGATGCTTATCCACCTTGATGTCTAGAAAATAGGGAAGATCTCCATAATTCTGGTAGAACAGCTGCTTAGCCTCGTCATCCCATTGGGCCCAAATGCCCTTCAACTCCTGAAACTTATTCTGTGACAAACTAATACGAGTGAAGTCCCACAACTCTAACGTATACCCCTCAGTGACATTATCTCCTTTCTCTAACTAGGTTTTCTCTGACCACGCATAGATAGAAGCGTTGTCCTCCACTTTATCAAGATATTCATTCCTCATTACAAAACTTTCTAATCTAGAAATTGAACCGTGAATCGACACCTCTAAATGTTGAATGACATGCAATGATAACAAAATAAAATAGGTCAGTGTCATATATAAAAGGTATAATAAACAAGCACTTATAAGGGTAGCTTACTAAAGGTTATTACTGTACTACTTAGGGTAAGCACTTAAAGTTCACTATATGTATTTCAGTTCTAAAGTGAGGGTATCTGAACCAACAGATTCCTCGATCCTCACCCATTATAGGCTCATATGGACCAAGTTCGGTTCAGGGGGACACATTTCCCTATGGCCATGCGGAGATGAAAATCTCACGAAGACATAGGTACGGATGTATCCCGGAAGCAATCCACTAGCTCATGCGGAGGTGAAAACCTCACGAAAGCATAGCTTCTCACTCCACTTAAGGGTGTGACCACAACGGTCATGAAAATGCAATGTGTGCGAAAAAATAACAATCATATGCAACAAACACATGTAAAAAGATCGTATTTTAAAATTTTCCAAATTTCCGACATTAAGGCAGAAAGCAATCAATTTTCGGCTTTACTCTCTTATTGGTCCCCAGTGGAGTCGCCAAGCTGTCGAAATCATTTTTTTGTGGAAGATTTTGAAAACAGGAGTCGCCACCAACCTTTTTAGCTATGATTGGATCACCTTATAAAACATTTTGGTCTTACAAAAATGTGAGAAATAGGTTCGGGAGTCAGTTACGTACGGGGAAGGATTAGCACCCTCGCAACGCCCAAAATTGGTACCAAATTGAATAGTTTTCTGTCTTAATGTCAAAAGTTTGAAAGAATTTAAAAATAGGATCCCTTTTTAAAACCAGAAGAATTTGAGTTGAAAATCGAGATTCCTTCGCTCCAAAAGAGTACAAACATCACATCCAGCATGATTAGACACGATATTCTTAAACTTTCGTAACTGAAATCATCTTGTGATTTACAAAATTTATTTAGAAGGATACTTTAGGCATTTAGACAAACGGGAAATCGCAACCTAGCATGTTAGGGCACTACTTCCCGAATTCCTAAATACAAAAAACATTGCCTTATTTTTAAAAATTCTTTTGGATTAAATGAAATATAAATTTTTAAAACAATGATGCATTTAACATATTACAAGATATCGATACTAAATAATATAAACTACATGAAACATACTTTAACATTTCATGCAAATATAGTATAGAAAATAATAAACATAAAATATTAAATTACATGGTATACACAACAATATTTCATACAAGTATAACCTAAAATAGCAACATAAATGATCAATTTCCATACAAATATATAAAAACAATAAATAACATAAAAATATAAATAATTTATGAGATAAAATTAATATGCTAAAACAATACTAAATAAAAAAACGAAAACAAATTATGAACATATGTAAAATAAGTCAAAAAATAAAGATGAAAACTAAATACCGTTAAAAAAATAAATGAGGTATTAAAAATATTTAAAACAATATTAAATAATAAAGGAGAATTTAAAAAAAAAGGTTAATTAATTAATAAAAAATACTATATGATATAATAATTTAATATATATTTATAAAAACAATAATATATTAAATAGGAACAAAACTTTATAGTAAATTTTAGAATATTACATAATATACTAAATATTTAATAATGATTTATGTATTATTTAATAATATTTACAAATTTTTAAAAGTATATATAATAATAAATAATAAATAACAAAATAATATAATATATAATAAAATAAAAATAATATAATGAATAATATATAATAAAATGATATAATATATAAATAAAATATATGATAATATATAAATAAAATAATAAATAATATATAAATAAAAAATAATATATATAATAAATTTTTTACATATATAAATAATGTTTATAGTAAAAATAAATAATATATAAAATATTTAAAATAAATAAATTATATATAAAAAATTTAAAAAGGATTAAAATTAAATAAAAATAAAACTCTAGGGTTAATTTTAAAATAATAAAAATTTGGACCTAATTGAAACGAGCGCTAAAATCCAAGGGACTCACTGGGCAATTAGCCCTAATCCCAAAAGCGACTTCGTTCCCAAAATAAGTTTTATAATGGCCATTAGGACTAAATTGAAACAAAAATAAAAGGTTAGGGGCCAAATTATAATAAAAATAAAATGAAATTATAAATATTAAAAATGCGGAAGGATCAATTGGGCAATTAGCCCTTTAAACAAAAACACACGGATCCTTCCCGGGTCACGGGTCAACACGCGGATCCTTGCCTTTGAAATGACGCCATCTTGAAGCCTATCGTTTTAAGCAAAACGACGTCGTTTCCATGAGGCTATATAAGCCAAATTTTGGCCCCAGAAATTCATTTTTAACCCATTTAAAAAAAAAACTCTGAAAGAGGACAGAGAGCAGGCCCTCGGAGCTCCGTCGACCCTCCGTCATCAGGCTCCCACGCGCCCACGCGCCGCTGCCGACTCCGCCACGTACGTCGGTCGGGATTCGAAAAGCTTCACTTTTCACAGCGAATCGAGAGGTAATCCTCTTATATTTTTTTACAGTACTTTGTATGTATGAAATACAAGTATCCAAGAGGAAAATAAAGAAAATAAAGCAAGAAGAATCACCTCTGTTTTCTGGCAAAGCTCAAAAAATCTATAATCTGTTTCTCTGTGTTTTTATATCTGAAAAATCCCCTCCTCGTTTTACAGATTAGAAAAGAGGCTTTTATAGCCTTCTGCTAATTGTTACATTTTGGGAAAGAAATCTTTGATTTCTTTCCATGTTTGCTTCTCTTTTCTGCTGTGGTTCCTTCCTTTTGCAGGTACCAACGAGGATATCACGACGGTGAGTGCGCTGGTGTTGATTCGTGCGCCAATTATGGCGCGATACGGAGCTGGAGTCACGGCACCGATGGAGGTGTCGATGAAGGGTCATTGAAACAGCACGAGACGAAGGGGCGTGACGATTGGAGTGCTTGTGGCACGAAGCTTCTGTAAACTCTAGGGTTTCCTAACCTGCTAACTGATTTGGGCCTTTTGGGCCCCGTGTATCTTTGGGTTGAGGGTGTAATGGGCTACTGGGTAGTTTAGGCTATCGGATTAACAGTGGGCTTTGTAAATGGACTGAATATTTAATTTTTTTTTGTGTGTAATTTGGTTTATTGTTTTTATTGGGCCCAGGCAAATTTGGGCTATTACATATATGTTTTGTTAATCTATTATATGTATTATATCTTATCATGTATTTTTACTATTCTTTCATATTTTATATATATTCTAAGTTATTGTGTATATTGCCAATTCTTAAATAAATTTATGTTTTAAAATATTTTACATGTAATTTGATTCAAATGTTTTATTCTATAACATTTATTTTAATGATTATATATATTTCTAGTTTTTTTCCATAAATTGTTCCAAATTCATCAATTCATCCATTCATATATCATATATATTATGTGTTCATTAGTTCATCACTGTTTTAAAATTATCTTATACCACGTTGACTTCTAATTTCCATTTTGTTTTGTATGTGTTTAGGTGATTGCTTTATATGGTACCATATTTATTGTTGTTGTATATTATTTATTCATTGTCTTATTTGTTATACCAATTGTTCTCCATCCATGATCAAAATTTGGTCACATTTTGCTTAGAATAGTCGTATTTAATTGTTGAATTTATTAATTGTGGTTTATTGTACTTTATGTGTGCATATTATTTCATGTTCATTAGTCATTTTTTATACCAATGTTTCTTTGCAATTTGTTTAGTATTCCATCCTATTTTAAAACAAAATAAATGCGTTTTAAGATAATTTTCAATTGTCCTTATTATTCAAAGATTTTAAAATAAGGAAATATTCAATATGTGGGAATTTGGGAAATCCTTACCTATCGTGCTGGGTATAATTTTCCGTCGGACCAAATATTTGGATATCCTTTTATAATTTTGGCATATAAGATTTTGAAGGTAAAAAATCAATCGTATTTTTGAAGGTATAAAAGATCGTGTCCAATCGTGTTGGATACGATGCTGCATATCTTTGAAACTAGAGGGTTTTGATAACCAATTTAAATTACTCAAAGGTTTTAAAAGGAATCAAAATTTCAAAAATCCTTTCAAAAAATTTAGATGTGAGGACAACACTTAGTCAATCTGGTATCAATTTTTGGGCGTAGTGAGGGTGCTAATCCTTCCTAATATGTAACTGGCTCTCGAACCCATTTTTTTGATATTGTGTAGACCAAAACTGATTTGAAATGTTTTATTAGGTGATCCAATCACACCTAAATAAAAAAAGATTGGTGGCGACTCCATATTTGGTTTTTAAAAAAAAGTCGATCCCCGTTTTTACCCTAAAATAAAAAAATGGTTTCGACAGCTTAGCAACTCCACTAGGGACTGAACAAGAGAGTCAGGCCATAAAATTGATTATTTGTTGTCCTTTTGTCAAGGAATTAAAAATTTGTTTTGAAAATTATGATCCCTTTTGATTGCATTTGTTTATATGATTGTTATGGTTTGGTCTTGTAAAATAATATTGCATTGCATTGCACGACCGTTGTGGTTATACCTTTAAGTGGGAGTAAGAAACTATGCTTTCGTGAGGTTTTCACCTCCGCATGAGCTAGTGGATTGCTTCCGGGATACATCTGTACCTATGATTTCATGAGATTTTCATCTCCGCATGGTCATAGGAAAATGTATTCCCCTGAACCGAACTCGATCTGTATGAGCCTATCATGGGTGAGGATTGAGGAATCTGCTGGTTCAGATACCTTTATTTTAGAACCAAACCTCATATAGTGAACCCTAAGAGCCTTCTTTAGGTGGAGCTAGGTTAAACTTTCGTAGTTGCCCATATATGTGCTTTGGTTATCTTTATTTTACTTGTACTTTATTACTTATATTTGATACTAACTTGTGTTGTTTTGATT
Source organism: Gossypium longicalyx (assembly GCA_025698465.1). Classification (NCBI taxonomy): domain Eukaryota; kingdom Viridiplantae; phylum Streptophyta; class Magnoliopsida; order Malvales; family Malvaceae; genus Gossypium; species Gossypium longicalyx. The sequence continues at coordinate 100,814,246 of CM046997.1, forward strand.
GTGTTTTTTCATAACATTGCATACTAAAGGAGGCGCTGATTCGTATTCGATTACTAAGTTAGAAGATTTAACATGGAGAATGAATTTCTGAATAAAGTTGAGGATAATGTGGCCGTCCGTGCATGGTCAAAGAAGTTACAATTGAAGAAAGGGGATATCTTGGCAGAAGGACATACATCAGAGTTGCAGGAATTCACTTGCATCAATGTAACACAGAATGAGTTGCAAGAGTTAAGAGATATATGGGCTCATTGGGATGAAGGAACCAAACAGTTATTTTATCAGAGCTATGGTGATATATCCTACTTGCTTGATATTAAGGTGGATAAGCATCTGTTCCGAATTATGGCTCAATTTTGGAATTCTGCTTACAATTGTTTCACCTTTGGGGAAGTGGATTTGGTGCCTACCATGAAAAAGTATACTACCCTGCTGAGGTGTCCAAAAATTCAAGTCAGGAAAGCTTATGCTAAAGTTTTTAATGGTCTAACTTTTGTGAAGAAATTGATGAATATTTCAGGGATGAGTGAGCCTTGGGTCACTGCTTGGATTCAACAAAAGGGGGATAGTAAATGTATTCCTTGGGAGAATTTGAGAGATTTGGTTTTAACACATCCGGATGAAAGGAAGAGGGTCGATATCTTCGCCTTAAGTATTTATGGGTTGGTGATTTTTCCTAAAGCTTTAAGGCATGTGGATGAGGCTGTCACAGACTTATTCGATCATCTTGAGAAGGGAATCACACCTGTACCTGCAATACTGGCTGAGACGTTCAGGTCCTTGAGCATGTGTTGGAAGACAGGTGAGGGGCAATTTATTGGATGCGCACAGTTGTTGATGCTATGGTTTCATGGGCATCTTTGGAAAGTGAACAAGGTTTCTTACCGGGTCTTCTCTGAAAGCTATTCCCCATTAAAGGAGGAGGTAGCTATGCAAAGAAGAGATGATATTTCAGAGGAGAAATGGAAGGAAATTCTTTAAAATCTCAAGGAGGAGGATATAGAGTGGAGAGCTTTTTGGATGGTTCCTGATGAGATCCTGTATCGATGTGGGGACTTTGATTGGGTACCATTGTCTGGAATTTGGGGAGCTACTGGGTATACTCCTTTGCTTGCATTACGACAGTATAAATTGAGACAGTTCATACCTACGACTTACGGGCTTGTTCAGTGTGAGTTCCCATATAAAGGAGACCATTATAAGAAAAAGGTTTGGAATATATCTGATTGGATGAAAAGGTTGGCCGTTGGTTCTATGACAACACTTGAATACAGTGAATGGTTTAGGAAAAAGGTCAATGATAATATTGCTATACCAAGTTTAGAAGGCACTCGACTAATGAAGGAGCAGTTACAAGTTGCCCCGTCAGAGTTAGAAATTATAAAACAAGACTTTGAGAAGAAGAGTTCTGAGCTTAGAAAAAAGATCGAGCAGCTGGAGGAAGAAAAGATGCATTTGAAATTAGATGTGGAGATTCAAAGGTCAGAGGCGAAAAAGTTACGAAAAAGGAAGAATGAAGTTGAGGAGGATTTGGAAGGCTTAAAAGTAGATTATAAGAAACTACGCCAATCAATGAGGACTGCTGGATTAGGAAAGACTTCGGAGCAATGGCCCCAAGAAGTTCGAGAAGAAAGGACTAAAGTTGATCAATGGGAAAAGAAATTCTAGGAGGTTCAAGCTCGGAATGAGGCCTTGGAGAAAAGTCTGTCAGAGAGTAAAAATGAAAAATATGAATTAAGAGCCAGAGTAGCGGAACTTGAGAGATCTCTATATCTATACCGGAATCGCAATTCTGTGATGGAGTTGAGAGTAAGCTTAAGTAAGATTGAAGAGTTGAAAGGGAAAATAGAAGAATTAGAGGCAGCATTGTAGAGTTGTGAAATGAGGATCGAGTTCTTAGAGGCAAATGAGGAACAATGGAAAGGTCAGCTTCATCACTCTCAAGACCAAGTTAGAAGCAGGGATTACATCATGAGAGAGGCTATAACACAAATTCGAGAAGTAGCTAATTACTTGCAGTCTTTGGCGGTACAAGCGGACGTATTAAGTGTGAAGTTTGAGTTGGAGTCAGATAGGGGATAAGAATTGGCTTCATTGCTTAGGAAAATTAAGGCTCTGAGTGTTAGGGCGAAGTCTTATTTGTAACTCAGTTTTATGTAAAGAATTTTATTTTCTAGTAAAGTTTTCTAAAGGGAATTGAATCAGAATTGATGCCTCCTTTGCATTCATGCATTCATGCATTCGCATTACATTACATTACATCATATGCATTAAAGGTTATAAAAAAGATTCTACTTAATTAAAAATTATTTCAGTAATCTGGAAACCAACAAAAACACACTAAATACGCATCCCTACGGTACAAGGAAAAAGACCAAGTCAATGGACAAAAGACTTGAAAAATTAGAGCAAATGCAAAAGGATATGCAAGAACAAATGCAGTCACAGATGCAAGAGCGGTTAGATAAGATTCAGCAAGAGATAAAGGAGCAAATGATGAAGTCCCAAAGAGATATGATGAATCAATTGTCCCAATTACTGGTAGGAAGGATGGATAAGGGGAAAGGTCCTGTGGATAATGTTGGGGAAAATAATGAAGACCCTCAATATCCCCCTGGTTTCACTCCAACACATGTGTAGATGCAACCTGAGATTAATTTACAAAAACCTTCTGTTACAATCAGGCCCCAGCAATTTCAGTCTGGAGTGTCAATACCGATGAATCTTCAAGCTGGTTCAGGTTTTAATCCTGGTAATAACTCAAATAATCCAATGGTGCCTGATTTGGATGAAGTTGTGAAAGAGGAAAGAGTAAGGGCAGAATCACAGAAATAATTGGAGAAGCGGTGTAAATGGCTGGAGGAAAAGGTCAAGGCAATAGACGGCATTGATAGACATCCTAGAATTGATGCAAAGGATCTGAGTTTGGTTCTGGACCTAGTACTTCCATACAAGTTTAAGATGCCAAAATTCGAGAAGTACAATGGAACGAGCTGTCTTGAAGCCCATATTACCATGTTTTGCAGAAGAATGACTGGGTATGTTAATAACGATCAATTGTTGATTCATTACTTCCAAGACAGTTTGGTGGGAGTAGCTGCTAAATGGTATAATCAATTAAGTCAAAAAAAATTTGTTCATGGAGAGATCTAGCATAGGTGTTCATGAAGCAGTACAGTCATGTGACAGATATAATTCCTGATAAGATTACTCTACAAAATATGGAGAAGAAATCAAATGAAAGTTTTAAGCAGTATGCACAGAGATGGAGGGAAATGGCCATTCAAGTTCAGCCACCACTCTTAGAGAAGGAAACTACAATGCTCTTTATTAACACCCTAAAAGCTCCGTTTATAACTCACATGTTAGGAAGTGCCACGAGGAGCTTTGCGGATGTGGTCATGATAGGAGAAATGATTGAGAATGCCATAAGGAATGGATGATAGATGCAGGAGAAAGTATTAAAAGGTCGGTGCCACGAAAAAAGGAGAATGAGGTGAACAATGCAAACGTGGGATATTCAAAGTCTATTATTGTAAGTCAACCAAAAGCGGTAACTGCTAGTCAAGGTTCATCAAGGCAAGAATCTGGAGTAAGGCAGAATAGTGAGAAGATTCAATTTACACCAATTTCCATGACATATAAAGAGTTATATCAAAGTTTGTTCGATGCACATATGGTGGCACCTTTTTATTTAAAGCTATTATAGCCTCTGTTCCCTAAATGGTACGATGCCAATGCTCAATGTGAGTATCATGCGGGGATTGTAGGACATTCGATAGAAAATTGTACTACTTTTAAGAAGTTGGTTGAGAGATTTATTTAGATGAGTATTGTGAAGTTCGATAATGCGCCCAGTATAGAAAATCTGCTACCTAGTCATACTGATAGTGGGGTAAATGTGATAAGTAGGGAGATTGGAAAAAGAACCAAGATGGATGTTTCAGAAGTAAAAAAATCATTCGATACGGATCTGGAAAGAGATGGTAAGAAGGGGGTTAGTTACTTCAAATACAGAAGGAAGTGATGATGGGATAGAGAATTATTGTAAGTTCCATCATGAAGAGGGACACAGAATTCAAGAATGTAAAGAGTTCAGAGCTGTTATCCAGGGCCTGATAGACAGTAAAGAAATAGAGTTTTATGAAATGGTCAATGAAGAGAAGTATATATGTGCGTCAGAATCCACGCCAAGCCCAAAAGTAATTATCCTATGGTTATTATTTCACGTCCGAAGAATGAAGCAGGAATTCAGATGACACCGAAGGTTATAATTCAAAAGCCAGCAGTTTTCTTTTACTAGGATAACAAAAGTGTTCCTTGGAAATATGATTGTAATGTGACAATCCCAAGAAAGGAAAGTTTAGTTAGCCCGTTAAAAGAGGATCAAAATATAGATTCTCACACTCGTAGTGGAAGATGATATGATTTGACAAATACTCGAGCGAAACCTATAAAAGGAAGAGATGTAATGGTCGAACAAAAGAAGGGAAAAGTGGTCGAACTTGGGGTGCCTGTTAATGAACTAGTAAAAGAAAAAGAGGCTAAAGAGTTCTTGAAATTTCTAAAACACAGTGAGTACAGTGTGGTGGAACAATTGCATAAACAACCAGCCCGCATATCCATATTGGCTTTGCTCCTAAGCTCAGAAGTCCACCGAAGTGCATTAATGAAAGTGTTGAATGAAACATATGTGACCAATGATATTTCTATTAACAAGTTGGATCGGTTGGTGAATTTTCTGTTAACAAGTTGGATCGGTTGGTGAATAACATAAGTGCTGATAATTTCATCTTCTTTAATGATGATGAGATACCACTAGGAGGAATGGGATCTACCAAAGCTTTGCATATAACCACCAGATGCAAATGATACACGTTGCCAGGGGTATTGGTATATCATGGGTTAGCACTAAATGTATTACCCTTGTCTACACTAAATAGGTTACCTGTGGATAGCTCACACATGAAAGGATGTCAGAACATAGTGCGAGCATTTGATGGCACGGAGAGGAGAGTCATAGGGAGAATACAAATACCTTTGCTGATTGGCCCAACTACATATGAGGTAGATTTCTTAGTGATGGATATTAAGCCCTCTTACAACTGCTTGTTAGGAAGGCCTTGGATACATTCGGCAGGGGCAGTTCCTTCATCATTATATCAGAAGCTAAAGCTGGTATCAGAAAGACAGTTGGTAACAATAAATGTTGAAGAGGACATTATTGCAGCTGTAAGTAGTGACGCGCCATATTTAGAGACAGATGATGAAGCCATTGAATGTTCTTTTCAATCTTTAGAGTTTGTGAATGCAACATTCATCACTGAGGAAAGTAGAATTCTGGAGCCAAAAGTGTCTAAAACTACGATGATGGGTTTATAATTGATGATAAGACATGGAGCTTTACCAGGAAAGGGACTTGGGAGATGGCTTCAAGGAAGGATTGAAGTTCCAATACTGAAAGACAAACATGATCGCTTTGGTTTGGGGTTCAGGCCAGATGCAGGACAGAGAGAGATATAAATGGAAAGAAGGCAGGAAAGAAGAAGAGCACGTGTGAGTGGTAGAGAAATTAAGTGGGAACCCATGATAATTCCTCACATTTCTAGGACTTTTGTATCAGGTGGGATTATTTATCCTGAACGAGGGATGCTAGAGAAAGAAAACATGGAAGGAAAATTGGAAAATGTGAACATCAATGCCATATTGGAAGAGACAATTGAAGAGGGGATTCGTCAAATATTCGTCCATATGAGCCTGGGAGTGTTCTAGACAATTGGACTGCAGAAGATCTTCCTATAGTTTTTAGAGCTTATTCAGAGTAATGTCTGAAACAAACTTGTTGTTTTAAGCCTAGAGACAATAAAGATTTCTTTGTGAAATAGGCCCATGTTCAAACATCATTATTTCAATGAAGTACATTTTTGTTATCATTTTGAGCAAACATTCTTTTATTATTTTCCATTTAAATAATTATCTTGATTCTTTCTTCAATCATTCTTTTATTTCATTCATAAACATACCATACAGAATAATAATTATCAAATTCATTTATTCCTTGGATATTTTTTGTACCCATAATAGGTCATTGGATATCAATATCATGAGTGACGCTGTTACTAACTCAGAGTTATTATTTGAGCAAGACATGTGTTTAGAGGGATCTCAGGACTTCGAAGATGACAGAGACTGTGATTTATCTCCAGACTTGTTAAGGATGGTAAAACAAGAGGAAAAGCAAATTTCGCCCCATAAAGAAGTAGTGGACATGGTGACTTTGGAAGAGGGGAAAGTTGTAAAAATTGGAACATGCATAACTGAAGAAATGAAGTGAGATCTTGTTGGGTTGCTTCAGGAATTCAAAGATGTTTTTGCATGGTCATACCAGGATATGCCCGGTTTAAGCACTGATATTGCAGTACATTGCCTTCCCATAAAAGAAGATTGCAAGCCAGTACAGCAGAAACTTTGAAGAATGAGGCCAGATATTGTCTTAAAGATAAAGGAAGAAATCAAAAAGCAATTTGATGCTGGGTTCCTCCAAGTAATCAAATACTCAGAATGGGTAGCTAATGTTGTGTCTGTTCCTAAGAAGGACGGAAAGGTACGAATGTGTGTGGATTATAGAGATTTAAATAAAGCTAGCCCAAAGGATAATTTCCCCTTGCCTCATATTGATACTTTAGTGGACAATACGGCTGGATTCTCATTGTTTTCTTTCATGGATGGCTTTTCGGGGTATAATCAAATCAAGATGCATCCTAAAGACATGGGAAAGACTACTTTCATAACCTTGTGGGGCATGTTCTGTTACAAGGTGATGCCATTCGGATTAAAGAGTGCTGGAGCAACATATCAAAGAGCTATGGTAACTTTATTCCATGATATGATGCACAAGGAGATTGAAGAATATGTTGACGATATGATAGCGAAATCTCTAACTGAAAATGAGCACATTCAAGTGTTGAGAAAGTTGTTCATGAGATTGAGAAAATTTCAGTTAAAGCTTAATCCAATCAAGTGTACTTTTGGGGCTAGATCAGGAAAGCTATTAGGCTTTGTAGTCAGTGAGGGAGGAATTGAGATTGATTCAGACAAAGTCTGGACTATACAGGAGTTGTCTCCACCATGCACCCAAAAAGAAGTTTGAGGCTTCCTGGGAAGACTAAATTACATTGCACGATATTTCTTAATTAACAGAGAAATGTGACCCCATATTTCGTCTTCTTAAAAAGCATAACCAAGGAGAGTGGGATGATGAATGCCAGAAAGCTTTTGATAAAGTTAAAAAATATTTGTCGAGTCCTCCAGTATTATCACCCCCAAGTTCAGACAGGCCGTTGGTATTATATTTAACCGTGTTTGGTAATTCTATGGGGTGTGTGTTGGGTCAGCATGATGAATCAAGAAGAAAGGAAAGGGCGATATATTACCTCAGTAAGAAATTCACTAAGTGTGAATTGAGATATTCGCCAATTGAAAAATTGTGTTGTGCTCTAATTTGGACAGCTCGGAGGTTGAGGCAGTACATGTTATACTATACGACTTGGTTAATTTCAAAGTTGGAACCTCTAAAGTATATGATGGAGTCAAATGCCTTGAATGGAAGGATGGCTAGGTGGCAAATTCTACTTTCTGAATTTGACATAGTCTACATGAGTCAAAAAGCTGTGAAAGGAGGTGTAATAGTAGATTTTCTGGCCAGTTGGGTTTTAGAAGATTATGAACCATTGAATTTTGATTTCCCCAATGAAGAGATAGTGAATGTGGCAGTTGCTGAGGAGGATATTATAAAAGGGCACGCTTGGAAATTAAATTTTGATGGAGCCTCAAATGCTGTGGGTAATGGAGCTGGAGCAGTTTTGGTGTCTCCAGGTGGAGATCATTATCCATTCACATGTAAATTGGATTTTGATTGTACAAATAATATGGTAGAATATGAGGCATGTATCATGGGGCTCAGAGCAGCTATAGAGCGCAAGATCAAGTCATTAGAAGTATATGGAGATTCTGCGCTGGTAATTTACCAACTTCGATGTGAATGGGAGATAAGAGATTCCAAACTAATCAATTACAGAAGGTTGGTGTTGGGGTTAGTTGAAGAGTTTGATGCTATTACTTTCAATTATCTCCCACGTGACGAAAACCAGATGGCAGATGCTTTGGCTACTTTGGCCTCCATGATTAAAGTAAGTAGACAAGAAGATATGAAACCCATTCAGATGAGTATTTGTAAGGCCCCGTCTAATTGTCATAATATAGAGGAAGAAGAGAGGGATGATCATCCTTGGTATCAAGATATATTGAGATACGTAAGAAATCGTGAGTATCCAGAACAAGCCACAAAGAATGACAAAAGGACATTAAGAAGGCTCGCTTGTGATTATATTTTAGATGAGGAAATTCTGTACAGAAGAAGGAAGGATTAGGTAATTTTATGGTGTGTGGATGCTATAGAGGCCAAAAAAATCTTGGAAGAGGTTCACGAAGGTGTTTGTAGAACACATGCTAATGGGTTTACAATGGCCAGACAAATTATGAGGTTTGGATATTATTGGTCAACCATGGAAGGATACTGTATTAATTATGCCAAGAAATGTCACAAATGTCAAATTTATGGTGATAAGATTCACGTACCTCTTTCACCTTTGCATATTATGACTTCCTCATGGCCGTTTTCCATGTGGGGCATGGATATCATAGGGCCAATTTCACCGAAGGCTTCAAATGGGCATCGTTTTATCTTTGTGGTCATTCATTATTTTACCAAGTAGGTGGAGGCTACTTCATATGCCAATATAACTAAATCGGCAGTCAACAGATTTTAAAGAAGGAAATTATATGTCGGTATGGGATGCCTGAAAGGATCATATCTGATAATGTATTAAATTTGAACAACAGCACAATAGCAGAGGTTTACAGTCAGTTTAAGATCAGGCATCATAATTCATCACCATATCACCTAAAAATAAATCGGGCAGTGGAAGCAGCCAATAAAAATATCAAGAGGATTATGGGAAAAATGACCGAAACTTACAAAGATTGGCATGAGAAGTTGCCATTTGCTCTCTATGCTTATCGAACATCTGTCAGAACTTCTACTAGGGCAACACCTTTCTCATTGGTTTATGGAATGGAAGTAGTTCTACCTATTATGGTGGAGATACCTTCACTCCAAGTTTTGTTAGAATTGAAGTTAGATGAAACAGAATGGATACAGTCTCGATATGATCAGTTGAATTTGATTGAGGAAAAGTGGCTGAGGGCTATTCAACATGGTCAGATGTATCAAAAAAGAATATTGCGAGCTTATGACAAAAAGGTTCACCCAAGAGAATTTCATGAGGGAGATTTGGTTCTAAAAAAGATTCTTCCTATACAAAAGGATTTCAGAGGAAAATGGATGCCAAATTGGGAGGGGCCTTACGTGGTGAAGAAAGCTTTCTCCAGATGAGCATTAATCATGGCTGAAATGGATGGAAGAAACTTGTCTAATCTAGTAAACTCAGATTCAGTTAAAAAGTATTACACCTAAGGAGGGGAAGAAGCCAAAGTGAAAACCCGCAAAGGGCGTTTTAAGACCTAATAAAAAGGAAAAGGGCCAAGGTGAAAACCCGCAAAGGATGCTTTGAGACTCAATAAAAAAAAAGGAGAGGCCAAGGTGAAAACCCGCAAAGGGCGCCTTGAGACCAAAGGGGATTTGAGTTGGAAACTCGAAAAGGGCAACTCAGATGTTGATCTAGAATGAGAAAGGCGATAATCTTGTTATACTTGAATTAACAAGGAAAGAGTATATTGCATCTTGGGGCATTGACAGAGTACTTCTGATCTCTTAAACACATGTCAAGTTTAAATTGGTCTTTAAGAAGTTCGTACGGAGAAACTCAGTTTGCGATATTAAAGGGACTTAGTCTTTATTTTATCTCTAATAAATTGGCTATATTTGAAATAGTTTTTCTTTTTCGAGATATACATTCCCAAATCAATTGCCATTGTTGTTCTTTTGATGATTTATTCACTTTAAGCTCAAAGTTCAATTCCATTCTTATCCATTATTACAATTTGATTGCAAGCATGTTGTATTGACATAATGATGAATGAACTAGTGATGTTTTCATAATAGAAGTTTTGCATATTACTCTAAGAGTTTCTAGATAATGGAAGAATCTGAAGTGGAATAATTGTTTAGAATGCACCCAAGTTCAAGGATATATTTGAATAAATAGCCTTTTTTTGATCTCTGTCTAAATGATGATCGAACAAAAAGGCAAGATATAGCGTGGATGATACAATTTTATTCTCCAGAAAAGGGAAATGATAGTTTGTGTTCATGCAAATATCAAAAATGCACATTTGGATATAATACTCAAGGAGTAAGAGTAAAGTTCAATTATGAGTTGCAATATTTTTGTCTCAAAAGAATAGGGGACGTTGGAATTACAGTGAGGCAGGCTTCCCAAGCAGGATATGATTGTTTCTTTAGGATACTCTGTCAAGATGATGGTTGAGCAAATGCGTCAGTGACAGTATACTAATGAACAACGAGTGATGATACCGTAAAATTTTAAAATGGAATCATTATCATTTCTGCATATATCATTCATAACACATCTAGTTAGGAGCATTTGATTCATTTCGATCATAACATCCTAATTATTTGACATAAGCATCACATTTAGTTGGGAGCATTTGATTCATTTCGATCATAGCATCCTAATTATTTGACATAAGCATCACATTTAGTTAGGAGCATTTGATTCATTTCGGTCATAGCATTCTAATTATTTGGCATAAACATGTGCACATAAAATGGATTCTATAGGACATGTTCCCTTAGAGGACGATATAGTGGCATTAGTGAAGTCAGCAGATTGGTGAATCTTATCTCCATGTATTGACAATGGAGCAGATTTTACCACCAGCCTTATCTCTCTGAGGTAGCAAGAGAACAGGTTGAAAAATAAGTCTTATCTTTCTAAGGTAGCAAGAAAGCAGACTGAAGATTGAAAATCTTATCTCCCTGAAGTTGCAGCGGAGTAGATCGAAGATGGTGAATCTTATCTCCATGTGTCGGCAATGGAGCAGATTTTACCACCAGCCTCATCTCTCTGAGATAGCAAGAGAGCAGGTTGAAGAATTGAGTTTTATTTTCCTGTCGTAGCAAGGAAGTAAATTGAAGATTGAAGATCTATTTCCCTAAAGCAGCAATGGAACAGATCGAAGATAGCGAATCTTATCTCCATGTATCGGCAATAGAGTAGATTTTACTACTGGCCTTATCTCTCTAAGATAGCAAGAGAGCATGTTGAAGAATTGAGTTTTATTTTCCTAAGGTAGCAAGGAAGTAGATTGAAGATTGAAGATCTATTTCCCTAAAGCAACAGTGGAACAGATCGAAGATAGCGAATCTTATCTCCATGTATTGGCAATGGAGTAGATTTTACTACTGGCCTTATCTCTCTGAGGTAGCAAGAGAGTAGGTTAAAGATTGAGTCTTATCTTCCTGAGGTAGCAAGGAAGCAGACTGAGGATTGAAGATCTTATTTCCCTAAACAGTAACGGAACAGATCGAAAATGGTGAATCTTATCTCCATGTATCGGCAATGGAGCAGATTTAAGCCTCAAGCCTTATCTCTCTAATGTAGCAAGAGAGCAGGTTGAAGATTGAGTCTTATCTTCCTGAGGTAGCAAAGAAGCAGACTGAGAATTAAAGATCTTATCTCCCTAAACAGTAGTGGAGCAGATTGAGTATGGTGAATTTTATTTCCATGTATCAGCAATGGAGTAGATTTAAAGTACCACTTGCCTTATCTTTTTGAGAAAGCAAGAGAGCAGTTTGGTAATTGTAGTCTTATCTTCCTGAGGTAGCCAGGAAGTAGACTGATTGTAGATCTTATCTCCTTGAGAAAACAGATTAAAGTCGACAATTTTTAGTGGAATATATCCCTGAATACTGTGAGACTGACTGAGATTACTTGAAGAAGAGGGTCAAAAAGAACAAAATTAAGCAAAACCGGGCAAAATTGGCCTTTTAAAGTCTTTGCTCTATTCTCATTACATGACAATGAGCAAAGAGGGGCAGTTGTAATAGGCCCAATTCCCCCGGCCTATTATAGACCAAAATAAATAAATAAATAACAATAAATAGCCCAAAATAAACCAATGTCCATTTACAAATAGTGTAGTTATTAAACTAAACTAAACCAGACCCAAATTAAAACTTAACCCAAATAAACCCAAAGGCCCAAGTGTAAAAAAATGGCCCAACAGCCCGAATGACCCAGATGCTGGTTTCAGAAGGGGAAACCCTAGTCTTCTGATCAGCGCCACAGCAATGGTTTTCGCTCCTAGCCGTCCGATTTCAAAGCAGGCCAGAAGTTTCTGAAAAACACTAGTAGCCAGCCAAGATTGGGCTCCCCACGAACGGTCCCAAGCACGGCCTTCTTCACGCGCACCTCTCCTCGTGCTTCTGTACGGATGTTCCTGCAAAAGAACACACGAGAAGGAGCAAATAACATAATACAACAAGGATTTATTTTTATTTATTTATTTATTTTCATTTTTCGGCTATAAAAAGACCACTGGATGTACTATGTAAGGGGAAGCACACTAAATATTAGAAAAGGCATTTCGAAAGCAGATTTTTGAAGGTGATTTTCCATTTTCTTTAATTTTTCTGTCAAATCATCTTATTTTTTTCGATTTTGTACACTATTGTATGTAAGATAATAAAAGAGAAAATGCAAGGCGAGATCTTACCTTGTGAATCTGCCACAGATTCCTCTTGGTTTCGTTGAAATCGAAGTTGAAAGGGGAATCACGAGGTCGTAAATCGTCTTTCCCAGGCTCGAGTATGTCGATTGCTAATTGTTGTGACTGATCGGTGTCAGAACGAAGGGGACGTTAGGGTTCGGCTGCAAGGTGGAGGAAGGGATTTGTTTTTTTATTATTATTTATGTTTCTAAATGGTTGAGTGTGCTAATGTTAGGTTTTTTTTAGTGTTAATTGTGTGTATAAAACGGTACTGTTTAGGGTCTATGCCAATGGCCCCAAAACGTAGCTGTTTACGCTGACCCGCATCGATCCGACCCAATCTCCCCTGGGATCCACTCGTTTTTTACGGAGAGGGGATAATTACACATTAGGTCCTTCCCTTTTGCATAGGTCGGCAATTGCGCCTTATGTATTTTACCATTTTTTTAATTTGGCACTGTAATTTACACGTGTTTGCAATTTGGCCCGCGTTTCAACCCTGCGTTTTGGAATCTAGATTATTTCCAGCTTTGGTCCCTTGGCATTTGCACGCATTGCGCATTAGTCTTCATTTTAAATTTCAAAGATTCTTAAATTCTCCCTTCTATTTAAACCTTATTTTAATTAAGTTTTTTTTTATCATTTCTTTAAAAATTCATTTCATAGTCATTTTTTCGTTCTTGTTTGATTATATTTATATTTTAAGTAACTTCAATAATTGTATTTTGCTTTAAAATCATTATTGCAAACATTTTTTATAGCGTATCATTTTGACCATTTATAATATTTTATATAAATGTTTTTATACATTATTATATATATACTTTATAATAAAGTTAACTTTATTCCATGTATACTATTAACATTATATTATTTCATACATATAACTGTTTTTTTTTTTAAATTTATTCACATATCTTAACATATATATTTGTTGTTTAAAAGGAAACCACATGTTTTATACATTATTTAAATTATTATTAGACATATACATAAACATTTGTACATATATAATTTATAGGCTAACTTAATATGTATTATTAATTTCATGCTATTTTTACAAATAATTATTCCTAAATCTATTTATATATATATGTTTTGTAAATCTATTATATGTGTTATATCTTATCATGTATTTTTACTATTCTTTCATATTTTATATATATTCTAAGTTATTATGTATATTGCCAATTCTTAAATAAATTTATGTTTTAAAATATTTTGTATGTAATTTGATTCAAATGTTTTATTCTATAATATTTATTTTAATGATTATATATATTCCTAGTTTTTTTCCATAAATTATTCCAAATTCATCAATTCATCCATTCATATATCATATATATTATGTGTTCATTAGTTCATCACTGTTTTAAAATTATCTTATACCACGTTGACTTCTAATTTCCATTTTGTTTTGTATGTGTTTTGGTGATTGCTTTATATGGTACCATATTTATTGTTGTTGTATATTATTTATTCATTGTCTTATTTGTTATACCAATTATTCTCCATCCATGATCAAAATTTGGTCACATTTTGCTTAGAATAGTCGTATTTAATTGTTGAATTTATTAATTGTGGTTTATTGTACTTTATGTGTGCATATTATTTCATGTTCATTAGTCATTTTTTATACCAATGTTTCTTTGCAATTTGTTTAGTATTCCATCCTATTTTAAAACAAAATAGATGCGATTTAAGAAAATTTTCAATTGTCTTTATTATTCAAAAATTTTAAAATAAGGCAATATTCAATATTTGGGAATTTGGGAAATCGTGCCCTATCGTGCTGGGTATAATTTTTCGTCGGACCAAATATTTGGATATCCTTTTATAATTTTGGCATATAAGATTTTAAAGGTAAAAAATCAATCATATTTTTGAAGGTATAAAGTATCGTGTCCAATGGTGCTGGATATGATGCTGCATATCTTTGAAACTAGAGGGTTTTGATAACCAATTTAAATTACTCAAAGGTTTTAAAAGGAATCAAAATTTCAAAAATCCTTTCAAAAAATTTAAATGTGAGGACAACACTTAGTCAATTTTGTACCAATTTTTGGGCGTAATAAGGGTGCTAACCCTTCCTCATACGTAACCGGCTCTCGAACCCTTTTTTTGGAAAGTGTGTAGACCAAAACTGATTTGAAATGTTTTATTAGGTGATCCAATCACACCTAAACAAAAAAAGATTGGTGGCGACTCCACATTTGGTTTTAAAAAAAGTCAATCCCCGTTTTTACCCTAAAATAAAGAAATGGTTTTGACATTTTGAATCATTCATCTTCTTTTTATCTATTTGCCAATAATGACAATGAGTTCTATTTTCATAATTGTTATGTATTACTACGTTCACTTTGGGGAATGGAGTAGAACCAGTGAGATGAATAATTCGTTATTTTGTTTAGCCATATGAAAGCAAGATGTAACGCCCTGAATAATTTATTTCTGATTCTGTAAATATCTGACACAAATGTGTATCTGCTTCAGTGGTTAAGTGTGCTGGGTGTGTGTGTGTGAGGTCTCGGGTTTAATTCCCACTTTGGCAATTTTTGTTATTTTTGGCCCAAGCCTTACTTTTGTTGAGTGGGTTTATGGAAGATTGTCTGTTAATCCACATTAGAATGAGCCTATTGGTTCAAGTGGTAAGGGAATTGATGTGTTGGAGATCCTGTGTTTGAATCTCTATGCGAGCGTAGATGTTATATTTTTGCTTCGGTGGTGGTTAGAAGTTCAGTGGTAGTGGGATTCTGAGTTAGTAGGTAGTTATGGATGTAGATGTAGTGGGATTTGGGTAAAATTTGTTTTCCCAAAAATATCTCTCTTATTGGAAAAGTTTGATGTTTCCTTTTCTTCCTCTTCCATTTTTCCCCTTTTCTTTTCAACGAAATTTTTCTCCTTTTCTTCCTCGTTTTAACAAAAATTATGCTTCCTTATTGCGGTATTTTGAATCGTTGTTCTTTTTCGTTTGGTAAGTAAAGGTAGTATGTTTTGCCCAAGTAGGGAGTCTTTATTTTAATCCGTTTGGCTTTGTTGAATTTTCCGTTGATGTTGAACTCGTGTTTTGGCAGTAGCAAATCGAGAAGATGTGACTCTCCTCTTGCGAAATCGTAGTCAAAATCATTCGGGGTGTTGGGGTAAGCGATGAACGCTTGTTTTGAATTGTTTTTGGTTTCGTAATTACTATTTAATCGTGTATTAAGTCTGATTTTGAGCGTTGGTATGTCAATTTTTAGGTTCTGGAGGGTTCGCGTTTGCAGTAGCATCAAAATCGTAACAGGTGTGTACCTGAAATGCAAAAAGTCAAACTTTGGCAAAAGCCAAAAAACTATTTTGTCGACGCCACACGGGTGTGTGGTCGCTCGTGTGATTGACCATATGCGAAACACGACCATGTGATCGATGAAGGCATGGTTGCGCACAGGACACAACCGTGTATTGGTGTGAGTGTGGCCGTGTGGCCACACGGGCTAGGCCAAGTTAGGAGTATGGCCCACATGGGCATGTGGGTTTTGGGCCAGGTTGTATGGGCAATCCACACGGGTATGTGATCCCAAATTTCTGAAATTTTCCTTAGGGTCGCACGGGTCGTTCCGATCGACTGTGGGAATATCGTAGGGTTGGTAAGGGCTAACCAAACTCTAGATTATATGATTTGATATTCTGATAGTATGCTCTAAGTAGGACACTTTTATGCATGTCTGACTATTTTGATATATGTATATCTGATATTTGTACACAAGCATGATAAGCATGTTATATTTGTATCTGAATTTGTATTATGTATTTGTTCTTGGGGTGGGATTGTATATATGGAGGAAGTGTTTTGAAAGGCGACCCTCACCTATATTTTAGCGGCTTGGCTATATATTATCTGATACATGTCGTAATGATACAATACGGTGTGTAGGGATGGGTGGGTGTTTTTAACCCCACATAGTGTGTTGGTTTAACAGCCCAGTTTTAGCTAAATCAAAATAGTGGTTTTGAAACCACAAATTTGAGGTCAAAAAATTATTTTAATATTATTTTATGTGTTTACAGCATGTGATCATATATGTGTGAAAATTTAGTGAGCTAATTTTATTGTTTAATAGCTCAATTTGAGAAAAATGACTTAATCGCGTAAAATGCAAAAGTGGCATTCTATAAGTTAAAGATGTTAATTGACTTTGGTTTTATAATATGATGGCCTTAAATGGTAATTAGACCATAATTAAGGATAGTGGACAAGTTTGGTCAACCATTAAGTAATTTTTATGTTATATTAGTAAGGTTAATTTTGATATTTAATAAATAATGATGATATTAATAAACAAAAGAAATTTGGGTGTCCATCTTTCTTCATTGCTGAAATACAAAGAGGAAAAAGGAAGCTTTTATGCATTTAGGGTTCGTTCCTTGTTCATCTTTATTGATGTATGAAATTTGTTCAGTTTTTGATGATTTATATGTTTTTGTGATCGTTGCTTTGAGTTCTAGCTAGCCCATGCCCTAATTTTTGAATTGGTTGGTGATTTTGAAAAATTTCTTTGATGAATCCATGAGTTTTATGATGTTTGATGATGAATTATGCAAGCTTGGTGTTTGATATACATGTTTTGTAAAGTGATTTTTGACAAAACTGTCAATTAGGGATTAAATTGAGAAAAGTGTAAATTGAAGGGTTACATGTGTGAAATGCTAATAAATATGGGCTACTATGAAGCTATGTGAAATTCGGCACACATGGATTTGTAATGAATTGGTGTAATTTTGTGTTTATTGAAATAAGGACTAAATTGAATAAATGTGTAACTTGAAGGGCTAAAGTGCAAAAATGCCCAAATAGGTATTTTTGGATGAAATTGAATGAATAGTGATTTAATGAGTTAATTTTTAATTCATATAGATCCTAAAAGAAAGAAATCAGATTTAGATCGAGGGAAATCGAAAGTTATCGAGTAATCGATTTGATTCGTCTATTCCAACTACGAGGTAAGTTCATATGCAACTGAATGTATTTGAATTGAATTATATATGTTTTATTATCATTGAATTGCTACAAATGTCGAACGAGTAAGTACGAGCATGAATCGACGAAGTTACGACATCCGAAAGTCCCGTACGAACCTTAGGAATAGTATAGGATACGAATGTCATGACATTAGGTTATTGAGATGTGGTTACATGTAAAACCATGTTGGGACATTGGCATTGTATTGATACTACATGTAAGACCATGTTTGAGACAGTGGCATCGATATGTGATAACACGTAAGACCATATCTAGGATATGGCATTGTACGAGCTTATGTGATTTCCAAGTATCCTTAATGATTCCGAACGGTTCAATAGGAAAATTTAAGTCAAGAAAGAATATGTGAATGAGCTAAGTGACTCAGGTATGTACGAAATTCATATGAATATTAAAAAGGGGAAATATTTGATGAACTTGATTAAGACGTTGAATATATATTCAATGGAAAGGTTTGTGAATTTGAATGGTATTAGCTATGTTAAACTTATTTGAATTGAAATGCAAATATTCATGTGCTAGCTTTGTTTGTATATGGCTTACTAAGCTTTTAAAGCTTACTTTGTGTGTTCTTTCCTTGTTTTATAGATTATTGAAGCTAGCTCAGACTCGGAGATCGTCGGGAATACGTCATCGCACTATCGATTATCTTATTGGTACTTTTGGAGTTTTATATATATAGTATATGGCATGTATAGACTAGTGTCATTATGGTATGTTTTGAGACTTGATTTTAGCCATAAGATTTGGCTTGTAAATGGTGATGTATATAATGCCTTATATGTTGGCTTAATTTGTTATGTTTGCCATAGTTGTTAATATAGCCAAATGATATGTTTGATAAGTAAGTTATATGATTGGTTATTAATTGTTGTACTAATGCTTGGAATTTAGCATATTGTGACTTGACTCTGAGATGATAAAATGGTATATTTTGAGGCATGAATTATGTGATAAGTTGTTGGGTAAATGCATTTAGAAGTTATGCAAGTTTGAAGATTTGTAGCATAGTGAAATGGTATGTTTTGGTTGTGGAATTCAGTAATTGAAATGGTTGATGATAGATGGCATGATTTGTGAGTGAATTAGCATGTTTTGGCTGCCTATATATGTGTTGTAATGATTTCATTTTGATAACTAGGTGTGTATGAGAAAAAGGCAGGCAAATTGGCTTTTCAAATGGCCTATTTTTGTCCACACGAGTAGAGACACGGGCGTGTGTCTCAGCCGTGTGCGACACACGGTCATGTTACACGGCCGTGTGTCCCCTGGGGTACCCTTCGAATTAAAATCAGTATACCCTACAGGTTTGACACGGTCTAGACACACGGGTGTGTCTACTGGCCGTGTGTGACACATGGGCTGGAAAATGGGCGTGTGGTCGACCGTGTGACCCAAGTCAATAACCCCCTTAGATTTCACACGGTCTGGCACACGGGCATGTCCTCAATCGTGTGGTACAAGTTAATATGTATGCCCTATTTTCACACGGCCTGTGACACGGGTGTGTCTGGTGGCCGTGTGAGGCACACGACCTATTCACACAGGCGTGTAACCCTGAAATTAAAGAAAATTTTCTAAGTTTCCTAAAGTTTGCTTATGTTATTGGTTTAGTCCTGAACTATTTCTAAGTATGTTTTAAGGTCTTGTAGGACCTTATAAGGGACATTGTGATTGATATGAATGGTTTGTGAATATGAATGTATAAATGTTTGTGAATGAAGTGTGTTATCTGGTAATGCTTCGTAATCTTATTTCGACAACGGATATGGGTTAGGGGTGTTACAGTTGGGATGGTCGAAGATGGTGTGTAGAGGATGGGGGTAGGATTCTGCATATCTGATTCTGTTATCTGTTTCTGTAAAGGACTTAGGTCCAATCTGAATCTAAATGTATATGTGATTTTTGTATAAATTGTATGTCTATTTCTGTTGGGTTACGCACTGAGTTTATGAAAACTCACATCTGTTTGTCTGGTCTGTTCAGGTAATCCATAGACTTAGGTGGATCAATGCGGCAGAGACTCAGCGGTGACTACTCGATCGTAAACTGTTTTAACTTAGTAATTTATGGTTTATTTAAAATTCTAGATTCATTTGATAGTTTGTAATTTCTAGGACTCTCTGGACTGTATGGTTTTTAACTGTTGATTTTTGGTTTGTTTGATAATTTGCATGCTTTGATAAAATGTTTTATGAAAATGACGGTTTTATGCAAATAAAGGTTTTTCTAAAAATACAAAGCGGATTTCCAAAATGTATAGATTTTATTAAACCTCCACTGTAATATGTGTTTTGACAAATGAACTAATTAAATGATGTTTTCAGTAATAATCATGAATGAAAATGAGTTATAAAAGTTGAACGGTTTATCGAAACAACTCAGTTTTCAAAACCCATTCCTTGTGACATTTCCGGATTCGACAATAACGTCTAGGCCGGGTCTGGGATGTTACACATGAAATCAATTCAAAATACTTTATAAAGCCTTTTCACATTAGATATTTCAATCATAACAAACTTTAGAGAGTATTATCGTTTTCTGATTGTGAAATCATTATTTCAAATTATTACGCAATATAAGAGTCAAGAGGATATTTCGCAATTAGATATTCCGCTTTTAATCCTTCATATAAACGATATTGGACAAAAACAATGGCTTTTGCTTTGTCCATATAAAAAGCCAATTCGTTCGTACTCACAAATCATGTGCGGCTTTATTACAAAAAAAATCTAATAAGTAACATAGCACATTTGGTCAAAGTCACCAAATAAAATAATATTTTAAAAAAGAGTACTAATTTTTTAATCATATCAATAACATATACTATAAAAGATATACATATTTAAGCAAAGATATTCAAGTTGTGAATTCTTCAATCTTATTCAAAATCTTAGATTGTAAACAAACATATCATGGGATATATAAAACATAAATTCATACTTAAATATGAAAAAAAAAGAGTATCATTTTTAAGCATCTAACAAAATCTTATTCAATTTTTTTTCACTAAGAATACTGAAGTTTCAAAATCTTTCAAACACTCATGGAAAATCACATATCTTAGGATTATTGCTTCAATAAGGACATTGCATGTCTAGATTACTTGTTCTCCAACAAAATATTGAATACTATCGAGCAAGTTCACGCTAATAACATATTATAAACTAAAAGAATTATAAAATGAACGAGAGAATAGTAGAAAAATGAAAGAGTTATTCAACTTTCACTTTAATACAAAAAAACTTATACTTGCCCTCTATTTATAGTAACCCAATCATCATAAGCTACACAAAAGAGAACTAAGACACGTTATGAATTCTTTAAAGATTACAAAAGTAACAAGAAAATAAATTTAAAAATTTTAGAAATTTTATAAACATCCATTTATCCGTCTAACGTTTGCCCATATAGATGAGCATTAGTGAATACGAATAGTACAGACTAGTACCGAAAGTGAAAGGATATGCTAGATACATGTACCGTTCAATTTTATCTCAAAATTAATACATGCAATCGGTATCTACTACCATGGTTTTACATCTCCAATGCATCCAATTGCCCCGGGTGTATGAATGAATTGAATGAAATTTATGGCCAAAAACAAAATGAATGAATGCAATGAAATTGCAGTATCCCCTCCCGTGGGCCATTAGAGGTAGTGGAGAATTGAGAGTGAAATTCTCATTGCCTTCCTCTTTATTTTTTAAATAATTTTATGAATTTTTTATTTATTAATTTGTGTAATAAATGTGTTAGAATCCTAAAAAATTTTATGTAAAATTTAATAATTATGTTTTGTCATGTTATATCATCACGAACAAAAATTAGATGTGGAAGCTTACTTGAATTTATTGATTTCTTGAAATCTTTGAATCTTGTGGTTTTAATCTTCCAAATTAGTACACAAATATTTTAGCGAATGTGGCTCTCTCTTTTTTGAAGATAAATATAAGAAAAGTTATGAATATGTAATTTGAGGAACATAACCTTAATATATAATTTTTTGCACATTAATCAGAATTTCTAATTAGCTCATAATCAATTAGAGATTAGTTATTAGAGTATCTACACATATTAGGCACATAGTTTATTTAATAACTAAAGCTTTACCAAAATCAGCTATTTTTAATTTGGGCTAACCTTTTATGATCGTAAATAATATGTCATTAATCTTATTATCAATAATCTCTCACTTGGATCATATATATACTAATTACTTTATAACTGTATATCATTATATAACTTTATGTGCTAAAAAATTTAATATTATATCCATAAGGTATTCTAAACAATCTCATCCATTAATTATGTCAACATAGAACCAATGAGTCTTTCATTACATATATCGTAACTAAATCTATCATTAATCACATATATTAATATAACCAAATGATATAGATCAAGTACGAAAGTGTAACATGAAAATTACATGCAAGGTGATCTAAATATGTCTATTTTCAACTAGTCCTCTTTAATCTTTGCGAGTTCAAACTTTATCAAAATCATAGTGTGAATAAATCAAATAAATCTTATTTTTGCGAAAAATAACTTTAATATTCATAAATTGAAATAAATGATAAATACGTTTATAACAGAAAAACATTTAAAATTACAAACTTTTACTAAAACTGAATATCTTGAAATGACATTACACCCACATGAACAGCGTACTCATAAAAGTCTTAGGTAATAGTTCCTTAATAAGCGGATATTCAATCATGAAATTTAACTCAATATCCCTTCCTCTTTATTCTTTAAACAATTGTATGAACTAATTTGTATAATAAATGAACTATTGCTTAAATATTAAAAAAAGTAGGTTATAATCTTATCATGCAACTAATGTAAGTGTTGCTACTATTTTCCATCTCACAGTAATCAATTACACAAGCAACCCTAATGAAGAGTAATTGACCCACGCTTCAGTTATTTGTTTCAGTTTCGTGTTTGAATTATTCTGACATAGTTTACACAATGAAGGAAGTAGCTACAAAAGAGTATACTGTTTCTTTTTAAAGTATGACTAAAGGTTTGTCTGGAGTTTATTAATTGTATTAGGTAGGATGAATTTTAATGGATTTCAGTACTTCTAAAGAGCAATGGGTAGAATGCATTGGATTTATTATAAAGGATTTTTGGTACTTGGAATCAATGGGAACTGGGTTGGGGTTGGACCACCTCCATCAATAATTCAATGTCAGTTTTGTGGTGTTTACATAAAGCCTTGATTTGAAGTCTTAAAATAAAAAAAACCTTTTTCGATTTGAAACGAATATAGTTAGGATCCAATGTGAGAATTGGAAGTTTTCAATGGGAAAGAAGAAAGGAAAACCTGATACGATAGGGAGGCAGCCTGACGAGTTTTTCTTTATCCAATGAGGTACTTGGTGTAGAGTGGTCCATGGAAATGATATGCAGTTATTGAATAACTTGGCATTGCCAAACTAGGGTTGAGGAAAGTCACTCAAGCTTGCTTCAGCTGGAATCATCCATAACTAATATAAGTAATGTACCGCGGAGCTAGAAAAGTATTTTGAAGGCTGGATTTAAATTGTATATTTATAATAATAATAATAATAATAATATAATTTTATTATTTTAATAAATTATATTTTTATAATTTTTAAAAAATTAAATTAAATTTTTATTATTTTAAAGGTTAAAATATAATTTTATCATTATTAATTTAAAATTTTATAAATTATAAATAAGTTTAAATTTTTTTTTTTTCATTTTAAGGCGGAGCCACTGCATTCGCTGGATCTGCTGAATGTAGCAATAATTAAACTTCATGATCTACACTATCTTTATTTTTTATTAGATTATGCCAATAATGAAAGAAAATAACTATTGTCTTTGAACAATGTTTTTTTAAGCCATATAGTTTTAGATTAATTAGTAATTTATAAAAGATATGTTCAAGTCAATTCCCGACTTGATTGAATAGCATCAAACACAATAGATAGTCATTTAATTAAGTTTAGGTTTTGTAATCTGTGCTCAAACTTTTTCTTATTTTGGATAGTTTTCGAATTTAGATCGTTATATTTTAGATCTCATGTCATGATACATTTAAGTTTAATTTTTTTTATTCATTAATTTTATCAAATTTTAATATTTTAGTCATTTTCTGTTAAATCAATAATGGAATGTTGATGTGACATTTTTTATTGGCATAATAATAAATTTAGCTCTTTAATATTTACAAGTTCTATCAATTTGGTCCTAACTCTAAAAAGTTTAACAAATTTAATCTTCATTCTTAAAATTAAAATTTTAAACAATTTAAAATTAAAAAATATTTAAAAGTTCATTTTTAATAAAAAATACATAAGATTTTATAAAAAAAATACATGTAAAATTATAAAAAAAATTATAAATAAATGAATATATATTTTTCTCATTTTCTAACATGACAATTATTTATTAAAATAATAAATTTATTTATAAAATAATTTAAAGGAAAAACCATGAAGAAGACTTAAGCAGATTCAATTTTTTTTCTTTTTTTCAACATTAACGGCCATCATGTTAACGTTGTGTCACATCTTGAAAATCGGGTTAGAAGAAATTGGGTTAGTGAAACCAAGAGTAACGACGTCCTGATTTTTAGTTAAGATTGTGAAAATTTTGTAAAGTGAGTTAATTTGGTTTAGTGGATAGGTGTTGTAGTTGGGTGCAAGAGGTTTTGAGTTCAAATCTTTTGTCTTGCATTTTTGTTATTTTTACCTAAATCCTTATCTTTGAACATCTGATTTATATATTATTTTCGTTCAATTGATGATAGAATGAGTTTGTTGGTTTAGTGGTAAGGTGTTAGCTTACTTAAAGATTTTGTGTTCAAAACTTTGTCTGTGCAAAGTGGAAAAATTATTTTTGTTTTGTATTCTAGAGAATCTGATAGGTGGTTAGTTATCAGATTTTAGTGGAAGTGGTAGGGTTGTGGGTAGTTTTGAAAGTAAGAAAATTATCCCAAATATCTTTCCTTTTTCCATCCAATTTTTTCTCTCCCCCTTCTTATGTTTTCTTTCTTTTGTTTTTCCCCCACTACTCATTTTTGTCATTTTGTTTTGCAATTCTGTCAAATTGTTTCGCTCTTTTTTGTCGTTGAGCCTCTGTTGTGATCTATTTTTTCCTGCGATTCTTTGGTTTGTTGTGTTGTCGAATCTTTTTCTTTCGCCGTCTTTTTACGGGTGTTGACTGTGAAACAACCAATTGTCTAGTGAATTAGTTGTTGTTGGCCACTGTTTTTGTGAGGTGTGAGGTAAGTGTTAGTCTAGCAATTCGAGGAGTTTTGTTTTAAGTTTTAATTTTGGTATTCAAGATTTTGATGTGGGTTGTCGCTTGTTAATCGATGTGATTTAACATTGTATGTAGGATTATGAAGTGCTCAATTATGCAGTCAGTCCAAAACATCATCAGGCGTATGAAACTAACCCAAAACCTTGCTCGAAACTCAATAAAATTACGAAACAAGGGTTGTTTTCGAAACTGTCAAGCACCACATGGCCGTGTGGTGGCCGTGTGGTAGACTCTGTGGGCCACACAGCCGTGTGGTAGGCCATGTGTCAGGCCGTGTAGAGCATACAGCCATGTGTAATTAAGTAGCCTATGTGGTAGACCGTGTGCCAGGCCATATGGAGCACACGGCCATGTGGAATTACATGGACCGTGTGGTAGACCGTGTGGACCACACAGGCTAGGTTTTTGGGTCGTGTGGGCCTTTCGAGTCAATTTTAAGGCCTAATTAAGGGTCAAATAAGGGACTTAGAAATTTGGTCTGTGGGTATTATGTAGGTCTAGAAAAGCATAAGTTTCAGTAAACAAACATGGATAAGTGTAGGAGGCATGTTAAATAAGTTTCGATAAGTATAATAATGTGTCAACCAGAACACATTTTGTCAACCAGAACACACCGGCCCAAGGGGTTCGATATTCTAATCTCAAACTTAGTAGACTCTACAGACAAAGTCTTACTGGATACTAAGGTCTCACGTACATAAGAATGAATCAAATCAGGGTCAATCAATGCAATTACACTAGTATCATAGAGAGTGAATATACCAGTAATAACATCTGGGGTTGAAACCTCCTTACGAGCGTGAATAGCATAAACTCTGGTAGGTGCACGAGCCTCAGATCTAATTGTGTGTCTTTAGTTCCTCTCTGACTGCTACTCATATTTCCCGCATTTCTAGGAGATCTACTCTTGACTGATGTCTCACTCGATCTCGGATTTTGCACAATCTCTTGCTCAACCGACTCGAGACAATCTCGGATAAAGTGATCTAAGGATCCACATTTGAAACAAGCTTGATTATTCAATCTACAAATACCCGAATGTCTTTTACCACAACGTTTGCACTCAAGTCGATCAGATCTGACATTTTCAACACTAGCGATCGAAGTAGTTAGAGCTCTGAAGCTTGAATGTGATCTAACACGATCTCTACTCGAGTGTCCCACATTAGCCTTTGAATGGCTATAATCAACTCGGAATTTCTTTGATGCAGACTGAAATAATTTACCCGATGATCTCTCACGGAAATCTCTAACTTCAAAATTAGCTTTTCTTTTCTTTTCTTTTCGTATAACTTGGGAAGTTATAGGAACTTGAGGGGGTGGAGGTTGTTAAGCAGCTGAACTCGTTCGAACGAACTCCGTGAACCACTCATTCATTAACTGGAAGAAGGCTTGCTTAGCATCTCCCTCTATACTATTCAAAATTAGCCTAGAATCAGCTGGCGCTACCCCGAGTGCAGGAGCGGTGCAGGAGCGGGTGCATTATGTTCTACGTCATCCGTTACAGTTCGATCAGGATCCATTTACTATACGAAAACACATTTTCAAATGTCAGGAGTCATTACACTATCGTAATATATAATATGGTATGTATAACTAGACTCACACGTGCTACGTTAGCCCTAGAATCGACTAAACCGTAGCTCTGATACCAATCAAATGTAACATTCCTAACCTGTATCCATCATCGAATTAGGGTCACGAGGCATTACTGAACAAAAGCACAGTTCCGAACATTCACATATTCGCATAAGTCATATTCATATATATAAAACATATGACTAATTAAATATTAAACATACATTGTTAATCATATTGCATATACGAATCATACCTCAAATTTCAACCGAATTCATACCATGTGTATAATCATATTATTTTATTTCAAACCAATAAACATGCCTCCAAGCCATACAAGAAATGCTTATAAATACATAACATGAATCATATGTTTAACACTTTAATGGTATTCGAAAACCTAATAAAATCAAACATTTTACTTCATAATACATGCGCACATTAAACCAAATAAATCATATCACAAGACATTTTGTCCATTAGCATATGCAGCATTAACAACTTCACAAAATGATCAAATATATTTCATTAAACATTAAAACATTATGCACATTTAACCATATCAAATTTGAACTATTTTTTAATATTAATAATAAAACATATCAGGCCTAGTTCACACACTAAAAATTTTGTTTAAAAATCACCCTATTAAATCATCTAATAAGCCATTAAAAATTTCAAATCTAAATATCCAACTATTCAAGCATAATACATGTACACATATTGCCATTTATCCTATCCTCTATTCGGCTAGCAAGTTAACCTATAAAAATTATATCCAAATCATCTATATAAAATTTACCATTTTAGAGCACAAGTAACAACTTAAAGTGCATTCAATTCACATGCTAATTATTATGCCTAAAATGCATATACACAACCAATCCATAAGCCATATATTTGGTCATCAAATTTAACCTCAATAGATCATACCATTTCGTAGTTAATAAACATTATTGACTAGATACATTAAAACTTGCTCAAATGACCAATTCATCATCAACAAAACATAGTCATATTTTGCTATCACAGATCGTACCAAAAAGACCAATTACACTAGCAATAATATATTCATAACATAACTTATATAAACTTGCCATAGCCGAAACCACATTCATCACTACATTAACATCACACAAACTGATTCATAACCATCCATAAATGTAAACTATGTCATCAAGCAAACTTACCAAAATGAGCTAATCATAAGCTATTTGTGATACCTTAACAAAGCACAACTACCAAGTTCTCATATATTTTTATCTGTGCATAAGCCATAGCCGAATCAACCAAACATACAACCAAACATAACCACAATTCAATCAAATCTTGAAATCAAACTTAACAAAATAAACAAGCCATTTTCGCATAGCTTATATATATACACATACCAAAGTCCAACATAACCAAATATAATCTAGCCTATACATGCCATAGGTTCGAAATTCAACTTATAAAGTACCGAAAACAGTCGATAGTGTAATAGACTTCACTTACGATCCCCGAGCTCGTAACTTGACTCCAAAATCTATAAAACAGAGGTAAACATACACACACAATAAGCTATCATAGCTTAGTAAGTCATATGCAAATAAATAACTCAATTTAACCAAACCTGTACATACTATTATAATCACATTTAATTTCAAACTTACAATTTCATATACAACATAAACTTTCATTTAACCGAATATATATATGTCCTATAGCAAAATATCATTCAATATCAAAAACCATAATATCATTATTTAACCAAATATACATAAACTCATATACCTATAATCATGAATCATTTCATAAATATTCACATTATATATATTTATAAGGCTGAATATATTCATTCATATATGTTTGCACATAGATCACAATAATGATACTACTATACATAACCTTTGGCTGAATGTACTATTCATATACACATATATTTTCATTTACATCATATATAAATTGCATTACTTATTAAATAACAAACTTACCTTATTTTCAAATAGGTAATAACTAACTCACACCTGATCACTTTAGCTTAATTTATACATTTGATCATAACTTATCATTTCCCGTTGAACCATTCGGAATTGAATAGGATACTCGGATAATCACACATATCGTACAATGCCAACATTCCAGACGTGGTCTTACATGTAATCACATATCGATGCCACTGTCCCAGATAGGGTCTTACTCACACACATATATCAGAATCATATATCGATGCCAATGTATTAAACGTGGTCTTACTCGCACACATGTATCGAAAACACATATCGATGCCAACGTATTAAACGTGGTCTTACTCGCACACATATATCGAAAACATATATCGATGCCAACGTATTAAACGTGGTCTTACTCACACACATATATCGATGCCATGGTCTTACTCGTACATCACATATCGGAATCCTATGTCATAACATATGTATCCTAGCTATTCCTAAGGTTCGTATGGGGCTTTTGGACGTCGTAACTCGATTGAATCAAACTCGTACACATAGATTCCAAGCTTATACATATTCGACTTCCACATATATACTATCATATTATTTATTTCAGCATATATAGTTCATATTTAATCAAATAAATAACATCTATTTGCATATAAACTTACCTCAGACAATAGTAATCGAAACGGGACGACTATTCGACAATTTTGGTTTTTTCCCGATCCAAATTCGATTTCTTTTTCTCTTGATCTAAACATATTCAAATTAAACTCATTCAAACATAATTCTATTCAATTTAATCCAAAAACACATAAATAGGAAAATTACCATTTTACCCCTAATATTTTACACTTTTTACAATTTAGTCCAAATTGCACAAAACACAAAACATGCAAAATTTGCACATATCATGCTTAGACCAAATACTATCCATGTTCATACAAGTCCATACATTTCATTTTTTTTACATTTTAATCCCTCAAATTATTATTTTTACAAATTAGCCCTAATTACTCAAATTCATCAAAACTTCAAATACAAAACATGTTAATCTATCACATATCTTTTATTTTCCATCATCAAACAACAAAAAATCACAAGCTTTCAACAATGGAAAAATATAAAATCTTCATCAAATTCAAAAATTGAAACATGGGTTTGATAGATAACATAGCAACGATCTCAAAAACGTAAAAATTATCAAAAACCAAGCTAGATACATACCTTAATCAAAGAACATAAGAGCCGAACCTAGCTTACTTAAAAATGGTATCTTTCACCTTTAAAATTTGGCAATAAAAGAAAGGATGGACAAAATGCATGTTATGTTTTATTTTATTATCATTTTATTACTAAATTACTTTATTAACCTTTATAAAATAATATAAAAGCTTATTATAGTAGTCCACTACCGTCCATGTTACTAATTATTGGCCTAATTGCAATGTAAATACCTCAAGTCATAAAGACAACATCAATTTAGCCCTTTTACAATTAATAATCAAATTTTCACTTTACGCGATTAAGTCCTTTTTATTTAATCGACACTCAAACGGTAAAATTAAAGTACAAAAATTTCACAAATATAATTTCACATATAATAAACACATAAAATAATTTTTAAATATTTTTCTGACTTGGATTTGTGGTCTCGAAACTACTTTTCGAATTAAGTCTAAATCGAGCTGTTACAGAGTTAGTGTGTAGCTGATGGGGGTAGGATCTGTGTCTGCATTTGTTTTGATTTGATATGACATTCTGCTATGATATATGTGTTTCTAAAAACTTGACAATCTGGTCTAATATATGTTTATGAAATATGATATCCCGATTTGAAATATATTCTAGAAATATGACATAATGATATAATATATATTTTTGGTAATACAACATTTTGATATGATATTTGTACATTATAAGTAAAATTTTGTGATGACATTTACATATGTGCTTGTGATAAACTATAAAAGTAACACATTTTAATCCCATGCTTAGAATGTTTTTGGATGATTTATTATTTAATTTAGTGAATTTGAGGCCCTTAATCCTTTAATTTCATGTTTTATACTCAGGAGAGCATAGGGGAACAAAAGGAGTAGAAAACGGGCCAAAAACAGACAAAATGGGCTGAGGATCCACACAGCCAAGACAAATTCCACACGGGCTGAGCACACACCCGTGTGGGCCACATGGGCTGGCCACACGCCCATGTGGCAGCCCGTGTCGATATCGCTCCTTGTTTCCCAAACACGGGGAAAAAGCCAATTTTTAGGGTTTCTGAGCATTCTAAAGTCTATAAAAACACACTAGAAGAAGACCTAAAGAGACACACAGAGCAGAAAGCAGAAATTACTCGAAGGAAGCCGTTGGAATCATCTCGGAAGCAGATCCACTTCAAGATTGAAGATCTCTATTCAAATTTCTCTCGAAGTTTATTTGGTTTTTTTTTATGTCTTGTTGTTTTTCTAAATTTGAGATGTTTTCCTTTCACATTATAAACTAAACTCCTTAAATACCTAGGGAGGATGAAACCTATGACGAATCTTATTATTTAATATTCTGAATTAAATGATAAATATTTGTTCTTAATTATGTGTTCTTAATTCTTGATTTAATATTTTCAGGATATTAATTCAGTTGATGTGCTTATTCAGTGGAGTAAAAGTCCTTGTTTAAGAGTAGATCTACCACAATTAAGTAGAGTTGCATGCAACCCTAGAAATAGGATGACATAAATCTGCCGAATTAGAGTCAAATCTAATAAGGGAATCCATAGATTGAGTTAATGCGATAATAGGGGTTTTAATTAGAAAGAGGTTTCAATTAATCAACCTAGAGTCAGTTGTTTTTAGTCTCGAAAGAGATATTAACATAATTTAAGGATTTCTACGGATTAAGACAAGTGAATAAATCATTTGATTTAGAGTCAGAATAATAAGTGAAGTCTAGGTGGATTCTTCCATTGGTATTGTCCTCTTTATAGGTTTTCTTCAAGTATTTTTCCCAATTCGCTCTCTGTCGCTTTCAGTAGTTAATTAGTTAGTTAATTTTAGATTAAAACAAATCCTTTATATTTTAGGCTAAATAATAGAAAGATAGTTAATACTAGTACTTTTAGTCCTTGTGGATACGATATTCTAGACTCACCATAACTATACTACCATTTGATAGTTGCGCTTGCCTTAGTCGTGATCGTAGTCTAGTTTAGTGAATCATAAACGATCATTAGCTTGTTAAATAAAATTATGTTTGTGGTTTGAGTTACACATTGGGCTTCTAGCTCATTTGTTTGCTTAATACGTTTCAGGTTAACTTCCAACTTAGGACTGAAAGGTGTGCGGGAGCTCAGATTGGTTTTATGCTTAAGTTGGTTTGATTATTTTTAGTTAATTACGTTTTTTTTTCAGACTTTTGATTTTTGGACGAAGTTTTCAGGGCTTGATTTTGGTTTCGGTTTTGGTTTTTTATTTGTCGGTATTTGATATTTTCTAACGTAAAACTACAAAATTATATGAGTTAATAAAAAAATGGATTACGGTTTTCAAAACTAAAATTTTGATAATCTTTCCGTTGCAAGATTAAGTAGTCACTTAAGTATTTCTATAAATAAAATTTATGGTTTTTAATGAATGATTGTCTTAATATTGAAAATGATATGCCAACATTTGTACTTTCAAAAGGCACGACTTTGAATTTGAATTATGGGTTTTGAATAAGTGTTTTCGAACTTTGGTTTTTCAAATCATCTATGAGAGTTTTTGCCAGAATTTTATATTTTGGAAACATGCATTGAATTTGATTAGAACAAAAGCTTTGAATGAGTTGATGTAATTCCTCAGTATACGGTCATAACTTCTAGGGTTTGGAGTGTTACACGTTAGGTCGAAGACTATAGTTTGAGATTGAAAAAGGTAAGAAACGATGTCTTTAGGTAGTTGTCTAGAACGAGTTTGTTGCATTTTATGTTGTACTTGAGGGCAGGCATTTGGGAATATATAAGTGAGGATGAGGTTATAGAGACCTAGTAGGTGGAAAGCCATGCCAGCAACTCCACAATCAATTCCTAGGTCAATGACACAATAATGAAGGATGTGAAAATTGAGGAGTTTAGAGAAAGTGTTGTTGGTGCTAGTGGTTGTGAGTGAAGGTGATGCCAAACACTTAGCAAATTTGGTGAGGACTAAGGAACAAAAGCTAGACATATAATAAATAAATTATTATTTATAAAATAAAACAAGAGATAGAAGTTTAAATCTAGTTTAAGTCTTGTTAGTGGGGTTTTTGAAAGAAAATTATTTTATTTATAAAATTATTATTTTAATAAATAAATTTCATGTTTGACAAAGAGAAAATTAGGTATTCATTCATTTATAATTTTGTATGTATTTTAATCGAAAAATGAACTTTTAAATATTTTTAATTTTTAATTTTTTTAATTTAAATATTAACTTTTTTTATAATTAAGACTAAATTTTTAGAACGTTTTGATTTTTTTTAATTAGTACCAAATTAATATAATCTGTAAACAATATAAGGCTAAATTTATTATTATGTCAATAAAAATGTCACGTCAATATTTTGTTAGTGATTTAATTGATGAATGATCAACATCTTAAATTTCGATAATATTAATGACTAAAATAAAAATCTTTGAACTTATGTGACTAAAACAACAACACGTTAATAATTGAATGGTTATTTATATAGTTAATTTCTGAAGATAATCAATTGACAGATTTGGGGGTTGAAAAATCAGGGATTGGAAAGTCAGGGGTTGAAACTTCAGGATTGAAGGAGGTTGCTTTTAAAAAAGGTGATTTTTTTAGGAATTTAAAAGAGAACATGCTTGGGGGTTTTTATGGACAACGGGCTAAAGATAATATGGGTAAGGAAATAACGGGTCATAATAGTCGTATTGGGCTGAAGGATAAGTCTAGTGGGCCAGTTATTTTGGAAGCTGAACATGGTAAAACTGGGAAAGGTCTGGCGATTAGGGGTTTAATTTTAGAGAATAATATTGGTCTCAATTCTGATGGGTCTCAATCAATTTTGACAAACAAAGTGAATTTAAATGATTCAGGGAACTTAGACCACGGAACACAATCGGGCCCCTCACCGATTTTACAAAACAAAAGCTCCTCAATGCATTTTAATCCTACATTTGAAGGACCTATTGAATCTAAGGTGGTCTTAAATTCCAGCTTGTTAGATCCCAAAAGACATTCAGCCGTTACTTTTAATGGAAATTCGGATCATAATGTCATAACAAAAGGGTCAAATAATAGACCAAGTGACGCGAATATCTTGTCTGTTCTTTCAAAAAGCCATGGTCCTGATAATAAAAAAGGAAGTGGGCGAAGTGGTAGAGCGTTGAATAAAACAATTCGTTGATGTGGGGGACGTTTTAAAATTACCGAAAATTCCCGTGTCTCACTCCCTGATGATATGAATTCCATGGAAAAGCTTATTGGTGAGCAAGTGGAGGCTCTTTCTGATACAGTCATTACCAACGATGAGGGAGATAAAGCTTCCATTGGCCTCTAAAAGGTTAGTCCTCGTTTTTTTATATATTAATTATGAATTTAACTATTTTTTCTTGGAATTGTCAGGGTAGTGCTAGTTCGAAGTTTATTCGGGTTTTTCATGAGTATAATCGTGAGCATAAACTTGATTTGATTAGCCTTTTGAAAACGAGGGTCAGTGGGGAAAAAGTTGATTCAATCATTGTGAAACTTGGCTTTCATTACTCGCATCAAATAGAGGCAGTGGGCTTTTCTGGTGGTATTTGGATTGGTTGGAAAGAATCTATTTGCGTGGAGATTCTCAAAAATCATTCGCAATTTGTGTTAGTCAGAATTTCTGGTACCTCTTTTAGAAAACCTTTTCTGGTTACTTTTATGTACGCCAGTTCGAATAAGAGTAAACGAAGAATTTTATGGGAGGCTTTGCAGAGAACTATTCCAGCGGACGGGACTCCATGGATGGCGATTGGCGACTTTAATGCTATTATTTCTCCTACTGAGAAGAGAGGGGGCCGGTCACTAGGAAAAAGATGCCCCTTTTTTGGTAAGCTTATGGATTCCGCTTTGTTGCAAGACTTAGGCTTTAGAGGTCCGCATTTCACTTGGCAGAGAGAGGGGTTATGGAGCGGCTAGACAGGGCTATTTGTAATAACGCTTAGTGTACTCTTTTTTCTAATTCTCTTGTGACCCACTTGCCACGACTTAAATCTGATCATAGACCTCTTAAGCTATCTTTGATGCCTGTTTAGGTTTTTAGCAGGTTGGGTTGAACATCCAGCATTCTCCAATTTTGTTAAAGAGAATTAGAGCCTTTCTACTGATATGTCGAAGATCCAATTCGAGTTTATTGATATAGTCAAAAGATGGAATAAATATGTGTATGGCCATATTTCTACCCGAAAGAAGTTTTTAACTAAGAAACTGCACAACATTGAGATCGAACGTAACAGAAATAACTCGGCATTTCTCAGCCAAGTTGAAATAGAAGTTAGAGAGGATCTGGATAATGTACTGTATCATGAGGAAATTCTCTAGCGTCAGAAAGCTCGTTGTGATTGGTTAGTCTTGGGAAATTGCAACACCAAATTTTTTCATACCCGTACTTTGAGAAGAAGAAAGCAGAATCTAATCACTGCTTTAAAAAATGAGCTGGGGGATTAGATCATGGATGAAGAACAACTTAAGGCTGAGGCAGTCAATTTCTTTAAAGCTTTGCATGGTGAACATCCTGGGCCAATGACTGGTTTACCCACTAGCGCCTTCTTGCCCCTCACTGATGAGGATTTTAGTTTTTTTTAATAATTCAGTTTCTGATGAGGAAATTAAAGTTGCTTTGTTTGACATGGCTCCTCTGAAGGCTCCAAGAAGTGACGGTTTTCAAGCACTTTTATACCAAAGTCAGTGGACCACATTGGCGCTTCCATTTGCAGTTGGGTTAAGAGTATTTTTGCTGGTAAAAGTATTGATGCAGATTTGAATAATTCACTTATTTTTCTTTTACTTAAAATCCAAAATCCGGAATGCTTTACTCAGTTTCGTCTGATTAGTTTGTGTTCTGTTCTTTATAAACTGGTTATGAAGATTATTGCTAATCGTTTTAAAGTGGTTTTCCCAAAACTTATAGCCCCTGAGCAGACTGTCTTCATAGCAGGACGAAATATCACCGATAATATTGTCATTGCGCAAGAGGTTGTACACTCTATGAAGAGCTTACAAAAAAATAGAAAGTGGATGGCCATCAAAATTGATCTAGAAAAAGCTTACGATCGAGTGCGATGGGATTTCATAGACTCGTCACTTCAAGCTGCAGGTATTCCTATTTTTTTACGTAATGTTATTATGTCTGCAATTTCTACTTCTACTATGCAGGTATTGTGGAATGGGATTCCAACTTCGAAATTCAGACCAGCTAGAGGCATTCGACAAGGTTGTCATTTATCTCCGTACTTATTCGTTTTGTGCATGGAGTGGCTGAGTCACAATATTCATGCTGCTATTGGTGCGGGTAATTGGACCTCTATTCGGCTGGCTCGCAATGGTCCACCGCTTTCTCATCTTTTCTTCGCGGATGATTTGATTCTCTTCGGTCACGCTGAGGAACATCAGGCTCAGATCATTAAAAATATTCTTGATGATTTTTGTAGCTACTCGGGGCACAAAATTAATATAAGGAAGACGAATTTTTTTTGTCCAAAGGTGTGGACAGCAATTCAAGGAAATAATCAGCAATTTTTTTAGATTTCAGGAAGTTGACAATTTGGGGCTTTACTTATGTGTTCCCCTTTTTCATGAAAGGGTTACTAATATACACTACGCTCTGTGGTCGATAAGGTGCGTAGCAAGTTGTCTAGTTAGGATGCCAGGCAACTTTCCTTGGCCGGTAAGGTGACTTTAGCTCAATCTGTCCTTCTTTCGATCCCAAGTTACTTTATGCAAACAATGATGGTTCCTAAAGGTCTGTGTCACGAGATCGAATGTATTGTGCGAAAATTCGTTTGGGGATCCTCTAATGGCAACTCGAAGGTAGCATTGGTTAGTTGGGACTCGGTGTGCCAACCGAAAGCTCATGGGGGCCTTGGTCTAAGGCGTTTGAAAGATCATAACACCTCTTTCATGATGAAGATTGGTTTTAACATTGTCTCTAATGTCAATACTTTGTGGGTTCGAGTTCTTCGATCAAAGCACAGAGTTCCTAGTGATTTACCTGAAGACATTTCAAGGGGGCGTTGTTCTTTCCTATGGAGATCAATTGTTAAGGTTTGACCTCTTATTTATGAAAACCTCTTATGGTCTGTTGGTGATGGTAAGAATATTCAATGTTGGCGTGATCCTTAGATCCCAAATTGTGGGCCCTTATTATCTTATATTCCATGTTTTTCTAACCTTAATATGGATTGTAGGCTTAGTAATATGATTGCAGGTGATGGATCATGGAATTTAGACCTTTTTCGTTTGTGGCTCCTAGAAGAGATCGTTAATAAAATTGTTGGAATCCCACCACCACACCCTTCTTTGGGGCTTGACAAAATTGTGTGGGGAGCTACCTCGACAGGCTTATTTTCCATTAAAAGTGCCTATGAGAAGATTCGAGATGGTACTTTGAATCCTAAAGAACGTACTTGGGAGATGCCTTGGAGTTTTAATGGTCCCTAGAGTATCCGGTACTTTTTATGGCTCGCCCTCAAGCAGCACCTCCTAATGAACGCCGAAAGGTCAAGAAGAGGCATAGGGAGCAACAGCACTTGTGGATTTTGTGGTCACAAGTGCGAGGATGTACTTCACGTACTTAGAGATTTTTCTGCAGCCCGAATCATATGGGACAGTATTATTCCAGAAAAAAGACGATCCAGGTTCTATTTTGGCTCCCTTCAAAATTGGATGATGATTAATCTCAAAAATCATTTCTCTATTTTTGTTGATGGTGTGGACTGGCTGTGTTTTTTTGGGATTATCGCTTGGCGAATTTGGAAGAATCACAACTACTTTATTTTTCAAGACTTTTCTTGGAGTTACGAAGAGATCCTCAAGGGTTCCTACAGTTGGGCAAGACAATATTCATCAGCCACAAAGCTAGTTCATCATAAGGCACATGCTTCCTCACACTTTTTGCATACAGGCAGCAATTGGGTAAATTTGAAATCTGATAGTTCGGTCAGATTTGATGATGGCTTTGCAGCTGCTGGAGGATTTGTTTCCGATCATAATGATGGGTGGATCATGGGTTATTGTAGATATCTAGGTAACTGCACGGTGGTCGACACGGAGCTTTAGGGAATTTTAGATGGCTTAAATCTTATTTTGAATAGAAGTTTCGAAAAGGTTGTTATCCAAACTGATAGTATTGAAGCTGTTAATGCTATTCAAGAAGGTTATTTCGGGACTTCTAATTCTGGTCTCATCAGAAGAATTCTTATTATTCTTAAAGCTCTTAATCAGTAGAAGATTCAGCATATTCCTCGTGAAGAAAATCTAATCGCCGACAGTTTGGCCAAATCAGTTCATTCTAGAAGACTTGG
Source organism: Gossypium longicalyx (assembly GCA_025698465.1). NCBI lineage: Eukaryota > Viridiplantae > Streptophyta > Magnoliopsida > Malvales > Malvaceae > Gossypium > Gossypium longicalyx. The sequence continues at coordinate 100,852,383 of CM046997.1, forward strand.
GTTAAGATTGATAGAGGATCCTCCTTTGTGGATTTAGTTTTCATTTATTTGTAATTTTTTTTCTTTTCACCAAAAAAAAAGACTATTTTTTTTTGTGTGTCTTGATAATTTTGTGATTTTTGAAAATTGTTTTTTCTTTAATTTTGATATTTTTTTAATTTAGATTTACTTAAGTCGTTTTTTAATTTTACTTTTAATTTTTGAGTCAAATCGAAACAAAATACTCTAACCACGTTGACCATAGTTTTAATATCGTATTTTTAATATCTTTGATAAATTAAAAGGTAATATTTGGAACAAAGCAAAATGAAACTTCTATCATATTTTTTTCACTCTTTTTTTCCAACCATTTTTAATTCCAATAGTTTGTATATGCGTAAATCTGTTCACTTAAATTCAAAGTTTAGTCCAAAATTTGAATAGATATGGGTAAAAATTTTGACTCGAAAAATAAGTTTATGTAAAAAATTAGACACATTTAAAAAATGAATCATGTTCGAGTTTGAACATTCAAGACCCAAACATAATATTAGACCGAAAAAATAAACTTGAACAAAAAAAATATAATATTATTATAATATAAATATTAAAAAATATTAAAATAATTATATATAAAATTTTAATAAATAAAAAATATATTAAATTATTAAATTAAAAATAAATATAAATATATTTTTTAAAAGTTTAAAATAAGTTTAGAGTTAATCATTTGGAATTTAATTAAAGTTTTAGACTCAATATATAATATGATATCATGCTTTAACAAACATAAAAAGTACAAAGTAGAATTCGAGCCAACGCATTAACAGAAGGCAGTGGGAGAGTTTACAGAATAGAAGAAAAACAAAGAAGCCTAGCTGCATGGTAGAACAACATATCAATTAATTTCTACACGTAATAAATAAATAAAACAAAACAAAATATTGGTTTTAGTGAAGGGCATTGATCAAGCAACGAAGGGAGTTCCAAAGAATAAAACAACACTTTGTGGGGTTCAGTCTACATCCAACTTAGATCACAAAAAACCTGATAATGAGATCTTGATAGTAACGGTTCCTTGTTCCATGCTGCGCAAATTAAATAAATAAAAGATAAAAATAGAGAAACAGTTCATTGTTCCATGGCAAAGCTGAGGGTACAATGATATTGCCCAGGAAGCCCTTCAACCTACATGGGGACCAACCATTAAACTTTTACCACACCCACTTCTTCACATTACGAGTATTTCCCAACCTTAATCTTCAACTCTAAACCATGTCCTTCAATTTTCCATTTTCTTATATGCATGTCTGATTGTGAACAGCAATTTATTGGTAACTTTTGAATGATTAGGTATCTTTTATGTTTGGTTTTGGTTTATAAAGACTAAATTTTTTAGAGTTTGCGGATGTATCTTCTAACAATATATTTTTAGACTTTGAATTTAAATCCATGTAATATATCTTATCATTATATTTAACACTTTATTGAAGTTTTGGGTAAATAGTTTAGTAGGGTATAATAGAGTTGCATTCAAAAGGGCAAACGTGTTTCTATCAAACCAACGGTATCAGTAGCAACAAATGACTAAAGAGTTGATAAACACAAATACTAGCCATCTCCTATTTCAAGTTGCGAGAGCCACTGTCCCTTATTGTTGTTTCAAATTGAGAAAAGAGATAAAGAGAGAGAAAGAGGGGAGGAGATGAGTCCAAAGAGGATGGCAGAGAAACTGATAGAGAACTTTCAATGCTCCTTTTCTCCACCTTCACTCAACCACCCTCTCTATTGCAGTCCCAAACTCAAGTCTTACAATTTTCTAAAGCTTTAGTTATCTTCCCATCTGAAACATTGTTCACCTCATATTTTTTTCCTGTCTTTCTCTGTCGGTACCATCCATGTAGGTTTCATCTTCTACCCCTTTTTTTTTCCTTCTTTTTTTCTTTTTTACTGTCTTTCTCTACCATCTCCTAATTAATTGATTTTTCTATTTTGGTTTTGCAGGAGACCTGAGAAGAACCCCCTAGACCTCAACAACTTGCCCGACGAATACACTAGGGATGGTAAACAAGTGTTTGAGGAAGGGTCCTCTGGTATATATCTGCTACTATGATATTAGTAATAAGCCTTGAATAAAACAACAATGAAGAAAATACATTTACACACATATATGTACACACACTCTGGTTCTCCTCCTAGATTTGAACAGAAAAGATATGTTTTCTTTTTCTTTTGCTTCACGCTTTTTAACACTCTATATAAAGTGGCCTAGCTGTGTTTATAAACTTCAAAAGGAGCACAAGTTTAATATAAAAGGAAGAGGTGGAAAAGGAAAGAGCAAGAGATTGAGGGTTTGAAACTTTGAATCATTTTTGTTGGGTTTGGATGGATTAGGGTTGGGGGTTTGGGGCAAGAATGGTGTCGTGGGAAGAGCTTTAATTGGTGTTATTTGAAGCAGGCTATAGGACAAAGAAAAGCGGCGGCAGGGATGGGAAGGATGAGTGCGGGAAGGTCTATGAATGTAGGTTTTGTTCGCTCAAGTTTTGCAAATCTCAAGCTCTTGGGGGACACATGAACCGCCATCGCCAAGGCAAGTCATTTCACTTGTTTATTCCCACATAGTTTTTGAGGTAGCTTAGCTAGGTCACTATCTTTACACACTTTGGGGATTCGTCAAAGGTTGTTATAATGACGATGGCTTGGTCACATCGATCTTGATGAAAACTATATATGCTGGTTTTGTTGCTGAATTTCTTGGTCTGGTTGTGACACTAGTGTTTTATTTTATTTGATTTGATTTGATTGCTGTTGTTGGGTGGTCAGAAAGGGAGACAGAGACACTGAACCGGGCTCGGCAGCTGGTTTTCAGTAACGATAACTTGGCCACCCCAGGGAATCCAGGGTATGTTCCTTCAAGATTGACACATATGTATAGAGACGGATTTTTTCTGCTACTCCAATTTTCATCTTCATCCTTTATAACTTCATTTTGCGGTTGCTGATGTTCCAATGACTGCAGCTACCATCCAAGCTACCATCCCGCAGGCAATCTCGGTGATCCAACACTCCCATTTAGAACAGTTTGCCCACCAAGATTGTTTTCTGCTTCATCAAATTTGATGCCTCCAACTCCAATATTACAGCCACCGCAACCATATTTACACCCATCGCCTTCACGCCTCAGCTCCTCCCACCTTCCCCAATACCCAGCTCACTCAGTCAACGACTACTATGTAGGACATACCCTCGGAAGCAGCACTTTGTCACATTCACAATATCATCCCCAAAACCTAAACTATCTGGGTGTATCCGACTCTAATTACACTTGCATTGGAGCCCCAGTAGGAAATGGGTTCGGTCATGGTTCAACCCGTGGAGCGGATTTGATCGGGTCAGGACGAGTAGCTTCTGGTTTTAGAGACGTGACACAGAAGCATTTGGATCATCCTCCAACCAATCGATTTCAAGACGGGTTCTAAAGATTGTTTCATCTTTATCTTCTCCTTTAGAAAGATTTTTCTTATGTTTATCAAGTATTTATCTGGTTTGCACACAGCGCCCAAAGAGAAACTTAACAAGCTAACAAATGGTTTCAAGCAAGTGTCGGGCGGATCATACATGGGAAAGAGGTGGATCGAGTCATGAATTTGTAAACTAAAGGTTTTCTTTCGCTTAATAAAATCTGTGATAGCCCATTGATAAGAGTGTTCATCCTACAACTTACGTATTGAACTTAAGTCGCAAAGATTTCTTGTTCATGATGAGTTAGCTATTTGTGAAAAAAAATGTAGCAAGTGATATTAGAATATCCATCAAGGATGATTATTTCAATGCCATGAGCATGAGTTTAAAAAAGAAAATGAAATGTGTGATTGTAACATAATTCGGTAATTATCACATGTATAAAATTCTTCTCTGGAATAAGTACTCTTATTCATATAAAAAAAAAAAGTAAAAGGATTTTGATAATAGTAGCCTCACCTATAAATTTGATAATACAAGTTCTAACCCTGAGAAGGAGGATTTTACTTGTAACACTTTAAACCCCATAAAAGTAAATCTCAACTTGACTTGGATACACCTTAAATTTATAATAATATATATTAGATTATAAATTAATAAAAAAGCTTTATAAAAAATTACTTAAAATAATTAAAATTAAAATGTTTTCATAAAATTTAGTTAATATGTGACATAATCTATATAAAGTAGGTCAGGATCAAAATCCCTCGTAAAGAGCCGGTGCAATAAAGACTAAACAAACAATTTAAAAAGTAAATAATTTTTTTTTATATTACATGATATGTCAAATAAAAATATATATTAGTAATGGAACGTGTGGACGGAAGAGAGGCGAAAGTTTTTGGTTTATGTACAGAGATTGTGGCAGCTTTTTGAGCACGTGGACAGTCTCGACTAGTTTCGCTTTGGGCTTTGGGGATTGGGGGTTGTATTGAGCCGACTGTGGGTAACCGGGGACTATAGCTAGGCTGTGGGGTATATAGTTACATATGAGCTGAAAATTTCTAGCCCTCATTTTGCATTTGAATTTTTTTCTTTTTATGATGCATTAGTTTTCTCTTTTTTTTTTTGTCAAATTCTGCAATTAAACTCTGTATTTTGCGTCAATTTTAAATTTAGTACCTATACTTTAATTTGTTCATTTTCAATCCTTATAACTTTAGAATTTAAAAATTTTAGTCTTAACCAAATGATAATTATTAATTTCATTAAATAAGTTCTGTTATTTTTAAAATTTGATGTGTCAAACATTTTATCGCATGTAAAAAATATATTGTCTGTTTGTTATTTTCACATATTACTCACAAAAAACCAGTTAATATATTTAGAGATTGTCGTTTGCATTAAGGTAAAAATTTAAAGTTTAAAAAATATAACCACTAAGAATGATCCAATTGGTGAACGTGGACTAAATTTATAATTTTACACATAATACAAGACTAATAACATAATTTAACTAAAAAATTTTAATTATTACCATTAAGACAGAACTTAAATTTTAAAATTTGAAAAATATAAGAAATAAAATTGATTAAATTAAAATATAATCACTAAATCCACAATTTACATAAATTATATGTCTAATGGCGAAATTTAACTTTTCTTTTTCATCGTTGCATGTGAATATACACATATTTTTTTATATAAAAATAATATATAATATTTAAAATAAATAATATTATATAGATAAAAGAAGTTTGAATCATAACTTAAGTAATCATACAATATTTAAAAATATATGTATGCAGTAAGCCCTCCTTTAAATACAGATAAACATTGAATAATATATAAAACTATTAAAAATGATATTAAATTTAGAATTATATAAAAGATGAATTATAATATTAAATTAAAAATAAAAAATAAAGCAACAGTAATTATAATAATTCATTATAAATAAGAAATATGTTTACACTAAGTTGATAAATACATTTATAACAACTAAGTAATTTGGTGTAATAGTAAGACACCCATCTCATATGTTTTCAACTTCAAGTAAAATTAATAATATCTTAATAATATATTTGTCATGCCTTAAAATATTGCAATGAATAGATAAGAAATATGTTTTAGGTTTGATGGTTAAAAGATATTTTTTTCCCTAAAAGTCCTAGGTTTGAAATCCACTCCTCCTATTTCTTTTCTTTTTATTTTCAGCAATCTAAGATAAATGTTACACTAAAATATATATTGTTGGGGATAAAACCTAACAAGAAATGGGTAATAATCCAATAGTTAAGCATTAGTTTCCTTCTCTAAGTGACCTAGGTCTGAGCCATTCTCTTCTCCTTCCGTTTTTTTCGACCCAAAACTTTGGGATATTTACCCTTGTCGCCTTAGGGTTTCAAACCCTAGACAATTCAACTATTTTTTTCTAATTAAATTAGGATTTTTCTCTCTTTTCAAACCCTAGGATTTTTTTCGAAAGGTGTGTGTTCCTTTACAAGTGAATCGTGGCAAACTGTATCTAGGATTAGGGCCACACAAGCATGTGCACCACACGACCCCCCACACAGCCATGTGCCCTATAAACCCTAATAAACCCTAGGTTAGTTCATGAACTACACGACCCAAAACCTTCCACACAGCCTGCCACACGGTCGTGTCCCTCCTGTATGTTAATCTTTAAAATTGCCACATAATTACAGTCTGTTACATGACCTAGCCACATGGTCGTATAACCTCTCCAGGCGGCTTATAGCATCGTACACGGCCGTGGGACCCCTGCTTTACTATTTTTCTCAAAATTTTGTGAACTATTCAGTTTAGTCCCCGTATAATCCCTGAATTGCTTTTAGAGATTTTATTCACACAATTGGGTCCCTGATATTATGAATATGCTAGAATCTGTGAATTGATAACTGATTTGCTACTATTATGATGTTTGATATGTGAACGTTATATGCCTACTATCACTGTATTTTTGGCGAACTATTATTGTTATTCACACCACTGTATTACTGAATACATGTTAAGCATGCCTACTGTTACTGTTGAACCAAATACATGTTAAGCATACCTACTATTACTATTAAATTGAATACATGATAAGCATGTCTGATGCTACTGTTGAACTAAAAACATGTTAAGCATGTCTAATATTTTTACAAAATACTATTCCAAGCATGTCATATGGCATTGCATAGGGTGAGACGATTGTACGGAGGAAGTACTAGCAATTTAATAATCTGCAACACTAGTGGTTCATCCACAAATTACTGGCAGCTTTCATCTGCAAATATTTGTGCATCCACAACAAGTGGCAGTTTATTTGCAAACATATGGTTCAATCACGAACCAAGTGGTAGCTTGACTACAAACTATTTTTTAAAAATACTGGTGGTTTATCCATAATTTTTACTACTGTCAGTTATCTACAAATACTGGTGGTTCATCCACAAACTGGAGTGTTATGGTTGGAAGAGTTTTGGGAAACTCTTACTGAGGAGTGTAACGGAGTATGGATAGGATCTTTCTTATTATTTATGCATTGCATTGACTTTCATAAGCATGCTCGAATGAACTATAGAAATTCTTCTATGCCATATGATTGCAATTATTCTTAGAACTGTTAATTTGTATGCTTGTTTATTGTTCCGCATTGGTTTGCTTGTGATCAGACTTACACTGAGCTTCTTAAGCTTACTTTCCTTTAATTTCCATATTTGTAGGTAACCTACCAGGTTAGGACGTGGACATGACATACAGAGGGTCTCGGCTTGAAATTTTTTATATAAAATTATTTTAGATTTATTCTTTGGAATTTTTTGGTATTTAGAGACTGTATATTTTATTTTTGAATTTTGGCATGACACTTAGGATTTGAGTTTTTATAGCATGCATGACATTTAACTTGAATTTAGGAAGTTGAAATATGGATTCTAATTATTTATGCATAAAATTTGGTTTTCATTGGGACTATGTTGAATATCGCTTTTCCGTTGCATTATTACGTAAGTAGGCTTCGAAAAACAATTAAATTGGCAATCACTTTTATAAATTAATCATTAAAAACAACTAGTTTTGAAGCTAAATCACAAATCTTTTTGAAACCTGCTAAGTTTCTTTAGAAAGTAAAATAGATGTTTTAAGCAACTGTTTTTAAACTCCGATAGTTATGCTGGGCCATTTCGGTGGTTAATGTAATCTTTCAAATTCAAACTTAACGTTTAGCTGGGTTAGGGATGTTACAATATTACTTTATCATTAATTAAAATGCTTTTTCCTATCATTCTGATGCCATTGTCGATTGGATATGATTCAATATTTTCTCTTCAAAGAACCATTACTTCAATGCTTCATTCTTTTTGAAATCCTTCTAACTCATTAATGCTAACAACCTACATCCTTTTTCAAATTCGAACTTAACTTCTAGACCGGGTTAAGGATGTTACAATATTACTTCATCATTAATTAAAATGCTTTTTTCTATCTTTCTGATGCCATTGTCGACCGGATATGATTCAATATTTTCTCTTCAAAGAACCATTACTTCAATGCTTCATTCTTTTTGAAATCCTTCTATCTCATTAATGCTAATAATCTACATTCTTTTCACTAGTGATTTTTTTTAAATGCTAATTGATTGAATCCTAACTATTACTTAAAATTTAATGAGTATATAACTTTAACTAATGAATACTTAAAATATAATTATCATAACCTTTTTAATAGAACTAACCTTTAAAAAAACACTACGTATAATATATTTTTTAAATTGATAAATTTAAATTATATTATAATTATCAGAATTTTTTAAATATAATTTCTTTTTTCAACTTGTTTTTAATTTATTAAAATTTAAAAGAACTATCATATACTATTTTTAACTAATAAATATAAATTATATTATAACTAGTTTTCTACTTGTTGTATTTTATAGAATTATTATTTAAATAACGTCATATTAATTAAAAATATTAATGATAAAAATATAAACAACTTAAAAAATATACTTAAGTTTAAAAAATAGAATAACATTTAAAACAAAAAAAATATACAAATAATTTTAATTGAGAATTTCAATAAAATATAATTAAGAATCATTGTTTCCTTTAGCATCATCAATGTTTGGCCTAACAAATAAAATTTTAAAAATATTGTTACAACATTAATTTAAAGTAATATTCTAAAAACAATTTATTTTTGAATGTTTCTAATTTATATTGTAAGAGGTAAATATTTTTAAAAATGATCATTATAAATTACATAGTTTATTTACTCGTGCAATACATGGATTTATTATATGTATAAATTATTTGGAATATAATATATAGTTTTGTTAGAATAGAAAAATAGTTTATAGTTTTAAAATATGTAAATATTTTGTAGATGTTAGTATTTATTTTAAATTAATGATATTTGGAAGAAAAATATTATTAATTAGGAGCGAAGCCAGAATAAATTTTTAGGGTTAATTTTTTATAGTCTATATCTTTATAAATTTTAAAGGATTAAATCAAATTTTTATAATTTTAGGGGGGCCAAAGTATAATTTTACTTTTACTAATTTAAAATTTTAAAAAAATATCAAGGACCTAAATAGAAAATTTTCATTTTAGGGGGGCCAGGGCCACTGCCAGCCCTCTCGTATCCGCCTCTGTTATTAATAGTTGTATTTGATTTGAAATGTAATTAGATGTTTCGATTAAATGTAAGGAAAATTGAGTGAAGATTACAAAAAAAGAATAGTAAGATTCTATTAAATTGGGTAGTCTATAAAGAAATGAAACTCCAAATTTCTCCATATATTGTGGGTTGGATATTGTATTAAATAAATATTATAATAAGTAAAAGTAAGAGTTGTATTTTGTATTAGTTGTAATTGATCCCACGATTAGCATTTAAGAGGAATAATATTTATTTAAAGTAAAAAAGAATTAAAAAAAGTAGAGGAATAGATAACATAATATGATTAAAACTATCTTATATTAAATTAGATTCAGCTTTTTTATATATTAATAATTTATGACATTGTTTTTAAAAATATATAAACGGATTATAAAATATTTTTTAGTAAAACATTATATTAAAAAATTAGAAATGATATTTATGAAAATTTCTAAGCACTATCATTAAAAATTTGCTTTGTGTCATCATAATATGTATGCCAAGCAATAAAAAATTAGGTTATTTATGTTAATTGGGAATCTGAAACCTTGTAATATAATATACCTTGGGTTTAAAAATATAATTTGATAAATAAATTCATCAGATGGTATAATTTAAACAATATATAAGAAGTTTATATATATATATATATATATTGTAAGTAAATTAAATATATATGAGTAATATATGTTAACTTTTATTTACTCTTTAACATAAAAACTTTTTATTTGGTTGGTTGATTGTAAACAACTTATGTATTGTACTCATAACTTAAAATTATTGATGAGCATAATTGTTGATTAAAATATTTCTTTCATGAAATTTATAGCATAAATTATTATAATATTTTGTTTTCAGAACGATAAAGAGGAAATAATAATTAATACATAATTTTTTTATTTTATATTTAAGTGTAAAAATTATTAAAATATGTCATTGTTATTCTGTATTCAATGGATGTATTATAAATAAATAAATCATGTAACGGGACGTGTTGAGTGTAGAACCAACCAAAAATGGAGCTAAAGCATGGTTGCACAATATGGGCAATGACCGGAGAGAAAGTGGCTGAAACACTTTTTCGCTGTGAGTATCCTGACTCCAAAATAATCACTTCTGTCAACAAAAATCTGATTTCCTTTTCCCTCTTACTCAGCAAGCAATATTAGTTAATTAAATGCTGTGAAATTAATACTATTCAGTCTACCGACCCCCTCTGTCAACCCTTTCTTCTAATTAAATAGCCTCTTAATGCATTTATTATTTTTATTTTTATTTCATAAAATTTAATCTTTTTACTTAAATTCATTCACGAATTAGCTCACCGTCAATTTATTTTCACTTTGCTTCCTTTAAAGTGTTGAAAACTTTACAACCATATATTTAAAACCCAAACCTTATAACTACATATTCAACTTTTTCTTTGCTTATTTAGCATTCATAAGTGCATTGTTAGTGACGTGAGCAATTCTCACTCTTTTATTATTATTATTATTATTATTATTATTATTATTATTATTATTTAAATATAGATAATTTAATGTAACGAAAAGAAATTTAACAATATTACTAATTGAATTTCAATAATTAAATATAAAAGAAATAGAGAAACTAGTTTTTTAAGATTAAAAATAGAAGAATTAAATTCAAATATGTGAATATGAATTAGACTTGACACTGAATTTGTCCTACATACTTTATGTTCAAGTTATAATTTAATTTAAAGAAAATTTGGTTTTGTTAATTGGATTTCAATTATTAAATTAAAAGTATAAATAGACTATGTTTCTTATATTAAAAGTAAAGAGATGAAATTTAAATATGTGAAAAAGTATAGAGATTAAAAATATTATTAAACCTAACACTTTCTTGATTGAATTTCTCCACGATGCTTCATGTACTTGAAATTTTTCAAGTTATAATCTACTCAATTCAAAGCATGACTACACAAGTTTATGGACACAACCAAAATAATATCTTAAGATAAGGCCCAAAAGAAACATATCATCTTCTAAGAAAAAAAGTGGGACAAACTCGGCAGCAAAACAGCACACTCCTATAAAACCTTTGCTTTAAAATAAGAAGGAAGTGTTTGAGTTAATTTATAGGGTAAAAATTTGAAAGTTAATATATGTTTTAAGTTTATCTATATTTTTTAGATTTGAAATTTAATTTTTTTATTTTTATTTTGAGGAATTTAGTTTATCTATTTTTTAAATTTAAAAATTCAACTGTAAATGTTATCCCTATTAAAATTCTTCTGTTAAATTCATTAGTGTAGCATTTTAAAATTAAAAAAAAACCATTCATTTGGTAGTGATGTAAGATTTAATGTTGATGTGGACTTTTTTTCTTCTTAAAATCACCCATTCGAATTTATTATGATAAATTAATTTTTTTTGTTAGAACAGTGACTCTTAAGAAAAAAAAAAAACATCAACGTTGTAATTAAAATAGATAACAATACCAATTATTTAGAGTATCTAATGACATTACAAAAGTAGGGGACTAAAATATGTCAGAAATTAAAGTATGTGAATTAAATCCAAGTTTTAGCATAGTATAAGGGCCAAAGCTGAAATTTGATCATTATCTTATACTGTTAAAAAAAGAAGAGTAAGACAAACCAAAAAGTTGTATGTTTTTAAGACTCTTTTAAGGAATTCAGATTATATATAACCACATAACGTTTTAATTGAGAAGTTAACGATATTAACTATTTGGACCGGCTAATAACATTAGAAAATTATAATGACAAAATTAAAAATTTAAATATAAAAATTTAAATTTAAATTTAAATTTAGGCATTATAAAGTAACTCAAAATTAAAAGTTATCACTCTATATTGCGAAGGAAAATAAGTTCATACACCTTTAAAATTAAAGTACATGTGTCTCATGCCAAATGAGATGGACACTCTTTTAATATGTAAGTATATAAATATAGTGTCAACTATAGTGAAAACTTTTAAAATGAGAATCGTAAGAATCAAAATGATCTTAACCATTAAATCAAAATAAATGGTTCTAAGTCTTAAATTTTATATTTATCTTATCTTATTAAAATAAAACCAAAAACACCCTATCTTTCTCTTCTTTTTTTCTTTTCATCCTTCGATTAAAGCATCAAGGTCTTTTTTTCTTTTCATCCTTCCATTAAAGCATCAAGGTGAAATTTTTTTTGGATAATATTTACTTTCAAATTTAATTTCTAAACTTTTGAGAAAAAAATTGGAATTGAAAGCAAGATATTAAGGTTATTAAGATTAATGGATTTGTTTATTAGGTATTTTTTTTATTTATTAAAAAATTGGTCAACCATTTCATTCTAAAAAAAAAAAAAAGAGATTTTCTCATTGATTGAGTAAAAAGTGATAAAATCAACCAAGAAAAAAATCTCAATTTTTTAAAATGAAATGATTGACCAATTTTTTCAATCAAGAATAACAAATACCTAATACACAGATTGATTAATCTTAATAACTCTAATATCTTATTTTCCATTGCACTTTTTTCTTAAAAAAAATCTGAAAGTAAAGATTATCCAAAAAAATTTTCACCCTAAAACTTTAATTACACAGTGAAAAGAAAAACGAAGGGAAAGATTGAATGTTGTTGGAATTATTTTAATAAGGTGAAATAGATACAAAATTTAAGACTTGAAACCATTTATTTTGATGTGATGGCTAAAATCATTTTAATTCTCAATATTCTCATTTTAAAAGTTTTCAATATAGTTGTGACTATAAATATAGTCATATTATTGAGACAAACTAAAAATCAGAGACAAAACAAAAAATACTATTAATGAAGGGAGCTAAAATTGAAATTTGTTAGTGCCATCTCATGACCCAAATGCAACTTCAACTACAATTCACTTTTGCAATCGGTTGCTATGCAATTTTCCATTTTTATTGGCGTTTGTTTGATTGGAAAATCTTCGATTAATTCTTCCAACTCTTTTAGGATTCATAATAGCAATTTAATAGATTGTACCATGAGAAAAATCATTCAAATGAGATAACTAAGTCCAACTTTAGGACACTCAAATGTTCAACAATTACCGAAACATATCAAAAGATCCAAACATGATATTTAACCATGTGACTCAACCTAGGTGCATGCTTTTAACCTTTTACAAGCAAAAGAACAAAAATACGGTCTAACTAAGTCATTGAGTCTTAGATGCTTCACAAGTCCTCTAATTTATCAAAACCTGTTAGAACCTGTGCAGAGAAACAAACAAAAGCTAATGACATTTATTCACATATCAATGAATCAATTTGTGAATGCCCAATCACATCATCATTGATAGAATGGCTCTTCCTAACTCTAGAAGAAGCTTGTACCTGTTTATCATTGTGAATTTGATTAGCTTCCCCATCAACTTCCTTACTCTCATGAATTTCTTCCTCAAGTTCACCAATAACTTGCTCAGTGCCTAAAGCAGTGGGCACTAAATCAGGCACTAATTTTGTCATTCATTCATCCTTATCTCCCATAGACTTCTATGTTGACTCATCATTGATATTAGCATTGATAGACTCCAAAACCTTCCGAGTTCTTTTGTTGTACACATAAAATGCTTTGCTAGTATAGAGTACCCCAAGAAAACTCCTTTATCACTATTACCATCGAACTTTCCTTAATGACCTTTATCCTGAGAATTTAACAGGTACTCCTAAAAACATGAAAAGTAATTCACATTTCGCTTCCTTCCTTTCCACATCTCATAATGAGTCATGTGTGTCTTCATTCTCAAACTCTCAACCATGATGACTTTTGATTTTCACAATGGTCCCAATGTTCTAGATCAATTATAATCAATCTTCCCAGTAAAGTGGAAGATAATTAACATATAGTGAATATCTTCAATACGTCCAAAATAAGTCTTCAGATATTCAGGAGATATTCAGGATATGTCACTAAGTTACTTAATCGAATCCAATCTCCTTAAAATACGGATGTGGATTTGCTTGATTCAGTCCTAACTAATTTTCAGGATATATTTTTATAAAAGGTTTGGTCTTTAGAGATAGCTTGCACACGCCCAATAAATTAGTAAAGATCGCAACCTAAAGATATTTATTTACAAAATTTATCAACTTCAAATATAACAAGTTATGAAGCTGAGCAGTCCTAGAAAGTAGACCTCAACATATCCATCCAAGAGCATTTTGAGTCCTATTTATAATAACTCTCTTGTCTTAAATACAACTAACCAAGTGAATAGTCACATCTTTTAGCAATAAATATAATTATTCAATGAATGTATACTTGAATAAGCATTACTCTTTTTATTAATTAAGTGATGTAATTTTTTATATTTAAGAAACATAATTTATTGTTATAAATAACAATTCTTAATTAATAATAAAATAATATAATTTTTTGATTTCGATAAAAAAATATAACATTTCAATCTCTTATAATTTTTCAGTTATAACTATTTAAATATTATAAATATTTAAAAATATAGTGACAAAATCTTCACTCACTTCAATCTCATTTTTGTGGTAAAAATGCATCCACACTCAGCCAGGGTTTTGAAAATTTTGCCAAAATCCATTCTAGTGCAGTTTCGGTGGACTGAGGTTCCCACCATTACCTCTTTTTCGCAGCTATAGATTTACATATTATTATGTACAGAGCAAATTAAAAAAAAAAACACATTATTATGTATAGTAAAGAAGACGCTGAACACACTAGCAAAATCTCAATTAAAAAATAAAGCATTTGGACTACTTTGTTTTCTCTTTCAAAAAACTAGGGATTCGTATGTTTCCATTAAAAACAACTATTAATTACTAACGCCATAGTTCTAAAGCTGGATGGAGAAAACCTACGACCTGAACTACAAGCTAAATTATACATAGCTAATAAATTACCTATTGAGAGACTTCAATGCTGACAGTCCCTTGAAAGACAGCGTCAACATTTTTGCCAAATATATTGTGGTCATAATAGTCATAACATAAATATATTAAAGAAATCTATTTGAACAAATATATAAATATATTAAAGAAATCTTGAGTTCCAGGTGTTTGAGAATGCAAGAAGGCTTGGGATGCTGGATTGAATTGATCAGTGGCAGTAATGACATTCCAAAAATGGTTTATTGATAAAAAAAACTCTTATCGGCTCAAAAACAGGCAGTCAGAGGAATTGGAAACAAAGATGAAAGGTGCCTGAGCATAACCCTAGATATAGCCCTAACGTGTGCCCTCCAGCAGTTGCTTAGGCTGCTGGACTGCAGCCTGTCCACCACTCCTTTGCATTTCATCTGCAGCATCAAGGACGAGAGATGATTTATTTTATCCAATACCCAAAACATTAAATTTAAGAAACAGCCGGACTCTCTAGAGTTAAGTGTGAAGGAGTTTGGAATCTAATACAAAGAAAACTGAAAACCATTTTGACTGTTTCACGACAAAGAAAACTCTTACAATGACAACCAGAGCTCTTTAAATCCTAATACTTAGATCTCATATAAACATGTCATCTACCCTAAATAACGAAAATCTCGATTAAATTACAAAAAAAAACTCATTTTTAAAAAAAAATACTAAAATAAGTTGAATTTTTGAAAATTTACAAAAATGGATCGATTTTGGTAAAATAGCTGTTGCCCCCCAACGGTAAAAAAAAAAAAAAAAAAAAAAACTATAAACCCCCCATCTACTAATTTCTCATAACATTCTCTCAAAAATCTCTCAAACCACTCTAAAAAATATCTCAAATTCTCTCTTAAATTTTTTACTAAAATTCTATTTCTATCTAAATTATATTTTTTATTAATATTTTCAAGAAATATTTTTTATTAAAAATTAATTCGTGTTTTATATAATTAGCAATAGCCGGGTCTCTAACCTGTCTTGATGACAAGCACATCTCCGTCAATTAATTACAAATGATAAGAATAAATGTTAATAAATTTCAATCTTGTTTAATTTTTTTATTTCACTGTTATATTGATAAGTGCTAAAAGTAACATGTTTTAATCCCATTCTTAAAGCATTTTTGGATGATTATTCGATGTAAAATGGTGAATTTTATGCACGTAATCCTTTAAATTTATGTTTCTATACTTAGGAGAGCATTTGGGAGAAAAATGAGCTAAAATCGAAAAATCGGAGCAAGTTTCAGGAGCCACACGGCCATGTGCCAGATCGTGTGGATTTCGCGAAATGCACTCCGAAAACGCTGAAAAATGTAATTTTTAGGTTTTTCGAGCATTCTAAAACCTATATATACCAAATTTAAGAACATGAGAGTGAGCCGTCATAGAAGACTTAAGAAGACAACTTGAAAAAACACCATTGAAACCAACTTTAAAGCAGATTTCCATCAAGATTGAAGATCTCCTTTTGATTTCTTTGAACTTTATTATGGGTTTCTTGTTTTTTGTGGTTATATTGTCTTTGAGATGTTTTTATTTGCGATTATGAACTAATCTTCTAAATACCTAGGGAAGATAAATCCTATGATGAATTCTGTCTTTTGATTTCTATTTTACGCAATAAATATCTGATTATTGTTCTCAATTTTGTGTGCTTAATTCTTGGTTTAATATTTTCAGGCTATTAATTCATGTTTGATGTGCTTGAATAAAAGAGGAAAAGTCCCTATTTAAGAGTAGATCTAGCATAATTAGGTGGAGTTGTATGCAATCCTAGAAATAAAACGATATAAAACTACAGGATTAGAGTAAAATCTAATAGGGGATCCATAGATCGAGTTAATGCGACAATAGGAGTTTTTAATTAGAAATAAATTTCAATTAATCAACCTAGAGTCAGTTGCTCTTACTCTCGAAAGAGATATTAGCATAATTTAGGGGTTTCTACAGATCAAGATACTATGTGAAGAAATTGTTTAATTCAGATTGATAATGGCAGATGAAGTCTAGGTGAATTCTCTCTTGGGTATTATTTCTTTCTCGATTATTTTTCTGATTTGTTCTTTTGTCGTATTCTTTAGTTAATTTAATTAGTTAATTTTAGTTTTTAATCAATCACTTCAATTTGTCAGTTAAATAATAGAAAGATGGTAATTACTAGTACTTTTAGTCTTCGTGGCGCCCATTTTTAGTTAAATCGGAACAGTAGTTTCGGGACAACAAATCCGAGGTTGAAATAGTTATGTTATTATTATTTTAAAGTCTACAACATGTTAATAGTATCGTATAAAAATTTTGTGAAGAAATTTTATCTTTTGCATGCTTAATTTGATAAAAAAAGACTAAATTTCGTAAAGTACAAAACTTGTGTTCTATTAGAAAATGGTGTTAAATTTTTATGAAATTTAATTATGAGTGGCCTTAATTGGTAATTAGACCATTAACATATTTAGTGGACAATTATGGGCTTTGGTTATAAATTTATAAAGGTTAATAGTAAGGTTAATTTTGTAATTAGTAAAATAAAACAAAATTAAAGTATGAAAAAGAAAGATATCATCTTTCTTTCTTCTTCCTCTAACTGAAAATTAGAAACAAGGAAGCCATTAAAGACTTTCTAAGGTTCGGCCAACACTCCATAGTGCATGTAAGTGTATTTTGCTCTTTTTTTTAGTAATTTCTATGTTTTTGGAGTCGTTGTAGCTTAATCTAGCTAGCCTAGGGACTAATTTGCAAAACTGTTAAAAGTATAGGGTTTTACTATTGATGAATATGTATGTGTTTTGATGTTTGATGATATAAAATAGATGGTTGTTGTTAGATAAACAACATTTGTTAAGTGATTTTGGTTGAAATTATCAATTAGGATTAAATTGAGAAATGTGAAAATTATGTGGTAAATGTATGAAATAATTAAAAATATGGGCTACTATGAGTATAGGTGAAATTCGACTACAATTGTTGTGGACTTAATTGCATGAATTTGCATTTTTATGAGCTAGGGTCTAAATTGTAAAGAATTCAAAATTTAAGGGGAAAAAGTGTAATTTTTGCTAAAACATGATTTTTGGATTGAATTGAATAGAATGTATTTTGAATGAGTTCAACTTGATTATATATAGATTAAAAAAATGAATTTCGAAATTAAATTGGGGGAAAAACAAAATAGTGGATTGATAGCTCAATTCACTTCCTATAAATTTGAGGTAAGTTCGTATGTTAATAAGCATTAATGTAATTGTGTTTTAAATGCTTTATAATTGTATTGTCGATGAATACGGTCTTACGAAAATGTTCGACGAAGATTCGGTAATGTGAAATTTCGGTTGAACCTTAGGAATAGATAGGATACAAATGACATCTCATTAGGGGTTATTGTGTTTTAGGTGTTAGTCCGTACGTCCTAGTGGTGGCTGAGTTTTTCAGCATTTATTACAGATTCTTTTCAGCTTGTGTGAGTAGCACCATGTAGCTACGTCTTGATTGTCAGCTTGTGTAATAGTCCCAATGATAGCTCGAGATGAGCATTTACATACGAGATATGAGATTGAGATGGTTTCGACCATGTAATGGCACTTAGGGTGCAAAATTCCTGAGTATCCGATATTATTCCAAATGGTTCAACGGGTATAACAATGAATTGGAAGAGTATGAAATTGATACGAATTAGTACATGTATGTACGTGAACTATACAATCATTGAATCGAAGAAATTTATGAAATTCATGGCTAACCTTTAGATTGAATATGTGTTAGACTTTTGAATTTAAATTGAGTTACATTATGCGATGTTTAAGTACTTAAATTGTAGTTGAATGGTAAGTTTTACTTATTAAACATACGAGCTTATTAAGCTTTATAGCTTACTTTGTTTATTCTTCCGTGTTTTATAGTGATTTGAAAGCTTGCTCGGATTGGGAGTTATTGGAGATCTCATCACACTATCCAGCTATCATTTTGGTACTTTTGAACTTGTGTACTTGGTTATATGGCATGTATAGTAGTTTTGGTTAATATAGCCTATTTGTTGGTAATGTATTTAGCCAATTGATTTGGCTTGTAAATGATGAATGTTTTGGTTATGTGTATAGCCATGTGACTTGGCTTGTTTTGGTATACTTGGTTATGAAAATATGTATAAATGGCCTTTTGATATGTTGTGTATAATTTCTTTGTGAATGTCTTGTTGTGAATTGGTATTTTGTGAAGCAAATGGTTAGAATTGCGATGAGCATGTATGCTAAGTTAGGCACAAAGTCTAAAATAGGTAATTGACCATTTAGGTATACTTTGGAAGCATTTTTAGTATGCTTAAAAGTGGTCAAATAAAAGTGCTCATGGTTATCATGTTGTATGTGATATTAGTAAATGATATAATCTTGATATTGGTTGGTTTTTAGGGCATTTTTATGCCATGATTATATGCATATTGAGGTGTGCAGGTTGGAGCCTCTTTGGGTGAGAAAAAAATGGCTTGGAAAATAACTTATCTTTTTCTACACGGGTAGAGAGACGAGCGTGTGTCTCAACCATGTGTGACACACGGTTAGATGACACGACCGTGTGTCCCCTGGTTCTTATTTAAAAATCAAGCCAGTAGCTCGACATGGCCTAACACACGGGCGTGTGACTTGGCCGTGTGGCAAAAGTTAGTATACCCTCTAGTTTTCACACAGACTAGCACACAGTTTGGAACACGGGCGTGTGAGGCCATTTCGAAGGGTACATTGGCTAGTCACATGGGCATGTGGTTGGCCTTATGACTTAAGTCAGAGAGTTACACAGGGTCAGACATGGGCTAGGACACGACCATTTGATCCAATTTCGAATGTCTAATGACATGTGACACGGGCGTGTCTTTAGCGGTGTGAGACACACGGGCGTTGCTGATGATGTAGAAAGTAATGCGCCAGCCTCCGTTAAGGAGCAGTGCCGTTTGAATCGAGACTTGTGTCTGAGAGTCAGGGAGGAGAGGCTAAAGAAGCCTTCTTCCAAATGATGAATGAATGGTTCACTGAGTTTATCTAAACGAACCCGGCTGCTCAGCAACCTCCACCCTCACCTATTCCCCAATTGGTTCCCGTAACTCCTCAAGTTTTGGAACCTTTACGTTTGAGTAAGCTGCCTATGGATAAAATTTGAAAGTATGGGGCTGAAGAGTTTAGAGCTACAATTGATGATGATTTTGAGAGAGTAGAGTTTTGGCTTAAGAATACAATTCGGATATTTGATGAACTGTCTTGTACGCTAGCTAAATGTGTTAAATGCGCTGTATCACTTCTGAGAGATACTGCATATTAGTGGTGGAACACTTTGATATCTGTGGTGCTGAGAGAACGAGTCACGTGGGAATTCTTTCAAACTGAGTTTAGAAAGAAATACATAAGCCAGTGGTTTATCAATCAAAAGCATAAAAAAATTCTGGAACTGAAACAGGGTCATATGAGTGTGATTGAGTACGAAAGAGAATTTGTGAGACTAAGTAAATACGCTCGAGAATGTGTTTCCACTAAAGAGATTATGTGTAAGTTGTTCGAAGATGGGTTGAATGAAGACATTAAGCTTCTAGTCAGGATTCTGGAATTGAAAAAAATTATTGTTTTGGTCGACAGATCTTGCAAAGCCGATGAACTTAGCAGAGAAAGAGAAAAGCTGATTCTGAGGTAAGAGATTTGAGAAAGAGGTTGAGTTTGCTATTGAATTTTTATTGGGAACCTCACCAATATCAATAGCTCCGTATAGAATGGATCCTATAGAATTAAAGAATTGAAAGCTCAGCTGTAAGAGTTAACAGATAGAGGTTGTGCACGACCTAGTTTTTCACACTGGGGTGCACCAGTTCTATTCGTAAAGGAGAAAGATGGATCGATGAGACTGTGTATTAATTATCGTCAACTTAGCAAGGTTACAATTAATAATAAGTATCCTTTGCCGAGAATTGATGATTTGTTTGATTAGTTGAAAGGAGCAACGATATTTCCAAAGATTGATTTACGGTTTGGCTATTATCAGTTGTGGGTCAAATATTCATATGTGCTGAAAACTATGTTCAGGACCAGGTACGGGCATTATGAATTTCTTGTTATGCTATTTGGATTAACTAACGCTCCTACAGTATTTATGGATTTGATGAATCGAATCTTTAGACCGTATTTGGACAGATTTGTTGTTCTATTCATTCAAGTCATTCTGATCTATTCCCGAGATGAATCTGAGCAGGCCGAGCATTTGAAAATTATATTGCAGACTTTGCGAGATAAACAAATATTTGCTAAATTCAGTAAATGCAAGTTTTGGCTTCGAGAAGTTGGATTTTTGGGACATATTGTTTCAGCGGAAGGCATCAGAGTTGATCCGAGTAAGATTTTAGCGGTTGTTGATTAGAAACCACCAAGAAATGTATTTGAAGTCAGAATTTTTTGAGATTAGCTGGCTACTATCGACATTTTGTAAAAGGATACTCGATGATTGCTACACCGATGACTTGATTGTTACAGAAAGATGTGAAGTTTGAGTGGCCTGAGAAATGCCAACAGAGTTTTGAATAGTTGAAAGCACTGTTAATTGAAGCACCAGTTTTAGTTCAACCTGAGTCAGGTAAAAATTTTGTGATTTTCAGTGATGCATCATTTAACAGTTTGGGATGTGTTTTGATGCAAGAAGATAAAGTGATAGCTTATGCTTCTAGACAGTTAAAACCGCATGAAAAGAATTATCCGACACACGACTTAGAGTTAGCTGCCATTGTTTTCGCATTGAAAATTTAGGGACATCATTTGTTCGGTGAAAACTGTCATATTTTTACCGACCACAAGAGCTTGAAGTATTTAATGTCTCAAAAAGATTTCAATTTGCGACAACGAAGATGGCTCGAGTTGTTGAAAGACTATGAGTTAGTGATTGATTATCATCCGAGGAAAGCGAATATAGTCACGGATGCTTTGAGTAGAAAAACTTTATTTGCTTTGCGGGAAATAAACAAAAAATTAATTTTGTCTAATGATGGGTCGATTTTAGCCGAGTTAAAAGCTAAATGATATTTCTTCAGCAAATTCGCAAAGCTCAAAAATGTGATAATGAGTTACAAGCTAAAATAATACAATGCGAGTCAACTATTGATTCAGAGTATCATATCAGATCCGATGATTGTGTGCTGTTTAGAGGTAGAATTTGTGTACTGAGAAATCTCGAACTTATTCAGAAAATTCTACATGAAGCACACAGTGGTTGTTTATCTGTTCGTCTGGGGAGTAGTAAGATGTACAATTATTTGAAACAGTTGTATTGGTGGTCGGGTATGAAACGTGACATTTCAAAATTTGTGTCAAGATGCTTGGTTTGTCAACAAGTTAAAGCCGAACATCAAGTGCCTTCAGGACTATTACAACTAGTAACGATTCCAGAGTGAAAATGGGATAGAGTTACGATGGATTTCGTATCGGGGTTACCCCTATCTCTGAAAAAGAAAGATGCTATTTGGGTTGTTGTTGATCGACTGACGAAATCTACACATTTTGTTCCAGTACGTAGAGATTTTTCACTCGATAGATTAGCTGAATTGTACATTTTTGAGATTGTCAGATTGCACGGGATGCCAGTTTCTATTATTTCTGATAGAGATCTGAGGTTTACGTCGTGATTTTGGAAGAAATTGAAAGAATTTTTGGGTACACGGTTGCATTTTAGTACTGCCTTTCATCTTCAAACAGATGGTCAGTCTAAGAGAGTTATTCAGATTCTTGAAGACATGCTTTGTTGTTGTGTTTTAGAGTTTGAGGGCAGCTGGAAAAAATATTTTCCATTGGTTGAATTCGTGTATAACAATAGTTTTCAATCGAGTATAAAGATGGCACTATATGAGGCTTTATATGGTCATAAATGCCGAACTTCGTTGTACTGGACTGAGCTTAGTGAGAAAAAGATTCACTGGGTTGATTTGATCAGAGAGACTGAAGAAAAAGTGAAAGTAATTCGTGACAGTTTGAAAGCAGCTTCAGATCGATAGAAATCGTATGCAAATTTCAAACATAAATACATCGAATTTCAAACCGGCGACAGAGTGTTTTTAAAAGTATCACCGTGGAAAAATATTCTCCGATTTGATCACAAAGGAAAATTGAGTTTGCAATTTATCAGACCGTACGAGATTATCGAGAGAATAGGGCTAGTAGCTTATTGATTAGCTTTACCGTTAGAATTAGAAAGCACCCATAATATATTTCATGTATCTATGTTATGATGGTACCGATCAGATCCATCACATATCGTTTCTCCGACAAAAATTGAAATTCAACCTAACATGTCATGTAGCAAAAAATCGATTAGAATTTTGGCCCGAGAGATTAAAGAGTTAATAAATAAGAGTATAGCTTGTAAAGCCCCAAAAATCCCGAAACCCAAAAATCTCGAAATCCTGAATTTTCTTTATTTTTGATTTTGATGAAAATTGTGTTTAATATTCTTATCCAAGCGATAATTTTAGTAGGTCTTAGCTAAGGTTGAGTTCGAATTAAGGGGTAGAAGAAATTATAATTTAATTATTAAAAGAATCAAGGCTGACAAGTAGGTGGGCTTTTGAATAAATGAAGAAACAATTGGACACAAAAGAGCCTGTGGTGGAGTGGCTAATTGACGCCACTTAGAGTGTAAAGAGGTGGCGTTAGTGGCTAGCAAGGAGATCCAAGGTTCGAATCCTAGCTTATTATTTTTAGAATTTAATTTTGGCCTTCTAGAAGGATAGAAGTGGCATGAAGATGAACTCCAAGGGGAGTGTTCAAAAGAGAAAATTAAGGAAAGGATCAAGGGGTTATCAGGGAGAAAAACGAGGAGATGAGAAGTGAGGAGTAAGTGGAGCTGAATTGGTAACTTGGGCTTGAAGAATTCGGCTATAGGGTTATAAATAGGTGCCGAATGGGAGGGTTGAGAAGTTAATGACGAATTTCCCTTCACTTTGTGCCAGAAACCCTTTTCTCTTCAAGATCCAAAAAGTCAAAAACCCTTTATTTTACTTTCTTTTCTTTCTGCCGATTTCTATTCTCCTCTACACAATATTCTTTACTGATTTCTTCTACTACTCTTCTTCTTTAATCTGTACCAAATAAACCTTATTCACCATACTTAGTTTGAAAAGCCGAAAAACTGAATCTTCTAAGGGCCGAATACTTTTTGACCGAATCTAGTGTAAGTGTTGATCTTCCAATCAGTTTTTCTTTGTTTAGTATCTATTATTGTCCCTCACTCTTTCTAATCAACTTTGGTAGGGAATTAGTATCAAATCTTGGTTTTTAGCTCTCTGCCGAATTGCTCCTTAAGGTGTTGCGGTTTTGGCAAGTAATCTTCTCCCATTGGCTAAGGTGGCCGAATGGTCATAGTTATGGTAAGGAGACTTGTGTTGGATACGAGTAACCTATTATTCGAGTTTTAATAGTTAAGATTTGTACAGATCTAGGAAATACTTGATCAAGGAAAAAGCGATTAAGGATTGGACTCAAGGTAAGGTTAAGGTGAGGTTTCGGTTTTTGAGTAAATAAGTATTAAGCATGCGATTAATTGAAGGGTGATACCGATTGTAGGTTTGGGCTAAGGTGATTGCATCACGCTTGCTTACCAGGTGTGTACATACACTGCACACACACAATGATTCGACAAAAGCTGAAAGGTTGAAAAGCCGAAAAGCTGAAATGCCGAAAAGCTGAAAGTTTGGCTACGGTAGTCTTGCGAGTGCGCGAAAACTCATAAGGAGGAAATCGATAAGTTTCCCGAGGCCCACGGGCGATTCCGTGGACTTGGGTTTTGATTTGGTCATATGGGCCAGATGGGCTAAATAGGCCCGATGGGCTGTTGGGCCCATAATAGGAAAAAACTAAATATTGATGCTTTGTGATAGGAATTTGTATGTGAGCATGAATATGAATGTGACTGGGCCTAACGGGCCATATAAATGTGATTTGTGCCTAATGGGCCATATAAGGTGGTTTGGGCCTAATAGGCCATATGAATATGATTGGGCTTAATGGGCCAGATCCAGGTATGTGAATTTGATTGGGCTCTGTAAGGGGTTTTGGGCCTAGTATATGATATCCACATAAGACTTAATTAATATATTGCGACCGTGGACAAGTCAAAGGGTTAAGGTGTGGCAACGGGTATATGCATGTTTAGGATTGGATCTAGGGAGAGCTTAGTACTTAAGCGGTCTTAATGACCCACCTCCTCTTCTCTGGAATCCTACCTGGTGCATAGTATTCATTCATCTTAGCTCACGGGACTTGTTAACGAGCCAAGATAAGTGAAAACTGTAATTAAGGGAAAATTACCAAATAGCCCTAAGGGCAAAAATGACCAACATACCCCTAGGTGTTGAATGTAAGTTTTGTGGATGCGACATGCATACATATGATATTCTGCTTAGGTTGCATATGGGTTGGGAATTATCGAACGGAGGAAGTATATGAGGATCATATGGTTGCTTGACAATCGTGGATCCACCGACGACTTTTAAAGCCCAATATGTAAATGAAGGTAGTTCTGCAACCGGGCTACCATGGTGTGTGGGTTGGGTGGGTTGATATTTATATCCCCACATGGTGTGACGGGAGATGGAGCCGGTGTGTAGCGGATGGATAATTTGGATGGGATTGCATTGCATGATTGATGAATAATGTTTTTTTTAATGCTTGTTTTTGTCGAGGGTTGTACACACTGAGTTTGTGAAAACTCACCCCCTCTTTTATTTTATTTTTAGGTGATGCTTAGTAGAAGGTTCGATGTTTGGAAGGACTCTGGGTGGCCAGCTAGCAAGATGATTTGGACTTGGGTTTTTCTTCAAGCATTTAAGTTTTTACTTCTTTTTAAGTATGTTCTAGACCAGATTGTAATAAGGTTTTCATTGTGTTATTATTACTTGAATTATTATTGTTTTCAATGTAATTACAAGAAGTTGAACATGGGTTTTCTAAATTATAGTATGTTTTCTACGTTTTCCGCAATTAAATTTTTAAATGATAAGTTTTCTTAAATCAAATGTTTCAACAAGGTTTTTGTAACTGAAAGGGTGTGTTTTTAAGTTAATTAAGGTTTCTTTTATTTTAAGAAGGGTTTTCAATGAAAACACGGTTTTCGTTAAAACACTTCAATATGACACACCAGATTCGGCCATATCGTCTGGGTCGGGTTTGAGGTGTTACATAGCTTCAGTGAAGGTTCTATGGCAACGTCAAGGTGTTGAAGAGGCTACGTGGGAACTTGAGGAAGCTATGAGAAAATAATACCCTAACCTATTTTCTGGTAAGATTTTCGGGGACGAAAATTCCTTAGGGGGGAGAGTTGTAACAACCCGTTTTTAGTCAAATCAGAACAGTGACTTTGGTACCATAAATTCGAGGTCGAAATAATTATTTTTATTATTATTTTAGAGTCTACAGCATGTTAATAGTGTTGTATAAAAAAATTGTGAAGAACTTTTATCTTTTGCATGCTTAATTTGATAAAAGGACTAAATTGTGTAAAGTACAAAACTTGTGTTCTATTAGAAAATGGTGTTAAATTGCTATGAAATTTAATTATGAGTGGCCTTAATTGGTAATTAGACCATTAAAATATTTAGTGGACAATTATGGACTTTGGTTATAAATTTATAAAGGTTAATAGTAAGGTTAATTTTGTAATTAGTAAAATAAAACAAAATTAAAATATGAAAAAGAAAGATATCATATTTCTTTCTTCTTCCTCTAACTGAAAATTAGAAACAAGGAAGCCATTAAAGACTTTCTAAGGCTCGGCCAACACTCCATAGTGCATGTAAGTGTATTTTGCTCTTTTTTTAGTGACTTCTATGTTTTTGGAGTCTTTGTAGCTTAATCTAGCTAGCCGAGGGACTAATTTGTAAAACTGTTAAAAGTATAGGGTTTTACTATTGATGAATATGTATGTATTTCGGTGTTTGATGATAGAAAATTGATGGTTGTTGTCAGATAAACAACATTTGTTAAGTGATTTTGGTTGAAATTATCAATTAGGGATTAAATTGAAAAATGTGAAAATTATGTGGTAAATGTATGAAATAATTAAAACTATGGGTTGTTATGAGTATAAGTGAAATTCGGCCAGCATGGGTGTGGACTTAATTGCATGAATTTGCATTTTTATGAGATAGGGAGTAAATTGTAAAGTTTTCAAAATTTAAGGGGCAAAAGTGTAGTTTTTGCTAAAACATGATTTTTGGATTGAATTGAATAGAATGTGTTTTGAATGAGTTAAACTTGATTATATATAGATTAAGAAAAAAAAGTTCGGAATTAGATCGGGGGAAAAAAAATAGTTGATTGATAGCTTGATTCTCTCCGTATAAATCTGAGGTAAGTTCGTATGTGATACGACCACGCCCCGGGAACGCCCTTGGTTCAGCAGATCAAGCATCGTTTGCAATCTTTTGCAAGCTGATCTAGCTTGTTCCAGCTCAATGGAGCTCAATTTGGCTAGATGCTAGCTCATTGGGCTTGATTCTATTTTATTTAATTTCATGTATTTTAAGTTGCCGGAATAAACTTAGCTGTTTAATTAAATTAGTTAATTTAGTTTCAGTTCATAAACATGTCTTATTAATTTGTGTTAAATCTGTTTAATTTTAATGCATGTTTTAAGTATGCCATAGTTAGTACATGATTTTAATGTGTCTAAGTAATTAAATGTGTTTTGAACCTACAGCCATTTAATTTGTCTTAGATTCATCTAATTTGTCCTATCTCAAACAACTCATTAAATTGTCTTAAGCTTAGGCAAAGTAATTGAGCTAATTATTATGTCTTAACCGAATTTATTTCATGCTATAGGTGTTCACACAAGCTAAATTCATCTAGCTCAAGTGCATGGAATGACATTAAGGAAGAGCATATATTTGGCTGGAGCATTAAGTGGAATTAATTCAGCCGCTGTTTTGAGTTTCTCCAAGTGGCTGTTCGAAAAGCTCAATGGACAAGGCTGTTCAAATGGAATCCATTCAGCTGGTGGCTGATCAATTTCGTCCCTTCACACTTGGAGGCTGCTGAAATTCAAGTATTCACACTATTTGGACTGTTCGTGCTCTAAAACTCCCATTAAAATGCCGCTACATGTTCAACGTCTCAAGGCAGGATTAAAGGAGCCCATTTAAACACTTGGCCGAACATAGACATGGCCAATCAGCTCCCAACTCTTCCAAATACATTCAGCTAAATTTTCTTCATCTAGAAGCTGTCCGATGGCGTTCTAAAGAGCTGAACATAGACATGGAATTTTATTTGGTTTTATTCCAAAATTTTCCAGCTTATTTAAGCTGAATTACTTAGCCATTAAGTTATGAATGTGCCTATTCAGCTAGCATTGTTTCTAGCTATAAATATTTAGCTAATTTGATGTATGTTTGACTTTTTCCATACTATTGAATTAACATTGTTCTTGTGAGGTTTCTTCCTCTCTATTTCATTTGAGTCTCGATTGACTTATCTAGCTTGCTAGTGGCGTCAACTCGAACTCCTTCTTGAACTTTTCACTAACCTTGGTGTGGCGTTCATCCATCAAATTATACCTTTGGTTTTCTACCTCTTTAGGTAATGGGTCAAGGTCCATCTTCTATCATCCACTTAACCACCTTAAGCGATATAAGTCTCGGGGCAATACTTCTTATAGTATTGAATAGTTTTTGGAGCTTGAGTTCACTTTTTTCCATTCTATCCTATCTATCAACTATTTATCTTATTTCTTTGTTAAACCAAACCTACCAACAATCATACCTAGCCTATCCTTCAAACCACTTTGTCAACTTCCACTCATACTTAGCTTAATACTTCCTTTTCTTAAGCCGAATGATATTTTCTCGACGATGATCAGGTAACTTAGGTGACTAGACTCAACATCACCGAGCCAGTTCACATCATTTGGTATCAGAGGTACTAAATCGAGAAGTACCGACGTTCGTAGTTATCCTTGAATAGGTTCGTGAAAAAAATTTTTAAAAAAAAATTTATTATTGTTACGTGTATTACAAAAAAAAGGTTATTGTACAAGTGCATTGTAGTTATATATATTGAAAAAAAAAGATTCGAAATTATTTAAAAAAAAAGAAAGAAAGTGTTGAAAAGTTTATGTTCATTATTCTTGTTATCCCGATCAGCAAAGTTCCTCTTCATCTTCATCATTTACCATCCTACATGCCACACCCTAAACCCAAATTTTATTTTCTTTCAGCCTACCCTACACCCTTTACATTAATTCCCTTGTAAACCACTTTGAAATCGACCCCTAGGCAACAAATAAGTCATAAAGAGACGAATTACGAAATCATGAGAGACAGACTTGAGTGGTAAAAAGCACGAGTGTGTGAGTGCATTAGAGAGAAGAAAAATCCTTAAAAAGAGTGCAAACACGAGTGCGAGTGCAAAATCATTAATTTTCTTTCCGGGTGACTAGTGAGGTTCTTGCGGTAAGGATTATAAATTTTCTATGTCAAGGTGCCCGGAGCGAAATATGGCGGAGAGACCCGAAAGACAACCTGTACGCAATGTACTAGATCTCAATCTTCGAGCTCTCTTGTATGAAGTGGAGCGATTATTCTATCGGAAGCTCAAGCCCATACAAGAAAAACTTGACCATGTGAAAGGAAGAGCCCGACGGGGGAGAACGCCTCAAAGTCCACCAAGGAACCGAGGCCGGCAACGAGTCCAAGAAGATGAGTTGTCTGAAGATGCCGAGAGTGATCAAGGTTCTAATATAAGTGACCGGCAGAGGGGCCAACAAAACCGTGGCCAAAGAGAACGTGAGAGATATGATGACGACCTTAAAAGCATAAAATTGACAATTCAACCTTTCTAAGGCCTATCAGACCCGGAGGCATATCTCGAGTGGGAGAAGAAGATAGAACTCGTGTTTGAGTGCCACAACTATTCTGAAGCCAAAAAGGTCAAGTGGGTAGCAATCGAGTTTTTCGACTATACCATGATATGGTGGGACCAACTTACCACGAGTTAGAGGTAAAATAGAGGTGACCCATCAACACTTAGGTCGAAATAAAATCGGTGATTTGCCAGAGATTCATTCCATCGTACTATCACCACGAGCTCTACCAAAAGCTCCAAAATCTAACCCAAGGGACAAGAAGCGTAGAAGATTACTACAATGAGATGGAAGTTGCTATGATACGTACGGAGGTGTAAGAAGATCGCGAGGCAACTACGGCAGGATTTCTAGCTGGACTTAACCGCGACATAGCTAACATTGTAGAGCTTCAGCACTATGTTGAAATTGTTGATATGGTGCATATGGCCATTAAGGTCGAGAAGCAAATAAAGAGAAAAGGTGTTGTTCGAGGCTTCTCCACTTCTAACGATTCCAAATGGAGTCAAGGTGCAAGTAAGAATGCTTCAGCGTGCC
The DNA here is from genome assembly GCA_025698465.1 of Gossypium longicalyx. Lineage (NCBI taxonomy): Eukaryota > Viridiplantae > Streptophyta > Magnoliopsida > Malvales > Malvaceae > Gossypium > Gossypium longicalyx. The sequence continues at coordinate 100,882,797 of CM046997.1, forward strand.
AAACCAAAGAGCCAATGGTGCCGGTGAAGTCGACTAAACCTGTGTCCAAATCTAGCAAAGGCAATGTTGTCTAAAGTTTCCCAAATCGATCAAGAGACATTAAATATTTTAAGTGTCTCAAAAGGGGACACATTGCTAGCTAATGCCCAAACCAGAGTGCAATGGTGGTTCAAGCCAATAGCGACATTAAATCTGAGGAGGAGAATGAAAAAGTTGAAAAATAAACCCGACATACCTACTGACAATGAAGAAAAGTTGGAATATGTGGTCGAGGGTGAGATGCTTGTTGTTAAAAGAAATTTGAGTATGCAAAGCACTGGAAGTGAACCGCAACGGGAAAACTTGTTCCATATCCGATGTCATGTCCAAGGTAAGGTTTGTAGCTTGGTTATTGATGGAGGAAGTTGCAAAAACGTTGCAAGCACACTCATGGTGGAAGAACTTGCTCTACCGACCACCAAACACTCAAGTCCATACAAGCTACAATGGCTTAATGAATGTACCGAGTTGAAGGTGACTAAGCAAGCCCTTGTTGCGTTTTCAATTGGAAAGTACCATGATGAAGTTTTATGCGACGTGGTATCCATGCATGCGGGACATTTGCTATTGGGAAGACCATGGCAGTTTGATCAGAGAGTCAAACATGACTGGTTCACAAACCAATACACTTTCAAGTACCAAGGTAGAAACGTATCTTTGGCACCTCTATCACCAAAACAAGTGTTGGAGGATAAGCAAAGATTGAAACTTTCTATGGAACAATCGAGAGAAAAAGAAAAGAGTAAAAATGAGAATGAAAAGAAAGAATAAAAATTGAGAGAAAAGAGTAAAAGTTGCAAGAAAATCATGAATGGAGATAAAGAAAAAGAAGAAATGAGTGAGAAAAATAAAGGTGTATTGACTAATCAACGTGCTTGTTGTCTTTTTTTTCCCTTCATTTCAGGTTAATCCGAGTAGTGAGCTTCAAATTCAATACCTCCCGAAGGCGAGATGGTTCATGTTGGTTGGAAAAGGTAACGTTTTGAATGACCCTAGTTCACCTACGCCAAAAGGTAAGCAGGGTATGGGTTTTGAAGTTTTCCAGTCACATAGCATCATTCGATTGTTGATGAAAAAATTGTTGATTATTTGATATTAGCAAAGCAATCGTACTTTGATATGGGTAATTGTTCTTCTTTGAATAGTAATGATTTGTTCGTTTCAAATGGTGATAAGGAGAGCATTACTAACGAAGATTGTGTTGTTGGCAAGCAAATTTGTAAGGTAATGTCTAATCGACAATTGTAAGGCTTGGATATGCTAGATAATGATAATGATTCATATAACCCTTTCCATTTGCTCAATTTTGGTGAAAATGTGTGTCCATTAATCTGTTGTGCAAAACCAATTAGTCTGAACAAGGATGTGCGGATGGGATTCGAGACATGTCTATTTGAAAACATGCATGTCTAATTTACCTTTGATGTGATTGTGTGATAAAACGATGACATGTAAAATGGTTAATTCATTTGATTGTGATGATGGTGTATTAAATTTGCCTTGTTGTATAAATTATGCATGTTTGAGTAAATTTGATCGAGCGAAAATTGGATTACATGAATGTTTGGATGATTTCTTTATGCTTCTTGATTATAATTTTAAATTGATTCCTATGCCTTCAATGTTGCCGATCATGAAGATCCATTTTGAAAAGGTAAGACCCATTTATACTCTTGAATTCGGTAATGGTTTATTTGCTCAAGTTTGGATTGAAAATTCGGAAAGAGTTTGTAAGTTTTTAATTCATCGTGTCCTTAATCCTTTTCTTTATCGTGTAGATGACACTTTGAAATGGCTCATCCCTAAAGAGGAGGGCATGTGACTAATCTAACGTCTTTTCGAGTTGTGAGTGATATTCAGGCCATAGGGAGCAATTATGACAAATGCGATAACCAAGGGCCTTGTGTCAATGAACGCTTTGTCACGAGCAAATAGCCCAATTTGAGGACAAATCGCTTCAAAGAGGGATGGGATGATAAGACCACAGCCCGGGAATGCCCTTGGTTCAGCTCATCAAGTGTCGTTTACAATCTTTTGCAAGCTGATCTAGCTCGTTCCAGCTTAATGGAGCTCAATTCGGCTAGATGCTAGCTCATTGGGCTTGATTTTATTTTATTTAATTTCATGTATTTTAAGTTGCTGGAATAAACTTAGCTGTTTAATTAAATTAGTTAATTTAGTTTCAGTTCATAAATGTGTCTTATTAATTTAGTGTTAAATGTGTTTAATTTTAATGCATGTTTTAAGTATGTCATAGTTAGTACATGATTTTAATGTGTCTAAGTAATTAAATGTGTTCTGAATTCTATAGCCATTTAATTTGTCTTAGATTCTTTTAATTTGTCCTATCTCAAATAACTCATTAAAGTGTCTTAAGCTTAGGCAAAGTAATTGAGCTAATTATTATGTCTTAACCAAATTTATTTCATGCTATAGGTGTTCACACAAGCTGAATTCAGCTAGCTCAAGTGCATGGAATGACATTAAGGAGGAGCATGTATTTGGCTAGAGCATTAAGTGAAATTAATTCAACTACTGTTTTGAGTTTCTCCAAGTGGCTGTTCGAAGAGCTCAATGGACAATGCTATTCAAATGGAGTCCATTCAGCTGATGGTTGATCAATTTTGTCCCTTTACACTTGAAGACTGTTGGAGTTCAAGTATTCTCACTATTTGGACTGTTTGTGCTTCAAAACTCCCATTAAAATGCTGCTGCACGTTCAGCTTCTCAAGGCAGGATTAAAGGAGCTCATTTAAGCACTTGGCCGAACATAGACATGGCCAATCAGCTTCCAACTCTTACAAATACATTCAGCTAACTTTCCTTCATCTAGAAGCTGTCCAATGGTGTTTTAAAGAGCTGAATATAGACTTGGAATTTATTTGGTTTTATTCCAGAATTTTCCAGCTTATTTAAGTTTAATTACTTAGCCATTAAGTTATGAATGTGCCTATTCGGCTGGCATTGTTTCTAGCTATAAATATTTAGCTAATTTGATGTATGTTAGAATTTTGCCATACTATTGAATGAACATTGTTCTTGTGAGGTTTCTTCCTCTCTATTTCGTTTGAGTCTCGATTGACTTATCTAGCCTGCTAGTGGCGTCAACCCAAACTCCTTCCTAAACTTATCACCAACCTTGGTGTGGTGTTCATCTATCAAATTATACCTTTGGTTCCTACCTTTTTAGGTAATGGGTCAAGGTCCATCTTCTATCATCCAATTAACCACCTTAAGCGATATAAGTCCCAGGGCAATACTCCTTATAGTATTGAATTGTTCTTGGAGCTTGAGTTCACTTTTTCCATTCCATCCTATCTATCAATTATTTACCTTATTTCTTTGTTAAACTGAACCTACCAACAATCATACCTAGCCTATCCTTTAAACCACTTTGTCAACTTCTGCTCATACTTAGCTTAATACTTCCTTTTCTTAAGCCGAAAGATACTTCCTCGACGGCGATCGAGCAACTTAAGTGACTCGACTCAACATCACCAAGCTGGTTCACATCAGTATGTTAATAAGCATTAATGTAATTGTGTTTTAAATGATTTATAATTGTATTGTTGATGAATACGATCTTATGAAAATGTTAGATGAAGATTCAGCAATGTGAAATCCCGGTTGAACCTTAGGAATAAATAGGATACAAATGACATATCATTAGGGGTTATTGTGTTTTGGGTGTTGGTTCGTACGTTGTACCGGTGGCTGAGTTTTCAGTATTTGTTTCTGATTCTCGTCAACTTGTGTGAGCAGCCCCGTGTAGCTACGTCTTGATTGTCAGCTTTTGTGAGCAGAACCAGTGATAGCTCAATATGAGCAGTTACATTGGAGATATAAGATTGAGATGGTTTCGACCATGTAGTGGCACTTAGGGTGTAAAATTTTTGAGTACCCGATATTATTCCAAATGGTTTAATGGGTATAACAATGAATTGGAAAAGTATGAAATTGATACGAATTAGTACACGTATGTACGTGAACTATACAATCATTAAATCAAAAAAAATTATGAAATTCATGTTTAACCTTTGGATTGAATATGTGTTAGACTTTTGAATTTAAATTGAGTTGTATTATGTGATGTTTAAGTACTTAAATTGTAATCGAATGGTACGTTTTACTTATTAAACATACGAGCTTATTAAGCTTTATAACTTACTCTATTTATTCTTTCGTGTTTTATAGTGATTTCAAAGCTTGCTCGGATTGGGTGTTGTCAGAGATCTCATCACACTCTCCCGTTGTCATTTTCGTACTTTTGAACTTGGGTACTTGGTTATATGGCATGTATAGTAGTTATGGTTAATATAGCCTATATGTTGGTAATGTATTTAGTTAATTGATTTGGCTTGTAAATGATGAATGTTTTGGTTATGTGTATAGCCAAGTGAGTTGGCTTGTTTGGTATACTTGGTTATGAAAGTATGTATAAATGGCCTTTTGATATGTTGTGTATAATTGCTTTGTGAATGTCTTGTTGTGGATTGGTATTTTATGAAAAAAATGGTTAGAATTGCGATGAACATGTATGCTAAGTTAGGCACAAAGTCTAAAATAGGTAATTAACCATTTAGGTATACTTTGGAAGCATTTTTAGTATGTTTAAAAGTGGTCAAATAAACTTGCTTGTGGTTATCATGTTGTATGTGTGATTAGTACATGATATAATCTTGATATTGGTTGATTTTGAGGGCCTATTTATGCCATGGTTATATGCATATTGAGGTGTGTAGGTTGGAACCTCTTTGGGTGAGAAAAAATGGCTTTGAAAATAATCTATTTTTGTCCACATGGGCAGAGACATGAGTGTTTGTCTCAGTTGTGTGTGACACATGGTTAGATGACACGGCCGTGTGCCCCTTGGTACTTATTTAGATATCAAGTCAGTAGCTCTACACGGCCCAACGCATAGGTTTGTGACTTGGCCGTGTGGTAAAAGTCAGTATGCCTTCTAGTTTTTAGATGGCCTGGCACACTAGCGTGTGAGGCCATTTCGAAGGGTACATGGGGTAGTCACATAGGCATGTGGTTGGCTGTGTGACCCAAGTTAGAGCGTTACACAGGGTCGGGCACGGGCTGGGACACGACCATGTGATCCCATTTCGAATGTCCACATGGGCATGTCTTTTGCTGTGTGAGACACACGACCGGGCCATACGGGCGTTGTTGATGATATAGAAAGTAATGTGCCAGGCTCTGTTCACAGAGTAGCACCGTTTAAATCGAGACCTGTGTTTGAGTGTCTGGGAGGAGTAATGAACGATTGGTTCACTGAGTTTGTCCAAATGAATCCAGCTGCTTAGCAACCTCCATCCCAACCTATTCCCCAACCGGTTCTTGTAGCTCCTCAAGGTTTGGAACCTTTACGTTTGAGTAAGCCGCCTGTGGATAAAATTTGAAAGTCTGGGGTTGAAGAGTTTAGAGCTACAGTTGATGATGATTCTAAGAAATCAGAGTTTCAACTTGAGAATACAATCCGGGTATTTGATGAACTATCTTGTACGCCAACTGAATGTGTTAAATGCGTTGTATTACTTCTGAGAGATATTGCATTTTAGTGGTGGAACACTTTGATATCTGTGGTTCCAAGAGAACGAGTCACGTGGGAATTCTTTCAGACTGAGTTCAGAAAAAAATATATAAGCCAGTAGTTTATCGATCAAAAGCGCAAAGAATTTCTGGAACTAAAACAGGGTTGTATGATTGTGACTGAGTACGAAAGAGAATTTGTGACACTAAGTAAATACGCTCGAGAATGTGTTTCCTCTAAAGAGAATATGTGTAAGCAGTTCGAAAATAGGTTGAATGAAGACATTAAGCTTCTAGTCGGGATTTTGGAATTGAAATAATTTGTTGTTTTGGTCAATAAAGCTTGCAAAGCCGAGGAACTTAGCAAAGAAAAGAGAAAAGCTAATTCTGAGGCAAGAATTGAAAGCTCCGTATAGAATGGCTCCTACAGAATTGAAAGAATTGAAAGCTCAGTTGTAAGAATTGAATTAGTGTCCCTTGTGTTTTGAAAATTTTCTATGTTTTCCCAAAAAAATTTCTGAGTTCTAGGTTTAGTCCCGAACTGCTTCTAATGCTTGATTTGGGCCTTGAGGGCATATTTTAGGGACAATATGATTGATTGTGAATGACTTTTATTTGGATATGAGTAATGTATGAAAAATGTATGTTTGTTTATATAATGAGTCCGGTAATACCTCGTATCCCTATTCTGGTGACAGATACAAGTTAGGGGTGTTACAATATCTATGCTCACCATAGCTATACTATTAATTGATAGGTGTACTTACCTTTGTGAAATTTTTATTTGGTTTCATGGACATAATATATTTTAACTTATTATTTTTTATATATTTTTACGTAAATAGGCGGAAGATCAAATTTTACAATTTCATATTCGCAATCTACCCGGTCCTCTATCACCGTTGATCAAATCATATTTGAGGGAAGTCAGTTTTTGGTACGTGGCCCTTATAGGCTGGTGGTGTATGTTGGATCCAAAACTCGTAAGCACGTTGGTGGGGAGGTGAAGGCCCGAGACACACACATTTCATCTTCCATGCGATGAGTGTACTATCACTCTATAGGATGTACATTTATAGTTGTGGTTATCAGTGGATGGGTTAGTAGTCACTAGGTCTGTTCAGTATGCTGATTGGGGAGCTGTATGTATGGACTTTTGAGTTCAACTCTGGAGACGATTTACGGAGGTCGAATCGAAATGGCTTGTATACGAAGAACTTTCGAGGGATTCGAATGGGTTTGAAAGAGAACAATATGCTCAAGCGTACATCCTTCAGATCATCGAAGGTATACTGATGCCGTATAAGTCAGGAAATCTCGTCCATCTAAGGTGGCTGCTAAAACTTATCAATTTTAGAGGAGTGAGCGAACTCAATTAGGGGTCTGCCGTGTTGGCTACATTATACTAGGAGATGTGTTGGGCGACGCAACTAGGAAAAATCAAAATTGGTGGTTGCCTTTTACTACTGGAATCGTGGGCGCGATACCAATTTCCATTTTTACGTCATCGAGCGAACGACTCGTATACATTATCACTTGTAAGAAGGTAAAATTCAGTAAATATTACCATGATAAAATTAATTTAAATTTAAATTATTATGTTGAGAAATTATTTAAATAGGTGGAACCATGCGCCGAGTCACGTGGGATTACCTACCGAGCTTCAAGATATACAGCTTCTATTATACCAACGATCGAAAGCGAAGGTATGTATTTATTTAAATTTGAACTAAATAACGTGGTCGATTTCGTATTTAGTAGTATATATATAACTAATGTTTTTATCACGTTAATATAGTTTGAATTGTAACAACCTAGTTTTAGCTAAATCGGAACAGTGGTTTCGGAACCACAAATTCGAGATCATAAAATTTATTTAATATTATTTTTGGGGTTTATTGCATGTGAATATATATGTGTGAAAATTTCGGGAGCTAATTTTATCATTTAATAGCTCAATTTGAGAAAAAAAGACTTAATCGCATAATATGCAAAAGTAACATGCTATAAGTTAAAAGTGTCAAATTGCTATGACTTATTAAATGTGAGGTCCTTATCATGTGATTAAACCATTGTTAGTGGATTTTGACAAAAAAGGGCATTAAGTGAATGTTTTAAATGTTTATTAACTAAGGTTAAAATTATAAATTAGTTAATTAAGTTATATTAATTAAAACAAAAGCCAAATTAAACTTCATTTCTTTCTTTCTTGGCCGAATATTGATGAAAAGAAAAGCCATGGATGTGTTTTAGGGTTCGGTCAATTTAGAGCTTAATTGGTAAGTGTTTTGAGCTCGGTTTTTAATGATTTTTACGTTTTTGTAATTGTTGCTTCGTGTATTAGCTAGCCCGTACCCTAATTTCTAAAATTATTGATGAATTTGTGAGTTGCCATTGATGAATGCTTGAGCTTTTGAATGATTTTTGATGAATTATGAAAGCTTGGTGTTTGATATATATGTTTTGTAAAGTGATTTTGAGTAAAAATGTCAATTAGGGATTAAATTGAGAAAAGTGTGAATTGAAGGGTTAAACATGTTAAATATTGATAAATATGGGCTGATATATACACTAGGAGAATTCAGCTAGCATGTGTTTGAATGAAATTGTGTAATTTTGTATATTTGTGAAATAAGGACTAAATTACAAGAAATGTAAAAGTTTAGGGCTAAAGTGTAAAAATGCCCAAGTATATGTTTGTGGATGAAATTGAATGAATAGGTGATTAAATAAGTTAATTTTGAATGTATATAGATCAAGAACGATAGAAAATAGATTTTGATCGGGAAAAATCGAAAGTAGACGAATAGTCGATTCCGTTCGTTTATTCTGACTAGAAGGTAATTTTATTTGCATGTGGTTATTTATGTTAAGCATATTTGAATTGATATGTAAATGTTCATGTGATAACTTTATTTGTATATGGCTACTTAGCTTTTAAAGCTTACTTTGTGTGTTCTTTCCATGTTTTATAGATTATTGAAGCTAGCTCAAACTCGGGGATCGTCGGGAATACCTAATCGCACTATCCATTATCTTGTTGGCCCTTTTGAAGCTTTGTATATATGGTATATGGCATGTATAGTCTAGTGTCATTTTGGTATGTTTTGAGTTATAATATTAGCCATGAGATTTGGCTTGTAAATGATGATTTGTTTGGCCATTTGAATTGACTTGATTTATATGTTGTCAAGTGATATAAGTGATGTTTATAAGTTACTATGTGATTTGGCATGTTTGTCATGGTTATTAGTTTTGCCAAGTGATTTCTTATTTGGTTGATTAGTTGATAATGTGTTAATGCTTGGAAGATTTGCATATTGTGGTTTGATTTTGAGATGGAGAAATGGTGTAATTTGTGTCATGAAATGGTTGACAATATGATTGAGATGAATGTATTTTGATATTGAAATGCATAAATGTATGTGAATGATGTGTATTGATCGGTAATGCCTCTTAATCCTATTCTGGTGACAGATACGGGTTAGGGGTGTTACATTTAATTGGTATTAGAGCTATGGTTTAGTCGATTCTAGGATTAACGTAGCGTGTGAGAGTCTAGCTATACACGCCATATATATAAACTGCGATAGTATAATGATTCCTGATAGTTAAAATGCGTTTTTAAATAGGAAATGGATCCTGATCGAGCCGTAGTCGATGACATAGAAAGTATTGCAATTGCTCCCGCTCAAAGGGCAGTGCAATCTTATTTTAGACTTGTATCTAGTAGCCACGAGGTAGAGGCAAAGCAAGCCTTCTTCCAAATGATGAATGAGTGGTTCACTCAGTATATTAGAACTAATCCAGCTGCTTCCCGTCTAATCCTCCACAAGTCCCTGTTATGCCACAAGCTGTGAATCCAATTCAATTTGCTAAGCCTCTGGTTGATAAAATTAGAAAATATGGGACTAAAGAGTTTCGTGCTACTACTGATGATGATGCTGAGAGTGCTGAATTTTGGGTTGAGAATACAATATGAGTGTTTGACGAAATTTCATGTACTCCCGATGAATGTCTTAAATGTGCTGTTTCACTTCTGAGAGATACGACATATCATTGGTGGAAAACATTAATATCTGTGGTTCCAAAATGAACGAGTCACTTGGCAGTTCTTTCAGACCGAGTTTAGAAAGAAGTACATCAATCAAAGATTCATAGATCAGAAACGCAAAAGAGTTTCTTGAGTTGAAACAAGGCTGTAAGTCTGTTACGGAATATAAATGAGAATTTGTGAGATTAAGTCAATATGCACGAGAATGTGTATCGACCGAAGCAATTATGTGCAAGAGATTTGTAGATGGTTTGAATGAAGATATCTGCTTTTTAGTTGAGATTCTAGAAATAAAAGAGTTTATTGTACTTGTCGAACAAGTGTGTAAAGCTGAGGAACTCGGGAAAGAGAAAAAAAAAGCAGACTAGAAAGCTAGAGAGGTATGAAAAAGATCATCGAGTAAGTCATTTCAGATGGCATCAAAGAAGTTTCGAGATGATTTTAGTCATTCAAAGGTTACTATGGGCCACTCTAGATGAGATTGAGACAGACCATTTGTGAGTTCGAAAGCTACCTCTATAGCTAGTGTTGGTAACGTCAGATCAAATCAATCTGAGTGCAAACATTACGGTAAATGACATCCTGGAAATTGTAGATTGAATGATCGAGCTTGTTTCAAATGTGGATCATTAGATCATTTTATTCGTAAATTTCCTAAGTTGGCCGAGCAAGATACAGTTTAGAATACGATGCTGAGTAATACTACAGCTAGAGGTAGACCACCTAGAAATACGGGTAATGTGAGTGGCAGTCAGAGAATGACTACAGACATGGCTGTGAGATCTGAAGCTCGAGCATCGGCCAGAGCTTATGCTATACTCGCTCGCGAAGAAGTTTCGTCTCCAGATGTTATTACTAGTACTTTCACACTCTATGATACTAATGTTGTTGCATTAATTGATCCTAGATCTACTCATTCCTATATATATAAACTTAGTATCCAATAAGTCTTTGCCTGTAGAGTCTACTGAATTTGTGATTAGAGTATCGAACCCCTTAGGCAGATGTGTCTTGGTTGATAAAGTGTGCAAGAACTGTCCATTGATGATTTGAGATTTCTATTTTTCGGCAGATCTGATGTTGTTACCATTCGATGAATTTGATATAATTCTGGGTATGGATTGGTTAGCACTGCATGATGCTATTGTGAACTGCAAACGAAAGACAATTGATCTGAGATGTCAGAATGATGAGATAATTCATATTGAGTCTAATGATTTGAATGGTTTGCCGGTAGTGATTTCTTCGATGTTAGCTCAGAAATATGTGAGAAAAGGGTGTGAAGCTTATTTTGCATATGTGCTTGATACAAAAGTGACTGAAAAGAAGATCGAATCAGTACCAGTTGTGTGTGAGTATTCAGATGTGTTTCCTGAAGAGTTACTAAGTTTCCCACCGATCTAAGAGGTTAAGTTTGGCATTGAGTTAATGCCGGTACAACACCGATATCAATAGCTCTGTACATAATGGCTCTGACAGAGTTAAAAGAATTGAAAGCTCAGTTGCAAAAACTGACGGATAAAGGTTTTGCAAGACCGAGTTTCTCGCCTTGGGGTGCTCCCTTGTTGTTTGTGAAAATGAAAGATAGCACGATGAGAATGTGTATAGACTGCAGATAGTTGAATAAAGTGACAATCAAGAACAAGTACCCTTTACCGCGGATTGATGATTTGCTTGATCAGTTAAAAAGGGATATAGTATTTTCAAAGGTAGATTTGAGATCAGGTTATTACCAATTACGAGTTAAAGACTCTGATGTGGCAAAGACAGCTTTCTGAACGAGGTACAGGCACTATGAATTCTTAGTTATGCCTTTTGGACTAACGAATACTCCTGCTATCTTTATGGATTTAATGAACTGTATTTTCATACCGTACCTAGATCGATTTGTTATTGTTTTTATTGATGATATATTGATTTATTCATGAGATGAAACTGAGCATGCTGAGCATTTGAGAGTTGTATTGCAAACTCTGCGTGATAAGCATATATGTGCAAAGTTCAGTAAATGTGAATTCTATTGCACGAGGTTAGTTTTCTAGGGCATATTATGTCAGCATCGGGTATTCGTGTCGATTTGAGCAAGATTTCTACAATAATGGATTGGAAACCTCCGAAAAATGTATCCGAAGTCTGAAGTTTTCTGGAACTTATCAGCTATTACGGGCGATTCGTAAAAGGTTTCTCAATGATTGCAACTTCATTGACGAGACTGCTTTAGAAAGATGTTAAGTTCGAGAGGTTGGACAAGTGCCAGAAAAGTTTTGATCAACTGAAAGCTTTATTGACTGAAGCTCCAGTGTTAGTTCAGCTAGAATCGGGTAAAAAATTTGTAATTTATTGTGATGCATCGTTGAATGGTCTGGGTTGTGTTTTGATGCAAGAAGGTAAAGTCACAGCTTATGCCTTGAGACAGTTGAAGCCACATGAAAAGAATTACCCGACTCATGATTTGGAGTTAGTAGCCATTGTATTTGCATTGAAGATTTGGCGCCATTATTTGTTCGGTGAGAAATGCCATGTTTATTCATATCACAAGAGTTTGAAATATTTGATGACTCATAAAGATCTGAACTTGTGACAGCGAAGATGGTTAGGATTGCTAAAAGATTATGAACTAGTAATTGACTACCATCCAGGAAAAGAAAATGTTTTTGCTAATGCATTAAGCCAAAAATCTTTGTTTGCTCTGCGTGCAATGAATACTCAGTTGGCTCTATTTGATGACGGATCGATTGTAGCTGAGTTGAAAGCAAGACCGTTGTTTTTACAGCAGATTTGTGAAGCTCAGAAAGTTGATAATGAAATGTTAGCAAAATGAGCTCAGTGTGATTCGAATCCTGATTCAGAATTTAAAGTTGATGTTGATGATTGATTCAAAGGTCGAATATGTATTCTGAGAAATTCAGTGTTGATTTAGATGATTTTGAGTGAAGCACATAGTAGTCGTTTGTCTGTTCATCCGGGAAGCACAAAAATGTATAATGATTTGAAACAGCTCTATTGGTGGCATGGTATAAAACGTGACATTTCAGAGTTCATTTCGAAATGTTTGATTTGACAGCAAGTTAAAGCTGAGCAACAAGTGCCGTCTGGTTTAATGCAGCTGATTATGATTCCTAAATGGAAATGGGATAGAGTGACTATGGATTTTGTTTTGAGTTTGCCTTTATTTCTGAGTAAAAAAGATGCAATCTGGGTTGTTGTTGACAGGTTAACAAAATTAGCTCATTTCATTCCTGTGCGTATAGATTATTTGCTTGACAAGCTTGCTAACTTGTATATTTCAGAGATTGTTCAATTACACGGGGTACCTATTTCTATTGTTTCGGATAGAGATCCGAGGTTTACATCGAGATTTTGGAAAAAACTGCAAGATGCGCTAGGTACAAAGCTACATTTTAGTACCGCATTTCACCCATAAACGGATGGTCAATCAGAGCGAGTTATTCAGATACTCAGGGATATGCTGAGATGTTGCATTCTTGAGTTTGAAGGTACGTGGGAAAAGTACTTGTCATTGATTGAATATTAAATGAATGTTTTAAATGTTTATTAACTAAGGTTAAAATTGTAAATTGGTTAATTAAGTTATATTAATTAAAACAAAAGCCAAATTAAGCTTCATTTCTTTCTTTCTTGGCCGAATATTGATGAAAAGAAAAGCCATGGATGTGTTTTAGGGTTCGGTCAATTAGGAGCTTAATTGGTAAGTGTTTTAAGCTAGGTTTTTAATGATTTTCACGTTTTTGTGATCGTTGCTTCGTGTATTAGCTAGCCTGTACCCTAATTTCTAAAATTGTTGATGAATTTGTGAGCTGCCATTGATGAATTCTTGAGCTTTTGAATGATTGTTGATGAATTATGAAAGCTTGGTGTTTGATATACATGTTTTGTAAAGTGATTTTGAGTAAAAATGTCAATTAGGGACTAAATTTAGAAAAGTGTAAATTGAAGGGTTAAATATGTGAAATATTGATAAATATGGGCTGATATATACACTAGGAGAATTCGGCTAGCATGTGTTTGAATGAAATTGTGTTATTTTTTGTATTCGTGAAATAATGACTAATTTGTAAGAAATGTGAAAGTTTAGGGAAAAAGTGTAAAAATGCCCAAGTATGTGTTTGTGGATGAAATTGAATGAATAGGTCATTAAATAAGTTAATTTTGAATGTATATAGATCAAGAACGAAAGAAAACGAATTTTGATCAGAGAAATTCAAAAGTAAACGAATAGTCGATTCCGTTCGTTTATTTCGACTACAAGGTAAGTTCATATGTAAATAAATGTCTTTGAATTGAATTATATATGCTTTATTATCATTGAATTGCTATAAATATTGAACGAGCAAGTACGAGCATAGATCGATAAAGCTACGATATTTGAATGTCCTGTACGAACCCTAGGAATAGTATAGGATATGATTGTCATGACATTAGGTTATCGATATGTGATTACATGTAAGACCATGTCTGAGACATTGGCATTGTTAATTGATTTCGTGTAAGACCCTGTCTGGGATAGTGGCATTGATATGTGATAACATGTAAGACCATATCTAGGATATGGCATTGAATGAGCTTATGTGATTTCTGAGTATCCTTGTTGATTCTGAACGGTTCAACGGGCAAAGGCAAGTTGAGAAAGACTATGTGAAAGAGTTAAGTGACTCAGGTACATATGAGATTCATACGAGTATTGTAAAGAAAAGTAACTGATTAACTTACATGTGAATATGGATAAGTATTCATTGAGAAAGGTTTGTGAACTTGTATGTGATTATTTATGTTAAGCATATTTGAATTGATATGTAAATATTCATGTGATAACTTTATTTGTATATGGCTTACTAAGCTTTTAAAGCTTACTTTGTGTGTTCTTTCCATGTTTTATAGATTATCAAAGCTAGCTCAGACTTGGGGAACGTCGAGAATACGTCATCGCACTATCGATTATCTCGTTGGTACTTTTGAAGCTTTGTATATATGATATATGGCATGTATAGGCTAGTGTCATTTTGGTATATTTTGAGTTATAATATTAGCCATGAGATTTGACTTGGAAATGATGATGTGTTTGGCCATTTGAGTTGGCTTGATTTATATGTTGTCAAGTGATATATGTGATGTTTATAAGTTACTATGTGATTTGGCATGTTTGTCATGGTTATTAGTTTTGCTAAGTGATTTCTTATTTGGTTGATTAGTTGATGATGTATTAATGCTTGGAAGGTTTGCATATTGTGGTTTGATTTTGAGATGGAGATATGATGCGATTTGTGTCATGAAATAGTTGATAATCTGATGAGTAAATGTATTTAGTAGTCATGTGAGATTGATGATTTTAGCATATCGATTTAGTATGTTTTGAATAAGGACTTAAGTAATAAAATGGTTGTTTATAAAATGGCATGAAATATTTGTGAATTGGCTTGTTTTGGCTGCCCATATTTGTGATAAAATGATACCATTTTGATGGCTAGGTGAGCATGAGAAAAGGGTGGAAAATTGGCCTTGCAAATAGTCTATTTTTGTCCACACAGATAGAGACACAGGCATGTGTCTCAGCCATGTGCGACACACGGTCATATTACATGGCCGTGTGTCCTCTGGGGTAGCCCTTCGAATTAAGGTCAGTATACCCTACAGGTTTGGCACGGCCTAGACACCCGGGCGTGTCTATTGGCCGTGTGTGGCACACGGGCTAGCACATGGGCGTGTGGTCAGTCGTGTGACCCAAGTTAGTAACCTCCTTAATTTTTCCACAGCCATGGCACACAAGCATGTCCTCGGCCGTGAGGTGCAAGTTAGTATGTATGCCTTGTTTTTACACGGTCTGTGACACTAGCGTGTTTGGTAGCCGTGTGAGGCACACGGCCTGTTCACACGGGCGTATGACCCTGAAATTAAAGAAAATTTTATAAGTTTCTCAAAGTTTGTGAATGTTATCAATTTAGTCTCGAACCACTTCTAAGCATGTTTTAAGGTCTCGTAAGACCTTAGAAGGGACAATATGATTGAGATGAATGTATTTTGATATTGAAATGCATAAATGTACGTGAATGATGTGTATTAATTGGTAATGCCTCTTAACCCTATTCCGGTGATGGATACGGGTTAGGGGTGTTACATGAATGGACACCATACAAGGATTCTACAATTCGGGAAGTTATCCCTGATGAATTCTTTGTGAATCCTAATGCTTGGCACATGAATGCCTCATTGGTAGTGTACGCTACTGTCGAGATGTACGAGACCGATAGAGAGTTACGGTAGTTCGGGTTCCAACAATCGATTCTCGTTACACCTCAAGACCTTGATGATTTGCATCTTATCAACTTGTTGTAGTCAGATGAGAATTAGTTAGTATTCTACTTCCAACATATCAATATGTGGAATAATCAGTATTATTTCTTACCTACTTGTGGACCTATTATCGTTCCAGAGTTAGCATACGATCCGGAGTACATGCCATGGTTTAGGATCTATGGCAAGCCATATTTTTACAGGGAAAAGGCGAGGCGTCGGTGTCCCCAAATGAGTAGGCCACGACGACCCCCTTAAATTCTAAGGGCTGGTTAGGCGGGTCCATTATTAGCACTCACGCAAGAACCGAAACTGACGACCTCAGCACCGATGCCTACATCACCCCTCGTTCAGTATGTACCGTCTTATTCTGATATGTATTCTAACCCTATTATCTTCATAAAAGCACTATATGTTGCACCTCATTTTTCTGCTTTTAATATTATGTCAGGTTGGACTCTTGGACATCCATCCCGATGTATTACATGCCTGGTCCATCTACTTTTTTGACAACAATGTATAGGCCATCTATGTTTTAGGCACTGACGAAGAGTCCACTTGTTATCCCATCGGTGTATGAGACTCAACATAGTCATGCTCATTAGCCATTTGTGATACAAACACCTCCAGGATCTTTGTTCTACCAAGCTGGATCATATTCTCAACCACCTATTCCTAGACCGGAAGATGCACGATGGCAACCAAGAATGCAAAGATCGCAATCGACCGAATGTGAAGAACAATAGCCACCGATACCATAACTTCGCCTGGAGGATGTACCAAGAAGGAGTCAGCGTGTAACTGTCAACCACCCCGAATTGGCACAGAGTCTAACAGGCATATGCACTAATTAATTTTATCCTTGTATCGAATGTTTATATTGTATTGTTGATTTTTATTATTATATTATTAGAGAAATATTTTTATTATTTAAAAAAATGCTGGTTGATATTAATAATCATTTTACAAAATTAAAGTTGTAATTTGCTATAATTTCACAAAATGAAAAGTTGATATTTGTTATCATTTTATATAACATTCGTATTTACATATTATAATAGAATTGATATTTATTTTCTAGTTCGCATCGTCCTTTCAATTTGGAAATGATGGTATTGTATGGCTCGGGTTCCTACACCACCCGCATAACCTCAGTTGGTTTGACCTGTCTTGAATATCCATGTTGTTGCGTATTTGAGTCGACGTCAATTTACCTTTTAGTTTGCGACACAATCTTCTATCAAGTGACAACTTAAATGGAGCGCTCGATACAGGCGACCACATATGTTCATCTGGGACTGGTGGGAATACGTGTCTCTACACATTGTAGAAGTTTTCTAATTTGTACACTTCATCCACAAAGCTTATGGGATCCAAGTGTACATTGTTACGCTACAATTGCATGAGCACATGGAAAACGAAGTGCGCCAAATCTTCTACAATCGCAAGTCCTATTTCTTAGGTGTACATGGTACACTCCCCCGCCATTACCTAGGTTCGCTCTGTTGAACTCCATTACCCGAAACCATATGTCTTCGCACAAGTGACATACTGAGTGCATGCAGTTCACTCTTGTATTAGCCTTCTTAATTTGTTTCACCATATCTACGCACCATACATGGCCTCATTGCAATTTCCCAACATAACTCGTCACTCGCTTTTGAAATAGTTCTGCCAAACGGAAGTATGTCTCTTTCACAATTGAGGTTTTGGAACAGTCCCACCATACGCATCCCTTTTAAAAAGGAATTGATGAATTCCACTAGGTTTGAAGTCATGTGGCCATATTATAGACCCTCATCATAGGATTATGTCCACTGATCGAAGGGTATGTAAGAGAGGTGCCATGCCCTAGCCTCATTAGTTGACCTTAAGATTTCTAACATCTCATGGAAATGACTTTTCACGATATTGTTGGCGATTACATACCCATGTTGGTCACTTGTGCTCGCTCAGCAGTAGAGGGATATTTCTGATAGTAATTGGACGCAATGTGCCTTAGACAGTACCAATGGTATGTGCAGTGCCAGAGGCTTTCCTATTGTTTGATTGCGGATAGTATTCCAGTTCCCCGATTTGAGATGACACATATATCAAGTTGAATGCAGACATGCCTCCTCAACCGAGATAGAAAGAAATCCCAATCGTTTCTAACTCGCCCGATGTTATTGTAAACGCAATTAAAAGTATTCTCTGATTCCCATCTTATGCCACAACAAACAACTATCGATTGGTATATCTACCATACATAAAGGCACAGCCTATTTGTACCAATGACTTGCAGTATTGAAATGCTTGAGAGCATTACATGAAGGTCCAAAATAGATGGTGGAACACTCGACATCCACGGAGCAAGCAATCGCTATGGTATATGGGCCTTGTTTCAAGTTTAGTTACGCAACCTCGGACATCCTCTTTAGCACCCAACACCACTTCCATACCTTGTTGTAAGACGCGTCCCACCCACTGTGCATCTTCTCTAATGCTTTCTGCTTTGCTATCCATGCCTAGCGGTACAAAGGCATGTAATTTAATTGGCTATGAATATTTGCAATTAAAATTGACACGACAGTCATTGGATCCACTTTCACCATAGGTAGTATTATGCCCGCGATTATCTTTGAATTCAACTTCGGATGATCTCAAGATATATCTGCAACCCCACGAGTACGTTAAGTTAAGTAATTTAGCTATGCCACAATTACATAACGATATTGATACTGTACCAGTGGCAACACATGTATGCAGATTGATAAACTTCTTTATTGTCCAAAACCTCGTCTTCTTCTTGACAGAAGCCATGATTTTCCATGTGTATCTACTGTCTCACATTGCATACTTGGCCTCGAACTTCTTAGATCGAGATTTAACCACGTGGAAGTTAACCTTGTTCTTGATGCTATATTGCTTCACTGCAACTAGAAAACCATCTTTAGTGGAAAACTCCTTGCCCACTTCCAAATCACCCGAATCCAACAAAGAACTTCCATTGCTCGATCTCTTGTGTGGTAGTTTTGCAAACTCCAACCCATCTTTTATCGATAGATCAACATTATGCATATGGGATAAAGGTGAGTACACCGTGAATCTTGAATCTTATTCTTCATATTCAACCCCTTCACTGTCTTCTGCTTAGTTGGAAAAGGCTTTAGTTAAAAAATAATACAATTTTTAAACCATCGGTATTAGGCTCCCGAATTGGATTTACACCGGATTCATTGCCATCTTCATTCTCGGTCTCGCCAACATCTGTCGTGTTAGATATCCCCTCACCGGTGGATGTCGTAGGGTGTACATCATCCATTCTTGTGTACGTGTTGAAACTTCTAGAATCATATGTCGATTGCCAACCGCTGGAAGTTGCTACTATTCCTCAGTAAGTATTCCCAACATTAAACATCAACTTACCGAGGATCATGTCCCACCCACTAACTGAGTGTCGTACAGGGTTTCTGTATTCTGTTATACCACCAAAACCATGATATCATAATACGAGTGTCTTCCCATTGATGATTCCGGGATATCATAATGCAAACTTTGTAATAAAGTGGTTCGACTATCGACATTTTCAACTGTTCTAGCCTCTCAAACAAAAGAGATGTTAACAATCGAATGCCTTCATCTGGCTTTGAAAATTCCACATATAACTTATGAAACAATGATCCACTATTGATGTGCGTCTGCATCTTCGCCTCCAAGCCCCGAACACCTTTGATTGCGAAAACGTCATATCTCACGGGATCGACCAAAGAATAAAATTAATACTTAATAGACGATTCTCTCATCTAGATAAATCCAACGATTTTTCACCTAATTTTTTTTGAAGTTCTGGAAACTCTATGTTCTGGTTAAAAGCCAGCTGCGCTATGCTCTCCGATTAAAAAACCATTATGTTCTCTGTGTCACATACCTCACCGTTGTAATAAATCATAGCATTAGTCCATCCACTCATTTTTAACCAAATTATCTGTCGAGAGAAGTTCGAAACAAAAACATTATGCAAAAAATATAACGCTTCAAATAAATATTAACGTTAAAAATCAATGTTGATGCTTACTTTTTACACAAATAGTATTGTTGCATCAACTTATGCCTTCTGTACGAACTTCTATTCTTCTAAACTTCTTCAAATTTTATTTCCTCGGCTTATACCACCAAAGGCTAAAATATGTTACATTTATAACACAAGGGATTGTAACACCTCATATCCGTAACCCAAGCCGGGTCAGAGTACAAGGCACTACCTACTTGATCTCGTACATGCAACCCAATTTAAGTCACCAAGGCTCGGCCCAATTTAAAACGTTTTCAATGTCTACTTTAAACCTCTTAATATGGGCCTATGAGGCTTAGATCGACCATTGGAAACCATTTGGAATCCTTCTGGGTCCTTATCCAATCTATGCAAACTTTGCATTTAAAATAGGGCACACGCCCGTGTAGAAAGGTAACACTCTCGTGTGACCATCCTAACATGGCCGTGTTGTTGACCCGTGTGTCTCACACGACCTAAACATCTAGGGACACGCCCGTGTCCCTTACCCATGTGGCCAATTTATTTACACCATTTTACAAAATTCAAGTACAAACTTCACACGGTCTAGACACACGCCCGTGTCCCTGGCTCGTGTTGCTTACACAGCCTTGACACGCCAGTGTCTTCGCCCGTGTGAGAAAACTTGAGTATTTTGTTTCTAACGTCAGCACACCCAACATGTCACATGGCCATAGCAACGCCTGTGTACTAGGCCATGTCCTCTACACGGCTGAGACACATGGCCGTGTCTCCATCAGTGTGGTTATTACCATGCATACTAACTCGAAATTTTTACGTACAGGGGACACACGGCCTCATCACACACCCATGGGGCTGATCGCGAGTCACACACGGCCTAGACACACTCCCGTGTGCCTACCCGTGTGGACAAAATAAGGTTATTTACCAAGCCTATTTGCCACCCTTATTTATATCAATTAACAGAAACTCAACCAACATCAATTCTATTCTATACCAAACAACAAAATCAGCTACAATAGGCATACTTTTCTAAGGCAATATACTCAACCAAGGAAATATGATCTTTGCATAATTAAAATAAGTTATAGTCAATATCAAGACCAAATTCAAAGTGTGGGACATATCCCAAGCCTACACATTAGGCCAATGCTTAATGATACAAAATAATCAAGTCTAAGCCCTATACATGCCATATTCAAAAATATAAATCCAACTATACTGAAAGTTTCAGACGATAGTGTGATCGATATCTCTGACTCCAAGTGATCCCCGAGCTAAATAGGCGGCACTATAAGAAAATAGAAAGGAATGAGGGTAAGCATAAAAGCTTAGTAAGTTGCATATAAATAAACATACATCAACACTTCATCAATAATCATCATGCTCATAACACAAGGATAAGCATAAGTATGACTTAATCATTACCATCCATACAAGTCATATGCTCTCTAATAAGCTCATTTCTCATACGTACCAATTTGGTACCTGTATCACACGCAACATGATTATGTTTTCATTATTAACTCGCAAACATAACATGATTATGTTTTCATTATTAACTCGCAAACATACTTACACCATTAAACCATTTGGTACGTTGCCAGTCCTTCTATAAACCTCAATCTAAGGGTAAGGTACCAATGCTATGTCCCGGACATAGTCTTACACTGGCTCACATCTCAGTTCGATGCCATGTCCCAGACATGGTCTTACACTGAATATCATTATCGAGGCCGATGCGTGTCCCTAACACATCTTATTCTAGCACTCATCTCAATGCCAATGCCATGTCCCAAACATGGTATTACACAAGCTATCATAATGTGGCCGACGCATGTCCCAAACATGTTTTACTCTAGCTCACACAAGTGACCCAAATGTCACAGCTAGAATATTCAGTATATTACCTAATGTTCTAACGGGAGTTCTATCATCTCATTGTCTTTATGCATTCTCAATACGCAATCAAGCAATTTATGTTATATCCATTCAATGGCAACTTAAACACATATATTAATAATATAGTTGTATCATTTACGTACAACTTACCTCGGTTTACAAAATGTACTCGACTAGTTGGTTTAGTCAATTTGCTTGGCTTTCCCCCGGTCTAGGTTCAGATTTGGAAAAACTTGATCTAGAATAACAAAATGCACTCATTTAGTCACTAATTATAATTAGGCTAACACAAATTCACATCTTTGGTAAAATGATCATTTTGCCCCTAGACTTTGGCAAAATGACCATTTTACCCCTATGATTGAAAATCAATTTTTATCGAATTTATTCGTATTTCAAGCCTAGATGAACTCTTTCTACTCTTGTACCAACCCTAAAATTTCACTATTTCACACACTTATCACCTATTTTGCAACTTATGCAAAATACCCCCTTCAGGTGTTTTCATGCTAACACCTTTCACAAAAGTTGTTAGGAACTCTTCTAAGGCTCATATTCTTCCATAAAAACTCAGCAAGCATTACAAATCCATTCATGGCAAAACTCTAAACTCTTAATCATTTTTTTTCAAAATAGTCCCCTCATATGAAAGCTTATGCTTTAGGGGTTCCAAAAATGTAAAAATCTTTAAAAAAACTCATTAAAATCACTTACTTGTATAGACACTAAGTGGCTGAAAGTTTCAAGCTCTCAAAACCCCTTCTTTTGCTAGTATAATCAGTCAAGAAGAAGAGAACTGATGGAAAAGATGAAGACTAGGCATTTAGGGTATTATTTTATCACATAAAATGACATCACTTACCTAACCAATTAACCATTTGAAAAATTCTTGTCTCATGGCTATCCAAGCCATATTTAGGGGTCTAATTTCACTTTAAATACTCCAAAATTTTATATCTCTAGCTATTTAACACATTTGGGTACTAAAATGTAACTTTTTCCTTTTTTGTGATTTAGTCCTTTTTCGCAATCGGGCTCGCAAATATCAAAATTATCTCACCAATTTTTCATACACTAATATAATCATGATATAACCTTGTAATAATAAAAATAATTTTCCAAACTTCGAATTTGTGGTCCCGAGACCACTATTCCGACTCACCAATTAAATAGTTTTGTTAAGTGAGTTGTGTAACACCTCTAACCCGCTTCCGTCGTCGAATTAGAGTTCCAGAGTGTTACTGTACAAAACAGAACATTTCACATCAAAACATAAATAATTATACAAATTAAATATTATCATTTAATAACTCTATTTAAATATAGAAAAAATACTCTTACAACCCTTAAATTGATCCTACATGGCCTTAAAAACAGTTTAGGATCAAACCGGGATCAATTTGAAACAAAATAAAAAATTTTGGAAAAACTTGAAAATTCTGGAAATAGGGATCACACGACCGTATGTCTAGGCCATGTGACATAGCCCAGACTGCCTGGACATTTGAAATCTGGACACACGATCGTGTCCCAACCTGTGTGAGTATTCAAAATAGGTCTACATGACCGTGTCGCAGGCCTTGTGCCAAATCATGTGTATATTCGAATTATGGACACACGACTGTGTCGCAGGCCATGTGGCAGCTCATGTGTGCATTCGATGTTGGGTAACATGGCTATGTCGTAGACTGTGTTACGTACTGACTTGAGACATAATGCCATGTCACCGACCGTGTGGATCTACACTTTAAACAACAATGACACACAGCCGTGTGACAGCCCGTGTCCCAGGCCGTGTGCACCAAAATGTACTTTAAAAATTAAGTTTACCAAAACATAACTACTTGGACATCAAGTAACCCAATTACCATAATTTAGACCTATTTAAAACTCAATTAAAAAAGCTTAAAACATGTCAAAACATTCAACCTAAGTGCCTAACCAATGTGCTCTCATTGACACCAGAATTCAATAATCACATCAATATCACATTTCAAACCAAAATATATGCATTCAAAATACTCAAACATTATTAACATTTCATACCAAAACACCACTCCTTTCAATCCATAATTCAAATTGCCATATTCAAACTCTTTTATAATATTTATACCACATATACCAAACTAGTTCCATACATACATATATACCAAACCAAAAATATATTCAAATGTACCCAAAAACTATTTAAAGACAAGCATCATTCAAGTTTAACAAACTTCACAAATAACCAACATAATTTCAATTAACCTATTACATGACATATAACTTAAGGTGAACATTCAAAAACTACCAAAAGATTTTCGGATAGTGTGATTCTTTGAGTCGATCCGATCACCCGTTGCCTAAAAAATGTATCTACAAGGGAACAAGAGAAAAGATACTAGTAAGCTTAATTAAGCTTAGTAAGTTTAACAGTTAAAACAATAAACTTACCAAATAAACATATCTATTAAAGAATTCAGATAATAAACAACATTCCTGTCAATCACAATTAAATCACAGGTGAGCTTTATGTTTAAATACAAATTAAACAATCCAATCAAATACATTATACCATTGAAAAACATGCCTAATGAACGTTATAACGGATTGGATACACGGTTAACTATCCAAACACACCAAATCGCTCAAATGAGCTAACCATTCGAGAACACACCTAGGCTCCAAATTCTAATCCTATAGGCTAACATCCCTCCGAAACTCACCTCGGCACTAAGTCCAAGCCCGAAAGCGTTACAACCACCTCGAAAACACACCAGAATCACCGTAATATAACATGATAGTTCGCAACAAATGTTGAACTTTGGTATATTTAGTAAACAAGAATACATCACAATTATCATCTCAACACCATTCAATCCTGTACAGTGCACGATATAAGCTATTGGCATGCCAATCGTATCATATCCTACGTTCATCGGCTCAAATATTTATCGAATAACAACACTTAATATAATCACTTTCTCAAATCAATCCAATTATTACAGTTCAACACTTTCAAGACATTTAACAATATCAATTCATAAATAATAAAATATTTAAGTGCTACACAAGCTAAACTATACAAACTTACCAGGACTGAACTGCAGAATTTGTAAAAGTTCAGGGACTATTCAGTAACTTTCCCCTTCCCCCAGTTATCGACTTGTTCTTGATCTATGAAATAGTTTATTTTAATTATCAACTTCAATTTCATATAATATAAACTTTAATACATATTTCATACTATTTACAATTTTTCACTTTTGCCTCAAATAATTACACATTATTCAATTTGGTCCTTAGAACCAAACAAGCTTATTTTTATAATTTCCCCATATACATAAATTTATCTAACTTTTAACTATATACCAACAGCCTCTTAATTCATAAAATTTACCATAAAATCTTTCTAAATTCCATATTTTATCTATTAAATCCCTAATCTAAAAATCACTCAAACTTGCTTTAAAAAATAGTTCAAAACTCTCATTTAATTTCAAACTAAATTAGAAATATCAAGAACAATAATGGTAACTTTTTTAAATTTTGAAAATTTCACAAAATAATCTTTGGACTAATTAGATTAAGATATAACTAACTCAAAAATATAAAATTTACAAGAAACGAATAATAAAATCACTTACATGCATTCATTCAATCATGGCCGAATGTTAAGCTTACCCAAAGCTTATTTTTCCTCTTCTAGTTTTAGTCAAAACAACTAAGGAAGATGACAAACAATTGTTTCTTTATTTTTTTTATTCATTAATTATATATTTACAAATTTGCCTTTTTAATTTAACCACAAAATTAACTAATTAAAGCCCCTCAATCGTCTATTCATAATGATAATGATTTTATTGCCTTATACACCCTTCTATATATGTTAGTTAATTAATTCTCCCAATAACACTCAAAATCAACAATATTTTACATCTTTTACAAATTAACCCTTATATTTAATTAGCGAACCAAACATCTGAATTCCTAAACTAAAATTTAATACGACAGAAATGACTTTATAAATATTTAAATAATTAATATTTATGGACTGACATGTGGGATTGTGGTCCCGAAACCACTATTTTTGACACCACTGAAAATCAGGCTGTTACAAATTGAGTCAGTCCATTTATGATATTTGTAGAGAATTTATGTAAGACAACATAAAAAGAAATTGCCTCCTCAATATCAAACCAATTCTTGAGTTAAATATAATTCTTGGTCCGTTATCCTTTGTTTTCTCCAACAAATTTGGTATCAAGAGCCAATATAACCTCTTCAAACCCTTTAACATTCTTCACCTATGCCTTAGTCAAATACCTATATTCGAAGGAGAACACTATGAGTATGAGAGCTCCAAAATGGAGGCCATCTTCATTTCTCAAGATCTGCGAGGATGTGGTGGAGTAAAGATATGAAGTCAAGTCTAAATAGGATGCAGAAGAAGAACTAAAGAAGCAATTAAAGGAAAATACAAAGAAGAGTACGACAGCTTTGCAAATTATTCAACAAGGGATAAGTAAATCCATCTAACCTAGGATCTTTAGCATCAAATGTGCCCAAGAAGCTTGGAACGTTCTGAAGAAAGAATTTAAAAGGGCTAATAAAGTAATCTTCATTAAGTTGTAAAACTATTGAAGAAGTTTCGATAATTTACCGATGAAAGAAAATGAATCCGTTAAAGACTTTTCTTCATTGGTGGCTGAGATTGCCAACCAAATCAAGGGTTGTGGTGATGCTATTCCTGAGAATAAAATAGAGGAAAGAATTCTCAGCTCTCTATCGAAAAAATTTGATCATATTGTTGTTGTGATAGAGGAGACAAAAGACATATCTCTTCTAAATTAGTACGAGTTGTTTAGCTCTCTAGAGGCACATTAAGTCAAAGTCAATGGCTATACGAATCAGCCACTGGAGCAAGCTTTTCAAGTAAAGGTTAACCTTGGGGAAAGTAAATTTGATGCGAAATAGAAACAAAGAGCAGGTCCATCATTCAATAATGGATCATTGAGCAAAGGACGAGAGGCTCAAGTCGAGGTTGTGGTCAGGGACATGGAAGGAAGTCATCTTCGGGTGAGCACAGGTCAGACTCATAATGCCATTTTTGTAAAAAGCTTAGACATTAATAAAGAGATTGCTAGCTTCATTGCACTCGGTGCAAATTTCCCAATCATTTTCAACAGGGCTGCTAGTTTAAAGAAAATGGTGAAGCTGTAGAATCTAAGGTAAATTTTACGAAAGAAAATGATGTTGAGAAGTTATTTTATTCATCTAAGGATGTCGAGTGTAGTGCCAAGGAGACGTGGTTTCTTAGTAGGGAATACAACCACCACATTACTAAAGATTGAGAATCTTTCATTGTGCTATAAAGAAATTATCCACGCAATTGGAACTTAGTGACAACAAGCACGTGAAAATTAAAGGGTGATGAGTTGTTGCTGTCCCCACATATAGAGGTAAAAAAAGGCATATTCATGATGTATATTATTCTCCAAAGATTGCACATAACTTGTTGAGTGTTAGAGAAATGATGAAGAATGGTTATAAGTTGATTTTTGATAATGATCATTATGATATCGTCGATAATAAAAATAATATGAGAGTGACTACTATGAAGATAAATGCAAATTGTTTATTTCCATTCAATACGGTGAAGTTACAAACTTATGCTCTCAAATGTAGAGACATTGATGAATCCAACCTATGGCATTTGAGATATGGACATTGAAATTTATGAGTTTGCTTCTTTTGAAACAAAAAGAGATAATAGCTAGACTTCTTGTGATTCATCCAAAAGAGAGAGTTTGTGAGGGTCGTGTGTACGAGAAGATGCATTAGTTTCTATTGTCAGAGATATCTTGGAGAGATAGAAACCCTTAGAGCTTGTCTATAGGATATATGTTTTCCAACTCGAAGTTCTTCACTCGGTAACAAGCAATACTCTATTCTCTTTGTTGATGATTTTATGAGGATAATTTGAGCCTATTTTCTCAACAAAAAGTTTGATGCTTTCAGCTCTTTCCCGCACTTCAAAAATCTTGTTGAAAAGCAAAATGGATGTTCGATCAAGACTCTTCGAACCACCGATGAGGAGAGTTTATATAGAAGCCTTTCCTTGAGTATTGTAAGGAGAATGAGATTCAACGACAACTCACAGTGAGGCACAATCCTTAGTAAAATAGTGTTTCTGAAAGAAAGAATCAAACAATGAAAGAAAAGGATCGTAGCATGCTTAAGGGGAAAGGTCTCCCGAACAAATTTAGGCCAAAGATGTGAATACGCCGATTTATTTTGAATTACTCTCCAACAAAGGTGGTTTTGGATAGGACTCTATTTGAAGTCTGGTATGATTGAAAGTCGGTTATAAGTTAGCTCAAAGTTTTCAGGTGCATTGCCTATGCACATATTCTATCACAAAATCAAGAAAAATTGATGAAAAAGGAGAAAAGTTTATTTTTATCAACTACAATGATGAGTCTAAGGGGTATCGTCTTTATAACCCGAAAACTAGTCAGTTGATTTTGTCAAGGGATGTAAGTTTTGACGAATTGACTTCTTGGAATTGGGATACAAAGATATAGCTGTACCTGGTGGAGTCGGGATAATTCCACCAGTTGACGCCCCTCTACCAACTCCGAGGATACAAAATAGGATGGAAGGTGAAAGCTTTAGAGTTTTTATGTCAAGTGACGAATTAGACTTAGATTCTTCTCGAAGGTATCACTCCTTATCCATCATATATGTTGGAAGTAATTTTGTTTTGTTTGTTGGAGAACCACAAAATTACGAGGAAGCTGTAGAGGAAGAAGCGTGGAAATAAGCCATGAATGAAGAGATTGGGAGCATTAAGAAAAATTAGATGTGGGAATTAGTCGATTTTTCAGGAGGAAATGATGCAATTGGATTGAAATGGATATTCAAGATGAAGTATAACGAGGATGGAAGCATTTAAAAGTACAAGGTTAGAGTGGTCGTAGAAGGTTATTCTCAACAGCCAAAGGTCGGTTTCAATGAGACCTTTGCACCGATTGCTTGACTGGAGATGATAAGAACTATTATTGCTTTGTCATCTCAATTAGAGATGAAAGTGTACCAACTCGACAGCAAGTTAGCCTTCTTAAATGGAGAGTTGGAAGAAGAAGTATATGTATGCCAGCCCGAAGGATATGTCATAAAGGGGAAAAAAGAAAAAAAATGTATCAGCTTCAAAAGGTTCTTTACGAGTTAAAACAAGCCTCTCAAGCATGGAACATGAAGATTGACTCGTACTTTAAGCCCTTTGGTCTTATACAGAGCTTGAGTGAACCATCCCTCTATGTATAGGTTGGAGTAAATGGGAACTTTCTAATAGTTTGTCTTT
Organism: Gossypium longicalyx; assembly: GCA_025698465.1. Taxonomy (NCBI): domain Eukaryota; kingdom Viridiplantae; phylum Streptophyta; class Magnoliopsida; order Malvales; family Malvaceae; genus Gossypium; species Gossypium longicalyx. Next base: position 100,912,002 of record CM046997.1, read on the forward strand.
ACATTGATGATGTGATCTATACAAGAATCTATATGAAGATGGTTGAAGATTTTAAAAAGACAGTGATGAAGGAGTTTGAGATGTTTGATCTCGGCCTTATGAAGTTTTTTCTCTACTTTCAAGTCAAGCAATGAAGTGGCGATATTTTTGTTTCGCAAGAAAAATATGTAGAGAACCTGTTGAAGAAGTTTTAGATGTTGACTTGTAAATCAGTGCCTATACCAATGGCACTTAATAAGAAGTTGCAACAAGAAGAAGACAGTGAGACGAATGATGAGAAACTTTACTGAACCTTAGTGGGATTTCTGATTTATTGCACTAATATAAGGCCCGATATTTTTCAACCCGTAAGTGTTCTTTCGAGGTTCATGAGCAAGCCGAGCAAGATTCACTATGCTGTTGCAAATAAAGTACTTATGTACTTGCAATGAATGAAAAAGTAAGGGTTGAGATATGTGAAAGAATCGAGCAACAATCTGTTTGGTTTTACGGATAACGATTGGACAGGTTCCGTCGAAGATAGGAGGAGTACTTCGAGATACCTTTTTTTGCTTGGGATCGAAAGTGATTTCCTGAAGCTCAAGTAAGCAAAACACAATGGCTTTATCATCTGTAGAAGCTCAAGTAAGCCCCAAATTTTTTTTGAAATTTTCTGTAATTGTTTGACACAAATATTTGTCTACTTCAGTGGTTAAGTTATTTTGGGTGTGTGTGAGAGGTCTTGGGTTCAAGCCTTAGGTTTAGCAAATTTTGTTTCTTTTTGGAATTAAGCCCTATCTCTATTCAATGGGCTTATATTTAATTGTCTGTAAATCCATATCAGAATGAGCCTACTGGTTCTAGTGGTAAAGGAATCGGTGTGTTGGAGGTCCTGAGTTCAAATCCCTACGCAAGCGTGGGTACTATTTTTGCTCGGTGTGGTATTAGGAGTTTTAGTAGAATTTAAACTCTGTAGTGGTTGAGATTGAGCTGTTAGTGGGGAGTTCGGGGTTATCAAATTAAATTTTATTTTATTTTACTTTAGGTTTTCGAAAATTCTTCTCCCTTTTGACTTTTTTTTCTCCATCTTCCCTGTTCATTCCTTTTCTTCTTCCTCTCATTTTCGGCCATTCAATTCGTGTTGTTGTGTGTAATTCCCGACTATGTTCTTTTCGGTAAGTCCTATTTCGTTTAATCTTTACGCTTTTGGTTAATTGTTTGATAAGAGCTTTGTTTGTTGCTCTCGGTTTAGGCAAAGGACAAGGTTTGGCTGGGGCTCCTGCAACAAATTAGGTGTTTGAGGTTTCTGTCGATAACGGTAAGTTTTCGCGTACGTTAACCAGTGTTGTTCAGTGGAGTTATGAATTGTTTTGTTCAATTGGGTTTTTGTTAGTGTTTTTAAATTTGGACTTTGAAAATGTTGATTATAGGTTTTGGAAGGCTCGAGCGTATTTCTGCATCAAAATGATACCAGGTGTGTACCCGAAACATAAAAAGTGAGGTTTTAGCCATGTGGTCGATGAAGACATGGCCATGCGCAACACAAGACTGTGTGGTGGCCAAAGTGTGGCCGTGTGGGCCACACAGGTTAAACCAAACTTGGCGTGTAGGCTACACGGGTGTGTGGGCAGACATGGGTAGTCCATACGGGCGTGTGGGTTCCTGGGCCAAGTCGTGTGATCCATACGAGCAAGGCAAATCTGGGTGTATGGGCCACACGGGCGTGTAGGCCCACACTAGCATGTGGACCCATTATAATGAAATTTTTTGTAGGGTTGCACGGGTCTCCTAATCGACTGTAGGCCTACTGTAGGGGCAGTAAACGCTATCTATCCCTAAAACCAAGTGATATGTTAGACTAAAATATGGTTATGAGCATGCCTATGTTTTTATATCTGTTATCTATTTATAAAAGAATGTTAAGTATAATTTATCTATTAGTTCTGTATGTATGTTATGTTATCTGATATTGGGGACGGGATGATGTATATTGGAGGAAGTGTTCTAAAAGGCATTTTGTGCCTATTATCTGGCAGCATGGCTGCATTATATCTGTTATGTGCCACATCGGTACAACATGGTATGTAGGGATGGATGGGTGTATTAAACCCCACATGTTGTGTAGGGATGGTCAGAGATGGTGTGTAGAGGATGGGGGTAGGATATCTGATTCTAATTCTGGTTTGCACATCTGTATCTGTATCTATAATGGGCTTAAGCCCGAATTCGTAACTGTCTGATTTTGATTTTTGGTTGTATGCATGTTTAATTCTATGGGGTTACACACTGAGTTTACGTAAACTCACTCTTTTCTGTCTATTTTGTACAAGTAATCTACAGTCTTAGACAGATCAGTGCAGCAGAGGACTCGACGGTGACCACTCGCTATAAACTATTTTATTTTATTTACAGCTTTATTTAAGTTTGGCGTTAAGATTTGAGAGTTAGTATTTTTTGGGACTATATTGACTTTTAACTGTTGGTTTTGTTGCTCGTTTTATGCATGCTTTATCCAAAAGTTTCTTTTAAAACGATGATTTACTAAAACAAGGTTTTCTAAATCACAAACTGTATTGCTTAAACAACACGATTGTAAAACCCCTAACTCGTATCCGTCGTCGGAATAGGGCTACGAGGCATTACCGATAAATTACAACATACAACATACATTTTCATACATAAATCCATTATCACATAAACATTAATCAAACATAATCATATTGTCCCTTATAAATCTCTACGGGACCTTAAAACATGCTTGGAAAAGGTTCGGGACTAAACCGATAACATTTGAAAACTTTTGGAAACTTAGAAAATTTTCATGCTTACAGGGTTCACACGCCCATGTGAACAAGCCGTGTGCCTCACACGGTCACCAGGCACGCCCATATCATAAGCCATGTGGAAACAGGGCATACAGACTGACTTGCATCACACGGCCAAAGACACACCCATGTGCCATGACCGTGTGAAATCTGGAGGGTATACTGACTTAGGTCACACGGCCGACCGCACTCCCATGTGCCAGCCCGTGTGCCACATACGACCAATAGACACGCCCGTGTGTCTAAGCCGTGTAACTCTCTGACTTATTTTAACAAGGTTACAGTAGACACACGGTCGAGTCACACGTCTGTGTGCTCAATCGTGTGGGGCAAAATTAGGCTTGGTTTAAGCCACATTTCTCACCCACTTTAAGCATACTTAAAACACAACAATTTCATACCATTTCAATACATTCAAAGGCAACTAAAGCATGCTATTTCATACACATTTCATGCCATTTATAAACCATTCATTCAACCCCTAAAATCATAATAAAAACATACCACATCAATATGTCATAACCAACATTTTTCACCTAACTTACTTATGCATATTCTCATCATATCATCAACTAATTCATGCCACAAAACATACCATTTCATCATCTCAAAATCAATTCACAACATACCATTTTCAAAGCAATAATACACTAATTAACATCTAGCTAGTTGAACAACTCATATCCATCACAAGAACCATATCAAATATGCCAAAACACAAGGCAACTATTACCACATATATCACTTATTAAACTCATAAATCAAGCCAATTTAAATGGCTAAATACACACAAACATTACATCATTTCATAAGCCAATACACATGGCTAATATCATATCTCAAAACTTATCATCAACTCACTAGCCTATATATGCCATATACCATAATTACAAAGCATCCAAAAATACCAACAAGTAGTCGATAGTGTGATGACGGTTCCTGATGATCCCCAATGTCCAAGCTAGCTTTGATAATCTATAAAACAGGGAAAGAACACACAAAGTAAGCTTTAAAAGCATAGTAAGCCATATACAAATAAAACCATCACATGATTCAACACCATTTCCATCAAACAGGCAAACTATGAATAAACATATATAAGTTCACAAACCTTTCTCATTGTTCACATAATCAATATCATAATTGAATTCATCAAATACTTCCCTTTTTAATACTCATATGAATCTCTTACTTACCTGAGTCACTTAACTTGTTTACACATTTTTTTTCGACTTGACTTTGCCCGTTGAACCATTCGGAATCATTAAGGATACTTGAAAATCACATATAGCTCGTCCAATGCCATATCCCGGATATGGTCTTACATGTTATCACATATTGATGCCACAGTCCCAGACAGGGTCTTATACGAAATCATATAACGATGTTAATGTCCCAGACATGGTCTTACACGTAATCACGATACAATGCCAATGTCCCAGACATGGTCTTACATGTAATCACATCTCAAAAATCCTAATGTCATAACATTCGTATCCTATACTATACCTAGGGTTCGTACGAGACTTTCGGGTAACATAACTTCATCGATTCTTGCTCGTATTTGCTCATTCAACATTCATAGAAATTCAATGACAAATGAACATTTATAAATCAATTTAAAGGCATTTATTTGTATATGAACTTACCTCGTATATACGAAGAATGGATCGGATCGACTACTCGACAACTTTCGATTTCCCCTATCTAAATCTGATTTCTTTCTTTCTTGATCTATATGAATTCAAATTTAGCTCATTCAATCACCTATTCATTTAATTTCATCCAAAAATACCTATTTAGGTATTTTTACACTTTAGCCCCTAAAGTTTCACATTTATTCAATTTAGTCCTTATTTCACAAAAACACAAATTACACAAAATTTGACAAAACTCATGCTTGGCCGAATTACCAATGTGCCCCTAGCAGCCCATATTTCACATTTATTTACACATTTAACAACACAATTTCACATTTTCATAATTAAATCCCTATTTGACATTTTTGTCAAAAATCATTTTACAAAACATTAAAATCTATCATCAAACTTTAATATTTCATCATAAAACATTCAAAAGCTGAAGCATTCATCAATGGAAACTCACAAATTCATCAAAAAATTCAAAAATTAGGGTGCGGGCTAGCTAGTACTCAAAGAAACAATCACAAAAACGTAGAAATCATCGAAAATAGAACAAAAACGGACCTTCAATTGAGCATCAACATGGCTGAAACCTAGCAAACTTGTTTAAACTTGTTTATGGATTTTTATTCTTTATTTTCGATTGAAAATGGTGAAGATGAACATAAATTTTAGCTTTGATTTTATTAAATTATGATTTATTTAGCTAATTACCAAAATAACCTTATTTAATATCCTTTAAAAACACTTAATGGATGGCTATTCATGTCAATTTCCACTATAATAGGTCTATTCACAACATAAGGACTTCACATTTAATTAATCATAGCAAATAAGCACTTAAACAATTAGAATGTAACTTTTGCATTTTACGCGATTTAGTCCTTTTGTCAAATTAACCATCCAATCGATAAAATTAAAACACAGAACTTTCACACATATCTAAACACATGTTGTAAACACTAAAAATAATATTAAAATATTTTTCTGACTTTGGATTTGTGGTTCCAAAACTACTGTTCCGATTTAGCTAAAACCGGGCTGTTACAACAATTTTTCGTAAGCTTCTGATCTAAATGATTTTTAGGCAAATGAATTGATGTTTTGATAGTAAATAAAAAAAACTTAAGAGTTGAGTTAATGTTTTTTAATTTTTTTAAAAAAAATAAGAGCTAATAAATTGAAATGGTTTTACTGTGACAACTATGTTTTCAAAACCCATTCCTTGTGACATCACCAGATTCAGCCATAACGTTTAGGCCGGGTTTGGGGTGTTACAAATATTCTACAACAACAAGTGAAACTTGTGAAGTGTTTTGGCTTAGGAGAATTTTGGCTGATCTGCAGCAGAAAGAAGAGGTTCCAACTACTATATGATGTGATAATATGTCAACGATTGTGATGATAAGGAATTCAGTTTTTCATGCCCAAATTAAAAACATTGAGCTTCGTCATCATTTCATTCGAGATTTGGTAAAGAAGGGAGAAATTTTCTTGAAGTTTGTTGAGACCTAAGAATAGCCTATGGATGTTTTTACGAAACCCGTGTCGTTGGAGAAGCTCGATAAGTTTAAAGACTCAGTGAAAATTACAAATTAAGGGGCGTGTTAAAATTTAATTTGCAATTTCCATTCATGAATATAAAGAATTTAAATAGTTTTTTTAACTGAATTGATTCAGTTCATTCATAATAATTCTAGAAAATTTAAATAGTTAGGTTAAGTAAATTTAAGTTTATTGTAAGCTATATAAGTGTGCTGAAGAATGTTTTAGAGGTAAGGGAACATAAAAAGAAGTTGCCTCATTAATATTAAATCAATTCCTAAATTAAATATAATCCTTGGTTTGCTATCCTTTGTTTTCTCCAACACAAAGTTCCAAAACATCACCCAAGACACTCAAGAAACAAAGCAACAGCAGTCCAGGAACAAAGAACATGTAAATTGCTGACAAACGTAAAGCAAATATTCCTTAAAAAGTACTTATTTACTATGTATCTTAATAAAAAAATTAATTTAAGTTGTATAAAATTTAATTTAAAATAAATATTTATTTAATATTCATATTCAATATTCAAACACTATTATAATAATTACAATAATATCTTTTGCTTGAATCACAAATGTTATGCGGATCTAATTTTATCTGTAAATGAATAGTCTAGGCTCATTCAAGTTTTTCTTATATAAAAAAAATATTACTTTTATTATTATTATTAATTAATTTTTTTCTTTTATTAAATAATAAATATAGATTCATTATGATTATAAATATATTAGTTATCCTGATTAAGTTTTAGTTTGATTGACATTGACATTGTTGACAGTATAATAGGTCATGGGTTCACTACAGGAAAATAGGGCTTTAGCGGCGTTTTTAGCGGCGCTTTATCAAAAAACGCTGCAAAAATTGTAAAACACAGAGCAATAGCGGCGTTTTTTGTAAAACGCCGCTAAAAACAGAGCAATAGCGGCGTATTTTGGAAAAACGCCGCTAAAAACAGAGCAATAGGGGCGTTTTTGGTAAAACGCAGCTAAAAGCCAGAGCATTAGCGGCGCTTTCGATAAAACGCCGCTAAAAATCAGATCATTAGCGGCGCTTTCCGTAAAACGCAACTAAAAATCAGAGCATTAGCGGCGCTTTCCGTAAAACGCCGCTAAAAACCAAAGCATTAGCGGCGCTTTCTATAAAACGCCGCTAAAAGTCATATAACCCTTAAAACTTTAAACCCCAAAAAAATAATAAACACTAATCTATAACCCCCAAAACACTAAACTCATAAACCCTAAAAACCCCTAAACATTAAACTATAACCCATAAAACCCTAAACCCTAAAAAATATCACATGGATGTCGATGCACATCATATGTTAAATATTTTCTTATATAATTGTAAAAGAGATAGTATTAATTTTAAAATATTGAATTAATTATCATTATAGTTTTGGGTTTACGATTTAGGGCATGTAGTTAAGGGTTTAAGGTTTATGAGTTACTATTTTAAGTTTTATGGATTATGGGTTTAGGAATTATGGTTTAAGTGTTGGGGTTTAAGGTTTAGGGGTTAGGGGTTAAGGGTCTATGATTAAGAGTTTATGTTTTATGATTTAGGGTTTATGGTTTAAGGATTAAAGATTAAGAGTTTAGGGTTTAGTTAATTAGTATTTTTAATTTATATGATAAATATTTTCTTATATAATTGTAAAAGAGATAATGTTAATTTAAAAATATTGAATCAATTAATCATTATAGTTTAGGATTTACGATTTAGGGTATATGGTTAAGGGTTTAAGGTTTATGAGTTACTATTTTAAGGTTTATGAATTATGGTTTAAGGGTTGGGGTTTAAAGTTTAGGAGTTAGGAGTTATGGGTTATGGGTTATGGGTTATGGGTTCAGGGTTAATATTAACCCTTAAAACCTTAAGCCCCTAAAAAATCATAGACACTACTCTATATAACCCCTAAACCCCTAAACCCAAAAAAACCCTAAACACTAATCTATAACCCCTAAACCTTAAATCCCAAAAAACATCATATGGATGTTGATGTGTATATACATAGATATTAATGTAAAAGCTTATGTTCATAATAAATTACGGAAGCAATACTTAATATTGATTAAATTTATTTTTGGGTTTAGGGTTTAATATTTAAGATTTAAGGTCTATGATTTAGGGTTTTATGGTTTTATAGTTTAAGGTTTAATGGCCATGGGTAGTATGTTAATCTCAAGTGAATCATATTCAATTAAATCCTAAACCCTATAATTAATATATATTTACGGCCATAAGTAGGGGGTTGAAAGGGTCTTTGCCCTTCTAAAATGAAAAATTTTCCATTTCGATTTTTTGAAATTTTTAAAAATTTTAAAGGTAAAATTGCACTTCATCCCTTTGAATAATGGAAAATTTTTGATTTAATCGTTTCAAAATTATAAAAATATATGCTAAACTTTAATCGTTAAAGGGTAAAAGTTTAGGGTTTATGTTTTATGATTTAAGGTTAAGGGTTAAGGGTTTAGATTAATACTTTTATTTTCAAAAATATTTAATCTAAACCATTTGATATATTTAAATATTAGATTTAAAAAAAACATTGATAAATAAATAAAAACATTGATAATAAATAAAAATAAAATATAAAAATAAAAATGTATAAAATAGAAATTAGTGCAAAAACACTATAAAAGATAAGCAATAAGAGTGTTTTTTATAAAAACGCCGCAAACAATCATTTTACTTAAAAAAATGGCGCCTTTTTATTCCCAAATTTCCCCTCCCTTCGAAATCCTAAATTTCCCCCTAAAATTGGTATCCTCAAAACTTCCTTTTCACACACGCCGTTTTCATCGGTTTACCTTGGAACCCATACGATCCCTTCCCCTTCCCCTTTCCCTTTCCCTTTCCCTTTCACTTTGGTTTTGAAAAACCCATGTTCCATTTCCTTAAACTTATCAAACAGCTTCAGCATCCTGATTCCAAGATGAATGCTTTGAAGGAATTGGATTTGTTTGCGGTCAAGAATGAAAGAAACAGGAAATACATGGTGGAAGCTGGGGTGCCTAAAGCTATGCTGTCGTTTATTGTAAATTGTTTCAAGGAAGACTGTGTTAGTGGCCTAGAGGAAGCCCTAAGTGCCCTTTTCTTAATTCGAATTCTATCGGCTGAAGCAAAGTTGTTACCAGACAAAATGATCAGATTATCAAATCATTGATCGGGTATTAGGATGTGAATTCAACACCTGTGTTATGGTTAAATCCCATGCGGTTTCAGCATTGAAATCCATCATTGAAAACAAACAAGTTCGGTTGTACTCGAAAGATTAGAACCCAAGTTCTTGAGATGATTGTCGGAGTTTTGAAACAATGCACAACCAGGATCACTCAACAGGAATAAATTCAACTTTGCATGTTCTTTTAGACACTTGCCCTTGGGGAAGAAATCGGCTAATGATGGTTGAATCGGGAGCGGTTTCGCACTTATCGAGCTTGAATTAGGATCACCCAAAAGAGAACCACCGAGCTTATTCGGGTATACTCTTCCATCCGTGTTCTTGTGCTGATGGGAGAGCGAGTTTCTCCGCCATAAAGCGGCATCGCCGTTGTCACAAAGAGGATCATGAGAGTTTCACCGTGGTGATGATCGGCAAGAATGATACTTTCGTTGATAAGCAAGTTCTCGACCACCGGTTGGGTTGTTCATGAAATGTTGGAGGTTGGGCTGTAACAAAGCTTTGCATGTTGCTCCAACTCGATTGTGCAGCCTATTTGAAGGAAAAAACTAAGGAAATACTTATATCACATTCCGATGATTGGCTCAAGTTCCCTTGCATCGACAAATCTGTCTTGACCAGGTATATTAAATAGTTTTACTTTTAATTGCTTAATACTATGTAATTCATATCAACTATATTTGCATCCGCAATTTTTACTATTGGTTGCCACTAAATCATTTGTTTACACTAAATATAATATTATTGTCTTTTAAGGTTTGTTGATTAATTGCAAATATTCTCACTTGTTTTTCATCTTCTAATCATATCAAAACCTTGAAGTAACTGGAAGATTTATCCATAAGTGCACCAAACCAATAATTTCTTTTTATTTATTCAATTCTTATATTCATTATTCTGTTCTTAATTTCGGTTTTGATTTTTCTATGTTCTTTCTTCAATACATTACAGAAGCATTTGGCCGTCTCATCTACTTGTCTCTCCAAACTATTGTTGGTAACTTGGTATGGAGAGTGGAGACTGGAGAATCGGTGATGGCTCTTTAGGGCTTGGGCTAAAGTGAATGGCCATGCTTTTTGTTGCTTGAATTGTCCTTTATTTGCTGTGTTTTTTTTTTTCGGGTATGTTTTTCTTTATGAGGGAGGTATTAAGTTCAAAATGTTCCATGCACCATTTGTTCAAATTGTTCAGATGTGGACTAAAGGGTGCTGCACTTGGCTGTTAGGGAAGAGTCTGCCTGGCATTTCTTGATGAGTCTTGTCTTTGGCTTTACGGAACAGTCAAAGAGAGTAAGATTCTAATTTCCATTTCCATTTCAACATGTGCTTGAACCCCCTTGTTTGTTTTTGATAGAAATGTATAATTGTTTATAAGATTGAATAAAATCAAGTATCATCAGCACCCCTTTGGTCTGCGATGCCAATACAACAACTTCGCTACTCTGTGGCTTCAACTTCACCACTTTGGTTGTTTTTTGGTAGAAATATATAGTAGTTTATATGATTGAATAAAAAATATATACTGTATATAGCTGGCCAAAAATCTGTTAATGATCTATTGATGTACACTACTCTCTCTATATATAAAAAAATAGCAAATTTGACTTGATGAACTGTTAGGCTATGAATAGGTACAGAATCAGTCTATGGATCACGTCAAGTTGACAGGGAAATTAATATTAAAGAAAATGTAACACCCCAAACCCGGCCTAGACGTTATGACCGGATCCGGTGCGTCACATTGATGCGTACAAAACATTCCGTATTACTTAGTTTGGAAAACTTAATTAGTGATGTAAAAGATACTTTTAATGTAGGTTAAAGTGAATGGGAGCTGTGCACCAGGTAGGAAACCAGAAAAAAGAGGAGGTGAGTCTGTCGGACTGCTTAAGTACCAAGCTCCTTTCGGATCCAATCCTAGACATGCACACAGCCATTGCCACACTCTAACATCTCGTATAATTGTGAGAAATCCATTTGGTTAAGTCCATCTTAACTTAAGTTTGAAAACGTTTGCTTAGCGGAAGTCTTACTTGTAATTGTGTTATTTTGAAATCACTTAATGTTTTTGAAAACGCGTCCCCATTTACCTTAGTTATCATAGTTCTTTCATCATAATAAAATAAAATAATAAAAGTAAAACAAAACCATAAAATTAATTAAGCGGCCTTACTACACTTAAAACCCAAAACCATAAATGAAATTAAAAAGACTTCCAGTTCACCAGAAAAAAACCAGGTTCGTAGAAACATGTGGCCAGTCCGGATCCCTCACAGCTCCAAGCCCACTATGGTTGAGGATTACCTGCGAGGATGAAAATAAGGGGTGAGTTTTGGGAAACTCAGTGTGTAATTCAACCCAACCATAGCCTAAATTAGTTCAAACCACAGAGACAGAATAAGTTGGCCTCAGCCCAGAACAGATATTAGAATAAAGCCCATAGACCCAAAACAGATCAGAACAGATATATCATGCTTATGCAGAAACCCAACCCATATCCAACCATGTACACCCCCATACCATCCTTTCACCATGTGGGGAGACTACTCGACCCACCCAACCGCTACACGCCACAGAAATATGCAGCATGGCTGCCAGAACAGATAATGTGACAGAGTCACCAGAAATAGATATTTTGTGGCAATGCCACCAGAACAGATATACGTGGCAGGGCCACCAGAACAGATAATTTGTGGCATAGCCACCAGGACGCTCCCTCCATAATATAACCCATGTCCCCATGCAACAGATATACATTCATGGCATACATCATACAGATTTAATTCATCATGTTTTTCAGACAAAATTAACCCTAGGGGTATAAAGGTCATTTTGCATACATAGGGGTATAATGGTAATTTTGCATACATAGGGGTATTCTAGTAAATCTAACTATTTCTAAGGTTTTCATGCATATCGTAGCCATTACGTTTAGCCAGAAACACTTACCGAGCGTTCTTACCAAATTGGGCCCGCTGGCCCATTAACCCAGTTTTGGCCCATTAAGCCCAAAGTATCAAAACGCACGAAATCGCGCGCGTCTTTGCAGTTTTATCACTTTCTATTACCAGTAATAATTACCCATACGTCTTACGAGCATTCGCGCACACTCGCAAGCCCAAAATACCGACTTTTCGGCATTTCGGCTTTTCGGCTTTTGCCGATCTAGTCTATGAGAGGGTGTCAGTTACACACCTGTTTTTGGGATTTCCTCAACGAGATCTACACACAAACTGCCTACAATTGAATCACCTAATATTACTCCAAATATCGAAATAAAATTGAGTATATAGTCCCTTACCACATTCGCCAAACATGCTAAAAAACCCTTATTGTTCTTACCTCTACTGCGAGAGATGGTTAACTCTAAAGATCCGATCGTTTCACCTGTCCAAGACCTTGATCAACCGCCTCTAAATCACGCTATTACCAAAACAAAATAGTTATTACGACCCCTTAGGGTTACAAGTCCAAATCGACAACCTCCCTAACTTTTAGGGATTTCGGCTTTTCCTTAAATATGTAAGAAGACTAAGTTTTTGAAGACTTACCACCGATTCCTTAGTGACTGATTCCAATGAGTTTCCCACTCGATCTCGATGTAGATTTAAACCCTCAGATAATAACAAAAGTCGAGCTTTCAGTGACTACAGTATTCGGCCAAGTCCCTTTTAATGTGGGGTTTTCGGCTTTTTGCAACTTGCGTTTAGAAAGGTAAAACGAGAGGGTTTTGCTATAGTCTTGTCGCCAAAACTTGAGGTTTTAGAGGGCTGGTGAATCCGCCACAAATGATGAAGAGAAGAGATGTGGTTTTGGTTATAAGAAATCGGCACCAAAAAGAATCAAGCTTTCGGGATTTCGGCTTTTTATAGCCAAAGGCTATGAAGGTTTTGAAACGATTGAAGGGGAAAAAAATGGAGATGAACAAGATGGTAGGAAGGTTCGGCAATGGAGGAAATGAGACGAAGAAAAAGTTGATGAGGAGAAAAGTCAGGAAACGGCACCAACTACCCGAAGTGCCGAATTTATACTAGCTCCTTAACCTAGCCGAATTTTGCCCCCTTAAAGAATCCCTTGGCCGGTCACCTTTTGCTCTTTAAGAGTCCAGCATTCAGCCAACACATCCTCCTTGATCAGCTCCTAAATCCTCTCCCTTATCCCCTCCTTACTCAATCTCCTGAGCAACTCAAACTCTTCCGACATGGACTTTTACTTGGTTCCACTACTTACCTTTTCTGTTCATAAAAATTAATCCCTTGATTTGCTGTCATTGTGACTTGAACCTGGGTCCTCCCTAGCTTCCCCAAGCCATTTATAACCTTCCCTGTGGCGTCACATGCCACTTCACCACTTGTTTCCTTGTGATCTATTTTACACAATTAATACTTAAAAGCCCAGTTAACCAGAACCCCTTTTTCCCTATGGATTAAAAATTAATTAAAACTATCGGGTTTTATCCTAAGCTTGGGCTTTCTAGAGGCCCACCATCACAATTAAACCTACTCTTAACAAGCAGAATACAGAATATTTAATTTTACAAATCATTCACAGAATTCCCGAAAATTGGGGCGTTACAACTCCACCCTCCTTAAAGAAATTTCGTCCTCGAAATTTACCTGATTCGAACAGATGAGGGTATTGTTGTTGCATTGCCTCCTCTGACTCCCAAGTAGCTTCTTCTCTGCCATGGTTACGCCAAAGCACTTTCACTAATGGTACAGATTTCCTTCTCAGAACCTTAACGTCTCAATCCAATATTTGTACAGGCTCCTCCTCAAAGGTCAAATCAATTCGCACCTCAATTTTCGCGCAATCGCACGACATGGTAGGGTCGAACGATAAGCGCCTTAACATGGAGACGTGAAAAACATCGTGAATCTGTCTAACTCAAGGCAATTCCAATCGATAAGCCCACTGGGCCTACTCGCTTCAAAACCCGATAAGGCCCAATGAACCGCGGACTCAACTTGCCTTTCTTACCAAACCTCAATATCTTCTTCCAGGAGAAACCTTTAAAAGACCATATCCCCTCGAGTACTCAATCTCCTTACGCTTCAAATCTGCATACGACTTTTGCCTATCGGACGCTTCCTTTAACCAATCTCTAATTAACTTGACCTTATCCTCGATGATTCGCCACCAACTCAGTCCAAGAACTCGTCGCTCCCCCGATTCGGTCCAACAACTAGGTGTTCGACACCTTCGCCGCCATCTGATGCTTCATAAGGTGCCATTCGAATACTCGATTGATAACTATTGTTGTATGCAAACTCACGCAAAGGCAAGTAATCCTCCCAACTACCTCGAAAATCAATAACACATCCCCTCAACATGTCTTCCGAATCGAATAACTCTTTCCGATGACCATCGGTTTGGGAATGGAAAGCCGTACTAAAGTTCAATCGCGTTCCCAACGCCTCATGCAACTTTTTCCAAAACCGAGATATGAATCTAGGATCCCGATCAGAGATACTCGAAACCGAAACTCCATGCAGTCGCACAATCTCCGCCACATACAACTTGGCTAACACGAAGAGAAAAGTGCATGCGAACGGTATAAAATGAGCCGACTTGGTCAACCTATCCACAATCACCCATATCGAGTCTTTCTTTGATGGTGTCAAGGGTAGCCCACTTACAAAGTCCATGGTTATCCTCTCCCACTTCCAAAGTGGTATTTTTACTGGCTGCAATAATCCAGAAGGTAACTGATGCTCAGTTTTCACTTGCTGGCATGTCAGACATTTCCCCACCAATTCCGTTACCTCTTGATTAAGTCCAGGCCACCAATACAGTTCTCGCAAGTCATGGTACAACTTATTCCCTCCAGGATGCATGGCACAAAGTCTCCATGAGCTTCCTTCAAAATTGACTGTCTCAAGTCGAGTCCTTGAACACAAATTCTACCTCGAAAAACACGTAACCCTATCATCATTTAACCCAAACTCAAAAGTTTCCCCTTCCTTAACTTGTTGAAAACGAGGGACCAAAGACTCATCTTTCAACTGCTTTTCCTTAATCTGATCCACCCAAGTTGGCCTTACTTGCAATTCAGCCAACAGACTTCCATCGTCATACAGACTTAGACGAGCAAACATTGCTCTCGGATCGATATCTGACTCTACAACTTAGAGCATCGGCTACCACATTAGCCTTGCCTGGGTGATATTCGATTGAACAATCATAATCCTTGAGCAACTCGATCCACCTCCTTTGCCTAAGGGTCAGTTCCTTCTGAGTCAGCAAATACTTGAGACTTTTATGATCTGTGTATATAATACACCTTTCTCCATACAAGTAATGTCTCTAGATTTTAAGCGCAAAGATCACTGCTGCTAACTCCAAATCATGAGTGGGATAATTCCCTTCGTGAGGCTTAAGTTGTCGAGACGCATAAGCAACCACCTTACCCTCTTGCATCAACACACAACCCAAAACTACGTGTGATGCATCACTCAGATACTGAGTGAAATCTTTCCTGCACTGGTTGAATTAACACAGCGCTCAAGAACTTTCTTCATTCTCTCAAAAGCTTCTTGCTGCTTCTCCGTCCATACAAACGGTACTCCTTTCCTTATGAGTTTTGTGAGAGGTGCTGCCATCACAGAAAAAACTTCCACAAACCTTCTGTAGTAACCTGCCAATCCTAGGAAACTTTGAATTTCTAAAACCAACCTAGGTGGCTTCCATTCCAAAATTGCTTCAATCTTTCGAGGATCCACTCTAATCCCCTCTACAGAGACCACATGCCCCAAAAAGGTTACCTCCCTCAACCAGAACTCACACTTGCTGAACTTCGCATAAAGTTCCTTCTCCCTTAACACTTGTAACACAGTGCGGAGATGTTCATCATGTTTTGCTTCGGTCTCAGAATATACCAAAATATCGTCAATAAAGACGACCACGAATTGATCCAGAAATGGTTGAAACACCCGATTCATCAGATCCATAAATGCCGCAAGAGCGTTCGTCAGCCCAAATGGCATAACCAGAAACTCGTAATGACCATACCGCATCCTGAATGCCGTCTTATGGATATCTGTTTCCTTGACCCTTAACTGATGATATCCAGATCGAAGGTCGATCTTAAAAAATACAGAAGCCCCCCTAAGCTGGTCAAACAGATCGTCAATCCTTGGCAGAGGGTACTTATTCTTAATCGTCAGTTTGTTCAACTGGCGATAATCAATGCACAAGCGCATCGTCCCATCCTTCTTCTTTACGAATAGCACCGCTGCTTCCCATGGAGACACACTTGGCCTGATAAAGCCCCTATCCAACAATTCTTGAATTTGCGCCTTTAAGTCCACTAACTCCTTCAATGCCATCCTATATGGTGCAATGGACACTGGTGCTGTCCCAGGCAACAGGTCGATTCCAAATTCAACTTCTCGGTTTGGAGGCAATCCCGGAAGCTCCTCTGGAAAGACATCTTGAAACTCTTTTACAGTTCTAACCTTATCCACAGTCAGCCCCTCTACATCTGTTTGATTTACAAATGCCAAATAGGCCTCACAACCTTTTCGAATCCATTTTTCAGCCCTCAAAGCCGATATCACATTAGACAAATAGTCCCTTCGCTCACCTATCACCATAACCTCATCCCCTTTCGTGGTCCTTAGCACCATTCGCTTAGCAGCACAATCTAGAGTCACTTTATGCTTAACAAGCCAGTCCATTCTTAGAATGAGATCAAACTCTCCAAACGGCAACTCCATTAGATCGCCGGGAAAGATCCTACCTTGAGTTTCTAAGGGTACATCCTTATACAGCTTGTCTACCCTAACCGAGTGACCCAAGGGACTTAGCACAGATACCCCACTCACTATCTTCTCAGAATGCACTTCCAATGACCCAGATATGGCACACGTAACATAAGAATGAGTAGATCCAATATCCACCAAGGCAGTATACGGCATATTAGAAACTAAAAACGTACCAGTTATGACATCAGGCGCGTCACCCTCCTCTCAACGACGAGCTGCATATACCAACGCTGGCTGTCGAGCCTTAGCATTTCCCGCTCCCCTGCCAGGCGCCCCTCGACCTCGACCATTTCCATTCCCATTTTCGCCTCTACCTTGTCCACGTCCTCTCTGTGGTTGTGGTCCACCTCTCGCTGGTTGAGTAACCCCTCGTTCGCAACTTGAACACGATCAGCTCTCTCAGGGCAGTCTTTAACTCTATGCTCCATAGATCCACATCGAAAACAAGCACCAGAACGTTTCCTACACTCACCCAGGTGTACCTTACCACAGTCCCCACAGATTGGCGGTTTAACCACATTCATCGAAACGGCTCGAACTGGCTCCTCCACTCTCGCCCTTTTGACATTCTTGTTTGCTCCACCCGAAGGTCCAGAATCCCTCCGGAAACGGTTTCGATCTTTCTCACGATTACGCCTCTCGAGACGCTTTACCTCTCGGCGATCTTAGCTTTTTCCACACCGTAAGCGCGAAGTCACGCTCCCTCTGCGGAGCAATCGGTACCTTAAGGTCATCTCGAGTCCATCTCAAAGCGAACGCTACGCTCATACTACTCGTAGCAACTATTCCCACAGCATACCTACTCAGTCTCAGAAATTTAGCCTTGTACTCAGCAACAGTTTTGCCTCCTTGGACCAAATTCAGGAATTCTTTCCTACGGGCGTCCACATAACTCGCCCCAACATACTTCCCCTTAAAGGCCATCTTAAACAGCTCCCAAGTGACCCTATCAGCTGGGTTTCCATCCCTCACAGTGAGCCACCACTGATAAGCCTCATCTCGCGACAACGACACGCCCCCTTTCGCCACGCTCCGCGAGAGCAGTCAAGTCATCCATAATTCGCCCGTGGCCTCCAACCAATATTACGCCACATTCGGGGCTACACCAGATACACCCCTAAAGATCTCTGCTCCGTTAGCCCAGAGTCGTTCAGAAATCGATCCTCGAATTTCGTTGCCCGAACTTGCCCCGGTAACCCTTTCTAAAACTCGAAGCATAGCCTGCGATAGGGCGTCATGCCCGGTACCACGATCATGTGATTCCACTTCCGTTGCCGATGGTACCGGTGTTTCTGCCGCTGGCATATATCCTGAAGACGAAGATCTTGCTCGAGCTTTTCCTCGGCCTCGTCCACGGCCTCTACCTCGAACCGCTCGCGTACTCATATCGTATTATCTGTTTATGAATTTTATGCATTATTTTCAGCATTCCAGTGATTATTACAGATGTTTTATGATTCAACGATAATTGTAATTGGTTTCGCAAAATCGAGGTCTAGCTATAGTTTCAGCAAATTTTCCTACGGTTTCAGTAACATCCTATCTAGAGTGTCCTAGTAGGGTTTCAGTACAGAGAGATAATTCATAGTATATATTCAGAAAAGTTTAAAATACTTACAGACTTGGGCCGGAGATTCGGAATGCCACTCACTGTTCTAGATTTTAAAAACAGAGTTTTACAGTCTCCACAAATTATTTTTTTTTAAAACTTTGTTATTGTAAACCCATTCCACAGCCGAGTTGTTGCAACTTGGCTCTGATACCACTAAATGTAACACCCCAAACCCGGCCTAGACATTATGACCAGATCCGGTGCGCCACATTGATGCGTACAAAACATTCCGTATTACTTAGTTTGGAAAACTTAATTAGTGATGTAAAAGATACTTTTAATGTAGGTTAAAGTGAATGGGAGTGTGCACCGGTAGGAAACGAGAAAAAGAGGAGGTGAGTGCGCCAGATTTGCTTAAGTACTAAGCTCCCTTCGGATCCAATCCTAGACATGCACACCGCCATTGCCACACTCTAACATCTCGTATAATTGTGAGAAATCCATTTGGTTAAGTCCATCTTAACTTAAGTTTGAAAACGTTTGCTTAGCGAAAGTCTTACTTGTAATCGTGTTATTTTGAAATCACTTAATGTTTTTGAAAACGCGTCCTAAAGCTAACCCATTTACCTTAGTTATCATAGTTCTTTCATCATAATAAAATAAAATAATAAAAGTAAAACAAAACCATAAAAATAATTAAGCGGCCTTACTACACTTAAAACCCAAAACCATAAATGAAATTAAAAGGACGTCCAGTTCACCAGAAAAAAACTAGGTTCGTAGAAACATGTGGCCAGTCCGGATCCCTCACAGCTCCAAGCCCATTATGGTTGAGGATTACCTGCGAGGATGAAAATAAGGTGTGAGTTTTGGGAAACTCAGTGTGTAATTTAACCTAACCATAGCCTAAATCAGTTCAAACCACAGAGATAGAATAAGTTGGCCTCAGCCCAGAACAGATATCAGAATAAAGCCCATAGACCCAAAACAGATCAGAACAAATATATCATGCTTATGCGAAACCCAACCCATATCCAACCATGTACACCCCCATACCATCCTTTCACCATGTGGGAGACTACTCGACCCACCCAACCCACTGCGCCACGAAATATGCGGCATGTTGCGAGCAGAATAGTGTGTGAGTCACGAGAAATAGATATTTTGTGGCAATGCCACGAAACAGATATACGTGGCGGGGCCACTGGAGCAGATAATTTGTGGCATAGCCCACGGGCGACGCCCTCCATAATATAACCCATGTCCCCATGCACAGCGGATATACATTCATGGCATACATCATCTGATTTAATTCATCATACTTTTCGGACAAAATTAACCCTAGGGGTATAAAGGTCATTTTGCATACATAGGGTATAATGGTAATTTTGCATACATAGGGGTATTCTAGTAAATCTAACTATTTCTAAGTTTTTCATGCATATCGTAGCCATTACATTTAGCGAAACACTTACGAGCGTTCTTACCAAATTGGGCCCATTGGCTCATTAACCCGATTTTGGCCCATTAAGCCCAAAGTATCAAAGCGCACGAATCGCGCGCGTTTGCGATTTTATCACTTTCAATTACCAGTAATAATTACCCATACATCTTACGAGCAGCATTCGCACACTCGCGCAAGCGCCCAAAATCTGGCTTTTCGGCATTTTGACTTTTCGGCTTTTGCCAATCTAGTCTATGAGAGGGTGTCGATTACACACTGTTTTGGGATTTCCTCAACGAGATCTACACACGAGCGCCTACAATTGAATCACCTAATATTACTCCAAATATCGAAATAAAATTGAGTATATAGTCCCTTACCACATTCGGCCAAACATGCCTAAAACCCTTATTGTTCTTACCTTACTGTAGAGAGATGGTTAACTCCAAAGATCCGATCGTTTCACTGTCCAAGCCCTTGATCAACCGCCTCTAAATCACGCTATTACCAAAAAAAATAGTTATTACGACCCCTCACGGTTACAAGTCCAAATCGACAACCTCCCTAACTTTTAGGGATTTCGGCTTTTCCTTAAATATGTAAGAAGACTAAGTTTTTGAAGACTTACCACCGATTCCTTAGTGACTGATTCCAATGAGTTTCCCACTCGATCTCGATGTAGATTTAAACCTCGAGATAATAACAAAAGTCGAGCTTTCGGTGACTCTGATATTAGACCAAGTCCCTTTTAAATGTGGGTTTTCGGCTTTTTGCAACTTGCATTTAGAAAGGTAAAACGAGAGGGTTTTGCTATGGTCTTGTCGCCAAAACTTGAGGTTTTAGAGGGCTGGTGAATCCATACAAATGATGAAGAGAAGAGATGTGGTTTTGGTTATAAGAAATCGGCACCAAAAAGAATCAAGCTTTGGGATTTCGGCTTTTATGGCCAAAGGCTATGAAGGTTTTGAAACGGTTGAAGGGAAAAAAATGGAGATGAACAAGATGGTAGGAAGGTTCGGCAATGGAGGAAAGGAGACGAAGAAAAATTTGATGAGGAGAAAAGTCGAGGAAACGGCACCAACTACAGAAGTGCCGAATTTATACTAGCTCCTTAACCTAGCCGAATTTTGCCCCTTAAAGAATCCCTTGGCCGGCCACCTCTTGCTCTTTAAGAGTCCAACATTCAGCCAACACATCCTCCTTGATCAGCTCCTAAATCCTCTCCCTTATCCCCTCCTTACTCAATCTCTGCACAACTCAAACTCTTCACGATGGACTTTTACTTGGTTCCACTACTTACCTTTTTCTGTTCATAAAAATTAATCCCTTGATTCTTTGTCATTGTGACTTGAACACAGGTCCTCCCAAGCTTCCCCAAGCCACTTATAGCCTTCCTGTGGCATCACATGCCACTTCACCACTTGCTTCCTTGTGATCTATTTTACACAATTAATACTTAAAAGCCCAGTTAACCAGAACCCCTTTTTCCCTATGGATTAAAAATTAATTAAAACTATCGGTTTTATCCTAAGCTTGGGCCTTCTAGAGGCCCACCATCACAATTAAACCTACTCTTAACAAGCAGAACACAAGATTTTTAATTTTACAAATCATTCACAGAATTCCCGAAAATTGGGGCGTTACAATGTTTTACTTCGGCTCATTTATTATTATTACTCCTCTATTTAAAGGATTCAATTATCTGTATTGACAAGTTTGATGAGATTGTTATTTGATATATATATATATATATATATAGCGGTGGTTGAGAGGAGAAAATGGGAATATGGGAACCATATTCCTAAATATTTCTCAATCTTTACCCCTTAAATGGATAAATGAACACCGATTAATTGATTAAGTACCCGTTGTTGATTATTTTAACTAGTTTGTTTCACCTCGTGTCAACAGATAATTGATTGTATCAATTATATTTTATTTAGTTTAAAATGTTTCTTAATTCAAACTTTTTATTAAATCAAACAAAAGATGATTATGTTATACATAAATTATTTTAGGTTATAGTTTATCTACAATATTTAAATTTAAAATTTAAAATTTATATTTAAAATTAATATAATTTAATTCTTTTACATAATATTATTTAACTAATATATTTAATTATTTTAATTAAAATATTGAAGTCAATTTCTTTTTTCAACTTATTGATTTAGTCTGCAAATTCATTACTTTTTGAATTGTGAAAGAGTTGAGCAACAAAATCTTCATTGAAGACAACATTATACTTGTTGAGAATTTTATTCACTCTTTATTTTTTTAATGACTGTGTGATTGTTCTTTTTCTTTTGTTGGATTCAGATGAGGACTACATACTACAATTCGCACCACCATTCAACCGATTGGAGCTTCTACAAGCACAATCTTGCCCTGATGCGATTACTAATCACGTTGAACAATCGTAGTCATCGACAGACTTATTTGTTAGTTTGTAATTCAGATAGTTCAAATACAGGATCAAAACAAAGAGGATGGTTTATATTTTTACTAACTTTGAATTTGCAGATGAACATCACACATGAGAAAGTTCCCCCAAGTTCAGCCTTTGTTTGTAAAGGCAAACCCCCCAACTTGGTAGATTTATAAGTTAAAAAATTGTCCTTTGGTAATTAGATTTAAATAGCTCCCATTTTAGTGTATTGATGAAACTCGTGAGAGGTAGATGCTATTTCTGCTATGCTTTTCTAGAAGCATTATTGCTATTAATACAAGTTCCAAATATTAAACTTCAATGGTTTCTAAAAGTAGGAGTTACTATTTAAATTGTTAAGAATTTTAATATTTAATTAAACTTAAATTTAAAAAAAAAAGATTGTCTCTTTTTCTGTGGATCTGCTTTGTCTCCTGAGGAAAAGGTTAGATTAGATGAAACTTATTTTTCTGTTTAGTAGTTATCTTTTTTAATAATTATATCTTTGACTTGCTTATGTGTTTTATTGTCTTTGAAAGGTAAACTCATTATCTTGATGATATTTTTTTGCAAGTCTTGAAATTTCTCATTAATTGATTCTTTTTGGTGTTAAAAGTTTCATGATTGATGAAATTAGTCTTGACAACCATGGGTGTTGTGATGGTCCTAAAACTGGCAGACTCAGGGTATTGGATAATGTGAGTCTTACTCTTTTGAGCTCAAGTGTGCTAGTTTTTCAAGTTGGTAACGTTACTTTTGCAAATAATTAACTTCTTTCTCTTGCAGGCACCAAAGCTCTTTGATTATTTGGCAGAGGGTTAGTGAAGCACAGGATTTAGCCACAAAATTAGGTGGACAAGTCATTGGTCACACATGGCTTTTAGAATCAATTGCAGCATGTAAGTTGCAGCCTTTTGTCAACTAACTAAATAATGATGATTGAATTTTTTTAACTAAAGAATGACCAATAACTTAATAGGCTAGTCCTGTTTTAGAAGGTAGAACTTGCTCTTTCTCTGTATATCTGTATTGTAATAGTCATATGAGCTCTTTTGAGTTTGGCAGCAACTAATTGAACTTGGATGGGGCATTTTCATCATTACATGAGCAAAGTTATTTTTTACTTGTACAATACCATTATAATAGCCATGAACTGGAATTACATGTGATATTAGTAGTATTGTACCAGCCCTTAAGGCTTGAATTTACTTAAAACAGAATTACATGTGATCTTTGGCAATTTTGCCCAGTAGAATTAAGCTAATTTTATGATTCTATCTTTAATTAATGCGGGGTGAGCAATGCTTCCTTTACTGAGTCGGTTTCTGTTTCTTTGTCATGGATGGATGTATTTATTGGAATATGGGACCAAGTAACTTAATACAAAGAAATTTTACATTTGTTTTTCTATGCCTTTTATATAACCTCTAATTTTAGTATGAAAACAACCCTCTCTGCTGGGTTTTTTCACCATTGTTGCTGCTATTGCTTTCATTTAGGTGTCAACTTTATTTTAACAGATGTTATGCCTTATATCATGCTATATGAGACAAATATATTCCATAGTTTTTCTTATCCTTCTGTTTTTGTGCCGTTATACTCTCTAATCACATGATTTCCCTAAGCCAACCCCGTCAATAATGATTGATTGCTGATGTAACAATGTTTGATTGCTAATCACATGATTTTCACTTTTGTTTTCTCTTTAAAGTCTCTGTTGTTAAGTTTCTGATGAGCCGATTTGATTGCATTTCTTTTTCATTTCTTACATCTTGCATGGACTCCAAATTATGTTGCTCTGGAGGTTTTCACTCATGAACTCAGAAAATAATTAGCTGTATTGCTGCAACTTTTCTTCTTTTTTTTTCCTTTTCTTTTTGGTATCTGATATTTTTATTTTCAGGTGCTCAAAGATAAAGGTTATGATGGTACATGATCTGATATTTGGTCTTACGGAGTTATTCTCTTTGTTCTCATGGTTGGTTATTTGCCTTTTGATGAGCCAATCCTTATAGGCTTGTATAAGAAAGTAAGTACCCTCCAAATTTGGCCAGTCTTTTTAGATGAGAACTTCATTAAAATTGTTTGTACCTTGATATATTTCAGATCTGGGAGGCTTCTTTCAGCTGTCCATCATGGTTTTCATCTGATGCTAGGAATTTGATTAGCGTATTCTTGATCCAAACCCTCTTACTGTAAGTTTCAAAAAATTTATGATTACATGCAATCTTTAATCACAATATAAGCTTTAGCGCGTGCATTTTGGTTGAAATTCTTATATTTTATATTTTACATGGTTATGATTTAAGTCCTTATTTTATTGATATCTTTATATTTTAATCTAATTTTTATTATTTATTTTAGTTTTGATTCTAAATTTTTATTTTTATTTTAATATTTTTAGTTAAAATTTTAATAGAAAATTTAATTTGATAATAAATTTTAATAGAATATTTATATCATGGATATTATTCTTCTCAATATTTTGATAATAAATTTTAATTTTTCATGACCTTCATAATATTTTATAATAATTATTTTTTTTTAAATTTAATGACTTTTAGCGGTGTTTTTGGGTAAAGCGCCGCTAAAGGTCATGACCTTTAGCGGCGTTTGTGGGAAAAGCGCCGCTAAAGGTCTTGACCTTTAGCGGCGTTTGTGGGAAAAGCGCCGCTAGAGGTCTTGACCTTTAGCGGCATTTTTAGAAAAAGCGCCGCTAAAAGTCATGACCTTTAGCGGCGTTTTTTTAAATAAACGCAGCAAACCTTAGCGGCGTCAGCTATAGAGGCTTTTAGCGCCGCTAATAGTTTTAGCGGTGCTTAAAGGCAAAAAAAAAACGCCGCTAAAAGTCTATTTTCTTGTAGTGGTTTAAGCATGTTAAAGTGTATTTATCTTTTTATTTAAGGGCCGGGAGGGATTATGGATAATTTTAGACATGTATCAAAATATATATTAATTATTTTAGGATATAAATATACTAAATTACTTGACTTTTTTTCTTTTTTCTAATCAAGGACTTTTATTCGATAAATGACAATGAGAACATCAAGAAATTACAACCAATTTAGAAATTATAGCCATACATAGAACATATCATGCCTGGAAACACCCAGTTTAGCAAGTGAGTTAGGTAACCCATTTGCCTCTCTCAGTATATGGTTAACCGAAACATTATTTATAGAACAAATTAGCCTATCAATCTCATTAAAGGTCTTCCATAGCTTCCATGGGCGAGATTCTGCATTACAAACCCATGTATTAACAACTAGGGAATCTGATTCAACAACTAACGCCACAATATTGGCCCAAACAAATAAAAGAGAATAGGTGCAGAGCAGTTTTAATTGCAAGTAACAGCCAAATTTGAACCCAACACACAAAGAAGACTCGAGAACATTCCTCTAATCTTACCTTCCTCATCTTTTAAGACATCACCACATCCTGTTGGTCTGGGTTTGTCTCGTGTAGAACGATCCACATTAAATATAACCATGTTTCCCACCAGTCTAGTCCAACTCACATTATTACTCGGACGAGGCACTTGTACAACCAAATCACACCATCTAAGCACAACCCATTAACATGCTTCCTTGATGGCATTGGAACCTTTTAAGGCATTGTTCCAATATAATGAACCAAATTTACAAAAGAAGATGGATTCGTTCTACATTAACCATAAGTTCCAAAGAGTTGCTACACAAATCGAGAGCCATCTCTTTAAAGTTACACTCATAAATGGAGCTGCAAAACATTGAATCAAAAAATGTTTAGGGGACGAAGGCATAACCCAAATGATACCCCACCATTGGAATATATAACACCAAATGGTCCATGCAAAGTAACAATCAAACATGGTGTGTAACCATTCATCCTACCATTTCAAAGACAAGCTACAAAGACACATCTCGACAAAAAGGAAAATCCCCCTACGTTTTATAAAACATTTTGTCGAAAGGGAATCGAGACAAACCATAAAGCACCATCATCTTCTTTATTTTCTTGCTATCATTGAATATTCACCATTGAAGATGTAATACGCTAAACCCGACCTAGACATTATGATCCGGAAGTGTCACAAGGTAGTGGTTTTGAAAACGGAGTTGTCTCATCAGAACATTCACATTTTTAATTGAAAACACCATTTAATTAGCCCATTTGTTAAAACTTATTACAATAGAAGCCTTAAACAATTATAATTTGAAAATGCAGTCATGTTTTAGAAAAACCTTTGTTTGCGTATAGATTGTCATTTTTAGAGGAAAATATTTTGTTTAAGCATGCAATTTAACAACATATAAAACTGAATCCAACAATTATAAAACCCAAAAAGTCCAGAGAGTCCCAGAAAAATTACAACTCTCAGAATAAAACCAAAATTATACTTAAACCATAAATTAAAACTTTAACTAGATTACAGTCTCGTGGTCACCGCTGAGTCTCCGCTGTACCAATCCGCCTAAGTCTGTGGATTACCTGAACAGAACAAACAACAGATGTAAGTTTATGTAAACTCGGTGTGTAACCCACAGAATTAAGCATACAAGCATACAGATTTAGTATCCTACACAGATCAGTCTATCAGAATATCCTTGCATACAAATTAGGGTTTAGTTAGCCCTTACCGATCCAACAGTAGGCCCACAGATGATCGAAACAACCCTTTCAACCCTAGGAAAAATCTTAGAATTATGGGCCCACATGTCCGTATGGGGCCATACGCCCATGTGGCCCACATGCTTGTGTGGCCCACACAGTCTGGCCCAAAATCCACACTCCCGTATGACCTATAAGCCTAACTTGGCCTAGCCTATGTGGCCCATACGGCCACACTCGAGCCACCACATGGCCACACTTGAGCCACCACACGGTCGTGTCTAGCGCACGGCCTTCTACATGGGCGACCACACACCCGTGTGGCTTTAACACATCCATTTTTGGCTTTTGCCGAAGTCTCGTTTTCTGCATTTCGGGTACACACCTATATCAATTTGATGCCACAACAAATATAAACCCTTTAGAACCTAGAAATCGACAATCCAACGCTCAAAATTAGACTTAACCCACGATTAAATCGTAATTACGAAGCTGACAACAATTAAAACAAGTGTTCATCGCTTACTTGAGCACCTCGAATGATTTTTGAACTACGATTCCGCGTGAAGGGAGTCCCATGCTACTCGATTTCTTATTGCCAAAATAGAAAATAAGGTTCCAACCAACAATTTAGAAAATGAATACTTTTAACACTTACTAGAATCCCACTTACCAAATACCTAAGGAAAATGGAGAAGCAACCAACGAAATTGCCAACAGATCAAAACAAAATAGAAGGAAGAATCAAAAGAAAAAGAAACGATAGGTTTGGGGAAAATTGGGTGAAACTAATGTTAGATTTTTCTTTTTTGGGAAGAGAGATTTTTTTGAAAAACAATGGATAAAAATAAAAATATCCCTAAATCCCTAATTTTACTCCCACTAACCTACTAACTTATAACTCCCTCAGAAATCCAACTCCACCGAAACTCTTTAACAGATATTCGAGCAAAAATTAACACCATTGCTAACGCAGGGATTTGAACACAGAACCTCCAATACATTGACTTCCTTACCACTCGAACTAGTATGCTCATCCTTATATAAATTCACAAGCAATTAAATAAAAACCCACTGAACAGGGATAAGGCTTGGATTTAAAAAAAAAACTAAAGTTTGCCAAAGTTAAAGCTTGAAGTTGGGACCTCTCACACATACCCAGAACACTTAACCACTGTAGCATATACACAATTGTGTCAAAATTATACAAAATTAGAAATAAAAAAATTAGGGCATTACAGAAAGAGAGTTAGAAAGCTTCAAATATCTTTAACGTTTGACTCTTTGTATGTAAGTCCAAATCTAGCTGGTTTTTCATAAATTTTATGTTTTTCAGGTTGTTGTAGCTTAATCTAGCCAACCTAGGGACTAATTTGTAAAAACATTAAATGTTTTGATTTATGCCATTGATGATTTTTTTTTATGTTTTGAAGTTTAATAATAGATTTATAAGTTTGGTTGTTAAAGTGATTTTGGTTAATTTTATGTTTAAGAGCTAAGTTGTTAAAATAGTAAAATTGTATGAAATTCTTGTGAAAAATTGGTAAATGTGGGCTTTGTAGGGAATATATAGAAATTGGCTAGCATTGATTTGGTTAGATTGTGATAGATTTGAAAGTTCCAGGTTTAGAGGCTAGATTGAATAAAAGATAAAATTTTAGGGTGAAAGTGTAAAATGATAATAAAAGGGCTTATATGCATAAGTTGAATTGTTTAATTTGTTTTAAATGATTAATTGAATTAAAATTATTATTTAGATCAAGAAACGAATCAACTAGTTAATAATCGTGGGAAAAGGAAAGTTAGCGGAATAAACCTCAGTGTCACATTTATAGTCGTTTTTGACTAAGTTTGTAAATTAAATTAAACTAATTTAATTGCAGTTTTTGTGTTTTAATACCTATTTATGTATGTTGTGGTTAAGTTCATTTTCTTAATAAATGGTAAGCAATAAAATAGATTAAGTTGAAATGTTAATTAAGTTAAAGGTCATGATTGAAAATGGAGAAATCATATAGTTGAATTCGTGTGACAAATAAATGATTATGTAATTATATGATATGAATGTGAATCACAACCCGTATGAACCTCATGAATGCTTAGGATACAAATGGCATGTCATTAGCATTATTTACCGTTTTGGATGCTAATATTAGATATCCTACTGATAGCTGAGGTCCTGCATTTGTTGCGGATTCTCCACAACTAGTGTAAGTAGCATCGTGTAGTTTAACATCCCGACCCATAGCTCATGTAAGTAGGTCCATTTTACAACTTGTGTGCACATATGCAGTTACAACTTGTGTGAGCATCGTTCCTGCGTATTCGACATTATTTCATTTGGTTCATTAGGTGATAAATATGTATATGGAAATAAATATATGAAATGATTATATAAAAAGAGATATATGAAATGGTTACATGAATCAATTATATGAAAAATGATATATGAAATGGTTATATGAATCAGTTATATGGAAACAGATATATGATAACCGGTTATATGGAAATAGAGATATGAAATAAAACATTGGATGTAGATATTTGAATTGAAATTTGAGTTGTTAAATGAATATGTGATGGTTGCATTGAGTTTTAAATGTGTTTACTTATAATTTTTATGACATGATAGAGTTAGATGTTTCGTATATGTGAACTTATTAACCTTGTGATATTTGTGGTGTGTATAGGAAATAAATGAACTTGTAACCTTGTTTATATAATTAATTGTGAAATATTTTAGTTACAAGGGTTATGGTAAGTTAAAGTTAAAGTTTAATACGAACTTACTAAGCTTTACTCAAGCTTAATCTATTTGATTTTTCTTCTTTGTAGATCATCAGATACAAGCTGTCGATTGGATTACTTTTGGAGATCACACTATCTGTCAACTATTTCAGTAGTTATATGTTAATTTTGGCCAGTTATAAGTGGCATCTAAATAGGGCTTTGGTTTATGCATGTTGGTGATCATTTTGTCATGTTTTGTGCCATTTGAATTATGAAATATGTATATTGATCTAAATCCTTTATGGTATTTTGATTGGTTTGGTATTTGATGGCATAGGTGTGCTTGAAACTTAATGCATTGTTGGTTTGTTGAATTGGTACATACATGATAGGTTAATTGGTGAAATTCAATTGGTGATAAATTGGAATTAGAAGGCTTGGTATAAATGGTTGATTATAGCATATGTTAGTTTGAAATTATTGGATGATTGAAGAAGGTTAAAATGTTGATTATGCCTTGTTTTTCATGGTTGTTGTTTATGTTGAAATGTGATGCAAATGAGGGTATATTGATTAGGCACATAGGTTGAATGTGAATGGACTTATTTTGGCATGTTTTGGTACACTTTGAATAAGTTAATGTGATGGTAAATGTATGGCTTGATGCCTAAGAAATTGTAGGTGTAACAACCCAAAACCCAAAATCGCATTCCAGAGGTCACGTTGGTCACCGCAATGGCTAAGGACACAAAAACTATTTAATCTTTACAAAACCTTTTCCAATTCTTTTGTTGCTCATGTTTAACATAATTTAGTAAAAACTTATCTTGCAATTTTCCAAACACTAGTTTAAAACCCGATTAGCAGCTCATGAATTGAATTTGTAACCAAAATGAATTTGGAAGTTTTGATAATTGAAGTTTCAAACCAAAATTTGCAATGTAAAATATTGCACTTTTACCTTGAATGAAAACCATAGACAGTTATTAAAAACCCATGCAAGGAATCACAAATATAGATCAAAATCAAAACCCGCTGGAAAACAAATATCCATGCACAAGGTCATAAAATATTCCAAAACCAGAACCCAAAACTTTACGAGACCAAAACCAAAAACTCAAACCACAGTCCTTATAAAAGTTATTACAAATCCAACTGGAAACACATTACCAAACTTCATAAATATTTATTTAAAAACCCAAACTGAAATGAGAATTTTTGAGACATCTATTTTGCTGAGTCCGACACCCATCCTCGCGAATTACCTGAAAAGGGGAAAAACTAAGTAAGTGAGCTACGAAAGCTCGGTGTGAATATTAAACAATCGTAGTTAAATAAAGTCGAATAGTTAACTAAAATTTACCATTACCTTAATCAAATCATTAACAGAGATCATATCAGATTGGCGCATTAAATTATTATATCACTTAACAAACATGCAAAATGTATACATGTGAAACTGCTCAACACACAATTACCGAGATCATTTCATAATTAGATATCGTGTTAGAGTAGAGCGCCAAAATACTTTAATAGTAACAAGCATGCAAATTTTAATCATATGCAATATAACCCAAAACCTCACCTATCCAGCCTCTACACCCCATCTTCAACCATCCGTCACAAACCAAATAGGGTATACTAAACCCTTTCCAACCTCTACACACCAATGCTTGGGTTATGGTGGACCCATCCAACCGAACAAACCTTATTATGGTCATTTACCACTTGAGTTGTTAAGTAGTCAAGCTGCTAATATGATTGTAGTTTTATCTCCATATTTTAATAATACAGTTAATACTGCCAAATCAATCTTCCTTTTCTTCATAATCGTATCCCAGACACAATGCATATGCAAGTTACATGGACTGTACAAATAATTTCTGAATCAGACATATTCATATTTCAGTTTATAATACTCATGATCAATAGAGGTTAACAGAATCTACAATATGAAAAATTTCAAGTTTACACATCCAATCAATCTTATAACACAAACTAATTTAACCGATCATAATAACCATTTGCAGAAATAATCAAAATTATTCATATTTATAAAAATGCATAACATATCCATTAGTCAACCAACAACCGACATTCATGTCCAAAACATTCCTACAGAAGCTTAAATGAGCAAGGGATCCCTCGGGAACAAAAATGAAACAATTTTTAAGAAGTGTAAAAAATATGCAAAAATAGAACCACACTACCGTGTGGAAGGGTCCAGACCATGTGATAGGTGTACACGAATATGCGGCTAAGAGACACACCTGTGTGACTGAGATACACGGTCGTGTGGCTAGACCATGAACTATCTGTGCCCGTGTGACAAAATTACACAATTTTGGAAGCATGGGAGACACGACCATGTGGCAGAAAGACACACCCATGTGACTGAGGCACATGCCTGTGTGCGATAGAGAAAATTTCCTAACAAGAGTCACACGGTAGTGTGGCCAACCTATGTGACCCACTGCAGGCCATGTGACAAGAAAATCAAACTAGCTTCTAAAGCAGCACATGGCCATGTAGATTGCTAGTGTGCGACACATGCCTATATGGACCAAAAACAGCACCCAAATCTGCAGCAAAACACGAATTTCAGCGTTAAATTGACTCCCAATTACAAATGTTTAAGAACACACACCTAAAAGATGATTCTAATGCATAACAATCAACCGACACCCCTAAATTAAATCAATCTGAAAACTCAATTTTGCAACGTGCTAAATCTATAAGAAGTTTAATTGAAACCATATATAAAAAAATTGAAGAAACTTATATAACACAAAAGGAAGCGACACTTACACCCACTTGGATTGACACTTGATTGAAAGAAGAGCAAGAGAACTAATAAACACTTGAGAAGGCAATTAACGATAGTGATTTTGGAACAAATTGAGGTGACAAAAAATAATAAAATTGAAGTATACTAACAGTGAACAAAGGAAGAATTAAAGAATAAGAATGAATTGAAATAAACAAAATAATAGCAAAAGGATGCAATAGCCAAAGAATAGCACAAATCTGAAATTTGGAAAATAAAAGAAATTGATATGAGGGAGAGAGAAAAGAGCAAACGTGAGAGAAAAATGTGGCACTTTCTATTCTATTTTTTTTTTCAAAAATTAATAAAAATAAGAATAATAAGATAAAATTTAAAAAACTTTAACCTATGAGCTTTTTTAAAAAAAATTGCAACCAAATATAAAATAGTTTCCACTTAACGCATACGAGGATTCGAACACGAGATCTAAGGAAAAACTGACTCCTAACCATTGAACCAATAAGCTCATTTTATTCATAAAACACAAAAACAAACTTAACATCCCCTCCGAAGCACTGACCTAACCAACAAACCTTAATATTTCTAGCCCCAATTTCGGGGTGCTATAACAGATGAATTGGCTTGTGTTTAAAGGTATTTTTGACACACACAGTCTGTGACACGATCTGTGACATGGCCATGTATCCCACATAGTTGCATGACACGACCATGTGGCCTATTTGATTTTTGGTGTAGGTTTGTCTAGATGGTCTCAAAGAGTTACACGGCCTGGCGACACATCTTGTAACCTTAAGTTACACGGATTTAGGTTGTTACACGATTTGGCCACACGTCCATGTTTTTTAGCCACATGGTCTGGGCTCTATTACACAGCTGTGTGACCCCTGTTTTCAGTTTTTACCATATTTTTTTATTTTATTTCAGATTAGTCCATACTTGTTTCTAAACTGATTTTAGGGTTCCGTAGGCTCAATTTAAGTCTCGTTTTCAAATGTATGCTATGAATGATGATTGTTTATTAATTTATGATGTTCAAATTAATCCTTGAATTGTCACTGTTTTATCGGTCTTGTTTATTGTCGTAATATCCTGTAACCTTAATCCAACAAGGGAGATGGGTTAGGGTGTTACAATTAATAACTCTTGTAAAAAATAAGACCTCTTAAAAAATTTATAATTCAATTCATACCCCTAAATTTCTTTTTTGGATTTGCCACTGTTATAAAACAAACATGTGGCTTTCTTTTTTTGGAATAATACAAAAAAAAAAACATTTACCGAAATAATATGAACCGTGCATGGGAATCCCAAATCAGCATGGCGATGGACGATTCGGGGTGACTACGAGGCAATGACTATGCATGAAAGAGACATGGAATCCTCGTAATCCTAAATCGGCAGTCAACATGCCAATTAGGATTCCCGATAGCTTGTCATGTCAAAATTTTAAATTTTTTATATTTTTAAAATCATTTCTTATTTTTTAAATTTTAAAGAGTTTAATTTTATAATTTTTTAAAATATTATTTTTAAAGTATTATGTTTTTAACATTTTAAATTGTAATGCCTTAGATTTTAGGATTGGAAGTTTTGAGATTTGTAATTAGGGTTTGCATGTAGCTCAACCAATTATGTGTGTTTTCGCGTTTTAGTTTCAGAATGGGCTTGCTAGCTCGATGGTTGGTTGTGTGCTGGTTTGTCTCTAGGTCCTTGGTTTGAGTCCTCTTGTGTACATTCTTGGGAAACAATTTTGCTTTAGTATTGTTTTAAGTATAGAAGATTTTGTTTATTATTTTATTTTTAGTTTATTTTTATTTTAGTTGTGGGAGAGAGAGAAAAAAGGGGGACCCCAATTTGTTTTACACGTTCCCATAATTCTCTATTTCTTCTTCAATTTTTTTTTATTTTCATTATTTTCTCTCTTTTCCCATTTTTTTTTCTATTATTTATTTTTCTAGTGCCTTGATCTTTTGTTTTGAGTCTCCAAGCGTTTTTTTTAGAGAAATTATTCGCTAAGTCGTCAGGTGTGAATCAAAATTTGTGGGTTTGAGGCATAGATCATTCTGGGCATTTTGATCGCGAATTGAGGTGTGGGTTCTGAACTCTTCTTTTCCGTTATTGAAATACTGATTTGATTCTAGATAATTTGACATAATGAGTGTGTTTTGAACTGTATAACTCGGTACTGAATTGCTTTGTAATTCGGCAACAGGAACGACGAAAATGTGAAAGTGTACACAATCGCAACAAGTAAAAAAGTGACAAGTAAATGTCGAGTTATCGTACCCACAGGGACTGTGAAAAGAATTATTTATGAATGAAATTTAAAACACTTTGGTGATGAAAATATTTTGATTTGAATGATGATTAAAAACTATAAAATAAATAAAATAAAATAAAGTTCTAATGCACGATTTTAAAAGCTGATTTTAATCAAGATGACATAATTATGTTAGATTAATTACATTTCTTAACTTAGAATTACTAAACTCATTTTTATGTTGTTACGAATAAATTCTCGGTAACTCGGTAATTTGCTAACTTATGAACATACTCACCTACAAAAATCCATTCATCACTTGACTATATCTCTATGTCAATTCAAACGATTAAACAAACTTTAATAGGCAAATGTGTTAATGCACATACATACTTATGAAATTAAAATAATTTCTTATACATATCTCTATGCCAATTCAAACAATTAATTTAATCACATAAGCACATTAAAGATTACGTGAGGTGACAATGTATTTTTACCTTGAAACAGTTTAATCACAATAATCTTGCAAGTTATGCAACGCAATTGTATCGCTCGATACCGTTGCTAATTTAACCCTCAGCTACCTTAAATGATTAAACATACACTGATTAAATATCGTGTCAATTAATTACAATTTTAATCGTTTAAATAATTAATTCATTAGTTACCTTATAATTGTAATGCAAGAATAACTTAGTCATGGTTTTACTTAATCAAACATCTTACCGAGACCTATAACAACACAAACACAATTTTAATAAATTAAGAAGACAAAATGAAATCAACCTAACACGAATTAAATTTAAGCCATATTAATTAAATAAATCATATCAACATAAATATTCATAGACATGTTCAACATAACAACAACAGAATTTAAAAAGATAAAGAACAAGAAGCAAATCCGGTGTTTCTCCGAGGCTTGGCTGAGTTGCTCCACTCTTCCTTCTTCACTTGTTCTTGTCGAACCAAAGCTTTTTATGAACACTTGAATGTTTCTCCAAATGATGGATGAACGACTCTTTTTCAAGAGGTGAAATTGGTAAGAGGACAAAGGAAAATGGATGGGAAAATAAAGAGAGAAAGTTGAGAGAGGTGAGAAGGGATAAGAATGTTGTGGTGTGTTGAAATGAACAGGAAAGCGGGGTTTTATAGGGTGAGAGGGCTGCTAAAAATAGCTAAATCAGCAGCCAAAGAGCCCTCCCATGGCTGGCCGCACATGTGGCAAGTTTGAAGCTTTCAAACTTGCTATATTAAGGCTGGGGCAAATCTTGAAAGCACTAAAAGATGAGGGATTTGTTTGCAATTTGACGAAGTCTTCAAGGGCCTTTTTGCAAGCCAATTAATCAGCCAAGTAAGTTGATTGGGTCAGCATGCTGGACAGTTTTGATCTGCCCATAGCTTGGTTGGTTCGATTCCCTCGGTTCAACTCAACAGGGCCACCTTTCATAATTAATTAATAATAATTTATTCAACCCAAATTAAATTGGATTAAAATTAAAATTAATTATATTATGAATTAATACACATAATTTGGACCGTCTTTAGCTGGAAAATTCAGTAGTCTCGATGCTTCAAAAATCGCTTCTCGATTTTGTGCTTCTAGTAGTGTCTACCGAGCCAATTTTAACCCTTTGTGCAAATCTGTCAAAAATGACCAAAATTAATCAAAATTTATTATAAAATTAATTAAAATTCATTATGTTAATAATTTAAGTACAAAATAATCATTTTATAATATTTATATATTTTTTGACAATAATTTTACTGAAACTGCATGAATTTGAATTAAAAAGGGTATGAAAAAGTATGTATATTTTCGTGTTTCCAGCAACCTTTTCGTGTGATTTGGTAGTTGAGAAGTTGAGGTTTTTTGCTTTAAATAGTATGAATTCAATTTAATATGGTGTGTTTCTGAAATATTTTGTTTAAGGGTCATTTTAGTGATTAGAAAACGTGACTTTCAGTCAATTTTAGTGTGGTTTCGTGACCACACAGGTGGCCACATGGGCATGTGCCCCCACACGGGTTGTTCACATGACCGCGTGCATTTGGGATTTAGGATTTTCGGGCTAATCTGGGTACCACATGACCTGGCCACATGGTCGTGTGGCTGATTTGGGAAAATTAGTTGATTTTCACATGGTCGTGTCCCCTGGGCACACGGGTGTGTGTGTTTGGGAATTAAGGATTTAGTGTTTTGGTTCCACATGGCCGTGTGGCTAAGTTTTGGATTTAGGGATCCCACACTGACGTGTGTTTTGTACACACGGACGTGTGTTTTGTACACACGGTCGTGTCTTTTGGGCAATCGGGCGTGTGAGACCCTCACACGGTCGTGTTTGCTTTACACTCTATTTTAGCTCAAACAGACAAAGAGTTACATGGCCAGATCACACGGCCGTATCCCAAGGTCACACGGGTGTGTGCCTATTTCTACACGGGCGTGTGCCCCTCCGCATGGGTGTGTTGACCCCCCATACGGCCTAGGCATTTCCACATGTCGGAGCACACGACCGTGTGGCTTAACCTCGCCAAATTTTGTTCTGTGTTAAATTAAAGCTTGATTGTTATTCTATGTGTTCTGACTCCTAGCTAAGTCTTAGCAAGTGTGATCGGGACTTTGATTCGGTCTAGACTGGTGTGCTTATATATAGATATACCTTTATTTAAGCAGATTGTTTAATTGTTACTTGAAGTTACTATGTAATTGTTTCTTAATCCGGGTAAATGAATGTATGCATTTTTGGTTCTGAGTGATTGGTGTGTGAGTGGTTGTGTGTGGTGCCCATTCTGTGACAGCACGGGAATTCTATAATTGATTGACTGGATGTGAGTTTCTATTTCTGGATGACTGTTTGGAAATTTTGTATTTTGATTATATATGCCTATCTGCATATTTGCATAAAACTTTTGGGGTTTGGTTGTGAAGAGAAGGAAGACTGTTCTGATCTGGCAGTTTGAACTGCAACATATTTGTACAGTGATTTACTGCACTGTAACGCATATACGTCAGCTTTACTGTGTATTATTATTTGATCTGGTAGTTTAAACTACGACATGTTTGTACAGCGATTTACCACATTGCACTGTACTGCATACTTAGTCGACATACATGGTGATGTGCGTGATAAGTTTTACAATTTATGATTGATCGTACTTGAAAACTAAATATTATCACGATAAATACAAGCGCACCTATCGGATAGTAGTATAGCTTATAGCAAGACCAGAATGTCGAACCCATAGGAACTAAAAGTACTAGTATTAACCTTCTTTTTATTATCTAGCCTAAAAATAAGGGGATTTGCTTTATCTAAACTAATCAACTAAACTAAGAATGCACAGGAAGTAACTTGGGGAAATACTTTTGGGAAAACTGATTGATTTGGCCAATACCCAAGGAAAAATCCACCTAGACTTCACTTGTTATTTGACTCTGAATTAGACGATTTATTCACTTGACTCGATCCGTAGAAATCCCTAATTTATATTATTATCTCTCTCGATACTAACAACGTCTAACCCTAGGTTCATTAATTGAAATCTCTTTCTAATTAAAACCCCTAGTGTTGTATTAACTCGATCTGTGGATTCCCTTATTAGGTTTGGCCCAAATCCGACAGATTTATGTCGCCCTATGTCTATGGGTGCAATCAACTCCACTTAATTATGCTAGATCTACTCTTAGATAGGGACTTTTTCTTCTTTGAATAAGCACATCAATACTTGAATCAATATCCTGGAATATTAAAGCAAGAATTAAGAACACATAATTAAGAACAAATCAAGTATTTATCATATAATTCAGAAAATAGTAACAAGATCCATCTTAGGTTTCGTTCCCCTTAGGTATTTAGGGGATTTAGTTCATATGTGCAAAAGAAAATATCTCAGAATAATAATAATAATAATAACAAAACATAAAGAAACCCAAAAACCCTGAAGGAAATTTAAGGGAGATCTTCAGTCTTGAAAGAGAATCTGGCTTCTGTGATGGATCAATCGGCTTTCTTCGAGTAATTCCTTGCCTTCCACTCTGTGTGTCCTCTTTAATCCTCCTCTAGGGTGTTTATATCGGCTTTAGAATGCCTCAGAACCCTCCAAAGTGCCCTTTTCTGAATAGAGCTAGACTTGGGCCTGACAGGGACACAGCCGTGTGCCACGCCCGTGTGAGGCGGCTTAGGCTATGTTAAAGTCTGTTAAATAGACACGGGCGTGTGGTTTACCCGTGTGAGGAAGTCCAGGCCGTGTTGATTTCTCACGTTGACCCATTTTCTCCATTTTTGGTCTGTTTCTCACTCTTTTTACTCTCCTATGGTCGCCTAAGTATAAAACATGAAATTAAAGGATTAGAAGCATCAAATTCCAAAAATCTAATGATAATTCATCCAAAAATGTGCTAAGCATGGGATACAAATATATATAAATTCTGACTTATCAAATACCCCCACACTTAAGCGTTTGCTTGTCCTCAAGCAAAATCCTCAATTCAGAATTAAGAATTCATTTTTCTCAACCTATAACTCCTATCAATAATATCTCAAAATAATCCATAAGTAATCATACATTGAGAATTCAACTAGAAGAACATCAAAGTTTCAAATATTCCAAGTTGAGCATTTTATCACGAAAACATAGGTGTCTCCCCTCATCTAAGTAATCACCTTTGATTCAAAATATCACAGAGTTTAACATCCTCACTAAAGATTCACTCAAATCACTCGAGGTGTTTAAGGACAACAAATTTAGCACTCAATAGTCAATATGAAAAGTTATTACCATAGGCTTGCGTGAAAATCAAATCTCTACCACTATATATTGAGATGATACATCAATTAAAAGGTCTTTAGAGGGCTGTAACGTGGCTTTGGTTAGGGGGTGTGGTCACAAGCTAAAAGAGAAGGTTAGAATCGAGATTGAATTGAAAAATTACCTAACTAGAAAAATACTAAAACTGACAAATTTCATTCCTAATTATATGATCCTAGAATTGAGCTTTTCTTCATGGATACATAGTTTTAATCTAAGCATTACATAATTTCGTAATATGCTAGACGATAAATCTCAATTACAGCAACTTCGTTGTTTTTTTTTTTTAAGAATAAGCATAGTAACATAGAACTTTGCTAACTATCAGAAATAAAACATAGCTAAGCAATTTATTCAAATCAAATCTCGACAAAAATAGGGATCAAATTAATTGAGGGGATTTCAACAATAATGGTTTATGGGTTAATATTGAGGGTAAATCAATGAATAGCTTGTTAGGCTCAAGGGGGTTCGCTAAGGGTTAATTATGACGGTAGACTTTTATAGAGTGAGTGGGTTAAACCTAAGTGCCTTTATCATCTCGACATATCAAATCAATGGTGTGGTCTTGACATGCATAATCGAAGCAGGTTCTAGAATAACAAATCAATATTGACGCACTCATAGCAACAATAAAAGTGAGCATGAAATAAATAATATATGCTCTAAAGGCTCAATATCTCACAAAAATTATGGCTTTTTCATGTTAACTCTGTGAATTTCAACTTCAAGATAATACCTAAACTTGGAGAAATAACCTAAAAATTTTTAATTCTCAAAAATCAACTTATCATGCTTGATTCTCTAATTACTTAAAGTTTAAACAATCAATGCATAAATGCCTATGTTTTAATTCAAGACATATCAATAAAAATCATAAATTGATCAAAATTCATTCTAATAGTGATATGAGTGAGTCACGTGAGAATAAGACAAAATTTAGGGATTTTTTTTATAATGATATAAATAGCCCCCCACACTTAAGATGTACATTGTCCTCAATGTACAAAGATAGATTTACTGAAAAATATAGATATAAGATCATAAGATAGGGAGAGAAGTGAAACTTCTTGAATGTTGAATAGAATCCTTAAATTGGTGCCATGAAAAGTAATCGGCTAAAGCAAGGGTGAGATTGGAGGAGGATACTCCGGTAGTGGTAGAGGTTGTTAGTCCACAAGTGCTATGCCCAAAGAATATTATGACTAGTGGTAGCTATGGTCGTGGTCGAGTAGGGCATGGCAGTCGTGGAGGACCTTTTCCAGTGGAGTTGCAAATTCCCAAGTAGTAGTGAGCTCTAGAGCTTTTCATAACTGCGATAGAATCAATAACTCTTTAGGAAATATGAAGTAGCATGATTACTCGTAAAGAAATGGCCGAAAACATAAATTGCTTAATATAAATTGTAAAACCTAAAGATGAAGTAAAAATAGTATTAAAGAGAAATAAAAAGTAATTTAAAAAGATAAATAAAGATGAAAGTAAAAAAAATAAAAATAATAAATAAAAGTCTTCAAAAAATCCTCATCGCCAGATGGTTCGTGAGGTGGGGGTGGTGATGAGATGTGAAGGTACTAACAAATCTGATGTAGGGTTGCATCAATGTGATCAAAGTACTGAAAACATTGCTACTCGAATCGAGTGAGACACTCAGAGATGTCAGAGAGTGAAGCAACCGCATAAACTGGAGATGAATAGGTAGTGGCTGAGATGGTGGATCCTCGTGAGGTGGAGGGACATCATCAGTAATGTCCTCTGGGTCCTCCTACTCGGCTGACTAGACGAGGCGATACTGAGGAGGATTAAATCCACGTCGTCGCTCGATCATCCTCATATGGAGCATACTCGAGATGCCTTGTGGGGACATCTGACCAATAAGGGTGAGGGAGGATGATTTCGCCGCCGTGTTAAGGAGACCGAAGTACCACGCCAAGCGAGTTACATAAGGGTCGATGGAAAGGACTCCCTTCCTATGCTACTATGTCTGATGGCGAATGGCGAGGGCGATGAAATAAGCGAGGTTGAAATACGTGCCCATGCGCCATGCTCCATAAAAAATAGGCGTCGTTAGTGTTGACGACGCTGATACTCTCTCGCTGTCTTGTCAGGGTGTGGGATAGGATGGCGTGTAAGTATCTCAGTGATGGGGCGAGAGCCAATGCCTTAGAGCGGCTAGGGTCATAAGTGGCCAAAGCAGGGATTAAAGCCTTCCAGCAATTTGAAGGAGAATAGTAAAAGTGGCGATGGAGACTGTCGAAGTCGTCTTCATTCATGAACTCCTCCGTATATAGTCCTAATGCGACACCGAACTCAGGCACGCTCAACTGGCGAACTAAACCGCCGAGAAGGAACTCGATCATTTCGGGATCGTCGAACTCTGTCATAACAGTTTGAAGGTAGAAGGTCGAACAGAGTTCTAATGTGAGCTCGAGATATGTTGGCTCGACGATCTCGAAGAAGAACCCCCATGGGTCAGTAGTCAGGAGAACTCGAACTGCGTCAGTGAGTTAGATCTGCTCTAGAGTGGTCCAATCAATGCAACGGCCCACACTTAGGGGTCGAGCCCGTAGTATCTAGAATAGTTCCTCTTGCGGTCCCGGTGGAAATTAGAGGAATGGGTGTCGTATCTCGATGGTAGGACCCGAGGAGGATGTTGCTCCTTTTCGTTTTTTTGAGGCAGGGACGAAAGACTTTTTCCCACGAGTATTTGTCATGGTGTGCGACTGATGAACAATGATGGTGCTTGATGGAAGAGGGGTGCGGCGTTAGTGTGCGGCGGATGATGGTGGTGGTGGGGCTAGTGCGACGGTAGGGCGTGGGATAAGTGGAGAAAGAGAGAAGAAGAAAGAAATATGTAAGGAATGGAGGAAAAGAGAGAAGATTTTGATGCATATGGAGGAAAAAGGAGGAGAAATGGTAGATTTTGGGGTGATGGTCGGAGCTTAAATGGCGACGGCGGCGGGGAGAGCGGCGGCTAGGGTTAGGCTATTAGGGAAGGGGATGATGAATAGTGGGGGTTTATATAGATATTGGGGCACACGGCCATGGTGTGCCCTTATTTCAGCCTATGTGTTTCGTGGTTTTCAATTTTGGGCGCGTCTGGAATTTGGCCCACGCCCATGTTCTTTGGGCGTGTTGGTACACACGGCCGTGTCGCACAGCCGTGTGCTGCTTCGTTCGCTTCTCCCACGCCCGTGTATATATGCGCACGCCTTTGTTAATTTGACAGTTTCGACTACGGGTGGTGGGCACAGACGAGTTGCACGCTCGTGTTAATTTCTCAGTTTTTACCATGGCTTATAGACACGGGCGTGTTGCACGCCAGTGTAGATTTGGCAGGATTACCCACGGCCATGTCGCACGTCCGTGGCAACGTATCGAATCCCGTATTTTGGGGAGAATTTTACTCTGTTTTCACACGGCTGTATCGCATGGCCGTGTCGCCGCCCGTATGCCTGGCCGTGTAGAAAACCTGTGTTCAAGGACTCAGTTAATGATTTAAATGTTAAAAACTAAATTTTAAAGAAATCAACACCGTTAGTGCTTGGGTTGCCTCCCGAGAAGCGCTTATTTAGAGTCTAAGCTTGACTTACCTCTCATTCGCATGATTACGGTGGATCACAGAGTCAAGACTCCTCTTTCTCACTATTGATTCTATTATCCACATAAAGTTTAAGTTGAGTAATATTTACCTTAAAAGTGCCGAATTGAGAATGATTTACCTCGACTGTACCGTATGGGAAAACATTCAGTACCGTGAAAGGAGTTGCTTCATTTGTATTAAGCTCTGAAGTATCAATTCGGGGGTCCTTTTCATCTATCAATACTTTATCCCCAACTTTAATTTGTTTTGTTTCATCCCTACGCTCATTGTAGTGTCGATTTGATTTTTCGTGTGCTTTTGGTTTCTCCGGGACATGTGTTCGCCATTCATCTAGTTCATTGATTTGAAGCCTTCGTTCTTTGTGAGTCGCTTTGTTGTTACTTGAACATGGCTCATTTATGCTCTTCGAACGTGTTTCCTGCAAAGAAGGTTGCACCACATGATCAGTATTAGCAGCATGATTTATACAACCACTCTCAATATTTGATATATTACACGAATTACAAGCTTGAAGAGTGATTGTTTTATCACCCACACGAAGTGTGAATTCACCTGTACCAACATCAATAATAGTTCTAGCAGTTGCTAAAAAGGGTCGTCCTAAAATCAAAGGTACGTCACTATCCTCTTCCATGTCTAGGACAACAAAATCAACTGGGAATATAAATTTATTAATTTTTACAAGTACGTCTACAATGATACCTCTAGGAAATCTAATGGTTTTATCTGCTAACTGAATACTCATCCTAGTTTGTTTGGGTTTCCCAAGACCTAGTTGTTTAAACATTTTATAGGGCATG
This sequence comes from Gossypium longicalyx, assembly GCA_025698465.1. Lineage (NCBI taxonomy): Eukaryota > Viridiplantae > Streptophyta > Magnoliopsida > Malvales > Malvaceae > Gossypium > Gossypium longicalyx. The sequence goes on from CM046997.1 coordinate 100,955,960, forward strand.
ACATTAATGTTTGCCCCTAAATTAGCCAAAGTATTGCTAACATTTAAACTACAAATTAAACAAGGAATTGTAAAACTCCCTAGATCTTTCAATTTGTTGGGTAGCTTATTCTGTAAAACGGCTGAGCAAACTATGCTTAACACCACATACGACGCCTCATCCAACTTTCACTTATTTACTAAAAGTTCCTTTAAAAATTTAACTGCATTCAGCATCTGCGAAAGAGCTTCAATAAATGGTAAGTTAATATGTAATTTCTTTAATAATTTAAGGAATTTATCAAATTGTTCATCCGTGTGGTCTTTCCTTGTCGCACTAGGGTATGGCAGACGAGGTTTGTACTCTTTACTAACTGGTTTTCACTTACTGTGGTCCATCTCATCTTTACCTTTACTTACCACAATTCATTGCCTCAGTTCTTGCTCAGGTTCAACTAACTCTTCTTCATCTCGAATACTAATTGCATTAAGCTACTCCCTTGGGTTAGTTTTGGTATTACTCAACAAACTACCTTGTGGTCATTCAGAAATCAGTTTAGCAAGCTGGCCTATTTGAGTTTCGAGCCCTTAGATCGATGCTTGTTGATTCTTAAGCGCTGTTTCAGTATTCTGAAAATGAGTTTCTGACACCAAGATGAATTTCGTTAGCATCTCCTCAAGGTTTGGCTTTTTTTTCCTGCTGGTAAAGTGGTTGTTGAAAACCTGGGGGATGTTTTGGCCTTTGATTTCCTTGACCACCCCACGAGAAGTTGGGATGGTTCCTCCAACTTGCATTATAAGTGTTACTGTATGGGTTATTTTGAGACCTAGAATTATTATTACCCATATATTGAACTTGTTCCTCCTCAGTGCTAGGGTTGAAGGTTGGATAATCTGTGTGTACTCCTCCTCCACTTGAATCACACCTCATCACTGGATTTACCTGAGTAGAACCATACAAACTGTCAATCTTTTTATTTAAAAGTTCTACCTGGTTAGAGAGCATAATAACCGCGTCGAGGTTGAAAACACTAGCTGCTTTTGTCGACTTTGTTCCCATGACTTGCCACAGATAGTTATTCAGTGACATCTCTTCAATAAATTCGTAAGCCTCTTCAGGTGTTTTGTTGTTCAATATTCCACCAGCGGCTGCGTCAATCAATTTCCTTGTTGAGGGGTTTACACCGTTGTAAAACTTCTGAACCTGCAGCCAGAGAGGTAACCTATGGTGAGGGCACCTTCTCAATAGGTCCTTGTATCTCTCCCATGCATCATAAAGAATTTCTAGATCCATCTGGACAAAAGAAGAGATATCATTCCTCCGTTTAGCCATTTTAGCCAGTGGGAAATATTTTACAAAAAATCTTTCAGTCATTTGTTCCCAAGTAGTGATTGACCCTTGTGGTAACGAGTTCAACCATTGTTTAGCTTTATTCCTTAATGAGAATAGGAATAATCGAAGGTGAATGGCATCATCAGAAACGCCATTTATCTTAAAAGTGTTGCAAAATTCCAGAAAATTTACCAAATGAGTGTTTGGGTCCTCGTCCTGCAAACCATCAAACTGAACAAACTGTTGTATCATTTGAATAGTGTTAGGTTTCAGTTCAAAATTATTTGTAGCAATAGCAGATCTAACTATACTCGATTCAGCTCCTGTTAAAGTAGGTTTAGCATAATCATACATAGTACGGGGAGCATGATTTTGATTTACTGGATCTGCAGCAACCACAGGAGGTAGCTGATTATTCTAATTTTCAGCCATCTCCTCGATTGTAGTGTGAATATCGTCCTCTTACCCTTCTTCTATATACTGTAAGCTTCACCTTATTTCTCTTTGGTTTCTGCGAGCTGTGCTCTCGATCTCACTATCAAAAAGTAGAGGTCCTAACAGGTTTCTTCTAGTCATAAACTATAAAAACCTGCTAGAAATAAAGAAAGAAAAATTAGACTAAAAACAAAAAGTAAATTGAAATAAAAGTAAAAATGGATAAAGTAATAAAAATCAAGCGTTCCTAATATTTTAGTTCCCCAGCAACGGGGCCAAAAACTTGATGTACGTGATAAGTTTTAAAATTTATGATTGATCGTACTTGAAAACTAACTATTATCACGATAAAGACAAGCGCACCTATCGAACAGTAGTATAGCTTATAGCAAGACCGAAATGTCAAACCCACAAGAACTAGAATTACTAGTATTAACCTTCTTTTTATTATCTAGCCTAAAAATAAGGGAATTTGCTTTATCTAAACTAATCAACTAAACTAAGAATGCACAGGAAATAAATTGGGGAAATACTTTTGGGAAAACTGATTGATTTGGACAATATCCAAGGAAAAATCCACCTAGACTTCACTTATTATTTGACTCTGAATTAGATGATTTATTCACTTGACTCGGTCCGTAGAAATCCCTAATTTATATTATTATCTCTCTCGAGACTAACAACGTCTAACCCTAGGTTGATTAATTGAAATATCTTTCTAATTAAAACCCCTAATATTGCATTAACTCGATCTATAGATTCCCTTATTAGGTTTGACCCTAATCCGGTAGATTTATGTCACCTTATGTTTAGGGGTGCAATCAACCCCGTTTAATTATGCTAGATCTACTCTTAGACAGGGACTTTTGCTCCTCTGAATAAGCACATCAATACTTGAATCAATATCCTGGAATATTAAAGTAAGAATTAAGAACACATAATTAAGAACAAATCAAGTATTTATCATATAATTAAAAAATAGTAACAAGATCTATCTTAGGTTTCATTCCCCTTAGGTATTTAGGGGATTTAGTTCATATGTGTAAAAGAAAACATCTCAAAATAATAATAATAATAACAAAACATAAAGAAACCCAAAAACCCCTACAGGAAATTTAAGGGAGATATTCAATCTTGAAGGAGAATCTAGCTTCCAAGATGGATCAATCGGCTTTCTTCGAGTAATTCCTTGCCTCCCACTCCATGTGTCCCCTTTAATCCTCCTCTAGGGTGTTTATATAGGCTTTAGAATGCCTCAGAACCCTCCAAAGTGCCCTTTTTCGAATAGAACTAGACTTGGGCCCGACAGGGACACGGCCGTGTGTCACGCCTGTGTGTGGTGGCTTGGGCTGTGTTAAAGTCTATTAAATAGACATGGGTGTATGGTCTACTCGTGTGAGGAAGTCCAGGCCATGTTGATTTCCCACGTTGACCCATTTTCTTTGTTTTTGGCCCGTTTCTCGCTCTTTTTACTTTCATATGCTCGCCTAAGTATAAAACATGAAATTAAAGGATTAGGAGCATCAAATTCCAAAAATCTAATGATAATTCATCCAAAAATGTGCTAAGCATGGGATAAAAATATGTATAAATTCTGACTTCTTACATGGTGTGTAAGGTTCCATAGGCCTTCTGAGGTTCTAGTGGTGTATTTGGTTGGATGAGCTTAAATAACTCTTTTGGGGTGTGATTGGGGGACAGAGAGTTGTTTTGGCTGGATGGGTGGTTTTTTTTTATCTACTGCATTCATACGCATCTATTTGAGTGTTCTAGATGCAAGATTATCTGACTGTATTCTATCTAACTGAATAACACTTGTGACTGAGTGTCTGCGTGTGACATGGTGTGTTTGAATTGTTACTTTCTGTTGGGACGTTGGTTCCAAGTTTACTTTTTGATTCTGTGTATATCTGTAAGTATGTTTCGTTATTGAATTAAGTTCTATAATTCTGTTATTATTCACGTGTCGAACTCACACTGAGCTCGTGTAGCTCAACTCCTCTAGTGTTTTTCCCTGTCAGGTACATTCACGTGGTCTGATGCTGGACTCGGTATGAGTAGGTCTAGGAAGCATCACTTTTTTAAAACTGGTTAATAAAGTATTTTTTGTAAATCTGAGTTTTATGTAAACGATTTTAGACTATAAGTTCTGCTTTAAAATACTGTAATATTTCTCGGGTTGTTAAAATAAAATTTCCTACGATCACTTCGGTGATCAAAATGACTTCCGAAATTCGGTCTAAGCTTCTAGGTCGGGTTTTGGGGTATTACAGAAATATGAAAATTAATTTTTAAAATTTATTAAAACGTTTTATGTACTTTAAAAAGGTGAAGACTAAATTAAAAAGAAGTTGTAAATGTTGATGGCTAAAAAGTTATTTTACCTTTAACATCATTCACTTTAACGACAAAAAAAGATGGAAGGACAAGATTTCTAAATAAACAATGTATAATGATTTAATGTCTCAAAATTAAAAGTATAATAACTAAATTTTAGTATTTAAAAGAGTATAAGGACCTGGCATATTTAAGCTTTTAAATTATACACAGCAGATGATGCATCAAATACAACGTATCAAGTAGCTTAAAATGGATTAAATGGCATATAAATGTTTTAAAAAATCATAAAAACTAAAAAGCAAGTAGATTCCATTTTAAAAATGGCTTGAATTTTAAAATTATTTTTAAAATGTTTTAAACAATGTATAATCGATAGAGCATTCTTTCAATAGATTCAGTAGGTATGGCTTGAAAGCACATACATTTTAGTAGATTCACTAGGTATGGCTCGAAAGCACATACGCTTCAATAGATTCACTAGGTATGGCTTGAAAGTGCATACGTTTCAGTAGATTCACTAGGTATGGCTCAAAAGCACATACGTTTCAATAGATTCACTAAGTATGGCTCGTGTGAGCACCAATCAGTATACTAGTGGGTAATGCTCGCTGATCTCATTCGGTATATAATATAAAATTCAATAACAGCATATTAACAAAGAGTTCAAGGATTATTACAAACATAAATAAATGCATGAACTTACAAGATTGATTTATAGTAATGACTCATAGTATCTCAATCAATGATCAATGTCATTTCAATTCATTATTTTCATTTTCAATTACACACATCAATATAATCCAATATTATGCAATTAGGTTCCTATAATACATTTTAAAATGTACTAAAATTAAACCGTACGAACTTATCGGACTAAACTACAGCAACGACAAAATACAAGGCTATTTGGTAATTTCCTCTTTTCCTCGGTTTCCCACTCGTATAGGATCTAAAATAATAATTTCATTTAATTCACTAATTCTAATAGAAAAATTAATTCATTTTATGCAATTAAGTTTTTTTTACATTTTTACAAAATTACCCCCAATATTTTACTTTTATATAATTTAGTCCCTAAGCCCAAAACATGCAATTTAACGAATTTCAAATAAAATCAAGTTTAGTCAAACCATATAAGGCCTCTTTACAGCCCATAATTTTTGTTATTACACAACAAGTCCTTGTAATTTTATCACTTTAATGATTTAGTTCTTAAACATTAAAATTACCAAAAATTACTTTATAAAATAGTCCTATCTAGCAACCAAACTTAATATTATACCGTAAAACTTCAAGAATAACTCAATTTCATCAATGGTATAATCCAAAACATTTGATAGTTTTACGAATTAATCCCCGAGTTAGCTAGACTAAGCTAATATGAGCTCAAAACATAAAAACTTACTAAAACGAGCAAGATTTCACTTACCAAATCAAAACTCAAAGCAAACCGTAGCTTCTCCTATGGCTTCTAGTATTTTTAGTTTAGAAAATGAAAAAGATGAAGACTTTTCTCATGTTTTCTTAATTTTAGTTAAAGACTATTATTTATCTAATTCCAATTTTATCCTTTATTAATTCATTTAAAATTCATCAATTAAAAACCCAAAACCGTCCATTATCTACTCAAATGGTATAATTTCCAAATTAAGGAGGGTTTAATTGCACAATGGCCCTTCAATTATTTTAAAATTTAACTAAACAAGCTTATTTTCAATTTAATCTTAAACTAATTAGGACTAAATGAGAAAATAGCCCAAAAGTTAGTAGATTTAATCATGCCACTGCTTGGACTTTTTGACCATGGTTTAATTACCATTTTGGTCCTTTTACTATTGTAAATTTATAGTAATTAACTTTTACCTCTTTTACAATTTAATCATTTTACTTTAATTAAGCAATAAATCATCAAAATTACCAGACCCAACTTCAATTCACATATAATACGACTCTTTAAATATTTAATAAAAATATTTATGGCTTTATATTACTTAAACGAGGTCCTAAAACCTCGTTTTCAATAACCACTTGACTTTTGAACTAAATCACTTACACTAACTATTAATTCAATTGTTTAAAATCATCGAATCAAAATTCAATATAAAAATTACTATTAACTCATATAATTTAAATACCAATTATACAACTTACTCGTCGAATTTATGGTCTTAAAACCATTATTTTCAACACCATTAAAAAAAAAGAGATAAGATAAATAAAGTAATTGCATGTCACGAATAACTTACCCCCTCTCTGGCGTGTGTCTCAATCATCTGACGGTCTATTGGAACTGTGTATGATCTTTAGATATCCGGATAAGTACTCCATCTACGAAAAAAAAACTTGTTAGAACAAATTTAAACAAAAAATGTCAAATAATTGTTATAATGCTTAAATTTTATCACCTATTCATGAGTGGAAATCCATATGCTTTGTGACTAACTGATGCCAAGAAAGGCATCAGGTAAAGCGCCCAAGTTTGTAACAATATGAGGTAGCCGCCTATGTCCACGACATAAGACTTTGTCTTCTGATAAAGCTCGAGATACAACATAACTAGTACTCTTGAACCCAACTATACAAACAGACATTATGTAAATCAATTAACAAGGGCAAGTACATGAAGTGGACCATGTTGTTGTTTGCCTCCCGCATGAGTACACCCTTTATAATGTGCATAATGTATGCTCAAGCGGCGCACATCACGTCCCGCTCAGTGGCAGTACCTAGTAAATGCTTGAAATTGTCCTTCAGCCATGAAAACCTTAAACCCGTAAATTTTGACTCAGCATCACTAGGCGAGACTCCAATAAGTCATAGCAAAGGGTGACAGACTTAGAGATTATACTTACACCCGTAACTGCACTCCCATCGATTGGGAGCCCGACTTACAGTGCAGCATCCTTTAGAGTGATGGTGCACTCCCTACACGAAAAATGAAATGTGTGGGTCTCCGGGTGCCACCGCTCAACCAAAGCGGATATTAAGTCGTACTGCAAATCAAATGTTTCGATCAATACCGTTGATCCGGATCCGGCTAACTCCAAGTATGGGATGAGGCGTTCATCCGACAGATAGCCTACACCATTCACACGACTCCTTAATGTGTGGTACGGGCCCTGAAAATATTAAATTACCATATAGTGAATATAACCAAATTTAATGTCATAAATGACTTGGAACTTTTTATAAGGGGACCCATGAATAACAAATAACAAGTTTATTACCATCACATTAACCGTTTTTTATATGTGATTATTGTCGTTAATCAAAGAACTCATTTAGATATATACAATTAAAAAAATCAATTCAATTAGTCTGTTGCAAAAAACACATTTCGGTAATTAATTTGTATATGAGTCTTTTATCCCACTAATAGGAAAAACATTATTAAAATACAAACTTGAGATACCCTAACACGAAGTTGCGAATAACACATTTCGAAAATTAATTTCTTAGGTGGTCCATTTTAAATAATTATCAAAACACATAAATACAGTACAATAAATATAGTACAATAATATCATTACAAAAATACTAAACAGTTTTGTCCACATCACATTTTTTGCTATACTATTGTAGTATATAATAAACTTATTTATATTGAATCAATAATTAACAAAATAAAAATATCTCATAAAATTCAACTCAATAATCTCATCTTTTACCTACATAAAAAACAAAAATTTTATGTTAAAATAACTGAAACTATCAAAACAAAATAAACCTAATTGGACTATATGTTGTTATTTGCATCTAATAATAAACAAAAAAAAACATGCCGATCAAAAAATATAAAAGAAACATACTGCACACTTTCTTTCAAACCACCTGCTTTTCTTACAAAAATAATACCTTACAAAAATAAATAAGAAAATTAATCAAAATCTCAATAAATCAAAAACATTTGTCAAATAATTCAAAAATAACAAAATAATAACAGTTATAACCTATAAATCACAATAAACACTAAACTAAACAAATAATTTATAAATACTAAAAAAATATCTCTTTCAGTCTTTTCTGTTTAAACCCTAAACAAAATCCTCTTTTAATCTTTTTTAACCTTCTTTTTTATTTAAATCCTAAGCAAAGTCATCTAATCCCTTTTTTTTGTTTAAACTATAAACAAACCCTTTAATACCTCTTTTTTATTCAAACCCTAAACAAAATCCTCTTTTGATCTTGTTTAGACCCCAAATCCCTAACACAACCTCCCTTTTTTTTTTTTTAACTTTTCATTTCTCTTCTCTAACCCACTGTTTTTTTTTTCATTCTCCTTTCCTTCTTTCTTTCTCTTCTATCTTCTCTACTAATCTCTTTTCTTTTTTACCTTATCCTTCTCTTTTCTTCACTTCTCTTCTATAATCTATTTTTTTTCACATTGGGGGACCATCACCTAGCAGCAGTGGAGTCAAGGCTGACACTAGTGTCTCCTGTTAGGAAGGCTTCACTAGTGGTGCTGATTGTTAGGCAGGCTTCACCATTAGATGCCTTTTTCAATTTTTCCTAATTTTTTTATATTCAAGTTGAATTCGGGTCAGTATTTAAACCCTTATTTAATTTCAAAGCCGCATCATTCTCGTAATTAACGGTGGTAGGATACAATTTTTGAAATTTTTTATTTTTTTAATAATATATGGGTAAAAAACCCTAAACAAACCTAAATGATATTTTAGATAACAAAAATATATTTATACTTCTCTAGAAATCATTGTTTTGGCTCATTCTCCAAGAAGTTGTATCCTTAGTGGTGACCCAAAGAAACTCAAATACTAATGCAAAAGAAAGGACTTTTTAGGTACTGTTGCTCTACCTCTCTGAGAGCCCCGCATGCAGGGGATCTGCTTCAAACCCTTCACTCCGTACTTTTCTCGAATATATCTCGGGATTGTACCAGAGAGAGAGAGAGATGGGCAATAACATGGATTTATGAGACTGTAGGCTTTTCCCTTCTTTTTTTTTAAGGAACTGTAAGCTTTTCTTCTTCTTTTCTATGTTTTACAGCCGAAAAATCTTTGTTATTTGATAACCATATTAAAATTAAGTCGGATTCCAAATCAGAAAAAGAAAAAATTCTAAACTCCTATTTTGTTTCTTATTTAGAAGAGCTGAAATTTGCATATGAGACAACAAATGTTGGTGGGACTGTAAGCGTTTGAATGTATAGAGCTGATACTATACTAAAAAAGTTGCATCTACCTGTCAATACTGAAATATGAGAGATGGAGCCAACACAGAGCAAATGAGGGTAAAGAAAGCAGATTCCTATACCCCTAACCCTATAGCCTGTGTTAGTTCAAGCAAATTACCACTGAGAGGGAATGTTTAAAGCTGCTGTACGGGTTTACATATATATTTTCTTACTTTTTAAATTCTTAATATTTTTTTAAATAAAGCAACATTTATTCTTTAAATTTACTAATTTCATTTACTTCAATTTTATTTTTTTCACATTAATCCCAAAAATTTAATTTTGTTAAAATATAATAATGTGGCTTTCTAATGTTACATAGTTTATAGGTAATATCTTTATAAGTCGAGTAAGTATCCAATTAGTTTGTTAAAATTGAGCCAACATCTCGTTGTGATTTTCCCTAGTATTTTCAGTAACTTTTCTATCAATTAAGTTAACTAACAACAATTGTGATTTTCCCTAGTATTTTCAATAACTTTTCTATCAATTAAGTTAACTAACAACAACGAATTGGACAATTAATTTGATTACGATCTAAATTCATCTTTAATCTATTTTAATTATTAATCTATTAACCTACCATTTCTCTACAGTTCGGAAGATTAGCTCACGGTGAAATTCAAATCAACATATCACGTAAAAGAAAACATAATCATAAAGGAAAATATTACAGAAAAATGTAAAAAAATATATTTTATTCGACTAAATCAAAAATCTCTTCAATAATCTGATCAAAGAGTTATTTGAAATCCACATGCAATGTCTAACCTACCACTCTCGAGAAAAGTAAGATAAAAACTCAAACAAATGTCTAAAACGACTGTACAGCCCAATTTTGAGCCCGAAACCAAAATAACCCAAACCCAATAGGAGCCCAAAACCCACATGGCCCAAACACCAAAATCAAAACAAAAATTAAAAAAAAACCCTAGCCTAATTAGCTGCTGCTGCCCCTGTCCCATCCACCGCCGACGCCGCAAAGACCGCCACGCCATGTACATCGCCCCAAGTTGCACCTGCAAGCATTAATAAAGAAGGGACAGAAAGTAGAATCAAAGCATGTAAATGGCTATAAAGAGCCAAATCAAGAACCATTGTAACATTCGACATTTTTTTAAATACAAAAAACACTTGACAACTCTTTCTAGATCTAAACACATACGAGTAGTAATCTCAGTAATAACAAGTCGGAAAAATAATATCAGATCGAAGACTCAAAATACCTAAGTCAAAAACCGAAATCGAAGGTGATCTTATTTATTTATTTTATTTATTTACTTATCGTTCTTCTCTTTCTTTTTTCTTCTCTTTCTGTTTTGAATCTAGTCATATACGCATATATTAAAAACACAAAAAAATAATAAACAAATACATACCTTTTGGGATTTCCGGCCACCGCGTGCGTTGGCCGGCGACGGCGGCGCACGGTAGTCCGGCGACCGGACAGTGACCGGCCTTGTGGCCGGGAATCGCCCCTCTCCCCTCTCTCTCCCTTTTTTTTTCTCCTCTGGCAGCTGAAATGAATTTTTTTGAAAGGATCCGGCCTTTTATAGCTCCCCAAAACGACGTCGTTTTGGGGGCTGCCTTTTAACCCCAAAACGACGTCGTTTTGAGCACGACCCGACCCGACCCGATCCGTCCGACCCGACCCAGGATCCGCGTGTTTTTGTATAATGGTCGAATTGCGCTCTAGACCCTTCCGCTTTTTCACACCTTTGTAATTAAGTCTTTGTTTTTTTTTTTTTAATTTGGCCCCATAATTTGTTGCGTTCTCCAATTGGGTTCTCACTGCTGCTGCGTTTTAGCTGGAGGGGTTTATTTCACTTTTAGTCCCTCCATTATTCGTACGCGTTAAGATAGGTCCTTCTCTCCTTTTTTTTATTACAGATTCTCCCCCAGACTCTATTTTGAATTCGATTTTAGTCATTTTATTCATTTTCATTACTTTATTATTAAATTAATTACTTTTAATATTCTTATTATTATTATATTATCATTATTATTACTATTATCCTTTGTTGTTATTGTTATTATTTTTATTTTCGTTGCTATTATTTTTATTATTAATATTACTATTGTTACATTCGCTATTATTATTACTATTACATTTTTATTATTAGGTTATTATTATACTTATTATTAACTTATTTCATTACTATTATCATACATATATTATTATCTACATTATTGTTATTATTTCTATTATTAAATATTCTTACTATTACTGTTATATGTAATCCTTTTATTATTGTCTATTATCAATATTATTACTTATATTATTATTATTACTTATCAGTAGTTTCATCACTAACTATAAATTATTATTACTACTTACTATTTTACCATTGTATCTAATATATTGTCAATATCATTATTATTTTAATATTGTAACATTAATATATTAGCATTGTTATTTCCTTCTTACTATTGTTATTATTATTATTATTATTACTATATTATTATCATTATTGTTATTACTATAAGTATTATTGTCATTACTATTATATGTTGATTATATTACTACGTTCATTATATTATCATTATATTATTACAACTATTATTTCCATATTTTTGTATCCATGCTATTATTATTATTATTATTATTATTATTATTATTATTATTATTATTATTATTATTATTATTATTATTATTATTACTATTGCTATCGTTATTGTTATTTTATTATTACCGTTTTCTTTCTTTTTTCTTAATTTGTTCACTTACTCATGTGCTTATTCGTCTACCCCCGATTTAAAATCAAATTTTCACTATAATTTGCTTTGTTATTTCATTTATCATCATAGTTATTTTATTTTATTTCATTTGGTTCTCGTTATCATTATTCCATTATATTTATTCGTTTATTCACATATGTATCTATATATCTGCAAGTTTATGTCATTCGTCATTATTATTGTGTTTATATCATCACCTTTGTTATTATTACTACACATGTTAATGCTGCGATTTGTTTCTCATTTCACCATGTGATTATGATTACGTTGGTCCTTTACTCGACGCATATACTTGTGTTTTCCAAAATAAAACAAGTTTCGTATTTAGACAATTCGAGAAAACTGTGCCCTAACTTACGGGGTTTCGGTTTTTCTCGTTTAATCTAAATAACGTCGTAATTCTAAATCTCATTATGTTTTTTACTCGATGCCTTAAAATAATTCTTTCATAAAAGTGATATGTCGTATTTGGTAATTCGAGACAATCGTGCCCTAACTTACTGGGCTTCGATTTTTCTCATTTAACCTAAATAACGGAATACTCTTTTAAATTGCTATACGAGTTTTGAAAAATGTTTATTCTCGGAGATACGAGGTGCCGTGCCCAAACTTACCGGGTATGACATGTTGTTAGCCAGAAATAAGATTTTCACAAGTAAAGGCAATATTCGGTGTTTGGAAATTTGAGGAAACGTGCCCTAACTTACTGGGTTTCGATATTCCTCGTTTACCCTAACTAACTGAATATCCTTTTAAAAAAGGGGTTAAAATACACAAACTTTATATAAAAGTCAAGCTCGCTCTCGAGAGTTCAAGATGTCGTGTCCTAACTTACTAGATGTGACATCTTATATTTTGAGACGAGAAGGTCTTTAACACACGAGCATTTTCATAAAGAAGGATCGTATTTCAAAAGTCTTTCAAGTTTTCAATCTTCGATCTTAAGACACTAATTGATCAGCTAGGTACCAATTTTGGGCGTTACGAGGGTGCTAATCCTTCCTTATGCGTAACCGACTCCCGAACTCATTTTCTGATTTTCGTAGACCAAAAAATTATCGTTTTAGTAAATCTTAACTTTCATTAAAATGATTAATTTAAGGTGATCCGATCACACCTCACCAAAAAGGATTGGTGGCGACTCCCAATTTGTTCGTTTTCATTTTCAAAATCCAAGTCGATTCCCGTTTTTCAAAAAAATGGTTACGACAACGAAAAAAACTATTCTAAAAGCTTAATGGCACTCTCTTTCTCTCTTTAACCTAACTTAATATGTGTCATTTATGTGTGTCGTTCTCTCTTTAACCCAATTTATGTGTGTCTTTCTCTCTTTAATCCAACTTAAAATGTGCCATTTATGTGTGCTTACATGGCTTTATAGGATTACAAATCAAATTAAATGTTGAAGGGCCAAATTAGGGCTCCATTTGTTTGTCAGTAAAATATTTTTCATAAAATATTTTCCTTATTTTACAGTGTTTGTTTGGTGGAAAATGAATTCCTATAGGAAAGCATTCTCCAAAATGCGGGTAAACTAAATGCTTTCTTATGGAAAACGTCTTATCGATTTTATTCCTGTAAGACATTTTTCCTTCTCTTCACTCTCAGCATAGTCGTTCTCCCTTCCTCTCTGTCCGTCAGCCTCTGCCTCTCCTCCTCATCTCTGTTCGTTGGCCTCACCTCGTCACCTTTATCAGTTGACCGTCGTCCTTACCAAGTCTGCATTTTGAAGAAACACTAAAACTTTGTCTTTCCAATCCTATTAAGGTAGATCACTATCTTCTTTTTATCAAGGTTGCTTCATTTGAAATGGGTCTGTTTAATTTTTAAGTGAATTTACTGAATTTTAGAAAAATAGTAAAAACTAATCCATTTATGTTTTTGGTCAAAGAGGTTTGATCTGGATATTTAAGCAGATAACAAAGGTTTCCTTCACATTGACTGGATTTTCAGTCTTGGTTCTGTAGTGATTGAAAATTTTCCTAGTTGTCATTAACATAATGCATTTTTCTTTCTTATTTTTGGTCTTAAATTTTTAAGTTTCTACTTGAGTATTAAGTAATGAGATTTTTTAGTCATGGTTCAGTTTAAGTTGTCTACTTTCATCACTCTGCTGTATTTGGTTTTCTATTTTTCGTCTTTCTATTTGTTACAATGTTTCATATCATAAAAGGCATTGGTTTAGAGAAAATAGTGGAATGGTATCGCTGTTATTTTGTGTTATATTGTTATTTGCAGCCACAATCGGTTGTTAAATTGTTCACATCACTATTGAGGGCTTTAGCAGTGGCAATGTCGACACTGTTACACCACTTCCAGAGTGATAAAGCTTGATTTAAAATTTTCCTAATTGTCATTAATCCAATAAACCTTTCTTTCTTATTTTTGCTCATGAAGTTTTAAGGTTTGCTTGAACTGTGGCATGATGAAAGTCATTAATTGGATTGTTGAATGGAAGTTTATTCTGCACTTATAGTAAAACACATATTAGCTTCTATGGCTTAGTACAAAATTTTTGAATATTGGTTCAATGGCATAAGCATACCTGTAGTATTACATGTTTAGTGCAGTGCTATAAGCAACTTGTGGATTGTTCTATTGGCAAGTTGTTACATTCCCTTACATGCATATTTTCCTAGAAGTTATTACCCAAAATAAATAACTCTATTCTAGTTCACATGGACAGCAGGATTTGCTGGTCCAGCTCTTGAAAAGATTTATTTGCTTCCAATCCATGTCTGGTATCATCATCAAAAGGCCACTTTTTGGTTATTCCAAATATCATGGTTGCATTTTGGAGTTTTTACCATTCTCATTGATTCATGTCATTGTAAAGTTTGCTCTGCTCATATTCCTTGACTCAGCTAATTTTGTTTGCTGGATTGGTGTCCTCTTCCACACCCTCTATTGCAAGTAGTTAATGTTTATAATTGGAACAACTATTTCAACATTAGTATAAGTTGTTGAAATTTTGATACTAAGAAAGAAAGAATTGCAGAGAAGAAACGAGAAATTTAATAACAAAATTGTCTACTAAGGTTTTTATTATTTTTCACTCATCTATTTTGAACAATCTAATAAGGGTATTTATAACAAGACCAAATTGCTTAATATGAAAAGAAATAATTAAGATTTTATGATAATAAATGCTAAATATATTATACTAATAAATATTAAATTTTCTAAAAAGAAAATATATTTTGTTGAATTTAACTTTGACTTGCAAGTAATCTCTTTAAATCATGTTGATATTTTTAGTTCGCAAAGTTGAAGTGATCTCTTAAAGTGGAATTATCAAATATACTAATGATGCTTTTGTTTGACTTCGATGTTGGTATAGGGCAGCTATGGGTTTATTTTCTGTTTCAGATATTTCCTTTTCATTTATTTTTAATTTTTTGACAATTGGAAACATTTTGTTAAATCTGCTTTTTACTTTATTTGAAAACTTACAAACTTAAAAACATGTTTGCTTACCATAATCAATTGAAACATGACAAATATTTGTAAGGCTAATGTATTAAATAAGCCCTTGAACTTTGTCACTTTATTTAGATGAGCTTTTACTTTTGTTACACCCAAATAAGCCTTTAAACTTTTAATTGGTACTCAAATAAGCCCTTAAACATTTATTCAAATAAGCCCTTAAACTTCTATGTGTCCAATGTTAACTGTTAAATGATATTTTGGAATTTTAAAATTGTCGAAATAATTTTTAAATTTTTTAAAACGAAAGTCGACTAAAAAAACAAAAATAGAGTTGCCACCAATATTTTTTGTTTAGGTGTGATCAGATCACCTAATAAATTATTTTATTAAAGTATGGATTTTGGCCTACGAAAATCAAGAAACAGGTTCTAGAGTCGGTTACGTATGAGGAAGGATTAACACCCTCGTAATGCTCAAAATTAGTACCAAATTGATTAACTAATGTCCTATTGTCGATAATTTGAAAAGATTTAAGATACAATTCCATTTGAAAATGTTTGAATATTGCTTGAATTAGATGTCAAGATTCCCTTGTCCCGGTGGAACAAAATATCATATCCAGCACGTTAGGGTACAATATTTTAAACCCTTGATACCAAGGTCATCTTATAATTTCCAAAATTCATGCATTGAAATTTTAAAAGGATATTCGGTTATTTGGTCAAACGATAAATCGAAACCCAGCACGTTAGGGCACGATTTCCCGAATTTCCAAACACAAAATATTATATTATTTTTTAATTTCAGAAAACATAGATGAAATTTCAAAAGGATATTTAGTTATTTGGTCAAATGGAAAACTGAAACCCAGCACGTTAGAGAACGATTTCTCGAATTTTCAAACATGAAATATGTCCTTGTTTTGAGAGGTTTTTTTTAAATGAGGGTGATTATAAAAGCGATGAAGTACATTTATTCGGTTTATTTGAAATAAAAAATGAAATGAACAATTTAAGGCGAATAAGTTGGCAATCTCGATAAAAAATCAATACACAGAAATAAAAAACAAAGTAATTAATATGGAACATGTACATGGTTAATATATTACACCATTTATCAACAATAATACAAAGGTGCAAATATGTAAATTAAAACACACAAAAACAAACAATAAACAAACAATACATAAAATAAATTATATGTATATAAACAAATACATGCAAAAATTTGAAATAAATTATAAAATAAATAAAAATAATTAATGCATAAATTATAAAATTTAACATATAAATGATCTTCAAAATAAGTATTATAAGAAGAAGTTTAAAATTACTGCTATACAAAAATAATTTACAACTAAAATATACAAAAGAATGTACATGTTAGAAAGTTTTAACATAAATGAATTATATAAATACAACCGTATAAAAATATACAAAAGAATATATATGAACTACCATCTATATAATATGAAAATGTATATGAACTACTATCTATATAATATGAAATTAATAATCATATAAAATAATTTGAAACAAGATTTATTCACTAACAATTAGTAATGTACATAAAGTGGAAAGACTTAATAAAAATAATATATATATATATATATATATATAATGATAATGGATGAGAGTGTTAAAAAAACAAAATATATAATAGATAGGATAAAAGAAATAAATTATATATAAGTAGATTTAAAAGAAAATATAAAATAACATGAGATTGAGAATGTACATAGGATAAAGCTAATTTTCATATAAACTATATTTTATATAATAATATATAAGGGTAATTAAGGTAAATATTGGACAATTTTAAAATGATATGATATAAAAGGATGTTTTAAAATAATAACGATATAATTAAACAAATAAAGAAAACAAATACAAGTAAAATACTAAATTGAAATGAGGTAAAAATGATTAAAGTAATTCAAAACATATATTTAAATAATTTTTAAAAGAAATGAATATTAAGTAAATAAAAAAAAAATAAAAGAATTATATACATGGAAAGGGGAAAAACAAACTTAATCGAAATAAAATTAAACTAAAAATGATAATTAATAAATAAAATAGAACATTAAAGCAGAAATAAGGACCAAAGTGCAATACACACGGATGTACGAGGTTCCAAAAATGAGAATATCCCCGGTCGCCAAAACGCGGCATGTGAGCGCGAACCAAACTGAAATGGCATGCAAATTCTAGGGTGAAATAAGAAAATACAAAAGAACAAAGAAAATGGCTCAATCGAATAGCAGAGCAGGATGGAGGGATTAATCACGCAAATTCCCCTCAAAGACCGAAACAGTCGGATCCTGGCCGTGTATTGGTTGGGTCATCGGGTGTAGCCATACAACATCGTTTTAAGGCCCCTGAATTAATCCTTAAACGGCGTCGTTTCATGACATTTATAAGGAAAAAATAAACTTGAAAAAAGAAAAACAAACAGTCAGTCCAGAAAAAGAAAAAAAAAGAAATGAAATAGAAAAAAAAACCCTAAATGCTCTATCCCTGTCCGTTTCTGCCATTCAACCACCATTTCACCATCATAATCGGTGAATGATGCAGAGGCCCTCTTTATCTCCATCAAAGCAGAGACTCAAGGCCTATTTTGACCCAAAAATCCCCATCTCAAACTCCAATTTCGACGGAGGAGACAAGGACCTCGACAGTGCATCCACGAAGGTAAACCTCTCTCCTTTCTTTTTTATTTTATCCTACGAAAAAACTATATGCAGGAACGAAGCAGAAAACACTAATAAAAAAAGAAAAAAAAATAGAGTTTGAAATCACCTTCGGATTTTTTTTGGTTGCTTTTGATTTTTTATTCAGTATGCGTAGTCCATTACAGTGTTTTTCATTTGGCTTTTATAGCCAAATCAAAAAAGAAAAATCAAAGGTATTTTCCCCTAGAACCATCTATTATTTGCTGTCCATTTGTTGTGTATTGTTGCTGCTGTTATTCGGGTTTTTTTTGTAGGTAAACCACCGTACGGAGAGGCAGACGTGGCAAGGCCACTCTTGGGGTGTTGCGGCGCTGAAGCTCCTAGTGTTTAGGGTTTGCTGAAAATCATTTTTTTGTGTTTGGGCCACTCGAGCTTGAATTTTTAATTATTTTGGACTTGTGTAATGGGTTAAGGTTATTTGGGCTGTTTTATGTAATTAGGTTAGGATTAAGTCTAGGTCAATAGGTTTGGGTTTTATTTTTGGGTTTCAATTTGGGCTTATTATTTGTAAAAGGACTTTGGACAATTTTAACTTGGTTTATAATTTTTTTGGGTTTATAGTGAGCCGGGCAAATTGGGCCTGCTACAACGCCGCTCTTTGCTCATTGTTGTGAAACGAGAACGAAACAAAGACCTTCAAAAGGCCAATTTTGCCAGTCTTGCCAAATCTTGACTTCTTGGTACTTCTTTTCTTCAAGTAGCCCCATTCCATCCCACTGCGTCTTCAGGGGTATAGGAATTGGTGCTTCGATCTACTTGTAACACCTTTAACCCGTATCCGTCACCGGAATGGGGTCACGAGGCATTATCAAACAAATACAATTCATAACAAACTTTCATACTTTGATTCAATAAATCAAATAACTTCCAATTTTATATTCAGTCAACATTATACGAAAACATGAGAATCGAATATTAAACTCATATACAAATATTTCATTACATATCCAAATCATGTAAGCACACTATCAAGTTTAACCTCATATGTCTAACTAATCAAATAGGCATTTATTCAGTCATAATCTTAACCTCAATAAGCCATACCATAATCAAAACCACATGTTAACCAAAATAAACCAATTACCAAATCATATCCATCAATCATATATAATTATATACTCAACCATACACATTATACTAACATACATTGCTTTTATAACCGAATTAAAAGTATAAATTCATTCAAATATATGCATCAACTTGCCACATATACTAAGCTACCAACATATATATATAACGTATGCATACTTATCAAATGTGTTCGTCAATAACCGAATATGCAAACTTATCATTTATTAATTTTAAGCAAAGTATATATAACAAATCTTATATTAAATTTAATATCAATAATTAATCACTTTAGATAATCAAATTTATGATATGGCAAAGTCATTTTGTAACTTTTCAAAATATGTAATTCATATAATATATTTATACATTTTCAATTTCAATTGCCGTATACATCCATCATTGATAACATACATGTCACACATATATTTTATACTTTAAGATAAGTACATAACAAATATATATATTACCTAATATATATAAACAACATACCAATACATTAAATATTTATGCATATTTAAATGCCGAATCATGTAAAACGTACTTGCAAAACTTATAGCAATTCTTTCACTTTAAGCATACTTTATAAACTTGTAAAATATCACAAACCACAACCGAGTTAGTAAACACACCTATTTATCATATGTCATACTCGAAATCAACTAAATGCACATATCCAAAATCACCAACTATTTTGAAAGCATTACTTTATTATTCAATCATCTAAACTAAATTATCAAACCCATCGTATCAAACATTTTAATCAAACATCATTCACTTGAAGACATATATTGAACATAACACCAAATCACAACCAAGCATAACCATCATTAAAACAAGGCATTAAAAACTAAGCATAACTAAGTATTTAAGCCATTTTTGCATGGCTCATAGTTACACAAACCGAAACTAAACATTTCAAAACATAATTCAGCCTATACATGCCATAGTTCCAAAATTTAGTTTATAAAATACCGAAGACGGACGATAGTGTGATAGACTTGGCTAACGATCCCTGAGCTTGTAACTTGAATCCAAAATCTAAAAAAATGAAACACACATAAAATACAGAGTAAGCTAACTTAGCTTAGTAAGTTATAAGCAAATTAAACAATTAATGCATAATAACATCTCGATACTAAATCATTTCAATCAAATAAATCAACTTATGCATTTGTGATCACATTTAATTTCAAGCTTTTAATTCCACACGTATATAACAAATACTTTCATAGAACAATTTCTCCTTGGTCGAATATACATATATACATCATCAATATATTCTCAAATTTCAAAACCATATTGTCTTATATAATCGAATATACAAATATATATTCATAGACATATATTCATCACTCAAGCTTTAACATTACATCCATATACAACCATAAGGCCACATATATTTCTCATATTAACACATATATTACAACAACTTCATGCATCCTTTTTCATCACATATCAAGAAATCAATTCACCCTATTTTCAAATAGGTAACCAACTATCACGTACCTAATCATTTTAGCTTGTTTAACGGATTCAATTAACACATCAGCATAAAGTCTTTTGGGCATAAATTTATAACAATTCATCGGCATAAAGCCTGCTAGGCCTAAGCCTGTATCACACACCTGCACAAGGCCCGCTAAACTCAAAGTTTGATTTTATACACCAGCAATAAGCCTGCTAGGCATAAAGCCCAATTTAATTCACCAGCACAAGGCTTGCTAGGCTCAAAGCCCGAATATCACTATTATAAAGTTGTCTCATAAACAATTCATATATTGAAAATTCCAGATATTCCATATAGTTCATACGGACTTTCAAATGTTATAACTCAGTCGAATTAAACTCAAATACATTATTTCCATGCTTAATCATATTCGGCTAACTCTACTATAAATCTATGAATTCCAAATCAGCATATTAACTCATACATAATTAGAATTAACGATATCTATTTGCTTATAAACTTACCTCGGACGATGAAAAACCGGTACGGATCGGCTAGTCGATAACTTTAGTTTTACCCCGATCTAAATCTGATTTTTCTCTTTTCTTGATCTAAATTAATATGAATTAAACTTATTAAATCAAATATTCAACGAAATTCATCCAAAAACATTCAAATGAGAAAATTACACTTTTACCCCTGATATTTCACATTTTTCACAATTTAGTCCCTATTACTCAAATTCATCAAAAATTCCAATACAAAACATATTAATCCAAAACTTATATTTCATAATTCATCATCAAACATCATAAAACAAAAATATTCATCAATGGCATAATTCAAAATATTCATCAAAATCAGAAATTCTAGCATGGGTCGGATAGCATTCGAAGCAATGATCTTAAAAACGTAAAAATTATCAAAAACTGAGCTAAACTCATACCTTAATCAAGCTTGAATGTAACCGAACCCTAGCTTCTTCTTCTTTTTCTTTCTTGTTGAAGTTTCGGCCAAAAGAAAATATATGAACCATGGTTTTTAATTATGTTATTATAAGACATATTATAACATATTATTCCTTTTACAATTTTAACCTTTTAATTTTAATATAAAATCATTATAATCTAAGGTCATTACCGTCCACCACTTATAAATTTGGTCTAATTGCATTATAAATGCCTCCACTTATAAAGACAACAACAATTAAACACTTTCACATTTAACCACCAACTTTTCCTTTTACGCAATTAAATCCTTTTATTTAATCGGACACTCAAACGATAAAATTAAATCATGAAAATTTCATATATATTAATTCACACATAATAAAAACAAAAAATAATTTTAAAATATTTTTTTGACTCGAATTCGTAGTCCCGAAACCACCGTTCTGATTAGGGTCTAAGTCGGGCTGTTACACTACTCCAATGTAATTTCAAGGAGAAGAGATTTGTAACTTCGATCTACTTCGCTGGAACTTCAAGGAGATAAAAATCACTGTCTTCAGTCTGCTCCACTGCTACTTCAGGGAGATAAGGCTGGTATCTAAAATCTGCTCCCCTGCTACCTTGGGAAGATAAGATTCGTCATCTTCGATCTGCTCCACTGCTATCTCAGGGAGATAAGATCTTACAATTTTCGATCTGCTTCCTTTCTACCTCAGGAAGATAAGACTACAATCTTCAGCCTGCTCCCTTGCTACCTCAGGGAGATAAGGCTAGTGGCTAAAATCTACTCCCCTGCTATCTCGGGAAGATAAGATTCTATAACACCTCTAACCCGTATCCGTCGCCGAAATGGTGTTACGAGGTATTACTGGAGAGACACAAAATTTAGAACATTCACATATATATATGTTGTATTCACATAACTAAAACATAAATCTGTTTAAACATTAAACACATAGTTTAAATCATAATACAAAATCAATGAAAACTCAAAGTTTTAAATCATAAATTAATACAACTACCATTTCATACATGTAGCATTAATGCAATGATAACCTATACGAACCTCATATATGTAACTTTCATCTTACAACCAAATAAAATCAACTTTCGGTTATAATTAAACTCAATTCATTTTCTAGACTATTCGACCAATATAAAATATTAATACTGATGTGTGTGATAAGTTTTAAATTTATAATAGATCGTACTTGAAAACTAACTATTATCACGATAAAGGCAAGCGCACCTATCGAACAGTAGTATAGCTTATAGCAAGACCGGAATGTCGAACCCACAAGAACTAAAAGTACTAGTATTAACTTTCTTTTTATTATCTAGCCTAAAAATAAGGGGATTTGATTTATCTAACTAATTAACTAAACTAAGAATGCACAGGAAGTAAATTGGGGAAATACTTTTTGGAAAACTGATTGATTTGGACAATACCCAAGGAAAACTCCACCTAGACTTCACTTGTTATTTGACTCTGAATTAGACAATTTATTCACTTGACTCGATCCGTAGAAATCCCTAATTTATATTATTATCTCTCTCAAGACTAACAACGTCTAACCCTAGGTTGATTAATTGAAATCTCTTTTTAATTAAAACCCCTAGTGTTACATTAACTCGATCTATGGATTCCCTTATTAGGTTTGACCCTAATCCGACAGATTTATGTCGCCCTATGTCTAGGGGTGCAATCAGCTCTGCTTAATTATGTTAGATCTACTCTTAGATAGGGACTTTTTCTCCTCTGAATAAGCACATCAATACTTGAATCAATATCCTGAAATATTAAAACAAGAATTAAGAACACATAATTAAGAACAAATCATGTATTTATCATATGATTCAGACAATAGTAACAAGATCCATCTTAGGTTTCATTCCCCTTAGGTATTTAAGGGATTTAGTTCATATTTGTAAAAGAAAACATCTCAGAAGAATAATGATAACAAAACATAAAGAAAACCCAAAACCCCTGAAGGAAATTTAAGGGAGATCTTCTGTCTTGAAGGAGAATCCAGCTTCTGAGATGGATCAATTGGCTTTCTTCTTTACATCCAGATATGCTAGGATTAGGTCCCTCAAACTCGCACAATGAATGTATTTGTTATCCCATTTTTTACTGAATTCGTGCTATAACCCACTGTTCACTCATCCCAGTAATGTTCATTAACTTCTTCACAAAAGTTGGGACATTGGCAGCCCTAGAGTAAGCTTTGTCGACTTGGATCTTTGGACAACGAAGAAAAGTCATGTATTCCTCCACAGTGGGCACCAAGTCCACCTTCCCGAAAGTGAAACAGCTATTCCACCTTGATATCGAGCAAATAGGGTAGATCGCCATAGTTATGGTAGAACAACTGCTTAGTCCCATCATCCCACTGGGCCCATATATCTCTCAATTCTTGAAGCTCATTTTGCGTCACACTGATACTGGGCCCACAACTCTGATGTATACCCCTCAGCTAGACTATCCCTTTTTTCTAATTGTACCTTCTCTAACCATGTACGGACAGTCGTGTTCTCTTCCACCTTATCAAGAAATTCCTTCTCCATGGCAAGCCTTCTAACTTAGTAACCGATTGCGAATCGAAACCTCTTTATATATGCAATGTCATGTAAAATACAAACAAAGAAAAACACCACAAGTTAGTATCATATACAAATGATAAAATTCAAAGCAAATAAAAGAAATCAAACACCTATTTAGGTGACCACTAAAGTTCAGCATAGCTCTACCTAGAGTGGGCTCTTAGGGTTCACTATATGCAATTCAGTTCTAAAGACAAGGTACCTGAACCAGTAGATTCCTCAATCCACACCCATTATAGGCTCATATGGATCAAGTTCAGTTCAGGGGAATACATTTCCCTATGGCCATGTAGAGATGAAGATTTCACGAAGACATAGGTACGGATGTATCCCGGAAGCAGTCCACTAGCCCATGTGGAGGTGAAAACCTCACGAAGGCATAGTTTCTCACTCCTACTTAAAAGGTGTGACCACAACGGCCATGCAATGCAATGCGAGACTCAGACCACACAATCATAAGGATCACAAACAAATGCAATAAAAGAATCGTGATTTTTCAAATCAAATTTCCAATTTTCGACAAAAGGGCAGTAAATAATCAATTTTATGGCTTGACTCTCTTATTAGTCCCCAATGGAGTTGCTAAGCTGTCGAAACCATTTTTAAATTTTGAAAAACGGAAGTCGACTAAAAAAATAGAAATGGAGTCGCCACCAATCTTTTTTGTTTAGGTGTGATCAGATCACCTAATAAATCATTTTATTAAAGTATGGATTTTGGCCTACGAAAATCAAGAAACGGGTTCGGGAATCGGTTACATATGAGGAAGGATTAGCACCCTCGTAACGCCCAAAATTGGTACCAAACTGATTGACTAATGTCCTATTGTCGATGATTTGAAAAGATTTAAGATACAATTCCATTTGAAAATGTTTGAATATTACTTGAATTGGATGTCAAGATTCCCCTGTCCCGAAGGAACAAAATATCATATCCAGCACGTTAGGATACAATATTTTAAACCCTCGATACCAAGGTCATCTTATAATTTCCAAAATTCATGCATTGAAATTTTAAAAGGATATTCGGTTATTTGGTTAAACGATAAATCGAAACCCAGCACATTAGGGCACGAATTCCCGAATTTTCAAACATGAAATATTGCCTTATTTTTTAATTTAAGAAAACATGGATGAAATTTCAAAAGGATATTTAGTTATTTGGTCAAACAGAAAATCAAAACCCAGCACGTTAGGGCACGATTTCTCGAATTTTCAAACACGAAATATTTCCTTATTTTGAGAGGTTTTTTTAAATGAGGGTGATTATAAAAGCGATGAAGAACATTTATTCGGTTTATTTGAAATAAAAAATGAAATGAACAATTTAAGGCGAATAAGTTCGCAATCTCGATCATAAATCAATACACAGAAATAAAAAAAATAAAGTAATTAATATGGAACATGTACATGGTTAATATATTACACCATTTATCAAAAATAATACAAAGGTGCAAATATGTAAATTAGAACACACAAAAACAAACAATAAACAAACAAACAATACATAAAATAAATTATATGTATATAAACAAATACATGCAAAACTTTAAAATAAATTATAAAATAAATAAAAATAAAAATAATTAATTCATAAAATATAAAGTTTAACATATAAATGATCTTCAAAATAAGTATTATAAGAAGAAGTTTAAAATTAGTGCTATACAAAAATAATTTACAACTAAAATGAATAAAACTATAATATAAATTATACACATAAAATAGTAATGTATGCCCATATAAGAATTTAAAACAAATGGTGTACATGTTAGAAAGTTTTAACATAAATGAATTATATAAATACAACCGTATAAAAATATACAAAAGAATGTATATGAACTACTATCTATATAATATGAAATTAATAATCATATAAAATAATTTGAAACAAGATTTATTCATCAACAATTAGTAATGTACATAATGTGCAAAAACTTAATAAAAATAATTTATATATGAATGATAATGGATGAGAGTGTTAAAATATATATATATATATAATAGATAGGATAAAAGAAATAAATTATATATAAGTAGATTTAAAAGAAAATATAAAATAACATGAGATTGAGAATGTACATAGGATAAAGCTAATTTTCGTATAAACTATATGTATATAATAATATATAAGGGTAATTAAGGTAAATATTGGACATAATTTTAAAATAATATGATATAAAAGTATGTTTTAAAATAATAACGATATAATTAAACAAATAAAGAAAACAAATACATGTAAAATACCAAATTGAAATGAGGTAAAAATGATTAAAGTAATTCAAAACATATATTTAAATAATTTAAAAAAAATGAATACTAAGTAAATAAAAAAAATAAAAGAATTATATACATGGAAAGGGCGAAAACAAACTTAATTGAAATAAAATTAAACTAAAAATGATAATTAATAAATAAAATAGAACATTAAAGTAAAAATAAGGACCAAAGTCTAACGCGCACGGATGTACGTGGACCAAAAATGAGAATATCCTCGGTCGCCAAAACGCGGCGTGTGAGCGCGGACCAAACTGAAATGGCACGCAAATTCTAGGGTGAAATAAAAAAATACAAAAGAACAAAGAAAAGGGCTCAATCGAATAGCAGAGTAGGATGGAGGGATTAATCACGCAAATTCCCCTCAAAGACCAAAACACGCGGATCTGGCCGTGTATGGGTCAAGTTATCGGGTGCAGCCACACAACGTCGTTTTAAGGCCCCTGAATTAATCCTTAAACGACGTTATTTCATGACGTTTATAAGGGAAAAGTAAACTTGAAAAAAAAAAACAGTCAGTCCAGAAAAAAATAAAAAAATAAAAAAAATCTAGATGCTCTATCCCCGTCTGTCTTTGCCATTCAACCACCATTTTACCATCATAATCGGTGAATGATGCGGAGGCCCTCTTTATCTCCATCAAAGCAGAGACTCAAGGCCTATTTTCACCCGAAAATCTCCATCTCAAAATCTGATTTCGACGGAGGAGACAAGGACCTCGACAGTGCATCCACGAAGGTAAACCTCTCTCCTTTCTTTTTTATTTTATCCTACGAAAAACTAAATGCAGGAACGATGCGAAAAACACTAATAAAAAAACAAATAAAAATAGAGTTTGAAATCACCT
The DNA here is from genome assembly GCA_025698465.1 of Gossypium longicalyx. Taxonomy (NCBI): domain Eukaryota; kingdom Viridiplantae; phylum Streptophyta; class Magnoliopsida; order Malvales; family Malvaceae; genus Gossypium; species Gossypium longicalyx. The sequence goes on from CM046997.1 coordinate 100,983,337, forward strand.
TTTGATTTTTTTTGGTTGCTTTCGATTTTCTATTCAGTATACGTAGTCCATTACAATGTTTTTCATTTGACTTTTATAGCCAAATCAAAAAAGAAAAATCAAAGGTATTTTCCCCTAGAACTTTCTATTATTTGCTGTCCATTTGCTGTGTATTGTTGCTGCTGTTATTCGGGGGGTTTTTACAGGTAAACCACCGTACAGAGAAGCGGACGTGGCAAGGCCATTCGTGGGGTGTTGCGGCACTGAAGCTCCTAGTGTTTAGGGTTTGCTGAAAATCATTTTTTTTGTTTGGGCCACTCGGGTCTGAATTTTTAATTATTTTGGACTTGTGTTGTAACAACCCAAATTTCACAGGCACCGAAAAAGTGAGTTTAGGGCTTCCCTCTTAGGAAAATGAGTTCGTAAATATTTATAAAAAAAATATTTATGAAGTTAGTTGTGAGTTGAATTAGATTTTAATTAGGTGAATTTATTTTTAATTAGAAGTAATTAGTAGAAAAGACTAAATTGAATAGAGCATAAAAGCTTAATTATAGAATAGAGAAAGGATAAAGGATTAAATTAGTAATTAAACTAAATTGGTGACATGTGTAAGTTAGAAAATAAATACATGTATATTTAAATTATTAGTACAAATGTATATAATATATAAATTTACTTATAAATTAAGTAAAAGATATTTATTTATTATTATTATTATTATTATTATTATTATTATTATTATTATTATTATTATTATTATTATTATATTTTATCAATTAATTGAGATAATGACAAATGTATGGTGATGAATTATTACATGTGTACATGTGTGTACGAATACACATGTAGTATTTTTATTTGTATTTATTAAATATTTTATAATTAATTATTAATTAAGTAAATGAAAGAAATAAAATAAAACAAAAAGAAAAAAAAAGAAGGTGCAGAGAAGTCGCGAAAGTTTGGGGAAAGAAAGAAGAAAAGAAAAGAAAAAAAGGAGAAATTAGGGTTTAGAAGCTTGGAAGTTAAATTGGTAAGTCAATTAAGTCCCCTTTTTAGTTATTTTGATATTTTTGAAGTTCTAAAGTTGAATACTTTTGAATTTGTGTAAAAATATTGAAATATGATAGACTTTTAATTAGGGTTTATGTTGAACTAATGATGAAATTGGGGGTTTAATTGATAGAAATTTTGATTTAAATTGATTAAAGGATTAAATTGTAAACAAGGTCATAAGTTTTGTGTTGTAGGGACTAAATTGATATAAATTCAAAATTATGACAAAAATGATAAAAATTTGATGGTTATATTAAAGTTTTGATGGAAATTGAATAAGGAAATAATATGAATTATAAAAAGGAAGAAGATGAAAATAGTTAGGACAAATTTGGGATTTAGGTTAAAGTTGCATGAAAAGTTATTATTTTCTATAAAATATGTGTGTTATTAATTAATTATAATTATGCTAATTTTCATAGCAAACAAGGAAACCAAGACGTTGAATGCGAAGGGAAAGGAAAAAGTGATCGAGGAGTAGCTCGAGAAAATATCGGTTTGTATTACCTTAATTCAAGTTATTTATTATTAAATGTTTAATTTCAATATATGTGCATGAAAAATGAAATTGAGGTAAGTAGTGATATTTGAATTGAATGAGAATTGGATTTGATTGATAATTGTAAACATGTGTGAAATTGAATTGTATAATGATTTGTGGTGAATTTGAAATTGTGGTTGAATTGTTATTGCGATTGATTTGAATTCGAATGATTATGATCAACTGAAAGTGAAAGTGATATGATTATGTGATTTCGATACCCTATTAACTAGTCGGGCTAGGGTGGATATAGTTGGCATGCCATAGGATAGGAAGAGTTCAGGGATTCTTCGACCTCGAGTCGATGAGACACTTGGTGTGTCATAATTGCTTCGGATAGATTCGATGAGGTGTTGGTCGCCACATTCCTTCGACTTAGCCGATGAGACGTTGGTCGTCACTTATTTACTTCGAACTATCCGATGAGGCGTTGGCCGCCACTCTGGTGTGTTTGGTTGGATCCGTATATCCTCCAAAGTCTGAGTTATGTTAATAAGGGAAATATATGTGAAGAGAAAAAAAATCAAATGAAATTGATAAATTGAATTATTGAATGAAATGAGAAAATGATAATGTAAGATGAAATGAGAAGTGCAATTTGTGCTATGAAATTGAAGGCATAAAACCAAGGTTCATGAATTATTCATATTTGAAATGTGAATTGGATATTTATATATGATTGAGAGATGAACCAAAGGTTCATGAATAACTAGTAATCTTATTGATGAGATATTGAATCAAATAATGAAAATGATACAATGGAAATATGATAACTTGGTACGAATTATATGTATGATTTATTAATTATCTATGCATTTTTATGATATTTTATATTTGCTATAATTTGAATAATGGTAATGCCACTGAGTATTTCCAATACTTAGCGTACGGTTTGTTTCCGTGCGTAGGCTAGGTAAAGTTGAAGTTCGATTCAACATTCGAGTCAATCCCGACCTCAGCTTAACTTCTGGTGATGAATCTATCTTTTCGAAATGTGGCATGTATTAGGTTTTGTTTTAGTCACTTAAATATATTTTATGTTTTGGGTGTAAGGTAATTTGTAACTTTTAAGGAGTATTTGAAATGAATGAATGAATGTTATTTGATCAAGATTTATAAGTCAATGTTTTGGGCATGAACTAGGTGTATTTGATAGGTGAAAATAGCTTTAAAATGGTGAAAAATCTGGTTTTCACACGGCCAAGTCACATGGGCGTGTGCACAGGCCGTGTGGCAAAGTCAGAATTGCCCACAGGCTAGTCCCACGGCCATTTGAGCAAGTCAGATCTTCCCACGGGCTGGCCCCACGGCCACGGGTGCCCTACGAGTAGGCCACACGGGCATGTCCCAATCTACACGGGCGTGTGCCCCTATTCTCAAGGAAAAATTTCCAAAGTTCCCGGTCTAGTCCCAAATCACTTCCTAAATATATTTTGGGCCTCGTAGGTCCATATTAGGGACTTAAAGATAGAATTTGAGAAAATTTAAATTGAATTACAGATTTATGACTCTGTTTTGTTCGTTTATTAGTGTTTAATTCTGGTAATGCCTCGTAACATGAGTAAGGGGTTAAGGGGTGTTACATGAGTAATGGGTCAAGGTTATTTGGGTTGTTTTATGTAATTGGGTTAGGATTAAGTCTAGGTCAATAGGTTTGGGTTTTATTTTTTGGGTTTCAATTTGGGCTTATTATTTGTAAAAGGACTTTGGACAATTTTAACTTGGTTTATAATTTTTTTGGGTTTATAATGGGCCGGGCAAATTGGGCCTGCTACAAAAAATATTTTCTTGTAAAAGTAAAATGTTATTAATTTTATTTAATTTTTAAATATTTATATTAAGTTTCATGAGTTTATAATTCTTTATCAATAGTTTTTTTATTTTTTTTATCGTTAAATTTATGAAAATGAATTATTTGTATAATAATTTTTAGAAATTTATATTATTTGAATTAAGGTAAACTATATATGTGTGTATATATGCATATGTGAAGTAACACCCCAAATTTCTCTAATTTTGGCTTTAAACGTGTTGGGTTAAGTGGTTATGTGCCCTGGGATGTGTTTGGGAGGTTCTAAGTTCAAAGCTTTTACTTGGGCTAAATTTTGGGTTTTTATATGAATAAAGTCTAACTTTAGGTCAGTGGGCTTATAAGGAATTGCTGGAAACTTAACAGAATGGGCCTGTTGGTCTAGTGGTTAAGTGGCAAGGGAATACTTTTAGGGTCAAGGGTTAGATTCCCTGTAGTGGCGATGGGATTATTTTTGCTGCAAGTTACAATTAAGAGTTGGATTTTATTAAATCCTGAGTTGTGGTCTTAGGGAAGAATTAGGGTTTTCTTATTTTCTTCTTGTTGACAAAACGGTTTTTCTGCCGTTTCTTCCTCTTCCAAACCCTTGCTGCCGAATTTTTTTCTTTTCTTTCTTTGTCCTTTTTCTCCTTTTTTCTTCTCCTTCGATTTCCCGTTCTCTTCCATTTAGCTGTGACTTTTGCTAGTGGTTTTGACGATTCGCTAAGTAACATTTAAACTAAGTTACAAGATTTCGGTTGGAGATTATTTAAAAGGATTTTGGTTGTTGTTTAGGGATTAATCAAGGTTTGGTAGATCAGTAATCGAATTCTTAGCAACGAGGAAACACCGCTCTTCATCGAAGGTAAGTAGATCTCGCATTTCGAGATTTGTCTGTTCTTATCTAAGTCAATTTAAGTGACTGATTTGGGCTCGATAGTGTCAATCTTAGGCTTTGGAGTGCTTGTGGTTGGATTAGCAGCGAAAATGAACCAGGTGTGTACTCCGATTAGCACACGGGCGTGTGAGCCCCTTTAATCTGTAATGTTCTGTAAGGTTGTACGGGTCACCCAAGTTGACTATGACCTGTAGTATGGTCAGTAAGCCTTATCTAGACTCTTAATTCTGTGATGTATGTGCTTGCATGATATACTTAGCATCATTATCTGATTTGTTCTATAAATAAATGTATGATCTGTTTGTCTGCATTAAAGCATGTCATATTTGTATGATGCATTGCATTGGGGTGGGTTTGACAAAGTGAAGGGAGTATCTGGAGGGCTTCATAAGCCTGTTATCTGGCAGCTAAGTTGCATACTTATGATATGTGCTACAATGCGGTACCTTATGGTGTGTAGGGTTGGATGGGTTGATTATATCCCCATATACGGTGTGTAGGGTTGGGTGGGTCGATTCTATCCCCACATGGTATGTTGGATTGGACGGAGACGGTGTGCAGGGTTGGTGGGTATGTTTTCTGATATCTGATCTGTTATGCATGTGATATATGTATGGGTAAGGCCGAAATATCTAGATTCTGTTATATGTTTGTATGCATGTTATTTGTAGGGATGTACACACTGAGTTTGCGAAAACTCACCCCTTTATTTATTTTGTTTGCCAGGTAATCATCAGCAGTAAATGGATCGGTGACGGAGGGCTTGATGGTGACCACTGGTAGACATTCACGAAAATTTTTAGTAACACTTTATTTTGGTTTGCTTAATTTAAATTTATGTTTTGGGAACTATTAGGTATTTGGACTCGAATTACTCTTAAGTTTATTTTGGAATTTTCAATTCTTAAATTATTGATTTGTAAACTAATGATGTATTAGCTTTCGCTCTACGAAAAGTTTTCACATAACATTCGGAGTAGAGATTTCATGACTTAAGTAAAGATAATAAACTGAACGATTTTTCACTGGATAAGGTTTTAAAAAGGTTTTCTAAAAGCACTCTCATTTGATGCTGCCCGATTCGGCAATAACGTCTAGGCTGAGTTTGAGGTATTACATTTAATGGTATCAGAGCAGGGTTACAAAACAACTGTAGATTTGGGTTTCAAAATTTGGTCTAAAGAAAATGATTTGCGAAATAATTTGAAATATTTTTGATAATAAGTATGTGGTACACCGAGCCTCCAGCACTGATCCTGTAAGTTCTCTGAAACTCGACTGTTTGAAAGTATGCTTATACTGAAATTTGTTTGTATCTGTCTTAAATACTGTGTATGTGTTTTGAAACACTTTAAGTAGTGTAAACTGAAAACCATAGTTAGCTTACTACTCACGACAACTCTGAAACTCTAGTACTATATTGCATAAAATATCTGTTAACAATTATTGAAACTATAAACTAATGTGCATAAAACTTATTAATACAGATTAATTCGAAATTACGATGAGCACACGTGGTACTCATGGACAGGGAACCAGAGGCCGAGGTAGAGGCCGTAGAAGGATTTGAGCTGAGTCCTTCGCATTTGATACGATCCCTAATCTGGACACTAGCGTGACGCCGGTGTCACCTGTTACTGAGACTGGTGCTGAGTCTCAAGATTGTGCAGCTGGGGATGACGCATTGTCCCAGGCCATGCTACGAATCCTAGAAAGGGTCGCTGAGACTAATGCTGGATCTGGAGGTCGTGAGTCAGTTACGGAACAACTCCAGTCCAATGGGGCTGAGGTATTCAGGGGTATCGCTGAAGTTGCTCCTAATGTGGCTGAGTATTGGATGGAAGCCATGGAGCGCATTATGGATGATATGGATTTTACTGCCAAGCAGAAGCTCAAGGGGGTTGTTTCGTTGCCTCGCGATGAAGCATATCAATGGTGGCTGACGGTTAGGGATGGCACTCAGCCTGACAGTCTGACGTGGGATTTGTTTAAGACGACTTTCCAGAGCAAGTATGTGGGGGCCAGTTATATCGACGCTAGGAGGCGTAAGTTCCTAAATCTTACTCAGGGAGACCGTTAGTGGCCGAGTATGAGGCCGACTTTCTAAGGCTGAACCATTATGCATGAGGCATGGTGCCGACTGAGCATGAGCGTTGTGTTCGTTTTGAAGACAGCCTTAGGGATAACTTGAGGGTCTTGATAGCTCCGCAGAGGGAGCATGAGTTTGCCGTGTTGGTCGAGAAGGCCAAGATTGCGGAAGAGGTTAAGCGCGCTGAGTGCCAGAACCGTGACAGAGGGAAGGCTAAGAGGGATGTAGAGTCTTCGAATGCTGGGGTAAGGCCTAGGAAAAAGGTTAGATCTGATGGGCCCATGAGAGTTGGGCCTACTGTTGCACCTGCTAGGGTGGCGATTTGTCAGCTTTGTAACAGACGCCAGGCGAGTGTTGGAGAGCTTCTGGGGCTTGCTTGAGGTGTAGGTCAATTGAGTATCGAGTTAAGGATTGTCCACTGAGGGTTAATCAGATGCAAGCACTGGCTACTGAGACTGCACAGCCACCGAGGGTAGTTCAGTAGCCACCTAGGGGTCGAGGCCAGGCTAGGGGTGGTAACGGTATGGGCCGAGGACAAAGAGCACCAGGCCGAAGTGCTAGGCCGACTGAGGCGAGGCAACCTACACTTGTGTATACTACACGTTGTCGTGAGGATGGAGATGCTCTGGATGTCATCACGAGTACGTTCCTAATCCCTAATATACCTTATGTTGCACTAATAGACATAGGCTTTACACATTCCTACGTTGCATGTTTTGTGTCTGAGACTTTGGGAATACCGTATGAGAGTACTCTTAGTGAGATTTCAGTGGTGAGTCCATTGGGGCAGTCTATTAGGATTAGAAAACTGTTCAGAGACATTTCATTGGAAGTCCAAGGGATGATATTTCTAGCTGATCTGATGGAACTTCCATTTGGTGAGTTCGACTTAATTCTGGGTATGGACTAGTTGGTGAAGAATCATGTAAGTCTAAATTATGCTAAAAAGAGGGTTGTTCTGAGGACCGAGGGGGATAATAAGATAGTCGTGATTGGAGAACGACGGAATTATCTGAGTAATGTGATATCCGCGTTAGTAGCAGAGAAATTGGTGAGGAAATGATGTAGGGCGTTTTTGGCCTACATCAGTGTTTTTTATTCTGCGGACTTATCGATTAAGGACATTCATGCGGTGAGGGACTTTTTAGATGTTTTTCTAGAGGTACTACCAGGATTGCCTCCGAGTCGTGAGGTAGAATTTTGGATTGAGTTGATTCTTGGTACAGCTCTGGTGTCTATCGCCCCTTACTGAATGGCACCGAAGGAGCTGACAGAACTTAAGGCTCAATTCAGGAGTTGTTGGATCGTGGGTTTATTCGTCTCAGTATGTCTCCGTGGGGAGCACCTATTCTATTTGTAAAGAAGGACGACACAATGAGGATGTGTATCGACTACCGTCAATTGAACAAGTTGACGATTAAGAATAAGTACCCACTTCCGAGGATAGACGACTTATTCGATCAGTTCAGAGGGGCTTTAGTGTTTGCTAAGATTGATTTACGATCAGGTTATCACCAGTTGAGGGTAAAGGAGGTCGATGTGCATAAGACAGCATTTAGGACTCGTTACGGGCATTACGAGTTTCTAGTTATGCCCTTTGGGTTGACTAATGCACCGGTGACATTTATGGACTTGATGAACCGTGTGTTCCAGCCCTACTTGGATCGATTTGTGGTGGTGTTCATTGATGATATTCTGGTGTATTTTAAGTCTGAGGATGAGCACAACGAGAATTTAAGAGTGGTTCTACATATCCTTCGTGAAAAATAGTTGTATGTGAAGTTCACGAAGTATGAGTTCTGGCTTCTAGAAGTGACATTTCTGGGTCATATAGTTTCTGCTGAGGGGATTCAAGTGGATCGTTGTAAGATTGAGGCTGTGTTGGATTGGAAGCAGCCGAAGAGTGTGTCAAAAATCCACAGTTTTCTAGGACTGGCAGGATATTACCGACGTTTTCTAGAGGGATTCTCATTGATCTCAGTGCCGCTGACTAAGTTATTGCGTAAAGGAGTTCTTTTTGTTTGGAATAATGCACAGCAGGAGAGCTTCGAGAAGCTCAAGACAATTTTAACTCAAGCTCCAATTCTGATACAGCCTGAGCTTGGTAGAGACTTCGAGGTTTACAGTGATGTGTCGCATATGGGTTTGGGTTGCGTCTTGATGCAAGACGGTAAGGTAGTAGCTTATGCGTCTCGACAACTTAAGACTCACAAGGCTAATTATCTGACACATAACTTGGAGTTGGTTGCAGTGGTCTTTGCATTGAAGATTTGGAGGCATTATCTGTACGGTGAGAAGTGTACCATCTACACTGACCACAAGAGCCTCAAGTACCTCCTCACTCAGAAGGAGTTAAATCTTAAGCAGCGTCGATGGGTAGAGCTGCTTAAGGATTCTAACTGCAGTATAGAGTATCACTCGGGGAAGGTCAATATGGTGGCCGATGCATTGAGCCATAGGGCTGTGGCTGAATTGAGAGCATTGTTCACTCGACTGATTCTTTATTACGATGAGAGTCTTCTGGCAGAGCTGCAAGTGAAGCCGACATGGATGGAGCAGATAAGAGCTAAGCAGTTGGAGGATAAGACTCTCGAGTTACGTTCCCGCCAAGTTGAGGCTGGAACTACTACTGACTTTAGGATTAATAGTGATGCGGTACTGTGTTTCTGAGGTAGGATCTGTGTACCTGTTGACGAGGATTTGAGATCGTCGATTCTAAAAGAGACACATAGAAGTCCTTATGCTATGCATCTTAGTGGAAACAAGATGTACCGAGACCTCCGAGAGTTGTACTGGTTGTCAGGATTAAAATGTGAGGTTACCAACTTTGTTACTCGCTGTATGACTTGTCAACAGGTTAAGGCCGAGCATCAGTTACCTTTAGGTTTGCTGCAGCCGGTTAAGATACTTATGTGGAAATGGGAACGAGCAACGATGGACTTCGTTAGTGGGTTGCCCCTAACACCCTCAAAGAAGCATTCTGTTTGGGTCATCGTGGATCGATTAACTAAGACCGCACATTTCATTCCTGTTAGGACAGACTTCTCTCTACAAAAGTTGGCCAAGCTTTACATTTCTGAGATAGTGAGGCTGCATGGGGTACCTGTATCGATCATTTCTGATAGGGACCCTCATTTTACGTCTCGGTTCTGAGGGAAACTTCGTAAGGCTTTGGGTTCTCGTCTTGGCTTCAGTACTGCTTTTCATCCTCAGACTGATGGACAATCAGAGAGGGTGGTTCAGATATTAGAGGACAAGTTGAAGGGTTGCGTAATAGATTTCTGAGGCAGTTGGAAGGAGTACTTGCCTCTAGCCGAGTTCGCTTACAACAACAGTTATCAGTCTAGTATACAGTTGGCACCATATGAGGCACTTTATGGTTGTAACTGTCGCACTCCTTTGAGCTGGACTGAGTTCAGTGAGCGGCGTGTTCTGGGTCCGGAGTTGGTTTCAGAGACATAGGATAAGGTTCGCTTGATTTAAGATCGACTGAAAGCGGCTTCTGATAGGCAGAAGACCTATGCAGATTTGAAAAAGAAGGACATCGAGTATTCTGTGGGAGATATGGTTTTTCTTAAGGTCTCGCCCTGGAAGAAGGTTCTGAGGTTCGGTCGTAAGGGCAAGCTAAGTCCTCGATTTATTGGGCCATACTGGATTCTGAAGCAAATAGGGTTAGTCGCATATCAGCTAGTGCTACTTCCAGAGTTAGATCGCATTTATGACGTGTTTCACATCTTGGTGTTAGGACACTACCGCTTTGATCCTACGCACATTGTGCTCGTGGAGGAGATTGAGGTTAGGCCATATTTGAAGTTTGAGGAGGAGCCGATTCAGATCTTAGATCACCACGTGAAGGTCTTACATAGGAAGTCTATTCCCTTGGAGAAAGTGCTGTGGCAGAATCATAGCACTAAGGAGGCTACTTGGGAGCTAGAGGATTTGATGCGACAATAGTATCCTCACCTTTTCTAATCAGGTAAAATTCGAGGACAAATTTTCTTTAAGAGGGTAGAGTTGTAACGCCCCAAATTTCTCTAATTCTGGCTTTAAACATGTTGGGTTAAATGGCTATGTGTTCTGGGATGTGTTTGGGAGGTTCTAAGCTCAAAGCTTTAACTTGGGCTAAATTTTGGGTTTTTATTTGAATAAAGCCTGACTTTAGGTCAGTGGGCTTATAAGGAATTGTTGGTAGAAACTTAACAGAATGAGCCTACTGGTCTAGTGGTTAAGTGGCAAGGGAATACGCTTAGGGTCAGGGGTTCGATTCCCTGCAATGGCGATGGGATTATTTTTGCTGTAAGTTACAATTAAGAGTTGGGTTTTATTAAAATTCTGAGTTGTGGGCTTAGGGAAGAATTAGGGTTTTCTTATTTTCTTCTTGTTGACAAAATAGTTTCTCTACCATTTCTTCCTCTTCCAAACCCTTGCTGCCGAAATTCTATTCTTTTCTTTTATTTTTCTTCTTCTTTGTTTTTCTTCTCCTTCGATTTTCCGTTCTCTTCCGTTTAGCTGTGACTTTTGCTAGTGGTTCTGATGATTCGGTAAGTAACGTTTAAACTAAGTTGCAAGGTTTTGGTTGGAGATTATTTAAAAGGATTTTGGTTGTTTAGGGATTAATCAAGGTTCGGTAGATCAGTAATCGAATTCTTAACAGCGAGGAAACACCGTTCTTCGTCGAAGGTAAGTAGATCTCGTGTTTTGAGATTTGTCCATTCTTATCTAAGTCAATTTAAGTGAGTGATTTGGGCTCGGTATTGTCAATCTTAGGCTTTGGAGTGCTCGTGGTTGGATTAGCAGCGAAAACGAACTAGGTGTATACTCCGATTATGCAAAAATCGAGTTTCAGCAAAAGCCAAAAAGTGGCCTGTCGACCCCACACGAGAGTATGGTCTGCCTGTATGGTAGCCTGTGGCACGAGACACGGGTGTGTCACTAACGAGCCAGGCCATGCGCGCGCCACAAGGGGCGCGACGGACACGGGCGTGTGAGGTCGATAAGGCCGTGTGCGAGGTATGGGCTCAAGAAAATAAGTCGTGTGGGCCCACACGAGTGAACCACATGGACGTGTGAGAATCTAGGCCAGGCCGTGTGATCTACACGGGCAAGGCCAAGTTGGGTCGTGTGAGCCACATGAGCGTGTGGGCTCACACGAGCAAGGCACACGGGCGTAGGAGCCCCTTTAATCTGTAATGTTCTGTAAGGTTGCACGGGTCACCCAAGTCGACTGTGACCTGTAGTAGGGTCGGTAAGCCTTATCTAGACTCTTAATTCTGTGATGTATGTGCTTGCATGATATACTTAGCATGATTATCTTATCTGTTCCATAAATAAATGTATGATCTATTTGTCTGCATTAAAGCATGTCATACTTGTATGATGCATTGCATTGGGGTGGGTTTGACGAAGTGAAGGCAGTATCTGGAGGGCTTCATAAGCCCGTTATCTGGCAGCTAAGCTGCATACTTATGATATGTGCTGCGATGCGGTACTTTATGGTGTGTAGGGTTGGATGGGTTGATTATATCCCCATATACAGTGTGTAGGGTTGGGTGGGTCGATTCTATCCCCACATGGTGTGCTGGGTTGGACGGAGACGGTGTGCTGGGTTGGTGGGCATGTTTTCTGATATTTGATCTGTTATGCATGTGATATCTGTATGGCTAAGGCCGAAATATCTGAATTCTATTATATGTTTGTATGCATGCTGTTTGTGGGGATGTACACACTGAGTTTGCGGAAACTCACCCCTTTATTTATTTTGTTTGTCAGGTAATCCTCAACAGTAGATGGATTGGTGACGGAGGGCTTGATGGTGACCACTGGTAGACATTCACGGAATTTTTGAGTAACACTTTATTTTGATTTGCTTAATTTAAATTTATGTTTTGGGAACTATTAGGTATTTGGACTCGAATTACTCTTGGGTTTATTTTGGGATTTTAAATTCTTAAATTATTGATTTGTGAACTAATGATGTATTAGCTTTCACGTTACGAAAAGTTTTCACGTAACATTCGGAGTAGAGATTTCATGACTTAAGTAAAGATAATAAACTGAATGATTTTTCACTGGATAAGGTTTTGAAAATGTTTTCTAAAAGCACTCTCATATGACGCCGCCCGATTCCACCATAACGTCTAGCCGGGTTTGGGGTGTTACATGTGATCTAAAAATGTTTTGTGTTTTAATTAATCGTATTCCATACCTATTAAGTAAAGCACATATTAGCTTTTTTGGTTTAGTACAAAAGTTCTACACATTGGTTTATTGGCATAAGTATACCTATAGTATTACATGTTTAGTGCAATGCTATAAGGAACTTGTGGACTATTCTCCTGGCAAGTTGTTACATTCCCTTGTATAGGTAATCAGAATGAATGATGAATGATTACATAATGATTTGTTATTATTGCATATTGATTTGTAAATCTTATGGCAAACTTACATTTTTTTTGTAGTGATCAAATATTTGTGGCATTATTTTGTGTAGATGGAATGTAATCAAGATCATAATGCAATTATTGGGGTCGTGGCTTCAGTTTTAGCTTTTGGGGCTCTTTGGATTAAAAAATTAAAAACTAAGAAGGAAATTGCTTCTCACCCTCTTGTGAATCGAGATTATGAAAGAAAAATTATATTAATAGTATTTTATATAAAGGTGACCAGCATTGTATTGATGTGATAAGGATGAGACCGATTGTCTTTTTTCAATTTGTGTAACATTCTTAGTAGGAACAATTTGTTACAATCAACTAAATCGATGAATATTAGAGAGCAAGTAGTTATATTTTTACATATAATTGGTTATAATGTAAGGTTTCGAGTGATTGGATCTAGATATTATAGATTAATTGAGACAATTCACCGTTACTTTAGGGTTGTATTGAAAGTTATTTTGAAATTGTATAAACTAGTTATTAGATTACCTGATGAGTCAAATCCTAGTGAAATAAAAAATGATCCAAGGTTTTATCCTTATTTTAAAGATTGCATTGGAGCATTAGATGGAACTCATGTTCGTGCATCCGTTCCACTCAGCATTCAAGGAAGATCATATAGTTGTAAAGAGGAGAGGACACAAAAAGTATTAGCTGTCATTGCATTTGATTTGAAATATCCCTATGCTCTAGTTGGTTGGGAAGGTAGTGCACATGATTCTCGTATGTTAAGTGATGCACTTTCATGCCTAAGAGGACTAAGAATTCTAGAAGGTAAAAATTAACATTAAATAACAATTAGTTCAAGTAAGCTCATAATTTATTAATAATAATTATGTTTTGTAAAATTGTAAGTAAATATTATCTTGCTGATGTTGGATATGGCATCCGAAATGGACATATTACTCCATATTGTGGTGTCTAATATCATTTAAAAGAGTTTAGTGATCAAGGGCTGGAAAATGGAAATGAAATATTTAGTCTTTGTCATTCATCATTGCGAATTGTTATTGAATGTGTTTTTGGGATTTTGAAGAAATAGTTTTGTGTGTTAAATGCTGAACCATTTTGGAAATTTCAAATTCAAGTAGATATAGTTTTGTCTTGTTGTATCATTCATAATCATATAATAGGAGTTGATCTGAGTGATTTAATTAATCAAGGATTATATGAGGAGTCTGAGTCTGATTTGATAATACCAACTCTTACGGAGCGAGAAGAAAGAGAAGAAGCAAAAGAATGGTCTGGTAAAAGAGAAGAATTTGCACAAACTATATGGATTGATTATATGGCTAGAAATATTAGGTAGGTGTAGGGCTTAGTGTTAATGTTTCTATGTTATGTATGTTTTAGTATTAAAATTGTAATTTTTTTTTAATGTTGGTTAGATATTGATATTGAAATTAGTTTGTTATATTTTGAAATTATTATGTTTTAAATTTGTTGGATATTGAATTTATTATGTTTTAAGCTTGTTGGATATTGAAATGATTGACAATGACAATTATTAATGTAGAATGGGTAAGGGAAACAAAGAAAGGACAACCAAGTAATTCAGGTGGACAAAACTGATGGAACATCTTTTTCTCAAAATTCTAGCAAATGAGGCCCATAAAGGAAATAAGCCTTCTAACACTTTCAAAGTAGTTTCTATTAATCAGGTTGCCGTAGCTATTTCTGAAATATTTCAAGTTCAATGTGATGATAAGCATGTAGAAAATCATATGAGGACTATAAAAAACAAATGGTAAATTATATGCACAATTCAAGCTGAAAGTGATTTTGGATGGGATGATAACATGAAAATGATCACATGTGATAGAGCGACATATGACGCAGCAGTGATGGTAATATATGTATATATATTTTAAGTATATTTCAAATATTTTTTTACTTGTTATTCTAATTGTGTATAATAACCAACAGGCACATAAGAAGTATGAACCATTTTTGAATAAAAGCATTGATCATTATGATGAAATGTAACGCCCTAAAATTTCTATTTTGGCTTTCGTGAAAATGTGACACAAATGTGTATCTGCTTCAGTAGTTAAGTGTTCTAGGTGTGTGGGAAAGGTCCCAAGTTCAAGCCTCGACTTGGGAAAATTTTGAAATTTTTAATGATTGAAGCCTTAGCCTTGCTTAAAGGGTTTAAGTAGAGTTGTTTGTAAAATAATGTCAGAATGGGCTTGCTGGTCTGGTGGATAAGTGGAGTGTTGGTGTGAGGGAAGTCTTGTGTTCGAGTCTATACTTGGGCATTATTTTTTGCTGCTAATGTTGTGTGGGTGGTTAGGATGGACTGGAATACTGAAGTAGTTGAAACGGATGTGGTTTAGTATGAGCAAATGTAACAGCCCGTTTTTAGGTCAAATCAGAACAGTGTTTTTGGGACCACAAAATCGAAGTTAAAATATTTATTTTTATTATTTTAATAAGGATTACAGCATGATAGATTAATTATGTGAAAGTTTGTAAAGAAATTTTACCATTTAAATGCTTAATTCGATAAAAAGGACTAAATCTCGTAACGTGTAAAAGTTGAATTCTATTGTTTAAAGGTATTAAATAGCTATGATTTATTAATATGGAAGTCCTTATATTGTAAATAGCCCATTTAGAATGTAAGTGGACATTCATGGACATTGTTTTAATGATGTTTAAAGTTTTATTAACAAGGTTATAATGGTCATTTGGTTAATAAAGTTTAATTTAATAAAACAAAAGCTATTTTATCATCATATTTCTTCTTCATAACCGAAAACAAAAAGAAAAAGAAGTCAAGGAAGAGCTAGTAGGGTTTGGCACCTTTTTGGCTTGATTGAGGTACGATTTGAACTCAATTTTTGATGATTTTTATATTTTTGATATCGTTGCGTCATATATTAGCTAGCCCGTACCTTAATGTTTAAATTTGTTCATGATTTTGAAATGTGCCATTGTTGAATGCTTGAGTTCTTTGAAGTTTAATGATAGATTTTGGAAGCTTGATGATAGTTGAACTAGTTTTGTAAAGTGATTTTTGACAAAAATGCAAAATAGAGATTAAATTGTGAAATTATAAAATTGAGTGGTTAAAAGTGTGAAATAATGAAAGATATGGGCTGCTAGTAGTATAAAGGAAATTCGTCTAGACATGGGTTGGTATTAAATTGTGCAATTTTGCATTTTTATGCGTTAAGGACTAAATTGCAAAGTGATTAAAAGTTTAAGGGTAAATTGTAATTTAGCCAAAATAAATGTGTAGGCTAAATTGAATTGAATGAAGTTTGAATGAGTTAATTTGATATCATATAGATCAAGATAAACAAATATCGAAATTAGATCGGGGGAAATGAAAGGTAGACGAGTAGACGATGGTTATACGAGCAAATACGAGGTAAGTTCGTATAATTAGAATCAAACTTTTCTATACTTTTCATTGTTTAATTGAATGTAATTTATTGAAATATTTGAAATATGAATGCCTAGATGATATATTGTATTCGTTACCGAGCCCCGTTTGAACTATATAAATTTATTGGATACGAGTGACATGTTACTGAGATTACCGTATTGGTCGAGCTCTTGCATTTGTTGCAGACTCACCACAGCTCGTATGAGCTTACTGATTCAGCTCGTAAGAGCTTACTGTTTCATCTCATTGGAGCTTACCGTTTAGCTCAATAGAGCTTATTGTTCAGCTCGAAGGAGCGTACTGACCATGACTCGAAAGAGCATGTATGATGATGAATTGATGGCTTAATGATATTTTTCACTCGTTTATCCTTTGAAGTTCTAACAGGTTCAACGGGCTTAAATATTGGTTATTTGAATATGTTACAGGTTATAAGTGCTAAATATTTTATATGTGACTTTAGAATTGATGTAAGTAAAGTACTAATAGATAGCTTTATGTATTTGTTAAATGACTAACATGTGATGGATACTTGTGATTAGGTGATGGTTAAATTGAATTGTTGGCATTTTTATTTATTGCTTGATAGTTTATTAATGGTAAGTTTAAATTCTAAATTATACGGGCTTACTAAGCCATAAGCTTACTCTGTTTTAATTTTCTATGTCTTATAGGGTTCATTAGCTTGCTCGTTTCGGATAAGTCGGAGTTGCACGTCACACTATCCAATTTCCAATTGGTATTATGAACTTATGTAAATATGGCATGTATAGGCTAGTTTGATGATCATAGTTATGTTTTGGTATCATGGTTTAAGAATGAAATTGTATATAAGTTAAGCCATGTGATTTGGCTTATTTTGGTATCATATTTTGATTTCATATATGAGTTTAATGGTGTATGTTTTGGTATGGTAATATTTGGATGAAATTATGCAAATGAAATCTTGATATATAGATGTTAGATGAATGAATTGTATAAGTGGTTAAATATGTATTTGGATTTGTAAATGGTAAGCTTGGTTATGGTTTATAATGTATATTAAATTGGTTATTTTTGTTGCCAATTGAGTTGCATAATTGTGGTCTAATATGAATGTAGGTGCTTATGTTTTAGGGTGGCAAATTGGCTTTTCATATGGCCTATTTTTGTCCACATGGACGGAGACACGGGCATGTGTCTCAGCCGTGTGTGACACACAGTCATGTTACACGGCCGTGTGTCCTCTGGGGTACTCTACGAATTAAAGTTAGTATACCCTACAGTTTTGACACGGCCTTGACACACGGGCGTGTGGTCGACCGTGTGACCCAAGTTAATAGCCTCCCTAATTTTCACACGGCCTGGCACACGGGTGTGTCTTGTGGCCGTGTGGACAAGTCAGATGTATGCCCTATTTTGCCACAACTTAGACACACGGGCGTGTCTAATACCATGTGAAGCACACGGCCTATTCACATGGGCGTGTGGTATTTGAAATGTTGAAAATTTTATAAGTTTCTGAAATTTTTATATTTTATCATTTTAGTCCCAAATGCATAATTAAGATTTTGTATGATTGATTTAAGTATATTTTGAATGTTAATGATTGATGGTTACTGAAATGTGATGAAATTTGTTAAATGAGTGTTTTGATTTGAGTAATAGGTTTGGTAATGCCTCTTAACCTATTCCGGCGACGGTTACGGGTTAAGGGTGTTACAACAAAATAGGGGATTCGGGAGTTACCCAGTTATTTTTCTTCTCTCCTACAAAAAGTCTCTAGCATTTTCTTCTTCATTTTTTTCCTTTGCTGCCAAATTTTACCCTCCCTCTTACTGAATCCACCTATTTCCTTCCTTTTCCTTTTCAACTTTGTTTTTAGTTCATCATATTGTGCAATATAGGATCACACTCGTTCGGTAAGTGATAATGTGCTTTAAAATTTTGGTTTTTAAGTTATTAATTGGGGAACCTTTGTTTAACTGTTTTGACAGCCGAAAATTGGGTGTGAGGGGTTGTGCTGGTGCCGAATTATAGAGAGAAGCATCCGTAGTTCGTAAGATAAGTGTTTTTTCACTTGGAAAAGGACCTTGCCGTTTTGGGGTTAAGTTTAATTCGAGCGTTTAAGTGACTAATTGAGTGAAATTTTGTCACTAATAGGTTTTGGAGTGCTCGTGGTAACTTTAGCTTCGAATCGAAACCAGGTCTGTACCCGAATCGCGAAAAATAGAATTTGGTGAAAAGCTAAAAAAGCTTACTGTCGACACCACACGGGTGACCGTGTGATGGGAAACAAGTGTGTGATCGATGAGTCAGGCCGTGCACGTATGACACAGCCGTGTGATGGCCAGATAGGCCGTGTGCGAGACACAAGCTACACTGATTTGGGTCGTATGGGCCACACGAGCGTATGGGATTTGGGGCCAAGCAGTGTGATCTACATGGTCAAGGCCAATTTGGGCCGTGTGGGCCAACACGGGTAGGCCACTTGGGCGTCTGAGCCCATCTTTCTGAAATATTTTGTAAGGTTGCACAAGTCGCCCTAATTGAATGTGGACCTACTGTAGGTTCGGTAAGCTTTACTTAGACCCCTAAATATGTGATCTGAACGTATAGTGTCTGACTGAGCATGATATTTGTACCTGAGCATGATATTTGTACTGAACTGAATGTATATTCTATTATTAACATATTTGTATGCCATTTGCATTGCATCGGGGTGGGTTGATGATATTTGAAGGAAGTATCTGAAAGGCTCTTAAGCCTGTTATCTGGCAGCTCAGCTACAATACCCTGATTATGTGCCGCATTTCGGTACAGTATGGTGTGTAGGGATGGGTGGGTTGATATAATCCCCACATAGTGTGTAGGGCTGGACGGAGATGGTGTGTAGAGGCTAGTGAGTAGGATCCTAATTACTGTATCTGCATTCTGTATCTGATATGGGCCAAGGCCCTAATATGATTCTGAGATTGTATCTGAATAGGCTAAGGCCCAAATTGGTTCTGTAATGGGCTCAGGCTCAAACTGTAAATGACTGTATTTTGATGTATAACTGTATGCATAACTTTCCGTGGGGATGACACACTGAGTTTGCGAAAACTCACCCATATCTATTTAATTTGTTCAGGTAATCCCCAGACTTAAGCGGATTGGTGCGGCAAAGGACTTGATGGTGACCACCTCTATTTCGTACTGCATTAATTCAGTTTTTGAATTTACATTATTTTTTGGTATTTGTTGTGTAATTTTGGGACTTTGGACTGATTGGTTTGAATTTTGGGATTTTTAACTGCTTTACGGTTTTATTACGACTAAAAAGTAAAAACTCAATTTTTGCTAAAACAAAGGTTTCTCGCAACACGAACGGTTTTCCAAAAATAAACATTCCAAAGCTTCCACTAAAAAGATACAATTTTAGACATAACAAAGAACAGACATTTTACTATGAATTAAGTTAAAGGTTAATTAACCAGAACGATTTTAACTTGACAAACTCGTTTTCAAATTCCATTCCATGTGACATCGTCATATTCGGCCATAACGTCTAGGCTGAATTTGGGGTGTTTCATGAAATGGCTTTGGTTTTTGGTAAAGATATGGCAACAGGGAGTTTTGCCAGAACATTTGCTGACATAGGCTTGGATGATGGTAACCAAGATTCGGTGTCTATAGACTGTGACAATGAGGAGGTTGAGGAGGTAAGAATAAAAGTATTTTCATTTGGCACATTTAAACGTAAAAGAGAAAAATGCTCAAGAAAGTGTCATTGATGAACAAATTAAATTTGTGGGTGAATAACTTGGTAAGATTGCTAACGCATTGGAACAATTTATTGCGAATAAGACACCACATCTTTAAGAAAAAGTGATGTCGCTGGAGGTAGAAGGATTTGATGATGACTTCTTTTGTAGTATGTTTGATTATTTTGTGGGTTGTGAATTCGAGGCCAAAGCTTTCATAGCTAAAATACAAAGCATAGAAAAATTTGGCTTCAAAAATTTTCTCAAGGTTGAAGATATTGATGCTTTAATGTGGTGTAATATTAGTTATGCACTTGGACAATTTTGTAGTTATCATGTAGTGTACAACTAATTATGCACTTGGATAATATTATTAATTTGTAGTATTAATTGTGGTTTGGAAGTTAATTTATTATTATTCAATCTTTTTTCTTTTTTTTTTTTTTTATAATACAATTAGAAATCATCTATTCGCTTTGTTTGGTTTCAATTTATGATTGTTAATATTCTAGCTTAATAATAGAGTATTATTATATATTTAACTTGATTTATTTATTTATAAATAACTCAATGCAATATATGTAAAAATAATGTAAAATATAAATTTATTAATAGATACAAAATAAACTCAATTAAACAATAAAAAGATAATAAATTCTCAAATGTATGTTTGTTTAAGTTAAAACAGTTTTTATGAAAGATTTTCAAGAAATCTGTCAAACAACAAAAGATATTTTCCACATATTCATTCAAACACTAGAACATTATTTTTTTCTAAAAAAATAAATCATTTTCTAAAAAATATTTTATTAGTAAATAAACGGAGCCTAAGTTGAAAAGAAGCGAAATGGGGTTGAAATCCACCGTCTTGCCAAGCCGAGTGTTGCAGCGCTCACGTCATGCTCCACAGTATGATCTTCCTTCACTTTGCTTCCTCATTTCACCTTTATGCACTCTCAGATCTTCGTTTAAAACTCAGTTTAACTTAAAGAAAAAGTGAAAACAATAATTCAATTCTAAATACCTAAAAACATATAGAATATAGAGAAAAACTAATAAAAATGCAATGAATGTAAAATGTATGCATCATATACAAATCACACTAAAATACTCTTCATGCATGAAATTTCATTGATGAAACAAAATAAAAAGAGACTTAAAATATAGTAATGATGAGCACTCATCAATATTCCCCCTATTGTTATAATTGAAAATGCAATAGTTCCGTCACAACCTATTGTAGCTACCTAGAAGGCTCGGGTATTGGATCTCTTAAGGGCTGAATTTAACTTTATCAATGTTAAGATTCAGAAGTTGGTGGAGAAAGCAAGGTTTACTGAGTTGATTTGTGATTTGGAGAAGTCAGCTTGTTTTTTTTTTTTTTTTGGGGGTGGGGTAAGGTGAGGGGAGGTCTTTGGCATTTTTGTTAGAAAGGGAAAAAGATTGGTAGCAACAAATGAGTTTTGGTCATGGTGAGTTGTTGATTGATGATGGTCGTGGAGCTGAATAATGATGGCTGATGAGTTGCCATTCATTTATTTTTATTTGCATCTTATTTTAAACTTTGTAGCTACTTATTCGAATATGGTGTTGGTCTTGCATGGTTTTCTTTCAAACTTGGTACTACCATGGATGATTTTTTTTTAATGCCAATTGTTTGAGATACGTGTTGCATACCTTCTATGCTTAGTTGATAATTAATGAACATGCATAGAATTTGATGAATCACTTTGATAGGGGAGTTATATTCTTGTTCCAAGCATTTTTTTTTTTTTTTTTTTTTGCTAATCCAAGAAAATTGATGATGCATCTTGATAGGTGTATTAATTTAATTTCCTTTATTTATTGAATTTGTATTAAGTTATGGGTGTTATCATTTTTGTCAAAATGTCAAAGGAGAGATTATTAGAAATTATGACTGTTGATGTCATTGTTGAATTTTTTATTATTACATCGAACACAATATTCTATAACAGTTAAAGTAATTTGATGAATTAACAATTTTGACTTATACATAATTACTTTTTTAAGTAAATGTGTTGTTAAGAAGCAAAAGCAAGATTTTAATGTAAAAAAGTAACCAGATATAGTTTAGTTTATGGTTGATCGGTTGGTTGGCAATTTTTAAGGAAGTGAGAGAGTTTAAAATTGTTTGGGATGTTATTTTTAAAAACTTTAAGCTAACTAGAATTATTGAAACAGTCAAATTATTTTGAAAATATAGGGATAATATTTAGAGATAATCCAACCTCCCTTGGTTGAAATTTGAAGTTGACTTATCTCATTTTAGATTAGCTTCAATTATTTTGGAGCCTATTTATAGGCTCTCGAAATTGCATATGGTGTGGTGCTTGAGATGTTTTTGTTCTTTCATAATCTGAGCATATGTAAAACAACACTTTTTGTTTTGCTTAGGCATTTTCCTGGAGGATATACTGCAAGTAAAGAAATGATTTTAGGGAAAATGAATGTAACGCCTCAAATCTTTTTAAATTTCGGTTTTTGTAAGTCAGTAGCACAAAAATATTTGTGTATGTTTTTGGTAAATTGTAACATACAACTGTGTATCTGCTTCAATGGTTTAATGTTTTGGGTGTGTGTGTGAGGTCCTAGGTTCAAGCCTTTTCTTGGGAAAAATTTTTCTGAATAAAGCCCTGGTCAGTAGGCTTAGGTTTAATTATTTGTAATTTCATGACAAAATAGGCTTGCTGGTCTAGTGGTTAAGTGGAGTGTTAAGTGGCTGAAGGTTTAGGGTTTGAATCCCCGCGCGTTCGTAGGGGTTTTTTTTTTTTTTTTGCTTTAGATTTCGGCTAGAGTTGTACTATGGTTGGACCCTGAGTAGTGGGGTGTTGGATAGAGAAAAGTAAGAGGATTTGGGATAAGGGGGTTATGAGATTTTTCCTTTTGATTCTTTTTGCAAATTTCAGCACCCTCTCTTTCATCTTCTCAAAATTCCTAACGTTTTCTTGAATTTTCCTTTCTGCCAATTTTTCCTTTTTCTTCTCTTGCTGTTTCGTTTATTTTTTATCCTCCCTATCACTTGCTAGTTTTTTTGATTCAGTAGTTGTGCTTTTGGAGCGTCAACGGTAAGTTGGTGAGTTTCGGTTTTTGCTTTCTTAAGTGGTTCATGAATTCTGTCTAAGAGGGGCCCTGTTTGGCATTTAAGAGTTAATCAAGGGACTGGAAATCGCTCCCAATCGACGAGTTGAGTTACGTGGATTCCCCGTTTCGATCAAAGGTAAGGGTTTCGATAGTTATGGATGATCATCAAGTTGCAATACCATTTAAGTCTTGGTTATCATTACTAAAATTGGGGCTCTAATTTGTCGATTTTAGGTATTAGAGTGCTCGTGAGTGTTTAAGCATCAAAAACGATACAAGTGTGTACCAGAAAACACAAAAATCGAGAATCGAATGAAAGCCAAAAAATAGAACTGCCGATGCCACACGGGTATGTGGTCACCCGTGTGGTAGGCCGTGTGGCAATACACGGGCGTGTGATCGACGAGCCAAGCCGTGCGCGCAAGACACGGGCACATGATACGGCCGTGTGATGGCTGGTGAGGCCGTGTGCGAGACACGAGCTCAACCAATTGGGCCATGTAGGCCACATGGGTGTGTGGAATTCTGGGCCAGGCCGTGTGATCCACACAGCTAAGGCTAATTTGGGCCGTGTAGGCGACACGGGTGTGTGGACCCTCATGGACAGGCCACATGGGCATGTGAGCCCAATTTTCTTAAACACTCTAAATGGTTGCTCAAGTCGCCCAAGTCGACTAGGACCTACTGTAGGGTCGGTGAGAGTTACCTGAACGCTAATTTCGTGATTTGACTATGTTTTATACGTGCCCTAGCATGCTCACCGATTTGTATGTATGATCTGATAATTGCATATTTGTATGTCATATATTGTATGCTGTATTGCATCGGGGTTGGGTTAATGTATATGGAGGAAGTATTCTGAAAGGCTCCTAAGCCTGATATCTGGTAGCACAGCTGCAATTATCTGATTATGTGCCGCATTCGGTACAACATGGTGTGTAGGGATGGGTGGGTCGATTTTATCCCCACATGGTGTGTAGGGTTGGACGGAGTTGGTGTGTAGAGGCTGGTGGGTAAGACTCTGTTTAATCTGTTCTATTCTACATATTGTATCTGAGATGGGCCAAGGCACTAAAATATATATCTGATTCTGCATCTGAGTGAGCTAAGCCTACACTAATTTCTGTAAGGGGCTCCGACCCAAACTGATTATGATTATGACCTGATGTATGTCTGTATGCACTTTTTCTGAGGGGATTACACACTGAGTTGTTAAAACTCACCCTTTTTCTGTTTAATATGTGTAGGTAATCCCCAAACTTGACGAATCTGTGAAGCGAAGGACTCGAGGGTGGCGACACGTAAATTTTTAGACTATTTTTTTATTTATTTACATTCAGTTTTATTACTTATTTTGGGTTTTTGATTTAATTCTGGACTTGGACTATTTGGTTTTAATTCGGGACTTATTACGATTTTGTGATTAACTAAACTGTAACTTATCAAAACACAATTTTCCTAAAAACTAAGGTTTCCATAAATAAAAATGATTTTACTTAAAATTCATTATTTGGGTTTCAAAAGCCTCCGCGTAAAAGAGATGCTTGAATCAAATCAATTAGAATTTGGTTTTTCGAACCGAGTAAAAGTTAATAAAAAGAATGATTTGAAGGTCAATATATTTTTTAAAACACTCTCATGTAACTTCACCAGATTCGGCCATAACGTCTAGACCGGGTTTGGGATGTTACATTTATTGGTATCAGAGTCAAGTTGTAAAACTCGGCTGTGGATTTGAGTTTTAAAGACTGGCTTTAAAGAAACGATTTGTAAATAATTTGACATATTTTTGGAATAAGTATGTGGTGCACTGAGTCTCCAGCGCCGATCTTGTAAGTTTTCTACACCTTTGTTTAAAATTGTTTAAAAGTGTGATTAGAATATACTGAAACTACTTTGGTTAGTATATTACACTGAAAACACTCTAGGAAGTGTAAATTGAAAACTGTAGTGAGATTACAAATCGCGATAACAGACTCTAAACTTCTGATACTGTTTTGCATAAAATATTTGTTAATAAATATTAGAACTGTAACTAATGCATAAAACTATTAATACAGATAAATTCTGAAATTTACGATGAGCATACGTGGTACTCGTGGACGTGGTACTAAAGGCTTTGGTAGGGGCCATAGAGGGGCTCGGCATCTGATACTATTCCGAATCTAGATACTAGCGAGACGCTGGTATCACCTGTGACAGAGATTGGGTCTAGGTCTCTTAATTGTGCGATTGGAGACGACGCACTGTCTCAGGCTATGCTACAGATATTAGAGAGGGTCGTTGGGTCACTGTGCCCAACACTGGATCTAGAGGATGTGGGTCAGTTACGGAATGACTCCGGTCCAATAAAGTTGAGTTATTCAGGGGTGTCGCTGGAGTCGCCCCTAATGTGGCCGAGTATTGGATGGAGGCCACAGAAAAAATTATGGACAACCTGGATTTTACTGTTGAGCAGAAGCTTAAGGGGGTTATTTCTCTACTTAGCAACGAAGCATATCAGTAGTGGTTGACGGTTAAGGAGGGCACCCAACCCAACCAATTAACATGGGATCTCTTTAAGACGGCCTTCCAGGGCACGTACGTGGGGGCCAGTTATATTGATGCTAGGAGGCGAGAGTTTTTAAAATTGACGCAGAGAGATCTGTCAGTGGCTGAATATGACGCTAAATTTCTGAGACTAAGCCGTTATGCGTGAGGCATAGTGGTGACTGAATATGAGAGATGTGTCCATTTTGAGGATGACCTTAGGGATAACCTGATGGTGCTGATAGCTCCGCAGAGGGAGCATGAGTTTGCTGTTTTGGTCGAGAAGGCCAAGATTACTGAGGATATTAAGCGCGTGGAGCATCAGAATAGAGATCACGAAAGGGGTAAGAACAAGAAGGATTCAGAGCCCTCGAGTTCTGGGATGAGGTCTAAGAAAAAAGGCCAAACCTGATGGACCAGTGAGAGCTAGGCCTCCTGTTGCACCTACTAGGGTGGCACTGTATGGGTACTGTGGTAGACGCCATCCGGGCGAGTGTTAGAAGACTACTAAGGGGTGTTTGAGATGTGGGTCGACTGAGCACCGTGTTCGGGATTGCCCATTGAGAACTGATCAGGTGCAAGCTCTGGGTTCTAGTACTGTATAGCTACCAAGAGTAGTTCAGCAGTCATCTAAGGGCCAAGGTCAGGCCAGGGTGGTAACGCCATGGGCCGAGGACAGAGAGCACCAGGTAAAGGTGTTAGACCGTCTGACGCGAGGCAGCATGCTGTGGTTTATGCTGCTCATCGTCGTGAGGACTGAGATGCTCCATACGTCATTACGGGTACATTTTTAATATTTGATGTGCCTTATCTTGTACTGATAGACATAGGCTCTACACACTCATACGTAGCTAGTACTGTGTCTGAACCTTGAGCATTCCGATTAAGAGTACTTCTAGCGAGGTAACTGTTGTGAGTCCGTTGGGACAGTCCATCTGAGTAAGTAAACTATTTAGAGATGTTCCATTAGAGGTTCAACGGACAGTATTTTTGGCTGATCTAATGGAGCTTCCGTTTGGGGAGTTCGATCTGATTTTGGGAATAGACTGGCTGGTTAAACACCGAGTGAGTCTGGATTGTGCGATGAAAAAGGTTGTCTTGAAGACCAATGAGGACAGTGAGGTAGTGGTGATTGGGGAACGACGCGACTATATGGCAAATGTGATTTCTATTTTGGCAGCAAAAAAGTTAGTGAGAAAAGGTTGTGAGGCATTTTTTGCCTACGTTAGTATTGTTAATTCTAGGGACTCTTCAATTAAGGACATCAAAACTGTGAGAGATTTTCCAGATATGTTTCCTGAGGAACTATCAGGGTTGCCTTCGAGCTGTGAGGTAGATTTTGGGATTGAGTTGATACCGAATGGCACCAAAAGAGCTGACAGAACTTAAGGCTTAGATTCAAGAGTTGTTAAACCGTGGGTTCATTCGTCCCAGTGTGCCTCCGTGGGGAGCACCTGTTCTATTTGTAAAAAAGAAAGATGGGACAATGCAGATATGTATCAACTATCAGTAGCTGAACAAGCTAAAAATTAAGAATAAGTACCAACTTCTGAGGATTGATGATTTATTCGACCATTTTAGAGGGTCTTCTGTGTTCTCTAAGATTGACTTGCGTTCTGGGTATCATCAGTTGAGGGTAAAGAAGGCTATTCTGATAAGCATAAGACTATTCTGACTCAAGCTCCTGTTCTGATACAACCTGAGCCTGGTAGAGACTTCGTGGTTTACAGTGACGCGTCGCATGTGGGTCTAGGTTGTGTTCTGAT
The DNA here is from genome assembly GCA_025698465.1 of Gossypium longicalyx. Lineage (NCBI taxonomy): Eukaryota > Viridiplantae > Streptophyta > Magnoliopsida > Malvales > Malvaceae > Gossypium > Gossypium longicalyx. Next base: position 101,010,645 of record CM046997.1, read on the forward strand.
GCAGGACGGAAAGGTAGTTACTTATGCGTCTCGACAGCTCAAGACTCTTGAGGCTAACTATCTGACGCATGATCTGGAGTTGGCAGCGGTAGTCTTCGCTCTGAAAATTTGGAGGCACTATCTATATGGTGAGAAGTGTACTATTTACACTGATCATAAGAGCCTCAAATATCTCCTCACCCAGAAGGAGTTAAATCTTAGGCAGCGTAGATGGGTTGAACTGCTTAAAGATTACGACTGCACTATCGAGTACCATCTTGGTAAGGCCAATGTGGTGGCTGATGCATTAAGCCGTTGGGCTATAACCGATCTAAGAGTGATGTTCGATCGACTGAATCTTTTCGATGATGGGAGTCTGCTAGCTGAACTTCAAGTTAAATTGACATGGATTGATTAGATCAGAGATAAATAGATGGGGAACAGGTCTCTGGAGTTGCGTTTCCGTCAGGTGGAGAGTGGTGTTACTATGGATTTTGGGATTAATAAGGATGGGTTATTGTGTTTTGGCGGTCGAATTTGCGTACCGAATGATAAGGAATTGAAACTGTCGATTCTGAGAGACGCGCATAGTAGCCATTATACTATGCATCTCGGTGGGAATAAAATGTACCGAGATTTGCGAGAGTCGTACTGGTGGCCAGGGTTGAAACGTGAACTTACTGACTTTGTTGCTTACTGTTTGACTTGTTAGCAGGTTAAGGCTGAGCATCAGTTACCTTTGGGTTTGCTGCAGCCGGTTAAAATACCATTATAGAAATGAGAGCAAGTAACGATGGATTTCATTAGTAGGTTGCCTCTAACACCCACTAAGAAAGATTCTGTCTGGGTCATCGTGGATCGATTGACCAAATCTGCGCACTTCATCCCGGTCAGGATAGACTTTTCTCTACAAAAGTTGGCTAAGCTCTATATTTCTGAAATAGTGAGGTTGCATGGGGCACCTGTCTCGATCATCTCTAATAGGGATCCTTGTTTCACGTCTCGGTTCTGGAAGAAACTGCATGAGGCTCTAGGTTCAAGGTTAGACTTCAGTACTGCTTTCCAACCTCAGATAGATTGTCAGTGGAAGAGGGTGATTTAAATACTGGAGGACATGTTAAGGAGCTACGTTATTGATTTCTGAGGCAGTTGAGAGGAGTACTTGTCATTGGCTGAGTTCGCCTATAATAACAGCTTTCAGTCTAGCATCCAGATGGCACCTTACGAGGTACTGTATGGACGTAAGTATCGTACTCCCTTATGTTAGACTGAGTTGGGCGACCGACGTGTTCTGGGTCCCGAATTAGTCTCCGAGATAGAGGATAATGTTAGATTGATCAGGGATCGTCTGAAAGTAGCTTCTGACAGGCAGAAGTCTTATGCGGATCTAAAGAGACGCGAGATTGGATACTCTGTGAAGGATTTTGTGTTTCTCAAGGTCTCACCATGGAAGAAGATTTTGAGGTTCGGTCGCAAGGGTAAGCTAAGCCCTAGGTTTATTGGGTTGTACCGTATTCTAAGGTGAGTGGGGTCAGTCACTTATCAGTTGGAGTTACCTCTAGAGCTAGACCGCATTCATGATATTTTTCACGTCTCGATGTTGAGACGCTACCGTTCTGATCCCATGCACATTGTTCCTATGGAGGAGATTAAAGTTAGGCCGGATCTAACGTTTGAGGAGGAACCAGTTTAGATTCCTGATCGCGACGTTAAAGTTCTGCGAAGAAAGTTTATCCCCTTAGTGAAGGTGCTTTGGTGGAATTATAGTACTAAGGACGCCACTTGAGAGCTGAATGATTCGATGCGTCAGCAGTATCCTTACCTTTTCTATTCAGGTAAAATTTTGAGGCCGAAATTTTCTTTTAGGCCGAAATTTCAGCTTTTGTAAGTCAGTAGCACAAAAATATCAGTGTATGTTTTTGGTAAATTATGACACACAACTATGTATCTGCTTCAGTGTTTTAGTGTTCTAAGTGTGTGTGTGTGAGGTCCCAAGTTCAAGCCTTTTCTTGGGAAAAATTTTGTACTTTTCTGAATAAAGCCTTATCTCTGGTCAGTAGGCTTAGGTTTAAATATTTGTAATTCTATAACAGAATAGGCCTGCTAGTCTAGTGGTTAAATGGAGTGTTAAGTGGCTGGAGGTCTGGGGTTCGAATCCCTGCGCATTCGTAGGTGTTATTTTTTTTTTTTTTTGCTTTAGATTTCGGCTAGAGTTGTACTATGGTTGGACTCTAAGTAGTAGGGTGTTGGATGGAGAAAAGTAAGGGGATTTGGGATAAGGGGGTTATGAGATTTTTCCTTTTGATTCTTTTTGCAAATTTCGGCACCCTCTCTCTCATCTTCCTAAAATTCTTGATGTTTTCTTGAATTTTCCTTTCTGTTGATTTTTCCTTTTTTTTCTCTTGCTGTTTCATTTATTTTTTATTCTCCCTATCACTTGCTACTTTTTACGATTCAGTAGTTGCGTTTTTGGAGCGTCAACGGTAAATTGGTGAGTTTCGATTTTTGCTTTCTTAAGTGGTTCATGAATTCTGTCTAAAAGGGGTCCTGATTGGCATTTAGGAGTTAATCAAGAGACCGAAAATCGCTCTCAATCAACGAGTTGAGTGCGTGGATTCCCTATTTCGATCAAAGGTAAGGGTTTCGATAGTTATGGACGATCATCTAGTTGCAATATCATTTAAGTCTTTGTTATCATTACTGAAATCGGGGCTCTGATTTGTCGATTTTAGGTACTGTAGTGCTCATGAGTGTTTAAGCGTAAAAATTGATACAAGTGTGTACCCAAAAACACAGAAATCGAGAATCAGCGAAAGCTGAAAAACAGAACTGTCGACGCCACACGAGCGTGTGGTCGCCCGTGTGGTAGGCCGTGTGGCAATACACGAGCGTGTGATCGACGAGCCAAGCAGTGCGCGCAAGACACGGGCGCGTGATACGGCCGTGTAATAGCCAGTGAGGCCGTGTGCAAGACACGAGCTCAACCAATTGGGCAGTGTGGGCCACATAGGCATGTGGGCCCGCAAGGGACACCACACTGGAATTTTGTTCCAGGCCATGTGTTCCACACGGCCAAGGCCAATTTGGGTCGTATGGCCACATGGGCGTGTGAGCCCAATTTTCTAAAACACTCTAAATGGTTGCTCAGGTCGCCCAAGTCGACTGGGACCTACTGTAGGGTTGGTGAGAGTTACTTAACCCCTGATTTCGTGATTTGACTATGTTTTATACGTGCCTTAGCATGCTCACCGATTTGTATGTATGATCTGATAATTGCATATTTGCATGACATGTATTGTATGCTGCATTACATCGGGGTTGGGTTAATGTATATGGAGGAAGTATTCTGAAAGGCTCCTAAGCTCGATATTTTAAACACATTTGCAATTATTCGATTATGTCTTTGCATTGATGACAAACATGATGTGTAGGGATGGGTGAGTCGATTTTATTTCCACATGGTGTGTAGGGTTGGACGGAGTTGGTGTGTAGAGGTTGGTGGGTAGGACTCTGTTTAATATGTTCTGTTCTGCATACTGTATTTGAGATGGGCCAATGCACTAAAATATATATCTGATTATGCATCTGAGTGGGCTAAGGCCTACACTGATTTCTGCAAGGGGGTCCAGCCTAGACTGATTATGATTATGATCTGATGTATGTCTGTATGCACGTTTTCTGAGGGGATTACACAGTGAGTTGCGAAAACTCACCCTTTTTCTGTTTAATCTGTGTAGGTAATCCCCAGACTTGACGGATCGGTGAAGCGGAGGACTCGAGGGTGGCCACATGTAAATTTTTAGTCTGCTTTTTCTTATTTATTTACATCTAGTTTTATTACTTATTTGGGGTTTTTGATGTAATTCTGGACTTGGACTGCTTGGTTTTAATTCGGGACTTATTACGGTTTTGTGATTAATTAAACTGCAACTCATCAAAACACGATTTTCCTAAAAACTAAGGTTTTCGTAAATAAAAATGATTTTAGTTAAAATTAATTATTTGGGTTTCAAAAGCTTCCGCGTAAAAGAGATGTTTGAATCAAATCAATTAGAATTTGGTTTCCCGAACCAAGTAAAAGTTAATAAAAGGAACGATTTGAAGGTCAATACATTTTCTAAAACACTCTCATGTTGCTTCGCTAGATTCGGCCATAATATCCAGATCGGGTTGGAATGTTACAATGAATATAACAATTGGGGACAAATTTGTCCTTTAGAGTAAAGGTAAATTAAGTTTAAATTTATAGTTGTACAAAGTTAATTATTGAATGAATTCATTCTTTAAATTAAACTTTACAAAAATCAAACTGTTGAATCTAAATTGCGTTAACAAACTTAATAATATCTTCTTATTCTTTGTTTCCTTACTTATTTCCTCAATAGTATTGTTGCACTTCTTGTTATAACAACAAACTCACTAGAGATACAACAACAAAGGTAAATCGTTAGCTTTTTTTATATATATAGTATTTAAAATCAAAAGCTCTAGCCAAGACAAAAAATTATCCTATGTGGACAACCTATTTTTTGAAAAATGTACATTCTTAAAAAATGTCATGTTTCATCTAATAAATGTGATTTATTTTATATATTTTAATTGAAAATAATAAAAATTAATTTTTTAAAGAAATAAAAATTGTGTTAATTTATACATTATCTTAGGTGTCGAAGCGGATGACTCTTAGAAGATAGAAACATAGGTGTGATTGTCTGGACTGACAATACACTAGATATGGCCCAAGTAAAATAAATCTTATATTCATTTATAGATTTATTCACTTGTGATGTTTATAGTGTGACTTACCTCAATATTGAATAAGTGACGGACTATGTGTGCGTGACTCGTATACTTTAATATATTTAAAGCTTGAATTCAATTGATAATAGAGCTGAAAGATGGTACATTAGGTATACAACTTCTGCATGATATATCTTCACTTGCAATATTGGAATTCATAGCTTCACATAGGGTAAATGATATCTTGTGAGGATAACACACTTATGAAAAGATCATTGGGCGAACATTTTCTTGATACTTTAGTGGATTGACTTCATGACTAAATAATGTTGTAATTAATAGATGATGAGTCGAAAGTTAATTACAAATTATTTGAGCCCTAATTATATATGTTCAACTGGTTCCTCTACTAGCTCGGTATAACCTTAATAGTTTGAATTTGAATTGATGAGATGGAATGGGTTGGATACAAGGTTCCCAAAGGGAGTGTGCCAAAGCCCACTTATATCATACCTAGTGGGATTTATATTTTTCATTAAAATATTATTATTTTACTTTTTCTTATTCAACTAAGACTTATGTTTTTCTCTATAAATAGAAATCATGGGTTAGGTTGAAAATATATCATACTAAGCATCGACACTCTGTCAAAATTAAGTGAGATTTATTTTTCAAATAAATTCTAAATTTGAGAGTATTTACTTTTCGGTATCTAGCCTAGAGAGATATTGATCTTCCCCACTAGAATATCAATTTAGTTTTTATTGTGATCATTTTTTTATGAGTTAGAGTCCACACTCTAAGCAAGCCGAGGTTCAAGAATAGTGGAGAAGATCATGTTGGAAAAAGCCTAGAAACGACTTGTACCACCTATTCCAAAACACAAGCATGAATTTCATAAAGATCTTATTACTATAAATAACACAACTGCTTCGATTTTAGAAAAAAAATTAATTTTTTGATATGCTATAAAATTGTTTTCCAAACCAAAATTTTCCAATATCCAAATGGTCAGCTCAAATCCAAGAGTGTGCATATACCACTGGCCCGACTACTCGACTGCTTTGCAAGTTTCTTGTCACATGAGGCCAACGGGGGTTTTTTTTTAAAAAAAATTCACTTTATCTATTTTTTAGACATCTGATATAACTCAAATTCAAATTTAATCAGATTTTAATGTGAAAGAAAAAAAAACTTGAGTACCTTTTAAAGAGAACAATTTCTAGATTTTTTTTCATTGCAATTTTGCCCAGATTTCTTTTAACAAGGAAACTATAAGAGAATTGTGAGAAAAATCAAGTATCGTGTTGATAACATGTTATAAAACAAAGAATTAAGAAAGTAAAAGAACAAGAAATAGGATAACAATAGAATATTTAGAATACTTCTCTAAAGCCAATATTTATAAAATTAAGAAGTATATTCTATCAAAAAAAGAAGTATAAATGATATAAAATTCTACTCCTAATGAACATTAGAATTCTTAAGTACATCAAATTTCTTATCCTAATAAACATTCACTTTATAATAATAAAATATTTATAACAATAATGATAATTTTATCTTTTAATATTTTTACATAATATTTTTAATACAATAATTAAAACCGCTACTTAAAATAAATAAAATGTATAAAGATTAAACTCGATATTGGTGAAATTTTGTATATAAGTTATTTATCACTCCACCTATCATTCAATTTATAACTAGATCTTTTATATTTTTTTTACTTATTTTTTCCTTCACCATAAGTGTCGCATAATCTAGTATTGTTGTTAAATCCTTATCTGAGTTGTATCTATTCTTTTTACAAAATAACAAATATTATTATGAAGATATTTTTGTCCTTTTATAATTTTTATATAAAATCAATAATTTTTTTAACATAGATTAAATCTAGAAAAAAAAAACTCAAATATAATTGAACTTAAACCTAAATTTTTTTATAGAAATTGATATACTTGCTATGCTCTGCTCAGTGCTCAATGGATTGTTTCCATCAGTGCAAAATGTAGACAGTTATTGGGCTTCATTGTATCCTCAAGGTTTATTTTCAGTAACTCTTTTGCACACCATAATATATGTGGGGACATCATTTATTCTTTGTTGTGTTCGTTAGTTAATTAATTTAGTAAATTTTAGTTTTTAATTAATCACTCGATTTATTAGGTTAAATAATAAAAAGACGGTAATTACTAATTCTTTTAATTTTCGTAGAAAAGATATATTTACTCATCATAGCTATACTATTAATTGATAGGTGCACTTGCCTTAGTCAAATTTTTAGTTAGTTTCGAGGCACATCAATATAGGTATAATTTGATACGGTTAGAGTGTTTAAATATGTACAATTTGTGACATTTTTTGTAACACCGCTCACCCGTATTCAACGCCGAAATAGGGTTACGGAGCATTGCCGGACTTACAATACAATTACATAAAATTTTCATATACATAATATCATTTAATACATTCATCATTCAAACTCAATCAGTTTGTCCCTAATACGAGCCTCTAAGGCCTTAAACATGCATTGGGATTGGTTCGGGACTAAACTGATAACTTTTAAAACATTTGGAACACATAGAAAAATTTTCTCAAAACAGGGGACACACGATTGTGTGGCTAGGCCATGTGTCTCACACGGCCACCAGACACGTCCGTGTGCCCTAAAAATGGCCACAGACGCACGTGTACCAGGCCGTGTGCTAGGTCGTGCCAAACCTGTAGGGTATACTGACTTATGCCACACGGCCAAGTCACATGCCCGTGTGTGAGGCCGTGTGGAGCATACTGACTTGATTTAAATTTCAACACTAGGGGACACACGGCCGTGTAACAAGATTGTGTGTCACACACGGCTGAGACACACGCCCATGTCTCTGCCCGTGTAGACAAAAATAGGCTATTTACCAAGCCAATTTGCCACCCAATTTTTGTGCATACCTACATAATTCAAATGGTACTCACTCATAGCATAAATGGTCATCCAATTCAACCAAAATCAAGACTAAAACATACCATTTCAACTCCAACAACTAGCATGCTTACTATCTCATGTTTTACTCATTCAAATCATACCAACTTTACATATTCAATTCATCTAATAAAACATTTTCCAAACATGCATCATCATAGATCAATTCACTAGCACATAGCTTCTCAATTATCAACCATTTGACATCTATAATAACAATTATCAATAACATTGCAAACCAACTTCAGTCACTCAATATAACCCATATGCACACTTATATATACATAACCAAACTAGCCAAATTAAGCCAAGTCTAATGGCCATATGAAAAAACCATAACATAACCATTCATAATCCATCTCAAACGGCAAAACTCACTACCAAGATACATATCAAAATGACCACAATCCTATACATGCCATATGACCAAACCATAAGCTCAAAAGTACCAAAGTGATGGTTGGATAGTGTGACGTAGTCTCCGACAATCCCTGAATCCAAGCTAGCTTTGAAATCACTATAAAACATGAGAAAAAAATAAACAAAGTAAGTTTTATAGCTTAGTAAGCTCGTATAAAATAAGCTCAACTAATCATAAATACACAATTCATCAAATTGAACTTGTTAATTTGTAATTCATAAATACTAACAAACCTTCCGCATGCTTAATCATATACTTATATGCAAACTTCATAACTTCTTCAATTTAAAGCTCGTATGATTCATATACATACCTGAACCAATCCATAATAAACTCATACCCAAATGGACAAACGTCGAATACTCGAATTCTCGCATACTAAGTGCCAATACATAGCCCGAGCTATTTTAATCTCACACACTAAGTGACATACATAGCCAAAGCTATCTTGAATCACACACTAAGCGTCATACATAGCCGAAGCTATCTCGAATTGCACACTAAGTGCCATACATAGCCGAATTGTCGTCAAATATGACTGTAGTCTCGTATACACAATTTATGCAATACCAAAGCATTTAAAGTATAATTATAACAATACTTATTTCATACGAACTTATCTCAGATATTAAAACGGTGAATCGAGTCGATTAGTCGATAAATTTATCTTTTTCCCGATCCAAAACCGTATTTCTCCTTTATTGATATAAATATATTCAAAATTGACTTATTCAATAATCTATTCATTCAATTTAGTCCAAAACATACTTTAAAACACATTTACACTTTTGCCCCACATATTTCACATTTTTTACAATTTAATCTTTATTTCATAAAATCACAAATTAATGAAATTCCAATTATACCCATGCTATCTGAATTACCATAATGCCCCTAGCAGCCCATATTTTTATTTATTTCACATTTTACCCACTAACTTTGCACATTTCTCAATTTAATCCATATTTTGCATTTTTACTAAAAATCACTTTACTAAACTTGCATAATTCATAATAAATAATCATAACCCACCATCAAACATCAAGACTCATACATATTCATCAATGGCAACTTTCAAAATCTTTAACAGTTTTGCAAAATAGTCCCTGGGCTAGCTAGTACCAGATGCAACGATCACAAAAACATAGAAATCATTAAAAATTGAGTCAAAATCACTTACCAATTTAGTCATGCAATTACCGAACCCTAAATAGCATCCATGAATGTTTTTATTCTTGTTAAAATCAGCTAGAAGAGATGAATGAAGAAGAAATTATTTTGTTTTATTTTAATTATCATTTTAATTATCATTTACCATATTAACCTTTAATATTAATCACTTAAAACACTTATTATAAGCCCATATTTGTCCACCCACCATTATAAATGTCTAATTACAACATAAGGACCTTAACTTTAAGGTTCTATAGCTATTTGACTCCTTTAGCTAATAGAATAGTACTTTTTCATTTTACGCGATTTAGTCATTTTTATCAAATTAACTATTCAAACGATAAAATTTCTTCACGAAACTTTCACACATACATACTATCATGCTGTAAACACTTAAAATAATATTGAAATAATTTTAAGACCTCAAATTTGTGGTCTTGAAACCACTATTCTGATTTGACTAAAAATGGGCTATTATATTTTTCCATTTAATCTCGAGAAAGAAAGAACATGTCTCGATACCCTAAGCATAAAATGTACCATTTTAAATGTAGTATTGATGTTGGTCTCGAGACTAACCTAATAAGTCTTGAGACAATGGAGCCTATGTCTCGAGATAAAGTGGCCTTTGTCTCGAGACAAGTGTACATTGAAGCTTGTAAAAATTGAACGTCAATAATGGCAATATAGAACAATCGCAAAGTAATAAGAAAGGAAAAATAAGAACACACAGATTTTACGTGGAAACCCTTGTAGGAAAAAACCACAGGCAAAGGAGAAAAAAATTCACTAATGTCGAATTCGAATGATACAAAAGGAGTTGCAACTACATCTATTTAAATGTTGAAAAAACCTTATTCTAATCAAAGTCAAATAGAAGCATTGTAGTAAGGTTGAAGGACATTATTCTAATCAATATCAAATAGAAGAAGTGTAGTTCTATACGGATTCCACTTGTGCACCCTATACTGTATTTTCCTTTAACAGGAATTTGGGTTACACAACTCTAACAAAGCTAAATTATATTTTTCCTATTCCAAGTCTCAAGACAGCTAAACATCAAGCTAAAATAAAAAAACACGGGAGACTTGTCTTGAAATTAGGTATCGAAACATGAAGGACCTTGTCTCTAAACATGTATCCTAATATCATGAGACATGCTATTATCGAAATAAAATTGTCAAAAATGTAGTCTATCTCGAGACATAGAGATCCCTATCTCGAGACATAATGTTAAAACTTGTAAATTGAGTCTAGATTCAAGTCCCAACTCCAAAATTGACTTAGTATCACCTAATAACTTGATGAATTAGATTAATACACTTATGAATGTAAGATTGTGCATGAAATGGATGATCATTTTAATATAAATGATATTCTTTGCTCTAAATGATATTGTAGAAGTCCCAAATTGCCCGGGCCCATTTTACAACCTTAAACTACCAAAACCTAAAACTACCCAAACCCAGTAAAAACTCTAAGCCCACTAAACTAACCCTAAACTTAAACCAACTAAACAGACCCAAAACCTATTAAATCCCAAGACAAATTACCCTAGCAGCCCAATACCCAAACCATAGTCAAAACAAAAAATACTTAACCCTAACCCGACCTGCACTGCCTACAGCCGCCACTGCCATGCTAGCCTACTAACCACCTGCTCCACTACTTGTCAGCCACCTACTCCTCCACTTGCTCCACCACCTTCAAGGTTTAAAGAAGAAAAGACAACAAATAATAAAAAATAATGTAAAAGGGCTATAAAAGCCATCAAAAAACACAAATGTAATGGTCCTTTTTTTTTTGGAGAATCAATACAAAAGAACAATAGATTTTCAAATATAAAACAAAGAGTGAATATTAAAAGAAGAAAACCCAAAAACAAAAATCCAATCAGTAACTGGAAAGGTGATTTCATTTTTTTCTTCTTTCTTTTGAATTTTTTTTATATATAGATATAACAATAAAAAAGGGGAGAGGAGACTTACCTAGTTAATCGTCGAAGAGTCGGCAACTTTTGGAGTTCTGACTGCCGCGCACGGCGATCGATGGTGGCAGAACCTGCGACTATCGACGACTGATTTGGATGCCGGATTTTGGAAAGGGAAAAGGGGTTGAGAGGATTCTTCAGTTTTTGTGAGGAGAATGTTAAAAGTGAAAAAAAAACTGAAATTTTGTCTTATATAGTAACCATGAAACGGCGCCGTTTTGAAAGTTAAGTTTAAAGGCCAAAACGACGTTGTTTTGGCCTCTAACCCGTGACCCGACCCATTTGCCCCAGGATTCGCGTGTTTTAATAAGAAGGGCTAATTGCACTTTTAGCCCTTCCGCTTTTTCTATTATTTTACAATTAAGTTTTTACTATTTTTAATTTTGGCCCTATAATTTGTTTTGACTGCAATTTGGTCCTTATTTGAGCGACGTAGTTTTGGAGGGTAGGGATTATTTCCCTTTTGGTCCCTCCTTGTTATTCACGTGTTCAAATTGGTCTGTTTTCTTTTATCTATTTTCGATATTGCCCCAAAATTTTGTCTTGAGTTTAAATTTAGTCCTTTTTATTATTTTCGCTATTTTATTATTGAATTGACAAATTTAATATATTATTACTATTATTACTATATTTCCGTTTATTTTTCTTATTCTAATACTATCAATCTTTATCTAATTTTTATTTATATATTTATAATCCTAATATTATTATATTTCCATGTATTATGTTTCTATCTATATTTTATGTATTAGCGTCATCATTTTTGTTATTATTTTTTATATTATTATTACTATTACTATTAGTACTATTATTATTTTCTCTTGTCATTACTCTTATTATTCTTGCTATTATTTATTATCGTTATTATTATTCCTATTATTATTATTATGTTTTACCATTTATTATTATTATTACCATTATTTTATCTGTTTTATTTTATTTTCAATTTTTAACCTTTTTGTTTTATCTGTTTCTCTACTTAATTATCTTTTTTAATCTTTAGTTTGTTTATTTTTTTATATTGGTATTTCATTATTTATTTACTTATGCATATTTTATATATATATTTTTCAAAATTATTATTATTATTATTATTATTATTATTTAATATTTTTATTTTCTTTTACTTTTATTTTTTATTTTTATTTTTAGTTTATTTTTATTTATTTTTATTTATTTATTTTTCTAATTAGCTTGCTTTTTAATTATTCATTTACCTTATTGTCATTTATTTTCGCTTTATCATCGTCGCTAATATTATCGTATCTATTTTTATGTTGTTATGTGTATTAACATCATGATTTGCTTTTACTTTTTTACTATAAATCGTACTGCAATAATCTTTACTCGATGTATAAAACAAGATTTTTAAAAATAAGCAAGCTTTCGTATTTTGGAATTCGAAAGATCGTTCCCTAACTTACAGGGTTTCGATTCTCTCGATGAATCCGAATAAACGAATATTTTTTGAAGCACGAATTTTAAATATTTTCAGGAATTAAGAAAAGATTGTGTTCTAACTTATGGAATGTGATTTCTTTTTAAAACTGAGATAATCGAATTTCTTTAAAAATAAATAATTTTTTTTGGCGTTTACTCGTGTATCGGGAATTTAAGGCATTGTATCCTAATTAAGGCATTGTATCCTAACTTACGGGGCGTAATTCTTTTTCTCGATTGACATGAAATATGCCTCACTCTAAAAAAAAAAATTCAACTTTTCAAATAAAGGATCGTATTTTAAATCTCTTCAAAGTTCTCAATTTTCGACACTAAGACACTAATTAATCAACTAGGTACCAATTTTGGGCGTTACGAGGGTGCTAATCCTTCCTTGTGCGTAACCGACTCCCGAACCCATCTTTCTGAATTTCGTGGACCAAAATCGTTGTTTAAATAAATCAAACCATTTGTTAAAAACAATCACTTTTACGAGGTGATCCGATCACACCTCATCAAAAAGGATTGGTGGCGACTCCCTTTTTTTCGTTTTCATTTTCAAAATCAAAGTCGACCCCATTTTTCAAAAAAATAGTTTCGACATATATGATTAAAAAAGTAAGCTAGCCTGAGTTACTTTGGCAAAATAATGTGACATCACATATTCGGATGCAGCAACCGGGTCGAGTATGGGATGTTACACACTTTTACAAAGCATTTAGTGAAAACAATAAAAACAACTTTTTATTTTCTAATTTTCACATAGTTTCATTTTCCAAAAATTATTTTTAAAAATTCAACCAAATGTGTTCTCTTCAATGTTTTCCTTTTTTCAAGAAAATGAAAAAAAAAATCTCTATTTCCTGAAACCAATCAGAGCCTTAGTTCATGAAAAAAGAGGTTTTTTTTTTCTATATATTTGAAAAAAAATATTAGAATTATCAAATATATAATCTCCAAATATGTCAAATACATTAGAAACTTTAAAAAGGACACATATCCTTCGTTCACCCGAATTCGAGCAAACATTACTTCAGCACTGAATTAGGATTTTATTCTTTAATCTCTTTTTTTGGGTTAAAGTTCTTCGGTTCTTTCTTGTAGTGTATATGGCTTTCCTTCTGATCTGCTAAAAGAACTTATGAAACATCGTTATCACGCTCTGTGTTAGTAGTGAGACTATATCTGTGCAGTTTGAAACTTTGAAGTGTAATAATGCATGCAAGCGAGAACGCTGAAGCTGATCATAGAGGAATGGGAATGTCTTTTGTGAAAGAGACGTAGGTTTGAGTTGCAATTTGCAAATCCACGTATTAAAATAAATATAGTAAGTTGCTGTTCACTAGTACTATGATTTTATATGCTTTCAGCTAATACACATTTCTCTCTGAATGCATGCTTTGATATGTCGGGAACATGTAAAATTGCTATAATATATTTAAAAATAGAGTAGTCATTTATTTGTGTTAACTAGAAGGCTAAAGCTTAAGCTGTTGAAGGGTCTGGGCTATGGCTGATGAGAGGTGGGACTTTTTGGGAAAGCAACAACAATGATTAATTTCACCCTCATTACTCACTTTTCTCACCACATTCAACAACCATGAATTAAACCCGTGTTTGATATGTGATGATTGATTTTTTTATATATATATATCTAAATTAATCCCTCCATTACGCAGTTCTTTTTTCATTTTGGTAAATGGAAAACTTTAAATTATTATTAAATACTTTTAATTTTAATTCTATTAAATAAGTTTATATATTGCAGTAACACCATTAATTTACATGAATGATGTGAAAATTAACATTATATTGTGCTACTTTAGAGAAACTTTAGAATTCATTTTTTTTAAAATTAAAATTTTTCAGTAAACCGAAAAACATTCAAAATCTATAAAAATAAAAGAAAATAGAATATTTAATATTTAATATATAAATTAAAATTTTAAAAAATAAATAAATAGAAAAATTCTTAACAAGTGAGGTTAAGATAATGGAGGTAAACAATTGAGATTAAATCACTATAAATCGAATATGTCAAACTATTAACATTCAACATTTAAGTATTTCCATTCTAAAAATTTGATAGGTTTTGCTTTCGCCACAAAAAAAAAAAGTTTACTTTTGATTATTATTTGATATGTTCAATTATTATTAATTATTATTTTATATTTCATACTTTTATTATTATTTGACACTCCCTTTTTTTAACTTGTTGATAGAATTTTTTTTTAAGTGATTGAATAGTTTTTAATTTGTATAAATATATATTTTTTTAAAATTATTTATAGTCCTTCTTCAATTCTTAAATAAAAGGATAACGTGCTTAAGTTAAAATTTTCAAAGTTATCTTTAGTTTATTAAATTTTTTAGAATATGATTAAAGTTATACACAAATTTTAGTTAAGTTTAACCAATTAATTTTTATAATTAATTATAATTTTTATCAGTAATATTATAAAAATAATTAATGTGCATTAACATGCAACACGTGTAACTTAAAAAATGTTAATAAGAATGGATCTTGAAAAGGAAAAAATTAAGATATTGATTTAAAATTTTTTTTATAATATCTATGTTTAGTGAAATAGCTCTAAATATGGAGTAAAAATATGTATATTTAAATGTATCATTTAGTGAGGATGTCAAGTTATTAAATCACACATTATAGTATACCATAATGCATATCATATGCTATTTTATAATATTATAACAGATTATAAAATCAATAGTTGTATTTTTTATATATACTAGTTTTTATTGTCACGTAATTTTACGTATTTTAATTTTTAAATATTATATTTTTTATAATAAATACAAAAAATATTTAATAATAATGATTAAAAATTATTTTTGATTAAAAAGCATTTGCTTTACATAGTATAAAATTCTTTTTAAAAAATTAAAAAAATTAATCCATAATATCAAATCATATTATCTTATCATTAATTAAAATAATCTTTCTATTCTCTTCCAAGAATCATATCTTTAATGCTCAATTCTTTTTGTGATACTAAAAATTTCATTTTTTTATGGGCAATTCTTGTTTGATGTCACTTGATTGAATATGTTAAATTACTAGATGCTATTTATAGAGCTAAACTTAAATTTTAATCGATATATAACTCTACTATTAATTAAGTGATAATTAATCTAAATAAATCCTTATTTTACGCTAACTCCTTTTTTTTATAATTAGACTTATTTTCAAAATATAACTCTATTTTACATTAATAAAATATCACAATTTTTCCTAATAGAATTACCATACATATACTATTTTATGACTAATAAATCTAAATTATATTATTATTATCATTATTATATATTTTTTAATATAACTATAATAATTTTTATTTTTATAGAACTATCATAAAATTTTTTAAAACAATTATGGTATCTTATTTTTTAACTACTAAATCTAAATTAGATTTCAAAAATAAATCTATAATATAATATAATTAGCACATCTTCTAAATTTAATATAATTTTCAAAAATTTTATTTTATTATAAATATAATATATTAATTCATTTTGTAGACTTCTTCTTTTTTTTTTTTTATACTTTAACTAAATCTAAATCTATAAGATAATTATCAAAACTCTTTTATTATAATATATTTCTTTTTTCAACTAATAAATTTACATTTATTATAATTATCATAAATTTTATTTTATTATATCTACTGTGATATATTTTTTCACTTTTTTAAATTGATTATAATTATTTATAAATATCAATTTAGTAATATAATGAAAAATAAAAAAATATTCTTATTGGTTTAAAAAATTTCTCAAGATCGTACTTTTATAAATATTATAAATAATATATATTATAATGTTATATGTATAATATATTACAGAATTTGGGTAGAAATAAGAAAATTAAGAAGATTAAAATTAGACTTGAGATGGGAAAACATTTCTCTTAAAAGTTTTTTAGTTTGTTTCTAAAATATAAGTCATTAATCACGAATTAGAGTAGTGAAAAAAACATAAATTGGTTGATGGTATTGTTATCAATGCAGGATGACGTAGGTTCAAGTGCGTTGAAATACATTATCCTCCTATTTAAGGGTTAAGGATGGGCTATGAGCAATCCTAAATTTTGTATAAAAAAAATGAATATAATAAGAACCTATAACAAAATTAATGTTAAAAAAATAACATAAATTAAATCTAATATAGGTGCTGAATAACGGTACATCAATGTATATTTTTCCATAACACTTTTCTGTAGAAAATTAATAATTCAAATGCAATAGTAAGTGAGCTTCTAGGCTATTTATTACCTAATGGGTTGGGCACCTAATTCAGTTATTCAAATTATAAAGAATTTGTTACTAAATATAAGATTACTGATATTGCAAACTGCTAACCTAATATATATGTTAAACATATACTGACCTAATTTAAATATATACACATATATTTTAGACATTTTTCCTAAGTACTCAAACAGCAGCATTTTTTTTTTTTTTTGGTAATTTTTGATTTGAACTGTGCACTTTCATATTGTCCAAGTATGATCCAGCTTGTACTTGGTTAGGTAACGTAACCCCATTGAAGTAAACTTGGTATATTTATGATAAAGGTCAACTCCTACAAAAACAGTTGCTTCCTTTTTTATTTTTTTACACCGAAAAACTTAGGTTAATATTTAGTTTGCACTTAAATTTGTTCAAAAGTGTTTAGTTAAGATTTAATTTTTTTTTCATTTACTTGGTACATGAACTTATATTCTATCACCTAAGTTGGTATCTCTACACTAACATCGTTAATTTATATTGACGGGGCATTGATAACCAATCTGTGGGTGATACGTGGAAGCCTCTTAATATGCTACATGGCAATAGGCTCGGCCTTAGGATTGTTTGATAGTGCAAGCGCCCAGGACCCAAGGTTGAAAAGGGCCCAAAAAATCAATTTTTAATGTGGGGAAAAAATTTTCAGACTAAAATAAATTAATTAAATGCGTAGAACTTTCAATTTTTCATTATAAATACTTCATTAAATGTCAAGAATAGGCCTGCGTGGCATATATAAGTTTTAAAATTTTAAAAAAATTAAAAATATATAAATTAATTTTAAAAGGTATAAATTTTTTTTACATCAAGAATGAACCTCAACAAAAATTTACTCTTTTATTAATTTATTTATTTTTAAATAATTTTTTAAAAATTTTAAAATTATACTTACACGTGTCACCACTAGATTGTTAATTAATGCCACGTTAATACAAACTAATAGTGTTAAAGGAGAAGTACTAAGTTGAGTGACAGAATACAAATTCAAAAAAAAAAAGTATCAACTAAATATTTTTAGATAAGTTTAAGGGGCAAACTAGATATTAACCCAAATATCTCAGATTTTTTTTGTATTTATTCTCTCTCCAATTTTGATACGCACTTCCTTGGCATGCAATTTGTTTTTTTTTTTTTTTTTAAAGCTTCTACAAAGATGGGAAGTTTTAGATTTACGATTCAGTCGAATTGTTTTTTATAAAATATTTTTCAATATACGTTTTAGTAATTATTCAGAGATTTCCTTACCATCATAATTTACACTTTTAGGCTTAGGAATATGTAGATTCAATTGCGTGAATCGCTGAGTAGCAAAGATATTTTTGCTGATAGTTGGATTTAAAGTCTCGGTTGACGTTAAATCCAAGATATGAATCTAGACAATCCAATCTTCATTCGTCTTAAAAATAATAAGTAACTGATGAAAAAGAAGCCTATTTATAATTCAGAAAGTAGGTGCTAAAACATGATCCTTAACGCTTAAAGAACTTCAGAAACAGTATTAAGTTTATAAAATCTGCTTACGAGTTGGTTTGGGAACTCAAATACCTGACAATATGCAATGTTGGAAAATCTACAATCTAGTCTTAAACTATGACAAATGAATATGATACGATGGTAGAAGCATTACAAATTCCCCCATGCAAACTTCAAGATTTCCATATCACTACTTCAGTGTTTAACCTATAGCAAGTATCTTTTATATTTGAAATTCTTCCTCCTTTTCCTTGTGTTTTATTAGTAGACACTGCTCGAGAAAATCACAAGAATATGCGATTGAACAACCGACACGTTATGATGAAGCTCCTTGTAGCTTCTGTGAACCAAATTTCACATTCACCAGCTCGGCAGCTGCACGTGCAGCTGCTGTTGCACGCTCTGCAGAGGCAATAGCAGCTCGAGCTCTTTCCAATACATCAGATGGTCGTGAATTTGTCTCTGTTTTAATGTCAGAAATTGGACCGGCAGTACCATTTTTCACTGACGGCTCAATTTCACTACTAGTCAATTTACCCACGTGGCTGGCAACTTGGTGGTGTTGAGATGCCGGCCTAGCATCAGTAGGCAAAATAGTTTTTGCCCCATTAGAAGGTGAAGATTTACCAGATGCCTGTTTACTGGGAGCTTGAGAAACTGCAGCCTCAGCGCATACTTGCTTTGATCCAGCCTGTAAATAACATTGAAGGCCAAGTTATTACAGATACCAGAATGTGCACATAAGTGTGTGTGCCGGGTGGATGATTATGGGTGCGTGAATTCATAGAAATGTTAAATGTATGGTTTGTTATTTTCCAGATACAGTTTGCAGTAGCTACTAAAAGTTGTTCTTCAACAGAAGAAAAGAATCCATGTAGCCATTCCAATTGATGCAGGAGCAGTTGTTTACTGTTCTTTCTTTTTCTTTTTTTGGTTGTTTGTGCACGTTATCTTTGTAATAAATAGTTACTTACTAGCATGTGAAAATTTTATTGATGTTTATTTGAGCCTTGAAAGCTTGGGCTAAGTTCAATAATATGCTACTGACCCTAGTATAGATAACCCTAGGGATTTGTATTCAGCAACATATTATCTTAGTCTTGATGCATTTCTTTCAGATTTAAGAGGTATCTAAACCTTAGAACCCTTCTTTTATCATTCCACTTTAATTCATCCTACTTCATAATTTCTGTAATTTGAGTTGTTGTCTATCATCTTTTATTTTACCAAAATAAAATCAAAACTATGTTTGGATGCGGAAGGGGTCGAGATGGTATAGGTAATCAAGGGCAGCAAGAAGAATTGGTTGAGCTGAGGTACGTAGTTGAAGATTTGTCACTGGTACCTACTGTACAGCAACAGGAACCAGTGAGCCGGAATGGGGAATTGCATGTTGAATTGATTTCTAGCATATTGTTCAAATTTATCACTCTCTACATTTGTGCTTAAATTTCTTAATCAAGTTTTTCAGAAATCAATTTATCCCCTCTTGATTAATTCACCATTAGAGCTGACACTGACCACCAAGTATTGATACTTGAGTTTCAAGAAGAAGCTTAGTGAGTGTCATGCTACGTGGAGTTCCTTTCTTGAAGAGTTTAAAGGCAACAAACTATGCATTCTAAAGGGGTCTTTGCGAGAGAAAATCATCAAAGAAGTCCATTGGATGGTTTGGGAGGGAATTTAACTAGAGATAAAACCATAGAAATGATGGCAAATCGGCATTATTGGCCCAAGATGTTTAAGGAAGTTGACATATTAATGAGGGGTTCAACTTGTCAATTTAGCAAAGACAGCTCACAAAATATGAGGTTATTTACCCCATTGCCTGAATCAGAAACATCATAAATCCATTTGAACATGGATTTGTTCTCAGGTCTTCCAAAGACCTCAAAGAGGCAGGACTCCATTTTTCTTGTGGTAGATCAATTTTCAGAGATGGCACACTTCATTCCATGCTCTAAAATTGTCGATGCTTCTCATATTGGAGTTGTTCTTTTGTGAAGGGGTAAGGCTACATGGTGTTCCTACTACTGTTTCCGATATCAAATTCATGGGAAACTTCTGGAGATTGTTGTGGAGGAAACTTGGGAAAATTATTCCAACAATTTCCATCCACAAACTGATGGTCAAAGAAAAGCAGTAAATCAGACTTCAGGAAATTTTTTAAGGTGCCTTACAGGAAATCATGTGTGTCTTGGGAATTTGTTATACAACAGGCAGAATTTTCTTACAACAATTCTATGAATCAGACCACCAAAAAGACTCCTTTTGAAGCAACATAGGTCTAAAGGCACAACTCGTGCTTGATTAGTACCATTGCCTTCAGAAGCTAGAGCAATGATAGAGTTGCATTTGCTAAGCATACTTAGTAAGCTCATATGGAGGTCAGGGAAGCTCTAAATATCAGCAATGAGGCCTCTGAAGCTGCTGCCAACTAGCAAGGTTGAGCTACAAAATGTGATCATGGTGATATGGTGCTTACTCATCCAAGACAGGAATGTGTTCCTAAGGGTGATTATCACAGCTAAAACCCAGAAAGTTTGGACCATGTAAAGTGCTTAAGAGAATCAGATCTAATGCTTACCTAATAGAGTTACCTCCTCAAGTACAAATCGGCTCCAGTTTTAATGTAGCAGACTTGTACCCTTACGAAGGTTTGATGGGAAGTAACTCCTGTTGCAGACCAAGTCAGCAATTTACCAATAGTAAAATGAGATGTTATATAGTGTGCTTGATGTCAAGAAGGTGAAGTCAAGGCATGGAACCCAACATTGACAGTTTCTAGTTAAATGGCTGGGTAGGCCTGCCACTGGAATTACTTTGGTGCTAAAGGATGAATTGCAACAGATTTATCTCAAAAATATGCTGAAGTTGTTAAGGTTTTTGCATCAGACATTGGTCTCTTTCGAAAAGAGGGGAATGATACACAAATAATTGTTTGTTTTTCTATTTTTTAAGGGTTCATAATTCGATTTTGTTTTCTTCTTATTTTAAGGAGTTTTCTTTTTAATAGTGATCACATAACAAGCACGAGACCTTTTTTTCTTGAGGTTTAGACTTAGGATCATGTAAGCCTTGAAAGATTGGGCTAGGTTTAGTAATATGAAAATGACCTAGCATAAAATAATCTTAGAGATTTATATTCAGCAAAATATTATTTTAGCCGTAATGTTATATTTTCAAATTTGAGTGGCTTCCAAACTTTGGCACCCTTCTTTTATCGTTCCATTTCAATCTATCCTATTCAATTTCTATTATTTGAGTTGTTGTCTATCATTTCTTCAACTCTGATCAGTGGAAAAAAACAATAGTCACGTGTTTCACACATAAATGATATATCCAATGCTGCAAATCCTTCCAAACTTCTAGAGCCAGAGACACAACTTTATACTAGAGCTTGTAGAAAGTTCTCTGAAGTAAACATTTACATTACTATGTTTCTAGACTTGTTTGCCAAAAAGCCACTAATTGTAGAAAATATCATGTAAAATACATCCACATGAAAATCTTCAGAAAAAATATTACTTCACAACAATAGAAAATTATCTTAAAGTAGTGCCTTGTCATTAAGATGTCTGTTAAGTCAGTTTCAATAGGTTCTGGTTTTTTTCATTGAACATCAACAACCAAAAACACAAGGTAGAGATCAGTGATAGGAAAAATGGGTGAAGAATTTGGTAAATGTGGGAGACTAATAACTATAGAGTCACAAAAAATAGAACAGTCGTATAATGAAGCAATGTTCTTACATATCAGATAAGTCAATTTCAAAAAGTGCAAGTTAACAAACACTACAAGGTAGAGATTGGCAACAGGAAAACTATAAACAGAACTCAGTAAACATGGAAGATGAGAACTATAGAGTAGCTGATACATAATTCGAAGTCAACAGATTTTGACGATTGGGAAACTTGAAATTTCATTTTGATTATCTGAATTCATAGAGTACTAAGAACTATATTATATCCTGAGAAATAATGTTGGGATGTCAAAATGAACAGGCACAAATCTGAACAGAATTCTCTAAGTCATTTCACTATTATAGGTAGAAACAACAAGGATGCATAAAACAGATTCTAGCAGCTGGTTTAAACAGCAAAGAAAGCACTATAAATATCAAGAGCATGATCATGAACCAGAAACAACTCCAGAAGATAATGCCTAACAGAAGATACTATGCATAGTCCACAGAAAAAATATTCTGAAAAATTATTTAATTATGTGTACCAGTAAATCTTCATATTTCTTGTTGAACTCTGCTTCAGTGCCAGAAGAATCCCATTCTACACTATATTCTTGGGCAATTTCCTTCAATACTTTGAGCCTTATTTCACCTGATGGAGCACTAACTGAAAGCTTTTCAATTATCTAGATGACAGAAAGAAAAGGGAATCGAATCAGAAATGGCATACCATATATTCAAGTTGCAAACTCTGCGAGTCTAGCAAAACCATTGAACCACACAAGAGAATTTTAAATGAACTAATGATATATATTTTTTGAAAATAGAACTAATGATAATTAACTGCACGGTTCACGCCAGAATCAGGACGAAGCTCCGTTGCAGCAATGACAAATTCCTTTCCATACTTTGTGGCAAACAAATTCTTGATCTGCAATAAATCAGGCACATCTGAACATCTAGGAGCAGCAAAAATTATGCTTGCCACAGCTTCTCGTAATTCTGGAGGACAGTCTCTGTTACGTGCAAAGACATGTTAAAATGGGTAGCTAGGTTGTGCAAAGAAATGAAAACACTTAAGATGCTCAAATTCTTGACTAAGAAAACCAAAATAATTCAAATGAGAATGACATTTCTTGAATTATAACTTGTTACACGTAAGATTATAATACAAAAACATAACTTGGAAGAAATATGTAGTTATCAGTTATCACACAATCATGCACCCAAACATTATTGAAATAATTGGAAAAGAATCAGAAGCTGTCGCTCCCATGGACCCAAGTTGGTATCCTCAGAATATACCACTAATGCAGTAAAATCCACATTCATTTTCTTCAATGTAGCAATTGATCAAACTAAACAACCTGCGCTTTTGCTTTGTAATGAAAGAATGCATTTAGTGCTTTAGTTCCATTATTGTAAAATGCGAATAAATTTTGTATCCACATTTTTCTCTTCCCTTAATTGCAATGTTGATTAGAGTTGCCCTCTGGTAAATCAGTGGATTGCCTGCTCTCAGGAATTCTTAGTCCTAACATGATTTCTAAAGGAAGAAAATTATCCAGATTGAGTGAAGAGCCACTTGCAGGAAATAGAACAAGCAGGATGGGTGTAACAACCCTGCTCCTCAATATTATTTGTATGTCCTACAGCAACATAGCATGCTGAGTGTAGCAGAAGAAAATGAATCAATAAAGTAGATTGATCCCTTCAGTAAATGATGGAAATTTTATACTATTGAAAGATTTTCTATACAATAATATATTTTCTTTCTAACATTAACTCAATTCTCTTCCTTCATCTCATTATGAACTTTTCAGGAAAAACAAAATATTAGGACTTGTTATAAACAAATCAAACATAAAGGACCGATATCATGATAGAATAATTATTAAGTTTCTGGGATATAACCAGTAGACATAAATGATGATCATACATAACAATGGTATATGCATCAAATAGCATCTAAAAGATAATGAGTAAACAGCGCTGTCAGCTGAGAAGAGAATTAAGAACTGTACTTCACAATTAACAATCAGCTTGAAAACTAGATTGTATTTATATGTAAATTAAAAGATATAGATTTCAGCCTCTAGCTTTGCTCAGCAAAGTGTTTAACTATTGATGCCATATAACTTGAAAACACAAAAAGAATAGAAGAAAAAACCACTACCGATTAAATAAGGGCATGGTAAAATACTGGAAAGGAGACAAATAATAAACCATTAGGAAACACCAATAAAGCAAACGCCTAAGTTCTTAAAAGGCTTTTAAAATTGAACTTACTTCTGGCTTTCAAGAACTGGAACTCGGGCAAGAACAAACTCACAGAAAAGCTCCAGTATCTCATATGCAGCCCATATGTTCTGCTCTCTGATTACATGTTCCACCTAACCCCACAACAAGAACAGCAAAAGAAAAAAATGGTAATCAAAATCATTATGAAATAAACTGATCAATGAGTCCATTAACAAACATTAAGTTGAAAAAGATACGCGAATTCGAGCAATTGGTTCCTGGCCAGCCTGCAAGAATTGGGCAATCTCTTTTCTCATATTCTTGAGCTGCAAATCTCTCTTATTTTGGAGCAACTTGATGCGCGAGATTGCCAAGCTCAAGCATGTTTTACTACAGAATTGTATAGATCAAAAATAAACTTTAGCAAAAAAAAAAAAAAAAAAAAAAAACCCCAAAGTGAATCGCTTACATATATATGAACCAAAAGCAGAATCAAGTCGCACATGATAAAAAACAATTGGGAATACGGGGGAAAATAACTAACCATTTTGCACCAAAAACGCCTCTATTAAACAATTGGTTTAAGAGAGACATTTTAGAATAGAACAGAGGAGAATCTCTTTGGTGATGATTAAAAGGGGATATTTTCGTCGATGAATTGCAGAGAAAAGTCAAAAATCTATATTGCTAATAGTTTTATACATTTGGAGTGGGATCATGAATTTTAGATCATCGGTGTTGGGATCCGTTGGGACCAAGATTAGACACAAGCATATGATGAATTCGTATATTTATATCGGATTGGTCATTTTTATGTTTATTTTTTAATTACTTAATTAATGTATTTTTATTTTTAAATAAATAATATAAAATAATATTATTCAAATATTGAAAGTTAAAATATATTAATATTTTTATAATTAAAATATTGTGACAATAAAAAAGCTTTAAATTATAAATAATTTTTTAATGAAAATGATAATGAAAAAATTTTTTCTTTGTTCTTTTTAGCTACTAATTGAGTAAAATTACATAAATATCGAATATTAAAATTGCAATTTAACATGCATATAATATGTAATATCAGTTTTAATAAAATATTTTTCTAATATATAAATTTTAATAATAAAAATAAAACATTAGATATATTTACCCAAGGTGATGTAGGAAGATGGCAAGTCATGAGAAGTAAATATTGAGTGGGGGCAATGTATATTTTCAAGTAGGAAAGAGAAAGTAATTTCTCATCAAGTAGCCCAAGTTTCATATACCAAAGCACTCTACGATAGCTTGGATGTTAATCTTGAATAGACTTTAGGATAGATTTGCTTCATAGGCTTGACATTGGAAGAGGATTGCCTCCTTTTCAAGTAAGAGTATGAAATTGAAGATTTTTTTTTTCTTCAGATTGTTACTTCACTAATAAAATATGACAACAAATTTTGGATTAAAGTGGGAGCACAAAGAAGAGCAGAGAATTGGGAAGATGACTTATAATGAGTCGTAAGGTACACTAAATGAAAAAGTTTGGGCAAGACAATTATCAAAATTTCCAAGCTTGCTATGATCCATTTTGAAGGAGCTGTTGATGACTAAACTTTTAGATAGGCGGCGAAGATTGACATAAACTAGGTGAGATCAAACATGTGCTCCATGCATGTAAGAGGACTCATCACTTGTATTTGTCGAGGTAGATCAGAAATGCACCATGTGTCAACTATGGATACATTCGCAAGGATCATGACTTACGAGACATTATCATAGTTGAAGTCATATTGGCTAGGTTAAAACTAGAAAAGTTGCCCGAACACTTTTAATAGTATTGCACTCAGGGACAATTGCCCAAAAAAAAAGAAAGTTGTCATCCGAAAATAGTAGATGAGACACACTAGGTCCTCAATAACAAATAGAAACCCCATAGATCACTCCTTGCATTTCTGCGTTACGAAGTAAAAAGCTAAGCCTTTTAGTACAAAGAATAAATAGATAGGGAGAAATCAAATCTCCCTGACGAAACCCCCACTTAGGAAGGATTGATCCTACCTCCATTCCATACAAAGAAACCTAATAAGTCACAATCGTCACATAGAGTATTACCCAAATAGTCCAAGCTTCATCAAATTCCATCTTACGCATAATAAACTAGAAAAAGTTTCAGTCCACTCGATCATAAATGTTACTTATATCAATTTTCAAAGCTACATCCCCCACCTTCCCTCAACCTTTATTATACATATCATGAATTATCTCAAACCCAATCAAAATATTATCTGTAATCAATCTTCCTAGCACAAGCACTGGCTGCATAGGGGAGATTATGTCCGGCAAAACCAACTTCATGAGATTCACAAGGACCTTGGCAATAATCTTATTTATAACATTGTACAAAGCTTTGGGTCGCAAGTCTTGCATCCAATTAGGCCGCTCCTTCTTAAGAATTAATACAAAAAATGTATCATTGAACCCCGACGGGAACTGACTTTGAGTGAGCCAACTAGTACACTAAGCAAAAACATCACTACCAACAATAGGCCAACATTGTTGGTAAAAAGCCAAGTTTAACCCGTTCGGCCCAGAAGACTTATCAGGGTGCATTTCCATACTCGTTTTAAACTCACCCTCTGTAAAAGGAGCAAGCAAAGAAGCATTATGTACAGCCCTCACAGATGAAGGAAAGCTTGAAAAGTTGTGAAAGTCGGCCTCTATAGAAGTAGAGAACAATTGAACAAAATAATCCACAGCAATCTGTCGCCCACCCGAAGTATCAGTACAAGGATGGCCCGTGACATCATACAACATAGGGATGTGATTAGTACGTTGTCGCTAAGAAGCTTGCGCATGAAAAAACTTTGTACTCGTCTCACTAAGTTTTATCTAGAATAATTTTGACCACTGTTTCCAGTACACAGGTTGTTACGCAAGTAGACGATTGAGCTCTTCACATAACTCAATCAACAAGCAATCCCCTGCTCAAAAACACTGAACCGTCGCAATTTGACGCTTAAGTTCCAATATCTGCGACTCAAAATTAGAAGGGCGAGCAGAATGCCACTGAAGCAATCGGTCAAAACGAAACTTTAGCTTATCCAAAACAGAAACCGAAGGACACTCAATCCAACTAGATGAAACCACCACCCCAAAGTCTTCTTCAGACAGCCAAGCATTTTCAAATCAAATTCGCTAACTCCGTCATTCAGGATGAATTAAACAAGCCACCAACTTGCTGGGATTATGATCCGAAGTGGCACTGACAAGATTGAAAAGCTTAAAGTAGGGAAACATCTGCATCAGTCTCGCATTAGCAAAAGCCATATCCAACCTCTCCATTACAAAATGAGCAGTACCTCTACCTCTCTCCCACGTAAAAGGACCCAACAACGACACCTCTATTAGACCACAATCTGCTATACAATCTTGAAACCTACGGCAGATATTATCCAAATACGAGACACCACCCCATTTATCCTGAACCGAGAGAAAATTATTGAAGTCACTCATACAGAGCCAAGGAAGCTGAAAACGCTCTGACAAGGAACGCATAAGCGCCCAAGTTACTCTCTTCCTATGACATTCCAGATAACCATAAACACAGTAATTCGCCACTTATGAGAATTCGAGCTCTCGACAATGACATCAATATGGTTAGACGAGTATCTAGGAACTGAAACCACATCCCTAAACTTCCATTAAAGAGCTAATCCACCACTCCTTCCAATACTATAAATAGAAAAGTAGTGATCAAAATACAATAAAACACGTAATTGTTCAATTTTATTAGAATTAACTAAAGTTTCAAATAAAAATAGAAAATTGGGCTTATCTGTATGTACAAGGCTCCAACGGTAAAGCACTACGTGTAGATTATCCAAACCACGAAAGTTCCAAGCGATGCAATTCATGGCTATCGGCGGGCCTCCATTGGAAGACCGATCAATAACTCAGAAGAAGAAAGTCCCAGAGCAAACGTCATACCAGTAGCACCCATCCTAACACCTGACTCCCCTTCAATACAATCCAGAGCTCGTGTGCGTTTCTTGGACTCATCAATGTCCATAATGTACTTTTCCTTAGAACCGAAAGCAGCTAATGTACCTACAACTCCCTTTGCATGCGAAACAGCCCCATGCAAGCATGTACGATTCACTTCCCCACATCCACTTCCATTACCAGTAAGGCCCACCGAAGACTTAACCACTTTAGGAAGTTGATCTCTGTCCAAACTCTCACCTTTGTCAACAATAGAAGACCCCTCCCCTGATAGAACACCTTCAACATTTGGAACACTAAAACTACCAAAATGAAAGGTCGTATTACATGGAAGGGATAAACATCGACTATCTAAACTAACTGTTTTCCCAGAATTTGAAAATTTTCTCCCGTCCCGACTTCCCTTCATCTCACTAGTAGTCGACACACGCCACCATGTGATGTGCTATCCCCGTATTTACCAATGAGCCTTAGCTCGGATAATCCCTGGCCATTCATACACAACCAGCCCGTCTGGGAAATCAATGAGCATTGGGCAACTCGATGCATTATGACCGATAACACCACGCAGTAGCAAACTAACGAGATCCTTTCATAACTAAAAGTGACGTTGAAAAAGTCATGCCCTTGTCACCGAATCCTCGTCTTACGCATCAAGGGTTCAACAATACACAAATGGACATAAATACACATAAAGTTATTCAAATAATTCATGTGCCTCAACACATCGTAATCCAGAAACATCTCCATAGTATTCCATAAACTCTTAGCCAAACCCTCAGAAGCAAATTCAAGGGGTAAATCGTGCACTTGAACCCAGAAATTGACAAAAGAAAAATTAATTTACTCAGGATCCTCACCTTTTTGAAGTTAATGAAAAGAAGAATACAATTACTCCATAGCATTAAAGTTAATCACCCTTTCTCCAAGAATTTTACCCACAAGGCAAAGATCATAGTTGATCATAGTTGATTTCATCCTTCACCCTAGCATCCCCATCAAGCACCAATTCAACATTCTCTTTCTCAGACAACCCTTGCAACACCTCATCCATTCCCAACAAAATTGATAATCGATTTAACCAACCAGACAAAACAGCACCTCCCGCTAGCAACTTGGCAAAACAATACAAAACTCTATACGCTGACAGGACGAACTTGTACTCACAACCCTAACTGTAAATCGCGAGAGGCAAGAATTTTCAAAATACCACTCCCTATTTGGAACATGACTAAACCACAAAACTCTTTATATCCTTTATATCAACATTTTACTCTACAACATTCTATTTCATGTTAAGTAAATATATTATTTGTATATGTAATAAATTAAAATGATACTGTTAGTATCTATATTAATGGTACATGAAAATTGAACTAAAATAATATATATAATTGTATGAATTCAAAATTTATGCATGTTGAATCAGTAGTAATGATACGAAAATTCGATAACATTAAATGCAAAATAGCTGCAGGGAAAGAATCCTATTTTATAAGTTAAGGAATATAAATTAATCCATTTACTATGTTATTGTAATTTTTTTAGAAAAATTATTGTACACTTAATTTTGAAGAAAATAAGAAAAATTTAATATTAAAAAACATTAATTTTTCATATTTTAAAATGGCGAGAAAAGTAAAAATAACAATTTAATCACTATAGTATTTTTGGAATGCTAATTTTTCTTAGAAAGGAAGAATGCTGAATTTTATTTTATTTTTGTCACCTTAGCCATCATTTTCTAAAGTTCAAGTTTACTATGGTTTAAAAATTGAACTCTCTCTAAAAAATAGAAACAGAAATAAAATAAAAAAGGTTGGTATTTGTACAAGCCCAATTTTAGCCCAGATACAAACCAGGCCAAGACCCACTAAACAAAACCCAATTAGACTCAAAACCCAAAAAAAAACCTAGCCCAATACATTAAAAAATCTAAACAAAAAACCCTAGCCCCATGACCCTAGTGCCGCCCTTAACCTCTGCCACCAGCTGCAATGGCAGTACCTCCACTTGCCCCACTTGCCTACAGCGGAAAAGACAAATAAATTAAAAAAAGAACAAGTTGTAAAATGATATATGAAGCCACAATCTCAATGTAATAGGGGGGAGGAAACGATTGTATTTTGAAAAAAAAAAGGGTTTTTTGGATACAAAAAAGAGAAGAATGTAAAAGCAAAAGGTTTTCAAACAAATTTGAATAAAAAAAAACAGCGAGTATTGAAGAAGAAAAGATTCAAACGCGTTAAGGTTTTTATTTTTTTTTCCTTTTTATTTTCATTTTTTATACATATAAATATATTTTCTCTTTTTTTCTTTTAAAAATAGTATATATATTTAGATATAAAAATATAAAAAACAAAAAAAAATAATACCTTTTATAAATTGCACGGTGGCCGGCGACGGCGGCGAAGACGGCGGACGGCGCCGGTCCGGCGCCTGGATACTGACCGAAGCTAGGCCGGATTCAAAGGGGGAGAGAGAGTTGAGAGCAAACCTTTTTTTTTTTTTGAAAGGGGGGTTAAAATGAAGGAATTAAAAAATTTTGGGGTTTAAATAGGGGCTGCTAAACGGCGCCGTTTTGCTAGGCCCCCCAAACGCCCAAAACGGCGTCGTTTTGGGGGGCCGAACCGCGACCCGACCCCCTCCAGTTGAGGATTCGCGCTTTTTTTATGGAAGGGCTAATTACACATTTAGCCCTTCCGCTTTTTATTGTTTTGAAATTAAACTTTTCATTATTCCTAATTTTGCCCTGTAAGTTATTTTGGCTTTCAATTCGACCCCCCTTGGTGTTGTGCGTTTTGGGAGGATGGGATATTGCCCATTTCGGTCCTCCCTTGTTATCCGCGCGCCCAGATTGGTCATTTCCTTTGTATTTTTATTCCGAATTGGCTCCGAACTTTTACTTTAGGTTTAATTTAGTCCTTTTTTCTTATTATTTTCGATATTTTAATTAAATTAATGAATTAAATATATTATTATTATTATTACTATTGTCGAAACCATTTTTGAAAACGGGAATCGACTTTTGAAAACGAAAGTTGGGAATCGCCACCAATCCTTTTTTGAGGTGTAATTGGGCCACCTTATAAAACATTTTGGTCCACGAATTTTAAGAAAACGAGTTCGAGAGTCGGTTACGTACGAGGAAGGATTAGCACCCTCGACACGCCCAAAATTGGTACTCAATCGACTAATTAGTGTCTTAAATGTCGAAAACTAAAGATTTAGACAGAGTTCAAAATACGATCCTCATTTTATTGGCTTTTAAAACATTTAGGTAAGTCAAATGTGTATTAAAGACCATCTCACCTTGAGGTAAAACATTACATCCAGTACGTTAGGACACAACATTTTTTACCCTCAAATGTGACCTTGCCTTTTAAAACGTGCGTTTTAGCTTTAAGAGGATATTCGAATATTTAAAACGAATAAAGAAAGCAAAACCCAGTACGTTAGGGCACGATTCTTTGAATTCTTTAAATACCAAACATTGCCTTCGTTTTTAAAAAAAATTTTGAGAGCGAACCGGTAAAGGGATATTCTAATATTCAAAACAAACAAAGAAAGCGAAACCCAGTACGTTAGGGCACAATCCTCTAAATTCTTTAAATACCGAACATTGCCATTATTTTAAAAATAATTGAGAATAAATCTATGAATAAATGAATTTGGGCAATTAAAATTTAAAAAAACGAAAATAATGGTATGTCACATGCAAATAACATTACCGTAATAAACTAAACGATGCATATTAACAATAACATATAGTAGCAAAAAAGGTTTAATGACGAATAATGAAATGGTAGTGGTAACATGTTAATAATGGTGTAAACAAAAGAAATAAAACAATTATGTAAATATAAAACGGAAGATAATAGGAAAAAGGATTCCTAATAATATACATATTAATAATAAGAAAATAGTCGAAATAAACAGAGTATAATTTTAAAAATGGGATCTTAAAAAAATAATAGCTATATACGTATAATTAAGAAATATGATTTAAAAACAAATAATAATACACAATATACAAGTAGAATAATATGGAATCAATAATAAAATATATAGATATATAGATAAAGAAAGGATCTATACAAAAAAAATAATGTGAAAACAATAATATATATATATATATATATATGGAGGGATAAAACAAATTAACAATTATAAAAAAAATCAAATTAATAATGTAAGATGACTTGTTTAAAATGAGTTTTAAAAAAGAACTAATAGATAATAAAATAATAAAAGGAAAAAAATAGATGAAACGAATAAAGAAAACATAAAATGAAATAGGTAATGTGGTAATAATTATAGTAGATATAACTGTAATTATATAAAAACACGAAAGTAAAAAAAACAATATATATATATATATATTAGTAAGCTTAGTAATAGGTTTTAAAGAAATAAAAATATTGGATAAAAGAATGCTGAGAATATCTATTAAATAAGTTATAATAATATATATAAATAATATAGTAAAACGTAACAATACCAAAAAAAGGTAATAAAATAATAAAGCCATGGTAGTAAATAAAAACTTAACGTGATAAAAACTGTACAAAGTTGATTAATTTAACAACATGATAATTAATAATGTTAATAAAATAACTAATTTAATAATGAAGTAAGCCAAATGGCTAATGAAAGGACTAAAATCGGGCTAAAACAGAAATTTGTGACAAGTTTGAAAAAACAAATATAAAACATTGAAAAGATGGAAATCACAGAAGGACCAAAAGTACAATAAAACCAAAAGACTAAAAGTGGCGCTATTCCCTTTGCAGTTAAAGCTAGAAAAGTTAAAGGGTTGTCTACCATTTTCTAAAGCAAAGTTAAAACAACCCATTTACCCACGCATTTGAAGAAATTAAAAAGACAAAGAGGCTTTCACCCTTCTCCCTTCTGCTAGAACCAGTGCATGCCCATCATCGCCGGACCACCACCAGATCTAGTGGCCGACGTCGCGCAATAGGGGCTCAACCTCGATTTAAAACATGTGGTAAGTGTATTCACTTTTTCCCCTTTCTAGCACTATTTTTTGAGAAAGAAAAACGAATCGAAATTTAAAAGGAGTGAGATCTGAAAGAAAATTACCTAACAATCAATTCTCTGCGATTTTGCTCTGTGAATTGTGGTATTTGTTCGTATATTCTCTTTTTTTTAAATCCCAAAAAAAACCCCCCTTTTTACAGTGTTTTCAATGGCTTTTTATAGCCTAGAAATAAAATGAAAATATTCTATTGTTGTTTGCCCTTGCAGATATCTCGGAGGCGTGGGAGCGTGGCATAAAGTAGCGCACGATTCGGAAGTTCGCGCATTGTACGGAACCTGGGGACTGCTTCGGTTGCAAACAGCAACTCCTTTGCTTGCTGAAGTTTGTTCATGCCTTGAGCCTTGTAGTTTGGGTTTGTTTTTTTATTTAATTTTGTATATGTGTGGGCCTGGGCATCAATTGGGCTCAACAGCTGCCCCTCTTTGCTCGATGTCATGTAATGGGAACGAAGCAAAGATTACAAGGGCCAATTTTGCCCAGTCTTGTCAGATCTTGTCTTCTTGGTGTAACCTTATCGCAACCCACTGCATCCCATTGCTTCCAAATGTCTCGTAGCCTACTACTTAGGGGGTTAAGGCGAGTCTTCGACCTGCTCCACCACTGCTCGGCGAGCCCAAATATGTAAACTTTATCCTGTTACCCTACTGCTTAGTGAAGATAAGGCTGATGACTGGAATCTGCTCTATCGCCGGTACGTGGAGATAAGATTCATCAAAATTCGATCTGCTTCACT
This sequence comes from Gossypium longicalyx, assembly GCA_025698465.1. Lineage (NCBI taxonomy): Eukaryota > Viridiplantae > Streptophyta > Magnoliopsida > Malvales > Malvaceae > Gossypium > Gossypium longicalyx. The sequence goes on from CM046997.1 coordinate 101,044,853, forward strand.
CCTGCTCAGTGAAGATAAGATCTGGTATTTAGCCTGCTCCACTCCTACTCAGTGAAGATAAGGCTGATGATTGGAATCTGTTCCATCGCCGGTACGTGGAGATAAGATTCACTAAAATTTGATCTACTCCGCGCCCGCTCAGCAAAGATAAGACCTGGTATTTAGCCTGCTCCACTCCTGCTCAGTGAAAATAAGGCTGATGACTGGAATCTGCTCCATCGCCGGTACGTGGAGATAAGATTCATCAAAATTCGATCTGCTTCACTCCTGCTCAGTGAAGATAAGATCTGGTATTTAGCCTGCTCCACTCCTACTCAGTGAAGATAAGGCTGATGATTGGAATCTGCTCCATCGCCGATACGTAGAGATAAGATTCATCAAAATTCGATCTGCTTCACTCCTACTTAGTGAAGATAAGATCTGGTATTTAGCCTGCTCCACTCCTGCTCAGTGAAGATAAGGCTGATGATATCTGTAATCCTACTACATTGTCCACTAGGGAATCCATCTGTGGAAGAGTGATATGCTTATGCTAGATGATTAGGATGTCATGAATCAAATGCTCCTAACTACATGTATTATGGATGTTAAATGCACAAAATGCAAAATGTCATGAGAATGATCCATTTTTAGTTTTTGGGTTGTCATCGTTCGTTGTTTACTAAGGTAATATCCCTGACATGCCTTCTTGTTCAACTCGGTAGAAGAGGACTTGAAGATGCGGTTAATCCCTTATTTCTCACACGTTCCTAGCCCTTTTAAGCTCGGTGAGTTCTAAATAATTATCCTATTTTAGGTTCTCGTATTGTTTAGAAACCTTTTAGGGTAATATGCAAAACCTTCTTTTGAGAGCATTATTAGTTCATTAATTATTATTTCAAAAAAAAATACTCGAAAAAGATTATAATGATAAGTAGAACTGAAATTTATTCGAGTCAGAATTTGCGAAAGATGTATCAACAAAGAAAGTAGCCATTATTTGAGATACAAAAACAGATGAAAAGGAACTGAATAGGTGCCCCAGATTTCGCAGTTTGAGCTTCTCTGCACAAACTCCTCGAGGACCTTTTTAAACTTGGCACGCGCTCAAAGGATCTATAGCATTTTGTTGATGCCCTAAGATGTAGCTTATCCCCTCTTTGTCGATTCAAGTGTAGTGAGACTGTCGCTTGCCCCAGTTCGAATCGAAATTTGAATTACCTTTTGTGGGTTTTCAATTCAAAACCCCTTTGGTCTCAAAGCGTATTTTTACGGGTTTTCACCTTGACCTCTCCTTTTTTTTTACGCCTTTTACGGGTTTTCACCTCAACTGCTTCAAGTAAAATATCTTTGGACAGAATCTGAATTTATCGGGTTAGGCAAGCTCTCGCCATCCGTCTCTGCTAGTATCAATGCCCCTCCAGAGAAAGCTTTTTTTACCACATAAGGTCCTTCCCAATTTGGCATCCATTTCTCCCTGAAATCTTTTTGCATAGGGAGAATCTTTTTCAATACTAAGTCTCCCTCATGGAACACCCTGGGGCGAACTTTTTTGTTGTAGGCTCGCATCATTCTCCTCTGGTACATTTGACCATGACGAATAGCCTTCAGCCTCTTCTCTTCAATCAAGTTTAGTTGATCGTAACGAGATTGGATCCATTCTGCTTCGTCTAACTTTAGCTCTGATAAAACTCGGAGAGAAGGGATTTCAACCTCAATAGGTAAAACTGCCTCCATCCCATAAACCAATGAGAAAGGTGTTGCCCTGGTAGAAGTTCTGAAAGATGTCCGATAAGCATAAAGGGCAAATAGGAGCTTTTCATGCCAATCTTTGTAGGTCTCTGCCATCTTCCCCACAATCTTCTTGATATTCTTATTAGCTGCCTCAACCGCCCCATTCATTTTCAGGCGGTATGGTGACGAGTTGTGATGCTTAATGTTGAACCGACTGCAGACTTCTACTATGGCGCTATTGTTCAGATTCAACGTGTTGTCAGATACGATTCTTTCTGGCATACCATAACGATATATGATCTCTTTCTTCAGGAACTTGCTGACCACCGACTTTGTGACATTGGCGTATGAAGCAGCTTCTACCCATTTGGTAAAGTAGTCAATGACCACAAAGATGAATCGATGCCCATTAGAAGCCTTCGGTGAAATCGGCCCAATAACGTCCATGCCCCACATTGAGAAAGGCCACGGAGAAGTCATAACATGAAGGGGTGAATGAGGCACATGGATCTTGTCTCCATAAATTTGACACTTATGGCACTTCTTAGCGTAATTGATGCAATCTCCTTCCATTGTAGACCAGTAATATCTGAATCTCATGATTTGTCGAGCCATTGTGAAACCATTGGCATGTGTCCCACAGACACCATCATGGACTTCCTCTAGAATTTTCTTTGCCTCAGCAACGTCAACACATCTTAACAACACCTAATCCTTTCTCTTCTTATATAGGACCTTACCATCTAGGACATAGTCACTGGCTAACCTCCTCAATGTTCTTTTATCATTTTTGGTTGCTTGATCTGGGTACGCACGGCTCTTCACATATTGTAAGATATCTTGATACCAAGGATAATCATCTCTCTCTTCCTCTTCATCGATATTACAGCAGTGAGCTGGAGCCTCATAAATACTCATCTGAATTGGCTTCATATCCTCCTGTTCATTTACTTTGATCATGGAAGCTAGTGTAGCCAAGGCGTCGGCCATTTGATTCTCGTCTTGCCGGAGGTAATGAAAGGTAATATCATCAAACTCTTCAATTAACTCCAAGATTAGCTTTCGGTAACTGATCAATTTAGAATCTCTCGTTTCCCACTCGCCTTTAAGCTGATAAATTACCAATACAGAATCTCCATACACTTCTAATACTTTGATTTCGCGGTTCATAGCTGCTTGAATTTCCATGATACATGCCTCGTATTCTGCTATATTATTTGTGCAGTCAAAATCCAGTTTGCAAGTGAATGGATAATGATCTCCATTTGGGGATATCAGTACTGCCTCAACTCCATTTCCAACAACATTTGATGCTCCGTCAAAATTTAATTTCCAAGAATGATCTTCAGGCATGTCTCCTTCAGCGATTGCTACATACATTAGATCTTCATTGGGGAAGCTGAAATTCAAAGGTTCATAGTCCTCCAAAGCTCTACTGCTAGGAAGTCTGCTATTGCACTCCCTTTCACAGCTTTTTGGTTTACATAGACTATGTCAAATTCTGATAGCAGAATCTGCCATCGGGCCATCCTTCCATTTAAAGCGGTTGACTCTATCATGTATTTGAGAGGGTCTAGCTTTGAGATTAGCCAAGTTGTATGGTACAACATGTATTGTCTTAACCTTCGTGTTGTCCAAACCAAAGCACAGTATAGCTTTTCAATTGGCGGATACCTCATTTCATACTCAGTGAATTTTTTACTGAGGTAATATATCACTCTTTCTTTTCTCCCAATCTCATCGTGTTGGTCGAGCACACACCCCATCGAATTATCAAATACTGTTAAGTACAGTATCAATGGTCTACCAGAGCTTGGTGGTGTTAGCACTGGGGGACTAGACAAATATTGTTTAACCTTTTCAAATGTTTTTTGGCATTCATCATCCCATACCCCAGGATTGTGCTTTTTAAGAAGACGGAATATGGGGTCACACTTCTCAGTTAGTTGCGAAATAAACCGTGCGATGTAGTTCAGTCTCTCCAGGAAACCTCGGACTTCTTTCTAAGTTCGTGCCAGAGGCAGCTCCTGTATAACCTTGACTTTATCAGGGTCGACTTCTATTCCTTTCTCACTGACTACGAAGCTGAGTAACTTTCCGGACCTAGCTCCGAAGGTGTATTTTGACGGATTGAGCTTTAATTGGAATTTTTTCAACCTCAGGAACAATTTTCTCAACACTCGCACATGCTCCTCTTCAGTTCGGGATTTTGCAATCATGTCGTCAACGTAGACCTCAATTTCCTTGTGCATCATGTCATGAAACAAGGTTACCATGGCTCTTTGGTATGTGGCTCCTGCATTTTTCAACCCGAAGGGCATCACCTTATAGCAAAACGTTCCTCATAAAGTTATGAATGTGGTTTTTTCCATGTCATCAGGATGCATCTTGATCTGATTGTACCCATAGAACCCATCCATGAAGGAGAACAGCGAATAGCCTGCCGTATTATCCACTAGAGTGTCTATGTGAGGTAATAAAAAGTTATCCTTTGGGCTGACCTTATTTAAATCTCTGTAATCTACACACATCCGCACTTTTCCATCTTTCTCAGGGACAGGGACGACATTGGCCACCCACTCCGAGTAATTAACCACCTGTAAGAAGCCAGCATCAAACTGTTTCTTGACTTCTTCTTTTATTTTCATTGCTACATTGGGTCTCATCCTTCGGAGCTTCTGCTAAACTGGCTTGTACTCCTTTTTTGTAGGGACACGGTGCACTGCGATATCGGTACTTAAACCGGGCATATCCTGGTATGACCATGCAAAGACGTCCTTGAATTCTTACAACAGCTCAATGAGGTTTTGTCTTGTTTTCTCGTTAATGCAAGTGCCAATTTTAACTTCCTTCCCCTCTTCTAGGGCTACAATCTCAATAGTCTCTTTGTGTGGCAGGATCTGTTTCTCTTTTCGCTCCACCTTCCTTAACAAATCGGGAGATAAACCACAATCTTCGTCCTCTTCAAAATCCTGAAATCCCTCAAAGCACATTTCTCGCTCAAAAGGAGATTCCGGGCTCACATCAGCATTACTCATGACGTTGACATCCGGGGGCCTATTATGAGTATAAGAGAATACCCAAAGAAAACGAAATGAATAATTCTTTTGTATAGTATGATTATGTATGAAATGAAAAAGAAGAAAGAATAATTGCTCGAACCGATATATGAAAATGCATTTTTTATTGAAAATAATAATGTTTGAACATGAGCCTATCTCACAAAAAAATTTTATTGTCCCTAGGCTAGAAGACAACAAGTGGGTTTTGAATATTACTCTGTGTTAGCTCTAAAGATTACAGAAATTTCTTCATCAGTCCAGTTATCCAAAACACTCCCCGGCTCATACGGGCAAATGCCTGATAAATTTCTTTCCATTGCTTCCTCTTCAAACGTGGCATTGATGTTCCAAATTCCCATCACATCCTCGACCATTCCTTCTTTTATCCTCTCCTGTGTAGAATGAATAAACCCTCCAGATACAAATGTTTGAGAAATGTGGGGGAAGCTCATCGGTTCCCACTTGGCTTCTGTCCCACTCAATCTCGCTCTCCGCTGTTCTTGTTTTCTTTCAAACTCTTTCTTCACTTGGCTTGCATCTAGCCTGAATCCCAAACTGAAGTGATCCCACTTGCCAACCAAGACTGGTACTCTAACTTGTCCACGGAGGTGCCTCCCGAGTCCACTGCCAGATAACACCTCTTTCCCGACTATCAACTGCAGGCTCATTTTTGTAGCCCCCGATATCTTAGGTACCGGAATCCTGCTTCCTTCAGCTATAAACGTTGCATTTACAAACTCTAACGATCGAAATGAACATTCAACCGCTTCGTTGTCATTCTCTACGTAAGGTGCATCACTGGTAACTGACGCAATAATGTCCTCCTCTGCATTTATTGTTATTAGCCGACCCTCAGTAACCATCTTTAGCTTCTGGTGCAGCGAGGATGGCACTGCCCTAGCTGAGTGAATCCAAGGTCTTCCTAATAGACAGTTATAGAAAGGCTTAATATCCATCACGAGGAAATCTACCTCGTACGCGTTTGGGCCAATTTGGAGAGGTATCTCTATCCTTCCCATCACTTTCCTTTCTGTGCCGTCAAACGCTCTCACTATGTTCTAACATGTCTTCATGTGAGAGCTGTCTATAGGTAAACGGTTTAACGTAGACCAAGTCAATACGTTTAATGCGGACCCATTATCGACCAGTACTCCAAGTAGTGTATACCCCTTGCAACGTCTAGTGATATGCAGAGCCTTAGTAGACCCCCTACCCCCTGGCGGTATCTCATCATCGCTGAAGGAGATAAAATTGTCAGCACTTATGTTGCCGACAAGACGATCCAATTTGTTAACTGAAATGTTATCCGCAACATAGGTTTCGTTCAACACTTTCATCAATGCGTTGCGGTGGACCTCTGAATTTAACAGCAGAGCCAATACCGATATACGATCCGGTTGTTGGTGTAGTTGTTCCACAACACTATACTCGCTGTGTCTTAGGAACTTCAAGAACTCCTTGGCTTCATTTTCCATTACTGGCTCATTAACCAGTGGTTCTGATCTCTCAACTTCTTGCTTGAGCATGACGGGTTTCCCTTTTGCTGGTTTGACTTCTGTGTTTAGATGTCAATTGAACCCTCCTTCTCTGAAACTGCTATACTACAGTTATAATTCTAATGCACCCTATGGTTATCTTTATAAGGGGGAGCTGTTGGCTTCTGGATTACAACTCTTGGTGTGACTCTTGCTTCTACTTCACTAACTCTGGGTTTCGAAATAATTATCACTAGACGGCTGGCTTTGCAGCCTTCTTCATCTGACTCTCCTCCTAGAGAGTATACATCCTCCTCTTCGACAGACTCGAGGAACTCCAATTTCTTATTATCCATTAGACCCTGTACTAGGGCCCTGAACTCAATACAATTCTAGATTTCATGATCTTTCTCATAATAGAACTCACAGTAGTTCCGCGTATCTTGGACTTTATTCCCTAACCCCTGCGGAACTAAACCTCTCTTCTGTATTTCCTTCCAAACTAGCTTCAATGGGGTTCTCACATCCGCGATACTTAGCTTGGCTTTCCTCCTCACATTTTCAATTATCGCGTTTACCCCTTTATCAGTGTAACTGGGCAACGGATTTCCCATACTAGGTGTATCATTGAATTTTACAACACTTGCTTTGATAAGCCTTTCTACGCACCTTTTGAACGAGGTACAGTTTTCTATCGAGTGCCCCGTAATCCCTGCGTGGTATTTTCACTGAGTATTTGCGTCGTACCACTTAGGGTATGGGGGCTGCAACGGCTCTAAGTGGAAAGGAGCCACTACATGTGCATCAAACAGACTTTTGTACAACTCCCTATATGTCACTGGTATGGGAGTGAATTGAAACTTCTTTGTATTCTGTCTCATGTTTGACTCCCGCATTGGTGAGGCCTGCTGGTCTGTGACTATCGCTCTTGACTGATTAACAGTGGCAGGTTTTGCGTAGCCTGAGCTCACATTACCTACTTCATTCTCTCTTTTCTTCGGGGCTGACCTTCTCGTGTTCTCCCCAGCTTCTATCTTACCCGATCTTATGGCATTTTCTATCATTTCACCAGACATTACTATGTTCGCAAAACTCTTGGTTGCATTACCTAACATGTGAGTAATGAAAAGCGCCTTCAATGTATTGATGAAGAGCATGGTTGTTTCTTTTTCTAGCAACAGCGGTTGGACCTGTGTAGCGACCTCTCTCCATCTCTGAGCATACTGCCGGAAGCTTTTGCTTGGCTTCTTCTCCATATTCTGGAGTGTGATCCGGTCAGGTGCTATATCTGTTATATGGCCATACTGCTTCATGAAGGCCTGAGCTAGGTCTTTCCATGACTTGACTTGGGTCTTACTCAATTGATTGTACCATTTCGCTGCATCCCCACTCAAACTGTCCTGAAAACAATGGATCAACAGTTGATCGTTGTTGACATACCCCGTCATCCTTCGACAAAATATCGTAATGTGAGTCTCAGGGCAGCTGGTTCTGTTATATCTTTCAAACTCCGGCATTTTAAACTTCGGGGGAAGTACTAAGTCCGGGACCAAGCTCAGCTCCTTTGCATCGATTCCGCAATAATGATCAGCATTCTCTAACTCCTTGAACTTTTCCTCTAACCATTTGCATCGATCCTCAAGTTGTTTTGGGACCTCAGCCTTTGTCTTTTCCACCTCTGCTGCGATGTCGAAGTCAGGAACCTGGGGGTTTGCCAGATTATCTCCAGGGTTGGTGCTTGATCCTACTGAGAAGTTCACCGGTGCCGAGGTACCGGTTTGATAAAGAGGTTAGACATTAACAGACACTCTTGGTGGTTGTGTTTGCATGTTCACTGGCACAAAACTTGTAGGATAAGCAGAATCCTCATTGTCATTTCCCGTGTCCCCCATAGGGCCTTTTCCTTTGTCAGACCCTCCTTTAAGCAGCTGTGTCAGCTGGCTCATCATGTTGTTTTGTGATTCCAGCATGTTTCTCTGGGACTCCAGCATTTGGTCTCTCATTTCTTGCTGGATCTTAGCCAGCTGCTCTTGCATCTGAGCCTGCAGTTGCTCCTGCATCTCCTTTTGCATTTGCTCAAACCTCTGATCCATATCCCTTGTTTTCCTCTGTGTATAGTAGCGATGTTCCAGGGTAACTAGATAAATTATCACTAATTAATAGGGTTCTTTTGCGCAACTTAATGTTTATGATGCTATGCAATGACATGAATGCAAAAAGGAGACATCGATTCGAATTCAATTCCATTTAGAAAACTTCACTGAAAAACAAAATCTTTTACATAAAATGAATTACATATACGGTCTTGCCCTAACACCCAAAGCTTTTACTTTCCTAAGAAGGCAGGCTAACTCTCGCCCCCGATCTGACTCTAACTCATATTTGACTCCTAGCACGTCTGCTTGGACTACCAAAGTCTGTAAATGATCAGTCACCTCCCGTATCTGAGCTATAGCTTCACTCATGAGGTAATCCCGATCTCAGACCTGATCCTGGGATCGGTGAAGTTGCTCCCCTAGTTGCTCATTATTTGCTTCCAATAATTCAATTTGATTCTCACAGTTCTGAAGTGTAGTCTCAAGTTCTTCTACTTTCCCCTTCAAATTCTCGATCTTACTTAGGCTAGCCCTTAATTCAATCACTGAGTTACGACTCCGATGTTGCTGTAGTGCCGTTTCTAACTCTGCCACCCGAGCTCTTAACATCTGTTTTTCATTCTGGCTATCATCCAAACTCTTTTTACAAGTGACTTCTCGAGCTTGAGCATCATGGAACTTTTTCTCCCACCAATCAACCCTAGCCTTTTCCTCTTGGATTTCTTGCCTCCACTGTTCAGACGTTTTACCCAAGCCAGCATTTCTCATTAATTTATGCAGCTGCTTGTAATCAGTCTTCAGACTGTCCAGGTCTTCCTCAACCTCTCTCTTTCTCTTTCTCAAATTCTCAGCCTCAGATTTTTGAACATCAACATCCAGCTTCAAGTACACTTTTTCCTCCTCCAACCGCTCTATTTTCTTTTCTAATTCTGATGTCCTTTTTTCGAAGTCTTGCTTTATGATTTCCAACTCAGAGGGGACCACTAGCAGATATTCCTCTATTGGTCGAGCTTCTTCTAAATTTGGCCTCGGGATATTGTCGTTAACCCTTCTACTCCAGCATTTATTATACTCAGGAGTTACCATTGGATTCATAGCAACTCCATTTATCCGGCAGGTTTGGTTCTAGGCATTATACATCTCGTGGCTCTTTTTCTTGGAGTCTTTCTCCCCATACGAGAACCCACTCTGAGCTAGCCCATGCGTCATCGGTATAAATTGTCTTGATCTATATTGCCTCAATACAAGCAGATGGGCGTATCCAATGGCTCCCCAAATCTCTAACAAAGGGACCCAATCATAACTCCCACATCGGTAGAGAATCTCATCGGAAACCATCCAAGGGGCCTTCCATTCGATATCCTCCTCTTGGAGATTTTGAAGTATTGCCATCCATTTTCCTTCTGTTATGTCATCTCTCCTCGATATGGTCACTATCTCCTTCAAAGGTGAGTAATCTCCGAAAAAAGGTCGATAAGAGGCCTTTTCTACCCTCCAAAAGTGGCTATGAAACCATACTAACAAGAGTTGTGCACACCCAATAAATCTGCCTTCACCTGCCCTCCGACATGCACTCAAAGATCTGAAAGTCTCAGCCAAGATTGCAGGAACATGAGTGACTCATTTACCAAATCGGTGGAATAGGTCGGCGACTACTTCATCTACATGCCTTAAAGTCTTAGGGAAAAGAACCAAACCATAAACGCTCAAGGCGAAGACATCAACTCTTTTCTTCATATCAGGGTGTGTCATGATCAGCTCTCTCAAATTCTCCCAAGGGATGCACTTTCCACTGCCTTTCTGCTGGACTCGAGCTGCAACCCACTGCTCACTCATCCCAGTGATATTCATCAACCTCCTTACAAAGGTTGGGGTGTTGACAGCTCTAGAATAAATCTTATCAACTTGAAACCTCGGACAACGAAGCAAGGCTGTATATTCCTCGACAGTAGGTGCTAGATCCACCTTTCCGAAAGTAAAACAACTGTAGACGGAATTTCAAAATTGAGCCATGGCGCGAAACAAATACCTATCTACCTTAACATCGAAGAGATAAGGAATATCACCATAATTACAGTATAGTAGCTGCTTTATCTCATCTTCCCAGTGACTCCATAATTCTTTCAACTCTTGAAGATCATTCTGAACCACACTAATACGGGTAAAGTCTCATAACTCTGACGTGCACTCCTTTGTCAAACTGTCACCTTTCTCTAATTGTGCATTCTTCGACCATCTTTGGACAAACACGTTGTCTTTCACTTTATCAAGGAATTCGTTCTTCATGGCAAAACTTTCTATTAGTAACCGAACCGTATATCGACACCTCCTTTTATGATGAAAATGTTATGCAATCACTATTAAAGAAAGAGGGAAAAACACAAGTCAGAATTATACATAAGAATAGAAATCTAAGCAATCAAGAAATTATCAAACGCCTGTTCGGGAAACCACTAGGGCTAAGTGTAATTCTACCTAAGGCGGGTTTCTACAGCTCACTATATGTGGTTTAGTTCTAAAGTAAAGGTACCTGAACCAGTAGATTCCTCGATCCTCGCCCATTATAGGTTCATATGGATCAAGTTCGGTTCAGGGGAATACATTTCCCTATGCCCATGCGGAGGTGAAAACCTCACGAAGACATAAGTACGGATGTATTCCGGAAGCGATCCCCTAGCCCATGCGGAGGTGAAAACCTCACGAAAGCATAGTTTCTCACTCCCACTTAAAAGGTGCGACCACAATGGTCATGCCATATGATGCAAGAATATATCAAAAGACTCAACAAACAAAGTAAAACTCACATGATAAAAATCGACAAAGACACATAAAATGCAATGAGAGGATCGTAGATTTAAAAACCAAATTTCCAATTTTTCACAAGAAGACAGAAAACAATCAATTTACAGCTCGACTCTCCGAGGTCCCCAGTGGAGTCGCCAAGCTGTCGAAACCATTTTTGAAAACGGGAATCGACTTTTGAAAACGAAAGTTGGGAGTCACCACCAATCCTTTTTTGAGGTGTAATTGGGCCACCTTATAAAACATTTTGGTCCACGACTAATTAGTACTCAATCGACTAATTAGTGTCTTAAATGTCGAAAACTAAAGATTTAGACAGAGTTCAAAATACGATCCTCATTTTATTGGCTTTTAAAACATTTAGGTAAGTCAAATGTGTATTAAAGACCATCTCACCTTGAGGTAAAACATTACATCCAGTACGTTAGGACACAACATTTTTGACCCTCAAATGTGACCTTGCCTTTTAAAACTTGCGTTTTAGCTTTAAGAGGATATTCGAATATTTAAAATGAATAAAGAAAGCAAAACCCAGTACGTTAGGGCACGATTCTTTGAATTCTTTAAATACCAAACATTGCCTTCGTTTTTAAAAAAAATTTTGAGAAGAACGAACCGTAAAGGGATATTCTAATATTCAAAACAAACAAAGAAAGCGAAACCCAGTACGTTAGGGCACGATCCTCTGAATTCTTTAAATACCGAACATTGCCATTATTTTAAAAATAATTGAGAATAAATCTATGAATAAATGAATTTGGGCAATTAAAATTTAAAAAAACGAAAATAATGGTATGTCACATGCAAATAACATTACCGTAATAAACTAAACGATGCATATTAACAATAACATATAGTAGCAAAAAAAGTTTAATGACGAATAATGAAATGGTAGTGGTAACATGTTAATAATGGTGTAAACAAAAGAAATAAAACAATTATGTAAATATAAAACGGAAGATAATAGGAAAAAGGATTCCTAATAATATACATATTAATAATAAGAAAATAGTCGAAATAAACAGAGTATAATTTTAAAAACGGGATCTTAAAAAAAATAATAGATATATACGTATAATTAAGAAATATGATTTAAAAACAAATAATAATACACAATATACAAGTAGAATAATATGAAATCAATAATAAAATATATAGATATATAGATAAAGAAAGGATCTATACAAAAAAAATAATGTGAAAACAATAATATATATATATATATATATATATATATATGGAGGGATAAAACAAATTAACAATTATAAAAAAAATCAAATTAATAATGTAAAATAACTTGTTTAAAATGAGTTTTAAAAAAGAACTAATAGATAATAAAATAATAAAAGGAAAAAAAAAATAGATGAAACGAATAAAGAAAACATAAAATGAAATAGGTAATGTGGTAATAATTATAGTAGATATAACTGTAATTATATAAAAACACGAAAGTAAAAAAAAACAATATATATATATATATTAGTAAGCTTAGTAATAGGTTTTAAAGAAATAAAAATATTGGATAAAAGAATGCTGAGAATATCTATTAAATAAGTTATAATAATATATATAAATAATATAGTAAAACGTAACAATACCAAAAAAAGGTAATAAAATAATAAAGCCATGGTAGTAAATAAAAACTTAACGTGATAAAAACTGTACAAAGTTGATTAATTTAACATGATAATTAATAATGTTAATAAAATAACTAATTTAATAATGAAGTAAGCCAAATAGCTAATGAAAGGACTAAAATCGGGCTAAAACAGAAATTTGGGACAAGTTTGAAAAAAACAAATATAAAACATTGAAAAGATGAAAATCACAGAAGGACCAAAAGTACAATAAAACCAAAAGAATAAAAGTGGCGCTATTCCCTTTGCAATTAAAGCCAGAAAAGTTAAAGGGTTGTCTGCCATTTTCTAAAGCAAAGTTAAAACAACCCATTTACCCACGCATTTGAAGAAATTAAAAAGACAAAAGGGCTTTCACCCTTCTCCTTCTCGCTAGAACCAGCAGCACGCCCATCATCATTGGGACCACCACGGATCTAGTGGCCGACGTCGCGCAATAGGGGTCTCAACCCCGATTTAAAACATGCGGTAAGTGTATTCACTTTCCCCCTTTCTAGCACTATTTTTTGAGAAAGAAAAACGAATCGAAATTTAAAAGGTGTGAGATCTGAAAGAAAATCACCTAACAATCAATTCTCTGCGATTTTGCTCTGTGACTTGTGGTATTTGTTCGTATATTCTCTTTTTTTAAATCCCCAAAAAAAATCCCCCCTTTTTACAGTGTTTTTAATGGCTTTTTATAGCCTAGAAATAAAATGAAAATCTTCTACTGTTGTTTGCCCTTGCAGATATCTCGGAGGCGTGGGAGCGTGGCATAGAGTAGCGCACGATTCGGAAGTTCGCGCATTGTACGAAACCTGGGGACTGCTTCGGTTGCAAACAGCAACTCCTTTGCTTGCTGAAGTTTGTTCATGCCTTGGGCCTTATAGTTTGGGTTTGTTTTTTTATTTAATTTTGTATATGTGTGGGCCTGGGCATAAATTGGGCTCAACAATTATTCTTACTGTTATCTTTATTACTATTACCATTGTTATTACTACTTCCATTATTTTTTATTTCTAACTATTATTATTTTTATGTATATATTATTATTTATATTATTGTTATTATTACTATTATTAAATATTTTTATTATTACTATTATTTTTGTTCCTTTTATTATTGTTTATTATCATTATATTATTATTATTACTCCTATTATTATTATCATTACTTCTTTTTTTGTACTACCATTATTGTTCACGTATATACGTTATTGTTTATTATTATTACTATATTTTTGTATTCTTTCTATTATGTATCACCCATATATTATTACTACTATTGTCATTATTTTACAATTGTATTTTAATGTACTATTAATATTACTCTTATTTTCATTATTATTATTGCTACTATTATTCTTTATTGTCATGATTCATATTTTTATTTTTTATAGCTATTATTTTTTATTACTGATATCACTATTGTTATATTTAGTATTATTTTTACTTTCATTATGACTACTACTATTATTATTATGGTTTCTCTTTTATACACTTACGTTTTTTATATAATACGTTGATTTTATTATTTATTCGTTTATACTTTTATGTAATTTCGAACTTTGAAATTTTTTTATCATTATTTTGTTTCATATAGTACTTATTTATATTTATACCATTATTATTATTTTATCATTTTTTTATTATAAGTTTGTTTATTTTCTCATATGTTTATTTGCTTATCCTCGATTTAAAATTAAATTTACACTACAATTTGCTTTGTTATTTCATTTATCATCATATTTATTTCATTTTATTTCGTTTTATTCTCATTATCATTATTTCATTATATTTATTCGTTTATTCATATATGTATCTATATATCTGCAAGTTTATGTTATTCGTCATTATTATTGTGTTTATATCATCACCTTTGTTATTATTATTATGCATGTTAATGCTGCGATTTATTTCTCATTTCACCATGTGATTATGATTACGTTGGTCCTTTACTCGACGCATATAATTGTATTTTCTAAAATAAAACAAGTTTCGTATTTAGACAATTCGAGAAAATTGTGCCCTAACTTACTGGGTTTCGGTTTTTCTCGTTTAATCTAAATAACGACATAATCCTATAAATCACATTATGTTTTTTACTCGATGCCTTAAAATAATTCTTAATTTCATAAAAGTAATATTCCGTATTTGGTAATTCAAGACAATCGTGCCCTAACTTACTGGGTTTCGATTTTTCTCCTTTAACCTAAATAACGGAATACTCTTTTAAATCGCAATACGAGTTTTGAAAAATGCTTATTCTCAGAAATACGTGTTGTGCCCTAACTTACCGGGTATGACATTTTGTTACCTCGAAATAAGATTTTTGCAAGTAAATGCAATATTCGGTGTTCGGAAATTCGAGGAAACGTGCCCTAACTTACTGGGTTTCGATTTTCCTCGTTCACCTTAACTAATCGAATATCCTTTTGAAATACACGAGTTTTTAGGTAAAAGACAAGCTCATTCTTAAAAGTTTGAGATGTTGTGCCCTAACTCACTAGATATGACATTCTGTTGTTTCGAGACGAGAAGGTCTTTAATGTTCGAATGTTTTTACAAAAAGAGGGATCGTATTTCAAAGTTTTTCGAGTTTTCAATTTTCGACACTAAGACACTAATTAATCAACTAGGTAACTAATTAATCAACTAGGTACCAATTTTTGAGCGTAACGAGGGTGCTAATCCTTCCTCGTGTGTAACCGACTCCCGAACTCATTTTCTGATTTCCGTAGACTAGAAATTATCATTTTAGTAAATCTTAACTTTTATTAAAATGATTAATTTGAGGTGACCCGATCACACCTCATTAAAAAGGATTGGTGGCGACTCCTCTGTTCGTTTTTATTTTCAAAATCCAAGTCGATTCCCGTTTTTCAAAAAATGGTTTCGACAGTATTTACATATCAGATCCGGTATTGAACAGTTAGGTTGTATGATGCTTGCAAGTGGTGAAGGTGACAAGGATGGCCAGACCGAGGATTGGTCTACCAAAAAGGTCTGTCTTAAGGACCAGGGTTTAGATCCGGAGTCATCGATTGTAAAGGAACCGGTCTCTGCACCGGTAGTGTCCTGAAAAGACAAGCTGTTAGGAGGACCCACTACCTTGGAGAAGTTGACTGGAACATCAGAAATAAAGAAGGGGATGGAATCTTCTCTGGAATTTGCTGAATGAGACATAAAAAAATTGTCCGTTAATGGAATTCCTTCTATTGTTTTTTTTTTTCTGAAAGGATCAATCAAATACTTATTAATGATATGGCTATGACGTTTGTGAAAAAACTGCTTGGCCGGAATATCGGCTTTCTTTCACTGCAAGATAAGATTTCAAACTTATGGAAACACTCGATGTCTTTTCACCTAATGGATATAGAAAACGGTTATTTTCTGGTTAAATTTCATAGCAAAGAAGATTATGATAAAGTTTTATCTCAAGGCCCATGGATTGTTTTTGGACAGTACTTAACAGTTCAATCCTGGTCCAAGGATTTTGATCCTGCAAGACCTTACCCGAGTTTGGTCATATCTTGGATTCGGCTTCCTAGTTTGTCGGGTCATTTGTACAATTGAAAAATCCTCTAGGAGATTGGAGAACTGATAGGATTGTCAGGTTGGACTTCAACACAGATAGTAGGGCCAGAGGCAAATTTGCTCGCATGGCGGTTTTCATTAATCTTGACAAACCCCTGGTTTCCCAAATTCTAATAAATAGTGTTCCTCAAAGGATTCAATACGAATCTCTGTCGATTGTTTGCTTTGCCTACGGTAGATACGACCATGGAAAAGACTTGTGTCCTTCTACTAAAACTGATACGGTGAAAGAGGGTGAACAGATTATTGCAACTGGAAACGGGAATAATGCTATAGTGTTAGAGACGGTCGGCGGTGAGACTGAATTGGCGAACTTTGGCCCTTAGATGCTTGTTGAGAAAAAATCAAGGCGGAATCCTAGGGGAAATAGGGGATTTGAGGCTAAAATCAAGGGAAATAATTTCTCTGAATCTCGTTACATTATTCTGAATTATGCTTATCAGAAGGGTTGTGGTTTTGAAGGGATTTTAAAGGAAACAAATGGACATGAAATGGAAACGCTGGATAATAATAAGAGAGGCTGCTTTGCAGGCATCTAAATCTAGAGTTGGGAAATGGCCCACTCCCTTTTCTATCAAGAATTTAGCCAATTTGGGGTTTTGGTCGTCTAAAGGCCATTTTAATGGTCATTATCTTAATGGTGATGGGCATGGTTTGCTATCTAAGGCCCAAGGAAAAATACCCATGCAGTCGATTAGGTCGAAGGTTACTTCTACTCCAGGCTCGATTAAGATCCTTGGGGACCATATGGACAGCATAAAAAATGTGGCTTGGAGAATCCGAAATTTCCAATGGAGGATCGTTTGTTGCTTTCCCAAAATCCACCAATTCAGACTTTGTCCAATGGAGAAAAACCCCAAACAACAACCACTGATAATTTTAATGATGTTTTTTTTTTTAATTCTGTTATTCCTAATGCAAACTCATCTCACTTTAATCCCACTTTTGAAGGTATAATTGAATTACAAGTGGGAGTGAAAGAAGGGTTGCTTGATACAAGGAGCCATAGTTTTGTAACTTTTAAAGGAAATGGCTCTCATAACGCAACCAAATCAAATTATGGGAACGACGCCGTTTCTGTGGGGAGACCTTCTTCGTTTCCGGTTGGTGGTAACAGTGGAAGAAAAATGGATGATAGTCGACGTGGGAAGAAATTAAATAAAATCTTTCGCGATCTAGGGAGGAATTTTAAAGTGTCCAGCTATTCGCAGGTTCCCTCAACTAAGTCGGTCCACTCTATGGTTGACTTAATATTGGCACAGCTAGTATCTGAGACTGGTAAGGAGTAGCCGAGGGTTCTTTTGGAAGTCTCGATTACGATGGAACAGGACAAGCAGTAAGTTTTCTTTTTTATTTATTTTCCAATATTTTGCTAATGGATTTAAATATTACTATTATGTCATGGAATTGCCAAAGGTGTGTAGGGATTAATTTTTCTCGTGTTTTTAAAGAATATAACTTGGAATACAAGCCTGACATTATGAGTTTATTAGAACCTAGAGTTAGTGGTTTTAAAGCTGACGTTGTTATTGCTAAATTAGGCCTTCAAAATTCTCATCGTGTGGAAGCAGTGGGATTTTCTAGGGTTATATGGATTACTCAATTTATTTTGACTCATGTTCTCAATAACAATTTATCTGAAGGTGTCTTTATTACTTTTGTTTATGGAAACTCGAACAGAACGAAACAAAAATTTCTTTGGAAAGATCTTAAAAGGTTGTTCCCTCCTAGGCCGATCCCTTAGATGGCTATAGGGGATTTCAATGCCATTCTTTCTAAAAGTGATAAAGTTGGAGGTTGCTTGAATGGTTAGGAGGTCGCTTGAATGGTAAACATTGTTCTCTTTTTAGAGATTCTGTGGAGTCTTTGGCTTTGCAAGATTTAGGCTTCAAGGGCCCTACATTTACTTGGCAGAGAAGTAGGGTCTTTGAAAGGCTTGATCAAACCATTGGTAATGATGAGTGGATCAAAGCTTTTCCTTATTGTATGGTCTCCCAAATTCTCAGAGTCAAGTCAAATCATCATCCCATTTTTCTCTTGCTTAAACCGTAGCCTTCGAACTTCGCAAGTCACCCGTTTTGATTTTTGACAAGTTGGACCGGACACAAATACTTTTATGATTTTATTAAAAACAAATGGAATTTTAATGGTAGCATGTTCGAAGCCCTTATTAGTTTTTTTGCTAATATTTCGGTTTGGAATAAAATCGTGTATAGTCATATTGGGTCGCGAAAAAAACAACTTTTACACAAGTTGGCTAACATTCAAAGGGTTTTAGGAAGATCTAATTTGGATCGTTTTCTTCTTATTGAGATACAGGTTAGGGAAGAATTGGAATCTGTTTTGCACAATGAAAAGTTACTTTAGAAGCAAAAGTTTAGATGCGATTGGTTGCAACTTGGTGATCTTAATTATCGAAACCCTTTTTTGAAATCGACTTATTTTGAAAACAAAAATAGAGTCGCCACCAATTTTTTTTGTTAGGTGTGATCGAATCACCTCATAATTTGATCATTTTTTGTAAAAGTTTTAGATTCACAAGACAGTGATTTTTAGTTTACAAAACCTAGCAAATGGGTTCGGGTGTTAGTTACGTACAAGGAAGAATTAGCACCCTCGTAAGGCTCAAAATTGATAGCTAGTTGATTAATTGATATCTTGGTGTCGAGAACTGAAAATTTGAAGAAAATGTAAGATACGATCCCACCTTGCATAATTATGTTTTTAATTAAAATCACTTGAGTAATTAAAACACATGTGAAAGGCCTCTTATCTCGAGGTAAGCAAAAAGGTCGTGTTATGTAAGTTAGGACACGACGTCTCGAATTCTTACAAATAAGCTTGCTCATTATTTGATTATTAATTAAGTCTCATGTGTTTTAGTTTTAAAAGGGATGTTCAATTATCTAGGTTCAAGGAGAAAGTCGAACCTTGTAAGTTAGGGCGCAACTTCTCGAATCTCTAAATACGGAACATTGCTTTAATTTTAAAAATTTCCTTTTTTATGCATCAAGTAGGAGCAAATGTAATACTTAAAGCAATACACATCTAACTTGTAACACCCCTAATCCTGTCCCGTTATCGGAATAGGATTACAGAGTATTACTGGTCATTACAGTACATTTACACATAAAAACAAGAATAAATGCAATATTATACATCAAAATATAGTTTTAATGGGCCCACGGTACTTAATAAGAATAATTAAAACAAACCGAGGACTTGATCGGAAGCTTAAAAAAGTTTTCGTGAAGTTTCAAAGTTTTTTCCTTTGATTAGTACCACACGCCCGTGTGGCTAATGTGACACCCCCGTATGTCTAATGTGACACAGCTGTGGAGGGCTAACCGTGTGGCTCACACAGCCTGGACACATCCGTGTCCTTTACCAGTGGAGCTCTCTGACTTGTAGCTTACAAATCAACTAATTTCACACTGCCAAGGCATACGCTCGTGTGCTCAGCCCGTGTGTTAACTTGTTTGTAGCATTTTAGGTGTAGGGGACATACGGCTTAACAACATACACGTGTGCAAGCCGTGTGTCTCATACGGTCTGGTTACACGCCCGTGTGACAAGCTGTGTAGACTCAAAATGAACCTTGTATTTCAAATTTATCAACCCTGGCAATTTAATATTTCACCATTCAACCAATCCAAAAACATGATAAAATACACTTAATACCCATTAAACCAGATCTTCATTATCTAAAGGAATCCGGAGTGGGAGTGATTTACTAATTAAACCTTCATGAATCCATTTTTTTATTCTTTTATTCCAGGTAAAACTTCCTTGACGTATCAACTACCGTATGACGTACCATCATACCATAGTCTAATACATATATATTCAATAATTCCTTATACTAAACTACTTCAAAAGTTGCACTTAAGTGCCATTCAATTCAGTTCAGAAAGGACTATATATTATAACATATTCATTACTTCCACTAACTATCTATTAACATTTTTCACCAATATCGCTTATAACATAATAACATTAAAACAACCTAGGTACATGCCATTCTTCATGGAAAGATACATCACCAAGTATTTGAGTTCAGGAGTTAACTTGGATGCTGAGACGTTATTTACCTTGTACTTAACCTGCGCACGAAAATAAACCATACGTTGAGTATGCAGTCAGTGGTATTTCTATAAACTAATACTTAAAACAATAATAAGCCATGTATATACCTTGAGTGGTATTTCTATAAACTAATACTTAAAATAATAATAAGCCATGTATATACCTTGTAACTTAAAACTTTTTACTTTTATAATCTTAATAGCTTAATCTCTTACCTTCATCTTATAACTCTTAAATGTAGTAAAACAATTCTTTATATATTTCATATCATTCGATACCTTTCAACAATCGTATATCAGTCACAATCACACAATCAATAGCAATTAGTCTTCAGTACTTTCATTTACCCTTATTAACATAACTCAGACCTAGTTGGATACACGGATCCAACCCACACACCGGGATATCATACAGTGTTCCATCGGCTGAAACTGGAATACACCGTAAGGGTAACAGTAACAGTAACAGTAACAGTCAGGTACAGAATACCTCTTCGGAACGATTCCAGAACAGTAATAGTAGTCGACACATATAGTGTCTCATCGACACACAGTCGAAATATCCCTGAACACTTCCAATCCTATGGCATGCCAATTATATCCGACTAACCCGACACTGTTAATAGGGTATTCAAATCATTTCATTTTAATATAGAAGCAGTAACAATTTCCTTTACATCATTTTTCATACATACTAACCAATTAAAAATAGCCATTACATTTATTAAAGTATTAAGTATAGTTTATAGAAATACAAACCGTAATTTTTGAGTCTACTCAATATCCTCGTTCACTTTCTCCTTTCCCTTTTTCGATGATGTTTCCGGTGCTACGTTGGTTACATAGAATTTAACATTTAAAATTATCAATGAATGTTATTTAATAACACATTTTTTTATTTTCATGTAACTTTTACTTAATTTTCAAATAGGTCCTTCTACCATAACCATTCTTTCTCTTCAAATAAATCCTATATTTTCATTTAATACCTACTTTAAACAAGTTCCAACTCTTAATATTCAATATAAAACATCAATTCTACAATTTAGACAATTTAGTCCCTACTATAACAAAACTTATATCTCTCTTTACAATTTAATCTTTCTCCCACTTCTAACTTGAATTTCTATCACTTAATATCATAATTCATCAATTTAAACAACTTAATCAACATCTAAAAATTCATTAACTTTCTAGTTTTTAACATAATTCAAGTAGAGTTTTGTTCTAGGATTTCAAAAACATCAAAATTACAAGAAAAGTAATCAAATTGACTTACCAATTAAGCTTCAAATCTTAAAACCCTAATTTTTTCTTTTATTTTTCTTTCCCTTTCTCCTTCCTTCTTTCCCTGCTCATTCGTGCCTTTCTTTTTCTTTTTCTTTTATTCATTTTTTATTTTATTTACTTTTAATTATTATATTATACTATTATTATATTTTCCTTTATATTATTATAATTATTATTTCTTAAATAATAAGTAAATATATATATATATATACATTTGTAGCAATTAAAATAATACACATATATTTATATTTACCACACACTTGTCACATAAGGTTTATTTGCTAATTTAGTCCCTTGACTTTTCTATAGTTTATAATTAAACCTTCACACTTTATTCAATTTAGTCCTTTCACTAAATTAACCTTAATTAAGTTAATTTACTTAACCAAAGTCTAATTAACTACACTACTAGCTTTGTAAATATTTCTAATAAATATTTACGAATTCATTTTGCGGAATTTATGACCCGAAAATTTAAATTTTCGATACCCGTAAATTTTGGATCGTTACATAACTTACTCAGGCATAGCATAAAATAGATAATTATATTTAAATATAATGTATGATATAGTGATAATGAAATAATATAAAATGGCTATATGAGTAGAATATTAGAATGATATATAATAAATAACTAAAGGAATACTATAATAATACTAATGTAATTATACTAACAATAATAAAATATTAATGATCAAATCATAATAATAATAAAATAAATAAGGGAACTTAAAATAAAAAAAATAAAAATAGAAAATGCATAATTAAAAGACATGACACGAAAGTGCTAAAATAATAAAAGAAATAATATTAACAAAAACAAAAAAAAAATGAAATAATAATGAAAATATGGAAAAAAAAATATACAAATATGAACAATATAAATTTTAAAATAAACGGTAAGGCAACAATAAATAAATAAATAAGTAAATAATAGTAAAATAAAAAAAATCATGAAAGGTTGAAATTGCAATAATAAATAAATAAATAAGTAAATAATAAAAAAATAAAAAAATTCATGAAAGGCTAAAATTGTAATAACAAATAAATAAATAAATAAGTAGGGTTGTCTAATAGAACTCCTCTTGCCCTACGGTAGTTGATACGTGAAGGAAGTTTTACCTGAAATAAAAGAATAAAAAAATGGATTCATGAAAGGCTGAAGTTGCAATAATAAATAAGTAAATAAAAAAAAATTCATGAAAGGCTGAAACTAAATAAATAAGGGACTGAATCGAAATTTAAATAAAATTGCAAGTATAAATCATAATAAATTAAATAAATTAAATAATAAAACAAAATAAAGGACCAAAGTCAAAAGCGCAAAAAAGAGGAAGGACTAATTGAGAAATTATTTCCAGACCCTCAAACGCACCATTCCATGATTCCATGAGGGACTATGTAATGGCCTAAATTTAAGGTTATCAGAATAGTGATTTCGTAACCACAAATCCGATTTAAAGAGAAATTTATTTTAATATTTTTGCATGAATATTTATATAATAGGAAAATCGTATTAAAATATCGATAGAAAAATTTTACCGATTTAGTGGTTAGTTAAAAAAAGGAATTATTGAAGGAATTGGGTAAAAATAAGGTATCGAGACCTTGATCTTGTAAAAATGAATAGGAAATATTTTTTTAAATATTTATAAAATATTAGTAATGTGGTATTAAAATTTCGTTAGAAAATTTTAACGTTTGGATAGGTAATTAAATAAAAAGGACTAAATTAAAAAGGGTGTAAAAGTTACTAGAAGGATTAAATAGCTCAATTGTCAAATGAGGAGGGACCTAAAGAGAAAATAACCCCAAAGGAGATATTTTGGGCGGCATAAGCTGAGAAAAATCAAGAGAATTATTGAAACAAGAGCAAAATGGGAAAATAACAAAATTCTCTAAATAAAAGGACTAATTTGGAATATCTAGAAATCTCTTCATTTTTCTTCATTCTCATCAGCCAAAAATGCCATAGGAGGGTTTTCTAAGCTGGTATTTCATAATTTTTGCACCAAGTGAGTTAATCATTGCCTATTTCTTGTAATTTTTGTATTTCTAAGACTTTTACAACTAGGTCCTACTATTAAATTCATTAGTTTTTTATTTCAAGGATGAAATTGAAAGTCACCATGGTTGAGTTATGTAATTTTATGATTAAATAGAATGAAATTGAAGCTTTAATTTGTTTATGAGATAATTTTACTAGGTAATTTCAATAGAAATTGATTTTTAGGACCTAATTGTGACAATGTTTGGAATTAAAGTTTATTGCTGAACTTATGATTTCTAAAGGTTATAAAGTAGTTTAAAGTGATAGAATAAAGTGTTAATTGAGAAAAATTAGCTCAATTGAGAGGCTAATTGAGTAGGGACGAAATTATTATTTATTAAAAACTTAGGGGAAAAATGATAATAAATAGCTTGTACTAAAACAGTTTTGGACAGCAGCAGTAGACTAACTTTGAAAAATCACCATAAATTTTAGAAATCGAATTAGAAGATGAAAAAAATATGAAATTAAAGCTTATTGAGTCTAGTTTCTCATAGAAGAAACAATGTAAGTAATGGATTTGTAAATCATGAGATATAATAAATTTTGTGAGACAAGGTCAGAATGGATTTGGGTTCCCCTTTTCTAAATTTTAAAAATAATAAAAAATTTAATAAATATAATTAAGGGCTTAAATTTATATTTTTAGAATCCTGAATGAGTCTATTTTCAATAGAAATAAACAGGAACATCAACCGAATCCTGTATGAAGAGATAATTAATTTTTAGTGAAGAAGGGTAAGAACTGTCAGACAGCAGAACATGAGTGACTTTAAAGAATAAACTATACTTATTGGCTAAATAAAAAATTCTGAAAATTTTATGGTAAGAAGATATATGAGTATAGTTTCATGAAAAATTAGCGAATCCTAATTTGGAGTTCTGTAGCTCAAGATAAAAATAATTTAGTGACAATGACTCAAGTAGATAGCTTTGAATGAACTATAAATAATAATGAAATTATAGAGAATGTTGCATATGAACATGAAATGTATTAAATTGATAATTAAATTTATTTATTTAGATTCAGAAGATTCAAATGCGAAGCTAGATCGAGGAAAGGAAAAAGTTCGGGATTAGTAGATTTTTGTAAACGAACAAGTATCGAGGTAAGTTCGTGTAACTTGAATTATATTCTTAAATGCTTGAAATGTATGTTATTGATGTGAATAATTTGAATGTTCATTGTATGAAAATTGATGAAACATTGATATATTTGATAAAAGGGGAAGAAATCTCGGTTGAATGAAAGGAAAATTCGATGGCTCTCTGAAAAAGAATTGACGGTAAAAAGGATCTAGCCCGGATGAGTGATCCTATCCTGATATAGCCCTCCCGAAGAATATGTGGAAAATAGATTTAGCCCGGATGGGTAATCCGAATTAGGGTCTGAATTTAGCCTGGACTGGTAATTCAGATCCAAGCTTATTAGAGTAATTGTCGTTGCAGGGGATTTAGCCTAGACTGGTAATCCCGACAATACTCTATAAGTTTATATTATAGGGGATTTAGCCTGGATTGATAATCCCGCTATAAGGATGAGGTTCGCGGGAGTGTGCTCTCTGAAATGGAAATGTGCGCACATGAATATGAATTGACGGACCCGGAAATTGTACACTAAAAGTGTACCTCTGAAAATCCATAAAAAAATTCCAAGAAATTTAACGGGATAAATATGGAAAAATAATAAGGGAATGGTAATCATGGTATTGATGAGTTCATCAATCATGATATATATTATTGACACATGAAAATTATTAGATTAACTTGAATGTTGAGTTGTACATGTTAGGGTAATAATGCATTGAATGGATATATGGTTGTTTATTACATTGTATTAAAAATATTAGGTAAGTATAATTCTTGTTACATGGGCTTACTAGGCATAAAGTGCTTACCCTGTTTCTCTTTTCCCCTATTTTGTAGTGTTAAGAGCTCGGAGGTCGGATTCGGTCGGAGATACATCACACTATCAACCTCAAGATTTCGGTATATAAAGAAACTTTATTTTAGAAATCAATGGCATGTATAAGCTAATAAAGTAAATGTTAATATAAAATGAATGTAAGGTCAGCCGTTGGTATGGCTAACAAATCTTGGTTTTTGTATGTGATGAGGTTATCTTATAAATATGCATGAATTTATCCTGAAAATATGTTGAATTGGATTGGTTGATGTGGATTGGTCTCGATTTAAAATTTGCAGGGAAGGTTAGATATCTATAAAGGGGATATATTGAGTAAAAAAAATTATTATTAATTGATTCGTAAACTCTAGAAATGCCTCGTACCCTATTTCGACAACGAATACGGGTAGGGGGTATTACATTTATTGGTATCAGAGCTATGGTTTAGTCGGTTCTAGGACCAACGTAGTAAATACGAATTAGCTATACATGCCATTTAAATTATTATTGATAGTGTGATATCTCCTGACCATTAAAATTGTGTTTTTCTTACAGTAATGTCATCCGACCGAGCTCAATCCTAGGAAGCTAGGAGTCATACTCCGGCTTCAGTACAAAGAGAAGAAACTAGCAGTAGAAGGCCCGAGACATAGGGTCGAGGGGAGGAGGCAAAAACAGCCTTCTTTCAAATGATGAATGAATGGTTTAGTCAATACTTAAGAACTAACCCTATAGTGCAGGAAGTTCAAACTCCCCATCCTGCTCCTTCACTGGTTCCCGAGATCCCATAGGGTATAGGTACTGAATCTGTCAGAAAAGGAAAAGCTCCAGTAGATAAAATTCGAAAATATGGGGCTGAAGAATTTCGAGTAGCAGTTGATGATGATTCCAAACGGGCTAAATTCTGGTTAGAGAATACTACTCGGGTTTTGGAGGAATTATCTTGCACACCAGAAGAATGTCTAAAATGTGCCGTCTCATTGTTAAAAGACACAGCTTATCATTGGTGGAATACTAAAACTTCAGTTGTTCTGAAAGAAGAAATTACATGGGAGTTCTTTCAGAACGAATTTAAATAGAAATATATCAGCCAGAGGTTCCTTGATCATAAAAGAAAACAATTTCTTGAGCTGAAACAGGGCAATAGATCAGTATCTGAGTATGAAAAAGAATTTGTTCGGTTGAGTAAATATGCTCGAGAATGGGTACAGTCAGAAGCTGAAATGTGCAAACGATTCGAAGAAGGGTTGAATGAAGATATTAAGCTACTGATCGGAATTCTTGAAATTCGAGAGTTTGCTACATTGACAGAGAGAGCTTATAAAGCAGAAGAATTGAGTAAAGAGAAGAAACAGGCTGAGAGGGAAGCTCGAATTTTTAGTAAAAATCCAATGGGAAAATTCCAGTTTTCTACTCTAAAGAAATTGAAGAAGTTTCAGGATCGTTCTACCTCAGCCACTAGGTATTCGAGTAGAGAGCGTGGTTTTCAACGCACTAATCCAAGACCTTCCACTCCATCAGTGACCAGTGTTGGCAGTGTTGGTACCCCTAAGCCGAGATG
Organism: Gossypium longicalyx; assembly: GCA_025698465.1. NCBI lineage: Eukaryota > Viridiplantae > Streptophyta > Magnoliopsida > Malvales > Malvaceae > Gossypium > Gossypium longicalyx. Next base: position 101,072,105 of record CM046997.1, read on the forward strand.
CCAGTATTGTAATAAAGCTCATTTTGGTGAATGCCGATTTAAAAGCGGGGCTTGTTACCGATGTGGTTCTTTTGACCATTTCCTTAGAGATTGTCCAGAAAGGGGTGAAAAAGAAGCTGAACAGATATCGCAGTCGGGTAATCCAGTTTCGAGGGGTAGACCATCTCGACCATCCGGTAATGTCAGTGGTAACCGGAGAGCTACAAAAGATACTTCAGGCAGGCTTGAGGCACGAGTACCTGCTAGGACATATGCTATTCATGCCAGAGAAGATGCCTCAGCACCCGATGTTATTACTGGTACATTTTCATTACTTGACACTGATATTACTACATTAATTGATCTCGGTTCTACGTATTCATATATATATGTATAAAGCTTGCATGTGTTAAAAATTTATCTATTGAACCTATTGAATTTATGGTTAAAGTCTCAAACCCCCTGGGCCAATCTGTTTTGGTGGATAAAATTTGTAAAAATTGTCCACTGATGGTAAGAGGTTATTGTTTCCTAGCTGATTTGATGTTACTACCATTTGATGAATTTGATGTGATATTGGGCATGGATTAGTTAACCCAGCATGATGTAGTAGTAAATTGTAGACAGAAATATATTGTGCTAAAATGTCAGAATGGTAAGTTGCTCCGGGTTAAATCTGATCAGACATAGAGGTTATCTGATGTGATTTCAATAATGACAGCACAAAGGTATGTCAAAAAAAGGTATGATGCTTACTTGGCTTATGTACTCAACACCAAGGTATCTGAGTCAAAGATACAGGCCATGCCAGTGGTATGCGAATTTTTTGATGTGTTCCCAGAGGAATTACCAGGGTTGCCACCAGAAAGAGAAGTGAAATTTTCTATAAATTTGATTCTGGGAACTACTTCGATTTCCATAACTCCGTATCGGATGGCTCCTATAGAATTAAAAGAGTTAAAGACACAGTTGCAAAAACTTGTTGACAAGGGTTTTGTCCGACCGAGTCATTCATCTTGGGGTGCTCCAGTTCTGTTTGTGAAAAAGAAGGACAGTTCTTTAAGATTGTGTATCGACTACCGGCAGCTTAATAAAGTAACCATAAAGAATAAGTACCCATTACCTCGGATTGATGATTTATTTAATCAGCTGAAAAGTGCTACAGTATTTTCAAAGATTGATCTTCGATCAGGTTATTATCAGTTATGGGTAAAGAAGTCAAATGTGTCAAAAATAGCCTTTAGAACCAGGTACGGGTATTATGAGTTTCTGGTCATGCCGTTTGGGTTAACTAATGCACCTGCAGTATTCATGGATTTGATGAACCGGATATTCAGACCGTATTTAGACAGATTTGTGGTAGTATTTATTGATGATATTTTAGTTTATTCTCGGGATGAAGAAGAACACGCAGAACATTTGAGAATTGTGTTGCAAATTCTGCGAGAGAAGCAGTTATATGCTAAATTTAGTAAATGTGAATTTTGGCTTCGAGAAGTGAGTTTTCTTGGACATATTGTATCCGCCGAAGGCATCAGGGTAGATCCAAGTAAAATCTCAGCTATTGTCAATTGGAGTCCACCGAAGAATGTATCTGAAGTTAGAAGTTTCTTGGGTTTAGCTAGTTATTTTCGGGGATTTGTACAGAGATTCTCTATGATATAACTCGATTATTGTAGAAAGATGTAAAGTTCGAGTAGACTGATGAATGTCAGCAGAGTTTCAACCGATTGAAAGATTTACTAACAAAAGCACCTGTATTAGTGCAGCCTGAACCGGGTAAGGAATTTGTTATTTACAGTGATGCCTCATTAAATGGTTTAGGTTGTGTCTTGATGCAATAAGGTAAAGTAATAGCCTATGCTTCAAGATAACTTAAACCACATGAAAGAAATTACCCAGTACATGATCTTGAATTAGACGCTATTGTATTTACGCTGAAGATATGGCGACATTACTTGTACGGTGAGAAATGTCATATTTATACTGATCATAAAAGCTTGAAATATTTGATGACACAAAAAGATTTGAATTTGAGATAGCGCAGGTGGCTTGAACTGATAAAAGACTATGATTTGATTATTGATTACCATCCGGGTAAGGCTAATGTTGTAGCTGATGCTTTGAGCTGAAAATCTTTTTTTGCTTTACGAGCTATGGATACCCGGTTATCATTGACTGATGATGGTTCAATCATAGCTGAATTAAGAGCTAAATTGACATTTCTACATCAAATATGTAAAGCTCAGAAGAATAATGAGAAGTTACAGGTTAAACGGGCATAGTGTGAGTCAGGTACTGATTCTAAATTTCAGATTGGTTTTGATGGTTGTTTATTATTCAGAGGCAGAGTATGTGTACCTCAGAATTCAGAGCTTATACAGAAGATTCTACGTGAGGCTCACAGTGGTACTATGTCTGTACATCCGGGGAGTAATAAAATGTATAATGATCTGAAAAAGATGTACTGGTGGTCGGGAATGAAACGTGATATCTCTGAGTTTGTATCAAGGTGTTTAATATGTCAGCAAGTTAAAGCTGAACATCAGGTACCTTCGGGGTTACTTTAGCCAATTACTATACCGAAATGGAAATGGGAAAGAATCACTATGGATTTTGTATCGGGGTTACCGTTGTCTCCGAGGAAAAAAGATGCTATTTGGGTGATTGTTGACCGATTGACAAAGTCAGCGCACTTTATTCCAGTACGTATGGATTATTCTTTAGATAAACTGGTTGAACTGTACATATCTGAGATTGTCAGGCTACATGGAGTGCCTGTCTCCATTATATCGGATAGAGATCCCAAATTTACCTCTCGTTTTTGGGACAAATTGTAGGAAGCCTTGGGTACTCAGTTGTATTTCAGCATTGCATTTCATCCTCAGACAGATGGCCAATCTGAGCGTGTAATTCAAGTATTGGAAGATATGCTCCGATGTTGTATACTAGAGTTTGAAGGTAATTGGGAGAGGTATCTACTTTTGATTGAATTTGCTTACAATAACAGTTATCAGTCCAATACTAAAATGGCTCCGTATGAAGCTTTGTAGGGTAGAAAATGTAGAACACCATTATATTGGATAGAGCTTAGTGAAAAGAAGATACATGGGGTTGATTTGATCCGGGAAACAGAAGAAAAACTAAAGGTTATTCGGGATAGTTTAAAAGCAGCTTCCGATCGTCAAAAATCATATGCCGATTTTAAATGAAAAGAGATTGAATTTCAGGTCGGTGACAAGGTATTCCTGAAAGTGTCTCCTTGGGAGAAAGTTCTTAGATTCGGTCGAAAGGGTAAATTGAGTTCAAGATTTATCGGGCCATATAAGATCATAGAAAGAATTGGACCGGTCGCTTATCGATTGGCATTACCACTGGAACTTGATAGAATACATAATGTTTTTCATGTGTCTATGCTACGACATTATCGGTCAGATCCTTCACATGTTATTTCTCCGACAGAAGTGGAGATTTAATCGAATATGACTTACAGTGAAGAACCGGTCAAGATATTGGCACGGGAAAAAAAAGAGCTTCGAAATAAAAAAAATAAATTTGGTAAAAGTATTGTGGCAAAAGCACGGGATTGAGGAAGCGACATGGGAACCGGAGGAGACAATGAGGAAACAATACCCAAACCTCTTTACTGGTAAGATTTTCGAGGACGAAAATCCTTAAAAGGGGGAGAGTTGTAATGGCCTAAATTCAAGGTTATCGGAATAGTGGTTTCGTAACCACAAATCCGTTTTAAAGATAAATTTATTTTAATATTTTTGCATGAATATTTATATGATAGGAAAATCGTATTAAAATATCGATAAAAAAATTTACCGATTTAGTGGTTAGTTAAAAAAAGGAATTATTGAAGGAATTGGGTAAAAATAAGGTATCGAAACCTTGATCTCGTAAAACTGAGTAGGAAATATTTTTATAAATATTTATAAAATATTATTAATGTGGTATTAAAACTTCGTTAGAAAATTTTAATGTTTGGGTAGGTAATTAAATAAAAAGGACTAAATTAAAGAGGGTGTAAAAGTTACTAGAAGGATTAAATAGCTCAATTGTCAAATGAGGAGGGACCTAAAGAGAAAATAAGCCCAAAGGAGATATTTTGGGCGGCATAAGCTGAGAAAAATCAGGAGAATTATTGAAACAAGGACAAAATGGGAAAATAACAAAATTCACTAAATAAAAGTAGGACAAATTTGGAATATCTAGAAATCTCTTCATTTTTCTTCATTCTCATCAGCCAAAAATGCCATAGGAGGGTTTTCTAAGCTGTTATTTCATAATTTTTTCACCAAGTGAGTTAATCCTTGCCTATTTCTTGTAATTTTTGTGTTTCTAAGACTTTTACAACTAGGTCCTACTATTAAATTCATTAGTTTTTGATTTCATGGATGAAATTGAAAGTCACCATGGTTAAGTTATGTAAGTTTATGATTAAATAAAATGAAATTGAAGTTTTAATTTGTTTATGAGATGATTTTACTAGGTAATTTCAATAGAAATTGATTTTTAGGACCTAATTGTGAAAATATTTGGAATTAAAGTTTATTTCTGAAATTCTGATTCCTAAAGGTTATAAAGTAGTTTAAAGTGATAGAATAAAGTGTTAATTGAGAAAAATCAGCTCAATTGAGAGGCTAATTGAGTAGGGACGAAATTATTATTTATTAAAAACTTAGGGGAAAAATGATAATAAATAGCTTGTACTAAAACAGTTTTGGACAGCAGCAGTAGACTAACTTTGAAAAATCACCATAAATTTTAGAAATCGAATTAGAAGATGAAAAAAATATGAAATTAAAGCTTATTGAGTCTAGTTTCTCATAGAAGAAACAATGTAAGTAATAGATTTGTAAATCATGAGATATAATAAATTTTGTGAGACAAGGTTAGAATGGATTTGGGTTCCCCTTTTCTAAATTTTAAAAATAATAAAAAATTTAATAAATATAATTAAGGGCTTAAATTTATATTTTTAGAATCCTGAATGAGTCTATTTTCAATAGAAATAAACGGGAACATCAACCGAATCCTGTATGAAGAGATAATTAATTTTTAGTGAAGAAGGGTAAGAACTGTCAGACAGCAGAACATGAGTGACTTTAAAGAATAAACTATACTTATTGGCTAAATAAAAAATTCTGAAAATTTTATGGTAAGAAGATATATGAGTATAGTTTCATGAAAAATTAGCGAATCCTAATTTGGAGTTCTGTAGCTCAAGATAAAAATAATTTAGTGACAATGACTCAAGTAGATAGCTTTGAATGAACTATAAATAATAATGAAATTATAGAGAATGTTGCATATGAACATGAAATGTATTAAATTGATAATTAAATTTATTTATTTAGATTCAGAAGATTCAAATGCGAAGCTAGATCGAGGAAAGGAAAAAGTTCGGGATTAGTAGATTTTTGTAAACGAACAAGTATCGAGGTAAGTTCGTGTAACTTGAATTATATTCTTAAATGCTTGAAATGTATGTTATTGATGTGAATAATTTGAATGTTCATTGTATGAAAATTGATGAAACATTGATATATTTGATAAAAGGGGAAGAAATCTCGGTTGAATGAAAGGAAAATTCGATGGCTCTCTGAAAAAGAATTGACGGTAAAAAGGATCTAGCCCGGATGGGTGATCCTATCCTGATATAGCCCTCTCGAAGCATATGTGGAAAATAGATTTAGCCTGGACGGGTAATCCGAATTAGGGTCTGAATTTAGCCTGGACTGGTAATTCAGATCGAAGCTTATTAGAGTAATTGTCGTTGCAGGGGATTTAGCCTAGACTGGTAATCCCGACAATACTCTATAAGTTTATATTACAGGGGATTTAGCCTGGACTGGTAATCCTGCTGTAAGGATGAGGTTCGCGGGAGTGTGCTCTCTGAAATGGAAATGTGCGCACATGAATATGAATTGATGGACCCGGAAATTGTACACTAGAAGTGTACCTGTGAAAATCCATTAAAAATTCCAAGAAATTCAACGGGATAAATATGGAAAAATAATAAGGGAATGGTAATCATGGTATTGATGAGTTCATCAATCATGGTATATATTATTGACACATGAAAATTATTGGATTAACTTGAATATTGAGTTGTGCATGTTAGGGTAATAATGCATTGAATGGATATATGAATGTTTATTACATTGTATTGAAAATATTAGGTAAGTATAATTCTTGTTACATGGGCTTACTAGGCACAAAGTGCTTACCCTGTTTCTTTTTTCCCCTGTTTTGTAGTGTTAAGAGCTCGGAGGTCAGATTCGGTCGGAGATACATCACACTATCAACCTCAAGATTTCGGTATATAAAGAAACTTTATTTTGGAAATCAATGGCATGTATAAGCTAATAAAGTAAATGTTAATATAAAATGAATGTAAGGTCAGCCTTTGGTATGGCTAACAAATCTTGGTTTTTGTATGTGATGAGGTTATCTTATAAATATGCATGAATTTATCCTGAAAATATGTTGAATTGGATTGGTTGATGTGGATTGGTCTCGGTTTAAAATTTGCAGGGAAGGTTAGATATCTATAAAGGGGATATATTGAGTAAAAAAATTATTATTAATTGATTCGTAAACTCTAGAAATGCCTCGTACCCTATTTCGGCAACGAATACTGGTAGGGGGTATTACAGACTAAAACGAAACAAAATCAAAATTACATGGCATAAATTTTAAATAAAAAGAAAAAGGAAAAGGACTAGATTGAAAAATAATTTAAAAGCGGAAAGATTAGGGCCGCAATTACCCCTTGTCGCTAAAACACGCGGATCCTACTTGTATCCGGGTCGGGTTTCAGGTTGTGCTTCAAAACGATGTCGTTTTGGGGCCTCTAAGGCCAGCCCTAAACGATGCCGTGTAAAAGCCCTATAAATATCAAGAAATTTAAAAAAAAAAATCACTTCAGATCCCATTTATAAAAAATGATAACCCATTCCATTTTTTTCTCTCAATAGCCCAGAATCCAACCATGGGAACCGTCGTTGATCCGCCGCGGCCACTGGTTGGCGGCGATGGTGACCACCGTCCTCGATGGCCGAATTTTACGAAAAAGGCCTATTTTGGCCGCCTTGTTTCCCTCAACCCAAATCGAAAGCCCAAAACCCCGAAAGCCCATTAAAAAACAAGAAAAGACCAAAAACCTTTTGGTTTTCTGAGTTTTGAAAACTTCCTTAGAGTTACCTTTCATTGGAGGTGACGGCCTCTTCTACTCACAGTGACGGAGCACAAGGCGTCCGATGAGTCCTCAAACCTTTCTCTTTTTTATTTTTTATTTTTATCAAAAATAGTAGATTCAATAAAATAAAAGAAAGAAAGAATCACCTTTAAAGTTTTTTTTTAATATTCTATTTTTGATTTCTTCTTTATATATATTTTTCTCCGTAAAAAATCTAATCTGAATACAATCTGCTTCCATGGCTTTTATAGCCTTTACATACTGTTCATTATACATTTTTTCTACTTTTTCTATTGTTTCTACTACTGTTTCTTGTGTGTTGTTGTGTTTCTGCTTTTGTCCCTTTTTTTTCTTTTTTGTAGGTGTCCTTGGCCGACGGTGGGAAGAGGCGCTCCCGAGGCATCAGACCTCGAGTGACGTTTGTGCTAACATGGCGAAGGCATAAGATCAACAGCGGCTGGAGGCTTAGGAATTAGGGTTTCTGTTTAGTTTTTTTTTTAAAAAAAACTTAATGTTATGGGATTAGGGTTTTTTTATTTGGGCCATTTGAGCCTGATTTTTTTTTGTAAATGGATTGTTATATTTTGGACTTTTTTATTATTTATTATTTATTCTTTTTATTTTTTTGTTTAATTGTTTGTAATCTGGGCCTGAGCAAAATTTGGCCATTACAGTAATACAATTTTTTTTCATAGCCATACTCTCAAGAGAAGGAATCTTAACTGTATTTCTGCCTTGCAAATTCAAAATAGTGAGTGGTGTTATGATTCAAATATTCTTCAAAACAAAGCGGTTAACTTCTATTGAAATCTCTATGGTGAAGCTCCAACCCCTTTGTCAGATTTACCTCCTAGCTCTTTCCTTACCCTTGATCCAGGAGACATTATTTTTTGGGAAAGATGGTTACAAATGATGAGATAAAAAAAGGGCTTTTTGATATGGCCCCTTTAAAGGCCCTCGGTAACGATGGCTTCCATGCCCCCTTTTCTTTCAGAACCAGTGGAATATGGTGGGAAATGATGTGTGCGAGTGGGTCAAAAAGATTTTTTTTTGGAAATTTCATTGATCCCGATTTGAACAACACACTCATAACTCTTATTCTTAAAATTGCCAATCTCGAAAGCTTTCAACATTTTCGCCCTATCAGTTTATGTATGGTGTTGTATAAGTTGGTGATGAAAATTATAGCAAACCGGTTTAATCTGGTTTTTCCCAAAATTATCACAGAAGAACAGGTAGGCTTCATAGGTGGGAGGAACGTCACTGACAACATTATTATTGCACAATAAATCATTCACTCTGTGAAAAGAAGGAAAAATAAATAGATGATGATTAAGATCGACCTTGAAAAAGCCTATGATAGGGTGAGATGGGAACTTATTGAAGCTTCCTTAAAGGCGGTTGGCATTCCATATTTTTTGGGAAAAGTCATCATGTCTGCCATCTCTAGATCCACCATGCAGTTACTTTGGAACGATGTGCTAACTCAAAAGTTTAAACTCATAACAGGGATTCGTCAGGGATGCCCTTTGTCTCCTTACTTATTCGTGTTGCGCGTGGAATGGCTCGAGCATGACACCAAGACTGCAATTTCGAATAGGCAATGGAATCTGATCAGATTATCCAGGTTAGGTCCGAATTTGTCTTATTTATTTTTTGTTGATAATTTAGTTATTTTCAATAAAGTAGATTTAAGCCACACCACCCTTATTAAGAAAGTTATGGAGCGATTCTGTGCCTATTATGGCCACAAGATTAATTCTCAAAAGACTAATGTTTGTTTTTCACACTGCGTTGGTGAGGGACTCGAGCATCAGGTCAGTAACGTACTGGTTTTCCTAAAGGTTCATGACCTTGGTCGTTATTTGGGAGTTCCTTTATTCCATGAAAGAGTCACTAAAAGTACCCTTCGATTTGTGGTGGACAAGGTACGTAGTAAACTTTCTCGTTGGGATGCAAGACAATTATCTCTTGCAGTGAGAACTACTTTAGCTCAGTCTGTGCTTCTATTTATTCTTAATTATTTTATGTAGTCAATGATGATTCCAAAAGGAATTTGTGAGGAGATTGAATGCTTGGTTAAACAGTTTTTTTAGGTTCTTCAAATGGAAAGAGGAAAATGGCTCTAGTTAGTTGGGATTCGATTTGTCAGGCTCGTTCTTGTGGAGGCCTTGTGTAACAACCTAATTTTTAGCTAAATCAGAACAGTGGTTTCGGGATCACAAATTTGAGGTCGTAAAATTATTATAATATTATTTTTAGTGTCTACAGTATGTGAATATATTTATGTGTGAAAATTTTATGAGAAAATTTTATCGTTTAATAGCTCAATTCAGTAAAAAGGACTTAATTGCGTAAAATGCAAAAGTTGCATTCTATATGATAAAGGTGTCTATTTGCTATGGCTTATTTAATGAAAGGTCCTTATGTTGATGTTAGACAATTGATAGTGGGAGTGGATATAAATGGGCATTAATATGATGATTTTTAAATGGTTTAATAAAGGTTAAAATAGTAAATTTTTTAATAATGAATTATTAAGTAAAACAAAAATTTTGGTACCATTATCATCTTGATAGTTGAATTTTGAAGGAAGAATAAGAACAACTAGGGTTCTTCATTCAGTTTTGAATATTCAAGCAATTAAGGTACGATTTTACTCGATTTTTGATGATTTTTATGTTTTTGTGATCGTTGCTTTGAGTACTAGCTAGCTCATACCCTAATTTCTAAAATTGTTGATGATTTTGTGAAATGCCATTGATGAATCCATGAGTTTTATGATGTTTGATAATGAATTATGCAAGCTTGGTGTTTGATATACATGTTTTGTAAAGTGATTTTTGACAAAAATGTCAATTAGGGATTAAATTGAGAAAAGTGTAAATTAAGGGGTTAAATTGTGAAATAAATGAAAAATATGGGCCGCTAAGGACCTATAGAAAATTCAGCCAAGCATGGGTTTTGTCAAATTTTGTGAATTTTATGTATTTATAAAATAGGGACTAAATTGAATAAATGTGTAACTTTAGGGGAAAAAGTGAAAAAAAGTCTAAATATGTGTTTATGGATGAAATTGAATGTGTTGATGAATAAAAGAGTTCATTTTGAGTGCATATAGATCAAGAACAAAAGAAATCAGATTTAGATCGGGGGAAAATGAAAGTTATCGAATAGTCGACCCCATCCGTTATTTCTGACTACGAGGTAAGTTCATATGCAAATAAATATCTTTATAATAAATTATATATGTTTTATTATGATTGAATTGCTATGAATGTTGAACGAGCAAATACGAGTAAGAATCGACGAAGTTACAACATCTGAAATTCCCGTACGAACCTTAGGAATAGCATAGCATACGAATGTCATGACATTAGGTTATCAAGTTGTGATTACATGTAAGACCATGTCTAGGACATTGGCATTGTATTGTGATTACGTGTAAGATCATGCCTGGGACATTGGCATCGTATATTGATTCGTGTAAAACCCTGTCTGGGACAGTGGCATCGATATGTGATAACATGTAAGACCATATTTGAGATATGGTATTGAACGAGCTTATGTGATTTCCAAGTATTCTTAACGATTCTGAGTGGTTCATCTGGCAAAGACAAGTCGAGAAAGAATGTGTTAATGAGTTAAATGACTCAGGTATGTATGAGATTCATACGAGTATTGGAAAGTGAAGTAATTGATGAGTTTACATGAGAAAATGCATATGTACTCATTGAGAAAGGTTTGTGTATCTATATGTGTTTACTTGTACTTGGTCTATTGATAGAAATGTTGTGATTCATATGATAACTTTATTTGTATATGGCTTACTAAGCTTTTAAAGCTTACTTTGTGTGTTCTTTCCATGTTTTATAGATTTTCGAAGCTAGCTCGGACATCGGGGATCATCGGGAACCATCATCACACTATCGACTATTTGTTGGTACTTTTGGAGCTTTGTATGTATGGTATATGACATGTATAGGCTAGTGTCATTTTTGGTATGTTTTGAGCCATGATTATAGCCATGAGATTTGGCTTGTAAATGTTGGTGTGTATGGCTATTAAGTTGGCATATTGTGGTTGATTTGAGATGATGATATGGTGAATTAAGTAACTTGAAGTAGTGGATAAGTTGATGAGTTAAAGTATTTGAAAATTAGATAAGTTTTGATAATTTTAGCATAAAGATTTGGTATGTTTTGAATATGAAATTGAGTGGTTGAAGTGGTTGTGAATAGGTGGCATGATACGAGTATGAATTGGAATGTTTTTGTTTGCTCAAAGATGTATTGAATTGGTACCATTTTGGTTGCTAAGTGTACATGAGAAAAGGGTGACAAATTGGCTTTGCAAATGGCTTATTTTTGTCCACACAGGTAGAGACACGGGCGTGTGTCTCAGCCCGTGTCTCAGCCGTGTGCGACACACGGTCATGTTACACGGATGTGTGTCCCATGGGGTAGCCCTATGAATTAAGTCAGTATACCCTATAGGTTTGGCACGGCCTAGACACACGGGCATGTCTATCGGCCGTGTGTATCACACGGATTCACACACGGGCGTGTGACTAGTCATGTGATACAAGTCAGTTTACCCCCTAAATGGAACATGGCCTAGCACACAGGCGTGTGTGGCCATTTTGAAGGGTGCACGGGCTAGACACACAGGCGTGTGGTCGATCGTGTGACCCAACTCAGTAACCTCTTCAGTTTTCCCACGGCCAAGGCACACAGGCATGTTTCTGGCCGTGTGGTGCAAGTCAATATGTATGTCTTGTTTTCACACGACCTATGACACGGGCGTGTGACCCTGAAATAAAAAAAAATTTAAGTTTCTCAAAGTTTGCAAATGTTATCGATTTAGTCCCGAACCACTTCAAAGTATGTTTTAAGGTCTCGTAGAGCCTTTTAAGGGACATTGTGCATGTTTGTATGAATTTTGATTATGAATTAATAAATGTACGTGAATAAAGTGTATTATCCGATAATACCTGTAACCCTATTCCGGCGTCAGATACGGGTTAAGGGTGTTACACCTTGGATTGCAAAGATTGGTGGACCAAAATACCTCTTTTTTTGATGAAATTGGGTTTTAATCTTGTTTCTAATGTTAATGCTCTGTGAGTGAGAGTGCTCAGATCTAAGTATGGAGTAAAAGACCTACGGCTCAAAGCATTCTGAAAAATAACAGTTCTTTTCTTTAGAGAAGATTGTTGAAGATTTGTCCCTTATTTAAGGATAACCTTGCCTGGTCAATTGGGCAAGCTTATTTGGTATCATTGTATGGTACATTTGGAAAAATAGAAACCTTTTCTTCTTTCAAGATCTTACGTGGAAAGCTTCGGAGATTGTCAGAGTCTCTGTTAATTGGGTGAGACAAATCTAGTCTACGCGTAAAGAATATCTTAATCGACAAAACGCTCCCATTAATAAGTATCCTTCTTCAGGTAACTGGTTTTATTTGCATATTGACGGTGCTATTAATCTTTTGACATGTTATGCGTCCACTGGTGGAGTGGTGAGAAACCATCTTGGGGAATGGATTATGGGGTTTAATCATTTCTTGGGAACTTACTCTATCTTTGATGCTGAACTTTGGGGTATTTTGGATGGTCCTTCCCCATTAAAAGAATAGAGAATAAAGAATAGAGAGAGTTTTGATTCATACAAATAATCTCAAGATGACCCAAGCACTAAGAACAAACACTCTAGCTATGTCAACATCCGTTTTGGTGAGGCGAATCCAAAAGTTACTGTACATAAAGAACATTGAGTGGTTAAACACACCCCAAGGGAGGCTAATTGTGTTGCCAACAAGATTGTTAAATTGGTCCCTGCTAATGAGGTGAGAGTTAATGTATTGACAACAGCCCCTGCAGATTTATTAGATCTCATTGATAGAGGCAAAATAAATGGTGCTTTTGATATTGTAGGACCAATTGAGTCCTTTTTGTTTTTGTTTTACCAAAAAAATAATTGAACTCTTTGCTTCAAAATTAAATGGCAAGGAAACTCACTTTTACAATAAATGGATTAATTTACTCCGGTCTTTAATTCAAGGACCCATCCATTAGTTTAATCTAATAATAATTGTATTAAAACCTAGCACCGAGCATCCAGCCATGATATAATGTCATTAAGGACAGTTAAAATTCTGTCATCCGGTTCCCCTTCCAGAATGCAGTGATAGCCTTCTTCATATAGCTTCAAAGTCTTGTCCTTGCTTGAGGCGTTTTCATAAAGAAACAGGCTCACCACTGGATCTGTAACCTTATCCGCAGCTCCATGAAGTATCAGCAGTGGGGATGAAACCTGCAAAATACTCTTGCCAATTGCCTTAACTTTTCTTTGTTCTAAGTTTTGAATTTAGATTGTAGCAATGTGATAGCACCCCCCATGCTGTAGACAATGAGAAATGAAACTACATAATCCAGAAACTAACCTTATCCACTTGCTCCTCGATTTCCTTGGTGGCATTTAAGAGTTCAACAGCTGTTCTCAATCGCACTCGGTCATCATAACAAATCACATTGTACACAGCCTGCAGGAGAAGAAAATATACATGATTATTGAACCATTTGTACTAGGCTATATCATTAATGAAGACACACATCTGGTGAAAACTCTTATGTGTTTTCATTTTATATAAGAAGAAAGACCTCTTAATATCTCATAAGCTGCATCAATATATCAAATTATAGCGCCAGATTGGTGTTTGATCATCAAAACTATATAAGCTAATCCATTATAGGGTGACTGAAGGAAACATACCATCTTCTTTTTCCTTGGGTCTCTGAACATCAGTTCAGCTAGATCTTTCTGTGGAACAAGCTTTGCTGTTGGCATAACTTTAGACAGAAAGGTCAAAAAGTTCAAAACTGGTTTTGAAGGTGTCACATCATCTGCAATCTTATCGGCAACAAAGTATCAACTGAATGTCAAAAAAGAGTCCATAATACAGAATGTGAAAAATAATTCAGATATAGTACAGGATTTTAACATCATATTAGACAAATCTGACTATTACCATAATACATCTTTGAAGATGATGTAATGGTAATGCAATGCAAGCAAGCAATGATGCCGGGTGACAAGCAAAAGCAAGAAAACAAATGATTTGCACAATGTGTCTACTTTCGATGACAAGTCATGTTGAAATTAAAGGATTTTTCAAAAGATAGGATTTGTTTGCTCCGATAATTTTGAACATCAGAGCATTTCTCAGGCTATTCAGTTTTCATGCAAGGAGCAGCATACTTCAGACAAGAGGTAGACAAAGTAACTTCTGATAGTAAAACTATCTCAACTTTCCGGGAGCTTTGATCAGCAAGTCATAAATGCTATCTAATCCCCAGAAAATGGGGCCTAAAGAATGCTATGCCCCAATATGATAGATGTAACTTATTTCCATAGCCAAAGCAGAATAGACTGCCCTTCATATCCATCAACATTGGAACTAGGAAAGCAGAGACTGAAGAGCTACAAACTCCAATTCACCATTCTTTCACTGCATTGAGTCTTTTGTTTACTGTAGATGGATTGAGGACTAAATGCTCCTTAAAATGTTTTTCCGGCCACAAGTAGCCATATAGTTCCCCCTCAAATCATTTTAAGGTTTCACTTTTTACTTGGAGCTTCGGGATGCCATTATAGTATATATAGACCAATTTATATGCTATAAATAACTTGAAGATAATATACTCTAGATCATATAAGAGGTAACTTCTTGCTGCTACAGCTGTTGTTATTTTTATTCTTCTCTCCCTTTTTGCAAGTTATAAAGTATGATTCATTAGGTATTGAAGTTGGCATATAATCAAGGTTCTCATTCATCTATATTTACCTAGTGTTTAGGGAAGCAAACATGTAAACCAATTAAATGATGCATGATTATTGAGAATCTTTAAATCGGCCAACTCATGATCTTGTGGATACAAACAACGAACTTACTTTACACATAGGTGCTACAAGGATGATTCCATCCCATCCATGTGGATCCTTGAAGTGAACTTTGAGAGTAACAGCTCCACCCATGGACTGTCCCAATATGAAGCAGGGCAATCCTCTCACTTCAGGTCTTTCTGAAGATCAATAATATTAAGCAAAATGAGAACAGATTCTGGAACTAACTATTCCAATGTAAAAGTGCAAAAAATGTACAACAACTTATTAAGAAATAAGGCAATACCAAGACTACAAATTCCATACCTTTAATTTTTGCATATTGTTCAATGACATTGTCAGCCAATTCATCAAAGCTATAGATGTAACCATGCAACCCTTCAGAAAGACCGAATCCTGGATGATCAATAGCATAAACACCATATCCAGATGCTGCAATGAACCTAGCAATGCCTGTAATCCCAAATTCTCCATGAATCAAATTAAGTCCTTGAACATGGTTCAACTACAGAAATAAAGTACAATATGAAACCATGAAACATGGAGCAATTCAAATTACAGTAAGATACGATTAGCTGACCTTCAAAGAAGAAAGTGCAAGTATCACCATATCCATGGCAAAAGCATACGACACCCTTAATTTTAACCCCGGGTTCAGGCATCCATCGTCTAAAGAAAATCTCCAATCCCTTTGAGTTTCTTTCGATCCACTACAAAAACGTCAAAACAATGTTGTTAAGTTCAAATGATTGAAATTTACACTTCAGTTTGGAAAATTTGTGATTAATTTACTCGCTTACCACTCCCTAAACATATATATAATCGGCAAAACAGGGTTTTTTTTTTTTTCTTTTTCTAATTTGTCCAGAAGTTAAAGTTTGTAAACTTTATACCTTCCTTTCAGTTACAAAGTAACTTAAGCTTAGTTTGGATGGGTGATAGAGTGCGGTGCGGCACGTTTTCTTCAGTATCTAATCTCACTTGTTTTTACTAATCGCACCGACTATCCAAACTCACCCTTATACCTTGAGCTACTTTTCTTTTCTTCAGTTTCAGAGCAAACAAAAGACAAAAATCAAATAAACGCTTACCTCCTCTGTTCTTACACCAGTAGGAGCCATCTACAATCAAAATCCCATAATTTTCCGCAAGAAAAAGATAAGAAAACAAACATTAGCCAGTATATGAAAAGCTAAAATTAAAATATTTAAAAGATGAAAGTGCTAAATTAGCCGCAATCAGTTGGCAAGTGAAACAAACCTTGAACAATAAATGATCAAGCTGCTGGTGGACAGGGATGAAAGCAGATCGAACTCTTCTACGAGCAGCAGCGTAGTCAAGATTCTGTGAAGCAATGGAGTTCAATTCATCACTGACGCCCTCAATCATCTTCATCTTCCCTGCAGCCGCTGCCACCGTGAGGCGATGAGGCGATGGTTTGAGAGAAATGAGGGGAATGGAGAGGGTTGATGGCTTGGAATTGGGTAGAAGAAAAGGTGATGGAGATCTGAAAGTTAAAGAGAGATCCATGGGTTGTGGCCTCGTGGGACAGGTTGTGAAGCGTGCAACTCTAAATGCCGCCAAATGGTCAACTAGAAACTGGAACTACCCTACTATTATATAGTAGTAATTTGGACGGAAAAGCAGGGCAAAGCCAAGCCAAGCCAATTGCATGTTACATTTGCTGCCCACTATAAACTATTGCTCGTGCTCCACGTGCTCCATTTCTTTTGTACATATATACTCAAAAGTACCTTTGAAAAGTATTGATTTAAATCTCACCAAAATAATGAGTTGAATCCACTGAACCATAGTGGCCGGTACCGCAATGAGTTATACCAATCAATATCAAAACTATACTTTAATTTTTAATTAAGGTATAATTTGATATGTAA
Organism: Gossypium longicalyx; assembly: GCA_025698465.1. Taxonomy (NCBI): domain Eukaryota; kingdom Viridiplantae; phylum Streptophyta; class Magnoliopsida; order Malvales; family Malvaceae; genus Gossypium; species Gossypium longicalyx. The sequence continues at coordinate 101,089,093 of CM046997.1, forward strand.
ATTTTTATGTTGTGTAACTACAGACTTAGGTGAAATAATAACGGTTTTTTCTATTTTAATCAATGGATGAGGGTTCGATCTTCGCCCTAGATATAGAGTACCTTTAAAACTTGTGGTGAGCGTCTACCCTCTTGATGGGCCTACTGAACGCAAAGAGTTAGTCATTAGACTCGCTTCAGTCGATGCCTTAGGCAACCAAAAAAAATTATGTTGTGTAGTTATATACATAAAATTTTTATTATAGTTTAAATGTATACATAAAATTTTGATTTTGATCCACTTGCATGCATTTTAAAAATAAATACATTAAAATTGTTTTTATTTAGTAAGTATACTTATTTGCATGGGCGGAGCCAGAAAATTTTTTGGGTGGCCAAAATTAAATTCTATATTTTTACGATAGTAAAAATATAATTTCATCATTTTAATAGTCTATATCTTTATAATTTTTAAAAGATTAAATCAAAATTTTATCATTTTTGGAGGGCCAAAGTGTAATTTTACAAATACTAATTTAAAATTTTATAAATTATAAAGGGGCCTAAAAGAAAAAAAATCCATTTTAGGGGGGCCGGGGCCCCTGCCAGCCCCCTAACTTTGCCACCGCCTATTGATGCATTATGTAAATGTAAAATCATGTTATATCGATAATGATGTTAGTAATTAGTGAAAATTAAATCAAATCAAAATATCATATATAAAACTACATAAAATTAAAGTTCATGTATATCACTATGTTATGTGCCGCAGTTCATAGCCTGTGACCATCACACAATATGCATCCCATGGAGGTCTATCGATTAGATGGGGATCATTTGACCCACGAGAGTTGGCACTAATAAAAAAACTATTGAAGAAGCTTGTTCATTTAAAGCCTAAGTGGCCCAATTATGCAAATATGGAAAGTTAGGCTACCTTGGTAAATAGGGAAACTAATCTTAGAAGATTGAGGGGAAACATATCTGATAATATTAGATTTGATTTGATTATGTAAATCTTGAAAATCTCTTAATTGTAGGGATATGCTTAATCTCATTCGTCGATATAACTTGATCTAGATCGTCGATTTTGGGGAGATCAACAATAAATAGAGAGTCTCCCCTTCACTTGTAATTCATCCATTTGGATCTATTCATCCATTGTATCTTGAATTCTCAAGAGTAAAAGAATTCTTTGGGAGCATTTACTCAAACACCTCTCGTGCATTATTTTTTGTGGCTATTCTGTTCATTAAGCTTTCTTTTGATTTATGTTGCTTTAGCTATATAAATTGGTGCTTTGGAGGAATTCTTTGTGAATCCCTAGTTTTTGGGTGATTAGGCTGACTTAGGCATGCTTGAAATGAAAGGATTGCCTAAGGCTGCATGGATTGCGAGACTAAAGTTCTATCCCCATGACAGTTGGTATCCAAGCTTGGGTTGCGAAGGCACCGTCGAGATGTCAAAAGAAGTTGCCGATCAAAATAAGTTAAAGGAAACCCACTGGTGGGCCAAAAAACCAATCCTATTGAAGGACAAGTTGTCGACTGTAAAGGAACGAGTGACCAATCTCGAAGAGTCCATAGGGGACATGAATGAATCACTCGAGGATTGACGGGAACAATCTAGAGACTTTGTGATAATGTCTCTCAATTCCAATGTGGAAAAGGTACAAGAGTTGTTAAATTCCACTAGAAATAAGCTAACAAAAATGAATGATGCTCTCGAGGCCATGGTGATGGCTTTGAAGGAGGAAACAATGACCACGATGAAGGCTTTGAGCATAAGAATAGAGGAGCTCGAAGGAGAGCTTGCCTTGTGTCGAGAAGTCGTGGGGAATGGAGTGTCAAGTTCAGCACTCAATTGCAAGGTAAATGTCCCAACATAAGTTGAAAGGGCAATTTTATCCAAAATTTATCGAGGAGGAAGCTTAGGCAAAATTGCGATGGCTTAAGCAACAAGGCACACTGGGGGAGTATGTTCGAGAGTTCAAAGAACTCATACTCCAAATTTCAGATGTGACCGAGATTGAGGCGTTTGTATATATTCATGTGTATTTTCTTCAGGTTCGGGTTTAGTTTCTGATGAACTATTTTCTAGGATTTCATGTTTTAAGGTCTGCATTTGTTTTTTCATTTCTTGTTATTCCATTTTAAGCTGAGAAAGTTCTAATTTAATTTGTTTTATTTCTAACTGTAATTCAAAATTTGTAATTTGTCTGAGTTTTATTTTTTCAAATTTATTAAATATTATATCTTGTATATTATACATTTGTGATTGACTAGAAATAATTTCTTTTTCTTTTTCTGGTTTATATTTTAATGAAGATTTTAATTTCAAAAGGTATTCTCTTTTAAGTTCTGGGTTTTAAATTTTATCAATAACTTCAATCATAAATTCTTAGTCTTTGGTTAACATATTAATTGAGGGTTCATTTTCATCATCAGAAGATTGGGATGTTGTATGTAATTCGTCTATTTGTAATTCATCTGTTTCGGTAGATGTATCATTTTCAGAAGAAGTTGTTTCTAAGAGAATTTCATTTAATTTTTGTTCTATTTCTTCATCTAGATTTAAATTATTAATTTTTCCTTTAATTTTGCAATATTTTGATATGTGTCTTGGTTTTCCACATTTATAACATTTTATTGTTTTATCTATTTTTTTTTTGTTTTTTGTTGTTTCTTTTCTTTTCTGTATTTTCTATATTTGAGTTTTTTATAATATTTTGAAATATTTTTTCTCCTATTTTTTTGTTTTACAGGGCAACATGTTTTTTAAGAAGAAGGTTCATTCCTAATGTCAAATTGGTGGCAGAATTATCCTAATTCCTTTCTACATTGATATATTTCTTTCTTAAGTTGTTTTTGTTGTAACAGCCCGATTTAGACCCTAATAGGAACGGTGGTTTCGGGACCACGAATCTGAGTCAAAAAATATTTTTAAATTATTTTCTATGTTTATTTTGTGTGAATTTATACCTGTGAAATTTTCGTGATTTAATTTCGTCGTTTAGGTGTCTGATTAAATAAAAGGACTAAATCACATAAATAGAAAATCGGGTAGTTTAATTTGTAAAGGACTTATTTGCTAATGGCTTTTTCAATGGAAGCCTTTAGGTGGCAAATAGACCAATGGATCTTGTAATGGCTGGTTATACCCTTATAATATGTGTTTTAGATATTTAATTTAAATGGGTAAAATTATAAAATAATTAGTAAACATATATTAGTTAAAAATCAAGTTAATATATTCATATTATTATTTCATGTTCTTGCACCAAAATAAGAAACAAAAAAAAAAGAAATAAGAGAAGTTAGGTTCGACCATCTTCCAACCTAAAATCAAGGTTCGTTCTTTGTCGGGTTTTGATAATTTCTACGTTTTTGAGATCGTTGCTTCGAGTACTATAAAACCCAAGCTTCAATTTTTGATTTTGATGAATATTTTGAGTTGTGTCATTGTTGATAGCTTGTGATTTTTGTTGTTTGATGATGAAAAATGAAAGATATATTTTAGATTAACATATTTTGTATTGGAGTTTTTGGTGATTTTGAGTAATTAGGACTTATTTGCAAAAATAATAATTTGAGGGACTAAAATGTGAAATAAATGAAATCTTTGGACTTTTTTAGTAATGGGTAATATTTGGCTAAGTATGGGTACTTTAAAATTTTGTGTATTTTGTATTTTGTGCAATAGGGACTAAATTGTAAAAATTGTAAATGTTAGGGGTAAAATGGTAATTTGCCCATTTATGTGTTTTTGGACTAAATTGAATGAAAATATGTTTGAATGAGCTTAATTTTAATATGCTTAGATCAAGAACCAAAGAAATCAAATTTGGACCGGGGAAAAACGAAAGTTGTCGACTAGCAGCCCTGTCCCGTTTTACGACGTTCGAGGTAAGTTTATAAGCAAATAGACATGTTTATTGATAGTTTAATGTTATAATTACTTGTTGTTATGAAATGTTAGAAACTAAATATATTGTGGCCGAATATGAATAAACGTGGCTACTACACTTCTGAGTCTGATTCGACTGAGATACAACGTCCGAAAGCCCTGTATGAACCTTAGGAATAGCTAGGATATATATGTCATGACATATGATTCCGAAATATGTGTTCGAGTAATTCCATGGTATCGATTTGTGATTTCGATATGTGTTTACGAGTAAGACCCTGTCTAGGACAGTAGTATCGATATGTGGCTACATGTAAAACCACGTCTGGGACGTTGGCATTGTACGATTTATGTGATTATCCAAGTGTCCTATCTAATTCTGAATGGTTCATCGGGCAAAGGTATTATGAGTTTGAATGTGTAAAACGAGCTATATGTCAGGTATGAATTTACTTGTTACCTACTTGAGAAAAGGGTTAGTAAAAACCTTGGCTATTGATTATGAAACTTGCAAAGTGTGAATTAAGAAAATATGTCTATATGATGTGTATAATCGACTTGTGAATGAGGATTAAATATATTACGGATAGTCTTATGTATATGCATGTAAATGACAAGTTATATATTCGGTTATATGGTTAACCTATGTATATGAAATTATATTAAGACATATGAGTTGTGTATTTTGTGTATGTGAACTAGATGTAATATGAATATTCGGCTTTGATGGTAAAATGATATTATGTTAGTTTTGAATATATATACACATTCGGTCAAGTGATAATACAAAAGAAAATAATTATATATGCTTATACATATTTCATATGAATGTATCTATAGATGATTGGATTTAAATGTGAAATGATAAAATACTCTGGTTAGTTTAGTTAATTTTGTTAACATAATTGGGTTATTTATTTGCTTATGACTTACTAAGCTTTGATAGCTTACTTTTTGTATTACGTTACTCTGTTTTATAGATTTTGAAGTCAAGCTGCAAGCTCAGAGATCGTCAGCCAAGTTCATCACACTATCTACTGCTTTGGTACCTTTAAACTAAACTTAAATTATGGCATGTATAGGCTGGTTTTGTGGTCTTATATTTTGGAAATGAATGTATATATAAGCCATGCAAAGATGGCTAAATTTTTGACATAAATTCGGTTATGTTAGGTATGGGTTATGTTTATCTTGGTTTTATAGCTATGTGTCTTGAATATTTAATGTTTGTGATAAGTACTATATGCTTGTGAATGGCTTGCTTATATTGCTTGGATTTGGTCTTATATATTTTTAATTATAATTTTTGATGAGATTGGCATTGGTAATTCGATGATGGAAATTTTGTGTGCGTTTGTGGACTTAAATAATATGTTTCGGCTATGAAAGATAATAAGTATGATATGTTTTTGATATAAAAGTCAGTTTATGATAGAATTATTAAATATGATAATTAAAGTGATGATATCTGTATATTAGCTTGAAAGGTTCGGTTGTTAAAAAAAAAGTGAGTGATGAATGTGTTCCATGATTATTTCGGTGTTTATACATATATATTCGAATGTCAAGTATCGTCTTTAAATTTTAGGGTAAATTGCGCATGATGTATATGCACATGCATAAATAGCTCATTCGGTCATGTTATAATGTACTAAAGTTGCATATATGATTGCATATTGAATTTTTACTTGTATTCAAATATGGTTTTAGATAAAATAGTGAAATATGCTTAAGCTTGATGAAACATGTGGCATCTCTTATATATTGGCTGTTATTAAACAGTATTTATATGATTTGCTAAAAACTCAATTCGAAGGTGATTAGATGTCTTATATATATACATATATTCAAATGAATGCATTAAAATGTATTAATATATAAAATGTGAAATTCATATTGACTATCATAGTAAAGCCACATAAATAAGTAACAAGTTTGGTTTCAAAATTGTTTCGTTTGAAGTACAATACATACATGTACAAGACCTTTATAGAAAATTAGGTTTATCTTTCAATTATTGAAGCTGCTGATTAATTATATGTTCTATATGTAAATATATAATTCATTTTGATGTATTTGAAGTATGTTTTAATTATGTTATCGTATGAATAATGTGACTTGTAAGATTTGATATTGGAAATGTTACAGGCAACGATGTGTTTATAATTTTCGTATTGTAAAATGTAGCACATAATAGTATGAGTTGTGATATGAACGGTAATGCCTCATAACTCTAATCTGACGTCGGACACGGGTTAGGGGTGTTATATTTGTAATTTTAAATCTTGACAAATTTTTAATCCTTTTTTTTGGGTGAAACTAATTAGTTCACTATATGTAAGTTTTTCACATGGAATAATACCTCTGTAATTTTTTCTTATTTGATTTCTAACTTTTTCTCCTAGTAAAGTACGAAGTCCTGCTAGAAACTTTTCTTTCCAAAATGGTTGTTGGTTATCAGATCTTTGCATAACTCTAGTCATAAAGACATCTTTTTACCATTTAAAATCGGTTAATTTTTTGCATTTTAAATTTGATAATAATTCTGAATTTCTATCTTTAAGATGAGAAGGATCTCCTATAAAGTGTTTAGAGATTGAGAAAATTAAAGTTGCTACTGCATCTTGGATTTCTCTTCCTTGTTCATCTAAAATAATTCTTTCTTGATCATCTTTTTTTTATTGCTTTTAATATTTCTTCTTGTTGAGTTTTAGTGAGTGCATGGTCACACCACCCTTTTAATTGACCAGTAAATCCAGAAACTAAAAGATTGGCTATAGTATTATCACTGATTAATCCATTTTGATTTCTGATCTTATAAACATTTGAAACCATTGTCATTTGTTGTAATAAACTAAGAATATTGTATTCAGACATTCTGTCAATATTCCATTCATAAATTGTATTAGCATTGTATTTATTCTGAAAAACATGTTTTTTTTTCTATATTAAGATCGGGTGCAGTGGTATTTGGGTAATATAATATTTTTGGTTCTTTCCAAGCCATCTTGTTAATTTGTTGTTCATTTGATTAGTCAAAGTCAGATTGGGAGGATTGGTGTAATATATTTACTGAATGTTAGGCTTGCATTGAGGTATCAGGTGCAATTAATACAGACTTGTAATTTTCTAAAGCATTAAGTCTATTTTAGATTTCTGTTAAGAAATCATTTTGGGATTTTTGGAAAGGTTTTGGAATCTCATAAGGTGTAAATGTTGGTTCTTTAGAACTTTTTTTTGTTACCTCTTTTACTATTTTTTCCTAATCAGTTGACTTTCTACCAAATTCTCAATATAATCTAATTGTTTTCCTATTGTATGAAGACTGATATTTGTATAGTTGTTTTGTTCTACTATCATTTTAATATATTTTGATGAGATTTGTTGTCCTGCATCAGGAGCTCTCATTCTTAAAGGATTTGCTTTTATTCCAGTACTTTTGTGAAGATATTGAACCTCCATTAAAGGGGGATGTTGAGATTCAACTTCTCATTTATTAGTCTGCCATCTAGTATTATGTTTTATTGTATTAATAGATTCTAAATAATATTCTTCAAACCATTCAAAGAATTTTATATGAATTTTATAGGTATTCATAAATTCATAATATTCTTGAAGAATGCTTTCTTTTTATTATTATAATTTTTAAAATAATCTTCTCTTTTTTACTTATTTTTGTTGGAATAAAAGTGTTTTCTACACCATTCCTTATTTATTTCAAAATATTTTTCTAAAACAAATATTTCTGAATTTTCTCATTGTCTTGCATTATTAGTCATTGACGAATATGTTGGTGACATATTAGGTAAATTTTGGGGACTGTCTTCCTGTCTGGCATAGATATGTTGAGCTATATTTGAGGAATTATCTATTTCTTGTAAATTGGTTTTAAATGTTGTTGGGATAGAAGAAACAGAGGCTCTAGCTGTCCTAAAATCTGCCATTTGTGTTTCTGGATTTGACTCTTCTTCTAAATTTAACCTCCTAAAGGTTGTGCTGGTACTTCCTATTTCGAAGGAATGTCTTGGAGGCATTCTTATCACCTGTTGAATATTAATTCAACTGTTTTATCTTGGTGTTGAGAAATTTCACTTAATAAAGTGTTTCTTACTGGAGTTGGTGCCACAGGGTTTGTACCACCCTCAAGTTTCCACCTATCAGGAAGGTTTATTTCATGCCATTGTATTGTTCTTGGGATTGTGGTATGAGATCTTGAAGTATCTGTTTCTATTAAAAGGGTTTCTCCTTTTGGGCTTTGAAGTAAAGCCTTGGTATTAACTACAGAATACATAGCTTTGAAGTGGAGTCTATAGACTAAAGTTAATACTTTCGAGCCAAGATGCATTTTGTAGTTATGGGTATGTATTTGGAGGGTCAACGATTGTAAAATATTTTTGTTAGTCAAAGAAACCATAAAATTTGGATAACAGTTAAAATGTATTGGGCCAGTACATAGGCTTGTTTCTATAGTTCCTAATAATAAGTCATTAAACATGATATGTCTTTGGTCTCTTAAGACAATTAAAATTGAGGTATTTTTAGTGGCTTTAACACTAAGAGGTTTGACACCAACTTGGACTAGTCCAAAATAGACATATTTGTATTTTTGTTCTTTGAGTTTATTAATGACGACTTTATCTAATAATTGGATTGTTTCATATTCTTTTTGAATAGGTAAACTCCTTTCTTTTATTTTTATAACGTAACTGCAAAAAGCATTTAAATTTTCAAAAGTTGTTTTCTTGTAAACTTGGTTTGTTGGAACTCTTGGAAAAGTCCAATTATCAAATCTTTAGGGAATATTTTCATAATGTTCTTCTTGTTTATTAACAGTGTTGTTTGAGGTTTGGTCGGGCTCTTGGGATTGATTAAAAACAAAGCTTACAGAAGAATTGGTTCTTCTAGGGAAGGGAAACATTCTTTATTTTCTTATTTCCTACAAGGGGGTTCTACTATCAGGATTTTCAGATTATTATAGTTGCCTACAGGGATACTTTGTCCTTGACACGCCTAACCCATGGCTAACTGGACTGTGTAACAATACTCAGCAAAATAGTAATACATTAATAAAGATAGTTAAACCAGAACTCGAAAATATAGAAAACAAATTGAATATTTTCAAAACTTAGATATACCTGCTCTTCCTTAGCTCTGATACCATCTTGTCCCGAGAAGCGAAGTTAGTTGTGTAGTTAATTAAATTTTGGATAGATAATTTACATGAATTAGGAGCTATTATGGTTCAAGGACAAAATCACATATGAGTTAATAGTTGAACTATAGATTAAAATAACCTAAAGTGGCTAAAGTAGCAATTAAATCATTTAATAAATGGTTGTGTATAGGTGGCCGGTTATGGTTAAGTGTAATGTATGTATATATATTTAATATATGTTATATTAAATAGTTAATAATAATAATAATAATAATAATAGAAACATATAATAAAAGAAAGAATAAAGAAAGAGAAAGAGAATTGCATGTAAATTAAAAAAGAAAGAAAAGAAAAGAAAAGAAAAAGAAGAAGGAAAGAACACACGGTAAGGACCTAAAGGGTTCAAGCTCAAATTGGTTAATACAATTTAGTCCCTAAACTTGTAATTTTGACGTTTTTGAAATCCCGGTACCTAAGACTACTCGACCCATGTTGTAATTTTTAGTATTGTTAAAGATTTTAGATGTTGATATTGTTAAATAGTTTAAGTATTAGAGATTAAATAGATAGATTTTTAATATAAAAATGGAAAATGACTAAATTGTGGAATAAATTGTTAATTTTAAGCAATAGGGACTAAATTGAAAAAAGTTCAAAATTAAGGGGTCGAATTGGAAAAGAGGAAGCTAAAGTTAGTTAGAGTGAAATTAGTATGAAAATATAAAGTTAAATGTGAAGGTTAAAAACTAGTCTCGATTTAGGGACTAAATTGAAGAATAAGCAAAATATAGTGTGAAAATTAAAAATTAATGTGAAATTGAATTGTGTAATATTAATGTATTTTAATTGTTTTATTCCGTAGCTAATGTCGTACCAGAATCCTCAAGTAAAAAGGGGAAGGATAAATTCAATGTCGAATAGCTCAGAATTCACGATTTGTGTTTCTATAATCCGAACTAAGTTATAAATTATTGCATTTTGAATTGCTGCATATGGTAAGCATTTGAGGTGAGTACTTTTGTATTTTGAAATTGAATTGAATTCATAGTCTATTGAAATGGATTGACTTGGTAAATTATGAATTTATATGTGATAATGTGCATGTATGTGAAATTGAGACATTGATTGTATTGAAAAGTGGAATGAAACCCTATTAACTGTATTAGGTTAAGTTGAATATAAATGGCATGTAATAGGATAGGAAGAGTTTAGGGATTACTTCGACCTCGAGTCGATGAGACACCGGGTGCCAATTTGCTTTGGTTTAACCGATAAGACACTGGGTGTCAATTTATATAGCGCTGGGCACAATTATTACTTCAGATTTATCTGATAAGGCACTGGGTGTCAAATTATTGTGTTGGTTGGATCTGTGTATCCGTCTGAGTTTGGGTTGTGTTAATAGAGAAAATAAACGATAAACTTTATGTGTTCAATATTGAAATGACATGGTTGAGAAATGAAAATGAGATATGAAATGAAATATGAAATGGTATATTGTTGTGAATATGGATTGAATTATGAGAAATGGAATATGAAATGATAAAATGAGATGTGAAACTTCAAATGAATTCAAGTATTGATCAAAGAGATGAATCATGCCATTGCATGAGTTGTAATGTGCAAATGCTATATAAAATGCCATTAGTATGTGCTTGAACATGTGGAAATTTTAGTAGATGTGAATAAGGAATGAGCAAAATTATACTATTGATTTAAAACACATGTACATAGTTTTACTTGTTGCACTTTGCATTTTAATTACTTATATCAAGTTTATATTATTTAGATTACAGAAATACCACTGAGTTTTACTCAGTGTGCGATTTTGTTTTTCGTACACAGGCTAGGTACTTTCCAACTTATAGTTGACTGAATATCTAACAACGAATCCCAAGCTCAAGTGTGGTGATGTTATATTTTGTAATGTTATGTACCTAGGAGGTCTTTTGGTTGATAGTGTGATGATAAATTAGATTTCAAGTTAATTGATGTTTATATGTATATATATGGTTGTGGTTGAAGTTAGGTTTTTGTATGTGTTTTTGGTTTTAAAGCTTGATATCCTAAGTAGCTAGATGTTAGTTCAATATTGGCAAATTTTGTATGGATGAAAGTCTTGAATGATTGATGCATTGTTGAAATGTTTGAACATATAAAATGTGGTACCAATGAGGGTACATTGGTTAGGCATATTAGGTGTTGGATTTGGTATATTTTGAGCATGTTTAATCATGTTTTGAATAGGTTAAATTATTAGCAATTGAGTTGCTTAGTGTCCAAGCAAGTAGGAAATGGTAAACTTGAGTTTTAAGGTACTTTTAGGTGCACATGGCCGTGTGTCACAGACGAGCGTGTGACCTAAGCCAGTGAGTTACATGGGCAAGGACACGGGCTGTGACACGGTTGTGTGTCCCAACTTCAAGAGCCACACTAGTTGGGGCATTCCACATTGCCTTGCGTCCCTCATTTTTAGGAAATTTTGAAAATGACCCTGAACTTCCAGAACTGTTCCAAATTAGTCCTTGCCTATTTCTAAACTATTTTTAGGGTTCTGTAGACTAAAAATAAGGGCTGTGAGAGTAACTTTTATTCTGAATTGGAATGGATTAGCAAACCTAAATTAAGTGCATTCTATTATCATCACCGAAGATAAAGAAAATAAATAGTTGGAGTATGGACCTATACTCTGATGCTAATAATTGGTGTCGAAACCATTTTGAAAGCGGGTTTGAAAAAAAATCGCGTTCGACTTTTTAAAAAAAAAAACAAAAATGGGAGTCGCCACCAACCTTTTAAAGTGTGATTGGATCACTTTATAAAACGTTTTGGTCTACGAAATTACGAGAAAATAGGTTTGGGAGTCGGTTACGCACGAGGAAGGATTAGCACCCTCGTAACGCCCAAAATCGATACCAAATTGTTTAATTTTGTCTTAATGTCAAAAGTTTGAAAGAATTTAGAAATAAGATCTCTTTAAAGCCGTAATAATTTAAGTTAAAAAGAATCAAGATTCTTGGCTTCGAAAGAATATAAACGTCATATGCAGCATGATTGGACATGATATTTTTTAACTTTCGCAACTGAAATTATCTTGTGATTTATGAAACTCGTTTTAAAGGATATTTTTAGGCATTCAGACAAACGGGAAATCGCAACCCAGCATGTTAGGGCACTACTTCCCGAGTTCCTGAATACCAAAACATTGCCTTACTTTTTAAAATTCCTTTTGAATCAAATGAGATATTTTTTTTTTTTGAAAATAATGATGTATTTCACATATTACAAGAAATTAATATTAAATAAACCTAGCTACATAACACATGCTTTGTCATTTTATGCAAATATAGTATAAAAAAAACAATGGCATAAATTACACAATATACGTTATCATATATTATCATAAATAACATAAATGTTCATGCATTATTGTTACATGCAAAATACAACATAGTGCATAATGAATACGACAAATATAAATTGCAATATATAATGTTTTATGCAAATGTAACTTAAATCAACATAAATAATTAATTTCATGCGAACATGTAAAAATAATATATAAGATTTAACCTACGAAACAAAATCAAAATAAAGAGAACCAAGAATAAATAAGCAAATTTATAATATATAAAATATAAATCAAATAAAATAAAAATAAAGATATTTGGAAATATTTAGAATAATATAAAAATAATAAAGGAGAACCCCTTTTTTTAAAAATGATATATGTATAAATCATATTATAAGATTTAATAACTTAATATACTAAGAAATAATGTACTAATTAATGAAATTACATATTTATATAATAATGATAATTTAAAACATGTATAATTAATAAGTAATAAAATAATATATATTTTATAATAAAATAGTAGTAATGTAAGAAATAATTTATGGTAAGATATATGATATATAATAAAATTTATAAACCAAATACATGTATAATGATGTAAACTATATGATAAATAAAATATAAAAAGTAAAATGTAATAAAATAATTAATATATAGTAAAAATATATAACATATAATAAAATATAAATATAATAGAATAAATAATATATATTAAAAATCTAACATATGATAAAATTTATAAAAAAATGTATATAACATTATAGGTAATATATATTAGTTTTCATATAATAAATGTTTATAAAAATAAATAATACATATATTATTTTAAAATAAATTAAATATGTAAAAAAACTAAAATCGAATTTAATTTAAAAATCTAGGGTTAATTACAAATGAATGAAAAATTTCGGGCTTAATTGAAAGGCGTGTTAAATTCGGAGGGACTCCCTGGGAAATTTGTCCTAATCCCAAAACGACGTCGTTCTTCAGAATGGATTTTAATGGCGATCGTATTAAATTGAAACAAATATAAAATATTAGGGCCGAATTAAAATAAAAATAAAATAAAATTATAAAGCTTAAAAATGCGGAAAGACCAATTGAGCAATTAGCCCATTCTCCAAAAACACGCGGATCCTCCCCGGGTCTCGGGTCAACACGCGAATCCTAGCCTTAAAACGGTGTATTTTTAGGCTTATTGACTTAAGCCAAAACGGCACCGTTTTCAGAAGGTTATATATGCCAATTAAACCCTTAAAAAATCATTTTAAAACATTTCTAAAAAAAAATTTCCAAAAATGCTCTGAAGCTTTCAGAGCTCTGGCCATTGGCCATCATGGCTCCGGTCATCGAACCTCCATGACGCGCCATGCGCGCCATCGCGACTTTGCCATTTACTACGTTGGCGGCGGTTTGAAAAGCTTCGTTTTTTTCGCCTATACTGAAAGGTAAGACTCCTTCCTTGTTTTTAAATTGTTTACCAACTATTTATATATGTATGTATATGCTTCGAATACTAAAAAAATGAAAATAATAAAAGATTGATGATTCACATAAAAGAAACTGTTTGTATTTGGCTTTTATATTTCTTGTTAAAATCCCCGTGTGTGTTTACAGGTTACAAATGAGGCTTTTATAGCCACTGTTTCTATTACATATTTTGGGAAGAAATCTTTTCTTTCTTTCCATATTTGTTTTGTTTGTTTGCTGCTGTTTCTTTCCTTCTTTACAGGTAAACGAGAATCTCGGCAATGAGTACTGGCATTGATTCATGTGTCAATTGCAGCGTGATACGAGGCCGGAGTCATGGCGCCGATGAAGCCTACTGAAATGGCGCGAGACAAAAGGGTGTGACGCTTGGGATGGTTGCGGCGGACCAGGTATTGACTGCGCACTAGTGCTTGCGGCGCGAGATCTTCTGACGTTTGGTATGGCTTGGGAGCTGCGGCGCAAACCCTAGCTAGGGTTTCCCGAAGCTGAAAGTAGGTTGGGCCAATTGGGCCAATTAAGTCTTGGGTTACTGGACTAGTTTAGGGTATCAGGGGTATTGGGTATTTGACTGTAAATGGGCTGCTGGGTTAAGCGGATTATTGGGTTAGTATTTAGCTGGGTTATGGGTGTAACGGGTTATTGGGTTAGGCATTTAATTTTGGGCCTACGGGTTAGTGGGCTATGGTATTTGGGTTCTGTAAAAGGACTTAAATGGACTGTTTCATTTTCTTTTTTTGTTTAATTCCATTTTTTAATTTTTGTAAGCCTGAGAAAAATATGGGTTCCACAGCTGCCCCTCTTTGTTCATTGCTGTGAAACAGGAATAGAGCAAAGATATAAAAGAACCAATCTTGCCCGGGCTCGCCGAGTCTTGAGTTCTTCGATCTACTCCCCGTTGAATATTGAGACGCCCAAATCATCTTGAATCAGCCTTGATGAAGGTCAAATCTACTAATGTCTTCGATTTGCTCTCCGTCTATTACAGAGATGTCAAATCATCTTAGATCTGCCTTGACAAAGGTCAGATCTGCTATGTCTTCGATTTACTCCCCGTCAAATACAAAGATGCCAAATCATCTTCTTGGTTTTGCTCCCCGTCGAATACGGAGATGCCAAATCTGTCATCTTGGATTGGCTCCTCGTTAAATACGAAAATGCCAAATCATCTCGGATCTGCTCCCCGTCGAATACGGAGATGCCAAATCTGCTTCTTGGATTTCCCCCCGTCAAATACGAAGATGCCAAATCATCTTGGATCAACTTCGATATGAAAACATCCGAAGGTTAGATCTGCTATGTCTTCGATCTACTCTCCGTCGAATATGGAGATGCCAAATCTGTTTCTTCAATTTGTTCTCTGACAATACAGAGATGCCAAATTATCTTGGATCTGCTTCAGCGTAAACACCTGAAGGTCAGATCTGCTATGCTTTAGCCTATTACCCTACTGCTTAGGGGGTTAAGGCGCATCAATCTTTATTGTCCCTTGAAGGACTTAACCTGTATAATGCGTTTGAGTTCATGCCTAATGATTAGGATGCTATGATTGAAGTGAGTCAAATGCTCCTAATTAAACCTGTTATAATGCAAAAATGTTTATGACTATGACCCCTATTCCAGATGTCACCACTCATTCCTTCGTCGAAGTTTATCTCGAAGTATCATTCCTACTCAGCCTGTGGGTTTGTACCATTCTTCAAATGCTATCACCCACCAAAATGTCTGTAAGATGATCCTCTCTTAGGACCGAACCGTTTGTTTTGTCCAATCATCATTTTGGACTAAAAGAATTTCCTCGAGTTCTTTCAAACCTCACTTACGTGAATTCCTCGAACAATTGTTCTGTTTTAGTTTCTTGTATTATCTAGAAATTTCCAGAGCAATGAGCAAAACTTCATTTGTGAAAATTATTTAGTTCATCTATCATTATTTTAATGTAACATACTTTAAGAATAATGGAAGATGAATTTAATCTTGAGAATAATTAGATTTGAATGAATTTGTCAAAAATACAAAGGAAGTTAATCTGATAGCCTATCTTTGAGAAGAAAGAGAATCTAAAGATAGCAAACAAGACAAAAGTTTGACTTTCTTGAGTTCAACATGTGTTTAAAAGATCCAAAGTACTTTGTTGATGCCCCGATATGCAACGCGCTTCACTCTTTGTTAAATCAGATATAGCAAGATTACCGTGTGCTCTTCAAAATTTGAGCTGCCCTTTCGAGTTTTCAACTCAAAACCCCTTTGGTTACAAGGCGTCCTTTGCGGGTTTTCACCTTGGCCTCTCCATTTTTTTTGTTCGAAAACTCAAGGCGCCCTTTGCGGGTTTTCACCCTGGATTCTCCTCTTCCTTAGACAAAGTACTTTTTGACTGAGTCTGAATTCACTGAATTGGGTAAACTCTTCCCATCCATTTTCGTTAAGATCAATGCACCCCCAGAGAAGGCCTTCTTCACGACATACGGCCCTTCCCAATTCGGCCGCATGTCGTGAAGAAGGCCTTATTGTTCGTTAAGATCAATGCACCCCCATGATGTATGCTTCATACTCAGCCATATTGTTCGTACAGTTAAAATCTAATTTACATGTGAATGGATAATGATCCCCATTTAGGGATAACAAAACTGCCTCAATTCCATT
The DNA here is from genome assembly GCA_025698465.1 of Gossypium longicalyx. Taxonomy (NCBI): domain Eukaryota; kingdom Viridiplantae; phylum Streptophyta; class Magnoliopsida; order Malvales; family Malvaceae; genus Gossypium; species Gossypium longicalyx. Next base: position 101,105,621 of record CM046997.1, read on the forward strand.
TCCTACTACATTGGATGCGCCATCAAAGTTCATCTTTCATGGACGTTTTTCAATAGTTGCCACATACAACAACTCCTCATTAGGGAAATCAAAGTTTAATGGCTTATAATCTTCTAGAGCTCTGCTTGCCAGAAATTCTACTATCGCACTCCCTTTTATAGCCTTTTGACTCACATTGACTATGTCAAATTCTGAAAGCAATATTTGCCACCTTGCCATTCTTCCATTTAGTGCTATTGACTCCATCATGTACTTTAATGGATCAAGTTTTGAAATTAGCCAAGTAGTATGATATAGCATGTACTGTCTTAACCTCCGAGTCGTCCAAATCAAGGCACAACACAACTTCTCAATTGGCGAATACCTCATCTCACACTCTGTGAATTTCTTGCTGAGGTAGTATATGGCCTTTTCTTTCCTTCCCGACTCGTCATGTTGACCAAGCACACATCCCATAGAACTGCTAAACACTGATAAGTATAGAATTAATGGTCTATCTGGACTAGGCGGAGATAACACTAGAGCATTTAACAAGTATTGTTTAACCTTATCAAAAGCAATCTGGCATTCCTCATCCCAAACACCTTGGTTGTGTTTTCTAAGGAGGCGAAATATAGGATCACATTTCTCGGTTAATTGTGAAATAAACCGGGCAATATAATTCAATCTTCCAAGAAAACCCCGAACTTCCTTCTGAGTACGTGTTGGGGGCAATTCTTGTATGGCTCTAACTTTGTCTGAGTCAATTTCTATTCCCTTTTCGCTGACCACAAAGCCTAATAACTTCCCTGACCTAGCTCCGAAGATGCACTTTGCTGGATTAAGCTTCAACTGAAATTTCTTAATCTCAGGAACAACTTCCTCAAAACCTCAATATGTTCCTTCTCTGTTTGAGATTTAGCAATCATGTCATCAACATACACCTCAATTTCTTTGTGCATCATATCGTGGAATAAAGTCACCATAGCCCTTTGGTATGTTGCCTCTGCATTCTTTAGTCCGAAGGGTATTACCTTGTAGTAAAAGGTACCCCACAGTGTTATAAAAGTGGTTTTATCCATGTCCCCAGGATGCATCTTTATCTGATTGTACCCTGAGAAGCCATCCATAAAGGAGAATAACGAATATCCCGCTGTGTTGTCCACCAAAGTATCAATGTGCGGTAAAGGAAAGTTGTCCTTTGGGCTAGCTTTGTTTAGATTTCTATAATCAACACACATTCGTACCTTCCCATCCTTCTTAGAGATAGGTACAATGTTGGCCACCCATTCTGAATACTTAACCTCTTGTAGAAATCTAGCATCAAACTGTTTTTTGACTTCGTCCTTTATCTTCAATATTATATCTGATCTTATTCTTCGCAATTTCTGTTGGACTGGCTTACAATCCTGTCTTATTGGGAGACGGTGCACCACAATACCGGTATTTAACCCTGGCATATCTTGATAGGACCATGGGAAGATATCCTTGAACTCATGTAGTAACTCAATCAGTTCTTGCCTTGTGTCTTTGGCAATATGCGTGCCAATTTTCACCTCTTTCCCTTCCTCTAGGGCTACACTCTCTATTGCCTCTTTCTCATGGGGCATGATTTGTTTCTCTTCCTGTTTTACCATCCTCAACAGATCCGGAAACACATCACAATCCTGGACATCTTCAAAATCCTAAGATTCCTCTAAACACATGTCTTGCTTGCAAGAGAAATTAGGATTTGTAATATTAGTGCTCATGTCATTGATATCTAGGGACATGTGGAGTATAAAGAATATACAAAGAATGAATGAATTTAAGAATGATTATTTATGTGCTGTGAATGAAAGAATAAGGATTGCAAAAGTTTAACAAAATATTGGTTGATAAAAATGAAACAATACTCGTTCTAATTGATAAAAGTTATGTTTTATTAAAAAAAATAATAGATGATCGTAAGCCCATTCCACAAATGTAATCCTATTACTCCTAGGCCCTAGAGTAACAAGAATGTTTCGAGAATACTCTGAAAAATTTCTAAAGAATACAGGAAGTTCCTCCGCGGTCCAATTGTTCAAAGAGCTTCCCAGTTCGTAAGGGCGAATGCCCTCAAGGTTTCCTTGCTCCGATCTTTCGTCGTGTATAGCATCAATCTGATGACTTTCTTCTATAAGTGACCCTTCCGATATGAAGGTTTGAGATATTGAAGGGAATGTCATCGGCTCCCACTCCACTTCTCTTCCATTAAGGCACACCTTTCTTCTCTCTTGGCGCTTCTCAACTTCCTTCCTCCTTTGCTTATAGTCCGGCTTGAAGCCCAGACCAAAGCGATCTCTCTTCTCTTTCAGTTCTAGGATTTGAAGTACTTCTTGCAGGTATTTTCCTAACCCTCTTCCTGGTAAGGCTCCCTTTCCAACCATCATTTGTAGAGCCGTTCTCGTGACTTTTGCTATCTTTGGCACCGGTAGCTCACTTCCTTCTGAAATGAAGGTCACATTCACAAATTCTAAAGAGCGAAAGGAACACTCAATAGACTCTTCGTTCGTCTCGACATAAGGGGCCTTGCTAGTGACTGCAGCTATAATGTCCTCCTCCACATTGATGGTTACTAACCGTCCATCCGTCACTAACTTTAATTTCTGGTGCAACGATGAGGGCATCGCTCCCGTTGAGTGTATCTATGGCCTCCCTAATAAGCAATTGTAGGAGGGCTTGATATCCATCACCAAGATTCTATTTCGTATATACTCGGCCCAATTTTCAAGAGGATGTCAATCCTTCCCATCACCTTCCTTTCTGTACCGTCAAAGGCTCTTATCACGTTTTGACATGTCTTCATGTGAGAACCGTCAATGGGTAATCTGTTCAATGTAGACAACGGTAGAACATTCAAGGCCGATCCATTATCAACGAGCACACTTGGGATTGTGTACCCCTTGCATCGAGTGGTGATGTGCAAGGCCTTAGTTGACCCCCTGCCCCCCGGTGGGATTTCATCATCATTAAAGTAGATGAAATTATCCGCACTTATGTTGTTCACCAACCGGTCCAACTTGTTAACGGATATGTCATGGGTGACATATGTTTTGTTGAGCAACTTCATCAATGCATTCCGATGCACCTCAGAACTCAGAAGTAGAACCAATATTGATATGCGAGCTGGCTGGCTATGCAACTGCTCAACCACGCTATACTCGCTATGCTTAAGGAACTTTAGAAATTCCTTAGCCTCCTCCTCCTTTATTGGCTCCTTGACAAGCACTTCAGCCTCTTTCTCCTTCTCCGCACTAACATTCTTTACTTTTGTGGGCTCCTCTTTGATGCCCACTGTATCATACCGCTTCCCACTCCGTGTATGGGAACCCTCAACTTGTACATCTTTAGATATACTGGCTATATTCTCCTCCTCCGGCACTGTCACGCTGCAGTCATAACTCTATGGTACCCTCTTGTTATCTTTATAAGGAAAAGGCGTAGGCTTATGGATAATGACCTTAGGCACCTTTTGTGCCCCCTCTTCATTATTCCCAGCAGGGAAATAATAATCCTTGGCCGGCTAGTTCCTTTCTGTTCATCCTCCAATACACATACTTTTTTTTCACAAGAGGTACCTTCAAAATTTTGTAGCTCTTTATTGTCTATAAAGACTTGCACCAAGGCCTTGAGTTCTTCACAATCTTGAACTTCATGTCCTCTTTTCTCATGGAACTCACCATTGTTCCTTGTTTCTCTTCTCTCATTTTTAGAGGTTAACATACCTCTCTTCATCATCTCCTCCCAAATCACCTTCATAGGCATCCTCACCTCAGCAACATCTTCCTTCAGTCTCCTTTCACTGGCCTCGCCAATGGCATTCATTCCTTGATCGCTATGATTTCGCAACGGGTTTTCAGTATTAAGGGCATTGTCGAACTTCACTATCCCCATCTTAATAAGCCTTTCTACGGCCTTCTTAAAATCGGTATAGTTTTCGATCGGATGCCCCGGTATTCCAGCATGGGATTCGCATCTAGCGTTTGCATCATACCATTTGGGATATGGGGGCTGCAGTGGTTTCAAGTGAAAAGGATCAATAGCATGTGCATTGTATAAGCTTTGGTAAAGCTCACGATACGTTACAGGGATAGGTGTGAACTGCATCCTTTCAGAATTCTGCCTTGTACCCGACTCCTGCCTTTGAGAACTCTGTTGCTCAACCGCAGCTATTTTAGGTTGACCAACTGTGAGTACCTTCGTGTTGAAGGTGCTTGCATTATTTACTTCACTATCCTTTCTCCTTGGGGCTGATCTTTTGGTCGCTTCCCCCTCAATTTTTCCACCCCTTATGGCATTCTCGATCATCTCTCCCGCCATGACTATATTCGCAAAGCTTTTAGTGGTGCTCCCAATCATGTGAGTGATGAATGGAGCCTTTAGAGTGTTGATGAACAACATGGTAGTTTCTTTCTCCAATAACGGTGGTTGAACTTGCATTGCCACCTCTCTCCATCTTTGTACATATTGCCTAAAATTTTCATTAGGCTTTTTCTCCATATTTTGCAATGTGATCCTATCCGGAGTCATGTCAGTCACATGATTGTACTGCTGCATGAAGTCTTGTGCAAGATCCCTCCATGAACTTATTTTGGCTCGGCTTAGTTGATTATACCATTTGGCTGCTGCTTCAATTAAACTATCCTGGAAACAGTGGATCAACAGTTGATCATTGTTCACATACCCAGTCATCCTTCTACAAAACATTGTAATGTGGGCTTCTGGGCAAGTAGTCCCGTTGTACTTTTCAAATTCTGGCATTTTGAATTTGTGAGGAAGCACCAAATCTGGGACCAAGCTTAGATCTTTGGCATCAACTCTATGATGCCCATCAACATTCTCTAAAGCTTTGAATTTTTCCTCCAACCATTTGTAGCGTTCTTCCAACTGTCTTGCAGCCTCATTTCTTAAATCCTCTTTTTCAGTCATATCTAAGTCAGGAATGATAGGATTTGCAGGATTGTTGCCCAAATTGAACCCTGAGTTGGTTGGGAAATTTATGGGGATCCCAGTATCGACCGGCCCTTGTTGAGGCCTTATAGTGACAGATGGCCTCCTAGGAAGTGCCTCGGTTTGTGTAGGCACCTGGGGTGGAGTGAAACCTGGAGGATGATACTCGCCATCCTCACCAGTAATTGCCATGGGAGTCTTTCCCTTATCAGTGGCCCTCAGTAGTTGAGCCATCTCAGATATCATGTTCCTTTGAGCCTGTAACATTTGCTCCCTCATGTCGTTTTGTATTTTTTCCAATTGCTCTTGTAATTGGTCCTGCATGTCCTTCTATAGCTGCTCAAATCTTTGGTCCATATTCTTAGTTTTTACACGAGTTTCGTAGTGATGTGTTGCTTCCAAATTTTCTTTCTCTCACTCTCTCTTTCTCCCTAATAATTTTAACTAATTAGGGTCTTTCTATGAACTTGAATGCATATGACGTGATGAGATGCAAATGCATGAATGCTAAAAGATATCGATTCTGATTCAGTTTCTTTTTAGAAAATGTTATTTAAGAAACAAAAATCTTTACACAGAACGGATTACAAATACGTCTTTGCCCTCAAGCCCAAGATTTTAACCCTATCCAATAATAAAGCTAACTCTAGACCTGTATCTGACACTAACTCATATTTTGTACTTAATACATTAGCTTGTGCCGCTAGGTCTTATAAATGATCAGTAACCTCTCGAATCTGGGCTATAGCTTCTCCCATGAGATAATCCCTATCTCCAACTTGATCTTGAAGATGGTGAAGTTCTCCCTTCCACTGCTCTTCTTTTGCCTCGAGCTGCTCAATTCGTAGCTCACAGTCCTGTAATGCTGCTTCCAATCCTCTAATATTATGCTTCATTTCCTCGATCTTATCCAAGCTTGCTTTTAACTCGACCGTAGAGTTACGACTTTGGTGATGATGAAGAGATCGTCCAAGCTCAGCCACCTTAGTTTTTAGTCCTTGACTTTTCTTCTCTAGGGCTTGATTACACGACTGCATCTCTTGGAACTTCTTCTCTCAATACTCGGCCTTGGCTTTTTCTTCTTGAACCTCTTGTTGCCACTGCTCTAAAGACTTCCTTAATCCAGCTCTCTTCAATGATAGCTGTGTCCTCTTATACTGCGTCTTCAAGTCATCTCGGTCTTTCTCAATCTTCCTCTTTTCTTTCTTTACTTTTTAGACCTCGATTTTCTGAACGTCGACGTCTAAGCTTAGGTACATCTTTTCCTCCTCAAGCATCTCTATCTTTCTTCCAAGCTCCAAACTCTTCCTTTCAAACTCTTGCTTTATGACCTCTAACTCTGATGGAATTACTCGTAACTTCTCCTCCATTGATCGAGCAGCCTCCAAACTTGGTCTAGGGATGTTATCATTGACTCTCCTACTAAACCAACCTTTATACTCAAAGGCTGACGTCGAGCCTTCAGTCAGGATCTTCATACAGAAAGGCTTCTTCCAAGCCTCAGAAATCTCTCGCATCCTCTTCTTATAGTGATCTCCTTTATAAGAGAAATCGCTCTGAGCTAAACCTTGTGTAGCCGATATAAACTGTCTCGCTCGATATTGCCTTAGAACAAGCAATGGTGCATATCCAACAACTCCCCAAATTCCTAGCAAAGGAACCCAATCAAAACGGCCACAGCGGTAAAGGACTTCACTAGGGACAAACCAAGGAGCCTTCCACATAACATCTTCCTCTCGAAGATTCTGAAGAATGTCTATCCACCTCTCCTCTGAAATGTCATCTCTCCTAGGCATGTCTACTGCTTCCTTTAAGGGAGAATAACCCTCAAAGAATACTCGGCAAGGAACCTTATCAAGCTTCCAGAAGTGGCTATGGAACCAAACTAGCAACAATTGCACACATCCAAGAAATCTACCCTCGCCGGCCCTTCGACATGCGCTCAAAGATCTAAATGTCTCAGCTAGGATTGCTGGTACCGGTGTATTTTGCTTACCAACGCGATCAAACAAATCCGCTACTGCCTCATCTATGTGTCCTAATGCCTTTGGAAAAATCACCATGCTGTAAATACTCAAAGCTAGGACGTCGACCCTTTTCTTTACGTCTGGATGTGTCCATATCAAATCCCTTAAAACGGCCCATGGAATGCACTTGCTATCACCCTTTTTCTGCACACGAGCTACAGCCCACTGCTCACTCATCCCAAGAATCATCACCAACTTCTTCGCAAAAGTTGGAAGGCTAGCAGGCCTAACATAAGCCTTGTGACCCTGAATCCTCAGGCAACACAGTAAAGTCGTATACTCCTCCAAAGTAGGTACAAGATCAACATCACCAAATGTAAAGCAACTATAAGCAGGGTTCCAGAACTGTACCATAGCTCGAAACAAGTGCCTATCTACCTTGACGTCTAGCAAATAGGGAAGGTCTCCATAATTTTGATAGAAAAGCTACTTAGCCTCGTCATCCCATTGGGCCCAAATGTCTTTCAACTCCTGAAACTCATTCTGCGTCGAATTAATACGGGTGAAGTCCATATAACTCGATGTATGCCCTCGGTGACACTATCTCCTTTCTAAGCGGGTTTTTCTCGACCGATTCTGATGCAGAGGCATTGTCCTTCACTTTATCAAGATATTCGTTCCACATTACAAAACTTTCTAACTCAGAAATTGAATCGTGAATCGATATCTTTGAATGTTGAATGACATGCAATAATAGCAAAACAGAATAAATTAGTATCGTATAAAAGTATAACAAACAAACACTTATAAGGGTAGTTTACTAAAAACTATCACCATAATCCCTAGGGTAAGCACTTAAAGTTCACTATATGAGTTTCAGTTCTAAAGTGAGGGTACCTAAACCAGCAGATTCCTCGGTCCTCACCCATTATAGGCTCATATAGACCAAGTTCAGTTCAGGGGGACACATTTCCCTATGGCCATGCAGAGATGAAAATCTCACGAAGACATAGGTACAGTATCCCAGAAACAATCCACTAACTCATGCAGAGGTGAAAACCTCACGAAAGCTTAGCTTCTCACTCCCACTTAAAGGTGCGACCAACGGTTATGCAAATGCAATGTGTGCAGATAATATAACAAACATATGCAGCGAACACATGAAAATGGATCTTTATCTTTAAATCCTTTCAATTTTTTAGCATTAAGACAGAAAGTTATCAATTTTTTTTTTTGGCTTGACTCTCTTAAAATACCCAGTGGAGTCGCCAAGCTGTCTAAACCATTTTGAAAGCGGGTTTGAAAAAAAATCGCGTTCGACTTTTTAAAAAAAAAACAAAAATGGGAGTCGCCACCAACCTTTTAAAGTGTGATTGGATCACTTTATAAAACGTTTTGGTCTAAGAAATTACGAGAAAATAGGTTCGGGAGTCGGTTAGCACGAGAGGAAGGATTAGCACCCTCGTAACGCCCAAAATCGGTACCAAATTGTTTAATTTTGTCTTAATGTCAAAAGTTTGAAAGAATTTAGAAATAAGATCTCTTTAAAATCGTAATAATTTAAGTTAAAAAGAATCAAGATTCTTGGCTTCGAAAGAATATAAATGTCATATCCAGCATGATTGGACACGATATTTTTAAACTTTCGCAACTGAAATTATCTTGTGATTTATGAAACTCGTTTTAAAGGATATTTTTAGGCATTCAGACAAACGGGAAATCGCAACCCAGCATGTTAGGGCACTACTTCCCGAGTTCCTGAATACCAAAACATTGCCTCACTTTTTAAAATTCCTTTTGAATCAAATGAGATATTATTATTTTTTAAAATAATGATGTATTTCACATATTACAAGAAATTAATATTAAATAAACCTAGCTACATAATACATGCTTTATCATTTTATGCAAATATAGTATAAAAAAATAATGGCATAAATTACACAATATACGTTATCATATATTATCAAAAATAACATAAATGTTCATGCATTATTGTTACATGCAAAATACAACATAGTGCATAATGAATACGACAAATATAAATTGCAATATATAATGTTTTATGCAAATGTAACTTAAATCAACATAAATAATTAATTTCATGCGAACATGTAAAAATAATATATAAGATTTAACCTACGAAACAAAATCAAAATAAAGAGAACCAAGAATAAATAAGCAAATTTACAATATATCAAATATAAATCAAATAAAATAAAAATAAAGATATTTGGAAATATTTAGAATAATATAAAAGTAATAAAGGAGAACCCCTTTTCTTAAAAATGATATATGTATAAATCATATTATAAGATTTAATAACTTAATATACTAAGAAATAATGTACCAATTAATGAAATTACATATTTATATAATAATGATAATTTAAAACATGTATAATTAATAAGTAATAAAATAATATATATTTTATAATAAAATAGTAGTAATGTAAGGAATAATTTATGGTAAGATATATGATATATAATAAAATTTATAAACCAAATACATGTATAATGATATAAACTATATGATAAATAAAATATAAAAAGTAAAATGTAATAAAATAAATAATATATAGTAAAAATATATAACATATAATAAAATATAAATATAATAGAATAAATAATATATATTAAAAATCTAGCATATGATAAAATTTATAAAAAAAATGTATATAACATTATAGGTAATATATATTAGTTTTCATATAATAAATGTTTATAAAAATAAATAATACATATATTATTTTAAAATAAATTAAATATGTAAAAAAAACTAAAATCGAATTTAATTTAAAAATCTAGGGTTAATTACAAATGAAAGAAAAATTTCGGGCTTAATTGAAAGGCGTGTTAAATTCGGAGGGACTCCCTGGGCAATTTGCCCTAATCTCAAAACGACGTCGTTCTTCAGAATGGATTTTAATGGCCATCGTATTAAATTGAAACAAATATAAAAGATTAGGGCCGAATTAAAATAAAAATAAAATGAAATTATAAAGCTTAAAAATGTGGAAGGACCAATTGAGCAATTAGCCCATTCTCCAAAAACACGCGGATCCTCCCCAGGTCTCGGGTCAACACGCAGATCCTAGCCTTAAAACGGTATCGTTTTAGGCTTATTGACTTAAGCCAAAACGACACCGTTTTCAGAAGGCTATATATGCCAATTAAACCCTTAAAAAATCATTTTAAAACATTTCTAAAAAAAAAATTCCAAAAATGCTCTGAAGCTCTCAGTGCTCTGGCCATTGGCCATCATGGCTCCGGTCATCGAACCTCCGCACGCGCCCATGTGCCACCGTCGACTTTGCCATTTACGGCGGCCGGAAGCTGAAAAGCTTCGTTTTTTTCGCTTATACTGAAAGGTAAGACTCCTTCCTTATTTTTAAAACTGTTTACCAACTATTTATATATGTATGTATATGCTTCGAATACTAAAAAAAATGAAAATAATAAAAGATTGATGATTCACGTAAAAGAAACTGTTTGTATTTGGCTTTTATATTTCTTGTTAAAATCCCCGTATATGTTTACAGGTTACAAAGGAGGCTTTTATAGCCACTGTTTCTATTACATATTTTGGGAAGAAATCTTTTATTTCTTTCCATATTTGTTTTGTTTGTTTGCTGCTGTTTCTTTCCTTCTTTGCAGGTAAACGAGAATCTCGGCAATGAGTGCTGGCGTTGATTCGTGTGTCAATTGCGGCGTGATACGAGGTCGGGGTCATGGCGCCGATGAAGCCCACTGAAACGGCGCGAGACGAAAGGGCGTGACGCTTGGGATAGTTGCGGCGGACTGCATTGATCACAAGACCGGTGCTTGCGGCGCGAGATCTTCTGACGTTTGGTATGGCTTGGGAGCTGCGGCGCAAACCCTAGCTAGGGTTTCCCAAAGCTGAAAATAGGTTGGGCCAATTGGGCCAATTAAGTCTTGGGTTACTGGACTAGTTTAGGGTATCAGGGGTATTGGGTATTTGATTGTAAATGGGTTGCTGGGTTAAGTGGATTATTGGGTTAGTATTTAGCTGGGTTATGGGTGTAACGGGTTATTGGGTTAGCCATTTAATTTTGGGCCTACGGGTTAGTGGGCTATGGTATTTGGGTTCTATAAAAGGACTTAAATAGACTGTTTAATTTTCTTTTTTTGTTTAATTCCATTTTTTAATTTTTGTAAGCCTGGGCAAAATATGGGTTCTACAATTGGAATAATCTTGTGTATAACCAACTTTTAGCATTCAAGAAGGGATAAATAGTGATAAGAGTGTACACAGTGGAAGACCAAGTTTAGTAATGATAAATAGTGATAAGAATGTAGACAGTGGAAAACCAAGTTTAGCATTGCATAGCATGATTTATTATTTGATTGTATAAGATTGTAGTATGAAAGTATTAGATTGTTGTGACCTACTCCTGTATATTATAATGTTAATGACTAGCTTACCTGTTTAATTATGATTGATTATTTGTTTTGATTTGTTAGTAATACCCGTGATCTTAATCCGACAACGGAGAGGAGTTAGGGGTGTTACATACCATATATCAAATATTCTGTGTTAGTAACCCATAAAAAAAAATCTCTTAATCCTAATAAAGAAGAAAAAAAAGAAAGAAGAGCTTCTAATCCTAAGAAAAGAACAAGAATCCTTAAACACTTACTTACTAGAAGAGGGAAAAATAGGCATGCAACCATACAAGTTCAATTCCTCCATCTCCTTCTTCACAAACTCTCCTTTTTTGCCTCTAAAACTATCATTTTCATTACCTCTAAATACTTTCTCCCTTTCCCTCTGTTGCCTCAAACCCTTTCTCCTAAACACTTCCCCACCCCCTTCAAACGCCTCATTCCCTCTCTTTCTTCCAAACCCATCCCCAAAAACCATTCTTTCTCGCTCAGGACTATTATTTTGTCTAATAGATGATTATATACATGATAAACTACACCACTCTTCTATTCTAAATGTAACCATAATTACCGTATGCAATGCTTCTATACTTTTTAAAAGTGGATATGGTAACACTTTTTTCCAGCAAATCAAACTACTAATTAAACATGAGATACCATGAGGTGTGATGTGGGGGTTGCTCACTTCATTCCTTAATCAAAAGTTTTATTCTCGTTCATGAGAACAATATTGTTGGATTAAATAATAAGAAGTTCAATGCCTCCTTTAAATATGATTTTAGTTTTGAGTTTTGTAGATGAAAAAAACAACACTAGAAAAATTGTCTCATGTTTAAGAGTCTACTTGACTCAACTTTAAATTTAATCAAAGTCCAATATGACTAATAAAAATTGTTAAATACATATATGTATATATTATATAAGTTATTAATCAATTACTTTTAATCACAATATTTACTCTAAATTTGATATCTAATATATGTTTTTTAATTTGAAAGTTTCTTTTAAAATTCTTTGTTGATTAAATTTCAAACCAAGGCGATGAAAATATAGGTTTATGTATATAAGGCGATGAAAATATAGGTTTACGAATTAAATAAAAAGTTAAAATGATTTTTTTTATTTTATAAAATTAAAAAGTCAAAAAGGTGATTATACATTTATACATTTATATGATAATTTTATATACAAAAGATATATCTATACAACACAACTATTGAGTAATAATTATAATATGGTTGACTTGGACTTTTTCTAAAATAATATTACCAACACAGAGTAATGAAGTAATGTACTAATATTCCTGGTAATGGATAAAAGCTGTCCAAATGCATGGTGGTACAAACCCTATAGTATTTAGACAATGATGAAGACCAGCTGGTTTTGCGAAAGAGCCTTCAGTTTATAGTATAATACCCTGAGTGAGGTGCTTTGAAAATGGCTAAGCAAGATGGCAATCACCCACTATTGGCTTAACTTTATTATTAATTAGGTACAACTGAAATTCATTATAAATGACAAGAAAATTGGTTGGTTCTTAATAATTAGACGACACCCGAAATCATTGCCTTCCTTATTAATTTATTGTGAACAAAAAAAGAAAATAAATAAATTTGGACCGAAATGTTGAAGACAAATACGTAGAGGGTTGAAAATCCTGAGTTGCAGCCGCAAGATTTCCAATCAAATTATCAACAGACGGACCAGAGATTTCAGAATTTATCCCATTCCAACCAAGTATACGTAATACTATCAAATTACTAAAACACCTAGTATAATAGAAATATTAATAAATGAATATTTACAAAGGTACCCTCGCACCCTTTCCAATTTTTTTTCTACACATTTTAATCAAGTCTTATTCAAAATAAACGGGTCTAACTGAGTTACATTGACTCGTCCGAGACGATGACGGCGTCAGCATCCCACCAAGTTTCAACCTCAGAATCCGTTAGGTTCCTTAACGGTGAACTCGCCTTCCTCATATCACCCACCGTTAACATTCCCTTCACGTCACCCCTGATATAAACTTTCTCGACGCCGTCAGTATTGACCGCTGAGATTTTCTCCATGGGTTTTTCGGGGCTCCATTCTGTCAGAATCACCGGCTGCCGGCAGTCAAGGCGCGTGTCCCATGCACTGACGGCGACTCGTCGAGTTGACGAATCACCGCCGGCGGAGACTACAACTGCTGGCGACGACGACGATGCTGAAACCGCCTGAAAGTCGCTCTTCTCCCCAAATATTGACCTGATTTTTGTTTCTTTGTTGATGTCGTAAACATTTAAAATGTTGTCGCTTTCATCGAGGTCCAAACGTAACCCTAATCCTAAGTTGTCCCACAGCTTCACCACGCTTTTTCCGCTGGTTAGCTCTTCAGCCCACGAAAACAGATCGCCGATGCTGCTTCTCCTCTTTCGCAGGGTGGAGCCACTGTTCCGCCATTGATCGTCAATAAAATGACCCGATCCTCTCACTCGAAAATCCTCATCAACTTGTCGCCAGTTTTGAGAAGCCGAGGGCTCCTCATATTCTACTTCGTTGTCCGATGATGAACATGATGAAGTCTCCGAGTCAGTATCAAAATCTGTGTCATAAAGAAGAGGTCGAGATGGTAAAGAATGGTTTCGTCGGAATCTGATAACCAGAATCTTGAGTCTATTGATTATGGTAGATAAGGAGGCCAGTAGGGCAAGAATCAAAGCCCCCCATTTCCAAAAATGATAAGCTTGGTAGATTTTATCAATCCCAGAAAGGGCATAAACTTGGGAAAGGAAAGATGGGTTGTTTAGAGTGCTTATGCTAGCTTCGAAATCGCTTATCCTGTTGATAACCGGAATTTCCATGGTTTAGAACCAAAAGCTGCCCAGGTTGAAGAGTTAAAAGAAAGAGTAGCAAAAGCTTTGGAAAGCAAAGAAAAGATAAGAGGAGAAATTGGGGAAGAGGAGGTTTGTGAAAGTGGGTAGGGTGGGGTTTTAAAGGCGGAAAGAAAAGGGCAATTTAATTTGGCAGCGCTGAAATGGCAGATAACAATTGGTTACGTGGTGGAGAAAAATCGGGGCCACATCAGACAAGAAAAGGGGGGGGGGAGGAGGGGCTTTTGCCCAGATTGAGATGGGGACGGATGAGTCAGCGACGCAGAGGCCAAACATTGGTGTTTTCTACTTTTTTGATGAGTCATATTTGATCAGAGTTTTGTTTTTTTTTTTAATTTGAAAAATACTAATAATAATATATGGTCCTCTTTTAAAGTGTGGTTTGTTTGTGGGACTGGGAGGGCGGTTGTTGTGGCGGTGAGTGAGAGATATGACTGAACACAGAGAAATAAAAAAATAAATGGGAAGAGGTCGTGGTGGACAGATAAAGACGGTTATTCCACCACTTATTATTTGACGTGGTGACAGCTCATTCGCTTTTAACAATTATATTTCATACTCCAAGGTTTCATGATAGCAAAGATTTGTGTACTCTATAAAATAATTTGTGTGCCTTAAATTTTTGGTAGTTGTGATGTACGCGCGAGAATTGTCTATCGATAATGTATATGTGGTAGTGATTTGATGTGAAATTGTAAAAAAGAAAAACTTAGCTATTTAGTTTGGGTGGGTGGTCCCTGCTTTGCAGGACCTCGAGCTCGAGGTGCTTCATAGGGTGACGGACGGAAGTGAAGGGGGGTCGGCACATCCGAATATTAGGACTGGTCCAAGAAGATTTGTTTGTATTTTACTAATATTCAATGATTGCGAAATTTGGGGTTGTGGTAACAATATTTAACACGCTACTCTTTTGGGTTTGTAATTGAAGTTAATGATACAAATACAATTCACGTGTTGTCGTTGCTCATACTTTGCTATTACCATACCTTTGTAATTGTATTGGTGGACACGAAACGCCTAACATCTTCTAGACCTTTACCTCAAGCTAATCCTTTTGATGTCTGAGAAATTTATTTTAATTATTTTTAAATGTTAATTAATTTTGCGCTATTCTTTTACATAATAATTTGATTTAATTTAAATTTTATCAACTCCTTACATCATTATTAATATAACATTAGGGGTGAAGATAATTTTTTTTGAACGAAATTAAATTGTGTATTTTTATAATAGTAAAAATATAATTTTACGATTTTAATAGCCTATATCATTATAATTTTTAAAGAATTAAATCAAAATTTTATCATTTTTAAAGGGCTTAAAGTGTAATTTTACTATTACTAATTTAAAATTTTATATATTATAAATTAGACAAAAAGAAAAAAAATTATTTTAGGGGGATCAGACCCTGTTAACCCCCTTGGCTCTGCTCTTATATAACACAATTTTATATTTACATATTATATACATAAATAATTATACTTATCAAATATAAATATAAATTGATATATTTATTTCTTTAAACGTGAACAATTAATTAAAAAATAAAATTCTATATATACATTGTAATCAAAATAAAAGTTTAATGTGTATAATCACACAAAATTAAAATTTATATATCAATTTTTACATTAAATCAAAATTTATATATAATTTTTATCTTTATCTTTTTTATAAATAAATTTTAATTCGATATGTAATCTGATTTTGATTTTTTTTAATAATTCTACACATAAAATTTTAATTTCCTTTAATTGTATACATAAAAGAAAAGAAAATACCTTAAACACTTAAATGAATTAAACACTGATTGTCTCCAATTTTTTATTCAATAAAATTTATTAAAAAAAAAAGTAAGGAGAACCATTATCACACAAGAGGTAAGAAAATGTTGTTGTAACAGGAGGGTTAATGCCCCTTACGCATGAGAATTAATAAAATACTAATAATTTATTTTATTAAATAATAAAAATTATTTATAAAATTAATTTTATTAAGTAGTAAATACTTATTTGATAAGATGATTATTCAAATAGGTTAAAATAAATTATTCTGAACTTGACTTGATCGGGTCTATCTAAGTTAGATTAGATTGGGTTTGTTGTTTAGACAAAAGAAAATTTCCTTAAGTAGTTGGTGTTGAATTTAAATTGAATAAGATTTAAAATATTTTTATTTATATCTAATTATAAATATAAAATAAAATGATATTTTATTATTTAAAGTAAAAATGTGTTTTTTAGATAGAGTTGAGCTGATTCGGGTTAAATTTGATTTTTTTTAAATTGAATCTCGGTATTATTCGACTCGACCTATAGATATATGTACAGTGAGTACATATATGAATCAAACTCTTTTTAAATACATGATTTAATTAATGAATTGATATATGTTTAACTTTAGTTAAGATTTTCTTTTTCAGTTTTAGGTTTCTAACATCATCTACTATTTTAGGTATTGTGTAATATTGGTTTAGTATTAAAAAATCAATTAAAAATAAAAATTATATAGCTTGCAAAATAAAAAATTTAAAAATAAAATTAAATGATTATTTAAATAAATTTTTATTTTAAATATTTACTTTAGATAATCATACATAAAACTTTAATCAATGTGCAAGTTTATGAATTAATCACTTTAAATATATTATTTAAATATATACTAAAATATTTTTCATTTTCATATTAATATATAATAAAAATATAATATTTAGATGATAGTAAATATATAATATTTTAAATACACAAAAATAAAAAATAAAACCATAAATACAATTTTTTTTTATTCCTTTCTTCTCTTTTCTTTCTCTCTCTCTCTCTCTCTCAGTTTCTTTTCTTTCATTCCCTCATCTTCCTCAAAAACAATTTTAAAAAAAAGCTTGGACGTGTCATTGTGTTAAGGCTAGCATTTCTACAGTAGCATGTATTTTACTTTGATATACTTTTGTAGATATTTAGCCTTCAACCATACCAACACAATTAAAAAAAATGAATAAATAGTTATTTTTGTGTTAGGTAAATAATTTTTTGAATAATTTTATTATAAGTTTTGATCATATTTATTCTTTTTGATACAATGCCTTTAACTACCCATAATCCCTCCTCAACGTATAAATAGGAGAATAATGTGTTTCAGCACACTTGAACATATATCTTCCTATATTGGCAACAATGCCTATGCCAATAAAACTAAAATTCAATCTACAAATTAAATAAGTATTATTATAACTAAAATAAGTAATTGTAAAATTGTAAAAGGAAAATCAATGTATATGATAAATGTTATTTTTATGTTAGCATTAGTGACGTGTGATAATTGAATTAAAATAAAAATTTCATGTATATAACATATCAAATTAAAATTCTCATATCACATTGCATTTGTATTAGAATTAATTTGTATGTGGTGCAGGATTGGAACCAAAATGTGTATGGTAATATCTTTGTGTGCAAGCGGAGAATAATTTCAGAATTGGCTCGGGTTCAAAGAATTTTGGAACTATGGGCTTCGGAAAAACTTCGTGACTGTGAATTAGAGCTTCGACAAGAAATTGAGGAAGTCTTGAAACATGAAGAAATTTTGTGGTTTCAAAAATCTAAGGTGAAATGGATTTCTTGTAGTAATAAGAATACAAGTTATTTCCATAATTGCACGATGACAAGGAGGAAGCGTAATAGGATTGAGGGGCCTTAAAATTGGAGATGACTAGTGTTTTGATGATGATGAATTGAAATCTCATGTGGCAGAATTTTCCAAAGATCTCTACTCGATGGATTATCAAGTCAGTGGTTTGCTCCCTTGCTATAGTAAGTTTCCTATAATTCCAAATCTTGATAGAGATAGTTTACTATTATCAGGTTCCAATGAGGAGATACGTAGAGCTGTTTCAGTATGGCTCCTTTGAAAGCACTCGGGGTTGATGGTTTCCAAGATTTTATCAAATGAATTGGGATAGTATTGGTGACTCTATCAGCTCGCTCGCTCGGCAAATCTTTGGAGGGAGACCATTAGATCCTAAGATGAATAGAACTTTACTTGTGTTGTTACCTAAGGTTAAGAGACCGGAGAGTGTTACTCAGTTTAGGCCTATCAGCTTATGTACGGTGTTGTACAAGATTGTTACGAAAACAACTGTTAATAGGCTGAGGCCTTTGATGGATAAACTTACTAAACAAAATCAAGCAAGTTTTGTTGCTGAAAAGAGTATTTCAAATAACATTATTGTGGCTCAAGAGGCCATTCATTCTATGAAAAGCTTCAAGGGTAAAAAAATCGGAATGGCTATAAAGATTGATTTGGATAAGGCATATGATAGAGTCGGATGAGATTTTTTGGAAAATACTCTCCTAGATGTTGAGATACCGCAATTATTGGTGACTGTGATATTGAATTGTGTGTCTTCGGCTACATTTCAAATACTCTGGAATGATTTTGTTATAGATACTTTTCGTCATTCGCGAGGAATTAAGCAAGGGGATCCCTTGTCTCCTTATTTGTTTCTGCTCTACATGGAAAGGTTAGGGCACCTTATCGAGGACATTGTTAACCGAGGGAGTTATCGAGTAAAGGTCCAACACTTTCTCATTTATTATTTACTAATGACCTTATTCTCTTTTGTGAAGCGAATACAAGCCAAGTTGCTCAAGTTAATGATATTCTTAGTCTTTTTTGCCAATCTTCTGGGCAGAAGGTAAATCGAAAGAAATCTCAGGTATTTTTTTCTACTAATACACCTGTTGATCTTGCTGATATAATTTATAGAGATATAGGTATGGTACATGTCGAGGATCTTGTAAATTATCTTGGGATGCCTCTATTTCATAAAATAATTATGTTAGGCAAGTGTAAAACCCCTAACCCTTGTCCTTTGCCGAAATAGGGTTACAGAGCATCACCAAAGTTTACAGATCAAATGCAGACATTTCATATCATTTAACATTCATATCAAAAACCAATCGTAATCAATTATATTGTCCCTTATATGAGCCCTTGAGGGCCAAAATACACATTAGAAATAAGTAGGGACTAAACCAGGAACTCAGAAAATTTTTCGAAAAACATCAAATTTTTTTTCAAAGTACAAGGGATACACGCCCTTATCTCTGCTCGTGTGGACGATAATAGGCTATTTTCAATGCCACATTTCTCACCCAATTTGTATTCCACTTACATTAACACTTTAACACATTCACAAGCCAATACAAGACATTTAAATCAAGCCAAAATCAAGTCTTATACATGACATGTCAATACACAAGACCAAGTGTCTATACTTATCAATTTAATAAAATACATATATAAGCATATTTGTATCAAATATACCAAATCAAACCATGCCTCAATATGCCTATTAACTATTCATCATTCAAACATACCAAAACACATATCAATCATGATAGGGCCTTATATATATAAATATACCAATCACAAGCCATGCCAATGGCTAGTTTCAACCAAAACATTTGCATGTCAACATTGGCTAATTAACCTATACATGCCATTATAACCAAAATTAATTTATTATTTATACCGAAATGAGCTGATGGATAATGTGAGATATCTCCGCCAAGCTTCCAACCCAACGAGCTTCCGAATTATTATAAAATCGGGAAAAATAAAACAGGGTAAGCTTTAAAGCTTAGTAAGTTCGTATAACATGGAATTAACTTACCATTTAATTCACACTTAATGTAAGGAAACTAAACATACTCTAACCAATTTGGCCAAATGTCTAAACACATATCCTTATCAAGCATGTTAGTCATGTAATTCATATAAAAACTCATAATCACAAATGTACGTAGTCAACAAGCAAATTCCATACACATGTATCTTTCATCTCATTTTTCAACATGTCAAGTAACATCATTTTCATGTATTTTAAGCATATACGGGTAATAATTCATTTCATACTCATATTGTTTCATATCAAAATTTTTCCCATTGAATCATTTAAAATATCAATGGATACACGAGTAGTACACACTAAGTGTACAAAATAGTAATCTGTCAATTCATATTCAAGAATGTTTATGTGAGCATATAAACGGGTAGCTCTTTCGAGCCATATAACAAGAAGCTCATGTGAGCCATGTAATGGGCAGCTCATAAGAGCCATAAACGGGAAGCTCAAGAGAGCCATAAATCAGGAAGCTTGTGAGAGCCATATAACGGGATGCTCATAAGAGCTAAATAACGGGACGCTCTTACGAGCTGTGGTGTGTCTACAACACATGCTGGATCACAACCAATTGGGTACCCTTAATGACAATGTCATTTGTATCTATCGAATTTCCAATGTTCAAATGGGACTTAGTAATTAGTACTTGGCAAATATCTTTGGATATGTGATCATAATTATTCATGGAAATTTTGTACATTTCACACACAAAAATATTCAATTTAAAACATTTAAATACACAATTTAGTTACACGAACTTACCTCGACAAGTATTTGTGTACACAAAAGCTACTAATCAGATACTTTTTCTTTTCCTCGATCTAACTCCGTATTGCGTCTATCCGGATCTATACGAATGAATTTAACTCAATTTAATAAAATTCATATTCAATTCAATCCAATACACATCTTTAGAAAATTACTATTTTGCCCCTATACTTTTAATTAATTATGATTTTATCCCTAGGCTCGGAAAATAAAATTCACACAATTTAATCCTTATTCCAAGCCTAGCCGATTTTTATGTATATCAATAGTAACTCATGTATTTCATAAAATTAAGAATTTTTCCATGAATTTTCTTTCTTTACAATTTAGTCCCTAAATCACAATTTCATCAAAATTCACTTTACAAAATACTTTTAAATATCCACTAACATATCAAATTCATCATTTAATAACTAAAATCATATAAAATCATCAATGGAAACTTCCAAAATTTTCAATAAAATCAAAAACTAAGGTAAGATGTAGTTGGACCTAATTGTAACAATCTCAAAAGTATAAAAATTACAAGAAACGGGTAAGAATTGAACTCACATGAAGCCAAAATATGAAGGACCAAATTAAATCCTTTCTCCTATGGCTGTTCTTGGCCAAATTTTATGAAGAAATGTCTAGAAAATCTTTTAATTCCAATTTGTTTATTTTTTAATTTTAATTTATTTACTATTTTACCATTAATGGCTTTATTTTTTTTTCTTACTTATGCCGCCTCATCCATCAATTTAGGCATAATTATTCTTTAAGTCCTCCCTCATTTATTAATCGAGCCATTTAATCACCTAATTCTTATAATTAGCAAGTTTTTTTCTTTTTCAATTTAGTCCTTTTTATCAAATTAGACATGTAATCGGTAAAAATTTTTAACGAAATTTTCATATGATATTCCTATCATACTACAGACTATAAAATAATATTAAAATAAATTTTTTTGAACTCAGATTTGTGGTCTCGAAACCACTGTTTTGATTTCACTGAAAACAGGCTGTTACAACAAGTTTGGTGTAACAACCCAATTTCGGTGAAATCGGAACAGTGGTCTTCAAACCACAAATCCGAGCCAAAAAATAAAATTTATTTTTATTTTATTATATGATCCATATTATACTAGAAATGTCATGTGAAAATTTTGAAAAGAAAATTTTATCGATTAAGTGCTTAATTACGAGAAGGACCAAATCGTATAAAATGTAAAAGTTGGATTCTAGTAGCTAGAAGGATCAAATAGCTATGGAATTCAAAAATTAAGGTCCTTATATGCTAATTAGACTATTAATAAAAAGTATGTAGATATTTTTGGATGATTCATCCATAGAAAATGAGAAAAAAGGTTAAGGACTAAATTGGAAAGTGAAAATATTAATTAATTAAAAAGATGAAAATAAAATAAAATTCATATTTTCTCATCTTCTTCCCCAAAATAACCATGGAGACCCTAGGAGAGAGAGAAGAGACTTTCATGGCCAAATTGGGTAAGTTTCCTTGTCCCATTTTTAGTAATTTTGATATTTTTAAAATTGGGATAGCCTAAACTATCTATTTGAGGGATCAATTTGAAAAGTTATCATGGTATAAAAATTGGGTCAAGGATGTATATGCTGGAAATTTGAAATTTATGGTAGAAAATGAAAGATTGATGAAAGATAAACAACTTTTACAAAGTAATTTTTCATGAAAACTTGATTTAGGGACTAAAATGAAAATTGGTGAAAATCCATGAAAAATGCTAAAATTTGGGAAATGTATGTGCTGTAAAAGTTGTATGTGTAATTCGGCTACGCTTGGGTAGAGGGTCGGATTTCATGAATTTCATTTTTTGAGCCTAAAGACAAAATGGTAATTTTTTCTAGGATGAAAATTTAGTCCACATGAATATAGAATGTGATAAATTGATGTTAAATTTACTCGTATAGATCCGGATAGACCAAATTCGGAGTTAGAACAAGGAATAGAGGAAAAAGTCGGATTAGTAGATTTTTTGTACACGAACAATTGTCGAGGTAAGTTCGTATAACTAAATTGTATATGTTTTTATGCTTGATTTAAATGTTATTTTGTGAATTTTATTAGTCATAAATATGTGAAATGATCACCTACTCGATATAGCCCGATAAATGAAAATGCCCGATAAAATGGTAAATGAATAAAATGTGACTTGTATGCTTGACATGAATGTAGAATGTGTTTTACTCGAATTACATAAATATTACGGAGGTATGAAATAGTCAAATGCCCGATAATGCTTGAAAAGTGTTTAAACCCCGGTTGAATAAATGAAAAATTGATGGATATGTGATTTCCCGAAACGAAAGAGGTCCTGCATTTGTTGCGGATAGGATTTAGCTCGGATGAGTAATACTTCGATCTTAATTCTAATAGGATTTAGCCCAGACGGGTAATCCTGATATAAGTCCTCTTGAGCATATATTATGGATTGGATTTAGCCCGGATGGGTAATCCAAATTGAGCTCCTTAGAGCATATGTCATAAAAAGGATTTTGCTTGGACTGGTAATCCTGTTGTATACATGTGTGGCTTGAGAGTGTACTCTATGAAATAGTACCTTATGGGTACTATTGGACACGATTTGACGAATTTTGATTTGTACACCTTGGGTGTGCTACCTGTGTATCCATCGATATTTTGAATAAATTCAACGGGTAAAGTTTTGACAAAGGCAAAGATGAATTTAAAATAAATTAACATGGAATGATATTTGTATATGGAAATTACTTGATGAGAATGATCATCCTTCATCATAGACCCGAATACCTTGAATGTACTACAACTTGTGTAACCTTAATACTCGAATAAAATGAGTAAAGTTTTGGTATGGAATGGTTTGAACTCAAAATGAATTATTATGAAATTATACTCGAAATAATGAGATGAATTATGCATGTTGAATGAATACATGATGTGGAAAGCATATGTGCATAAGAACTTGATAGTTGTTGAGCCCTTATATGTCTTGATGTTACTATGAAATATATGACTAACAAGGGTAATGAGGATGTGTGTAGGGCTTGAGATCAAAGTGGTTGAATATACCTTACTTAGTTATCTCAAATAAGATAAATGGTAAGTTAAGTACCATGTTATACGAACTTACTAAGCATTTTATGCTTATTCTATTTTATTTTCCCCTGTTTTAGAGTAAATCGGAAGCTCGTTGGGTTGGAAGCTTAGCGGAGATCACTCACACTATCCATCGGCCCATGTCGGTATAGTATGGTAATTCATTTGCGGTTGTAATGGCATGTATAGGATATGTTGGCCATACTGACATGTAAATGTAAACGATGCTTGTAATCTAGCAATTGGAATGGCTAGTAATGATTGTTTTGATATACTTGTAATGTCATATAATGTTAACCACATATATGTTAAGTAGTTGATCAAATTATGTCTAACATGAGGACATAACCAAGGTAAGATTGTAAACATGTATGCATGAAATGTTATGTCATGATGATGGATGGAATATGCTTGATTAGAATGCTTGAAATGGTTAGTAATTGTAAGTGATGATATATCAGGTTAAATGATAGAATTAACTTGAAAAAAATGCTTGGATTTGTTGGGTTATGAATGCAAGATGTGGGGTAGGTTTATGGCAAAGATTGGGGTGACAAATAAAGCGAGGAATGGTTTTATTTTGTCCACACAGGCAGACACACGTGTGTGTATCTAGACTGTGTGTGACACACGGCCTAATAACATAGACATGTGGTTAGGCCATGTGTCCCTTGCACCTAAATATTGAGAAACAGAATGCTCAGAATTGAGCACACGGGCAGAGACACGGGTGTGTGTCTCAGCCGTGTGTGCTACACGGCCTAGCACACGGGCGTGTGGCATGACCGTGTGTGCAAGTCAGAGAGTTACACGGGGTCGAACACGCCCCTAACATGGGCGTGTCCCAGGGTCACATGGGTGTGTCCCTTGGACCACACGGACGTGTGAGCCTTACACCTTAGAAAAACTTAAAAAGCTGCAAAAAATTCTTAGAGGTTCCAATTAAGTCCCGACTTGGTTCTAATGCTCGTATTAGGCCTCGAGGGCTCAAACTAGGGACGTTATGAATGATTTTGGAATTTGAATAGTAACTTGTATGAATTGATTGTAAAATATTTTAAATGTTTCGGTAATGCTCCAAAACTCTATTTTGGCGACGGATACGGGTTAGGGGTGTTACATTTGGTTTTATGGTAAATAAAGTTTGTAATAAGTTGAATGGGTGGGACGCAAGAAGGTTATCCTTAGCGGGTAGAATCACGTTAGCAAAATCTGTCTTGCTTGCTATTCCTAACTATTTTATGAGCACAGTTCATATTTCGATCTTTAAATGTAATGAAATTGAAAAGATAGATCGTAATTTCATTTAGTGTTCTACCTTAGAATCGAGTCGACCAACTATCGTTCCTTGGGGAGATTGTTGCTAACCACTCGAGTTTGGTGGATTTGGAGTCAGGAATTTAGTTGAATAAAATAAGTTATTTTTGTTGAAATTGGGTTATCAAACTCTTACTAAAACTAACACTTTGTGTGCGCAACTAGTGAGGAACAAGTACAAATTGTATGGGTGTTGTTGAATTCCATTACAATGAACAATTGTTCCTTCATTTGGAGATAGTTGATGAAAGTATTGTCGAATGTGATTGGTAATGTGTTTTGATCATTAGGAGATGGTAGACTTACAAATTTCTAGAATGACGTGTGGATTCATCAATTCGATCCACTTAGGGACTCTTTCAAAGAAGTGGGGCAACTAGATGATATGTTACGGGTGTGTGATATGGTGAATGATTGGGGATTGGGATTGGCCTCGGTTACATAGCTTGCTTCCCAATAATATTGTGTCTGCTATTATGACTATGGTTCCTCTATCTGTTGATGCGGGGTTGGATAGGCTTGCTTGGAAATGGATGGTTAGAGATACTTTTTCTTGTGCCGAAACTTTTAGAAATTTGCATCAAACTAGTTTTGACGAGTCATCTACCTGTTGGAAACTGTTATGGAAAACTAAAGTGCCCCAAATAGTGTGAGCCTTCCTATGGGTTTTATGGCTGGACATGTTATTGACAAATGGTGAGCGAGCAAGATGACATATGACAAATAAGTGTCATTGTCCAAGATGTGGTTCAGTATTGGAGTCGAGTATTCATGCGATTCATGATTTTCCATTTTCAAGAACAGTATAGCAATCGGTGGTACCAAGTGCAGTTCAAAGTGTGTTTTTTTCCTTACGGCGTAAGGAATGGTTATCATGGAATTTGTGAAATTCCAGGATTCGGAGATTTGAGAAGTTTGTATGGCAGTCGCTTTTCTCCATTCTTTGTTGGCTACTATGGAAGAACCATAATCTGCTTGTGTTTGCTATTAGTAGTAATTGTGCTCAAGCCTTGTTGATACAAGTATTGCGTGGACAAGGAGTTTTGCTAATCCAAGCATGAGTTTGCCTCATCAGAGTCCTTTAGTGTCGACTTTGCATTGGTCGCCACTAAAAATAGAATGGGTTAAGCTTAACACAAATGGAGCAATACCACCCAATCGATTGAAAGGGTTTTTAGGGATTCAGATGCAAGATAGTTTTGTGGTTTCTCAATGATGGTTGTTAAGGACACGGTCTTCCAAGTTGAAGCACATGCTATGTTGGAAGGTTTGTGTATAGCATGGGATAGGGGTCATCGACAATTAGAGATCGAATGCGATAATGCATTGCCTGTTGAGTGTTTACTGATGGGTTGCACCATAAATAGTAGCTTAGCTGAGCTAGTTTAATTCATAGCTTCATCAACAGAGATTGGAGGATACAGATTCGTCACATTTTGAGAAGCCAAAATGCAGTTGTTGGATCAAATGGCCAAGTATGAGTCTAATAGTCCCTTGAATTTAATTTTATTTGAAGATCCCCTTCGTTAGTTCAAAAGGTTTTGTTGTTGAATAATGTTTTCTCTGCATGGGTTTGATTGATTTTAATGTTTTCGCTTAATGTTATTATTTTCCACAAAAAAAATTAATTTATAATTTTGAAATTTATCATAAGATGAGAGAAAAAAAATCAATCTCTTCATTTTTCCCTTTTTTTTTAAAAAAAATTGAAACAAAATTTTAAAATAAGCATGCATACATGCATTTATTTGAACAAAAAGAAATCGAAGTTAATGATTTCACTAGAAAATTTATACACCAATACTCAAGTATATGCAGTTATATTGATGAGTCGAACATAGTTATTCCACCGATTGGATAATGTTTTCCCGAAATAATCCAAAGCTTAGAATAAAATTAAAACACCTAGCTTGAACTTGCTTGGTTAAATTACTTTATTAATTAATTTTACTTACAAAATATATTTAAGAATATAACATAATATTTTATTATTTTATTGATAATACAATGGTCAACAAGAGTAAAAAAAAAAAATTTATATTAAGAGGATAGAGATTAAATTATAAATTTTAGATATGAAAAACACAATTTTACTATTAGGCAATTTTTCAGAGCCAAAACTCTTACTTGCTTTATTGAAATCACTCTAATAACAAAAAATAAATCCGAACTTAGATTCAATCAATTAATATTTTCTCTTAAGATTGGAGTATTAAATAATTTCTTCTTTCTCATACATGTTAGTTTCAAGTGGTTATGAAATAAAGAGGAAATGAGCTGGTTATGAAATGTAGAGAGTAAACAACAAAGAAATTGGACCCTCTGTCTATGTCCTTTCCCCTACTATTCTCTCTTTATAAATTCTCAATCCTAACATTATTTTAAGTCAAACGCTCTTAAAGGCCTCCACATTTTAAAATGAAAAAAAATTTTATTTAAAATTTTTAATATTTTAAAATTTTAAATTAATAAGTATAAAATTACACTTTACCGCCTAAAAGTTATAAAAATTTGATTTAATCTTTTAAAAATTATAGAGATATAAACTATTAAAATGGTACAATTGCATTTTTTACTATCATAAAAATTATAATTTAATTTCAACCCCTAAAAAAATTTCCTAACTTCGCCCATGTTTTAGATTATAACATTTGGATTTAATTAAATTGTAAATATATTAATTCTCATTAAGAATTTTAGCTTACAATATTTTAATTTTTTGTACGTGAGTATAAAAATATAGTTTTCTATATATAAAAATATTAATAAATTCGACACATACGCATATCTAATATTTATCATTAAATCTGAGTAGTCCACCAATAACCTCTCAACTCTACTCTTAATGCATAGATTTCTTGCAAACAAATAAAAAGTCTCTTAACTAAAAATGCATTATACACAATCAAATTATTCAAAAATCACATATCCAATCTTCTTAACTTCTATACTGAAAATTTAATTAATTTTATCGAAATAGTTGTAATCTCGTTTCTAAACTTGAATTTCAACTTCATACATCCTAAATATCATTCAATTATAGATCTAAACCATAAATTTTACCCAATTATATTAATATATATATTTTTTAAAAAATCAACCTTATATGACCTTTTAAAAGAGAAAAACATTCAATTTGCTTAAATTCATTAAAGATTTGTTAAATTAAGATCAAATACATATTAATTAAATCAAAATACATGTATAGGTTAACATGTATAGGTTATCTGATTTTATGAGGATGTGAAGGAAAAATGTTTGGATTGTGTGTATTTCTGTTTATAGGAATTAGGAAGTGATGTATGATGAGATATTCGAAACAAGTTGAAGTTTTATATGTTTTTATTATTTGATTAAACTGTTGAAAGATGATTTGAGATAAACAGAAACAACTAGTATAATGTCTTATTAGATTGTGCTTTTACATTTGAAAAGTTCTCTCTGAGCATTCAATTCAATCCCATGTTTTCTTATAGCACCATTTTTTATGGGTAAAAAATGGATGAAAAGGTTGTTGCTTGAAAAAAGGGGTAAGTATTATTCACTTATTCATACATTTCTATGAAGCTCAGGCTCCCTTCAAGTAGTTTGTTGGTTCAACTATCATGTTGTTATCTGGTTTTGTTTTTGCAAAGCTCCAGCTTTGTAGCTTCTATAGTTTTATTTTGTAGATTCGTCATATTGGTTTCTTTTAACTCTGCAACCTTTGTAGATACATTCTACAGATCTTGCAATGTAGCCTCTGTGGTTATGCTCTATAGATCTAAGATTCAACTTTCTTCTTGTTGTTTTTGGATGCAACTGCCATGATTTAAGTTGGTTAATTTTTGTAGAGCTTTGACTTCCTTCATGTTGTTTGGGGCAACATGGTTAGAGCTTAGGCTTCTTTTATGTTAGTTTTGTTGATATGAAATTCAATTTCCTTTATGTTGTTTGGGTAACTCTATGTATGTTTTTTAGTGCACATATGATAGGATTAGCTTCCTAAACTATCTATAGCTTGTATAGCTTCTTACTGCTCCTTGCAACTTTTAATTTCTTTGCTTACATATATATCTCATATATATTCTATATCGAAGAACTATTTTATTTATAAATAAATATAATTTGGTAATATCCACCAACTGAAAAAATAAAAGAGCTAACAGTGTAACGTGAGACATTACAACACAAAAAAAAATAAAAAATACAACCATGATATTTTAGAGGTATAGTTTTGGCAGAGTACTTCAACATGATATTTTGGCAACATGTATCTGATTCAATGATATGTTATCTTCTATTTTTCTTGCCCAATTACTTTTAACAGTTTGTATCATTGGTGGATCCATCAATTGTTTCTGATTTTTCGATACTACAAGATTGCTACAAACCACTTATCATGTATTGCCTTGAAAGATACCTTGTTGCTTGCTTGGGTATGTCCATTTCTAAAGCCTTAAAGTTCAACTAAAAATTTTATTTTGTACCTCTAGTTTACTGTTTCTAGAGTGTCTTATTTGTTTCTGATAAAATTCTTCTTATGTCGAATATACAATGCCCCTCATTCATTCTAGTTATATTCTAAAAGAGAATATGCTCTACTCACTTGGTTTTACTCAAGCAAGGTCCAAGATGTAATTATTTGTAGGCCTTACTTTAGCAATGATGAGAAAATCTAAAGGCTTCCTATCAAAATATTTAGAAAATTAATCGTCCGCTGATTAACGATGACAACCTTTTACTTTCAAGATTTTATAAATCTCGTGGTCTGTTGATTTACTTTTACAATTAGGTTCAACATGGCCACAATTAGTTACACGGCCTGTCGACATGGCCGTGTGACTTTGCACATACTGTTTTATTTCCCATACACAGTTGGGCTACACGGTTGTGTGTTTTAATCTCACACAGCCTCAACTTGACCACACAGCTGTGTGACCCTTGTTTTTGCTTTTTACCTATTTTTTCATAAAAGTTCCAAATTCGTTCTAACTTGTTTCTGAGTTGGTCTAGGAGCTTTGTAAGCTCGTTTGGGACTAGATTATGTTTATAAATAATATTTTGCTTGGATTATATCATGTTTATTATTTAATGGAATGTTTAAAGCCGAATTTATTTGTGATATGCTTTGTTAACTATGGTAGCATCTTATAACTTGGATTCGATGACTGGACCAGGTGAGGAGTATAACATTTACGATCATGACCTTTTACTCACAGGATTTTATGAATCTTGCGGTCCGCTGATTTACGATACGACTGTAACACCCCTTACCCATGTTCTAAGCCGGAACAAGGTACGAAATATTACAGATCACGAAAACATGAAATCACACATTTACCTGATCTTACATAATTAATTCCTCTAGCTTGAATAAAATAGATAACATTAACAGATCTACATAAGTACAAGTAAATTATCAAATTTTGAAAAGTAATATTTTAAAACAAATTAATTATGACATATAACAAAATGATTCAGCCCTCTTTACATGCCATAATTCCAAAATAGTATTTACAAAGTACCAAAAAGTATTGATAGTGTGGATGGGTTTCCGACGATCTCCAAATCTCGAGCTGGCTTAGTAATTCTATAAGACGAGAAAAAGAAAAGAAGGTAAGCATATAGCTTAGTAAGTAAGTACGAAATTGATATTCAATTTATCAAAGTAAAACAATCATACTAGTATATAATCACATATTCAGGACAGACTGTTTTCTAGAGTCCCGGTTTAAAAAAAATCATATCTCGAGCTACAAAACTCGAAATCCAATTCCGTAAATTTTCTTGAAACTAGAATCATATGTCTACTTACTAATTTTTTTTTAGAATTTTTGGTCGGGACAATTAGTACAGTTTATTAGTTAAAGTCTCCCCTGTTTCAGGGTACGACTACTCTGACCCCTGTGCGCTACGAACCAAATTTCTTCCTGTGCAGAATTCCAACGACCATGCCGTTTGTTTCCCCTAAAAATAAACTCAATAAGGAATCCATGGATGTAAGGTATGACACTTAATAATTTTTGTAAAATTTATGGTGAATTTCCAAATTCAGAACAAGGGATCTCAATTTCATTCAGACCCTAATTCACAAGAATTCAAATATCACACAATATATAATTCTTTTGCTTTCCTTGTTTCTTTTATGTGAAAATAGACTCATTAAGCTTTATTTTCATATATCATTTTCATTTTTATTCAACTTCCACTATTTTTGGTAAATTTTTAAAATCATGTAACTGCTGCAGTCCAACACTATTTTATTTCTAACATTCATTCTTGCATAATTTCACCTAGTCCTTTTTGTTATACCAGAATTCACTCAATTATCGAGCACATAGCTCCTAACTTTTCATAAACATAAATTTGCATATATCCACCTTATAATAACTTTCACATATTACCACTTTATCGATTTTCCCCGTTGAACTCAACGGAAAAATAACAAATATACCATTGTTTACACATATTTCCCCCTTTCCACACTTATAGCGAAGCTATCGATCGTCTGAGAGCCTACACTTAGTACTACACATGCGACCAACAATCCGGTACACGTAGTAGCCTGCACTTAGTACTACACACGTGACCTCACCATCTGATACACGTAGTAGCCTGCACTTAGTACTACACACGTGATCGAGGTCATTGAGTATGCATAGTAGCCTGCACTTAGTACTACACACATGTATTCACAATGGGTCATTCGTATTGTTCCTGTTCCGAAGGTTCAACCGGAAAATTCTTTCCTTTTTCACTGTTAACACTTATTATAATCTAATTAAATTTGCAAATTTCCATCATTTAATCATTCTATGGACAGTCACCAATTCATATGATAACAACATAAAATAACATAAAAAAATCGATAAATTATTCATGTACGAACTTACCTCGGTGCAAACTTTAGAAATATTATAATTTAGTCCGAAAGCTTTTCTTTTCCCCGATCACGATCGATTCCACGTCTTTCTTGATCTATAACAACACATTTAGCTCATTTAACACTCATACTATTTATTTCAATCCAAAAATCACATTATGAAAAAATTACGTTTTTACCCCTAACTTTTACAAAATTACGATTTTTCCCCTAGGCTCAAAAATTTAATTTCAGTCCTTATTCTTATGTTTTATGACATGATAAACATTTTTCTCTTCTATAGAAACATCAAATTCTCACTTTAACATGTACTTATGAACAATAGGTATTTTTACCAATTAAGCCCTTTTACTCGTTTTCACTCAAAACCGAGTAGCACAAGTTGTCTAACATAATTTAAAACCTCATATTCTATCATAAAACACCAAAATACACAGATTTCACCTATGGGTATTTTTCCAAATATGAACCCTAGGTTGAATTATTGCTAACATAAGCTAAATCGAGCTTTTAGGATTTCAAAAACATAAAAATCATTAAAAACGGGGCTTGAAATCACTTACTATGAAGCTTGAAAGTTGAAGAAACCCTAGCTATGGAGGAGAGCAAAATTCGGCAGCAACTAATTGAGAAGATGACCATTTTTGTGTTATTTTTCCCATTTTATTTCATTTAATATACAAATGACCAAAATGTCCTTACTACTAAACTTTCCAAAAATTCCATCCATGTCCAATTTTTGTCCATAAACTTAAAAATTGGTCAAATTGCTATTTAAGACCTCCTAATTAATATTCCAAAGCAATTTATACTAAAAACTTCTAGAACACAAGTTTTGCAATTTATTCGATTTAGTCCCTAATCTCAACTTAAGCGCTTAATGCATAGAATTTCATCACAAAATTTTCACTCAGTCATGAAATCATATCATAAATCTCAAAATAATTATAAAATAATTATTTCTATCTCGGATTTGTGGTCACAAAACCACTATTCCGATTAGGCCCTAATTCGGGTTGTCACAACGACCTTTGGTTTTTTTACGATCCGCTAATTTATGATCACAATCTTTTACTTACGGTATTTTATGAATCTCGTTGTCTGTTGATTTACGATTACGACATTTGACTTGCTTACGGTCCGTTGATTTACGATCATTACCTTTTACTTACGGGATTTTACGAATCTTGCAGTATGATCACGATCTTTTACTTATGGGATTTTACGAATCTCGTGGTCCACTGATTTACGATCACAACTTTTGGCTTTCTTATGGTCTGCTAATTTACTATCACAACCTTTGGCTTTCTCACGGTCCGTTGATTTACGATCGCGACTTTTTACTTATGAGAAATACAATTCGCAGCATTTCTAAAAATATAGTTTGAAGTATTCTACAATACAGTTGATTTCCTTAAAACAATTTCTCCAATAATCTTTTAACTCCTGTACCACACTATTGGACAATAAAATTTACTCAATAACTTTTCGAGTTAAAACTTACGTAGTAAGTTCCCAATTACATGCTGCACGCGTGTAATTTTGTCTCAGAAGAATCACTTTATAACTTTTCTTCAACAATGTGGGGACAAACTGTTATAAAATATATCTTAACTCGACTCAAAATCTGACGCAAAAGAAACCACCTTATATACATTTTTAAAGAACCTTTTGGGGTCAACTCTAGAGAGACAATACCTTTTATCTTCCTCTTCACCAAAACATCTTCTTCCGTTCTATTCCACCCAACCAGAAAGTGTATCAACAAGTGTTAAACTTTTATATGTCGTTTTACATTTTGCTTCAATGTAGCTTCAAATGCCGATTTTGATTTTAGAACTGCATGTTCTATTCCATCACCTGAAGATGCATTGATATGAGGCCACCTGGTTTGTACAACCCCTATCAATAAACCGATTTTCTTTTGTTTTACTATTGAATATAAAGCAAGTTGCAATAAACATACGTTCCTCCTGTAACTAGTTTCCATTAACAGTATGATCTTAAGCTCCTGTAACTAGTTTCCATTAACAGTATGATCTTAAGCTCTCAACTACTGCTACTACCCCTAGTTCTCGCAAACATTTTGCATGTGTCTCATTTGTTTATAGGACCTACATTGGTATCTAACATGAACCAACAGGGATACTTCTTTCCTTTATCCTTGGCACCATTGGCTAAGCCAAAAAGTTTAGAGTTTGGGTTAAAATTTTAATATAAATTAAAATATTTTAAAAAATCATATAAATTAATATATAATATTAACACTTGATAAATGGATGTATAATATAGTTAAATGTAAGAGTTACAAAATTATTAGAATAATAAATAAAAGAAAAGGTATATCAAATAAATTTTAATATCTCTTAATTTTTGACAATTATCCATGATATTTTTTAATGTGTTGAAAGTGTTGAATTATCTTCCCTTATCAATATTTAAAAAAATATGAAAAAATTAATTTTTAAAAATCAAAATTTACTATTATCAAATATTAAAATTACATATAGTTTTAAAATTTACTAATATACTGAACAATTTTATAATATAAATTCAATATTTATAAATTTTTATACTAAAAATTTAATATTTAATATTTCATATATATTTTTTCATTTATCAAATAACAACTTAGTAAATATAATTTCTATGATAAATTATACGAAATATAAGATAAATTGAAAACTAGAAAATGAATTCCTTATTTGTATAAAAAAATCATGACGCCAACATATAATTAGTATTTAAGGGTTGGGGAGGATTACACATAATTTTAGGTATTATATTAAAAAAATTAGTAGTTTTTTACAAAATAAAAACCACATACCTGCTTTTTGGTATCATGAGAACACAATATGTCAAACACAAGAATAACATAAATACAAAATTCACACTAGCAACAACAATTTCTAAACAAAAATGTTAAATATTTCTAATCAATATTCATGAAATTTAAGATTATAAATACGATCAATCCTAATTTCTTTAAGGATTTGTATTAATACAATTATAAAAGTTATTACGTATCAAGAGGTTATGAATCTCATAACAAATCAACATCTTAAAATTATTTAATTAATAAAAATTAAACTTTGCAAAAAATAATAACCCATCACAAATAAAGCTACCATTTTAATTTTTCAGAGATTAATCAGTACATCTTGTAAAGAAAAGAAAAGATATTATTAAATTAGGGAGACTCACTTAAAAGTATTAAAATATAGTCTACATATCTTGTAAAAAATTTGGAGAGTGTGCGTGAAAAATAAGAGAAATTTGAGAGATAAGTGATAAATGTTGGAAGAAAAATATTAGAAATTTTTGTGTTTTAGTGAGCGGAGAAAGATTAATTTATTTTCTTATAAAATAATTTTTTTATAAACTATTTTTAAAATTTTTTAGTCAATTTACTAATTTATAAATTAAAAAAATATATTTTTTGAATTGACCCCTAAGGTGGCTCCATTTTGTTTCTCTTTGTTCCTTTTTCTATCATTCTAAACTCTTTTCCTATGTTATTTGACGTGTCTGCGTTATCTTGTTCTTAGCTTGTACTGCACCCATAACATGGTCCCCTTGCCTACTCGCTATTCTTTGCTCTTCAGCATAAACAGTATTTACCAACTCTGACATAAGGATTCGCACAAGTCTCTTGAATCTTCAAGAGGAGAAATTATTTACAGATACTTCTCGAAAAGAGTTGTGATAACCTTCTCGACTACTTTAAAAGAAGTTATTTCATATAACTTAACTAATTAAACCTCTTGACATTTGTTTATAAGATATAATGAGTCATTGGCTTGCAAGAACCGGTAAAAATGATATACTGGTTCACGTGAAAATTGGGCTTGAATGCTCATAGTGCAAATTGATTAATTCCCTCTGCAAAATAAATTTATTTCTTTACAATGCAAGACAGTCAAAATCTTTTTGGAACTCAACTTTTTATTTTAAAATGAAAATAGAGTCATCACCAATCCTTTTTATTAAGTGTGATCGGATCACTTTATAATTTGATTATTTTAATAAAATGTTAGATTTACTAAAACGATAATTTTCGGTCTACAAAATCCAGGAAATAAGTTCAAGAGTCATTTACGTATAAAGAAGGATTAACACCCTCGTAACGCCCAAAATTGATATCTAGTTGATTACTTGATGTCTAAGCGTTGAAAATTGAGAATTCGAAAAGAATTTAAAGTACGATCCCCTCTTTTCATGATGTTAGTTAATTAAAATATCGCTAACTAAATTAAATTTTATTGAAAAAAAAAATTTCTTATTTCGAGAAGAAAAGATCATGCCCCTAAGTTAGGGCACGAGGTCTCGAATTCTCGAAAACAAGAATAATTGTCATTTAATTACTACCTAAGTCCTACGTGTCTTGAATTTTAAATAGGTTGTTTGGTTATTTCGGTTCTAGGAATGGGCCATACTCCGTAAGTTAGGAGCACGACTCATCGAATCCCAAAAATAATGAACATTGCATTGGTTTTAATTTTTTTTATGTGCTTACGTCGAAAAACGGATGAGTGTATGTAGCATAATTTACAATGAACGAATAATGGCAAAATTATGGTATTAACAAAATAACAACATAAATAATGGAATAAAATGACAATACTATAGTGAATACAATAATAAGAAATAATAATAACAATAATAATATTCAATTAATAATACTATATGATTATAATGATAATACTAGTGAAATAATATAAAAATGTATGATAATAATATAATTACATAAAATATTGATATTTGAGCAAATTTAAAAAAAATATTAATTAACAATGATAATTACTTAATAATATTAATAGTAGCAATAATTAAAAATAAAAGACCAAAATAAAACAATCGAGAAATTATTGGGTGAAAATGTAAATAGCAAAAATTATAAATGCTAGAAATTAAAAAAAAGAAGAAATAAATGGAATAAATGGGCTAACTCTAATAAATAAATGATTGAATTAAAATTTAAACAAAATTTAAAGCATGAATTAAAAAAATAAAGAAAAGGGAAATAAAGGACTAAATTTGAAAATATAACAAAATTAAAAGCCTAAATTATAAGGAAATAAAATATAAAGGATTAAATTAAAATGGGATAAAAAAGTACAGGGACTCAGAGTACAATTGTCCCGACCACATTTACACGTGTCATTCCCTCAGTAGGTCAACAGTGGGTTAAGGGACTAAATTGCGCAAGAATAAAATAAAAGGGCAAAAATATAAATGAAATAATGAACTGTAAGATGAGATTGAAAAATAGCAAAAAAGTGGAAGGGTTAAAGCAGCAATTAAACCTTCCCCTCTGAAAGCACGTGGATCCTAGATGGATCCAGATCGAGTCATCGGGTCGTGTCAAAATGACGTTGTTTTGGGGCTTTTGAAGCCAGGTCAAAATGACGTTTTTAGGGCTTCTGAAGCCAGGTCAAAATGACATTGTTTCATTAAATCTATATAAGTTAAAAAAATATTTAAAAAATCATTTTAAACCTATTTCAAAAAAAAATTCTTCTCCTCTCTGGTCACGGGGCCGGCGAGTCTCTGTTGTGACCACCGGTCATTGGCGATGGCGACGGTGATCGTCACCTTTGGTGGCTGGAAGTTCTAAAAAAACACCCTATTTGACCTCCTGTTTCATGTAGAATGCTGATATGGGGTTAAAAACCCCAAAAGTTAAGCCAAAACTCGACAAAAGGGATGGAAACCTTTCGGTTTCTACCTTTTCGACGAGGCTCTTGACGAAACCCTAGTGGATTCAGACGCCTTTCAGGTCGGAGAAAACTTTCTAAGAAGACGGAAGACAAGGCGCAGACAACTTTGGGGGGTGTGCCTGCTAACGTGGTAAAGGCAGCGGCTGAAGGGATTAAGGATTTTTTTTTTTCAGTTTAGGCTTAAGATAGTGGACTTTGAGCTTGTAAATGGACTAAACTTTTATTTGTTTTTGGTTTTGTTTTGTCTAGGTCGGAAAAAACTGGGCCACTATAGCTGCCTCTCTTTACTCATTGTCGTGTAACGAGAAGGGAGCAAAGACTTTAAAGAAGGACCAATTTTGTCTGGTCCTACTGAATTTTAACTTCTTTGGTACTTCTCTTTTTCAAGTAGCCGACTCTTTCAGTCTATTGGTTACCCCACTTCACTATATCTACTTTGCTATAACTTTAGTAAGGTAGATTTTAGTGTTATAGTTTCATCTTACTCCATTACAACTTCAAGGAGATAAAATTTGTTGTTGTAGTTTTAATTCGACCCACTACAACTTCAGGGGTATAGGATTTTTAGCTTCATCTTGCTCCACTGCAACTTTAGGGAGATAAGACTTGCTATGGTAGATTTAACTCGACCCACTACAACTTTAGGCGTATAGGATTTGTAGCTTCATCTTACTCCACTACAACTTCAAAGAGATAAGACTTGCTATAGTCGATTCAATCCGACCCACTATAACTTCAACAGTATATGATTTGTAGCTTTATCTTACTCCACTGCAATCTTAGGGAGATAAGATTCACTATGGCAACTTCAATCTGACCCACTGCAACTTCAGGGGTATAGGATTGGTAGTTTCATCATGCTCCACTACAACTTCTGGGAGATAAGATTCGCTATGGTAACTTCAACCCGACCCACTGTAACTTCAAAGGGATAAGATTTGTAGCTTCATCTTGCTCCACTGCAACTTCAAGGAGATAAGATTCACTATGGTAAATTCAATCCGACCCACTGCAACTTTAGGGGTATATAATTCGTAGCTTCATCTTGCTCTACTGCACCTTTAGAGAGATAAGATTCATTATGGTAATGATGAACCATATTATATACATATTTTTATCCCATGCTTGGCATATTTATGGATAATTTATCTTTGGTTTTACTGAATTCGATGCTCCTAATCCGTTAATTTCATATTTTATACCTAAGAGAACATAAGATAGTGAAAAGAGCAAGAAACAGGACAAAAACAGACAAAATAGGCTAAAGTTAGTGTTTCACACGGCCTAGGCACTCTCACACGGGTAATCCACACGCCCGTGTGAGATACACGGGATGGCCATACGCCCGTGTGTCATGGCTGTGTCAACATTAAATCAAGTCAGAATTGCACACGGCTTGAACACCTTCATACGGACGTGGCACACGACCGTGTCCTTGTCGTGCCCAAGTCTAATTCTACTTGGAAAAGGCTAATTTTAAGGGTTTTGAAGCATTCTAAAGTCTATATAAATACCCCAAAAGAGTATCAAAAGACACACAGAGCAGAAGGCAGAAGATACTGAAGGAAAGCCATCAGAAACAGCTCAGTAGCAAGATTTACTTTAAGACTGAAGATCTCCATTCAATTTCCTAGAAGTTCTTTGGGTTTCTTTATGTTTTATTATTTTCCCAATTTTGAGATGTTTTCTATTATTATGAACTAAACTCCCTAAATACCTAAGGGAGAGGAAACTTAAGACGGATCTTATTATTATTTGAATTATATGATAAATACTTGTTCTTATTCTTAATTGTGGGTTTTAATTCTTGCTTTAATATTCCAGGATATTAATTCAGGTTTAGATGTGCTTATTCAGTAGAGCAAAAGTCCCTGTTTAAGAGTAGATCTTTCATAATTAAGCGGAGTTGCATGCAATCCTAGAGATAGGATGACATAAATCTGCCGGATTAGAGTCAAATCTAATAAAGGAATCTATATATCGAGTTAATGCGACAATAGAGGTTTTAATTAGAAAGAGATTTCAATTAATCAACCTAGAGTCAGTTGTTTTTAGTCTCGAGAGAGATATTAACATAAATCAGGGATTTTTACGGATTAAGTCAAGTGAATAAATCGTCTAATTCAGAAGTAATAAGTGAAGTCTAGGTGGATTCTTCCTTGGGTATTGTCTTCTCCACCGGTTTTTCAAATAGTATTTTTCAACTTTTACCTTTGTAGTGTTCTTAGTTAATTCAATAGTTAGTCTTAGTTTAAGAACACCCATTTTATTCTTAGGTTAGATAATAAAAAGACAGTAAGTACTAGTACTTTTAGTCCTTATGGATACGATATTTCTGGTCTCACTATAACTATACTACTATTCAATAGGTGCGCTTACCTTAGTCGAATTTTTAGTTAGTTTAGCGATCATCAAGTTTTTTGCGCCGTTGCCGGGGACTAAAATATTAGGAACGCTTGATTTTTATTACTTTAGTCATTTTTACTTTTATTGCAATTTACTTTTTGCGTTTAGTTTAATTTTTCTTTACTAATTTTTCTTTTGTTTACTTCTGGTAGGTGTTTCTAGTTTATGACTAGAAGGAACCCGTCAGGACCTTTGCTTTTTGACAGTGAGATCGAGAGCACGGCTCGCAAAAACCGAAGAGAAATAAGGCGAAGCCTGCAATACATAGAGGAAGGGCGAGAGGACGATATCCATACTAAAATCGAGGAGATGGATGATAATCAAAATAATCCCCTGTCTCCTGTGATTGCTGCAAATCCAGTAAATCAGAATCCTGCTCCTCGTACTATGTATGATTATGCTAAGCCCAATTTAACAGGAACTGAATCGAGTATAGTTAGACATACTGCTGTTGCAAATAATTTTAAACTCAAACCTAACACGATTCAAATGATACAACAGTTTGTTCAATTTGATAGTTTGCAGGATGAGGATCCAAACATTCATTTAGCAAATTTTCTCGAATTTTGCGACACTTTTAAAATCAATGGCGTTTTTGAAGATGCCATTTGCCTTCAGTTATTCCCCTTTTCATTAAGGAACAAGGCTAAAAAGTGGTTGAACTAGTTACCGCGAGGGTCAATCACTACTTGGGAGCAAATGATCGAAAATTTTTTACCCAAATATTTTTCGCCGGCTAAAATGACGAAGTTGAGGAATGATATCTCTTCTTTTGTGTAGATGGATTTAGAAACACTTTATGATGCATGAGAGAGATATAAGAATTTATTGAGAAGGTGCCCTCACCATGGGTCACCTCTTTGGCTATAGGTTTAAACTTTCCACAATGGTTTAAATCTCTCAACTAGACAAATGATCGACGCAGCTGCCGGTGGAACCATCAATAATAAGACACCTGAAGAGGCTTATGAGTTCATAGAGGAGATGTCACTGAACAATTATCAGTGGCAAGTCATGAGGATAAAGCCGACCAAAGAAGCCAGTATTTTTAACGTCGACTCGGTTACTATACTTTCAAATAAGGTAGAACTCTTGAATAAAAAAATTGATGGTTTATTTGGTTCTACGTAGGTACATCCAGTAATGTAGTGCGATACAAAAGGAGGTGGAATGAGCAATTCTGAATACCCACCCTATGGCTCCAACATGGAGAACGAACAAATAAATTATATGGGTAATAATCCTCGACCTCAAAATAATCCTTATAGTAACACTTGCAATGCAGGTTGGAGGAATCACACAAACTTCTCATGGGGAGGCCAAGAAAATCAGAGACCACCACCCCCTCCAGGCTTCCAACAACGACCTTACCAGCAAGAGAAAAAATCGAACCTTGAAGAGATGATGACGAAGTTTATTTCAGTAGCGAAAACCCATTTCTAGAATACCGAGACTGCATTAAAAAATCAACAAGCATTAATTTAAGGGCTCGAGAATCAAATAAGACAGCTGACTAAGATGATTTTAGAAAGACCATCAGGGAGCCTACCTAGTAACACCGAACCTAATCCAAAAGAGCACGTGAAAGCAGTCACCCTAAGGAGTGGGAAGGTGTTAGCTGAATCTGCAAAGGAATTACCACAAGAAGCTGATAGGAAAGAGGATGAGGAAGTAAAACTCGAAACAAGTGAAAAGCTGGGGCTGAGGGAATATAAACCACTCATCCCATACCCAGCAAAGTTGAAGAAAGACCGAATGGATGTACAATTTGGTAAATTTCTTGAACTCTTTAAACAACTGCATATTAAGTTACCTTTTGTTGAAGCTACCTCTTAGATGCCTACATATGCAAAATTCTTGAAGGAGCTTCTAACAAATAAAAGGAAGTTTGAAGAGTTGTTTACGATAGAACTCAACGAGGAATGCTCGGCCATACTCCAAAATAAACTGTCAACCAAACTAAAAGATCCAGAAAGTTTTACTATTCCCTGCTTAATCGGTAGTTTAAATGTTGAAAAGGCATTAGCTGATTTAGGTGCAAGTATTAATTTGATGCCTTACAAAATGTTCAAGCAACTAGGTCTTAGGGAACCGAAACCTACTAGGATGAGTATTTAATTAGCTGATATATCTGTTAAATATCCTAGGGGTATTATTGAGGATGTGCTTGTAAAAGTCGATAAGTTTCTATTCCCTTTTGATTTTGTTGTGCTTAACGTGGATGAGAATGTTGAGGTGTCTTTGATTTTAAGTCGCCCATTTTTAGCCACTGTTAGGGCTATTATTGATATGGGTGACGGTAAACTTGCATTTAGGGTAGGTGATGAAAAGATTATTTTTAAAATTTATGATGCCATGAGATTTTTTAGAGAGCAAGATGACTCATGTTATTTCATTGATTCTATTGATCATGCTACTCAAGATTCTTTACAGGAAATCGTACATAAAGACACGTTAGAACTGTGTCTTGCCCAAGGAGAGGAGGTAAATGATAATGATTTTGCATAGGTAAAATAAAAGCTGAACTAAATTCTAATGAGCCTTCACTGAGACAAAAGAGCTATGAGGGTATTGAGGTAAACAATGAATTAAAATTAAAACCCTCTGTTGAAGAACCTTCTAAATTAGAATTGAAGCAATTACCAAATCACCTAGAATACGCGTTTTTTGGAAATACTTCCACATTACCAATGATTATTGCTTCATATTTACAGCCAACCGAAAAGGATGAGTTACTTCAAGTATTAAAGGAGCACAAAAGACCCATAGCTTGGAAGATTTTTGACATAAGAGGAATCAATCCTTCTTTTTGCACAGATAAAATTTTAATGAAAGATGAATATAAACCTTGTGTTCAAGCTCAAAGAAGACTGAATCCTAACATGAAAGAAGTTGTAAAAGCTGAGGTAATTAAACTTCTAGATGTTGAAATTATTTATCCTATTTCTGACAGTTCTTGGGTGAGCCCTGTGCAGGTTGTTCTTAAGAAAGGAGGCATGACTGTTGTGGCCAATGAGAAGAACGAATTGATTCTAACACGAACAGTCACAGGATGGAGAGTTTGCATTGACTATAGGAAATTGAACGATGCCACAAAAAAAGATCACTTCCCTTTACCATTCATTGACTAGATGTTAGAAAGATTATCTGGGCATATGTATTATTGCTTCCTAGATGGACTCTCTGGTTATCTCCAAATCCCAATAGCTCCTGAGGGCTAAGAGAAAATGACATTTACATGTCCATACGTACGTTTTCTTATCGAAAAATGCCTTTTGAACTATGTAATGCTCCTGCTACTTTTCAGCAATGCATGTTGGCCATTTTTAATGAACTCGTGGAAAACATTATGGAGATATTTATGGATGACTTCTCGGTATTCAGTAACTCTTTCCATCTTTACCTTAAGAATTTGAAACGAATTTTAATGAGATATGAGGGAACAAACCTTGTACTGGATTGGAAAAAATGTCACTTCATGGTTCATGAAGGAATTGTATTAGATCACAAAATTTCTAACAAGAGAATCGAGGTTGACAAAGCGAAAGTTGAAACTATTAAGAAATTACCTCCCCCTAATTCAGCTAAGGCTATTCGAAGTTTTTTAGGTCATGCTGGATTTTATAGAAGATTTATCAAAGACTTTTCCAAAATAGCTAAGCCTTTAATGAATTTACTAGAAAAAGATGTGCCTTTCAGTTTCAGTTAGGAATGTTTAGAAGCATTTAATACTCTTAAGGATAAATTAATTAATGCTCCAATTGTAGTTGCACCTGATTGGAATTTACCCTTTGAACTAATGTGTGATGTGAGTGATTTTACAGTAGGTGTGGTTCTTGGACAACGAAAAGACAAGCATTTTCAACCAATCTATTATGCTAGCAAGATGTTGACAGCCGCACAAGAAAATTATACGACGACTGAGAAAGAATTGCTGGCTGTGGTTTTTGCTTTTGATAAATTTAGACCATATTTAATATTATCTAAAAGTTGTCGTTTACACTGACCATTCAGCTCTTCTATACCTCTTTACTAAAACAGATGCAAAACCTCGACTAATAAGATGGATTTTATTGTTGCAGGAATTCGATTTAGAAATCCAAGATAAAAAAGGAGCAGAAATCCACATCTCAAGGAGCTTGATGAACATGAGATAAATGACTCGTTCCCTGA
Organism: Gossypium longicalyx; assembly: GCA_025698465.1. Taxonomy (NCBI): domain Eukaryota; kingdom Viridiplantae; phylum Streptophyta; class Magnoliopsida; order Malvales; family Malvaceae; genus Gossypium; species Gossypium longicalyx. The sequence goes on from CM046997.1 coordinate 101,149,845, forward strand.
AGAACAACTCTTTGCTATATCTGACTTTGAGGAAACTTAGTTTACAGACATTGCAAATTATTTAGCTGCTAACGTTACACCAAAAGGGTTGACACATTAGCAAAAGAAACACTTCTTTACTGTGTCAGCAAAAGAAGCACTTCTTTACTGATGTGAAAAACTACTTTTGGAAAGATCCTTTTCTTTTTCGCATATGTGCAGATCAAGTAATAAGAAGATGCGTCACAAAGTCAGAAGCAATTAAGATCTTGGAACATTGCCACTTAGGACCGACTGGAGGACATTACAGTGGGACCAGGACCGCACATAAAGCGCTCGAATCAGGTTTTTATTGGCCCACGCTATTTAAAAATGCCAACAGGTATGTTATGTCTTGTGATAAATGCCAATAGACAGGTAATATCTCTAAACGTGACCAAATGCCTCAAACGTATATCCTTTTATGTGAAATATTTGATGTATGGGGTATTGATTTTATAGGTCCATTCTCTAGCTCATTCGGGAACAAATATATCTTAGTAGCCGTTGATTATATGTCCAAATAGGTGGAAGCCCAAGCTTTACCTACTAATGATGCTAGAATAGTGGTAAGATTTATTAAGAAACTCTTCTCTCGATTTGGAACACCTAGAGCAATTATCAGTGATAGGGGTACTCACTTTTGTAATGCTCAATTTGATAAAACCCTTAAGAAATATGGAGTCTACCACAAAACAACTACCCTTTACCATCCTCAAACCAGTGGACAAGTCGAAGTAGCAAACCGAGAGCTTAAACATATCCTAAAAAAATTTGTTGGGCAATGAAAGTAGATGATGCGTTATGGGCCTATAGAACTGCTTTTAAGACACCCATATGAACATCTCCTTACTGACTTGTATATGGAAAGAGTTGTCATTTACCATTTGAACTAGAACATAAAGCATTTTGGGCTATAAAAATCCTAAACTTTGATCCCAAACTCGCATGTGAGAAGAGATTCATGCAGCTGAACGAATTAGATGAATGACGAGCTTATGCGTATGAGAACTCACGATTATACAAGGAAGCAACGAAACGCCGCCATGATGCTCGTTTAAAGTAAAACAAGCAATTTGAATCTGAAGATCTTGTCCTACTTTACAACTCAAGGCTCAAATTGTTTCCTGGGAAGCTTAAATCACAATGGTCAGGTCCTTTCGTAGTACAAACCATTTTTCCATATGGCACAGTAGAGGTAAGTCATCCAACCTAAGGCACTTTCAAAGTAAACGGATATCATCTTAAACTTTATAATGGTAAGGATTTTAAAGATAATAGAGAGGAGCTACGGCTCCACGAACCTGCCTAAATATGCCCACAAGGAAAAGTCGAGCTTAGACTTTAAATAAGCACTCCTCGGGAGGCAATCCGAACACTAACCCCAATAAATAACTTTATTCTTTTCCTCTCATTTTTCATAATCTAACTACAGGTATTTATGGCACACACGGCTTGGCATACGGGCGTGCCTTAAGCTGTGTGATCACCACAGGTAGGAGGCACGGGCATGTCCATGGCCGGGTTAAAATAGGACAAACATTTTCCAAAGACAGGATGACACAAGGGCTGCGATAAATAGCCACGGCCGTGCGAGACGGTCGTGTGCACCACATGGGTAAGGAACACGTGTGTCCCAGACCGTGTTGAAACTGCACTTTAATTCCTCAAAAATCAGTAGAAGCACGTCATACGTTAAAACACCACGGCCGTGCGAGGCGGCCGTGTATGTCACAAGGTCATGAAAACAGGCGTGCCTGAAGCCGTGTGGGAGCTTGCACAAACACTAAGACTTTCAACAAGTCAGAATGCAACACGGGCTGATGCCTTGGTCGTGCCCAAAAGCCATGGGCAATCTAGATTACATAAACGAGTGTACTGGAACTAACATGGGCGTAGGAGAAACGAACGAACGAGCACACGACCATGCGCACCACACGTCCTGGGGACACGGGCATGTTTAAAAGGCCGTGTACGATACTGGCTTAAAATTTCACGAAATACATGGGCTAGGACTATACATACGGGCGTGGACCACGGCCGTGTGGTCCAAAACAGGGCTTGCACGACCGTGGCACCCCTTTTATTTCCCTCCCCTAACCCTAATTTCTCCCCATTCCTTTTATTCACCCTTCACTATTCACTCATCTTCTTCAACCAGCCCCCTTCTCTTTCTCTTTCTCAATTTTTCTTCCCCATTTTCTTCCCCTTTCTCCTTTCTTCCTCCCCACTCCAGCCACCATTCTCCAACGAGCCAGCGGCGGCTAACCTTCCCTACTCTCATTTCCTCTCTTTCTTTCTTTCTTTCTTTATTTTTCTTTTCCTTGCTCCCTCATTGTTCACCCCCCACAACCCACAAACCCTGTCATCTCCTCCCCCTTTTTTTCTATTCCACTCACACAACCACCCATACCTTCAACTGGGAACACCGATCGTTCAACCATCGTACACCGTCCCGACCACCACCAATCACCACTATCGGTTTCCTCTTTTGAACCTTTACTTTTTTTACATTATTTTAGTTGTTTTATTACTATTATTATTTTTAGTATTAATACTCTTATTAATTTATTCTTATTTTATCCTATTGATTCTTTACATTGTTATTCCTACTATTGCTTCACTAATATTATTGATTTTTATTTATAGGCCTAAGTTAGTTTAAAAACATTGGCAATAATCTACATTTATATTTTAGGGTCATTTGTTTTGTTGATATCTTGCTGCTCAATTATATATATATTTAGTAATCAATTATTTAGTTTTCTACTAGGTATTACGAGTCTATTTATTTTGTCTGCTTGATTATAGATGAGCTTGGATGCTTGTTTCATACTAGTTTGCCCATTATGTTGTTTTGTCCAAATTGAATTTTGTGTTTACCTTCGCAGGACACTATGAAAAATACTCGTGGGAAAAAGTCTGCAGTCCCCGCTTCTAAAAAGCGGAAAGGCCCAAGAACGACATCCTCTAGCGCAACCACTGAGATACGCCATCCCTTTCTCCAATTCCCACCAGGATCTCAAGAGGAGTCGTTTCAGATTCTACGTGCATGACCTCTTGGTGTGGGCTGGTGCATCGATTGGGCTGCACTAGAGTAGGTCCACCTGGCTGATCCCGTTCGGGCCCTCTTATTACTGCTCCGTGAGACCGTTTCTTCGACATCATTGAGCTCACATACCTTGAGTTTACTTTGGAACTTTGTTCCACATTCCAGTTGCAGACAGTTATGGCAGAGTACGACGACCCAAGCACAGTCCAATTCTGTCTTGACAGTTTAGTGCAGCAGTTAAGTGTCCTAAAATTTAGAGTTGCCTTAGGACTTTATACAGATGACTTTATGGAGGCCGAAAATTTCCCCCACCTCCACCGTCACATCCATTATACGTCTTCCTCATGTTGGATAGCCCCTATGCCTGCTACGGGCATCTATGATCCCAGCCGTTCCAAGGCATCGGCTCTCTCTCCAGCTCTTCGATACCTCTACGCCCTTTTAGCTCACACCTTAACAGGGTGACAAAAGAGCACTGGCGTCGTTAACACTCACGAGGCATACTTCTTATGGAGTATGAGGCAAGGGAATATGTTCGATCTCGCATACTTTATCACCCTCGCCTTTCGCCATCAAACCGAATAGCACCGAAAGGGAGTCATTAGCATTGGCCCTTACGTGACTCGTCTAGCTCGACACTTTGGGCTCCTGAATACACCAGCACAGTCCTCATCGCTCACACTTATCGGCTAGATGTCTCCACAGGTCATCTTAAGTATGCTCCACATGAGGGTGATAGAGCGTCGTCATGGGTTTGATCCTCCTCAATACTGACTAGCACGAGCCACCGATGAGGATGACCCCGTAGATATTCCTAACGGTATCCCTCCATTTCATGAGGACCCACATTTTCAGCCACCACCGAGTCACAGACCAGTTCATGCGACTGTTTCATTTTCAGAAGTTTCTGACCACCTGAATCGCTTTGAGTAATATTGCACTCAGCGATTTGACAGCATAGAGGCGACTTTGCAACAAATTTGCCAGCATTTTCACATTTCGCCTCCAGCTCCACCACCCCACATCCAACTGCCGATGAGGACTTTTGAGTCCATTTATTTTTCACTTTCTTTTTCTTTTTCTTTTTCTTTTTCTTTTTCTTTTTATGGTTATTTTATTTTTATTTTTCATGCTCTTAAAAGACTTTTATTAGTATAACTTGAAATTTTTTTATCTAGCTTTTACTTTATGACTAACCATAACAACTCCATCGATATAACTCCCTAAAACATCACTGATGGCATCGTAGTGTTAAAAGATTCAATCAATTGGTGCTACTCAAAGATATATAACCAATCCTCCATGACTGTCATGACCTGCTCGACCACGACCATAGCCACCACGACACTGACCACCACGAGAACCTCTTCGCTTGGCACTGTAATTATGGAACCCAACCTCTACCACCACCTTCACCTCTGCCTAGTTCCACACACATTTCATTCACAATGTATACAAATCAGCTCCCACTATCTCAAGGACTACATCTAAATTCAGGGCAGTTTCGTTTCTTCCCCTCTTTTATGATATTATGCTTATATTGTTCTTACATATCTTTGTACATTGAGGACAATGTACATCTTAAGTGTGGGGAGGGTTATGATATTATGATTATCAAAAAAATCTCTGAATTATATCTTGTTCTCAAATAATTTTCTCATATTACTATTAGAATAAATGTTAAGTGACTTATGATTTTTATTGATATGTTTTGAATCAAAACATAGGTAATTGTGCATTGATTGTCTAACTTTGAGACAATAGAGAATCAAGCATAATAAGTTGACTTTTGAGAATTAAAATTGCTAGGTTGTTTCCCTAAATTGAGGTATTATCTTGAAGTTCCAAGTTTACAAGATTGACATTAGACAACCATAATTTTCGTGAGATTTTGAGCTTTTTAGAGCATTTATCTTCCTAGCTCACTTATTTTATTGGTAGTGAGTGTGTCAACATTGATTTTCTATTCTAGAAGTTGCTACGATTATGCATATCGAGACCACACCTTTGATTTGATATACTGAGATGATAAAGGCACTTAGGTTTGAACTCATTTATCCCACAAAAAGCCTACTAACATATTTGACCCTTAGTAAACCCCTTTGAGTCTTAAACATTGTTTCTTGATTTTCCCCTTAAAGATAAGCTACAACTTAACCCTTTTGATTCGTTAAGAATTTCTTTTTTTATTGACCTCCTTTTTATTGAGATTTGATTTGATAAGTTACCGTGCTATGTTCATTCATTTCAATTGCTGAATTACTTCTTACTCTCTCTACTTGTTCTTATTCTTAAAAAAACCCGTATATTTTTATTCGTTCAATTACATATTGTTCTAAGGAGCTTGGATAATTTGAAGTTATTATATTGAGGGAAAGCTTACTTCATTTTGGAAAGTTTCAACTCTGGTACTTGTTTGTAATTCAGTAATTGGATTTATTTTTCTAAGTCTAGTAATTTATTAAATTAATCTCGATCCTAACCCTCTGTTTCAGCCTATATCCACATCTTTAACCCAAGCCCCATTACAACCCTGTAAAGACCTTTTGGTTTGTGTATCATCTCATTTATAGTGGTAGAGATTTGATTTTCATGCAAGCCTATGGTAATAACTTTTCATGCTTGACTATTGAGTGCTTAATTATTGAACCTTAAACACTTTGAGTGATTTGAGTGAATGTTTAGTGAGGATGCCAACCCTTGTCAATTTGGAATTAAAGATAATTACTTAGATAAAGGAGGATACCTATGATTTTATGATTAAAATGCTCAACTTGGATTGTTTGAAACTTTGTTGTTCTTTTAATTGAATTCTAAATGTATGATTATTTGTGGATTATTTCAAACGATTATTGATGAGAATTATAAGTTGAGAAGAATTTATTTTAATTGTGAGTTGAGGATTTTGCTTGAGGACAAGTAAATGCTTAAGTGTAGGGATATTTGATGAACCATATTATATATATTTTTATCCCATGCTTGGTATATTTATGTATAATTTATCTTTGGTTTTATTGAATTCGATGCTCTTAATCCATTAATTTCATGATTTATATCCAGGAGAACATAGGATAGTGAAAAGAGCAAGAAATGGGACAAAATAGACAAAATAGGCTAAATTTAGTGTTTCATACGGCCTAGGCACTCTCACACGGGTAATCAACACGTCTGTGTGAGATACACGGGTTGGTCACACGCCCGTGTGTCATGGCCGTGTCAACATTAAATCAAGTAAGAATTGCACACAACTTGAACACCTTTACATGGACGTGGCACACGACCGTGTCCCTATGTACCCAAGTTTAATTCTATTCAGAAAAGGCTATTTTGAGGGTTTTGAAGAATTTTAAAATCTATATAAACACCTTCGAAGAGTATCAAAAGACACACAGAGCAGAAGGCAGAAGATACTGAAGGATAGCCATCAGAAACAACTCAGTAGCAGGATTTACTTCAAGACTGAAGATCTCCATTCAATTTCCTAAAAGTTCTTTGGGCTTCTTTATGTTTTATTGTTTTCCAAATTTTGAGATGTTTTCCATTATTATGAACTAAACTCCCTAAATACCTAAGGGAGAGGAAACCTAAGAAGGATCTTATTATTATTTGAATTATATGATAAATACTTATTCTTATTCTTAATTGTGAGTTTTAATTCTTGCTTTAATATTCCAGGATATTAATTCAAGTTTTGATGTGCTTATTCAGTGGAGTAAAAGTCCATGTTTTAGAGTAAATCTTTCATAATTAAGAGGAGTTGCATGCAATCCTAGTGATAGGATGACATAAATCTGCCGGATTAGAGTCAAATCTAATAAGAGAATCTATAGATCGAGTTAATGCGAAAATAGGGGTTTTAATTAGAAAGAGATTTCAATTAATCAACATAGAGTCAGTTGTTTTTAGTCATGAGAGAGATATTAAGATAAATCAGGGATTTTTAAGGATTTAGTCAAGTGAATAAATCGTCTAGTTCAGAAGTAATAAGTGAAGTCTAGGTGGATTCTTCCTTGGGTATTGTTTTCTCCATCAGTTTTCCAAACAATATTTTCCAACTTTTACCTTTATCATGTTCTTAGTTAATTAAATAGTTAGTCTTAGTTTAAAAGCACCATTTTTATTCTTAGGTTAAATAATAAAAAGATAGTAAGTACTAGTATTTTTAATCCTTGTGGATACGATATTTTCAGTCTCACTATAACTATACTACTGTTCGATAGGTTTGCTTGCCTTAGTCAAATTTTTAGTTAGTTTAGTGATCATCAGGTAACTTTAATCCGGCCCACTGCAACTTCAGAGGTATAGGATTTGTAGCTTCATCTTACTCCACTGAAATTTTAAGGAGATGAGACTCGCTATGGTAGAGTCAATCCGACCCACTACAACTTCAGGGGTATAGGATTTGTTGCTTCATCTTGCTCTACTACAAATTCAGGGAGATAAGTTTCGCTATGGTAACTTCAATCTGACCCACTATAACTTCAAGGGTATACGATTTGCAGCTTCATCTTGCTCCATTGCAACTTGTGGGAGATAAGATTCGCTATGGTAACTTCAATTTGACCCACTGCAACTTCAGGGGTATAAAATTTGTTGCTTCATCTTGCTCTGTTGCAATTTTAGGGAGATAAGACTCGCTATGGTAGATTCAATCTTACCCACTGCAACTTTAGGGGTATCAAATTTTTAACTTCATCTTGCTCCACTACAACTTCAGGGAGATTAGACTCGCTATAGTAGATTTAATCTGATTCAGTGTAACTTCAAGGTATGGGATTTGTAGCTTCATCTTGCTTTACTGCAACTTCAAGGAGATAAGATTCGCTATGGTAACTTCAATCCGACTCAGTGAAACTTCAGAGGTATAAGATTTGTAGCTTTATCTTACTTCACTGCAATTTCAGAGAGATAAGATTTGCTATGGACCCACTGCAAATTTAGGGGTATATGACTTGTAACTTCATCTTGCTCCACAACAACTTTAGGGAGATAAGATTTACTATTGTAGCTTCAATCTGACCCACTACAACTTTAGGGGTATAGGATTTGTAATTTCATCTTACTCCACTACAACTTTAGGGAGATAAGATTTGAGGTTTCATTAATCTGTTACACCTATCTAGGGAACAGAACCTGTCAAATTCATTTTAGAAGCCTATATTTTATGCCAAGCGATTAGGATGTTATAATTGAAATGAATCAAATGTTCCTAACTAGATGTATATGAATGATATTTGTATAAATGCAAAATGTCATTTTTGATAATGGTCCCCTTTTTAGTGCTTAGGCTGACATTGCTCGTTCGTCAAGGTTCTATCACTAATGTGTTACCATGCCCTCTTATTCAGGTCTGGCATCTTTGACAGGAAACCCGAAGAAATAATCACAATTTGGACTATTCGTTCTAAGATATTTTCATCCTTCAAATTTGGTTAGTTTTAACTAGTGGTCTTGTTTCAGGTCCCTATACTATTTAGAAATGTTTTAGAGCGATATGTAGGAATCCTTTTACTTTAATATTATTTGTCCATTCATCGTTATTTCAATGTAAAAAATACTTGGAAAAGGTCGAAACAATAGATAAGACTGAAATTTATTGGGAGCAAAACCCTAAATGAAAAGATTAATCAAAGTAGCAAACATTGCTAAAACAAAATGTGAGTAAGATTAAATTAGGTGCCCCAGATATCACAGTATGATCTTTTCCTAGCAAGCTTGTTGAAGACCATTTTGAGCTTGATATGTTTTCAAAAGATCTAGAGTACTTTATCAATGCACTAAGATGTAAAGTTTCTCCTCCTTATTACTTTTAAGGGGAAACGACTATTACATGCCCATTCTTTAATCAAAATTTGAGTCACCCTTTTCAGGTTTTCAACTCAAAACTCATTTGGTCTCAAGAAGCCCTTTGTGGGTTTTTGCCTTAGCCTCTCTTTTTTTTAAGGGGAGTATTTTTTGACTGAACCCAAATTCATGGAGTTGGGTAGATCTTTACCATCCATCTCGGTTAGAATCAGTGTTCCTCCAAAAAGGGTTTTCTTTACCACATAAGGTCCTTCCCAATTCGGCATCCATTTTCCTCTGTTGTCCTTTTGTATGAGAAAGATCTTTTCCATCACCAGGTCCCCTTCATGAAACTCTTTGGGCAAACTTTTTTGTCATAAGCTTGCATTATTCATTTTTGGTACATCTGACCATGACAGATAGCTTTTAGTCTCTTCTCTTTGATCAAGTTCAACTGATCATATCGAGATTGGATCTATTCTACTTTATCTAACTTCAAATCTAATGAAACTCGGAGAGAATGAATCTCTGACTTCAATAGGCAAGAATACCTCCATTCTATAAAATAACGAGAAAGGTGTTACCCTAGTGGAGGTTCTGATAGACATTCGATAAGCATTTAGGGTAAATGGTAACTTCTCATACCACTCTTTATAAGTTTCTGTCATTTTCCTCACAATTTTCTTAATGTTCTTATTGGCTGCCTCCACTGCACCATTCATTTTTTGACGATATGGTGACCAGTTTTGATGTTTGATTTTGAATTGACTACAGACCTCTGCTATCTTGCTGTTGTTCAAATTTAATGTATTATCAGATATGATCCTTTCTGGCATTCCATATCGACATATGATCTCTTTCTTCAAGAATTTGCTAATTGTCGACTTTGTGACATTGGCATAAAGCGGCTTCTATCCATTTGGTGTAGTAATCAATGACCACAAAGATGAATCGATACCCATTGGAAGTTTTTAGCGAGATCGGCTCAATGACATCCATGCCCCACATAGAGAAAGGCTATAGAGAAGTCATAACATGAAGAGGTTAAGGCGACACATGAATTTTGTCTCCATAAATTTGACACTTATGACATATCTTGGCATAATTGATACAATCCCCTTCCATGGTGGACCAATAATAACCAAATCTCATGATTTGTCTGACCATTGTAAACCATTTGTATGTGTTCTACAAATACTTATAGACTTCTTCTAGGATTTTCTTGGCTTCAACACCATCAACACACCTTAGTAACATTTGGTCATCTCTTCTTTTGTATAAGATCTCCCCATCTAGAACGTATTTATTGGTCAACCGTATTAGAGTCCTTTTATCATTCTCGATTGCCTGCTCAGGGTATTCACAATTCTTTACATATCGCAATATATCCTGGTACCAAGGGTGATAATTTCTTTCTTCTTCCTTAATGTTGTAACAATAGGCTGGGGCCTCATAAATGCTCATCTGGATAGGTTTTATATCCTCTTGTTTGTTCACTTTAATCATGGAAACTGAGGTAGCGAAGGCATCAACCATCTGATTTTAATCTTGAGAGAGGTAGCAGAAGATGATGTCATCAAACTCCTTAATTAACTCGAGAATCAACTTTCGATAATCAATCAACTTGGGATCTTTCATCTCCCATTCACTTTTGAGTTGATAGATTACTAGTGCAGAGTCCCCATATACCTCCAGTACCTTGATCTTGTGTTCTATAGTTGCACAGATACCCATGATGCATGTCTCGTATTTTGTCATGTTATTTATGCAATTAAAAGGAAGTTTACTGGTGAAAGGATAATGATCTCCGTCTTGGGATACTAGGATTGCCCCAATTCTGTTACCCATGGCGTTTGAGGTGCCGTCAAAATTTAATTTCCAAGGATATTCTCTTGGAGAACCTTCTTCAGTGGTTGCAACATACATCAAACCTTCATTTGGGAAATTAAAATTTAAAGGTTCGTAACCCTCTAGAGCTCTGCTAGTTAGGAAATCTGCTATTGCACTTCCCTTTACTGCCTTCCGATTTACATTGAGTATATCAAATTCGGAGAGTAAAATTTTCCATCGAGCCATTATTCCATTCAACGCAGTTGACTCCATCATGTACTTTAGAGGATCTATCTTCGAAATGAGCCAAGTCGTATGGTACAACATATATTATCTTACCCTTCGGGTAGTCTAAATTCAGACGCAGCATAGCTTCTCAATTAGCGTTGTCTCGCATTCAGTAATCTTCTTGCTGAGGTAATAGATTGCTCTTTCTTTCCTCATTGACTCGTTATATTGACCAAGTACGCATCCCATAAAATTTCCAAATACTACCAAGTACAGTATCAATCGTTTATCTAGGCTAGGTAGCATCAGCACTGGGGTATTGGACAAGTAATGTTTGACCTTGTCAAAGGTCTTCTGGCATTCCTCATCCCATACACCTGGATCATGTTTCTTAAGGAGATGAAATATGGGATCACATTTTTCGATTAGTTGTGAAATGAATCGAGCAATGTAATTTAACCTCCTTAAAAAACCTCGAACCTCCTTTTGGTTATGCGATGGTGGTAACTTCTATATAGCCTTACTTTATCTGGGTCAATTTCGATCCTTTTTTGGCTGACTACAAATCCTAGCAATTTACCTGACGTGGCCCCAAAAGTGCATTTTTCTGAATTCAGCTTTAGTTGGAATTTTCTTAACCTTAAAAATAGTTTCTTCAAGACTTTCACATGCTCTTTTTCTGTTCGAGATTTTGCGATTATATCATTGACATAAACATCAATTCTTTTGTGCATCATATCATGAAACAAAGTTACCATAACTCTTTGATATGTTGCTCCGACATTTTTTAGTCGGAATGACATCACTTTATAACAAAATATTCCCCACATTTTTATGAATGTGGTCTTCTTCATATCTTCAAAATGCATCTTTATTTGGTTGTATCTGGAGAAACCATCCATGAAGGAGAATAGTGAATGACCTGCCGTGTTGTCCACTAGGGTATTGATGTGAGGCAACAGAAAATTGTTCTTCGGGCTGGCCTTGTTTAAATCCCTATAGTCCACACATATTTGCACTTTCTTATCTTTCTTCGGGACGGAGACTATATTGGCTACCCACTCCGAATATTTGACCACTTGTAGGATATTAGCGTCAAATTATTTATTGGCCTCTTCTTTTATTTTCAACAAGGCGTCGAGCCTCATCCTTCAAAGTTTCTGCTGAATTGGCTTGCATTCTTCCTTTTTGGGAAGCCAGTGTACCACGATATCAGTACTTAGACCAGGCATGTCTTGATATGACCATGCGAAGACATATTTGAATTCTTAATGTAACTCAACGAGGTCTCACCTTGTCTCTACAGTTATGCAAGTTTCAATTTTCACTTATTTCTTTTCTTGTTCATCTCCTAAGCTCACAACTTCTACTGACTCTTTGTGAGGTAAGATATGTTTCTCATCTTACTCTACCATCCTTAACAAATCAGGAGACAAGTTACAATCTTGATCATCTTCAAAGTCCTAAGATTCCTCTAGACACATATCATGCTCGAAAGGAGACTTTGAGTTAACAGCAACGTCGCTCATATCATTGATATCCGGAGACCTATTATATGAATAAAAGGAGACCCAAGGAACAAATAAATTTAAGAATGATTAAATGTGTGGTATGAGCATGAGAAAAAAAGAGAAAAAAAAGTAGAATATTTGCCAAGTGAGACATAAAAATGCATTGTTTTCATTGAAATAAAGATAATGGACATGCGCCTTTTCACAAAAAGATCCCTATTACACCTAGACTTAGAGCAACAGGTGTGTTCGGAACATTACTCTGAAATAGTCCTAAATACTACAGGGATCTCCTCCATCTTCTATTTGTTCAGAACACTGTCAAGGATATAAGGACAAATTTTTTATAGGTTCCCTTCCTTAGTTCCTTCTTCGGAGCCACAAACATCTTCTCCTTCTGAATCCTTAATGTCTTTAAAGAATTCTAATTCTTTGTTATCCATCAGGCTCTGTACTAGAGTTCTAAACTCAGCGCACTTTTGGATTTCATGAAATTTATTACATGTAATGAAATGTAATATTAATGAATGGAAAATATGCATGCAAAAAGGCACTGATTCTAGTTCAATTCCATTAAAATAACTTTACTAGAAAACGAGTTTCTTTACATAAAATGGATACTTCCACTTTATCAAGAAACCATTTTTCCATGACAAACTCTCTATTTAGCAATTGAACACGAATCAACACCTTCCCCTTAAGATGAAAATGAGATGCAACCACAACCAAAACAAAACAAAACACATCAGTACATTTTGTATTAAGCTTGAATACAAAGAAAAGAATAATAATTAAAATGTCTCTTCTTTGTAATCTATTTGGGTAACCGTTAAAGGTTTGACGTGGTTTTTCCTAGGGCTGGCTCTTAGGGTTTATTACATGCGGTTTGGTTTTAAAGTAAAAGTACCTGAACCGGCAGATTCCTCGATTCTCACCAATTATAGGATCAAACGGACAAAGTTCAATTCAGGGGAATACATTTCCCTATGTCTGTACGAAGGTGAAGACCTCACGAAGACATAGGTACGAATGTATCCCGAAAGCGGTCCATTATTCTATGTGGATGTGAAGACCTCACGAATGAAGAGCTTCTCACTCTCACTTAAGAAGGGTAGAATGGAACGATTATGCCATGCAGTATGTGAAAACATAAAGAAAACTCTCAAACCAATAAAAAAAATGTATTAGATCGCTATGTAACCCAAGATAACAAAGACATTAATTGCCACCAAAACATGAATGATGAAATATAAGGAAGTGGTCACCAATTTAAACCCAAATTCTCAATTTTTGACAAAAAGACCAAAAAGTAATCAACTCGCGGCTTGACTCTCTTATTTTTCCCGAGTGGAGTCACCAAGCTATCGAAACCTTTTTAGAACTCGACTTTTTATTTTAAAATGAAAATAAAGTCACCACCAATCCTTTTTATTGGTGTGATCGGATCACCTCGTAATTTGATCATTTTAATAAAAGGTTAGATTTATTAAAACGATGATTTTCGGTCTACAAAATCTAGGAAATGGGTTCAGGAGTCAGTTACGTATGAGGAAGGATTATCACCCTCGTAACGTCCAAAATTGGTACCTAGTTGATTACTTGATGTCTTAGCGTCGAAAATTGAGAAATCGAAGAGAATTTAAAATACGATCCCCTCTTTGCATGATGTTATTTAATTAAAACATCTCTAACTAAATTCAATTTTATGAAAAGAGCCTTCTTATTTCGAGTTAATCGAGAAGAAAAGATCATGCCCCGTAAATAGGGCACAAGGTCTCGAATCCTCAAAAACAAGAATAACCGACATGTAATTATTACCTAAGTCCTACGTGTCTTGAATTTTAAATAAGATGTTTGGTTATTTCGGTTCTAAGAAGGGGCCATACTCGGTAAGTTAGGAGCACCACTCCTCGAATCCCGAAAATAACGAACATTGCTTCATTTTAATTATTTTTTGTGTGCTTACACCGACAAACAAATTAGTGTATGTAGCATAATTTACAATGTACGATGTTGGCAAAATTATGGTATTAACAAAATAACAACATAAATAATGGAATAAAATGACAATACTATAATGAATACAATAATAAGAAATAGTAATAACAATAATGATATTCAATTAATGATACTATATGATAATAATGATAATAATAGTGAAATAATATAAAAATGTATGATAACAATATAATTACATAAAATATTGATATTTGAGCAAATTTTAAAAAAAATATTAATTAGCAATGATAATTACTTAATAATATTAATTGTATTAATAATTAAAAATAAAAGACCAAAATAAAACAATCGGGAAATTAGTGGGTGAAAATGTAAATAGCAAAAATTATAAATGCTAGAAATTAAAAAAAATGGGCTAACTTTAATGAATTGAAAAAATAGAGAAAAGGGAAATAAAGGACTAAATTTAAAATATAACAAAATTTAAATCCTAAATTATAAGGAAACAAAATATAAAAGATTAAATTAAAATGGGATAGAAAAGTATAGGGACTCAGAGTACAATTATCTCGACCACATTTACACGTGTCATTGCTTCAATGGGTCAACAGTGGGTTAAGGGACTAAATTACGCAAGAATAAAATAAAAGGGAAAAAATAAAAGTGAAATAATGAACTATAGGACGAGATTGAAAAATAGCAAAAAAGTGGAAGGGTCAAAACAACAATTAGACCCTCCTCTTTGAAAGAACTCGAATCCTAGATGGATCCGGATCGGGTCATCGGGTCGTGTCAAAACTACGTCGTTTTGGGGCTTCTAAAGCCAGGCCAAAACGATGTGGTTTCAATAAATCTATATAAGTTAAAAAATATATTTAAAAAATCATTTTAAACCTGTTTAAAAAAAAATTCTTCCTTTCTTCTTTTTTTTTTTCTCTTAAGACCTCTCCTCTCCGGTCACAAGGGCGGTGAGTCTTCGCCGTGACCACTGATCATCGGCAATGGCGACCGCCTTTGCTGGTGGTCGAAAGTTTAAAAAACCCCATTTAACCCCCTTTTTAACATAGAATGCCAATCTGGGGTTAAAACCCCCAAAAATTAAGCCAAAACTCAACAAAAGGGCTGGAAACCTTTTGGTTTCTACCTTTCCGACGAGGCTCTCGACGGAACCCTAGTGGGTTCAGTGGCCTTTCAGGTCGGAGCAAGCCTCCCACGATGGCGAAAGACAAGGCATCGCAAGTAAAAGATGAAACATTTTTCCTTTGTTTATGTTTTCTTTGAAAAATAAAATAAACTATCTTTTCTTTTAACTTTTTTGTATTTGATTTCTTGTGTCCGAATTACAACATAGTTTTCGACTTTTATAGCCAGATATATTACACAATATATTTTCTTTTCTTTTCTTTCCTACTTCTCTGCTTTTGTTCCTGTTTCTGTTTCAGGCCTTTGCATGGTGGCGGTGAGGAAGCTTTCGGTCAACAGCAATAGGGAGATGCACCTTTTTCCATTTCGGTGAAATTGGCAGAGAGTAGTCCTAGGGGTGCAGACAACTTTGGGGAGGGTGTGCCTGTTGACGTGGTAGAGGCGGAGACTGAAAGGATTAGGGTTTTTTCTTTTCTTTTTTCTGTTTAAGTTTAAGATAATAGGCTTTGGGCTTGTAAGTAGACTAGACTTTTATTTCTTTTTGTTGTTTATTTATTTTTGAGCTTTTTATTTTGTTTTGTCTGGGCGGACAAAATTGTGCCACTACACGTGGCTTATCTTAAAAAGCTTAATAAAGTTTTACCTACCTTAATTTTCTCTCTGCTCGTTACTCTCTTAAATTTCTCAACAGTATTTTGACAACCCATTATTCCATGTAGCTGTTACTTTCTTTAATTATCTCAACAGATCGTTACCTTGATGGCTGTAAAAACCATGCACTAGTAGCTTTCCAAAACACGCCAAAAAAATAAATACAAGCTTAGCCTTTAGCTAAGTACGGCTTTTAAGTTTTTACTATTATTCTTCTTCATATGAGTTTATTAAATTTGAGGGATAGTGAGTTATCTTTGAAAATAATGTTTTACTTGCCTCAAACATTATTTCCAAATTCTGTTACCTTAATCCATTATTTTTATAACATCCAGTTGTCATAAAATGCATTTCTAATTAGCGTAACATTGTTAACAATGCCATGATTCTATTAATGATTTCATTTTCCTTATCTTCAAATTCTTCAAATCTCTTCTCAAATTGAATTATTTTCTTAGACTCCTCTTTCAATCTATCTATCACATCCAAAATGCAATTTTGCAAACAAGACGTGACTCTATATTCCTTCGCACATTATTCATTGTGTTATTTTATTTGAACTAGTGCAAGATTGGCTTTCAAGGGTGGAGCATCCTCATGTTTGAACCTCTTCCAACAAATCATGACCCTACATTTAAGTCTTTATCTTCACTACCAAAATGCGATTGTTTTCTAATAGCACAAATAGGTCAGGGTGAAGAAAAGCTGCTAGATATCACTGAGACAACGATTGGCTAAGGAACTAACTTCTAAAGAAGTGAGGCTACGTAATTAAAATTGAATTAATTAATTGTATCGAGTTAATTTGATTAATTGATCGGCTATTGAAATTAACTTGATTGGGATCGATTAAAAATTTTATAAAAATTTAGTTATCGATTAATACTATTCAAATACAAATAATAAAGGAACTTGAAACATTGCCTCAAAATTGTACTCCAAAATAATAAATCATTATGGCTAGTGAAAGTAAAAATCCTAGTTTCTCTGAAAATCGTTCAACTAAAAATGTACACTTCAAGGATCATAATACAAATGAAGGCATTGATATGGTGGTCGATGACGAACCAAAGTCGACGCTTTCTTGGAAAGATAGATTATTGGGGAATTTGGCCAGTGGTTCTAGGGAGTTGGGTACCCAGATTCGGTTTGGAGATGATGATGAGATTGAACTAATGGATAAGGATATTACAGGATCGATGGTTAATGCTATTCCGACGATTAACTTTTCTGAAAGAGTTAATCAACTTTTGATTAAGAACATGGCAACCACAGTGGTCCTCAAACTCTTGGGACAATCTATTGGGTATAATGCACTGCAAAGTCAGTGTTTATAGAGGCCTTCATCGTCTTTTCAATTAACAGAGATAGAAAATGAATATTTTTAGCAAAATTTCAGAATAAAGAGGACTATGAGAAAGTGCTTTTCTAAAGGACCGTGGATTATTTTTGGGTAGTACCTTACGGTGCAAACTTGGACGACGGATTTTAATCTGATGTAGCCATACCTGAGTGTGGTTAAGGCATGGATCAAACTCCCAAGGCTCCTGGGTTTCTTGTACAAATATCAGATCCTTGAAGAAATCTGGGGGATGGTTGGCAAGGTTGCTAAACTAGACTTGAACATATATAGTAGAATGAGAGGCAAGTTTGTTGGGATGGTGGTTTACATCAATCTTGATAAACAGTTGACTTCTCAGGTTCTGATTAATGGACATATCCTTCAAGTTGAGTTCGAATCGCTGTCGGTAGTTTACTTCGGCTATGGACCATATGGTCACCTGAAGGAAGGATGCCCAAAAAGTTTTATTGATCTAAACCAGATGGAAATGGAAGAGACGACGGTGGTTCGGAGGAGGACTGGTGAAACTCTGACGGAGGAGACGACGGCCTATAGACTTTGAATGCTAGTTGAGAAGAAAAGCCGGTGAAACTCCAAGGAAAATAGAAGTCAACCAACGAAGACATCAGACCTTAGAGCGTCTGGATCCAAATTTGAAGCCTTGAATATTGGGGGCATTAAAGACGACGACTTGAATAAGGAAGGAGACATGATGTTATGTCTGCTGATAATAAAAATACTCAAAAGTCCACTTTTAAGAAATCCCCACACGAGGTGGGCACAGGTGAAAATGATGACATATAGGCCATAAATGGTGAGCTGGGTCAATATGTTGTGGCCCAAAATGGAGTGCATGCTGATTTTTCTGTTTTAACCTTATTTTTGTAGGACCAATGGGTGTAGAGGTCTTTGTGGTAAAAGGAATGCTAAACCCGAGGAAACATTCAATAGTTTCTTTTAAGGAAAACATGGATTCTGTAGGCATGAAGGTTTTTAAAAAATAAAAACATTAATAAAAACTTGGTAGAGGTAGGAAAAGGTATCCATATAGGTAAAGGTCGTCGATCCGGTGGCAGATTTAATTCGAGCAAGTGTGGTAAAGCCTTTAATAAAACTCTTTGAAGGCAGAGGTAATAAATCCAAGGCTTATGGTAATGCTCATATTTCACTTACGGATTTTATGAATTCCATGGTGGAACTTATTAGTTCTCAAATGGATATTGTTGGTGATACGGATGCTTAAAAAAAATTGGAAAAGGAGTACAAGACTCCTCTTATTCCGATTAGTAAAGGTTTGTGTTCACTTGTTTATTTCATGTGTTTGATATGGATTTGTTTATTTTTTCATGTAATTGTCAAGGTTGTACCAGTACAAAATTTTTGTGTATCTTCCACGAGTATAATTTAGAGTATAAGTCGGATATTGTTTGTCTGTTAGAAACTAGGGTTAGTGGAGCAAAAGTAGATAACATCGTCGTCAAGTTAGGTTTTCAGTTTTCTAATTGTGTGGAGGTCGTTAGTTTCTCATGAGGGATTTGGGTTCGTTGGAAGGACTCGGTTCGAGTTGATGTAATTCATAGTTATCCCCAGTTTATCTTTGAGCAGGCTTTTTGGGCACTCTCAACAACTTCCTGTCTTTATAGCTTTTGTGTATGGTAATCCTGACAGACAAAAATAGAAAATTCTATGAGAGGGTTTAAATGCTACTATATACCTCTCAGAAGTGTTCCATAGCTTGCTATTAGAGACTTTAATGCCATTTTGTTTAGTAGTGAGAAGAAATGTAGACAAGTTTGAGGTATTAGGTGTTCTTTTTTGGGGATTTTTATGAACTTTACAGCTTTACATGATTTGGGTTTTCGAGGTCCTTCTTATACTTGGTGTCGAGGGGGGATTTTTGAGAGATTAGACAAGGCTATTGGTACTGATGCCTGCTTTAATGAGTTTCCTAATACGTTAGTCACACATCTTCCAAGGCTTAAATCTTATCATAGATCACTTTTTCTATTTGTGAAACCTGAGCCAAGGGTCCCCAAGGAGAGACCCTTTAGATTTCTTGTTGGTTGGCTGAAGCATCCGAGGTTTTAGGATTTTGCTAAGGGTCAATGGGGCTTTAATGGTAATTTGGTTGATTCCCTTTCTAATCTTTCCATAGATCTCAAAAAGTGGAATCGTATTGTTTATGGTCATTTAGGTACTCAAAAAAGACATCTAGTGAACAAGTTCTCAAGTATTCAAAGAAAAATGAAGGGTTTTGATTCTAATACATTCCTCCAATTAGAGATGGAAACTTGAGAAGAGTTAGAAGGTGCTTTACATCATAAGGAGCTTCTTTGGAAGTAGAAATCCAGAGACGAATGGTTAAATCTAAGGGACCATAATACAAGATTTTTCACTGTTTGACTCTATAGAGAAGGAAACAAAATCATATCACTGCTTTGAAATGTGGTAATGATTCGTGGATCTATGATGATGAAGCCTTGCAACTTGAAGCTATCAATTTCTTTCAAAAGTTATATGGTGAACAACCAAAACCCATGGGTATTTTACCCCCTAGCTCATTTCCTACCCTTGATAATTGTGATATCCAATTCCTCGAAAAGGAGGTGTTTAATGATGAGATCAAACCATCCCTTTTTTTTATATAACCTATTGAAGGCTTTTGGGAGTGATGGCTTTCAGGCTTTTTTGTTTCAGAAACAATGAGATTTTATTGGCTCTAAGATTAGTGAGTGGGTTAAAGCGATATTTGCTGGTAAGAGTATTGAGCTTGAGTTGAATAATACTCTTCTAGTCCTCATTCCTAAAGTTCTTAGTCCAGAAAACTTTTTCCAATTTTGCTTGATTAGTTTGTATTTAGTGATGTATAAATTGGTGATGAAAGTCATTGCTAACTGTTTTAAATTGGTTTTTCCTAATATCGTTTGTCGGGAATAGGTAAGCTTCATTGCAAGTCGTAATATTACTGACAATATCCTAATTACTCAGGAGATCATCCACACAATGAGAAATAAGCATAGAAACAGGAACTGGATGGCTGTGAAAATCGACCTAGAAAAAGCCTACAATAAAGTACAACGGGAGTTCATCGAGACTTCCTTTTGGGCTACAGGTATCTTTGATATGTTTATTAATGTTATAATGTCTACTATTACGAGTTCTACTATTTAGGTGTTATAAAATAGAGCTCCAACACAAAAGTTTAAGCTTGTAAAGGGTATTCGCCAGTGATGTCTACTTGTGTCGTATCTCTTTGACTTATGCATGAAATGGCTTAGTCATAGCTTTTATCAAGCCATTGAGAGTGGCCTTTGGCTGCCCATTAGATTTTCGAGATCTGGTTCGACTCTCTCACTTCTATTTTTTGCAGATGATCTAGTCATCTTTGGTCATACAGACCTACAACAAATTTCGTCACTTAAAGATATTTTAGAGAGATTTTGTAGGTATTCTGGGTATCAGATTAATGTTTAAAAGACTGATATTTATTTCTCCAAAGATATGGATGATATTATTAGCTCATAGTTGAATGATATTCTCGACTTTCATAGGGTTCACAACCTTGGCATGTATTTGGGGTACCCCTTCTTCACAAAAGGATTTCAAATTGTACCTTACTCTTTGTAGTAGATAAGATTTGCAGTAAATTAAACAAATGATATGCCAAGAAACTTTCTATAGTTGGTAGAGCTACCTTAGTGTAGTTAGTTCTTTTATCTGTTCCCAACTATTTTATGCAGTCCATGATGATTCCTAAAGGAATATGTGATGAGATTGAATGCATTGTCAGAAAATTCATATGAGGTTTTTTTGATGGCTATCAAAAGGTTTCTTTGGTCAATTGGGAGTCTGTTCTGTTTGTCAACCTCGATCCTGTGGAGATCTTGGCATTAGACACCTAAAGGACCAAAAATACCTCTTTCATTATGAAGTTATGGTACAGCTTAGTATCCAAACAAGCTACCTTATGGGTTAGTGTTCTTCAGTCCAAATATTATATGAAAGATGCTTTATCGGATAATATCTCGTAAGGGAAATGTTCTTCTTTATGGAAAGCTTTTTCGAAGGTTTGGCCCTCAAATCGAGGAAAATTGTGTTGGTTAGTTGGTAATGGGACCAATATTAGGTGCTAAAGAGATCCGTGGATCCCGAAGGTAGGGCTTTTGATTGATCATATTCTAACCCATGTTAATATTAATTTAGATTGTATGCTTAATGATATAGTCAAGAGGAGGTTTCATGGAACTTGGAGTTTTTTCGTCTTTGGTTACCGAAGGTAATTATTAAATGTATTGTGGGTATTCCCTCATCCCATTCATCTGTAGGTTATAACAGGATTATTTGGTCTTGAAATGCAAATGGTATCTTCTCTCTTAAAGTCTTTATTGGTATATTTAGGAAAGGTTATAGATATCGAAGGATGCACAGTGGAATATACCAAGGAAATTTTAGGGACCCCAAAGGGTTAGATTCTTCATATGGCTTGTTCTAAAATAGCGGCTGATGACTAACGCGGAGTGTGCTAAGCAAGGAATAGGGCATGATAGTTCTTGTGGTATATGCGGTTATCATTCTGAAGATATTTTGCATGTTCTTCGTGACTATCTAACATCTAAAGAAATATGGAGACAAGTTATCCCAAATGAAACTAGTGGAAGTTTGTTTTATAGGAAACCATTTTTAGTGGGTCAAGTTTAATTTGCAGTGTCTTACAAAACCTGTCCTCGGTGAGGTAAATGGATCATGTTTATTTGGTTTACTAATCTGGTGGTTTGGAAAAATCGAAACCTTTTTCTTTTTCAGGGCTTTTCTTGGAGCATAGTAGAGATTGTTAAGATTTCTTTTATGTGGAAAAAATAGTTTATTTCTTTTCATAAGGAGGATGTATCCAGATGGAAGAGACAAGGCTCAAATGTTGAGATGCTGGAAAGTTAGATCAATCTATTCACTGATGGGACAGTTTAAATTATTTTGGAGAATACTTTAGCGAGGGGAGTCATAACAAATGGAAACAGGGAAAAGATTATGAGATATAACAGTAATTTTGGCAAATGCTCAGTCTTTAATACTGAATTATTGGATATTTTTTTATGGATTAGCTCCCATTTATAACAGGAGCTATGATGGTGTATTGATACAAACCAATACTTTGAAGGTCATAAAAGCCATTCAAAATTCCTTTTTGTCAAGTTTGAACTTTGCCCTCATTAGACGTATTCACCACTTGTTGTTGAATGGAGGTTCACTGGATATTCAACATCTTCCTAGGGATCGAAATAAAACTACAGATGTTTGGCTAAAATGGCTTTTGATAAATAGCAAGGACTGAAGACTTTTGAGGAGTTTCTAAGAGAGGTGCTAGCAATTTCTCCTATAGCCCAAACAAGTGACAACTCTGCTCAAAGAATTATATAGTTAAATTATCTTGTTTGTTTTACTCTACCAAAAAAAAGACAAATAATACACCGACTAATTAAAATTAGAAATATATATTACATATTTATAAGCCCAATTTATATTATATAAATATAAGTCTAATATATTTAAATCAAATAAACTTATAACTATTGATATAATGCACCAAAGGAAAATATTATAAAAAATAATATTAATGTAATGTTAATTTAGTGTTGCAATGAATATGGTTAAATATTTTTTATTATATTTTTAATGTAATGTTTTTAATTTAGTGATGTAAATATGTTATTTATTTGTCTTCTTTTAAACTTTTTGAATGAAAACAAAATAAAAAATTTGTCATTTTTTATAAGTAAAAATAATAGATAAAATATGGATATGAGAATTTCTATTACTTTCTATATTTTTAATCATCTTTACAAGTAGCATACTCCTTTATATATATAGGAAGATTAGACTCTTCATATTCTAATATATAAACAGGAAAAGGGTTACAAGAATATGAAATGTTTAAGGTTAAAGAAGATGAAAGGTGGAAGGTTAAGGGAGATGAAAGGTGAAATGTTGAACATCCACTTAATAGCATTCATAACAATCCCCCTTGCATGTCCATTATATAAAGGATATGCCTCATTAAAAACCTTACTAGTAAAAACCCTGTAAGACAAAAATCTAGTGAAAGAAAAAAGAGAACATAATCCTTTGATACATAGTATATCACAATCAAAAGAAAATGTGGTGTGAATTTAATCCCCCTCATGTAAACATCACTTAAGATCTTTGAGACAATGCAATCCAATGTTGAAAATTAACTTCTCTAATGTAGCAGTAGGGAGTGCATTAGTAAAAAGATCTATTAAATTCTCACTTAAATGAATCTATTGAACATTTATATCTTCATTCTTTTGTAGATCATGAGTGAAGAAAATTTTTGGTGATATATTTTTTGTTCTATCATCTTTAATATATCCTTCCATAAGTTGTACAATGCAAGCTGTATTATCTTCATATAAGACTGTTGGAGCTTCTTTTTTAGAGCATAAACCACACTCTTTTTATATGTGATGAATTATAGATCTTAGCCACACACATACATGACTAGCCTCATGAATTTCCAAAATCTCAACATGATTAGAAGAAGTAGCAACAATTTTTTGTTTCATAGGGCGCCAAGAAATTGAAGTACCACCATATGTGAAAACATAGCCAGTTTTTGATCGAGCATTATGAGTATAAGATAAGTACCATGCATCTGCAAAACCAACCAATTCTGTTTTGGGTAGGTTAGGGAAAAATAAACCCATATCTCTTGTATTTTAAAGATAATTAAAAACATGTTTAACCCCATTCTAATGTCTTCGGGTTGGACAAGAGTTAAACCTTGCAAATAAGTTGATTGCAAATGATATATCACTCGTTTATGACTGGCAAGACACATCAATCCAATAGCAATTGAATATGGTACTTCAGGATTAAGAAAATCTTCATCATTTTTCTGAAGACAGAAAGGGTATATTTACATCAAGTGAATTAACAACCATTGGGGTGCTCAACAGATGTGCGTTATGCATGTAAAATCTTCTTAGAACTTTTTCTATATCTGTTGTTTGATGAAAAAGGATTTCATTCTTTAGATGCTCAATTTGTAACCCTAGATAAAATCTTGTTTTTCCAAGGTCTTTAATTTCAAATTCTTTCTTTAAGCACTCCATTATCATTAAAATCTCTTTAAGAGTCCCAATGATATTTAAATCATCAACATATACAACAATTATAACAAATCCTGATCCAAACCTCTCTATAAAAATACATGGGAAAACGGGATCATTCTTATAGCCTTCTTTCAATAAGTACTCATAAGGCGATAATACCACATGCATCCAGATTGTTTCAATCTATAAAGGGATCTGTTTAATTTGATTGAGTAATGTTCTCGAGAACATGAATTAGCTACTTCTGGCAATTTAAAGCCTTTTGGGAGTTTCATGTAAATGTTATTATTAAGTGGGCCATATAAATAGGTTGTAACTATATCCATTAGGTGTAAATCAAACCCTTCTCTTATTGCCAAACCAATTAAAAACCTAAAAATAGTTGCATCCACCACAGGAGAGTACGTCTCTTCATAATCAATACCATGTCTTTGTGAAAATCCTTGTGCAACCAAGTGCACTTTATATCTTACAATTTCTCCCTTTTCATTTCTCTTTCTCACAAAAACCCATTTATACCCCATAGGTTTTATACCTTCAGGTGTACAAACTATATGTCTGAATACATCTCTCTTTACAAGAGGTTTTAACTCCGCCTTAATTGCTTCTTTCCATTTTAGCCAATCACCTCTTTGTCTACATTCTTCAATTGACATCGGTTCATAATCCACATTGTCATTCAAAATATCTAGTGCTACATTGCATGCAAATATGTTATCGACATTGATTTGATTTTGGTTCCACTTAATTCTTAACATGATATAATTTGTTAAGACCTCTTCATTATCGGTACCTGAGATTTTTCTAGAACTTCAATCATGTCTAAAATCTCTTTTGGAGATCTTTTTAAAGTCATTGCTTCCTCGATTTAAACATTATATGTTTTTGCTCATTTTCTTTTTTGAGGATTCTTACCTCTAGAACCAACTAATCTACCACGCTTCAAATGTGCTTTCGACTCACTAGCAACTAGAGTTTTTCCTTCAGAGACATCAATTTTGTTCGAAACATTTACAGCTGGTATATGTGATTTTGTCACTCTTTTTGGATCAATAAATGCATCTAGCAATTGATTTGCTAAACTCTGTAAATGAATTATCCTCTGAATCTCCAATTCATATTGTTGCGTACGATGATCAAAATGAGACAATGATAATTCATGTCAATCTTCTTTTCCTAGTTATTTATTTTCTCTCGCTAACGTTGGAAAAACTAACTTACTAAAATAATAGTCAGCAAATCGAGCTGTAAATAAATTCCTCGTTGATGGCTCAAGATATTTAATTATGGATGGAGATTCATATCCAACATATATTCCTAACCTCCTTTACAGGCTCATTTTAGAGCGTTGTGGTGTAGTAATCAGAACACATACATTACATCCAAAGATTCTCAGATGGGAAATATTTGGTTCTTGATAAAAAAACCATTTGCTACGGGGAGAACTTATGATAACTTGTTGGCCTAACTCAAATTAGTAATGTTGCATGTAGTATGGCATGCCCCCAAGCAGAAATAAGAAGTTTTGACTTCACAAGTAACGATCCTAAAATCAATTGAAGATTTTTTATTAATGATTCAGCAAAACTGTTTTCTAATATCTACGTATTGAAATCAAATGTCAGGTTGCGAGTTGATAACAAGGATACATGCAACCATCTAGTTGAAGCATCAAGTAAAACCATAAAATATCTAAATGGTCTACATGGAGGGTGTATAGGTCCACATATATCTCCTTGTATCCGTTCTAGAAAAGTGATAGATTCATAATTTATCTTGGTTGGTTATGGCCGAGTGGTTAATTTGCCTTGAGAGCAAACATCGCATAAAAATTATTAGCTTGAAGAATCAGGTGGCTATTCAATGAATGTTCATATGAATTGTCAATAATTTTGCATCATAATTGTGCTAGGATGACCTAATCGATCATGTCAAATAATAAAGTCATTAGTAAACTTCTTATTTATTATAGCATGTACTTCAATTGTACTAATTCTCATGTAGTACAAACTAGAGGAGAGTACGAACAATTTCTCCAAAATATTTTTATTTCCTTGAATTATTCTCGTAATTTGAAGTTATTAATCATTCCATTCACTTATTGTCTCAATATGATATCCATTATGATAGATATCTTTAAAAGTCAACAACTTTCTTTAAGACTTAGGAGAGTATAACACATTAATTTGAAACTTAGTTTCTTTAGGCAACAATATATTTGCTCTTTTGGAGCCTTCTATATTTTGGTACTATCAAATATAGTACTCACACTAGCTTTTTGCATTGTTAAATGAGAAAAATATTTCTTATTCTTAAGCATAGTATGAGTAGTTGCACTATCTGCTAAGCATAAGTCTTCACCATTTATTGCTAATTGAATTTGAGAGGTACTCATATTCTTCAAAGAAAACAAAAAAATGTCATACAGATTTTCAAAATATATAAATATTTCATAAATATTTTAAAACAAAATATAATAACCATGTTGTTATAGCATAACAAACTTGCATAAAATTTATTCTTTAAAACTATAATAATAAATTAAAAGATCAATTATTCCCTTCAGAGGTGCTGAAGAAATTACAACTTCCAAGTGAGTTGTACCAATGATGCCGTAATCATCTTTGTCATTTTCATAAACAAAATTTGTCTCTATTTTCTTCCCTTTATCTTTCAATTATTGTTGATATAGTTCCACAAGATGCTTTGGTGTACGACAGGTACGGGACTAATGGTTTTTACCTCCACAACGATAACATAAACTTTCCACTTTCCTAATTGTATTTTTATCATTCTTTTCATCCTTATGATCCCACTTCTGATGGGTTTTCCTGAAATGACCAACTCGTTCACGTCCACATCCTCGACCATGACCACAACCACGACCATGACCACAACCACGACCACAGTCATTTTCTCGACACGACTGCTAGTGTGGCCTTTACCATTTCCATTATACGATGTCACATTCGCTTCAAGGAATGGAATAGAGTTAGTTGGACGTGAATCATGTTTTTTCATTAACAGTTCATTATTTTGTTTAGCCATAAGAAGATAAGATTTTAACTCAGAATATTTCTTAAAACTTTTTTCACGATATTGTCTCTACAGGACAACTATATTTGTGTAACACCCCAAACCCGGCCCAGACGTTATGGTCATATCTGATGATGTCACAAGGAATGGATTTTGAAAACGTAGTCGTCACGATAAAGCCCTTTAGTTATCAGTTTCATATTTGCTTAGAACCGTTGTCAAATCGTTATTTACTTAGTTATTTTTCCTTTAAAATGTGTTTTACAGCGGAAGCTCGCGAAAAACCATTTAATTCTAAAACTTAGTTTGTTTTTGAAATCGTGATTTCAGAAAATATTTAGTCATAGCATGCAGATGATAAACAAACCAAAACCACAATTAAAAATCATAAAGTCGAGAGAGTCCCAGAAATTACAAACTCTCAACATATCACCCAAAATATAAAATAAAACCAAAATAAAAAACTTAAACAGTTTTATGGAAAGGTGGTTACCGTTAAGTCCCTGCTGCACCGATCCATCTAAGACTGTGGTTTACTTGTACAAAATAAAAAGCAAAGAGTGAGTTTACGTAAACTCAGTGTGTAACCCCACAGAATTAAACATGCACACAACCAGAAAATCATAATCAGTCAGATACAGATTTGGGCTTAAGCCCATTATAGATACAGATATAGATACAAATATGCAATTCAAAATCAGAAATCAGATATCCTACCTCTATCCTCTACACACCATCTCCGACCATCCTTACGCACCATGTGGGGTTTAAAACACCTACCCAGCCCTACACACCGTGTTGTATCGATATAACACATAATAGATATAATGCAACTATGTTGCCAGATAATAGGCGTAAATTGCCTTTCAAAACACTTCCTCCAAAATACATCATCCCATCCCCAATATCAGATACAGAAATATACAAATACAGATAAGTAGTATAACATGCTCACATGCTTACATATAAGCGTACATAGATAACATATATGCAGATAATAGTGCAAGTAGACGTACATCAGTATCCTAATCAGATTAGTATATCAAGTAAACAGATCATCAAGTTTAGGGTTTATCTTACCCTTACCAACCTGTGCAACCCTAAGAAAAAATTTAGATAAATGGGCCAACACACCCGTGTGGGCCCACACTCCCAAATTGGCCTTGCCCGTGTGGTCCACACAGTCTGCCGTAGAATCCACACACCCGTGTGACATGCCCGTATGGACCCACACGTCTAACTTGGCCTAGCCCGTGTGTCTCACACGGCCATGTGGCGTCGACAGATTGTAATTTTAACTTTTTCCAAATCCCATTTTTCTACATTTCGGGTACACACCTGGTATTGTTTCAATGTAAACACACTCTTGAATAGACCGACACCTAAAATCGATACCACAAGTCTTCTAAAATTGGTTATAAATCTCGATTAAACTGAAATCCCAAAATCAACAATAGTCCAAAATGAGCGTTTGACACTTACCCCAACGCCCCGAACGATTCCACCTAAGATCCTACAAGAGAAGGCCCCCGTCCTTCGCGATTTGTTGCTGCTAAAACCCAAAATTTAAACTAATGGAAAACAACATCACAAGAATGGTACTAAAACAAAGAAAAAACCCATCTTAACTCGAGTAAAACCTTACCCCCACTTACCAAATCACAAGCAATTAAAAAGCCAGAATACCGAAGTTGAACAATTGAATTGGCAACAAAAGAAAGCGCAAGGGGGAGGAAAATGAAACCAATGTCAGAATTTTTTCTGAGAGAAAGAGGGAGAGAACCGAAATTCTTTGAAAACACAAAAATTAAAACTGATACAACACTATCCTAACCCCCCCACTAACACCTCAATCTCAACTACCTCAGAGTTCCAATTCCGCTGAAACTCTTCCAGTTAATTGAGCAAAAATAAACTCCCTTGCTCGCGTGGGGATTCGAACACTTGACCTCTATCACACCAACTCTTTTACCACTCGAACCAACAGGCTCATTCTTATATGAATTTACAGATCATTAAATATAAGCTTGTTGAATAGAGACAGGGCTTAATTCCAAAAATAACAAAATTTGCCCAAGCTAAGGCTTGAACTTGGGACCGAGCACACATACCTAGAACACTTAACCACTGAAGCAGATACACAGTTGTGTTAAAAATTTATGGAAACCAAAATTATATTATTTGGGGCATTACAACTCTACCCCCTAAAAGAAATTTCGACCTCGAAATTTACCTGATCAAAATAGATGAGGATACTACTGATGCATCGAGTCCTCAGGTTCCTATGTGGCCTCTTCAGAGCCATGATTCTGTCATAGAACCTTTACTAAAGGAATAGAATTTCTCCTCAAAACCTTAATATTTCGATCCAGAATTCGAACTGGCTCTTCCTCAAAAGTTAACTCTAATCTAACCTCGATCTCCTCAACAGAGACAACATGAGATGGATCAGACCAATATTGCCTCAACATCGAGACGTGAAAGACGTCATGGATACGGTCCAAATTTAAAGGTAGCTCCAACTGATAAACAACAAGTTCCACATGCTTCAGAATTCAATACGGACCAATAAACCTAGGGCTTAACTTGCCTTTACGGCCAAAGCTCAGAACCTTCTTCCACGATGAAACCTTAAGAAAGACGAAGTCCCCCCACAAAATACTCAATATCTCGTCTCTTCAAATCGGCATACAATTTCTGTCTATCAGATGCCGCCTTCAAATGATCCCAAATCAGTCTAACTTTATCCTCGGTCTCAGAAACCAACTTAGGACCCAAAACTCGACGCTCATCCAACTCAGTCCAACACAAAAGAGTACGACACTTACGCCCACACAGAGCCTCGTAAGGTGTCATCTGAATACTAGCTTGGAAACTATTATTGTAGGCTAACTCAACTAGAGGCAGATAATCCTCCCACCTACCTCGAAAATCAATCACGCAACTCCGAAGCATATCCTCCAGTACATGAATCACCCTCTCAGATTGACCATCGGTCTGAGGATGGAACGCAGTACTAAAGTCCAACCTTGATCCTAGAGCCTCGTGCAATTCTTCCAAAATCGAGAAGTGAAGCGAGGATCTCTATAATAAATAATTGAGACAGGAACCCCATGCAGTCTTACTATCTCTGAAATATACAACTTCACTAGCTTCTGCAGTGAATAATCAGTTTGAACCAGAATGAAGTAAGCATTCTTGGTCAATCGATCCACGATAACCTAAACAAAATCCTTCTTAATGGGTGTTAAAGGCAACTCATTGATGAAGTCCATCGTTACTCGCTCTCATTTTTAAAGGGGAATCTTAACCGGCTGTAGCAAACTCGAATGTAACTGATGCTCAGCCTTAACCTGTTGACACGTTAGTCAACAAGTAACAAAATTCGTAACCTCACGCATCAACCCCGACCACCAATACAACTCACGGAGATCACGATACATCTTATTACCACCGGGATGCATAGCATAAGGGCTGTTATGCGCCTATTTTAGAATTGACTGTCTCAAATCTGAGTCATTCGGTACATAAATCAGCCCTTAAAAATACAAAACCCCATCATTGTTCAACCCAAAATTAAAAGTAGTACCACTTTCAACCTGACATAACCGCACACCTAGTGTCTCATCCACTAACTGCTTATATCAAATCTGTTCAATCCAAGTCGGCTTGACTTGCAACTCAGCTAACAGACATCCATCATCGAACAGACTAAGGCGAGCAAACATCGCCCTCAAATCAGTCATCGCTCTAAGGCTTAGAGCATCGGCCACCACATTGGCCTTACCAAGATAATACTTTATCGTGCAGTTATAATCCTTGAGCAGCTCAATCCATCATCACTGCCTAAGGTTTAACTCCTTCTGGGTAAGGAGATATTTAAGACTCTTGTGATCGGTATAGATAATACAACTCTGACCGTATAGATAATGTCTCCAGATTTTTAATACAAAAACCACTGTAGCCAACTCGAGATCATGCATCGGATAATTCCTTTTGTATGTCTTAAGCTGACGGGACGCCTAAGCCACAACCTTACCATCCTGCATCAGAATGCAAATCAATCCAACGTGCGAAGCATCAGTATAAACCACAAATTCGTTACCAAATTCAAGCTGTATCAAAATAGAAGTCTAAGTCAGAACAGACTTAAGCGTCTCAAAGCCCTCTTGCTGTGCAACAGTCCAGACAAAAAGAACACCCTTACACAGAAGCTTAGTAAGAGGAGCTACAATCAAAGAATACCTCTCATCAAACCGCCGATAATATCCCTCCAAACCTAGAAAGCTACGGATCTCTGATACGTTATTAGGTTATTTCCAGTCCAGCACAACCTCAATCTTTCAAGGATCAACACGAATCCCCCCAGCAGAAACCACGTGCCCCAGAAAAGTCACTTCACACAACTAGAACTCACACTTGCTTAGCTTGGCATAAAGCTGTTTCTCATGTAGAATCTGAAGCACAACTCTAAGATGCTCATCATGCTCATCCTCCGTCTTAGAGTATACCAAAATGTTATCGATGAAGACCAAGACGAATTGATCAAGATAAGGCTGAAACACTCGGTTCATCAGATCCATAAATGCAACCAGAGTATTCGTTAGACCAAAAGGCATAACTAGAAACTCATAATGTCCATATCGAGTCCTAAATGCGATTTTATGGACATTAGATTCCTTAACCCTCAACTGATGATATCTAGATCGAAGGTTAATCTTAGAGAAGACTGAAGCCCCTCTGAACTGATCAAACAAGTTGTCAATCCTCAGAAGCGGATACTTATTCTTCACAGTCAACTTGTTCAACTGCTGATAGTCGATGCACATTCTCATGGTCCCATTCTTCTTCTTAACGAACAGAACTAGTGCTCCCCACGAAGACACACTAAAATAGATGAAATCATGATCCAAAAGTTCTTGCAGTTGAGCCTTAAGCTCAGTAAGCTCTTTCGGTGCCATTTGGTAAGAGCGATGGACACTGGAGCTGTACCTAGAAGAAGCTCAATCCCAAGCTCCACCTCTCTATTCAGAGGCAAACCCGGTAACTCTTTAGGAAAAACATCCAGAAAATCTCTTACATTTCTGATATTCCCAACAGAAGAGTTCCCAGAATCAGAAATAATAACGTAAGCCAAGTACGCCTCACACTCTTTTTGAACCAGTTTCTCAGCCACAAGAGCAGAGATCACATTAGACAAGTAGTCTCAACGCTCGCCAATCACAACCACCTCCTTATCGTCTTCAGTCCTCAAAACGACCCTCTTAGTCGCGTAGTCCAAACTAACCCTGTGCTTGACCAACCAATCCATGCCCAAAATTAAATTGAATTCCCTAAACGGAAGCTCCATCAAATTAGCCAAGAAAACAGTCTCTTGCACCACTAATAGAACATCTCTATATACTTTACTGACCTAGACAGACTGCCCCAGCAGACTCAGTACAGTAACCTCACTAGCAGTGCTCACAGCCGTAATTCCCAATGTTGTAGATACAGTACTAGCTACATAGGAATGAGTAAAACCTACGTCTATCAAAGCAGTGAATGGTACATCAAAATTAAAGAACATATCGGTGATGACGTTAGAAGCATCTCCATCCTCTCGGCGTCATGCAGCATAAACTAGTGCAGGCTGCCTCGCTTCTGTCTGACCAGCACCTCTACCCAGTGCTCTCTGTCTATTACCCAAACCATTACCACCTCTAGCCTGTCTACGACCCCTAAGTGGTTGTTGAACTACCCTCTAAGGTTGCACAAAACCCGAGCTTGCATCTGATCTACCCATTATGAACAGTCTCTAATACGGTGCTTAAGAGACCCATACATCAAACAAGCCCCAATCTTCCTCCAGCACTCGCCTAGATGGCGTCTCCCACAATCTCCACAATGCAACATCCTAGTAGAAGCAACAAGGCCTTCCACTCTAACTAGCCCATCAAATCTGGCCTTTTTCTTAGGTCTCTACACAGAACGCGAAGGCTCTGAATCCCTCTTATTCTTACCTCTCTCCCTATCTCTATTCTGGCACTCCGCATGCTTAACATCCTTATCGATCTTCGCCTTCTCTACCAGAACAGAAAACTCACGCTCCCTCTGTAGAGCAATCAGAACCCTCAGATTATCCCTTAGGCCATCCTCAAACCTAACACACTTCTCATAC
Source organism: Gossypium longicalyx (assembly GCA_025698465.1). Lineage (NCBI taxonomy): Eukaryota > Viridiplantae > Streptophyta > Magnoliopsida > Malvales > Malvaceae > Gossypium > Gossypium longicalyx. The sequence continues at coordinate 101,183,689 of CM046997.1, forward strand.
TCGGACGCCACCATGCCTCGAGCGTAGCAGCTCAACCTCAGAAATTCGGCCTCATACTCGGCCACAGATAGGTCATCTTGCGTGAGATTCAAAAACTCACGTCGGCGAGTATCACGTAGCTAGCTCCCACATACTTGCTTTAGAATACAGTCTTAAAGAATTATCAAGTCAGGCGATCAGGCTGAGTGCCCTCTTTAACCGTTAACCACTATTGGTATACTTTGTCGCGAAGCAAGAAAACTGCACCCTTTAATTTCTGCTCAGAGGTACAGTCTAGATCATTCATAATTCTCTCAATGGCCTCCAACTAGTACTTGGCCATGTTAGGGGCGACTCCCATGACACCCCTAAATAATTCAGCACCATTAGACTAGAGTTGTTCAGTTATCGACCCTCGGCCCCCAGATCCAGTATTGGGCCAAGGGACCTTCTCTAATATCCTTAGCATGGCTTGAGACAGTGCGTCGTCCTAAGCTGAACGATTCTGAGATCCAGTCTCAGTAGTAGGTGATACATGTGTCTCACTAGTGTCCAGATTTGGCATGCTGCCCAGAGATGAGGACTCAACTCGAGCCCCCTCAGCCTCTACCTTAGCCTCGAATACCTCGTCCATGATACCTCGCGCACTCATTGTGATTTTAAAGTTTTATCTACATTAAGAATTTTATGCATCAATTTCAATTTTTATTAACAAATGTTTTATGTAGAAAATTTCAAAAGTTTAGATATGTTTTCAAAAGTTTCAATCTCTAACTATTTCAATACAGTTTCAAAGAGTACAAACTACAGTGTTTCAGAATAATCTATCTAAGTTTCAGAAAACTTATAAAATCGGCACTAGAGACTCGGTGTACCACATACTTAATCAAAGTGTTTTAAAATCATTTAAAAACTAACTCTTTAAAACCAAATTCTAGAACCCAAAATTCACAGTTGAGTTTTACAACCTGGCTCTGATACCACTAACTATAATACCCCAAACCCAACCTAGACGTTATGGTCGAATCTGATGATGTCACAAGGAATGGATTTTGAAAATGTAGTCTTCACGATAACGCCCTTTAGTTATCAATTTCATATTTGCTTAGAACCATTGTCAAATCGTTATTTACTTAGTTATTTTTCCTTTAAAACGTGTTTTACAGCGGAAGCTCGCGAAAAACCATTTAATTCTAAAACTTAGTTTGTTTTTGAAATCGTGATTTCAGAAAATATTTCGTTATAACATGCAGATGATAAACAAACCAAAACCATAGTTAAAAATTATAAAGTCTAGAGAGTCCCAGAAATTACAAACTCATATCACCTAAAATGTAAAATAAAACCATAAATCGAAAACTTAAACAGTTCTATGAAAATGTGGTCACCTTTGAGTCCCTACTGCACCGATCTGCCTAAGACTGTGAATTACCTGTACAAAATAAACAGAAAAGAGTGAGTTTATGTAAACTCAGTGTGTAACCCCACAGAATTAAGCATGTATACAACCAGAAAATCATAATCAGTCAGAGATGGATTCGAGCTTAAGCCCATTACAGATACAGATACAAATATGTAATTCAGAATCAAAAATCAGATATCCTACCCCCATCCTCTACACACCATCTCCAACTATCCCTACACACCATGTGGGGTTTAAAATACCCACCCAGCCCTACACATCGTGTTGTACCGATGTTGCACATAACAGATATAATGCAGCCATGCTGCCAGATAATAGGCATAAATTGCCTTTTAGAACACTTCCTCCAAAATACATTATCTCATCCCCAATATCAGATATAAAAATATACAAATACAGATAAATAGTCTAACATGCTCACATATAAGCATACATAGATAACAGATATACAGATAATAGTGTAAGTAGACGTACATCGGTATCCTAATCAGATCAGTATATCAAGCAAATAGATAATCAAGTTTAGGGTTTATCTAGCCCTTACCGGCCTTACGGCAGGCCCACAGTCGTTTGGGACAACCTGTGCAACCCTAGGGAAAATTTTAGACAAATGGGCCTACACGCCCATATTGGCCTTGCCCGTGTGGCCTACACGGCCTGGCCCAGAATCTACACGCCCGTGTGACATACCCGTGTGGCCCACACGCCCAACTTGGCCCAGCCCTTGTGTCTCACACGACCATCACACTGCCGTGTCTCGTGCACAGCATGGTCTTCATCGATCACACGGTCGTGTAGTCGCACACGACCGTATGGCGTCGATAGATTACAATTTCGACTTCCGCTGAATCTCATTTTTCTATGTTTCAAGTACACACCTAGTATTGTTTCGATGCAAAAACACTATCGAACAGATCGGCACCTAAAATCGATACCACAAGTCTTCCAAAATCAGTTATAACTCTTGATTAAATCGAAATCCCAAAATCAACAATAGTCCAAAATGAGCGTTCGACACTACCCCAATGCCTCGAGCGATTCCACCTAAGATTCCGCAAGAAAAGAACCATGTCCTTCGTGATTCGTTGCTGCCAAAACCCAGAATTTATGCTAATGAAAAACAACATCACAAGAACAATACTAAAACAAAAAAAACCCTCTTAACTCGAGTAAAACCTTACCCCCACTTACCAAAGCACAAGCAATCGAAAATTCAGAATACCAAAGTTGAACAATTGAATTGGCAACAAAAGAAAATAAAGTGGAGAGGAAAAACGAAACCAACGTCAGAATTTTTTTTCGAGAGGAAGAGGGAGAGAACCGAAATTTTATGGAAAAAAAAAAATTAAAACTGATACAACACTATCCTAACCCCCCACTAACATCTCAATCTCAACTACCTTAAAGTTCCAATTCCACTAAAACTCTTCTAGTTAACCGAGCAAAAATAAACTCCCTTGCTCACGTGGGGATTCGAACACTTGACCTCCATCACACCATCTTCTTTACCACTCAAACCAGCAAGCTCATTCTAATATGAATTTACAGATTATTAAATATAATCCCACTGAACAGAGACAGTGCTTAATTCCAAAAATAACAAAATTTGGCCAAGCTAGAGCTTGAACTCGGGACCTCACACACATATCCAGAACACTTAACCACTAAAACAAATACACAGTTGTGTTAAAAATTTACAAAAACCAAAAATATATTATTTGGGGCATTACAATTTGCGTGAAATGTGGAGTATTTTTTCTAACATATCCTCATCAGTTATATTCTCTGCACATAATTTGTACCGGGAAATGATTCTAAACATAGCTGAGTTATATTCACTCACAGATTTAAAATATAGTAATCTCAAATGTAGTTAATCATAGCAAGCTTTAGGAAGTATTACAACTTTCTGGTGATCATATCTTTCTTTTAGATTATTCTAAAGGACACGTGGATCTTTAGCAGTCAAATATTTAGTCTTTAGTCCCTCAAGGAGGTGATGTCGAAGAAATATCATAGCTTTGGCCTTATCTTGACTAGATGCTTCATTTATTTCATTAATAGTTTCACCAATGCCTTTTGCATCTAACTGTATTTCAGCATCTAACATCTAGGATAAATAATTCTTTCCAGTAATATCAAGAGACACAAATTCAAGTTTTGCAAGGTTTGACATTGACAATATAGCTACAATAGAAATATAAATATAAGAAGTTCCTTAACAAACTTTCAAGCAAACATAAGTAATCCCTTAACAAAACTTTCAAGCATAACATAACAAGGGAAAAAATACTCAAATAATTATAACAATTTAGTCATAAAATAAATTACATGTAATTTGACTATTTTAGAAAATTTTAACAAATTACGGGATTAGTGAAACCTTAAAAAATGAAACCAAATTATAAACATAAGTAATTTTATCATGATGGACATCATGATAAAATGTATTACATACTTTGATCTAAACTAACGAGAAACACAAGGCTCTTGGATTAATTTAAGCACTCGTGCTGATAACGTATTATAAACAAAAATAATAGATAAAAGATATATATGAGAATATGAAGATTTGTATTGCATTCTATATTTTTTCATCTTCTTTACAAGCATCATACTCCTCTCTATATATAAGGAGATTAGACTTTTTATATTCTAATACATAAATAGGAAAACGGTTTCAAGAAGATGAAAGGTTTAAGATTGAAGAATATGAAAGGTTGAACATTCAGTTAATAGCATTGATAACATCATTGTATTTGTTATCTTAGAAAAAAAAGTTACAAATTTCGGTTAATTCCGTATATCAAAACTAATTCAATTTGATTAATGATTAAAAGTTTCAAACTTCAATTAATTCAAGTAATAATATTTTGATTTGTTTAAATACCTTAAGCTCATTCCACTAACTTTTTTTTAATTCAATGACAATAGAATTATGTTATAAATATAAGAGTTTAAGCTGAAACCAAATAATCTATTCCCCTCACTCAATTAAAAAAAAAAAACACCCTAAGTCATGCACTTGATACCAATTGAAGGATAACAAAACAAAACTTTAACCGATTGAAAGGAGAATAGAACCAAAAGCTAAAAGAAAAAGATTTTTGCGGCAATTATGACATATACCAAAGTCCTTTACATCTTAAGTCAACAAACAACTTGGAAATTGTCAACCACCACAATTACAGTTTTTTTTTTCACACAAAGTTAACTTACGCAAAATTATATCCACCTAACATTATCAACTCAATGCGCGAAAAGGATCACAAAAGAGAGACATGCAAAGAAGCAGATCATTGCCATTCAATGCTATCAGCACCCAATCATTTTGACAACTCATTTGCTATTTTTGTGATGTTACATCTTCTATTCTGCATTAAACATAAATATTTAATTCGGCATCCAAAGGTTTTATTTTTCCCTGAGTTCCGAAATGAATACAAAAATGAATAAAGAATAATAAAAACCCCTTTGTATGAATATATTATTCATGGAATTGCATAACTTTAGGCGCAAACTTTAACAATCTGTACAAAGCATCGGGCGAGAACTTCCTGGCGAACAAGTGACAGATATCTGTGGTATTTCCATTGTACTGGCATTGGCTTTGGCTCCTCAATCTCTCCAAAAATTCAACTGTCACATTTGTCCTTATGAACTTAGCTGGGTGAGGCCCTCCTTTGGACCAATCTACCCATGTTAATGTCCTGTTGGAATTCTTGTTCGCAAATTTCATGGTCACGAAGGTCGGCAAATAATGTTCATCAGCATAGCAAGCGCCCTTGCAATACTTTTGGAACACTGGGAAATATATTTGGTCTGAAACAACTTCAATGGCGAGGTCACGGTCCATCTCGAACCATTGAGCTCCTTTCCTCCATTGTTGAATTGTGACCTGAGGTCTCATTCTCCGACTGTATCGGCCTCGGCCGACGGGGCCTGGTAAATCGTATGACTCTACGAAACTCTGAGTGGAGTTGATGAGGTAAGAGTAGACAGTGGAGAAGTTAAAGAGTGGAATACATGCTTCGGAGAGAAGAACAAATCTTTGGTTAGAGTAATCCATCAGTGCATTGGCTAGAAGCCGGCGCTCGGCTTCGATCATGTTCACATTCCCCCATTCAACTTCCTGCATGCATCATCAGGTAATGCCAAAATAAAAATAAGCTTCACGTCATTGATAAAATCACAAATTAACAGTAACATGTAGAACCCGGTTTGCTGTGCTGTAATGCTTTTAATATAGGGCATCTTACATATGCTTACCTTTCACTGTTGTGTTTATAAAGTATGCACATGGTGCTTTAATGATTTATTGTCATCAAATTTAGGGCATGGATCATTCTTATCTTTTCGTTGTAAGTACAAATGGGTTCCACTACTAAATTAAGAAAAAGTTGTTTGATTAATGGAAATTCAAGGCAACACAGTTTAAAGCCTTTTGGATCCAAAAAAGGGTCAAAAATAAAGGAAAGCAAATAAAGTGACTGTGAATATCGAAAAAGAATGGCAACTTCAATAAAGCCAAAATCTGGTGCCAATGGTGAATTCTTAAGAATTCATTGCCGGCCAAAATGAATTTTATATTTGTTTTATTACCCAAAAGTGTGTTTTTGTACATGTATAATATTAATCGAAGAACAACAAAAAACAGATGCTTCCTAAAAATAGCGTACGCATTGAATTTCCATGTTCACAATAAATACCTTTTTACCATTCTCTACAATGTTGTTTAATGGCAGGATTTATTATCAGACGAGAGTGAATATAATATATGCTGACATACATGAATAAAAAAGGAAATGGAAAATTAAAATCTAACCTTGCTGGGAATTCTTCTGCCATGGAACACTGAGCCTTCAGGCTCTGTTAAGTTGAAAGATGGATCGGAGTGGACATAGATGGAATACAGCCCTTGATGCCCTTTGAAGAATTTCTCCCACAAAGGAGCTAATGGAACAGGCCCTTTTGTCAAGAACAAGAAAGCAACTTTAGGAACTCGATGGAATGGATATTGTGGGATTCGAGGAGCCAAAGAAGCCCTCCATAGTAGCTCTTTATCATCCATGTCATGCATCACATGTGGTGGCTCGAGAAATTCTGTCAATCCAATGCGGTCACCATGAGAGGTTTCAGAAACCGGATTAAATGGCTGGGAGGGCGGCGGCTGAGCCAATGTTGACGCTGATCTTGTACTCAAAGGTAACTGTGTGATATGTAAAGCAAGAGAATAGTTTTTGAGATGAAAACTGAGTATGACTCCAAGAGAGAGGCCGCACCCAAATAGTAAAAAATAAGAGAGGACATTGAAGAAATGCATTTGTGCATTAAAGAGCTTCCAATATGAGATTGATTGATTGCTGTTTTCACCCTTCATATTTGCCAAACAGGGAGTTTAGTCCGAGAGTTTTGTATATATATATATATGGAAACTCAAAACAAAGCCTTGCAGAGAAGAAAAGGGATTTTTCTTTTCTGACAGTTCTTTTCTTTGAGGACAAGAGATGCCAATGCAGATGGACAAAAAGAAAAGAACAAACAAGACACTTGGGAGAAATCTAAATTCCACACAGCAAACTGGACTTGCAGATTATAACTTTTTAGCTATTAAAGAACTAACCCAATGGAAAGCTTTTGTAATAAAACAGATGATGATCGATAAAACGAAGTGATGAAAATTCTAGAAAGAGAAAGAGGCAAAACGAATGGAGAAACGTGTGAGTCAGCTGAGTGGAATTTATGAATGAATGTATTGTGAGGAGGTGGCTGGCTTTCTAGACCACTGGAAAAAGCGATGGGAAGGTCACATAGAGAATAGAAAGTCAAAACTGCCATTTATTTAATTAATTAGTTAATAAATCCAACTTTAAGGGGAAACCTTTATTTTGGGTTTAAGTTACGTTGATGCTTATTAATAAGGAAATTAGTGAAAGAGCGTTTTCTACGTGCTACAGAACATGCTGTTTAATGATGCAGAAGCGAGTATTTGAAAAGGCTAAGTGCTTTCAAAAACAAGAAACCAAACTCTTCCATGTTTCGCCGCCAATCAATGAATTTTCTCTTTTCCAAATTCCAACCAAGTAAAGTGGTTTGCGTGTTGGACTTTGACCAACCCGATGGCTACATTGTCTTTTCATCTTTCCATTTTCCATTTCCTCTTTTGTACCAGGTTTAAAATTTAACAAGTTATTGACAGTATCGGTCGTAAATATAAGCGAGTGTGAGTTTAAGTCCATTTAAGCGTATTATCTTCTTATTAAAAAGTTGAGGAGTGATTATAATAATTCTAAACATTATATCAAAAAAAAAGACATGATTATAATCTATAATAAAATTATTTAAATAAGTAATTTAATAGAGAAAAAATAAAAAATTCATAAAAATTAAAAATATATATTTTAAAAATTGATTTAATCGATTTCTAATTATTATTTTTTCTTTCAAACTAATAACTCGGAAAAAGTCATGTTTAGGATGTGGGAACTTAGTGGCTGGAAATTCAAGAGTTGGTCTTTACGTATTATCACACAGGTTCTTGGAAGATGCATGGGATGGGGTTTTTGAGGGCTAAGTATTTGTGACAAATCAAACATTCCGATCACTCAATCACGTGGGTGAATGGAGAAGATCATGATGTTAATGTACCCACATAATCAGCGATATTTGGAGCAATTAATTAGTTGTGACAATTGTCATGTTTTAATAACTTTTGCCTAAAGAAAGTGACCTCCCACTCTCATGTAACTTGCAAGGACTCTTCTTCCAACAAAACCCATTTTATTAAGTTATAAAATTTTATTTATTTATTTTTAGAAAATAGACGGAAAAGGAAACGATTATAAGAGAAACTGAAAGAAAGAGAAAGAATAATATATAATTAATATGTATGGGTTAAAAAAGGATGTGATGTGATTAAGATATGAGTTCCATACCAAATAGTGAAAAAATAATGGAAAAAAAGGGATGAAATGTGTTGTATTATTAGCTGTCCACATCAAGGGAAAATACAACTAAAATTAATCATATTCATGCCAAAGAAAAGGAGATATTTAATTAAAAATAACTTCTCCAATAGACATTCATTACCTTATTAAATTATTAGGTCTAAGTGTAAAAAATATATATATAATCTTGACGTGATGATATGATATTCTCTCAAAAGAAAGTTAAGAAAAATTAAGCATCAACTTAAAAAAAATTATTCAATTTTAAAATTAGTGTGGATAAAAAAAAAGACTAAATTAATAAAAGTTATCAAATTCAGGGACTAATTGTTTTATTACAAGAATTTATTATCTCTTATGTTCTTTTAATATTTCCACGCCTGATACTTTTATGTATATTCTTAAAAGAATTAATGCAATTGTTTATCTTCGTTATTGTTTCAACGGAGTCTTCAACCAATTTATTTTTTAGGTGCATGAGGTGTTAGTCTTCTATTCATCTCTTAGTGTATGTCTGGTTGGTTGGAAAAGTGAAGGATGGGAGGAGGAAGTGAAAAACTAGGAAAAAAATTAAATTTTGAGTGTGCTTAGTTGAGAAAAAAAAAATGGAAGACAAGAGAGAGAAACCATTTTCCATATCAATAAATAAAAATCAATCATTACAAATTGAAATGATGAAAGGAAAGAAAATGAAAAAGATATGTTTAGTTTAAAATTATGCATTTTTTAAATATTTTATTTTATTTTCTTCTATTTTTCAACTCTATCGAGTAATAGATGAAAATATAAGGTAATTTTTTTCCCATTTTCTCATCTCTTTTATTAAGCACACCTATAGAAAAAAAATTTCTTTTTCACCCTTTTAATTTTCTTGCCAAACTACCAAGCAAAGCCTTAAAATATCTCTATAATTCTAATCCTATTCTTTTGGCATTGAGATTCGTCCAAAATTATGCATTTGGTTGGACTCGACTAGGTAATTTGAGTTTTTCCTTCTCTAAAACTTATTCTAATTCGATTTATGACATGCAATTTTAAGTTGGGTTTACAATTCACATCAATATATTGGAAGATGGATAAAGAGAGAGACTACAGTTTGTGGCACTGGGGGTGTTACCAGGTATAAAAAATGGTGGATACGCGTGAATTCACCCACTGAAATCGGCCAACCATGTATATACCATGTGTTGGAAGACAGAATGAAAATTTCACTTGGAATTCGACAATGGAAGTGTCAAGTTCCTGTTTGCTGTTAGGCAAAATCATGGTTAAAAAGCCTTTATTTGGTTTTGGCTTTGCAAGAACTTTGGTCACTTGATTACAGTTTGACCAAATTGGGAAGAATTGCACCTTCACCATTTAACATGTCCCTAATCTATGTTTGGATTGGATTGGGAAGAAAAGTAAGATAATAAAAACTTTTTATTTAAGCTACAAAAGGCATGGAAATTGAGTATCTCTTGAAAGTAAAGTAAATAATAACAACAACAACTAAATAGTAAAATATCATTTTTATCTTCTCTTTTTTAAACCATTTTGGTAAATCCTTTCCTTTTCGTCGTTAAAATTACTCTAGTTTCTTTTCCCTTACTGATTTCAACTATGTTAATACTCGATCCTTTTACTTCTCCTAACCTTCCTCTCTGATTTAAGCGTTTTCATTTTTTGAATAATTAAGTAGCAGCAGTTAAAAGGCTTGTTGAGGGCTCCTAGGGTGGGTGGTGCAACATCCCGCAGTTAATCATATTGATTAAGCAATCTAACTTCAAACATTTTTCTCCAGTTACCCTACATTTTATCATGCTGAACCAACCACACTTCATTTGGTTTACTTTGAACTTAACCTACAATGCCATTTTGACATGTATGGTATACTATTCCTCACAAGGATTAATATGATGTCACAACCATCCATTAACATTTCACAATCTATATAACAATTCAAACAAATATAATATCAACTATAAAGCTGTTGTTCCAACAACCCATTTTGCAACCCATAATATATGCTAGAAAATAAAAAATAATAATTGACTATTGAATTACCATTAGATGGCTGCCAGAGCCTCTCACGAACTCCAAAAACCAAATCATGCCCCTTTCCCTGTTTCACTCAAATGAAAGCATGCTTTTTTACCCAGTGAATACCCAGCAATGCCAATCACTGTCCCAGTAATAAGCAGACTAGATATCTTCAGCTTCGGACACTTGAACTGAATCCTGCTACTAACATATGCACATGTCCACCTCAGAAAGAAAGGCACCCAAGTTTTATGGAAACTCTGAACAGAAAATTCCTACAGGATTCAATTGAGCACACTAGGTTGGATAACGAAACTTTCTATCCCAATAGCCAAAATTTATGATAAAATGCAAAACCTGAATAAGCCCCAGAAGAAAATATATAGTTAAATATCACTAGTGAATTTCTATCATCAGATAATGAAACTGGTTTAGATCTCACATGACTTCATAATTGCATGTAAAATGTACTAGTTTTCAGGATCTCCTTAGCTATGTGAATCAGAGAAGCTGTATGTATAAGAAAGCCATCCAACAGAGAAGGTAGGTAGGTGAGTGGTGGTCCAATGTTAAAGCTTTCCAGAGTTCGGTTCAAAAGCAACCACAAGGCTCTCAAATGCAACCAGACTGTCAATGAAGTTTTCCATAGAGAAGCCCTGCATTTTCTCACAGTAAAGGTTCCAGTTCGTCTCAATAATGTAAAAACACTAGAATGCTTTGTCCTAACAATTTTAAATCTGAAAGGAATATCTAATTTTAAGTACCATAGGTCCCTCGGGCACATGCTACTTCAAAACTGTACAAGATATAAATTATAGCAACAATTAAAAGGATATGTTTCCTACACATACTAATCATTTGAAGCTACACAATCCACACTCATCGATACATGGCTATGATGATAATGGACAACCAACCTAATTATCTAGTATCAATAATCTATAATGTAATACATTCTTAGTTCCAGTGACTAGTTAAATCTTTCCTTACATACACTTACGTTGAAAAAATTTTGTATTGACCACAGTTTTACTTGTTATTTCTAAATTATCATTTCAAATATCTTTATTGTAAATATCAATAAATACTATCCAATTCGTAAAGAAGAATTCTAATTGCATCAAAGATAAATGGAAACACTCGACTTGATATAAGAGTACAAGAAACCCAAGACTTACCAATGTGAAAAATATCACTCCACACTCTTCAAGTATAAACCCAATACTAACAACCAAAAGAGAGGTACTTAACCAGTGTGACATAACACCACCCCAACAGTTCCCTGACATGTAAGGGGGCTAAAAACCGAGAAAGGGCTGACCGTATTACAAACTCATAAGAGGCAACAAGAACAAAATCACCTTGGGCTCTAATACCATGTTAAACTTCTAACGTAAAACCAATTGGCTTTACATGGAGAGACCCAACGTAGAATCTACGACCATACGAAATCTAATGAGAGAGAACTGAACACAATACCAACTAATATAGGAAAATAATCATTTAAAAGCATGCTTGAGAAAATATTCAACTATCTAATCATGGTGTCAAGTTTCCAGCAATTTCAGATGGAACTAAAAATGTTTCAACTAGTATTTCAGCATAAAGCAAAGCATGCTGGAGATTCATGTATAACCATGGACCTGAAAGGTACTGTTAAAATATGTAATTAATCTAACATTTTCCTAATCCATACGAGTACAAGTTGACCAATTTCAGTTACTTTGATTTGATTTTATATAACATTAATAATCAAACAAAAATTTTAAAGAACAATACATGCTAGATATGAGGAAAATGACGAGTAGAGACTCAGTGCAGTTTTATAAAAACATGCAATCGATTATAAGCACAGACAAATATTTTATCCTAACATGTGGTAAATAATACCTTTGGTAGCTTCTTTTGCTGGTCTAGATGATCCACATGTAGCCTGACATTTGATGCAGCAGCAGTCCATAAACCGCGATCTACCCCAGAATACACATTAGCAACTATGTCAAACAATGTCTCTGCTCCATTTTCTATGGCTTTCAAAATGCTTTCTTCTCTACTCCTTCGGTTCCTGATAAGAAGGAGTTTCTCTGTCAAGAAAAATTCTACGTTGTTTGCAATTCCATGATGCTAGAGAATCATATTGTCCATTAAAAATGATTAATGGCACCATATATACTGTTGTACAACAAACAAAATGAGGTTGGATATATATATACATACTTATCATTTCTCAACATTGCATAACTTTGTGTAAGTACCTATGAATGATATTACCAAAATAAAACATAAAACTTGAAAAGATAATCAGATATGAGAAATGCTAATTGTCAATTGTTTAGCTATAACAAGAGATTTTCTAGGGTCCCAAGACAGATTTCCAAATAATTCGGGTAAAGAAGTGGTAGCTTCATACTTGAGATATCCACAAAGCATGTTCTTTGGCCACAGGTTGACTCTCCCATGCATGGGGATCAGGGTATGTGGTGAAAGCTCCAAAAATTTGTAACTTGTTTGGAAGTATTCCTACATAAAAAGTAGAAATTTCTTTTAGGAACAATGTTATACAAAAAGGCTCAAGTAGAAGAAAAGCCCCTATGCTCTAAACAACTCCTGAGCTATTCTACATTTCTTAAGTAAGCCCCTATACTCTTATAGTAACAAGATGAGCCATTTCTTCCATTTGTACCCAAATAACTTCCTATTTCAAACAAAAGATTGATTTATATTTTGGGCTTATTTGTGCTATGTTACTCCAACTTTTCATCTTCCCTAAAATACAGGTATTCAACACCCATACCCAACACACATTCGGACATAGATATGAGGGTATAGTTCTCCAAATATATAGAAAAACTTAGACAAAATTGAGCATACATGCATACCCAAGTCCATGTAACATAGTATTTGGGTACAAATAAAAAGGTAAAGGGTTTTTCTACGTAAATGTCGTGGAGGTTAGGGTTTTATTCAGGTGCAAATTAAACCCAACTGATTAAGTTTCAATATATAATAAGCACCCCCTGTTTCTCCACAGTAAGCACTGTTCCCTTTCCCCAACTGCTATCAGCACCATTCAAGCCATGATGTTGCATTAAGAAAACTGAGATAGAACCATTTCTTTTATGTTGAAGAAAATAAAATCTGCAGGGCAAGATTGAGCTGATAACATTGATAGTAGCAGAAGCCATACAAACAAAAAGATTTGATGCTAAAAGAAGCAAAACAGAAGTAACTTCAGAAAGAATGCATTTATTATATGCCAACAATCAACTTGGTTATGGTCTTGGTTCAGAAAATAAAATTCTACTATTACACTCTCAATATGCCTTTCATGTTCTCCCATAACATTTAAATTAAAAAACAATTAAAGAAAAACTTTACCTAATGTTTAGTTAAATGATAGGAAACAAGAACTGAATAAATAAAGCTTATTGAATTTAGCCACTGAAATAGTATGCCAAAAAAAATACTATGGCTTTTAAATGCACTTACAGTCATGTTTCCACCAGAAGTAATGTCCAGAGCAGCACTTCCTTCACTGTAACAAACCAACAGGCATATTAGCAAGGGAGTTCCATGAACAAAATAAGAAATAAGAATAGAAAAGTTTATATTATTTGTTTAGGTTCAAAATCAAGTCATCTTTCATGGGTTCATCTTTCAAGACACAAACTTCTGCAACCCATTGTACAATAGGAACATAAGTGAATAATCCATATATTTAATATGCTAAAAACCTTTAAAAGCTACAGACCAATCTCAAACCATAGGTATTAAATCATCTTCATTCATAGGATTGGATGGGCATAAGTCGCACACCCCACAACATAAAGTTCACATCCAGCCTGACGGAACTGCTCTGTTCATTAAGCAAGATTAAATTTTTTGAAACATATTCTGATTAATGAAAAATCAAAGTTGCCAAAAGGTTACCTCCACAACTATTTTCTTTAAGTAAATTAACAAAAACTTATCATGTCATCACCTGCTAGAATATATTTTAAGCTAATATATATATAAGTATTAAGTTTTAATTATTAATGAATTTTAATATTGAATCCTAGTTGCTAAACAATTTTAACATATGGATCTCTTTTACTCTTCACACCTTTGCAAAAGACCCTTTTTGTAGAACCTTGTTTTAACATCTACTATAGCAAATTTATTCACACTTCAACAAGTAAAAGTTTTTTATCTCTTTCTTTTTTCTCCCTTTACTTCTGTATTTTCATGTGCTTGTCTCACTCCAACGTCCCAATGGCTAGATAACTTTAGGACTTTCATCTTGAATGACAGCCTTAGGTTCAAGCTTACTAAGGGAACGGAGCTTATTGAGAGGAAAGAGGTATAAACCTATAGCATGTAGCCTAAGGCCTAATGAGCTCATCATTTACAAAAATAAATTTTATGAAAGTAAAATTTTCAGTCATATATGATTTTGACATTATAATGAGACAAACTTCTAAATTTCTTGAGATCAATCAATTTTATTTATTGTATTAAAATATATGAATGGATAGTAATAATAAGCTTTTGTTTCAAAGTAATCTTTTTGCCTCTAGTTTCTAATAATAAAAAAAGTATACTAATATGGAGAGTGAAAGAAAGATCTCTAAAACTATATTGAAGTTGTCTCAAAACAAATTAATCTATGGTTTTATACCACTCAAATGCTATTCAGATAAAATATAAATATACAATTTTTTGGATTCGGCATTTGCAATTAACAATCTAATTGTATTTTTTTAAACTTTTAAATTTTTAGAGCAAACAATTTTTAAAGCACAAATACAATGTACAAACTTCAGCACTTATTTTTCAGTTTTGAGTACCAATTTTATCAAAAACAACCTTAGTTTAATCAAGAAGAATAAATCTTTCTTTCTACCAAAGTAAATATATGCAAACACTCATCTCACCAATGTCAATATGCATATATGATTGCAAACACTCATCTCACCAATGTCAATATGCACATCTGATTGCAAACACTCATCTCACCAATGTCAATATGCATATCTGTCATCTCACCAATGTCAATATGCATATCTGTTGCAAACACTCATCTCACCAATGTCAATATGCATATCTGTCGCAAACACTAGAGTTCTGTAAATCGTACTTTTCATGCAAAAACTTATAAAGCATCTTCTTTTAGATTCTTTTATTATACTATACTATTATACAAGAATTTTCGACAAAGTCTTACCCCACACAATGGTCGCCCACAATTAATGAGTTAGTACTAACATCAAGCAATGCCATGTGGCTATCTGTATGTCCCTGAATTAAGAAGAATAATTTTGTTAGATCCAGATAAAAGAGAAAGTTGCATATCCAAATTTCATATAAGAGATCAAAAAAATTAGTGATCATAAAGAAGAGGGGCATTTGCTGTATTAAAAGTGAACATGTAATCATTTAGTGAAGATGGTATACAGACAAACTAGCCAAGCACTGCACTGATAATTATGCATTCTTATTATGTTGTTTTGCAGATGCCATATTAGTTGATAAACACCTTTATGATCTTGGAATTGTCAACCAGGAATTGCACCTTGAGCTTCCTAATATTTAGTAAACAAATGTTACGTGTCAAATCTATGTTGGGAAAGGTCATTAATTTGGGTTCTTTAATTAAGGCTTGGATTACGCTCCTATTTTTTTCCTTAAGTTTCTTGATTATGTTTTTATTTCAGTTTATTTATTTTTTCCTTTGAAGAAAACGTTTCCTCTTTATGCAATAAGCATGGTCCTTGTTTAAAGGGACATATGAAATAATAAAAGGCTAAGCAGAATTTCTATCAAAAACCTTAAAGAGGTTTGCATCTCTCTAAGGAGTCTTAAGGTTTCAATCTCCATTTAATGAGATGAACTATCAATCCCAAGATCATGAATGTAAGAATGTGGCATCAAAGCCAACAATCCTCAACAATGGCAAAACAATGGTCGACAGAGTGGAGCAGAAATACGCAAAAAGCTCGAGCATGTGCAAACAAAGAACACATATTAGGTCATACATTGTAGCATATTCACAAAAGTATTGCTAAAACCAAAACCAATTGTTTGACCAAATGTGTCAAGGAATAGATAAAACAATTGCCAGTAAATAGGTTAGCAGCGGTATAACTGATACGAAGGTAAACCCTCTAACTGAACAAAACCAAACCATGGCAGCTTCTACCTATCTCTCTACCTTATCCTATGCATCAAACCCTCCTAAACCCATCTCGACAAAAAACGTGGTAGTCATAACCAACTCCACTTCCTTATCTTATCCATTAGCCCTTTATAAACTCATATACAACAAGTCATCTTTTTTCTTTAAACCTGATCCAAAAAACCTTCTACTCCATTATTCACCCCAAGCCTCACAATCAAACTCAATTACCATCAATTGAAATCCAACCACAAACTAAGCTTTCATCCACCCGCCCTGACCTAAACTTGTCATCCACCCAAATGACTCAAACCCTAACTCTACCATGCCACCTAGCCATCTACCTATTGCCCAGAGACACCAAACTCTACTCAAACCCTATATTGATAGTCCAATTGGAAGAATTAGAGCTTCCATTGAGTTTGAGAGGAAGCTGGGAGACAGGATTAAATTGAACCAACATGCTTGAAGGAGTTGGAGGAGCGTTGGCATTAGTTACAACTTGAGCCATGAAGGAATGAATAGAAAGAGTGAGCAAAGAACAAATAACGATCTTGAAGATTTGATGGAAAAGAAAGATTATTCATTCGGTTAGAGAAAATTGGCTTGTGATACCATAAAGAGGTTTTGAGTGAGAAGCCAAAAACTGATGATTTTACTAATGAATTTAGTTACCTATTTATACAAGTAAAAGCAAATAACAAAAATAATACTAAGAAAAAACAAATCTAAATAACAAGAATTCATAAAAATTACATACAGGGACAAATTAAATTTAAACTAAACTAAAGGAATTGGTCTTCAGTAAAACGCGTATCTTGTTGAGAATAGGAATTCTTTTTCTTATCAATTAACTCAAGTATTTACATGGATATATATACACAACTATGTTGAACTACTTAAGGAAATACAATCTTCACAAGAAATAGAATCAATAAAATCCCAATACTTTTAGCCTTAAGAAATCAGATCAGCCTTGATTAACAAGCCTGTCAATAGTCAAGGGTCAACATATCTTCAATAGAATTTGATTATGATTTTATTTCCTAGAACTTGCTTATTAGTTTAAATAAACTTTCCTAATAAATTAAGATAGTTTGCTGTTATATTTTTGCTTTCTTAGAATTGTAAACCTCTATTTAAAAGGAAAATTATTAATGAATAAAAAAAGTTTAAAGTATCAGTACATTAAGGTAGACAACTCCCTTAAAGTTCTGCAGGATGGACAAAAATAAGAATCAAACTAAAGGCAAAGACTCTAATCAATTTTGAACCCCTAGCAGTTCAAGTTCTAAGGTTTCAATCACCCTTTAATGAGTTAGAAGGTTTTGGTCCCCATTTGATGAGTCAAACTATCAATCCCAAAATCACAAATGTAACAACTCCATAATAGAGTACTACTAATATAGAAGCTCCTGGTTTTAAGTTCTAAGTATTCCCTACTTGAGAATATCAATGAAGTTTTTCCATAAATCTCATTCAAAGATTAACTCGAACAACTTGAGGATAAGTAATGCACAAGGTTAACTTTCAAGAAAATTACTACGTCACAACTTCAAAAATATGTTCCCCATTATTTTTTCCTATCTTGCAATCTGTCTGTTTAGGTAGGACTAGGCCACAATGTCTAGACTAGAGTGCAACCTAATCATTTAATCAAAAAGAACAGAATGAACAATTTTTAAGAGATCAAGAGTTAAAAGAGAAATACTGGAGCAAAAATGACAGTCAATCTGTGACCACCAACTAAAATGTCCTCTTCTCCAGAAACTGAGGTATAACCAAGAGACCAGTCACCTGTCAACATATGACCACAACTAAGACATGAAACAAAGAATCTTGAGGTAAGTCAAGTTTATGAGTAACATTATGACAAACTATTTAATAGGGTATATACTTGTTTCAGTCATGCAATGAATCATCAGGCTTGGATGAGGCATTTACCTACTAATATGCCTCGCAAGTTAAAGAAAGAAAAATATCCTCAGTAGCCTTTTGTTTTTTTGTGAATCCATAATTAAAGGAAAGTAAACTTAGAGTTGTGCCTCCCTTTTTAACTAGTAGGGTTAGCAGATAGGCTATAGAAACAAAATGATAAGAATTCAAATATAAACACCATTTCTGACCTTTTCCAATGCGACACATGGTATTTTCATGCGCTAGCAGTGTAGCATTAGGATTGCATTTTTGGATAATTGAAAGACCTGAGAAAAACCATAAATCAATATATTCAGTATAGACTTTTCATGACAGCAAAGCAAATGGACCCATATCATGCATCTAGAAAAGTAATTATAATCATTAATATACAACTAAGAGCACGTTAATTTGGAAGAAATAATCTCAGTTGGCATGGAAATCGTAAGGGGTAGCCTCGAGTATATAACATTTTGAAAAAACATGAAAATATGGTTCCAAATTAGGGTGAGCAAAAAATCAATTAGCCAATTAAACTAATGTGAACCGAACTGAAACCTTGTTCTAAACATAACTATTCCAGACATAGCTATTCTCAAACAACGGTTGTTCTGAACAACAACTATTCCAAACAACAGTTGTTTTTCCGGAAGAGATATTAAGTGAAGCAACATTGCTATCTGTTCTGAGTTAAACTTTGTTATTAACCTTAAAAGCGCAATTTCCTAAAACATAATTTTATCATATCTGGAAAGAGATAAATGTTAGTAGCCAAAACTGAGCATCTGCAATGACCCAATTACTTAAAAGGCTCACTACTTCCCTATTCAAAGCTCGATACTAGATATTAGAAGATAGGTTTCTACCTATCTATAAGTCCAAGAAATTTGTTCCCACAAGATCATGATCATATCAACCTCACTATTCGTTAAAAAGCCTGAACATATCAACCCTAAATCCTACATTGATCAAGGATGATTGTTCTTTTCTCCCATGAAAATAATGAAAATTTAGTAAAAGATGGGAACAGCCCTAACAAATGGGAGACTTAACCATGAGCCACAAGTTAAAAAGCTTCCAATAATCTACAAATAGCAAGCTGGTTGATTCAAAATTTCCCCATTTATTATCATTTTTTACAATATAACCTGAATGAAGAAATGCCCTAGTGCCAATTAGATTGGAAATAAGATATATTAGTTAACAAAGCAAACTCATCACTAATAGGTAGTAATACAAGATTTTCCTTCATGATAGTACAATAACGTCTAAAATATTAAGGTACTAATGGGATGAATTCCATGAAACATACAAGGCCTGGCAAAGGATTTATAAGTCATAATTTTGGAATTCTTATGCATAAATTCATGTTCCAGAAAACGTTTTTGTTGAGTATTGTCAAGACAAGACATTGACAAGACAAGAGACTAGTACATGTTACATTCTTACTTGTGAAGTAAGCAACAGATCTCTTAGGTCAAAATATGGGGATACTTGGGAGAACAAGTAGGCACTTGTTTGGGAAACAAGTTCATCGAACATGACCCATTGTGAGAACTTCACTTAGTGGAGTCATTCAGATGTCCATGGAAAATGTTCTCATGTGACAGTTGTGTAACTAGCACTCTAACTTGCAATATCATGTCATCTTATGTGAGTATTGTCATATTTCAACTCATCACAAATGGGTCCCAAGAAAGGATGCCTAAGGTAAGATGTTTGGAGCATGGCATGAATCATAGTGAAGTTGAATGAGTCAATTACAGCAAAATAAGCTTGTCGCAAATGAAAGGTTAAATTTGAAGCTAAAAATTCGAAAACTTCAATTTTGAAAATTTGATGACAAGTTTTGAATAAAATCCATATATGTTTAAAATTAAACAAAGTGGACAGGGTTAATTGGATAAGATAATCTCTCAATTAAGAATGGATGAGATTCATACATGATTAGGATAATGTGTTGATTTATACAAAAAGAATAAGATAATGTATTGTTTCATACATTCATGAAAGTCCTAATTAAGACATGGGTACGATGATCTCCTAACTATTACATACTATGTCCTGACCAATTTTTTTTAAATGTTCAAATAGAGAAAAAATTTCTCACTTTGGTAGAATTTGATTCAATCAAATTTGACTTTCTCAAAAATGACTAAATTGAAATTACAAAATTGTCGCCTTGATTTCCAAGTCCCAGTTTGAGAATTGGAATTTAACTAAAACTCTAACTCTTGTGAAGTGAAAGTGTTTACTAAAGAGATTGACAATATAAATCAAGCTATTCAGATTTTATGTAGACTGTGAAAAGTCAAACAGAAATCAGGCTCTGAAATCCTAAGAAAAATCAGTGATTACATTGCTTACTAGGGTGTTCGATTTTGGCTAGCCTTTAGAAGGATAAAAGATTGAATTTACTTGCTACATTAAAGGACTAGATTAATTTATTCATCTGATAAATAAATCAAAGAGAATTAGTCCTAATTATACCGCCTTGGCCGAACCTATAGCTATATGAGGATGAATTCATTTAAACAGTTTAAAGTTATATTAAACACTAGGAGTCCGAAGGTAACTGTTGTGCTTCAATATTGGAATTTTAACACTAGTAACACAAGTAAATCCTTTATTAACTTTTAGAAAAGAAAAAAAAATATTTATTAACAACTTCTAGTTTGCTTGATAATTATTTATATCCAAGACAAAGCTGCAATAGGCATTCTAAACCCTAGCTGCCCTTGTCTAAGCCTCCAGGCCTCATTTGTTTCACATTAACTGAAACCTATAAGCCATTACAACTCTCTTCAGTCAAAATGTGAAACCAAAGAACATAACTTTTGTTTGTGATTGTCGATCGTACAACTAGCATTAGAAAAACCCCAAGACTCATGAAGGCTCCAGCAATCATCCATGTAGAGCACCATTGGAGGCAACACACTAGGGCTGCTTGTGACGTAGGAGAAATCCCGAGGAGACCAACCACGTTCAATATTTATTTTTATAATTAAAATTAAAAATTATTACTTATTTTTCATATTTGTAGATTAAAATCAATTAAGAATCTTTCTTTGTGTGAAACAGCCGAATCAAAGGTGAAAATTAAAACAAGATAAAAAAAGGGGCAAAATGACAAAACTGACCAAAGGGACTGACACCACAGGACCACAATGGGCACTATAGCACTGCGATGGGCATTGTTGCACCAAAATTTCAGCAGGGCCAGCATTGCAACGCTGTTCTGGCGCTGCGATGCTGGATCAATTTAGCCTCAGGGTTTCCTTTTTCAACCCCGACTTGGCCTTCTACTCTAACCTTTGGCACTTATTTTGAGAATTTTTAGGGCAGAAAATAAGTATAATTAAGAAAGATAAACCCAGGTTTAATGAGGTAATTAGATAGATGAAAAATGTTAAAAATGCAAAAATCACATAATATCAGATAGAAATACTTTGTTAAACTGACCTTCAACATGATCAAGATGATGATGAGTAACAAAGACAATTAACTTTTCAGGCAAGCAAGCTATGATCTGCTTAAGCTGGTCAAATAAACAATAACGTCAATATCATGTTGAGCTATAAGTAAAACATGCCAAAATGAACACTACACAGTTAGATAACCATAAACAAAAAGAAAATCATATAAATTACTAAGGTGTTGATATTACTATTTTATAATGATATGGACTAGGTACTGAGCTAAACAAAGATTCACGCCTTTATATGATCGTCTTCTTTTCCCATTTTACTTGAGTATCTAGCCTTTAATTTGTTTTTGACAAAAGAGAAAAAGTAATTGCTATAGAAATATTCCATTCATATGTGAAAATGCTCCCATACTATAAAGTGTGAAACTGATGCCACCTATATTGTAATGCACAGACTTTCCTTTCATGATTAAACAAGGAAACTGAACATTATGTAATCACTCTCAAGTTGCTTCTGTAAAAATAACTTCTATATTGAACTGAAAGACCAGTTAAATTGACATCTCACAATTCTCAGAGAAGCTGCAAGCTCACTTAGAGGTTACTGCTTTTATTGAGAGATAAAGTAGGAAATCCAGCAAAGAATCCTGTATGAAGTAATTCATGGATAAGCACACCTTTTTTGTTTTCAAGGAAGTGAGGTGTTAACTTGGACAACATACTCAAACTATAACTCTGACATAGCAGAATGCAGCTCATAATGAAATTAGTTTGTTCAAGGAAGCATGGGAAAACTCATGCTAACAAATAGGTTTTTCATACCTCTTCATGGTACTCATGTCGGCATCCTGGATCCACAATCAATGCATCTCCATGAGCAACAAAGCTGCAATCCCCAACTGTATCTGAAACTTGTTTGGGTGCAAATATTACCAAGTTCGTTGTAAGGAAGGGCTTCCTTGTTTTACTTCGCATAGGTAGAATTACAACTCCAGGAGGATACTCCTGAAAGAATAAATCTCAGTCCACAAAGACATTTTAATGCTAAATTCTAAATTCAAGTAATCACGACAATTAAAAAATGTCAATCCTTTTTCTCCAAGTAAAATAGGATGGACAATCTTAAGCCAAATCCTATTTTATATGTATATGTGTACATAAAGGTATACATACGTATATGCATATACATATGCATATAATATATATATGTTCCAAGACGCAAACATTAAGGAAGGATTCCTATGGAGACTTAATGAAAGATGTTAAAACAAACAAGGCTGATAGCCTTTACATTCATAAAGGAATCCTTCCTTAAAAATTCCAGAAATTATGACGAATACACGTCATACGATCAATAAAAACTCTGATAAAGGGCAACCCAAAATGTATGCACATAGATGAGAAATAAATCAATTTTTATTTCTAGGATGATGTACATAGCAGACAATAAAGAACTCCTTTCATAGTCTTATAGACTTATATCGTTACAAGCGCTAGGAACTACCACTAGCGGTTAAACATCAATTCTGTACACTTCAAATTCGTACTTGCTAAAAGTGTATTATAAGTTGAAAACTATGAAAATACGTGCCCAGAAAAGCAGACCTTAAACTTCCAGAAAAACTCTTCTAGCCAACTGGACATCAGAGGCTAAAAATCTGCAATCTTAAAAGTTGTACTTAAAGCTTCTTTGCCAATAGAATCTTCATTTGCTAGAAGTAGGCAACGGACTTTCATATTCATATTTTCACTTTGAAAAATTAAGAAGCACAGCCTAATCATCTCACCAGTAACTTGCCTTTCTGGAGCAAACTTCATCGAAGCATGAAAACAAAGAGATGGATTTCTAATAGTAGGGAATTAAGAATCAATCTACTGCCCTTAGAAGTTATACTTTCATAAAATTTGGTCATAAAAACCCCTAAAATTGTTAATGTCTAGACCACATTCTTCCTTATGGCTAATGCAGCATGCTGTGATAGATCATTATCAGTCAGTCACTCGAAAGACAGCAAACCTGATAACGCAACGTGGGTGGTAATGTCCGTGCAGCAGACTGCAAGGAGTCATTTATAAGAGCAAGAACTACCAAAGGCCCTACACGATCACTACAAGGTTTCACGTCCAGAAGCCAAGTAAGACAGCTTTCAGTAGACATCCACTTACACAGCCCTGAACAAGTAATGGAGCATTTCTAACAATAAGTTGCTTGTGCTACAGCATATTCTGGTGACAGAATCAACAAAATCATAACCCATAGGGTTTGAACAATAACATTCTAATAAGCTATGAAGCACAGACACACAATACGGGTACGATACAATACAGAACAGGGTCACCACTGCCACTCCAGCCGCTGTCAATGGTGTCGATAAATTGTAAAATACCGTCATTATATCTCTCTCAACTTCCTAATCACATGCACCAGATTAGAGTTTAGAAAATCTTAACGAAAAAGTCTAGATCTAGGTTTCAAACAGAGATTTTCTATCATTATTATGATGTTTTCAACTATTTTCAACCAACAAAATCCCGTGTCCTTGTGTGTCTTGCCGTATCTGATTTTTTTTATTTTTTTTCCATATTTTGATGTGTCCGGTAGGTATTCCGGCGTGTCCATGTCGGATAACGTGTTGAGATAGGTACGAGGGACTTTCCGGCATGTCCGTGCTTCATAGCTAATAAGCTTTTGGTAACAATTAAAGATAAAACCTGCCCTCTTTTTGGCGAGCCCCAATTTGATCAATTTTACAACTTAACAAACTCTCACCTGAAGCCCTTTGTAGATCAAGTTAATCTATGAATTAAAAATCTCCACTTTATTTTTTCACCCAATAACTTCTCTTATGCATTTTTAGAAATAAGCATCGAGATTCTAGAAGAATTAGCCAATACAAATTTAAACCAACTATATTTAGCTTGATGAACGAGTACAATAAACATACCTTGACAATTTTGATTTTCGTCCAACAATTTGCCCATAATAAACACAGTATTAACTGGAAACCCAGGTCCGAACTCAGCTTCCGCCACATACTTGAACAAACTCCACTCCCGTACATCATTCACCTTTAAACCCAATTTTTCTAGCACCTAGAAAGAATAACGAAATAACCACCATCAGACAACAGAAACTCGAAAATGAAATTATTCATTTAAAAAGGAAATAAAATTGACCCCAGTAAGAGCAAGTTGGACATCAAATTTAGTCAAATCAATGTTGTGAGAGGACTGGGCGCCCTGGATAACGATCCCAGAGTGGGAGTGATCGTGTTGAAGGTTGAGAAGCGTGGAAGGAAGGTCCCAGAGATCAGAATCCACATAAGAATCGTACTGGTCTTCGCTGAATTTAGGCGGTGGAGTTTGCTTAAGGAGGAGGAATTCAGCGTCGTTTGACGGGTTTTTGAGGATAACAGCAAGATTATGAGTAGCCATTTTTTTCCTACTTTTTTGGTTGTTAGAGAAATGAGAAGAAGGTTGAATCCATAGTAAGGAAGATGATTAAAACCTACAGCTTAAATGGTTGTCGACGGAGGGTAGGCTGCGGCGGGTAGGTAAATTATTGATTTAAGAATTAAATAAAATAAAAGTGCTGATACTGGTAAACCGGGAGTTGATAGCTTAGTTGGCGGTTGATGACCAGGGACGGAACTACGTGGAGAGACGAGGTAGGGATGCCACTGAAGCAGCGCCGGGTGGATGCTACACCACCATAATTAGCAGGCTTTGCTTCACTACTCGCTCTACAGTGAATGTTGAATGCATCTTCAATTTCGCTTCAATTTAATTTTTACTATTTATTTTTAATAATTTTAATATTTTTAAAATCAACTAAATAATTAAATGTAATTCTTTTAAAAATATTTGAACATAAAATCCATCAGAACGTTGATTAAAGGTTCTACTAAACAACTAAGGGAATATATTCAAGCCTGACGGTTTGATAGTTTCTCATATATGTAGCCTCTCCAGAACAGTTTGTTACTCTCAAAATCCCAGCAGAATCTCCAGTAGAATGGAAACGTGCAGAATATACGCACATCCATTTTGGAGCCATACGTCTTACTTTAAACTACCATGGCATAGCTGGCAAACCTGTAGTTGCAAGAATTGCACTTTTGGATTCTAGATACTTAGAATACCAAAATGTATGTATTGCTACTATTGAAGCAACATTGAATTCTGGCCTTGTTATGGTCACTCTTTTCCCAAATTTTACAATAGCGTTGGTAGATCCCAATCTCAGCAATGCTTTGAAAGTTCAAATTCAAATAGCAGGAGCACCACAGGTAGCTTCAACTATTACTGCCACCCTCCATTATCAGATTGTCTACAGAATCTAGGATCATGCCTTTAATCTCTCAAGACATGGAACAGATGACTCTTTACTCATCTCAGTAAACACAAATGACCAGCCTCATTGTGTTCATAGACAAATCCCAAAAAAGGAACTTATTAAACTTCTCCCAGAAAAATGGGTCACTAGCTATGAAAAACTCCATGAGCATAGCCAGCCGATTCAGTTAACTTCAAGTCAGATCACATCAAAGAGAGATGGAACTACTGAGATCAAGTTTGATCATAGTCATCTACATAATCCACAAAATCCCAACATCTTCCCGACTCAATTGATGATACAACCAATCAAAAGACTGGCGCAACTTCATGACAAAGAAGATCCAGACTGTTGTTGCACATTGTGTGAATCAGGCCCTGAAAGAAGCCTGATAGAAAGTTTTTCGGCGAATGGAAAACCTCACTATATGTTTAAAGACCATGTCACTGGACATTGTCATTGGGCTTTAAATTGTTCATGTGAACTATGTGCAGATGATAGAATGGCTGCCTGGGTCGACGCCATGGATATGTCTGCGTCAAAACCAGGAAAAAAGAAGAAGAAGAAAAATTCTACTCAGGATGAATTCTACAAAAGATGGATGGAAGGAGATCCAGATATTGGACCACTCGGAGAAGACAATGGTAAATATGTTTATCTTGTTGATTATTCCTCCCACAAATCTGTACCAAATATACAGGTTCCACCTAAACCCTGTAAGCCTCTTTCTTTTCTCCCTCCAAAACCATCTGTTCAATCTCCTGAGGTTATTCCTATTCCCAGAAAACCAAAACTTTTCTCCCAGCCGTGTTACAAGAAAATAAACAAATGAGTTAAAAAGAACTCAGATTTTCTTGCTCCACAAAAACTAATTCCTGCTGTGTGTATGATGAAATCCACAACATCATATGACAAAGATTTTCCACCCCTTGAAGAGTACTCAGAGAAAAATTTTACACATGCACCAAAAATTCCTTCAAAAATCCAAACTGATATTTCTGGTGCACCCTCCAAGATAAGTGCTGCAGAAGCCACCCTCAACTGGCAAACAGAAAATGCTATTGCTCAAAATCATGCCCTCAAAAGAATTGATTCAAAGGTTTCAACTATTGAAGCCAAAATAGATGACAATACAAAGGTAGTCAGAGATTTAATCCAGCTTTTACAAAAAAGACTGGATGAAGTAGCAAAACAGCCAGCAGCATCAGGGCAAGATTTCTTTTCTCATCTTGCACAAAGAGAAAAAGAAATCCAAAAATTGAAAAATCAAATCAAAACTCTTCAAGAAACAGTAAAAATCCCTGAGCCTACTCCAAGATCAGAAACAATTGAATTGTTTCCCTCCATTAGACAGAAGAATCTGCTCCCTGCAGAAGAAGTCCAGATAACCTTTCCAGAACCTCCAAAACGTACTAAACCAAGTACGTATGAGATTTTTTTGGAAATCAAAAAAATAAGAAGCAGAGAAGAAAAAGAAGAAATCTGCTGGAGAAACCAAAGCAGAAAGTGAAAGTGATGCTTATCAAATGGAAAAGAAACTTGGAAAAAGACCAGTTTTAGAGAAATCTCCACCAAAATCACCTCCTCCAAAACAAGTCTCAAAATCTCTGATGATCAAGAAAGAAGATCAAAATCCTTTAAGTAAATTTTTAAAGGATTATATAGAATCTTCTATTCCTAGAATCTCAACTGTACAAAATCCAGAATCAAGCACTAAAGCTGATTCAGAAGAAAATTCAAGATCATCAGAAGAATCTGAATTCTCTGAACCCTCATCTCCAGACGTACAGACAGAAGAAGAAGATGAGAGCCTAGATGAAGGCTTAAAAAAAGCATTTCAAACAACCAAAGTTGAAGAACCAAGTGATGATGAAATGCAAGATATGCCAGAATCATCTTCTGCACATCAAAGACAGGGGCCAAAATCTTCCATAGGAAGAACCACTTTCACTCTAGATGATTTGCCACCGGCAAAATGGCCAGACAGAATCCAAGATTTCATTCTTGGCTAGAAACTCGCAAGCTCACTGAAGATAGCAATTACAACATTCTCATGGAATTTGTTTCCAGATTCACGGGAATGTTAAGATATTGGTGGAACTCCATTTATCAACATAATCAAATGCAGTTTCTAGTTCTTCAAGATCTGGCTCAACCAATCAGGATCATACACCAACATTTTGTAGGAAATCCTGAAGACTTGCTGACATTAAAGAGAAGGGAATTCTACAAAAGAAAGTGTTGTTCGTATGTCAAGAAAGATTTGGAAAAGCACTTCAAAGTAATGACCAAGTTATTTTGTGCTTTAGGCCTTAATCCAAATCTCAAGCCCGTTATTCTCTCATCTCTCCCAAATCCAATTCAAGTTGCAGTAAATCAAGCTCTCCAGACACAGAACAAAGACATTCTCCAGATCACAGTTGGAGAACTTCAACAAGAAGTCTTTGTTGCTCTAGAAGACATCTGCAACAGAAGAATGATATTCAAAGACTATCTCTATGGTGACAAAAGAATTGACAGAGCCTGTGATGATTCTTATTTGAAGTGCAAATGCCCAAAAGATCACTTGTGTGATTGCCGCACAAAAAAGAAGAAATATTTTGAAAAACATTCTTCTTTTCCAACTTCAAGAAGAAAGAAAAAGATCAGGCCACGATGGAGATATCTTAAAAAGAAAAGAAAGTCAACAAAACCTGACCGTTGTTACATCTGTAATCAGAAGGGACATTTTTCAAAAAATTGTCCAAAAAACAAGAAGCAAGCAAAGAAGATCATGCAAATAGTAAGACAATCAAGAGTCAAGATTCAAAAAGAAGATGATATTGAATATGTTTGCTCTATTGAAGATGAGCCATCAATAGAACGATCTGTGCTATTCCTGCCTATGGTTCATCTGATCCAAAATCAGATTATTCTGATATACAGATAATACAAGTCAAAGCTCAGACTGTTGACAGAGCTGTTGATACAGTCTCAGTTCCTCATATACTAGTAAAAGTCTATTTAGACAAGTATAGTAAACCCATTACTATAATTGCCTTCATAGATACTGGAGCAGCAGAAACCATCATGAACTCAGATGTTTTACCTTCAGAATGGTGGAAACCTCATATAAGGTATTTCGATTTAGCTGCCAATGTTCCTTTTGCTACTCATCTGATTAGTAAACCAATTACTATTCAGTTCTTCCCAGGCTGTTGTGTAAAAAGTACAGTATTGGGATCAAAACTTCCTCGAAAAGATATTGTAGTAGGTTTTGACCTCTACAAAAAAGCCCAGCATCTCAGAATACTCCCTAAAGGAGTAAGATACAAAAATCTTTTCCAACCCTTTGTCAAAATCCCAAAACTTTTTATAATCCAATCTAAAAAAATCCATCACATAGTCCAGGAATTAAAAGCCCAGTCGTGTGTAGAATCTCATTCTGAATTCCTGAATAAATGTTCAAAACCTTTGTGGAAAAACCCAGATTTCTTCATTAATCTACCTTTCAAGAAAAATGAAGATATCAACCCAACAAAAGCCAGCCATCAAGAAATGAATCCAGATCATTTGCTGCTAGCACAAAAAGAATGCAAAGAACTACAGCAACAAGATATGATTGAACCCTCGGATTCTCAATGGGCGTGTGAAGTTTTTTATGTGAATAAAAGATCTGAACAAATCAGAGGAAAGTTAAGATTGGTAATTAATTACCAACCTCTTAATTATTTCCTCCAAGATGACAAATTCCCTCTTCCAAACAAAGATTTGCTCTTCTCCAGCTTAGCCAAAGCAAAAATCTTCTCCAAATTTGACCTTAAGGCAGGTTTTTGGCAATTGGGAATTCATGCTGATGATAGACCAAAGACAGGATTTTGCATTCCTAATGGACATTTCCAATGGAAAGTCATGCCATTTGGATTAAAGACTGCTCATTCTCTGTTTCAGAAAGAAATGATAAAGATTTTCCATCCTTTAATGGAAAATGCTTTAGTCTTCATTGATAATATATCCTACTTTACAGTCAAGATGAAGAATCTCATGCCCAACTCCTTAATGATTTCAAATCCCTTATTTTCAAATATGGGATAATGTTATCAGAAAGGAAAATGCAGATTAACATATCAGAGATCCAATTCCTAGGAATGGATATCAAAGAAGGAAGATATTCTCCAAGACCACACATTGCTCAAGAACTTCTCAAGTTCCCATCAAAAGATTTGTCTTTCAAACAAGTCCAGCAATTTATTGGGATTGTTAATTATCTTAGAGATTTTATTCCTAAAGTTTCTAAGTATATTAACCCCTTGAAAAAGTTGCTCAAAAAAGACCCTCCTCCATGGTCTTCTTCTCAAACCAAAGCCCTTCAAAAACTGAAAGAAATTACCCAAGATTTGCCTCCACTCCAGATTCCCTCAGATGGAAAAAGAATTCTACAAACAGATGCCAGTGACAAATATTGGGGAGCAATTCTCTTTGAAGAAAGAAATGGCAAAAAACAGCTCCGTGGATATAAAAGTGGAAGATTCTCAGAAGCAGAAATCCATTATCACTCCACATTTAAAGAAATCCTTGCAGTCAAAAAAGGTATGGCAAAATTCAAATTTCATCTTCAAGGATATTATTTTCTGGTAGAAATGGATATGTCTTCATTCCCACAAATGCTCAAGTTTAAACAGAAAACAGTTCCCCATCCACAACTCTTGAGATGGGCAGAATGGTTTTCTCAGTTTTCATTTGATGTCAGACATATACCAGGAAAGCAAAATGTTCTTGTTGATTTACTTTCCAGGCCCAAAGAAAATCCAGAAGTTTTTGCCTACAAAAGAGTTTTTTGGCTCAGACCAATTATGATGTATCGGCCCTATTCCTCAACATCCACATCTCCTACACCTTACACTGTTACTCCTAACCTTCATCCTGAATTTCCACCAGAAGTATATACTCTTGTGGAAAAAAATTGTTTTCACCAAAAAGCAAGGGACATGATGTTCGAATACCAGATTCAGGTTTTTAAGAATTTTGGAGGACTTATTCTTAAACCTTGGGGTATCCATCCAGATTATCCTTTTATTCACCCAATAAGGTTTGAATTTGTTGAACAACCAAATGAATTAAAATGGTTTTTATGGTACTTTACTCATCTCTACCATATTGCCATCCAGTTCAACACCCTTGACCTCCTTTATTACTTGAAAAAAGCCATCAGAGGAAATATTGAACCTGAACAACAGAACTTCTTTCCTTTCCTTAGTTGGTTTCATCCTCTCCCACAATGGCTTCAAATAATTGAGCAATATTGCAATCAAGCAAGAGGTAATTATGAAAGTTATATGATTATAATTTTCTATAAGCCTCAATATTTTGTTAAATGTGGAAAAGGAACTCAGCTCAATTCCTTTCCCACTACCTGGATTCACAAAACCCTTGAAAATGAAATCTTCAAAGATGATGTCCAACATCGAGAATTACAAAGGTTTCTCTGCCAACTCAATAGGATCATTCCATTTGAGATATGACCACCTCCAAATATTGATGCACCATGGGACACCTGGCCAAGGATATACACACCTTATCATGAAGAAATATTAAAAGCTCTCCGTGAATATCATAAAGGAATACCTGACCCCACAGAATGATCACAAGACTACCCGTGGCAATATAGTCAAATCAGTCTTGCTAAGATAGAGCTGCATGATGAAAAAGAAAAAGATGAAGAAATGATGAAGAAATGACCTGCTGCAGTGAAGATTCCATGGATAGTGCTCAGCTGCCCCATTCAAATGCAAACAGCTGAAAGGCACTAACCAGAAATCTCGCCTTTAATAATTAAAGTATTTTGATTTATGTCAAATAATGTCTAATATCAGCACTACTTTTACTTTCTGTACTATTTTACTTTATCCTTTAATGTCTGATGTCTATCTAGTACACTGTTTACTATTTTATTGTATTACATCTCCTTCAGCTATAAAAGGAAGATGAGTTCCTCTTTGTAAGATATAAGAAAATTCTCTAAATAAAATCCCAGTGTGTTTTTATCTACCTATGGCTTTCTAAATTTACTCTGTTTCTCTAAATCGTCTTCTTCTTAGAAAACTTTAGATGAGTTAACCAAGAATTATAATAGAGTATGCTCTGTGCTTGCCATCTGATGGATCCTGCACATCAGAAATATTAAAATTCTTATCAATATTAACAATATTGTTGTGGATAGTATAAGTTTCTTGAATTAAGGCTTTGTAGCTAAAAGGCAGTGCCTGTAAAATAACCCGTATGGATGAAGGGTTTAAGTTTGGCATAGCATACTTGCTACAATTCCTTCTTTCTTGCAATTCTTGTATTTATCCACACCCGTATTGGTATCAGAGCCTGTAGGTTCAAATTAACTCATCGTTAGTAATCTAGAAGATAGATAGATTTGGAGAAATATCTTTTATCCATGACAGAAAAAATGTTAACTCGACCCTCAACTTCTTCTACCCCTATCTCTTTACCCGATTTCCCTATGAAATCTCATTCTACAAAAAAGATCTCTTCTTTGTATGAGATAGAATATTTAAGTGAGGAAAATAAAGTACAGCCTACAGATCTTCCTAATGTAAATCCTTATGCTGCCTAATAATTTTATAACATGCAATTATTATAATAGCTTCATACTCACGGTGTAAAAGAAAAAACCTAACCGTCCCAAAATTCACCCTTTTGGAGCGAAAATGGATTCTAGCCTCCAAGTTTTTTGTGTTAAAATCCTTTTAGCTCCTGCCAATTTTAAAATTGCACCAAATTGATCCCTCGCTCCCAACTTTTTTGGTTTAAACCTCTCTTAGGTCCCTGCCAATATCAAAATTAGACAAATTGAACCTTTCCTCTATTCTTTTTGGGGTTAAATATCACTTAGATCCCTTTCAATTTTAAAATGACACAAATTAGGCCATCTTCATTTTTTAATTTTTATGTAGGCTTATCAATTTGCCCATCTTAACCGAATGGTAAATTGAAATACACTTGTATTTTTCTTTTCTCTGGCATACTAGCAATCAAGCCGTATTAAAAGGTAAAATTTTTTGTTTACTCTCTTTTTTTTTATTTATCAAAATCTGTTTTTATTTATTCAACTTTTAAATTTCAACATATGTGTTTAATTTTCTATATGTTTTCTTACTAAAATTTAGTTTTCTATTATAATCCCTTTTTATTTATATTTTATATTTTTAAACCCTTTGTTTATATACTTTTGCAAATTCATACTACTTTATTTGATAGGTTACAGTTACATATTAATAATTAATATATAAACGTATATTTAACTTTTTATAGATGAAAAAAAAAAACATCTACGATTAATGCCTTTTTCAAAAGGAATAAATAATGTTAAACAGTTCAATAGAGCGATCAAACACGTGTATGAATCTTAATCCTTTATAATAATGATTAAAACTCGGAAAATTGAGGTCAATGTAAATTATAATACTAATCCATTGGAGCATAATATCAAGATGACTCTAGTGACATGTTAATAAACTGGATATATATATATATATGTGTGTTTTTATTTTATTTTTTAATCAATAATTTTTATTATACTTTTTAGAATCTATAACCATTTTTCGACATTATATATTTTACATATTTATTTCATACCAAATCTTATTTAAAAATAAAATTTATTTGTGATTTTATTTATAATGTATAGTAGTAATATATTAGAATATATGTAAAATTATAAATCAATTACATATATGTTTATTTAAAAACTTTATTTCTCTTCATGTTTTTATATAGTTGGAGAATAAAATAAATAATTTTATGTTATTTTTGTTATCGTAAATCAAGATAATTTGGATATTTTTAATTTAAGGGTTCATTTTTAAAACTAGTAATGGAAAGTTTTAATTTTACACTGAATTTAGAAAAATTCACATGTGCCATTTTTTATATTTTATTTTTTGCGATAGTTTAGGTAAACGATTGTCAAATTTGATTCATAGATTAGGGTTTTTTTATCTCAATATTATGAAAAAAAAATTTATACACGAAAATGAGTTGTCAGTCAGATTAATTACGAAAATAGTATATTTTTTTAGGTCGCGCCTACTTGACAAGCGCAACCTATTTTTTTAATATTAAATTTTTTTTCGTTTAAAAAATTATTATATATTTTTTTCGGGTTAGTATACAACCCGTGTATATGGATGGGAAAAGCATACATACATGTTGCGCCTTCTTGGTAAGCGCAACTGGTGGGGCCCACATGCTTAATTTTTTCCCTATATATTCCCCTGAAAATCGATAAAGAACATACAGAAAATTTAGCAGCAAAATAGAAGTAAGAAGAGAGGGAGAAGAAGGAAAGAAAGGAAAGCAAGAAGAAGGATAATGTATTTTAGTTTATTTATTTTTAAATAGAATGTAGAATTTTGTTAGAAATTTTATTATTTAAAAGTTTGTTAGATTAATAATTTTGTTAGCTTCTGAATGAAAAATTTTACATTAAAAATTTTATGTAACTTTTTTGCTATTTGAAACTATTTTGAGAATTTTGAAATTTTTTTAACAGATCTAGTATTGAATATGGAGAATCAGTTTTTCGTATGCGTTTATTTTGATGGAGAAATTTTGACAACAAGCGTAGGATGTATATTTGAATGTCGCAAACAAGTAGCAATGAGATTCAATAGAAATATCTCTTTTGATGATATGAAGGAAAAAATTAGTGAAAAAATTTATAAACGTTGTGAGAGAAGGATCTCGAAACTTTTCTACAAGTTTCCAATTTCGACGGATCCCATAAAATTCACCGAAATGGAACTTGTAGACGATGAAGAAGTGGAGACAATGGTTGCTTTTTATTGTGGGACTTGGAGCAACCAAAATGCACCGATTCAGTTATTTGCTGAGTTAGCTGGTGTGGAGGAAACTGAAGATCCCACTTCATTAGGTGAAGAAGATGAAGCTCAAGAACCGTGTATGGTGGTTCCAGTATCATATATTGGTAGTTAATCAACTATACATGGGATCGACATTGATCTTAATGCTACACCCGAGACTGCTGTGGTTGGTGATGATGTATACCATAGTAGTGATCATTCTGATCATGAAGTCGATAATGAAAGTGATCCCGACATGGATGAGGTCCCGGATGATATTGACGATGAAGGCATGAATGAGGAAGTAAATGTTAATGCATCTTCAGTCGGGAACCAGATTCATCGTATTTTGATACATAATAATCCTGGGGCATAAATGTCTCAGATAGACCCCGATGCGACGCATGTAGCCGAGTTCCCAGAGTACCCTGAAATACAATCTACTCATCGGATGGCCGTATATTTTGATCCTGAGGAGTTGTTCGTGGGCCAGAGATTCGAAAATAAGGAAGAGTGCGTATTTGCCATTAAGCGGTATAGTATAAATATATTAGTAGACTATAAAGTCGTCGTGTCTAAACCGACATTATGTATTGGAGAGTGTTGGAAGTCGACGGAAGGCTACAATTGGCGGAGACGAGCTGCATTTATGCAAAAGTCGTATATGTGGGAGATACGAAAATTTGTTGGGCCTCACACATGCACTTCATCACATATGACAGAAGATCATCGAAAACTTGATTCCAAAACTATCTGTACGTGCATCATGCCGATGGTTGAAAACATGCCGACCATTAAAGTTTCGGTACTGATTGCCGAAATACAGGCACGATTCCAATATCGAGTTTCATACCAGAAGGCATGGATAGCTAAACAGATGGCAATGAAGCAATTGTAAGGAGATTTCAATGCATCATATAATGAGTTGCAAGGATGGATTGCCGCTATGAGGGAGTACGTACTAGGGACTACCATTGAGTTGCAAACACGACCTTATTAGGCCTTGATGAACAACTACAACTGAGAAAAAGAATTTTCCAATGGATGTTCTGGACGTTTGATCCATGTGTACGTGCATTTTCCCACTGCAAGCTATTTGTGCAAGTAGATGGGACATGGCTATACGATAAATATACACAAACCTTACTTCTTGTGATTGCTCAGGACGGGAACAATAACGTACACTCAATTGCATTTGCCATCGTAAATAAAGAGAATATGGAGTCGTGAGAATTCTTCCTTACAAACCTGCGGAGGTATGTTATTAGTAATAATAGTATTTGCATCATCTCCAATAGAGGGAAAGGATTAATTGCTGCCATTAGGCGTTCCGGTGTGCCATGGATATCTGTTTACTGCATACGACACATTGCGTCTAACTTCCATCGAGATTATAAGAATGTATACTGGAAGAGACAAGTTGTGAAAATGGGTAAAGAATAACCTTATCCTTTCAATATATAACCTAATGTTTTGTGATGAGACTGTAACTTATATTTTTTTTTAATACATACACAGCGTACGAGCTTGAGCCATACATTTTCCGACAAAGGATGACTCGACTTGAGAATGACATGGAAGGTCAAACGAACATATCTTTCCGACAATGGTTGGGTACCATGGAGCCGTGGCAATGGGCTCAAAGTTTTGACGAGGGCTATCGTTACGGTCAAATAACCACAAACTTGGTGGAGGGCATCAACGCTGTGTTATTAAAAACACGACATCTTTCGATTTCATCTGTCTTCTCGGCTACATTCTACAGGTTGGCTACCTTGATGCCAAGAATGAGTCAGCAACAAGTCAACCAAATGGAGGCAGGACACGTGTTTATCGAATATGTCAGGGATGTAATGGTTGCAAACCGTTGGATGGCGAGGTCGATGAATGTAGAAGTATATTCACGACGTAATAAAACGTTTCGTGTTACAGAGACCATTGGTCGTTGACCCGGTATACCACCTAGGTCATACGGAGTTGATCTCCGAAATAGACGGTGTGATTGTAGGAGGTTTCAGACACTTCATTATCCTTGTGCACATGTTGTAGCAGCTTGTGCTAAAGTCTCGCTCAATGTAGATTAATTTATCGATGAAGTGTATACCCTCGAACGCACGTTGTGTGTATGGGAAAATGAGTTTCCCGTACTTCCTGACCTATCTACTTGGGAGGTTCCTCCGACGACATTCGAGCTTGTTCTAGACAAAGGGTTGCGTAGGAACCTAAAAGGTCGTCCTCAATCATCTAGAATCCGTAACGAAATAGATATTAGAGAGAAACCCGATGGGAAGTTGTGTGGAGTATGTAGATTACCCGGTCATAATCGGAATAAATGCCCACTCCAAAACTACCAAATTGGACAATCGTCGCGATTGGATAGAAATTAAGATGTTGTTAATTCCATGTTGGAAGAAAAAGTCCCGCCGAGTAGCATTAAATGGATTTTTTAAGCATTTTAAAATTGATTGTTTTTAATACTCCTCTTTTTTTTGCTATTATGTATTTCAACCCAAGCAAATCCAAAATTCACCTTCAAAGCACATGTTTATATACAATTTACATACTTACTCCGGGTGAAGCATGACTATTTGTGTTCATACATACTTAACTCAAATTTATTTTGTATTTCATTTACTATTATAATTATGTTCTTCAACCGGGGGAATGATGACTATCTTTTGTAATTAAATGATAAAAAACTCATTACATAAATAGTCATTACATAATTTGCCAAAAATAAATTAAATTGATAAATAAAATGCCAAAAAATTTATTACATAAAAAAGAAGTTATTTATATTACAAAACCCCCTAAAATTGATGGTTTGATGGTGTGGTTCTAGGGGTATATTTTTGTGGAGCCCGATGTTCACGTTGCGGAAGACTACGGCGATCAACGTTCTCTTCATCTGTATATGGGGGTGTGTGAAACATAGACGAAAAATCATATGTCTCAAACGCCATCGATGAACTTGAGCCGAGAGGAGTAGAATATGGCGGTGGATATGGGCCGGGAGGAGTAGAGTACGACGGTGGATACTGCTCTAGAGGAGTTGAGTACATGGGTGGATACGGGCCAGAAGAAGCAGAGTACTGAGATAAATATGAGCCGGGATGACTGGAGTACTGAGGTGGTAGTGGGCTGAAGATATCAAACTCTGAATGATATCCGTGGCCTGAGGAGCCCGAGAAATAGTCATCGCCCCCTAAATCTGGATGATAAGAACTACTTCCAGAGTATAGTTCCGGCTCTGGCTCCTGCTCTAGCTCCTGCTCTAGTTTCGGCTCTGATGCATGAAGCGGATCTAGAAGATGTTGCCCAATTCGTGTCGTATACAGGGGGACTACCATCGACTGCCCACCAATAAAAAATGGTTTCCCTATCTCACAGTACCACTGTAGGTACTGTAATGAGGGCTAGAGATCCAACCCACGATCCATCTGAGGTACCCTCCCAAACCGGTTGTTCCACATCGTAACATATTCTTCATACCCATCTCCCCAATCAAGCCCATGCCTCCCCCTCCTGGTCATCCCATGGATATCCCCCAATCGTACTGGCGGACTTGGGATATATTGAATGCAACCGAACGCCGAAGTACTCGATCGCCATGATACCACTCCACTGTCTGAAAATTGATAACGAGTGCACTAATGCACCATAAGTTTGAGTGGACGCGGGCAGACGAGGGAATAACCGCTACAATTTCTAGAACAGAATACGACATCCAAATGAACTGCACAGTTAATCACATTTTTTATATTAACGTAGGTCGAGTGAAATAAAATAATAAAATAAAATTGATATTGGAAACACTTACCCCCTCTCCAGAATGATTCTCGATCATCAGACGGTATATCAGAATCGTGTATGACCTTCCGATACCCGGATTTGTGCTCCATCTAAGAAAAAAATTGTTAGAACAACATAATCCAGAAAAAAAAAAGTCAACTAATTGTTAT
This sequence comes from Gossypium longicalyx, assembly GCA_025698465.1. Classification (NCBI taxonomy): domain Eukaryota; kingdom Viridiplantae; phylum Streptophyta; class Magnoliopsida; order Malvales; family Malvaceae; genus Gossypium; species Gossypium longicalyx. The sequence continues at coordinate 101,222,711 of CM046997.1, forward strand.
AACGCATAAAAATTCATCACCTATTAACAAGTGAAAATATATATGATTGGTGACTAATTGATGCCAAGAATGGCATCCGGTAAAGTGCCCACGACTGCAGCAGTATGAGGCATCCGTCTATGTCCATTGCGAAGGATCGTCGTACCGACAAAGTTCTTGATACAACATGGCTAACATCGCGGACCTTCAATCGTATGAACGGGTGTTATGCAAATTAGATAATAGGGGTAAGTACATCAAGTGAACAGCACTGCCGTTTGAATCCGGCATAAGTACACCCCCTATGAGGTGCATAATGTAAGCTCGAACGGCCTGCATCACCTCCCGTTCATTGGCAGTACTCGGCAAATACTCAAAATTGACCTTTAGCCATGAAAACCTCAAACTGGCAAATTTCCCCTCACTTGGCGAGCGTCCAAGTAATTCATAGCAAAGGGTTGCCGACCTGGAGATCGAACTTACGCCCGTGACGGCATTCCCGTCGATGGGGAGCCCGAGCTGTACTGCAACGTCTTCTAGAGTGATGGTGCACTCCCCGCACGACAAATGAAATGTGTGGGTCTCCGGACGCCATTGCTCGACTAAAGCGGAAATCAAGTCATATCGCAGATCAAAAGTCCGGATCGATGCTGCTGATCCGAACCTGGCTAACTCCAAGAATGGTATTAGGTGTTCATCTGGCTGAAACCCTATACTATTAACACAGCCTCTCAATACGCGGTACGGCTCCTGACATTATTATATTAGTGAAATAGTTAATACAATATAATTTAATTCAACAAATAACATGACTATGAAATAAAAATTTTATTACCATATCCTTAATGGTTCTTGATATGTGATTTGTATTATCAATCAAAGAACCCATTTGTTACAAATCTGCAATTAAAAAAAATGAATTCATTTTTTTCTTATTTCAAAAGATACAATAAATTATTTCAAATTTTAGAAACAAATACGGTAAATATCTCATAATTTCTCATTATTTACCTACAATAAAAAAATTTATATTAGATAACAATAATAATATAATTAAAAACATATAAACTATCTAAATATAAAAAACATACGGATTAAAAAAGAAGAAGAACTAGAAACATACCTAATTAGAAGAACTTCCAAATAACCTATAAAATTATATAACAACAAATTTAATCAACATTTTAATAAATCAATAAAAATTATCAAATAAATATATAATAATATAAAAATTACATTAAAAAATCACAAAAACACTAAACTATAAACACTAACAATTTATAATCATATACTAACACAAAATAACTATAAATTATTATTTTTAAATACATTACTAAAAAAAAATCACAATAAACTAATACACACTAAACCACTAAACACTAACAATATATAACCTAATCTTAAATTACTAATAAAATAGCTATAAAAATATTTTTTTAAAATATATTACTAAAAAAATCACAATACACTAATACACTAAACCACTAAACACTAACAATTTATATAACCTAATATTAAATTACTAATAAAATAGCTATAAAATTATTTTTTAAAAATATATTACTAAAAAAAATTACAATACACTAATACATTAAACCACTAAACACTAACAATTTATATAACCTAATATTAAATTACTAATAAAATAGCTATAAAATTATTTTTTAAAAATATATTACTAAAAAAAATTACAATACACTAATACATTAAACCACTAAACACTAACAATTTATATAACCTAATCTTAAATTACTAATAAAATAGCTATAAAATTATTTTTTAAAAATATATTACTAAAAAAAATTACAATACACTAATACACTAAACCACTAAACACTAACAATTTATATAACCTAATCTTAAATTACTAATAAAATAGCTATAAAATTATTTTTTTAAAATATATTACTAAAAAAAATTACAATACACTAAACCACTAAACACTAACAATTTATATAACTTAATCTTAAATTACTAATAAAATAGCTATAAAATTATTTTTAAAAAATATATTACTAAAAAAATCACAATACACTAATACACTAAACTACTAAACACTAACAATTTATATAACCTAATCAACTATAAAATTATTTTTTTAAAATATATTATTACTAAAAAATCACAATACACTAAACACTAACAATTTGTAACCTAATCCCATAAATTATTAACAAAACAAATAACTATAACAAAATACAAAAAACTAATAATTTATAACCTAATCATAAACTACTAACAAAATAATTATACAATTTTTTAAAAAAAATTTACATTGCTAAAAACTCACAAAACACCATAATTTTATAATAAATTACTAAAATAATACATTACCTTTTTTTCTTCTTCTTCCTTCTTCTTTTTTCTCTCATTTCTTTCTCACAATCGGTGGCTGCTTCAACATGGGGGGACCATGATTATAAGGTCCCCCATAAAGTTTTTTTTCCATGAGTGATATGACTCATGCATGGAGAAAAAATAGGCAGCAGTGACAGCAAAAGCAAAAATGGGCAGCAGTGGCAGCAATGGCAGCAGCAGCAGGTGGAGCAGCAGTAGTTGGGGGTGTCGCGCCTACCTGTCAGGCGCGACTAGTCGTGCCTACCTGACAAGTTCGACTTGTTTTGGGTATTTTTTATCCGTATAAAACCCGTATTTTTACATATATATTAATATAAATATTAAAAAATAATATAATAATTTTTTAAACGAAAAAAAAATTTAATATTAAAAAAATCGGTTGCGCCTGTCAGGTAGGGTGACTTAAAAAAATATACCATATTCATAATTAATCTGACTGACAACCCATTTTCGTGTATAAATTTTTTTTTTTATAATATTGAAGTAAAAAACCCCATAAATTACATTGAGTTGGTAATAAAAAAAAACTGATCAAGGGTTCGAGATATTTATATAAAGTAGATATGTTGAAAGTAAGAGTCAGGTCTATTTAAATAATGTACTTTTTTTTAATTTGAGATAATTTTGATCAACAAAATTAATATTATACGGGCTAGACCTACTTTAAATAATGTAATTTTTTAAATTTGGAATAATTTTGATCATCAAAATTAACATTTAGAAATAAAAATAAAAATAAATTAAATGCTAAATTTGTATTAAATATTTTAATTATTTAGCATTAATTATTTTATCAAATTAATATTTAGATATACATTATATTAGTTTACCAAATTAAACGAAAAATGTTACTAAATTTATCATTAAAAAATTATAAATTTTATAAAAAGATCAAATTAAAAGAAAACTTTGGGGAGAGGCAAACACATATTTGTTCTATTTTAAAACATTAATTATATGATTAAAATAAAAAAATAAAAACTTAAAATTTATCAAATAGGAGGGCGGAGGCTCCTACCCCCCTAAATCTGGCCTTGTTAACCGTGCCAAATTTCAATGATACAAGGATAGTTTCCAATATTGCATGCTACTTACCTAATCTTGTTTTGACTACTTCGATGTCTACGACATTTTTCTCCTCCTCCTTAATGAACTTGAGTCAATGTCACTAAAACTCGAATGAAAAATAATAAATATTAATGCTTCAAACTCTCATTTTTTAAATATTTTTTTGGCATAATTGTAAAAAAAAACCCTCAATGTTTGGGGGCTTTTGGTTTTGTGCCCTTAATCTTTTTATTTTTTTATTTACACCCTCAACGTTACGATTTTTTTAAAAATCAGCCAACTTTTAACAGTCAACATGAGTTGACCATTAATTAAAATGTAAGTCAACATAGTAGCACATGTGGCATGCCACATAAGCGCATGATGTCATATATGATGTCATCTATTTAATTTTTTTTTTCATTTTCTTTCTTCTTCCCTCTTTTCTCTCTTCCCCTGCAAATCACACCACTAAAGAATTTTTCTAAAACCCAAAGTTTTAAATTTGCTCTTTATCACTACCACTACATTAGCAAATTTCAAAGAAATGAAAATTTTCTTCCTCATATTAATATCACCAGAAAAAAGAAAAAAAAAAAACACCCAAGGAATGAAGATCATCAATAGTTTAAAGTTTTCAATCTCGTTCCTTGTTTTCCTATCAACCCTTTCATTAACCATAGCTGTTTTTTGCCTAATGGATCTCAACTATGTAATGAGAATCCCATGGAACTCAACTCTTTGCCATGATATTCACCCTTCAAATTCAACACCCAAAGCTGAAATCTCAAAACAAAACTGTTGTGTTTCACTATTATCGATTTTCGGCATTGGATTAGCCGAGCACCTTAAAGAAACCAATCTTTTTCAGCTCCCTGATTTGCCCACTTCCGTTTCATGCCTCCATGATTTCCAGTCCAAGCTCGATTTGCTTTCTCTCCCTAATGACGTCGTTTCCCTTTGTTTCGATCCGACCCAGTTCGTGATTACCCCTGATCTTTGTGCCGAGATACAAACGACTAAAGATTGGCTCGCTAAATTAGGTCAATCCACGGTGTTAGACCAAGGTTGCAAAGCTGATCTCGATGATTTAACGGCGTGTGATACTTGTCTCCCTGCTGGTAACGAGGTTCATTCGCGGTTAATGGCTATCGATGGTAATCGCTCACACGGTATCGATTGTTTTGATTTCATTGTTCTTTATGCTGTTGGGATTGTTAATGAATATGGCATAGTGAAATAAAAAACTAAACTGATCAAGGAAATGTTATGAGAATACCAGATATTTTGTCTGCAAGTGATTTCAATATAAACATATATAAATTTCACATCAATACAAAAACTAAACTAACTCAAGTTGGGAGAATATGAAGCTTTTTAACTACAAACACTGGATCTATTTCAAACTAGTAGGATTCATGAGAAATTGACTGTTACTTGTGCTTTTGCTTTAACATTGAATCAAAAATCTAGTTCTAATAACAAGTATTCAGCTCTTCAATGGTGTGATTTGCAAGGGAAGAGAGAAAAGAGGGAAAAAGAAAGAAAATGGAAAAAAAAAAGTTAAATAGATGACGTCATATATGACATCGTGCGCTTATGTGGCATGCCACATGGGCTACTATGTTGACCTACATTTTAATTAACGGTCAACATGAGTGACCGTTAAAAGTGGGTTGCTTTCTGAAAAAATCGTAACGTTGAGGGTGTAAATCAAAAAATAAAAAGGTTAAGGGCACAAAACCAAAAGCCCTCAAACATTGAGGTTTTTTTTACAATTATGCCTATTTTTTTCTGGTAATGTTTTAACTATATTCATTTATTTATTATAAGTGAGTTTTGTCTATTATTATCAATTAAAAAACTTAAAATTTGTTTATTATATTGCCAATTGCATTAATTTTTAAATTTTAATTAATGTTAATATAAGTAATTTTACATCATTAACTATTTATTAGTTGAGAAAAATTAATATTTTTTATATTATTTTAATTATTTTTAAACTCAACATAATTTAATATCTTTTTTATGTTTATTATGATTAACAACAATTTAGTAAAATGTATTTCTAGGTAATATTTCATTTCGTCTATCAAATAGCAAAACTTTACATTCCAACAAAATGAACTGAACAAGATAATGTAATATATCTAAATATGTTAAATAATCTAAATAAGTTTTACTAGGGATACTCAAATATCCCTTAGTTCAAACACCCTTTAAGGGTATGTGTCACCCTTTTTTTTACCTTACTTATGTAATATTAGATTATGGCACATTTACAATGTGGGTGAAAAAATTTTTATGTAACAAATATATTTGTTGAAAATTGATATAGAAATTAAATGAGGCTTTGGTTGTGATGGAGCAATTATGGTTCCAACTACAAAAGCATTGCAACTTAAGCCTTAGCTAGGATAAAACCATAACTTATTATATTTGGAGTTGGCAATCTTTTGAACCAAATTTGCTTGGACCTTGATCTAGTAATCTAGTGGAAGTATTCTTGGGCCATTTTTGAAGCATGAATTTTTGAAGAAACAAACCACAAAGGATTAGATTCAATCATATCATACAAATCAAGTTCCTTGTTTTATGGAGATAGGATCGAGTTAATTGAAGAATATGTTGAAAACCTCAACACTTATCTGAACCTTAACTATAATTGATATGCACCTTAGCAAGCTAAATCTCATATATAAATTGTAGGCTTGTTTAGTTTATATGTACAAGAGAGTTAACACTTTATATTATTCTTTTAAGAACAATCTTGTAAGTATATTTTTGTAAGTAAAATACAAGTGAGTCATTTGGTTTTAGAACTGAGTTTTCAAGGAGAAAACTTAGTTGAAAGTGATCCAGATCTATGTATGAGTGTTAGGTTGCTACATAGTGAGTGGTAGGACTTAAATCATCAATTGTACATGTTTGAAGATAATGGATTAATTCTCTAAGCAAAGCCCATAGATGTATATGGAAACCAAACTAGATAGACAAACTTTTGGCATTGTTGTTCTTTACTTGTCAGTTGCATCAATTATAATTGCTTATATATATGCTAACATATCAACTCACAAAAAAATAATTGTTTTTTTTCAAATTGGCATTAGAGCTTGGCACTTGACGTAATAAGTGGTGATACTAGTGTTGCTTTTTGTTGACAACGGAAGGCTCTTCAGTTTCACAACCCCTATGTTGAATGGATCCAACTACGCATACCGAAAGGCAATGATAAAAGCTTTTATAAAGTCTATAGATGAAAACGTTTGATGTGCAGTTATCATTAGATGAGAACTTCCTACAACTAGCGTTTTTAAAGTTAAAACTCCTAAATATAAACTCATTTATACTACTAAGGAAGAGAATCAAGCCAATATAAATTCCAAGGCCTTGAATGCCATTTTTTGTACAGTTGACGATGAAGAATTCAAGAGGATCTCCAAGTGTATAATACCTAAAAAAGCTTGGGATATTCTTGAAACAACCCATGAAGAAACCAGCACCATTAAGCAATAGAAATTGCAAATGCTAACCACAAAATTTGAGACACTCAAAATACAAGAAAGTGGAATTCTTGGTGAATTTTATGAGAAGTTATGTGATCTATCAAATTAGGCCTTTGCACTGGGTAATGAATACTCAAACTCAAAGTTGGTGAAAAAATGTCCTTAAATCTCTACGTAGGAGAATTTTCATCAAAGTGATTGTAATTGAAGAGGCTAAAGATATAGATAGTATGTGCATTGATGAAATTATAAAGTCATTACAAAAATTCGAAATGAACCTTGGTGAATGTGAGAAGAACATATCCCAATGTGAGAAGAACATAACTATGCAAGTTGCAGCCTTAGTTGCAACAACTGGTAACACTACTATTAGGCCTGAAAATACCAATAGGGGTGAATTGAGATTTTAGAACTTCTACAAACTTTTCTAAAAATTAGAAAGGAAGAGAGAAAAGCTTGAACAATCGATTTATAGTGATGTAGCCCCCAATTGCTTACCTCTACTACCTTGGTATTGTCGAAACCTTTTTTTTGAAATCGACTTTTTATTTTAAAAATTAAAATGGAGTTGTCACCAATCCTTTTTATTAGGTGTGATCGGATCACCTCGTAACTTTATCATTTTAATAAAATGTTAGATTTACTAAAACGATTATTTTTTATCTACAAATCTAGGAAATGGGTTTGGAAGTAGTTTACGCATGAGGAAGGATTAGCACTCTCATAACGCCCAAAATTGGTACCTAATTGATTATTTGATGTCTTAGTGTCAAGAATTGAGAATTTAAAAAAAATTTAAAGTATGATCCCCTTCTTGCATGATTTTATTAAAATATCGCCAACTAAATTAAATTTTATGGAAATAGCCTTCTTATTTCGAGTCAATCGAGAAAAAGGATCATGTCTTGTAAGTTAAGGCACGATATCTTGAATCATCGAAAATAAGAATACTCGTCATTTGATTATTACCTAAGTTCTATGTGTCTTGAGTTTTAAATAGGATATTTGGTTATTTCGGTTCTAGGGAGAGACCATACTCTGTAAGTTAGGAGCACTACTCCTTGAATCCCAAAAATAACAAACATTGCCTCGGTTTTATTTATTTATTATGTGTTTGCGTCAAAAAAATGTATGTGACAATATTTACAATATACGATGATAGCAAAATTATGGTATTAACAAAATAACAACATAAATAATGAAATAAAATGACAATAATATAGTGAAAAAAATAATAAAAAATAATAAAAATATTCAATTAATAATACTATATGATAATAGTGATAATAATAGTGAAATAGTATAAAATTGTATGACAATAATATATATAGTTAGATAAAATATTGATATTTGAGCAAATTTCAACAAAAAAAATATTATTTAGCAACGATAATCACTTAATAATATTAATAATATCAATAATTAAAAATAAAAGTCCAAAATAAAACAATAGGGAAATTAATAGGCAAAAATGTAAATAGCATAAATTATAAATGCTAGAAATTAAATAACAGAAAGTAAATGGGTGGGATAATAAATAGGGGATTAAATTGAAACCATAACAAAATTTTAGGACATAAATAAAATAGTAAATGAAGGGTCAGATTAAAAATGCAATAAATTATAGGGAACAAAAGGGAAAATAACCCAAACCCAGTACATGTCATTCCCCAAAGGGTCGATAGTCTAGGGACTAAGATGAAACAATGCAAAATTAAGTGGTATAATTTTAAAAAAAGAGAGAAAAAGAACAGAATTAAGACCATATTGAAAAGCGTTTAAAAGCGAAAGGACTTGGGCAGCAGTTAGACCCTCCCTTCAAAAACACACAGATCCTAAGGGATCCAGGTCGGCCTTAAAACGATGCTGTTTTCGGTGTTTTAAGATGCACCCCAAAACGACGTCGTATAACACCCCTATACAAATTAAAAAACTAAAAAAAAAATTCCTTTCTCTATTTAAAAAAAAAAACTTTCTTCTTCTTTTTTTCTCTCAACATTCTCTTTCGCCCAGCCACATGCTACCACACGTCCACCATGGCCACCGATCATTGACAACGGATACCACTACCTCTGGTGGCCGGTGATGCCCAGAAAAAGAACCTTTTTGAACCTTGTCCTTTGGGGAACTCGGATCTGGGGTCAAAATCCCCAAAATCTGACCCAAACTCAACAACAGTAAGGGAGAAAGGTTTCTCCCCCTCCAACGCGGCTCCGAGAAAATCCCTAGGGATTTATGGGTCTTTTGAACCCGAGAGGAGAGGGGAAATTGCCTACAATGGCGACGCAGCAAACAAATCAGGTAAAAAAATTTCTTTTGTTTGTTTTCCTTTTTTATATATTTTCTTCGGAATAAATAAAAATAAAAGAGTTACCTTTAAAAAATTTCTTGTTTTTTTATTCTATTGATCTTGTGTAAAAAAATATAGATTGTTTGTGTTTGCTTTTATAGCCAAATCAAAATACAGTTTTATTATTTTTTCTTTGTTTTTCTTTCTTTTTTTTTTGTTTGTTCCCAGTTTCTGTTTTGTTTCCATGTCTTCTGCTTTTTGTATTCTTTCTCTTTTTGTAGGTGGTGGTGGCAGAAGGTGAAGTCAACGACAGTGGTGGCAGAGAAGGTGTCAGACGGCACACCTGTCGATGTGGCGAGGCTACGGCGCGAGAGGGGATTAGGGTTAGTTAAGGTTTCTGAAATTTTTTAGGTTTTAAGCTTTTGGTTTTTTTTTTTGTATTTGGGCCAATCTGTTTTTGTAAATGGACTTAGTATTAGTAGACTTTTTATTTTATTTATTTATTTTTGGTTTTTGTTTGGGTCGGATGAATTTGGGCCACTATAGGTATAATGTTGGGAAATGTGTCAATATTGTAGTAAACATGTAACTATTTTCTTTGTATTTGAACGATGAATACATAGATAAAGTTAATTTAACATTTCACTATTATATCTTTTGTGTTTCTGTCTTTTATGTTTTGCATACATAGCAAAATTATGACAAACAAATATTAGCTCATTGATTATTTAAGTTCAAACTGATGATAAGTGGCATTGTAAGAACGTTTACATTGCGAGAAAGACAACTTACTTCAATAGATAATCTAAACGGTCCGTAATCCTATAAAAGAATCAAAGTAAGCATTTGAGTCAAATGCTTAGAAGGATTATTATGTCGTCTACAATTTTAATTAGGGAGATGACTTGTCTTGGCTATCGGAGCAGTTAACTCCACGGGTAGAGACATAGATGTACTCATTAGAACAATGTCATATTAGACTGGACCCAAGTTCAATTAATTCTGAATCCATTTGTGAATTAATTCACTTGTGACGTTCTTGGTGTGACTTACCTAAATCCTGATTTAGTCATTGACCATGTGTTTGTAACTCATGTGCTTTAATATAAGTGGAGAATTATGCTCTAAAGATGATTGAGCTGATAGTAGGTATGTTGAGTACATGACTTGTGTATGGCATGACTTTACTAGCAACAATGGAATTTATAGCTCGATTAAAGAGTTAATGATATCCTCTTGTTAGTATTGTGTGGATTGATAAATAAGGAACGTGACCATGAATTGATTGTTCTCAAACGAGCAATTTAACACAATCATGAGTTGATAGTGATTATATTAATCATTAAGAAGACTCAATGGTAACAATGAGATAAAATAGGATTGTATTGATTGAATGAATTTAACTTAAAGGAATCAAGGATATCATATGAGAATAACACACACATGGCAAGGTCATTGGACAAAGTAGTTTGATGAATTACTTTCTTAAAGAGTACACAATAAAGAGTTTTCAATCATGGTAATTGAACTTGAAAATTGGACTCGAGATTGGCTTGATGGGTAATTGAACTTGAAAATTGGACTCGAGATTGAAAATCGAACTTAAGAACCAAAACTCGAGATCGAAACCCAAAAATTGGTTGAACCGGGTCCTGTTAAATGATATTTAAGCTAAAGATGATGGTCAAACATTAAATGATCGTTGGTTCATGTAGAGCCTTGAGAATAAAGATTCACGAACTGATTAGATGTAATTGATCTACCGCAATTCGTTGTAGCAGATTAAACTACTTTTCGTACTTAAGGAGCTCACATAGAAGCAGTTTCATTATGTTTTACTTAGTTTTTCACTTTTAGTTCTCGAATAATAAAAAGTGTGATTTGAACTATTTATATTACCTAAAGGAAGGCTAACATATTTGGTGAGTGTACAGGATATCCTTCAGAGGCACGAGAACACGAGACTGGTCGCCATGTTGCAACACGGAGGGTCGACGTCACAACATAGTGAGAATGATACCCAAAAGAGCAAGATTGTAACATTCCAAAATTGGGGTTAGAAGAATTAAGATTCATAAATGAGTCACTGGTATCGTATAGACTCTTATGTTTTCCTTTTGTTTTAGGGTTACTGATGAGCATAGTGGTTCAGCGGTTAAGTATTAGTGTTCCTTTAGGTCTCAGGTTTGAATCCTAATGTGCGCTAAGTAGGAGTTGTTTTTATTTTTAGCTTCGATTATATTTAAAAAAAAAAAGAAATCTGATTGGTGTTGTTAAATTTTAACTAAATTATTTTACATTATTCTTAATTAATTTATTTACTAGTTTAGTTTAAAAAGAAAAGAAAAGAAAGGAATCCTAACTTTTTCCACGTTTCCAATTTCTCACATAAATATCCCTCATTCTTGGGTTGACAATTTTTTTTCTTTTTGGTTTTCCTTCTCTGCCATTGCATTTTCTTTTCGGTTGCTTTTGCTATTGGAATTCTAAGGGTTTTATGCCATTTAGGTGATGCATTGAAGTTTTAACCGCTGTCACTTCTTTAGAGTCTCAACTATTTTTCTACATTTGTTTTTGAGTGTTAAGGTTTTGAAGAAGGTAGGTGTTTTCTTTTGGGTTTGGTGATCGGTTGTTTTCTTTTCTGTTATATTATTTAGTCAATGTTCCGATAGGTTAGTGTGTTTGTGAATTGAGATTTTAGTTGGTTGAGTAGAGACGATTAGATCGATTTCTGGGGTTTGGAGTCACGTCTTTAGGTGTGTTTCTTGAACACTCGTAATTAGGGATGATTATTGTTGTTAATTTCATCTTTTACAGCAATGTTTGGAATGGTTTTTGAGCCACATGAACAAGCACACAAGTATGTGCTGCTTAGAGATTAAGTAAATTTGTGAGTCACATGGCCTGGGGTGTGTCACACGAGCTGGCCACATAGTCGTGTGACCCCTATAGGGAAATATATGTTGACCGCGCACAAGGGTGTCACTTAGTCACACGGCTGTCTTGAAAACCTTAACCCTTATGTCTCGAGACATGGACCATGTCTTGAAACCCTGGACTAATTTTTCACTAATTTAGCTTCAATGTTTTATGTCTTGAAAGAATGTCACCAAATCACAATAGTACCTCTATATTTTAGAGTTTGTGTGCATGTGTGCATATGTTTTTTTTTTTTAATTTTAAGTTAAAGTGAAACTAGAAACATAGGAAATATTCAAGTACTAATAACATCTGAAAATTTCATCATCGGCCATTTGGGTGTGATAGCTTATTGATTGCGTAATTATTACATAAGTTTCAAATAATAAGACATTTGGTAGCCTTCAAATAACAAGGCCATGTGATGTTTTTTGTTAAGTTGAGGATGTTTTTAGTTAAGTTGAGTGATAGTTTTCCCCTTTATTAAGGTATTGTTAAATATCACTTGTGTTACTTAACTTTAATTATTTTTATTCTAATTTTGTTTTCACTTAATAACCACATATTATAAGTGGTTTGGAATAAAAAACTATAAATGTTTTTGTTTTAAACCCAAAAATTGCAAACACAAGGTTTAATTATTATATGCTAGATCATATATATATTCTTCGTCTAGCTTCTTCTTCTCTCATTTTTGTCTTGCTTCGATTTTTTTATTTTAAATATTATTTAATTTGGCTTTTACTCTAACTTGGAATGGATTTTAAAGTTTATAATATTTTTCTTGAATTTTAAAGTTTAAATATAATTTTAGAAATTTTTACTAATATTGTGTGAGAATCGACTTGTATAAACAACGAAATAGAAAAGAAAGAGAAGATCGAACACAAATGTTTACATGGAAAGCTCCTCCGAAGAGGATAAAAACCATGGGTAAAGAAAAATTCACTAATTCAGTAAACCAATGAAGAGTACAAAATGGAGAAAATAAAACATAAAAGAGCAAAACCCAAAACTCGAATACAAAGCTCTCTAAAAAACTCTCTCCAAAATTCTTCATCAAATCTCACATAAGAGATATTCTATGAAATCTTTCAAACAGAGTTACCAAGACCTTTTAAATAGCTAATATTAAAGTCCTAATATGACTAAAATATTTCTAGATTAATCAGAATTCAACTGGGAAAAGATAACAGACTTAGACTAGGAGAAGAAACTTAATTTTTGTGGGAAACACATCACAATGTCCCCATTTGCATTATCACGACATCGTCTGTCGTTGCAACATGGAGAAGCTTCCCGTTGTGACGTCAATGACTGAATTTGGTGTTGCGATACTGAAGTCATTGTGTAACAGCCTGTTTTTCAATGGTGTCAAAAGTAGTAGTTTCGGGGCCACAAATCTGACGAGTAAGTTCATAAATATTATTATTTAATATTTACGAATATAATATAGTATTAAAACAATTTTTTATATTGGCAATTTATATTATTCGAATGAAAAATTAGGTTCAAGTGGTATGACCCTAAAGTCAAGTGGTTTTAGAGAATGAGGTATCGGGACCTCGTTTCTATAAACCAAGCCATAAATATTTTTATAAATATTTACAGAGTTTTATTTAGGTTGTATTAAATTTTCTTTAAGAAAATTTAATGTTTAGTTGGTTAATTAAACTAAAAGGACTAGATCGTAATAGTTGAAAAAGTCAATCGCTATTAGTTTAAAGATGCTAATTGATTAAAGAATTATAATTAGATGACCTTATTGAGTAAATTAGCCATCCTTAAAATAATGGGACGGTTGGATGCTTTAATTTCATTTAATTAAAATGCTTTATATATTGTTTTTTTTATTAAAATAAAGATTAAAGGTTAAAAGTATAGGAAAACAAAGCTTTCTTCTTCAAATTTCTTTGTTCTTCACTAAAACTCCAACCAAGGTTCGGCCATGCTTCAATTCATGCATGGTAAGCTATTTTTCACCATTTTTTTAATAATTTTTATGTTTTTGGGATCATTTCAACTAGGTCCAGCTAGCTCATACCTTCATTTTTAAAATTGTTAAAATTTTGAATGTTGTTATTGATGAATCTATGTGATTTTAAATGTTAAATGATAAATTTGAAGTATTAGTTGTGATTTATAAGTATTTTGTTAAGTGATTTTGATGAATTTTACGATTAAGGATTAAATTGTTGAAATAGTAAAAATACAATGACTTGGTGTGAAATTGATGCAAAAATAGGCTGAAATGGAAGCTTTCACTATTCGGTTAGTATGAATTTGAAATAAAAATGGTTAATTTGCATGTTTCAGGCTTAGGGACTAAATTGAATAAAAGTAATGTCACACCCCCCAACCTAGACGTTATGGCCGAATTTGGTGATGTCACATGATAGGGTGTTTAAGGAAACCGTGTTGTCATGATGAAACCATTTTCGCTTAATTACTTCTCTTTATCTCACATTAGTTTCCAGAACATTTTACTTATTTAATTGATTGTTTCAAAACGTAACTCGTTGCGAAAGCTTTTTAAAACAATTTAAGTAATCGTGGTTTAAGAGAAATCATTTGTTTATTTTGAAAACCCAATTTTCCCTATTGCTAACAATTATTATCCATAAAAATAAATGAAAACAAATTTAAGCAAACAATCCAAGAAGTCCAATTTACATAAAAAAATAACCCAGAAAGTAATTAAGAAATAGATACCAAATCTGGAATTAAATACAGTTTAAAATATGTGTTGCCACCGTCGAGTCCTCTGCTGCACCGATCCTTCAAGTCTGGAGATTACCTGTGCACATTAAACAAAAAGGTGAGTTTACGTAAATTCAGTGTGTAATCCCATAGAAAACAAGAAATCAGTATACAATTATACTCAGTCTGGTCCTTAGCCCTTTTTAGTATTAGTAGCAGATGAACCTTAGCTCATTACAGTATCAGTACAGATAAGCACAAAATCCTACCCAACCAGCCTCTACACACCATCTTCTCCAACCCTACACTCCATGTGAGGATTAAATCAACCCACCCATCCCTACACTCTAGATAGCACCGAATGCGGCACAAAACAGTAAGTTACAGCTGAGCTGCCAGTATATTAGGCTTATAAGCCTTTCAGTACACTTCCTCCAAATATCATCATTCCAACCCGATGCAATGCAAACATACATTATGCTATGCTTTTACGCAACCATCAGTCAAACGTATACATATATAAACCAGTAATCATGCATTATTATTCATGCATCACATACATTCAGATCATACATTTAGGGGTCTAGATAACGCTTACCGACCCTACAATGGGTTCATAATTGACTTGGGCGACCCGTGCAACCTCAGAAGATATTTTGATAAAATGGGCTCACATGTCCGTGTGGCCTACATGACCCAAATTTGTTTGGCCTAAAATCTCATACGCCCGTGTGGTTTACTCGTGTGAACCCACACGCCCGTATGGCCTACATTACCCAAATCAGTCCAGCCCATGTGTAGCGAATGGCCTGCCTAACCATCTCACGACCGTGTCTTGTACACACGGCCTGGTCTCGTCGATCACACGCCCGTGTTATGTCACACGGCCTACCACACGAGTGACCACACGTCCGTGTAGCATCGACAGTGAGGTTTTCGGCTTTTGCTGAAACCTTATTTTCTGTACAATCGGGTACACTCCTGGTTTCGATTGAAGCTAAGACGAACCTCGAGCCTTCTCGAACCTACATTTTCCCAAAACTACTCAGTTAAACACTTAATCATTGAATTAAAACCAACCCAAACAAATTACCCAATCAAGGAGCGATTGGAACTTACCCCTAACACTTCAAATTTGATTTGCTAACGAAGCAGTACGAGAAGAGTCTTGATCTTAGAGGTACAATGTTGCCAAAACATCAGAATAAAAAACTTCAATCAAAACTTAGCATCATAATTCACAACCCACAAGAGACTGCTTACCGAAGTTACTCAAAGAAACGTCACAGATAGGGGGAGGAAGTACGATTGCCGTCCAAAAAGGGATCAAAAAGAAGAGTGAAGGGAAAGGAGAATTTCGGCTGGTGAAAGGGAAAAATGAACAGCAGAATTTCCTTTGGGAGGGGAGTGAATAACCAAAATTTTCAAAAAAGGTTGCCAAGTAAAATTGGATTCACCCAAAATCCCTTAATTCCATCCTACTTTCACTCCCACAATCCCCCACTACACATCCACTACTCAGTATCCTTAATTAGAACAACTCTAGCTGAAACTAGGAGCAAAAATACAACTCTTGCCATCCCACAAAATCGAACCCAAGACCTCCCTCACACCAACAGTCCACTTATCCACCAGCAGGCCCATTCTGTTATAAACTCACCAACAATTAAACTTAAGCCCTTCAAGCAAGGTTAAGGCTTTCTTCATAAAAATACCAAAATTTGCCCAAGTCAGGGCTTGAACTTGGGACCTCACACATACACCAAAAACACTTAACCACTGAACCAGATACACAGTTTTCACACATTCACAAAACCAAAAATTAAAATTTTGGGGCGTTACAAGTAAAATGTTAGGGGTAATTTTATAAAAATATAAAAAGACTAAATTACATAAAAATGAATTATTTTTACTATATAAATTAATGAATTAAATGAAATTATTAATTTAGATTAAGAACGAGTGAAAATCGAGGAGAAGAGAAAATTACCAAATAGCCCTTGTACTTTGACATTTCTAGAATTTAGTTAAGTAAGTTCGTACGGTTTAGAATTTATCATCTATAGGAATTGTTGAGTAGAATAATATGGTATAATATATATTCAATTGTTGATAAAGGATGATTATTTGAGATCTATAATTGAATTTAACGCTTGATTTAGATTGATCGTTGGATAGGGTATAGTCGTGATTTGGTGTGTTATGAGGGAATTGGAGTGGAGATGGTTTTGGTGTGATGTATATATATTACCCGAGTAAACCAAGGTTCATAATTTGTTGCTAACTCTCCTGTTATACTCTTTGTTTGGTGTATTTCGGAGGGACTAGCTCTTTGAGCATTGGTGTGTTTCGATTGGACTAGCTCTTATGAGCATTAGTGTGTTTTGAAGGGATTGGCTCGTGTGGGCATCTGATGTGTCTTGGAGGGATTGGCTCGTGTGAGCATATGGTGTGTTTTGATTGGACTGACGATGTACTTGTATCCGTAAGTCTTTCATCAGATTGAAAATCTTGGTAAAGTAAATTGATGAGTAATTTTTGATGAATTTACCATATATTTGATTTTGAATTGAACATTTGTAATCTATCGGTTGAGATGGTGGATGACAAGAACACATATGATTTATTTTTACGTTTATACTTCGTACTATGCAAATGAAATAAGTAAGAAAATGAAAGAAATGATAAGTATTCAAATGACTTATATCATGGAAACTTTAAAAAAAGGAATTAAAAGAAAATGCTAAATGAAGCTATGTCTATGTTCATGAAATTGATGATTTCAAGTGAGGTATTTCATGTTTAATGACTTATTTTATGTTAATTCAGGTGAATTATTAAGTGATGCACTAACATGTGTTGTTGATGATGCTTAGGCTTGTGCCAAGCTACTGGTTAGATTGTATTATGTTTACTTTTAAAGTTATGCATTGAAATGGTAAGTGTTCAAACAAAAATATGCTTATGTTCATGAAAGGGTGGTAAGAATCAAAGTATATATTTTCTAATAAAATGGTTTATAATGTGGGTGATTTTTATGCTTATGTCTTGTATTATGCAAATGAAACAAGTAAGCAAAGGTAACGAAATAGTAAGTTCAGAGTTGAAATGTAATATGATGAAAAAGGGATTGATGAGTTGAATGATGTACTTATATGTGAAAAACTTATGTATGCTATGGATGAATTTACCTAGTTCATGAAAAAACATACTAATTAGTGAATTGATGTTGTTACTTAAGTTTATGCTAAGTAAATGAAATGGAAAGTAAGCAAATGGAATGGTAAGAAAGTAAATGGAGTGGTTCATAGTATTATGAAAAGGTTAATGATTAAGTAATATGTTTTATAAATCTTATTATGTTAGGAATGAAAAATATATGTGATATTGATGAGCTTACTCATTTATGAGTTGATGGTTATAAAGTTTGATAAACTTTGTGGAATTGGTATAGGTCTATAATTACTCCATAAAGTTCATTATTAAAATGGTATATTATGTTTAAAGTTTATATGAGCTTACTAAGCATTCATTGCTTATGTAATTATTTTTCTTTACTTTCCAGATTATCAAAAGCTCGATCGATTTGGAAGCTTGTCGGAGATCTATCACACTATGCAGAAATTATATCAGTAGATTTTGATGTTTTAAGCGAGGTTATAATGGCATGTATAGGTGGATTTGTGTATAAATAATCTAGTTGTTGTTTTGGTATGTATAAGTATCATTATGGTTAATGTACTTATGGTATTTTGATGGTTAGTGTTAATATGGTCAAGTTGATGCATGGTTTTATGACCAAAATTGTAATGACCCGAACTTTAAGGTTATCGAAAAAGTGTATCTTCGGGTCTTCGTTGCTGAAAAATGGATCTGTAAATATTTATCAAAAATATTTACAAAGTTAATTGAGTGGTTAATTAGAATTTAATTAAGTGAATTTAGCTTAATTAAGGAAAATTGGATAAAAGGATTAAATTGAATAAGTGTGAAAGTTTAATTATAGATTAAAAAAATAAAAAGGACCAAAATGACAATTATGTCATTTAGCATAAGTGAGGCGGCATATAAAGTAAAAATCTAAAATTTCTACTTAGATTTTAATTATAAAAAACATATATTTATTAGTAATAAATTATATTAAATTAATTTATTATAATTATATTACAAGATAATTATATGATAAATAAATTAAATTGTGACAAGTGTGTGATAAAAATAAAATACATGTGTAATAAATATTATACATATATTTGTAATATATGTATGCATTTACTTATTATTTAAGTAAATAATTAATGTTATTGTTATTATTAAATTGATATTATATTATGAAATAAATTAAATAAAGACAAATGTATGGTAAATAAAATATACAAGTGTAATACATATATCTGTACAATTGTAGTATATTTTATTTAATTACTTTCTATTTAAATAAATTTTTATATGAAATAAATAAAATAAAGAAAGACAAGTGTATAAAAATGATTTGGTATAAGTGTAATAAATATTATACATACATTTGTAATACATATATGTATTTACTTATTATTTAAGTAAATATTAATATATTTATTATTATTAAATTGATATTATATGATGAATAAATTAAATAAAGACAAATGTGTGGATATGATTTGATACAAGTGTATAAATAAAAATACATACATTTGTAATATATGTATTTAATTATTAATAGATATTTATTAATTATAAAATATATTTATAAATTAAATAATTATATTATAAGATTTTTATTTAATAAATAAATTAAAACATGACAAATGTATGTTGATGATATGTTACATGTGTAAATATAATAATATTACAATTGTAATAAATATATTGATTATTAAATAGATATTTAATAAGTTATTTTATATATATATATATATATATATATATATATATATATATATATATATATAAAGGAAACAAAGAAGAAGAAAAAGAATAGAAATGAAGAAACAAAGCAAACGAAACAGAGAGCAGGGGAAGGAAAGAAAGAAAAAGAGAAAAGAAATAAGAAAAGAGAAACTTGAACGTTTGAAACTTGGAAGTTTAATAGCTAATGTTGTCTTGGGAAATCTCGGGTAAACAAGGAAAAATGGAAAAGACAACGGGAGTTAGCTTGAGAGAATACAGTTTGTAATTTTATAATCCGAACCTAGTTATTAATTGTTATATTTTATTCAATGCCTTTAGTGAATGTTGAAGTGAGAATTATTGTGTTTGATAATGGAAGAGGGTTGATTTGGTATGTTATGAATTTATTAAATTAATATTGAATTATATACTGATTGAATTTATTTTGAATGAATTTATATTGATTGAATTATATAATAAATATGATTTATGTAAAAATTTGAATATTAAATGAACGTTATATTGAAAAAATATATTGATTGGAAATATGAGGAAATTGATATGTATATATGAGATTTGTGATATTTGAATATTTGATATTGAAAAGTAAATTGAATTGTGTTGAATTATGAATTAATATGAATAATTGAAATATATTTGTTGAATTGAATGAAAATGTATGAAATTATGAAAATGTGTGAATATACGTGATTATTAGAATGGTATATTGATGAAAGAATTATTGAAATTGGAAAAGTAAAATAATACCCTATTAACTTGTCAGACTAGATTGGATACAAATGGCATGCCATTGGATTTGTGATGTGATGAGGAGATTTGTAGTTCGGCCGAGAAGATGTTTCTATTATTATATACTTCGGTTTATCCGAAGAGACATTTAATGCCTTATTGGTGTGTTTGGGAGGATATATTATACTGGTGTGTTATGGAGGATTTATAATATTCCGGGTGTGTTTGGGTTGGATATTCTAGTGTGTTTGGTTGGATCCGTGTATCCGTCTGAGTCCGAGTCATGTTAATAGGGGTTATTAAATATAATAGTAATCAGATTGGTCCTAAATGAAGAATTGAAATGTGGACTGAAACACACGAATCGTATTATACAATGAAAGCTATATGGGATAGCAAGTCGATTTGATATGAATGGTAATGACTGTTATTGAAATAGATATATACAAAGATAATCGATTGAAAAGTGAATAGTTGAATATAGTTTATTGAAATTAAACAGTGAACTAAAGTATTATTGAGACAAATGAATCATGTAGCTCTGGATTGGATAAAAGTGAATATTATAATTGTTTAATGACTTGTGAATAAATCGTGGAAAGTTATATAGGTTAGTAAATGAAAAGAATGGAATAAATAATAATGAATTTATTTAAGAATTGAGCAATTATATTATTGTGTTTATTATATGATTTGTATAGAATTTATATGGTAAGTAGTTGAAATTTATCAATGAAATAAATAATTAAATAATTGTAATTGTTATTATGATCTTAAGTATTTATTATATTATTAAACGTTCGGATTATAGAAATACCATTGAGTATACCTATACTCAGCATACGGTTTGTTGTTTCGCATGCATGTGAGTTAAGTAAAGATAGAACGTTGAAAGCGACATCCCGGGCCGATCCACGAATTCAATAAGGTAAAGTGTGTTAATTATTGGTAATGGCATGTACCTAGGGTGTCTTATGTGTGTGTCATTTTGAAATTTTAAATGTAAGGATGAAATAAATAGATTTAGGTTTGGTTATGATATATAATAGAATTAAATATTGGATAATATGTAAATGTTTAAATTTGACAAATTATGAGTGTATTTGGTTGTGTTGGTATTTATGTGTATATTAATTGTAAATATCCAATAGGTCCGGTAATGCTCCGTAACCCTGTTCTGAGGACGGTTTGGGGTTAGGGGGTGTTACAAAAATGGTAAGTTTGGCATGTTTGCAATATGGCTAAATAAGGTATGCTTGACTATGGAATTTAGTTAAATGTGTTTGTATGAAGAATGACCAATTGGGTATATGTTGGTGTAGTTCAATGTGGTCAATTATGGTGTAACTTGGTATGAAATTAAACTAGATATATATGGATGAGTTATGGTCAAATATGTATAAGTTAGGTATATGTGTTTGAGATGGATGAGAATAATGGTTCAAATGGTAAGTTATATTGACATGGTATAAGTGAAGTATGGTATGTTTTGTAATGGTAGCAATGTGACCAATTATGCAGATGTGTAGTTAAGTTGAATGCTTACTTTTGAGGTGCCTTATATAACATATTGGTTGAATGAAATTAGGTTATTTGAATTGATCATATTATGTATTTTTTGGTATATTTATGATGCCTTCGTCATATGTGCAAAATTTGTTTAGGAACAAGTTTGAAAGGGGTGATAGAAATGACTTGATTTTGGCCAATTTCATGTTCACACGGCTTAAGACACGGGCGTGTGTCTCAGTTGTGTGTGACACACAGCCATGCGACACGACCGTATGTCCCCTGTAGGTTTTAAAGGTTGCAAGTCAGGCAATTACACGACCTAGCACACGGCCTGGCCACACGGTCGTGTGACCCCTGTAGTTTAAATTTTTCTAACTTTTTCCTCAATGTTTCAAGTTTTAGATTTATTCCCAAATTATTTCTAAAGTGGTTTAGGGCCTCGAAGTCTTGATTAAAGGACGATATGCATGTGTATGAATGTACTTGTTATGCTTAATGAAATGTTTAAAAATGAATGTTTTGATGATACAGTTTTATGGTAATGCTCCGTAACATTATTTTGGTGACGGATACAGGTTAGAGGTGTTACACCTTCTGTCATGATACGGGCTACCTAAAAGTGTCCGAAAATGTAAGGTACACTCTACAAATCTCCACCTTGACTTGTATTACCATACCTTCTTCTCTAGGCCTTATCATAGGTCGAACTCGATCTTTGTAAAATGTCAACCAAGCTCAAATCGTTCTTGAACTTGGAAATCGAAAGACTCCTAATATTCAAATCAATGTTGTATAATGTAACCAGGGCCAGTGATACACAAACGGACGCGTGCTTCACAACATAAGAGAAAACATTGAGGAAATCAACTCCTTCTACTTGACTATCACCTTTTGTGACCAACCTTGTAACATCCCGCCCGACGAAATGTAGTATTCAAGTATTGTTAATTAAACTAAGGCTTATAGTGTGACCCCTGAGTAGGGAAAGGGTTAAAAATTTATTAGTATTTAAGGTTTGCGAATGTGCCCTTGGGCGAAACCTTGATTAAGGTGACCTCTAAGGTAGGAGTGTTCAATCGGTTAACTGACCCGAACTACCATTAATCGAACTAACCAACCCTTTTAAACTCTTAACCATTAACCGAACAAGAATTTTTTCAAAAAAATTAACCGAACAAAATTTTTTCGATTAATTTGGTCGATTAACCGAATTAATCAAAATTTATATATATATTTTTTATTTTTGGTTAAAATAAGTATGAAACATACAAAAAATTAACCAAATTAACCGACCGATTAATTTATACTTCCAAAAAAAAACCAAATCAACCGACTCCCAACCGAATACTTATATATTATAATATTATTTATTAAGTTCGATCGGTTAACTAACCGATTTTGAACTGAATTAACTATTAACCGAACTTTCAAAAAATTATTAACCGACCTCGATCGAATTAATTTGGTTAACTGACTAATTAACCAAATTTGGTTGGTTAACTGAATTAATTTGATTTTACTCGAAATTTGCGCACCCCTACTTTTGAGGTTTGGCGAATTCTTCGATATAGTATACGCCGCCCTAGCAGATAAATGAAATTAGTGAGTCTTATTGTTAAACCTCTAATCTGATAGGAATGATAAATATGTTATTATCTTATTATCTGATTAAACTATTTAGTTGGCCTAATGAGGACTAGTCAAGATTGAACAAAATTTCTAGAAATGAAAGGACATGCCTTTAAGATGAGAGAGAAAACTATTAGTCACAGTACCAAAGAAAGGTTAGTGGAGGAAAATAAGCTTGTCCACTAAGTTTTCCTTTCGTGTGCACCCATATAAAACCAACCTTAGCTTCGTAAATAAGTTCTATACTTTCTTTGATAATTCATACTTCCTTTCAGCAATTCTCTATGCGTTTTCCGGGAAAGCATTAGAGCCAAGGCTTGTTTGAAGGATTAAAGTTCGTTGTAATCAGCTAACTTCATCGTCATGAACTTAGTAAATAACTATGAAACTCAAGTTGTTTTCGTGATTATTTATAGAACCCTATGTTTTCATGCTTTAAGGACAAACTAAAGACTAAGGGAAGGAAACTTCCAGATTCTTGATTTCTTGCTTAAGTGTTCTTGAAAGTTTGTTTAGTTCTTTTAAAAAAATGATTTGATAAGTTAATTATTTATGTTATGGCTCAAGAAACTCCCGAAAGCTCTCGAGACAAAGGTAAGGGACATGTAGTTTAGTCTCTATTATATCTTCTGATGAGTTCCTTCATACCTCGTGTATGTGTTGTACATGTCTTGTTCAAGGTAAGCTTACTTATTTGGTGAAAGGTCTGGCTTTGACTGTTGGTGTAAGAAATGAAAAGGCTTTACTTCATGCTAAGTCATTACCTACTTTACTCTGAAAAAAGAACCATATGGTCAAAACAAAAGAAGTGAATTCATGACATTGCCTTCATTACAAAGATGCATTGAACTAGTAGATCGTGATACATGAATGATGTTATGTAGCCTCTGGTAAGGCAAGTGTAATGCAAACTAGATTCGCAAAACGTAACAGAGGAAAAAGAAACGAATGAACGTTACAATCTCTAAACAATAACTAGGGTTTTTTGCTAGCACGAAGGAGGTTGTCTGCATGAATGCATGGGCGGAGTATATGTGCCAAAATGAGTCATATTCTGTTAAATTTTGTGTAAGTTCGGTATTCTCTAATTTGCGAGCTACATGAAGTTAGTCTGTAGGGTGTCTTTGCCAATAGTCGAACTATATGTCCCACAGAGTTGGGAAGAGTCCTTCTGTCTATGTGACATATAGATATTCTAATGTTCGCTTTGGAACTCACTAAGTTCTATGAACTTACTCCATTTATATTCCCTTCTCAAGAGCACCGAAGAAGTAAAGGAATCCTCAAAGACTACGCCAGATGATACATACTATGTGAGGCTTATAGTGATTTTTTTATTATGCATGACAAATGAGGGTGGCGTCAAGACTTGAAAATTGAAAAACAATATTTTGTAAAAAAATAAAAATGTGTCCATCAAACTGTGCTCTTTCCTTAAATCTTTAGAGCTTTTATGTTTTAAAAGTGTTTGAGCCTTTAAGCTTAAATGTTTTATATATTATTGCTATAGCAAATACCTATTTGTTTTTGTAAACCTGAGATTTCGTCAGTTACATTTCTGAAAGGAAAATATTTTAAGGCTATAATGCACCATTCTTGGATCCTTCTTAAGGTTCGGGAATGGGGCGCTACAAACCTTGCTTTAAACACTCTGCTTTATCTGGAACTGCTTCAATCTAAAATGTGTGATTCCATCGAACTTCGATATTAAAATTCGTTGTCGCCATCCCTGAATAGGTCAGTTGCGAAAATGTAACATTGTACTTATACCAATTTGTTGGGGATCGACATGTATAAACAGCGAAATAGAAAAGGTAGAGAAGATTGAGTACAAATATTTACGTGAAAAACTCCTCCAAAGAGGATAAAAACCATAGGCAAAGAAAACTTCACTAATTTGGTAAACCAACGAAGAGTACAAGATGGAGTAATAAAACTTAAAAGAGCAAAACCAAAAATCCGAATACAAAGCTCTTTCAAAAACTCTCCCCAAAACTATTCATCAAATCTCACATTAGAGATATTCTATGAACTCTCTAAAATAGGGTTATAAAGACCCTTTAAATAGGCTAATATTAAAGTTCTAATATGACTAAAATATTCCTAGATTAATTAAAGTTCAACTGGAAAAAGATAACAAAGTTTAATTAGGAGAAGAAACTTAGTTTAAGTTTAATTAGGAGAAGAAACTTAGTTTTTTGTGGGAAACATGTCGCAACGTCCCCATTTGCGTCGTTTCAATGTCCGGAAGCTTCTCGTCATGACATTGCCGACTGACTTTGGGTTTGCATACTGAAATCCTCGTATCATAATACGGGCTGCCTAAAAATGTCTAAAAATGCAAGGCACACTCCACATATTGGGATTGCTTTCAACAGATTGAATTGTTTTTTTCATATCGCTTTCTTTGATTTTAAAATATCTACTAATATTGGGATTGCTTTCGACATATTGGAGTACCAAGATTTCGTATTGCTTGTACTTGAATAATCTATTTTGAATAAAATATATTTTATTTAGCAAATAAAAATAAAAATTGTTGAAATTATGTTTGTTTATATGTAGAATGCTTTTTTCTTTGTTTATATGAAATTTTGGTCCAGACTTTGAGCTATATCAAATAATAATTTGATGAAATATTATAAGTTATAGAATTCAAGTTAATTTTTTTAAAATTAATGAAATTGATATATATTATTTTTAAATTTTTAATCCAACTCAAAAAAAAAAATTAATTGTAAGCTAAAATTAGAAAAAAAATATAAAAAATAAAAAAAGTTATTAATAACATGATATATTAACAAATAACATTTATGTTTTTAACCTATAGTAAACACATGGTAAGAAAAGTAATATGTATTTCAAATTTCATCAACCAATCACCATGATGGAGTATATCTATCTTTCATTCATCATTTTGAAACTTGAGTGTTATTTAATATATCACTCATCTTTGGTAAAAGTACTATAGAGGCTTTTATATTAGGAGTCAGACTGCATTTTACCCTCTTTACTAAAAAAATAGATAAATTAGTCATTGTACATTATATCAAAGAGTAATCTGGTCGTTTTTGTTAAAATTTTTATCTATTTTTACTATTAGAAATTGGTGTGGCTAACAAAATAATTAGACGACCACGTGTACCTCATTATGACGTACAAAAACCAATTTTTAATAATAAGAATGGATGAATTTTTAACAAAAAGATCAACTTGCTT
The DNA here is from genome assembly GCA_025698465.1 of Gossypium longicalyx. NCBI lineage: Eukaryota > Viridiplantae > Streptophyta > Magnoliopsida > Malvales > Malvaceae > Gossypium > Gossypium longicalyx. The sequence goes on from CM046997.1 coordinate 101,249,489, forward strand.
TTTATTCTAACACACAGGGACTAATTTGTTAATCTTTTTAATAAAGAGGATAAAATGCAATACAACTTCTAGTGTAAAGACCTCTATAGTACTTTTACTCTCCTCATTTCCATTAAATGGGTAAAAAACGAGTACTAATAATGAGGGAAATGGATTTGGACCAATTACAAGCCTAAAAGATCCAAATAAACTAAAATCAACCTAATGTGGACTTAATAAAGCCTAACGTCAAAATCCAAAACATGGATCAATTTGCATTCAGCCCAAAGCTGGAAAAATAGTTGAACTTGATCCAATCAAATGGTTGACTCCAATTCAAATAGATTTCAAGTTGGTTTAACAAATTAAGTTTTCAATTACTGGATTCATATTTATTCCGGTTAAGTCTCTGCACAAAATCTAGTGTCTACCATCACCATCATTTATAGTTATTATTTATACAAAAAAAAAAAAAAACTCATTGTTGATACGCATCGAGTTATTTAAGAGTAGGTTGAGTTCAACTAAATAGATTTTATGAGATAAGATACAAATAGCAAATGTAGATATATCATCATTCTTAATAAACCATTGGTCGCATCCTGCAATGGATTGGTTTAAAGTTTAATGTTCAAACACTGATAAAAGTGAAGGTAAATAAATAGATTAATTTAACTTGTGATAATGGGTTTTCTAATAGAAAGAAAATGAGATATTAAAATTTGAGGACTAGCATGAAGCACCCACGCAAGTACTCGAACTGTGTATATTTTTAAATAAAAAAAAAAAACACACACACATTTTGTATTAGACTTTATCTCATGTGTGTTTGAATCCAAAATCCATTTGTAGCTTCTACTAATATATAGGTAAGACTAAGACCAGGTCTAAGACCCTTCTCTGCTTGGGATTTTCCCTGCAGACAAAACCGTCCATAACTCAAGGCTTCTTCCTTATAATAAGAAATACCTTTTTCTTTATATATTAATATAATATGCTTGAATTGAAACCCTTTTCTCAGAGCTAAGTCTCATCTTCATATATATATAAATAATTGAGTAGAGCGGGTGGGTTATATTAGTATAATGTTGAGTGATTGCTAATTAACTTTTCCCATGTGATGTGATGAGTTTTACTCTCTACAAACCAAACCTCTCAACTTCTGTGTTCACACACTTTTGTTTAGATGCTATGCTATTATGGTTGAAAATAAATGTCGGGGCGGCGCCAAAGTAGGCAAAGGTTCTGATCAAAATTATTAAGTATAATCTTTTTCAAAATTGAAAAATTACGTCTAAATAAAAAAAATGAAATAATTGCATTTCTTTTGATTCGAGAATGAAAGGACTTTGATATATATATATATATATATATATAAGTTTATTTTTTTTTTCAAAATTAAGGTATCTATTAATTTAACGAATAAATATCAAATTTTTAACTTTATAATTAAGGGATAAAATAAAGAGATAAATTATAAGCTTGTGATCAAAATCAAGGGTGGGACATAGGCTAACCAGGATATACGTCAAAACAAAGAGAGAGAGAGAGGGGATATAGATTTCTAGAATCCGAAAAATGAAAATTTCAATTTACCCCAAAAGAAAAAAGAAACAATAACTCCAAGGTATGCTTTGTCAAGGCATGTGGAGATGTCCCCTCCCAAACTCAAGTGTCTGCAGGTGAGATGTAGCGTGGGTTGTGCTTGTGTTAGCCCATCTATGTCTCTCACTTTATTACACTACCATTTTTATTTTTGTCTCTCTTTCGCACAAGATTTTTTTCTTTCACAAGGGAGATTTGTTTTTTAACAAGCATCATAGACAAGAAGAAATAGGTTACAAATAATTTTAAATTTAATGTTAATTAATTTGAATTCCCATAAATTTTGTCTCTATATGAATGATTTGATTAATTCATAAAGAAGATTTGATATTTAAAAATAATTTTATTTATTATATTGTAAGTACAAGAGTTTTGATTTGATCCCTAATAATATCATTCTCCTCTCCTAATTATAAAAAATATATATATATCTAAAAATAAATGAGACATATAATAATTTTATTATATTTTCTTGATATTAAAGACAAATTAAACTCTTTATTTAAACTAAAATGGCAAATTGGCAATGCTTTTATATCCTAAATGCAGACACAATCTAGACTTGTAATAATATAAGCTTTTTTTGGGGGGTTAGTGTAATATAATCTAAGTTTAGGTCCATGTTAGATTTGTAATAAAATATAGTTAACATCATAATGTGATTTGATTAATTCAATTATATAGAGAGGGGGAGAGAGAGAAATGGGTCACTTCATCACATGTCTTAAAAAGCTAACTCCACCCAAACACTTTAATATTAGAATTATATAAAAGAGAAGTAGGTAGTGTCACTTGGAATATATGGAAGGGTCTCAATTTGAGTCACATCCACATTATTTGGGATTTTGTTTTAAAAGTGCTTTGAACATATCCGTAAAAGGGATTTCAACTTGAAAACTAAGTCACATTTTGGAACATCTTTCTATCCTTTTTGGATCCTTTTAAAAAAATAATCCTTGCATAAAAGAAACACAAGATGATTAGAAAATTAATGGAGGCCAATACGACACAAGATCATGTCTCTACTATACTTTATATTTTATTTCATATAAAGAGAGTTTAATTTGAAAATACAATAATAATAATAATAATAATAATAATAATAATAATAATAATAATAATAATGTAGAATTCAGTTTAGTATTATTGTTGCAGCTTGAAAAAAATAATATGACAAATTTTTTTAGTAGTTGATATTATTCTGAAATAAATTAGATGAGAAAATAAAATGTCAGAAAAAGCTATCATGTTAAGAAGAATTTTATTAGATTATTTGTAATGGTAAGTGAATAAATTAATACAATCAACATTCTCTATGATAATTATATTTTTAAATTTTGAATTCAAGCTCTCGTACCTACAATATATTGTTCTTGTCATTAGATCAAGAAGTTGTTGACTATAACAATTAAAATTTTAGTATATTTAAAAAATTCTTTAAATATAAATTACTTTTATTTGAATCATTTTAGAATTTGTGAATATATAATAAATGAATATAGTTTTAAATTTAAAATAAAAGTGAGAATATAATTCTATACATATTATACAAATATAAAATTATATAATGTGATTTAAAAAAAAAAGAATTTTATCTAGCAAGCTATGGCTGCCCAAAAGCATTTTTGGAGCTAAACAAACCCACGGTCATATCTATAATAATGAATAAATTTGCCTTTTATTGTGCCAAATTCAATTAGAAAATTATATATGAAAAATATAAAATAAAATTTTGTTTCAATCCATTATTCAATAATTGTGAATAATTAATCTTATCCAAAAATAATAATTAGTTGATTTATATATAGAATGAGTATGCTATAAGGCTAGTTGAGGATTAATTAATTAGAAAATAAAATAATGATATCTATCTTAATACAACTTAAAAAGTAAAAAAAAAAAAAAGAAAAAAGAAAAAGAAAAGGTTAACTTTTGTTGGTGAACACAAACAAAGTGGGGCATACATATTGATTCGGGAAATCTTAAAATGATAATATCGACACCCCTTTAAAGAGCAAGCAAAGAAAATAAAGCATGATTAAGGCGGCCTTAAAAAGTGTAGGTTTTATATAAATAAGATGGGTGGGACAAACACCACTGCTAAGACGACAGTTGTTTTATTGATCAACGCCATTTTATAGGTTTGATTCCACATTTCTTCGCTCTCTAAGGAGGGCCAAGATGTGAGCCACGAAATTGCACATGTGGTCCCCTCACATGCCCCCAACGTGCGCGGGTCCCCCCCTATTTCATGCTTTGCACCAATTACAATTTGGATGTTACCTCACATGTTTCATCCTCCATTAGTGGAGTCATCCTTGTGGCGCTATTGATGTGATCCTTTGGATTTTTTATTATAAATTTTAAATTTAATCCTTAAATTTCTATTTTTTAATTTTTTATTTTTAAAATTTTAAAATTCAAGTTTAATTATTATCACTATTAAATTTTTTATTAAATAAAAATACTCAATTAGTAGTAATGTAATTAAAAAAATAATATTGTAATGAACTTGAATTTTAAAAAGTAATTTTGATAGTACTAACAGTTAGACTTGAATTTTGAAATCTGAAAGGTAGAGGGACTAAATTTCAAATTTACGAAGAATATAAAGATTGATGGCATATTTTAACCTTTGTATTGTGTAGGAAGTTAAATTATTTGAATGATTCTCTAAAATTTGTCGTATTTGAAAGGTATAATGACAAATTAAGTCCTTAACGTTTATATTTTTTTGTCAATTTGATATTTGTTCTCTCTTTTTTAGTTAAATTTGGCCCTCAACCTTTTAAAAAAAGTCAAATTTAACCATTAACTTTTTAGAAATAATTAAATTAATGTTTTCTTGATAGAAATATTGACTAAAATGTTAAATTTTTAAATATGGAAACCCGCATGACAATCAATGTATATTTCATGTTAATTTTTTGAATTTTTTATATTTTAAAATATTTTATAATTTTTAAATTATTTATTAACGTGACATATAAGACAAATATTTACATATTAGCATGAAATACACATGGATTACTATACAGGTTGCCATACAAATATTGTTAAAAAATTAATATTTTAGTCAACATTTTCGTTTAAGAAAAAAATTCACTATTTTAAAAAGATGAGGATCAAATTTAACTAAAAACAATAATAATAGTCAAACTAACAAAAAGAAAATGTTTACTAAAAACTAAAATTATGATTATGTTTATTTAAAATTCATTTTGCTTGTGTCGATTATTATTAAGTTCTTTGTTTAGCTATGTTATCAAAAGTCATTATGCTTTAACGATTTTTAAACTGATACACAGTAGTATGTTATAATGATGTAATTGAGGAAAACACTAAATAGTGATTGTTTAGAATCATCTATTTCTATTAACATGGTGACCCCCACAATTAGTTGTTTCCCAAGGTAGAGGCACTTTGGTTGCATTTGGTAGAAAATCCTAATGGAGAATAATTGTCACTATAGTTTTGTAGTTAGTGAGGCAATAAATGAGTTAGGAGAGCAAATTCCCCTTATTTTCCTCCTTTAAGTTGTGTCATTAGGTTACAAATTCCATTTTTGTTTTCCTTATACGGCTGAGGTAAACCAAGGGTCTTATACCCTAGTGTTTGTCATAATGCTAGCTTAGGATGTCTATAAATCCTACTAACCCCTTATATTTAATTAGAACATTTAATTACATCTATTTTATATACTTCTTCTTTTGTTTAATTAAGTCCTATTTAGTTTAATATCAATTTTAATTTGGGAATTTAATTTAATTTTTTTTAGGCTTCCAAAATGTTAACATTGAATATAAATTATAAACTAAGATTGAAAACAAAATTAAATCAATTTAGCAAACAATTTTTACCATTATTTTTAAATCCTTTATCTAATTAACTTCAATCTTCAATCGATGAATGATATGTCTCTTTTATAACATGGAGTGATAAATCCTTTTTAAACTACTAATTTGTTTTCACATGCTTACCTAATGTTTTCATGTCAATGTCCAAAATCACTTACCTAGCCCTAGTTTGTTAGGTTTTATTTAAAAGAAATGAAAGTCTGATAATTCATATTCAAGATAACACGTGATTATGTTAAAAGAAAGATGGCAAAAAGAGGATGGGGAAAGAACAATCTATTAAAAGAAAAATAGTAAAGAGTATAGGAAAAGAACAATATTTTCTTGATGACTTGTTTGTAGCAATAATACAAGCTTAAGTATTTGTATACTACAAGAAAACATAAATTAGGAAACTATTAATAAAATCTTCAACATCAATCTTAAAATCAAGTTTTAAACAATTCCTAAAATTAAAGGACTAAAATCATTATAATTGATACACATGTCATAAAATCACTCCAATTGATTTTTCCACACTCCCCTTAAAGCTGATGAATAAACATTCTCCATTTTTAGCCTACAAATGATTGCTTAAAATATTCACTTATTGATTTCTTTAGTGATCACATCCACCAATTGACCCTTCATTGACACATAGGGCATGCAAATCAAGCCACCATCGAATTTCTCTTTTATGAAGTGTCTATTTATTTCAATGTGCTTTGTTTTATCATGTTGCACTGGGTTGTGTGTAAATTGTCCGATTTATATTTCTAAAAACTTATAAATTTGGTTCGAGTAACGTGAAAAGTGTACAATAACCAAGTTATAGTATAAAAATTATAGCAAAATAGTTTTGTAACCATTCCAAGGATCGTGTCCCTAAAGAGAGTTAATTATGAAACCGAGCCTTCCTTTGTTAAGAAAACTCTACACTAGGAAATCAAATACCAATATAGTTGTATTAGAGATTATTAACACAATCGAAAACATTGAAATCAAAGCTAAACTACTCAATTAACAACACCAACTCTACAATTGATTCTTAATTCAACCTTCAATTACAACTTTGAGTATTGACTAATTGACTCACCTTTTACCAATAGTCTGAATTCTGGTTTAGCATTAGACCTATAAATTTACTTTAGGATTATGCATAAAATAGCTTACCATGCTTAGAAAATGGTCTTTTATGTGAGATGTAACATCCCGAGATAGGGCCTGGAAGTTTGTACTTCACAAGCAAGGGGTTCGCCAGTGGCACGGTGAACTGGTGTCTACCAAAAGACTTTAGTAAAGTTTGCCAGCAAGATTGGCAAGCTGTGTACACCTAAGGACGTGGTAAGGGTGTTCGCTAGTTGGTTTGGTGAACTGGGGTTTGCTAGTTGGTTTGGCAAGCTAGGGTTCAGCAATAGGTTTGGCGAGCTGAGGTTTGCCAGTTGGTTTGACAAGCTGGGGTTCACCAACAGGTTTAGCGAATTGGGGTTCACCAATATAAGTCGAGTTACACTTGAATTAGGAAGTTGACTTGTTTTTCAATTAGGACACTATCTATGCACGTAACCTTTTTCCTAAGTCAACTAGGGTATACTAAGAGTACTAAAACACTTAGTGCCTATAAATTAATTCATTTTAATGAAAAGTTCTCTCATCGATTATTCTTTGTGCCAAGTCTCTATTTTGATTCAAAGTTCTTAGGAACCAAGGTAAACCTCTATTCTGTTAGGGTTAATTATCTAGGAAACTAGGTTTGCTTGTATGTTTGAATTTTGTATGCTTTATTAAGTAATTTGTGCATGTTTATGTATGTTGCGAACCAGTCAGACCATCTATCAGCAAGGACAAAGGAAAAGAAAAAGTTGTTTAAATTCTCAGTTAATAAATGAGTGTTTAGGGATCGCCATTTGTACGCGAACCATTGTGTTTTAAAGAGCTTAGGGTTTTTGAAACCAAGTTCCAATAGTAAGCTTTTTTATAAACTCTGTTTTCAAGATATGTGATTTTGTTTTCAAAAAAATATGTTTTATGCGTGCTCCTACACAAGTTTATATTTTAAATGTTTTAAGATAAGTTTTAAAAGCATGATTTTATAAATTGTGTTTTGCGAGGTTTTTATGCTAGCTTTGTGTGAATAAGTATTTTTATGCGAGCTTATTATGTTAGCCCCATGTTGGATATATTGGCATGCCAAATGATTGTGAGTACTCACTTATAAGTTCTAGGATTTGGGCGTTGAAGCCCTGAGATATATGGAGAGGTAAGGGAATGTCGAGCTATAATCTATTCAAAGATACATGTTGGTGTACAAGAGAGTGTTTAGCTTTATGCTACACTTATGGGACATGTTAAGGACTCTCTGATTCATACGTGAGGTGCTATAATGAGATCCGTTTATCCAATATTAAGATATGACAAGTATAAGAACATATTTTATGTTTTTCTGTAAGATCAGTATAAGAACAAGAATAAGTACAAGGACATGTCAAGTTCATGAATAAGTTTTATTTTTTCTTATAAAACTAAGCCAAGTTTTTAAGTATGATTTCTAACAAGTACACGGGAAACTATTTTACAAACTTATCTGTTTTTTTTTTGACAACCTTGGAAAAAGACGATGTGGATAATTACTTGGGATTAGAATTGTTATATTAGATAACTTGGCTATAATATAACTCAATTTTTTCTTAGGTTTATTTTATTTTTCAAATTCACTAACCATGGAGTTAAATACTTGTTTATTTGATTATGTTGAATTCCTTCAGTATGAATAAAGACTTAAGTTTCACTACCCTTCCTTTTATGCATGCCATGTTATGTTCTTTAAATTTTGACTAAGTATGACTTAACCCTCTTATGCGAGCCAGCTTTTGATGGGAGGTTACCATGCATGCGACCCCTATATGTTTACAACCTCAACATTGCATGCGAACCTTTATTACTGAAAGCCTTACTTGTTTGAGAACCTTGTTAAAGTGCGCAAACCCTTGAATGTTTGACCTTTCTTGTTGTGAAGCCAGTACTGTAAGCGAACCCATGTTGTATGTTATTATCCAAACCCATGATGTTATACGAACCTATGTAGTGTGAAGTATGCAAACCTATGTTGTTGTGTAAACTTAATATTAAGTCCTAAGTACTTATGTATTTTTTGTTCGAATATGCGAACCCTGAAAACCTCTGTATTTTTACCTTATGCAAACCCTAAAGTCTTTACTGTTAGTTGATATGCAAACCCTTTTTCTTTACGTAGATTTATGTGCTTACATGTTTTATATTTCATACATGTTATTATAACATTTCGTTGTATTATGATAACTTAACACATTTTTTTATACTAAAAATTTGTGGTGTGGTGGAGTTTATGTTGGGAGTTAATGGAGAGTCACTCCGGTGGATAACATGGCACACCGGATTCGGGTCGAACCAACTCAACTGGGTCTAGAGTGTTGCATGAGAGGTAAATGAGTCTTCTCACTGATCTTTGGTACAACTCTCTATCTACAACAACTTCATCATTAGCTTATGTGAGCTTATGATTATGATATATTGGGTGTTTACAAGTTTACATGCATCTTTCTTGCTTCTTTCAAAAGATCAGTAGCGCACTTTTGTTGTGAGATAAAAGTTATTTTCATTAACTATGCCATCTCACTCACTAGGAAATAATTTGATTGCCTCCTAATTGTTTTATATCAGACTCTTTAGCCAAATATTTTTTCAAAGCATCTATCTTTTTTTCATTATTTCCTGTTATATTAATATTATTCGTAAATACCAAAAGAGTTACATTGAATTTGAGTGCTCAATGAATCATATGTGATCTCATTGACTCTATTTATATATTAAATCTAGCATTACTTTTGCAGATATTCTAAACCATACTCTATAAGAATATTTTAGGAAACATAAAGCTTTTTTTAGCTTAAATACCTTGGGTGTTCCTAAGTTGTCCCCAAATCCTGGTGGAATCTACACATATCTCTTCCTCAAGATTTTCATGTGGAAATGCTTTCTTTATGTCAAATTGTTCAAAATATCATTTTTTATTTGCAATCAAAGATAACAAATTCATAACTATACTCATTTTAGAAACTAAAGAAAAAGTCTATTGATAACCCATCCAATAGGTTTGAGTGTAACCTTAGCAACTAGTTGAGCTTTGTATCTTTCAAGAAAACCCATTTACACCTAATTGCCTTTTCCCTTTTAAGCAATTTACCAATTCCTATGTTATTTTTCTCTAAATCCATCATTTATGTTTTCATGGCTTGTTTCTATTACTTGTTAGATAATGGTTCAAATAATGTCTTTGGAATATAAATGTTGTTCAAGCTCAAAAGAAAATGTTATGGGATCGAAAAAATTTTTTAATTGATACAAAATGGGATATGGGATATGTAACACCCCAAACCTAGCCTAGATGTTATGGCTGAATCTAGAAATGTTACGAAAAAGGGTTTTGAAACCAACTTTTGTGTTAAAACACCTCATATTAATTGTTCTAAAAGAGCTTATGTTTTTAGAAAAACTTAATATTTTTCCCTTTAATGAATCCGTCGTTTATTTTCCTTTTATTTAAAACATTAATTCACAATGGATGTTTATAAGGCATTATAGTTGAAAACTGAGTTTGATTTAAGAAAAATGTTTGTTTGAATAAACTACTGTTTTCGTAAATCATTTTGTTAAAAGTTGTAAAAATATCAAAAACACATCCAAAACCAAAATTAAATCAAACAGTCCGGAGAGTCCCAAAAATTACAAATTCTCTAATTAATCCAGAATTTAAATAAAGCTAGTAATTAAACCAGTTCGTGAACTAGTGGTCACCGCCGAAACTCCGTCGCACTGATTCACCTATGTTTGAGGATTACCTGAATAGAACAGAAAAATAGATGAGTTTTATAAACTCAGTGTGAAACTCACAGAAATATATACATGCATAAAATTCAGATTTCCAATACTTTAGAACAAAAGTGGACATAAGTCCCTGACAGAGTCAGATTATATCAGAATCAGATTTTCAAAACATACAGATACCCCCATCCTCTACAGACCATCTCTGTCTATTCCAACACACCATGTGGGGTATAAAACACCCACTCATCCCTATACACCACATAATGTCTAAACCATACTTATCAGAATAGTATGCAGACAAGCTACTAGTATATCGACGATATGTTGCCTCACAGAACACTTCCTCCACATATACCAATCTCACCCCATATACAGATACAGAATACAGATACACAGGTGTAACAGAATTAACATACGCATATACCTATATTATACATAATTATGCAAATCAATCAAACATACATATCGATTTTCCTAAATCAATCGATCTATTAGATTAACAGATCTCATGCATTAGGGTTTGGTTAGCCCTTACCGACCCTACAGAAGGCTCACAGTCGATCAGAATGACTCATGCAACCCTAGGGAAAATTTTAATATTTTGGGCCTATATGCCTGTATGGGCCCACACGCCCGGATTGGCCTTGCCTGTGTGGCCCACACAGCCTGGCCCATAGTTCACACGCCCGTGTGGCACACCCATGTGGGCATACATGCCCGTACAACCCATACACCTAGTCACATGGCTGACACACACTCGTGTGGTGTCGACAACCTACTTTTTTGGCTTTTGTCGAACCTCATTTTTTCGTGTTTTCATACCTGGTTCGGATTTGACACGTACGCTCCCACAAGATAACCAGAACCTAGAGTTTATCAATAAATCATCGAATTTGACGCTTAAATCGATACTAAACCCGAAACTAAATCAATTCGTTTAATCCATTATTCTACCCAACCCTTATCTTCAATCGAACAACGGTAGTTTCACACAACTAAATCACCGATGGACAATATTGAGCCCCTTGTTCTTCCCTTAAACAACAATAACAGAATACCATCAACAATGAATCATCAATCAAAAGCAAAAACCACACCTACCAAACTTACTGAATCAAGAATTGAGACAGAAGAAAATAATAGATGAACCACAATACCTATCAATCAACAATAACGCACCGTTTCAACAAAACAAAAAATTAAAGAAATGAGAGAGGGAAAATTACATAAGCGAGGGAGAGAATGAAGGATAGGGAAAACGTCAGAATGCTGAAAATTTTTGGGAAAAAGGAAAAATATAAAATAAAATAAATTAAAAATAAACTTAAACTAATTCCCACTCCAACCACTGACCACCTTGTCCTATGTAATCCTACCAACTAACCACCTCCAACTCCCTCAACATCCCAACTCTATCGAACCTTTATCAGACAACCAAAAAAAAATTAACATCCACACTCACACGAGAATTCGAACACGAGACCTCCAGCAAGCTAACACATTATCACTCGAACTAGCAGGTTCATTCTAATATGAGTTTACTAAAGATAAAATATAACCCAACCCACCAAAGATAAGGATAGAATCAAAATGACAGAATTTTCCAAAAAATAGGACTTGAACCCAAGACCTCAAACACACATTCAGAACACTTAACCACTGAAGCAGACACTAAAATATGACAGTGTTCACAGAAACAAAATTAAATATTTCAGGGCGTTACAGGATATAATGGGTGTTTCATACATTATTTGGCTTCTTCTCTAATAGAGATAGGTATACTAAGGCTGGACTCTTAAATTGGAAATTGTAGTTACCTTATTTTAAAGTTGGGGTTGGATTGTTGAACTTGCATCCTTTTTAAAATTGGAGTTTTTCTCCTTGAATATACTTGCAAATTCCTCATAGAATAATGAATTTTATTATTAAGAAAAAACTTTCTAGGCTACAGAATGAATACACAAACATAAAGTTTGGCTCATATTAAGGAAATATTAAGCAAATATGAAGACAACAAATCAAGAGAGAAAAATTAGTTATTATCTTCCATATATAAAGACTCCCTTCCTTTTGAAAATATGTGGTTGGGATTTAGGTGAAATAACCATTTTCTTTATCCGACCTAAATATTTTCATTTCCATTCCAAATTGATTTTAGACCATATTGTGGAAGTTTAGAAACGTAACAACTACATTAAAATTTTTTATAGTTAAAAACCCTAAAAGACTCTAGTGTAGTCATCGATAAAGGAAACAAACCATCTAGCACTAGAAACATTATGAACTATATAGAAGGACCTTATATATCATCATGAATCAAATAAAAAGGAACAAAACTTTCAACTTTGAGTCCTTTAAATAATGAAGGAAACATAACTTTTAAGGTTTTAAATAAGGATGTCCAAACCTAAGATGATGAAGCCAAAATTTATCTTCATTAAAACTTTCAAATATAAATGAAAAAATAATTGGTTCCTGACCATACTTGGATTATTTGGTGTTTCAAGGTAGCATATTCCATCGTTCTCCTTAGAAAGTCCAATCCTCTTCCTTGAATCCTAGTCCTAAAATACTTCAATATGTGGGATGAAAGATCATAGTGCATTTTATGTCCGTAGCTCTTGAGCAAATGACCTAAGAGCCCATTGCTGACTTATCCAAAACATTTAATTTGTAAGAACTATAAAACTTACTTGAGCGTGTCTAAGAGATTGGTAGTACTAGTAGTGTAACGCCCTAAAATTTTTATTTTTGATTCTAGGGTGTTTTGACACAAATATCTGTCTACTTGAGTGGTTAAGTGTTCTAAGTGTGTGTGAGAGGTCCCAAGTTCAAGCCAAGCCTTTGGCAAAATTTTGGTATTTTTTCTAAATAAATCCTTAACCTTGTTCAATAAGCTTTTATTCGATTGTTTATAAAATGTTACTAGAATGGGCCTGCTGGTTTGGTGGTTAGGTGGAGTGTTGGTGTGTTGGAGGTCCTGTGTTCGAACCCTTGCGCAAACATGGATGATGTTTTTACTCCAAATTCTGGCTAGAATTGTGTTAAACTGGGTTTCTGAGTAGTTGGAGGTTAGTGGGAGTAGTGGCGAGATAATTAAGGGATTTGGGGAATTCTATCCAAATATTTTTGCTAATTTCGATTTATCCAAAATTCTATTTTCTCTTCCCAAAATTTCTTCCATCGTTCTAACGAATATTCACCTTTCTTCTATCGAATTTTCATTGTTTCCTCTTTTTCTTTTTATTTCTTTTATGCCTCCATTGTGTTCGACGATTGAACTCGCTTGATTCGATAAGTATTTGTTTTGCCACTTTCTCTCGTTTCGTAGTCGGTTTATGAAAAAGGGTTGTTTTGGTTCTTTCGAATTAGGTGAAAATCAAGTAGCGATTGGTGCTTCTACAGAGATCTGAACGTTTGGGTTTACAGTCCGCTATCGGTTAGTGACTGAGTTCACTTTCTCAATGTTCTAAGGTTTCGTTATGAAATATTCCCAGTTTAGTTTCATTTGTACAGCTAAAATCAGCCTTGGTAATGTTTATTATAAGTTTTGGAAATATTGGATTAAGTGTAGGAGCAAAATTGTAATAGATGTGTACTCGAATACACAAAAAACGAGGTTTTGGCAAAAGTTGAAAACCTCACTGTCGACGCCACATAGGCGTGTGGTCGCCTGTGTAGTAGGCCGTGTGCCCTAACACGGGTGTGTATTCGACAAGACTAGGCCGTGCGCACATGAAACTGCCGTGTGATGGCCAGGTAGGCCGTGTGTGACACACGGGCTGGATTGATTTAGGCCGTGTGGACCACACGGGCGTGTGGGTCCACACGGGTAAATCGCATGAGTAAACCACACGGACGTGTGGGATTTTGGGCCAGGCCGTATGATCCACACGGCCAAGGCGAATTTGGGTCGTGTGGGCCTACATGGGCATGCCACATGGGCGTGTGAGCCCATTTTTATTGAAATGTTTGGTAAGATTGCACGGGTCGCCCAAGTCGACTGTGAACCTACTGTAGAGTCAATAAGCATTACTTAGACCCCTAATTATGTGAACTGACTGTTGGATTTTTATATATTGAGCATAATGATAGTATGCATGTATACTGAACTGGTTATGTGAACTGATATCATGAGATAGCATGTCATGATTTGTATGTTGCATTGCATGGGGTTGGGTTGATTAAATTTGGAGGAAGTGTACTGAAAGGCTCTTAAGCCTAATATACTGGCATCTCCGCTGCAAATTACTATTTTGTGCAGCATTCGGTATTACCTGGAGTGTAGGGATGGGTGGGTTGATTTAATCCCCACATGGAGTGTAGGGTTGGACGGAGATGGTGTGTAGAGGTTGGTTGGGTAGGATTTTGTTACTGAATATTGCATGACTCTACTGATTCTGTGATGGGCTAAGGTCCTACTGCATATTTGATACTATACCGAGATGGGCTAAGGCCCAAACTGCTACTGATACTAAAAAGGCTAGGGCCCAGGACTGTTTTAACTATGCACTGTAGTTTGCTATTGTTTACTTTCTGTGGGATTACACACTGAGTTTACATAAACTCACCCTTTTGTTTAGATATGCACAGATAATCTCCAGATCTAAATGGATCGGTGCGACGGAGGGCTTGATGGTGACCACGGTTACGGACTGCCATGGTTTTAATTTATGGTTATTGGTTTTATTCTATTTTTACTGGTCAGATTTTTGGGTTGTAATTGGACTTTCAGACTTGGGTTTAGTTTTGGGTTTTAAATATCTTTACTTTATAGATTACAGCTACTAGTAGTAGGAAACTTCGATTTTTAAAAGAAACAAATGATTTTAAAAAACGCACGATTGTTTTAACTATTTAAAAAGCTTCCGTATAGAATAAACGTTTTGAAACTGTCGACTAAATGAGTAACAAGGTTTTGGAACTAATAAGATATTAAGATAAGTAATTCAAAGGAAATGGTTTTATCGCGATGACACGGTTTTCAACACCCTATCATGTGACATCGCGAGATCCGGCCATAGCGTCTAGGCCGGGTTTGGAGTGTTACAAGTAGATAGTTTAAGAGTTCCCAATAAGTGTTATTTTTTTAGCTTTTCAATCTCCTTTTTGTTAAACTCTTCTAGTTCTTAAGGCTTTTCTAAGTTGTCGAACATGTTAGAGGTTGTAGACATGATGAACTTCATTTGAAGTTGTAGCACCTTGATACTCGTCCTGATTGTCGAGTCCTAATAAAAAATGACGCATTCATTACTGGAGCCACTACCGTCGAAAACATTGTAATTAAATAATTTAAACAGCCAAAAATTTCATAAATACAACCATTATACACTAAACAAACTTTTCTGAAACTCAATTCATCTTACTAAAACTCAATTTCAAGTACTGATACCATTTTTTGTTTCGATGTTTCAAAAAAATCAATTTAAATTAAAAGGTATTGATACTATGTTTATAGTACTGATACTTACCTCTAAGTACCAATACCAATACCTTGGAATTGATACCATTATAAGGTTCGATGTTTTGCCAAAAAATTAAATAAAAATCAAACGTATCGATACTCTAGTAAAGTATCGGTACTCTAATATGAAATATTGATACTTTAGTCCGATATTGATAACATTTTTGAAAAATTGATTGAAAAATACTATGTATCGATCCCTATACCAGAGTATCGATACCTTAGTGCCAAATATGTCAAAATCTTCCATTTTAGTACTCATTTCATTCCCAAACCAAAACATACACAATTTGGTGCCTATATGCACACTTAAAACCTGCATAAACCAATTCAAAACATACCTAATATTTAAATTCAACCATTCCTCAATCAACCAAAACATTCATTCATCAAATAAGCACTTACCCACACTATTTTTAACTTATAAATTCTCAAACCATTCACCGTTCTACATCCATTCAATTCCATCATTTTAAACATACTAACTCATTTATCTAAGCACTACATATGTAACACCCCTCTCCCGTATCCAGCGCCAGGACAGGGTTCGAGGCGTTACTGGACTTAAACTTTCATGACATACAAAACCCGCTCACCAAATTTCGGCCAAAATTTAAAACTTTTCAAACATGTGCATATTATCCCTTATACAGGCCTTCGAGGCCTAAAACATACGACGGGACGGTTCGGGACAAAACTGAAAACATTCAATAGATTTTGGGCAACTTAATAAATTTTCTTGCCTTGGAGAGTCACACGCCCGTGTGAGTAGGGCTGTGTGGTCACACACGCCCGTGTAGCTTAGAACATGCCCGTGTCCTCGGCCCTCCTCGGCCCGTGAACTCTCTGTTTGTGACGTCAACATGCATTTAGGGGCACACGGCCAAGACACACGCCTGTGTGTCTAGCCCGTGCGCTATACTGACTTAAAATTTTAAGTGTAGAGGACGCATGACCATACCACACACCCATAGGGGCGAGCCGTGTGTCACACACGGCCTAGACACACGTCCGTGTGTCTACCTGTGTAGACCTTGTTAGGCTATTTTCCAAGCCTTTGGTCACCCTCTATCAACCAATCACACTTATTGGTTACTTGAATACATAATAAGGCCAAATTATACACTTATATAAAACCTTGATAAACCTCATTGCATGAAAACCTCATATCATCCGTTTTATACATGCTAGGTTAATTCCCTTTTTGTATTAAGGGTTTCCATATCTCCTTGACACATTCAAGATTGGCTCATTCTTATAACTCATTGTCAATTATAACCAAGCCATCACATATGAACATAAACATGCATAGATTTTTAGGTCATAGCCTACTTCAAAATGAGCCAATTCCCATGGCCATATACAAAAGATATATATATATATATATATATATATATATCTTTACATGCCTTCATCTTGGCAAATCAAATGACACATATAAACAAATACTCAAAAGTCCTATACATGCCATTGAACAAAATAAAAGTGTCTGTATACCAAAGCTGGACTAGTTGATAGTGTGTTGACTCTCCAACCGTCTTTTAATATTTAAAGTCCTCGAGCTCTATAAGACAGGGAAAAGAGAGGGGTAAGCATTTACATGCTTAGTAAGCCCAAATAACTGGAAAGTAAGCTTACCGATTAATTAGCATAAAACCATACTAGGCAATAGAATCAACAAGCATGAAAATGGTATCCCTATCACATGCACTCAATCAACAAGTTAGTCACAATAATAATGTACCATGTAATTTGTCTTAGATGAGCTCATCATCCATCATTTCATCTACATACATCATATTAATCCTGTTGAGTTTCTAGGAAAGTCCGATGGATTATCCATTTACCGTCAATTCATAAGAATGATCATTTCATGTATGCCCTCCCGCGAACCTCACATCTTACGGCGGGATTACCAGTCCAGGCTAAATCCCCCGTATCATAAACTCATAAGGTGATGTCGGGATTACCAGTCCAAGCTAAATCCCTTATAGCAGAAAACACCCTTAGTGAGCTCGGATCTGAAATACCAGTCCAGGCTAAATTCAGACCCTAATTGGATTACCCGTCCGGGCTAAATCCTCAATGCACACATGTTCTTCGGAAGGCTTGACCACTCAAGGAACACCCGTTCGGGCTAGATCCTTTCTA
This sequence comes from Gossypium longicalyx, assembly GCA_025698465.1. NCBI lineage: Eukaryota > Viridiplantae > Streptophyta > Magnoliopsida > Malvales > Malvaceae > Gossypium > Gossypium longicalyx. The sequence goes on from CM046997.1 coordinate 101,267,387, forward strand.
TATTTGAGATTAAAGGATTACCCGTCTGGGCTAAATCCTTTCTGCAACACATGTAGGATCTCGAGTCACGTATAAATCATGGTTTATCCATCGAATTATCCTTTTTAACCTCAACTGGGACGTTTATCAACATGTCATTATTAAATGTGTATTTCATGGATTTTCATGCCATTAAAAAATGAATTTTCATACATCCACAAATCAAGAAATTAGGCATATTATGAGTTTACTTTAAGTTATCCGAACTTACCTAGTACTCGTCTCGGTATCATGTTTCGATTATTCCGAAACCTTTCGTTTTCCTCGATCGGCCTCCGAAATTTGTTCCTCGGGCTCTATAACAATAAAGATAAATTATTAACACCTCAAATTGTATTTTTCGAGTCTAAATTTCACCCTAAGTCCAAATGACCGTTTTGCCTCTAACCTTTCATATTTTTATGATTTAGTCTCTAGGCTCGTATAATGAAATGCATGCAATTTCTACCTTACTCAAGCCTAGCCAAATGTTTTTATCTCTTATGGAAGCCCACATTTTCCATTATTTTCTCATTTTTACCATACATTTTACACCTTTTGCAAAAAGGTCCTTTTAGGAGTTTTTCATGAAAATCACCTAGGAAAAGATGTTTAACACACATCCAACTTTCATATTCCTCCATAAATCATCAAAATACAAGTAACACATGCATGGGTAAATTTATAAACATGAACCCTAACATGAAATATGGGTAGAAATAGAGAGAGTAAGCTACCGGGATTTAAAAAATATGAAGAACATTAAAAACGGGGCTTGGGAGCACTTACTATTGAGCTTGAAAATGTTGAAAACCCTAACTATGGAGGACTTGAGAATTTTTCTGGTACAAGGGAGAAGATGGCTGATTTTTGCCTTCTTTTTCCCATTTTATTTCATTAAAATGCCAAATGACCAAAATGCCCTTAAGCCCTTTCTTTAAGATTTCATCCATACAAGCTCATTTTTGTCCAAAAACTTAGAAATTAGGCAAATTTCTCTCCAAGACCTTATAATTTATAATATAAAGCAATTTCATACAAATTTTTTCTAGAATCCAAGTTTTAAAATTTATTCCATTTGGTCCCTAATTTTCAATTGGACACCTTACTCAAAGAATTTCTTCATGAAACTTTAACACATGTATATTCTCATATTCTATACCTCACAATAATAATAAAATAAATATTTTGATGTCAAATTTGTGGTCTCGAGACCACTATTCCGACTAGGCCCTGTTTCGGGATGTTACAACATAAATGGTCAATACATACTTATATCAACAAGGCACTAATCATTCATGCCATATTTCCATTTCAAACTTGCTTGTTTCTAACTTATCATCTATCAACATTTAACATATAATCAAGTCATATCAACTTCAAATGTAAAACTTGCAAAACATAATTACATGCCATTATCAAATTCTAAATCAAACATCACAAACATAGCAAAATATAAAGGACTCCACTAGGTACATGCCAATTAACTAACATAAGAACTTCACCAAATTTGCCAAGTTTGGGATTCCAATTGGATGTTGACATCGATGCTTGGTATTCTTGTATTAACTTAAGCCGTGCATGGAAAAAAATTATACGTTAAGTAATAAACTCAATGGTATTTCAACAATTCAAACATCAATGTAATTTAAGCTAACATATGCAAATCATGTTAATAATTTCATCATCTATATCATTTGATTAAATCCACATATTAAAAGGGTTAAGTTGAGACTTATCTCATTAGCAATCAAATTTTGAATCGAATTATTGGATTTGTTCACGATTATACCAATCTTTCGGGCTGATAATCCATTTCACAATAGTAATTCATTTTAAATATCAATTTCACAATTTTCATTTTAAGTCCCTATTAACCAAACTCTAACTCAAACAGATACGCGGATCCAACCAACACACCAATTTGGCACAAAATGCCCTATTGGACAATTCTGATATATTGGATTCGTTCACGATCACACCAATTTCACTTTTTAAAACTTTAACATTTTAAAAACTTAGTACACGAGCTAGCTAGATTAAGCTCCCATGATCTCAAAAACATAAAAATTATAAGAAAAAGGACTAAATTGCATTAACCAATTTTTGTTTAAAAGCTTGGAAACTCCTTCAATGGCATTAAACCTATGTTTTCTTTTATTCAATTCAGTTGAGAAGATGATGATCTCTCTCCGTCAACCGAATTTTGTTATTTATGGTGGCATTAGCATGCTAATTAGCTAATTAATCTTACTTTGATTAAACAAAGTTCATTTTAATCTAATTAATCCATCAAGTCACTTACCGTCCACTATCTAGTATTTAACTATAGTATAATTATTATTCTAGTCCTTAATTTAATTGCTACATAAGTCCTTGATTTATTTTCTGTTTAAAAATTTATAGCGATTGAATTTTTACCACTATTATAATTTAGTCCTTGTACCTTAATTAATTACTAATTTGACAAAATTACTTATCCAAAATTTAATTTACCTATATAATAACTTTGTAAATATTTAATAAAAATATTTACGAGCTCGATTTATGAAAAAAGAATCTTGAAATTGCATTATTCGAAACTACTGGCTTTCGAGTAATTACAGAAGTAATAGGAAGAACAAAGAAAATACCCAAAAAATTAGTAATAAAGGCTAAAATATTAGAGGGAGGAAAAAATATCAGGATCACCAAAACATTCAATAATGAAGACTGCAAGAGAAAAGTCAACAATTAAAGTTGAAGTTAACTCCCAAAAAGTTATTTTTGGCTCTAATACCATGTTAAAAGAATTTAATGAAAAGAGGATGAAAAAAAAAGAATCTGTTAAAAGAAAGATACTGATGAGGATATGAAAAGAATAATGTTTTCTTTAATGACTTGCTTGTAACAATGATACAAGCTTAAGTATTTATATGCAACTAGAAAATACAAACTAAGCCTATGTATTTACGCACAAAAAAAATTAAATAGAAAACTATCGATAAAAACCTCTAAATCAATCATAAAATTAAGGTTTAAATGATTGTTAAAATTAAGGTACTAAAATCACTATAATTGTTACATAAGATTCTAAAATCACTTTAATTGATTTATTCACAATTAAAGTCAAGATTACTTATATGACTAAAACATTAAAACGTATCTAGAGATACTTAAGTAAGCTACCAAATGAAGTTCTCATAGTGGTCCATGTTCAATGATTATGTTCATTTAACAAACACTTAAATAAGATCCATAAGATCCCTATACTTAAAATGATAAGGCCATTTGCTTACTTTATAAATAAAAAGGCTTAGAATGCACTAGTCTTTGAGCATTGTTAATGTGTTGCATTGATACTATATAGTTATATAAATAGTTTTTTTTTTATCATTTTATAATTACTTTTTAAGACCTCTTTTTTAATAGATTTTATTTAACTGCTAAATACCAATTAATGACAATTTATTTTTATTCTAAGGATAGAGAAAAACCTTAAATCACAAAAATTACTGATAGCAAATGTACTAATAATAGTGGATTTCTACCTAATCCTATTAGTTATGGGCATACACTAGTAGTCTCCCATTTGCACTCGAGTCAATTAATGACATATCATGTATCAAACTCTTTTGATTGGTAACTAAGGTTGAGTTTGATTTGGTCCATTTTTTTTTTTGTATGGTGTATGATAAATCCTTTCAGTTTTCAATTTTCCACATTAATTTTGGGTTTTGGATTCATTTTGACAAAATTATCTTTGCTTATGGATTTAGGACATTATTTAGTAATGTTTCAAAGTTTGTTTCATAAATATTTCTAAATATATTAAGGTTAAAATATGTATAAGTCCTTGTACTCTTCGTAAATTTGAAAATTAGTATTTATATTTTTATTTTTAGGAATTTAGTCCATTTACTTTTTAAATTTCAAAACTCAAGTCCAACTATTAATGCTAAAATTATTTTGTTAAATTTATGTTCATTACAATTTTTTTTACTTCAAAATATTACAACAACAAATTTAACCAAAAAAAAAGTTAATAGTGTTAACAATGAGACCAAAATTTTAAAATATGAAAAGTAGAGGGATTAAATTCTTAAAAATAAAACTACAAGCACTAAATTTTAAATCTATGAAGAATACAGGGATCTATGGTATATTTTAACTGAATATTAATGTTAGAAGTAAATAGAAAATAATCAATAACTCTTATATAGTATTTAAAAAATATTTATGTATAAAATATTGTAAGTAATTTTCACTATTTTAAATATAAAATATTTATTTTTATATCATAAAATTAAATATATAAATAGAAATTGAGTCTTGTTTATCTTGTATTCTAGAAATTGTTTAAATACCGCAATACAAGTGAATATTCAATTTTTTTTTTTGTTTTTCTCAACCTTGGCAACTATGTCCCAAGACATGACTTTAGTACTTTTTCTTAGAGAAAATGCTTAGTCTATTCTTTTTGATAATTTTTTATCATCACTCTCATAAAAGCCCCATTTTGATTAAAAAAAAAAAAAACTAGTTCTTTTTCTCGTGACTCTTTTGTTACTTTTAACAATTATTGAAATTTTTTTATTGGTTCAAAGAGTTAATGTTTCAAATATATATCCGTGAAATAAGAGCTTTAACTCTTTTTTTCCCAACAGGAATTCAATTTTCATAATTGATGACAATTTGTCCCAAAAGAGTTCCAAAAGTCTTATCCTTTCAAGCTTATTGAAAAAAGAAACTAGATGATGATTTTTGTATTAGGTTGAGTGAACATATAATTCAACAACATGAAAAGGTTCATGTTGAAGTTCAATCATGAAATACCAACAACTTTCAAGCAGAAAACGTTTAGCTTATACTTTAGGTCATCATCCATAACCCATTTACTAATTTGCTCAAACATGTTAGTTAGTGCAACCATCCATTATTTATTTATTTATTTATTTATTTATGAGTCCTCTTTGGGTTACTATTTAAAATTAACAATTTGTATTGAAATAATTCTTTCAAAATGATAGATTTTTCGTTATCAAACAATTATATACTGATTTTAAAATTCGAAATTCGTGTTAGACATCATTATATATATGACTTGAAAAATATAATTTTTACAAGCTTGATAAATTTTAAATTTTAAATTATTGTTTTGAATACTTTATTAAAATAATTTCCTTCTTTTACTACTTCTAAATTTGTATTCCTTAAATTTCTCAATAAGCTAAAATTGATTTTATCTCATTATGGTCATGAGTGACACAACAAGTTATAATAGGACTAATTAGGCGTCTAACATAGCTCACCAATTATGTCTCTACGCAACTTTTTAATTAATTAGGTGAGAACCCTTTTTAAACACATCATATTCATTTTGTCTAACCACCTCAAGTCATTGTAGTCAAGTGTGACACACTTGAACTACAATATATTAGTTAAACCTAATCCTTTTAAGAAAAAAAATAGTTAAAAGTTTGACTTTAAATGACTCAAGTGTTCTTCAACTAAAAGAGCTTTGCTTTAGTCATGGAAGTGGAAAGCAACTCATTCAAATTAATTTATTGATGAGGTTGTCATTACTTTTGAGATTTGACATATATAGCACCTATTTCAATTATTTGAGATATAAAATTATAATAAATATACTATGTGCTGATAGATTTCTCTACGAGTCAAATTTTGATTTTTTTTTTTACATCGGATTATTTTGGTTCGGCCCAAACTTTTAATTTCTTATCTTAATTATTTTTATTTTTATATTATTTTATTTTAAAATAAAATATAATTATCAAATTAAATTATTGAACCTAATTAATAATTTTATATTTTATATTTGTAAATAAATATATTTATATATATGTAATTAAGATATATTTATATCTATATAATATATATTATTAAGAAATTAAAAATTAAACTATAATTATATATATAAGCCTAAATATGGATAAACTCAAAATTGTTCATCGAATTAGACTAATATCAACACATACTAATATTAGACCCAATATTGGTCAAATACATTAATGTTGCACATAATTTTATTTCAAAAATAATTTCTATGTTGTTTTTATTTGAATACAACTACATTTTATTATTTACTATATTTTACTTTAATTATTTTAAATGATTATTACTAAATTTGGAAATTAATGATAAATACGAAATAAATTAAGATGTAATAAAATACAATATAAAAATAATTAAAACATTCAATGACACACACAAAATACGACATTAATAAAAATTATATTAATACTACACAAATATGTGAACTTGCAAAATTCTATACAAGGCTAATTATAATAGGAGAATATTTGATGTACTGCTGGTGTATAAGTCTCATACACCACAAGTGAAGGGCTTATAAATAAATATTAATAACTTTATTTAAACATAATTAAATAATAATTAATTATAAATAAAAGCTAAGACCCTAAATATGAAATCCTACACCTTATATCCAATACTCTAAACCCTAAATCCTTAAATTCAAGATTCTAAATCTAAGACTTATAAATATTTATTTATAATAGCTACGTTTAATATTTAATTATGTTTAAATAAAATTATTATTTATTTATAAGTCATCCATATTTTTATTTAATTTAATGATGAAGTATCATGTTATTATTCATTAATGATGCATGAAATTTATGCACTAACAATACATCAAATACTATTCTATTATTAATACCTAAAAGTTTATATATAAATACACATAAAATCTGATATTGAAAATCACAAATGCATTTTTTTTTCTAAATTGAATAATGATAACAAATTATGCATAAGATTAAATGGATTGAATACAACATAAATAAAACATAAGAGAGTTACGAATATATAAATACATTAAAATACACAAAAATACTAAATATGAAGCAATTTATGAATTTATAATATTTTCAAAAAACTAACAATAATAGAAAATATAATTTTATATCCTTTTCAATTTTATTTTGTTGAGGCAAGTTTTTGAGGTGACTGGTTAAGTGTTAAATGAATGTGGCCACTTCCACCATCACTGCGATAAATTTCTGTTGTTACTTGCCATATTTGAAGTTGGCAATTTATTTAAATAAAATCTTTAAACTTTGAATGAAGTTGATATTTTGTATGTATGCAAGCACGACTTTGAACATCAATCTATTTAAAGCAACTTTCCTTTGAGATTGGATTGGGTCGAATCTTGCATGTTGAATCCCTTGGATTATGGAGATCGAATCCAAGAGCATTGAAGACATATCTCTAAAATAGTCCACTTTAGATAGGTATTTATTAGTATGTTGTATTTTGCTATTTTATAGCTATTGCTATTAAGGGATTTGGATTGCAATTGATCTCTAGTATGTTAGCAAATCTCGAAACCTCTTATATGTTGAGAGGCTTGTATAGGTTTATGTATAGAGTATTAAGAGCACTTCATTGTTCATTGTGGAACATATTTGTGAATGCATTTGAGAGAAAACAATTTGTGTTTATAGACTAAATTCTCAATAGAAGAGTTTAGATGTGAGCATTCTAGGTCTTTAAGATATATAAGTGAGGTTACTATACTTAGAGAGTGATAGGACTCGAATCACTTATTGTATTGAGGATTAAAGATAGTAAAATTACTCACTGAGCTAGGCTTCGTAGGCATAGGGAAACCGAGTAGTGGAAATAGTCCTTGGTTTCACTTGTTTACTATTGTAACCTCCCTAGCTCAGCCTATACGTTAAACTCGAATTCGAAAGATTACATTAGCCACCGAAATGGCTTAGAAAGCCATCGAAGTTTTAAAACAGTCATTTTAAAACATTTGTTTAGTTTAAAAAGAAAACATAGTTAATTAACAGTTTATTTACTACCCATAAATCTTAATTAATTTAACAGCGAAAAAGTGATCATTATTTGTATTTTTAATAAAAACCAAAATTCATGCACAAATAATTAAAAATTCATATTTCGATATCCTAAAATCAATTTAAATATCATGCAAGCTAAAAGAAAATGAATTCTAAGTTTCATGCCGCAATTCAAAATAAAATTATACAGATTTTGAATAATAAAATAAATCAAATAATGAGCCTACAATAATTCAATAGATAAAACTAAATTGAGACCCTCCGGATGCCGCGTTCGCGTCCTAACCTTAGGAATTATCTGTAAGGATGAAAATAAAAGGGGGGAGTGAGCTATGATGCTCAGTGTGAGTTCAATCACAAGAAAATCAATGCAAAAAGTCAGTAAAACATAATAACGCATAGGATAATCACAATCAAATAGTAGTTCAGAGTATCGTTTTTTTTTTTCAATTTAATCATCGTTAGTATCACAGAATCCATAATGGCAATTTCAAAATATAAATTCTTCAGGTTGCTCAACATTATATATATGTATTTAAGTCATCTCAGAAATTCCATTTTTGTATGCACATGCTTTCATAGATGCCATATAGTTTTGGTTTTAACAAAAACGGATCCTACCCCACTACTACATACCACAATGAGAATTCCTTTGAATTTCAATCACCAACACACTGGGTTGTAGTTTAACCACCACTAGTTTGTAGATTAACTGCCAATGATTGTAGACACACATCAAAACACCGTAGATGGAATCTTCTTATGTTTGTGGGTACATAGAAAAATAATGCAAGTAAAATCTATCAATAGTTATGGATACACAACATGTTTTCAAGTAATAGTTGCCAAAGATTTGTGGATGCATAACAAAAACGCTGCAGGTGGAATCTGCCTATGGCTATAAGTACACAACAAAATCGTCGCAGGTAGGATTTGTCTATGGTTGTCTGTACACAGCAAAAGAATGTAGATAAAATGCCAATACTTCCTCCGTTAATACCTTTCCACCCCATGCAATGCAATATGGCATGCTCAAATAGAACAATATAGTAGCATTTAATATGCTTTTAATAGAACAACATAGTAGCAAACAATATGCTCATAATAGTTCGATTCAGTAGCAATTAATATGCTTGTGACAAATCAACTCAGTAGCAAAAGTCATACTTTTTGTGTGCAGTTTAACGGTGACATAAGGCATACTATACATAGAATCACAAACACCGAAATGATAGACATATGTATTGTTCAAAATTCATGCAAATATAAATAAACATCTTATTAATTTCGTCTATCAAATCACGGATTCTAACATAATTCATATTATCATGGACTTAATTGAATAAATTAAAACACTAAAAATAGTTTGGAAGCCATTCAAGGACTAAACTGATCAAATCATAAAATTTCTGGGTGAAACTATAAAATTTGTGAAATAAGGGACACACGATTGTGTGATCGGACCATGTAGGATGCTATGGACCGTGTAGAGGGGTTACACACGACCGTGTGGTCAAGCCATGTAATAGGTTGTGGTCGTGTGGAAATTACAAAATTGACCTACGGAGAAGACACAACCGTGTGGCAAACAGTAAAAAGGGTTCTAGGCCATGTGAGATTTGACCTATCCTAGGGTTCTAAAGGCACAAGGCCGTGTGAGGGGTCGCGTGGTCCACATACCCGTGTGGCAAACTGTATGGTCATAATCCTAGGCACGATTTGCCCTGATTCACTTGTAAAAGAACACACACCTTTCACTGGGAGCCCGAACAGCATTCCTCATGTTCAAATTTGATCTGAGGTACCTAAATTGGGTCCTTTAATGAAAAAAATACATTAATTAATGGTTGATTTCAAGATAAATCAAGATTTTCAAAATATTCGATGATAAATCGAGAATGATTGTTTAATCGTTTGCAAGATTACAACTAGATAGAATTTCTATAAAGATTCAAGATCAAACCTTGGGATTGAGATGTACTTATCGTTTCTTGGAAATTATCAAAGAGTGTTTCTAATAACAATTATGGATCTGGTTGAGAAACAAGTTGAAATCAGAAATAGATTTTGATTCGGGAACAAAAATAAATTTCAGTAATGGGGAAAAATTATTTTTGCAAAGAAGAAGAGGAAAAAGAAAAGGGGGAAGAATTAGGGAGAGAAGATAAAAACTTCAATTTAATTTGGAAAAGAAAACAATAGCTCAATTGTGATTAGGAAAAGGCTAAATACCTAGGTTTTTCAAAATTTGAGGGGCTAGATGACAATTTACCCCTATTGCCGAAAATGAAGGGGAATGAAGTGGCTTGATCTTGGGCATGTAAGGAAGAAAGGTAATGCTTAACCATTTGGACTGTTGCTGTAACACCCCTCGCCCCATACTTCAAACACTCCTCGGGTGTGCATGACAATTCATTTAACACCCGTGTAGTATTTTCGAGCCAGAACTCGACTCTTTCAGTATCATCATCGACTTTCGCTCTGAATTCCTCAGCCCCATACTTTTTAAGCTTGTCTACAGGGGCCTTACCGATTCTTACCGATGCCATACCTCGTGGCACATCCTCATTAGGTTGGTTAGGGGGTGGGGGCAGTTGTGGTATGTTGGGGCGATTCCTTAGATAATCCTCAAATCATTCATCCATCATATCAAAGAAGGCGGCTTGGGCCTCTTCTCGGCCTTCAGACATAAGTCTCCTACTACTACTAGTTACAACTCATTGTACGGAAGCTGGAGCATGGCTCGCAGCTCCCTCGGACTCATCTTGTGCTCGATTGGAAGACATTTACTATATTCAAAATAATTTAAACAATTTAGGATATGTCAAACTATAAAGATTCGAAATATGGCATGTATAGCAAACTTTAACATCCTCTACGGTAGTCCTAGAATCGACTAAATTGTAGCTCTGATACCACTAAATGTAACACCCCTCGCCCGTATCCAACGCCGGGATAGGGTTCGAGGCGTTATCGATAATTCACCTTTACAAACTTACTCATTCGGGTTACTGAATTTCGCTCTTGATTTAACACTTTTCAAACGTGTATACTTTGTCTCTTATACAGGCCTCTGAGACCTAAAAACACTCCTAGGGGTAGCACGAAACAAAATCAAAATTGTTCGATAGACTTGGGGCACTTTAGGAAATTTTCCCTTAGTTGAAGTGCAATACGCCCATGGGGCTTAAAACACGCCCGTGTCCTCTTTCCAGTATGCAACACGGCCAAGGTACACGCCCGTGTGCTACACTGACCTCAACCTCACTATTCTGTTAAATAAACACGGCCAAGACACAAGCCCGTGTGCTTAGCCCGTGCTCTATGCTGACTTAAAATTTTAGGTGCAGGGGACACACAGTCATAGCACACACCCATGGGAGTAGTCCGTGTGTCACACACGGCCTAGACACACGCCCGTGTGTCTACCCATGTAGACCTTAGTAGGCTATTTTCCAAGCCTTAAGTCACCCTCTACTAGCCAATTACACTTATAAATTACTATAATGCATATTTGGGCCAAATTATCCATTTGTAAATAGGAAACTTTGATTAACCTCATTGCATGTGAACCTCATGTCATTGGTTTCATACATGCTAAGTTAATTCTTATCTTGCACCTAATGATTTATATGTCTGCTTGACATATTAAGGTTGGCTCGTTATTATAACTCATTGCCAATTATAACTAAGCCATCGCATATGAATATAAACATGCATAGATTTGTAGGGCATAGCCTACTTCAAAATGAGCCAATCCCCATGGCCATATACAAGAAAAGATAAACATATTTTTACATGCCTTCACTAGGCAAACCAAATGACATATATAACAAAATACTCAGAAATCCTATACATGCCATTGGACAAAATAGAAAAGTCTTTATACCAAAGCTTGTCTAGTTGATAGTGTGTTGACTCTCCAATTGTCTTCCAATCTTTATGAGTCCTTGAGCTCTGAAAAGCAGGGAAAAGAGAGGGGTAAGCATTTACATGCTTAGTAAGCCCGTATAACTGGAAAGCAAACTTACCGACTGTTTAGCATACATCCATAATAGATAATGAAACAAATGAACATGAAAATGGTTTCCCTATCACATGCACTCAATCAATGAGTTAGTCACATAACAAATACCATGAAAATTTTTATCTTAGATGAGCTCATCATTTTACATGTCATTTGCACATATATCTTGTGATAGTCCCGTTGAGTTTTCAGGAAATCTCGATGGATCATCCATTTACCGTCAATTTGTACGAATGATCGTTTCAGTATGCACTCCCGCGAACCTCACATCTTACGGCGGGATTACCAGTCAAGGTTAAATCCCCCACAATATAAACCCATAAGGTGATGTCGGGATTACCAGTCCAGGCTAAATTCAGACCCTAATCGGATTACCCATCTGGGCTAAATCCATAATGCACACATATTCTTCGGGAGGCTCGATCACTCAAGGAACACCAGTCCAGGCTAGATCCTTTTTATACTTGAGATCTTCGAATTACCAGCCCAGGCTAAATCCTTTTCTGCAACACATGCAGGATCTCAAGTCTCATGGAAATCATGGTTTATCCATCGAATTCCCTTTCCAACCTCAACCGAGACATTATCCAACAAATCATTATTAAGGATGCAATTCATGCATTTTCATGCCATCACAAATGCAATTATTATGCATTCACAAAATATACAATTATGCATATTATAGGTTTACTTCGAGTTATTCAAACTTACCTGGTATTCGTTTCGGAGCTGTGTTTCGGTTATTCCGAAACCTTGCGTTTACCTCGATTGACCTTCGAAATTTGTTCCTCGGGGTCTATAACAATAAAATCATATCATTAATTCACTAAATTACACTTTCCAAGTTTAATTTCTACCCTCGGTCCAAATGACCGTTTTGCCCCTAGCCTTTGACATTTTTACGATTTAGTCCCTAGGCTCGTATAATGAAACACATACAATTTCTATCATATCCAAGCCTATCCAAACACTTTTCCCTCATATTCCAGCCCACATTTTCCATTATTTTCACATTTCTACCACATATTTAACAAATTTTGCAAAAAGATCCCCTTAGGGTTTTTCATGAAAATCACCTAAGAAAAGATGTTTAACACACCTTCAACTTTCATACCCCTCCATAATCCACCAAAATACAAGCAAATCATGCATGGGTAAATTTTTAAACATGAACCCTAGCATGAAATATGGGTAGAAATGGAAAGATCAAGCTATCGAGGGGTTTGGGAGCACTTACTATTGAGTTTGAAATGTTTGAAAACCCTAGCTATGGTGGCAAGAGAATTTCAACAGCTATGGGGAAGAGGATGGCTGATTTTGGCTTGATTTTTCCCATTTTATTTCATTAAAATGCCAAATGACCAAAATGCCCTTAAGTCCTTTCTTTGAAATTTCATCCATGCAAGCCCATTTTTGTCCAAAAACTTAGAAATTGGGAAAATTACTCTTTAAGACCTTCTAATTTATAATCTAAAGCAATTTCATACAAATTACTTCTAGAATCCAAGTTTTACAATTTATTCAATTTAGCCCCTAATTTTCAATTGGACACCTTACTCAAATAATTTCTTCATGAAACTTTAACACATGCATATTCTCATATTCTAGACCTCATAATAATAATAAAATAAATATTTTGATATCGGATTTGTGGTCCCGAAACCACTGTTCTGACTAGGCCCTATTTCGGGATGTTACAGTTGCCCATTCTTGTTAAGTTTCTACCCCAACAAATATTTATTTTGGTTTAGTTTTTGTCATGGTTTGCTAAAATTAAAAGGAAAAGAAATGGGAGAGAAGTGTATAGAACCTCGGATCTCTAGAGAGTGCACTAGCTACTATACCATCAACCCTAATTCATTACTCGGTTAACTATTTCAATAAACCCCTTATATTTTGAGGTGTTACAATTCTCCCATTCTTAAAGAAATTTTGTTCTAGAAATTTTCATAGCTTAAACAGATGAGGATATTGTTGACGAATTGTATCTTCTGGTTCCTATGTGGCCTCCTCGATGACATGGTTCTGCCACAGAACCTTAACAAATGGGATATGTTTCCTTTTCAAATCCTTTACATTACAATCTAAAAATTTCACAAGTTCCTCCTCAAAGGACAAGTCTAGTCCCACCTCAATCTTTTTGATCGAAACAATCTAGGAAGAGTCGGATTGATATCGCCTCAACATGGAGACATAGAAAACGTCATGGATTTGATCTAGTTTAAGAGATAATTCTATTTGGTATGTCACTAGACCAACTCTCTTAAGAATTCGGTAAGGTCCTATGAATCTTGGACTTAATTACTTTTCTGACTGAACCTCAACATTTTCCTTCATGGGGACACTTTCAAGAAGACCTGATCGCAGACATTGTATTCAATGTCCTTCTTTTCTAAGTCTTAGTTTGGATGGGCGGTGTGTTTACCTCCAGTGAGGTTAAAAACAGCGGTGGCGGTGAGATTAGTTACTGTAGCAATGAGATTGGATACTGTAGCAGTGAGATTAGAAACAATGGTGGAGTGTGTGTTTGGATTCAAACGCAGCTGTAGTGGTGAGCTGAGAATAAAAAATGACTATTAAGGACATCAGATTAGAATTGATATGTAACACCCCTAACCCGAATTCGTCACCGGAATAGAGTTACGGAGCATTACCGGAGTTACCGATTTATTTATCAAATATTTTATTTCATCTAATGTTCATATTTGGAACCAAATAAAATCAAACATATTGTCCCTTAAATGTATTTATTTTTCTCGACATGTTTTTCTTGAATTTATTACTCGTCTCAATATATTTAATTTCCTTGTATCAACGTATCAAAGGTAATCACATATTTACATGTCATGATAAATATCATTCTCTTGCCATTTCTTCATAAATATAAATCAAGTAATTCATTATATCAATATTTCATGCATTTAAAAATACAATTCAAGTTACACTAACTTACCTTGTTGCTTGTTCATGTTTATAATTTCATTAATCCGATATCTTTTCTTTTCCACGTTCAAGTCTCGTATTCAAGTCATCCGGATCTTTATAAATAAATTTGATCATCGTTTTCATTTATTTCATGTTCTAATACATTCAATTAATGCTCTAAAAAATTACCATTTTACCCCTAAACTTTTAATTAATGACGATTTCATCCTTAGGCTCAAAAAAATAAAATTCTTGCAATTTAATCTTTATTTCCAGCCGTTATTCTCATACAAATTGATAACAACCCATGAATTCTATAAAATATCAGAATTTTTTATAATTTCAACACTTTTCAATTTAATCCTTAAAACATGTTTTTCCTCGATCTTGAACTAAATTAATAATTTCATTCAACTTTGAAATTTTAAATAATAAAATAATCCATTTCATGCAAATTGGTCATTTCTAACTTTTTTTACAAAATTGCCCATAAAGTTTTTCTTTTATTCAATTTAGTCCTTGAGCCTAAAACATGCAAATTAGCCATGCTAGCTGAATATTCATACATATTTTCCTCCTCCTCCTCTCCATTCCACATCCTTAATTTATATGACATGCTACAAATAACATTATCAATAATTTTACTATTTACTTATATGTATATTCAAAACTGTCCATTTGCGTCATAGTCACTAAATTATTTATATC
Source organism: Gossypium longicalyx (assembly GCA_025698465.1). Taxonomy (NCBI): domain Eukaryota; kingdom Viridiplantae; phylum Streptophyta; class Magnoliopsida; order Malvales; family Malvaceae; genus Gossypium; species Gossypium longicalyx. The sequence continues at coordinate 101,282,900 of CM046997.1, forward strand.
TTGAGCTGCAGAACTAGAAATTAAGATCCGATAATTTTACATGAAACTAGACTCACATATCTTCTTACCATAAAATTTTTAGAATTTTTGGTTTAGCCAATAAGTACAGTTTATTCTTTAAAGTCACCTCTATTCTGCTATCTGACAGTTTTGACCCTTCTTTACTAAAAATTAATTATCTCCTTGTGCAGGATTCAAATGGTGTTCCTGTTTGTTTTTATTGAAAGTATACTCATTTAGGATTATAAGAATATAAATTTAAGCCCCTAATTATTTTTATCCAATTTTTTTATGATTTTCCAAAGTTAGAACAGGGGAATTTGAAATCATTCTGACCTTGTCTAACTTATTTTGTTATATCTCACAATTTACAATCTCATTGCTTACACCGTTTCTTCTATGAAAAACTAGACTCAATAAAATTTAATTTCATATTTTATTCATCTTCTAATTATATTTCCACAATGTTTGGTGATTTTTCAAAGTTAGATCACTGCTGCTGTCCAAAACAATTTTAGTGCAATATATTAATTACCATGTTTATAACACTCTTATTTTCTTTCTCTACACTATTTCTCATCACTTTCTCTTATTTTCTCTTCACTAACATATCAAGAACATAGGACCACATGTAAGAAAACTCTACATTAGCATCAATCCCATGCTTTTTCAATAATATCTAACTTAAAAAAATATTGAAATCATGATGTTCTTACCTTTTTTTATTGATTTCAACCCTTAACTTGATTTTTCTCTCTCCTCTAGCTTCTATTTCTTGAATTCAACTTGATATTATAGCTCCCCATAGTCTCCTTGTTATCTTTCTCTCTTGATGGCTATGAAAATTCTTTTAATTTCTAGGTGAAAATGGTAATTTTTTTTGTAGAAGGACCAAATTGTAAGGAAAAGAAAACTTCTTTTCTTCTTCTTCTTCTCACGTTAGTTGCATGAGAAAGATGGTCCTCCTCCTCTTTCTTTCCTTACATATATATATATTAAATAAAATAATAAAATAATAAAATATTATTTAAAAATCAATTTAAAGTATTAATAAACTAATATTTATTTATTTAATTTATCTAAAATATCTCCAACATTATCATTGTCTCTAGATTTCTCTCTCTTCCAATTGACCATTTTGCCCTTTGTGATCTTTTAAAATTCCATTCTTGAGTCATCACTTAATTTGGTAAAATTATAATTTAGTCCCTTATAATTCTTCACCTATTCAATTTGGTCCTAATTCATCAATTTCCTTGGTTTCTAGATCATTTCACCCTTAAAATATTTTCATTATTAGTCTTTCAAATTTTTCATATTTACACTTTAATCCCTCAAATTTTGAGTATTTACTCTTGGGCCACAAAACTTTTCTCACTTTTACATCTTAGTCCTTTCTTGAATTAATATGTCATAATATACTTCCCAGTGACATAACTAAATTTTCCTCTTCTTGTTACTTTATTTCCTTATTTTATTGTATTAAGGATAACATCTTACTGTAAAAATTTTCAGGGTGTTACATGATATATAATAGAAGTTTTTTAAATTATTTTTCTTTTATAAAATTATTAAAATATGTGAATTTATAAAATCATTTAATAAAATATTAAAAAGTATCTTCCAATATTTTATTATAATTATTTTAATGAATTATATAATCAATTTAAATTATTTCTTAGATAAAATGATAATTATTTTAAATTTTTTATAGTTTAATATTATTTTATAACAATGGTAAACTATAAAAATAATCACTTTTGTTTGCCTCAGGTTACATTTTAGTCACTTATGTTTGAAATGTTACGTTTTATTCACTTATGTTATTATTTTGTTACGAAGTGATCACTCTTCCGTTAAGCTCCGTTATCTCCCTAACGGTAATCCTACGTGGCAGTCCAACTAGATTTTAAGTGCCAACTAGATTTTAAGTATATCTGTTAATACATACTTCATTCGGCTAATTTATGCATTTGAGTGAAAATTGTATTATTTGTAAAGTTCTTTCTCTCCTTTTATAATGCATAATTTAGCCGAATGAAGTATGTATTAACAGATATACTTAAAATCTAGTTGGACTGCCACATAGGATTACCATTAGGGAGATAACGGAACTTAACGGAAGAGTGATCAGATCGTAACAAAATAATAACATAAGCGACTAAAATGTAACCTGAGGCAAACAAAAGTGACTTTTTTTTGTAGTTTACCCTTATAACAATGATAAATATTATTTTCACAAATAGTAACATTATACTTAGATAAAATTTTGAAGTATCTAAACAGATGATTTTTAATTAAAAAAATAGTAACATAAGACATAACAAGTTTCATTATTACTAGAAATTAGGTTATGATACAAAATGTTTTTACAAATATGGATTCATTAAACTAGTTGCAATGGTTTCCGTTAACATTGTGATTTCAAGGTCACTTTCACTGTTAGAAGAACTCGATTCACATCTATCAAAATGGCCTGAAGAGACTGGCATGTCGGGTATATTCTCAAATTGTCAAAAATCCTCATCATTTGACCAAGCATGTCTTCAAATGTAATTATGCAAAACCATTGTTGCAATAACTATTAAAACTTGCTTGTTGAATGAATAACTTGGAATATCTCTTAATATTGGCCATTTTTTTCCACACTCCAAATGTTCATTCAATCACAGAGGGTAACGAAAAATGGGCATGATTAAAGATTTCTTTTTTTCCAGATACTCGATGATTACCTCAACAAAAATCAAGTAAATGATATCGTTCGCCCCTATATGGAACTAGAAAACCTACCATTTGTGGATATCCTGAATCCACAAGATAATATTTTCCTACAAAAAAGTAAAACATAATATTAAGTTTAAAAATAAATTAAAATTTTTAATTTTTTTTATGTAAAGATTTATTAAAAAATTAAAGTTCAACCTGGTGGAGGGTGTGGAAACTTTAACTCTTGTTTTCTAAGTGCTTGCAAAAAAATTCTACTGTCATGTGTTGTCCCTTCCCAACCAGAAATGCAAAAATAAAACACATGTTGAAGTCACAAACTTCCATAATATTTTGAGTTGGTTCACCTTTCTGTTCGATATAAGGTATTTGACAAGAAGGCGAAATGCATGCTTTTATGTGTGTTCCATCTATGGCCCCAATACAATCCTTTAAAATAAATACAAGTAATGAGATAAAAGTTAGAAATAATTTATATTTTAAAAATATAAAGATTGTGTAAATTTTACCTTAAAGTGAGGCCAATATCTTGTATCATGTCGAGTATGGTTCGGTACTTCCTCGAATTGACCTTCAGTGGGTTTAATCATGTCTATTCCCATTCGAGCAAATATATGCAACATATCAGTAAAAATCCGACTAACAGTTTCCCCAGATCGTTGAAATCGCTCTATTGCATTTGAATTTGATTCTCTATTTCCAAGAATGTACAATGATAATGCTAACTTCTCCATCACCGATACTTTCCCATGCTTTAAGCCATAATTTGTTTGCAAATCATGCAACAAGTTGTGAAATATATTTTTTGGCATCCCAAAACTATTCATGCAATGATCATCATGCCCATTAAATACTTTATCTACCCACATTTGACTTGTATAATTTGAATCCATACACGGTTGCATAGTGAAATAAGTTTCATGGTGTACCAATACACTTCTTAACGCATATTCTTCCTCTTCATGATAATTGTTGTACTCAACTTGTGTAACAATTGTGGCTATTCTTTGTTGAGCTTCTTCACTTAATTCAGGGTTATCATAATTCATATCAAAACTATTATACATATTGTTAAATTCATCCATAACCTGAAAAAGTAATCAAATGAAAATAAATTAATATTTTGTGACATTCTATACAACATAGAAACTTGAATAAAAGCATAGCATAAAAATACCAAACATAAAAAATATCATATATTACTTTTACATATAAAAAAGTAGTATAGTTATATTACAATAATAATTCTAAGGATCTTATGGTGGAGGTGGTTGATGGTATGGTTGGAAGGGAAACAAGGATGTTGCTACTAAGGATGAAAATGATGCAATTGGATTTTGTTCAACATACTCACGTCGAAGCCACCAAACCCTAACATCTGGATCTAAGTTCAAAAACACTTCTCGTTTCACCGGTATTTCGAACATTTTGATGGCAAAATAGTACAGTTCATCTTTTTTTGGAATTTCATCTCCCAAAGCACACAAAGCATCCATTACATTTGAAATAGTATATTGAGAGTGAGGAAAAATAATTTCATTCGTTGACTTCCTTGGACTAGCCATACTCTCACACAATTTCTCAATCTGAGTAGTTAATGTATTTCTTGATGATTTTTTGTTTGAACTTGATTTTTTTTCCTTTATCGTGTACAACCCTAAGTGTTTGCTTTCTTCGATAAGAGTTTCATGAGAAGGGTTTGATGGTACCTCATTAGAAGGAATACCATCATTCTTATTACTATGTTCATCTAAATCACCAAATCCCTCATTAGATGTATGACCCCTCATAGAAACTGTAACACTCTACACCCGAGTCCGACGCCGGGACAGGATACGAGGCGTCACCTCACTTAATCACATGCATACAATCATTTCAGTATCATTAAGACTCGGTCGAATTAAAACTTTTTTGAAATTTGTCTAAACTCCTTAATACGGGCCTACGAGGCCCCAAACATCCATTAAAAACCATTCAAGACCAATCCGAGTCCTTTAACTAACTTTAGAAAAATAACCCTTGAAATAGGGCACACGCCCGTGTGGAAAGGCAACACACCCGTGTCCTAGCCTGTGTCTAAAAACTATGACATTCTGTTTCTGTGACGTTAGCATCCAATTTAGGGTGCATGGCCAAGGCACACGCCTGTGGCCAGAGGTTGTATCCTCCACAAGATTGAGACACAGGGTCGTGTCTCTGCCCGAATGTTTACTACCATGCATTCTGACTTGCAAATTTTATGTGCAGGGGACACACGGCTGAACAACACGCCCAAGGGTTTGACCGTGTGTCATACACGGTCTAGACACATGCCCATGTGTCTACCCGTGTGGACAATATAAGGCTATCTACCAAGACTTTGCCACCCTTACTTGCATTAACCTACGTAACCTCTAACATGACAAATTCACAGAACAATATAAGGTCTAATCAACCACACCAAGCATTATCTCATTCATGAAAATATCATCATTTGTATATATATATCGATAATAAACATTAGCCATTATCCATGGCTTTATACAAAATGAAAGGATTCATCCCAAGTCAACACATTTGGCCAATTAACATTGACACAAAATTCAAAAGTCAGGGTCTTATACATGCCATAATCTAAATAAAAGATCTAACTATACCAAGTGCTTCGGATGATAGTGTGATTGATGCCTCCGACATCCGATGATCCTCGAGCTAATTAAGCGGCACTATAAGAACATAGAAAGAAGAGGGAGTAGGTATAAAGGTTAGTAAGTTGCATGAAAATGAATATAACAACAACTTTACCATTCATCATCATGTTCATAATACAAAAGTAGGCATAAGCACAACTTACTCATCACTATCCAATACAATTCACATAGCATATATTGAGCTCACGTCTCATACATTTCAATAGGAACCTGTAACACTCACAACATGGTTATACTTTTCTCGTTTAACTTAAACTGTAACTCTCACCATCGAACCATTCGAAATGCTATCAGATATTCACTAAGCCTTAAACTTAGGGTGTAATACCGATGCCATGTTCCAGACATGGTCTTACACTGGCTCATCTATCAAGTCAATGCCATGTCCAAGACATGGTCTTACATTGACTTTTGAAATCGAGGTCGATGTCATGTTCCAGACATGGTCTTACACTGAAACCTCTATACGTGCCGATGCCATGTCCCAGACATGGTCTTACACTGACACACTTCTTAGCCGATGTATGTCCCAGACATGTCTTACATTGGCTTACATCACGAGGTCGATGCATGTCCCAGACATGTCTTACACTAGATCTCGTCTCAATGCTGATGTTATGTCCCAGACATGGTCTTATACTGGCTCTTATAATGTGGCTGATGCATGTCCCAGACATGTCTTACACTAGCACACATATAACTCAAATGTCATGGCATGAATATCCGATTTTATTCCCTAAGGTTCAAACGGGAATTCTACTTTCTCGATAGTCAACATACATAATCATTTCCACAAACAAGCAATTTATGCTATATCAATTCAAACACATATAATAACAATGTAGTTGTATCATTCACATACGACTTACCTCGAATTACAAAATGTAGACGACTAGTTCGGCTTAGTCCACTTGCTTTGCTTTTCCCCGGTTTAGGCCCGAATTTTATAATTCTTGATCTATAATGGTGAAAATTCACACATTTAATCATGTTATTAATCTAAGTACTCAACAATTTAAAATTTGGGGAAAATGACCATTTTGCCCCTAAACTTTTGCAAAATAACCATTTTACCCTTAGGTCCCAAAATAGATTTTTATCACATTTTCTTATTAATTAAGCCTAGTCGAATACTCTTTATACTAGGAGGATCCCAAAATTCTCATTATTTCACACATTTATCAACTATTTTACAACTTATGCAAAATTGTCCTATTAGGGTTTTCATGAGAAATCCCTTCACAAAAGTTGTTTATTTCACAACCATGATTCATTTTCTTCCATAAAATTTTAAAAAACAACATGAAAAATCTCATGGTAAAAGCCTAGACTTTCAAAAATTTTGCACAATAGTCTCATCATTCGAAAGCTCATGCTACAAGGGGTCTAAAAATATAAAAATTTTCAAGAAAAGCCATCAAAGTCACTTACTTGCAAGAGTAGAGAGTGACTAAAATTTTTTATGCTCAAAAACCCCTACAATAGCAGAATTTTTGGTGGAGAAGGAGGTAGGGAAAAAAGATGATATCTTTTCTCTTTATTTTATTTCATTTTGGTCAAATAAATCACCAAATCTCCACCTAATTTTGACTTTCTCTATCTTTTGTCTCCTATGGCCAACCATCACTTATCCAAGGGTATATTTGCCCTTTAAATACCCTCAATTTAGGTTCTGTATCTATTTGACACCCTTAGCTATCAAAATAGGACTTTTGCACTTTATGCGATTTAGTCCTTTTTCGTAATTATGCTCACAAACACTAAAATTAAATCACCAAATTTTTCATGCACCTTTATAATGCTATCACACATAAAATGATATTAAAAATAATTTCTCCAACCTCGATTTTGTACTTTCAAAACTACTGTTCTGACTAGGCCCAAAATCGGGACGTTACAGGAACCCCACTTGGAAGAACACTAGGCGAAGGTGCCCATGCATTCTCTCCAGTTGCGACAATGCCACCAAACATTTGCCACATTAACTCAGTCAATCATGGTTCAATTCATTTCTTCTTAAATCCTTTAAAATCAGGATTTTCCTACATAACATGTTAAATGTTAAATGTTATAATAAGATTTTTATATTTGTAAATTATTAACTTCAATAAACTTTATGCATTAATTTAATGATAAAGTTAACATTAACCTGTATTTTTTCAGCCCACCATTCTTCGGTAGCATTGACTGTCTTTTTAGATGGACACCATCCTATACCTGTAGATTCCTTAAGCAACTCTCTCCATAACCTCCATTCCATTTTTAATGTATCCCACTTATTTTTCAATTGAGGTTTTCCATAATTTTTTTTATGTTTTTTCTTGAAAAAGAGCAATGATATTTTCCCATCCTTTTGAGTTTAGATAAGTTGTCGGTCTATTACCAGCATTGACTTCATTCACGCAAAGTTCACAAAATATCAACGTCAGCTCATCATCTCAAACAACTTTTGTTGCTAAGGTACTATCTCCTTCCACAAAATTTCGTGTCTTTACCATCTATTATTATTTTGATTTTAAATGTCAACCGGCATAAAACCATTCATATATAATTAGATATAATAATATAGTTTCATAAAAAATAAGAATAATACATAACAAATATTAAAAATCATCTCATTGTAAATACCAGCCAATTCATCACCAATGGGTAGCCAATTTCTCAATGGAAAATTATTTGGCTTTCTATCCTATCCTCCATTGAAAATAATTAATCACTAATTGCATGATTTATAGTCTTTCTTCATGTTGTCCCTTAAATCAATTTTTTTTCTTTTTTTTTCTTGTGAAAAATTATTTAAAGCTTAATTAAATTAATCATTTTTATTTATATTTTCTCCATCTAATCTAAATCAAATAAAATTTTAATCCATATCATGATTATGAATTAAGAACACAACTAAATGGAAAAAGAAAAACACAATATATCAAGAACTACTCTGTAGTAAAAAAAATAAAGAATGACCTAACTTAAATACTTTTTTCTCGTACAAATACATGGATCTTTCTTTCTTTCTTTTTTATAGCTCAAAATTATTTCAAAACTTTAACAATTAGAAACACTATATTCATATTTGGGTTAAGATTCATTCCACAATTTTATGGTTTGTTTCATCATTTCAATATTGTATTAAGAAGAAGGGCACTACACTGCACTAAAAAAATCTTAAAAAATTCCCAACTACAAGTTAAATTTTTGCATTCATTGTAGAAGTGGAAACTACAACTCATATTTGTAGATACCCCCAGTTGATCAATAATCCAATTTAAACTCAAAAAATATAGAAACGAGATGAAAACATAACATGAACATGATACCATACTCAACACAAATATATAAAAGCTAACTTTTAGGTAAAGAAAAAAGTAGCAGCCACAACCAAGAACAAAGAAAAAAAGAGGAGAGAAATAAGCAATAATCATAGTTTTAGTTCTCAAATATGAAAAACAAAATGGCTGTTTTGTTCCCAAATCTGAAAACAAATAAGGTTGGGAAAGAAATTAGTTTAATTTTCAAGGATAAAATGGTAAAATAATAAATAAAAGTATAGGTATTTTTTTCTGTTAAAAATACCTACTGCCCTAGTGGGTTTAACTGCTGCTGAAATCTCTAACCACTTTTCAGCATATCAGCGTAGTTGAAATCAATTTTGACTGAATTGTGATGCTGAACCAAACAGCATATTAGTGAGGTTGGTAGCAATAATCTACCCCAACTGCACCACACTCACATTAAAAGCTAAACCAAAGTCGAGTGAGTGTGGTGCAGTTGGGGTAGTTATGTTTTTGGGTCATGTGCTATCCGTAGAGGGTATTCGGGTATATTCGAAAAAGATAGAGGTCATCCTAGACTGGAAACAACCCAAAAATATTTTTAAAATCCTAAGTATCCTTAGTTTAACTGAGTATTATCATAGGTTCATCAAAGAGTTCTCCTTGATAGTTGCATCACTTACTAAGTTGTTGAGGAATAACCTTCCTTTTAAATGGACAGATGAGAAACAATCTAGTTTTAAAAAGCTTAAGGCAGTGTTAAGCCAAGCTCTTGTATTAATTCAACTCAAACTAGGGAAAGAATATGTAATTTACAACAATGCATCTGATACTGTCCTTGAATGTGTATTGATACAATGTAGTAAAGTAGTTGCCTATGTATCAAGACAATTGAAGCAACATGAGTACAACTACCTAACCCATGACCTAAAGTTGGATGCAGTAGTTTTTGCATTGAAAATTTGAAGGCACTACTTGTATGTTGAGAAGTGTGACATTTATACCGATATAAGAGTCCCAAATACCTTCTAACCTAAAAAGAGTTGAATTTGAGGCAACGGAGGTGGTTAGAACTGCTAAAAAATTATGATTGTGTGATTGAATACCACCCTGGAAAATCCAATATAGTAGTAGAGGATCTAAGTAAAAAGCAGATGATTGATTTAAGAGTAATGTATGCTAGGCTAAGTCTAGTGGATAACTGAGGCTTGCTAGGCTGAGAATTGTAAGTGAAATCAACCCTAGACAATGAGATCAAAGCCAAACAACCTTTAAACATATCCTAGTTGCCACAGATAAAACATGTGAAAAATGGAAAAACTGAAGATTTCAGGTTTAATGATTATGGAATCTTATACTTTCAGGAGGTTTTGTGTGCCAAATGATAACGGATGAAGACAAACCATACTTTAAGAAGTGCATGTTAGTCCTTATGCCATACATCCTGAAGAAAATAAGAAGTATCGAGATATAAATGAGCTATACTGGTGGCTTAGGCTAAAATGAGACGTGATAGAGTTTGTAACTAAGTGCCTAATATGTTAGCAAGTGAAAGCTGAACACCAGTTCCCTTCTAGGTTACAACCTATTAAAATACCTAGTGGAAGTGAGAGCGAATAATGATGAAATTTGTTAGTGAGTTACCCTTAGCATTCACTAAGAAAGATTTAATTTGGGTGAAAGTTGACTGATTAACTAAGTCAACACACTTCTTACCCATCCGCAAGGATTATTCGTTGCAAAAGCTAACTAATTTATATATTTTAGAGATAATGAGATTGCATGAGGTGCCTATCTCGATTATTTTCAACCGAAATCCCTATTTTACATCTCGATTCTTGAAGAAGCTGTAATAGTCATTAGGTACTCGTTTGGACTTTAGCATTGCATTTAGTTTACAGTCTGATGGGCAATTCGAACAAGTTATACAAATATTGGAAGATATGTTGAGAGGTTGCATTATCGAATTCTGTGGCAATTGGGAAGAACATTTTCTCCTAGCTAAATTTGCTTACAATGATATCTTCCAATCGAGTACCCAAATGGTAGCTTTTGAGTCCTTGTATGGATGTAAATGCCGAACACCTTTATATTGGACCAAACTAGGTGAAAGGAAAGTTTTGGGTCTCGAGTTAGTGCAAGATTCGGAAGGAAAAATCAGACTAATACAAGATAGGCTGAAACTGACTTTAGATACACAAAATTTGTATGTGGAGTGAGTGTTGTGCAGTTGGGGTAGATAATTACTTTAGATACACAAAATTTCCTTCCGAATCTTGCACTAACTCGAGACCCAAAACTCTCCTTTCACCTAGTTTGGTCCAATATAAAGGTGTTCGCCATTTACATCCATATAAGGACTCAAAAGCTACCATTTGGGTACTCGATTGGAAGATATCATTGTAAGCAAATTTAGCTAGGAGAAAATGTTCTTCTCAATTGCCACGGAATTCGATAATGCAACCTCTCAACATATCTTCCAATATTTGTATAACTTGTTTGAATTGCCCATCAGACTGTAGACTGAATGCAATGCTAAAGTCCAAACGAGTACCTAATGACTATTGCAGCTTCTTCAAGAATCGAGATGTAAAATAGGGATTTCGATTGAAAATAATTGAGATAGGCACCTCATGCAATCTCATTATCTCCAAAATATATAAATTAGTTAGCTTTTGCAACGAATAATCCTTGCGGATGGGTAAGAAGTGTGTTGACTTAGTTAATCAGTCAACTATCACCCAAATTAAATCTTTCTTAGTGAATGCTAAGGGTAACTCACTAACAAATTTCATCATTATTCGCTCTCACTTCCACTAGGTATTTTAATAGGTTGTAACCTAGAAGGGAACTGGTGTTCAGCTTTCACTTGCTAACATATTAGGCACTTAGTTACAAACTCTATCGCGTCTCATTTTAGCCTAAGCCACCAGTATAGCTCATTTATATCTCGATACTTCTTATTTCCTTCAGGATACATGGCATAAGGACTAACATGCACTTCTTGAAGTATGGTTTGTCTTCATCCGTTATCATTTGGCACACAAAACCTCCTGAAAGTATAAGATTCCATAATCATTAAACCTGAAATCTTCAGTTTTTCCATTTTTCACATGTTTTATCTGTGGCAACTAGGATATGTTTAAAGGTTGTTTGGCTTTGATCTCATTGTCTAGGGTTGATTTCACTTACAGCTCAGCTAGCAAGCCTCGGTTATCCACTAGACTTAGCCTAGCATACATTACTCTTAAATCAATCATCTGCTTTTTACTTAGATCCTCTACTACTATATTGGATTTTCCAGGGTGGTATTCAATCACACAATCATAATTTTTTAGCAGTTCTAACCACCTCCGTTGCCTCAAATTCAACTCTTTTTAGGTTAGAAGGTATTTGGGACTCTTATATCGGTATAAATGTCACACTTCTCAACATACAAGTAGTGCCTTCAAATTTTCAATGCAAAAACTACTGCATCCAACTTTAGGTCATGGGTTAGGTAGTTGTACTCATGTTGCTTCAATTGTCTTGATACATAGGCAACTACTTTACTGCATTGTATCAATACACATTCAAGGACGATATAAGATGCATTGTTGTAAATTACATACTCTTTCCCTAGTTTGAGTTGAATTAATACAAGAGCTTGGCTTAACACTGCCTTAAGCTTTTCAAAACTAGATTGTTTCTCATCTGTCCATTTAAAAGGAAGGTTATTCCTCAACAACTTAGTAAGTGATGCAACTATCAAGGAGAACTCTTTCATGAACCTATGATAATACTCAGTTAAACTGAGGATACTTAAGATTTTAAAAATATTTTTGGGTTGTTTCCATTCTAGGATGACCTCTATCTTTTTTGAATATACCCGAATACCCTCTACGGATAGCACATGACCCAAAAACATAACTTATTTAAACAAAATTCATATTTACTCAATTTGGCATACAACTTCTTTTCCCAGAGGATTTGTAGAACCTTCCTAAGGTGTTTACCATGTTAAGGTTTAGTTTTGGAGTAGACTAAAGTGTCGTCAATGAATACAATGGCAAATTGGTTAAGAAAGGATTGGAACACTTGGTTTATTAGATCCATAAAGGCAGCATGAGCTTTGGTTAAATCGAATGGCATTACAAGGAATTCATAGTGGCCATATCGGGTTCTAAATGCAATTTTGGGCACATCCGTTTCCTTTACCTTAAGTTGATAGTACTCCAACCTTAGATCTATCTTTTCAAACACCATTACACCTTAGAATTGATTGAATGAGTCATAGATACTAGTTGGAGGATAATCTTTTTTTGATAGTTAGTTTGTTCAACTGTCAAAAATCTATACAAAGCCTTAGAGAACCATCTTTCTTTTTTCACAAATAGGACTAGAGCTCCCCACGGAGAAACACTAGGTCTAATAAATTTATGGTCTAAAGGCTTTTGAAGTTGGATTTTCAATTCTTGTAACCTTGACAGTTCTTCTAGAAACACATTTGGAAACTCTCTAACGGTTTGGATGCTATCCAAGGTAGAATTATTGGATAAATAATCTCATCGCTTTCCAACCACAAAAATTTCTATACTCTTGGTTGTTCTGAAGGTTAACCTCTTAGAGGCACAATCTAGGCTAACTTGGTTCTCTACTAATGAATTCATTCTTAGAATCAAATCAAACTCCCCAAAAGGTAACTTCATAAGATCTGTTAGAAACACCACCCTTTGAACCTATAATGGACATCTTTTATAGATTTTATTCACAATAACTGATTGTGTTAATAGGATTACTATAGTCACATCAACTGTGGTTTTCTCTACCGTAACAACCAACTTATCAGACATATTACAAGCAACATATGAGTGGTTGGATCCTATGTCTATTAGGGCAAAATATGTAACATAATGGATGGTAAAAATACCTACGATGACAGTGGACGCATCCCTCTCCTCATGCCTCCTAACGACATAAACAAGGATAGGTTGTCTAGCCTCAGTTTAACTTACACCAGTTGCTACAGTATTTGCAGCCTTATTTTGCCCAACGGCCCCTTGAAGGTTGTTGGTCTGCTCTCTGATTTTGGGCTTGATTTTAAGTTAGAGCTTTTACCTGTTTATTCGAATGAGGATAATTTTTCATCAAATGTTCCATTGACTAACATTTCAAATAAGCATCATTTTTCTTCCAACTCTCACCCGAGTGGTGCTTTCCACAATATTTACAATGATAGACCTTATCCCTAGTGTTAGTTACCGTGCCCCTTTGCTGCGGTCTACCTTCTCTGGCTCATTTAATAGGATGACCATTTGAGCCAGTGGAACCAGAGTCTCTTTTGATTGAGACATTACTTTTCCCTCGTTTCTAAAGTTCCACCAACTTAATTTCCTCTACGATCTTGGCCTTCTTCGCTACGGTTTCTAACACCCAATCCTAGTGTGGAGCAACATGGATTTTGAGGTCGAAACGTAACCTATTTTTGAACCTCATGCATTTTTCTTACTCTGTGATGACCATAGTTTGAGCATATCGGCTGAGCCTCATATTTTACCACGATTTTGTCCCATTGTTTTAGTTCAATAAAGTCGAGCCTGCGGGCCTCCAAATACCTAGTGGCCAGATACTTCTAGAATGTCTCTTGAAAGTATTCCCAATTTATACGATCAATCTGTACATCCCTTACAATAGACTGCCACCAACGATAGGCCTCTTCCCTAAGCAAAGACACAATGCCTTTCAACTTTTGTTTTGGAGTACAATTTAAATCCTACAGAATCCTTTTTGTCTACTCCATCCGATACTCAGTCATAGTGGGAAAGGTTTCAACAATGCTTTTGAAAGTTTTAGCCCCATTTAATTGTTGTAGCCCCATTTGATCAGAGCTTTTCAACAATAAGTCTATGGCACCCCGATCTAGTTTGAGCTTCAGCAACTGTGACGCCTAAATAATTTATTTCTTTTTCTGTAATACTTGATGCAAATATGTATCTGCTTCAGTGGTTAAGTGTTCTGGGTGTGTGTATGATATCTTGGGTTCAAGTCCTACATTTGCAAATTTTGTTATTTTTCTAATCCTAGCCTTATCCTTATTGAATGGGCTTATATAAAATTGTCTATGAATCCATATCAGAATGAGTCTGCTGGTTTGAGTCTCTGCGTGAGTGTGGATGTTAATTTTGGTTTCGCTTGGCTTGAAGAGTTTGAGTGGTCTTGAAATTTTGAGTTGGTTGGGTTGTTAATGGATGTAGTGGGATGGTAATCAGTTTGGGGAATTTATTTTATTTTATTTTCCAAAATTATTTTCTCTATTTCTAGAAAAAAATCTGACGTTGGTTTTCCCCTTTCTCTGCATTTTCTGTCAATTGACAATTCTTTTCCCTTGCTCTCTACTTTCTGTCACAATTTTATTATTCAAATCTTAGTATTACGCTTCTTCGATGTTTTTGTCCATTTTGGTAAGTGGCGATAGATGTTTTGCTCGGGTTGGAGAGAATTTTCTTTAAACCTGTTTTAGAATGGTGTTGATTTTTCCGTTGGTATTGAACTTATGTTTTGGCAACGGCGAATCGTGAAGAACGGACTCTCCTCTCGGGATATCGTAGTGGGAGTCATTCAGGAAATCGAGTAAGCATTGAACACTAGAATTTTTCTTTTGTCTACTTCTCTAGTTCGGTTTAACTATGAATTTAGATTGATTTTGGGAGATTTGTTCTATCAATTTTAGGTGCGGGTTGGCTCAGAAGTGTTTTCGCATTAAAATAAAAAGAGGTGTGTTCCTAAAACATAAAAAATTGAGTTTCAGTGAAAGCCAAAAAAGCTTTCTATTGACGCTAGATGGGCATGTGCCTGGCCGTGTACGAGATACGGCTGTGTGTCTGATGAAGGTGCGACTGTGCATAGGACATGACCATGTGATGGGGTGAGTGTGGCCGTGTGGGCCATACGAGCTAGGCCATATTGGGCTTGTAGGCCCACACGGGCATGCTGCACCAGCGTGTGGGTTTTGGCCCAGGCCATGTAGGCCCACATGGGCAAGTCACACGAACATGTGGGCCCATATTTCTAAAATTTTCCCTAGGGTCGCACGGTTTATTCCGATCGACTATGGGCCTACCGTAGGGTTGGTAAGGGCTAACCAAACCCTAAATTATGTGATCTAATATTCTAATAGTCATCCCTGTGTAGGATACCGATACATATATCTGTTCTGTTTAAGTGTATATATGCTATATGTATATTAGCATGTTATGCATGATATTATTGTATCTATTATTCCTATATATGTATTTTGTATCTGTGATTGGGGTGGGTTTTATATTTGTGGAGGAAGTGATCTGTACATCGACACTTTGCCTATATTTTAGTAGCTTGATTGCATATTATCTGTAATGTGTCACATCGACACTATATGGTGTGTAGCAATGGGTGGGTGTTTTTAACCCCACATGGTGTGATGGGATGGTCGAAGATGGCGTGTAGAGGATGGGGGTAGGATTCTGTATATCTGTACTACTTATTTGATTTTGTTATCTATATCTGAAATGGACATAAGTCCGAAGCTGTATCTGACTGTATATGAGATTTCTGTATGTATTGCATGTTTATTTCTGTTGGGTTACGCACTGAGTTTATGAAAACTCACATCCGTTTGTCTGTTCTATTTAGGTAATCTACAGACTTAGGCGGATTCGTTTGTCGAAGCCTCACGTTGACCACAAGTTCATAAATTGTTTAGATTATTGTTTTTTATTTAATTTAAGGATTATTTCTAGGAGTTTTGTAATAATTGGACTCTCTGGACTGTGTGACTTTTATTTTAGTTTTGGAGACGTTTTAACTTTTATGGTCATATTAGACTAAAATCACGGTTTTACAAAAATAAAGGATTTTTCGAACACACGAACTAGATTTCCAAAATACAATGTTTCCTAAAAACTTCCGTTGTAGATTATGTTTTGGCAAATGAATTAATTAAATAACACTTTCAGTAACAGTTATAAAACTTAGATGATTTATCAAACGACTAAACGAAGCCTTATCAAAATAACATTGTTTTCAAAACCTTTCCGTGTAACACTCTTGGATTCGGCCATAACATCTAGGTTGGATTTGGGGTGTTGCAGCGACCCTCTGTAAAACCCTCAACATTGCCTAAGTTCTCAACATAATCCTCCTCAGGAATTGGGTTCTCGCCTTGAACAGTGGGCAGCTCTACAGGTGCAACCCTACGCGACCTACCCTACTACATTTACCTTGGATGTTCATAATGTTTCTTTCGATAATCTAGAGTCTAAAGAATATCTACAGTTTTCACACAAAAAAGTTCAAGCATCAGCAATTCTCCCTAGTGTTCACACTCAAGGGTTTATAATTTATTTCAGAGTAACAGTATTAAAGGAGGATCGACATTGGAGTATAGGATTTAATTTCCTACAGAAAATAAAATTTTCAAAAACCTATTGCATGGTTTTTTTCCAAAATACCCTTTTAATACATGTATTTAAGCTCATTCAAGTTTTTACTGTTCGAGTTTAGAAAACTTAAGCTCTAATATCTCTAAACGTAACCTCACCAAATCGACTTAGACTTTAGACTCGAATTCGGAAGATTACTTTAGCCACCGAAATGGCTCAGAAAGCTATCGAAATTTTGAAACAATCATTTTAAAACACTTGTGTAGTTTAGAAAGAAAACTTAGTTAATTACTAGTTTATTTACTACCTATATATCTTGATTAATTTAGCAGTGGAAAAGTGATAATTGTTTGTATTTTTAATAAAAACTGAAGTTCATGCACAATTAATTAAAATTCATATTTCGATATCCTAAAATCAATTTAAATGTCATGCAAACTAAAAGAAAATGAGTCCCAAGTTTGAGTTCAAAATAAAGTTACACAAATTTTAAAAAATAAAATAATCAAAATAAAATTATACAGAAAAATAATGTAGGTAAAATCTGTCAATGGCTATGGATACAACACAACATGTTTGCAGGTAATAGCTACCAAATAGTTGTGTATACACAACAGAAATGTCACAGGTGGAATCTACCTATGGCTTTGGGTACACAGCAAAATAATGCAAATAAACTGCAAATACTTCCTCGATTCATAACATCCAATCCCGTGCAATGCAATATGACATGCTAAAAAAAACAATATAGTAGCATTTAATATGCTTTTAAGAGAACAATACAGTAGCAAAAATTATGGTCATAATAGTTCAATTCAGTAGCAATTAATACGCTTATGACAAATCAACTCAGCAGCAAAAGTCATGTTTTTTATGTGTTCAGTTTAACGGTGACATAAGGCATACTATACATACAATCACAAACACAGAAACAATAGACATATGTATTGTGACACAAGGCCGAGTGGCAAATCGTGTGACATCAAAGTGGCCATGATTGATGCAATATAAACTTTAAACATTACCTAGCACATATTTATGCACAACATATTCTTGCCTAAAACAATTCAAAAATTCAATCCAAACCATGATACAAAACAACCTAAAGTGCCTAACCAATATGTCATTTTGACACCATCATAAACAAATCATAAAACATTTCCAAAGCATTCAATAATTATACCAATATGGTTCATTCCATTAATTCATCCCAATCATTGTACTTCAAAATGAAATAGTGCATTCTTACCAAGATAAGCATATCAAATCTTACCTTTTTAACAAATCTAAGACATGCCATTCACTTATCATTGTTAACCATATATGTCTCAAACCAAAAACTAATCTTATACCATACATCTCATAATCAATCATGATTTAAGGATAAACATACTATACCCACATATACTATCATCATTTACCAAATGCATACCATAGGGATCATTAAGTTCAACCTTAAACATGGCAACCATTATAACACAATACAACTTCAACTTATAAATTTAAACCATCATCTCAAAATAACCTATATACATGTCACAAAACAAAAATATAACGAGTCAAATTTGTAACACCCCCAAACCCGGCCTAGACGCTATGGCCGAATCTGGTGGCGTCACATGTGAGCGCTTTTTAGAAAACCCTTAGCAAGTTAAAAACCGTCTAATTTGTTATCTTTACTTAAGTCGTGAAATCTCTTTTCCAAATATTATGTGAAAACATTCCATTAACGCGGAAGCTAAAACGTCATTAATTCTTAAATCAAGCATTTATCAATTTAAAATCCCAAAATAAACCTAAGAATAGTTCGAGTCCGAATACATAAGCAATCCCAAAAATAACTTTTAAAGTAAAACAGGTAAAATGAATATTACTCATAAAACTATTGAATGTCTACCAGTGGTCACCATCGAGTCCTCCGTCGCATCGATCCATCTACTGTTGGGGATTACATGAATAGACAAATAAATAGATAAATGGGTGAGTTTTTGCAAACTCAGTGTGTACATCCCCACAAACAACGTGCATACAAACGGATAACAGAATACAAATATTCGGCCTTAGCCATACAGTTATCACATGCATAATAGATCAGATATCAAATATATCATGCCCACCAACCCTACACACCATCTCCGTCCAACCCAACACACCATGTGGGGATAAAATCGACCCACCCATCACTACGCACTATATATGGGGATATAATCGACCCATCCAACCCTACATACCATAAGGTACTGCATCGCAGTATATATCATAAGTATGCAGCATAGCTCCTAAATAACGGGCTTATGAAGCCCTTTAGATACTCCATTCACTTCGTCAAACCTATCCTGATGCAATGCATCATACGATATGGCATGCTATAATGCAGACAAACTGATCATACATTTATTTACGGAACAGATTAGATAATCATGCTAAGTATATTATGCGGACACATACATCACAGAATTAAGAGTCTAGATAAGGCTTACCGACCCTACTACAGGTCACAGTCGACTTTGGCGACCTGTGCAACCTTACAGAACATTTCAGAATCAAGGGTCTTACAAGCCCGTATGCCATACCCGTGTGGGCCCACACGCCCGTGTGGGACACATGGCCCAAATTGGCCTTGCCTGTATGGATCACACGGCCTGGCCCCGATTCTCAAACGCCCGTGTGGTTCACCCGTGTGGGCGCACACGCCTGTATGGCCCACACAGCCTATTTGCCTAAGCTTTTGCCTCGCACACGACCTCGTCAACCTCACACGCCCGTGTCCGTCGCGCTCGTGTGGCGCGCGCACGGCCTGGCTCATCAGTGACACGCCCCTGTCTTGCGACACAGGCTACCACACGGGTAGACCATATGCCCGTATGACGTCGACAGGCCACTTTTCGACTTTCATCAAAACTCAATTTCTGTGTAATCGGAGTACACACCTGATTCATTTTTACTATTAATCCCAGTACGAGCACTCCAAAGCCTAAAATCGATCATAGCGAACCCAAAATCATTCTCTTAAGTCAGATTATTAAGAGTAGGAAAATCTCGAAACGGGAGATCTACTTACCTTCAACAAATAACGGTGATTTCTCACTGTTTAGAACCTCGATTAATGACCCACAGAACCTTGAAAATTCCCTAAACAGTAACCAAAATCCCTTTTAAACGATCTCCAAAGAAAATCAAGCAACTTAATAATGCGATCTTACCGAATCGACAGAACCACTAGCAATACGCCTAAGCTTATCGAAAAAGAAGAAAACGAAGGAGAGAGGGGAAAAAAAAGAATTTTCGGTAACAGGGGGTTTTGGGAAAAAGAAAAGACAAAGAGCAAAAAGAAAAAGAAAAACATCTGATAAACCCTACCCCCTTTAGTTTTTTAGTCTAACTCAAACGTCCGCACGATTTAACAGTAAAATTAATGCCACACCCCCGGCTCAAACTCAGGATCTCAGGCATAATCCCTTGCCACTTAACCACTAGACCAGCAGGCCCATTCTGTTAAGTTCCTACCATTAAATTCTCATAAGCCCATTAACCAAAAGTCAAGCTTCATCCAACTAAAACCAAAATTTTAGCCCAAGTTAAGGCTTGAACTTGGGACCTCCTAAACACACCCCAAAGCATAAAACCTCTTAAACCACAAATATCTATACCAAAAAGAAATTTGAGGCGTTACAAAATCTATCGAGACTGAAACTTGATAGTGTGAACCTTAAAGTTGATTTGACTGCCTAGTTTCGTAAAATGTCAACTATAGTAAAGAGTAAATGAAACAGAGTAAGCTTATATAGCTTAGTAAGTTCATGGTTAAATCATAAAACAACTTACCTCATTAAAGTAATTGAAATTTAAACAATTTAGATAAAGGTAACCTGACATTCAATTTAAAAGAACTGGTGAGATTTGCACAAGATCAAATTACCAAAAAACTTATGTTCATCAAAAACTTAATCAAGATCATTAATATATATACAGTCAATATTATTCATGTGTATTCATATATGTCAATAAGTCTTTTGATAATTAATCACATATTTATCTAGCCCGATGAACTATAGCAAATTAATTTGGATACTCGAGTAACTACACAACACCAGATAGCATTGTTGTAATAGCCCGTTTTCAGTGAAATCGAAATAGTAGTTTCGGGACCTCAAATCTAATGTTAAAGAATTTATTTTATATATATTTTAAGGTTTACAACATGATAGTAGCATCGTATAAAAATTTCATGAAGAAATTTTATCGTTTGCATGCTTAATTTGATAAAAAAGACTAAATTACGTAAAGTGTAAAACTTATGTTTTATTAGAAAAAGGTATTAAATTGCTATGAATTTTAATCATGAGTGGTCTTAAATGGTAATTAAACTATTTTTTTAAGTAGTGGACAATTATGGACACCATTAATATGTTTAATAAAGGTTATATTAATAATTTAATAATAATTAAAACAAAAATCACATTACCTTGTCCATCTTTATCTAGCCGAATGCTAAGGAAGAAAACCACCATTTTTGAGCTTCAAACATTTGGCCAATCTATATTCTCATGCATGTAAGTATTTTTCATCCTGTTTTTAATGATTTCTATATTTCACATTACCTTGTCCATCTTCATCTAGCCGAATGCTAAGGAAGAAAACCACCATTTTTGAGCTTCAAACATTCAGCCAATCTATATTCTCATGCATGTAAGTATTTTTCATCCCGTTTTTAATGATTTCTATATTTCACATTACCTTGTCCATCTTCATCTAGCCAAATGCTAAGGAAGAAAACCACTATTTTTTAGCTTCAAACATTCAGCCAATCTATATTCTCATGCATGTAAGTATTTTTCATCCTGTTTTTAATGATTTCTATATTTTTGGAGTCGTTGTAGCTTAATCTAGCTAGCCCGAAGATTAATTTGCAAAACTGTTAAAAGTCTAGGGTTTTACCATTAATGTATATTGCCTTTTTTATGTTTGATGGATGAAAGTGAATATTTGATGATAGTTGAGCAACTTTTGTAAAGGAATTTTTGATGAATTTGTCATTTAAGTATTTAATTGAAAAATAGAAAAATGTTCATGGTAAAAATGTGAAATAAATGAAATATAGGGATTGCTAGGGACTAAATTAATATTCGGCTAGCATGGGTGTGGACTAAATTGCATGAATTTGAATTTTTATGAGCTAAGGACTAAATTGTAATGAATTTAAAATTTTAGGGGAAAAAGCATAATTTTGCCAAAATATGAATTTTTTTGGTATTAAATTGAATTTAATGAAATTGAATGAGCTAAATTTGATTATATAGATCAAGAAAAGTAACTTACAGATTTAGATCGGGGAAAGGAAAATGTATCGGATTAGTTGATCATAAATTATTGTTTGCGATCGAGGTAAGTCCGTACATTTAATTAAAGTTGTATTATGCTTGATTTACATGCTTTTATGTTATATTATAATAGTACGTATTTACGAAAAAATCCAACGAAGTTTCGGTGACTTTCGGATCTCGTTTGAACCTTAAGAATATATAGGTTACAAATAACATGTCATTAAGGGTTACCGTGTTTCGAGTGCTGGTCTTTTATGTCCTACCGGTGGCTAATTTTCCTGCATGTGTTGCGGTTACTTGACAGCTTGTGTGAGCAGCACTATGTAGTTACGTCCTGACTGACAGCTTGTGTGAGTAGACCCACTCTCGAGAGAGAGCATGTATATGATATATAAGATAGTAGTAGTTTCAACCACATGTTAGCACATAGTGTGCAAGACTCCCGAGTATCCGATATTATTCTAGTGGTTCAACAGGTACGAAAAAGGGAAGGTTCGATAAATGTCTCAATATGTGGTGATATGAAAGTATAAAAAGGCATGAGTTGATGATGTTAGAAATATGCGTAGCCATATGCTTGAAAGTATGAATGCTTGTAAGCAGTGTGTATAAAAGCTATGATGTTTTGAGATGATTGGCTAAGCTATGTAATTATCTAACTTGAAAGGTTATTGTTGTTTAGGCTAATGCCAAGTCATGTTAGATTATCTCAAATTGTTTTTATGCTTATAAATTGAAATGGCAAGCTTTGTTTATGAATTACAAACTTACTAAGAATTACGAACTTACTAAGCATTACATGCTTACTTTGTGATATTTCTTTTGTGTTTCTAGATAATCAAAAGCTCATTTGGGTTAGAAGTTTGTCGAAGATCTATCACACTATCCATTGGCTAAATCGGTAGATTTTGATGATTTTGAGTCATGGTTATAATGGCATGTATAGGTGTCTTGTTTAATGAATTTAGTCATGATGTGTGGCTTGTATATATGTTATTCTGGTTGATGAACTAGTTTGTATGATATTAAGATTATATAGTGTTTTGTGTGGTTGTTAATTTGATGTTGTGATGGTTAAGATGATGGTAAGGAAATGTTGATGGAAATGGTATCGTAGCAATTAATGGTTGGAGTAAATTAATGTAGCATTATGTTGAAAATGGCTAGTTTTGGTAGTTTGGAAGTGATCATATTTTGGTCAAATTGGTATTGTACATTTTAGTCGTGGAAATGGTCATTTGGTATTCGGTGTGGTTGTATTTTTGGTATATGAACATTTGGTTAAATGTTGCTTACAAATTTTTCAATTGGTAATTTTTAATGAATGAAATGGTTAGGTGTTAGGTAAGTTTGATTATTGAAATTGAGGTTCCATTTTGGCATATTGGTTGAATGGATAGTTTCTATGTTGTGTAAGCTTGAATATGCATATGTAAAGTGTGTTTTGAGAGCTTGATTTTAGGTGCAAATGGCTTGTGCATGAGGTGTGAATTTGGGTGAGAAAAATTGCTTGGAAATGACCTATTTTTTGTCCACACGGGTAGAGACACGAGTGTGTGTCTCAGCCATGTATAACACATGGCTAGGTGACATAGCTATGTGTCCCCTGTAGATTTCAAAGGGTTGCAAGTCAGGTTGTTACACGGCCTAGCACACGACCTGGCACACGACATGTGGGGTTATTTCAAAGGGTACACGGTCTGGCACACGGACGTGTGGCTTGGCCATGTGACCTAAGTCAGTGCGTTACACGGGTATGGACACAGATTGGGACACGACCATGTGTCCCTATTTTGAATATCCACACGGCCTAAGACAAGGGCATGTCTCTTGGCCGCGTGACCCCTGCAGTTTGAAAAATTTTGCCTTTTTTCTAAAAAATTTCATATGTTTTGTATTTAGTCCCAAATCATTTCCAATGTCTTTTTAGGGCCTCGAAGGCTTGTATAAAGGACCGTATGAATGTTTTTGATTGATGTTGCCATAATTTAACTTGTGATTTGTTTATGGTAATAAATTGTTTATTGTATGACGTTATGCTTCGGTAATGCTCGGTAGCCCTAATCTGGTGATAGATAAGGGCTAGGCGGTGTTACAATTGTAATGCTATACAGAGGCATCGTAATGGAAACAGAGGCACGATTGTGCAATCAAAGGCACCAGAGTGCAAACAAAGACACCAAAGTGCAAACAACGGAACTAAAGTGCAAACCCATACAAGTGCGCATTCTAACCTTATTGGCATGCTGACTATATCCTAATCGTTTACTACATTCAAACGGGCACTTAAATAGAATTTGTAACTTTCATAGATCAGGGGCACTTCTATGTTTCTCAATATACATCCTGTAAAAAAAATCATAATAATTCTGAAATCATACATATCATATTTCACAAGTATTCAACAATTTTCAAATAAGTCATTTCTCATCTTGTATTCAATCTATAGCATTTCGGTTCCCAACTCACAAATTAAACATCATATATATACATTTAAGATTCAGCAGTAAACAATATATATAAATATGTACATTTCTATACTTATGAACTTACCTAATATATTCAACTAACAAGTTGGTTCTTAGGGACTATATTACAATTTTTCCTTCTTTCTCGATTATCCTCCGTACGATTCAATCCTTGATCTATATAATAATTCATTTCACATTTTCAGCTTTTATCACTTTAAACCATCTAAATTCATGAATATAATATCTTTTATTCATTTTGACAATTTCCCTAAAGTTTTGCATTTTATTAAGTTTAGCCCCTAAAACCGAAACTATTATATCTTTCATAATCAAGCTTTAATTTTCAATCCCATTACAATTTCATCACTGTACAACCCTCTAAAAATATCATTTTTAGAAATTTCATGATAATTTTACATTATTACAAATTGGTCTTTATACACAAAACTAACAAAATTTTCTTAACAAATTAGTCTTATTTCACAACCAAGCTTATAAATCTACCATTTAACACCAAGAACATCTAAAAATCATTAATAGAAAGGTTTAAAACCTTTAATAGTTTTAAGAAATAGTCCATGGACTAGCTAAATTAAGATACAACGATCTCAGAAAACTATAATTTATGAAAAACGAGCTTAATTTACTTACCATGCAAGAGGGATGAAAGCTTCAAATTAAAACAATGGCTTCTTTTATATTTTGTTGAGCATTCGGTGAAGACAAAAAAATGGGAAGAAGATTACCATGTTTTTGGTTTTTAACTATTATTAAAATTATTATTTAACATTAAAAATAACATAAAAATATAACAAAATATGGAATTATTTCCATTTTTACACCTTAACCAATTATTTACCAAGAAATTTAGCTATTAAAATTAATAGTGATTAGCTTTTACGAGTTTTTACGATTTAGTCCTTTTTCCTTAATTAACTATCAAATCTTCAAAATTTCCAGACCAAACTTCAATCCACTTATATTATAGCTCCATAAATATTTAATAATATTTATTAGCTTAATTTATGAAAATGAGGTCTTGATACCTCATTTTCCAAAATCACTGACTTTTAGTACGCACCACTTTTACCTTGATTAACTGACAAATTAATCAAATATATTAAATCACGATTCACTATTATACTATATTTAACTCATAAATACCACTTAAATATATCTACAGACTCGCTCGCCAGTGTTGTGGTCCCAAAACACTTATTTCCGACACCACTAAAAAATGAGCTGTTACAATAGCGATTGCGGATCCGGTTGAAAAAAGAGTTGAAATCGAAAATAGATTTTGATTCGAGAATAAAAATAAATTTCAGCAATAGGGAAATTTATTTATTGCTGAAATTTATTTTTGCAAAAAAGAAGAGGAAAAAGAAAATAGGAAAGAAATAGGGAGAAAAGAGAATATTTTTAGTGTATTTTGGAAAAGAAAACTATAGTTCAATTGTGATTAGGAAAAGGCTAAATACCTAGGGTTTTCAAAATTTGAAGGGCTGATGGCAGTTTACCCCTATTGTCGAAAATGAAAAGGAAATGAAGGGGAATGGCATGGCTTGATCTTGAGTATACAAGGAAGAAAGGTAATGCTTAACCATTTAAGTTGTTGCCCATTCTTATTAAGTTTTTACTCCAACTGATATTTATTTTGATTTGGTTTTTGTCATGGTTTGCTGAAATAAAAAAGAAAAAAATGGGAGAAGAGTGGATAAAACCTAGGATCTCTAAAGAGTGCACTAGCTACTTAACCATCAAGCTTAATTAATTACTTGGTTAATTATTTCAATTAACCCCTTATATTTTGGGGTGTTACAACTCTATTTTATTTGTTCATCAAAGTGACAACTAAAGTGACCATTGCAACCAAGCACTTAGTTTCTAAGCAATCAGGAACTCTTTGATTTAATATATTTCTCTTTCTTTCTCTTTGTCTTTTGTTTTCTTTCTTTCCATTTCTTTCTTTATCACATGTTGGATGCTACCTAGCCTTTACTTTCTTCCCTCACCCTAGCTGACCATCTAAGAAAGAAAAAGTAAAATAAGAAATGAGGCTACATGTTAAATATAGGAGACCTTTATTCTATCATGTTTCTAAAGTGATAAGTGTATCTATTTTTAGTTTGTTATCTTGGCCCACCTTCTTTAATTGGTTGGAACAAATAACAATTTTTTTGTTCAGTAGGGAATGGTTCAGTAAATGCTTTCTCAGTTGGAAAAATAATATTTTATCTAGAGCAAGAAAGGAAGTTGGGCTCAAAATGGTGGCTCAAGTTATCCATGTCTATAGTATGAGTGTTTTCTTACTTGCTCATAACTTTTATGACAATATCCAAAAGATGATGAACTCTTTTTTATGGGGTTCGGCAAATAGTGATCATAGAAAAGATTCATTGGTCCTCGTGTGATAGATAATGTACCCCAAAAAAGTTTAGTAGTATGGGGTTTTGAATCTTCATTGCTTTAACTTAGCTCTAATTGGTAAACAAGGGTTGAGATTCCTCTCTTCTCTTGAGTCTCTTTTTTACTAAATTCTTTAAGGTTAAATATTTTTTAGATAGCGGTTTTCTTGATGCATCCGAATGCACAAATCATTCTTTTATATGGAATGTTATTTACAAAGCCAAAAATGTGCTTCTTAAAGGAATTAGATGGTGAATTGGTAATGCAAGAACCATAATATTTGCAAAGATCATTGGGTTAGTGATGGAGATAATTTTTTATTGACACCATTCCTATTAAGGGATTCAAAAACATGAAGGTTCAATGGCTTTTTCATGTTGTTGGTAGCTATTGGTGTTAAATTATGCCCAAAGACTAATCATGAGATGATTGTAATAACATACTTGTTTTACCTCATTTATTATTATAAGGCATTGCCATTATTATTTCAGTTTCTTTTCTGTGTATATAAATAAACTATTTTATAAAAATGTTGTGAGAATAATATGATTATTCTTAAAAGGTCCTTAGTCGAGTATTATTGTGGGCTTGGACATCAATAATGCATTAAGACTAATGTGTAGTTTATTAATGATGAAGTGTTGTCATTGACATGGGATGTCAAAATCAATACATGAGTATGTGTGTTAGAGAACAACATATTGGACATCAATAATGCATTAAGACTAATGTGTAGTTTATTAATGATGAAGTGTTGTCATTGACATGGGATGTCAAAATCAATACATGAGTATGTGTGTTAGAGAACAACATATTGGACTGACCCACTATGAGTATGTTTCTTGGATTATTATGTAATAATCACAACATTACTCATAGTGATTACTATGTATACGATCCTCAAACTTGAGATCATCATTAATATCAACATCGTGAATGGTATATTTTTTATACAGTCAAACGTCTATCGTAACTGGTTGTTCTATAAAGGTTGATGTTGGATATACCACAATCTATGTAGTGGGATATGGTTGATCAATATAGGATTTGTCCCTCCTACATAATGGGAGCAATATCTTAGGCTACTTATTGAGTGAGACTAGAAATGCATGGTCATACTCGAATAAGTTGATATGAGATATCATACGTATTTGTTTATCATAGTCTACTCAGGATATCAAGAAACATTAGATGGACTAGGGAAGTATGACTATTCCACGACTTATGTCCATTCTAGATATAAAGAACAAAAGGATTTAATACATGAAGAGTTAATCACAGAAAGGTTATGTCGAATCATGACTTCTTGTAACTTAGGTAGCAATGATGTATTGCTAGATGCCACTTATTGTTTGTAATATTAGAATCGTTTTAGTATTACTGCTAACATTACAAGAACATACAGGGTTACACCCTATGGTTGAAACGAACGGAATCCAAAAACATAGTTGGTATTATTTTTTAGCTGTCACATGAATTAAATTGATTATAGAATTAATTTAATTGGACAGTTAAATATCGAATGAATTATACGTACAAGTATGTTGTATACATAATGAGAACATGGTTAAATTAATATATATGAATTTGATTTGTACAAAATTTAACTAAACATAATTTATCCAAATCTTTGTTATAATTATTGTAATTATAATTTACGATCGAATATTATTATAATTATTGTAATTGTAATTATTATATTTGATTATTATTATAATAACTTTTGATTCATATTTAAAATATCAACTATTCCCGAATTAGGAAATATGAGATTTTTTAAGAAAAACATAACATACCCGAAATATATAGAATGAGGTCTAGCAGCTGTCAAATAGATTTTTCTCTCTGAAAAAGTTTAAAAGAGTTCTTGTCGTTTGTTGTTACACTAGGTGGATTATGTAGAGGCTGAAACTTTTCGTAGCGATTTGGAATCAACATACAATTGCGTAATCAGTTTCACAACAGTTATCTTTGGTTTTCTAAACGATTAAAGGTAATTGTTCATACCCTTCTCACCATGATTCGTTCCTCGCACATGGATCCCTGAATGTGATCACTAATTTTATTTTTTTCGCTACGTCATGGGTTGTACCGGTGTTCTAACTGTTGATACACATATATGATAAAGAGTCTTTTAATACAAAGCAATTTTTATTGGCTTTAAAAAATATTTTATCATATGTTAGGACGAAGAATATCAAAATTAAAAGATTTTAAAACGTAACATTTCAAAATGATAGTATTTGTAATTATTTTATTTTGATAAATAATTTTTTAAAAATTGAGATTTTAATAAATAAAAAATAATTATGAAATAAAAAGAATAGTCTTAAAAATAATATATATATATATATATATGAAAATATGCAATATAAGTGTCATTAGATTTGTACATAGAGATGGAAATAGAGCGGGTAAGGGTGAAATTTTCCAAATCCATCACCGCTCCACAGTTGGCTTGCTCTACCCTAACACTCGCCTTGCTGCACTATACATGTTTAATCTTAAAAGTCACTACCACCTCCGTGAATATCATCCCATCCCACTCTACTATAATTTGATTTTTGTTAGTTATTTATAATATTTTCAATCTTTTAAACATATTTGGTTAAAAAAAAAAGAAATAAAACATAAATTGATGAGTAGAGATAAAACTCCCAAGTAAAAAAAATTAGGATTAACGTTGGAAAGTAAAAATTCCAAAAAGAAAAAAATATTTTAACATGTTTTAATATTTTTATCCTTTTAATATATATATATATAAAGATAGAATGATAGTTTTGTATAATGAGAGTGGCGAGCAATTCTGATAACCAATTCATATATATTTTGCGTTTTAAAAAAAACGCTTCATTTGGAGTACATTCATCTAAATTTTGCCATCCCCATTTGTAAGCATATAATAATATTACTAAAAATTCATAGTATAAAATATACAGTCAAATAAAATAAAATGATATTTTATAGGTTATGATTTTTATTTTATAATACAACTCTGTGAATCAAATAAAATTTTCTTTTTCATAAATTTTAAAACCGCGCCTCTTTTTTTTAGAATTTGAATGAAAAATTAGATTTGTTTAAATTCCCTTTTTGCAATTTCATATAAAATTTGAAATTCTCCCATTTTTATCTAAACAATTAATTTTTTTTAAAATTAAACATTTTCTAAACTCTCGTCCAAACTTATCTAGTACAGGAGAACGCGAGTTTAAGTACAATAAAATACGTTTATCCTCTTATTTAGAAGTTGAAAAGAGATTATCAATAATTATAGACATTATATATGTATAAATCTATCTAAACAACATCTCATAGATATATATATATATATATAAAAAGAAAATGCTGAGCTAAAATTTTTTGCTAAAATTATGTAATAAAATTAATAACAATCTAATTTATTATTATTAAAAGTTCAGCAATGTCATTTAATTCAAAAACTAAATTACCCAAATTCATGTAAATTCAAGTCTAAAACTATCCAAATTTTAAACAGATTAAAATTACCAACAACATAAAAGAACGGTAATCAAATCTTTTGTTGATATCCAAAAATTAAGATTGAAACCCTATTATTATATCTAATTCTCTTGATTTGTAATATATAAAAATAAAATGATTAAATTAATTGAGTCTTAACTCGATTAGTATTAAGATTATTATCGATATAAAAAACGTGGATTCAAGCACACTATAATATATTTTTCCTCTTTAATTGAAAAAAAAAAGGAGAAAATGACTAAAATAAAAAAAATGATTAAAAACCAAAAATGTCCAACATAAACAGACCAGACCCATCAATATTGACAAGTCTAACTGCTCCGACAACTCAATGCGAGAACTCTCAAACTTTATGAACACAACATGACCACTCACATTTGTTTAAGGTCACTTCAATGCACATTTACTTTTCTAGTTGAGCCCCGTAGTGGTTGTTTGTGGCCCAACCTTTTTTATTTTCAATCTTATTAACCCCTCCAAAGACAAGGACTGAGAAGGAAAGACCCAAACCCTAAAATCATTGGATCCACACACGCACACTATTTACATCATATATATATATAATAAAGTAAAAAGGTTATAATCAGGTTTAATAAAGGCAACTTGTCTTTTTCTTCCCTATTTTCTGAATTCATCCCAATCTAAGTCCTAATCTATCTATGAGCATAAACATGGGACTTAAAATAATAAATATGGACCCACATATATTGATGATGCATGAACGGATCATCACAACCATCTCATCTCTTACCTGCTTGTTGAAACCCGCAAGAAATTTGTCGTTATGAAGGCCAAGAAAGAATCTAAGAACTTAGCTTAGAAATGAAGTTAGGCTTCATATATTCATACATATATAGGCTTAGAAATTAATATAAAATACAACAAAGAGGGAGCACATGTTGATGTTAGTAATAATCATGAAAGAGATCTAACGGTTGGAAAGAAAATGAGGTTTTGGAGAAAAAGGAGAGGTAGCAATGGGTGGGTGGGTTTGTTTTATGGGGAAAAATGGACAAAAGTGAAAGAGGCGTTTGAATGGAACACACATGAGAAAGGGGAGACAAAGGTGGGTCATATTTGGAGTTGTGACCAACACTAACACTTAGTAATAGCTTTTGCATATATAATACAAATTATAATAATATATTAATCCACATTTAATTATTCCCTTTCTAAGTGGGAGTACAATTTTAAGATATTAGAATTCAGATGGGTTGGAGTGATAAAAATTTTCGATTATATTTTTTAAATAAGATTTTAAATTTAAATTTTATAAATAATAATAATAATAATAATAATAATAATAATAATAATAATAATAATAAATATTAAGAGAGTTTTACTTTCTATTCAATGATAGGAGTTGATTTCATTTCAAATTTAATCGTGCCTAATATAATTGGATTAAAAAAAGAAACCCCAAAACTTTTCTCTCTCTCGTAGTTAGTAAGATTCGGATAGATCTTGGCAAAGCAAGAAAATTGCATAAAGAAATACAGATTTCAACGTCAATCACGCTAACATCCTAAACAATTATTATTCATCATCAACACGTAAAGATGGATCTCTTTTCGTAGTTGTAAAACACCTGAACATTCATTCCTTCATTTTCTTCCCCCTTTCCATCCATTAATTTCAATACCCCCCCAAACCCTACTTCCATTTATATTCAAACCAGGCAAGTGAAAGCTTTGCTTCACGTGGTTGACTTAGACTAAACTCCCATCCTTGCTATTGCCAGAAAGTTTTATCTGATGTGAAACATGCGTAACCCTTTCTAGATATGCACCTGCCCTATAACCCTACAACATAATGCATGAGTGTATTGACACTTTTAAAAGTTTGGGGTTGTGGGGAAGAGCAGCTCTATATCTATGTCATCCATGAATTGTTAGATTATCGATATATCGCCATTACCATACGTTTAAAACTTGAAATTCAAGGTTTTTTTCCCCACCTTTTTTTCCTTTGTGTGTGTGGAGGGTAATTTTGGGAAACACAGCTAAGTGGTGCTATATATATATATATGCATGCATGGATTTACATGTTAGATTTAATTTGACTTTTTAGAGAGAAATGAGGGGCGAGAGTGGTGGTGGGTGGCGGTGTCGGCTCCTGAGATTGAGCTGAAGTGAAGCGCGGGAGAGAGAGAGAGAGCAAATAAAAACAAAAATTAACAACTATAAGAGAGAGAGAGAGAGAGAGAGAAGGCATTTTTGGTAGCAGAGAGATTTGCCAGGGAATTAAAGACTTAAGAGATGGGCATCACGGCGTTTCATTGGAGACAGTTCCACTAACATTACTGTTTTCTTAATTAATTAATCTACTTGATAAATAAAGAAAGAAAGAAAGAATAAATTCATGGTGATTACCAAAAAAAGGTCCCCAGTTTTCCAACATGTGTCATCATCTCGAATGGAATCTTTTTATTAGTACACTCATTTTGTTTGTTAGTAAATTTAGTTAATTAAAAACCATACCATGTTGATGCCCACCATGAACAGGGATCTAGCTACCTATAGAGTCTACATAGACCTCACTTCACTTCAGATTACCCTCACCGGCTCCTTGGAATTGTACGTGTCGTGTAAGAACATTATTTAGAAATCTGTCATTAACCCAACCAATGTATGAAAACAACTTTATTAGCTTCTCATTGGCCATTCAAACCTTTTCCATCTACAGCAAAGTGGTCCAGATCACTCCCCCTTACCTCCTATCTGTTTTCTAACCTAATTGCTTCACGTTCTCTACAAAAGTTCCCATTATATTAAGAACCTCCCACAATTGCTTTTTGGGTACCCATTTTCTCTCAAATGATGCTCCTTATTTAAAATAAATAAATAACCATGGACCAATTCAATCATTTTTATTCTTGTATGTATAAATATAAACAAGCTTTAAAAAAACCCCAAAAAAGAAAATAAATGCAACGCAATGCATTGATGAAGTAACAGTATCAAATTAGAGAAATAGGTACTCTAAGCGAAGACAAGGCTTGGGTGAGGGTCCCAAGTCAAGTGTTCTCGGGTCTTGTCGTGTTCCCTAATACTCTCTTTTTCTTTTTCCCCCTTGGGATATCCGAAATCTTTCTCTTTCATCCTAAGTTGTACTGTTCATGTTCTACAAATCCTTTTTTTTTTTATCATGTATATATACCCCCACACATGCAACTCTTCCCCTTACATTACATTACATTGAACAACTAAACTATTCTTCTTCATTTCTCTTTCTATTTTTCTCTAGTTAACATGGCAGATTTAGAATACCAAGCTAATACCAAAGCCAACAGCGCCACTACTGCACGTCTAAAGCTCTTCGGCTTCAACGTCTCAGAAGATGATGATGTTTTGGAATCCAGCACCACCAAAGATCCATCATCAGGGTCTTCAGAGCCAGGTGGCTTCCCTGCTCCTGGTGACCGCAAATACGAGTGTCAGTATTGTTGCCGTGAGTTTGCTAACTCTCAAGCTTTAGGAGGTCACCAGAACGCTCATAAGAAGGAAAGGCAACAGCTCAAGCGTGCTCAACTTCAAGCCACTCGAAGCGCTGCGGTTTCGTTTGCTAGGAACCCTATCATCTCTGCTTTTGCTCCTCCACCGCATCTCTTAGCGTCGGCTACACCCGTCGTGGTGCCAGCTGCGGCGGGACAGTCTTGGGTTTACTTGCCACGAGGAGGGCCACCTCCTTTCCACGTCTCACATGGCTGCGTGATTCCAAGCGCTGGTGGTGGAGGAGGCGGTGGTGGAGTGGGTAGGGGGCCAGCGGGGGTGCCTTATGGTGGTGGTGGTGGTGGTTTGGGGGATCCGGGAGTAACCGTTGGCCCCCAAGTGATGCAAGGTGGGGGCCACCATGGACGGGTTGTTGATGGACCCTCGTTGCGTAGGTTTTCAAAGGGAGATGGTGGCCCCAGTTTTGATGATGCATTGGGCTTAGATTTGCACCTTAGTCTTGCTCCAGCCAGGCCTTGACTCGGTCTTTAGTGTTTGGGATCTTTGTACATTTTCAAACAATTTTATTTTTTTATTTATTTTTATCAGGGAAATTATTTGTTTCACTTGCACATAACTTTTTTTTTTTTTCTCTTTTCTTAAAGTTATATAAACACTTAACTTTCCTCACCAATTTTAATTTTGTATATTAAGATCTAAATTTAGAATAAAAACTTCATGTATGTAACTCAATTTTCCTCACCAATATGAATTATCTTAAACATCTAAATTTAGAACCAAAACTTTCATGCATATGAGTTAATAGCTTCTTCCCTACTATTATTCTATGTAGGTAAATAAATTAAAAGCTGAAATTCCAGCAACCAAAAATAGGAGCCTAAATAATTAAAAAGGATGGAAACAGTGAGGCACATTTGACAATTGACATTAGACAAATTTTGTGTCCGTACCTTACAATATATATGCAATTAATGTGGTTTATCAACTGAAACACACCCTACAGCTTCACTGGTTGGTTGGTCATTGATGAGTAATGTCGAAAAGTAACACCACACTTTGTCTCTTCCAGCTCCCCGCAAGGAAGCTTATGTGTTAATTTTAAGCTATTTACAGAGAACCTGCGTCTGCTAACTTGGTGAAGTGGGGGAAAATGGGGACTTAAATTGGAGACATAATCACCATCCAATCCAGCTCAGTTGTTATACAATGTGACTTTATTATTTATCTCTTACCAATTAGAAACCTTAATTTGCAACCAACAGGAATGGTCTTGAATTGTGTTGTGACACTGCTGTCAGCATTTCCTAGCAACAAAGTTAATTATCCAATTGCCCCCCAACTTAATGGCAATTGATAAAGAAAGGAGTCTAAGTTCTTGGAACCATTAGGGGTTCTCTCTCTGTGTGTCTTTCTAATAGATTTAAGCTGGGTTACAACTTGAAGCCATTATCAGTATCTTTTCAAACTTTTCAAGTCGAGATCTATGTCTTAAATCATCTCTAACCTGAAAGAATACAATAAGAGTTATGTTGTCAGTGTGAGTACAAACAAGACATGTTAAAGTGAGTTTGATAAAGTCTTAATATGCTTAAAAAAGAAAGGACCAATTGATGGAGGTGCAAACACATGAAGCATGCATGCAGGCCTGTTTCTCCTATACAAGCTGTTAACACTTTTTTACTCTCAGGACTATCCATCTAATTAGTTTTGATATTAGAGCATCATTATTACTCTTTACTTTTCTTACATGTAGCATTATTTTTATCCAATCCCCAATTTATGTTTTTTATATATATAAAATTTATTTCTTGTTGCAAGGACAAATTAAGTAACCCGGCGGTTGTTTTTCCTTTGGAAGGTGAGATATTATTACAGAACTTGTACATTCTAGTCCCAAGAACTCCAACTAACCATTTGATAGTCTGTTGGTGTTTTCTTTTCTCTCAAGTTGACTAGAAGATGATGAAAAATGGGACCCCATTACATGCAAATCCAACCCATATTTCTTCATCTTCCCCACATTTTTGAAATCAGCAGCTGCAACCTTAGTGTCTGAAGGATTTAAATATTTAAGATCTCTTCAGTACTGTACTGATTAATAAGTTGAGAGAGATGAGGAATAAAATAAATGAATTTGGTTGAGAAAACAATGGGATTCTTATAAATCAGCAACTAAGAGCTTGTGGGGAAAAAGAAGCTTACGTGTAAGCACTTAAGCAAAGATAATGAATGGCAAAGCACCTAATGCATCATCCTAGGGTTTGTCCACTAACTTAAAACAGCTGATTAAACTAAATTATAAATTGGTCAAAAGGGCAGGTGGTCACCCCCAAAATCATACTTTTTTTTTCGGTGCAAAGTTAAGTTTAGGATCTTAAAACCTTTCAACATGTCCATGAGGTCGGTGACAGGTCTTCTCCTCATCCATTGGCACTTCCCTAAAGCCATTTTTCTTAACTTTTTTTTTTTTTTTTTTTTTGTTGTTGTTAAAAAGTGACTGTTTTAATTGATTAGGGTTAGCATGCATAGTCAAGTCTTGTATCATTTGAATAGAAATATCTAGATCCGATAATTTCATACACGACAAAGATTAAAAAGTTTCGGAAAAACAGAACACAATATGATTATTTTTTCAAGCAAGTAAAATGTATAGCAAGAAAATGGAAGATTGTTGCATTTGAAATGGGTGGTTTGGAAGAATTTGATAATATGAATGGTGAAGATATATATATATAGGTAGTACAAGTTGGAAGCCAAGGAATAAGGTTCCACGAGAGAATCTTAATTTGATTGGATACTTTTGGAGGTTTAACTCCTATAGTTCAGCTGATCAAAGCTTTTGGTGAATTTGGTTTAGTGTGAGAGAAGAAAAAAAGAAAGGTGCAGAAGCTAAAGCACAATGATGTTCATAGGTTTGAAAACTGGTGCACTTGGGTTATATTCATTTTTTTTTTATAAGATGAGATTTGCTTTATTGACATATACGGCTCGTAGTGGTTGGTGAGACAGAAAGTGGTAAGAAAATCAAATTAATTCCCCACATCAAAGCCTAGAACACAAAACCAGCTGTGGATTGGGACCCAACGTTTTTGCTTCATCACTGCCATTGAAACCGATGTCAACACCCACTTAACTTAAGTCGTCTCTCACTTTTACTTGTTAATTTACTAATAGATTTGTAGTGGGAGAAGTCACCGCCCAATGAAGTTCAACCTGTGTAATTAAATAAATTTAAAGCCAAATATGGGTATGATTTCTTAGTCACCATGATCCAATCAGATTTCAGTGCTTACTCATTTTCCAATCAAATTTCATCACTAAAGTAGTTCGCCAGTTCCAACATTAATCAGGACTGGGATAAATAGTGTTGGGACCAGGGAAATTTCAGGCAGTCATTTCTGGCTAATTTCATTGTGCTAACTTTGTGCCAACTGGTTGGAACTTGATACACAAGATTAAAAAGTGTTAAGGAATCGATTCAATATTGTATAATTTCTATTACTTAATAATTTTCCTAATTAATTATTTCCAAGGGTTAACTCAAGATTG
This sequence comes from Gossypium longicalyx, assembly GCA_025698465.1. NCBI lineage: Eukaryota > Viridiplantae > Streptophyta > Magnoliopsida > Malvales > Malvaceae > Gossypium > Gossypium longicalyx. Next base: position 101,320,694 of record CM046997.1, read on the forward strand.
GTTGATAATAATTAAACTCAAAAACCTTTTCCTTTCTTTTTTTTTTTTTTTATGGGGACAGAAAATGACTTGGGACATTATGGTGGGCACATCATCATCTTTTTCTTTCACACAAATAAATATCAAATTTCTTGTTGGTGGGTGGCTAGATATGCTCTATCTCAAGCCTCTCTATGCTTACATTGATTTTTATTCTTGCCTTTTTTTTTTTTTTTCTCCTACTAGTTATAACCAGAAACAATTAATGGCCAAAGAAATCATTTGCGTAACATGCAGACCAGCTAGTTCACCAAAATATGACATTAACCCTGGTTAATTTCTTTTCAAGCTAACGCATAATTTTTAACAAAGAAAGAAATATTTCTATTTATGTTTTAGGTGCGAAATGCACCCATTTTTACTATTTTTTGGATAATCTGAAACAAAAATATCAATTTCTGTAAAACCTATTGATGTTTAAATTGGGATTTTTCTTATAGAAATTTCAAAATAGTAAATTTCTAAGATAAATTTTTTTTATGCATTTCAACTTAATTTATAGAACAAAATTAAATGTTGAAGTGTTTAAAATAAAATACATAAAAATTTAATAAAAATTACTTAAAAGAAACTTTTTAACAAAAAAATAATTTAAAATTTAACCTACAATGTTTGATATTTAAAATTTGAAAATGTTAAAACTTGAGCCCGGGTTGGTCCGTCCATATTAAAATTTTTATATAAAAATAAATTTAAAAAATATAATACATCAAATAGAAGTAATGTAATAAAATACCTCTAAGATAGTTATAAAATTAATAATAAAATAAGAGTTATACAATATCCAAACAGTAACAATAAAATAAAAACAATATAATAACGAAATGATAGCAAAGTAATGAAAAAAAGTGGCAAAACAGTAAAAGAAAATTGCAACAATTTTTTTTCTTTTGCAAATTCAGGCCAACTCAGACAAAAAAAAAAAAAAAAAAAACCTAAGACCTAGCCGTTTAAAACACAAACATTATTTTTTGTCTAAGCTCATTTTTTAGGTTTATATTTTTGCCAAACCCTCTCACTTTTTAAGCGGACCTTCGAGTTAAATCAAATGACCTGGACATAGACAAATCAACTTAAGTCAATTGAAATATATATTAGAATGATGGAAAATTTTAAAACATTGTTTTATTCATATGATCACTAGTCACATGTTGTTTTTAATGATACATTATAGTGTTTTCAATAAAAAAATTAGATTATTTTATTTAAAATAGTTGATTCATATAACAGTTTGCAAGTCGATTTAAAATATGTATCTCACATAATAAAAAATGTTTAAAAATACTTTTATTAATTTTTTTAATTGTCACATGAGTAGTTAAAATGATTAATTTGCATGTGGCTTAAAACCCAAATTCAATTGTTCAAAAATATAATTTTTAATTTTATTTTAAAATTTATATTTAAAGGAATGAATTTGCAGTATCACTGGAAGGTAGATTTAAATCCATCCTACCTACCCTAAAAAGAATTATGATTTTTAAATAATATATTTTTAAAAAAATTTGATTTGATTTAAATTTTGTACTTTGTATTGAATAATTATATTATTATTACAATGATAAAAAAAAATTAACAACCTCAACATTTGGCGTTTCGCTTATTCATAAAAAAAGTTCATCATATCTTTAATGTTTTGCGCTTATTTAATCTCATTTTAGGTCTGTTCATATTTTTTAAAAATTAATTTATACTATTTTTAATTTAATATTTTATAAATTTATATGTTTTTTTTTATAATTTTATTAAAATTTTAAACATAAACAATTTAATATATTTTTAATATTTACATTATATTATTATATATTGCTATAGATTTAATTTTTTATGTGATAAAAATCGTATAATATATAAAAATAAAATAAAATATTAAAATATTAAAATATGTTTAGGCCTTAAATATTGGAGTCCAGATTCAATCTATATTTTAGACAACTTAAATTTTTTCTAAAATTATTTTTCGAGTTTAATATTTTTATGAAATAATTCTCTATTTACGTTGTATATTTTTTTTATGATGCTGTTATTGGTTTGTTTTTATCCTGGATTACTTTGATGATGTATCTTTTGATAAGGGAGTTTGATTATTGATTTCAAACTCTGATTGATATGTAAAACATCTAGTTTCTTTATAGTTTATTTGTAAGTTTATATGTGTTATTTGTATATTTGAAATTTAGTCCTTTTACTTTTGTTTTAAAAAATTTAATTTTTTTACTTTTCGGATTAGAAATGTTTGTTCAATTTGTTAACATTCTTTTGTTAAATTCAAATTCATTACAATATTAATTTCTTTATTACATGACTACTAAATGAATATTTTTAAAAAAAATATTAAATCAACGAATTTAACAGAAAAATTTTAACGATATTAAAAATTAGATATGAATTTTAAAATTTAATAAATAAATAAACTAAATTCCTAAAAATAAAAATATAAAGACTAAATACCAAATATATAAAGAGTAAAAAGACTTAAAAATATTTTAATCTTATTTGCATTCTAAAGCAATATAATAAAAATGCCAAAAAGGAGAAATTGTTACGATAATAGTTGCCATGATTGCAAGTGACATTTTTATTACAACAAATTTGGCTTGTAATATTTTTATTATTTGTAACATAAAACTAGATATTGATAGAGGATGATTATGGGATATGATGTTACCAAATCCTACGTTTATTTTATAGGATATTCTAAAGATCATCCTTCCATGTTTTACACAGAGATTGAATGGATCACAAATCAGTTCCTGTTAAACAACACTCTTTCTCTTTTTTATTTCATTATTTTTTAGTTTTTTTACTATATTATTATGATTTATAACATTTATTTTGAGTAAAGGTGTTGGTGTTTGGGTTTGTATTCTTTAACCTGACTTACTTTGTTTTACTGTTTTTCTTTTCAACAATAAAATGGTGACTTGTGCAGATCAAAGCTTAATTTTGAGGCAGTCTTCATTTTCTTTTTTTAATTTTAATTTGAAAAATTATTCTGAAATAAAAGAAAAAAATTATTTACTTTTTACCTAGAATTGAACCCATTCATCTAAAAGCGGTAAATGAGATATAATTATTTAGTTTCATAAAAATATAAATTTGAAAAATCATTAGATATTAAATTTGACCTCTTTGTGAATTCGAGTAGTAGGCCCATTGGCCCATTGAAGCAATGGTCGAACTAATGAAATCATCGATTTTTTATTTGATCGATTCTTGATCTGACTAATTTATTTGATTCAATTGAATAAATTATTAGAAATAAAAATATTTATAAAATAGAGACTTATGTGCAATAGGAATGAGCAAAACTCGATTCAATTCGAAAAAAATTTGAAATTTGAGTTAATCGAATTAAATTGTTCAAGTAAATTGAGTCAACTTGAATAAGTAATTCGAGTTTCGAGTTGAGTTGAATTTTATAATTCAAACAACATATTGGTGTAAATACCCATTTGGTCTAAGGGTGAACAAAATCTAATTCAATTCGAAAAACTTGATAAAAATTTTGAATTTTGAATTAAATAGTTTAAGTTATTTGAGTTAATCAAGTTATTCGGATCAACCCGAATAAAAAATTAAGTTTTTTGGTTTAACTCGAATATGAATTACATAATTCGAGTTATCTGAAAATCTAAATAAGAAAAGGTAAATGTTTACCTTTTTTTAAAGTTAAAAGTCAAAACTATTAAGTTAAAAGATAAAGCTACGTAATTTTGATAAATGTTTACTCATTAAGTTAAAAGGCAAAATCATTGGCGAAACCATTTTTTGAAAAATGAGTTGACTTTAAATTTTGGAAATGAAAACGAAAAAACGAGAGTCGCCACCAATCCTTTTTGATGAGGTGTGATCGGGTCACCTTAAATTAATCATTTTAATAAAAATTAAGATTTACTAAAACAATGAAAATCAGAAAATAAGTTCGGGAGTCGGTTACGTACGAGGAAGGATTAGCACCCTCGTGACGTCCAAAAATTGGTACCTAGTTGATTAATTAGTGTCTTAGTGTCGAAACTTTGAAAACTTGAAAGACTTTAAAATACGATCCCTCTTTTTGTAGAAACACTTGAATGTTAAAGACATTCTCGTCTCGAGATAATAAAATGTCACATCCAGTAAGTTAGGACACAACATCTTGAATTTTTTAGAACGAGCTTCCCTTTTATTTAAAATTTGTATACTTTAACTTATTAAAAGGGTATTCGATTATTTAGAGTAAACGAGAAAAGTCGAAACCGAGTAAGTTAGGGCACGGTATCTTGAATTTCTAAATGTCGAATATTGCCTTTGTTTACAAAAATATTATTTCGAGGTATCAAGATATCATATCCAGTAAGTTAGGACACAACACCTCGTATCTCCGAGAATAAGCATTTTATTCAAAACTCGTGTTGCGATTTTAAAAGAATATTCCATTATTTAGATTAAATGAGAAAAATTGAAACTCAGTAAGTTAGGGCACAATTTTCTCGAATTTCTAAATATAGAATATTGCTTTTATGAAAGAATTATTTTAATGTATTGAGAAAAAAATATGACGTGATTTATAGTGAAATATAAAAGCAAATTATGGTACTAATACGTATAATAACATGATAATAGGTACGACAACATCAATAACAATAATATGAGCAATTATAAAAAGTTGAAATAAAAGCAAGGCTAGTAATATAAAAATATAAAACAAATGCATAAAGAAAATGAAATAAGCAAATACATAAGTACATACAAATATATATATATATATATATAAAACATGACAAAATAAAAATGACAAAGATAACGAAAACGATAATAATAATAATAATAATAATATTGATAATAATAATAGTAAAAATAATAATACTAATGATAATAATAAAAGTAATAATAAGAATATTAATATTAGTATTAATAATAATGATAATAATAATAGAAAATAAAAATAAAAATAATATAGTAATAGTAATAAAAAGAAAACATAATAATAATAGTAATAATAATTACAAAAATGATAGTGATAATAAAATAAAATGATAATAACACTAATGTTAATATTAATAAAAATAATAATTGTAATAACAATAATGTAAATAATAATATATACAAAAAAGAAAAAAATATAATTATTATAATAATAATAATAAGGACACAATAAGTCGAAGTAGAAAATAATATATTAACAATAGTAGTAATAATAATAATAATAATAATAATAATAATAATAATAATAATAATAATGTAAATAATAATACAAATAATAATAATAATACATTAAGTTACAATAGCAAAGTAATAATAGTGATAATGGTAACATATTAGACAATAATAATGAAATAATAATAATAGATTAAATTGATTAGTTTGATTAAAAAAATGAAAATAACAACAACAAAAAAGACTAAATTGAACCTAAAATGAAAGTTCGGGGCGAATTTGGAATAAAATGAAAAGATAAGATCCATATTATGACGCGCGAAAGAGGTGGGGGACCAAAAGGAAAATATTTCCTCCCTTCTGAAACGCGTAGCATAAGGGATGACCAAAATGAAAACTAAAATAAATTACCGGGCACATTTAAAAAACAAAAAAGACTTGATTTTAAAACTATAAAAAGGCGGAGGGGCTAAAAGTGCAATTAGCCCTTCTGTCAAAAACACGCAGATCCTAGGCCGGAGCGGGTCGGATCGGGTCAAACCAAGAGCAAACAACGCCGTTTTGGGGTTTAAGGACCTAGGCCAAAACGACGTCGTTTTGGCCCTCTATTTAAGCAAATTTTCCTCCCCAAAAAATTCATTTCAACATCCTTTTTTAAAAAAAAAAAAACTTTTCCCTTTCCCTATTCTTTGAAGTCTTTCCCTTCCGGCGGAGTCCCGGTCGCTGGACCACCGCCATCCGCCATCGTCGCCGCCGTCGCCGGCCACCGCACATGGTGGTCGAAATTCTAAAAAGGTGCCCTTTCTTTTTCTTTTCTTTTTTTTTAATTTTTTCTTTGATATTTTCTTTATTTACGTATATATATATATGCGGTAGTAGATTCGAAAATGAAACGGAAATAAACTAAAGTCACCTTAGGCCTTTGATTGTGATATTGGTATTTTGATTGCTTGATTTGATGCTACTTTCGTGCTATGATAATGCTAGAATTGCTATCTTTTGCTCTAAAAAACGAATCCCTTTTTGTATTTATCAAGATTGCCGAATCCCCATAATGGTTTTAGACTTGGCTTTTTATAGCCATTTACATGCTTTTTTTATTATTTGTTGTCCTCTCTTCATTTAATTTTGCAGGTGCAAGTGGTTGTAACGCGACTAGGGCAGTGGAGCAGGTGGCCGACTGGCATGGGCGATGGGACAGAGGCGGTTGGTGGCAGCAGCTAGGTTGATTTAGGGTTTTTTTTTCTTTTGTTTTGTTTTTGGGTTAGGCTAGGGTTAAAAGAATTTTGGGTTTTTTGTTGGGTTTAGTTGTAATTGGGCCGGGCAAAAATGGGCTTTTACAGCTGCCCCTCTTTGCTCGTTGTCGTGCAACGAGAACAGAGCAAACACTTTTAAGAAAGACCAATTTTGCCCAGTCCCGCCGAGTCTTGACCTCTTTGGTGCCTCTCTTCTTTAGGTAGCCTCATTTAGCCCACTGCATCTTGTCGTTTTACTCCACTCTATCACTCCACTGCAACTTCAAGGAGATAGGGTTTGTTTTGATCTGCTCTACTGCGACTTCAGAGAGATAAGATCTGTGATTTATAGCTTCAATCTGTTCCACTGTAACTTCAGGGAAATAAGATTTACTATCTTTAGTCTGCTCCACTGCAACTTCAGGGAGATAGGGTTTGTTTTGATCTGCCATACTGCGACTTCAGAGAGATAAGATCTGTGATTTATAGCTTCAATTTGTTCCACTGCAACTTCAGGAAAATAGGATTTGCTATCTTCAGTCTGCCCCACTGCAACTTCAGGGAGATAAGACTTGTGACTTCAATCTACTCTGCTGAAACTTCAAGGAGATCTGCTGTGGCTTCGAGCCTCTCCAGTGTCATTTCAGGGAGAAGAGATTTGTAGCTTCGATCTACTCCGCTGAAACTTCAAAGAGATACGAATGGTGGCTTCGAGCCTCTCCAGTGCCATTTCAGGGAGAAGTGATTTGTAGCTTCGATCTACTCTGCTGAAACTTCAAGGAGATCTGCTGTGGCTTCGAGCCTCTCCAGTGTCATTTCAGGGAGAAGAGATTTGTAGCTTCGATCTACTCCGCTGAAACTTCAAGGAGATACGAATGGTGGCATCGAGCCTCTCTAATACCATTTCAGGGAGAAGAGATTTGTAGCTTCAATCTACTCGCTGAAACTTTAAGGAGATACGAATGGTGGCTTTGAGCTTCTCCAGTGCCATTTCAGAGAGAAAAGATTTGTAGCTTCGATCTACTCTGCTGAAACTTCATGGAGATATGAATGGTAGCTTCGAGCCTCTTCAATGCCATTTTAGGGAGAAGAGATTTGTAGCTTCGATCTACTCCGCTGAAACTTCAAGGAGATACGAATGGTGGCTTCGAGCCTCTCCAATGCCATTTCAGGGAGAAGAGATTTGTAGCTTCGATTTACTCCGCTGGAACTTCAAGGAAATACGAATGGTGGCTTCGAGCCTCTCCAATGCCATTTTAGGGAAAAGAGATTTGTAGCTTCGATCTACTTCAAGGAGATACGAATGGTGGCTTTGAGCCTCTCCAGTGCCATTTCAGGGAGAAGAGATTTGTAGCTTCGATCTACTTCGCTGGAACTTCAAGGAGATACGAATGGTGGCTTTGAGCCTCTCTAGTGCAATTTCAGGGAGAAGAGATTTGTAGCTTCGATTTACTCTACTGGAACTTCAAGGAGATACGAATGGTGGCTTCGAGCCTCTCTAGTGCCATTTCAAGGAGAAGAGATTTGTAGCTTCGATCTACTCCGCTGAAACTTCAAGGAGATACGAATTGTTGATTTAAGTCTGCTCTACTATTGCTTAGGGAGACAAGATTTGTAATTTCCAACCTGTTACCCTACTGCTTAGAGGGTTAAGGTCAACCGTCTTCGGTCCGCTCCGCTGCTGCTTAGGGAGACAAGATCTGTAATTTTAAGCCTGTTAACCTACTACTTAGAGGTTTAAGGCTTACCGTCTTCGATCTGCTCCATTACTGGTTAGGGGGACAAGATCTGTAATTCGACCTGTTGCCCTACTGCTTAGAGGGTTAAGGCTCACCGTCTTTGATCTGCTCCACTACTGCTTAAGGAGATAAGATCTGTAATTCTCAGCCTACTCCACTACTGCTTAGGGAGATAGGATGGTGGCTTAAATCTGCTCCACTATTACTTAGGGAGGCAAGATTCCTCGTCTTTTGTAGCTTTAATCGATCTTGCTACACCGTCCTCTAAGGGACATAATCTGTAGAATTAGTTTTATGGGCCTATGCTTATGCCAAATGATTAGGATGCTATGATCGAAATAAATCAAATGCTCCTAACTAGATGTGTTATGAATGATTTATAAATGCAGAAATGAGAATGATCTTTTTTTTTAAATGCTTAAGGTATCATCGCTCGTTGTTCATCAGGGCATTATCGCTGCCATCTTATTCGGCTGGTATTCTTGACAGAAAGCCCAAATAAATAATCACATTCTGTTCAGCAAACTTTCATCGCTGTACTTTCAGAGTCCCTTCCACTTGTACCTTCTGGGACATAAGGTTTGTACCTCACACCGCAACTTCAGGGGAATAACATTTGGTTTCTTCCATCCATCCTGTTGCAACTTAGAGGTATGGGATTCGTATCTTCTTCAACTAATTTGATTTGCTACACCATTCCTTAGGTGTAATGACTAGATGTATATGCCTAATATTTGCAAGAATGTAGAATTTCATTTTTCTTTTTTCGAGAATGATCCCCTTTGACATTGCTCATTATTTTTCGAAATGGCGTCACCGATGAAATATCTTGCCTCTTCATTCAACTGATGCCATTGACAGAAAACCCGAAGAGATAGTCACAACTTAGACTTCTCTTTCTCAAACATTTCTAACTCTTAGGTTTGGTGAGTTCTAAACAACAGTCCTGTTTCAGGTTCTTGTACTATTTAGAAGCCTCCAGAGTAATATGCATAACTTTTTTTGTGAAAGTTTTATTAGTTCATTAATCATTGTTTCAATGCAAAATGCTTGAAAAAGATCAAAATAATGGACAAGAAGGAAATTGATTAGGAGCATAGCTCGAAATAAATTAATCAAAGATTGCAAATACAATAAGGAGGAAATTAACTCAAAATAAATAAGTTAATCAAATATAAAAATGCAATAAGAAGAAAATTTATTAGGAAATATCTTGAAAAGATTAAGGTATTCAAAAATAACAAATTCACAATGGGTAAAATAGAAGCTAGGTGCCCCAAATATCGCAGCTTAAGCTTCTCTGTACCAACTTCTTGAAGACCATTTTGAGCTCAATCTGTGTTTAGGGGATCCGGAGTACTTTGTTGATACCCCAAGATGTAGCATACTTCTTTATTGTTAATTCAGGCATAACAAGACTACTGTATGCCCCACTTTGATCCAAATTTTAATCGCCCTTTACGAGTTTTCAATTCAAAATCCCTTTGGTCTCAAGGTGCTCTTTGTGAGTTTTCACCTTAGCCTCTCCTTTTTTTTTAGGCGAAGTATTTCTTAACCAAATCTGAATTTACAGGATTGGGAAAAGTCTTGCCATCCGTTTCGGTCAATATCAACGCTCCTCCAGAAAAGGATTTCTTCACCACATAAGGTCATTCCCAATTCGGTGTCCATTTTCCTCTGAAGTCCTTTTGTATGGGTAGGATCTTTTTCAATACTAGGTCCCCCTCGTGGAATTCGCTGGGACGAACTTTTTTGTTGTAAGCTCGCATCATTCGCTTTTGGTACATTTGCCCATGACGGAAAACCCTTAGCCTTTTTTCTTCGATCAAATTTAGACCAATGAGAAAGGCGTTACCCCAGTAGAGGTCCTGATAGACGTTCAATAAGCATAAAAGGCGAACGATAACTTTTCGTGCCAATCTTTATAAGTTTCAGTCATCTTTCCCACAATCTTCTTGATGTTCTCATTGGCTGCCTCGACTGCACCATTCATCTTCGGAAGATACGGTGACGAGTTGTGGTTTCTAATCTTGAATTGATTGAAGAACTCTGCTATCATACTGTTGTTCAAATTCAACGCATTGTCAGATATGATCTTTTCTGGCATTTCAACGCATTGTCAGATATGATCTTTTCTGGCATTTCATATCGACAGATAATTTCCTTTTTCAGGAACTTGCTAACTGCTGACTTTGTAACGTTGGCATATGAAGTGGCCTCTACCCACTTGGTGAAGTAATCGATGACCACAAAGATGAATCGATGCCCATTTGAAGCTTTTGGCGAAATTGACCCAATCAAGTCCATGCCCCACATCGAGAAAGGTCATGGAGAAGTCATAACATGCAAAGGTAACGGAGGCACATAAATTTTGTCCCCGTAGATTTGGCACTTATTACATCTTTTGGCGTAGTTAATACAATCTCCTTCCATGGTGGACCAATAATAACTGAACCTCATAATTTGCCTGGCCATTGTGAAGCCATTAGCATGTGTCTCACAGACGCCCTCATGGACTTCTTCCAAGATTTTCTTAGCTTCTATAGCATCCACATATCTTAATAGTACCTGATCCTTCCTTCTTTTGTATAGGATCTCCCCGTCTAAGACGTAATCACTGGCCAGTCTTCTTAACGTCCTTTTGTAGTTCTCAGTAGCTTGGTCGGGGTACTCACGATTCTTCACATATCGCAGTATATCATGGTATCAAAGATGATCATCCTTTTCTTCCTCCTCTTCGATGTTGTAACAATGAGCTGGAGCCTCGTAAATACTCATCTAGATTGGTTTCACATCATCTTGCTTGTTCACCTTGATCATAGAAGCTAAAGTCGCTAGGGTGTCAACCATCTGATTTTCTTCTCGTGAGAAGTAGCGGAAGACAATATCATCAAACTCTTTAATTAATTCAAGGATTAGACTTCGGTAATTGATTAGCTTGGGGTCTTTCATCTCCCATTCACCTTTGAGTTGATAAATCACTAGCGCAGAATCTCCATATACCTCTAACACCTTGATTTTACGTTTTATGGCCGCACGAATCCCCATGATACATGCTTCGTATTCTGCCATATTATTTTTGCAGTCAAAATCCAATTTACTAGTGAAGGGATAATGATCCCCGCTTGGGGATACCAAGACTGCCCAAATTTCGTTACCCACAGCATTTGACGCTCCGTCAAAGTTTAGCTTCCAAGGATGACCTTCTTGAGGGTTTTCTTCAGTGGTTGCTACGTACATTAGATCTTCATTTGGGAAATCAAATTTCAAGGGTTCGTAGTCTTCTAGAGCTCTACTGGCTAGAAAATCTACTATTACACTTCCTTTTACAGCTTTTTGGTTCACGTAGACTATATCAAATTCGAAAAGTAGAATTTGCCATCGGGCCATTCTTCCATTCAAAGCAGTCGACTCCATCAAGTACTTCAAATGATCTATTTTGGAAATTAACCAAGTTGTGTGGTATAACATGTATTGTCTCAATCTTCGGGTTGTCCAGATCAGGGCACAACACATCTTTTCAATTGGCGAGTATCTTGTTTCACACTCAGTGAACTTCTTACTGAGGTAATATATCGCTCTTTTTTTCCTTCCTAACTCATCATGTTGGCCAAGCACACATCCCATAGAATTTTCAAATACTGCTAAATACAATATCAATGGCTTATCTAGACTAGGTGGTGTCAACACTGAGGCATTGGACAAGTATTGTTTAACCTTGTCAAAAATCTTCTGGCACTCCGCATCCCAAACACTAGGGTTATGTTTCTTAAGGAGACGGAATATAGGGTCACATTTCTCGATTAGTTGTGAAATGAACCGAGTGATGTAATTTAGTCTCCATAAGAATCCCCGAACTTCCTTTTGAGTACGCGGCGGAGGTAACTCTTGTATGGCTTTGACTTTATCTGGGTCAATCTCAATCCTTTTTTTACTGACTACGAATCCTAACAGTTTCCCTGACCTGGCCCCGAAGGTACATTTTGCTGGATTGAGTTTCAGCTGAAATTTTCTCAACCTCAAAAATAATTTCCTCAAGACTTGCACATGCTCTTCTTCTGTCCGGGATTTGGCGATCATGTCGTCGACATAGACTTCAATTTCTTTGTGCATCATATCATGGAACAGGGTTACCATGACTCTCTAATATGTTGCTCCCGCATTTTTCAGTCCAAACGGCATCACCTTATAGCAAAAGGTTCCCCACATGGTTACAAATGTAGTTTTATTCATGTCTTCAGGATGCATCTTGATCTGATTGTACCCTGAGAAACCATCCATGAATGAGAACAGTAAGTAACCTGCTGTGTTGTCCACTAAGGTGTCAATATGGGGCAATGGGAAATTATCCTTCGGGCTGACTTTGTTCAAATCCCTGTAGTCTATACACATCCGTACCTTTCTATCTTTTTTAGGGACGGGGACAATATTGGCTACCCATTCCGAGTACTTAACTACCTGTAAGAAGCCAGCATCAAATTGCTTCTTGACTTCCTCTTTTATTTTCAACAAAACATCCTGCCTCATCCTTCGGAGCTTCTGTTGAACTGGCTTGCATTCTTCTTTAATGGGGAGCCTGTGTACCATAATGTCAGTACTTAGCCCCGGCATATCTTGATATGATCATGCAAAGACATCCTTGAACTCTTGGAGTAACTCAATAAGATCTCGCTTTGTCTTTATGGTAATGCAAGCTCCGATCTTTACTTCTTTCTTTTCTAGTTCATCTCCCAAGTTCACGACTTCTATTGACTCTTTGTGAGGTAGAATTTATTTCCCCTCTTGTTCTACCAGCCTTAACAAATCAGGGGATAAGCTATAGTCTCTGTCATCTTCAGAGTCCTGAGATCCCTCTAGACATATATCCCGCTCAAAAAGAGATTTTGAGTCAGTAGCAACGTCACTCATATCGTTGATATCTGGAAACCTATTATAGGTGCGAAGGAAGATACAAAGAACAAAAGAATCTAAGAATAGTGATATGTATGGTATGATTATGAATGAAAGAATAAAAGAATATTTGCATAGAACAAGACAAAAGGATGCATTTTATTGAAATAACGATTTTGAACATGAGCCTATTTCACAAAAGGATTCTTATTAATCTTAGGCCTAGAGTAATAAGTGTGTTTTGGGCATTACTCTGTGTTAGTTCTAAAGACTACAGGAATCTCTTCCACAGTTTAATTATTCAGAACACTTCCCGGCTCATAAGGGTGAATGCCCGACAAATTCTCTATTCCAGTTCTTTCTTCGTGTGTGGCGTTAATGCTTAAATTTTCTAACATTTCTTCGGTAGACCCTTTCCTTGTCGATTTTCCTTCGGAGTAAATAGTCCTTCCCAACACGAAAGTTCTGGATATATGAGGAAAGGTCATGGGCTCCCATTTAACTTCTTCCCACTTAAACGCGCTCTCCTCATTTCTTATTTCTTCTCTTGCTCCTTTTTCTTTTGTTTTGCATCTGGCTTGAATCCTAAGCCAAAGCGGTCTCATTTTTCCATAAGCATAGGTGCCTCGACCCTTCCTTATAGGTTTCTTCCAAGCCCTCTCCCTAGCAAAGCTCATTTTCCAACTATCAGTTGTAGGCCCATTCTTGTAGTTTTGGAGATTCTAGATGTCGGGACCTTATTTCCTTCGACAACAAAGGTCGCATTTACAAATTCTAATGACCGAAAAGAACATTCTATGGCTTCATCATCTGTCCCAACATTTGGTACATTGCTGGTAACGGATGCAATGATATCTTCTTCCGCGTTTATGGTCACCAATCGACCTTCCGTTATAAATTTAAGTTTTTGATATAACGTTGACGGTATTGCCCCCTCCGAGTGAATCCATGGCCTTCCTAATAAGCAATTGTAAGAGGGCTTGATGTCCATTACTAAGAAATCTACCTCATACGTGCTAGGATCGATTAAAAGGGGTATTTCGATCCTCCCTATTACTTTCTTTTCGGTACCATCAAACGCCCTCACTACATTTTGGCATGTCTTCATATGAGAACTATCCACTGGCAACCTATTTAGTGTGGATAAGGGTAGGACGTTTAGTGCCAATCCATTGTCAATCAATACCCCCGACAATGTATAACCCTTATAGCGGGTCGTGATGTACAAAGTCTTAGTCGATCCCCTGCCTCTTGGCGGTAATTCATTATCATTAAAGAATATGAAGTTGTCGGCACTTATATTGTTGACTAAGCGGTCCAGCTTGTTTACCGAAATATCGTTAGCTTCATAAGTTTCATTCAGCACCTTCATCAATGTGCTACGATGGGTTTCTAAGCTTAAGAGTAAGGCTAGTACCGATATACAAGCTAGCTATTTGTGCAACTGTTTCACGACGCTATACTCGCTGTGTTTTAGAAATTTCAAGAATTTTTTAGCTTCTTTTTCCATCACTGATTCATTAACAGTCGATTTAAGTCCCGCTGGCTTCTCTTTCTTTTGTTCAATCGCCAATGATTTTCCTTTAACATGCTCGACTTTTGTATTTGGGGTATCATAACGCCTTTTGCTGCGTGTATAAAAACCCTCGTCTTGACTTTTCTCTGATGCATTAACCGGGATCTCCTCTCCCGAGATCATCACATTGTAGTTATAGTTCCATGGTACCCTTTTGCTATCCTTATAAAGGAAAGCAACGGGCTTCTAGATTACAACCTTTGGTACAACCTGTACCCCAGCTTCATTAATTCTTGGGCGTGATATGATAACCACTGGGTGATTGTAAATATTCTTTGTTAACCCCTCTTCTGAGGCACACACATCTGCTCCTTCTAGGCTTCTGACATACTTAAAGAACTCTAGCTCCTTATTATCCATCAATCCTTGTACTAGAGCCCTGAATTCATTGCATTTTTGAATCTCATGATCCTCTTGATCATGGAACTCGCAATAATTCTTTTCTCCTCGGGGTCTGTCCCTTGAATTCTGCATTATTAACCCTCTTCCCACTATTTCCTTCCATATTTCTTTCAGTGGGGTATTCACTTCTGCGACATTCATCTTGATTTCTTTCCCCGAACTCTCAATTATTGCATTTATCCCCTTATCCCTATGGTCAGGTAACAAATTTTCTGCACTAGATGTATCATCAAATTTCACGATGCCTAGTTGAATGAGTCTTTCAATCAACTTTTTGAAAGCAGTGCAGTTTTCTATTGAGTGTCTCGTGAATCCCGCGTGGTACTCGCATTGGGCGTTTGCGTCATACCATTTAGGGTACAGGGGTTGCATTGGTTTTAGATAGAAGGGAGACACAATACGTGCATCTAATAAACTTTGATAAAACTCCTTATACGTCTTTGGGATAGGCGTAAACTGGAGTTTCTCCCTATTTTGCTTCGTGTTGGGCTCTTGTTTGGGTGGGCCCTGTTGACCAGTGGTTGTCGACCTCGGTTGGCTTACGGTGATCGATTTTGAATATATACTCACATTATTGACCTCGTGCTCTCTCTTTCTCGGTGCTGACCTTTTGGTATTTTCTCCAGACTCTATTTTCCCGTAGCTTATCGCATTTTCTATCATTTCTCCAAACATCACTATGTCTGAAAAACTCTTGGTTGCGCTACCCAGTATGTGGTTAATGAAAGGTGCCTTCAGGGTATTAATGAAGAGCATAGTGGTTTCCTTCTCCAGTAGAGGTTGTTGGACTTATGTGGCCACCTCTCTCCATCGTTGGGCATATTGCCTAAAGCTTTCATTATGCTTTTTCTCCATGTTCAGTAAAGTGATTCTATCAAGGGTTACGTCTGTCACATTACCATACTACTTAATGAAAGCTCGTGCTAGATCTTTCCATGAATTGATCTGGGTATGACTCAGTTGGTTGTACCATCTAGAAGCTGCCCCAACTAGGCTTTCTTGGAAATAGTGATTCAATAGTTGGTCATTATTGACATGGCCTGCCATTCGTCTGCAGAACATAGTGATGTGAGCTTCAGGACAGCTAGTCCCATTGTACTTCTCAAATTCCAGAGTTTTGAACTTGGGAGGAAGTACCAAGTCCGGAACCAAACTTAATTCATTAGCATCGATTCCACCACGATAGTCGGTATTTTCCATTTCTTTAAATCTTTCTTCTAACCATCTATACCGTTCTTCGAGTTCTTTTGGGAGCTTTACCCTTGTCTTTTCTATTTCTATCACTTCGTCGAGATCGGGGACGACAGGGTTAGTTGGGTTATCCCCCGAATTGGAGCTCGAGCTGGCCTGATAGTTTATCGGTGCCGAAACACCAGCCTGAAACTGCTGAGGCCTAATTGTGACCGATGGCCTTCTTGGGTACACATCAGGTTGTGTCTGAACGTTCATTGGGGTAAAACCCGGAGGGTAGATAGGATCTTCATTATCATCTCCCGTATTGATCATAGGGCCTTTCCCTTTTTCTAATCCACCCGCCAGTAGCCGTGTTAATTGATCTATCATACTTCTTTGGGACTCTATCATCTGGTCATTCATATCTTGCTGGATTTTGGCCAGCAGTTCTTGCATATGTGTTTGTAATTGATCCTGCATCTCTTTTTGCATTTGTTCCAATCTCTCTAACCTTTGGTCCATTACTTTTGTTTTTCCTCTTGTACCGTAACGATGTTCCAGGGTAACTGCCATAATTTTTAGGGTTTTTTGTGAGTTTTAATACGTATAATGCAATACTAATGCATGGATACAATGAATGTAATGAATGCAATGAATGCAAAAAAGGTGTTGATTCTGATTCAATTTCATTAGAGTAACTTTTCTAGAAAACAAGTTTCTTTACATAAAATAGATTACATATAAGGCTTGACCCTGATACCTAAGGCGTTGACCTGCCTAAGAAGCCAAGCTAGTTCTCAGCCTAGGTCCGACTCTGACTCGTATTTGAGACTCAGCATATCGGCCTGGACTGCTAGTGTTTGCAAGTGGTCAGTCACTTCTCGCACTTGAGTCAAAGCTACACCCATGATGTAATCCCTGTTCCAGACCTGTTCTTGAGATTGATGAAGTTGCTTCTTCCATCGCTCATTATTTGCCTCAAGGAGTTCAATCCGAAGTTCACGATTCTGTAGCGCTGTTTTGAGCTCTTCTATCTTCTCTTTTAACTCTTCAATTCTGCTCTGGCTAGCCTTCAACTCGATTATAGAGTTACGAGTACGATACTGATACAAGGATCTTTCTAATTCGGACACTTGAATCTTTAACCCTTTATTCTCATTTTGGCTTTCTACCAAACTCTTTTTTAAAGCACCTTTTCGATCCTGAGCATCTCAAAGTTTTTCTTCCCATTGGCTAGCTTTACTTTTCTCCTCTTTAACTTCTTGTTGCCACTGTTTAGACGTTTTTCCTAACCCAACGGTTCTCATTGACCTTCGCCGCTTCTTGTAGTCTATTTTCAAACTGTCCAAATCCTGTTCAGCCTTGTTTTTCCCTTTTCTAAGTCTTTCAGCTTCTAGTTTCTAGACATCGACATCTAACCCCACCTACATTTTTTCTTCCTCTAACTGCTCGATCCTTTTTTCTAATTCCAGGCTCTTCCTCTCAAAATCCTGTCTGATGATCTCTAGCTCAGATGGGATCACTTTCAAGTGTTCTTCTATTGATCAGGTGTTTTCTTGATCCGACGCAAGAATGTTGTCGTTGATCCTCTGATTCCACCACCGGTCATACTTAGATGTAGTCATAGGATTGGCAGTGAATCTTTTCATTCTACGAGTCTGGTTCCAAGCATTCAATATCTCGCGAACTTTCTTTTTGTAATTATTCCCCATGTATTCGAACTCGCACTAAGCTAACCCTTATGTTGGTGGCGTAAACTGTCTGGATCGGTACTGTCTTAATGCAAGTAGAAGAGCATACCCGATAGCTCTTTATATTCCTAACAAGGGAACCCAATCGAAATCTCCACATCGATATAATATTTCGTCAGGAACCATCCACGGGGCTCTCCATTCAATGTCTTCTTCTTGTAAATTCTAAAGAACCAGCATCCAACTTTCCTCAATAATATCATCTCGTCTTGGCGTAGTTACTAACTCTTTTAGTGGAGAGTAGTTTTCAGAGAAGATGCGATACGAGACCTTTTTCACTTTCCAAAAATGGCTGTAGAACCAAGACAACAAGAGTTGAGCGTATCCAATAAATCTTCCTTCACTCGTTCTTCGACAAGCATTCAGTGATCTGAAAGTTTTAGCCAAGATCGCGGGTACAGGTGTGACCCATTTACCAAGTCTGTCAAAAAGATCAAAAACCGCCTCGTCTACATGCCCCAAAGCTTTGGAGAAGATAACCAGTCCATAGATGCTCAAAGCGAAGACATCTACCCTCTTCTTCACATCAGGATGCGCTAAGATTAAATCCCTCAAATTCCTCCAAGGAATGCACTTACAATCTCCTTTTTGTTTGATCCGGGCTGTAACCCACTGTTCGCTCATCCCTGTGATGTTCATTAACCTTTTTGAGAATGCTGGGACGCTGGTAGCTCTGGAATAAATTCTATCAACTTGAATCTTCGGGCAACAGAGCAAGGCCGTGTACTCTTCTATAGTGGGCACTAAATCTACCTTTCCGAAAGTGAAGCAACTGTAAGTAGAATTTTGATACTGGGCGAGGGCTCGAAATAGGTGCTCGTCTACTTTGATATCCAGCAGATAGGGTAAATCACCATAATTATAGTAGAATAGCTGTTTGATCTCGTCATCCCACTGACCCCAAATTTCTTTCATCTCTTGGAGGTTATTTTGAGTTACACTGATCCGAGTGAAATTCCACAATTCTGACACGTACCCCTTGGTAAGACTATCACCTTTCTCTTACTGTGTTGTCTCAGCCCATATCCTGACAGCCGCATTGTCTTCCACTTTATCAAAAAACCCATTTTTCATGATAAGTTATCTATTTAGCAACCGAATGCGAATCAACACCTTTTACGATGAAAATGCCATGCAAATACAATCAAAGTAAAACGAAGCAAGTTAGTATTTCATACACAATTCAAAACAAACAAAGAATAGTATAACATTTGTTCAGGTAACCACTAGGGTTTGGTGTAGCTCTACCTAAGGCGGGTTCCTACGGCTTGCTATATGCGGCTCGGTTCTAGAGTATAGGTACCTGAACCAGCAGATTCCTCGATCCTCACCCATTATAGGCTCATATGGACCGAGTTCAGTTCAGGGGAATACATTTCCCTATGGCTGTACGGAGATGAAAATCTCACGAAGACATAGGTACGGATGTATCCTGAAAGCGATCCACTATCCTACACTGAGGTGAAAACCTTACGAAGGAATAGTTTCTCACTTCCACTTAAAAGGGTGTAACCACGCGAGCATGCAATGCAATGTACAGGTATATACAAAAAAACTCGAAGCAAATAAAGAAAATATGAATAAAACGATGAAGATTGTAACACAAAATGGATGAAATGCAATGAAAGGATCGTATATCAAAACCAAATTTTCAATTTTCGACAAAAAGACAAAAGTTAATCAACTCGTGGCTCGACTCTCTTTTTTAGTCCCCAGTGGAGTCGCCAAGCTGTCAAACCTTTTTTTGAAAAACGGGTCGACTTTAGATTTTGGAAATGAAAACGAAAAAACGGGAGTCGCCACCAATCCTTTTTGATGAGGTGTGATTGAGTCACCTTAAATTAATCATTTTAATAAAATTTAAGATTTACTAAAACGATAATTTTTCTTGGTCTACAAAAATCAGAAAATGAGTTCGGGAGTCGGTTACGTACGAGGAAGGATTAGCACCCTCGTGACGCCCAAAAATTGGTACCTAGTTGATTAATTAGTGTCTTAGTGTCGAAACTTTGAAAACTTGAAAGACTTTAAAATACGATCCCTCTTTTTGTAGAAACACTTGAATGTTAAAGGCCTTCTCGTCTCGAGATAATAAAATGTCACATCCAGTAAGTTAGGACACAACATCTTGAATTTTTGAGAACGAGCTTGCCTTTTATTTAAAATTTATGTACTTTAACCTATTAAAAGGGTATTCGATTATTTAGAGTAAACGAGAAAAGACGAAACCCAGTAAGTTGGGGCACGATATCTTGAATTTCTAAATGCCGAATATTGCCATTGTTTACAAAAATCTTATCTCGAGGTATCAAGATGTCATATCCAGTAAGTTAGGACACAATACCTAGTATCTCTGAGAATAAGCATTTTATTCAAAACTCGTGTTGCGATTTTAAAAGAATATTCCATTATTTAGATTAAATGAGAAAAATTGAAACCCAGCAAGTTAGGGCACGATTTTCTCGAATTTCTAAATATAGAATATTGCTTTTATGAAAGAATTATTTTAATGTATTGAGAAAAAAATATGACGTGATTTATAGTGAAATATAAAAGCAAATTATGGTACTAATACGTATAATAACATGATAATAGGTGCGACAACATCAATAACAATAATATGAGCAATTATAAAAAGTTGAAATAAAAGCAAGGCTAGTAATATAAAAATATAAAACAAATGCATAAAGAAAATGAAATAAGCAAATACATAAGTACATACAAATATATATATATATATATATATAAAACATGACAAAATAAAAATGACAAAGATAATGAAAACGATAATAATAATATTGATAATAATAATAGTAGTAAAAATAATAATACTAATGATAATAATAAAAGTAATAATAAGAATATTAATATTAGTATTAATAATAATGATAATAATAATAGAAAATAAAAATAAAAATAATATAGTAATAGTAATAAAAAAGAAAACATAATAATAATAGTAATAATAATTACAAAAATGATAGTGATAATAAAATAAAATGATAATAACACTAATGTTAATATTAATAAAAATAATAATTGTAATAACAATAATGTAAATAATAATATATACATAAACAAAGAAAAAGATCATTATAATAATAATAATAATAAGGACACAATAAGTCGAAGTAGAAAATAATATAATAATAATACTAATAATAATAATAATAATAATAATAATAATAATAATAATAATAATAATAATAATAATAATAATAATAATGTAAATAATAATACAAATAATAATAATAGTACATTAAGTTACAATAGCAAAGTAATAATAGTGATAATGGTAACATATTAGACAATAATAATGAAATAATAATAATAATAATAGATTAAATTGATTAGTTTGATTAAAAAAATGAAAATAACAACAACAAGAAAAGGACTAAATTGAACCTAAAATGAAAATTCGGTGCGAATTTGGAATAAAATGAAAAGATAAGGTCCATATTGTGACACACGAAAGAGGTGGGGGACCAAAAGGGAAATATTCCCTTCCTTCTGAAACGCGTAGCATAAGGGAGGAACAAAATGAAAACCAAAATAAATTACCGGGCACATTTAAAAAACAAAAAAGGCTTAATTTTAAAACTATAAAAAGGCGGGGGGGCTAAAAGTGTAATTAGCCCTTCCGTCAAAAACACGCGGATCCTAGGCCGGAACGGGTCGGACCAAGAGCAAAACGATGCCGTTTTGAGGTTTAAGGACCCAGGCCAAAACGACGTCGTTTTGGTTCTCTATTTAAGGAAATTTTCCCCAAAAAAATTCATTTCAACATCCCTTTTTTTTTTTTAAAAAAAAAACTTCTCCCTCTCCTTTTTCTCTGAAGCCTTTCCCCTCTGGCGGAGTCCCGGTCGCCGGACCACCGCCGTCCGCCGTCGTCGTCGCCAGCCACCAAAAAGGTGCCCTTTCTTTTTATTTTCTTTTTATTTTATTTTTTCTTTGATATTTTCTTTATTTACGTATATATATATGCGGTAGTAGATTTGAAAATGAAACAGAAATAAACTAAAGTCACCTTAGGCCTTTGATTGTGATATTGGTATTTTGATTGCTTGATTTGATGCCACCCTCGTGCTATGATAATGCTAGAATTGCTATCTTTTGCTCTAAAAAACGAATCCCTTTTTTGTATTTATCAAGATTGCCGAATCCCCACAATGGTTTTAGACTTGGCTTTTTATAGCCATTTACATGTTTTTTTTTATTATTTGTTGTCCTCTCTTCATTTAATTTTGCAGGTGCAAGTGGTGATGACGCGACTAGGGCGGTGGAGCAGGTGGCCGACTGGCATGGGTGATGGGACAAAGGCGGCTGGTGGCAGCAGCTAGGTTGATTTAGGGTTTTTTTCTTTTGTTTTGTTTTTGGGTTGGGCTAGGGTTAAAAGAATTTTGGGTTTTTTGTTGGGTTTAGTTGTAATTGGGCCGAGCAAAAATGGGCTTTTACAATCATTATATCATTTATATAGTTAAATAATTTTATACTTCGTCTATTAGGTAAATAATCGATCCAGGTAAACGCAACATTGAGTATAAACAATAAGATTCGTTAACTCAACTTGCAATTTTTTTATTTTCAATTGTATTCGATTAAAAAAAATTCAAATTGAGTTCGATTGCTAAAATTGAATTTGTCAACTCGACTAACTCCAAATTTTTTTACTCGATTCAACTCGACTCGATTGAATACTCACCCCTTCTTTGGTCCCTATCAGCTTTGAAAATGAGTAATTGGTCTCTCTTCCAACAAAAATTACAAAATAATTTTCAAAAATTCAAAATAATTTTAAAATTTTAAAATATTTATAAAAATTCTAAATTTTATATTTTTTAAAAAATTATAAAATTTTTTTTAAAAATTCTAAAGAATATATAAAGAAAGTTCAAATTTTTAAAATTTTCTAAAATAATAATTTTGGGAGCTAAATAAGTTAATTAATGATTCAAGTTTATCGTATTAATATATGCATTTATTATTTTACTTCGAAAAAGTTTTGAAATATATATGCTTTCAAATTTATATGCTCTAACATGGAATTAGTTATACTGTAACAAGATTTTAATTTAACTCGAACAATTTCATTTGATTCGACTTGACTAGAATATTATTTCATCCGACTCGATTTGAAAAAAGTTCAAATTGAGTTAAGATAATAAAATAGGACTCTTCAACTCAATTAATTTAAATTTTTTAACTCGATTTAATAGAACAATCACCCTAATGTGCAAATAAGGAAATTCAATTATTTTAAGGCTTAAAAGTATGATTTGGTCCATAAAATAGATGGCTTTTTTCATTTCAATATTATTTTTTTGCCTAAATTGATATATGAGATTACATTATGTTAATCAATTTAGTTTAATAATACTAAAAAAATCAAGTTAGTGTCACGGGTCGCGGATCGAAGCCCGTGATGAATGCACATAAAATGTCACATGGAGGTTAACTAATTAAATTAGGCTTATTTGATCTACTTGAAGTGACCCGATTTGTAAAACATGTGAAGAAGCCTATCGACTTGAAGCTTAGTGGTCTAGTGAAACACTCAAGTAAAACTAAAGTTATCATGGTGAATATTGTAAATCCTAAGGGATAAAATTCTATAGAGTTTAAATCTTTTAGGACTCTCATAATGTAGATAAGCTTTAACATTGACCGTTGGTATAATTTAAATTGTATTGTTGGATATGTGAGCTCAACTATAAATAGAGGTATTCTCCCTCATTTGTTATAATTTATTGAATATATTTGAGAGCATTTACTCAAACACATCGTGTGCATTTTTTTTTTGTTTTTTTTGTTCGATTTGAGTTCCTTTGTATTTTGAGTTTGCTTTCGCTTTATTTCGGTGCCTTAGAAAATTTTCTTTAAAGAATTCTTACTTTTGAGAGATAGGTTGACTTAGACTGATTTGAAGTAAAGAAATCGTCTAAAGTCATGCGATTTGTGAGACTTTAAGTTCTAGCCCGGTGACACTAGCATATTGGGATTATTAGAATACTTGATAGGGCACTTCCAATGAATTAAAACATGATACATAGCATCCATATGTATTTGAAATGATAACTGTATATAAATTTAAAAATAAACAAATTCTAGAAAAAATATGAAAAAATAGATTTTTAAATAATTTTAAAAATATATAAATATAAATTAAAAAATATAAAAATATCTAATTGTAGATTTCTTTTAAAAAAACTTACAAAAAAAACTGTGTAAAATTAAAAAAATAATTGTAAATTCTAGAAACTTTAGAAACTTTTAAAATATATAAATAGAAATTAAAAAATAGAAATTTGAAAAAAATTAAAAATTGAAAAAATAATTAAATTTTAAAAATTTACAAAAGAGTCAAATTTATATGTATAAAAATATAGAGATAATCCAATAATTTTAAATATATTTGCAAAAAACCCTAAAAGTATATAAATATTTAAAAAATAGAAAATTAAAACATTTATTAATTCTAGAAAAAATAAATATTTTTAAAAATACTTTTTGAAAAAATATAATTTTTAAAAGGTTATTAAATATTTAAAAATTAAAATTAAAATTTGGTCAATGTCTAGTCAATACTCGATCATCGTCATAATTTTCTAAAATGTTTATTTTTTGGGTAAACTATATTGGTGGTTACTCAACTATCAGTAAACCTCTTTTTTAGTTATCCGATTATGAAAAGTTACAAAATAATCATTCAAATATTTGAATTTTTCTTTTTTGGTCACCCGCTGTTAAAATACTAATGGAAAGATAACTTGGACACTTTTAAAATTGGCACAATAGCAACTTTAATCCTCAAATTTTATATATTGTATCAATTTAGTCTTGATTTTTTAAAAAATTAACCCTAGACATTTGTATATTGTGTAATTTGGATTTTTTTTTGTTTTGTTTTTCTTTGTGATATTGAGAATTAATTTTAAAAGAGTGAGAAAAAATAAAAATTATTACCTTGGAATTTAGGTGTTTCAATTTTTGGTATGTATATATATTTTATCAAATTTAGTTGATAATTTTTTTTTTCTTTTTAGATGAAAGGGTCACAAAGAAAAGCACAACTAAAAAAAAATAAATTATACAATGTGTAAATGTTGAGCGTTAATTTTTTTAAAATCAAGACTAAATTGACATAACGTATTAATGTTGAGGGTTAAAGTTGCCATTGTGCCAACTTTAAAAGCTACCATGTTTATGTTAGTCATATAGCAAATGATGACCAAAAAAGATAAAATCGAATAGTTAAGTGATCATTTTGTAATTTTTCATAATAGGATGATTAAAAAAAAGTTAAGTAACTACCATTGTAGTTTACGCTTAACTTTTTATTTTTATTAATTAATTTTAGAATTGTTATAAAATAAATAGAGATAGAGAGAATAAAGAACAAAAAGAAAATATGAAAACAATAGAGAATATAATTTATTGATCAAAAGGGGTGATTACAATGCTTCATCAGAGTCTCTATTTATAAGTATAAGAAGTATAAAAGAATTAAAGATCTAATTCTAATAGTTTTAAAGTACATTAAAACTTTATCTTGATCATTATAGACATCCACTTAATAAGATATTCATAACATGAATATATATTTTATTTTTTATAATTTGTATATATTTTTAACTCCAATACATTGAGACACCACATGTCATGTTTTAATTTCCTAAAAGTGCCATGTAGTGGGTTCTAATAAGCGCCACATGTCAACGGGTGTATTTTTAATGTCATCGGACTGGATGAAATATAACTTTAGATACCAATATAAAAAAAATAAATACCGAGATAAAAAATAGTATAATTTGGAGGCCTTTTAAGGCATATTCTAATGACAAACTTTAGGTTAAATTATGCTATTAGTCCTTTGCTTTATGAAAATTGTGGATTTAGTCCATTTATTTTAATTTGATCAATTTTAGTCTTTTATACTTTTTGAATTGGTTAATTTTAGTTCTAATCCAAACAATAGCAATTAAATTTATTTGGTTAAATTCAATTACTAGTCTTGTACTATGCATACAGTTCTAGATTTTGTTCATATTCTCCAATTGGATCATTCTAAATCCTTATACTTTTAGAATTTTGAAATTTTAATCTTGACACAAATGAAAGTCGTTAATCTATTAATTAAATTTTTAGTGAGTAATATTTGAAAATAACAAGTTGCATGATATTACACATATAATTATATGTTTAACACATCAAATTCCGAAAATAGCAAAACTGAACTTAATAAATTTAATAAATATCATTTAGTGAAGATTAAAAATTTAAAATATGTGAATAATTAAACTAAAAATTTTAAAATATGAGAAATAATTAAACTAAAAATAATCAAATTAAATTCGTAACATTTGTAAACAATTAGGACTAATTACCCGGATGTGGGGTGTCATTGATCCATCCCACTAAGTCCTCATGATTCAAAACTCCTACTTCTAAAGGCCCATAGGGTAGCCCACCACTTTTAGCAATAATGTGAGAAGCAAGCACCGACCCACCGGCCATGGAGACCACATTATCAGATATGCGTAGTGCGACAAACCTCATTAATTATACTACTGTCATACACTCCCATCTCAGTTTCCGCTACCCGATCAACTTCCTCGCCATCTCCAAGTAGCTAGCTAGGCTGGCCAAGGACGACCATCTCCGATTGTTCCATTTCATCATCTCTAACATTTTCGGTTTGAGTATCTCCTACCATTTTGTCAGACATAGCTTGAGATCATAATCACTATTTGTGAAGAATATGGCCATCATTAGGGAGCAACTCAATGTCTTCCACTCAATTTCCAATACCCGTTAAACATGTAATTTCTTAAACTTTCTTCCTTTCCTCAATTTTTCGATTAATATAAGATCTTAAGTAAATTTAAAAAAGGACTCGTCAAGTTGAATAAAAGAGCCCCAAACACTAGCATTACTCTGGAAATTTCAAATATTCCAAACTTGAAGGAAATGCCATAAAAAACATATCCAAGTAAGCCTCTTAACATGGTTAAAGGTTAGTCTTGTACTATTTTTAGAAAGTGTTTTTGAAAATGATATTTGAAAAATTAAAATGTTCATTTTAAATAATAATATTGTTGAGTGGCATTCGACAATGTTAACTACGGACTGCCACTAAGGTGGTTATAGAACCTACTTTATTTGGTTGGACAATTTAATGAACAAAATATTTGGTTCTGGTTATATGTTGCTTTATTGAAGATATTATGATCCATTCATGAAAAACCAATCATTGGCATTTGAAGATTGATTTGGATTCAAGTGAATCAAATAATCCCTTGAAACATGGAGGATTGATGAAGATTGTGTGCTATTTTGGAAATTAGATCATTGATTGATTGTACTTTGATTATTTTAATTGTATTAGCTATTTTCAATTAATTACTTTATATTGACTTAAATGCTATGTTAGTAAGCCGAGATTGATATATGATTTGAGGCTTGTATAAGTTATGTATGAGAGCTTATTTAGTGCATTCTAATCTGTTCATAAAAGGAACGACTGTGTAAGAGAGTGTAAAGTTTGTATTGTAAACATTGTTGAGAGTGTCTACTGTCCAAGTTATCAGGGAGAGGATTTGGAGGTGAGAGTTCCAGTCTTTAGGTACAAGGGTGAGATCTCTATACTTGGAGAGTGATACAGTGTGAGTCACTTGTAGTATTCATGACTAAAAATAGTGAAAATTCTCACTGAGTTAGGCTCCACAGACATAGGGAAACTGATCTGCGTAAACAAATTCTTGGTGTTATTTGTTATTTTATTTGCACAACTTTGCAATGCTAAGTTGTAGTGGCCACTGCAGTCTAGCACTTCCATTGCACTTGTTGTGTTAAGCAAATAAGCAACTTAAAGTAGAAACAAATATTATAAAATAAAAAATAAGTTAATTTAAATGATATTCAAATTCCATAATATTATTATATATGAAAGAACAATTTTTAAATATTTTTAAACAATTAATATAAATTGTTTGTAAATTTGAATTTAAGTATATAAACAAGATTTTAGCTAGATATAAAAATCACATAAAAACATACTCTTATAAATTAATAAATGTTCCATAATTGATAATTTACTCAAATGCAAAGATCACTCTTTTCCTTGTATCTTTATTATTATAATGATGACATGTTAGTTTATTTTTTATTAACAAATATATATTCAACTTAGATATTAACAAAATATATAAAAAATAATTTATAATAACTCAATGTTAATATTATTATCATATGAAATATAAATTTTAAATATTTTTAAAAAAATTAATATAAATTATTTTTAAAATTTAATTTCAATATACAAATCATATTTATAATTTATAATTTATATAAACCAGCAACAAGTTTATAGTTTGTTACTTGAATGAATTTGTGAAAGACAATTTTAAATCATGTCTAAATTAAGGATAGCAAAACCCGAACAACTCCATGGATTTTGAATCGATTCGTTCTCACTGTGGTAGATATTTTTCCTTTTAAAAAGTGGACGTGGGGTGGGCTAGGTGGATTTTTTTTGGATAATAGGTATGGAGCAGTTATGATAATTGCTTGCCTTGCCCCGCTCTGCTCTACTATATGAAATTACTATTTTATCATTGATATATAATTATTGAAAGGATAAAAATGTAATAATGTGTTATAGAAAAAAATCCATTTGTTTTATTTTTAAATAGTTTTTGAAGAAATATGTTTAAATATTATTTGTATTTAAAAAGATTAACAATATTAAAGACAAGTAGCGAAAATTAAATTAGAATGAGGTGGGGTAGGGTGGGGCGTGAAGGGATACATCCAACATCCATAGGAGTGGTAGTAGTTTTCAAGATTATACATCCATAGTAGAACGGGAAAGATGGTGGAACTGAGCGTACCGACTACAGAGCGAAAATGGATTTAGCAACATTCGCCCCCATCCCACTCAATTGCCCTCCCTAGCCTAAATTGGTGAAACAATACTATAGTACTCGACAACCAATCGTTAAACCAATACAACTTTTCATTCTTGAAAGAGATCAATTGATCAAGATCTTCAAACTTAATCAAGAAGTAGCCATTTTCTAGATTTACAAGATTGACTTCCATGTATCCTGATTAAAGAAATTTTTCTTGATACCAGTGGCAACCATGAATGTTTGTTCGAAGTTTATGTGACACTTCACCACTAATAATAGACTTACAAGATCTAAACTCCATCCGGATAGGACATTCTAAACTAGAACTTCACTTTAACCAGCTTTACCAGTACTTATTTTATTTCTTTTATCAGACTCAAACAACATAACTTGTTTACATGTATATATATTTTTGTGTTCACTGTATTAATTATAGATGATAGTTTCTTCCTTTGATCATCTATAGGAACCTTTCTCCAAAATGAGGATCTAATACCAAATCTAGCTAGATTAACACCAAAATGATAATCCAATATCCACATTCCATTTAGATTGAAAGAACCAAATCAATATTTGCAAGCAAATTTGAGCAGTGCCAAAAGTAGTTCTTAATATCAAGGTACTGAGCATGAATAAGGAAGAAAAATGTTTACGCAGTTTGATTTCACTATGTCTGTGGGGCTTTTCTTAGAAAGATAATCTACTATCTTAGTAACTTGATTATGGGCCAGACCACCTGATCAGGCCCGAAGGTCTCCCCCAAAAGTGGGAGGATTTGGGAAAAAATATAGGCCCAAAAAATAGGCTTGGACAAAAAAAGAGGCCTATTTTCTAAACGAGTCAGGCTTTGGGTAAGGTTTTTTTAGCTTGACACGGCCGGACCTAAATCACATGGCTAATTCCCTAGCCCCTACCATTTCTTTTCTTGTCTTGATTTCCTCTATAGCTACCCTCCAACATTTCTAAATTCTAATCCCTAACAGCTCTAAATCCCTAACAAATTGTCTTATCCACCTCCAACACCTACCGATCACCATCATCATCATTCACACTATAGTCACTACCAGTCCACCCATACCTACTCCAGTCACCATTGTTTACCTCATTTGCCTTTTTTCTTTTTTATTTTTGCACTCCACTATTGCAGGACTTGTTGAAAAATCGAGTTCGAAAAACACAACAAAAAATAGGTTTAAGGTAAAAACCAGAGTTTTTAAAATTTTTCCTAAAAAAAGAATTTGGTTGTGTTATCTAAAGTAATAAACACTTAATCAAAATCACACTTTTATTGTTCGTCTAAAATGAACGCTTCTACCAAGTAGTCTTCTCCAGTTATATCAAAGCACATGAGTTACATATGCATGATCAGTGGCTAACTTAGGATTTAGGTAAGTCACACCATGAACATCACAAGTGAATAAATTCACAAATAGATTCAGAATTACTTCAACTTGGGTGCAGTCCAATGTATCATTCTTTCAATTAGTACATTTATGTATCTACCCGTGGAGTCAACTACTCTAATAAACAAGACCTAGTCATCTCCTTAATTGAAATTGTAGATGACATAATAATCCTTTTGAGTATTTGAATCAAATGCTCACTTTTTTTTACAGGATTACGGACTTGTTTAGATTATATTCTGAAATAAATTGTCTTTCTCGCAATGTAAACATTCTTATTGTGCCACTTATCATCAGTTTGAACTTAGACAATCAATGAGCTAACCTTTGATTGCCACAATTTGGCTATGTATGCAAAATATGAAAAACAAAAGCACAAAAAATATAATAATGAAATGTGAAATTAACTTTATTTATTTATTCATCGTTCAAATACATAGAAAACAGTTACATGTTTACTACAATATGGGTACATTTTTCGACAAGATTGAAAACCCGAAGGTAACTAGATCAAGAATCTCCCTTTCCTTCTTATTTTTTTTGGATATTAGTATAGTTTGGAAACAAAAAAGGGGGTGTACACTGTGGGAGACAAGAGTGAGTCTGGTTTGGTTTCCTACTAGAAAGAGAAAAAAGGAAAAAATAAAAATAAAGCATGGAAAATCCTAAATGGATTTTTGAAAGTAGGCAAAAAGACCAAATATTATGTGGCCAAAGAAGTTAAAAAAGCTGCGGTTAGTAGACATGATGATTTGTTTGCTAGTGTTTTGGATTTGGAATCCAATTAACTAACACTTATTTGAAAGTTAATTTTAGGCAATTTTTTAGCTTATTTTATATTACAAGTTTTATTTATAATTTTAGATAAAGTGTTTGAATCTTTATTTGATTTAGTTTTTATATTCGATGATAATAAATTTACTAGGACTATAAGTTTGAAGTCAAGATGTAACAACAATGAGTAGTTGGTACATCACTTTCCCTGTTAGCCCAAACCCTTACCTTATGCTCTGTCATTTTGATATATTTTTTTCCCTTTCTCCAGTTAAGCACTCACTAGTAATGGAATGTATTTTCAATTTGTATAAAAGCTATCTCTATATAAAGCCTTTATTTTAATGTTTTTAGTGTATTTGATATTAATTTTTAAATTTTTTATACAATAAAATAATCTAAAAATAACTAATACGATCGGGCTGGGCTTGAGTTTAGCATCTACAGTCCGGGTCAGACTTAGGTAGATTTTTAGGCTTGTTTTTCGAGCTGGGCTAGGCTCGTGCCTATTAAACAGGCTTAAAATTCTATTGTGGCCCGACTTGACCCATGATCACCTCTATATGGAGGTAGATAAGAGGTTTTCCACTTAAACTTTTCCTGTAATATTAAGTGCTTCTCTCTTCTTTTAGAAACATAGTGAATTCATATTCAATATTTACTATCAGTTACAAAATATTTTCATAATAAAAAAAACTATTAGTGCCTTTGTAATTGAAAAAATATCTATCATTACTTTTAGTAATTACCAGCTTTGCAACTCTTATTCTTGAAACACTATAAATAGGAACCTTTCACAACTGGTGAAAAAACTTTTGGCATTTTGGCATTCTAACTCTAAAGTTATCTTAAATTGTTTTTTTTTTTTAGACTTATCATCAATCAAATTTCCCTTTCTCCATCTTACCAAGCACCACCTGTCGCTACGCTCAATGTTATTGGATCTGCTCCAGTTTTCTTTCGGTACATCCCATTCACTTGTTCGCAACACTACCTTTATGTACCAAAACCCTCTACATTTACCCTTCTTACTCCTTTAAGAATATATACATTGATGACTCTCTAAGAGTGCATCATTTTTAACCATATTTTGAG
Source organism: Gossypium longicalyx (assembly GCA_025698465.1). Classification (NCBI taxonomy): domain Eukaryota; kingdom Viridiplantae; phylum Streptophyta; class Magnoliopsida; order Malvales; family Malvaceae; genus Gossypium; species Gossypium longicalyx. The sequence continues at coordinate 101,352,820 of CM046997.1, forward strand.
CATAATTCAACCTTGTCCTTAAGTATTCTTAAGTTTTTAGCTTAGTTTTCCTTTATTTGCAATAATTGTTTTTGTTTTGAGTCTATTGTGTTTTTCATGTTTTTAGTGTCTTTTAAATAGTTTTTAATATATTTTTTTGAATAGCCTTTTTATTTTCTAAACTTATGTAGTGTTTTAGTAAACTCAAGTTAAATGTGAAATAAATAAGGAATGGCTAAGTTTCCAACAACACAATTTGGTTTATTACAACAAATCATCTATGTCACACCCTTACTTGGCAAACCGGTATTTTTGGAAGGATGTTCTGGCAAAATCGACTAAGTCGCAAGATTTAGACTAGTTAGTATTGGTAAATTCCCTGGCGAAGTAATTTGCTGAGCTTCACCAAGTTTGCATATTCTTATTTCACAGTTGGTGAGTTTTTCGTTTGGCGAGATCCTTATTTGGTGGATTATCCCACTAATAAGTCTGCCACCCTTGTTTTTTTTTGTTACTATAAATGTATTAGTTGTGTTAGAAAACGTGGTTAGTGAGACACATTTAAGACATGTGGCATCCTAAGGGAGGTAACATGTCAATAATCAGGACACTTGGAGAGCCTCGTAGGGTGTGATCAATTAGTGAAAATATGTGTGCAAGGATACTGATTAGAATATTTACTTAGAGTGAGATTTGGATTAGAGTTAGCTATAAATAAGACAACCCAGTAGTGGAGAGAAGATTTTTATTTCACCTTCTCTGCTCACCTTTGTTATCATCGAAGAAAACTCAAAAGTGTTATTCATTCGTAACAGAAGAATGGATTGTTAAGCTTGTATAAGCTACCTTCTTTTAGCTGATTGCTAATGAACTCTTAAATCCTTATTTAAGTTTTACCAGATAAGAAGAGGTAATCGTAGGAGCTGCTCGTTAGGGTTTTTCATCTGTAATACTGGATAGGAAAAAAACTTCCTTCTGGAAACATTTGCATGCTTACCAATTCCTACTATTATGTTGAATTTAGTTTGTTCTTGTATTTAAAAAAGTTATTTGATTTGTTTTTAGCCAAAGATAAGGGAGATGTTCCCAGTGCTAAGGGAAAAGAACCCGTCGAGTAGATAAAACCCTGTGTGAAGATTTCTGGTGAGTTCCTTTGTACTTTGTATCGGTTACCTAAATTAACATGTTTAAACTATCCTGTCATTTGTTCATGTGTGTAACAGCCTAATTTTCAGTGATGTCGGAACAGTGATTCGAGATCACTAAATCCGAAAAATGAGTAGGAAATATTATTAATTTAGTGAGTATAAATTAAATGTGAAGTTAGGAAAAATTTTGAAATAGTGAATAGTGTACTAAAAATAAATATTAAAATAATTAGAATAAAAAACGAGGTATCGAGGCCTCGGGAATTTTAAATCGAGCCATAAATATTTTTATAAATATTTATGGAGTGTTAATATGTTAGTATTAAAGTTTCGTCAAGAAATTTTAAAGTTCTGATAATTAATTGAACAAAAAGGACTAAATTGTATCAAATGCAAAATTGTAAGAAATGATTAAATAGCTTAATTGATAAAAGAAAGAGGGTTTAAAAGGAAAATAGACCCAAGGTCTATTTGGGCTGGACGGTAAGGGCATGAAATCAGCAAGAAAACAAGGAGAATTAAGGGCAAAATTGGAAAATTGCAAAATTTACTTAATAAAGTTAGGACTAAAGTGGAATTATCTAGATTTCTCTTTATTTTTCTGCATTCTCATCAGCAAAAACACCAGGAAAGAGTTCCTTCAAGCTGGTTTTTAATATTTTTACTGCAAGTAAGTTCAATTCTTGATTATTTCTTGAAATTTTTGTATTTTTGTGACTTTTACAACTAGGTCCACTTGTTGAATTCATTAGTTTTTGATTCCATGAAAGAAATTGAAAGTTTCTATGAGTATGTGCTGGAATTATATGATGATTTGACATGGAATTAGAGCTTTAAATTGTTTATATGTTGATTTTATTGAAAGAATTGAATAGAAAGTGAATGTTTGGGACCTAAGTGTAAAAGAGTTTGAAGTTAGAGTGTTATGTGGAAATTCTGAATTTTAATAGTTATGAAATAACTTATAATGTTTAGTAAAAGTATTAATTGAGAAAATAATCTTAATTTAGGGGTTAATTGAGCAAGGACTGAATTGTATGAATTGTGAAATTTGGGGCAAAATGGAAATCAACATTTTGCACTAAAACTGTTTTGGACAGCAGCAGTAGTCTAACTTTGAAAAATCACCAAAAATTGTAGAAATGGAATTAGAGGATGAATAAAATATGAAATTAAAGATTATTGAGTCTAGTTTCTTATAGAATAAATAATGTAAGCAATGGAATTGTAAATCATGAGATATGATAAATTTTGTGAGACAAGGTCAGAATGAATTCGAGATCCCCTGTCCTGACTTTAGAAATTCACCATAAATTGTAAAAAAATTATTAAGAGTCATACTTTACATGCATGGATTCCTTATTGAGTATATTTTTAAGGGAAACAAACGGCATGATCGTTGGAATTCTTTACAGGGAGAAATTTGGTTCGTAGTGCACATAGGTCAGAGTAGTCGTACTCTGAAATAGGGGAGACTTCAATGAATAAACTGTATTAATTGGCCCAACCAAAAATTATGAAATTTTTATGGTAAGAAGACATATGAGTCTAGTTTCTGGGAAAATTTATGGATCTTAATTTGGAGTTCTGTAGCCCAAGATAAAAATAATTTAGTGACTATGACACAGATGGACAGCTTGAATATTCACCTAAGTGGATAGTGAAAATTATGGATAATGTTACCTACAAGTATGTTGTTTATACTAAGGATGTGGATGGAGAGGAGGAGGAGGAAAATATACAAAAATATATGAATAACTCGTGTATAAATTGATCACATGCCTGATTACAATCGATAAGTGTTGAATTAGAAACGATATAATGTTTTATTTGGAATATTTATTATGAAATTATGATTATCGCTATAATATAAAAATCGAACTTGTGAGTTTATATAACCAAATTTAGTGACCATTTGTTAATATTATTAAATTTCAATATTATTTTATGAATGGTGATTAATATTTATGTATGTTAATTGTTGAAAATAAGTAAATTATGTACAAAAGTTATGAAATTGAATTGAGAATTTTGGAGGAGCAGAACGCAGAAATAAGTACAATCTTTCAGTGAAAAGATGAATTGTGGTAAATTACCCAAGTAAACCGAGATTCAGCATTTGTTGCGAATTCTCGTGTTTGCTTTCCGTTTAGCTCTTACGAGCTTTCGTTAACTCATATGAGTTTGATTAACCCTTTTGGGGTTTCGATTTCATCACTCGTGAGCTTGATTAGCCTTTGGGCTTCCGTTTAGCACTTATGTGCTTGATTAGCCTTGGGCTTCCGCTTAGCACTTATGTGCTTGATTAGCCTTCGGGCTTCCGTCCAGCACTTATGTGCTTCATTAGCCTTCGGGCTTCCGTCTAGCACTTATGTGCTTCAGTTAGCCTTCGGGCTTCCGTCTAGCACTTATGTGCTTCAGCTAGACTTCGGGCTTCAGATCATGATGTACTCAAATCCGTAAGTTGTTCCTTGAATGGAAAAGTTGGTAAGTCGTAAATGTAACATGTGGAAAAAGAAATGTAAGTAATGTTATCATTATTATTATTGAGCTCAATTATGTGATTTTGTCATTCAGAGATTGTGTTTGACAGGATATGTTAGTAAATTATGAGTATGTGAATCAAAATGACAGAATTTAAATACCTAATGAGGTTGAGCTCATTCACACGAATTTGTCATTTGAAATTGTGATTGACAAGAAGAAACAGTGAGTTGTGTGCTTATCAATGGTTATACATAATTATCTGAAAAACAAGAAAAATGACGGTTATTGATATATGAAAATGTGAGACATTGATATATGAATGTGGAATATGTTTGATAAATGTGTTCATTCTTAATTATGGAATTATGTACCTCATGTGTGCTATTTGCATAAAGATGATATTTCAAATACTTTGGTGAGTAAAGCTTAAATATGAAATAGTAGGAAATCAAGACAAGTTGTTATGAAAATATATTTAAATTATCTGTAAGTGTTTTTGTAGTCCTCGTTAATGCCTCGTACTCTATTCTGGCGACGGATACGGGTAGGGGGTGTTACAATGTGAGTTTAATTAACCTTTTTTTGGGTATGTCTAGCAAGGGAATACAGAAATAAGATGATGCATATATTGTTGATGTCAGTAAATCATAGACATGAGTCTTGCATGTGCATTGGTATGAAAACTCTTTCCTTGGTGCATAAGCTCTGTTTTCGGAATGTTGTAAGGAGACATCAGAGGGTTGATATGTATGATGGTGAAAAGAAAAAATGAGAAATGATGTTATATGTTTGCCTCTGATATGACACTTTGATGCAAACCATGACTGGTGAATACCCAGCCTTGCAAGGGAACACTTATGTTTTCGAATTAACAAGGAGGAATTGTGGTGGTTCGGTGGTTATAACTGGCCTACTTGTTTTATGAAGCGACATGATGAAAATGGAATATTGGTTTTTCACAATGTGGATCATAAGCTAGTACAATGAATGAGGTGTATTAGTATAAAAGTGCATAAGTATGCTTGGATGATGTGTGAACATCTGCATAAAGTGTAAAAAGTATGTGAAATGGTCATAAAAGTTAGTTTATAATGCGACATACTAGTAGTGTTGTCGTGACATGTGTCCGTCATATGTTGGAATTTGATAGTGGTTAGTATTTGCCAGTTGACTGTATCCACTTATGAAGAATATTCGCCAGCGAGTATTTCGAATAAGGAAATTGTATCTACCAATACTAGTATGTCTTTTAGTCGGTCTATGTCTTGTTAGACAACGATAGTTGAACCTTGTTGTGAGGTTGTGCTTCAGTGGAACTCACTAAGTTCTTATGAACTTACTTAGTCTCTTTTTCTTATTTTCAGGTGTTTAGGTTGGAACAGTGTTGAAGGGATTCAGCCAGAACTACAGCCATTTTCATGATACATCTTTTATTTATGGTTGTAACATGTAATCGATGGGGGTAGGATAAATGTTAAATTTTGCCAATTTTAAATTTAAAAGCTTTAGTTGATTTTGTACCTTTGGGCTCTTACGAGTGTTATTATAGGGCACTTCGCCACACTATTTTAAATGATGATAGTCAGCCAACAATGAATTTTGAACTTTGAAATGAGAGTTAGCATAATTTATTTTTTACTCATAACCAGGGAATAAAGGGCTTTCGTTGAATTTTTGTTTAGACATTGTTTAATTATACTTAGCGTAATACTGCATGAAGTAGGCATTTAAAGCTTATATATCGTATGATATTTTGGGTTAACACCATAGTTTGTAGAGTAGTCCATCGAACTTAAGCTATTTTGGGCCGTGTCTCTACTCGTGCGTTTACTACCATGCATATTGACTTACAAAACTAGGGTGCAGGGGACACACGGTCGGACAACACGCCCATGGGGCTGACCATGTGTCACACACGGCCTAGGCACATGCCCGTGTGGAACACTTTAATGCTAATTCCTAAGCCCTTTTGCCACCCTCATTAACACATACACACTCACATATATCAATGCTGGTCATCATGGCATAAATGGGTTATTTAGACATCCATATCTTTAACTCATGTATGACAAAATACATGTCAAGTACACATAATAAGGACTCCATATCTTGTTGAATTCATTCAATCTACTTCCTTACCTTAAATTATGCCATAACCATACAAGTTGATACCATCCTTTCATTATAACTCAACACACATCTTATGCATGCATTAATATTTAAGGTTACAACCCAATAGTCAATATGAGCCATACCTCATGGCCAAATACAAAATGAAATAATATACTAACATGAGACATCACTTTTGGCTAACCAACGTGACACATATAACAAAATACTAAGTTCCTTATACATGCCATAATTAAATGTATTTAACCAAATATACTCCAAAAGATTTGTTGATAGTATGACTTGGGCTCCGACGTCCACGATCCCCGAGCTAACTTGGCGATGCTAAAGGAAAAAGGAAAAGAGAGAGGGGGTAAGCATAAAACTTAGTAAGTTGTATGTAACTAATAAACAACATAAATCATGCAATTTCATGAGTTAAACATGCTACAAATTATCACCATATTATCATTTTACACACAATGGGCATAGTAAGAAATAACAATAAATGTCATTGAATTTCACAACTTATCCTACTCTTTCTTACTCATGCTAATTTTCCATAATGAATCAAATTCCATACTCATAAGGCTTACGTACATACCTGTACTACTCATAGCTTATTCATATCTCTTCATCTCTTAACCTTGATCTTGAATGGCCCGTTGAACCACTTGGAATACGGAAGGATGCTCCGGATTATCATACACCGAATAGGGTGCCAAAGCCATGTCTCAGACATGGTCTTACATGGGACCACACATCGATGTCATATACCAGATATGGTCTTATACGAAGTCTCGAATCGGTACTGACACCATGTCCTAAACATGGTCTTACACGGGACCTCATATCGATGCCATGTCTCAGACATGGTCTTATATGAAATCACTTATCGATGCTGAAGCTATATCCCTGATATGGTCTTACACGGGATCGCGTATCGATACCGATGCCATGTCCCAGACATGGTCTTACATGGGATCTCGTTAATCATGGTGTCATGATGTCCAAATCCTAAGTATTCCTTAGGGTCACCCGGGATTTTCGAGATACAAAGCTATCATCAAATTATTATTAATTCATTTCAAGTCAAATTCCATAAGAGTATATACACACATTTTATATAACATCAAGCATTAAATACACGATAACGAAATTGTTGAATTACTTACACACAACTTACCCCGGTCCCTAAATATTGCTAACTTTACGTTTTAGTCCAAAACCTTGCTTTTCCCTCAGTTTAGGTCCGGACTCTATTTTTCTTGATCTATAATAACAAAGTTCACTTATTTAATTATCACATTGTCCAAATCAGTTCATAAATCACAATTTTGAAAAATTACTATTTTTCCCTTAAACTTTCACAAAATTTCAATTTAGTCCCTAGGCTCGTATATTGAAATGTACTCATTTTCTTTACTACCCAAGCCTAGTCGAATGTTTCTTGTGCTTATAGCAGCCCACATTACTCATCAAAAATAGATTTTTTCACTCAATTTACACCTTTTTCAATTTAGTCTTTTTTAGGGTTTTCATGCAAAATCACTTAACAAAAGATATTCATCATACCTCAAACTCACATATTCCTTCATTAGACATCAAAGAACATGCATGTCACCCATGGGTAAATTTTTAGACATAAACCCTACTTCAAAATAAGGGTGGAAATAGGTAAATCAAGCTATGAGGATTTTAAAAATGTAAAGAACATTAAAAACGGGCTAAGAAACACTTACTATTGAGCTTGAAAATGTCAAAAAACGGGCTAAGAAACACTTACTATTGAGCTTGAAAATGTCAAAAACCCTAGCTATAGAGTGCTTAGAATTTTCAACAGCCACATGAAGAAGATGAGCACGTTTTGCTTTGATTTTTCCCTTTTTATTCTTTTAATTATCAAATGACTAAAATACCCTTAACGCATTTCTTTCAAATTTTTCCTATGCATGTCCATTTTTGTCCAAAATTATAGAAATTGGTAAAATTGCTAATTAGGACCTTCTAATTTATAAACTAAAGCAATTTCATACTAAAAGCTTCTAGAACACAAGTTTTGTATCTTTTTCAATTTGGTACCTAAAGTTCAATTGGACACTTTATGCATAGAATTTCTTCATGAAATTTTCACATAAGCATGCATACATATCATGGACCTCATAATAGTCATAAATTAATTATTTTTTATTTTAAATTTGTGGTCTCGAAACCACTGTGCCGACTAGGCCCTAATTTGGGATGTTACAATTCTCCCCCTCTTTAGGGATTTCTGTCCCCGAAAATCTTACTGGTAAACAAGTATGGGTATTGGTTTCTCATGGCCTCCTTGGATCCCATTTAACCTCCTCTATCCTATGCCTATGCCATAACACTTTCATTAAAGCGATATTCTTATTTCTCAACTGTTTGACTTCCCGAGCCAAAATCTTAATTGGCTCTTCACCATAAGTCATGTCCGGTTGATTCTCAAGCTCTGCCGGTGAAATCACATGTGCGGGGTCCGATCTATAGTGGCGCAACATAGACACGTGGAATACATTATGGATCTTTTCCAACTCAGACGACAAAGCCAACCGATAAGCTACTAGTCCTATCCTTTCAGTGATCTCATAAGGTCCGATAAAATGAGGACTAAACTTGCCTTTCCTATCGAATCTCAGGATCTTCCTCCATGGGGATACTTTCAAAAATACTTTATCGCCCACTTGATACTCAATTACTTTTCTTTTCAAATCCGCATAAGACTTTTGCCTATCCGATGTCGCATTCAAACAATCTCTAATTACTTTTACTTTGTCCTCAGTTTCTTTGACCAATTCAACCCCGTGAATCTAATTTTCCTTGAGTTCTGTCCAATATAAGGGAGTTCGGCACTTTCGACCATATAGTACCTCATAAAGTGTCATTTTTAAACTCGTCTAGAAACTATTATTATAAGCAAACTCAACCAAAGGTAAGTACCTTTCTCAGCTACCCTAGAATTCTAGAACACAACATCTCAACATGTCTTCCAAGGTTTGAATCACTCTCTCGGATTGGCCATCAGTTTGTGGATGAAAGGTGTAACATTCCGATTTTGGGCCTAGTCAAAACAGTGTTTTCGGGACCACAAATCTGAGGTGATAAAATTCATTTTTATTATATTCTTATAGCCTAATATTTCACGGAATGATTTCATGAAAATTTTGTTCAAAAATTTTGACGTTTGGGCGCTCAATTTAGTCAAAAGGACTAAATTGTAAAAAGTGCAAAAGTTAAGTTCTATATGTTAGAAGTATCCAATTGTTATGAAATTTTAAATTGGAAGTCCTTAAGTGGAATTATACCATTGGTTAATTTTTGGACAAAAATAAACATAAAATGGGTGTAATAAAATATTTTTAAGTTAGGGGCATTTTGGTAATCTAGTAATTAAAAGAATTAAAAAGGGGAAATAAGCCAAAATTGGCTATCATCTTCTCCAACCAGTCAAAACTAGCATGGAAACCATGTCTAGGGTTTGGTTCAAGCATCCAAGCTCATTTGTAAGTGATCTCGAGCCCCGTTTTTAATGTTCTTTACATTTTTAAAGTCCGAGTAATATGATCTACTCATTTCTACCATTACTTTGAGTTAGGGTTTATGTTTAAAAATTTACACAGGAGTAACATGCTTTTATTTTGATGTCTAATGGTAGAAAATGGGTGTTGGGTGTTAAATAAATAACTTTTACTAAGTGATTTTCGATGAAAACGTCCGAAAGGACCGTTTTGTAAAATTTGTAAAATTGGTCATAAAAGGGTGATTTAGTGGAAATTGGGGGCTTCTATAGTTATGAAAACAAATTTTTTTTTAAGCTTAAAATGCAAGAAAATTGAATAAAAATCATTTTATGAGCCTTGGGGCTAAAGCGTAAATAAGTGAAAGTTTAGGGGTCAAAATGAAAATTTTTAAAAGTATGATTTATGGACTCATTTGAATAATGTGAGTAATAAATGAGCTATATTTGTAATGTTAGATCAAATAAATCGAGATTCGAGCTTAAATCGGGAAAATACAAGGTTACAGACTAAAATAGTAAATTGTCGTTTCCAGGTCCGAGGTAAGTTCGTGTGTCAATAATAATGCAATGCTTGTTTAAATTAAAAATCCCTTATCGTTATTGTATGAATGGCATGAGTGACTACATTGAAAGGTGATGGAATGAGTTCATGATGTGAAAATATGATATGAAACAATGATGCATGGAATTCAAGAGAATAATGATACATGATTAGTAAGTACATAATTAATATGACAATGTGTGATATTTCTAATGCCTTGATAGTATGTGAAATGTAAATGTTTCATTTCTACCATGTATTATGTGTCTTGATATTTCATGTATTATATGTTAATTGTTACCATGAAAACATGATTGATATTATGGAACTATTGTATTGATGAAAAGATGGTAAAATGTCCCGGTTAAATAAAAAGGACATCTGATGGATATGCGATTATTACATGATACGAGATCCTGTATGTGTTGCAGAACAGGGTTTAGCCCAGACGAGTAATCCGTTGATCTCGGTATAGAAAGGATCTAGCTTGGACGAGTGTTCTTAAAGTGATCTAGCCTCCCGAAGAATATGGGTGCATTATGGATTTAGTCTGGACGGGTAATTTGATTAGGGTTTAAATTTAGCCTGGACTGGTAATTCAGATCCGAGCTCATTAAGAGTGTTTGTTGTTACAAGGGATTTAGCCTGGACTGGTAATCCCGACATCACCCTATGAGTTTATACTATGGGGGATTTAGCCTAGACTGGTAATCCTGTCGTAAGATATGAGGTTCGCAGGAGTGCGTACTTGAAAATGATCACTTGTATGATTTGACGATAAATGGGCTATCCATCGAGATTTCGAGAAACTCAACTGGAATTTAAATGAGAAATGGAATGGAAATACATGAAATGATAAACTCATCTATGCTTAGATGATACTAGTATGATGCATATGATTGTCATGTTTGGTTAAATGGATGTGCTATGAGATAGCACAGGTACGTACTCGAAACCCATGAGCATGTGTTTGCCATGTAAAATGAAATGGACTTGTGATAAGAGTGCAAATGAATGAGTGATATTTTTTATAATAATTTCTATGACAAAATTGTGATGGTTATCATTATGTTGCACTAAGACAGATTAGTACAATAGCAGCAGTCTGACTTTGAAAATCCACCAAAAATATTGGAAATTTAGTTAGAGGCTGAGTAAAATATGAAATTAAAGCTTATCAAGTCTAGTTTCAGATAAAGGAAATGGTGTAAGCAAAGGAATCTCATATGATGAGATATTTGAATTTTTGTGAAATAGGGTCAGAGTGATCTTAGACTCCCCCGTCTTAACTTTGGAAAATCATTAAAAATTGTAAAAAATATATTATAGGTTATAAATTATATCTTAAAATCCTTAATAAGACTATTTTCAAGGGAAAAGATAGGAGCATCATTCGAGTCCCGTACTATGAGATAATTAATTCGTAGTGAAGAGAGGTCGAAACTGTCAAACAGCAGTACATGGGAGAATTTAAAGAATAAACTGTACTTATTGGCTAGACCAAAAATTTTGAAAATTTTATGGTAAGAAGATATGTGAGTCTAGTTTCAGGGAAAATTAACGGTTCTCAATTTTGAGTCCTGTATCTCCAGATACAAATAATTTAATTACTACGACTTGAGAAAATAGCTTATCCAGATTTTGAATAAAAAGAGGGAAATTGAAAAATAGCATATTAACACATTGCTTATTATTTTTCATGTAAGCTTACTACTCCCTCCTTTCCATCTGCTTAGTGTTCTCAGGTCGGCTCGAGGTTGGAGATCGTTAGAGGCAGTGTCACACTATCAAGCCAATACCTATGGAGTATTGATACATATGTTAGAGATATCAAGTGAGTGGCATGTATAGAGACCTAGTTCCATGACATGAGTTATTATGATTTGGCTAAATGTATTGGTATATATCGAGCTATTGTATATGGCCATGAGATGTGGCTTACATTGATTATGGTTTGTAAGTCTAACTAATCATGTCATGTTTTAATGTATATGATGGATGATTTGAACATGTTGTTTGACATACATGTTTGATAATATGATATGTGTGTTGGATGTATGCTTTATGACCAATTGGGGTGGTCATAGTCATGAAGTAATTGTACATTATAAAAACAAAGTGATAAGGGTTGAACATGAGTGCTTGATGGATAAGTTAGTAACCATAGTATAATGGTAAAAGTGGTCTTCAATATTACAAGTCTTATGAATATGAACTAAGGAATCTAAACTTGGTAGTTCATGAGTAGATGCATTGCATATAAGAGGACATGTAAATGTCACGAATATGTCTTGATAAAGAGTGATTAATCACTAAAGTGAAACCATGATTTGTGGCTTTAATGCGTATAAGGTTGTAAGGGTTTATGGGTAATATGGAGGCTTGGAAAATAGCCTAAGTGCTAGTTACACAGACAGAGACACGACCATGTGTCTCAACCGTGTGGAGGACACGACCTAGCACAGGGGCGTGTGGCTTGGCCGTGTGGTTCAAATTGTGTGCTGACGTCATAAACATTGAGTTACATGGCCTTAGAACATGGGCGTGTTGATGACACACAGGCGTGCCCTTGTGTCCACACGGGCGTGTGACCCTGTTTTATGAGAAAAATTTCTAAGTTTTCTCAGAACTTCCCAAAGTTCTCAGTTTAGTCCCAGACCATTTTTAATGCATGTTTTGGGCCTCGTAGGCCCATAATAGGGACACTATGAATATATTTGATTGGTTTTAATTTGGAACAAAATTTTGTGGCCCGATTTTTGCATGTTTGTGAATGTTTAAGTCCGGTAACTTTTTCCAAAACTATGAGGTAAACCTCGGATCTCTATCCGATATAATTGATAAAGGTACTCAATGAAGTACCATAATTTCAGAAATATACAATCCAACCAATTTATTGAGTGAGTAGTCAGTACGTACCGGGATAAAGTGAGTCGACTTCGTCAATCGATCAACAACGATCCATACCTCATCTTTCTTACTCGGTGTCAAAGGTAAGTCCATTACGAAATCCATGGTAATTCGATCCCATTTCCACTCGGGAACCATTATATGCTATAACAATCCTGAAGGTACTTGGTGCTCAGCTTTCACTTGTTGATAAATTAGGCATCTCGCAACAAACACGGAAATATCTCTCTTCATACCATTCCATCAATATATTTTTTCAAGTCGTTATACATTTCTGCACTACCGGGGTGTACTGACAGACGACCATTGTGTGCCTCATGCAAAATCTTATGAATTAACTCGATATATTTAGGAATGCAAATCCTATCTCGAAACACCAAGCAACCATTGGAATCAATCCGAAAGTCAGATTCAGACCCCAACTCACACTGAGCTCTCTTAGCTTACAAATCATTGTCGTTATTCTTGGTTTCACAAATTTCTTAGAAGAACGTCAGCCTAGCTCTCAACTCTGCTACGACTGCACCATCATCTGATAAAGTTAACCTTGCATCCATGGCTCTCAAGGCAAACAAGGATTTTTTACATAGGGCATTAGCAACCACATTCGCCTTTCCCGGATGATAGTCGATTACTAACTCATAATCTTTTATCAATTCTAACCATCTTCGTTGCCTTAGATTTAAGTCCTTTTGAGTCATCAGGTATTTCAAACTTTTGTGATCAGTGAATATTTGGCATGTCTCACCATACAAATGGTGTCTCCAAATCTTCAATGCAAACACAATAGCAGTTAGTTCCAAGTCATATGTCGAGTAATTTTTCTCATGCGGTTTTAGTTGTCTAGATGCATAGGCTATCATTTTACCTTCTTGCATAAGCACACACCCTAATCCATTCAAGGATGCATCACTAAAAATTACAAACTCCTTTCCCGGCTCAGGTTGGACTAACACTAGAGCCTTGGTTAACAACATTTTTAGTTTTTCGAAACTCTATTGGCACTTTTCTGTCCACTCGAACTTAACATCCGTTTGTAATAGCCTCGTCATTGGAGTAGCAATTACTGATAACCCTTTGACAAACCGTCTGTAACAACCGGCCAAGCCTAAGAAGCTCTTGACCTCTGTCATATTTCTCGGTGGTTTCCAATCAACAATGGTTGAAATCTTACTCGGGTTAACTTTAATACCGTCTCCCAAAACAATGTGTCCTAAAAGCCCAACTCTATGCAGCCAAAATTTATTTTTACTAAACTTGGCATACAACTGTTTGTCCCTTAAAGTCTGCAAAATAGTTCTCAAGTATTCGGCATGCTCTGCCTTGTCTCTTAAATAAATCAGAATATCATCGCTGAACACCACAACAAACTTGTCCAAATATGGCCAAAATATTCGGTTCATTAAATCCATAAATACGACAGGAGCATTCGTTAACCCAAATGGCATAACAAGAAATTCATAATGGTCATACCTGTTCTGAATGCAGTCTTAGGCACATCTGACTCTTTAACCTGCAACTGATAGTAACCAGACCTCAGGTCTATCTTTGAAAATACTGTGGCTCCCTTCAACTGATCAAATAGATCATCAATCCTTAGCAAAGGATACTTATTCTTTATTGTCACCTTGTTGAGCTGTCGATAATATATACATAACCTCATCGAACCATCCTTCTTTTTCACAAATAATACGGGAGCACCCCAAAGTGAAAAGCTCAGTCTCGCAAAACCCTTGTCGGTCAACTTCTGTAACTGAACTTTCAAATCTTTTAATTCCATCGGGGCCATCCTATACGGAGTAATTGAAATAGGTACAGTGCCGGGAATCAAATCAATGCCAAACTGTACTTCTCGAATAGGAGGTAACCCAGGCAATTCTTTTAGGAATACATCCGAATACTTGCATACTATTGGTACTGACTCAATCTTTAACTCAGACTCTTTAGTGTTCAATACAAACACAAGGTAAGCGTCATAACCCTTCCTTACACATTTCCGAGCAACCATGGAAGAAATCACCGCAGGCATGCTATTTAATTCATCTGGTTCAACCCAAAGAACATTACCATTCTCACATTTCAGTTCAATAAATTTTAACATTACCATTCTCACATTTCAGTTCAATAAATTTTCTTCCATAATTCACTACCACATCATGAGTGGTCAACCAATCCATACCAAGAATTACATCAAATTTATCAAACGGTAATAGCATAAGATTAGCCGGAAAACAATGACTCCTAATCATTAAAGGGCAATTCTTACACACCTTATCAACTAACACATATTTGCTTAACGAGTTTGACACTTTTATCACGAATTCAGTAGGTTCAATAAGCAAGTTCATGTCATACACCAATTTTATGCAAACATACGAATGGGTAGACCCTGGATCAATCAAAGCAACGACAGTAGTATCATAGATAGAAAATGTACTCATAATCACATCAGAATATGAGGCCTCTTCGCAAATGCGAATGGCGTAGGTCCTTGTAGATGCCCTGCCCTCGGGTCTCACAACAGACTCTCTAGGTGTACCCTTACTACTCGTTCCACTATCCGAATTTTTCTTAGGTCTCCCCTTATTAGCAGTGCTATTGGATATTATTCCTTGAAAATTTTCTTTTTCTGTCCTCTCAAGACAATCCCTAATAAAGTGGTCAGGGAAACCGCACTTAAAACAAGTCCTATCACCCCCTCGGCACTCGCCGGAGTGATGTCTCTTGCACTGGGTACATTCCGGTCTATTTGGCCGGGCATTTCCAACACAAGCTATCGAAGTGGTCTGAGCTTTCAAAACCGTGTACTGCTTACCTCGATTCTTACTCGAATACCCAGCAAAAGCATTAGATCGAGTAGTGAACTCTCTTGACTTTTTAAATGAAGATTGGAAGGATTTGCTTAGTTGTCTCTTCCTCAAGTCTCGGGATTCCAAATCGGCTTTCTGCTTTTCTTTAGCCAATTCTTCAGCCTTGCATGCTCTCTCGACCAATACAACAAACTCTTTCAACTCAAGGATACCAACCACAACCGGATGTCTTCGTTCAACCTGTCCTCAAATCTTTTACATATGATGGCTTTAGTAGATACACATTCCCGAGCGTATTTGCTGAGCCTTACAAACTCATGCTCATATTCGATAACTGTCATTTTGCCCTGCTACAACTCGAGAAACTCTTTCCTCTTTTGGTCCATAAACTTTTGACTAATGTACTTTTTATGAAATTCCTCTTGGAAAAACTCCCAAGTCACTTTCTCTCTCGGTACAACCGACACGAGAGTATTCCACCACTAGTAGGCTGAATCACTTAAAAGTGATACCACGCACTTCTTACACTCTTCCGATATGCATAACAACTCATCAAAGACCTGGATGGTGGTCTCGAGCCAAAATTTCGTTCTTTTCGAATCATCATCTATGTTAGCTCGAAACTCTTCAGCTTCTTACTTTCTAATTCGATCAATCGGAGGCCTTTCCCTTCTCACCATCTCAACAACTTGGGGAGCTACAGGGGTGCGCTGAGGAACATGTGAGGGTGGGGGAAGTTGAACACCCGGGTTTGTCTGAACAAACTCAGTGTACCAGTCGTTCATCATCTTTAGGAAGGCTTCTCTAGCCTCTCTTCCCAGACTAATGGTCTTGGATCTATTATCGAAAGGCGCTGCTCCTTGAGCGGGAGGAGGCGCGTTACTCTCTACATCGTAAGCGTCACTGTACATAACGAAATCTTTTCCCGACTCTAGCAAAGTCAACACTGGTGCCTCTGTCAACATTTGTTTCAACATTTCAAAACTTTTCTGACACTGCTCACTCCAAACAAACGAAACATTCTTTTACAGTAACTTTGTCATCGGTAAAGCTATTTTTGAAAATCCATTCACAAACCTTCTGTAATATCCAGCCAACCCAAGGAAACTACGTACCTCTGACACATTTCTGGGAACTTTCCATTGAAGTATGGCTTCAATCTTCTTTGGATCTACTCTAATCCCTTCTACTGATACTACATGACCAAGAAATACAACCTTCGATAACCAAAAATCACACTTATTCAATTTCTCATATAATTGTTTTTCTCGCAATATTTGCAAAACAATTCGAAGATGCTGCTCATGTTCAGTTTCAAATTTTGAATATACTAAAATATCATCAATAAAAACTACTACAAACTAATCCAAGTACGGTTGGAAAATTTGATTCATAAGATCCATAAAAGTAGCTGGAGCATTTGTTAATCCAAATGGCATCACCAAAAATTCATAATGCCCATACCGTGTATAGAATGCTGTATTCAGTACATCACTCTCCTTTACTTTCAACTGATAATATCCCGACCTCAAATCAATTTTTGAAAATACAGAAGCTCTTTTTAATTGATCAAATAAATCATTAATGCGAGGTAATAGGTATTTATTCTTGAAAGTTACCTTATTCAACTGTCGATAATCAATACACAACCGCATCGAACCATTTTTATTTCTAATGAATAACACTGGAGCTCCCCACGGTGATGTACTAGGTCGTATAAAACCTCGATCCAACACTTTCAGCTCCTTCAATTCAATAGGTGACAAATGGTATAAATGTAGTGACACTGGATCTGTACACGGATATACTTCAATCACAAATTCAACTTCTCGATCAGGGGGTAATCTAGACAATTCTTCAGGGAACACATCAGGAAATTCACATACAATTCAAATTTTACTACACTGACTTTCAACTGAATCTGAATTGATAACATAAGCTAGAAAAGCTGTACAACCTTGATTAAGAAGCGTACTACATCATGAGCATCCCCCTCGTCTCAAGTTCTTACAACATATTCTTGGGCTAGAGCTCTTACTTCAGATTGCTGTGTAGCATTTTCACTAGCTTTTCTAATTTCACCTCTAGCAACTGAACCACTTCGACCTGAACCTCGACCTCTGGAAACAGATTCTGATCTCTGAGAAACTATTGGTGCTGCTTTATTAAACTTCGGGCAGTCCTTTACAAAATGATCAGTGGATCTACAACGGAAACAACCCCCAGTTAACTTTCTACATTCTTCCCTATGTCTGTTTCCACAATATTCAAATTCTGGAATTTCAACGTTCTGAGCTGGGCTTTTGATACTGCCAGTAGATACAGTAGTTTGTCTCTTTCGACTTCTGTCTCCTCTTTCTGATCTTGAACTGAATCTTCCACCACCACGAGATTCCCTCGATCGTTTGAATTGCAGACTTGAACTAGCATTTCCAGGACGTTTTCCAGCTGAACGGACAGTTTCAGACTTTTTACTCTTCCCCAGTACTAGCTCAATCATTTTAGCTCTTTCTACTAAATCTGCAAACTCTGTAATTCGTAGAGGCATCAATTGTAGTTGGAATTCATCTCACAGTCCTCTTAAAAATCGCTTGCATCTGTCAGCTTCAGTCGGTACAAATTTAATTGCATATCTGCTTAGTTTCAAAAATTCCCATTCATAATCCACTACGGACATATCTCTTTGTTTCAGCATCAAAAACTCCTGTTTCTGGTCTTCTATATATGTCTCTCCCGAATACTTTTTTTGAAATTCCCGTTGAAAGAATTCCCAGTTTACCTATTCTTCTGGTATATTCTGAATCACTGATTCCCACCATATGTAAGCCTCTTCTTGTAACAGAGAAACAACACATACTAAGTTTTCCTGTGGTGTGCATTCTAATTGCTTCAAAATTCTCTTGGTAGCCTCTAACCAATTTTCAGCTATTGTTGAATCAATTCCCTTTGATCCCAGAAATTTTGTAGCTCCATACTTTTGCAGTTCCTTAATAGGATCTCGTCGGGTAGCAGGAGTAGAAATAGTAGCAGGCATACTTCCTTCCGCTCTTTGAAGAGCTTCAACAATCATTCTAAATATTTCTGTATTATCCCTTCCAATGTTCGGTGGTTGGTTACCTACTGGGTTTGCACTTGGGGTTGTAGATTCAGATTCATTTACATCACGTGATTTATCTCTACTGTATATTTCTTGATCGGTACCCTTGATACTTTCGTCAGACATCTTTTACTTACTATAAAACATAATTAATTTATCAGTATATAAATCAACATCCAATCCCGACTCACAGTAAACATAAGAATGGCATGTACCTCTAGACTCAATTTTGAGCTCGATTTAGTCCTAGAATCGACTAAACCTGAGTAGCTTTGATACCACTAAATGTAACACCCCCTAATCCCAAACCGTCACTGGAATAGGATTATGAGACATTACTAAACTTATACACTAACGAGACATTACTAAACTTATACACTAACATTTATACAAAAATCGAGTCATAAATTTGCATTCCAATTCAAAACCTTTCAAATTTTATCATAAAGTCCCTAATATGGGTCTACGGGGCCCAATACATGCTTTAGAAGTAATTCGAGATTAAACCGACAACTTTGGAAATTTTACCATGAAGTTAGGGGCACATGCCCGTGTGGCCTAGGACATGGCCGTGTGGCGAGCCTGTGGGGTTCCCATGGCCGTGGGGCCAGGCCGTGGGAAGATTTGACTTGCACACACGACCGTGAGGACAGCCCGTGTGACATAAACAGAGAGCCACACGGCCTGACCACACGCCCATGTGACTTGGCCGTGTGAAAACATAATTTTTGACCATTTTTAAGCTATTTTCTCATGTTAAACACATCTAACTCATGCCCAAACACTTACTAATAGTTCTTAAATTAAATATCATTCATTATGCCATACAAACTTAGCAAATATTCATTCATTCACTTCAATACCTCTTAAGGATTATGTACCACAATTCATATCGAAATTACACTACATTATCATACTAGTCAAACTCATGTAAGTTTAACTTCCAAAATATGTATATTTCATACCATGTTTCAACATCTTCTTACTCATTCTTATCATTTACAAAATAAAATCTTATCAGCCTAGGTACATGCCATTTTACCAAAAGAAAAGTACTTCACCACTTTGAGTTCGAGATTGGCTTGGATGCTGAGTCCTTAGCTTTCTTTCGTACCTAATCCTGTGCATAGAAACATACCCTACACTGAGTACACACTCATTGGTATTTCTATAAAATAATGCTTAGTACAATAATAAGCCGTACATAAGTATTGTAACTTAAACATTTACTTTCATAATCTTAATAGCTTAATCTCTTGTCTTCATCTTATAGCTCATAAATGTAATTAAGTAATTCTTCATATATATTTCATGTCTTTCAATAACTTAAACTTTCGTAAATCAATCACAGTCACTTAATCGATATCAAACATTCTTCAGTACTTTTATTTACCCCTATTAACATCACTCGGACTTAAACGGATACGCGGATCCAACCCACACACCGGGGATAATATATAGTGTTTCATCAGTTGAAACCGGAATACACCGTAGGGTAACAGTAACAGTAACAATCATAGTCAAGTACGAAGTACCTCTTCGGAATGAATCTGGAATAGTCACAGTAGTCGACACATATAGTGTCTCATCGACACATAGTCGGAATATCCCTAAACACTTCTAATCCTATGGCATGCCAATTGTATCTGACTAGCCCGACACTGTTAATAGGGTATTCAAATCGTTTCATCTCAATACAGAAATAGTAACAGTTTCCATCATATCATTCATCATACATTCTAACTATTAAAATAACAATTACATCGTATTAAATCACTAAGCATAGTTTATAGAAATACAAACCGAAATTCTCGGGTTTATTCGATATCCTCATTCACTTTCTCCTTTCCCTTTTTCGATGAAGTTTCCGGTACTACGTTGGCTACATAAATTTTAACATTTAAAATTATCAATATATGTTATTTAATAACATACTTTTTAATTTCCATGTAACTTTTACTATATTTCCAATTAGGTCCTACCACCATAACCATTCTTTTTCTTCAAATAACCTTATAAATTTCATTTTATACCTACTTTAAACAAGTTTCAACTCTTATTGTTCCATATAAAATATCAATTCTACAATTTAAACAACTTAATCCCTACTATAATAAAACTTATATCTCTCTTTACAATTTAATCCATCTCCCACTTCTAACTTAAATTCCTATCAATTAAACCCATATTTCTTCCATTTATTCAACTTAATCAATATCTAAAAATTCAATAACTTTCTAAATTTCAACATAAATCAAAAAGTATTTCTTCCTATGATTCCATAGACACCAAAATTACAAGAAAATAGATTAAATTGACTTACCAATCAAGCTTGAAATCTTAAAACCCTAATTTTCCCTTTTCTTTTTCTTTCCCTTTTTCCTTCTTTCTTTTCCTGCTAATCGTGCCTTCTTTCTTTCTTTCTTTTTTTTTATTTTTTTATTCTTTTATTATTATATTATTAAATTATTATAATTACTATTTCTTAAATAGTAAGTAAATACTTATTTATACATACATTTGTACTAATTAAAATAATACACATGTATTTATACTTACCACACACTTGTCACTTTATGGTATAATTTCTAATTTGGTCCTTTGACCTTCCTATAATTTCTAATTAAACTTTCACACTTTATTCAATTTAGTCCTTACACTAAATTAACCTTAATTAAGCTAAATTTACTAAATTAAAATCTAATTAACCTCTCATTTAACTTCGTAAATATTTCTAATTAATATTTGCGAATCAAATTTACAAAATCAAAAACCCGAAAACTCACTTTTCCAATGACCTTAAAATTCGAGTCATTACACATGAGGTTTACGTACATACCTGTACTACTCATAGCTTATTCATATCTCTCCATCTCTTAACCTTGATCTTGAATGGCCCGTTGAACCAATTGGAATACGGAAGGACACTCCGGATTATCATACACCGAATAGGGTGCTAAAGCCATATCTCAAACATGGTCTTACATGGGACCACACATCGATGCCATATCTCAGATATGGTCTTATACGAAGTCTCAAATCGGTACCGACGCCATGTCCCAGACATGGTCTTACACGAGACCTCATATCGATGCCATGTCCCAGACATGGTATTATACAAAATCACTTATTGATGCTGAAGCCATATCCCTAATATGGTCTTACACGGGATCGCGTATCAATGCCGATGCCATGTACCAGACATGGTCTTACACGAGATCTCATTAATCATGGTGTCATGAAATCCCGGGATTTCCGAGATACAAAGTTATCATCAAATTATTATTAATTCATTTTAAGTCAAATTCCATAAGAGTATATACACACATTTTATATAACATCAAGCATTAAATACACGATAATGAAATTGTTGAATTACTTACACACAACTTACCTCGGTCCCAAAATATTGCTAACTTTACGTTTTAGTCCAAAACCTTACTTTTCCCTCGGTTTAGGTCCGGACTCCGTTTTTCTTGATCTATAATAGCAAAGTTCACTTATTTAATTATCACATTGTCCAAATCAGTTCATAAATCACAATTTGGAAAAATTACTATTTTACCCTTAAACTTTTAGTCCCTAGGCTCGTATATTGAAATTTACTCATTTTCTTTACTACCCAAGCCTAGCCGAATGTTTCTTGTGCTCATAGAAGCCCACATTACTCATCAAAAATAGATTTTTATCACTCAATTTACACCTTTTTCAATTTAATCCTTTTTAGGTGTTCTCATGCAAAATCACTTAACAAAAGATGTTCATCATACCTCAAGCTCACATATTCCTTCATTAGACATCAAAGAACATGCATGTCACCCATGGGTAAATTTTTAGACATAAACCCTACTTCAAAATAAGGGTGGAAATAGGTAAATCAAGCTACGAGGATTTCAAAAATGTAAAGAACATTAAAAACGGGCTAAGGAACACTTACTATTGAGCTTGAAAATGTCAAAAACCCTAGCTATGGAGTGCTTAGAATTTTCGGCAGCCACATGAAGAAGATGAGAACATTTTGCTTTGATTTTTCCCTTTTTATTCTTTTAATTACCAAATGACTAAAATACCCTTAAGGCCTTTCTTTCAAATTTTTCTTATGCATGTCCATTTTTGTCCAAAATTATAAAAATTGGTCAAATTGCTAATTAGAACCTTCTAATTTATAAACTAAAGCAATTTCATACTAAAAGCTTCTAGAACACAAGTTTTGCATCTTATTTAATTTGGTACCTAAAGTTCAATTGGACACTTTATGCATATAATTTCTTCATGATATTTTCACAGAAGCATGCATACATATCATGGACCTCATAATAGTCATAAATTAATTATTTTTTATTTTAAATTTGTGGTCTCAAAACCACTGTTCCGACTAGGCCCTAATTTGGGATGTTACAACCATATAGCATAAAATATCTATATTCTAAAACTTTTAAGGGCAAAATTATCATGTCACTTCTAAATAGATTTTTCCTATGAGTAGACACTTTAGGTTTTCATTTGAAGAGGAGATAGCTAAGGAACTCATGTCAATAACATTTGGTCATCCCTAATTAGTATTAGGATCTAGTTCTTTCTTTCCTTTTTTATTGAGTTCGTAAGTGATAGGAATCTTGAAGCATTCTTTGCAGTTATATTCTAAATATATGAATGGACTTTCAAGATTTAGAGATTAGTTTTATTTTTTTATTATATTTTATGTTCAACTCTTTAATTCTATAATGTTATTGAAAGTGATAGTAAAATGGCAATGGATTTAATACTAAGAAATGAAAGTGGGGGAAGCCATTGCATAGGGTCAGAGATATATAATTGGATAGCGAAGGATTAGCTTGTTAAAGTTCAGTTTGTGCCAAGAACAACAAATAAGGCTACTGATGCCGTAGCCAATGAGGTCAGAAGATGTAAAATGAGGTTAGTTGTTTTTGTTCAATAGCCTCCGATAACGTATTATGTAATTCTACAAGATAAGAGCTAAGCTAATGAATTTTTAGTTTATCTCTGCTGAACACTTTTGTTTTAACTTCCTTTTGTTCTGAAAAAAAAACCAAAGATATGGGGCTTGCCAAAGGTTTGTGGATAAAATATTCAATCTATGAAGTTTATGTTTATTTACGATTCTATGCTTGATTATTAAAGTGAGCAAAACTCCATTAGTCAGAGTGACACTTGATTAGTATTATTTTTGAGTGGTGATCTGAAAGGAGTAAAACAATTTCCTTTTGGTAATCACTCCATCTTGTTATGATTTAAGTGGACCACAAGACTTAATCGGTCATGCGGAATAGGGATTAAAGATAAATCTATTAATCGACTTAAACTCATATATTTGGAATTTAATATGACTTGGAAGAGTGCTAGGTGCTTAGTCGAATTACTAAGTCATAAGTAATGTGAATTCAGGTAGGTCTTGCTTAATTTCGCTAACCTCAAGGACTCACAATCATTACCTATTACTCTTGATTTTAAGTCTACTTCACGTTATTTGCTTTTATTTATTTTAACTTATATTAGGATATTTTAAAAAACTTATTTTTTTAGTTACTAATAAAATAATCACATCTCATTAATTTTTAAAGACATAAAATTAGTATTATGCACTCATCAATATTTAATATCTTCACTAATCTCATTTATTTAAAGGTAAACTACACCACAGGTCATTCAACTACGGGCCTGTTTCTTTTTTGGTTACCTAACTATAATTTTTTTTTTAAATTGGTCACCTAACTTTGGGTTTGTTTCTCTTTTGGTTACTCAACTATGATTTAAAAAAAAAAATTAGTCATCCAAATAATTGAGATTTTTTTTTTGTCCATTTTCGTTAAATGTTGTTAAGAGTGTAACCGCAGGATGATGTGATAATTAAAAAATCTGTATAATAACAAATTTAGTCTTCAACTTTTACATGTTATATATATTTAGTCATAATTTAAAAAAAATAACCTTCAAAATTTATAAATAGTTTGATTCTAATTCTAAAAATTTCAAAGAAATATATAAAATTTTTAAATATTATATAATAATAAATTTAAAAATATATAAAAAAATAATTTTATTAATATTGAATAAAATAAAATAAAAATACCCTACCCCTCTCCACTAAGAAAAAAACCCAACAAAAACTTAGTAAGTTGTTTGATGTTTATGGGCAAGTTCTCAATATTGTAACCATTTAAATCTAACATTAATTGTTAGCCAATTTTGAGTTTGTCAAATATAGAAATGATCCAAAATCAATTAACCAAGAATTTGATTACGATTTTGTACTCAAGAGTCAATTTTTTATTCTTTCTAGGGTTATTTTCGTAGAAGATGAAGGTAAATTGTAATAATAATTTTTGCTAAATACTGATACCATAAGTCTTTATACCAATTCTCAATCAATTCAATTTGAGAAAATACCAAATATGAATATGAGTGTATAAATCTCATTATTTTATTCATACTAAAATTTTTAAATTCAAATATTAATAATAAACAATTAATTTACTACTCAATCCAGTTAATAAAAATCGCATTTCCTTAAGTTTTTTATTCTATTTTATATATTAGGCTTATATGTAATTAATTAAGACTTTGTATTAAATTCGCACCCAATTAAGCTTTTATCATTAACTAAAATAATCAATTAAACTCTTCCATTAATGATTTTCATCATTAACCATGTTGACCATTAAAATAAATTGATAAACCAATTAAATGGTGACACATGGCAACTTCTTGTTTAATCTAATATTTTTCTCATAAAATGATTAAAAATCAGAAAAAAATTATAAAAATATTAAATATTAAAACCATTAAAATTTATATAAACTTATTAAAATTATAAAAAAATATAAAAACTTATTTAAAATATTTAAAATTTAAAAAGTATTAGAATTATTAAAAAATTAAAAAATTAAAATTTATATAGACTTATAAAAATTATAAAAAAAAATCATAAAACTTAAACTAGACCGGTTAGCCTGAAATCGACAACGATACTGGTCCAAGGAAAGCCATTAGACCGGTTGATCTGGGAACCCGACGATAGAACCAATTTTTTATTTTTTAATATTTTATCAAACCAAAATTTTATTATCCAACTATTAGCATATGTAATAATGAAAAATTCTAACCAAGGTTTTCAAAACTGAACCGGTGGTCGAACTGATCGGGCCACTAGTTTGCCTGTTTGACTGATTCGTCCAGTTCAATTAAATAAAAAATAAAAAGTTATTAAAAAATTGGTTCGACTCTGGTTCTCAATAATGGTTTTCTCTGGATCGATACCCTTGTCAATTTTGGTCTAATCTGTCCAACAACTGATTCGGTCCAGTCCAAGTTTTTATGATTTTTTTTATAATTTTATATCAATTTTAATATTTTTATAATATTTTAAATATGTTTTATTAATGTTATAGTTTTTTTTAATAATTTATTAGATTTTAATTTTTTAATAATTTTTATAAGTGTATATCAATTCTGATATATATATATTTAATTTTTTAAATATTTAATAATTTTTATAATTTTTATTTTTAATCATTTTTGGGAAAAATATTAGATTAAAGCAAAAGCTATCACGTGTCACCATCTGATTGGTCCATTTATTTATTTTAACGATCAACACGATCAATGGCAAAAACCGTTAACAAAGAGGTTTAATTGATTATTTTAGTTAATGGCAAGGTATTAATTGGGTGCGAATTTAATATAGGAGCTTAATTTATTTTTTGCATTTTCTTAAGGGCTTTTTTCACATATAAGCCTATATATTATTGTTTGTTATTATACTGATTAAAAAATGCTCTAAGTCCCTATATTTTTAGTAAATTTGAAAGTTAGCTCTCTTACTATATATAATGTTATATCATATCATATAGTATATAATATATTAATAGTTTATGTTTATGTGCATAAAAGACTAAACATTATAATATCATGTACTATAACTATTATTATAATCTATATTATAATAATAGTTGTATATAATAATACTACATTATATATTACTTATTATATATTTTTGTTTTTTATTATACTAGTTGAAATATTCTTTAAGTCCTTATATTTTTTGTACATTTGAAAGTTAGCCCTCCTATTATATTATATAATGTTATATCATATCATATAGTATACAATATAGTAATAGTTATATATATGCATCGATGATTAAACATTATAATATTATGTAGTATTATATCTTTTATTATAATTTATATTATAAGAGTTGCATATGTATAAATATGTTTAGTAATAGCTATATACTACAATATTATTTTATGTATTAGTAATATTGTAATACCCCTAACCTTTATCCGTCGCCAGAACAAGGTTACGAAGCATTACCGAACTTTACGGATCAAATACAAACATTTCACAACCATTAATATACATATCAATATTCATTCATTTATCACTCATATTGTCCCTTATATGGGTCCTCGAGGCCCAAAATATGCATTAGAAATAAATCGGAACCAAATCGGAAACTCAGAATTTTTTTCCCTAAATTTCAAAATCTTTCTTAGGAACAGGGGACACATGCCCGTGTGGCTGACCGTGTGGCTCACACAGCCAAGAGACACTCCCGTGTCTTAAGCTGTGTGAGTATTCAATGTGAGGCACACAGCTGTGTCTCAGCCCGTGTCCAATTTAGGGTAGCTACTGACTTGAATCACACAGCCAACCACACGCCTATATGCTAGACCGTATATCACATATGACAGAAAAGGCTGAGGCACACGCCCGTGTCTCTGCCCATGTGGACGAAAATAGGCCATTTTAAGACCACTTTTCTCACCCTTTTAAGATAACAACCCGCACACAACAATTCATATACTAACATATTTCAACCAAACAACCAATTCAAGCTAGAAGATATTCTCAATATGATATAACATCACCAACACTTCATTTACTTAGACTTACTAAAATAACTTCATTCATTGATTTACTAAAAACCACAACTAAATGTGTGCATACAAACATATATATGTATCATTCACATTCATAATTCAAGTTTAACTCTTTTATATCCAACCCTATACATGCCATATAAACCATAGAATTGTATTACAAAATCTATCGGAGAAATCTGTATAGTGTGTCCTGATGTGTTGACCCAATCCTCCAATCTCATGTTAATCTACAAGAGACATTAACAACATGAGTAAGCTTACTAAAACTTAGTAAGTTCATAGGCTTTAAAAATTAATCCTACCAAAAATGCTATAATAATTCATTAAATAAGCGTTTCACTAACATTTCCTGCCATTTACAATTTCAAATGATAAATTCACTTGATTAAGGTCAATATCAATAAATACTTAAATTCTATCACATTGATTCCATATGTCACTTACCAATACTTGTTAAATTAGAGAACGTCTTACGGATTTGAGTATATCGTTTACTTGATGCCATAATCTAACAATGGTCTTACAGGCATATTGCTATGGCTCTGCCATGGTCTTACACTCGTAATGCCATAACCTAGTTATGGTCTTTTCACTGAAATATCATAGCCCAACTATGGTCTTGCATTTAAACATTGCCATGGTCCAACCATGGTCTTATTCGTCCATTCATCTTGTCATGGAACGATCGTACTAAATCCTATGTTTTACTCAAATTGAACTTCAATTTGATTTTCATTTTATTACAATAATCATATTTTCATAATTTCATAACAAAGATATAAATTAAAACATTATATCATTCCTAAATTAACAATTAGTCATTAAATTTCAACCATATGAACTTACCTGAGGTAGTTTGTAGAAGTTGTAGAAATTTAGGGACTAATCTGCTAATTTCACTTTTTCACATTTATCTTCGAGTTCTTAATCTATAATATAAAAATTTCCATTCATCAGTATCAAATTCAATTCTAATTCACTTAACAATTTCTTACCTTTAATTTTTGAAATTACACATTTACCCCAACTTTTATAATTTTTACAATTTAGTCCATAATCAATTAACCCATCAGTTGAGCTAATTTTTCTCACATTATATAATTATTTTAGGCTACTACACAACCTTTGATATTCAAAATTTTAGCACCAAACCCTAATTCTAAACTTTTTCACAATTAGGTCCTAAAATCAATTTCTATTGAAATTACTTGATAAAATCATCATATAATAAAATTAAAGCTTCAATTACATGTTAATTCATCATAAATACCCAGAAATCATCAATGGTAACTTTCAAAATTACTCATAGAATCAAAAACTAATGAATTAAATAGTTGGACCTAGTTGTAAAAATCACAAAAACACAAAAATTTCAAGAAAAATGCAAGAATTGAACTTACATGGTGCAAAAATATGAAAATAAAGCTTATAAGAACTCTTCTATGGTGTTTTGCTGAAGTTTTAGAAGAAAAATGTCTAGAACTCTCATGAAAATTCAATTTTTATGCTTAATCTTATAAAATTTCCAATTTTACCCCTTGTTCACACTATTTCCTTTCTAATTTCTATATCTCTACCGTCCAGCCTTAATAAATTAGGCCCAATTGCTCTTTAAATCCTTCTTATTTATTATTTGGGTTATCTAGTCACCATTTCTTTGATTAACAAATTTTACATCTTTTTCAATTTAATTCTTTTTAATTAATTAACTATCTAAAGGTTAAAATTTTCTAACGAAACTTTAACACTAACTCAATAACACTCCATAAATATTTATAAAAATATTTACGGCTTGATTTATAAAATCGAGGTCTCAATTCCTCTTTTTCGAAACCAATTAATCGAATAATTATTTCTAAATCACAAATCACTAATTATTAACTTTCCTAAATTCACAATTAACTCATAAACACTAAATAATAATATTTACGAGCTCACTTATCAGATTTTAGTGGTCTCGAACCACTATTTCCAATAACACTGAAAATTAAGCTGTTACAAATATACTAATTTAATATATCGATTTAAGGTTAAGTAATCGGTTTCAGTAATAGTTATATAATATATTATTATATTATCATTAATTTTTAATTTTATATATTTTAATAATTATTAATTTTATATATATTATACATGTATAATTATAATATTAAAAATATTTTATGTTAAATTAATAAAAAATTATTCTACTTTATAATTTAACATAAAAATTATTATTAATTACTTTTTCCCGTTAATCATATTTTGATATAAATATGCAATGTTTATAAATACTTTTTTAAAAAATCATTTATTTATATTTTAAATAATATCATAAAATTATATTAATTATTAATGTTTATTATGGTTGTTGAATTATAAAATCAGACTTTTTCGAGCTTTGAATTGAATTTATCTTGAGCTCGGATCTATTACGAGTTCAAACTTTATCAAATTCAGATGGTTTCAAGTTAAGATTAGACCTTTTAATGGGTTGGGCCAAGTAGCGCGCCCGAAATGTGGAAAGTTTTGGGCAAAAATATATGCTTGAAAATTGAACTTGAATAAAAAAATAAGACTCGCTTAAAAAAATGGGTCGAGCCTCGAGTAAGGCATTTTTTGTCAGGGCCAAACTCGATCCGACCTAAATTCACTAAAGGACAAAAAAATATACTTTTTTTTGTTTTTTTGTTGTTTTTTCTCTATTTTGCTACCATTTTACTATTATGTTGCTACTATTTTGTTGTTGTTGTTTGGATATTGTATAAAACTTATTTTATTGTTAATTTTGTTATTATTTTAGAGGTATTTGCTTGTTAAGTTACATTTATCTAATCTTATTTAAGTATACATATTTTTTAAAATTTATTTTTAATTTGTTGGGAAATATTTATTTTGATGTTTTTAGTATTTTTTATATATTATATATATTTAAAAATAATATAAAAAATTAATACGGGTGGGCCGAGTTGAGCCTAAATTTTAGTATTTTTATCCAGATGAGTTTAGACAAAATTTTAAGCCTATTTTTCAGGCTGGACATGAGTTTAAATTTTTAATTGGGCCTGATTGGAGCCCAGTCAAAACCCGACCGAACCCATGAACTTCACTGGTTAAGATGGGTAGGAACGGGATTACGAGCTTGGCATGTTTTGTGAGCTCTGAAGCCCAACAACCGGTAGAATTTCTATCCAAGAAGGAAACTTATACTGTTTAATCACATTTCAAAGGTCACTGCTGCTCAGGTATTAGAATCCGGCTTTCCACTTACTTCACGTCTCGTTGTCGGAGATTTGACTCGTTAATGTCACTGAAATCTTTTCCATAACTAGAAATTGTGAAAAAAAAACTGTTGGCATCACTTCTATTTTCCTTCCATTACTAAGTTAGAAGCATCTCAGTTTGCAGCCAAACGCTAAGGGAGATGCAAAAACCGTAGCAAAAGAGCAATGCCCACCAACTTTGTTTCTTCCAGGATAATGGAATGGCAAAACTTGGATTGCACAAACAAATTGTGGGTGATCTTTCACTGCCCGACTCTTCTCCTTTTGCTAAGCTTTTGGGTTCCTACATCCAATCCAAGTCTCTCCTTGATATACGTCGGTTACATGTTCGGATTATCAAATCTAATTTTGCGTCTGAGACTTTTATCCTCAACAGGCTAATCGATGCCTACGGCAGATGTGGCTCCTTGGAGGATGCCGGGAAGGTGTTTAACAGAATGCCTCAAAGAAACATTTTTTCTTGGAACTCGGTCATATCTGTATTGACGAAATTGGGTTACGTTGATGAGGCAGCAGGGTTTTTTGATTCCATGCCTGAGCATGATCAGTGCTCTTGGAATTCAATCATTTCAGGGTTTGCTCAGCAAGATAGATTCGGAGAGGCTCTTCACTATTTTGTTAGGATGCATAGAGAGGACTTTGTGCTTAACGAATACTCGTTTGGTAGTGCTCTTAGCGCTTGTTCTGGGTTGAAAAACATTAAAATCGGTGCTCAAATCCATGCTTTAATCGCAAAAACTAGGTTCTTTTCCAATGTTTATATGGGCTCGGCTCTTGTTGATATGTATGGAAAATGTGGGAGTGTCAGCTGCGGCCAGAGAGCTTTCGATGATATGAGTGAGAGGAATAGAGTCTCTTGGAATAGTTTGATCACTTGTTATGAGCAAAATGGTCCAGCTAGTGCAGCTCTTCAGGTTTTCTTGAGGATGATGGATTGTGGAATTGAACCAGATGAACTCACATATGCCAGTGTGGTTAGTGCTTGTGCTAGCTTGTCGGCAATCAAGGAAGGCAAGCAGATTCATGCTGGTGTTGTGAAATGCAATAAGTTGAGGGATGATCTTGTCCTGGGAAATGCATTGGTTGATATGTATGCAAAATGCAATAAAATTAATGAAGCTAGATGTATTTTTGATAGGATGCCAGTTAGGAATGTAGTGTCTGAAACCTCAATGGTAAGTGGGTATGCGAAGGTAGCCAGTGTGAGAACTGCGAGATTAATGTTTGCAAAGATGATGGAGAGGAACATAGTGTCTTGGAATGCGCTAATTGCTGGGTATACACAAAATGGGGAGAATGAAGAGGCTCTTAGACTTTTTCGACTCTTAAAGAGAGAATCTGTTTGCCCAACTCATTACACGTTTGGCAATCTACTGAATGCCTGTGCTAATCTCACTGATTTGCAGCTTGGAAGGCAGGCTCACACACATGTTTTGAAGCATGGTTTCCGCTTTCAGTTTGGAGAAGAATCTGATATTTTTGTTGGCAACTCTCTCATAGACATGTACATGAAATGTGGATCAGTTGAAGATGCTAGCCTGGTTTTCAAAACTATGATGGAAAGGGATTGGGTGTCATGGAATGCCATGATAGTAGGATATGCACAAAATGGTTATGGAAATAAGGCTCTTGAGCTGTTCAAGAACATGTTGGCATCTGGTGAGAAACCAGACCATGTCACTATGATTGGTGTTCTTTGTGCTTGTAGTCATGCTGGGTTAGTTGAAGAGGGGCGACATCATTTCTCATCTATGAGCTGGGAACATGGTTTGGTACCATTGAAGGACCACTATACATGCATGGTTGATTTACTTGGTCGAGCTGGTTGCCTCGATGAAGCAAAGAATCTAATAGAGGCAATGCCAATGAAGCCTGACGCTGTTGTCTGGGGATCTCTGCTCGGTGCTTGTAAAGTACATCGTAATATTAGGTTAGGAAAGTATGTAGCAGAGAAGATATTAGAAATTGATCCTAGCAACTCCGGACCTTATGTTCTTCTGTCAAACATGTATGCCGAGCTTGGGAGATGGGGAGATGTTGTTAGAGTAAGGAAGTTGATGAGGAAACGGGGAGTAATCAAGCAACCTGGTTGTAGCTGGATTGAGGTACAGGGTCATGTAAGTGTTTTCATGGTGAAAGATAAAAAACATCCTCAGAGGAAGGCAATCTATTCAGTCTTGAATGCCCTCATTAAACAGATGAAACGAGCTGGGTACCTACCAGATGCTGGTGATGAAGAAGCTTACGAAGAGCTTGCCACTAGTGCGGCGGTTGGTTGATAGAATATATTCTTAATGATTCTCGTCAAAATGGTTTTTATTCAAAATTTTGCATTCATTGCATTTTATTGGTTTAGTTTCTCTCCCATCTTCTGCTACTCCACTTGGTTTAATAGACGCTATGCTTCCTTATATGATTGTTAAACTGTCAGAGAGAGTTAGACATTTTGTAATTCAAAATGTAAACAGTTGCCTATTATGAGTGCATCGTTCCCAAAATGTAGTAAACTTCGTACAATTGAAGGGCATTCAACGACACAACCTTAAGTGAGTGCATAAAATAGGACAAACTCAGCTCAATCTAATGCTTCCATGGAATATTACCCCAAAGAAGCAAACAAAAAAAAAAAGGAACTAAATCACTTTTAGGCACAATTACCTTTGAAGACTTGCTTTAAGTTGTGGTGAGAACAAGCTATATTCTTGAAAGATTGACCATTTCTTATTAGTTAATGAATAACAAAAGTTATAATCTCCTAAAAAAGTTTCAACTATACTCCAGGTTTACATGTTATTAGTCATTGCTCGGATTAGTTATCATATTGAAACAAATGATTGACCCAAAAAATGTTGCAACAAATGCAAAATTTATGCCTTGTATTCTTTTTATTTAAAAGTAACCCTTTGCCGTTAACAACTTAAGTTCTAAGCACAAAGTATTATCCAACTACGAATTTTGTCAATGCAAGATTAGGAACAAACATATCTCTTACCTGGTGCAAAAAGCTTGGATGCAGGGATCCGATAGCGAGTTGTCAACGGTTGAAATATTGCAATCTGGGAGGACAAGAACTGAAACCTGCAAATTTAAAATGTCAAGAGTTATGAATAATGTTGAAATGGTATCGAAATTGATTGAACGAGACACGCATTCTTGGAATAGTGATCTAATCAATAGATTGTTTGATAGCCAGGAAGCACAACACCTCATGAGAAATCCTTTGGTTGAACAAGAGATGAGGGACACTTTGGTGTGGAATTTGGAGAATACTGACAGATACACTGTTAAAGGGTGGCTACAAATTTTTTATTTGAAATGGTAATCAAATACACAATTATCATAGCCCTATTATACAAGCATTCTATGCTAAATTATGGTTATTACATATCCCAAGCAAAATCAAGATTACAATTTGGCAATTTGTACAAAATTTTGTTTAACAATGGAGAACCTACATGCTAAGCGAGTTGCCTCAAACAGTGTATACTCACGATGTAAATCAGAAACAGAAACAACTATCCACTCCACTAAAGACTTTCTCATATCTCAGATGTTTGGGTGAAGCTAAGTGTAACCTGGCTAACAACCCACTCACACACCATAATAACAAATTGGTTATACACTATCTGAAAATGCAGATGATGACAGATGCGGTCTCATAGAAATAACTATTTGAGCTTATCTGGTTAGCAGATATAAGGATTTGCATTAAGGAATTTCAACTTTTATAAATTAGCTACAATCTTTAGTATAATTCTATCTAAACTAGTTTATGGGTCGGGCTATTTACCCAAACCTGAAGGTCTATCCGAAATATGACTAGAAAGCTTAGGGAAAAAAAAATTAGATCTATTGAAAATTTGACTTTGGCTTCAACATTTAAGACCCGAGTCTGGCTCATCCTAACTCGTTTTATATTTTTATAATATATTTTTATTTTATATTTTGTGTAATTATATCACATAAAATTAAATATATATAATAATACAATACTACGTAAACATTAAAAATATGTTATTTTATTTAAACTTAAAATCTTAATAAAAGAAAATTATTTTAAATATTAAATATTAAATTAAAAATAATATGGTATCTTTAAATATGAACGAGTACCCCTACTCTTACTTTTTGAAGCTGTAGGTTGTTTCTGACACAAGTACCCCTTAACTTCGATGGGATGTTTAAGCAAAACGAAGACAAAGCAAGCATAAGAGTGGTTATGTAAAATGAGAACCGAATGGTAATGGGTGGGTGCATGCATGCATCACAGAGAACATATGGAGACTTATTCATTGTGGAGACTTAGGGTGAGTTTGGATGGGCGATGCGTTTACTTGCGGTTAGTGTAAAAACAGTGATAGCGGTGAGATTAGATACTGTAGCGATGCTATAGCGTGAGACAAAAAGTAAGCTAAACGCACCGCATCGCACCCAATCGCCCATCCAAACTAAGCCTTAGGCAGCTTAAAAGTTTTGGAGTTTAGGATTGACATTGGATTATTTTTGAGAGATTGCTTGAGCATTAGAAAGAATCTCCCAAGCGGTTTGAGAATTACAAACTCTTCCACACCCTCCGTGTTGGGAATCAAGTTGCACATGGACTAGTAGGATCATGTTTGTACAACAACATAAGCGATTACTAGGTTGAGGATGAATATGATCCACCGACGGTGAAATCGTAACTCTCATTAAAGTTGAAGTGAAATCATCTATGAATCATGTTTTTATCTCTTCTGGCAATAGAAGATTACCAGTGACGTTTTTTTGATTCTTTGGAAGGAAAAAAAGACTTTCGACTTGTACCAGGTGATTATCTCTTAATTTTTAGTTATATCTAGTTGAATCTATACTAGAAGGAATCGCATACGATCAAGAAACAATTTTCCTTCAAATGCTATCCACTTATTAAAGAAACATCTCTACTTTTACTCGAAAATATCTTATTGAAAATTGAAACTATAATAATTAATTTAAAATTTCAATAAAGAATTTTTGCATCCATGCTTTTATTTTATATATATATATATATATTATTAGATTATAAATTATTGAGTGGGAATACATATACATTTGCATATAATATAGGACTAAAACAATTGCCTAACCTAGGAAAAAAAAAAAGGATTGCTATCAAAGAATTAGAATTGAAGAACAAGGTGGCAAATATATATTATAATAATAGAAAAGCTAAGCCACTTTTACTCCACTGGGACGTTTTCCTTCCATGGCATCCTTTTTATTACGGCAAGCAGCACAAAGGAAGGGCCCTTGCCAGGGCTTTGAGCTGGTCGAGAATATGGAACCTGCATGAACTGAGATGCCTTCACTTGGAGCTAGGTCGACTTGGCATACACCACATGTGAATATCCCAGATGTTGTTTGCCCTGCACCCTCGTCATTTCCTAGTCTGCACAATGCAGTACTTCACTTTCAGTATCCATTACAATGGAGTTTATTATTAGCAACAAGCAAGTCTAGTGCTAAGTGCTAACCTTTCAGCAAGCATTGCTGAGCCTTCTTCAAACAGCTCTTCAACTATACCAACAGCTGAAAGCTTCTTTGATAGTTTATTGGCAGAATCACGAGAGCTCTTCCTGAATAAGAAAGATCTCAGTTTGTTAGGCTTTTTGGGAAGAGGAGAAGGCGGTGGTGAATTCTCAGGAGGAATTATGTCGACAACAATGCAGGTCGTGTCATCCTTTAACCCTCGTGTCCTTAATGCTTCCTGAACAAAATGATATTAGGAAAACTAGAAAAAGGCCGGTCTAAAACAAGGGTAAAAAAAGGAGAAACTGTATGGTGATGAATTGAATCACCTTAACAACTTGTCTAGCAGCAAGTTCAGCTGGTAATCCACGGCAAGATTTTGCAGCCATTTCCGATGATAGGGCATCCCAAATACCATCCGAAGCAATTATAAGCCTCCCACCAGCATTTGACAGCTTTTACAAACATCAGCGTTTTCTATGTCAAATGAGAATGTAACCATAACATCAACAAGAACATTGCACAAGATCCAACAAGCTTACCTTTACTTGCTTTACATAAGGTATGGGAACTATGAACTCTCCAACATCCATATCTCCTATTGACCTAGACAGGCATAAACCTCCTGGCCAACATCGGAGAGGACCAATCTGTCACAATCCGGAGAAAAGTTAGATTCCAATAGTACATGTTACTAGGGGAGAAAAAAATAAAGTTGAGATTTAAAAACACCAACCTCGGCACCACCAGCAATGCTAAGCCTCCCAACTTCACCCCCACTAGCAGTGACGCGTTCCCTCCTGCAATAACAAAAGCACATCACCAATTAAGAATTCTGTTCATGGAAATGGAAGAAAGGAGATCTATCAAGATAAAGACACACTCTTCCACATTCTCTTCAAGTCTGTGATCAACGGTTAAGGTAGAGATTCCACCACCCTGAGTATCTAAAATGCAACGAGAATCCCCAACAGAAGCAACAGTCACTGTCCATGCATCAACTATTACAAATGTAGCAGTAGTACCCGATGTTTCACCTGCAGAAAAAAAAAATCAATAAGGACAGAGAACACCAGTGTCATCTAAATGTACGGAAGAAACAATTAGAGAATAAAAGAATTGGAAAACAAATTCCATGCCTCTACTCTGAAATTCCTTGTCGGTCTTCACAAATCCGGCAACTAATGCCCGAGGTAAAGCTTGAAACCACTCCTCCCGCCCAAGGCCACGAGGAACAGCACTCAATATATGACTCAAAAGGTGCTCCCTCGTAAAAATTGCTGCAGCATTACCGTTGTGCCCATCAAAGATCTGAAGGCAGAAGAAAATAGTCACCATCACAGAAGAAGTGAAGGAAGTAATGAAGAAACCATCCAAGCGCAAAGATTACTACAATTCATCAGAAAATGTAAAATCCTACTCTTGTTTATAATCTCCATATGTATAATCCTCAAGAGAAAGAAAACAATTGCTCAAAGCATAATACTCCTACCAATTCCTAAGGAAGTCAACCTTGCATATTAAGAACCATGGGACCATATGATACCGGCCTTTGAACTAGTACGGTAATATCATTACATCGTTTCAGGTTTTGTATCTCTATCAACCGATACCATCGCCTGCACCTTATTTGATCTTTTAACCAATTTCTAATAATCAACTTAGGGGTTTTCTCATAACAATATTATTTAAAAGTGGACTAAAATATATCACCCAAAGCACCAAGCATGTGAAAAACAATGAAATGGCAGTTTGTTTGGAAAAAAAAAATAAGATTCATTACCGCAAAAACAGAGAAGGTAGATGAAGGATTGCCAGGCACTCGTTGACAATCCGTTTTAACCAAGAAATAATCTTCTCCTTTCCTAGATTGAGCGGCATGACCGTATCTCACACTTGGCTTCTCCATCTTCTCATTCTTCATCTCTCTGCTTATTAATGCTGCCAGAGGCACCAGCTCATGACCACGACGCCTGCCTGCTCCAGATGCCATATCCTACCACCCCACAAGGTTAATTAATGCCCCCCACCCCCAAATTCAACAAGCCATTGTTGCCCACTCAATCACAAAGAACAAGATCCCCCCCACCCCCACAGATCTCAAAACTGCAAGCACCTTCTTCCAATTCACTTAGTTATCAAATCAAAACCCACTATGAAATTCACCTGCAGTGAACAACTCAAACTGTCAGTGTAAGATCCAGAAAAAACAACAGCACCACATCCAAATTGCAGATCCTTAAGCAGGAACAAAGACACTTGAGTTTGGAAAGATGACAGCAGACAAGGAGTGAAGGAAGGTGAAGTTACCAGCAAAGAATGTTTGGTTTAGCGTTTCGTACAAAACCAAATGCCAGATCTGGTTGCTACACTAAGCAAACCATAAACAAGGAAGAAGAAATAAATCTAGCTGGGGAACTCTACGCGTTTTTGGTGACAAGGCAATGAACTGTCGTATATCCTTTTAATCTAAAAACCAAACCCTCACTAAAAAGAGTTTTTAGTTACCAAACAGAGAAAGGCAACTTGTATTTTTTTAAAGTTAGGAAAAAAAATAATAATACTTGAGAATTGATTATTATGAGGAAGAACCCACCCCAACCCAGGTCAGCTTCACAACATTTCCCTTCCACCAAACACTCAAAAACAAAGGTTTTTGCTTTTATTTGTTACAGAAAGGATTGCTTCCCAAAAGAAAAAAAAAAATGGACAGCTTTCTCCCACAAAGAAAGCACAGAAAGTGGGTTTTGCTGACTATAAAGCAATATGCCGACAAAGCCACATTCTGTTTCTGTTTAGAGTCGGTTTCAATAGTGAAAAGCAGCTTCAAGTAGTTAAATAAAATTCAAGCAGTGGTATCATAAAACTAAGGAATCTTTGTAAAGACTGCCTTTCTGTTTGTTCTAAACTCCTCTCCTAGTAGATCTAGACATTGAAAAATGTTATCCTATTAAAAACTCGCTTCTATAGATCACTTTTTTTTTTATGTGTTTTCTTTTTACATGATAAAGAGATGAAAATTAAGACAATGAAAAATTAATAGAAGTTTTGGAGCGCATTTTGCTCAATTAGTGACCTTTCTCATTAGGTGAGGGTCATTGTTCCTATTTTTTTTATGAGTTTTGAAAAGTTTTTGCACGTCATATATTGTTGGTTGGAGTCACCATCCTGCCATGATTCTTCTAAAGATAATATTGATGAATTTTCCATCTTTTAACATGAATCTACAAAATAAAATATTCAAAGCTTTCAAAAGGACAAGGGAGGACCGTGGCTTAAAAATCCTTGCATATTGTTTGGAGGCAATAGAGTAGCTTTTGACCATGATGAGTTGGTTGCCATTATTGTTTTGGATGATAGTACGCCCAGGATTCCTACGAATATCTCCAGGGAGTGTGTGTGAAACACCTTCTTCAAGGGTTATTTAGGGTTGATGACAAATGTTGATTGTTGGAGTATTGTTGAAGAAGGCTAGGATTGAGAGTTGCATATCATAAAGTCGCATTATGGCTCTTAAAGAATTAGGAGCAATGCCCTTGAATATGAACTTATTTCTTGTTTTAAATATTGACCACAAGGTGAAAATGAATATTGTGTAGAATTTCCTTGATTCTGGTGAGTTGATTTTTTTGACCTGGAGCCATTAAGAGATCCAAAAAGGTAAAGAATGGATATTGATATTATCAATGCATTGGGAGAGGAAGGATCCAAATCAAGCTGCTCGAGTAAAACTGAAATGTAGGAACAAATATTCCATGGATTCTGCAAGAGAGTGATGGAAAGGACAACTAGAATCCATGCCAATATTGCACCTATGAAGATTTTCCATGGTTGGGAGACAGTTGTTGCAAATTTTCAATAGGAACATGATTGCAAATTTTCAATAGGAACGTGATGAGTTTGAAAGGTAGTTTAAGCTTCCAAAGTTGTTTCCATACTTTAGTGTTGACAAAGGTGGGGCCAATGTTCTGTTGTAAATTCTAGATATGGTTGTATGCATTCTTGACAGTAGAAACGCTAATGTAGTCATCCCGCCATACGATTCTATCTTTTTCCCCAACCAAGTAGACTGGCTTGTTGATAAGATCATTTGCAAGTTGAGGGCCAAGAGTTTCTCTTGATTTACTTTTATTCCATCTCATTCTACTTTGGTCAATGCAAGAGAAGGCTTGAACAAAAGTGTTATGGGTTTAGACTACATCTAAGTGCTTTTCAACGACATTCGGTTTGATCCAAGAATCATTACCACTCCAAATTTGGACGTCCTTCCTTTGTTGTAGATATCTCTACCTAAAAGGATATCTTTCCATACCCAAGAGTGAGTAGCATTGAGTTGGACAACTTCAAAGGCGTCACGTTTGTAGTATTTAGCTTTTCGGACTTCAGCAATGAAGGAGTTGGGCGAAGACATGATCCTCCATGCTAGTTTAGCTAAAAGCGCTTCGTTCCTGAGTTTGGCTTGTCTAATCCTAAGTCCTCCTTCCAGGATTGTTGCACAAAACTTGTCCCAATTATAGAGGTGCAACTTTCTTTGACCAATATCATGTTCCCGCCAGAATGATCGGATAGTTCTATCAATCTTGTCATAGATGCTCGTTGCCGCCTTAAAAGCCGAGAACATATAGAGTGGTAGTGATGATAAAGTAGATTTAATGAGAGTTAATCTACCTCTTACAGAGAGACATTTGACTTTTCATGAGGTGAGCTTGTTGTTTATTTTATCGAGAACCCTTTGGAAAAAATCGATTTTTTTTGTTCATACCGAGATACAAACTTAGGTGATAAACTCTTTTAACTTTTAGAATACCACTAAACCATTTCTTTGCTTGGGGTCTAATGGAAGGGCTAAAAAAAGACGCCAAACTTGTTAAAGTTTATTAAAGGCCCGAAAGATTACAACAAAGATTATGAGTTTGGCAATAGTGGGCACTAACGTTGAAATTTATGTACAAGTCAACTATGAAAAGAATATGGTTAATGGGAGACACATTGTTATTGATTTTAACACACTTTATGATCTCTTTAGAGTCTGCTTTAGAAAAGAAGAGTCAAAAGGATATTTTGATATAGGAGGGATCACCTTGTCTGAGATCTCTCCATAGGCAAAAGGGTTTCGAAAGAGAGCCATTAACCTGTGTAGTAGAGATGCATTGATGAATGAGATTGATCCATGTGAAAATTGAACATCGATAATTACAATGAATAGTAAAGAAAGAGAAAAAATAAAACACACAGATTTTACGTGGCCTTTTGGGAAAAATCATGGGTAGAGGAGAAGAAAAATTCACTAACTGTTGAATTCGAACGATACAAAAGTAGAGACGACTACGTCTATTTATAGTGTAAAAACCTTGCTCTAATCAAAGTCTAATAGAAGCAATACAATAAGGTTGAAACACCTTATTCAAATCAATATCAAATAGGAGAAGTGTACTTCTATACGAATTCCACTTGTGTAGTCTGTA
This sequence comes from Gossypium longicalyx, assembly GCA_025698465.1. Lineage (NCBI taxonomy): Eukaryota > Viridiplantae > Streptophyta > Magnoliopsida > Malvales > Malvaceae > Gossypium > Gossypium longicalyx. The sequence continues at coordinate 101,394,569 of CM046997.1, forward strand.
TTGTGTCCTGGGGTTGCAACCCCAGCCTAGTTTTATGCTTAATGCAGATCTGGGGCGAGTTGTGGCCTTTGTCCCCACAAATCCCTCTATCTTGTCACTTTTTTTTATTAACAGGAATTTGGGTCACACAACTCTAACATTATGTTTCACAAAATCAAATTTAATATTTAATTAAATATAAAACTATGAAAATTTAATGAAGGTGTAAGGATTCTGCCATTTAATAAAATAATATTGGAGTTTTTTTATAAAATAAATGATTTTATCTGTAGTCATGTATCGTGTAACAACCCAATTTTCAGTGGTGTTGAAAACGACAGTTTCGGAAACCTATTTCTATAAACCAAGTTCGTAAATATTGATATTAATATTAATAGTTACGAGATTAATATAGAAATATATTAAAGTTTAGTATAGTAATTTTTTCAAATTGATAATTAATTAAAGTATAATGACTAAATTGTAAAAGTTTTATCACTATAGATATTTAAATTGCAAGAGGGTCAAAATGGTAATTAAACCAATTTGCATCATAAAATAGTGGAGAATGATGTTATTCTCCACTAACTTTGGTTAATTATAATTAAGCTTTAATTAATTAAGGTTTAACTAAATAAATTTTGATTAATAAAGTTAATCTAAGAATATAAAGGTAAATAGTGCTTGTCATTTTAATTTTTTTCCTCCTTCACCGAAACACTAAATAAAAACCTAAAGGAAACCATTTAAAACTTCAAGCTATTCTGTCCTTCAATTGGTAAGTGTATTCAAGTCATTTTATTGTAATTTTTATGTTTTTGAGGTCATGAGAGCTTGATTTAGCTAGCCCATGTACCAATTTGTAAAAATGTTAAAGTTTTTGAAAGTTTCCATGGTTGATTTATTGAAAAAATAGGAGTTAAACTGATTGATTTTAAGCTTATATGTGAAAAAAGACTAGATTGTAATGTTTAATTGTTAGTTTTGTTCAAAAGGACCAAAGTTAATAAATTGCATAATTGACGTGAAATTTCTATAATAATAGATATTAAAGGGTCCTAAAAGGATGTAATTGAGATTTTTTTTTTGAAACTGAAGCTCAAAATTGAAAGATATGACAATTTTGGTTTTAGGGACTAAATTGAATAAAGTGGAAAACTTAAGGAGGCATTCACAAAATGAAATTAAATAGGTACATGCATATCATGGAATAATAAAATATATTTGGTATTGATAAATTGAATTGAATAATTGGATAGATCGAGAATTGGATCAAACAATAGATAATTAGAGAAAAGCCAAAATTATCGATTAGCCCTTACAAATTCAACTTGTTTGTTGATTTGACTAGGTAACTTCATACGGTATGATTGTGTTTAAATTTTTAGGTATTGGAATTATAAATATGTTTATGTTTGGTTGTAATTTTAATTGTTTGCGAATTAGTACAAAAGGTTAGATATGGGCTAAATTGTAAGGAAATGATCATATGTGTTAAAGATGCCTAAGTGAACTTATTAAAGATTATGATATAATTGACATGTTGATAGGGTTATATGTGTGCTTGTACGAGATAAGTGATTGTACGAAGATCATTATAGATTATATCAGGATCCAACATTTGTTGCGAACCATCGAGTATTGTATGTCTTTACAGAAACCCTAGTATGGTGGAGGGATGTATTGTTATACAATTATACATATGATTGCCTACGAGCTTTGCACGTTAGTGCCTTGGTGTGGTGTAGTTACTGCTCGAACGAGCAACCTAGTGTGGTGTAGTTACCTATGTATGCAAATTTGTTCACTAGAGTTCATCGGCTAAATGGTTAATGAAAAGGGAAAAAATTGCAATACAGTGGTATGAATTTGGTATTCAAATGGCTAGATGTTGAAATTATTATGAGAATGGCATTGAAATGTTGATTTAAGTGAATTGAAATTTTATATGTTTGAATTACTATATGGTATAGTTATATGTTAAACTCACATTGTTGTTATGTGATTTGTCATGTTTAGGCAAACTTTGCCAAGCTAAGTAGCTTCTTATGTTTAGTTGTAAGATAAGGTAAGCTTGTGTTTAATGTCTATGAACTAACTAAGTATCGTATATGCTTACCCTGTTTATTTTCCTCTATCCTTATAGATCATCATCTCGTGGAATGCATCAAGTCGGAGCGTCATCAAAGCTCACACTATCCTTTCATTGAATTGTTAGTATTTTGATCATATTGAGTTAAGGAATTGTGGAATGTATATAAGTGTTTTGACAAATATCTTAATGTATAAGATGTTTGATGAACTTGATATCTTGTGATGATTTGGTGTTTTGGTTCAATTGTGAATATGAACATATGTGCATTCCATGTTTAATGAAGTAGGGATATTTGTTTGAGTACCTGAGATATATGAATTGGCAATGAATAAGTAGAAATGGTATCTTAGTGATAGATGAATGAGATGGAATGTAATTGTGCATTATTAATTTGAAGTATGCTTGATAAATATAGACTAACTTGGGTAGATGTTGATTACATAATGCTTATGACTTAATTGGGCATATGTGTATTTAAATGGTCAAAAATGAAGTTGAAATGGCATGTCTCAAGTTGATTTAGTATAGGTATAACTTGGTATTTGGTTGATTTGTTTGATATGCTTTAATGATAAGAAAATGCTTAAGTTTAATTGATGTTTAAGTAGTGAATACCTTGTTGATGAGTTGATTATGAATTTTGAACTAGTGCAGCATGATTTTGGCATGTTTTGATCCCATTGAATTTGGTGTTTGGTGCAAATGTTGAAGGTTTGGTTTGGAAGTATCAAATAGGTACCAAATAGTTCTTTCTACCAAAAACATAGTCCACGTCTGGACGAGCAATCTTCCTCATTGCAACGTCAGCCAACAGTGAGTCATGTCGCGACGTCGAGTGACCTAAGGTCATGATGTGACAAACTATTTGGCGATGCCATGACATGAAAGAAGTGATGTCACGTCGTCAGACTTGAATTTTTAAAACTTTACAATTTAGTCATATTTTGTGCTCGGGTCAATAAAAGAACTTTCGTAAGATTGATTAAGCCTCAAATTTGATTGTTTAACATAATGTAAATGTATTTAAAATATAATTGCATATTTATAATGATTATTTCTGTATAAATGACAGTTATTGCTCCGGCAATGAGTGTGGCATCTTGTAGTTTGGACCCGACTGTAACACCCCTTGCCCGTGTCTGACGCCGGGATAGGGTTCGAGGCGTTACCTGTAATTCATATTTACAAACTTACTCAATCAGGTTACTGAATTTCGCTCATGATTTAACACTTTTCAAACGTGTGCACTTTGTCTCTTATACAAGCCTCCGATGCCTAAAAACACTCCTAGGGGTAGTACGGAACAAAACCGAAATTGTTCGATAGACTTGGGGCACTTTAGGATATTTTCCCTTAGTTCAAATGTAATACGCCCGTGGGCTTAGAACACGCCCGCGTCCTTTTTCCAGTATGCAACACGGCCAAGGCACACGCCCATGGGCTTAGCCCGTGGACTACACTGATTTCAACCTCACCATTTTGTTAAATATACACAGCCAAGGCACACGCCATTGTGCTTAGCCCATTGTAATAGCCTAAATTTTCAGTGGTGTCGGAACAGTGATTCGAGATCACTAAATCCGACAAATGAGTAGAAAATATTATTAATTTAGTGAATATAAGTTAAATGTGAAGTTAGAAATTCTTTTTGAAATAGCGAATAGTGTACTAGAAATAAATATTAAAATAATTAGAATTAGAAACGAGGTATTGAGACTTTAAAAATTTTAAATCGAGCCATAAATATTTTTATAAATATTTATGGAGTGTTAATAAGTTAGTATTAAAGTTTCGTCAAGAAATTTTAAAGTTCTGATAGTTAATTGAATAAAAAGGACTAAATTATAACAAATGTAAAATTATGGGAAATGATTAAATGGCTTAGATGATAAAAGAAAGAGGGTTTAAAAGGAAAATAGACCCAAAATGTTTTGGGCTGGACGGCGAGGGCCATGAAATCGGCAGGAAAATTGATGAATTAAGGGCAAAATTGGAATATTGCAAAATTTACTTAATAAAGCTAGGACTAAAGTGGAATTATCTAGATTTCTCTTTATTTTTCTGCATTCTCATCAGCAAAAACACCATAGAAGGGTTTCCTTAAGCTGGTTTTTCATATTTTTCTTGCAAATCGAGAACCCAAACAAGTCGAGGAAAAGAAAAAGTAGCTGATTAGTCCCTGAACTTTCACAAATTTTGCAAATCGACCCCAGAGAATAAAATAACAACCCGAAAATCGAATAAATATTAAAATGAGCCGAACGTCGGATTTGAGTACTTCTGATCAGTGATAAGTGACAAGTGATAAGTGGTAGCTTTAGCTACACTTATATCGATCAATGACAAGTGATAAGTGATAAGTGGTAGCTTTAGCTACACTTATCTGATCGGTGACAAGTGATAAGTGATAAGTGATAGTTTTAGCTACACTTATCTGATCAGTGACAAGTGATAAATGTGATTAGTGTAAGATTGTGGCAGGACTATGACTTCAAAAAGTGATAAGTGATCATACGCAAGACCATAGTTATACTATGACAAAGTGAAAGTGAAGTACTCAATTTTCCGTAATCGTTCCCTAATTTGATTAAAGAATGATATGTGACAAATGGGCCCAAAAGAATTAAAGGAAATGGATAAGTGGTAGTAAGTTTATACAAGGGAACTCACCAATGACTGTGGTTGACAGGTGAACTTAATAATTGTGTATATTGTATAAGTGTATAAATATTTGGTAAGATTTATGTTTTATGCCTATGAACTTACTAAGCTTCTATAAGCTTACTTGAGTGTATTCAATGTCTCTTGTAGATTGACGTAGAAGTATACGGAGGTTCAGATCAACACAGAGGATCACACTATCCAGATTATCTCCGGTAGCTTTTGTAAATTTTCTTTTTGATTTATATGGCATGTATAAGGTTTGATGATTATATAAATGCTAATACTTGTTTAATGAATATACATTAAAGTAAAAAAAATGATAAATATGTTAAATAGTATGATTATAGTAGAAGTATAATTTGGTATCAAATTGATTGAAATGAATTGGTTGGTTGGATTAGTCTCGGTTTTAAAATTTGCAGGGAAGGTTAGATATTTATAAAGGGGTTATATTGAACAAAAAAAAACTTTGGGATTTTGTGAAAAATTTTCTATGATTTCGATTTAATTCTAGTTTGGTCTCGAAGTATGTTTTGGGCTTTGGAGGCCCATCTAAAGGACGTCATGACATGTTTTAGTAAATGAATAGTATTTAACTTGTATTAACGAAAAATTAATTTGGTAAACTCTGGTAATGCCTCGTACCCTATTTCGGCGATGAATACGGGTAAAGGGTGTTACATTTAGTGGTATCAGAGCCCGGATTAGCCGGTTCTCAGAATATGTGTTATGTGTAAAGTGTTTAGAAATACATGCCATATAAATCTGTGATAGTGTGATATGTATGATCCGATCTAATCTTTGTCATTTTTATAGATACTCTCTGATTATAAATATGTCAAATAGACACGAACGCATCTTGAGCAGGAGGAAGCTAATGAGAGAGTCTGGACTTCAACAAGGAACAAGTAGTGATATTCCAATTTCTATGATGCGAGAGCGAGAACTTAAAAATATGATTTATGGAGTTATGAATCGGTGGTATAAGGAGATGATACAAGAAAGAAGTCGAGGCTCAACCACCTCTTCCCCTCATCGCACCACTGTGGTACCTCGGTTGCTCCTCCACCTTCTTCAATAATTGAAACTAGTAAACGTTCTTGATTGAAAAGCTAAGGAATTTTGGAGCCGTGAGGAATTTCGAGGAGATCGGATGATGACCTGTAAAAAGTGAGTATTGGCTCACAGAGTTTGGTAAGAATTTTTAAACAGATGGCTTGTTCTCCAGGAGGATTATCTACGATGTCTTTGTCTCATTGTTAAAAGAAGAAGCATATAAGCGGTGGGAAACAGATGGAAGTTGTAGTACTGCAGAGAGAAGCTTACTTGGGAATTTTTCCGAGCGAGTTTAAAAAGAAATATGTGGGAAAAGATATCTAGACAAGAAAAAGGAGAATTTCTTGATCTACGGTAGGAAATAAGTCATGAATTTGAATACGAAAGAGAATTTGTCTACCTCAAACAAATATGCTCGAGACATTGTACCTACTGAAGAAGAAATGTGTATCAGATTTGAAGAGGGGTTAAATGATGAGATTAGAATGATGATTGGGGTAATGAAATACGAGAGTTCATTGTTCTGTCAGACCGTGCTCAAAAGCTCGAAGAAGTATATAACAAAAAAATGCAGCGAGATCGGAAAAATAAAGAGTCATTTAAAAGAGGTGCTTCTAAGTCATTTTCAGATTTGCCAATGAAGAAATCTAAAGAAGAAATTAGTCGAAATACATCAGTGCCGGGAAGATTGGGTAGAGGTAGATCAAGACAATTTGATTTTAGGGTATTTGATAGACCTGTAGCAAGTGTGAGCAGTGTTCAGAATACTCTTCGGCCTAAGTGTCAATATTGTGGAAGACATCATTTCGGTGAATGCAGGACTAAGATGGGGGCTTGTTATAAATGTGGGGCTACTGATCATCTTATTCGAGATTGTCCCCAGCTACAAAAAGATGAAGTGGATCAGAAAGAGACACAGAGAACCACTCCCCAAAGAAGTAGATGTTTGGGCCAGAGCAGTGCTACAGGGGCTACCCATTCGGGTATAAGAGAACCAATTAGTCAATCAGAGAATAGAGCACCAGCACGTACCTATGCCATTCGAGCAAGGGAAGAGGCTACGGCTCCTGATGTAATTGCTAGTATTTTCTATCTTTATGATGTTACTGTTTATGCATTAATAGACCTTGGGTCTACTCATTCATATATTTGCATTATGCTAGCATCTGAAAAGAAATTATCTGTTGAGTCCACTAATTATGATATACAAGTCACTAATCCATTAGGTCAAAGTGTGATGGTTAATTTAATATGTCGTAATTGTCCACTGAAAGTGAAAGGCTGTGAATTCCCTGCTGATTTGATGTTGTTACCCTTTCGAGAATTTAATATTATTCTGGGGATGGATTAGTTAACAAAACATGATGCTGTAGTGAACTGTCGAGAGAAACGGATTGATTTGAAAAATCAGACAGGAGAAATGATTTCGGCTGAGTTTGGAAATATGAAAGATAATGTTCGAATTATTTCAGCCTTTTCAGCTCAGAAGCTAGTACGAAAGGGTAATGAAGCATATTTAGCTTATATTCTTGATACTCGGGATTCTGAATCAAAGTTGAAACAGTTGCCAATTGTTATTGAATTTGCTGATGTGTTTCCTAAGGAATTGTCGGGTTTACCGCCAGATTGTAAAGTTGAGTTTGTGATTGATGTGATCCCGGGAACAGCGCTAATATCCATAACACCATACAGAATGGCACCGACGGAATTAAAAGAGTTGAAGACTCAGTTGCAAGAATTGTTAGATAAGGGGTTTATTAGACCAAGTACATCTCCTTGGGGTGCACTGTTTTGTTTGTGAAAAAGAAAGATGGCTCGTTGAGATTGTGTATAGATTACAGACAGTTAAATAAGGTTACAATCAAGAACAAATATCCTTTGCCCCGCATTGATGATTTATTCGATCAGTTGAAAGGTGCTACTGTGTTTTCGAAAATAGATCTTCGATCCGGGTATTATCGGTGAAAGTTAAAGAATGTGACGTGCCAAAAAGCGCCTTGAACTCGGTATGGTCATTACAAGTTTCGTAATGCCATTTGGTTTAACTAATGCTCCTATCTGCATTTATGGACTTGATGAATCAAATTTTTCAACCTTATTTGGATAGATTCGTGGTTGTATTTATTGATGATATCTTGATCTATTCAAGATCGAGTTCGATCATGCACAACACTTGAGAAGTGTGTTACTGTGCCTTGAGAGAGAAGCGGTTGTATGCAAAGTTCAACAAGTGTGAATTTTGGCTACATGAGGTTGGATTTTGGGTCATATTGTTTCAAATTTGAAGGAATTCGAGTAGATCCAAGTAAAGTGTCGTGAGTGGTGAATTGGAAAACTCCAAAGAACGTAACAGAAGTGCGAAGTTTCCTGGGATTAGCGGGATACTACCGCCGATTTGTTAAAAATTTTTCAATGATTGCTTTACCGATGACTCGACTACTTTAGAAGAATGTTGAACTTGTATGGTCTGAAGAGTGCCAACAAAGTTTTGATCAGTTGAAGAAGATGTTGACAGAAGCTCCAGTGTTAACTCAACCAGAATCAGGTATACCATATGTTGTGTATAGTGATGCATCTTAAAATGGTTTGGGTTGTGTTTTAATGCAGTCAGGGAAAGTAGTGGCATATGCTTCTTGGCAATTAAAACCGCACGAGAAAAATTACCCTACCCATGATTTGGAGTTGGCTGCGATTGTGTTTGCTTTAAAAATGGAGACATTATTTATATGGGGAAAAATGTTATGTGTATACCGATCACAAAAGTCTAAAATATTTGATGACACGAAAGAGCTGAACTTGAGACAGAGGCGGTGGCTCGAACTATTGAAAGATTATGATCTTGTTATTGATTATCACCCGGGAAAGCTAATGTGGTGCTGATGCACTTAGCCGAAAATCATCATTATTTGCACTTCGAGCAATGAATGTTCATTTGTCTCGTTAATGAAGATGGTTTCAGATATTAGCGAATTGAAAGTAAAATCTACATTCCTTCAACGGATCCATGAATTACAGAGTGATGATCCGGAACTAGTCTTTGAAACGACAAACGATTCGTGATAATTTGAGTTCGAATATAGCATTGATGATGGTGGTATGTTGCGTTATCATAATAGAATTTGTGTTCGAATAATTTAGAATTGAAAAATGATATTCTTCTTTGAAGCTCATAATAGTAAGTATTCTATTCATCGGGTAGTACAAAAATGTATTGCGATTTAAAAAGAATGTCTTGGTGGTCCGGTATGAAGCGAGAGATTTGTGAATTTGTTGCAAAATGTCTAATCACGCCAGTGAAAGCAGAGCATCAAGTACCAACAGTTTATTACAACCTATTATGATTCTTGAATGGAAATAGGAACACATTACGATGGATTTTGTATCAGGATTGCCTGTGACTCCGAAAAAGAAAGATTCAATCTGGGTTATCGTTGATAGATTGACAAAGTCAACACATTTTATTCCAGTCAGATCAAATTTTTCATTGGAGAAGTTAGCAGAATTGTATATTTCTTAGATTGTGAAATTATATGGAGTTCCAGTATCTATTATTTCGGATCGGGATCCGAGAGTTACTTCGAGATTTTGGAGTAAATTACAAGAGGCTTTGGGCAATAAATTAAATTTCAAAGATGACTTTTCATCCTCGAGATGCACAGGCAATGAGCGAGTGATTCAGATTTTAGAAGATATGTTAAGGTCTTTGTGTACTTGAGTTTGTGGCGGTGGGAAAGGTATTTACCTTTAATCGAATTTGCTTATAATAATATTTATCAAACTAGTATTAAAATGGCACCATTTGAAGCTCTGTATGGAAGAAAGTGTAGAACTACATTATATTGGTCTGAATTAAGTGAACCGAAACTAATGGGAGTGGACTTGATTCAGGAAACCGAAGAAAAAGTTCGTATTATTCGAGATTGTTTAAAAGCTGCCTCCGATCGACAAAAATCATATGCAGATTTAAAGAGAAGAGATATAGAGTTTAATGTGGGTGATCGTGTATTTTTGAAAGTGTCACCATGGAAAAAAGTTTTCGGTTCGGTAGAAAGGGAAAACTCAGCCCACGATTTATCGGGCCGTATGAAATCATTGAAAGAATCGGTTCGGTAGCTTATAGATTGGCTTTGCCCCCGGAGCTTGAAAAGATTCATAACGTGTTTCATATGTCAATGTTGAGACGATATAGATCAGATCCATCACATGCAATTCCTCATACAGAAATAGAATTCCAACCCGACATGACTTTTTCAGAAGAACCGGCGAAAATTCTAGCTTGGGAAATTAAAGAGTTAAGGAACAAACGAGTACCGTTAGTAAAAGTGTTGTGGCATCGACATGGTGTGGAGGAGGCAACCTGGGAAACAGAGGAATCAATGAGATCACAATATCCAAACCTATTTTCAGGTAACAAATTTCGAGGACGAAATTTCTTAAGAGGGGGAGAATTGTAATAGCCTAAATTTTCAGTGGTGTCGGAACAGTGATTCGAGATCACTAAATCCGACAAATGAGTAGAAAATATTATTAATTTAGTGAATATAAGTTAAATGTGAAGTTAGAAATTTTTTTTGAAATAGCGAATAGTGTACTAGAAATAAATATTAAAATAATTAGAATTAGAAACGAGGTATCAAGACTTTAAAAATTTTGAATCGAGCCATAAATATTTTTATAAATATTTATGGAGTGTTAATAAGTTAGTATTAAAGTTTCGTCAAGAAATTTTAAAGTTCCGATAGTTAATTGAATAAAAAGGACTAAATTATAACAAATGTAAAATTATGGGAAATGATTAAATGGCTTAAATGATAAAAGAAAGAGGGTTTAAAAGGAAAATAGACCCAAAATGTTTTGGGCTGGACGGCAAGGGGCATGAAATCAGCAGGAAAATTGATGAATTAAGGGCAAAATTGGAATATTGCAAAATTTACTTAATAAAGCTAGGACTAAAGTGGAATTATCTAGATTTCTTTTTTTTTTCTGCATTCTCATCAGCAAAAACACCATAGAAGGGTTTCCTTAAGCTGGTTTTTCATATTTTACTTGCAAATCGAGAACACTGAAACAAGTCGAGGAAAAGAAAAAGTAGTGATTAGTCCCTGAACTTTCACAAATTTTGCAAATCGACCAGGAGAATAAAATAACAACCGAAAATCGAATAAATGATCAAATTGAGCGGAACGTCGATTTGAGTACTTCGATCGATGATAAGTGACAAGTGATAAGTGGTAGCTTTAGCTACACTTATCCGATCGGTGACAAGTGATAAGTGATAAGTGGTAGCTTTAGCTACACTTATCCGATCGATGACAAGTGATAAGTGATAAGTGATAGTTTTAGCTACACTTATCTGATCAGTGACAAGTGATAAATGTGATCAGTGTAAGACCGTGGCAGGACTATGACTTCAAAAAGTGATAAGTGATCATACGCAAGACCATAGTTATACTATGACAAAGTGAAAGTGAAGTACTCAATTTTCCGTAACCGTTCCCTAATTTGATTAAAGAATGATATGTGACAAATGGGCCCAAAAGAATTAAAGGAAATGGATAAGTGGTAGTAAGTTTATACAAGGGAACTCACCAATGACTGTGGTTGACAGGTGAACTTAATAATTGTGTATATTGTATAAGTGTATAAATATTTGGTAAGATTTATGTTTTATGCCTATGAACTTACTAAGCTTCTATAAGCTTACTTGAGTGTATTCAATGTCTCTTGTCAATCATACGGAGGATCGGATCAACACAGAGGATCACACTATCCAGATTATCTCCGGTAGCTTTTGTAAATTTTCTTTTTGATTTATATGGCATGTATAAGGTTTGATGATTATATAAATGCTAAGACTTGTTTAATGAATATACATTAAAGTGAAAAAAAATGATAAATATGTTAAATAGTATGATTATAGTAGAAGTATAATTTGGTATCAAATTGATTGAAATGAATTGGTTGGTTGGATTAGTCTCGGTTTTAAAATTTTCAGGAAAGGTTAGATATTTATAAAGGGGTTATATTGAACAAAAAAAAACTTTGGGATTTTGCAAAAAATTTTCTATGGTTTCGATTTAATTCTGGTTTGGTCTCAAAGTATGTTTTGGGCTTTGGAGGCCCATCTAAAGGATGTCATGACATGTTTTAGTAAATGAATAGTATTTAACTTGTATTAACGAAAAATTAATTTGGTAAACTCTGGTAATGCCTCGTACCCTATTTCGGCGATGAATACGGGTAAGGGGTGTTACACCCGTGCTCTATGCTGACTTAAAATTTCAGGTGCAGGGGACACACGGTCATAACACACACCCACGGGAGTAGCCCATGTGTCACACACGGCCTAGACACACACTCATGTGTCTACCAATGTGGACCTTGTTAGGCTATTTTCCAAGCCTTAAGTCACCCTCTACTAGCCAATTACACTTATAGATTACTATAGTGCATATTTGGGCCAAATTATCCATTTGTAAATATGAAATTTTGATTAACTTCATTGGTCATTGGTTTCATACATGCTAAATTAATTCCTATCTTGGATTTAATGATTTATATGTCTGCTTGACATATTAGGATTGGCTCGTTATTATAACTCATTGCCAATTATAACTAAGTCATCGCATATAAATATAAACATGCATATATTTGTAGGGCATAGCCTACTTAGCCGTATGAACTCTCTCTCATATTCCGCTACAGTCTTGTTCCCTTGTCTGAGTTCCAGGAACTCCTTTTGCTTCGAGTCTAAAAACTGTTGGCTAATAAATTTCTTCCTAAACTCTGTTTGGAAGAAATTCCAAGTAATATTTTCCTTCAACACTACCGAGGATACGGTTTTCCACCAGTGGTATGCAGTATCGTTCAAGAGGGACACAACACACTTCAAATACTCCTCGGGTGTGCATGACAATTCATCTAACACCCGTGTACTATTTTCGAGCCAGAACTCAGCTTTTTCAGTGTCATCATCGACTTTCGCTCTAAATTTCTCAGCCCCATACTTTCTAAGCTTGTCTATAGAGGCCTTACTGATTCTTACCGTTGCCATACCTCGTGGCACATCCTCATCAAGTTGGTTAGGGGGCAAGGGCGGTCATGGTATGTTAGGGCGGTTCCTTAGATAATCCCCAAACCATTCATCCATCATATCAAAGAAGGCGGCTCGGGCCTCTTCCCGGACTTCAAACATAAGTCTCCTACTACTACTAGATACAACTCGTTGTACAGAAGCTGGAGCATGGCTCTCGGCTCCCTTGGACTCATCTTGTGCTCGATTGGAAGACATTTACTATATTCAAAACAATTTAAACAACTTAGGAGATGTTACACTATCAAGATTCGAAATATGACATGTATAGCGAACTTTAACATCCTCTACGTTAGTCTTAGAATAGACTAAACCGTAACTCTGATACCATTAAATGTAAGACCCTTCACCCGTATCCGACACCGGGATAGGGTTCGAGGCGTTACCGGTAATTCACTTTTACAAACTTAATCAATCGGGTTACTGAATTTCGCTCGTGATTTAACACTTTTCAAACGTGTACACTTTGTCTCTTATACAGGCCTCCAAAGCCTAAAAACACTCCTAGGGGTAATACGGGACAAAACCGAAATTGTTCGATAGACTTGGGGCACTTTAGGATATTTTCCTTTAGTTGAAGTGTAACACGCCCGTGGGGCTTAGAACACGCCCGTGTCCTTTTTCCAGTATGCAATACGGCCAAGGCACACGTCCATGGGCTTAGCTCGTGTGCTACGCTGACTTCAACCTCACCATTCTGTTAAATATACACAGCCAAGGCACACGCCATTGTGCTTAGCCCGTGCTCTATGCTGACTTAAAATTTCAGGTGCAGGGGACACACGGTCATAACACACACCCATGGGAGTAGCCCGTGTGTCACACACGGCCTAAACACACGCTCATGTGTCTACCCATGTGGACCTTATTAGGCTATTTTCCAAGCCTTAAGTCACCCTCTACTAGCCAATTACACTTATAGATTACTATAGTGCATATTTGGGCCATTTGTAAATATGAAATTTTGATTAACCTCATTGTATGTGAACCTCATGTCATTGGTTTCATACAAGCTAAATTAATTCCTATCTTGCATTTAATGATTTATATGTCTGCTTGACATATTAAGATTGGCTCGTTATTATAACTCATTGCCAATTACAACTAAGCCATCGCATATAAATATAAACATGCATAGATTTGTAGGGCATAGCCTACTTCAAAATGACCCAATTCCCATGGCCATATACAAAAAAAGATAAAATATTTTTACATGCCTTCATTAGGCAAATCAAATGACATATATAACAAAATACTCAAAAAATCCTATACATGCAATTGGACAAAATAGAAATGTCTTTATACCAAAGCTTGTCTAGTTGATAGTGTGTTGACTCTCTAATTGTCTTCCAATCCTTATGAGTCCTTGAGCTCTGAAAAGCAGGGAAAAGAGAAGGGTAAGCATTTACATACTTAGTAAGCCCGTATAACTGGAAAGTAAACTTACCGATTAATTAGCATACAACCATATTAGGCAATAAAACCAACAAGCATAGGATAGTTTCCCTATCACATGCACTCCACCATCGAGTTAGTTACATATCAATGCACCATGTAATTCATCTTAGATAAGCTCATCATTTAACATATCATCTATACATATTCCTTGTGATAGTCCCGTTGAGTTTCTAGGAAATCTCAATGGATCATCCATTTACCATCAATTTATACGAATGATCGTTTCAGTATGCACTCCTGCGAACCTCACATCTTACGGCGGGATTACCAGTCCAAGCTAAATCCCCCGTAATATAAACTCATAAGGTGATGTCGGGATTACCAGTCCAAGCTAAATCCCTTATAACAAGAAACACCCTTAATGGGCTTGGATCTGAATTACCAGTCTAGGCTAAATTCAGACCCTAATCGAATTACTCGTATGGGTTAAATCCACAATGCACACATATTCTTTGGGAGGCTCTATCACTCAAGGAACACCAGTCCAGGCTAGATCCTTTTTATACTTGAGATCTTCATATTACCAGTCCAGGCTAAATCCTTTTTTGCAACATATGCAGGATCTCAAGTCTCATGTAAATCATGGTTTATCCATCGAATTTCCTTTCCAACCTCAACCGAGACATTATCCAACAATTCATTATTAAAAATGCAATTCATGCATTTTCATGCCATCAACAATGCAATTATCATGCATTCCCAAAACATACAATTATGCATGTTATAGGTTTACTTCGAGTTATCCGAACTTACCTGGTATTCGTTTCGGAGCTGTGTTTCGGTTATTCCGAAACCTTACGTTTACCTCGATCGACCTCCGAAATTTATTCCTCGGGGTCTATAACAACAAAATTATATCATTAATTCACTAAATTACACTTTTCAAGTTTAATTTCTACCCCCGGTCCAAATGACCATTTTGCCCCTAAATTTTGATATTTTTACTATTTAGTCCGTAAGCTCGTGTAATGACACACATGGAATTTCTATCTTACCCAAGTCCGATCGAACATTTTTATCTCTTATGACAGTCCACATTTTCCATTATTTTCTCACTTCTACCACACATTTTAAAACATTTGCAAAGTGGTCCCTACAAGGGCTTTTCATGAAAATCACTTAGGAAAATATGTTTATCACACCTTCAACTTTCATACCCCCCTATAATCCACCAAAATACAAGTAACTCATGCATGGGTAAATTTTTAAACATGAACCCTAGCATGAAATATGGGTAGAAGTGAAGAGAGTAAGCTACCGGGATTCCAAAAATACAAAGAACATTAAAAATGGGGCTTGGGAGCACTTACTATTGAGCTTGGAAAGCTTCAAAACCCTAGCTATGAAGAAGAAGATAGCTGATTTTGGCTTATTTTTCTCATTTTATTTTATTAGAAAGCCAATTGACCAAAATGCCCTTAAGTCTTTTCTTTAAAATTTCATCCATGCAAGCCCATTTTTGTCCCAAAACTTAGAAATTGGGCAAATTTCTCCCCAAGACCTTCTAATTTATAATCTAAAGAAATTTCATACAAATTGCTTCTAGAATCCAAGTTTTGCAATTTATTCAATTTAGTCTCTAATTTCTAATTAGACACCTTACTCAAGGAATTTCTTCATGAAACTTTAACACATGCATAATCTCATATTCTAGGTCTCATAATAATCATAAAATAAATATTTTGGTGTCAGATTTGTGGTCCCGAAACCACTGTCCCGACTAGGCCCTATTTTGGGATGTTACATTTCTCCCCCCTTAGGGACGTTCGTCCCTGAATGTCTTACCAGTAAACAGATTCGGATATTGGTTTCTCATGGTTTCTTCTGGTTCCTATGTAGCTTCTTCCACACCATGTAGGTGCCATAGAACGTTTACTAAAGTGACACTTTTATTTCTCAACTGTTTAACCTCTCGGGCCAAAATCTTGACTGGTTCCTCTCCGTAAGTCATGTATGGTCTAATCTCAATCTCCTCTGGTAAAATCACATGAGAGGGGTCTGATCGATATTGTCTTAACATGGATATATAGAACACGTCGTGAATCTTTTCCAATTAGGGTGGCAAAGCCAAGCGATAGGCTAATGGTCCAATCCTTTCAGTGATCTCGTAAGGTCTGATAAATCACAAACTTATTTTACCTTTCCGACCAAATCTCATCACCTTTTTCCATGGAGACACCTTCAAGAATACCCTGTCCCCAACTTGGAATTCAATCTCTTTTCTTTTCAAATCAGCATAAGACTTTTGCCTATCCGATGCCGCTTTTTAAACATTCTTGTATTACTTTAACTTTTTCTTCAGTTTCCCTAATCAGATCCACTCCATGAATCTGATTTTCTTTAAGTTATGTCCAGTATAATGGAGTTCGGCACTTCCTGCCATACAAGGCCTCATAAAGTGCCATTTTCAAACTTGTTTGGAAACTATTGTTGTAGGCAAATTCTACCAATGGCAGATATTTTTCCCAGCTACCCTTGTAACGCCCCGTACCCGAGACCGTCGCCGGAGTCGAGCACGAGGTGTTACTAAACTTAATTTCATCAATTAAACAGCTTAAACAATTTATTTTTAAAATTTCCAGACAAGCTGGCTAACTGCGTCACAGTCGCTTAAAAATTCATATCTCGAGTTCTGAAACTCGAAATCCAATTCTGTAAATTTTCCATAAAACTAGACTCATATATATATTTACTAATTGTTTTTCTAGAATTTTTGGTCGAGTCAATTAGTAAATTTTATTAGTTAAAGTCTCCCCTGTTTCAGGGTACGACTACTCTAACCTCTATGTATTACGAATCAGATATCTCCTTGTACAGAGTTTCAATGACTATTTCGTTTATTTCTCTTAAAACTAAACTCTATAAGGAATCTGTACATATAAAGCATAACTTCTAATTATTTTTATGCAATTTATGGTGAATTTCCAAAATTAGAACAGGGGATCCAGAAATCGCTCTGCCCCTGTTTCACAAAAATTTAAACATCTCACAGAATATCATTCATATACCTGTTTTGTTCCATCCATATGAAAATAGACTCATTAAGATTCGATTCTATAACTTATTCATCATTTAAGTCCATTTCTACTATTTTTAGTGGTTTTTCAAATTCACGTCATTGCTGCAGCAATATTCTGTTTTATAGCAAATTTTACTTTACTATAAATTTTCATGGACTAAATAGCATTTTAAACATACATGGTATCAAATATGATTTAGATTGGTCATTCCAATGGCTAATCATTCACAAACTCTTTTTTTGCCAAAACATAATCATATTATAAGATCATTTACACAAAGTGAGTATTTTGCCATACATGCCACATTCAAGATACACAAGCCATTTTACCAATTTAGGCCTTCGGATAGTGTGAACGAGTTTCGACCTATCCCGATTCTCAAGCCGGTTTGTCAAAACTACTATGAAGGAAAAGGAAGGAGTTAGCATAAATGCTTAGTAAGTTCACATGCAAATAGTAAGTAACATAATCATGCAATTCCACATAAAAACATCATTTGCATTTAATATCATGCTACAATTTCATCATACCAAGTTCTCAACCCGAAGATTTAAGCACATACCTGTCAAATTTTCTCATTTACCACACTTACCAACATGTCACCTTCGTTTTAGGCATTCTCCTTATTCTCTTAAGATTCACCCGTTGAACACATCGGAATATAATTCGAATACACGGAAAGTTTGTACATAAGTGCCACATATGTAGCCAAGCTACCATGTAACCCGCCCATAAGCGAACTCGGACTCAACTCAACGAGCTCGGGCGTTCGCATCCATAAGTGAACTCGGACTCAACTCAACGAGCTCGGATGCCTAGTTATATCTCACGAACTCGGACTCAACTCAACGAGTTCGGACATCTGCATCCATAAGTGAACTCGGACTCAACTCAACGAGTTCGGATGCCCAACCATCCTAGTGACATGTCACTTGTATTCTAATCTATTCCCAAGGTTCAAACGGGCTTTTTCTTGATTACACATCTTTGCCGTCTTCCACAGAATGTCAAAACCGATACTCGGTAACAATTCATATTTATCAAGTAGCATACATAATTTGAATATTACTCAATAATAACCACAAAGCATAATATTTCATAATATTAATCATCATATCATATAAAAATCATTAAATTACTTAAAATGAAAATTATGTTACCATATTTACACATGAACTTACCTCGATATAAAATATTAGCAATCAAGCCTATTCCTCGTAAACTTTGTTTTTCCCTCGATCACGACTTGAATCTTGTTTCTCTTTATCTATAATGCCAAATTAATCTTATTTAATACATACATTCATTAAAACATCCCCAAATACGAACTTTGGCAAAATTATCATTTTGCCCCTAAACTTTTGCAAAATTACTCTTTTGCCCCTAGGCTCGGGAATTAAACTTAATCCCATTTTATTATGTTTTATGACATGCTGATCATTTTTCCCTTCTATGGAAACATCAAATTCTCATTCTAACATGTACTTATAACTATTAGGTATTTTTACCGATTTTGTCGTTTTACTCGTTTTCACGTAAAATCGCTTAGCAAAAGTTGTTTAACACAATTTCAAGCTTTATATTCTACCATAAAACACCAAAATAAACATATTTCACCTATGGTTATTTTTCCAAATATAAACCCTAGGTTAAATTATTGCTAGAATAAGTTAAATCAAGTTACCGGGACTCAAAAAATGTAAAGAACATTAAAAACGGGGCTTGGAATCACTTACTATGGAGCTTGGAAGCTTGAAACAAACCCTAGCTATGGAGAACCCTTGAAATTTCCTCCTAATGAAGAAGATGGACATATTTTGCCATCTTTTTCCTTTTTTAATCTTTTAATTACCAAATGACTAAAATACCCTTCATTACTAAACTTTCAAAATTTCCATCCATGTCCAATTTTTGTCCAAAACTTAGAAATTGGTCAAATTCTATTTAAGACCTCCTAATTAATATTCCAAAGCAATTTCATACTAAAAACTTCTAGAATGCAAGTTTTGAAACTTATTCAATTTAGTCCCTAATTTCAAATTAATCATTTTATGCATAGAATTTTTTCAGGAAATTTTCACACAATCATGCAATCATATGATAGACCTCAAAATAATCATAAAATAATTATTTCTCTCTCGGATTTGTGGTCCAAAAACCACTATTCTGATTAGGCCCTAATTCGGGATATCACAACTCTGAAATTCGAGGATGCAACATCGCAACATATCTTCAAGAATTTGAATCGTCCCCTCAGACTGACCATCGGTCTAAGGGTGAAAAGCAGTACTAAAACTCAACTTCGTCCCCAAGGCTTCCTGTAGCTTTTTCCAGCATCTCGAAGTGAACCTTGGGTCTCTATCTGAAATAATCGATAATGGTACTCCGTGCAATCTTACTATCTTAGAAACGTACAAGTCGAGCAGTCTATCAAGGGAATAATTTATCCTTACCAGAATAAAATGAGTCGACTTGGTCAACTTATCCACTACGACCCATATGGCATTTTTCTTTTTTGGAGTCAATGACAATCCTGTCACGAAGTCCATGGTAACTCTGTCCCACTTCCATTCGGGAACCATCACAAGTTGCAACAAACCTGAAGGCACTTGATGTTCAACTTTAACTTGTTGACATACCAGACATCTTGACACAAACTCAGAAATATCTATTTTCATACCGTTCCACCAATACATTTTCTTCAAATCATTGTACATTTTGGTACTTCCCGGGTGAATAGACAATCGGCTACTATGTGCTTCTTGCAATATTTTTCGGATAAGTTCATCGTCTTTAGGTACGCATACTCTCTCTCAGAACATCAAACACCCATCAGGACTAATCTAGAAATCTGATTCAGTCCTTGACTCACATTGAGCCCTTTTTTCTTGCAAGTCACCATCATTAAACTGAGCATCATGAATTTCCTGTAGAAATGTTGGCCTAGCTTCTAGCTCTGCCAAGACCGAACCATCATGAAGCAATGTCAAACGAGTATCCATGGCTTTCAAAGAAAATAAGGATTTTCTGCTCAAAGCGTCGGCGACCACATTCGCCTTTCCTAGATGGTAGTCAATGATCAGATCATAATCCTTAATTAATTCTAACCATCTCCTTTGTCTCAAAATTAATTCTTTTTGAGTCATCAAGTACTTCAGACTCTTGTGGTCCATAAAGATACGACACGTTTCACCATATAAATAATGCCTCAAAATCTTTAAGGCAAAAACAATCGCAGCAAGCTCTAGGTCATGGGTCAGATAATTCTTCTCGTAAGGCTTCAATTGCCGTGAAGCATAGGCTATCACCTTGCCACCTTGCATAAGCAAACAACCCAATACATATAAGGATGCTTCAGGTAGCACTAAAACAGGAGCTTCAGTCAGCAATGTCTTTAATTTCTCAAAACTTTGCTGACACTTTTCTGTCCATTCAAACTTAACATCCTTCTGTAGCAACCTCGTCATCGGAGTCACTATCATAGAAAATCCTTTTATAAACATTTGATAGTAACCGACTAAGCCCAAAAATCTTCTAACCTCGATTACATTTTTAGGCAATTTCCAATCAACATTAGCAAAGATTTTACTTGGATCAACTCGGATGCCTTCACCCGAAACAATCTGACCCAAAAATCCAACTTCTTAGAGCCAAAATTCACTTATGCTAAACTTAGCATACAGTTGTTTTTCTCGCAAAGTCTGCAATACAATTCTCAAGTGTTTCGCATGTTCTGTCTCATTTTTGGAATAAATCAAGATGTCGTCAATGAACACAACAACAAACTTATCCAAATATGGTTGAAAGATCCTATTCATTAGATCCATAAATACGACCGGTGCATTCGTCAGACCAAACGGCAAAACAAGGAATTCGTAATAACCATACCTCGTCTTGAAAGCTGTCTTTGGCACATCCAATTCCTTAACACGCAACTGATAGTAGCCAGACCTCAAGTTTATCTTAGATAACACAGTGGCTCCTCTCAACTGATCGAATAAATCATCAATCCTTGGTAAAGGATACTTATTTTTTATGGTTACCTTATTCAGTTATTGATAATTAATACATAATCTCATTGAACCATCTTTCTTCTTTACAAACAACACGGGGGCACCCCAAGGTGAAAAACTTGGCCTTGTGAATCCTTTATCCGTCAACTCTTGCAACTATGCTTTTAACTCTTTTAGCTCAGTTGGTGCCATTCTATACGGAGCGCTAGAAATATGAGTTGTCATTGGCACCAATTCAATACCAAACTCAATTTCTCTCTCAGAAGGTAATCCTGGTAATTTCTCCGGGAATACATCTGAATACTCACATACTATCGGCATAGACTCAATCTTCAACTCTGTTTCCTTAGTGTTCAGCACAAATACAAGATAAGCTTCATACCCTTTCCTCATGTACTTCTGGGCAACCATTGTCGTGATTACATTCGGCGACGAAACCAATTCTCTTGATTCGACCCGTAGAGTCTCACCATCCAGACATTTTAATTTAATATACTTACTACCATAATTCACAGTTACATTATGAAGGGCTAACCAATCCATACCAAGTATTACTTCAAATTCATCAAATGGTAGCAACATAAGGTTAGCCAGAAAACAATGACCTTAAATCATCAAAGGATAATTTTTACAAACTTTATCAATTAGAACCGATTTGCCTAATGGGTTCGACACTGTAATAACAAATTCCGTCGGTTCAATGGGTATATTAATACTAGACACAAATCTCATGCAAACATAAGAATGCGTCGACCCCATGTCAATTAAAGCAATAATACTTATATTAAAAAGGGAAAAAGTACCGGTGATAACATCAGGAGTAGAGGCTTCCTCTTGAGCGCGTATTGCATACGTTCTTGCCGGGGCTCTAGCCTCTGGTCTTGCAGTATCTTTAGCTGTGACTCGACTGCCACTAGCACTTCCAGGGAATCTTGGAGGTCTACCTCATGCCATAGGAGCACTCGACTTCAGGGTTACTTCCACTTCTTTTTCCGTTCGATCTGGGCAGTCTCTGAGAAAGTGGTTAAGAGAGCCACATCTGAAACATGCACCGTTTTTTACTCGGCACTCTCCGAAGTGAAATTTGTTGCAGCTCTTACATTTCGACTTTTGATCATCTAAACTCCCCACACTAGTCATCATCGGGGATAAAGACTTTTGACTTCGTCGTCTAAGACCCTTCGCTCTACCCGAATATCCTACTGATGAAGTGGAGCGTTCATGCTGGCTCCTAGCTTTCTTCATGGAGAATGAGAGTGTTTTACCGCTGGTCCTTTTGCTCATAACTCGAGCCTTTCTCTTTGCTTGTTTTCTTTCGTTATTAAGCTCCTCGACTTTCTTGGCCCGATCAGCCAATGCGACGAACTCCCGTATTTCAAGAATTCCGATCAACAATTTGATGTCCTCATTCAGACCCTCCTCGGCGTTACACATTTTCGATTCGGTTTGGACCCATTCGATTTGCGTCTCGACTTAGCCGTATGAACTCTCTCTCATATTCCGCTACAGTCTTGTTCCCTTGTTTGAGTTCCAGGAACTCCTTTTCCTTCGAGTCTAAAAACCGTTGGCTAATAAATTTCTTCCTAAACTCTGTTTGGAAGAAATTCCAAGTAATATTTTCCTTCAACACTACCGAGGATACGGTCTTCCACCAGTGGTATGCAGTATCGTTCAAGAGGGACACGGCACACTTCAAACACTCATCAGGTGTGTATAAAAATTCATCTAACACCCGTGTACTATTTTTGAGCCATAACTCGGCTCTTTCAGCGTCATCATCGACTTTCGCTCTAAATTCCTCAGCCCAATACTTTCTAAGCTTGTCTATAGGGGCCTTACTGATTCTTACCGTTGCCATACCTCGTGGCACATCCTCATCAGGTTGGTTAGGGGACAAGGGCGGTCGTGGTATGTTAGGGCAGTTCCTTAGATAATCCCTAAACCATTCATCCATCATATCAAAGAAGGCGGCTTGGGCCTCTTCCCGGCCTTCAAACATAAGTCTCCTACTACTACTAGATACAACTCGTTGTACAGAAGCTGGAGCATGGCTCTCGGCTCCCTCGGACTCATCTTGTGCTCGATTGGAAGACATTTACTATATTCAAAACAATTTAAACAATTTAGGAGATGTTACACTATCAAGATTCGAAATATGACATGTATAGCGAACTTTGACATCCTCTACGTTAGTCTTAGAACCGACTAAACCATAACTCTGATACCATTAAATGTAACACCCTTCACCCGTATCCGACAATGGGATAGGGTTCGAGGCGTTACTGATAATTCACTTTTACAAACTTAATCAATCGGGTTACTGAATTTCGCTCGTGATTTAACACTTTTCAAACGTGTACACTTTGTCTCTAATACAGGCCTCCAAGGCCTAAAAACACTCCTAGGGGTAATACGGGACAAAACCGAAATTGTTCGATAGACTTAGGGCACTTTAGGATATTTTCCTTTAGTTGAAGTGTAACACGCCTGTGGGGCTTAGAACACGCCCGTGTCCTTTTTCCAGTATGCAATACGGCCAAGGCACACGTCCATGGGCTTAGCTCGTGTGCTACGCTGACTTCAACCTCACCATTCTGTTAAATATACACAGCCAAGGCACACGCCATTGTGCTTAGCCCGTGCTTTATGCTGACTTAAAATTTCAGGTGCAGGGGACACACGGTCATAACACACACCCATGGGAGTAGACCGTGTGTCACACACGGCATAGACACACGCTCATGTGTCTACCCATGTGGACCTTGTTAGGCTATTTTCCAAGCCTTAAGTCACCCTCTACTAGCCAATTACACTTATAGATTACTATAGTGCATATTTGGGCCAAATTATCCATTTGTAAATATGAAATTTTGATTAACCTCATTGTATGTGAACCTCATGTCATTGGTTTCATACATGCTAAATTAATTCCTATCTTGCATTTAATGATTTATATGTCTGCTTGACATATTAAGATTGGCTCGTTATTATAACTCATTGCCAATTATAACCAAGCCATCGATATAAATAAAAACATGCATAGATTTGTAGGGCATAGCCTACTTCAAAATGACCCAATTCCCATGGCCATATACAAAAAAAGATAAAATATTTTTACATGCCTTCATTAGGCAAATCAAATGACATATATAACAAAATACTCAAAAAATCCTATACATGCCATTGGACAAAATAGAAATGTCTTTATACCAAAGCTTGTCTAGTTGATAGTGTGTTGACTCTCCAATTGTCTTCCAATCCTTATGAGTCCTTGAGCTCTGAAAAGCAGGGAAAAGAGAAGGGTAAGAATTTACATGCTTAGTAAGCCCGTATAACTGAAAAGTAAACTTACCAATTATTTAGCAGACAACCATATTAGGCAATGAAACCAACAAGCATAGGATAGTTTCCCTATCACATGCACTCAACCATCAAGTTAGTTACATATCAATGCACTATGTAATTCATCTTAGATAAGCTCATCATTTAACATATCATCTGTACATATTCCTTGTGACAGT
Organism: Gossypium longicalyx; assembly: GCA_025698465.1. NCBI lineage: Eukaryota > Viridiplantae > Streptophyta > Magnoliopsida > Malvales > Malvaceae > Gossypium > Gossypium longicalyx. The sequence goes on from CM046997.1 coordinate 101,419,468, forward strand.
CCCATTGAGTTTCTAGGAAATCTCGATGGATCATTCATTTACCATCAATTTATACGAATGATCGTTTCAGTATGCACTCCCGCGAACCTCACATCTTATGGCGGGATTACCAGTCCAGGCTAAATCCCCCGTAATATAAACTCATAAGGTGATGTCGGGATTACCAATCCAGGCTAAATCCCTTATAACGACAAACACCCTTAATGAGCTCGGATCTGAATTACCAGTCCAGGCTAAATTCAGACCCTAATCGGATTACCCGTCCGAGCTAAATCCACAATGCACATATATTCTTAGGGAGGCTCGACCACTCAAGGAACACCAGTCCAAGCTAGATCCTTTTTATACTTGAGATCTTCGGATTACCAGTCCAGGCTAAATCCTTTTCGCGCAACATGCGAGGATCTCAAGTCTCATGTAAATCATGGTTTATCCATCGAATTCCCTTTCCAACCTCAACCGAGACGTTATCCAACAATTCATTATTAAAGATGCAATTCATGCATTTTCATGTCATCAACAATGCAAATATCATGCATTCACAAAACATACAATTATGCATGTTATAGGCTTACTTCGAGTTATCCGAACTTACCTGGTATTCGTTTCAGAGCTGTGTTTCAGTTATTCCGAAACCTTGCATTTACCTCGATCGACCTCTGGAATTTGTTCCTCGGGGTATACAACAACAAAATTATATCATTAATTCACTACATTACACTTTTCAAGTTTAATTTCTGCTCTCGGTCCAAATGACCGTTTTGCCTCTAACCTTTGACATTTTTACTATTTAGTCCTTAAGCTCGTGTAATGACACACATGGAATTTCTATCTTACCCAAGTCTGACCGAACATTTTTCTCTCTTATGGTAGTCCACATTTTCCATTATTTTCTCATTTCTACCACACATTTTAAAACATTTGCAAAGTGGTCCCTACAAGGGTTTTTCATGAAAATCATTTAGGAAAAGATGTTTATCACACCTTCAACCTTCATACCCCTCTATAACACACCAAAATACAAGAAACTCATGCATGGGTAAATTTTTAAACATGAATAGAAATTGAGAGAGTAAGCTATCGGGATTCTAAAAATACAAAGAACATTAAAAACGGGGCTTGAGAGCACTTACTATTGAGCTTGGAGAGCTTAAAAACCCTAGCTATGGAGAGCATGAAATTTTCAGCAGCTATGGAGAAGAAGATGGCTGATTTTGGCTTATTTTTCCCATTTTATTTCATTAGAAAGCCAATTGACCAAAATGCCCTTAAGTCTTTTCTTTAAAATTTCATCCATGCAAACCTATTTTTGTCCAAAAACTTAAAAATAGGAAAAATTTCTCCCCAAGACCTTATAATTTATAATCTAAAGAAATTTTATACAAATTGCTTCTAGAATCCAAGTTTTACAATTTATTCAATTTAGTCCCTAATTTCCAATTAGACACCTTACTCAAGGAATTTCTTCATGAAAATTTAACACATGCATAAACTCATATTCTAGGTCTCATAATAATCATAAAATAAATATTTTGATGTCGGATTTGTGGTCCCAAAACCACTGTCCCGACTAGGCCCTATTTCGGATTGTTACACCGACGATCAGGTCGGGCGAGGGGTGATACATATCAGAGAAGAGTTAATGTGTAGTTTCCTCCCGAACTTGTCCAAAAGTATTTAGTTAGTACATGAATTTTTTTTGGTCCTAGCTTGCACCTAAACTTGTATTCCGTCACCTTAGTTGGAACCTCCGCACTAACACCGACACTTTGTGTTGACATGGCACTGATAGCCAATCTGGTTGTGACATGTGGCAACCTTTCAATATGCCACCAGGTGAAGATAAATTTGAAAAATTAAAAAAAAACTTTAAAAATATATGAATTGATAAAAGAGAATAATTTTTTTTTTCACATCAAGAATGACCTTGGACATTTGGACGTCCAGATATATCTAAATCATGGCACACATTTGTTTAGATTCATTTCTCAAGTAGTTTTATTATTAACTAGTTAATTTTCACAAAATGAAAGAGTAGGGTAAAAATGAATAAAGGTGTAAAGACTGGGGTTATATTAGTTATTATCCCTTATACGTAAAATGCTAAACTAAGCATTTTTAGGTAGAATTTTAAGGGAGCAGCTAATTTAATCGTTCTTCTAATGTACATGGACCGGTTTGCTCTTCTTTTTAATAGAATAACCAAAATGTAATTCAAGGCATAGTACAAGTTCTTCTAGGGTACTTTTACAATATTTTGTCATATTTAAAATTTTAGACTTTTCAATAACTATACTACATTTTTATTTGCACAAGTGATTTAATATGAAACAACTAATATACTAATCTTAGACATAAAAACATTAAACAACTAAAAAAAACAATAAACAATATCACCGCCAATTTAAGCAATTTTACAGAAATTGAGTAACATACAAATTGTATAAATATATGTGAAATTTTAATATCTTTTGAATTTAAGTTCAATCATGGGGTTATCCATCATGAAGACTTGGTTAATTTGCTTTGCACTAATCAGCATGGTTGTGGTCCAAGTCGATGCTGCTGCACGTAGTGGTGTGACATACATCCATCCACGGGTCCTTGATCCTTATAAAAGGCCTGGCAGACTGCACTCGGGGTGTCATCCTAACCCAAAAAGTGCTCCCACACAAGCTAATACCTACAACCGTGGTTGGTCGAGACACCATAGATGTCGCCAATGAGGAATGATGATCCGGAGAATAAATTGTGAAAAAAAAAGTAATTGAAAGCATCGTTTGATAAAGTACTTATAATTTTTTTTCATGTACGATTTCATCAATAATTATGTTTCACAAAATAAAATAAAATATTTAATTAAATATAAAACTAAGAAAATGTAATGACCACGTGTAAAAATCCACCTGTGACTAAAACCCATGGAATGTCTAACTTATTCTACGAAAGGCTTTGTTCATGCCAACTTTGAGGGCAACAAGGGATCCTTTTCCTTTTGTTTATCCCTTTAATGGTGTAAAAGATTTGGCTGCTTAAAAAGACATTGTCAAAAATATGATGATTATGGAGAAAGGCATTTTGATTTGGCAAAATCTTTTTGAGCCGATTTCCAAGAGTTTTAGACAACAGGCTAATAATTGATTTTAGTATTTTAAAAGACTAACAATATATATATATATATATGTAATGCCCAATTTTGGCCCGGGCCTGTATGAAAATAAAAACAAAAATAAATAAAAATACATAAAACCCAAATGAATTTATAACAGTCCAATAAATTCCAAAGTCCAGATTACATGACCAAAAACCCAAACCAACCTATTTAAAAACCTGACCCAAAATACACCGGCCCAAATGGCCCAAAAATTTTAGAACAGACAGAAACCCTAGCGATTCTTACTCTCTCGCGCGCGTAAGCCTCGGCCACGGCCTCTGTACTCCCGTGACCACACACACACGCGCTCCGTCGCCCATTGACCCCTTACCCGAGCGCCAACGCACCTGTACCTGCGAAGAAATGGACAAACCACAGCAGCAAATACATAAAAAAAAAAAGACAGCAGAGCAGCAAATGGAAAGGAATAAAAATTGTATTTTTATTATTCTTTCTTTTCGGCTATAAAGACCTCAAAAATCAGTGTATTTTGGTTACGAATGCGATACATACACGCATATTACACACAAAAACGCAATACAAACAGAGGCATATTATACAAAAAGCAACCTATTCGAAGGTGACTTCCATTTTCTTTTCGACTCTTGTTCTTCTTCTCCTCCGGTTCTTTGCTTATTTAGATAGAAATAATACGAAAAGAAGGGTTTACCTTGTGAGCCGGCCATTATTTCCCTTTCACTTCGTCGAAATCGAAGCCTGAATGGGATTTTAAGGCTAAAAAACCACCCTTTTGGAGTCCAAAAGCATCGGTCGCCATTCTTGGTGGCGCATCGGTGTCTAGAGGAGTGCTTAGGATTTGGTGAGCAACCAAAGAAGGGGCTAGGGTTACATTTTGGCTTGGATGATTGAAGGCGATTTAGCCTTATAAGGAAGCAAGAAACGATGCCGTTTAAGCCAAATGTAATGGCTTGAAAAACGACGTCATTTGAAGTCACGCCCGACCCGATCCGGTTTGCTGCCCCGATGACCCGCGCGTTTTTGCGGTGAGGGTTTATTTGCAATATCGATCCTCCTTTTTGCGCTGCGCTTAAATGAGCCCATCTCGCGCTTTCTTTTTTTTAATTTTCTCCTGTAATTTTTGTTTGCTTTGCAATCAGTGTCGTGCTTGTGCCCACCGTTTTAGAGCTGGATTAATTCCAGTTTGAGTCCCTAGACATTCATGCGCTTCGCACTTTGGTCCCCTTTTGATTACTTTATTTATAAATTAGCCCATTCATTTTAAGTTTATTTTAATTAGACCCCCTTTTTATTTTAATAGTTCATTCCCTTTATAATTTGTCCTTTTTTTTTTAATTATTTTCATAATTTTATTTCGTTTCAAAACCATTATTGTAATGTTTTTTTTTATTTTATATACACAATTATACATATATATATATATACATTATAGTAAAATTATTTTATTCTATACATATTATTAATTTTATGTTATTTTATGCATATAGTTTCTTTTAAATTTGTTCTCGCCTTTTATTATATAATCTTACATAACATATTGTTTAAATCATCATTATATATTTTATCGTTATCTATATTTGATCCATATATTATTAGACCCATGTACCTTAATGTATATTTTTGCTATGATAATAGGTTTTGTATATATGTTCCATATAAATTACTTTTATACTTACATATAATAGTATATACACATATTTGATTTATATACATTATTAAATCTATACATATTATCATTTCTATATAAATTTGTATGTACTCCCTTTTAAATTTATATGTATATATATATATATATATACGCTTGTTACTTTAATAGGTTTTTTTTAATACTTTTGCTTCATGATTTACTCAAGTATTTTCTTTATATATATATATATAAAATTATTATGGAAACTCCATCTTTGCAATTATAAAATGATTATTTTTTTTAATATTTCATTATCCTATATTACTTTTGTGTTTTATATAGCCTCTTATTTAAATCTTTTGATATAAAGATATGTATATAATTTTTAGACTAACCTAAGATTTTACATATATTATTGTTAATTTAATGATTATTTTCAAAGCTATTTATATGTACATATGTTTTATAAATCTGTTTTGTGTATTTATGTTTTGTCATATATCTTTGTTATTCTTTTGTATTATATATTATTTAAATTATCATGTATTTTATCAACTTTTAAATGAATTTGTGTCTAAAATACCCTACATAATTTGATTTAAACTTTTATTATATAATATCTATTTCAAAAATTATACGTCTATCTCTAGTATTTTATGCAAATTGGTCAATCTATATTTTATGTGTCCATTTATTCATCTTTACTTTAAAATAGTTTTATACCATATTATTTCTTTAATTTGCATCTTGTTTTATGTATCTAGTAGTAATCATATTATATTATGCCATGCATGTTATCATTGCATATTATTTATTCATTGTTTTATATTGCCATGTTAATTATTCCCCATGCATGATTGAGATTGAGCTATATTTCTAAGCATGTTGTATTTAGTTGTAAATGTTCGTTAGTTGGTTAAACAAATTGTATTGCCTCCACTCTTCCATTGTAGTATTCTATGCATACCCATATTACCCCATATCATCATTTTCCACTTGGTTTATGAAATGTGGTTTTACAAAATCTAAATTTTATGATTAATTTCGTCTTATTTCAAATCGAATTAATGCGTTTTAAGCTAGTTTCATAATTATTAAAAATCCTTTAAAACAAAGGCAATACCTGGTGTTTGATGATTCGAGAATCATGCCCTATCGTGCTGGGTTGTGATTTATCGTTTGTTTAAAACAATCGAATATTCCTTTAGGTTTTCACTCGTGTTTATTAAAAACCTTCCAAAATGAAGACAATACTCGGTGTTTGATAATTCGGGAATCGTGCCCTAAAGTGTTGGGTTATGATTTCTCGTTTTTTCAAAACAATCAAAAATTCCTTCGAAATTTCACTCATGTTTTCTAAAAACCCTTCAAAACAAAGGCGATATTCGATGTTTGGCAATTCAGGGAATAGCACCCTATCGTGCTGAGTTGCAATTTCCCGTTTGTTCAAAATAATCGAATATCTCTTCAAAATTTCACTCGTATTTTTTAAGGTGAGGCAAAGTTCGATGTTCAGAAATTCGAGGAATCGTGCTCTACTGTGCTGTGTTTCGATTTTTTGTTGGACCAAATAGTTGAGCATCCTTTTATTAATTTCAAATTATAAACTTTCGGACGTCGAAACAAGAAAATTTTTGGCAACCAACTCAGGTTATTCAAATGTTATTAACAAGAACCACATTTCAAAAAAAATTTTAATTTTAGACATAATGACAGTATTTAATCGATTTGGTACCAATTTTGGGCGTAATGAGGGTGCTAATCCTTCCTCATACGTAACCGAATCCCGAGCCCGTTTTCTCATATTTTCGTAGACCAGAATCGTTGTTTTAGTAAACCAAAATGTTTTATTAAAATAACCAAATTCTTAGGTGACCCGATCACACCAAAACAAAAGGATCGGTGGCGACTCCATATTTCTGTTTTTCAAAAGTCGATTCCCCCATTTTTTAAAACTTAAAATTTTAAATCGAGGGATGGTTTCAACAGCTTGGCGACTCCACTAGGGACTTGAGAGAGTCGAGCCATAACAATCGATTATTTTCTGTCCTTTTGTCAGAAATCGAAAATGTATTTTAAAAAAATCATGTATCTTTTGATTGCATTCGATTGTATGATTGTTTTGGTGCAGATCTTGTAGAATAGTACTGCATTACATTGCATGACCACTGTGGTCACACCTTCTAAGTGGGAGTAAGAAACTACGCTTTCGTGAGGTTTTCACCTCCACGTAGGCTAGTGGATTGCTTCCGGGGTACATCCGTACCTATGATTTCGTGAGATTTTCATCTCTGCATGGTCATAGGGAAATGTATCCCCCCGAACCGAACTCGATCTATATGAGCCTATAATGGGTGAGGATTGAGGAATCTGCTGGTTCGGGTACCTATCCCAGAACTAAACCACATATAGTGAACTTTAGGAGCCATCCTTGGGTAAAGCCGTGTCGAGCCTTAGTACTAACCCATATATGCATTATAATTATCGTTGATGTGCTTGTATTTTATCGCTATTATTTGATACTAACCGGTGTTTTGTTTTGATTGCCTTTTTTGCATGACATTGCATACTAAATGAGGCGTTAGTCCGTATTCAATTACTAAGTTAGAAAATTTGACATGGAGAATGAATTTCTTAGTAAAGTTGAGGATAATGCGGCCATTCGCGCATGGTCGAAGAGGCTACAATCTGAGAGAGGGGATAGCTCGGTAGATGGGTATGTGTCGGAGCTGTAGGATTTCACTCACGTCAATGTAGTACAGAACGGGCTGCAAGAGTTGAGAGACATCTGGGCAAGTTGGACTGAAGGGATCAAGCAGTTGTTTTACCAAAGCTATGGTGACATATCTTACCTGCTAGACATTAGAGTGGATAAGTATTTGTTCCGAGCCTTGGTGCAGTTTTGGAATTCTGCGTACAGGTGTTTCACTTTTGGAGAAGTGGATTTGGTACCTACCATGGAGGAATATACTACGCTGCTTAGGTGTCCAAAGATTCAAGTCCGGAAGACTTATGCCCGTGTTTTTAGTAGTTAGACTTTCATGAAGAAACTGATGAGCATTTCTGGGATGAGCGAGCCTTGGGTCACCGCTTCGGATTCAGCAAAAAGGAGATAGCAAATGTATCCCTTGGGAGAATTTACGAGATTTGATCTTGACGCATCCAGATGAAAGAAAGAGGGTCGATATATTTGCCTTAAGCATCTACGGATTAGTCATCTTTCCTAAGGCTTTGAGGCACGTGGACGAGGCGGTCATTGACTTGTTCGATCGCCTTGAAAAGGGAATCACGCCGGTGCCGGCAATATTGGCAGAAACGTTCAGATCTTTGAGCTCATGTCGGAAGACAGGCGAGGGGCGATTCATTGGATGTGCTCAACTATTGATGGTATGGTTTCATGGCCACTTTTGGAAGGTAGACAAGGTTTCTTATTGGGTCTTTTCCGAGGGTTATTCCCCGTTAAAAGAAGAGGCAGCTATACAAAGGAGAGAGGATATCTCGGAAGAGAAGTGGATGGACATTCTTCAGAACCTCAAGGAGGGGGATATCTAGTGGAGAGCTTATTGGATGGTTCCTGATGAGATCATGTACCGTTGTGGTAACTTTGATTGGGTACCGTTGTTAGGAATTTGGGGAGCTACCGGATATACTCTGTTGATAGCCTTGAGGCAATATAAGTCGAGGCAGTTTGTACCCATGACCCACGAACTTGCTCAGAGTGATTTCTCTTTTAGCGGTGCTCACTATAAGAAGAAAGTTCGGGAGCTATCGGATGCTTGGAAGCAAACTTGTTGGATGAAGAGGTTAGCCGTTGGTTCCATGGTAACGCCTGAGTATAGCGAGTGGTTTAAGAAGAGGATTAATGATAATATTCCTAGGCCAAGCTTGGAGAATGCTCGACCTATCGGGGAACAATTACAAGTCGCCCCGTCAGAATTGGAAATTATAAGGCAAGATTTCAAGAAGAAGAGTTTGGAGCTTGGGAAGAAGATCAAAAAATTGGAGGAAGAGAAGATGCACTTAAGGTTAGACGCTGATGTTTAGAGGTCAGAGGCTGAGAAGTGGAGAAAAGGAAAAACTAAGGCCGAAAAGGATCTAGACTGCTTGAAGACGGACTACAAGAAGCTGCGTCTATCTATGAGGACTGCGGGTTTAGGTAAAACTTCCGAACAATGGCGCCATGAAATTTGAGAAGAAAAAGCCAATACCGAACGGTGGGAAAGGAAATTCTGATAAGCTCAGGCACGAAACAAAGATTTGGAGAAGAGTCTGTCGAAAAGCAGAAATGAACGAGGGGAATTAAGAGCTAGAGTGATAGAACTCGAGAAGTCTCTACATCAGTACCGAAACCGCAACACTGCGATAGAGTTGAGGGCAAGCTTGAGCAAGATGGAAGAAATGAAAGGAAAGATAGAAGAGTTAGAGACATCACTGTAAAACTGTGAGATGCGGATCCAGTCTTTCGAGTCAAACGAGGATCGTTGAAAAGAGCAGCTTCACCATGCGTAAGACCAAGTCAGAAACAGAGATTACCTTATGGGGGAAGCCATAACCCAGATTCGGGAGGTAGCTGACTACTTGCAAACTTTAGCGATTCAGAGCGGACACCGGCGTGAAGTATGAGTTGGAGTCAGACCGCGGACAAGAGCTGGCCTCGTTGTTTAGAAAGATTAGGACTTTGAGTGTTAGAGCAAAATTTTATTTGTAACTCAACTTTATGTAAAAGATTTTATTTTCAAGTGAAATTTTCTAAAGGCGATTGAATCAAAATTGATGCCTCCTTTGCATTCATACATTTGCATTACATCATATCATCATGCATTAAAGGCCATAAGAGTTTTCTAATTAATTAATTAAAACTTATTTCAGTAACCTGGAAACCAAAGAAAACCAACCAACCACGCACCCCTACGATACCAGAAAAAAATCAATGGATAAGAGACTCGAGAAATTGGAGCAAATGCAAAAGGACATGCAAGAACAAATGCAAGAGCAGCTAGCCAAGATTCAGCGAGAGATGAAGGAGCAAATGATGGAGTCCCAGAGAGAAATGATGTCCCAGTTATCCAAATTGCTGTCGGGAGGAATGGATAAGGGAAAGGGCCCTATGGACCAAGTGGAAGAAACAAATGAGGATCTCCAATACCCCCTGGCTTCACTCCGACACATGTACCGATGAAGCCCAAGATTAATTTACCGAAACCATCTGTCATGATCATGCCCCAGCAGGTTCAGGCCGGAGCTTCAATACCGATGAATTTCCAAACCGGCTCAAGCTCTAACTTTGTCAACAACCTGAACTATCCGCCCGTTCCCGACTTGGATGAAATTGCTGAGGAAGAAAAGGCGAAGATGGATTCACAAAAACAATTAGAAAAACAGTGTAGATGGCTTGAGGAGAAGTTCAAAGCCATAGAGAGCGCAGATCACCATCAAGGGATTGATGCCAAGGACCTGAGTTTGGTCCCAGATTTAATCCTTCCCCCTAAATTCAAAATGCCCGAATTTGAGAAATACAATGGAACAAGCTGCCCTGAAGCCCACATTACCATGTTTTATAGGCGAATGACGGGATATGTTAACAACGACCAGCTACTAATCCACTGCTTTCAAGATAGTCTGGTTAGAGCGGCGTCTAAGTGGTACAATCAACTGAGCCGAGCCAAGATTAACTCATGGAAGGACCTGACTCAGGCCTTTATGAAGCAATACAATCATGTGACAGACATGACCGCCGACAGAATCACTCTCCAGAATATGGAAAAAAAGTCAAATGAAAGCTTCAAACAGTATGCACAAAGGTGGAGAGAGGTGGCCATACAAGTTCAGCCACCACTTCTAGAAAAAGAGACAACAATGCTCTTTATTAACACCTTGAAAGCCCCTTTTATCTCGCATATGTTAGGAAGCGCCACCAAGAGCTTCTCTGACATAGTGATGACGGGGGAAATGATTGAGAATGCTGTAAGGAGCGGCAAGATAGAATCAAGAGAGAGTGCTAGGAAGTCAACCCCGAGGAAAAGAGACAATGAAGTGAACAACACGAGCACATTCAACAAGGGGCAGTCCAAGTCAATTACCGTAAATCAACCCAAAACAGTGACTACCAATCAACAAAGCTCTGTAAGACAAGAATCCAATGCGAGGAAGAACACAGAAAGGCCACAATTCACCCCTATACCCATGACGTATAGGGAGTTGAACCAGAACCTGTTCAACGCTCATGTAGTATCCCCTTTCTACCTGGAGCCACTGCAGCCCCCGTATCCCAAATGGTATGACACAAATGCCCAATGCGAATACCACGCGGGAATTACTGGGCACTCAATCGAAAACTGTACTGCGTTCAAGAAAGTAGTCGAAAGACTCATTAAGGTGGGGATCGTGAGATTTGACGACCCAGCCACACCCAATGTAGTAGGAAACCCACTCCCCGATCATACCAACCAATGAGTGAATGGGATAAGTGAAGGCTTGAACAAGAAGACCAAATATGAGGTGGCAAAAGTCAGGACCCCGTTGAAGCGGGTATGGAAGGAGATGGCCAAGAGAGGATTGATAGCGTTGGATTCGAGGGAAGATTCCGAAGAAGAGAGAAACTACTGCGAGTTTCACGACGAGGTGGGGCATGAAATCCAAGATTGCGTGGAATTCAGGGCCCTAATGCAAAACATGATGGACAATAGGGAAATTGAGTTTTATGAAGAAGCCAAAAACCCCGTAGAGAGAGATATATGTGCATCGGAGGGAGAACCGATGGCACAGAATCAAACAACTAACTATCTCGTGGTTATCATATCGAGACCAAAAAATAATGAATCTGGAGTTCAAATGCCACCGAGGGTCATAATCCAAAGACCTGCAGTTTTCTCCTATAAAGACAGCAAAAAGGTCCCATGGAATTATGAGTGCAGTGTGACGATACCGGGAAAGGAAAGCCTGGTTGACTCTTCAAAAGGGGACCAAAATAGGGGCTCCTATACACGTAGCGGGAGACGTTACGATACAGTAAATGAGGAGGCACAGCCCGTAAAAGAAAGAGTCCCAGTGGTCGAGAAAACGAAAGAAAAAGCAACCAAACCTGTTAACGAGCCAGTTAATGAAGAGGAGGCCAAAGAATTTTTAAAATTCCTAAAGCATAGCGAATACAGTGTGGTGGAATAGCTACATAAACAACCAGCCCGCATTTCGGTGCTGGCCTTGCTTCTAAGCTCGGAAATTCATCGTAACGCGCTAATGAATGTCTTAAATGAGACATATGTTGCCAACGATATCTCTGTTAACAAGCTGGACCGTTTGGTGAGCAACATAAGTGCCGACAATTATATCTTCTTTAATGACGACGAGATACCACCCGGGGGCATGGGGTCGACTAAAGTCCTGCATATCACCACACGCTGTAAAGGGTATACGCTGCCAAGCGTACTGATTGACAATGGATCGGCTTTGAACGTCCTGCCTTTGAGTACGCTAAACAGGTTACCTATAGATAGCTCTCACATGAAGGAGTGCCAGAACATCGTGAAGGCATTAGACGGCACGGAGAGAAAGGTGATGGGCAGAATCGAGGTACCTCTTCAGATTGGGCCAAACACATATGAGGTGGATTTCCTCGTAATGGATATCAAGCCCTCATACAATTGCTTGTTGGGGAGGCCCTGGATACATTCAGCGGGGGCAGTGCCTTCCTCGTTGCATCAAAAATTGAAGCTAGTATCGGAGGGGAGGTTGATAACAATCAAGGCCGAGGAGGATGTTATTGCAATTGTGAGCAATAATACACACTATTTGGAGGCAGATGATGAAGCAATCGAATGCTCATTTCAATCTTTGGAATTTGTTAATGCGACGTTCATCGCCGAGGGAAGCAAAATTCTGGTGCCGAAATTGTCCAAAACCACGAGAATGAGCCTCCAGTTGACGATTAGAAAAGGGGCCCTACCCGGAAGGGGACTTGGGAGACATCTTCAAGGAAGAGTCGAAACGCCGGTATTGAAAGAGAAGAGAGACCACTTTGGCTTAGGATTTAGGCTGGATACGAGACAAAGGAGAAGAGAATTGGAAAAGAAGCAAGAAAGAAGAAGAGCGCGGTTAACAGGGGAGGAGATCAAATGGGAACCAATGACATTCCCCCATATATCGAAAACATTTGTGTCCAGGGGAATCATTCATCCCGAGAGAGACACACCAATGACTATAGAAGAAAGGCTGAAAAGCTTGGACATCAATGTTATACACGAAGAGGAGACCGGAAGAGAGAATTTGTCGGGCATTTGCCCCTACACGCCTGGAAGTGTTCTGGACAATTGGACTGCGGAAGAAATTCCTGTAGTTTTTAGAACGGATTCAGGGTAATGTCCAAAACACACTTATTGCTCTAGGCCTAGGAGTGATAAGAATCTTTTTTGAAATAGGCCGATGTTTAAAAATGTTATTTCAATAAAATGCACGGTTATTATCATTTTTGAGCAAATGTTCTCTCGCCTTTCAATTTCATTCATAACCATACAAATGATTACTTTCAGATTTTTTTATTCTTGAAACATTCTTCTAAAAATTCTTTCATTCGTTATTCATAATCATACCACGCAAATAAATGTTTTGAATTCTTTTGATTCTTTCTATCTGCCTTCATCCTCATAACAGGTCTCCAGATATTAATGATACGAGTGACACAGCTAGCGACTCAGAATTTCCTTTCGAGCAAGATGTGTGTATGGATGATTCTCAGGATTCTGAAGATGACCAAGGTTGTAACCTATCTCCTGATTTGTTGAGGATGGTAGAACAAGACGAGAAACAGATCCTACCTCACAAAGAATCAGTTGAAATTGTGAGCTTAGGAGAAGCACAAGAGGTAAAGATCAGAACCTGTATCACCATGAAAATGAAGCGAGACTTGATTGAATTACTTCAGGAATTCAAAGATGTCTTCGCATGGTCATACCAAGATATGCCTGGGTTGGACATTGACATCGTGGTGCATCGACTCCCCATAAAGGAAGAATATAAGCCAGTTCAACAAAAACTCAGAAGAATGAGGCCTGATGTCTTGCTAAAAATAAAAGAAGAAGTTCGAAAGCAGTTTGACGCTGGATTCCTGAATGTGGTAAAATACCCAGATTGGGTGGCCAACATCGTCCCTGTCCCTAAGAAAGATGGAAAAGTCTGAATGTATGTAGACTACAGAGATTTGAATAAAGCCAGCCCGAAAGACAATTTCTCACTACCTCATATCGACACCCTAGTGGACAACACGGCGGGACACTTACTATTTTCATTTATGGACGGTTTTTCCGGATATAACCAGATCAAAATGCATCCTAAAGATATGGAGAAGACCACATTTGTAACCATGTGGGGGACATTCTACTACAAAGTGATTTCGTTTGGACTGAAGAATGCGAGGGCAACTTATCAAAGAGCCATGGTAACCCTATTCCACGACATGATACATAAAGAAATCGAGATTTATGTTGATGATATGATCGCAAAGTCTCAAACAGAGAAAGAGCACATACAAGTCCTGAGGAAATTGTTCTTGAGATTGAGAAAGTTTTAGCTAAAACTCAATCCAGCCAAATGCACTTTCGGAGCCAAGTCTAGAAAGCTCCTCGAATTTGTGGTCAGTGAAAAAGGGATCGAGATCGATCCAGACAAAGTCAAAGCCATACAAGAGCTATCTCCGCTGCGTACTCAGAAAGAGGTTCGAGGCTTTCTAGGAAGATTAAATTACATCGCCTGGTTCATTTCACAATTAACCGAGAAATGTGACCCTGTCTTCCACCTTCTCAAGAAACACAACCCAGGTGAATGGGATGAAGGATGCCAAAGGGCTTTCAATAAGGTCAAACAATACTTGTCCAATGCTCCAGTACTGATGCCACCCAACCCCAACAAGCCATTGATACTGTATCTGGCAGTATTTGAGAATTCTATAGGATGTGTACTGGGACAGCATGAAGAATCGAGAAGGAAAGAAAAAGCTATTTACTATCTTAGTAAAAAGTTCACAGAATGTGAGACAAGGTACCCGCCGATAGAGAAGTTGTGTTGTGCCCTAATTTGGACAACTCGAAGGCTGGGGCAGTATATGTTGTATCATACCACTTGGCTCATCTCGAAATTAGACCCCTTAAAGTACATGATGGAGTCAACAGCTTTGAATGGAAGGATGGCCCGATGGCAGATTCTGCTTTCTGAATTCGACATAGTCTATGTGAACCAAAAAGCAGTAAAAGGAAGTGCAATAGCAGATTTTCTGGCCAGTAGAGCTTTGGAAGACTACGAGCCTTTAAACTTTGACTTCCTGAATGAAGACCTAATATGTGTTGCTACCACTGAAGAAGGTGCTCTGGAAGAACATCCTTGGAAATTAAACTTCGATGGGGCGTCAAATGCTGTGGGCAATGGAATCGGGGCCGTCTTAGTATCCCCAAACGGAGATCATTATCCATTCACTAGTAAATTGGATTTTGATTGTATGAATAACATGGCGGAATACGAGGCGTGCATCTTGGGAGTCTGTGCAGCCATAGAACGCAAGATTAAAGTGCTAGAGGTGTATGGAGACTCTGCGCTAGTTATTTATCAACTCAATGGAGAATGGGAGACCAGAGACCCCAAGTTGATCGACTATTAGAAACTGGTCCTTGAACTATTTAAAGAGTTTGATGACATTACCTTCCACTACCTTCCACGAGACGAAAATCAGATGGCTGATGCTTTGGCTACCTTAGCCTTCATGATCAAGGTGAACAAACAAGAAGATGTCAAACCCATCCGGATGAGCATTTATGAAGTTCCGGCCCACTGTTACAATATTGAAGAAGATGAAGAAAAAGATGTTCACCCTTGGTATCACGATATATTGCAATACGTGAAGAATCGTAAGTACCCGGACCAGGCAAGCAAGAATGACAAAAGAACGCTGAGAAGATTGGCCATCGACTATGTCTTAGATGGGGATATATTGTACAAAAGAAGAAAGGGTCAAGTGTTACTAAGATGTGTAGACACTGTAGAAGCTAAGAAAATCTTGGAAGAAGTCCATGAAGGCGTCTGTGGGACACATGCTAATGGCTTTACAATGGCCAAGCAAATTATGAGATTCAGGTACTATTGGTCCACCATGGAAGGAGACTGTGTCAATTACGCTAAGAGATGTCATAAATGCCAAATCTACGGGGATAAAATTCATGTGTCTCCTTCACTGCTGCATGTTATGGTTTCTCCATGGCCATTCTCTATGTGGGGCATGGATGTGATTGGACCAATATCGCCGAAAGCTTCTAATGGGCATCGTTTCATCTTCGTGGTTATCGACAACTTCACCAAATGGGTAGAAGCCACTTCGTATGCTAGTGTGACCAAGTCGGCAGTGAGCAAGTTTCTGAAAAAGGAGATCATATGTTGATATGGAATGCCGGAGAAGATCATATCTGACAATGCATTAAACTTGAACAATAGCACGATAACAGAAGTCTGCAGTCAATTCAAGATCAGACATCATAACTCGTCACCATATCGCCCAAAGATGAATGGGGCAGTGGAAGCGGCCAATAAAAACATTATGAAAATTGTGGGGAAGATGACCGAAACCTACAAAGACTGGCATGAGAAGTTACCATTTGCCCTCTTTACTTATCGAACGTCGGTCAGAACCTCAACTGGGGCAACTCCTTTCTCTTTGGTCTACGGAATGGAAGCGGTATTGCCAATCGAGGTTGAGATCCCGTCTCTTCGAGTGTTGTCGGAGTTAAAGTTAGAAGAAGTCGAGTGGATCCAGTCTCGATATGATCAATTGAACCTAATTGAGGAAAAGAGGTTAAGAGCTATCCGTCATGGTCAGATGTACCAAAAGCGAATGATGCGAGCTTATGACAAAAAGGTTCGCCCTAGAGAATTTCACGAAGGAGACCTGGTTTTGAAAAAGATCCTTCCCATACAGAAGGACTTTCGAGGGAAATGGATGCCTAATTGAGAAGGGCCTTACATGGTGAAAAAGGCTTTCTCTGGAGGAGCGTTGATTCTAGCTGAGATGGACGGTAGAAACTTGCCCAATCCTGTAAACTCAGATTCAGTCAAGAAGTATTTTACCTGAAGAAGAGAGCCTAGAGTGAAAATCCACAAAAGGGCGCTCTAAAAAAAACGGAGAGGCCAAGGTGTAAAACCCGCAAAGGGCACTTTGGAACCAAAGGAGACAGGAGAACAGTACACCTTGGAGCATCAACAAAATACGCAAAATCTCCTGAATACACATTTGGTTCAAAGGAGCCTTTGAGAAATTGAAATAGTGAAACTTGTGCTGCAATATCTGGGGCACCTCTTTTCTCATTTTTATTTTGCACCTTATCAGATTCGTATTCCTATGTATTCACATCAAATTTTGCTTAATAAAATTCCATTTGTCCATTATGATAATCTCTTTTGAGCATTTTTGTTAAAATCACGATTTTTAGACATGTAATATTCACACAAAAGGTGTTATGCATATTACTCTAGAAAGTCTCTAAATAGTACAAGGACCTGAAACAGGGCCGCTAGTCAGGACTAACCAGGTTCAGAGTTGGAAACATTCGAAAAGAAGAGTCCTAATTGTGACTATTTCTTCAAATTTTCTATCGAAGATAACGACTAAGCACGAAAGCACGATAGCACATCAATGATAGAACCCGGACGAATTATGAGCAATGATACCTTAAGCGTTTCAAAAGGAATTACCCTCATGACATTTCTACATTCATAATAATTTATTAGGAGCACTTGATTCATTTCGACCATAGCATTCTAATTATTTGACGTAAACACCATATCTAGTTAAGGACATTTGATTCATCTCGATCATAGCATCCTAATTATTTGACATACACAGATACAGGAAACCAATTCTACAAATCATGTCTTTAGAAGATATGTGGTGACATTGGCGGATCCTACAGATCCTGTTTCCCTGAAGTTACAGTGGGGCAGATCGAAGACGACGAATCTTGGCTTCCTGAAGTTGCAGTGAAGCGGATTTAAGTCACTAACCTAGCTCCCTAAAGTTGTAGTGGAGTAGGTTGAAATTTTAGATCTTGTTTCCCTGAAGTTACAGTGGAGCAGATCGAAGACGACGAATCTTGGCTTCCTGAAGTTGCAGTGAAACAGATTTAAGTCACTAACCTAGCTCCCTAAAGTTGTAGTGGAGTAGGTTGAAATTTTAGATCTTGTTTCCCTGAAGTTGTAGTGGAGCAGATCGAAGACGACAAATCTTGGCTTCCTGAAGTTGCAGTGAAGCAGATTTAAGTCACTAACCTAGCTCCCTAAAGTTGTAGTGGAGTAGGTTGAAATTTTAGATCTTGTTTCCCTGAAGTTGCAGTGGAATAGATCAAAGACGGTGAATCCAGGCTTCCTGATGTTGCAGTGAAGCAGATTTAAGCCATCACCCTAGCTCCCTAAAGTTGTAGTGGAGTAGGCTGGCGATTGCAGATCTCGTCTCCAGTGGAGCAGATCGGTGAAAACGAGCCTTAACCCCCTAAGTAGTAGGGCAACAGGCCGAAGATTGCAAGATTTTGTCTCCCTGAGGTTGCAGTGGAGCAAAGTCAAAGCCACAAATCTTACCCCTGAAGTTGCGGTGGAACACATTGAGGATACTTGAAGAAAAGAAGCACTAAAAAAGTCATGATTCAGTGAAACCGGGCAAAATTGGCCCTCTTTAAAGTCTTTGCTCTATTCTCGTTACACGACAATGAGCAAAGAGGGGCAGCTGTAATGCCCAATTTTGGCCCGGGCCCGTATGAAAATAAAAACAAAAATACATAAAACCCAAATGAATTTATAACAGTCCAATAAATTCCAAAGTCCAGATTACATGACCAAAAGCCCAAACCAACCTATTTAAAAACCTGACCCAAAATACACTGGCCCAAATGGCCCAAAAATTTTAGAACAAACAGAAACCCTAGCGGTTCCTACTCTCGCGCCGCAGCCAAGCCTCGGCCCTGGCCTCTGTACCCTTCAGCAGCCACACACACGCTCCTCCGTATGCCAGCCCAACCCCGTACCTGAGCGCCAACGCACCTGTACCTGCGAAGAAATGGACAAACCACAGCAGCAAATGCATACAAAAAAACGACAGTAGAGCAGCAAATGGAAAGGAATGAAAATTGTATTTTTGTTATTCTTTCTTTTCGGCTATAAAGACCTCAAAATTCAGTGTATTTTGGTTACGAATGCGATACATACACACATATTACACACAAAAACGTAATACAAACAGAGGCATATCATACAAAAAGCAACCTATTCGAAGGTGACTTCCATTTTCTTTTCGACTCTTGTTCTTCTTCTCCTCCGGTTCTTTGCTTATTTAGATAGAAATAATACGAAAAGAGGGGTTTACCTTGTGAGCCGGCCATTGTTTCCCTTTCACTTCGTCGAAATCGAAGCCTGAATGGGATTTTAAGGCTAAAAAACCACCCTTTTGGAGTCCAAAAGCATCGGTCGCCATTCTTGGTGGCGCATCGGTGTCTAGAGGAGTGCTTAGGATTTCGGCTGAGCAACCAAAGAAGGGGGCTAGGGTTTTGTTTTGGCTTGGATGATTGAAGGTTGTACTTAGCCTTATAAGGAAGCAAGAAACAACGCCGTCTAAGCCAAATGTAATGGCTTGAAAAACGACGTCATTTGAAGTCATGCCCGTCCCGATCCGGTTTGCTACCCCGATGACCCGCGCGTTTTTGCGGTGAGGGTTTATTTGCAATATCGATCCCTCCCCTTTTTGCGCTGCGCTTAAATAAGCCCATCTGCGCTTCTTTTTTTTTTAATTTTCTCCTGTAATTTGCGCTGCTTTGCAATCGAGTCTGTGCTTGTGCCCACCGTTTTAGAGCCTGGATTAATTCCAGTTTGAGTCCCTAGACATTCATGCGCTTCGCACTTTGGTCCCCTTTTGATTACTTTATTTATAAATTAGCCCATTCATTTTAAGTTTATTTTAATTAGACCCCCTTTTTATTTTAATAGTTCATTCCCTTTATAATTTGTCCTTTTTTTAATTATTTTCATAATTTTATTTCGTTTCAAAACCATTATTGTAATGTTTTTTTTTATTTTATATACACAATTATACATATATATATATACATTATAGTAAAATTATTTTATTCTATACATATTATTAATTTTATGTTATTTTATGCATATAGTTTCTTTTAAATTTGTTCTCGCCTTTTATTATATAATCTTACATAACATATTGTTTAAATCATCATTATATATTTTATCGTTATCTATATTTGATCCATATATTATTAGACCCATGTACCTTAATGTATATTTTTGCTATGATAATAGGTTTTGTATATATGTTCCATATAAATTACTTTTATACTTACATATAATAGTATATACACATATTTGATTTATATACACTATTAAATCTATACATATTATCATTTCTATATAAATTTGTATGTACTCCCTTTTAAATTTATATGTATATATATATACACGCTTGTTACTTTAATAGGTTTTTTTTAATACTTTTGCTTCATGATTTACTCAAGTATTTTCTTTATATATATATATATAATTATTATGGAAACTCCATCTTTGCAATTATAAAATGATTATTTTTTTTAATATTTCATTATCCTATATTACTTTTGTGTTTTATATAGCCTCTTATTTAAATCTTTTGATATAAAGATATGTATATAATTTTTAGACTAACCTAAGATTTTACATATATTATTGTTAATTTAATGATTATTTTCAAAGCTATTTATATGTACATATGTTTTATAAATTTGTTTTGTGTATTTATGTTTTGTCAGATATCTTTGTTATTCTTTTGTATTATACATTATTTAAATTATCATGTATTTTATCAACTTTTAAATGAATTTGTGTCTAAAATACCCTACACGCAATTTGATTTAAACTTTTATTATATAATATCTATTTCAAAAATTATACGTCCATCCCTAGTATTTTATGCAAATTGGTCAATCTATATTTTATGTGTCCATTTATTCGTCTTTACTTTAAAATAGTTTTATACCATATTATTTCTTTAATTTGCATCTTGTTTTATGTATCTAGTAGTAATCATATTATATTATGCCATGCATGTTATCATTGCATATTATTTATTCATTGTTTTATATTGCCATGTTAATTATTCCCCATGCATGATTGAGATTGAGCTATATTTCTAAGCAAGTTGTATTTAGTTGTAAATGTTCGATAGTTGGTTAAACAAATTATATTGCCTCCACTCTTCCATTGTAGTATTCTATGCATACCCATATTACCCCATATCATCATTTTCCACTTGGTTTATGAAATATGGTTTTACAAAATCTAAATTTTATGATTAATTTCGTCTTATTTCAAATCGAATTAATGCATTTTAAGCTAGTTTCATAATTATTAAAAATCCTTTAAAACAAAGGCAATACCCGGTGTTTGATGATTCGAGAATCATGCCCTATCGTGCTGGGTTGTGATTTCTCGTTTGTTCAAAATAATCGAATATTCCTTTAGGTTTTCACTCGTGTTTATTAAAAACCTTCCAAAATGAAGACAATACTCGGTGTTTGATAATTCGGGAATCGTGCCCTAATGTGTTGGGTTATGATTTCTCGTTTTTTCAAAACAATCAAAAATTCCTTCGAAATTTCACTCACGTTTTCTAAAAACCCTTCAAAACGAAGGCGATATTCGATGTTTGGCAATTCAGGGAATAGCAGCCTATCGTGCTGAGTTGCAATTTCCCGTTTGTTCAAAATAATCGAATATCTCTTCGAAATTTCACTCGTATTTTTTAAGGTGAGGCAATGTTCGATGTTCGAAAATTCGAGGAATCGTGCTCTACTGTGCTAGGTTTCGATTTTTCGTTGGACCAAATAGTTGGGCATCCTTTTGTTAATTTCAAATTATAAACTTTCGGACGTCGAAACAAGAAAATTTTTGGCAACCAACTCAGGTTATTCAAATGTTATTAACAAGAACCACATTTCAAAAAAAAATTAATTTTAGACATAAGGAAAGTATTTAATCGATTTGGTACCAATTTTGGGCGTAATGAGGGTGCTAATCCTTCCTCATACGTAACCGACTCCCGAGCCCGTTTTCTCATATTTTCGTAGACCAGAATCGTTGTTTTAGTAAACCAAAATGTTTTATTAAAATAACCAAATTCTTAGGTGACCCAATCACACCAAAACAAAAGGGTCGGTGGCGACTCCATATTTCTGTTTTTCAAAAGTCGATTCCCCCATTTTTTAAAACTTAAAATTTTAAATCGAGGGATGGTTTCGACAATATATATATAAATAAAATGACTCTACAATATGTTAATTTTGTAAAATCATATATATAATATAAAAAAAAGCAAAAAATTAATACAAAATAGGCAAGTTTTAGGTTGAAGTTAGTTGTGACGTCATAAAAGAAATTGATTGTTGATGCATATTAATTAAATTACCTTGCAAATTAATCCCACACTAATTACTTCATATATTAAATTTGAAATTATATTATTCAACTATAAGTTTTGAAGCATATTGCCTCCTAATATTTTAGAAATTCGACAAGAATTTTGGAATTATGGCTTTAACTTTTGATATTGTATTTATATTTATTAACTTTGATTACACCAATTTTAAGTATTTTTACAATCATTTTGAACTAATCCATTGATTTTAGCTTCCTATTTATTTATTTTTTTGTTCAAGATTAAAATACAATCCAACAGGAAAATCAAATAATAATGGAAACATTAACTATTTTGGAAACAAACCATTTTAATTTTTCAAAAGTAATGCTTAGATATTCTGTAATGATGTTTTTTCTACAAAATAGAAAAACTGGCTTTGATGTTATACTTTTTGCACCAAGTCAAAATTATATATTTTTTATTGCCAATAAGATTCTATTTTATATGTATACTATCAATAATTTTGTGTTTTTATCATTAAAGCATACGAGAAAATTATTATGATTTCTTACCCATTTTATGATGCTTTTTTTTAGTTGAAAAAAGCATTAAAGGTACTATACTTTTTTACTGCATCCATTTCTATTTGGATGCTCAAATTATTTAAGGTTTGAAAATATTGTGATTTTCATTAAAACAAATTATCAATAAAACAAACATTAATTGTATCAATCTCATTAATTGGAACATTCTTTTGTTGAATTGATACTTCCTAGCATCCCTGTAAAATTAAACATACACACACAAAAAAAATCAGATTAGTTGAAGGCCAAGGTATGTCACATGATTTTTCTTTTTCTTTTTTAACAAGCTTAGCAACCATGTCTATATATCTCATTTTTTATCACTTCACTTTCCGATTTATAAACATTTTTAATAGCATTTGTGTATACCCATGTTGTCACGCCCAAAAATATAGAGTTTAATTGAAATAATTAATCAAGTATTGAATTAAGCTTGATGATTAAGTAATTAGTGCACTTTCTAAAAGTCTTAGGTTTTATTCACTCCTTTCCCATTTATTTCCTTTTTCTATTTTCAGCAAACTAGGTTGAAAACCACATTAAAACAAATATTGTTTAGACTAAAAGCTCAATAAGAATGGGTAGTAGCCTAAACGGTTAAGCATTACCTTTTCCCCTTGGATGCTTGCGTTCAAGCAACCCCAAATCCCTATTTCTCTTTCATTTTCAGCAATAAGGGTAAATTTACCATGCATCCCTTAAAATTTTGTAACCCCTAACTATTTTAGTCTTTTTTTCCCTAATTACATTAGGATTATGTTTCTTTTTTCCATTCCAATTAGAAATTTTGCTCTCCTATCCCTATTTCTTCTCCTTTTTTTCTTTTTCACCATCTTTTTTACAAAATATTTTCTCTCCATTGTTGAATTATTATTGTCTATCCTGAATCAAGTCAATCTCTATTACTGAAATCGTAATCGTCGTTAAAAACCCCTCAATCTTTGCCAAGAAGCAGTAAGTACACCTCAAATCCTGATGTTTAATCTCGAATCCTTATAGATTTACAATTTAATGATAATCTTACGATCGATAAAACAAATAAACTGGGAGTACTTCCAAGAGGAATTTCAAAAGAAATATGTGGGCACTAGGTACGTGGAAGCCCGCAAGCTTGAGTTTATCAAGCTGAAGCATGGAGATAAGACCATTGCAAAATATGAGGATGAAGTTCTTAGGCTCAACCGCTATGCCCAAGGTATGGTCGCCACAAAGCAAGATAAATGTGTGAGGCCCAAAAATGGGTTGCGCTTCGACCTTAAGATTTAGGTTACTCCACACCAAGAACGAGTGTTTGAGAATCTCGTGGAGAAAGCCAAGATCGTGGAGGAAATTAAGTAGGTGGAATGTGAAAATTGGGAGAAAAGTAAGGTCCTGGTTAAGAGAGATTTGGGTTCCACTAGTTCGAACTCTCGCCCTATTAAATGAGCTAGAGAGGGTAGACCGCATTAAGGGGTTTTTGTAACCAATTTAAGAGCAAATATTCCCAGTTGTACATATTGTGGAAAATATCACTTGAGCGAGTACTAGAAAAAGTTGGGTCCATGTCTGAGATGTGGGTCGACTGAGCACAAGATTAAATAATGTCCTTATCGGACTGACCCAACACAAACTCCAACCCAATATCAGGCCCAAAACCAGAGAGCAGAACAGTTGCCTCCGAGGAGCCGAGGTCAAAATAGGGCCGCAAACATTGCAATAACTGGTGCGAACCGAACCAAGGTTAGAAAACTTGCCATTGTTTATGTCATTAGGGGTTGTGAAGAAAGGGATGCATCCGATGTCATCACAAGTATTTTTACTATTCATTATGTCTCATATTTGGCCCTAATTGACATAGAATCCACCCATTCGTATGTTGCATGTAATATGTCTGATAAATTGGGTGTTGGGGAAGAGGAGACCACTACTAATGTTACTGTAGTAAGCCCTTAGGATAATCGGTTAATGTAAATAAAATCTATAGAAAATGTTCATTGGAGGTTCAATGGGTAGTGTTTCTCGTAGATTTTATGATGTTACCTTTTGGGGAGTTTGATTTGATTCTAGGTATGGATTGGTTAGTGGAAAACCAAGTTAGCTTAAACTGTGCCTCTAAAAGGGTAACCTTGAAAACAGCGGAGGGTAGTGAATTTGATATAGTTAGGAAAAGTTATTTATCCGATGTCATTTTTACTATTGTCGCTGAAAAGTTAGTTAGAAAAGGGTGTGAGGCTTATCTAGCCTATGTGATGGATGAAAATGCCAATAGTTCTGCTTTAGATAACATACAAACTGTTAGGAAATTTCCAATGTGTTTCCCAATGAGTTGCCAAGGTTACCTCCAGATCGTGAGGTAGAATTCAAATTTGAACTACTGTCAGAAATCGCTCTGGTGTTCATTATTCCCTACTGCATGACACCTAAAGAGCTACAAGAGCTAAAAATCCAACTTCAAAAGCTTCTAGATCATAGGTTTATTAGACCTAATGTTTCTCCATGGGGAGCTCCAATCCTATTTGTGAAAAAAAAAGATAGCTCCTTAAGGCTTTGTATAGATTATTGGCAGTTGAACAAATTGAATGTCAAAAATAAATATCCTCTACCTAGGATAGACAACCTATTTGATCAATTACGAGGTGCAACGATGTTTTCAAAGATAGATATAAGATATAGGTACTATAAACTAAAGGTAAATGAGGTGGATGTGCTCAAAACAGCATTTAAAACCCGTTATGGCCACTATGAATTCCTTGTAATGCCATTCGATTTAACCAACACTCGTGATGCCTTCATGGACCTAATGAACCAAGTGTTCCAACCATTCATTGATTAGTTCTGTAACACCCCTAACTCGTATACGTCACCGGAATAGGGTTACGAGGCATTACCGGACTTATACACTAGCATTTATACAAAATGTAGTCATAAATTTGCATTCCAAATCAATTCTTTTCAAATTTCACCATAAAGTCCCTAATATAGGCCTACGTGGCCCAATACATGTTTTGGAAGTGATTCGGGATTAAACTAGCAACTTTGGAAATTTTTCCTTGAAGATAGGGGCACACGCCCATGTGGCCTAGGACATGGTCGTATGGCCAGCCTGTGGGGATCACATGGCCGTGTGGCCAGCCCGTGTGGAATTCTGACTTATAATTTCTTAAGTATCAGAGGGGCACACGGCCTGGGTACAGGCCCATGTGGCTAGGCCGTGTGGTAAACTAATTTTTCACCATTTTAAAGCCATTTTCACACAATTTTGACACACGCCCATGTTTAAAACTCATGTCCTTCACATAACCAAGACACACGGCTGTGTCATTGGCCCGTGTACTATCCTGACTTCATACTTAAGGATGCAAGGGACACACGATCATATTACACGCCCGTGGGCTTACCGTGTGGACGAAAATAGGCCATTTTAGGCCATTTTTCTCACCTTTTCATCCATTTCCTGCACTAAAACACAATTATACACTAATAAAATCCAACCAATCAATTATTTCAAGCCAAAACATGTATATTTCATTCTCAAACACAAAACATCACATTCAACTTACTTTGCATATTTAATCGTTCCTACAATTACATTATCAAATCAACCCCTATACATGCCATATAAATCAAAAAGTGGTTTAACTAAATCTACCGGAATAAATCTGGATAGTGTGATCCTTGATGTAGATCCGATCCTCCGTATGTATATAAGTCAATCTACAAAACAATTAACATACACAGTAAGCTTATAGAAGCTTAGTAAGCTCATAGGTATAAAAACATAAATCTTACCGAACATTGTACACAATCATATATCATTTAGTTTAACTAATTCTTCCTGTAAATCATAAAATCATTAATAATCTCATTTGAATAATTTACATGTTGCTATTCACGAATTTAACTCCTTTGGGACCATTTCTCACTTACTTCCATAATCAAATTAGGGAACAATAATGGAATTGAGTGCTTCATTGTCACATTGCCATACTAAACTATGGACTTGTACATGGTCACATGTCACAGACCGAAGCCATAGCCCAGCCATGGTCTTACAAGGATCTCATATCATACCGATGCCATATCCCAGATATGATCTTATACGAATGCACATTATCACATCATACCGATGCCATAGTCCAATCATGGTCTTATACGGGAGTACACATCACAATGCACCGATGCCATAGCCTAGCTATGGTCTTATACGGGCGCACATATCACATCTATTCCGTCAATTCATCACGTTTATTGAATGAAAACACTCAAAACCATTGTTTCGACTAATTTGCACTTTTTAATTAAATATCATTTGGTAATTAATACAATTTGATAGTATTCATCTACAATAAGATACCTTAGTAATCATAAGATTTTCATAATAAACATTAAATTTTTCCATATGAACTGACCTGGGCTAATTTACAAAAGTCGTAGAAATTCAAAGACTATTCTTGCAATTTCTCCTTTCCACGATTCACTTCTTTTTCTTGATCTATAATTATAAAATCATTCCTTCACTAGCACCTATTTCGATTCAATTCTAATTTACAATTTATGCCCTTAAATTTTCAAAATTACACTATTACCCCAAACTTTTCAATTTTTACAATTTAGTCCTTGCTCAATTTATTCATCTATTGAGCTAATTCCTCTCAAACAACACTTTATCAAGACTTTATAAACTACTTCAAAGCCTTTAACACTCAAAATTTCATCACAAAACCCTAATTCCAACAACTTTCACAATTAGATCCAAAAAATTGATTTCTTTAAAAATCTCTTCATAAAATCAACATATAATAAAATTAAAACCTCAATTCCATGATAAATAATCAAAAAATTTCAGCACTTATTCATGGAAACTTTCAAAATTATCCATGAAATCAAAAACTAATGAATTAAACAAGTGGACCTAGTTGTAAAAGTCTCAAAAACACAAAAATTACAAGAAATAATCAAGAATGGAGCTTACATGTAATAAAAATATGAGAGACCAGCTTAAAAGAACCCTTCAATGGTGTTTTTGCTGGAGAGGATGAAGAAAAATGAAGAAAACTCTAGATTTACCTAATATATCATATTTTACAATTAAATTTTTACCCTATTTCCAATTTTACCCCTTGTTCACACTTGATTTTTATTTTTCCTGCACACTGATGCTGTCAACTCATCTAATTTGGGTCTATTTACATTTTAACTCCTTCTATTATAATCTCTTAAGTTATTTAATCATATTTTATAGTTTTACATCTTATTCAATTTAGTCCTTTTTCTTCAATTAACTATCAAAATGATAAAATTTCATAACGAAACTTTAATACTAACTTATTAACACTCCATAAATATTTTTAAAAATATTTATGACTCGATTTATAAATTTGAGGTCTCAATACCTCGATTTATCTTATTTAATCTATAAATTTCCTTTAATTCATAATTTCACTAATTCAAAATATTTCTAAAACCACATTTAACTTTTACTTACTAATATCTAAACTCACATGTCGGATTTAGTGATCTCAAATCACTATTCCGATATCACTGAAATTTGGACCGTTACAAGTTCATCATTGAGTTTATCAATGATATCTTAATCTATTCCAAAACCGAACTTAAACATGATTAACACCTGAGGAAAGTTCTACAAGTCCTCTAAGAAAAGAAGTTGTATGTCAAACTAATTAAGTGTGAATTCTAGCTTAAAGAGGTTATGTTTCTGGGTCATGTGGTATCTATAGATGTTATTATCCAAAGAAGATAGAGGTCATCCTAGAATGGAAACAACCCAAAAATGTTTCTGAAATATGAAGTTTTCTTGGTTTAGTCGGGTACTATCATATATTTGTTGAAGGTTTCTCTTTGATTGCCACACCCCTAACCAAGTTATTGAGGAAGGATGTTCTATTTAAGTGGGTGGATGAGCAACAATTTAGCTTTGAAAAGCTAAAAGCGGTGCTGACTCAAGCTTCTGTATTAATCAAGCCCGAACCAAGGAAAGAATATGTAGTGTACAACGACGCATCCTATATCGACCTTGGATATGTGTTGATACAATGTAGTAAAGTAGTTGCCTATGTGTCAAGGTAATTGAAACAACATGAGTGCAACTACCCAACTCATGACTTAGAGTTTGCTATAGTAGTTTTTACACTAAAAATTTGGAGGCACTACTTGTATGGTAAGAAGTGCTACATCTATACCGATCATAAGAGTCTCAAGTACCTTCTCACCCAAAAAGAGTTGAACCTGAGGCAAAAAAAGTTGTTAGGACTATTAAAATATTATGATTGTGTAAATGAATACCACCCCTAAAAAAAGCCAATGTTGTAGCAAACCCTCTAAGTAAAAAATAGATGATAAATTTAAAAACGATGTTTGTTAGGTTAAGTTTAATGGTTGATGGAGGCTTGCTAGCCGAGCTACAAGTGAAACCTACCTTAACCAATAAGATCTTAACGAATAAGATTAAGGTTAAACAACCATTAGATGCGTCCTTGTTACCATGGATCAAAAAGGTAGAAGATGGTAAAATCGAGGATTATGGGTTTAATGGCAATGGTATTTTATGCTACTATATGAGGTATTGTGTGTCAAACGATAAGGACATAAAATAAATCATACTTTGAAAGACTTATGCTAACCCTTATGCCATGCATCCCGAAAGAAATAAGATGTATTGGGACATAAAGGAACTGTACTGGTGGCCTGGACTGGACATCTAGATTTTTGCTTCAACAAAAATTATCTGTGATACAAGAAAAATTCCAATTCATCCCTAACCTACATTTCAATATTCATAAAGCTTTCCAAAGCTCTCTGAATATCTGCCAATCTATTGAGAAGCTTTTTTTTCCTCGATCTAATATGACCATACACTATTTTATTACATATCTTGATATCAGACGTAAAGTGCGAAAGGGTCTCTGTCATGTTACCATTAAAATTTCATTTTTCTTTGACAAAATACAAAAAAATCCTAATGATCAATTCACCCTTCCAAGAAACGGAACGGACGTCCCTTAAAAGCATGGACCTTCAGTTTAAGAGAAAGGAAAAAGGGTCGATGATCTGACTTAATCCTCGGAACGTGAGAGACCCAACAATTAGGAAAAGACTTAGGGTGAGTTTGGATGGGCGGTGCATTTACCTGCGGTTAGTGTAAAAATAGCGGTGGCGGTGATATTAGATACTGTAGTGATACTGTAGCATGAGACAAAAAGTAAGCTAAACGAACCGCACCGCACCGCACCGCACCACCGCCCCAAACCCACCCTTATCCTATTTATCATTACCAAAAGCTTGATCAGGTTTTTTTAAAAACTTTACCTCTATGCGAAGTGAATGTCGAACCCCTGAATCCTGAATCATGCAAGGCAAAAGAGTCTATAATTTTTCCAAAAAGAGGGTAACGTTTACCGCTTGAGAGTCCCCTACACTTCTCACTCTCTGACAGAATAGCATTGAAATCCTCTATTTTCGTTCAAGGTATCGGCCTTTTTAGGAACCAACAATTTCATATTTTCCCAAAAAGATTTTTGCTTCATCTTATTTAAGCTACCATAAACAAAGGCTATAAAGATAACTGCAAGCCATCCATTACTAAGAACACGAATCAGGTTAAATTGGGGATTATTTCAGATTATCTCTATCCTGACAAAATCTTTCCAACCGATCTAAATTCCTCTAGAAAACCCCACTGCTTATACCCGATGAGAGTACTGAAAACTCAACTTGGCAATGACAACATTTGCTTTAAACCTACTAGTTCTCAGCTCCAGTAAACTAACAATATTTGGTTTAAATTCCAAGTTATATTCTTTAAAAGTTTGAGGGAAATTAGACCTCGTACAGCCTTGACAATTTCAGGACATAAGAGTAAAATTTAAGTCCATAAACCAGAAATTTGAGAAAGTGGACTAAAGTTATTGCTTATTTGGCTATCCTTTGACATTCTCTATCGCAAGTTGAGTTGAAATTAAATCAATCAAATGAATTGACCGACTCAGCCAGAGGCACCCAAGAGCTATTCAAAACTTTGAAGCCTTTCCTCGGGCCACTAATGGTATTACTAATTTTCTTCCCATGCCAACTATTACCCACTTTTACACAACTGTCGCTTCCACTTGGAAGCAAAGAAACAATCCCAAAAGGAGCGTCACGATTTCCAACCATGGAGACGTCTAGATTGGGACTTTGATTTTCTTTCAACACTACCGTACTATGTTTCTCCTTATCAAGCAAGCCTTCTTTGATCACCATCTTCATTTCAATAGGGCCATCAAAAATTTGATTAAAATGAGACAAGTTCACGTTAGGAGAACTGGACGAAAAACCCTCACCATTTACATTACTATCATCCCCTATTCGAAGATCCTTCCCATCACCAGCAGTAGGATATAATAAATCTGTCCATAATTCAAACGGGTCCCATCCAAAGGATTTAACCCATCAGAAATCATTTCACTTAAAGTAACTAAACATTCACCTTGAATACAAGTTGGATCAGAAAGAATTATTCTCCTAAGCCCAGACTCCTGAACAGGCCTCTTACCTTGGGCCTCAGTTAACAAACAATCCTCCTTTTTACGACCAATACCCAAACCACCATTAATACTTCCTCTCGACTCGAGCTTCCCTTCGTTTGGGCCTTTGTTTCAAGAGTTAATAGGCCCCAAACCTAGCCCAATTTTCTTGACCATAAAAACATTCTCATGCCTTTTACCGTCTGATGCTTCTTTCCCCTAATCGTCACGATTGTCCCCAATCCCATTAATGTCGTTACTTCCTTTATTTTTAATAAAAAAACACATTGAAACGAGACCTTAAAGATTATGATCTGAGTCATAAAACCCAATTTCAGACCCATGAATGTGACGGGCTCACACTACTTGTAACACTCTAAACCCGGTCTAAATATTATGGCCGAATCTGGTGATGTCACATTGAAGTGTTTTTTCGTAAAGTGTGATATCGATGAAAACCTATTTTCTATTTAACCTCTTTGTGTGATGTTAATGATGATTGTAAGACGTGTCGTTCATTTTTAAAAAGTTATTCACATTAAAACATTATTAATTTTTAAAATAACATTTATTGTGAAAGCTCTTAAAACAGGTTGCGTATTCGTGGTATCTTTGATAAAACATTTATCTTTTTGAAAACCTGCATCTTTTCCTACTGCTAACAGTTATAAACCAAAACAATTAAAAATCCAAAATTAAAAATAAAATCCAAAACGGCCATTATTATAGTAAAATACCCCAAAAAATTAAATCAGAATCATAAAATACTATTTAAAATTAGATAGGTCATGTGGCCATCGCTGAGTCCTCCGTTGCACCGACCCGCCTATGTCTAGGGATTATCTGTACAGTTAAAGTAGGAGGGTGAGTTTACAAAAACTCAGTGTGTAATCCCATATAAGCAAATAGTCAGAAAACAAGCACAGTCTAGGCCTAAGCCCTTTTTAGTAACAATGACAATATCATTTTGGGTTTTAGCCCATCTCAATACAAAAACAGTCATGTGTTTGGGCCTTGGACCATTACAGTAACAGTAATCAGTGCAGTAACAATTTAAACTATATATAAGTCATACCTATCCAGCCTCTACACTCCATCTCCATCCAACCCTACACTCCATGTGGGGATATAATCAACCAACCCATCTCTACACTCTAGAAAGTACCGAATGCGGCACTATACAGTAATATGCAGCTGGGCTGCCAGTAATTTAGGCTCGAAGCCTATCAGTACACTTTCTCTGATCAGTATAGAACCCATCCCCATGCAATGCATCATACAATCATGTCATGTCATATCATGGTATCATACATGTATCCAATACAGTTCAAATGTCATGCTAAAATACAGTCTTACACATACACATATATATACATCACACAGGGGTATAACAGTCTTTCAGTCAACTAGGGGTCTAGATAAGCTTACTGACCTAACAGTAGGTCCACAGTCGACTCGGGCAACCCATGTAACCTTAGCAATCAAATAGTGAAAATGGGCCCACAGCCTAGATTGCGGGCCCATTAGGGGCCACAATGGCTCAAAATGGCCTTGGCCGTGTAGTTTACACAGCTTGGCCTAATAACTTTCACATGTCCGTGTGGCTTGCTCGTATGGGGACAACTTGCCCGTGGGGTCCACACGGCCCAATTCGGCCCAATATAGCCCAATACGGCCCAACCCCTAAATAGTTCATGGCCGGCCTCGTCGATCATAGGCCCATGTTTAATCACGCAGCCTACTTACACGAGTGCGAGCACGCTCTTGGGGTGTCGACGTTCATTTATTCTGACTTTTGTCGATTTCTATAATCGAAGTCGTGTTTATACACACCTTGTTTGCGAAAGTGCGTAAAAAGCCCACGAGTACTCCAAACCTATATTCAACCACAACATTCTGTTAATCGCCTACCAATCAAATTAAAAAAAACCCTAGCCAAACACTTATCCCCTTACTTGACAACCTCTAACCTTGATTTAGCAACCGAGGCTTCACGCCTTCACACCGTAGAAAAAGAATAACCACTAAGTTCTCAGTTGTTACCTGTATTAAGTCGAAACCCCTATTAACAGTTACTCACAAGAACAGTTTGAACCACAATGAGTATCAAATTTACCGAAAGCGCAGAATGACGTAAAGAAGATGAATCAATTGGAAAGAAATATCAAAACTAACCTTCCTTCAAAACTTGATCAAGATAAAGCTATAGATTACCCAAAATTGACTTACCACGAGTCACAAAACTTAGTATAGAGTCGAAAGAAAATCTAAAAAAGAGGAGAACGAATAAGGGGAAAGAACCAATAACCCAAAAATTCGGCAGCACAATGGGGAAAGAACCAATAAAAAATCACAATGGCACACAAAGATAGAGAAGGGAAGAGAGACTAGAAGCAACCGTGATTTGGGAAAGGAAACAATTCCCTTTCGGCTTGAGAAAGAAGGCTAAGAAAAAGAAGAGAAGTACTCAACTCACTAATTTCGGCAAAAGATAGAGGTTGAGAAAACTCGACTGGCCGCAAAAGTAATAGAAACAAGAAGAGAAGAAAAAAAAACTAATTGATGAAAGCAATGAGGAAAACTAAAAGTAGAGAAAGAAAAAAAACCAAACTATCAGTAAAAATTCGAAAAAAGCCAAAGGTTAGCTGAAATTCCTAAAATCACTCCTAAGATCACTCAACCAAATCCCCACTTATCCACATCCCTTAACAATACAAATTCCTAGAGTTTCAGTCAACTACAACTCTCCCATGGCCAACAATAAAAATAAATTCCCTACTTGCGCCAGTACTCAAACTCCAGACCTCCTGCTCATTAAAACTACTTTTAACCACCAGACCAGTAGGCCAATTCTATCATGTTTTTCCAATATTTATTTATAAACTTACTAACTAAAGACAATGGTTAATTCATTTAAAACAAAAATTTTGCCCAATCTAAGGCTTGAACCCAAGACTTCTCAGACACTTTTTACAACACTTAACCACTGAAGTAGATACACAGTTGTGTCACAACATAAATATATAAATACGAAAGATCTTTGGGGCATTACAACTCTACCCCCTTAAAGAAAATTTCAGCCTCGAAATTTTACCTAATCGGAACAGATGAAAATACTGTTGTCGCATCGCATCCTCAGGCTCCCACATGGCCTCCTCAGAGCTGTGATTACACCAAAGAACCTTAACAAGTGGGATAGACTTCCTCTTTAAAACCTTTATATCATGATCTACTATATGAACTAGCTCCTCTTCAAAGGTCATATCTTGCCTCAACTCAATCTCCTCAACCGAAATAATATGTGCGGGATCCGAGCGGTAATGCCTCAACATAGAGACGTGAGATACATCGTGAATTTGATCTAACTCCAGAGCTAATTCCAACTGATAAGCAATCGGTCACACTCCGCTCGCCCAGCTAAGTCCAACATGAAGGTGTGTGACACCTACGACCATATAATGCACCGTAAGGCGCCATCTGTATGCTAGACTGATAGCTATTGTTATAATCAAACTCTAGTAGCGGCAAGTAATCCTCTCAACTGCCTTGAAAAATAAATCACGCAACTCCTTAACATGTCCTCCAATATCTGAATCACCCTCTCTGACTAACCATCTGTCTAAGGATGGAATGCAGTACTGAAGTCCAATCTTGTACCTGGGCTTCATATAACTTCTTCTAGAACTGAGACGTGAAGCGAGGATCCCTATCAGATATTATTGAAACAAGTACCCCATGCAATCTCACTATCTCAGACACATACAGTTTAGCCAGCTTCTGCAAAGAGTAATCAGTACGAACGAGTATGAAATAGGAAAACTTGGTCAACCGATCCATGATAATCCATACTGAATCCTTCTTAGAAGGCGTTAGGGGCAACCCACGTACGAAGTCTATAGTCACTCTCTCCCACTTCCAAAGTGGAATTTTAACTGGCTGAAGCAACCTGAAGGTAGCTGATGTTCAGCCTTAACTTACTGGCAAGTCAGACATTTACCCACGAAGTCGGTAACTTCACGCTTAAGACTTGGCCACCAATATAACTCACGAAGGTCTCGGTACATTTTATTTCCACCAGGATACATAGCATAAAGGCTACTATGCACCTCTCGCAGTATATAATGCCTCAAATCAGTATCCTTCGGCATACAAATTCTTTCACGAAAACAAAGCACCCCTTCGCTATTCAGTCCAAAATCCACAATATCCCCACTCTCAACCTGAAGAAAACGAAGACCCAATGACTCGTCTTCCATCTGCTTACCCTTAATCTAATCCATCCACGTCGGTTTAACTTGAAGCTTGGCCAATAAACTACCATCATCAAATAAACTGAGGCGAGCAAACATCGCCCTTAGATCAGTCATAGTTCTACAACTCAGTGCATCGGCCACCACAGTAGCCTTACCAGGATGGTATTCAATTGTACAGTCATAGTCTTTAAGCTGCTCAATCCATCTACGCTATCTAAGATTTAGCTCTTTCTGAGTAATGAGATATTTGAGCCTCTTGTGATCAGTGTAGATGATACACCTTTCATCGTATAGATAATGCCTTCAAAGCTTTAGTGCGAATACCATCACAGCAGTCATGCGTCAGATAATTTGCCTTATAAATCTTTAGCTAACGAGACGCATACACTACTACTTTACCCTCTTGCATCAATACACATCCCAAAATAACATGTGATGTATCACTGTAGACAGTGAACTCTTTCTCTGACTCTGGCTGTATCAAGACAGGGGCCTCAGTCAGTACTTTCTTGAGCTTCTTGAAACTCTCTTACTGCGTATCAATCCAATTAACGGTACTCCCTTACGTAGTAGCTTAGTCAAAAGTACAGCAATCAGTGAAAACCTCTCAACAAATTGTCGAAAATACCCTGCCAGTCCCAAAAAACTGTGGATCTCAGATACAGTCTTAGGCGGCTTCCAATCCAAAACAGCCTCAATCTTTCGAGGATCAACCGTAATCCCTTCAGCAGATACCACATGGCCCAAAAATGTTACCTCTCGTAACCAGAACTCACATTTACTGAACTTGGCGTACAGTTGTTTCTCCCTCAGAATCTGTAGAACCACTCGAAGATGTTCATTATATTCATCTTCAGTTCTCAAATACACCAGAATGTCATCAATAAAAACCACTATGAACCGATCTAGATAGGGCTGGAACAATCGATTCATCAGATCCATAAAAGCCATTGGTGCATTCGTCAGTCCAAATGGCATCACTAGCAACTCGTAATGTCCATAACAAGTCCTAAACGTTGTCTTGTATACACTAGTCTCTTTGACCCTCAGTTGATGGTACCCAGATCAGAGATCAATCTTAGAAAAAACTGAAGCTCCTCGAAATTGGTCGAATAGATCATCTATCCTCGGTAGGAGGTACTTATTCTTAATGGTCAGTTTATTCAGTTGTCGGTAATCGATGTATATACTCATGGATCCATCCTTCTTTTTCACAAACAAAATTGGTGCACCCCATGGAGACACACTACGGCGGATGAACTCACGATCCTGTAATTCTTGAATCTGAGCTTTAAGCTCCACAAGCTCATTCAGTGCCATTCTATAAGGGGAAATGGACACTAGAGCTATACCAGGTAAAAGCTCAATCCCAAACTCAACTTCACGGTTTGGAGGTAACCCCGGTAGCTTTTCAAGAAAGACGTCTGAAAAATCTTTAACCGTTCTGATATATTT
The DNA here is from genome assembly GCA_025698465.1 of Gossypium longicalyx. Classification (NCBI taxonomy): domain Eukaryota; kingdom Viridiplantae; phylum Streptophyta; class Magnoliopsida; order Malvales; family Malvaceae; genus Gossypium; species Gossypium longicalyx. The sequence continues at coordinate 101,456,440 of CM046997.1, forward strand.
AACAGAAGAAACCCTAGAATCAGGAACACTGATGTAAGCCAGATACGCCTCACATCCCTTATGAACCAACTCTTCGGCCTTTAATGCAGAAATCACATTCGATAAGTAGTTTCGACGTTCTTCAATTACAACTACCTCACTATCCTCCACAGTTCTCAGTACCATCTGTTTAGTAGCACAATTCAAGCTCGCTCGATGCTTAACCAACCAGTCAATTCCCAGTATTAAATCAAACTCTCCAAAAGGAAGTTCCATCAAATCCGCCATAAAGATAACCCCTTAAACCTCCAAAGTAACATCTCTAAACAGTTTATTTACCCTCACCGACTGCCCCAAAGGACTCAGAACAGTAACCTCACTAGTAGTACTCTCAACCAAGATAGGAGTGAGTATTTCCTATATCTATTAGTGCAGTACAAGGTACATCATAGATAAAAAACGTACCCGTGATAACATTTGGCGCATCACCATTCTCTCGGTGACGTACAGCATAAACTAAAGCTGGTTGTCTCGCCTTAGTATGCCCAGCACCTCTACCCAGTGCTCTCTGACCACGGTCCAAACCATTACCATTACTACATCTGGCTTGACCACGGTCTCTCAGTGGCTGCTGAACACCCCTCGGCGACTGTGCAGTACCTAAACCTAGAGCTTGCATCTGATAGAGCCTCTGTGGATACTCTCTGATGCGGTGCTCCAATGATCCGCACCTCAAACATACCCTAGTCCTTTTTCAGCACTCGTCCTAATGGCGTCTCCCACAATCAGCACAGGGCTGCAATCTAGCAACAGCAACAGGGGCCTCAACTCTGACCAGCCCATCAACTCTGACCTTTTTCTTAGGCCTTAGAAAGGAACTCGAGGGCTCTGAATCCCTCTTGTTCCTACCTCTCTCTTTCTCACGGTTCTGACTCTGAATTCAAGTGTTAAAACCTAAGTTCACAATCGAGTTTTGTAACATGGCTCTGATACCACTAAATATAACACCCCAAACTCGGTCTAGACATTATGGCCGAATCTGGCGATGTCACTTTGAAATTTTTTTCGTAAAGTGTGATATCGATAAAAACCCTTTTTTTATTTAACCTCTTTGTGTGATCTTAATGATGATTCTAAGACGTGTTGTTCATTTTTAAAAAGTTATTCATATTAAAACGTTATTAATTTTTAAAATGTCATTTATTGCGGAAGCTCTTAAAACATGTTGAGTATTCATGGTATATTTGATAAAACATTTATCTTTTTGAAAACCCGCGTCTTTTCCTACTGCTAGCAGTTATAAATCAAAACAAATAAAAATTCCAAATTAAAAATAAAATCCAAAGAGGCCATTATTACAGTAAAATACCCCAAAAATTAAATCAAAATCATAAAATACTATTTATAATTAGATAGGTCGTGTGACCACCGCTGAGTCCTCCATTGCACCGACCCGACTATGTTTGGGGATTACCTGTACAGTTAAAGCAGGAAGGTGAGTTTACGAAAACTCAGTGTGTAATCCCATATAAGCAAATAGTTAAAAAATAAGCACAGTCTGGGCCTAAGCCTTTTTTAGAAACAGTGACAATATTAATTTGGGCTTTAGCCCATCTCAATACAGAAACAGCCATGTGTTTGGGCCTTGGCCCATTACAGAAATAGTAATCAGTGCAGTAACAGTTTAAATAGTATATAAGTCCTATCCATCCAACCTCAACACTCTATCTCCATCCAACCCTACACTCCATGTGGGGATATAATCAACCCACCCATCTCTACACTCTAGAAAGTACCGAATGTGGCACTATAAAGTAATATGCAACTGGGCTGCCAGTAATTTAGGCTCGAAGTCTATCAGTACACTTCCTCCGATCAGTATAGAACCCATCCCCATGCAATGCATCATACAATCATGTCATGTCATATCATGGTATCATACATGTATCCAATACAGTTCAAATGGCATGCTAAAATACAGTCTTACACATACACATATATATACATCACACAGGGGTATAACAGTCTTTCAGTCAATTAGGGGTCTAGATAAGCTTACTGACCTAACAGTAGGTCCACAGTTGACTCGAGCGACCCGTGCAACCTTAGCAATCAAACGGTGAAAATGGGCACACGGCCCATATTGCAGGTCCATTTGGGGCCACAATGGCTCAAAATGGCATTGGTCATGTGGTTCACACGGCTTGGCCCAATAATTTTCACATGTCAGTGTGGCTTGCTCGTGTGGGGCCCACACGGCCTGTAATACCCTGAAAATTTTTACAGTGAGATATTATCCTTGATATAGTAAAATAAGGAAATAAAGTGACAAAAAAGGGAATTTTGAGTTATGTCAATATTGAGAAGTATATTATGATACATTAATTCAAGAAAGGACTAAATTGTAAAAGTGAGAAAAGTTTTGTTGCACAAGAATAAATACTTAAAATTTAAGGGGTTAAAGTGTAAATATGAAAAAGTTAAAGGACCGATAGTGTAAATATTTAAGAGTGGAATGATCTAGAAACTAAGGAAAATGGATGGATTAGGACCAAATTGAATAGGTGAAGAACTATGAGGGACTAAATTGTAATTTTACCAAATTAAATGATGACTCAAGGATGGAATTTTAAAAGATAATAAAGGGCAAAATGGTCAATTGAAAGAGAGAGAAATCTAGAAAGTAATGATGATGTTGATGATATTTTATGATTATTTAATTAGATATATATTATTTAATAAGATATTTTATTATTTTATTATTATTTCATTATTATTTTATTATTGATTATTTAGTATAAAAGGAAGGAAAGATGAAGAATTTTCATCATCTTTCCATGCATGCAACCAATGTTAGAAGAGAAGGAAAAGAAAGAAATTTTCTTTTCTTTACAATTTGGTCCTTCTACAAAAAATTCACCATTTTCACCTAGAAATCAAAAGAATTTCCATAGCCACTAAGAGAGAGAAATGTTAAGGAGACCATGGGGAGTTAGAATATCAAGTTGGATTCAAGAATAGAAGCTGGAGGAGAGAGAAAATCAAGTTAAAGATTAGTATCAATACAACAAGGTAAGTACATCAAGATTTCAATATGTTTTTAAGTTTGTTGTTATTGACAAAGCATGGAAATAATGTTATAGTAGAGTTTTCTTACATAAGGTCCTATGTTCTTGATATGTTAGTGAAGAGAAAATAAGAGAAAGTGATGAGAAATGGTGTAGAAGAAGAAAATAAGGGTGTTATAACATGGTAATTAATATCTTGTACCAAAACAGTTTTGGACAGTGGCAGTAGTCTAACTTTGAAAAAACATCAAAAATTTTATAAATCGAATTATAGGATGAATAAAGTATGAAATTAAAGCTTATTGAGTCTAGCTTCTTATAGAATAAATTATGTAAGCAATGAAATTGTAAATCATGAGATATAATCAATTTTGTGAGACAAGGTCAGAATGATTTCGGGTTCTCCTGTTCTGACTTTTGAAAATCATCAAAAATTGGATAAAAATAATTATGGATTTAAATTTATATGTTTAGAATCTTTAATGAGTCTATTTTCAAGAAAAATAAACAGAAACATCATTAGAATTCTGTACGAAGAGATAATTAATTTTTAGTGAAGAAGGGTCAGGACTGTCAGACAGTAGAACATGGGTAAATTTAAAGAATAAACTGTACTTATTGGATAAACCAAAAATTCTGAAAATTTTATGGTAAAAATATATATGAGTCTAGTTTCAGGGAAAATTATCATATCTTAATTTGGAGTTCTATAGGTCCAGATATAAATAATTTAGTGACTATGACACAGATGGACAGCTTGAATATTCATAAAAGTAAATAATAAAAATTATAGATAATATTACTTATAAGTGTGTTATATACATTAAGGATGTGGAATGGAGAGGAGGAGGAGGAAAATATGTATGAATATTCATCTAACATGGCTAATTTGCATGTTTTAGGCTCAGGGACTAAATTGAATAAAAGTAAAAATTTATGGGTAATTTTGTAAAAATGTCAGAAATGACCAAATTGCATGAAACAAACTATTTTATTATTTAAATTACAAAATTGAATGAAATTATTAATTTAGTTCAAGATTGGAGAAAAACATGTTTTTAAGGATTAAATTGAAAAGTGTTGAAATTATGGAAAATTCTGATATTTTATAGAATTCATGGGCTGTTATCAATATGTATGAGAATAATAGCTGGAAATAAGGATTAAATTGCAAGAATTTTATTTTCCTGACCCTAAGGATGAAATCGTCATTAAATAAAAGTTTAGGGGCAAAATGGTAATTTTTCCTAGAGCATTAATTAAATACATTAGAATATGAAATGAATGAAAATGATGATCAAATTTATTTATAAAGATCCGGACGACTCAAATAAGAGATTTGATCGTGGAAAAGAAAAGATATCGGATTAATAAAATTATAAACACAAACAAGTAATGAGGTAAGTTCATGTAACTTGAATTATATTCTTAAATGTTTGAAATGCATGTTTTTGATATGAATATGATTTGAATGTTCATTATATGAAAATTTATGAAACATTGACATATTGATAAAAAGGGGAAGAAATCCTGATTGAATGAAAAGAAAATTCGATGGATCTTTGAAAAGGAATTGACGATAAAAAGGATCCAGCCCGAACGGGTGATCCTATCCTGATATAGCCCTCCCGAAGAATATGTGGAAAATGGATTTAGCCCGGACGGGTAATCCGAATTAGGGTCTGAATTTAGCCTAGACTGGTAATTTAGATCCAAGCTCATTAGAGTAATTGTCGTTGTTGAGAGGATTTAGCTTGGGTGGTAATCCAGACAATACTCTATGAGTTTATATTACATGGGATTTAGCTTTGGGTGGTAATCCCATTGTAAGGATGAGGTTCGCGGAGTGTGCTTTCTGATATGAAATGTGTAAGACCATGGTTGAAAGATACCATGGCAACATGATAAAAAAATGTGTAAGACCATGGTTGAAAGATACCATGGCAACCTGACAAAAAATGAGTAAGACTATGGTTGAAAGACACTATGGCATCATGTCGAAGATAAATAAGACCGTAGATGAAAGATGCTATGACATCAATTGAACAATTGATATTTAGATAATATGTATCAGATGATGAATGGTTATATGAAATGGTTCTATGAAATGTTTACAAGAATTGGTCATATGGAAATATATGTACATAATAGATGAAAGAAATAATTAAAAAGATAGATAAATGAATTATGTGTAAGTATACTAACAAGTGTTGTTGTTGATGCTTAGGCAAGTGCCAAACCATTGATTGAATGGTAATATATTTATTTATATGATGCATTGATTCGGTAAGTATTTAATTGAAAATTTTTTTTAGGTGATTCGTAAATTCTAGTAATGCTCTGAAACCCTGTTTTGACGACGGATACGGGTTAGGGGTGTTACACGGCCCAATTCAACCCAATATGGCCCAATACGGCCCAACCCCTGAATCGCTCATGGCCAGCCTCATCGACCATACGCCCATGTTTAATCACGCAGCCTACCTACACGGGCGCGAGCACGCCCGTGTGGCGTCGACGGTCATTTATTCTGACTTTTACCGATTTCTATAATTGAAGTCGTGTTTATAGACACCTTATTTTCAAAAGTGTGTAAAAAGCCCACGAGTACTCCAAACCTATATTCAACCACAACATTCGGTTAATCGCTTACCAATCAAATTAAAAAGAACCTTAGCCAAACACTAATCCCCTTAGTTGACAACCACTAACCTTGATTGAGCAATTGAGGCTTCATGCCTTCACACTGTAGAAAAAGAATAACCATTAGCTTCTAGGTTGTTACTTGTATTAAGGCAAAACCCCTGTTAACAGTTACTCACAAGAATAGTTTGAACCACAACGAGTATCAAATTTTCTGAAAGCGTAAAATCGCATAAAGAAGATGAGTCAATTGGAAAGAAATAACAAAACCAACCTTCCTTTAAAACTTGATCAAGATAAAGCTATAGATTACCCAAAATTTACTTACCTCAAGTCGCAAAACTTAGTATTGAGCTGAAAGAAAATATAAGATAGAGGAGAACGAACAAGGGGAAAGAACCAAGAACCCAAAATTTCAATAGTACAGTGGGGAAAGAACTAATAAAAAATCACAATGGAACACAAAGATAGAGAGGGGAAGAGAGACTAGAAGTAACCAAGATTTGGGAAAGGAAACAATTCCCTTCCGGCTTGAGAAATAAGGCTAAGAAGAATAAGAAGAGCACTCAACTCACTGATTTCGACAATAGGTAGAGGTTGAGAAAACCTGACTGGCCGCAAAAGTAATAGAAACAAGAAGAGAAGAAAAAAACTAATTGATGAAAGCGAGGAAAACAGAAAGCAGAGAGAGAAAAAAACCAAACTATCAGCAAAAATTCAGAAAAAGCCAAAGGTTAGCCGAAATTCCTCCTACCAATTTTAGTTCTACCTAAACACTCCCATCCACTTTCCCCAAAATCACTCCTAAGATCACTCAACCAAATCCCCACTTATCTACGTCCCTTAACAATCCAAATTCCTAGAGTTTCAGTCAACTACAAGCCGAAATTCCTCCTACCAATTTCGGATCTACCTAAACACTCCCATCCACTCTCCCTAAAATCACTCCTAAAATCACTCAACCAAATCCCCACTTATCCACATCCCTTAACAATCCAAATTCCCAGAGTTTCAGTCAACTACAACTCTCCCATGCCCAACAGTAAAAATAAATTCCCTGCTTGCACCAGTACTCGAACTACAAACCTCTTGCTCATTAACACTTCTTTTAACCACCAGACCAGCAAGCCCATTTTATCATGTTTTTCCAATATTTATTTATAAACCCACTTACTAAGGACAAGGGTTAGTTCATTTAAAACAAAATTTTACACAAGCCAAGGCTTGAACCCAAAACTTTTCAAACACTTCCCAGAACACTTAACCACTGAAGCAGATACACAGTTGTGTCGCAACATAAGTAAATAAATACTAAAGATTTTTGGGGCGTTACACTACTATAACAAGCCAATTTTATTCGGCCCAAAATCAAACCAAATAAACAAAACAACAAAACAAAAATAATAACAATAAAGTCCATTTACAGAAGTCCAAATACAAAAAAAAACATTAAAAGCACAAAACCCACAATCTAAACCTAAAACAGAGAACCCTAATTCCCCTAAGCCTCCAGCTGTCGCCGCTCCTTTGCCTTTGCAACGTCAGCAGGCACTCGCCCGAGGTCTACCCTCCTTTCACTGAAATGGCAAGGTGTGGGTTCCATCGCTGTTGACCTTGCCACAGAAACCTACAAAAAAGAAAAAAACAAAAAGCAAAAGTAGAAGCAGAACAACAGAGGCAGAGAAAGAAAAATTAAAAATAATATATTGTATATTCAATGCGACTATAAAGCCACAACCACCATATGTATTTTTTTACACACAAAAAAATTCAACAGAGAATCCAAAAATTAGAAAAAAAATTGTTCATTTTATTTTCAATTTGCTATTCTTTTTTTCTATTTTATTTTGTTTTTATATTCATTACAATTTCATCACCCAACTTTTAAGACGCTTTCGTTTTAATCACCCAAACATTAATTTTTTAGTGGGAGTTAATTGTACATGCCTAGACTTGTTCATGGGTCAAGCTACCCGAAAACCCGTCCGAAATTTGAGAGAATTTGGACAAAAATATTAGGCCTAAAAATAGCTTGGGTAAAAAAATTAAGCTCGTTTAAGATATGGGTCGAGCTCAGGTTTAAACATTCAAGGTCCGAGCCTTGCCTGACTCGACCCATTTTTAAGTTAGTAATGTTTTATTTTATGTTATTTTATATATTATGTAATTTATTACACATGAAAATTAAATCTATAATAGTATATAATATTACTAGTATGATGTAAATATTAAAAAAGGTTAAGGAGGCTATATATAAAATTTTAATAAATAAAAATTATATAAAATTATTAAATATAATATAAATATATATTTAAAAAAATTTAAACTAATATGAGCGGGGCTTAAAATGGGCTTAGGTTAGCTATTTACAAATATAGACATATTTGGGCAAAATTTTAGGCCTATATTTCGGGTTGGGTTCGGGTGAGCATAAAGTGTTTTAATATCATACGTAGGCCCAATCTAAACCCGGCTTGACTCGGCCTATGAACACCTCTATACACGCCACATCATGTTTACACTTTCATTTTAGTCATCCAACTTCCAGATCAGTTTCATTTTGGTCACCCAAAAAATTTATTTTTTAAAATATTGATTGGGTAAAAAAATAATGATTAAAGTGAAAAAGCCAATAGAAATTAAAATAATGTATTAAAAATTATCAAAAAAGTGTAATTGTTTACAATCTTGTTGAAAGTTCTAAACTATTTTTAAGCTTAAAATTTTAAATTTCAAAACATCAAAAACAATTAAATAAATGGCTTTTATGTAAAAAAAAAAGCACTTTAATATGCAAAAAAAATTAATTAAACCCCTTATATTAAATTCAAACCCAATTAAGTCCCTGTCATTAACTAAAATATTCAATTAAACCCCTTAGTTAACAGTTTCTGTCATTAATCATATTGACCATTAAAATAAATTGGCAAACCATTTATGTGGTGACATGTGGCAACTTTTGGTTTAATCTAAATTATATCTTTTATAATTTTTATAAATTTATATCAATTTTAATTTTTTTAATAATTTTTATTTTAATAATTTTAATAATTTTTTCTTATTTTTTCTTTTTAAATAATTATTATGATTTTTAATTATTTTTATTGGGAAAATATTAAATTAAACTTGAAGTTGCTATGTATCACCATCTGATTGGCCCATCAATTTATTTTAACGACCAATGTGGTCAATAATGAAAACTGTTTACAGAAGGGGTAAATTGATTATTTCATTTAATGATAGTGGTTTAATTGATCATTTTAGTTAACGAGATGAGTGAATTTAATATAGGGGCTTAATTGATTTTTTCACATTTTCTTTGGGGCTTTTTTGATATATAAGCCTAAATTATTTTTTCAAAAAAAAAAATTATCCCTTAGTAGTTGATTTGTTAGTATAATATTGAAATTATTTAATTTAATCTCCTTCTAAAATTTAAAATTTTATTTTATGTTTTCAAATTAAAATCTACTAACTCAACTTTAACAATTGTCTAACAAACCCAAAAATCTTTTGATTATATGATTTTGAATTGTTCATGTTAAGCCAAAAGTAAAACTAAAAAATATAATTAATTTTAGGCTAAAGTACTAAAAAAGCCCCTTGAAAATAATTTGAAAATCAATTATGCCCTTAGTTGAAAAGTGCAATCAATTTAACCCTTAATCCAAAAATAACAATAAATTGGGCCCTCCGAATTGTCATTTCCATTAAGACCTCTAACGAAACGTTAAGTGTTGACATGGCAACTAACAAGAAAATTTTAATGATGTGACGAATGATGTAGAAAAATGTTGACGTGGAAGACTTAATTGATTATTTTTTTACGATGACTTAATTGACTTTTACAGATTATATAAAAATAATTTAAAAGTTATAAAAATAATAAATATTTATGAAAAGAGCATTAATTTAAATTTTTTATAAATTTTAATAAATTTTAATAAGTTATATATATTTATATTTATATTTATATTTATATTATTTTCTAAAAGAAATTATAATATTTTAGTAATTTCTAATAATTTTTAAAAGTTTTAAATAAAAATTACTACTCTTTTTTTTTTCCACACATGCTACCTTATATTATTCTACAAACCATCCTTATTAACTCGCATTGATCACTTCTCCCCAACTAAAACAATTTCTCATCACCTTAAACTACCAAACACTAAATTCATTATTTCTTAGACCCTTTACTCGATAACCCATCCAAGTTACCATCACATTTTAAACTCCCCGTTAAAATCTAATCCAAACCTTAAAAATAATAATAAACTATAATTTTCTTATATATTTTAATTTTTACAACTTTTTATACTTTCAATAAGTTTGTATAACTTTTTTTATTAATTTTTATGGATTTTTTATCATTTTAATTATTTTTATATAATTTTCTATCATTTCTAATTTTTTATAATATTTATTTAATATTTTCATTATTTCATAACATATTAATAATATTTTATAAAATTTAATAGTTTTATCATTTTTTTAAAATTTTATGATTTTTGATCAATTTGATAGATGTTCTATAATATTTTAATAAATTGTAGATAAAATTTTTATAATATATTTTTTTCATTTTAGTCATTTTATATAATTTCTAAAATATTTTTAAAAATTTTATAATTTCTTGATAATTTTTATATAATCCCTAAAAATCAATTAAGCCCTCTTAAAATAATTAAAAAATCAATTAAGCCCTCCACGTCAATATTTTCCACCTCAACCGCCATGTTAGATGTCATGTCATCAAAATTTTCATGTCAGCCGTCGTGTCTCTTGCCACATCATTCGCCACGTCAACATTTAATAGTTAGTCAAAGGCCTTAACGAAAATGACAATTCAGAGGGCTCAATTGATTGTTATTTTTGGATTAAAGATTCATTTGATAGCACTTTTCAACAAAAAACTCAATTGATTCTCGAATGTTTTTTATGGACTTTTTTTAGTATTTCCTCATTAAGTGGGGACTTACCATCCGTTAATTATCATTCGCTAATTAAAAGAACAAAACATTATATTACTATTATAAATCCTAGTTTAATCTTATCATTCTTATGGTTTAATCTTATCTATCAAACATGGTTCATCTGTAAAAGATATTTATGAGCTGGAGATAATTACATATATTACTATTATAAATCCTGGTTTGAACATGGAAGCATGGAAATGCAGATCTCAGAGTATAAAGATCGTATTATTATACTGATTGTTATTGGGACTACTTTCGATTTTCCTCTTCTATTATGGAGTGTATTATTGATATTGAGGTATTATTCTATCTTTATGGTTGAAACGTTGGTCCTATTATAGCATTATGGTTTGTATTCTATCTGATGGTTATGGTTTCAGTATAGTTCAAAGCTTCGATGTTAATAATTGAAATAGCCTTATAATATATAATCCCTCTCAAGTTCTCATGACAAGGGTTAACATCTGTAAAAGTGTAGATAGTGAAAGATTGAGCTCAAATTTGTACATTGGCTTCATTCCTCAGGTAATCCCGAATTATGTCAACAAGTCAATAACGGGATTTCATAATTCGTTTGAGTTAATGCAGTTTGTGGTAATTTTCGGTTGGTATTCCGAGAGAATTATGATATATGATATATCTGGATTGTCTTGACAACAAGAAGAAGGGATTATTCTGAAAAGTTATTACCTGATAGATAAAATTGATTCAGTTATTCTAATCAGAGTGAGTTATTCATTTGAAAGGTTAATTGAGTTATACGCATTTGGGTCTATCCTCAGGTTCAGAAATAAATTTTTGCGCATTCACTGGTAAATTGGCGAACCGTCAGAATGAGGGATTCATATTCTAGTAGACAGGATACAGAAATATATCTATTAGATAATATATAATTGGGAAATGGTATTATGGATTATAGTTGTCCCGATAGTTGAAGCTATTGCGCTTGTATTAAACAATATTGCTTAACTTTTTTCATATAAGCAGAAATAGATATAAGTTGAAAGATTTCAGATGCAGACATGCCAGAAGCATTAGTTAAAGTTTGATAATCTGGGTTTCTCAATTATGTTTCGACAAAAGATTACTGGGAATTTCTCGATAACTGTGTTACTAATGATAAAGATGTGATAGGAGAATATCATGATTGTTTAGTTAAATTTGGTAAATGTAAAAATGTCAAAGGATTTCCCGCTAGCATTTCACGGAGTAATTATTCTTTTGTATGGATATCACTCTCGAAAATTGGCATGATGTTAGTGGGAAAAGGAAGAACTGTATGATTTTGTCTAAACAAAAGTGGAAATTGAAAGTGGAATGAATTTGCAAGTTACTTTAGCTGGTCAAACATCCTACAGATTGTAAGCATTTGACCACCATTAAGCTACCAATAAGGTTGTGAATAAACCACCAGTATTTGCAAGTTAATACGCTGTCAATAGGTTGTGAATGTAACCAACCCAATCCAGCCTAAACAGTAGACCCGAACCTAAAGGGTCACACTAATCACCGAAGTGATCCTGTCTTTTTTAGATCTACTCTCAATTCTAAACTTGTATTATAATAGTGAATAGCTCATATTAATCAATTAAAAACTAACATTAACTCAATAACAGAAAATAAATAAATTAACAACATTCTAAAATCATTATTAATAAATAATGTTAAGTATAAATCATTCCATCTATATAAAGTCCTATTAATAACATGTATCCTAATTAATGTAATTGAAAGTTTGGCTCATACCATGATTTTTAATAAAATGAAATGATAATCGTAATAATAATAACTCATTGGTGAAAACAAGCCGAGACCCTCCGCATGTTGAGTCCGCGTCCTAGTCTTTTGGGTTATTTGAAAAGAAGGAAAATAAAGGGAGTAAGTTACGAAAGCTTAATGTGAGTCCCTTTACAATAAACCAATTTAATTTTCAAATATGTATAGTAATATCTAACAAATCCTTATTTAAAACAAATCCTTAATTTTTGGGATATTAAAAATTCTAACCCCTTTAATTTGGGATGGTATAATGAATGCACAATGTGTTTGCAAATAAAAGCTGCTAGTAAGTTTGTGGACAAACCACCAGTGTTTCTAGATTATTAAACTGTCAGTACTTCCTCCTTTCAGTCACCCCACCTCATGCAATGCAGTATGACATGCTAGTAATAGTATAATACAAAAACAGTAGACATGCTTAACATGTATTCAGTTCAACCATAGCAGTAGTGTAACACTCTCTAACCCTTATCCGTCCCCGAAACAAGATTACAGGGTATTACCGGTCTGTACAGTTCAATTTTAGTCATTTACTAAAATAAATGTTTCTAACCCTACAAATTAAAACTTCAACCAAAACAACTTGCCAACATTCAAATAATCCAAATACACTTAAATATACTCAAATCTTACCAATCTAAAACATTTTATAACCTATCCAATGAATCTTTTTAACTATATCACTTACTCTATCAATTATTTCAACTTCATACTATATACCATTGCCAACCATAATTTACTTATTTCATCAATATTTTCACAACCTAAATGACTCTCATAAGACATCCTAGGTACATGACATTACCAATACTCAACATACTTTACCTCATCGAATTCGAGATCGGCCTGGGATGCTGATTCAACGGTCTAGCCTTAACTTAACCTGCGCACGAAAACAAACCGTACGCTGAGTATACACTCAGTGGTATTTCTATAATCTGAGCACTTAAACAATTATAAAACATATTAATTTATATATATTGAACTATTCAAACTCAATGAGTATTCAAACATTCACTTTCCAACCAATGTTTTGGTCTACCTTAAATTCAAAATCATTTATTATTTTTCAATAGCAATTAATCAATCAGTAATATTCATTAACAATCAGTCAATTAGAACAATTATTTATTCAGTAACAGTCAGTTATTCGATAATAATCAATTATTCAATAATAATCAGTTATTCAGTATCAATCAATTGATCGGTTATCCAATAACAATCAATTATTCAGTAAAAATTAGATATACAGTAACAACTAAATTATTCAGTAACAGTAGATCTTTCCAGTTCCTTTATTTACCCCTATTAACATGACTCGGATCTAGACGGATACACGGATCCAACCAACACACCAGTACAGCACATAGTGCCTCATCGTACGGCTTGAAAGCGATAATGATAGCGATGCGTACACACGAGTACCGAACGGAACAAATCTAGAAACGATATGATACTTGATACTTGATAATGATGAGTCGGCACATAAGTGCCTGATCAGTAAGCCGCAAAACCCTGTACTCTTCCATATCCTATGACATGCCAACTATATCCGACTAGCCCGACTAGTTAATAGAGTATTTAACTCACTTTTCAGTTTTTAATTAATTCATATTTTAATTAATTAACTATATATTTTCAATTCAATATAATTCCATTCACTTTTCACTAATAAATATTCAATTTCACAATAATCACATTTTTCTATCAATTTCATTACGCTTCCAACTACATATATTTTCCAATATAACAAATATTTATTATTAAATTTCCACATCAATATTCATTTCAATTCAAACATTCACATATATTCATAAATCAATTCAATATAATCAATATTCAATCCAATTCAAATAATTATCTCAAAACACCTACTACATATATATTAAATAATAAAACCAACAATTTAAGTATTAAGTTCGGATTATGGAAATACAAATCGTAATTTTCGAGCTAACTCCCCTTGTCTTTGTCTTTTTCCTTGCTTAGTCGAGATTTCCCAAGACAACATTAGCTACGGGAATTAAAATAATTATACCATTAATTTTTAGCATTCATTATAACAAATAATTGAATTTCTATTCAATTTACACCTTATTTTCAATTAGGTCCTAACTAATTCATTCACTTTACTAACTTAATTCATACTCTATTTCTATTCAAGTTCCATCCAAACTCAAATTTAACTACTAAATTTTCAGCTTATTTCACTAGTTTCGAAATTTCCTCAAATTAGCCCTTCAACGTAAAACTTATAAATTACTTTACAATTCGATCCTTATTTCATTTCTAACTTAAATTTCTATCAATTTAACCCTTATTTCATCATTTTACTCAACATGAACATTATCTAGAAATCTAATAACTTTCAAAATATCAACTTAATTTCATCAAAATCTTGTTCCAAAGCTTCTAAAACATTAAAATTAAGTAAAAATGGCTAAATTGAATTACCTATTAAACTTCCAAGCTTTAAAATCTCTATTTCTCCTTTTTTCCTTTCTTTTCCTCTTTCTTTCTTTCCTTCCTCTGTTTTTCGTTTCACATTCTGTTTCTTTCCTTCTTTTTATTCTTTTGTTTCTTTTATATATATAATAACAATAATAACTATAATAAAAATCTATTTAATAACAAATATTTATTTAACACTTGTACCAATCATTTTTATACAATTGCTTTTCTTTTCTTTTATATATATATAATAACTTAATAATATACTTATATAATAAGTAAATATACATGTATTTTACAAATATATGTATACTAATATTACACATGTCATTATACATACCATACATTTGTCATTCTTTTCTTTATTTATCATATAAATATCTTTTATAAATAATAATTATCTTTAAATAATTAAACACATGTATTACAATTGTATGTATTTTCATTAATACACTTGTATCCAATCATTACTATACATCTGTCTTTATTTAATTTATTTCATAATATAATATCAATTAAATAATAATAAATAAATTAATATTTACTTAAATAATAAGTAAATACATACATGTATTAGAATTGTATGTACAATATTTTTTACACATGTATTTTATTTTTACCATACAGTTGTCTTTCTTTTATTTATTTATTTTAGTAAATATCTTTAACTTAATAATAATACCTATTAAATAATAATAATAATAATAATAATAGTAGTTTAATATAAAACCATAATAATAATAATAACAATTATAACATTTAATGTACATAATTCAAGAAAAATCTTGATTTTTCTTCCATTTACCGCCTCATTTCATGGGTATACATACATTTTGATCCTTTTTATTTTCTATTACTTTAGAACTAAACTTTCACACTATTTTTAATATAATCCTTTTATCCAATTATCCTTAATTAAGCTAAATTTACTTAATTAAACTTTAATTAACCACTCACTTAACTTGGTAAATATTTTTAATAAATATTTACGAATCCATTTTTCAGAAACAGAGACTCGAAAATGCACTTTTCCGATAACTGTAAAATTCGGGTTATTACAAGTAGGCATGCTTAACATGTATTCAGCTCAACAGTAAATATAGGCATGTTTAACATACATCTGGTTTAACATGTATCCGATTCAACACTGGCAATATGCATGCAACCAGTAAGACAGTGGTAAGAATAACAATATCAATATATCAGAAAGACAATAACATATATTCACATATCATCATTAATCACTAGTAGTTCAATCATCTAGTCACAATTTCTAGCATGCTCATAATATCAATGACTCAATCGTATGAATAAAATTTCTAAAAACAGTTCAGGGTTCATATAGGGACTAAACTAAATAATTCACAAAATTATGGGCAAAACTTTAAATCAGAGGTCACACGATCATGTGAGAAGCTATATGTAACACCCCTAACCCATAACCGTCGCCGAAATAGGTTAAGAGGCATTACCGAACTTATAACTCAGTTCAGAACAATCATTTATCCGATAACATCTTATCTCAATCAATATCATTCAATCACATTTAATATGTACTTAAATCAAGCATACAAGGCTCTAATCATGCATTCGGACTAAATTGATAACATATAAAAATTTCAAAAACTAAGAAAAATTTTCAACATTTCAAATATCACACGCCCGTATGAACAGGCCGTGTGCCTCACACGACATTAGACACGCCCATGTGTCTAGACCGTGGCAAAACAGGGCATACATACTGACATGTACCACACGGCCGGAGACATGCCCGTGTGTCTTGGCCGTGGTGGAAACTGACTTAGGTCACATGGCTAACCACCCGCCCATGTGTCTAGCCCGTGTACCCTTCGAAATGGCCACACACGCCCATATGCTAAGGTTGTGTGCCTCACACGGCCACCAGACACGCCCGTGTGTCTAGGCCGTGCTCAAGATTGACTTTTAATTATAGGACTACCCTAGGGGACACATGGCCGTGTAACATGACAATGTGTCGCACACGGCTGAGACACACGCCCGTGTCTCTACCCGTATGGACAAAAATAGGCCATTTGCAAAGCCAATTTGCTACCCTAATTTCAAGCACACAAAGCAATCAAAATAGCATAATTTCAATACACTTATAGACAGCCAAATTCACCAAAACATACACATATCATACCATCTAAACACAACCATTTCAACATCACATAAACAAGCCACACATAAGACATAAAATACATCACATTATTAACCTTTCAAGCACATATCATAAGCCAACTTAAATGGCTCAAACATACCAACATTTACAACAAAAAAGTAAGCCAAATCTCATGGCTATAATCTTAACACAAAACATATCATATACTCACTAGCCTATACATGTCATACGTTAATATTTACAACTGCAAAAGTACCAAAATATCGATTGATAGTGTGACGACAATCCTTGACAATCCCTGAGCTTACGGTAGCTTCGATAATCTAAAAAAAATAATTGAAAACACACACAAAGTAAGCTTTTGAAAGCTTAGTAAGCCTTATACAAATAAATTCAACTCATAAATCAAGTATAATTCAATACATTCATTTAGGATTCATGACCATTTCATATATACATTTTATGAAGCACATCATACTCATTTGTTCATATACAAATCATATAATCCCAATTCATTTCACCTACACATATAGCATATTTCACTTTCATGAATATCACATATTATCTTTTAATCATAATTAAACATATACTCACTTCTCATTCTCAACTTTACACACATTTTAAACGTGCCTGAATCGGATACACATTTCATATATTCATTCATTTCTTGGAGTACTCGTTGAACCGTACGGAATCAAATAGGATACGCGGATAGCACAAAAAACCTCGAACAATGCCAACGTCCCAGACGTGGTCTTACACGAAATCAAATACGATGTCGATATCCCAGACAAGGTCTTACACGAAATTAAATACGATGTCGATATTCCAGACAAGGTCTTACACGTAAATCTCAATTCGATTACAATGTCCCAGAAGTGGTCTTACTCGAAATCACATATCGGAATCCTATGTCATGACATATGTATCCTAACTATTCCTATGGTTCGTACGGGACTTTTCGGATGTCGTCATATTATTTGAACTTTCACGGATTTCTCATATTCAACTCAAGTAACCATTCATCACTATTCATTAACATATTAACAGTAATAATTCAATTCAAACACATTTATTTTTATATCGACTTACCTCATACGAGAATGAACAGAAACGAACGGCTACTCAACTATTTTCGTTTTCCCCGATCTAATTCTGTTTTCCCTGGTTCTTGATCTAAACACATTCAAATTTAACTCTTTTATTCACCAAACCATTCAAATTCAATCCATTTACACATATTTAGGGCATTTTATAAATTAGCCCTCATATTTTCACATTTTAACACTTTAGTCCTTAATCACAAAAAATCACAAAATATACAAAATTTCTATATACACATGCTTAGACGAATTTTCCCTTAGCTCATATAAGCCCACATATTTTATTTATTTCACATTTTAGCTCCTTAATTTCTCATTTTCAAAAATTAGTCCCAAATACTCAAATTCATAAAAAATTCAAATACAAAACATATTAACCCAACACATATCTTTCATTTTTCATCATTTAACAACCCAAAACTCATGGATTCATCCATGGAATATCTCAAAATCATCATCAAATTCAAAAATTCAAGCATGGGCTAGCTAGAGTACTAAGCAACAATCACAAAAACATAGAAATTATCAAAAACCGAACAAAAATAAACTTACAATTAAGCTTAGTAGTAGCCGAACCCTAGAACACCATGGATGAACACTTTCCTTCTCAATTTAAAAAAAAAAAACAAAGATGAATATCACTAATCTTTTGTTTTCTTTTGTTTTATTATCATTAATAATCTTTTTACAAATTTAACATTTAATAAACCATTATAAAATCACTTAATGGATGGTCATATATGTTCATTAACCTTATCAATGGCATAATAACAACATAAGGACCTTTGCTTTAATAAGCCATAGCAATTCGGCACTTTAACAAATAGCAAGCCACTTTTAAAAATTCTGCTATTAGGTCCTTTCTATCAAATTGAACACACAAACGGTAAAATCTTCATATGAAATTTTCACACATATCATATATCATGCTGTAAACACAAAAAATAATATTAAAAATACTTTTTTGACTCAAATTTGTGGTCCTGAAACCACTATTCTGACTAGGGTCTAAATCGGGAAGTTACACTATAGACCGTGTGGAAGGGTTACATGACCATGTTGCCAAGTCGTGTAACAAATTGTGGTTGTGTGGCAATTGCAAAATTAACCTACAGGAGGGACATGACCATGTGGCAGGTCATGTGAAAAGTTCTTGGCCATGTGAGATTCAAACTAGCTTAAGGTTTGCAAGGCACATAGCCATGTGAAGGGCTGTATAGTCCGCCCATATGAGAGACCGTGTGGCCCTATTCCTAGTCATAGTTTGTCCTGATTTGCTTGTAAGAGAACACATCTTTCATCGAGATCCCGACCAACATTCCTCATGATCAAATCTGATTTGACACACCTAAAACAAGTCTTTCAAATGACATTATACATGAGTTAACATTGGATATCAAGATTCAACAAGATCAATGGAAGATTTCGACAAGAATCGCAAAAGATTGTAATCAAATTAAAAGATTAACGTGGATCGATGCTATTGCAAAATTTACGAGCTCTACAAATTGAAACAAGCGTACTTATCGAACTTGGATAAAAAGAATTAGATGCTATCAATGGTGTAATCGATAATTGGGAGGGAAAATGATTTGAACGTGAATTGATTTTAATTCAAGAAGTAAAAATAATTTCAACAATAGAGAGAAATTATGATGCAAATAAGAGGATGGAAAAGAAATAGAGAAAATAAGGTAAAATTTTGTTTGAATTGGAAAAAAAGAACAAAAATTCAATTGTAATTAGGAAAAGAGGGACTAAATACCTAGGGTTTTCAAATCATATAGGTGGCATGGTAATTTACCCTATGTTGTCGAATAAAATAAAAAGAATGAATTTTGGGGATGGAATGGTTTAAACTTAAGTATGAAAGAGGGAGAATAAGCATGTTAACCATTAGGTCTAAGCCTATTTCTTATTTAATTTTTACTCTAAATAATATTTATTTTAGTATGGTTTTTATCCTAATTTGCTAAAAATTAAAGAAAAAGAAATGGGAGAGAAGTGGTTTGTACTTAAGACTTGTAGGGAGTGCACTAACTACTTAACCATCAAGTCTAATTCATTTCTTGATTAATTATTTTAATTAACCCCCTATATTTTGGGGCATGACACAAACTACATGAGTGAACCAAGAAATTCTAATTGAAATATAAAATTCAATTGTGTTGAAATAAAATATTAATAGTTTTACAAATTTTAATGATCAAATTGTAAAAATTTTCAAATTAGGTGACTTAACTACAAATTTCTAAAAATAAAATGACCAAAAGTGTAATTATTTAAAACACATTTTTAAAAAGTTCTTAATGATACTTGGAAATAAGACATGATTATTTCAATAGTATATACAACATGTTTATGTTTTCTTTTGATAGAATATTACATGTTTCAATATATATAAAACATCATTATTCAAATATTTGAAAGTTTAAATTAAAATTTTAATGGGGAATTTTATATATATATATCAAAATATTAAATACATTTTAAAATTAAATATTTTAAAAAATAGTTTAGTCAATCATTTTAATTATATAAAAAAATTTTAAAAATATATTTTAAATTTCATATTTTAAAAGGTTATTTTAGTCAATTACTTTTAACAATTTTTGAGTTGAATCTTATATGTTAGAAGATAGTTTTTTTTTACAGAGGGAGTTTATTTTAAGTAGTGGTTTAATTTATTTTCCTTAAAAATTAAAATATTAAAAATACAAAAAATAGCTTTTATAATAATATTTGAATTTTTAAAAGAAAAATTTTAAGTGTTTTCTAACTGAGTTTTATAATAACATTGATTTTTTTATAATATATTAAAATAAAAAAAAACTCTTGTAACAATATTGTTTTTTTTTTTTTAGAAAATTTGGTTTTCAAGTCTTTTCAAGCCCCATTACAAGAAAAATGATTTTTTTTTTGTGATGTTTTAAAGCGTCAAAAAACCCACACAAAAAAAATCATACAAAGATAATTTTTGAGTTTACATGACATTTTGGGCAAAACATAAAAAACGTCATAAATGAACCGTAACTAAAGGTCTTTGTGATGCTTTAAAAATGTCACAAAAGTGCTCTTTGTAACAATTTTAAACATCACAAAAAGTCACAAATCTCATGATAAGTATTATATTATCTTACTTTTATAATGTCATTTGATTATTTATTGTAATGCCTTAATAATTTAGTGATTAGTGAGGATGTAATTGGCACATTATAGGGGTCATTAGCACGTCTATGTTAGAAGATGCAATTTCAAACTGTGGTTAAAAGATGCCTTCAGGCGTAGTACTTATGTGCGTTATGGATCCATTTCTAGGGTGTTCAAATGGACGCACTTCTAGGGCAGTGACTCAGGATGATCGGTTGGGATCCCATGTATCTGAATTTTGTCTTACTAATGTTTATTAAGGGTAAAATAAATTAAAATTTTGATAATAATATTTTATTATAAACATAAAACTTAATTTGTGAACTAAAATGATAAGCATTAAAGGTGGAGACTAGTAAGTAAAGAAATGTGATATGAACAATGTGTTAAAAGACTTGGCTAAAGAGGAAATGAAATGAATGTTTAACATTTACTAACTTATGCATAAATAGAAATAAGGAGTCGTGTAATTGAAACTATTAGAGCTAAGTGGCTAAATTATAAAAATTGTAACGCCCCAAATTTCTGTAGTTTCGGCTTTTGTAAGTGTTGGGCTTGGAAGTGTCTGAATCTGTGCTTCGAGTTGTTTTTTGTTTAAATATATGTGGGTTAAGTGATAATGTACCATGGGGTGTGTTTGGGAGGTCCCAGGTTCAAGCTTTAACTTGGGCTAAATTTTGGTTTTTATTTGAATAAAGCCTGACTTTTGGTTATTGGGCTTATAAGAATTTATTGGTAAATACTTAATAGAATGGGCTTGCTGGTCTAATAGTTAAGTGGCAAGGGATAACGCTTAGGTTCTGGAGTTCGATTCCCTGCAATAGCGGTGGGATTATTTTTGCTGCAAGTTTTGGCTAAGAATTGGGCTTTTTCAGAAACTTGAGTTAGGGTTTAGGGTAAATTAGGGCTTAATCCCCTCTTTTTAACAAAAATTTTTGTTCTCTACCGTCTTCTTCCTTTCCCAAAACCCATTGCTGCCGAAATTTATTCTCCTTTCCCCCTCTTTTTTGTTTTTCTTCTTCTTTTTCAATAAGCCTAAGCGTATTGCTAATGGTTCTGTCGCTTCGGTAAGTATCGCTTTAACTAAGCTACGTGATTTTCTTTAGAGATTGGTTAAGAGGGATTTTTGTTGTTGTTTAGGGAATATACAAGGCTCTGTAGATCAGTATACGAGTTTTAAATAGCAAGGTAACACCGTTCTTCGTCGAAGGTAAGTAGATCTCATGTTTCAGAATTTGTTCGTTCTTATCTAAGTCGATTTAAGTGACTAATTTGGGCTCGGTATTGTTAATCTTAGGCTTTAGAGTACTCGTGGTTGGATTAGCAGCAAAAATGAACCACGTGTGTACTTCGATCAAGTAGAAAATGAGTTTCAGTGAAAGCCGAAACACAGTCTATCGACGCTACACGGGCATGTGGTCTGCCCGTGTGGTAGCCTGCATCGCGAGACACGGGCGTGTGGCAGACGAGCTAGGCCGTGCGCACGCCACACGGGCGCGATGGACACGGGTGTGTAAGGCTGACGAGGCTGTGTGTGAGGTACAGGCTCAGGCAAATGGGCCATGTGGGCCACATAGGCGTGTGAGAATCAGGGCCAGGTCGTGTGATCCACACGGGCAAGGCCAATTTGGGCCGTGTGACCCACACGGGCGTGTGGGCTCACACAGGCAGGGCACACGGGCGTGTGAGCCCAATTAATATGAAATGTTCTGTAAGGTCGCACGGGTTGCCTAATTTGACTATGACCTGATTGTAGGAGCGGTAAGCGTTACTTAAACCCCACACTCCGGTTGATGCTAATTTCTATGCAAAAGCATGTTGTTATAAGCATGTGTAACTGTCTGACTCTGTATATCTGTTCTACCATGACATTGATATGATCTGATATCTGTATATAAGCATGCCATGACATGTAAATTACATTGCATTGGGTTGGGATTGTTGTGAAGAGAAAAAAGTCTGAGAGGCGATTCGCTTGATATCTGGTAGCTACGCTACCTTTATTTGTTAAGTACTGTTTTACAGTACCTTTTGGTGTGTAGGGCTGGATGGGTTGATTAGATCCACATACTTAGTGTGTAGGGTTGGGTGGGTCGATTTTATCCCCACGTGGTATGTTGGGTTGGTCGGAGATGGTGTGCAGGGTTGGTGGGCATGTTCTCTGGTATCTGATTTGATATGCATGTGATATCTGTATGGCTAAGACTGAACTATCTGTATTCTGTTATCTGTATGTATGCATGCTGCTTCTGGGGATGTACACACTGAGTTTGCAAAAACTCACCCCTTGTTTATTTTATTCGTTAGGTAATCCTCAGCAGTAGATGGATCGGTGTGGAGGAAGGCTCGATGGTGACCACTATTGGACATTTATGGATTTTTGAGTAACATTCTATTTGTCTGCTTTATTTTAAATATTTATTTTTGGGATTAAATTTCTTTAAATTTGAACTATTTTTAAGTTTATTTCGGGGTTTTAAACTATTAATCTATTGATTAATGAATTAATGATGTTTTAGCTTCCGCGATAATGAAATGTGTTCACCTAATAATCGGTTTGGAGATTTCACGACTTAAGTATCGAAAATGATCTGAACGATTTTTAACTTGCTAAAATTTTCTAAAAACACTCTAATGTGACGCCGCCAGATTTAACCATAACATCTAGGCCGGGTTTAAGGTGTTACAAAAATTATGAATGACTCAGATACGAGGGGTGTAGTGATAATGTTATAAAGGAAATTTTGCTTAAGATCGTAATTGGAACCACTCTAATTATGTATTGAGAATAAATAAAAAGAACTAACCCAAAGTGGCTTGAGTACTAATGTTGTGCTAAAAAGGAATATGGAATGAAGTTCCCTTAACATATGATTTTAAGTGAACCCTTGCATAAAATTTATAAACGACTCAAACTAATAATGGTTGGGCAAGTTAGGCTAATCTTTGAGTACTTACTAAGCTCCTTGAGCTTACCATGTTAGTTAAATTAAACGCGTGGGTGAAAACCTTCCTATGAAGTTGGAACTAAAGGCATGGAAGCATCACATCACCACTTGAAGAGTGTATAGGTTGAACCATTAATTTTATGTTAATAATGGCATGTACATAAAGCTTAGACCCTTGGAGTGTTTGTAATTATTTGAGCTATGTTGACAAGTAACAAATGTATTAGAATTGGACTATTTATAAATAATATTTTGATATTCGAGTTTGTTGAGCACGTTCTTATGTTGAATGTTGTTTAAAAATATCATTTGAATGTGTTTGAATAGATTGTAAAAATTATGGATATGTTATGAAAGTGTTTAGGTATGTTTTTTAGTGTTTTTGGACTAATTTTCAACCTCAAGAGCCCAAGGTTCAGTATCGTTATTATAAGTATCGTGTAACAGCCTAATTTTCAGTGGTATCAGAAACAGTGATTCGAGATCACTAAATCCGACGAGTAAGTTTGAAAATTTAATAAATTAATGTTTATGAGTCAAATGTGATTTTAGAAATATTTTTGAATTAGTGAATTTTGTGAATTAAAAGAATTTATTAGGTAAATTGGGTCGAAAATGAGGTACCAAGACCTCAATTTCATAAACCAAGCTGTAAATATTTTTATAAATATTTACGGAGTATTAGTGAGTTAGTATTAAAGTTTCTTTAGAAAATTTTAACGTTTTGATAGTTAATTAATTAAAAAAAGACTAAATTGAAAAAAGGTGCAAAACTTACTAAAATGATTGAATAGCTCAAGTGTTAAATGAAAGAGGACTTAAAAGGCAAATTAGCCCAAAAATGATAGCTTGGACGGTATGGGCCGAGAAAAATCAAAGAAATCAGGTGAAATAAGGGTAAAATTGGAAAAATTAAAAAAGTTAACTTACAAATGAAATAAAAAGAGAATTCTAGAGAATTTTTCATAATTCTCAGCCAAAAACACCAAGAGCTCAAAGAAAGTCGTGGAAAAGAGAAAATAGTGGATTAATCCCTGAATTTTCTACAACTTCTGCAAACTATTCTAGGTAAGTTCATATAGTTGAATTTTTGTGATTATTTGTTAAAATAGAAATGTTACAATGTATTATTTCATATGTTTGTTATTAAATTATGATTATTACAAAAATATGAGATTGGATTGAAAGTTCAAATTGAGTAGAACGCAGGATTGAGTACAATTGTTCCGTGTTACAAAATGAATTGACGGATAAGACCATGGTAAGACCATGGCAAAGTGTCAAATGTAAGACCATGGCTGGGCTATGGCATTTCAGTGAAAAGACCATAACTAGGTTATGGCATCGTGAATGTAAGACTATGGTTAGACCATGGCAGTATTTGTACAAGTGTAAGACCATAGTTGGGCTATGGCATCTTGATGATAAGACCATAATTAGGTTATGGCACTACGAGTGTAAGACCATGGCGGGGCCATGGCAATACACGTGTAAGACCAAAGTTGGATTATGGCATCAAGTAAACGATATAATCAAATCCGTAAGATGTTCTCTAACTTGACAAAGATTGGTAATTGTTATATGGATTAAGTGATAGAATTTAAGTAGTCATTGATTTCAAGCTCAATCAAGTGAATTCATAATTTGAAATTGTGAATGGTAGGGAATATTAGTGAAATACTTGTTTAATGATTTATTATAGCATGTTCAGTAAGATTTACATTCAAAATCTATGAACTTACTAAGCTTCTATAAGCTTACTTTTGAGTGTTTAATGTTCCTTTTAGATTGACGTTAGTTCGGAGGATCGGATCAACACATCGGCTCACACTATCCAGATTTCTCCGGTAGATTTTGTAATATAACCTATGGTTTATATGGCATGTATAGGATTAGTATAGATAAGAGTTAAACTTAAAATATGGTTGTGAATGATACATATATGTATGTTTGTATTCATATACTTAGTAATTGATTTTGGCATAACAATGAATGAGGTTACTTCGGTAAGTTTTGGGTAAATGAGTTTTATGATGACATATTTTGTGTAAATTATGATTTTTGAATTGCATTGGTTTCCTGTTTAGGATATATTGGTATATGAAAGTGATCTGTGTAGGTTGATTTTGTAAAAGGTGAGAAAAGTGGCCTTAAAATGGCCTATTTTCATCCTCACAGGCGGAGACACGGCTGTGTGTCTCAGCCGTGTGTGACACTCGGTCATGTACATGGGTGTGTAGTCTGGCGATGTGTCCTCTACATCTTAAAATTAAGAAACAAAATGCTCAGAATTAAGCACACGGGCAGAGATACAGACGTGTGTCTCAGCCGTGTGAGGTACACGGTCTAACACATGGGCGTTTGACCTATCCGTGTGAAACCTGCACTTAATTTTTAAAAAATAAATTGACCACACGGCCTAGTACACGGGCATGTGGATTGGCCGTGTGACCTACGTTAAAGAGTTACACGTGGTAGGACACAGCCTGAAACACGGGCATGTTAAAAGGGTCACACGGGCGTGTCCCTTGACCACACTGGCGTGTATGCCCTACACCAAGGAAAAATTTTAAAATTTTGTAAAAAATTCTCTGAGTTCCTGATTTAGTCCCGACTTGTTTGTAATGCTTAAATTGGGCCTCAAAGGTCCATTCAAGGGACGACATGATTAGTTTCAATTATGAATAATAAATGACATGAATTATGTGTAATCGTTCTTTAAACTCCGGTAATGCTTTGTAACCCTGTTCTAGCGACAGAAACAGGTTAGGAGTATTACATACTGAAATAGGGCAAGTTAATAGCTAAAAGCTATAGTACAAGGGCTAAGTATCAATACCCTACTTTTAGGTATCGATACATAGCCTTGGGCATCGGTACCTAGGGGTTATGTACTGATACCTAAGCCCCTTCTAATCACTCTCAAAATGTTTTGTGAGTTCTAACTCCTGTTGAAGCTTTTTTTTTTTATCCTAGACACTTCCAATCGCTCTCGAAATGTTTCTAAATGATACTAAGTTGTTTTAAAGGCCTTCAAAATAAATTCACCATTATAATTTTATTAAATTGTTTTGAATTTTAAAGTTTTTGATAAACCTTACCTTTCTAAACTTGAACGACATTGATTTAAGCTGATAAATATTGAAAATTTGTTTTGTGCCACAAACGTTTTGCCATATGTGTTGGATAACCCGAATGAATTCAAATTGAATCTAAAACTTTATAAAAGTGTTCAAATTGACTTAAAGCACAAAAACCATATTGTGAAAGAAATACTTTTATAGAAGTATCAAATTTTGTATGAGATTTGGAAATGTCACAGTAGCACTTTCTATTCTCATCAATTGTCAAGATGAGTGAGAGGTGTTACAATTTGGATCATTCTTAGTTGTTATATTTTTTGAATTTTGAAATTTCGATCTTAATGCAAATGATAGTCGTTAAATCTAGTAATTATTTTTTGAATAGTATGTGGAAATAACAAGCCAATATAGTATTACACATGTGATAATAAATTTGTCGCGTCATATTTTGAAAATAGATGAATTTAATGAATTTAACAATTATCATTCTACAAGGACTAAAATTTTTTAAAATTTAAAAAATACAGAAACTAAAAATAACTAAATTAAAATAGAAAAATTAAATCCATAATTTATACATAATACAAGTAGGTATAATATAATTTAAACATGTAGAATTTACTTCAACCTTGTTAATGTGTTTTTATTAAACTCAACCTAAGGGTTTAGTGAAGATATTTAAATTATAGGAAGTAAGAATATTGTAATGTGTATTTTGCTCTTTATAACGATCTTATTGGTAATGATGAATTAAATTATCATAAGCTCTATTATTATTATTTGGTATATATCAAATCATTATTATTATGAAAATAAACAACATCGAGAAACCAAGTTATAGTCAAAGTCGAAAGCAAAAAGCAAAAGCGAAAGAGAGATGATGGTCTAGAGCTACTATACAGCTTGTTCCTTCCAATAAAGACAAAAAAGGGTACAACTTGTTTTTAATATTTTAATATTTGCTTTGGTAAAGCAAACAACTTCGAGAAACCACACCCAATTATCCCTTAATTCAATCAAATGTGTCACAAATATATTAACTTACAACTCGATTAGTATCAGTATTATGTATGTTAATATAAAAGAATGTAAATTTAAATATGTTGAAGCGTATTACCCTTATTTTATAGATTAAAAAAAATTATAAATAATTTTAAATATTATATCAAAAAGAATAAAACCCATAATAAATTATTAAAAAAAATTTAAGGGTAAGGTGGCAAATACCATTTTTGTTTTTGCTTTTTATTTAATACATGATTAAATATTGTTATCTCAATAAGATAACTTTAAATAATTTTTAAATAATTTTTTTATTTTTTATGATATGAATAATTTTTTTATTTTTACTAATTATAATTATGTTAACTTTTATATAATGACAAATAATTTAAAGTTGAAATTATAAAAATTAGTAACTACGAGGTGTGGAATGATGATTATTTTCTTCATCTCTTAGTCACGTGGTCAGGGGATGAATCACATTTTGTAATTAGCCATTTACCTCTTCACAAATTATCTACAAAAAGAACTAATAAATATTGATTTAGAATATCAACATATTGTATTAATAATATGAATAAACAATGAGATTGATTCTTATCAGAATAAAAAAAAAGCATTGACAATAAGATTAATAACTCTAGTAAACATTGTGATGGCAAGGTTAAAATCAATGATGAGAGATGAATTTGGATTCACTTATAGCAACGGAGGCGAGGAGAATTATAATAGGAAAAAATCTCAAAACAACATAAATTTTGGTTTAATGTACAATGTTATACATAAATTTTAAAATTGTGCAATTTATAAATAAAAAATTTGGTTTGATTCAAATTTCACAAGCTACTAATACAATTATCAATATAGTTATCATTTTATGTTTACATATTGCAAACACAAATAATTATATTTGTCCAATATAAAAATAAATCGATGTAGTTTTTTCTTTAAATATGTAAGATTGAATTAAAATTAAAATTTCACGTATACATTTGAATCACAATCAAAATTCATACATCAAATTTTACATTCAAACAAAATTCATGTCCTATTATAGTGATAAGAAAAAATGACCATGAAAGATATTATATTAAAATTTTTATATAATAGAATTTTTAAAATTATTTAACATTTACAAAAGCTAACAATTATAAATTATTTTTTATAAAATATTTAATAATAAATTAAATTTATTAAAAACGATACTATTTTTTCAAATAATATGTGTTTTATTTTTATACAATATAAATTTATGTATTCATTGTTGGTATTATATTATGAATAAAATAATGAAAAAGTAAAAAATTTAAATTATAAGAAACATGGATAATTTCATCCTATAATATTGTCTTCCTAAAACAAAAACTTGGTAAAGATAATTATAAAAGATTTCGGTGGAGTAACAAAGTGTTTGATCAACAGATAATACATAATTCGATTTATATCCATTTATCAAATAAAGTAAATGAACATAAACAAAATTTTAAACCACATTTATTAAATAAACTAAACATCAACAACACTTGTTCAATTTATTTATTTATATTCCTAAACAAGTTTGTTTGTATTTGATTAAATTTCATTTAATAAATTATTTAAATTTTGTTTAAAACTCATTTATTATTTGATTATTATATATTAAAAAATTATTTTATATTTATAAAATAATGTATATATATATATATGTATGTTTATTTATATTTTGTTTGTTTACTTATTATTCATTGACATTATTAGTGAACATGTTCAATCATATGCCTGTGAATTTGTTCATTTAACTTGAATGAAAGAATATAAACATACATATTTTTAAATAAATAGACACAAATGTAATTTCGAAAATTTTAAAGAACATGAATTGAATATGAACAAGTTTAAAATAAACAAATATGGGTAGATGTTTATTCGTTCAATTTTGGTTCATTTACAATCCTAGTGGTGTATTTGGGGTATTCAACGGATCTCATTGGGATGTTTCTTATACAAATCATCGAATTAGTTTTTAACATTAAACTCACTTCATTGAAGGTAACTGACATCTAGAAAGACATTTTTTTTCTTCTATCATCTTTTAGGCATTTTAGTTTCCAACATCATATTTAAAATAGACATTTTAACTTTTCATTGCAATTTTGATAATAATACCAAATATCTAAAATTACCAAATCATACTTTTCACATCGTTTTTCTACAATACTTTTAATATATATATATTTCAAACTGAGCTTTTTAAAAGCAACTCCCAATAATAAGAGCAATGCTAAACTGACACTAAATAAAATAAAAAGGACTAAATTTGGTAAAAATGTCGATTTTTAAAGAAATTTAATAATCTAAGCTGATTTTTGTAATATTTATTGAAATAGGTTGATGTTGGAGAGAAAATGCGAAAACGCATCTGGAATGATGTGGTTTCAATCACCTTTTGACTTTTTTTTGACAAATCATCTCTTTTGATTAGATGGTAAAAGTTACTGCTTTTATCATTGAGTCTTGGATATAATTTCTCTATTATCCACATTTGTATTTTTTATTTTATGTTGCTTTAAGTTTTTTTTATTTAATAAATATATTATTTTTAAATTTTAAATTCATTATTTAATTAATAACTTTTTATTTAAAAAAATTAAAAATTATTACGAATATTATAAAATCAGCTTATTCCAATGAATATCACAAAAATCAATTAAATATCTTTAAAAATCGGCATTTCTCATAATTGAGCCAATAAAAACTATCGGTGATGATATCTGCTTAACTTGTTTACACAAATCTGAAAAAAAAAAAAAAAAAAAAACGCAAGCCTCGTCAACGGTGAGCTTCACCTCTAGGACAACGGCGTGAGCCTTGGATCTTATCTTGGCCGTCCGAAATGCACCAGATTGAGATTGAGATTGAGATTGAGAGTGGAAGTTAATGCAGTTAATATAATAAGGCGTTACAGAGAATTAATTGAGGAAGCGAGGAAGACAATATTATCTTTTTTAATAATAATTTTACCTCGCAGTACGCAACACTGTAAATAGTACACGTTACAAGCTTTTTCAGCTCATCCAGCTGGGTCAGCTCAATCAACCAGAAAATTAAAAAAGGCAAGTTAATTAACTTCTTAATACCAATAAAACCCTTCATATTTCCCATTAATTACACCTTCACCCTCTTCTAACCTCTCTACTGTGTTTCTACCTAGCACTACTATAACCCTCAGCTCACGCTAAAGCTTTGAGGGAGAAAATCTCTTTCGCTCCCGCTCCACAAGGCAAATCATGGCCAAACTTTCTTCCCTATTCCCACATTTTTTGCTCTCTTTTTTGCTCTTCTCTCTGGTCTTAGCTATTCCAAACCCTGATTTGAAGCCATTAATGGACTTCAAATCAGCTGCTGACAAGTCCAACAAGCTAACTTCGTGGAACTCAACCACTCACGTATGCACCTGGAGCGGAGTCACTTGCTTCCGGAACCGAATCTCTCGGCTTGTGCTGGAAAACCTCGACCTGACCGGCTCCTTCCAACCCCTTGTTTCACTCACCCAGCTTCGTGTACTTAGTCTAAAGCAAAACCGTCTCTTGGGTCCGGTTCCCGACCTTTCTAATCTCACTGCTCTCAAGCTCCTCTTTTTATCTCACAACCAGTTCACCGGTGAGTTCCCAGCTTCGGTTACCTCGTTGTTTCGGTTGTACCGTCTCGATCTGTCGTTTAACAACTTTACCGGTGGGATTCCCGTGACGATCAACCGTTTGACTCATCTTTTAACGCTCCGTCTTGAGGAGAACCGGTTTTCAGGGCCGGTTTCTGATTTAAATCTTCCGAATCTCCAGGATTTAAACATTTCTGCTAACAGGCTTTCTGGTGAAATACCCGAGTCTTTGTCGAGTTTCCCAATGGCGGCCTTTGGTTCAAATACAGCTCTTTGTGGAGCTCCATTGGAGAAATGTAAGAGCATTGAGAGTGACCCCAAAAAACCAGGATCCGACGGGGCATTAGCGTCGCCGTTAATGCCAGGTCGAAACCCAACTGTTATAGCTTCATCCCCAAGCTCATTACCAGCAGGTGGAAACCCCAACAGAACCCCGAACTCTCAACGTCGTCATAATGCAGGCAAGATAAGCCCACTGGCTTTAATAGCAATTATATTAGGCGATGTTTTGGTTCTGGCTTTGGTATCTCTCTTGCTTTATTGTTACTTCTGGCGAAACTACGTTGCAAAAATGAGAGACGGGAAGGGTTCCAAGGTGCTTGAAGGAGAAAAAATCGTCTATTCTTCGAGTCCATATCCAGCACAGCCAGGTTTCGAGAGGGGAAGAATGGTGTTTTTCGAAGGGGTTAGGAGGTTTGAGCTGGAGGATTTGTTGAGAGCTTCGGCGGAAATGTTGGGGAAAGGTGGGTTCGGGACGGCATATAAAGCGGTATTGGATGACGGAAATGTGCTGGCCGTGAAGAGATTGAAAGATGCAAACGTGGGTGGGAAGAGAGAGTTCGAGCAACAAATGGAAGTTCTGGGAAGGTTGAGGCATCCCAATCTGGTTAGCTTGAAAGCTTACTATTTTGCCAGGGAAGAGAAGCTGTTGGTCTACGACTACATGCCCAATGGTAGCTTGTTCTGGCTACTTCATGGTACGTTTCAGATGCCTTTTTCCTTTATTTATGAATCGGTTCTTTCATTTTCCGGTATTAAGTTGGGAAACATTTAGTAGTTTTAAAGCTCAATTCATGCAAAATTAATGAGTCTGGTCGTTATGGTGGGTGGGTGGAGTAGCCACCGCCACCTGCCAGATACATTTGTAGGTGGATGTATAGTGGGTCAGTTGTCGTTAGTACTGGCCTAAGCTGTTTGATTGCGCAAGTCTTGATTTGGTTGAAATCCATTAACAATGTCATCCCGCTGCCTGAGGAAGAGTGAACAGTTTAGAGTCTACTCTTAGAGACGAATAGCGGGTTTGTTCTGGTTTGGCCTGTTTGGTAACTTCACACTGCCCTCTGGTAGACAATTATGTCTTCTTCACTTTTTCTTTTTGTTCTTTTCCCAATGACAGGCTTTGGCTTTTTTTTCCCCAGCGAATATGACCAAAAAGTGAAACGATAGACACCGTTTGATCATGTAATAACACCTACCAGGGTGTCTTGATCGAAATCATCAGTTCTTCATCCATCACTTTCTTGATATGGATTGACCCACCTGATATATGATCCATTTTACTTGCATGCAAATTTCCGGGATTACGACCTTTGTTTTGTAGCTTTAAGCCCTCCCCAAAAAAAAAAACAACGCCTTTTATTTTTATATTCCAATTTTTTAATATAGAATAGTATTAACCTTTGTTTCTTTCCCAACAGGGAACCGAGGACCTGGGAGAACACCATTGGACTGGACTACAAGGCTCAAAATAGCAGCCGGAGCAGCTCGTGGCTTGGCTTTTATTCACTACACATGCAAGGCTCTTAAACTCACCCATGGTAACATCAAATCCACGAATGTCCTCCTTGATAAATCAGGGGATGCACGCGTGTCAGACTTCGGGCTCACCATCTTCGCATCACCCACCAACAATGCCCCAAGATCAAACGGCTACCGTGCACCGGAATTATCATCTGATGGTCGGAAACCCACCCAGAAATCCGATGTGTACTCCTTTGGTGTGTTGCTACTTGAGATACTGACAGGGAAGTGCCCTTCTGTAGTGGATAATGGTGGGGCAGCAGTGTATGGATATGGTGGGCCCGTGGATTTGCCCAGATGGGTACAGTCGGTGGTGAGGGAAGAATGGACGGCGGAGGTTTTCGATTTAGAGCTAATGAGATACAAGGACATCGAGGAGGAAATGGTTGGGCTATTGCAGATCGCAATGGCTTGTACTTCCGCATCACCTGATCAACGGCCTAAAATAAGCCACGTTGTGAAGATGATTGACGAGATTCGTGGGGTAGAAGTGTCACCGAGTCATGATCAAGCACTTGACTCGGTATCCGACTCACCTTGCTTGTCTGAAGACACATGCGGCGGAGCTGTTAGCCAAGACCGTTGCAAGTTTCCCATCAGTTAGGTAAAAAAAAAAAAAAAAAGGCATTGAAGTTGATGTAAAATCACATTTTTGCCCTTTGAAACTTAATGTTAGTTTTGTGCTAATTGAAGAGATTAAGAATATTAGCAAATTTGGATTTAATTAACATGAGCTGGCAGGGAAGTGGGAGAGAGCGCAAGAGTTATAGAAAATTCTATTGTCAGCATAAATCATGGAAGCATACTTAAATGAATTATTAGAGAAGATGAGTTTACCATCAGATCATACAGTAAAAAATATTTTATATCTGCTGCTTAGATGGGTCCGCTTTCTTTTTTTACTTTGCAGTGGATTAAGAAGAAAAATGAGGGTTTAAAGGTAAAGTCGAACCCAAGAATGAGGATTTAACCATAAAAAGATATTGGTTTCGCCAGCATTATTAGACAAATCCGCATGTGGGTCTGCTTTGATGTATGAAAAGTCTAATCATTTGCTTTTTAGTTGATTTAGTAAACGGAAATTTAAGACATTCCAGTAATATTGAAATACATTATCATTTCCAAATCTATTTTATGTAAGAAATTATATTATTTTATTTATGAAAAGTAAGGAAAACTTGATTTCAGCAGAATTTAATATATTCACTACAACAAAATTATCAATGTTGTGGTAACTATTGTTTCAATTTCTCCAATTTGGTACTTATACTTTTCTTCTCTCTAACCTTTTGGTACCATACCCTAACTTTGCTAAATATTGACTTGTCAAGACACATGGCCCAATCATGAGCTGCCATGTGGCACTATGTCAAGAAAACAATCAACTAGTTAAAAAAAAAAAAAGACTTCAATACAATTATACCATTTCCCTTTTTTAAAAGGCAAAAAGTGAATATTAGGCACTTTTAAGAAAAATATTTAGGGTTTTAAATTGTCTTTTTCGAAATTTAGAAAAATAGACCGTTTTTGCGAGACACTGGTGCCACATGACAAAAGTAGTAGATTTATTTTAAAAAATGTTAAATCAATGACAATGACTATTAAAAAAAAATCCCCGACAGTTAAATTTTTTTTAAATATATACCTTCTACACTTATGATTTTTTTTTCGTTCAATCTTAGGCTCCGTTTGGCAACCAGGAAAACATTTTTCGGAAAATGTTTTCCTGGTTTTACGTTGTTTGGTAACCTGAAAACATTTTACTTAGGGAAAACATTTTCAGGAACACGGGTAAAATTGCTTGCTTTTTATGTAAAATGTCTTACAGATTTTTTTCCTGTAAGACATTTTCCAAACTCAGTGCGCCGTTCATCTTCCTTCTTCTTCTCATCCAGGTAACTTTTCTCCTTCTTCTTCTTCTATTCTCCCTCTTAAGCTCTCACTCTCTCGAACATTTCTATACAAAGAATCGAATTTATTATTTCTTTTCACTTTTACCCACTTACCCTATCTCTGCAATCTGCGTTTTTTTTCTAAGGATAGTGGGAATTTGTTTAAAGATCTCGTGCGCCAAAGGGGTCCACTTCCACTGACATCCTACAGGCATTGCTCTTACATTCGCATACGCACCTAAAATCCTCATTCTTCAAAACAAGTAAGGTTTTTAGGGGTGATTTTTCTTTGTGTTTATGGGATTTTTGTTAGTTTCCATTAAAAATCTAATAAGTAAGTTTTTTTGTTTTGTTTTAGTTTATTTGGTTGTATGCATCGAAACTTGTGGGGCAGCACATTCTAAGTTAGAATGAGAGAGTAAAGGTTCATTTGTTTGTCTTAAGAGCTGTTTATATAAAGCACTGTGTTTTTTTTATTTTTGTTTAATTTATTTTCACTAGTGGTCTTGCTAAGGGTAATAGATGAGAATTTGTTGGAATTTTGAGGGATGCTTATTGTATTTAAGAGGATGGAATTTTGTTGTATTAACTGGATCAGTCAGCTGGTCAAATGTTTTCAGGGAAATGAGATAGCAGATGTATTAGGTAAGGTTGGCATTTGAAGGGAAGTATTTTCATGGCTTGATGTTGATATTTGTTCTGTTTTATTGAGTTCTCTGTGCTATTATTGGTATTTCCATGTCCTGGTGTTGTTTGTTCTTACTTGGTGTTTGAGTTTTGGTTGACTTGTGCTACTAATGTTTTAATTCTACATATTGGTTCTGAAATGTCTTTGTCCTTTGTTTGCTTTTCTGAGTGTTGTCAGTTATTAGTGAAAGTTGTCTTAACAAAAGGGTTTTTCAAGTTCAAGAGAAGGCTGGAAAGAGGAAAAAAATGTTTAAAATTTAAGTGTTTACAACATAAAAGGCGCTTGATCAGCTCTGTTAATCTAGTTTTTCAATCTAAAACAGAAGTAGCTTAACAAAGACAGATTCATACCATACACTACACTAGTAGCAGCAATA
Organism: Gossypium longicalyx; assembly: GCA_025698465.1. Lineage (NCBI taxonomy): Eukaryota > Viridiplantae > Streptophyta > Magnoliopsida > Malvales > Malvaceae > Gossypium > Gossypium longicalyx. The sequence continues at coordinate 101,493,161 of CM046997.1, forward strand.
ACCCTGTGAAAAGAAATGGAAACTGACACATCCATAAAAAAGATTAACAAAAAGGGTATGGACTTTATCATGGTCATAAATGGTGAAGTCAGGAAGTGTCTTTATCATTCATTGATATTGGGATGATCTAATTTTTGAGTCAATGGGGTATGGACTTTAAAGAATTGCAGGAGACATGCATTTTGGAATACGATTCAGGTTTTAAGAGGACTGTTTTGATAGAAGGTTTAATTCATTAAAATGAATGAATCAATGGCAGCCAAACAGACCAAAGTCACAGTAACCAACTAATCACTACATGTTCTATATATATATTTTTGTTATATTTTTGATATATTTAAAAGTAAATACATATAATCAATATTTTGGTCTCTGCATAGCATTTCATTGATTATTTTTAGATGAAATTTGAAGATGCTAGAACATAACTTATAAAATCATGTAAAAAAATATATCATAAGTAAATATTTTATTTCTTATTTATTATTTCAATTTAATTTTTTAATGCATACTTTATCCGAGTGAAGTATGTATTAGCAGATTCACTAATATGATTATATATATGTATTTACGCATGTATCATATTACAAAAATAAAAATTTAAATACTTATACCTAATAAAACATGTATCTCATTACAATAATAGTTATTTTTCAAATAACGTATTGTTTTATAATTTATTTCTTATTTAATATTTTAATTTAATTTTAATAATGCATACTTTACCCGGGTGAAGTATGTATTAGAAAAAAATTATATAAAACTTTTATTTATTAGGTATAAGCAATGTGATTTGCTAATGATAAATTAGTTTTTACATGTTAGGTCTAATAGTAAATCGGTCTTTTTGATTAAATATTTTATCAATTTCTGTTATTAAAAAATCATTGTAATTTTTATGATAGTTAACTCTATTCCCTTTAGTCATGGTAACTTTAGTCATTGCTTGAGTCATTGCTTGAGAAACTTTCATATATATATATATATGTATGCACTTTAGTCATGGTAATTTTAGTCATATATGTGATCTTATGAAAAGTTTACGTATTTTTTGTAGTGATCAAATATTTATGTGGTATTGTGTAGATGGATCGTAATCAACATCATGCAATTGTCGGAGTCGTGGCTTCAGTTTTAGCTTTTGGGGCTCTCTGGATTAAAAAATTAAAAACTAAGAAGGAAATTACTTCTCACCCTCATGTGAATAGAGATTATGAAAGAGAAAATTATATTAATAGTATTTTATATAGTGGTGACCAGCGTTGTATTGATATGATAAGGATGAGACCGATTGCATTTTTTAATTTGTGTGATATTCTTAGTAGAAATAATTTGTTACAATCAACTAAATCGGTGAATATTAGGGAGCAAGTGGTTATATTTTTTACATATAATTGGTCATAATGTAAGGTTTCGAGTGATAGGATCTAGATATTATAGATCAATTGAGACAATTCACCGTTATTTTAGGGTTGTATTGAAAGCTATTTTGAAATTGTATAAGCTAGTTATTAGATTACCCGATGAGTTAACTCCTAGCGAAATCAGAAACAATCCAAGGTTTTATCCTTATTTTAAAGATTGTATTGGAGCATTAGATGGAACTCATGTTCGTGCATCCGTTCCACTTAACATTCAAGGAAGATTTCAGAGGCAGTAAAGGGGACAACACAAAATGTATTGGCTGCCATTACATTTGATTTGAAATTTTCCTATGTTCTAACTGGTTGGGAAGGTAGTGCACATGATTCTCGTATTTTAAGTGATGCACTTTCACGCCCAAGAGGATTAAAAATTCCGGAAGGTAAGAATTATAAAACATTAAATACCAAATAGTTCTAGTAAGCTCATAATTTATTAGTAATAATTATGTTTTGTCAAATTGTAGGTAAATTTTATCTTCTTGATCTTTGGATATGGCATCCGTAATGGATATATTACCCCATATCGTGGTGTTCGATATCATTTAAAAGAGTTTAGTGCTCGGGGGCTGAAAATGCAAAGGAACTCTTTAATCTTCGTCATTCATCATTACGAATCACTATTGAGCGTGTTTTGGGATTTTGAAGAAAGCGGTTTCGTGTATTAGATCTTTGAACCATTTTGGAATTTTCAAACTCAAGTAGATATAGTTTTGGCTTTTGCATCATTCATAATCATATCATGGGAGTTGATCCTAGTGATTTACTTAATCAAGGATTATACAAGGAGAACGAGTGCGATTTGATAATACCAACTCTTACGGAGCGAGAAGAAAGAGAAGAAGCAAGAGAATGGTCTGCTAAGAGAGATAAAATTGCACAAACTATGTGGATTGATTATATGACTAGAAATATTAGGTAGGTTTAGGGCTTAGGGTTGTTGTTTCTATGTTATGTATGTTTTAGTATTAAAATTATTTTTTTTTTGTTAATGTTGGATTTTAAAATTTTAGTTTATTATATTTGTAGGATTCTGAAATTATTATGTCTTGATTTTGTTAGATATTGATTATGTTTCAAGCTTGTTAGATATTGAATTTATTATGTTTTAAGCTTGTTGGATATTGAAATGATTGACAATGACAATTATTAATGTAGAATGGGTAAGGGCAACAAAGAAGGGACCTCCAAACAATTCAGGTGGACAAAATCGATGGAACATCTTTTTCTTGAAATTTTAGCAGAGGAGGCCGAGAAAGGAAATAAGCCTTCTAATACTTTCAAAGCAGTTTCTATTAATCGAGTTGTCGAAGCTATTTCTGAAAAATTTCAAGTCCAATGCGATGCAAAACATGTGGAAAATCATTTGAGGACTGTAAAAAAACAGTGGCAGATTATATGCACAATTCAGGGTGAAAGTGGTTTTAGATGGGATGATAACATGAAAATGATCACATGTGATAGAGTAACATATGATGCAACAGTAATGGTAATATATGTATATATATGTTAAGTATATTTCAATTATTTTTTACTGTTATTCTAATTTTGTATAATATCCAACAAGCACACAAGAAGTATGAGCCATTTTTGAATAAAAGCATTGATCATTATGATGAAATGGCTTTGGTTGTTGGCAAAGATATGGCAACATGGAGTTTTGCCAGAACATTTGCTGACATAGATTTGGATGATGATAACATAGATTCAGTGCCTATAGACTGCGAGAATGAAGCGACTGAAGAGGTAAGAACAAATGTATCTTCATCTGGCACATTCAAACGTAAAAGAAAAAAGGCTCAAGAAAGTGTCAATGATGAACAAATTAATTTTGTGGGTGAACAACTTGGAAAAATTGCTAATGCTTTGGAACAATTTACTGCGGATAAGACACCACATCTTTACGAAGAAGTGATGTCAATGGAGGTAGAAGGATTTGATGATGACTTCCATTGTTCTGTGTTTGATTATTTAGTGAGTCATGAATCTGAGGCAAAAGCTTTTTTAGTTAAAAGTAAGAAGCATAGAAAAATTTGGCTTCAAAAATTTTCTCAAGGTTGAAGATATTGATAATGTGGTGTAATATTAGTTATGCACTTGGACAATATTGTTGTTATCATGTAGTGTAATATTAGTTATCATATGGTGTAATATTAGTTATGCACTTGGATAATGTTGTTGTTATCATGTGGTGTAATACTAATTATGCATTTGGATAATATTATTAATTTCTAGTATTAATTGTGGTTTGGAAGCTAATTTATAATTATTCAATCCTTGTTTTTTATTTTTTTATAACACAATTATAAATAATTTATTTGACTTTGGTTGTTTTCAATTTATGACGGTTAATATTCTAGTTTAATAATTGAGTATTATTATATATTTAAAATGGTTTATTTATTTATAAATAAATCATTGCAATACATGTAAAAAAATTTAAAATATAAATTTATTAATATATATATATATGAAGTAAACTCAATCAAACAAAGAAAAGATAATAAATTCTTAAATATATAAATTTGTATTAAAACAGTTTTTCAGGAAAATATTTTCAGGAAATCTGCCAAACAACAGAAAATATTTTACACAGATTCATCCAAACACCAGAAAAGTAAATCATTTTCCAGAAATCATTTTCCAAGAAATTATTTTCTAGAAATCATTTTTCGGAAAACATTTTACCTGCAAACAAACGGAGCCTTATTAATCTATTCTTTCAACTCTTTTATTCTTATTTTTCTATCCTAACCTCTCAATTTTCTCTAAAATTCTCCTCTCAATTTTCTATCCTAATCATTTGTAATTTCTTAAAGATTTTATTCGGCGTCCAATTACAAATAGTAAGATTATATTTTTTTATATTTATATTTTAATTAATATCATTATTAAGTTGTCAATATTATTATTTTAAAAAAAATTTTATGTTTATATAATCAGGACGAAGATCGGATTCTCGAAACATATATACACAATTTAAGTGCGAGAGCATCGTGTGTTATTGAACAGTACTTGGAAGAGGGGAATTGTAACATCCCGTTTTTTAGTGGTGTTGGAAATAGTGGTTTCAGGACCACAATTCTGACAAGTGAGTCAAATATTATTTATTTAATATTTATAAGTATTTATTACTGTCATCTAAAAATTTGGTTAAGAAATTTTATCGTTTAGTTAATTAACTAAGTAAAAAGGATTAAATCGTAAATACTAAAGAAATTAGTTTCTATTAATTAAATGTGTTAAATAGCTTTAGAAACTTGACTTGAGGGCCTTAGGTGGTAAATTACCTATTTCTTTATTAGTGGACGATTTTGGTGTTGTTTTATAAGAAAATATGTTTAATTTTTAAAGGGTAAAATAGTAAATAAATGAAATTAAAATAAAATACATGATGGAATAATAATCATCTCTTTAATTTCACTTATTCCAAAATTGATTCACCATTGTTGAGAAGCAAGAAGCTTCGACCAAGGTTTTTTTCGTTGTATGATCAAGAATCTCAACGATCGAAGGACGTATGAGGAAAAAGAAAAATTACTGACTAGTCCTTGATAGTTGAATCACTTCGACATGTCAGTTCATGTTATTTTTGTAGTTATCATTTTGTTATAAAATTTTGTTATTTATAGTTATATAAATTTCTAAAATTTGAGTTGGATTATGTGGAAAAGAAGTAAATTCTGAAATAATTTCGATAGACTAAGTAAAAGTCTCATATATGAGATTTATGTTTGATTCTCGACCCGATCGAGCTCCAGCATTTGTTGTGGACTCGGAGATACATGTGACATATATTTAGCCTAGACCAGTAATCTTTTGTCGTTTTAAAGGTTTAGCCTAGACTAGTAACATTACAGGTATATATAGCCCTAGTCAAGCTATTTTTCTATGTTGTCAATGGTTTAGCCCGGACGATTAACCTAACACCTACATTTCTGTACTCGACTAGCTCGAATGAGCATTAAATGTTTCCCCCACTCGTGTACTAAGTTCTTTTACAGAGTTCCATCGAAAACATATAAAAGGACGTATAGTGTGAGATTGTCTCATAAAAGTGGACAAAATATTAACTTTGAATATCTGTATGTTTATTATTTATTAACTCAGAACTGTTGAATTATGTTGTGATAAGGTTAATACTTCAAGTGGTTATTTATAATTAACTATTAAATAATTAAGATAAGTTATTGAATTGAATTGTATATAAGTTATTGAATTGAATTGTATGAGCTTACTAAGTATTGTATATATTTACTTCTATTATTATGTTTTGTAGATTTTGGATAACTGAAATGTATCGATCGGATCAACGGAGCTCACATCTACCATTATCTTATATCGGTAGATTTTGAAGTCTTCAATTGTGGTTACTTGTGGCATGTATATAAGATACTTATTTTGCAAATGTTGAACATGTTTTGGTACTTTAGTTGTAAGTGCACTTATATGCAATTTTGATGCATGTATTGCATATTTGGCACTTTGGTAAGGTGTTGATATAAGTCATGTTTGAATGGTATTTTGGATGCTTATGTGATAACAAGTTTTGGTGTGCTTAATGTTAGTTAGGATTCTAGAATGGATGAATTGAATGGTTGATAAATTTTGATTATATGTGGTGTCAATGAGGGTACATTGATTAGTCACCTAGGTTGGATGATTTGGTATGATTTAGGCATGTTTTAATGTGTCTTGAATAGGTAAAAATGATTGGAAATGGTTTGGCTTGGTACCTAAGAAATGAATGATATTTTACCTTATTTTGGAAGCCATTTTAGGTGCACATGGCCTGGGACACGGGCTGTCACACCATCGTGTGCCACATTCGGTCACACTACATAGCTTTGTGGCCTATTAAATTTTTTATGTAGGTTTGTCCCACACGATCACATATTGCTACATAGCCTGGAGACACTGCCGTGTAGCCCTATTTCGAATAGCACACAATTTGACATACAGCTTGCGACACAACCGTGTGACCCTAAATTGAATTGCACACGGTCTAGCGATACAGCAGTGTGACCCTATTTTCAAACTATACACAATTTGACCACATGACCATGTTCCAAAGCCACACGGCCATGTGACCCCTATGTTCAATTTTTTGACTTTTTTGTTTTGTTTCAAATTAGTCCCTAATTGTTTCTAAATTGATTTTTAGGTTCAGTAAGCTCGATAAAAGACCCGTAATCGTATATATATATGCTATGAATGATGATTGGTTTTGAATATTTTATATTTAAAATTAATAATTGGATGGTTTTATGTTGTTATTTGATTCGTTATGTATTGTAATACTTCGTAACCCTAATTCATTGAAGTAGACAGGTTAAGGGTGTTTTAGAGATTCTTACATGTTTCCTAAGAATTCAAAAATGTATCTCGTCCAAATTTTTGACAAATCGCAATATCTAGCATGTCAAAGTGACATTGATAGTTTTTGCAACGGTTTAGATGCATGAATTTGATCGAGTGATGCGCCATTTTAGGTTTTTGCAAGCTATTTTACCTTCACCTCAAAACCTCAATAAACTTCAAAAGATTGACTTGCGAGAGAGAATCGGTGAAGATTGACCTAAAATCCATACTAAATATATCTACTTGTGGGAACATAGACACAATTTCATACCTATGCGTAAACCAATTGTCAAACTGGATTTGGCGATGTCCTCGGATTAAATGCCATGGTTTAAACTTCATGGTATGCCATATCCATTGTCAGATGAGGAAAAGAGTAGAAAAATTCGTCGTAGAAGGCCAACACGATCCCATATGAGGTCGTGATCAAGAGTATATGCATTGAATTCATCATCATCAGCTCCAACCCCATATTCTATATCAATAGATGCACCTCCTGATTAATATGATTCATATTTTTCTAGTGCAATTACTAACCCCGTGTTTTTCACACAAGCTCCAAATTATGCATTATACCATGCATCAACATTTTCTCCAGGAATTTTTTTGTACTCTGTCTATCCGCAGAAGCATATTACACGCCACTGCCATCAACAACACCAATGTATTTGCCATCGCCTACAATTCCAACATTCTATACACAACCAGGTTATTTAACACCATAATTTCTCCTCCATTAGTGTTGCAAACATCACCAGAATCACTATTCTTTAAAGGTGAGTCATCTTCGCAACCACCTACTAATACAATCGACAATATACGATGGCAACCTAAGATGCAAATGCAATCTAACACGGAAGATGAAGATAAAGATAACATTAGAGATGAAGATGAAGATTGTAATGACTTGAAAGCCAGTGGTGTCAAAAAGCGTGGTTTTAGAACCCCGATTCCATAAATTAGACTCATAAATATTTTTATTAAATATTTACAGAGTTATATTAGAAGCAAATTAAATTTTGGTTAGGTAATTTCGTTGAATTAATGCTTAATTTAAATACATGGACTAAATAATATAAGTGATCGCTTAAGAAATTAGAATTAGAATTCAAGGTAATGGATTTATATAGTAATTTTTCCATTAAGACATTAGTGGCCAGTTTCTTATTATGTTTGTAATAAAAAAAATTAGTTTAATTAACTATTAGATAAAGAACAAAAATAAGAAATGTAATAAAATAAAAACAAAATAAGTGAGTGGGATGAAAGAGAATTAAAATCTCTTTACTCTTCCAAACTCACGAAAGCTAGAGGAAGAAGAAGAGAAGTTCGGCCATCAAAGGTATCATCTTTGGTTTTCAAATTGGTTAGTTAAATTTAGTCATTTTTTTGTAAATTTTATGTTTCCAGAATCTCGGTAGTTTAAACTATTTGATCCATGTTGTAATTTTAAGTACTATTAAAATTTGAGGATGTTACAATTGTTGGATAATTGATTTTCTAAGGATTAATTTGATAGATTTTATATTTAGAGTTGAAAAAGGACTAAATTGTACATTAAATTGATGATTTTGTTCAATAGAGACTAAAGTGAATAAATTTCGAAATTGGTGGCAAAAATGAAAAATAAGAAGCTCAATTAGGACTAGAGTGGAAACGATATAAAAATTACAGGCTAAATTTGAAAGTTATGTTAGTCCCGATTTTAAGGACTAAATTGAATAATATGAAAAAGTTTCATAATTTAGAAATTGAATGTGAAATGGGTGAACATTGATGATTTATGTGTTGTTTTTAATCTTTAGCTAACGTCGACCCGGATTACTCGAAAAATAGAGGAAAAAAAAGTTATCGATGAATAATTCGGAGTTTACAATTTGTGTTTTTATAATCTAAACTTTTTGTAATTTTTTTGCATTTTGAACTATTTGTGTATGGTGAGAATATAAGGTGAGACGTTTTTGGTTAAGAATTTATTTGGGCTAAATTGAATTGATTGATATATCTGAGGATTAAATTGAATGTTTATGAAAAATGTATATATATTGTTCAAATGTGAAATTGAGTATGTAATGTGATGATATAATGTTGTTATATGTAAATTTATATGTTCATGATGAAAATAAAGCTGAAATGAGATATTTGATGCTAATGAAACACGAAATATGAATCCTATTAATTATTTGGGCAAAGTCGGATATAGTTGGCATGTCATAGGATAGGAAGAGTTCAGGGTTACTTTGATTACAAGTCGATGAGGCATTAAGTGCCAATTTACTTCGGTTTAATCGATGAGATAGTGGGTGTCAACTTACTTATAGCGCTTGGCACAGCTATTTACTTTAGATTTATCCGATGAGGCACTAGGTGCCAAACTGGTGTGTTGGTTGGATCATTGTATTCGTCTGAGTCGTGTTAATAGGGAAATAAATGGTAAAATCGAGATAATGATATTGAAATGGCAAATGATATTGAAATGACAATGCTATTTAAATAGCAAATGTTATGGAATGAAATGAAATGTGAAATGGAAACCGAAATAGTGAACAAGGAATGATGTTGATTAATGTATGTATATAGAATTGAAAGGCTGGTTGGAATATATTCATGTATGAATTAATCCATCATATGTAATAAGAGATAAATTTCCATGTAGTGTTGTGAAATTTGGTGAATTGAGTTTGATCAAAAGAGTGAGCAAATTGCTATTAATAAGTGGTTATATTACATATTAATAATTAATTTAATTTTGCATTTTAATGATCTTTATATATAAATTGCATAAATGTTCAGATTATAGAAATATCACTGAGTTATACTTAGCATACAGTTGGTTTTTCCTGTGCGCATATTAGGTACTTATCAATTCGGTCGTTGACTCAACATCCAGCGGCAATCCCGAACTCAAGTGTTGGTGAATTATTCTTTTGGTCTTGGCATGTACCTAGGGATGTTTCTATACTTATATTGGTTATTTTGTGTTTTGTTGGTGTTTTGAAGGCTATGTATATATATATATATATGTAAAAATAGGATAGTAATAATCATGTTATAGATAACTTGTTAGGTTGTTTGGATTATATGCCTTCATGGATGAGATGATATCATGATATGCAATGTGTTTTGGTTGATGCTTGAATATGGAATGATGGATGTCATATATAGGTTTCGTTACGAGATGCTTTGGTAAGTTAATACTTAAATTTTGAGATTTTTTGAAGAGCTATTTGTGTTTGAGTAGATGATGTTGGATATGTCATTTGACGACTATTGAAGTAGTATATGTATGCTCTTTTGGTTGTGCTAGAATGATGCAAATTGTTGAGGTACCTTAAAGGCATATTGGTACATTTGTATTTATATTCATTTGGTTAGCTTTGAATTGTTGATTGAGGTGCCAATTGTGACATATTGGTTAGATATTTAGGATGGTGATTATAAATGATGAAATTGACTTGTTTTAATTGCTTTTGGAATGGTTGATTATGGTTTAAAACGGATGACTTGAAGCTCGTATGTGATTATTTAATATTTATTTGAGAATTATATGAATAAATTGTATGGAATTTGTTTGGTATTTGTTGTAGCATCTCATTACTTAGGTTCGGCAACCAGACCGGGTAAGGGGTGTTTCAAAGATCAAGATGGAGATGGAAATAAAGATGACGATGATGAGCCGAAACCTCAACCATGACAAAGTCCTCCTTGTAATCAACACCCACCGGGTTGTGGCACACATTTAGTTCAACATTGAAGATGATTTTTTTTATTTTAAAATTTTATCATGTGCATCATCATTTAGTTTGTTAACTTTTAATTTTTTATTTTGTATATGTAAAGCTTCCATTAATATTTGTACTGTATTTTTACATCATTAATCTGTTTATTTACATTTTATCAAAAAAATGTTTGTTTGTTTCTTTTAGTGTGTTTTCCAAAAAAAATATAAAAATATAGCTTAATTATTTTTTTTATTTCGATCCTCGCCTTAATGCTACCCCCAAATATGGACATGGCTTCTTACTATGTCCTGGGTTTTTAAAAAAAAATTACATAATCTCGGATGGTTTATCTTCTCCCAAAAATCCATGTTATTGCGTATTTGATTAGATTTTGATGAACCTTTTAGCTTGTGGTGCAACTCAATACTTGGTAGAATTTTGAATGGAGCGCTTGAAACATGCGGTCATCTACCTTCATTTGGGACCGGTCGGAATTTAAACCTATGTACTTTATATACACATTTTAGTTTGTACACTTCATCAACATACTTGTTAGAGTTGTGTGACCCGAATGCCGCACAAGTTGAATATGCATAGGACTATGCTTCTTCTATTAGACATTGACTATAACAGGGTTGTTTAACCCTTAAATAGATGTAGTCGAACAAACTCCTCTTATATCGTGTGCTTTTCAATATAGTGAACTTTTCCTCCATTGCCTGTGGTTTTTCCCGATAAGGGTTTTCCACATAAAATTTGTAATGACCCAAAATTTACGGGTATCGAAAAAGTGAGCTTTTGGGTCTTCGATTCTGAAAATTAGATTCACAAATATTTATTAGAAATATTTACGAAGTTAAGTAGTGTGATTAATTAGATTTTAATTAAGTGAATTAGTTTAAATTAAGGTTAATTAGGTATAAGGATTAAATTGAATAAAGTGTGAAAGTTTAATTATAAACTATAGAAAAGTCAAGGGACTAAATTAGCAAACAAGCCTTATGTGACAAGTGTGTGATAAGTATAAATACATGTGTATTATTTTAATTGGTACAAATGCATGTATATATATGTATTTGCTTATTATTTAAGAAATAATAATTATAATTTAAGAAATAATAATTATAATTTAAAATATAATATAATAATTAAAAGTAAATAAAATAAAATAAAAACAAAATAGAAAAGGGAACAAAGAATGAAAACGAAATAGAAAGGAAAGAAACGGAAAGAAAAAGAAAAGGGAAAATTAGAGTTTTGAAGTTTGAAGCTTATTTGGCAAGTCAATTTAGTCCATTTTCTTGTAATTTTGATGTTTTTGGAATCCTAGAACAAAGTTCTACTTGAATTATGTTAAAATTTAGAAAATTATTGAATTTTTAGATGTTGATTAAGTTGAATAAATGGAAGAATTAAGTGTTAAATTGATAGGAATTCAAGTTAAAAGTGGGAGAATGATTGAATTGTAAAAGAAAAAATAAGTTTTGTTATAGTAGGGACTGAATTGACTAAATTGTAGAATTAGTGTTTTATGGAGGAAGTCAAATGTTAAAACTTGTTAAAGATGAGTTAGAATGAAAATATGAGATTGGTTTTGAAGAAAAAGAATGGTTATGGTGGAAGGACTAAATTGGAATTTATGTAAAAGTTACATGGAAAATAGAATAGTGTGTTATTAAATGATGTGTATTGATAATTGTAAATGTTAATTTCTCGTAGCTAACGTAGTGCTTGAAACATCATCAAAGAAGGGAAAAGAGAAAGTGGACGAAGAGTAACTCAAGAATTACGATTTGTATTTCTATAAACCGAGCTTAATAAATGTTTAATGTATTTATTATTTAAATTGTATGAAAAATGCAAATGAGGTAAGTATTGTTATCTTACTGTACTGTTTGAAATGTGAATATTTAAATTAAAAAGAAATTGAATTCCCTATTAACAGTGTCGGGCTAGTCGAATATAGTTGGCATGCCATAGGATTGGAAGTGTATAGGGATATTCCGACTTTATGTCGATGAGACACTATAAGTGTCGTCTTACTGTTACTGTTCCTGGACTCGTTCCGAAGAGGTACTCCGTACCTAACTATTACTGTTACTGTTACCTTTACGGTGTATTTCGGTTTCGGCTGATGAAACACTGTATACTATCCCGGTGTGTGGGTCTGATCTGTATATCTGTCCAGGTCTGAGTTATGTTAATAGGGGTAAAATTACTACTCTAAAGACTGAATGATACTGACTGAATTGAATATCTTACTGTTTTCGATTTTAATGATAATGTTATTACAAAATGAAGGCAACCAATTATATGTTTATGAGGTGATTATGTAACACCCCACGCCCGTATCCAACGTCGGGACAGGGTTCGAAGTGCTGCCAGAATTACACACTAATAAACAAACAAAACTGAGTTATAAATCTATAAATCAATTTTAAATTTCTCAAATTTCATCTTTTATGTCCCTATTATGGACCTACGAGACCCAAAATATGTTTAGAAAGTGATTTGGAACTAAACCGGGAACTTTAGAAACCATGCCCGTGTGGCCTGGGACATGCCCATGGGGCTCCCATGGCCGTGGGGCCAGCCCGTGGGTAGATTTGTTTTATTCACACGGCCGTAGGATTTGCCTGTGGGCGAGTCTGACTTTGCCACACGGCCTGAGCACACGCCCATGTGACTTGGCCGTGTGAAAACCTCATTTTTCACCATTTTTAAGCTATTTTCACATATCAAACACACCTAGTTCATGCCCAAAACATTGACTTATAAAATCTTGATCAAATAACATTCATTTATCCATTTCCTGTACTTAAACACAACTATATATTAATAGAATCCAACCAATCAATTATTTCAAACTAAAACATGTGTATTTCATTTTCAAACACACAAAACATCACATTCAACATACTTTGCATACTTAATCATTCATACAATTACATTACCAAACCAAATCCTATACATGCCATATAAATCAAAAAGTTGTTTAATAAAATCTACCGGAGTAAATCTGGATAGTGTGATCCTTGATGTATATTCGATCTTCCGTATGTATATAAGTCAATCTACAAAACAAATATCATACACAAGTAAGCTTATAGAAGCTTAGTAAGCTCATAGGCATAAAAACACAAATCTTACCGAATATTGTACACAATCATACATCTATTAGTTTAACTAATTCATCCTGCAAATCTCAATTTCATTAATAAACTCATTTGGACAATTTCCATGTTGCTATTCACAATTTAACTCCCTTGGGCCCATTTCTCATTTATTTCCATTGTCAAATTAGGGAACAATAAGGTAATTGAGTGCTTCATTATCACATTATCATGGTAAACTATGGACTTTCATATTGTCACACATCACACATCGAAGCCATAGCTCTGCCATGGTCTTACACGGATCACATATCATACCGATGCCATATCCCGATATGGTCTTATACGGAATCACATTATCACATCACACCGATGCCATAGCCCAGCTATGGTCTTATACGGGAACACATATCACATTGAACCGTTGCCATAGCCCTACTATGGTCTTACACAGAAGCACATATCACATCTTTTCCGTCAATTCATCATGGTCATAAAATGAAAGCACTCAAAACCATTGTTCCAACTAATTTGTACTTTTAGTTAAACATTACTTAGTAATTAATACAATTTGATAGTATTCATATACAATAAGATACCTTAAAAATCATAAGATTTTCATAATAAAACATTAAACTTTGCCATCTGAACTTACCTGTGCTAATTTGCAAAAGTCGTAGAAATTCAGGGACTGTTCTTGAATTTTCTCCTTTCCACGACTCACTTCATTTTCTTGATCTATAATTATAAAACCATTCCTTCATTAGCATCTATTTCTATTCTATTCTATTTCACAATATATGCCCTTAATTTTTTGAAATTACACAATTACCCCAAACTTTTTAATTTTTACAATTTAGTCCCTACTCAATTCATTCATCAATTGAGATAATTACTCTCAAATAACACTTTATCAAGACATTATAATCTATTTCAACATAAAACCCTAATTACAACAACCTTCACAATTAGGTCTTAAAATTAATTTCTATAAAAATCTCTTTATAAAATCATCATATAATAAAATTAAAACTTCAATTCCATGATAAATCATCATAAACTTTCAGCACTTATTCATGGGAACTTTCAAAATTGCCCATGAAATCAAAAACTAATAAATTAAACAAGTGGACCTAGTTGTAAATGTAATATCCTGATTTTGGGCCTAGTCGGAATAGTAGTTTTGTGACCACAAAATCCGAGATAGAAATAATTATTTTATACTTATTTTGATTTTTATGATATGATTGCATGATTGTGTGAAAATTTCGTGATGAAATCCTATGCCTAAAGTGCTTAAATTGAAATTAGGGACTAAATCGAATAATTTGCAAAACTTGCATTCTAGAAGTTTCTAGTATGAAATTGCTTTGAAATATTAATTAGGAGGTCTTAAATAGCAATTTTACCAATTTCTAAGTTTATGGACAAAAATTGGACATGGATGAAATTTTTGGAAAGTTTAGTAGTAAGGGCATTTTGGTCATTTAGGGGTAAAATGAATAAAAATACAAAATTAAAAGCCAATTTTGCTCATCTTCAACCCCATGGCCGAATATAGCAAGGAGAAACCATGGCTAGGGTTTTTCAAGCTTCCAAGCTCGATTGTAAGTCTATTCTAGTCCCGTTTTTCAAGTTCTTTACGTTTTTAGAGTCCCGGTAGCTCGATTTAGCTTATGCTAGCAATAATTTAACCTAGGGTTTATATTTGGAAAAATACCCATAGGTGAAATTTGTGTATTTTGGTGTTTTATGATAGAATATGAGATTTTAAATTATGTTAGATAGCTTGTGCTACTCGGTTTTAAGTGAAAACGAGCAAAAGGGCTTAATCGGTAAAAATACCTAATAGTCATAAGTACATGTTAGAGTGAGAATTTGATGTTGCCATAGAAGGGAAAATGATCAGCATGTCATAAAACATAAGAAAATAGGCTGAAGTTTAATTTACGAGCTTTAGGGCAAAAGTGTAAATATGCAAAAGTATAGGGGTAAAATTGTAATTTTTCCAAAATATGATTTTGGGTCAATTTGAATAATGTAAGTCTTAATTAGACTATATTTTAAATGATAGAGCAAGGAAAACTGAAATTCGGGCTAAAATGGGGAAAATACCAAGTTGTGGACGAAATGGTAAAAGTAGCCATTTTCGCATACGAGGTAAGTTCATATGTAAATGTTGGTAACATAGTTATTATTTTAAATGTTTTTATATTATTTAAATGATATGGTAATTATTATGAAATATTATACTCGTGAAAATTGTTTGATAATATGTCAAATTATGTGATATACTTGGAAAATGTGAAATACTACCGAGTATCGGTATCGGTATTCCGTATAAGATGGTTGAGACACTTGATTGGGAAAAAGGTCCTGTTGAACCTTAGGAATGGATTAGGATACAAGTGACATGTCACTGGGATATTTGGGCATCCGAACTCGTTGAGTTGAGTCCGAGTTCACTTATGGATGCGAATGTCCGAACTCGTTGAGTTGAGTCCGAGTTCGTGAAATGTAACTAGGCATCCGAGCTCGTTGAGTTGAGTCCGAGTTCACTTATGGATGCGAACGTCCGAGCTCGTTGAGTTGAGTCCGAGTTCGCTTATGGGCGGGTTACATAGTAGCTTGGCTACATATGTGGCACTTATGTGCAAACTTTCCATGTATCCGAATTATATTCCGATGTGTTCAACGGGTAAAGTTCTACTCAAATGGAGGAATACTCAAGATGAAAGGGACGTATTGGTAAGTGTTGTGAAATGGATACTTTGAACAGGTATGTACTTAACCTCGGGTTGAAAAATCGATATAACAACAATATGGTAAGATGATAAATGAAAATATGATATGAATGTCTTGGTGATGATTATGCAAATGATGTTTTATGTTTGCTTATATGGTTATGTTACTTGCTATTTGCATGTGAACTTACTAAGCATTTATGCTTACTCCCTCCTTTTCATTCCTTGTAGTGTTGACAAGCCAGCTCGAAAATCGGGAACGGTCGGAGGCACATTCACACTATCCGTATACTATCTTGGCATAATGGCTTGTATATTTTGAGTATGGCATGTATAGCATTATAATCATTTTGTATATATCGTCTTATGATATGGTTATTGAGTAGTATAAAAATGTTTGGTAACGATTAGCCATTGGAATGGCTAATTATGATCATTTTGGTGTTATGTATGTCAAATTGCTAGTTAATCCATGAAAACCATGAAATAGGTAAAATTTACCATAAAATAGATTCAGACAGCAGTAGTGACGTGAATTTGAAAAAAATCATTAAAAATAGTAGAGATATAATTAGATGATGAATAAAATATGGAATTGAAGAATTATGAGTCTATTTTCATATGGAAGAAACGAAACAGGTATATGAGTTATATTTTATGAGATGTTTAAATTTTTGTGAAACAGGGACAGAGCGATTTCTGGATCCCCTGTTCTGACTTTGGAAATTCACCATAAATTGTATAAAAATAATTAGAAGTCATAATTTATATGTACAGATTTCGTATTGAATCTAGTTTTAAGAGAAACAAACTTCATAGTCATTGAAATTCTGTACAGAGATATATTTGATTCGTAATATACAGAGGTCAGAGCAGTCGAACCCTGAAACAGGGGAGACTTTAACTAATAAATTGTACTAATTGGCCTAGCCAAAAATTCTAGAAAAAAATTATTAAATAGATATATGAGTCTCGTTTTAGGAAAAATTTACAGAATTGGATTTTGAGTTTCAGAACTTGAGATATGAATTTTTAAGCGACAGTGACGCAGTTAGCTAGCTTGTCTGGAATTTCTAAAATTAAATTGTTTGAGCTGTTTAAGCAATGAATTAAGTCTGTTAACACCTCGTGTTCGACTCCGACAACGGTCTCGGGTACGGGGCGTTACATTTGGTGGTATCAGAGCAGGTTTAGTCGGTTCTTAGACTAACCTAGCATGTGTAAAAGTTTAGCTATACATGCCACTGATCTGTGATAGTGTGATGTCTTCCGACGCGTATGAGTACCGTCTTATTTAGACAGGGTACTCTCTAACCGAGCTGCGCCGACCATGTACAATGTTATGTGAAGGTATTTGAGTAAAATTATGATTATGATAAGTATCAGTTCAGAAAAGTATGAATAAAGGTTTATGATACATATGTGATAAATATTCATATTTGCTTAATGCTCATATGATGTAGTGTATATGGCTTACTTGATAAGATGAACGGAATAAATAGAAAGTAGTAGAGGTATGAATAAAAGTCATAATATTATGATAAGAATGAAAATGTCCTTGTTTTGATTTGGACGTCGAATGTTGATGAATGCTAATGATATATAATTTTTATGAGATAAAGGATTATAATGAAATGAACTTATCGTGTTAAATTGTTGGGTGAATTATATGATTGTAATGATATGTACATGATGATGCACGAAATGAAAGTTATGATTGTGGTGCAAATATCTATGTTTGTTTGGCCTTATATGATGTCATGAGCATGACTTAATTTAATTAAATGAATGGATAAGTAAAGCTATCTAGAAAACATAGAATGTATGCATAAGTATATTGTCTAAATGGGACAATAGGAAAATTGGTGTAAGCCAACATGAATGAATGACATGATTTTGATAATGTTGTTATGATGATGGAAGTTGTATCATATGTGTATGTATAAGAAAGTCGAGTCAGAGGTCCTACAGCCCCTCCCCCTTACCGAAATGGTACTTATAATGGAATTTCATGAGATTTGTATTGAATAAGTTTCTGGTTGAGAACCCAAAGAGTTCAGTGATAGAATAATTATAAGTATGATCAGAGATTGAAAATGAGTTGATAAGTAAAGTCAGAGCCAGTAAAGTATCGGATTGACGTAAAGATTATTGAAATTATACCTTTATTCCATTAGAAAAGGAATTCTCCTTGGTAAACCGAATTACTCAGGTACAAGGTCGAGAAAAGTGTAAATCGAAATTTATTCAGAATTGGCCTTCTTTAGTGAATGGTTTAATATGAAATTTGTGACGACAGAACTAGTTGGGGAAATGATATTTGAAATGTGAACTATCTGAGTGTGATAGTTATGATCGGACAGATTGCATGATCTCTTTTGAGATGTTCTATGTGTTTACCCGTTCTTAGAAATATTTTTATGGCAATTGATCTTTTGAAGAAATTCTTGTTATATGGGAATGTCTTTTAATCCTGGTGTTGGATGAAAGCATTGGTAGTCTGACTGGTTCATAATTTATATTGCTCTATTTCATCGGGTATTCTATTTCATTTCGTCTGATAAAAATTGATGAGAGAATACATATGATATTATGATTCTGTTTCTTCTACTTGATGCTTCATCTGATATATATGTATGGGAAGATATATTGTTCTTGTTATATTTGATTCCAGTAGGATTAAATGATGTTTTCTTTTGGACTTTCTTTCTTTGAAGAATTATCGGGGTATTCCGTATTTTCTCTATGAGTTTGGTTTTCGATTCTCCGGCTTGGTTTTCGATTCTCCAGCATAGTATCGTATCTTGGATTTCTTTATTCTGGATTTCTCTATTTTGGATTTCTTTATTCGGTTTTCTTGTTATCTTTGTTCCATAATATGTCAATTATGACTCGTGTTTGAAGTGCGTTCTTCAGCTCGTGATAATCATGTCAAATATGACTAAACTTCTAATTTGATCTTGGTAATGTGGTGATTTTAGTATTAGGGTTTTTTTTTAATTTCTGTGCAAGGATTTGACATCAGAAAAGGCATAAGTGATAAAAGCGCGAGTTTCAGTCGGTATGGTGAATTATCTATTTGAAAGATTTCATGTGACAATTATTTCAGGATTATTTTTCCCAAGTCTGATAATAGAATTTCATTTTGTACGGATAAAAGAGTAAATAATCTGAACGAGAAGTGTATATTTATTAGAAAAAGTTTGATATTAGTTAAAGTCACTACGAATGATAAGGTTTTCATTTTGTGAAAGCTGAAAAGTTTATTACATGTTGACAAAGTTCGGATAGATGAGAATATTGGTAACCGAAGCGTCTGAACTAGACTAGTCTACATTGAGTAAAGACTTCGACTTTCAAGAATGTCTTGTTGTATGAATTGTGATGTGTTTCAAGACGGTGAGGTAATGTGATAGTTTAGAGCATTCGATGTTACATAAAATCGGAGTTGTTAAAGGGGTTAAAGCCGAGCATTGGGATCTATCAAAACTATCCTTGTCAGTGTTGATATTGGAATAGAAATGAGAAGGATTATTCTTGAGGCCATATCAGAATTATTTCCATGACAGAAAGAGGAAAATGTGATGTATCCTATTGTTAAATGTTTGGCGAGATCTATAAATCATATTTGTATTGAATGAATTCCTACTCATCAGATTTATAGAAATTCAGGTCTCTTTAATTGTTGGATTTCTTGGAATTCTAGTCTCCATTAATCAAGTTAAGATCTGGGTTTTATGTCATGATGTCATGGGAAACTGAGAAGGGTTGAAAATTTAAGAACAGTTAAGAGTTGAGATGTAAGCTTTCAGATCATATGAGAAATTAAAGAGATGTATTGGAGGTACAGTCTAAGTGAAAGTTCTTTGGCACCGAATATGAGATTAAAAGTGAAGACCACTTTTCTGGTCAGATTTTCGGGGACGAAAATCCCTAAAGGGGGGAGAGTTGTAATATCCTGATTTTGGGCCTAGTCGGAATAGTGGTTTTGTGACCACAAAATCCGAGATAGAAATAATTATTTTATACTTATTTTGATGTTTATGATATCTTGATTTTGGGCCTAGTCGGAATAGTGGTAAAAGTAGCCATTTTCGCATACGAGGTAAGTTCATATGTAAATGTTGGTAACATTGTTATTATTTTAAATGTTTTTATATTATTTAAATGATATGGTAATTATTATGAAATATTATACTCGTGAAAATTGTTTGATAATATGTCAAATTATGTGATATACTTGGAAAATGTGAAATACTACCGAGTATCGGTATCGGTATTCCGTATAAGATGGTTGGGACACATGATTGGGAAAAAGGTCCTGTTGAACCTTAGGAATGGATTAGGATACAAGTGACATGTCACTGGGATATTTGGGCATCCGAACTCGTTGAGTTGAGTCCGAGTTCACTTATGGATGCGAATGTCCGAACTCGTTGAGTTGAGTCCGAGTTCGTGAAATGTAACTAGGCATCCGAGCTCGTTGAGTTGAGTCCGAGTTCACTTATGGATGCGAACGTCCGAGCTCGTTGAGTTGAGTCTGAGTTCACTTATGGGCGGGTTACATAGTAGCTTGGCTACATATGTGGCACTTATGTGCAAACTTTCCATGTATCCGAATTATATTCCGATGTGTTCAACGGGTAAAGTTCTACTCAAATGGAGGAATACTCAAGATGAAAGGGACGTATTGGTAAGTGTTGTGAAATGGATACTTTGAACAGGTATGTACTTAACCCTCGGGTTGAAAAATCGATATAACAACAATATGGTAAGATGATAAATGAAAATATGATATGAATGTCTTGGTGATGATTATGCAAATGATGTTTTATGTTTGCTTATATGGTTATGTTACTTGCTATTTGCATGTGAACTTACTAAGCATTTATGCTTACTCCTTCCTTTTCATTCCTTGTAGTGTTGACAAGCCAGCTCGAAAATCGGGAACGGTCGGAGGCACGCTCACACTATCCGTATACTATCTTGGCATAATGGCTTGTATATTTTGAGTATGGCATGTATAGCATTATAATCATTTTGTATATATGGTCTTATGATATGGTTATTGAGCAGTATAAAAATGCTTGGTAATGATTAGCCATTGGAATGGCTAATTATGATCATTTTGGTGTTATGTATGTCAAATTGCTAGTTAATCCATGAAAACCATGAAATAGGTAAAATTTACCATAAAATAGATTCAGACAGCAGTAGTGACGTGAATTTGAAAAATCATTAAAAATAGTAGACATATAATTAGATGATGAATAAAATATGGAATTGAAGAATTATGAGTCTATTTTCATATGGAAGAAACGAAACAGGTATATGAGTTATATTTTATGAGATGTTTAAATTTTTGTGAAACAGGGCCAGAGCGATTTCTGGATCCCCTGTTCTGAATTTGGAAATTCACCATAAATTGTATAAAAATAATTAGAAGTCATAATTTATATGTACAGATTTCTTATTGAGTCTAGTTTTAAGAGAAACAAACTTCATAGTCATTGAAATTCTGTACAGAGAGATATCTGATTCGTAATATACAGAGGTCAGAGCAGTCGAACCCTGAAACAGGGGAGACTTTAACTAATAAACTGTACTAATTGGCCTAGCCAAAAATTCTAGAAAAAAATTATTAAATAGATATATGAGTCTAGTTTCAGGAAAAATTTACAGAATTGGATTTTGAGTTTCAGAACTCGAGATATAAATTTTTAAGCGACAGTGATGCAGTTAGCTAGCTTGTCTGGAATTTCTAAAATTAAATTGTTTGAGCTGTTTAAGCAATGAATTAAGTCTGTTAACACCTCGTGTTCGACTTCGGCAACGGTCTCGGGTACGGGGCGTTACATTAAAAATCTCAAAAACACAAAAATTACAAGAAATAATCAAGAGTTGAAATTACATGCTGTAGAATATAAAAACCAGCTTTTTAAAAGCTCTTTAATGGTGTTTTTCTAGAGAGGATGAAGAAAAATGAAGAAAACTCTAGATTTACCTAATATATCATATTTTACTATTAAATTTTTACCCCATTTCCAATTTTGCCCCTTGTTCACACTTGATTTTTATTTTTCCTGCACACACATATCGTCCAGCCCAATAATAGGTGTTTAATTTCCTATTTAGTCCTCCTTTAATTATTACTAGAACTATTTAATCACATTTCACACAGTTTTGCACCTAATTCAATTTAGTCCTTTTTACCCAATTGACTACCGAAACCTTAAAATTTCTTGATGAAACTTTAATACTAACTTACTAACACTCCATAAATATTTATAAAAATATTTATGGCTCGGTTTAATATTTCGAGGTCTCGATACCTCATTTTTCACTTCTAAATTATTTACAACTTCATTTTATTCAAAATTTCACTAATTCAAAATTATTTCTAAAACCACACTTAACATTTACTTACTAATATCTAAACTCACATGTCGGATTTAGTGATCTCAAATCACCATTCCGTTATCACTGAAATTTGGGCCCTTACAAATTATCTATTGGATTCCATGGTTTAAGTAAAAATGCATAATTAAGTATTGGTTTATGAGTATATACTCAGCGTACGGTTTGTTTTCTGTGTGCAGGATTAGGTACAAAAGAAAGTTAAGGACTCAACATCCAAGCCAATCCCGGACATCAAAGGGGTGAAATACCTTTCTTTTTGGTAAAATAGCATGTACCTAGGTTATTAAGTTGTTGTTTATACATAATAGTAAATGGTATTAAAGATGTTGGACTATGATATGGAATATGTATATTTGAAGTTAAATCTAAGTATGTTTAATTGTTGTGATGATCTAGTATATTTGACATAAATTGTGGTACCAATAAGGGTACATTGGTTGGTTGATTTACTGTTGAAAGATTAGAAAATTGCTAGCTTGAAGCTTAAGTTTTGCAAGGTTGGAAAGTCTGTGATAAAAGGTTCATTTTGAGTCCACACGGCCTGGCACACGGGCGTTTGATCAGACTGTTGAGACACACGGCTTGCACACGGGCATGTTGATAGGCCGTGTGTCTCCTGCACCTAAAATTTGTAATACAGAATACCACACGGGCTAAACACACTGGCGTGTGATTTAGCCGTGTGAAATTAGCTTATAAGTCAGTGTTGTACACGGGTAAACAACACGGGCGTGCTAAGGAGACACGAGCGTGTCCCCTAGCCACACAGGCGTGTGGTACTGTTCATAGGGAGAAACTTTGAAATTTCTCGAAAAATTTTCTAAGCTTCCGATCGAGCCCCAGTTTGTTTAAAAGATACTTATTAAGTATCGTGGGCCCATTAAAGGTATATTATGACATATTTAATGTATAGTATTGCATTGTTTTACGTGTAAATGTACCGTAATGATTGGTAATACTTTGTAATCCTATTTTAGCGACGGGATGGAGTTAGAGGGTGTTACATTTAGTGGTATCAGAGCTAACCGAGTTTAGTCGATTCTAAGATTAAGTCGAATACTGAAAAGAGTCAAGAGGTACATGCCATTTTTATGTTAACTTTGAGTCGGGATTGGATGTTGATTTATATATACTGATTAATTAACTCTGTTTTATAGTGTGTAAAAGATGTCTGACGAAAATATCGAGGGTACCGAACAAGAAATGCATAGTAGAGATGAATCACGTAATATAAATGAGTCTAAATCCGTAACCCTAAGTGTAAACCCGGTAAGTAACCAACCACCGAATACTGGAAGGGATAATACGAAAATATTTAGAATGATTGACGAAGCTCTTCAAAGAGTGGTAGGAAGTATGCCTGTTACTACTTCTACCCCTACTACCCAACGAGCCCCTATTAAGGAATTACGAAAATACGAAGCTACAGAATTTCTGGGATCAAAGGAAACTGATTCAACAACAACTGAAAATTGGTTAGAGACTACCAAGAGAATTCTAAAGCAGTTAGAATGTACGCCACAGGAAAGTTTAGTATGTGTTATTTCTTTGTTACAAGAAGAAGCTTATATATGGTGGGAATCAGTGATTCAAAATGTACCGGGAGAACAGGTAAATTGGGAATTCTTTCAACAGGAATTTCAGAAGAAGTATTTGGGAGAGACATACATGAAAGATCAGAGACATGAGTTTTTGATGTTGAAACAGAGAGATATATCTATAGTAGATTATGAACGAGAATTTCTGAGACTGAGTAGATATGCAACTGAATTTGTGCCGACTGAAGTTGATAGATGTAAGAGATTTCTAATAGGACTACGAGATGAATTCCAACTACAATTGATGCCTCTACGGATTATAGAGTTTGCATATTTAATAGAAAGAGCTAAAATGATTGAGCAAGTGTTGGGAAAGAGTAAAAAGTCTGAAATTGCCCGTTCAACTGGAAAACGTTCTGGAACTGCTAGTTCAAATTCGCAATTTAAACGATCAAGGAAATCTCGGGGTAGTGGAAGATTCAGTTCAAGATCAGAAAGAGGAGATAGAAGTTGAAAGAGACAAACTACTGTATCTACTGGCAGTATTAGAAGCCCAGCTCAGAACACTGAAATTCCAGAATGTGAATATTGTGGAAATAGACATAGAGAAGAATGTAAAAAGTTAACCGGGGGTTGTTTTTGTTGTGGATCCACTAATCATTTTGTAAAGGACTGTCCGAAGATTGGTAAGGTAGTACCAACGGTATCACGAAGATCTAAATCTGCTTCCAGAGGTCGGGGGTCAGACAGAAGTGGTCCAATTGCTAGAGGAGGTACTAGAAGAACCAGTGAAAATGCTATACAGCAATCTGAAGCAAGGGCCTCAGCCCGAGCATATGTTGTGAAAACCCGGGAAGAAAGAGATGCACACGATGTGGTGACAGGTATATTCTTATTACTCTATGTATTAATAGATCCAGGATCGTCACATTCCTATGTTAATACAAAACTAGTTAAGACGGGAAATTTAAAACCTAAATTATCTAGAGTAACGATAGAAGTGTCTAGTCTATTAGGACAAACTATGTTAGTAAATCAAATATGTCGAAAATGTCCATTAATGATTCAGGATAAAATCTTTTCTGTTGATCTGTTGATTATGCCATTTGGTGACTTTGATATTATACTGGGTATGGATTGGCTATCAGAGCATGGAGTAATTTTGGACTATTATAAAAAGTGGTTTACTGTTCATAATGAAGATGGTGATCAGATTGAAGTAAATGGTATACGGACTAGTGGTTCAGCTCGAATCATTTCTGCAGTTAAAGCTAGTAAGCTTCTTTATCAAGGATGTGATGCTTTCTTAGCATATATTATTAATTCCGAATCAATCAAGAATCAGTGTAGCAAGATTCGAACTGTATGTGAATTTCATGATGTGTTCCCTGAAGAATTACCTGGATTACCCCCTGATCGAGAAGTAGAATTTGTGATTGAAGTATATCCGGGTACAGATCCAGTGTCAATACCACCGTACCGTATGTCATCTACTGAGTTGAAAGAGTTATAGGTACAATTGCAAGATTTATTGGACCGAGGTTTTATACGACCTAGTACATCACCGTGGGGAGCTTCAGTGTTATTCGTTAAAAAGAAAGATGGTTCGATGCGGTTGTGTATTGATTATCGACAGTTGAATAAGGTGACTATGAAGAATAAATACCCGTTATCTCGCATTGATGATTTATTTGATCAACTAAATGGAGCTTCTGTGTTTTCAAAAATTGATTTGAGGTTGGGATATTATCAGTTGAAGGTAAAGGAGAGTGATGTACCGAAGATAGCATTTTGTACACGGTATGGACATTATGAATTTTTGGTAATGCCATTTGGGTTAACAAATGCTCCGGCTGCTTTTATAGATCTTATGAACTGAATTTCTCAACCACACTTGGATCAATTCGTAATGGTTTTTATTGATGATATTCTAGTATACTCGAAGTCTAAAACTGAACATGAGCAGCATCTTCGAATTGTTTTACAAATATTGCGAAAGAAGCAATTGTATGGGAACTTGAGTAAGTGCAAGTTTTGGTTAACGAAGGTTATGTTTCTTGGCCACGTGGTATCGACAGATGGGTTTAGAGTAGATCCAAGGAAGATTGAAGCCATACTTCAGTGGAAAGTTCCCAAAAATGTGTCAGAGGTACGTAGTTTCCTTAGTTTGGCCGGATATTATCGAAGGTTTGTGAATGGATTTTCAAAGATAGCTTTACCGATAACAAAGCTGCTATAAAAGAATGTTTCGTTTGGTTGGAGTGAGCAGTGTCAAAAAAGATTTAAAATGTTGAAGCAAATGTTAATAGAAGCACCAATATTGACTTTACCAGAGTCGGGAAAAGATTTTGTTGTGTACAACGATGCTTCCTTAAATGGTCTTGGGTGTGTACTGATGCAAAGTGGAAAAATAATTGCTTATACTTCGCGATAATTGAAACTGCATGAATGTAATTATCCAACTCATGATCTAGAATTAGCAGCGGTGAATTTTGCTCTAAAGATTTGGAGACATTATCTGTATGGTGAGAAATGATATATCTACATTGATCATAAAAGTCTCAAGTATCTTTTGTCACAGAGAGAATTGAACTTGAGACAGCGTCGGTGGATAGAACTTTTAAAATATTATGATTATGTTATTGACTATCATCCGGATAAAGCTAATGTGGTAGCTGACGCATTAAGTAAAAAGGCTGCAATTGAATTGAGAGTGTAACAGTCCGATTTTGACCCTAGTCAGAATAGTGATTTTGGGACCATAAATCTAAGTTAGAAAAATATTTTAATATTAATTTCCGTGTCTATGATAAGTGAATTGACATGTGTGAAAGTCTCGCGTGAAAGTTTAACTGTTTGTATGCTTAATTTGCAAAAAAGACTAAATCGGGTAAAATGCAAAAGTTGCATTCCGTTAGTTAAAGGTGTCAAATTGATTTGGCTTTTTAATATGATGGCCTTGCATGGCAATTTCACCATTTGAATGGTGAGTGGACAATTATGGACATGTTAGGCGAATTTTAATGATTTATAACTAAAGGCTAAAATAGTAAATCATGAAATAAATATAATAAATTAAAGTAAACAAAAGAAAGTGCATGGGAAATCACTTGTTTCAGCTGAATGTTGATGAAGAAGAAACCATCTTTTGGTTCTTTAAGGTTCAGCTAATGCATGTTAAATTGGTAAGTCATTTTGGACTCGGGTTTTGATAATTTCTATGTTTTTAAGATCGTTGCTTCGTGTTTTATAAAGCCCATGCCTTAGTTTCTAATTTTGGTGATGATTTTGAAATGTTTCATTGATGAAACTATGAGTTTTGTGATGTTAGTTGATGAATTATGGAAGCTTGATGTTGAGTTTAAATGTTTTGTCTTTGGATTTTTTTATGAAATTGAGTATTATGGGCTAAATTATAAAAATGTTATTTTGAAGGAGTAAAATGTGAAATAAATGAAATGCATGGACTTGTTTGAGAGCTAGAAGAATTCGGCTAAACTTGTGTGTATGCAATTTATGTGTACTTTGTGATTTTGTGAAATAGGGACTAAAGTGTTGAAATGTGAAAATGTAAGGGCTAGTTTGCAAATTGCCCTAAATATGTGTTTATGGATTAAATTGAATTAATTGGTGAATGAAAAGGTTAATTTTGAAAACATATAGATCAAGAAAAGAGGAATTCGGACTTAGATCGAGGAAAGTCGAAGGTTATCGAGTAGATAGTCCGAGTCGACAAATTCTGAGTATGAGGTAAGTTCGTACTTAAAATATGATGTTAAGTAAGCTTTGATGCCTTTATTATACATGGTTTGTATATAATTGAATTGGACGATATGATGATGAATCGGAAGTTTTGGCACTAAGTGTGCGATTTAAACTATCTTGGCACTAAGTGTGCAATTTAAATTAGCTTTGACTATTTGAGGCACTAAGTGTACGATACCGACTTAGTCTCGGTTATTTGAGATGGCACTAAGTGTGCGAAAATATTTATTTTGGGCTAACCATATAGCACTAAGTGGGCAGATGTCTAAAATACGAATAAGTTATGGAAAGTCTTATAACATTCACAATAGGTGCATATGAAAGTGTATAAGTACGGGAAGATTCAGGTATGTATAATACCTAAGTGGTAGATGATGTTATGTATATGAATTTCATTGAGTTGATATAGATTTATGGATTGAAATTGTGCAAATACTTAGATGTTGTTATTTTATGTTTCATATATTATGAATGATTTGAGTTCGAACTTACTAAGCTTTTGAAAGCTTACTTTGTGTGTGTTTGTATTGTTTTATAGATATCAAAGCTACTGAAAGCTCGGAGATCGTCAAGGATTATCATCACACTATCGGACCTCATTTTGGTACTTTTGAAAATGTATATATTTGAAGTATGGTATGTATAGGCTAGTAATTGGGAAGTATATTTTGTGATGTATATATTTCGCTATGTGATTTGGCAAATTTTGTGTTTGAATTCATAGTTGTGAATGGTTTATAGTATGTGGAGTTATATGCAGTAGAGGTATGTTTTAGATGGATAAAAGAGATGGTAAGTTGGTGAGTTCATGTTATGAGATTGAAAGATATTTTTGATATAAACCTACCTTATGTTTTGGTATAAATAGGTAAGGTTTATAATTATGTAAATGGTTGATAATATTATAGCATGAAAGATGTATGTTTTAGCATAAAGAATGGTTGATTGGGTTGTACATATATGCTTGATTCCTTGCTTGTAGGTTGACCCAAAAAGGGGTGGCAAATTTTGGCTTAAACCAAGTCTGCTTGGTGCCACACGGTTAGGGGACACGGGCGTGCCTTGGGGCCGTGTAAGAAAAGCAGTATTCTCCCAAGAATCACACGGTCTTGACACACGGACGTGTCATATGGTCGTGGGATAAAGTCAGTAGCTAGCTAAGTATCACACGGCCATAGTACACGGGCGTGCCTATTGGCCGTGTGAAAAAGTCAGTATGCATGCTCTATTTTGGCACGGTCGGTTCACATGGGTGTGTCTGATGCCCGTGTGAGGCACACGGCCTGGACGCACGGATGTGTGACCTCAACAGAATTGAAAATTTTTTTATGTTCTAAATTTTATGAATGTGTTCGGTTTAGCTTTAACCGTTCTTAAACGTATGTTATAGGTCTCATAGACCTTCTTATGAAATAATTGCTTATGAAATGATATTAAATAATATTTGTGATTCTGAATTGGTTTGAAATGTTATGTTTGTCTGGTAATGCCCCTTACCTATTCCGGTAATGGATACGGGATAGGGGTGTTACAGAGAGCATTGTTTGCACAGCTCAGTATTGTTAATGATGGAAGTATTTTGGCTAAACTGAGAGTAAAACCGGTAATGTTTGATCAAATCGGAACAGCACAGTTAGAAAATGAAAAGCTAATGAAGAAGAGAGAGATAGTGCAGAATGGTATGATAGAGAATTTTAGCATTGATAAACATAATTGTTTGAGATATCAGAATTGACTTTGCATTCCAACTACTTCAGAATTGAAAGAGTTGATACTTTGAGAAGCACATGATGGTTCTTTTGCATTACATCATGGAGGAACAAAGATGTACCGTGATTTACGGGAACTGTACTGGTGGCCAGGTATGAAAAGAGATATAGTAGAATACGTGGTTAAATGTTTGACATGTCAGCGAGTCAAAGCCGAACATCAGGTTCCAACTAGATTACTTCAACCTATTAGTATTCCTAAATGGAAATAGGACCGAATAACAATGGATTTTGTAACTGGGTTGTCACTATCTACAAGTAAGAAGAATCTTATCTGGGTAATTGTTGACCGACTTACGAAGTCAGCTCATTTTATAGCTGTTAAAACGGACTGGTCACTGCGGAAACTTGCTGGGGTGTATGTTAAGGAAATTGTAAGGTTACATGGTATTCCAGAATCAATAATTTCTGACAGAGATCCACGGTTTACGTCGAGGTTTTGGAAGTAATTACATGAGTCTCTCGGTACTCAACTTCATTTCAGTACAGCTTTTCATCCGCAAACAGACGGGAAAACTAAACGGGTAATATAGATTTTGGAAGACATGCTTCGAGCATGCATGATTGACTTTGAATTTAATTGGGAACGATATTTACCATTGGCTGAATTTGTGTATAACAATAGTTTCCAGTCAAGCATACAGATGGCACCGTATGAAGCTTTATATGGTCGAAAATGTAGATCACCTGTATGTTGGACAGAGTTGAATTAAAGAAAGATGATTGGGCCGGAATTAATTCAAGAGATTGAAAGTACTATAAAGAAAATTTAAGAAAAATTGAAAGCGACTTTTGATAGACAGAAATCATATGCAGATTTGAAAAGACGGGACATTGAATACTCAGTTAGGGACAAAGTATTTCTAAAAGTCTCTCATTGGAAGAAAATCTTGAGATTTGGTCGAAAAGGTAAATTGAGTCCACGATACATTGGACCGTATGAAATTATAGAAAGAATTGAACCGGTGGCATATCATTTAGCTTTACCTCCTGAATTGCAGAAAATTCATAATGTTTTTCATGTCCCTATGTTAAGAAGATACCGATCTGATCCTTCTCATGTGATTTCAACTGAAGATATAGAGATTCGACCTGATTTATCATATAAAGAAGAACCAGTTAAAATACTGGCACGTGAGGTAAAAGAATTATGTAATAAACGAGTTTCCTTGGTAAAAGTATTATGGCGAAGTCATAGTGTTGAAGAGGCCATATGAGAACCAGAGGATACAATGATATCACAGTACCCCCATCTCTTTTTAGGTAAATTTCGAGGACGAAATTTATTAAGGGGGAGAAATGTAATGACCCAAAATTTACGGGTATCGAAAAAGTGAGCTTTTGGGTCTTCGATTCTGAAAATTAGATTCGTTAATATTTATTAGAAATATTTACGAAGTTAAGTAGTGTGATTAATTAGATTTTAATTAAGTGAATTAGTTTGAATTAAGGTTAATTAGGTATAAGGATTAAATTGAATTAAGTGTGGAAGTGTAATTATAAACTATAGAAAAGTCAAGGGACTAAATTAGCAAACAAGCCTTATGTGACAAGTGTGTGGTAAGTATAAATACATGTGTATTATTTTAATTGGTACAAATGTATGTATATATATGTATTTACTTATTATTTAAGAAATTATAATTATAATTTAAAATATAATATAATAATTAAAAGTAAATAAAATGAAATAAAAACAAAATAGAAAAGGGAACAAAGAATGAAAACGAAATAGAAAGGAAAGAAAATGAAAGAAAAAGAAAAGGGAAAATTAGGGTTTTGAAGTTTGAAGCTTATTTGATAAGTCAATTTAGTTCATTTTCTTGTAATTTTGATGTTTTTGGAATCCTAGAACAAAGTTCTACTTGAATTATGTTAAAATTTAGAAAATTATTGAATTTTTAGATGTTGATTAAGTTGAATAAATGAAAGAATTAAGTGTTAAATTGATAGGAATTCAAGTTAAAAGTGGGAGAATGATTGAATTGTAAAAGAAAAAATAGGTTTTGTTATAGTAGGGACTGAATTGACTAAATTGTAGAATTAGTGTTTTATGAAGGAAGTCAAATGTTAAAACTTGTTAAAGATGAGTTAGAATGAAAATATGAGATTGGTTTTGAAGAAAAAGAATGGTTATGGTGGAATGACTAAATTGGAATTTATGTAAAAGTTACATGGAAAATAGAAGAGTGTGATGTTAAATGATATGTATTGATGATTGTAAATGTTAATTTCTCGTAGCTAACGTAGTGTCAGAAACATCATCAAAGAAGGGAAAAGAGAAAGTGGACGAAGAGTAACTCAAGAATTACGATTTGTATTTCTATAAACCGAGCTTAATAAATGTTTAATGTATTTATTATTTAAATTGTATGAAAAATGAAAATGAGGTAAGTATTGTTATCTTACTGTACTGTTTGAAATGTGAATATTTAAATTAAAAAGAAATTGAATTCCCTATTAACAGTGTCGGGCTCGTCGGATATAGTTAGCATGCCATAGGATTGGAAGTGTATAGGGATATTCTGACTTTGTGTCGATGAGACACTATAAGTAATAAATCTTCATCATTCATCGTTCTTGGATTCATTTTGAAGAGGTACTCGCACTGATTATTATTATTATCATTACCCTTATGGTGTATTCCGGCTTCGGCCGATGAAACACTGTATACTATCCCGGTGTGTGGGTTGGATCCGTGTATCTGTCCAAGTCTGAGTTTTGTTAATAGGGGTAAAATTACTGCTCTAAAGACTGAATGATACTGACTGAATTGAATATCTTACTGTTTTCGATTTTAATGATAATGTTATTACAAAATGAAGGCAACCAATTGTATGTTTATGAGGTGATTATCTATTGGATTCCATGGTTTAAGTAAAAATTCATAATTAAGTATTGGTTTATGAGTATATACTCAGCGTACGGTTTGTTTTCCATGCGCAGGATTAGGTACAAAAGAAAGTTAAGGACTTAACATCCAAGCCAATCCCGGACATCAAAGGGGTAAAATACTTTTCTTTTTGGTAAAATGGCATGTACCTAGGCTATTAAGTTGTTGTTTATACATAATAGTAAATGGTATTAAAGATGTTGGACTATGATATGGAATATGTATATTTGAAGTTAAATCTAAGTATGTTTAATTGTTGTGATGATCTAGTATATTTGACATAAATTGTGGTACCAATGATGGTACATTGGTTGGTTGATTTACTGTTGAAAGATTAGAAAATTGCTAGCTTGAAGCTTAAGTTTTGCAGGGTTGGTAAGTCTGTGATAAAAGGCTCATTTTGAGTCTACACGGCCTAGCACACGGGCGTGTGATCAGACCGTGTGAGACACATGGCTTGCACACGGGCATGTTGATAGGCCGTGTGTTCCCTGCACCTAAACTTTGTAATACATAATACCACACGGGCTTGTGGTTTAACTGTGTGAAATTAGCTTATTTATAAGTAATAAGTCAGTGTTGTACACGGGTAAACAAAACGGACGTGCTAAAGAGACACGGGCGTGTCCCCTAGACTACACGGGCGTGTGGTACTGTTCATAGGGAGAAACTTTGAAATTTTTCGAAAAATTTTCTAAGCTTTCGATCGAGCCCCGGTTTGTTTAAAAGATACTTATTAAGTACCGTGGGCCCATTAAAGGTATATTATGACGTATTTAATGTACAATATTGCATTGTTTTACGTGTAAATGTATCGTGATGACCGGTAATACTCTGTAATCCTGTTTTAGCGACGGGATGGGGTTAGGGGGTGTTACAAAATTTGTGTGTTCTTATTTTTTTCATTATTGCTTTGCGATCATTCCTATTGCCATTATCGACATTGATTATAACAATACTTTATGCAAAACAATGTGTTAAAAAACGATATAGAAAATAATATTTACTAGGTACCTAGTTAATAAAATATCGTTGTTCATCATCCTTATGAAATTGACCCATGTAATTTGACCCGATATGACGCATACAATACTTATGGTATGCACAATCCCATAGGCTTTCACGTCGATCAATCGCAACTTATATTTCGGGTGCCCTGTTAGAAATGATGCATATATCGGGTTACGACATAACATGTCTTCTTAAGTTAGTTAAGAAGAAGTCTCAAGCATCAACGATTTCTTGTTCAACAATTGCAAAAGCTATTGGCAGGATTTTCCAATTACTGTCCTTTGCAACAACCAACAACTAGTTATGCTCATGTCTATCATACATGAATGTGCCATCAATTTGGACTAATGACTTACAATATCGAAATGCTTCAATGCATGACTTAAATGTCCAAAAACGACAATGGAAAATTCTTTTGCATTGGACTATTCGATTTCCATTATACACAAGTTTTATTTACAGATCAATGGCAGCACCTAGGACGTACTGATTCTTTACCTTCAACCATTGTCATAGATCATTATATGGTTTATCTCACCCGTTATACATCTTTTCCATTGCATTTTATTTTGCAACCCATGCCTTGTAGTACAACATGATGTAATCTTACTCACTACGAATATTAGCAATCAAAATCGGCATGAGAATCCTAGGATTCGCTTTCACCATAGGTAAGACAATGTTATAGATAAAGATAGAATCCAATTTCGGATAATCTTGTGACATACCTGCAATTTCAGATTGTCTAGAACCCCGTCTTCTTTCTCATAGAATCATTTTCCATGGACATCTACTGTGACACTTTGCTCACTTCATCTTATATTTTTCAGCTCGCGATTTTGTAACATAGAAATTGACCCCATGATTTATGCTATATAGCTTCATTGCAACAATATGTTTGGAGGAAAACTCCATTCCAACTTGTAAATCACTGAAACTTGTAGAATAACTCGCATGACTTAGTTCTGAAAATTCTAACACATCTTTAGCATCAATTTCAACATTAAGCATGTGTGGTGGAGGTTCATACGCCGTAAAATTTGGTTGGGTTCCTTTAGCATTATCTAGACCTTCATTGTTAGAATCACTTCCTTCTGGTTCAATAAAAACAACATTTAATTCAAAAAATAATGCAATTTCTAAACCATCCTGCTTAAACTCATCAATATTCATTAATTGTCAAATCAATCACTCTTGTTTTATGTTAATGAAAGGGTTTAATTAATTTTACTTTTTTTCACCAATAGTTTAAATGATACATTTTTCATTAAAAACTCAATTTTACTTTTAAATTTTCTATTAAAGACTTTTTAAACCTTTTGTCATATGATGACGTTTCACCATTTGAATTTATATTAAAAATTATGGCATTTAGTAAAATAAATACTTTTGTTGAATATTTGTTGTATTTAATCCATATTTAATATAAAATTACTTATTTAATGCCAACGCCACCTTAAAGATGTGGTTAAGGTATTTCTAATGGAAACCAAGAATAAGGATTCAAACTTTAGTATTATTATTTCCTTGCAATATTATAACTGCCAAAAGAAAAACTTATTTAATTTTGGTGTAATTATAAATTTCATCCCATACTTTACAGAAATTGAGAAATTAATCTTTTTATTTTAATTTGATAGAATTTAATCTTTTTATTTTGCAAAAGTTAAAAAATTAATCCAATTGCTGGTATACACATAAACTTGAATTGTTGATTTTTGTTAATTTGTTTATAAATGGTTGAACTATTAATTTTAATAAGTCTTTATAGGGTACAGATTCACTTATATCGATGTAAAATTAGAGTAGATTTATACACTTTAATAACTTTTTTTAGACGATTAATATTTTAATAATCTATCTGTCATATATCATGTTCCATTCATATAGATAATGCATGTAAAATTTAGAGTAAATTTAAAATTTCTATCTATCTTTTAATATAAAAAATTTTTAACCATTAAATATATATTAATATAGATAATATTTTAGATCGATATGATAGAGATATCAGATCAATTCAAAAATTTACGTGCATGATAAGTAAAAATATTTTAATAAATTCAATGGTTAGATTGTTAAAATATTAATAGTAAAAAAAATATTAAATTTAGTTTTACTTTATGTAAGTAGATCTCTCTCCCTTATATATATAAATAATAGAACAACTAATTTTTGAGTAAAAGATTTAAATTGAAAGTTCAAGAGTGTTATCTAATTGAACTAAATTCTTAATTTTCATAAAAATAGATGGACCAAATTGATTACTACATAATTAGATTTACATTATTTTTTATGGTTTTATGTAGACCTGATATTGGGCCAGGACACTCGTCTAGGCTCAAAGGCTAGCCCGAAAAGTAGGAGGATTTGAGAAAAAAATATAAGCTCAAAAAATAGGTTTTAACAAAAAATAAGGCTCGTTTTTTAAATGGGTTAGGCTTTTAGTAGATTTTTTTAGTTCAGGCCCGATCTGAATCAATTGTTTTCTTACTGTTTTGCAACCATTTCATTATTATAATATTTCTATTTTATTATTACTGTTTAGATAATGTATAACTTTTATTTTATGGTTAATTTTGTTACTACTTTAAAAGTATTTGCTTGCTAAATTGCAATTAAGTTAGAGTTATTTAAGTACAAAAACTTTTTTAAATGTATTTTCAATTTGTTATGAAATATCTATTTTAATATTTTTAATGTATCTGGTATATTATATTTTTAAAAATTATTTTTATATAAAAGAATAATTAAAAAAATTAATACGAATAAAATAAATTTAAATTTAATATTTTTAATATTGGTTGAGTTTGGATATAATTTAGACCCATTCTAGAAATTGAGTTTACAATTTTGCAACCCATCCGACCTATAATCAAGTATAATTCTATGGATCTAACCGGTTAAACCGATTTCAAGAAGTTTTACCGGTTTTTAAAAGAGAAGCCATACCGGTTCAAGCGCGTGGGACCTCGAAGACCTGCAAATCTATTTGTTCTCCTCGAAATTTCCTTCCTTTGCCAATAAGAAAACTCTCTCGCCACCCCCCCATCCCTTTTTTTTCCCATTTCGTTTTTCTTCTCATCGTCAATTCCACTCCTGATTAAACCCTGTTTCCGTTCACCTAAAATTCGATCTCCACCAACATCGCCGTCGCCGTCGCCATCGCTATGGCCGCCGCGTCCTCCTCCTCGGCGACAGTCACCAACATCATGCTAGCAATCTATGAGAAAAAAACCAATTCCATCGACCTCTACCGCCCTCTCCGCCAATACATATGCTTCACATACTCCGAACGCGAAGCCGTCAACCTCGAAGATGACCTTTCCACCGTCAAAACCCTCCGCTCTGACATCGAACGCGTTCCCGACCCAGCCCCAACAACCCGACGCGACCTCCTCATCTCTTACTTCAAAGCCCTATGCCTAATTGAAACCCGTTTCCCAATTTCCCCCGATAGAGATCACATCAATTCAATCCAATTCACTTGGTTTGACGCATTTAAGCAGAAGCAAAAAGCGGTTCAACAAAACATCCATTTAGAAAAAGCCGCCATTTTGTTTAATCTCGGGGCTGTTTATAGTCAGATTGGCTTGTCTTACGATAGGGCTACGGTGGAAGGGAGGAGACAAGCGTCTCATGCGTTTATCGCGGCGGCTGGGTCGTTTGCCTTCCTCAGAGATAATGCGTCGACAAAGGCGTCTATGGGGAACAGTACGACCGTCGATTTGTCGGTGGAGTGTGCTGGGATGTTGGAGAGGTTGATGTTGGCTCAAGCTCAAGAGTGTGTTTTTGAAAATACCATCGCTAAAGGAAGTACTCCTGGAGTTTGCGCCAAGATTTCTAGGCAGGTTGGTTTTTTTTTTTTAAATCTTATTTTTGCTTTGGACCTGATTGACAATTGGAATCTGTGTTGTTTGGGATGAATTAGTAGATTTTCTTTTGGCGAGGACTTATCAAGCACATGAGGTTAACTTTTAATTTCTAGTTTTTATGAATAATTAAAAAAGAAATTTCATTTTTTAAGAATAAATACTTTTTACTGATTGGTTATATTAAAATTGGTGTTGCATTTTGATCGTTGGGG
The DNA here is from genome assembly GCA_025698465.1 of Gossypium longicalyx. Lineage (NCBI taxonomy): Eukaryota > Viridiplantae > Streptophyta > Magnoliopsida > Malvales > Malvaceae > Gossypium > Gossypium longicalyx. The sequence goes on from CM046997.1 coordinate 101,531,005, forward strand.
TTGTTTTTGATTAATAGTTATTTTTGCTGTATACTATTTCCTTTTTTCTTTTATGAAGTAAAATCAAATCCAAATGTGAATCCCATATGATTTTGTTCATTACTTCTCAATACACTAATCATTATCATTCATATGTGTAGAATCCACTTACTAATTGTGAAAGCCATACTTATGATTGGTGATTCATTATGTATTAGAAAGTAATGCACTGAAAAGTATTGGAGATTATGAATGTTGCAGTTTTATTTATTAGAAAGATGGACTAAAAAGTAATGGAGCTTTAGTTATTTCACTTGAGGGATCATTTGCACTAGTAGAAAACTAAAAACACAGAGCTATGAAATTGTTCTTTCATGCTTACTTGTGGAATTTGCATTATTTTTTTATTTAGGATTAATGCGATTGTTTGTAGGTTGGATTATATTACGAGGAAGCTTTAGCCGCATTAAATGCAGCTCCTTTGAAGGACCATTTTGAAAAAGCATGGATTGCACATGTGCAGCTTAAGGCAGCTCTTTTTTACGCAGAAGCTTGCTATAGGTATGGTTTGGAGCTACATGAGAAGGAAGAGATTGCAGAAGAAATTGCCCGTTTGAGGAGTGGAGTTAGTACTTTAACTGAGGCAAAGAAATCATCAAAAGGGGCTCCTGCACAGCTTCTGGATGCAATTAGCAAGTTAGAAGTTAATCTTAATCGCAACCTGGAGAGGGCTATGAAGGAAAATGACAGGGTTTATCTTATGAGGGTTCCTTCTCCTAGTTCCTTACCTCCTCTCCCTGCATTTTCGATGGTGAAGTCGATGCAAATGAATGATGTGTTGGATGCAAGCAAGGAGAAGATGTTTGCAAGTCTTGTTCCTGACAGCAGTGCAAAGGCTCTTTCCAGGTATACTGAAATGGTTGATGATGTCATCAGGACACAGGCTGAGAAATTGCAGCAAGGAAGTGAGCTAACCCGTGTTAGGCTTAAGGAAATGGACTTGCCAGATTCAATTCTTGCTCTGGAAGGGAATTTTAGTCTTCCAGAAGATCTTAAGAATGAGGTAGAAAAGGTGCAAGCTAGTGGGGGCCCAGCTGGTCTGGAGGCTGAGTTACAACAACTTAGGGATCTAAGGAGGGTCAATCAGGAATTGCTGGTACAGACTGAGGAGCTTTTGCAGAAAGAAGCTGCAGAGGATGCTCAGTTTAGAAGTCAGTTTGGAACACGATGGACCAGGCCGCAGTCAAGCACTCTGACAAAGACTTTGCAGGAAAGGTTAAATAAATTTGCTGCTAACTTAAAGCAAGCTGGCGAAAGTGATGTTCGAATTGAGCGTTCAGTGAGAGAGCATGCTTCACTGATGTCAATCCTTAACCACCGACCTGTATGTTGAATTGTTATTTGTTGTTTCTGTGTTTATGCACTACAAGTTAAGTATAAGTTATTTTGCCTGGTCTTTGAGGATGCAATTGATATTAGTTTGCTTCCTTTAAATTGGCCGGTACTGCTTTTTGCATACTGTTTTGCTTGTGAATATATGTGTGTGAAAACCTTATTGCTTATTCTTTTCAATAACATAACTGAAGTGATGGATTGACTATTCCTTTTTATGGGTATCCTTTTGCTTATATGTTCATATTCTGTTATCAGATAGAAGCTGCCCTACCAAGTCTTTCAAGGCCAATAATGTCTTTGGATGCCAATGAAGATGCTATAGTTGGGGCCCTGAAGCAGAGCTTGGTAATTTCTACTTTTCTAATCCAAAATTTCTTGAGTATTTAGCCTATGCTTCAGTTTTCCCCTCAAGGACCCCATACCCCAAGGATAAAAAAAAAAGAAAAAAAAAGGATAGGGCATAAAGTGAAAAGTGTTATTTTATCTTATGTTACTTTTGCACCCTTAAGCTACTAAGCAAGTCATTGAGTTGATATTGTCTTTTTACTGTTTTACAAGTCAAACAAAATTTTAGTTTTATGTATACAACATGGTTAATATCTCCTATATTTTCTTTGCAGAGGCAATTAGAGACTCTAGGTGCTCAGAGGGCAGGCCTTGAAGACATGCTTAAAGAGATGAAAAGAAAGGTGAAGTTAACTGATTGTGCTATGTATTTTCTGCATGCTTTTCTTATTATATATCACCTTAACCACTGTGCTAGGCATTCTGTTTCACTGTTATTTTAACTAAATGGTACCTGCATGCATTTAACATTATAATTCCATGCGTAGACATAACTTTTAATCATTTTTTTCAAGTTGTATGAGGAGAAATCTTCTTATACGTTTCTTGAGGGAGGGGAGAGGGGTATTATTTAACTACATCTATCCTGTTGGCTGTTTATTGAATCATTGCAATTGATGTTCAATCTGAAGAGAGGGAAGAGATCTTCGAAAAGTGGGTTTTATGATCCAATAAATAATCAAAGCCTATTTTATCTCTATTTCCTTGAAAAAGGAGATCAACCCTTCTTTAGATGTGTAGTTTCTATTCTGTGATTCTCTGTTGTTTTGATTCTTTTGACATACTATGATGATTTAGGATTATATCTGTGCCTCCTGTCCCTTGTCCCATCCCAAAAGTTGGACTTGAACACCTTTTTCCCTCTCATTCCAAGCACCATTTTTTCCTTGAAACTTTCCGGTTTGCATCTGAAAATTTTTTTTCATCAGTCTAAATTCTCCTTGCTGTAACTTCCCAGACACTCGTCTGTATAATTTTATTAAATTTTTACTAGTTGAAACAAAAGCAAAAGAAGCAGTCCCTTCAGCTTTACTTGTTCTTGTCTATTACACAAAGAAAAAGAAAATCGAATGCCTTCCTTTCCATTGTCTCTACACCTCCAGCAGCAGACTACTTCCCTTCTCTCTTGCATTTTTCTGTATTTTTTGGTTCGCTTGCCATGCTTTCCTATTTTCTCTTCTCTTTTTTCCCACTCTGTGTGTCAATGCTTTCATAAATAAGCCTGGTGGTCTGCCAGTCTTCTTCTTCTTTTTCTCTGTTTTTCTTTCTTTTCCTTTTCTTTCATCTCCTCTCAATCCTTTATTTAAACCTGTGAACTTGCTCTCCCTCTCTAAAGTTTTGTTCTTTTTTTTTTTTTCCTTCATTGGCCCTAAGAAATGCCACTTTCCCTTGCTATTTCCTTTGATCTGCATTGTATGGGTAAACTTTGAATTGGTATTTTCTTTTACGTCTTCTCTCGTTTTTGATAACTAGATAAGAAAAAGAAACATAATACAAACAAGAACTAAACTAATGTCCAGACCAGTTGAGATTTATTCACTGCTTGAAATTTGTGCAAGCAAGAAATCTCTTCCCAAGGATGAAAATTTGCTCTCATGTGATAAAATCTTGATTTGTGATTGAATCTGTCTTTTGGAACTAAGCTTACGTCTATGTGTGGGAAATGCGGGTCATGTGATCACGTGGAGGTGTTTGATGGATTGTTTCTATAAGAGATTTCAGTTCCAATGGTGATTGTTGGTGTTCCGAATTGTGATTCATTGAGCTTATAGGAAAATGCGAAATGAGGTTTTATTTCATGCTTGTGCTTTCCTTTCTATATTTGAAAATCATCAATTGCTGAAAGCCTATTTTGGGGTTGAAATTCATGGTTTTGCTGTCAAGTGTGGCAATGATACCCGTTGGTTGGTATGATTCAACAGTGTTTCTTCTCATCATACTGGTATCCATGTTTGCAAAATGCAATGATCTATATGGTGCAAGAGATTTTTCAACAGAAATCGGAAAATTTTCTACAGTAAAGCTTTCCCCCCGTTTTTGGGCTCCTTTTTTTTTTTTTGGTATGAATAATAAAGTATTCATTTAATGACTTACCAGACACTGGTTAGCATATCTTGCTAACTAGCAATTTAATGGCTGGCTAATTGTTCCTCACTCAGAAGGCGTTTTAGATACATATTGGGAACATGAGAATTAAAATGTGATGTTTTGATCTGTGAGGATGAAAACAATATTTGGTTCTCTTATTGGATGGCTGGAGCAATTCACTAGGGAAAGAAATTCAATTGTGATTTTGGCACTATTGTTCTTCGTTGAATGTATTATGGAAGAGAAATTCTTGATGGTTTTGTTGTCTTTTTGCTTTAGAAGTGATTGCATCAAATTTGTCTTGTCTGACTATTTCCTTTCCTCAAGCTTTCTCTTAATATTGTTAGACCTTTCAGGCTTCATATTAGCATAAAATTATATTTCATGATCAGTTAATGCTCATTTAAATTGCTTGTTTGTCTAGTTTCTGTTGTCATAGCTGAGTTATTGGTATTTGTCATACACTTTAGTAGTCTTATATGATAAATTGGTGCAGGATGACATACTACCTAAGTTGATGACGTCCACTGGCTCCTATGAGGATCTTTTCAGGAAGGAGATAGCGAAGTATGATCACATTTGTGAGGAAATTGCCCAAAACATTGAGGCACAAGAACAATTATTGATGCAAATTCAGGTCTATTATCTCTTCTTTTTATTCTTTCGTGGTCCTTTGGATTTTCTCAACACAGCATATGATACTTCGAGACAACTGTGTCTTAGTACCCTGAATAGAATGTCAGATAATTGATGTAAAAGCTAGGGATAGTTTGTAGTCAAGTGAATATCACATATTCTCATTTTCCTTGTCATTGTTTGGCCCCCATTAGGCAATGGAACATATGGTTCATAAGACACTCCTAGTTTTAACGGTAAAAGGAAGTGGGCCCTTCATTGTGAGAGTGGCTGTGATGTTTGCTCCATGTTTCTGGTTGCATATAATAACTCCTTATTTATCATTGGCATCCTGAATGATAAACTTTTTTATATGAGCTGTCATAACCAAAGAAAAGAATATTTCTTGTGAATATTGAAAAAAAAATACTTTGATTAATTTGAGTACATTTATTGGAGACATAAATATGCCATCTTTTGGTTCTTGCATAATCTATTTTTGGAGTGAGAAAGTTTCTGTGTGTCATCTGTTTGGTTGCCTGTCCACAAGCTATGCCTTGCCTTGCTATGTCTAATTCAATCTTGGACTATCAAACATTCGAAGTCACTTTTAAAATTGTGGCATAGTATCCTGAGTCATTTGGTGCCCTTAGAACATGGGGTTTAAAAAAAAGACTGGAAAGTTTCAGTACCATAGTTTCTTTAAACCCTAAAAACATGTTTATTTTATATTTGTCCTACTTGTTTTATTTAAGAAAAATAATTTTAAATGAAAGCTTCCTTCTTCTATTCCTCTTTCTTATTGGTAAATTTATAAGGATAGAGATAGACTTGGTTGCATTTGGTCCTGACATGAAGTTAATTTGCACTAGTTGCTTTCTGCTTCTAATGCTGTAGTTTGGATTTTCGTCTTTGCTGATTATTAGGAAATATACCCTGAATGATTACACCATTGTTTGAAATGCCTTCTGCAGGTTCAGAATGAAGAGTTTGGTGCTGTCTTTAATCTTGAAGATTATAAAGGTATTAAAAACCTATTAATTGTTTTAAGGGAATCTCATATGCATGCATTGTACTTTTTGTGCTTGATGTGTCTGGCCCAACACTGAAGATCTGTATTGTATGGTTTGTCTTAATATGTAATTCTAATTTCATTGCACAGATTTTGGAACCAGTACTTGTCTAAAGTTCTATTAGTTATAACAGCTATGTTCATTATTAAGTGTGATGATTTGTATGGTTATTCAGTCTTTAATTTTTTTATGCTTGCAACTTTGTATTGATTTTCTGACAAGATCTGTTGTTTTATGCTTTATATCACTATTTATTTCAGCATCACGAGAGAAGTGTTACAAACAAATTCAAGCAGCTTTAGCCAAGTGTAAAGAAATCAAGGAAAATATTAACGAGGGCCTAAAGTTTTATGTTACTCTTCAGGTAAGCAATTTACATATGCTACTGAGGGTAGCATGTAAAGGTCAATATTGTTAAGTTTTTCATGCATATATATTAAAAGTGCTGCTTTTATTAAACAGGATGCAATCAATAATATCAAGCAGCAATGTAGTGATTTTGTGATGACTCGAAACATCCAGTGTCGAGAAATGATGGAAGATGTTCAAAGGCAAATGGCAGGTTTCAACTTCCAGGACCGTGAGAGCACAGGGCCGTACCCTTCAGTTGGGCAGCCCCGTCAAAATCCAAGATCCAATACACAGCAGCTAACAGAATCTCAGAGTATATCCCATCCTTCACCACAAACCCCTTATTATAGGCCTCCTGAGCAGCCAATGCATGGGTATGGTCATCCTCCTCCCCCATATACTGCCCCACAGCAACCATCTCCTTACCATGTCCCCCCATCAACCGGTGCTCCTTATCCTCCCCCACATGCCCAACAACATGCACCCGTCGGCCATGAATATGGCCAACCTGCCTATCCTGGGTGGCGTGGGCCATATTATAATGCCCCTGCAGAGCAATCTGGGTCTCATCCTCGACCTCCATATACCATTCCAAATCCGTATCATCCCCACCAAAGTGGCTATTATAAGCAATGATCATCTAGTCCAACCTTTTTCCTTTATAAATAATATTTTTTAATCGTGATACATAATGATTTACTGTATGTTGTAATTTCGTCTTTTTTTTTTTTTCTCTTTTTTTTTTTTTGCTTCTTACCTGCTGTGCAATGGATATTGGATTCACGTAGATCTTGTCGTGTAACATATTCATTTTGAGCATTTGACGTCTGTTGGTCCTAATAATTTGTATGTGATGGCCTGATTTTCTTTCATACTTCTCTCTATGTCAATGACTTTTTTTCCCCCTTTATTGTAGAGATTCTAACGATATTAGCACCATCTACCAGTTCATATTTTGGATTATTTTGTTTCCATTTTGTTCTGTTTTTATTTAGTGTAAATAGCTACCTAGTCTTAACAGTTTAGCTGTCTTTGAAGAAGATTTACTAATGAGGAATACAAAATGAACGGTTCGACATTTGTTATCGATTTCTGTTTTTTCAGTTTTTAATGTAGTTTTTATTTTATTGATAAGCATTTTAAAAAAAAAGATTGGGTTTTGGAAATATTAAGAGGTAATGATAAATTGTCTTGAAAAGTATTGAAAATATATATATATATAAAAAAAAAAAAGAGACAAATTAAGATTAGTAACTATGAAGTTGAGAAGAATAGGCGACATTAACTGGGCTTAAGAAAGGTCCAAGTATTATTATGCTGGTTAATAATGTATGCGTGCATATGTGAGAAAAAATCGACCCATTATGAGAATTTCAATAATTAAAATATGACATTGTTGGAGGAATAATCACGTAGAACCAACCTAAAAAGAAAGTATAAAAGAATATGATAAATAAATGTGCCAAAATTAATAAAAAAAATTATAATAACTTGGAATAATAATAATAATAATAATAATAATAATAATAAATAATACAAAGAAGATGAAACATGATACAAAGGGAAGTTATTTTGACGTTTCCAACATAACATAATTGTACGGCAGCCCCTATGAGAATTTAATATCTATTTAGTTTTTCAGAATTAGTCTAAATGTTGAACTTGAATTATTGATTTTTACTTTCTTTTTTTTTTTTACATATAAAATGGTTTTGCTAATCCATTTCATGTCAATTACTTAATAGCAAGGTCTAACAATTTTATCCAAGTAGAGACTAACATCTCAAATTTCATAAAGCATGAGAGCCAACTTCTTACAAATTAGAGTAGAATGGCTAATTTATTAATTTTCGTAAAATAAAAAATAAAAGTTATAAAACAAACATCAAAGTTTATATAAAACAAATCAATAATATATAAAACGGTGAAAGTACATAGTAGCTTCTTTAATTTTAGGGATTGGATTAAATTAGCCCCTTTACTATTAAACGGATCAATTTAATCTATGTATTATTAAAAAGTATAATAAAAAAAAAGAGAGTTAAATATTAACAAAGTTAACATTTATTGTTTAACAATGTTAATATTTTAAAAGTTTTTATAGTTCTACAAATAATTTTTTTTTTTTTTTTAGATTGGCAAATTCATGTCAACTTTCAAATAGTAAATGTTAATTAGGCTTCATTTGATATTTTTTAATAGTAAAAGGATTAAATTGATCTAATCTTTGTAATAGAAATACTTAACAGGTAATTTTACCCATATCAAACTCAATAAAAATAATAAGGTATCAGAATTTGATCTGCTAGCTGTTGCTCCCAATTTTGATTTCCTTCTTTTCAAATTCCCAATCCCATCTGCATTCTTCTATTCCTACATTTCATCTCAATTAAATCATACTTGCTTTTAAATCATATCAAAATCCATGGATTTGATTTATGGGTATTTGGGTATGGAGAATGATCCCAAAGTATAATTTAATCAATCTGACAAATAAGATTGAATAAAAAAAAATCTATTAATTTGAAAATCTATTCGAATCGAGATATTTAAACGGTTTATGTAATATAATGTAAGTTTAAAAACTGTGATTACCTGAAATTAAATTAAAATTTTTTTATCTAATATATAATTAATTTTAAATTTTATGATATAAAAGTAAATATTTTATATTTTAAAGAGATATTTATGAAACAAACCCTTAAAATTTATTTAAAAGTCATACAACAAATCACATTTTATGTCTAAAAAGTAAATAATTATTGTATATTTGTTGGAGAGTTTGGTTGAATTGAAAAATCAACGTATGTGAAGGTTGAAAATTTAGATTTGAATGTTGATAAATTAAAATAAGAAAAATAAAACATTTAATATCTAAATTTCACCATTTTAATTTATGAATAATAGTTAAATGTTTAATAAATTATTAGAAATCCATAAATAAATAAAAAAGTTTAAATATTGTCACATATTAAATAGAACACGTGTCATCTTTTAACAATATATCAATCTGAAGCCCAGCATTTGGATACAAGGGAGAGAGAGAGAGAGAGATGAAGAAGAAGAAGCAAAATTTTGGTTTTAAAAAAGAAGTGCGTTTAAGAAGAGATTTAAACGCCTCACCCAAATAAAATGATTACTCAGGGATGGTCTGAAGCATGGGACGCCAAGCCTTCCTCAACACCATCCTATGCCTAAACCCAATCCACCCTGCCCGTGCCGAACCCGCTTCACCTCCCAACCCATTCACACCGCCAAGTTTCGTCGCCACTTCAACTTCGCCCTTCCCGCCAAATTCCTCCTTCACCACTTTTCCTTGGTCCTCCTCGTATCCTCCTCCTGATGATACGAATAAATCCTTCAAAGTGCGACCACTTAAATCCTTGTCGCCCTTCTTTTTCTCACCTGAAATGCCGAAGAAACTCTGTGGATACGCCATTTCCCGGCAACTTGACGATTTGCGACTACCGCTTCGGGTAAGAAGCATTCGGAGTGTGGTTTTAGGGCGGCGGAAGTTGAGGAGGGGGCTCGTCCTTGGACTTCGTGTTGGGCTTTGGGTGACGCCGCATTGTGTCGCTAATAGCTTGAATTTCTGCAGCGTCGTCATATTGGTTTCAGGTTGGGTCTGTGTTGAAGGGTTATATGGGGAAATTATAAGTGAAGTGATTGGGAGGGTTTGGAATTTGAAACTTTGGCAGCAGAAGGATGGATTGAGATTTGGAGGGGTATTGGTTGCTTGAAAGCAAAAGAAAGGAATCTATGTTGGAGACTTTTGCATGCTTTTTCTTTATTAATTTTCAAAAGTGAAGTCTTTGAATAGAATTTTCTTTTCTCTTGGAAGAGATGAAAAGGTAGGACACAAGAGCCAGCCCAGAGGCTGCATTTTCCAAGAAAATTCTAAATTTATACCCACTTTGGTCTTTCGATGATGACTGGAAACCATTTATCATTTTTTATATGTAACAACAAATTTATATAAATTAATATAATATCTAGTTGAAATGACACATTTTAGTATAATGAATCCAGATCTCATATATATATATTTATATTTATTTATGGGATCTATTTTTCTACATTTAAAACCTACAAATATCTTTAAAATAATATTTTTTATTTTCTTAATGAAATGCTAATTTCATCTTAATATTTATATTAAATCAAAATTATAAGCATACTACAAAAGTAGTCATTTTAGTTCTTTATTATATTTTTTGATTCTTTTAACCATTCAAATTATCGTAAAATGGATGTAAAAGATAATGTTTATTAACTTTATTCACGTACATACACATGAATTGCCATGTGGATGCCGCCATGTCAACAATTAATTATTTTTTAATATTTTAAAATTTTAAAAATTAATTGTTAATGTGGCATACATGTAAATGTCATGTTAGCAAAGTTAACAGATATTAACTTTTCCATATATTTTGGGGTGATTTAATAAATAATGTAAATTTAAGTACTAAAAGAGACAAAAAATTAAATAGATGCCTAAAATGACCCTTTTTTTTAATGAATTTTTATATATTTTTGAAATTTGAATTTTTATAAATTTTAAATTATTTACATGATATATAAGACAAATAGTGTCATATTAGTATCAAGTATACGAAGATTGTCACACGGATTACCACACCAATATTGTTAAAAGATTAATATCTTAATTAACATTTAAAAAAAAATTTAATGACAAATTTTAATTAAAAGAAGAATAAAATTAAACTAACATTAAGTTTTTTTTTTTTTTTTTGATGAAATATTGAAGAGAATCAAAATTATATTGATGAATAGCTTATAATAGTGAATATAATCATAAATAGAATAGCAAAATTGTTATATATTAATATAAATTGTAGCCCTTTTCAATTAAACAAAAACATATTTTATAATAGTGATGATTTAATGGTGAAGAGCTTTCATCGTTCTAAATGTAGCCTGAATTTGAGTCGTATTAATTATATTTGTTATTTGAATTTTATGTAACCCTGTTATTGTAATTAAAAATGAATCTTTTCCCTAATCAAAGTTTGAAACTATATTTGTCATAAAATGAGAGGAACGTGAATCGCGCATTTCATTCCCTTTTTCACCGCACATTTTCTTTCTAGAAAGAATAGAATTACGTGTCACATCTTCGAGGCACCAAAAACAACACCTTCCACTCCTACTTACATTTTCTTAATTTGTACCTTAAAATCATACATTATATTTTTTGAAAATTATAAAGAAAATTATAAATGTATGTAATTTCAGATTTTAAAATTTAAGTCTAAATATTAATACGGTTATTTTTTGTTAAATTTAAGTTGATTACAAAATTATTATTTTTTAATTACATGACTATCAAGTGAGTATTTTTTTTTATTTCAAAAATGTCATAACAATAAATTTAATAAAAAATTTAACAGCATTAATAATTATATCTGAATTTTGAAATCTAAAAAATAGAGATTAAATTTCATGAAATAAAAGTATAGGGATTAAATTGTTAATTTTCAAAAAGTATAGTCACTTGTAGCATTTTTGAATCTAATTTCTATGTTCTTCATACTTGAGCACCGACGCCATTGTGAAATTGAGTATCACTTGGACACAAATCACTACGTTTTATTTTTATTAATATATTCAATTTCTCAAACTCATCAACTTTAAAAGTGGTCAAATCAATATCATATTTTGATGGAGACAATCATGCAACAAGAGACCCACTCCAAACTCTTATTCACCTATCAATATTCCCTTTCTCAAAATAGAACAATACATGAGATGGGATATATGGCATACATTTTATTCAAATACAACCTCAACAACTCTAAACCACTACTTCTAGAGGCTCTTCACACAATTCACGTTGTGAATCACTTTCATTTTAATGACTTTTTACACTTCTTACAACGTGAACCACCATTCTTATATTATTATACATCTTGTATAACTTAAACATGATTATTTTTAGGAAACATATGTAATTAATATGTACATTTGTTACACCTTAATTAAACATAAATTTTATATTAATTGATGTACTGATTTATTTTTTTATATAACTAATTTAGAATTAAAATTAAAATATTCTAATAAAATTATCCAATTTATGGAAGGAATGAAAACATTATCTATAAAATATTAAATATAATTAAAACAAGTTATGTTAAATGATTGAAAGAAGTGAAAGTAAACTCTTTTCCATGTATTTGGGCCGAGTTTAAATTTTAGATTCGATATTGTTGAGAGAGTTTTACCTAAATAGCACTTCTGACCTAAACAAGTTTAGCCTCATATCATAAAATGGATGAAGGCAATTATAGTAATTCTAAAAAAAAAATAAAAATGTTACACCACAAAACAGAAACTAACACGATAAAATATACCGACATACATAAATTAAAATTGGAGTATAATTTTTCTTCTTCTGTTCATACGTATTTCATATTTTATACATTCCACATATATTATATGGTATATGAAGTTAGATAAAATTTAATGTGATTCAGTAAACAGGATAGAAATTTAATTTTATAATTATTAGATTGATTCGTAGGATTCAATAAAGAAAGAGAAAATAATGGAATTTTTTTGAGAAATGAAAATTTTAAAATGCTAGGGGCAAATGTCTACAGGTTGAATCAGATACAAATTGGTGACAAAAAATTCTAATTGGCTTAAGATATCTCATATAATATAGGCAAACCAATGTCCATGCCGTTGTTATAGCTTCACCTGATTTCGTATCTGAAAATTCTTCAGGTCATTTATTCATCTATAATTAAGAAAGATGAGGTGCAGAAAGCAGGGAAGCCTTATATAGGATCTGCAGAATATGAACATCGTTCAAAAATATAATATTGACTACTCCCTTCACTATTTACATTTCCTCTATAATATGGCAATGACAATTGAATATAAGCAGCATAGCAAAGAAAAACATTCATTCACTGGAATTAGGTGTAGTTCTCTGGCTAATCCATTTATCTGCCACAGAAACTGGAGAAGGTGGCAGCTGGATATTTTTCAATAATACAATCTGATCACCGATTGGCGGCGAAGGAGGCTGCCTTACACTCATCGGCACCTCACTATCAGAGTGTTCCTCCTGTTGCACATTCTCCGACTCGTAAGCTTCACTTTTTATTCTCTGTAGTTCCTCCAAAACCTCTTCCATCGAAGGCCGCAGTTCTTTCTCTTGCTGCAAACATCGAAAAGCCAACTCTGCAACCAAAGTCGTCATCCTTGCAACTTGTTCACATGATTTGTACCCAAGATTAGGGTCAATCAACTCATCAAATTGACACTTTTGAATCTTGCTAATTGCTAAGTTTGCCAAATTGATCTCATGCCTATGCCTGTTGATATCAACAGCAGGCATTGATGATATGAGTTCAATGAGAACGACACCAAAGCTATAAACATCGCTTTTTTCAGTAAGCTGGTAACATTGGTGATATTCCGGGTCAACGTAGCCAGGGGTCCCTTGTGGAGCAGTGGAGATATGGGTGACATCACTGGGGAACAAACGAGAAAGCCCGAAATCTGCTACTTTGACAGAAAATTTTTCATCTAGGAGAATGTTGTTAGTCTTAACATCACGGTGTATGATATCAGAGGCATGGAGATAAGCTAATGCAGTTGCAGTTTCTATCGCGATGCTCATTCGAACAGGCCATGCAGGCAAACCGGACTGTGCATGATCACCATGGAGATGATCGGCAACAGTGCCATTAGGAACAAACTCATAAACAAGGATAAGTTCGCGGCTACGGCGAGAAGTGCAACCATAGAGAGAGACCAGATTTTTGTGGCGCAAGCGGGTCAAGATTTCGACTTCGTTCATGAACTGTTCGTGGCGTCTGTAGTTGTGTTGGTAGAGTCGCTTGATTGCAACTTCTCGCCCATCTCGGAGTTTCCCTACACGAGACCAAAGGAGAGAAGATCAAATCATGAAGGGCTTTGATAGGCCAAAGAAGACATGTAGTAGTATGGATGGGGAGCGTCATACCAAAATAGACAGTCCCAAAGCCACCATCACCAAGGACTTTGTCATCGTCAAAATTATTGGTAGCTTCCACAAGTTCAGTATAGGAGAAGATGGGAAGTCCAAAGCAGATAGTAGCGTTGTTTTCGAGGTCAGATGTTGAAGAGAGATGGGATGGTGATTTTCCTCTAAGAAAGTTTGAAGAGGCTGGTAGACACCGGACCACAAAGATGCACAATATCATTACTGTGACTGAGCCTCCAATTCCTACGTAAATCACAACCTACTACTTTTAGGAATTTAGATTAAAAGGTTAAACGAATAAAATTTAAGGTAGGTTAAATTGAGTTTGTATTTTAAAGGAGTTATCTCAATATGAATATTTTATTATAATATCAAAAAAATTCTGAAAAAAGAATATTAAAATGCCATAAATTAATTAGAACCATTAATAAAAAAGTTTTTTTTGTATAATTAATATTTTGACAATCCAATCATCATATGAATTATAATTATCAAGTTTGGAGTATATTAGACTTTTCTAACTATTTGTTTTATGTAAAAATGTTTCAACCGTTAAATATATTTTAATATAGATAATATTTTAAATCGATATGGTAGAAATACAGTCATATTAATAAAATTAATGGTTGAATTGTTAAAATATTAAATGTACAAAAAATACGAAAATATATAAAATTTATTTTAGTTTATGAAAAAAAAAATGATGGGTATGGTTATGGTAACCATAATGATACTGGTGATAAATATGATTCCATCTAAAATGTTTCCAGCCCTAATTTATATTCATGCTTATATAAATCTTTTAGTAAAACTTTTCCTGCTTTATCAGAATTTAAACTTGTATTTCCAGTAGCTTATTATTGGTTATGATAAATTTAATTAGCAATAATAAAAAAGTATGGTCAGTACTTTATTTTATTTTTTGCCAGAAAACAGAGTTGAGAAAGAGAGAGATTACCTAGTCCCAGCTTCAGTCCCAATGTGTTTGTTCCTACAAAGGAGTAGTATGTACGTATGTAAACATTTATCCCAAAAGCAAAAAGAAAAAAACTAATGCACTTTGTCAGTGTATATGGGAAATTCATAAGTCAAAACCTAGTCACCTTTGTTGTATAATCAGCCGTGAAGGAGAAGAAAAAAAAAAATGCAGCAGACTCTGTAATGTCAATATTAACAATATCGAAATGATGGATTGGATATACCTTTGGTACAGTAAAGCCTCCGGTTCCTAACTAGACATCTATCGCCACTCCAATTGGTACAGAGAAAACTCCGGTTCCTAAATAGAAACGTACCGCCACCCCAATGACACTCCTTACAAGGCTTAGATACGTTAACTTTTATAGATACATAGGGAGTTAATAAAATAAACGAGTGAGTACCGTTTTTCGGTGGAGTATTGGTAAGAGGGAGCTGAACAGTGGAGCAAGGACAAAGCCTTGATAATCTATGAGTTTTGAATGCCTCGGGTGGCTGATAGTATATGGTATAATTGTTGCAGGCAGTGTGGTTGAGTTGCACATGTTCTAGAAAACTAGCATTCAAAGCGGTTTTGCATGTACACAAGGCAATTGGGCCGGAAGTGATGTTGACATACAGAAGATGGGGTAAAAAATTCTTCATGGACAGACCACTACAATTCCTGTTCCTCAGCTGCTGAACAAGGCTTTCATCGTAAATGGTAAGGGTGTCGGCTTGGGAGATTTTATGAATTTGATACCATTGTCCTACCCGGTCTAGCTGCACACTCGGATTGGTTCCATTGCAATCCTTAACTACAAACAACCCGCACTCAGGGCGACTCTCTTCAGTGTATGGGAATGTTAAGTCACCAAGAAGATTTCCGCACTGGAAGCTAACTGGGCAAGGTTCAGCTGAGTGAAGAATCAAGAACTGCGAGAGAAGCAGCAAAATCAACAAGGGCATGACATCAGCCATTTGGAGATGACCCAACTTCTCTCACTTGAGCTTTTTCATATAGTATTACTATTTATTTCTTGGTGCTTCAATAAGGATAATTAACCACAGAATGTGCACCCAAAAAGGCTTGACTAAGAAGGATTGGAAGACCAGGAATGTGGGGTTCGACACTAGGATTGCATTAGAAGGGCAAGTGTCCTTTTAATTGCTCCGCGTTTGACCCGCGTGCAGACAAATCCGAGTACTATTTCTGATATCAAGCATTATTTGCAGCTTGTTTGAAACGTTCAGGAAAATGGTCCAGACATAACCAAGCCTTATTGGGACGCTAGTGTGAATGGATTTATGAAACGAAAATTCAGACATTGCGGCCACCCAAGTCTACCTTGGAATATGTTTTTCAAAGCCAAACCAAACTGAACCTTTTAATAGTTGGTCTTTGGGCCAGACGTAGGGGATGGGTTAGAAGGAACGAGGAAAAAAGAAGAGGGTTTTCATTACTGAATTCCATTCCATGGGGGTATCCACAAGAATTCGAAGCCAAATGTCACAATTAGTTTTGATGTAAAACATTACATAAATTATTATTATTTGGGTGTCACTAGAGAGGCAAAGGATGCTTCTTAGGTTACTGAAGAGTGAATCCATACCGTTAAATAGCAATAAAAATGGAGTGGTTTGAATTCGGTTCATGAGCACTAGGGTTCAAACCACCATGCATTCTTATCCACAGATTTCTCCTATCTCTTCTAAGTAAGGGAGACTATTTCTCTTCAATTGCTGCTATTCAACGTAACATCACCCAAATAAGACTACCGTTGCATTATTTGTATGATTCTCTAATAAAAAAAAACCACATTTCTTTTTATGTCAAACATCACATAAATCAGTTATTGTTAGATTTGTTTATGAGTCGGGTTATCCACTCAAACTCAAAAGCCCATTTGAAATTTACGAAAACTTCAGTAAAATATTAAACCTGAAGAATAGGCTTAGGTAAAAAAATTAAACCTATTTTAAATATGGGCTGGGCTCAAACTTGAACATTCAAGGCTTGAGCCTAGACCGACTAATTTTTTAAAATCTATAATATGGTATATTATGTTATTTTTATATATTATGTAATTTATAACACATAAAAAATTAAATTTATAATAGTATTATATATTATTATAATGTAACTATTAAGATGACTATATATAAAAATTTAATAAATAACAAATATTTTAAATTATTAAATAATTTAAATATATTTTTAATTTTTTAATAAAATAATATGGTCAAGCCTAAAATATGTTTGGATTAGCTATTTAAAAATATGAGTAGATTTGAACAAAATTTTAAACTTATATTTCAGGTCAAGCTTAGGTAAACATAAAGTGTGTTAATATATATCATGCCTAAGCCCAACACAAACTTGGTTAATGCCTAAACACCTCTAATTATTGGCTTCTTTGGATAGGTGTTGTAGATCAATCGCTAAAAGAATGTTGCACCCGCAAAGTTTTGTCCCCTTGCTCTGTAAAGAGGAAAAGGGTGTCTCTTAAAACCACTATAGAATAGAATCATTAAAGAGTGAAATAAATGATTTTATGTAGATAGAACAATCATGGTTTGATTCGAACCCATAACCTCTAACATATAGACGATTCATAAGTGGTTTAAATCTAAGAAGGAAATTATTCATCACTCCTTTTAAAACTAAAAGTAGTCATGAGTTCAAACCATGCTATGAGCTCAATCTACATATAAAACTATTTCAGCGATTCTATTCTATAGCGGTTTCAAGAGATGCATCTTTGCTCCCTACAAACAAACTGACGACTTTGTAGGTGCAACTCTTTAACAACTGCTCTACAACACCTGTTGAAAGAAAACCAATGTGCGTTGCTTCACCTCAACAAAAGTATATGATTAAATATAATAGTTTTAAATATATTAATAATGGTTTGAAAGAGGTCAAAAATTGAAAATAACTTTTACAAATTGTTATATTCTAAATGAAATCATCATGTCCGTTTTACGAAAAACAAACAATAGCATGGGAGAGCAATAAGATTATACAAAATGATATTTTATTTTACAGTTTGATTAGGTGAGATGAAATCCGAAGAACTTGCGCTGGTTTAGGATTGGAAAACAACTATCCACACAATGCTATCTCACACCATTGTATCCTATATACCAACTCCTAATTCAAAGTAACTTTGCTAGAAATCACCCAATACCGTACTACCCACACAAGCCCAGTCAGTAATATTAGTTCCAAAGGTTCCTTTTAAAGCATTAAACCTACCCATAAGCCGAACTTAGGTTTTTATTATTGTGCTTACACGGACCACTTTTTCTACAAATTGGATTCCGGAGAATGCTATTTCTTACTAAATTTCCAACTTTTCAATCAACTAAGGACAGAACAAACTTGTTTTGTTTTTCTTTTTTTCTATTTTGAGTAAAAGCAAAAGGCGTGAGGATAAAAAGCAGAGTCTAAAAAACATGTTTGCTCCAAAAACTATCCTGTCTTGGAAATTCAATCTTGTACTATGTGGGATCCGCCTACTGGCTGCTGCTTAATTAGAGTGGGGCTAAAGGAAAATAGACTAAGCAGCCGGAGAAGGGGTTTGGCTCATTTGTCTACTAACTTTTAGGAAAAGCTACGCAATTAGTTATCAAAAAAATGAAAGTCTTTATTTTGGTTATTTAATTAAAAAAATTATAATTTAGTTATTAAATTATTCAAAAATTTCGTTTAAATTATAGAACTATTTAAAAATTTTTATTTAATTCATTTGGATATGAAATTTTCTTTAGCAAGTTTCAAGTGATGTTTTAATGAATGGTGCGATGGATCAGTACCCATCAAGAGTAGAAAAACATACTTTAAATCCAAGTTAACCTGACGGTCAGTGACGAAAATCAAAAAAAAAATTATTTAAATTTTAGTTCGTAAATTTGTGATGTCTATAGTTGTTTGATGAAAAAATTGAATTATAAAAGAAAAAAAAGAAAAAATAACTTTTGATTGGTGCAGATAGTACGAATAGAAAAAGTCATATAATATCGATTTTATCAACTTAATAACTTAAATGAAAACTTTAAACAATTTAATAATTAAATTATATTTTTTTAATTAAATGACTAAAATAAAAATTTAGTTATAATTTAGTGATTAATATGTAGTGATTAAATATGACTAATTAATGGACTGTATATGATTAGTGTATTGAAATGACCAAAAACAAAATTCTGACAGCATCTCGACCCTTACCATTTCCGGTGAAAGGAAATGGTCAATGGCAAATGTTAAATTACTTAGAGACTATGCATGAATTAACAAGAAGAAAGAGATAGAGAGATTCATACCAGGAGTACAGTGCCAAGCGTGAGGCCTGTCGGGGCAAAAGCACTTGAAATGGTATGTACGATCATCAAATCCACACTTGCCACCAGACGCCTCGCAAATGCTGCAGTTGCTCGCTATCCAGTTCAACACAAACCCTCTATTCAGTAGACCTTCAACATCTAATCCATTTCCTTGGTCAAAACCCACAGGCGTCTCTACCCTTTCCTTGCAATTTTCTGAAGCAAACTTCAGCTGCCGAGCGCTATTGAACAGTGCCAATGTTGAATTAGTTTCATTCTCAGCAGGGCAACCAATCTTGTGCGGTGAAAGTTCCGGGATGGAGGTTAAGTTGCAATTAAAGAGAAAAACTATTTTTGTAATCCCGGGGGGAAGCTGGTAGCGGTCATTGGGCAAGGATATGTTTCGGATTTTATGGTTACAAATGGAATCTCTCTCAAAACGAACAGCTCTGGAAACGAGGAAAGATTGGTTGCGATAATTGATGTCCTCGATGCTATAGTTGCCATCGCCCAAGCTGAGAATTGGCTTTGTGTTGTTTCTGCAATGGATTTCGAATCCTGGATAACCACATCTCTGGTCATCCCGCCCCTGGATGAAGAAAGGGAAGCTTATGTTTAGCTTACCACAATTTCTGGGCACACTGCAGATGGTAAAATTTTCGTCCACTGCAAAAGCTGTTGTGGGCAGGAAAATGAAACTGAAGAGTACCAAGTTTAATGCCGGGAGGAGAGGTGATGCAAGGTCAATGGATCGGATTTGATTCATTTGGGAAACTGGGAAATGTGATGATGGGGGGGGGGGGAAAGAAGATAAGCATTTACCATGAATATATTAATATAAAAAGGAAAAGTGGGTGGGGGGACGTGGGGGGATTTCTATTACTGTGTGATGTAGATTACACCTCCTTAATACCATCCACCCAACTGCCTGCAATTGGTTGGATTCTGGGGTAAAGTTCTTTTTGAAACTTTAATTCCATTCCATCTTTTTCAATTTTTCAATTTTATTCTTGGTTAATAATAAAACCAAAAAGTCCAAGGGTTGAATCAAACTTTGAACTAAGGTAAGGCTAATCGTTACGTCATCTCCGATTGAAAGAAATTGATTAAAACAACATTTTTTTTTTTAAAGAAATAATATGATTTGATGTCATATAGATATATAAACTTAACTATTGGACCAATGTGATATATCGGTCCTAAAGTTTATAAATATTATACTTTTCACAAGCTCAGATGAAGCCATTTTTATGATTTAAAACCTGAGATTGTAAATTTTGGACTATTAGTTACTATATTTTCGTTTTGGTCATTTAATTAAAAAAGTTACAATTTGATTGTTAAATTATTAAAATGTTTTCATTTAAGTCAATGGACTATTAAAATCAATGCTATATGAATTTCTTTATTCCCATTACCTACACCAATCGAAAAAAAAATTTCTACATCTTTGGACGTCACGAATCTGCGAACCAAAATTTAAATTTTTTTTTTTAATCTTTGACACTGATTGTCAAACCGACTTGGATCTAAAGTATGTTTTTCTACTCATCAATGGGTACAAATCTATTGTATCGATCGTTAAATCATTATTTGGAGCTTGTTAGTAGAACTTTTTTAAAACAAAATAACAGCCCAATGACTTAAGTAAAAAGTTTTGAATAGATAAGTGACTTAAATAAAAACTTTTGAATAATTTAATGACCAAATTGTAACTTTTTTTTAATTAAGTGACCAAAACAAAAAGTTACCCATAATTTAGTGATTGATGATAGAATTTACCCAAAAATTTATGAATAGGAAAATTGTTATGATCCGGTCATGATGAATTCAAGAAGTGGAGCTTAGATTTTTCTGAGTTGACTTTGTTTATTGAGTATTTTCAAGTGTCAATAGATTAGGAGGGCAGATTTTAATCTTCAAAATGGAGTCTTTAACTCTGAAAACTTAAGCAAAAATTGTTCAAATAATCAGCCTTATATCTTAGACCGTTGAATTGAGTTCAATAATTGCCTAATTGGGGCCACTAGAAGGGAAGTTGCACAAGTTGACCAAGTGGTTCGCCTTCTTTAAACACTTGAATATATTTTGCACTTCCATTCAATGTATACATTCCTCTTTACCCTAAAGAAATATTGAAAATTCAGATACACTTGAGTGTGAATTTGATTTATCTTTTAAATATAGTCTACTTTTATTAGTTAATTTACTTTATTTCATTTAATATATTAATATTTAATTGTACTCTTGAATTTTGTAATTACATTGAAAAAACAAATTTAAATGAATGACACATGTTTTCAAATTTTGGCAACATCCACAGTTGACAAAGAAATTAACTTCTTACTACTTTTAAGAACTACTTTTAGGATAAAAAAATATTTATAAATAAATTACTTTAAATAAATTACTTTTTCAGAGAAAAATAAATAAAAAAAATGAGCCTAAAAATACTTGTTTTTAGATGTTGGAATTTTTAATTTCTCTGCAAAAGTATTTCCAAACTAATCTAGTATTATATTTTGACTCCAAATCTTCATTAGAGAAAGGAAAAAGAAAATTTTGATGGCAAGACACGTATTGATTGGTGTAATGCCTCGTATTCAATGCACTATAGGGATTAATCTAAGAATTGAATGAGATTGAAATTTGGGTTTCTAAGATTAGACTAATTTAATATGGCGTTGCCCTTTGATTTCTGATAATAGAAGCTACTTTTGTTTTCATTTCTTTTAAATGAAAATTACTAAAAAAGTTGAAATTTTTAAAAAATAATTTGTGGAATATAAAAATTAAATAAAATCCTAAATAAAAAAAACAATAAGAAAATTGTTTTAATTATTTTCATGTTTTGTAAAATTAAAATAGTTCAAAACAAAAAGGTTTTTTAACTTTAAATTTAATTAACAAATTAATTTTTATTCATTTCTATATTCATATTTTCATTTTAAGCTTGACTGAGTTGATGTTACGAGTCAACCAAGTATTAACTTAGATAAAGAAATTATAAAAATATATTTTATAATTAATAGTATTTACATTTTAATTTTATTATATGTACTTTATTATCTCCTCAATTTTATATATTAATAATGTTATTTACTGAGTTGATGTTATAATTCAACTTGAAACTAACTCAAGATTGATAACAATATCGTGATAAACAATTGTAATGTCTTTAATATTCTTAGTATGATGCATTAATTTGTTTAAATTTCTCTTTACTCACAATTTAAACTATTTTGTACATATTTCATATGTATTATTATTAATTAATTTCAAATCATGCATTTCGTTATTTATTATAAGTTTTTTTTTAAATTAATATTAATGTTCTAAATATATAATTTTTACACATAAACTCAACGCCTAATGCCAATATTATTTATTTAGCTTTCTTTTTATTTTGTGTTTAGTGTAAAATATTCTTTGAATAACCTGAGCTGCCATTCAGTTACATGTTTGCACTGTGCTGGGGTACTCAGAGCCCTTTACTTTACTTATCCATATTTAACTTTTATTTATTTATTATTATTAAAAAAACACATGTCCACTTACCCTTTTTCCCTCTACACTATATAGGCAAGTAAAGTGTGATTCCTTTTCTTAGGTAAATAATTTTTAGGCATTCTTTATACAAGTGGTGTGATAATTAGTTACAGTGAAGTTAAAAATATGAGATTAATTATTATAGAGATGAAATTGAATGTTGTAACAGTGAAGTTAAAGTCAACTGTAAAATATGTGTTTGAACTTGATCGCAACAGTGATGGTGAGATAAAAGTTTAAAATGATCATTAAGGACATCAAATTAAAATTAGTGTAGATATATAATAAAAAATTAAAAATAAAATCATATTATATTGTATTAAATAATAAAATATTAAATTTACATTTAAATAGAAATATATTATTAAAATATATTAAAGTTCATCTAAAAATAAATAAATTATATTAAAATTATTCTCCAAGATTCCATCTCACCATGAATAAAAGAGGATTTAATTGATTAGAAATTTCATTAATTGATTTCTTGAGATTATTAAATAAGTATATGAATGAAAAAAATTGTGTATAAAAGTATGGAGGATTTGATTGAAATGATAAAGCTGAGACTTTTAGAGATGATGATTTTTAAGTTTAAGTTCTATAATGTATGAGTATTTTTCTATATTTATTTTGGTTTTAAATTTATTTTTATATATTTTATATATTTTATATAAAAAATATAAAAAGACAAAATACACTCGTAGTAATATATTTATTATTTTGAAAAAAAAATTCATTCATCATTTTCCAATTGAATTAATCTCAAGTTAGCTTGTGATACCAACTCGAGAATCTAATATGAGTGGCTAGGGGATTAATAATGTCTATTCGCGATGGGCACTTAATTTCAACTAAATAAAAAAAGAAACGAGTAATCAAATATTGTGAATTTAATAGTGTTTGAGTTTATAAACAAAATTTGTACAATAACTTTTATATTTGGAGTTATTTTAGTATAATTTTCGTAATATTTTAGTTTTTAGGTTAGCTTTTATTAGATTTAATAGTTTTTTTTATAGACTAATTATGTTTATTCACATTTTGGTTATTTTTCATTATTTTAGAGTTACTTTGGATATAATTGTTATTTTTTTCTCAATAGGTTTAGAATGAAGAATGAAACAGTTAGAGCTTTTAGAAAATTTGGCAACAAGTAGTTATGCTCTAATGGAATTCTTTGTTCGACAATAAAAGTAAAAAAAATTAAATGTATAATGATTAAGAGCTTTTGAGAAAAAAGAAAGAGTAAGAACTCATTTAGAGGCGAAAAGAAAACTCTCTTGCATCAAGGGAAACTTTAAGCTTGCCATGACAAGAAGAAAAGGAGATCGGGAGAGCTTAACACAAATTCATCTTTTCTCTCTCTATATTATTTTCTTTTACTTTTTATTGAGGTAAGGTTGCTTGAATTTCTTCTCTCTTTTTGTGTGTGGTGTTTTCTCAACTTAAGATGAACTAAACTCTATTTTAATGGAATGATTATAGATCTCATATCTTAGTTAATTGATTATTTTTCTCTTCAATTGTTTTAATCCATGTTAATTAATTGCTTAGTCAAGTACTTATTTAATTTGCTTGCTTCATCATCATGTTGTAACAATTTTGATAATCTTAAATTATCTTGGAAAAGAAAGTTAGGGTTAAGATCTAGATTTAATATATTAGGATTAACCGTAGTTGTGCTGGTGAATGAGTTAATTTGTAGCTAGGATGGGAATGTTCCTAATGCCCTATTCAACTCGATAGCCTTTATAACACCCCTCACCCGTCTCTGTCGCCAGATTAAGGTCATAGGATACTACAACAGTTAACAAGTCAAAACATGCAATTTCAATTTAAAATTTAATTAAAACAATTTTTAATAGACAAGTGTTCATATAACATGATATTCATACAAAAAACAGGCTTAAATCGAGCTTTAAGATACAAAGAGTTAGACTCGAGCATGAAAAAGGACCAAATTATAAACTTTTCAAATCTTGCACAAAGTATCAATATCTTCATAATAGGTATCAATATTTTGTTATTAAGTATCAAAACCAAATTAAATATCGATACCATTTTGAGATACCGCAAAATTTAGAAAAAAAATTTGGTTCAAAACATTTTTATCGATACCTTTTTGGAGGTATCGATTTTTTTAAAGATTTATCGATACTAGTGAAAAATACCGATACCTAATTTAAACTGTTCATTTGGTTTGGCATTGATACCTTGATCCTTTTTATCGATACTTTCTTCAAAATGGTCAAAAATCATAAGTTTAAAGATTCAATTCAGTCACCTACTACTTTTAAGGTTACATACTTACACATCTCAACTTAAAAATACAAGCCTTTAACCCAATTCTCTCATGCAACTAGCATGCAAATATCCATTCCCTAAACTTATTTAAGCACACCCCAAAACATATCAAAACATACTGCATATTTAAATCTAACCAATATGCCATAAGGCACCATCACAAACAACATTCAAACTTATCATCCAAAGTCATTATCTAGCCAAGTTCAAACATAACAAGATAAGATCATGTAAAGTAACAATTTAACATAACTTCTTGCACCAAAAGATAATCAACAACCAAATGACATTCGTTAAACTATTTACTATCAAGATGATCAATACAAGTAACAAATCATGACATTCAAATTTCACATTCAATCTATGATTCACCACATTATTTGTCACAAACATTCAACTTATACATATACTAGTACAAAACATACCACTTAATATGAACACTAATATACTAACACAAGGTACTCCTATTATATGCCACATATACTCAAAATAAACGTTTTCAAAGTTTACCGAAAGATAGTTGGATAGTGTGATCTTCAATTTGATTCGATCATTCGGTTTCACAAAATAATATTTACAAGAAAACAAGAAAAAACGACATGAGTATGCTTCTACGAGCTTAGTAAGTTCACAGGTTGAAATGATATAACTTACCATATTTTCATAGTTTAGTAATTAACAAAGTCTTTAACTAACATTAACCTTGTCAATCACAAGCATTCAACAGGTAAGGATCATATATACGAGTCATTGGTATGTGCAATATCAAACATTATCAAGTCACAATATAACATCGAAAATCATGAAAACGTATACAAGTCATCAACAAGAAATCATATCCAAATATCATTTACCTATCATCACCATGTCATTTAACCATTGAAAACTCTAACTGATGAACAATATAAACATATATGAATACACAATTATCCACCCAAGACAAGCCAGAATGCTCAACTGAGCCAATTCAATCAAGAACACGCCTGAGCACCAAGTGCCTAGCTCGTAGGCTAATATCCTTCCAGACACACGCGAGAATCACTGTAAATATAACTCAGTAGTTCGCAATAAATGTTGGACTCCAATATATTCAGTGTATAATAACAAGTCAAGAATCATCATCTTATCATAGGTTAATCTTGTACAGCGCGTAAAATAACCTAATGGCATGCCAATTATATCCTATCTTATGTTTATCTAGACTCGATACATAAGATTGTATAACACTTTACAATTTAATCACTTTCTCACCTTGTATCAATTTGTAACAATTTAATTATATAAATATATACTCAAAAATCCATAATTCCCAAGCTAATATGATATTATAAATTATACTAAATTAAATTGTATGAACTTAACAAGGCTAAATTGCAGATATAGAAATATCAATGACTAATCAATAATTTTTATTTTTCCACGATTTTCTACGATTCTTAATCTATACGATAATTTATTTCAATTATCAATCCCAACTACATTATAAAAGTCCATTTGATGCATATGAGTTTTTTATTGACATTTTTCATAATTGCCCTAAACTTTTGCATTTATTCAATTTAGTCCTTAAAGCCGAAACAAGCTCATTTTTTCTTAATTAAGCCCAAAAATATTATGCCTAATTCATTATCATCCTAAAAAACCCTCAAGTCACAAAACTTACAAGAAATTAATGCCATTTTCAACCATTTAACAATTTAGTCCCTAAATTCAAAACTATGTAAAATCACTTTACAAATTAGTCTTATTTTAACATCAAGTTTTAAACCCAAGCATAAACATAAAGAAAGCTTCAAGAACAATAATAGAAAGTATTAAATACTTTGACAGTTTCACAAAATAGTCCATTGGCTAGCTAGATTAAGCTACAACGATTTTAAAAACATAAAATTTATGAAAAATGGGTTCAAAACGGACTTACATGCATGAACACTACATAGCCGAAATTTCCAAGCTCACAACCATGGAGTTTTTTAGAGGAAAATAGCTAAATGAAGAAGATGGATGCCACTTTCTTTTGTTTTTATTATTTTAACCTTAGTTTAATTTAATAATAATATTATAAAACACCAAATTTTAATTCAATTCTTTCAACTAACTGTCCATATTACTTAGTTATGGTCTATTTGTAACATAAATCCTCCAAATTTAACTATTTAAGCCATTTAGTTAAGAAAAATCAATAGCAAGCAATTTTTACAACTTTTAGGATTTAGTCTTTTTTCTTTAATTAACTAACCAAACGTCAAAATTTCAGGACCAAATTTTAATATGAGACTAATAACCTCGTAAATATTAATTTTAAATAATTAATATTTACAGACTCATACATCGTAAATGTGGTCATGAAACCACTGTTTCCGTCACCACTGGAAAACGGGCTATTACAAGCCTGTTCTTAATGACTTAATCCAACTTGCCTAGCATAGGAGTATAATTAGTGAGGAATGGGGATTAACTTAGTTAGATTCTAGAAGGGTATGGTTAATGCTGTAACAACCTGATTTTTGCTGGTGTCGAAAAACCTAGTTTGAGGTCAAATTTTCTTAAACTGAGATAGCCCAAGTATTAAATTGAGAAATTATGATTTAATTATGAAAATTTGTAATGAAAATTATAAAATGATTTATTTAATTGATTAAAGAAAATAATACAGTGACTAAATTGTGCAATGGTTAAAACTAGTTGAAATTGAATTGGATTTGAGTAGGGGTTTAAATGGCAATTAAATCAAAGGCTAAATAATAATCTAACCATTAATTAATTAGGACTAGTGGCCTTGATGAATCTTTGCGTTCATTATTTAGACTAAATATTGGCCTTTGATTTGGTTTTAATTAGTTAATTAAAAATTAATTATATAGTGTATATATATATATATATATATATATAAATGTTAAGCTATGGGAGAGAGAGAAGAAAATAAATCGCTTCTCATCTCATCTTCTCCATGGCCATACATTGAAGGGAAAAGAAAAACAAATAACCTTCCCATTTTCGGTTTAAAATTGTCCAAGGTGGGAATGTTTTATTTCTATCTTCTTTATGAATTTTAGTAATGGAAAATTGGTGAATTTAACCAATGCTTTAATTTAATTATTGTTGAAACTAATTCAAATTCTCATTGTTAAATTCATGAAGAAAATGGAAGTTGAGAGAATATGGGATGATGAAATCAAGCTTGTATTAGGATGAAATCATGTTAAAATTTTAGAGTTAATTTGAGCTTGGATCGAATTAAAGCTACTTGGTTAATTATTTGTTATTAAGGATCAAATTGTAAGGAATGTAAATTTTTATGTTTAAGATTATAAATTAGTAGCTGATGTCCCTATAATATAATTATGAAGCTGGATTTAAATTCAATCAAATAAATTGTAAAGTATGGGAATTCAGATATTAGAGTTTCAACGAAACTAAAATCAAAGATTTAAATAATTTATTTAAGGATGAGTATTAATAGCGTTTCTAATGTCATTGAACAAGGCTAAGTACAAGGATGGAACATCGAGGGACAACGAAAAAATATGTATGAACAACGAATAATAAATCCAGTTTGTGCTAATATAATTTGTTTCCCTTGCATAAACTTGATAATAAGTTAAGTTGAAGATATTATTATGAAATTATTATTAAAAATATTAAATCTATTACTAAGTTCTGATGGTTCAAATATAATTGGTATAATGTTTGTTATCTATGTGTGTGATTAGTTACAATATTATAATAAAAATATAATCATTCATATGATATTAAAATCTAATGTGATTTTGGTCAAGATGGTATGATATATATCTATTATTTAGGCTTAATAAACTATTATAGTGAATTGATGTTGTATATATAATATGCACTTGATTTGATGATCCGAGAATGATTTATGTATATTATGTGATAACATGATATTGGCTGAGTTATTGAGATGAGAAACATAAATGTTACTATTTCTTGGTGAATTGACTATGATTTGTTTGCTATAATGAGATGGTATGATTTATAAGTGATATTGTTATACGATTAAAATACATTGTATTAAACGATGTCAGATATAGTCGGGTATAGTTGGTATTCCAATTAAGGTCTATTGAGTCCTAGAGACTTGTTGGAGTTTTATGCTTTTGGGCCATGCACTTACTTGCCTTAGTGTGTTGGATTTACGTCTTAATCTGATTGTAAAAAAAGCTTACAAAAGCTCCCTAAGTGGCCAAAAATTGATTCGGGACAAAAGGGTGAAAATCAAAACCACTTAATACTCGTCGCGACTACAGGGTATCCCACATTGCGACTACCATAGCTCATTGCGACCTCAAGAGGTTTTCACATCATGACATGACTCTATGAGTATCCCTCGTCATGCGCATGCAAATTACAACGTCATGACGTGACTCTCTGAGTAGCCCTCATCGTGACGTTGAACTTGCAACTTCAAAACATGCATTTTTTACTCCCTAACCACTTTTATACGCTTCCATAAGTTATACCCTTTCTAAACAACCAACGAAAATTTTGCAATTATACATTTATCAACCCTAAACATTACTCGAATCATCATGAAACAACTTTAAACATATCCTAAATACAAAGTTTACAACGAAGACCATTACGCAACAATTTCATCTTTTAGTATCATATATAACATTCTCAATGAGATCTTATGTACATGTCAAATCTAATGCCCAAAATTTAAAATTCATACTTTCTCCAAAGCTTGAGATGTGATGAGATAAGTTAAAGTCGATCTTCACCTTTACTTCAAAACGATCTTTACCTACATGTTTGAAAAGAAACGTGTTAAGCTCACGAGAGCTTAATAAGCATATCAAGAATCACACCATGTAATTAAAATCAATTTCTTTCTTAATTACATATATAAACATATATACTACTATTTTTTCATTCAATTACCTTATACAAAATTTGTTTCCACAAGTTACAAATACTTGTGCCACATTAGATTCACTTACCTCATATTGCTATTGCCCAATTATAGACTTAATAGAACACGATAGGATAAATGAAAAAATTAATAAGATGCACTAAAGTGCCACTATTCTTCGCACGGACGTGCAAGATCACTTTACATCGAAATGCCACTCACTTGCACAGTAGTGCCGCTTTCACTTGAACCGTAGTACCATTATCGCTAGCGCACTTAATCACTTTCCTAATGGCATGTCATTTACATCCTACTAATTCATATTTTGTCATGGGCATTTAACATACAAAATTTCACTACATTCACACAACATTTAAAAATAGTTCTAACTTTACTCTTTTTATGATTTAGTCTTTTTTTTATACACAATCAACTATTATCAATTCTCAATCGACATTTATTTCATCACTATCTAACATCTTACTTAAGTAATTTCTATCACTATTTATTTTACCCATTTAAAATTTTCACTTTTTACAATTTAGTCATTATTTAACAAATTCATTACATATACACATTTTCAATTCACCATATAAATATATTCCACTTTCAAATAAATTTTCAAGTTCAAATCATCATTTTTTAATTACCAATGTATCCTATGAGTCTAACTAAAGCAAATTATCAAATTTTTATTTAGGGTTTAGATTTTTTTTCAAAGTAAAATTTTTGATATACTTACAACAAAAATTGCTTTAATATTTTTTTTTTGCTTTTTTCACCAATTGTATGTTCACCATTCTTCGCCTTTTCTTCAATAACACAAATACAACATTAATATCAAAACAAAAGTTACATGCTATTTCCATACATTTTTATGAGATAAATATGAAATCTTAAAAGAAACTCCATAATCTTTACCTTCTTTACTCAAAATCTCTAATTTTTCTTCACCCTTCTCTCTCCTCCAAAATGGCTATTAGCTAGTGTCGAAACCATTTTTTTTAAAAAAACAGGTCGACATTTTGTTTTGAAAATGAAAATGGGGATCGCCACCAATCTTTTTTGTTTAAGTGTGATCAGATCACCTCGTAATTTGATTGTTTTAATAAAATGTTTTGTTTTACTAAAACAACGAGTTTGGTTTATGAAATTCGAGAATATGGGTTCGGGAGTCGGTTACGTACGAGAAAGGATTAGCACCCTCGTAACGCCCAAAATTGGTACCTAATTGATTAATTAATGTCTTAATGTCGAAAGTTGAAAATCCGTAAAGAATTTAAAAATACGATCCCTTTTTTATTAATGTTAATTTTACAAAAAATATTTGGATAAATCGAAGAGGATGCTAAAGACCTTTTTGTCTCGAAGTAATAAAATGTCACATCTAGTACGTTAGGGCACGATACCTCGAATTTTCAAAATTCAAAATATCGCCTTATTTTTGAAAAACTTGTTTTGAATAATAAAAGGTGTAATATTTAAATGATGTGTATTTATCTTATTTAAAGGTAATATGCGAATAAAATGGTCACGCTAACCAATAACATGAACATGAATATACTAAAAAAAAATTCACAATAATCACGAAATATATACTACTTAAATACTAATTGGAACAATCAAATAAAAAGTATCTAACATAAAATAATGACACAAAAATAATAATAATAAAAATAATAATAATAATAATAATAACAATGGTGAAATCTGAATTTTGAAATACATAAAAATAAACGATTAAAATAAATAAACACAAATGTGAAATGAAAGAAAATAAGAAACAATTGTAAAATGTAATGAAGGAAATATTAAATAAACAAAATGAATAGGTAAATGAATCTCAATAAAATATTTGAATAAAGACTAAGACAAAATAAATAAATAAATAAATAAATAAAATAATAAATGAAACAGTTTGTTAGGAAAAGAAAAAAATAAAAAAGATTGGAACTAAGTAAACCAAGTATTGAATTGAATATTGAAACAAAATTAAGGGGAATAAGTTGTAAATAATCAAAATATACCAAAAGGATTAAAATATAACTCGCAAAAAAAAGACAGGGTCCGAATGAGCAAATAATCCCTCCCCATATGCGCGCCGTTTGAAAAGGACGAAAATAAAAATTTTAAAATTAAACGGGTGAGTTTAAAAAAATAAAAGAAAAGGAAATAGGACTGTATTGAAACAAATGTAAAAGGTGGGGGGACTTAAAGCACAATTAGACCCCATAAAGCAAAACACGCGGATCTAAGGTCATGCGGGTCGGGTCGGGTCGATCGGATCATATGCCAAACGACGCCGTTTTGGCCTATGCGCATTGGCACCAAAACTGCATCGTTTTATGCGCTTATAAAGTCAAAAATTTTTTTTTTAAAAAATCATTTTAACCTTCAATACAAAAAAAAAAAAATCCTCTTCTTTTCTCTCAAGGCCCTCCATAGCCGACCTAAGATTTCGGTGAGTGGTCACTGTGGCGGCCGCCGGTCACCGACGACAAAAAAATCTCTTTTTTTGCTTTTTGAATCCTCGAACCCCTAAGAGGTTATTTTTCATCGAAAACGACAAACCTCTTCCACCAATGGCGACGGAACGCGAAGGGCCAGGTAGTTTCGACCTATCCTTTTTGTATTTTTTTGTTTATTATTCTTTTATAAATGAAAATAAAGCAGGAAACCAAGTAAAAAAGAAAATAAAAGAATCAAAAAGAAAAAAGGAAACACCTTTTTCAACTTTGAATTTGGGTTTTTGATTGTTATTGTGTGCGTAAAAAATACATTTGTGTTTTGTGGGGCTTTTATAGCCGAATAATCTTTTTACAATTCGTTTTGTTTTTGTTTCTATTTGCTGCTGCGATTTTTGTTGTTTTTTCTTATCCTTTTTGCAGGTACGGTGATGACTACGTAGAGGCACAGTTGTGGTGGCGTACGACGCTTGGAGGTGCTGGAAGTTGGTTGCGGCGCAAGGCTAGGGTTTTCTTTTTGTTTTGGCTGAAAATTGCTTAAGCTGTTGGGCCATTGGGCTTTTAAGGTTTTTTAATTTTGGGTTGTTTTGGAATTTAGGTTTTAAATTTGTATTGGACTTGGATATTTTATTTATTTTGAGTTTTATTCTATAAATTGGACTAGGCCAAAATTGGCCTTTTACAACTAGCTTTACAAGATGATAAGTTTACTATGAAGTTGTCATCTTTATTTATTAACAATCTATGAAGAAATTTTTTAATTTAAGATTTATAAAAAGGGTTGAAAATGAAAGGCAAACATAGTAAAAATAATGAGAGAGAAACATGAAAGAGAAGCTAGGAAATGATGGTGATACAATTTTTTTTCTTTTCATCTTTCTTTTCCTACAACCTTCTATCAAAATATCCATCCATCATCTCCTTTTTTTTTTTCTTTTTTTATATATACTATTAAAAATAAAATCATCATTAAATATAAATGGTGTCTAATCACTTTCACTACTATCAACATCTCCATGTACTTTCATGATTAATTTATTCTTTAAGGCCTTCATCTTTTTCTTATCCATTTAATTCCATAATCTTTTATTTTAAAATTTCACACTATGGCCCAACACTCCTCACAGTTCTACAATTTAATCCATTCCTTGAATTAATTTTCCTTGAGTTCGAAAGTTTTTTTAATTTATTTTAATATTTAACCACCCTCTCCACTAATATTAATAATTATATTTTTCTAAGTCAACACGAATTGACACTGTTTACTTTTCAGGTGGTGTCAGAGATGTTACAACTTTTGATAATGGTTCTTATAATGATGTTATGGTTTCTTATCTTAAAAATCGTTTTCGTGTGAATCGAGCTCTTTTGTGTGATGATGCTTTTTTTCAAGTTAGATGTTGTGTATATATATATTGAATCTTATAGTTAAAGTTGGTTTATAACTTGTTGATGATGTTGTTGGTAAGATTCACAATAGAATTAAGTACATAAAAAGTTAGGAATTCGCAGGAAAAGATTTTATAATGTGGTTGACAAAAGCTTTCATTTGAATGTAATCAAAAAGTTGCATCAAGATGTGTGTGAGATAAAATTCTATTTATTTGATGCTTGAATCTACTCTTTACTAAAAACATGTGTTAGATTATTAGGGCTAACGAGATAAAGATTATTAATGTTTGCACTTTTTGTTAAGGAGTGGAGAAATGTTGCTATTCTTTGCAAATTTTTGAAAGTCTTTTATAATGTGACTTATGTTTTTTCTGGTTCTAATCATCCAACGACTAATCTTTATTTTAGATGGGTTTGGAAGGTTCACAAGGTTTTGCTCAATACCATTAAAGGTTCTCATTCTTTTTTAACTCCAATGAATAAGCAAATGCAAGAGAAATTTAATGAATATATGGTTGAGTATTCTTTGATATTGTCATGTGCTGTGATTTTAGATTCCCGTTACAAGTTAAATTATGTGTAATATTACTTTACTACAATCTATGGTACTCATGCTTCAAATATTGTGTAAATCATTCTTAGAAATCTTAAACTCTTGTTTGATGAGTATCTTAAGAACTCCAAATTCATATCTTCCTCTTTGGTTGGGAGTTCTAATGTTGCGGATAATAATCCTGTTGATTCTAGTTTGCATCAACTCAATGTTAATAGGGTTGATTTGGGATGAAATTATTATGAGAGTGATAATTATAAACGATATTTAATTGAATCCAATACCAAGAGTGAAAAGTCACAGTTGAAGCTTTATTTGGAAGAACTAGAGCTTGAGTTGAATAGTCAAATAGATGTATTGGAGCAAAAGTTCAATTCGATATCATGAGCTTTCATTATTGGCTCGTGATCTTTTGACAATTCCAATATTGACTGTAGCTTCCGAGTTGGCTTTTAGCACGGGGAAGAAAGTTATCACACCTTTAAGGAGTTCACTAAAACCAAAAAACAATTCAAGTCGTTATTTGCTTTGAGGACTGAATGCGAGTTAAAAGATTTTCAATGGGTAGTTATTTCTTGTTTTATTGTTATAATTTTGTAACATTTCATTAATTTGACTATCTAACTATTTATTCTTATTTCATATTAGGAATTGATTGCAAGAATAATGATGATAATTAGGACGATGATCTTCGAATACTTTCTAGGTTACTTTACTAATTGTTGACAATTTAATTTAGTTTACGATTTATAACTTGTTATAAAATTAAATATGTTAATTTGTTGATATATAGATATTTTGATTGGTTGCTTACATTTTACAAGTTATTTTTGGTGATGTTTCACTATTGTTTCGTTGTCGTTTTTAATATTTTTTGGATATTGTAAAATTTTTGTTTTATTGTTAATTTTGCTAGTATTTTAGTTGCAACTAAGTTAGTATAATTTTTTTAAAGTATTTTTAATTTGTTGATAAATATTTATTTTAATATTTTTAGTCTATCTGATATATTATATCTTTTAAATTTGTTTTATATATTAAAATAATCTTAAAAATTCAGGCCGAACTTGAGTTTAACATCTATAATTTGAGTCGGGTTTAGACAAAATTTTAAACCTATTTTTCTAGTTGAATCAAATCCAGAACTAAAAAACGAACCTAAAATTCTGTTGAAACAATAATCAAATTTATCTTTTAACTCAAAAAAGACATAATAAAAATTATTTTTATTAAATTTTAGTATCACCATAGATGTATTTTATATCTTTATATAAAACTTATAAAAAAAAATTAAACTCAAAATAAATCAATCAATAAACTCCCGAGACATGAGATAGCATACATAAATCTCAATTTCTAACATTTTTTACTTTCTTACAGATTTTTTTTTTTTGGGGGGGGGGGGGGGTGTGCCGTAATCATGTATTTTGTATCATTTTCATTAAAAGAAAAAGTATTTTGTATCAATATTTTGTCTACTGAACCGTTATTTCAACTACATTGGCCATTTTGCCCTTCATCGTCCCAGTTAAATAAATCCCATTTCACTTTTCATCAAACCTTTTCCTGTGATCCTTAAAGAGAACCAACTGCTTCAAATTCTTTCAGTTCAGAGAAGAAATCGAAAGGAAATTTTAGTTATGTTGGGGACAGGATTGGAATTCAGGAGAGTTCTTCAAGAAGATCGGTTTTACAATCCGGCCAAGGCCAGAAGGTCGAACCTGAATCAGCTGAGCGATCAACTGCGGCGAGCTCAATGCAATGTTACGTCGAGTCAATCAAATGATAAACAGGCGGCCACTCATGTGAACTGGCAGTCTGAGAAGCGGGTTGATTCAACTGACCTTCCTAAACCGGTTTCGGTTCCCTCTTCTGAATCGTTTGTTTCTCCTTTGAGTAATTAGAGAGGTTTTTAGTCTCGGCATGCCTGCTGTCCCTACTCTTTATATGTCTAAGGTTTGTTCAACCTCAAAACTATTTCTTTAGGATTTTTAGTGTTTTAATTTGTTGCAATTAGTATTAGAAATAAACATTTTGTTATATGCGTTTATATAGTAGTAAAAATCATCTAAAAAATGTGCAATTAGTAGTAGGAACACTTTAGGAGGTTGAGTATTTATGTTAAAAAAAAACGAGTGAATGATATTTGAAATTGGGTTTAGCAGACAACGATGAGAGAGTGGCGGATCTGCGACGAGGAATTTCAGCCATATTTCATGTTAGGTGATTTATGGGAGTCATTCAAAGAGTGTAGTGCATATGGAGCAGGAGTCCCGCTAATTTTGAATGGCCTTGATTCTGTTGTCCAGTATTATGTATCTTATTTATCCGGTATTCGAATTTACGCTGATTCCTTGAAGCGCTCTACCAGGGCATCAAGGTATATTATACATTTCTACCGTTGGGAGTTTATTTTAACTTGTGGTTATATTACTTTTTAGTTCTACTTTATTTGTATATGTTGCAAGTTTCATTCTCTTGTGTTAGCTATACTATAGTGAATTAGTGATACAATTAATTTTAGTTTACAATTTCGGTCTTACTATCAATTTTGATATGGTCATTTTTTTTTTTTTGAAGTACAATTTTGATATAGTCATTTGAATAGCTATTTAGGGTTGATTTGAATGATTATTATATCCCTCTGTTAAGGCTTTCTGTTGTTTCTTTTAATGGAAAATATGCCTTTCCAATCTATTCCCTTAAAGTTAAAGAATGATTTACTTCTTTGAATGTAATTTAGTGCAACTTATAATTGTGAGAGTTTGTTTGTTATACTTACATAGTCTCGACTTCCCTATGCTACATAACCTGGATTTACTTGGTCTTTTGGTTTAAACCTTCTTTTCTAGTGTTAAGGATTATAAGAATAATTTTGACTTATTTATAACCTTTGAAGTACGGATGCAGATCTAATGTGGCAGAAAATGTGTTGGACACGCATCAAGAATGATAAAAATAAAATTGAAAAAAAGGTCAAAATATGGCTGGACGTTTTCGGACACTATGAAAGGTTTTTCTTTTTTTCATTTTTCTTCCAAAAATGGAATCAACATAAGCAATTTGATTGCAATAACAATTAAAGAAATATTTGCATGTTAAAAATTTATTGAAAATATCAATTTTACACCTTTTTTTTGTATATTGTTATAAAAATTTATATTTTGTTGTTGTATCTTGCTGTATTAGTATCATGATTTTCTTAAAAAGGTTTTTTGTCATCATGCCCGTAGTATGTCGTATTCATATTTATTGTCTGTTTCTATGCTTCCTAGTTTATAGCATTTTCTGGGCAGGTGTAAGTTCGTTCTTTACTTGATGACTTATGTCTCCATCGCAAATCGATTGTCTTGTGTCACAGTTCCCATTTATGCAAAAATGCCATGCACGATCTAAGTATATGAGTGTTTATAGTGATAGTTTTGAAGTGAATCAGTTGCTTTGTATTAAATTTTATTTACGAAATCGAGTTGCTTCCTTATAGAGCTGAAATACTAGACTTGGTAATTATATTTGTTATTAACCTAGACCAAACTTAAGTGAAAATGATAACCATGCTGCTGCCGCTTTTGCCTTGTCTCCTTTCTCCACCCCTTTCATTTTTGCTTCTTTTTTTCTTTGTCTCCTCTCCATATTTTGTCTTGAGAAACAGATTCCTGTCTAAGTAAAAGATTTCCAAAGAACCCACCTTTTTCCGTTTTTGTTTTTTTGGCTTAGTAGTTTGCTAGCAATTTTTATTGTTTGATAATTGCCTCAACTAAAATTATATAAAATATTTTATGTTATATTAAATAATTCCCTTTATGATAGGCAACAAGGTGAGGACAGTGATAGTGAATTTAGGGACTCCTGCAGTGATGGTACTAGTGATTGTGAACCTGAAAGAGGATCAAACCCTTTTAAAGAAAAAAGGAATCACTGCATGACAAGTGAGATGTCTCCTAGGATGGATAGATTGTCCATGGCAGATCAGCAGATATTTCAAGAAGACTTATCTAGCGATGACGACGGTGAATCCGTCAATTCTCAAAATTGTTTGATTTTTGAGTAATTTGAACAAGACCCTCCATGCAGACCCTCCATGTGGCCGAGAACCTTTAGCTGACAAGGTTAGTATGTATTTCCATCCTTCTCCCTCTCTCTCTCTCTCTCTCTCTCTCTCAGCATGGTGTCATTTAATATCTGGATCAATGCCTTTCTCATTTTTGGTCACTTCCTAAACTAAATGTATGATAACAGATTGTAGATCTGGCCTTCCAGTTCCTGAACTGAAGACGCTAAAAAGCTCTGATTTACTATCTTCCAGCTGGATTTCGGTGGCATGGTATTATTATTTAGTTTTCTTAAAAGTTATTTTTAAACTGGTGTTTGCATATGTAACTGACGTGTTCCTCTGACATTATCATAGGTATCCAACTTACAGAATACCCACTGGACCTACGATAAAAGATCTAGATGCTTGCTTTCTGACTTACCATTATCTTCATACACCAGTAGGAGGTACTAAATAATTTCATTTTGAAACACTCTTCTTTCCTATTTGTGAACTAAGGAATATGCTAGGCTTTCTTGTTAAGTTATATTTTCCAGCTTTCACTTGTAAATTGTAAATTTGAATCTTTTACGTCTCTAACAAGTGTTAAGTCTCATAATGCATAAGTACTTTAAAAATATGAAAAGTGATTTTAAGGTCCTCCTGTTTGACTTTGAAGTAGTTATCTTGCTCTGTCTGAAAAAAGTCCTATTCCTAGTTCATTTGATATAATTTTGTGGACAGAAATGCCTTTTTATAGAAACTTTTGCTGCTTAATGTTAACCAAAATACTGATTGCACAACCTGGTGTTTTACAGACTTGCCATTAAACATTAGTAGTTTGTGCTTGCAAAAGCTCCAATAGCACCCATGTAATGGCAAATAAACCTCATCTGTTGGTTTTTTCTAAATATTATAAGTGGCAAAGTGATCAGGCACCAGTTGTAACAGGTCTCAATAACATGGATGGTGATCTGAAGAGGCAATTGCCTGTTTTTGGTCTTGCGTCATACAAGTTTAAGAGTTCCTTGTGGACAACTAATGGAGCAAGTGATCGTCACTTGGCGAACAACCTCTTTCAGGCTGCTGACAGTTGGTTGAGAAGACTTCTTGACCATCGACCAGATTTCACTTTTTTTTTTTTTGCCGCAGGTGATATTTAGCTATCTCTGTAAAAGTAGTACCCCTAGGCATTCCAGAATGGAAATGCAACCGTTACTTGTCAAACATCACCCACAAATTACAGTACTTCAATTTTGGAGGTCAAGGTCAAAAGTTCAGTTTGGGGTGATTGTCTTTTGTAACAATTTATGAAAGAACTGGGGAAATTTTTTTTAACAAAAAATGCCTCGGGACAAAAGTTGGAACAAGGCATTAGAGAGGAAGCGAATGGAAAATTTTCGATTTAGAAGCCTATGGAGAGCGGAGCTGAGGTCGAGCCAAGGTGAGTCTTGCTTGCTATCGGTATATGTTAGTTTCACGCGGGCTTGCTTTAAGTATAAATTATGAATAAGCCAAAGAAAAACCAGGCCTTGTTCCCTTGTCCGGATGACAAAATATAGAATCTCATGTTTTACCTGACATAATGAAGGGAATTTTATTAGGATGGTTGTTTCCCTAATATGTATCGTGATGTTTATTTTATATTAATTTCATCTTTGTTTGTTTGACCGTCCATAACTCTATCTTAATCCTTAAATAAACGTGCTTCAGCATGTTTTTAAAAGTAAAAATACCAATGTCACCAGCAGAAAATATTTATGTTAATTTATAAACAAATCTTATGCTGACATGTCAGGGTTTAATTGGCTAAAGCTTTTAACCTAACCCATATTGTAACAGTATTAGTGATAACAATCACAGTGATAAATGATTTGATAATATAGGTGTGAAATTGGAAAAATGAAGATGGTACTACTTTAAACACCAAAAAAAGGTCACAATCACAAAGCGTATTGCCAGCTTTAAACTTAAATATCTCTTTTGGCGAGCGGCGTTATAAGTCAAAAAGGTTGTATTATTTTTTATAAATTTGCACTTAAATGCGTTTTTGTATTATTGGAAAAATAATGCACCCCAACATCATGAAAAAGGAGGCAAGGAGGGATAAGCTCAACATAGGCAGCTCCCATAAAATTATCCGTAAATCCAGAGATGCAATGAGCAACTGGGTTGAGGATAAAGGGAAAGGATCCCATCATCTCCTGCTCGGCTCTATATGCTGTTGCTGAATGAACCATCAAACTATCCACTAATCTCTCAAAATGGAAAATTTGTTTTTTAATCAAATAAACTAAAAGGCCCATGTATTCCGCAAGCATCCAAAAAGCAAAGCAGCAGGTAATGCTGCCCCCACACCATTTCCTTTTCAAAGGAATATAACAAGGGTAATCATTTAGTAAAATTTTTTTATTTTATTTACCTGTGCAGAAACTAGTCATGTCAACCGAATTGAAGAGTCATGTAAAGACCTTATACTTTGTATGCATTTAAATTGATCATAGACACGAACATACAACCCTGATATGGAACAAAAAACTTGAATTTCAAGATATCACAAGCAAGGTATTATGCTAGTTCCAAGCACAAGTAAAAATGATGGATTTTCAAGAGATTGGGGGCAATCGTTTGTTTTCAATACATTAAAATGATTATGATTGGATTTTAATCACGAGCTTAAATTATTGTTACTTCTAAATACGAGTTTAATCTATTCATTTAAAAATAATGTTTCTAAATATAACTTAAAGTGTTTATAAAAAGAAATAATATTTTTAAGTACGAGATTAAATTATACATCTCAAAACATATTTTATACCATCTCTTGACTCGATCTTTTAAAATACGAGGTTTCATGTCAAGTTTACTCTAAATGAAAATTATATAGTTCTTAAGACACCATTCAAAATTTGTAAATCCTGTCGAGATGGTTCAAAGATGAATTTAAACTTGAAGCGGAATCATTCATCCAAGATTAAGTATTATCATTGGATTCAAACTCTTCCTAAACTCATTTTTCAAGATTCGCACTTACAATTAATGTAAATTATTTAAATAACTTGAGTCATTTGTCACTACAACAATAATTTATACTACTTATTTCTTTTGAAAGAGTTTACAAAAACAAACCATAAATAATACATATTCGATCAATTAAAATTAGAATCAATTTAATATAAAACACATCAAACTCGAAATAAAAATATATTCAACTTAAACCAAAAATAAATTTAAAAAAAAACTTAAACCATCAAAGTCGGAATCATTGGCAACAATATTATTTGTTATACTTACATATAATATATATTTTTGTAGATTTTTATCATATTTGTTACTTTTTTATATAATGTCTAAAATTACACATAACCTATTCATAATCTTTAAATACGAGAATTTTACATTTCAAGGTAATTAAATTTATATAATTTTGAATTGAAAATAATATCAATGGCAATAAAATTTTTTAAAAGGAGTAAAATTGTGAAAGTAAAGCGGTAACCAAAGCACTTTGACAGATTTTGAAAAATACAAACAATGTTTGAATTGAAAAAGTAAAATAATTGAATTATAACGTGGAAAAAGAAAAAGACATTTTACCTCTTTACCCGCTTTAGCCTTTCTTTTGTCTTCTTCTTAAACCTCAAAAGAAGAGAACCCCCATCTATTCAGCCCTCCTTTTCCTTTCCATTTTCCCTCCCTTTAAGGCTAAACCTCAACCCAAAAACTGGTAACAATGGCCATGTCCGTCCCTATTTTAGCCATCATCTTTGCTCTCCATCTCATCGCCTTCGTCTTCGCCGTCGGCGCCGAACGACGCCGTAGCTTCGTACCCACTCTCACTCTCACTCTCGCTCTCACTCTCGCTCTCACTCTCACATGTGAAACTGTAATTTTCTGTTGTTTTAACTTAACTAGTGGTTTTTTTTTTAAATGAAGGCTGAGGTGGTGCCTGATCAGTACGACGAGAGGACCTACTGCCTCTACAGTACGGATGCGTCGACGGTGTACGGACTATCTGCTTTTGGTCTGCTCCTTCTTAGCCAGGTTGTTGTTAACGGCGTTACTAGATGTCTCTGCTTTGGCAAAGGCCTTGTCTCCGGCACTTCATCCACCACTTGCGCCATCTTTTTCTTCGTTTTCTCCTGGTAAATTTACCTAATTCAAATCTGATTACCTTTTTTTTTTGTTGTTCTTTTTCTACCACTTCGATTTAACATATTTTTACTTGCTTTGCCTGAGTTCATTTTGGAAGATCTATCTAGTATTCTTGTTAGTAACTTAGAGGAACAAATTTTCCAGGCTAGAAACTGATTATCTAGATGATAGGCTTTCTGAAATGGAAATGGTTGGTTTTGTCTGGATGCGCTGCAATTTCCCCACCGGTATAATCAATTATTCACGTGTATGGAGCCCACAAAGTTAACTTAGAGGCTAACAGGTTGTACAAAGATGCTAGCTGTTGAATTACTAATGCTTTATGATACTTGCAAAGTACAGTATTATGCTGTTGTATTTATTAAATTTGATAATTCTTCTATTCGTTGATTTAATTGAGAACATTTTTATTTAATGGGCTTTTGATTTGCATTTTCGGTCTTTAACAAGCTAACCATTCACAAAGTTTTCAAAGCCAATAGACTGGTAAGAAGTATATTTTCATCTTAAACCAATCAAACAAACAAGCTACAGCAACTAAGACATAGAAACATTTATGCCGGGCCTCTCTTCAAGTTCTTTTAATTTTATCCATGTCTATTTTGGTCTTGGTTTTCAATATTTTATCCAATGCAATGCCAAAGTTTTCATTATTCTAACATGTTAAGCTATCGATCTGCTTCTTATGTGGCTAATCTTTGTCACCTTATCTTCTTTAAGAGCCATCTCAACTTGGAGGTGAATATCTAGTTTCTAACCACATCTTTCTTAGCCTAACCACACATCCCATCTTAACGTTTGCAACTTCGCTATACTTGTCTCTTGTATATGTTGCTTCTTGTTAGCCTAACATTTCATACTATATGGAAAAACAAGATTGGTCATTGATAGTAGTTCAATAGAACTTCAACTTCAAACACAGCTGTATTGTGATAATAAAATATTCCAGTTGCACTCTTCTAACCTTTGAGCTTTTCGTGTTTGCGTTCACAACTAATTTGATATTTATGTGTCCCCTTTCGCCTCTGTAATTTAATCCTACTGTCTAGGACATGTCTCACTTTCTTATTTGTCTCTTTGGAATGAGCATCTAGACCTAGAAATCAATTTAGCTAGCTATGCAACAAAACCTCCCTACCCTTGTCGTCATAAAGTAGTCTTTTTTGCTTGCGTTCATTCCAGTCTTAGCCAGAGTCCTTTTCTTGGTAATTTTTTCATAAAATTGAGTCAAAAGATACAACTAAATCCAGGATGGTGTTTCCTGCCTTGTATCTATCCCCATAATCATATTCTTTATGACCACTCTCAAGCCTATTACAACTAAGCCTTCCATGTTCATGAGAATTACCTCCAATTAAAATATTTTTTTCCTAGGTATTCCAAGCATCACTTTATCTAAATCCTCCTAAATTTTTGCTTGCTAGCATAATCTTTAAGCCCATTTATACACTGCAAATAGGCATCAATAATGTCTTAAGCTGTCTCCTAGTATGAGTTAAAATGAGAAAAATCTTATCACCCCCATTCTATTGTCAGTAATCTTATCAACCAACTGATGACTTTAAAACTAAATCTTATCACTTGGAGATACCATTATTTGACCCC
This sequence comes from Gossypium longicalyx, assembly GCA_025698465.1. NCBI lineage: Eukaryota > Viridiplantae > Streptophyta > Magnoliopsida > Malvales > Malvaceae > Gossypium > Gossypium longicalyx. Next base: position 101,575,068 of record CM046997.1, read on the forward strand.
ATTCACAATATGGGCAAGTATCTTAGTATCTTTAGTGCACTAAAACCATTTTGAATGTTTGAGTTTATTTTCTAACAAAATATGAGCAATGAATTAGGTTAAGCTTTTTGGGAGCTGAGGCATGTTTACTGGCGGGATCAGCAAAAAATGCATACCACACCAAGTACAGAGGAATCTTTGGCGGAGAGGACATTTCATGTGCTACACTGAGGAAAGGCGTATTTGCTGCTGGAGCTGCTCTAACTTTGTTGTCATTGGTGGGATCAGTCTTCTATTACTGGGCTCACTCTAGAGCTGATACCGGTGGATGGCAGAAACATCAGAATGAAGGCGTTGGAATGACAGAGCAGCCTCCTGAATTTGGTAAGGTCTGACTCTATTGTGCCTCACGTCGTTTTAATTCCCTAAAATTTTGGTGGTATCTGTCAAGAGAGGTATTGATAGATCAAGAATGAATAGACTGAATGAGCTATGGATGAATATAAGTTGTGTAGCTTCAAAGATAAATTATATTATATAGGATGCTATCGTTGTTAATATTTTACCTACTTACTTGGCCACGTTTTCAATGATGATATGGTGCCTTTCTCAAATCTCAATATTGCTGCATGTTAATTACTCTCAATCGTATAATCATCTTTAATCAATGTTTTACATTGTTTGATCCTGTCATACAAGTACAGTAAAAAGTGGCACATTGTTTCATTCTTCACTAATATATAAATTAATAGTGGGTTATATCTGCCATCTTTTTTGCAAGTTTTGCTTTAGATTCAACTATATCTAAGTTAACTAAATTAACCAAATTAGATTTAGGGTCCGTTTATTTACATGTAAAAGGTTTTGCGGAAAATGTTTTCTACATTTTTCTGTGTTTGTTTCACAAAAAACAGCTTGATTAACGAAAAATGTGTAAACATAAAATAAGTTATTTTTCTTGTAAAATGACTTGTTCCTTTGAAAAGTGTAAGTCATTCTCTGTAAAGGAGCTCCTTTATAAATAATTTTATTTTTATATAAAAATTAACTTAAATCAAGTTATATATTTTTAAATTGTTAATAAATTTTATTTTTATTTTTAAAAATATTTAAAAGTGTTAAAATATTATTTTTTCAATATTATTAAGCATACATATTTAATTATTTATATTTAGTCATATAATAAATTTATTAATATAATAAATATAATTTATTAATATAATAAATTATTTAATATTTTAATTTTATTTTAAAAATAATAATTTTAAATAATATTATTCACATATTATAGAAAATATTCAATATTAATATTTTAATAATAAATATTTATTACAATTATAAATACATCAATAAAAAATGTTTTGTAGTATAAAGGTTAAAATATGTCATAAGTTTATGGACATTTTGTAAATTTGTAATTTAGTCTTTGTATTTTTATTTTTAAGAATTTAGTCCCTTTACTTTTTAAATTTGAAAATCAAGTCCAATTGTTGACATCGTTAATTTTTTTTGTCAATTTTGTTGATGCCGTATTTTTAAATAAAAAATATTCATTTAGTAGTCATGTAATTAAAAAATAATATTGTAATGAATTTAAATTTAACATAATATTTGTAATATATGCAAAAACAATATAAAATATAAAATTATAGATAAAGTAAATTTAATTAAATAATAATAAAAAAGAAAATCTCAAATGTATATTTTATTGAAAATAATTTTTATGAAATATTTTAAAGAAATTTATTAAACAATAGAAAATATTTTACACACGTTCGTTCAAATGTCAAAAAATATTAATTTTTTATAAAAATAAATTATTTTTTAAAAATTATTTTTTGAAAATTATTTTCAATTAAATGTAGCGTAAAATGATTTCAGTTTTTCTGAAATGTGGAACGTACTCCTTTTGTATGGAAAGGTCAGCGGAAGCAATTGAGGGTTGTCAATGAAGGAATTGGTTGGGGTATATGGAGACGAGGACCTCGTTCAACTAATTTTATACAGAGAAACTCCAACTGAAGGAAACTAAAGTTGCTATAATTGCTGCAACTAATTCCTAAAATAAAATGGGAAATTTTGTTGAGAAAAAAAGATATATATACTAAAATTTGGCTTCTTTTATTATTATTATTATTATAAAATTAACCTAAAAATTTTGATTAATTATAAAAATATTTATTTTATAATTATGTACATAAGTAATCTAAAATGAATAGTGAAAGTTTGTGGAGTTAAAAAGATTATCGTCACTCACTTATTGCGTCAACTAGTCATTGGTTGTTAGATTTAAAAAAACAATTTTTTGAGTGGAGCCAATTTATTTGGCACCACCTGTATAAATATAAAAAAAATATCAGTACTTTTTAATATTTTGAGGTTTTAAAATAAATAATAGTGATGGAACCATAAAAAATGATGCCACCACTTTAATGTAATTTTTAAAAATGGCTCCAAGTTCAATTGTGGTGACCATTGAGAAGCCTAATAAGTTCTGTTTAGTGGAAATCAATGGCTCAGATTCAACTCTGCTACTCGAGAAGCAAAAAGCAGTGAGTCCCAAACAGTTCACATGGTTCCTTTTCCTCAAAGCTAACAGAGTTTTTGCTTGTCTTTCATGGCTACCAATGGCTTTGAAAACCATGTATTTATCAGTCAAGAAACGCATTGCATTATGTGATGGGATTGAAGAAGCCAAAAGCAGAAGATTGTATACATTCATCAAACTCTTTCTTTTTATCTCTATTTTTGCTTTTAGAAATCTTTGCTTATTTGAAGAAATGGAATTTGAACATTATTCAACTATGCGAGGTTCTACGTCACTTCCAATTGTCGTGCCATATATAATGTAGTAACGTAATTCTTTATAACACTCTCAAATAAAATAATAATTTTAATTTTTTGAAAAATTAAGTCTGAAAGTGATGGCATCATTCTTCATTATTTCACTAAATAAAATTTTAATTTTAATTTTAAATTAAAAAAAAAGAACAACCACTTTTTAAAAAATTGACACATTAAAAGTGATAGCTCAATTCTCTCTGACTCCACCACTATTATTTATTTTTAGACTCTTGAAATATTAAGAAATATTAGTATTCTTTTATATTTATACAGGTGGTGGCGTCAAATTGATTGACTTCATCCAATAAAATAATTTTTTTAATCTAGCAGTCAATAATTGGCTAACATGACAAGTGAGTCACACCAATTTCTTTAACTTTATCAACTTTCATTATTTATTTTAAGTTATTTACGTACATAATTAAAAAATAAATATTTTTATAATTAAATAAAAATTTTGAACTATTTTTATAAAAAAAAAAAAAGCCCAAAAATTCCTCCTTCTGTCAATCTCCTCTACTTGAGCTCATATGTATCAACAGCAGTCAAATCAAGGTAGACAATAATTTGTTATAAGGCTTTCTTGTTCATTTTCCTGTTGTTTCCTATCCTCCCCATGTTAGACGGCCATGTTTAGCAGATAAGGTGGGTACCGCTCATATTCATAAGATGTTATATTGACAAAATCATAGATAACCCCAACTTTATTGCAAACCACCTAGCTGAATCAAAATAATTTTAAGTTTGTTTTTTAAATTCGGGTTTGGTCCGAAAATGAGCTTAAAACTCAACTCAGATTAAAAATATTAAATTTGAACTCGACCTAGCTTGTTTGTATTAATTTTTTTAGATTATATTTTTATATAAAAACAATTAAAAAAATATAATACATCAAATATTACTAAAAATATTAAAATAAATATTTTTCAACATTTGAATACACATTAAAAACAATTATACTTAAAAAGCCAAGTAACTCACTTATACTACAACAGGCAATTTGCTAGTGCAAATTTCATAAAATCCCTCAAGGATTAAGACGAAAACAATTTTTCAGGTTCATCACAACATTCAAAAGCACCCAACCTGAAGCACAACCAGAAGCTGTCTGATTTCAGCTAAACATACATAATACTATTATTATACTACCTGCTAATTAACTAAACATTACCATCAAATAAATTTTAATCTCTTTAGGAGCGTTTAGCCCCATTCTTCGAGTTGATTCAGTAGAATAGAGGGAAAAAAAAAGAGAATAGACATGTAATTTAAGTCGGGTCAACCTATTTTTCAAGTCTATATTTTTTATTCAAATTCTCTTACTTTTCATGCAGATCTTTGAACTTAAATGAGTGACCTGACCCATGATCAGATTTAAACAATGTTAGGATTGAAATTTTATTTAGATACATTTATAAATCCAACTAAAAGACCATAACAAATGAAAATAGAAAAGATTAAAGCGTTAAACAAACTGAATTTTGTTGAATACGATTTAAATAAAACCAAAATAATTTTGATTGTCGGTTTTCTTTTGATCAAACAAAACTCCCTTTTTCAACCAATTTTTTCGTAGATAAATTTATATGACCCATCAAAATACCAGAATAAATAAAGATATAAAAGCAAATGACAAATTAAAATATACTAAAAAGTATAAAACATGAAAAAAGAAAGTTTTAAAACCAAAATTTTTGCATAGTGCCAACTCTGCCTTGCCTTGAGCAAATTGGACAAAGAATGAGGCAAACTCGAAATTTTGACAAACTGAATTGAGAGAGTCATGAATGCATTTGATAACGAATATCTACTGTCATGTCCAATATACACCAAAGCTTTAATATAAAGTGAAATGGGCAACACATATTACAAGAATAACAAGAAATTATAGATTCATGACATGCTTATTGAGTCCTAAAATAAAATAAAAAGCTGCTACAGTCCACAGCTTCTCCTTATTTCAGTTGAGGATATATCCATACGGAACCTTTCAGCTGGTATTGGGACAAACATATCTTTCAACACTTCAGGAACATCAAAATCCTCAAGAACCTGCGGGAATAGCACAACTACTAAAATAACTACGATACACCCTCCTTCCACTTTGAAATATTGACAAGTTTTGTGCTTCTGATGCTTGGCATACCTTAAAAGTACCATCAACTTTCCGACCAGCCACAATGAAGGTGCATCCTGTTCTTTTGCATCCAGAGAGTGTCTCTATCATCCTATCATAGCTCCCATCATAGTATTTAGGCTGCAAGGTAAGAGAAATAAGTAGCAAAACTCGACATACTCTTCAACAATTCCAACCTAACAACATCTTGCATCAAAATAAATGTACAACCCTGAAAGCATTTATTCAGGTCACTATCTATGGACTAAATGTATATTATATTTCACTGTTTAAATATAGCAAACTCATCAAACTTCTGAGGAATATGATAAGGTTCCATAAGACTTGGTTTCTAAAAAGCAGCCAAATCCAATATCGATTAGTACTTCTCATCTGCACTGTTCCCAGCAGCAATATTAATGGATAGCAAAGGATTTGGAGCAGTAGTACAACCCAAACATCCAGTTTTGTTTTATTAGTCCATCAGATACTGCAGTATCTTACCCTAAACCATGCCCAGAGGAACTATTACGTATAAAGTTTGCTGCAATATTTTCATTTAATTCATACATCCCTAATAGCTAATTCAACATCCAAGGCAAAGTAAACATTTACCTTTCCCTGTTTCCGAAACTACAAAGTAAAAAGCCAGCCTTTTGATGAGTTTAATTATGCAAACTACCATTTTGTGCCTTATATTTTCTAGTATTCTCTTATTACAAAGGTGCTTCACCAGCAGCATCAGCTAGAAAATATAATAGGGTACCACTTTACTTCTCATCAAAGATGAAACTTATAGCATTTTTTTTTTTCAAATGATTCTCAAAAATAAGTTCATCGCAAAACATTTCTGTATGATTTTTAGAACATTTATGCATTTCTGCATTTTCGTAGAAAACAAAAAAAGAAGTCTAGTTACAGACGGACAATACATAATGAGATCAAAAGGCAGCTAATTCAACAAGTTGTCTATAGGAAGGAAATGGCAACTTAAGCTGTGCTCAAGATTATCTGAAACCAATCTTCTCTATATTGTTTATGTAGCTCAAATATGCCTATAAGAATGTTACGTGTTCCCTTAACAGTTAGGTCTTGCTCCCTAATCATAAAATAGACCATTATACTGATGTTATCACTTAGGAGGAGGATTATTCATGAATCTCTAAATTGAAAAAATTATGCATAATTATTTTAACAGAAACTTTGAACCATAAAGTGTCATGATATAATGTCAAAATATTTAAGGAATTCAAAGTGTCATACATTGATAAGCCTCACAGCAGTGTCAGCACCAATTACAAAAGCACTACCCGGAAAAAGTTCAGCTTTCTTATAGAAATAAGGCTGATTGGAAATTATTACTGTCTTTCCTGCCATTATAGAAACACAACCACTTATTCATTATTATAAAAGCTGTAAAATCAAAATAATAGCAATTAGGGAACCCTGCAAAAATTGTATATGATTGAGAATGCAAGAAAAAACTGATACAACATACTGTCATCATTTTAAGAAATACAAATTTCTATATGAATAAGTTCAAAAAAAAAAAAAAGATGCAGACAACCAAACGCCTGCAAGTGACTTGACTACATCTACTTGTCAACTTGTCTGCTCACCATGCAATAAAATCCTTCAGTATATGAGAAAATTATGTTCAGATACCCTTTTAAAAGAATATGCAGTGTAGTTAAGGAACAAAATATATGATACTTATAACATGTTATAACCTTAAGAGGGCATTTTGTTCAAGGAATGTAAGATTACCGTTAGTAGTAGAATTATGGGAATTTAAGATTATGGGATGGAATGTGGGGTATGTTACATTACCTTATTTGCTTCATTTGGCTGGAATGTAAGATTTTGATGTTTGGTAACGGAATGTAAAATTAACTAAAAATACATTTTACTACACTGCCCTTATTATAGAATTTGTTTTCTTTAACAAGTTTAGTTAGTTTTCTTTTTTTGTCTCAAACTCCATAAAATTAAGATAAATTATGACAATTCTTGTTTTTATTACAATCTATATATTAATAAATAAGATATGATGTTGACATCAATTTATAGATTATAATAATAAATCATGATTAATATTAGTAATAAATAAATCTTTAGAGTAAATATTATAATTATAATTTTAAAGTATGACATTTACTGTTCCACTGTTAAGAAAAAGAGAGATTTTTGTTTTTAGTTCGACTTAAATTTTATTTACGAACAAAAGACGAACAAATTAAAATAATAAAAACAAAAGATAAATTGATCCAAAAATTAATATTATGTCCATAATCTAAGATAACCTAAGAAATAGGTGGTAGTGAGATTATATACCCTATATTTTGGCATATTAACACTATTTGAGAATGTGAGATTACTGGGTGGCCAAAATGTTGCAAATCCTAACAACTTAATCTTATTCCAAAATGCGAAGGTACGGGATGTAATGTTACATTCAGTGAACCAAATGCACCCTAAGTGTTAACTTTCACATTCCGTCGAACTCCAATTTAACTTCCTAGGAAACCAACTACATTAATATGCATGCTATAAACTAACAAATAAGCATAAACTCCTTAATGAAAACATCTAGCCATTCCACTATGATTTGCTAACTCAAGATCCAAGCTCACTCCTGCAGCCAATTATCTTTTTTTCCCCTTAATATCACACAGTTTTCACATTCAAGGAATCAAAATTTCCACCACATATACATTAAAACTTCAGAGAGTTTATAAAAGTAATTAGCCTCACCAATTTTTTCGAACTGCATAACGCGCTCTTTGATTTGTGGTATTGACAATGGAGGTTTGTCAGCATTAATTGCAGATAATTCAAAGCACGGATACCCATCGCCACAAATGCTGCATCATAATGAACTTTTAATGAGTAACTATCATGTATGGTCTAGAAACTTCACTAACTAGGCAAAAATGAGTGTTGGAATGTGTCATAAAGAAGGAAGAAATGAGAGGCCTGTCAGATCATTGATCCTAAACTTCAACATGCTCCCCAACAGCACAATTCACCTATCCTTTCATATATATATAGACTTGGAGACTACAAAAGACGAGGCAAAGTGCATATCCACTAGCAAGCTAGAACCGGTTTGATGAAAATGACCTCTAAATTATGAATAGACAGCCCTCTGAAGTATGTTTCAGAGACTACAAGAAGTAGACAAGTGCATATCCAGTTACCAGCTAGAACCAGTTTGATCAAAATGGCCAAAAGCAACCAGCTTCTAAAGCAAATGAGATCGTGAATGAATCTTAACCGAATTAACAATGAATTTCTAAAACACATTCACAAACCTAGTGGCAGCTTCCAAGAGCTTGAGGTGACCATCATGTAACGGATTAAAGGATCCAGGGAGTATAATCTTCCTATCACCATTTGACTTATCTGTCTCAGCAAAGCAGTTTCCATACTGTAAATAACAGATCAAAAGATATACTTCAAAAAGAAAGGGGGAAAAAAAGGTGTCAAGATAAATTGTAATTGAGATTAATTCAGCAAATATTGAACCATACCACTTGAAAACGGATAAACCTTAAAGCAAATTTGCCCATTTATAAGTTGCTCTAACTCCTTATCTTCATCAAAGAACCTTTCACATTCATCTGCAACAACATCAGATTCAGTCAACTCTGAATCAAATGTTGAAGAGACTTTGCAGGCATTAGCGATCGCCTATAGCCACATTATTGAAACCATTAAAATATACAACAGGTGTTGAAAATGAAATAAAACTATACTTCCTTTGTCTCAATAAAAATGTCATAATTGACATTTTTGGGGTAAATATTTTTAAATTTTGATCTAAATTATATTATATAACTTAATTAATTAAATTTTATAAAAAAATTATATTTAGAGACTACTTCATTGAAGGTTTTTATGACATTTTTCCAAATTTTTATTTATAATAAAATTTAAAAAATAAGAAGTCAAAGTTGAAAATTTTTACTATTAAAGTCAAATTGTGACAAATTTAGTGGGACGGAGGGAGTAGTATTTATCAAGAGATGTAGCATGACAAACAACAACTCAACACAATCATCGGGAACTTTTCTTTTTCTACCTTTTCAAGATATTTTAAGTATCAGTAATTTATTAAAAAAATTAGCGGATAAAATAAGCATTTAGTAATAGATTCTTAAAACATATATCAAAAAATAATGTACATGTACATATCACACACCTTCAGTAGGAAGTAACTTGAAACCTTCTCTTCTTGATCTCGACTCCTCAAGCCCTAAAAGACTCGGTATCAGATAAGAGAAATGCAAATCTAGTGTGCAAGAGCTAATTTTTAAATAAAAATAAATAATAAAATAGTAATTACCTTTGATAGAGTAATTGTGGATGCCCAATGTCGATCAGAGGTTCTTGTTGACAAGTGAAACCTACACATCAAAAAAGGGAGACTAACAATCACCTTAACCAAAAAATAATATCAAACCAAGCAGAAGGGCAAGTCAAAAGACCATTATTACAACTTGGCAAAGCATTATTCAATCAAAAATAGTACAGTCACTTAACCAAAATGCCAATGGGTCATTACATATCAGTTAACAAACGGTAGATTTGAAGAAACATACCTATGGTCTCCCTGTTTCGGACGGGTGGTAGCCAAAGAACCAGTAAACCCCACACCAAGAACTGGAGAACCTATTCAGATGGTTGAATATAACCCCATGTTACACAAACTGGCCATGATACAATTAAAGAAGTATAGGCTGCTCACTTTTGCAAATATATTTCCAATTCTCTCTACTATTTTACTCTTAATATAATCAACAGAATACTTTAAATATCTAGATTAGGAAAAAGACAAGCAAGGATTCCAAATTTCAACAGAATAATTTAAAATTACTGCGCAGTCTCCTAGAAAATTAGAGAACAATCATTTCCAAACTTACGATATTTCATGTTTTATCGATCACTTCTAGAGTGAAAGTGGGGATAGAAGATAAAAAGCACTTTCGAAAACTAGATAGGAACTTCAGAACCTGGAGAAGAAAGCTTCAGCGCGCGATTATAAGCGAGCAAAGCCATTTCATCGGCAGTTTGTTGACTACAATACTTGGCAGGAATCTGTACCGAAAAATCTGATTTACTAAATATTATTTTATGAAAGACAAAAATTTTAAAAATGGAAATCCATTTTCAGATTGAAAAAAAGAAAGAAAGAAAAGAACCTTAGTGAGTAATTGGATCATGGACATTCTGGAGTATGGCACAACAGCTTCCAGCACCGTATTTGAAGCTCCAGGAACTGACATCAACAACCCCAAGGCCTGCTTAAAATAGTGAATCAATAGTGATAATCATTCAGATCAAAATCCTTATTTAAAAGAAAGAACTAATTTTGGAGATAGAAAGAGAGATACGAGAGAGGCGCCGCCGGAGAGATAGAGGACGGCCTGTGTGGGAGAAGAGTGGATAGATTCCACAACGGCTCTTATGCAAGCGTCTGTCATAATTTTTATTTCGTCTCCGTCAGTCGTATCTCCAATCCTCACTTTCGCGGATTCAATTCAACGAACAGCATCAGTACCATCTGGAAAAGCCTATTAATTAAAACCAAACGAGGGATGATTGGTTTCGGATTGGGCCTTCGCAAACACACTCTAAACAATAAAAATAAAAGCCTATTTGCATGGTAGAAGACAGTTGGGGCTTCTTGTCCTTGTCACTACGGTCATGCTATATTTGTCATTGCACAAAATGAGGGCTTTTCGTTTCTTCTTTCTTGTTTTTTGGCGGGCGGGGGGGTGGAGGTTAGATGAAAGTAGGCAAATGCCCGCCGTATCAGCATTCAGAATTTGGCTCATTCTAGGTGTTGCTACTTCAAGATTGTGGTGATCAAATGTCATTTCAATCATGGTGGTAGTTTCCAGACTAGTTTCAATCATATTGGACGGTGTGCGGTGTTAAAAAGCGAAACAAATATTATTCTTTTTTGCATTGAAATCAATTCCATTAGCTGGTTGTAGTTAATTTCAGTCACATCATCCAAATCATGGTGCACTAGGCACTACATGAATAATATTAAATATATAATTTTTAATTATTTATTATTATGTTAAAAGATTTAATTGAAATATATCAATCAATAAAAAATTACTTTTAAATTTTAAAGCTTTTCATTAAACATACTTTCACATTTAAAATATAAAAATTAAAATATTATATAAAAAAACCTCACTCGTATTAAAGAAAAATCTCCACTCACCCTTCAAATTTTATTTCTTGTTAATTTTAGATTTATTGAATAATGTATTTTTATGTGTAGAGTTTATTAATCAGTATTTATATAATTGATAAATATTTTAAAATTTAAATTTATTTAATATCATTTACTTACATTTATAAATATTTTTACGTACACTTATCAAATATATTATACCAAAACAGACTAATATCAATACGTACTAATTCCATAAAAACATTGAACTCAACTCTTTAAATAGCCAAAATTGTAAGGTCGTAGAACATACGAATTGCCTCCTATAAATATGATTAATGACAATAACTCACTTTTTTGGCAAACAAGAGTAGATAGCCTACTTCTTTATTGTTCTTGAGCATTTAAATCATTTTAAAAATGACATTTCGAAATTCTACATTTCAAGCCAAAAATCAAACATTCATATGCTCCTTACTGTGTAACTTGAATAGCATAAGTAAAAGTCATTTATAGTGACTAGATATAGGTGACTCCAATTAATAAGAAAATACATAAGCTATGAGAAATTGAATTGCCATTAATCCAAAGCAAAAGTCTAGGGAAATTTGAAGGTCAAATTGATGAAAGCCTCACGCGTGTGCTGAAGAGCACAACATACGAGGAGAGATTGATTGATACTACAAAACAATCTCCAACACTAACTAAAAATGAAGGAAAAGAAGTGACGCTTGCAGATAATCTTGAGACCAATTCATGAGCATTGATGAGAACTAATTGGTCTTACTAGAAGCTTAAGTAGACTTAGATCATTATCAAGGACTTGGAGGACAAGACCAATGAATGTAAAGAAAATGCCTCTAATGAGCTCAAAAGCAATGTTAAATAGAGGATTTTGGAATCACTTAGAGTCTAGATACTATAATGGATGGCAATGGAAAATCCATATTGAATTTTATGGCCCACATTAAAGGAAACCTTAGTGAGTTAGATCGAGAGTTTGTAATTTTCCCAGCAACATTGCACAAGGCAATGAAAAACTTGTAAATTCAATGTTTTATAACTTAAATATTCAAGGTGAGTAAAATATCCTGGAAGAATTTGAAATATTCATCAAAGAAAAAGCAAGAAAAAATGACAGGTCTTCTTCAAATTAAGAGGGTTATCATGTTTAAAGCTCAAATAGAAGTTGATATGGTTACAAGAGAAATGAAGTATTAGAACATGTTGCACATCTACACCAATAGAAGTAAGGAAGAAGAGGAGGAGGTCGTTATCATTTTGAGTTAATTGAAGCTACCCCTACCAAATTAATGATGGAAGTCATAAAGAGCTAAATCTGATCCTCCTAATTTTATTAATGATGGTATACGAATAGATGTTCAACCAGGGGAAAAAGACATTACCTTAACTATTGTTTTTGAGCTTGAGGTTCTATATACATTCATTAGCATAAGGATTTCTGTAACACCTTATACCCAACACTATCGTCGGGTTCGAGCTACAATGTGTCACATTTGTTACCGGAGCAACTACGATCAATTCACATTTAAAATATACAATTTAGTGATGAAATCAAATAAATATGCATCCAACATGAAATACAATCACTCTCGGGCTTTATACGAGCTTACAGAAGCTTTATAAATAACCCGAGGTCGAATTGGGACTAAAATGAAAATTTTCAAAATTCAGGACCAATATCGTGATGTGAGGAGGTTCCTCATCATGACGTGACATACTGACTTGGCCAAATGGCTTTCTCATCACAGTAACAATATTATTGTCGCGCTGTGACCTAAACTCGTAACTCATCACGACAACATAGTATGACGCCACGACATCACATACTGAACTTACAGTACTTATTCACAAACCAACAATTTTCCATACAAACCAAGCCTAGCCTTTTTCTTATGATAATTTTGACAATATGTACAGTAACTGTAAGTCCATAATACATTTTATCACACAAGTATCATAATCTAACCACTATATACATATTTTATTATAATTTCAAGGCATAAGTAGCACTCTACTTCTCAACTTACAAATGTTCCATCCAAATTAAACATTTCCTTAATGCAACCAAATTCATCCCAAACTATCACACTAATTTCAATCTAATACTAACCCTTACTACTATTTAATAAGATGACTAATACACATATCAACATATGCCCAAAAGAGTTTATATATGTATACAACCTATAATCAACTACAATTCAATCACCCATAGCAATTTCAAATAAAAAATATGTGCACTTAATGACATATAACATATCAATCATTTGTTAGGCACATATATGCATTGCATTCTCAAACACCTTCTCATACTTTATTAACATTCAACTAAAGAAATCCTAAGTTACATACCATATATATATATGCATAATTAGGTCAAAGTTAATTATATATCATCTTTAACATCAAATTCAACATGATACAACCACCTAGGTACATGCCAAGTTATAAGCAGAAAGGAAACAAACAAATTTTACCGAGTCTGGAAGTATTGCTTGAATGTTGAAGTCAATACATGAGACCTTTACTTGAAACCTAGCCTGCACACGAAAAATCAATCATATGTTAAGTAACATAACTCAATAGTATATCTACAAGATAAAGCAACATAATAGAGATAATACAATGTAACATTTAAGTTGTAATTTCATCATTCAACATACATTTCTTACACATAAAGCCCAAGTTCGTGTTACCTTCTCGACAAAATCCCGAGCTTATAAGCTCATTCGTATTCCAGGTAACGTTTAGCTCATTATCACTTCAACTTAATATGTCATCCTGAATTTCCCATTAATGATGACTTTCTGCACAATTCCTACCACCCAGAGTTGCTTGGCAACAATGGTTTTCTCAATCAAGTCTGTTATTCCGTATAACACCCCTTACCCGTCTCTGTCACTAGATTAGGATTATAGAGTATTACGGTACATATCAAAAAAATTTACATCATTAAACCATTCATTTATTAACTTAAATAACAACATTCGAATCTACATGCATTCATAGCATAATCACATTTACGTGTAACAACCCGAAATTTAAGGGTATCAAAAAAGTATATTTTTAGGTCTCCGTTTTCAAAAAAAATGTTTCATAAATATTTATTAAAAATATTTACGAAGCTAGTTGTGTGTTTAATTAGGTTTTAAATAGGTAAATTTGACTTAATTATGAGTAATTAATAAAAAGGACTAAATTGAATAAAGGGTAAAAGTTGAATTATTGATTAAAAGAAAATAAAAAGGATTAAAAGGGCAATTATACCAAAAGTATAAATTGAGGTTGTTTATCGTGAGGAAAATCTAAGATTTTTATGTTTAATATATTATTATATTATTATATAATAAAGATATTTTATGTTTTAATTATAATATAATATATTATATTATATTATATTATTATATATATAAACTAAAGAAATAAAAGAAAGGAAATAGAAACAGAATAGGGGACGAAACAGAAAGAAAAGAAAAAAAGAAAAGAAGAAATTTAGGGTTTTCAAGGTTCAATTTCAAATTGGTAAGTCAAATTAAGTTCTTTTATTATAATTTTTGAGTTTTTAGAAACCTAGAACAAAATATGCCATGGTTTATGTTGAAATTTTGTTAGTTGATAGATTTTTAGACATAAGTTATGTTTGATGAATTAGGGGTTAAATTAATTGAATTTCAAATTAGAAGTTAGTAAAGGATTAAATTGTAAAATATAGTGTAAGTTTTGAATAGTAGGGATTGAATTGAAAGAATTTAAAAATTAGGGATTTATGATAAAATTGAAGAGTTAAAATAGTTTATTGAAGAAATTTAATGAGAATATGGAATAGTTTTAGTAAAATAAAAATTAGTATTGATTTTGGGATTAAATTGGAACTTAGATAAAATTTATGTATAAAAGGAAATATTAGATGGAATTGTGTGATCGATGATTTTTAATTGTTTAATTACGTAGCTAATATCGTACCAGAGACTTCAACAAAGAAAGGAAAAGAGAAGGTTGACGCGCAGTGATTCGAGGATTTCGGTTTGTATTTCTATAACCGAACTCAATAATTATTTTGATACATTATTATTACTATGTACGATTATTGAAATTGAGTGTTTGTGAAATTATGATTTATGTGATATTTGAGCATTGATATTGAATTTAAATTGAATTGGTAAGTAATTAAGGTTAATATTAAAAATTGTTATTGAAATGAATTTATATGGATATATGTGATTAATTGAAATGTGTATTGGTTAAAAAAATTGAAAGTGAATTGAATACCCTATTAACAGTATCGGGATAAGTCGGATATAGTTGGCATGCCATAGGATTGGAAGCGTGCAGGGATACTTCGACCTTGAATCGATGAGGAACTATAAGTGTCGTACTGTTATTGTTACTTCGGTTTAATCTGATGAGGTATCGAGTAATCGCATCGCATTCGCATTTACGCAAGCCAAAGCCAATGAGGCACTAAGTGCCGTACTAGTGTGTTGGTTGGATCCGTGTATCCGTCATTGTCCGAGTCATGTTAATAGGATAACCAATTGCACTAAATGATTGAATATTTCTGAATGGTTTATTATTATTGACTGACTGATTGTATTGAATATCATTGATTGGTTGATGGCTACTGAAATATATTGACTGATATTAAGTTTGGATTAAAATGGTATATAAATTGAAAAGTGAATGATTGAATATTTATTATTTTGAAAAGTTTGAATATATATATATATATTTACATATGTTTTGTATTCATTTAAGTGTTCGGTTAAAGAAATACCACTGAGTGCATACTCAGCGTACAATTTGTTTCCGTGCACAGGTTAGGTAAAAGACAAATCATAAAATCAGCATCCAAAACCGATCCGAATCTCAAGACTTGGTGATGTACGTTTCATTTTGGTAATGGCATGTACCTAGGATGTCAAATTTTGTTATTTTGGGAAATGTTTGTAAATGATGTTTTAAAATGATACAAACTATATATATTCTTGAAAATATGAATGGCATGTTTAAGTACATATGAGTATGAAATAGGTAGTTTTGAAGTAATAGTGCTATAAATATAGAAATTGGTTTGAATAATGATATGTTTTGAATTGGTCTCGACTTGAAACTTGCAGGGAGGGTTAGATATTTATAAATGGGTTATATTGAGTTCAAAAAAAATACCCGAACAAGTCCCGAATCGATTCTAACATGTAATTTGGACCTCGAGGGTCCATTATAGAGACTTTATGATTAAATCAAGATATGTATGTCATTTATTTTGAATTAATTGTAAATTGTCCGATATGTTCTGTAATGCTTCGTAACCCTGTTTCGGTAATGGTCTAGGGTTAAAGGGTGTTACATTACGAGCCTTAAAACTAGCTTACGGGGCTCTAAAAATAGTTTGGGAACAATTAGGGACTAATTTGAATCGAAATAGAAAAATATGAAAAAACCTGAAAATTTTAAAAATAGGGGTCACACGGCTGTGTGGCCAAGCCGTGTGGCTCAAAAATATGGTCATGTGGTCAAACCGTGTACTATTCAAAATATGGGTCACATAGCCGTGTCTCAGGCCATGTGCCTGTCTGTGTCAATATTCGAAATAAAGTCACGCAACCGTGTCGTAGACCGTGTGCCAGATCTTGTGTATATTCGAAATGAGGTCACACGGTCATGTCGCCAGGCCGTGTAACTCTCTGAGATCGTGTGAAAATCTTGTACTTAAAATCAAGAAGACACACGACCGTGTGACAGCCTGTGTCCCAGGCCGCGTGCACCTTAAAAAGCTTCTAAAATAAGGCAAACTTTCATCCAAATCTTAAGTACCAAGCTAACTCAAAATCAACCATTTGCATACCTCAAATACACATTCAAATAAGCTTAAAACAGACCAAAACATACAACTTAAATGCATAAGCAATGTGCCCTTATTGACACCACAATTCAATTGCCAAATCAAATTCACATTTCATACTAAACTGGTTTGCAATCAAAGTTTTCAAATACCTATAATAACTCATGCCAATTTCACCATTTCATTCAATCCATTCAAGTCTACTTCTACCATAATCTAGTCATTCACAAGTAGCATTGGATAAAATGACCAAAACACATACATATGGACTTTTACAAGCCAAAAGCCAAGGCATATATATAAATATATGAACCAAAATCTAACTGGGACAACATCATTCAAGTATAAGAAATACCACAAGTGACAAGTAACCAAAACATTTACAATCACCTATTACATGCCATATAACCCAAAGATAAACATATCAAAAACTACCAAAAAATATCTGGATAGTGTGATTCTTTGTGTTGATCCGGTCGCTCGATTCTACAAAACATAATCTACAAAGAAATAAAAGAAAATACACGAGTAAGCTATACTAAAGCTTAGTAAGTTCAACGGTTAAAACAATAAACTTATAGTAAAAACATATAAATCAAAAAGTAACAGTTAATAAACTATAATCATGTCAATCATAACCATTCAGCATGTGAGTCTTTATATCAATACACATTATAAATAGTCTATTCAATTATACTAAATCATTTAATGACAACTCATGTTAATCAATCACAAGATGAATTACAAATCCTGTAACCATTGAAACTCTGCCTGATGAACGATATAACGGATTTGGATACGTGGTTAACCATCCAGAACACACCAGATCGTTCAAACGAGCTTAACCAACCGAGAACACACCTAGGCACTAAGCGCCTAACTCGTAGGCTAACATCCTTTCGAAACACACCTGGGCACCAACTGTCATGCTCGAATGCTTTACATCCGTACCTGGTAACACACCAAAATCAATGTAAATATAACACGATAATCCGTAATGAATACTAGACTTTGATATATTCAGTGAACAGTAACGAATCAAATAATCATCATCTCATCACAAGTCAGACCCATATCGTGCGCATAAAACCTATTGGCATGCCAACTTTATCCTATCCTACATTCATCAAGCTCAATATAACATCGAATAACAATGTCTAATTCAATGACTTTCTCGACTCACATCAATTTATTTCAATTCAATTATGTCAGAACATCCAACAATATCAACTCGTACTTAATATAAAATTTAACTTGTACAAAACTAAACCATACAAACTTATCAGTGCTAAACTACAGAGACAACGAAAGTTCAAGGACTACTTAGCAACTTTCCCCTTTCCTCGGTTATCTATTTTTTCTTGATTTATAAAATAGTTTATTTCAATTTATTAACCTCAATTTCATATAATATTAAATTTAATGCATATGACTTCCTATTTATAATTTTTCACATTTGCATCAAACTTTTACATTTTATTCAATTTGATCCTTAAGACCAAAACATGATTATTTTCACAATTAATCCTTATACCCAATAAACCAAATTCAATTACACCCAAATACAATCCACACATGCTAGATTTTTTTCAAGAAACCATGCCTATTTTAATTTATTTACAATTAAATCCCTAAACTTAAAAATCTTACAAAATCACTTAACAAAATATTTATTTTAACACCCAAGCATAGTAATCTACCATTAAACTTCAAAAACATATCATATTCATCAATGGAATTTTCCAAAAAATTTAAAAATTTAACAAATTAACCCCCGGGTTAGCTAGATTAAGCTAAAATGATTACAAAAACATAAAAATTACTAAAAACAGGACCAAAAATCACTTGCATGCACTAATCCAAGCTTTGTCGTGACTTAAGCTAGAAAAAAATTGGTGTTTTCACTTCTTCAAAATCAATGGATTGCTATCGGAGACGGCAATATACTTGTTTTTTTTTTGTTTAATTTTACTTAATTATCTAATTACTATATTACCCTGTTTATTTAACTTAAAGATTTATTAAAATCAATGCTACAATCGTCCACTTAATAAACACATGGTATATTTACCATTTAACTCCATTATTTTACATTTCAATTGTCATTTAGTACCTTTAATTAATAGAAATCAACTTTTGCAGTTTTTACGATTTAGCTCGTTTTACTTAATTAAATATCTAAACGTTAAAATTTCTTAATCAAAATTTAATACAACACTAATGACCTTTTAATTAATATTTACAGATTGAAATTGTGGTTCCAAAACCATTGTTTTGGACACCACTGAAAAACGAGTTGTTACATCCCGGGTTGCTTGGTAACAATGACCTACCACCCCAGATTGCCCAGCAACGATGGTTTACCACCCCGGATTATCCGGCAATGATGGTTTTGTCAATTCAAATCTGTCACCCCGGGTTGCTTGACAATGATGGTCTATATGGCGTTCTAGCCCTCATGGCAAATCAATTATCATATGTTAAAATATATCTTAATTTAATTTCATACTAATTGTCTAATATCAATCAAATTAACCCCTGCCTTGACATATAATCGTAAATACGTCAAATCAATTCAAGTTATTCATAACGACTTACTTCAACTATGTACATGGTAAAATAACATAAAAACGCAAAACTTAAATAGGCCATAAGTCATAGAAATACATATCGTAAATTCCGAGCTGTTCATTAACAGTTTTGTATTTTCCCTTCCTTTTCGAGGAATTCAGATCGACGTTAGCTACAGATTAACATAAACACATACAATTTTCAATAAATAGCCAAATTCGCAATCAATTTGCATTTTATACAAAATTTTTAATTTATTCAATTTAGTACCTAAAACCGAAACTAACATAACTTCCAATCTAAAGCTTCAAATTGATATAAGTTTTCACTATTAACCATTAGGAAGCTCTAATTTCTCATTTCTATAGTCAATTTTTCAATTTATTTAGTTTATTCCCTAATGCACGAAACTATCAATTAACTTCAGAATTTAGTCCTTTGTCACCTCTAAACTTAAAATCTATCAATGTAACACCAAAAACTTCAAGAAATCAATAATGGTAACTTTTTAAAACTTTAACGATTTCACAAATTGATACATAGGCTAACTAAATCAAGCTCTCATGACCTCAAAAACCTAAAAATTATAAGAAAAAGACTAAATTACACATACCAAAATAGGGTTGAATACTTTGAAGCTCTCCTTAGGTTTTTCTTTATTTAGCTTCGGGTAGAAGATGAAAAGAGATGATGAAAATGTTGTTTTTATCCACTATCTCTATTTTTATGTTTATTATATTAAGTTAATTAACTTTAACTTATTAATTAAAATTTAATTTTAATTATTTATATACATACATAATCCTTATCGTCCACCATTATGAATTCCAACATGGTCTATTTGCAAATTTTAGACCTTTAGTTAATTGCAATTTAAGTCTTCAAACCATTTTCTAATTAAAAATCAATAACGATTGAACTTTATGATTTAGTCCCTAAACCTTAATTAATCACTAATTCGACAAAATTACCTATTCAAAATTCAATTCACTAATATAATAACTTTGTAAACAGGCTCGGTTCATGAAAATGGGGTCTCGAAATTGTATTTTTCGACAGTACTGACTTTTAGGTCGTTACAATTTCATCTTTGTGTTAATGTGGTTGTGAATTGATATTATTTATCCCTTTTTTGCTCCAAGAATGATATCAGTGTCACTACCAAGGCACCAAAGGTAGATAACGGTGATTGGCACCTAGTTAATGCTTTGCTTTCGACTTGGACTTTGTTCCTGATGATAGAGTCATCTAGTACTAATTCAAATTGACCTTAGATGAATGGTATATTGATAGATGTTCAATCAAAGGAAAATGACATTATCTTTACTTTTGTTTATGAGTTTGAGGTTTTATGTCCTTTCGTCGGTGTAAGGGTTTCATCTTTGTGTTTATGTAGTATGTTGAGGTAAGTTTTTAGAGTGACTAGCTAAGTGCCACTTGAATATGGTTACTTCTACTATCACTATGATAATTTGCCTGTTACTTGTCATATTTGGAGTTAGCAATTTATTGAAACAAAATCTTTGTGCTTTGAATGGTGTTGATATTGTGGATGTATAGAAGCCCGACTTTTAAGATCAATTCATTTGAAGAAACTTACCTTGAAGATTGGATTAAATCGGATCATGTATATCGAATCCTTTAGATTGTGGAGATCGAATTGAGGAGCATTGAAGGTATATCTTCAAATAGTCCACTTTACATTGGACTTTATTAGTATATCGTATTTTGCTATATTATAGGTACTATTATTGATAGATTGGATTGTAATTAATCTCTAGTATGTTAACAAGTCTCGAGAACTCTTATATATTGAAAGACCTGTATAGGTTTATGTACTGAGTATTGAGAGCACTTTATTGTTCATTAAGGAACATGTTTGTGATGTATTTGAGAGCAAACTATCTGTGTTTAGAACCTAAGTTCTCAGGGGGAGAACTTAGAAGTAAGTGACTTAGGTCTTTAAGATACAAAAGTGAGGTTGTTATACTTAGAGAGTGATAGGACTTGATTCACTTGTTGCATTAAGGATTAAAGATAGTGAAGTTACTCATTGAGCTAGACTCCATAGGCATAAGGAATTCGAATTGTTTAAACAATCCTTAGTGTAACACCCATAACCCTTATCCGTCGCCAAAACAGGGTTACAAAATATTATCAGACTTTACAAAATAAATAAGAACATTTTATAACATTTAATAAACATATCAGAAACCAGTCATTAAATACTTATATTGTCCTTTGTATGAACCCTCGAGGCCCAATATGCACCTTAGAAATGAATCGAGACTGAATTAGAAACTCAGAGAATTTTTCGTAAAATCTTAAAATTTTCTTCAGAGCAAGGGACACACGCCCGTGTGGCCAAGCCGTGTGACTCATACAGCCAGGAGACACGCCCCGTGTTTTAGGTTGTGTGGGCAATCAATGTGAAGCACACAGCTGTGTCCCAACTCGTGTCAATACCCGTGTAACTCTCTGACTTGGGTCACACGGCCAACCACACGCCCGTGTGATAGGTCGTGTGTAAGGTGCAGGGGTCACATGGCCAAGCCACACGCCTGTGTGCAAAAACCTAGGCATTCTGTTTTGAAAATTTTAAGGTACAAGGGACACACGGCCAAACCACATGCCCATGTGCTAGGCTGTGTGTCACACATGGCTGAGACACATGCCCGTGTGGACGAAAATAGGCCATTTTATGGCCTCTTTTCTCACCCATTCTTGACTTCAACCTACACACTTCAAATTTCATACATATAGACCATAAGAATATCTCTAAAACAACAAATTTCTAACTTTAATACGATCATATTATCACATATATTCTAACATTCTAATTGGATCATAAAACAATTTACACATGTAACTACTTATATTAACATGTTTTATCAATTTATTCATCTCTAAGCTTAGGATCTATCTATCCATTAACCATACTAACATTATACCAAATATGATAGAACCATTTATATATAAGTTAACTTGAAACATAAACAAAATATAATTCTTAGGATTTACATAACCATTTCAATCTCTATACATGTCACATAAACCATAATATGTATAGCAAAATCTACAGGAGCAAGTTGGATAGTGTGATCCAAAGTGTCGATCCGATCTCCCAATTTCTCGAAAATCTACAAAGAATATTAAACAACACAAGTAAGCTTAATGAAGCTAAGTAAGTTCGTTGGCTTTAATCGTAAATCTTACCGAACATATTATAATAATTCATTTAAATAAATCATTTCATACACACTTCCTGCGAAACACAACTTCAATTGATGAATCCACTTATTGAGATCAATAACAATAATAACTTTAAATATTCAAACATTAATTCTATATATCACTTACCAACCCTTGACAAATTAGAAAACGTCTTGCGGATTTAAGTACATTGTATACAGAAGCCCGAAGGCTGCACAGAAGCACATAAGTGCTAAACGAAAACCCATAAGGGTTGAACAGAAGCTCGCAGGAGCTAAACGGAAACCCAAAATGGTTAAAACTGAAGCTCAAAAGAGCTGAAGGGAAACCCATTAGGGTTAAATAGAAACTCATATGTGTTAACTGAAGCTCATAAGAGCTAAAAGAAAAGTAAACATGAAAGTTCGCAACAAATACTGAACCTCGATTTACTTGGGTAATTTACTGTCAATTCATCCTTTGCATAAAACAATTGTACTCAATCCCGCGTTCCGTTCGCTTCGAACATTTAATTCAATTTCATAACTCTAACAATAATTTTATTTTCAACAAATGATATGAATAAATACATAATATCATTCATTAATTTAACATTTAACATTTAAATTTAAATTTAACCATACGAACTTACTTGGGTTAAGTTGTAAGATTTGTAGAAGTTCAATGATTATTCTACTATTTTCTCTTTTTCACGTTTGTCTACAGGCTCTTGATCTAAAATGTAAAATTATTCATTCATTAGAATATATTTCAGTTTCAATTTAATTCACAACTAATACCCCTCAATTTTTAAAAATACACAATTACCCCAACTTTGACAATTTTTACAAATTAGTCCCTTACTAATTAATCCATCAATTGAGCTAATTTTTCTCAATTGACAATTTATCTAAACATTCTAAGCTAATATAAAGCTCTTAATATCCAGAATTTCAACACCAAACCCTAATCCTAAAATTAATATCTATCAAAATCACTTGATAAAATCATCATATAATAAAATTAAAACTCTAAATCCATATTAATTCATCATAAAAACCTAGCACTCATAAATGGTAACTTTCAAAATTACCCATAAATTTAAAAATTAATGAAATAGATAATTGGACCTAATCGTAAAAGTCTCAAAAACAAAAAAATTTCAAGAAAAAGGCAAGAATTGAACTCACATGAAGTAAAAATATGAAAAACCAGCTTTAAGAGCTCTCCTATGGCTATTTTGGCTGAAGATTGATGAAGAAATGTCTAGAAATTTAATTTGGTCTTTATTTTAATTTTCACCTTAATTTCCCAAATAAGCATTTTGCCCCTAAATCACCTAATTTCAAGATTTTTCTCTGCTTATGCCGCCCAAGCCTTATAATAGTATCTAATTGCCTTTTTGGTCCTCCCTTATTTACCACTTAAGCTATTTAATCACTATTTCTTTAATTAGCAAGTTTTACACCTTTTTCAATTTAGTCCTTTTTACTTAATTAACTATCAAAACATTAAAATTTTCTAACGAAACTTTAATACTAACTTAATGACACTCTGTAAATATTTATAAAAATATTTACGACTCATTTTATGAAATCGAGGTCTCAATACCTCGTTTTTGAAGCCACTTAACTTAATACTTTCTTCTAAAACACAAATCACTAATTCAAAAGTCCTCCTAAAATCGTATTTAACTCATAAATACTAAATAATAAAATTTTTGAACTCACTCATCGAATTTTGAGGTCTCAAACCATTGGTTCCGACACTACTAAAAATTCGGTTGTTACATTTAGTGCCGCTTGTTTACTCTATTTTATTTGTTCATCACAATGGCAAACAAAGTGATCACTACAATCAAGTACTTCCAGTCAAACATTATCAATTAGCAACTGTGTGATTTAACATGGTATTATTATTGTTAAATGATATTATCGATTCCTTTTTTCGCACTAAGAATAATATCATTGTCACTGCCAACACAATGAAGGCAAATAATGGTGGTTGGCACCTAACTAAGGCTTTAGCTTTCAACTTGGACTTTGTTCCTTATGACAAGGTCACTTAGTACCATTTCTAACTAATCTCAAAGGTTTGAGACCTTTTTGAAGAATTCTTATTATTTTTGTTTTGTTCGTCTATGCTTTGCATGAACTCTTTGAATCTCTTTTTTGTATTTTTTTTAAAACAATACAATCTAATTAATGGATAAAAAACTTGTTTATATATTACAATTTTTATTTTTTTTTAATATACTCATGAGATATATGTTATACTTTAAATCTATTTATGGAGTCTAAAAAATTTCACAGGTTTTATATGAGATAGTTTCTCTCTCTCTATATAAAGATCAATATCATAACTTTATTCTTGTTTTCTCTTAATATGATATTAATCGTCGAATTGATGATATATAATAGGAAATAACACGAACCATTATCAATTGGTAATAAATTAGAATATCGAAAAGAATAAAATAGTTGAATTAATTCAACCGATTATGAATTTAAAAAAAAAATAGTTTATGTATTATTTTATTAAATTGAAAATCGATAATACGATGGGATTAATTACGAAATTTGTGAAGGTAGTTTCCAACGTAGCCTATGACAAAAGGGGGGGGGGGTATGAGGATGAATTGAAAAAACATGGAAGTGGGGTTCAGCCTTCAGAGTTGATAGCCCCCACACTGACAAACGGCTAGCTACCACTCTAAGTTCACATGCCAATTTATCTCCCTTTTCCTAAAATCTCACGATAAATTGAAAGTGAAAATGAAAGACGCTGAGAGGCATGGAGGAGACCAATCTATTGTACACGTGGAGAACATTCGAGAGGTGTACGTACTGGCCCCCACTGCTTACAGTACATCACGACCGTTTCTTACTTAATGGGTAATTAGATGGCATGTCCAATCCTGGCTTGACAATCAAACTTGTATTTCGCTTTTCAGTTTTCTTTTTTTCCTTTAATATTTTTATAAATTATCATAAGAGGCTGCTTTTCTAAAGCCTTAAAAATAATAGCAAAAATTAGCAAATAATTTATTTTCTATAATATTATCCTAATATAAAATTAAAATACTATTATATTTTTTATATTAATAATTTCACCATTAAATGATATATCATATTAATTTAAAATATTATTTATGATGATATATATTTAATGGTCAATTTTTTTATATAAAATAAATAATTAAAAATTTTAATTTATTCTAAACTTGACACATATAATTTATATAAATAAACATGAAATGTAATTATTAAAATAATAATATGAAAATTTTAAAAAATATTGTTGTAATTTTGTAACAATATACCTTATCTAATGTACTGTCAATAGATTTTTTTTTAAAAAAATCATCAACAAAATTAATAAGACCACGAATTATGTATATTTATACCGGTTGGATACATGTTTAAGTATGAAGGCCTTTTCTAAAAGTGAGAAAGTTTAGATAAAAATATAGACTTGAAAAAATGGTTTTGGACAAAAAATAATGTCTGTTTTTAAATGGGCTGGGTCTCGAATAGGGTTTTTTACTTGACTCGACTTGATCCGAATTAGCTATTTTATTGTTGCTTTGTTGCTGTTTTAGATGTTTTGTATTATATTGTTACTATTTTATTATTACTGTTTGGATATTGTATAACTTTTATTTTGTTGTTAATTTTGTTATTATATTAGAGGTATTTTACTTGTTAAATTGTAACTATATTAGTGTTATTTAAGTATATATAATGTATTATATTTTTTTAAAATTATTTTTATATAAAAATAATCTAAAATAATTAATACAAACAAACTGAATAAAATTCTAATTTAACATTTTTAATTTAGACCGAATTTAAATAAATATTTTTGATCGAATGAAACCTAAACTTAAAAATCCAACTCGACCCGAACTATTAGTAGAGATATTTAGACTCCATTTATTTATGAAAACATTTAGTATTGTGGAAGATGAAGGCAGAAAGTGAGCATAATCATAAAACATGTTCCCTTAAGAGATAATGAGAAATGTGGAGGTAATGATGAATACTGACTGCTTCGCCCACTTGTATTTTACAAAACCCACTTGAAATTGAATTTATTCATGTCAAATCTTAAAATTATTTTAATTTTTTTTTATGATGGATAAATTATAATAATAGAATAAAATTCAAATAATAAATATAATTGTATTAAACATTTTTTACCATCAGAACCTTAAACCATCACTTAGGATTTATAATTTTATTCAACAGTTAAATGTAATGTAATAATGTAAGATATCTAATCCTAAAATCAAATTAGTTAACTATTTATATATAAATGAGATTGATGACCAAAAATCCAAAAGTTTAAAGCAACTATTGACTTTTTCTTTTTATGCCACTGTTTCCACTTGGATTTATCATACAAACATTTTCCTATTGTTTCTCTTATATAAACTTATTAACAAATTTAATTTAATTTTTATTTTATTACCCAATTTTAAATTTTTTAATTAAATTTTATACTCAACATTAATTTTTTATGATTTCAAGATAAATTAAATAAAAAAAGAGTCTTTCAAACATTTTATTTTAATAAGTGATAATAAATTGATTTATAAAAATATTAAAATTGCAGAATTAACATTGAAATTTTATTTTAAGAAAGAAGTCTTGGAAAAAGGTTTAGCTTTATTTATAAAATAAAAATTGCATTTTTTTCACTTTTTGTATTTTTCATTAATTTATTAGTTTAATTTATTAAATAATATATTTTGTTGGGTGGCTCTCAAAAAAATTAAAATAACATATTTGAAAAATATTACAATTTTGTTAAATTTTATTTTAAATTATTCAAAATTAAAGTTGAAAGAAAAATTCAATACTTAATAAAAAAAAATAAATTTACCTATAATCTAAAAATAAAATGAAAAAAAAAAAGTAATACCAAAATTTAATCACAAGTTAACAACAGTTCCTTTGGAAAATATCATGATAAAATAGATTGGAGATATATTGCAATAAAAAGAAGAATGTATATCAGTAGTATTCATCAATTCTCTCCAGCTTTCACCTTTTTTTTTCCCTGTTTTATTTCATAACTTTAGCTAAGTAAAAGTTTTTCTCATCTATTTTCCCAAGGTCTTGCAAGCTAAGCTGAAACCTTTACCATTCTTCAACATATAATATACACTCTTTTCTCTTTTTTCTTACCAGTCCTACCTCACCACACTCTGTCTCTCTCCTCCCCCTTCTTCTTCTCCCTTTCTTTTGTGTCTCCATTGTTATCTCTTTCCAAGCTTTCTCCTTCATTACTTGCTCTTTTCCCCAGGTAGACAGAAAGGTAAGGCCTTTGAACCCAAAGATTTGCATTTTCAACATTTTCTTTCCAACGGTCATATATTCTTAATTTCTCCTTTTGTTCTGTGGATATGCTTTCTTGGGTTTTGGTGGTTCTTGTTGTCTTGAACTTTCATGATGATGTGACTTGTTTGAACAATGAAGGGTATGCTCTCCTATCGTTCAAGCAGTCCATCTACGAGGACCCTGAAGGGTCTCTAAGTAACTGGAACTCTTCTGATGACAACCCTTGTTCATGGAATGGGGTTACATGCAAGGAACAAAGGGTTGTTTCTGTTAGCATTCCAAAGAAGAAACTCTATGGGTTTCTTCCTTCTTCTTTAGGCTCTTTATCTGATCTTCGCCATGTAAATTTGAGGAACAATAAATTCTTTGGGACTTTGCCTTTTGAGCTCCTTGAAGCTCAAGGGTTACAGAGTTTGGTTCTTTATGGGAATTCCTTATCTGGGTCTTTGCCTAAAGACATAGGGAAGCTTAAATATCTTCAAACGTTAGCTTTGTCTGATAATTTCTTTAATGGGTCCTTACCCTCATCAATTGTTCAATGCAAGAGACTAAAGACCCTTGATCTCAGCCGGAACAATTTCACTGGTTCTCTGCCAGATGGGTTTGGGACTGGCTTGGTCTCTCTTGAAAAACTTGATCTCTCTTTCAATAAGTTCATTGGTTCAATTCCTAGCGATTTGGGAAATCTGTCTAGTTTGCAAGGAACTGTTGATCTCTCACACAATCTTTTCGCCGGTCCCATTCCGGCTAGCCTTGGAAATCTTCCTGAGAAGGTTTACATTGATCTTACATTTAACAATTTGAGTGGGCCAATACCCCAAAATGGTGCTCTAATGAACAGAGGACCTACTGCATTTCTAGGGAACCCTGGGCTTTGTGGCCCTCCTTTGAGGAACCCCTGTTCTCCAGATACTCCAGGTGCAAAATCACCTTCTTCATATCCGTTTTTACCTAGTAATTACCCACCCGGAAGGTCAGATGACAATGAAGGTAAATACGAGAGAGGGAGAGGGCTCAGTAAAGGAGCTGTTATTGCTATAATAGTGAGTGATATAATTGGAATATGCCTTGTTGGATTGCTATTCTCCTTTTGTTATTCAAGGATCTGCCCATGTAGTAAGGAAAAAGATGACCATGGCTATGGTTTTGAGAAGGGAAGGAAGGGAAAGGAGTGTTTTTGCTTCAGAAAAGACGAATCCGAGACTTTATCAGAAAACGTAGAGCAATATGATCTTGTACCACTGGATACACGGGTGGCATTCGATTTGGATGAGCTGCTTAAAGCTTCTGCTTTTGTTTTGGGGAAGAGCGGCATCGGTATTGTGTACAAGGTTGTGCTTGAAGATGGACTTTCCTTAGCTGTGAGAAGATTGGGTGAAGGAGGCTCGCAGAGGTTTAAGGAATTTCAGACAGAGGTAGAAGCTATTGGAAAGCTGAGGCATCCTAATATTGTTACTCTAAGAGCATATTATTGGTCAGTTGATGAGAAGCTTCTCATCTACGATTACATGCCTAACGGAAGTCTTGCCACTGCATTGCATGGTATGTTTCACCAGGCTTTCTTTAAGTACTATAATTTTCTTTCCATTACTATCATTCATCTTTTGTATTGATTGTCCCCATTTTCTTATCACTACCAGGGAAGGCGGGAATGGCATCATTCACACCATTATCGTGGTCTGTTAGACTTAAAATCATCAAGGGTGTGGCCAAAGGCTTGGTTTATCTGCACGAGTTCAGCCCCAAAAAATATGTTCATGGAGATTTGAAGCCGAGTAATATATTACTTGACCAGAACATGGAAGCCCACATTTCTGATTTTGGACTTGGACGGCTTGCCAATATTGCTGGAGGGTCTCCAACCACACAATCTAACCGAATACCTTCAGATAAACCGCTAGATAGACTACAAAAGAGTGCTTCCTCCGAAGCTGCTCCACTCTACTCGAACTTGGGATCTTATTACCAAGCTCCTGAAGCCCTGAAAGTGGTGAAACCATCACAGAAGTGGGATGTCTACTCATATGGTGTAATCTTGCTAGAGACGATCACGGGAAGGTCACCCGTGGTTCATGTAGGTACCTCAGAAATGGATCTTGTTAATTGGCTCCAGCTATGCATTGAAGAGAAGAAACCACTTTCAGATGTTTTAGATCCTTACTTAGCTCCCGATGCAGATAAAGAGGAAGAGATAATTGCAGTTCTCAAGATTACAATGGCTTGTGTGCATAGCAGCCCCGAAAGGAGACCAACCATGAGGCATGTCTTGGATGCTTTGGACAGGTTGGTCTTATCAACTGATCAAAACACCAACTAAAACCAAGGATCTGGTTAGTTGAGTTCCACTTGAACTGAAACTTTGTAGGTGTATAACAAATTGTGGCAGTGGATAGCAACAAAGGAATGTTAAAAGGAATGTTAATGTCTCTATTTTATGTAGGATGATGCCCTTGTTTATGGCAAGGGCTAGGTGATGGTAGGTCTGCTACAAAAGCTACCGTGAGTTTTTTTTAACTGCTTTGTGCTTGTGCATGAATTGACCCGTCTGTTATAGTAATACAGTGTATGTGGTGGGTGTTTTTTTTTTTTTCTTGCTCTTGTAGCAGACCTTTTTGTCCCTTGTTTTTTTCTTGGTCAGTGAAAGTTGATTATCCTAATTGTTTTCTTTTCAATTTTAGCTTGTCCAGACATATGATCTTGAGCTACATAATATTTATATATTATGCATGAATTCCCCAAGGCGCACCACGTTGGGGTCTCCAAGTCATCATAGAATATACTATTCCATTTTCTACATGCGGATATATATATATATATGGTGAGTGGAGTGGCCTTGGTATTAAATAATAATAAATAAAATAGAGAAGAGAAAATGGGGGATCTATGGGTGTAATTCGTAAAGAATAGTTTTCCTTGATTTTGGAGCAAAGGGATGAAATGCAAGTTGCAAACAGCCATATGATGGGATTAAATGCAGAGTTTGGTTAGAAGGAATAGAATGTGATGGAGGTTGCTTTTCTTTTACACTCGGCTCTAATTCACATCCAAAGGAGTAGTCGAGAGTTGACCATCGCATATGCTTTTCACACATTTGGCCCCGCTAAATATAATTATAATGTGGATGCTTTGACTGATGATGAGGTGATTCAAGTAGGCAATGAATGGCAGCTTGCTGATGTGGGATAAAGCATCTGTCAGTATGAAAGTTTAGTATAAGTAACCGTTCTCAAATTAATGCGTCCTTCTAGTTAGTAGTCATTATATGGCTTTTTCATAAAAAAAAAATTTATCCTCTATACTTTTTAATTATTTTATTAAATATTAAATCCATCAATAATTATTTTGTTATAATTAATAGTTAGTACCAATTTTATTTTGGGTAAACTCAGCCATGGTCATTTTTACTTACTTTACGTTACGTTTTAATTATTTATGTTTGAAATGTTAAGTTTTAGTCACTTACATTATCGTGTTGTAACATTTTAGTCATTTGACCGTTAATTGTAGTTAACGGTGTAACGGTAAGCTAACATGGCAAGTTAAATTATCATTTCAAATAAAAATTTTAAGTTAAATTATTTGATCTCCATATTTTTTCGTTTTAAGCAATTTAATTTTTTTTTCTTTTATGTTCTTTTAACTTTTTTTTTCCATTCTCTTCTGCTTCTCCCTCTATTTTCCTACCTTCTCCATTTCTTTTAACACATCAGAAAGTCGAATTGGCAATGAATAAAGAAGCATGATATGGGTTTATGGGTTTTGATTATAGGCAATGATGGCTTTCGACTTCTTGCTTCTTTCATTACTGCCAATTTGACTTCTTGATATGTTAAAGGAAATGGAGAATGTAGGAAAATAGAAGAAGAAGGAAAAAAGAGTAAGTTTAAAGAACATAAAAGAAAAAAAATTAAATTACTCAAAAAATATATATATATATAAGGACCTATTGCATAATTTAACCTAAATTTTTTATTAGAACTGAAGATTTAACGTGCCACGTCAGTTTACTGTTACATTGTTAACGGCTAAGTGAGTAAAATAATACAACACGATAACGTGAGTAACTAAAAATAACATGAGGTAAACAAAAGTGACCATGAATATAATTTAACTTTTTATTTTTCACACGTAATAATTTTTTAGATTTTACTAGGTTTTTTTTTTTATTACCCATTTTGTTCCTCTTCCCATTCATAAAACATCCAATCCATTTGAAAGTAAATCACCTTTATTATATATAGCCAAATGGAAGATTTTAACATAACCTTTAAAAGAAAAAAAAAGAACCCATTAAAATACAAAGTAAAAAAAAATCTTAAAATTTGAAGCATGGTTTAATAAAAATGCCAGTGTCACTGAAATTTGTTTAAGAAAAAATAACAAGGATAGGATTTAGAAGTGTGTGGTGAAATAGGACAGGAGTGCAGTTAGCAGATTAATATATGGAGCAATCATGTCATCTCCCCGGCGCGAATGAAGGGAGTAAAAGAAAAAACAAAAGTCTTGAGACAAAGAGAAATGAAGAGTGTGATAGCTGTGTTTTGCCATAGCTGGGCGGTCAGTCTGTCTGTTTTCATGACTTTTAACCCTATCTTTGTTGTCGGAATGTATACCATCCCATCGGTCTAAACCTAAATCCAGTCCACCCACCCCTACTACTCCTCCAACATCCCACTCTTTACTTTATTTGAGTAATGTAGATTCTGAAAAACATACACGACAAAGAATTTCTGTCTTATGTCAAATAAATATACATATATATATATATTATTATTACTTTTACTATTATTATTATTATGTTGTTAAATATGTCAAAGTTTGATTAAATGATTAGTGGGATCCGGGGTATCTTCATTCTTGTAGATTACCAAAACCAAATTTAATGCTCCAACAACCAGATCAGGATATCCCCTAAATTTTGCTCATTTTATTTATTTTCACTATTGATAACATTTTCTTAATTTTATGACATTGGAATGGTGGAATCCTATGTTTTGAAATTGGTGATATAACTGGGTAAGATTTGTAAAAAAAAAAAAAAAAAGAGAGTGGAAAATAACTCTTTTGAGTATGGAGCCAGTTGTCGGTTATGAAATAATTTTAAAATTTATAATCAATATCTACTCTTTAA
Organism: Gossypium longicalyx; assembly: GCA_025698465.1. Taxonomy (NCBI): domain Eukaryota; kingdom Viridiplantae; phylum Streptophyta; class Magnoliopsida; order Malvales; family Malvaceae; genus Gossypium; species Gossypium longicalyx. The sequence continues at coordinate 101,608,305 of CM046997.1, forward strand.
TAAATTTAAAGAATTAATTATTAAATTTATTTTGGTTGAAAAAAATTTATTATTAAATTTGGTTTTTTAACATGTGTTTTAGAGTCTATCTACTGGCCTTCTCATTTGCTCTTGGAGCATCATGAGATGGGTGGCTATTAATTGTTTGAAGAATTTGGTAGGCAGGTGGATGTTGGTCATGTTTCATGTGAATTTTAGGCCAACTTTTATTTTTTAAATCGGTAGTTTTAATTTTAATATTATTTGAATTTTAAAATTTTAATATTAAACACTTAAATGTATTTAATTAAATTTTATTATTAATGTATTACACGTAAAACTGTATATTTAATACATGTTTTTCAATTTAATTATTCATAATTCTTATAATTTTTAAAATTTAAAATTTTAATATCGATGTAAATATCATCAAATGTATTAATTAAGTTTCCTACAAAAATTGGAAGAGCAATGTACAACAGATGGATGTATGTTTTGAATGAGTTAAATGGTATATTTTCTTTCTTTCTTTCTAGTCCAGGTTGTTTGTAAATTGAAGTCCTGAACAAGTGATAGAGCTCATCTAAAAGGTTCAATTACAGACGAGTTTTAAATCCAATTTCATCAAATCATGATAACCCTGAGGAGCTTATTTGAAAGCCTAGGTAGGCCATTAAGAAAAACAGTAGGATTTGAGTTAGATATGAAAAAACCTCTATTTCTTACTGAAGCCAATAGCTCCGCCCCTTACACCCAACCTAAATGTCCATACAAAAACAAATAAAGACAAACTAGGCTAGCTGCTCATACCAACTGTCCAAAGAAAACATAAAGAGCGTAGAAAGGAGTAAACCAGCTGGCACACAAAACAAAGCTTTACCATTCCAGGCATGTGAAACACAGCGAGTTTCAACACCCAGAAAAAACACTGATGAAAAAACGATTAGAAGCATCCTCCAAACTCAGAAACAGCCCTTCTAGGCTGTAACCACTGTCGCTTATCCACTTGTATCTGCTGTAACATGAAACTCGGCACCTCCTCTATCCAGTACCTTTAACTCCCCTTCTTCATGCCTGTTGCCGCAAGAATATGTGTTGCTTTGTTACCATCCCTGGGCGTGAATCGAGCCTCACAAAAAAGGATATGCCGAAACAACAATCCAGTATCTTCAACAATGGGTCTAACTAGTGAGAAATCCGGCGACAACTTCTTGACGATACACAACGAGTCCCCTTCTAAATCGTCTAATTAGTTGTGTGTTTCTGTTCTCATCATCTAACTATACAAAATTTCATTTTAGTTTCTATTGCATGTCCTTTTAAATTGGTATAATTACACATTTAGATTGTAACATTTACACATGTTATCAATTTAATCCCAATTTTAAATAATTCAACAAGTTTAACCTCTATTTTTACAATTACTATTAATTTGATCCTATTCTCCTCCTCCCTAATTGTCACTTTCTCTGTAGCTGCGACAACTAACTTATCATTGATCCCTGCACCAGCTATTTTTTACTCGTATTCTCGCTACTGCCATTGTTATCCTTTTTCAATGGTGCTACTGCTACAGTCGCCTCTTCTGCTGCCCTCCACCTAGTCTGCGTCACAGTCACTTTCTCTACCTTAAATACAATCATTCATTCTCCTTCTTCTATTTATAAAATATTATTTATTTTAAATAGTATTTACATGAAATATGTTATTTTTATTTTAAAATAATAAACGTGTAACGTACGTGGAAAAGAAATTATTTTTCTAAATATTAATTAACAATGTTATCAATTCATTAATTTTATATGTGGAATAGGGATTTATATTACGGTTGCGGCCGCATTTTTTGTCACGTTACGTTTATCGCGGTTGCGGATATAACGGATGCTATTGCGATCACTGCGGGTATCATGATTGTGAATTTTTTTTAAAATTCACACAACTTATTGTAAAACATAATAATTATAATTATAATTATAAAAAAATCACTTTTAATGACTTTTAGAGTGCTTTTTTTAACACATATGAACTTTTATAAATATTGTGAAAAAAAAAATAGAATAAAAAATAAATAAAATAAAGAACACACAAATTTTACGTGGAAACCCTTTCGGGAAAAAAACCACGGGCAGAGGAGAAGAAAATTCACTATGTCGAAAAATTTGTATCAATACAAGAGGAATAGACTATGTCTATTTATAGGCTTGTAAAGCCATATTCTAGTAGGATTGAAACACCCTATCCTAATCAATATAAAATAGATGAAGTTTAATAAGGTTTAAAAAACCTTATTCTAAAATAAAATAAAAGAAATCTAGTTCTATATGGATTTTACTTTTATTTTATTTTCCATCATATTCTATAAGAATTTGGGTCACTTAATTCTAACAATCTCCACCTTGACACAAATTCTCAATGAACAAGTTCTTCATTGCGAACTTTCAATAAACAAGTTCTCCACCTCTTCCATAAAACCCCTTAAGGGTTTTAACTCAACAATGAACACCAACCAAGTCTAAGCAATGCTCAAACTTGGTTTTAGGAAGTGACTTAGTCATCATATCTGCAGGATTTTCATGAGTACTAATTTTGCTCACAACAATATCACCACGAGCAATAATATCACGAACAAAATGATACCGAACATCAATGTGTTTTGTTCTCTCATGAAACATTTGATCTTTTGTAAGAAATATAGCACTCTGATTGTCACAAAATATTGTCTTTGATTTGAAGGCCTTCATTGAGTTCACTAAATAGTCCCTTCAACCAAATAGCTTCTTTGCAAGCCTCGAGAATCGCCATGTACTTCCATGGTAGACAAAGCGATCATGTAGTTTGCAAAATGGCTTTCCAACTAATTGCACAACCTCCGATTGTAAAGACGTAAACTGTGAGAGATCTTCTTCTATCAAGGTCTCCAAAGAAAATCAGCATCAACATACCCTATGACTCCATCTTTAGTTCTTCCAAACTGTAAGCAAACATCGTGAGTGCCTCGTAAGTATCTTAAAATCCACTGAATCGCTTTCCAATGTTCTTTACCGGATTTGCCATGTCCGCTAACTACACCGATCGCATATGATAAATCCGGACGTGAACAAACCATAGCATACATGAGAGATCCCATCGCACTAGAGTATGGAACATGTGACATGTACTCAATCTCATCATCCGATTGTGGAGACAAAATTGATGAAAGTCGAAATGGTTGCTAAAGGAGTACTAACAAAGCTTAGCACTCTGCATATTGAACTCGCAAAGAACTTTCTCAATGTACCTTCCCGACTTAGGTACAATTTACTTGATTTTCTATCTCTCGAGAATCTCCATACCAAGTATCTTCTTTCTTTGGTCCTAAATCTTTCATCTCAAATTCTTTACTTAGTTGGGCTTTGACCTTTCTTATCTCTTCTTTATCTTTTTTGCTATCAACATGTCATCAACATAAAGAAGTAGATACACAAAAGAACCATCACTATTTTTCTTAAAGTAAACACAATCATCAAAACTACTTCTTTTGAAATCATGAGAAGTCATAAAGGAATCAAACCTCTTGTACCACTTTGTCTTGGTGATTGTTTCAAACCAGTAAAGGGACTTTTTCAGCAAGCAAACATAGTTCTCTTTTTCAAAAATGTAAAACCTTTCAGTTGTTGCATGTAAATATCCTCATCAAGCTCTCCATGCAAAAATGCGTTTTTACATCTAATCGCTCAAGCTCCAAATCATGCATGGCCACAATACCAAGCAAAGCTCAATCGAACTATGCTTAACAACTGGGGAGAACACATCTCATGAAGTCCACTCTGGAATTTGGTGTAACCCTTTGCAACAAGCCTTGTTTTATATCCGGGTTCTTCAACTCCTGGAGTCCCTTCTTTCTTTTTAAATACCCATTTACAACGAATGACCTTTTTACCTTTAGGAAGTTTCACAAGGTCCCATGTTCTGCTTTTTGTGGAGTGATTCCATCTCTTCTTGCATAGCAAACATCCACTTTTCTCGAGCCTTCACGGTGTAATCGCCTGAGAATAATTAGATGGCTCTTGATTCGCATCTATATCTTCACCACATTCAAAGCATAAGCAACTAGATCACCTCAAAGATATTTCTTTGGAGGTTTAATTTCTCTTCTAGTTCTGTTTTTGGCGATAGAGTATTGTGGTGAAGAAGCAACTCTATTCTCAATTTTGTACTGGCTTGAGGAGTTGACTCTGTATTGTCTGATGCTCTACTTGTTTTTGATTTTCTTTATTGGAAGAGTCTTTAAGAGATAAGTTAGGTAGCATAGCAGTTTCATCAAAAACAACATCTCTACTAATCACAACTTTTCTATTTTCAGGACACCATAAATTATACCCTTTTACACCAGCTTTATAACCAAGAAAAACACATTTAATGGATCTCGGTTCTAATTTTCCATTATCAACATGAGCATATGCAGGACACCCAAAGATCTTTAAATCAGAATAATTAGCAGGATTACCAGACCATACCTCTTGTGGAGTCTTTTTCTCAATGGCAACGGATGGAGATCGGTTGATCAAAAAACATGCGATGAGACGCTTACGCCCAAAATGACTTTGGTAAGTTGGCATTTGACAACATACATCGAACCTTCTCCATGATCGTTCTGTTCATTCGTTCTGCAATGCCGTTTTGTTGTGGAGTATGACGAACTGTCAGGTGTCTTATGATTCCTTCTGACTTGCACAATCTATTAAACTCATCAGAACAGAACTCTAAGCCATTGTCTGTGCGGAGGTATTTTATCTGTTTTTCCGTCTGTTTTTCAATCATAATTTTCCAAGACTTAAATGCGGAAAACACATCACTTTTCTGCTTCAGGAAGAACGCCCAAACTTTTCTGGAAAAATCATCAATAAAGGTTAGCATATAATTAGCTCCACCTCTGGAAGGCACTCTAGATGGCCCCCACAGGTCAGAATGTATATACTCCAATGTTCCCTTCGTGTTATGGATTCCTCTAGTGAATCGAACTCTCTTTTGTTTTCCAAAAACACAGTGCTCACAGAAATTCAGTTTGCAAATTCCTTGCCCATTAAGAAGTCTCTTTTGCTCAATTACGCCATGCCATTCTCACTCATATGCCCCACTAGGCGCATATGCCAAAGTTTAGTAATATCATCATCGACAAGGACGAGGAAGCGATAGTCATTTGCATCACCGAGAATGATAGAACCACCGCAAAACATATAACTTGGCAATCTTTCTCCGTCCTTTCATCACAACAAAGGACCCTTTGGAAATCTTTAAAACCCCACTTTCAATTTGTATATCTGCACCCTTTTGAATCAAGAGTACTCAACAAAATTAAATTTCTTTTCAATTCGGAACATGCCGTGACGTCACTAAGTGTTCGACAACTCCATCAAACATCTTAACTTTAATTGTTCCAACACTGCGATTTTACACGGAGTATTATTTCCCATCAAAACAACACCTTCGGATCTTTGTTTCGTAAGTTGTAAACCAATCCCGATTGGGACTCATATGGAATGTGCAGCTGAATCAAGTATCCACTCCTCGCTTACTTTAGAATCATTGTGAAGCGACTAGAAGTTCACCATCATTTGTAGTCTTCTACAACATCGACTTCAGGAATTTTCTCGGTTGTTTTCCTTTTGATTCGCGAGCCTCCTTTTAATCTTATTTTGTAGCTTATAGCACTCGGATTTAATGTGCCCTTTCTTCTTGCGAAGTTACAAGTTTTACCTCTGTTTGAAGACTTGATCTACCCTTAGATTTACCACGAGGATTCCGTTCTGTGTCCTACCACGATCATCATCGACATTCCGATCTTGTCTCCCACGAACAATGAGACCCTCTCTCACGAGAGTCGGGTTTAACCACAAGATGCTTCATCTTATCATACGAGGTTAAAGAATCATAAACCTCATCAAGCTGTTAGAGACTCACGGCTATATAAAATCGTGTCTCTAAAGGTTGAATAAGACGGACAACGAACAAAGTAGAATCAACCCTAGATCTTCCTTATCATACCGAACCTCCATGGCTTCCAAGTTTGAGAGAATTTCTTTAAACATCATTAAGTGTTCGTGTCTACAGACGCACCTTCGTCCAAACGATGAGCATAAAAGACGCTGCTTCATATGCAACTTGCTTGTTAGAGTTTTCGACATACATATTTGTTCTAGCCTCTTCCATAATGCAGCGGCAGTTTTCTCTTTCATCACATCTTGCAAAATTTCGTTGGACAAATGCAGATGTAATTGTGTTAATGCCTTTCGATCCTTACGCTTTTTCTCTTCATCTGTTAATGTCGAAGGCATCTTATCTATCCCTAGCAGGGCATCCTCCAGATCCATCTGTGCAAGAACTGCTTGCATCTTAATTTGCCACAATGCAAATCTAGTGTTGCGATCCAACAGCAGAATTTCATATTTCAAAGATGCCATTACCGTGATCGAGATGAATAACTCGAAAGCTCAGATACCAATTTGTGAAAAAAAAATAGAATAAAAAATAAATAAAATAAAGAACACACAAATTTTACGTGGAAACCCTTTCGGGAAAAAAACCACGGGCAGAGGAGAAGAAAATTCACTATGTCGAAAAATTTGTATCAATACAAGAGGAATAGACTATGTCTATTTATAGGCTTGTAAAGGCATATTCTAGTAGGATTGAAACACCCTATCCTAATCAATATAAAATAGATGAAGTTTAATAAGGTTTAAAAAACCTTATTCTAAAATAAAATAAAAGAAATCTAGTTCTATATGGATTTTACTTTTATTTTATTTTCCATCATATTCTATAAGAATTTGGGTCACTTAATTCTAACAAATATGATATGAGAACACAACTTTTATAATCATTAATTATTCTTATATATACTTACGAATTTTCTAAGAATGTTATATTAACTAATAACAAAGTAAAAAAAAAAGGAAATATTAAACATTTATCGTATTTAATAAGTTTGAAAGTTTTTATAGATAAAATAATTTAAAATTCATACTTGAGAAATGTCTTCAATATTTCTTGACAGCTTTGAAGATGGTGAAGATATAAACATTCTATGCTGCAAAAGGAAAAAATGAATAGATAAATGTATAGATTCTCATTAATTATTTCTATTTCCTACCACTTATTCTCACTCTCATTCTACTTTTATATATAGTTTAACATGCTTCGATTCTTAATTATCTTTTCATAAAATATACTCTATTCATTTATCTAAAGATATATTTTAAATGTTTTAATATCATCAAAATTAAGAACATTAACAAAAGTTTTCTTTAAAAAAAACATACCTTACAAATAATGGTAGTGGTACGATTTAGTTTTCACCAATTAGTGGAATGACGAGGAGGATCAGATCTTTCACCTTCATTTTAAGAGCGTTCTTGACTTGATTCTCTTGACCTTTGTCCAAAAATATATAATAAAAAAAAAGTAACATTTTCACTTTGGTTTTCATATAATTGATATGGAGGATATATTTGAGGAGGAGGATACATGAGAGGTGGAGGTGGGTGATACATTGGTGGTAGAGGATGCATTTGAGGCTGATATGACATACCATTATTAGGAAATGGTGGATAATAACCATATGGTTGTGGATAACCATGTGAAGGTTGAAAATATGAAGGTTGTTCTGGTGGATAAAAACCTTGAATGCTAGTAGATGAATCATTATACCCAAGGTTACTAGAGCTCGATCTCCTACCAGATGAAGAGCCTATAAAAGTATGCTTCTTACCTTTTCCTTTTGATGGAGCTCTAGGTTCACTTCTACCTCTCCTAGGTTCAAGAAACATATTTCTATCAAACTCTAATCTATCACGGAAATGTCCACTAGTGGTACTAACCTCATATTCTCCTCTATACCGACTAGAAGACCTAATTTCACCTCTATCACCACTATGTCCATCATCCTCATCAATTGGAATTAAACCACCACCATCGGGTCCATCGCCACTCTGACTTGGCATTGAACTAGAACTTGAATGGGACAAATTTTCTTGTTGAGATTGATCAACATCCATTTCATTATCAGAGGTATCCACAGGCAACACCATCATTTTCACCATCTAACAATGGATTCTCTTTCTCATGAAGCCATTTTGATAGTGGATCAATATCTTCAAAGATATGATCAAGGCTGATAGGATTAAAACTAGCGTTTATATCATCAATGCTCATTCTTTTTTATGCCTTATCTGAAACCTCTTATTATAATAGGCAAACACTGGTTTCTCAAGTTTTTTATACTTTAACTTATTTCTTGCCTCGGTGTGAATATAACTAAATGTGCTCCAATTTCGTTTCGTTCGTAATTTGATGCAAAAATTGTTTGACTAAGAACTTTAATTGCTAATTTTTGTAATTCGGGAACACATGGGCCGTATATTCTCTACCACTCAGCTGCATAATATTATTTAAATTTCAAAATAACTTCAAAATGTACAATATAATTAAATAATATAAATTAAATTTAAATAATTTAATTAACTGTTTACCTAGATTCATTTGCTTCCAAGTTCTTTGTGTTTGTGGAGCACCGAATGTCTCATGTTTATCTCTAAATAGTAACGACTGCATAAATAAAAGATAGAGTAAAAATTAAAAAAAAATAATTCTATTTCAAATTATGTAACTAAATTACAAATAATAATAATTGAATCTAACCTGATTAACCATTCTAACTTGAGTATCAAGAGAAGATTCTAATCTTTCAATTACTGATCGTGTACCTTCTAATGTTTATATTAGTATATTCTCAGAATGCTCCACCCTAAATTGAAATTGAGGATTGAGAAAATAACCTAAGCATAATTTATAAGAATATCATCAAATAATAATCTAAAGCTTAAAATAATAAAATATAAAAATAGTTCTTAATTATATGAAATATTTTATCTTACACTATAGCAAAACAGATTTTTAGCGGCGTTTTTAGTAACGTTTGGATAAAAAACGCTGCAGAGGTAAAGCATTAGCGCAAAAAGTAAAGCAATAGTGGCGTTTTTCTCATAAACGTCGCAAAAGGTAAAGCAATAGCCGCAAATATTTTTTTACTTTTATTAAAACGGCGCCATTTTGGCATATAAAAATCTATAAACAGTAACCCACTTATTAAACCCCTTTTTCTTATTTATTTCTTATTAATTTTTTCGCTTCCCAAATATAAATTTCCTTCGATTCTCTTTCTCCTTTGTCTGTCTTTTCTTTTTGCTCGTGGGTTTTCTTTCCTCTTTTTTTTTTTAATTCAAATTTTCTCTATATTCTTTGCTCTATGTTGTTTTATTCTTTTTACTTGATAAAATCTTATATTCAATATTTTGGCATATAAAAATTTCCTTTTTTTGTTGCTTTTTCCTTTTTGGGTTTTGTCCTTTGATCTCAAAACTTTGTTATTTGCTGTTAAATACGTCCTCTCATATCGATTTTGAGGGTTTTTTTAAGGTAAGAAGTTTGTCTGATTCTTTTAGATTTAATTAGGGTTTTTTGGTTCCCCCCAATTTTCTAATATCATTTCAATGCAAAAGTTTTAACTTATTCTAGGTTACTTCATTCTTGATTCGGTACAATTAGTAATTCTTTTTTTACGATGCTAATATTATTTTGTTTTTGGTGAAATATAGGGATGATGATGAAATGATGAATCAAGCTACTATTCGGGATTTTCCACTAGCTGCTTCTTGTAGAACATGGCTTAGAAGTGGAATGTTGTTTAGTCAGTTACTATTGTTTATGCCATAGGAAACAAGGCTGATGGTCATGACTACTTTTATTGTGATGTAGTTTTTAAGGTTGTATTTACGATGTTGTGAATCCTCAAAATTTTACTAAACTTCGTTGTGTCCAACCTAGTTTTTTTGCACATAAATATCTTTTTTCTTGTGGACTAACATCTTATGTTTGTTGTGCAGGGTGGTGATTTTGTAAGAAGAGATGGTATGTATTTTTTACAGAGAGGACTTTTATTTTAATTTTTTGCAACTATTAATTATTTTTACTGTTGGTTGAAGTTTCTCTTACAAAGCACATTGATATTTTAATTGTACTTTTTCCAGAAACTAGTGGGGAAAGCATATATGATGGGAAGTTTCCAGGTGAGTGATCTCTTCCCATCCTTCCAATGTTACAGTGATAGACATAGTTTAGGTTGTCTTAAACTAATGAAGAATGGATGCAAGATTCTCCTTTCTTTTAATATTTTCAAATTCAATCATTTTGTGGAAATGATTTAAACATTGTACTATTTATGCTATTTTTGTTTGTAACTACTCTTTGTTCATAAAATTGAAGGAATACCAACTGTGACAATGAAAATTATTAATTGTGGTGAAGTCATTGAAGGTATAGGTCATAGTCATCTCTGATTGAAGGGTATATTTCTTAAGATGGAATATCATGATCTAATTTATGGTAGACCTACCAAAGTTACACATGTATGATGCTTCATGAGGCTTGGCCATCATTCCTTTTTAATTTTACTTTTCAATTTTTTATCTTATCTGCAAACAAGTGGAAAAATAAGTTGAGAACGGGCAAATATGCTTCTTCTGGTGCTAACAATTATGAAGTTCGAAGGAAAGGGAAAAATAAAAAATCTTCAAGAGACAAAAGAAAGAAGAGAAGAAGGCATGAAAGTTCACTTGCACGAGTACATACTGATATAACATGCAATTTCAAGAGAGAGCGTTGGTTGCGGCTGAGAATAGACCTTTGCCTTCCTTGAATAGTAGTGCTGACATTCGTTCTCTGAAAATAGATGATTTTAAATATGCATATGAGTAGGTAACATGGTCATAAATCATTTATATATTTAGATTTTATGGTTTCTATCATCCGTTGAAGTCTGAGAAATGTAATTTTCCCCTATATTTGCTTGGCATGTAAGGGAGCTTTTAGCTTATATTAAAACATTTTATTTGGAATGCAAAAATTGTGTATGTTTTAGATCAATGCAAAAAAAAAAAAAAGATGTTTGTGGCTATTACATTAATGATTAAATATTGCAATATTGAGTTAATTTATCAGTAATTAACTTGGTACAAATGAATGAACTTTATGATGTGTGAAAACGGTCAGTTGAAATTTTTAAAGTTTGCATATGCTATTAAATAAATGTTGAAATTTGTTATGTTTGGAATCTAGAAATTTGGAGTGCTATATACTGTAAATTATGATGTCTGAATGGTAAATAGATGATGTTCAAATGCTAAAATTTATTAAGTTTGAAAGCTGAAAACTTAGAGTATTATATGTTGACTGCTAAAACTTTAGACATTTAAATGCTGCAAATTATCATGTCTGAAGCTGGTATTTGGATAACTAAATATTGTTTTTTTTTTGGATAAATGAATTTAGCTTGATAGACTTGATCAACAGCTCGTTTGGAGCTTGGTATTCTCCTAAATTCTTATACCTTTCCTTTCGTTTGAAATTAATGTATGTGCTATTTAGGATAAAAGAAAAACTGAAGAGATTAAATGTTGAGTTAATTATTTATGACCGTTCTTAAGAATGCTCAATTTTAAGTATGAAATTGCTGAACTAAATATACTTAAATTTGTTGAGGAGATGGACTGCTACTGATTGAAATAATAGGGAATTATGAGAGGTTAAATGCCAACTTTAGCCTCTGTCCAAATGCTGGACTTTCAGCATTTAATTTCTCTGTTTAAAGATGTTTTAAACTTGCAAAAAATGCAACAATTGCATATGTTATTTAATTAATTAAATAAATGATACTGAGTTCTTTACCTTTTCTTCCTTGGTTGTTTTGTTGCATCTTTATGCTGGTATGAGTGATGGAATTAAGTGAAATTTTAGTGAAATTTCTAGCTGTCGAGGGAGCTCCTGAAGCATTCAGTTCGCATGCATGCTGTCTAATTTCTTACCAATTTAGGTGGTCTGATCAATGGTTGTTTATTATTGTCCAAATAATAATTAAAGATCATCCAAGTGACCAGGAAATTAAAATGGTCTAAACAATGTGAAACTAAATTGCTAAATGTTAACTAATGATGTCCAAATGGATATGAATTTATGATGTTAGTAAGCTGAAAATTTAGGTGTTAAATGAAAAACATGTATATGTTGTTTAAACCATGCTGTAAATGCAAAACATGTATATGTTGTTCACATGCTAAATTAACTGTTAGTGAGCTTAAAATTGATCTATTCGAATGTGTTAAATTCATTGTTCAATGTGATGTTATTTATGCAATGTATTGAGTATATTAAGCTGTCCAATTTGATGTTATATGTGGCATTAATGTTGACTTGTTAATTGCATATTTTATTATTAATCTGATTTAGGGTTTTGAATTTAGAAGAACCTTATCTTAGATAAGTTATCTACTTTCATAATAACTGGAATTTGATTTTGTTAGTTTGGTTGGTTCTTGCCTTCATATGTCATTCATTAACTTTTGTTTTTTTTTTCTCAGAACTGGTATGTCATTTATTTGCCTTCTTATGCTGGGCCTACAAGTTATTCAAGCACTCACTACACGGGTGATTTTCAGACAGCTGGAGGTTACCCAAGCAACAGTTACACTCATCAGACTACCACATGGAATGGGAGAAATTATGCAGATTATACTACTCAGAAGTATTTAAACTACACTCAAGATTCAAGTCGGGCTTATGCCGCTGGTAATGTAGGTGCAAATTCTTTGCATTATCAGCAACATTACAAGCAATGAGCTGGTTATTACAATCAAACGGAAGTTAGTTGTGCCCCTGGAACAGAAAATTTGTCTGTTACTAGTACTTCCACTTAACTGCCTCAGGTGTCTCAGGTTTCTGGTGTTAGTGGTGGATATCCCACTTCAAACAGCCAAGCCCCAACAACTTTTGCTCCACCTTGGAGGCCAGAGTCCAGTTCATCTCAAACACCATTGTTGCAAGTTTGAGTTTTTATTGGATGCATGGTCCAGGATTACCTGAATTCATACATAGTGAAGACTTGTTTGAGCTAACTGCTAATCTTAAAGTGTGCATTCTATCATTATATTGTTTTGTTTGTATTTTGTTAGATTTGAGGTGTAGTATGATAAGTGCGATATTTTGTTTGATTGTTATTGATCAACTTTCAATTTGATGGGGTATATATCTATATCATGTATATTCTTCTTCTTCTTCTCAATATTTTGATAGTGAATTTTGGATGCTTCCACCAGGTAAAATTTAATTGTTCCTAAGATGAAGAGTTTTGGAACTTTGTAAAATATACTTCTTTTCTTTGAAATGAATTAGAGCATGCTATGCATGACATATTGGGGTAAGTTTGTTCTTTTCAATACTCTACTGGTGGAATCCCACTTCTTTTGCATTCTCTAACCAAAGAATGGAGTGATGTATGTACTGATAATAACATTTTTAAAGGATTTGCTTAAACGAGTAGAGGGATAAGAATGGATTTGTGGTTTTTTATAATATTTTATTTTATTTTTATTTTTCATGACCTTTATCGGCTTTTTTGGGGAAAGTGCCGTTAAAGAAAATGACTTTTAGCAGCACTTGGCCGCCGCTAAAGGTCATGTTCTTTAGTGACGTTTGTGGGAAAAGCGCTGCTAAAGGTCATACTTTATAACAGTGTTGTTCCCCATAAACACTACGAAATTTAGCAACATTTTTTGCTATAGGCCCCAAAAAATGCCGCAAAAACCTATTTTGCTATCGTGTTGCTAGCTGAATGCAAGTCAGAATGCATAAAATTCCATCTATTGTCAATAATCTTTTCGTACTTAGTGAAATATCAACAATCTTGTTGAATTGCTCGTTTAGCTCTATCAACAACCTCATAAATAAAGCCCATTGTTGGTTTTTCATTGCCATCCACAAGTCTCAATACTTTTACTAGGGGCTCGTAAACTTTTATGAAGTCATTGGCTTTTTTCTAAAAATCTTTTCCCAAAACAATTTTTTTGGTTTCATAAGCAGGCTCTGACTTTTACTGTCCCCATTCTGATTCTTTACATTCCTATATATTCATAAGAAAAATTTTAAATTAATATAATTTGAATTATTTAGAACTAATAAAATCATTAAAGGTTGCTATATTTAAGTAATTATATTAACTAATTATAAAATATTGACCTTTGAATTAAATATTTCTCTCAGACCTTACTTTTGTCTTGTTATCTCTTCAAGCTAAATGAAATGAGTTACAAATCGAGTAAGAGCGAGTCGATGTATTTGCTTCCCTTGTGTATACTTCTTCATCAAATCAATAGTCCAAATGTGATTGTATATAAAGCAAGTCATTTTCTTTGCCTTATCTAACACTTTTGCTACACTAGGCTTTTTTCCAATATCTTCAAGGCATTAATCTAAACAGTGAGCTGCACATGAAGTCCAATATAGATGTTTTCTTTTCAACATTAATTTTTTTTCAGTAGCTTTCATTGTTGCCTCATTATCAGTCACTATTTGGACAATGTAATTTTCTTCAATTTCTTCTACAACTAAATCTAACAAACTGTAGTAGAATTCAACATCTCTACTACGAACACTTGAGACATCTACCAATTTCCAAAAAGTGGTTCTTTTACTACAATAAACAAGGAAATTAATGATGAGCATTTGATTCAATTTATTGGTCCAACCATCATACATTAGAGTTGCACCCAATTCTTTCTAATGAGTCTTTAGTTTATTTACCCAATCACGAACTCGTTGGTACTCTGACTCCAAATACACATCTGAAACCTCATAAGGTGTTGGGAGCTTTACACCTTGTCCAACTTCCATTGACACTTGAATTAAGTTATACAACCATAGAGAGTTTGCTAATTGAAAAGGAAGCCATTCATATATTAAAATTTTAGATACTGCTTTACCTATCTTCCTTCGTAAAGTCTTTAAAAAAAAGTCACTGATCTTTGGTTACTTTGAACTTTTGCTTCTAGCCAATTCAGGTATAGCTCCCCTTAAAGTAAACTCAGACTCACTTGGAATGGATTTACTTGTTCTTTCTCTATGATATTCTCTAGTTAATCCATGGGAAGATCCCCTTCTTTATAAATGTTATTCCAACCACCAGTACTTCGTTTGAATTCTTCCCTTCTATGTCACTCGTGTTGTGATTGGATACTTTCTCGAGTTGCTTGCCTTATAGCAGAAACCTCATCAATGAATTCCTCGTGCTCATCCTCCTCTCCTCTTAATTGAGACAAGAATTCATCTGTTCTCTTCTTTTTGTCTATTTTCTTTGTGTTGCTTTCTTTCAGTATATTCATCATACTTTCTCTAATGACACATGTTAATAAAATAAAAATAATTCACACTTTATATTATTATCAATTATATATAATCTTTATTGATCAATTTACAATAACATTTAAAAATAATAATAAAGTATCACATACCAGTAACATTAGGGCATGGTGCAATATTGTCGGTTTTATGAGCAATGTGCTCTTTAAATCATGTTATTCCTCATTGCGCAACTTTACCACAAAGTTTACATATAACATTTCCTTTCGTATTTGGCACTAGAGTTCCAAAGTGCCAACCTATATCATTACTTGGTGCACCCTCCAATCCTTTAGTCAGGAACTCTTCATGTGGCGGCATGCTTTATTTTTATTTATATATAATAAACATAAAATTATATTTAGAAATATAAGTGTAACGAGCTAAATTTGCCCAGACCCGACAAGCCCAAATCAAATACAAAACTAAACCAAATCCCTAACCCAAACCAAAACCCAAAACAACCCAATAATTAGAAAATCCTAAAGACCCAACTGGCCCAAAATTTTAAACAGAATAGAGAACCCTAACCCCAGCCTATCCTCTTCTGCCACTGCATGCTAGGCATGCCTCTGCCCTTGACCAGCAGCCTCCACATCTTTCGCTCACCCACGTGACGTTTGATAACTTTCAACCACCCTCTGACCCCGTCCCATCGCTTCCGTCTAGGCCTGCAAAACAAAAACAAAAAAAGAAAGCAAAACAGAGGGCAGAAACACGAAAAGCAAAAGCGATAGCAAATGTGTATTTTTTGGCTATAAGAGCCAGATCGAACCAATGTAAAAGGGGGGGGTTTGAATACAAAAAAAAAGATTGTATTACACGCGTTTTTCAGAAATCAAAAGCAAAACAAAAAAGGTTGATTTTGGATTTTTCTTCTCTTTTTCTTTTCGATCTCTTTTTATTTTTGTTTCAAATTTGTTTTAAATAAAAGGAATAAATAAGAAAAGAGAGGAGGGCTTACCCTTTTTTGAGACTGCCGAGGAAAAAGGGAGAGAAAGGTGACTTTTAAGCTCTCCAACCACCGCGTACGGTGGTGCCGTCGCTGGTGGTCTACGATCGGCACGGTGGAGGGTCGACGGCCCTGTGATCAGGCCATGGTCGGAGTGGGGGGTGAGTTGAGAGAGTTGAGAGCTTTGTTTTTGTTTTTTTTTTAAAGAGTGAGGGCTGAAATAAAGGTTTTAAAAAAAAAAAAACTTAGGCTTTTATACAAGAATAAAACGACGCCGTTTAGGGGTTAAGTCTCAGAGACCCAAAAAGAGAGCGTTTTGGCTCAACCCGCGCATGCGACCCGACCTGCTAGGGGATCCGCGCGTTTTTGTTCTGATGGGCTATTTGCCCAATAAGTCCTGCTTTTTTATAATTTTGCGATTAGTTTTTTTTTAATTTTTACCCATTAATTTATTCCATTTTCGATCAGGTCCATATCGAAGTTGCACATTTTGGAGGGGGATTATTTCCCATTTTGGTCCCTCCTTATTATTCGCGTGTTCGATTCGGTCCTTTCTTTTTATCTTTATTTCAGATTTTCCCCGAATTTTTGTTTTAAATTTAATTTAATCATTTTTAATTAATATGCTATTTTATTATTAAAATTGATTAATTTTATTTTATTGTTAATTTTATTATTATTGCTATTATTATTATTACTTTTATCCTTTTATTACTATTATTGTTACTATTTCTCTTGTAGTTTTTATTATTTATATTATTATTAGTATTATTATTATTCCTTAGTTTATTATTTTTTATTATTTTCTATTATTGTTATTATTAATTTACTATTATTATTCTTATTAATGTATTATTATTATTTTCTACTTTATTATTATTATAATATTATTACTATTGCTATCATCGTATTATTAAACTAATTAATTTTATATTGATATTCCTACTCGTTATATATTTTTTGTATTTTTAATTATTATTATTATTTTTGAACATATCATGTATTTTACATTATTATCAATTTTAAATATTTTACATATATTATTTCTTTTAAACTATTATACGAATTATTTATTTTGAAATTTTTATATACATCTTTGTATTTTAAATTATTATGTATATATACATATATATTGTTCATTTTAAATTTCTTATATGTTATTTAGTTATATCGTTTTATATGATAATTGTGTTAAATTCTTTTTATTATTTATTATAAATCATTCTACTACTATTAATTTTAAAATTTCATATGTTATTTATATTAAACTTTTGTACATATCTTCTATATGTTAATTATTTTAAATTATTTTTTTTACAATATTATTTATTCTAAACTTTTATATGCAATTTTAAATTATTTTTTTGAATTATTATTTTAAGTTATTCTATTTATAATATTTTGTTATCTTGTATATTAATGATTTTAAATTGATTAATATCATTTACTTTAAATCGTTTTCCATAGTATCTATTTCAAGCTTGTTTTTCCTACATGTTATTCATCTAGAATCGTTTTATTGCTTATTTTTAACTGTTCGTATTATTCATTTCATTTCTTTTTAATTATTAATATTTAAATAATGTATGTTGAGTGATTATTGTCATTGTGTGTACTATAATTCGTTCACTTGTATTTTCATATTATTGTCGTACATTTGTGTGATGTTATTCATGTATATTTGCTCCATGCTCATTACTATATTTTCATGTCATCGCATTGTGAATTAAGCTCCAACATCTTTATCTAATATAGATCGCTTTATTTTACTCCAAATAAATAAATGCACATCGTTTCGATTTTACAATCGCTATTAAAAAATGAGGCAATATTTGGTTTTTTTAGAAATTCGAGAAATCGTGCTCTAACTTATTGGGTTTCGATTTTTCTCGTTTAACTTTAATAATCGAATATTCTTTTAAAATTAAAGTGCATGAGTTTTGAAAATCAAAAGACAAGCTTATTCTCGAGGGTTTAAAAGGTCGTGTCCTAACATACTGGATGTGACATTTTATTACTTCAGGATAAGAAGGTTTTTAGCATCCGCTTCGATTTATTAAAATATTTTTATAAAATTAACATTAATAAAAAGGGATCGTATTTTAAAATTTTTTCAAAGTTTCAATTTTCGACATTAAGACACTAATTAATCAACTAGGTACCAATTTTGGGCTTTTCGAGGGTGCTAATCCTTCCTCGTACGTAACTGACTCCCGAACCCATCTTTCTGAATTTTGTGGACCAAAAGTCATTGTTTTAACAAATCAAGCATTTTATTAAAACAACCATTTTACAAGGTGATCTAATTACACCTAAATAAAAAGGATTGGTGGCGACTCCCTATTTAAATCTTCATTTTCAAACAAAGTCGATTCCCGTTTTCAAAAAAATGGTTTCGACAATAAGCAACTCATTACTTATATTATCAACAATATAATACAAAAAAAGTAAACATCATTAACATGGAAAAATTAAATTTATTGCATAATCCATAATTTATTTATTTTTTTAAAAACAACAACACACTATAACCCATTATTACCCGATCACCCAATAAAAATGTGATTAAAATAATTATTATTTCAGATAATATAGAAAAAAATTCCAACTACACATCATCTCTAGTTCAATAATTATTTTCTATTTTAGGTGCCATAAAAAGTATCCTCAAATAGCATATAGGAGCCATAATTCACAGCTGATTGACAACATAAATTTCAGGCTTTGGGAATGAGATTGAATTTGGATTTTTAAAATACTATGCTAATATTATATTTATGATTATTTGAATTTTTTTAAGAAATTTGTTAATTTCAAACTCAACTAATTTACCTATATGTATCCATTTTGTTTTTACAATTTATATAATAAATGAAATTCAAATTTATATTCTCGAAAAATATATATTTGAAGTTTAAATTCAAGTGAGAGTTTAAAGGTGGAAAAGGGTATTGCCCCTTAAATTTTCAAAAAAAAAAAAAAAGAGAACTCACACATAGTAAGATTTAAGCCAAAATAAATATGAAGACAACTCACATGGTTGGAATTAAATTTGAGCAATTAGAACGATAGAAGGTAAAAAGAGAGAGACAACTAGTGCCCTAACCTCCAAAAAAAAAATTTACTGCTTTAGTCTCCCAAGATTTATAAAATCTTAAGTTAATATATGGTAAAATTATAGTCTCCTAAGATTTATAAAATCTTAAGTTAATATATGGTAAAATTATAATTTTTTTCCTAAAAAATGTCAAAATTTTAATTTAATCCTTTTGAGAACTATCAAGATACAAACCAATACAAAATCACATTTTAACTCTAATAAAAAAATATAACTTAATTTGAAATTGATATTTTTAGTTGTAGGATGATTTGAGGGGCTTTTAGAAGTTGATTGTTAGATTGGATATAGAGAATGGCAGCACACAACAATGAAATTTCTAGAGACCAAACAAAAATTAAAATAGACACCAAATCCAACAAAAATCAAATATAAATCCACAAGCCCAAAAAAATAAAAAAATAAAATCTTATAATATAAAAAAACAAATGGATGGTAGGAAAAAATAAAGCATTAGGCCATCAGCTCTCAAGTCTCAACCGTCAACAATAAATGCAAAAAAAAAAAAACATTGGAAACCCCCAATTTTTTTTCAAAACACTTTCAAAGCATCATTCCAAACCTTTCCCCTTCTCCCTAACTATTTCTCATTAGTCATCCCTAACCTAAAAACATATTTGCAAATTCAAAACTTGTTTGTTATCTATCCATTAAACGATATATGTTCACAATTTCTAGCATTTTACAACAAAAAGAAGCAATAATCAAGACAAAAAAATTCAGGTACTTACTTGAAAGTTGAAAATTATGAATCTCCGAATGTGCAAGTAAGATTTTGTTTTAGAGATTTTTTTTTTGTTTGTGTTGTGATTTTGTTTGGTTTGGAGTTTAGACAGTGAAATATGAGAATTTCATATTTTTCTATTGCTTTTGATTGTTTTTTATTATTGTATTTGGACTTTGTTTACTTTTTTTGATTGAAAACTATCTGATTTTGCAGGTGTGGAACATATTCATTTTTGTCTCATTGTATTTCTGTTGATTTTTTTTAGAGGAGTTGAATTTTTTTTTTAATTTTACTATAACGGAAAAATAACGGGAATAGCGGACAGTTATTGTCGCAATTGACCTTTACCCGTTAAATTATGGCCGCGATCCACCGCTATTGGTGTGACTTCGCTTCACACCGCTATTTTCAGCAGTAGCGGTTTCGGACAACGCCTCTAGCGCTATATAGCGGTTGCTATTCTGCTACCCGATTGCTATTTAAATCCCTGATGTGGAGTTAAAAAACTTTATGTTCTATGTATAATAATTATCAAATTATTATTATAAAAATATATTTTAATTTCTAAATTAATAATTAAAATAATAAATTATAATAATTAAATAATGCAATTAAGGTAGTGATCATAAATGTTTGTTGAGAAAGTTTTTGAAAGAAATTTTGCTTTTTATGTTATAGTCATTCTAAAGAAGCTTTTTTTTAAATCATCCCTAAATATGTCTAAATTCTAAGATCTAAAGACGAATAATTATCCAGTTTTTGCCTTCTTATGTTATAAATTGATGAAATTTGTAAATATAAAGGGTTAAATTTGTTGAATTAATTATAATTATAATTATAATTAAATTCATAAAATACATAAATAGTGAAGGCTAAATGTGTAATTATATCAATTAGAATGTGTAATTATATCAATTGTGGAGAAATTGATAAATATTATGTTATAGTGCGCTCAATGCCGAATTCAATAATTCGCACAACCGCATCCATTTCCATAACATACATTAATCTTATATAATAGCATGAGAGACTAAGCCAAATCTATCGTGATATGCTTATAGGGGTTATTTCTTAATTTTCCATGTCCAGAGGATCGGCTAAATCGAAGCTATGATATCTCTAAGAATCTTTTTGTTTCACTAAAAATGGCTTCCGGAAAATGATTTCTGGAAAATGATTTACTTTTTTGGAAAAGTTAATATTTTCTGGTGTTTGGATGAATCTGTGTAAATTATTTTATATTGTTTGGCAAATTTCTTAAAAATATTTCATAAAAACTGTTTTCAATTAAACAAACATACATTTAAGGTTTTCTTATCTTTTCATTATTTAATTGAGTTTATTTTAATAAATTATATTAATAGTTTATTATATCACTAAATATAAATAATTAAATATGTATGTTTAATAATATTGACAAATATAATATTTTATATTAATATTTTAATAATTTCAAATATTTTTAAAAATAAAAATAAAATTTATTATCAATATAATAATATTAAACATAATTTCAATTAATTTTTATATAAAAATAAAATTACCTAGGAGCTCTTTTTCGGAAAATAACTTACGCTTTTCAAAAGGGTAAGTCATTTTATAGGAAAAAAAGAGCTTATTTTACGTTGACCTGTAAATCATTTTCTGTTGACCAAGTTGGTTTCTGTGAAACAAACATAGGAAAATGCAGAAAACATTTTCCGTAAAACCTTTTACATGTAAATAAACGGACCCTAAATTTGGAACACCCTTTACCTAATCCGATCAACAGGTCCGAGTACCAAATGTTATAATCAACGTGAGTAACTTAACAAGACTTCTAGACTGACTTGTTTAAAATTTTTGACTCTATCAAATTACAAGATTTAGCTTCAGCTATAAATCACAACATTCGAAATTTAAATTTTTTGCAAATGCAGTATTTACAATTCTGACTTAAGTTTATATCACTGACAAGTCCAATTTAATCCCCGAGGTGTAACCTTTAGGGGTGCCCCTTTATTTGCATGATATGACTACCACGCCCTACGCACAAAAATGACGATGTCCAGTTTGGTCCTCTCCCACAACATCTACGATAATTTTGATCTTGCATCTAAGGCAGTACAATCATAAGTTCAGATGAACTTAGTGAGATTTTATAAAACAATGTAACAGTATTATTTTGAAGTCTTCAATAAGCAAAAGTTAAAGTAGAGATTTCAAACTCTCTGTTTATCCTTGGCCTTCCACAAATTTCACCGACGTGGTCCATGCCTTGCCTTATTATTCGCAACTCACCGTTGGCGGACTTAATCTCTATCTTAGACATAAGTATGTTTTTTACGATAATGGTTCTTTATGGTATTGGCCTGATTGCACCTCATCCCAGTTTTCTTTAAACCTTAACAAGCTTAGCTTCCACAATTATCCATACACTTGGACATAATGTTCGTTGCTTACCACTAGCTGTCTTCCATTTATGTTCTTTTTAAATTTGGATCCTTACCTTGGTCTATTTATCCAATACTAGAATAAACTTAGGATTTTCCACCTCAACACTTCCTCTAGTCCAAACTCACAATAATAAACATGTTGATAAGCTAATTGAAAGGACGCCCAATTATCCAGGTAGATCTGTACTTTACAATCTAATCCTATGCTACTAGTTCACCATGTTCACAATCTTCTAAAAAATTGGGTTTAATAGATAGTTCCTAATGATCCTTACCCTCTCCTACATTTCAACGGATTATTTGCCCAACGTAGCCCTTGGTAGAATTCTTCTTCTGTTAGCCCTATGTGGTCTATCTGGCGTTACCTAGTCCTAGTCAAACATTCTTTCTCTTTGTAAATTTCTGATAGACTTTACCAGTCAGACTGTTCGAGTGGTCACTATCTCTGAGCAAACCTCGACAGACTTACCTGTCTCTGGCTACCTTTTTACCCGATGATACTTTATTCCTTAACATAGTGATCCCTCCTATTTCTTTCTGCATGGTTAAGAGTCACATATTACGGTTTCTTTTTCATAATAGTTTAGCGTAATCCCCTGTCAACAGGCTTAACTGCATTCACAAACATTTCTACTCACTTTTCTCATTTTCATAATTTGGTGGGTCCTTGGACTAACTCGTTTATTTGTGTTCTCAAACGTGTCATATTCGTCCGATCATGCTACTCTCTGTGTGAGTCATACAAATATCTCTTTTACCTTGTCTTACCAACTCTCTAGCTTAGTGTTTTGGTGGATTTTACTTGACGCCAAAGCCCCATTAAGGTCTTACACAGTATGACCTCATGTTTAATGTCTTGGTGGACTCCCTTTGTTGCCATAGCCGGGCTATGGTCTTACATAGTAGGAACCCATGTTTAACGTCTTGACAGACTCCCTTTGTTGTCATAGTCGAGTTATGGTCTTGCACAATATAACTTCTTTTGAGGTGTCACCTAAAAACCTAATAATCATTTCCACGATGTTGGTCCGAAGGACCTTATCGTCATCATGGTGTCGTTTCATAGAGTCGAAAGACCCTCATCACGATGTCACTCTAGCGAGTAAGTTGATAATCGTCATCACGGTGTCATTCCATAGTGTCGATAGACTGTCATCACGGTGTCACTCTAATGAGCCAATCAATGATATTCCACAGCGCAGCTATACTCCCTTGTATTCCTTTAACAATTTGCCCATTCCTCCAATTTCGCCAATTTTTCCTAACTTCCTCTACCCCGTTAAGGTAAGTTACATTTGTATTCCGTATATAATATAGTCATATATTTCATACAATCAAGGTAGGTTATATATCACACAAAGTACACCACATATTCAACACCATGTAATATACATTTAACATTCAATGATCATACTTACAATCACTCACATACTTGTATAAGATTATGCATTCACGGTATGCTCTGTAACCATTTGTACACAAAATAATAGACTCAAACAATCCAGTAGAGTCACAACACAAATCATTTAACAACAAAATCTCATCAACCACCCAAGACATAGTACAGAAACTCACTTAGCTTCCTTTATCCTTGGCAGCTTAGCTTGTCCAAATGTCGAAGCTTCATTGTCTTGACAGCTAAACATGACAACTATTTATTGGTTAACTCAAAGGTATTCAAACTTTAAAACCCAGAATCCATAATTATACAAAAACTTTTCGAGAATTCTTACTTCTCTTTCCTCTAATCCACGAGTACAGGGAGGCTTAAGGCTTACCAGCTTATCGAATTCTCGACTTCCTAGACTTCGAACCTCACCTTTACCACCCCATGTAGAGTTTTCTTAAACCTTATCTTCTTTTTTAAAACATCCGAAGAAGAAATTGCAAACGAAAAGAAGATTACCAGCTAAATTTTGGAGAATTCTCTCCTCTCCACCCACTTATATATATAGCCAAAGTTGCACGGTCTCCTAGACCATTGTAGCCAATCACTGTTAATTATTTGGTCTTCCGCTATGGAACCAACCGATTTCATCCTAACCAAACCAGAATTGAGATCCAACTAATCACAATTCAGCCACTAAAATTTCTAAATTTCTCGCAAGAGCCCGACACTTCGCCAATCCATTCAATTTAATCCTAATTTTCCTTAAATTTTGGGCCAATAAAGATAATCAGGTGTTACATGCAGACACCACACATATTTTCATATCTAATTGCATATTTTAAGCCCCTACGCATGCCCGCTGGGGTGTAGTTAGGGGGTCAAACTATAATTTTACCATTACTAATTTAATATTTGTAAATTATAATGGGGATAAAAAGAAATTTTTTTATTTTAGGGGTTGCTCAGACCCCTACTATCACGCCCTAAAAATTTTATATTTTGGTTTTGTGAAATTGGGATACAACTGTGTGTCTGTTTTAGTGGCTAAATATTCTAGGTGTATGTGTGAGGTCTCAAGTTCAAGCCCTATCTTTGGCAAATTTTGAGCTTTTTCTGAATAAAGCCTTAACCTTGTTCAATATGCTTATGTGTAATTGTTTATAAACCATACCAAAATGAGTTTGCTGGTCTGGTGGTTAAGTGGAGTGTTGGAGTGTTCGAGGTCCTGTGTTCGAGTTGTTGGGTGTACATTATTTTTGCTCGTGCGTCCCGAAGAGCTTGAGTTGGACTAAAAATCTGAGTAGTTGGATGTAGTGGGTTAGTAGAGTGATTTGAGGGATTGGATAGTTATCGAAATATTTGGGTATCCTCTCCTTCCCAAAAAGTCTTTTCTGTCAAATTTCCCTTCCCTTTTGCTCTCGAATTTTCTTCTTTGTTTTTCTTGCTATCTGTTTCTTTTTCTGAAAGGTCCCTGCATTATGTTATTTCGATCCTCTTTTCACGTTTTTGGTAATTATAGTTAGTATATTATTATTTTTTGAATGATGAATTATTGTTTATTGAGTTTCAATTGGTATCTAGGAGACAATCAGAGGGCAGGAGATCTTTAATTGACTGTTTAAGTGTGCGGAATCCGCATTATGTGATCGAAGGTAACGTTTTCGTTAGTTTAGCATTCGGTTATCTTGTGCGTTTTCGTTTGAGTATGACTATAAGTGACTAAATTGGTGAGTTATTGGCCAAATATAAGTTCTGGTGGTGTTGGAGTTGTATTGGCTGCAAAATTGAAATAGGTTTGTACCCGAAAATGTAGAAAACAAGGGTTTAGGGAAAGCTGAAAACTATTCTGTCAATGCCACACGGCCGTGTGGTAGGCCGTGTTCCATAACACGAGCGTGTAATCGACAAAGTCAGGCCGTGCGCACCAGACACAGTCGTGCGATGGCCAGGCAGGCCGTGTGCGACGCACGGGTTAGATTAAATTTGGGTCGTGTGGGCCACACAGGCGTGTGGGATTTTAAGCGAGGCCGTGTGATCTACACAACCAAAACCAATTTGGGCTGTATGGACCATACGAGTGTGTGGGCCCACACGAGCAGGTGACATGAGCGTGTGAGCCCATTTTTTTGAAATATTCTGTAAGGTTGCACAGGTCGCCCTAGTTGACTGTGGACCTACTGTAGGTTCGGTAAGCTTTACTTAGACCCCTAATTATGTGACCTGATTGTATAGTGTCTGACTGAGCATGATATCTGTACTGAACGGCATGTATGTTCTGTTATTAGTATATTTGTATGATATTTATGGTATGTTGCATTGCATTGGGGTGGGTTGATGTTATTTGGAGGAAGTGTCTGAAAGGCTCTTAAGCCTGTTATCTGGTAGCTCAGCTGCAATATTGTGATTATATGTCGCATTTTGGTACAGCATGATGTGTAAGGATGGGTGGGTTGATTTAATCTCCACATGGTGTGTAGGGTTGGACGGAGCAGCTGCAATATTCTGATTATGTATCGCATTTTGGTACAGCATGATGTGTAGGCATGGGTGGGTTGATTTAATCTCCACATGGTGTGCAGGGTTGGACGGAGATGATATGTAGAGGCTGGTGGGTAGGATTCTGATTTATTGTATCTGCATTTTGTATCTGATATGGGCCAAGGCCCTAATATAATTCTGAAATCATATCCGAATGGGCTAAGGCCCAAATTGATTCTCTAATGGGCTTATGCCCGGACTGTAAATAACTGTATTCTGATGTACAACTGTATGCATGACTTTTTGTGGGGATTACACACTAAGTTTGCGAAAACTCACCCTTTCTGTTTAATCTGTACAGGTAATCCTCAGACTTGACGGATCGGTACGACGGAGGACTCGACGGTGGCCACACATAAATTTTAGACTGTTTTCCGTAAATTTTTAGATTTTATTACTTATTTAGGGGTTTAATGTAAATTTTGGACTGTCTGGTTTTAAATTTGGGACTTATTACTGTGTTTATGGATCTTTAAACTGCAACTCAACAAAACACGGGTTTTCTCTAAAAACTAAGGTTTTCGTAAATAAAAATGGTTTTTTTCCTAAATTAGTTGGTTACAAAAGCTTCCACTTAAAAGACAAGTTTTGAGGCAAATCACCTAGAGCACGTTCTTTCAATTAAATAAAAGCTACTTAACTAGAACGATTTTTAACTTGACAAGTTCGATTTCAAAATCCATTTCATGTGACTTCGCTAGATTCGGCCATAACGTCTAGGCTGGGTTTGGGGGGTGTTACACCTACCAACCCTCTTGCTTTGCCCCTAGTCGTTCTAATGTAAAATGGATAAACTTATACAATATACATATACAATTATACACACTAGCATTGTATTGCAGTAGAGAAAGAAAAAAATGGTCTCTCCATTAAAAACTTTTTATCTGTTTTTGCCCTTAATGGTGTGCTTGGTTGGGTTAAAAAGTGGATGAATGAGAGAAGGGAGTGGAAAAGTGGAAAGAAAATACATTTTGAGTGGGCTTAACAGGGAAGAAAAGTGAGAGGAAAGAAAATAGGAAGGATAATCATTTTCTATTCTAATGCATAAAAATCCTTCGACATTGGAATGATGAGAAAATGAGAGGTGTGCATGCTAGTACAAAATTGTGCATTTTTCAAAAAAAAAATTTCCTTTTGGCTTTGCTTGGTAGAGTGAAAAGAAAATTGGAATGATGAAAAGCTGAAGGGATAGAAAACTAGATGGATAAAAAACATAAGTTTTCTTTCTATAGAGTGGAAAAAAAGTTGGAATGTTGAAAAACATTTGAAAAATGTATCATTTTGAACTAACATAGATATCATTCCAATTTAGAAGTATTAGTTTCATGCATTAAGATGAAAAATGATCATTTTTCTTTCTTTTTTTTTTTCCTCTAACTCTTCTTCTCAACCAAGCACAATCGAAATTTATTTTCTCTCCACTTTTTCACTCTCTTCTTTCATCCTTTCATTTTTCTACTCAACTAAGCATACCTTTCTTTTTTCTACTTATCCAGCAATGGATGAAAAGAAAATTTCTTCTCTTTTCATTTTTTAATTCTTCCTATCAAGCATACGTATGAAAAAAAATAAATATAATTTCCATTTTTCTATCCTTTCACGTTTTCATCTTTCCAATCTTCCTTTTACTCAATCAACCAAAGAATAAAAATTAATTTCTATATTTTTATCAAACCTGTTTCGTATTTCCCTAGTTTATATTTATTATTTTAGTCTTTAATCGATTAATCCCTAAATTGAATACCAATTTCTTCTCAGCTATATTAAAACTTGATAAGAACATTTAGTTGGTCTCATTTTTACTTGTGTTTCAGCATGTTTCTTCAACTTAGGCGCACACCAAATAAAAATGCTTTAATAAAAGAAATATTGTAACTGGTGATGGTTGTACTCTACTGTACTGGTCGGAGGAGTGGACAAAGTTATAAATATTAAAAACATTTAAAAATATTAAAATTGATTGGTTCATCAATTTATTTTAACGATTAAAATTATCAATGATGAAAAATCGTTAAAAGAGGGATTTTATTGATTTTTTATTAACGATGAATGCTTAATTGAATATAAATTTAATAGAGGGGCTTAATTTTTTTTGCCTTTTTTAAGAGTTTCTTTTAACATGTAATCCTATATAGAAAATCATCAAACTAGATATGATATTGCTAGTGTCACAGACCTGGATGAAAGCCCGCGACAATTGCGTAAAGAGTGTCTCATAAAGGTCAATTGATGAAATGAGACTCATTTAATTCAATTGAATTGACTTGACTTATGGAACTCATGGAGAAGTCTATCTAATTGAAGTTTTGGTTACCTAATTAAACATTCTAGTAAAATTAGAGTTATCAAGTTAAATAGTGTAAATCCTAATGGGACAAGATTATATAGAGTTTAAATCGCTTAGTATTATCAATTGTAGATAGACTCAAATCTTGTCTGTCGATGTAACCCAATCAGTAATGTTAGTTTTAGGAGAGCTCAACTAAATAGAGGTATTTCCCCTCATTTGTAATAATTTCATTCATAGTTGTAAATATATTTGAGAGCATTTACTCAAATACTTGGTGTGCATTATTTTCCCTTTGGCTTTTCTGTTCTACATTGTTCTTTTAGTTCGAGTTTGTTTCCACTATATTTCAGTGTCTTAGAGATCTTTTACAAAAATTCTCACTTTTGTGAGAGTTAAGTTGATTTAGGCAAATTTGAAGCAAATAAATTGCCTAAAGTCGCGCAGTTTGTGAAATTAAAGTTCTAGCATTGTGACACTAGGAGATAGTTATAGTTGTGATAAAGAAGCAATCTCTTAAAGAAAATGATGGCTTCCTCCTTTCTAAATGGAAATACTTTTTAAATTAAATCGTTAGTCAAATTGATCAGACTGTTGGTTTGTCGGTTTGATTGATTTGACTACCAATTCAATTGACTTCCAATTTAATTGGTCCAAAAATACCTTCCAAATTAGCATATTAATTGACTCTCAATTTAATCGATCTGAACCATCAATCTGATCTAGTCAAATAACATTGCTAAATGGTTTATATGTCTTAATCTCGCTTCATGACTTGAAAACCTCGCAGACACAATTATCCCCCCATCAAATTAACTTCAATTACAAGCAACTCATATCATCAAAAGCTCTCTCTAACCGCATCCGGGCCTCGCATTTCCTGTGCCATAAGTTGTTTCTAATTACAGAAAATCAATTAGACAACCCTGATGAAATAATCGTGACCGTTGGATTTACACAAACATGATTGAGCTTGATCATCATCCTCCCCCCTCCCATTGTCTGTTGTCAAAACTTGAGGATGAAGGAAAGCGTAGAAGGGTATCCTTGCTAATATAATTAAATCAAGAGGACATTTACGTCATTTGCTAATGGTGTGAATCCTGTATTGCCAAAATGCAATGCAAGCGCACTTTTCTGTTTTCTGCTGGTACCACTGTTGGTGCATGCAAAACTGTTGTTTGTGAATTAGAAAATGAAATTTACAATTTAGATTAAATGACTTAAATGCCCTAACAATGATTTAAGATGATTGAAATCCAAGGGAAAAAGTAGGTAAAGAGTTGAAAATTCTAAAGTGAACAAAGGGTAATTCTATGATGTGCTTATTTAACGGTTTTGATTCCAGAATTCCTCTCTACAATTCACTGCCAGGCCATTTTTTTCCCTCCAATTCGATATTACTGTAATTTTTTTTTTTTACTTTTTTTCTGCTTTCTCTAAATTCTTTTTTCAAGCTTCGGTATGCAAAACGTCAATGTTTCAACCGCCTACGGTGACCTCGCAGCCGGAGAACTGGACCATCACCAGAATGGCGGAGTTTACGCTTCCTCCACCGCCAACTCATCCGCCTCTCTCTTAGCTCTCCATCATCCCTGCCTTCTCATGCAACAGCATCAAGATATGATCAACCGTCACAGCCTCTGCCTCTCGCGCTTCCGCGAAGCTGCAAAAGAAGCCGAATCACTCCGCCAAGAGAATACTTCTCTACGATCAGTCAACCGCGACCTCAACAAGCAACTCAACGCACTGATCCAAGCCTCTGTTCAGGATCACTTTGCATCCTCTGATTACAACACCACGCCGTTTGATTTGGTGAACGCGTTGGAAGGACTTTGTTTCGGCGGCGGCGTAGGAGAGGAAGAAGTTTCTGATATGGAAGGTGAAGTGGATGTCGAGAGGGTTAAGTTGCCTAAGAGCATATCGATTAGATCTAATGGATATCAGAAGATGATGAGTAAGGCTGGAGCAGCGAGTCATCGTGGTAAAACTCGGGGACTAGCTCGGACTTCAAATGCTTCTCAACAGATCAGTAGAGCTGTGAGTATAATTTTGACTTTCTTCTAATTCTTTCCCTTATTCTGTTCGGATAGCAAATTCGTGATTGCCAGTCTATTGTTCGACATTATGTACATATCGCCAGTTTATTTTCATTTCTAGAGTTATATTTATTTGCTTATTTCTAAAGCTATATGTCAGGCAAAGCTGGCATCAGAACAATATTCTCGCAGCCAAACAACGGAACGAGCACCATTAAGCATTAATTACATTTTTTATTACGGTTTTATCTAATGAATACCTTCTCTGACTTGGTAATGAAGCAATACAATAAACTTAATTATTTTAGACGCGACTGAGATGTTGATATATATTTAGTTCAAATTTATTCTTGTTAGTGGCTTTTTAGCCTTTTGGGGGAGAAGTGAGGAGCCAGTTCAAGGGACTCTGAAATCATCCTGTATTTTATCTGTATAACATGAAAATTTGTTAGTTTAAAGTTAAGACTTTCGAAAGTTAAAACGATGGCGTTAGTAAGATTGTTAACAACCAGAGGTTTGCTTAGACGTGTAAGGTTTTGTTTGTATGGCGAACTGCCTTGTTACCACCAAAAGAATGTGAAATGAGAATATTAGTAATAGATTATTCATTTGTTTCTTGTTCTTAATTAAATTTTATAATAGATAGGGTGAATAATGTCTTTAGGCAAATGTAAAGCAGAAGGTGTACGTGCAAGGAGGGAAGGAGGAGGAAGAGCTACTTGAACTGGAAGTATACAACCAAGGCATGTTAAAGACTGAGCTCTGCAACAAATGGCAAGAGACTGGTGCCTGTCCATATGGTGACCACTGCCAGTTTGCTCACAGTGTCGAAGAGCTTCGCCCTGTAATACGCCACCCTCGATACAAGACTGAGGTCTGCAGGATGGTCCTTACTGGTGATGTCTGTTCCTACGGCCATCGATGCCATTTTCGTCACTCACTTACTGAACAGGAGAAGTCCGTTGGCCACCTAAAGCCCCAAACCAGGTAAACCTATTCGTTCAGGCGATTATCATATTGGTTGGTAGCTGTAGAGATGTTCATATAATTCTGAACCCCAGTTTTTTTTTATATATAAATAATGTGCTTAATCCAGTCAGTTTATAGGTATGATGAACATGTATTAAATTTCGAAATTGGAATCATAAAATCAAAGAAAAAGTTACGAAAGATGGAGATTAGTAGAGGCTTTGTGTTTCCCGATGGTGGGAGATTTGTTGAGGTGATTAGAGATATCAGATAGCACTTTTTCTTTTTACTTCTCTTTAATATGTTTGTTTCTTCAAGTAGCATGAGTACTTACGGGGATGTTTGGTGCGCTTAAGCCAAGCAACTATCCGACAACAACTAAAAAACATAACCATTAATGGTAATTATGTTCTTAGATTCTGGCAAAGTAAGCAACTTCCGTGAAGTCAATATTGATGTCATTAGCCCATTGAAACTCCTCCTGGATGAGCTTTTTGTTGTATACTTAAACTTATGGCGTACTCATTTTCGTTTTAAGTTGTATCTTATTATTATTATTATAAGTACGGAGTAATGAAAATTTTGAATTAAAAACCTCATCTTATTTTGGTAAATGCTAACTGCTAGCTATATGAAGATAGAAACAGGGTTCCGATGTTTTAACACTATACTCTTAACAAGGAAATATTAAAGATTTTAGGTTTTACATCTGAATATTCTCAACATATAGCAAATTTTAAGTATATCTATGGAAAAAAACTGACTACGATTGAAGAAACTGAAAGTTATGGGTTCACATTTATATGTATAATTAATGAAACTAGTTAATATGATACGAGGGAATCTAATTCTGCTCTTATAAAATTTTACAGCAGAGTGTTAGCTGTTGCTCCTTCTAAATCCCACAGTGAATGGGAGCAAATGTTTGCTGCCTCATCTCCAATATATAGAAAGGCATACATAAATATAAGATTACATTTCACTATATAAGATTTTATTATTTGATTGAAAGAATATAAAATTATGTAAAAGTACACTTTATTAAATTGTTTTTTATAAAATTTATTTTTTAAACAAATTTAGTTTTTTTTAATATTATTTAATTTCAATTTTCATTAAATTATAATAATTATTGTTTTTATTATACTTTATATATTGACAAGTAAATTGAAATAATTTTATAACTCATAATTATAATAATTTATGTAAAGTGGTTGTACGACCCATTATAATTTATAAATTCTAAAATTTTAAAGTTAACATCTACTATTTCACTGTTAAAAAAAAGAGATATTTTGTTTTTAATTAGACTTAAATTTAATTAGGGAAAAAAAAGATGAAATTGATTAAAATGATAAATACAAATGGTGAATTAATTCAAAATTTAATATTACGCGCATAAGTTAAGATAATCTAAGGAATGAGTGTATTGAGATTGCACCAAATACTTTAACATCTTCATATTATTTGAGAATGTGAAATTATAAGGTGATCGGAATGTGAAGAATCCAAATAATGTAATCTTATTCCACAATGTGAGATTGTGTTGTGCTATATTCAGCCAACCAAACACACCATTAATTCAAAATCTAATTTTGTTTTGTTTTAAAAAAAAGTTTTAAATACTAAAAACCCCTTCAAAAATAATTTAACAAAAATTCAATTGAGCCCTTAGAATATGGTTTTCTGGCGAAGTCCCCGTCGAACTGTTAAGTGCTGATGTGACATGATAGTTGATGTGGAAAAATGATAATACGGTGACTGACGTGGAAAAATGCTGACATGAAAGGCTTAATTAATCTTTTATTATTTATACGGACTTAATTGGTTTTTAATTATTTAATCCAAAAATTATCAAAATATTATAAATTTTGGAAAATATAAAAATAATAGAAAAACTATAAATATTATAAAAATATAAAATATTATTAATATTTTATGAAAAATATAATAATATATAAATTTAGAAATTATAGAAAACAATTTAAAAATGTAAAAAAAGTTATAGAAATATATAAAAATTTATAAAAATTCTTATGAAAAGTTATAAAAACTTATTAACAGTATTAAAAAGTTATATAAATTATAAATATATATATAAGAAAAATATAGAAAAATTTTGTTATTTGAAAAGCTTGGATTTGGTTTTGATGGGTAGTTGAAGTATAATGATGTGATCAGACATGTATGGGGTGTCAAGTAAGCGGTTGATAGACAATGAATTTAGTGTTTGATGAGTAATGGTTTCGATTGATGAGAGGTGGTACAAGAAAAGTTGATAATGATAGATCGAGGTATGATGCAAGGTAGAATGAGAGAAACAAAAAATGAGTAATATTTTTTATTAATTTTTTAAAAACTATTTAAAAATATTAAAATATTATAAAAATTATATAAGTTATTAAAATTATTAAATCTTATAAAAATTTTAAAATTTTACTACTATTATAAATTTTATTCATTTTTAGAATTTTTTTCTCCTTTTTTAGATTTTTTATAATATCTCAAAACTAATTAAGCACTTTTAAAATAATTAAAAAAAATCAATCATTGTAAAATAATTTAAAATGAATTAAGCCATTGTACTTTTTCTCGAGTTCTGTGGAGAGTTTCATCCCTCAACTACAACCCGTCGATGGCTAGTTCTTTCTAATTTTTTTTTAGGTGGCTAAAGATTAACACCTTTCCCAGGTTCGCTCTTTTGCATCTTCTAATTTGGCAGCATGGATACGCTATTTTTTTATGGAAAATATATGTGGAATAAAAGTCTCTCCAGTCTAGGTATAGAATGATACTTGGAACGATCATATATTCATAGTTTCTGGAAAACTGCAAAACAATGGATACTTCAGGGAATTTGACTTGAAATGACCCCAAATGGAATCCTCCACTCCTTGGATCAATCAAGATAAATATGGATGCAGCTTGTGACAAACAAAGCCAAATAGCAAGATTTGTAGCTATGGCTCATGACTGCAATGAAAGTTGCCTCACCAGTTTAATTTAGAGGAGGCGCTGTTGAGGGGAGTATGAGCAATGTCCACTACAATAATCATTGCAGGTTGGCAATTTTTTGGAACAAAATTGTTGAGCTGTAATGGCTGTTCATGTCTTGATAATTCATTTTTCAACATCAATCCATTTAAAAACATTATATTTTGAAGATTAGATCAAATTAGATTAAGAAATCTAATCTCTGTAATTAAGAAGATTAGACCGAGACATTTTGAACACTTACCTCTTACATCTCCACATTATCGTGGACTCTATTATTATATTTTATATGTTATTTTAATTGCATTATTATAGGGGAGATTAGTTATAATTTACCTAGTATGTTAGCAAGATGAAGTCATTATATCTTGAGGCGATTTGTATAAGTTTTAACACTTAATTATTTATTAAAGAACTAGTAATTATTAGCTGAAGTTTTCAAGAGAAAAACTTAAAAGGAAAAATATGTAAATCTTTAGATATAAATGTAAAGTTTCTAAAATAGGGTGCGTTAAGAGCTAAATCACTTATTGTATGAATTTGGTAGATGAACTATCTCTCTAAAAAACACCTTACAAGCAAAAAAAAAAAAAAAAAAAAAAAAAAAAGAGTACTAAATTGCGTGAGCTATTTCATTTTGTTCATTTTTATTTATCATAGTTACACTCTCGACGCTCACTAGCTGTGCCACTGCTTATATCATTGCTCCCTTGTTCTTGCAATTATCGTTTTATCTCTTTAAAGGCAATGGTAGCTTGATTGGCAACAAGGTTGGAGTGACATTATCACTGAATATGTTAACCTGGGAAAGGAAATTGCAGGAGCGGAGTTTGCTAATTCGTTTTTAAATGAGAATTCTTGGGTGTCCTTTTTCATATATGTTCTGCGAGCTTGTAAATGGACAGTCGACTGGGTTGCAAGAAAAACAAAGATGTGGGATTATGCCCATGTGATTGGTTTTACATTTTCCCTAGGGACCATATTCCCTTGATGTAATGTTTCTGTTCTTTCGATGAAATGAAGAACTTTTAACCCCAAAACAAAAATAATTCATCTCAAAACATCTCAATCTGATTAATTCAAAAATAATAATAATAATAATAATAAGAATAAATAAGAATAAATATCAAAATTATACATGAATTTTGATCTAATGTATAATTTAATATATGAACTTTGATTAAATTATGATTTTGATTCAGTTGTACATGTTTAAGTAAATGAATACATCAATTATTTATATATGTAAATACAAAATAATATTATATTAATAATGATGTTAATATTTTATAAAAATTAAATCAAATTAAAATATTATTTAAAAAATTAAATTTTACTTATAACAATACACACTAAATCAAAATCTAAAAATTTTAAAATTTAAAACCTTCGTAACTTAAAAATATTTAAAGTGGTTAGTAAGTGGTGATTGTAACTTTAGCCAAACTCAACAAAATCATAGTCTGCTCATTGATAAAATTAGTGAAAAATGCCGCTTTTTTTTTTATAAAAAAAAATCTAGTTATTTAATTGATTTTGAGTGTCAGAAGCTGACTTGGCAAAAAGTGTGTTTCGTGAAAAGCACTTTTCAGAACACATTTTATACTATACCTGTGTTTTTAATAATTTTGCTTTTTTTTTTTATTTGTTGGTTAAATGCTTGCACTTTTTACTCTTTGGCTTCTAACTTTGAATATCCTCCCATGTTTTTATTTATTTAAATGATTCAAGCTTTTGTTCTTAATGTTAATCAATGTTTTTAATTTATAAATATGTTATTTTTAACTTTTTAATTAAAAAACATGTTTTTAAGTTTTTAATTTTATGATGTTTTTTAATTAAAAACTTATTTATTTATATAGACAAAATAATAAATGCGTAAGTATATAATGAAAATATATTATATAACATTATATTAAATATATTTTATGTTTTAAAAACTTAAAAACATGTTTTTTTAATTAAAAAGTTAAAAATAACATATTTATAAATTAAAAACATTAATTAAATTTTAAAAAAAAAATTTGAAGCAACATTCATTAGAAAAAAGAAATTATGGGAGGAGATTCGAACCTAAAATTTTTTTATATACGGTTTTTTTATCACGTGAAACAGTTTATTTTCTTAAATAATGTAAAAGATCCCTAAATCTTTAAATATTTTAAAAAAGTAGCATTTTTCACTAATTTTGCCACGCCCATTTGTTACCAATTACAGCCGGTCCCGCACTCGATAGTTTTATGTTTTGAGGGTTATACATAAGAACTAGGGCTTTCGTCAGCGTACAAAGGAAAAGCATAGGCGATTGGTTTGAGCACCTATTTATAAGGTAGCTTAAAATGCCTAGGAGGCTCCCTGAAGAAAGGGAAAACAAAGGCTTAGGCCGGTGAAGATGGAAACGGAGAGAGAGTTACTGGAAATTTTTGGAAGTGGGGTGCGAGGAAAGATCATTTCTTTTCTCTCTTTTTATACACACACACACACACACACACACACACAAAGAGATCAAACCAGATCTTTCCTATGCCCCCCATTCCACTGATTTCTAGTTCTTCTTCTCCATTTTCTTTCTTCTTTCTTTCATTTCATGCCTGCACCTTCGCTTGGTAAGTTCAATCGGTAAATCTTATCTATTCTTCTCGTTCTTCGTTTCTATATTTAAACAGATCTGTTTGTTGCTCTTTCAGCACACACTTCTTATATTTTGTTTTTTTTTCTCTGATCTTTACTGTAAATATAAGTCATCTTCCATGGATTTCCTGTGAGTCCAGTTGAGAAATCGTTATTGTGACACGGAGATGATATGCAGATGTATTTTACCCTTGATTTCAGATTCACTCTCCCCTTTTGAAGATCGATTAATTCATGATTTTTGTTAGAAGACGAAATTTTGTCAAGATCGTTGAGTATGGTTTAAGAATCTTTTTGATATCTGAAATTTTAAGCTAATTATAGTAACAAATTTGTCTGGGAACGGTGGAAGCTTTGGATCTGTCGTTGTTACAAAGTATACCTTTGTTTCACTATTTGACAGAGTGTGCTCTTGTATGACTATACCACAAGCTATAATCAAAATTAACAGCTTTCCCTTGTACCCAAACGAGAAATGACAGGAGTTGCAACCATAGCTCTTGATAACGAAAGTTACTAGTAAGAATTGAATCTATTGTAGTGGCTGAAGCCTTAGCCAAGGATTTTCTGTTCTGGGCGACCTCTGCTAAAAGGGTTATCTTTTGTTTTATGTGTTGATGCTTCTTTTGTCCACTGATAAAATGAGTGTTGCTGTTGATTGGGTCACTGGATGCACTAGGATAAGATGGATGATGGTTACTTCTAAATCAATGGATTTTTTTTAAATTTTTGATCGGGAAAAACACAGTTTCTAGTAACGTAAATAAACTACTATGGTTTCACTACCTTTCTTTCTTTACTCCACTCCATTATTTTTTCTATTTAGGGCTACTTGAGACTGCTGACGGGGTTGAGAATGCTTATTGCCGATGGGTTCAAAATACTGAGAAAGCTGTCAAAAGTTAAAATGTTGATTTTAAATATGATTTTAAAAAAAATTAGATAATAATTAATTATTCTAATATAATTATATGTAAAATATATATTTTAAATACTTTTTTAATAATTAATAAGTTACTTGTAAGTTTAATTGCACATGAAATATTTTAAAATTTAAATACAATAATAAATAATTTAATATAATAATACATGAGATATAATTTAATCTAAAATTTTAAATATAAGTTAAATAGTTAATACAAATAAAGATATTTTGATAATTTGTACCTCTAAACCTAAAAGTTAAAAATATTTACGGTACGTTTGGTTCATTGGAATTGAATAGTAATGAAATAGAGTTGTAATTAGTAATTTAATTATTTAGTTAAATAGAATGAAATGGAACTATAATATTATTATTGTATTTAGTTGAATGGAATAGATGTTGTAATTAGGGGTGAGCGTTCGATCGAATCGAATCGAATGACAAAATTTTGAGTTGACGAATTATATTT
This sequence comes from Gossypium longicalyx, assembly GCA_025698465.1. Lineage (NCBI taxonomy): Eukaryota > Viridiplantae > Streptophyta > Magnoliopsida > Malvales > Malvaceae > Gossypium > Gossypium longicalyx. The sequence goes on from CM046997.1 coordinate 101,647,022, forward strand.
TATCATTCTAATTTGATTTGAAATTTTCTCAAATCGAGTTGAGTGAGATGAAATTTAAATTGAATTGAATTGAATATATTTATTCGAGTTAAATTTTAAAAAATAATTTTGGGTCATTGTAACCACTGTCACCCATCGTAATAAAATTTGTCTACCTTAATCAAATTTTTTATTAACTTTCATTACCTCATAATTTATTTATTAATCTTTTATATACGGGTTAGCTTCTTTGCTTGCTTAGTTGTTTCAATTATCTTCAGATTCTTGTCACTATGTATTTTGGAATTAAAAAATATATTAAATGTAAAAATGTGATTTTTTACATTTAAAGTTATTTTAAAGATAAAATGTGAAATTGATATCAATATAAAATTTTAACAAGAATATTTAATGACATAATTAATAATTCAATTTTAATATAAATATTCAATATGACTAAACAATTCAATAATATAAATAATATAAAATGTGAAAATTAATTTAATAATATAAATAGTAGATATAAATAAAATTAATACTATTTATATTTAGTGACTTTTTTGGATAATTTTGATTTTTTGTTTGAGAGTAAATGGTGGGAAGTAAAAGTTTAGGGGGAAAATAAAAAAATTTTGGAGGGAAAATATTTAAAAAAAAATTTGGGGGGGCTGGATTTGGGGTAGATGGGAGGTGGGATGGGAAAGAAGTAAAAATTTTAGGGGGAAAGTGGGAGGGAGTAAAAATTTTGGGGAAAAATAAAAAGTTTTGAGGGTTTTTGAGAGTAAAATTTTGGTGGGAAATGGATTTTGGGTAGATTGGGGGGTTGGGATGGAAGGGGAGTAAAAGTTTTGGGGTGAAAGTGGGAAGGAGTAAAAGTTTTGAGAGAAAAGTAAAAAGGTTTGGGAGTTTGGGGTAAAAATGTAAAATATTATAGTTTGATATTCGAATTATTCGAGTTATTAGAATTCGAAAACTCAACTCGATTCGAACTTGAATTCGAAAAAAAAAATTCGAGTTGACTCGAATAACTCGAAATTCAAAATTTTTTTTTATTTTTTCAAGTCGAATCGAATTTTAATCACCCTTAGTTATAATAACATAAGGAAAAAAATTGAAATGACCAGAGTAGTCTTAATAGAATAATTTTTAAGTAAATGATTATTGTTATTAAATTTTAATAGGATTATTATTAAACATATTTTATATATTTTATTTTTATATATTCTGAGTCTAAGTTTTATAGGATTAATTTAGAAATTAATTTTATTTTGTTATTTAATGTTACATGAAATAATCATTCTTTAGTGATATTAAAAAATAACTATTATGAAAAGACAAAGAATAAGTAGTACATTTAATCAAACAAAAGAATAATTTACCATTGAATGAAATGGTGTTAAACTCCAACTTTTGCGTTTAGTTGAAATGTTTTTTTTTTTTAGCACTTTTCCACTACCAAACTGGGCCTTAATAAATGAGAAAGTAGTAGACTAAATCTTTATTCAATTTAAATATTAAAATATATTTAAAGTCTTTTATACTCTTAATATATTTTAAATTTAATTTTAATATTTTTTTTTATTAAAAGTCTTTATAACAATTCAATACTTGAATTTAACAAGAATTTTATTAATACTGCAATCTATAAAAATAGTCACTTTTGTTTATCTCAGGTTACATTTTAGTCACTTATGTTTGAAATATTACGTTTTAGTCACTTATATTACTATTTTGTTACGAAATGATCACTCTACCGTTAAGTTTCGTTATCTCTCTAACGGTAATCCTACATGGCAGTCGAACTAGATTTTAAATGTCAACTTGGATTTCTAAATTGGATGAAAATAGATTTTTAATTAAAAAATTTAATTAATTAAAATTTTTAAACCTAAACCTTAACTAAAAAAACTGTTCATCTCCTCTTTTTAATTTTTCTTCAGTCTCTTCTTTTTTTAAATTTTTTTTTTAATTTGAGTGGAAAAACTATTATTAAGATCAAAATAGTTGACATCAAATTGATTGCTTCATAAAGATGGATTCAATGGATTCAGGTATGTCTTCTTTGCATTCTTATATCTCTTTTATTCAATACTGAAAAATAAAATATTAGATTTTTTATTGTTTAATGAAAATCCTAAATTAAAATTCTTGATATGAATATTAACAACTAAAAAAATTTCAGACAAAAAAAAGAGATACCCAAAAAGGGATTGTGAACAAACAAGTCGATTTAGATAAAAAAAAATCAGATTGAAAAATCAATTATTCAAGAACGTGAAGAATTGGAACAAACAATGATTAGGAACAAAAACGATTATCATCTTCTTATTTGTCGACAACCACTTCATTTTAAGTCTTAGAACATAAATTTATCGGTGAAGAAGACATACCTGGACCCTCCATTGAATCCTCTTTTATTTTTGTATGTGAATAAATTTTTTTGATGATAATAGCTTTTTTAGTCAATTGAAAAAGAAAACTAAAACAAGGGGGGCGATGAACGGTTTTTAAACTAAGATTTAGGGTTTAAATTTTTTAAGTAATTAAATTTATTTAATTAAAAATCTATTCTCATCCCATTAGGAAATTCAAGTTGGCACTTAAAATCTAGTTGGATTGCCACGTAAGATTACCGTTAGGGAGATAACGGAACTTAACGGAAGAGTGATCACTTTGTAACAAAATAATAATATAAGTGAGAAAAATGTAACCTGGTACAGACAAAAGTGACTATTTTTGTAGTTTACCCTTATTAATATTGGTAATTTTTAAATTTTATGTCAACCTTTTATTAGAATAGAATATTGAATTAAGTAATCACATTAGTTTATGACAAATTTAAAGTATGGAGAATAAATTTTAATATAGTGATTAAAATTGAAAATTGATGATTATTATATAATGGAGAGTAAAAAGTTATATATATATATATATATATATTTAAATCAAAATGAAATATTTAAGGCTTAAGGTGGTGTAAGTTAATAATGATATTATAAAATTTGAAATATTAAATTAAAATTAAAATTTAAAGAGAAAAACGGAAGAAACATAAGTGAAAGAGGATAAGCATAAATCGGTTTCACATCTCTGCCAAGCAAGACAATGAGATTATCAAGTTTCCATCATGAAATTTTGATGATTGAGATGAGCCAAGTCTTAGGGCGTTGGGGAAAGTAATAACAATATTCCAAGATTTGGAGTTGAATTGTAATTAAAAGAGTAGTATTTTGTTATTATTTTATTCTCTTTTAATTTATATTAGTAACTTAGTTGAGTAAATAGATGAAATCATTTGCTATGGGTTTCACCCCTTATACATTTACATTATTTCCCCATCGTCACTAATCATATTCTGCCCGCAATGATTTTCATCTTAAAAAAAAAAAAAAAAAAGTTTATTATAATAGTGAAAGTTTAAAATTTTTCTAAACCGAGTTGGTTTCTGATATTTAGAGTAATAAATTTTTATTAAAAAAGTATTTGTGCTTTATGAAAGACAGTTTTGAATTGTTCTTGGATTTCAATCAAAAGTCTTTCTCCATTGTCCTCCTACCTTGAATTGGATCAACTTTGAGCTCGAGCAGCATGAACCAAACATAGAACAAAAAGTAAGAAAGCAACTTCTCTCTCCATAAAACGAAAAAGTTTGTTATTATGAAAAAGTAGAATTTATGCTTAGGAATAAATTCTTCATATTTTTCAACATAATAACAATGTATGAATGAAGTATATTTTCCTTTACCAAATGTATCCATTTAGAGATAGAGATAAGAGAATCTTGGTTGGATAAGAATAACACAAATAATATTCATTTAATAGAAAACACTACCCTAGTCCAACTAAGGAGAGGGGGCGGCACACCCTAGATAATAACATTAGGGTTGCCGCCCTTCGCATGTAATTGAAGGGGATTTGGGTCACTCTTTTATTAGATTCAATTATATATGCTTCCTAAACTATATTTAATTTCTATATTCAAAAAATTCATTATGACTAATTAATTTCATTTCATTTTCAAACTCCAATTATGTGATTATAATTAATTAAATAATAATTTAAAAATTTTAAATTAATTCTCAAGTCATTTTCACCAAGTAAGAAAACCTAGTCTTTTATGAATACAATCCATTTCTCTAACTTCACTATTTTCACTCATTTTTGTTTATTTAATTCTTCACGCAATTCATTTATGATTTCAACGAGTTAATAGAGGGACCAACTGAACATATATAATTAAGACACAAATAATTTATAATTAAATTCATTTTATAATCCATATTCTAAATTTATAATTGTCCTCTCTAATAATTTCATCAAAAATTAAAACTCACCTGTATATATATATTCTCTTTTATCTACAGGACTAAATAATTTGTGATTTAAACCAAATGATTATATAATTATATTTTATTTTTAAAATTACTTTTTTATTATTATTTTGTTATTAGTTTGCCTTCAAACGATTTAGAAATACGAGAAAAGGAATCACTTTAATTGCGTAGGCGAACCACTTTGTCTGTTCTAAAACCTCAGGAGTTGTGTAATTTACGTATCTTATTAATATCTTTATTCTAAAAACAATTACTTTTTAAAAATGCCATTAATTTGTTGGGTCATAAATTTTTATTTGGACACAAAAATTTTAAAAAAAATTTGTAAACAGAAAATTTCCATTATAAATCATTTTCATTTTGATCGCTTACTGTTAATTTAGAGTTAAACAGTGTTATTGTATATTTATTTTAATCACTCAATTTTAATAAATTTTTATAACTTTTATATGAAATTAAATTATTCAATTACAGAGATAAAATCCAAATTTTTCCCTATAATTTAATTTTTTTGTAAAAACATCGATTTCACATGTAAAAACACAAGTTTTTTTTATTGAAAAAACTAAATTATTTTGGAAAAATATAGGAAATTAAAAGATAAAATGTTTTTTTAAAAGATCAAAAGTTTTTCCTATAAAAACTCAGACAATTTTCTTTTGAACCCCAAAATTAAAAACTTAAAATTAATTCTTAAAAAGGAAAAAAAGAAAGGAAAATAAACAAATAAAATGAATTTTTAATATAAAAACTCACGTTTTTCTTTATAAAATCCAGGTTATTAAAGGAAATTAAAGAGATAAAATAAATAATAAAAATTCAAATTTATTAAAATTGAGGGAGTAAAATGGGTGAATAATAGTAAAATCTAACCTCAAATTAACTACGAAAAACCAAAATGAAAATGATTTATAACGGTGGTGCCCTATTTGCAATTTTTGTTACTTTCAATGTCAAAAAAAGAAGAAGAAAAAACTGTGAAAATTAAATGATAATGATTCACTCTAATTTATTTAATTTAATATTGGTAAATAAAGGCGAAAAAGAAAAGCAAAGTGGGGTGGTGGGTGAGTTAATGGTCCATTACGTTGAAAACTTCTCTCGCATTCAAAACTTAAGCTGCAGTACCCTTCTTTTTCACTTTCATTTGCTTTTTCCACGTGACTTCAACCCAACGCGGTTTCTACGAAAAAGAAAGACAACCAATGTCTTTGCTTTTCTCCTCTTCTCGCTCGTTTTCTTCTCTCCCTTTATATATTCAGTGCCAAAGCCTTTGCTTACCAATCCGGCGTGAGAGAGAGGGTTAGAGACGGGTGATGGAAGTTTTTGGAGATGGGTGGGTTGGCAAAACGCTCCCTTCCTCTTTCCCATATATTGTATTTGTAATAATATATGCAATGAAGTTGATTTTGCCAGCTCCGCCCATTCCAAACATTTGCGCTGCTTCTCTCTGTCCCTTGTGTCTCTCATCCAATAAATAATTGGGGTTGAGTGAATAAAAAGGAGGAAGAGGGAAAGGGAGAGAGTGGTGTTGGGAGTAATAGGTATGGGGGGTATGGGCAGGTTTGTGTTTTTTTAAGGCACAATTCTTCCCAACACCTCCCATACCCTTTATTTCCAACCGTTGCTCCCCTTCCCTACCCTTTTTCAGGTTTGCTTTTCATTTTACTCTATCTTCTTTTTCACATCTTATAATTATTATTTTGCATAATAGTGAATTTAGTCTTAATATTTACATCTTTAGTTATTTTGATATATATATATATATATATTTTATCTTTTAAGCTAAATTTGTCCAAAAATTTTCCAAAAAAGAAATAAAACGTTTTTCTTATAAAAACTGTTGACTAAACAATTATTTTTTTTGTAACGATACTACATAATAATTCATGTATATTTTTATATTTACATAACAAATTAACAAATAATCTTAAAAATTAAAAATTATAATAAAAAAAAGGAGTTCATAAAAATTCAAAAAAATTAGCAAAAATAATTACATGTTGGATTGTCATATGCATGTTTAGAAATTTAATATTTTAGTCAATATTTTTGTTAAATAAAATAATAATTTAACTCTTTTGATAAGTTTTTTTTAAAAAATTAAAGATTAAATTTAATTAAAAAATATAAATATTAAAATTATACCATATTATTTGCTGAAAGCTTTTTATTTTTGCTTTTTATTTTTATATGTAATTTATTGGAGGTGTATTAATTCTTGGACAGAGATGTCTCCATCAATTGCAAGATATGTAATATTGGGTGTTTATTATTTTGTCGCTGTGTTCTCAAAGAAATCGACCGCTATAGATGCTTTCCATAAATAAATAAAAAGAGCTACAGATGTCATATGCGATATGCCATATTTGATATGTTTGACGATAGGATAGATCATAGAAGTTGGATGCTTGTTAGTCAAATAAATTCAATGGACATAAATTAATATAAGGATGAAAATTTGATCGAGTCGAATCGAGTTAAAAAATTTTGAGTTAGTCGAGTTGACGAATTTTATTTTAGCAATCAAACTTAATTTAAATTTTTTCGAATCGAGTCAAAAATTTTTGAGTTGAGTCGAGTCGAGTCGAATTAACGAATCTTATTATTTATATTTAATATTCTGTTTACATGGACTAATTATTTTATTAGTAGACGAAATACAAATTTTTATATTAAATTTGAGTAAAAGAAAAAAAGAAGAATGAGACAATTTGAGAAAGAAAGTAAGACTAATGGGTAAACATTTATCAAAATAAAGTAGTTTTGCCTTTTAACTTTAGAAAATATAAACATTTATTAAAACGACGTAGTTTTGTATTTTCTTATTTGGATTTTCAGATAACTTGAATTAGGAGTGAGCGTTCGATCGAATTGAGTAAAACTGTTCGTTTTAAATTAGAAAAATTAATAATGTTAAATTAAAATCTTGTACAATATAACTGTTTTTATGTTAGAACACATAAATTTGAAACAATGTATATTTGAAAAAAATTTTAAAGTGAAATAAAAAAGAAGAAGATATTTTAGTATGATAAACTTAAATCATTAATCACTTATTTAGATTCCAAAATTATTATTTTATAAAATTTTTATATATTTTTAGATTTTTTTAAATACAAATTTTAGAATTTTTATAAATATTTTGAATTTTAAAATTTATTTTTAAAATTTGAAATTACTTTGATTGTTTTTTTTGTTAAAAGAGAGACCAATTTACTCATTTTCAAAATTGGTAGGGACCAAAATGGTATTTATACTAATCTGTTATTTGAATTATTCGAGTTATGCGAATTGTAAAAATTCAACTCAACTCGAACTCGAAATCCAAAATTTCTTATTCGAGTTTACTCGAATAATTCGAATAACTAGATTCGATTAACTCGAAATTTAAAATTTTTTTCGATTTTTTCTAATCGAATCGAATTTTGCTCATCACTAAATTAGTACTGTTGTAAAATTAACTTTAACAAATTGCAGTAGAAAACGGAAGCGGATTTTTTCGATGAATTTGAGATTAAGTTCGAATTTTAGGGCATTTTTAGATGGATGAGCGTCTACCTATAGTTAGTGTAAAAATAACGGTGGCAGCAAGATTAGATATTGTAGTGATACTATAATGTGAGACAAAAAGAAAACCAAACACACACACTGGAGGTAAACACCTATTCAAAGGGGCCTTTAGTTTCTATTTGGATGGGTGGTAAGATTAATTTTGATGAGATTAAAAATAATAGTGATGATGATATTAAATATTGTAATAGTGAAATTAAAATCAATGATAGGATATATGGTTGAATCGTGGTAAGATAAAAATAGAAAATGACATTTAAGGACATAATATTAAAATGAGTATGTATATATATAATAAATAAAAATATTAAATCATGTCTAAATTAAATAATAAAATTAAAATTAAAATGATATAATGTTAAATAATTGTTTAAAGTTACTAAAACTATATTCATATTAAAAGTAAAATATAAAAAAATCCAATTATATTAATATTGACTAAAACTATATTCATAATAAAAGTAAAATATAAAAAAATCAATTATATTAATATTGATTAATAAAACATATTAAAATTATTTTAATAATCGAGTTACTCGAGTTCGAACTCAATTAAGCCCGTTTACCAATTTTTGTTCTCAAGCTTGAGCTTGGCTTGATAATTAAGCTTAGGGTTAATAATATTATATTAAGGGTAATAGCGTAATTTAATCATATAAAAAATATGAAAAGTTTGATAAGGCTTGTAAGTTGTTCGAGTCAAGTATTACTAAATTCAAATTCAGCTCGATCGATAGCTAGAATTCAGCCCGATAATTACCAAATCGAGTTTAATTTTTTTCTGAATTGAACTAGAGTGGCTTGCAAGTACCAACATCTTACTTACACTCTTATTCTTATTGAATTTGGGAGTGAGTTCATATCGACCGGTGGCCTATCCAAACAGCTCTAAATGATACTATTGTGAGATTGAAAAAATTTAAAGGAAAATAATTCAAATGCAGTCTCATTATTGTTAAGAGTGTTTTATTTGAATATCTTCTTCTATTCAAATAAGATTGGTTTCAAATGTAAAATGAATGAGAATATATGTGGTTATAAAAAAAAGTTGTTAGATTAATATTTTATTTTGAAAAATTAGGTTTCGTTTGGTTTTAAGAAATAAAAGTCAAAATGAAAAATATAGAAAGAAATGTATTTGGTTGAAAATTTTAAAAATAATTTTTGAAATATGAGAATATGTGAAAATTTTAAAAATGTGAAATATTTGTTTTCACTAAAAGACTTGGTTTTGTATTTTAAATACATTGATACTAGATCAGACTTTTATAAATGCAAAAATAAAATTTTCAAACTGTTTTCAAATATTAAATTTGATATTTAGTTTATTTAAAACTATTTTTATTTATATTTAACAAATGTGTTTTTCATTTTTTTTAAAGGATAAAGTACAAGAATAGTCATTACTTATTTACTTCATTGTATTTTGAACCTTCAACTATTTTTTTTTATTTAATCACTTAATTTTTTGAAATTTAATATTTTAGTCATTCTTATCGTTAACTTAGTTGTTCAATGTTTACAAAATCAATCAATTTGATCCCAAATCTAAAAAATCAAACAAATTTAACTTTCAATGCTTACAAAATTTTATAAAATATATTAAAATAATTTTATATTTACTTTTAAAAATTTTAAAATTTATATTTGCTTTTTTTTATATATAACTTATATTTAGTTTTTCTCATAAACAATGCTTATTTTCTCATCAACCAAACATACGAAAAACCTAAAAATTAAAGTTATTTTTTTATTTAATCTCTTTTGATTTACTCCCCTTTTTATTTTGCTATATTATTTGTCTCAAATGTCTAATTAAAAACCAAAAAGATGCTTAAAATTGACAAATTTATAAACAAAAAAAAATGGTTAGGTTGACAACATCAACACTAATGGCCTTACTCTTTGCTATAGAGATAGTACCGGTTTAACACTTTAGTGCTCTCATGCCTTTATTATTTCTAGCTCAAACATTGGAGGGAGATTGTATGCTAAGGTTATAACATTTGATATTTCTAACTTCTTCAATTAAATGAAAGAAAGAATAAAGTGAAAGATAATCTGGAAAGTCATTTGGGTACAAATCTTAAAAATATTTTTAGATTTACTTTTTAAAAATTTTAAAAATTACATTTATTTTTTAAAAATTTTAAGATTCTTTAAATTTTTTATAATTTTATAATTAAGACTAAAGTGACAAATCTTGTAAACATTAAGAGCTAAATTTGTTGAATTTTTTAGATTTAAGATTAAATTGATTGTATATGAAAATATTAGAGGGAAAATTTATTATTAGGCTAATAAAACAAAGCTCACAGTAGAATTATGTTAGATAACTAATGGAAGAATGACTAAAATATTTAACTTTGAAAAGTTGAGTGACTAAAACAAAATAATAATAATAATAATAATAATAATAATAATATTTGAGTGACCAAAATAGAATGAATTAAATAATTGGATGACTATACTTTATCCTATGGAGGCGATGGTTGAACTGTCATTTTCGTCACTTCTTATGTCATGGGTGAAGAGGTTGAGGTATTTATCTCTTCCCTTAGAAGACATCTCCCCATCCCAAACAAGGGTGATGAAAACAATCTTGATTTATTCCCTCACGACCTTATCAGCCCTCACAACTATGCAGGTGACCTCAACTTGCACGATAGGATCCTCCACCTTATTTTAACTTGGATAGTCTCTCCTACCAACAAGCACTTTAGATTTCGTAATTCGGATGATTGGATGTGGCATTGATTTCGTACAAACCATCACCTTAACTTTGTCTCAATCATTTTTCTTAACATTGTCGAGATTGTTTGTCTTCCAGTGTTTAGCAACAAAACTCTCCTCTCTCATATTTTCTAGCCCTTAAGTTAAACATTAATGTTAACCTTAGTCGAGCCATTTCTTCCTATCTCGATATGTCAGTCGCTCATAGTTGTGGTTGTATCAAATGGGATGATAAATGAATTTGCAATCCTGAGTGGACTCATCAAGCTCAACAAGTAGTCGCTGGTTATCAGGGGAAAGACGCGCCAGAAGAAGATGCTCCTCAACAAACAAATATTCTTGCTTTAGCACCTCCTTCGTCCCCTCGTATCCTCATTCTTCTTGATGCGATACATGAGTTGTCTTTGCGTGTTGATGCTTATTTTGATGCATTAACAACCCATGTTAATAATTGGTACAATCTTTTGGATGAGCGCATCTCAATCTTGCCTCTTGGTTCCCTTTGCCTCCGGACGTCTAATTTATTTTATTAGCTTAAAACTTTCCTAGTTGTTTGATTGGGATATTTTCTACTTAACTTGCTTTTGTTTTCTTTTATTTCTACTTTGGATGATATGTTCTATGTTTTTATTGTTTGACGCATGATCTTTTGGGTGCCTCTTATTTGCTAATATGCTTTGGTTGTGTCATGTGTTTTTACTTCACTTCTTTCTCATTTCCATGTGTTTATCTGCTTTATTTTATTATATTTTATATCATTTTCTCATGGTCTATCTACTCTTTTAAATCTCCCTTACTTTTTCAAATGTATAATTATTTTTTATATTAGGAAACGGGAAGAAGAAAAAGTAAAATTTGCAAGTGAAAATATCTTTATACAAGCTATATGGATTAAAACATAAAATAATAGTTTTTCAACTAATTCTAAAAAATGCTTTCACTATTAGAGTTGAAAATCAATTCAAAACATTTGTAAAATGTCTTTATCAAATATTTTTGAGGAAGCTTAACTTGAAAATAATGTTTGAGTAAGGAGGAGTTAACAAATTTTTTCAATGATTTTGTTATATCTAAAAAGGGAGTATTGTTAGCCCTAGTTTTTCAAAAGTTTTGATATAATAAAGTCATGGTAAATTCTCCTTAATCAAATTTGCAATCAATTGTAATAAGCTTTTGTAAAATTATTTTTAAGTGTTTACAAACTCATCAAATGATAAATTTTATAAAATGTTTTTGAAAAATAATGATTCAAGTCAAAATTTACAACTTTGGGACACTTCTACCAATAGAAGTGTATAGAAGTATTGGTAGAACCAAGACAAAGAGCACATCAAGAAATCATTTAGACTTCTATCGATACTTGGGGGCTCTTCTATTGATACATCCCTAGTTGTATCGATACTTGGGAGGAGTTCTATTTGTAGAAGTAAGTTAAAGAGCATTCCAAGCAAAGTCTTAGATTTCTACTGATACTCAGGAGGAATTTTATCAATACGAATAAGTTAGTAAGCAATTTTTAGATTTCCTAACACCTTCTACCAATACAACTATCGATACAAGTCTGAACGGTTGAAACCCTCAGACTTTTACTGATACATTAGGCTCCAACAGTCATAATTGTAAAGATTACTACTGGCACAAGTCCACTTGTATCGATACAAGTGGTCTATAGTCTGCAATTAATGCTCGAATTAATTGCAACAACAGCTCTAATTGACTCTCAACGTCTCCAAACGTCCCCAATATAACAACCCATTTTCAGTGAAATCAGAACAGTGATTTTAGGACCACAAATCCAAGTCCGTAAGAAAAATTATTTTAATATTATTGCATGATCTGCATTATGATAGGAATGTCGTATAAAAATTTTGTTAAGAAAATTTTACCGATTACGTGTCTAATTTGATAAAAGGATCAAATTGCATGAAATGCAAAAGTTGAGTTCTAATAGCTATAAGTATCAAATAACTATAAAATTTAAAATTGGAGGTCCTTATATGACAAATAGACCATTAAGAGGATTTAGTAGATAAGTATGCTTAATCATTCATGGAAAATTAAATAAAGAAAATGACTAAATTGGAAAGTAAAAATAATAAAAAATAATAAATGATTAAATAAACAAATATCATCTTTTTCATCATCTTTCCCAAATATTTTTACATGGAAACCCTAGTCAGAAAAGCTTGAAGGTAGCAAGCTTATTTGGCTCAATTAAGTGAGTATTCAAGTCCCGTTTTTAGTAATTTTTATGTTTCCGATATCGTAATAGCTTAATCTAACTATCTCGGGGATTAATTTGTAAATTTGTCAAAGTAATAGGGTTTTTTCATGGATGTATGCATGAATTATGAAGTTGTATGGTAGAAAATGAAAGGTTGTTGATAGATAAACAACTTTTGTAAAGTGAATTTTAATGAAATTATAATTTAGGGATTAAATTATAAAGATGCAAAATTCATGGAAAATTTCTAAATTTTATGAAAAACACGGCCTGTTATTGTGACATATGAAATTCAGCTAGGCTTGGAATAAGGATTAAATTGCATGAATTTTATTTTCTTAGCCTAAGGATGAAATTGTAATTAATCAAAAGTATAGGGGAAAATAGTAATTTTGTCTAAGATGTGAATTAGACTGAAATGAATATGAATTGTATTAAATTGAGCTAAATTTACTTTTTTAGATCCGGATAGACCAAATACGGAGCTAGATCGAGGTATATAAAAAGTAGCAGATTAGTAGTATACAAGTTCACGAACATTGTTGAGGTAAGTTCGTGTAACTAAATGGTGTATATTTATATACTTGAATTCAATGTTGTGTATTTGATTCTATTGTTGCTATGAATATGAAATTAATATTATATCCGACAATGCTTGACAAATATCAAGTCCCGATTGAATAAATGAAATTTAATGGATACAAGATTTCTCGTATTGGTTGTGGTCCTGCATATGTTGCGAACACACCACAGCTCGAAAGAGTGTCACGTTATTAGCCCTCTCAAGCTTCCCGTTATATGGTTCTTGCGAGCTTTCCGTTAATAGCTCTTCGAAGCATCCCGATTGATTGTGATTCTGCATGTGTTGTGGACACGCCGCAGCTCTTTTGAACATCCCGTTATATGGCTCTTCGTGAGCTTCCCGATTAAAGGCTCTTCATGAGCTTCTCGATTAAAGGCTCTTTGTAAGCTTTCTGATTAATGGCTCTCCGGAGCTTCTCGATATGGCTCGTTTGAACTTTACGATACATGGCTATCTGTAGCTTCATGTTTAATGACTTTTCAAAGCTACCCGTTATCGGCTCCCATGAGCTTCCCGATTATGACTCTTATGAGCTTCTTGTTATATAACCTAGATAAGCTTTTCGTTATATGGCTCACATGAGCTTCCTGTTATATGGCTCGAGAGAGGGCTTCCCGATTATATGCTTTAATGAGCACTCCCGAACATGACTTGGCGGATTACAGATTTATACACTTATTGTGTATTACTGTGTATCCATCGATATTTCAAATGGTTTAACGGACAAAGTTCTGATATAAGTTAAGGTAAATTTTGAATGAGATATTACCTGTATACCCTGAAATCACATGGAAATTTGATTTTTGATGAGCTCATCCTTGATTCTTGATATTCACATGAAATACATGACTAACATGTTGATGAAGTTGTGTGTTTAGGCTATTAGCCAAATTTCTTGGATGCATTTTGTATGTTTACCTTAAATGTAAATGAATGGTAAGTTTATTTCCTGTTATATGAACTTACTAAGCATTAAATGTTTACTCTGTTTTATTTCTTCTATTTTATAGTAGCGCGGAAGTTCATTAAGGTTGGAAACTGGTCGGAGACACATCACACTATCCATCAGCTCATTTCAGTATAAATAGTAAATTAATTTTTGGTTATAATGGCATGCATAGGTTTAAATAGCCAATGTTGGCATATAAATGTTTTAGTTGTAATTAGCCATTGTTATGGCTTATGATGAATGTGTTTTGATGTATATATATATGAGATAATGTCATGTTTGATATGAGTGTTAAGTATGGACAATTGATAGTAAATTTCATAAGCATGTCTAAATGTATTTTTGGTCAAATAGGTAAGTTTGGATATATGGATTTATGAAGTAATATGTCATGCCTAAGACTTGATTTTTCTTTTTTGGCTTGGTTTAAATGTCTTGGATTGGCTTGTGTATGTGTTAAAGTGTTTATGTAAGTGGAAAACTAATTGGGTGAGAAAAGTGGTCTATTTTTGTCCACACAGGCATAGAAACGGGCATGTGTCTCAGCCGTGTGTGACACACGGCCTAGCACATGGGCGTGTGGTTTGGCCGTCTGTCCCCTGCATCTTTAAAATTTAAAATAGAATGCTCAGGATTTTTCACACGGCCTGGCACACGGGCGAGTGGCTTGGCCGTGTGACCCCTACACCTACACACAGCCTAGCACACGGGCATGTGACTGTGACCCAAGTCAGAGAGTTACACGGGTACAAACACGAGCTGGGACACAGCCATGTGCCCCATTTCAAATGCCCACACGGCCTGAGACATGGGTGTTCTCTGACCACATGGGCGTGTGTATCCTGTACCTAGGAAAAATTTTGATATTTCGCGAAAAATTCTCTAAGTACCCGGTTTAGTCCCAACTTGTTTCTAATGTATGTTTTGGGTATCGAGGACTCATTTAAGGGACTTTATGCATAATATCTAACATGGATGTTAAATAATTTGAAATGTCTATTTTTGATCTGTTTATTCCGGTAATGCTCCGTAACCCTGTTCCGGTGACGGATACGGCTTAAGGGTGTTACACCCAAGGTTGTTAGAAGTCATAAATACAAGTCAATAGCTTCGTATGAAGTTAAGAAACAAGCTTGTAAAGTCAATTGCACAAAAATCCAATCTTTTTATTGATATTCTCCTTATTCTTCATACACACACACTTGAGTGAGCTTAATCATTGTAATATCTTCCTTTGAGAAGAGTCTTTAATTCTTATTATTATTTCTCATCTTTGTAAGGGATTGGTTAAGGTTTTTTTGGTAGAAAATCTTAAGGGAAGTGACTCTATCTCGCCTAGAAGGATAGTGTTTTGTAAAGGTTAAACCTTGACCTTAAAAGGTTTCAAATATAGTGAATTTGGGAAATTCTTAGTTGTGCTAAGTTAAGGTAGTAAAGGTAGCAATCAGGATCAAACCATTATAAACTCTTGAGTCTCCTTTGCTTGCCATATTTTTTTAAAAGTTTTTTAAACACCGATTCACCCCCTCTTAGTAATTATCAAACTTAACACTTTCCTTAACCCATACAAAAATAGATTTGTCTTATTGAATCCTTAATCAATTTGTGATTAAAAACATCAACATTTGAATGAGCTCCTTGCGAAACTCTTAGAAGTATTTCTAAAAACATCAATGATGGGGCTTTAAACTTGAAGACTTATAATTCCTTGAAAGACTTAAAAGTAACAAACTCTAAAAATAAATAAGAATCACTCAACTCTCAAATTAAACTTACTTCACGCAAAGCGAAAATAACACTTCAACTTTGTTCAACCTATAAAATATGACTAGTCAAGCTTCCTTTATATAGATTGTTACATAATAATGTTTTTAAAATATATATATATATAAATTCTTAATAAAATAATATAAAATGTGACATTAACAATTTAATCTATAATCTAACTCTATTTAATAAATAAACAAAAAATTAAAAATTCTTAAAACTATTTAAATATTTGATTTTACAAATCTTGTGTAATTGAAACCAGTAACAGACCTTGGGACTAAGTAGAATATCCTCGTAAGTATATACAAAAAGAATCCTCTAATGCCCCCGTTCAAGTGGGAGTATGACGCACTGAAATGCCCAAGTTTTCTAACAATTCATGAAACCAATCATGCCAAGATTGCATATTGGTTTTGTGAGGAAATGGAGCAAGTAATAAGTTGAATGTGTTGCCAAATAAAATGATAATCTATTTCAATGTGCCACAATATGAACGGCTATCTGATTGCCACAAAAGAAGGGAACCAAAGAAGTGCATCTTACTTTAAGATCATGTAAGAGAGCCTTAGGTGCCAAATGATCTCACTAGCAGTAGTTGCCATGGCTCGGTATTCAGCTCCACCAAAAGAATGAGAATGTAAAGTTTGGTTCTTGCATTGCCAAGAAATGGGTGAATCACCAAGAAAAATAATATAGCCAATTGTAGATTTGAGTGTTATTGGTCATCCTACCCAACCTAGATCACCATATGCACACAAAAATGCTGAACCATTTGAGAGAAGCAAGATTCATTGTCCTATGGAAAACTGTGTAGTTAAAACGTAGCTTTGGAGGCTGGAGCTTTGAAGGTTTTTTTTGCTTGGATTATAGCTATGGATAGGAAGACCAACTGATCAATCGGAACAGCTAATGGTTTTTGTCATTCTTAGAATTTCCTACTGTACAGATAGAGACTGATGAGACAAAGAATCAATGTAATGACTGATTTGACTGCCTTCAGTTTGGAATTGGAAGTTTTCATGTTTATACATACAACAAAAACCAATGGAGCTTTCAGCTTTGGTTGCGGTCATAATTCTTACATTTTAAGTTTTTTAGAAACAGGGCATCTTCCGAGTCCAACCAAGACTGCCATCATCCAGTCGGTCTGACGAGCAATCGCTTTTAATACCATATATGTTTTCACTGACATTGTATCAAAATAAATACATTCTAATGTCTTGCATGAGGGCTATCAAACCCCTTAAACTAAGGAAGAATTCTTACGCGCTTCTCTCTATTGACGCAGCTATTAGCACTTGTTTTGGAGAATCCGATGGAAGGTTCCTTGTATGACCTTGTGGAGAACATGGAACAGGCTTAGGAAGCATTTGTATGTCACCAACATGTTCTGCATTACCAACCGTCTTTCGCGTAGTTAAGCATTTGTGGAGAAGGAAAACAAACACAACCAAGGGAGCTAAGATGAATCTGACGAGCAATGCCTTATCTGCAAAGCCAGAATATTGAACAGAATTTTAGACCATATGCCAAAACAATTGAGATTTCAACAAGGAACGAGTGGAATTTATACCAATCAGAGAGCGTGAAACAAGATACGCAATGATAGCTGGTAGTAGGGTTTTGTAATCTGCAAAAAGTACATAAGGCAATATTAGGATCCGAAAGATAAATAAGCCAATTGAGAGATAGGCATACAATTACAATTACAAACCTTCTTCAAAAACCGTTTTGCACTGAAAGATTCTTGGATCGTTGTTAGACTTGTAGACACAGGAAAGACCATATGTATGGCAATTCCTACACTCAACTGACCATCTAAGATCAAACCCTGTTGCAAGCAACTTCAAGGTGGTTTCATTGTAAGGGTAATTCAACTCGTTTTCCCAGCTTGTAGGAATCCTTGAAATGACCTTGCAACTCCTTGGAATCTCATAATCAAACAAGTTCCTGTTACTGAAATTGACATAAACATGAGAAGTATTTCCACTCAAACAAGGTACTTTGCTATCTGTCAGCTCAGGAATTGTATTGGAACAGTTCACAAAATTGGCTTGCCAGAACGTAATTAATGAAGGGAATCGACCATCTTCGGTGGCATCACTCATTGAAAGAGACTTGTAAGGAAGACCGCAGGTTCCATGGGCTAAGTTAACATCAACAACACGGATGGTACGCTTATCGTAAGAGATTCCTTTAACGTAGTACTTTCCTCCTCGAAAATTCAGGATGGCGGTGTTGTTCCGGCAAGATAGTTGAAAATCAACATCACCACAATCAGCGGGATCTCCCTGGAGACGAAAAGGGTAGCTGATATTTGTCAAATCTCCGCATGAAGAAGAGCATTGTTGCAGTTTTCTTGCGTGGAAACCTGGAATAAAGAAGAGGAAGATGAATAGAGGAAACAGAGGTCTTGAACTTGTGAAAGCTGCTGAAGCTTCTATTCTCATATCTTGTTCTAATACGAGAGAATTGTGTGGATAAGATAAGACGAATTGAGCTTGTATTTTAAAGATAAAATGGTAATGGACGAAAGCCTATGATTATATAGGTCATAAGTCAATAAGCCGCGTGCTTAAAAATTCAACGTAGAAGGGGGCCAAGGCAAGCGGGAGACGCCTCGTCCCTTTCATAAAAAGTGAGTCCAGGAAGGTACGTGGGAGTGGAGTAGTGGGGGTTCCAAAATTGATTATACTATTTATTATTACCATGGGCAAACCCAACTTTCTCGGTAGTCATTCTCTTTTGTATTTGTAAAGACCAAAATATGGTCAGAGATTTTGGCTACTAATAATTTTTTGGTCGAATTTGACTTCTAATAGTTACTTTAGTGGGTAAGGAAATATTATTGATACGTTTGCATCATGCTGGTTGGTACCGATATATCCCAGACTACATGTTAAATTGATATATAATAGTTGGAAAATTTTAGGGAAAGTTCACAGTAGGCTTCTCATAAGTTACTTTGTAATTACAAATGGGTTATGTTTATTTCTAATTCAAATCAACTTGATTATGAATTGAGTTATTTGTTTAGCTTTGAAGGTCTATTCGAAAAGTGAGAGAATTTGGACAAAAATATACACTCGAAAAATAGACTTATGTAAAAAATAAGATCATTTTTCTAAATGAGCCGAGCCTCGATAGATTTTTTGCCCGGGTCTAGCTTGACCCTAATAAATTGTTTTACTGTCATTTTACTATTAAATTATTAATATTTTGTTACTATTATTTGGATACTAATACTCTTGTTTTATTATTAATTTTGCTTTTATTTTAGAAACATTTGCTTGTTAAGTTATAATTATCTTAGTTTTATTTAAGTATAAAGGCTTTTTTAAATTTTTTTCAATTTTTTGAGAAACATTTATTTTAAATTTTTTAGTGTATTTGAGGTATTATATTTTTAAATTAATTTTTTATATAAAAAAATCTAAAAAATAATATGAGTAGGCCGGTTCAAGCCCGAATTTAATATTTTTAATTTGGGCCATGCTTGGGGCAGAATTTATGCTCATTTTAGGGTTGAGTCGAGTCTGGACTTAAAAAACGGGCCTAAATTTTACACTGGCTCAGTCCAACTCATGATCAGATTTGCCCCTAGGCCAACTAAAATAATACAATCTCTTCATTTAATTTTCACATATTTTAATCTTTGAATTTACATTATTTATCAAATTAGTTTAAAATAACAACAAATTCTATTAAGTTTATTGATATTACATCATATGAAAATTTATTATATATCATTAGCAATAAATTGATTTTTTAAAATGTAAAAAATAATCCCCTCTAAGTTATTAAAATGTTTATGTAATCAAAATAATGCTTTACCCAACCAAAGTTAAATGAAATTAAAAAGAAAAATAATAAATTAAATTGTAAAGGTAAAATTACACCAGTAATCACTAAATTTTGATTAAAATGATATTTCAGTTATTAAATTTACGAAGAGTGATAAATTGGCCACTAACGTTTATGAAAAGTAACAAATCAGTCATCTGAGTTCATTTTCTATAATAGACCTACTGGATAGCTGACATGGCTTGTTAGGGTGTTATATTAGACATGACCGAACGTCCGTTTAATGGATAATCAATTTCCACCGTGTGATCTAAAAAAAATAACTTAATGTACTAAAAAAAACCCAATTAAAACATGAGAAGAAAATGAAGAGAGGAAAACAAGTTGGATTATGCTTATATTTGGAAACAACTTGACCTTCTTAGCATATACTACAAGTCATATAGGATGATATTGTTTTTTGTAAACAGTTCGAACTTAATAAATGAATTACAATGTTTTATGCTTATATTTCATTTTTGTAAAATATCTTTGCTATTTTTAATCAATCCCATAAAGCAAAATTAAAAATTCTATAAATTAAAATTTCCAACATTTATTACATAAAATAAATTATAGATAAGATACTTTTAACTCACACCATAAATCCTTCTTACATTTAACATTGCCTCCATCAATGTCCCTCATACCATTGATTAAAAAAAAAAAAAAAAAAAAAGCATAAGTTGATTTTTCATTTCAACAACTGCAACAAAATTACAAATAACAACACTATCAATTATATTTTTCTCTCCCTTCTTCTTGCATCCTCCATTGTCCTTTCTTGCATCCTCCATTGTCCTTACTTCTTTCAAAACACCCAATAACACAATTCGTAAATGAGATTGTCATTAGACCCAACAACATGAATGGTAAATCAAATTAGTTGAAAATATAACATGCATTTTGAAACTCACTCTCATACTTATTATACCCAAAAAAATTTCTTACCTGAATTGTTATTGAGCAAAAAAATCCTTAAATTAGCTGGGTTCTAAAATAGCACAACGAAATCACAATGGGTATGTCCATTTTTTTTTTTATCTTCTTTTCTTCTTTCTTCTTTTTATTCTTCCACTTAAGGTTCTTCTATTTAGCCAATAATCCTTATAAATTGATAGAATGATTTGATATGAACATTGGATCATGTCCAATGTGACACAGTAATAGGCAAAAATTTATTGGGATGATTAATTTGTTACTTTTTAGTATCATTTTTAAAAATTTATTTATTCAAATATTATTTTAATTAAAATTTAGTGACAGCGGGCAAATTGTCTCACTTGTCTTGGTGTGAGACTCACTCAGGGGAGAAGTATTAGGCAAAATGGAAAGTACCCTTTCGGAGATCTCAAGGGTCTGACCCTTCGATGTTTCCGAAGCTGTCTTAACCTCTCTGTTTCTTTTCTTCTTCAAGCACCCTACTCCTCCCCTTTCTCCTTTTACATAAATTCTCATTCTTTCGCTGTCGTTTTGGTTTTCCTTGATTCAACAGAGGAAAGAGCTTTTAACTTTTTAATAGAGAGATGGCAGCCTTTTCCACAACGCATTGCCTTTCACATTCATACTCTCATTCTTCATCGATAAATGGAGGACAAAATCAACGCTTT
This sequence comes from Gossypium longicalyx, assembly GCA_025698465.1. Classification (NCBI taxonomy): domain Eukaryota; kingdom Viridiplantae; phylum Streptophyta; class Magnoliopsida; order Malvales; family Malvaceae; genus Gossypium; species Gossypium longicalyx. The sequence continues at coordinate 101,668,620 of CM046997.1, forward strand.
TCTTTCTCTTCTTTTTCGAGATTGTCTGTTCCAGCTAAAGCTATAAGAAATTCCCATCAAACTGTTGTTCTCATGCAAGATGGTTAGTTTTTATTTGTTTATTTATTATTTCTAATTTCTCAGTTCTTTTAGTTTCAGTACATTTTCAGTTTGTTGTTTTTTTCTTGTTGCAAGGGAATACAAGCAAAGATATTGGAGAAAAGAATTTTCAATTCTGGGAAATCTTTATTCTGTTTGGAATTGGGAAAAATCCTTGACTATCAATTTGCTTAATACAAATACATGGTTGATATATAAACATATTTATAATTTATGAATGGTTTTTGATGCATAGGTGTAGTGGCCACAAAAGTGACCCCTGTGGAAAAAGAAACACCAAAGGAGAAATTGAAAGATGAGTTGTTATCAGTTACATCTACAAAGGAATGGGATGAGAAAGCAGGCTTTGATAGCAACGAAAATGAGTCAACTGTCAGTATCACAGTGGTCGGAGCTTCTGGGGACCTTGCCAAAAAGAAGATATTTCCTGCACTTTTTGCACTTTATTATGAAGATTGTCTTCCTAAGGTTTAGATTTTTCTTTGAAAGTTTCACTTTACTATTGCCTTCTAAACTGCTTGCAACCCTAATCTGGTTAATCATTAATGTCTGAGTGTGCGTTTATATTTGTTTTAGCACTTTACCATCTATGGTTATGCGAGGAGTAAGATGACTGATGCAGAACTAAGGAATATGGTAAGCAAGACCCTTACCTGCAGAATTGATAAAAGGTGAACTATTTTTGTTACCTTCTGTTTGTCATTTGAAGCTTGAATGCAACCGCAAGTGGATTGGATTGTGGCTTTTAATTGCTTCAACTTAAAGGTGTGTGATATGTAAATCCAGGGAGAACTGCAGTGAAAAAATGGACCAATTTCTTAAACGATGTTTCTACCACTCTGGCCAGTATGATTCCGAGGAAAATTTTGCTCAGCTAGACAAGAAGCTTAAGAAGCACGAGGTAATGAGTTTGTGATTTGTGATCCATTTTATTAGAATTTCCTAACATTTTTAGGGGTGGCTAGGGTGGGGCTGGTTAGTGATTTGTGGCTGCTTGTTTATGATCTTTGCTCAGCTGAATGTGTTGCTGAGATATTGCAAGTTTTGACCAAAATATTTTATGCATTGGAGATTGGACACAATCTTCACCTATTTCTCCATATTTATACAGACGAGTTGGATTTGTGGCAAAGCAATCAACACTTTCTCAAATTTAAGTTTATTTTGTGAATTGAATGATTTAAGGATTGTATGTTTACATAAGTTGGTATCCATATTTGATTAATAACTATTCATGACCTATCACTAATCTTTATCTGGGAATCAATGACCGGAGAATCATTATCTTATCTAGGCTTGTGAAGATGGTGTCATTGTAAGATTATCACCAGAGACTATTTAGTTAACGCACTCCAAGCATGGAGTCACTTAAAACCCTTTTACATGTTTCATTTATTTATTTTTGTCTTCTTTAAGATCTTGTAGTGTGGAAGGATCTTCTTGTACCTTAGTTTACTTTTACTTTTGGTGGATAGAATTCCCTTAACTGTTCTAATAAATTGAGAATTCATTTGTGTTTGATGGTGGATAGAATTTCCTTAACTTTTCTCATAAATTGAGAATTCACTTGTGTTTGATGATATGAAATTGCTCATGCAGGGTGGGAGGGTTTCTAATCGCCTCTTTTATCTGTCTATCCCTCCAAATATTTTTATTGAGGCTGTCAAATGTGCCAGCTCATCAGCTTCATCTGGTAATGGCTGGACCAGGGTCATTGTTGAGAAACCTTTTGGTCGAGATTCAGAATCTTCGGCTGTGCTGACAAAATCTCTGAAGCAGTACCTAACTGAGGATCAAATATTCAGGTGGAGTTTTGCCGCTCATGTTGGTACTTGTGTTTTTGAACTGCAATCTGATTAGATGATATTCTTTCTACAGGATAGATCACTATCTAGGAAAGGAACTTGTGGAAAATCTTTCTGTTCTTCGGTTTGCCAATCTTATTTTTGAACCCTTGTGGTCAAGACGGTATATTAGAAATGTACAGATAATATTCTCTGAAGATTTTGGAACTGAAGGACGTGGAGGGTAATTTTCCTTCTTTTATGGTTTGTACTATTTAGCTAAAACTCTGTGTAACACTTACAACTTTTTGCTTCTGTTTTTTGATTATCTAGGTATTTTGACAATTATGGAATAATTAGAGATATAATGCAGAATCATCTACTTCAAATACTTGCTCTCTTTGCTATGGAAACACCTGTAAGTTTGGATGCCGAGGATATAAGGAATGAGAAGGTAAAGTGGCAAATTGATGTTGGCTATTTCAGGATGCTTTAGTATGATCTTGTATATGTGCTTGTATAGGCTAAACTGCTTTCTGTGTGCCAGGTTAAAGTATTGCGGTCAATGAGGCCATTGCGACTTGAAGATGTAGTCATAGGACAGTACAAGAGCCACAGTAAAGGAGGGGTTACTTACCCCTCCTACACTGATGACAAGACTGTGCCCAAAGATAGCTTGACCCCAACTTTTGCAGCTGCTGCTTTGTTCATAGACAATGCAAGATGGGATGGGGTGCCTTTTCTAATGAAAGCAGGAAAAGCATTACATAATAAGGGGTAAATGAAATCTATAAAGAAATTTGAATTCATATAGTAGATTTATATAGCGTTGGTTATTTAATAAATGCATGACGCTATAATCTCTTTCACTTTTCCAGGGCAGAGATAAGGGTGCAGTTCAGGCACGTGCCTGGCAATTTATATAACCGAAATTTTGGGACTGATCTTGATCGTGCTACAAATGAGCTTGTCATTCGAGTGCAGCCAGATGAAGCTATTTTTTTGAAGATCAATAACAAGGTTCCTGGATTGGGTATGAGGTTGGACCGCAGCAATCTAAACCTTCATTATGCTGCTAGGTAAACTTTAAAATTAATCATGTTTTCACTGTTTCTGAAGTTGCTCTTTATTGTTGAAAGATGTTTGCACATTTCTTATTATTTAATTTGACAACACAATTTTAGCAAAACCAAACTGTCCTTACATCAATAAATTTAGTGATTAATAGATTTAGTCCCAAACTGAACTTAATGGGATGTTGGTTGTAGATATTCAAAAGAGATCCCAGATGCATATGAGAGGCTACTGCTGGATGCGATCGAGGGTGAGAGGAGGCTGTTTATCCGAAGTGACGAGCTGGGTGCGGCGTGGGCACTCTTCACTCCAGTATTGAAGGAGCTGGAAGAGAAAAAAATTATACCCGAAAGCTACCCTTATGGAAGCCGTGGCCCTGTCGGTGCTCATTATCTTGCAGCGAGATACAATGTTCGGTGGGGTGACCTTGATATAGAGCAGTAAGGGTTTTACATCTCTAACGTTGCTATTTCCATGCAAGAGTGCTGACCATTTTTGGATCTTTACGAGGCATATTTATTGTATCAAATAGGGTGGCTGAATTAGCATTGCTGTTTGTATGGAAATCAAATGTAATCAAGAGATGGATTTTGGCTGTCAAGAGCTGTGAGAAGCATTCGAGTTAAGCCATAGGTTTAGTAAATAATTACTTTTGAAGTTCAAAATAGCTTTATGTTTATAGTTACCTAGTTCTTGTCTTCTCCTTTTAGGTAGAATGTGAAATAAGAATAAGAATGTTTCGTTTTATACATTTTATTTTTAGTTTTGATTATATAAATTAACAAAATGCCCTATATTATGAGTGTCTCCAAATTTAATTTGATTACAATTTTTATTAAGAATTATTATTGTATTTTCAATTATTTTTAGAAAAATAAAGATCAAATCATGTGCATCCGTCTAGTATTTACTAAAGTAAAGATAATATAATTATTTTTTGGAAATAACAAATTATAAATTAACATTCATAACTTTATATAATATGTATGTACCATTTTTGTAATTGTTAGTATATATTTCCTATTCAATAATCCTCTCATAAACTCCCATCACACAAGAGAATAAAATATGAATCACAATTTTATTTTTTAATTTTAATTTTTTTTTATAGCTCAATAAAGTGTAAATATTTTAAAAGCATCTATATAAATAACATTTAAAATGCATTTGCAGCAAGTAACTTATAGAGACAAAAATTATTGTAAATTTTATTTTTATAGTTAACAAAAATAATTATCTTAATATTTTTTTTTTATAAGAGACTATCTTAGCATTAGTATTAATATTATTACACCTCAAAATAAAAAAAATAATAAAAAAGTTGGAATTCAAAGGAATTTAATTTTTAATTATTTTTTATTTTATATAGAATTAAAAAAAGTTAAAACCTGCAATAAGTGGCTGTAATTTTCATATATTTAAAATTTAGTGATTCTATTTTTATTTTTAAGAATTTAATTTGTCTATTTTTATATTTAAATTTAACTGTTAGCATTGTAAAGATATATTATTAAATTTAAGTTTATTACAATATTATTTTTTAATTACAAATAAATTTTTTTTTTATTTCAAATTGTCAGAAAAAAATAATATTAATAATTACACCTAAATTTTAAATTTTAAAAAATAAAAAACTAACCTTCTAAAAATAAAAATATAAAAAATAAATTCCAAGATTATAAGTAAATATCACATATTTTAACCTTTTGGTGGGCTTTCTTCTGGAAATTTAGAGGAGTCAACCCATTATCTTTTGAGGTCAGTGATGTCAGGTTCCATCTTCTTAGGTGATTGCTGCCACGCTCGACTATACTCCTTCGCTGCCCCCTCTGTCCTATACAGGAGAACACAATACAAAGCTTCTACAACAAAAATGGCGTCAGCTAGTGCCCAAGGCAGACCCAAGACTATCGATTCACATTTGCACATATGGGCATCCCCTCAAGAGGTAAAATCCCCTCTTCCTTGCACCACTGTTTCTTGCAAAACCAAGTTTAGAGGATGTGATTGGACAAACAGTAACACAAATCACGCCTTTTCCTTTTTGTGTTTGGGTGTACAGGCTGCTGATAAATATCCTTACTTTCCTGGCCAAGAACCTACTTTGCCTGGGCACTTGGATTTCTTGCTCCAGGTAAGATGTAGCCTCAGAGAGAGATAGAGAGAGACTATGCTTTTGCTTATTTATTCTCTGATAAACTATTCTTGATTTTTTTTTTCTCCCCGCAGTGTATGGAAGAAGCAAGTGTAGAAGGTGCACTCATTGTCCAGCCCATCAATCACAAGTTTGATCATTCATTGGTGACCAGGTCTGCCTCGAGTTTGAGGATAAATTACTAACATTTGCCAATTTCTTATCATTTCTTTAACTATCATTTTGTGAATTAAGCTATAAAGCCATATGAAAGTATTGGTGTGAAATGGATAAATCATTCAGGGAGTTGACTAGTATTATGGTTAAGAAGTTACCATTTTGGTTATATATACATAAAACTATAAATTCTCTCAGATAGAGGGTTGAAGCCGATGATTGAGAAATTTTAGCATTTAATTACACCTTTTAGCTGAGTTCCTTCTAAGAACTGGCCCTCATATCATGGTAGAAATGAATGGATGATCCAATTGCTATAGATGGTTCATGTACTTGCAATGTTTCTGTACTACCTAATTTCTTGAACAAATCAGGAAAGCATTGCATGCTGAATACTAATATTTTGAATGATTGATAGTGTCCTAAAGAAACACCCCACCAAATTTGTTGGTTGCTGTCTTGCAAATCCTGCAGAAAATGGAACTGGAGTTAAGCAGCTTGAAGATCTCATTTTGAAGGTTTTTGATTTATTTTCTTTTATTAGATAACTCTATTTTTGTTCTATTTATTGTGAGAACCATGCGTACTATCTGATTTTTCATGCTAGGATGGTTATCGAGCTGTTCGCTTTAATCCTTATCTATGGCCTTCTGGGCAACAGGTATCAATCTCAAAATCTTTTTCAGCTATTAGGCCACAAGATGTCTCTTCTATTTGAATTATTAAAATCTAAGCTATGTTCATTACAAATTCAATCCATATATGTGGTTTAAATTGGAGTAACTGTTCTGTCTGTAAAATAAAGCCAGGTAAACAAATGATTGAAGAAATAGAGCTTTCACCGAATTAGCTGAGAAAATTCTTTACATCAAACCCCTTCTTAAAGTATTTATTGAAAATGTTAGGAAAGGTTTGTTAAGATATGTAAATAGAATAATATAGTTGATTATTAGGGATTTGATTTTATTTACTTTCCTTAGAGAGTAGACTCATACTTGTATATATATGTATTGTTTGATGATGAATGATAAATAGAATTTCATTCTCTCTCTTCTTTTGCCTCGTTAATTATTCTTTCAGTATTTCATTCATAAATGGTAGCGACACTTCAAGGGGAATTATCTTAGGTGGACTGTCCATATGAACTAAATATCTTATCATAGATAGACATGTAAACTTCAGACATGAATCATATATTCCTATAAAGCGGTGGGTTTTTACTTCATTTTTTCTTTGATGTGAATCATATATTCCTAATATTTACCCTTCTTATGTTGACACTTCTATTATTCTTAATGATACCCAGATGACAAATGAAGTTGGAAAGGCAATGTTTTCTAGGGCAGGAGAGCTTGGAGTACCAGTGGGTTTCATGTGCATGAAGGTATTGCAGTTCCCCTAGGCTCTCAAACAGAAATGAAGAAGCTCTTGTAGTTTTTATTTTATCTGAATAGGGGTATATGGTCTTTCTTTCTAAAGGAAGGATTGTTCTACTCTGGAACTGAAAATTATACTAGATAATTTCCATAATCTATTTTGTTCCAGTGGCAAAGTGCTATTCTGAAGTCTGAGTCTATATTTGGTTGATAAGGATGACATCATCTTCATGAAATTGGACTTTTTCAGGGTCTCAATCTTCATATTTCAGAGATTACGGAACTATGCACAGAATTTCCTTCAACAGCAGTTTTGCTTGATCATTTGGCTTTCTGCAAACCACCATTGTAGCCTTTGTGACTAGCTTTTCTAGGGAGAAATATTTCAATCATTAGCTGGGTAATACCATGTTTATTATTTAATATTATTTTCAATTTAACTTGCAGAAATGATGAGGAAAAGCTTGCCTTCTCTGAGCTCTTAAAGCTTTCCAGATTCCCTCAGGTATAAAGAGTTATGCATAACATAACCATCAATCTTTACCCAATTCATAATGATATTCCTTTTCCTTTTTAGCAATTCTGGCATCATGAAGATGCAATGGCTATTGCAAAGATTTTTGAGTCTAAACAATGGTGGAGAGAGCATCAGATTTCCTCAATTTCCAAAAATATGACCTTGCTGTTTTTCAGCTCCTTTACCCTTGTTTCAAAAGTTTTTTTAATCATCTGCACTTGGTGGATGATTGTTCCTTTTGGTATTTGAGATTTCTAGGAATTGAACAATGGTCACTACAACTAAAAGCCCTACATTCTTCAATAGATCACAAGGTTGTTAGCCACCCCAATTTAAAGTATGATTTACTATGATTTATTCAGATGTAATTTTAAATGTACAGGTATATGTCAAATTCAGTGCATTGTTCAGGGTTTCAAGAATGTCATCCCCTTACCTGGATTTAGTTCCACTTCTAGCTGAAGTTGTCTCAAACTTTGGAGCAAATCGCGTCATGTGGGGAAGGTAACTGTCAATCTATCATTGTTTTTATTTCATACTTCCAAGTTTCAGCCTAAAGTTTAAACATTCAAAGGGTTCATCTTTGACACATTCTCACTAGAAGTGGAGTTTTGTAACTCTGCAAGAATGGTTAAAAGAGTGGCGGAGGATGGTTTGTTGATTGGAGTGGAGTATAGATAATGGAGATTTTGAATGTATGATTGCAGCGATTTCCCATATGTTGTTCCTGAAAGCGGTTATAAAGGAGCAAAAGAAGCTGCGTGTCTTATTGCCAGTCAGGCATCTTTGTCATCTTCTGAGGTAGAATGGATCATGGGGAAGACAGTAATGCAACTCTTTCAAGGTCAATGGCTTCCTTAGGCAGGTTATGCTCATCTCTAGTAATGAATCTTTTTATCTTGCTACATTACCACTTCTTTTTTTTTTTTTTTTGGTACTATTAATCTATTATATGTTTAGGATCTGAACTTAAGTCACTGAAGTGAGAGAACACAGTACAATCCACTATATATTAGCCTACTTTCAAAAGCGTACATGCTGTTGTAAAATAAGAGCTTAATAGCAAATAAGAGCTATTGTGAATACAATTATCCTACAATAGATTTAAATTCTTTCCTCAAGTGTTATGTTCTTTTAGGCAAAATTGTAATAAAATACAGTTTTATGATTTCACAAGGCTTATTAGTCATCGCACAACTTCATTTTCAATACAAATGCAAACTATATGATTTCGAACCTTTGTACTGTATACAAACTATATCATTCAAAACCCTTCTAAAAATTCTCTGGTACTGTATACAACACCTTCCCCAGGGCTTGATGCCTTCCAGTCGTCTCTCAGTTTTGCATGTATTCAATATGTACCATGTCAGTGCTCCTGACATGTTATTAACATGGTCTACATTCAAATTCCCAAATCCCATGATCACATTGCCACAACAATCAAACATCTAGGATATAGGATAGCAAATCCAAGTGTTATGCCTTTTTACTCGATTATTTTCCTTAATGGCAGCATGTGCAGGTATTATTTTCTGGTTGTTTTCACTTATGTTCAAAGAGGATCTGCTTGTTCAATCCCTTGTGCTTGTCAAATACATGTTACTAAGAGGAATATGGCAATGTAGAAAGCGTTTTCCTCCATCTGGTCCTTCCTCGAACTATCTCTTCATTTTTACTATCCCCTTTGATTTGGAGGAGATGAGTATATCCGTATGACTTCACATCCAGGGGGCCTAGGTATCCATTTCCTTCCATGATTCCAGGAGTCAAAACCATATTTTTAAGTAGACTTTGTTCCAGTCCATTTGTTAAAGTTTCATCTTCATCTGGTTGGCAAAGCGATTGAACTCTATCTGAACTCCCACATTCCCTTCTATATTCTAGTACAATACCAGATAGCTGATGAGACTCCAAAAATTTGTCAGGGATTGTCTGCAGGAAAAAAGAAGCGGTGATGATTTTAAGGTTGATATGGAATTTGAGAGTTAATATAGATTGAAGGCAGAGCTTTGTCTTTCACCTCGAGCATCCATCTTACATACTTGACATTGTTCACATGGTGGTTCATATCCAAATCACTCCTCTTTGGCTACAAGGTAAATCGGAGATTAGTTAGTCTGTGCTGTTTCAGCCATTAATTCCATTATCTAGCTGTTATAACATAGTACCTTCAAGTCAGAGTTGACATATCTTGCGTTATCATCCAACTTGATGATCTTTTCGGGAACATCTTCATTGATTGCTCGTTTGTCTATAAACCAAGGAGAAATCTCATCTCTCACTTCCTCCGGCATCTTTGACAGTCGCCTTGTTTTCTCATTCATCATTACCCAAGTGCTGTTTCATGCATGATTCATTAACTGAGAAATATATGATACAAACTTGAACAGAAGGGATGGTATTCATAATACCATACCTAGTTGCACGTGCGTAAGTGATGCCTGTGGCTTGGCTCCGGATTAGCCAGTCTCGTCTCATCCCATTCTTCCCTGATGCTCCAACCCATGTGTCGATTTCCAGTACCTCGCCCCTGCAATCAGCTGCAACTCATGTCATGTATGTGTAGACTGTAGACTGAGGAGTGTAGGCTAAGGGCCTAAGACGTAATGACACTTGGATTCTCCAATATGTTTATCAGATCATTAAGATGCTCAGAGATACTATGCAATTGAAAAAACCTTGAAGCGGATGGCTATTTGATTGTTAAAATTGTCTGATGATAAACTAATAAGCTTTATATTTGAAGAGATCGAGACTGACCATATGGGATAGTGATCCACTTGGACTTGCATTCTTGAGACGACCCATATGAGATTGTTCCTCACCATTCCATGTGTGGCTCCAAATCCATTGCTTAAAAGTCCTGACATCCATACATGATTTAATGCTGTTTCCTACATGGTCATGAGTAGTTCAACATTACAAACTTGACTGCATATATATGACAAACTAATTATTCCCAAGAATTACACTGGAAGAGGCTAAGCTTTATAACCTGGAAAAGATTAAGGAGGCTTTCCAGGGTTGCTGTTTTATAAGGGCCAACTTCATAGGAGCGGACCACAACCGTCTGTCTATAGCCAACTCCCCTTTCGATGATGAGACCTTGACGGTAAGGATCAACTAACTGCTTCTTCGTGGGGATCCTCTGACGAATCTGCTCTTGGCTTAAGTGGTCGATTTCAGTGGAAGTAGCAAGTGAAGAGGAACCTTTTCCAGCTCCAGCAATTTCATTCAACGTCTTTACCTTAGTAGAACTTGTGGCATTGATTTTGATCTTGATTCTGCCATGATATCGATTTCCATTATAAGAAAATGTAGAGGGAAAAAAGACTGGACAGGAGAAAGCAGCTGCCATTGCTCTCTCTAGTCTGGTCTAGTCTAGTCTAGTCTATTCTAGTCTAGTGTGGGTCTGGAAATTTTGGAACAGAGTAAGTATCATTGGTATTTTTTATAGCGATTTCATGGCGGACCTGTCCAAGACAGTTAATTCCTTGCAGTGGACAATATCGAGGAAGCTTTGTTATAGTGGCTTTCATTACAAACCAACCTTTGTCTCTCTCTGTTGATCACATGGGGCGGTTTAGGTACAACAAAATTATATAACCAATGCATCCTAGAATGGCTCGATAGGAGAAAATGTTGGAATTGTTTTTTGGAGTGATACACACTATACTTGGCATGCCATTCTGTGCTCTTATGCTACTAATTAAAAAAAAGAGAGGCTATACCGGTGTTTTCGAGTACGCCAAGTATTGTGGTTCTGGTTTGTGACGAGGGAGCAAATAATGCCAAGCAACACTCTGATGCCATTATTGCTAAGTAAACAGTAAACAACAAATGAGGGGAACTTTCGACTATGAGACCAATGATACTCGTTCTCAGCAATTATCAATAGCACCAAATGTTTGACATTTTCTATGCAACTTGTGAGGGACTTGTTACTTATTGGTATAACTATTTGGCTTTCATTAATAGGTGGGTATTCCAAAATTATTTCTATCAATTCTAGGAATATAATCGGAGAATATTTTGATTATCCATTGATTTGGTTATATAGTTTAAAAATAACAAATTTAATTGAATTCCTCAATATTTCTAATTATATTTTTCAATCAGTAATTCAATTACTCCATATATAACTAACTAGAAATGGAATACTGATACCATAAGTAGGTGAACATATATATATATATATATATATATATATTAAAAATACTTAGAAAAGGAAAAAGCTATAGCTAGTGGTTAACAAGCTAAGTGGTTAAAGTATAGGTAGTTTTTATTTAAAGAATTATTTTCAATTTTCTTTCTAAAATGTAACTTCTTTGAGTCTCTTTTCGACTGATTGACCCCTATTAACTTGTAACATTAAACTTAACAAATATTTAAATAAGATTATTAAAAATTATACATTATGATATATATTCACTTATATTAGACATTTGAATATCTAATTTGTTAAATAATTATACTTTATTTGAATTATAAAAAAAATTTGAGAAAAAAGATCTTAATTTACTCATAAGAGAACAACTGAACTTTGGGCAATCAATCCAAATATTTTTATCCTTTTAAGATTTTCTTATAACAGCTAAGGCCGGTTAATGGGGGAAAAATAGAACAATTGAGCGAGGATAAATTGAAAATCCAAAACACATTCAATTTACATTGTACAAAGGCTTCGTTGAGAGTTACTGATCTCCCTCAATGATACACTTGGGTGAGGAAGAGCGAAACGTGAGCAACCTTGCAAGCAATTTATGGTGCATGTGGCTCCAGCGAAACAAAGCTTGTTCTAACGGAGTGGCAAATCCCCTTTGCTACGGTCCTTCAATGAGGATAAACTGGAACCGAAGGCAGCAACAATCCACAAATTGTACGGTGCGGGTGAAAGGGGATAGCAGATATGGATTGGCTTCCTGTATAAACAACGGTGACAATGAATGCTTGTGCTCCTACACTAACTCGGAAACTGATGACAGCGACCTAGCTTTGCTGCCTCCACTTGCTGCTAAGGGAAAATGATAACTAGGTTCTAAAATGATTCAGTTAAAAAGAAGGGGAGTAGAGAAGGGATGGTTAGTAGATCTTCTAAGTTCCACCACAAGCAACTTGTAAAAGCAAAGGGCAATGCCAAGACTCCACGTTGTTCTTTAAAGAAGAAAGGTAGACTTTTTTCTGGAATTAATAATTTCTCTAATCACATATAAGCAACAGCTTTTACAAAACTGCATTAAGGGGGGAAACTTGGCAACTATCCTGCCATTTTTCCAGTTAATCTGTATATGGATCCTATATCCATGACTCCTCCCTTCACCAGCATAAACATCACCACAAAGCCTAGTATAGATGTATATCTTTCACAATCTCAAACTTCAACGCTGCATGAATCTAGTAGCTGGATTTGGCAGTCCATTCTACTGCAAGAATGGAATCTGCGTCACATCCAAATATCAAAACTATCATAACATTGGTGAATGGGGACAGATTTTCAGCTGCAGTCACCATTCAGAAGGTGGTCCCATTATTGACAATGCTAGTATATTAGATACATACAATTGAAGCTACCGTAACTGTGCTCTGCTCTTGTAAAGATTAGGAAATGGCGAGGTCAACGAATAAAATGCTACTTTTAGAGCCACCACCGAAGCATATGAGCTGAGAACATCTTCTAAAAATATGGTTTGACTGTAATGCTAGGAGGTTTCCATTACAAGGCTTCTCATATGATCAATTTTATGATATGAGAGCTAGGGATGTCTTTATTTATTTTTACATATGATATTGGCCTAACAATGAGAGACCACCATTCCATAAATCTGAGTTTCGTATGATGAATCAGACTGTAGATCAACATGATTAAGTCTTTCAGCTCTAACTATTAATGCTGTTAATGACGGAAGGTGCACTTATATGCTAAAGTAAAATGAAACGTGTATACCCTTATCTTGCGTGTCTATACATAAAAAAAAAAAAAAAGGAAAAAGTAAGCTTAAGATATATAACTATGATAATAAACTTAAAGATCGTCCAATTTAAACATGCAAACCTTTTCCTTGAATTTCAATCAAGCAACCTTGTTTTGCAGCTTTCACCTTAAGGATAACACACTTACGCACCCCAAACCTGTGCCTAATCAAATACAACTCAGCCCAAGGAAAGAAAGAAAAAAACTGAAGCGCTTTTGCTGTCTTGCACTAGGCACATGCATTGACAATACTTCTAATTAATACGTTACCCTTCTAGGGTCTGGATCTTGTGATAGATGGCTAGAAATATGGTAGGAAATATAAACTAAATTTGAAACAAAACAACACAAACTAACAGTTAGTATCGAAGATTCCTGTTGAATAAAAACAAATTAAATTAACAAAGATGAAAGTCAAACCAATTTATTTCCATGCAACCTACTAACAGAAACTCGTAAGGGTTTCCTAGAATACTACTGTAAATTGTCATTCCATTTAAATTGGAATGCAATGCTAGTCAGACTCAGCATATCATGACTGGATGCCAGAATTCAGAACAGGGTATACCTTGGTGGCCTCAGCGGAGATGCTCCAGATTGAACATGAAAAGGGCTCCACTAGGGACTCTCGGTAATCAATCAATGCAAACAGAAGCGAGACACAGTACATGGATGGTTACACAGGTGGAAAGTGGAAACAGGTTTGCATAAATATTGCTGTCATCATTACTTTCTTGTTATTTATTTTATAACAATTTGATTATTTTTAGTATCTGTTCCTCAACCCGACCCAGTTCATCCCGCTTTTACCTATCAAACAATGGAAGTTGTATAATATAAAAGCTATGTAGAAACTTCTTATTAATGATTCATAACCGTAGAAAATTTGGGGCAAAAAAGTGACTACTAAAATTTGACCCGAACATATATAATAACCATCACAATATTACAGAAAAAAGAGCCCCCCACCCTAAATTTCCAATCACACTTTTCTCCTATCTCAAAAATGTTGAAAGAATGAATAAATACATTTAGTCAGAGATTTTATTTGAAACAACCTGATACAGTACCGAATTTCATCTGTATACCTGTTGTTGACTCTGTGTAATATTAGATCCAAAGACTGGTCGAAGCATTCGCAAGAAGAGGATAGCAAGGAGATCTGTATACTCAGCTGACTGACAAGACGTAGCTCTGCTCCATAATCCACCTATAAACATAAGTAAAATTGTAAAATTAATAATAACTCAGCAAATGTCCATGGCATATCATATGCTGACAACCCCCCCCCCCCCAAAAAAAAAAAAAACAACAATTATAATAATGAGAGAGAAGCAAATGAAACTTACTGTCCAATGGTATTTAGATTATGATCATCGGAGTCGCTTTAATTTGAATGTGACAATTCTCCAAAACCAAGTATGTGTCAATCTCACTATCTACATGGGAAATCCAAAACTCCCTTGAAGGCTATATCAAGTCTCAGCACCGCAAGATTCTTTACATTCTAGAATTAAAGTCTCTAGCTGACGAACTGCATTCAAATTACAGTCCTTGTTAAGTTGCTTCAAGAGTGCATTGTGTGTACAAGAATCAGGCAGAATTTCTCTATCTAGCATTTGTTGGTACAATCTCAAGGACTCTTCCCAATTCCCCACGTCGCTGTTCTCATTTATTAAAATGGTGTAGCTATACTTATTAGGAAGTATTCCTTTTGCTTCCATCTCAGCAAAAAACTTGTAAGCTTGACCTATTCTCCTCACTTTGCAAAGACCATTTATCATAGCATTGTAGGTAATAACATTTGGCAGAACACCTTTCTCCTGCATCTCTGAGAAATACATAAATGCCAATGATAGAAACCCCTTAGCTGCATGTCCATGAATTAATATAGTGTAAGTTACCACTGATGGGGATAAGCCTTTGCTCAGCATCTCGTGGAACATTTCTCTAGCTTTCCTCAGATGTCCATTTTCCAGGTAAGCATGAATGATGGTGGTGTACGTTACATGATCTGGAATAAGACCAATGCTAATCATCTTGTGCAACAAATTACATGCTTCTTTGAAATCACGCAATTTAGAGTGCCAATGAACAAAAACATTATAGATGATCAAATCAGGAGGTAATTCCTTTGCTACCATTTGTTCTTCCATACTAAATGCTCTTGCAGGATCACCATGCTTCAATTCACCTACTACTTGTGTTGTATATGCAAAACGATCAGGCTCCAAACCATTATGCAACATCTCATTGAAAAGATCCCTTGCTGCAGATAGATTGCCCAGCTTGTAGGATCCATTTACCAAAATCGTATAGGTATAAACATCAGGGTAAATCCCCTGAGTGATCATGGTATCCTTAAGATACCGAGCAAGGTCCAGGTCCCCCACTCTGCATAGACCATCAATGAGAGTATTATACGTGACAACAGTAGGAACAAGGCGTCGACATCTTAACTCATCGAACAAGAGAAAAGCCTCCCAAATGTTCCCTATCCTACAATACCAATATATTAGAGTATTATACGAAACAACATCTGGTATCATATTCCTCTTCAGCATATCATTAAACTGCTGTCTGGCATCATCCAATCTCCCCGACCTGCAAAGGCCATACATGAATGTATTATATGTGGCCACCGTATGAACAACTCCATTATTTACCATCTGTTCCCCAAGGTTTAAGGCCTCAACAAGCAACCCTTTCTTGAAATACCCACAAATCAAAGGATTATATGTGTATGCAGAAACTTTAATCCCCAATTCCAACATCTCCCTAATAAGTCCCTCGGCTTGCTCTAATTTGCAATTCTTTGTTAAACCATTAATTAAAACATTATAGGTCACCTCATTTGGAAAACAGCGCATTTCCGATAAGAGTTCAATAGCTTGTTGTACTTCCCCTTCCTTGCAAAAGGAATCCAACATGGTATTATAGGTAACAATAGTTGGCTTAATCCCAAATTCCTTCATCATCCTATACACTTGGCTTGCTTTAGCTACAAGAGATTTATCCCTAAGCATAGTAAGAATCCTATTACAGTTCTTCACATCCGGCAACAACCCCGTCCGGACCATTTTATCAAATATCCACAAACAATGATCAACCATCAATTTCTTAGAACAAACCAACAATAAAAGATCAAGTAACTTAACTGAAACCTCAAATTTCAGGTAGCCACAAATCAACACATCGACAATACCATGCATATGAAACGTAATGACCCTTTCCATGACCCAATAAGCTGATCTCAGCAAATTGTTCTCAACCAAAATATCGAGCATAACGGAAAACACAAGCTCGGATCTTTTAACACCAGGTTGCATCTCAACCCACCTAAAAAACCTCAAAGCAATTCTGGGTCTTTCTCTCATCAAATTAAGAACTTTGATAAACAAATGAGGATCAACAATGATAGCATGGAATTTATTGGAAACCCACTTGGTGTTACAAAAGGCCCAGGGCTTTTCATCAATGGTGTTAAAGATGAGTTGTTTGTAATGGGTCTCGGAGGAGGAGGAGGAGGAAGAAGAAGAGTCGGGTTCAGGGGGAGAGGAAGGGGAAGGTAAACTGTGGAGAAGAGAGAAAGAGAAAGGAAAGAGGAAGCGTACCTTGCAAGTGAGAGAGAGAGGGGCGATGGTGGCCAAAGATTTTGAAGCTCTTTTTATGCAAAGGGTCATCGAGGATACATAAGGTGATTGTTGTACCGCAAGACTACCAATCCTCTCTCTCTCTCTCTCTCTCTCTCTCTCTCTCTCTCTCTCAATATCTCTGTGTCTTTCAATCTAAGAAGTGGTTGACAGCAATAGAAGTAAAGGAAGCGGTGGTGTTATTGATACAGCGAAGCGGAAGACGGAAAGGGGAAGTGGGTTTTGGGTTTAGACAAATTGCCATTGGCGGCGTAGGCTAGGTTGGTTCTCACCTCTCGCTCTTGGGTTGGTTGGCTAATCTAAGGCCTCACGTGAAGCTTTTTTTTTTTTCTCCTCTTTTATTTTAGAGATTACTCAGAGTTGAACCTATTGGATCTGGCTAGTTTTAATATTTGAATGAATTCAAATTTTATTATTTAAGAAAAAAATCAAAATTTTATTTTATATAAATATTTATGTGGGTTTTTTTAAAATTATAAATAAATTAGTTCTTAAGAATTATTTATCAAAATAATACGAAATAAATAGTGTGATTGAATGTCTAACACAAAAATTACCATTGCAAATGAAGTTTTTTTTTTTCTCGAAAAGAGAACTAACTTCTTTAAAGGAAATTGAAGCAATTGTTCGATACATAAATTTCTCCTAGGCATCATCCAACAGCAAGGGGGTTTAAACAACTAGAAAGAGTAGAACAAATATAAAAATAAGTCTTAAAAATTACTAACATCCGAGGGGGGAAGAGATTGAAAATTGCTCCTAATCATGCTAAAGCATCAGCCTACTTGTTTCCTTCCTAAAAAATATGCTGCAACGATCTAGAACTCACGCGCTTGTCAATCAAAGGAGATAAAATGTGATTACTGTTGGACGTGCATGGTTCGTAGGGTTGTTCCCACGTTTCATATTTTTGTTGCCAACCACTTCCATGTTTTTTGTGTGATAGTGGGGCATGAATTGGTGATTTTTTTCATGGAACCACCATTATAAATACCCCAAAGCATAAGATCCTTAAGCACCAAAAATAAATTCTGAAAACAATTCTATTTAGTGAGGTTTTCGAGTGCTTAGAAGACTTGACGATTTTTGAGTTTTTTGATTTTCGTGTTTTTATATAGCTAAACACGACATCCTCATCGGTTCTTCGACATGCTCAGCCAATAGTGTTACAACGTCAGAATTTTGACATTTGGTTTAGGCAATGACCGAAGGTATTTATGTTTGATCTTTTCCATTGCACATTAACGTTTAAACCTTTATTTTTGCTATCAATTAGAAGTATTAACATTAATCATAACATGGATAAAAATGGTAGCACCAACTTCAATCTCAAGGTTCTCTATGTTGAAATCTCTAGCCATAAAAAAATCGTCCCTAAGAGCCCATAGCTCAATTTCTACACTAGTTGCCCTCGTGATGTGTTAGAAGGCTCTAACTATCCAATTCCAATATGACCTTGGATGAAAGCTCCTACCCTCACTTTCCTTGAATTAATCATAAGCTCCTACCCTCACTTTCCTTGAATTAATCATAGACTATCCATCCATATTGAGCTTAAACCAATCTCTCATGGGTGGTTTCCATGCTAAAGGGACAAATGAAATAAGAGTTCTCCCTTTTACAAAGGGGAAAGAGTAACAAGTTCTCTTACAGCTGAGAGAACTCTTTCTACAAACTTCTCCTTTAGTCGAACCTTACCAAATATCAATGAGTTTCGACATAGCCATATCTCTCATAAAGTAAAATAAAAAAAACACGCTAAGGTAGCTTGGGACTATTAGATTGAAGTTTATAAGAGAGATTTGAGAAAACCTACTTTTCCTAACTAATAAAAGCCCAATAACATACACTGAGATATGAAGTGCATACTACCCTAGAAATGTTTCATGAATTAGCGTTCCTAAAAAAAAATTGTTGAATATCTTTTTCTAGGAGTTAGAACAAAATAGGCACATGTCCACCACATTGAGTCATTTGTTCCTTAAAAGATAACTCATAAGGAGGGCCTTTGTTCTTTATTGGGGCATGTGTTGGAAAATTTTAGTTTAGAAAATAGTTTTGTTGCATAATGGAAAGTCAAAACATTAAAACAAACAAACAAATGATTGTGATATTTATAGGAATAAACTTTTTACAAAATTTGTACCTATGTTTTGGAATAGGCGGTTCAACTCATTTCTTGACTTTCTACCAACATGATCTTCTTCGCTATTCTTGAACCTTGGCTCGCTTAGAGTGTGGGTTCTAATTTAGAAATCAATGAAAACGTGATTGATATTCCATTGGAGAAAATTAATATCTTTCTTTGCTAGAAGCTAAAAAGAAACTCTTTCAAAAGTTAGAATTTAGAAGAATAAATTTCACCAAATTTTGACATAGTGTCGATGCTCAGTGTCGTCTGTATTTGACCTAGCCTATGGTCTCTATTTATATAGAAAATCACAAGAATCTTGATTGAACAAGAAAAAGCCAAAAATAATATTTTTATAGAAAAATACACATAACTCCCTATTGGAAATATGTATGGGCGACGACACCCTTTCTCTGAGAGCTACAATTGCCAAGGGTTCTCAAGCCTGTCTCATGTATTGGGTACAGTTATACTATAAAACATAACACAACTTAACTTTGATACTAATTGTTGGAAAAAAAACTGGTTTGAAAATGGTTTTCTTACATAGCGAAAAATTAAAATTTTAAAAATTGAGTTGGTTTGTGATATTTATAGTAATAATTTTATTCCCGAAATCGCACTTACATGTTGGGCTGGACAGATCCTAGACATTCCCGACTTTCAACTGAACTACCTTCTCCGCTATTCTCGTACCACGAATTGTTTCATGTGTGGGCTCGAACACTTTCAAATCAAACACAAAATTAGAAATTATTTTTTTTTACTTTTAGTGGGAAAGTAAAACTTTCTCTAAAATAGAAACAGGTAGAATTGCAATTCCTAAAAAATATAATTTATTTTAGAAAATAAATTTCCACTACTTTCTAGCAGAATAACAAAATTGAAAACTTATGAGAGACTTGTGTTTCTCTGTTTTTTGAGATGTGTTTTGAAACCTATCGATGCCATCTATTTATAGTGAGAGTTGGGAGAATCTTGATTGAACTCGTAGAACCCAAATAATATTTATTTAATAGAAAAAGCTCTAACTCCCTAATATTTAGGAGAGAGGGGTGGCAACTCTAGGTAAAAATACTAGGTTTGTCATCCCCTTATTTTCATCAAGAGGGAATTGAGCCTCTCCCTTACTGGGTTGAATTATATGTGTTTCTTGAACTTTTAACCCGACACTTTATAATTTAATCCAACCTGCGTACATGGCTTTTCTATTTCCTTAAATAAATATTATTTTCTCAATTAAATAATTTTCTCAGCCCAATTCTAATTATGTTAAAATCATGAAACCTTTACCGTAAAAGAATCTATGAGAAAATATATTTAATTTTTCAATATTCAACAGATTCAAAATGACCAATTAATTTAAATTCATTTTTAAACTTCAATTAATTAATTAATTAATTAATAATTTAAAAAACCATAAATTAATTCTCAGGTCATTTTTATACTTAGTGAGAAAAACAACATTCATTTACGAATGTAACCCAAATGTGGTGCCCCCAAACCTGACTAAGATGGTCCGACCCAAATATAAAACGTCACATTAGCCACTTACGTGACTCTCCATACCGACCATCAAAACACACCACAAAATCCACCATTCACGCCATATAGATACATGCTTAATCATCAACCAACAATTGAAATTAAACAATCAAGCCCTAGAATCATGCTCTTCTAGCAAAATCATCAAAATAACATTCAAGGGTAAAAATGTCATTTTACATATGATACTCGAAACATTAAAAAGATAAATTTAAACATGAATACATGCTACGACATACTATTTAAAACATTAATTGGAAGAAAATACTAGAAATGATAAGTAAAACTCATTTAATTTTAAAAAAGAAGGTTAAGGACTAAATCATAATTTTAAAAAAATATCTGAAAAGTATCTTTTTTATAAAATTGATAGTAAAATTATGAAATTAACCTTATAAAACTTGGCCATGCAAATTTTCAAAACATTTTATGATTTTTAAGGCTTCAATTACATAGTATAAAAGTCAGGACTAAGTCGGCATGACCACAAAACATGCCAAATTTCCTTAATCTAACATATTATATAACATACATATAACACACAAAACATGCTTACAATCATTAAAACATACAACAACACGATTCAACACTTCATTCAATTATCTATACTAGCATGCATTTACAAGTCCACAACAAATTTACCTAGCATACCATCCATTAACATGCATACTCGTTCAAGCATTTTAAGCGACATTCTAAAACAACCCAAAGTCCCAAAAACCAATTAAACAGTCCATAATGTCCAATTACAATCCAAACAAAACAAAGTCTAATTCCCTCTATGGATGAGTCCCACATTGCCTCTATTATTTGCAAAATCAAACCAAGTCACCTACTCAAAAGATTGCTTTGCTTTGGATCACCGCTTGCACACATTCCCCTCCTTACAAGCTATTTTTCTGCAAAATAAACATAAGGGAGTGTTAGCTTTTTCAAGCTCAGTGGGTGCACAAGGAATTGCACAATTAAGCATAAAATCCGTAGTTGAAAGAAAACATACTAAATCATGCAACCATGGCATAACATCAAATATATCACAAGGCACATACAATGATATATTGGTATAATGTGACAAGGAAACTTAAATATAATCAACAATGCATTGGATAAGCGGATCTTTAAACACTTCAAATGACTCAAAGAGTCCTGCGCTATCTCCATATAAGTGTAGCACGAATGCTAACACTCTCCAAACACTCCACGCTATCTTCAATGAATAGAGCTATGCTTTACATTCCCTTATCCCTCCATCGCTATCTTCGAGCCAAAACACCCCATCATAAACAATAAAGTTGAGTACTCACTATCCTATGGTATGCCAATGATATCCAATGGTTCCAAGCATTCACAATGCCAACATGTCCACTTAAACACACATTTACATATTGTTTTATGCACATATTCACTTGTTAAAAAAACTTTTACAACTCATTATATGCACTCTCAAGTGCTAACACGCTTGTTTAAAAGAGCCATAATCACTCTAAAACATAATAGTGCATAAATTTAGCAGTTCACTTAAAAAGCACTGTCATATTCACATATCACTCACTTAAACATTTCACATGATTTGTCACAACCTTACATACAAGCATCATATGTAATAGGATATAGTTATAATTACTTACTCTCGAACTTAGTTAGGTGTTTAGACCAACCTAAGCCCCCATTCAACCTTAAGAATCATCTTAAGAGCTATAATTCCAACCACTCACCTAGTCGATGCATTTCGTATAGCGATCTCAAACAAGCTTTTATTTCCCTTTCGCTTTGCTTGCAGAAGCTCTCGACGAGTCCGAAACTTTGCATACACATTAAATAAAATGTAACATCATTGTTATCAGCTTTAAAGTCAAACAAACATCAACAAAATCACCACTCTAAGCTCACTTTTCTTATATTGAAAATCAACTCGTTTTGTCGAAAGATGAGGTTTCCATACTCAATTTTTGTTCCTAAACCTTAATTAAGTTTCTAAACATCCTATTTAACCTATTATTACAAATATAAACCTTTAATTTTACCTAATCTCATGAATTTAAAATTTTCGAAAAATTAAGCTGGTATGAACATAAAAAAGGGGGAAACTTAAAATTCATTAAAATTGGATAGCGATCTATCAAATTGAGTTCAAATACCTTCTATTTAGTTCAAAATAGGTTGGAAATCAATAAAAACAATAGATTTACTCATTATTTCATATTTCAACATTGGAACCAAAATTTGATTAAAAAGCTTAAAAGCTTTCAACACACTCGATTAAATTTCGAATTAGAAAAACAACAACCTTAATCTAGCCATAATAAGTTAAGATATTACCTCAATTTGAAGAAAACAACAAGTTTTGAAGCCAGTTCAAAGATGAACGTGAGAAGGTATTTGACGAATTTGATAAAGAAATCATATTCTTTCTTTGAAATTGGAGTTTATTTTGGTGTTTAAGAGGTTAATAGATGTAGAAGGATGAGCTAATTTTGAGCGTATTTATCAGATTTGGGTTTGGGAAGTTTTTGAATATGAAGTTAAGATGAGAGGGAAGGGGACGATTGGGGGTTTAAATAGCCAACCACATTTTAAAAACTAGGCTATTGCCCCTTTGACCCATTCCTATTTTTTCCTTTTTCCAAATCAACCTTAATTCAATTTAAAACCCATTATTTTCAAATTTAACATCGTATTTAAATTTTGTTTTAAATTAATTAATAACCAAACGTTAAATTTTAATTTCCCTACTTAATATATATTTAAAAAATCCCGATCATTATTATTTTAATATTTTAATAAATTATTTACGACCCTAACTTCTATATTTGACTAAAACTATCAGCTTGATAACTTGATTCTCCTAACCTAATTTTTGGGATGTTACAATTCTCCCCCTTTATCATGTAATGCTAGTGAGAGGATATCATTTATCCATGTCTTAAGCTATGAATTGCAATATTTTGAACGGTGTTAGATACTGCAGAAGTCGTATACCCAATGTACTAACTTTTAGTTCCTTATCTATTTGAATTGAGACTTTTACCTACATCAAAGTATACAAGTCACACATATATAGTCCACCATCCACTCTGGATTAAGATATATGACACTATAAACGTCACAAGTGAATAAATTCATAAACGAATTTAGGATTTATTTTGCTTAGGTCTAGTTGATGTACTGTTTGTCCAATCAGTCACATCTATGTCTTTATCTTCTGGGAGTCATTCGTTCTGATGCCCAAGGCAAAATATCTCCCCAATTGGACTTCATAGACGGTATATTAATCTTTCAATCGATTTGTTCATTTCTGATTAGACTAAGGACATGTTTAGGTTCGCCTACTAATATAAGTTGTCTTTTCATATTACGATTCGATAACGTAATACCGCTTTGTATTAGTTAAACATTAGACAACTAGTGAGCTAATATTTGCTTCTACTTTGCTTTACATGCAAAAACCACATGAGGACATTATACAAAGGATATTAATGTAATTCATGAACACTTTTATTAACCAAATTGTTCGAAAAATTATAAGTGTACAAACGAATATACTACACTTAGGGCACAAGATCCAACAACTTTACCATACTAGAATTTGAGTAAAAAATTTTAATTATCTTGTTCAATAAAACTACAAAATGAATAATTAATTTAATTTCTAATTCAAAATTCAATTATTTAATTACAATAAATTAAATAATAATCTAAATAAATTAATTTAATCTCTAAGTCATCTCTTGCTCATAACTAGAAAACGTATTCACTGCGAATAATGATGCATGTGATCAATTTCTCTAATTCATTGTTTTCATGTATTTGCTTCATTGATTCAAATGCAAACCATCAAGGTTGTATTAAGCTAGCAGAGAAACCGATTAAACATATATAATTAGATTTCAAATAATTTTTAATTAAGATCTGACATTTCGTCTATTAATTACAACATTATTTAGTCATGGAATCATTTCACTAAAGTACCATAATTGAACTCTCCCTATTATATACCATTAAGAAAGCTACTTATCAAGTTTTCGTCCAATGACATTATCATAAGTGTGTTACCCTCATAAGATATTATGAATCTTTTTGGGCAAAATTCGTTCACCCAACATGACCCTATTTTATATCATGGAAACTATTACTTTTTCCTTCATGAAAATGTCAATAATACATAGTAATTAAATTATTTGTCCCATGCAAATAGCTCGTGGCTATGTTACTTTTCCATCTATCATGTAATACCAAAGAGAGGATATCATTTACCCTTTATCGGGCTATGAATTCCATTATTATAAGTGAAACTATGTCATGTAGAAGTTGTATACCCAACTTCCAACTTTATTACCAATTGAGCTCAGACTTTCAATACATCAAAGTGTACGAGTCATGCACACGTAGTCTTTCACTTAATCAAGATCAAGGTAAGCCACACTATGAACATCACAAGCAAATAAATCCATAAACAGATCTATGATTTATTCTACTTGGGTCATTTTCGATATATTATCAGTCCATACAAACAAATTTGTCTTTATCTTTTGGGAGTCACCTACTCCGATACCCAAGACAAGGTATCTCCTTAATTAAACTTGGTCAACGACATATTAGTCCTTTTAACCAATTTTCCCAATTCTAATTAAATTATGGACCATTTAAATTACCTACTAATATAAGTTGTCTTCTTGCATTATGATCCGACCATATAATGCAACTTAATATTAGTTAAACATTAGGTAATTAGTGAGCCAATATTTTCTTGTTCATTTTGCTTTACTTGTAAAAATCGTTGAGGAAAAATGAAAATGAGATTAATCTGTATGATGGAATTTTATTAAACCAAATTGTTTGAAAATTTACAAGAATGTATGATAGAAAACTACACTAAAGGCACTAGATCCCAACGGCCTCCCATTTTTCTAGTGAAGTAGATGAGTCATATTTTGTATACCTATACCCTCTACATGTTTCTAAAAACTCCTAGCCACTAAAGTTTTGGTAAACGAATCTGCAAGGTTGTCCTAAAAACTAAACTCTTAAAAATAAAAGTATAGCAATTGAATTCCAAATTTTTGAAGAGTATAATGACTTATAACATATTTTTACCTAAATTTAAAAACTAACTTGATAGAGTTTATAATCCCTGTAAAAAATATTGGTTGAAATGATAAGTGAATGATTACGCTGGAGAGTTACAAGGATGTTGTAGCTTTCTTCTCACGTAAAGTTTATTATGATCAATTTAAGGAGCTTATCAAGAAAGTTATCAAAAATTAATTCTTTTATATATGTCAACTCATACTTTTAAAGGATTGATTGTTTAAAGATGTTTGAAAATTAACAACCCAAAATTATAACAATTCGATGCTAAGGGAAATCTAAATCAACATGTTTGTGTAATTCATCGGAACCTATAACATTGTTTGTACAAATTCGGATCCATGGTAAATTAGTTTTATTCAATCACTAAAAAAGCATTACTTTTATTGGTAAATCAATCTTGAGATTAAGGTAATTCACAATTGGGAACAACTTAAGAGTGGATTCTTTAATAGATTTTACAACATGTGTCGCATTGTGACACCCCATACATAATCTGATCACCGAGTCTGAGTATGAGACACCACATTCGTTGCCAGAGCAACTTGAACTAACTTCCAATTTAATTTCATTAAGAACAACCAAGCATTAACAATTCCTATTAATACCTTCACATTGATTAAGAGAATTTTATGTCATTTAAAACAATTTAGAAACATTTTAAAAGGAGTTCTAAGTGTTCAAGGGTGATAAGGACCAAGTGGATACTTAATGTCGATTGTATCGATACATTTGGCTAGTATCGTTCATTTTTGGCTACTAACTTACTTGTATCGATATATTTGACCCCTTATATTGAAATAAGTTTGTCAAGACCGAAAAATAACCCCTAAAGTCACCTAGTTTGGCTTGAAACATTGCCATTTCATTTCAAAACATCATGAGGCATTAAAAACATGTTCTAAACATTATTCAAGCATATTTAAACACATCTATATGTCACGGGGCTAGAACCTTAGTCTCACAATCCATGCGACCTTAGATGATTTCTTTATTTCAAATCCACCTACGTCAACCTTACTCTTGCAAAGTAAGAATTCTTGATAGAATTTCTTTAAGGTACGAAAAATAAAGCGGAAGCAACTCAAAGATAAAGAAGCAACGAGAGAACATAAAAAAACCACAAGAAAACAATGCTCACAAGATGTTTGAGTAAATTCTCTCAATAGTATTCAATTACTATAGAATGAGGTGATTACAAATGAGGGGGAATGCCTCCATTTATAGTTGAGCTCCCTAAGATCTAACGGTACAATTTAATTTACACCAACGGTCGAGATTAAAGCCAATCTACAGTTGAGATTATTAAGGGATTTACACAATCCTTTAAGAATAAAAAATCAAATCTTATAAGATTAGCTTCCATATTTACCAAAATAACCCTAATTTCTCCTAAGTGCTTCACTAGGCCATCAAGGCTTCAAGTAGATGGGCTTCTTCATATGTTCCACAAATTGGGCCAATTCAAGTTGGTCGAATAAGCCTTATTTAAACAATTGACCTCCATGGGACATTCTGTGCATATCCTTCACGGGCTTTGATTCCTGGCCCATGACATACTCATGGATATTAATTTGATCACAACTTTTCCAATTTCTAACATCAAGTTCACTAACTTGGCATGCAAGCATCACTTGAATCATAGCAAAAACATTGCTTAAAGTTCATGCGTACCTGTAACACCCCTTACCCGTGTCCGACGCCGGAATACGTATGAGGTATTACCAAACTTAATCATTTACAACATGCAAAAACTGGGCTATAAAATTTCTTTTAGATCAAAACTTTTCATACACATGCATAACACCTCATACACGGGCCTATAAAGCTCTAAACATGCATCGGAAGTAATTAGGGACTAAACCCAGAACTTTGAAAAGTTTCCAGAAAACTTGGAAAATTTTCCCATGAAACAGGGTCACACGCCCGTGTGGACATAGGGGCATACTCGTGTGCCTTTGGCACGCCCATGTCCTTAGGCCGTGTAACTCTCTGTTTGTGACGTCAGCATGCTCATCGAACCACATGGCCGGGCCACACGCCCGTATCTCCAGGCCGTGCTCCTCGCACGACTGAGACACATGGCCGTGTCTCAGCCTGTGTGGCCAACATTGAAGCTATCTTCCAAGCCTTCATGTTATCCATAATCTACTACAACCTTATGCACATTAAAATCGCAAATCATGGCATTATTTTAGTGATTTAACACTCTTTATTCAGACATATTCTTAACATTAACATGTTCTCTTACACGTAATGCATTTACTCATGCAATACAAAGTCTAGATTCCTTAATTCACATTCATAAGACTTGTCATTTTGATGACTACTATACTATTATACCATGGTTACCAACTTATCCATCAAGCACTCATGTTCAATCATTACCACGTTGTGTTTATAACGTGTAATTACTACATGGCTATGACCACCTCAACTGGTCATAGAGCATACATCTAACACACATGTCATATTACTAACCATGCATGGCAAGCAAACATAATCACATTATAAACACTAGACATGACATGAATAGCTACGCTTTCAAGTCATAATCAATATGAGTCACGTCTCATGGCCATATACATATAACTCAATATAAGACAACACATTTGGCCAAAGCAAAATAATACATGTCAATCATCTAGATCCCTATACATGCCACTCACTTGAAATTTCTAACATATACCTCATTATCCCAAAGGTAGTGACTTGATAGTGTGATGTTGCCTCCGACTATCTCCAACCCCGAGCTAACCTAAAAACACTAAAGGAAAGGAAATGAAGGGGGTAAGCTTTATAGCTTAGTAAGACCGTATGAAAATAACAAGCAATTTATCAATTTGCTTCTCATGATAATACAACCCTATTTGCATTTTTACTTATGCTCTAGTCAAGTTGTTTTCTCGAGTCACAGTCACTAATTTATTTATATCTGGAGTTGCGGAACTCCAAATTAAGTTCTACTAATTTTTTCTGAAACTAGACTCAATATCTTCTTACCATAAAATTTTCAGAATTTTTTCTTTATCCAATTAGTACAGTTTATTCCTTGAAGTTACCTATTTTTCGCTGTTAGAAAGTTCTGACCTCTCTTCGCTAATAATTAATTATCTCATAATACGGTACTCAGATAATGTTTCTGTCTATTTCTATTGAAAATAGACTCATTAATAATTCTAAGCATATAAATTATGAGACATAAATATTTTTGTACAATTTTCAATGATTTTCTAAAATCAGAACAGGGGATTTCGAAGCCATTCTGACTCAGTCTCACAATAACTTAAAGATCTCATAATCTGATGTTCATTTTCTTACACCGTTTCTTCTATGTGAAACTAGACTCAATAAGCTTTAATTTCATATTTCATTCAACTTCAAATTCAATTTCCACAATTTTTCGTGGATTTTCAAAGTTGGACTACAGTTACTGTCCAAAACAGTTTTAGTACAAAAATGATGATAACTAAGCTCATCACACCTCTACCAATCATTTCAACCATCATGGTATAAATACATATTTATACAACATAAGCATGGACCTAGAATCACAAGGTCATCACCAAATCATTCTCATTCTCATTACTTACTTATTTACTTCGTTACAAGGATGCTTCATAACCCGAAATCATTTCTTATGAGTTTTGTATACATACCCGTTCCACTTCGTAGCATAACTTTTATCTATTCTCACCAATGACATACCTCAATGGGACCATCATCAAATCATTCCTTAAACTACCCGTTGAACACTTGGAATACTATTGGATGCATCGAAAAACTTACACATAAGTGCCATATACACGGCTAGAACCAACTCAATAGCGTGCGACATATGTAGCCAATGCTACCTCACACTATGAAATGCTCGCATTCCGAGCTACTCACGGGCCTTTTATCAAGTCAATGCCTGGACCCCATAGTGCTATCATGTAACATACGCTCATTGAGCTACTCACGGGTCTATACACAAAGTCAGTACCCGGACCCACGTTACATATATCATTTTCTCATGAACTCAAACTCAACTCATGAGTTCAGACCACATAATTGTCTTAGCATATCCTTTTGTATCCCATGTTATATCCTAGGTTCAACGGGATTTCGTTTCTAACCGAATAGCATCGCACTTGCTTACAACGTCATTTATTCTTCCATCATACATTTCATACTTTCATGATAATCAAATAAGCATATATAAATTCTTGATAACAATGAATCATTTCAATACTCATAATACCAAAATATTAACATTTGGCATCACTCTCTCATACACAATATCACCAACATATAACTCAATTTAATCTTAGAAAGATAAGTTTCAAATATATTAGCAATAATATGGATAACATGCTTAAATTAGTCACACGGACTTACCTCGACATCAAATTGGTAAAAAGGCCTAAACATCAATTTCTCGTTTTTTCCTCGTTCTAAGCCCGAATCTCGTTTTTCATCATTTTCAAGGGATTGAAGTTACTGAAATTTTAAGCTCTAAAAGCCCCCATTTTTCTGCCATTTTCGGTGAAAGAGAAGAAGAAAATGAAAAAAAATGACAACTTTTTCTTTATTTTATTTTATTACCAAAAAGTCACCTACTATCCCATAAATTTTGGCTTTTTGAAAATTTTGTCTCCCCATGGCCGACCATACTCTAATTAAAGGCCTATTCGCACTTTAAAGATTCCCAATTTTATTTATCTAGCTATTTAACACATTTAGGTACTAAAATACAACTTTTTCCCTTTATGCAATTTAGCCCTTTTTCGCGATTAAGCACTCAAACGCCAAAATTAATTCACCAAAATTTTCATGCACTTATATAATTATGCTATAACACATAAAATAATATTAAAATAATTTCTTGACCTCGAATTTATGGTTTCAAAACCACTATTCCGACTAAGCCCTATTTCGAGATGTTACAATACCAGCATATCCATAGGATAACATATTTACACACTAGTATACATATATAAACACACTTCAATTTCAAATCTCTGGTAGCATAGTAGATACCAAAACATCAAAATTGACTCCCAAAACTAAGTTATGACACTAGGTACATGCCAACTTGCTACAAAGTGCATATAAGTTATACAAATTATATTGAGCCAAAAATTGAGTCTCAGATGTTATTGACCATCTTAAAACCTAAACATCACCTGCGCATGAAAACAAATAAATTTGCACGCTGAGTGAAAGAGCTCAGTGGTGCTAACATAAACCGAAAGCAATGCAAAAACAAAAGTACATTAATTAGTCATCCAAATAATTTATAAAAATGTTCATATTGTTTATTATATGTCTCTTTATCATTTCATTATCACTTCATTTGATTCATCATTCAATTTAGGTTCCAAATGCTAACTTATCAATGTGCCTTCAAGACTTTACATTTGGTATTTGGTATCTATACATGAAATCATATCACAATATCAATGTTATCTTAATATCTTTTACAAACATATGACATTATCATATCACTATCAATATCTCAATTTCACCAATCGAGTAGTTTAACTCATTTTCAGAGCATCATCTACCATCAGGGCTCGTATTACAAATTTCACATAATCTTTCAAATGCTATCTTTCAATACCTTAACATTTGTATGCAATTACTCAAATCAACATGAAATATTCAATATCCAATATCGATTAACATATCTAATCATATATTACATAGGTTACAACCCTTTAAATCGGACACAGGCTCAAGACGAATACATAGATTTAAACCCTTAACACTCCATAGTAATCACCAAAGTGCCTATCAGACCTATATAAACCAATCCCCTTAGCACTATACATATCAATCGTACCGAAGTGTCAGTATCAATCACACCGAAGTGCCAATATGCTCCCATCAACAATCTACACGAATCATATAGCATGCTAACTATACCCAACTCTATCCGATATCGTTTAACACGGTATTCATCATTTCAATGGATACAAAATTTACTTATCAATTACAATTTACATGTCATTTTCATATTATTTGTACTACATTAACACGCCTTTGTATATCATTCATATATTATATCACGCTTCCATTTAACGTGCTTTACATTTAACTAATTATCATATAAATTACATCAAACATTCTTTTCATACAATTATTCAATCATATTATCAAATAACATTTATTTGATTCATGTAATTATCATAGTTTTTTCATTATTTCATAGCATGTACTCAGTCACATGCATGATCATAACAATTCATCAAGTCTCCATTTCATCAAATATTATGTCATAGGTGAAACTTACCTTTTATGAGACAAAACACCAAATATTACCTTACTCAATTTAATACTTAAGCTATGAATTGAGGTCAAGTCATGAAAGCAGAAAACAAAAAGAAGCTACTCGTCTATAGCCTTCACCTTTCCTTTATCCTTCGACGTCCCAACATCATCGTTAACTATGTACGATGAATCCACTTATGCAAATGACATTAGTTTCACTTATAACACATAGAAACACATTAATAGATCATGTAATGCAATTGATTCATTTTAGTCCTTCTAAGCCCAAATATTCAAAAACTTCGTATCTTTCAATATTCTCTATCGAACCAAAATTCAACTTCTTATTTATTCACTAGAGACCTCAATCTTTCAATTCATAGCATAATTTTACAAAAAAAAAATTATTCTATTAAATTAGGTCCTTAATGTCATAAAATTAACTATAAGGCTTAACTTAAATTTAAGCTTAATTCATTATTTCTTACTATGTACTAACATACTATTAACATAATCTAAAGTTAACATTTCTAATTTATCACTTCCAAGCTTTAATTTCTTCAAATATCAATAATGACAACTTGAATTTAATACAACAATTTAAAAAATCTAAAACATAGGTTTGTCATGCTAAGCTTGAGAGATCATAAATCTATAAAAATTATCAAAGAAATCATTCTTACCTTGGTAGACTTAAGGACCACAATGGTTAAAAATTTACAAAGTTTTCTTTCTCTGGCATGGATGACACACTTGATGAAGAAGAAGGAAATTTTATTCTATTTCCACCCACTTAGTATATAGACAAGTAATTACTACTTGATTAAGCTTAACTAAACTTAATTAACCTTTAACAAAATGACCATGATCTAATATTAATTGAATAAGTGGAAGTGGATGGATGAGACCATTCTTTCCCACTAGTTCATGAACTAAATATGGTTAAATAGCTATTTGGTCATTGGTCCAATTACCTTATTGGGCCTCATGCATTTCTTTAATCAATTCTCACTTAAATCAACACTTCACAATTTAACCCCTGTACTACAATTAATGACTTTTTCTATTTAATTACTCAATAATTCAATATTATAATTTCATAATAAATATGAAAATCCTTTAATTAATAAACCTACTGACTCAATTTACGGAATTCGACTTCGAAACTACATTTTTCAACATTGATAAAAAATCGAGTTGTTACACCCATGGCCAGCATTATTTGAATACTCTATCATTGACACATGCATAGGATGCATAAATTATAGTTCATGTAACATTTGTCAAGGCATTATTCTAAAAACCTTTGAAGAATTAGCTACTCATTATCATGACTTGAAATCTAATATGACAACCATTGGAAATCATAAACCTCATTGCAAGAACTAAAGAAAAAAAAAAGGGAACTTTTTTTTTTGCCTATAATGAAGAAATGATTTAATCCATATTTTTGAATATTAAACTTCTTAAGATATTTTCAAAGCCGAAACAATCTCAAGAGACAGGAAAGAAGCAATGATGGATCTTGGAATTAAGTTTTTTTCTACGGGGTTGGTAAAATTTTTAAAAATTTTAAGAGTTTAATAAGAATTTGTTTAAAGAAAAATTGGGGGTCTAATTAAAATTTTTGAGAGATTAATGAGATTTTTCAAAAGTTTTAAGAGAGCTTAATTAATTTTTTTTAGAAAAAGGTATAATGAGAATATTCAAAAATTTAAGGGGTCTAATTGAAATTTTTTAAAATTTCAAAGGAAAAAAATATTGAGGGACCTAATTAATTTTTTTTTTAAATTTAGGGGAAAAATCAAATTTCTCGAAATTGAGTTTTCTTACATGGTTTTATTCTCTATTGAAGTCCTTGGAATAGCCTTTCCCTTGCTTTACTTGCCTACAGTTTTGGAACAATCCAGGGGAAAAAATATAAGAGAGAAGAAGACTAAACCAAGCAAGCGGAATTGAAGAGTCTCTCAAGGTAGTTTAGTGTTAACAATCTATTAGAAGGTAAAATTACCATTATACAAATAAAGATTAGTTGAAAATTTTAAGATTAATACAACCAATGCTATTTTTCTTGTCAAACCTTTAGCAAAAGCATAAACAACCACAGCTAAGTTGCAATATTATACAAAATTTTGAGAATGGATGACAAACCTGTTTCTCTCAATTTATGCAACTTGTAACAATGTCGAGCAGAATTGTTTGGGTGAAAGATCCAAACTGTATACCAATCCATAGGCCAATCCCTCTCAAGTGTAACCAGAAGGCAAGGGTGGTTGCGACAGGGATTCTGTTGAAGTTAGCCTCCATGCAGATAAAGCAACCAATGAACAGACCAATCAACATAAGTTATGCGGATGAAGTATGAAGAAGCAGATTAAGCCGCACTTACAGCACATGAAGTATGCATGCAGCTGCTGAAGCACATTACTGCTATTGTATTTTATTTTTTTGTTTTGTTACATTAAATATTGTTTTGTAATTTAGTCAGATTTAAACTAAGTAGGTAACATATTTTGATGTAATTAGATGTTGATGGTTTGATAAATTAGAATACCTATGTGTGCAAGCAATGTTTTCATAAGTTCCAATGTTACTTGTGGTAGTAGGTAGTTGTTTAGCTAAAATTTGATTATGTTGACCAGCTGTAACACTAATATATGTAATGGCATTATGCCAAAGCTCATTCTTAATGAAAATCTATTAGATTTTATCCATTTTTACTCCACCATTTTCTTTGCTTTCAATTCTATTATGTTTTTCAAGCTCAAAATCTCCTGACTTGAATTTCAAGTTTTCTTAATTCTTTATCCGGATTTATTACGTTGTTGCTTAAGTTCCTGACTAAGCTTCATACTTCCTCCGGATAAATTGTTCCAAAACCTCAACAATTGGTATCTAGAGCTGTAATCTTAGTGGACCTGTTACATTCTAACTTCAAAATCAATGGCCTCATTAGGCTTCTCACTAGCTGCACCACCAGTCTTCAATGGAGAGGACTATCACATATCGGTGGTCAAAATGAAGACCTACCTATAGGCATTCGACCTATGGGAGGTGGTCAACTCAGATGTTGAACCAGCACCACTTAGAGCCAACCCAACAATGGCTCAAATCAGACAACATGCTGATGACAGGACCAAGAGGCATAAAGCCATGTCTTGCATCCAGAATTGTGTGTCAGATGTGATCTTCATAAGGATCATAGCCTGTGAGAAACCAAAGCAGGCCTGGGATAGATTGAAGGAGGAGTTTCAAGGGACTGAGAGGACAAGGCAACAACAACTATTGAATTTGAGAAGGGATTTCGAGAATTTGAAGATGAAGAAGGAAGAAACTGTCAAGCACTATTCAGATAAGATTATAGCTGTGGTAAACATTATAAGATTGCTTGGAGAACAGTTCAGTGAAGCAAGGATAGTGGAGAAAGTGATCTCAACCTTACCAAAGAGGTATGAGGCAAAAATATCTTCTCTCGAAGACTCAAGGGACCTGACTAACATCTCATTGACAAAGCTGATCAATGCTCTTTATGCAAAAGAGCAAAGGAGAGCCAGCAGACTAGAGGAGCATCAAGAAAGTGCCTTCCAAGCCAAAACCAAGCCAGTCTCGAGCACCTCTGCCTACAAAGGCAAGAAGACCTAGAGAGACAAGCCTAAGCTAGATGCTGCAAGAAGAAGGGACCAACCCTGCAGGCATTCCAAAAGGCCTGGTCATCCAGAGGCAAATTGCTGGTCCAGACCAGATGTGCAGTGCCAATACTGCAAAAAGATGGGCCATGTTGAAAAGGTTTGTAAAAGTAAGGGCAGACTAAGGCAGAATCAACCACAATAGCCAAAGGCTGAAGCTCGAGTAGTAGAAGAGGGCAGTGACCATGAGGAGCAAGTCTTTGTAGTTTCATGCTTAGCTGCTAAAGAGAAGGCCACAAAGGGATGGCTTATAGATAGTGGTTGCACAAATCACATGACACCAGATGCTTCACTCTTCAAGTCAGTTGATAAAAGCTTCAAAACAAAGGTGAAGGTTGGAAATGACCACTTCATCAAGGCAGAAGGTAAGAGAGATGTGCTGATAAGCACTTCCACAGGTAACAAGCTGATTTCAAATGTTCATTTGGTACTTGAAATTGATAGAAACCTACTCAGCATAGCTTAGGTACTTGAGAAGGGGTATACTGTGGTGTTCAAAGGCAAGAAATACCAAATCAGTGATCCAAGTGGATCCAAGCTCATGGCAGTAGCCATGACAGATAAAAGCTTTATTGTTGACTGGAATAAAGCCTCAGACTCAGTTTATACAACTTCTATTCATGAATCTAAGCTATGGCATCAAAGGCTTGGCCATGCCAACTTTAGATCCATAGCTCAGATGGTTAGGGAGGATTTGGTTGAAAACTTCACTAACTCATTCGAAAAAGAAGAAGTTTGTGATGTATGTCAGCTAAGAAAGCAGGCCAGGTTGCCATTTCCATCATACAAAGCCTGGAGAGCTTCTGAAAGACTACCACTTGTACACACTGATATGTGTGGTCCAATGAAGACCCAATCTTTGAATGGAAGCAGATTTTTCATCTTATTCATTGATGATTACTCGAGATATTACTGGATTTATTTTTTGAAACAGAAATCAGAAATGGCTTCTATATTTTTGAAGTTTAAAGTTGCAGCAGAAACTGAAATAGGTTGCAAGTTGAAGACATTGAGGTCAAACAATGAGACTAAGTATACTTTATCCAGGTTTCATACCTTTTGTGATGAAGAAGGTATCAAACACCAGCTCACCAAAACTTATACACCTCAACAAAATGGTGTAAGTGAAAGAAAAAACAAAAGCTTAATGGATATGGCCAGGTGTCTTATGTTTGAAAAGAATTTGTCTAAAACCTTATGGGCTGAGGCAGTTAACACTGCTGTATACATTCAAAATAGGCTCTCAACCAAGCCTTTTGCTCACAAAACTCCATTTGAGCCCTGGTTTGGGTTCAAGCTATCACTGGCTCACTTGAGGGTCTTTGGTTGCATATTCTATGCACATGTTCCAGCAGTGAAGAGGGACAAATTGGCCAAGAAGGCTCAACCTAGTATTCTGGTAGGATATAGCATAGTCAATAAGGGCTATAGGATCTTGCATCCTTCAGCAAACAAGGTGCTTGTTAGCAGAGATGTAGTGTTTGATGAAAAATCATGTTGGAATTGGGAGAAGAATGAGCCAGAAGTAGTTTTTGAAGACCTTATGACAGATCAAACTAAGCCTAATCAAGATGGTCCTGAAATGGACATTAATGATGAACCAGTCAGGGGCACAAGACCACTGGCTGAGATTTATAAAAGGGCTCAAGTGGCTGAAGTAGAACCAAGCTATTTTGAGGAGGCTGAAGCTTAGCAAGGTTGGAAACAGGCCATGGCTGATGAAATCATTATGATTGAAAAGAACCAAACATGGGAACTAGTTGAAAGACCAGCCAATAGAAAGATCATTGGGGTGAAATGGGTCTATCGAGCTAAGCACAATGCTGATGGAAGTTTAAACAAGCTTAAAGCTAAGCTGGTTGTAAAATGATTCAGTCAGAAGTATGGCATAGACTATCTGGAGACTTTTGCACCAGTGGCCAGGCTTGACACCATTTGGCTGCTAGTTGCCTCAGTAGCTCAAATGCAGTGGAAAATCCACCAACTCGATGTGAAGTCAGCTTTTTTAAATGGATTCCTTGAAGATGAGAT
Organism: Gossypium longicalyx; assembly: GCA_025698465.1. Taxonomy (NCBI): domain Eukaryota; kingdom Viridiplantae; phylum Streptophyta; class Magnoliopsida; order Malvales; family Malvaceae; genus Gossypium; species Gossypium longicalyx. Next base: position 101,706,144 of record CM046997.1, read on the forward strand.
CTATGTTGAGCAACATCAAGGTTTCAAAGTGGCTGATAAGGAGGACATGGTTTATAGATTGAAGAAAGCCTTATATAGCTTAAAGTAAGCACCAAGGGCCTAGTATAGCAGAATTGATAGCTATTTGGTTAGTTTGGAGATTGAAAAGAGTATCAGTGAGCCAACTTTGTATGTCAAGAAGGAAGGAGTTGAAACACAGCTCATTGTGTCCTTATATGTTGATGACCTGCTGGTGACAGGAGGAGACCAAGCAATATTGGTTGATTTCAAAGCCAAAATGCAACAAGTGTTTGAGATGTCTGACTTGGGACAAATGTCCTATTTTCTAGGCAAAGAACTAACACAAACTCAAGAGGGAACTTTTCTAAGTCAGAGAGCTTTTACCATGAAGATCTTAAACAAATTCTCAATGCAAAAATGTAAAGCAACAAGCACACCAGTTGCTGTTGGAGAAAAGCTATCAAGCCAAAGTGTCTTTGAGAAGGAATGTGATTCAACTTATAGGAGCCTAGTTGGTTGTTTGCTATATTTAATTGCCACTAGACCAGACATTATGTTTGTTGTAAGTTTGCTCTCGAGGTTCATGTATTGTTGCAATGAAAAGCACTTCCAATCTCCAAAAAGGGTACTCAGGTACATCAAAGGTACTCTGAATTATGGAATGTTGTATAGCAAAGTTGAAAGTTTGAAATTGGTTGGCAATTTTGATAGTGATTGGGCTGGATTATGGATGACATGAAGAGCACCTCAGGGTATGTTTTCACCCTTGGTTCAACCATCTTTTCTTGTAGTTCAAAGAAGCAAAATGTTGTTGCTTAGTCAACTGCTAAAGCAGAATATGTAGCAGCTGCTGGAGCTGTGAACCAAGCTGTTTGGTTAAGAAAAATCTTGGTTGATCTGAATCTACACCAGAAGTGAGCAATAAAGATAAAATGTGACAATCAATTTGCTGTTGCAATTGCAAAGAATCCGATTTTTCATGGAAGAACAAAACACTTTAATATTAAGCTTTATGTTGTTAGAGAAATGGAGCAAGCTCGAGAGGTGAAACTAGTTCATTGCAATTCTGAAGATCAAGTTGCTAACATCTTGACAAAACCCTTTAATGTGTCAAGGTTCATCAAATTAAAAAGGCAAATGGGAGTTTGCAGTATGGAAGCCAATGAGGAGTGTTGAAGTTGGCCTCCATGCAGATAAAGTAACCAAGGAGCAGACCATGCAACATAAGTTATGCGAATGAAGTATGAAGAAGCAGATCAAGCCGCACTTACAGCACATAAAGTATGCATGCAACTGCTGAAGCACATTACTGCTATTGTATTTTTTTTTGTTTTGTTACCTTAAATATTGTTTTGTAATTTAGTCAGATTTGAACTAAGTAGGTGACATATTTTGATGTAATTAAATGCTGATGGTTTGATAAATCAGTATATCTATGTGTGCAAGCAATGTTTTCATAAGTTCCAATGTTACTTACTGGTAGTAGGTAGTTGTTTAGCTGAAACTTGATTATGTTGACCAGCTGTAACACTGGTATATGTAATGGATTTATGCCAAAGCTCATTCTTAATGAAAATATATCAGATTTCATCCATTTTTACTCCACCATTTTCTTTGCTTTCAATTCTATTATATTTTTCAAGCTCAAAATATCCTGAATTGAATTTCAATTTTTCTTCATTCTTTATCTAGATTTATTACGTTGTTGCTTAAGTTCCTTATTGAGCTTCATACTTCCTCCGGTAAATTGTTCCAAAACCCTAACAGATTCCAACAAGATAAAATATTGCCAAGTTGACATAAGCTCCTATATGCTACCATCCACACCCTCTTGCAATACCTATTTTATGCATGTAACCATTTGTAAGACTACCATAACATTCATCTCTTAGAAAAATATTAATTGCTCACCAAAAGGATAATGAGTTTCACCTGAAAGAACCCCCGGTAAGCTGTCAAGAATAACATACACACAAACCAAGAGAGCCATGATTGTCACATAATCCACCACTTCCTTCTCGTTGCTATAAACATAATCGAAAACATGTCAGCTTTTGAATAAGGTTTCAATAACTATAAGGGTCTCCAAAATTGCAAGAGCCATAACAACATACACCGCTACATGTGCTGCTTGGGGTTTCCCTACCCCTAGTTCATTCGAAACTCTAGTACTATATATACAAATTGAAATGGTTTTTAGCTAAATTAATCTGGTTTGAAAAAGTTACAACTTCAATTAGTAAAGAATTACAAAATAAGTATATGCATGCATATCAAGGCAGACCTTGCTGTAGCACCAATTCCATGTGGTATGGCATAAAGTGTTGTAATGGTGTTGAGATTGCTTGGGAAAGTTGAAAAACTTGTTAGTACAATAATTACAATATCATGCACTTGGAAAAAAATCACAAAATTACAATATCCAATTAAGATTTTTATGGTACAAGATGCATTGACCCAAAACAATAACAAATGAATATACCACATAGATTGGACGGATGTTTCTAGCTTTGGATTTGGTAAAAACCTAGACAGCATGATAAGTAGCTCAAATGACCACCATTCAAGGCTGTATTGTTTAAATAAAGAAGACATTAAGGATCTTCAATAGCTTAGATATATATATATTCAGGTGGGGAGAAGAGGAGAAAACATACCAAACCATAATAACAGAAGGGATAGCAAAATGAAAAAACTCTCTAAATCCTTGGAATAATTCCATTGTAATAGGGACACAAGTTTTTATACAAGTGGGAGAGTACCACATGTAAAGTGAAAGGAATACAGCATTTAACCAGTTTGAGATACTAATTGCTAATGCTCCTCTTATACTTTCTAACCCAGACTTGAACACCAAAACCCAACATAGAGGTATATGTACTATAAAACTGGCACAAGAGCATATGAGCATGGGAGTGATTAAACTTTGTGTTTGAAAGTAGCAAATAAGTGGTTGAAATGTAGCATAACCAAAGAGTGCTGGAATAAGCCATGAAATGAAATTACCAGCTTTATGTGAAATTAAGGGATCTTGACCAATGAACACAAGTAGCCTTCCCATGCTTAACCATAGGACCGACAGAGGGATGCATACTAAGATAAAAAAAATAGTAATGTAGGTATGGATTCTGATAAACCGTAATATATACATATTTTTACCCCATGCTTAGTATATTTATGGATGATTTTTCCTTGGTTTTATTGAATTCGATGCTCCTAAACTTTTAAATTCATGTTTTACACTTAGGTAAGCATAGGAAGGCGAAAAGATCGAGAAACGGGCCAAAAACGGACAAATTCAGCTTAGCACACGGCCTAGGCACTTCTATACAAGTGATCCACACGCCCATGTGTGACACATGGGTAGACAACATGCCCATGTGGCATGGTCGAGTCGACATTAATCCAAGTCAGAATTGCACACGGCCTAGGCACTTCCATACAGGTGATCCACACGCCCGCGTGTGACACATGGGTAGATAACATGCTCGTGTGGCATGGTCGAGTCGACATTAATCCAAGTTAGAATTGCACACGGCCTGAGCACCTTCACACGGGCGTGGCACACGATCGTGTCTCTGTCGAGCCCAAGTCTAATTCTACTCGAAAAAGGCTAATTTCGAGGGTTTTAAAGCATTCCAAAGCCTATATAAACACCCTAGAGGAGGTTAAATGGGGGACACGCAGAGTAGAAGGCAGAAAACACTCAAGGACAGCCATCAGAATCAGCTCGGAAGCAGGATCTACATCAAGACTGAAGATTTCCATCCAATTTCCTAGAAGTTCTTTGGGTTTCTTTATGTTTTATTGTTTTCCAATTTTTGAGATGTTTCCCATAATTATGAACTAAACTCCCTAAATACCTAAGGGAGATGAAACCTAAGACAAATCTTATTACTCTTTAATTTATATGATAAATACTTGTTCATATTCTTAATTGTGGGTTTAACCCTTGTTTTAATATTTCAGGATATTAATTCAGGTTTTTGATGTGCTTATTCAGTGGAGCAAAAGTCCCTGTTTAAGAGTAGATCATTCATAATTAAGCAGAGTTACATACAATCCTAGAGATATGACGACATAAATCTGTCGGATTAAAGTCAAATCTAATAAGGGAATTCATAGATCGAGTTAATGTGACAATAGGGGTTTTAATTAGAAAGAGATTTCGATTAATCAACCTAGAGTCAGTTGTTTTTAGTCTCAAGAGAGATATTAACATAAATCAGGGATTTCTACGGATTAACTCAAGTGAATAGATCGTTTAATTCAAAGGTAATAAGTAAAGTCTAGGTAGATTCTTCCTTGGGTATTGTCTTCTGCATCGGTTTTCCAAAAGTATCTTCCAACTTTACTCTCTGTCGTAATCTTAGTTAATAGATGATTAGTTTTAGTTTAAAAACACCCTTTAATTCTTAGGCTAGATAATAAAAAGATAGTAATTACTAGTACTTTTAGTCCTTGTGGATATGATCTTTCTGGTCTCACCATAACTATACTACTGTTCGATAGGTGCGCTTGCTTTAGCCTAATTTTTAGTTAGTTTCACGACCATCAAGTTTTTGGCACCGTTGCCGGGGACTAAGATATTAGGAACGCTTGATTTTTATTACTTTAGTCATTTTTTAATTTTATTGCAATTTAATTTTTGTTTTTAGTTTAATTTTTTCTTTTCTTTACTTCTGACAGGTTTTTATAGTTTATGACTAGAAGAAACCCGTCAGGACCGCTACTTTTTTATAGTGAGATCGAGAGCACAGCTCGAAGAAACTGAAAAGAAATAAGTCGAAGCTTATAATACATAGAGGAAGGGCAAGAAGACGATATCCATACTACAACAGAGGAGATGGCCGAAAATTAGAATAATCCGCTACCTCCTATGGTTGCTACAAATCCAGTCGAACAGAATCCTACTCCTCGTACTATGTATGATTATACTAAGCTTACTTTAACCGGAACTGAATCGAGTATAGTTAGGCCTGCTGTTGCTGCAAATAATTTTGAACTGAAACTTAACACGATTCAAATGATACAACAGTTTGTTCAGTTTGATGGTTTCTAGGACGAGGATCCAAACACTCATTTAGCAAACTTTCTGGAATTCTGCAGCACTTTTAAGATAAATGGCATTTCTGACGATGCCATTCGCCTTCGGTTGTTTCCATTCTCATTGAGGAATAAGGCTAAATAGTGGTTGAACTCGCTACTGCGAGGGTCAATCACCACTTGGGAATAAATGACCGAAAAATTTTTGCTTAAATACTTTCCGTCGGCTAAAACGGCTAAACTGAGGAATGATATCTCTTCTTTTGTGCAGATGGATTTAGAAACTCTTTATGATGCATGGGAGATATACAAAGACTTATGAGAAGGTGCCCTCACCATAGGTTACCTCTATGGTTGCAGGTTCAGACTTTTTACAACGGTGTAAACCCCTCAACAAGGTAACTGATCGATGCAGCTACCGGTGGAACTTTAAACAATAAAACACCTGGAGAGGCTTGCGGATTTATTGAAGAAATGTCACTGAATAACTATCAGTGGCAAGTCATAAGAACAAAGCAGACAAAAGCAGTTGGTGTTTTCAACCTCGATGCGGTCACTATGCTATCTAACCAGGTAAAACTTTTAAATAAAAAGATTGATGGTTTGTATGGTTCTACTCAGGTACATCTAGTGATAAGGTGTGATTCAAATGGAGGAGGAATACATAACCCAGATTATCCATCCTTCAACCCTAGCACCAAGAAGGAACAAGTCCAATATATGGGTAATAATCTTAGACCTCAAAATAACCCGTATAGTAACACTTATAATACAGGCTAGAGGAACCATCCCAATTTCTCGTGGTGTGGTCAAGAAAATCAAAGGCCACAACATCCCCTAAGCTTTCAACAACCACCTTACCAACAAGAGAAGAAACTGAACCTTGAAGAGATGCTTACAAAATTCATCTCGGTGTCAGAAACACGTTTTCAGAATACCAAAATAGCGCTTAAGAATTAGTAAGCGTCGATTCAAGGGCTTGAAACTCAAATAGGACAGCTTGCTAATTTAATTTCTGAATGACCACAAGGTGGCCTACCAAGTAACACTGAAACTAACCCAAGGGAACAACTTCATACAATTATTATTCGAGATGAGGAATGGTTAGTTGAACCAGAACCAGAGCCAAAGCAAAGACTTGTGGTAAATAATGGTACGGATGAGGTGAACCATAGTAAGCAGAAACTGGTAAGCAATGAGTATAAACCTTGTATGTCATACCCCAATGGAACAAGGAAAGACCACACAGACGAACAATTCGGTAAATTTCTTAAATTATTAAAAAAATTACATATTAACTTACCGTTTATTGAAGCTCTTTCGCAGATGCCAAATGTAGTGAAATTTTTAAAGGAGAACTTAGCTAATAAACAAAACTTAGATGATGCATCGTATGTGGAATTAAATGCAATTTGCTTAGCCATTTTACAAAATAAGCTACCCAACAAGTTGAAAGATCTAGAGAGTTTTACGAGTCCTTGCCTAATTGGTAGTTTAAATGTTAATAATGCTTTGGCTGATTTAGGGGCAAGTATTAATGTCATCCCCTATAAAATGTTTAAACAACTAGGTCTTGGAAAACTCAAACAAACTAGGATGAACATTTAATTGGCAGATAAAACAATTAGAATTCCTAGGGGTATTATTGAAGACGTGCTTGTCAAAATTGATAAATTTATATTCCCAGTTGACTTTGTTGTTCTAGACATGGATGAGGATGGTGACGTACCTCTAATTTTAGGAAGGTCATTTTTAGCAACCGCTAGAACTATCATAGAAGTTGGCACAGGTGAACTAATACTTCGTGTAGGAGATGACACGATTACTCTCCAAGCTCATGATTCGATTAAATTATCTAGTAAGCAAGATGGCTATACAAGCTCTGTTGAAATAAATAACATTATGGCTCAAAATTCTTTTTAGGAAACCCCTAGAAAGAACGTGATGCAGCCACAATCTAGTCCATGTGACAAAAAAAAAGAGTCATAAGGAACGAAGACTACAAATTGATGAACTAGATGAATGGCGGATACATATCAAGGATAAACTAAAAGCACACGATAAATTAAAGCAACACCACGACAAGCGTATGGATGAAACAACGCAATTTAAGGTTGGGTACAAAGTATTGTTAGATGAAAAGGACCCTCGAATTGCTACTTTAGAGCACAATACAAACGGAACAATTTCCTTCATGGTACTAAAAACCTTCCCACATGGTACAGTCGAGGTAACACACACTGAATTCGAAACTTTCAAGGTAAATAATACTCGACTCAGACCTTATTTTGATAAAATTGATAGCAGAAGTGAGGAGTTTCAACTCTTCAATCCACCGTGACCACACAAAATTGAGGTAAGTCGAGCTTAGACTTTAAATAAGCGCTTCACGGTAGGCAACCCGAGCACTAACACCACTAACTAGTTTATTTTAACTAGTTTTCGTGTTTTTTATGCAGGAACAGTGACCCACACGGCCTGGACACACGAGCGTGTCCTTGGACGTGTGGAAACAGGGCTAAAAATCCCTAAGTATCGAACCACACAGCTATAAATTCGATCCACACGGCCGTGTAACACAGCCGTGTGAAAACTGGAGCAAAAATTTTTAAATTTTTAACAAGTCAGAGAGGTACACGAGCAAGGCACACGGCCGTGTGTTCAGACACACGGGCGTGTGGGAGACCACACGGGCGTGGGAGAAGTAAACAACAAAGAACACGGCCATGTGACACGGCCATGTGAACCACACAGTCTAGACACACGGGCGTGTCCCCAGGTCGTATGACGAATGGACATTAAATTTTTGCAACGAACATGGGCTAAACTCGAGTCACTCGGGCGTATGACACGGCCGTGTGGCCCAACACGGGCCTCACACGACCGTGTCCCCTTTTTAAACCCCCCAACCCTAACACTTTTTTCTTCTTCTTCTCAAAATTTCCCCTTTAAACCCTAGCCGCCGCAGCTACCCCTTCCTCCGGCCACCACCTACCATCGAACAGCAACCCCCCATTCTTTCTTCCCTTTTTATTCCTTTCTTCCCCCTACTTTGTCTTTTTCCCTCTTTCTCCTTCTTCTTCCCTTTCCCCCATTCCCATGCGACGCATGGCCTAACTCCCCATGCCTGTGTCATCCTCTGAACAGCAGCACCCCCGTCCGACCAACCCACTGCCGTCCGTACCTCCGGCCACCACTGACTGTTTCCCCTTTTCACCTCCTAATTATTATTATTATTATTATTATTATTATTATTATTATTATTATTATTATTATTATTATTATTATTATTATGTTATCCATTTTATTTCTTTATCTTTATCTTTGTCTTTATCTTAGCTTTGTTTTATTATACCTCTGAGTTAATTTAGTTTTGTCTTTATTTTAGTTTTGTTTGCTGCAGATTAGTTTAGGTTAATTCTATCATGTTTAAATTGCTCATACTATTCTCTTAGAAGCTCCATATTTAGTCTATCATGTTAGTCATATCTGCCTCTTGCCAATTCATATAAGTCTAATATTCGTAATTTTGTTAACTTCATCACTCATTACCATTCCTCTAAATATAGTTATGGATTTAAGTAGCAGCCACTCATTTGTTCCATCCATAGTTTGTCTACATCGTTATTAATTCTTTACTTGCAATTTTATTATCTAGTTGTTCCCTGATTTAGATTCTTTTACTCTTGTGGATCTATTATAACAAACACACGAGGCAAGAAGACTGCCGTCTCCGCTTCGAAAAAGTGGAAGGGTCCTGGTACAACCTCCTCGAGCACCTCGACTGAAGCTCGTCACTCGCTACTTCGATTCTCCTCCAGCCCACAGGACGACCTATTTCAGCTTCTTCGAGTACGACCATTAAGAGTGGGCTGCTTTGGAGTAGGTCTAACTTGCTCACCTTGTTCGATTCCATCTCGATACTGCCCCATGGGATCGGTTCTTTGCAATTATCGAACCTACCTATTCAGAGCTGAAATTAGAGTTTAGTACTACTTTCCATCTACAACATGTGATGAATACACATGACGAGACTGGTACTATCATTTTTAGACTTGGTGGACTCGTTAGGCACATGAGTATACCAGAGTTTGGAGATGCTTTGGGCCTCTACACGGAGGAGTTCATGGCTTCCGAGAATTTTTTACAGTTTCACTGTCACATACACTACTCGCCCTCTTACTGTTGGACCGACCTTACGGCGAGTACGGTTCCCTATGATGCAAGTCGCTCAAAGGCGACTTCTCTTCCTCCAGCATTACGTTACATCCATGCCATTTTGGCTCACACCTTGACAGGGAAGAGAGAGAGCATCGGTGTCGTTAGCACCATCGACGCGTACTTCTTATAGAGCAAGGCGACTGGACATGTATTTGATTTGGCATACTTTATTGCCCTTACTTTTTTCCACCAGACGGATCGCCATAGAAGGGGCCCCATTTGCCTTGGCCCCTATGTGACTCACCTCGCTCGACACTTCGGCCTTTTCGACACTCCAGAGATGTCATCGAAACTCACACTAGTAGGCCAGATGTCTTCTCAAGGAATATCTAGTATAATCCACATGAGGATGATAGAGCGATGCCGTGGATTTGACCCCCCTCAATATAGACTCGCCCACTCTATTGACCAGGACGAGCCAGAAGACATTACTGATGATGTCCTTCCCCTTCATTAAGACCCACCTTCACCACCATCACAGAGTCACCGTCCTACTGCTACCACCTTGACAGATATATCTGAGCGACTCACTCGATTTGAGCAGCAGTGTTTTGAGAGGTTCGACAGCATCGATGCCACTCTTCGACAGATTTCCCACCACCTCCACATCTTTCCTTCGGCACCGTCGACCCACGAGGCATTCGATGATGAGGACCTTTGAGTCCTTTTATTTTATTATTTTTATTTTTATTTTTATTACAATTCTATTTTGTCTCTTATTTATTTTTGAAGACTTAGGTTTTATATTATGAACTATGTTTATCTTTATAATTAAGTGACCCATTAACTCTCTTCCACAGTGGTGTTTATTTTCTTATTAGTAACTCAGAATCATGCCTTTCATTCGGCTCTCTCTATAATTCTTACTTTCACTTTTCCAAGGATTTCATCAAAAAATTTAGGGCAGTTTCATTTCTCTCCCTCTCTTCTGATATTATGCTTATATTACTATTATCTATCTTTGTACATTGAGGACAATGTACATCTTAAGTGTGGGGAGGTTATTTATGTGATTATCAGAAAATCCCTGAATTTTTATCTTATTCTCAAATAATTTTCTCATATTAGTATTAGAGTAAATTCTGATTGATTTATGATTTTTATTGATATGTTTTGAATTAAATCATAGGTAATTGTGCATTGATTGTTTAAACTTTAAGACATTAAAGAATCAAGCATGATAAGTTGACTTTTGAGAATTAAAATTGCTAGGTTGTTTCCCTGAATTGAGGTATTATCTTGAAGTTTTGAATTCACAGGATTGACATAAATACCCATAATTTTTGTGAGATTTTGAGCCTTTTAGAGCATATATCCTTCTTGCTCACTGATTTTCTTGGTTATGAGTGTGTCAACATTGATTTGTTATTCTAAAACTTGCATCGATTATACAAATCGAGACCACACATTTGATTTGATTTACTAAAATGATAAAGGCACTTAGGTTTTAACCCATTTACTCCACAAAAAACCTACCCAAATAAGTGACCCCTAGTGAACCCCTTTGAGCCTTAACTATTATTTCTTGATTTTCCCCTTAATAGTAACCCTCAACTTAACCCTTTTTGATTCGTTAAGAATTCCTCTCCTCTCATTGACTCTTTTTTTATCGATATTTGATTTGATTAGTTACCTAACTATGTTCGTTCATTTCAGTTGCTAAATTATTTCTTATTATGTACTTTCCATTATGTTCTTATTCTTTAAAAAAATGTATACTGATATTCATTCAAATTACATATTGTTCTAAAAGCTTGGATAAGTTAAAGTCATTATATTGAAAGAAAAGCTCAATTCATTAGTTTTGGTTAGTGTTAAATCTGGCACTTGTTTGTAATTCATTGATTATCTTTGTTTTTCTAATTTTGGTAAGCTATTAAATTAATCTCGATTCTAACCTTCTTTTTCAGCCTTTATCCACATCTTTAACCCAAGCTACATTACAACCCAGTTAAAAACCTTTTGATTTGTGTATCATCTCATTATAGTGGTGGAGATTTGATTTTCATGCAAGCCTATGGTAATAACCTTTCATGTTTGACTATTAAGTGCTTTATTATTGAACTTTAAACACTTTGAGCGATTTGAGTGAATCTTTACTGAGAATGTCAACCCTTGCCAATTTAGAATTAAAGGTAATTAATTACATAAAGGGGGATACCTATGATTTTATGATTGAAATGTTCAATTTGGATTGTTTGAAACTTTAATGTTCTTATAGTTAAGCTCTTAATGTATGACTACTCGTAGATTATTTCGAACATTACCAATGAGAATTATAAGTTGAGAAGTATTTATTTTAATTGTGAGTTGAGGATTTTGCTTGAGGACAAGGAAATGCTTAAGTGTGGGGATATTTGATAAACCATAATATATACATATTTTTACCCCATGCTTAGCATATTTATAGATGATTTTTCCTTGGTTTTATTGAATTTGATACTCCTAATCCTTTAAATTCATGTTTTACACTTAGGTGAGCATAGAAAGGCGAAAAGAGCGAGAAACGGGCCAAAAACGGACAAAATGGGCCAAATTAAACTTAGCACACGGCCTAGGCACTTCCACACGGGTGATCCACACGCCCGTGTGTGACACACGGGTAGACCACACACCTGTGTGGCATGACCATGTCGACATTAATCCAAGTCAAAATTGCACACAGCCTAAGCACCTTCACACAGGCGTGGCACACGCCCGTGTCCCTGTCGAGCCCAAGTCTAATTCTACTCAGAAAAGGCTAATTTCGAGGGTTTTACAGCATTCCAAAGCCTATATAAACACCCTAGAAGAGGTTAAAGGGGGACAACAGAGTAGAAGGCAGAAAACACTCAAGGACAGCCATTGGAATCAGCTCGGAAGCAGGATCTACATCAAGACTGAAGATTTCCATCCAATTTCCTAGAAGTTCTTTGGGTTTCTTTATGTTTTGTTGTTTTCCAATTTTTGAGATGTTTCCCATAATTATAAACTAAACTCCCTAAATACCTAAGGGAGATGAAACCTAAGACGAATCTTATTACTTTTTTATTTATATGATAAATACTTGTTCTTATTCTTAATTGTGAGTTTAACCCTTGTTTTAATATTTCAGGATATTAATTTAGGTTTTGATGTGATTATTCAGTGGAGCAAAAGTTCCTGTTTAAGAGTAGATCATTCATAATTAAGTGGAGTTGCATGCAATCCTAGAGATAGGACGACACAAATCTGCTGGATTAAAGTCAAATCTAATAAGGGAATTCATAGATCGAGTTAATGCTACAATAGGGGTTTTAATTAGAAAGAGATTTCGATTAATCAACTTAGAGTTAGTTGTTTTTAGTCTCGAAAGAGATATTAGCATAAATCAGGGATTTCTGCAGATTAAGTCAAGTGAATAGATCGTCTAATTCAAAGGTAATAAGTAAAGTCTAGGTGAATTCTTCCTTGGGTATTGTCTTCTTCATCGGTTTTCCAAAAGTATCTTCCAAGTAATCTTAGTTAATTAGATAATTAGTTTTAGTTTAAAAACACCCTTTAATTCTTAGGCTAGATAATAAAAAGATAGTAATTACTAGTACTTTTAGTCTTTGTGGATACGATATTTCCGGTCTCACCATAACTATACTACTGTTCGATAGGTGCGCTTACCTTAGTCAAATTTTTAGTTAGTTTCATGACCATCAGATTCTCAATTTCTAGTATTGTTGATCTCCATAAGCTTGTCCACATGGTGTTTCCAATGCACATGCCATTCCTAGCTGTAATCACATGCAAATTACAAAATTTAGGAAATTATTTAAGTTCAGATAGTGGTGACATTTACTATAACCCAAACACAGTTCATCAGTTGATCTAGACTCAGCAGCAAACCAAACTTTCAATTATCAGATTTCTCTATTTTATTTGTTAAATTAATAGTGATTGAATAGTTATGTTATTGAACTACTTAAGAATCAACTAGTTTTTTGACGACATGTTGCTCATCTTGCTGGATGTTCTCCATATATTATAAAAACTAGAAATTCATTAACTTGTCCAAGTCTTGCTATTGTAGATTTAGTCATATGTTCATTGCATAATGCTAAAAGTTTAATTGTGCCATGTTACTTTTTAAGTTAAAATTTATTTCCTTCCTAAACAGTAGATCTATCCAAGGGTCAAGTAGCTCGCCCGATCTAGTAGACCCAACCTAAACTGGACCGATCTTGAGTAAGAATTTTTGTTACGGCCCAACCCAAATTCAATTTAAATTTAATTATAAAAATATATAAAATATAGACTAGAAATATATTTTTAATATTTTGTTAATTTTTAAATAGTGAAACAGGTTTTTTGAGCGGGTCTAAGCTTAAAATTGTTTTTAAAATTGGACCTCAATCCAACCCGACTAGTGAACACTTTTACTAAAAAGTAAGCATTTTCATAAGTTAGCAAGCCTTTGCATTGAAGGTTCTAAGCAAATTCAGCATGTCAAAGTGCAAGCCTGCTAGCACTCCTGTTGCACTAGGAGAGAAACTATCAAGCACCAGTGAGCATGATCGAGTAGATGAAAAGGGGTATAGGAGTTTGGTTGGTTGCCTACTCTATTTAACAGTAACAAGGCCAGACATCATGTATGCAGTTGGCCTTCTCTCGAGGTTCATGCATTGCTACAATGTTGCACATTTTAAAGCTGCTAAAAGAGTCCTAAGGTATGTCAAAGGAACCTTAGACTATGGTGTGAAGTTTGAGAGAGCTGAAGAATTGAAGCTGGTTGGTTATTCAGATAGCGATTGGGCTGGCTCAATTGATGATATGAAGAGCACATCAAGCTATTTCTTCACTTTAGGCTCAAGTGTTTTTAGCTGGAGTTCTAAGAAATAATAGACAGTAGCTCAATCCCCTACAGAGGCTAAGTATATTGCAGCTGCTACTGTTGTTAATCAAGCAATTTGGCTTAGAAAGCTGTTAGATGACTTGAATGCTGGTCAAGTAGAAGCAACAGAGATCAAAGTTGACAATCAGTCAGCTGTTGTAATTGCCAAGAACCCTATGTTTTATGGCAAGACTAAGCATTTCAAGATCAAATACCATTTTGTGAGGGAGGCAAACTTGTCAAAGGAGATCAACTTGGTTCATTGTTGCTCAGAAGTTCAATTGGCAGGCATTTTGACCAAGCCGTTAGTTGCCACCAGGTTTGAGTATTTGAGGAAGGAAGCTAGAATCTGCTGTTTTGTAGCCAATGAGGAGTGTTAAAAGGTGGCAACAAATAGCAGTATGTACGTTACCCGGATGAAATACAGCAGCATACGAATGTACCTGATGTTATTCGAATGAAATACTTTTTTGTAACATGCGACCTGTATATGATTTGACAGAAACTTTGACTAGATAAAGTTGGTCAAGTACTTACCAGTTTTAGACAGGTCCTAGGTTATCATTAAGTTTTATTTAATGTTTGTTCACTTGCACAAGTTATTTTTATTGTTCCTAAAATGTAATTGTACTATATATGTACATCATATATTGATGAATTATGTATTGAGAATAGTTAATTTGTTCTCAAAATTTCTCCATCCTTCTGCTTCTAATTGCTTTTCTTGCAACTCTCAATTCTTTGAATCTCAATCTTCTTTCATTCTTTATCCGAAATTATTACCTTGTTGCTCTAGCTTCAAACAGAGCTTCATACTTTTTCCAGATAAATTGCTTCTTAACCCCAACACTTTCTCTCTATTGTGTGAAATATCATTCTTTCCTTTTTCATTTGCCTTGATATTTTTATAAAATCATTAAGTAAAACAAACTATTTACAAACTTTAGAATTTATTTACTTAGAGTTAGGTATTTATATAAATGCAAAAAAATATATGTTTAAGTTTAAAAAAAAAATCATTCCCATAAATAAAATTGCTTATGTAAAATGATGTGTCAAACAATTCTCGAAACAATCCACGTTGGATGTAATAGTAGTTTAGATGCAATTCTAGAATAAGAAAAGATACAATAAGAGACAACACCATGGCGTATATAATATTAATATTAGTGTTCTAATAAGTTTATTTAAGAAGAAGAAGAAATGCAAATTGACTTACAAAAAGACTGAAACCGGTGACTGTAGCGAGAGATATGGCAATGGCAGAGCTAACGAGAGGAAGCACAACCAGATGACCCACCATCATCATTGATATAACTTGCAATAGGTATTGTCACTACAGCAAAACAGATATTTAGCGGCGTTTTTTTGGCTTTTAAGCGCCGCTAAATGTATTAGCGGCGCTTTTAGAAGCGCCAGAAAAACGCCACAGTGTAAGAGCGCGCAAATTTTTGTGGCGTTTATGTGAAAAACGCCACTAAAGTCATAACTTTTAGCGGCGTTTTAAAGGAAAACGCCGCTAAAAGTAGACACCTTTAGCGGCGCTTACCCAAAAACGTCGCTAAAAGTAGACCCCTTCAGCGGCGCTTACCCAAAAACGCCACTAAAGGTGTTGACATGTAGCGGCGTTTTTACCCACAAACGCCACTAAAGGTGTAGACCTTTAGTGGCGCCGAAAAAAAGCGCCGCTAAAAGTGCAGAGCTTTTAGCGGCGCTTGTTCTGGCGCGCCGCTAAAAGTACAGACCTATGGCGGCGCTTACACCAAAAACGCTGCCAAAAGTACAGACCTTTTAGCGGCGCTTTCTCCACAAACGCCGCCAAAAGTAGAGTCCTTTAGCAGCGCTTTCCATAAAAACGCCGCTAACTTTACAGATTGAAATCATTGCATTTTAACCAATATCGAACCCTCCTGCATTAGAAATTCAACCAATAGCAGTAAATATGACATACAAATCCAACCAATAACATTAAACTTAAATAATACTTTAAATTCAATGAAAGATATATGATTTACATTAATAAATAAAGTATAACTAAGTATATTGTTACAATAATATTCAATGTAAAAATGTTAAAAATATAAATCGAACAATCAAATAAATATCTAAGAAGGCGGCTGCTGCGATTGCTGAAACATCTTCATCATTTGTTGAAGCTGTAGCTGCAGCTCATCATACTTTCTGCTCTGCTCCGCCTCTCTCGCTGCTGCCAATTTGCCTCCTCATTGCTTGCCATTTGCCTCTCTCTGCTGCATCGGCTAGAAGTTGTTGCTGGAGTTCTTCATATTTTCTTTGAACCTCTGCAATTTGCTCAACTGTGCTCGCTTGCATCTGAGCTAGCTGATCTCTTAACCTCTGAACTTCAGCTTGAGCTTGACTTCCGGAAGGCATGTATTGCTGGGAGCTAGATCCAAAATATTGGGTCGGGGTAACACCAGATCCTTGAAATCGAACCCGACCATACCTCTCAGGACCCAAAACTTCATTAATAATTCTGTTATCAATGTCCTCATGATTAACAGAACTATCAGTCGAAGCAGTCGCTTCGTACTCCGCCTTCTTTTCCTTTAGTCTCTCCTAAAAAATAAATGAAAGAGTTAGAAACGAAATATATAATGAAAAAAAATAGAAAATAACATAACATTATTTAAAAAAGAATGCAACATAATTTAGAACAAATCAAATTTTATTAAGTTAATATACCATAATTTCTCCGGCTTCGAATGTCATTGGGGATTCATCTTTCTTCCTATGCGTAATGTCAAAAAGTCAAGGCGTCCAACTTTTGACAGACGAGACTTCCTACAATATAGTAATAAAAATACTATTTAGTAGTAGAGACTCATCGTAAATTGATAAAATTAATAAATTTATAATACCTCGGCCTCATTCTGTGAGCAAAACTTCTCGACCCTGCCGTGTGTGTGAATTTTTGTTTCTGTCTACTACTTATTCCAACACGCTCACGGTCCTACATTGAGTAATTATTATTATGTATATAGTAAATACTAGAAACCAAACAATTTAGAAGAGTTTGAAAGTACGTAATACCTCTCCTTTTTTTGAATTCCAAAATCTAACTGTATCTTCCCACTAGTACCTCAGAGCATTCCGCGGGACATTGCACAATTTTTCCTCGAGACTTATGTCTTTCTTAAAATATTGTTTTTTAAAGTACTTTTATTATCTCTCCATTTTTTGCCCAAGGTCTTCTTGACATAGTCATCGGAGACCTCTAAAATAAATCTCTCCTAAAAACACACAAGGTTAAAAAGTAAATAAAAATTAAACTTAAACCAAAGCATTATAGATTAATTTCACGTTTTCTTACCTTAATGTTGTCGAGAGCTTGATTTTTGTTCTTTTGTCAGCATGTGATGCCATGATTCGTAGTTGATGGGCAACATATTTGAATTTCGTGCAAGAATGCCCAAATAGCCAGCTAAAACTTGAGCTTGAGCCCGACAGTGACCATGATTATTTCTACGAACTTTGACACGCTTCGGTAGGAGCTAAGTCGTACAAATCTGTAAGTAGCGTCACGACCTCGACCTCTCTGGCGTCCGGCACTCTCAACTAAAAAATGACATATTATTATATTAAAAATAAAAAATAAATTAATAATAAAAGCAAACACGCATGTAAAACAAACTAAACATTACCCTGAACTTCTGCAGTATCGTGAACTGTCTCCGGCACACTTGAAGATCCAACAACTGTTTGTTGTTCACTATTGCCTTCTTCTGAATTTGGATTATTCTGAACAATATTTAAATGTCGTAACTTTCTTCTACGCATTTTTCCTGCAATAAATATAAAACGGTGTAAATTTTAATAACAAATTAGAACAACAACAGTACACATAAAATAGTTAAATTATATAACATGAGCAAGATTAAAATAATAACATTACATATAAGTAAAAAAATTGTAAATTCTTACTACATTATAATTCAGTAAATATCTTCATCCACATCCCGATTTAACCCATTGAAAATGCGTACTAGTACTAGGGATATTTTCATTTAAGTTTTGTTGTGGAAAAGGCAAAGTTTCGATCTTTCAATGATATCATCTCTACTTTCATTGCCCATGTCAAACAAGTCTCTAGGGTTGTGTTTGAGTACAACGTACCAACCCTCATCAATTGGATCTTTCGAGTAAAAAACTTGTTTCACTTGAGAAGAAAATACATACGGCTAGTTTATTAATTGTTCTCCGGTGTGAATCAATCGAGAGAAATTCACCATTGTAAACCCGAATTGATCGTTTCTAATACCACGAGCGATATTCACATCAGCCCAATCACCTCGAAATAAGACAACTTTCCATTTTCCATAGTAATCCAATTCAATAATGTCCGTAAGAAGTCCGTAAAAATCCACATTTCCTCTCATTGGGATTCTCGTCCCTAGCACTAGCATAACTCGTAATAGAAGAATTAACAACTAGTCCGCAATTTTGGGTTCGCCTCAATCTCTCCCGATATTTGGTATGAAATCTGAATCCATTGATGATGAACCCATCGTATCTTTTCACTAATCGATTCGGACCACAGGAAAGCCATTTAACCGTCACTAACGGCCTTCCCACTCCAAACCTATTGAATCAAAATATGATTTGAGTAATAATTATAAACGTTACGAGAAAACTTTATGATTTGAATCGGAATATGATTTGAGTAATAATAAAAGAACACGTTGCATACCGTTTGGCTTAACCATTCATGAAAAGATTCAGTGAATAACTTATTAATCTCTCGATGTGGTAATCTTCGTGAGCGTGAACGAGATCTCAATATTTGTTTGTACTCACTATGTTCAAAACAGGTTTAGTTGGTTAGAAAATAAATAAATCAAGAAGATGAATATTTATCATATGTATTATATTCTAGAACTTACTTGCATAATGGTTGAATTGCATCGTGGTGGAAAAGAACATATCTATGTGCTTGTATCCAAGATCGGTCATCTAATTCCGCAACTTCAACTCTGTCGATTGGTTCTCCATAACTTTGAAATAAATAAGTTTCGGTCAAGTTAGGATCATTGAGCCCAGCATTTCTACTTGGTCTATTCAATCTTGTTTCAACATCTTCTAAATATCTAGAACAGAATGTCATACATTCCTCTCGCTTAAGTAGCCTTGACAATTGATCCTTAGGATAACGCTTATTACGGCAATAAGACTTCAATTTGCTCAGGAACCTAAACATGATATACTACATTATCAAAGGTTGTAACTATATGTATAGAGTTGAATGAATGAAAGAGCTTGAAATAAATTAGCACCTTTCTATGGGATACATCCAACGATAGAATACCGGTCCACCAATTATTGCTTCACGAGGGAGATGAATTATCAGGTGCACCATAATAGTGAAGAAGGAAGGTGGAAAGATCTTCTCCAAATTGCATAATGTCAAAGCGGCTCGATTTTGTATTTTTTCAAGTTCTTCAATGTTCAGAACTTTGCCACAAATTGCTTTCATTATATTCGACAGTTCAATTATACAGGACGTTACCTTCTTTGACATACAACACCGTAAAGCAACTGGAAGTAAATCTTGCATCAAGATGTGATAGTCATGTGATTTTAATGAATACATCTCTTGATCTTTAAGACTTACACATCGAGATATATTTGATGCATATGCATCTGGGACCTTTATATCCTTCAACACTGTGCAGAACATTTCTTTCTCTTCCTTCGACATTGAAAAAATTGGAGCAGGCAACCGATATCTTGTAACACTCCCTACCCGTATCCATTACCGGAATATGGTACGAAGCATTACCGAAGTTTACTGAACATTTTCAGAAAATTTTGAGTCATTTATTATTCATATTTTGAAAATAATCATAACGTCTCTCTATTGGGCCCTCGAAGCCCCAACCATACAATAGAAACCAACCGGAATTAAATCGGGATCATAAAAAATTTCGCAAAATCTTAAATTTTATTTTCATCTAAGTACTTACCATTTCAATGCTCCTTATAACTAAACATGTTACCATTCAATCAATAGCTTAACACTTGTTTAAGCGTCAAACAACATCATTGTTAGTATACTTGCACATATTTCATCTAAATTCAACATTAATATTCTTATTTTCTCGACATGTCACACTTGAGTTTAATAATTGTCTTTACTTGCATAATTTCCTTGTATCAACATATCAAAGATAATCATATATGCACATGTTATGAAACATATCACTCTTACCGTTTCTTCATAAGTGTATATCAATCATTTCATTATATCAATATTTCATGCTCCATCATTTCCATATATTTAATGTATATTTATTCCGGTAAAGTTTATATCAAACTTAACATAAATTATATTCCATGTACTTATTCTTATTTCGTTTATCTATCTTCATAATTATTTCATACAACTATTTTGTACATATA
This sequence comes from Gossypium longicalyx, assembly GCA_025698465.1. NCBI lineage: Eukaryota > Viridiplantae > Streptophyta > Magnoliopsida > Malvales > Malvaceae > Gossypium > Gossypium longicalyx. Next base: position 101,726,668 of record CM046997.1, read on the forward strand.
TTTCTATATGACCAGTTCTTGTAAATATTTCACACAACCATTTCATATAACCATTCATCATCTGATACATATTACGAATATCAATTGTTCAATAGATGTCATAGCGTCTCCCATCCACGATCTTATTTATCTTTGACATGATGCCATAGTGTCTTTCAACTATGGTCTTACTCATTTTCTGTCATGTTGCCATGGTATCTTTCAACCATGGTCTTGTTCATTTCATATCACATTGCCATGGTATCTTTCAACCATGGTCTTACACATTTCATATCAGGTTGCCATGGTATCTTTCAACCATGGTCTTACACATTTCATATCGAGAGAGTACACACCGCTGAACCTCATCCCTTACGGTGGGATTACCGGTCCGAGGCTAAATCCTGTAATATAAACTCATAGAGTATTGTCGGGATTACCGGTCAGCTAAATCCATCGCAACGACAATTACTCTAATGAGCTTGGATCCAATTACCACCCAAGCTAAATTGGACCTAATTCGGATTACCCGTCCGGGCTAAATCCATTTTCCACATATTCTCGGGAGGATATATCGAGGATAGGATCACCCGTGCAGGCTAGATCCTTTTACCATCAATTCTTTTCGAGAGATCCATCGAATTTTCCTTTCATTCAACCGGGATTTCTTCCCCTTTTTATCAATATGTCAGTATTTCATAAATTTTCATATAATGAACATTCAAATCATATTCATATAAAAAAACATGCATTTCAAGCATTTAAGAATATAATTCAAGTTACATGAACTTACCTCATTACTTGTTTGTGTTTATAATTTTATTAACCCGATATATTTTTTTCCACGATCAAATCTCTTATTTGAGTCGTCCGGATCTTTATAAATAAATTTGATCATCATTTTCATTCATTTCATATTCTAATGTATTAAATTAATGCTCTAGGCAAAATTACCATTTTGCCCCTAAACTTTATTTAATGACGATTTCATCCTTAAGGTCGGAAAATAAAATTCTTGCAATTTTAATCCTTATTTCCAGCTATTATTCTCATGCATATTAATAACAGCCCATGAATTCTATAAAATATCAAAATTTTCCATAATTTCAACACTTTTCAATTTAATCCCTAAAACATGTTTTCCCCCGATCTTGAACTAAATTAATAATTTCATTCAATTTTTTAATTTAAATAATAAAATAGTCCATTTCATGCAATTTGGTCATTTCTAACATTTTTACAAAATTACCCATAAAGTTTTACTTTTATTCAATTTAGTCCCTGAGCCTAAAACATGCAAATTAGCCATGCCAGATGAATATTAATACATATTTTTCTCCTCCTCCTCTCCATTCCACATTCTTAATATATTTAACACACTTGTAAGTAATATTTTCCATAATTTTTATTAATTACTTTTATAAATATTCAAGCTGTCCATCTGTGTCATAGTCACTAAATTATTTATATCTGGAGCTATAGAACTCCGAATTAAGATCCGCTAATTTTCCCTGAAACTAGACTCACATATCTTCTTACCATAAAATTTTAAGAATTTTTGGTTTAGCCAATAAGTACAGTTTATTCTTTAAATTTACCCCTGTTATGCTGTCTGACAGTCCTGACCCTTCTTCACTAAAAATTAATTATCTCCTCGTACAGAATTCGAATGATGTTCCCGTTTATTTCTCTTGAAAATAGACTCATTAAGGATTCTAAAAATATAAATTTAAACTCCTAATTATTTTTATCCAATTTTTTATGATTTTACAAAGTCAGAACAGGGGAACCCGAAATCATTCTGACCTTGTCTCACAAAATTCATCATATATCATGATTTACAATTCCATTGCTTACATAATTTCTTCTATAAGAAACTAGACTTAATAAGCTTTAATTTCATATTTTATTCATCCTATAATTAGATTTCTACAATTTTTGATGATTTTTCAAATTTAGACTACTGCTGCTGTCCAAAACTGTTTTAGTACAAGATATTAATTACCATGTTACAACACCCTTATTTTCTTTTTCTACACCATTTCTCATCACTTTCTCTTATTTTCTCTTCACTAACATATCAAAAACATAGGACCTTATGTAAGAAAACTCTACTATAACATTATTTCCATGCTTTGTCAATAATAACAAACTTAAAAACATATTGAAATCTTGATGTACTTACCTTGTTCTATTGATACTAATCTTTAACTTGATTTTCTCTCTCCTCCAGCTTCTATTCTTGAATCCAACTTGATATTCTAACTCCCCATGGTCTCCTTAACATTTCTCTCTCTTAGTAGCTATGAAAATTCTTTTGATTTCTAGGTGAAAATGGTGAATTTTTTGTGGAAGGACCAAATTGTAAAGAAAAAAAATTTTCTTTCTTTTTCTTCTCTTCTAACATTGGTTGCATGCATGGAAAGATGATGAAAATTCTTCATCTTTCCTTCCTTTTATACTAAATAATTAATAATAAAATAATAAAAAAATAATAAAATATCTTATTAAAATAATATATATCTAATTAAATAATCATAAAATATCATGAACATCATCATTACTTTCTAGATTTCTCTCTCTTCCAATTGACCATTTTGCCCTTTATTATCTTTTAAAATTCCATCCTTGAGTCATCATTTAATTTGGTAAAATTGCAATTTAGTCCCTCATAGTTCTTCACCTATTCAATTTGGTCCTAATCCATCCATTTTCCTTAGTTTCTAGATCATTCCACTCTTAAAATATTTACACTATTGGTCCTTTAACTTTTTCATATTTACACTTTAACCCCTCAAATTTTAAGTATTTATTCTTGTGCAACAAAACTTTTCTCACTTTTACAATTTAGTCCTTTCTTGAATTAATATATCATAATATACTTCTCAATATTGACATAACTCAAAATTCCCTTTTTTTTCACTTTATTTTCTTATTTTACTATATCAAGGATAATATCTTACTGTAAAAATTTTCAGGGTATTACATATCTTCCATTCGGAAGTACTTGGGGATGAAGATCACGTCGAATTCCCATGTCAACTAAATCAAGTCGACTCTGAAGATTATCTTTGGATTTACCATCGACGTTCAAAATTGTCGTGATGATGTTCTCACAGACATTCTTCTTAATATGCATCACATCAAGATTGTGACGTAATATGTGATGCTCCCAATAGGGTAACTCAAAAAAAATACTTCTTTTCTTCCACAAGTCCGCCTCATTAGGGTCATCCTCCAAATCAGATTCATCATCAGATTCATCCCTCGGTGGCGTCTATTTGTTTGCTGTTGGATGGTTGATTGAGCTTTCCGTTAACTGAAATCAATATCTTTTAACATGAACAATATTTCAGATCCAACGGTCTACTCAGGAGCTTTTCTAAACTCTTCAGTACCGTCAAATAAAGCCCTCTGAAATCTAAATCTATGATCTGCATCTAACCACCGTCGATGCCCCATATAGCAAAACTTCTTCCCATTATACAACCACTGTGAACACGTTTGTGCAGCACAACAAGGACAAGCATAACGTCCCTCGGTACTCCAACCGGATAAATTTGCATATCTTGGAAAACCATTAATTGTCCACATTAAAGCGCAAAGACGTAAGTAAAAGTTCTCCTTTCTAACAACATCATACGTCTCAACGCCCGCCCATAATTGTTTTAACTCATCAATAAGTGGCTGCAAATATATGTCAATATCATTTAGGGACCTTTCTCTCCGGGATAATCATAGATAAAATCAAAGAAGATTGTTTCATGCATAGCCATGGAGGCAAATTATAAGGAACAAGCACCACACAGGCCAAGTAATCTTGTATGAGGTGCTCATGATCTTAAAAGGATTAAATCCGTCGATGCTAGGCCGAGCCTCACACACTCGAGGATCACTTGCAAAGCTTGGAAACTTATTGTTAAATGATTTCCATGCTAAAGAATCTGCAGGATGCCTTAATAATCCATCATCCGTTCGTTGATCATGATGGTCATAAACTCGGCTGTCTTTGATGACATGAATAGCATTTGAAGCCTTACAATTAGCGGAAAATATCGCAAAATCTTGCTCGGCTTCCTTTTTGATTGTGGCTCATATTCATCCTCATTAACATCTTCTGCATCTGCATTCATCCAACGAGATTTACCGCAAACATGACAAGACTGTTGATTTCTCCGATCACCCCAATACAACATGCAGTCATTTGGGCAACTATGAATTTTGTTGTAACCAAGGCCCAAATCTTTTATCACTTTCTTCATGTCTTTGCATGATTGAGGGATTTTTGCAAATGGGAACATTTCTCTCAGAAGCTCTAACAGCATTGTCAAAGAGTTTCCGCTCCACCCTCCTAAACATTTTAAGTGAAAAAGGCGAACACAGAATGACATTGTCGAAAATTTTGATCCTTCATAAAGTTCTTCATTCATTTCACCAAGTAACGAGTAGAACTTTGCCGCTTCTTCATTCGGTTGTTCATCCGGCACACTTCTTCCCGTTTCCATGAAAGTATTTCCACCGATATTATAATCATCGGATGCAACATAGTTTGGTGGACATGATTGAAAACCTTCGCTCCGCATATTAAATGCATCCCGCAGCATACCTTCCATGTCATCTTCTCTAACATATTGACGGTAACCACTATAAGGATAACCTGAATTAATCGTCGAAGAGGCTCCACTGGGTGTACACTCACCATGGAAAATCCATTTTTTATACCCCCGAATGAAGCCATCAACAATTAGATGTTCGTGAGACAACTTCACGATAATGCCAATAGATATTGCCACACTTACACGGACAAAGAATCATATTCTCTTGGCTTGAATTGTGAAATGCAATATCTAAAAAGTTTGCACTCCATTTCGATACTCGTTGCTTCCCCTTGATAAATTCATCCAAGTCCTATCCATTTCGTAGTTGTTGATGTCTAAAGTTGGCAATAAGTTACACGGGTAAGTTGTTGATGTTTTATTTAAGTTACGTAAATTATGTAAGTTATGAAATTTGAACTTTAAACTATATGCTTTTAAAGAAATTATTAGATTAAACTACATGTATTAGTTAAGTTATGTAAGTTATGTGAGTTATGTAAGTTGTTATATACGTTATGTGAGTTATATAGATTATGTAAGTTATGTAAGTTATGTAGGTTGTTATGTAAATTATGTAAGTTACGTGAGTTATGTAACTTATTTAAGTAATGATCAATATTAATACTATTTTGATAAAAATTAGTTATAACTTTTAAAGACATTTAAAAATATTAAGTACGAAAATCAAACATTATTAATATAAAACAATAGTAATTTAAATCTTTTTTTAATACAAATTAAGGTTATATAAATATTCAATAGTCAACGAGCTCGATAGAACATTTTTCAACTCTTTTAGCGGCTTTTTTAAGATTCATCATACGTGGCGTTGTTACACCTAGGGAGGATCCGTTATATCTTACATTGAGATATAAGGCAACCCGTTAGGTTTCCAGCCTAGATACTTTGAATCTTGTTTTTTACACAAATACCTTAAAAAATATTAAGTACTAAAATCAAACATTATTAATATAAAACAATAGTAATTTAAATCTTTTTTTAATACAAATTAAGGTTATATAAATATTCAATAGTCAACGAGCTCGATAGAACATTTTTCAACTCTTTTAGCGGCTTTTTAAGATTCATCATACGTGGCGTTGTTACACCTAGGAGGATCCGTTATATCTTCTGTTGAGATATAAGGCAACCCGTTAGGTTTCAACCTAGATACTTTGAATCTTGTTTTTATACAAATACCTTAAAAGTACTAAAATCAAACATTATTAATATAAAACAATAGTAATTTAAATCTTTTTTTAATACAAATTAAGGTTATATAAATATTCAATAGTCAACGAGCTCGATAGAACATTTTTCAACTCTTTTAGCGGCTTTTTTAAGATTCATCATACGTGGCGTTGTTACACCTAGGGAGGATCCGTTATATCTTACAGTGAGATATAAGGCAACCCGTTAGGTTTCCAGCCTAGATACTTTGAATCTTGTTTTTTATACAAATACCTTAAAAAATATTAAGTACTAAAATCAAATATTATTAATATAATAAATAATAATTTGAATATAATAATATCAAAAAAGAATCGTAGTTTAAATTTTATAAGTAAATAACAAATAAATTAATGTTATATAAATATTCAATAGTAAAAGTTGATAGAACTTTTTTCAGGTCATTTTGAATTTTTTAATCCGTTGACCATACATGGCGTTATTACACGTGATATGGACAAGCAAGCTACATTGTAATAAAATGTAATTGAAAAAGAACATGGCAAACTGCCAAACATGGAAAATTTAAAGGAAATCATATATAGTGATATGGTCAATATTATAATTCTTTGGTGGATATAAAATATATATATATTAAGAATACATGAAAATAAAAATTAATGGTGGTTAAAAAATATGAATAATTTTAAAATAATGAAAGACATGAACATCTTTATAATTATATATTTTGGTGTTTTATTATTTTCGTTACCAATTTAACGACTTGTTAATTTTTGATGCAAAACAACTATTTTATATTAATATGGATTATGGTGTTTTATTATTTTTGTTGTCGATTTAAATTTTTTTAATTAATTTTTAAATAAATTATGAGAGAAGGACAAAATTATAATAACAACATAATTAACACCACAAACCTTTTTTTATTTGATTTGAAAAATATATTTTATTAAAGAGATTCTAACATATTGATAGTTTTAATACTATACAAATACAATTAAAAGATTGATGTAATAGTGCTAATACATCTATTGAAATATTAATTATTTCTAACTATTACATTAATCTTCAAAAAGTCTAATTTATGTATAAAATACATTGAATAAGATAGAGAAAAGGAGAAAGTTGAAAATATCTCGAGAAACTCATGATTTATTTATATTCGTTATTATTATAGTTTGGCTTCCTCCTTAAATGATTTATAACATTCCTTTGATTTATTACAAATTTCAGTTTTATTTTCTTAATATTTATGGACTCCTTTTAGTTACTATTATGTGATGTATAAATAGCTTTATCTTTTATTTGAACAAATATGTATATATAGTCATAAACTTTTTTTCATTATTTTCATGTTCCAAAATATTTAAGTTTTAAATTTTGAAACTATTATTGATTACAATTTTGAAATAAACGTACCTTAATAAAACGTGCACTGGTCTACTCCACTCTCACCAAACAAACAGATGTTTGTAGTCCAAAAAGTAATATTTGTTAAGTAATTTAAAGTGAAAATGCATAGAAATAAGGAAAAAATTTAGCAACCAAACACAGACGTACCTAGAACAAATGTCAATGGGTGTGTGGTGTATTTAGTTGCACCAAATATTATTTCAGGTGCTCGATAGTACCTAGAACAGATGTAAGATTATAAGAGTAGCACCAAATATATTTCAGTTTAAGCAAATATAAAAACTTTATCTATATCAGTACCAAATATTAATTCGAAGATTAAATGGCAGCTTCAGTTGAACCAATACTTGCAGGAGGAGTAGGAAGCAGTAACTGAAATACATACAACATTAATTCACTAATACAGATACATGGAACTATATCCTAAAACTCAAAACACAAGGAATTAAAGTATATGTACCATATTTAGTATACAATATAATTTTACTTCATATATATTACTTCATATTTAGTATACAATAAAATTATTAATATCATCTGGATGACATACAGTTTCCAAATTTATTGGGTCCATCTGCTTCAACTTCTGCAAGTGCCCACTTGTACCAGGATCAAAGCCACTGCCAATGAAGCTGTACACCTCAGCAAAATCTGGCAAAACTGCATTGTATAGAAAGCACACTTATTATCAATGGGACAAAGGAAACTTAAGAATGTGATGAGGCCCCTACCAACCCCCTAACTCTACCCTTACATAAAATTGTTGTTTTTAATTTCATCAAAATCAATCTCAGCACCTACTTAATTGATCTCTTAACTTATGAAATTACAATCTTTTGATAATAAAGAGATAATAACAACCTTAATGTTAAATGCTTTCACTAAATTTATTTATTTATAAGAGGCAAATAATAAGACCATTCAATATCAAACTTGAGACCAAGTCAATTAAAGACTTAAACATAAATTCTTTGTCACTTCCCATTCATTAAGCTAAAGGCAATGTCTTCCTATCTTAACAAGTTAAGCAGATAACTAATAAGTATCGAATACAGTAATAAGATATATTGCATTTCCAAAAAGAAAATAAACAGAAATTCAAACTTTAAAGACGACATTATTGAAAAGATAATTATAAAATTCAAACATTAACACTTAAGCAAATACAACATAAGTGACCCACTCGTTACAAAAAGTATAATATGGAAAAAACAATTAATAAATTGAAAATCCGAACATTAGAGCTAGATTAATATAGAATAAACAAGACAAAGACGATGCGTTCATGCCAAGCAATACCGGGAAAAACATGACAATACTTCAATCTTCAAACAGCCCCATCTTTCTCATTCAATGCATAGGTTGTAATTTGAAGGAAATAATTAATTAAACCTATTTTTCTATAATCACAAATATAGTATATGTTTTATATTCTGAATTTAATTATGTTCATATTTAGATAAAATTTATTCTACAATAATAGTTTGAGATTTAAATTCAATCTAAATGTTTGAAGAAAAAGTTTACTATCACTTTTTCTAATCATTTATTAGTAAAGGATAAATTTGTTGAGTCATCGGCAATAATCAAAATAATACAAAATTTGAAATCAATACTTGAATTTGAATGGGTTAGAACACACTTTACTACTTTTGGGTTGTTGACACTATAGCAGCAATCCAAGTTCTTGTACACAACATTCATGGCTAAACTAGATTAGCAACTAACATCGAAATCAAAACTTGAATTTGGTACATTATTCACTCAACAAAAGCAACCCCTAAAATCGAGCATACAATCACTAACCTAAGATAAAACAACGACCTATCAACACCTAAATCATTTGGAAGGTTACTGTTTTCACGATTGTTACCTATCAAGAATACAAAAATAATCAGAACAACACCAATTGACTAACTACAAGCCTCTTACCCTCCAATCGAAGAACATCAAAACAGAAACATCAAAGCCAAAAGCAACCGCACCAATTGGAAATGTAACGCCAGCAAGACGAAAGCACTAAAGCAGAAAAAAAAATAAGAAGGGAACAAAAGGCCAACACTATGAGTTTATGAAAAACATTAAAAAGAAGGAAAATCAAAAAGAGGGACGACAAGAGAGGAAGAAAACAATTATCAACAACGGTGGAAAACAAAAGAAAAGAATGGAAGAAGTGGGACCACAGAGAAAACTCAAAGTAGTAAAATGAAAAAAAAAAAAAAAGGGGGAATGGAGAGAGTGGGGAGAGAGGGACACTTAATTTACTTAAACAGGATGGCAATTTCATAGAATTTATTACTCATGAAAGCTCCTTGGTTGACAAAAATGGTGGCGAAGAGCATTATCTCTGTAAACAAAGAGAGGAAATGATATGCAAATCAATGGCATTATCTGCGAAAGCCCCTTGAATCGGTGAGATATGGAGGAAAGAAAATTAGGGTTCGATTTGGGGAAACCGAGGTATAGGGAAACTTTGTTTTGGGAAAAATGCTAAGTATCGGGGCTTACCTTGGGGATAAAGAGGATGAAAAAAAACGACGTCGTTTAACCTATTAAAACTCAAATATTTATGGCGTTTTTTTATTTAAAAGCGCTGGTATAGGTCAAAATTTAGTGGCGTTTTTATTACAAACGCCACTATAGCTCATTTTTGTGGCGTTTTTTCAAAAACGCCACTAATGCACAATTTTAATATTTTTTTCATTTTTAACATTTATTTTTCAATGCTTTTTTATTTCAAATTTTCCTGCTGAGATTATCATTTTTTTTAAATATTTTTATTTAACTTTGTAACCACAAATCCTAAATCCCAAACCCTAAATCCCAAACCCCAAAATCCCAAACCCTAAACCCCAAATCCCAAACCCGACCTAAATCATAAACCACAAAACCCAATCCACAAACTTTAAACCCTAAAACTTTAAATCTCACTAACCCAGTATAACCCTTAAATATTAAACATGTATACTCCTAATTAAACCTACTAGTCCCTAAACACTAAATATAACCTTAAACCATTAACTTTTAAACCCTAAAATAATAAAAATAAAATCTTATTACTTTCTAGCTAAAACCCTAAACCCTTAAACTCTGATAGCATAACCCCTAAATCCTTAAACAGTGCTAAGTCCCTGACCTTATACCATAAACCCTAAACCCCAAACCCTAAACCCTGATTAACCCCTAAAGTATAAATCAAAAACCATAACCCCTAACCCTAACCTCTATCCCTTAAACCCTAAACCACAAAACATAATTCATAAACCATTGACCTTTAACCCCTAAACTCCTAACCCATATCCACATAACCCTTAAACATTAATATCAATAAACACTAAGATCTTATACCCTAAAGACTAAACCTCAAATAATAAACTTTAAAACACTAAACCTCTATCCTCTCAACCCGGCCCAGATAAACCCTTAGCTAACACCTAACCCATAAACCTTAAACCTATATATATCAATTAATCCTAACCACTAACCCTTCAACCCTAAACCTGCTGCCTTCTAAATTATAAACCTCAAACCCTAAACCCTAAAACATAAATCATCAACCCTAAATCATAACCCTTAAACCCATTACCCCTAAACCTATAAAAATATTAAATTTAAAAGTCAGTTTAAATAGAAAATTTTAAATTCATTTAAAAAATAAGTTAGACTGAAACATTTAATACTTGAGTTTGGTCTAATTCGTTTTCAACTTCATAATATTTTATATATATACTATGTAATTTTATAATTTATAAAAAAATAAATTTATACTAAATGTATAATATAGTAGTCTAATATAAACATTAAAATAATATTAAGATAACTATATAATTAAAAAAATTAAATAAATAAAAAATATTAAATTAAAATGACATAATTATTACAAAAATTAAAAATATAATATGATTGTACTTAAAATAGACCTAGGTTAATCATTTGCAAGTATTAGTGGGCTTTAACAAAATGTTAAACCTATATTTTAAACCCTACTAAAAATAAATTCAAACAAATATAAAATATATAATATTATATTTAAACAAATATTATAGCACCCATAAACACCTAATATTGAGTAATAAAGAACTAAAAAATGTAATGATTTTGTTGTCTTTTACTTTGTTAAAGAAAGAAAATGTGTCTGCCCCATAAACTGTAGCGGCGTTTTTCAAGAAATGCCGCTAATGCCATGTTTTAGCGGCGTTTTTTTGAAAACGCCGCTAAAGAATGACATATTGCGGCGTTTTTAATAAAGCGCCGCTAATGCCAGTGAAGCTAATTCAAAACGACGTCGTTATTCTTAACCTTTTAGCGGCGTTTTCAAAAAAACGCCGCTAAAAACGCCGCTAAAGTCAGATCTATTGCGGCGTTTTCGGGAAAACGCCGCTAATGCCAATGAAGCTCATGTAAAACGACGTCTTTTGCTTAACCTTTTAACGGCGTTTTACCAAAACGCCGCTAAATGTCGACCTATTGCGGCGATTTTTTAAAAAACGCCGCTAAAGCTCGATCTTTTGCGGCGTTTTTAATAATGCGCCGCTAATGCCAGTGAAGCTAATTCAAAACGATGTCGTTCTTCTTAACCTTTTAGCGAAAACGCCGCTAAATTCAGACCTATTGCGGCGCTTTCAGGAAAACGCCGCTACTGCCAATGAAGCTCATGTAAAACGACGTCTTTTTGCTTAACCTTTTAGCGGCGTTTTACTAAAACGCCGCTAAAGGCCGACCTATTGCGGCGTTTTTTAAAAAAACGCCACTGAAGCTTGCTGCGTTTTTAAAGAAACGCCGCTAAAGATCCATCTATTAGGTTTTTACCGGCGTTTTCTTTTAAAACGCCGCTAAAAACGCCGCTATAAGTCTATTTTGCTGTAGTGTGTGATAAGGTGACAACAACCATAGGCCCCACAAGGTAAGCCACCCTTTTTGTTTCTTCAACGAAAGTGGCCCAAGTTAGTCACCGATTGTCTAATTTGGGTATCAAACTCTCTTCCATGCTGTTCTTGTGTGTAACTAGTTTTAATAGCTTCTCTCACTTACTGAAATGGGAGGCAAAATAGAAAGATGAAAGACTTTCTTATTTGTTTGGATTTATAAGTTTAAGAAAAGCATATTGGCGTACGAAAGCAAAACATGCAAGGGTGAATGCCACATTCATTTATTATTGTAAACAATAAATCTAAGGATCCATACGACATGACAAACAAACTGGGCACGTAGAGAGTCGGACACGCCTAATTTTCTTTCAAGTAAACTAGTAACAAACCCCGCAGTTACGCCGGGCTCTATAGTAACTTCACCACTGAAATAATAGAGAATTAAAAATTAGATTATGCTAAACTTATCAAATCATGCATTGAATTATATTCTTTTTCCAAAACCAAAATAAGTTATTTCTTTATTTTATATGTTAATTTTTCCAAAACCAAAATAATGCATGTCAGCTTTATTCTTACAGTGAAAGGAAATTAAAATTTAAAAATGAGAATCAAAAGAAAAAAAATTGAAAGATTGAGAGTGAAGGAAAGGGAAGTGGGGGAGGAAAAGGGAATTTAGATGTGTGAGAGAGAGATGAAAGATTATATTGAGTAGAAAAACTATTTATTTGGTTTTTATTTTCTAATATCATATTCTTTTTAGTCGTAATATGAAAAAGTATTCATATGTTTAAAAAATAACTTATCATATATGGTTCAATAAGTTGAATCGATCAAATTGTAAATTGGTGATCTGATCTATTTAATTATCAGTTTGGTCTTGAAATGATTAATTGTAAGTTTTGAAAATATAACTGAAGAAGCATGGCTGTTCAGAGTTAGATGCACTAGTGAAGTGACTTCCACACACTAGTTTGATAGGTTTGATCCCTCTAAGCTTCCTCTTTATTTGGTAATGGCAACAATCACTTCCTTTTTGCCTACTATTGTCCTGTCTTCTTGCCATCAAGATGGTTGGTGTTTGGTGTTGCATTTGTGACTATTTTAAACTTAGATTTATTTCATTATTCATTTTAATTGCAATATTTAAAAATTTGAAAACAATAAGAAATGTCATTTATTGATGTACATCGTGTTAAAATACTTGATGAAAAATATCTTGTGTACTTTTATCTAAAGAAAGAACATTTCAATGTTGACTCCTTTAGTAAACTTTATGAAAAGAAGATTGGACATTGTTGAGTTCTTATGAAGATCAATAAGAATGCCTATAAGATTGAGTTAGCCCCCTAATCCTCGTATTCATTCAACATTCGATGTCTATGAATTTCATGAGGATTTGTTTATTAGTAGTCTCTTTAATTATTGTTTACTATTATTTCTACATTTATCTATTGTTTTAGTTCTTGACTAATTTATTTATTTATTTTGCATTTGAAGGCAATTTAGATCGGTACTGAGTGATAATCCCTAACTGGTCTTTTTTGCGGAGACAAATGTAGATGGTAGATGAATGGAAATAGTGAGGAGGAGATGTGATTTCTCAAATAGGATAGAGATATGGACTGATGGATCATAAGGGGGCTTGTGTCTAGCTTGGAATGAGGCTCTTACTGTAATTTTGCTTAATTTCTCCACAAACGATAAAGACGTGTTGGTTAAAGAGAGTGTGGAGGAAAATGATTGGAGGTTTATTATTTTTTATGAAACCCTGTTTGTGAGAAATAGAAGTGATTCGTGGAATGTTCTAAGAAATTTAGGGATTACTTAGGAATTCACGTGGCTAGTGTTAATTATCAAGTTATTATTGCAACTGATTTACAATCTAAGGAAAGATTAATGGTTTTGTTAAATATGACTCATATTTTCAGTCAAATTTGAGAAATAATCTTTCAGTTAAAATCTGTTTATTTGTTTCAATCAAACACTGATTAGTTTAGATTATTTTATTATTATTTGACCTATGAATTTAGCCTATAAATAGGCTCTTTTACAACCTTAGAAAATACACATATTAGATATTAGAACTCATAACACATTTAGTCAAATTTGTGTTTACGTTTTGAGGGTTTTTTGTTTTTGGGTTTTCGGGGTTTAGTTTTTATCCCCATCTTTTGTACTCTTCGTTCTTTTACCACTATAGTAAAATTATCTTTGTCCGTGGTTTTTTATCCTCTTTGGAGGGGTTTTTCCACGTTAAATTTGTGTGTTCAATTTCTCAATTTATTCTACTTTTTTTTACTTGTTGTTTAATCGAGTCGATCTTAACAAGTGGTATCAGAGCTAGTTCAATTTTCATAGATTAGCTCATTCAGAAATGGCAACAACAAGGTTTGAAATTGAGAAGTTCGATGGTGAGACAAATTTTAATCTGTGGCAAGTTCTGATGATGGCAATTCTAGTTCAATCCGGCTTGAAAAAGGTTGTTACTTGGAAAAAGCCTGAGAATCCAAATAAAACAGAATGGGAAAAGCTTGATTAAAAGGCTTTTTCTGTAACCTAGTTGTGCCTCGCGAATACGGTATTGAAGGAGATATTGATGGAGAAAACCTCATTCGCCTTGTGGAAAAGGTTAGAAACTCTTTATGCGACTAAGTCTTTGGCTAACCGTTTAGTGTTGAAACAACGTCTATTTACGTTTCGCATGAACGAAGGTGAGCTTCTTAGAGATCACATTAGTCAATTCATTACTCTTTTAAATGATTTAAAGAATGTTGAGGTTCATATTGACGATGAAGATCAGGATATGCTATTATTGTGCTATTTACCCCCTTCATACAAGTCTTTCAGGGAGATCCTGATTTATGGCAGAGACAAACTCTCGTTCGAAGATGTGAAGGGTCATTTGTCGAGTAGAAACGAACTTGACAATAAGTTGCATTTGGATAGTAAGACAGATAGGCAAGCTTCCGTTTTGGTAGCATCAAAGAAACGAGACAAAAGGTGTCGCTATTGTAAAAAGTTAGGTCACGTATAAACTGCGAAATAAAAGAGTTGTTGAGAGTAATAAGGAAGATGTAGCTGGTGCTAATTTGGCCGATGAAAACGGTGATGATTTCTTGTTAGTGTCAACGAGCGATAACTCCAAGCTCACGTCCGAGTGGATCCTAGATTTGGGATGTTCTTTCCACATGTATCCTAATAGAGAATAGTTCTCCACATACAATTCGGTTAAAGGTGGAGTTGTGCACATGGGAAACAATTCTTCTAGTAAGGTAATTAGTATTGGTACTGTTAAAATTAGGATACACGATGGGACGATTATGACACTCTCAGATGTCAGGTATGTACTTGATTTACGAAAGAATCTCATCTCGTTGAGTATTTTAGACTTAGAAGGATGCAGAATCAACATCAAGTAGAGCGGCATTAAAGTATCTCGTGGAGCTCTCGTTTTGTTAAAAGGTAAAAGAACCGGCAATCTTTATATTTTGGAAGGTTCTACAATGACCGGTGAAATCGGACATCCCTCGTCTGTTATGAAGTCGAAGTCAACTCGTTTGGAGCAGAGGCAACTTGGTCATAGGAGGGAAAAATGTATGACTATTTTATTGAAGAGAGGTTCTCTTTTGGATGCAGGTTTTAAAAAGTTAGGGCACTATGTTCGTGAAAATCAGACTCGGTTTAGTTTTGATTTGGTAGTGTACAAGTCAAAGACTAGAAGTTTTCCAGTTTCTAAGCACAAATTCAACTCAGTTTACTCCCTGCATAGTTCAAAATAGACTCGTGACGGGATTTGGCAAAGATAGCATTGTGGAAATATGAGTCAAGGTGGAGATTTGTTAAATATGACTTCTATTTTCAGTCAAGTTTGAGAAATAATCTTTCAGTTAAACTCTATTTATTTGTTTCAATCAAACACTGATTAGTTTAGATTATTTTATTATTATTTGACCTATGAATTTAGCCTATAAATAGGCTCTTTTACAACCTTAGAAAATACACCCATTAGATATTAGATCTCATAAAACATTTAGTCAAATTTGTGTTTAAATTTGAGGGTTTTTTGTTTTCGGGGTTTAGTTTTTATCTCCATTTTTTGTGCTCTTCGTTCTTTTGTCATTATAGTAAAATTATCTTTACTCGTAGTTTTTTATCCTCTTTGGAGAAGCTTTTCCACTGTTAAATTTGTGTGTTCAATTTCTCAATTTATTTCACTATTTTTTTAACTTATTGCTTAATCGAGTCGATCCTAACAGATTTGAAGTTGTTTTTCAATTGCTATAATTAACTATCATTGAATAGAAAAACTTATATAATTAATTATTAATCTCCATACTAAAAATGACATTGCACTTGAAGCTAGGGTTTTATTATATTGGTTCTTCTTTTTTTTTTTGAATTTTTATTATTTTACAATCAATTTTCTCTTATTATATTTATTTCATTATATTTAGAAGCTTGCATATTTATATTTATTATTCTTAGAATAATTAAAAACTCTCTTTTATTTGATTTCTCTCAACTTTTTTAATTATTTGCATCACATATATAATAAGAATAATTACATATTATTATTTATCATTATAAAAAATTAGTTCAAATTAAATTAAAAGTGGTTTAATTTGATTAAGACTTACTCTACTAATTAATTTCTAATTGATGATGGGTTGATTAGAAATTAAAGTTAATGTAAAAAAGTTATATATTAGTGTTATAATCTCGAAATTAGACATACTTTTTTTTTGACGTCCTATCTTCGGTAAAGAGAGAGACATCTTTTCTAAATACTTGTATGTTAATGAGGAAGATCGAAATCACAAGATTTCAAGATGTTGATGGATTTAGATATTCTAACCTATATAATTTTTATTCTTGATAAATCTTGATTTATCAAATTTTATATAGTATATAATGTAATAAATTTTAATTCTTTTTTCATCTCATTTTTGTGGAATTCGACGCTAATACCTAAGTTTATTCTACTTTAAAAAGTAAGAAACTAAATTTTGTAGATTCGACATGTTGGAATTCCAAAATAGCGGGACTTAAACCATACATTTGTTTTACACTTGCATGCAGCTCCATCTCTTTAATCATCAGTGAAACTTGCAGAACGGGTTAACGTTAGATAACTGGTATCCCAATCCTCTATTCTAATGACAAAATGAAGTCATGATTCAGTTTCCATTCTTACTTTCAAGGAGAGCGTGAGGATGGTCGAAAACCAATTTTATTCAATCCCTATTTTCTATTACTGCATTAACACACACATTGTAATAAAATTTCTCTATTTCAAAACTGTATCTCATTAGTTTTGTTTTCTTACATCGTTCCATACTCTATTGAAGAGCTTCCTTGGAATACCCTTTCTCTCGCTTTAATTGCCTGCAGTTGTGTCACAGCCCAAAAATAAACTATAAGAGATGAAGAAGAATAAACCAAGCAAGCAAAATTGAAGTGTTTCAGTGTTAACAATCTATTAAAAGGTGCAACTACCGCTAAGTTGTAGTATTATAGAAGATTTTGAGAATGGACGACAAACCTGTTTTTCCCAATTTATGCAACTTGTAACAATGGCGAGCAGAATTGTTTGGGTGAAAGCCCCAGACTGTATACCGATCCACAGGCCAACCCCTCTCAACTGTAACCAGAAGGCAAGGGTGGCAGCGACAGGGATTCCAACAAGATAAAAAGCTCCCAGGTTGACATAAGCTCCTATATGCTGCCATCCGCATCCCCTTGCAATACCTGATCCAAGCATGTAACCATTTGTATGACTACTACTCCAACATTCATCTCATGGAAATATATTAATTATTCACCATAACGATAACGAGTTTAACCTGAAAGAACCCCCTGTAAGCTATCAAGAACAACAGACACACAAACCAAGGGAGCCATGGCTGTCACATAATCCACCACTTCCTTCTCATTGCTATAAATATAACCAAAAACACGTCGGCTTGCAAACAGGGCTCCAGTAACTATAAGCGTCTCTAAAACTGCAATAGCCATAGCAGCATACACCGCCACACGTGCTGCTTGGGGTTTCCCTGCCCCTAGTTCATTTGAAACTCTAGTACTACATTTACAAATCGAAAATTATTCTTAGTTAAATTCATATAGTTTGAAAAACTTGAAACATTAATCAGTAAAGAAATAAAAAATAAGTGTGTGCACGCATATCAGGGCAGACCTTGCTGCAGCACCAAGTCCATATGGTATGGCATAAAGTGTTGAAATGGTGTTGAGACTGCTTGGGAAAGTTGAAAAACTTATTAGTAGAATAATTACAATATGATGTAATCGAAAAATCATAAATTTATAATATCCAATTAAGCTTTGGATGATACAAGATGCATTGATCCAAAACAACAGCAAATGAACATACCACACAGACAATACGGATGTTTCCAGCTCTGGATTTGGTAAAAGCCCAGACAGCAGGATGAGTAGCTCATATGACCACCATTCAAGGCTGCAATTGTTTGAATAAAGAAACATCAAGGATCTTTAACAGCTCACACATACATATTTGAGTGAGGAAAAGAGGAGATAACATACCAGATCATAACAGCAGAAGGAATAGCAAAGCGGAAAAACTCTCTAATTCCTTGGAATAATTCCATTGTAATGGGGGCACGAGTTTTTGTACAGGTGGGAGAGTACCGCATGTAAAGTGCAAGGAAAATCACATTTAACCAGTTTGAGATACTAATTGCTATTGCTCCTCCTACACTTTCTAATTCAGACTTGAATACCAGAGCCCAACATAGAGGTATATGTACTACAAGACTAGCACAAGAGCATATGAGCATGGGAGTGATCAAACTTTGTGTTTGAAAGTAGCGAACAAGTGGTTGAAAAGTAGCATAGGCAAAGAGTGATGGGATAAGCCACAAAATGAATTTACCGGCTTCTTGTGAAATTAAGGGATCTTGACCTATGAATACAAGTAGCCTTCCCATATATAACCATAGGACCGACAGAGGGATGCATACTAAGATCAAACAAAATATAGCAGTGTAGGTATGGATTCCCAGTTTTCGGTATTGTTGAGCTCCATAGGCTTGTCCACACAGTGTTTCCAATGCACAAGCCATTCCTAGCTGATAATCGCATACAAATTACAAATTTTAGGAAATTATATAAGTTGACATTTACTGTATCCCAAACACAGGTCATCAGCTGATCTAGACTCACTCAGCAGCAAACCAATCATTCAATTATTGGATTTCTTTTTTTTTTTTTTATTCGTTAAACTAATAGTGATTGAATAACTATGGTATTGAACTGCAAGAATTAACTATATTTTGTCAACGTCTAGCTCACCTTGATGGATGTTTTCCAAATATTATACAAACCAGAAATTTATTAGCTTGTCCAACTCATCCTATGGCAGATTTAGTCATATGTTAATTGCACAAAGCTAAAAGTGTAACTGGGTCATGTTACTTTTAAGTTAAATGTTAGATGGTTTCCTTCCTAAACAGTAAGCCCAACTGCAAAGCTTTTCCATACCAACATTATCGATTACCTAGAACACACTAAATATAACACAAAAGCATAAAGCAAGTACTTGCTGCCCAAGTCAACTTAAGCAACAGATAGTAAATCTCATCTTGATCACAGAGAGTTGCTCTGCAAGAAGCCTAACAACAAAAAAACACGAGTTTACTCATTTTCTTAAATAATTTCTTTTTGTTCATTCCTCGTTACATAATTTGCTGTCCACTAGTTAATTAATGTAAGCCCGAAAAGTCCAAAACCGTTAAATAAAGGCTTATAAATATAAAAAGAGAAGACAGAAAGCACGGGGTTAGGAGTCAACAGATCCAATCACAAAGAGACAATCCGATTAGATTGGCATCACGTTCCAGATGACTAAACTTTAGAAATTCAGTTGATGTTCAGACTCAGTTTCAGAATAAGAGAAGATACAAACAAAGAGACGTAAAATTTGAGAATAAGATTATTTAAAACGTCACTATCAACACAAAAAGGGACAACACCGTATTAATATAATATCAATATCACGGTTCCAATAAGATTATTTAAGTAGAAGAAAAATGAAAATTGACTTACAAGAAAACTGAAGCCGGTGACCCCTGCGAGAGATATGGCAATGGCAGAACTAGAGAGAGCAAGCTCACCCAGATGACCCACCATCATCGTTGATATAACTTGCAATAGGTACTGTGATAAGGTGACAGCTACCATAGGCCCCGCAAGGTAACCCGCCCTTTTTATTTCTTCAACAAAAGCAGCCCAACTTAGCCACCGAGTGCTTTTCTCCTCGTTCTCTAACTTGGGAATCAAACTCTCTTCCATGATGTTCTTCTTCAGCGAGTCTACGGTGATGCCCTTCTCTCCTTAACCTTGAACAGCGTCGTTCACTTACGAAAATGCGGGAGACAATAGAAAGATGAAAGAGTTGAGTGTGTGATTTTTTGGATTTATTATTGCAAACAAACAAATTAGGCACATAGACTCACTGCAAACTTCAACCCAGCGTTTCGCTACAACTGAGTTGGACGGCCCAAACTTGCTTTAAACTAAACCAGTAGTTATAATCCCGGCGGTCACGCCGAGGTTTATAATTTTTTTTTTTTTATATATCAACTTAATCAATGAAATAATAATAATAATAATTCAAAATTAAATTATAGTAAACTTATTATTTAATACAGGATATAAATAAATTTATTTATGATTAAATCAAATTGAATTCTGAAGTTGATAACTTTCTGATATGAAGTAAGAAAATTTGGATCTAACCCCACTTGGCTGAATATCAATAAAGTATTTTATCAAAATAGATCATGATTGTAATCATATGTTATTAACTCATCATTGTTCTTTAAAATACCCCAAAATGCTATTTTTTATTTAATAATAGATAATGATTGATAATATAATTAGGCTATGTGTACACCAAAATGTAAAATATCACCTTACTTCGTATTTCATTAACGATGGACAAAAAGAGCTTACTTTAGGGAGATTCCTGGAATATAAGCACAACAAATAATTTTAATTTTTAAATAAATATTTATAATTTTTAATAGGTGTTGTAGTGTTAATAATGATTAGTGTGCAAATGAAAAAAAAAATGGGTTTTAGAATTTTCTCATACATTTTTAACTTTTTTTTTTTGTTATAATTTTATGCTTTTATGATATTTTGCAAATTTTATTATTTTCATTAATAATTTTTTGTTATTTTAATATTTTTTATATTGTTTATATTTTATACTATTTTATAATTTTAAATATAAAATATCAATTTTCACCACCACAAATTAAGACTCAATTGAATAAAAAAATTATAAAAACTTAATTGTTTTTTTAAAGAAATACATACCCTTTAACCATCAAATAATAATAATAATAATAATAATAATCGAATTTGACATAATTCCCATACAATATATGTTTATTTGTGCATGTAGTACGCGTTGCGAAATTCTAAGGTTTTGCGGTGTCATAACTTATAAAAAGGTTATGTAAGAAAGAAAAGGGAACAAAGGGGAACACAACACACCACTGTTTATCTAACAAGCAAAGAGAGCATCATTAGCGATAATATAGCATTGTTTATCTAATAATTTTATTATAAGTTTTGATCTTATTTAATTTTTTTAATACAATGTCTAAAACTACTTATAGTCTCTCCTCAACCCATAGATAGGAGGATAATGTATTTCAACGCACTTAAACTCACGTCCTCTTACATTGACAATAATATTTATGTCAATTGAATTAAGACTCAAACTGCATGTTTATTTAACATTTGAATGCATGTGATATGATATTAATGCTATGCTTATATAAGTATTATTTATTCATTATATTTTAGTATATGAGTTAATAATTTTAATTGATAATTTTTAGTTATTTACATAATTTCTTTTTGGAAAAAAGAAGGAAATTATTTTTTACTTGTTTTAAAGAGATCTTCTTCTTTTTTATTAGAGTTTACTCATCTTTTTAGTTTTAAGTTTAAATTTGTATTATTATTCTTTATTTTATATCTAACTATTGTATTACATATATAATAAATAATTTTTTTTCCTCGTGTAATTACACTAGCAACCAAATGAGACATAATATATTTGTTTTTTACTAGATTATGACATATCCATGATGTTGGTGAAAAAGAAATTATGTGACAAATATATTTGTAAAAAGTTTATATAAATAATAAATGAAGTTTTAGTAGAATGGTAAAGTACAAATGTGAAATTTTTGTGAGGTATGACTTCAAATCCTAGTATATGTTTATATTTTCCTATTTTCCTATTTATATAATAAATATAAAAAGGTAAAAACACATCTAAAATAATACATTTTTTTTCAACTAAATTAATATTCAGTTAACTTATGATATCAATTCACTCAATAATTTTATAATAAGTATAGATTTAAACTAATTAAAAGAGTCAAAAGTATAGTAAACTATATATAAGAACTAAACAATTGACTACAAATGGCCAAAAAATGTATTTAAAGTTAATTGAGTGCCTATAAAGCATGAGCACAATCACTTAGTACAAATATAGCATTATACAAACACAACAACATATCCATTTTTGCAATTTCATAGAGTCTTGTGAATTACAGGATCTGGGGCTCATAGGTCCATCCTTTACTTGGTAAAGATGTGGTACTTTTGAGAGATTGGACCGGGCGTTAGCTAATGATGTGTGGATTTCAACTTTCCCGCAGTGCTCAGTTTCTCTTCTTCCCCGTATCAAGTCTGATCATAGACCCATTCTACTGAGAATGAAACCAGACCTCAATTTGACAAGAGGAAGACTTTTTTGATTCCTTGCTAGATGAACAAGTGCCAAAAAATGTATTTAAAGTTAATTGAGTGCCTATAAAGCATGAGCACAAACACGTAGTATAGATACAACATTATATAAACACAACAGCATATCCATTTAAAAAAAAATCAAGATATGGTATGTAATTAAATTTCACATTCTTTAATAATAAATAAATTTAATTAAAAAATGTATACTTATAATAACATTTGTTAATTGTAAATTTTATTAACAATAATAAATGATGATAATAATAATAATAATGGGTCCACAAATGCATTTTTTGTTATGAAGGGTTGAAAAATTTATTAAAACTTTTTCAAAAAAATTCAATCAAATCATTTTACGGAAAATATACTTAATTAAACCCTCATATATTAAAAATGTGTCAATTAAACTTTATTATTAACGTTTTTGTTAATTGCTAATCTGTATAAAGAATTGTTGATGACGTGGCAAAAATTATTAAATAATTAAGTCTAGCATGAACTTGAGAAAGAAACATCAAATTCATTTGAATCTTGACATTGTTGGTGTGTGGGTATAAAATAAACTTATGAGAAATTAATGAAGGCTTCAAAATGTGTATCAATGGCACTTTCTTTGAGGTCTTATTTGCTCTACCTATATTATGGTGTGCAAAAGAGTTACTAGCAAATAAACCTTGAGGATACAATGTAGCCCAATGATTGTCTACGTTTTGCATTGATGGAAACAGTCCACTGAGTACTGAGCGGAGCATAGTAAGAATATCAATTTCTATAAAGAACTTTTACAGTAATTCTTTATAAAACAATCTGCAAATATAAAAGATGGTGAAAGAATAGAAAAAAATTTTGTTTTTATGTTTTTTGGTGTGTCATACAAACGAAATTCCACTCCCACTTATAGGAGGTCTTATATCTTTTCATAGAAATATAATTACCAAAATGGATATTCATATATTTAGCAATAAATATAATTATTATATAGATATATACTTAAATAATTATAACTATTTGTTAATAATCAAGTAAAATAACTTTTGAATTTAAGAGACATAATTCATCACTATAAATAGTGACAATTTTTTATTAATAACCAAGTGACATAATTTTTTGGTTATTTATAACTTTTCATTTGCAATTATTGAAATACTATATATATTTTGAAAATATTTCAAACATGTATCTATCTATCCAAGTTTATTAAGGATGTAATTTTTAAAATTGTAAAAATTTAAAAGAGAGATAAATTGTGGACCTTACTTTTCTTGGTGTCGTAAAAAATTATTTTTGTATAAGATTCTGAAGTTATTGTTGTTGGTTCTTTTTTATTGGTGTTTCATATAATTTTTAAGGTTATTTTCTTGTTCAACCTTTAACTTCAATGCAATATGAAATGTTGAAAAATACACTTACTTTTATGTTTAAACATGCGCATGAAATAAATAAAAAAACAAGATTTGTAATAATAGTCTTCCAACTTTGTTACCGCATTCTAAATTTTATTAGCTTTTATGAAAATCCAATTTATTACGGTTTGCAACCGCACAATCTAAGAACCATCATTTCTTCTTTTTATATATATATATATATTAAAATTTTTAAATTTTTTATAATAAAAAAAAATTGCATCCAAAATTAACCTTAACAAATGGGTTTTAAGATTTAGATGAATTACGGCATGGTTTGTCCATGTTATGGGTTTTAAGATTTAGATGAATTAGGACGATGGTTTGTCCATGTTCATTGTAGACTTGAATTTTTAATTTTTTTTATAATTTTTAGTTTTATTTTTTTGTTGATATGACAATACCACATTAACATTAGGGTAGTTGATTTAGCAGTCAGTAATTGTCAAGAATGAAAATTGTTAGTCAATAAATTTAATTGATGTGTTTTAAAGTTTAAAGATTTAAACTTTTTTTTTCAGCACTTCATGTTTCCAATAGCAATTGTTTGATGTCTCGCGTTTCTTGATAACCATTTCCACATTTCCTTATTTCACATACCCATTTCCCTACATCTTTCCTTCTTTCTTCCCCATCATCTTTACTTCTTTTCCTTAGGGTGAGTTTGAATGGGCGGTGCATTTACTTACGGTTAGTGTAAAAATAGCGGTGGCGGTGAGATTAAATACTGTAGCGATACTGTAGTGCAAGACAAAAAGTAAGCTAAACACGCCTCCCCGCACCCAATCGCCCATCTAAACTCACCCCTAATCGCCTTTCTTTTTCCCATTCTAATTTTTGGGCTTTTTCGTTTTTGAAGAGTAATTTCAGGCAAAAAGAAAAAAATCATTTTTTTAAGTTCAGCCATGTCTTCTTTGTGACATACTTATTTTAACTGTGTCCATATCTGGTCTATAAGAAAAAAAAAATCAATGTATTGAGATGTGTGCACTGCATATCCAGCCATGTCAATAGTGTGTCCGTGTCAAACACCAATATGACACAGGTGTGAGGAAATTTTCCCCTGTCGGTGCTTCATGGTCGGAGGTGCTATAAGAACTAACATGGAATAGACACCATATAATGCTTACCACGTCTCCAAAACTTTAAGGAATAGCTAAGAAATGAAATGGACTTGATGAAATCTATTACAATGATGCCTAAAAATGAAAAAGAAGATATGCTTATCTAGACAAGACAATGTTTGACTAGGAGGACATGTTAGACATGACAATGCTTAATTAGGACATGTTTTAAGGTAAAGATTGTCTTGACATAAAATGCAATAAAGAATAGTGTTATGTCACAGATCGCCTGTACGTGCTGAAAGTGGTCTTTCGTGTGTGCAATAGTGAGGGCAACTTGGCAGGCAAGCCTAAGTATGGAGGAATGGTGAAGGTTAGCATCTTTTGAAAAAAAAAAAAAAGTTACCATTTCACTTAAATTTGTTAGATAACTGGTATCCCAATTTCACTTAAAGTTTACTAATAATAAAATGAATCATGGTTCAGTTTGCCTTAAAGCATTTCAGGAGAGCACGAGTATGATCAAAACCTAATTTTATTCAATCAGCATTCACTATTACTGCAGTAATCCCATTAATTTTGCTTGCTTGCTTACATAGTCCCGTACTCTATTGAAAAGCTTCCTTGGAATAGCCTTTCCCTTGCTTTAATTGCCTGCAGTTGTCGTAAAAAATTAGAGATTGAGACTAAACCAAGCAAAGTCAATTCAGTGTTAACAATCTATTAGAAGGCACAGTTACCAGTGTAAAAATACTGAACAAATAAATAATCAAGCTATAAAAGATTTTGTTTTCGGTTATGTTTATAAAAGATTTTGAGAATGGATGACAAACCTGATTTTCCCAATTTATGCAACTTGTAACAATGGCAAGCAGAATTGTTTGGGTGAAAGCCCCAGATTGTACACCGATCCACAAGCCAACCCCTTTCAACTGTAACCAGAAGGCAAGGATGGCAGCGACTGGGATTCCAACAAGATAAAATGCTCCCAGGTTGACATAAGCTCCTATATGCTGCCATCCACATCCCCTTGCAATACCTGATCCAAGCATGTAACCATTTGTATGACTACTACTATAATTCTTCATCTCATGGAAATATACCAATTGTTCACCATAAGGATAACGAGTTTAACCTGAAAGAACCCCCTGCAAGCTGTCAAGAATAACAGACACACAAACCAAGGGAGCCATGGTTGTCACATAATCCACCACTTCCTTCTCGTTGCTATAAACATAACCAAAGACACGTCGGCTTGCAAATAGGCTTCCACTAACTATAAGGGTCTCTAAAACTGTAATCGTTAGAGCAGCATACACAGCTACACGTGCTGCTTGGGGTTTCCCTGCACCTAGTTCATTCGAAACTCTAGTACTGTATACACAAATTGAAAATTATTCTTAGTTAAATTATTTTGGTTTGAGAAAGTTGTAATTGTAATCAGTAAACAATTACAAAATAGGTCTGTGCATGCATATCAGGGCAAACCTTGCTGCAGCACCAAGTCCATATGGTATGGCATAAAGTGTTGCAATGGTGTTGAGACTGCTTGGGAAAGTTGAAAAACTTATTAGTAGAATAATTATAAGTCAATGGAATTGAAAATTCATAAAATTACAATATCCAATTAAGCTTGGGCTGGTGCAAGATGCATCAATCCAAAACAATAGCAACTGAACGTACCACACAGACAAGACGGATGTTTCCAGCTCTGGATTTGGTAAAAGCCCAGATAGCAGGATAAGTAGCTCAAATGACCACCATTCAAGGCTGCAATTGTTCAAATAAGAAGACATTAAGGATCTTCAGCAGCTTAGGCATATATATTCAGGTGACGCAAAGAGGAGATAACAGACCAGATCATAACAGCTGAAGGGATAGCAAAGCGGAAAAACTCTCTAATTCCTTGGAATAATTCCATTGTTATGGGGGCACGAGTTTTTGTACAGGTGGGAGAGTACCACATGTAAAGTGCAAGGAAAATCGCATTTAACCAATTTGAGATACTAATTGCTAATGCTCCTCCTATATTTTCTAATCCAGACTTGAATACCAGAGCCCAACATAGAGGTATATGTACTACAAGACTAGCACAAGAGCATATGAGCATGGGAGTTATCAAACTCTGTGTTTGAAAGTAGCGAACAAGCGGTTGAAAAGTAGCATAGGCAAAGAGTGCTGGGATAAGCCACAGAATGAATTTACCGGCTTCTTGTGAAATTAAGGGATCTTGACCAATGAATACAAGTAGCCTTCCCATGTATAACCATAGGACCGACAGAGGGATGCATACTAGGATCAAACAAAATATAGCAGTGTAGGTATGGATTCCCAGTTTTTGGTATTGTTGAGCTCCATAAGCTTGTCCACACAGCGTTTCCAATGCACATGCCATTCCTAGCTGATAATAACATTCAAATTACAAATTTTAGGAAATTATATAAGTTCAGGTAGTGGTGATATTTACCGTATCAACTGATCTAGACTCAGCAGCAAACCAATCATTCAATTATTGGATTTCTTTCTTCTATTTGTTAAACTAATTGAGTAACTACGTGATTGAATTGCAAGAATCAACTATTTTCTGTGAACATGTTATACAAGCCAGAAGTTCATTAGATTGTCCGACTCATGCTATGGCAGATTTAGTCATATGTTCATTGCACAAAGCTAAAAGTTTAATACGGTCATGTTACTTTTTAAGCTAAAATGTTAGATGGTTCCTTTCCTGAACAGTAAGCACAACTGCAATCAACAAATAATAAAGCTTATTGGATCATATGGAGAGCCACTTCGAATAAGCCGAACAACAAAAAACAAGAGATGACTCTTTTGCTTAAATAATTTGTTTTGGAAACCATGTATGACTGCACCCATTCCTCGGCACTTTTACTGTCCACTAGTTAATTAATGTAATCCCGAAAGGTCCAGAACCATTAAATAAAGGCTTATAAATATAAAAATATAGACGGAAAGCATGTGATTGGGAGTCAACAGATCCAACCACAAAGAGACAATCTAAATGCAAATGATATGACAATAATTTCCACTTGACTAAACTCATTGGTTAGATTGACATCAATTTCCAGATGACTAAACTCTATATGAACCATGGTTAGGTTGACAGAATCCTACTTTGAATTGGATACAACCATCTTAAACGAGGAAATATCTAATTTTGGTGTTGAACAGCCACCCAAAACAGTAGGAAGTATTGAAAATTGTGAAGAAATTCGGTGGATGTTTAGAATAAGAGTAGATACAAACAAAGAGACGTAAAATTTGGCAATAAGATTATTTAAAACGTCACTATCAATACGACAATGCACAACACCATGTTAATATAATGTCAATATTAACTTTATTTAAAGTAGAAAAAAAAATACAAATTGACTTACAAGAAGACTAAAACCGGTGACTCCGGCGAGAGATATGGCAATGGCAGAGCTAGAGAGAGCAAGCTCACCCAGATGACCCACCATCATCGTTGATATAACTTGCAATAGGTACTGTGATAAAGTCACGGCTACCATAGGCCCTGCAAGGTAACCCACCCTTTTTATTTCTTCAACGAAAGCAGCCCAACTAAGCCGCCGATTACTTTTCTCCTCGTTCTCCAATTTGGGAATCAAATTCTCTTCCATGCTGTTCTTCAGCGAGTCTACCATGATGCCCTTCTCTCTTTAAGCTTGAACAGCTTCGCTCACTTACGAAAATGCGGGAGACAAGAGAAAGATGAAAGAGGTTGGCTTTTGTTAGGAAAAGTTATATATGCCTACGAAAGCAAAACTTGAGAGGACGCATCCCCTCACTTGAGTACGACATGCATTTGTTACTGCAAACAAACAAACAACAAATTCACGTAGACTGACTGCAAACTACGACCCTGACTTCTGCTACTGCCTTAACTTGCTTTAGGCTAAATTAGTAATAATCCCTGCGGGGTTTATAAATTTTCTTTATATTATCTACATTCTCCTTAGTGTCTACTTGATATCAACTTAATTAAAAAAAATTTAGAATTTAATTACAATAAACTGATCCAAAAATGCAGATAATAAATAGATTTGTTTATGAATGTGTTTAAACTTTCTTCTTTTTCATCCGAGTATGAGGTTGAAATTTTTTTTTAGACTAACCTAACCCCAGTAGGCTGAATTAACTCATTGGTTTTTATTTTTAAAAAAGTGTTTTATCAGAATAGAACTCAGTTAATGATCTGTTATTAACTCACCGCTGTTCTTTAAAGCCCAAAAAGCTGAACCTTTTTTATTTTTAATTGATATAGATAATGATTGAAAATACAATTGGCCTAAAAAGTGAAAAACAAAGAGAAAAGATTTGGGGGAGAAATAATAATAAAGCAACACAATAAATTTCAGTTCAGGAGGAGTCAAATGGGAAACGGAGTTGAATCAACACAGACCAGAGACTGAAGCTTCAAAAATTAAATGAGAGAAACTTCATTTTAGAATGGAGGGTGAAGGTGGGGGGATAGGGATGACGATTCGTTACCTTCGGAGTTTGGAGGACTCACTTGCAGAGATGCGCAGTATTGGGATTGATTTGAAAATTGGAATAGAAATTAGATTCTACTCTAAATTTGGGTTTTAGTTATTACAGATTTTGGGTTTTGGTGTCGTAACATCTTCAAATTTTATAAATATTAGCTTTAAACTTAGAATATTTTTATTTGTAAGAATTTATTTTTTATTTTTAAAATTTTAAAATTTAGATTTTTATCAAATTCAAGTGAATTTTAATATTAATTTTTTAATTACATAGAGTATTTTTTTTATTTTAAAAATTACACCAATCAATTATGAAATTAAAAATAAAAAAATTAATTTTTTTGAAATAAAACACCCTATTTTAACTTATTTAAAATATATGATTTAATGATTGATTTAGACCTACTCATGGGTCGGGCTACCCGGCCCGGCCCGAAGGCTTGCTCGAAATGTAAAAGGGTTTGGGCAAGAATATATGCTCGAAAAATGGGCTTGGATAAAAAAATAAGGCCCGTTTAAAAAATGGGCCGGGCTAAAAATGCCTTACCCGAGGCTCAGCCCGGCCCGGCCCAAATTCACTAAATGACAAAAAAATTCTGCTTTTTTTTTAAATATTATTTTCTTATTGTTTTCTCCATATTTTGCTACCATATTATTATTAGTTGCTACTATTTTGTTGTTATTATTTGGATATTGTATAAAACTATTTTATTATTAATTTTGTTATTATTTTAAATGTATTTGTTAATTTTGTTATTATTTTAGAGGTATTTGCTTATTAAATTGCATCTATTTTAGTGCTATTTAAGTCTACATATTTTTTAAAATTTATTTTCAATTTGTTGGAAAATATTTATTTTGATTTTTTTTAGTATTTTTTATGTATTATATATATTTAAAAATTATATAAAATAATATAAAAATAAATACGGGCGGGCCGGACCAGGGTTTTAGTATTTTTATTTTGGTCGGGCTTGGGTAAAATTTTAAGCCCATTTTTTGGGCCCGGCCTGGCTCGAGCCCAATGAATGGGCCTAAATTTTTAATTGAGCCCGGCCCGAACCCAACCCGGCCCAGCCCATGAGCACCTCTATGATTGGTTGAGTTTTAACTCAATTAACATGGACATTATTGCCGATGGAGGAAGATGTAGGTTTGAGTATGCTCAACCGTATTATCCTCCTATTTATGGGTTGAAAAGAGACTATGAATAGTTTTAGACATTCTCTTAAAAAAAGTTATAATAAACTAATGTAATTTTAATTATTTATTTTAAAACATAGAATTAAGAATAACTTCCTTAAGTGGTTTTTTTTTTTTTTTGTGAAATGTGCTACTTAATCTTATTTCATTTTCTTTTGATGTAACCATTTGCTTGGTTAAAAGTTGGTTGGAATCAATTAATTAAGCATGATATTTAATCATAAATAAAAAATTAAAAAAATTATTTAATAAAAATAAATTAAAAATAAAACCTTTAAAATTATTAAAACTCCTGACATTTTTTAATTCTTCTTCTTCCTCTTCTCCATGATTCAATCTTCTTTTTAATTAAAAAAAGATTAGATGATATATATATATATATATATATATATATATTAATTTAGTGATTGTTGTAGGGCCCAAAATTTGCCCAGCCCAAACCACTAGGAGCTAAGTAGACCCAAACTTAAATGCCCATTTACAAATATGGCCCAAACAGCCCAAAAAAAAAACACAAACAGATTGCAAAAAATCTAGGAGCCATCATTTGCACCCGAGGCAGTCCCCAGGCACCGCATGTCACGCGACTCTTCGCATCGTGCACCACTCCACCTCCACGTCAGAGTCCACACCTAGCACGTACCTGCAATCAAGCAAAAGAAGTTGAAAAATTGGCTATAAAAGCCAAATTGAATCAAGAGTAGAGGGGCTTCTTCTTTCTTTCTTTTTTTTTTTTTTGCTCATTATATAGGTACACTAACAGAAATTATAGGGAGAGAATCGAAAGTAAATCAAAATCTGGTTTAAGATTTGAAAGGTGATTTTTTCATTTTTCTTCCTTCAACTTTTTTGATTCATTTTTTTTCTTTTTTTTTTATTTTGTTTATAAATTGATTTTAAGTAAAAAGAAAGAAAGGAGGGCTTACCTGGTCTTGATCCGTGAACTGGCGGTGGGGTGGAGGTGCGTGGCACAGATGATCTTCCAAGGTGGGACAAGCTAGGTTGAATTCCTAACAAGAATAAAGAGGGAGCAGGGAAGAAGAAGCATTCTGCTTCTTTTTCTTTTTGTTTGAAAATAATAAATATAAAAAAATAAAATGGGTGTTTAAAAGAATGGCAGAAAGCCATACAATAGCTTTTAAAGTGGTGGGGCCCACGTGTTTGGCCCTTAAAGGGTCAATTTGTGCACTAAGTCCCCGTACATTTCCTTGCTACCCAAATTTGCTTCACTTTTGTTTTTGAATTTTACCCGGCAATTTTGTGCAGTTTTTAATTTGGTCCACATTAAATGCTAGGCTCAGAAATTTGGGTAAATTTTATTTTTAAACCCCCTTGTTTTACGTGCGCTTCAATGAGGTCCTCCTTTCCTTTTTATTTATGTTTTACCCCAGAACTTTCGTTTTGATTCCAATTAAGCTCTATTTTGTTTATTTTAAACACTTTTATCACAAAATTATTTTTTTTTGGTACTATTATTATCAATCTATTATTGCTATTTTATTTATTTATTTTTCGTTATGTTCCTATTATTTATTGTACTATTTTTTTACACTATTGTTTATTATACTTATTATATCATTTTCGTTATTTTTTTATTTTTATTTAATTTAGTCAATTGGAGTTATGTTTCACATTATCATATTATTTATTTAATTATATATTTGTTATATGCTTCGTATATATATATATATTTAGAATAAAACTAATTATTTTATGTATGAATTGTCATTATATGTATTACATTACTTGTTAGGTTATCTTTGTTTTTACTAATAATCACTTTTTCTGTACTATTTTTTTTTACATACATATTTTATAATAATTTTAAATATAGTTTATTATACTTGCTATATTTTATTTATCATATTCTATTTATTTATTTTTTTTACAGTTTACTACTATTATCTTATTATTATTATTTATAATTTTTATATATATATATATTTTTCGCTAAAGTTTTTTTAAATTTTTAATAGACCTACTATATTATTATTTTTATATACCATAGTTTTTTTTTATCAAATATTTTTATACTAAATTATTATTATTTATTATTTTTCACTTTCACTAATTTAGCATTGTTATTTTAACTTTACTATTGTCACTATATATATTTACATCATCATTCGACAAATTATTTTCGCTTCTACTAAGCATTTTCATATCGTTAATATCTTTATCGCTATGTTTGTTATGTTATTATATTTATTACTATTGTTATAATTAGTGTTGATTTTCCTTATATTCACTATATTCTAGGTATTAATATATATTGTCAAGTTTATTATTATATCGCTATTTTTATATTCCATGTCATCATTTTCTTTTGTGTTAAGTTTTTCAATCGCCCCAAATTCATTTTATTCAAAGATTTATCCTCAATTGTTTTCAAAATAAAGGCAATATTCGATATCTGGGATCCTCGGGAGGATTGTGCCCTAACTTACTGAGTACCAATTTTCCTTGTTGAACCTAAATAATTGAATACCCTGCTTAAATCTAATTGTATGAGGTTCAAATAAAAACCTATTCTTAAAATTTGGGACATTGCACCCTAACTTACTGGGTGTGGCATCACGTTATATTGAGGGTAGTGATTTCCAAAATCAAGGCAACTTTTGGTATTTGGGAGTTCTGAGAGATTGAGCTCTAACTTACTGAGTTCTAATCTTTCATGAGTCCCGAAGGACCGAACATCCTTCTTTCGAACTTTCATACATGAATTTTAAAAATCAAAGACCAACTTAGTCCCGAAGGTCTGAAATGTTGGACCCTAACTTACTGGGTATGGCATTCTCTCCTTTGAAATGGGTAGGTCTTTACCTTTTATTCGAATAATTTCGATTTTTTTTCCAAATAAAAAGGATCGTATTCTAAAATCTTTTCAAATTTCGACATCAAGACATCAACTAATCAAATAGGTACCAATTTTTGGGCGTTACGAGGGTGCTAATCCTTCCTCGTATGTAACCGACTCCCGAGTCCATTTTCTCAAACTTAGCAGACCATGAAAAATTATTGTTTTAATAAGCCCAAATGTTTTATTAAAACGATTAATTTTAAGGTGGCCCAATCTCACCTTAGAAAAGATTGGTGGTGACTCCATTTGCATTTTTAAAGTCGATCCACGTTTTTCAAAACTTAAAAGCGGTTTCGAATGACTTTAGCGACTCATTTGGGGACATCGAGAAAGTCGAGTCAGTAAATTGATTATTTTTTCATCTTATTGTCAAAAATTGGAAATTTGTTTTTAAATCTACGATCCTCTCATTGCATTTTTCTGTGTGTCTTTGTCAATTCTTATCATGTGAGTTTTACTTTGTTTGTCGAGTCTTTCAATATATTCTTGCATCATATTGCATGACCGTTGTGGTCAACCTCTTAAGTGGGAGTGAGAAGCTATTTCCTTCGTGAGGTTTTCACCTCCGTGCAGGGTAGTGGATCACTTTCGGGATACATCTGTACCTATGTCTTCGTGAGGTTTTCACCTCCGTGCAGCCATAGGGAAATGTATCCCCCTGAACTGAACTCGGTCTATATGAGCCTATAATGGGTGAGGATCGAGGAATCTGCTGGTTCAGGTACCTCAACTCTAGAACCAAACCACATATAGAGGAACCCTAAGGGCCCACCTTTGGAAGAACTCCGCTAAACCCTAGTGATTACCCTCAATAAGTGCTTATTTCTATTTTATTTACTTTGAGTTGTGTTTCTGATATATGATACTAACTTGTTGTGTTTTGTTTTTCCATATTTGCATGTCATTCTACATTTGAAAGGTGTCAATTCGTGTTCAATTTTCTGAATTAGAAAGCTCGTCATGGGGGACAATTTCCTTGATAAGGTAGAAAATAATGCGGCTGTCCGTAAATGGTCAGAGATAACACAATTAGAGAAGGGAGACAGCCTAGCCAAGGGATACAAATCTGAGTTATGGGATTATACTCGCATTAGCGTGACTCAAAATAATCATCAGGAATTGAAGGAGATATGGGATCAGTGGGATGATGAGGCTAAACAATTATTCTACTGCAACTATGGAGACCTACCGTACCTACTTGATATTGAAATAGATGAACACTTGTTCCGAGCCCTTGCTCAGTATTGGAACTCTGCATATAGCTACTTCACGTTTGGGAGGGTGGATTTAGTACCCACGGTGGAGGAGTATACAGCTTTATTAAATTGTCCGAAGGTACAAGTCGACAAGGCCTATTCGAGAGCTGCTTATGTTCCGGCGTTTTCGAAAAAGCTAATGAATATTACTGGAATGAGCGAACAGTGGGTTATGGCAAGGATCAAGCAGAAATGGGAGTGTAAGTGTATTCCATGGAAGAATTTACGAGATTTGATCCTAACACATCCTGATATGAAGAAGAAAGTTGACGTCTTTGCCTTGAGTATCTACGGGTTGATGCTTTTCCCTAGAGCATTGGGATATGTTGATGAGGCGGTCACAGATCTATTCGACCGACTTGACAAGGGAGTCACACCAGTTCCTGCAATTTTAGCTGAGACATTCAGGTCCTTGAATGCGTGTAGAAGGACCAGCGAGGGCAGATTTATAGGGTGTGCACAGTTATTGTTAGTATGGTTTCACAGTCATTTTTGGAAGATAGACAAAGGTCATTATCGGGCTTTCTTTGGGAATTATTCCCTACTAAAGGAGATTGCAGCTACACCCAGAAGAGATGACATATCGGAAGAAAACTAGATCGCGCTTTTACGGAATCTCCAGGGAGAGGACATTGAGTGGAAAGCACATTGGTGGATGCCTAACAAAATTCTTTTTCGATGTGGAAGTTTTGATTGGGTTCCTTTGCTTGGGATCTGGGGAGCCATTGGATATGCTCCCTTGCTTGTGCTTAGGCAATATGCAGCAAGACAGTTCACACCGGTAACCCATGGGCTTGCTCAATGCAAATTTTCGTATAAGGGAGACTACAAGAAAAGGGTTAAAGAGATTTCTAATACTTGGAATCAGACTCGTCGAATGGAAGGGTTGGCTGCAGATCCGATGACGACCCCTGAGTATGATGGATGGTTGAGTAGGCGAGTTAACGACAATATCCCTGAGTCGAGTTTAGAGGGTGCTCAACCGATAGAGAAGTATCTGCGAGTAGTTCCCTCCGAATTGGAAATTATAAAACAGGATTTTGAGAAGAGAAGTTTAGAGTTGGGGAAAAAGATAGAGCAACTCGAAGAAGAGAAGGTATATCTAAAATTAGACATTGACGTCCAGAAATTAGACACCGAGAAACTAAGAAAGGGGAAAAGGAAAGCTGAAGAAGACTTGGACAGTCTGAAGAATGATTACAAGGAGCTGCATATGTCAATGAGAACTGCTGGGTTGGGAAAAACATCGAAGCAATGGCAACAAGAAATCCAAGAAGAAAAGTCTAAGGCCGATCAATGGAAGATGAGGTTTTGTGATGCTCGAGCACGAGAGGAAGCCTTAAAAAAAACTACATCAGAGAGCCAAAGCAAAAATGAGATGTTAAGAGCTTGAATAACAGAGTTAGAAAAGACATTACATCAGTATCGTAGTCGCAACTCTGTAATGAAATTAAAGGCTAGCTTAGGTGAGATCGAGAATTTGAAGGGGAAGATAGAAGAACTTGAGGCTGCGTTACAGGATTGTGAACACCGAATTGAATCACTGGAAGCAAATGGTGAGCAATTGGAGGAGCAACTTCACCGGTCTCAGAATAAGGTTCGAGATAGAGATCACCTCATGGGAGAAGCTATAGCCCGATTCGAGAAGTGGCGGAACATTTACAAATCTGGCCGCCAAGTCGATGTATTAAGTGTAAAATATGAGTCAGTATCGAACCGAGGCCAAGAGCTGGCTGAACTTCTTAAAAAAGTTAGAACTCTGGGCATAAGGGCTAGGCCGTATATGTAGTCTATTTTTTATGTAAAGGATTTTGTCCTTTAGTAAGTTATTCTAAATAAAATTGAATCAGATTGACACCTTTTTGCATTCATGTCATGTATTTGCATTGCATAGCATCATAAACATTAAGTTGCACAAAAGAACCCTATTAATTAGTGATAATTTATCTAGTTACCCTGGAACATCGTTACTATACACGGAGGAAAACAAGGGATATGGATCAGAGGTTAGAGAAATTAGAACAAATGCAAAAGGAAATGCAGAGCAAAGCGCAAGCTCGAGATGCAGGAAGAACAGCGGCTAGGATCCAAAGGAGGTGAGGGATCAAATGCTGGAGTCCCAGAAAAACATGCTGGAGTCACAGAACAACATGATGAGCCAGCTGACACAGCTGCTGAAAGGAGGGTCTGACAAAGGAAAAAGCCCTATGGGGGACACGGGAAAGGACAATGAGGATTTCGCTTATCCTACAAGTTTTGCACCAGTAAACATGCAAACACAACCACCAAGGGTGTCTGTTAATGTCCAACCTCTTTATCAAACTGGTACCTCGGCACCAGTAAACTTCCCAACAGGATCAAGCACTAACCTTGGAGATAATATGGCAAACCTTCAGGTCCCTGACTTCGACGACGCAGCAGAGGTGGAAAAGATAAAGGCTGAGGTTCCAAAACAATTTGAGGATCGATGCAAATGGTTGGAGGAAAAATTTAAGGAGTTAGAGAATACCGATCATTACGGCGGAATCGATGCAAAAGAACTGAGTTTGGTCCCGGACTTAGTACTTCCCCCAAAGTTTAAAATGCTAGAGTTTGAAAGATATAACGGAACCAGCTGCCCTGAGGCTCATGTTACGATGCTTTGTCGAAGGATGACGGGGTATGTCAACAATGATCAACTATTGATCCATTGTTTTCAAGACAGTTTAAGTGGGGCTGCAGCGAAATGGTACAATCAGTTGAGCCGTGCTCAGGTCAAATCATGGAAGGATTTGGCGCAGCCTTCATGAAACAAAGATGGCCATGTGGTGATATAGCACCGATGAGATTACATTACGAGAACATGGAGAAAAGGTCGGTGAAAGCTTCAGAAATACGCC
Source organism: Gossypium longicalyx (assembly GCA_025698465.1). NCBI lineage: Eukaryota > Viridiplantae > Streptophyta > Magnoliopsida > Malvales > Malvaceae > Gossypium > Gossypium longicalyx. Next base: position 101,764,714 of record CM046997.1, read on the forward strand.
TGAGGTGGAGGGAAGTCGCTACGCAAGTCCAACCACCACTACTGGAAAAAGAAACGACTATGCTATTTATTAATACCTTGAAGGCACCTTTTATTAATCATATATTGGGGAGCGTAACTAAGAGTTTCGCAGACATAGTGATGTCTGGCGAAATGATAGAAAATGCAATAAGGTGCGAAAAGATAGGAACAGGGGAAAACACGAGAAGGTCAGCCCCGAAGAAACAGGAAAATGAGGTAAGCAACGTGAGCTCAGGCTATTCAAAACCTGCCACCGTTAATCAATCGAGAACAATAGTCACAGGCCAGCAAGCCATACCAAGACGAGAGCCTAACACAAGGCAGAATACAGAGAGGTTCCAGTTCACTCCTATACCAGTGACGTATAGGGAGCTGTACAAAAAGTTGTTCGATGCACACGTAGTGGCCCCTTTCCACTTAGAACCGTTACAACCCCCATACCCTAAATGGTATGATGCAAATGCTCAGTGCGAATACCACGCAGGGATTACAGGGCACTCAATAGAGAACTGTACCTCGTTCAAAAGGTGCGTAGAAAGGCTTATTAAAGCAGGTGTTGTAAAATTCGATGATACGCCTAGTACAGGAAATCCGTTGCCCAGTCACACTGATAAAGGGGTAAACGCGATAATTGAGAATGTGAGGAGGAAAGCCAAGCTGAATATCGCAGATGTGAGAACCCCATTGAAGCTAGTTTGGAAAGAAATGCAGAAGAGAGGTTTAGTCCCGCAGGGGTTGGGGAATAAAATCCAAGACACACGGAACTACTGTGAGTTCCATTATAAGAAAGACCACGAAATCCAGAATTGTATTGAGTTCAGGGCCCTAATATAGGATCTAATGGATAATAAGGAATTGGAGTTCCTCGAGTCTGTCGAAGAGGAGGATGTATGTTCTCTAGGAGGAGAGTCAAGTGAAGAAGGCTACAGAACCGGCCGTCCGGTGATAATTATATCGAAGCCCAGAGTTGGTGGAGTAAAAACAAGAGTCACACCAAGAGTTGTAATCCAGAAGCCAACGGTTCCCCCTTATAAAGATAGTCGTAGGGTGCCTTAGAATTATAACTGTAATATAGCAGTTTCAGAGAAGGAGGGTTCGATTGACACACTAAACACAGAAGCCGAACCAGCAAAAGGGAAACCCGTCATGCTCAAGCAAGAAGTCGAGAGATTAGAACCACTGGTTAATGAGCCAGTAATGGAAAATGAAGCCAAGGAGTTCTTGAAGTTCCTAAGACACAGCGAGTATAGTGTTGTGGAATAATTACACCAACAACCGGATCGTATATCGGTATTGGTTCTGCTGTTAAATTCAGAGGTCCACCGCAACGCATTGATGAAAGTGTTGAACGAAACCTATGTTGCGGATGACATTTCGGTTAAAAAATTGGATCGTCTTGTCGGCAACATAAGTGCTGACAATTTCATCTCCTTCAGTGATGATGAGATACCGCCAGGGGGTAGGGGGTCTACTAAAGCTCTACATATCACTACACGTTGCAAGGGGTATACACTACCTGGAGTACTGGTCGATAATGGGTCTGCATTAAATGTATTGCCTTGGTCTACGTTAAACCGTTTACCTATAGATAGCTCTCATATGAGGACATGTCAGAACATAGTAAGAGCGTTTGACGGCACAGAAAGGAAAGTGATGGGAAGGATAGAAATACCTCTCCAGATTGGCCCAAACGTGTACGAGGTAGATTTCCTCGTGATGGATATTAAACCATCCTATAACTGTCTATTAGGAAGACCTTGGATTCACTCAGCTGGGGTAGTGCCATCCTCGTTGCACCAGAAGCTAAAGATGGTTACTGAGGGTCGGCTAATAACAATAAAAGCGGAGGAGGACATTATTGCGTCGGTTACCAGTGATGCACCTTACGTAGAGAATGACAACGAAGCGGTTGAATGTTTATTTCGATCGTTAGAGTTTGTAAATGCAACGTTTATAGCCGAAGGAAGCAGGATTCCGATACCTAAGATATCGGGGGCTACAAAAATGAGAGCTTACTGATTGTGATTGGGAAAGGGCGCACGGCAAAGGACTCGGGAGGTACCTCCATGGACAAGTTAGAGTACCAGTCTTGGTTGGCAAATGGGATCACTTCGGTTTGGGATTCAGGCCAGATGCAAGCCAAGTGAAGAAGGAGTTTGAAAGGAAACAAGAACAACGGAGAGCGAGATTGAGTGGGACAGAAGTCAAGTGGGAACCGATGAGCTTCTCCCATATTTCCCAAACATTTGTATCTGGAGGGTTTATTCATTCTGCACGGGAGAGGATAAAAGAAGGAATGGTCGAGGATGTGATGGGAATTTGGAACATCAATGCCACGTTTGAAGAGGAAGCAATGGAAAGAAATTTATCAGGCATTTGTCCGTATGAGCCTGAGAGTGTTTTGGATAACTGGACTGAGGAAGAAATTCCTGTAATCTTTAGAGCTAACACAGAGTAATATTCAAAACCCACTTATTGTCTTCTAGCCTTGGGACAATAAGAATCTTTTGTGAAATAAGAATCTTTTGTGAAATAGGCATGGACGTTATTGGGCCGATTTCACCGAAGGCTTCTAATGGGCATCGTTTCATCTTTGTGGTCATTGACTACTTTACCAAATGGGTAGAGGCTGCTTCATACGCCAATGTCACAAGGTCGGTGGTCAGTAAGTTCCTGAAGAAAGAGATCATATGTCGTTATGGTATGCCAGAAAGAATCGATTCGACAACGCGTTGAATCGAACAATAGCACAATAGCGAATTCTGCAGAGGTTCAACATTAAGCATCACAATTCGTCACCATACCGCTCGAAAATGAACAGGCGATGAGGAAGCGACTAATAAGAATATCAAGAAGATTGTGGGGAAGATGGCGAGACCTACAAAGATTGGCATGAAAAGCTCCCATTTGCCCTTTATGCTTATCGAACATCGCCGCCGAACCTCTACAGGGGCAACACATTTCTCATTGGTTTATGGGATGGAGGCGTTTTACCTATTGAGGTCGAAATCCCTTCTCTCCGAAGTTTTATCGAGCTAAAGTTAGACGAAGAAGAATGGATCCAATCTCGTTACGATTAACTAAACTTGATTGAAGAGAGGAGGCTGAAGGCTATTCGTCATGGTCAAATGTACCAAAGGAGAATGATGCGAGCCTACAACAAAAAGTTCGCCTGGGGTGTTCCATGAGGGGACTTAGTATTGAGAAAGATTCTCCCTATGCAAAAAGATTTCAGGGGGAAATGGATGCCAAATTGGGAAGGTCCCTATGTGGTAAAAAAGGCTTTCTCTGGAGGGGCATTGATACTAGCAGAGATGGATGGCAAGAGCTTGTCTAACCCGATAAATTCAGATTCTGTCAAAAGATATTTTGCTTAAAGCAGTTGAGGTGAAAACCCGTAAAGGGCGCAAAAAAAAAAGGGAGAGGCCAAGATGAAAACCCGTAAAAGGGCATCTTGAGACCAAAGGGGCTTTGAATCGAAAACCCGCAAAGGGCAATTCAAATTTCGGTCCAAACTGGGGCAAGCGGCAGTCTCACTACACTTGAATCGACAAAGAGGAGATAAGTTACATCTTGGGGCATCAACAAAATGCTATAAATCCCTTAAGCACATGCCAAGCTTAAAATGGTCCTCGAAGAGATCGTGCAAAGAAGCTCAAACTGCGAAATCTGGGGCACCTATTTGTTCCTTTCATCCATTCTCGTACTCTAAATAATGAATGCTTTCTTTATTTAGTACATCTTTCGCGAATTCTGACTCGAATAAATTTCAGATTTACCTACCCTTACAATCTTTTTCAAGCATTTTGTATTAAAATAATGATTAATGAGCTAACATCGTACTCACAAAAGGAGTTTTACGTATTACTCTGAAAGGTTTCTAAATAATACAAGAACTTGAAACAGGACAATTATTTAGAACGCACCGAGCTTAAAATGGCTAGAAACGTGTGAGGGACAAGGAATTAACCGCATCTTCAGGTCCTCTGTTATCAAGCTGAACAAGAAGACACACGTCAGGAATGTTACCAGCGAGCGATTAAAATAAATCATTCTCATTTTGCATTTATGCATTTAACATCCATAAGACATCTAGTTAGGAACATTTGATCATGGCATCCTAATCATTTGGCATAAGCATATCACTCTTCGACAGATGGATTCCCCAGTGGACAATGTAGCAAGATTACAGATATCATTAGCCTTACCTTCACTGAGCAGGAGTGGAGCAGGCTAAATACTAGATCTTATCTTCACTGAGCAGGAGTGAAGCAGATCGAATTTTGGGGAATCTTATCTCCACGTACCGACGATGGAGCAGATTCCAACCATCAGCCTTATCTTCACTGAGCAGGAGTGGAGCAGGCTAAATATTAGATCTTATCTTCACCGAAGCGAGGAGTGAAGCGATCGAATTTTGGGGAATCTTATCTCCACGCGTCTGGCGATGGAGCAGATTCTAATCATCAGTCTTATCTTCACTGAGCAGGAGTGGAGCAGGCTAAATACCAGATCTTAGCTTCACCGAGTAGGAGTGAAGCAGATCGAATTTTGGAGAATCTTATCTCCACGTACCGGCGATGGAGCAGATTCCAATCATCAGCCTTATCTTCACTGAGCAGCTATGAAGCAGATCTCAGCTACTAGTCTTATCTTCCTGAAGCTGCAGGAAGCAGACTGAAAATTACAGATCTTATCTCTATGTATCGACTATGGAGCAGATTTTAACCACCAACCTTATCTCTCTGAAGTTGCAATGGAGCAGGTCGAAGTTATAAACATTATCTTTTGAAAGTTGCTACTTGAATAAGAGGGGCACCAAAACTCGACAAGTCCAGGCAATTTTGTTCCCTTTTGAAGTCTTTGCTCCGTTATCGTTATACGACAACAAGCAAAGAGGGGCAGCTGTAGGGCCCAAAATTTGCCCGGCCCAAACCACTATGAGCTAAACAGACCCAAACTTAAATGCCCATTTACAAATATGGCCCAAACAGCCCAAAAAAAAAACACAAACAGATTGCAAAAAATCTAGGAGCCATCATTTGCACCCGAGGCGGTCCCGTGCACCGCATGTCACGCGACTCTTCGCATCGTGCACCACTCCACCTCCACGTCAGAGTCCACACCTAGCACGTACCTGCAATCAAGCAAAAGAAGTTGAAAAATTGGCTATAAAAGCCAAATTGAATCAAGAGTAGAGGGGCTTCTTCTTTCTTTTTTTTTCTTTTTTTTTTGCTCATTATATAGGTACACTAACAGAAATTATAGAGAGAGAATCGAAAGTAAATCAAAATCTGGTTTAAGATTTGAAAGGTGATTTTTTCATTTTTCTTCCTGTAACTTTTTTGATTTATTTTTTTTCTTTTTTTTTTATTTTGTTTATAGATTGATTTTAAGTAAAAAGAAAGAAAGAAGGGCTTACCTGGTCTTGATCCGTGAACCGGCGGTGGGGTGGAGGTGCGTGGCACCGATGATCCTCCAGGGTGGGACAAGCTAGGTTGAATTCCTAACAAGAATGAAGAGGGAGCAGGGAAGAAGAAGCATTCTGCTTCTTTTTCTTTTTGTTTGAAAATAATAGAAATAAAAAAATAAAATGGGTGTTTAAAAGAATGGCAGAAAGCCATACAATAGCTTTTAAAGTAGTGGGGCCCACGTGTTTGGCCCTTAAAGGGTCAATTTGTGCACTAAGTCCCCGTACATTTCCTTGCTACCCAAATCTGCTTCACTTTTGTTTTTGAATTTTACCCGGCAATTTTGTGCAGTTTTTAATTTGGTCCACATTAAATGCTAGGCTCAGAAATTTGGGTAAATTTTATTTTTAAACCCCCTTATTTTACGTGCGCTTCAATGAGGTCCTCCTTTCCTTTTTATTTATGTTTTACCCCAGAACTTTCGTTTTGATTCCAATTAAGCTCTATTTTGTTTATTTTAAACACTTTTATCACAAAATTATTTTTTTTGGTACTATTATTATCAATCTATTATTGCTATTTTATTTATTTATTTTTCGTTATGTTCCTATTATTTATTGTACTATTTTTTTACACTATTGTTTATTATACTTATTATATCATTTTCGTTATTTTTTTATTTTTATTTAATTTAGTCAATTGGAGTTATGTTTCACATTATCATATTATTTATTTAATTATATATTTGTTATATGCTTCGTATATATATATATATTTAGAATAAAACTAATTATTTTATGTATGAATTGTCATTATATGTATTACATTACTTGTTAGGTTATCTTTGTTTTTACTAATAATCACTTTTTCTGTACTATTTCTTTTTACATACATATTTTATAATAATTTTAAATATAGTTTATTATACTTGCTATATTTTATTTATCATATTCTATTTATTTTTTTTTTACCGTTTACTACTATTATCTTATTATTATTATTTATAATTTTTATATGTATATATTTTTCGCTAAAGTTTTTTTAAATTTTTAATAGACCTATTATATTATTATTTTTATATACCATAGTTTTTTTTTATCAAATATTTTTATACTAAATTATTATTATTTATTATTTTTCACTTTCACTAATTTAGCATTGTTATTTTAACTTTACTATTGTCACTATATATATTTACATCATCATTCGACAAATTATTTTCGCTTCTATTAAGCATTTTCATATCGTTAATATATTTATCGCTATGTTTGTTATGTTATTATATTTATTACTATTGTTATAATTAGTGTTGATTTTCCTTATATTCACTATATTCTAGGTATTAATATATCTTGTCAAGTTTATTATTATCTCGCTATTTTTATATTCCATGTCATCATTTTCTTTTGTGTTAAGTTTCAACTGCCCCAAATTCATTTTATTCAAAGATTTATCCTCAATTGTTTTCAAAATAAAGGCAATATTCGATATCCGGGATCCTCGGGAGGATTGTGCCCTAACTTATCGAGTACCAATTTTCCTTGTTGAACCTAAATAATTGAATACCCCGCTTAAATCTAATTGTATGAGGTTCAAATAAAAACCTATTCTTAAAATTTGGGACGTTGCACCCTAACTTCTTTGGGTGTGGCATCACGTTATATTGAGGGTAGTGATTTCCAAAATCAAGGCAACTTTTGGTATTTGGGAGTTCGAGAGATTGAGCTCTAACTTATCGAGTTCTAATCTTTCATGAGTCCGGAGGACCGAACATCCTTCTTTCAAACTTTCATACATGAATTTTAAAAATCAAAGACCAACTTAGTCCCGAAGGTCTGAAATGTTGGACCCTAACTTTACTGGGTATGGCATTCTCTCCTTGAAATGGGTAGGTCTTTACCTTTTATTCGAATAATTTGATTTTTTTCCAAATAAAAAGGATCGTATTCTAAAATCTTTTCAAATTTCGACATCAAGACATCAACTAATCAAATAGGTACCAATTTTTGGGCGTTACGAGGGTGCTAATCCTTCCTCGTACGTAACCGACTCCCGAGTCCATTTTCTCAAACTTAGCAGACCATGAAAAATTATTGTTTTAATAAGCCCAAATGTTTTATTAAAACGATTAATTTTAAGGTGGCCCAATCTCACCTTAGAAAAGATTAGTGGTGACTCCATTTGCATTTTTAAAGTCGATCCACGTTTTTCAAAACTTAAAAACGGTTTCGACAATTGTGAATGTATTTTATAGGTAATTTTGAATTGCTTGGGTAAATTACATTATAGGTCATTGAACCTAACATCAGTTTTTATATAAGTCAAAAACTTTTAATTTCATTAAATTATATCATCAAATTTCTATTATTAACAAAAATCAGTTATAAACAATATAATTTTTTATAAAAATTGGGACTTATGTGATCAAATTTGAGATTCATGTCACGTATGTTTTCTAGCTAATTATTTTATGAAATTACTTGATTTATTTTGTTAATAAAAAAATTGGATGATGTAATTTGATTAAAATTAAATATTAATTATTTATAAGAAAATTGATGCTAAATTAAGTGACATGAAATGTAATTACATTTCATTAAGTAAAATGTTTACTTCTTGTAGTTTTAACTAAGTCATCTAAGCTTGTTTCCTTCTTTGCTCTAAAACCTTACTTTAATATAGGAATAATGTCGGTATTTCATTAAAGGTTTAACGTGGCACGTATATTTTGAAAATATTCAATGTAATATTTGAGCTATCAATATATATTTTATTATGGTACTTGTACTTTTATAAAATGTTTAATGTGGTATATGTACATTGAAAATGTCCAATGTACTACCAAAACTATCAATATGTGTCTTATTATAGTACTTGGTGTTAATATTGTTTAAGCCATTCTCTATTTAAGTAAATGGTCTTATTCTCCAAAGAAATTTCCATTAAAAATAATAAGACACATTGATAGTTCAAATACTACATTGGACATTTTCAAAGTATAGATATTACGTTGAATTTTTTTTTAAAGTACAGGTATCAAATATAAAATTATCCCTTTAATATATATGATTGGAGGTTAAATGAAAAAAAAATGAAAAGCATTGATTTAGACTATGTTTAAATGGACAATAAAATAAATAAAGTTTTTATAACTTAATATATTTTTATACAAAATTTAAAATTTCAATAATATTTTTTATATAATTCAATAAATTAGGGTAAAAAAGTTGTTTTATTTTTGTTGAATTAAAAAAAGATGGAATACGAACAATGATAAATGAAATTTGCAAAAAAAAAAAAAAATCAACTATAATTAAACTTGTGGCATCCTTAATCGGGTTAAACTCAATTGTGAAATTATTAAAAATATATTATTTTTATAAAATAAATAAATATTATTTTGAGGATATTTTTGTATTTTTATATAAAAAATTTAAAAAAATATGATTTGATAGGATATGAACTCAAAACACTATAGCATTCACTCCCTTTTATTTTTATGTTATTTTTTTTATAAATATGTTATATAATTATTTTCACACACATCATATTCTGTTATAACTTTTTTCTTGAAGTTGTCTAGATTATGCCAACCTTGATTAGGATGAAACTTGTATGTAATATCACAAACATGTGTTTTTATGATAGGGTTAATATATAACCATAAATAACCAAGTGTCAAGGGACATTGTATTCCCTGTAACAGAATTCAAGTTTAAACTCTAGAGATGATATCATTAAAAAAGGACAACAGCAAACTTTGAAAAGATCAATTTTATGGGTTGTAATATAGACATGAAAGATACCCTTGAATTTTTCTATTCAAATCCTCTTATATTTGAATCAAACTTTTAAACCTAAACAAATAACCTTATGCTTAAAAGGATTTAGTGATAAGTGAATTAAATTATTTTTTCAAAACCATAAGGATTTAAAAAAATCGTTTAATTCCAATAAAATGTTTTTCAAGAAATTTAGAGGTGTGTTTGAAAAATTAAGTATTGAATTTTTACCACTAAATTTTATAATTGCTGAATTTATATTAAAAAATTATTTGGTGAATTAATAAATATAATTATGTTGTTTGATAAAAGTAAATATTGATTTTATTTTTTAAAAATTTTAATCTTATTAATATAATATTTTATATTGTATTGAATAAAAAATACATATAGTAATTTGAATTTTTTTTTAAGATAATTTATTTTAATATTTAATAAAATATAATCAGTTTAATATTTTCCACATTAAATATACTACATTTATATTAAAAAAAAACATATGTAGTATTTATATTTCAAAATAAAAATGGTAAAACTATTTTCTTATACACTTTCACCCAAGTCAAGGTTTAGTTTTGTGCAACGTTTTTATTATGTTTCCTAACATTCGTTTTAATTCTAAAATTAAAAGAAAATTGAAAACAAGAAATATCAATCATCTATCCATGCTCATCTTTGATGAAGAGGATCTAGCGTAGTTTTACCCGAAGAAAGAGCATTTCAATGTTGACTCCTACACTCTGAAAAGAAGATTGGACATTGCCGAGTTCTCACAAAGATGAGTGAGAATGCCTTTCAGCAGACAGAATGATGCAAATACCAAACATTAACATAAGTCAACCAGCTTGCCTTCAAATAGAATTAACACCATCTTGAAATAACTCATCCGTTAGTTATCAAAGAATAAAAAAAACCCTGAGCAAAGTTATTTCTGGTGTTTCCTTGTTGGTAGCTATTTTATTCAAAATGTATTATTTTTAGATTCATCTAAGTTCAAAACATATATTATATAATATTTACGTGTATATATATAAACTTTTTCCAGGTTTTGTTGCTCAATGGGACAATGTTCAAACCTGAGAGAGGGTGAATGACCGCCCCAGGGCGAACAATCTGAAAAGGCACCAATCTAGCACAAAAAGGAAAAAAATAAATATAAGTATGGATCTCAAAAATGAAATGAATTGATAACGTATTTCTCACGGGTAAATACCTAGCAACAGCATTTTATCAAATTATATACAGATAAGAATTGTAACTCAAAAATAGATGAACTCTAGCATAAAGTACTGTAGAACAATCAGCCAACTTTCCTACTTGTTTATGTACATTTTCTGACCCTGAGTAGTATTTGAATTTAGTGTTGCCCCACAAAAAAACTAACGTAATTGATTGCTCCAGTCTAAGATCAGCACCATGAAGCAGGTCAATCCTAATCCACTCAGCCTTGGGCAGTAGCTGGCTACAGGTCGCAATCAAAGATTAAAGCTCCACCATGGGCCTGCTTTTGTTAGTAAAAGCATCAGTATGATGGCAGCCGGAAATTTCAAAATTATGGTTAAAGTCTTGGCTTTCCATGCCGCAATGCAATTACTTTGTTTTCCACAGAAAAAAGGGGCAATACAACCATGCCAAAAGAACAAATAAGGTTTGAACACATCTGCTGGGATCATTGTTCCACACAAAACCCTCAATGGAAGATCGAGCCATTGTAGATCAGTTATCCCTCTTGCTTTTCTTCAGAAATATCGACATATAATTGATATACTCATGGCCTGTCCGGGTACCACTCATCAGCCACTGCAAAGCCTCAGCTGCAGCATCCTTTTCCGCACTCTTCTTGTTGTTGCAAGGCTGCCCTATGATTTGCATACCATTGAACTCAACAGTAGCTTGGAACTGATTGTTTTCCAATTGACTTGTCTTGTAGGTTGGCGCAGCATATCCTGCCCTAGTGACCAGTGTTTGGAGTTGACTTTTAGAATTATCACCCCCGGGACCACTCTCTGTCCTTGAAATCAAAGAACGTTGTGGTGGAACAACAGGCATATTTGATGGTTTAAGATCGGGACGGCCAAATACAAATCTTCCATCACACTGATCCTCAGAAACCAGCAACCGTATTGCAGAAATGAGCTCATGATGAAGATGTAGGACCATTTGGGGATTCAGTAACTGCCCAAATTCACCAAGGTTGATTAGTAGGAATGAATTTATTAAAATTTAAGATCTAAAAATTAACTAGAACGGAAGATGTTTATCAAGCAGGAGCTTAAAGATTTTTTCCACATGGGAAAGTTATAGGAAATAAAGGAAACGGCAGAAACAAAATAGGCAGAATAGAACCAGCTAAGGGAAAATTGGTTTGTCTGAGCTCTCAACTTACTTTATTTTGAATCAGCTCATCAAATTCTCTCCTTAAACTTAGATATTTTTCAGCTATAGCAGGTTGCATGAAAAATTCTAAATACCCTCCCAACATCTTCAAGTGTCCATCCTATTAGAGCAAGAATAGAATTTCACTAAACCACCAGTTATCGAAAATAATTGCATAAAATTACAAATAAAAAAGGACATGTTACTTGAAGAAACAAAACATCTAGTAATAATTTTAGACAGAAGAGAAAATCTTACAACATCTCCTCTTGAGATGCTACCACCAAACAGGAGAAGCACTGAATCAGACACAGCTGTTGAATCCCGCAGGAAAACAGAGTTCACTTTTATCTTCTCATTGAAAACCAGCCAAGGATACGGAATTCTAGATTCCCGAGCATTAACAGAGTTCTATAAAATATGATTGTACATTATCACATGAATACTAATACGGAAGAGAACTAAGTATATCAACTAACTTAGTGATACAGTAATTAGCAGCAAAGAGTCAACAACTAGAAGCAGACTTACCGAGTAAAGAAGCACAGGTCCATCCTCCATAGTTTTCAGTGAAAATGATTTCTCATTATGCTGCACATTTGTCCATGTTAACACTCAAGGAAATTATTAGAGGGAAAAACATACAGACTGCAAATTAGAGGAAACAGGTCACAATTTAGTTTCTTAAGTTCAAAGCAGAGGACTATCCTTATAATGTTGTATGTGCACGGTAAGTAGCCATAATATTTAATCAGCAAGCCAAGTATACTTTTAATATAAGGTCCCCAGTTTGATGAGGTTTGGTATACAAAAGTAGAAATAAAGAAACTAAAAACTCACCACGACAGAGCAAATTCCAGGATAAAGCCCATAACAAATAATTGCTCGAATGAGATGCTGATCATAGCTCCAGCCATTACAGCTAGTTGCATAGCTGTCAATAAGACCGGTATCCTTGAGCAATGAAAGAAACTCCTCCCTAAGAGAATCAATTGCCTTCATTGATTGTGCAGAAAGAAAATTTTTCCAGCAATAATCATATCCAGCAAGGTCTTTCTCGGCTTCTTTCCAGCCCTCGTAAGCCCGGACAAGTGCAAGGTGGTCACTATGATCATGGGAAAATTGCAACTTTGCAGCCTCTGCAAGCTGCAAGGAGGACAAAAGATCTGTCATATGTGATATAATATTTGGACCTTTATAGGCAAGTTCATTTCACAAGAAGTCAATGTGATTCAGTCTCCAGCTCTTTTGGTTATTTTAATTTGTAGATGATATTTGAAAATTATGATTTTACTAATTTAAAATTGTCCCTAATTATGTCTTGCGGAATGACTTTCAACCATGCCAGTGGATTAAGCCTGGGAACAAGTGGCAAGGTTTTGGTTAATTCTGCACCAAGGCATGTCATAGAGACTTTGCCCAAGTGGCTCAGACATGGAGTTTGTAAAGGTATCCCTCAACCATCCTCTGGAGTATAAGAGTGCCTCTAGTATGCTATTCCACAGATGGTTTTCCTCCATATTCATTAACTGTTGCGAAAGAATTAGTTCTTAACCATCAATTTAGAATTCATTATTCATCACTTTAATGAAAATGACCTGGCATATTTCTATTGGCTGTACTAGTTACACCTCAAGTCTACATTATCAGGCTTTCGAGGCTCATTTTAGAAGCAAGCAAGTTCCATACAATCTCCATTTACTCACTAGTACTTGGTTACCCCTCACAAGCAACACTCCAACCACCCCAACGTTTTCTTTCCTAATTCCCACAAGTCACTCTAGGTAATTGTTTCCGTGCTATTTCAAGTTCTCACTTTAAGCTTCCGATCTTTCTGCCAGCCACGACACTCCATGATCTAGAGTCTGCACCAGTCCTCTTTGCAAATCCTACACCACCCTATTTTAGTTGTTTTGGCACAAACTCACTACAAACCAAAAGGACCCCATACAAATTTTAAACTCATTTAATCATTATGCTTCTAAGGATTCTATTATTAATACTTGATACACCGTTCCCAATAAACTTCTAATAAAAATATTAAAGACCAAAGAACAGTCAAAAGCCAAGCCATACAGTCTGATGGTCAATCCACACAAGATATGCAAGTTCTTAGGATGTATTTAACACCTTTAAATAACTAACGACCCAGTATCAACCTAGCAATTGTTATACGTGTTTAAGAAGATTAAGGTATAAGGTTAGAATCTCATATCAGACTTCAGCACATGTACCAAAAACAAAAAGGGATTAATCAAGAGCAAGGTAGCCTAGTGAATATGTAACTTTGAATGCAACGGCCATCATAAGATACCTTAAAAATACCTCTTTGTTATTCAAAATTTGAAGCTTAAACAGTTCCAAAAGATTAAAAGTAGGTTCTTAGCATATAAATAAAGTAAGGATTAAAAAATCCATACTAGTCTGATTTTGACAGACCATTTGCAGTTCAAATATTAATAATCACTATAATTACTGCACTTTAAGAGAACAAAATCTCTTAGATACAACAGATAAATTGAGCTTCCAACAATTCTACATGATATGAAGTACAAGTTGTCCGCATAAGATTCTCCTTAACTTTCATTTCAAGGGAAATAAGGCAGCGCCTTGAGAATAATAAGGTTACAATCTTATTATAGCATGTGTTTCTCTAGTTAGTCTCATGGTATTATTTTTGTTTCTCATGGTAAAGTCTGTTTTTTTGTCTGTGTTTTCCTAGGGTCTATTTGGTTCAGTAAGGTGTCGTTAATTAGAGTAGCTTTTGGTTGGAAGAAAAACAGTTATTTGTTCAGTCTGCTCTTATAACATTGCACCACAAGCTAAGACCTTTATAAGTGAAATTCCAGCTTTTATCAGTTGATCAATTAAGTAATGATGACATAAATACCAAAAAGGAAGGCAATGAAGCTGGCAGTACAGTAACAGAGTTTAATCATTCTTTGTTATGTAATTTTAACAATTCATAATATTTGACTAAAACCATACAACCTTGAAGTAATCATTCTTTTTACTTTTTATTTTTCATTTGCACCCAGAAAATAGTTTCTTGTTTTCATGCACCTTAACTGCCATTAGGAACTCTATTGGATCAAGCACTCTTATAGCTATAAAAGGAAAACTGTTTATGCCACTAAGCATTAAACTTCAGTTTCAGAAAGTTAAGCCAACAACAAGCCTTTAATGAAAGATACAGTACAAAAACCCAATCCGGAACTACTACACCATTGTTCAAACAACAAATAACCAACATCTCCAAAATTTACCAGCAGATATGTAATCAATCGAAATAAATAGACTCAACCAAAAAGAAAGACTAAAGAATAGAAGGCTCATGCTCAGGCTACAATCCCACAAAAAGATGCAAATGATAAAAGCAAAGCTGACTTACATCTTTCTTGTCTAATGGTGTCAAAAAAGGATCTCTAACACTAAGACCAGCAACAATAGTCAACACAGGATCCAGGCAATTAAGAATAGCACCAAGGATGAGCATCTTCCCAAGTTTTGGCTCCATTGGAAGCATAGTCAAATAACGCCCTGTCAGTCATGTAAGTTGAACTAAATGAGGGTACAATTACAAATAAATTACCAAAACTAAAGAGCATTAATATGGAAAAGCAAAAATATGTGTTCACAAACCCAGCACAGTCAGATTTTCATTCTCATCCAAGGCCCCGATGACTTTTAAATATTCAATGGCATTTTGAACCTACAGTCAGAGTTTAATAAATAAAAACATTATTGGGAGGAACATAAGAATACAGAACAGTCTACATTCATGCAAAGGTGGCAAATAAGACCTTCAATACTGACATAATCTGAAATTTATAAGGAGCAAAATGAAAGATTTTTGGTAAGGCATTGATATTACAATAAAAGTAAATCCAAGATATCAAATCGAGTACTACCGCCAGTAACTTTGGTGACTGCAATGCCCTTGATAGGAATTCAGATATACTTCCGAGTTTCAAACTTTTGATTTGCAGACAAAGAGACTGCAAAGGTGTTCTCAAAATTTCAGGTAATTGATATTCAGTGAAGGCATCATATACACATCGAGGATAGAGATGGTAACACTCTCCGGGCTGCACTCGGCCTGCTCTTCCTCTTCTCTATATAGACATGCATGTACAAAACAATACATTAATCAACATAAAGGTAAATAATTGACAAGCAGCAAGAATGGCTTGTTTCATTTACGAGTTTCTTTCCAGTGAACATATAAAAAAAGGAGAGAAGAAGGAGAAATCAATGGAAACTGGCTGTCAAATGCATAAACCAAACCAACAAGCCTTGCCCCACATATTTGAGGCTGGTTACAAAAGGACGAGACATAGAAACATTTATATTGGTACACAAAACCGCCTTCAATCATTTACATTAACCATCATCCTCTCTTCAAGTTCTAATAGTTTCATATCATTATTTATCACCTCGAACGATGTCCGTTTTAGTGTCCCTCCAACCTTTTACCCTATGCAGTGTCGATTTGCTCTAACCTTCTAATAGGTGCATCCCTCAATCTTCATCTAATGACCGAACTATCATAAATGATTTTCTCAACATATCCTCAATAAAAGCTATCCCAACTTCAAGACAAATATCACCATTTTCAACTTCATTCTTTCTATTCTTACAACACATCCATCTTAGTATCAGCATCTTAGCTACACTCATCTTTTATATATGTTCATATTAATCCAACATTTTGTAGAATATAGCTAAGCCGAAGAACTTCCACTTCAAACTCAAAAGAATATTGCAATCAAGCAAAACTCCAATCTCACTTCTTCAAACCCAAGCTTTATTCTACGGTTAACATCTCCACCAATCTGCTTGTCTTTTTGAATTATCACCTCTTTGTACTTAAAGCACACTGCTAATGGTATCACTTGATCATCGAGCGTGATCACCCTCTTGATCATTATTCCTCCTTTTACTAAATGTTCACTCCACATACTCAATCTAAGTCCCAAAGTTTCTCATGTTTGTTCCACAACTCTAACATGGTATTAACCTCTTTTTTAGTCTTATTAACCTATACAATCTCACCAATAAATAAAACAGACCAAGGCGTTTCATCTTGAATGCCTCAGATTATCTCATCCCTCCATCTCTAATCTTTTCCTCACTCATCCTAACAAACCTATAGATATCTTTATCTCCATCTTTTAACTCCAACCTATCAAAAATACTTTTATACTCTCGCTCTAGCCTACCTTACAACTTTCTCGGCATATTTTTCTAGCTTGCATTACTCAATATTCTTTGTATCTCTACTTTTCAGTAAATTCTTATAGCAAACTCACTTGTTTTTAACAACTGCCAAATGCATGAGCAATAGAAATTATACAATTAAATCATCTATCTAATGAGCAGTTCTTCTGTAAGCAAAAAGTATAGATATACCGTATATTCATACATATCTTAGTCTCATGTTACCAATAAAACTTGCATTAGATGCTTAGCATTCAAATTCAACACAGAGAAGAAACAAAAGACTAAAACCCACAACGACAAGTCATTTCAAGAGTTAAGAAAGATGAACATGTTTGGCTAGAAGCAAACAACTCATTTTCTAGAAGATTCTTGAAACGATCGTACAATCAAAGAGGAATCTTGTTAAGGTGATGAAAATAAAAATAAAAATAAAAATAGCTGAACTTGAATCAATAGCAACAAACACTAGAGAAAAAGTTTGCCATGGGCAAAAGGGCAATCAATGTTATTAATGCGAGCACCTAGGTGCTGCCTAGGCACTATGTCTTAGCGCTAGACAAAACAAGCACCTCAATGCCTTTCGGGTGAGGCATACTACGCCTATGCACACTTTTGTAAGGTGACAAGTGCAAAAAAAAAAAAAAAAAAAAAAAACTAACAGAAGCTCTCTTTAGTTTCTTGTAGCTTTTATTTTTTTCCCATTAATCACACCTTTAATAGTGAAAAAGGGACAATAACACACTCCTTGGTTTCTCAATGTTTGAATATTCAACACGGGAACATAAGAACATCATGCGTATTGAACAACAAATGAAAAAAAAAATGCATCTTTTGTTGGATAAACTGGACCACACTAAACCCTGCCCCTTGAAGATTGAAGATTCATGAGTTTAGAAGCCATACAAAAGACACATACAAGCCAACCAGAAACTCAATATTTAACTATTTCTCTCGTTCCGCATGTTTCACATTTGACACAAAGATGCAGTATACAAAGTCAATCTTGTGCAACCTATTAGCACTCATGTCCTCTAAGAAATTGATTTATTTGACAAATTTTATTTCAATTACTCCTAGAAGAAAAAGATTCATCCCCCAAAAAGCACCTAGTGCAAATTATTAATAGCCCAGCGAAGTATTCTTAACAAAAAGTAAGAAACAAACCTTCATATTAAAGGTCATAAAATGAACATTCAACAAGAGCCAAATTATATTAGACAACTTTTATGAAAGAGGGAAGACAAATTATTAACAGTCAGTTTTAACGTCAACATAGATTAGAGATCATACATGCAATCAGATATGGTAGCCTTACTTGTTGAGTAGAAACCTTGGAAACCCATGATGGTAGCAAACAAGGAGTGTTATTCAATGCGTCGTACGATGTCTCCTTGGCCTTTCCACAATCAAGAACAAAAACAACATCATTAATTGTTATGCTTGTCTCAGCAATATTAGTAGTTAATACTATTTTCCTCACTCCATCTTCAGGCTCTTCAAAAATTAACTTCTGCAAGAATCCAGAAAAAAAAACTTATTTAGAATTAAATTATGGATGGGAAGGAAGAATGGCAAAAAATGCTAGCCAGACACACCATCTTAGAATATATGCTAAACAAAGAATGAAGATTACCTGCTCAGAACTCACCATAGAACCATGGCAAGTAAGTAGCAAAACTCGACTAGGATCTCCAAGGATTGGATGAGCTTGCAGCTTATCCTTCAGAGAACTTATGTCATCCCACCCAGTCATAAAGACTAGAACTGCACCGGGCCTCTCATTCTCACAGATATAGGATAAAAGATATTCTATGAGATTAAAACCTATACAATCAGGATTCCAACATGACAAAGACTCCTGAGTCTGAGGGCTGAAATCCTTAAAATCAACTGCCCGGAGCGCATCCTATTATATATTTTCAAAATAAAGCAAAAAAGAAAGGAATCATAGAGTGCAGTATTCCAAAAGCAGAAACAAGCAATGAATAAAAAACCAAACTGGATGTATCGGTGAGACCTACAGGTCACATGTCAAACCATTAAATATATGATTTTATGTAATTAACATATATGGCCTTAATATGGCATTTAATATATACTAGATTTTGTCACACCCACATCATGGGTGAAAGAAAAACTTAAATATTAAATTATATTTATAAAAGATTTAGTCAACAATTAAATCGTAGATAGTGGTAAGATACGTGTAAATAAATTCTTTTTAAGCTCAAGTTCGATCTTTAGATATTTTATTTTTAGATGTTTTATTTAAACATTTCATATAAATTACTAAAAGACGAAAACACCATTATATTAATATTTATTACTTCTATTTAATTGTTTTTAAGTAATTTTGCTGACTCAGTTTGTTTCGAATTGACTCGTAACACCAATTCTATATATAAGCACATTATATAAAATCTATAAAAGAACCGGTTTTTAGTCCCAAAGAAAATAATGAATCAGGTTTCTACCAGTTTAATCGAGTCCTTTACCGGTTAAACTGGTTTTTTATGGGTTGAACCAGTTTTCTATCAGTTCTCAACTCTTGGGTATTTTTATATGTACCAAATCGAACAGGCCACCAGTTCCCAATTGAACCAATCAGACAAACCGGTCCAGTCCGGTTTTTACAACATTAAAAAGAAGTTTGCATACCTCAACAGAAGAGACAATTTGGCTCTTCCTCTTTCTCGGGGCTTGCTTACTCATTTTCCACATTCTTTCTTGTCCATAATCATCAATTTGATTAGATGGAGTCAACCTATAACCTGTCATTTCCAAAATATTCTCCAAAAAATGTGTTCGAACTGGGTACGTAAAACCCTAAATAGAACAAGAACAAAAAATCAGCAATACAATTCAAATTCTGGATAAATCCACCAGAAAGCAAGTCGAATCTAGAAGACCTTAAGCAAGTGACACATATTCTGAATGCATGCTTTGAAAATTGACAAAAATTTAAACATGACAGAAAACTATGGAAAGCAAAAATCTCTCTTATCAGAAGAAACTAAAGGCCAAAAGAAAGATCAATTAGGAAAAGGCCGAAAAAGAAAAACATGACAACAACCTGCAAAATGGAGATGTGGGAGACAGGTGAAACATAGAAGATTTATGCCATCACTGTGAAAGTTTAGAATCAGAATATAAGGGAGAATTAAGGCCCTAATATATATTAAATTAGTTTAAACATAACAAGGAACTGATCAAAAGCAGACAAAACATAAAAATGGCATAAGGTTCAGCAGCTAATCAAACTAGCTAAAGATATCACAAGTAATTACCCATCTGTAGCAAAGGACAAAAGACAATAACCAATTATCTGAGTCAAAAGTGTTCCATTAATATCTTAAAACACAAATGTAATGAAATTAAAAATTTATAGATACTTATAAAGAAAGTTCTTCCACATTTCGATAAAAGTAGGAAGGTTAAAAAAGAAGGAAAAAAATATAACAACAATCTTATGCATACAAATTTCAATGTCGTTTAAATATCTTTCGTCATATCTCAACTAGCTCATTCATAAAAAGCACTTCAATTAAAAGCCAGTAGGCTGGCAAATGGATCCAAATAAATCTGCCTCTCGAAATGAAACTATTGGTGGAACTGAGTTTGCAACTTACTGGAATGTGGATTAAAGGTGCCCCATCAAAATACGAGGAGAAAAGCTCAGCATCCAAAGTTGCACTCATCAAAATCAGCTTTAATTCTGGGCGGCGAGGAAGGAGATCTTTAAGGACAATGAGTAGGAAATCTGACATTTTAAATATTATATTAGAAACATTTTTCACTGACTATAAAACTAAGACACCAATTTCACATATTACCTTCATTCATCCCTCGTTCATGAATCTCATCCACAATGACATGAGTTACACCTTTTAAATTTCTATCAACTAGTAGCCTTCTCAACAAAATGCCTGTTGTGCAAAAGAGAAGACGGGTATCCCTCCCTTTAATACCCTCAAGCCGTACTTTATATCCAACCTTCAAATAAAGCCAATAATGAGAAACATTACCCAATTTTCTTTAAAAAAAATGTTTTAACAAAGAATGTAACAGATTAGGCAAATGTCCTAGGCAGCTATTTCTTAGAAACTAACAGATTCACCCAATTTCTCTCCTCTTTCTGAAGCAACTCTTTCTGAAACAGATATAGCAGATATTCGCCTAGGTTGCGTACATATAATGCTACAAAAAGCTCCACGCGCAGAATCTATCTCAGATTCTAAAATAAATTGGGGAATTTGTGTGGTCTTGCCACATCCTGTTTCACCTGAGATAATAACAACCTGCAAAACACATTTCTTTTTGTTACTACAAAACATAAGAAAAATATAACATGTCTACATAACTGAAGTGGTGTTTCTTAACAAGTTGAGCCTGTATGAGTAGTGTTTCTTAATGAGTTGAGCCTGTATGAGTGACCCAACTCATTTAACTAACAAAAGATAATATAGCCTCAAGGTCAATTCATTAGTTAAATAACAATCCAAGTAGTGGTTCTTAACGAGTTGAGCATGCATGAGTAGCCCAGCTCATTTCTGCTCCAATAGAACCCAATATGTTCATGAATACAACAGTCTTTTACCACTAATTCCTGCAGAAGCAAGCAACTAAACTCAAAGAACTTCTAAAATTAACACACCTGATTCTGTAAAATGGCAGTTAATATGGTATCTTTCTCTTTATAAGCAGGAAGACTTTGACGGAATTCTAGCATTTCTCTTCCTTCAAGAGACTCCTACAAACATGAATGAAGTGGAAAACACAATCAAAATAGTTCAAACCAGCCAAGGCTATTCTAACCTTAGAAGGCCAAATCCAGCCAATTTCTTGTTAAGGCCTTAAAATCCCTTGTACAATTGTGGCAGATGACAATGAGGTATTGTTGGCATAAAGAATAGAAAGAAATTCAGAGGACAAAAGAGAAAAGATAAGGAAAGAGAGGAGAGAAACAAGTAAAAAGATATTAGTAGACATTGGAATGTTACCTAGTTAGCTAAATTGCACCCATCATCAAAATTGAGGTTTTCACTGTACTGAAATAGAATAGTATATCAAGGAAAGATGGGGGACTTATTCCAATTTTGGGTAAATTTAATGAGTATATTTAGGTATTATGCCCAAAGAAGTACTTAATCAAAAAGGTGGTACTTGATTAAATCTATCACTCCAACTCTCCTTTTATCATATGATTATTTGGGCCCCTTAACTATTATTTACACCCAATCAAGCCTTCTTAGAACGAGAAACTGCCACATGACCCACATGACCATAAAGAAACAATTATAAAGCAGATACCCGTCCTTGAATAAAAAATTAAATAGTAAAGAAACAATTTCCTCCCAACCAGTATATTGAAATTATTTTTCTCCACCTCATCTGGCACTTGGCAGATTATATCACATAGTGGATTCATGTAACATAACAGTTTTATATTTCAAGCAAGCTTAATTGGACATAGATAACAGATAAGGACTTAAATTGATTACAGAGGATAAGGTCTCATGTGATAGATTCAATTTAAGTTCAAGTCTTTTTTATGTTTTAGCCAATAATAAAATAGCAGTGCAGCAGAACAATCATCAATATTCTAATATAATGGGCAGATATGAGATGCTATAACTAGGCAATAGCAAATATCTATATGCACAATCATCAAGGTAAAATGAACCTGCCACGCTTGTTGCTGATCACACAACAGCGAACTTCTCCGCAAAAGAATTTTCTCCATAACAGCTGTGCCAGATGCTAATGGCTCTGGCTGCTCAAAAAGTCCTTCTTCAATAACTATACTGCTATTACTGCTTGATCTTGAAAAACAATTATCCGAAAAGCTTTCCTTATTCCTAGACTTTTTAGAAAGGTACTCTCCAAGATAGGCATTGACTCTCTTCAACAAACCAAAATTTAAGCTCACCTGCATCAAATACAAAAGGCCTCAATATTATATATATAAGAGAACTGCGCTATCAAAGTCAACAAAAGGTACCCTAACAAGCACCACCAGAGAACATAATGGGTAGAAGGTATCGAACAAGGAACACAACAATATGGTAACTTCCAAAAGCTAGGACAGCCTAAAGCTGGGATAAGTAACAAACCCAAAGATATACATACATAGCTAGGGTTCAAAATTGTGATCACAAATGTGAACGCATTTTCAGTCATGTCACATTTATCATGATTGCATACATAAAAAATGCTATCACAACCATTTAGCAATAGCGATAGCGAATTTTTTCCACTATGCACAACTTACTGTATAACATAATAATTATAATTATAACCATATACTTTTTTTTTTAATGTTTTTAAAGTGAATTATGATACTCTGAGATTCTATTTAAATAATTATTCATAATTCTTTCTATTATAGTAAAATATTCATATTGAGAAAAGGAAATTCTTATATTTATTTTAATTCAAAAAAAATTCTTATATTTATGAATTTCTAGGAATATTAATTCAGCAAACCAAACATGTTGATTGCCAAGTGTTCATGTTTAATAATATTTCAAACATAATATTATGATGTCCATTAAGAATAGTATCTCCAAAACTATAAAAATACATCTTAATAACATTTCAGCATGGCGCACCATTTCTAGTTTTATGAGAAATATGCTCATTGAAGTATGTAATTCCCCTTCTACAACTTCGCTATGAAGTTCGCATGAAATATTTCCCAATTTGTCAGCAAAAATATTGTGGCACTGCAGCTGCAGCTCCCTTGAGCAGCACCGCAACAGCCATGTGATAAAGAACCCACAGATTTCTTATGTTGGCCTCACTAGGAAAGGTCGCGCTGTGAAGCCTTTGGACCTTTACTTCAGGACATTTTAGGGTATTTTTGAAGACTACAAGATTTCAATGAGATTTAAAGTGAAGGCATGATCCTGTGTTCTTTATTTCAAAAGAAACTCAAAACCTTGTTACAGTTTGATTTAGTATTAGTTTGCTAAATATGTTATGTGCCAATTGCAAGGTATGGGACTTGGAACTCACTAGGGACGTATGGGATTTCTTGCTGAGGTTTATATCGAGCTAGGCTCTCCAGCCTCAATAACTAGCTTTGGGGGTGTGGTTCTACAAAGGTCCGTATCAAAATTAGTTTCAGATTTTAGAATTAATTGGTTTTTTGAATAAAAACTTAATTATGAATTTCAGTACTTAGTAAGATTTAGGTACTAATCCTCGTGGGTCAATACTTGTCACCTTATTACTAGTTAACAGTATATGTGCTAGTGTGGTAAATCCAACAAAAGTACATGTTTAAAACCCATGAAAAATAACACTATTAAAAGAAGAATAACATGTGGTCTCAGTATAATTTTAAGATTTCTCTATTAATTTTTTCCCTTAAATTTGTTGATTAACAACTATTTGCTAAATTACAACTTTAGAGATATAAATATTAAACAGGACAAGAGTTGTGTTCATTTTCTGCATGTATCAGTCAACATATAGTCCCATTTAAAGCATAAGAATGGAACAAAACCAACTTTTTATGTTTTACGTAATGAGTACATTATGGGTATATATCCAATACGTTGAAGGCCTGATAAGGATACAAAACCAATATTAGAAGATAGCATCATAGTATTGGTGTTTCAGAAAGGAAAGCATAGATGAAAGAAATTGCAGGAGTACCTCCCTCTGTGGACGCTTATCATCCAGGTCAAATCTGTAGTTAGGCAGGGGCACCTTACTGAAGACAGCAACTTTGGAATAAAGATGGCTGTCAAACATAATTTGCGATGAAAATCCCCACATAACTAAGAGCATTTATGTGCAAAAACATCTATTTTGGTCAACAGAGATACCTATACAAACCCATTCTGCTTGCCAAAGCTGCTATTTGCTCAAAGTCTCGCCTGTCCTTCTTCTCCCTTGATACGAACTCCTGTTTCCCATCATCATGTAGAAGCATGGCTAGCTTTTGCTTCCACTCTTCAATGTTAGCTTCATCAAAGGTACCCTGGAAAACGAAGCATGCAGAAATGAAATTATAACAGCCTTCATGCAACAAAGCCCAAGTTAACTACAAAATTTGAACAGAAAAGTTAAGATACAAATTAATAACTTAAAAAAAAAAAAACTATAGGAACATTCTCCCAATGAACTCATCTCACCCTTGATAAACACATCTTAATGCATCTTCTATTTTTTCCTTATTTTTTTTCTTTTATGAAAGTTTAAGGGAATTACTAATCATTAGTACTGATGAATGAGCTCATTTAATAGCCAAATCCTAGAAATATCAGGGACATATATATCTTAACACATAATCTGAAGCTTTACATACAATAATGAAGAAATTCGTCAATGCTCTTTGCTTCAGCTAAAGTGGGCTTATTTAATCGTGCAATGCAGAAGTAGAAACGATAAACAATGCAGTAGCCAAAAAAAAAAAAATAGTACAATAATAAAACATAAACAGAACAAAGGCAAAAAATTGAAGTTGGAACAAGAACAAAAGGGTTTGTTGAGGCATTAATAAATAAGATCCCACTACAGTTGCCTAGTGTTTGTAGAAGACTATCTATGGTCTGTTTGGTCTTGCTGCTATTTCTGTAAGAAGTGTTGTTTGAGTCAAGCAGTTCCAAAAGATCTGTAAAAATAAGTTAAAAATGCATTTAGCAACATTAATGCAGAAGTGCTATAGAATATTAAATTAAGATCTAGTTTTCTTTTTATATAATTTTAACAGGTAAAAAGTAAAATATTCAACTTATTCTAATAAATTACACGTTTTTAGATGAAGAAAAAAATAAAGAAAGAGATAATTGTCACTTTAAACAAAAAAAAAAAGTAAATTCAATAGAAAAAACGAGATCAAATAACAACAATGAATGTCAAATAATATGATGTCTCTATAATTTTATGAAAATAATATAGAAATATAAGAAAGAGTGTAAGAATATTTCTTTAAATATTTGTCATTAAACAATTTAGCACTTTTTGGAGAACCCTGATATATAGCTTCCTCTAGAAGACCAAATGGGTGTCCCGCATAAGCTAAAAATCTCAAATTTTGAGAACCAGAGGCCTGGCTTTTACTTTTGCAGTAGAAAAGCTATTCCATAAGTAGGACAAACACCAACTTATGCTACATTCACAGCAGCTTTTACTCCTAGCCCTTCGATACACAAAAACTGATCCAATCAAACTCATTAAAACCTAAGATAATAGTCACATGACCGCTTAATGTGAAAAGGAAAAGACATAACTACAAACTGTAAATTGAAGACAGGAAATATAAAGAAATCATATCATGATAACCAATTTAAATAAGTTCTGGAATGCTGCAGCATCATTCAATCAGCATCAGGAGTTTGTTCTGTTGTTACAATAAAATGACACCCCATTACCGGCAAGGTGCAACTTCATCTATTTGAATGTATATGATAATTTTTTTGCAGTCCATACATTGCAACTAAACATTGTTTATAGAGAAAAGAGGACAGACATAAAAATAGAAAGAATCTTAGCAATCAATTGATTGTGAGTTAGGGAATCTCCTATTGTCACAAATTCCATAACCAACAAAGGTGGTCAAGCTACAATCTTCGCTTTTCATTGAATTGGGAATTAAAACAAAAGCACAAAAGTTTTAAAGAGAAAAACCCATTATTTTATCATTAATGATAAAATTTTAAAATGTTGTTAAAGCCAAACTGCAAAGAGATGTAAACATACTTGTATTTATCATCAAATTATATGTATGCATATATTACGTAGTTAGTTCTCACAACACAATATATACTTAACCTAAAAGGATTAATAGAGTAAAAGCCTCCATAATGAATCCTAAAATTTAAATCCCATGAAGAAAAATATTACTAATCTACACCCTTATTTTGCAAGTAGCTAACTGCAACAACATCATATATAGGCAACAACATGGGCATCCCTAACACTATTTGGATATAAGTCAGTAAAGGAAAGGAAAAGAAAGCAAATGAAATTATACATGCTTCCCTTGTTGGTACAACTAAAATGAGTGAGGGAGGGGATGTTCACATCCATTGTTCTGTTAAATAGTGGAAAGAAAAGAGTGCATTATACAAGTTTTACGCCAAATTAGAGAAAAGAAGAAAGATTACAAGTCAAATGAGAATAAAAGAATTACCATGATTTAAATTTTCACATGGTAACTTTTCTTAATGGAGAAACAAGTAGTCTACGTGAAAAGAGTTGGTCACATTCATATATATGACTACTTCCATAAAAGAAAAATGAAAAATGAGTACTAAGAATTGATTAATAAGTTTTAGATGCGTTCTGTACTTCACATGTGACATTGCCACTTTGTTTGGATTGCCAAACAACTAGATGAAGAAACTTCAACACAAGGAAATATGATTACATACAGCTGTGCAGGAATTCAGAGAGTTTAGGATGAATATAGAAAGGGTGATATGCACGTACCAAACTTTAAAATGTCTTTTGGCTTTCCTTTCCCTCTTTTCCGACCAATTTGGGGAATTGAAACATCACATTTGTTAGGGAAAAGGATGATATAGGTAATTCCTGGCTTAAGCTTACTCTACTCTAAAAGTTATCCAAACAAGAGGGAAACAAAGAGTCCCCTTTTTCCCCACTTCCCTTTCATGCCTATCTTCTCAATCCAAACATAATGTTAATGTGACCAAACCACACACGATGGGCTTTAGCATAGTATTAGTCTTGAGTTTATTAGGAGTGATATTTAGAGTGAAATTCACTTGGTTACAATCTTAAATTTTATCCTCATGCATGGTTGCGCATAGGTCAAAGCCATAATCTGAGGACATTTCAGTCCAAAAAGGTATCCAGATAAGCTATTCAGAACAAGCAAATTAGTAATCCTCAGCAACAATATTTTCAATTAATCATATATAACTCCAAACTGAAAGTGCTCGCCACTCATTTTACTTTTTTTAGCTCCATCAAATGTTCACCATTTGAAATATTAAGAGGATGGCTTAAATAGTTACCTTTTCTTCTTGATCCCAAGTCAAAGGCCGAGAAGCAATGCAATGCCTCAAGAACTTTCAGAAAGGCATGCAGTTCTGACCTACGGAAATCATATCCCAATTCCACTTACTTTACTTCTAAAGCCGGGAAATATTTTCAACTTGTTTTCTCATTACCAGAAATCGGAAACCTTCATCGCTATGAATATGAGAAACGAACCAAATAAAGTGTGATATCTTTTAAAACAAAGAATTAAATTAGCCTAACCCGATGCCAATCAACAAGAATTTAATTTCCGCCAACAAACAATCAAACACAAGAACTTCATTTTACAGGAAAAATTGCCGAATGGAAATATGTTAAGTATGAAGTGAACTGACCGATTGCAAAGACAAATCCAGCTGGCGATCAGAAACATTCTCGGAAATCCCCAGACAGTAAGCCGAATTATACTGTGCATTTTGATTATTACTGTTTTTACTACCATTATTGTCATTATAAGTCCCTTGCTGTTGCTGTCGCTGCTGCTGTTGCTGTTGCTGTTGTAAGTGTGGCAAAGAAGGAGGAGAAGCAGTGCCCTTAGCGTTCAAAATGGGTGTGTTTTGGTGGTCGCGAAGCTTGGAGAGAATCGCGGGGGCGGAGGAGTTCTTGGTAGCATTTTGGTTGTTAGGAGAGGAGAGGAGACGGTGGTGGGGAGGGACGTAGACGGCGCCGTACGAGGACGGAGGCCGATCCTTCATCGTCGGAGAAAAGAGTGAGGGTTTTATGGTGTGGGTGAGAAATTGTGAAGAGAAATGAAGGAAATGCGGAGAGTACGAGGGGGGCATTCACGGTAAGCTCCAAAGATTTTAGATTCTTTCTTTGGTTGGTATAATTGCGTTTGCTTTTTGTTTTATACTAGAATTAACTCTATGCTGACTCACGCTCGGGCTTCTTAGATTTCTTTCAGATCAAAATATACTTTTAGTTTCTTACTCAAAATATAGGTTAAATTCTGCTATTAATATATCCACATTTAGTTATGGATTTAATTTTTATATTTTAATTTAATTATTCTAATTTTTATATTTTTTGAATTTAAAATTTTCACCAAATCATAATTATTAAATTTATTAAGTTATATTTTATTATTTTTAAAATTTGATGCAATAAATAAGGCAAAATTAAAAATATATTTTAGGGGCTGAAATTAAATTGTAATTTTTACGATAGTAAAAATCTAATTTCACCATTTTAATAGCCTATATTTTTATAATTTTTAAATGATTAAATTAAATTTGTATGATTTTTAGAGAGGCCAAAGTGTAATTTTACATTTACTATTTTAAAATTTTTAAAAATATTAAAGGGCCTAAATAGAAAATTTTTCATTTCAGGGGGGTCAATGGCCTTATCAGCCCCCTAGTTAATAGATTAATGATTGTCATTTTTATAAAAACTGAAATTTTAAAGTATAGGGAATTAGAATGATCCAATTGGAGAATATGGTCTAAATCTATAATTGTAAGCGTACTACAAAATTAGTAATTTAATTTAACCAAACGAATTTTGATGTTATTGTTTGAGTCAGATTAAAAATCAAAATTCAAAAAGTATAGGGATTAAAATTGACCAATTCGAGAAGTACAAAAACTATAATTAATCAAATTAAGTATAGAAACTAAATTTACTTTCACAAAGTACATAAACAAATAGCGGAATTTAACCTAATATATATATGATGCACATGAATAAAAGACAACTAAGTAAAATATATTTTAAAATCAAGTTAATATTTGAACTTAGCAATTTGTAACTACTTGGTACCTAAATTTTTTTTTTGACATAATTGGTAGCTAAACTTGGAAACCGTAAGCCAAGTTGCTACATTTTATTAGCACCTGAATAACACTATTAGATTTTGGATTGAAAGACAATAGAATATTGAAACGTGTCTTAAAAATAATATATATTGCATTATTCAAAAAAGTAAAAAAATAAGAATTTTGTTTTTTTTTTTTAATTTTACGTCCATAATGAACCTGAATAGTTGGTTATCCAAATTCTTTTATACAAGTTCAATGTGCAAATGAAATCAGTGGAGCTACAAAAGAGGAAGACTAATTAAGTGGAAGCAATGGATGAAGAGGACAAGTGTTACATTCATTGTCGAGGCAACTATGACCTCTCAAAAATCAATTAAGCATTTTATAGAAATTATCAAACTCAACACACTTAAAATAAAATTTATGCACTATTCCAAGCTTAACACAAGCTTATGAAATCTTTCTAAGTGACCAAAGGGTGAAGGTCCAAAACATAGGAAGCTTGTCGTGACTTCAAGGTATTCCATGCCACGACGTCCATAGCTCATCGTGACCTCGAGAGGTTTCACATTGCGTCGTGACTTTTGACTCAAGCTCGTTGATCTGCCACAAATTGATGTGCCAAATTGGGGCCCGTTTGTCACTTAACGAGCTTGTTTTCAAGTGTTTTTAGTGTCTTTTTTAGTAGTTTTACGTAATTTTAGTTTTTACAAGTAGATTTGTGAAATCACCTATTTTTCCTCATTTTTCGATCCAAAATGGCCAATTGTGCCATTAGGGACCCTAATGTGTGTTTGAGTGTTGTAGGGACATGTAGACAGCCAAAATGTAATGGAATTCAAACCACAAGCAGTTGTATCACGATATCGGAGCTACGGTATTTCAATACCATTGACAGACTCAAAATAGAGAAGATTTGGGACCAAGCTACAAGGGTATCATCAGATCCCCTTAGGGTATCGCGATACCCACCTCGTGACAACTCCCCCTGTGTATTCTGACTAGGGTATCGCAATATCCTTACTTAGGTATCGCGATATCCCTGTCGTGTAGGGACAAGAAATGACATCAAAGGCAGAGTTTGTCCACCCGAAGCACCAATCAAAAGCCAACATTCAAGGCCACTTTAGGCAACATTTTTGGGTCAAAAATCAGCTATTAAAAGCCACACTTGGCTGAGGAGAAAAAGAGGATGTAGTTTTAGGTTAGAAAGCTCTTTAGTTTTAAGGTTTCTTTCATCTTTTAGTTTAGAAGTAAGGTAGTTTTTTCTCTATAATTTTAGGGTTTTAGTTTATGTTTCTTTCTAGTTTTACTTAGTTTCATAGTTGTTAGTTTAGTTAGTTTTTGTTATAGCTTAGTTTTATTTACATGTTAAAAACTTTAAACTTAGTTATAATCACTTTTTAATCTTTGAGTTAATGTTATTTAAGTTTTCTTTCTTTTCATCTGTTAAAGCTTTAATCTTTAGTGTTCTTGTTTCTTTATTTTTGTGTTGGTTGCTTTTCATTTAAGTTTATTCAGTTAAAAATCAAAGGTTTCATCTTTTTGCTCAAGTTTATATTAATGGCTTCCATAGTTGTTTCTTTCATGTTTGTTAGCTTTAATATTGTAATGGATAACTAAACCTTAGGTGGTTGTTTGATGGAAATATTGTTTGGTTAGTTTTTGAGTTTAGGGACTAAATCGCAAAACTGGACTAAATCGGATAAACCTAAAAACTTAGGACTAACCACCCTAAGGGAATATCCAGATAAGTGAGACCGAGAGAAGATCTTATTAGGTACCAATTCTTTAGTCCTGAGTTAGCCGATAAGATCGAGAGATAAACCAAACTAATTTGTATAAGTTGGTAAATATGAGACCAAAAGGTAAAATGGAGTCAATTTGGGAGTGTGAGCGATTTAAATCTCTAATTCGAGGGTTAATTAACAATATGGAAATCAACAAATCCCTACATGTTATTGTATTTAGTAGTTTTATAATTTGTGTTATTTACAATTTAGTCTTTTTTTTTGTCTTAGATAAGTAATTATTTTTAATTAACTTCATTATTAGTTTGTCATATTATAGCAATTAGTGATAGCTAGTTAGACTCCTTTCTTGCATGCATTTTTTAATAAAAACCGCTAAATTGCCAACTCCTTTAGGTTTGATCATTTGAATACTCCGATGTTTCATTGTAACACAATAAATATTACAACTGATATATACGCTTGCAGTAAAACTGCACTTTAGATTTGCTTTATAAAATCATTTGTTTTATGCACATGCGATCACTCATCATGACTTCAAACATCAAATGTCACGACCTCAAACTTGCAACATCAAAACCTGCACATTTTTACTCCTAAACACCTAAAACTACTTCCATATGCCATATAAATTCCCAACATCCAATATGACATTCAAATATACCAATTACCAACTTTAAACACTACCCAATTCAACATAAAACAACTCCATACATAACCAAAATGTAAAGTTCACAATGAAGATCAATATCCAGCAATTTCATCCTTTAGATAATATATATAACATTCTAAATGAAACTCTATGTACATGCCAAATCTAATGCCCAAAATTTAAATTCATACTTCTACCAATGCTTGAGATGTGATGAGATGAGTTTGAGACGATCTTCACCTTTTAGCTTCAAAACGGTCTTTACCTACGCGTTTGAAAAGAAATGCATTAAGCTCACGAGAGTTCAATAAACATATCAAGAATTATAATATGCAATTGAAATTAACTTTTTACACAACACACACATATATATAAATATATATACTATTATCATTACTTTCAACCACCCTACACTAATTTTGTTCCCATGATAGTATATTAAAATACCAATTCCACAAATTACAAATTACTTACCTATGTCACATTACATTCACTTACCTTATAATTATATTGCCCAAATGTAGACTTAATAAAACACAATAGGATATATGGAAGTTTTGATAAAATGCACCAAAGTGTCGCTATTCTTCGCACGAATGTGCAAAATATCGCTTTGCGTTGAAGTGTCGATACACTTACATCATAGCGCCGCTTTCACTTGCACCGTAATGCCACTATCACTTGCGCGCTTAATCACTTTCCTAATGACATGCCATTTCTATCCTACTAGTTCTCATTTTGTCTACTTGGGCACTTAAATTATACAATTTATTTACATATCCTCATTAAAGAAATTAATTCAAATTTCATTACTTTTACAATTTAGTCCTTATCCAAATAGAATCAATCAATCATCAATTTCACTTGACATGTATTATGCCAACTTTCAACATTTCACTAAATTATTCCATGTCAATATCTAATTCATCTATCCAATTTTTTACATATTTTGCAATTTAGTCATTTTTCTCAATTTCACTACATATACACTTTACGTTAATTATCTTAATACCATCTTACTTTTAACTAATTTCCAAAATACACTTCATCATTTTTCAACTACAAACATATTTCATGAATATTACTAGATCAATTTATCATATTCTTATTTAGGGTTTAAAGTAGGTAAAATAAAATTCTTTATATACTTACAACATAACTTACTTGAAATAATCCCTTTTTCCTTCCTTAACTCTTTTGTTATCTCTTTGTTTTTATCACCAATTGGATGTTCACTCATCTTCTTATTCTCTTCATTACACAACACATATACAATGTTCAATATCAAAACAAAAAATCATATACTATTTCCATGTATTACAATGAAATAAACATGATGTCCTTTCAACAAACTTATCATTCTTACCTAAACTTTTCCAAAATCCCTAACTTTTCTTCATTTTTTCCTTCTCCTCCAAAAATGGATATTAGCTAGCTTTGCAAGATGATATGCTCACTATGAAGTTGTCCTCTTAATTTTGCTAACAATCTATGAAGAATTTTTTAAGTTTAAGTTTGATGAAAAGGCTGAAAATGGAGAAGGGACTAAAATGAAAGAAAAACAAAACTTGGCAAGGTTAGTGAGAAAGAGACGTGGAAGAGAAGCTTGTGAGAAGAAAATGATGATAACAAAGTGTTGACTTTGTGTTTCGACTTTGTGTTTCTTTCTAATTTATTTTTCTTTTTTTTAATTTTAAATTAATAAATTTCCAATCATCTCCATGCCACATGTATAATGCCCATCTATTTCCATTATCATACACTCCTTTTGTATTTCAATGGACAAATCACACTCCAAGTCATTGCTCTTTTTTTTCATTCATTTAATCTAGTTTTTTTTCTTATTTCTAATCTTTACACTATGACCCAACACTTCTCACTCTTTTACAATCTAATCCATTCTTTAAATTAATTCCTTAAGTTCAAAAGTCTTTTTTAATTACTTATAATATCCAATTACTTTCCCCACGAATATTAAAAATTCTATTTTATCTACTCCAAAAGTTTTGAACACGTGTCAACCCAAATTGACATTGTTCACTTCTTGGGAAATGTTAGGGGTGTTACATTATCCCCCATTAAAATAAAATTTTGTCCTCAAAATTTGTAACACCCCCTAACCCTTACCCGTCCTCGGAACAGATTACAGGGTGTTACCAGTCAATATAGTTCAATTACGGTCACCAATTAAAATATTAAGTTGTTTACACATAACATAAATCTAACATATCGTCTGTTTAGTGGGCCCTCAAAGCCCAATATGAACAGTAAAATCAATTCGGAACTAATTTAAAATCACTACAAATTTTTCTCAAAATTTTCCTTATGAACAGTACCTACAAGCCCGTGTGGTCTAGGGGACACGCCCCTGTGTCTCCATGTTATGCCCATGTTGAAATATGTGCGGTTCACACGGCCAGGACACGCCCGTGTCCTTTACCCGTGTAACTCTCTGACTTATTACTTATGAACAAATTAGTTTCACACGGCTAAGACACACACCCGTATGCCCGGCCGTGTGGACTCAAAATGGGTCTTACAATTCAAGTTTACCACCCTACAAATTTTGACCACAAGTAATTCAATTACTAAACTTTTAACATGTTATATAATCAACCATAATCATTTATAACAATATTTACAATATCATTCCAAAATGACCACTTTTAACATCTAAGGTACATGCCATTTACCAAAAAGGAGAGAACTTTACCACTTTGAGTTCGGGATCGGCTTGGATGCTGAGTTGTTAATCACTTTCATACCTAACCAGCGCACGGAAACAAACCGTACGCTGAGTATGAACTTAGTGGTATTTTTATAATCCGAACACTTAATAATATGAAAATATAACATTCACTTAAAAATCATATAACAATCACAATTATATAATTGTTCAATTCTTAGATAATTCCTTTATAACTCAATTAATTCTTTCATCTACTAACCCGTATAATTTTCCACAATTTGTTCACAATTCACTTGAACAATAATATTATTCACTTATATCTCATTTAGAGTTACATAATTCATATATTTCAATCATGTTTCAGTTCACTATTCAATATCAATAAATAATATTCAATAATTCACATTTCAATCAGTAATTCATTTTATTCCAAGTTCAATATCAGTCAATATTTTTCAATATCAATCAATTTATCAATATCATTCAATAACAATCAATTATTCAGTATCAATCAGTTATTCAGTAACAATCAATTATTCAGTAACAATCAGTAATTCAATACCTTTATTCACCCCTATTAACATGACTTGGACATTGACGGTTACACAGATCCAACCAACACACCAGTACGGCACTCAGTGCCTCATCGGCTTTGCCGAAGTAAATAGTAACAGTACGATGCTTAGTACCTCATCGAATTAAACCGAAGTAACAGTAGCAGTACAACACACATGGTGCCTCATCGACTCAAAGTCGAAGTAACAGTACGACACTAGTGCCTCATCGACTCAAGGTCAAAGTATCACTGAACACTTCCAATCCTATGTCATGCCAACTATATCTAACATAGCCTGACACTGTTAATAGGGTATTCAATTCACTTTCAATATTTCAACCAATACATATTTTAATTAATCACATATATTCTCAATTCAATACAATTCACTTTACTTTTCAATAACAAATATTCAAATTTCACGATAATCACATATTCATATTAATTTCATCACATTCCCAATCAATATATTTTTCAAATATAACATACATCCAATATTCAATTTTCACATCAATCACATATATCTATATAAATTCAATTCAATAACAATTACTAATACTTACCTTAATTACTTACAATAACATATAAACCAGAATATAAAAACTAATAATTAAAATTTGGATTAAATACCAATGTTCAAATATCACATAAATTATAATTTCACAAACACTCAATTCAATATCAAATATACTACACTTACCTTAAATTTTCTTACCATAAGAATTTAAATTAAAATATAACAATTAATAATTAAATTCAGATTATAGAAATACAAACCGTAATTTTCGAGCTAACCCTCGTTGACTTTGTCTTTTCCTTTCTTAGTCGAAGTTTTCGGTACAACATTAGCTACGAAAATTAAAACAAGTAAAAACTCATCAATACAATACAATTTCACATTGAACATTTCAATTTTTTATTCAACTTTTGTCTAATTTCCAATTTAGTCCCTAAATTGAGACTAACTTTATTTCTTCACAATTAATTTTTATTTTCATACAAATTTTATTTTAAACTAAATTTAACACCCTATTTTCACTTAAATCCATAAATTTAAAAATTTTCACAATTTGATCTTAACATCAATATTTAACAAAATCACTTTACAATATCATCATACAACACTAAACCCACTTGATATTGATAATTTCTTTCAATATATTATTTCTACTATTTACTTATATGTTCTTTCAAAGCTGTCTACCTAAGTCATTGTCACTAAATTATTTATATCTTGAGTTACAGAATTCCAAATTAAGATCCGCTAATTTTTCCTGAAACTAGACTCACATATCTTCTTACCATAAAATTTTTAAAATTTTTGCTTTAGCCAATTGGTACAGTTTATTCTTTAAAGTTACCCCTGTTCTGCTGTCTGACAGTTTTGACTCTTCTTCACTAAAAATTAATTATCTCCTTGTATGGGATTCAGATGATGTTCCCATTTGTTTCTCTTGAAAATAGACTCATTCATGATTTTAAAAATATAAATTTAAGCCCCTACTTGTTTTTCTCCAATTTTTGATGATTTTCGAAAGTCAGAACAGGGGAACCCAAAATCATTCTGACCTTGTCTCATAAAATTTATTATATCTCATGATTTACAATTCCATTGCTTACACAGTTTTTCTTCTATAAGAAATTAGACTCAATAAGATTTAATTTCATATTTTATTTATCCTCTAATTTGATTTCTAAAATTTTTGGTGATTTTTCAAAGTTAAACCACTGCTACAATCCAAAACTGTTTTAGTGCAAAATATTGATTTCCATTTTGCCCCAAATTTCACAGTTCATACAATTCAGTCCTTGCTCAATTAACCCCTCAATTAAGCTAAAATTTTTTCAATTAATACTTTATCTAGACATTATAAATTATTTCACAACTATAGAAATTAAGAATTTCCACATAAAATCCTACCTTCAAACTCTTTTATAATTAGGTCCCAAACATTCACTTTCTATTCAATTCTTTCAATAAAATAATCATATAAACAATTTAAAGCTCTAATTCCATGCTAAATCATCATATACTTCCAGCACATAAACATAGAAACCTTCAATTTCTTTCATAGAATCAAAAACTAATTAATTCAACAAGTGGACCTAGTTGTAAAAGTCACAAAAACACAAAATTACAAGAAAAAGGGCAAGAAATAAACTCACATGGAGCAAAAATAAGCAAGACCAGCTTAAACTCTCTTCCATGATATTTTTTTAGCAGAAAGTTGATGAAGAAAATGTCTAGAACTATTAAAATAACATTTGACCATGTAAACTTTATTTTAATTTCAATTTTGTCCCTAATCACATAAAAATCTTTGATTTTTTTTCATGTTATGCCGCCTCAGCCGTTTAAGATGGTCTATTTGCCTTTTTAATCCTCCCTCCTTTGACACTTAAGCTATTTAATCATTTTAGCAAGTTTTACACCTTTTTCAATTTAGTCCTTTTTAATTAATTAACTATCAAACGTTAAAATTTTCTAACGAAACTTTAACACTTACTTAATAACACTTCGTAAATATTTATAAAAATATTTACGACTCGATTGATAAAATCGAGGTCTCGATACCTCATTTTAGAAACTAATTAATTTAATAACTATTTCCAAAACACAAATCACTAACTCATAAGTCTTCTAAAATTCATGATTGGCTTATAAACACTAAATAATAATATTTATGAGCTAAATAATAATATTTATGAGTTCACCTGTCAAATTTTAGTAGTCTCAGACCACTTTTCCCGACACCACTAGAAATTGGGCTGTTACAAAATTTACCTGACATCAAATAACTGCAGATATTGTTGCCTCATTATCTCCTCAATTTCCCATGTTTCCTTCTCAATGATTTGATGTCTCCATAGCACTTTTATTAAAGAAACTAGCATATTTTTAAGCTCATTAACTTCTCCAGCAAGAATCTTAATCGATTCCTCTTCGCATGTCAAATCCAGCTGAACTTCAATATTTTTTTTATGTAACCATATGTAAAGGATCAGATCGATATCGTCGCAACATTGACACATGAAAAATGTTATGAATCCTATCCAATTCGGATGGTAAGGCTAATCCGTAAGCTACTAGGCTAATACGCTCTAAAATTTCATATGGTCCTATAAATCTCGGGATCAACTTTTATTTCCTCCAAAATCGAAGAACCTTCTTCCGTGGGGAGACTTTAAAAAATACTTTTTCTCCGACATTATATTCAATATTCATTCTCTTTAAATCGTCACACAATTTCTGTCTGTCAAAGCTGCCTTTAGCCGATCTCTAATCAACTTCACTTTCTCTTAGGTTACCCTGATCAAGTCCAACCCGACTAACTTATTCTTGCTCAACTCAGTCCAACTAATAGGATTTCTACACTTCTTTCCATATAATGCTTCGTATGGTGTAATTTTAATGTTGAATTGATAACTATTATTATAAGTGAACTCCACTAATGGCAAGTATCTCTCCCAACTTCCTTCAAATTCAATAACGCAACTTCTCAACATACTTGTAACACCCTAAAATTTTTATATTTTAAAAGAAATTATAAATCGAGATAGTGTACAATTGATTTCTCGATAAAATAAAATAAGGAAATGAAAGTGATAAAAGAGAATGTTGATGAGTATCAAAGAAAGTTAAATTGAAAAGTATGTTACGATAGACTAAATTAAAGTAAGGATTAAATCGTAAAGATGTAAAAAGTTTTGAGGTTCAAGATTAATTATTCGAAATTAAAGGGTTAAGGTATAAAAATAAAAAATTTAAAGGACTAAAATTGAAAATAACCCAATTTCTTATGACATGAAATTGGTGTGCATTAACCAAATTGAATAAGTGAAAAAACATGATGGACTAAATTTTAATTTTATCAAAAGAGAGTAGTGAATCAAGGACGGAACTTTTAAAAAGAATATGAAGGGTAAAATGGTCATTTCTTAAATTAGATAATTATCAGAATATATCATGGTTGTTGGCAAAATATGGACCATGGGATCAAATTGAAAATTGAGAAGAAATTTTGGTCATTAGATTGAAATTATGACATAAAGATATTTTATATTATAATATGTTAAGATATTTACATGGAAACATGAAGAAAAGTCTTCATGCTTCCAACGCCACTTATATATACATGCAAAGGGATTTTCATTTTAATACAATTTGGTCTTTTAGCATGAAATCCCACATTTTCTCCCAAATTCTTTGAAAATTTCCAAAGTCACCCAAAGGAGAAGTGAAATAAAGACACCAGAGAGTTAGAATATCATCTTGGAAGAAAGAAATTGGAAGTGGAAGCGGAGAAAGTGGTGGAAAAGTGAGGAAATTAAATAGACAAGGTAAGTACTTCAAGAGTTTTATTTTATTTAATTTTAATCAAGTATAGAGTATGCTAAATTAGTTGAATTAATCGTGAATGTGCAAATATTATGTATCAAAATTAAATTGGTATATTGAAGTAGTAGAAAAATGGACTAAATTGTAAAGTAAAAAAATAGGTTATGTGAAATTGAATGTTGAAAAGAGAATACAAATGAAGTGCAATGAAATCATGGTGATATAAAAAGTGAATGTGTGGGAAAATTTCAAGTTACATTAAAATTTTTATAATAAGGACTAAATTGTAAAGTGTACAAAAGTTTATGTGTGAGATAAAATATTGTGTTAGGAAGTTTAAATGGAATGTTGAGTGTTAGTGAATTGATTATAAATCGATGTTAAGGTAAATAATGAATTTTCATGATGTTAGGGATTAAATTGCAAACTTGTAAAATTTATAATTGAAATAAGAAAAATTATGATAAAACTATATGCTGATGATAAGTGAGTTTTAAGGATTAAATTGGACAATAATTAAAAGTATAATGATTATGTATGTCTAAATGAAAGTTAATACAAAGAACCATGAAAGAGTAAAAATTAGCATTAAAACAATTTCCGAACAGCAATATCTATTTAGAGGTTGAATAAAATATGAAATTAAAGTTTATTGACTCTAGTGTTTCATAGAAAAAACAGTGTAAGAAATAGAATTTTAGATTATAAGATATAATAAATTTTGTGAGAAAAGGTCAGAATGATTTTAGTTCCACTGTTCTAACTTTGAAAAATCATTATAAATTTTAAAAAAAATGTTTAGGAGATGAAATTTATATGCCTAAAATATTAATGAGTCTATTTTCAAAAGAAACAAACAGAAACATAATATGAGATTTGTACTAAAAGATATTTAATTTTTAGTGAAGAATGGTTAGAGTGTCTAGCGGCAAAAAAGAGGAAGATTTGAAAAAAAAAAAACTATATTAATTAAGTAAAAATTCTTAAACTTTTATGGTATAAATCTCATTGAGTCTAGTTTCAAACACAACAAGTGAATCTTAATTTCGAATTTTATAGACCGAGATATAAAAAAATTAGTGGTTGTCACTTAAATGTACAACCTTGATAAGAGTATGTGTGTAACTAGAGAAACATTAATTAATGTTACATAAAAGCATGATATGTTAAGAGCCAAAGATTCATATACACACACATATATATAAGCATTTAGGAAGTGGAATGGAGAGGAGAAGGAAAAATGATAGAAGAGTGATATTGCTAAGAAGTTGTTGCAAATAATGGATTTGCTAATACATAAGAGTAGTTCAAATATATTGTTAAGGTACTAAAAGAGTGATGATTAAAAAAATTAATTAAGGTAGTCCTAATTAATACATTGATTGGTATATGTTGGCAACAGTGATGGTATGTAGAAAGAGTAAATTGTATTTGTAAGTGTAAGTCCCCTAATAGACTTATTTGTAAAACTTCGATAATTGTGTTAATTTTAATAACTTTGCTATCTTTGATTGAGTATCATGTTTATTATGTGGACTTGATATTATAAATGGGTAAATGTGAATGATATGTGAAATGAGTTGAATTGATTGAAATTTGATCTTTGAAAAAGGACTTGGATGTTAAAAATTTGAAATATGGCAAAACATGGGAAATAGGATTCTCATTGCGATGACGGAGGAATCACGTCGCGACAACATAAGTTAGTTTGTGACTTTTTGACGAGGAACCCTAATGTCGCGACGTCACTTCTAAAGTTTGAGAACTTTTCACTTTAGTCTTTGTTCCTCTTTATACTATTTTAAAGGCTATAATAAACTCGTATAAGACTCAGAAATGATACTAAGGCATATAAAAAGCTTAAATTGGTCAAATTGTTTAAATAAGTATTCATAACCAAATGAATTTGATTGTCGTTGCTTCGACAAAAAATGTGTAATCCCAATATCTTGACCTAACGATCTGGTCAGGTATAGGGGTGTTACAATATTCTCCAAAATCTGAATTACCTGCTGGATTGTTCATCAGTCTGAGGATGGAAAGCAGTACTAAAATTCGATTGGGTACCCAACGCTTTATGTAATTTCTCCCAAAATCTTAAAGTAAATTGTGGATCCTTATCAAAGATGATAGATGACGGCACTCCATGAGGTCTCACTATTTCATTAATATACAATTCGACATATTTATCTATCGAATAAACTGTCTAGACTAGTAGAAAATGAGCTGATTTTGTCAATCGATCAACAATCTAATTCAAGTGGAGAAATATCATAAATAAATTGACAAATTATGCACTTATCAAATTCTCCCACACTTGAACCATGCTTGTCTTTATGCATGAAACTAATGTAAATGCAAATGCAAACTAAATGTAACCTAAATAAATACTCAACTTAAATCGACAATTGAAATATCGTATATACTAATGGAACAAGTAAACATGTTTTCATGGATACAATCGAAATTCTATATGTTAAACAAAACATAATAATAACAACAATTTATACAATTAGGAAGAATTAGAAATAACAGATCTTTGTGCTCGTGTGTGGTTGTCTTCCCTAACAATATGCAATGCATAAAAGATGTTAAAAAAATTGAGAGGATGTTTTCAAACTTCATTATGCTTCTGAAAGTCACTAGGCCTCCAAAATCCAAAATTTCAATTGAGCATGAAGTATTGAACTTCTTTTCTTTCAATTTCACCACAAAATTTTATTAAAAAACATGAGATTGAAACACGATTCTAGAAATAATACAATTAAGCTTACTTTTCTCTTATATTAATAAGCATGGGATTGAAATACAATTCAAGTAATAATACAATTAATTCGAAGTATATATATAATTATTTTCTTTTCGAATTTAGGACGATTACCTTTCAACGCGAGTGTAGATGATAACCCAAGCACCTACCCTAAATTACTCAGTTAATCAAACCTAAATAGTCTTTGACTTTACTTACATATACATCAATGGACTATACTAGGAAACACCAAACCTTTTAACACAAAGGTAATGATAACTAAGCACCTTTCCTCTATTACTTAGTTGGGTTACTAGTTCTTTTCAAAGCTCATGAAGTAAATAGTGAGGTAATCGATTCTCATGTTTATTATCAAGACTATTCAATTAAGCACATCATACTCAAGCTCGAAATAATTCAAAATTTCACCTTAATCATTCTTTATAGGCATGCTTCAAGCAAAATTATTCTCTCAAAAATTCTAAAACTGATTATAAAGAGCATATCAATAGAAAAGAGTGGTGGATTAAGATCATATGGAGCATCCATAGTTCTAGCAAACATCCTAACAACATAAATTAATGTTACAAATTCTATATAAAGTCAACATTCAAGTTTCAAAAACATTCATCACAACATATTAACAATTCTCAAAGACATATAAAAATATTTCAACATCTCATCGAGTTAAGATTTCATGCAAACTACATGCATCATACCAATATTGTAAAATAAACAAATAAATAAATAAAACAAAACATGAAAAAAATTAAAAATTCATGCAAACGAAACTTACTCGACTCCCTCACACTTAAATCGAACATCGTCCTCAATGTTCCAAAATTAAATGAAGAATTAGGAAACTTCCCTATTTAAGTGCACAAAAAAAAAAGTATATTGAAGTTGACCCATTCTTTTCTCTTTTTGAAGCATCAACAACTCGTTCTATTAAAGTGTGATACTTACGACACAAAGAAGAAGTAAAATAAAAGAAAAAAAAAAAGAAATTTAACTAAGTATAGTCCAAGAATTAATTTTACAGTCACATCTATCCCTCTTGTCCTTATGTTTTTACAAATAAGTCCAAGAACAACAAGAATTCAATGAGAAAAAAATTAAATAACAAATTAAAATGATATCACCAAATTTCCTTTAGAGCCTATGAAAATTGTTGACAATCTGGTCATGCTTTTTCCTAGTTTTTGTAAGAGATAATATAATTATGGCCATTGAATTTGACAACTAAGTCCACTTTGATACGTATACTTTTTTTTTTATTCACATTGGTAACTAAACTTGACAACTAGATCCATTTTGGTTCCTGAACTTAAATTCTGTCAAGATTTGATGATGCGACCAATGTTCTTGGAATATGACTG
Source organism: Gossypium longicalyx (assembly GCA_025698465.1). NCBI lineage: Eukaryota > Viridiplantae > Streptophyta > Magnoliopsida > Malvales > Malvaceae > Gossypium > Gossypium longicalyx. The sequence goes on from CM046997.1 coordinate 101,808,417, forward strand.
AATTGGTTGGCAGGACTGATAAAATCAACAACCGATCGATATACTAATCCAAACAAAGGGGTTGAACAAACTAACTCGAAAATTGCTCGAAATCGATAAAAATAAAAATCTGGGGCAAAAAATAATAATTAAACATGTTGAACCAATTTAATAGATTTTTTAAATTTTTAATTAATTATTTAGTTATTATCAATCTAGTAGTTGAACAATCAAAATGATTGTATCGAAAATCAATGGGCTGATCGATTTAACTGCTGGTCTAGTTATTTGAATATTGTATGTGACACTTTAAGGTTATACTATGTATCACTTGAAATTTTATATAATTTTTTTAATTTTCAAGTGATGATGTTATACAATATCAGAGTGCCACGTCATTAAATTTTTATATTTTTTAAGTTTAGAGACCAAAATAAATTTAGTTGCTAAATTTAGACGCAAAAAAGATAAAAAAAATACAACTATTAAAATATATTTAGTTGTCAAGTTTAAGGGTAAAAAGAGAAATTCTACTTGGTTTGCTAAAGTCGATAGACTTAATTTAATTAGGCCAAATTTAAATTTAGATTTTTAATCTTGATTTGACTTGACCTATTTTACTAATTAAAATAATAAATAATAAATATAATTATAAATAAATTTAAATAAAAATATTTTTTTATTTTTTAAATAACTTTTTTAATAAATAATAAATATAATTATAAATAAATTTAAATAAAAATATTTTTTTATTATTTTTTAAATAACTATTTGATCAGACTTGTAAACATATCTATGAATGGATAGTGAGAAAAAAACCTTATATGAGACTTGACTCGAGGATCGACAAAGTTACCAACTCTTCTCTAACTTGCTCGCTCTTTATGAATGCTAGTAGAATGTTGGAAAAACTTTCATATAAACTTTTATTTTGTTTTTCATTGCGTTAAAGAACTGAAATATTTTTCTCAAAGATGTAAATTTTATCATCATAATTCCTCAGCCATCCCTAATTTCATATCAATTACGATTTTCTGTACATTGTTTAAATTGCTGCCGAAAAGATTAAGGAGGTTTATAGGTAGCAAAGACAATTAGAAGAGCTTACCCAAAAAGATGTGAGATTGTAAGAGGTATTTCTGAATTGCTGCAACGTGAAGAAGCAAAACTCGATTTACATCTTGTTACTCCATTAAAGAAAATATTTTCTTTTCATTTTTAAGATGAAGACATGGAATGAAAGCCTACAGGACAGAACCAATTCCCAGGAAAGTAAGCTCTCAATCAAATAAACATATATCTATCTATCTATCTCTTCCCTCCAAATTTTTTGATATCCTGTGATTTCTCATCATTTCTCCTTTTCTTTCTCCTCAATTTGTCACACAAGAATGCTTTCTCTAGCTGCTCCACCCTTTGAGTCAACGCACTCAACATTCGAGTTTGCATTTCGTTCCTCTCAGACAATGTCTCCATCATCCTCATCATCTTCTCATTCTCCTCCGTTATCCTCTCTAACATCTTCTTTCTTCTTTCCACCACACCTTCCTTCCCATTATCAGGCTGCCACGTTCCATTTTCGCCTTCTACCTCATGATTGGCAAACGAATCACTTTGACTCTCATTGCTACTCTCCTCATTCCCTTGGACCGCAACAGCAACAGTTCCTTCCGCTTCACTCAAATTAAGCACACATTCTACATCTTCTGTTGCTTCCTCATGATTTTCCGACTCTAAAGTTTGATTGCAGTTATCAGAAAAATGGATAATACCTTGATTTTGGTCAATTACTTCCGCATTATTGCTGGAATCCAAGGACTGGTCACCAGAAATAATGGCGTCAACCACCTCTTGTAACGCAATCGCCTTTTTAATAACAGATTTCCTGAAATCCCTAACACACGAATCCACTCCTTCAACAGAATCCAATTTGAAAAGCAAGCTCATTAGATTCTCGTTCACTTTCAATCTCTGCTTTGGATCATTCCGAATCAAATCCGCAGTCTCTGTCTTGGAAACACTTCGCTCGATGTCATTCACTTGCTCCCTTATTGCCATGATCTTCTTCACGTTTTTTCTTACCAGAAATCCCCGAAACACCTTCTGGATCTTGATTGCCGAGTCGGACCTGCCCCGCTCCGAACCAACGGAGTGGACGGGGATGGATACCATCTTGGGCTTATGAGACTGAGGCTGCGACGCCTCCGGCACGACCTTAACCGGGATCCCTCTAAAGCTTCTCCCATAGTGAGGGCGAAACGACGAATCCCATGGATTCTGGACAAAAGAGAAGTCCATTAGTCGGCTTTTGATGGAATTGACAGAATTTTTCTTGTTGCCTGTTTAACACTTGGTGATTAAAAGTAAAATTGGGAAAAAAATTTTGCACTTGATCTTGATGGTTTGATAAGACAATGAGGCGGCAAAGAAATATATAGGGGAACATGGGAGATTTAATTCCAGGGATCCAGAAGGAAAAAGGTAGGATCTGGAAATTGCTGGAACATTCTGGTCAGAGTTTTTCATTGTTCCTCTTACGATAAGCGGGTGCGATTTTTTCTTTTTGGTGGATGAGCAGCTGAGGTTTTGGGTCCTTCTCGGTAACTATCGATTCTTCTATTTGACCGCTCCCACATCGGCAGTTGCGCCTGTTTGTTTGAATGAGTTAAATTTTCCATTTTAAGTTAATATTACTTTTGGTTATTTATTTAAAAATAAAAAAGAATATAAAAAAATCTTATCGAAAACCATATATTGTGTGAAAAAATAATATACAGTAAATAATAAAAAATATGAATTAATAGTAATACATAGATATTAAAATTAAATTAAATTAAATTTTGAGTAAAATTAAATTTAAACATGAAACACATCAAATTAAGAATATTAAATTAATATAATTATTTATTATTGTTTTATTTTCAATCCTTAGTTGGTATCGAATTGATTTGTGATATTATATTATTTTTATTAAATGTAAATTATATAAAACATGAGGAAATTAGGGAAAAAAGTCGAACTTTTTTTTTTACAAAGTAGGTTTTTATTTTTCATATTTAGAGAAATAGGTCGATTTTGAAGACAATTGAAGTGTCAGAAAACACTTCCTACAAAATGTATTTTTTAATATATTAGTTTTTTTTGGTTAAATAGTGATATGTTAATAATTTTAACCTTAAGTCTCGGATTTGATTCCTCTCCTACTCACATTTATATTTTTTATTTCATGTTGTTTTAATATTTTTTTAATTTTTAATTAATAAATATATTGTTTTCAAGTTTTTTAGTTTATCTTTTTAATTAATAACTCTTTTATTTATATATATAAATTAATAAATATGTAATTATATAATAAAAATATAACTATATATATTATTATGTTAAAATATTTTAATTAATAACTCATTTATTTATATAAATAAATTAATAAAAATATAAATGTGAGTAGGAGAGGAATTAAACCCGAAACTAAATGATAAAAACACTAACATTTAATCATCTGACTAAAGGAACTGATGTGGCAAAAAAAAAAAACATTTTGTAAAAGCATTTAACGACACACTAACTGAAAACGTTTCTTGCAGGATACGTTTTTTGAAAACCTTTTTCCCTAATTTTCCCATTAAAACTCTTTATTTAAATGAATAAATGTTAGTATATATTTAGTTTGATTAAAATAGGTTGATAAAAATTGATGAATTTACTTATTTGATAAAAAAATATTAAAAGTAGGAATATATATTAAAGAAAAATTTCAATATACCTGAAACATTTTTATATAAAAAAATTAAAAAATAGTTTTTATGGTCGTGCTCTATCCTATTATCATCTTAATTTCTTAGATATTATCGTTGTGTTGGTATGGTAGCGGTTTAATGTGACCATGTAAATTAATATTAATGATCCTATGGGATTACTTTTTTTCTTTTAAAATTTTCCAAAAGTAAAGATTAAAATTTATCCGTTGACCCTAAAGAATTTTACTAAAATGATTTTGGATTCTCCTATAACTTTAATCTTTACTTTAAATTGATTAAATTTTTTTATTATTTTCTAACTCACGGATCACATGATGTATTAGTATTATTCCAAACACAAATATAAGTACTCAATTAGAACTCCATAAAATACGATTTCAAATAACCTACTCTTTTTTTATCAAATAAACGAATTGACAACTAAAGGTTTCTAGTTTTCATCAACTCATGAATTTCGATCAGTATTCTCTCTTCAACGAACACAAGATATTTATAAAGAGCTTATGGGAGTTTTAATTATTTGAGATTACCAATAAAATAAATATGCTTAGGCTAGAAATACCATATGAGCGACAACAAAGTCCTAGAAAAGGACTCCTATAGTCTCACCTTGCTTGCTTGAGCGACAAGGCTTCTTTCCGCACTTGTGAGCTTTTTTTAACCTCTTTTTAGTCACTTTAAGGGTCACATATGTATTTTAGACTCTTAATTAAATTTAGTCTTATTTTATTTTATTAATTTTATTTCATCCCAAATAATTAGATAAGATGGTCACTTTCGCTTTAGATTCATCATTTAATCCAATTAAATAGATATCCAAAGTGACTAACTTTGTAATGACCCAAAATTCACGGCACCGGAAAAGTACATATCGGGCTTTCATTTTAGTGAAACGGGTTTGTAAATATTTATTAAAAATATTTACGAAGCTAGCTATCTGTTTAATTAGGTTTTAGTTAGGTAAATTTAACTTAATTAGGAGTAATTAATAAAAAGGACTAAATTGAATAAAGTGTAAAAGTTTAATTGTAGATTAAAAGAAAATAAAAGGGACCAAATAGGAATTATACCTAATGTATTAAATGAGGCGGCATATGTTGATAAAAATCTTAAAATTTTTTATATAAATATATTATTTAATTTGATTATATTATTATATTATTATATTATTATATTGTAATCTATATTAATTATAATATAATATTATATTACAAAATAAATTAAAGATTTTGACAATTGTATGGTAACTATAAAATAAATGTGTAATAAATTAAATAAATACAATTATATAATTACTTATAATATAAGAAATTAATATTATATATATATATATATATAAAGTAAATGTAATAAAACAAAGAAAGAAACAGAACATTAAGCAGGGACGAAACAAAAAGAAAAAGAAAGGAAAGAAGGGAGAAAAGAAAGAACAAGGAAAATAAGGTTTTAAAGGTTCTAAATTAGATTGGTAAGTCAATTTAAATACTTTTCTTGAAATTATTGAGTTTTTATGATCCTAGAACAAAATACTACTAGGTATATGTTGAAATTTTGGAAGTTATTAGATTTTTAGACACTAAATTTTGTTGAGTAAAAGTGTGAATTAGGGATTGAATTAATAGAATTTCAAGTTAGAAGTGGGAGAAGGATTTAATTGTAGAATAGGCTATAAATTTTGTGTAATAGGGATTAAATTGTAAAAATTTCAAAATTAGGTATTTATAATGAAAATTAGGGAGTTAAGTTTGAGTTTGGATGAATATGGAGTAGGAATAAGGTACAAATGATGATGGAAAAATAAATGATTTTTTGTTAGGGATTAAATTGAAATTAAGGTAAAAGTTCAATAGAAAAATCTAATTATTAGATATAATAGTGTTGTATTAATAATTGTAGATTACTTTAATTTTCGTAACTAACATCGAACCGGAGACATCGGTCCAGAAAGGAAAGGAAAAGATTGTCGGAGAGTAACTTGGGAAAATTTTGGTTTTTATTACTATAGTTCAAGTTATTTATTATTAAATGTAAAATTTTAATCTATGTGTATGGTAAATGAAATATGAGGTAAGTATTATTATTATTATTATTATTATTATTATTATTATTATTATTGATGAGATGAGTGGGAATTAAATTGAATAGTTGATATGAATTGGTATTTGAATTGTATATTGATTGAAAGCGGAAAGTGAATTTGAATCAAATGGTGACTGATATTAAATTGAATGAAAATGTATTAAGTTGTGAAAATATGTGAATTTGTAAATTGAATATTGGTTAAAAGGTGGATAATAATTGAATTGAAAATGTGAGAAATTGTGATTGAATTGAGGTATATATGTGATTTGAATACCCTATTAACTAGTCGGACTAGGTCGGATATAGTTGGCATGTCATTGGATTGGAAGTGTTCAGGGATACTTCGACCTCGAGTTGATGAGACACTGGGTGTCACTATATTACTTCGGATAGATTCAATGAAGTACTGGGTACCAACTTACTTCGGCTAGGCCGATGAGACACTGGGTGTCAATTTAATGCTTCTAACTATCCGATGAGGCACTAGGTGCCATATTGGTGTGTTTGGTTGGATCCGTGTATCCATCAAAGTCCGAGTCCTGTTAATAGGGGTAAATAAATAAGATAGCAAAATTGAATAAAAATGAATGATTTTGTTTATAAAATGAAATGTGAATTGAAATTAAGAAATGGAAAGGAAATGAACGAATCAAAGGTTCATGAAGTGATTGATATTCAAACGAGATGTTATATGATATCAAATTGATGAATAGCCAAATCAAGTTGCTATTGTTAAAAAGTGAAAGTTAAATATGAAATAGTTTATTTATGAATTAATTGTTATATATAATTTAATATGTTTATTTGTTACTTTACTTTAATAATTTGAAATATAGTAATACCACTGAGTATATCCATACTCAGTGTACGGTTGCTTTCTGTGCACAGGTTAGTAGAAATTAAACGATTCGATCCAGCATCCAGAGCCGATTCCACCTCAAAAACTTGGTGATGTATATTTATTTTTGGTAAAGGTGGTATGTACCTAGGTTATGTATATTTGTTATAGTGGATTTGGTTGTAGAAGATGACATATGTTGTTTTGAATGGTCATATGAAAAGATAAGAAGACAAAATGACACATATGATACTAAACTTTGAAATGGAATAGAATGAAATTTCTAAACTAATTTTAATGTTGCTTGTAAATGTTTAGTGAATAAATTATCACGTTGATGTCTTGATATGTTTTAAATGTATTTGTATATTAAAATTGTATTAGTTGTGATATTGGTTTGAATTGGTTGAGATTTAAAATTTGTAGGGTTGGTTAGGTTATTGTAAAGGGGTTATATTGAGTCCACACGGCTTGGCACACAGGCGTGTGAGCCTTGTACTTAGGAGAAATTTTAAAATTTCACGAAAAATTTCCCGAGCACCCAAATTGGTCCTGATTCACTTCTAATACGTATTTTGGGCCTTGAAGGTCCATAAAAGAGACATTATGAATGTTTTATAGTATGTTAGATATTTATTTGTATATTGTTCGTAAATTGTCTGAAAGGTCCGGTAATTCCCCGTAACCCTGTTCCGGCGACAGTTTAGGGTTAGGGGGTGTTACAAACTTAACCCAAACCAATTATTAAATCAAGAAAACATCTATTGCTCCAATGAGTAAATTCAGCGAAATTTTTCTACTTGTTCAATTGTTTGTTATTTCTTTCAAGAGTTCATGTCATATGCGATCTATTAAAAATTTGTGTTAAGCTAGTGGAGAGATCAATTTAATATATAATTAAATTTTAAATAATTCGACATTAAAAAAAGTGATTGAGCAAATCAAGTCGCCTACTACGTTAGTTGCTTGGAAGCTCTCCGCAATTGTGGATGATATTTGAGAGACTATCTCAACATTCCCTTCTCCCAAGATCCAGTTGGTAGTTAGTGAGGGCAAATACAAGAGGGTAGGCACGGCCCTGAGCCTTCAAAAATGGAAATATAACATCCCTAACACCCCCTGAGATGAGAATAATGTTATTTCGAGATTTACACGTGTTAGAATTTTCAAAGTATATGATTAGGAATCATTAATGTTAATACAAAAGATAGTTGGATATCATAGAGAATAAAAAAGATTTGTGAATTGAGAGAAATTAATTTGAGGTATTGACTAAATTGTAATAGTGTGAAAACTGTTGGGAAAAAGTGTGAAAAATGAAAATATATAAATAATTGAATTAGATTGATGGAAAAAGAGGAAGGGCTAGAAGTGAAATTTAACCAAGAGAGTGTTATGAAGTGTGGATGAGAATTGAAATTTATTGTGGGCCACTATATGAATATATAATGTTTAGATTTTTAAGTTAAATATTTTAATTATTAAATTTAATAGATTTTTATAATAAAAAACTGGAAAATTTTCCATCTATTTCCATCCGTCAATCACCATTGTTCATGAGAACCAACTTTCATTTCATTCCATCTTAGTCATTTTCACCCTTTTTCCATCATCCCAAGCTTGATTCCTTCAATTTCTTCTGTAGATTCTTAGTGAAATCAATAGAGTAATCTTATAGCAAGCTTAGTTTCTTGTTAAGACAACTATTGCATACATTGGAAGAGAGAGAAAAGTGAAGTTAGGGACTGGGATAAAAGTTTAAGGTAAGTATGATAAGTTTTCATTTTTAATTTCATGAATTAATACAATGTTTATGTTTATTTCAAGTAAAGTGCATGGAAATATTATTTGATTATTATTTTATGTTGAATCTTGTATATTTTTCTTATGAATATAAAGAAAAAGAGAAGAAGGTGAATCTCAAGTTGGTGATAAGGGAAAAGAAGTAGCTAAAGAGTGAACGAAGAAGAAGGAAGCTCATCTAAGCACTTGATTATAAGTACTTCAAGAATTTTACTTTACCTAATAAAACAAAACTTGTTACATTGGTTATAGTAATACTTATGTGATTAATCTATATAAGAAAATATTGATAGTTATTATGAAATTTATTTAAAAATAAAGGTGATAGAAGGTGAATTTAAATAACAAAGTGGATAACTTATATGTAGAGTATTTCATGTAAAGAGGAGTAAATTGCAATGTGTATAAAAATTTGATAAGTGAAATAAAATGATTAGATATAGAACTTAAATGAAGTGTTAAATGATAGTAAATTAAATGCCAAGTAATATTTTGATAATTGTTGAATTTTATGTAAATAAGGACTAAAATGTAAAAAATGTAAAATTTGAATTGTCTTTAATTGTTGAGTGAATGTACTGAATTTAAGTATGAAATGTGCATGTAGACAATATGTGAACTAGTAGGATATAGATGACATGCCATTAAGAAATTTCTATGCGCGCTAATGATAGTGACATTTCAGTACAATCTAATGATATTGCACTTTGGTGGTAGTCACAATGGCACTTTGGTGCATTTCGTTAACTTTACACTTCAGTGTAAGATAGTGTATGCACGTTGTGCTAATGATACAATGTTCATTCCACATATCCTACATGTTCTATTGAGTCTACAATTGAGCTAAAAATTTAAATGGCCAGTGGACTTTTTAGTGAAATTGATAAGTAACTTATAAGATGTTAGTTTGAAATTTATCAATGGTTATTCTATTTAATTTCATTGAATATTACTATAAATCATGTATTTATATGTTAACATTGGTTAATTTCAATGGTAAGTTTAATTCTTGATGCACTTACTAAGCTTTCACTAGTTTAAGGCGTTATTTTTTCAATGCGTAGATAAAGGCTAAACTTGAAGTTCTTGCCACACCCGAAAATATTAAAGGTTGGTACAATTGAAAATTTGAATACTTAATTAGAAAATTTTCTGTTTAAGCAAGTTCTAATGTAAATATGTGAACCTTACAGGCTAGTTGGGTAAATAGTTAGATTTTAAATTTAGTTCCGTCAAATTAGAACTAAGAGCTTTGTTAGTGGGAAACATTATGATTAAGGTGCTAATATTACTGTTTGACTTTGGATTAAGGGAAGCAGTAGTGGAAAGACTATATATAGAAAAGACTCTTCATATTGATATTCATTTTTTTCTCTCGTTCTTCTATCTTCTTCTTCTCTGGTTCATTTTGTAAGATAGGAAAACTAAGAACAAGTTGCATGAAAGGAAGAATCTAAGGTGTTAGCATAAATGTTTGAGAACTTAACAATCTGGTAATCTTTCTAACTCTTACGTACCTTTCGATTTAAGAAAAAGGAAGGAAAGTCAGGGGAATTCAACATAATTCATTTTGAATTGTGATGTTAAAGTCGTAAATATCAATTATAATTCTTATGCATGCATATGGATTAAAGTTTCTTACATACGTATATCTACATTTTGATCTTTATATAATTGTTATATTTAGCCAACTAAGAAAGAGTAGGTCTAAGTGATAAAGGCAAGGTTAAAATCGAAATCACAATATCTTTCAATTTTGAGCTTTGGTTTGAAAATCGATCTCAATCACATCTCTTAAGGACCCTTTACTATCTATTATTATAAAAATTTCACACCAATTTCACAATTTATTCACTTTAGTCTTTATGTTCAAAAACTAACAATTAAACATTACAATTTAGTCCTTTTTCACATCTAAGCTTAAAATCTAACAATTTAACATCAATTTCTTCAAGACATCATCTATGGGAACTTTTAAAAACTTTAACAGTTTTGCAAATTGGTACATGGGTTATCTAAATCAAGCTCCCATAACCTCAAAAACACAAAAATTACAAGAAAAAGACTTAATTGAACTCACCAATTATCAACCAAAAGTTTTAAGCTTCAAGCCCTATTTCCCTTTTTTTTTTTTCTTATGAAGAATCGAGGGAGAAGAAGAAATAAAGATGACAACATCCACATTCTTAACCTTTTATACTTAGGTTAAAAAACTTAATTAATCAAATTTTAAATTAATTAAAGCTTAATCTCATTTAACCAAAGTTAGTGGAAGAAAACATCATTCTCCACTATTTGATGAAACAAAATGGTTTGATTACCATTTTGAACTTTTTTCTATTTGAAATTTTATAGCGATAAAATTTTTACAATTTAGTCATTGTACCTTAATTAAACAATTAATAGACAAAATTGAAGGACCAAACTTTAATATTCTACTATACCAACTCCGTAAATATTTTAATTTAATATTTATGGACAGATTTACAAAAACAGGGTTCTGAAACTTCCTTTTTTGGCACCATTGAACATCAAGTTGTTACATGTGACACTGGAGTCATTGGAGTATTTTGCCCTCAGTGTTGCGACATTGACCCTATTTACCTTTTTTTGACTCGAAAAGGCCCAGAATAGTCCCCGTTCATAACGAAACTTTAAAGCTAGCCTAGGAATGACTTGAATAGCTTCAAATAAGCTCAAAAACATTAAAATGAAGTTTTGAAATTGATGTTCAAGTTAAGTAGTTTTAGTGTCTAAATGTGACATCATTTGCTTGTGATATATTAGTTTAATTCAGGTGAGGAGTGTTACAAGAAAATTGTAGCTATAATCCCTTATAAATGATTAAATTAGAAATTAATATAAAATAAAATTATGCTTTTGGTCCCAAAAAAATGAAAAAAAAATATTTAGTCCCTTTAAAAATAATAAAAACATAAATTGATATATGATAAAATCTATATTTTTACCCTTTAAAAAATTCAGCCTAGGAATCCCATATTCTTGCTAACAAAATTGCAAAATGTACTTATTAAAAGAACTGGCCTATGATTGGTTAATCTATTTCCCTCTTGACTAAGAAAGTCTTCTGTATTTATATTGTCCTGAACTTCAACTTTATGTTTTTAATGAATAAAAGAAATATTTTTACAATTTGCTAAAAATTATAAGGGTAAATTACACCAACAGTTACTCAATTTTAGGTAGCTCAGAAAACAATCACTTAGGTTTCAATTTAATCACTCAACTTTCGAAAAATAAGAAAACAATCACCACTAACTATTTTTCGTTATAGATGTAACAGAGTTACCATTTTCCGTTACAGACTTCCATTTTCCATCCCCCTCTCCCTCTTCCCCACCGTCCCTTTGCTAACCCTCTTCCCCTAATCTAATTCTTTCCCTCTCTCCCACCATCCCTCCCCCTACTCCAATTCTCTCTTTCTCTTCCTCTCGAAAATTATTAAGTTTGCTGCTTTGGCCATCGATAAGTGATCGAATTTATTAATTCAAATTCTCTTCTTAATTCCAGAGCTGGGGTTTCATAGCTCCTTTTGCTGAAAACCCTAGTCTATTTCCAATTTCTAGGAAATTTGGAGTAGTTTCTCAATGAGGAATCATTGTCTCTATGCTTTAAAAAATCCCCGACTTTGTGGAATTTTCAATGAACTATTTGCTTTGATTCTGATTTTCCTATTCTACGCTTGAGTTAATTTCTTAAGAAACCCTCAATTCACTAGTCATCTCTACTTATTAACTATGTGACTCAAGGACCTGGTTTCACTAATGGGTATGATCATTTTAGTGTTATTCGTAGAAAAATTAGTGAAATTGATGCAAATTCATCAAATTTAGCTGATAAGAATGCTCAAGAGAATGATTTGAATGTAAGCTCGAGCAACCCTGCTTTGTGTTATGGATTGTTTGATCATAAGGGTTTTACTAATCCATGTGAATTCTAGAAAGCTCATCCTCAATATTGTTCAGATGGATTCTTTGATTACATTAAGTTTTTCTATTGTGGTTGCGAAGGATTTAAGATAGTAAGGTATGTGGTATTGAGTGTTGGCTTGCTGCTTTGTTTTATCTGTTAGGCAACACGATAGCGAATTACTTTTGTTGTTCATTAGAGAAGCTTTCACATTTGCTTAGGTTGCCTCTAACTATTGTTGAGGTTTCACTCCTTCCATTAGGAAATGAGGCACCAGATGTGTTTGCCAATATAGCTGTATTTTTGGGGACAAATACAGGTTAAGTGGGTCTTGATAGTGTGTTGGGCGGTGCAATATTTGTTAGTTGCGTTGTTGTAGGGACTATCTCTCTTTGTGTAGTAGAAAAGAGGATCCAGATTGATAAGCGATGCTTTATTAGAAAATTAGAGTAGGGGGAGGGATGGTAAGGGAGAAGGAAAGAATCAGAGTAAGGGAAGAGGGTTAGCAAATAGAGGATATGAGGGGGAAGGGAAACCATAAGAGTAGAAGGAAGAATGATAGGGAAAAGGGATAGGGATGGGAAAGGGGGATGGAAAATGAAAGTCTATTTTGTTATTTTTCAAAAGTTGAATGACTGAATTGAAACTTGAGTGACTATTTTGTCAACTAACCAAAAGTTGAATGATTATTAGTCTAATTTACCTAAATTATAATAAAGGTTGAAAAAAATAATTGGAGCGAATATAAAGATAATTATCATACTTATTGCAATTCCAAATGATAATTAATGAATTAAAATAAAACGACTAGGTTGACAATTTAAGTTTAGTATATGAACTAATAACATAATTTAAAATTTATACTTTAGCATAAACATTTTAAGTTTAACCCCTTTATTTTATAATTTTTTCATGTTTGCCCTGTATATTTGTGAGTCTCCCGATTTCTAGCACTTGATGTCACTTGTGGGGGATAGAAAAATAATTAATTTTCAGATTTAGATTGTTTAGGCTTATATCTTAATAGTTTGATCATTTACGAGTTTTTGATTTTATAACTTTTAACTCTAGATGGATCCCAATACGCCCAGTTTACTTGAGTTTGAAGATATGATTTTGGATTCAGGACATGGGATATGTGATGCCAAAAAATGATGTTGGATATAAGACATGATATTCTAGTGTGTGTACTCAATGTTTCGTTCTTGATTTTTTGGAACAAAGAGAGCAATCTTTCAGTACAGAACATACATAAATTTTAATTCCAAGAAAAGTAAGCCCCTATCTCTTCCCTCTGCACTTTCTGATATCCTCTGATTTCTCATCACTTCTCCGTTTCTTTCTCCTCAATTTGTCACACAAGAATGCTTTCTCCAGCTGCTCCACCCTTTGAGTCAAGGCACTCAGCATCCGAGTTTGCATTTCGTTTCTCTCGGACAATGTCTCCATCATCCTCATCATCTTCTCATTCTCCTCCATTATCCTCTCTAATATCTCCTTCCCATTATTATCAGACTGCCCTTTTCTATTTTCACCTTCTTCATCTCCTAACCAATTGCTTTGACTCTCATTCCCACTGCTTTCCAATATCTTCTCCTCATTCCCTCCGACTGCAACAGTAAAACTTCCTTCCGATTCACTCAAATTAGCCACACATTCAGCATCCTCTGTTGCTTCCCACTCTAAAATTTGATTGCTTTTATCTGAAGAATCGATGATACCTTGATTTTGGTCAATTAATTCCGCAGTATTGCTGGAATCCACGGACTGGTTACCAGAAATAATGGCGTCAACCATCTCTTGTAACGCAATCGCCTTTTTAATAACGGATTTCCTGAAATCCCTAACACAAGAATCCACTCCTTTAACAGAATCCAATTTGAAAAGCAAGCTCATCAGATTCTCGTTCACTTTCAATCTCTGCTTTGAGTCATTCCGAATCAATTCCACAGTCTCTGTCTTGGAAACACTACGCTCGATGTCATTCACTTGCTCCCTTATTGCCATGATCTTCTTCACGTTTTTTCTTACCAGAAATCCTCGAAACACCTTCTGGATCTTGATTGCCGAGTCGGATCTGCCTCGCTCCGAACCGACGAAGTGGACGGGGATGGATACCATCTTGGGTTTAAGAGACTGAGGCTGCGACGCCTCGGGCATTACCTGAACCGGGATCCCTCTAAAGCTTCTCCCATAGCGGGGGCGAAACGACGCATCGAATGGATTTTGGCCAAAAGGGAAGTCCATTATTCGGATTTTGATGGAATAGACAGGAAATTTCTTGATAGATTCTTGTTTAACTCTTTGTGATGGAAATAATACTGGGGTATTTTGCAGTTGACGGGTTGATTACGCAGAGAGGCAGAAGAGAAATATATACGGGTAATTGGGAAATTTTAGGATCCAATTCCAGGGTTCCAGGAAGAAAAAAGTGGGATCTGGAAGTTGCGGGAACATTCTGGTCGGATATTTTCATTTTTCATTTTAAGATCGAGATATTTTCTGGTGATGAGGACATGAGGTTTTCGGTCCTTCCAGATAATTATCGATTCTTCTATTTGACCGCTCCACGACCTGAAGTTGCGCCTATTTGTTTGAATTGGTTAATTATACGGATCAATCAAAGTTTGATAATGTCAATTTTACTCCCATCATTAGATAATTAATTAAAATTAAATTATTTAAATTTATTGTTTTAAGAAAATTAATAATTTTTTTTTTATTTTTTATTTCATAATTAAGGTATCTAATAACTTTCTCGTTGCGAATGCTTTTCAAAAAAGTAAACTATTATTTACAAAATTTATTTTTTGCTCTTATGAGTGGAGTTAAAACATTATTTAGTCCAAGAACTTGGAGATTTTTCTCAACTTGATCTTTGAATTTTTTTGGTCTACATTAATCTTGAAATTTCACAACTCTGTTTAATTTGGTCTCCGTATTTGAATTTCGAAAATGTGATATTATGAAATTTTAAGATTATATCACATCATCATTTGATTTTTTAAAATTATATAAAATCTAAAAAAATACAAAAAAATATTTAAAAATAAAAAAATTATAATTTTATATATATAATTTTAAATTTTTTAATGATAACATGATATAATTTTATATAATAACATCATTACATCTTAATAGAATTTAATTTTAACGAGCAAATTAAAAGAAAATGCGAAATTCCAAGACAAATTATAAAAAATTTAAAGACTAAGATTAAAAAAATATCAAATTCAAAAACAAAATGTTTCTTAAATAAATAATAAATTTAAACTTTAGAATTAAGTGGAGCAGGTAAAATAAAGGGAATGAATAATGACAAATTCGAATCACAACATGATATCAATCCGATCTACTCACACCCGAAGGAGATATAATAAACCCTAAAAATCAACACAAAAATACAACAAATCCAAAATAGATATAATCAAAAATTGCAAATTAGAGAAATAAAATAAAATGAAAATGAAATAGCTCAAATTCAAAATAATTTATAGTAAAAACTCTGAGTTTAATCAAACTAATCATAAAATGATGAATTTGTAACTAATTATCAACTTCATTTCAATTATTTAAAAATTAAAAAAATGAATATACATTATCAAATATTATTTTTTATCAAAATGTAAATCATATAAAAAGTTAAAAAAAAAAACACACATAACATGTGACACCCATTATTTATTTTCTATTATTTTAACATATATTATTAAAATTGATAAGAGATGCGAAATTTCACGAGAAATGTAAACAAAAATAAAAATCAAAAGAGAAAAATTACTAAATTTAGTCTATCGCATCTTTTCTTCACAGGCGACCTGATTATTTTTTGTGAAGCAGATCTGGGACAGGTTTGCTTATTGAAAGAAGTTTTATAAGGTTTTTGTGAATTTTCTGGCCATAGAATCAAAGATTGTAAGAGTAATATATTCTTTTCTAAGGGGTTGACAGGGACTCATGCTTGGTTTTCAAGAAGTCGAGAATCTCAAATCTTATTTGGGGTGCCTCTTCTTCATGACAGGGCCACTACTGGTACCTAAATTTTGTAGTGGAAAAGGTGAGACAAAAACTCCAAAGTTAGGAAGCAAGGAAGTTGTCCATAGCTGGCATGATCACATTAGCTCAGTTTATCCTTCTCTCAATTCCAAACTATTTCATGCAGTCGATGTTGATTCCTAAGGGAGTCTATGATGAGATTGAACGGATCACCCGTCAATTTATTTGGGGCTGTTTAGGAGATAAGAAAAAGATGGCTCTCGTTGGGTGGGACTCTATTTGTCAACCACGACCACATGGTGGTCTTGGGTTTCGTCATTTGCGGGACCAAAATAACTCATTCCTCATGAAGATTGGGTTTAACTTAGTGACTAAGGAGAACACCTTATGGGTCCGAGTCCTTTGAGCAAAGTATGGCATGAAAGAACAAATTCCTGAATCCATTTCTAGGTGCCATGGCTCACATCTTTGGAAGTCTTTATCTAAGGTTTGACCTTTATTTCGCGAGAATTTAGCATGGTCAGTTGGTAATGGGAAAAGTATCCACTGTTAAAGAGATTCTTGGATTCCGTCGGTAGGTCCTTTGATATCACAAATTCCTTCTCATGTTAACCTTGATTTGGATTGTAATCTTAGTGATATGGTTATGCCATATGGTAGTTGGAACCTTGGTCTGTTTCGTGTTTAGTTATCCGAGGAGGCGATTAAGCAGATAGTTTGTATTCCCCCTCCTCATCCCTTTTGAGGTTCTACAGAATTAGTTGGACGCTTACAACTTCAGGATCTTTTTCGGTAAATAGCGCCTTTTGATCTCTTAAGGAATACTCTTGGAACACTAAGTATGTCTTCTGGAAGTATCAAGGGCCACAGAGAGTAAAAAATTTCCTTTGGCTAGCTTCTAAGCAAAGGCTCCTAAATAATTTAGAGTATTCTAGGTGAGGAATCGACCATAGTAGCTCTTGTCTTTTTTGTGGCTGTGAAATTGAGGATACTCTTCATGCTCTTAGAGATTGCTTGGCTACGAAGGAAGCTTGCTTACAAGTCATTCCTATTGATAGGCAAAGTCACTTATTCTCTGAATCCCTATAGGATTGGTTGACTTCTAATCTTCGCTAACAGGTGCGATTATCTGAATCAGGGGTTTCTTGGTCTTGTTTCTTCGGTCTAATTGCATGGCGTTTCTGCAAAAATAGGAACCTGTTAATTTCTCAAGGCATCACTTGGACGGCTCTTGAAACTGTTAAGGTTTCCATTGGTTGGACGCAGCAGTTTGATCTCAGTCACAGAGGCAACCAGCATTCCCTTCCAACGATTGCTTCTCAAACACCCATGCCCATACGTAGGTTAATTTGTTCACTGATGGCAGTTACTAGTGGTGATTGAAGTGCTTTTTTTGGGCGTGTTCTATGCGATCAACATGGGAATTGGATCTTGAGGTTTAATCATTGTTTGGGATGATGCTCAATCTTAGAAGCGAAACTTTGAGAAATCTTAGATGGTTTACTGGTGATGCTTAGCAAAGGTTTTAAAAGGGCCACGATTCAGACATATAATCTGGAGGTTGTCAAGTCGTTACAAGAAAATATGATGACAGATTCTGGAATTATTATGCTCACAAGAGTTCGAAGAATCATGAGAATTGAAGGGCAATAGTGCATCAGATATGTCTCTAAAGATTTTAACAAAGTTGCTGATTGTTTGGTGAAATTGAGTCTAGCGAGGAATTCAATACTTTAGGTTTATGATAGGTCCCGAATGAAGTTATAGAGCTCATTCGACAAGATAAGACTAATGATACTTTTGTTCAATTTATCTTGATGTAATTTTATTTTTATGTTTTTCACCAAAAAAATTACTTAATATAAAAATTAAATATTATTTTATTCCTTAAATAAATAATGGATTCAAGCTTCCATATTAAGTTTGAGAAGGCAAACGAAGGGGTAAGAACAAAATTTGAATGACGGCTTAATCTCAATCCATCCCACGAGAGATCTACTCACTCAAAAGAGGTAGAGTAAATCCTGAAAAAGATCCAAAATAAAACCAATCCATTTTATCCAAAATTACAATTTTGAAAAGGAAAATCAAAATAATTTAAATTCGACAAAGTCTAAACTCCGGCCTAATCGAATTACAATATGTTTTTAATCATAAAAAGATTAATTTGTAATTAAATGTTTCTTTTGTAAAATAAAATTTTAATTCTCAATTTTATTTTAATATGATTTTAAATTATTTATTTTAAAATTAAAAATGAATATATATGATCAAATATTATTTTTTATAAAAATGTAAATTATATAAAAAATTAAAAATACAACAGAACACGTGAGACTCATTATTTATTATTTTAACACATATTATTTAAATTAAAAATCCTGTTACAAGTGTATGCGTGTGAAAACCACAGATTTAGAATACAAATATGTATTTGAAAATAACATATAATAAATAATAAAATGTATGGTTTGAAACTAATTAACCATAATGAAACATAAAATATGTATGAAATTAAAATAAAAAAATTAGGTTAAATTGTGAGTAAAATAAAAAAGTAAACACATAAATACATCAGATTAACAATTCTATTGCACTATAATTATTTATATAATGGAGATAATAAATTGTGCATATTGAAATAAAAATGTATAAAACATAGTAAAATGAAATAATGAGTGAGTGGTAAATTAATAGTTTTACTAATGTAATTGACGTGGGTTCAAATCTTATCATATGTATATTTTTATTAGTTTTTTTAAAGTGAAAAGGCTAAAATATCCTCAAATTGTATAACTTATTTTAATCATAGAAAGACATCTCCGTAATTTTTTAATCGAGTTGGTGACCCGGTTGAAGGTGACACCAACTCATTGAAACACTTAATAAATATTATAAATAAGTAAATGTTAATACAAATTCAATTTAATTAAAATAGAATAACAAAAAATTAATTAATTTACTTATTTGATAAAAATATAAAACATATTGAATGAACAAAAAAAATATCAATATTATTATTTACATGAAATTTTTTTGATAAAAGACCTTTTTATCCTCTTAATTTCAATATTGAGCAAATTAATCTTTCCTAAAAAAGGAACAATTTAATTCTTGTTAGTTTCAAATATGAGTAACTAAGGACAACTAATCATTATGTTAATATTTTCTGTTAGTTTTACATAATTTTGATTGTTGTGTAAAATTGTTATTATACCAATCAAAATTATGTAAAATTTATGTGTGGATTGCGTCTCGTATTTACGAACCAACGTCTCGACGAGGAAGAGCCGACATTGTGACAGGGCGACGGCGACGTCCCGATGAGAAGATTGGCCACATCCTGACGAGGTGCATGCGACGTTGCGACGTGGCGACATGTTTCCCAATTCAACTGAGTTTTCTTCTCTTAATTAAACTCTTATATTGTTTCTCAGTTAAACTTTGATTAGTTTAGGGTATTCTAGTCATATTTAATGTACGAATTTAACCATTAAAATGAGTTATTGTAGCCTAGAATAATAATATTCATCACTCTTGATATTGAGAGAATTTTGTGAGTTTTGGAGAAATTTGGGTTTTAGCCAAAGTCCTTTGTTCTTTTGGGATTCAAGGTTATTCGTTGAGATTATCTTCATATTGTACTATTTCTGTTTTTGCCCATTTAGTCAAGTCTCATTTGCCCGTCGTTTTTTGTCCTTTTTGGAGGAATTTTTCCACGTAAATATTTGTGTGTTTGATCTTTTCTACTTTTACTTTTATTTTCTCATATAGGTCAATCCCTAACAAACTAGTATCAGAGTAAGGTTAGTTGCAAAGGGCTACAGTCAAGTGAAGGGAGTTGATTTTCATGATGCTTTCTCTCTCGTTGTAAAACATACGTCTATTCGGGCGCTTTTGACTATTGTTGCATAAAAAAATCTTGAGTTAATGTAGGACGCCATAATGAGGAAATATTCTTTGTGCCGACAAACAGCCTACATCATGATGAGAAATGAGCTTTCATCCCGACGATGCGATATTCCCCTTGTCCCGACGACGCGAATGCCATGTCACGATGTGACGACGTGTTTCTCAAGTTTCTTGATTCTTTTATCTCAATTAAATTCTGTTTTAGTTTTTCACTTAAAATCTGATTAACCAAGGGTTATTTTAGCCATATATACTACGAATTTTAGCCTATAAATAGGCTTTAGTTACTCTAGGTTTTACATAACATAAATATTTAAATTGAAAGAATTTTGTACTTTGTTTTGAAGGGTTTTTCTTTCGGGGCTTCAGGTTTTCTTTTGATTCTCTCTATCTTTTGTACTTTTTTTTTTATTATAGTGAAATCTCTTTTTGTACGTGGTTTTTTATTTTCTTTTCAGGAGTTTTTCCATGTAAATTTGTGTGTTTTGATCTTTTAAATTTCTACTTTATTTACTTGTTTGTTGCATACACGAGTTATTTCCTTACAAATTGGTATTAGAGCCAAGTTCAGCTTTTGCAGATCGACACGTTTATAGATGGCAATGAGGTTCGATATCAAGAGGTTAAATAGCTACACAAATTTCATTTTACAGCAAGTTTGGGTGACTACAATTCTAATTTAGAATAGCCTAAAAAAAGTTATTACTAGGAAAATTCCCAAAAATCTAGATAAATTAGAATGAGATGAGCTTGATAAAAAGGCCATGCTTGCAATTCATTTGTGCCTCATGAATGATGCGTTGCAAGGTGTACTTTTAGAGAAAACAACATCAACATTATAAAAAAAGTTAGAAACCCTGTAACACCTTCTACCCGTATCCGTTGTCGGAATAGAGTACGAGGCATTACCGAGAAGCACGAAACACTTACAGATAATTTAAATAAATTTTTATAACAATTTGTTTCGATTTCATACTATTTCATATTTAAGCTTTATTCACCAAAGTATTTGAAATATTATCTTTATGCAAATAGCACACATGAGGTACATAATTCCATAATTATGAATGAACACATTTATCAAACATATTCCATATTTTTTTTATATATATCATAGTTTCATATTTCCATGTATCAATTACCATCACTTCCTCGTATTTCAGACAAATACGTGTAACAATTCATAAATATTCAATTCATTAACTCTTCCTACCAATCACGATTTAAATTGCCAAATCACTTATTGAGCCTAATTTCAATGTTCACTAAAATTTATCATATAAATTTGGATGTACGTGTTCATCAATAAATTCAATGTACAAATATCATCATCTCATACTTCCACATACATTTACTTTCCACATTTATGAATTCAAATAGCATACACAAGACATACCAATGTACTTCAAGTACGTTTTCATGATATTTCATTTCGAACTCAGATTATTTCATACTAGAAGTTTTCTCATTAACTCATTTGGAATACCAATTCATACGGATAATACACTCAAGGCGTAGAAATATATAATCACAAATGAACTCATTCATCAACCAAGTTTTATGCTCATGTCTCATCAACTCGTATTTCATTATGTCACATAATTCCATGTAATACTTACCAAACTTCTTCAAATTAGTGAACATCTTACGGAATTGGTCTGCACCGGTATGCACTGAATTTCACTAATAATCACTGATGCCATAGCATAACTATGGTATTTTCACTAGAATGCCATAGCTCAGCTATGGTCTTACATCTTATACACATATCACACCGATGCCATATCTCAGATATGGTCTTACACAAAAATCACTTGTCACTTGAAGCTACCATTATTCACTGACTAGGTAGCCGGAGCTACCATTTTTCACTGTTCAAGTAGCCGATGATAAGGTAGCCGAAGCTACCACTTTTCACTGATCAGGTAGCCGAAGCTACCACTTTTTACTTGTCATTTGTCCTTGATCAGATAAGTGTAGCCGAAGCTATCACTTATCACTTTCACTTGTTCTTGATCAGATAAGTGTAGCCGAAGCTATCACTTATCACTTGTTGCCATGGTCCAACCATGGTCTTTTCCTTCAATTCATCTTGTCACTAAACTGAAATGCTCAATTTGATCATTTATTCAATTTTCATGCTTTTACATTATTCACGATTTTATCATCAATACATATGAAATAGCACATCATGAAATTCATAAAATTAACAAATGATCACTAAAATTTAGCCATATAAACTTAGAAGTTCGATTTTTGTATTATAACGATAATCATAATTTCATAATAAATATTCCAAATAAAACATTATATCATTTCTAATTCAACACTTATCGATTATAATCAAGCATGCGATCAATTTATAAACGAGTCATTCATATATATATATGTATATTTTTCCTCCTCCTCCTCTCCATCCACATCTTTAGTATAAATAACACACTTGTAAGTAACATTATCCATAATTTTCACTATTTACTTATGTGAATATTCAAGCTATTCATCCGTGTTATAGTCACTAAATTATTTTTATCTTGAGCTACAGAACTCCAAATTAATATCCATAAATTTTCCCAGAAACTAGGCTCATATTTCTTCTTACCATAAAAATTTCATAATTTTTGGTTGGGCCAATTAATACAGTTTATTCATTGAAGTCTCCCCTATTTTGCTGTTTGACAATTCCGACCCTTCTTCACTAAAAATTAATTATCTCCTCGTACAGGATTCTAATGATGTTCCCGTTTGTTTCTCTTGAAAATGGATTCATTCAGGATTCTAAACATATAAATTTAAGCCCCTAATTATTTTTATCCAATTTTTGATGATTTTACAAAGTCACAACAGGGGAACCCAAAATCATTCTGACCTTGTCTGACAAAATTTATCATATCTCATGATTTACAATTTCATTACTTACATCATTTCTTCTATAAGAAACTAGACTCAATAAGCTTTAATTTCATGTTTTATTCATCCTCTAATTTCATTTATACAATTTTTGGTGATTTTTCAAATTTAGACTACTGCTGCTGTCCAAAACAGTTGTAGTGCAAAATGTTGATTTCCATTTTGCCCTAAATTTCACAATTCATACAATTCAGTCCTTGCTTAATTAACCCCTCAATTAAGATAATTTTATCAATTAATACTTTTCCTAGACATTATAAGCTATTTCATAACTATTGAAATTAAGAATTTCCACATAAAACTCTAACTTCAAACTCTTTTACAATTATGTCCCAAACATTCACTTTCTATTCAATTCTTTCAATAAAATCAGCATATAAACAATTTAAAGCTCTAATTCCATTCCAAATCATCATATAATTCCAAAACATATTCATAGAAACTTTAAATTTCTTTCATAGAATCAAAAACTAATGAATTCAACAAGTGGACCTAGTTGTAAAAGTCACAAAAACACAAAAATTTCAAGAAATAATCAAGAATTGAACTTACTTGAAGTAAAAATATGAAAAACCAGCTTAAGGTAACTCTTCCATGTCATTTTTGCTGATGAGAATGCAGAAAAATAAAGAGAAATCTAGATAATTCCACTTTAGTCCTAGCTTTATTAAGTAAATTTTGCAATTTTCCAATTTTGCCCTTAACTCTCCTTATTTTCTTGCTGATCTCATGCCCTTGCCGTCCATCCCAAATAGACCTTGGGTCTATTTGCCTTTTAAACCCTCTTTCTTTTATCATTTAAGCTATTTAATCATTTCCCACAATTTTGCATTTGATACAATTTAGTCTTTTTTGTTCAATTAACTATCAGAACTTTAAAATTTCTCGACGAAACTTTAATATTAACTTATTAACACTCCATAAATATTTATAAAAAATATTTATGGCTCGATTTAAAATTCCCGAGGTCTCGATACCTCATTTTCGATTCTAATTATTTTAATATTTATTTTTAGTATACTATTCACTATTTCAAAATTTTTCCTAACTTTACATTTAACTTATACTCACTAAATTAATAATATTTCCTACTCATTTGTCGGATTTAGTGATCTCGAATCACTGTTCCGACACCACTGAAAATTATGCTGTTACAAACCCTATATATGAAAAAGTCTTTAACTAATTGTTCGAATCACTGTTCCGACACCACTGAAAATTATGCTGTTACAAACCCTATATATGAAAAAGTCTTTAACTAATTGTTTGGTGTTGATGCAACGCCTATATACATTCTGTATTGAAGAAAATGACTTAATTAGGGCTCACATCAATGAGTTTGTTTCTCTCTTGAATGATTTGAAGATAGTTGAGGTTCCGATTGATGATGAAGACCACACCATGCTATTGTTGTGATCTTTGTCCCATTCGTACAAGTCTTTCAAGGAAACCTTGATTTATGGGAGAAATAATCTTTCATTCGAGGAAGTGAAGTGAAACTTGTTGAGGAAAGACAAACTCGAGAATGAATTTGGTTCGAATAACAGTTCAATTTAGAAATATAACACCCAAACTTGTATCCGTTGCCAGAATAAGGTTACAGAGTATTATCAAAAAAATGGAACAATAAATCATTCAATTCATACATCTAATGAACTTGAAACAACTAAAAGAAAATAAACGATGTCTCACCCATTGTCGATTGACGAAGACTTTGTTAGAAATGTGTCTTCTTTGACAATCCCCTTATGGTGGAAGAAGATGTTGAATCCTAGCTTTTTGGTTAGAAATTCAATGGGTTTGGGGGAGTTCCTTGAAAATCTAGTCTGATCAAAGGGAAGAGGGGAAGGAGAGGATTATTTCAGAAGGGAGTAATAAGCCGAAAAATCACCGGCATCGGTAGAACAAAGATACAGCTAAGAGATTTGAGGTTGAGAGAGTTTAGTATTGTATTTTGCTTAAGAAGTGATTTAGTTAGAAGAGAAAATATGATTATTTAATTTTTAAAGTTAATAATAAAGTTGAGGGATAATACATGACAAACGGTTTAAAAATAATGAGAAAATAAATTTTAAAATTTAGGGTTTAAGTTTAAATTAAATATAATATCATTGGCTCACTGTACAAATACAATAAATATCTAATATTCCAGTTAGTACTGCAAGCAAGAAGAGAACAAATATTATAAAAACATAAATGAAAGCATCAAGTTGTTTAATATCAAAATTTAAGAATCACTGCTGCTAAATATAAAAGCCCTTACTCTTGGGTTGGCCCATCCTCATTAATCAAAGTATTTGACTTAGAATTTCCAAAATCCAGTGAAGCATATCGGCAACCAGTACCCTTTTCGCTTGGTTTTGGGCGATTAGCATCAGCATAGTGTAAGAATGGAGTCAGGGGTGAAGGAGGAAGGGAAAGTGCTGGGATACAACAGCAAAAACGTGAAGAAAGTGGCGTTACTTTCAACACTGGCTGCACTCCTTGACGATCCAATTCTCGCTGATGTCTCTAAGAAACCCAGTTTGTCCGATGTCGATACCCTAATCAACCTTGAACTGGGGAGTGCCATGTGTATCTCTATCTTCAAATTAGATGGAACCTTCTTCGGTACACTGCATATGCTCTCTCTCTCTCTCTCTCTCACTCTCTCTCTCTCTCTCTCTCACACACAGAGCTAGGCAGGCCTTCAGCCACATAGAATTTGTGTTTGAAATTAAATTCAGTACTTATTTGGATTGGTTTTCCTTGGAATTTGAAGATGTTGCGGTGATGAATTCAGCCACGGTGAAAGACTTGAAGCTCGCAATCAAGAAGAAAGTGATCGAGTTAGAGCAATCCAAGATGGGTCATCGACACATTTCATGGTTTATCATCTTGTTTTTGCTTTTAAACCACCCTCACTTATTTTTTTTGGCCAAAACCACCCTCACATTAATTGGTGGCATTTTGATGTATTAGAGAGAAAAAAAGAAAGCAGAGCAATTACATTTACTATAAAGTTATGTTTTTGAAGATTAATTTTTTTTCTTTTAATGTTTACTTTGTTTGTGGTTATAGGAGGCACGTTTGGGCTAATTTCTGCCTAGCACACCACAATGAGAAGCTCCTTGATGATGGCGCTGCACTTCAGGATTTTGGTGTTCGAAATAATTCTCAGGTGTTGTATATTGCCCCTTCACTTTTCTGGAAATGGTTTTTATTTTTATTTTTATTTTTATGATCAGTCTTTGCTCGTTTCCTGCTTATGATCTCACCTTGGAGCCTTAAAATCCATTGACCTTGCAAATATCAACTTAAACAAGATTCATATGCTAATGAATTATGGGAATCCATCATCCCGCGTAGGTTTTTATAAATATTGTTGAGAGGAATCCCAACTTAAAATTGATCTAGAAATTTGGCTCTCATTTACGATTACTGGGGCTATAATGTCTAGCAGCTGGCAGTATGTAAATTATAAACATGAAGAATTCCTCCTCTTGAGATGTTATGATGTGTATTGCAGGTACATTTTTTACCTTATGTTGTCTCAAAAGGTTCTGGGAGACATTCTAAGAGGAGAAAACACCGTTTCTTCCATGGCTTGAACAAGCATTCATGATGACATGCAATCATTCGGGCATCCCTGTTTTCTGATCCAACTCATTCCACAAATTCACAATGTTCCATAGCAAAGTAAATGTGGTATAAGTACATTGGTTTCTAGTTGACATTTTAAATAAATTTTAAAGCTCTTGTAATACTAAATTTTTAATAAATTAGCTTTATCATATCTCGTATTCTCGTATTCTAGATGACATTGATTTCTAGTTGATTTCTTCAGAAGCTGATAGTGTTCGCGTTTCTCTTCTGACAATTTATTTGTTTTCCACTGTTTCTCGATGCCATGTTCAGTTGTGAGTAGTGCATGTTGTATCTTATCATGATTTACTGAATTATTGTGGTTTTGAACTTGTAATATTGTGTTTCTCATTCTTCCTTGTTTGGTTGCTCATAAAACTGAGGGAAAATGGGTATTGCAAGGTGTTGTATTGTTGTTCTGACTTTTAGTTACGGAAAATACTTGCTCAACTAAGTTTAAGAGCGTTTTTGTAAGCAGACAAGAGGATCTTTATCCTTAAGTCCTAAAATGGAGGTTAATATTTTAGGTCCTTTTGTTATCTTTTTCCCCATTTTGAATTATGGGACCAAGGAATGTTCTAACTTAATTTTTCCTTGTTTGACTAATATTTGAAGGATTTTTGGATTAAGAGACCTGAAATAATACCTCATTTTGTAGTTCATTAAGGAAGGAAGTAAGAAGAGATTTTGGGAGCAATTAACATCAATTTTAACTAGAAGAATGTGGTCATATTTGGAGTTTAAGTCTCACATTTTGTCTGGTGCTAAGGTGGTGCGTATTAGTCAGTCCATGGATCAATGCATATTAGTCAGTCCATGGATCAATGCATATTCGGTTTTCTTTTCATACTGCTAGGTGCTTGTACTCATCAGTAAGGATCTGGGTATATTTTCTTTAAAATAGTTGAGTGGAGCTCATCGATGAACTTTGTTAGAATTGTTTGTGTGCTGGTGCTTATATGATTTGGCAATGGATTTTGATTGAAATATTCAGTTAATTCCTAAATGCATGGCATGGTTGGAATTAGGCATCTAATTGAATCGAAAAGGTTGTTTTCTATTACAAAGTAGTTACGAGTGGTTTTTATGTTGCATTAGAAGATATTAACTATGTGTTGTTTTTTTTCTTACGAAGAACGCAGTATATTTGCCTTTTTTGATCTTAAAGTGAGAGTTTTCTTTCAAAGTTTCATATTTTAATTGTATTACTGGTTTATTTTTCAAAAAATCCAAAGTTTTCATCTTTTGCGTTGGTATTGTTAATTATGTGGCAAAAGAAGGTTTATCTTTTGAGGATGTCGGCCATTCATATCGACCCAAGGTATCTCTCTACAATCTCATGGTTTTGTTTGGAATAACATTGATGCGTGTTGTTTTATTTGATTGTTGTTTCGTGTCTACATGGCTGTTAATGTTTTATTTGGCACATTTCATATAAATTTTGCTTTCTGCATCTGTAAGTGAAATGTCTGTATATATATTCTTTTTATATATTTGCATGCATCCATAAGTGAAATTTGCATGTATATATATTTCTTTCTATCTGTTATAAATTTTGCTTCATGCATCTGTAAGTGAAGTGTGTGTATATATATATTCTTTTGATATATTTGCATGCATCCGTAAGTGAAACTTGCATCTACATATATTCTTTTGATATATTCTTTCTATCTGTTTGTGTATATATATTCTTTCTATCTGTATGTGTGTGTGTCACGGGGCACTTTGGCCCGTGACATGTGCATATACTTTTTTTATATAACTCTTTCTATCTTCCATATAAGTTTAGCTGCATGCATCTGTGAAATGTGTGCACATATATTCTTTCGATTCAGGGGTTCAAATTGTAATTTTAGTTGAAAAGTTAATTGTGTATTTATATATAGTATAGATTTAATAATATAGTATATAAACACACATTTAATTAATAATTAAAATATTATCTTTTAGAAAGTAAATTATATTATTATGTTGATATTTTTATATATAAAATTAATAAAAAAACAAATAATAAGATTTTTAAAAGAATCACAAATCTTTAACTTTTAATTTTATTATGCCAACAAAAATTTCATTCCGATTTCACTTTATTATTATTATTATTATAAATATATAGATGTACCATAATCTAATACAATAAATAATAAATGATAGGGTTGGCCAAACTTCTGTAGCATCTGCTTGTGGGGCTTCTTCTCCTCATACCAATAATCCTAACCAAGCAACTTCTTTGGTTTTTTAGTTATGAAAAATATTTGCTTAATTAAATTTAAGAGTATTTTTATAAGATTTTTATCCTTAAGTCCTAAAATGGAGGTTAATATTTTAGATCTTTTTGATATCTTTTTGCCCAATTTCCCCAATTTGAATTATGGGACCAAGAAAAGTTCTAACTTAATTTGACTAAAAATGAAAAGAAGTTGTTTTAAAAAAGAAAAGGGGTTGGTGATGGCGCCGCACTTCAAGATTTTGGTGTTTGAAATAATTCTCAAGTGTTGTATTTGGCCTCTTCACTTTTCTAGATATGGTTTTTTTTTTTTTTTTGTTATGATCATTCTTTGCTCGTTTCCTGTTTATGATCTCACATTGGAGCCTTAACATCCATTGACCTTGAAAATATCAACTTAAATAATATTCATATGCTAATGAATTATGGGAATCCATCATCCCGAGTAGGTTTTTATAAATATTGTTAAGAGGAATCTCAACTTAAAATTGATCTAGAAATTTGGCTCTCATTTACAATTACTGAGGCTATAATATCTAGCAGCTGGCAACATGTAAATTATAAACATGAAGAGTTCCTCCTCCTGAGATGTTATGATGTGTATTGCAAGTACATTTTTTACCTTATGTTGTCTCAAAAGGTTCTGGGAGATATTCTAAGAAGAGAAAACACCGTTTCTTCCATGGCCTGGACAAGCATTCATGATGACATTCAATCATTCGGGCATCCCTATTTTCTGATCCAACTCATTCCACAAATTCACAATGTTCCATAGCAAAGTAAATGTGGTACAAGTACATTGATTTCTAGTTGACATTTTAAATAAATTTTAAAGCTCTTGTAATACTAAATTTTTAATAAATTTTAAATCTCTTGTAATACTAAATTTTTAATAAATTAACTTTATTATTGATGGGCGTCGAATCCACCAAATATAATTCCTACAAAATAACTCTAATTAGTAGTAAGAGTGGTAGTAGGGTCGAGTCCACAAGGATTGGCTGTTATAATCAACTTCCGTGTATAGCTTATGCTTAGATTGTTTGTCGTGTCGAAGGTCGTGGCAATAGTCGTGCCCACGACTCCAATTATACCTGCAAAAATTAGAAATAAAAGTAAATAGGATTTTTTTTTTTGAAATATTTAAAAACTAGATAATTGAAACAGCATAAACAATTAATTAAATAAATTAGAAAATAAATTTAGAATTTTGTGACAGATAAAATAAGCCTTAGCCTTAGACTTGGTCAATTTCGTATCAAGAATCGATCCTCGAAAATTAATCTTCTCTTCCAATCGATAAGCTAATTATAGCAGTTAAGAACGTCCTAACCACCAATTCTTCCTCTAGTATCTGGTTCCGGTACGACCTGCAAACCAATCTTTACCGATTATCTAACTGAGATACACGTGTTCCCGATTCAAGATTCCGGTAGCCTTGCGTTCTGAAGAACCCAACTCGAATTAACGGCCTCAATCGCGTGGGTCGTTTAAACCCGATCACTTCTTCCTCGATTTGTTCTCAGAAATCCGAATACAGCACGGCCGATTCGAATCTCCAACTGTAAGCAAACACGACTCCAACCCAACGTGCACTTTGACTTGAAATCGAATTTGACTTTAAGGGATGATTGGTCTATCCCGATACTTAGGAAAAAAATGAATACCGATGAGACGAATTTTTAGCACAAATTCGTATCTCACGGTTCCCGACTGAAAAGAACACCGGCCTAAAGCTAAGATGAAATTTAGCTAAGCATGAAATTGTTCATGCTTTGTGAGCTTGGAAAGAAGATTGATGATTATGGTGATGGAAATTGGAAAGGAAAAGCACTTGGAAGACAATTAGCCCAATTTTAGAAGAGAAACAAAATAAAATGAAAAATGAAGAATACTTAACGCCAATTTGAAAGAGAAAAGGAGAGTATTTCTATTCCAAATAGAAGTAGGAATACAAAATGAATGGATGATTTTTCTAAGAACTAAAAGCCCCCTATTTATATACATGGGGTTTACTAAAAATAGCCTAATTCTAAATAAAATACAATAAAAATAAAAATAAATAAAACTAAATAAAATAAAATAATATCTTCTATTTTTAGCTTTTTACAAAGTCAAAATTGATGTTAAATCCTTGGCTTTCCCACCTTTACGATTTGGCCCCAACTCAACGATTTGTCTTTCAGTTTGGCCTCTTTTTGCTCGTTTTTGACCAATTGCATCCCTGACAAAATTAAATCATAAAAACACCAATTAAGCAGGGATTAATTCATAAATAACCCAAATTAAACACAAGAATCATGTAAATTAATATGTTTATCAATCATATCTCATATTCTCAAAATCAAATACATTGATCATGTCATCATCTCCAAGACTCACACAATTTTAGTTGAAAAGTTAAATGTGTAATTATATATAGTATAGATTTAATAATATAGTATATAAATACACATTTAAGTAATAATTAAAGTATTTTCTTTTACAAAGTAAATTATTTTATTATGATGATATTTTTATATATAAAATCAATAAAAAAACAAATAATAAGATTTTTAAAAGAATGACAAATATCAGACTTTTAGTTTTCATCTTTATAAATGCTTTGTCTTTGCCTATTCATCTCTATTTTTTGTTTCAGATATATTTATTCATCACTCGAAGCAAAGCAAAAGGAAAAGTAGGAGGGTTTTGAGGAGAGTGAAAAATGGTTGGTCCTACTTTATCGGAGGGTGAAGTCATTCTGGAAATACTATTCGGGTCAGGAAGTTGCCTTAGTTCCACCATTTTTATTGGTGGAAATCATGAAGCTTCCAATTATTTATGGGAATTGTAATTCACCCCTTTTTCTTCATATGTTTTAGTTTGGGGATTTTGATTCTTTTATGAAAAGGCCTTGAATTTTACCTTCTACAATTGAAATGTGTGAACTTTAGGTATTATGGGGGATGGACAGCACCTAATATATACTTCTTAAGGTTTGCTGGGGTTGTGAAGTTTGGCAATATTCGTATTGGTGGACTTTCTGGAATTTACAATGCGCGTAATTATTGTTTAGGTTGGGTTTGAAGTTCTTTTACTTGTCTATTTTGTGTTTATTCTGGAGTTCTTTTAATGGTGATTGTTTATTTACTGCAAGCAGGTGTCAAATATGTTATATTGATTCGTATTTAGGGTAGAGAGTTGAAGCTTTGAAAGTTAAATAAATTAGCTTTTACTTGAGCAGGACACCATTAAAGGCCACCTATAATGACAATACTATCAGGTATGTGTATCATGTCCAGGAGTATGATGTTCACAAGCTCATGCACCTAGAGGAACTTATTGATATTTTCCTTTCACACTGATTATGGGAATTGGCAACAACTTGTTTGCTACAAAAAACATTTCAAAGATGAGGTAATTATAATCGATTGGTGGAAATGCATATTTGTGAAAGAATGAAAATCTTCATATCAAGCTTATTTAGTTTTCTTGTTGACCATTCCTGGTTGCTTGTTGGTTGAAACATATTTCCTAGATCCAACAAGGAACTCTTGGAAGCAAGCTTGCTGCTCAAAAAACTCAAACCATCGTATTGGTTTTCAACTAACTTGGTTTTCAGCTCACTTACACTGCAAATTCACCGCTCTTATTGAACATGAAGAGGGTGGTCGAGTGACAAAATTTTTTGCACTCGATAAATGCCTTCCAGGACGCAAGTTCTTGCAGGTATCTATTAGAAGTTCTGACCATTTTATTTAGGTTCTTTCTTTTGGTCTTTGCTAAAAGCTAATAAATGAATCCTGACTTTCTTTGATCTCTTAGATTGTTGATATTGAATCTTATCCAGGATCTTATGAGGTTCAATATGATGAAGAATGACTGGCAATAACACGGAAATCGAACGTACCTTTCCTTTAACCTTCCTATGTGGAGACTTTGGGTGTATGTATATATGACATTTTTGTTTTGACCATGCCACTCATCTCGCTCTCTGTAACACCCCTAACCCGTATCCGTCGCTGGAACAGGGTTACGAGGCATTACTAGAGTTTACAGAACATTTTCAGATAAATCGAGTCAAACACTATTCATTTCCCGAAATTAGTCATAACATCCCTTAAATAGACCCTCGAGGCCCAAAACATGCATTAGAATTGATTCAGGACTAATCGGTATCTCGAGAAAATTTTTCGCACACTTCTAAATTTTTTTTCTAACTTATAGGAGTCACACACCCGTGTGGACAAAATAAAGCTATTTTTCAAGCCCTATTTCTCACCCATTTCATCCAAAACCTGCACAAAACTTCCTAATACCAACCAACCAATTCAAGCATTATTTACAAGCCAATTTCAAACATTTGACATTATATGTATGCTTTAAATCTTAATTCATATATTTCATTTCCATAACATACATGTTTAAATCTAATTACCCCAAAATGTACCAAGCATACATGTATAAACATAATTTACTTTATAAACATACCAAAATCAAGTCATTACTAGCCATTCCAATGGCTAGATTACATTCATTCAATTCATCATTAACATTGGTACTAGTAGCCTATACATGCCATTATACCAAAATAAAAACATTTTTGTATACCAAAATAAGTAGGTTGATAATGTGATGATGCTCTGACTTATCTCTAACCTTTCTGAGCTTCCGAGCACTACAAAACATAGAAAATAAAACCTAGTAAGCATTTAATGCTTAGTAAGTTCATGTAACCAGAAACTAACTTACCAAGTGTTTCCATTAAATTTAATCAAACATGCATGCATTCAAGCAAATAAATCATTATCCTATCACATACAACTTCATCATAAAAGTTAGTCAAACAATTACACATAATATCATCACATAGATGAGCTCATCATATCATAATTTATACTTGCTTATAATTCCATACCACATGTACATTTTCAAGAGAAATTTCTTCAAACTCATTAACCATTTTTTAAGTTTTTCCCGTTGAAATTATCGGAATATCGATGGATACTCTCGTATAGTATACTTAAAGTGTACGAAACTCTCGAGCCACCTTTTCAAGTAATTTGGGTAAATCATATACTTCGATGCTCACACAGAGCTACGGTAGTCCACAACTTATGCAGAATTACTACCAATACATCGATGCCCACACAGAGTTGCGGTAGCCCACAACTTATGCAGAATTGCTACCAATCACTATATTTATACCTCTATGCTCACAAAGAGCTACAGTAGTTCACAACATATGCGACTACCAGTTACTATGCTTGTACCTCATAATGCTCGAGAGACTTATTAGGATTACTCGTTCGAGCTAAATCTTGTCTGCAACATATGCAGAATCACCTTTACAATAATCCATCGAATTTCCTTTATTCAACTGAAACTTGTTTCTTTTCTCAAGTCATGTCAAACATACGATCACATTTTATATATTTTAAATATTCAATTAAAATTCATATCACATAATCATACAATCTAACATTTCAAGAATCAATATTAAGTTACATGAACTTACTTCGGTACTTGTTCATATACAAAAGTCTACTAATCTGGGATTTTTTCCTTTTCTCGATCTAACTTCGTATTTGAGTTTTTCGGATCTAAATAAATAAATTTAATGATCAATTTAATACATTTCATATTCATTTGGACTCAATTTACATTCTAGGTAAAATTACTATTTTGCCCCTAAATTTTTCATTAATTCTAATTTCGTCCCTAGATTCGAAAAATAAAATTCATGCAATCTAATCCTTGTTTCAAGCCTAGTCGAAATTTCCATATATCATTTACAGCACTTATGTTTCACAAAATTCAAATTTGTTTTTGAATTTCACAAGTTTACAATTTAGTCCCTACTACACAAAACTTTTACTTATTCTTCAATTTAATCTTTTACCCAATTCTAACTTGAAATTTTATCAATTCAACCCCTAATTCATCAATTAATTCAACATAAACCATGTCCAAAAATCTACTAACTTTCAAAATTTCAACATATACTAAGTAGTATTTTGTTCTAGGATCATAAAAACTCAAAAAATACAAGAAAATGTGTTAAATTAACTTACCAAATTGAATTTGAACCTTTAAACCCTAATTTCTCCCCTTTTTTTTTCCTTTTTTGTTTTCTCCCCTATTCGTTTCAACCTATTCTGTTTCTTTGTTTCTTTGTCATTTGTTTTACATATATATATATATATAATATAATAATATATATAATGTAATAATATAATAATATAAATTAATATATTACTTATTTATTAAGTTAATATAATATATAATATATATTTTTTAATTAAAATATCTTTGATATTTTTTATTGTAAATCGCCTCAACATTTAAAAAAGGCATAATTACCTATTTGGTCCTTTTAACTTTTTAATTTATGATTAAACTTTTACTCTTTATGCAATTTAGCCTTTTTTCATAATTACTCCTAATTAAGTCAAATTCACTTAATCAAAATCTAATTAACTACACAACTAGCTTCGTGAATATTTATTAAAAAATTTATGAATCCGATTTACCAGAACGGAGTCCCGAAAATGTACTTATTATTATTATTATTATTATTATTATTATTATTATTATTTGGCCCCTTTTAATCAATTAACTACAAAACCAATAAAATTTTCTTATCAAAATTTTCATGCCACCTTTCTATCATAATATAGACTATGCCATAATATTAAAATAAAATTTTCTTTTTAGCTCGGATTTGTGGTCACAAAGCCACTGTTCCCATTTTACTGAAATTAGGCCGTTACACACACACTCTCTCTTGGGTGGGGTGGACTAATGTTTTATTTGAAAATGTACAATTTTCTATTTTTGTATGTACTATTACTCTACAAGAACTAGTGAGTCGACAACTGCTGTTCTAATATGTAGGAGAACACAGCTTGACATGCAAGATTGTGGTCAATGGGTTAAGAGCAGGATGGAAGACATGGGAGCCAAACCTTGTGAATTTTCTGAAACAGCTCCTCCTCACAAAACCTCTGATTCAGTTCAAACACTACTTTTTCTGGTAAATAATATGGTGATATTTTGATGCTTTTCCTTCTTTGAGGTGCTAAAAGTATCTCCATTAATGGTTCTATCTTTTGGATTTAAGAAACTCACCATATATGTTTGCATATTTATGCCACTTATCACTATCATGATTAGGCATCTCGATATTACTGTCACAGTCGTTACAAAACACTATCCTTCATTTTTTTATTTTCTTTTAGCTCAATTAATTGTTGGTTAGCGAACGCATTCTTTTTTTTATTTAGATTTGCAACTAGAATAATCATGACTTTTGCAATTTGTTTTTGCTCGATTTCCTTTTTAATTATTAAATTTTTCTCGCCTTGTGTAGGTTCTCTCCGTAATCCTCAGACTTGGAATTGCTAGATCTTCTTTAAAATGGTAAAGAGTTTTTTATTTAGCTTTTCCCACTCAGTTTTGATGATGTTACAGCGTCCAGCATGTGATAGGATTATTCCAATTCAGGAAAAGGCCTTTTCAGGAGTTTTGGAGAGATCACCTCGAATAACAAAGCTTTTGAAGCTTTCAAGTTAATAATTTGTAAAACTAATGAATAGAGGGCTTTAAACAAAGCTACAATTGTTGGGGCTTGGATTACTGGGCTTTAGCTTGAATTCAGTACAGATTTTGAAGTGTGTTGTATTTGATTTTTGTTCTTATTCCGCTCCACGAATATCCCTGTCATATGTCGGCTCAGTATAAGTTATTCAAAGGATATCCCCTTCATATCACGTCTTGGTTCAGAATTTTCACTGTCCAATTTAGTTGTTTTAGTGTTCCGTTAAGATATTTTTTGTGTCTGGACCGGGCTATCTCTCACACTTATTCCGGGTAGGGATATCCCATTCTAGGAGTATCCTGATTTGGGGATATCCCTAAAAGGGATATCCCGATCTAGGTATATCCTATTCCATAGATATCCCAGTGTCGGTTTAGGGTTTTTTTTGAAGAAAAATACTGGGCTATTATTGAAATGCAAAAACACATAAAACCATCAGGGATTAAAAGACAAACCCAAAAACGAAATAGGCCCAAAGGAAAACAAAAGCCCAAAAAAATAGGCCCAATTTATCTTGGTATAAGCATATCATGATAGTAATATTTAAGAAAAGTTTGTATCTTCAATCCATAATGATTGTATGTAACTTTTCCAAAGGCCAAACGTAGTTTAAAATTTTATTTAAAACTTTAAAACAAGTTTCAATTTTCTATAATTGGATAAATATCATAAAAATTTTATGGGTCATGCTCGGCCTAGCACCGAATCAAATGCCTAATTACCTACCCTTAGTTTTCTTTTCCTTTTCAAGTCACTGCCCTCAATTTCTAATAGCTAATTTCTAAATCCTTAACCCTAACAAAATAACTTTGCCTTCTCCACTCTAACACCCTACGACCACCACTATTGTCGTTCACGAGTCAGGCAGTCACCACCGGTCCACCATCATCGTTCACCAGTCAAGTAGTTACCATTGGTCCACCCGTCAATCTCTTTCAAGTATGAGCAAAATTAAAATTGTATTCCTTTTTTTTTTAGTAAGAGCAAACCCGTTACCACTCAACTATAACTCAAGTAGCATTTTTGGCATGCAAGTGGCTCATAAAACCAAACCCGCTCTTCCTTTTATTCTTCTTATGCTTTTTGCTTTTACAATTTTTTTCCTTTTCCCTTAGGGTTTTATTCAGCGAAAGGTTAACTTAGCTAGATATTGGAAAGGTCTAGTTAATGCCATTAAATCTTGAGTTTGTAATTACTTAGACTGAACAATTAAATGTGTGATAATTAATTAATTGAATTAGTTGAAGTTAGAGTTTCAAGTTTTTGAAATTGATTGAGAAACTTAGATATTTTCATTGTTTTAGTTAAATAAAATCTTCATAATTTGCTTAGGTTAATTTTAGTAGTAATTAGAATTTATTTTCTTGATCCAAATTAGATAAAATTGAATAGTTGGTATTTAGCGGCTTAGAATTTAGTTTTCATGGGAACAATATCTCCTTATCACTTTACTATTTATCAATACGTGCATTTGTGTTACGAATTTTCAATCATTGCATATATTAAATATTTTTAAAAAATATCGATAAATCTAAACAATGTATCAGAACAAATTAATAGTAGTATGTACTAATTTTAGGAGAAAAACAGTACATTCACCGGTGCGGTAGGACTACTTTATTCCTAACTACAATAAAATGACGGTGAAAATTCATTAATACAGATAAACAGAGAAAAGAAAGAATAAGAAGGGGATACTTAGAGATGAGATAATCAATCTTTGTGTTAGGCATCACCTAGTTCTAATTTCAACCCTACATGATTTCAGATAGATGCAGAGGCATCCAGAGGAGTTTTGCACTTATTTTGTAACGCCTTCAATTTGCCAACATCAAAATTATGGTTCAAGAACAATTTTCTCTGCCTCAAAAGAAAAAGCCTCTTCATCAAATCTTGGTATGTGGGATCTCTTGAAGTGAACAGGAAGTAAGCATAGCATATAACTATAATAGTGCTGGTGGTAAAATATGTAATCGGTTCCATAACATCCCACGAGAATTCCCAAAATGTTAGCCGGAAGAATAGTCCAACTTGTCCTACAGTTAATCCCAGACCCGTCCAAAGTATACGACGAACTTCCTTATGAGCTTGCACATCAATTTCTTCTTTTTGTTCCAGTAGCCTTTTTAGCTCATCCTTGATAGGATCATCTTCGGGAGCCAATGCAAGAGGCATTGCTTTTCTAACCAGATCCACCACCTAAGTAAAATGAGATTGATTTCAGCAAAATTAATCTTGTATATCAACATGGTTCATGACAAGGAAAAAAATTCTGAACGAAGTCAACTATGATGAGTTTTAAGGGAGAAAACAACAAGCACTGCAAATCCATATTTGGCATAAATGCAAATGCACTAGGTTGAAAATGCAACAACATGAGTAAAATTTAGAATTGGTATTCCTACCCAAAGCTAATATTCATGTATGCGAGCAATCGTTGGGATTTGGAGTTATCAAAAGCATGGAACACAAGAGGCAAGTTGTGAAGAATTTTATTGGAGGGGTTCGGGAAAAGAAAAAGAAGTGTAGATAGATTCTGGTGATTAATGGAATTGTTAAAAATATGTGACTGAAATTCTTGTGGCAATATAGGGGATCTATGAGGGCGAAGGTCGAGGGTTTGATGTTAATTAGAATAATGTGCTTTAACTTTACTGCATTATTTTTATTTGACTCTGATTAGAATATGGTTTTACAAACCTATAAATAGATGTAGTCGTTTTTTCTCTTGTATCATTCGCATTCAACAAAGTAAATTTTTTTCTTCTCTGCCCGTGATTTTTTCCTGAAAAGGTTTCCACTTAAAATCTGTGTTCTAGTTTTTTCTTTATGATACATTGCCATTATTAACATTCTATAATCATAGGAATAGAATAAGTAACGCATGTATAATGCATCATTTGGTCTAAATAAGGGGTGAAGTGGACTTTCGAGGATGAAGGCTTAGAGCAATTTGCCTGAACAAAATGTTTCAATTTTATTTGTAATCAAATATTTATTCAGTAAACCTGACGCTAATATTCTTAGAGATGGAATATTAATAGTTAGATGTTGTGTGTTTCATCATATTTATTTATATTTCCAAGTAGAGAAGCAAGAATAGGAGTCCCGTCCCATTAAAGGTGAAACTGACTACAGTTGAAAAAGAAGGCCAAGGCAAAGCCACTAAGCATTAGGCTACGAGAAATGAAGCATCTGAATTCCGAATTGGGAAAAAAGGAGGGCTGAAGAGACTAATACAAGATAAAAAGGCTACCTTCCCAGGATGAAGATAAACCTTGTCGCGGAATACAAGTACAACACCTGCCTCATCTAAAACCCGTGCAAAAGCAATGGCCTCATTCAGAGATCTAGCAACGTCCATGCTCTTGCAGGCTTCAAGTAGCTCCGAGTAGCCTATCACCTCTTTGCCTTCCATTTCTAGTTTTGTCTTGAGTGATTCCACGTTAACCAGCCTCATCAGCTTCTTAGCCTCCGTGAATGTTAGGTTCTCTAGTCCTCCTGCACTTTTGGAATCAGAGATTGCATTGACATCAGAAGATGAAGAATTTATCCAAAAATTTTTACCGCGGAATGCTGGACTGGTTCTCACTATCATTCCCTCCATCATCTGCGGACTTTGAGGGGAAGGCAGAGGTCTCCTTCCAACTGCTACAGATATGCTCTGCTTCAAAGCATCGCACCGCCCCAACCTCCTCCACATGCTAATGTATGTAAGAATCTATGTTTTTCTATTAATTTTCAGTGATTAAAAACCAAATCATAGATGTAGTGGGGTTCTTAATTAGTTTCTCTGCTCCTGTTTGTCAACTCTTAGGATTTCTCCATAACGGATCTACAAAATCTAGCTTCTAAAAAGAGGAAAAAAAATCCTATACCTAATGAAAAAGAAAAAAACCTTATAAAGAAAACTCCGTTCTAGCAAAGTTTTTTTATAGGGTGGTGAGAAAAGGTAGGCAGAACCTACGGTGAACAGAAAGACCAAGGAAAGCTTCTTCCTCTCATAGACGATAGTCTCATTTACTTTTTTCACGTATCAAATAATTAGGATAAATAGATAAAAGTATACATGAAATTTTAGTTTAATTCAAATTTCATAAACTATATTTGGGTAATTAAATTTAAGGCTTTCAAAATTTTTTTATTGTTGCTTATCCTAGTGGAACATAAGATGATTTCTACCATATAAAATGCGATCATTTTATGTTTTCCAAGTCAAATTGTGTTGTATCTTAAAAAAATCAAGCTCTCAAAATAGTCTACTTAAAATAAAAAAAAACTTTAAAATTTTGGACAAGTTGTAAAGATTTTGAATGTTTTAAGCTCCGAATCTTAAGTTTTTGATTACTCTTTTTGCTCATACAAAATTTCTTGTTTTAGAATTACATTCCAACTCTAAATTAATATTATTAAAACTACCAAAATTTTGAAAGAGCATAGAGTTTTTTTTTTTGTGCATTACAATAACAAGGCAAATCTCAAATAACAAAAGCGATTAGCGCAATTCGAACCCAAGCCAAACCTAAGGTAATGATAACTTAAAATGAGTTAAAAAGTCATCAAGGTTCTGAAATATAAAAT
Source organism: Gossypium longicalyx (assembly GCA_025698465.1). Taxonomy (NCBI): domain Eukaryota; kingdom Viridiplantae; phylum Streptophyta; class Magnoliopsida; order Malvales; family Malvaceae; genus Gossypium; species Gossypium longicalyx. The sequence continues at coordinate 101,849,639 of CM046997.1, forward strand.
ATAAAAAATTTAGATTTTATTCCATTTTATTAATATTGTTGGTCAAATTATTTTTATTAAGGTAAACAATATATTAAATTAATTTTGAAAATTTTTTGTTCAAATTATATTTTTATATATATTACAAATTAACTTATAAAATTACCATACTTGTTCAATTACTTGAGAGGTTATTGAACAATTGAAATGCCTTTTAATTGAAACCCCAAACCAAAAATGAAATCGAATCACCTAATCAAAATAAACTCTAAAACCCCAAACAAACCATAAATTAAAACCCAAGTCGAAATCCCAAATTGAAAGCTTTCAACAGATTTGGGTAACTAAACTTTCTATATTTTTATTAGTATGTTTTCCAAGCTAAATTTTGTTATGTGTTAAAAGAACAAGCTCCCAAAATAGCTTACTTGAAATAGAAACTTTTGAAATTTTGGGTAAGTTGCGACAATTTTCAATATTTTAAGCTTCGAATGTTAGACATTTGATTACTTTTTTTGAAAAAATAAAATTTCTTATTTCATAATTACATTTCAACTCTAAATTAATATTATTAAAGCCATTGGAAGAGTATATAGTTTTGATAACTTAAAATGAGCCAATAATTAATGGAGATTCTAAAATATAGAATACAAAAAAAATTCGATTTTATTTCATTTTAATATTATTTTTGCCAAATTTTGTTTTATTAAGATAAACATCATATTAAATTAATTTTTTTTAGAGAAACTTCAGACTGGGCTTATTATTAAAAAGTAAAATACACAGTACTAACCCAAAATACGCAACAGAAAACCAATAAAACAGATAAAATAAGCCGGCCTGAAACTTAAGTGGCCCAAACCTAAACAGAAAATATCTAGATATTTTTCGAATAGTCTAGAATGCTAATTAAATGTGCGTAATCAATGCCCAGTCAGAAAATGCTTTGAATCGTCTTATCATCTGAATACCATTTTTGCTTTTTCTTTCTGACGATTCAATTTTTTGAGGAAAGTTGTTCTTTCAAAAACCTTTCTGCTTTTCTGTGCTTTCCTCTCTTATCTCTTTGCCCTTTCCTTCTCAATCTGGTTCTCTTCTCCGGTCAATCCGACGTTGAAGTTCAGCATACTCCGGGACCCTCCTTTCCAGGTACATTTCTTCATTCCTTTTTAGAGTTTCCGTTGCTAATATATGTGCAATGGCGTTTGCCGATCTGGGTGTATGTTTAAAAATAACGCTTCTAGATATGTTAACTTTTTTGCTGAATATCGTGTATATATGCCCTTATTTCTGAACGATCTTGACTTTTGGTTTCACATTTTTTTAGTATTGTGAGGGAGTCATCTTCTATCAGAACCTTCGACCATTCCTGTTCCCCTCCTACTTGAACCGCTTTTCTACACGCTATTGCTTCAGCTACAAAGGCGGGTGTTAGCCCATGGTGGATCTCGGAGCAGGAGAGTAAGACATCCCCTTCTTCGTTTCTGACAACAATCCCTGAGCCAGATTGGTGGTGATTCGCATCATACGCACCATCAAAATTTATTTTGATGAACTCTCGAGGCGGGTAAGTCCATCCTACTATCATCTTCATTTTTCCTGGATTTTTCATTTCTAACCCATCAAGTTCAGCAATATAGCTGTTTATGAAGTCTACTAGCTGTTGACTTGTACTATTTTTCTGTTCGTGTATTATTCTGTTTCTTTCTCCCCAGATAGTCCACAATCCACAACAGAAGACACGGCTCTGGTATGCATAAAGTTGGTCAAAGATGCAGGTAATCCACTGTAGAAAATCCATATGAGGATCCCGAATAATATTCTGCATTTTTAATAGTGTCCAAACTTCCATTATGACAGGACATTCACGAAAGATATGGTCGATCGTTTCAGCTCTTTCTCCGCGTCGGGGGCAGCTTGTATTACTTACAAGTTTTCGATACGGCATATTAACCCTCGTCGGCAAATAATTCCATGAGATTCTCCATATTGTACTCTTGATTTTATTTGGTAGATTTAGGAGCCAAAGTTTTTTGTAGAAATTTCTGTAGCCGGTTTGTAAAGCAAAAGCTCTAGGGATTTCTTCAAAAGTTTGTAATAGTTTATAGACGCTGCGGACCGAAAACTAGCCTGAATGCTTGCCTCCCCAGACCATTAGATCGTCATGAGGTTTGCTTGTTAAAGGTATCCAGAGGATTTTCCTAGCATCATCCTTTGCATAGGTATTGCTTATAAATTCTCTTCTCCAGGCTCTTTCCTTACTGTCTATCAATTCGCTAAAATTAACCGCATCTGGAATCCAAGCATCATCATTTATAAAAATATTTGTGCCTCTGCCAACCCTCCAGCACATTCCTTTTTCCAAAATTCCCTTCGCTCCCCAGACCATTAGATCGTCACGAGGTTCGCTTGTTAAAGGTATCCAGAGGATTTTCCTAGCATCATCCTCTGCAAAGGTATTGCTTATAAATTCTCTTCTCCATGCTCTTTCCTTACTGTCTATCAATTCGCTAAAATTAACCGCATCTGGAATCCAAGTATCATCATTTATAAAAATATTTGTGCCTGTGCCAACCCTCCAGCACATTACTTTTTCCAAAATTCCCTTCGCTGCCCATATGCTTTTCCATATATAAGAGCTGGTTTTCCCCAATCGAGACTTTAAGAAATGATCATTCGAAAAATATTTTTCTTTAAAAACTTGCGTAACTAAAGAATCCTGATTAGTAATGATCCTCCACCCTTGCTTAGCAAGTAGAGAAATATTGAATTGCGCCATATTTCTAAATCCCAATCCCCCCACTTCTTTTGATCGACACATGAATTTCCATTGGCACTAGTGTATCCCTTTCCTACCTTGTCCTTTTTGCCGCCAGAATTTAGCGAAAATACTTTCCAACTCTCCACATAATGATTTTGGTAAAAGGAAACATGGCATAGCGTAAGTTGGAATTGCTTGAAGAATTGATTTAATAAATACCTTCTTTCACCCTTGTGAAAGTAACCTAGTACTCTAGCTTACAATTCTCAGTATAATTTTATCTTTGAGATTTTGAAAAGCTTCCTTCTTTCACCTTCCTACAACATTGGGAAGTACTAGATATTTTTCCATATTTGTGTAGCTTCTCACACCTAGCAGACTTGATATTTCTTCTTTCTCTTTTGCTGTTGTATTTGAGCTATAAAAAGTTGTTGATTTACTGTAATTTACACATTGACCTGAGCACTGCTCGTATTCCTTCAAAATATCTTTGAAAATTTCCCCCCTCTTTGTGTCGCTTCACCAAACATTATACGGTCATTTGCAAAAAGCAAGTGTGATATTTCAGGTCTTCTTTTACCAGCCCTTACTCCCTTCATCGATCCCTTCTCTATGGCCATTCGAGTCCCTCACTGCATATCAAAAAAAGAAAAGGGCTGAGCGGGTCACCTTGGCGAAGCCTTCTAGTGGGCTTAAAAACCTCTCCCCTTCTCCCATTGATGTTCACTGTATAAGAGACTGTAGAGATTCATTTCATGATTAATGCCACCCACTCTATAGCAAATCCCATTTGAAGCATAACCTTTTTGAAAAAAGTTCACTCAACTCTATCATAAGCCTTGCTCATATCTAACTTAATTGTCATCAGCCCTTTTTTCCCATTTCGTATGCAAGAGTTCATAGGCAACGAGCACATTGTCAGTAATGGGAATAAAAGCACTTTGAGCCTTATCAATACAGTTTCCAATGGCTTTCTGAAGACGATTTGCAATTACTTTTGCCCCAATTTTATATAGAACTGTGCATAAGTTGATGGGTCTAAAATTCACAAGGCTTGTGGGGTTTGGTAATTTTGGGATAAGCACAATATCTGTAAGGTTGAGAGAGTCAAAATCTCTTCTGTGGTTCAGTATGCCCAAACAAAAGTTTACAACATCTTTACCTACAATGTGCCAGAATCTTTGAAAAAATAAAGCTGGAAATCCATCACAACTTGGTGTTTTATTAGGCCCTGTTTCTTTCAAGGCTGAAAATATCTCTTCTGCTGTAAAAGGTACTAGTAATTCTGTGTTAATATCAGATGAGATATTAGGATGAATACCTTTTAGAATATAGGATAGATCCCCAGTAAATTCTGGAAATAATTTGAGGCTGACTCATTAATTGCTGTTTCATTAGAAATTTCCTTTCTATCATCAGATTTCAGCATAGTAATCGTGTTCATTCGTCTACGAGCTGTGGCATATTTGTGGAAAAAGGCAGAATCTGTCACCCAATTGAATCCAATTTGTTTGCGCCCGTTGTTCCCAATATATTTCATCTTTATCTAACTCCATATTAAGATGAATTTTAGTATCAATCAACTTTGCTATTGTGTCATCATCTCTATCGTCTGCCAAAATATCTTCAAGTTCCTTTGTGAGCTTACTCTTTAAACCGTCTCTACCCTTTTTTATTGAGCTTGCCCACCTACTCAATCTTGCTTGTAGCCTTTCTAGCTTTTCAGCAATAGTTCCATTTGAAGACTTCCACGATTTTTAATCTCTCGTTCAATAGATTCCTCCATGGTCCACCAAGCATCGAATTTAAAGCTTGGTATCCCTTTATAGCTTCTCTCATTGTTATTGTTGATTAGTAAGGGACAATGATCTGAAATCGAGTGTGCTAAATGTTGAATAACTCCTTTTGGGAAAAGTGCCAGCCATTTTTCATTCGCCACTCCCCTATTCAATTGCTCTTTAATATTCTTTTCCGGTAGATTCCCTTGCTCCCACGTAAACCAAACCCCCGAATATCCTACGTCTATTAGTTGGCATTCTTCTAAAACCTCGCAAAATGCTTCCATTCTTTTCTCCTTCTTCGGCTGACCTCCGCTCTTTCTAACGAATACATTATTTCGTTAAAATCACCACATACCAGCCATGGGTGATTCTGATCTTGACCTAATTTGTTTAACAAGTTCCAAGAATCATCCTTATTGGTAGCATAAGGTGATTCATAAAACCCTATAAATCTCCACTCTTCATTTACATTATCCTCTTTTACAATCACATCAATATGGCTTTTTGAGAAATTGTTTAGGCAAATCGTAATTCCTGCTCTCCATGCCATAGAAATCTCTCCTCTAGAACTTTCTGCTCTTACATCGATTCCATTATCAAAACCACATCTCCTCTTGATTTTTTTTCGTGCGCTTTATATCTACTTTGGTTCCATAAAAAAGACCATTTGGGGTTTATGTTGCTTTAGCACATACTGAAGCCTTCTCACTGCCCGTGGACTCCCCAATCCACGAACGTTCCAGCAAATGGTTTTCATTGTGTCCAGTCGGCTTGCCCATTGCCAGCTGCTGATTTATTTTGATTGGTAAAACAATCATGCTTGAGGGTTTCTACTTGTAAATTTATACCTTTCATGATATGAGGATCTTAACCATCATGTTTCATTCTTTTTACTTTCTTTTTATAGTATATTCCTTTGCCATCATCTTTAATTTCTAACTCCTCTGATTTTTTTTCCTCAAAATACTCTCACCGTTAGCCATGTTCGACTCTCTAGTTGCCTCAATTTTTTTCCAGCTTGATTTTTTTGTTGGTTTTAAAAGACCTACGTAATTATTGCTTACCCCCACTCATTTTTTTCCCATAAATTTTGCTTCCTCTTGTATTATTATTGCTTCCTCCATTTCTATGGATTGTGAGCTATCCTAGATTTTTTTGGCCTATCTCACTTTTATCCCGCTCTTGAAAATTTGCTCAGAGAGTTTCTCTATAGCACCTATATATGAACACTGAATCTGCATCTTCTTTGAAATAGCATTAAGCTTTAAACTCTCTTTTCCAAAAAAATTGACTTCTGCTTTTAACGCTAAAGAATAAGGAGGATCATCTCTAATTTTATTTTTTTCTACAGGTGTAAACGTGAGGCAGTCATTGAGCCCATGCCCTATCTTTCCACAGCCAAAACAGAAAGTTGGTAATTTTTCATATTTAAATGGGATCCAAGACTTACTTTGATTTTCTGTTGAGATGAAAATACCCCTGCACAAGGGTTTTTGCACATTTAACTAAACTCTAAGTCGACAGAAATCACCATTAATTGTAGATCTCAAAACGCCTTCAAAAGTAACCCTAATAGCATGCATTAAATCTTTTTTATCAAATTCTGGTAGACATGGGCCAATCTTAATCCAATATGGGGATGAATTAAGCTGAATTTGACTCCTTTCTATCGATTTAGTCAACTGATCAAACAGCACTAAGTTTTTTTGAAACAACCATGGCTGCCCTTCTAAAATTGTCTCCAGATCTTCTTCACTATCAAACACTATCAAAAATAAATTTTGCTTTGCCAATTGGATCTCGAACTTTTTCCTCGTCTTCTAGATACTTTTTATCTGTGCCCTAAAGCTGTCCGGATTATAGGATTTTTTTGTCTAAATAGTGCAAAGTAGGGTTGGCTTACCGTTGGGTATCACCATTGAACTTTTAACTGATAATTGAATGAGTTGTTCTGCCAAAAGGGAGATCTCCTCTCCTGTCAAACCTTCTTCGCCACAACTTCCCTTCATCCCAAGCCGCAGAAAATCTGTTCTTGCTAGGATGCTAAGGAAAACACTCATGACTAGGGTTATATTAAATTAATTTTTAAATTTATTTGTTGAATGTATATATTTATATATATTACAAAGTTATAGAATTATCATACTTGTTTAGTTACTTGAGAAGTTATCAAACAAAAATAAATTTGAATTCTCAAATTGAAATTAAATTTAAAACCCTAAACCTTAAATTAAAACCTAAGTCAAAATCCCAAATTGAAAGCTTTCAATGGATTTAGATAACTAAATTTAAGGCTTTCAAAAACCTTCTATTGTTGCTCATTCTAGTCGAAGTGAGATGATTTCTATTGTATGAAATGTGATCTTTCCATTGGTATGTATTCCAAGCCAAATTGACTTTTGTTTTAAAAGAATCAAACTCCCAAAGTAGTTTAATTGAAACAGAAAACTATGAAATTCTAAGCAAGTTGTGACTATTTTCAATGTTTTGAGCCCAAAATCTTAAGACTTTTGGTTACTATTTTTTATAATAAAAAAAGTATTGCTTTAGAATCACATTGGAAATCTAAATTAATATTCTAAAACCCACCAAAATTTTGAAAGAGTAGAGTTTTGATTGCTTAAAATGAGCCCAAAATCCACATTTGTTTAGTTACTCAGGAGATTATCACACATTCGAAATGCAATGGAATCGAAGCCCTAGACCAAAGCCAAAGCCAAAACCAAAACCTTAAATCGAAACTAAAATCATTAACCTAAACCTTAATCGAAGCTAGAACCTGAAAACAAAACCACAAACAAAAACCCAAGTTGAAACTCCAAATTAAGACTTTCAACATATTGCATTTTAAAACCTTCTATTGTTGCTTATTCTTCTCAAACATGAGGTGGTCTCTATTGCATGAAATGTTATCTTTCCATTGGTAGGTTTTTCTAGCCAAATGGACTTATGTCTTGAAAGGACCAAGCTCCCAAAGTAGCCAACTTGAAACAGAAAACTTTGAAATTTTGGACAAGTTGTGAGGATTTTCAATGATTTGAACCCCCAAATCTTAGGCTTTTGGTTAATCTTTTTGATTAAACAAAATTTCATATTTCAGAATTAAATTTAAACTATAAATTAATATTCTTAAAACACTCAAAATTTTGAAAGAGTATAGAGTTTTTATTTCTTAAAATGAGCCAAAAAGTTATGGAAAATCTAAAATATAAAGTAAAAAAATCAAATTTATTTCATTTTAATAGTATTGTTTGCCAAATTATGTTTTATTAAGCTAAAAAACATATTAAATTAATTATGAAATTTTTTATTGAATTTTTATATTTATATATATTATAAAATTGTAGAATTTTCATATTTGTTTAATTATCGGGAGATTTGTAACAGCCCAATTTCAGTGAAATCGGAATAGTGGTTTCGAGACCACAAATCCGAGTCCGAGAAATGAAATTATTTAAATTTCATAAAATGATAGGTATTATGATAGTAATATTGCATGAAAAATTTTATAGAACAATTTTATCAATTATGTGTTTAATTGCAAAAAGGACTGAATTGAATAAAATGTTAAAGTTGTATACTAAAAGCTATAAGGATTATATAGCTAGAGAATTCAAAATATGAGGTCCTTAGATGGAAATTAGACCATTGAAGAAAAACATGTAGATATTTTTAGTGAGTCATCCATGGAAAAAATGGAAAAATGTAAAGGACTAAATTGAAAAGTGGAAAAGTTAAATGATATTAATTAAATTAAATGAAAAAGATATCATTTTATCATCTTCTTCTCCATAAAATACATTGAAACCCTATAAGAGAGAAAGGAAATTTCTCAAGCTTGAATTGGTAAGTTCTATGTCCCGTTTTTAGTAATTTTTATATTTTTGAGATCGGGAAGGCTTAATTTCTTCATTTGGGTGATTAAATTGAAAGAAAATCAAAGTTTATAAAATTACCCATGTATGAATATGTTGTAAATTGAAAGTTTTTGATAGAAAATAAAATATTATTGATAGATAAACCACTTTTACAAAGTGATTTTTTTTAGTGAAAGCATGTGTAGGGGCTAAATTGCAAAATAGTAAAATTCTTGGAAAAATTCTGAAATTTGTGAAATACATGTGTTGTAAAAGTTATATTGGAATTTTGAATAAGCTTGGAATAAGAAGTAAATTGCATGAATTTTAATTTCCGAGCCTAGGGATGAAATTGGAATTAATTAAAAGTTTAGGGGCAAAATGGTACTTTTGCCTAAAATGTGAAATGGGCTTGATTGAATGTAAAAATCATAGAATTGATGATTAAATTTATTTATATAGATCTAGAAGTGTCGAACAAAGAAAAAGATCGAGTGAAAGAAAAAATTTCGGATTAATAGATACGGTCAATTGTCAAGGTAAGTTCGTATAACTAAATTAAGCATGTAAATGTATTGAATTTATTGTTGAATTATGTGTATCATGATTTGTAATTGGTATGTACATGTAATAAATCGATGTGGATTTGTGATTTATATGTAAATGATGAAATATTACATGAATCCGTTTGAATATTGATTTCCGATTGGACAGGTGATTACCGTGAGTATGAGATCTTGCATATGTTGCAATAAAGGCTATCCCTAAAGGATAATCTTTTGATCTCATTATGAAAAAGAAATGTATCCCAAAAGGGTAACACTTGAAAAGGCTATGTACACTTTGTGTGTACACTTGGAAAGGTTAGGTATACTTTGTGTATAACATATGAAAAGGAAATGTATACTTTGTGTATAACACTTGAAAAGGAAAGGTACACTATGTGTGTACACTTGAAAAGATTATGTGCACTTTGTGTGTACAAATTGAAAAGGGTATGTACACTTTGTGCGTACCACTTGAAAAAGGAATGTGCACCTCGGGTGTACAATTAGAAAAGGAAAGGTTCATCGGAAATTCAAAGATTCAACGGAAATATATTAACAAGTGAAATAAGAAGAAATGACATGATAAGCTCATCTATGCATATTAATGTTTTTATACTAACCAATTTGGTTGAATGATTGTGTATAGGCTATATTGCTAGTTCGCTAAATTGATGGATAAATTGTCTTATGTGTGATTTACTTATTATATATGAATGGTAAGTGTAGTTTGGTTATATGAACTTACTAAGCATATAATGGTTACTAGGTTTATTTTTCCCTATTTTATAGTGCTCAAAGCTCGTGAAGGTTGGATTGGGTCAGAGCTATCACCACACTATCAACTCCTTAATTTTGATATAAACGACAAACTCATTTTGATATAATGACATGTATAGGCTAATGAGGCCAAATGATGAAGTAACATGTTTGTTTACAATCTAGCCATTGGAATGGCTAGTAATATTTATTTTGAGATAATATGGTATGTTCATGTTCAACAAGATACAAACCACCTTTCATAAAGCATGATTACAAACCAATGTAAAGGTAAGCTTCTAGGTATGGTTAAGAGTTGAAAATGTTAGATTGAATGATGGAAATTGGTTGAAATGGATGGTATATACTTGTAAGTTTTCATGTAGGAAAATGGTTAAGTTTGGGTGAGAAATAGGGCTAGGAAATGGCCTTATTTCATCTACACGGGTAAGACACACGGGCGTGTGTCTAGGCCGTGTGTGACACACGGACAGCCCACAGGCATGTGAAATGAGCGTGTGTCCCTTGTATCCTTAAATATGAAGTCAGAATAGTACACGGGTAAAGGACACGGCCGTGTGTCTTAGTCGTGTGAAGGACACGGGTTTCAAGCATGGTCGTGTGTCAAAATCATGTGAAAATGACTTAAAATGGTGAAAAATCAGTTTACTACACGGCCTAGCCACATTGGCGTATGCCCAGACCATGTGCCCCTTTAATACTTAAGAAATTGCAAGTCAGAATTCCACATGGGCTGGCCATACGGCCATGTCCCAAGCCACACGGGTGTGTGCCTCTATTTTCAAGGTAAAATTTCTAAAGTTGTCGGTTTAGTCCTGAACTATTTCCAAAGCATGTATTGGGCCCCGTAGGCCATTATTAGGGACTTTATGGTGAAATATCAAAAAATTTTGATTTGGAATGAAAATTTATGACTCGATTTTGTACAAATGTTAGTGTATAAGTCCGGTAATGCCTCGTAACCCTATTTCGGTGACAGATACGGGTTAGGGGTGTTACAAGATTACCGTACAATTGAAATGCCATGGGATCAAAACCCTAGGATGAAGCCAAAATGAACCCCAAACTTCAACTAAAATAATAACCTTAAACCAAAAACAAATCTAAACCCAAAATTAAAACCTAAGTCGAAACCAAAAATTTATGGCTTTCAAACTTAGGTGATTTCTACAGCATGATATGATAACTTTCCATTGATATGTTTTTTTCTAACCAAATTGATTTCTTTGTTAAAAGAACCAAGCAAACAAAGTAGCTTATTTGAAATAGAATGCTTTGAAATTTTTGACAAGTTGTGATGATTTTAATATTTTGAGCGCCTAAATCTTAGACTTTTTGTTTATTATTTTTGATCAAACAAAATTTCTTGTTTTAGAATTACATTTGAACCTTAAATTAATATTCTTAAAACCACCAAAATTTTGAAAGAGCATTTAGTTTTGATTGCTTAAAATGAGCCAAAAAGTAATGGAAGCTTTAAAATATAAAGTACAATTTTTTATTTTATTTTATTTTATTTTATTTTAATATTCTTGTTGGCCAAATTATGTTTTATTAAGGCAAACAACATATTAAATTAATTGTGAAATTTTGAAATTTTATTTTTATATATATTACAAAATTGTAGAATTTTCATACTTGTTTAGTTACTCGAGAGATTACCACCCAATCGAAAGGAATCGAAACCCTAAAACAAAGCAAAAACATAAACCTCACACTGAAACTAAAATCATAACCCTAAATCAAAAATAAATCTAAAAACCCAAACCAAAACTTTATATTGAAACCTAAGTCAAAATCCCAAATTTACGACTTTTAACAAATTTAGGTAACTAAATTTAAGGCTTTCTAAATTCTTATATTATTTCTCATTCTAGTCGAACGTGAGATGATTTCTATTGTATGAAATGCGATTTTTCCACCAGTATGTTTTTCAAGCCAAATTGTGTTATGTGTTAAAAGAACTAAGCTCCTAAATTCGCCTACTTGAAACAAAACACTTTGAAATTCTTGGTAAGTTGCGACAATTTTCAATGTTTTGGGCATCAAAATCTTAGGTTTTTGATTTCTCATTTTGGTGAAAAATTAACTTGTTTTAGAATTACATTTGAACCTTAAATTAATATTCTTTAAACAACTAAAATTTTGAAAGAGCATTGAGCTAAAAATTCATGGAAGTTCTAAAATATAGAGTAAAAAAATTTTCAATTTTACTTTATTTTAATATTATTGTTGGATAAATTATGTTTTATTAAGGTGAATAACATATTAAATTAATCTTGAATTTTTATTTTATTTTTATATTTATATATTACAAAATTGTAAAATTTTCACAATTATTTAATTACTCAAAAGATTAGCGCACAACTGAAATATCATAAAATTGAGTATTAAAATATGCTGAGAGAATTTGACATTAAATAAAACAAATAATATTATATTAAGAATATGATAACTTTTAAAAATGGATTACTACAGATGATTTATTAAAAATTGAGCAACACCCATCTCGATTAGGGGAGACACCCAACATCAATAATAAAGTCTTCTCTCTTCTCTGACCTCCCCGCCAACATCCCCCCTTCCCCACCTTTCCTTTCTCTGTAAGTAACCAAATATCTTCTTAATTTACCTTTGGATTTGTTTGTAAAGTAAGGCCGTCTCTGTCTGCTAGCAATTTACATTCTGTGTTGCCTGCTTTTCTTTTTCTTTTCAAAGTTTTTGTTACTATTTTCATCTCTTTTATGGAAAAATTTTAAGGACATTGTTGGATATTTCCTTTTAATTTCCATTTTCTCATCCATTTCTTATGCTGTTGCTAAACCGTTGTTCAATTTACTTGGTTGAGTTACTAGTATGATGTTCTTATATATATCCTATGATAATTATTTGTTTTGAACTGGACTTTGCAACTGTTGTTTTCTAACAGATAGGTTTGCACATGTCTTTGATTCAATTTCTTCTTACTCTGTCTTTCTCTACCAGCAGTATGGCAAATTTGCGCTCCTTTTCAACTAAAGAATTTTATTGGCTCGCATCATGCTTTTTGGCCATCATCACCTGCAAACTAGTAAGTAGTCCAATATGCTTTTGCTTTTATCAACGACATTTTTGGTGGATTGGAATTTTTTTCAGCTCTTTCTTCTTCGTAGATTTCGGTCAAATTCAATGGCTTTTATTAATCTTCTTTTTCATTTCCATCTTTTATAAATTCAATACACTCTAATCTTGGCACTCGGTAAACCATCCTCAACCTTATCTAGTTCGTGTTACTTAAAATTTGTTCCTAAATCTTGTTGATAGATTAGCTCCATAGGTAGCTTTTTTTTTCTGGGAATGGTAATAATTATGGTTGTATAAAATTGCTTAGAATCATATTCGTCTAGTTTCTACCATTTATTTTTATCCAGAATTTAGGAATAGGCTTTGAAATTGGCAATTAAGAAAAAGAGAATGGCTGTGAATAGTACCTTAAAACATAGAGGAAGAATAGGGGGTTGAGAAAAAAATGGTTTGACACCAACAATGATGCAACTAAATTGTGCTGACGCTCATAAAAGACCTGCCTTCCCGAGATTCTAACCTCAAATGAAGCATAAAAGGGTTTGGGAAACTTAGGATAAGACAGCTCCACACTGACGACTAAAAGACCCTGGTAGTGGTTCCACTCTTGGACCTGTATATTTGAATTTTGGGTCAAAGTTATCCATATCTACATTTGCTGTCCATGCCCAAGTTGGAGTAGTTTATGTTAAAAACAGGCTATTTCAATTCTGTTTATTCACAAGAAATTACATAAATATTTATACACATAGTGAGCCTAACTTAAGAAACTTTATACTAGGAAACAGACTAATTCTAGGGATGCTGTCCCTAAAAATAGCCTAAAATTTAGGGATAAAATATTTACAGAATCCTATCTGATACATTCAAATATTCCTTAATTAGGAAATTGTAATATGACACTCCCCCTCAAGCTGGGAAGTGGATATCATCCATTCTCAGCTTGTTTACTAGTTTCTGAAACAACTTCCCAGAGACTATCCAGCTTTTCCTTTATAAAATATCTGTCAACCTCAACGTGCTTCGTACGATCATGTTGAATTGGATTATGTGCAATATTGATAGCAGACTTATTATCACAATACAACTTCATTGGACCTTCCCACTTGATCTTCAAATCTTCCAAAATAATTTGTAGCCATAATAACTCACAAATTCCACGAGTCATCTCCCTAAATTCAGCTTTTGCACTAGATCTAGCCACAACATTCTATTTTTTACTCCTCCAAGTCGCAAGGTTACCTCCTTGGAAAGTGCAATAGCCCGAGGTTGATCTTCTATCAACCATAGACCCTGCATAATCTGTATAAGTATAGGCTTCAAGGGTTAAATTCTCCCCCTTTTTAAATAGGATTCCTTTGCCTGGCGTGCCCTTTAAGTACTGTAGAATTTGATATACAGCTCTAAGATGTGATTCTTTAGGGTTGTGCATGAACTGACTTACAACACTGACTGCATAGGCAATATCCGGTCTAGTATGAGACAAGTAAATGAGCTTCCCTATAGGTCTTTGATAAGAACTTTTATCAACTGCTGCATCTTCTAGTGCATCTCCAAGTCTGTGGTTCACCTCTATGGGTGTCTCTGCTAGTTTACATCCAACTTGCCCTTCTCTGTCAACCGATCAACTGTGTATTTTTGTTGAGATATGAAGATTCCTTCCCGAGAGTGTGCCACTTTAATACTAAGGAAATATTTTAATTTACCGAGCTCTTTGACTTCAAATTCTTTTACTAGGCATTTCTTGAAATTCTCCATTCCTTCCAGATCATCACCAGTCACTATAATGTCATCTACATAGACTAATAAAACAGTCACTCCCTATGAAGATGAGTGTTTTACAAACAAAGTGTGATCTCATTGACTCTGTTTATACCCCAACTTGAGCATTACTTTGGTAAATCTTCCAAACCAAGCCCTCGGGGACTGTTTTAGTCCTTACAAAGCCTTTTTTAGTTTGTAAACTACCTGTCCTGTATTTGGACCAAATTCTGGTGGGACATCCATGTAGACTTCCTTCTCAAGATCACCATGTAAAAAGGCATTTTGATGTCAAATTGCTGTAATTTCCAGCCTCGGTTGGCGGCTAGTGACAACAACACTCTCACAGTGTTCATCTTTGCAACAGGGGCAAATGTCTCAAGGAGGTCTATTCCATACATTTGAGTGTACCTTTTAGCAACCAGTCTTACTTTGTACCTCTCCAAAGAACCATCTGACTTATATTTCATTGTATACACCCAGCGACATCCCACTGGTTTCTTTCCTCTCGGTAATTTCACCAAGCCCCATCCATATCCTATTTTTTTCAAGAGCTTTCATTTCAACCTTTATGGAATTTTTCCAATTCTCATCTTCTAATGCCTCGGATACAGTTTTGGGAATGGAGATAGAATTTAGGCTAGTAAGAAAGGCTTTGTGGTTATGGGACAAATTTTTGTAGGACATGAATAAGTAAAAAGGATGTTTTGTACAGGCTCTAGTCCCTTTTCTAATAGCAATGGGAAAATCATCTAAATTTTCAGTAGTTTCAGTATTAGTATTCAAAGTAGGTTCAGCAATTACCTCAAGTTATATAGGAGAAGAAGATGATTGAACTTGCACCGGTGCCTTCTTCCTTGAGTAAACCAGTAAAGGATGAGTAGTGTCCTGAATTCCTCTTTGTGATTTGGGTGTATTAGGCTCTGTTTCAGGTTGCATAGGGGCCATAGATTCAAGTCGGGCAGGTTGGTTAGCCAGCAGGGATTGAGTAGGAGTGTTTGGTTGCTAGACAGGAGCTGGAATGTGAGTGTTTGGTTGTTGGACAGGA
Organism: Gossypium longicalyx; assembly: GCA_025698465.1. Lineage (NCBI taxonomy): Eukaryota > Viridiplantae > Streptophyta > Magnoliopsida > Malvales > Malvaceae > Gossypium > Gossypium longicalyx. Next base: position 101,865,214 of record CM046997.1, read on the forward strand.
GTTGGAATTTCAAGAAGAAAGAATTCTTTGTCCTTATCTTCTATGAATAAGATCTCCCCCTTGAAGATAAGGACGAGTAAAGAAATTCTCTTGTTCTGCAAAAGTAACATCCGCTGATACATAAAATTTTTTTGTGGTTGGATGATAGCATTTGTACCTCTTTTGAGTGGAAGAATAACTGAGAAAGACATACTTGACAGCTCGTAGATCAAATTTTCCTCTATTTTGAGAATGTACATGTACAAAGGCAACACAGCCAAATATTTTGGGAGTAAGGTTACTTAAAGTATTGAAATCAGGAAAGAATTTTGCTAGAACTTGCATAGGACTTTGAAATTCAAGGACTTTTGTAGGTAATTTATTTATCATATGAGTAGCAGTTAAAACAACCTCCTCCCAGTTTTGTTTAGGGCTATTTTTTTGGAACAAGAGGGCTCTTGTAATAGCTAAAATGTGACCATTCTTTCTTTCAGCAACACAATTTTGTTGGGATGTGCTAACACAAGATGACTTATGTATAATGCCTCTTTCTTGAAAGTATGGTGAGTGAAATTGATTGAAATAGTCATTGGCATTGTCTAACCTAAACCTTTTTATTTCAGCTCTAAATTGTGTTTTGATCATGTTGTAAAAGGTTGGAAAGACAGACCTTACATTAGATTTTTGTTTTAAAAGAAATATCCAAGACACACAGGTACAATCATCAATAAAGGATACAAACCACCGAGCCCCAGAAATATTTGAAATAGTGGATGGTCCCCAATCATCACTATGAATAAGAGTAAAAGGAGCGGATGTTCTTTTATTGCTTACCAGAAAAGAGGTACGTTTATGTTTTGCAAGTTCACGGACATCACAATGGAATTTTTCAACAGTTAATCCTTTGAACAATGAAGGAAACATAATTTTAAGGGCTCTAAACGATGGATGACCAAGGCGAAGGTGATGGAGCCAAATTTGATCTTTATTGGTTTTAATAGATTTGGATATGAAAGATAATGGTGAGGAATTCAGAGCACTAAATTCTCCACTGGATTCTTCAAGATAGTATAGGCCATTTACTTCCTTAGCATATCCAATCATCCTCATCGTATTCTGTTCTTTAAAAAGACATCGATTGTGATAGAAAACCACACTACAATTAGAGTCTTTGGTAATTCTTTGGATGGATAAAAGATTGGTAAATAGTTTTGGAACATGAAGGACATTTTTAAGAGTAAGGTTTTTGTTTATAACAATATCACCGACGACCCACCATCGTGATCACAAAGACTATCGATCATCTTGTTATCTTTCTACTACTAGGGCAAGGTGTATATGAAACAAATTTTTGTGAGGAGTGGGTCATATGGTCTGTAGCTCCTGAGTCAATGACCCAAGAACTTTTGGTGAGTATATCCGAGATTTTAGAATTTTGAGAAAAGGATATACCTGAAAAAACCAAACTACAAGTACTTGTTGAAGAAGATTTTTCCAATGATCTCAGCAAATTCTTTAACTTCTCAATTTCTTCTTTATTGAATTCAACAGGTGATTCTTGAGAATTATTTTTTCCATCCAAGCTGTCTTGCTGTATTTGCTCGCCCTTGTCCCTTTGGTTGTCCACCTTTTTCTGAAAAAAATTTGTTTGTTGTCTGTGGCTTCCCATAGAGTTTCCAGCATCTTTCTTTAGTGTGACGGGGTCTTTTACAGTAGGTGCACCATATGGAATCCCTGTTTATAGGCTTTGTACGTTCTGTCTGTCTACTATTTTCGCTAGTTGGCTGCTCCAGGCCTAATCTCCTCTCATTTACAGCTTTTGTAACCAAGGCTGAACTATCCACTTGACTATTCTCAACCATAACTCCTCTTATTCCTTCCTCAGCATGAACAATCATAATTATCTCATTTAGTGATGGTAGTTCCTCTTTTCCAAGTATTTGAACTCTTACTGCATCAAACTCAACATTTAGTCTAGCAAGAAAATCATAAATTCGATCCTTTTCAATGAACCTTTTCAAGAGTGCTATATCTTCACTGCACTTCATCTGAATGCACTGGTAATGATCCATCTCTTGCCATAAACTTTGCAACAGATTGGAATACTCCGTGATTGATCGTTTCCTTACTTGGTAGATGAAATCTTAGTATTGATTTAATAGATTTGAGCAGCATCTCGAACTTTAGAATAAGTCTGCTTCACAGCTTCTCATATTTCTTTGGATGTGTTAAGAAACATACATGTATCACTGATTTCTAGCATCATAGAGTTCCATAACCAAGACATTGCCATAGAGTCTTGTTCATCCTAAGCATCAAACTTAAGATCTCCTTCTTTAGGTCCAGTTCCGAGTAAGTGACTCAGCTTTTCTTTCCTCTTCAAGAATGTGCGAACCAGTTGAGACCACTTCAGGTAATTCTTCACATTTAACCTGTAGGCTACTTGGATGTTCTGAAACTCACTTGTTGGGTTTTAAGTTGTTCATAGAAACTTCTGAGATATCTCCAATGTTAGTGGTCTTGACAGTTTCAGTCATGTTTCTTTTGAACAAATTTTACAGGCTTGAGGGTTGATTGGGAGTAAAAAAAATTACTAGAAAAAGAAAAAAATCCCAAAAATCTAAAAAGGCTCTGATACCATGTTAAAAACAGGCTATTTCAATTCTGTTTATTCACAAGAAATCACATAAATATTTATACACATAGTGAGCCTAACTTAGGAAACTTTATACTAGGAAACAGACTAATTCTAGGGATGCTGTCCCTAAAAACAACCTTAAAGTTAGGGATAAAATATTTATAGAATCCTATCTGATACACTCAAATATTCCTTAATTAGGAAACTATAATCTGACAGTTTATGAGGTTTGTTCTAAGTTGCCAAAGTTTGTGGACTATTTAGGGAAATTAGCGAAACTCACTGAAGATTATATTCAAACCACTTTATCTTAGGTTAATCTATTTAGAACTGCTTAGAACTACAGTATTAGATTTGTCATCAGTACAACGGAATTCACATTTCACTTTTATAATACAAAATGTACATATTTATCTAATTTCTGATACTCATATTCAGATATTCTTACATTGGGAGTATTTGAAATTTCCAAACAAAAGAATCATGCATTGGAAACATAATGCAATTCTATCATTAAATATCATAAGTTGGCTTTAGCTTTAGAAGTAAATTGAGTAGCTGCATAAGAATTTCCTTTTTATATAGTAATGGTAATTTCACTTCTCTTTTTGGGTCTCTTTGTTGGTATTTTTGATAGTTGAAATGTTTTTGAGATTAATGCAACGTATTGAGTTATATGTCTTTTTAAACTATGTTACCTAGACTCTTTAGATTTTTTTTTCTAAAATATGATGATCTAAATACATGGAAAAACTTTAAAATGTTTAGTATACCCATGTTGGACGCATCCTTATAGTGTATCTGACACTAACCCTCGATTCTAAGTAACAGCCTTTTAATACTGTTTTGAGATAGTCTTTCTCCCTCTATTTAAGTTCTAAATATGATCAATATTATTCTTGCAGGTCTATGATATAAAAGGTTTTATCAGCCCTTTTTGTTTCAAAGGATATGAAAACTAAGTGATAAAGAAAAAGTGGAATGGAGCAATCGGTGCAATTTTGTCCTTTGTTCTTTTCTTCTTTTCCTTTTTCTTATATAAAAAATTGTTCAAAATATAACTTTCTTTCCTAAATTTCTTTGCAACATTAATCTAGATAGCCTTATCTTGTACAGGGGATTTTCAACTTTCCATGCTTTAATTGCAACATGGGCTTCTCTTTACCTCCTACTATTCTCAGATCTTTTTGACGAGGATTCCAGTAATTACTTGATTGTTAATAGAAGCTCTATTATATCGAACTTGATCTTAGGGGTAAGCTACGATTTTATCAATATGTGAATTGATTGTCTGGGTTTATTCTTTTTCCTTTGATTAACATAGTCTTGGGAGTTCAAATTAGTCTATAAGATGCTCTAATATTTGGATTACCAATTTCTATAATTTAATGGTATGTGGTTTGCAAAATATGTTCAATGCTGCTTTACAATTTGCTAAACTTTGATCATGATGACTTTCTTTTCCTTCAACTTTGCCTGACACATGCTTGGTTTTATTTGTTGATGGTTAACTTGAAACATATTTTTTATTGTTTTTTCCTAATCATTCTTTTGTATGGTTCTCTATTGGTTATTTTCTATCAGACTTGGCAATGGTGTTTTGGCATTTCCTAGCTTTAGGAGGTCTGGAGTATGTAAGTAGAGAATCATGCCTGATGTTATTTATATTACTGCTATGAATTGGTCCCGTTCCCAGAAGCAATTTGATTCAAAGCATTTGCTTAACCAAAAATTGTGTTTCTTCAAATAAGCTTTTGGTATTTTGCTGCTCTATCCTTGAAAAACTGACATGTCCATTTTGAAATTGAATGCTTAGGATTTGTTTAGCCTAGATCTTTTATAAGAAACCGTTGTTCAAGTAGATCTCTTCTAGTGCTGTAAAGGATAAAATACTTAACGTAAACTATATAATAATATATATTTTTCTAATAAATAAAAATATTTAAAAAACCCGAAACTTTATTAAACTGAGGGTTTTGTTGATACAATATAAGAGTATGGCAAGAAGATCAGAGGCAGTTCACTCGATAGGTAGAGAGTTGTAAGTGGTAGTAGATAAATTGGTCCCCTTTTGTTATAAGGTTTGAGGGAAATATTTAAGGGGGACACTTATAAGCCATGTGTCCTTATTTTATTGGTGGGCTTGTTATTCAAAGTGGGTGCCGTATTAGGGTGGCTATGTGATTTGATGAGACGAGGATAAAGAGTAGTGACAACAGAGTGGTTTAGCTTGGCGTGACGTGGCCTTGGGCAAAGGGTGGTGATTGGCGGGGTTCTTCTATTTGGTGGGGTTGTCCCAATTGTTAAGGCCTGGTGAAGGTATGTTAAGTGAGGATATGTGTAAAGTAGCCTTACCTGAGACAAAAAGTATTAGTGAAGTCTCTTTGTTCTGGGCAAGTTCTGTCTAGAAAATTTTTTGCCTATTTTGTTTCGTAAAATTAGAGGAAATTTTTGCGAAGTTTGTGATTTGGTTGTTCTTGTGAAATTCACACAAGTCCTTGAAGGCAAGGTGTAAACATTCAAAGTATGTATGCATGAAGCCTTGGAGGCAAAGTATAAATGTGCAAGGTGTTATTAGAAATGCTATTTACTTTAAAAGGTTAAATGTGCCTGAAGAGGCTTTGTTTTGAAAAATTTAGTTGTTTGAGAAGTTGAAGTATGCCTCCTTGAAGGCTATGTTTAAGAAGATGCAGTATGCCTTGAAGGCTAAGTGTTATAGAAGACGAAGCATGCCTTAAAGGCTAAGTATTTGAAGATGAAGTTTGCCTTAAAGGCTAAGTGTCGAAGAAGACAAAGTATGCCTTGAAGGCTGTGTCTAAGAATAGTAAGTATGTCTCGTAGGTTAAGTGTTTGAGAAGTAGAAGCATGCATTAAAAGCTAAGTTCCTGGAAATATTTGCTTGAACGTTGCACAATATTTTTCCATGAAAAACTTGTAATTACTTATATAATTGTACCTTCATTGAGGTATGCCTGAAAAGGTTGAAAGGTACTCGCCAATGGAGTATGCTCATGATATTTATCCATGCAAAGCTTGAGGAATGTAAGTAATTATTTATAATATGCATAAGTTATACAATGCTTATCCTTTAGCTAGGTATGCATGGAAGTGAGCTTGGCATATGTGGCGAGTACCTTTCAACCTAACTGTGCTGTTAGAGATTATATTTATATTAAATATACACAAATTTATATTTATCACTGCCCTGCTTCAAACGTAACTGTGCGATTTACACAAATTATATTAAATATAATTTTTATATAAAATTTTCACCCGATGCAAAAAGGCAAGAAACTAGGGTTAGTGATTATATTTATAGATGAATGATGAAATAAAGAAGAGCTGATTGTTTGTTTTGAGTTCTCACTTAACTCGTTTGCCTCCGGCATCTTCCCTTATGGCTTTGGAGAAAGAAGCTGTCCTTGCTGCTGCTCCCTCTGATTTTCCTACCATGTCAGCCCAGCCCTATGTTTCTCCTTATTCTTCTATTCATCAATTTCTTCTTTTAGAAAAAAAAAGAATTCTTTTTTTTTTTTAGAATAATTTTCGACAGTAAATGTTCCTTCCATTTTCACTTCGATGTGAATTACCGGGATCATTCCTTCTCATTTACTTATTGTTTTTTTTTCAGATTTGACAAAATCATAAACAAGGAAATCCCAGCTACCGTGGTGTATGAAAATGATAAGGTGTTGATCTTTTTATATATTTTCATGCATCCGTAAGTGAAATTTGCATGTATATATCTCTTTCTATCTGTTATAAATTTTGCTTCATGCATCTGTAAGTGAAATGTGTGTGTATATATGTATATTCTTTTGATATATTTGCATGCATCCGTAAGTGAAATTTGCATCTATATATATTCTTTTGATATATTCTTTCTATCTGTTTATGTATATATATTTTTTCTATCTGTATGTGTGTGCATATACTTTTTTTTATATAATTCTTTCTATCTTCCATATAAATTTAGCTGTATGCATCTGTAAAATGTGTGCATATATATTCTTTTGATTCAGGGGGTTCAAATTTTAATTTTAGTTGAAAAGTTAATTGTGTATTTATATATAGTATAGATTTAATAATATAGTATATAAACACATATTTAATTAATAATTAAAAATATTATCTTTTACAAAGAAAATTATATTAGTTATGAAAAATATTTGATTAACTAAATTTAAGAGCACTTTTATAAGCTTTTTACCCTTAAACCTTAAAATGAAGGATAATATTTTAAATCCTTTTGATATCTATTTTCCCCATTCCCCTAATTTGAATTATGAGACTAAGAAGAGTTGTAACTTAATTCAGCGTTGTTAGACTAAAAATCAAAAGAAGTTGTTTTAAAAAAGAAAAGGGATAATAAATGAAACATAACGGTAAAAAGTATTTTTTTTTTGTAACTTCCATGGCATAATACTTTTTTAAGTTCTGATTTTGGACTTGAGATTTGTGAGTCTTTGGGCTTCTCGGCCTGGGGTTTAGGGTTTTGGCCATGGGATTTGTAGTCAGGCTGCCCGTTTTTCTCTACTGTTTTTTCACCTTACGTTCTTTCCGATCAATCTATCTTAACACCCTATTCTGCTCTTTTCAAAATTTCTACTTTATTGTTTTTATTTTCCAAAAAGAATTATTCTGCTGACTATTTTTCCAAAAAACTTTCTATATTTCTTTATGCATCTCTCTCAGGTTTCTCTCCCCCGTAATTCTCTCTATTTTTTTTTCTGATATTTTTTCTGTACCGGTTTGCTTTACATAGTTTCCTTCATTCCAGCTCTCAAGCCCACATTTGCATACTTTAAAATGCCTGTTGTGAGTGAATAACTTTTGTCGCAGATAAGCGGTTTGAAGAAATACAGAAGCACGAGATGAGATTACCCCAAGAGAAGCCATCTTAACGTGTTTCTTTGGCATAGGAAATCCCAGTGGCCGTAGCTTGTAAGTGGGAGAGGAAGAGGCCTCTCTCTACCTACTTTTCCAGGTTTTTGTAACAATGCAGCCCTTAGCTGAAAAGGCTCTTCTTGCAGTTGAAAAGGGAGAATTGACCATTATTCCTGAAAGATTTGAGAAGGTACGATGGAAAGCATAACTCTTCATATGGACTCTAACTTTACTCACCTCATCATTTTCTCTTAACCCATGCTGTTCTACCTTATCCACGTTTCCTAATTAAAGTACCTGCATTTTATGCTCATGTGAGCATGTTTAAGCGAATACAAATTAAAGGACCTTCTAAGCATAAGGAAAATTTTGGAAAACATGCATGTTTCCAGGTAGGACACAATCATGTCCGATGATGGTACCATTTTAGTCATTTTTCGGTCTCCATCTAGTTAAATCTCCCTCCCTGTTGAGAGGATGGCCACATTTTGTCATTCTTCATAGTTCAACACCTCTCAGCACATGCTACTGTCATCTGGGACCTTTCTAACCTTTCTTCCTATTTAATCGATATTTTACTTTAAGTTTACTTCTGTTGGCTAGTTTCTGCCTTTGCTCACTTCTGCTTATTTTAAGTACAGATTTATAATCATTAGCGGACAAATATCAAGGATTGGTGCATAAGCAGCCAGCTGTGGTGGGGACACCGCATACCTGTTTGGTACATTGTTGGAAAAGACTGTGAAGAGGCATACCTGTTTGGTACATTGCTGGAAAAGACTGTGAAGAGGAATACATAGTTGCTTAGAGTGCTGAGGAAGCTCTTATGAAGGCTCGTGATAAATATGGAAAGTCATTCTTTACCTAGAGTTTCTCCGTCTTTTTTGGTACATAATTAGCTTTCTTCTCTAACTGATTGGATGGGATGATATTATATTACAAGCTAGAGTTCACAATCAGTCTTTATCAATTCTATTTTTGCTGTCCCTTTGATTTTATATTCTTATTATGTCGTGTTTATGTTAGGGGATGATACTAATTTTGTTGGGATTTGGTTCTAATTTTTATTTCTTAAAATTTCTTTATTAGTTTAAATATAACTTTCCTAATAAATTAGAATATTCTGATGTCATATTTTTATTTTCCGTATTAGAATAAGAAAGTAGGGTTTTGCATTTTATTTCCTAAATTATAAACCTCTTTATGATAGGTAAATTATTCATGAATAAAATAAGTTAAAAGTTTCAGCAAATCAAAGGTAGGCAACTCCCTTCAGAGTTCCACAACTATAGGCAAAAATAGGAATCAAAATAAGGGAAAAGACCCTTTCTTCAGATTGATTTCTTGCGCTACTTGTCCGGTGCCTCAATTCCAGACTCGGGACAATAATAGTTTATTTCTGTTATCATCTCTTCAAGTATATAAAGGACCTTCAAATAACCTGAGGTGGTATTTGTATTGTAATCTTTTAACTAATGTAATTAACAGTGTTTAAATGATGCAATATTTTCAAACTATCAATCAAGGAAGTGCACCTTTTATTTTTCTTCTTCTTGTATGTAAGTTATTGATTAGATATGAAGAACTATTCCAAAAAATCTGTTGACATGTCCCAAATAAAAAAGGATGAATCATGTTTTTAGTCTTTGAGATCACTAGAAGAAAGCAAATAATATTTTGAAATTGTCATCCAAATAAAGTGACTATATTAATGTTGTCACTTAACTTTCTTGCATAATTATAAAAGGAAAAAAATTCTCTATAAGTGGTAGGATTTCCTGTCATTTCAATCTTCCTAAGTTAAAATTTCACTTACATCTTGACCTGTTAGTACCAGGTAGGAAAGTTCTGATGGTTTTTTGAGAGGTTCAAGGTTGAGTCCAAATATGTTTGATATCTAATTCTAGTGCAAAAAGTATTGAGAAAACCGTGTTGATTATTTGAAACATTTTGTTGGAAGGTGGCTGAAAGCACTTTAGGCTGCGTTTGTTTAGGGGTAGAAGCTTTTCCTTTTTCATCATTTTCCCATGTTTGTTTGGCTGAAAATAATTTTCCATAGTAAAATCTTTTACAAAACACGATAAAAGAAGCGCTGATTTTAGTAAAATGTCTTACAGATTTTATTTTGGTAAGACGTTTTCCAAAGATTTTCCCTTCCCCAGTAAACTTAACCTGAAGCCTCTTCCTCTTCCCATTCCCCTTCCCCCTCCCCCATCATTTGCCCTGATCTACTGCTTGCCGTCAAACAAATGGACCCCTAATGAACCCGTATGATGAGATCCAGACCTTCAACCCAAAACCTCATCAACAGAAGAAAGCTTGCTCATTCAGGATCCCATCCTCCACCCAAACCTGACACTGGGCTCGACTGGTCAATCCTTTTGAAACCCACATTATCTTTCTCTCCTAGATGGCCAGAACCCAAGTCTAAACCAGACTCCATGGTCAGACCTGTTTCAATTGAAGACCAAGCCAGGTTTTCTAACATGCAAATGCAAAACAAAGTTATTGATAGTTGCAAAGAGTTTTTCAAGAAGAAGGTTCGTGATGAAGAAAACGATGATGGTGATGATGATGATTTTAATGAAGAAGAAAAGAATGAAGCAGACATGTTTTTATGAGAATTTTTGTGACTAACAATGAGTTGAGGGGATACTATGAGGAGAATCATGAGAAATGTGAGTTCTTTTGCTTGGTTTGTGGTGGCATTGGTGAAAATTGTATCAATCATGAAGCTGTATGAGTGTTAGATACATGGTATAGATTGTTTGAATTGAGTATAGATTGTTTGAATTCAGTAATTTGTAGAATTTACATTGATGATTATTGGTTATATGAACTTCTATGAATGGTAAGGTTTGAAGTGTTAAGGATTTATGTTGAATTAATGGTCTGTGAGGTGAGTAAGTATTTTCCCTTACTATTTGCTTAATTAGTGAGGAATTTTGTGTAATGAGTTTAGGAATTGGATGTATAGTGAAATAAGGAATTGTATCCTAATGGTGTTAAGTGCAGACACTTTGCAAGGAGAAGGTTCCAATAAAAATGTAGAAAATTTTGAAATTGGAAATTCAAGTGGCAAAGTCCAGAAAGATGCCTCTGATTCTCTGGTGAGAGTTCATCTCTTTACTTTTTCTGTTAGTGTTTTTATGGACCATTTGCAATGTTGTGATGGTAGTGATCATTGCATGATGTGAAATAATAATAGTTGTTATAGCATTTTAGGTGTGGGGTTGGCATTTCATGGAATGTTGAGTAGGATTATTATGTATGTCAGATATACAAACTTTTGATATTTCAAAAATCAGTTAACAAATTACTTAAATGCAAAAGGTACCACTTACCAATATTCCCTTACCGGTATACTTAGTACCATTGTCTTTATTTCATTTCTAAGAGCACTATAATTCTTCTTCTTAATGTTCTATAAGTATTCAATCTCATGATGTATTTAGAGAAAGGACAATAGATGATTTGAGGATATGCCAATGGTTGTCAAAAATCCTAGAGTTTCTCCTAGAATATTCAGTCAGAGCATGCTTTTGTTTGATTTTATCCATGTTGTGGCTTTTTTCAAATGTTCCTTATCCTGACATTGTTTGTGCATTAGTTAATTTTGGTTTTGTCAAGCTAAAGGGTTCGCTTACGTTCAATCCTGTAGGATAAGAGGGATGAGTTAAATGTTATTTCGGGTGGTGTAGAGTTCGTGAATGCTGATGGCAATGGATCAGTTAAAAAAGAGGTTTCTAGTAATGATCACAGTAATGATGAATTGATGGCCCGTAACATGAGTAATGTGAGTGTAGACTATTTGTTTTATCATTTTTGGAATCTTTAGTAAACATGAATTTCTTGTTGTTTTTGTGAGTTGTAGAATTCCTTAGAGAAAGAGGATGCCAACGAAAATGTTGAAAGCCTCAAGATTTCAGATGGTGAACCAAAATTTATGGTCCAAAAGTAATGTTTGATCCAAGTCCAACAGTGGCTTTCAATGTATTTGATTGGAAAGGGGAAAGGATTGATCCTGCATTAGTGCAAAAACTAACTAATAGGAACAATATTTCATTGTGCATTGGGTGTTTACAACACATTCGTTCAGTGTTAAACATGAAGAAATGAAGGAAAAAGATGAGTTTCAAACTGGGATAGATGTTACAGCTACAATTGGGTTCCTCACTAGTTTTGAAGACATTTATAGGCTTTGGGTATTTGTTTCAAGGTTCTTGGATGCTGATTTTTTAGAGAAAGAGAAATGGAGATATAAAGCTATTAATAAAAAAACAATTGAAATTTAGTCCAAGAACTTGTTAATTCTTTCATTTTTTGTATATTATTGTCTTGTATGAATTTTAGTCCAAAAATTATGATCTGGTATCAAAATTTGTAATATTAATTGTGGTTTGGAAGTTAATTTATTATTCAATCTTTTTTTTTTATTTTTTTATAGCACAATTAAGAATCATCTAATATTTTACAAATCTCAAATGTATATTTATTTCATTTAAAATAGTTTTTATAAAATATATTTTCAGAAAATTTGTCAAACACCAGAAAATATTTTACAAAGATCTATCCAAACACTAGAAAAGTAAGTCATTTTTCAGAAATTATTTTCCAAAAACTATTTTCAGTTAAACAAACGAATTATTGTAATAAAATGAGTTCATTTGTTAGGCTTTTTGAGTAATGTAATAACTGATAGAAAATGAGTAAGTTGCTTTTTTCAGCCATTTTCCTCAACTTGAGTTTTAAAAGTTTTGATATGTTCTCCCATGTTCTGGAAATAAAACTTGTCATGCACACATCAATCTTTGTTTGAGTGATAAATGCTATATATTTTGGCTATACATGATCTGCTTGCTCTCTTTCAGTGCATTATGGCCTTTCAGTACTCTTGGATGGCCAGATGCGTCTGTAGAGGATTTTAAAAGGTTTTATTCAACAACAATGCTTGAAATTGGGTATGAGCCCCTCTGTTTAACTCCTGCTGCTTAGATGAGGTGCCCTATTCTTTTCCATTAAAGAGTGCTTCTATTAATTATTCATTAACATATTAAAGGGCATTATAGCATACTTGGTCTCAAGAAATTCCATTTGATCTACTTTTCTATGTTTTAACTGTTGGCCTTAACACTTTTTCACTTTGGACAACCATGATATATTGTTCTTTTGGGTTGCAAGAATGGTCATGATGGGAACCGAATTCACAGGAACTGTTCCATTTTCATATGTATTCATGGTCTAATCCGTGATTCACAAGTACGTAGAGTGTCTGAATTAGGCTACTACTTAGGTGCACATTTCAAAGTACAATTTTTTTCTCAAGTTGTGTTCCCCTTCACCTAGGGGTGAGCAAAACTCGATTCGACTCAAAAAAATCGAAAAAATTCAAATTTCGAGTTAAACGAATCGAGTTATTCGAGTCAACTCGAATTTTTTTTGAATTTCGAGTTCAAATCGAGTTGAGTTTTCGAATTTGAATAACTAGAATAATTTGAATAATTCAAATATTAAACTATAATATTTTACATTTTTACCCTAAACTTCCAAACCTTTTTACTTTTCTCTCAAAACTTTTACTCCTTTCCACTTTTCCCTCAAAACTTTTACTCCTTCCCACTTTTCCCCCAAAAATTTTACTCCCCTTCCATTCTAACCCCCTAATCTACCCAAAATCCATTTCCCACCAAAATTTTACTATCCCATTTACTTTTTCTCAAACTCCCCAAAACCCTCAAAACTTTTTATTTTCCCCCAAAATTTTTACTCCCTCCCACTTTCCCCCTAAAATTTTTCTTCCTTCCCATCCCACCTCCCATCTACCCCAAACCCATCCCCCCTCCCCCCAACCCAAATTTTTTTAATATTTTCCCTCCAAAATTTTACTCCCCCTATTTTACTTTCCCTCAAACTTTTATTCCCCAAAATTTTTATTTTCTCCCTAAACTTTTACTTCTCATCCTTTACTCTTAAATAAAAAATCTAAATTATCCAAAAAAAATCACTAATTATAAATAGTAATAATTTTATTTATATCTACTATTTATATTATTAAATTAAATTTCACATTTTATATTATTTATATTATTGAATTGTTTAGTCATATTGAATATTTATATTAAAATTGAATTATTAATTATACCGTTAAATATTCATGTTAAAATTTTATATTGGTATCAATTTCATATTTTATTTTTAAAATAACTTTTATTAAAAAATTACATTTTTACATTTAATATATTTTTTAATTTCAAAATACATAGTGACAAGAATCTGAAGATAATTGAAACAACTAAGCAAGCAAAAAAGCTAACATGTATATAAAAGTTTAATAAAAAAATTATGAGGTGATGAAAGTTAATAAAAATTTTGATTAAGGTGGACAAATTTTATTACGATAGGTGACAGTGGTTATAAGGACCCAAAATTATTTGTTAAAATTTAACTCGAACAAATATATTCGATTCGATTTGATTCGAATTCCATCTCACTCGACTCGATTCGAGGAAATTCAAATCAAATTAAGATGATAAAATATGATTCGTCAAGTCGAAATTTTTTCATTCGATTTGATCGAATGCTCACCCCTACCTTCACCTACATCTACACTTTTGTCATTACAATTCCTTTTCCAAATAACATGACACTAGTTCCAATGCTCCCAAGACCCAAGAAAATATCAGGCTAACATGTAAGCTATTTCAGGGGCATAAAATGTCTAAAACTCTTGGCAATGTTATTGACCCAATTGATACTATCAAGGAGTTTGGCACTGATGCCTTGCGATTCACTCTTGCTTTAGGAACTGCTGGTCAGGTTTGTCTTGTACTATAGGCAACATGTTGGTAATTCAATAATGAAAAGTTGTGTCATATAATGTTCATTATTGCTCTAATGGCCATGGTTCTAGCTTATGATAGTATGTCTAATTAACCAATTTCCTTGAATAATCTCTAGGATCTTAATTTATCAACTGAAAGGCTAACAGTGAACACGACCTTCACCATTAAATTATGGAATGCTGACAAGTTTGTGCTGCAGGTTCTGCCTAATCGGGATAATGTTTCTGGTTGGCAGAATATAGAGGCTTGTAAGGTTTGTTCCTCTTTTCTTAGATTAATGGGATAGTATTAGACCACCTGTCTATCCTTGTCTTCCAACAACAGTATGCATTTACTACCATATGAAATTTAACATTTTTAGGATCTACCCGATTAAGCAACGAATAAGGAAAAATAGCAGAATAAATTGAGAAATTGAACACAAATTTAACGTGAAAAAACCCCTCCAAAGAGGATAAAAAACCATAGGCAAAGATAATTTTACTATAATGGCAAAAGAACAAAGAGTGCAAAAGATGGAGATAAAAAAAAAACTAAACCCAAAAAAAAAGAACCCACAAAACGTAAACACAAAATTCTCTAAATGTGTTATGAGTTTTAATCTCTAATGGGTATTTTTTCTAAGGTTGTAAAAGAGCCTATTATAGGATAAATTCATAGGTCAAATAATAATAAAATAATCTAAACTAATCAGTGTTTGATTGAAACAAGTAAACAGAGTTTAACTGAAATATTATTTCTCAAATTTGACTGAAAATATGAGTTATATTTAACAAATCTCCACCTTAACTCATATTTCCACAACGCCATCTTTGCCAAAGCCCGCCACGAGCCTATCTTGAACTATGCAGGGAATTAACTGAGTCGAATTTGTGCTTAGAAATTGGAAGACTTCTAGACTTCGACTTGTACACTGCCAAATTAAAAGTAACTCGGGTTTGATTTTCACGAACACAGTGCCCTAACTTTTCAAAACCTGCATCCAAAAGAGAACCTCTTTTCAACGAAACGGTCATACATTTTTCCCTCCTATGACCAAGTTGCCTCCGCTCCAAACAAGTTGACTTCGACTCCGTAACGGACGAGGGACGTCCGATTTCACCGGTCACTGTAGAACCTTCCAGAATATAAAGACTGTTGATTCTCTTACCTTTTAACAAAACGAGAGCTCCACGAGGTACTTTAATGCCTCTCGACTTGATGTTGATTCTGCATCCTTTCAAGCTTAAAATACTCAATGAGATGAGATTCTTTCATAAATCAGGTACATACCTGACATTTGAGAGTGTCATAATCGTCCCATCATGTATCCTAATTTTAATAGTACCAATACCAATTACCTTACTAGATAAATCGTTTCCTATGTGCACAACTCCACCTTCAACCAAACTGTATGTAGAGAACCATTCCCTATTGAGACACATGTGGAAAGAACATCCCGAATCTAGGATCCACTCGGACGTGAGCCTGGAGTTATCGTTCGTTGACACTAACAAGAAATCATCACCGTTTTCATCGGCCAAATTAGCACCAGCTACATCTTCCTCGTTACTCTCAGCAGTTCTTTTATTTCGCAGTTTATAACAATCTGCTTTGACGTGACCTAACTTTTTACAATAGCGACACCTTTTGTCTCGTTTCTTTGATGCTACCAAAACGGAAGGTTGTCTATCTTCCTTGCTATCCAAATAAAACTCATTGTCGAGTTTATCTCTACTCAACAAATGACCCTTCACATCTTCAAACGAGAGTTTGTCTCTGTCATAAATCAGGGTCTCCCTGAAAGATTTGTATGAAGGGGGTAAAGGCAGATGAGGTCTTCTCCATCAATACCTCCTGCAATACCGTATTCGCGAGGCACAGCTGGATTGCAGACAAAGCCTTTTCATCAAGCTCTTCCCATTTTGTTTTATTTAGATTCTCAGGCTTTTTCTCGGTAGCAACCTTTTTCAAACCGGACTGAACTAGAATTGCCATCATCCGAACTTGCCAGAGATTGAAATTTGTCTCACCATCGAACTTCTCAATTTCAAACCTTATTGTTGCCATATCAGAATGAGCTGATTTATGAAAATTGAACTACCTCTGATACCACTTGTTAGGATCGACCCGATTAAGCAACGAACAAAAAAAATAGCGGAATAAATTGAGAAATTGAACACACAAATTTAGCGTGGAAAAATCCCTCCAAAGAGGATAAAAAACCACGGGCAAATATAATTTTACTATAATGGCAAAAGATGGAGATAAAAAAAAAAACTAAACCTTGAAAACTCGAAAACAAAGAACCCACAAAACGTAAACACAAAATTCTCTAAATGTGTTATGAGTTCTAATCTCTAATGGGTATTTTTTCTAAGGTTGTAAAAGAGCCTATTTATAAGCTAAATTCATAGGTCAAATAATAAAAAAATAATCTAAACTAATCAGTGTTTAATTGAAAGAAGTAAATAGAGTTTAACTGAAATATTATTTCTCAAATTTGACTGAAAATAGGAGTCATATTTAACAAACATAAATCAAAAGGAACAATGTTGAAAAATGTCCAACCATGTTGCTGCTATGTTTTTGTTAAAGTGCATGCTGCTATGATGATTTTGTTGAGTGCATACAGCTTGTATGCATGCTGCAGCAATTGTGCATTTTGCAGTAACATGTTTTCTATTTTAGTTGCATGTAATTTTGTAATGACCCGAAATTCACGGGCACCAGAAAAGTGAGTTATAGGGCCTCCGTCTTAGTGAAATAAGCTCAAAAATAATTATTAAAAATATTTATGAGCCTAGTGGTGTGTCTAATTAGGATCTAATTAGGTGAATTTAGCTTAATTTAAAGTAAGTAATAAAAAAGATTAAATTGAATAAAGGGTAAAAGTTTAATTATAAAGTAATAGAAAATAAAAAGGATTAAAATGGCAATTAAGCCATTGACTACAAATGAGGCGGCATATTGTTGAAATAAAATCAAAGATTTTTTTTATGTTTTATATATTATAATGATTATTATTATGGTTTTATATTAAATTATTATAATTATTAATTAACATTATGGTTTTATATTAGATTATTATTATTATTAGCATTATTATTAAATAAATTAAATAGTAGATAATTGTATGGTAATAAAAATATACATGTGTAAAAATTACATTCGTACATTTGTAATTTAAATACTTAATTACTTATAATTTAAGTAAAAAGATATTTGTTAATTAAATAATTAAATTATTAAATTATGAGATTTTTGTTTGAGAAACAAATTAAATAATGACAAATGTAATAAAATTATTGGTACAAATGTAGAATTAAATATGTGTACAATTGTAAAATATGTAAATGATGTTAAAATAGATATTTAAAATAAATATATTATAATATATGCTAATTAAATAAGTAAAGCAAATAAATATAAAAGAGAAATAAAGAAACAGAATTGAAAACGGGAAGCAGGGGAGAAAAAGAGAAAGAAAAAGGGAAAGAAAAATAAAATAGAAAACTAAGGATTTGAAGCTTGGAGTTAATTTGGTAAGTCAATTAAGTCCATTTTAGTTAATCTTGATGTTTTAGAAGCTTTGAAACAAGATTTTGATGAAATTAAGTTGATAATTCAAGAGTTCATATGTTTCCAAGTAGGGTTCATGTTGGAAAAATTATAGAATTAGGGATTTAATTGAATAAATTCTAAGTTAGAATTGATTAAGGGATTAAATTGTAAACTAGGCTATAAGTTTTATGTTGTAGGGACTAAATTGAAGAAATTTCGAAATTAGGGAAATATGCTGGAAATTTTATAGTTAAATATAAGTTTAGACAAAATTTGAATAGAAAAAGAGAGTGAATTGGATTAAGAAAATAATTAAGTTTAGTTAGGATTAAATTGGGAATAAGATAGGAATTGTTTAGAAATTTAATTATTTATTATAATTAATGTTGTAAATAATAATGTAAATTACTATTATTTTCGTAGCCAACAAAGAACCTGAAGCATCAGTATCGAAAGAAAAGGAGAAAGTCATCGAGGACTAAAATGGGAGAATTACGGTGTGTATTACTATAATTCGAATTTTAATTATTTTTGATTGCTGAAATTTTAATTGTTATGTATGGTAAGTAAGATTTGAGGTAAGTATGTGAAATTGATATGAATATTGAGTGAAAATGAAAGTGATGCAAATTGAGTCAAATTGAATTGAATAAGTGAATTATGGAATATGTGATTATTTGAATTGTGAATTGAATACCCTATTAACTAGTCGGGCTGAGTCGGATATAGTTGGCATGC
The DNA here is from genome assembly GCA_025698465.1 of Gossypium longicalyx. Classification (NCBI taxonomy): domain Eukaryota; kingdom Viridiplantae; phylum Streptophyta; class Magnoliopsida; order Malvales; family Malvaceae; genus Gossypium; species Gossypium longicalyx. The sequence continues at coordinate 101,883,841 of CM046997.1, forward strand.
CATAGGATTGGAAGTGTTCAGGATACTTGACCTCGAGTCGATGAGACACTGGGTGTCACTATATTTCTTCGGATAGATTCGATGAGGTATTGGGTACCAACTTTACTTGACTAGGCCGATGAGACACGGGTGTCAACTATTACTTCGAACTATCCGATGAGGCACTGGGTGCCATATTGATGTGTTTGGTTGGATCCGTGTATCCGCCAAAGTCCGAGTTACGTTAATAGGGTGAAAAATTGAAATGTGAATTTAAGGCATTGAAATGAAAAAAAAATTGAATTATGAATAGAAATTGGAATTGTGATAGAAAGAGAAAAGTATGAGCTAAATGTTCATAAGTGGTTTAAATTCAAGTTTGTGAAAAATACATTGATTGTCGAATAATTAAATTGAATTGTTATTATGAAATGATGAAAATAAAAAAAATATATATAAAGCATGAATTAGTATTTAAGAAATTAATTGTTATGAATTTTAATATTTATATTTTTATTATTGATGATATATTTTGAATTATGGTAATACCACTGAGTATATCCATACTCAGCGTACGGTTGTTTCCGTGCGCAGGTTAGTAGAAGTCAATTGTCTTGGCTCAGCATCCAGAATATTCCCGACTCCAATACAAATTTGGTGATGTATATTTTCTTTTGGGTAAAGGTGAGATGTACATAAGTGTTGTTTAGTCACTTAAATATGTATATTACTTTGGGTAGTGAAGGACGAATTATAAAATTTAGATGGTTAAATGAAATGATAAGGAAAGTACATGATATTTTGATACATGAACATTAAGTTGTTAAATGAATGAAGTTTTTAACCAATTTTGAATGATGCTATGATAGTTATTAAGTTAAAATTATGTTAATGATATAAATATTAGTTATATGAATGTGAAACATTGGTGTTGGTTGTTTTGGTTTGAATTTGCAGGAGGTTTAGGTAAAAATAAGTAGAAATGCTGCCGAAATTTTTATAAAAAAAAATTTCCGAAATACTCGAACAAGTCTCGTTCTACTTTTAATACGTGTTTGAACTTCGAGAGTCCAAGATAGGGACTTAATTATTATAATATACTATGAGAGTTATATTAATTGTAAATTATTCGTAAGTTGTCCGATATGTCGGTAATGCCTCATCATACCGTTGCGTTCGGCGGTTTGGGGTTAGGGGGTGTTACAGTTGTTGGTATCAGAGCTATCAGGTTTAGTCAATTCTCGGGATAAATTGGGCTCGGAAGTGAGTTTAGAAGTACATGCCACTGTCGAGTCGAAATTGAGTCGGGATTTTTGGATGCTAATATATTTATTTGATTTTGTTTTGTAGATAAAATGTCAGATGAAAGAATGGATAATGTTGAGCAGAAATGTATCTTTGGAAGTCGAGAATTAGAAGAAACTGAATCTGCTACACCTGGTGTGAATCCGTTAGATAATCAACCTCCTAACGTAGGGAGAGAAACAAATGCTTCACAACTGTTAAGAGATATAGCTGATGCATTACAACATATAGTGAGAACTATACCTACTACTACAACTGTACCTACTGTCAGACAGGCCCCGATTAAAGAGTTACGAAAATATGGTGCCACGGAATTTTTGAGGATTAAAAGGAGATGATGATCCGCTGCTGAAAATTGGATGGAAACAACAAAAAGAGTTTTGCAACAATTAGATTGCACCCCCCGAGAGAGTCTGATATGTGTTGTATCACTGTTATAAGGAGAAGCGTATCTCTGGTGGGAATCTGTGGTTAGACATTTTGCGGATGATCGGGTAACACGAGACTTGTTTCAAAAAGAATTTGTAAGAAGTATATTGGGGAATTGTACATCAAAGAGAAAAACAAGAGTTTTTAGTGTTGAAACAGGGAATATGTCAAGATCTTGGATTATGAGCGAGAGTTCTCTAGATTGAGCAGGTATGCTTTAGAATATGTTCCAACCGAGGCTGATAGTTGTAAACGATTTCTACGGGGACTGCGAGATGAAATCAAGATTCAATTGGTAAGTCTCAGAATTACTGAACTTGTTGATCTGGTTGAGCGAGCAAAAATGATAGAACAAATCATCGGGCCCGGATAAAAATCGAAATTGGTAAATCAGCTGGGAAACGTATGGGAACTACTAGTTCTAATCCAATACCGAAGAGATTCAAAGAATCAAGAAGTGACTGGAGATCCAGTTTTAGTTCAGACAGAGGTGGTAGAAGCAGAGGTAAACAGATGACAGTATCTACTAGCAGTGTGAGAGGTCCACCTCGAAGTGTAGAAATTCCAGACTGTGAGCATTGCGGGAAGAAACACAGAGGAGAATGTTGGAAAGTAACTAGAGGTTGCTTCAGATGTGGTTCTACAGACCATTTTATCGAGAGATTGTCCGAACAACCGATAGTCTTTTGCACTGTATCGTCACAAAGATCGATTCACCGCTAGAGGCGGAGGTCGTAGAGGTAGTTCGGCTTCCAGAGGAGATGCCAGTAGAAGGAACAGTGATATTGTTACTCAGCATTCTGAAGCCAGAGTACCAGCCAGAGCTTATGTGGTCAGAAAACGAGAAGAAGGTGATGCTCACGATGTGGTGACAAGTATATTTTTACTGTATTATGAGCCTGTTTATGCTTTGATTGATCCCGGATCTTCACATTCTTATATTAATTCAAAATTAGTCAAATCAGGAAAACTGAAATCTGAAATGTCTAAAGTGTCTATAGAGGTGTCAAGTCCGCTAGGCCAAACAGTGTTAGTGAATCAGGTTTGTCCGAGATGCCCGTTAATTATACAAAATAAAACTTTTCTTGTTGACTTGTTAATTATGCCATTTGGGGATTTTGATATAATATTGGGAATGGATTGGCTATCCGAATATGGAGTAATTTTGGACTGTTATAAAAAGAAATTTAGTATTCAAACAGACAGTGAGGATCGGATTGAAGTAGACGGTATTCGTACTAGTGGGCCGGCACGTATCATTTCAGCAATAAAGGCTAGTAAATTACTTCAACAGGGTTGTTCAGCATATTTGTCATATGTTATTAACTCAGATTCGGTTGGAAGTCAATGTAGCAAGATCCGAACAGTTTTCTTGAGGAATTACCGGGTTTACCGCCAGATAGAGAAGTTGGATTTGCTATAGAGGTTTATCCGGGTACTGCACCAATCTCTATATCTCTGTATCAAATGTCACCTACAGAGTTGAAAGAATTGAAGATACAGTTGCAAGATTTGTTAGATCGTGGCTTTATTCGACCGAGTATATCACCGTGGGGAGCTCCGGTATTATTTGTTAAAAAGAAAGATGGCTCTATGCGACTTTGTATTGATTACCGACAGTTGAACAAGGTGACAATTAAAAATAAGTACCCGTTGCCTCGCATTGATGATTTATTTGATCAGTTGAGAGAGGCTTCTGTGTTTTCGAAGATTGACTTAAGGTCGAGTTACTATCAGTTGAAGGTAAAAGAAAGTGATGTACTGAAAGCAGCTTTTCGTACGAGGTATGGTCATTATGAGTTCTTGGTGATGCCATTTGGGTTAACAAATGCCCCAGCTGCTTTTATGGATCTCATGAATCGTATCTTTCAGCCGTATTTAGATCAATTTGTGGTGCTTTTTATTGATGATATATTGGTTTATTCAAAGTCAGAGTCAGAACATGATCGGCATCTGAGGATTGTGCTATAGACTTTACGAGAGAAACAACTATATGGAAAGCTCAGTAAATGCGAGTTCTGGTTATCAGAAGTGGTATTTCTGGGACATGTAGTATCTGCAAATGGAATCCGAGTTGATCCAAAAAAGATTGAAGCAATTATTCAATGGAATGCACCGATGAATGTATCTGAGGTACGTAGTTTTCTTGGTTTAGCTGGGTATTACAGAAGATTTGTAAATGGATTTTCGAAGATAGCTTTGCTGATGACCAAGTTGCTGCAGAAGAATGTTCCTTTTATTTGGGATGATCAGTGTCAGAAAAGTTTTGAAACATTGAAGCGAATGTTAACCGAGACACCAGTTTTGACATTGCCAGAATCGGGTAAAGACTTTGTAGTGTATAGGGATGCTTCTTTGAGTGGTTTGGGTTGTGTATTGATGCAGGATGGGAAGGTAATAGCCTATGCATCTCGTCAATTGAAACCACATGAAAAGAATTATCCGACTCATGATCTTGAGTTAGCAGCTGTGATTTTCGCATTGAAGATTTGGAGACATTATCTTTATGGTGAAAAATGCTACATCTATATTGATCATAAGAGTTTGAAGTATCTCCTTTCTCAGAAAGAATTGAATTTAAAACAAAGGCTTTGGATCGAGCTTTTGAAAGATTATGATTGTGTTATAGACTATCATCCGGGAAGAGCTAATGTTGTAGCTGATGCATTAAGCAGAAAAGCTGTAATTGAATTAAGAGCAATGTTTGCACGGCTTAGTATTAGTGATGATGGGAGTCTTTTGGCCGAATTGAGAGTAAAACCGATAATGTTTGATCAGATTAGATCAGCTCAGTTGAAAGATGACAAATTATTGAAGAAAAGAGAGATGGTACAGAATGGCACAGCAGAAAATTTTAGTATTGATGATTGTGGATGCTTGAGGTTTGAAACCGGATTTGTATTCCAAATACTTCTGAGCTTAAAAAGTTAATTCTACGGGAAGCTCATGATAGTTCATTTGCTATGCACCCCGGAAGCACGAAAATGTATCGAGATTTAGGAGAATTATACTGGTGGCCAGGGATGAAAAGAGACATAGTAGAATTTGTAAGTAAATGTTTGACTTGCCAACGGGTAAAGGCAGAACATCAGGTTCCTACTGGATTGCTTCAGCCTATTAATATTCCTGAATGGAAATGGGATCGCATCACGATGGATTTTATTACGGGATTACCGTTGTTAGCAAGCAAAAAGAATGCTATTTGGGTGATAGTTGATAGACTTTCCAAGTCAGCACATTTTATAGCAGTCAGGACTGATTGGTCGTTGCAGAAGCTTGCAGACATGTATATTCGAGAAATTGTTAGATTACATGGCATTCCGATATCAATAATTTCAGATCGAGATCCTCGGTTCACATCGAGATTTTGGAGACAGTTACATGAGTTGTTGGGTACTAGACTTAGTTTCAGTACAGCTTTTCATCCCCAAACTGACGGACAGTCCGAACGGGTAATTTAGGTACTAGAAGATATGCTTCGAGCTTGTATTATTGATTTTGAAGCAGGTTGGGAGTGATATTTGCCACTAGCTGAGTTTGTCTATAATAATAGTTTTCAATCTAGTATTCAGATGGCTCCGTATTAAGCGTTATATGGTCGAAAATGTAGATCACCAATATGTTGGACGGAGTTGAATGAAAGGAAAGTAATTGGGCCGGAATTAATTCAAGAAACAGAAGAAACAGTTAAAAAGATCAAAGATAGATTAAAGGTAGCTTTTGTGGATTAAAAGTCTTATGCCGACTTGAAACGTCGAGACATTGAGTATTCAGTTGGAGACAAAGTATTTCTTAAGGTTTCTCCTTGGAAAAAAGTTTTAAGATTTGGTCGGAAAGGCAAATTGACCCCACGTTTTATTGGGCCGTATGAAATAGTGGAAAGAATTGGACCAGTTGCATATCGATTGGCTTTACCTTCTGAATTACAAAGGATTCATGATGTTTTTCATGTTTCGATGCTACGAAAATATAGATCAGATCCTTCTCATATAATTTCTACAGAAGATATTGAAGTTCGATCTGATCTATCATATGAAGAAGAGCCGGTTCAAATTTTAGCACAGGAAGTGAAAGAATTAAGAAATAAAAAGGTTCCTTTAGTGAAAGTCCTATGGAGAAATCATAATGTTGAAGAAGTGACTTGGGAACCAAAGGAAACTATGAGAATACAATATCCTCATCTCTTCTCACGTAAATTTCGAGGACGAAATTTATTAAAGGGGGGGAGAAATGTAATGACCCGAAATTCACGGGCACCGAAAAAGTGAGTTATAGGGCCTCCGTCTTAGTGAAATAAGTTCGAAAATAATTATTAAAAATATTTATGAGCCTAGTGGTGTGTCTAATTAGGATCTAATTAGGTGAATTTAGCTTAATTTAAAGTAAGTAAAAAAAATGATTAAATTGAATAAAGGGTAAAAGTTTAATTATAAAGCAATAGAAAATAAAAAGGATTAAAATGGCAATTAAGCCATTGACTACAAATGAGGCGGCATATTGGTGAAATAAAATCAAAGATTTTTTTTATGTTTTATATATTATAATGATTATTATTATGGTTTTATATTAAATTATTATAATTATTAATGAACATTATGATTTTATATTAGATTATTATTATTAGCATTATTATTAAATAAATTAAATAGTAGATAATTGTATGGTAATAAAAATATACATGTGTAAAAATTACATTCGTACATTTGTAATTTAAATACTTAATTACTTATAATTTAAGTAAAAAGATATTTGTTAATTAAATAATTAAATTATTAAATTATGAGATTTTTGTTTGAGAAACAAATTAAATAATGACAAATGTAATAAAATTATTGGTACAAATGTAGAATTAAATATGTGTACAATTGTAAAATATGTAAATGATGTTAAAATAGATATTTAAAATAAATATATTATAATATATGCTAATTAAATAAGTAAAGTAAATAAATATAAAAGAGAAATAAAGAAACAGAATTGAAAACGGGAAGCAGGGGAGAAAAAGAGAAAGAAAAAGGGAAAGAAAAATAAAAGAGAAAACTAAGGATTTGAAGCTTGGAGTTAATTTGGTAAGTCAATTAAGTCCTTTTTAGTTAATCTTGATGTTTTAGAAGCTTTGAAACAAGATTTTGATGAAATTAAGTTGATAATTCAAGAGTTCATATGTTTTCAAGTAGGGTTCATGTTGGAAAAATTATGGAATTAGGGATTTAATTGAATAAATTCTAATTTAGAATTGATTAAGGGATTAAATTGTAAACTAGGCTATAAGTTTTATGTTGTAGGGACTAAATTGAAGAAATTTCGAAATTAGGGAAATATGCTGGAAATTTTATAGTTAAATATAAGTTTAGACAAAATTTGAATAGAAAAAGAGAGTGAATTGGATTAAGAAAATAATTAAGTTTAGTTAGGATTAAATTGGGAATAAGATAGGAATTGTTTAGAAATTTAATTATTTATTATAATTAATGTTGTAAATAATAATGTAAATTACTATTATTTTCGTAGCCAACAAAGAACCTGAAGCATCAGTATCGAAAGGAAATGAGAAAGTCATCGAGGACTAAAACGGGAGAATTACGGTGTGTATTACTATAATTCGAATTTTAATTATTATTAATTGCTGAAATTTTAATTGTTATGTATGGTAAGTAAGACTTGAGGTAAGTATGTGAAATTGATATGCATATTGAGTGAAAATGAAAGTGATGCAAATTGAGTCAAATTGAATTGAATAAGTGAATTATGGAATATGTGATTATTTGAATTGTGAATTGAATACCCTATTAACTAGTCGGGCTGAGTCGGATATAGTTGGCATGCCATAGGATTGGAAGTGTTCAGGGATACTTCGACCTCGAGTCGATGAGACACTAGGTGTCACTATATTTCTTCGGATAGATTCGATGAGGTATTGGGTACCAACTTTACTTCGGCTAGGCCGATGAGACACTGGGTGTCAACTATTACTTCGAACTATCCGATGAGGCACTGGGTGCCATATTGATGTGTTTGGTTGGATCCGTGTATCCGCCAAAGTCCGAGTTACGTTAATAGGGTGAAAAATTAAAATGTGAATTTAAGGCATTGAAATGAAAAAAAAAATTGAATTATGAATAGAAATTGGAATTGTGATAGAAAGAGAAAAGTATGAGCTAAATGTTCATAAGTGGTTTAAATTCAAGTTTGTGAAAAATACATTGATTGTCGAATAATTAAATTGAATTGTTATTATGAAATGATGAAAATAAAAAAATATATATAAAGCATGAATTAGTATTTAAGAAATTAATTGTTATGAATTTTAATATTTATATTTTTATTATTGATGATATATTTTGAATTATGGTAATACCATCGAGTATATCCATACTCTCTGCAGTTGAGTTGTTTCGTGCGCGCAGTTAGTAGAAGTCAATTGTCTTGACTCAAAGATCCGAACACATTTCCGACTCCAATACAAATTTGGTGATGTATATTTTCTTTTGGGTAAAGGAAGCATGTACATAAGTGTTGTTTAGTCACTTAAATATGTATATTACTTTGGGTAGTGAAGGACGAATTATAAAATTTAGATGGTTAAATGAAATGATAAGGAAAGTACATGATATTTTGATACATGAACATTAAGTTGTTAAATGAATGAAGTTTTTAACCAATTTTGAATGATGCTATGATAGTTATTAAGTTAAAATTATGTTAATGATATAAATATTAGTTATATGAATGTGAAACATTGGTGTTGGTTGTTTTGGTTTGAATTTGCGGGAGGTTTAGGTAAAAATAACAGAAATCTTTTGCGAAATTTTTATAAAAAAAAATTTCGGAATACTCGAACAAGTCTCGTTCTACTTTTAATACGTGTTTGAACTTCGAGAGTCCAAGATAGGGACTTAATTATTATAATATACTATGAAAGTTATATTAATTGTAAATTATTCGTAAGTTGTCTGATATGTCCGGTAATGCCTCATAACTTCGTTCCGGCGACGGTTTGGGGTTAGGGGGTGTTACAAAATTAGTTTGGTTGAAAATGAACTTAGTTATTGATATTTTAATGGGTTTAGGGGATGATTGAGCTAATAAGTCAGCTTATCCCATGTGTACAAGCAATGTTTTAATAGTCCCAATGCTTATTAGTGGGATTAGTTGAATATTTGGTGATGTATTTTGATTATAAATGTATTATTTTCATATTGAATGAGCAAGCATATCAATTGTATAAAGCAGATTGCTTACTTGCTGCACGTTTGTGAGCAAGTAAATTGTGTCAAGCTTCTTACTCCTTTATTCTCTGTCTTGTTCTCTTCTTTTACTGCTGTCAAAACCCCTAACAAACAAGCACATAAATATTTTTAATTACTAGATTGGTGGAGTACTCATTGTGTTTATTGATTGTATTATCAACAGTATTAATCTGAGTTATGCTTGCTGTAACAGCCTAATTTTCAGTGGTATCGGGAATAGATATTTGAGATCACTAAATCCGACGGGTGAGTTGAAAATTTAATAAATTAATACCTATGAGTCAAATATGAATATAAAAGCAATTTTGAATTAGTGAATTTGGTGATTTAAAAGAATTAATTAGCTAAAATGGGTCGAGAATGAGGTTTCGAGACCTCGACTTCATAAACCGAGCCATAAATATTTTTAGAAATATTTATGGAGTGTTGGTGAGGTAATAATAAAATTTAGTCATAAAATTTTGACGTTTGGGTGGTTAATTAAATAAAAAGGACTAAATTGAAAAAAGGTGTAAAAGTTGCTAAAATGATTAAATAGCTCAATTGTCAAATGAGGAAGGATCTAAAGTGCAAATAAGCCCAAAGGAGATATTTTGGGCGCCAATAGCTAAAAAAAATCAGGAAATGGGTGAAATAATGGCAAAATTGGAAAATTGCCAAAATTGGCTAAATAAAAATGGGACTAAATTGGAATATCTAGAATTCTCTTCATTTCTCTTCATATTGATCAGCTGAAAAATAGCCATGGAGAAGGGTTCAAGCTGGTTTTCATACTCTAGCTTTATGTAAGTTTAATTCTTGTTTTCTCCTTGAAATTTTTATGTTTTTGGACTTTTACAATTGGGTCCAACTTATTATTTCATTAGTTTTTTATTCCATGGCTAATTTTTGAAGTTTTTATGGATGAGTGCTGGAAATATATGATGATTTGGCATGGAATAAGAGCTTTAAATTGTTTATATTCTGATTTTATTGAAAGAATTGAATAGAAAGTGAATGTTTGGGACCTAATTGTAAAAGAGTTTGAAGTTAGAGTTTTATGTGGAAATTCTGAATTTCAATAGTTATGAAATAACTTTTAATGTCTAGAAAAATTATTAATTGAGAAAATTATCTTAATTGAGGGGTTAATTGAGCAATGACTGAATTGTATGAATTGTGAAATTTTGGGCAAAATGGAAATCAACATTTTACACTAAAACTGTTTTGGACAGTAGCAGTAGTCTAACTTTGAAAAATCACAAAAAAATTTATAAATGGAATTAGAGGATGAATAAAATATGAAATTAAAGCTTATTGAGTCTAGTTTCTTATAAAAGAAATTATGTAAGCAATGGAATTTTAAATCATGAGATACAATAACTTTTGTGAGACAAGGTCAGAATGATTTCGGGTTCCCCTGTTCTGAATTTGAAAAATCATCAAAAAATTGGATAGAAATAATTATAGGCTTAAATTTATATGTTTAGAATCCTGAATGAGTCTATTTTCAAGAGAAATAAACGAGGACATTATTCGAATCCTGTACGAGAAGATAATTGATTTTTAGTGAAGAAGGGTCGGAACTGTTAGACAGCAGAATAGGGGAGACTTCAATGAATAAACTGTATTAGTTGGCCCAACCAAAAATTATGAAATTTTTATGGTAATAATACATATGAGTCTAGTTTCTGAGAAAAATTATGGATATTAATTTGGAGTTCTGTATCTCAAGATAAAAATAATTTAGTGACTATGACACAGATGGATAGCTTGAATATTCACCTAAGTAGATAGTGAAAATTATGGATAATGTTACCTACAAGTATGTTGTTTATACTAAGGATGTGGATGGAGAGGAGGAGGAGGAAAATATACAAAAATATATGAATGACTCGTGTATAAATTGATCACATGCCCGATTATAATCGATAAGTGTTGGATTAGAAATGATATAATGTTTTATTTGGAATATTTATTATGAAATTATAATTATTGTTATAATACAAAAATTGAACTTGTGAGTTTATATGGCTAAATTTTAGTGATTATTTGTTAATTTTATGAATTTCATGATGTGTTATTTCATATGTATTGATGATAAAATCGTGAATAATGTAAAAGCATGAAAATTGAATAAATGATCAAATTGAGCATTTGATTCGATGACAAGATGAATTAAAGGAAAATACCATGGTTGAACCATGGCAACAAGTGATAAGTGATAGCTTCGGCTATACTTATCTGATCAAGGACAAATGAAAGTGATAAGTAATAGCTCCGGCTACACTTATTTGATCAAGGACAAGTAAAAGTGATAAGTGATAGCTTCGGCTACACTTATCTGATTAAGGACAAATGACAAGTGAAAAGTGGTAGCTTCGGCTACCTGATCAGTGAAAAGTGGTAGCTTCGGCTACCTGATCAATGAAAAATGGTAGCTCCGGTTACCTGATCAGTGAAAAATGGTAGCTCCGACTACCTGATCAGTGAATAGTGGTAGCTTCGACTACAAGTGACAAGTGATTTCCGTATAAGACCATATCTGGGATATGGCATCGGTGTGATATATGCTACTGTATAAGACCATATCTGGGATATGGCATCAGTGAGATGTGTGATTCGTGTAAGACCATAGCTGGGCTATGGCATCATTATGTGAAGTACTCAATTCCGTAAGACGTTCACTAATTTGACAAAGTTTGGTAAGTGTTACATGGAATTATGTGATACAAGGAAGTATGAGTTGATAAGATATGAGTATAGAACTTGGTTGATAAATGAATTCATTTGTGATTATATAATTGTTCATCTTGAATGTACTGTCCATATGTATTGATAATTCAAATGTTTTAATGAATAAAGTTTCGACATGGAATAAATTGAACACGAGATAAATAATTATGAAATTGAACTCGGAATTCATGAAAATGACGGTTATTGATATATGGAGATATAAGACATTGATATATGAATATGGAAAATGTTTGATAAATGTGTTTATTCATAATTATGGAATTATATACGTCATGTGTACTATTTGCATAAAGATGATATTTCAAATACTTTGGTTATTTAAGCTTAAATATGAAATAATATGAAATCAAGATAAATTGTTATGAGAATATATTTAGATTATAGAGATATGACTGATATATGTTGTATGATTACATAACGTGAAATTGTGTATATATATGATAAATTTAATGAGAATTGAGCCCATACGCGTTTCTTGTTATTTATATGAAGTGTACGACTGACAAGGGTGATGAAGTTATAAACAGAGAGTTACACGGGTTGAAAAAACGAGCGTATGACTCTCCAAAGTGTGAAAATTTTTTAATTGTTGCAAAATTTTTATATGTTTACAGTCCTGAACCACCCTGAATGTATGTTTTGGGCCCCGTAGGCCTATATAAGGGACGTTAAACATATGTATGAAAGTTTTTAATTTAGAAGAAATTTTATGGCTGATTTTTACATGATTGATCATATTAAGTTCGGTAATGCCTCGTACCCTATTCTAGGCTCGGAATACGGGTAGGGGGTGTTACACTTGCATTTGTAACTATTATTATTACTCTCAGAAGAAAAGAAATCTATTATTATTGCATAAGGTGTAACTTAAATTTTCTTTTGACATCATCACAATGTCCTGTTCCTAAGAAGATTGGCATCATCCTATTCAGTAAACTGAAGAAATTATTTCTTTTTCAGTTTAACACGGAGGGGTATCTTCTAAGGCTTCATCTTCCAGAATGTTGGGTGGTAAGAAAAAAAATACTGTACTTGTTTTGTCACCATCTATTTATTTGTATACTTGAGCCTGTTGGAACATTGGCAGCAACAAATCAAGAAGAACAAACTTAGTTTGCTAAGAAAGCAATAAGAAGACCGAAGCAAAAGTTTGAAAAAGAGAAAAAACAAGAACAAAAGATAATTGAGCAAGAAACATCATGATTTTCATTGATCATTTCAAAATATATGTAACTTACAATAGAAATTTGACAGTTACCTAATGACATAACTGCTCCCACTAATGAATACTAATACAAACTTAAGTTACACACAAAAGAAAGCTGTCATAACATCTATTACATCAAGGTACAAATCTAAACTAATCTCACGAACTTTTGAACAAGATTACAATTGAACTAGACAAAGTTTCATAGGAACAAAAAGATCAAAATACAACTAAATTTGTTGCTGCATTCGGTTCAGCTTCAATGCATGTCTGCATGGTAAGCTGTTGAAGTTTCTGTCACTGGTAAAATGTTGCATTGCAGGCCAATGCTCAATACTCCTCCTTGGACTGTATGCAACATACACCAATTTTGTTTCTCAAATCCTCGAACCTAGCTGTACCAAGTGGCTTTGTCAAAATGTCAGCCAATTGGTCTTGTGAGTTGCAATGAACAAGGCTGATTTCTCCTGTCTGCTCAGCCTCTCTAACAAAATGAAATTTGATTTTAAAGTGTTTAGTCTTGCCATGGAAGACTAGATTTTTAGCTATGGCAACTGCTGATTGGTTGTCAACCATAATTTCAGTAGCTTCACTTTGTTCTTCATTTAAATCAGACAACAATTTTCTGAGCTAAATGGCTTGATTCACTGCCGCTGCTGCTGTAATGTACTCTGCTTCAGCTGTAGATTGAGCAACAGTTTGTTACTTTTTTAAACTCCAGCAAAATACTCCTAAGCCAAGTGTGAAGAAGTAATCCGAGGTGCTTCTCATGTCATCTGCAGAGCCTGCCCAGTCACTATTTGAATATCCCATAAGTCTGAGTTCATTTTCCTTCTTGAGCATGACACCGAACTTTAAGGTTCCCTTGATATATCTAAGTACCTTTTTTGCTGCTTTGAAATGAGATGTGTCACAACAGTGCATGTATCTAGACAACAAGCTAACAACATGCATTAGATCAGGTCTAGTTGCAGTCAAATAAAGCAAACAGCTAATTAAGCTTCTGTATTCTTTCTCATCAACCCTCTCTTGGCTTCTATGACTGATCAAATTTTCTCCTTGGGCCATTGGTGTGTTCACTGGTTTACAGTTAGAAATGCAGAATTTGTCTAAGATCTTCAGAGCAAAAGCATGCTGGCTAATGAAGATTCCTCGATCAGACTGGTTCACTTCCATGCCAAAGAAGTATGTCATGGCTCCTAGGTCAGTCATATCAAACATTTCCTTCATTTGGGTCTTGAAGTCAATGATCAGATCAGTTCTGCTTCCAGTCACTAGCAAATCATCTACATAAACTGAAATAATCAACAAAGTTTCATCTTCTGTCTTCTTTACATAGAGTGTTGATTCACTCAGACTTTTCTTGAACCCAAGTCTGCACAAGTAAGCATCAACTCGATCATACCAGGCTCTAGGTGCCTGTTTCAGACCATACAAGGCTTTCTTCAGCCGATAGACCTTATTCTCTTCTCCTGGAACTTTAAGCCCTTCTGGTTGCTCTATGTAAATTTCCTCCTTCAGAAAACCATTCAAAAAGGTTGACTTGACATCCAATTGGTAAATCTTCCACTGTTTCTGTGTAGCCAAGGCAAACAGAAGCTTGATTGTGTCAAGCCTAGCTACTAGAGCAAATGTCTCCATGAACTCAGTGCCATATTCTTGACTATAGCCTTTTACCACCAACCTTGCCTTATGTTTGTTTAAAGAGCCATCAGAGTTGAATTTGGCTCTAAAACCCACTTGACACCTATGACTTTCTTCTGGTCTGGCCTATCAACCAAGTCCCATGCTTTATTCTTCCTGATCATGTTAAGCTCAACTTCTATTGCCTTCTTCCAGCATCTATCCCTTGCAGCTTCTTCATAGCTTGAAGGCTCAACTCTTGCTGCATTACATCTATGGTAGATGTCAGCAATGGTTCTGGTTCCTCTTACAGGAGGATCATCAATGTCTGCACTTTCTAGTTCATTTACAACTGGCTCTAGGCTGATGTCAAGTTGGTCTTCATCAAACTGACTTGTATCTGCACCTTCCCAGCTCTAAAACTTCTCCTCATCAAATTTAATGTCCCTGCTCACCAGGACTTTCTTTGTCGAAGGGCCATACACTCTGTAGCCCTTTTTGTTACTGCTGTAGCCCACAAATATACCAGGAGTTGACTTTCTCTCAAGTTTTGTTCTTCTTTCAGCTGGAATGAGCACATAGCACACACATCCAAACACTTTCAGATGGAAAACTGATGGTTTGAGCCCATACCATGCCTCAAAGGGTGTTTTGTCCTTTACAGCTCTTGTTGGAAGCTTGTTTAACAGGTAAACTGAGGTGTTGACAGCTTCTGCCCAAAATTTGCTTGGAAGTTTGCTTTGAAACAACAAACATCTGGCCATATTCATCACTGTTCTGTTTTTCCTTTCACAAACTCCATTTTGCTGTGGAGTATAGACTGTGGTTAGCTGATGGTGGATCCCTGCAAGCTCACAAAGCTTTTGAAACCTCTCAGACAAGTATTCAGCCCCATTGTCAGTTCTCAAGGCCTTGATTTTGTAGCCTGTTTGATTCTCCAATAGTGCCTTGAATTTACTAAAGGCCTCAAACACTTTAGACTTGTGTTTCATGAAGTAAACCCTACAAAATCTAGTCAGATCATCGATGAACAATACAAAATACTTGCTGCCATTTAAAGATGGGGACTTCATTGGTCCACAAATGTCAGAGTGCACTAGTTCAAGCCTTTCTCCAACTCTCCAGGCTTGGTTCACTGGAAATGGTAATCGAGCTTGCTTACCAAGCTGACAGATATCACAAACAGTGTCACTTCCATTAACTTTGGACATGTCCTCCACTAAATTTTGTTTGTGCAACAGATCAAGTGATCTGAAATTAACATGGCCTAATCTTCTATGCCATAGGTCAGCATTATCAACCAAGCTTGCATAAGCTTTGTTTTCAAGCTGATTTACATCAAGCATGAAACATTTATCTACCATGCCTACTGTAATCATTTCTTGACCATGACAGTCCTTAATAACACATGAACCATTCTTGAAAACTAGGGAATACCCTTTTTCAACCAACTGACCAACACTCAACAAATTCTGATCAATATTAGGCACAAAGAGCACATCTGAAATGATTTTGTTACCTGAACAAGTGCTGATTAAAACACTGTCTCTGCCTTTGGCTTCAATCAGTTCACCATTACCAATTCTGATTTTTGAGCCATAGCTTCTGTCTAGATCCTTGAATAGACTCTCATCACCTACCATGTGGTGTGAGCAGCCACTATCCACCAACCAATTGCTTCCAACTTTGCTTGAAGATGCAAAGCAGGAGGCTGTGAACACATGCTCCTCTTGAGCTTGAAGGTCCTCAGCAGCTTGAGCTTGGGTCTATTGCTGTGCTGGTGCCTTTGGTTTGTTTTTACAAACTTTCTTAACATGGCCAAATTGCTTGCAGCTCCTACATTGTATGTCTGGCCTAAACCAGCAAAACCTTTCAGAATGTGTGGTCTTCTTGCAATGGACACATGGTGGAAACTTTCTCTTGCCTGAATCTTTCCTTGGTTTGTCCCTCTTGTCAAGCCAAGGCTTCTTACCTTTCTAACTTGTGCTGGAACTTTCTTTGGCCTTTGCTTGGAAGGCTCCTTCAGGATGGTCTTCCTGCCTGTTGGCTCTTCTCTGCTCCAAAGCATAAAGGGAGTTCACCAACTCAGAGAAAGAGATGGTTGTCAAGTCCCTTGAGTCCTCGAGTGATGAAATTTTGGACTCAAATCTCTCAGGGAGTGTAGTGATAACCTTTTCAACCACTCTACTATCACTGAAATCCTCACCAAGTAGCCTAATGCTGTTGACAGTGGCCATGATTCTGTCTGAGTATTGCTTAATGCTCTCAGACTCTTTCATCTTCAAGTTTTCAAAGTCTCTCCTCAAATTAATCACTTGTTGCTGCCTTGTTTTATCTGACCCCATGAACTCCTCCTTCAACCTCTCCCATGCTTCCTTAGATGTGCTGCAGGCCATGATTCGAGTGAAGATTACATCTGTCACTCCATTTTGCAAGCAGGCCAAGGCTTTGTGCTTCTTGGTGCTCTCCTCAGCATGCTGCCTTATCTGATCAATAGTGGGATTGGCCCTCAATGGAGGTGGTTCAATGTCGTTTTCAACTACACTCCACAAATCTTGAGCTTGAAGATAAGTCTTCATCTTGACTACCCAGATGTGGTAGTTTTCACCAGCAAATACTGGAGGTGGAGGTGGTGTGAAGCTCATCCTATTGCAACAAGTTTAACAGCCTCAAACTCTTGCTTTCTCGTGCTTTGTTTTCTCAATTGAAGCATCCAACAACCAGAGGCCCTCAAAGACTTAGGCTCTGTATACCATTTGTTGGAACATTGGTAGCAACAAATCAAGAAGAACAAACTTAGTTTGCTAAGAAAGCAATAAGAAGACCGAAGCAAAAGTTTGAAAAAGAGAAAAAACAAGAACAAAAGATAATTGAGCAAGAAACATCATGATTTTCATTGATCATTTCAAAATATATGTAACTTACAATAGAAATTTGACAGTTACCTAATGACATAACTGCTCCCACTAATGAATACTAATATAAACTTAAGTTACACACAAAGAAAGCTGTCATAACAGCTATTACATCAAGGTACAAATCTAAACTAATCTCACTAACTTTTGAACAAGATTACAATTGAACTAAACAAAATTTCATAGGAACAAAAAGATCAAAATACAACTAAATTTGTTGCTGCATTCGGTTAAGCTTCAATGCATGTCTGCATGGTGAGCTGCTAAAGTTTCTGTCACTGGTAAAATGTTGCATTGCAGGCCAATGCTCAATAGAGCCAAGTTACTTCCATTCATACATACCCTGATTATTCTTTTTCTGAATGCTACAGAGAAGTCACTTGAGTACTGTTTTTCATTTTTCAGGTCTCAAAACTGCATATGCTTATTGATGCTGTCACTGAGAGTTATACCAAATTTTTCTTTGGGGATGTTGGGAGAGAAATTTATGATTTCTTTTGGGGTGGTTTTGCCGACTGGTATGTTGAATGCTCTTTTATAATCTGCTTTCTGCTAATAGAACGTAGTTCTATTGTTTTATGCTATTAAGGTCTGGATTTTATGCCAGTTATAGATCATGAAAACTGAGAACTAATGAAGTTTATGCTTTTGTTATACAGCACATAATACCCTTTTTTCTAAGGTTAAAGTGGTAAAAATCATTTGGTGGATAGTGTGTGTTATTTTATTGTTATCATTACAAGAATTCTATTGTAAGTTGGATCAGTATGTGCTGTTGAGACATACATGAAATACCTGTCATGGTCGTATATGTTGACAAAAAATACCGGTATAATTTTTACTCTGATTAGCTGTAGTTATTTTTGTGTTATATGTCCAGTTTTTAGATCTGCAACCCAAACTTGGGATTTTTGTTTTTATTGTTTGAATAGGTATATTGAAGCCAGTAAAACTCGCCTTTATCACTCTGGAGATGATTCAGTTGCTTTAGTAGCTCAGACTGTTATACTTTACGTTTTCGAGAATATACTGAAATTAATTACATCCATTCATGCCATTCGTAACTGAGGAACTGTGGCAGGTGTCGGCTTTGTAGTGTTTTACCATGTTTTTTGTTAATATAATTTTTCTAATTCAAACTCATTTATTTTACCATCTTCTTGAATCTGACCATTCATGTTAATATTAAGTTTGGATAAAATCCGCTGGAACACAATTTCCATTGACGAGAACCTTATCAAGTCTAGATTTAATGTGCACACCTGACTGTGCACATGCACATGTACTAAAGTGAATTTTGGGTTCACATTACAGCATACATGAATAGTGCTTCATACAAGAAATGATATTTTTTCTTTTGTTTTATTGTTTCAGGCATCCCCTAAGGTTTTCTGCTGATGTAACTGTGAATTTTTCTTTTTGTTTTATTTATCTTCAGGCACTCCCCAATCGGAGAGAAGCTCTTATAATATCTTTGGTCATATTTTCAGCCTTAGCAAAGCTACACATCGTGTTGGGATGATCTGCACTGTTTACTCATTTATGTCACTACAAACTCCTTTTCGACTGTTCTGCATATTCAACCTTTAGAGGGTTTTGCAGTTTTCTGTTGTTAGAAGCATATTATACCCGGCAGCTACACATCGACAATCTGACTAGTTCCAAAATAGACGTGGTCCCGAAGTTCTGCACTGATAATGTGAGCCCAGAACGCAACTGGCTTGGTCGGATAAGAAGGTTAGAGCAATACATAAATTGAGTGGAGTTGAAATGCACTGTTTACTCATTTATGTCACTACAAACTCCATTTGACTGTTCTGCATATTCAACCTTTAGAGGATTTTCCAGTTTTCTGTTGTTAGAAGCATATTATACCCGGCAGCTACACATCGACAATCTGACTAGTTCCAAAATAGACGTGGTCCCGAAGTTCTGCACTGATAACGTGAGCCCAGAACGCAACTGGCTTGGTCGGATAAGAAGGTTAGAGCAATACATAAATTGAGTGGAGTTGAAATGCCATAATTGTGCTTTCATTGCTTCGTCAAAGTTACAAAAAAACATTAAACCATGCTCATTGTTCTTCATTGTACCTTTATACAGATTATTGATTTCATTGGTTTCTTGTTTTGAGTTCCAGTCTTCCATAGATCTAAGTAGCATTTTTTTATCAATACTATTGGGGGGAGAATGCAAGATGATGGGTTTCTGTTACTCAGTGTTAGCCTTGCATATTTGTGGGATTTTATCTCAATAATGTGTGGCGTCTTTTATGCATTGGTTTGAGGCATGACATAAATACTCATGGATTCTTTTACATTTCCTATACTAACATGTTTAGGAATTTGAATGAAATTGTGTAATAAAATGTGAATTATGATTAAGTGAATGAATGTGTGGAAGTTTCCATGGCCTTAAATGTTGGAAACAATCGGTTTGAAAAGTTAAGGTTTAATAAGCCTCTTGGTCATAGAGTTCAATATTAAGTAGTAATCTGCTGGTGAAATTTAATTGTCATAGAATGATAATAAGCTTGATTTAGTGTCTGTGAATTTAATTTAGTATATTTGAAATGTGTTATCAAGGAGGAAAATATGTTAATATAACCATTTTGTATGATAATATGTGGAAATGTGTCTTCTCATATAAATGAAGGTTTGACTATATATATGAGTTTATAATGACCCTTCTCGAAATTGGCAATGTGAAAGTTGCTAAATAAATGAATTTGTAGCCCTCAGTTTGTTGAAATTATAACGAGATCCATGAGAATGTTTATATGGCCTGTGCTAAAATATGTAATTATGTGTAAATGCGAAGGATTAAATATGTGATATTAGATAAAAAATTGTCTGAACATTCTCTGATTTTTGTGAACCTTAAATATGTCTCTCTATAAATAATAAATATATTGTTGGTCTAAATAGATATAAGTTATCTATGAATATAATTTGCCCCAGTAAATTTAATAAAATGATAGGATAAGATTGACGTACCGATAGGAACTTAGATGCATAGTTTATATGGTTTGTGTTGTATAATTAGGAACATGATCTAATGCCTTCAGGATTGAACTTTGGTGCACTAAGGTGTATTTGTAGGTTTTGGAGTTATGTGCTCATGTGATCGGAGGTTTTGCACTTCAATGCACTCTTGTATGCTTGGTTAGATTTGTGTTTAAGTTCTCTCTAATTGTCTCTAATGGGACCTCGTGTATCCGAATCATTTTGTTAGAGTTTACTAATGGCTATAAGATAAAAAGAAATTGAATAAAAGAGTAAATTAGTATTGAATGTGTTATGATATAACATGTTCTAAACATTTGTGGCATAAATGGATGATATATCTAAGATGATTATGTTGAATGATTAAGTGTTTAACAATGAAGGAAAACCATGGACCAATTTATAAGTGTAAGGATCATAAGATAAATATATGAGCATGAAGCTTTTGGTTATGTATGCTCCTAATAAAGGAAATAAAAATGTAATGTTTGACTTATATTTGCAACAAATGGACAATTAGCTAAAAGCGAAGCTTATATATGATTGTGTTAAAATGATGTTCCATTTTTCTTAATGCAATTGTCATATAAATAATTTCTATTCAAAAAATCATTTCATTAGTATTATGTACATTTTGAGATATTTTTTAAATTTTAAATATTAACCATCTCTGTTTAATCTACAAATAATTATTAGTTGATAGACATGATAGTTCAAAATAATAAAGAAAATCAAATTAGACTTGTTTTAACGAGGAAAGCAAACTTTATCAAATAATACCAACAATTTTAATTAAATAATACTGTTTATAGTGAACTTGATGGAAGAATATTAAAAATACAGTAATTATATATGTTGCTCATGCCCTCGATGGCCCAAGCAACACCAATATAACCAATTCCAGCACCAACGGTAGAAAGAATATGTTTGATTATTATTATTGATAATAGTACGACTACGAACGATCTAAAGAAATAGAAGAGTACCAATAAGCTTAGCAACGATCTCTATGAAAAGACCAACACTTAAGCTCTACCACATCCCGCAACAGGGCCGGTGGTTGGTGGATGTAGTCCCTCGCATGCTGCTCATCAACTCGGCATTGTCTAATAATGATGTTTTCATTGCCGGTGGAGGGTTTACGTAATATAAAACGTCTTCAGTTCAATTATATCCCTACTTCCAACCATGCCATGTATTTAAATATTACCTGAATATTTCAATCAAAATCCATTTTCAAATCATATACATAACAACACACAAACAATCCCAACTAAGTTATATTAAATTTGATTTAAACATTCATGGCCAAAAATTTGTAAGATGTAATGATAATAATAATAAAAAAAGGTTAGATTAACAGTTGTCATCACAGGAATATGTCGATTTATGATAAACAGAATGGCGAAATAAATTAACTAACCTAAAATGTCTTTCTCAAGTTTTGACAAATTTAACAAGGTACGTTTATCTAATGAAAAACCCGCCATTAGGGGTGAGCATTCGATCGAATCGAATGAAAAAAAATCGAGTTAATCAAGTTGACGAATCATATTTTATCATCCTAATTTGATTTGAAATTTTCTCGAATCGAGTGAGATGAAATTCGAATCGAATCGAATATATTTATTCAAGTTAAATTTTAAAAAATAATTTTAAATCCTTATAACCACTATCACCTATCGTAATAAAATTTGTCCACCTTAATCAAAATTTTTATTAACTTTCATCACCTCATAATTTATTTATTAAACTTTTATATACGGGTTAGCTTCTTTGCTTACTTAGTTGTTTTAATTATATTCAGATTCTTGTTACTATGTATTTTAGAATTAAAAAGTATATTAAATGTAAAAATGTGATTTTTTAATAAAAATTATTTAAAAGATAAAATGTGAAATTGATACCAATATAAAATTTTAACATGAATATTTAATGGCATAATTAATAATTTAATTTTAATATAAATATTCAATATGACCAAACAATTCAATAATATAAATAATATAAAATGTGAAATTTAATTTAATAATATAAATAATAGATATAAATAAAATTATTACTATTTATGTTTAGTGATTTTTTTTGAATAATTTAAATTTTTTATTTAAAAGTAAAATGTGAGAAGTGAAAATTTAGGGGAAAAATAAAAAATTTTGGGAAATAAAAGTTTAAGGGAAAGTAAAATAGGGTTTTTGAGAGTAAAATTTTGAGAAAAAGTAAATGGGATAGTAAAATTTTGGTGAGAAATAGATTTTAGGTAGATTGAGAGGTTGAGATAGAAGAAGAGTAAAAATTTTGGGGGAAAAGTGAGAAGGAGTAAAAGTTTTGAGAGAAAAATAAAAAGATTTAGAAGTTTAAGATAAAAATGTAAAATATTATAGTTTGATATTTGAATTATTTAAATTATTCGAATTATTCGAATTCGAAAACTCAACTTGATTCGAACTTGAAATTCGAAAAAAATTCAAGTTGACTCGAGTAACTCGTTTCGTTTAACTCGAAATTCAAATTTTTTTTAATTTTTTCGAATCGAATCGAGTTTTACTCACCCTTCCTGCCATATATGCCTCCTTACAAACCTCCTTACACTTGCCCACCCTCCCTGCAACCATATACATATTAATCAAGTCGATACATGTCATATGTTGGACAGAAACCCGCTTCCTTGAGTTTGGAAAAATATTTCACCGCTCTTGCCAAATCCTTCAGGCCAATAAAAAGCTTTATTACTACACGATAAGCATGAAGATCCAAGAGACATTCCCTGGCCTCCATTTCCCAAACCAGAGCTAATGCTTCCATGTACTTGTTCTCAGAATAACGACTATGAAGCAATGTTGTGTACATCACCACACTGGGGTCACATACGATTGCTTGAATCGAGTGAAACAAGCTCTCCACAATCTCAAACTTCCTATGCCTAATGCAAACCTTCATGATCATTTGTATAGTCCTCGCGACTCAAATTCAAATAATCTCTTTCTCCAAGATCACCCGGTAACTCCTCTACAAGCATGTGTTTATCAGGATTCTTTCCAAGCTCCAATATTAACTTTGCGTAAATGCCTGGATCCAGCATTCTTTTACTTTGCTTCACAAGCGAAAGAAGCTTCCATGCAAGGTTCAAGCTTCCACCTTTGACGAATCCTTTCACCATTGCCTCAATTAGACTACGATTGGTCGAGCTTGACGGGCAATTTTAATTCACGCTTCCTAGCCAATACTTCAACAGTTGAAGTCAAAATCCTATCATCCGGGTACAAGTGAGGCATCTTCTAAACCCAACAGAAAGTTTGCAGAGCTCTTTGTGGAAGATCCATAAGACTCAATTCCCGAATTGTGATTGACAATGAACCCTTACGCAAAAAGGGAGCCCATTTATTGAGGACTGCAGACACATCATCATTGGAAGCCAGGTCTTTAATCTCTTTAGATAAGCCAATAAGAAAGCTTGGATTCTTATATAACTGTTGTGATACAGAAGCACGAGATGAGTTTACCCCAGGAGAAGCCTTCTTAATGTGTTTCTTTGGCATAGGAAATCCCAGTGGCCGTAGCTTGTGAGGAAGTGGGAGAGGAAGAGGCCTCTCTCTACCTACTTTTCCAGGTTTTTAAGGAATTCTTCCCTGAAAAAGTGAAGATATGGCTTCAACCTCATTTGATTCCCAAGCAAGATCAATATTCACATGATCTTCTTCGTCATCTTCTTCTTCAGGTGAATCATTATTGTGACCGTAAATTGACTTTATTTGTTCAGTGTTGGTGGAGATGTCGGTTTCAGTTCTAGGTTTCTCCAAGAATAAGTTAACGCCAAAGTCAGGAGGGAGTTTGATACGACGCAGATAACGGCGGTTCTTGGGTTGCTTGCTATAGCAAATTTTTGTGTTGGGATGCGCCAGGTTAGTAACACAAATGCTCTGTTGTAGTTTTCCTCTCAAAGTTACGAAAGGATATGTGGTGATGGATGAGAATATGCAATCCATTTTCTTAGTATTATCGTTCGTTTGTAGGATGAACCCTGTGCATAAAAAAGGAGATGTTCCAATACCTAACGGGAATTTCTTCAAACCGCTTATCTGCGACAAAAGTTATTCACTGACGACAGGCATTTTAAAGTATGCAGATGTGGGCTTGAAAGCTGAAATGAAGGAAACTATGTAAGGTAAGTTGTTTGGTCCTGCTTAGATCAAAGATAAAGAAACCAAAATTAAAGCATGAAAAATAAACAAAATTCAAACAAAGAAGAAAAAGAGGTAATGCTTTCTTCAATATTAGAAGATGATCATAAAATAAATAACTGAGGATTTTGATTCATCACAGCCAGAAAAACTTGAGTTACTAAACTAAACTTTAGGGACGAAGAAAATGAAAAAAAAATTAAAGAAATAAGAATTTATTGAGAAATCTCGGGAAAGAAACAAATCGGGAAAATCAAGAAGGATTAGAGGAAGATAGAAAGAGGAACCTTGATGATTCTTCGAGGGAGATTACTATTGGCAACTGGCAAGCTTCAATTGATGAATCAAAAAGGGAAATAAAAAATATATAATTAGGGTTTTGAGAATAGGGAGATAGAGAAAATTCGAGAATACAAAAAACAAAAGAAAGAAGAAAGGTCCTTTCCCCTTAACGCTGAGCTGATAATTTTTTTTGGTTGATTTAAATTTAAGGATTTGTGTTGTTCTTTTTATTTACCGATATATGTTGTTTTTGGAGAGAAAATAAAAGCGTGTCCTCAAGATGTGTTCTCATTGAAAACGTATTTTACAAGGCACATTTTCAGCTTTCATTTTACAGGGCGCGCTTTCAATCACGTCAGCTAAAAACGCGCCCTATGAGATACATTTTCATTAAAAAGCCTCTTTGGTTAGATGATTAAATATTAGACCTGATTTATCATTTAATATAACAACTAATTTAAAGTGGTTGCAAAACAATTAATTAAAATGTTTATAAAAATATTGTGATACAATTGGATCAGACCTGATTTATCATTTAATATAAAGAATGGTTAAACTATAAAATTAACTATAAAAATATATTAGTAATAATAAATTTAATTTTTTAATATTTATATTTTTTTCAAATTGGTCATTATTTATTCTTTTTCAAAAAAGAGAATAAAGGAGAAAAAAAAATGTCATTGAGAGAGTTTCATTCATTGTAATCTTTATGAATAAAACAATATATAAAAGTAACATTTTCTCTTTCATTTATTATTTGTTCATATATCTGTCACGTTTCTTTAGATATGCATTTTTTTTTTATTTTAGTCCTTTTATTTAGAAATGCAAAAATGATACTTATATTTTAAAATAAATAGTTACTACTTCAGGAAAAGAATATTCGTTAAAAAAATAATCTATCCAGTTTACTTGATACATTAAAACATATAAATTTTACTAACAATTGTTGAATGTAATAATATGACAAAAACCAAGAACTCAAACTTTCAATATAATATTATTGAAAATATAATATTATTGAAAAGGATAATCTCCAATGAAAAAAATTTATAAATCGTAAAACTGATAAAAAAATAAATAAATTGTACAAATTAAATTTACTTGGGAAGCTATGTTACGTAAATTTGGGTTTCATTTATTGTCATATTTGTAGTACCCGGTAGAGGTGTTCATGGGCCGGGCTACCCGGCCCGACCCAAAGACTCGCCCGAAATGTAAGAGGATTTGGGCAAAAATATAAGCTCAAAAATAGACTTGGACAAAAAAATAAAGCCCGTTTAAAAAATAGGCCGAGCCAAGATAAAGTATTTTTAGCCTAACCTCGGGCCTGGCCCGGTCCAAATTCATTAAAGGACAAAAAAATCTGCACTTTTTTATTTTTATTTTTTAATGTTATTTTCTCTCTATTTTACTACCATTTTACCATTATGTTGTTACTATTTTGTTATTATTGTTTGAATATTGTATAAAACTTATTTTATTGTTAATTTTGTTATTATTTTAATGGCATTTGTTAATTTTTTTATTATTTTAGAGACATTTGCTTGTTAAGTTACATCTATCTTAGTGTTATTTAAGTCTACATATTTTTTAAAATTTATTTTCAATTTATTGAGAAATATTTATTTTGATGTTTTTAGTATTTTTGATGTATTATATATATTTAAAAATAATATAAAAAATTAATACGGTCAGGTCGGGCCAAGTTGGGCCTGAGTTTTAATATTTTTATCTGGGTCGGGCTTGGGCAAAATTTTAAGCCCGTTTTTTAAGCCCGGCCTAGCCCGTGCCCAGTAAATGGGCATGATTTTTTAGTTGAGCCCTGCCCGAACCGGCCCGACCCATGAACACCTCTAGTACCCGACTATCATCCACTTATATGGATCTTATTTACTTCGTTTAACTTTTGTAGCTTTTACGTAGTGTGTAACGCTTAAACCTAATGATCTAGTTTACAAAAAAAAAATAAAACAAATCCTAAAATTTAAATTACATTAAAGTTTATTAAAATTATTTTATTTTAAAACAATTGCTTCAAAATTAAATTGTACTAGTCAAAAATATTTTACTAATCTTTTTAAAATTAAATTCGATCCAAAGAAAATTTACTTTAATTTTGACAATTTAGAAAACAACAATCAAATAAAACAACAAGCATCAAAATTATTCCAAACAAAACCATGAGATTGTAGAGAGATACCTTAGGTTGATATGAATGGCCGATGTCCTCAAAAGAGAAATCTTCATTTTCTACATAATTAACAATACCAAAGCAAAAGATGAGTACTTTGGATTTTTTGAAAAATAAACCAATAATACGATTCAAATATGAAACTTTGAAAGAAAACTCTCATTGTAAGATAAAAAAAAGGCAAATATACTGTGTTCTTCATAAGAAAGAAAACAACACTTAGTTAACATCTTCTAATGCAACACAATAACCACTCGTAACTACTTTGTAATATAAAACAACCTTTTCAGTTAAATTGCATCCCTAATTCCAGCCATGCCATGCATTTAGATATTACCTGAATATTTCAATCAAAATCCATTTCCAAATCATATAAGCACCAGCACACAACCAATTCCAACTAAGTTCATCGATGAGCTCCACTCAACTATTTTAAAGAAAATCTACCCCAATCCTTACTGGTGAGTGAAAGCACCTAGCAGTGTGAAACGAAAACCAAATATGCATTGATCCATGGACGGACTAATATGCACCACCTTAGCACTGGATAAAATGCAAGACTTTTCACTCTAACTATGACCATGTTCTTCTAGTTAAAATTGATGTTAATTGATCCTAAAGTCTCTTACTTTCGATTCTATTAGAAAACACACAACAATGCCATACAAACTGCATTTTTCCTTGAAAAAAGAAAATCAAATAGCACTTGTATAAGGAAAGATGCCTTAAATATATATTAACTGTAGATTAAATGAAAACAGCCAAGTGTTCAAGTAATTGGAAACAGCTATTCCCTGACCTTAAATATAAAAAAACTGTAGATTAAACGATATCAACCTCATTTAACGTAAACAGAGAGTAGGCTTCCCCTAACATACCTATATCTTGACAGTTCAGAAAATTACAGCATAACTTTTTCATATTGTCCTAATCAAATTTCCACATCAACCATTAATGATTCGGCAAATTTTGAATTAAACCCAAAACACCAGAAGAAGATTGTTTAAAGAATCAAATTCATGCAATATAAACTGAAGTCATTAACTAATGGCTTAAAAAGGAAAGTGGGCTCAATTTATTAGTTCCTTCTCCTTGGCAGGAGCCCCCCTCTTAAGTTTGGCTGCTTTTGCAAATGTAGACGGCCTATGAATTAAGTAGATTTCTTCATCATGCAGTTCTGACTGCTAATCTTATTAAATAGAAATCTATGTTACTTAAATCACATACCGCAAAAAGAAAGCAACATCTTCCAAAAGCTGCTTAAAATATGAATTACACAAAATCCAAAGCCACTTTTTTTCGGATAAGATGCTATCCTCGAAGACATGAGATTCTTCAAACAGCTTCGAACCAACATTAAGAAAAACGAGAACACTTACAGATGTAAGGAACACACCCTTTTAATCATAAAGCTAGTTTATTAGTCCAAGTAATGTTCTAGAGACCAGAGAATTTACGAAGGACAACATGAAAACTCAAACATCTGTCCTGGATGATTGACTACAAAGAGATCATCCATCCTATGACAAATTTTAAGTCACAGCTTAGATACTAATGAAGAGTTCTCACTGAAAACCTGTGACAAGCACAGTGTACAATTTGATACCTGGCAACGCAATATCCCTATGCTACTCCAAAATAGTTAAACTATTTTAAACCAACCAAAAGCATAAATTACAAACAAATCACATTCAGAAACAACAAAGACAAAGAAATCCAAAATTCATTTATGGATTTATAATCCCAATTCACTCAATTGCTTACAATACAATACAAAAACCCAATTTGGAAACCGATTTAGTCAACCATCCTATGATCGACCCGTAATTTCAAACCAAAAGCCATGTAAAAACGATAATGGCAAAGATTCAAATGAGAAGAATATTTAGGAGAAGAGAAATAAGGAGTCGAACTGTGAAACAAAGGCACGAATTCTTACCCGGGAGTCAATCTGAGCCAAAACCCAACAAAAGAAGATGGAATGGAACGGTGGAGTTTTATTGCGGGAGATACATCAGGAGAAGAGAGATTGAAATCTAGTTAGTGGCTGGCTTCCTTATTTTCTTCCCCTCATTCAGACGGTCCATTCGGCTTGTTGAATTAAAGTCGTCAATGGCCTAGAGTTGGCTTGTTGAATTTATTATAAAAAAAGCCCATTTCAATTAAAAAAACCCTCATCCTGAATTCTTTTTTAATAATTTATAAGATTAATGAAATTTTTGGTATATATTCTTTTTACCCGATGTCATGGCTTTTCTATTGGGTATATATCATGTCAATTTGCTTTTAATTTTAAAATATTTAATGCTCAACATTTATGTAATTTTAAATTTTTAAAAATTATAAATAAATTATAATAAATTAAAATATTACATAAATTATTTCATTTTATATTAATTGTATAAAATTAATTAAATAATATTATAATAGTTATATATATCATGTCAATATGCTTTTAATTTTAAAATATTTAACCCTCAATATTTATACAACACTATAACAACATTGAAAAATAAAATCAAACAATACTTGTATAAGGTAATAATTATCAAACGATTGGTCAAAGACAATTTTTAAATTCTGTAAGCTAACCTAAAACAAAAAATAAAAATAAAAAAATAATTATTCAGAACTAGAATGCATTGAGAAATCAACTAAGACAATAAATGAAGAGAAAATATTGTTCAACATCAAATATGAATGATAATTTAATTTAATTCAATAAAAATTTGGATACTTTTGATCAACATAAAAAAGTTTCACAAAATAAAATCAAACTAGGACAAAATTTATGAGCAAAAGTAAAGAGAAAATATTGTTACTAAAGAGATCTGGTAATATTGTACATGACACAAGAAAAATAACTAAATACAATATTACACAAGCACAAAGGCATATCAAAATCAATATAACACCAAATATTTTAAAATGTCAACACGTATAATAAATACATGACCCCTTAAACATGATTATGACATTGAAAACAAATGAACAAGCCTTGGATACACAGATTGTAAATTTTAACACTAAGATATTTCATCGGACATCTTTGAGCCTTATGTTTTTTTCATTGCACACCTTATAAGTGTTTTAGTGATTGCAATAAGTTGATGGATTGAAATAACTTGGTGATGAGCTTTTTAATTCTAGACTCGATGACATACTTTCCGTTCATTGAGAAGGTCATCTATTTTGACTCAAAGAAGGAGGGGTATAAGCAAATTAACTCTAAAGACAATTTCTTCCAACAAGGATGATTAATGGATATTGCTTTAAGGTTTTATTAGAGTTTTTCATTGTACGGATACATTTAGAAGCTCAATTTATCTCATGGATTTATGGCCTATACCTATCAATTATTTGCATATCAAGTTTTAAGGTTTTCCTCATCATTAATTTTCTTTCAGTTCCCCGCCTTCTTATAACCACTAATATTCTCTTAGTCTTTACCACCGAAATTTATTAATACAATTTCCATTTAATTTCACTCCCATTTTCCTTCTCTTCCTTTCCCTTATACAGCATTAAGAGTGAGCAAAAGGCAAATCAAATTGACAAATTTTGAGCAGCATTCTTTAACAACACTCCATACATTTTTTCCAAATTAATACCTAGCTATAATTGTAGTTTCCTCTATGATAGAGGACATAAATGTTTACTGCTCATCAGTTAGTCATGAGGACAAAAAAATTTGTACCTTAGAAAAACCAATTAGGCCATCCTTTGATTTTGGAATAATTAAAATGTGCGCAGGAGCCTGGGGAGCTATGTCCCTAAAAGCTAAGACCTACAAAAAAAAAAAGGCAAACAAACATAATGTTAGCGCAAATTAATGTAAAATAAACTTAAACCCAGCAGAAAAGAATTAACATATTAACCTAAAAAAAAAGAATATATTCGTGTGAACCTGCCCCCAAACAGATAAATAAAACTAGGTCATTCTCGCATGCAACTGACGAGGTGAATGCATGATTCATACAAAAAACAATAACATAAATTAACATTCGCAAATATAAATCGAACTAAGAGGTTAAAAAAGTAAAACTTTCAACTTCAGATTATAGCTTTGCAAACATAAACTATAATCATAGCTGAAGATTTTCATGCTTATCTAATTAAAACGTCTGATATTTTGTTATCATGTTTCACTTAATGTTAATCAAATATCAGATATCAGCTAGTGTTAACAGAAAGGATAACACATTATCTTTGATTGTCACCTATTTAACTACTCAACATGCCAAAAGCCCAAGCCAGCCTGACTAGAAGCTACAAAGAAATGAAAGGGTCTGTTTAACTAGTTATGATATCGTTAGAGAATATATCCAACACATCTTTTTTTCAGTCTCATAAAAACCATCAACCTATAAGCAAATCAAAATTATGTTAATTTAAGAGTTGCGAGTAGAACCTATTCACTTAAAAGATTACAACTCAATTGCCCTTCATTT
Source organism: Gossypium longicalyx (assembly GCA_025698465.1). Lineage (NCBI taxonomy): Eukaryota > Viridiplantae > Streptophyta > Magnoliopsida > Malvales > Malvaceae > Gossypium > Gossypium longicalyx. Next base: position 101,915,401 of record CM046997.1, read on the forward strand.
AAGGCTAGGTAACAGAGATGAATATAATTCTATCTTTAACCAAAATCTGAGTATTTTCACCACATGGATATATCAATAATCACACAAAATTTCTCACTCAGTAGATATAAAGAGACACTATGGGTCCACCTAAAACTTCCAATCAAAATCCATTTGCAAATCATATCCAACATAAGACAAACAATCCCAACTAAGTTTTTAATGCCAAATTTTTTTATTTAATGTCAAATTCTCATAGTATATTTTAATACTCAATATGATTTAAGTAGTTTTTTTATTCCCTTAAAAAATATAATATTTTTATTTATTGAAATAATACTTAGCATTTTTATAAAGAATTGTTAACTATTAAAATAATTATATATAACTTATTATTTAATATAATAAATAATTTAGAGTGGTTGCAAAACAATTAATTAAAATTTTTATAAAAATATTGTGAGACAATTGGATCAAACCTGTTTTATCATTTAATATAAAGAATAATTAAAATATAAAATTAACTATAAAAATATGTTAGTAATAATAAATTTAATTTTTTAATATTTACATTTTTTTCAAATGGGTCATTATTTATTATTTTTCAAAAGAAAGAATAAAGGAGAAAGAAACATGTCATTGAGAGAGTTTCATTCATTGTAATCTTTATGAAAACAATATATAAAAGTAACATTTTCTCTTTTATTTATTATTTGTTCATGTATCTGTCACGTTTCTTTAGATATGCATTTTTTTTTTTATTTCAGTCTTTTTATTTAGAAATGCAAATATGATACTTATATGTTAAAATAAATAACTACTACTTTAGAAAAAGAATATTTTTTGAAAAAAATAATCTATCCAGTTTACTTGATGCATTAAAATATATAAATTTTACTAACAATTGTTAAATGTAATAATATGACAAAAAAAAAATTTAACTTTTAGTATAATATTATTGAAAAGGATAATCTCTAATGTAAAAAAAATTATAAATCGTAAAGCTGATATGAAAAATAAATAAACTATACAAATTAAAATTATTTGGGAAACTATGTTATGTACATTTGGGTTTCATTTATTGTCATATTTGTAGTACCCGGCTATCATCCACTTATATTGATCTTATTTACTTCGTCTAACTTTTGTAGCTTTTAAGTGGTGTGTAATGCTTAAACCTAATGATCCAGTTTAAAAAAAAATAAAACAAATCCTAAAATTTAAATTACATTAAAGTTTATTAAAATTATTTTGTTTTAAAACAATTGTTTCAAAATTAAATTGTTTTATCAAAAATATTTTACTAATCTTTTTAAAATTAAATTCGATCCAAAAAAAAATTACTTTAATTTTGACAATTTAGAAAACAGTGTTGGTTGTTATGCACGTTAGGGGTACTCGGAGTCGAAGTATCCCTGAACTCTTTCAATTTAGAAAATTTACTTTAATTTTGACAATTTAGGTAATATTTTACCTAGTATGTTATGCACGTCATTTTGGAAAGTATATGTAAATAGTATTGTAAAATAGTGTTGGTTGTTGTTAAACGAATTTATGTGATATGTTGAGTTTTAATGTGGAATGTTTAAATTGATGTATAAATGAGTATGAAATAGGCAAAATTTGGGTTAAATTAGCATGTTTTTAGAATTTAATTGAATGGAATAATTGTTGAATTGTTTTGATAAAATATGTGAAGTACCTATGAGAGTACATTGGTTAGGTCATTAGGTTGATTATTTTGACATGTTTTTGAGGTATTTAATTGTGTTTTGATATGGTTGAACTATTGGAATTTGAGTTACTTGTTGTTCAAGGTTGCAGGGAATGATAAACTTGATGTTTAAGGTTCAATTTGAGTCCACGCGGCCTGGCACACGGGCGTGTGACCAGACCGTGTGAGACACACGGCTAACACATGGGCGTGTGTTCCTTGCAACTTTAAAATCTCAAAACAGAATGCCCAGGAAATTTTACATGGGTAGAGACATGGGCGTGTGTCTCAGTCGTGTGAGGCATGCGGCCTAGCACACGAGTGTGTGGTTGGTCGTGTGGCCTAAGTCAGAGAGTTATACGGGGTCAGACACGGCCTGAGGCACGGGTATGTTCAGGGTCACTGTAACATCTCGAATTAGGGTCTAGTCAGAATAGTAGTTTCGAGACCACAAATTTGAAATAGAAATAATTATTTTATGATTATTTGATGATCCATGATAAGATTGCATGTTTGTGTGAAATTTCCATGAAGAAATTTTATGCCTAAGGTGTCCAATTTGACTTTAGGGACTAAATTGAATAAGTTGCAAAACTTGTGTCCTAGAAGATTCAAGCATGAAATTGCATGGGATTATTAATTAGAGGTCCTTAAATAGCAATTAGACCAAGTTCTAAAATTTTGGACAAAAATAGGCATGAATAGAAAAAATTGGAAAGAAAAGCCTTAAGGGCATTTTTGTCATTTGGTAAATAAAAGAATAAGAAGGGAAAAATCAAGTCAAAAATTGTGTCCATCT